>CM074864.1:80720000-90720000 GCA_037501455.1 Lantana camara | reverse complement strand
CAGGCACACTCAATGTTTTTCTGCGTGCGCGAGAAACACAGGTGTAATTTAATTGCACGTTTAAATATTTTACAGCACAAATTTGCAAAATTTTCCTATCTAATTTTTTAACATCTGTTAAATTAATGACAGATGGAAGAAGTGTAATTTAAATAAAAAAAATATTATATGATTAAGAAATTTAGTAGTTATAAAATGGGCTTCTGACTTGATTAAATAGCATGGATAAATTCAACAGGTTTAACTTCACCAAATTAGAACTGATAAAGCAGGCTAGCTATTCAATTTCTCAATATAAATACATTATAACAATCGTCTAAGAGAAATCAATTGTTGTCTCACAAAGGGCCTCTGAATTTGATATAAAAACATGAAAAGATCTAAGTTCACTATCAAGCATCTAACAACATTTCTTCTATTTCAAGCAAATTGGTAAACGCATCAACCTAATTGAATCAAGCATAACAAGACACTTACAACCACCACAAGAATCAAGTTATAACACAGTTGAAGTTCAATAATTGCACCACTTCATTAATTAAATTTCCTTTTTTCTTTATATATATTAAAAATAATTGCATCACGACGAACCTGACTCAAGCCAGGTATGAGCAGTAGGCATGAGAATCTCATAGGCTGATAACTTAAAAACCAGAATTGCATGGCTAAATTACTTACCACAGAGACGCATAAAACTGGTATGACTTCCTCCTCGTCTAAAACATCAAGTACCACGTTTAAGGGAATTGTCACCTTAATATGCTGTTCTTCAACTTCTATTATTGGAGGAGAATATACAGAAAGGTTCAGATTCATGTTGCGATCTGGATACATTTTGTACAACTTGGGAATAACAAACCTCCATCCAGCAGTGTTCAAGAGTGACTGGTCCGGTACTTTATCAACAATCCAATGCATCTTGTTTGCCTGATAGGAAAACTAACTTAGAGGGTCTTTGGCTAAGCTAATTTAAGGAGCTTATTAACTCCCACATCTTATACGATGTTTTTTGCACATCTAAGATGCTGGATCTTATTTTAAAATTGGATAAAAATAAAATGATGAGCTTGTAAGATGTTAGTAGTAACAATGCATAATTAATATAGACAAATACAAATGAGAATGCGTCAGGACGTTAAAGTATATTGCCAACTTATTTTTAAGAGCTTATTAGCCGCTTAGATCTAATTTAACATCTTATAAGCGCTTTTAACAAAAAATTTGCTGAACACTTTATACCTGTTTCTAAGCTCCTAGCCAGCTTAGAAGAGCTTATTTGCTCACCCAAAACCCTCTCAGTCGGCTACAAAATGTTAAAATTCTGTTTTATGGCATTTCAGCAAAGCAGAATATACATAAAAGCAACAGTCGCACAATTCCCTCCAGCCCACCCACGAAGTTAATATCGACTAATACAGCATGGGAAATTTTCATCACCCTAGTTTGGGCCCCACATATGCATCAAACAGTTTAGAAAATGCCACATCCTAAGTTATTTACAAAAAGATTAACAAATATATACATGTGGCATAATCAAAAGATTCTAAACCTGTTTGGGGTATGCATGGAATCAAACGCCAGCCACATTTAAGAATTTACCCCAACAATTTGGAGCTCCAGAGCTCCCTTCTCGTTCCAAGTAACTAAAGATCTAAAGGAAATTACCTCAAAATAAACTGATGATGCAGACTTGAGAACATCTTCCTGCAACGAGATTCTAACCATCTTATCTGCGTCCTTGCACAAAAATGATGTCTGTTGTGATCTACGATAGGGGCTCGAAAGCTTGATTTCATCCTTACCAGAAAATAACCCATTTATTTCAAGTCCTAGGGATGAATCACTCAACTCAGGGTCATCAACAAATGTAACATTAAGTGCAGCGATGTTAGTTACAGGTACTTCCGTAGGAAGGGATTGCAACAGAGAGTCGAGCTTTGAAATTGATTCCTTTAAATTTTCAGAAACAGCATCTTCAACAGCAGAACTAATTTTGTCCTCAAAGGCATCCAACAACCTGCAAAATGAAAGAGAAACAGCAAAACGTACATCATAAGCTGATTAGAGGATTTATTCATAACAAAAGTTAGCCACATGCAATTTTAACAGATATACTATATTATTCTACATTAGCATATTAAGCCCTGAGAAAGAAGTTTTAGCATACCGAACATGCATACAGTGCTCAAATAATGAACAAACAAAGGAATGTCTTATGTCATGATCTATAACAGGAAAATGGTCTTCAGATGTAACTACCATTTGCAAGATTTCCTAGAAGTGGACACAATTCCCAAGAAAATTTGCAACTTCTGATCTTAAGATAACAATTTAAAACACACATCAGCAAGTTTTAGATTTGATAGAAAACATCAATCTGTATATCAGGTGGAAAAACAAACTATTAGATCTATACTCCATCCAAAAGTTGAAAGGGACTAGATAAGTACCCCTGGTAAAGCCATGATGCTCCACCATTCAATTTTATAGAGATATCGTTCACATAACACCCACATTCCAACAAAGACAGCTTTAGAGATCCTTCTAGATTCTTCAGACTGAGGGAAAGGCCAACATCCATTCCTTCAACCTTAAAAGAAGCAAAACTAGTTAATTACCCTTATCGCACAAATCTACTTAGATGATTGCTCAAGGAAGATCATCTTCTAACTATTATACTGAACTAAAGCTTAATTAAGGTCATGCCAGAAAAAATGGTGATAGTGATAAGGGCTAAATAAATGATCTGAAAAATGCGTTACAGATTTAGATCCTGCAAGGGTGACACAGATAATGCACTCCATTATACCCAAGTTCTTATCAGATAAAACAACGTGCCAAACCTTTTATCCTAATATACGTTCTTATTCATAATATATACCATTATCTGTAAGTATACATTAATGTGAATGATTTCTGGAAGTCTATCTAAGATTCTTGCATAGTTGCAAAAGATTTCCTTGATCTTGAATTCAGCCTACGACTATTACTTATGTCAGTTCTCTTTATTTATGTGAATGCATCGTGCTTCATATGATTGTGAACTGTCGACAGCTATACCATCTTCACTTCAGATTACTCTAAGCAGAAAATGCCAACACTTCAAAAATTGCTTTCCTGTGGTGGAGTATTATCTTCTCTAAGTGAATATGTAACTACATTAGAATCTCATAATAATTCATCTGCACATACAACAAATCTCACGAAGAACCCAATTCGCTATTATATTCTTAAAAAAGAAAAAAAATTTGCTATTCGTGTCCGCAACATACCTGAACAGACGCACTGCCCTTATCAGAGACCTCAATTGGAAGCAGCCAAGTAAAATACGAATACTTCCAATTCATACTCAAATTCGCAGTGGCACCAGAAACATCTATTACTATCCCACTATCTCCAGTTTTCAAAGTAGACCGAGTTACGTTAATTCTTTCAATAGTAATATCAGAAAGAGCCATCTGAACTCTACCCAGAATCGGAATTTTGACATACTTCTCAATCTTGGGCAGCTCAAGGGGAACTAACGAAGACTCCGCCTTCTCTATCAGCAAATCCTTGAGATAATCAAGACCCTTATTCGATATTTCTGCCGCGATGTTCCCGACTTCATGAGATTGAACACAGGCCAGTAGAAAGAATAGCGCAAATGGGAAAATTGAGCGCGCCATGAATCGATTAAGCCAAATCCAGTTAGGAGATGGGTTTTCCGAATCAAAACAAAGGAATGTCGCTAATCATTGAAGGGCTTTCTGTGGGTCGGCAAAACGTATTATTATAATCTTGGGATTGTTTTTCTTCGACAACTGATTGGGGGCATTGAAAATGAAAGCTAAATCAGAAACACTGACGGTATTTCTTTAATTACTGCTCGTAAATGTGGTTTAAATTCTTTGAAGTTTCGCGGAATTGAAACTGGGTATAGAAGAATCAACATTAGGCATTGAGGTGGGATTTGGAGCAATGAGGATTCTGAAACACTTGAACGCCGCGAAGAGGATGAACGTGATCATCACAGTTGGTAATTGGCTACCTGCGTAATTTAAATCAGACAGAGAGATTACCGCAAAGAGGGATAACATTCATTTTCTATGCCAACTTTATACCAAATTACAAAATCGTCCTTGTGTGTTCTTCTGGAATTAATATATTCAAGTTTTATTCAACGTGCATGACTAACGTATCATATTTCGTACATATAGTTGTTCGCAATTTCAAATTAAAGCTTTTTAATTATATAAATATTGTCTTTTACTCGACATGGTATCAATTTCAAATTATATTTGGAAGAGCAAGGGGAAAAGGAAAGCAAAACATTCATGAATGTGTGCCTTCCACACCATTTGCTCATATACATTTGGTCCCAATCCCCAGTTCATCACCCAAATATACAGACATCCAGCAACAAAACAAAATCCAATCAAATCAAACCTTGTAATCTATCGAATCAACACATGACAGGACTCACTCTTCAGCAGATGGATTCGTCAACAATTCGAGAGACTTCTTAAGATAGTCAACAGCAACAGAAACATCATCAAACGCCAGAGCCCCTACGGCAAATCTTGCTGCCTTGTGTGCTTCAGCAATTTTCTCCGGTGGAGGCTGGTAACTGCCATCATACTCATATCTTTGCATGGACGGTTGTGAAACTTCTGAAACACTCTCATTCCTCCCATTGGAATTATATTGAGTTAAAGGATGAAGTGCTGTATTAGAAGGCGGTGAATTTAGAAAGGAAACATCAGAACCTTTATAATGAGAAGGGTAAGCAGACGGAGTTGCTGGAAGACTACTCTCTGAAAAACTAGGGTAAGACTGGAAATTGGGATATGAATATGAAGGAACATCATCGGAAGAGTAGTGTTGTGACAAGTGATGCTGAGGTTCTGGTTGGTGATATGATTGTTGATTAATAGAGTTTTCAGATGACTTGTTTGTTGAAGGTGGGATATAAAGGTTGTTAGATGGATAGCTGTCAGGAAATTTGGGTTGTGGTGAAATGTTAGAAGGTGAAGAGGGTGGAATATATGAAGATTGCCGTGCAAATTTTGGAGAAGGCTGAAAACTATCTTGATCACGCGCCTGAAAAGATGAATGTGAATCTGGTGGAGCTCTTGCAATAGGATCTGGTGTGGTGGCAGAATGAGCAATATTAGTTCCCCTGGGTTCAAGATCCTGCAAAGAGAGTTTTCAAACTGTGAGAAAAATACATAATGCTATTTATGTAACAGTATCACCTTTTCAACTTGATCTTCATACGACAACTTTCATCTCAGGAAAAGGGCTTTGTTGCTCAAGCACTGTGCTGATAATATTGATGGAAAAATACTTTTTATCAATAGAAAAGGAAATGAACAAAAATTAAACAGCCACTGTACATAAAAAACAAATAATAATAAATAAAAGAAGGAAAAATCAAAGACTCAAAGGAAGACATCACAAGATTTGCACAAATCTAAAGTTAGAAAGAAAAATAAACCGAGTAGAATCACAGGTGAGTAACTGAGAATCATACATATTCATCAATAGATGTAGTTGATGGTAGTGATAAATCTTTATCTCCACCAGGAGGACCAGGAAGAGGTTTCCTCCCATCTTTCACAGCCTTACTTATATCTGCTGCTTTCCATGCTGCATACTTCTGCTTCTGCTCGAGCTGTAATGGGGTCAATTAAACAATAAGGAACAGGAAAAATTGGTATATAGTATGTGAATTGATAATGCTCACATCAGCCTGAAGTTCACCAAATTGATTCAGAATTTCAAAGAATATGCTTGCTGCATAGAAAGTTTTTGCAGTGTTCCTGTCAATGAAGCAAAGGGTAATAGCAGATTGGAAGAGCAAAACCAGAATAATATGAACTCCCATCAATTTAAAAGCAGGCATTCAAAAATGATGTCGTGGTAAAGGTTCAGCTTACTCAGATTCACTGAATCTAGCCTTGATTCAGAAAAATGTTTGAATTTTGCCAAGAAGCTTCAGCAGAAAAAGTTGTTATTGCATTCCCCAATTAAAAAAAAGAAAAGAAAGAACACCAACTTGATTGGTTGAGAATCTTGCTCGAATGAAAAGAAAAAAAAGTAAGCTCACATAACCATATCACATGCCATGCATATATAAATCATACTGTTGGCGGGCAACATAGAACCCAAATACACCGGACTAAAAGCAAAAACCATATTTGTGAATGTTCATGAATGCCTAGGCCTCTCTAATTATATAGCTTCAGCCCAAGTCGTCGAGGGCTAAAACAGTATTCTTTCTCAAAACATTACATTAGATATTCTTAATTTAGCACCAATTGATTTACTCAAAGAAATGAAATGATGCTAACATATATATGAATGATTTCCATCATGAAGGCTTCTCTAGTAAACCCAAATTTAAGTAGATTCCTAAAAAAAGATCTCGAATGTATCATAAAAGCTTTCATGTTGTGTAATATCCTCAATTAGGAACTATGCACGACCTTGATTGATCAGCTTATAAGATTGAGGGCAAGTAAAATTAGCTAAATATGTGCCGCAAGGTAAGATGACTTTCATACAACTGCCATGAAGCTATACACGAAAATATCACCAAACGGACTTAACTAAAAAGGTGAAAAGAAGATTTCATACAAATCAGCTCGCCCTGCTCGGTCTTGCTTATCAGCCCTTGCAAAGACATTCAAGGCAAATCCTTCAACATGTAGATGACCATCAGGTCCTAATTTCAGTGACTTCTTATCCTGCAAAAGGGTTACGAGGATGACACAGAGGGTTCAGCAAATCATGTCTCCCACGAAAAAAAAAAAAGTTCAAATAACAGATTGCAATTATTGTAAGTCCTCACAATGAGAAATGGCGACACATGAATACAAAGAAGGGAAATGGTGTCATGAATTAGAAGGTGGAACTACACAAAGCTGAACTAGAAGAACCAAAAAATTGGTGCACTTCCTATAGGCATTACATTATACACAAAAACCAGAATTGACCCAAATCCAAAGCTAATGTTGCTCGCAGTCTCAGAATACAATAATCAGACAACTGAAACAAGGAAAATAAAATCAGAGGAAGGGAAAAAACCTTTTCAAGCTGCTTCATGAGGGAAACAAGGAGCGCAGTTGTAGTTTTGGTTCGATCGCTCTGAGGAATCTTCAGCCCTCGTTCCATCGCGTACAATCGACCTGATCAAAATGCGAAGAACTTCAACTGGATTATCTGTCTAAAAATCATGCAATTTTGTTTAGTTTTCTCCAAATTTGGAGTTGAATTGAAGAAAAAGAATAAGGTTACAGTAGTAGGCAACGAGGGGTTCGTGTTTCTGCAACTCATCGGCACGCTGAAGGTATGGCAGAATTAGCTTCGCTGGTTCATTGCCCGTCGCCATTACCGTCCCTTCAAAATCTCACCAGGGTTTAAGCGGATGTGTTCGCCCCAAGATGCTGACGTCAGCTTGCCGTTGTATAATGTGCAATCAATTTCAAAATTATTCTGACCAAAAAAAATTCAAAAATATTATTCTCCCCGTATCTTATAATATCGAATAATACGTGTAACACTTCTCATATAAAAAATATATATAAAAAAAAAAAGAAATTGTATCCGTATTGCATCGAGACCAAGGGCGACTATGACCCCACTAACATTTTTTCCTCAATTATAATTTTTAAATATTTAAGATGTAATTTGTTATTAATATATATAATTATAATTTTTTGACCCCATATAAAAAATAAAAAAATTATAATTGATCCCTAATGTGTAAAATAAAATTTATTATTTCATATAGATAAAATAGATTCATCCAAAAATTTGTAATGTTCAATATTTTAGTGAGATTTTTTACTACTTTATATATATATTCTATTATATTAAGGATGAGATTATTTTGGTCTCTTGCACTCTTTTTTTATGTATTTATTTATTTATTTATTTTTCTCCACCACACTCACGATGTGTGCATTAGTTATTTATTTATTAACTTCACTTTTCTTTCATCCCACTCTAATTTTTTTTTTATTCTTCTTGCTCATATTTTCGAATTTGCATTTTAATACTCTTTTTATTAATATTTATCTATTTATCATAAATATAATAATTATATCAAAAATTATAAAATATGTATTATAATGAACAATTTGATTTGATATATTTTAATAATACTGATTTTTTTATTTGTAAACATATCGAATGTACAAAATTATTAGTAATTTATAAAAGCTCTATCTCATTCTATATTAAAAAAAAAAAAAAAGAACAATAACATATTTATTTGGATATCTTAAATATTCTTAATTATTTAATAAAAATTTAAACATATAATATAAAAGTTTGTTTGATGATGTTTTAAAAAATTTAACTTTTTGACCCCACTAATTTATAGTTCTGGAGTCGCCCCTGATCGAGACACATTATATAATTGTCTGCTTTTTGTTTACTTTTTAAATTTTGTATTTCTCAATTCTCATTTTGTTGATTTGATTTTTGAAATTTCTAGTTGCCGCCCTCGACTATATTTTTGGTGTCAAATTAACCCTTAAAAACCATGAAAATATGCAATTTTTTGTTCGGAGAATTCCCGAAAACTCCCCAATGGAAACTCAAATTCCTCTTTGCTCCCTACTTTAAAAAATGTTCCTCTGAACTCCCCAGATGAAAATCAAACTTCCTTTTTACTCCCCATTTTTTTGACATGTATAAAAACTCAAGAATCGTGTACCCAAATTCCCAAATCACGTAGCTAAATCCCCAAATGATGTATTTGCGAGTTAAAGAGAATTTGGCCTGTCATCTGGGGAGCAAACGGGAACTTTTTTGAAAGTGGGAAGATAAAGGGAATTTTTTCAACTAATGGATACTATTAAAAAAAAACCTTTTTTTTTTTTTTCTTTCCTTCTCGGTATGGGTGCAAAAGGATGTATCCGCTTATAATTCAAACAGGTAGAGATAATATTTTTTAGGGAATATAAAACAGATACGAATTTAAACTATTTATTTATAACATAAATTGTTTAATACTTATATAATTTTGGATATAAATATTATATAGAGAAAGAGAAATAATAATTATGTTTATGCACATTATTTTCATTTCTTTAGCTAATGTAGAAATATGATGTAATTTTTTAAAATATAATAATTATTATCAACAAAGTGATATATATTACTTATATTATATTCTTATAATTGTTAAAGAGGACATATGAATAGGAATGACGATTATATTATATTCTTATAATTGTTGAAAAGGACATATGAATTAGGAATGATGAATTCTTAATGGAATCAAAGGTTAAACGAATCAGATATTTAATTATTATATTCTTATTGTTTTTAACATTCGAATCAGATATTTAATTATTATATTCTTATTGTTTGTATTTCGAAAGTCTATAATTACTGATGGACAGTTGACTTAAGTGAAAAATATTTTAAGTTCATCTAACCAAGGTGTCAGGATTAGAGCCTTATGAAGGTAAAAACTACATCGGGAGAAACTCCATATAAAACTTTTTCAATATCTTGCCTTCTCCCATATAAAACTTTTCCAGATTAATCTGCGTGTAACTATTCCAATACTAATTTAACATCTATACTTTGTAAGAGAACCCAAACTTGAAACTGTTAAAAAGAAAAAAACTCAAATCAAACTCGACTCATGTGCACACCAATGACCAAACCACCATGTTTGATGAGTTGAGATCAAACAAGATATGAATAAGAACTTCCCATTAGCCTCAATATAAAGACAAAATCAACTAATACAGTCTCACTACACTGAAATCACTTCCTTTTCGATCCCTCTACCGACACTACTCCCGTAACTAAACAACAACAACAACAGCAGATAATACATAGAGATATACTTAACCAGATATTTTTGAGATCTCGCTCACTTATTACGGTGTACTGGGCAGTGGCTCGGAACCGGAAATGTGAGAAGCTGCATCTTCTTTTGATATGGCTACAAAGTTAACCGGAGCAGATGGTCTGCTATCTCTCCTCCCGTCTCTATTAATTGATCTAGAACCGTTTTGATGGGCATTAAGAGAGAGCCGTCTGTTTGAACTTCCATTGGCTCGTGGACCCGTAACCTTTTTCGTACTAGGTTGTCGAGCTGGGCTCGGGGTTGAACCAAAAACTTCCTGTTCTTTACTCATCTGTTCGTGGAACTTTTTCTGGTCCTGTAAAGTAGGAGGAATAAGACTTTTTCCTTGTTCTTTTGGAGGGGTTTGAGGGGGAAGAGAAGCTATAAGAGGTATGAACAATTTGAGTTAGAAATTTACCCTCAGTCTCTTCTTCTCCTCTTCTCTGTCCTGTCTGAGCATTGCATACTCATCTAGCATCGCAAGTAAGGGCACGCCATCATAAGTAAATGTTATGCCTCTATCTTGCTCCCAAGCACGCGTCTTAGCAACTAAACTCTCAACTAGGGCTGCACCAGAAATAAATTGTTATAAATAACTGAGAAAAAACCATATGACCCCACTCTGTCTTTGATGCCAAGATAAGTTATGAACTTGAAGATACATGATGATGACAAACATTAAACAAAACCCATTATGTCATGACCCTTATGAGAACCACGCCCCAAAAGCTAGCTTATAGAGTTGGACAGCCCAATGGTCATATAACCCGCATGCCAAACTTATTCAGTCAATGTGAGACAAACTCTAAACTAATATCCAACAATCTACGTGAGAACAAATTGGAACGTTACACATTAATAAGTAAGAAATGTATCTATCATTCTATTGGTAAGAGCAATTATGAAATCAATTTACAAGGCTGCATAACTTTGAATTGCTCCTCCTCATGCATTGTAAATAATTTAGAATTTACAAGGCTGTATGATTTTGATAAAATTTAACCAATTGTCAGTGAATTGCTCCTAATGGTGAGAGAATACATAATCTTTATAAGACCAAAATTTTTAACTCAATTCAATACTAGAAATGGAAAACTAAAGAGCATACAATAAAGATTTCTATGACTCATCGGATAATCGGGAAGAGAAGAGGAATGGAAGCTCTAGATACATTTGAAATGCTCTCACATCTTATTCTAACATGAAACTTCCGCCCACAGTTATTGTCCAAAGAACCTAAATGCTTCTCGACCAGGTACTTGTCAGGGAAAATAACATCAAGGATAGAGTGCAACTTATAAAAACTGAATTTACCCCCTCTCTGTCAGTAGTATAGTAATATTTTAGCGCCCTTTAAAAACAGACTCATGTCTTCCATCTACTAATAGTCTAATATATCCCATTAGGAGAGTTCAATTTTAACAATTGACGGTTCAACATATACCTGGAATTTTATTGACAAGGACTCGTGCCTTTTCAGCCCTCTTCAGATTCAAGTGCGCGCCTCTGCTAGCATTATACCTGTTCTCGTCCTGTTTTTAAGATAGGAATTACTTCATCAAATTTCCAGGTCATCTAAGTCACAGAAAATTATAAACAGTGACAGACAAGAAAGATGTGAGTGTTAAGTAGTTTCTGACAGGGTCTTTAATTAATTGAGAGACACCATTATTCAATCGCTACATGAAAAACAAAGATTTGAGAAATCACAGATCATGCGCAGTAAAGATTTTATGCTAATTGTATCACGGGAAATAAGATGCACAAGAGGAGAGTAATAGCTAAACAGCATTAGCATTGACTGATTCGACATGAATAGAGTGCAGCTTACCCAACTTGTATATCTAAATGACACAAAAAGATACAAGTTGCTGTCATGCTCAGGAAACGAGTAATCTAACCACTGACAGCAGAAAAATGGACTGAAATAACTAATGCAGACTATGCAGTACAAAAGCATAGGCAAAAATTGATTGATCAATTTCAGATTTCTTCAATGTATGTCACATCAAATAGGAAACAAACGGGATAAACAATAATTACCCTGTTGTAGTCTTCAAGCCAACTTTCTTCTTCACAAGCTGACATCCATTTCTCAACCTTGTCCAATATCTCCTTCCGGCTCAGAGCTTCTTCTTTTGCTTTTACTATCTGATTATCCATGTCGGCCAATAACTCCGCCGGCTCAACACTCCCCGAATCAATGAGCGACAAAATTTTTCCTCGTGCAGCCTCAGTATCAACCTCTATGTGTGCATGCGCAAATATCTCCTCAAGCTCAGTTTGCCTCTTAAAAGCAATTTCTTTCATTCTGCTTGCTTTTAGCTGATCAAGCCTCTCAACTTCCACTTCAGCCTATTAAAAGTCAGACACAGTGAAATCAGCAAAATATTATCTTGCATATGCAAATTTACTATTTTTAAAAAGTAAAAACCTCCCGGTACCTGTTCAATGAGATCCAAAGCAAGAGCCCCTGGAATACTAACTTCATCCACTGAAGCTGAGATATTACATGTCACATGGTCAAATAGGCTGCGTTCTTCTGGTGGGGTATCCATCAGATTCCAAAGGTCAATTAGCTGACTTGCCAATTCTTGCAGCTGTAGAAAGATCAGTCAAAACTGTTAATTTGTCTAGATAGAGTTAAGCTAAACAGGAAAACTTCATGCCTTTGAAAACTTAAGAACTAAGTAATATCTATTTGAAAGAAAGGCAAACCAAGAAGTTGCATTTCCAAGAAAAGACAATCGTAACTGCAAACAACTTCTGGATACAGTTCATTATCATCAACCAGAAACTTCTGATATTATGTTAATTAACAACCAAGAGAAGTTAAACTTAAAAATGATCATGAGTAAATGTGTTTGCTGAATCAGCTTCAGGAATTAAAAGGAAAGAATGAAAACATAACTTTTACTACACGTTCTCGTTTTGCTAAAGTGCAACATATTCCAGCATACATGGAACTGGGGTTCCTTTCATCTAAACTACCGGTGACAAGATCTGTAAGAATTTCAGTATCACTGTCTCTACCTTTTCTAATCTCTGCTTCTTGTCTTCCTTTAGAGACAAAACAGTTTTTGCCAACCTCGCTAGAGTGTCATTGCTTATGCTTTTTGATTGTACACCAGTGGAGTCATTTAGGCTAGGATGCACTTCTGTGACAGTTGTAAGGAAGTCCATTCCAAGGACAGCGCAAAGATCATGAACTGTGCTGACAAATTCAAGAACCTTGTGCAGCCTTTCGCTCTGAAAAAATCAAGAGAAATAAACTTCTAAGGAGTTGACTCTTAGACAAGCAGCCAGAAAGCATCTAATCTTGAGGTATGGTAAAGTTAAAGAGCTCACCTTTTCCTTTTGAAGATCTTGGAGCTGTGACTGATATTCATCTAATTTCTTCAGGGATAAATCAGACTCGTCCACTGCTGGATTCTCCACCTGGTCACTAATTCCAGCAATTTCAGCACATATCTTCTGTATTTGAGATTGAACATCAGAAAACTCTTTAATCCTTTCATCCTTCTGTTCCCAGAGCTTTTCCAGAGCAGGAGCTATAGCTGCAAGCTGCTCTTTGATAGTTCCCGATGTCTTCTCAGGCTGGGAAAGAAACCATAGAGAAAAGGGTTTTTATTAATTAAGATATTCTTAAGCATGAATTGTTTTACTTGAATGCTATTGATGCAAACTGTTCCTCATATCATGATACAATTAAAGGCTCGATCACTTACAATTCCAACATAAGTCTTCTCTCCAAGAGCTGATAGGAGATTGGTTAGTTCAACTCTAGCATCTGCCAAAGTTTGAAGAAGCTGTGCTCTAGATTTCACAGCCAGGTCAACCTTTCTCCTGTAAACATCCAAGCACTCTTGCTCTAACTGAAGAAGCATTTTGTCCCTTTCGTCATCACTTTCACCAACTTCATCCCAAATTTGCTGCATTAAACAAAGGATTTGTTTCAGTCAATACACAACAATTTTAGCACTGAGACACAGAGAATAAAAATTGGAACTGTGGTCAATAGAGGATTACCTGCAGCTGCTGCAATAAAGATCCACATGTAATTTGTCCAACAAGATGATTTTCAGCCTCTACAGCTGCCATTCCACTACTGATCAAAACAAACCTGACAAAAAGTATCAAATTTCAGTCATCCATTTTTCTACTCGACCATTAACGGCCATTATACATATCAGGAACCGAACCATACAAATGTCAAAAGAATGGACTTAAAATCAGATCAAAGCATGCCATACTTTATCCAGTAGGTTCCAGGAGTTTGAAACAAAGAAAATTAAATGCATCATCGATCCAACTCAGTGTCATCAGATCAGACAGAAGCAATATTAGCATTAAAACTTTTATAAGCATACAATTCAGCAAAGCTAGCGAAAAAAAGACACAAATTAGCTCAAGTACTCAAGAAGGGTAACCCCTCGTCAATAACTTTACTTCCTTTTTGAACAAATTTAACAATTTGCAATATCACCAACACGTTCACCTCACCTAAAATTGCAGGCTGAGTTTTAAAGAAGCGAGCAACATTACTTCAAGATCCCGGCATTTAATTTCTTTGAGCAAATATTAGAAAAGGATTCCAACAAAATAAAACCCCAAAGCAAGAAGGATCTCCAAGAGCAAACTTCCAATTTTCACTAAACCCGCTAACTTAACATTAAACCAACATTGCTCTAACCTCACTACTCTCCAATCAAACACAAGACGAACGACTCAAATGTCGTAAGAACTAGAAACCCAAACTTGAGTAAACTGGAACTTACATCTTAGGGACAAAAGAAAAAGAAAAACAAACCCCATTAAATAAAACAACGAAAACAACCACATCCACAAAATGCACAGTATATCCAGAATCACCAGACGCTACATTGATCACACAACTGCTAAAATCCCTTCCAAACACTCGGATCTCTTCCCGAAACCATTTCGATCAAACAAGATAAAAACAGCAAGAGCAAGCAACCAAAGCAACATTAAACACCTGACACAAGACCAGCATTCTCAAAATAGCAGGAGAACTCAGAAAAGAAGCTGCAATGGAAGCGAAAAGCTCACCGGATCGTGGTATTCCACTCAGATCTAAGTGTTGATTTGGGGTCAGTGGTGTGAGTGAAGGAACAAGGACAGTGTGTGTGGAAGAGTGGAAGCAAAGGACAGATGAAAAAAGATATATATTTGGGGGCAGCGTTGTGTGTGGGACCCGACACCATACGTCGTCCTCTCTGACTAGTATACTATTATTTGTCGTGAAAAGGTGTTGGGATCTTTGAGCTGGATTCTTGCCCCTGCTTCAGGGGTTATTTACGGGATATGACACGGGGAGGGCTTGCGGAAAAGACCTGTTTGCCCTTTCTGGTTTGACGGTCCAAGCGTTGGTCAACTTTTATACAAAACTTGAAGCCAGGGTAAAGTGTTGACTGTTGAGCAATAGTAAAAGTTAGGTAGATTTTACTTTGGTTGAATATGGGTTGTTTGCTATTTTATTGCTTATACTATTCTATCATTTATTTTGATATGTAAAGCGGTTTTATGTCAAAAACAAGGTCCTAGGTTAACTTTGATATAACAACCTCCAAATAGGGTTCTTAATTAGCAAAGTGTGAGTGGTTGAAGATTGATTTATATTGATATTTGTCAAAAATTGACTAAATACCAACACAATTTATTTCCTTGCGAATTCGATCGTATCAAGCTGTAAAATGAAATAACCAGAGAAATAATATTAAATATAAACGATGAAATGGAGTGATAAATAATTGCGACAAATAAATAGTAATAAGATATGTAATAGGATGATCTTCTGTAATCTTTCTTCAATTGTACAAACGGTAATTCTAAACAATTCAAAAAGGAAATCTAAACAATATAGTAATTCTATAAGAAAGTGGGAGAACTCTTGTGGAAATTGATAGAAAAATGATTGAGGAAGGTGATAGTAGCGTAGAACTCCTGCAGAGAATCTTGAGAGAATATGAGGGCTGTAGGGTTTCTGTCAAAAGTACGTTCAATGTATCTAGTCTTCCTCCCCTTTTCTCTCTCCTCCAAGATTGGTTATATCTCCCTCCTAAAGTTTTGGCACGTTCTAAAATTTGAAACCACGTAATTGCTGGCTTCTTCTCCCAATATCTTCTTAACTTCTTCTTCTTTCTATCCCAAATAAATAATGATAATATCCAATATTCCTTAATTATTTAATGTGGAAATTAGGTCCACATCATATATTTTTGCTCTTACTTTATCTGTCTAATTACTCATAAATTTGACATATAAGACTCAGCTTGTTTTCTTCCCTCAAATTTCTCGTTATTTATTTCGTGCAACAAAACATCTTTTGTGAAAATTTCTCGAACAGAAGCCTTGTAAGAATAAGACTCCGTAGTCGTAGAGTTTTTGGTTTTGATGGACGAGAGATTACAAATGTCCCAGCGGGGGGCTTCCCGTCAAATGGTTTACTCGGACCAGATCTCGATATATGCCTCGAGCAGTATCAAACTGAAACTATTGTAGTAGCAACAGAGGGTCGAGCCCCAGTGTTACTCGAGAAGCCCCGTGCAATACTGGTGGACCTTATCCTTACATCGGCTCGCTACGCACTACATTATGGGCCTCCAATTCATTATGGATACTCGCCTCAAGGTCCATGGGGGTATCCACCATCACCACCAACTTATTACCAATCTCATTACTATCCTCCGCTAGGTCCTACTTACTAGTAAGGCGTAGTTTGAGAGGGTCAGGCAAACGAGTTTTACCGCAAGAGGAGGTCACCGAGTTGGGTCGATGGTGAGATACAGGGTAAGAGGCCCGCCGAAAAGGCCCGATCAAAGGATAATCAAGCCCCTTGATAAAGTAGGAGAGAGGACGTTATAAGAGCTTTCCACATCGGCGAAACAACTACTGAGTTTCGAGGAGTATCCCCGAGAGGAGGAAAAACAGCAAAGCCAAGAAATTCGGCCGTATTTGACGTTTGGGGGCTAGGGTCGACCCTAAAGCCCCTAGACGGGCTAATCGAGGTTTCAAGGTAGAAAAGGATAATTTGAGGAATCTCCTCCCTCCAAAAGATCGACTTAGGCCACCGCCAACAACTTTAGGAACTTATTTGTTTGTTTTGAAATTTTAAAAATTAAAGTGATACAATCAAAACATGAAATTTACTCTAAATATTAAAAAGACGATTGATAATAAAAATCTTTTCTTCAGCCTTACAATTTACATGTAATTGCTTTTACTTTGTGCGGCTTCAAGTTTGGAACCATATTCTGCGTACTTTAATCACGTCTTATACAAGGAGAATATGAATATCATTGTTACTTTAATTACTTCATTAATAATAGTTTATTTACTACGTGACGGAGCTCATGCGCTGCAAATCCAATATATACCTTCCACTAGCCATGGGAGTTTGTAAAATTTTAAATTAAATTCCTATAAAAAAAATTAATTGAATTAAGCTGCCTAAAATGTTGCTATATTAATTTGTAAGGTTATTTTTATTGAAAGTAATTATATATTTAAATATGAAGCTTTTGATTGGAAGCTAACATATGCCGAATTGATAAGGTGTATCAATGGATGGTAACAAATTGATCTTTCTTTTTCTTTAATTTCTTTTTTTTTTCTCCATTTAAATCAAAATATTCATCGTCATTAAAGTGATTAGTTTCTTTATTAAATTATAAATCCTTCAAAAAGTGAAACAATCGATCATAATAATTTAAAATTATTCTATAATCAAAGTTAGGAATTGATCTTGATATTTGATTAAAAATGGGCGTGTCTATTCAATTTAACCATATTCCATGGTTAGTGACAAATCTATGATTGGCTTGTCCAAAATTTTAAAATCTAAAATTGTTCTTATTAACAATAATTATGTATCTGTAAATTCGAATACAACACTTTTAGGTAATTAATATAATATCGGACGAATAAATTATAATAATTCTCGGAACCAATCATTGATGTTAAGATAGTAGTAGCATTTGTGATTGGATTGCCCAAAATCTAAAAATATATTTCCCTTTTTCTCTATGCAAGTCACATGCACTCTTTCTTCTACTTAACTTTATTCTGATATATATAATTTATTAGATGGCCGAAAGATGTTATTTTATAGTCTATAAAAAAAATACCAAACATTTGTCTTATACCTATAATCAAATATTAAGTGGAACACTTTATCCACCACTCTTGGGTTGAGCCGTTTGACTTCACACCGTTTTTCCTTTTCTCTTTCTAATTATCTTACGGAATGTTTACTTTATCGATTAAAATGAAATGAGATAGATATGCAACGAAATGTATTATTAGTGATGAGTACTCGCCGAATCTATCTGTCTCTCTGTTCTTTTCTCTCGTATCGTGTGTTTTCGTTTCGTAGTGACTAAACTCCTCCTTATATAGACCCGGAGTTCCCTTAGGATTTACTACATCTCCGATTCCGTATTGGATTCTGTCTTATCGGTTCGTCTTCTTTCGTCTCTATCCTCAGGACTCCTTCCCTTCTCCACCAAGTCATAACGTGAAGAGTCCTAAGAGCGAACGTATCGAGTGAGCTCCGCGCACAGCTCGTCATGCCCGAGCTTACCCAGAGAACAGTGCTTGCAACTTATACGACTATGACAAAGCGAGCTCATACAGCGAGCTCCTCCCACAGCTCGTCATAAGGTCATAAGTTAGTTGTTTATGTTTTTAACTCTTCTAGGGCTGACCACGTGTCGTAGGTGGGTAGGGCCCCATCAATTAGATATAATGATGGATTAATAATTAATGTGAGATAAATAATTAATATTTTATCGAGTATAATATCGGATCGTATCATCAATCTCAAATTTAAATAGATTATTAATCTAATCATGTTTAATCTTACGGAATAAACATGTTATTAACAAGTTGCAAAGAAATTCCCTCGTTGTCTTGTTTATATATTTGACAGAACCTAAAGAATCTTGATTTACATGGCCCAAGAATTTGTGGACCACAATGTCTCAACTAAAGTACATAGGACACATGGAGGGGATCCTTATCAATCATCATATATGTAGCATGAAGATTATGGCAAGTGCAAGGGAAAGAGGTACATGATAGAGATATTATGTTCATTAGTAATTAATTGTGAGAAAGGAAAAAGAAGATTTTAGGGGTAAAAGTCACAATCATTGTTAGGTGTCACCACCGATCAACTTTAAGTAATTTTTTTTTTTTTAATACACGTATATCTAGATGGGATTCGAACAAATAATCCCATTAAAGCTTCTATAAATACTATAAACAAATTTTTATTCATTTCAAATTTTGATCTTCTATACATATATCTTTTTATTATCAATTCGAATTCAATCGTATTGATAATATGTAAAATTGTTTATTATAATACATGATGTTTTTAAATATTTAAACACAAAATTACTGATTAAACAAAAATACCACCAAACTGTTAAGCCATCTCATTTGTAAGCAGTAACTTTAATTTATTAGTAATTAATTCATTGTTTTATGAAATTATTTATAGTGGACAACTTAATTGTTGAACTATATATCTTTAGGTTTTCTTTTTAATTAAAATTTTAGAAATTCAATATGAATATCTTGTGATACTATATATTAAGTGTGGTTTTTATAAATTAAAGGAACATTAATGATAGAATTATTATGTATCACTTTTATACATTTTTTATTATTTAATTGAGTACGGTAGGTTTGTTTCAATATTGATTGTAATCTTGGATTTTATTAATAATTCAAATATGTTAATACTTATTTATTCTATAATTATATACCTATATTAAATGTATTGCTCGTGTGGGAATTGGGTGGTTTGAATAATTAATTTTTAATTAATTAAAATTTAAAAATAATAAAGAATTTAATCAAAATAAAACATTCAAACGTACGTGTTGATACGTCTCACATGCCTCACCCTTGTCCGGTCAACTTTTGACCATTTTCGGTTAATTTCATTAACTCCTATACTGAAACTAATGAGTTCATTATTTGATTAACAGTGATTTTTATTAATTAATTAGTGCACAAATCAAACGAACATAGTCTAACAACAGATGTATAACCCCTAGTTAAATGGTGAATAAAATCAAATAACCTTTCAGTTAATCCCATTCCGTGAAAGCCGAAATACGATCTTTCTACCATTTTATATCTCAACTAAGATCTAGAATATTAGAATCATTAGGACCCCAGTATCCTTAATCCTAAAATTAAGTTCTTTTTATATCAATTTGATATCGATATATTGGCTTGATCAAGAATTTCGAGACGAAATATGAATAAGTTATTTAATGAGAGATCATTTTATAATAAGTAAGTATAGGTCCTTTATTGATTTTTACTTATTTCTATATTGTAATTCTAATATAAGTCGTAGTTCGGATGCCTTGAATGATACCTTTTGGACCTAAAAATTCGGACTCAACAACATGCTTTCCTGATACGGGCATTCTCACATTAAATATACAACATTTCATTAAATCTCATTTACATACTCCTTTTGTATTTTCTCACATTTACATTGGAAAAATAAAAATAAAAATAAAAATCCAAGTGTCGCTTCAAGCAACATGTGTAGACGCCCAAGCATAGGCAGGGAAGTAGTCCCTTTTTTCCCGTGAACTTGTTCATCCAGACAAATAATCTTGAATGTCTCATAATGGATAATTCATATTAATTTGATTGAGTTTAATCTGAAACCTTAATTGTGTCCAAATCTCATCTGCTGCTGTCGGAGAATCAACAAGTTGGAAAGAAAGGGGATCGAAGTTTAACACTATAAGCAATGTATTTGTGAAAGGTATTGGCCCCTTTGCCCACAAGAATCCTTTCATTTTATCTATTCAAAAACTGTATTATCTGAGATGTGTTTGTGTTCCAATGATCAAGAATCTGGACATTTATGACCTGCTAAATTCTGCATTCTGTGATGGGATGATTACCTTAAAACACAGATTATTACTTCTGCTGTGATCCGTTTGATCTTTTGCATTTGAAATCCAAAAGCTGGTACTGTTTTTATGTATCATCCTTCATCCTTATAGTTAGCTATGATGTTATAATTTATAGGGTTACGTTTTTTTTCCTATATATATGTCATTTATTACGGGTTTCGAGCCGGGCTAAGATGTAATGTACTTTCGATCAGTAATAGCTGCGTGCTCATTGACTCGAACATGAGACCTCTGCTTAAACTACCATAGCATCGAGCAGCTAAACTGCACGACTTGATTGTTTTTTGTGAGATTATGATATTTACTCTTTTATGTGACGAATTCTCTTACATTTCTCCATCAGGGCTTTTTTTCTCACATGTTGTCATGAACAATTCTTTAAGAGTGAACTCAAATAAAATGCTGAAACAAAATAGCCCGCCTTCACCATCAACGCCTACAAATCGAATTCGGCACCGTAGACGTGCCAAGTCTCTTGAGGTCAGTATTTTTGCTACTCCAAATTCATGTTTGTTTAATGTTTTAGGGGGAGGGGGAGGGGGAGGGGGAATCTATAATTCTTTTACTTGGTAAATATAGCTCCCGTCTTTGGTTTCAGGTATTACCGGACATAAGCAAATTAAATGGAGCAAACTTACTCCTTCATGATCAAAACAAATATAAATCCATGTTGATTCGAACATATTCGTCTTTATGGATGCTTGGGGGTGTTGTGCTGCTGTTGTATTTGGGCCATCTTTTTATCTGTGCAATGGTGGTGGTTATTCAAATATTAATGGCTGCCGAACTTTTTCATTTACGTCGAAGAGTTCATGAAGATAAGCGCCTTCCTGGATTCTGGCTAATAAATTGGTACATTTGAGTTCCCTAATGCTTTTTAGTTGGTGTTTGCTGAAGTGTTCTATTCTGAAGAAGTTAAAGTCGTAAACAGTTGAAGTGTAAAAGTGAGAGTATTTAGGGAAAAAAAGGTTGAGATTTTTTTTTTTATTACTGTTAACAAACTTTCACTTATTTACAAAAATAACTTAGAAGCTAGAAGCTGAAGCTAAAAGTTGACGTTTGGGTACTTCTAGCTTATTTCTACTTAAAATAAACAAAAGTTGGTTTCCCATAAACAAAAGTGATTCTTTTTTTAGAGTTTACCAACACTACCTTCGCATATGATATTCTACATTTTGGCTTTTCTTGAATACTTCGGCTTTGGATATAATATCATACATCTTGTGCAGGTATTTTTTCTTCACAGCAATGCTTTACGTCTATGGCCGTATTATGAGTCAACATCTCGTCAATACTGTGGCTTCGGATAAATTCTTTTATAGACTCGTAAACAACCTAATCAAGTATCACATGGTCATTTGCTATTTTCTATATGTTGCTGGTATGTCACAAAATTTTGAGGAATTACAATGTACTTACAATTTAGGCATTGTCATTTTGAGTTGAGTGTGATGACAATAGTAATAACAATAATGTTTCTAATCAACAGGAATGATGTGGTTCATTCTTACTCTGAAAAAGAAGATGTACAAGTATCAGTTCGGTCAGTATGCGTGGACGCACATGATTCTTATAGTCGTCTTCACTCAATCTTCATTCACTGTTGCTAATATATTTGAAGGGATTTTCTGGTAATTAATTAGATACGGATATTGATGTTTAAACAATTTATTTCTTAAGCTTAGAAGGTGGTAATGCTTGTGAAGCTATACAGGTTTGTTCTTCCAGCATCTCTTATAGCAATCAATGATGTAGCTGCATATTTCTTCGGATTCTTTTTTGGGAGAACGCCGTTGATAAAGCTATCTCCGAAGAAGACATGGGAAGGCTTTCTTGGAGGATCTGTTGCAACCATAGCGTCTGCATTTCTGGTAAAACTTGGTAAAATATTATTTGTTGTTCATAGTTGTTTGTAGGCACTTATTTTTGTTTTATTCGTATTTTGCAGCTTGCAAATATTTTGAGCCAGTTTCAGTGGATGACTTGCCCGAGAAGGGTAAGAATTTTTGCAGTTGTTTGCATAAACTTCTGTTTTTGGATAATTTAGAGTTGGAGTATGAGTAGAAAAAGGGATGAATTAAAAAAACAAAAAAGATAATCGGGTATTGGGAATACAGAAACTTACTTTCATTAGAGTAAACAATTTACGAGGGAGAATGTAAACTTCAGGAGCTTGTTCGTGTTCTAACACCATAACTAATTTGTGAGAGAGAATGTAAACTTTAGGAGAAGTTCATAATATTTTCAAACCTTAGGGAGAATCCGTATTTTCGCCATACCTCAAGGGCGTTCGTAATCATCCCTTTGTTTATTAAAAACTAGTTGGTGCTTTCATGCGTTTAGCTTGTGTTTTCGTAGAATACAGAAGTAGGTTCAAAACATTCCCAAAATGCTGAGAAAAAACAAAACATATCTTTCCCCTTTTTTCCCTGAGAATTGTGATGCTCCCTTAGCACCATATGAACCATGGAAAGGTTTCGTGTTATGGATATTTATTGTTGTGTAATAGTAAATGCAGGATTTATCAATAGGCTGGCTTCAGTGTGATCCTAGCCCGATTTTCAAGCTGGAACATTATTCATTTTCCATGTGGCTTCCACCATGGGTAAGAGAGTCGAATTGGAACTCTTAAATATTTTGAAAAGTGATGAATGCATTAGTAAATCTTTCAATGTTACGAGTTTTGTTACAGTTCCCATGGAAGGGAGTATCGATCTTGCCCGTGCAATGGCACGCTTTGTACTTAGGTTTATTTGCATCAATTATTGCACCCTTTGGAGGATTTTTTGCAAGCGGTTTGAAGAGGGCTTTCAAGATCAAGGTGCACATTAGTTTCATCTTATCAAGTATGATAACATAAGACTAAAATCATATTCACGAACGGCGTTATAAATTTTAAAACAGGATTTTGGTGACAGTATTCCTGGACATGGTGGCTTTACAGATAGGATGGATTGCCAGGTAAACTTTAATTTTTTCTTAAATTTTATTGATGGAAATGCAAAAAAATTTAAATGATTAGTTATAGAAAAAATATACTTGCAGGGCATATACATACATTGGTTTTACAAAAAAAAATTAATATTTCATGCAGATGGTGATGGCTATATTTGCTTACATTTATTTCCAATCTTTTGTGCTCCCTCAAATGAACTCGGTAGAGATGATCTTGGACCAGGTTCGTATTCTTTCCCGGGACGTTGATTTGTATCCGGTGTGTGAAGACCGAAGGAACTGTACTGGGTTTACTGAAATACTTGGATTTTGCAGATAGTGAGAAACCTTAGCTTTGAAGAGCAAGAAAGACTGTATGTAATGCTTGGCCAAATGTCCAAGGAACAGCAGCAATTTGGGAGTCAATGAAAGAATGGTGTTATCAAGTATTAGTGACCCAACCCTTGAAGAGCTTTCCCAATTTATACCAAATATATGCAAAACCTGTAAATTTGTACAGGATTCAGCAACCCCATCATCTCAAGTTGTAATCTTTTGCAATTGTTTTGGCATGTTTCATCAAGAAATGCAGCAGTAACAAAGGAAAGAAAGTGATAATTGTTTATCCATTAATAGCAATTTATGGGCCTCGATCGATAGTGTCGTAAACTCTCACTAATTTTGTTACAAATGTAGACTCCAAAACTTGTGGGCAGCACTTTTCAACTTAACAAGAATATCAGCAGTGCAATCTCTTCCTCCAAAAGTAACAAAGTTCTGCTTAATACCTCATGAATGGTGCAAAGTAAATTCTGAGTCAGGACGTATGAGCAGCTTTTTCCAATGCTTCAGGTCCATGATAAAGTCAAGTTTGTATTGTATTAACTTTATTTGGTTATGTAAGTGATCTCTGCATGTTCTCTGAGCCATTCCAGCACTTTTGCCCCCTCAAGTACCTCTTGCACCTGAGTAACAACAAAAAAATTATTTCATATTGACGTACCAATCAAGGTTTGGGAATGGATACGGGAATGCTCATTCCATTTCTACCCCATTCCATCATACCAATTATGCCGTGTGTGTTTTACAAAATCTTATCAATTCTTTGAACAGGGGAAGGTTCTAAAAATTTTCAAACCTCAGGGGAAGTTTGTGTAATTAGGTCAAATCTCACGGTGCAACTATCTTGAGTAATTAGGAATGGACTTAGTAATGGTCATTCCATTACTGCTTCATTCCATCAATACCAATCATGCCTGAGTGCTTATAAGAAAGTATTAAAACCTGTTCTTTGATACGGTCCTCGTCGTAGTCTTGGTTCTGCCGTTTAAATTCTTCAATCGAATTCTCAACCTCCTTCACAACCTCATCAGTCAATATCTGCAGATTTTCGCGTTTGAACACATCACCAACAGCAAGATTCTGCTTAATAATATTCGTAATATTTTCCTTTTGGCTCTCCAGGAACTCTTTCACTGCTTTGGGACTTGATAAATATGCCAATTGCTGTTCACTAAGTTTCGAATTGGCCTGATAAACAAAAACCAGAACTGAGTATCTTTCATAAGACAATATGAAATAAATGGCAAAAGTGGGTATTTGGCTTAGGCCTATTTTGAATAACATATAAGTTCCTTTTGTAAATATTGGGTTAATCACATCTACCACCCCTGAAGTTTAGGATAATTACAAAATAATCCCTCAAGTATTGTTAATAACACAGAGGTCTATATTTCATTTTTAGTGCAAAAACATCCCTAACAAAGATTGCAAAACTACAGTAACACCCCATACCTGAGGGGTTTTTGCCAAAAAAAGAAAAAATCTTAAGGGCTGCATCGTAATTTCTGATATCCAGGCGACTTGTTAGTAAATACACCCAAATCCGGGGGTAGCAAATGTAATTAGCCCTAAGAATTCAGCAATTTTTTAAAATATCCTATGCGCTGTTACATGGCCTACAAGAAGTTTGAAACAGCTTACAGCTTATAAGCTCAGCCAATCACTGTCTAAGCTAAATCTTACCTGAATTTGCAGGAGTTGTGCTCCATAGAGCTGCCTTCCTTGCTCCTCGAACAAAGATTGAGGAACTTCAACTTCAACCATCTAATAAATTACAAGAAACACAATTCATCAATATTCGTGAAGCAAATACAAAAATAAAGACAAACGGGCTAAAATTCATCGAAAATCTCAAGAAATAAAAAAAGAAATACTTTGTGCAATTGATCAAGAATTGCATTATCTGTAGCTTGTTCTTTAGCTGTTTGCTCCACTTCAAGAAACTTCTGCAACAACATTTCCTTAACCTGCACATTTTTGGCATTAGCAAATCTCGAGTCACGCTTTTTTTATTTCTTCCTCAACGACACTGACCTATTACAACCCAGTGTTCATCATGTGAAAAAATATGGGTTTAATGACTTGCCTCATCAATAGTGGAGCATCCTGATAGAATCTTATCAGCAATTGAATCATTCAGCTCTGGTAGATCTCTGTAGAACAGTTCCTTGCATTCTACCTAAAACATAATAATCAAAATAATTGGTACTTAGGTCGAGTTTAGCCGTAAAGCACATGAAGTGTTTTAATCATAAGAAAATTAATATATTAAAATGAATAATTATCAGATTTTAATATTAAAATGAATTCCGTTAACTAACTCAAATCCAACATAGGTTCTTTATAGCAAAAGAAACAACTTGGAGAAAAAAATAATTTAATCCAAGATTTGATTTTCGTTCACTAGTTTTAACTTGAAGAAAAACAAAATTGATACTTTCGAATAAGGAAAACGAGATGGGGTAACTAACAGTGAACTGAGCGCGAACACCGCGAAGATCTTCTTGTTTCCATGAATCAGGAAATACATATGGAAATGACTTAGTTTCACCACGTTCAATCCCAACAATTGAGTTCAGAAATTCAGGAAGGACTTTATCTCCATCTTCTGTGTCGAACTGGAACCCTGAAAAACAACAAAGTATATATATGTAAATGATAAGACAACAATAATCATAACAAATAGCAAATCTTTACTTTGTATATCATTTGGTATATGCACATTGGACGAATACAATAAGAGTAAAAGCACACTAATCCACAACCTACTCTGGTGTCAACTATAAGAATTCTTGGACACACCTTTACTCTCTGCAGATGGTATCTGTTTAACAGCTGATTCATCTTCCTCGATCGTTGCAGCTGATATGTCTAGAATTGCAACATCACCTACCTGTTCAGGTTATCAGCTATTAAAAAACTTAAATGAAAAGTAGAAAAAAAAGGAAGGCAGCACTCTTCTTCATAAGAAAAGCATAGGGGAAGATAGCGATTGACCACAATTAACTATACGACACTCTCAAATCCTAGAATTTTGAATTTTTTTCAATTAAATTAAAAGGCACAATTAGTTGTTAGATATAACTCATGTTTGTGGGGTTACAATTTGAATATTCAGTCTTGCAACAAGAATTTCTCTTGATTGAAGCAAATCACTTTCTAGAGGATCTGAAGGAAGGTAATATTTACCTGAAGTTCTCTGTCTGTCACAATTTTTAAAGCACCAAGGGCTTTGTGACGACGTCTCAATTCTTGTTCTGCCGCTGTTTGAGCATCTATTTCCTTATCAATCTCAACAGTAATCTTCAAATTCTTGTATCCATCTTCGGGATTCCATTTCAATTCAGGCGCAACATCAACGATAACATCATAACTAACAAGTATGAAAGAAAGAAAGAAATTTTTAAAAAGAAAAAAGTACATCACGAAGTTCAACCAAATCTTGCTAACTCAAAAATAAAATTGCTCGAAGAAATGATGAAAATGTTTACAAACCTCAAAGATTTCATAGAAGAGAAAGTATTCTCCATCTCAGGAAATCTCGTTAAAATGCGCATGGACTCATCCAATGCTCTTTCACTTACCTATAAAGATGAATAAAAAAGCAATTCCAGCATCTACTACAATATCTTAAATAGAATTAATACATGTGCTTATAAGGATAAAATAGTTAAACATATGTCGAAAATTAAAATACAGTTAATATATGCACACCGAAGCCATGGCGTGTGGAAGTGTCCTCTTCAAGATAGCTTCAATTGTAGCCTTCTTAACAGCTTCTTTCCCAACATAACCAACAAGAATGCTCTCTGGGACATTCTTCCCAGGACGAAATCCCGGCACCTGTAAACACAGTACAAAATTTTGGAAACAAAACATTTTCAACTGCTACATTATACTCAAACCTTGTGTTCTTGAAACAAATGTCAACAGTCCCACGCATTTTAAATATGAAACGAAAAGCGGAAAAGAAATAAAGTTTGGATCAACATTAGAAGTTTCTATTAGTACATTGGTTTTCTTCATGAACTCTTTCAGGACTCTTTTGTAACAATCATCGCATACCACGGGAGGAACCTCAACACTCAACCTGACCTGCACATGGAAATAAATATGAACCATATTCAAATTTTGAGTGTTTCAATTCATCCACATATAGCCCCAGAAAAATGTAAACTTTATCTGTCGAACAGGACTACAGCAGTTCACAAAATCAGAAAAATACTACAACAGTTCACAAAATCAGAAGGCTACGACCTCACATCCAATCAAAATCCGCAGAACAGGACGAACTACACAGTACACACTGCAAAACTCAGGAGAAAATTGAAAGAAAAAGAGAACCCACTCTTGAATTTGGTTCGGGAGTTTCTGTAACTTGAATATCAGCCGGAAGTTTGTCCGCAAAGACTTCGTCAGCAGTAGCCGGAGCCGCAGAAGCTGCCGAAACGATAGACTTTTGTGGCTGGGGATGAAATAATTGACGGCACGATGGTAGTAACGGGAATTGATGCTTGATTTTCTTCATGGGTTTGAGGAAATCTCCCCTGATAAGCGACAAAGAAGAAGGCAAAGCCGCCATTGAAGCAGGCCTGAAAGGGAAGAATGTCTGGGGTGTTGTAGTAAAGCAGGCCTCCATTGTTGGATTGAAAGAAACTGCTACTGTAAGGATAAAAGTTGAATCTTTTTTCCGTTTCTTGTTTCGAATAAAGCAGAGGATAAGATATTTTCAAGCAACCATCGGTACGACGTCGGATTGCGTTATCAACTGAAATGGGATTCGGACAAGGACAAAAGAAGGATTATAATGACAAAGCAGTAACAGTAATTACTACTTGTAAAGTGTTTCCCTCCATATAAGCATGTTTTGTCGGTGAACAAGGGTGGATTTCGAGTCCTATGTTTGATGATATGGAAAGAAAGGATCCGTGATTATTATATGTTGTAGATTTTGTGAACTCAATAATTAACAACATTAGCATTTAACATAGTACTAAAGCAGACATCGTACGCAGCAGCAGTGGCTGAAAGAACCTCAAAAGCATCAACCAGAAAGCGACATCATCTGCTGCAACTCTGCAACTTCTACTCCTTTTTTGCCACGACACCGACTCCCAAGTCCAACTCCGTTTATTTGGAAACAAGTAGAGAGAAAGAGAAAGAGAGAGAAGCAGAAATGGAAGGTGTTGGTTCGAGACAGAGCAGAGCGGCGTCGAGGTACGCTTCGAGCCCTTCGGCGCCGGTGTTTAGCGGACCAGTGAGGAAATGGAAGAAACAGTGGGTTAGCTCACAGCCCATCAACCAAATCAATGGAAACAACAGAAACCAATCGCCGCCGCTTCTCCTCCGCCGCTGGACCCCGCTCGCCGCCGATGAGCCCCGCAAACGCCGCCGCCGATACGCTCCGGTAAAAAATAACAAATCGTTCTTGGGTTTTTCTTTGACCTACATAAGATAAAAACAAGAACCTCCTTTTCAGGTGTTTTCTGTTGGAGAAGTTTTTTAAGATTTTTTTTTTTTCTCTGTGATCTCTCAGACTCTTAACGTTTTCATTTAGGGAATTCGTTATATATTGAAATTGGTTTTCTGTGAGTCGTGTAATTGTCTGAACTTTCACTTCCCGTGAAAGACGAAGCAAGAATCACGATTATCTTCAGAATACCAAGCGTTGATGAAAATTAAAACATAATTAGTACTTTATTCAGGGCTAATGCAAGAAAATGGCTACCTGTAAAAATTGCGAGGGTTGATGTTTGCAGGTTGTTCCAATAGAAAAGGGAAATATGGAAGGTGCTGAGAAGGTTGATGGTGAAGCTGGAACAAGCACAAAGAATCAATCCAGTAATGGCGACGAGGATGCTATGTTGGAGAAGCTTACCACTGGAGAAGCTCAGGTTAGTCTTGCATATGTGATTTGATCTTTCTACTGTTTTTATTTAGCAGTTGTGCGAGATTATTATCAATTTCTGTAAAGCAGTATCATTGCTTCAATCTTGATGAGCAATGGCTTAAGAATCTCTTTGATTTTCCGGAGTAATTTATCCTTGTTTGTATATTTGTGCTCGTCTGTAATTGGGTTCTAGTAGAGGTGTCACCTCTTGATTTGGGAACATATGATATCTAGTCTCTTTACTTCATTTGGGAATTGCTATCAACAGCACTTGTTGTATAAAGAGGATCAGTGCAATCTGGCCTATTCACCCAATTTTTTCTTGAGGTTTGAGAAATTACAAAAACTTTCCGCCCATATCTTTAAGGTTTGCCTCAACCAAGCTATTATGGTTGTGAATTGGATATTCATAGATAATTTGAAGATGGCGCCATCAAAATTAATTGATTCTTTAAATTCTTTGACGGCTCTGAAATCTTAAGTGAAGTTTGTGTAGATAGGCTTAAACCTTGGGGTATGTAATTGAAACTGTTCAGAGGAATATAGCTTCATTTTGCTTAATGTTATGCAGGAGCAGAGTGAAGATAAAGCTGATCCATACAAAAGTTTGATCCAGGGATTCTGTTTTGAAGACGAAAGGGAACTTAGCCCGATTTTACAATAGGAAGATAAATGGTAGGTTAGGGTGAGTGATGCTGTGTGTATTCCATAAAGTAGATCTATTTTGAAACATGAAAACTTCCAGCCAAGGGGATTTTGGCTTCTTAAAGCCTGTAGCTAGGTGAAGTTAACCCACCAGATGTTGGATCTTTTCAAATGTAGCTGTTATTATGCACCTAAGGCACTCATCGATTGATGTCTCGTTGTGGGACAAGTGAAAAACTTGTACATCATCTTCTCTTTTGCCTGTTTTCTTGTGTCAAAACTACCAGCCACGGGTACGTGATGCCATTTCATACGCTCAGATGCCATTTTATACTTGTGTATGCTCATATTTGTGTCATATGGTGCTTCAACCGTAGAATGGTTTATAAGGATATAGAGAATATGGAAGAAATGATTCTTTTTACCAAAACTCCCCTGCTTTAAAGGTTCTATTGTCATTGAATCACTTCATTCAACATAAACTTTCTCGCGTTTACCACTCGAACCATCATAGGAAATGAACAAATAATCATAATCCAGAATTAGATGGTAAACTGTACATGCTGCTAAACCTTTGTGGTTTTCAGCGCCACCATTCAAAATCGAACCCTTATTAAGACAGCCAAACAATCGGTGCCAAAAATTTCTAACCCCATGATCAAAATTTGTTAACATGAATCTCATCTAAAAGACTTGCACAGAGTAACAGATTAGATTAATAGAACTACAGAGTACACAGTTCTATCATCTGAACCATGTATGAGACTGATGCAAATACGAACAATCCCATCAAAACTCCCAGTTTAGCATGTTGAATAGTCCAGATGCGATAGAACAAGTAATCCCTCCCTTCACAAAGACCAGTTCAAATTTCTACTCGTCCATTGCCACAGTTACACCAACTTCAGCAGGCCTAATAACTCGGTCATGCAGCATGTAACCCGGCTGCAAGTGAACAAAGAGGCAGGTATTTAAGAGTTATGGCCATTATCTACAATTACAACCTTCAACTGTATGATGAGATAAAACAGCACAGGAAAGCAAAAATTCACATACACAACTTTCAAAAGTGTCCCATATACAATAATCTTTCCAAAAACAATCTTTGATTCCAATGGTGAGAACACTTTATAAAAAGCGGGAAAGAAAAATTTTACACAATACCAAAAGATTTATATTTAGCCTCATATGAGGTTGAGTGGAATGAAGAGGAACTTGGAGTTTCTTTGTCTTTCCTTTTATTTTGCATGGCCATATTCAGTACAGTAGGTATGTACATTTCAGAAAAATTATAGATTTGAAGTATTTCGAGAATTGGCAGTGGAAAAAATGATGACATAAAAAGATCCCTTAATTAATATAATACTTGATCAAGATAATACAAGGGAACCAAGTCAAATTGACCCTGGAGAATAAGCGACCACATGCATCTATATGACAAGGTAATCAGATACCTTTAGAACAACTGCAACATGACCTGCTGGCTTTGAAGCATCTGGAACTTGGAAAACAGCATTATGCCTGTTTGGATCAAATTCTTCGTTTATAGGATCATATTTTTCCAGTCCAAATTTTCTGAATACCTGTACAAGACAGAAAGTTAAGACATCACTTAAAACTCCATAATGATATATGGAACAGAACTTTCTTATTAGGTTTTGATATTGATTAAAATTCAATTAATCCCAAGAGGTTAAAATTCAATTAATCCCAACAAGATGGATGGGTAGAATAATGCTTGCCAAAACACGGTAGGTGGCTACAGGACTATTTGATTGTGCTTGGCATGGTTTTAGAGTTTTTTCTTATGTAAACTTTGTCAGAAATTATTCTGATATACTTGTTTTAAACTTCCACGTAATAAAGGGAGCTTTTCTATCATATTATCAAGAGTTTCAATTGTCTTCATGAAGCAAATCCCCACATCATCTCTTGTTATCTTTTAAAGTTTTAACATGAGAGCTATCCTTATTTAAGTAATAATTCCTCTACATCCATTTTAGTATAATCTTTCAAATTGCTTTATCAAAATCTCCAATTAATGTGCAGTTTCTACACAACTTATCACATTCTCAACATGTATACCATCTCATATTATAATGCAGCATTACCCAAGCCTTGCAGAAACAATAGCAGAAAATGGTCCAAATGTACAAACTAGGTATCCATAAACTTGACCTCTCAAAAGAGCATTTGGCTGGCAGCAGATGCACAAAATAAATGAAAGACAGAATGTCGAGTCAAAAGCTGCTTACCTCAGATAATTGCTTTTCAGTCATTTCAACACCTTCAAGGAGTGTTTTAAGTTGTTGAACAGCTCCAGATGTATCTTTGGATGTATCACTTTTTGAAAAGCTCTCTTTGGCAGCAGAAGATGCCCTAGCCAAATTATCTGCCACATCCAAGAGGCCCTTTGCAAAATTCTGTAGCATAATACAAACAACTGTTTGAGCAAGAACTCCAAAATGGACCAATAAACCTCATATGTATGATTTATGAAGCTACAACAGAAAAGCACAAACCTGAATCGCAAACTTCTTTGCATTTTCAGATTCACGCCTAGTGCGCTCCTTGACATTCTCCATCTCTGCAAAAGTCCTCAGAACTTTATCTTTCATTTTCTCAAGCTCTTCCTGCTTTATGCCCAACTGCTGTTCCTTTTCAGCAACAAGTTTCAACAGATCATCTCTTGACAGATCATTCTCCGCATCTGAATCAGAGTCAGAAAATGCAACCCGCTTTGTACCACTTGTCCTCCTTTTGACTGAACCAGACATGTCCGTCTGTGGTTCAGTAGCAGAACCTGCCTCAGTTTTCTCCTCAGATATTGATTCTTTTCCCTGATCAGGTGCATCAAAAGCTGAAGACTTTTCATTATTTTTCTGTTCATTCCCCGATTGAGAAGTCCCCTTCTCATCAGGCTGTGGGGTTGCAGGGGTTGCAGATGACGAGGATCGAAACCATTGAAAAGGAGATAGATTTTGGGTTGAGTGATGTAGCAATGCTACTTGAGTAGTTTCCATCTAAAATGGTAAAAGTGCTCGAATGGTCAATACCTCAATTTCTAGGTAGTGATTCTTCAAAATAATACGGCAAATCAAACGAAACCGTAAACTAAAATCTAAGTTGGTAATCACCGTCTATACTCCAGATTCTATTCAAACATAAATCAATTCAAATACCGCAGAATACAATCACCAGAACTCGTAAGGTAACAACAGCTTATCAAAGACAAACACAGCAGAGAATCTCAGAATTACATCCTCTTACCGGAAAAGAGATCAACCAGAAAATCAACAAGCAAGCAAAGAAAGTGAACCAATTAACCAAGAAACTTCAAACCCAGAAAAGTAAGAAGCAAAGAACACCTTATGATAGAACCCATCGTGGGCGAGCAATTGATTAGTGAAAGAGGAGACGTATTTGCTATCATGGCGAACACCGAAGAGCGGCGTATTGCGGTACTGATTGAATAAGGTCCTTGAGAACCGAGACGTTATTCTGCTCACGGACATGGCTGCGGCCGCCCTGCAATTAATTATCAGAATTAGAGATGGATGTATCAGAAGAGTAGAATCTGGATAAAAAAGAAGGTGAAGAATGAAGGGTTTTAGGGGTTTGGACTTGCGGAGAAATTAAAGAAGAGGCCGGGGAAAGGAATAGAGTTAAAATTGCTTGATTTTGATTCTCAAAAGTTGAAATAAACTTCATTAAAAAAAAAAAAAAAAAAAAAAAGGAAAAAAACAACTTACCCTGTAATGCCACCTTTTTTTCAATTTTTTATTTTAATTTTCAAATATTTTATATTGTCATATATATTTTTAAAAACTTTTAGATTATCATCTTAACAATTTAGATGTTAATTTCAAAAAATTAATAATCTATGGCGAAAAATGAGTTACATGTTAACACTTAAATAACTGATATGACAACCTGATCAATCGATTAACTCAATTAATCGATTTAGTCTATACATTAATGATGTGTTTAATTCATTATTAGATTTGAGATTCATAGTTATGACCTATATATGAATGATGCGTTTAATTAATCATTAAACTTGAAATTGCATAGTTATAGTGTGTGAGCTTATTATGTAGTCTTATATATAAGTCTAAAAGGATGTAGTTCGAGATAGCCGAATTACGACTTATGTTAAAACTATAAAAGTGGCAAATGAAGAGTTACATGAAAATCGAGAAAAGATCTACATTTGCTGATAGCAAGAAAAAAATTCTATTGCATAACTTGTTCAATGTCAACATGAAATCCTTGCGGAAGGTAGTGGTCTAGTGGATCAAAATCGAGAAAGGAGTTTCTTGAATCGAGATCAAATAATGAATATGAAATAAACTTACGTTTACGATTGAGATTATTAGGATTCTAATTATTCTCATGTGATAGATCTCAATTTGGGAAAAATAGACTTGTAGTAGGGTTGTATCTCACAAATATTATTGATCCAAAGGTTCTTCAATTTATTCGTTATTTGGATAAGGATCATACACGTATTGCTAAACTATAGCCGTGTGATCTATAATCTAATTAATTAATAAGGGTGTTAATTAATTAGACTTACAATTAAATAATAAACCTAAAGAATCACGCGTAAAAGTGAAAGAGAATACTGCCAAAAAAATCAAAGAGTTGATCGAAACGAGACTACACCTATACGGTACACGTGTAAGCTATGTTTTAAAACCCGGACCGGACCGGACCGGACCGGCCGGTCGGACCGGTTTTAACCGGTGACCGGCCGTCCATCCGGCCCGGTTAGCCCCCCAAAACCAGTCCTCAATCGGACCAGTGCTGACCGGGGCGAACCGGTCCAAAACCGGTTAAAAACCCGGTCCGGACCGTTTCACGGGCCGGTTGGCCCAGTTTTTTTTTTTTTTTTATTATTATTATTGTAAAAAATCAAATTTTAATTTGGGGACCCACAACCTCTGTCTTAAAAGGTGGACTTTGAGACCATCTAGGCTAATTAGATGGTTGATATCCATTGAAAAAAAGTTTTAATAATAAACCATTACTCACCAAATCCAAATTCTCAAAGAATATTAATTATGATTACAAATATTATAATATATTATAAGAATTCAATTTAAACATGGATAAGATAATATGAAATAGTTTATTTATTATAATATATATTTATAAAAGATAAATGTATGTGTGATGTGTTTTTTATTTTTTTTCACAATAAAAGTATATTATTTGTTAAATCAATCTTTTATCTATATTATTAATTTGGTTGATATTGATTATTTTGCTATTTAGTTAAATATTTTATCTATATATTTGTAGATTTATGGTTTGAAAGTCTATTATTCGATATGTTATTTGAAAATTAATTAGTACTTTAATATCATTTAACCTATTTTATTATTTTTGGTTAATATTTATATAATTATATATATTATTATATATTTATATAATTAAATATAAATATTATTTAATTATGACGTCACACCGGTTCGACCGGTGGTCCGTCCGGTCAAACCAGTAACCAGTAAGGACTCCGGTTCGACGTTCGGTCCGGGTTTTAAAACATAGCGTGTAAGCGTGAGCAAGGTATTGAACGCGCGGTCCATGATTGAAACATTCATTAATTAATTATTAATTCCAAATAAAATTAGATTGGGAATGAATTTTAAGTTCATTATAAAATTAATTAAATACAAAATATCCCAATGTGGGGAGAAATTTCCACCGGCAATCAAGCAACAATTTTGCAATCTCGCATAAAATCAATGGAAAATAATGCATTTCAATATTAAGTTGAACTTCTTGAGGAAGCTAGATAGGAAAAAAATGGTGAAGCAACAGCTCTAGTTTACAAATATTTATGCTAAACGCTAACCAAGTTCGACCAGTTGCCTGTTGGGACGTAGTATCATTATCAGTCTTGAACAACTTAATTACTTCCCACTTTTAACTCTACTTTTCCACAGTCAAAGAGTACTCAAAATTTTGTAATTCTGGTCAAGTTACTCGAGTCAACTAGACACTCATATATATATATATATATTGTCATCTAAAGAATTCCTATTTTAAAAGTTAAATTATATATGGGATATGGCATATAAATAAACAATAACCTCATATTATTTGGGACCCAAAAAATAATTGTAATTAGTCGCCGCAGTTGCATGGCTATGTACACATTAATTAAGGTTTTGGATTTCTTATTTTAATTACATGTTTTATCTCATATTTTATTAATCCACACGCTTAATGTATTAGTAGGCTGTCAAGATTTAGAGAGAATAACATTTTTCATATTACAATAGTTATTTCTCTTAATTTCAATCATCTACCAATATTAACTTATAATCGAAACAGTGTATCTAGATTTCAGACCCATTAATTAACCGGATGCAATTCTGCACATACAAAAAGAAAAATAAATTGAAGGCTTTTAATGTCCTTTACCTGAAACATAAAACCCTAGAGTCATCATGCTAACTATAAGATAAGTAATTCTTCCCGAGTCTAACTTGGCCAAATCGATATATTAATAAAAAGATGAGTGTTTTAACCCTGTATTTGATGGAAAAGTTAAGGAGAGTAACAAATCAAATGATAAGTGTAATGCGTTTATCGTTTTAATTAGTTGAGTTCGATCGATTCGGATATAAAATAAAATTTTCCGTAAGATAGTTGGAGAAAGCAAAAAAGCAGGCTGGGAAGTAAACAAAAACCGTGAGGAGGCGTGTCTGCAGCGTGCATGATAACAAAAAGGTTCAACTTTTCAGCCTTCAGCCTGGAAAAAAATCGGGGCGAAGCTTGCGGCTTCTCCATGAACAACATTAATTAATCTCTCACTATCATGCTACAATTTAATAAGTAGGTTGAAATTGACTAGTCTACAGCTTTCAATTTAATTATTCTTCTCACATCACACACATTACTTACTACTTTTCCACCTCAACAATGTTAATCAGCAACCACCTTATTAAAGGCAATAACAAAGAATCTACATAAAGCGCTTTTAATGCCCCCGTCGATTCATTATTAGGGTCGGTTCAAGTAGTTAAATTTTTTTATTTTTCCAAGGCAATACCCAGATTTGAATCCCTTGGTTAGTTGGGGATGTGTGAAAAAAAAGAAAAAATTACATCCAGGACCCTTGAGGTTTGTCATAATTACGATTTAGTCTCTGTTTTTTCGTTTATTACAAAAAAAAACCATATGGACACGGTTCCTAGGGACTTTTTTTTGTAAAAAACGAAAAAAATATATGCCTGACTTTTCCACTACTCCGTCAGGACCTCAACTGAAATAATGTTCATAGGGGTTTATTTATAATAAATAAAAAAACAGGGATTAAATTGTAATTATAGTAAACCATGGGGACCTGAATATAATTTCCCCTAAAAAAAAAATGCCCCCTCAATTGCTTATTCGATTACCATAATCATGCTTGTGCATGATTTTTGTTGCTACTATCTACTTTTTCACTTAACACCCATCAACAAGCATTAAATTTTCCAGCTTGTCCAAATATTGACAACCAACTTCAAATATCTCTTTAATAGTTTAATACTGCCATTAGCATAGAAGGAGGGTGATAAGTGATAACTGATTAGTAGTATTCTCATAAGCCAGAAATTTGATATAAGAAATGGAACGGGCTTCCCTTTCTTTGATCCTTACGACGTTACTCCAGCTGATGATGATCTTCCGAACCGATGCGAGAGTCTCGTCGATCATCGTTTTCGGGGACTCATCGGTTGATTCGGGGAACAATAACTATGTTCCGACGGTGCTGAGAAGCAACTTCAGGCCGTACGGTCGGGATTTCGACGGAGGTAGAGCAACAGGAAGGTTTTCTAACGGAAGGGTTCCCACGGATTTCATCTCAGAGGCGTTTGGGCTGAAGAAAACGGTTCCTGCTTACTTGGATCCAGCTTTTACCATTCAGGATTTTGCTACGGGAGTTTGCTTTGCTTCGGCTGGGACTGGTTATGACAACGCCACCTCTAACGTTCTTGTAAGTGCCATTTAATACATGTATTAATCAAGAGTTTCGGATAAACATCTATCTCTCTGTGTTTAACACTTTATAATTGTCATAATTTACAATAGAATGGTGTCAGAATCTAATACTAGAACTATGTTAATTTGTTTGGAAAACACTGAGGAATAAATGTAGATTTCAAGATAATGACATGTAAAATATATTGTTTTTGTAAGGTGGGTGTCGAATTTTGTTCTTTACAAGTTGTGATGTCACCTATACGAAAATTTTACATCTTTAACATGCATGTTTATATTTAAGTTGTGTGTCATCTCAAATTATATAACGATGCACTAAACATTTTTAAAAATATCATTTTATCATATCATATTAAACACTCCTCAGTTCTTACACAAAAAATTCAAGAAAAATTTTGTGTCACCATTTCTAAGTGTTGTGTCCGTGTATCATAAACGGGTATTAACTGTACAATCTCTGGTTATATTTTAGACTAAATACTCCAAGAAGATTTCTTCACACTCGCGTGATTATATCTAAGGGCTAAATACGTCAGTCGAATTTATATCCTAGTCTAGATGTGTGTAGTGACGTTCCCTAAAATATATATCAATTACACATCAAATATAAAATAATCGTCATGTGACGATCCTTCTATCCTTGTTTTTTGAACTATGGAGCTCCAATATATATCATCATCTAAGCTCAATTTAATCTCCAACTGCAGTCAGTAATACCACTATGGAAGGAAATTGAGTACTACAAGGAATACCAAAGCCGGTTAAGAGACTATCTGGGCAATCAGACCGCAGTGGAGGTTTTGAGTGAAGCTCTCTACATAATTAGTGTGGGAACAAATGATTTCTTGGAAAACTACTACCTGCTTCCACAAAGATCATCAGAGTTTTCAGTTCAAGAATACCAGGACTTCTTAGCAAGCATCGCTAGAAGTTTCATAACAAAGATATACGAGCTCGGAGCACGCAAAATATCTCTGACAGGACTTCCTCCAATGGGTTGCTTACCGCTCGAGAGAACAGAAAACCTAGCATATGGAGGAGCTTGTATAGATGGATACAATAAGGTGGCCGTGGAATTCAATCAAAAATTGCAAGCTTTAGTTGAGGCAATGAACAAGGAGCTTTCCGGGCTTAAAATGGTGCTCTCCAATCCATATAGCGTGCTTTATTATATCATTCAGAGCCCTCATTCTTTCGGTAAGTAAGGCAAAGACCTTTTCATCTGGAAAATTCTACATCAAGTATGTAGCAGAAAGGCCATTTGCTCGAAAAAGAGTACAAGTAAATATATATAGCATTTTTCAGTATCAGATATTTAATACTTCTTTCAACGGCTTAAGTTTTTAACAAGGCGGTCATTCAATATGATATTACAAGCGGACTAACAACGGGTTTAAAAAGAATATTTCACGAATAAAGCAATTTTAACTTTTAAAATACAGCAGGCGTTCAATGCATATTACCCTAAACCTTAAATAGGAAGTCCAACAAAGCCGCATAGAGATTTGTTGGTGAGTCGGTGACTTGGTGTAATATGTATACGTAATTAGAAGTTATGACTTACGGGAGTTTGCATCTGTTACAGGGTTCGAACACGCAGCAAGAGCATGTTGTGGGACCGGGAGATTTGAGATGAGCTATCTCTGTGATGAACCTAATCCCTTTACCTGTTCTGATGCCAATAAGTATGTCTTCTGGGATTCGTTCCACCCCACAGAGAAAACAAATGGCATACTCGCAAGCTATGCAGTCAAAACATCTCTATCAGTATTTCAATAGCAAAATCCTCATACTCGTGTATAATTTTCAGCCTTCATAAAAATTAATGTCATTCACAGCCCCATGCATATAGCAGCATCATTATTTAATGTTGTGATACCCTCCTAGAAATGGCACAGGTAGTTAAGCAGCATCAAGCAAAAAAGAGTAAATAGGTGCCAGGTCTTTTCTTATTAATGCAATGCGAATAATTTCAAGACTTCATTATCATAAATTTCTTAAATGCCAACAATGTTACCTGCATATGTTTTCAAGTCCGGGCTAATGCCTTCACGTCTGAATGACAGATGGGAAAACAGAAATCAAATATTTGATTCGGAACCAAACTGCTATACTTGCCTGTTTAATGTCGGCCAATGTTCCTTCGAGCAATAATAACTTTATCTCAGTACACTATCATGTACGAACATATATTGAATTTTGGTTGCCAAATCGTCAATATGGAAAAGGAAAATTGAAACAAACTTCTATATATGAAGAGAACTCCATCAGCACTCCATGCATGGAGCTTTCTCTTAACTTCCACTACTTGAACTATTAATGTCTGATTAGCTAGTCTCTAGGAATGTGCCCACAGCATGCAAGTCCTTCACCTACAGGATAAGCTACACAAGAAGCAAGCACATCCAAATAAATAATATGAAATAAATGCAAAAATTGAATCAAGTGTTCTACTTTGAAATCATATATTATGTGGATAAATAGATGACAGGCAAGATATATATCCAACCTGAATGAAGATGCAGCAATCACTTCGGACGCTTCGGAAAATGCAATTTAACCAGCACAGGAAGTTCAGCAAGATCAACCTTACACTTACCCAGCAAAATGCTCTTCAGCTTTTCATCACAATTCACTACATTCCTATTGACTGGATCCTATACAAGAAAGAAAACTGAGTTAACTAAGACCATGCCAACACAGCATGAGCAAAGTTTAACTTCATTCTGCGTATCACAAATAAAGGCAAGAATGTATCATTCGTACATGTATAGTTAAGCACCTAAGAGACGTGTAATTAACCAACGTCGCAATTATTGTATGACAAGTTTTCTTCACAAGGAATACAGCTTCTAAAATATACTCCGGAGATTGCATGCTCTCATGAAAGGTTTATTTCCTTCTACAAACACAGGGCATTATTGGAAAATCACATACACATAGTTCTGCATACTTGAGATACTTAAGGATTATGAATCACACAGCAATTAATGACAGACAATGCAACCTCAAGCTTGACAGAAATAAGACCATATGCCACATGCATATTTTTGAGGAATTGGTCAAGAAAAAACGTTGAATCTTATTTCAAGAATTCTCGATGATTTCTGGACTCAGGAGGCACTCGTTCAGTAATAATGATTCAGCTTCCTCGTGCTATTTTCGCTGCTAAGAGCTGTAACAAAAACATCAGTTCAATCCTCAAAATCTGAAAATTAACCCCAATTGACATTTAGAACTAAGAGCTATGACACAGAGGACGAAGAAGAAAAACTACATTGATAAACAAAGGCAAATAGTTCAAGATATCAAATGTTTATACCACTCAATAAGAAATAGTTCACGAACATGTCTAAAAACACAACCAGCTCAGATTTTTAAAAAATGGTGCTTCATGGATAAGTGGGAAACTCTTCAGAACAAGAGCTTTCTCAACTCATCCAAAAGCGAACATGACAACCAAGTCTGGAAGGGATGGTGACCCTAACCTGGAGATTTTTCTCCTTGATATAAGACCAAACCCTCCTGAAGCAATTCAATTGTGAACTCTGAGACTGCCCCATGAAATCCCTTAGTATGCTGGGCAGATTTACAAGGTCTATCAAATCCGCAACTTTCTTAGGGTTGTCCGTAACAGCCTTTTTCAATTGCTGTGGCAACATTTTTCCTGATTTTTTTCTCTTAGGGTTGGCGCGATGAGAGCAGCGGTCTGCGACGTTTGATATGAGAGAAATGAGAGGTACCGGTGTGGGATGCAGCGGGGCGGTGGTGCGGTGGCAGAAATGGTGGCGGGTTCTGTTTGCGCTGTGACTAGGGGTTTTTCTATCTCTTTTTTTTTTTTTTTTTCGAAATCAGGGGTTTTTCTATCTCAAAAGAAGGTTTGATCGATAAATTAGAGTTAGGTTTCGGAAATCTAATTTTAAATTTTCTTTTAAATTACGTATACACAACAAATTATAAAATTATAATCAAAATACATATATATACATATAATATATAACTAGTAAATTCCGCATAGGGTGTACAATTCAATAATCACACCGATATATCCTTTTTTAGGATACTATTGACATATTACTATGAAAATATATAATAGGGATAATTTTGAACAGCCCCTGAAATTTTACGATATTACAGAGTACCTTCTTAAGTTTAAAAAATTACGAACTCCCCCCTGATGTTTACACTCTCTCTCATAAATTTGGCATGCCTTTAATCACACCTGTCTAAATTTAAATTTATATTCTAGAAATACCCTTAGGGGGTATATTGTAATTTTACTTAAAGTTTAATGATATAATTATAATATTAGTTAATTTTGAATTTTTTGTATTTAAAACAGTTGTTAGTTAATGTAATATTTTATATTTCATCTATAAATATAAATTGAATTAGATATTCAATACATATTTATTTCTATAAAATATAACAAATTATAAATTCCTTTTTATATTTATATCTTATTTTAAATATATTTTGTACAAGTTCATTTAAAGTTAATTTAAAATAATTTATTTGTAATTATAACAAATTTTTCCGCAAAATACAAATTCATATAAAAAAACTACACAAACATCAATTAGTGCATTGCCAAATTTTTTCTCAAAATTAAAAATCATAACAAGCACACCAATATCAATAAATGAATTAGTAAATTCACACAAATATCGGTTAGGGTCATTTAAATAATTATTTCAAACGTTGAACATGCATGGTAAATATCGACGAAAACTATTAGACATCCAAATCTAGGTATGAAATTAGTCTATTATAAAAATATTAAAATATCATTAATTAGCATTCATTGGGGAAAAAGAAATGTTAGATAGACACAAAACTCAAGTACTTATATTTAGGGGTAGGCGCGGGACGGAGAGTTCGGGATCGGTGTGAAATTTTGGATACCCGAGCCTGTGCAAAAAATGTCGGGTACCCGACTAGTCAGGGAGTTCGGGATTTGGGACAGGCTCGGGTAGGGATGCAAACGAGCCTAGCATTGGCAATTTTCCCCTGGCTCTCGGCTCGAGGCAAATGAATATTATATTATTTTAAATTAAAAATTAGTTTTTTATAATAATTTAATAAATTTTTATATATAATAATATATATTTATTAAATATATATACATATATATTATAAATATATTCATTTTTTATTAATTTTATATAAAAATCAATAAAAATATATATAATATTATATAAAAATAAAAATATTTATATATATAAAAATAAAAATATTTTTTTAAATTAAATATCTTGGCTCACGAGCCACGAGTCTAACTAAAAGGGGCTTGAGTTCGGGATTGGCTCGAGCTTGCTCAACAGGCTCGCGAGCCGACTCGGCTCATTTGCATCCCTAGGCTTGGGGAGCCCAATTTTTTTTTTTTTTTCTAATTTTCAAATTCATATAATTTCACAGTTCTAATTTTTTTTTAAGAAAAAAAAAAGAAAGGAAAAAAATAAAACGGAGTTTTCATATATCGCACATCACTTATAAAAACGTGAATAGTACAAAATATAATAATTAAAAACTTAGGGGGTGTTTACAAACTCTACTGGATACGCAAAAGCTAAATCAGAAGTGAAAGCTGTAAAAAATTGCAGTAGTAAAAGCAGTGAGTGTTTGGAAAAAAAGTGATAAACAGAAAAATAATCAGTTGAGTGTTTGCAGAAAAAAGTTAATAATCACTTTTAACGGTTATTAAATTACTAATTTATCCTTGGAATATTTTAAATTATTTTTTAGTATTATAATATGATTTAAATATTATATTAATATAAAAAAGTTTCATGCACATTAAAGAAACAACCTAATGAAACTAATATGAAAAACTCAAAAGAGAAGAAAATCGCACTCAATAACAGGTATTAGAAAGACTTTAAAATAAATAAATTTATAAAAATTAAGAAAAAAAAATTTTACATGACAGATTTTTGAGCTATGAGACCGTTTAAGATTAGGCAATTTTGATGCCAGGAGAAAGAAGTAGAAAAAGATATAACTGGGTTGGAAAATAAAAGATGCAATAAATATATAAATCCTAGTGTTGTATACGTATATAAAAGGTCAATTTAGAAATATTAATATTTTATGAGGATATTATTGTCATATAAAATTTTAATTAACCGTATAATCTATAAGAAGAATCCAGAAGCATACTTTGGGCTGCTTCTGAATTCTGGTTTATTTCTGCTTAAAATAAGCGGTATTCCAAACACTCCCAAACTGCTGAAAATAAGCATTTATCTCATTTTTAGAGTTTGCAACCACTCTCTTAATCTACTCACAATTTACAAATGGTATATTTCTATTACAACTTCAACTCTTCTTCTATACACAGAATATCTGTATCTATATATTCCGCCACAAGCAAACTTCTTCTTTATGCACGAATCATCTGAGATTGGAATCTACTGATATTGTACACCAACCGTTCATAAATCATATGTGCAATTGAAGAAACTCAACAATTCTGAAATTAGGGCAAAAATGTAAAAACTTACCTCAAATTCTGAAATTAGGGCCAAAAGTTGGGATTGGCTGTCGGCTCACGCGTAGGCGGTGGCGGGCGGTGGCAGTTGTGGCTCACGCGGGCTGGGCCGACTGGCTGTGGTTGAAAGCAGGTGGTGAGAAGAATTGAGAAGGAGGAGAGTCAGGAGGAGGTGAAAATGCAGAAGCCAATAAGAGAAGTGAGAATTAGAATATATATATATTTTTTAAAGTCGGGTAGTTCGGGTACCCAATCAGGGAAATCGGGTATCAAACTACTACTCGATCCCGAGCCTGAACTCCCCATCCTGATCGAAAAATACCCGATCGGGTCGGGACGGGGCCCGAATTCCCCGACCCGAAAGTCCACCCCTACTTACATCAAACCCTCTAAAAATTTTAATCCTTGCATTAACCCTCTTACCTTTGAGCTCTTTATTACATATATCCCTCTAGTTTCAACATATTAGGGACAAAATAGTAATTTTTACACATTCCATTAAATTTAACGGAGGAGATAACGGGCCAGGAGAAGTTCGTAATTTATCAAACATCATGGGGTTGTTCGTAATTATTCCTATATAATATTAATCCAAACAAATGATTTAATAAAAAATAGATACTTTTCAACCGTATTTACAAAGTAAGATACTTTCTGAACGGGGATGTTTTTAGTGGTCGACTTAGACGTTCTCTCTCTTTCACTTGGCGTAGCTGTAGCATTCTCGGGACTAGGGATGCAAACGAGCCGAGCCGAGCCTTGGCCTTTTTCATGGCTCGAGCTCGGCTCGACCAAGGCTTGAGTCTGGCTCGGCTCGGCTCGAGGCTCGAGGGGAAATATTATTTTTAATTAAAAAATATTTTTTTTAATAATTTAATATATTTTTATATATAATAATATATATTATTTAAATATATATACATATTTATAATAAATATATTATTTTTTTATTAATTTTATAAAATATATATATATATATATTTATAATATTATATATATAAAAATTAAAATAGTATTTTTAAATTAAATATATTGGCTCGCGAGTCACGAGCTACACACAAAAGAGCTTGGGTTCGGGCTTGGCTCGAGATTGCTCATTAGGCTCGTGAGCCGGCTCGGCTCGTTTGCATCCCTACTCGGGACCCTCAACTTGATTGAATCGGGATCTCGTTGGAGAGTTGGCACAGGCAAAAACTTTAGAGTGTGGCTCGATCATTGGCTCCCGCACCCTTGCTCCTTCAAACCCCATTTCATGCCTCTCGACTCTATAGATGATCTTCAAGTTTCTCATCTTTTGTTGTCGGATCAGCCAGCCTGGAACTTCTCCCTGCTCTATTCCCATCTCCATCCTGACGAGGTAGAACTTGCCCTCAGCTTACTAGTCAACTACTCCTTTCACCCTGACCAACTTATTTGGCACTTCTCTAAGGGTGGTCGTTTCTCGATCAAAAGTGTAACGCCCCAATTTCAGGTACGTACGACACGTGTGATTTTGAGAGTTAGGATTTAATCTTAATTCTTTCGTTTAGTAAATTCCTACATTTTATGATAAATTATATAAATTATATTTCAATATGATTATGTGAAATATGAATCAATTTGAACATTATGGCATGAATTGGATTCGTTTGTTACATGAATTAATTGTCAAACATGATTTAATTACCTAATTGTCCTTAATTGCTCATTTCCTTTTCTTTAAGGACCGAATTGCATGAAAATACCTTTGGACCAAATTGAACAATTTCCAAACTTGGCATACCTAATTGCATGACTTGTATCTTGGGAGGATTTAATAGCAATTACCATATTTCCCTAAGAGATATATCGTTATATGCATTTCTTCCACACTCTTCATTTCATTTTCATCAAGAATCATCATTCCTCTTTGTTCCTCTTTACCGAGCCAAAACCATGGAGAAAGGGGAGGAGGAAATCATCATCTTCAAGCTAGAATTTGTTAAGAAATTTCATGATTCAAGCTCAAGCATCCATAATCATCCATCTCTCTTCCTTCCACTACAAGAAAACAGGCAATTTCCGAGGGAATTCCGAGGGAAATCATTCCCTCGGAAAAACCCTCCTCGGAATTGGTTCCGAGGGAAAATTTTCCGAGGGAATTCCCTCGGAAAATCTCAATATTTATTTCTCTCGGAATTCCATCGGTAATGCATTCCCTCGGAATCTTGTTTTTTATTTTAGTGAATTTTGTTCCTTCCGAGGGAATTCCGAGGGAAAATCCCTCGGAATTCTCTTTTTTACTTTTACAAATTTTAACTTCCGAAGGAATTCCGAGGGATTTTTCCCTCGAAATCTGGCCTTTCATTTTGTGAAATTTTATTTTTTAAATTGAAATTCTATAAATATTTATGATAATTATTGTACCTATTGTGAAAAATTATATATTTATAATGCAAAAATAACTATATATCACATCTGAAAATATAAATTTATTAAATAAACAATGTCAATTACACAACGTCAAAGCAAAAGGTTGTAATTCTTACAAAAACTAAGATTATTCATAGAAATAACAAAATAATCCACATACAAATCCAAAAGTTGTCTTGACAACAAACATATGATTACACTTGGTTGTCTTCATCATCTTAATTGTTGATCCTCTGAAAATTTTTATCAATGAGAGCATACAAATCCTCTGCTTCTTGAATTGAAGAGACAGGACTTGAATTCCTGCCAAAAAAAAAAACCAAGGTCATGCAAAAATTTCTACATATATACAAAGGTCATGTAAAAGTTTCAGATTAATAAAAATGCTAAAACGTTGGACAAGCAAAGTAATACAGGATTGATAATGAGTGCCATTACAAACTGAAACGTCTCCACAAAAATACAACTATAGTACCATCATACCATCCCACTACCTACAAACCAAAGTTGGAGAAAGAACTACTATGTTAATCACAAAAATTTAGAATAACTGTAAATATAAATTTTCCAGCATCTGCATTGTATCGTATATTGCTTGAAAAGAAGGTAGAACAAAGAGAAGTAAACATATCATGAAAGGTTTTAACTAGACCAACTATTATTCCAATATCATACATAATCAATGGATTTCTACTTTCACATTAAAGCCAAATTCTTCACGCATAGTATCATGTAAACCCAAATTCCAGAAGCAAAAAACAAAGTTAGAATGAAGGAAAGGCCAGAAGTACAAATTGTGTAAAAAGCATGAACAATTTTCACAAGAGCTTTTAATTAAGTTAAACCTCAGGGTAAGTTGGTGAAATTATCCCAATAGACTAATAGTAAGGCTTCGTAAAACATTTCACAAGCAAAAAACCACCTCGTACAATACCAAGCTCTAGTACCACCTATACATGCACAACACAGGAACAAAACTGGACTAAACAAACTTAAATCAAAACAACCATTCAAACATTACACAATTTTACAGAGTTGGTACATTAAACATTGCAATTTTGAAGAAAACACGTGATTTTCACAAATTATTGTACATCAAGAGCCCTTAAATCAAGTCAAGTACACTATTTTTTAAAAACACATACCAAAGGAATATGATTAAATCAAATGATGCAAGAAAGCAAACTTTTATTACCTTGACAATTTGAGGTGGGATGTTTTTCCCTTTTGGGCCAAGCTGCGAATGTACTTCTTGAGTTCAATATCCATGTACTCGAATAGCAAGCAAAGAACTGTCTTGCGTTCCTTATTCTGGCCTAGCTTCACATCCATCAATCTGATAACGAAACACCCCATAATTCCACCAAAACCCATAGAAGAATTGATTATATAATATGCCAAATTCGATCTCAATCAAATCCTAAAAAAAAATCGAAAATGGGGAAGGAATTATACTTAACTATATGGGGTTTTCTCGAGAGCATTCTGAGAAGAGAAACCTCGCGAAGAGTGGTGGGCTGAACCCCTTCTTCATCTTCGTGGAATTAAGCACTACAACAACCATATATTTCAGGACTCCAGGCATTACCGGATCATGGGAAGGTAATCATAGTAGAATTAGTTGTTCCAGACGTACCTGAAAGAACAACTGATGTCAGAAGTAAACTGCAACTTGATTTGATGATGATGAACATGAACCCTGGAGGAAAAGAAAGAAAGCAGGCAGAATTCAGGATTCTTGCAGAAGCAGCTGGATTTTGCACTACTGGAATTATATAAATAGATCACGATAAATAAGTTTTCTGTGATATTGGAGAATTGATAATGTTAATCTATCTATCGATCTTTCTATATTAATGTTATTATTGTAAAAGTGCTGTGGCTGCATATATACCTTAGTTATATGTATAGATTAGATCATAGCTGAGAGTCTGCAACTTCCTGTCCACTTTGGAACAAGATCAACACCGGTAATCCATATTATACCTTGTATTCTTCAATCAGTCAAGGACTTGCAGCGATATCAATTTGCAAAATTGTCATGATATTCCTGTTTGCTGCATAAGAGAAAAGACAGAAGTAAATAAATAACTGCAACAAGGATGAAAAATCCATACTCAGCTGTCACCATTTTCCTCGACTTCGAATGCCGGCATAAGTTTTCGAAATGCAGCTGGTTAACTTTTGAAAATAAAACAAATAAAGGACAGCGTATAATTAATAAATTACAGCCGGTTCAGAGTTACTGATGCAGAAGAAAATCCAAAATTGCCAATTCAGAATTAAATGATCATATGAAGCTTATTCTTCAGCAACACTAAAGCTCAAATAAAGTAATTACCTCAACTTCTATTTCTAGTTTCAGTTTCACCCTTTCTGCATCCCTTGCTCCTGATGCAGATTCTCTCAAAACCTTCCTATAGACAAGAATCCACATTCACAGAAATTACACTCAACTCAAACAAAAATTCTTCACCAAAAATCCAATCTTGAACTCTTAACACACAGAAACAACCAAACCAATGCAGTAAACAGAGCTTGAAAACAAAACTTAGAGCATAGTACTTAGATCGCCCTGAACTCTCTAAAGTCTTCATTCTCATCCCATTTCATCAACAGAATCAACAAATAGAACCAAATGATACAACAGTTCAATAGAACCCATCACCATAAAATCAACTCAATTCGAACAAAAGATCCCAAATTCCAAACAGCACAACCCAAACAAAGAAGAAATCGTTAACGCATACAAATTACAAACAAAGCGAATTAGAAACAGAAATCACCAACAGAACTGACCTGAGGTCTAAACATCAAAGGCGATTGAGAAGCCCTAGGGCTAGGAGGTGGCGACTGGCCCATATACTCCCCGCCATGGCCACCATCCTGATCGGCCATGCTAACCTGCGCCGCCTCCGTGTCCTCAACCTCAGATGGGCTATCGGCGCTACTCTCCCCCTTTCCATTAGCATTCACCATTTCCTCAAAATGGAGAATCGGAAAAAATGAAATAAAGAAGAGGAAAAGGGGTTTTTCATTCGGAACCCTCACCTGAACGATAGAGAGCGGCGGCGACTGTCACGAACGGCGGTAGAGCTGCTGGAGAAAAGCGCGAAACCCTGAAACGTGGAGGAGCAGAGGCGGTACAGCTGCTGGAGAAAAGCAGCGGTTTCCCAAATGGAAGGAGAGAAGGGATAGTGGAATTGGGTGGTGGGGGAGTAATTGGGGAAAATTGAAATAAATTGGGGGAAATAATTGAGGGAAAATGAAATAAATTGGAGGGAAATTAAAATAAATTAATTTTAAATTTTTATAAGATATTATTTAAGATTTTATTATATTTTGTATTAAAAGATATCAAAACTATGTTGTTTTTAATAACATGATATTTTCTTTGTTAGTTAATTAAATAAGAAAAAATTCTCTTCCAAAAATATGTGAAAATGAAATTCGATTTCAATTTAAAATAAAACGAATGTCCTTAACGTTATGTTATCGTCCGAAATACCTACCGAATGTTTGATTACATATGTATAACTATCAATTCACTCATTTAATAACTAAAATTATCTTACTTTATTCACTAATTATACATATAATTGTCATGGATTGTATTTAAACTCAACACATTATTATGTAGTGCTTAATTTTAAAATATATATATTGAAAATAGTATTTTTGTATATAAAATTGGAGGGAATTTTTCATAAAATAAAATATAAAAAAAAGAAAATTACACTTTAAATTTTCAATTTAATAACGTGAAATTTTATTTATTAATGAAATAAATAAAAAAAATCAATGTCACACAAATATATATTATATATGAAGTAAAAATTCGATTTCACTTGAAAAGAACACGACTTCTACATTCATATCGTTCGAAATATTTATCCAAAGTTTAATTACATATGTATAATTACCAATTATTAATATAATAACTACCATAGCTTATCAAATTTACTAATAATGCATATAATTATCATGGATTGTAATTAAATTCAACAAATCGTTACATAATGTTCAATTTTAAAAATAGTTATGTCAAATTCCGAGGGAATTCCGAGGGATTTCCGAGGGAAAGTAGGAATTCCCTCGGAATTTTCATAAAATAAAATATAAAAAAAAAAAATCAAACTTTAAAATTTCAATTTAATAACATGAAATTTTATTTATTAATGAAATAAATTAAAAAAAAATCAATGTTACACAAATATATATTATATATGAAGTAAAAATTTCATTTCACTTGAAAAGAACACGACTTCTACATTCATATCGTTCGGAATACTTATCCAAAGTTTAATTACATATGTATAATTACCAATTATTAATATAATAACTACCATAGCTTATCAAATTTACTAATAATGCATATAATTATCATGGATTGTAATTAAATTCAACAAATCGTTACATAATGTTCAATTTTAAAAATAGTTATGTCAAATTCCGAGGGAATTCCGAGGGAATTCCGAGGGAAAGTAGAAATTCCCTCGGAAATCCCTCGAATTTTCATAAAATAAAATATAAAAAAAAGAAAATCACACTTTAAAATTTCAATTTAATAACATGAAATTTTATTTATTAATGAAATAAATAAAAAAAATCAATGTCACACAAATATATATTATATATGAAGTAAAAATTCAATTTAACTTGAAAAGAATACGACTTCTACATTCATATCGTTCGAAATACTTATCCAAAGTTTAATTACATATGTATAATTACCAATTATTAATATAATAACTACCATAGCTTACCAAATTATTTACGACTTTATTTATTTCATTAATATTAGAACATTTCCGAGGGAATAACTCCCTCGGAAATCCCTCGGACAATAGTTTCAATTTAAAAATTATTTATGTATTCCTCGGAAATTCCCCCGTAAACTAATTTTAGTTTAAAAATTAATAATTTTTTATTTCGGAAACTAGTTCTAATTCAAAAATTAATTAAATTTTAATTTTCCGAGGGAATTTTCCCTCGGAAATTCTCTCGGAAACTAATTTTAGTTTAAAAATTAATAATTTTTTATTTTTCGAGGGAAAATTCCCTCCGAAATTCCCTCGGAAACTAGTTCTAATTTAAAAAGTAATTAAATTTTAATTTTCCGAGGGAATTTTCCCTCGGAAACTAATTTTAGTTTAAAAATTAACAATTTTTTATTTTTCGAGGGAAAATTCACTCGGAAACTAGTTCTAATTTAAAAATTAATTAAATTTTAATTTTCCGAGGGAATTTTCCCTCGGAAAACTTGGCGGCTAACGTTGGCGCTAATATTTACGAGGGATTTCCGAGGGAATTTTCCCTCGGAAATTGATTTGGCGAATTCCCTCGGAATTCCCTCGGAAATTTCCCTCGGATTTCGGCTGTTTTCTTGTAGTGTTCAAGTGCATGTAAGTTGAGATATGTGATTTCTTGGTAACAATTCATGAGGCTAGGGTTATGATTTTGATATAATAACTTGTCTATATGATGTTAGAAGCAATATTCTGAGCTTTAGGCTAGAATTCCTTGCATAAATCATGAGAATTATGAGTTATTATGATGAGTTTATATATGAGCTCAAGTTGGTGATTATGATGATTAAAGTTTGGGTTGTGTGTTTATATTGAATATTATTGCTTCTCAAGCATGTGTGCATACTTCTCTTCATGAATTATAGCATTAGGAGTTGAATTATAAGTGCTTGGGGAGATTTGGTGTTGGTTTCGAGCTTCCCCTGTTTCTGCTGCTATGTTCTGTTCTTGCTGCGTAACGGGAACGACCCTTCCCGTTCCCTTTGTATTTAGGGAACGACCGTTCCCATATTCTGAATAGTGTGCTTGGTGGCGAGGACGGGAACGACCATTCCCACTTTGTCTCATAGACGGGAACGGCCGTTCCCATCTTCGGGAGCAGCTTCGGGAGTGGGGGAACGACCCTTCCCATTTTCTATTAAAACCTGGAACGGCCGTTCCCAGCTCTCTGGAGATGCAGAAACATTCTGCATAAAATGTGAAATCCTAAACCCTTTTTTTTACCTTTAATTAACCCCAACATGATATTATATGATCAATTACATGTCATAATATGAATATATCATGCTACATTCGTGAATGCACGTCATCTCGTGATGTGGTTAAGCCGTGTGTCATATTTGGTAACATTGATGAGTTATTGTCTCACGAGTACGCCATGTCCTGTTTCGTGTCTAGTTACTCTCCCGGGACGGAGATTGTGATCAATAGAGCGCGTCCACGCATTCATGAGTCATCGTGTCGCCTGTCAGGTGAGGTTTAGTTATTAATTATCTAGAACCCTATAACCCCTGTAGTAGCCCAAAGACCGACCCAGTATGCAGATATTGTCCGCTTTGGCCGCAGCCTCACGGTTTTGTTCCTGAGCAGGGACTGTGTACCAGCCTACTCAAAACGCGTCCACACGGATAGGTTTCCATCACACCTTATAAGGAGGACTTCGTCCTCCTACCCGAGCGATGTGGGATATTAGATCCACCCCCCCTCAGAGGTTTAGTTATTAATTATCTAGAACCCTATAACCCCTGTAGTAGCCCAAAGACCGACCCAGTATGCAGATATTGTCCGCTTTGCACGCCCTTAATCGAAACGGCCTCACGGATTTGTTCTTCCCAGTGGGTTGGGCCACTGGGAAAACGCGTCTGCAAGGAAAGGTTTCCATCCCCCCTTATAAGGAGGACTTCGTTCTCCTTCCCAACTACTACATGTGGTATCAGAGCCGGTGCCAGGAAGCTGATGTGTCAGGTCCTCGGCGAGGACGCTGAGCTCCTCTTAGGGGGGGTGGATGTGCGCCCATCCCACATCGGTTGGGAAGGAGAACGAAGTCCTCCTTATAAGGGGGGATGGAAACCTTTCCTTGCAGACGCGTTTTCCCAGTGGCCCAACCCACTGGGAAGAACAAATCCGTGAGGCCGTTTCGATTAAGGGCGTGCAAAGCGGACAATATCTGCATACTGGGTCGGTCTTTGGGCTACTACAACCCCTATGTGGATTTCGGCCAAATTACACATGCGTATATCTTTATAATCGTTTTCCAACAACAAGGGATTTAATAACTACTCGTGTATCAGGTTAAAAGTCGTGTTCCTTGAAAGTAAATCGTGTTTCCTGAAACTAATCGTGTTCATGACAAGCAAAACGTGTATCGTGATATAATCAAGCCATGAATCGTGTCATCGTGTTATCGTGATCGTGTTTGGCGAACTATCGTGTACATGCGTTCTCCTGGCCAGGTTCTCCTTAGTGAGGGCGCTGGGCTGGTCTTAGAGCTGGCGGTTGTCCGTCCAACCACAGGAAGAACAAAACCTTATCGTGTATCGTGTTTATGGGCCCGAGGGTGAGTGTTTGAGCCAACCGGGAAAGCATAGGGCTGACGGGTAACTCACACACCTCTCTCAAACCGTGGGGATGCCCCCTGAATCCACCAGGAGGTTTGGTGGAGGAAGGAGTCCCGTACGTGGGAGTCATGTTCTCGACGTGCAACGTGATATCGTGGGTGGTTCGGGCCTTGCAAACCCACCACCATTGGAGAAAGGATAATTTCGTGTTATTGATCGTGTGCACTATAATGACTTGCATGATAACCTAATTAAATGAAATGGTAATTCTTGTTCACTGTCGAGATTGGATCGGAGATCGTGCACGCCCCTCGCCAGGGCCACTGATTGTTATAATAAACGTGATTATCGTGTTAAACTTGATAGTTGTAATCTCGGGCGAGATCTTGATATTCTTGCACTTATATTATGGTTATTATCACTTTAGTTACAAAACCTTACCCGAGGTTATAACTTGCATGTTACTTGTGTTTATATATATATATATATGCCACTCACTCAGTCTTTCATAGACTGACGTCTCCACCTTTCAGGTTCTTGCAGGTGCACGCTAGGTGGGAGTAGAGTCGTGTCAAGTCCAGTCCATGTAGTCGAGTCCATCACGGTTCATATTGTTTATTGTCGTTTTAGAATTTTTATTATAGTTACTTGTTATTTATGTTCGGAGATGATAATGTATTGATATGTAAAGCTGGAACATATTTGACTTGGTAAATGAGAAATGTCATGACATGTTTAATAGTTATATTTGATAGTGAACAGTTTATGCTTCCGCTTTCACTCGTTGCATGTATACATTAATCCCGCCTAGCTGGTCGTTTATTGCATTGTCACCCGTTCGCTATAGGTTAGTTCATGTACGGATTGCCCGTTTCGTATGTGGAGTGACCTATAGTGCGGGGGTGTGGTACCTCCACGTGTTAAGGGGTGCTACATCTAAGGTGGTATCAGAGCCCGGTTGCAAAACCGAGGTTCTCGTGTCGTGTCGTGTCGAGTCTAGGTCAAACGGTGTAGGAATTGTTTGCTAACTTGTGTATTGCATTCATTCTTGTCATTAATTGCTCCCTGCATGACCTTATGTGCCTTGAAACTTATATGATCAACGTGTCTACGTGAATCTTGTGAAATTAATTGTTATATTTGGCGTTCGGAATTGTTTCTAAATGTGACACGTGCATTGACATCTTAACCGGCATGCACAATTTCGTGATTCTTGTTAGTAAATATTCACTCCGGACTTCGGAAGGCTTAAGAAAGAAAATTTTCATTTTCTTTCTTAAGGGGGAGAGACGACCAAGGAACTAATTTAAGGAATCAAGTGTCAACCGCACTACCACAATGAAAAATTTCAATCCACGGTGAACGGTACACTTGAACATGCATATCATGCGCTTCATATATTTCATTATTGTTACCTTCACTTTCTTGTTAGTTGGTTTATTTTGTTAGTCAAGAGACGGGGTTCTCTTGGTACTTGTGCGAGAGACGGGGTTCTCTCGTTGTTTGTTAGAGAGACGGGGCACTCTCATTTTTATTTGGCAACTTGTTCTAGTGGAAGGTTAGATTTTCTCGCGAGTGTTTAGAATTCCAGAAAGTCGAGAGTCGTGATTTAACAGCATTGCAAGGAACTTCGTGGATTGAAGACCTCTTTCGGACTAATCCCAGACGGGGAATGGCCAACCCCGCGTGGGATGAAAACGGGAGAGTCAAGTAACTTCCCGGAATTCGAGACAGTGAATCCGAGGACGGATTCTCTTAAGGGGGAGAGAATTGTAACGCCCCAATTTCAGGTACGCACGACACGTGTGATTTTGAGAGTTAGGATTTAATCTTAATTCTTTCGTTTAGTAAATTCCTACATTTTATGATAAATTATATAAATTATATTTCAATATGATTATGTGAAATATGAATCAATTTGAACATTATGGCATGAATTGGATTCGTTTGTTACATGAATTAATTGTCAAACATGATTTAATTACCTAATTGTCCTTAATTGCTCATCTCCTTTTCTTTAAGGACCGAATTACATGAAAATACCTTTGGACCAAATTGAACAATTTCCAAACTTGGCATACCTAATTGCATGACTTGTATCTTGGGAGGATTTAATAGCAATTACCATATTTCCCTAAGAGATATATCGTTATATGCATTTCCTCCACACTCTTCATTTCATTTTCATCAAGAATCATCATTCCTCTTTGTTCCTCTTTACCGAGGCAAAACCATGGAGAAGGGGAGGAGGAAATCATCATCTTCAAGCTAGAATTTGTTAGGAAATTTCATGATTCAAGCTCAAGCATCCATAATCATCCATCTCTCTTCCTTCAAGTGCATGTAAGTTGAGATATGTGATTTATTGGTAACAATTCATGAGGCTAGGGTTATGATTTTGATATAATAACTTGTCTATATGATGTTAGAAGCAATATTCTGAGCTTTAGGCTTGAATTCCTTGCATAAATCATGAGAATTATGAGTTATTATGATGAGTTTATATATGAGCTCAAGTTGGTGATTATGATGATTAAAGCTTGGGTTGTGTGTTTATATTGAATATTATTGCTTCTCAAGCATGTGTGCATACTTCTCTTCATGAATTATAGCATTAGGAGTTGAATTATAAGTGCTTGGGGAGATTTGGTGTTGGTTTCGAGCTTCCCCTGTTTCTGCTGCTATGTTCTGTTCTTGCTGCGTAACGGGAACGGCCCTTCCCGTTCCCTTTGTATTTAGAGAACGACCGTTCCCATATTCTGAATAGTGTGCTTGGTGGCAAGGACGGGAACGACCGTTCCCATATTCGGGAGCAGCTTCGGGAGTGGGGGAACGACCCTTCCCATTTTCTATTAAAACCTGGAACGGCCGTTCCCAGCTCTCTGGAGATGCAGAAACATTCTGCATAAAATGTGAAATCCCAAACCCTTTTCTTTACCTTTAATTAACCCCAACATGATATTATATGATCAATTACATGTCATAATATGAATATATCATGCTACATTCGTGAATGCATGTCATATCGTGATGTGGTTAAGTCGTGCGTCCTATTTGGTAACATTGATGAGTTATTGTCTCACGAGTACGCCATGTCATGTTTCGTGTCCAGTTACTCTCCCGGGGCGAAGATTGTGATCAATAGAGTGCGTCCACGCATCCATGAGTCATCGTGTCGCCTGTCAGGTGAGGTTTAGTTATTAATTATCTAGAACCCTATAACCCTTATGTGGATTTCGGCCAAATTACACATGCGTATATCTTTATAATCGTTTTCCAACAACAAGGGATTTAATAACTACTCGTGTATCAGGTTACAAGTCGTGTTCCTTGAAAGTAAATCGTGTTTCCTGAAACTAATCGTGTTCATGACAAGCAAAACGTGTATCGTGATATAATCAAGCCATGAATCGTGTCATCGTGTTATCGTGATCGTGTTGTTAAGTCCATTTTTCGTGCACATTTCTAGTAGAAATTAATGAATTATTGTATACTTTTGAGCTTAAATTCGATATGTTGATTCCTTGTTAGGTATAATTGATGATGGAGTCAGTTACACGAAAAACGGGACAAAAGAAGAAGAAACGAACCAAAAAGGGGCGAAAAATCGAGAGTCGAGATTCCAAGAGGTCGAGGTATAATTGATGATGGAGTCAGTTACACGAAAAACGGGACAAAAGAAGAAGAAACGAACCAAAAAGGGGCGAAAAATCGAGAGTCGAGATTCCAAGAGGCGAGGTAGAGACCTCGACCTCATTTAAGCTGAATTTTGGTGGAGACCTCGACCTTATAATTTTGGAAATCTCGAAAGTTGGCAAAGGCGAGGTAGAGACCTCTACCTCATTTAAGCTGAATTTTGGTAGAGACCTCGACCTTATGAATTTTCTGAATCCCGAGAAATGGAAGAATCCTGGTCGCGGCCTCTACCCTTTTTAGTTCATTTATGGTAGAGACCGCGACCACGTGGATTTCACATTTTATCCTTAAACGACAGTTTTTCAACGGTTGAAAGAAACGAAGTTTTAAAGAGACAAAAACTTGGGAAAAAGGAGGAGGAGAGACAGGAGAAAAGAGATGGGAGAAACAAGAAAAGATTTCTGGGAAATTACCGAAGAAAAGAAGTCGACATCTCTTCTTCAAGTTCTACTTTCCTTTCTAGTGGTTAATTTTCATTAGATAAATTAATGTTTATGGATGTTGTGAATCTGTCAGAAACTATCTCAGGATTTGAATGCTTTTTATGTTGTTAATTGTCAAGATCTCTGTCTTTATGAATTCTACGTTTAATTCCACTTTTCTTTATTTTAATTTCATTATGAGAACTTGAAATCATTTAGGCATGGGAATGAGTATATGTATGCAAGGTGTTTGAAAGAATGCTTATAAGAGTGAATTATTCCTTTGATTTATGAAAATAGAGCAAACTCTTATACGATGGATTGGCCATCCAAAGTATATCTTGAAATCACTAAAATCTCGATAGAGATTAAGTGTTTAGATAAATTTTCATAAAAGTTGGGAATTAAGAGTTAAAGAAATTTGATCTTTTCCTGGCTATCTTAGAGATATTTTAAATTATGCCAAGCCGCTGATTTGAGATTCTTTTTGCCCTGACTTATTGGCTAATTCTGAGTTTAGGAAATCTGTGAAAACAATTTCTTAATCAGAAATAGTACGTGTCTTAGATTTGAAAGAGTCTTTGACATAAATTGTGGCAAGATTGAAAGGAGTAATTCACCAAAACAAGCAATCTTAGAATTTTAAAGACATATATATACCATTCCCTAGCCTATTTCTTTTACTTGAATTATTTCACCAGATAATTAATTTTTATCACTGATTAATCTTAATTAATTAAACCCATAATTGTTTCCTATAGTCTAATAATGGGATCAAGTATGCAAATGAAAATTGATTTACCCTTCCTTGTGGATACGACCCCTCGTGCTATAAATTGATTGTTAAGCTTGCACTTGGGCTTTTAAAATTTGGAACATCACGTGTTTGGCGAACTATTGTGTACATGCGTTCTCCTGGCCAGGTTCTCCTTAGTGAGGGCGCTGGGCTGGTCTTAGAGCTGGCGGTTGTCCGTCCAACCACAGGAAGAACAAAGCCTTATCGTGTATCGTGTTTATGGGCCCGAGGGTGAGTGTTTGAGCCAACCAGGAAAGCATAGGGCTGACGGGTAACTCACACACCTCTCTCACACCGTGGGGATGCCCCCTGAATCCATCAGGAGGTTTGGTGGAGGAAGGAGTCCCGTACGTGGGAGTCATGTTCCCGACGTGCAACGTGATATCGTGGGTGGTTCGGGCCTTGCAAACCCACCACCATTGGAGAAAGGAGAATTTCGTGTTATTGATCGTGTGCACTATAATGACTTGCATGATAACCTAATTAAATGAAATGGTAATTATTGTTCACTGTCGAGATTGGATTGGAGATCGTGCACGCCCCTCGCCAGGGCCACTGATTGTTATAATAAACGTGATTATCGTGTTAAACTTGATAGTTGTAATCTCGGACGAGATCTTGATATTCTTGCACTTATATTATGGTTATTATCACTTTAGTTACAAAACCTTACCCGAGGTTATAACTTACATGTTACTTGTGTTTATATATATATATATGCCCCTCACTTAGTCTTCCATAGACTGACGCCTCCACCTTTCAGGTTCTTGCAGGTGCACGCTAGGCGGGAGTCGAGTCATGTCAAGTCCAGTCCATGTAGTCGAGTCCATCACGGTGCATATTGTTTATTGTCGTTTTAGAATTTTTATTATAGTTATTTGTTATTTATGTTCGGAGATGATAATGTATTGATATGTAAAGCTGGAGCATATTTGACTTGGTAAATGAGAAATGTGGTGACATGTTTAATAGTTATATTTGATAGTGAACAGTTTATGCTTCCGTTTTCACTCGTTGCATGTATACATTAATCCCGCCTAGCTGGTCGTTTATTGCATTGTCACCCGTTCGCTATAGGTTAGTTCATGTACGGATTGCCTGTTTCGTATGTGGAGTGACCTATAGTGCGGGGGTGTGGTACCTCCACGTGTTAAAGGGTGCTACAAAAAGTGTGTGCCACATGGTTTACAATTTTCAGCAACGAGCACACGTTTTCTTCTCTACACCTCCCACTTCTCCATTTTAAAAAAATATTTGGATGACCCCTGCTGCACCCAAAGTCCTCTTGTTCGCGTGGAGGGCTTCCCATGATAGCCTCCTCACAACTACTAACCTTCGTCAATGATTGTGCCTTGATGCTTCTTGCCCCCTTTGTGGTGCTCTTGACGAAGATATCCTCCATGTCCTCGTCTCCATTATTCGGGTGCTTGTTAGCTCTAGACAATCCTCCTTCTTCCGTAGGTGGTCCTCTCTAAATTATAATGGGATATTTCTTGTTGGTTATCCCACGTGCTCCATACGATTGAAACTTCTAAAAAATGGTTATTTCTATCTACTTTTTGGGCTTGATGGTGGAACTAAAACTCTAAACTTACGGAATCGGAATCTCTTAGCCCAGATGACATTGCATTGGGTGGCTTACTGATAGAAGACCGGGTCTGGTTTCTCCTAAGGTTGCGGAAGCCTTAACAGCTCTTGCAGCAGTTCAATTTGTTGTTTCCAAAGGTTGGAATCAAAGTTCTTTTGAATGTGATTGTTTACATATCATTGAGTTGATTGAGAGTGAAGCCTCTGGGCTCTATTTACTCTCATCGGTCAAATTTTAGTCAATATTTGCTATTTGTTGGCTAGCTTTAGTTATGTTTGCTTCAGTTTTACTCCCCATGGAACGAATGTTGTTGTCCACACGCTCACTCAAAAAGTGGCATCAGCCAGCTCCGATAACTTTTTTTTTTCCTGCTTTTATATGTAATTGTATCCAGCTGGATTTGAGTTATTTTGTTTAATTGGCAATGCCCATGTTCACATGTTTTTGCCAACAAGAGTTGACCAAGTGGTTTGAGAATTGATTCTCAAAGGTAAAGACTCGGGTTCAAATCCCTCTGGCCACTTGGGGTGTGTGTTAAAAAAAAAAAAAAAAACTTAGATTGCAAAGTAAAAATAAAATATATATTTTAAATAAAAAAAGATATTTACCCTAAAAAATTATAATTCTACCTGTACGGTTGAAAGCTATAAGAAATCTACTACATCATCAACAGCTGCCAGTGGTCTAGTGGTAGAATTCTACCACATTAGATACTTGGGTTCAATTCCCAGCTGGCGCAAACGGCGACAAGAGGATTGCTATGATGATATATTGTGCCCGAAAGTGGACATTGGGTTATCCACGTGGTCCGAAACCTGGACGAAACGAAGGTGCATCTGAGCCCCTCTTTTTATTTTTAAATTTTTTTCAAGAATTAAGCTATTCCTCATTTTTTCCAAGTTACAAATTCATTTTGGAGGGCAATATTCTATATTATATGTGTGATCCCAAATATTACACACTACATTATAATATGATTGGAGAGAGTAAATTACACAAATTAATTTTTAATGTGTAATTTTAACCAAATACTATATATGAAAGGCTGTATAACATTAATCGCAACATTTATTCTTTTTTGTAAATAACGTCATTTCATTAATATTTTTCTTAATTTGCGAAATCACACACCTTAATTGATTTTTCTTATTTCTCTCTCTTTACCCTAACATTTCACATTGTATTTCTTCTAAAGGTCCTATAGCGTCATAGCGATAGGAAACTTCAAACAACTTGCTTTCTCATTCGTCCTATACTCATATTTTTGACATTTTTGTTTCTATGATCTATTTATTATCTATAATTAATTCAAATATTTTTCTAATAATTTGAGTGTTGAATTTTAATTTTATTTTATCTATATTCATTTTTCAATCAATTAATTTTATTATTATTTTTAATTTAACAAAAATAATAAATATTAGTAATTTGACAAAATTATAAATTCCGCACATGGCAAGAGTTACATGGTAGTTTTAAATATGTAAAAATGTCTTCTTGGAAAATTGTCGTAAGGTTACCAAAAACGTGACAGGTTCTCACTTTTATTAAAGAGTATTGATGCCCATTGAAATTACGTTCATTTTTCTTTGTGATACACGAATACTTCTAAAAATATCATTTTGTCGTGTTATGTCAAATATTCGTGTCCAACACCAAGTCCGACACTCCTCAAGTAGAAAATTCAAAAAAAATTTCGCATCGCCGTATCCGTATCCGTGCATCATAGAGTTTTCTAAGAATCCCAACTTGTCTTCAAGCAGCTTATCGTCCAGACACAAATTAATTTAAGCATGAACCTCAAACTACAACAAATACGATACAAATTTATGCTACACAGGAACTGGCATTACTCTGGAGTCTGGACAAGATAGATTCACAAGCCAAGAGGTAACTTCTTGTAAATGCCACTGGCAATTGACAATATGCAAGCAATTCCATTTGATTAGCTATCATAAAAGGATTCCCAACACTTACAGAAGATTATTATTTGATTTGGAATTTGGATGCGTCCCATCATCGGTTCCAACTTGTATAATCTAAGACCATAATACTGATGACAATGCACAAGCAAGGAATATACATATCCAATCCGCAACCAAAATATATCCCGCTCGACTATAGTACTAGAGGAAATGGAAATGATATCTGATAGTGTCACGAAAGAATTAATTACCTCCACTCTAGAAAAACATTGGGATTTCTAATCATAAGGATTGCGAAAGTTCTTGAGAAGGTCGGGAATGTCGTAGCCAAGCATGTCATCAACCGCCTGTATCATTTTAGGTTTGAGCTTCTCAAACTTATCTAAATTGTACCCACTTAAAGCCTCCCTAAAGTGTTCCACATTAGGGAAGTCCCCAGCGGGCAGATGGTGCTCCCTCTGAACCTGAAAATTTGTTGAGACGAGAACAGGTTTAAAGGGAGCTTGTGAAAGCACAAGCAAAAACACTATCAGGTTTGAATTTGTGCATGTGTGTGTGTTAGTGTGCGAGAGAGAGAGAACCTTAGCAAATTCATCAGGCAGGTTATCAATGAGTCTTTGCTGTGTCTTAGTTTTGCCCATCATTGCAGGCATCTCTTTTTTCAAGTGACTGATAATGTAAGCATGAATCTTAGCAGCCCTTGCACGTTTTACAAATTCGTTTATCTGCACGGTAGAGGGGATTTTTTTTTCAAAATACTGATACCATGTCATACTGCCAAATGAGAAAACAGGGCCACAAAAGGAAAAACCCTTCTAAATACTCACTCGACGATCGCAAGCCTTCTTTGGAATGTCTTTTAAATCAGAAAGGAGGTCATCCTGTTCTTTCTCAAAGAGCTCTTTACCAATTGGACCTGAAGCAGCTTCGTTGATAGGCTTGTCGTTAAATGAACTGTAAAGACAAGAACAATGAAGCAATGTCAAAATCAAGGGCCATAATCTATTGACAAAATAAATATCATATCCAATTTGCATAAATAACAACAAAAATAATAATAACATCAGGAAGCTTACCCAATATAAACACGCATAACTTCAGGAGTGTTTAGCACTTTCCCAAGGGACCACATCAGTGCTCCATATACCCGCATAAGCTGCAACAAGGGGGAAAAGGGTAGATTCAAGTTAGCAGACAGAAAATATTTATTGGTTCTTCTGGCAGTTGAAAGACAACAAATGAGTTCAGAAAACAGTTTTAAAAAATCATACTTGCTGCGTATCAACTTGGTCAGCCTTGTTCAAAACCACACGTATCTTATCATCATGGCCTCGTAGAGATCCAATGACTCGCTTAAATTCATCACTTATGTCAAGTTTGTGAGGATCAAACAGAAGCAGGATAAGATCACACTTTGCAGCAAACCAAGAAGTTACACCAGTAAAGTCATAGCTTCTCTGTGTTCGTTGCTTTTCCCCTGATAAAACACCAGGGGTGTCCACAAATGTAATATGCTCCAGCAGCTTTTTAGGAATCAAAACAACAACAAAAGTTATCAGGTTGAGCATCTAAGAATTTTATTTTTTCTTTTTCTCTATAAAAAATTAGCATATGTTAAAGATAAAGTTTGTCCTCACAGGATGTGGCATCTGTGAACACTCAAATTTTGACAAAAAAGCAGTTCCAAAAGTTGTCAGGCCACTGAAAGGCATATCTGCTTGAACAGCAACTGTATTCCCTGGAATACTTCTCTCATCAGGTCCATTCTGTATTGAAAGAAAAAAAGAAAGGAAAAGAAAATCAAATAAACACTTGTGGACAACAAGAATGTTAACAGCAAAAATGGAGTGAAAGTCCAGAAAACATTTCTATTGGAGCAGCCAAGCCTAAAACATCAATTAGCATAGAAGTTGAAAAAATAGCATCAGAAAAGATCAAATGACAGATAACAAACGAACACAGACATAAACATACCATAACAACAACAAATCTATCTGTTGTGGGCTCTGGTCCAATATGACCACCTACGTGCAGAAAGGATCAAAGAAAATGGCATAAGTGCCCAAACAAGAATGAAGCTACATAGCGGATACCTTATAATTAAAAAGAAGTTGAAAAATGAATACAGTGAAAGAGAGTTGTTGGGTACCTGGATAACTTGTTCTGAGCAAATGTTTGATAAATGTTGTTTTCCCAGTGGAATACTGTCCCAGTAGCATCACCATAGGTTTGGCATCAAAATCACTATTGGTCTTCCGACAGAAAAGCAATATCACAAAGAGTCAACCAGAAAGCCACATAATCATCAATTAAATATTACCATTATCTAAAATGCAACAAATACAACTAAAAAATATTAGTGGTCTTTGCATATTACTAGAAATGACACAGTAGATGGTATACTTACCAGTAAAGGAGAAACAAAATCATTAAACCGATACGTTGATTCCAGAGGCTTCAGCTTCTGAACATACAACTTCTTCAATCCATCAATAATCGAAGTGACCGAGCTCAAAGATACCTAACAGAATAAATGAGGGAGCATTATTCAAGGAACCAAAAGAAATTCAATAAAGAATGTAGGAGAAGGATAGCTCATTGGAAAAATAAGTGAAGGGAAAGGGGCAATAAACATTCATAACTAAAAGTACCAATCGCGTGGAATCTAAGCAATTGGAATGATTATATTTTAGATAAAATCCAAAGCGCAGAAACTTAATATTATCAGTAACATTAACAAAAGAAAGTAGTATACATAAAAAAAAAAAAAGAATCAATGAAATGAGCATTTCATTCCAAAGATTACGCCATTAGAAACCTCAAAATGAATATGTACCAAAGCAAAAAAAAAATGAACTTCATAAATCTCTCAGGGATTTGTATACATAATGGAGTGTTGGGTAAAAACTACTATATTCCATCCAAAGGCCAGTAAAAACCAACACATTCATTGAAGAAGTTGCAAAATTAGTAGAGAATATGTAAGACAAAAACAAACAATGCAAACAGAAGACATGCTACAGTCTCCACAACAAGCCAAACTACCTTTTTTGCAGATTTTGTAGAAGTAAACCAACCAGCTGCAGGAGAAGACTGCGCTAGAGGACTGCCTGTATCATAACAAAGTCAGCCTCTAAAACTAATACAATTTCAAGTATATATGATGTTATCCATCTTAGTATCTTACCATTTTGTTCAGGTTCAATTGATGAACGTTTTTTCTTCTGCATAAAGAAAAAGTTATAGAAATTGGTTTTTAAACTCAGAAGCAAGTATAGAAAACAAAAGCACTTACAGCAAGAAGTGCATCCAGACCTTCCATGGTTGGGGGTTGCAAGTTCTCATAGTCAACTGCAGATAATTAAATATTAATGTAATTAAACCATGTCAATCATGACAGTCATATAATAGTGATGACATAAAAACACTAAAGAATCAGAAACATGAAATCTTACCAACATCTAGCCATCTCAAGCTATTAAAAACTGATATGAACAGAACAAGAGCATGATAACAAAGAAACAAAAGCATCTTGTACTCCAGTACTTACCAGTAGAGTTCAAAATATCACTGGTGAGGGCATTCCCAGCTTGTGCCAACGAGATCAACTACAGAGTCAAATGGTAAGGGGATCGGCATCATAATTGTTTTTTTTCAATTTGATAACACAAACACAAAAATATCAGAACCTGCATAGCTGTAATGAACTCTTTAAATCCAAGAAAGCCTTGCCTTTTCGAATCAGCAATCGCCCACACCTTGCCACATTTAAGGAATTATAAGAAATTAGCAAGAAAACACAATAATACTAAGATTTGGAAAGCCTGCTACGAATAGGAATCAATAAAATCTAAGGAAATAAAGTCCTTCAATCTTTAGGAACCCATAAAACAAAATAAGCTAAGAAAATGCAAGATCATGATACATCATAACCCATCAAGCAAAAATGAATACAGTAATCAAGAAAGTTAAATCATCCCAACTCCCAAGGCAATGCCAAAACACGAAAATTTACACAAAGACCGCGAAAACTTAATATTTCATTTGTATGCATTAATGAAGAATGCAATGATCAAAAGTTGGAACACGAAAAAAAAAAAAATGATGAAAACAAAAACAGGGCCGCACCAGTTTGAGATCTTGACGAGGCAAGTTGGACATAGAAAAGAATTTGGTAGCATCACCACCCGTGAGACGTCCATCTCCATCTAATTGCATTAAAATCAAATCACCATTAGAGAAAATTTGAAATTCAGGAAAAGCAGCAAATCGAGAAGCAAAGATTGAAATCAAATTATGAGTAGGAAACCCGAATCGGCGAAAGAAAACCACTCTTGATAGATCTTCTGGTGCTCCTTGGAGCAACGACTAATGGTGACCGAATCTATCTCCATTTTTGTTCGTCCTGAGTACCTAGATTCGGGGTTTTCTTTCAAATCTTCAGACTCCTATTTTTGTTATTCCAGTCTCATTCCCAAGCGCAAACAAGTTGTTTGTCCGAGGGCGCCGGAACGAAACGGTGTCGTTTGAATTTCGCATTTGTACTGCTTACGGCTTCGGATTTATTTTTTTCTTTTTTGATGTGAAAGTAAAGGGTTTGAGAATAACAGTAAGAAGCAAACTTCACGCGTATTGATATCCACATTATTGATTAACTATTATAATACCCAAAAATCTACTATATGAGTGTAGTGACGTTATTATTTTTCATAATTTTTTATTAATTGAGTATGAGATTCAATATGATATAATAATCTCGATATGATTTGATCTCACTTCATCACGTGATATAATAGAAATTCAGATTGAGAGATCATAAAGACTGATATGCAGGCCGATCGTGATCACCCATCAAAAGGTCGAAATCACCTCACGAAACTTATAAGTATCATGTTCTATCTGGCAGTCCTATGATGCCCTAGGTTGAAGTTGAAGAATAGTAGATAGTTAGTACTCTGGCTCACGACAATAAGTACCAACGCAGATTTCACGGCCGTCGGAACATTAAATGCGTGGAAAAAGAATTATTAGAAAACATTAAATGCTCGTGTCACCACATAACACTCAAGGTATAAATACCCCCTCATTTACTCTGATAGCTAAGTATTTATTGCACACTTCAATTTGATCATACCCTCCTACATATGAGATCCTGACTTGAGCGTCGAGTGCCGATTCTACTATGTCAGCTTATAACTTACGTTTTGCTTCTCATTTGCAGCCAACCTATAGCCAAACAATTTCCCTCAAAACATAAATTCATGAGTGGTTGATCGAATTTCAAAATCACAATTTACAGCACAAAGAAATGCACATCCATTTCAAAATGTGCCAATCTTTTTAAAAGAATTGGAGTAAAAGAAGCTATATAGCAAGCCATGCCAAGATCACTCATTGACTCTTCAAAGAAAAGATACACATGAAAGTAAAGGGAGGAAAAGAGAACATATACAAGTAAAGGGGATGAAGATGAAACTTTTGAATAAACAAAATTTGCCTCTTGTATGATCTATAATGGATTCCACACATAAGAATGATACAATGACAATTACTCCTTCAGGAAATGCCTATTGTCTTCCCCAGAAGCCATAGCACCAAAGATAACTCAATCCCAAATATGGTGTGCAGAGAACTTCTGTCCACCATAAACCCGAATATTGTAATTCCAGCTCTATTGTTTTCGAAATACGTTACTGTAAAACAGCAGAAACCATGCCAAACTCAGAATTAAAGTTTTCTAATTAGCCAAATAGTAATAATGTGGAAGATCCGAGTTAGCTCAACTCACCCAACGCTTGTCTTTTCTGAAACGAAATGGTGCTGTAGGCGTAGGATGGAACAAATTTAGTATTGTCGAGCTCATCTTCTTCGTCGCCTACATCATCAAGATCAGATAATGCATCATTGAATTGTTGTTCTTGAGGAGGAGTTAGCCTAGCAGAAACTGGAGTTTCGGTGTCTGCTGTATCAAATGAGTCAACGGTGGCACAGACATGCCACTTGGCTGCCAGGGATGTCACAGCTAGTGCTTTGTGAGTGATTCTGGCTGCACTTCTTAGTAAAATCAGTAGCCCAGCCACAAGGCTCAAGGAGCAAACCTGCATGCAAAATGCAGAAATTCAGTACGATCTGAGAGGTGTTTAAACAGTGTGTATAGTTTGAAATCATAAGAACCATATTTTTCTATTTTAAGTGGCGTTTGCAAATGCTTATGGCTTTAACACAAGTTAAAGTTGTAGGGAAAGTTGGAAAAGTTCGAATCTTGGAAGTGGAGATGGATTGTCCCCGAAAAGTAGAAGTAAACATCTTCAAAGTAAAAAAACCAAGAAGCAGAAAAAAAAGGGTCCCCTGCCGGCTTACAGCTTCTAGCTTTTTTGCTTAGAAAGGCAAAAGCTAATCTACCAAACACTACACAAGTGCTTTTCCCCGGCTATTGCAAACACCCCCTCAAAGCTTAAGTGGGATTATAAAAATTGAAGTACGGACAGTGATTCTCCTACTGAAAATCCAATTCAACATAATTCAAAGACCCAACATTTGAAAAATTACTTGCACAATCACAAGTTAATGAGTAACAAACAAGATTGCATACCGCTAGTTCTCCACTATGATATATATTGACATCTGCATTCGGGCGCGTAGTCATCAGAAGAGAAGCAAATTGGCTTGCGGTGATGGATATCAACGCCCCCAATATGAATGCTCTATACCTGTGGCTTATGATCCTCAATTGTCTTCTGATTCTGAGGTGTTCTCCCAAAACCGACTCCACATCAGAATCAACTTGGAAAACCAGAGCAAAATCTTGCAAGTGAAGAATCTGAAGATAGCATATGAGACGGAAGATGATGCAGACTAGAAAAAACACCATTGTCCGGTAAAACCACGAACATAGCTCCAAGATGCAAGCAACCGTATTGCTCAGAATGAAATTTCCTAAGAAGGGAATGCGCGATCCTCCTGAGATGTACCACCATAGCTTATATGCTGTCTCAGCAGCAAAACAGGGCAGCAAAATTATGAATAAGATCTTCAGAGATCTCTGCAAGAGGAACCGACACAGTTTAGATACAATTCGGGACGTGTTGTGCCTAAACTGAGAAGAACTACATCCATTTTGGTTTAACTCAAAGCTTTAAGCTGTTTGTTTGAGGGATCAAACATCAAATATTCAACACTTTTAGCAGTGGTTACCGGGAATAAGTAATTATTCTTTAATTTCTTGATTATGTGGATAGTGTAACCTACATCATAACCATTAACAGGGTTCGATATGAGCTTTGAATTAAAGAATCAATGCCTGAGAATTGTGAATCATGGATCATCAATCTGGAACAATCCTCAGCACTCACATAACACTAATTGAGATTAATAAAAACATATATTTTACAATAAATCTCACAACCAGCCCAAGTCAACAGCATTAGATAAATGAATATATACCATTCAAGCCAAATCAAAATTATAATTTAAGAGATGAAATTCCTATTATTTTTCCTTTCTCCTTTTTCATATTCATCAATAAAAAATGAAAGCAAATCAACGAGAAATCTAAGCGGAGAAAGGCAGAAAAACTTACATTGAATTGTTGGGTGTAATTCTTTCTCACGGTCTCGCTCTCATGTCGAAGCTTGTCGAAGAACAGAAACCTCCGCAGCCCGTATCTGCGCACGAAAGTGGACAAGCAAACAAAGGATATGGTGGCGACGCCGCTGAGGGAGAGCTGCGCCACCGCGTCGTAGGGCCTACTGTGGCGGCTGTCGCAGTCGTCGCCGCCGCACGCCAGCACGAAATGCGAGAGGGCCGGCACCAGGATGGCGAACACCAAGAACACGAACCACGAGAGGCAAGCCGTCCAGGCGTTTGACTGGTCGACGCAGAGCCATTTCAGCCATGTCCGGAAGCTCTGGAGCTCGTCGCGGGCATGCGAGGCGCATCGCGCGAAGGCCTTGTTCTTGTTCAGCAAAGCTTCCCCCTCATCTCCCATGGCTGTAAATTTATCACCATGAAAATTCTACTGGTGTAGCACGATTGATGATTCTCAGTTCTCAGTTTTTTGTAGTCAGATGAATTGAGGAGGAGAGATCGGGAAGGTTTAGACGAGATTTGTGGAGCTGATTGAAATCTGAGTCCAGGTTTGGTTGAGCATTATGTATATAGTGTGAAAATCTTGGCTGTGATTGATACGATATGAGTTGTATTAACTATTAAAGTCTTTTGATCTTGTTTGGGAGAGGAAGGAAGCAAGGGACCAATGAGATTGCGTTAAGTGGCGGACAAAGGGATTAGTTTATTTTAGGGTTGACAAAGTCGAGTGGGATGGACTTCAAATTGGTCATCTAAATGTTGTACTTTATCTTTATGCAATATTGATTGAGAAAGAAATGTATATATGTTGTTTGTAAATTATATTGTATATATTTGAATTGGTTTTATTTCTTGTTTTAAGTTTTCTAATTGTTTCTGATACATGGTCTGAGAGTCCTCCAAATAATTAAGGTTCCCTAAAAAAATAGCATCGCTCCCGCGGGTTGGAAGGCGGCGGGGGGAGGAGGGGGACACTCCTTAATGGTTTGATCTGACCTATGTAAATGACTAATAGAAACAAAAAAAAGTCAATAAATTATGTTTATTTTTGTTAGTAGACCTAATTTTTTCATGAGTTTGTAATTATTCACATATTAAATAGAATTATCATCATCATTATTATTATAGTAGGTAAAATATATAATACATTTCATAATTCAAAACTAATATGGAAAAATGCATAATTGATAAGATTTAATTGGAAGTACGATAAAATTAAATAGGGTATTAAAAAAAGTGAACGATAACTTATATATATATATATTTTTTTCGGTGGAAGAACGATAACTTCTATTAATACTTAACTAATTTGACTAATTCATGTACTATTTTGATCTTCTATTTATTTTCCTTAGTATAATATGATGAGGCAGTTTGAAATAACTCCCCATCAGTTTGGAATATTTTCATTTTACTCCTCATAAAATTATACAATATAATAAGATATAAATACTGCATTAGAACGTTTCAGTTTGTAAAAATTGTATCACATATTTTGAGAGGTATTTTAAGTACTACATTATGTGAAAATTATACGATATTTTGTCAAAATTAGGAGTTAAGTAAAAATATGATGCCCCAATTGAATATTTATCACATATTACCCGTGATATGATTGCAATATCTCTTCCTAATTTTGATATTTATTTTCACATTAGTGGTACATAAAGATTTAGAATCCAAAAAAGGCCAAATATTCTATAGAATTTATGCCTCAGAGGACCCAAGTGAAGAGGGGGCTACAGTTTCTTGATTTCGAAAGTCCTTAAAAGGAAATCAATAAATCATCCTTGTCTTGTCAATCACCTGCAAATTCCTGTCCACGAAATATATATATATATATATATATATATATAATATCTCCGGATGAGTAATTAAGAGGGAGGACAGAAATAAATAAATATATTCGGACGGGGAATTCCCGAAAACTCCCCAAATGATAAGTTCAATTCCTCTTATTTCCCCATTTTAAAAAATGATGTATAAAAACTCAAGAATCGCTTATCTAAATCCCCAAATGATGTATTTGAAAATGGGGAGTATCTAAATCTCAGAATCGCGTATCTAAATCAAAGAATCACGTACCTAAAACCCCAAATGATGTATTTGAAAATTGGGAGTAAAAAGGAACTTCCCAAACTCATGGGGAGTTTTTGGGAAGTGCCCCATATTCGGATGAATTATATCAATTATGTTGAGAAATCCGGGCAAAAACAGAAGCCAGACACGAGTAATCCCTATCCTTAAAGTTTCTATCGTCCCTAGCTTTCTGGGAAGTGTGCTAAAGGTTCCAGGCGATACACTTTCAGGATATATGTCAAGCTAATTTCTGGGAATGGTTTCGTGCACTAGCACTGCACAAGAAATCAGATGAATGTGTTGTGTTTCTTTTCAGCTCAAGGATTGTATATATTGATATCAGGTGTTACAAAAACGGATTAAATCAAATTATGACTGTTGGAGAATTAATTCAGCATCAATGGGTTGTTAGTGGCCCCTGAATTAATTTGTGGTTTAAGTCTCCTTGACCTTTCAGTTACATTGGCCACTCAACAGTCACATTTGATTTATTGGACTGATTTAGGGTTAATTCTGAATGAATTTGGCCCAAAAAGATAGGCTCTGGGCTCGGAGGCGAGGCTCCTAGCGACGATGCGCACGTGCGAAGTGCAAAGTGCGCCATCAAACGCCACATTCGCCCATGCCCAGCCCACGGCCCCGAGCCCGTGCACGCGCGCGCGGGCGGTGCGGTGCACCGCGTGTGAGCCCATCAGTCCACCTCACACTTATTGAATTAATAACCCACTTAGTGTCTTAACTTATATAGTTGACCACACTTAGTTATTAATCCAATGTGGGACAGGTTTAGTTTTCCCAAACACCTTTTCATATGCCTCTTTGATATTTCCAATAAACCTCCATTAGCTTAATTGAAAGTATCAATGCATATGTCCAACAATCCCCCACTTGTTTGGAAAACTGCTATTTTCCAAACCAGTGTCTGACTGGTTTTATTTAAAGATCACGTGCATAACAGAAGGTGTGACGAACATTGAACCTTCCCTTTAGTGTAAGTAGCTCAAAGTCACCCCGAAGTTGATGGTGTCCGTAGATTGAACCTCAACTCCTTATTGGTGTGACCGGAGTCACCACACACACGTGTTCTTTCTCACACAACAAGCACTCCACTGCTCGGTGCTTATCAAGCCATACGCCATATCCCGTTTCATGAACCTCTAAGAGAGTAAACTATAACTCTCTATAAGAAGCGGCTTCACTTCTAGTTCATATAGGCAAAATGTTTCTCGGGCACTAGTTGCAAATAGTGTAGCATTTTGTTAAGAGCAAAGCTCAACCTTGTCACTTTGCAACTCACGAGCTATCTTCTACTATATATAAGACCACTTGATAGCTCTAACCAACTCGTGACTTGTTTTTTCCCTTTGAACCTTTAATCAGGGGAAACCTAGATTATAGGTAGGGTTACCATCACTTATGGTTCGGGTGGTTTAAGTCCCATATCTCTAGTAGTTGTAGCTACTAAGTCTCTCGTAAGAGGCTTAGTAAACGGATCAGCCAAATTCTTATTTGACCTCACATAGACAATTGTTATGATACCATCTTGTATCAATTGTCTCACAAATGCATGTCTAAGACCAATGTGTCTAGACTTACCATTATAGGTACCACTGTACGCTTTTGTAAGCGTTGCTTCGCTGTCACAATACAGCGAAATTGGAGGCATTGGATTTGGCCAAAGATCTATGTGTTAGGAATAGTGCCCTAGAAAGCCGATTCGACGTAATCTGCTTTGGGACTTTTCTTATATCACAGACAATCTTTGAATAATATACGATTGATTATAGGCAAACACTTCTTTATATGCCAATACGTGTTTTGTGTGTTTCCATTACGTGCGCATGTATGAGAACTCCCCTAATCCTGATGACTTTAGGACTCTACCATTTAGGTGAAATGGTTCATGAAACGAGCCCTATATCACATAAGTTATGATTAGTAAAATACTCCAAGTCGATGAGTCCTACAGACAGTGGGAGTGTCAACCTGACTCCTCTAAGGCTTGCTTGTGGGATCACGCCCTTAAGAAGGACCACCTTGTTTCATGGAGGTGCAAAGTGTATAGTTGATACGTGCGTGATACATGAGGGTGCTTACTTTAATAAGTAAGTTCACTGAGGTGCCCCGTGTGAGAACATTCCTAAATGGGAAAGGAAGTTTCTATTTCAGGAAATGGAAACTTCCAGATTAGGAAATATCTCACGAGTCATTGATGTGATTAATTGATCTTTAGACTTGAGGTTCCTTGTCACTTTATGAGTTAACTCTGTAGTCTTTGGTATAAGCTTTAAAGGGTGTCGCCTTAGACAACTGATTCAAGGCTTATGCTGGGGCTGCACAAGTGATTCATGAAAGTGAATGAGAATCAAGATAGGACCTACACTTGCATTTGCAAGGTGATCTCTTATTGTGTAAGTCATTCATATGCCATATGGAGTCCTTGGCCAAGGCAGTAGATCAAGACATCAAGAAAAGGGTTTCTTGGATTGAGATCAAATGGATATGAAATGCACTTAGCTTTAAGACCGGATTATTAGGGTTCTGATTATTCCCTTGCCCTAGATCTTGGTTGAGAGATAGTAAGTAGGAGGATTGTATCTCACATGAATCAATGACTTAAAGGTTCTGTCGAATCCGAACATTCCAATTCAACTAGGGGTTAAACACCTGTTGCTAGACTATGGTCGTTTAATCTGTGGACTGATTAATTAATTAGTGAATTAATTAAATTGGGGTCACTGCTAATTGAATTGAGAACCTAGAGGGTCACACACAACAACTTGGTTACATGAGTTGAGGCTTAAAAATGATTAAACGAGTTAATCGAGCCTAAGGGGTTCCACACGTGTGAAATCACACGTGTGGCTCACGTGATTGGACACGTGTCATTAAGACACGTGTGCCACACGTGATTATGTGATGTTAAATAATTAATGTGTTAATTATTTAATAGACTTTGGTTTAATTTTGAATTAAAAAGAAAGTCTAATTTTGGAGAAAATAATCTAGTTAATTAATTATGAATTAATTAATTAGATAAAAAAAAAATAAGTTATTTATTTTTATAATAAATAAAGTATAAAATTATCCAAAAATAGTTTGGATATTTTTAGCTCTCTTAAAAGTTGACTTGAAATAGAATTCAAAGTCAAAGTTGGAAAATACTTGATGATCAAGTAATAGGAGAGAGAGGGACCAAATCCTTTGTCCATTAGGACTAGGTTCGGCCGCCCCTCCCCTTTCCTATATATAGGGGAGCTCATGCTCCCCTTTAGAGCTAATAGACAATTCTTGGTTCATGTGTTGAACACCTTCCTTTCTCCAAGATTAAATAAAACCCTAGGTTAAGCCTAAACACTAACTAGAGAACTAGCATCCTTACTAGTTAGATTGTAGCCAAGTTGGTGGACTATCTCTAGAGACTTCAAGTTAGAAGTTTTGAAGATTCGAGCTTTACCAAAAGTGGGGATTAAGCAAAACGATCAGAAGGGATGATGAAACGATTCTGAACCCAACAGAAAACGAGTGAAAAAATCGAACCAAAGAAGATGGCGAAAACCGTTCGTCCATATCCTGAAAGATGAGTTTTTTCACGAAGGTTTTATGGCTGGCAGATTTCTACTTTCGCAAAACTGGTTTTCGAAGGGAGTTTCAATCCTGTTTTTCTCGTTTCATGTTTCTTTCTTTATATTATATTGTTAAGAACATCTCTAACATGAATTGAATCTAGGTTGGTATGGATTGCTATCCCGACAATGGATTCTGAAGTAGAAAGAGACTTTCGAGGGACGGGTTGTCAAGCCGCGAGAAGAGCGTTCTTGGGTGGCTTGAAACGCTTCAAGAAAGAATAAAAGAAAAGTAAGTTTTCTATCTTTACGAATTTGGATACACGATTGCGAGTCCAAGATCCTTTTGTTGGAAAATTTTTTAAATTCCGCTGTTTTCTGATTCGTGTTTTCCAACACTATGTCTAACAACATGTTTCTTATCCAATCAGCCTCTTGTCCAGCTTACGCTAAAGCTATAAACTCATATTCCATGGTAGAATGAGAGATTATTGTCTGTTTCTTGCTTGCCCAAGAAACAGCCCCACCGGCAAGAGTGAAAACCCACCCACTTGTGGATTTGTTATCTCCCACGCTAGTTATCCAACTCGCATCTGAGTACCCTTCCAACACACTAGGGAATTTGTTATAGAACAAACCAAAGCTAATAGTTCTCTTAAGATACCCAAGTACCCTACTAATAGTTTTCCAATGATCAGCATTGGGACTGCTCGTGTATCTGCTAAGTTTTGAAACTGCAAAGGAAATATCTGGTCTAGTGCAATGCATTGCGTACATAAGGCTGCCAATAGCACTTGCATACTCAAGCTGTGCAATAGCTCTACTAGTATTTTCTTTAAGTTTCAGTCCGTTGTCAAACGGAGTGTTCACCTCCTTGATCTCGAAGTGACTAAACTTAGTCAGAACTTTCTCAATATAGTGAGATTGGTTTAGTGAAAAACCCCCACTATGTTTTTTAACTTTAATGCCTAAAATAGTATCTACTTCACCTAAGTCTTTCATCTTAAAGACCGAGGATAGATACTTTTTAGTCTCGTTTACTCCAATCATATTCGTCCCGATGATCAACATATCATCAACATATAGACAGACTATCACCATATAGTTAGCCGTACTTTTGGAATAAATGCACCTGTCAGCACTGTTATACTTGAATCCGAATTTCAAGATAGCAGTGTCAAACTTCTCGTGCCACTGTTTTGGTGCTTGCTTTAGACCATAAAGAGATTTGACTAACTTACACACTTTGTTTTCTGTTCCCGGTGCTACAAAACCCTCAGGTTGCTCCATATATATTTCTTCTTTTAAATTTCCATTTAAAAATGCTGTCTTTACGTCCATTTGATGAACAAACAGATCGTAAAGAGAGGCTAAGGCAAGAAGAATTCTAATGGAAGCAACTCGAGCCACCGGTGCATAAGTGTCAAAGTAGTCAATCCCTTCTACTTGTCTAAACCCTTTGGCAACTAATCTAGCTTTAAAAGCTGATATAGTGCCATCAGTGTTTCGTTTTCTTCTAAATACCCACTTGCACCCAATGGGTTTAGAACCACGAGGTAAGTCTGCTAATACCCAAGTATTATTACCCAAGATCGAATCCATTTCATCGTTTACAGCTTCCTTCCAAAAGGAAGCATCTCGAGAAGCCATAGCTTCTGAAAATGTTTTAGGATCCGTCTCAAGTGAAAATACAAACGGTATTTCACTTACCACTTTATTTTCCTGGTCCCCCTCCACCAAGAACAATAAAGCCTCAGAAGAGATAAAGTCTTTGTTTAGGCTTTTCTCTTTTCTTGCTCTAGTACTCCTTCTAGGCTCAGTTGGTTGTGTAGGAATATTATTTTCCTCAACCGGCCTTATAGGACCTCTAGGCTCAATTTGGGATGGCTCAGAATCATTTCCAACATCTTTTGAAAATGTATTTTCGAAGAAATCAACATCCCTGGACTCAGTTATCACATTAGACTCCAAATCGAGAAGTCTATAAGCCTTGCTATTAAGAGCATACCCAACGAATACGCTTTTAATAGCTCTGGCTCCTAACTTAGTCCGTTTGGGATCAGGAACCCGAAAATAAGCCACATACCCCCACACTTTAAAATAACTTATGTTGGGTTCTCTGCCTTTCCATATTTCATAGGGACTAGACTTCACAACAGTACTAGGCATCCTATTTAGAATATGGCATGCAGACAGAAGGGCTTCACCCCACAAGTTGTGAGGTAAACTTGCATGATTTAACATGCAATTTATCATATCCAGAAAGGTACGATTTTTCCTTTCAGCTACACCGTTCTGCTGGGGTGTATAACCGGCAGTTGTTTGATGTATGATACCACTTTCTTCGCAAAGTGTATCAAAAGTATTCAAACAATATTCCATGCCTCGATCAGAACGTAGAACCTTAATCTTCTTCTCAAGTTGGGTTTCTACTTCTGATTTATATTTCACAAACGAGCTAAGTGCTTCATCCTTAGTTCGTAAAAGATATACGTAACAAAATGTACTAGCATCATCAATAAAAGTTATAAAATACCTTTTTCCACCTCTAGTTAAAATTCCATTTAATTCACAAATATCTGTATGAATTAAATCTAATATTTGTGATTCTCTTTTAACACTTGGAAAAGGTTTTCTAACAATTTTTGATTTTGCACAAATTTCACATTTATCAAGTTCATTTTTACCAATATCAATTAATCCCATTGCATGCATATTTTTCAAGTTCTTTGCACTAACATGTCCTAATCGACTATGCCATAAAAAAATTGAAGAAATCATGTAAGCAGAAATAGAACTCATATTATTGATTGACATCTTATACATTCCATTACAAGCATAGCCTTTTCCAACAAATTCACCATTTTTCATGATGATGACTTTGCCAGATTCAACAGAAATCTTAAAACCTTTCTTATCTAACAAATCAACAGAAATTAAACTTTTCCTAACATCTGGTACAAACAAGACATTAATCAAAGTTAATTTCTTCCCGGAGGTAAAGTTGAGCTCGACAGATCCTTTGCCTCCAACACCGGCTTTGGAGCTATTTCCCATCTGAACCTCTTGCCCCACAACTTCTTCGAAGGTCTTGAAAAGCCTTCGATCATTGCAAATGTGAACCGTTGCTACATAATCTAACCACCATCTAGAAAGTTCACTTGCCATGTTGATTTCAGAAATCATAGCCACATCGAGGCTAATATCAGTCACCATGGCAACTAGGTTCTCCTCAACCATGTTTGCAACTCCGGATCCACTCTTCCGTTGTGGGCATTCTCTCGCATAATGTCCTGTTTCTCCACAAACATGACACTTGCCTTTTCTTTTGTTAGTAGCATTATGAACATGTTTAGGTTTCTGCCCGGATTTCTTAAATTGCCCTTGATTCTTTTTAACCCCGAAAGGCTTCTTTTTAGAACTTCCAGCCTCAACATAATTCACGCTGGATTGTCCTTGAACCAAATTCTTTCCATCGCGTTTCCGAGCCTCCTCTTCAATACGCAGATGTTTTTGAATTTGTTCCAAGGACATATCCTCAGATTTATGCATCAATCTCTTTGCATAATCTTTCCAGGTAGGAGGGAGCTTTGAAATTATAGCTCCTACCTGGAAGGCTTCTGGAAGGACAATTTTCACTATCCGAAGTTTGTTGACAATTACCTGGAGCTCATGCACTTGCTCCAGGATTGGTTTATTATCAACCATTTTGAAATCGAGGTATTTAGATACTAAGTATTTGTTAGTACCTTCTTCCTCAGCCTTATACTTGTATTCCAGCGCTTCCCAAAGCTCTCTAGGTGATTTGACGCTTGTGTACAAATCATATAATCTGTCAGAAAGAGTGTTGAGGATGTGGCCACGAGCCAACTCTTCATCTTCAGCTCTTTTCTTTCGTTGTTGCTGAAGTGTCTGTACTATTTCTTGATGGATCTGCAAGGCATTCTGGGAGGGACCTGCGACTGCAGTACTTGCAGGAGGATTGACAGGAGGAGCACCGCCTGCTGTAGTGGGATTGGCAGGAGGAACAACACCTGCTGCAGTGGTTGGTGGATCCAAATCAACAGGCTGCTGGGGAGCAGGAGGATATTCTGAAATTGGTGGCAGACTGGGATCCAGAACATAGGCAAGCTTAAGGACAGTAAGCAGGAACTTCATCTTGTCCTGCCAGCGGCTGAAGACACGGGTAATCCCTGTCCTTAAAGTTTCTATCGCCCCTAGTTTTCTGGGAAGTGTGCTAAAGGTTCAACAGTCACATTTGATTTATTGGACTGATTTAGGGTTAATTCTGAATGAATTTGGCCCAAAAAGATAGGCTCTGGGCTCGGAGGCTCCTAGCGACTATGCTCACGTGCAAAGTGCGCCATCAAACGCCACATTTGCCCATGCCCAGCCCACGGCCTCGTGCCCGTGCCCGTGCACGCGGGCGGTACGGTGCGGCGCACCGCGTGTGAGCCCATCAGTCCACCTCACACTTATTGAATTAATAACCCATTTAGTGTCTTAACTTATATAGTTGACTACACTTAGTTATTAATCCAATGTGGGACAGGTTTAGTTTTCCCAAACACCTTTTCATATGCCTCTTTGATATTTCCAATAAACCTCCATTAGCTTAATTGAAAGTATCAATGCATATGTCCAACAAATTATACGATTCCCCTTTTTTTTTTTTTTGTTGGGAAATTATATGATTTGTTAATTGTAGTATTACTTCCCCAGTTTGCGGTTCACGGTTTATAGAACTCGTGTATATAACATGAATTTGAGTTTAAAACACTGTTAAAGAATATTTATTAATTACGCTTGAATATTTTGTTAATTTTTTGGTAAAAATATATTTATTGATTGTACTTAAAAGTATTTAAATTAAATAGAAAACTTGTTGCATATATTATTTTTAACAGAAAGGCATCATCGTTTTTATGATTTGTATCACATTACGTTGCTTTCCAAGCGTGATTATAATAAGGCGAAAACGGGAAAACCGCATGAAGAAAGAAGGAAACTTGTGTCCAAAGTGTGTTTTGATGCATGAAAAATAAACGGATATTAGTATTACCTCATGGAGCATCAGGTTGCTACCCTTTTTAGGAGACACCACAAATACGTTATTGGACAAATACAAGGCATTAATGAGTGAATAGTTATTAAGCACAATGCAGATATCGTAACATGGATACGACGATATAATTTTTTGTTTAAAATTTTTATGTGAGGAATGTCGAGCACGCTATTCGATACGATACAACACGACATAACAAAATATTACTGCCACTGATGTGGATAGCATGCATTTTATTAGGGTTTACAAATTACATAATCAAAATTATGAGTTTTTTATACCTACAATCCTTTTAAAATTACGCAATTATAACTTGTAATTATTTAGATGAAAATAATTATAAATTATATCTTACAATTTTCAAATATTACAAATTACGTTAGCTGATTTTGTGAATAAATCGACCATTTTACTTATAATTTAAGAAAGTTTTAAAATAAAAAAATAATTTATGAGATACTCAAATCTATCATTTCTATATTTACTTGAACATGTAATTATTATTATTTTAATATTTTAATTTTAAAATTTTAAATTAAGAATAAAAAGATTAGTCCGTCCATTAATTGAACCAAATCCAAAAAACATGAAATTATTTTGTAATTTTTCAAAATTTATGGGAGTAAGGTCTGTAATATTTTCATCTCAATGGATGTGAGTTGTAATTATATGAAATAGCTCGTATGAAGTGTAGATATAAAAAATAATAAAAAAAAAAACTTAGAGACGCATTATTTTTATTTAATTATTCTGTACTAGATGAGATATAAACATGGCATTCAATCCAAGTTATATATTATTTATTTACATCATCGGTATCATATATTATATTATACACTTAATATAAAGTTAATTATAAATTACAAGTTATCATTTCCTTCTATGTATAATATCGTTTTAATTTAAAATAAATGTTATATTAATTTCCTCACCATACATATAATCAGTAAATGGAAAAAAGTATATAATTAATTAGCATTATCTTATAGTTAGCAGTCAACTACATATTTTGGAATTTCATAATATTTTGATGAAGAATAATTTAGAATAAATTATCTTTTGTGTGTTTCAGATGAACAACTATGATGCGTTGGCCTCAATTCTTAATCAACTATGCAACGTGGTGTGTTTCTTGTTCCGCACTTGAATTCTTAATACAATTGGGTAGCGGCGGATTCGGCCTCCCATCCCATCATATATCAATTAGGCACCTGATTAATTTAGAGAGGGTAATATATAAATATAAATATCAATATCAATATAAGTTCCTAATTCCATTTCAATTATCAAGGTGTTACACTTGCCAACAGGGGTTGGTCAAGTGATTTGAGGGTTGATTCTCGAAGGTAAAGATTCGGGTTTAAATCCCTTTGGCTACTTGAAGCGTGTGTGTTAAAAAAAAATTTTTTTTTTATCAAGGTGTTACACTTACCTCTCCCTCCGCAGTCCTAAATCCTAAATCCTAATTCCTGAATTACTAGACCAGACCTAATTAGTTTTTAATTTTTATAATTACAAGAGGACAAAATAATAGTAGGCTGGTGCTGGTCAACCAATTTTGCTTGTGATAGCTTGAGTACTTGTGAGAATTTGGTTGGTTGTCTTGTTATATTATATTAATAATATAGATTAAATATTTGTTTTTAAAAAAAAATAGTTTGGGGAAATTCAAATACTCAAAATTTTGGATCGGTTAGCAAATTAATACTTGATCTTGATCCAAAAATAAAAAAAACTCGAAGTTTTCATTCTAATCGAAAAATACCAGATTGGATCATGTGGGGGCAGAGTTCTTCCACCACTACTTGAATAGTTGAATTAATTGGGTTTTTTTTGTTTGAATAGTTGAATTAATTGGGTTGGCAATTGGCATTTTTGAAGATGAAGTTCTTCCAGGAGGCCTGCCTCTTCTCATTTTTTATTTTTCTATGGATTGATGTGATAGTTGATGTTTGGGGTTTTTCGAATCATGCGATGCTAATGCTATAGCCTATAGGAACACGATCCACATTTGCATTTTATCTGCATTAGTTTAAACGAGCGGAAAAGATTGGATTGGGTTGAAAATTCTTTTATTTTCTATCGATTTACTTTGCTTGGTTGGCCCTGTGTTTACTAAATCACCAAAGTTTTTTCTTTTTTTCTCCAAAAAATATTATTGCTTCATGTTTTCAATTGAACATTCACACTTCAACGTTTGATCCTTAAAAATGGAAAAACTATTTCTACTTCCTATAATTTTAAAATGTTTAGCAAAAATGCAAAACCCGGTTTCATATAATTCCATTCCTTTCATATGTCTAAACTCTAAATAGAAATGATTGCATTAAAATAGTAATTGAAAGTGCATTATTAAAGGGGTATTTGCAAACTCTACTCAATAAGTAGAAGTTAAAGCATAAATGAAAATTGTAAAAGCAGTGAGTGTTTGGAAAAAAGAAACAGAAAAAACTTGATAATCATTTATTAAGTTACTAATTTACTCCCAAAATATTTTAAATTATTTTTTAACATTATAATATGATTTAAGTATTATATTAATATAATAAATTATTATAATTTTACTTAAGATTATTTAAAAATAATCAAATATATAATTATTTTATATATTACTTCATTTATAATATTTATACTCTATTTATAAATAATAATAATTCAAGGAGAAGAAAATCGCACACAATAACAGATATTAGAAAACAATGAAATCAAATAACTTTAAATAAATAAATTTATAAAAATTAAGAAAAAAAAATCTGGTAATTACAAATTTTTGAGCTATCTAGGTTATGCAATTTTGATTCAGAGATGCAGAACAAACAGAAAAAGAGAAGATATAAGGAATTAAAAAAGAAAAGATGCAAAAAAACTTCTAGGGTATGTAAATGTCAATTTATGATTATTAATATTTTATAAGAATATTATTGTCAAATAGAATTTTAATTAATCATATAATTTATAAGTAGAATCCAAAAGTATATCGCTTATTTTTATTTAAAATAAATAAAAATTAAGTTTTTAAATACTCTAAAATCATTAAAAATAAATATTTATCTCATAATCGCTTGTTTTTTAGAGTTTGCAAATACTACCTAAACGTAACAAAAGGCCAAATTCTAAATTCTAAAAGATAATATGGATTTGAATTTTGAGCTGACAATCCAACTGTAACATCCGGATGGGTTCCTTCCCCTACGCAACTCCCCATCATATATCAATAATGAGCTCCAAATCCAATGGCCAAAACTTCCCATCCTACTTCTGAACCTCTGAAATCTATCCATGGCTGGAAAACCTGAGTTTGATCCTCAACTCATCATTTCTCACGAATTCCCAGAGGTAATTTCTGATTACTTCTCTCAATTTCGTTTCCCACTGAATTTTTCTCTCGATTCACCTGTTTCACCGTAATTTTAAATTTTCCGCCCCGCCCCCATTCTCTCGCATGGTGTGATTACTCGAATCAGACGGCGTACAGTTATACTGAAAGGTTAGAGAACTTCAAATCTTATGATATTGCCTCTTATTAAGAAGATTGGAGGGAGGGGTCACTGGGTTGCTTGCGTAACAGGGATGCTGCGCTTTATGCACTTGGTATTGGCGCTTGTTCTAAAGATGCCGTTGATGATAAGGAGCTCAAGTATGTTTACCATCGAGATGGGCAGCAATCTATTGAGGTATTCAATGAAAATTATATGTTTTGGTACTTTGGATTGCTGAACTCAAGTATTGGGTTTTGAACTGAGCTTTAACTTGGTTGCAGCTAGCCTTCCTTATGATCTGTAGTTAGGGAACTAAATTGTAGATATATGCTACTTTATTTGTTTTATAGATATGTGCTGGATTAGCTAAATTTCAAAGCTTTAGCTCTTGTTAATTGGGTGGCTTAATTGGATAATTGGGTTATTTTTCAAGGTTGAAACTTGAGGTTTGCTTGTCTCAACTGTTGGAATAGTTGGTGTATGTTTACTTATTTTGATATTTCTGCAGGTGTTACCCACGTTTGCTGCTTTATTTCCTTGTGATGTTCGGCCGCAGATTGCACAGCTTCCGGGCTTGGAGTAAGTACTTTTTGTTGTTTTTCTTTAGCTAGTTAGTATGTTTATATGTAATCTATATCGTTAGGCGAATACTTTTTGTTGTTTTTCTTTAGCTAGTTCGTATGTTTATATGTAATCTATATCGTTTGGCAAATTGTTCTTGGTTGGGAACTGTAGTGGCTAAGCATTTTCTTGTCTCCAGATTTGATGAACGCCTTTTATTACACGGACAACAGTACATAGAAATCTACAAACCTCTTCCATCTAATTGTTGTGTAAGGTTCTTAATCATCTTGTTCTAGAAATTTCTCTGTTTTTCGATGTCTTGCCCACTGTGCTGCTTCATTGAGCTGATTAGGTTCTTTATACCAACTTTGTTGATGCAGATAGTAAATAAGGCAACTGTTGCTGGTTTGCACGATAAAGGTTTGCTTCTAAGTTCTAACATTTACTATATTCTAAATATTCATTGAATTAGATGGATAGAAAATTAGGAATTCTTATCAGTTAAATCATATCAAAATACCTTAGTTTTTATAGGCCATTCTGTGGTTAGGAAGTTACATGATAGGAAACAAAATGGATATTTGATTTGCCTTTCAGGTAAGGCAACAGTACTCGAGATCGAATTTTCAAGTTATGAGAAAGAGTCTGGTGCATTGCTTTGTATGAACCGGTAAGATGTAATTCGTGCGGCCATGTAAATCTATTAGTGTGCTTTCTTCTCTTTCCGTTCATTTAGTTGATAATTTTTTTTTTTATATTGCTTTGTAGAATGTCTGTCTATTTGAGGGGTGCTGGTGGCTTCTCAAAATCATCCCAGCCTTACTCCTATACCAATTATCCCACCGACCAGACATTGGCTTATCGAATTCCTAAGACTCCACCGTTTGCTGTATTTGAAGAATCTACACAACCATCCCAGGTATGTGAGTTCTTAGTTACCTTCCATGCATTCAGTTATGATCATCTTACACAGTACAACAATTAACACGAATGATGGTTAAGATTTTTACCCACTATGCTTGCTATGAGGACTATGTTCACAGCCAAATCTTGTTCATTGTTTTTAAGTTTTAATAACTGTGTGATGAGGATGGAAAATCAAATAAACCTTATAGACACTAAAGTTACCCTGATGCAGGCACTACTTTACAGGCTTTCTGGTGACTACAATCCATTGCACTCAGATCCTATGGTTGCAGAAATTGCTGGGTAGTTTGCACTCACACTTTACTATTCCCCCTAACTATCTCTAGCGATTACTGGGAAAAACGATACACAGAACTTTGAATTAGTAGTTGTGTTGTTTTCTTCTATCATATTGTTTACCTGACGTGATAATTTTCATTTGTCATTCTATTCCTGTTGCTCAATTAGTTTCAATTTATGTTTGTTTTTGAAGGTTTTCTGGTCCAATATTGCATGGACTTTGCACGCTTGGTTTTGCAGTCAGAGCAATCATTAAGGGCGTTTGCCGAGGAGAACAAAACATGATCAAGAACATATCTGGGAGGTTTCTGTTGCATGTCTATCCAGGTGAAACTTTGATAACAGAAATGTGGCTTGAAGGCTTGAGGTGCGTGGGTTGCGAATTACAATTAACCTTGGCTTTTGATATACATGAGATTGTTTATTAGATTACTAAAGCTTACAATGTAAAATTTGCAGAGTAGTGTATCAGGTGAAGGTTAAAGAACGAAACAGAGCTGTGCTTTCTGGAGTTGTAACTCTTAATCGTTTTAGCTCGTCTCTATGACTTTGGCATTGCAAAATCGCGATGCTCAGGCTCATGTGGATCTCGAACCTGTGCTTTCTGGAGTTGTTACTCTTAAGCGTTTTAACTCGTCTCTATGACGTTCGCATTGCGGAATCGCTCATGTGGATCTTGAACCTATTTTTATATTGTATTTATTTTATGTTTTATGCATGTATTTTCTCACACTATCATAATAACCAAATTGTATCAATATTTGTCGAACAAAATAATCAATACACGTATCATATTTTAATTAATTTATTTTCGAGTTAAGAATGGCCATGTATATAGTGCATATTTTTTATTTAATATTATATTATTCTGCCATGTTGGATTTGTGTCTTGTCCAATGATTTTTTTACAATTCTATATAGTCATATTGAGAAATTTTAGTTTTGTTCTGGCTTAAACAAACCTGTATAACGAGAGGATGGGTTTTATATTTATCATGTATCATGTAGTTAATGAAAAATTTAGGGAGAGTGACAAATCAAATAATAAGTATAATACACTTGTTTTTTTAATTTATTGGGTTCAATCGAATCGAATTTAAATTAAAATTTTCATCGTGATATATATCCTTGTGTTTCAACAACCGTATCTACGTAAAAATGTGTTATGCATTAAACCATTCGAGTGATCTTGAAGTAGCTAGTTACATTTAAATTTTTGTGGGGTTAAAATAGGTTTGTCCATTGACGGTACGCCGTACGTACCACCAGTAGCCTAGTAATTCATTCGGAAACAGTCAAAATATCATATGACAATTATATTTCCTTTTTTTTTTTTTTTTTCCCCTGGAAAAACAATTTTCTGTTACGTAATATTATCTGGTACATTTGAACTAATAATACGCCAAATTTTATTTTTGAGGGATATGTGTGTGTGCAGGCTCCATCATCAAAATTCCCAGTATAGTAAAACCGTATAATAATATCTAATGCATACATGTATATTAAAATTGTGTTTATTGAATAGGAAATTTAAATAAGTTAGATTGGTGCAACCAAGCAATGTATATGTCTCTCTGCATGCATGTGTTACTAATTATATGATCCTAGCTTTAGTATTTGTACTAGATTGAGAAATTAATGAACAAGTCCCAGTCCCAGTCCCAGAATCCAGGAAATACATGAGCTGATGATCCTCCGAGTCAAATCCCAAAACTGGTTCATTAACATCAATAGTCTCAGCTGCTACACTCTGCAAAACCATTAGAATTAATAAGCATTTGATGGTTAGAAAGACGCATTTACATTTGCAGTGTTTGATGAAGAAGATGCAATAATATATATTGGTGAAGAAAAGAGATGTAGAAAAGGTACTTACGAGGTTGCTGGCTGCTGACTTTGCCGGCACCTTTGAAATCACAGGCATCAGCAGTTTTACCGTGCTGCTGGTAATAACTGTTGAAGGCGTAGGAAGCATGCGCCGCCAGCGTGTTGGGCTCGTAACATTTCCCAGCTGAGTTAACTGCTGCGCAATCAACACCTCCCGGACCACACGCCCAATCCAATGCCTCTTGGATTTTCCCATTCCCCGCCCCCTCATTCGCTACGCAATACTGCCCGCCTCCACCGCCACCGCCACCGCCTCCACCACCACCTGACGGTGGGCTCCCTCCTCCACTCTGATCGCCTCCACCACCACCTGACGGTGGACTCCCTCCGCCTCCACTGCCCCCACCGCTCGGCGGTGACTGTCCCCCACTCTGCCCGCCTCCACTGCCTCCGGGCGGGGATCCCCCACTCTGCCCACCCGGACTAGGAGGCGACTGGGCACCGCCACTGCCACCGTTATCACCATCCTCGTCGTCCGACTGCCTGATCACCGCCACAAACTTCTGGCTCTTGAGACTGTCCAACTGCCCGATCACGGTCACCAACTTCTGGTTCTTGAGACTGTCCTGCGTCAGAGAAACATCATAAACTTTCTGCTGATTCGGGTAAAACAGACCGTAATTCCTCTCAGAAGTTGCCCCCGGCTTTAGGTTTTCGTTGAAAAGCGCAAACAAATAGACCGTCAGGCTTTCATCTGGCCGAAGAGGCGTCCCACCGCCGGTGAGAACTCTTCGAGCCAGATTTCCGTTATAAGCCGCCGCGTTGTCCATACTCGCGCCAACCTCATTCGCGTCACCCTTGGAAGGCCATCCTGTTTCTGTAACCTCCACCTTCACCTTGTTGTATCCCAACACAGCCATTGCAGCGAAAACGGCGTCGATTTGAGCTTCGAACAAGCTTCTATAAGCCAGCCCAGTGTTGGAGTCTATATGGCCGGAGTTATTACGGAACAAGGCGTAGTCCAACGAAATGCTGTTCGGGTTGGAAGAATAAGCGAAAAATGGGTATATATTAACCATCAGAAACGAACCGGTCTGGTTCAGGAAATCCAGCATCGGCTTTATGACCGGCCCGATCAGGTCCGGCTTGAACGCGCCGGAGGACGGCGGATACGACGTTTGCAGCGCATCGTACGACAGAGGTGACGACACATGGACGGAAGAACTGAGGTTGTACTTCGCCAGTGAAGTGTAGATGTTTTTCATGGCGGGCACGAGGAATGGTGTGTTCTTGGAGTCCTTCAGAACCTCGTTGCCGACGGCTATGGCGTCTATGACGGTGGTGTTGGACTGGTGGGGGAGGATGTTCGACTGGACCCACGTGTCGGTGAATGAAGTGTTCGCGGCGGCGGCGGAGAGCTGCTCGTTGGGGAGGCAGACTGTGACGGATATGCCGGAGCCGGCGAAGGCGGAGAGGACGGCGGAGTCCGTGTCGAAGATTTTGACTCGGGTTAAACCCTGCGCTTTGATGAGTTGCACCACTTGCGGTGGAGGCGGCAGGTTGTTGGCCAGACGGCCGTAGTTGATTCCGATGGTGGCGCTTCCGCCGGAGTTGGTGGAGAAAACAGATGGAATTGAGATGAGAAGAAAGGCGCAGAGGAAGCTGGATAAATTTGAAGTAAGTGCCATTGTTAGATTTGATTGGAGAAGAATTGTGGAAGTGAAATGCCGTTTATATAGAGATGGACAACAGATTGTTAGGTGTAATTTAACTGAAAATGAGGAAGATTAGCATGAGCGGGAAGAGAGATAATAAGCAGTGTCTAATCGAAATGGATTCAATAAGATTTTGTGAACTTGTTTTGTTTTTCAGTTCTGGATGACTTTATTTTAGGTAGATGTTATGTTATTCACAATATAGTGGGAGCTTAGAAGCTTTTAAATTGTTTGGTTCTCCGTTAATGGTTTAAATTTGAGGAGGTTTTATATTTTAACTATTGACACGGGCGTGACGTCTTGAAAGCGAACATGTAAAGCATAACACTTTTGACATATCACTTCTCCTGGTCAGCCCAGCTACGCTTTTAGATAAGGAACTGAACCTCAGGCCATAAACAAATTCCCTATCATCTCGCACAGATGACAGATCCATTCCCAAACCCCTTGGAGGAGAATCAGAGTTGATAGGGAGACCCTCGTCCAAAGAGCTCTGATTTCGTGCTAGAATACTCAGATGCTCTTCATGTCTATTTGTTAGAGGTACAAAGGGATACAAAAATACCATTATTTTAGGTAGATGTTATGTTATTCACAATATTGTGGGAGCTTAGAAGCTTTTAAATTGTTTGGTTCTCCGTTAATGGTTTAAATTTGAGGAGGTTTTATATTTTAACTATTGAGTTTTGAAATGGATGGGACATTAAATTATAATAATAAATAGTTAACTATACCATTTAATGGTATTTTTGTATCCCTTTGTACCTCTAACGAATAGACATGAAGAGCATCTGAGTATTCTAGCACGAAATCAGAGCTCTTTGGACGAGGGTCTCCCTATCAACTCTGATTCTCCTCCAAGGGGTTTGGGAATGGATCTGTCATCCGTGCGAGATGATAGGGAATTTGTTTATGGCATGAGGTTCAGTTCCTTATCTAAAAGCGTAGCTGGGCTGACCAGGAGAAGTGATATGTGAAAAGTGCTATGCTTTACATGTTCGCTTTCAAGACGTCACGCCCGTGCGTCTCCTGACTGTAATGATTGGGCTTGGCTCTGCTTGCCGGTTGTGCAGCGTGAGCCTCCAAGCTCGTGTAAATTGCACTCATCACTCCTGTATTTTTTATTTTCTTGCTAACAGGTCTCACTAGTGATGATTTCTTATGATTTTAGCATTCTGCAATCGCAACTCATGAGGTATGATCGTAATTGTTGGACAACGCAATGAAAACTTAAAATTTTTCACAAGATGGATGGATCGTTTGCTAGCAATTTTTATACCAAATAAATTTTAAGCAAGTTCCTGAAACTTAATTCAAATTGGAATAACGGTCTTGAAGTCTTATCCTTATTGGTAATCTATCAAACCCACGTCCTTTTCAGAACCATCTTCACCTTGAGAGTTTAAAACAAAATTCTTTTAGAATGTATCCACATTTGTCCTTAGCCGAGATCAAATAAGTGAAAAACTATTTTCATAGCTCATATATTGACTAGGAAATATTTCAAATGCAAGAGAGAAACTCAAGAATTGTTTTTCATCGTACAAAGAAATAACAAATAAGAGATATTTATAATTAAAAAACATGAAAAAAAAAAACAATTTACCCCCTATACTATGAACATGTTTTCAATTTTTTATTTATTCCGAACTTTCAAATGCTTTAAATTGTCATCCGTAGTTAAAGCATCCGTGCACGGATGACAATTAGGCTATGTTTTGAAACCCAGACCGGACGTCGAATCGGGACCTCTTACTGGTTACTGGTTTTACTGGTTCGACCGGTCGGACCATCGGTCGAATCGGTATGATGTCATAATTAAGTAATAATTATAATTAATTAATTATATATATATATATATATATATATATATATATATATATATATATATATATATATATATAATATTATAAATATTAAGTATAAATAATTAAATAAGTTAAATTATATTGAAAATTAGATATCATTTCAAATTTGATGGAGCACAAATATAATGAGGCCACGTCATGAACGTGGACCCTCATGGATTCGCCACGTATATCTTTGGGCCAACTTAGCCGCCCTCATAAACTACATGGAAATGGTTAAAGCTTTGCAATTGGGAAAACTACAAGTCCTCCCTTGGGCTCAAGTCTCCCATTAGGCTCGTGACCCCTCGGGCTCCTGACTTCACTTGGGTTTGAGACCCCTCGGGGTAGAATCCCCTCGGGCTCATGTCTCCCCCGGCTCGATTCCCCTCGGGCTCATGTCTCCCATCAGGCTCGTGCCCCTCGGGCTCGTGACTTCACTTGGGCTCATATCTCCCCCGGGCTCCGGGCTCATGTCTTCCCTCGGGCTCGAGTCTCTCCTCGGGCCCTCATTGGATTGCATAAAGATGAGTCCCCTCAGGCCCTCATTGGACTACATAAGGATGAGTACCCTTGAGGCCCTCGGGCCCTCATTATACTACATAAAGTTTGGACCCCTCAAGGTCCTCCATCCTAAAGGTGCCTCAAGCCTACTCACACCGAGCGCGTCAACCCCTCGGTGACAACCATGTAGTGCTCTCTGACACTCCGTACTTGGCAATGCACCTGCCACCATTGCTTTATAGCCACCTTTATGGCAGGCCTACAGATGCTTTAACTCAGATCGCTCTCATTGAGCCACGTGTCTAGGGCAACATCAATTTTGGGACCACTTGGTATCAATTACCATTGTGCCCTTACCCTCAACCTATAAATACCCAAGGGACTCATCTCTCTTACCGAGAAATCTGGATCAAACACAGAGCATTCTACAGTAAACATAATACATATACTCATCTAGAGGAAGCACCTTCAATCACAGCTCTGCTTTTATCTTCTACTTCCAGCATCCAGAAACACCATTGAGTGAACCTACGGTGTTAGCCTAGCTGGTAGAACCCATGCTCTTATCCTGATACCCATCTCCTGAGACCCTTTGGTCGATGATGGTCTTCCCCTCAAACAAATACTAAATATTGGTGGTTTGAGCTTTTCGAGATTCTTACCCCATCAAAATTATTTATTAATTTTGAAGTAACATGTCTAATAACAAAATTTTAAATTATGAATTTACAAACATATAGATAAACTATCTAACTAGATAGCAAATTAACAATCTAGAAAAAAAATTTATTTAACAAGTATCATACTTTTATTTATATAAGTAACTATAATTAATGTTGTAGATAAACTATCTAACTAGATAGTAAATTAACAATATAGATAAAAAAAATTGATTTAACAAGTATCATACTTTTATTTATATAAATAAATTATAATTAATATTTTTTTTAAACTTAATTTTTAAAAATAATCTATAGATTTGATGGGTTTATTATTTTACAGAAGTTTAAAAGCTAATAAGAACTGTTACATTAGTACTAATATTTGATTTCAAGTATGTATGCCAACAATTAATGTGTCCTAGTTGGTTGACATGTCTAACTTTCCCACAAGGGATGCAGGTTCGATCCCAGTATTTCACAAATTTTGGCACTTTTACAATTTTGACATTGAAAAACCGGGCCAACCGGCCCACAAAACGGTCCGGTTCGGTGTTTTCACCGGTTTTGAATTGGTTTCTACCGATTCAAACTGGTTTATTCATGGATTGGTTTAAGGGGTATAACCGGACTGGACAAGCGGCCTGTCACCGGTTGAACCAGTTCCACCGGCCGGTCCGGTCCGGGTTTCAAAACGGTCCGGTTCGGTGTTTTCACCGGTTTTGAACTGGTTTCTACCGATTCAAACTGGTTTATTCATGGACTGGTTTAAGGGGTATAACCGGACTGGACAAGCGGCCTGTCACCGGTTGAACCGGTTCGACCGGCCGGTCCGGTCCGGGTTTCAAAACACAACAATTAGGTGTTAACACATGACCATTTTGGTGTTAAAGTTTTTTCAAAAATTAGTCTAGTGTCAACACCTAATTGGTCAAGATGATAATCTAATTTTTTTTTAAAGTATAGATAATAATTTAAAATATTTAAGATAAATTTTTTGAAAAAACGCTCAAATTAATAGGGATAAGTTGTTTTTTTCCCCCTTAAAAAGACATTGTACAAAATTGACTCTAACTTGCATTCAGTCAAATCCCCCGTTTTAGGAATTCCATAATAATTTTGGGGAAAATTATTTAATCTATCCTGTCCAACTTGTAATTTGTGGATATGATTTTGGACTTTTGCAAATCTCATCCTTCAATTTTTAATTTGTTGAAATTATAGGACAATGGTTGGTCGGAATTGGTGACATGTCAGTCGAACGACACATCACCGGCCACGTGGCATTTTCTTTGCCACATCATAATAGATAAATAAAAAATAAAAATCCACATTTGCATAAATTTTAGGAGGGAAAATTTCCTCCAATATGTACCTTGTACATCTAAGAATTATCTGTCTCGTTTTTCAAGTCAAAATACTAGAAAGGATTGAAATTTTATAAGAATCAATAGAAATGTGAAATTAGTTTTGAAAAAAAATAGAAATGTGAAATTGTTCATCCAAGAACAACAAAAAACGAAAATTTGAGCCGATTGCGAGAGCTTCATCCTGGTGTATCCATAATCTACGCAGATTATTACAATGTCGCATTGTGCCTATGCCAATCTCTTCAACAATTTGGTAACTTTCTGACTTGTAATATTTTATTGGGAAATTACATATACCACCCCCTTAGGTTTTGTGAAATTACGACTTAATCTGTCGGATTATACAAGATTCACAAAAGGAACAATTCTGAGATCTTGTTGTGGGGTAGGCGGGCCTTATAAGTTATAACCACAACGCATCTGCAGAATGCAATGTTGTGATGATCCTTCTTCTTTTGAAGCAGCTTACAGATTCATAACACAAGCTTTACTTGAAGGCCTTTATACTTATCCTCATATAATACTACTATTTGCTCTTTAATGTCCATGCCTGCGAGACATTATTCCCAGTCATAAATAATATCTGTGCTGTGTGATATTGACCTTTCTAAAATTTCAATCATTTTTAGTATTTTGGCTCGAAAATGAGGGCAGCTAATTATTAGACATACAAGGTGCATATTGGAGGGAATTTTCCCTCCTAAAATTTATGCATATGTGGATTTTTGTTTTATATTTTATTTTATTTTATTTTTTTTATGATGTACATGGCCGGTGGGTGGTGACATGCCATTCCGGCGGTGACATCACCAATTTCGGCCAATCTTGTCCTATAATTTCCACAAATTAAAAATTAAAGGATGAGATTTGCAAAAATACAAAATCATGTTCACAAATTACAAGTTGGATAATTCGATAGGATGAATTGAACAATTTTCCCATAATTTTATAACAATTTCTTTCACACGATGCATTTTTCTTAAAAATTCCCAACAAATCAAACTGTGGAATTTGGCGCCTTATCCTACAAAGTACAAAGGAAAGGGGGCTAGTTATGATGTACAGATACAGACATAGTAATATGAATACGATACGATAATATGAATTTTTTTTTATAATTTCACGTGTAAAATATTGAATACGATGTCCAACACACGACACGATACAAAACAATCGAATTAATGGAAAATCATCCGTTACGCAGAAGAAAAAGGTGATAAAATGATATTTTTAAAAGTTTCTGGACCTAGGATGCAAATATTGATATTAGTGGAGTATTCGGCTATTCGCTTTCCCACCCCCATAGATAAGATAGCTTACGAATCACGCAGCGCGCATTGTACTAGGTCAAAGTTTCGTCATTAAATATTCCGCTCAAACGGCACCGTTTCGAACACAAACTCTTGAGTCTTGTCCGTTGTTCCTGCATAGAATTGTGGAAGCATCTGAACCGTCGAATCAATCCCCTTCCCGTCAACCTCCTCCAATTAATTTATTATGCCAAATGTATTTGAAAAAAATATCGAAAAGCCCTATATAAAAGCGGGTAGAGAGAGAACTGAGAAGCTCAAGAATTGAAGTAAGAGACGATTAATCGGCGACTGAGATAATGTCAGGTCAGGAGGAAGATCAAAAGCCCGCCGATGCATCAGGCCACATCAATCTCAAAGTCAAAGGCCAGGTTTCTCTCACTACTTTCTCCCTAATTTCCCCAGTTCCTTCGATTTTGTTCGTTGTTCCTGAAGTATGTTGTTTGTAATATCTTTGGTGTACTTGATAGCAGCATGATTTGTTTCTAGGGTTTCAGTATGTTGAATTCGTGCAAGTTCATCTGACGATGATGATGTTAAATTTGTATTTTTCTGTTTTGCGGCAGTTTAATATATCCGAATTTACATTTACTAGCCCTTATTTGGATGATTTTACCGTTATTTACTCTTATGATGGGGATTTCATGTATTTTCGAATTGATTTTGTAGGGGAAGTAGTATGGATATATGGGCAGAATTGAATTTAAGTTGCGTTCTAGGATATGGCATCCCAACTCGAAGATAATAGAACATGAGTGGCTAAAATTTAGCTAGTAATGTTTGTTGGTGTTGTTACTTGCTTATTTGTTTGGTATTTGACCTAAGTGGCCAATTTTGATCTTTTTGTAAATTCTTTACTTTCTTTTTGCTAAGAACATTATGAATCTGCAGATGAATATTTTGCTTTCGTTTTAGCTAGTGTAGATCTGTCGTATTGATGCGGTTGCTGTTTGAAGAATCAGTGAACTTTGTTTAATCGTTTGACTGAACCTTTACTACAAACTTCATAGTTAAAAACTGAGCATATGATTGTTACTGTGGTATCTTTTTGAAAATTATCTTTTCTTTTTTGTTATTACTTTACACTGTTAAGCACGCAAAGTTTAATCTTGTTATATTTTCATTATAGAGTTATAAACATGATGCCTTTTTAAGCCTGTTTTAAGGATCAGTTGAACTTGCATCTCCAGATGTGCAATAAGCACTAAAGCTGGAATTAATGTTATCTGATGTTTATTTCTCTGTTCTAGTGAAACCCTGCATCTTTCCCCAGACTTGTTGTCCCATTACGAAGTTGCATTCCCCCCTTATTTTTGCTCCATTTGCCATTGATATTATGAAAAAAGTTTTTGATCTTCCTTTTTGATTTTTTGACGTTTGTGAAATGTTCTAGCAATGCCTTTTCTGTTTGCTGTTTGTAGGATGGAAATGAAGTGTTTTTCAGGATTAAGAGAAGCACACAACTTAAGAAACTCATGAATGCTTATTGTGACCGTCAATCTGTGGATTTCAATTCTATTGCTTTTCTGTTTGATGGACGTCGCCTTCGAGGGGAGCAAACCCCGGATGAGGTACTGTCTCTCTCTCTCTTTCCCCTCCCATTAACCATTATATTCTTGCACATCCCTAGGAATAATTTGGTGTTTTACTTTATACAGCTGGAAATGGAGGATGGTGATGAGATAGATGCAATGCTGCACCAGACTGGGGGAGCAATTGCTTAAACTGGGATCATGTAAAGGCCCTGTGTTGTAATATATTTCAGTCTTTTGCTAATGCATGAGTTTTAGATATCTCCAACACCGGTTTTATCTGGTTTATGAACATATTCTGAACGCCGCATTACTGCTATTTACCTTCTATAAGATTTGGTGTTACCAGCTATTTATGGTCACAGACCCAGTATTTGTAGTGCTCATCTTTTTCGATTGCTTCGATCTGCGCTCCAATTGTGGGTTCTTTTTAACTGAGAATATGATGTGTTGATTGTGTTAGGAAAAAACCTGAGCTTCAATTACTTAGCGAATGGGTTTTTACTTTTTATTGATAAAGTATTCCCAGATTACGAGGGCTTGAGGACTTGAGGTTGTGTGTGTGGTCAAATTGTAAAGGGTACCCGAAACCGAAATAAGATGAGTAGTTCAATCTTTAATTCCTGGCAACAAATAATGGAGTAAAAGCTTTAATGTTTATGAGGGTACGTGTACGTCGGTAAGGCTGTCTTATTTAAGTTTCGACGACAAGTTAGTACATCTTGGATTTATGACAAGATATTGAAGAAGGCCACCTTAAATAACAATTGGCCAAAAAATCTGGAAAGGGCCAGACCCCAAAATCTTGTCAACTTAAGAAGTTGGAAGTGCAATCACTGGTCTCGAATTGTTTCTGAGGATTGACTTTGGACACTAATGCCTTGTTTGGTTATAGGCTATAATGTACGGATTCGAATACGACACGACATAATATAAATATAACGATACAGTTTTTTTTTTTTGAATTTCTAACTTGACGAGTGTCGGATACGAATATTCAAAACGGTACAATATAACAAAATAATAGTTTTAGAATTATTTGTGCATCATAAATTCTAAGATTTTAGGGCGGAAGAGAGTATTGGTTTATAGGATCTTGGGAAATGTACAGTTGATGGTTGATAGGGAAAATGAAGAAGTATGGGGTAAAAAGTTTGATAGTTAGATTCAATTACAAATATTCCTCATCTCAATAAGTGATTTATTATAGTTGTTCATTACATGTCAATTAATATTTATTTTCCTGTTGGCCAAAGAAATTGAGAATTCTAAGTATCTTTGACTATTCTTTGTTTTCCTTTTAACCTTTTCTTTTGTCCTTAGCAAGACTAAACATAGTGTAAATCTGCTTTACTTAACTAAATATAGGGTTTATTAATTAGTGCCATAAAGAACTAATCAATTAGCGTCATTTAGGTGCATGGAGACTGGAGTAAGCTTTTCTAATGATAAACCTACTTGGTGCGCCATTCTTTTCTATGGTTAATTTTTGTTTATTATTATGATTATTATTTAAATGATATAGTGGTGTTAAAAGCTAAGAAATGAAATTTAAAGTAACTCTAATACAAACGTGTTTTATTTAGTTATTCAATTAGTATGATATTTGCCGTCCAACAATTCTAATTTCCCCCACTTTAAATATTTGCAGCAAGAGACCCTTTTGTTATGATCCTGAAATTTATTTAATACTATATTTATATACGTCAAGATAGATCGAATTAATAAGATATAAAATTTTTCCTATTTATAATAATTATATTTTTAGAAATTCATATATAAAATTTTAAATTAAATTAGTATAACGTGGAAGGATTAGTCCTATTTGGCGATCTAAAAGGTCCGTTATTAAGTTGTTGAGTTCCACGACATGCATAATTTAATGATGATGCAATGGTGACCAATAAAGGATACAGCCTCCATGCAGTCTTTATCTTTTCATGGCATATATTATTTGACCTTAATTTATTGGTCATTAGTGCACACAAGGAAATTAAGAAAAGAATTTCCATTGCTCATTTGGAGTTAGTCTCCTAATTCCTAAAGCATTATTAATTAATACGACAAGTACGGGCACCTAATCATTAACATGTAAAATAGGATTTATAATCAATAATATTAATTAGTCAAGTAATTTATTGCAACTGCTTCAAGTTTATGCTTGAATAAAATTATTTTACTTTGTGACTAACTTTTAAGCTCGAATTTAGCTTCAATTCTTAACTTGCTTTCCTTGAAATTTGATGTTTTCGCATTTTAAGTTTTAACTTCAATAATATTTGTGCTTGCGATAGTCTATAACATTTCATTCAAGCTCGGATAGAGTATTTTCGACACAAGATATTGTACTTGCATCTTTAATTTCGTTCTAATTAAAGAAAAAGTGTAAAGGCAAAGGTTTTGTTAACCAACTTGTGAGTTTACCTATTTTTCCTTGGGTTTTGTGAGTTTTACACATAAATTAGAACGATTTGAGGTTACATACCACAAAATGGTGTAATTTAACGGTTCGAGACTATTCTAACTTAATTAGAGATTTCGAGTTTGAGTTTCTAGAAATGCAATCACTATCAAATAAGGAGAGTTTTACAAATAAGTGGTTCGATTCGACTTGATCCATTAAAATGGATTATAAAACTATAATAAATAAGAAAAACAAGGCCAAGATAGCCCTTGAACGAGCATGTATTATTACTGATCGGTGAATGACATGTGGCAATTTGGGATTGTGCCTCATCACCCACATTTTTTAGATAAATTATAATATTTAACTTTTAATTTTTGTGATCATAATATTTTATTATTTTGTAGAGAGATTATAATCAATCAATTAGTGTATATACATATATATATAATATAAAATATAATAGAATATAAATTTAAAAGGTATTTCATAGTCAGGTGAAGTTAAATTTTAATTACATGAAAATGATTGTATCATACAAATTCTAGTTGTATCAAATAAATATGAAAAATTAATTTATCACTCATAATTATAAGTACAATGTTTGATTAACAATACTTGGTACTAAATAATGTTCGTTGATTGTATTAGTATTAGTATTTGATAGTGATGTTGATGTCTCTTAAGTTTAGTTCTTCAATTACTAAAAGAAACGTCGTAATCCATATGGTAAGAATCTGTTAACTGTTTTGAACTAACTTTACGCACATGAAACATTCTCACCTAGTCACCTACATATTCATAAGACTGGACTATAGTCTATACTCCATAAAGGTCAATGTAAGAAGTAAGAACCACTACACCATAATTAAATCCATTAAATTAATTAATCCCTCTGAAAATAATAATAATAATAATTACAATAACAATTTAATTAATACTCTAATTTCATGCAAAAAAAGATCCCACCGGCACGTGCCGTCCGCAGTCGCATGCTATATAAAGAGGAACAACACAATCACACAAGAAGAAGAAAGAAAGAAAGAAAGAAAGAAAAATGGCGGAGAAAAGGCAACATTGGCAATGCCAATTGAAGCCTTTTGCAGAGCTCAAACGTTTGTTGATTGTAATAGTTCTTTCCCTCTCTCCGACGCTTTCTTTTTCTCATGAAATCTTGTTCGATTACCAAGATGCGCTGTCCAAAAGTCTCCTCTACTTCGAGGCGCAGCGCTCCGGCCGCCTGCCGTACAACCAGAGAGTCACCTGGCGCCACCACTCCGGCCTCACCGACGGCCTCGAACAAGGGGTCTGTCTGTAATTAGTAATTATATCAACTTCATATATTTTCATTTTTTTTGTAATCTTGAAATTAATTGCTATTGTCGGTTATAGGTGGATTTAGTTGGCGGCTATTATGACGCCGGAGATAACGTGAAGTTTGGTCTGCCAATGGCGTTCACGATTACAATGCTTTCATGGGGTGTCATACAATTCCGGCAAGAAATCGCCGCCGCCGGCGAGCTGCGGCAGGCCGTTGAAGCCATCAAATGGGGGACTGATTATTTCATGAAAGCACACACTCATCCCCATGTTTTATGGGCTCAGGTAACAATTATTCAAATTTATTTGAAAATTATTCAGGCAAAATTAAAGCAACAGTTACCCGCATTATATGCACCAAGTTAATTTTACCAAAAAAACAATAAAGAGAAAAGAAAAAGTTCTGGGCTTTTAAATCCTCCAATCACGCCGGTGAATTAATTTGAAAATGGGCGATGAGAGAGAGGTGCAGCAGTGATAAAAGCCAGTAACAGACGCCCCTGTTTTCTGGGTGGGTCCAAAGAAAAAATAAACACAAATTTCAAATCTTGTTTAAAGGTGTCGGTTTCGGTCTTAAGACAAACAAAATAGGTCTTACGTTAAAGCAAATCACGCCATAATCTCGTGTTTTTTGTGGGCTAATTAATGATGTTGGTGATTAATGGTGTGGGACAATTACTACATTAACACAGGTGGGTGATGGCGACACCGACCATCTGTGCTGGCAGCGGCCGGAGGACATGACGACATCACGGCGGGCTTACAAGGTGGATGAGGAGAATCCCGGCTCGGAGGTCGCCGGAGAGACGGCGGCGGCCATGGCGGCGGCGGCGATCGTCTTTAGGAGAACAAACCCACATTACTCACAACTTCTCTTGGAACATGCACAGCAGGTACATACATACATTGACTGTCATCGTTGATGTTAGTTAATGAGGTTGTTAGAGTAGGTTTTTAGTTTGGCTTTGGCTCATTTTTTTTTTAATATTGGGCTAACGTAATCTCTGCTTCGTATTAAAATATTATTAACATCTTAATGAGAATTAATAATCTTAAAAGTGGGTTTAGTAACGGGACATCTAATTTTTATCTACCATTTTTAGTTTTTTATATTGATCTTGATTCGTAAGTGTCGCTGACAAATATTTATTGTGGTAAAATTGAATTTGACTGGAAAATTAATTCCAAATATACCATGGAAACAATTAATGAAACAGATTTTGCTATTTTTAGCTCAATAGATGTCATTTTCCGTGTGGAAAATCAAGAAATGAGCCTGTTTTAAAAATTGATGAATAAAATATCTATTAACAACCGACATATTTCATTGTCCACAAAAAGAATTATGATCTATTAATTAATTGCAAGAATTAATATGGTAATTAATTAAGTTTATGGGTTTGAAATTGCAGTTGTTTGAGTTTGGTGACAAATTTAGAGGTAAATATGATGAAAGTATAGAAGGAGCAAAGGGTTATTACACGTCGGTGAGTGGATACATGGACGAATTGTTGTGGGCAGCACTGTGGCTATACAAAGCCACCGACAATTCATATTACTTGAATTATGCAATTGAGAATGCCATCCCTTTTGGTGGGATCACTTGGGCCATCTCTGAATTCAGCTGGGATGTTAAGTATGCTGGCCTCCAAATCATTGCTTCCATGGTAATTTCATTTTTTTATTTATCTTTCTTTTTGACCATTATTGATCTTTTATCACCATATTTCTATTTTATTTTCTGTAGTATCGGTAGGACGTAATGCACATTTTCAAAAGTTTTATTACTCAAAAACATTTGTCGAATACAGTACACAACACAGTTACACCGTGAAGGTTTTGGGGAGTTGCCAACTTTTTTTAAAATAATAGTGATGCATTTTAGCCTTTCTTGGCTTTCTCTTTAGTTGCATGTATATGTTTGGTCCAAAATTATTAAGCATTCACTTCAATGGGACAAAGGGTGCCCTCCTCCTCCACCCTCAATAAATTCAGTCTTGAACCTAGCTCTTCATAGATCGCAACTCTTCTTATCGGACCGCTGAATATCTGATTTACATTTTCTCAATTACTTCGTCGAGTTCAGGTGTAGAGGACCTTGGAATTAAAGATTCAATCTCTTACTACCAAGTTTCAACTAATCAAATACCAAATAATCAAAATTGTTTTTTTCCATCTCTTTCCCCCTTCCTACCCCTATACCTTAAAGAACGTTTCGTGATTGCGTGGGAGTTAAAATCACGGGAAAAGCGGCAAAAAGGTCTTCTCATAATGGCATCATCACTAGCGATTGTCGATTAAATGGCATCCCTTTTATTTTTTCAAAAAAATTACACCTTCACCTATGAGCTTGCGATATTACAAGTCTATTACACATGGCGAACACTGAAATTCCAAAATAACATCGGTTTGGGATCTCCGGTTTCAACTTTCAAGTTTATATTTTATCGGTTTGGGATTTCCAGTTTCAAGTTTATATTTCATCTTTTATTTCACTCATATAAACGCGCCAAGAATATTTATGAACAACCGAAATTAGAAAAAACACCATTCATAAATACACCTGGCGTGTTTATATAAATGTATAAAATTCAAACTTTGCTTAATGATTACAATATTTCTACAAGGATAGGATTGACTCGTTCTCAATCATGAACTTAAATGGGGTGCAAGTGTAATTTTCCCTTCATCATCAATTTTCTCAAAAGTTTGGCATCATTTCCTACAATTTTCCAAATAACATCTTTGCATTCTTGCAGTTGCCAATGGAAGGCAAAAGCAAACACCAGCAGCAAATCCTCCAACAATACCGATCCAAGGCAAAACACTACATCTGTTCCACCTTAAACAAGAGCAACTCCACTAACGTGCAACGCACCCCAGGCGGACTCCTCTACACCCGCCAATGGAACAACATGCAGTATGTTTCAACTGCAGTTTTCCTGCTCACAGTCTACTCCGATCACCTCCACTCCACCAATCAAATGCTCAACTGCCACACCGGCACAGTGCACCCCCAAGAAATCCTCTCCGTCGTCAAATCACAGGTGGCCTACATCCTGGGCTCGAATCCGATGGGTATGAGCTACTTGGTTGGCTACGGTGCATCCTACCCCAAGAGAGTGCACCATAGAGGTGCATCGATGGAACCGTATAGAGACAGCAAGGTTTTTACCGGGTGCACTCAGGGCTACGATAACTGGTACGGTCGCCCCGGTCCCAACCCGAATGTTCTTGTCGGAGCTCTGGTTGGTGGGCCTAATAGTAAAGATGAGTTCACTGATAGAAGAGGGAACTTCGTGCAAACCGAGGCTTGCACATATAATACCGCACCACTGGTTGGCGTTTTCGCCAAATTGAACGCGTTAGGAAAGGATAATTCGAGTTCGACCCTTTCTGCGGCCAGCCTCTCACTGGTTTCTTCCATATGAAATTATTGTGATAAATGTATAGAAATTTGGGGGAGATTCTTTTTGGGGTATATCGAGAAGGCAACTGTATTTCTTATACAAGAAAAATATTAAGATCACCATGGGGAAAAAGAAATTTATATTGTCATTATGTTTTAGAGAAGGCAATGTCAAGTTCAGCATATTCAATTCTTGAGTGACTTATGTTATTCCTATTCTATGTCGTTTTCAATTGGGGTCTGAATATGGGCACATGGAGGAAGATGTGCAAGCCATTTAATTTTGCTCAAAGGACCAAAGATACATACATAGGTCATGGCTTAAAAGAGGACTGTATGTAGTTGCAGTCTAGGTCATAGCATTTTACGAGGAAGGAGCAAGCAAGAAACTAGGACATTGATTTGGCTACGGCCTACACTAATAATGCATGCAGTGTCCAAAATAATTGTGCTTTTCTTGCAAACCAAAGCATTTATCATACTTGTCCCATGCTAATGGAGAGCCATAAGCTTCTAACTACCACGCTACTAGTCAGTCATGCATGTGAACTCGTATCTTGCTTGGAAACTTATAATGTACGAACACTTCTAAAAATATTATTTTATCGTGTAGTGTCGTGTCACATCATGTCGATACCGTGTTCGACACTTGTATGAAAAGTTCAAGAAAAAATTAGTATCACCGCATCTTTATCGTAACTCTTCCGTGTCACCATATCCGTATCCGTGCATCATAATTGGGAACCCTAAGAGCTCTACCCTACAGCTTGTTTCACCGACACCATAACTATTGCTAGAGAAATTAGTAAGGAAGACACCCGCACGTGGTTTGGGTCAGTATTCATTGCGAATCGGATTTGAGGAGAAGATTATTATTAATTATTACAAATGCCCGATACGAAATTAATAATACAACCAGTCATCCCATAGTCTGGTTGTTGAATGATTCGGTGATTCATAGTACCGAAATGAGGACTTATCCCATATGTTGGTTAATAGCTCTTTTAGCCTTCTAACTTAAAAAATGAAGCATTATTATAACTCTTGACGTCTTAAGAAAAAGATTATGTACACTTAAACAAGCACAAATTACACCTATGGTATATGAATAAAGATACGGTAATATAGAAAAAACACGAACAATATGATCAAATTATATTTGTAGAAATGTTTGCCAATCATGGATAAAGACAGATTCTTGGTGATATTAGCCACGGCCGGGTGCTTGCACCAGGTAAAGGTAGGAATGTGTAGTTATTATCCTTATAACATTACCCCCAAATAAATCAAGGACTTGTAACATGCAACAATAACAAAAGGCACAAAGATGTCAAAAGAGAAGCACGTGATAAAGAAACTGGAGCTAAAGAGAAGAATAATTAAGCGGCGTGCAAAAGGCAATTGTGAATAACATTCCAAACATCCAAATTCACACTCTTTCTGAAATAAACTATAGACCGGGTTCATCAACAAGAAGTGTATTTCAGAAGTTGAAAGGACTACAACTTTATGCAAACCCCACAGTTCAGTACTTAAAATGCTGACCTTGAGTTGCCCCTATCAACCGCCGACATAGAAAATCTAGTCTGCATACAGCCTACGAGAGAAAAGAAAAGTGACATAAGACGGGTAAACCAACAAGAAGGGCACAATGGCCCTTTGGACTAAACGTCTAAACCTAACGAAATTTACATCGAACTACTGCAGTTAAACCTTAAAACCCACTTGGTAAATATAATAAAGCCCATCATATGCTTTAAGAGAAAATGTAAGAAAAGAAATCAAATAAAAACACACTTGGTGCACTTCAAAAGATCAAATAATATATCCAGGGAATGGTTGGTTGCAGATAAATACATGGCAGAGCATGCTACAAATAAGCCAATACAGACAGCAAATTTGGAGATCCATTACCCCCTTCATGGTACCGTGAGTTGATCCTGAAAAAGGCCAATGCTACTAAAGCATTGTTCAACCATGATCTGATTCAGTTTTAAAATTTCCATGGTCTAGTAACAATGTATAGGTGTTTTAGCAATAGTATTAGTCGCATTATGGCTCACCCAACACAATTGGCCTGACTAGTACTTGTACTAAGACTTTTGTGGTGATCGATCAAAGAATTACAGTTGTGAGACCTGAATATTTGATAAAGGTAAGGTTGCTTGAAAACGTTCATCTTGCTCATTAGAAGATTAATCAGTCAAGAAAGACGTCACGTTGTCTGCTTAATAGGAAACTTCACGACTCAAAGTAAAGACATATTGGCACTAATGATCAATGATTTTATGCCATCCTGCAGTCTGTTAAGCATACTGCTAGTCTACCAAGAAGTTTTCCTTATTCAGATATATCCGCCAATCAGTTTCCTGGAGACCTAAGAAAAGCTAACAAGATTATGCCCTGGGCCAAGCTTGTAGTTTTCATCTTTTCATGATTAAAGAAAGTATTTTTGGACGAAGCAAGTCTAAAGCAAAATTCCCGTCTGTGATTTTCAGTTCATCTCTTTCAGATTTTGAGTTTCTTTTTCTTTTTATGTTTGCTTGTTCTTGGGGGGGAGGGGGAGAAACATGACCCCCTAGGATTTTCCTCAAACTTTATTACATAGTAAACTTTTATTTCCCCTTTTTATCCTTCATAGGAAGCCAATATACACAATAAGCTTTTAGCTTTATTATTGTGCGCTGGATATAATGAATTTGCCTTGGTACTTATTTTTTGTTTAATTTCCTAGGTTACTTTTTCATATTCTCTAACATCATTTACAAGAGTTCACATGTAAATTTCGGGAAGAGTTGCCATCTCTTTGAGCACTAGGATTTAAGAAATCAACCATTGCAGCAATGAAACCTTGTCGCCTTGCAGGATTTGGCACAGAATGACTAAAATGTCTTAGAGAACTCAGCTAAAATATTTAAAAGATGTGTTAAAGAATACCTAACGGCAAGTATTACACAACAGATTATCAAAAAGGAAAAAAGATTCCTATCTAATTTGAAATAGCAATTTCACACTAGCAGAGGAATTTCTTTAACATATCAATATCAGAGCACTTCCGTAAAGCTTCAAGATTTATTACTAAATTGAGAAAAAGAAAAGTCATAATATTATCAATCAATTAAGGTGCACTTATCAGATAAACTAAGGAGCTCACCGTCCAAGGATTGCAGCAATTACGATGACGAATTGGTAGCTGGAGCAGAATTATGATTCACAACCAAAGGCGGGCGCAGAGCTCGGTGGTTAGCATCTTTCTGCTTTCGAGCATTGTACATCTCCTCCGTTTCAACCACAACCAACCTCTTCACCTAAATTCCCGACAAAAAGAAAGCGAGTAAAAGAAATTTCACTCAACACAAGTTCAACAAACCAATCTGTATTTGCAAAAAAGCAGAAACATATGAACCTGCTGAATCATTCCACGAACAGTAGGCGTATTCCAGCGCATGACGGTACGGTTGCATTTGGTGAGTCGTAAGGCCTCTAAAGTGCGGCGGTGGAGCCTCCTAGTTCCCGGAATACCTCTCACAAGTGTTATGTAGAGATTAGGGCTCCAAGCAACTGGAACGTTGGCTTTGAATGCATTGAAAGCACTCATTTTAGTATTGCTCTTCTTCTCCCTATCAAATGATTATATCAGATAATTATTCCCAAGATATCTTGAGTAGCTTACAGAGAGAAAGATAAACCGATCAAAAAAAAAGTGAGACGACTATCTAATCCATAAAGCATAAAATTAAAACAACCGAAAGCATACACACATTCAAGAGACTTCAAATCCATAAATCACTCAATCCAACAAACCTCAAGAAACCCATAAAATTACAATAACCTTCCAACTAAAATTCATAATACGTCAAATGCATAGAACATTGTCTGATAAAGTATGATGGGTAAACATGGAACACATTAACTATACTCAGATTGGCAAAAAAAATCTTCACATGGTGATAAGTTTATAAAAAACATTAAATAAGCAAATAGAAACAAACATACCCTCATCTTACCTTCTCTCTTCCCCGATTTTAGCTTAGATAACTAGTTCAATCAACAGGTGCTATAACATAGACACAACCAAGTAAGATAGCCTTAAACCCTCAAATTTTTATACTTTCATATGGATAAAGATACTATTTTTCGACAATTAATCATATCTATTTGCAAATCCCAGCAAACAATACACTTAATACTGCCGGGAAGATTATCATACACAAAATCCAAGATGATACCCACAAACCAATCTGGTCGTCACAGAACAGGGCAAAAAATGCGAGAATATTTAGAGCAGAGTAGATTACCAGCGGTAATGCCGAGGTGGTGGGGCAGCCGTGCAGCTGCGACGGTGGCGACGGTTGGAGGTGATGCGTGGTGGTGGCGGGGGCAGGACCTGTGCTGCAGTTGGAACTTGGAACTTGGAAGGGGCGAAGCACCGCTAGGGTTTATGATAATTGATCAAAAATGGAGGAAACTGGTTTGCTGGGAAAATTGCATTTTTAGTAACTTCGATTTTCAATTTTTTTTTTTTTAAATCTCATATTTAAAAAATTGTTATTTATAATAATAATCTCACACCTTGCGATAATAGTCTTGCCATTAATTAGCTAACAAAAATATCATGTACAACATTAGAAATTCTTTTAATACATTTTTTTATATTCTTTTAACAGAAAACTATTTAATTATAATTAAAAAGTAATTCTATCTATTATTATTTACTTTTCAATAATTACCGTCAAATGAGAACAAAAATGCAATTATTTTTATGCATAAGTATAAATCGAATTGGTTATTTATTTTTATATTTGTCTATAAGTATAAATCGAAATAAATATTTTATACATATTTATTCCATGCTTTATTTTTATATTTTGATTTTATGTATATTTTACATAAGTTTATTTAAATTTATTTGTTGGAGAATAATAAATTTCTCCTTGGAATAAAAAACTATAACAAACACACCAATATCAATCAATCCATTAGGAAATTCACATAAGTTATTGAAACAAATATTTCAAGCGTTAGTGATCCCTATTCCCTAATGCATCTACCTTACCTACAAAGAACAACATCTCAATATAAACATACATAACAATATAAAAAATATATATATATATTCATAAACTTTAAGTATGAAATTAATTTATCACAAAGTTATTAAAATATCATTCTTTGAAAAAAGAATCTTAGATAGTTATAAAATTTAAATACTGAATTACATCAAACCTCTTAAACATTTCAGTACCTACATTAATCCCATTATCATTGAAATTTTCTTACATATATCCCCTTGAGTTTCAATATATGAAGGGTAAAATAATAAAATTACACATTATGTTAAATTTAATAGAAAAAATAATGGACCAAGAAAAATTCATAATTTCTCAAATCATAGGGGGAAATTTGTAATTTCATAACTCATGATACTGTTTGTAATTACCCCAAAATCTGCTTTAACTTCTTTCTCATGGCGACTCTCTTAGGCTTTTTCTTACAGCTTAAAGAATTGGTTTAGATTGGTGGACACATTCACATAACCATCAAAGTATGAATTTCATACTATCACTTCGTTGAGTTATACACATTTCAGCCAAAGAAAGTGTCACGAAGATATACACGAACCCATTGTCTGCGGTCAACATAAATGGATTGAAGCCACTTTATGATCCCTGATATCGTACTTATCAGCAAGAGAATGTCATCAGGATTCAAATTCCTCAGTGCTGTCATAAGAATTCATACACTTGTAGAAGGCAGCTTCGAAATGAGGATGCTTTAAGAACATATGAGAGTTTTTTTCTTGGTGAGGCTTAAATTATATGCCATTTGCAGAAATGGTGACGGGTATCGGGGGACACCTGCATGATGGCAGATCGAATAATGCTATCATACTTGGTGGTGATGGATACTGACAATTGGTTTGACATAGCTGCCAGCCAAGTTTTGAATCACCATACAATTGATGCTTCTGATTCATTAATTGATTAAGAAAGCACAACCAAACAGAGCAGGTTGTCCATGATGGCTCAATCCTGCAAAGGGTGCAAAAGGCAATATATACCTGTTCGACCTGCAAGTGGTGACGAATGTAACCGTGTCTCCAAAATGGTTGTAATCACCTCCCGACTTAGGATAAACCCATAAAAAATTACCAGTATACGGATCCTTGTTCCCCGGCACTGCATAGAGAATATCTGAATTCAAATAATCCAAAAGCAGTTGAATATCCCCCTCCATCTTCCTCTGTCTATTGTTTCACATGTAATTTCTACAATCCACCTCTGTAAACCCGACTTTTTGCTAATCCCACCATACTCCTTGATCAATACAGACACAATCTTACATAAGCCCATTTCAGCAGCCTGCAATGTATGAATCAAGGTTTTAGCAGCCCTGAGATTTTCCGGTGGGAGCGAAGGCAATGCACCTGGTCCAGAGGAACAAGCTCATGCTTATGCTCCTTAACAAAACATGATACAACCCATTTCTGAGAATCTTGTATCTTGACAGATAATGAGGCCTTACACCCCACACGAATCACAGTTCTTGGTCTCTTTGAGACTTTGACAGGTTTGATGGGTTTTCGGGATCGGGCACTGGTTCTTTGTTAATCAGTACAAATTCTGGTTTTTCATCTGGTAAAATATACCGATAAGTGGAGGCAAAACATTAAACTCAGATTACAACTATTGCACCACCACCAATATTCGAGTTCAGCAGGCATATTTAGTCAGAGAGGAGCTCTATAGAATGAGAATTATTACACGAGTAGCTGCTTAATATCATTTCAACAGTGCAACTTGCATTAGCAAGATCTCCAACAAGTGCAACTTTGATGCCATCAAGTTTTCCCATCTCTCTTTGAATATTGTACATATCCAAGACAGCCTGTTCGTTCCCAAAGGAAGGTATAAACAGAAAAATAAAGTGAATGAAAATATTATATGTACGATATAGCATACAAGGGGTATTCAGTCATGTCTTCAATCTAAGATAATACATCTCTCAAAACAGAGGTAATGCTTCAAACTTATGAAAGGGCTAATGTGATAAATTGTTCGAGCCAAGTGCTTCCTTTATTGTGCAATTTTCTGCCTATGATCCAGAAACTAGAGTTCTTTCCTAAGGTATACATGACAGCTACGTTGGGCGTTGGAGAGAAGAGATTTTGGAGTAGAAGTTGAAATTTATTACAAGCCTTGACTTAAAGTGTCCTTACAGTAAAAGTCACTATATACAACAGCCCCGGGACTATGATAAGCATAACAGCGAATAACAAAAACATAGAAATTTTACCCTTAGAAATTAAATTGTGAAGATGCAACTCCTACAGTCCATAAAAACTTATCATGATTTTCACAGATACTCTTGCAAAGGGGTAAAGGTAACTTTTTTTTTTTTTTTTTTCACCTTATCCTGTTTAGGGGTGACAGGTTGAGCAAAAGTGTTAAATCAAAACTCAGATGCTATCATTTCATGTGGTTTCAGATGGACATCTCATTAATATTCAAATACCTGATCCCGTAATTTGAATTAGAAACCGGCACAAGATCTGCTCACCTGAGTCCAGCATTAATAATTGGAATACTGGGTGTTGCTGCAGCTTCCAACATTTATCCTTCAACAGTTCTTACAGTGTATGAAGATCAATACAAATAAGTATAAAGAAGTACTAACAATTCATTTTCAGTTGAACAAAATAAACCAAATTACTACCTTCCAGAGTCTCTTTTTGCTGCTGAGGAGAATTCACTACCTTTTTCTGTTGTCAAAGCTTCCCCACCCAAACGTTTCATAGCAAACTCAAATGAAAGCCTAGTTCCAGTTAAGGGCTCATAGAAAAGGGTGGACACAATAGCCCTTAAGAATTTGGCTTCCAGGGGAGTTCTTCTCAATCTTCTCCATTTGAAGCGCAACTGCGCTTCAAATATGGCACTTAGAATGTCTTTGTCAAATTGTTGAGCTTCGATCACATCTTTGAGCTGAAACTTATTTCCTCGCGAAAATGACGTTTAGCATCAACTGCAACATGGATTCCCTTCTTAAGGGACAAATTTCTTCGTGTCCAGTTTAATTCTTTTCCCAGCAGCAAATCCGGATATGAACGTGGTTTGGGTAATTGAAATTAAATTCGCCATTGTTCATTGGTGCCTTGGGAGCTACAATACTAGCAATTTAAGGCCCATGCGTGAAACGAAGAAGAGGATGCCATTACGACAAGAAAAAGGCCTGATGAATAGAGAAACTTTAGAGGTAAGAAACTTTTACGAAATGTAAGAGAGAAAACTCCAAAGCAATTTGGGGCATTTTATCGAACATACTAGTGCAAATTGAAAGAACTAATTCGCCACGGACCCTATCTAACTAACAATGGAATTGAATAAAGAATCTATAGAAGCAATCGTGATGTTATACGACAATACAATGGATAATCGTCAGAAAAGCCTACCTCCGAGTCATCTTGGAATGCTTTCGTGGGCGGGGAATAGCCAAATAAAAGATCCCACATCGGTTATTTCGTAAAATAATTCTGCTTCATAAACGCTCGTTCGGAGAATCCGATCGCCGGGCTCAGTCGCGTGGGCCTGTAACCAAAGTTGGGGCATTAAGATAATGGGATATTGCTTTGGCCGATTCAGTTATTGTCGTCCCAACTCGCATCTCGCATCCTTCCTAGGCGCGCACGTGTGGTTAGTGCAGCACACGCTCGCTTGTTCAATGTGCCACCATCAGAGAGGTGGACTTTGTGTTGGGGCTCCAGAGTGGAGCCCACACGCTGGCTCCAGAGTGTGGAGACCAAGCGGACCAACCCCAGTATGTCTGGGCGTACAAAGGAGGCGACCCAGTATTGTGAGAGGGGTCGGGTCCAAGCGAAGCCCAGTTTAGAGGAGAGCGGCGGACGACGGCATTATCTGAATTGGGCCAAGACCATTATTTTTTTATATTTCTTACTTTTAATTTATTTCTTCATTTCGATTATTCTGAATCTCGAGGTTCATTTATTTCTTTTTATACTTCATTTCCTTTATTTCTTACTTTTAATTTATTTCTCGATTATTCTGAGTTCTTTTTCAACATCATTTCATTTATGCTGATTCTCGAAGATATGAAGCTAAAATTTATTTTACTTAATGCAATATAAGTAACAACAAGCATTTAAGGCCCATGCGTGAAACGAAGAAGAGGATGCCATTACAACAAGAAAAAGCCCTGATGAATAGAGAAGCTTTAGAGGTAAGACATTTACGAAATATAACAGAGGAAATTCCAAAGCTATTTGGGGCATTTTATCGAACATGCTAGCGCAACTTGAAAGAACAAATTCGCCACGGACCGTATCTAACAAGCAATGCAATGGATAATCGTCAGAAAAGCCTACCTCCGAAGTCATCATGGAATGCTTTCGTTGCGGCGAATAGCCAAATCAAAGATCCCACATCGGTGTTATTTTGCAGAATAATTCTGCTTCATAATGGCTCGTGAGGGGAAATCCAATCGCCGGGCTCAGTCGTGTGGGCCTGTAACCAAAGTTGGGGCATTAAGATAATGGGATATTGCTTTGGCCGGTTCAGTTATTGTCGTCGTAACACTCATCCTAGCTGAGTGCAACTGAATATTCACGCCAACATACACCGCTGGCTTGTTGTGCTCACTATGTTCACTCAAAGCAACTCATGACCGACAAAATAAAGTGATATCAGGGATAAAATTCTATGGGCCACAAGCGGCCCACACAAAGTGGTACGCGATATCAGGGATAAGATTCCCTATGGACCACAGGCGGCCGGCACAAAGTGGTACGCAAGACCATTGTTATTGAAAACTGGTGACAGTTGTGAAGAAAGTCGCACTGTCAAAATAAACACACCTATTATTGATAGCATCCTAGCTGAATATTCACGCCAACACACACCGCTGGCTTGTTGAATGTACCACCATCGCATGCATTATTTTCTCCTTTTGTGCGCACTATGGTCACTCAAAGCAACTCGTGACCGACAAAATAAAGTGATATCAGGGATAAGATTCCCTATGGGCCACAGGCGGCCGACACAAAGTGGTACGCAGACCACTGTTATTGAAAACTGGTGACAGTTGTGAAGAAAGTCACACTGTCAAAATAATAGGTGTACTGGTGACAGTTGTGAAGAAAGTCACACTGTCAAAATAAATACACCTATTATTGATAGGGGCATAGTTTATGAGTTGAAGATCATTGAAAACTGGTGACGATTGTGAAGAAAGTCACACTGTCAAAATAAACACACCTATTATTGATATGGGCATAGTTTATGAGTTGAAGATCATTCAGAACCTGAAAAATCAATACTCATAATATTTTTTGTACTCTGATATTTATAAAGAAATCCGATAGGTCTATCCTTGTAGAATTTCCCGATCCACCACCTGCCTTGGTGGGTAGAGACCCCACGTTAGAGGGGAGGCGACCCAGTATTGTGAGCGGGGCGGTCCAATTATGACTGGGCTAGCTGGTGTGACGGAGCCCAATGAGACTGGACTTCGCGTTGGTGTTGGAGACCGGCAGACGACAATATCTGAATTGGGCCAAGACCATTAATCTTTTATATTTTGTACTTTTAATTTATTTCTTTTTATACTTCATTTTGTACTTTTAATTTATTTCTTTTCATACTTCATTTTTATATTTTGCACTTTTAATTTATTTCATTAATCTTTTATATTTTTTACTTTTTATTTATTTAATTTATTTCTTTTTCTACTTCATTTGTTTCATTTATGCTGATTCTCGAAGATATCAAGCTATAATTTATTTTACTTAATGATTAAGAAAGGGGTGGTTGCTAAGTTAAAAAAAAACTCACACACTCCGCCTTCTATTCAAACCAACACGCGGAGACATTGTGTTTCTTTACTTTTTTTCTCTTTTTCTCAATTTGTTCAGTTGAAGTTTGCATAACACTACGTAAGACTCTTAAAAAGCACATAATGCAGTCAGTAGCCTCTTATTATGATTCCATTTCCCACGCCATTTTAGTTTGTCAGGCTCTATTTTGAATCCCACCTCAGGACCACGGCAATGACCCGAATTCCAATCCCACTCAGAGATGTATGTGTTAAATTTTTAAAAAAATAAACAACCAAAAAAAAAAACTAAGTCGATGACAAGGCAAAACACGTTTCATAAGACTCAATATTTTACAAGATCCATAAAGCACACGACATCAAACAAACAAGCAAGCACCACACACAAAGTACAATACACACACAATCCCACACCAGAGCAAACATAGTTTGCATTATTCCAGCAAATATAAAGGCGAGAACACAATTGGCATAGTTCCACGAGTATTCACAATGTTGGAAGAACGGGATTGTGCTGCTACACATGCACCATTGCAGCAGCCTGAGAACCTTTGAGAGCATCCACATCTTCATGAGATTGTGGGGTCCCAGACTCCTCAAATTTGGTCTCAGTCGCATGTTTGTTTCCCTCAATGTTGCAGGAAATGGCTTCAAATATAAGCTCCTTCACTTCCTGGATTCTCTCTTGTGAGAGGGAAACCTCAGCCAAGAGCCTCCATGCATTTTCCTCAGATGCACCCTCATAGTCCTCCTTTCGTTTCAATACCATATGCCCACTGATCTCCCAAACAGCTGGATTAACTTGGGTGTCGAGAAGCTCAGAGCTAACCTCTCCAAGTGCCTGCTTCTCCGCATAGCACTGTTTCATCCAGATAAAACTTTCATTTAGAAAAACTAGTACATAAAAGTAGTGTGATTGTGAGCCAAAAAGAATACACACACAAACACATATTCTTCTACTTTAGGCTTAAGGGCAGAGATTGAGTGTTATTTTTTTTACTGGTTGTGATTAAAATAAGCTAAAAGCTAGAAGCACCCTATTGTGTTTTTTCAACTTCTAGGTTATCCTTTCTAATTTGTAGAAGTATTTGCGTGTTTCCTTTTCCAAGCACACTCAAACTTTCCTGACTTGTTAAGTTTTACAACTTCAGCAAATGCAGGACATCCGAGAAAAGGCCAAACCGCGGAGGAGACAAAAATTTAACATTTTGACAGATTAATAAAAATTAAATACACGAAAGCCAAACATAAACTTATATTAATTGAATTAAGATTTATTTTCAAAAATTGGAGGGGAAGAGGGGTGGGTGTGGGTGTGGGTGTGTGCGTGGGCTCACACGCATGAACTTGCATGAAACAGCTCATACACAAAAGGGTTGATAAAGGTTCTGAGTCTTAACCTGTGGGAAGAGGAAAATTCGTTTTCCAGAATCAGCAATAAGAACATTGTAGGGGATATTGTTCTCTTGCAAGCAAATGCACGAGTCTGAGACAAAATTGGATAAATCTTCAAGAGTGTTGCCACCCTCAAAAAGTAGACCCCTTACTGGATAATTCAGAACATCAGAGATTTTGACTCCACCAGTAGTAGTAGAGATCTCTTTCGAAGGAGCCCTTTCAATGGGGAAAGGTGCTGCTAAGTAATAGGCCTGGAAGTGAAGGTGATTGATGGTAGCAAATGCACCTAAGCTATTATAACCCAATCGGAAGTAGGGATTCCCTGCTTCCACAGCCATGTGGATAGCCAATAAGAAGTTCTCACGGTCAATCCTCTGAGGCAAGCATTCAAGAATTTGAGGGATCAGCAACACATGTCCGTATTCGATTGGACTAACCTGTTCAAGCATTAACATACTAGTGAGGATACGGTTAAGCTGAAAATTTTGGAGGTGGGGCAAAGGATAACATAGAGGCATACATTAATGGCAACAACGCTTGGAGAATTTTCGACATCAATGGGTGCATTTGGGAAGAAGTGGACTTTATGGTCCTCACTGGCCTCAAATTGGAAGAGGACCTCTTCTTGACCAACCTTGGTAAAGTTGAACTTGTTCTCATCAAAGGGCTGCATGACCTTATCAACACGGAACTCAGTAGGCCTCTTCTTGAGATGTCTGCCCTCATTAAGCTGTGCGATAAATCCATACTTCCCAGGGATCACCTATATGGTATAAACCATTAATATTCACAAACAGTAAGCAACAACGTCAGTAACACTAGACGACCATGACCCACAAGTGGATTTAAGATAGCAACAACAAAGGCATGGGAAAAAGTGGCTTTAGTGCGATTCGATGAACAAACTAATTGTCTTAAAACTCAAAACATCATGCACATTTTATCTGGCCTTAAAACCATTGTTTATCCTATTTTCCTTCCCCCATATTTCCTTTTACTTGTTTTCTTCAAATTTCTTATCTTTTCCATTTGCTAGAATTATTTTTCGTCCAATAGTTTCCTTTATTTCCCTTTGTTTTAAGTATATTATATACACATGGTGTGTTATGTGCATTATAAACTTACGGTCGAGACATTAGTCCAAACATACAAAAAAGAGAACATATACGCTCGTGTTAGTGAATATTATATCTTAAGTACCAGAATGGGAGTACTTCTTCTCACGTATGTGAATTAGCTTGCTGTTCATAGTGCAATTTCTTTGTAAACGAATTACACATGAATGAATTCAGTCAAAAAAAAAAAAAAAAAAAAAGAATTACACATGAATGAAAAGATATTATTATAATATTGTATAAAGATTACAAAAAATTAGTTGTAGTCTTGTAGACATTTATAGAGAATAGAAGAATGGTGTAACTATTCAAACTCGTAGTGCACAAGGCAAAATTAGCAAACTTTAATCGAGAATAGAAGAAAGGTGCAATATTTTTGTCTAAACGCAGACATCAGTGTAGACTGTAGATATTATGAATTATTATGGGATAAAAGACAAACCTTAGTTTCGCAAGCAGTGACATCATAGCGGAAGAGTCCTCTCTGCATACGATCCTCCCACTACCACCAAACACCAACAATAGTCAATTTCAAACAACTATCATCAAACTTTAATTCAGACCCACAATTAAAATTGGAAAAATGTGTCTTTACCTCCGCCAGAAGGAGGCCGTTCAGGAAATCAACTGGAGGCTCTTCGTCCTCGGAGTCAACCAAATCCTTATCAGAAACTGTCTTGTTCACCTTCTTAAAAGTATACAAAGGAAATTTTGCCCCTAAATCCAAGCAAAGATCCCCAATAAATTTTACAAAACAAAATTGAAAATAAAAGGTCAACAGGATTTTGAAAAGCCCACAGAGGACAAACAACAAATACCTGGTAGACAACAGCTTCTGAGGCAATTGCGGCCACACCCGGCTGCATGGCGAGCCCCCTCCTCCCCCTCTTCCTTTTGGTAGTTCGAAACAACAGTAGGGACCCTCTTAATCCTTAGCATCATCTTCACAATATATATATCTTTCTAATAAAGCAGGCAGATCCGCAGTATCTTAGTAAAAGCAGACAGATTCACAATTCCTTTTTCTTCTTGATGCAATAATATTATAATACAAGTCTATAATGTAAGTAATGACTAAAATCTACGTATATAGCAAGCTAATAGTAAGAGAAGTAACCGCCGCCGGCGAGGAAGAGGAGGTCGGAGGGGCTGCCGCCTTCAGAGGGTAAAGCGCCACGTCCGCCGTGCGGCGAAGGGTTGCTCTCGCTTACCCAACCCGTGCGCCGTCCTGCTCGGACATGTGTAAGCGATCGTTTTACTCTTGAAATAGCCGTGGTGTCGACAACTTGTCTTCCCTGGGTTTTACCCCCCTCTCGAGAAAATTCACAGAAAAATAACTCCCGAAAACCTTACTTAAAATCCAGAGCTTCTGACGATTGAGATTTCAGAGACGATTGAGAGGAAATTTGTGGAAAGAAAAGGGGAAAACGATCAATTTTATGCAATTTTTCTCGAGTGGTTATGGTTGTGAAGAGAGAGAGATAAGAGGGGGAAGGTGAATGTGGCTGTGGTTTCGCCTGATGGAAGATCATTGGTGTGCCCTTCTTTTATTGTTCCCCTCAACTAGACCTGGATGACTTGGGGTATTTTGGATCCTGTAAAATATTTTTAATTTTAAAAGTGAAAACATGGAAAATAATATTTTGTTCGAGTTACTAGATTTACACAAATATAAATTTAACATTAATAATTATGTCACTAAAATTAAAATATGATAATTAGTTATACTTGCATTGTGACGTGGCATGATCTCACACTATCATATGTCAGTTATTCATTCAATCGTCACGTTATGTTTGGCCTCTTCTCAGGATGTCAAGGGCGCTTATTCGACCTTAAGGTCGAACACTGCAGCCGATCCTTTTAAGACCAACATTAAATGCAGATCTTGTAGGTTGGTCTGTACTCTGACACACCAAATCGTTAGCCGTCATTGTTGTAGGTGCTAAATACACCGTAAAATTTGTTTTGGCCGGCATTAAGTACACCTCGTACTGCATATACTTCTCACACACAATGGACCATACTATGTAAACCTAAGATGTTTATTCCAATGTATAAGTATATTTATTGCACATTAAAGTTCGAACATATATTCAACATGTTCAATATATTGATTTCGAGTATCGAAAAGTATTCTCTGGGTCAAACTCCTTATTCCACAACACATTCGAGCTCATGTTTGTTTCCTCATTTTTTATTTTATCTTCAATTGAATAGCTTTTTAACCTTATAAATATTTTGAGTGATCAATTGAATTTGAGCACAATCGCATTATTTTGTCATTTGTGGCCTTTTCAATTATTCATTGCTCCCACCTTTAGACATTTTGTTTTGAATATTTATTAATTCGAAATTTTCCTATAAAAATTAAAGTATAGGTTATGTCTGATTTACACTACCTAACTAAAAGTAGTAATTTGGTGGTGGTCGGGATCGGAGGGCTCAGCAAATTATAATTAGAAGTGTATTATATTTTTTATTTAATTTATTATTCTTTATAAATTTTATATTAATTACACGATAAGTGTAAAATTATAATTAGAAGTGTATTATATTTGTTATTTAATTTATTATTTTTTATAAATTTTATACTAATTATACGATAAGTGTAAAATATACGTTAATAGGAGTTAGTCAAAATAGTTAATGAGTTCATTTTCCAGGAAAATATCTCCAATTTGAATCCTGTTGGGTGTACATGTGTTAAAAAGGGAAAAAAAAGTGTAAAACATGCATTCTCTCATTATATAGATTTAGTCGAACTAAGTTCTGGTTAAAATTATCTTAATGTATAATAATTTTTTAAGAATATTTTTAACCACACTAATTTCCCTCCCCTTCTTTCTTTTCCACGCATTTTTTTTTCTGTTTTCTTTAATTATTTCCTCAAATCATTTTCTATCCTCTTTTTTTAATTATCTCCTCAAATTATGTTCATTTTTACAGTACATGATCCATAAATTATTGCTTGTTTTTCTCATCTCTTAAGAAAGTGTTCAAATTCTGTCATCTCTTAACAAAGTGTTCAAAAACTAGTATTATGGCAAAATACTGATGTTTTAGTCACTTGTTTGATGTGCAAGACTAATTTGATCGAGCTTAAACACAATCTTGAATATAGATTAAAGACAATATGTTTTGAATAGCACTGGGTATTCGAAGCCTACAACAGCCAACTAAGAGTAGGGAAGCTACCAGGGTGACGGTTCCTTGGACGCGACCCAAACCGGGCTGGTATAAACTAAATACTGACGGGAGTGTTTTCAGCCACAACAATGCTGCTGCAGCTGGTGGCGTCCTCCGTGATGACAAGGGCCAATGGATTCTTGGTTTCAGCATGAAGGTTGGCGAAGTGGATGTGACTACAGCTGAACTGCTTGGACTAAGAGAAGGCCTCCGTTTGGCTTGGGAGAGAAGACTTCAGTCCATTGAAGTAGAATGTGACTCCGCCACGGTGGTGAAACTTGTGCAAAGCGAAGAGGTTGAAGTACACCCCTTGGGTGAGTTAGCTCTTGATTGCCGCAGGCTTTTAAGGAAGCCATGGAATTGTGTTCTCCGCCATATCAGTCGTACAAGCAATAGCTTAGCCGACTCATTGGCGAAATTTGGACAAAGAATGATGGTGGAAAAACAGTTCTGGAAAGCCCCGCCGGATGGTCTGGTTATTGAAGAAGATGAAAGTAGCATGTAGTCTTGCTAGTCTCTTTCGTTACCAAAATATATATATATATATATATATATATATATATATGTTTTGAATAATATTTCTTTTTTTTTCAAAAATACAGGTCCCGAAGTGATTAGAGAAATTTGAATTCATAATCGTTATCCTAAAAAAAGATTTTTTAACCATTTAAGTTAATCACTGTTGGCATATTTCGAATAAAGCTTTAACATAATTTACCTTTTTAATATTTGAATAGTTATGTTTATTCTTTACTGTCACTTCCTTTTTAGAATTAGATTTTCTCAAACGTTAAGAACATAATACTATTTCACTTCCTTACTTTTCCACTTCAATAATTTAATAGTTGTACTTACTCTAACCGACACAAACTCTTATTTAAAAAATTACAACAGTAAATACAATCATTTATCTTTTGATTTATGTCCACTTCATCTTACTTCTAAAATAATAAAAGATAAAATTTGCAAAAAAAAATTCTGTTTATTTTCTGAAAAGTAAAATAATAAAAATTGTTCACCAATCGTGTCCAATATTGTCCCATTTTCCCATAAAGTTACAATTTTCTAATATTCCAATAGATCGTATGTACAATGTTGGCTTCATTCCTAGTTTCCTACCATTCTTGTGCAGCTGAATTTCTGAAAATTTTGACATAGCATGCTGCATGCATACACAAACTCAGTTTTTTTTTCTTATATAGTCCATTTTTATGGATCGAATCGGAACGGACCATTTAGAATGTAAAACTCTCTTGACCAATGATAGTTACATTCTCATATATTCGAACTCAAATTCTCTAATTAAGCTAGTATAATATAATATATGGATAGAAAAATACAGATATTATACGATGCGAATATATTGATATAAATTATTTTATTATTTAATCACTTAAAATGTCCTATATATAAATAATATTTTAATATCTGTATATCATAGATGATATATAAATTATAAGCTTCGTACATTATAGATTATATAACGGCATGATTGGTATGCATGAATGAAATGAGGCAGGAAATGAATGGACTTTGTAATTGAATGGACAAAAGAATGAAATTACTTTATTATAACATTCATATGATTGGTATGCCAAGTAATAAAGTTAGGAATGAAACAAAAATATTAGATTTATTTCATTTTTATTAATCATAATAATAATAATAATAATTTTTTTGGTCCTCGGAATAATACAAATAATGATGATTAAGTATATGATTAAAAAAAATTAAATTTTTTATTTTGACCAATATTATAATTTTATATGTAAATATATTATTACTATTTTATATCGAATGTGTTATATATATGACATTTATTTTATGTATTATATACATATGTGTGTGTGCGCGGAGGCATGGCCGTGTTAGAATATTTTTGAATTTATAAAATTTTATAATAAAATAATATATTGAATATATTTTTTTAATATATAATATATTTATATTTACTTATATTTAATATAATTTTATTAAAATTTTAACTTAATTATTAGTATTTAATTTTTATTTATAAAAACAAGAAAATATAATATGTATTTTGACGGGGTCAAAATACGATCGTCCCACATTAAGACACGTGGCCTCACCGAGATGATGACATCTGTCTCCCCCAGGCTGCATCATCAGTTCACAAGCGCTGGAACCAACGAGCGCAGGTCTTCTTCGGGAGTTAAGCCCAACGAGCGCTATCACTCCCACGAGCGTCCAACAAACTCAACGATGGGTACGCCTACGTGCCAATGGAGCCCTCTTCGAGCGTCACACTCCCTCAGAGTGGCCTCTCCTTTGGCTCGTCATCTGAATTGGAGCCAACATTCCCCTTAGCGGATATCTTAGCCTCCAAGACTTAAGGTTGTCACGAGCGCGCTCTCAAGCCCTCGTTACCAACCACCCACATGGCTCTCTGACACAACGTACATGCCCGCGCACCTGCCACTGTTGCCAGCACTAACTTTTGGGCCGCTTTTGCAGAAGATTCCTCCTAGGTTTCTCTCTCACAGCGCCACGTGTTAGGGCAACATTCGGCCAGGACCACTTGAGGCAAATGACCAAAGGGCCCTTGACCCTCAACTATAAATAACCCAAGTCATCTTCTACGCTGTAAGCATTCTCTAAGCTTTCTTCCTTACTGCAACTGTGACTGAACTTACATTTTCTTCACTGAACTGAACTGACTTGAGCGTCGGAGAGCCAAACTGGGTATCACCCCCAGTTCCCCCAGCTTGGCCTTCTGACTTTCTTGTGCTTGTCCCAACAGGTTGAATTCACTTCCTCTTCTCCGGCGAAGCTCCGATGGTTTCCTCCACAAAATACAAATCGTAAAGTGATCGGATTCGGACCATCCATTTCCGGACCCATCATTTTTGGCGCCGTCTATGGGAAACCAATCTTCTTTCTACTTCCTTTCTTTTTGTTGGTGGAAAAACAAGCACATCTTCATCTTCAACAGCCATGGTTGCAACGAGATCTGGTGCTGTAGGAGGAGGAGAAAACACCTCCCAAGGTGCAAACGTTGTTCTTCCCTCCACCGCGACTGGTGGAGCGCCACCGCCTTCCGCCGCCGCTGATGTAGCACCTCCCGCTGCAGGGGTGACTCCACAGGCAGAGTCCTCTGCACCGCCACCCGCACCGCCGGCGATGCCCATTCCCGCCACCGCGGGAGGAGTATCTTTTCCAACTCCACCGCCGCTTGCCCAGAATTCCTGGGTCCCTCCCCAGATGAACCTTGGAATGCAAGGTTACATGATGCCACCTCCAGGCTATACTCTCACTCCGGCCACCATGATGCCGCCGGTCCAACCATATCACGCCGGCCAGATCCAGCTCCCCGTGGTGGTTCCCAGGGAGATTGAAGGAGTGGAGTTACCTCCGTTGACCACTCAACAGCTACGGGCTCTCTATGCCCAGTGTGAGGTTCAGGCGGCTCAGGGGGCATGGGAAAGATTCCATTCCATGTATTTCCCCTCTGGGCAGGCCACTCAGATTGCCGCCCCTTTGGGCGGACAACAGAACTTTCCCCTCAGAGAAGCTCAGGCTGTCTTGAGGGCCCAACCACCACCACCACCGGCTAGAGAAGTGCCCCAACAGGAGGGCAACGAGCGCGCCTCCGGGGGCAGGAACAGAGAACCCACGGAGCGAGTGAATGAAAATGAAGGAGACTCGCATGCCTCCAGGAGGGGCTCACGAGCCCACAAGGACAAGCAAGTGGAAGTAAATCCTGACGTCCTCGCGGCTGTGCAAGACCAGCTACAGGGCCTCAAGGATATGGTGGGACAGCTCTCACGAGGGCGCTCAACTCAGATCTCCCATACTCGGGATGAACGGGTTGACGCCAGGAGCACCCGCACCAAGGATCCTCCACCGAGGGTCCCCCGTCGGAAGGAGCCGGAGGAAAACTTCGGCACGTACGAATATCACCCGCTGGCGAGAGGTTCACCCCTCGTCGAAGAAGTTTTGATGGCCCAAGCCGGCATGGCCAAAGTCCCCACATCCATCAACAGATACGACGGGACAACCGATCCAGCAGAGCACTTGGATCATTTTGTGCATCTCATGCACCTTTACGAGCATTCCAGCCACTACTGGGCAAAAGTGTTTGTCACTTCCTTGGTAGGGATGGCTCAAGAGTGGTACAAGCGCCTGCCACCGCGCTCGATCCACTCATATGAAGAACTGGCCGATGCCTTCCTCAACCACTTCAACTCTTTGAAGGCACCAGTCACCGCACCCACAGCGCTTTACAATGTGGTGCAGGGCAAGAGCGAATCACTGCGCTCGTTCTTCGCCCGCTTCAATAAGGAGATCTTGCAGGTAGAAAGGCCCTCAATGGATTTCTTGATCCCAGTTCTCTTCCAGGCTGTAGATCACAAGCAGTATGTGAGCAAAAAATTTGCTGATGCCATCGTGGAGAGGAGGCCTGGGACCCTCATGGGCCTGAGAGAGATAGCCGAGCCATTTTTCGCGCTCGAAGATATGTATGGGACGAATGGTCCCCGACATCATAGCCCGGCCAGGAACGAGCGACCTCATCACGAGCGGGGGCGGGATATGGCAGTAAAGAAAGAGCGTCCTCAAGAGCGCAGAAAGTCGCCACTACCCCCTCGAAGATTCGAGCGCATTCCGCTCACCCGGCCAAATTCTGAAGTCTACAATCTCTCCGACAAAAAGCTCTTCAAAAGACCCATCAAAATGAGAGAAACAGACGCACTCAGGCGCTCGAACAAGTACTGCGCCTTCCACAAGCAGAGAGGGCACGACACAGATGAGTGCCGGCAGTTGGAGGCTGAAATCCAAAGGCTCGTTGCAGGGGGCCACCTGAAGGAGTTTGTCCGGGTGCTCGAGCGCTACGATGAACAATGCAATGAGCGCTCAGGAAGGAGAAGAAGGAGTCCTTCCCGGTCAAAGAGCCCAAGGGGTAGGGGACCCCCTGAAAGCAGCAGCCGCCGAGGCAACAAAGGCAAAGCCCCTGAGCAAGAAAACGAGCCCTTCGCAGTCATAAATATGATTGCGGGAGGTTCATCAGGAGGGGATTCAAACGCCTCTCGACGGAGGCACGTTCGGAGCTACAACCAACGCCCAGCGATGCCCAAGCCTATCTACGCTATCCAGAGATCAAGCGCTCCAATATCAAGAGAAAATGATGTAATAGGCTTTGATGATAGGGATCTAGAACATATTGTAACGCCCCATGGGGAGGGTGTAACCTCAGATTGCCCCATGGTGGTTAGTTTAGATGTTCATAACCATGTTGTAAAAAGGGTATTGGTGGATAGTGGAAGCTCAGTTAATGTTTTGCCTTACTCTACTTTCTTAAAAATGAAGGTTGATCTCCCGCTCGAGCCTCTCAAAACAGCCCTCATTGGCTTTGGAGGCTCGGAAGTGGTCCCGCGAGGGCAAATACGTCTGGCTACATCATTCGGCCGAGCCCCTCAACGCAAAACACTCTTGGTGACGTACGCGGTGGTGGAGATTGACATCCCTTACAACATCATAATTGGGCGCCCAGCCCTCGTGGATTTCAAAGCCATCATCTCCACCTATCACCAGAAGATTAAATTCCCTACTTCCGAGGGCGTGGGAGAAGTGCTGTGCAATGTGCGAGAGGCTTGGGAATGTTACATGCTGTCCCTCAGAAAGCCAAAAGCGGAGAAAACCTTCCAGATTGGTTCCACCAAAAAGTCCGTGGATTTCCCCAACTTGGACGAGGATAGCCCAGCACGGAAAAGGGCGAAATTGAACAAAAAGAAGAACAAGAAGAAGAGAGGAAACAACGAGGATAATCCCCTCGAGAGTGTTCCCCCAGGGACCGTTGGCGGATCGTCCTCAGAAGGAGACGAGCTGGAAGAGAGTGAACCGGCCTCTGGCGATCGTTTGACGGGAAAGAAAAGGGCGCTCGAACTTCCTCGCCCTGAGGTGAGAATCGAGCCCTCGGAAAAATTCCTCACCATTGAGCTGGAGCCTGGAAACAAAGACAAGACTACACAGATAGGCTCAAACCTCTCAGGGCCTTCTCAGATCATGATGATCGATTTTCTAAGGGAGAACAAGGATGTATTCGCGTGGAAAGCCTCTGATCTCACCGGGATTGACCCAAGTGTCATTGTCCATAGGCTTAATGTGGATCCATCTTTCAAGCCCATCAAGCAGAAAAAGCGGGATGTGCATGGCTTTCGGAAAAAAGTCATTGAAGAGGAAGTTAATAAACTCTTGGAGGCTCAATATATCGAGCCAATCTTGTACCCGGAGTGGTTATGCAATGTCGTCTTGGTGCCCAAGAGCGCAAATAAGTGGCGCATGTGCAATGACTTCACGGATCTCAACAAAGCCTGCCCAAAGGATCCTTACCCGCTACCTCGGATTGATCAATTAGTGGATTCGACCGCTGGTTGCGAGCTCATGAGCATGATGGATGCTTTCCAGGGATATTACCAGATCTTTATGGCCCCGGAAGATCGCCCCAAAACTTCGTTCGTTGTCCATATGGGGGTGTATTGCTTCCTAGTCATGCCCTTTGGACTCAAGAACGCCGGAGCTACATATCAGCGGCTCGTAAACAAGATGTTTGAGAGTGAAATTGGGAGGTCCATGGAGGTTTATGTTGATGATATGATTGTCAAAAGCGAGCGCCAGGATTCCCATCTGGATGATCTCAAACGCACCTTTTCAATCTTGCGCCAATATGGAATGAAGTTGAACCCCTCGAAATGCACCTTTGGAGTACAAGGGGGAAAGTTCTTGGGATACATGGTCAGCCAGAGAGGAATTGAGGCCAATCCAGAGAAGATCAAGGCCATCCTGGAAATCCCCTCCCCTCGAAATTTGCGGGAGGTGCAGGTCTTGGTAGGCAAAATCATCTCATTGAATAGGTTTATTTCGCGCTCAGCGGACAGAAACCTTCCCTTCTTCAAAATTTTGAGGAACGCACGTAACTTTGCTTGGACCGAGGAGTGTGAAAAGGCGCTGCAGGATATGAAAGCTTACTTATCGAGCGCGCCCCTGCTGACTAAGCCTGTCGACGGCGAAAGGTTATTCATGTATCTTTCTGTTTCTCCTGAAGCCACGAGCGCGGTTCTGGTCGCTATACGAGAGCGGAAACACTTGCCCGTCTATTATTTGAGCAAAACATTGCAAGGAGCTGAAAAGAAATACTTGGAGATTGAGAAATTTGCGTTCGCCCTTATTAACGCCTCAAGAAGACTAAGGCCTTACTTTCAAGCGCACTCAATAACGGTTCTCACCGACCAACCCTTGAAGCAGGTGTTGTCCAAGCCAGACGTATCTGGCAGATTAATCAAGTGGGCCATCGAATTGAGCCAGTTTGACTTATGCTTCGAACCCCGGACCGCGATACAGGCTCAAGTTGTGGCGGATTTGTTGGTTGAACGTTTTGGTTTCGAGCCCACCGTTGCGGAGAATGAGGGGTTATGGGTACTGCACGCAGATGGTTCCTCAACCTCTCAAGGGGGAGGAATAGGTGTGGCCCTCAGGAGCCCTGATGGGATTGAACTGGACTTTGCGATCAAGCTAGACTTCCAAGTCACTAATAATGAAGCGGAATATGAAGCCCTCGTGCAAGGGTTGAACATAGCTTTTCAGAATGGAGCCTCCAGGATCACCGCCTACGTGGATTCACAGTTAATAGCGAGCCAGATTGAAGGAACTTATGAGGCTCGAGAAACCACCATGGTACAGTACCTAAAGAAAGCCAGAGAAATCATTGGGAAGTTCAAGGAATTTCACCTACTTCAAGTACCGCGAGGAGAAAACGAGCGTGCGGACGCTCTGTCAAAGTTTGCTTCAGCTTTAGAAGGCACCTCCGAGCGCTCTGTTACGTTCCTCAGAACTGAGGAACCTTTGATCAGGGAAAGGGTCGCCACCAAGGTGGTCGCCATGATTGATCCAAACGAGCCCTGTTGGCTTGACGACATCATCATTTTCTTGAGGGATGGAATCACTCCAACTGACAAGGTGGAAGCCAGGAAGGTCAGGAATAAGGCCCCTCGTTTCGCTCTGGATCCCAAGGGGAGATTGTTCAAAAAGTCATTTCAAGGGCCCCCAATGAGATGCCTAAGGCCCTCCCAAGCAAAGGAGACGCTCGAGCTCATACACAATGGAAGTTGCGGAAATCATTCCGGGGGGCGTATCTTGGCGAAGAAGGTTCTGAGAAGTGGGTTTTATTGGCCTACGGTTCTCCAGGATGCTATTGAATTTTCGAGAAAGTGCCCCAAATGCCAATTTCATTCAAATCTCCCTCAATTGCCAGCCGCACAAATGATCCCGATAGATGTTTCTTGGCCTTTTGACCAGTGGGGAATAGACATTGTGGGCCCCTTACCCATGGCTGCAGGACAAAGGAAGTTTGTCATTTTAGCCGTCGACTACTTCACCAAGTGGGCCGAGGCTGAAGCTGTGGCAAAAATCACTTTCAAGGTTGTAAGGGACTTTATTTGGAAGAATATCATTTGCAGGTACGGCATACCGAGGGTACTCATATCTGACAATGGATCCCAGTTCATAGCAGCTGACACACGAGAGTGGTGTTCGGAGTTGGGGATAGAACAAAGATTTACCTCTGTGGGGCATCCACAATCTAATGGACAAGCAGAAGTTACCAACAGGATCATTTTGCAACATCTGAAAACCATGCTTGAAAGCAAGAAGGGTGAATGGGCTGAGGAGCTGCAAGGAGCGCTTTGGGCGTATCGCACCACCCCACGAGCTGCCACTGGAGAGACCCCGTATGCGCTCGTTTATGGATCCGAGGCAATGATACCTGCGGAGATAGTAAATGAATCCGCTCGTGTCGGCTATTTCGAACCTCAACTCAACGATGGCAACAGAAGCTTGGAACTGGACTTGTTGGATGAAAGGAGAGACCGAGCGTGGGCTAAGATTCACCACTATAAAGCTTCTGTAGCCCAACAGTACAACAAGCGTGTGAAAGAAAGAACTTTCCAGTTGGGAGATTTGGTCTTGAAGAAAGTGGAAGTATCCAGGCACGTGGGTAAGTTGGATCCCAATTGGGAAGGCCCATTCAAGGTCATACAACTCAGAGCTAACAACACTTACACCCTGGAGACACTTCAAGGCGAGCGCTTGCCTCGCCCTTGGAACGCATGTAACCTCCGGCGGTTTTATGTTTAAAAGCTCTTTGCAAACTCCAATGTAACAACCCACTTTGACGGGTTCTATGTACTTCAAATCAAAGTGAAAGGTAACATAATCCTTTTTTAATTTCTTTAGTACTCCGGTTTCTTTGGTTGGTTGAATGGATAAGTCCCACGCCCCTCGTCTTCTCGAGCGTGGTTGGCAACCCATTCCAATATGAATGCTGTTTTCTCTTATGGGTTACGCTGGCCAGCAATCTACTCCACATGGGGGGACGCCCTCATAAGGATAGACTGGTTACGCCCACAACCAATTAGGCAAGACGAAAACGGGATCTCCCACGAGAACACATCCTAGTAGGCCTTGGCTGTTTCTTACAACGCCTTGCGCTCGAAAACGGGATCTCCCACGAAAACGCATCCTAGTAGGCCTTGGTTGTTTCTTAAAACACCTTGCGCTCGAAAACGGGATCCACCGCAAAAGAAGAAAAAAAAAAAAAAAAAAAAAAAAAAAAAAAAAAAAAATCCCAGTGTGCCTTGGTTGTATCTTAAAACGCCTCGCGCTCGAAAATGGGATTTCCTGCAGAAACAAGAAAAGGATAAGAGCCAGAGCGCTCGAATGATGGTCTCAGAATCAAAAAGGACTTTGCTCAAGTCTTGAGCGTAGGGGCCTTCCCACAGTAAGACCCTCACGACCGCTCAAGACTTAGACAAATTTTCAAAAGGGAGAGTTTATGCAAGTCTTGAGCGTAGGGGCAATCCCGCAGTAAGACCCTCACGACCGCTCAGGACTTAGACAAACTTTTAAGATAAATTTACAAAGGGAAAATTTACACAAGACTTGAGCGTAGGGGCAATCTCACAATAAGACCCTCACGATCGCTCAAGACTTAAACAAATTTTCAAGGTTTGTGTCGAAGACAAAATTTATACAAGTCTTGAGCGGGGGGGCAACCTCACCATAAGACCCTCACAAGAAGACCCTCACAAGCGCTCATGACTTAGACAAATTTTGCATTACAGAAGCAAAACATCATCACAAGGAATAAAACACTCACAGGAGTATACCACACAGTCTTATTATATAATTCATAAAGGAAATAAAGAACAAAGGCATGGAAAACAGAATCTTTATTCATTGATAAAGGGAAGCTAGTACAAGGCTAAAGGGCTCAAAGGCCCATGGAATTCTAACAAGAGAAAGCAGAAAATCAGAAAATACAGAAAAATGATGAAGGAAAAGTCTCAAGCAGCCGGAGCGACATCTTCATCAACCACCACCAGAATTGGGCCTTGAACTGGGCCATGGACGGGACCTTCAGGCTCTTGTGGGTCGTTGGGGGCATTTGCAGGAGCAGGCTCATTGGCATCAGGAGCGTTGGCGTTTTCAGCAACTTGAACGGGGGCATCCTCAATGAGCGGCGCTTGTGGTTCGTCTTCCTGAGCGTCAGAGGGACCCACACCCCCTTCCCTGTGGGCATCGGCGTACTCATCCTGGATCAATTTCACCAGGAAGTCATACTCCATTTCCGCTATGCTGTCAGCGGGGTCGTTGGGATCCTCTTCTGCCTCCTCACAACGCTCATTAAACATGAGCCCCGTACCCTCAGCGCCCTTCATTGCTGGATCTGTCAGTCCTTTGTGGATGCCCTGATCCACTGCCAGGTTGAAAGCATTTTGAGCCTCGTCCAAGCAGTGTAACGAGGCCGCAAAGTTGAAAGCTTTGGAATGACAGAACTTTATCAGCGCCTCCTTGGTCGCCCGCTCTAAGCTCCGAGGCCACTCGCTAACAGTATCATTAAACTTGCGCTCGGCCTCCTGAGCCCTTGCTCTCAAGCTCTCCCTCTCCGCCTCATACTTCCTGAGCCGCTCGTTAGCTTGGGCCAGCTCGTTGCCCAAACGGATCCGAGCGCCGTCCACGGCCACAAAGTCCTCCTTCAGCTTTGATAGCTCCACTTCATTCTTGTTGTACAAACCCTTGAGGGTTTCGTACTTAGCTATCTCAGCATCCAGCTCCCCTTGGATGTGGGCCGGATCATTCGAGCGGGCCTCCTTCTTGTATTTGGCTTTGCGCTCGGCGTAGGTGGAGGCTCGCATTTGCACATTCCGGAGCCGAGGAAGAACTTGCTGCATAATCGAGGGGAAAAGTGTTAGAAGAATGATGAATTACAGAAAAGAAGAATGCAAGAAATAAGGACTTACGGAAATCAGGGCATGGGCTGCGTCAAACGTCACCTTCTCTACAGACTCACTGTAGAGATGCCTGTGGTCTGCCGAGAATTGAGCCCGGCTGAATAAATCATCAGTAATAGTTTGGGCAACCGAGCCCGGCCTCAACAGAACCGGTCCGCCGTCGGGGGCGCCAGTGAAGTCTCTGTCCCCTCGGCGAGGGAAATCCCACATGTGTTCTTCCTCTGAAGAGGAAGTGTCCCCCTCGCCTCGGGGACCCTCAACCACCCGCTTGCCCTTTCCTCTGATCGCGGCAGAGTCAGGCATTCTCTTCCTCTTGCGGGAAGGTCTATTTGCGCTCGCGCTCGCAGGAGCCTCAGTAATCGCCAAAGTGGTGTTTGGCCTCGTTGGTTCTGCAGGAGGGAGAGGTTGGACATCATCTCCTCTCTCCGTTCGCCTGGTCTCCCTGGGGACCAACCTACGTTCCCCTCGGCCACGAGGGGGTTGCACCTCTGGGTTGGCGCTTGAACTGGAACCCCCTCGAGCGTCCCCTCTGTCATTGCGGTTACGAGGGCGTTGGGGCTCGCGTTGTTGGTTCCCTTGGCTGGCTTGGTTCCTCTGGGCGTTGGCGAAGCGAGCTGCTTGTCTGATGCCACCTGCCATTTCTAAGATAGCGGCTCCTGCAAAAATGAAGATACGAGGGTTATAAATCCTTGAGCAAGAATTGTTGAGTGCAAATTACAAGTACAGGAAAAGCAGTTAGTATTCATCCCTATCTAAGGTTAGTGCCCTAAGGATCTAACCGTCTCTCTCTATGTCACGAGCCGGAGGGTTGTCAAGGAAATGAGGGTCGTTGGTAAGACCACACAAGAACATAAGTTCCGCATCGTCTATCCAATCCTTTGCTTGTATGAGGTGACCCTCGTCCCTTAGGGTTGTTGCCATGTTTTTAGCCCAGTCTCTGGGGAGTGAGGGTGGCAAACGGCTCTTTGAGTACGAGCCCCATTCCGTGATCACCCCAAAATCCTCTCCTGCTGGAGCCTTGACAAAGATGAATTTCTCTTTCCAGTCAATGCCGTAAGTGCTCGAGGGTGAATTGATCAACTTCATATGGGCCTTCGCTTGGATGTAATAAAAACCCGCCTCAGGAGAAGAGCGAGAGGAGCTGACCACTTGAAAAAGGGCATTGAAGTTCCGCAAATAGGGCTCGTAACCCATGGTCCTCATCAGAATTATGAAACAAGTCAGGAGGGCCAAGCCGTTGGGCACTATCTGGGATGGACACAAGCCCAGGTCATTCAGCAAGTGGGCCATGGAGATCGAAATGGGGAACCTTAGGCCTCCCGAGCGCACGGTGTCCACGTATACTGCCATCTCCCCAGGAGGCGGATTATTTGCACGCTCGTGGTTTTGGGGAATTCTCCAGGTATACCGCTCGTCCCAGTAGATGGGGGCCATCATTGTCTTTATATCTCCCACGGTGGCGGTGCTGGGAGTTTCATCAGGAGTGCGCTCGGTAGCTTGATAACCAGAGCCCTCCCCCTCGTTGGGTCCTTTGGATTTTTGGGCTTTTTTACCTCGGTTCTTGTCACGGGCCCTTTCTGAAGGCCCAGTTATGGCTTCCGCCATTGGAAGCGGATTTGCGACACGGGCCCTTTCTGAAGGCCCAGTTACGGCTTCCGCCACCGGAAGCGGGTTTGCAACCGCCACGGTCACTCTGTGGCGGTGGGGATGTGTAGCACTTTCAGTTATGGGGAGGGATACTCCTTGTCTGGTGACTCCTTGCCTTTCTGCCTCAATCACCAGATCCATCTCCTCAAAAAGAGGATCCACTCCGCCTGGGTTTCTGTCTTCCATAGCCATTACCGCCGCCCCCAACTCTTCATCTCTGGGGGAATTGTGGGAAGAAGAACTATCGGTAGCCATCTCTTGGATTTCACGGGCAAATTCTTCAACATGTTGGTCGGCCATGACAGAAACTGGGGATTTGGAGGTTTTTCTTGGAGAGAGTTTAAGGTTCAGAAATACGGGAATCTGAGGGATTACAAAGTCCTAAGGTCCGAATCTACGGTTAGCAAAGTCAGAAAATCGCACTGGAGATTTACCTTGAAAAGTTTCTGAAGAAAACGGAAGAAGAGGTTGAAGATGCTCTAAGAACTGGAATGCAAGAGAATCTTCTTTGCAAAGGATGCTTGAGAGTTTTGAATGCGTAAAGAGTGTGAAGATTTCAGAATCCCTTATTTATAGGAATGGGAGTTGGTACCGTTTCGGGCAATAAATTCAAAATGGCAATCATTTCCCGCCTAGGAAACCGCCCACTTTATGGAATCGGCACATGCTTCCCAATGCTCACGCGCCCCACGCGCGCCCGCATTTAATGCTCTGACGTTTCAAGGGCTTCAAATAGTACCAGCATTTAATGCGGAAGTGATACGAACGGTCAGTTGAAAAGACCGCATTAATGGCGCATTCAGAGGAAAAATTGCTCAACACGCCAAGTTCTATACGAGCGTTGCGCGCAAGAGATTGAGCGTGTCAAAATTCTATAGCCCTTATCAACTAAGGACTACAGAATTGGGGGGCAAAATGACGGGGTCAAAATACGATCGTCCCACATTAAGACACGTGGCCTCACCGAGATGATGACATCTGTCTCCCCCAGGCTGCATCATCAGTTCACAAGCGCTGGAACCAACGAGCGCAGGTCTTCTTCGGGAGTTAAGCCCAACGAGCGCTATCACTCCCACGAGCGTCCAACAAACTCAACGATGGGTACGCCTACGTGCCAATGGAGCCCTCTTCGAGCGTCACACTCCCTCAGAGTGGCCTCTCCTTTGGCTCGTCATCTGAATTGGAGCCAACATTCCCCTTAGCGGATATCTTAGCCTCCAAGACTTAAGGTTGTCACGAGCGCGCTCTCAAGCCCTCGTTACCAACCACCCACATGGCTCTCTGACACAACGTACATGCCCGCGCACCTGCCACTGTTGCCAGCACTAACTTTTGGGCCGCTTTTGCAGAAGATTCCTCCTAGGTTTCTCTCTCACAGCGCCACGTGTTAGGGCAACATTCGGCCAGGACCACTTGAGGCAAATGACCAAAGGGCCCTTGACCCTCAACTATAAATAACCCAAGTCATCTTCTACGCTGTAAGCATTCTCTAAGCTTTCTTCCTTACTGCAACTGTGACTGAACTTACATTTTCTTCACTGAACTGAACTGACTTGAGCGTCGGAGAGCCAAACTGGGTATCACCCCCAGTTCCCCCAGCTTGGCCTTCTGACTTTCTTGTGCTTGTCCCAACAGGTTGAATTCACTTCCTCTTCTCCGGCGAAGCTCCGATGGTTTCCTCCACAAAATACAAATCGTAAAGTGATCGGATTCGGACCATCCATTTCCGGACCCATCATATTTAACAAATATATGATTACAATATAAAAATAACAATAAATTTTGCACCTTGGGAATGGCTAATACCATGGTGGACCAAAGGAATGGGTAATCTCATGTTTATAGGAATGGACATTACCATGGGAATGAGCATTTCTAATCATATTTTATACCAATCAAGGGTTTGAGAATAGATGCAGTAATACCCATTCTATTATACTAATCATGCCGTAAGTGTACGTCAATCATAAATGAGACTGAATATTTTATTGACATTAAATTAGCATTGATCAGATACCACAAAAGTCATCAGCTGTACCAAACATTACCTAATTCTATTTACTTGCTAACCACAAAATTTCATCTTATTTGAATTCTTGACTTGTATATATATTATTAAAAAAACTTAAGTTAATATGCAAAATTCATCAAAATATTTATACGTTTAAGTTGTTAAAGTTCATCATATTATTAAGTTACATCTTAATCTTACTTTGTACGTGCTCCATAATTCAATTGAAATCAGAAGGGTCCCGTAAAAAGAAGTAAAAATTTAAAAGGAGTTATCAAGAAAATAAAAGGGAAAGAAAAGAAGCAAAAGGTTAATTGTTTTTATTTTTTCTCGTAAAATCAATTGTTAGAATATGATATTCCATTCAATCGGAACCTTAATTTTTAAGTATGTGAAAAAATGTAGCAACTTATGTCATTGGACAATTCTTCACCAAACCCTTAATATTTCATGTTTTCACAATCAAAGAAATGTGCAATGTGATGTTACAATAAATTGTTTAAATTAATACTTTCTTTCCAAACATATCATCTATGATATACGAACATGAACGTGGCGATACGGACACGACAAACTAAGATGATATAAATTTTTTTTAAAATTTTTTACATCAAAAATGTCAGATACGATGATACAACACTACGCCACAAAATAATATTTTTAAAATGTTCATATATCAAAGCTTATCACTCGTGCTATTAATTAAGTCTTTTAAATTCACGAATGTTAAAAAACTATGTTTTAATTGAATTATGATATTTCTTTGTCTCATTTATTTATCAGCATATAATTTTTTTAATCTTTACCCAAAAAAAATGTATAATTGTTTTAATTTGTATTGATCATATGATTTAATTTTTTTGTGATTTATTTATACTTTTATTGTTTTCCATTGATTTCACTTTGTACCTAAGATATTATTTGTGGTTTGCTTTTCTTTTGGATTTTTATCTTTTCATTTTTCTATTTAATTTTAGGATTTTGGGAAAATTCTATCCCAGACCCGGCTTGACCGAACCTAACCAATTAAAATGGCAAGTGTATTATACTTGCTATTTGATTGGTCATTCTCCTCAAAATTTCCACCAACCACACGACAAGTGTAAAACGTTTGCCCATTCGTTACACCGGTTTGGCCGAGTCAGACTCGGGGTAGAATTACCATGGATGTTGTTGGATTGGAAACATTTTAATGGATAAATATGTTTTCCCCTATTTGTAAATTAATCAAATTTATTATGTACTCATTATTTATGTAGTTGAGCGAAAACTGAGCACAATTGTTTTAGTTTGATTAAATTCTAACTTTTTAGAATATTAAGTCTTTTAATTTGTAAAATAATTTTTGATAAAACACGTATTCATTCACTTTCTCCCTAATTATTTTTATTGCTATTTTTTTTCTTAGTGATAGTTTATAGTTAAATTCATGTGTTGATATTTTATAATAATTTTTTTATATTTATTATAATTATGTGTGTGGTTTTTTTTTTATTTTATATTTTCAATTCTTATTCTTGATGAGAACTTGAATTTATTTGATTCTGATAGCTATATTTTTCTACGCCTCTCCAACTTAATTATATTTTATTTTCATTCACATAAATCTATGCTTTTCATTCAAAGATTATTTCCCAAAACAATGATAACTTTATAGTTTATAGTAAAAATTAAAGAAAGAACCTCTCCAATATTATGGATAATGCGATCCATAATATTTTCACTAAAAATATTGGTCCATAATTTCTTTCTTGTAAAAGTGTTGATTCGCAGCAAAACCTGTCTACTACTCAATTTTTAAATATTTTTTTCTATGAATATCTATTTAATATTACATAACCTTAAAATCGTTTGAATTGGTTCGCAAGGATAAAGGTTGAATTCAATGATACAATTTTGAGTTTTGACCACGTTTTCATTATCATATATTAATTTCTAATAGAAAAAAAAGATAGAAAAAAAAAAAAAGAAGAAGAAGAAGAAGAAGCAGCAGCATTAAACCAATTCTATACGAAATAATATAACCATTAATACCTGAACAACTGGTCTATATTTCTGAAAGACGCTCTTTCTTTTTCCCTTATATATGTAATCAATCAAATTTAATTTCAGAAGAAGGTTAGTTGCAAACAAGCAATTATTGTTGCTACTATTCTACTTGCCCCCTAAAGCAAAAGGCTTGATTAGGATCATTTTCCTTCTATTTTTAATATTGGATTTATTATCATTAAAAGATGTCTCCATTGATCATTTTTATATTGTCACCTGTTATGTCATTTTTTGCTGCATGAATAATACGTCATACTTGGGCAAAGTCTTTTTTTAATTTGAGATACTGGCTCAACAAAAAAAACCCAAATTAATTAAAATAACATAAACAGTATGAGAATCCTTCAACGTACTAAACTTTTAATACATCACAACATTACAAATTCATTCTTACAAGTTGCAAATCTGCTATTCCGAGAAGATATCTTATATTAGCTAGTCCCACTGGGACTCCAACATTTCCGTCGGAAGCTGACAGGAAATATAATATAATTCATGTAAATCAATTTTAATCTGTAGCCGCCTGTACAATTACGACTAATTGAAATTGTAAAATGCCATTATTAATACCCCAACGATGTGGGAGAAATACCACCTTTATCATTAATTATTATTTAGGTTGTTTATGATGTAATTGTAGGGCATGAGGCATTACCACGTATCTTTATTTTAAGTCGCAAAAGACTGGAGTTCTGTAATACCCAATTCCTAGATAATTGAATTGTCAAATTGTTCTAGAAGTTAGATATTCTTGTGAGAGAATCTTACGTGCTGATCATTATCATGAGAAACGTACAAGAATTATTTTATGACAAATAGTTGTGATATCATTTTACGTACAGATTAGAACAAATTTAACAACATACATAGAAGGGAAAGAAAAACGAAAAGAATAAAAAACTTGTTGTGCACATCAGATGAATGTTGTAAAATGAATGACGCCTAAAATAAGAATAAAGAAAGTTTGGCAAACGAAATTTTAGTTAGCGTAGTGGGATGAATTATGAGGCACCTTAAATCATCTAGATGTAGTAATTGATTTGGGAGAATTGTTTTCATATTTGGCGTGATACCTTGTCGTTGAGACACTCGGTACCACATGGCCGGTATGAGTATGATAAAAGACTCGAAACTTTAGCTCCAAACGGTTGTATCTCGATCTCCTCCCTAACGTGATAAGTGTGGTCGGATTGATGTCAAAAGGGTCGTTCGGGTTGAATTGCTCCTTGACCTCGCTGGTCGATTTTTGAGTAAAAAATCTTAGAAAATCTATGTGAATGCAAACAATATCACTACATATCATACTCAACTGCATAATATCTGCAATTGATGTCTACTCTGCAGTTGCATTTACTCCTTCACGAGGTTGTAAACTAAAAACACTCATAAAAGATCACATTGTAAAAACTTATAATATTTATATAAGTCGGTAAGCACATTTATTACACTCTCAAACCCTTAATTACTTTCCTTTCCTTCTCGAACGCTTTGCTGACTTAGGCATTGGAGGGTTTATATTAGGTCACACCACCTAGTTCATCGTTTGTTCCTTATCCCACACTTTTTGTGCACATTCATCCCCTTTCTTGGAAGGGCTTGGCCTCTAGCTGTTGGATCATTCTTTGACTTTTAGTTGACTAAGATCGTTGTCCCATTACTGCCATGAAGCCTCAAAGAAATATGTATTTATGGTTCTTGTTCGAGAGAAGGATACGTTCGGTTCACCGCATATACCAATTTAGGTGGGCGCACACCAGGGATCTGTTCCAGTCGAGAGAAAACTTGTGATCAAAGTGACCTTCCCAACAAAGTCAGGTGACGTCATGAGAGGGTCTAGGCTGAGTATTATGTACTTTAGTTGTGCCTTACATATTAATTGCCTTAATTATCACATTCTTAAAACCTAAGGACTAAGGGAGTGCATGCGATCTAAAAATAAACGCTTATTTTTAGCAGTTTTAGAGTGTTTGGAAATTTAACTTCTGCTTATTTTAAACAGAAATAAGCAAGAATCCATAAGTAGGTCAGAGAGGCTGTTGGATTCTGCTTATAGCTAGATTATACGGTTAATTGAAATTCTATTTGACAATAATATCCTCAAAAAATATTAATAATTCTAAATAAACCTTTTACATACGTATACAACTCTAGAGTGTATAGGTTTCTTTGCATCTTTTCTTTTTTAATTCCTTATATCTTCTTCGTTTCTGTTTAGGTTTCCTAGATAGCTCAAATTTGTAATTACGAGATAATTTTTTTTCTTTTCTTAATTTTTATAAATTTATTTATTTTAAACTATTCATTTTTTTCTAATATCTGTTATTGTGTGCGATTTTCTTCTCCTTGAATTATTATTATTTATAAATGGAATATAAATATTATAAATGAAATAATATATAAAATAATTATACGTTTGATTAATTATAAATAATCTTACATAAAATTATAATAATTTATTGTATTAATATAATACTTAAATCATATTATAATACTCAAAAATAATTATATTTTGGGGGGTAAATTAGTAATTTAATAACAGTTAAAAGTGATTATCAACTTTTTTCTGCAAACATTCAACTGATTATTTTTCTTATTTTTCTGCTTATCATTTCTTTTTTCCAAACACTCATTGCTTTTCTGATTATTTTTCTGCATATCATTTACTTTTTTTACAATTTTCACTTTTGCTTATTGAGTAGAGTTTGCAAACACCCTCTAAATTGATTAATAAATACTTGGGCTTAATTGTAACTTAAATAAAAGTATGTGAGTAGGGGTGGACGTTCGGATCGGGGAATTCGGGCCCCGTCCAGACCCGATTGGGTATTTCCCAATAGGGACGGGGAGTTCGGAAAATTTTGAGTTCGGGATGGGTACCCGAATCCCGATTTACAATTCGGGCTCGGGTAGTGATTTGGTACCCGATTTCCCCGATCGGGTACCCGAACTACCCGATCCCAAATTATAAAAAAAAATAATAATAAATTTATATTTTATTTAATTCTAACCTTTACCTTCCAGTTTCACAGACTTCCTTTCTCAGTTCCCACATACTCTATTCTCTCTCTATTTCTCAAATCTTACGAAGAGGCAAAAGGTCCAATAAACTCCATCAATCATAGCCTCATCTTCTATTTTCACTTTTAAGAATCAAAACTTTTGAGTCTCCTTCACAACAGAACTCAGCTCCAGCCAACAACGATGCAAACTATAGCCACCGCCGCCTATTGAGCTTTGAAGACAGAGACAAATTGTTAATTTTTAACCCTAACTGAATTTTGCTACTTCTTATTCGGCAAACATAAATATAGAACAACTTTACTTCTTGTGTACACTGTAAATTGTACTTTTGCTTTTGGATAGCCCAATTGACATTTTAATTGCATTTCTTAGCAGCCCAATCTTCAATTGTGAAAGCACGGCCCAATGAGTTATAAAGTGAATTAGCAGCCCAATAAAAAAAAAAAAAAGAGGAGGAAAATAGGCCCGATCCGGTCCCGAATTCCAAACTCCCCGACTAGTCGGGTACCCGATATTTTCGGGATGGGATCGGGCCCCCAATTTTCCACCCCGATTCCGAACTCCCCGAATCTCGAACTCCCCGTCCCGCGCCCACCCCTATATGTGAGTGAAAATGATAATAACGTAAATTCAAGGACTAATGTTAGCGTGCATAATTTTCGATATTTTGTGTGTTTGTGGTCACGTTTAGTGCTTTAATTGATATTGATTTGGAAAAGAATTGATACTTTGTTGTTTTTATTGTAGAATCGGGGCTCGAAGATAAAATTGAAGCAATTTGGGTTGTTTTGAGAAAGAAACCGATCAAATAGACGGACCCGCTTTGACGCGAGACTTGCAGCAAACTTTTCAAGGTTGCAATTTAAATGATGATGGCAGCGTGGTTGAGGAGTTTGTTCAGACTTGGGATGCCTTGGGGATTTTAGAATTCATGCATGCACATAACACGTGGGAGGCTGCTAAATTTTAATCGGTCATTGGGCCTTGGTGTTTTGGCTAGTGGGCTTGCACGCTTGTTAATGAAATTGAAAAAGGAAGTCCGTCTCATGTGACTTGGAGGGCATGTTGTTGGTAGAATTGGGATTAATTGGAAAGAGGTCCAATTGGAATTAAATTGGTGCAGCAAGCTTCACGTGAAAGAGAATCCTTTATGGGCTAGGATTTGGCATGGAATTTTGGGGGCTATATATTCACGCAGCAGCAGCGGCTTGGAGGCGTCCGAGAGCCTCATTCATCTAGAGTTTTTTTTATGCTTTTCGTTTATTTTATGTTTTCGTGTTTTAGAACTATGAGTAACTAAATTTCCTTAGTACTTAATTAGGATTTTATAATTTAGTTTTGACATCATGAGACCTAATTTGTTTTTATAATTCAATTTATTTCAAGTATTTATTAATTTTTCGCATGTCGTGTTATTGTGATTTATTTGTTTAAGTGATTACGGCCGGATCATCTAAGTAGGTTTATCGCATATGGCCAATCTTGATTAAACGGTATATTAACGAGAAGAATTGGTTGCAGTTCTGAACTTGTTAAGGGAGTTAATAATCGGATTTAAATCTTGCACGTGTCGTGACTTGGTTAATTCGGGTTAGTGTTTTCTTGATTCTTAATGTTGTCGATTCATTAAATCCTTTTGAGTGTCTCTAGGGGTTGTGCATTGATTAGGGAATAATTGTCGAGTGTCTCTAGATTATTCTAATATTTAAGAGAAAACGAGGCGGAGTTGAGTGTCTCTATCTGCTATAGCTAATCTACTTGAACAACTTGAATTTATCTTTGCGTCTATGATTGATGTCTTAACTGAATTATAATTCCTAGTTAGGTATTGTCGTCCATCTGATTTATCGAAACCAATTCTCAAACATGATTTTATTGCTTTCTTCTTAGTTTAGTTATTTTAGTTGCATAGTTAGTTAGTAATTAATCAAAATTCAAACCCCTCTATTTTTAGTTGGCTAGTTAGTTGCACGAATTTCTTGTGATTAATTGAATTAAATCAACCAATCTCTGTGGATTCGACCCGTTTTGTACTATACTCTATTTTAGTCGTAAATCGGATTATAATTTATTTTGACGGATTCGACACCTGTCAACTAATTATATGCAAAACTTCCACACGAGTACTAATTTGCATTCCCGAGTTTCTAAATTTTAATCCTCGTATTTTTACTAATTAATTGATTTTCTTTTAATTTAGGACTTCATCGAATTAGTAATCTATAAATTAGGACTTCTGTGCAATTGCATGAAGTATGTGTGTTTATATGTAAATGTTTATATTCAAATGTGTTTATTTATAGTTTACTTTCTTTATAACATGATTTGTTTATGCATTGTTTGCATTTGCATTTGTTTATGTTAGCGTTGTATATTAATTTGTATATTGTTTTGTTGTATATTATTTTATTAGAAACTGTTTGGTTTGTGTATTAGGTCACATAGATATGAACAAGGAGGGTTAGTTTTCTGTTTGGTATGCTATATTAGATCATTTGGGCCAACAGAGTTTAATATCCGGCCCTGTCTAAGCCCGCACTATTCACATAATAAGTGTTGAATCTCATATCTATTTTGAGGTGATATTAAGTATTGTTGGCTTTCATTGAATTTTGCACCTCAACTGTACATTTTTTCTATGCTAGAGAATGCCCTTTCTTGAATCTTCTTAACGACGCTTCACCATTACACTGTTCAGAGGTCAAGGGTTTGTGAATTTGGGACAAACCGCTTCACCAAACACGCCGAGGAAGAGAAGAAGATCTGGGTATGCTTCCTTCAATTTCACATATATAACTCGTTTTCCCACTGTCCATGTCGGAGTACTAACAATTGGCCTGCAAATTGAAGTCTCTGCGCTAGGAACTCACTGGAAGCGGTGTCGAAGAATTGGACCAGGTAATATCGCAATGTCTTTGAAGCTTTTGTTTGATGGTGATAGGTGTTGGTGTTCTTTGTTAATACTTGTTGTCTTGTTTGCTGGATTAAATTTATAAGGATTCCATTTATTTCCAACTATTATTTGCTATTGTTAGTTCTGCGCAACATAAAACTTGACCCATTGTGTGCGTAATTGTTGTGTGGTTTACATGATGCTTCTTTTGTGTCGATTTGGAACTTTAGCCACAACAAGTTACCCCGATATAACGTGAATTCGAACTTGCTCTATCAACTTGAATTTTAGGGATTCCATTTGCAGATTTGTTTGAGTGAATGTGGGAGATGCATGCAATGACTTGCAGCATGCCTCTAAACAAGCTGGGTACAGCCGCGGACGTGGTGCCAATGATAGCAACATTCCCCATACCATAGACATTGACGATGAAGGAGACGATGCCACTTCAATTGTAGCACCCGCAAGGTGGGTCACCACATCCCCCGCACCAAAGTCCGATCCACATACGAAATGGAGAGTCCGTACTTGAACCAAACAGTGGCGAACGGGAGACTGACAAACTCACACCTAGGCTAGGCGGAACTTAGACCCTGAAAGCAAAACTCAAACCACAACAAAAATGCGGAAGCGAAACAAGCCATGCAATAATCAAAACATTCATAAACAGTTGACAGGTTCAACTAGCATAAATACCTAATCCCGAATATCAAATAATAATCATAAATCCAACGGGTTCAACTAATTCCAGCAACCTGTCCTAACCTGTCTCGAAATATACATATCAATTCATAATTAAATTCCAAATAGCGTATACAAATATATCTTACACCTAAGCCAAATTAAAGAAATGTGAATGCAAGACCACCTACTAGACAAAGACACGGAACAGACTCCAAAAGACAGACACACTCCGCCTAGCACGAACTCCAAGCAAAACCTGCAAACTAAAGGTAAAAGGGGAGGGGTCAGTCTTAACTCGACTGAGTGAGGGGTTAACACACTCACACTATATATATAAGAGCAAAGCACGGATCAAACTCATAATGTTCATGAACGCGGGGATAGTTTTTGCACACTAAATCATTTCCCGTGATATATATACATATAGGGCTGACTTAGCAAAAGCAAATTAACCAAATTAACTTACCGAACAGACTTAGCAAAACCTATTAGGTCTTAACATATTCAAACCTTAACTTATCTTATAAAACTCCCTTTTTATTTAACTTAGAATCTATCCCCGTTTCATAAACCTTAACAGAACATACATATCATATCATATAGAACTCGGCGGGTACGAGCTCTGACTCCCCCAATCTCCTCATAACATATCATATCAGAATCAAAACATAAAACTTACATACATATCAAATCATATCATATCATCCTCAACTCCGGGTGATGGAAGGGTGTATACGCCCAAACCATCCAGACAAACGAGGGGAGCGCCTTGCGAGTACTCAAACCCTCAGGATTCCTTCCCTCACCAAACCTCCTGGTGAGTTCAGGGGTGATCCTCTGCAGACAGATGGAGACTATGCACAGGCTTAACCTCGACGGCCCTATGCCGTCCCGAGGGTTCCTTACCCATAGCTCCGGGGCCCAACAAACACATATCATATCAGAACCCGCTACAACAGAGACAGACAGACAGACATAACTTATACATATATACATATATATACCACTTTCCGTTTCAATCAAACTCGGTCCTTGCCAAACTTGGCTCATGAGAAGTATACGGTCAGAAGCATAGCTTCACGTGGCAAATCATGCAAATCATTCCAACCCAAGCATACATAGGCTCGTACATTGCTTAACATACTTGCAAACTCGAGGCATATTCAACAAATACATATTTCACACTTATTTATATATATATAAGGCTTATTAAATCACATGCAATCAAAACCGAGCACATTGCAATAAGGTGTAACTATATCCTAACCTCACCTGACACCGAAGAGGCCAAAGACACAACAAACGATCCACCCCGGAATCAACACGGCCAACAAAACACCACCCCGGGTGTACCTGAACAAACTGAATACAAAACAAGACTTAGACCCGAGAATGAACCAAATAAACGCACGGCGTATGCTTATGATTGGCATGAAGTCATGGATCACGTATACACTCATAAAATACTCATTCTTTAATATTAAATTACAATTCATGCACCAAACATAGCATATAATACGAATTCATAACGAAACATACAATGCAATTAAGATATAAATCAATAAGCGGCAAAAGAAATCAATTAAAAGCATAAAAACCCAAAACCAACCTACTGGACCACGGGAAGGGCCGTTCCCAGAAACAAGGCAAAACGGGAACGGCCGTTCCCACCAGCGCTGCCCGGAAGGGCCGTTCCGGCCCAAAGAACAAAACGGGAACGGCCGTTCCCATACGCGGATGGGAATGGCCGTTCCGGCCCCAAGGCCAAAACGGGAACGGCCGTTCCGGACCGTCCTGCTCACAAAAACAGAGCAGAAGCAGCAATGGCGTCGGGAGACACCACCACACACACCCACAACCACAAACAACCACCAAATCAAGCAAAATTAATACAATAAAGCATGCTCGACACGTAGGTCACATATTTCCACATTAGAACCCGTAAAACGGCCTAGATCATACAAAACTCACACCCCGGTTACTATTCATCATCTCCCCAACAAAGCACGTAGGCACAAATCCGAGGCACGAAAGAGATATTAAAGTAACGCATGTAACGAAAGGGTCACAAATCTTACCTTAGGTCGTTGATCGGACGGTTGGATCTCCCAAACCCGAGCTCAAGGGCTTCTTGGCCACAAATGGGGAAAAAATGCTTCTCTTTTCCTTTCCTTGCTGCTGATCGATCAAAGTGGGAGAGAGAGAAAGGCTGGCCCCTTTTGGGGCTGGTCAGATGGGTAGGTTCAAACGGTATCCGGTCCACGCGGATCGGATTTAAAACGGTAGGGCTATCAAATGGCTTTAGAAATAAAAAGGGTAATTCATTGAATCCGAATCATCGAAACGAACTCAACGATAGGGTCGGAATTCGAATTCGAATTCCCGAGCTCAAATAGCCACGAAGGCTCAAACGTCCTAATTATAATTAGGTCCCTAAATTGCAAATATTGAACAATTGAGTCCAAGTACAATTTAATTATTCTAAGGCACACGTAATTAAAATTAATATCACGTTGACACGTAAGCATGCTAAATCACATAATTCACAAAATACTGAAATAAACTCTCTCGTGACGCCGTACCTGGAATGCCGAAGAGACGGGGCGTCACATCAATTACCCCGCCGAGCGTTGATGATGGCGTTGGATTAAAGAAAAGTACCAATAAGCGACGTCGCTGGTCCAACATTGATGCGTCACAGATCAAAGATTTAATGAACGAGCTAATGGAATCCACACAAGTAACAATAAACTCATCGACAAGTTAATTTGTGCCAAGTGCTTCGAGTTCGACTCATACACCCTTAAATGACATTGCGGCAAAACAAGACGGTTTGTATGATGCTTTAATCTCGCTACCCGATCTGAGTAAGGAGGCCTTCATGTGGGATGCGCATCATCTAGCCAACAATCACGGCGATCTAAGAGCCTTCTATGGTATGTCTGTGGATGTTCGGAGCACGTTTGTCATGAGTCTCGTGCATTTCATAAATTAGTGTCTGCTGCACTTTAGCTGTTAGTTGATGTTTTTATTGTCTGAACAACTTTTATGTTTATGATCTGTTTTAATTTTGTTGTGAATTTTGGTAAAGCACAAAATAGCCAGTGATGGTGTGTGTTTTTAAGTGAGATGTCATGTCTGAAGAATGGTGGATAACTCTTGTTCTCTGATTTAGTTGTGATGTGTTTTTCCATGAATGGAAATGTAGTGTATAAGTAGATGTTCAGGAACATTTTAGTAGGTTTGTTTGTTGTTTAGACATTGAGTGGTGGTAGTGGTTGGTTGTAATGCAAATATGTGATATGTTTCCCAGAAAAACCATGACCAAGTTCATTAAATCATTAACACTAAAACATAGAATGAACTGTTGAACATAACAAACATTAAATAATTCAAGTAACGTTCATCTTAATACTTGAATATGATGTTCAATGCACCAATCCTGCCCCCTTTCCAACATAAAACAAGGGCATATTAGGAATTTCAAGCATTAATATGGTGGAGCAAATTCCTACCAAACACGAAATCAAATGTGCCAAACCGAAACTTTTAGGTACCTTAAAAACTACCAAACAACAAATTAGCTCATCTTTGTCTGAGCTAATTGAACTTAATAAGCCCGAACTTTACTATGTAAAATAAGGATATGCAAGGATACCAAATGCTTTCTTATTGTTTTATGTTACATATTACATTTTACTGTATGTAACAAACAAACACATTTTATCTTTCAAAATGAGTCAGAGGATGGACCGAAGACTTGTCCTTGTATGAGCGGAGATAAGTTGAAGTTCTACTTCATGTGCGACTGTGCGTGCATGAGTGAGTCTAGTCTATACATCCTTACATGATATCACCCGATGCTTAAGATGAGAAACCTTGCTATCATTGTAAGAAAAATGTTACTTTACTTTTGTGATGTAATCATGGGATCGAATACTACTAGAGGTGAGAGTCTAGAGACAATGCCAACTCACCATATTCCATTGTGAGTATTGTGGGACCGCATTAGTTGGAGCTAGCGGATAAATAACCGCTGCCTGGTTGGATCAGTGGGATCCGATGAGAATTGGTAAAAAAAATGGGTAAAAGAATCAGACTGGACTAGGTTGATGGGTTGTTTGAATTGGTAAAAAAATGGGTAAAAGAATCAGACTGGACTAGGTTGATGGGTTGTTTGGACCGATATTCCAGGAAAAAAAAAAAAAAAAAAAAAAAGAGAATTTGTGAAAAATCAACCATTTGAAGAGCTTAACTGTTTATGCCAGCCGCCGGTTGCAAAAAATCTAAAACAAACTACTCAGCGGTGTTGTCAAAATTTTTTTTTTAAAATTTTGGATTTTAGATGATTGGGGAAAAATGTATACCATTTTGCTAAAATAATTGAACAAGAAATGGGGAATTAGAGGAGAGGAGAGAGATGAGAAGTTGTTGAGAAAGTAACCACATGAAAGACACGACAATCATCAACTGGATTGAAGAAAAACCTAATAATTGAATGGAAATTAGATTTCTAATATTAGGTTTTAGGATGGTGGGCTTGGGCCTTGGGGTGTTGGGTTATCATGTTTTAGTTAATTAAGCCCTAAAATCTAAATAATGATATTGTTGTTTTATTTATTTGATTGTTAATTAAATTTCCATTAATTAGATATTTAATTTAATTGAAATTTGTTTAAAATTATAAATATAAATATTTATATTTTTATATACTAATTAGTTGTTTTTATATATCTTATTAATATCAATAATATTATATTTGTAAATATATAATTAAATATAATATTATATAATTATGATATCACACCGATTCGTCCACGAATCGGTGATCCAACCAGTCAAACTAATAAAATCAATAACCACTAAGCACTCCGGTTGGACATCCGGTCAGAATTTTAAAACATAGGTAATTATAGACGTAATCTTGTATATTGATTAATTGAAATGGTTGTAATCTTCATTCAAATGGTTGATGGTGTAATGCTTGTATATCCAAAGGGGCTACACATTTTTAGCACAAAAAAGAAAGAACGAATATTTAGGTCGGCTCGCGAGATGTTTGAGTCATGACCGAGCTAGAATTTGGGTAGCTCTCTGCCTCACGCGCCAAGCCCGAGCTTGAGCCAGCAAAAAAGTTAAAGTTCGACTTGGTTCGATTGGGTTCTAATTCCGTGCGGCATGTGGGTGGCTCGTGGCGCGGTGGGTCGCTACAATAAGAATATTTCGCATGATCAATAAATTTTAAAAAAAAAATTAAAACTCAATTCATTCGTTTATAATATATATATATATATATATATATATTACGACAACAGACCAATTTTGTAATGACCCTTTCCCTTCACTTAGAAAAAAGTGTGTGCCCGACTGCCCGTTATCATCTTGTTATCCTACTTTACATACAGTTTCAATCCATCACAGGAACCTATGATGTACGGACACTTTTAAATATATCATTTTGTCGTGTCGTGTCGTGTTCGACACTCCTCACGTGAGAAACTCAAGAAAAAATCTGTGTCGCCGTATTCGTATCGTGTCGTGTCGTGTACGTATCGCCGTGTCCGTATCCGTGTATCATAGCAGGGAACATTGCTCGGAGCAACAATGCTTTAGATTATGGAATTTGACAGACCTCCTAGATATTTTTGTTTTCCTGACGAACAAACAAACAAAATCAAAAGAATAAATTAAAGTAGGAGCAAGTAAAGGGAAGAGAGAAAGAATATATTGATGAATGATAACCTAAAAGAAACTAGGAGGGTGATTGCAAAAGCGGAGAGCAAGAATTGACTTCCCTATGTGTCTAGCTGTCGACAATCTCATTGGCATTATCTATTATAATAGATTCTCGATGCAAAGTATCATATATCTCTCAATTATTAAAGCTATAATAACAAATTCATAAGAATATGATCAAATTTCAAAATTTACGTTTCAATTGATGGATAAGAACATGATCAAATTTGAATTGATGGATTTCAATCGCTGTTGCGCCCATTATCTCTCTTTTCTTTTGTTTCTTCGGCACTAACTCATCTCTCTCTCGAGCCCCCTCTCAGCAAATATGACTTTTGCTGCTGCACCTCTCCGTCGTCAATCATCCCTTAATTCTTGCTGACCGGCCACTGCCATTGTTGCTATTAATTTTAATATTTGTTTTGTGTGTCATATGAGATCTTCGGGTCTCTCATTTCGAGAGTTCGAGTCTTTCATACCTCACCATGTTTACTTTGTATTCTTTGTTTCTTTTAGTGGGATGTCAATCATGTGGCACTCGCTTGCCCATAACTCTTAATGTCATAATACGGTTACCCAACATGCTAACTAACGATAAATTGGATAGAATTTTGCTGTTTTTTCTTCTGCAATATCTCGCCGTGACATGAGTTTGAAAGGGATTAATTTAAGAACTTGTTTTCTTTTTATAAGGACTAATATAGTTTATTTTGTCTTTTTTTTACCCCATATTAATTGTAGGGTGGATCTAGAAAAATACTAAAGATCTCCCTCCAAGTCGTTCATACAACTTTTCGCAGAATTCTATATGTATCTGTGAGATCGAGTATGAAATTCTGTTTACTCACTTTAAATTGCAGTGACAAATAGGAGACTCCCAGAAGTCACAAACTCAGACTTCTAAGTTGAGTGTAGTGCATAATTCGGTCTGTTCCCTTCTATGGGTTTTTACACCATAATAAATACATGCTGCAAGCCTGAAATGTATAATAGTTGATTGATATGTAATAGCCTTCTGATTTCTATATTAGGACACAAGTCCTTCTTTACATGCATCGAGACATGGAGTTCGGTAATTCAATGTAAAATGATTACAAATTAGACATGTCATTTTTGTCCAGACAACATTATAGTAGATAAGATTACAGTTATTACTAGGACTGAAAAAACAAATAAGATTGCCGTTATTATAGTTATATCTCTTTTCTAATCTGCATAGTCTAACAATACACTTAGTATGTGCACGAGTGAAACAAGAGATGAAACACAGTCTTAAAATAAGAGATCCCGGACAAATCTCCTAGCATTAATGCCATGGCTGTGTTTATTTGTTTACAGTAAAATCATTTTACCTCTTGCAGACAGAAAATGTTCCTAAAAGAAACAGAAGGGACCACAAGATTGGGCAAAGTGAATGAAAATTGATTCATAAGATACATATTCCGTCGGAGATATTACGCTACTACAATTGGTCCCATCCACTAAAGTCCTAAGATGGCCTCACAAAGATCCGACAGACCCCATATATATATCCCGCCTCCCACGACGATTGTTGCTTGACAGCACGGATGATAGGTGTTTCTTTTTCCCCCCGAAGAGATAATAATTAGATTAATAGTCATAAATCTAAAAGTAAAAATAATCATTTGTCTTAGAATGATCCTGATATGTTCAATTTAGAAAACTGTACTAATGAAATTTATAGTTACATTTGATAATTCGATTTGTCTCAAATTTAATAGAACCGAGTCTCGTGTTCAAAGCACAAAATTCTGATATGATTTGAAAGTTAAAAAATGATTTTGATGTATAAAATTACTATAGATAATGGGAAATTAAATTGAATTTGAATTTAAGGAGGTGAACTGTGTAATTTCATACTAAGCTGCGTATTTTAGTTATAAATATGTATAACCGAATATGATCCATTAATTTTCTAAACTGATCATGATCCTAATATATAATTGGATATTTGAATATAGAAAGTAAGAAGATGATGCACCAAGTTGATTTTGAAAGGTTGAAAAAGACACTCGCAAGTTATGAAATGTTTTTGGAGCTTCCAAGTTTCAATATGAAATAAGATCTCAAAGTTCTTGAATTAAAAAAAAAGGATTATAGGCTAACTATAAGATATTAGTATTAAAAATCAATATGGTAAAAAGTAAAATAATATGTAATGGCGTACGATTTCATGTACCAAGCAACTTCAAAGTCCCTATCCAATCTACCTACCTTAATATCCGATAGAAATATATAATCGTTTATTAGCCAATGCTCAAAGAAAATCAATGAAGCAAACATTCTTTTTGATTTTATAGTCCGTCTAAATGAATTGAATCAAATCAAAACACTAAAATATATTGCTTTTCCCATCTAATATGCGTGGATATTAGAGATCACATACTAAAAACTAAAAAAGGGAGGACCATATACACATTATATAATATATATGCCATTTGAAGACCGACCTTATCGTTAATTGGCCACTAGAATTCAAGTATCCTTTTCCCTCTTTCTTTTTGGTAAGGACTTCACTTGTTAATACGAATACGAACACGACGACACGGATATGGAAACACGGATTTTTTTTTTTAATTTCTCACGTGAGGAGTATTGGACACAGTGTCCGACATGACACGATACGACAAAATAATATTTTTAAAAGTGTCAGTGCATCACATCTATCTATACAACAATCTCCCATGCATGCACCCGCACCCTCAAGAAGTTAAAAAGATGAGCATCACCCACCGTTCCTTTTGACCGAGTGAGATTTTAGATAAACATCAGCTTTTATATGTATGCAACACCCTAATATAGGTACGTAAGCATGCGTATTAGTGGTGTAATACGTATAACGTACCCTCTTATGTCTCAACCTATTGTCTTTTTTGTACAATATTGCCGACTCTGAATGGCTAATAAAGTTAAACCCCGCCTAATTATTATGAATTGCTTCCCATATATCTTCATTAATCTAAAGCGTTGCAGTACTCATTGAAGCATGCGTATTCAGAGAATCATAATGTTACTAAAGTTTAATTTACACTTGATTCTCCAACAAGAATCATAATGTTACAAGCTAGAATCTTTCTGCTGATGCACTAGTGTTAAAATTTTATGTTCTACTTTCTTCTTTTTATTTAAAGTTAATTATACACCTAACCCTAAATGAGATAATTGCAACTCGTATCTAAAATTAGATATAATTAAAGATATTATTTTTATTAAAAAAAAAAAATTATACTTGACTCCTGGTATTCCGTTAAAAATGACTCAAACTTCCTATTTTGACCTCGCATATTCTGTAAAATAATTTCTGAAATTTTGGCATAAAATTAAATAAAGAATGAAAATTTGGTTTTGCCTTTTAGTTAAGTACACCTAATCCCAAATTAGATGAGACAATTATAATTCGTCCCCAGAATATTTAAATACAATTATGCATATCACCCTTCTAGAAAAAATTTAATTCCCCAAAAGATCAAAGCTTCCGTTAAAAATGACTCAAACTTCTAATTATGTCCTGGTATATTCTGTCAAATAATTTCTAATATTTTGACATAAAAAATAAAAAATAAAAAATTCGATTTTGCCAATTAATTAAACGAGTCCATTCAAAATTTTACCCTAGAATAAACAAATCAATTTTTTGTCTTCCCATTGCGCTCGCCCCAAGTTGATCAGAATGAGATGGACACGTATGAGAGGAAACTCTAAAAGGTTCATGTCAAAATGTTCCCCAAATCCAAACTTACAGTATTTTTCGTGCGAATCGTGGCATTATATGTAATATGAAAATATTCCTTTCACCGTAAACTTGGACTGTTTTAAATTTAGGTTGGAAAAAAAAATCCCCATAATTCAAAATGGTAAATTTTTTTATTCCCATATAAAAAACACAAAAAATTAGCTTGGAACAATTAGGAAATAGACAACATAAATCACGCGGTCACACTCATACTATTCGCGATAAAAATATTACAAAGACTCACTACTTGTTAGCTCTAATGCACGGACACTTCTAAAAATATCATTTTGCCGTGTCGTGTCGTGTCGGACACACGTGTCCGACACCGTGTCCGACACTTCTCACATGGAAAATTCACAAAAAAATCCGTGTCGCCATATCCGTGTCGTGTCATGTCCGTGTCGCCGTGTCCGTGTCCGTGCAACATAGCTTGTTAGTAAGTATATGGTCCTAACTCCTAACAAGATAAAGACAACCCCAACCTCCCTATATATATGAGGAATAGTTATGTCCCCGCAACTTACACTATACACCCTTTTCTCCGATTTTACCTCCGTCGTCTTTAACGTCCCGAAATCCTCAGCTATACCATCACAGTAATTGACATCTATGGAGAAGCTGAAGATCAATAATTCCCAGGTTTTGAAGCTTTTCCTAATAGCTTCTCTCCTCATCATAACACCCCTTTTACCCACATCTCGCAGGTCCACATATCTCTATTTCATCGTCAACATTCTCATCATTGTCGTCGGAGCTGAAGCCGGCCTTTTTTCTTTTCTACTCGAACCTCCGGAATACAAGACACGAACTAATTCTGCATTGGCGCCTGTGTTGATCAACGACGATCACAAAGAGAAAGAATCTGCAACCGGTATAAGCCCTGCAGATGAAGTGAGTGCAGTTAAGGAGCAGAAAGTGAGGAAATCGCCCTCGACGCCGAGCATGTTCTTCATTGGAGCTGAAGCGGAGGAGTTTTCAGTTGAAGAAAATGATATCCAGAGAGATGAATTCGGGGAAGTGAGTGGTCAGGAATTGTTTCAGAAGGCTGAGACATTTATTGGGAATTTTTATAAGCAGTTGAAGATGCAGAGAGAGGAGTCGTGGAAGAAACTTCATGATCTCTTCTGATTATGAACCAGATTAATCGATAGAATTACATAGTGCTCTTCTATTTTGGGGTAAGATCAGTCAATTATTATGTAGATACGAATATTGGATCGTAATTTTAGTTTTGTTACTTTATTAAGGGTTTGTTTTTGGCAGTGTCATCAAGTCATTGAATGTATATATTGATGTGATATGTCATCAAAATTTTAATATATAGAATAGAAGTAATTTTATGCATAAATGACATGAGTACTGCATATAATTAATATTTTCGGTATAATTAGTTATATATATATATATAATTAGCAATATTTTCAGTATAATTAGTTTATTAACAAGCTTTTCCTGCTTAAAATAATTTGCAGTATAATTAGTTCATATATATTAATATATGTATAACCAGCTTATAATTTGGTGTTAAAATATTGTTCACATTCAAAATTTTGCACATTAAATAGTGATCAGGTGATGTAAGACTATGTTTACACTCTAATAATTTTACTTATTCCAGCAGAAAAGCGAGCACGATGATTTTCTTGATTTTCTATCTTTCATTTAATTATTACTTTAAAAAAGACGAAGATTACCTCATCGTTAAAAGGTTAAAAGTTTAAAATTATTTATTAAAAAAGATTATTGAGGAGAACTGCATTTATCTTACTGCTCTAACCCAATTAAATAAAATATTAAAAGAAAATAACAATAACACATTGAGTGAAAACATCAACGAACAAGATAGAAACAAAGTACAAAAAAAAATAAAATATTGAAATTCCCTTGTATTTAACTTTTAAAAACATTTACAAAAAGCACCTCGATCCTTAAATTTCAATCATGCCACTTTGGTTTTTAGTATATTTGGAAATTTTTATCCACTTTTATCATTTTAGGAACAAATCAGTCCCTAAATCAGGCTTGTAATAAAAAGGCAGAACGTTCACTTTAAATGGAAAAATAATTGCAAAATGATGAATCAAAATTATACACAATTCATACCACCATGATTTTTTTTCGCGGTAACAATTGGGAATTGGGATCAAGTACCGTTTCACTCTCCAAACAGAGATTTTTCAACCACTTTTTTATTGAAAGTGATTAGAGAGATCAAAATATTATTAATATTAAAATGAGCAATTTAAATGTTAGGAACCATGTGTTTTATGAATGAAATATGAGTGGGCCAAAAGTTACGGTTTCAGCATTGGAGACATATATTTATTGGAACAAAAGGTTGAATCCCAATCTTGAGGCTCCTACACTCCGACTTCATAAAATAGTTAAAAAATATAAATTAGGTATTCATTCACCTGTTAAGGGGAGGTGTGCCACCCAAAACCTATAAAAGTCATCCCCCTAATTCAATTGGTCACAATGACAGGCTAATTTTAATTAGCATTATTAAAATAAACTTCCACGATAAGAAAAAGGTATATATAATAGTTGAACAAGTAGGCAATCAGAAATATTTTGGCTGCGATCCCAAATTCATCCAGAGCATCTTGTGCATGCAAATGTACGTATCTGGTCCTTACATGTCATGGGTTAGGTATGATATATCTCATGTAATTATCTAATAATTATAGTTTTCCCTTACTTTAATAGGCTGTTTATGTGATAATGCTAATTAAATGGCTCAAGAAAACATATTTCTATATGTTTTCTTGAGCCATTTAATTAGCATTATCACATAAACAGCCTACAAGTATAATCTTATCATCAATTTTTTGGTGACATCAACAATTTTATAACACTTCAAGTTTAATCTTATCATCTTATTATAATGTAGCTCAGAAACGTCACACAAATATTCCTCTTAATTGATTGAAGTTCGTAAAATATAAATATTTCAAAACAACTGATCGAGGATAACAATTTTTTGGTGATTATAAGTGTACTTCGAGTAGGTGTAATTTTTTCCTAGGAGACAAAGAGAAACTTAAATCAAGTTCAGTAACAGTCAAAAACAATAAGGAACGGAGCCATGATTTAATATTGTAGGGGACGAAAATTTAAAATATAAAAAATGACGGGACAAAATCTTTAATTAGAGAGATGAAAAATTAGAATATCAAATAATTAAGGAGCAAAAATATAAATATATCAAAAATATAGATACAAAAATTAAAAAATTTCAAAATTTAGAGAAGCAGAGGCCACCACATGCTCCATTGGCTCCGTCACTAAGAACAATAACGAAAATTGTATGATCGCCCTGCAAGTTAAAGTGTGAATTAAGACATTTGCCCCCTTGTGAGTAAAATTAAACGAGCATAGATCAAAATTGTTAGAAGAGGCCAAGATGTCAACAACAAGATTATGCAACTTAGAAGTATCAAGGCCCTAATCATGAAGTTTCTAGATGAAATTTTTATAGTCACCCGATCTTGAGATCTGGAGCTAAAATATTATGGGACAATTCCCAAGAATAAACGCCTATCTTAAGGCACAAATAGTACCGATCACAGCTCTACCTATTTTCTTAAGGAAACACCGGTATGCTCTCAACAACTTGAATGAAAAAAGGAGGCTCTAGTTTTGACGATTAAGTGAGACTCAGCGAACAACTATACAAGTTACAACATCAATTAATTCATTCTTTTCTAAAACAAGAAGAAAAGGGATATTAGCTTGCGATCCTGACGAGCAGAGCTCGAGATGGCTCGACTTGAAATGAAATTGGATCGATCTTGAGTCGAGTTTCATAGAGCCCGAGTTGGACTTCGAGCCAATCTCGAGCTTTGTGTGTCTAGACCCGTGGCTTGTCGGGAGCCTAAGTTATATATATATATATGTACATTATGCTTTATATTATATAAATATATATTTTTTATATTATATAACATATAACATATATATAATATATATTTCAATTTAATGTTTATTAAATTATTTATTTTGTATTATATGTTATTATACAATTACAAATATATATATATATATATATATATATACTATAGATAATTGGATTGGGCCGATCTCGAGTCAATTTTTCGCTTTCGATTTTAGGCAAAACTCAACTCGTTTGCGGTCCATTAATACGTAGTGGTTTGTTTCTTACAAAAAAGATATTTTTTCCGAATTGGGTTTTTTTTAGTATTTCATGTGATTTGTAAAAAAATATTCGATTTTTATGTGTTTTTTTAAGTGGGTTTTGTTAGGAAAGCTGTAAATTAGGGATCTTTGTATATTTGGTATAGTTGACCTTCCTTATTAGCATAGCCTTGTTAATATTTATCCTTCACTAATGTAACACGTTTGTACAGCATTCTAAGGTGAATAACAAGAATTCTCCCAACCAAGCTATGTTTCTTCTAAAGTCTAACATGGTATCAGAGCGGGCGACGATCCATTAAACGGATCCGACCCTTGCTCATCACATACCGATTACCTCTCACGGCCATGGCCGAATTCAGTAGCCAATCCAGTTTCGATAAGGAATCACAGCAGCCCGTTGATTCCTTAGCCACGCAAATAGCCAGCATTATCGAAAGCAAATTCCAAAACCTACAGCCACAAACAGACAACAGTCAGTACCAAATTCCACAAACAGTCAGTGTAAGCACCAAATTAAATCAGTTTAATTTCTCGTTATGGTCTCGATTGATGAATTTAGCCATTGGAGGCAGAGGGAAACTCAGCCACATCACCGGGGAACCAGCACCTCCGGCGATTGGCCATCCGAATTATTCAAGATGGGAACAAACCGATCTGATAGTCTGTTCATGGATTCTTGACAATATGGACCCTGAACTCGTCCCTAATTATGCCGAATATCCATCGGCAAGGGCACTCTGGGAAGGATTGACCGCAACATATGGGTCTGGAGGCGACGAATTCCAGATTTTCGATCTGAGTGTCCGGGTAAACACCATGAAGCAGGGGACGGACACAATCGAACTGTTCTACAGCAACTTACAGCGGATTTGGAGGGAAATTGATATACGACAGCCCAATCCGATGGCGTGTGAAGGGGATATTGCCATTTTTAATCGCCTCAGATCCGAAGCCAGACTTTTTCAGTTTCTTGCCGGCGTTGATGACCGGTACGACACCGAAAGGCGGGATTTGTTGAAGGAACATCCACTGCCTACGGTGGAGAAGGCCTACGCAATGATCCGACGCGAATCAGCAAGAAGAGAGATCATGGCTGGTGGTCGGAATACATCATTGGCGGCGACGGGACAGGCTACCAACTCCGGCGTGGGTGCCGAATTCTCTACCCAAAAATTCAGATCCAAAGAAACATCATCCCTCTCGAGGGAAAACCCCAGATTCAGATCCACACCGACACAGAGAAACGTTGAATCAGGCACGAGGGGGCCCGTCACCAACAACCGAAACGGCGGCGACCGGAGCCCCATTACTTGCGAACAGTGCGGGCGAAACGGGCACCGGAAAGAGGGCTGCTATGAGCTCATAGGCTGGCCGGAGGGCTGGCGTAGCCGACGAAGAGACAGAACATCGCTGGGCTACGCCGGCGAGAGGAGAATTGGGGCGGCGAATCAGGCCGCAGCCGTGCAAGAAGACGGCGAGGATGGCAAGCAGGAGGAGGAGGCGGCTGATGGAAATGAGAAGAAGGGGAAAGCTTTGCTAGGTAAAGGGTTAAGGCGGGTAGAATTACCGTCTTGCCCTCAATCATATACTTGTCCCAATTCTCATTATATGTACAGTAATAATTCTTGCAACTTAGATTATCCCTTCACTAATATACCTAATGTCTTGAATAATCTGCCATCATGTGACTCTGCTGAAAAAAATAAGAGAACAGTAGCTTGTACCTCACAGACTCGATTCCAAGGGAATGGTACAGTGGGTAAAGAAGCCCGATGGTTGTTTGATTGTGGAGCATCAGACACGATGACGTATGATAAGGGAGATTTGAGGGATTATATAGTGGCACACAAATATTCAATTCAGAGTGCTAATGGTGGATCATCACCCGTCCATGGCACGGGGAACATTTCATTATCCCCCATAATTAATTTGAGAAATTGTTTACATGTGCCGAGTCTCTCTTGCAAATTACTGTCCATTAGTCATATCACAAAGGAATTAAACTGCATGGCCCTGATATACCCCACTTTTTGTTTATTGCAGGATATTCAGTCGGGGAGAGTGATTGGGCGTGGTACTGAGCAAGATGGGTTGTACTACGTAGATGAGGTGGCTCACCAAGGGATTGCAGCGCTTGCTCACGGGACAGTGAACCGCCAACAATGGTTGTGGCATCACCGGTTAGGTCATCCCTCATTAGGGTATCTTCAGAGTTTATTTCCTAGTATTTTTCCTCAGAATAGTCAAATTTCTTGTGAGACGTGTTTACTTTCGAAAAGTCATAGACAACATTTTTCTCCTTCAAACTCCAGAGTGAAGGAAGTGTTTTCTTTAGTTCATTCAGATGTGTGGGGGCCTGCCCCGAATGTTGGTGATCATGGTTTTAAGTATTTTGTTACCTTTGTGGATGATTGCTCTCGCATGCTGTGGGTGTTTTTTCTGAAAAATAAGTCTGAAGTTGCCTTAAAATTTGTTGAGCTTTTTACCATGGTACGAACCCAGTATAAGGCCCAAATTCGTGTTCTTCGTTCTGATAATTGGGGGGGGGGGGGGGGGGGGAATTTGTCAACTCAACCCTAAAAAGATTCTTTCAAGATAATGGTCTTATTCATCAAACCTCGTGTCCCCACACTCCTCAACAGAATGGGGTAGCCGAACGTAAGAACCGACAACTACTTGAAATATGCAGAGCACTTATGCTAGAATCCCAGTGTCCCAAATATCTTTGGCCAGAAGCCATTGCCACTGCCGTGTACCTGGTCAATCGCCTTCCCACTAAACCTCTTGGCCTCAAAACACCACTTCAATTTCTCAGTAGTCAAGTCAGTATACCATCCTCATTGGCTCTCCCTCCACGGGTGTTTGGGTGCTCGGTCTTTGTGCATATCCATAAGTCTGAACGTACCAAATTGGATCCTTGCTCCCTCAAATGTGTCTTCGTGGGGTATGGGGTAAATCAGAAGGGGTATAGGTGCTACCATCCCTCTATTCGACGTCTTTATACCACCATGGATTGTAATTTCCTTGAGACCGAGTATTTTTTCCACCAACCTAGTCCTCAGGGGGAGAAACAACAACAGGGGGAGTACGAGCCACTAGGTTGGGTACCATCTTGGCCAGACACAGTCTCAACAGAGCAAGTAGGCGAAACCACCGAGCCTGCCTCTCCTACAGTACAACTCTCCACATCTGATCCAGCACCAATCACCTCGACTGATATCCTTGAGGTATGTAACAGTAATTCAGATTCAGATAGTTCATATCCTGTAATTCAGCATGAATCTAACAGTGCAGGAAGTGAAGAGGAACAGGGGGAGTATGGGACACAGAATCAAGTTGAGTTGCCACAGGATGAAACCAGATATGTTTTACCACCTAGAGCTAACCGGGGGGTTCCTCCCAAGAGATATGAGCCGGAACTTGGGAAGAAAACATCAAAGTACCCAGTAGCCGACTTTGCTCAAAGAAATCTGTCACATCAGGCCCGAGCTTATGCTACTTCCGTATATTCTACTGTGATTCCAAATACAGTAGAGGAAGCTCTTACAGATGACAGGTGGATTCAGGCTATGAAAACTGAGATGGATGCACTTGAAAAGAATGGTACATGGGATAAGTGCAGGTTGCCAAGTGGAAAACGTGCAGTTGGATGCCGATGGGTGTTTACGGTCAAACATAGAGCAGACGGAAGTATAGAACGATATAAGGCTCGATTAGTAGCCAAGGGGTACACACAGACCTATGGCGTGGACTACTCAGAGACCTTCTCCCCAGTGGCGAAAATAGACACTATCAGGGTTCTATTTTCAATAGCAGCGAATGAGGATTGGCCACTACATCAGTTTGACGTGAAGAATGCCTTCTTGCACGGCGATCTACTAGAAGAAGTATACATGGAACCCCCACCTGGTTTCTTGGGTGGATATGATAGAGGCGAGGCATGCAGGTTGAAGAAGGCCCTGTACGGCCTGAAGCAGTCACCACGTACGTGGTTTGGGAGATTCACAGTGGCCATGAGGAGATATGGGTTCCACCAGAGTAACTCAGACCATACTCTATTCCTTAAACGAAGAGGAGAGAAAGTCACTTGTCTGATCATCTACGTAGATGATATGATTATTACAGGGGATGATTCAGAAGAGATAGCTCAGCTAAGACATAATTTGTTTCGGGAGTTTGAAATGAAAGATTTGGGGGAACTAAAGTACTTTCTTGGAATAGAGGTGCTCAGGTCGAGACGAGGCATCTTTATATCTCAACGGAAGTTTGTGCTTGACTTGCTCGCTGAAATTGGACTCCTCGAATGCAAACCAGCGGATACTCCAATGGTGGTGAACCATGGACTACAGATAGTGGATGGAGGAGAAGATGCGGATAAGGGCCAGTATCAGCGGTTAGTTGGGAAGTTGATTTATCTCTCACATACACGGCCTGATGTAGCATACGCAGTTGGGGTACTCAGCCAATTTATGCATCGACCCCAAAGAGAGCATATGGAAGCAGCACTGAGGGTCTGTCGGTACCTCAAGGGACATCCGGGAAGAGGTGTCTTATATCAGAAACACGGACACCTAGACATTGAAGCATATACTGATGCTGACTGGGCCGGGAATCCTGTTGACAGGAGGTCGACATCCAGATATTTCACTCTGGTAGGAGGAAACTTAGTAACTTGGAGAAGCAAAAAGCAGAAAGTGGTGGCTTTATCCAGTGCCGAGGCAGAGTTTCGAGGAATTGCACGGGGTGTAACTGAAATCCTATGGTTGAGAAAACTTCTTGGGGAAGTTGGGTTTCCTGCTAAAGAAGCCTGCAAATTAAGGTGTGATAATCGAGCAGCAATCAGCATTTCAGAAAATCCGGTGCAACATGACAGAACTAAGCATGTAGAGGTTGACCGGCACTTCATCAAGGAAAAACTGGAAGATCGAGTTGTTGATATCCCGTTTGTGCGGTCTGAGGATCAGTTAGCCGATATTCTAACGAAAGCAGTAAATGGGAGGATTTTCAGCGAAGTATTGAACAAGTTGAGTATCGAAGACCCGACACTCGACTTGAGGGGGAGTGTTAGGAAAGCTGTAAATTAGGGATCTTTGTATATTTGGTATAGTTGACCTTCCTTATTAGCATAGCCCTGTTAATATTTATCCTTCAATAATGTAACACGTTTGTACAGCATTCTAAGGTGAATAACAAGAATTCTCCCAACCAAGCTATGTTTCTTCTAAAGTCTAACAGGTTTTTTTTCGTATGGAAAAAGATTTGATTTCTGAATCGTGCATGGTTACCAAATCTGGAATATTATTGTTTTCATCAAATTTTTGCATCATAGATGTTTATTGGCTATAACTTTGTATAAATTATTAATAATTCTTTAATTAATCCTTATAGGTGTTGGTCCACCGCTATTTCATTGACGAGGAAGAAGATATTGAAGAGTATATATATTAGTGAAAGCGAAACTTTTTATACAATCCACCATAAATTATAAAGAACTTAGAGGGGAAAAAGAAAAGAAAGCGAAACTTTTATTTGTGGTTTAAGTTGTTTATAATTTATGGTGGATTGTAAATATAGTTGGTGGTTTTATTTGTGGTTAAGTTCTTTATAATTTATCGTGGATCGTAAATATAGTTGCATTTTAGGCTTATTTTTATGTTTCTTTATTATAAATTTAAAAATTGCTCCAGTAAACCACTTGTATTTATTTTTGTATTTTTGACTTTTTAGTTTATCCAAGTGCAAAGGGTCTGGAATAGGGATGTAAACGATCCGAGCCGAGCCGTGGTCTTTTTTCTTGACTCGAGCTCGGCTCGGCTCGGCTCGAGCCAAATAAAAAATGCATTTTTTTATTTGAAAATTAATTATTTGTAATAATTTAGTAAATTTATATATAAAAATCAGTATATATATATATATATATATATAATATTATATATTAATTAAGCATTTATATATATATATATCAATATTTATTTATTTATTTTAAATTAAAAATAGTGGCTCTCGAGCCACGAGCCAGAAATAAAATGTGCTTGGGTTCGAGCTCGACTCGACGGGCTTGCGAGCTGGCTTGACTTGTTTACATCCCTAGGCTGGAAGTGGATTTTGATAGAGTTGGGGCCCAAAAAAAAAAAAGAAAAAAAAGGAGAGTTTGGATGTTGATTTTTGGGGTCAAGTCTCAAAATGGGCCTGTACGGGTCTAAATCTGGACCCGAATCCAACGAATTTCAAAATTGAATCCAATAGGTTCAATGAATCTGGGTCAGATCTGAATCCATTTGTGCCTTAATGGGTTCGAGACGGGTCCATAATTATATCCAATATAATTGGATTGGACTGCAATGATGCAAACTATTGTGTGATCTCGTTAGTCTAGAACTCTGGATAGCTTGGACATGGAAAAAATATTGACTTTCTTCTATAATTGAACTAACCATGTGCCGTATACTGCATGAATATTTAAAAAATTTGTAGGAATCATATAAGATGTGATGTAGAAACAAAAAAAAAGGTGATTATAAACACGACATAGTATATTGAACGGGTTAAAATTATCTCCATCATATTTAACATTATCATTCCTCTCTCTCTCTATACACCAAAAAACTCAACAGTGAGACTATTATACTAACATGTTTCAAATTGCCCCTACGCAAGGATGACACGCATAAATCGAGAAATGTTTCAAATTGCTATACGTAGTAGAGTGAAGTGAACCCATGCATTTATAACTGTTAATGGGTTGTCGGTATTTATATATGATCCACATGTCAAAGCCAAATCGGTCACCAAAGAATTAAAGCCCAAACCCTTGCAAGTTGCAACCTTCGGAGGATCAAAGAACTGATGCTTTTGTATCTTCTATATTCGAACAACAACAACATTTAGAAACTAAAATAATCTGCAAACGCTCATCAACGTACCGGAAACCAATCAACATCATATATATATGTGTCTCCATATAAAAATCAAAATGGTCGGGGTAAGCTTCGTCAACCATATCCCATCAATAATTTGAACGCCATTTCGCATGCAGCGAATCAATTCATAGAAAACTCTCCACTCGATTCTCCTATATATCCAGATTAGAAGATCCACACCATTATGCACCAGTACTATATGAATGCCGACAATTTCTTTGCCTAATTAACAGAAAGTGTATTCTGTTCTCATCTCACTTTTCATCTCTCCACTGGTCACAAACTTTACCATCTTCCCTACTAGCTCCTCTATCTCAACTGGTTTACCTTCCCTCACCCGTCGAGCTAATTTTCCTTTCCTCTACAAATAAGAAAATAGTTATAATTATAAATTTTTTGATAAATTTCTATTAGTATTATATATTATTAATACCGATTTAACTACATTATAATATCGTAAATGACTAATTGAATACATAAATAAAAAATTCTTTCATTTATGCACAAGTTTAAACTTTTCTAAAATTAATTCTCAAAGAGCATGAATTCCTACAAATTATGAGTAAAATATTAAAAATAAAATTTATATATTCTTCTTCCAATAAGTTTTTCATGCACAAAAACTCTAGAAAATTATGTGAAGTGTGAAAACTGATGCAATATCTTTTGATTCCGAAAATGACTTAAATGTGAAATTTTATCCTTGGAAGTCAACCGTGATGGGCGTAGCCATGCCGTCGTGAGGCCCAAAAAGTGCTTCGCGTGCATATGTTGTGGGCCGTGAGACAACATACGGGTGAAAGGTTATGCCCTCCGAAGTTTTAAGAGCAAACTAGAACACACCCAACACATACAAATGGATTTAGCATGCACAATGTAAATGGATAAAAAGAAATATATATATTTTTTTGGTCAACAATAAAAAGAAATATATAATAAGATGAAAGTTGGTTATTTAAAAAGTATTTAAAATTTGTTAAATTTCTTAATGAAAGTTAATTAATTTTCTTTTGTAGATGTGAATTATATTTTAACTATTTGATATTCAAATATGTTTTTTTTTATTTTTTAAATTTATTTTATTTTCAAACTATAGCATTTTTTATTTAATAATTTTATTTCCACATTTAATTATTTTAAATATTTTGTTTTACTTTTTATTTTTTTATATAATTACATTGTGGTATTTTATAATTTCAATAAATAATTGTAATTATTCTACTTCTTCTTATATATATGGACATTCACATTATTAATCATATTTGTTTTCACTTTTGCTTCGATTGTTATTTTTTATTATTTTTATTGCTTATTCAGATTTTTGGATATGTTTTTCTTACAATAATTTTTTGATCCATAGTAATTTTAGTTTATATATTTCGTTCCTTTAATTATATATTTGAAAAATCTCTATAAGTCGAATGAATAGAACTCTATCTATTTTTAGTTTCAAATCTTTTATATTTGTCCTTTAAACTTTGATAAAGATATATGAGACGACTCTATATTTATATATTTTATTCATATGTTATTCGTTATCGGAAGATGTAATTTTATATTTAATATTAAAAGTTATTACTTTTAAATAATTATTTAATTCACATTTTACAAAATTAGAATTTACTTATTTTTCTACAATGACTTGCATATACTAAATAATTAATTACATTTGAATACTTTGTTATGTTTAATTATATATTAATACATATTTTATGTAACACCCACATCGTAAGGTGTCACATCCCCCGCACCACTAGTCCAATCCATGCATGAAATTAATTTCCATACACAAACCAAACACGTGGCGAACGGGTGACAATTAAAAACAAAACCTAGCTAAGCGGGGCTAACCCTTAACCAATTAAAACCAACAATGCAATAACCCAAAGCGGAAGCATATATACATCATTAATACAAAACTAAGTTATACAATCATAGGCCATCCCGGCCACCACATAAGATATAAAATAATTCTCCAAAACGATAATACATAATTAAAGTGTAAGTACGTAATTATGCAACAACCAAAAAAATGCTCAAGCTAGGCTACAAAATAAAGACTTGACAGACTCTATTTCCTCGCCTAGCGAGACCTACAAAAGCTGAAAGTGAGGAGGGTTAGTCTATGAAGACTAAGTGAGGGGTTTAATATATATAGCTCAAATAACATGCAACCTATAATTCCGAGCATGGTTTTAACAAAGGTCCAAGTGGATAGTTGAATAAAAGAGCCAACGCCCGAAATTACAAGTATCATTTAATTACAATTAGCATTTGGCAATCGTGACCCGATGAGTGGGTAAAACTCCATCCAAACTCCGACAGTGTACAATGTTCAGTTCAAGTATGAGGTGATCATGCAATTCAGTATTCAAGTAATCAGTTACTTGATAACTTAATAATGTCCCTCCTTCTTCCACGGATCAGTGGTCGGGTTTGCAAGGCCCAAGCCACCTAAGTACAATGTGAGACGGGGGATCATGACTCCTACCCGCTCCTTCGATGGTATGGGAACCACCGGCTCAGGAATACCCCGCCTTCCCGTCTCCTAGGTCGCGCGAAGGTATTCCTAATGGGTACTACGTGTAGAGGTTCTCTTCGACGGTCTGATGTCGTTCCGGTCGCCAATCCCACGTTTCCCCTAGGGCCCAAACAATACAATGCAATATCTCGCCAAAACAATATGGTTGGTAGGTTTTTATTAAAAGAAACGGGGTTCTTTTATAAATCACTATGATATTTTGGGAAAACTATAAGTATAATATAAGTTTTGGCCGAAATAGTCACATAAGGATATTATGGGCTTTAGATACGTAAAGAAAACCTCACCTTGAGCAAAAGAAGAAAGAACGAGAAGCCTACGGACCCTGCTCCTCAACCGGACCAAGCTCTGTGCAAGAAAGATGAGTGTACATAAGACTCTAGACCAATGAACCAAATAATCGACGAACGGCATGCTCATGGTATGGAATGATGATAATTATAAGTCATGAGAATGCTCATTCACAAATAATACTTCAAATAATCACATATGGGAGCCAAGGGAGTGAAAGAAATGCAAGAAGAGGTGTTTTGGCGAAATTTGGCAAAAGTTGACAATTTTTGAAAATGCGCAAGCTGTGGAAAATTGAGAATATCTTGAGTTCTAGAAGTTGAAATGGAGTTTTGTTGTTGGATATGAAAGTATACAAATAGAGATTTCCAAGCATATAAGGCTCGAATTCTAGTTCAAAGTGAGGTGAAAATGGCGTAGGTCCGAAGTTGGGTTAACGCAGATTTCCTGGAAAATGGCGACACCAAAAATAATTGATCATATCTCACAATCTAGGAATGATATTGAGGTTATTCCAATTGGAGGTTGTTATAGACTTCAAGAGGTTTCCAACGGTTCAAAAATTAGGTCATTTGGAGTTCGTTTGAGGGGTAAACGAACGTTTTCAAAATGAACTGAAAGCAGAAACGGACGTTTGGAAACCGTCTGTCGATGCAGTAGCATCTCACACGGGCGTTTGGAAAATGAACTAAGGGGCCAAACGGGCGTTTGGCATGCCGCTGGGCGAAAAAAACAGGGCAAAAACAGGGTATGGCTCGGAAATTAGCTCCCAAATGCAACCAATACCAAACAACAACAATAAAACACCCCAAAACTAACCTATAACACCAATATACACCTCATACTTCAATTGCAACACATATATCTATCAATTAGACACTTAGATCCATCACTTAAAACTCCAAATGCCATGAAATCCAAATAAATCACAATCTCAAAGTATTCATGCATAAGGCCCAAGATAAACACATATCTCATCATATAACCATGTCAATAACATAGCTACCCGTATAAATCTCAAACCCTCAACATACCCACACCTACACACACACATATATATATATACCAACCCATGAGCCAACCTTAAAAGTGAAGAAAGGAGATGAAGATGATGGTGATGATGATTCTTGATGAATGCTCCAACTCTTCCTCTTCTCCAACTCCAATATGAATGTAATGAAATGAGATGAAGATGAAAGAAAGGGGTTTTGTGTGTGTGTTCTTGCATATATGATATATTATATGTATTATATGCAATATATGTATAGATATATATCATATATGTATAAAACAAGATATTAAGTATATTATATGTATATAATTTGTTAGTGCTCAATTTTATATATATATATATATATATATATATATATATATATATATAAAAATGCATGTGTGAGTGTATTAGTTTAGGCAAATCATGTATATATATATATATATATAAATGTATAATGCATGTTTCATGAATAAATGTATGAAGCAATGAAAAGATTAATGTTATGAAATTAGTTTAAGTATATATATATAAGTGTATATATATAAAATATGTTATGAAATGAAATGTATGAAACATGCATATGTTAGAAAATGGAAATGAAATGAAATGGAATTACAACTAAATGAACACATAGGTAATTGGACAATTAATCACATACTTCCAATTAGACACATAATTCCTAAAGCATGCCAACAAACCTAAAACTCAAACTCACACGTTTCGCATGCGTACCTGAATGGAAGATACGGGGCGTTACATTTTACGTAGGTAAAATGATTTTTTTCGTTCAATAAAAAAAATTACGTAGGTAAAATGAATTAATAAATTTTATTCTCTCCTCTTTTTATTATTTAATTATTCTATTTTCTATTTTTTATTTTTTAATTAGTTAACTATTTTTGTATACCATTAAAATTTCAAACAATCATATTTTTATTTTTAAAGAAAAGTTTTAATATCATTTTTTTTCTTCATCACATGTTATATGACTCCTGCGAAATCTATTAAAATATTTTTAAAACAATCGTGCAAGCACTAGGATAATACTAGTTAGTTGATTTGTATTATGGAATAATGAGATATCTTAGTTAATATTAAAAATTCAAAAAAAGGAAAAAATTTCATTTGATCAAAATTACATAATCAAAATTAAATATCGTTATTCAATATATGATAGTATAGATTTTTTTTTTTGGTGAGAAAACAAAAGACACAACACTAAACATCCGCTTTCAAAAGCTCCAACACCTCAGCCGGAGCGACATCCCAAACTTCCAAATCAGTGTGGAGATGGTGTCCCATCTTATATGATAGTATAGATGCATCAAAAGTTTTGTCAAATTTTTTCATGTGCTAAAGTGCTGAAATGTTTCAGTCCAATTAGAAACATATGAATTGTCACTCGCACCTCGTGGAATTAGCGTCATCTTGTTATAAATTCTATAAGAGAATGCTAAAGTTATTATCATGAAACTAGTGGCGTTAACAAAGGAGCTGGATTTGACTATTGGAAATGTAAACAAATGGAATTGGAGCATGATTTTGGGGATTTAGCACATGAGTTGAACTTGTTAGATCGCCCTAAAGTTGCGGATCCAATCCAGAAACCATTTCAATATTATTTTTGTGCACGTCAACCCCATTTCATACTAATTAAATAATACTACATTAATCAATTTAGTCACTAGTTTAATTAATTAAACACATGCCTCGTTTTGTAATTACTAATCTTGAAAATTCTAGATCATAATTAAGTAGTAGCTAGGTTTAATTAATGAACTATTATGTTGTAGTTGAATTTTGTTAAATTTACAATAATTGCAACGTACAACTAATTCTATGTGCGAGGTTATAGATTTAAATATATACGACTTTTATTCTAATATATGGTTTATAAATAAGAGATTTTTTCACAATAGATTAATTTGCATATCGCTTAATATGCTCAATAATCAGTAATTTATTTTCAATTTGTGCATTCCTCACAACAATGAAGTTACTTCGATCGTCAGAACCAAAATTTGATAGCAATTGATATTTCTCACGAAGTGGTAAAACTCGGAATGACAATCTGAATATAGATCGTCACATTTGAACCATGTTGCAATTAAAAGAAATATATCGTCACTTAATAGATTTCGAAGGTGTTAGATATGGTTGATTAAACCTTTTTATCTAATTTAATTTTATCTAATCTCGTATTAGTTGGTCGATATTAACCATTTTGAGTTTAAATTATTTAATCTCTAGTCTGCATCAAACCCGTAGTTATTCGTTGAGGGAGAGCGTGATCGATTAAGTGAGACTATATTCGTTGAATATAAATATAATTTAGTATATCTAACACAATATTAACTACGGCTTCATTGAGATTTTTTTCAGTTTTAAATATTAAACAAATTGCTTGTTGGTAACTCAACTTAATTTGAGTTAATAAATTAATCCCAAAATATAATCTTACATAACTAATACTTTCTTATCTTTGGGGAAAAAAAAACACTTTCTTACCTAACAATTTCACATTCTTTTGAAGGAAACCTTCTTATTATCCTTTTCTTTTCCAACTAGTATTGCTTTCGTTTTTGATGCGAGGATTTCCTATATCAGACATCCCTATTCTAGTATTCTTTCATATATCCTAACAGAAAATAAAACTTTACATGTTTATGCAAACTTTAATGAATAATAAGTTTGAAAAAAATGATCCTCAAGCACGGGGTGGAGTCAGAATAAGGGAACAAGATTAAAAATTGTAAAAAATATAAAATTTTAGGTTAGGGATAGACAAAACACATATAATTTTCAAAGATTTTTTTTTTTCCAAATTTATCCGTAAAATTTTGAGAGGGACTAAAATTGAGGGGATCTAGTAAAGCTACTCAAGCATAAAGTTCCATTGATATATTCTCAGAAATGTTTTATTTTTAAATTTAAAATAATATAAATCTAGACTAAAATTGAGGGGATCTAGTAAACCTACTCAAGCATAAAGTTCCATTGATATATTCTCAGAAATGTTTTATTTTTAAATTTAAAATAATATAAATCTAGAAATTTTATTGAGGGTCCCCCTTCTTATCGGAAAAGCAGTAAAAGAAAATTTGCATAAAGCACCCGCATCCAAAAAAAGAAAATTTAAATAAGTACCACTTCCCTTAAATCAAAATTATAGAGATATCATACTTATAATTGTTATTATGCTTGTAATCCCAATCATTGTTATCTTCATGATGATAGGTTAAAAGTTGATTACAAAACGAGACTGTCTTTTAGTGATAAAGATATCTTCAAAGTATGGTTTAATAAATTTAATCGCACTAGATAAATAGTATTTATTCATTCACCAATTTATTCAATATATTATTCTTGTAGTTTAAAAGGATGTAATTATGGACTCTTGAGCAAAAATCACACGTCAATCACCGAATTTTTATTCATCAAATATATATGGGCTAATTCCAAACATTTCTTATCTTTTAGGTTTTAGTGAGTTTTATCTCCTATTTTTTGAATTAGTGTTACTGCTTCATTAATTTTTTAAAGCGTAACACTTAACTCTTTTAGATAATTCTGATTGAATATTTCGAGAATATTCCGTTCAAGTTAAATTTTGACCATCAATTTCTCTTCTGTCACGGTGATCCAAAAGTCAAGACCACAACCATAGTATTCCTCTCTCCAATACGAATAAAATTCATATTTCATTGGACCCTATAAGTCGTCGAAAGCATAGAAATTCGTTTGCAAAAGCTTCGTCTGCCTTACGCCTTCTTTGACCGGCGATTCCTCATTTGTTAGTTGTCGAATTTTAATTTTGAAATCATTTTTTTGTTCTTTGCGTTGAGACCTTCAATTTGATGTATAATATCAACACGTTTGAAATCTAATTTGTACAAATTTAATCTTATAAATCATGCTAAAAAAAATTAGACGAAATATTATCTAAAATTCCACCGAAAAGAGGTTAAATGTAACATTTTACAAAAATAAGGGGACAATTGCATTGATTAAAAATTATGGGGCAAAACGCATTAAATTCCAAACATTGTAGCGTTGGGGAATAGCCTAATATATATATATCCTTATCGCCACATATAGTTTTCAAAACAAATTAAACGAAACAATTGTAATTGTCCAATTGATTAACTAGAATTAATGCGACGGACCTTACTCAAACATGCAAACAAAAGCATCAATATCTTAAGACGCAACTTGTTTAGCTTTGAAATATTGTGATTTAATTTTCATACGTGTCTTTACTTTAATACATGAGGCTTAAATAAATATATAAAAAAGTATTGTGCACTAAGTCATGGGGGCAGCCGCCGGGCAGCCATGACCAGAGACCTTACCCGGCCCTTATTCTGCTTCAAAATTCAAAAACTATGCTGGCTAGGATTTTGATAATTTTTCATGGGATTAAATCGAAATATTGAAGTGCAATTTATCTTTGCAAATAATAGTCATATATCTAAAAAGTAAAACACAAAACTTCTAATAAAACTAACGCAGCAATACACTGTCAATCGGGAATTTTCACCGTCTTCCTTAATCATTTGCATTTAAACATAGAGATAGATTATAATCCTAAGAATGCTACAGAGAAACCGATCATCTACTGTGATAAACATTCCTACAATTTTGAAGTCCGGAAGTTTGGGCGCCCAATCTTAGAACCAGTGGTTGATCTTTGATGTTCGATGGTATGAGGGGTCGTTGTTTTAATGACCCTTTAGCCTACTATAGTATTAATTGTTTTGTTAGGCATTTTTGCACTTATGTACTTCTTTATTCTTGGATCATGAACTTGTATTTTTATACTTGGATTTCTTGTAGTGTATATATAGGAGGGGTTTCGATAAAAATTCCACAATCGTGCTGATCAAGTTTATTAGGAAAAGAAAACCGCTAATTTAGACCACTTTATCGTACAAGATTTTTTCATTGATCATGATATGCTATGGTTAATCAAATCCATATTTCATTCAATCACTTAATAAACATGATTATATTCAGTATAAAGAAAGGAGTGATCAACAAGATTTGGGGGAAGGATGGAAGTTTTTTATTTCTAGTCCAAAATTAAATGTCTGACTCTTTGATTGCAAATTGCAATCTACCTATAAATATAATATTCAAATTTGAAAGCATGGCTTATTGGCTTATGCTTTCTTCCATAATATATTCTAAGGCCTGCCCTTTAGTGAAGAATCTCATAGCTATCACGCCTATAATGGACATTTCTTAGAAAATTCAAAATTCTAATTTCTTTTCAATTTACGCCAAAGAAAAGAGCATGCAGAGAGTTCATGTTAACATCAGTAGCGCCATTTCTGCCTTAATCTTTTGGCATCTTGATTGTGATACCCTAACTATACATTTTTCTTAAATTGTTTATCCCTTAAATTACTCTTTCTAACGAGTCTAATTGTAATTAAGGTTGGCCAGAGATTTTTGGCTCTACTGTCATCGCATATGCCGTGCGTATTTTACTCAATTAATTTAATTGGGTGAACGAAAGGTAAAGAAAATTAAATATGTTTCTTTTATTTTATTTCATGATGCATGAATATTTTTTAAAAATATTATTTTATCGTATCGTGTCGTGTCGTACGCTCATGTTAGACACCATATTTGGCCTTATCCCTACGTAGAAAATTCAAGAAAAATTCCATATGGCCGTATCTGTATCGTCATGTTCGTATCTATATATCATATATTCTATGTATATAGTTAATTAAGAAGTGAAGAAAATAAAAAATCAATGAACTAATTAATCATGCTTATGAAATCGTCAGCATTCAGCTACCCAATAATTAATAGAATGAAGTTAAGCTGATTCCAATCGTGCTGCTTTTAACTTTTTCTTTTTTTATTAATTAAGTATATTAATCCTAAAGCCAATACCGATACCACACTTAAGGTGGCTTTTATTTAAATATCGCAAAAGGGTTTCTTAAATTTGTAAACTAAGCGAAATCAAAATTTCTAATGTCGTAACTTCTAATTTTTACCTTTGTTATTTGCCACCCTATTTGGATCTTCTATTTTGAATTAGTATTCCATCATTTAATATTTTTCGTACTTAGCTTCAACTCTTTCATACTACATTTAAGAGTTAATTGCCAAACGACCTATATTATGCCTATTGACCATATAAAATCACGTGATATAAAAAGAATTTAAAATGTAAACAGCCTCTTACATTTTACCGTTATCGAAGAAAGAAATGAAAATAATAATAATAATAATAAGGGTAAAAAGGTAATTACAGTGTATTTATGGTCAACACATGTAATATAAGGGGTTGATATCTGATGGGGTCAAAATACGATCGTCCCACATCAAGACACGTGGCATCACCGAGATGATGACATCTGTCACCCCAAAGCAGCACCCATCCGTTCGCAAGCGCTAAGCCAGTCATCCCCAAGGCTGCACCTATCAGCGCACGAGCGCGAGCCTTCTTCAGGAGTTAAGCCCAACGAGCGCTATCACTCCCACGAGCGTCCTACATGCCAAACGATTGGTACGCCCACGTGCCAAGGGGGCCCTCTTCGAGCGTCACACTCCCTCAGAGCGGCTTCCCCTTTGGCTCGTCACTTGAACTGGAGCCTTCATTCCCCTCAGCGGATAACTTGGCCTCCAATACTCAAGGTTGTCACGAGCGCGCTCTTAAGCCCTCGTTACCAACCACCCAAATGGCTCTCTGACACATCGTACATGCCCGCGCACCTGCCACTGTTGCCAGCACTAACTTTCGGCCACTTTTGCAGAAGATTCCTCCTAGGTTTCTTTCTCATGGCGCCACGTGTTAGGGCAACATTCGGCCAGGACCACTTGAGGCAAATGACCAAAGGGCCCTTGACCCTCAACTATAAATAGCCAAAGTCATCTCCTACACAAGTAAGCTTTCATCATCACTGCAACTGTGACTGAACTTACATTTTCTTCATACACTGAACTGACTTGAGCGCCGGAGAGCCAAACTGGGTATCACCCCCAGTTCCCCCAGCTTGGCCTTCTGACTTTCTTGTGCTTGTCCCAACAGGTTGAACCCCTTTCTCTTTTCCGGCGAAGCTCCGGTGGTTTCCTCCACAAAATACAAATCGTAAAGTGATCGGATTCGGACCCATCCATTTCCGAACCCATCATTTTTGGCGCCGTCTGTGGGAAACCAGTCTTTCATCTACTTCCTTTCTTTTTGTTGGTAGAGAAACAAACACATCCTTATCTTTAACAGCCATGGTTGCAACGAGATCTGGAGCTGTGGGAGGTGGAGAAAACACCTCCCAGGATGCAAATATCGTTCTTCCCTCCACCGCCACTGGTGGAGCGCCGCCACCTTCCGCCGCCGCTGGTGGAGCACCTCCCGCAGCAGGAGTGACTCCACAGGCAGAATCTTCTGCACCACCACTCGCACCGCCGGCACCGCAGATTCCCACCACCGCTGGAGGAGCCTCTCTCTCTGTTCCTCCGCAGTTTGCGCAGACTCCCTGGGTCCATCCCCAGATGAGTCTCGGATTACAGGGCTACATGATGCCCCCACCGGGATACACCCTCACCCCATCTGTCATGATGCCGCCGGTCCCGCCATATCAGGCTGGTCAGATCCAGCTTCCGGTGGCCATCCCCAGGGAGATTGAAGGAGTGGAGTTACCTCCACTGACCACCCAGCAATTGAGGGCTCTATACGCCCAATGTGAGGTTCAGGCGGCTCAGGGGGCATGGGAAAGGTTCCATTCCATGTACTTTCCCTCTGGGCAGGCCACTCAGGTTGCGGCCCCTTTAGGCGGACAGCAAAACTTTCCCCTCAGAGAAGCCCAGGCTGTCCTGAGGGCACAACCACCACCACCACCAGCGAGAGAAGTGCCCCAGCAGGAGGGCAACGAGCGTGCCTCCGTGGGCAGGAACAAAGAGCCTACGGAGCGAGTGAACGAAAATGAAGGAGACTCTCATGTCTCCAGGAGGGGCTCACGAGCCCACAAGGACAAGCAAGTGGAAGTAAATCCTGACGTCCTCGCGGCTGTGCAAGACCAGCTGCAGGGCCTCAAGGATATCGTGGGACAGCTCTCACGAGGGCGCTCAACTCAGATCTCCCATAGTCGGGATGAACGGGTTGACGCCAGGAGCACCCGCACCAAGGACCCTCCACCAAGGGTCCCCCGTCGCAAAGAGCCGGAGGAAAACTTCGGCACCTATGAATACCATCCATTGGCGAGGGGTTCACCCCTCGTGGAAGAAGTTCTGATGGCCCAAGCAGGCATGGCCAAAGTCCCCACATCCATCAACCGTTACGACGGGACAACCGATCCAGCGGAGCACTTGGATCATTTTGTGCATCTCATGCACCTTTACGAGCATTCCAGCCATTACTGGGCGAAAGTGTTTGTCACTTCCTTGGTAGGAATGGCTCAAGAGTGGTACAAGCGCCTGCCGCCGCGCTCGATCCACTCGTATGAAGAACTGGCCGATGCCTTCCTCAACCACTTCAATTCCTTGAAGGCACCAGTCACCGCACCCACAGCCCTTTACAACGTGGTGCAAGGCAAGAGCGAATCACTGCGCTCGTTTTTCGCCCGCTTCAATAAGGAAATTTTGCAGGTGGAAAGGCCTTCGATGGACTTCTTGATCCCAGTGCTCTTTCAGGCTGTGGATCACAAGCAATATGTGAGCAAAAAATTTGCTGATGCCATCGTGGAGAGAAGGCCTGGGACCCTCATGGGCCTAAGAGAAATAGCCGAGCCGTTCTTCGCGCTCGAAGATATGTATGGGACGAATGGTCCCCGACATCACAGCCCGGCCAGGAACGAGCGACCTCATCACGAACGGGGGCGGGATGTGGCAGTCAAGAAAGAGCGCCCTCAAGAGCGCAGGAGGTCGCCACCGCCCCCTCGTCGATTCGAGCGCATTCCGCTCACCAGGCCAAACTCAGAAGTCTATAATCTCTCTGATAAGAAGCTCTTCAAAAGACCCATCAAAATGAGAGAAACAGACTCACTCAGGCGCTCGAACAAATACTGCGCCTTCCACAAGCAGAGAGGGCACGACACGGATGAGTGCCGACAGTTGGAGGCTGAAATCCAAAGGCTCGTTGCAGGGGGCCATCTGAAGGAGTTTGTCCGGGTTCTCGAGCGCTACGATGAACAATGCAACGAGCGCTCCGGAAGGAGAAGAAGGAGTCCTTCCCGGTCAAAGAGCCCAAGGGGTAGGGGACCCCCTGAAAGCAGCAGCCGCCGAGGCAACAAAGGCAAAGCCCCTGAGCAAGAAAACGAGCCCTTCGCAGTCATAAATATGATTGCGGGAGGTTCATCAGGAGGAGATTCAAACGCCTCCCGACGGAGGTACGTTCGGAGCTACAACCAACGCCCAGCAGTGCCCAAGCCTATCTACGCTATCCAGAGATCAAGCGCTCCAAGACCAAGAGAAAATGATGTAATAGGCTTTGATGATAGAGATTTAGAACACATTGTAACGCCCCATGGGGAGGGTGTAACCTCAGATTGCCCCATGGTGGTTAGTTTAGATGTTCATAATCATGTTGTAAAAAGGGTATTGGTGGATAGTGGAAGCTCCGTTAATGTTTTGCCTTACTCTACATTCTTGAAAATGAAGGTTGATCTCCCGCTCGAGCCTCTCAAAACAGCCCTCATTGGCTTTGGAGGCTCAGAAGTTGTTCCACGAGGGCAAATACGCCTAGCTACTTCGTTCGGCCGAGCCCCTCAACGCAAAACACTTTTGGTGACGTACGCGGTGGTGGAGATAGACATCCCATATAACATCATAATTGGGCGCCCTGCCCTCGTTGATTTCAAAGCCATCATCTCCACATATCACCAGAAGATTAAGTTTCCTACTTCCGAGGGCGTGGGAGAAGTACTGTGCAATGTGCGAGAGGCTTGGGAATGTTATATGCTGTCCCTCAGAAAGCCTAAAGCGGAGAAAACCTTCCAAGTTGGCTCCACTAAGAAATCAGTGGATTTCCCCAATTTAGATGAGGACAGCCCGGCTCGAAAAAGGGCAAAATTGAACAAGAAGAAGAATAAAAAGAAGAAGGGAAACAACGAGGAGAATCACCTCGAAAATGTTCCCCCAGGGACCGTTGGAGGATCGTCCTCAGAAGGAGACGAGCCGGGAGAAAGTGAACCCGCATCTGGCGATCGTTTGACGGGAAAAAAGAGGGCGCTCGAACTTCCTCGCCCTGAGGTAAGGATCGAACCCTCGGAAAAATTCCTTACCATTGAGCTGGAGCCTGGAAACAAAGATAAGACTACACAGATAGGGTCAAACCTCTCAGGGCCTTCTCAGATCATGATGATTGATTTTCTAAGGGAGAACAAGGATGTATTTACGTGGAAAGCCTCTGATCTCATAGGAATTGACCCGAGCGTCATTGTCCACAGGCTTAATGTGGATCCATCTTTCAAGCCCATCAAGCAGAAAAAACGGGATGTACATGGCTTTCGGAAAAAAGTCATTGAAGAGGAAGTTAATAAACTCTTGGAGGCTCAGTATATCGAGCCCATCTTGTACCCGGAATGGTTGTGTAATGTCGTTTTGGTACCCAAGAGCGCAAATAAGTGGCGCATGTGCAATGATTTCACTGATCTCAACAAGGCCTGCCCTAAAGATCCTTATCCGCTGCCCCGGATTGATCAATTGGTGGATTCGACTGCTGGTTGCGAGCTCATGAGCATGATGGATGCTTTCCAGGGATATTACCAGATCTTTATGGCTCCAGAAGATCGCCCCAAAACCTCGTTCGTTGTCCATCTGGGGGTGTATTGCTTCCTAGTCATGCCCTTTGGACTTAAGAATGCCGGAGCTACATATCAGCGACTCGTCAACAAGATGTTTGAAAAAGAAATTGGGAGGTCCATGGAGGTCTATGTGGATGATATGATTGTCAAAAGCGAGCGCCAGGATTCCCATTTGGAAGATCTCAAGCGCACCTTTTCAATCTTGCGCCAGTATGGAATGAAGTTGAACCCCTCGAAGCGCACCTTTGGAGTACAAGGAGGAAAGTTCTTGGGATACATGGTCAGCCAGAGGGGAATTGAGGCCAATCCGGAGAAGATCAAGGCCATTTTGGAAATTCCCTCCCCTCGAAATTTGCGGGAAGTACAGGTCCTAGTGGGCAAGATCATCTCGTTGAACAGGTTTATTTCGCGCTCGGCGGACAGGAACCTTCCCTTCTTCAAAATTTTGAGGAACGCACGTAACTTTGCTTGGACAGAGGAATGTGAAAAGGCGCTACAGGATATGAAAGCTTATTTATCGAGCACGCCACTGCTGACCAAGCCCGTCGAAGGCGAGAGGTTATTCATGTATCTTTCCGTTTCTCCAGAAGCCACAAGCGCAGTTCTGATCGCTGTGCGGGAGCGGAAACACTTACCCGTTTATTATCTGAGCAAAACCTTGCAAGGAGCCGAAAAGAAGTATTTGGAGATTGAGAAATTTGCGTTCGCTCTTATTAACGCTTCCAGAAGGCTAAGGCCTTACTTTCAAGCGCACTCCATAACGGTTCTCACCGACCAACCCTTGAAGCAAGTGTTGTCCAAGCCGGACGTGTCTGGCAGATTAATCAAGTGGGCCATCGAATTGAGCCAGTTTGACCTATGCTTCGAGCCCAGGACCACGATACAGGCTCAAGTTGTGGCGGATTTGCTGGTTGAACGTTTTGGTTTCGAGCCCGCCGTTGCGGAGAATGAGGGGTTATGGGTACTGCACACAGATGGTTCCTCCACCTCTCAAGGGGGAGGAATAGGAGTGGCCCTCAGAAACCCCGATGGGATTGAACTGGACTTTGCGATCAAGCTGGATTTCCAAGTCACTAATAATGAAGCAGAATATGAAGCCCTCGTGCAAGGGTTGAACATTGCTTTTCAGAATGGAGCCTCCAGAATCACTGCTTATGTGGATTCACAGTTAATAGCGAGCCAGATTGAAGGAACTTATGAGGCTCGAGAAACCACCATGGTACAGTACCTAAAGAAAGCCAGAGAAATCATTGGGAAGTTCAAGGGATTTCACCTACTTCAAGTGCCGCGTGGAGAAAACGAGCGTGCGGACGCCCTGTCAAAGTTTGCTTCAGCTTTAGAAGGCACTTCCGAACGTTCTGTTACGTTCCTCAGAACTGAGGAACCTTTGATCAAGGAAAGGGTCGCCACCGAGATGATCGCCATGATTGATCCAAACGAGCCCTGTTGGCTTGACGACATCATCATTTTCCTTAGGGATGGAGTCACCCCAGCTGACAAGGTGGAAGCCAGGAAAGTCAGAAATAAGGCCCCTCGTTTCGCTCTGGATCCCGAAGGGAGATTGTTCAAGAAATCATTTCAAGGACCACCAATGAGATGCCTAAGGCCCTCACAAGCGAAGGAGACGCTCGAGCTCATACACAATGGAAGTTGTGGGAATCATTCCGGAGGGCGTATCTTGGCAAAAAAGATTCTGAGAAGTGGGTTTTATTGGCCTACGGTTCTCCAGGATGCCATTGAATTTTCGAGGAAGTGCCCCAAATGCCAATTTCATTCAAATCTCCCTCAATTGCCAGCCGCACAAATGATCCCAATAGATGTCTCTTGGCCTTTTGACCAGTGGGGAATAGACATTGTGGGTCCCTTGCCCATGGCTGCGGGACAAAGAAAGTTTGTCATTTTAGCCGTCGACTACTTCACCAAGTGGGCCGAGGCTGAAGCTGTTGCAAAAATCACTTTCAAGGTTGTAAGGGACTTTATTTGGAAGAACATCATTTGCAGGTACGGCATACCGAGGGTGCTCATATCTGACAATGGATCCCAGTTCGTAGCGGCCGACACACGAGAATGGTGTTCTGAGTTGGGGATAGAACAGCGATTTACCTCTGTAGGGCATCCACAATCCAATGGACAAGCAGAAGTTACCAATAGGATCATCTTGCAACATCTGAAAACCATGCTTGAAAGCAAGAAAAGTGAATGGGCTGAGGAGTTGCAAGGAGCGCTTTGGGCTTATCGCACAACCCCACGAGCGGCCACTGGAGAAACACCATACGCGCTCGTTTATGGGTCAGAAGCGATGATACCAGCAGAGATAGTAAATGAATCCGCTCGAGTAGGCTATTTCGAGCCTCAGCTCAACGATGGCAATAGGAGCTTGGAGTTGGACTTGCTGGATGAAAGGAGAGACCGAGCGTGGGCTAAGATTCACCATTATAAAGCCTCCGTGGCCCAACAGTACAACAAGCGTGTGAGGGAAAGAACTTTCCAGTTGGGAGATTTGGTTTTGAAGAAAGTGGAAGTATCCAGGCACGTAGGCAAATTGGACCCCAATTGGGAAGGCCCATTCAAGGTCATACAACTCAGAGCTAACAACACTTACACCCTGGAGACACTTCAAGGTGAACGCTTGCCTCGCCCTTGGAACGCATGTAACCTCCGGCGGTTTTATGTTTAAAAGCTCTTTGCAAACCCTGATGTAACAACCCTCTTTGACGGGTTCTATGTACTTCCAATCACAAGTAAAAGGTAACATAATCTTTTTAATTTCATTAACATTCCTGTTTCTTTGGTTGCTTGAATGGATAAGTCCCACGTCCCTCGTCCTCACGAGCGTGGTTGGCAACTCATTCCATTATGTATGCTGTTATTTCATATGGGTTACGCTGGCCAGCACTCTACTCCACATGGGGGGACGCCCTCATAAGGATAGAACTGGTTACGCTCACAACCAATTAGGCAAGATGGAAGGGGATCGCGAAGAAAATCCTAGTAGGCCTTGGCTGTTTCTTACAACGCCTTGCGCTCGAAAACGGGATCTCCTACAAGAACGCATCCTAGTAGGCCTTGGCTGTTTCTTACAACGCCTTGCGCTCGAAAACGGGATCTCCTACAAGAACGCATCCTAGTAGGCCTTGGTTGTTTCTTAAAACGCCTTGCGCTCGAAAACGGGATCTACCACAGAAAAAAAGTCCTAGTAGGCCTTGGTCGTTTCTTAAAACGCCTTGCGCTCGAAAATGGGATTTCCTGCAGAACCAAGAAAACGACAAGAGCCAAAGCGCTCGAACGATGGTCTCAGAATCAAAAAGGGATTGCACAAGTCTTGAACGAGGGCAACCACTCAGTAAGACCCTCGCGAATACTCAAGACCTAGCAAAGTCCCCCAAGGGCGGGAAGAATGTCACCAGTCTTGAACGAGGGCAACCACTCAGTAAGACCCTCGCACGCACTAAAGACTTGGCCAAACTCTCCCCAAAGTAAAAGTTTATACAAGTCTTGAGCGTAGGGGCAATCTCACAGTAAGACCCTCACGATCGCTCAAGACTTAGACAAACTTTCAAGATAAATTTACAAATGAAAAATTTATACAAGTCTTGAGCGTAGGGGCAATCTCACAGTAAGACCCTCACGACCGCTCAAGACTTAGACAAATTTTCAAAAGGAAAAGTTTATGCAAATCTTGAGCGTAGGGGCAATCTCACAGTAAGACCCTCACGACCGCTCAAGACTTAGACAAACTTTCAAGATAAATTTACAAATGAAAAATTTATACAAGTCTTGAGCGTAGGGGCAATCTCACAGTAAGACCCTCACGACCGCTCAAGACTTAGACAAATTTTCAAAAGGAAAAGTTTATGCAAATCTTGAGCGTAGGGGCAATCTCACAGTAAGACCCTCACGACCGCTCAAGACTTAGACAAATTTCAAGATAAATTTACAAAGGCAGAAATTTATACAAGTCTTGAGCGGGGGGGCAATCTCACAATAAGACCCTCACGATCGCTCAAGACTTGGACAAATTTTCATTGCATCAAAGGAATAAAGCATTCACAGGAGTATACTACACAGTCTTATTATATGATTCATAAAGGAAATGAAGAACAAAGGCATGGAAAACGGAATCTTTATTCATTGAAAAAGGGAATTATTACAAAGCAAAAGGGCTCAAAGGCCCATGAAATTCTATTACAAGAAATAGCAGAAAATCTGAAAAATACAGGAAATTGATAAGGGGGAAAAGCTTCAAGCGGCTGGGGCGACATCCTCATCAACGATCACTAAGATGTTTTGAGCCACGGGGCCTTGAACTGGGCCCTCAGGCTCTTGCTGTTGAGCGTGGGGATCGTTGGGCTCATCTGCGCCGGCATTTGGAGCGTTGGCATTTTCAGCGGCTTGAACTGGGGCTTCTTCTATGATGGGCGCTTGAGGCTCGTCTTCGGGATCATCAGATGGACCCGCACCCCTTTCCCTGTGGGCATCGGTGTACTCATCCTGGATCAGTTTCACCAGGAAGTCATACTCCATTTCCGCTATGCTGTCCGCGGGGTCGTTTGGATCCTCATCTGCCTCCTCACAGCGCTCATTAAACATGAGCCCCGTACCCTCAGCACCCTTCATCGCCGGATCTGTCAGCCCTTTGTGGATGCCCTGATCCACTGCCAGGTTGAAGGCATTTTGAGCCTCGTCCAAGCAGTGTAACGAGGCCGCGAAGTTGAAAGCTTTGGAATGACAGAACTTGATCAACGCCTCCTTGGTCGCACGCTCTAAGCTCCGAGGCCACTCGCTAACAGTATCATTAAACTTGCGCTCGGCCTCCAGAGCCCTTGTTCTCCAGCTCTCCCTCTCTGCCTCAGCCTTCTGGCACCGCTCGTTGGCCTGTGCCAGTTGGTTGCCCAAACGGATTCGAGCGCCATCAACCGCTACAAAATCCTCCTTCAGCTTCCCCAATTCTTCCTCCGTTGTTTCGAACAAGCCCTTGAGGGACTCGTACTTGGCGATTTCCGCATCTAGCTCCGATTGGATATGGGCCGGATCATTCGAGCGGGCCATCTTCTTGTACTTGGCCTTCCGGTCGGCATAGATGGAGGCTCGCATTTGCACATTCCGGAGCCGGGGAAGAACTTGCTGCGTAAACGAGAGGAGAAGTGTTAGCAAAAAAATGGTGATTTACAGAAAAGAAGAATGCAAAGAATGAAGACTTACGGAAATTAGGGCGTGGGCTGCATCGAACGTCACCTTCTCTACAGACTCACTGTAGAGATGCCTGTGGTCTGCTGAGAATTGAGCCCTACTGAACAAATCCTGGGTAAGACTAAGTGCGACCGAGCCCGGCCTCAGCAAAACCGGCCCGCCGTCGGGGGCGCCAGTAAAGTCTCTGTCCCCTCGACGGGGGAACTCCCACATGTGTTCTTCCTCTGAAGAGGAAGTGTCCCCCTCGCCCCTTGGGCCCTCGACAACTTGCTTCCCTTTGCCCTTGATTGCGGCAGAATCGGGCATTCTCTTCCTCTTGCGGGAAGGTCTACTTGCGCTCGAGCTCGGAGGAGCCTCAGTAATCGCCAGAGTGGTCACTGGCCTCGTTGGTTCTGCAGGAATGGGGGGTTGAACATCATCTGCTCTCTCTGATCGCCCCCTGGTCTCCCTCGGGACCAATCTACGTTCCCCTCGGCCACGAGGGGGCTGCACCTCAGGGTTGGCGCTTGAACTCGCGCCGCCACGAGCGTCCCCGCGGTTGTTACGGTTACGGGGTCGCTGTTGTTCACGCTGCTGATCCCCCTGTGGGGCTTGATTCCTCTGAGCATTGGCGAAACGAGCCGCTTGTCTAATTCCACCGGCCATTTCTAAGATAGCGGCTCCTGCAAAAATGAAAGTACGAGGGTTATAAATCCTTGGACAAGAATTGTTAAGTGTAAATTACAAGTACAAGAAAAGCAGTTAGTATTCATTCCTATCTAAAGTTAGTGCCCTAAGAATCTAACCATCTCTCTCTATGTCACGAGCCGGAGGGTTGTCAAGGAAATAGGGATTGTCAGTGAGGCCACACAGGAACATGAGCTCCTCGTCATCTATCCAATCCTTTGCTTGAATAAGATGGCCCTCGTCCCTCAGAGTGGCTGCCAGGTTTTTGGCCCAATCTTTGGGGAGTATGGGTTGCAGCCGGCTCTTGGCAAACGAGCTCCAATGGGTGACCACCCCAAAGCCATCTTCTGTTGGGGCCTTAACGAAAATAAATTTCTCCTTCCAATTGGGGCCGTAGGTGCTCGAGGGCGAATTGATCAGTTTCATGTGAGCCTTCGCCTGAACATAGTAGAATCCCGCCTCGGGAGAAGAACGTGAGGAACTGACCACCTGGAAAAGGGCGTTGAAGTTCCGCGAGTAGGGCTCGTAGCCCATGATTCTCATCAGGATTATGAAGCAGGTTAGGAGGGCCAAGCCGTTGGGCACTATTTGGGATGGACACAAGCCCAGGTCATTCAGCAAATGGGCCATTGAGACTGAGATAGGGAACCTCAAGCCTCCTGATCTCACGGTGTCCACATATACAGCCATTTCCCCGGGAGGCGGATTGTTTGCACGCTCGTGGTTTTGTGGGATTCTCCAAGTATACCGCTCGTCCCAGTAAATGGGGGCCATCATTGTCTTTACATCTCCCACGGTGACAGTGCTGGGAGTTTCATCAGGCGTGCGCTCGGTAGCCTGATAACCTGAGCCCTCCCCCTCATTGGGTCCTTTGGATTTCTGGGTTTTCTTACTTTTGCCCTTGTCACGGGCCCTTTCTGAAGGCCCGGTTACGGCTTCCGCCACTGGAAGCGGATTTGCAACGGCCACGGTCACTCTATGGCGGTGGGGATGCGTGGCACTTTGAGTTATGGGGAGAATGACTCCTTGTCTTTCTGCCTCCATCACCAGATCCATCTCCTCAAAGATGGGATCCATTCCGCCCGGATTTCTGTCCTCCATAGCCATCACAGCCGCCCCCAGCTCTTCATCTCTAGGGGAATTGTGGGAAGAAGAACTCTCAGTGGCCATCTCTTGGATTTCACGGGCAAATTCTTCGACGTGTTGGTCGGCCATGACAGAAACAGAGGTTTTGGAAGTTTTTCTTGGAGAAGGGGTTAGGGTTCAGAAAGGCGAAAATCTGAGGAATTACAAAATCCTAAAGTCCGAATCTACGGTTAGCAAAGTTAGAAAGTCACACTGGAAATTTACCTTGAAGGTGTTTGAGAAAACTGGAGAAGAGGATGAAGGTGCTCTGAAAACTGGAATGCGAGAGAATTCTTTTTGCAAAGGGTGCTTGAAAGTTCTGAATGCGTAAAGAGTGTGGAGATTTCGGAATCCCTTATTTATAGGGATGGGAGTTGGTACCGTTTTAGGCAATAAATTCAAAATGGTAATCATTTCCCGCCTAGGAAACCGCCCACTTTATGGAACCGGCACATGCTTCCCAATGCTCACGCGCCCCACGCGCACCCGCATTTAATGCTCTGACGTTTCAAGGGCTTCAGAATAGTACCAGCATTTAATGCGGAAGTGATACGATCGGTCAGTTGAAAAGACCGCATTTATGGCGCAATCAGAGGAAAATTGCTCAGCACGCCAGATCCCATACGAGCGCTGCACGCAAAAGATTGAGCGTATTAAAATTCTACAGTCCTTATCACTAAGGACTACAGAATTGGGGGGCAAAATGATGGGGTCAAAATACGATCGTCCCACATCAAGACACGTGGCATCACCGAGATGATGACATCTGTCACCCCAAAGCAGCACCCATCCGTTCGCAAGCGCTAAGCCAGTCATCCCCAAGGCTGCACCTATCAGCGCACGAGCGCGAGCCTTCTTCAGGAGTTAAGCCCAACGAGCGCTATCACTCCCACGAGCGTCCTACATGCCAAACGATTGGTACGCCCACGTGCCAAGGGGGCCCTCTTCGAGCGTCACACTCCCTCAGAGCGGCTTCCCCTTTGGCTCGTCACTTGAACTGGAGCCTTCATTCCCCTCAGCGGATAACTTGGCCTCCAATACTCAAGGTTGTCACGAGCGCGCTCTTAAGCCCTCGTTACCAACCACCCAAATGGCTCTCTGACACATCGTACATGCCCGCGCACCTGCCACTGTTGCCAGCACTAACTTTCGGCCACTTTTGCAGAAGATTCCTCCTAGGTTTCTTTCTCATGGCGCCACGTGTTAGGGCAACATTCGGCCAGGACCACTTGAGGCAAATGACCAAAGGGCCCTTGACCCTCAACTATAAATAGCCAAAGTCATCTCCTACACAAGTAAGCTTTCATCATCACTGCAACTGTGACTGAACTTACATTTTCTTCATACACTGAACTGACTTGAGCGTCGGAGAGCCAAACTGGGTATCACCCCCAGTTCCCCCAGCTTGGCCTTCTGACTTTCTTGTGCTTGTCCCAACAGGTTGAACCCCTTTCTCTTTTCCGGCGAAGCTCCGGTGGTTTCCTCCACAAAATACAAATCGTAAAGTGATCGGATTCGGACCCATCCATTTCCGAACCCATCATTTTTGGCGCCGTCTGTGGGAAACCAGTCTTTCATCTACTTCCTTTCTTTTTGTTGGTAGAGAAACAAACACATCCTTATCTTTAACAGCCATGGTTGCAACGAGATCTGGAGCTGTGGGAGGTGGAGAAAACACCTCCCAGGATGCAAATATCGTTCTTCCCTCCACCGCATAAGTGATGTGGATTTTATTTTATAAAAAATAATAAATTAACATATTATAAAATATACATGTTATATTAAAAGTATAAAATCCAAAAATATTAAAAATTCATATAGCACAACATAACTAATGAAATAACTTTTAATATACAAATTAAAACTCTAAATAAAATTTAAATATTAAAGAATTTTTTTTGAGTTTAATAAACTATAAGTCAACTTCATTTTGCCATTTCGAAAAACTTTGTGTATTTACATTTTATGAAAATGTTGACCTTAATTGCTAAAGCCAAAAATAAGGCAGAGGTTCACGTTTTCTAATTTTTTTTTTAAAAAAAATGGGTGGAGGTTCGAATCCCAATTGAAGGTATAAGTTTTTAAAAGAAAAAATGATTCAAATTATTTTAAAATTTATTAACCGATTTTATACAATACTTTCTATAATTCAAATTTGCAAGATATATAATTAAAATTATAAAACTATACAAATAAATTTATATGTCCATATATTAACAAATAAAATTATCTCTAAGGAATATTTAAATAACTTTTAATGATTTATTATATATCGTTTGTATTATTTTTAAAGTTGGAATTTTTTATACATCATATGACCCAAATAAACAAATTAAACTGCCAACATTATGAAAGAAAAAAAAAAAAAAAAAAGAACAACAACATTACTAAAACTCATCATAACTACTTATCCACCCATCAAGATTAAAATGGACGGAGGTAACAAAGTTCCAATGAGCCGGAAGTACTTTCCTGCATTTGCCAGACTTGACATTCCAAATTCCGACGGTCTCATCGAAGGAACCGGAAGCAAGCATATTTTCGTGCGTCGTAGGGTCAATATGCTAATACCAAAAGAATATATATACAATTCATAAATTATTATTGAAAAAAGATATGTATAATATTACCTTCTCACAATCAGTATAAAAAAATGGAGAAAAAATTTAAAATACAAAAAAAAAAATATATATATATATATATATATATATATATATATATATATAAACAATACATAATTATCATTGAATATAAATATGTATAAAATTACCTTTTAAGAATCGATACTTGAACAAAATCTTCAAAAGAAGATATTTTATTTATAAAAGAATGAATGAAAAAATTATAAATTAGTAACAATTAAATGTAACAAAAATTTAGAATATAAGTATATTGTGAAGGTGGAAGAAAAGAACATGACGTCTTAGTTCGTAAGATGTATACGATAGAATAACACATAAACGATCCTTTTTATCCTTAAAAATTTATAATAAAAAGAAAGTAAAATTAAAACACAAAAATAATATATAAACAATATATGAATAAAAAAAGGCTACAGTATGTAAACCATTATCACTGTTGATGAAAACTATAAAACTCAAAAATTGTAGAGAGTCGAAATATTCAATGTTTATGTCAAAATTGATGTAATTAAAATTTAGTGAGTGAATAGGATCGGATTTTTTTTTTCTATTTTCAAGTATATATATATATTTACCAAAACGAAGTAGCAATGTATATTTGTGAATAAGTCTTGACGATCTTTGACTAATAATAATAATAATAATATGAAAAAAAGAAAAGAAAAGACATATATTGATAAATTATAAGTACAAAATAAAATAATTAAAGGGAAATTACGGTTGCAATAATGAAGCCAACCTTGCTTTCTTCTTCAATTGAATTTCCTTGATGGCTTGATTTATATCAAGATTTCGTTATATTGTGCACATATATTTGCTGAAAATAAGTTTTAAAAAATCTAATTCCCTTAATTAATTCAAAATAAATTAAATTTATTTTTAATTATTGGACCAATCAATTAATTAAAATATTTATATTTGAATATTTTTTTATTATGTAGAATCAATTAATTACTTGACAAAAATAAAATATTGGCAGTTGAACTTTCTTAAATTTATGAGATTGATATGTTAATTAATGTGACTTGGTAAATAATTAAGATCTTCAAAATATTAAATATTATGAAAATTTTATTGACCAATAACATAAATTTTAAAGAATAAAAAATTTGAAAAAAGAAAAAAAATTGTATTGAATCAATTTTTGTAAAGTTAAAAAAACATGAGTAAATTCATAAACACAAAAATATACAAATACTTCAAAACAAATAATCAAAATCAGATACTAAATTCAAAAGATAATTATTATCATACAATTAAATGAATTATAAATAATAAATAAAATTGTGAATCAATATTTTGATGTTAATAACTTTCCTTTCCACGTGTTAATACAATTACATAATACATTTTAAAACTACATTTGACAACAAAATTTATGCCAACAGGGGGTTGGCCAAGTGGTTTGAGGGTTATTTCTCGAAGGTAAAGATACGGGTTCGAATCCCTCTGGCCACTTGGGGTGTGTGTTAAATATATATATATATATATATATATATATATATATATATATATATATATATCAATCAAAAATAAAATTAATATATATCAAAAATCAATGAAATTTAAAATAGAGTAACTGTTGCCGCTAAAACTCAACTTGAAGAGAAAAGAACAGTAACAACTCAACTTGAAGTGGAGATAATTCACGAAAAGAACAGTAACAACTCAACTTGAAGTGGAGATAATTCACAACTTGAAGTTGAGATAATTCACGAAAAGAACAGTAGTTGTATGAAATACAAAAACTCACTTAAATTTAAACATTGCATAAAAAAGTTTGACTCAATTAAAAAAATATACTGATTGATAATGAGTAATAAAAAAAAGATGGTGCAAGATAAAACGAATAAAAAAAAAACATATAGTCATAATATGTAAAATATATAAAAATAAAAAAAAATCAAACGGATCATTATTTACAAAGTTGTAGAAGTACTTACATGTTATTGGAATTCATCAGATTCTCTCATAGCAAGTAGTGGTCACGAAGAAAAATGAAAAAACATATCAAATAGAATTAAAGAAGAAAACTAAAACACCAATATTAGCCGATGCAAGACGTATGAAATGTAATATCAATATTTATGACAATTTCCTTTACTCAACATTAATTTGACGAAGTAGTTTAAGCAACTGATTATCCCTTTTACTTTGAAAGATTTGAATTTAAAATTGGGAATGTAGTAATATTTTATGGGAGTTTTCCATGATTCGAATGATTAGCCATAAAAATGCAATTTTTTGAAAAACCAAAAATTATACATTATTACTAACCTCAATTAATACTATTTAACAACAAAAAAATTAAAATTCTAAAAATTTCTAAGAAAATTGACACAATTTAGTCTGAAAAAATACATTTTTATATATAATTGTGAGTGTATATATATATTAACCATTAATTTTAAATTTTAAAAAATGAATTAATTGATGGAGTAATTTAAACAACTTAATCAATTATCTTTATTTTGTAATGTTTGAATTTAAATTTGAAATTACTGACTTTTTATGGAAATTGTATCCATGATTCAAATAATCGGCCATTAAAATTAATTTAACGAAAATATAGAAATATCAAAATATACACATATAATATTAACCTTACTTAATTAGAACAAATATGAAAATTAATTCCATTCAATCAAAATTTTCAAATATAATTATTTTCCTTAGTTACTATTTATTTTCATAATAAAATAATATATAAAATAAAGATAAGTCAATCATATTTTTTCTATTTAATTAAAAACTTCAAAAAAACCACAAAATTCCACGTCATGCAAAATGCACAATTGAAAGTCAAACATTGTTTTCAAATATATAATAGTATAGATAGATAGATGTTTTGAGCAATATTTAATACGTTAATCTATTTAATTAAGTCAAGACTTATAAATAATAAATTAATGGTTGATAATAGAAAGAAATTTCCTTAGTTAATATTAAGATTTCATCATATATTATATAAATTATTATTTATTGAAAAAAGTGTTAAAAAAGGTTAATTCCCTTAATTTATGCCAAAAGATTTTAAGTTTATTTCAGTTAATAAAACCAATCAATTAATTAAGTTGATTAATCACTTAATATAAATACACTATTATTAATTAAAAGTCTTAAAAATATTAAAGATTCTATGGTTAATTATTAATGGGATATTTCCTAAATTTATAAAATAATAAGTTAATTAATGTGATTTGGAAAATCAATTGACCAATCAAATAATTTTTAAAAAATAAAAAAAGGAGAAAAAATTATTGAGTCAAAATTGACACAATTGATATATATTATAGTATAGATATATATATAGATTAATAAAAATATGTATAATTTTTAAAAAAAAAATCATAGATGGAAAATTTATTTTGAATATTGTCAAAAATAATTATTTTCGTTAATAATATTTATTTTCATAATAAAATATACAAAATAAAGATTTTTATTTTAATTTTTCTCTATCAATTTTTTTAACCCTAATTAATAATAGTATTAAATGTCACCCTAATTATAGGGTAGATGTTTTGATATATAAAATTATCAATTCAATCTTTCTTAACGTAAAACTCATTAATTATGATATTTATTTATTTGATAAAAATATATATAATTTTAAAAAGAAATTCATACATAGAAAGTATATCATAAATATTGCCAAAGATAATTATTTTCCTTAGTTACTTTTGTTTTCATAATAAGATAATATATAAAATAAAAATCAACGAATCACATGTTTTCTATTTAATTAAAAGTCTCAAAAAATCTACAAAATTACACATCATCAAAATGCACACCAAAAAGTCAAACATGGTTTTCAAATATATAATAGTATAGATTTCACTTTCACTGTTTCACACTATTCTTTCATAAGAGTTTCATGCTCATTAGCCTTAAAATAAGGAGTTTTGAAATAGTACAATTACGTGAAATTATACTTGCCTGAAATAGCCAAAATAGAGGTCTAAGTTATTATCCAAATTTCCTCCTCATATATTATAACCAACCATAAAACTAAGAATACAAAGCAAAAGATATTATTATTATTATTATTATTATTATTATAAGGCCGTTACATGTCATATGTTTACTGTGTAATTATAAAATGTAATGTAAACTATAATACGACTGAAACATGTTCTCTTCAGCACCGTCTTCATACTAATCGCAATTAGATCACAAATTAAGTCAACTTAACCGGCCATGTGCATTAGAATGAAACCTAGCATGGCTAACGGGGATCTCTCCTAATTCTAACAATTAAAATTTTGACTTTTGAATCCCTTCAATAATGTTTCTATAATCCTCCTAAATTGAAAAGATCATTTATAAATCTCAATCTTTAGACCAAACTGGATCTCGATTAATTACAAGTCAATTCACTAGCCATCCACAACTCACTAATATTCCAAGTGCTTTGCCCCAATTCAAAGACTCTTACCACACGCTGAAATAAAATAAAATATTTAATCAGGCAATCAATTTAAAAAAAAAAAAAAGGGTGCAAAAGAATGACCATCAGCTCCAATTTGACAGATCAACAAAGGAAAACAGTTTAATTAGAGCTGAAGAAGAGCTATAGCCGGCTTCATAGCATGCAAAACAAGTTAAGTTAGCTGACTTTTCTCGTACAACTTAACCAGTGGAAGAATATGGAGAAGGAGGCAAGAAGACTGATCTTTCGATCCACTCCGATTATTCTGTTACTTCTCCTGCCTTTGCTGTGTGTTGCTTTCGATTTCTTCTGGGGAAATAAGGTTCCTTTTGATCGATGTAAGCCTTCTTCTTTCTCTCTGTTTTGCCCTTTTTTTTAATTCTATTAGTTGGCCCTTTTTCCAAAATTTGACCAGAATTTGCTCATTGATTTGTGTCGTAAATGAATTCCAGGGGTGCAGTACTTTTCCAGCACGGAAACCAGCTTCCAGGCCATGAACAGAACACTGGAGGAGGAAGAATTCATGAAGTTTCATCTAGCCAGACTTGTACGAGGTATGCAATGAATTGATCATTCATGGTTTTTATACTAAAATTTCATAAAATCCTATGTTCTTCCCATTTCCTAATGCAAAATCTGAAACATGTTATAAATAAACAGGGGAAGATCGAAGAAATCTGGACAACACAGGCTTCGCATGCGACAGGACATATCACTCAATCCACTGCGTGTCGAACAAACCAGTTCGAATTGACACCACCACTCCAAACCTAACCGTCTACATACCCTCCGACTCTCACAACCAAACCGTCATCCGTCCCTACGCAAGGCAAGAAGACAACCTCACGTCCATCTCGCCGGTTCGCATGATCCAATACACCAACACCACCGCGCCGCCGCCGCCTGACTGCCGCTACCGCCACGAACTGCCGGCGGTGATATTCTCGTCCGGAAGCATCGGAAACGTCTTCCACGAAATGAACGAGATCATCATCCCCCTCTTCATCACCACCAAACACTTCCAGTCCCGCGTGCACCTCGTCCTGGAGGATTACAATCCCAAATTCCTCAACAAGTATGGGAAGATCATGTCCCGCCTCTCGGCCCACGAAATCATCAACCCGTCAGCCAATCGCAGCGTACACTGCTTCCCCGGCGCGGTCGTCGGCCTCAAGTACCACGAAAATCTGGCTCTAAAGACGGGCGAGATACCGGGAGGCTACGGCATGCCCGAGTTCAGACAGTTCCTCAGGCAGGCCTTCGATCTAAAGTACGCGCGCGTTCCACGTGTAACGAAACCGAGGCTGATGCTCCTCTCGCGCACGAACACCAGAAGGTTCCTCAACGAGGAGCAGATGATATCCCTAATGGAGGAGGTGGGGTTCGAGGTGATCGTGATCAGGAGGTCGAAGGTGGTGTCGAATCTTAGCAGGTTCGCGCAGCTGATAAACTCGTGCAGCGTGTTGGTGGGGGCTCACGGGGCGGGCCTCACGAACGAGATATTTCTTCCGTCGGGTGCGGTGATGGTGCAGGTGGAGCTGCTCGGGACGGAATGGGCGTCGAATACTTATTACGGGGACACGGCACGGGCCATGGAGGTGAATTACTTGAGGTATAAACTTGAGGCGGAGGAAAGTTCGCTTGTGAAATTGTATGGAAGGAATAGTTCGGTTGTTACTGAGCCTGGAGTTGCCTATAAGAATGGTGGGTACAGGGCGGCTAGAACGATCTATCTTGATCAACAGAATGTGAGGCTTAATCTTACCAGGTTTCGGGGGACGCTGGTTGAGGCTCTTAGTATTGTTACGGATTTGGATAGGTGAATACAGATTTGATTCTATTTTTTTCTTTAATTTGATTTTTTGGTTGAGGTCTAATGGGGTGAAAAGAGATGGGGAATCATTGGTGTACATACAAGGATGATCTTCGTGATGCCTGGAAAATTCAGGGCATGTTTTCTTGGTTTCCATTTGATCGAATTGTGGGATTTCGTAAAAAGTTAGTATGGTAAATTAATTTTTTGGTGTATTTCAATTGAGATTACAGACTCTTGAATTGAATTCAAGTGAAAGAATAAGGTGGAGGAGTTTTAGATACAGTTGTTAATTAATTAATTATTTGTCAATTATGATCCGTACATACTTTATATTTCTAAACTAAATCTCATATCGTATTAGACACTTTTCACCTAATAATTTCTTACAAACGGTAGCCCGTTAAAGAGTACATTTCTTTCTTGTGTTATATAAGATTGTCGAATTCATTTCAAATGGAGAAGTCGTTCATCTCCGAAGGGAATCGAGCAAAGAGTTGCACTAGCAATTATATAAAACAATTCAGAGCCTCAATAACTTTTAATACAAAAGTAGTCTTTATTAGACTATGTATTTGTGCAAAGCAGAATGTTCCTTTTCATGTCATTCATTGCTTGGAGGGACAGCAATTAAAATATGGCTCTTTTGATGCGTTGGACCGCGAAAATGCACTGCATGCGACTTTTCTTCACCACAATAACTATCAATCAAGAAAGAAAATTATACTCTATTTTTGTGACTTTCCTTGAGATCAAAACAACGAATCACCTATACTTTGCACCCCCAGATTGCCATGGCACATATGTTCATTAATATAATTATAGCTTTCGAAAAGCTGTAGATATGATCTGTTGGCACTTCGGTATCAGCAAGTCAATAACTTTATGATGATCACACATCAATAAGAGAAAATATCAAACTAAAGGTAAATCCAAGCTAAGTTTTCCTGCACGGGTTGGCAAACCCCTCCCCCCTCAAAAAAAAGAAAAAAAAAAAAAGGAAAAAGAATTGACTTAGAGAGATCAGAAAAGTCTATACATGCTACAAATTTATCGGGAATCAAGGAAAAACTTGTCCTTATACATGTACTTAAGCAGCCAAAGCCAAGGGTAGCTGTTTATAGTTGTGGGAATATGAAATATGAAATATCAAATAGTCCTCAAGAGACATTACTAAATTTGAAAATCTTGATCAAAAAATATTTATTAAGGTTGGAAATAATATTAGTTTCCATCAATATCATCTAAATTGACAGGAAATGCAAGATTAACGCATCACCACCAAAGTAGTTTTCAGACAGATAATCAAAAGTAATTAGGACAAAACTTTCAGAAAAGGCTAGTCAATACGCAATTGCCACTTCTTCTAATTCTTTTTCTTTTCATGCTTTTTTTACAGTATAAATTAACCTAGGCAGGCGGCCCCCAACGTTGGAAACCCGCGGTTAATGTTGTCGAATTTTGAATGTCATTTTCCTTTATAGATAGAACCGTTGAACACGTCTCCAGACTCCATGTAGTATTCCTCTCTAGCTAGCTAAAATTTTCGCAAAAAGAAATTGTTAATAATTATGAATATTAAGCAAAACCCGAGGAATTTGCGTTGCCTTTATAACTATACATCTCTCCTATCTGTCAAAAATGATATAAAATTGGTTAATTATGAATTTTAAACACAAACCGATATTAGCATCGAAATCGGTACTCTTATTTCCTTAATTTCGATGCTTTTCTGACAATGGAAACTCTACAACAAGATTCAATTCCTCGACTAATTAAACTAATCTCGCCAACTTGTAAGCTTGTCTAACTGTTTTACAATTGGCTCTTATTTTACTTTTATATCTCTCTCTCCAAGTGGGAAGCCTTCGAATAATTGTTAAGAAGAAGAAGAAGAGAAGCTGTTTTGGGATTATGCTTTCTTTGCTACATCAGCTTCTTTGATTGCTTTTTGCTTATAGTCTTCGCTTTCCATAAATTATTTAATAATAAAAGCTTACTTGGACTTATTCAAAATCGAAATTATAGTTCACAGATTCTGAATAAGATGCCTCTCAAGTCTCAACCCTGCTGCACTCCAAAAATAAAAGTCTCCTCTCTGCGGTTGAATAAGATCATACGAGAGTTATTATAAACTATTAGAAGAATGACAGAGACTGAAAAATACACAAAAAAAATAAGATAAAAAAATGACTTAAAATAAATTGACATCTCATCAGCCGGAAATATTTTAATAATTTTCCCTGATTCTCCACAATTGCAATAATTATTGTGTGGCAGCATACAGTGCAAGAACCTGCAGCTACTCGGAATGGAGAAGGAGTCCAGGAAGCTGGTTTTTCGTTTAACTCCATGGATCTTCTTGCTTGTTCTCCCTTTGCTCTACGTCCACGTTTTATGGGGCACCAATATTCAACTCGAGCAACGTAATGATCTTCTTTTCTTCTTTAGTTTCGTGTTATATTTTGTTCTTAATCAAGTCAAAACTCAAATTTATACAAGATAGATTGAAAACTTGCAGGTTTTCAATATTATAACTCCAGCCCGGAAGGTACTTTCAGCAGAAAACGAGTTATAATCAATAAACTTGTAGAAGAAAAGCAGGACTATTCCCTGGATTTTCTCCTGTCGCGACTAGTGAAAGGTTTGTAAATTCTTTTCTTCTTTTTCAGCTTATTCCTAAGAAGTTATACTAATTTAGCTTTTCTGCAAGTTGAACAGATGAAGACCAGGAAAAGTTCAAAGCAACAGGCTTTGCTTGCAACACAGAAGTTCACTCCAAACACTGCGTTACCAATAAACCAGTGAGGATTGACACCAAAACAATGACAGTAACCATCCCCTCAACCAATCAGACGACGCATGTAGAACCGGTCATGATTCGACCATATGCGAGGCAAGAAGACGACGTGCTTCTCCAAAGGGTAACGCCGGTGACAATATTACAGCAGGGGAATGACTCCCTGAATCGTGTTTGCGATTACACCCACAACGTCCCCGCCGTGGTCTTCTCGTCTAGCGGCTTCGTCGGGAACATCTTCCACGAAATCAACGAGATCATAATCCCTCTCTTCATCACCACCAGGCAGTTCAACTCCCGCGTTCTCCTCATAGCAGAGGACTACAACCCTTCGTTCCTCGGGAAATACGGCAACGCCCTGTCTCGACTGACGGAACTCGAAATCATGAATCCCGCGTCGAATCAAAGCGTCCATTGCTTCCCGGGAGCCGTGATCGGGCTGAAATTCCACAACCATCTTTCTCTGAATTCCAGCGACATCCCAAGAGGGCTGACGATGCGTCATTTCAGACAATTCCTCAGAGAATCGTTAAACCTCAAATACAACCACGTCTCACAAATCCAACGTCCCACGGTCATGCTTTTATCCCGGCGATCAACGAGACGGATCCTAAACGAACACGAAATCATTCCGATGATGGAACAGCTCGGGTTTAGAGTGATCGTAGTCGCGAGGGCTAAAACCGTGTCCAATTTGAATTTGTTCGCAAGTATGATAAACTCGTGCAGCGTTTTCGTGGGTGCTCATGGAGCTGGACTGACGAATGAACTGTTCCTGCCTGACGGTGCGGTTATGGTTCAGGTAGATCTAATCGGCCTCCGATGGGCTGCGGCGACGTATTACGGGGACCCGGCCCGTGCAATGGGTGTGCATTACTTGAGGTACGAGATTGAGCCCGAAGAGAGCTCTCTGTTTAAAGTGTTTGGTGGTCAAAGGAATCATACGTACATTACAGATCCTAAAGCGTTGCCTGTGCAGGCAGGGAAGGAAGTTTACCTTAATGGGCAAAATGTAAGGATTAATGTTGCCAGGTTTAGGGAGACGATGGTTCAGGCGTTGAGTCTTGTTCATGATTCGCCACTCTAGTAAATGCTGTGGCTTTTTTGTTTTGGACTTAATTGTGTTTTTATTTTTTTTCTTTGAGAAGATTGATTGAGCACAAGTGAGAAGCTTGTTGCTGGTGCATATACGTATATCAGGCAATTTTTTTGTTACATTCTTTTTCCCCTTTTTTTTCAGTTTCTATGAAACTGTATAAACTCAGGTGACTTCAGAATTGGTTTTGACACTTGATTGTGTGACTATTTTTTTTTTTTGGGAATATTTGATTTTGTCCGGTAGAAGTTTCTAGCCAATATATGTCTGGGAAATTTCTTATTTAAAGTATTCTCGGATGGGGAAATTGAATGTTTAGGATATTATCTAATCCAATTTAGATTTTTTGAAAAAATTCTAAGTTCAGATCAGATCAGATTTGGTCGAAAACCAAACAATTTCATGATAAATGTATTATAATTAGTTGTTTTAATTTTCTTAAGATTTCCACCGGTCATATGACAAATGTAAAACAATCATTCAACATTAGTTTGGCCAAATTAGTTTAGTGCTTGAATATTTAGTAGGAGTTTTTGGGCTCCCTTTGGTACCTTACAATTTAATCTGTAAATGAAAATTTCTGGCACTTGCATTTTTTATTTTTTATTTTTTATTTTTGACAAAGGACAATCACAAAAATTTGGTGCACTGTAATTGATTGTGTTGTAAACAAGTAAGAGGGTGATAGAATGATGATACGACTTCGGTTTTTCTAATAATCACTGACGACCGGAACGGAACCAGAATTTAAAATAAAATAAATAAAAGTTAAATATTGGGAACAAAAACTCTAACTAGAGAGATGTAAAAATATAAATAACCAAAATATATGTATAAAAATAATAAAAATTCAAAATCTAGAGGAGTCCGGAGCCACCGCCGGCCCCATGTAGCTCAGTCTCTGGCCGACTGGTGTTAACGTCCATTGCTGAAAATTGGGCAAAGTAGTATATACAACTTCCACTTCTCCCACCCTTTCAACTAGAAAATTTTGGCACGTACATATAAATATATATCTATTGAGAAAGTATTTAAACCGCCGGCGGCCGGACTGCAGATAGTGGTAGTCCGGAGGAGGAGGAGGAGGAGGCGGCCAGTCACGTGCCAACAAAAAATAAAATAAATCGAGATGTGCATAACAAGTGGAAAGGGAAAAAGTAAATTGTCTTGGCTAATGTAATAGTCGATGAAATTAAGGCAGCAGCATTTAATGAGGCTTTGCACTAAGGTTTGAATTCGATGTCCTAATTAGTAATTACGGAGCTTAAACTAAACATGTGGCTATTTGTTACATGCACATACTCATTGTTTTGGCTAAATTGTCAATTTAGTCCCACAGAATTGGCCCTCATCAATTTAGTCCCGTACTTTTGGAATAATTCGATTTAGTCCCAAATGCTAACGGACGTTAGAAAACTAACGAAATTGACCATTTGACACGCTGACTTAGAGTTTGAAGGGTGAAAAACAGAATCCTAACACATCCAATTTACTCGCTCATACTTCCCCCAAATATTTTACTTTTTGTTTTACAAAAAACCCTAGGAGCCCGCCGTTGATTTTCTTTGATTTGTGGAGAAATTTCCAAAATTTCTCCACAATAATACTCTCGCATGTTTATTACCGTCCAGAAACTTGATCAATCCCGTTAGTTTTTTAACATCCGTTAGCATTTGGGACCACATTGGTTGAGAATTTTTAGGATTTGGGACTAAATTGAATTATTCCAAAAGTACGGGACTAAATTGGTGAGGGGCCAATCCTGTGGGACTAAATTGATAATTTGGCCCATTGTTTTACTTGTTTCTTATAACTATAATAATTCTTAATTCTGATTTGTGACCGTGGTTTATTTTAATTGATTATGTTGGGTGGACTAAATTATTACTCATATAAAATTATTTATTGAATATTCCAGCAAGTTTCCGGGTTCAAAAGCAACCGAAGAATAACTTGGATTTACAGGCAATTGATGATATTGCAACTTGGATTTGCTTCCGGAACACCGCAAAGAATCGTTAAAGCACTAGAAATGAGATATTAGGCAATAACTGTTTTGTGGACTTTGATTATCGTCTTTGTCTTCCTTGAAAGGATGAAACCGATCGGACAACACAGTAATAAGAAAAGAACAAGTTGACTGTGATACATATATGTATAGTGTGTGAGAAAGAACAAGTTCATTGCGACACTAGAATTTCGGTCTTGCAACCTAAGATTATGATACTACTTAAAGATGTAGTGTTCAGATAATAGATTACCACATCTTTTATATTAGGACTCAGACTCATATATAAATAGACATTCGTATACGTGTACAATTCATAACGAACGAGAGACTGACGAACTCCAACTTAACCTAGACAATACCTAAGATTCAGATTTTAGAACGCACAACAAATAACATAAAGGTGTGGAAGTGTGAAACCTGAAATATCAAGAACCATACCAGACACATCATCATCATATCTTCAAATCATAAACACATAGGTTCCTGTTTCCGACATAACTTGTTCAAGAATGATTTTACAAAAAATTCAATCCAAACAATTCATTTGTAATTTTTCAAATTTGAAAAAATAGATTGTGTAATATTTTCATTTAAGAGGATATGAGTTATAATTATTCAATCTCGCAAGAGGTGCAGATGTAAACAGCCCGAGAAAATTAACTCTTGAAACAAAATTAAGTTTTTAATTGTTGTATTCAAACGTACGCTAATGTCTGATTGAACTTCCGTTTCTTTTTTAGAGTTTGAGAACTAAAAGTCTAGAAAAAACAAATGGATATGATCTTTGGGTAAAAAACAAAATGTAACCTTAAATCTAGGAGGTCAAAAATACAATTTTCTCCTTCTCTTTTTAGATTTAAATTCTGTAATATGAATCCCTATGTTTAAAAAATAAAAAACCCAAAACCTTGCACCATCTCCCAGAAATTACGATCAATCCAAAAGTCATGTGAGGCACTTTCGTCAGTTTTGATCCCAAATGGATGCTTTACCAATTTCCTTCTAACATAAATAATTATTAACGGGTTATCAACCACCTAATAGGTCTAAATTATCAATCCAAGTCACGTATCTTCATCAGAAAAAAACTGAGCAGATGTTGAATAAATAAGTATAATTGAAGCAGAACACGCATTTACAAATTATGAACATAGGTAACCGTGAAGAAGACGAAAACCGAGGCTCACAAAAGAGTTGACTAATCAAATATTAGTGTACTTAAACTTTCTTGAGTTAGATAATACCATTGTATTCATGTCGTCCCAGCTTTTCCCTGTACTATTACTTACAACTTGTGGATGGAGAAGTGCAGGCGAAGGGTGCTTCTGTGTGCAGCTCCCATAACTTTCTTACTTGTTGTCCCGTTGCTTTGTGCTCATATTTTCGGGGGAAATATTATTATCCCATCATGTAATTCCACCCTTTATCTGCTTTGTCCAAATTATTTACTGTCGCATTCAACATTCGTCTCTGATTAATCGAACTTGATCTTCTAACTGACAGGGATGCAAACTTTGTCGAGCTCACAAGTTGAAGAACGGGGCTCTTTGAGATCCAATCTAGCAAGACTCGTGACAGGTTAGCAATAAGCACATTGCTGCTCCTGTTTTCTCTTCTTTCCACATTCTTGTAGTTTACTCCAAAACCGATTTTACCTAACCAGGACGAGATCGAAGAGAGCTAGAAACAACCGGATTTGGGTGTGATCTTGCTGAAAACTCTATTGTATGCTTAGCAAATCTACCAGTGAAGATAAACACCAGCAGCAGTATCACAATCTTCACGTCATCATCTCCACGGGCCGTGCAGGAAGAAACTACAGTTAAGCCCTATGCTCTGCAAAAGGACAAGTACTTACTTCAGTGGGTGACCCCAGTCAAAATATTGCATACAAACAGCATCATACCTATTTGTCAGCACAACCATGAGATCCCAGCAGTAATTTTCTCAACAGGCATAGTGGGGAATTTGTTCCACGAACTCAATGACATTATCATTCCCCTGTTCATCACAATTAACCATTTCCAATCCCAAGTCCTTCTCATCCTTGATGATTACAGCCCTTATTTCGTCACCAAATACAACAAGATTCTTTCCCAGCTCTCAAATTATGAAGTTATGAACCCAGCAGCAAACAGAAGCATACATTGCTTCCCCAGCCTGATCCTCGGGCTTAAGTACCATGATAACCTCGCCCTAAATACTGATGAAATTCCGGAAGGATACTCAATGCCTGATTTCCGCACATTTCTCAGAGAAACTTACAACCTAAAGTTCAGCCATGTTTCACAAATCAGACAACCGACACTGATGTTTCTCTCCCGCGAGAAAACGAGGAGGTTTCTAAACGAGAATGAGATCATTTCCATGATAAGAGAGCTGGGATTTAGAGTCATTGTCCCCACAACAAAGGAGGCAATGCATCTGGACATATTTGCCAACACAGTCAACCGGTGTGGGGTGTTGGTGGGTGCTCATGGTGCTGGACTTACAAATGAGTTGTTCTTACCTGATGGGGCGGTTATGGTGCAGGTTGAACCGTTGGGCACCGAATGGGCCTCAAACCATTATTATGGAGACCCAGCTCGTGCTATGGGGGTGCATTATCTGAGGTACAAGATTGAACCGGAGGAGAGCTCACTTGTGGAATTGTATGGGCGAGATGATTCTGTTGTCTTGGATCCGGAATCAGTTTATAGCAACATGGGCTATCGAACTGCTAGGGCTGTTTATCTAGAACAGCAGAATGTAAGAGTTGATATAGTGAGGTTTAGGAAGACAATACTGCAAGCATTACAGCTGGTTAAAATGCATTCATAGGGATGAAACTCTTGTCATCAATAATAAAGAGTTCTACATTTATAAGCAAAAAAATGGGTCAAAGGGTCTGTTTTTGGGGGGATTAGTTTATGCAACTTAAAACAATTCTATTTTTATTGCCAAACAGAAGCATATTCCTTGTCCAGGAAATTATTTGAGTTGTTTCATTAGCACTACAACAAGATTCTGGAGACAGTCATATGTACTCGGAGTTTTTCAGATCATGAAGCATAACAGAAGCTGCAGAGTTTTCTGCCTCCTTCACACGTGACTTCTCACGGCCCATCACGAAGAGCACGCCTTCACTTATTTCGATTTCCACAGAGCATCTATATTTCTTCTGATGGGAGAGGCCAACTGCATCCTGGATTCTGCCACATTTGACAGGGGCATAGAAAATTTTAATAGTTATAACAATGGCAAATAAATAATTTCTTCTCCAATTTCATTGTCATTACAGTTTATCTACGTTGAAAGAAAAATTGACAAGCATGTAATATGCAATGGGATGTGTTTGCAGAAACGGTTCAAATGAGATTAAGAAGTCTCACCAAACAAAATCATTTTTCATATTTTTCTTGTCATTAGAGAACCAGGGTAAGCCATTTGTGCCCCTTAGAGACAATATATGCTCATTGAGAATAACACAGAAATCATATGACAAAATTGCAGATGCTTTCTTGAATATCTGATCTGTTAGTTGTTGGTCGATCTATGTATCAAGGTAAAGCATTACATTGAATGAGCAAGTTAAATACTTTCACTTGCCACCGCAGTCAACTCCGCTAGAAAAAATAAGGTTAATTACATATAGAACCCCTCTGAAAAATTGTAATTACACTTTTGAATTGTGCAATGTAATAATGTTTTTATTTTATCGTGGGGTGTTAATGTACAATATCGAATATGGAGTGAAATTACATATTTATTGGAAATAATTTGTTATATGAACCGAACCATTTGCTAACTCACATATTATGTGCCTCTAATAATTTTAAGGGATAATTACGAGCAGCCCACTGAGGTATGGTGAAATTACAGATTCCCCCCTGAGGTTTGAGAAATTACGAATTCTCCCTTGGCTTGTTATTTTCTCCATTAAATTTAACAGAATGTGCAATTTTACTATTTTACCCTTCATATATTGAAAGAGTAAATTGCCGAAAACTACCTCGTGTTAGGCGAAAAGAACAAAAAAAACCCCGTCATATGGAATATCATCCAAAGAACCCTGTGTTTTCTAAAATTTTGCAAAAAAAACCCTGAGCGCGTTGTGTGGCCCTCACGCGCGTTGATTGCGTGTAGGAATGTGTTTTTTTGGGATAAAATGTCTATAATGCCCTTAATGAGTTAACTGCATAAAACCCCCTGTGTTTGTCCCAATTTGCAAAAAAAAAACCCCTATGTTACAAAAATTAATTCAAAAAACCTTATGTTATTTAATTTTTTGCACATCACCCCCTCATTTCTTTGGTCAACTGTTAAAAAAACCTTATGGAGTAAGGGTATTTTAGGGTTAAAAGATTTAATAGTTGACCAAAGGGAATAAGGGAGCCGTGTGCAAAAAATAAAATAACAGAAGGTTTTTTGAACTAATTTTTATAACAGAGGGTTTTTTTTACAATTTGGAACAAATACAGGGGGTTTGGTGCAGTTAACTCTATATTGAAACTCAAGGGGATATATGTAAAAAAAATCCAAAGACAATGGAGTTAATGCAAATACTAAAATTTTTGCGAGATTTGATGTAAGTATTTGAGTTTTGTAACTATCTAATATATATTTTGTTTTTAAAAAATGATATTTTAATATTTTTATGATGAACTAATTTCATATTTAGAGTTTATGAATGCTAATTTTTATTATTTTGATGTTGGTCATGCATGTTTATATTGAGATGTTATTCTTTATATATAAGATAGATGCATTAGATATCACCAACACTTGAAATATTTGTTTAAATAACTATGATGGATATTTATGTGAATTTACTAATGCATTGATTGATGTTGGTGTGTTTGTTATAGTTTTCTATTCCAGAGGAAAAATTTGTTATTCTCAAACAAATAAATTTAAATAAACTTATGAAAAATATACATAAAACTAAAACATAAACATAAGGTATGGAATAAATATGCATGAAGTATCTTTTTAATTTATACTTACAGATAAAGACTTATTTACATCTAGCCCCCTGATGAGTTTTTAAATAACAGAACACCCCCACATTTAGATATATTAACATTGGACACCAAAATGAGTTTTAAAATTACCAACGACCCCCTTTCCATTAAAAAAAATATTTAAAAACTATTGTATTCATTTGATATCTAGATGTAAAAACTCATTTTTGGGGGTGTTCTGTGTTTTAAAAACTCATTTCGATTAAATTTTTCAACGAAATTATCATAAATCCTAACGGATAAGGGGTCATTTGTAATTTTAAAATTCATTTGCGTGTCCCATGTTATTTAATCTAAATATGGGGGTGTTTTGTTATTTAAAAACTCATTTGGGGTCTAGATGTAATTCACTCGATAGATAAAATATAGATATTATATTAAATTATAAGATTTTAAATTAAAAAATATAAATTTAACTAATATTACAAATATATCATCATATTTTCAGTATTATTACAATTTACCCCCTAAGGGTATGATTGAATTTTTAAAAATAATTTTGTTGACATCATCAAAATTTAACACGGTTGGGGCAATTTGTGAGAGAGAGTGTAAACCTCAAGGGGGTGTTCATAATTTCTCAAACCTCAGGGGGGAATCCGTATTTTTGCCATACCTCAGGGGGCTATTCGTAATTATCCCTAAAACATTTTACATATTGACATAGCACATTATCATATAAGGATCCGCTGACAGGTAAAGGCTTACTTGTAATTTGGTTTTGGCCATTTTCTCTTGCCACACAGCTCATTTAGCTTTTGTTTTGCTCCATCAATTTCATCGTCTTCATTGAGTTGGTTAAAAATGTGGACTTTCATTGCATCACCAAATTCAGATGATAATTTATGAAGGGCATCCTTTGCAGCATGAAGCTTCGCATTCTCCTTTTGCTCAGAAGAAGCTGAGGTTACATAATTCCCATCAACAAAGACAGTTGCAATGTTTTTCTCTTCTTTCCTCCAATATTTAATATTTACTTGCTTTCCATACTTTTGGCATAGTTCAAAGAGCATTGTCACAGGTTGTGGTTGTTGTTCTAGAAAATCAAGCATAACGATAGGCTCCAGAAGGTCTCTAATGATCTGAATCAAACAAAGAAAACACTTATAAAAACATAAGCCGCTCAATTTTGGATGCTGACCAAATCCCATAAACAACATTCTCTGTAATTGCAATTTCTTACATCATTACAAAGTGACCTTATGACGATTAATGACTTCCCAGTTCAAATTTGGCATGCAGACTCTAAAAGCATCACTAATGACAAACTCAACCCATATAGTCAAACTCAATAGCTTCATTCAGAAAATGACAAACAAAAAAATCATATTCATGAAAAGGATGGAGCAGTCATAAATCAATAGGAAATCCTAAAACATCTTGCCTGCTACCTAAGGCTGCAGAAAATATCCAATCTTCAAATCTCAATAATACTTTAATCACCCTGTACTGGTGAAATCTTTTTAATCATCTTTCCATAACTAAATTAACATCCTTTTAAGAGATTGAGCTAATTTTGAGATAGATTAATCAAAGAAAGATACTTTAATGAACAAAGAACATCTTGTGTGCTACCTAAGGCTGCAAAAAATATCTACAGTTCAAATCTCAATAATACTTAAATCACCCTGTGCTGGTGAAAGCTTTTTAATTGTCTTTCCAGAACTAAATTAACATCCTTTTAAGAGATTGAGCTAATTTCGAGATTGGTTAATCAAAGAAAGATACTTTAATGGACAAATGATAAATTATAGCAGTGAGTACTTTACAGTTTACTCTGTCCCTCTTAAGAATGCTTCCGTTCTTAGTCATCTATAGCTAAGTTAATATCTGTCACCAATTTGCCCCGAATTCTCAACCTCCAGAGAAAAAATTAGGTAGAATCATAGCAACTAATCTAAAGAAATCAGATCGAAGTAAACATGACACAGTTTTCCAAGAAAATGTCCATTCAATTAGAGAACAAGGAGTTCTCTATATTACAAAAATATTTAAAAATATTTTATTAGCATCAGCAATCTATACAAGCCGAAGCCTTGCCAGGCCAGCTCAAAGTTCACTTCTACAAAATAGATAAAAGTATAGTCTGCATAGTTGGCTTACATGCCACTTACTCCCACAAAAGAAACTGAATAGTTGGCTTTACTGGCCACTTACTCCAACAGAAGAAACTGGTAAAAAAGAAGTATCATCACTGTATGGTGAAGGAGTAATTATGCTTCGAGAGAACTTGTGGGAAGTAAACATGCTCAACATGCAGTGTTTAACCAAGTGGCAAGTGCACGACATTGATGACATCAAAACACTTGAAACATATAGGAGTATAACTAATTAGTTTCTTAAAAAGGAACTCCATGCAAGTTGGAACTTCAGAGATGCAGCTTTGTAATAAAACCCCACTAACTGCAACTGGATCAAAGTCCAAGTTATACAGCAATTTAAACAAGGAATCTCCGTACCATTCACATCCAACTGAAACACACATATTGCAACTAAAGGAAATTGTCCAAGAGAAAGAAACTCAAAACTAACCAACCACATTGCCTTGAGATCGAAGTTGCAATCAATATATACAGCAGCTGCAACGGACTCCACAATGTCTGCTAGAACTTTCGGTGCTTTCACCAAACCACCATAAATCTCCATTGCATCCTCTTGTTGCACAGCCATCACAAATTCTCTTACCTGAAAAACAGAGTGAAGGGACACGATTACTATAGGGTTCAAATAGGAAGAGTTGGCTTAGCTTCCAACAAGCACTTGATAGCAACTTCTTCAGAGGGCAATCAATCGAGCAAGTCTTAGGTGCACCTCTAAAGAAGCATATCTCATGCTAAGCAGGGCCATCAAAAGGTGCATAAAATACACCTCAAGTTGCATAGAACATCACATAGTTAGGTGCCTATCGGATAACTCAACCTACTTCACCATTTTAAACTCTAGCAAACACATGCCCCCAAGGAGTGAACGTCCAGTTACATGTATTAGAAGATATTACTATAATGATGCTCTCAATATACATATATAGAATTACAGATACCACAGGTGTTATATATGCGTGTGTGTATATAATTAACCACAACTGCCCCCATCGGACACAAACAAAGAGACCAAAAAAAGAACTCCTTCCTTAATGTGTGATTCTGTATACCACATCAGTAAAGTCGGCTTTTACCTGTTCTAAGAAAGAAATAGCCACACTCACATAAAGAATGACGGCAATGAAGCCCCCCCAAATGAAAATTATAACCAAAGAATGCAAAGTGAAGCAGCAATTAACACTACATGGGCAAAAGCTAACGATTTTACCTACGAAATTCCTTCAAAAGTAGAGCACTGATATATACCTTGTCGTCAAGCCCAGTGGCGTTGTGGCGTACATACTTATAAAGCTGGTGGCGGACGGCCACGCGCGCCAGATTCTCGGTGCTGATGTTGGCGGCGCGTACGAGCGAGAGCTTGCCGGGGTCGAGATCGGGATACTCAAGGAAAACGTAATTGGAAAAAGCTAAGCCAAGAGAGGCGTCTCCGACGAACTCGAGGCGTTGGTAGGAGGGGGAACCGGAGTAGGAGGGGTGAGTTAAGGCCTCCTCCAAATGATTCTTGTTGTTGAAACGGTACTTGAGAAGATTCTCCACCGCCTTCACCGACGCCTCCATGTCGCCAATTTCTTGATACTCGTAATCATCTTCCAGCGGAATTGTGTATGTGTATCTCGCCGTCTGAGAATTTCCCGGTGACTGCATTGGTGGCGTTCGCAATTCGAAATGGGTCAAATATCTGTCCAATTTAGAAGTTGGTAAAGTGGAAGGGGAATGTGAGTTGTGTGATTAATCGAATTATTAAGGTGATAGAAAGTCCAACTGCGAATGACTGAATCGAGTGCTGTGTGAAGATGGTGGCCGACCGCCGCTGATTCCCTTGGAAAAAGCGGACATGTAATAATACAGAAGAAACCAGCAAATGAGAAAAGTGAACACTATAAAGGCAATGTCCGCGCTTTGAATTTGGACCTATCAGCAATCAGTGTAACTAAAAATGCAGCAATCTATGGATGTGAATAGTATGTTTGATCGAATTGAGTCAATTTTGATTAAATAAAATTTTATAGTTTTTTTACAATTTTTTATTGATGGATGTTTAGTAAATTAGTTTATTTATTTAGTAATTTATAAATTCTTTGTCATAATTTTTTTTTTTAATTTATAGTTTTTGATTTAAACCGTTGTAATATTAATTTCACTCGTTTCGAAATTTTAAAAAATGGTCTCATACTTTTAAAAAAAAGTTATAATGGTCCCACGATTAACTAGGTAACGTAAAAAGTATGTAGAGATCATGTGCACCGTTAAAAATCTGTCAAAGTAACTTAACAGGATTTCGGTCGGGCTAAATTGTCAAAATGAAAAACGATGCGATCTGATTGAGTCGAATTTAGGTGTCCTATAGCTCGAGCAGGCATCGACCCGGTCACTTAGAATTTATAGATTGGGGAAGTCCTCGAAGTTGAGTACATCTGTTTGAAGAAAGCAGAGGGAGCTCAAGGGCCGACTTGGGACAGATGAGGTTGGACCCAATGTCGGCTCTCTGATGCTTAAGGTCTAATTAATGAGCTTACCAAATGACATTTTATGAGGGGGTATTTATACCATGGGAGTTAATCATTACACTTTGTACTAATTGTAGGTGCATTTAATGCTCTGCAGATACGGTACAAAAGTACACTTTACATTTAATGCGAGTGGCGGCTGATGGAACCCATCAGGTGCGGTGGTCGGCTATCACCTCGACTCGAGGGAATGGAGCATCAACCTCCTTTGCCCTAGGTCGGCGCGATTATCGACTTATCCCCCCAGTGGTCGAGACACTTCCGACCTACCCTTGGGAGTCGACTTGGTCCTCGATAAGTCCGAGTGGCTTTCCTGACCTAGTTTGGTAGGTCCCGTGCTGACTCACTTACCACGTGTCGGTTTATTAGGGGTCTAGTTGTCGGGCCGGATCTTGTCCACGTCATGATCAATTTTCAATTTTTACTTGAATATAATATAAGAAATAGTTATAATCACATGTCTAAAATCCAACATAACAACATAAATTTCTTCTCAATTTTGAGAAATCACAACAATACTTTTGTAAAGTAATTTATGTTATATATGAATTCTTTCTTTTAGATAATTTTATGTTTAATTTTATAGAATACTAACACGGTTCAAATCCACTACCTCACGAGGAAACTTTTCATAAGTGACCGTTGAGTCGCTGACTGACCCACTACCTCACGAGGAAACTTTTCATACGTGACCACTGACTGACGTTGTTCAAATGCTTCATTCGACCTACTGAGTTGGTGATGGCCGTCACAATCAAGGATGCGATAACCCCTCGCCAAACCGACCCAATAACTCGAGCTCTTCATTCGATTTATTGAATTAGTACAAATATATTAGAATTTTCTAAAGGGTAAATCACAAATACCCCCCCGTCCTTTGGCCCTTGGGGCGGATTGCCCCATATCCTTTGATTTTGGGCGATTTCCCCCCTAACCTTTCGTAATTGTTATACTTTGCCCCTGTATGACATTTTCGGCTGTATCTTTTTGGAATATTCCGTTCATGAAAGAATACGTTTTACAGGTCCCCCCCCTATCCTTTGTCCCGCGGGTGGATTGCCCCCTGTCCTTTGATTTTGGAATATTTCGTAATTGTTTTGCAACTGTACCTTCTATCCCGACTTTTTATAAGTAGATAAGCCTTCGAACACTCTCATTATACACCATCAAATCAAATAATGTAACTAACATTTTGGTGTCGTGTTGTATTTGATATTTAAATTCTCAAATATTTGTACTATTTATCCGGTGTTTACCAAATTCAATAAACGTGAATTTTTAATGCAAATAATATACATATATATATATATCACATTAATTTTGTATCGTATCCGAGTTATATTTTTTTTCTTAATTATTTAAAGTGATATTTTTAAAAGTAAAAAATAATAATAATAATTAGAAGAAGTGATTTCAAGAATGCTTCAGTAAGCCAACAGGGGTTGACCAAGTGGTTTGAGGATTGATTCTCGAAGGCAAAGACCCGGGTTCAAATGTAGATGTAGCACCCTAGACCCCAAGGCGCCACATCCCCCGCACTGTAGCCTCGATCCACGTATGAAATGGACAGTTCATACATAAACCAAGACCACAGCGAACGGGTGACAACAAAACGACGCTCTAGGCGGGACACTCTCCCCAATATAATCAAAACAAACATGAATAGAAAAGCGGAAGTAATAAAGTCATTCATATATATAGGTACCATATTTATTACATAGATACATATAGGTACCCATTAACTATCAATACATTATCATTTCTAAATAAGATACATCATTAAGTACTCAAAACGTGACAATAACGAGCGTAACATGAAATGTCTCAAAGTACTATACAAAAAGGGTGTGAACTAGACCCGTGGAAATGTAAGACTCGAACAACTCCCGCCTAGCACGACCACACTCAAAAGGTACCTGAAAAGTGAAGTATCAGTCTACCGAAGACTGAGTGAGGGGCAATAAATATATATAACACACGTCACATGCAAGTTGTAGCCTCGGGTGAAGACTTTGGCATAAAATAGAATAGATATATAATTCAATAAGTTTAATCTTTGCCCGAGATTACAACCAACCATTTTAACACGTTTATTTAATCATGCTTGTCAATATCATGAACATGTGGCCCCGGCGAGCAAGGGCAATCTCCAACCGAACTCCCAATCGTGAACAATACGTGATCATGCTTGCTTGCTTGATAAATACGTGATCATGCAATTTAATTAGTGCTCATATAAACAAGTTCATGCTTGAAATCATGCAATAACCCGAGGATAACCCGACATGCCGGATTAATCCCCAGTCTCCTTCTTCCTCCGGGTGATAGCGAGTTTGCAAGGCTCGACTATCCACGACATGGTGTGTGTAGAGGACATGACCCCCTAGACACGGAACTCCTTCCACCACTAATCTCCTAGTGGCTTCGGGGGTGATCCCAACAATGTGAGGATAATTCAGGAGTTACCCGTCAGCCCTTGCTTTCCCGGTTGGCTCAAGAATTACCCTCGGGCCCACGTGCAATCATGTACTCGCCAAACATGCTTGAAAATCATGACAATCAATACATTCTTGCTTGAACTATTTATTACTTTGAAAACGTTTATAAGTATACTAGGTTTTGGCCGAAAACTAGCACATAAGGGTCGTAGGGTTCGTTTTACCAAAACAAAACCTCACCTTTCTTGCAAAATAAAATAAAGAAGCGTTCTAAGGAGCTTGCTCCCCGTCCACGCCCTCGTGACCTGTGCAAATACGATGTACAATCGTGAGACATGACCTAAAATGACCAAAATATGACGAACGGCGAAAATGTGTCGAGACGACCTCGAAAATGCAATGTGGTATGATAACTTTTCGTTTCACATCCTATTAACACATATTATAGCAATTCGGGGTCAAAGAAGTCGTTGGATCGAGGGGTCAAAATCGTAATTTTATGCAGTGAATTTTGTTCTGTCAGCCCCTTGGGAACGGCCGTTCCAGGCTTCCTTTGAAAACTGGGAACGGTCGTTCCCGTTGCCCAGAAAAACGCGGCAACGTTTTTAATTTTAAAACGCGCCTACGCTGGGAACGGCCCTTCCGGCTCCAAGGCCAAAATGGGAACGGCCGTTCCCATAGTCGGCCGCGCACATTTGATTCAAAAGAAGGGAACGCCCGTTCCCGCAAAGCCTTGGGGCTGGGAACGGCCGTTCCCTGTTTCTGCAAGTTACAGAAACAGAGCAAAACAGAGCATGCTCTCGGCAAAGCACAAAAACAACCAACAATTTCCATTTTTGAACCCCAAATACTATAATTTCTGGAAATATGATGCAAACCACTTCAATAAATGATAATATAACATTTAAACACATAGAACATGCTATATCAACAAGATCTCAAGGTTTCATGTACATGATCAAACTAGCTCAAGCTTGCCAAATATTCAAGATTTTCATGATCAAATCATGCTATAATTCAATAAATGATCACATAATCACACTTTGATCACCAATAACTCATTTAGCACATAAGTCTTAAACCCTAGCTTATCACTTATGATCATGAATCATCCAATCATGCTCAACCAACCTTGGAAAATGAAAGAAATGAGGAAAGTGGATGATGATGATGATGATCTCTCAAAGCTTGGCTAACTTCTTGAAATCTTGATGATTGATAGAAAATTATCTTCTTCCCTTTTTTTTCTTAGTACCGAGAATGAGAGGAAGCAAATGTGTTTGGCAAATTTTTGGGATAAAATTGATCAAGGAAGCTTATACCGTTACATCCCTTCTTGGTTTTTGTGAATTAAATTAATTGCCAATAAATTCTCCAAGAACTCAATCTATGCAATTGAGTAGATGAGGTTTTAAAATATGATCAATTTGGTCCTAAAAGTTCATGCAATTAAGTCCCTAAGATTTTAGAAAATATTTAACTAGGGGCAATTTGGTAATTTTATCACTCTCGGTAATTGATTTCATGCAATAAATATTTTTCGTGTCATGAAATAATATTTTCAATGATATGAATTTAAAGAATTGATATAAATAATGTTTCGTGAATTTTATAAAAATATGAATGCCACGTAAGAATATTATGAAATTAAAAGAAATAAAATAAGATAAACCTACGCTCAAACTCACACGTGGCGTGCTTACCTGTTCATCCGGAAACAGGGGCGTTACATCAAATCCCTCTGACCATTTGGGGTGCGTGTGTTAAAAAAAAAAAAAAAAAAAGAATGCTTCAGTAAACTTTCATAAGCAATATCGGTATTTTTTTTATAGGACATTTATATGAGTCGAATCGGGTTAGATCAATTTGATATAAAAGTTTCTCCTGCTAGTTATAGTTGCATTCTCAAAAACTTGAATACTAAATTTTTAGTTAAGCTAATATAACGCCGAAATGTTAAGTTACATTATTTGATTTGATGGTGTATAATGAGAGTGTTCGAAGACTTATCTACTTATAAAAAGTCGGGATAGAAGTTAAAGTTGAAAAACAATTATGAAATATTCCAAAATCAAAGGACAGGGGGCAATCCGCCCGTGGGGGAAAAGGATAGGGGGGGGGGGGGGATCTGTACCCCCTAATCTTTCATGACGGAATATTCCAAAAAGATGCCGCCGGAAACGTCATAAAGGGGCAAAGTGTAACAATTACGAAAGGTTAGGGGGGCAATCCGCCCCAAGGGCCAAAGGACGGGGGGTATTTGTGATTTACCCTTTTCTAAAAATACAAAGTATATATTATAAATAAGTAAAACCTATTAATTATATATATAAATTATGTCTTAATTTTTTAATATAATTTAAATACAAAAATACACATAATAGTTTCTTTTTTTTAACACACGCACACTCAAGCGGGGTTTGAACCCGGGAACTTGCATTCGGGAATGAACCCATTAACCACTTAGACCAACCCCTGTTGGCATAATAGTTCCTAAAATTTATAAATATTAACAAAACGAACTCTTAACATTTAATATGTAAGAAAATAGTTTGGAGGGATTTGGTAATTTTATAAATAATAAAATAATAAAAAAGATATTATGGGAATTATGGTCAAACTTGAGAAAACCTTAACGGAATAGAGGGAATTTAAACAAAATATAATGAAAAGAGGCTAAAATGTGATTTTCCCAAATTGCAGGTCCAACATTATAATTTGACCTTTTGTTAGGAATTAGGATAGTGAAATGTAATCTACCTTTTTCAGAGTCGTTCACATTTAGACCCCAAAAGAATATAAAAAATTACAATTTAATACCAGTTAATCAAATAATTATATTTACATCCCTTCATGAATTTAATAATTACATTATACACCCAAAAAGAGGCAATTTTTTCGGATATTTTTAATATACATTTTTTAAAAAAAAATTCCACATGAAAAATGTCGAACACCGTGTTCGATACGACACGGCACAACAAATGACATTTTTAAAAATATCCGTACATTAGAGCATGTTGATTATGTTTATCTCAATTATTTTTGGAAGGTAGTATTTTCTTACTCTATAAGTGCATAGCACGTAAACTAGTTTCCAATATACAATAAAATCTACATAATCAACTGTCAAAGTATAGATAGGAAAGGAAAGGAATGGGATGAAAAATATCATTCTAAACTAGTGAGATCCCCGCCAATATTTACAGACCACAGCAAGTTTAAATACATGATCAGGATTCAGGAATTAAGGATTTCGCCTCTGAAAAGGGATATGAATATCAATATCACTTGCAAAAATAAAAGTCAAACAAGTTCTTACAAAAACACCACTGAATTCACGTCTTCTTTGAGTAGTCCCTTGGTCCAAATATGGTTGATCCAATTCTCACATTAGTACTGCCCATTTCAATCTGCACTCATCAAAGGAACAGTTAAGTAATGGCTGTAACAATAATCTATGCCTCATTTGGCATGTTTGATATGTAGAAATTAACTTCACTATGAAATTAAGTTTTGACCCCATCTCAGTTAGATGTAGAATTATGGAGGTATCACATTAGATATAGGGATAATTACCCACATAACCAGAGGTTTAGCACAATTACTCAGACTCCCCCTGAGGTTTGAGAAATTTACAAACTTCCCCTATCAAAGAATTTACATCAGATCTAGATTAGCTCAATTTGATGAATTCGTGTCTAGTTTTTAATAATATCCTATTTTCTCGTAGGCACTTGCTGATAAATATTTGATTTCAAGTTCATATCTATAATAGCGTGCGTTAAACCAAGTCTTAGAGTATGTTGGGGAAGTTTTTGTAATTTCTAAAAGCTCAGGGGAAGTCTGTGTAATTATGCCAAACCTCAGAGTATGTTGGTGTAACTATGATTATAAATTGGATATTAAATATATATTAAATTGCAACTAGTTGAGTAAATTGCAAACAACTCAACTAAACATCTCTTTGTCTAAACTATATATATCCAAAGTTATATAGTTATTAAATAATTTACATTATAAATGAATAGTTGAAAATTTGATGGGAAATTCAAAGTTATATAGTTAAATAATTTATGTTAAAAATGAATAGTTGTAAATCCAATATCCGTCCGAACCTGCGTTATATCCATTTCAAGAGAATATTATATGAATCCGTTTAAAAAGGATACTACCTATATCTGTCTGAATCATAAACGGATAAGGATATGGACATATTATAATCATGCATCCCATCCGTTTAATATCCGTTTACACCCTAATGCAAACTATGAAACTTGGATATGTTTATATCGTAAACAGAACTTGAACAAAATCAGTATTCAAGTTAATCAGCAATGTTGAATTCTAGGCTTACCGCTTGCTCAAAGTCACCAGACATGCCCATTGATAGCTCAAACTGAGATTCTGCAATTCCTAATGCCTTGCATACCTCTGCTCTACAGCTCAATAAGGTCTGTGTCAGTGCAAAGAAAACCATCAATTAGTATTCAGAATAATCATTAAAACAGAATTGGCATAGTGATGAGATGAGAAACTCTTTCCAAGTACAACACCTTCAAACATTATTGTTTTTCCGTAAGCTGATTTGAGTCAAACAGCTTAAAACTTCAAAACCACAGGTTACTCAAAATTGAAGGAAATTTGCTTTCTTATGTTCCAGGAAGGAAAGATGGGGGCATGAAGATAAGATACAGGGGTGAGGGAGGAGTGCTCAAACTATAGAAATAAGGCAATGCATGTTTATGCTACCTCATCTGAATTTCGGAACAAGTAAGGAATATGATTACATGAAACTGTATAATACGAAATTCATAAAGAAAACATAGCATCAAGTAACCTTGAAGTTCTTGGGAGTTGATGTGTAGTCTGGCATTCCTATAGTCATTAATCCAGAAAACTCTAGGTTTGGGCAAGATAGCTTGACATGCTTCACAAGATCTACACATTCAGATGGATTTACACCAGATTTTGCTGCATGATTTGACATCAAAATAACATGCCCACACGAAATCAGGAGAATAGCAACATATTGGTGTTGTTTTAGAAAAGAGAAGGATCATGCGTTACAGCTCTAGTCAAACACCGGCAAAATTTATAATGTTGCAGAGAATGGTGGAGTTTCACAAATTATTTTACAGGATTCTCAAATAGTACCAAATATTATTACACGTTAAATGGTTTGCTTCCAGCACAAGAGAGAAACTAACCAATTCCCCTGCAATCAATCTGATGATCAAACTGCTGCATCTTTAAATATTGAAGTTCTTGAACCACTCAAAATTGTCTAATTTCACCAAGGTTGAACATATCTATTCAATAGATCATGCAATTCTAAGAGTCATGAATTTCAATACTCACATACTTCTCCACTGGTATTCACTTGAACCAAAATCTTCAAACGCTGCCTTCCAATGTTTGAAACTACACGATCAAGAGTATTGGCGAGCTGCAAATGGATAAGCACGACCTTGACACTGTCTTTTTTACTGATTTAACCTTGGAGCCATGCAAAGTTTTGGTTTAATTTTGATTTAAGAGCACCAATCTTGCAAGGTGTTCACCTTTTCAGAGAGAACAAGCACGAAAGGGTTGGGAATGGCAAGCATACAATTCTTGGAGGTGGTTCGTACCAAAACTTGTTCCTTTTTTCACAATTTTTCTTATTTTGCTTATTTAAGCAAACAACTACAAAATTTAAAACCAAGAATAAACAAAGTAGATTGAACTATCAGATGACTTTTGGACAGTACAAAGGTACTTGTTTTAAAGCATGATTAAGATATTATGTTTGCAAAATTTTTGGATTCCATAAATGATGGTTTAATTATCATATAAGCCAGTGAGGTATCAGCAGTCAAGTCTTTTACCTTCTCATTGTCGACACCCTCAACCATGGCCATATTTGGAACAGCAGCTGCGCGAAAATGAGTCAAATTTCTTAAAATATTCCTCTCAAAGCAGCTATTTGTACTTTGTAACCCGAAATAACTTCCCCTACATCAAAGCAAAACTGCAAAATAGAGTAATAATCACAGAATTTCATCAGCAGGTTTAATCGTACTCAACAAAGCCTTCACTTTATTGCTCTGCAAATGCCCGACGAAATGCCACTGAATGTCCTGAGGAAGCTGCATGAGTAAAACATACAAAAATATTCAGGAAAAACAAATGGGAAAAATAATATCCACAGATTCTTGCCACTCCCAATTGAAATTCCATAGATGGAAATGAACCTGAGGGGCTTTCTCGATAATTTCCTGAGCATAGTTTTCGCCAAAACATCGGTGCCCAGCGTCGTAGACTTGGTTGATGAGGGACACCGGCTTGGTCTTGCTCACGGCCACCACCCTTACAGCATCGGCCCGACGGCCGGACTTCTCTGCTGCTAACCGGGCACGGTTCAGCACCGCCCGTAGCGCCGTCACAGCAACGCCTACGCCTTCCACGGCGGGAGCTGCCATTATCCAGATGCTTTATTTTCTCTTTTCTGTCTTGTTTTTCTTCTGATACTCTCTTTTATGTCAGGTGAGTGGTAAACTGTCACAGGTGAGTAGTGGCTAAAAAGAAACAATGTAAACCACAAAAACACACACAAGGGAGAAACGTCATTTTTCTGATTCAAATCGCAACTTGAGTACCCACCTTACACATATTATAATTTTTTTAAGGGAGAATAAATTATAATTTTCTTTAAAAATTCAAACTTTTCCTAATCTATCTGGTGCTAATTTCGGATACCCTAATCATTCTTTGACTTTTGGTACGCTTTGCTTTTTAATATTTGAATTCGTGTAATTATTTTCCTAACTTTAAAAAAAATATCATACTTAACCCATTTTGATAAATTTTAACCGTTGATTTTTCTTCCATCACGATGGTCCAAGTTTTAAAACCGTTGACATCGTGCTCGTATCTTCAAGGCGAACAAATTCCATATCCCTGTCAACCCTAATGACCTCCGGAAGCAGCTGTAAGGCTCTAACTATCGTGCACCGTCTTTGACGGGTGATATAAGGGACCTACTTCTCATCCTAGGAGCTAGCAAGTATAAAAGAGTCCCCTAACTTGGTCCATCTTTATTCTATTTCATATATGTCTGAGGATCCGCATAGCCCTCGATTTATGTGTTATTTATCTATTTCTACGTTTTTTATGCCAATATTGGTATTCCATACCTTTGTTTGAACGGATTGGGCGAAGAGAAGGAGAGGACTGAGTATTTATTAGCTGCAGGCTCGGCTTACCTTTATTCTACAACTGAAATTGGATTGGGGACTGAGGCTGCATTTCTTTCATTAGTTGTCAGATTTTAGTTTTGAAATCACTTTTGTATTCCTTGTATCGAGAATTTCGATTTGACATATAATATCATCACATTTGAAATTTGTTTCGTATAGATCTGCTTTGCTAAAAAGGATTAAATGTGATACTTTTTAAAAATTAGTGGACAATTTCTCTAATTTAAAAATTAGGAACAAATCGCATTAAAGATTAAAGGATGATAGGTGTAGATCGTAGAGTTAACCCAATATAAAATATTAATATTAACCCTCTTTTCGCACTTCCTATTTTTTCAAATTTTCTGCCCATTTAAAAAGACTGTTTTGTCCCTCCTTTTTTCTGATCGTATGTTAATTAAAATAACTAACTAAAATCGTAAGAAGAAACGCAGTCTCCAAACCGCATCTGAAATCATCTCACTTCTTCCTCTTGCACATAACATAATATTGGCGACTCCAGTTCCGAAGCCGGAGCAAAGCTCGACCGGCGTGGAATGTAAACTCTGAAAAGTTGATCGAAGAAAGGGCCGAGTTGTAGTTTCTCCCATGGGACTTGAATTCAGATGCCGAGATTACAGGGACGAAGAGCAGTCCCACTCTCTCCCTCGAACGCGTGCAGATTCGCACCCTCTCTCTGCTCCTTCTCCATCTCTCCAGGTGCGGCCCTCTTCGCTAATTTAATGCATGTGTGATCCTTTTTCTATCAAATATGGGGGCAAAAACAGAGAAAACGAAGTGAAAAGGGAGAGAAAGAGCATTAAATATTCCAACTGCAACCCTGACTATCTAACAGCTCAATCTAGGTGGTTGATGCCCTTCTTCAGTATGAATTAAATTGTTGATCTGCTGTGAATTGTGATCATTATCTAGCAACTCTGTGTTTAATTGGGCACCGCGGAGTCTGAGGAGGCCGTGGCGTCGGCTAATTCGCTCTTTATGAAATAAGTTTTTAATTGCAAAAAAGTAAAAAAAGTTGCTCAAAAGCATGCTCTACTTTTCTAGATTAACTCTTTCAAGCACTTGCATGGAAGAAGAACAGCAGCAACTGTGCACAAAATTTACACTTGATTAACGGGAAATTTGGTAAAGAACGCTTGGTGATAAATTAGTGAAGAACTCTGTTATCTTTCCCATGATTTTGTTTCACAGCAATGTGCTTTCCGTGATGGCATCCCGACTGGGTATATAGCAAAATTATATTACTTCTCTGCCCTTGAAGTTTGAACCTACACTGACCGCTAGGTTTGTTGTGTTAGATTTGTGCATATTTTGAATTTTCTGCATTATATTCTTGGACTCCGATGTCCAATTTCATAATTCACGAAGTTGTGTCATCATTTTACATTCTGATTTGAGTCCTTCAAATGCATCCTTCCGAAGACTGTCTAATATCCAACATTCTACTTGTTATCAACCAATAAGCACTCCAAATCAGCAGAACACATAGTAAAGAATTTCAAGATGGGAAAAGACGGTGATAAGAGATAAAAAGATCAAGAGAAAACCGAGAATGTCGGGAAGAAAAGAAGCTGAGTTCATTAAAATTAGAAAAACATCCATTTTACCTATGTTAGGGCCTTTTAGTCTTCAAGTCTAGTTTCCTAACAAACTATGCACCAACAAGCCTACAATTCTAGCATATTTTCATTCTGTTCCAAAAGAAAAATCATCAAATGATGCAGAATTTCCAATTTTACTAGTCTTTAAGAAAATGAGGATAGTGCATTTTATTGCCAGTGCTTGCTCTTATGGACTTGATTGTATACCTACCTTTGGCATTCAACTACGTACAGTTTTTTTAACTTAGCTTTTGTACTTTGTCGTGATCGAATTTAATGACACTGTATTGAAGGTTGCGCACCTGGATTCTGGACAAGATGATTTCTTCGATCCACTTAGGCAAACTGATGGGATGATGGTAGTGTCTGAAGATATTACTTCTGTGAAGACAACGCCAGCAGATATCTCTGATCTAGTGACAGTGAGGAAGGATTGGAGTTCTCTTAAAAAAATATTGATGCAGCGGTTTCCTGTTTCTAAAACAACTCCTATATCCATGGTAGATGGCTGTTCTAGTACATAGATAGATTGCAGACTTCCTTTTTTTTTTTTTCCCCTGGGGATGTTTCGAAACTTTTAGTAAAATGTAAACAGAGATTCGTGTGTTTACAACCTACGATTTTAGTAAAATGTAAACAGACTACCTTGATTTTAGTGCATTTTCAACCTACGATAATTAGATCCGTTTTACAGTTTTGTGCTTTAGTTGGAGTGGCTGGTTTTAACTAGTTGCTTCACGTTCCTCCTAACAGGTATCTGGTGTGCTTGTCAAGGGTAACAAAGGTCTGCTATATTTTTTGACCTTTTCCTCTTCATCTTGTTTTGATCATCTGGTTGCATATTATTAAATATTAATCAAGATATATTGGCAGTATTTGAGAAATCAAGAGATTTGCAATCAGGGGAATTGGATGATGACAAAATATTTGATGAAGAAGATCTTAAGACTATGAGTCAGCAGGAGTGTCTGTTGAAGTTGCAGGAACTCAAAGCTGAAATTAATAAGTCTTGGTGTGCAGATGATCGTGTAACATCTTTAAGGTTGTCAATTAAGGTGAATTCTTGTTATAGATATCTACCTAACTTTATTTAGGATTGTGCTTCTGCCAGCCGGGGTTGGGAAGGTTGACTTTTAACTTACTCTACAGTGAGCACTAGTTTTGGCTTGTAGTATTCTTTTATTTGCCAATTGTTGGTTTGACATCAATTCTAGATTAAGATAAAAGATAATCTCTTAAAATCTGGATCAAACTTCTAAAGTTCATGTATGTTTTATTGGTCACTTGGAAGTCTGACTAAATGTTGGACAATCATGAAATGTATAAAAGGAATGCATTTTCAATGAAATAATAATCATGTTTTCTCTAAAATGTTACATAAACAGGTTATATTTTTAACTTGTCAGTTTAACCGATAGAAACTCTGTAAATGTACATTTTCTTTCTCTAATCTTTGTACTTACACTTCTATGCATAAACAAATAACAAAACTACTTTTTAATTTACCCTAAGAAAAATTTCCTGTTTCATCCTCTTGTATGAAGTTGTTCTCAAAATTCTTGAACTCGAACCAAGTTGGGTAGAGCTGCAGCCACTTGAATTGTTAAAATCATGGCCTGGATAAGGTAGGTTTAAAGATGATCTCAGATCTCCATTTGATGCTCTGATAATTTAGCTATGTTATTCAGTTATTCAGAATGTTCTTTGCAGGTTGCTAGGCTTTTAATGGACACTTCTATAATCCAGTTCTATCCAACTCTTTTTGTTCTAGCAACTGATATAATGGACATGCTTGGTGATCTTGTGTGGAACCGCATCAAGCAAAAAGCTGAGGTCACTGAAGACGGGTTATTTATTTATTTGGTGCCAGGTTTGTCACTAGGCTATAGAATTTCAGTTTTCTTTTTGGTATTATTAACTCAGTTTGATATTTTTTCTCTCTCACTCATGCATGTTTTATGCTCAATCACTGACAAAAAAATGCAGAGTATATGACTTAGCTGTTCTAAATGTGCTAATGCATTAGAATTTATTTGGCCTTTTAAGAAGAAATAGGCTATGCTGTTTCAATCTGATTGGTCAGTGCTATTTTGGGTTACAGCGTGAATGGGTAACTTGCAAAAATTTTTGGGGTTGACTGAAAACAAGCCAACCTTCTGCATTCTTTTCCATGTTTTCTTAAATGGGGAGTTCAGAGTGTACATTTTATCCAATGTGATACTGAGAATGAGATTTTGTTCTTGTAAGATAGATTGAAATCTATGGATTAATTAATATTATTGGATCAAATGCACTTGCATACTGAAAATACCTGCCTCAATGGACTATGATGTCCTTCTCTAAATGTTCGGTTCGTAATTCAGGTAGCCTGAGACTTTATAGAACTGAATCCATCTACTCCTTGATACATGCAGATAACTTGAAAGCGGCTGATATTTGCTTTGATGCCAAAGAGACCTGTACAAACTGGTTCAGCAAAGTCGGCTCTGTTCGTGAGCTACTTCCTCGCATGTGAGGCTGCTATTTCTCTCGTTATCTTACTATTTGCAGTGATGTTAATGTCACTTGGTTGTATATGTACTGCTTTAGTTTCAAGATATCGATTTTATGTATTTTAAATGTATACATACAAATTTTAGATCTACATCAATACAGCAGTCAGTTGTAAAACAAATTTCGTTAGAGAAAATGGATTTGTACACTCTTAGTTTTTACCCGATTAGACTTCCTCCCTCAACAATAAGTCGATATTTCATTATTCTTTTGCTGAATCAGTGATAGAATCCATTCCATTAACTAATTGGAGCAGCAAACCAGAGTATTCTGCATAGATGCTTCATTAGCTGTTTGCTTCTCATTTTAAATTTGAACTGATATTCAAGTTGATATGGGATTAAGATTACCATTTCATTCTCGGTATTATTATATTACCCCCAAAGTTTTCTTACTTGCTCATTACATGCCAGACTACTTGCTCATTACATGCCAGACACATGCATGGGTCCTTCAGGAAGTTATTTGAAATTAATTATCAAATTAAATTTCAAAGCAGAATTTCTGTTTATCATTTTTCATGATTCTGCATGGTTATAGATGAATTATATGTTAAATCTTGGATGAACTACTGTGAGAGTTGCAGTGTTGATTTATGTTTACTTTTCTATTTGTGATTTATGTTCTTCATTTTTGTACATGCTGATAATTATTGTCCAGCTATTTGGAGCTTGCACTGTTGCCTTGCTGGCTATTCCTTCACAATCAAACTGAGAACATTCTTGAACGCTTGGTTATGATGATGAGGGGCATTGCTGATCCGCTGGCATCATCCTACTGCCGCTTGTACTTGGTTCAATGTGCTCAAAGACTACCGCAGCATGGCATAGGTGCTAATTCCTGGTCTCTGTTCCTTATGTATATAATAGAACTTTCCTATGTATGTTGTCTCCTCAGTTCTCTTAGGTTTATGCGACTAGCATGATAAAACTTCACTATTTGATGGTGAGTTTGAGAGTACGAACTTAGATAAAATCTGTGACAGTTCAATTTATTTCTTTATACAGCACACACACACACATCTATATATATATATGAGGAAATAAATTGAACTTCCGATTATTTCCTCATATGTTGATATGGAAATTAAGTAATCTTGTACAATTACTAGTTTGTAGCTTAAACAAATAATATGCAGTTTGTCCTGCCAAAACTATGAATATCATTAAAATGCTCAAGTTATTCCATGTTTGAAATACATGATACAGTGCTATGTCTCAATTCTCTCTACACTTCCTCTTTACGGTATACGTCACATGGTTTTTACTATTTGTTGTTTGTTTTAAAGTCTTCATACCTCTTATGGATAATGATTCTTGTCAGGTTTTCTGATAACTTGCATTAATGATCTAAAAGTGCTATTAGTGCGCCTCATATCAGCAAGCAAAGCCAGGGACGTGTATCTTTCTGGAAGTAGTAAACTACTCCTTACCCTGATTGAACCCACTATCGAGTACATTGTGAAATGCTTATTCAAGGATCTAAAACAGGTTTGACCAGATTAATGTTCATATTCTGCTCGTTCTATTCTGTTCAGATGTGGGCTGAGTGTGGTGTTGTTGGGTTGCACTCTTCCTTATACTCAGTTGAGGTAGAGATGATTAAGGCAGGACCATGCAAGCAGTGCTTCTGCATCAATCTTGGTAGTGTCAACTAATGTTTGGGGATAATGTTTGAAGCCATATCTATTGTCCACTCTACATAAGGGTGGTCTGGTTATAGTTTCTTGTTATTCCTATTAAGCTTGCATGAAATACTTCTAAAAGAATTTTTGGGCAAGATAATTCAGACTGTTTTCTGGGATCAGTCTCTCTCTTCATGTTATCAGAGGGATAAGCTGCATATGATACTTTGTTCTGTTTGTGTTTTAGCTCATTATAGTCAATCTATTGTTCCATGTGGCATAGGCAAGTTTATTTTTCTAATTTACCTAGTTGTATGTTTTTTAATAGTTATAAAGCTTTGTTTGTGTTATGTTGCAAGCTCTTTTGCCTTCATCCAAGATGAATGTCGGGTGTCAATCTCATTACTTGATTTAAGTCGCCTCTCATCTTTCCATTTTTGCTGTTAAATCCTCTTGGTTGTATTTGAACCCGTCGAAATTGACTCCCTTCAAGCCATATATATATATATATATATATATATATATATACTTTTGTTAGCCCTTAAAATTGTTGCTTTAATGTATTTTGTTCCTTTAATTTTTTCTCTTCTACGTACTGCAATGGCAATGCTTTAACAAGTTGACCATCAATATTTCATGTCAGGCGGAAATCAGCAATATGCTTGATTCACTTGGAATGGGGATGGGGCCATCTACCTTGTCTGAGAAATTCTCTTGCATCTCAATTATCCTTCACTATATACTGAAGGAACTTCCCATTGGATTTACTTGTTTTAATGCTGTGGAGATACAAAATCTCATAGAATGTGCTGATGATAGCTCTTTTGATCAGGTATCTCTCTTAAGATTCACATAATGGTACTCTGGTGTTTATGACTTTTAATTTGCTCTTTCAAAACTCATGACCTATCAGATTAACTCTTAATCTGCAGTGTCTGAATTTCAAATTACTTGGACATAGGCTGTGTGAAAGGGTACCTGAAGTGAGTAGGGTCCATTTGGTGGTGGATAAAATTATCCAGGTATTTTTATGTGTTTCTTTCTATGATATTTAGTTCTTTGTTCGGGATTAATTTACTCATCTTATATGGATGCTTATACTAGTTCTGTGTGATGACATGATTTTATCTGAGACTCTTATTACTCTATATTTTCTGCTAAATTTGTCAATGCATAGATCGTTTGCTCTTCTCCAGTTGCTTTTCCCTGTTACTATCTTTTATTGCATTACAACATTCATTACGTATCTGTAATCATATATGCTCTTCTTGAGCTTCCTGATATATATAAGGCCATCATAACTAGATGTTTACATTTGACTTAAACAGAAGAATCAGAGAATCCTTCTAGTTGTCCTCATCTGCTTTTTGTATCTCATGCTCTATTCTCTATTTTTCACTTGCCAAGCATCTGCAGGACTCTTTTCATCGTTACTAAGTGAAACAATTTGCCTTCTATTATAAGCTTTTTATTGTTAATGATATAGCCACATCTGTACCCAGGTTCTCTCTGGCTATGACACTCTTGATCCATACTTGATGGTTGCAGATTCCTACTTGGATATTATTTTGGAGAATCAGATGGTAATTTCAAGCTTTTTCATTGAAGTTGTTGTCCTTGTTGTATATGTTACGAGTCATTTGACATGCTATATTGATTAAGTTGCGTTGCTGATTATGACCTGCTTACTTTAATGATATTCTGGTTGAAAAGAAACTAAGGAACAACCTTTGGTGCAAGTATTTTGATTTTGGAAATGGATTTATTTCTTGGAGTTCTGCTGTGATAAACTAAGGTTAAAGATAGTTTCGTTACTTACCTTACATCTGCACACATGTGCAGATGATCTTATAACTTGCACATAAAATTTATGATCTGTCAACACAAGCTGCCAAAACTTAGTGCTGTTTGTCTCTCTTGATGTTAAGAAAGACAAATGAACTAATACTTTAAAATTTGTGATTTTGGTAGTACTAATGAAGAATCAGGGGTAGAATTAAATGCTCATTCTAAAGATATGAGGTAATGCTTTCTTTTTGCCATTTAAGTAGATTCATGATTGCCACAGTATAAATCTCTGTTCTTTTTTGGTGATATGACTGGTGCTTGTACACTCCCACAAATTCTCCCAACCTTGGAAGAGCCCAAAAATTTGTGCTTTTCATTTATTATGTGAATCTGTAGATGTTAAATTTGGACTGGACTAAGAAAATTGACATCTATTGCCTCTGATCCATTTTGCAGCGTACTTCCCTAAATTTAATAATGGAGGGAATATTTGAACGTACACAGGAGGAGAATATTGGTGAAAATGCATTGGTGATCCTGCAGTCAATTCTCTTGAAACTTCTTGGTCATTTTGCCAACATAGAGAATATATTATCACTGGTATGCTTCTGAGCAACAATTATATTCGGCCAATATAAATGGGATTTTCTTTTACGTGCAGTGCCTGCTTGTGTTGTTGATCTCATTTTCATCGATCTCAAAATTGTTTAATTGTAGACTATGTTTCACATCAGAGTGCTACATTATGATGATGTGGCTTGAGATTTTTGCAAAACTATTGTTACTGATTGGCATCACAATGATGCTTTTGTAGAACCATTTTGTTGACATTTTAGATATGATGCATGGGAGCTCAAGAAACTCAGTCAACATGCACATTCTTAGTATGGCAACAAGGTATCATCCTTCTCACATAACATTGCATTTTAGATTTTCTATTTCAAGTTTCATTTAAATGTTTTTCTTACTGAAACCCAAGTTAATTGATGCTAAGCTTTTTAAATGCAAAAGTGAGCTAATGCTTTCTACTTAATATTTTCAGTCAATCATTTCGTCTATGGCAATATTGTGAGTCATGTACATAAATATTTGAATTTGGAAATAAAGTGAAGAGAGATTATGACCAAAAATTGAGTGATTAGGACATCTCGGCCTACCTCCACAGGACAAATGCCCATAGGGCTAGAACATATGCAGTCTCTATTTAATATGATTATAATGACCACCTATTAGGTGAATTACATGTGTGAATAAATTGATACTGGAGGAAACCACTCCAAATTAAAGCACAGTATTAGGTAACTATATACGTTACTAAGCTTGTTGATATATAAAGAATCAATTCTTGATTCTTAACATATTACATGTTAGAGAAAACTGGGTTCAAAATCATATTGTGATCCTGCATTAAAACAATGAAGGGATAAGCACGCCGAACTTTAAAAGTTATTGGGGATGGTTTGAAGTCTACATTGCCAACTAATTTAGAAGCTTTGTTCTTTGCATCAATGCTCCCCAGTAAAATGACTGGAGAATAATTCATTAGTGACGTTTTCCTATATTGTATATGCATTGGATGATCAGCAGCAATGAATTTTCTAGAATGTTTTCTTTGGAGGCTTAAAGATCAATATCCTTTTTAGGAATGGTCAGATTCGAGATCCAATGGTTATTGAGGTTCTCTTTGAAGTTGCTCAGTCCTTATATGATGGCTTAGACTTCTCAAATATGAGAAAAGAGGATTATCAGCATCCAGCTCGTGTGATATCCCGTTTTGTATATATGGTAACATACATTTAGTTGGAAGATGGTTTTGTTTGTCTAAAATTGAGAACTCAGTAAAGTTGGCTTTGACTATAGTTAGAATTCATTGGCCAACAAATCTGTGGTTGTTATTATTAGGTTGACTATGGGATGGAGGTTGAAAGCCATCTAAGGTTCTTTGCTCAGTGCCGTGGAGCATTTGCATGCATAAGTGAAATCCAGGTTTGTTGCCCTCTTGAGGTGTTTGCAATTTATAATTTTCATCAGTAACTTGGTTATTCAAATCAATATTACAAACTTTTTGGTTTCCCATATGTTAAGTCAGACAAAATGTTTGGTTACTCGATGAGATATGTGGAGGTTAACTCAATTTTTTGTTTTCAAAATGAATGGAAGTTCAAAATGTTTAAATGCTGTAACTTCAATTGAAGTTCTCGACATAACTCAGAATTATAATTTTAAATTAACGTTCTTAGAAAACACATTGCATTCCCAGTTAAACAAATGAAGGGGAAAAATAAAAAAGAAAAGAAACTGTACCATTTAAAGAAACTTCATTGTTGATTATTCAAATATTTAGAGTAAATCTAGTCCTGATTTGGAGTGATTTTTCGTGATCTAAATAGGGGGTTGGGGGCGGAAAACGAATCAACATCTCGAGGTTGATTCTTTATATTTCCTTTCACTTATTTTCTTAGTAGGACTCCTAGATGTGTATGCATCTAAGTCTTGTAATATTATTGTAATACTGAAACGTAGAGAATGAATACAGTTTCAGCTTTCTCTGAATTCATCTTTAAAATCTTCTTTTATATTACTTAGGCTTTACAACTAAAATCATCCTTTGTTACGGTGGAAATCTTTTCGTCACCCCTAGATCTAATATAAACTCAGTTGAAACGAATAAAAGGAATTCATTGTTTCTCTCACCTGCTTGATAATATACAAGCCTGAACAGGCTGATCTCATTGCTTCTATCCAGAAAGGAAGTGGACAAACTGCAGATGCTTTTAAATGAATTGTGGTCTTTAGCTACACCACTGCATAGGATTACCCTATAGTTATAGTAAGTTAATCATACTTGGGAGCTCTTACTTAAGAAATTCATGGATTGTGGAAAAGGAAAAGTGGAAGACCCCTTCGAGGTCATTCTTCCATGCATTGCGAAAGTAATCCATGGATTTCTTTATCTATCACCCCATGTTGAATATACAATTTAAAAGGCGATAAATTTTCCCTGAGGCTTAAGGCTTAAATTTTTGGGTTATTAAGGTTAGCTATTTTGATTCCAAAATTACTGGTTTTTTTATTGTCTTTTTGCTGTCCTCTGACGGATGGTGGCTGATATCCTTCAGGTAACTGTAGGGTTTTGTTTTACATTCTTGACATGGTTGATTTTTTGAATTTTCATACTTTGCTTGCGAACTATTATGATTTCAATAGTAATAATTATTTTTAAATTGCAGGGGATGCTTGTGCACTCCAGCAACAACTTGGCTGTTAGAGCAATGCGAGATACACATAGTAGTAGCTGCTTTATTAAATCTTGCTTCACGTTCAACGAAGTTACAATACCTGCTCTTCCTACCAACTTAAAACAGTTGAACTTGTATCTTGAAACTGCAGAGGTGCGATTTCTTCTATAGGTTCAATACAGCTATCAGAATTATTTAACTTGCTACTAGGCCTGAAAATGCTCCAATTGACTTACAACCCAAGTACTGCCCCTGTCACCCCCCTTTGTCATTATTTCCTGCAGAATTGTTGGTAGTGTTGTGAGCTATCAATGGATCTGTAAATGACGGTGTATCCCTCCATCACATTTAGCACATTTTAATAGCACGTTTGATAAAATAGGTTTAGATTAAAACTATAAAAAGCTTATGTAACCATAACATAAAATAGAGAGAACTTCATCAGAAAATACTAAGTAATGCTCGTGAACTTTCAGAGTTGCAGACCCGTAATTGGTTATCTTGATAATTTTACTTAAACCCTGTTAGGTAGGTCCCCAAACTTGCTACTGTAACAGTCTAGGGATGCAAACCAGCCAAGCCCTTGAGACAACTACTATAAATGTGGATGCTCATGCACTATCAGTCTCCGTTTCTCCTTTCCGGTGGCATTGTCGTCTAGGTCACCGTTTGCTAATATTCCATATATGCAGTTTTACTCAAATGCATTTATTATGACTATAATATTCTGATAAAATTATGCTTCTCTTTGAATTATACTATACATTAGATGTTTCGTTCACAGTAAATATATAAAATATTGAGCATGTTATGTTAAATATTTTCAAATTTAATGATGAATGACTATGTACATGTTGTGGGGATCTCTATTGAGTTAGGAAAGTTTTGATTTCTGTAACCCGGCTCCGAGTGTAATTATATCAATTCTCTGAACAAGCTAGGGGTATTACGGTCGCAAACCTCTGATGCGGATACAGTGTTACAGTAGCTAGTCTCTCACTGGCTGCAAGAGTTGCAATAGCCAATGGACCTACCAGGGTTAAAGTTAAGACCTGATCAATTTAATCAACTAGGATTTTGATAGTTAACGAGAATTCCCATGTATACTCTGTTAAAGTTTTGGTTTTCTATTCTATCTTTACGCGACGTTTGATTTGAATCAATTTTATAAAAAATACTATTAAAAAGCATGCTCAATTCTGATCAAAGAAACTATTTACCGAGCAATTGATTGTGGGCACATCGACTACAAATCTTGCAGAAAATTTTGATAAATAAGGGGACAGCTAGCAGTACTAGGATTGCTAGTTCCTTGGAGCATTCACAGGCCTAGCAGCAAGTTAAATAATTCTATTCAACCTTTTGCCAAGGATGTGATGGTGATATTATCATGAATCACAAACTTATGTTTGTAATAAGTATTTCCACTGCATAATAAACGGACCTTTGTAATAATCAATGAATAATTATTAATTGTTTTTATTTCTGAGGCTTAACGTCTTTAAACTCTTGGGCTCATCTCCTGATCTTTTCTATGTATCAGGTTGCATTACTGGGTGGCTTTATTTCTCACTCAGATGGGCTTATTGATGCAGCAATAAATTGTTTGCAGAAGTTAGACTCAATCATAGGTTAGGCAAGCATTTCTTTCCCCAGAATTTGGCATTCAGTAACCACTGCACTGTACTCATAGAGTTTTCACTATGAATGTGTAGTCATTTTTATTTATGAGAAAATATCAGCTCTACATGGAAGTTATAAAGGATCTTTAGTTCTAATAATTGATTCATCTAAAGAATAAAGAAGACTTGATGGTACGTCATGGCACTAAAATGGCATATAAAGAAGTTAGTGCTGCTATCCACTTAAGTGAAATGGAAGAAATGAGGTCTCACAATGTTTCTCCCCATGTATCTTACTTCATGGTAGAATCTGGGGCTCTATGATTTGATGAGTGGTTTAGGTCTTGGAGACCTGACAATCAAATGGAAATGTACTGACACTTATGTGACAATTAACTATATCTCCAGTTTATTGACTGTCGTAACTAAGCAAAGGCAGTACAGTTATTCTGCTCTTGTGAGCTGCACTTTATCCCGGGGCATCCTTTCTCACTACACGACTTCAAGTAGGATTAAACATCCTTTCCCACTACCTGACTTCAAGTAGGATTAAACATTGATCCCATAATTTCTAAATGTTGCTTGATCGGGCATTGTTACAGTTACTAAAATGGATTTCACTGTCTCACCTTCCTTACATATGTTTATTACTTAAAGCAGGACTGGTTTATATCAAACTTGAATTCTGATCAGTGTACTCCGTGCAGATGGGCCAATGGCCGAAGATGTTGATTTGGTTATTTCACAAATATGCAAGTTATGTGGCATGCTGGTGATGGTTCCAGGTCATTATTTTTCTCCATGGTTTTATTTTTCAAACTTCAAACAAATTAGGTTGTTTTTACCTACATGGAATATCAATCACTCTCCCATATGCACATTCTGCTTAACCCTGCCTACTAATTTATAACAGTAGCTAACATGTCAGCTCTCAATATTTTACCTCTCTCAACTTTACTGATGCCATAGTTTCTCACTGAAGGTAGCCTTGAACAGGGAGTTGCCAGCATTCCTAAGCATGTATTGTCTTTCCTAGACTCCCACCCATGGTGATGCTTCAATTCAGTTAATTAGTTGTAGACCTGCTTAATCTGCAGTTTCTCTTTGATGGTAATTTTTTCCCATGTTTTAGGGTGTCATCCAGAATGAAGACCAAGGTATTATCCTCAATAATTTTCTTGTCTGCAGCATTATCCCAGAGTCAGCTGTTGTACCATGGGGTCAGTGGAAAGGTAATTCGTTAAGTTGTTGAAGCTCTTTTTCGGTAGATAAATGTTGTTCTGTGGTTGTATCTTAATACTTGCTTACTTTTAAAACTTGATGTTTGCAACAAAACCTATGGTTAGGAAACTAGTGAAAACTACAGTGTAACGAGGTGGTGATATGTATAGTAATTCAAATGCCTTGCAATCGAAATACCATGTTAGGTTGTAATTGGGCATGATCTTGACCTAACATTAAGGTCACGCTGGCCTTTATGCCCAATTTGGTTGCTGTTTGTGAAGGGTGATCCCCATTTTTGTTTTGATGTCAAGTGCCACCTAAATGTCCCAGCCCTGAACTGGGAGTGATATTGAATGTGCCAGTAGGCCTTAGGTACATATAAAAACCTACGTCCTCAACTGCCTAATTGAGATTATATATTTGTAGTAACTGATTCTTGCTGTTGAAAAATGTAACTGGAAAATTGAGGGAAAGGGTCTATCTATAATGTGATAAGAGTTATCGAGCGATCTAATGACCTGGAACCGTATAAACATACGGAGACTAAAAACAGAAACAGCCTGTAGAAATAAAGAGCACATGGGGAAATAAATTTCACAAGAAAATGATCATGTAAATTGAGTTTTAGGAAGGGGTGAGAAAAGTAAGGTAATGCTTTCCTCCATGTTTTTTGATCTATTATGGGAAAATATTTCTGATTGAATATTCGTTTCCTCTTCCAATAAGGTGTATTAAAAATTATAATTGAAGGGTTGCCTCCCTCTTTTGTTTCCTTCCCCTCGTATCTTATGGTACATGTTGTACGACATGGTACCTTTCACTGCTTTTATAAAACCACAAAGAACTTCCGGTGCAATTCGCTTGTTGCCTGGACTGTTGTGTTTATGCAAGTAGTGACATTCTGTGTGTAGGCATGTTCATAGCAATCTGCACACATGTAAATACCTACTATATACATACCTCTTGCTAATTTATTAATCATTTGTGCACATCACTGTAATTTTTTTTAATCTATTCAGGTGATGTATAATTGCCAATTATTTTATGGTGTTCCATCATATTATCAAGAACTGCTGTCATTGTCTGGCATCGTTCTTCAGGGCATCGTAGATGTTGTTATGAAAGAGTCTTCAGTGGTAAAGTGGCTACTGAGTTCTTTTTTCTTCTTATTCCTTCTCCCTTCTATCAATTCTCCTCCCCAGCTGCTTCTTTTCTGTTAGTTTCTTTTCTTTGTATTTTACTTTTCTGCTGACCTGTTGCTAAAAATTCTATAATATTACACTTCGGACTGATTTGTATTGTGAACTTGAATGCTGGCTCACAGGCTGTCCGTGGAAAGTTGGCTCTTCAAGCTTGTAACTGTGTAGCTTCATCATTCAAGGTAAGTAAGTGGATATAATTTGGTGATATGCTAATCGAATTAGCAGTTTCTCAGGCACTTGAAAGATAAGGGTAGCGACTAGCGTCCGAGACTAAAGTATGATTCTGTTTTCTTCTCCTTGGGTTTGCAAAGGGATAAATAGTTTTCGTTCATGCTTGTAGTCCTCGGAATATATTCTGCTTCCTCCCAGTTCCTTCTTGTTGGAAAGTCCACCCATCATCACCATTTTCCTCCAAATTTTACCTGTTGCTGTGAGTTTTTTCTGGGCAAGGTGGCATGAGCATTTTGCTGATGGTTTTATGTCTTTAGCGGTCGAAGTACCAGACCGTCTCTTAGTTCTTGCTTTCTGTTTATTTATACCAAATTGCACCATTCGCATAAACACACAAGAACATTTTGCATTTGTGCAAGCTAATACACGTAAAATTTCAAAGTTTTTTCTCTTCTCTAGATTTATGCATTTGCTGTGTATTCCCAGAAATCAGATGAAACGTTAGGAGCATGCTCCAAATTGTTGGAAATTGCCCAGTCATGCTTGAGCGCAGGTGACAAGTTTCTGCAGTCTACTTTGAAGTTTTTAGATTCCCGGTAATTTCTTGTGAAGGTCCTGAAGGATAGTTGATAGGCTTGGATTTGATACATCAGTTTTTGTAGATCGAGTTTTGTCAGTTTGTTGTTTGATAATTCTTGCTTCTGTATGAAAAAACCAGAGAAATGGGCTGCCCAAAGTATAGAAAAAGTTGCATTTAACTCGTATATCTCTAGTTTTTGGAATCTAAAAGTGCACGGGGATTGTGCTAACCCTTGACTAAGAAAATTTAGTTTAAAGGTAACAAGCATTTAGAAATTATTTTTCTAACATAAGAAAAAATTCAAGTTATTGAGACATTTCATCTAATATTTAGTCCCCATTATGTATTATCCTCCTAGCTCTAAGATTTAGCTAGTCATGCCGAAAGCAAAGAACAATTTTCAATGGCTGTGGGAAGTTATGATGTAAATTTTCAACAGTTGTTGATTCACTTTATAAGCCAAAATAAGACTGTTTCGCTCTGTTTTCAACTCCTAGGTAAGATGTAACTATAATGGAGCAAAAATAGATCAATTAATCACAAAAACGGTAATAAGATAATAAAGATCATGTTCAAACGGATACGAAAAAACGAACCTGGCAGCAAGATATGATAACCAACATTATGAAAGCTTAATAGGTGGGCCATCTCAGAATTCTCCTGTATATACAAATTACACCAAATATATTAATTTCTTGAAGTGCCAATGGGTTGTCAACCGCCACAATTCCAGTAGTTCTATGGAAAGTGTAATAAGGGTGAATTTTTAACTTTAGCGTACTGTTCGTAGTTTAAAAATGGTGTACTTTTGAAAGATATTTTAATTCTGGTGTAAGACGCGTTTTCGAAAAACGTCTTCACTGTTCATATTATGAAGACGTTTTTTAGGAAAAAGTCTTCATCAAAATTTTTCCATTGACCAACTTATTTGGTCTGACCATGGATCATTATTGAAGACGTTTTTCAGAAAACCGTCTTCATTAGTGAAGACGGTTTTCTGAAAAACGTCTTCAATAAGAAGCAAAATTAATTACAGAGAGTCAGGGTTCTCTGCAGCAGAGAACCCTAATTTCAAACACAGCGCGGCAGAGGGGCGAAAAAAGCACTTCGCGAAGAAATCCTGCTGTGACGACGCGAGAGAAGGGTCCTGCCGACGAGATTGGGTCCATTTCCGGCGGGAGAGGGTACTTTTCCGGTTGAGTGGCGTGATTCTTCTGGCAAGGTCAGTTTTTCATGAACGGAAGTTTTGTTTTGTTTAATGTGTAACCTCCAATTTGTTTAGGTTCTTAGATTTGCTCTATTGTGATGGTAGTGTGATTAACGTAGGTAGCTCAATTGTTGGTTAACTTCCATGTTGCTGCAAATAAAATTCGGTCCAGAAATCTATTTTGCCAAAAAACTGAAATTTTTGCAGATTGGTAAATTGGTATGGAAAAACTGTTGCATTGTCAAAATTTTCAGAATATTAACTATGCCCAAAGATGAAATGTCGTGAGTCCTTGCGTTTTCAGAATATAAACTATTGGTAGGTCGTGTCGGATAATGAACGCATGGACTTGAGTTAAACGCTTGTTGATTTTGCTTCTGTCTATAAGGAATGCCAATTTCAAAGGTTGTGGGGTATGATTTTGATTTATGTTGTCTGTGAAGGGAGTTTGTTGGGCCACAAGAGGAGTAATCATAACTTAGTATAGGGGAAATAAGCTAAAATCTTTGAAGTAAAGGTTAGGAAACTATTGGCTCATGATTCAGTGCTTAAGAGACTTTGGAGAAGTGCAGCTTGTGTCATCTTCTAACACTTAGAAAGTGTGATTGATGTAGTGCCTATGATCATCAAGAATACGAAAGAAAAGTCAAGAAAGTTGAATATTTATAATAAATTTACAAAATGCAAGATGACAAGTACGAGAAGTAACAAAAAATGGAAGCTATCCCAAATAATTGTTTCATAGATAGTGGCCTGAATTTGTATTGTTTGGCTTAGACATTCCATCAAACATCTTACAAGTTATTTGAATTTTGAAATATGTGATTTTAATTTTCTAAAAGGTATATGGCCTGAATTTGTATTGTTTGCCCTTGATGATTTTAATCTGATCTAGCGTTTAATCTGACTTTGTATTATCACACCGCGAGTACGTTATATTTTGTTGATTTTGTTGTTGTTTTCCTGTAGGGTACATGGATCGTTTATATGTACCTGTCAATCCTAGTGTGTTGTACGTGTTGATTATTAGAGATGCCATATGGTTGGAAGGAATTGTTTCTGTATTGATTTCAATGTAATACTCTATGAACAATCTTTACAATGAATATATAATGTACACAACACTATCTAATAAAGGAAGATCAATCATAGAATCAATTAGGATCCTTAATTTCAGAACTTTCCTTGCTAACACTCCCCCTCAAGTTGAGTATCGGGTCCCCGATGTTCAACTTGCACAAAACTTCTCCGAAAATCCTTCCATTCACAGCTTTTGTAAGGATATCTGCCAATTGGTCCTCGGAACGCACGAAGGGAATATCAATGACTCGTTCCTCCAATTTTTCCTTAATAAAGTGTCTGTCAACTTCCACATGCTTCGTACGGTCGTGCTGTACTGGATTTTCTGAAATGCTGATTGCTGCTCGATTGTCACATCTCAATCTGCATGCCTCAACTGCTGGGAAACCGATTTCTGCCAACAATTTCCTTAACCACAACACCTCAGTTACCCCACGTGCTATTCCCCGGAACTCCGCCTCTGCACTCGAAAGGGCCACAACTTTCTGCTTTTTACTCCTCCAAGTTACCAGGTTTCCTCCTACAAGCGTAAAATAGCCGGAGGTTGACCTCCTGTCCATAGGGTTCCCGGCCCAATCTGCATCGGTGTAAGCTTCAATATCAAGGTGTCCATGCTTCTGAAAGAGTACCCCTCTGCCTGGATGTCCTTTCAGGTATCGGCACACCCTAAGTGCTGCATCCATATGATCTTTCTGAGGCTGATGCATAAACTGACTCAAGACTCCTACTGCATAAGCTACATCTGGTCGAGTGTGGGAGAGATAGATTAATTTTCCCACCAACCTCTGGTACTGTCCTTTATCTGCCTCTTCTGCCCCGCTCACTATCTGTAACCCATGATTGACCACCATCGGAGGGTCAGCTGGTTTACACTCGAGGAGCCCAATCTCAGCCAGAAGATCTAAAACGAACTTTCGCTGTGAGATGAAGATTCCCTGTTTGGACCGTAGTACTTCTATCCCTAGGAAATACTTCAGCTCTCCCAAATCCTTCATCTCGAATTCTCGAAACAAATTTTCCCTTAACCGAGAGATCTCTTCTGCATCATCCCCTGTAATTATCATATCATCTACATAGATGATGAGACATGTTACCAACCCGTCTCTTCTCTTCAGAAAAAGTGTATGATCGGCGTTGCTCTGATCATAGCCACTTTTTTTCATGGCTGCTGTAAACCTCCCAAACCAGGCCCTAGGTGACTGCTTTAGCCCATATAGTGCTTTCCGTAGCCTACACACTTCTCTGTCTCCAAAACCGCTAGCGAACCCCGGTGGCGGTTCCATATACACCTCTTCTTTGAGATCTCCGTGCAGAAATGCATTCTTGACATCAAACTGATGCAATTTCCAGTCTCGGTTGGCTGCAACTGAGAACAAGACTCTGATCGTGTCAATCTTAGCCACAGGTGAAAAAGTCTCAGAGTAGTCTATACCATATGTCTGTGTATATCCCTTTGCCACCAACCTCGCCTTATACCTCTCAATACTCCCATCTGCTCGGTGTTTCACCGTGAAGACCCAACGGCACCCTACTAACTTTTTTCCACTAGGGAGTGTGCATTTTTCCCAAGTACCGTTTTCCTCCAGTGCCTCCATTTCGGTTTCCATAGCACGGACCCACTTTTTATCCGTAAGAGCCTCTTCTACCTTGCTCGGGACCTTCGCAGAGTATACAGAAGTGGCATATGCATGAGCTCTCTGGGACAGGTTTCCTTTAGCTATGTAAGCTATTGGATACCTAGATGTTCTGCCCACATACTCAGGCTCATATCTCTTAGGTGGTACTCCTCGATTGGCACGTGGAGGAAGCACATATCTGTTCTCCTGCACTCTTTCTTCCTGTATCTCCCCCTGTACCTGTGTCTCATCTCCTCCCGAGTCCACATTACTTCCTGCACTGTTAGACTCATACTGAATTGAAGGTATATCACTAGTGGGATCACAACTACGTACCTCAGGATCATCAGTGTGATTGGTTTGAGTGATGGGCGTGTGGGTGTGCATCGGGAGTTGTACTGTGGGACTGGCGGGCTCGGTGGTTCCGCCGACTTGTTCTGTTGGGACCATGTCTGGCCAAGGGTGTGATATCCAACCCAGTGGGTCCTGTCGTGTCTCCCCCTGACCACTTGGTTGGGAGAAAAAATACTCTGTCTCGACAAAATTACAATCCATAGTCGTATACAGACGATGAGTGATAGGGTGATAACACCTATATCCTTTCTGGTTAACCCCATATCCCAAAAACACACACTTAAGTGAGCATGGATCAAGTTTCGTACGATCAGATTTCTGAATATGAACAAAGACCGAACAACCGAAAACTCTGGGAGGAAGGACTAAGGAGGAGGGTATGCTGACCTGGGTGTGTAAAAACTGTAAGGGCGTTTTAAGTTGCAATGCTTTAGTGGGTAGGCGATTTACAAGGTAAACTGATGTGGCCACTGCTTCCGGCCAAAAAGATTTGGGGCAATGAGACTCAAATAGGAGAGCCCTAGACATTTCAAGAATTTGTCTATTTTTCCGTTCGGCTACCCCGTTTTGCTGAGGAGTATGGGGACATGAAGTCTGATGTATTATCCCATTTTCCTGAAAAAATTGTTTTAAGGTGGCATTAACATATTCCCCCCCGTTATCAGACCTAAGCACCTGAATCTGTGACTTGTATTGAGTTTGGACAAGTTTAAAAAACTCCATAAATTTTCCAGGAACATCAGACTTATGTTTCAAGAAGAAAACCCACATCATTCGAGAACAGTCATCAACGAATAGCACAAAATACTTAAAATCATGAGCACCAGTATTCGGGGCAGGCCCCCATACATCCGAGTGAATTAAAGAAAACACATGTTCAGCTCTAGAAGTTGACGATGAAAAATGTTGTCTATGACTCTTAGCAAGAATACATGTTTCACAAGTCAACTGACTGTTCTGAGGAAAAATTGAAGGAAATAAAGACTGAAGATACCCTACGGACGGGTGACCTAACCGTCGGTGCCACAACCACTGTTGGCGGTTCACAGTCCCGTGAGCAAGCGCTGCAGTTCCTTGTTGAGTCACCTCGTCCACATAGTACAACCCCTTTCGTTCAGTACCACGCCCAATCACTCTCCCCGACTGAAGATCCTGTAGCAAACAAAACGTAGGAAACATCAGCACGGCACAATTCAACTCCTTTGTAACATGACTGATAGAGAGCAACTTGCATGATAGATTAGGCACATAAAGGCAATTTTTTAATTTCAATGAGGGAGATAAATTAATTGTTCCTGCGCTGAGAACGGGTGATACCCCCCCATTGGCATTCTGAATGGAGGATATCCTGGGATTTGTGCTTTCGACCAAATCCGACTGGTCATACGTCATCGTATCAGTGGCCCCACAGTAAAAAATCCATCGTGCATTTTTTCCTTCCTTGTGGTTGTTGGCTTGGAGGGCCACTCCTTCCTCTTTATTTAATTTATACTGTTTTGGGTCACAATGATCAACACTAGAAACATAGGGGTTACTTGTACAAGGAAACTCAATTTTAGGGGCTGAATTACAATTATCATAAACCAGGGGCTGAAAAGAATTAAATAAAGTGGGTGGGGGGTAGGATGGGTAAAATACCCATCCATCCCTAATACCTAAGAATGCTGCTCCCATTTGTTCCCCTTCATCCGCCGTCTTTGTTGAGTCTGGGTTTTCTGCTCCTTGAGCGGTGTGAGCCACCGCCTGTTTCTCTCCGCCGCTAGCGGCGGACCTGTTGCCGGACATCGCACCGTCGCGACGGCGGCTCCGCCACCCGGCGGGCCACCCGATAAGCTCAAAACAGTCTTCCTTTCTATGCCCGTCTCTGCGGCAGTAGCCACACTTCACGGTCGTCTTCTCCGTGCTGTTTCCTTCTCCATTCCCGGCACCGCCACTACCGCCTCCACTCCAGACACCGTCGCCGCGTCGAGGAGCCGCCTGACCCTGTTTAGGTGGCCCTGTACGTGGCTTGGTGGTGTCCCACTGACCCACTGGTCCGGACCCTCTTCCAGTGCCTCGGTTTCCGGCCATGAACCCCGATCCTAAGCCGTTGGAACCGGCCGCCGATGATGAGATATGATTGCCGCCCATAATTTCTCGACGAGCTGATTCCCGTCGGATGGTGGCGTACGCCTTCTCTACGGACGGCAGAGGGTGTTCTTTGAGGAGATCCCGCCGCTCCGTGTCGTACCGATCATCCACTCCGACGAGAAATTGAAAGAGGCGACTCTCCGATCTGAGGCGGTTGAAAATCGCGATGTCCCCTTCGCAAGACATGGGATTGGGTTGTCGGAGTTCTATTTCTCTCCAAATTCTCTGAAGATTACTGTAAAATTGTTCGATTGAATCACCGCCTTGCTTCATGCTGTGGGCCCTAACTGTGAGATCGAAGAATTGGAGGCTATCTCCACCTTGGTCATACGTTGCCTGCAATCCGTCCCATAGAGCCTTCGCCGTGGGGTACTCGGCATAATTTGCAATCAGATTTGGGTCCATGTTTTCAAATATCCATGAGCAGACGATCAAATCTGATTGTTCCCATTGGGTAAAGCTTGGGTCCGCCGCCGCTGGTGGTGGTGGAACGCCGGTAAGGTGGCTCAACTTCCCTCTTCCCCCGATTGCCACCCTCATCAATCGAGACCACAGGGAGTAATTGAATTCTGTTAATTTGATGCTAATTGAAACTGTCTGAGTCATGGTTGGTTGATTTGGTTGATTTGGTGGGGTTTGATTGGGTTGCAGATTCTGGAGAAGGCTGGATAACTGAGCGGCCAAGGAATCAGCGGGCTGATGTGATTCCTTGCCGGAGTTGGCCGTACTGCTGTCGTCGGCCATGGCTGATGTATCAGGTAAGGCTGGGGTACGTGATGAGCAAGGGTCGGATCCGTTTAATGGATCTTCGCCCGCTCTGATACCATGTTGATTATTAGAGATGCCATATGGTTGGAAGGAATTGTTTCTGTATTGATTTCAATGTAATACTCTATGAACAATCTTTACAATGAATATATAATGTACACAACACTATCTAATAAAGGAAGATCAAACATAGAATCAATTAGGATCCTTAATTTCAGAACTTTCCTTGCTAACAGTACGCACAAGAATCTCATCGGAGCAACAATGTAATGGATATTAAATCTGGGACGTTGGATTTCTGCTTGCAAGTCCGCAATGGGAAGCCTGGATTTTACGCGAAAGAAACTAGTAGTTTCCATTTGGAAATGCACGATCGTGTCCTGCATTCCCTTTATGAGATGGGATTCTACGGATTGTATAGGGTTGGGGAGATGGAGGTGGACCACTCCTTGATCACTGCCTTAGTGGAGAGGTGGAGGCCGGAGACTCACACCTTTCATCTTACCGTAGGGGAGTCGACGGTGACACTCCAGGACGTTGCCATTTTGTGGGAACTGCCAATTAATGGGAGGGCAGTTATTGGTGATGACGTGGAGGATATTGATTGGGTGGAGGCTTGCGTAAGACATCTAGGGTTCGCGCCTACTTTACAAGGTGGGAAATTGAGACTGAAACAACTCCGTGCTTATATGCAACAACATCCAATTGTGGATGGTAGTTCGGACCAAGAAGTATTGAGATGGGCCCGTTGCACAATCCTGCTGATGATGGGGACTATGATGTGGCCAGATGGGACGGGTAGTAGTGTTTCATTGGTATACTTGTTTAATCTTGGCTACAAGCCGAGACCTTCGGAACCCCATTTGGAGTTTGTTGAGAATGTGAAAGAGGTGTTGCAAGAGGTCAGAAGTTATAGCTGGGGCAGTGCTGTACTGGCCTCATTATACCGGGCCCTTTGCAATGCAACGAGCAGGGATACGGTGAATATTGGAGGCGCATTGCAGTTGCTGCAGGTTAACTTTTTATTTTTAAAATCGATAATTGTTTTATTTTTAAAATTTTTATTTTTTAGGGGTGGTTTCTGGGGAACTTGTTGTGTAAAAACATTGTCTCGCCCCAATATTGTCTTTGCTAGGTCTGAGCTCTTAGTAGGATCACAAATCTCGCTCCAAAGTGGACGGAGGAGAAAGTTTATGTTGGACCACGAATTGCACTTGGGCGCGAGTTGCATCCGGCACCGTATGCGGCGCAGTAAGACTCACAGTTCTGTCTTTCATACTGCCTTAGAAATAAGTTATAGCTTGTGTAATGCTTTTTGTATTGCAGTTGGATGCATTACAATAGCTGGGTGAATATTGTGTCGCACAATGTTAGGATGTTCAGGCAGACCCTTGATCAAATGAGGTTTGAGGAGGTAGTATGTTGTAAAGTTAATATACATTGCTTATTTATATGATTGGATGACATTCTATTACAGCTTACAAAATATTTGTAATTGTAGTTCATCTGGATGCCATACGACAAACAGCAGGTGGAGTATATTGGGCTGCCCGATTATGTTGGTGCTGATTTTTGGAAGTGCAGAGTCCCTTTGATAAACTGGTCGTGTGTCGAGTGGCACTATCCTGATCGGGTTAGCAGATAGTTCGGCTACGTGCAAGGTATTCCCTTGCCGTTGGTTCAGCGGATGACCGATAATTTGCACTCCTTTTCTGGGAGGAGAGGTATTCCCTTGCCGGTGGTCCAGCATATAACTTTGAGCAAGGAGATTTTTCGTTGCATTCACCTATCTACTCCGAACATTATGAGTCCCCTGTAACCCAACAACATCCCTATGGTATTGATCAACTAACTCCTCAATTGCATGACCTTCGAGCACCAACGACCCAGACTGAGTATCAGCCGAATAGCGTACTTCAGCTGCCCCTGGAGCCCTTTGAAGGAGACGATGTACAGGCCCAACAACCAACCATGATCGTACCAATTGAAGGGGCTGTGTATGTTAGGAGGGGTAATCGTGCTAGACGTGGCCGAGCGTGTGGTACCAGAGGTAAATTAGGTGATCATAGGCATTAGTATATTTTCAGAAACTTTTATGTACAAAACGATTATTGGACAGACGGTTGTTGTGTTATTTGTTCTGATTTTGACGGGGCAGGACTGTTGTACTGATATATTTTTTTTTTAAAAAACGCATAAAGGCTTTTTCTCAGAAAACGTCTTCATTGTAAAAGATGTGTACCCAGAAAACGTCTTTAAAGTGAAAACGTTTTTTGGGAAAACGTCTTCAAAGTGAAGACGTTTTCTCGAAAAACGTCTTTACTATGCACACAGTGTTGACTACAGTGTAGACGTTTTCTCGAAAAACGTCTTTACTATGCACACAGTGTTGACTACAGTGTAGACGTTTTCCCAAAAAACGTCTTCATGGTGAAGACGTTTTTTGGAAAAACGTCTTCAATACAATCCGGCCCCTACCACAACTATTTGCCTGAATGACATTTTCACACTGCAATATAGGCTTTTCAGACGACTTTTTGACTAAAAGAGCTGAATCACGGGATGTTCACTGCCTTTTATCCTATATATGGACGGAGTGTGCATTTCACTTCACCACTACAAGAAGCCCCACTCAAATTGTTTACGTTAATATTATTCATGGAGACGATTGGGTTTCTGGTGCATCAAGATGGTGAGGCCACGGAGAGAAATTACACCATACATTGCTCCGTTCCTCCTATTGGTTTGTTAAGTATTTCCCGATCCTCAACTTTCTCTGATTTTCTATCCGAAATATTCTCTTTCCTACATCTTCACACAGAGTTATACAAAGTAAAAATATTGGCTGCTTACTTAATTTCACGTAACCCGCCAATGGAGAAACTCGTTGAAATTTCGAACGACACCGATCTAGCTTACTTCACGAACCTATCCTTGGGTTTAGAGTGCGTGCCCATATACGTTCAGTCAGATTATAGGACAGAGATGGGAAACTACACTTCCATGTTATCGCAAGAAAATTTCCCTTATTTAGAAGAGATTACGCAGGGCCTCAACACCATGGGCGGCGGCGTGCATGACTTCAGTGGTGCATCTGCTTCACAAGCACACTTCGATCTGAACCTTTCGTATTGCCCACATATCGGTCCTTCAGATAATCCTTACACATCAGGAGATGATGACGGAGCAAACCATGGGCAACAGTCCGATTTCATGCTCGAGGTGGAAGCACCAGCACCACAGCCACAATCATGCAGGCCATCTATCTTACCGGATCCATCGGCTAACTCATTCCTGGCCGAAGAGCTGGATAGTTCAGACGATGGAGAAGAAGCTCAGGACGACGATGACCCCCACCCGGTTGATAACAATCAAGGAGAGGATGCAGAGGAGGACGACTTAATAAATGGAATGCATGAAGCGTTGTAAGCGCCTACAGCAGATACTCCGGTGCTCCGAAACGTGAACCCATACTTGTCAGCCATGTATCCAGAGGTTGTCGCAGACACGATCGATGTGCCCGCAAATCGGAGAAGAGTTGCTTATAATCGTAACGACGGTGTGTTATCGGAAGGGATGACATTCACAGACAAAGCACACGTAATTGCGGCTGTGAAGGATCATTGTATACGATGGAGTAAACGTGAGTACACCGTCGTGGAGAGCAGACCAAAAATGTGGAAAATCAAATGCAAAGACATAAACTGCAATTGGAAATTTCGCGCCAGCGCGAAGGCAAATAAGGGGTATTGGAAAATTACAAAATTGTCACCTCGCCATTACTGTCTCCCAAACCAACGCACGAACGATCATGCAAATTTGAGCTCTGCATTCATTGCAAGCTTAATCCTGTCTTTCGTTAGAACTGATTATGGGTACCAGGTCAGTAGCGTTCAGACACAGGTTCACGCGACGTACGCAATTAACGTCTCGTATTCAAAGGCTTGGCAAGGTCTGAACAAGGCTCGAGGCGTTGAGTTCGGCACGTGGGAGACTTCTGCGGCTAAATTACCTCGGTTCTTTGAAGCCGTTAAAAAATGGAATCCAAGTACCTCTTGCTACCATAGCTCGTCATAATATAGCAATATTAAGATAACATGTGCTTGAATATAGAACTATTTATTGTAATGTAGGTACCGTTGTGGAGTGGTTACATAATCAACAATTCAGGTCTCTGGACCCAAATACGTACATGCTGAAACACGTCTTCTGGGCATTCAAGCCCTGCATTGACGCCTTCCAACATATGCATCCCGTGATAAGTGTCGATGGCACACATCTGTGTTAGGAATAGTGCCCTAGAAAGCCGATTTTATATCCGATGAGTCCTACAGATAGTGGGAGTGTCAACCTGACTCCTCTAAGGCTTGCTTGTGAGATCACGCCCTTAAGAAGGACCACCTTGTTTCATGGAGGTGCAAAGTGTATAGTTGATACGTGCGTGATACATGAGGGTGCTTACTTTAATAAGTAAGTTCACTGAGGTGCCCCGTGTGAGAACATTCCTAAATGGGAAAGGAAGTTTCTATTTCAGGAAATAGAAACTTCCAGATTAGGAAAAATCTCACGAGTCATTGGTGTGATTAATTGATCCTTAAGACTTGAGGTTCCTTGTCACTTTATGAGTTAACTCTGTAGTCTTAGGTATAAGCTTTAAAGGGTGTCGCCTTAGACAACTGATTGAAGGCTTATGCTGGGGCTGCACAAGTGATTCATGAAAGTGAATGAGAATCAAGAAAGGACCTGCACTTGCATTTGCAAGGTGATCTCTTATTGTGTAAGTCATTCATATGCCATATGGAGTCCTTGGCCAAGGCAGTAGATGAAGACATCAAGAAAAGGGTTTCTTGGATTGAGATCAAATGGATATGAAATGCACTTAGCTTTAAGACCGGATTATTAGGGTTCTGATTATTCCCTTGCCCTAGATCTTGGTTGAGAGATAGTAAGTAGGAGGATTGTATCTCACATGAATCAATGACTTAAAGGTTCTGTCGAATCCGAACATTCCAATTCAGCTAGGGGTTAAACACCTGTTGCTAGACTATGGTCGTTTAATCTGTGGACTGATTAATTAATTAGGGTCATTGCTAATTGAATTGAGAACCTAGAGGGTCACACACAACAACTTGGTTACATGAGTTGAGGCTTTAAAATGATTAAACGAGTTAATCGGGCCAAGAGGGTTCCACACGTGTGGCTCACGTGAGTGACACGTGTCTCACACGTGTGTAAATATATGTGTATATTTATTTATGTGTTAAATAATTAATGTGATTAATTATTTAATAGACTTTGATTTAATTTTGAATTAAAAAGAAAGTCTTATTTTGGAGAAAAATAATCTAGTTAATTAATTATGAATTAATTAATTAGATAAAATAAGTTATTTATTTTAAATAAATAAAGTATAAAATTATCCAAAAATAGTTTGGATATTTTTAGCTCTCTTGAAAGTTGATTTGAATTTGAATTCAAAGCAAAGTCAAAATTACTTGATGATCAAGTAATAGGAGAGAGAGACCAAAACCCTAGCCCATAAGGACTAGGATTTTCGGTCCTCCCTTTAATATAAATAAGGGAGCTCGAGCTCCCCTTAGAGCTAATTGGCAATTCTTTTGGTTCATGTGTTGAACACCATCCTTTCTCCAAGATAAACGAAACCATAGGTTAAGCCTAAACACTAACTAGAGAACTAGCATCCTTACTAGTTAGATTGTAATCAAGTTGGTGGACTATCTCTAGAGAGCTTCAAGTTAGAAGTTTGAAGATTCGAGCTTTACCAAGGAGAGGGGATCAAGCCGCGAGAAGAGCGTTCTTGGGTGGCTTGAAACGCTTCAAGAAAGACAATTAAGAAAGTAAGTTTCTTATCCCTACGAAATTGGATACACGATTGCGAGTCCAAGGTCCTTTTGTTGGAAAATTTTTAAATTTTCGCTGCTTTCTGTTTCGTGTTTTCCAACAATCTGTACACCAAATACCGCTACAAATTGTTGATTGTTGTGGCAGTGGATGGTAATCAGAATGTCCTGCCATTGGCGTATGCATTAGTAGATGACGAGAACGACGTATCTTGGAAATTCTTTTTATTTCACCTTGCAAAAAACTTTTGCCAATCAGAAAGACGTGTTTGTCTGATATCGGACAGACACCGTGCAATAATATCCGCTGTTCGATCAACTCCAGAGTTCAATGAACCTGCTGGTTGCCACATATACTGCCTACGACATATCTGCTCCAACTTTTACAAGGCCCATCATGATAAAAAATTGAAAGACTTCTGTTGGCATGCCGGGGAGACAATGGATCAAGCAACGTACGCTAGAATAATGAGGCGAATACAAGTAAGTGACCTGAACGCCATAACATGGTTCGACGGCTTGCAACCTAAGATGTGGACTGCTTCATATGATGATGGTATGCGATGCGGAATGATGATGACCAACTTATCTGAATGCTTCAACGGTGTTCTAAAAAATATTCGCCGTTTACCCATCGTCCCCATCGTAGAAGCCACTTTAAAATGCACAGCACAGTACTTCGTCGACCGACAAAAAAGTGGAATGCACACAAAGTCAATTTCCCACGCATGGACGGATTATGCCTGGATAATTTTTGAGATGAATCTCGAGAATTGTGGCCTACATAATGTAAGACTATTTGACCATAGAGAACTCAGGCTGGGGTTGTAACACAAAATCCAGAATCCCCAAGGAGATCGAGAAAACATATCGTGCACTTGGTGAACAAAACATGTTCATGTGGTTTTTGGCAGCAACACGGCATCCCTTGTTCACATGCCAGTAAGACCGCCATTTCATTTGGGATTACGCTGTCAAATTACGTTGCCTGGTACTATGAAATCAACCACTACCTTGCAACTTGCGAGGGAGGTTTCGCTCCGATTTGGGATGAAGAATGCTGGCCAGAAGCTTCTTTTAACCTGGTCAATACGACCGATGAAAGGCCATGAAGACTTGGTCGACGGAGGGGGAATGCCGGTAGGCCCCGTACTACTCGGTTCCCTATGGAGATGGATCGTGCACAGACTCGTTTGAGGGCAAGTATTTCAAGACGTGGTGAACTTTGAATGTATTTTTGTTTTATGTATCCCTGTTTTTGTAGTATTGAATAATAAAAACCTTGATCTTATTTGAGGCTCGCATTAAACAAATTTCACAAGTCACATATACTTAAACAATAAACACACGTCACTGGAATAAAATTCACATGAATTGGCATGCACTAAATCCAAAATATTAGAATGAAATCTGTTGCAGAGAACCCAGCCCTCTGTAATATATCTCGACGCCTTATTGAAGACGTTTTTCAAAAAAACGTCTTCATTAATTTAGACGTTTTTTTGAAAAACGTTTTCAATACTTATCCGTAGTCAGATCAAATAAGTTGGTCAACAAGAAAACCTAGTGAAGACGTTTTCTGAAAAAACGTCTTCATCATATGAACAGTGAAAACGTTTTCTCAAAACACGTCTTACACCAGAATTAAAATATTTTGAAAAAATACACCATTTTTACACTAGGCACATGAACAGTGCACTAGTTTTAAAATTTCACCAATAATATGAAACAACTGCAACAATACAGGGACTTATGGAAATCACATGGTGAAACAATTTGGTAAAAAGGAAAATGATTTAATCCATCCGTTTGACTGTTTGAGTAGTCCGACTTGTCTTCGGACATATTTTTTGACACTGGCAAATATCATCCTTTAATTTTTTATTTCATGAAATTACAGGGTAATGGACCACCAGAATCGATATTCCCTCACCTGAATTGATGACATGTATGTTGGAATGACACATGGACTGCCATGTGGCAAATTAGTTGCCACATCAGAATTTTTTTAAAAAAAAAGGAAAATTTATAATAAAAGACAAGCCCGACATCGATACCTCTGCCATGGACGTGTCGTTCCGGCATACATATCATCAATTTAGATGAGAAAAGGAAACTCTGGTTGTCCATTGTTCGGTAATTTCACGAAATAAAAAATTAAAAGATGACATTTATCAAAATCCAAAAACATGTTTAGATTATAAGTTGGACTAATTTAAAAGATGGATTGAGCTACTCTTCCTTTGGTAAAATTTATGTTTCTAGTCTCATTAAATAGTTAATTATTTAAATCCAATAAAAGAATAAAAACTATTTTGAAGATTATTTTGTGAAATCAAAACCTTTTTTTTTTTTTTTTTTAAATTTTTTTTAGGAAACTTGGAGTGTACTTCGTCTTCCTAGCAAATTCCCCACCTGAGGCTGAAATCACCGCCTACAAAGAAATTCCTCTTTCCTAGGGCTTCTTAAATCGAAATCAATTAATCTACGCCGACGTATATCAGCTAATAATCGCCGATTGGCAAATCTGTAATTGGATATGGATCTAGAGGTAGTGGGACGCCACGCCCTTCTCTTTGACGACGACGCCATGGCGGGGTTCGTCAACTCCGCCGACGCCCTTGTAGAGTGGCACTCCCTCCAAATTGACCGTTATGACGTCCGCCACCTCCTCTCCGCCCCTCCTCCGTCGCGCCGTCGTAATCGGAACTATGAACCTCTTCTCTTGGATAACTTATCTCTTGAAGCTGAACTTGATCACGAGCGATATCTTGACCTACCTACGCAACCCGATCAACCAGGTGTGAGTTTTTCTTTTCTTTTCTGTTTCTTTGGCTTTAGTAATTATGAATCTCGAGTTGACTGTTTTCAGATTAATATGTTTCTATTTGTTTTCTGAGCTCGATGTGATAAGTATTATAGTTTGCTTTCTCTCGGGTAGGGTTTGGGGACCAGCAGAACTTTTATCTGGTTAAGAAAAATTCAAATCAAACTGCTTGGAAGAGTTCAATTAGTCTTACTACCAGTACTTGGTAGACATGTTACATTACATACGGCGTTGGACATTGAGAAAGAGAAAAGTATTGGCCCCATTTCTCCACACTATCTGTTGGAGGATCAGACGATGTACTTAACATGTACTAAACTGCTGGTCTTTCTTTAGTACAGAAAAATTTGAATCCATATAGTTTCAACTTTTCTAAACTTTAGAAAGATGCTTAAAAAAATTCTTTTTCTAATATCTAGTATTGAAGTAAATATTGATAAGATTGATCAGTAATCACTAAGCAGCTTCTCAACCACTGCTTGAGATATTTGTTTAGAGCTAGGTGTTATGACTTGACAAGCAAATATATATGCTGAAATCTCTTTAAAAAAACAGGATAGGACGAACAAGGAGTTTAATAGCTATCTAGTTTGTGCTGGTAGCATACTTCTGTACTGTATTTCCGAATTTGCAGGAAGGATGTAAAATGTGTTCCTTCTTCAGGTTACAAGTAAGGTTTCTATAATCATTCAAGAAACTGTCTTCTTTATATATTGTGCATGGTGGTCAATTTATGACTTGAGTAAACTGTTTTATTTTGTAGTGGTTAGTAAGCAACCTAAATATTTTTTGAACATTGTCTTATATGCAGATGTAGAAGAGGATGAACACAGATCAGACACTTCTGGTTATCGTTCTGTTGCCTTCTCTTACGGAAACTCTGAGGGTCCAGCTGACCAGAAGAATAATGATGCTAGGATGGAATCTTCTGGATTTCTACCCCAATTTCCGATTCCTGAAGAACTCCGTCATTGCTTGGTAAGCCCGAGGTCTTGAATCTTTATATTTTGTCCATTTCTGCATGGGCTGTATATCTTGTTATTTGCTAACCACTCCCTAGTATGGGCTATAACAATTGCCGAAGGTGCACATGTATTTTTAAGGCTTGCCATGTCAAGTTTTCAGATGCTTGGAGCAGCGACGGACTGTTTGTGATAGGTTGCCGAAAGGGCGTCGCAGGTGGGATTAGGAAAGTAGAAATTATCTTTATGAAGACAATCAGTGTAAAAGGGAAAATTTCAGGCAATACACATTTTGTAGTGCCCCCCTTTTCGATTGTTGCTATCTACGCCACATTATTCAGTAACAATTTCAGTTTATGTTATTAGATTCCAGTTTGAATTATGGTTTTGATGATGTTTATAAGTTCTGGAATTTCCTATTTTTAAAAGAGTTCTCTTTCTTGTGGGTGTGCGTTTATTTTTTTTTTCCCCAGCCCCCTACAGAGAAGGTACATCAGATAATTGCAAGGACAGCTGCATTTGTCAGCAAACATGGTGGGCAGTCGGAGATTATTCTGCGGGTGAAACAGGGAGATAATCCAACATTTGGGTTCTTGATGCCAGGCCAACATCTTCATGCTTACTTCAGATATCTAGTGGAGCACCCAGAACTTTTGCTTTCGGAATCTGATGGAAATTCTCGAGATGAACGGAAAATGACTGGTACTGAAAATAATAATGCTAATAGTGTTGGGGGGTCTTTGTCCTTGCTTGGATCTGTCTATGGGTCTGGAGAGGAAGAGGAAGGTGATGATGCTGAAAAAACTAATAAAGATGCTTGTGAGGATCAGATTTCTTCTGGTAATCATCGTCTTTCTCATGCTTTAAAGAAAGTTGATTCCCAGTTTGTTGCTGCAAAAAATGAATCAGTGTCTAAAAACCCAACTTCCAATAAAGAGAAGATTTTCACTGTGAAGAAGAACTCTTCGATCACTGCATCTAAACCTGGAGCTGGCAAAGGCATGGAAGAGAAATCTCATTTAGCTTCTGCCGCTGCAGATAAAGCAAAGAGTTTGACTACCGGAACAACTTCAAAAATTGATCCATCAATTTCAGAGCCTCCTCCTGAATTAAAGAGATTGATAGACAAGATTGTTGAGTTTATCATGAGAAATGGAAAGCAGTTTGAGGCTACTCTTATTGAACAAGATAGCAAGCATGGGAGATTTCCTTTTCTTCTGCCGTCCAACCAGTATCATTCTTACTATTTAAAAATCCTTCAAACAGCTCAAGAGGTGTGCCTTTTCTTCTCTATTCTCTGAAAAATAACCTGTACTATGAATCTATTCTCTCCATTCTTGGTATATTTCGTCTTTTTCCACCTGAGTTATGCTATAATTCATGTTTATGAGGGCTAAATATGCACGAAGAGGTCTTTTGGTTGCTTTTGTTATTAAATTTGCTTGCATTGGTTATATTCATCTAAGATAAATAATACAAAAATAAAGAAAAGGAAAATAGGGTGCAATATATTGATTGGTCTCAGAGTACATCTGATTATGTATGCCCTCTAACTCTAAAGCCTAAGCCCAATTGATATAAATGATAAACTGCTGCAATTGGTTTGGTTTCTATATGTGAAGAGCCTGCATGAGCTTCTTTCAACTGAACTAGAGCTAAGGCTTTTGCATACTTCAAACACATAGTTAAACATAGACTTATTGCTTTATGGAGCTTCTTGAATAATACTTGCATAACTTCCATAAACCTCTGGAGAGTATGGCATCTGCGTTTTTATTCCCTTGATGCGGCAATCTTTTTTCTGTTAATGAACATATCTTGACATATCCTTCTGTTATACTTTGCTAACTCCTCGTATCTTCCTGCAGTCAAAAAATAGCAGGAGTTTTTATTCTGTATCAGATGACCTAGTTGGACGCAGGATGGAGAAAAAAACTTCTTTACTCAAGGAAAAGGATTTTTCATCCTTGACTAGTGACGTGCCATTTGAATCTGACCGGAAGGAGAAGTTCAAAATGGTAATTAGCAAATCAAAGAAGGAAACACAAGATACAGAATCCCAAGGGACCCAGCAAGATAATGGGGTCACTCTGGATGCAGCAGCAACAGCTGCTATCCTTCAAGCTGCCGCCAGAGGCATCAAGATTTCTAATCTGCAATTCCTTTCAAGCACATCCCCAAATGCTCATGTTCATGTTAATAGCTGTGAAGGTGGAGGACCTGGAGAATTAGGCAGTGGTTTGCCTCCCCAACTGGGTAACGCTGTTGATGAGTCATGTGGCAGTGGAACTCGTGATGTCTCTGCTGTTGCCCCCAAACAAAATGCAAGAACAGTTTCTCCAGATGCTGCTTGTGAGGTTCATTCCTCTGAGTCACACTTTACCGAAGAACAAAAGCTGAAGGCTGAGAGGTTGAAAAGGGCAAAAATGTTTGTGGCCATGTTGAAAAGCGGGGAAGTTCCGTTCAATACTGGAAGGTCACGCGGGTCATCACTAGAACCTGTCGAATCTGGAACCTTGAGGTTTGCTGGTGAGTCTAATGATGGCAAAGAAAGACAAGGCAGCTTAGCTCCCCCAGATGTTGATCTGCCTGCTGCAAGTGAGAAGCCCAAGAGAAATTATTTTCCGGAGGAACAACAATCCTCAAAAAGGAAGTATCGATCAAGATCTGGCGAATGTGAGGATGATAAGGAGCATAATGATCATCGCTCAAAAAAGAATTTTAGATCAAGATCTGGTAGAAATGAAGAAGGCAGTGAAAGAGTAATAACATCAGAAACAGAGGAAAGGGTCCATAAGAGAAGGCATCAAACTCCTTCTGAGGAAAGAGAAGATGAAGGGGAAAGCAGTGAAGAGGACTGGGATGATAAGACCCATAGAACAAAGCACCGGTCTCATCATTCAGAACATGTGGAAGCATGTGAAGATAAATACAAAGACGAAAAGAATCATAAACGGTCTAAGAAGAAGCATCGTTCTCACCATTCTTCTCGTGAGCATTCAAGAACGAGGCGTTCATCCAAGCATTTGTCCGAGGATGATGAACATGCCGATAATGGAAGAGGACGAAAAAAATCTAGAAAAAGGCATCATTCCCATCGTTCTTCACATCATAGCAGGGACAAACACAGGCGTAGGAGTAGACTTTCTTCTAGAGAAAGAGAATCTCACCGCAACCGCAGCCATGATACCTCTTCAGATGAGCATCCAAATTTGAACTGCAGGGATAAACAAAAGAACAAATCTTATGAAGAGAGAGATGGTTTGGAAGAGGGAGAAATTGGCTCTAAAGTCTCTGAGGAGTGTAGAGAAATTGAAAGTGGTCATATCAGGAGAGAGACTTCTGCTGATGAGGTGAGTTTCCAACAGAGGGCTTCATCACAGCCTCCTGATTGTACAACTGATGTACCTGATGATCTGAGGGCCAAAATTCGTGCGATGCTTATGGCAACTCGTTCGTAGGTGTAGGGTTATCCATGAAAACGGAGGAGATAGAGAATGAGTAACGCAAATATAGAACGGAGGGAGGACCCATGGGTTGGTATATTCAGAGATCGACCCATGTAAAACTAAAGTGTGCTTGAACTGTCTTAATAGTCCCGAGGATATCAGGATCTCGGCATCCTTGTTGTGGCCTGTTCTTGACCAATTATAGATCTTGCTTTGGCGTGGTGGTATATGACATTGTATTTTAAGGCTGATATTTACATGAGATGACGGTCCCAAACATTCCAAGAATTTTGTAAAATTTGAAAAGGATGCTTCTTCATATTTAACTGAAAAAAAAGGTCTCCATTTTCAAGACAATGCTCTAAATGTAAACATTAATCATGTTTAATGAAATAATAATAGAGTACTCTAATTAACCTCGTCCTAATCATTCATAATCTATGCTTCTTCATATTTAACTGAAAAAAAAGGTCTCCATTTTCAAGACAATGCTCTAAATGTAAACATTAATCATGTTTAATGAAATAATAATAGAGTACTCTAATTAACCTCGTCCTAATCATTCATAATATAGGTCCTATGATTCACTAATCATGCTGGATTTCCACGTGTCCGTTGGAGATTCTGCCGCAAAAGTGGGTTTTGCGAGCTTCGGATGAAAATTTCAACGGGTCATATATCTATTTACGTCAAATAGTGCATGGAATGACGAATTTTTATAGTTATGGTTTAATTTTTTCACCGAAAAACTTTTTGTGCTAAAATTGAGGATTAGAATTAATTGGTATACCAAAATTGCAATTTCTGCATCTTTTTCAACTCTTCTTGTTATTGTTGTGATGTTTATTTTGTTTCAATAAATTTGACTATCATTCTTATTTTTTTTCTTTTGATTTCATTTTTTTTAATTTCAAAGTAATTTTTAAATTATAATCTTCAATATTTCAAGAAAATTATTTATTTAAATCTTAATATTTTTATTTGGTTTTCTCTTTTTCATAATTTTTAATATATTTTTAGTATTTTATTTGATTGATTATGTAAATATTTTATTTGTAAATTTATTTATTAATTCTACTTTTCATATTTGTAATTTATTCGCAAAGTAATATAATTGTCCCAATCAATTTTCTTTTATATTGCTATTATTTTATTTTCCAATACTATAAATTAGAAATGATTCAATAGCATTACTTTGCTTACTTTAATGGGACAATTTCAAAAAACTCCCATGGGTTGAAAAAATTTTAGTTAGGTTCTCATTTTCAAATTTATTTCTGTTCACTCTCAAGATGAGATTCATAATTTTAGTTAGTTCCTCATTTTGTACAATGTATACGACATATTGCGAAAATTATACAATATAATACGATTTAGTTACTGCATTCTTGAGTTTTTATACATAAACTAACTAAAAATTGAATTCACATTTGGGAACTTTTCCCTAATTCCCCGTACTTTAATTGTCCACTTGCAATCGCTTACAATTAATACTTTAAAGTGTAATGTGTTATAAAACTATTAAACAAAAGCAAGAATAACAAGATAAAAGTAATGCTAAGAGAATCGAGGGATATTATTTCATTCTTGAGTGTAATTACAATGCATCAATAAGCCTCAAATTTATAGGCATTACAATATACTAGAAAAGGAAAATTGACTAATAATAATCCCTAATCAATTAGGACATAAAATTAGGGATTTCATTAATCCCATAAATTATGTGATTGCCCATTCAATGGACATTCATTAAGTCCTTGATTTATAACACTCCCCCTTGAATGTCCATTGGTGTTTGATGCGTCTTGCTAAAGAGTATATACTCGTGGAATAAGCACATTAGGCTGCCTCATTAAAAACCTTCACTGGGAAAACCCAATGGGACAAAACCTCAGTAAAGGAAAAGAGTACAACGTGTATCCACTCCCCCTCATGATGACATCACTTAATATTCTGTATTGACACATCCCAATCTTATATATCAACTTCTCAAAAGTTGTACAAGGTAATGCTTTTGTGAACATATCGGCTAGATCATCACTTGAACGTATTTGTCGAACATCTATGTCTCCGTTCTTCTAAAGGTTATGCGTGAAAAAGAGCTTTGGTGAGATAGGCTTTGTTATGACTTCTTTGATATATCCTCATTTTAATTGGGTAATGCATGCAGTGTTGTCTTTATATAACACTGTTGGGACTTTCTATATTGGAGATAAAATAACTCATTTCTTGAATTTGTTGAGTCATCGATCTTTTAGCCAAAACACATTCACTACTTGCCTCGTGAACTGTAATGATCTCTGCATGATTTGAAGAAGTGACAACTATTGTTTGTTTTGTCAAACGCTATGATATAGTTATACCTCAACTTGTGAATAGATTACCTGTTTAGGGTCGAGCTTTATGTGGATCAGATAGATATCCTGCATCTGCATAACCAATCAATTGGAGAACAGAATCATACGAATAAAATAAACTCATATCAGATGTTCCTTGAAGATATCTAAAAATTTATTTAATCCCATTCCAAGGTCTTTGAGTTGGGAATGAGTTGAACCTTGAAAGTAAACTCACTGAAAATGCTATGTCAAGTCTCGTATTATCAATAGGCTAAGATATGCTACTTCAAGACCAAAAACTTCTTCATCATCTTTCTTAGGTCAGAATAGATCTTTCGTTATATCAAGTGAACTGACAACCATCGGGGTACTCAATGGATATGTCTTATCCATATAAAATCATTTTAAAATTTTCATGAATCAATATTCCGTCTCTGCAATGTTTAATTTGTAAACCAATGCAGAACTTTGTTCTCCCATGACTTTCATTTCAAATTCTTTCTTTAAATAATTTATTGCATTTGATAACTCTTCAGGAATTTCAATGATATTTAAGTTATCGACATATACAACGATTAAAACAAATTCTGATCCAAACCTCTTTATGAAGACACAAGGACAAATAGGATCATTTTGTATCTTTCTTTTATTAAGTATTCACTAAAGCGATTATACCACATTCGCCCGAATTGTTTTAATCTGTATAATGTTTTTTGTAGTCTTATTGAATACTTTTCCCGGGAATTTTTATATGCTTCAGGCATCTTTAAACCTTCAGAAATCTTCATATAAATTACATTATCAAGTGATTTATATAAATATGTTGCAACAACGTCCATTAGATGCATATCAAGTCTTTCATCTACTGCCAGACTAATGAGATATCTAAACGTGATTGCATCCACCAAAGTAGAATAAGTTATTTCCTAATCAACGCCAGATTTTTGTCGAAATCCTTGTGCCTGAAGTCATGCTTTATATTCATATGTCTTTACTTCGTTTGTTGTATTTTTCGTACAAATATCCACTTGTACCCCGCTGGCTTTACATTATCAGGTATTTGGACTACTGGTCCAAAAACTTCATGTTTAGAAAGCGAATTAAATTCTTCTTAAATTGCATCTTTCCATTTTGGCCAATCATTTCAATTTCTACATTCTTTAATAGATTTTGATTCAAGATCCTCATTTTTCTTATAAAATATTTGTAGCTATATTATATACAAGGATATTATCGACAATTTCGGTTCCATTCTATTAGTGACATAACTTATTGAGATCTCTTCATGTTTCAAATTTACAGGTACCCATGCTTCTTCTGGAGCTTAATTCGTAGTTATGTCTTGTTGAGCATTAGCCTGTTGATCATTTTGATCATTTGCTCATTTTCTTTTCCATGATTCTTATCTTTGGAACCGATTGGTCTTCCACGCTTCAGCCGTGGTTTAGATTCATTATTATAAATAAATTGTCCTTCTGGGACTTTAATTTTAATCGGAGCATTTACAACTGAAATATAAAACTTGGTAACTCTTTTTGGGTCACTAGATGCATCTGGCAGTTAATTTGCAATATTTTGTAAATAAATTATCTTTTAAATCTTTTGTTCACATTGTTTTGTTTGAGGATCTAAATGATTCAAAGATAATGCATTCCAAGTAATTTCTCTTCCCAGTTGTTTATTTTCTCCCCCTAATATTGGAAAAACTGTTTCATCAAAATGACAATCAACAAACCTTGCAGTAAATAAATCCCCAGTGATTGATTCAAGATGTTGAATTATATAAGTGAAATCATATCCAACATATTTTTTTAATCTCATTTGAGAACCCATTTTCGCGCATTGTGGTGGTGCAATAGGATTATATGCCGCACATTTGAGATGGAAAATATTAGGCTCCTGACCAGAAGCCAATTGTAATTGGGAGAATTCATAGTAACTTGATGGTCTGATGCGTATAAGTGCTACTGCATATAATATATCATATTCCCATGTAGAGATAGGGAGTTTTGTTCTCATAAGTAATGGTCTAGCTATTAATTGAAGGCATTTAATAAATAATTTTGCTAAACCATTTTGTATGTGTACATGAGCAACAGACTTTCCACTTTTATTCGTAGACATATAATAATCAATAAAAAGTCTTAGACATAAGCTCGCCTGCATAATCAAGAACGATTGTCTGGGCTAACAATCTTGCAAAGGTTAGGTTGCAAGTTGATAATGAACACACCTGTGATCATCTAGTAGATGCATCAATTAAAACCATAAAGTACCTAAATAATCCACATGGTGGATGAATAGTCCACATATATCACCTAGAATCACGAATGCATGGACACGACCCAATTTGGGCCCGTGCAGTGTCCGACACCTGAAGGCGTGTCCCGGGAAAAAAAAAAAAAAGGGGGACACGGTGTCGGACACGGCGGGGCATATTTTATAATTATAAAAAGTTTTTTATGCGTTTTTTAATAATTTTAGAATTTTTTGGGGAGAAAACTAAAATAACATCACTTATTTGAGGTTATAATATTACATACTTCTATAAATATTTTATTTTTCATAGATTATATTTATAAGTTTTTTATTTATTTTTATATAAAATACTTTTATTTATATATAAAATATATTTATTTAATATAAAATATAGCCGTGTCGGAGCCTAAAATTTTTTAAAAATCCATGTCGCCGTGTCCGTGTCGTGTCGTGTTCGTATCGCCGTGTCCGTGTCCATGCAACATAGCCTAGAATACGTTCCAAAAATACAGGTGATTCAACTCCAACTTTAGTTAATGATGGACTCATGATCAATTTACATTGAGAACAAGCAGCACATGAGAATTCCTAATCTTGAAGAATCTTCTAGTTCTTTAATGAATGTCCACATGAATTCTCAATAATTTTTGCATCATCATAATTGATTCAAGATGATTCGATCGATCATGCCAATTAATAAATGTATTTGGATCAGTACACTTCTAGTTTACTATCACATGTATCAATCATGCTAATATTTATGTAGTACAAACCGAAGGAAAGTTTGAGTAATTCTTACAACACATACCTTTTACCCGGCAGAGTTGTAGTAATATAAAGATATTCAATCTTATTCATTATTAGAAGTTTTAATGTGATATTCATTTCAACTAATATCATTGAAACTTAATTTCTTTGAGGTTTACAAGAAAATAAGGCATCTTCTATAATAGTTTTATTCCTTCAGGGAAATTATATTATCTTTCCCAACTTCTTCATAACTATTTCGTACTACCTTTGCTTCTTTAATAAGTAAAGAAGAATACCTTTTATTTTGTTGTAGCACTGTCAGCGAGACATATATTCTTTTCATCCGCCTTGGATCCAATTAAATTTATGGGGATATCCATAATTTTCAATTGACAAATAGAATAAACAAGTAGTGGGTTAACATAAACATAAATAAAGTTTTAAAAAATGAGTAAAGCAAAAATAAAATTTATATAAAAACCACTTCATTCCTTTCAATAATTAATGATTTAAAAGGAGATATTCATATCGATATATAAGTGTCATTGAAGTAAACTTGTATATATGATAATATTATTCACAGATATTTATATAATTGAAAACTCGATAATTTAGTTAAGTACTCAATCTGACGTACTACGAGTACGTGATTCATTTATCATATATAGGTGTTGGGAATAGTGCCCTGAAAATTCAATTTGTTGAATTAATTAAACTGAATTTACAGCGAGTTGTGAGTATTTCATATATTAATAATTAATGACGTGTGGTGGTATTCTCATATGAAACGTGTTTCATAGGAAAAGACTTTGAATACCGAAATCACGTGTCATTAAAGTTCTAGTCGGTAAGATAAGAATATGTTCTTATCAAGGCTATAACGTGGTTATACAAGATGATTAGTCTTTCGTCATAGGGAATGATGATTCCAATTATAACACGTTGATGATTTTCAATAGGATTGGAAACATCGAACTGGACCACTGAGATAATTCATTTTATACTGCTATCTAAAATGAATAAAATCTCAGTAATCCTGACAATATTTCGGCTTTAGGCATGTAGTGTTAGTCACTGTAACATACTCGAAGTGAGGTCTCGGTAACGGGTGGCCAAAATACTTTGTATGATTCGGTGACAACATGAAATGTGCTAAAAAGTTATATTGATCGAGGAATCTGTGGCTTTGCTGGAAGGAAAAAGATATCCTTGAAATAGATTTGCAAAAGTTCGAATTAAGACTTTGGCCAAAGCACTTCGCGTGATAACGTCACCGAAGTTGTATGTTGAATGTGTTTCACATACAGAGAATTTGAACTTAAGGCGAATCAATAAATTTCAAATTAGAGATGAAAAATAAATGATAGTAGTTGCAATTTATTTTTCATGGATATCTACACGGAGGAGTAAAATGCGAAATTATTCTAGATCGAGAAATTCGTGAATAATTTAATTAATTTTAGAGTGCAACAATATTTATTTAGTGGAATTAAATATTGTTAAACGGTAATTAATTATTATCATGAGATGATAATATATTAATCCGTTTTGAGCTAAAATTAATTAGTCTTGCAGGTCCCCCTGCAAACCCCAAATTGAAAACCCAAAGAGAAAATATTAAAAGGAGAAAAAGAAATGAATTTTTCAAAGTGTTTGAAAATAGCTAAGGGATTTATTTTAAGAAAATAAATCAATTTCCAAAGAGTTGGAAATGCCCGTAATTTTATTTTGGAGAAAATAAAATTTTAATTTTTTATTTAAAAAAAAATAAATAAATAAAAAAAATTGGCTGACGTGGCATGCCACGTTAGCAGACGGGCCCCAGTTGGCACTAACAGGGCGCCGCGTGGCGCGTCATATGGATGGTTGAGATTGCGCCACATCATCACGAATGAACGGCTCAGATTGGAGATGAGCGGGTCAGTCAACGGACCGGATAGTCCGGTCAACCGGGTCGGAAAACGGGTCCGGGTCCGATCAACGGGTCGGGTTGACGGATAGGGCTGGACCGGACCGGACACGTGGCATCACCAGGGCTGGCCACGTGTTGAACCGGACCTATCTAAGCCAAAAACCCTAGAGTCGCGCGTACAGTGCACGGCGGCGCGTGAGGGCCCGTGTCAACTCCGATTGGCGCGTGGATGGCGGCGTTGGATTCACGACGATGAGACCTTTCACGTGGTCACCTCGGTCTTCATGTCCAAGTTGTACACGCAAGTGGAGATGTGAAATGACCATTTTGCCCTTACTTTTGTGCATAAAATGACCGTTTTGCCCTCCGTTTTATGCCTATAAATAGGCTGATCCCCTTACCATTTTTCTCTTTCAGTTTTGGGAGAGGTTTTGGCTAGTCCTTAGCTTTGAAACCATATCCCTTTTCTCCTAGTTAATTCCGATTGATTTTGGAATTAATTTTAATTAGGTGTTTATATAAAACGCCTCATTTCGGGAGAATAAACCCTGAAAAGGGTTTTCTAGTTTAAAGTTTTGTTTTCTCTAGGTATTTAGAGAAATACTTTCGGAGCCCACACTCCGAGGGTGTCCCTGGGGTTATTGCAGGGAAGCTCTGCCGGTTTCGCGAGGAGATCGGGTATCGGATTCTCGGGAGGTGAATTCGGGAGCTGGAAAAATACAGTTAGATAGCCATGTTTGCAGTACGGTAATATTTTACAGTTGTTTTAGTTTAAGCATGATAAATTATGTGCTCTTAAGTGTTAATTGCATGTTAGATATTTATCTGCTTAAGTGATTTAAAATTTATTATCAATTGCATGTATATACTTGAGTAGATCCGGCTAAGTCTTCCGCTTTGTATTAAAATGTTTTAGAAATATTTTAATACTTGTATTATAATAAAAAAAATTTAAAATGCGGTCCCGGACTGCTACTGTTCTGGGTCCACCTCCCATCAATAGGGACAAAGTCTAATTTATAATAATTTTGATGGAGTATCTCCTATATATATATATATATATATATATATATATATATATATATATATCCTTTTGTACCACTTCTGGTGGTTTGGATAATTATAATTATAATCATGAGGGCGATCATAATACTCCTGCCCCAATTCGTGGACTCATTTTTCTTATTTATAATGTGATGCATTATATCATTCCCTTCATGGACTCTTTTTTTTTTTCTTATTTATAATGCGATTCATTATCTCATTCACTTCAGGGAATGGTCAATCATTCATGATTTATCAACAACTTATTAATATTTCAACCAACATGATTAAAGAACAATTTAAAATATTGTTCACATCTTTCTCATCAAAATTGCTACTTCGGGAGCATTATAAAAATGAAAATTAAATTCTCCAATAAACTTTGATCGACCAAAATCTTCCATTATTTCAAAGCGATAAATAATAATATCGACATAATGACATTATACATTTCACATCAATATATATTTGATTTGATAAATATGCTAAGGAAGCAACCATCAAGTTTTGATATTGATATCAAGTAGTCAATCGATATACTATATAAATGATACTTGACCATTAAGTGTCGAAAACTAAAGTTTTATAAATTTGATATTTCAAATTGAACAACATATATATCACTATGAACAAATGATAATTAATCGAAAATTTGCTCAACTAATCATAGGATCAATAATATGGACTATCATTCAAAAAATTGTGGAAACAAAACTTAAGAACATAATACATAAACATTCAATTCACTTTATAAATAATTTTATTCCAATTGAATTATCTTTGGTTTCATGAAGAAATTAATCAAGACAAATCATTCGGCGTGTATATACAATATATTGTCTATATTTACCCAATAAATTAAAAAAACACATCTTGCCGATGTACTAATAGTAAGAAGTTAAAAATACTTTGTGCTTGTACATAAGAAACAAAATGTCCACCAAATAATAATTCTATGATATATCACATAATTATATAAGTATTGATTATTTAGAGTATACAATCATGAATCAAAGGAAGATATAGTCCAAGATTCCAAGTAGCATAAATCATTTAGATGTAGCAAAACATACTATTGACATAGAAATTAAAATCTAAATATCATGTATCTTAAAGTGAGTGGAAATAAGAATAATTCAAACTCAACTCATTAGTTATCATGATCACTAATTTCATTAAGAACATTATCATAATACCACCATTAGCCAAAATATCAAAACATGATTAAATCCAATTAGACATATCCAAAATGTATATAATCATTTTCATTCAATTTATATTAGAAAATAAGAAATTATGAATATATTTAATTCTCAAAACATTATGATGTAAATTTGAAAATTTTCACTCGTCGCATTAAGAAAAACTTTCTTCGTGTATATCATCATATTAGCATTGTTTCCGAATTAAATGAGTTCATATAATTGAATAAAGTATTCACAAATAAGAACAAACCAAAATCATTGTAGTGTATTTAATTATTCCAAAGTCATACAAGGATTATGTAGTGATAACATATATATGTGAACATATTGATTTAGTTCTAAACTTCATCCATCTATGCAATAACATAATTATTAATAGAAATCATATGAGAATATAACGATTATATGTAAATAAGACTATTATGAATTAAGTCAATGAAGTTCGCTTTTCTTTTTTAAATATAATCATCCATGGATTGATATCATTTCCGGATTCAAAATATGTTAAACATACAATAGAATCATATAATGAGTACAAAGTTTACCTTTGAGCGATTCTCTATCTCTCTTGTATGGATCGTATTACCATATCAAATTTATCTTCAACCTTCAAGCGAATCATGCTGATAACGTGTTATGAAACTATTAAACAAAAGCAAGAATAACAAGATAAAAGAAATGCTAAGAGAATTGATCTAGGGAGAAGAGAGGGATATTATTTCATTCTTGAGTGTAATTACAATGCATCAATAAACCTCAAATTTATAGGCATTACAATATACTAGAAAAGGAAAAATTGACTAATTATAATCCCTAATCAATTAGGACATAAAATTAGGGATGTCATCAATCCCACAAATTATGTGATTGCCCATTCAATGGATATTCATTAAATCCTTGATTTATTACATAATGTAATTTATATACTTAAAATCTTGACTTTTTACTACTAAGTGACTAATTGAAATAAATTAATAACATCAAAAATAAATCTGTTACTTTTAAAACTTTAAGACCTAAAGTATGATACAAACCCGAAACATTAGGGATTAAACACGTATTTGCTATGTGAAAGAGTTATCAATGTTAAAAATAAGAAAGAGTTACAGGTAACAAACTAACAATCTTTTTAAGACAATAATTTTTTTTAAAAAATAGAAAATTTTAAATGAGTCAAAGTCAATCCAATTTAAATCAAACACCCCCATCGTATAGATAACATCATCTTATGTAACGCTAGTACTTGAAAATTGATATATATGAGAATAAATTCGGTAAACTTGTCATTGAAGCTTAGTCAAGTAACTTGTCTAAGTAACTTGTCTAACTTTTACATTTTGTCATTTTTCGATTTGTTTCAATTTTCAGAAAACAACTCTTTCTCTTTCTCTCTCTCTCTCTTTTTTGTTTTTTGTTTTTAGGTCAAGTCATAACAACTATCTATCCCTCGGCTCATCATATATAATAATAATAAATAAATACGACAAAGAAGAATATATATAAAAATGTTAGCTTTAGTGATCTCCATCTCCTCTCCTAGTCCTGCGGAGAGAAAAAGAGACTAAAATGATGTCCAAATTAGGAGTAGGAGTAGGATCCGAGTCGTGCGTGGCAGGTTGTAAGAGAGGTGGGCCCCACGTGGATAAACGGTGGCCGGAAACACCTAAGTTGACTCTTTCTTCTTCTTCTTCTTCTTCCCCTTTGTCTGTCACGTGGAACACGGCGGCCCAATCGGGGTATCAGAACCAGTCAATTTGACTTCCTCACACTCACTATTATCATTATCTCTAATAATCTCTAATCTAATCTCACTTTGACGCACCATCTTACCTCACCTTTTTATGCATTTTTCTTTCATTCTTTCCTCAACTTCACACTTTTCTCCATATCCTTTTCCCATTTCGTCTCAAGTTTTCATTTCTCCTATTAAGACTTCAAACACACACCATTACATTCAATATTTGATGAGTTCTTTTGATGCATTATACATGGAGCACGCATTTGATCAGCAGAATATGATCCTCAACTCCTTCGATGGTCAAATCGGCGACGGGGAGAAGAGGGTTGTTAGTGAAATGGATTTCTTTGCAGAGAAGAAGGATTGTGGCAAGGGTTCTTCAAATCTTCAAGAAATTAGTGAGCAAGGGAGAGAATTTCACCTGCCAGAGATAAGCGTATGTATTTGAAAATTAAAACCCTTTTGGTATTTTTTTTTTTTTTCAGAATTTCATGACCTGATCAGTTTAATTAATTATTCGAATTAATTTTCTGATTAATGTTGTAGACTGGATTGAATCTTTTGACAACCAACTCAGCTCTCGTGATGAGTGAGAAGCAGGCCATGGATAACAAGGAATTATTGGAAGACCTTAGCCCTACTTCAATTAATACTCAAGTAAGATTAGTCTCCATGATAATGCACGCAACAAAATTAAAAGATATATTAATTTCATCTTCACCATGTTTTTTCATGTTATATATATATGCTTGATAATTAACCTATAATAGTATATCATGGTCGGTTGGTTGATTAGGCAACTAGTTTAAGTTTATACTGACACCTGTTGTAAGAATTTAGCTTTAATACGGACAAAAAGAAAAGAAATATATTGTTGGATAAATAATCCTTACAGCTGAGTCCTGAGTGTTATTAATTATAATCAAAATTTTTGGATCTATTATATATGTATAATTATAATCATTTTGAAAATATGGTGCAAAGCCATCCTCTATTATTTTTAGGTATTGTATATCTTAGGAATTTGATTTCATAGTAATATAATTATGTAATATATCTAATAATTCAGCACATTCTTTATTATTCTCTCTTTTGAAATTAAGCTACAGTACGTATTACCTGTCGCTAGCAAGTACTAATTTTTTCCATGGCTACTTATAATCTTGGTGATGATGGTGCAGTTTGTCGTGCTAAAGGCGGAGTTTGATCGGATGAACATGGAAAACGAACGGTTAAGAGCTACACTGAATCAAATAAACGACAAATATTATGCCCTGAAGATGCATATTATATCACTCTTAAATCAACAGCAGATTGACCCTAAAGTTCATGAAAGCAGATCAGAGAATCACAAGGTTTGCAGAAGCACTGTAGATTCCGTTATAATTGTGCATAAGTTTTGTACACCTTCACCCTGAACAAAGACGTAATTAGAATTCGCACCATTTCGATCAAAAACCTACCAACCCTACACCTCTGGGGTTTGAAAATTACAAATTAACCTAGTAAGTATTAGTCCATGAAGGTTCACGAGAATTAATAGTGAACCGACCACATTTTACTTTTGGTTTAATTTGCTAAGAAAAGTAGAAATATTCAGATTCTTTTTCATATGAAATTAAAGTAAACCCTTTTTCTTTTTTTTTGGATAATTTTCCAATTGTGGATAAAAAAAAAATCGGCTAGTTCATTTGGCTGGACCCGAACCAAGTAGGTTAATGTGTAATTTTTCCAAACTCAGAGGGATAGGGTTTAATGCAAGCAGATGCAAGTTCTACACAACGAATGGATCAAATAACGAATTTTTCTTTCTCGGGTTACTAATATTATACCCTTAATGCGGTTCAGATGATAAACGCAGCCGCAGAAGAAGAAATGCAACGAGTCATGGATAGCGGTCCACGTGATTTAGTGGGAGATAAGAACGGGCACAATAGTCACGAGGAGCAGTGTTCAAGCCCGCCGCCAAGCACAGAAGAAATGTCAATAGCTAACAGATTAAAGAAAAGTTCAAAGTCAACTTATAAGACAGAGAGAGAAGAGAGCCCTGAGAAGAGTTTTCGAGAATGGATACCCAAAGAAGCTGAGTCTTCCAGGGATTTTGATCGCCAAACTGCTGAGGCTACCATGAAGAAAGCCCGTGTCTCGGTTCGTGCACGCTCGGAGGCGCCTATGGTAAGTCAAATACGACTTCAATTTATATGGTGGTGTTCTTCTTTCTTATTTGTCATGTTAAATAGTAATTTGAATCTAGTTTGCTTTAAAACTTTTGTAAGTTAATTTGATTTATCACTCTCCCTATATTTTATATAATTTTTTTTGGTGAACATCCCTATATTTTATAATAATCACTCGACAAGTGCTCTTTTATTACATTGGTTTGGTTGGGCCAGATTTAGGTTAGAATTAACCTGATTGTAATTCGGTTAATTATGGCAACAATTACAATTAATTGGCCGTTTTGCTGACTGCAAACTAAAATTATAATTTGTTTAAACAAATTAACAACATTAAAGTAAAAGAGAAAAAAAATCACAGTTGTGGACTAAAATTTCAGAAATTTGTATATTATTAAATTTGAAACTTAAAAACCATCTATTTCATATTCATGAAATGTAATTAAATTTGAATTTGATAAGACTTAAAGTAAAGTATTCTTGATATATATTCTTTAAACATTAAAAAGTATTCGCATAAATTGGAAAAAAATATTGGCTATGAAGTCTTAAAATAAAATTATAGATAAAATTTAATTGTTTGCACGAAAAATGTATTTTGCAATATATATACATCATATATTAAACTTTTGTGTCGCTAGTGTTTATTCAGAAATTTTACCACCAACTCCTTTTGTAAAATATGTATTGCCACTCCTCAATATCCAGCTAAAACTATCTACCATAAAAAACTCTATAAATTATAAAATGTGAAACGAAAATATACATATTATAGACGTATCAATTATATAAGTGTATAATTTCATGCACTTTTCATACATTATATTGTTTACCAGTTTCCCACTGACCTCATATCGGTTGTACAGATTTCGGATGGATGTCAGTGGAGAAAATACGGTCAAAAAATGGCAAAGGGAAACCCATGCCCTCGAGCTTATTACCGGTGTACCATGGCAGCTGGTTGTCCAGTTCGCAAACAAGTAAGCCTTTTTAAGTTAAAAATATATTTCTGAATCCACCTATAATCACTGCAATAGGTGGTAAATTGCAATTACCCTTATGTAAGCATGCAAAATAAACATACTAATCATATACGTACACAATCAAACGACGGAACAGGTGCAAAGGTGTGCAGAAGACCGTTCAATCCTTGTGACCACCTATGAAGGGCGGCACAACCACCCGCTTCCACCGGCGGCCATGGCGATGGCGTCAACCACCTCCTCCGCAGCATCAATGCTTCTATCTGGATCAATGCCTTCTGCAGACCATCATATGATGCCATATAACTCACAAAACATGCCCACAATATCGGCCTCAGCTCCATTCCCCACCATCACATTGGATCTCACCAATCACGCCCGCACCCCACAACCTAACTTTAATCAGCCACAGCATTTCATGGCCGGAATGCATCAGAATAAGGGTGAACAAATGAAGCATATAAATTCGCAAGAAATTATGAATGCAGCAACGGCGGCGGCTATTGCTGCAGACCCTAATTTCAATGCTGCTCTCGCTGCAGCCATAAGTTCCATTATTGGCGGTGCTCATCCAAATGTTAGTAATGGTGTGGAGGATCAGAATAGCTCGCCCAAGACTGTGAGGGACGTCGGGAAATAAGCACTCTGCACTCTGTTAGTGTTAAAAATTACTGTTGAATTTATTGGTTTTTTACGAGACTAGACAGAAACATGAGATTGTTGAAAATCCCTAGATGGATTTTGTATGACCTAATTAGGTTTAAAATCGTTGCAGAACTACTTAATAAGATTATAATCTTGTTTAGGCCAATTAGCTTTAACATCATGGCAGAACTACTTAACGACTTTAAATGATCAATTTTCTTCTTCTAATTTAGCCCCAAGTTATAACCTCTTCCCTTCTTTGTCATATTAAACGCAATACCTAGTGGACATTCAATTGAGTGTATGATAATAAATAAGCTTTAATTTGTGTCTTGTTAGAATGTAAATGACCAACAACAGACGGGAATTAAAAAAACAGGTTATAAGGATTTATGCAGAAAGTAAATTGTTGGAATTTTAAGTTATGCATTTTGAGGATAAATTTATTTTTGGAGAGATATTAAATTTTTGGGAAAATTGCAAATTTGGGATAGTAACATATCCTCATTTGTATTTTCGGACTTTAATTTGGAATTTCTCATTTCAGGGACATTAACTCTTAAAAATTTGCATTTTTGGCCAAATACCCACCGGAATCCTAAATTTTGATCGGAAAACTACAAGTGAGGTCACGTGCTAGTCTGAAATCGTTTTTATTTGAGTTGACATTATTTTGCTTATGTGGAACGACTGATTTGCCACATATGAATTAAAACTGTTTCAGGCCTGCACGTGACTTCATGTGCGGTTTTCCGATAAAAAATTAGAGTTCCGGTGGGTACATGACTTCATGTGCGGTTTTCCGATAAAAAATTAGGGTTCCAATGGGTATTTGGCTAAAAATGCAAATTTTTAGGAGTTAGTATCCCTGAAATGAGAAATTCCAAATTAAAGTCCAAAAATGCAAATGAGGGTATGTTACTATCCCAAATTTGCAATTTTCCCTAAATTTTTTTTAGGAATTCATGGAATAAAATTCATAAAATAATATATAACAATTAAATTGGAGATAATAAAGATTGGTATTTTGTGATATATTGTATCAGTCTACGAACCATGGGATGCACGTAATTATTATGATTATATTATAGTTAAAATAAATGAAAATTATTATACCGAATTATTATAACTATATTATATTTGAAATAGTTAAAAATTGTTATCAATTATTTTTCAGTAACATATAATTATAGTCCTCGTGCAGTCTCTGTGATGCACGTAGATTTATAGTTATATTATATTCTAAAGTAATTATCTAAGAATTACTAACACTAAAATAATATTATAATTATATTATATATAGAGCATCTAACTAAAAATATTTAAAGTTATTATTATCGATAAATTAATTAAAAATATATGTGAAATTTCACAAGTTGTACCTTATATATGAAATACTGAGTCAAAAATCTCGAAATTTTTTCAAACTTTATTAACTTTGTAAAAAATTTCAAACTTTGCCAACTTCATCAATGAATCAAATTGCTACTTGATATTCTAATTAAATATTTAAAAAAAATTTCAAAATTCCATTCAGTCAAAATTGCACGATTAAAGTCATCGTTATCAAATATATAATATATAGTATAGATATAGATATCAGATGTTTTTGTAACTTTATTTATGCATTAATTGTGATTTAATGGTGGGAAAAATGCAAAATCAGGATACCAACTATCCCGAACTAGTATTTTCGGGACACTAAATTTTCCGGTGACAAAAATGTCCATTATCTCTAAAAATCTGTCAATTTCGGGACAAATTCATCGGAAATTGCCAAGTCATCACCGGAAATCAATTGACGTGTCCAATTTAATGACGTGTCATTGCCATGTGTCTTACTTGAGAGACACGTCAGCGACTTTTCCACGTCAGCCCATTCCGTTGGACTTTTTCCCAGATTTGACACAATTTTGTAGTTATTGGCATTTTTTTATCGCCGGAAAAAATAAGTGTCCTAAAAATGTTAGTTGGGGTCAGTTGGTATCCCAATTTTGCATTTTTCTTAAAATAATAATAATTTCCCCATGTGGACCCCGAGCTACCATGGCCAACCCAAAGAAGCAATCGCGGAATTAAATAATGAAGTGTGAATATATATTTGACGGGGCACTTTCAAAGAGCGCCATGTGGCCCAATGACTAAGGAGTGACACCTCAACAATATGCTCCACGTGGATTAACACGTCAGCACCATACTCCGTCGGGAGAGTCGGTCGGTCGGCCAGCCTCGACAACTTGATACTAACCTGTCGATGAGCATCCCATAGAGGTCAATCGACCGTACAAGGTATTCGGGTACCAACCCCAACCACGTGAGGCTCTTGACCTCAAAAGGATTTCTCGATCGCCAAACCCATCGACCGCGCAAGGCCATACGGCTGACAAAGAGCACGATAAGGGGTTGAGACATGTAAGGGGAAACAAGGGACCAAATCTGACATAAAGGTATCATTCCGTACTTACTGTTCCTTAACAAACTGGCCAGAGTATTAAATGCACCTGTAGTGCGTGAACATGTATCACACACCCACATTGGGTCTATGAATATTCATAGCATCTATGGTATTGGTAAGCACAACTACTGTTCATTCGACCTTCAGTACTACTCTAACTTCTTTGAGCAAGTACCTGACTTGAGCGTCGAAGTGTCAAACTGGGATATAACCCCCATTCCCCCCATTTGTCCTTCAGCTCACGTTTGTTACTCTTTTTAGATCCGATCGAGAGTCATCCCATCCTTATAAATTCTAAGTGATTCGAGCTCCAGAATCGACCTGAGCACCAGACCGACTTTGAGCATGATCAATATTAATCTGGCTTAAATCTGGTAACGTATGATATCGATCCAAGGGATCAATACTTTGTCGTCAGTGTCTGTATTTTTAGGTGGATATGCCCATCTAACTGAGGTTGTATCATCTCGATCTGGAGTGAGCTAGAACCATATTGATCTGGCTCTAGTCTTATCGATCTGCTGCCTTAGACAAGTGGGGCTAGCCTTGAGGTCATTTTATCGATCTGAGTCGGCTTAGGGTGCCGCATAGTAGGGTGTCCGGCGTCCACGTCGTGGCCTTCTTCGGCCTCCACGTGGCCCTCGGTGTCGAATACATGGACCGACATGGAGCGTACGTGGCGCACATGTGGCTGTCTTTGGGTTGGCCGTGGTGGCTCGGGGTCCACATGGGGACATTATTATTATTTCAAGAAAAACGCAAAATCGGGATACCAACTGACCCCAACTAACATTTTTAGGACACTTATTTTTTCCGGCGACAAAAAAAGGCCAATAACTACAAAATTATGTCAAATCTGGGAAAAAAGTTCAGCGGAATGGGCTGATGTGCCTCTCAACCTAAGACACATGGCAATGACACATCATTAAATTGGACACGTCAATTGATTTCCGGTGATGACTTGGCAATTTCCGGCGAATTTATCCCGAAATTGACAGATTTTTAGAGATAATGGACATTTTTGTCACCAGAAAATTTAGTGTCTCGAAAATTCTAGTTCGGGATAGTTGGTATCCTGATTTTGCATTTTTCCCATTAATGGTTATTGGTGTCATGGCTCCCCTCCTAAAAATATGAAATTTCAGACATCAGAATATGAGTGGGAAAAAAGGTGAACAGTTGTAATTAATTAAGTAGGTGTTAGAGAGTCTAAATAAATCTCCAATTTGATGCAGAAAAATACATTCTATTTTGGTCGGCGAGTATGAACGGAGATCTCCAACCTTTACTCATTAATGCATTCAATATAGTTAAACAATACATGTGGTTCTTCTTGTTCCTCCGCTCAGTAAGATATGATAAGGGTAGTTAGCCCTTAACTATCCATATAGGTGAGACGAGGGCTCATGACTCCTACTCGCTTCTTCAATTATAAAAAACCGCCAACATAAGAATAATCCTTCTTTCAAGCAGCTTCTAGGCCGCGTGGAGTTATTCTCAAAGTGGAGATCCTTCTTTCGATACCTTCCTGAGATTTCCTTTTACGATCTCTTGGGCCATGGTTTAGTACAATAAGGAATAGTCAATCCTAGCAAAACAAGTAGGTTTAGTTCAGTTCCAGTAAACATTTTTAGTTCATCCAGCGTGCATCATCTGCAAGGAACCACTGGAATCCTTCATGCTCTTTTCTTCTGCCATATTGCCCGACAAACATGGACTCTATCCCACATTCCGTGGATGTCATCCAGAGAGTACGTAGCAGCGAATGGGAAGGAAGGTCTGTATTGCATTTTAATTTTTTTAGATTTTTTTTTATATCAAATTTAAAGACTAAAATTTTGGAAATATTGTATATCTACGTTCAAATAAAACCAAAAATTCATCTCCCTCTCTCAATTTACAAAACCTTTAAATTTAAGGAAAACCCCGTCGTCTCTGGCTCTCTTTGGTAATTAGTAAGTTTTCAAAATCTTTTATTTATCCACTTAATTTTTATTGGGGTTGAATTTTATACTTTTGGAGAGACTTTTAAAAATGTGCTTATGAATTTTGTTATTTGTATGTCAATTTGTCTTTATTTTGCAAGAGTATTTAAAACATTTCTCTTAATTTATTCTTTAAATTTTTATATATTTAAGCAGTTTGTTGAGGTGCTTCACTTACTACACCACAAGAAAAGAGAAAAAATATAGTCATGCATCGATATTTTGGTAAAACATTGAATAGTACTATTGAATCATCAAGTTCGATTGCTAACCAAGAAAGAATTAGTGTTGGTAATGCAGAATTTAATCTTGAAAACATAGTTAGTGACCCGAAGCTACGAAAACCTATTGAAAGTTATAGTGTCCACTTTAAAGATTGCATTCGAAAAGAATATAAATCTAAGGCGCTTTGCCAACCAAAAAATCATATTTTTTCAAAAACTAAATTTGAAAAAGAGATCAAGAACTTTCAAATTATTCTTTTTTTTTTTTTTTTATTATGTTGAGGTCTAGGAATTCTCAGCCCCACCTTTTAAGAAATTCTGGATCAGCCCTTGGAAACCCCCGTCGGATTGTGTCAAGATCAATTTCGACAGGAAGCGTCTTCAAATGACACAAGAGGTCACAGAAGATTCCGCAGCTTTGGCGGCCATTACACTTGGACGTGATCTCAGGTGGAGACATGTTATGATTGAGGGTGATTGTCTTAATGTGATCAACAAAATTCGCTCCTCTAAGAATTTTTTTTTTTATATTGGTAATATCATCCCGGATATTCGGGTCCGTTTTTGACACTTTGATATTGTTTCGTTCACTTTTGTTCAACGTGAAACTATTTATATAGCTCACTCGTTAGCTAAAAATGTGGTTTCGACCTACATAAGTTCTAATAATATTCCAAATCATGTCGTATCGTGCACAAGTTCTCATAATATTCTGAATCACGCCCTCTTAATTGATTGCTTAATTAAACGTTTTCTTGTTTGAGCTTAAAAATTATAAAAAAAAATCTAGCTTGATTGTAAGATTATGGTGTGTGGGGGTTATACCCGAGCACACTTGCTCATAATATTCTGGCGAACAGGTAATGAATAGTATAAGGATATAAAAGATCCTCCAAGATTCGCGGAGACGTTGGAATTAGAAAGATATGAACAGATATGACGTTTATCATGAATAGAAATAGAGAAGTAAAGTCACATCGAGATCTTTTAAAAGAGTCCATTACCGAAAAAAAAATAACTAAAGTAGATATGGACAAATCTAAAGTAAATCAGTGAAGGAATTCTAAAGACTTACCTATAAATAAGAAGTTTGAGTAAGAGAAACAACCGAACCAAAAAAGATATACAAGAACAAGAGAATTGGAGAGGAAAGTAGAGAGCCATTTAGAAAGGAATACATCAGGGTGTGACATCATTCTTAATGCATTGTACCCAAAAAAAAAAATCATTCTTAATGCACTTTCGCCAAGTTAGATAGAGGTGTTGGAATGACGAGAGGTGATGTCATTTGGTGGTTGATACTTGATAGCTTTAATGGTTGATTTTCGGGGGAAATGAAAGGTAGAAAACGTGGTATTGAAGAGATAAAAGTGGTTGATAAAATCATTACCTAACTTTCTATTAAAGTTGCAATTTACTGGTCAGATTTTAGGGGCAGTTAACTATATGATGGGTCCGTCCAAATGTAAGAACATCAGGGAGGTAATATGAAAATTTTCCAGTAAACGGATTGAAATGTTAATTGGCGTACTTTTTTTTTTTTTTTTTTTAAATAACACACACACATCAAGTGGCCAAAGGGATTCGAACCCGGTCATTGCCTTGGGGAAAGAACACTCAAACCACTTGACCAACACCCTGTTGGCTTGTTAATTGGCGTACTTGGGAGACAAAAGTTGAAATCATTACATGCCTTTATGTGAAGGGATAAAGAAAGCATGAAAGATTGTGGTGTGAAGAATGCAAATCCTTATGATAGATTTTGGGTTTGCTTAAGAGCTACACATTCAAAACCCAATTGATAATCAGTCACCGACTACCATAACTTTAAGCACAAGGGCCATGATCGATATAACTGTAAACGCCCACAATAACTTTTTAGGTCATGAGAATATATGTAGTTGGGCGGTTGCGCTATATTGCACTTTTTGGCCTTCAAAACTTACTTTATAATTGATTGTTCCAACCTCCCTTAGCTACGCTCTTTACTAATTGGTTCCTTCCCCACTTCAGTTTTCACCTTTCTTCATGGCAACTTATTTATTATTCCATTATATTCCTCACCAATTATGGTGATTGTTTTGCAGCAATATTTTTAAGACTCTTTTTTTTTTTTTTTTACAAAATTGTTATTAGTTCCTCCATTATCAAATGAAACTCGAATCCCTTACGATTTATGCACAGATACAAGTACCAATAATTTCAGAACTTTGTCCTTGATAACTCCTCTATGTTCCTCGACTAAAAACCCTTTGGATTATCTACAACTTGTTTGCGTCACTTTGTATATGTTTTTAGTCCTATTTCTCTTATACACTTTAATGATATAAAATTATTGATAGAGTCCGAACCCTAAAATCGTGAAAAGTACCACTAGAAAATATGATATTTGCATCTTAATTTCCTCAAAATTCATCGCAAAATCTAAAAACCTTACAACCGAGAATATCCATTACATGAATATGCAACATGTGTCAAGTAGAAAGTCAAATGGATCACATTTTGGGGTTTATTCGAACGATCGATTTTCGCTAAATTTGTCAAAACTCCAAAGTTCTTTTTGTTTTACTTATCCTTTTGCAATTTCAATAGCGAAAATTAAAATTCTGCAAGCGACATGACAAATTTCTATTAGCGAGGGCAATTAGAGGTTTTCATGCCCACATATAAGTATATAACATGACGAAATTAAGGTTATAAGCGTACGTATTTCCAATTCAATACGGCTCAACGGGGGCTGGATTTTGAAAAAAACAAAAACAGGTGAGTTGATATTGTATGTGGCGTGGCTGTTGAAGAAACCTCAAAATTCCATATAGGTATGAAATTAAAGTGGAAGGATGTGCATTATAACTGCTTTCAGATGATGTTTGTTTAATCGTCAGGGCAACTTGCGATCGGAAACTTTCAGTTTCACCTATATATATTAAAGTTGTATTTTGATCATTAATTGGAGTAAGTGCGGAAAGTAAGTTCAATAAGTAAGCTATTAATTACCTACTTGTGAGCCTCAAAATAATAAATGGGGTTAGTAGTAACTTTAAGGATATGCCAGCCTGATGCACCCACTCGCTGCTCCCAACTGTACTATTAGTTTGTTTGCAATTTTGGTTGAAAATTGAAATTGATCCTTTATTTAAATATCAGCACTACCCCAACCCGACACATGTCCCACAGTTCACATTGTATAAGCATGTGAAAATAACGATTAACCAAAGGAAAAAATAGATGGGGGACGGTGATTCGTCTCGTTGATGTCAATTCAAATTCATTAATAAGTTGACCTAAACACAGTGTCGTCGTCCTCGGTAGTTGTACCTAGCCAAATCCGAAATTTTAGAATTAAACAAGGTTGCCCGAACGGTAAATAAAAGGCCGCCGCAAATGTTTTAAAAGCGCATAATTTGATTTGCTGTCATCGCGTTCGTCGTAGCAATAATAATAATAATAGCGGTCACTGGCACGTGCTCACGTGCCCTCATGTGGACGCCTTTTATCTATCTATCTATCTATGATCTATCTAATAACTCAGCAACGCGCGCCACGCTCTCCGACCTCTCCTTTCTCGCCTCGTGGCCCGCTCCAAAACCTCTACTCCTGAATTTCCCCATACTGTACAAAACTAAGCCATATTTATTTATTATTACATATGTTTAAGGTAGTAGTTGTACCACTAAATGGGAATTAAGTGTATGGCCGTCAAGGAAGATTCTCACGCGAAAAATACCCACTCGAAAGAATAAAGACACCTAATAAATACCCTTTTCACATTATACACCCTACTCCCCTTCCCGCATATGTCAATATATATATAGTGCCAAGTGCCAACTACAATTCCAAAATCAAGAAACTTTGTTTTTGATTTTGAACTTAGATTTTTCATTTATGTATCTTCTCTCTTCAACGGAATGGAAAAGGGGGCCCACTATTGGCCGGGGTTCCTCCGCCGCCGTGTATCTAGCCACCACCGCCGGAGGCCAGCTTTTTGCCGTTAAGTCGGCTGATGATGTTTCTGATTCCGCCTTGTTGCGGAAGGAGGAGTGTTTGATTTCTCAGCTCTGCTCGCCTTTTGTGATCAAGTGTTTAGGCTCGGGAGTAACTTGCGAGGAAGGTAAAAGCGTTTTTAATCTTTTCTTGGAGTATGTTCCCGGTGGCACGCTTTCTGAGCTGGTGAGGAGACAGGGTGGCTGCCTCGATGAAAGCGCTGTTCGGTTCTACACGCATCAGTTGCTGGAGGGGTTGAATTATCTTCATTGCAAGGGAATTGCGCACTGCGACATCAAAGGTCCGAACGTTTTGATCGGCGAAGATGGATTGAAGATCGGCGATTTCGGGTGCGCGAAATGGGCGGAATGCAGCGGTAATTCGTCTCAGTTCACCGGAACGCCGGCGTATATGGCACCGGAAGTTGCCCGGGGTGAGGAACAGAGCTTTCCGGCGGATATATGGGCTTTGGGGTGTACTGTAATTGAAATGGCGACGGGCACTAATCCGTGGCCGGAAATGAAGGACCCAGCTGTTGCTCTGTACAGAGTTGGGTACACCGACGATGTGCCGGAATTTCCAGACTGGTTTTCCGACGCCGGCAAGGATTTGCTCGGCAAGTGTTTGATGAAAGACGCCAGCGAGAGGTGGACGGCGGCGGAGCTTTTGGAGCATCCGTTTTTTAAATATGTGGAGGTGAATTCCGCGGAATTTAGAGATAAGTTCACAGGAAAATCTCCGACGAGTACAATGGATCAAGGCTTCTGGGATGCTGTTGAAGTATCGGATTCTTCGGCGAACCCGACGGAGATTGCTCTGTCTTTGATTTCTCCGGCGGTTAGGATTAGAGATTTGATCGGGGATTCCATTTCTTTGAATTTGAATTTTGGTGTTTGGGCAGATGATGAGGAAGATTGGGTGGTGGTGAGGGGTGATGAAGCTGATAAAGAATGTTCAACAATTCAACGGCGAATTGAAGATGATGAAGATTCTGTTACAGTTTCGAGGTTCAACGAAGAAGGGATTCAAAATCCAGTTGCCGTTGAAGATTCGTTCTATAATCCTTTTAATGATGATGAAATTAATATTTTTTCTGTTATGTTTAGTGAGAGTGTGTATCACAAACTCTTAAATTTGAAAAGAATTTTAATGGAAATTTGTTCTCATTCAGATCAAATTCTTTGTTTCTTAGCATTATACTTGATGAGCGCCCATTTAAGTTTAAAAGATGGCGTCGTTGATATGACTTAATTTTCTTGCAGCCATTCCGTTACTCTTTCTTTGTTTTTTTTTAATAAAAATTACAATATTCGAATTCGGACACGAAGATATTGATACAATGTGAATTTAAAGACACCGATTTTTATACGGATACAAGGAATATGATGACACTATCTTTTTTAAATTTTATACAAAAATGACATGTATCAAAAGTAAAGAAATTACTTAAAAATAATCTGGGCGGTAATCTGATTTCAGTTGTGAGAGAGACGGAAATGAAAAATTCTTGTTCAAACTCAGTTCGATCGAACCTAACCAGTTAAAATACTATAGTTGTCATTTAATTCATTACTCTCACTAAATTTTTCACTACCCATACAGCTTGGCCGAGTAAGACTTGGATTCTGGCCAACTTGAACGGGAATTACCAGAAAGACTTCTATAATAAGAATCATAATTATAAATTTATAAAGCCATGTAAATATAAATTTATAAAGTGTTGGATGTGGACAAAAATCAATTTAAAGTTTTAGAAACCGAAAACGTGATTTTGGATAATGTTTCCATGGTGAATATGTAACGGTTCAACTTAATAAAAAAAAAATTTATCTTTTTCCCGCCTCTAAATTAAGATGAGTCCCAGCAACGGGCAACCTGATCCCATGTACATGTAACCCTGTTTCGGACACGTTCTAAATGCACAACGTTATCTTTATATCCATTTCAAATATTAAAAAAAAAAAAAAAAAAGGAAGAGGATAAAACAAAGAGAAAGATTTATCCAATATCCAGTTTACCGGGCGGTGGTGAAACGATTAGAGTTGACCCACCGTCAATGGTGTGAACAATGATGCAAGTCTTAAATGACTTTCTGTGGAGTCGTCAATGAAAAATTACCAAGTCAACCCTATTACAGAGTGTTCATACCTTAAAAATGTCAAACATGTAATACTTGGATTGGAGTATCCAAATTGGAAAGGGGAAATGTCCTAAACCATGCAGTTCTAGAAAGTCAGCATCTTTTATAGACAAGTAACCAAAACGTAAGACTTAGAATTCAACTAAACACAATGCGAAAATGACTAATTTTAATTGGAACATGAGCCGAAGAAATGAATATAACAAGAAAGTTAGTGTGCAAGCTAGACAGACTTATTAGTTATATATGAATTAATAAAATTGTGGTTGACACGAATTTTCCTATGAAACCACTAGCGGTGAACTCAATTTAGTGAGATTGTTTCTATGAAAGCTTGGCGTTTTGCGAAGCTGGATAATTATAAACCAATAATTTGGCAAAAAGCAAGAAGAACGGCAGATGTAGGAGTAATATTCTATGCCAAAGTGGTTTGATGTGTTGGTTGAAGACTTATCCACAAAACAAAATAAATAAATATTTTGCAAGGTGGAGATGTTGGCACCAAACACCGACCTCTTCGGCCATGTACAGTTCCCAACATATTTTGAATTGTTGCAACAGCTACTGTAATCCGAAACAAGTAAAACAGCCCACATAAAAATTTGTGGATAGAGACTTGTTTTTATTATGTGGACATGAGAGCTTAGGATATCCCAATCTAAAAGTACCAAATCCAGAGAACTTTATTCTCTCTTTGTCGATATGAATTCGGTAGCCTAAGGCAAAGGCAAAGGCAAAGGCCAAAGGGCAAAACCACCTAAACCAAGAAAACCGTACTTATCTTCGGGGCAAAGTAATGGAAAGTTACACTTGGAGAATTCTTTTGTGGTGGCGTGGCGTGGATTCTTTATTGCAATGCCCATCCAAATGTGCACTTCCACTGAAAGCACGAACATCCCTTCTTCGCCTCATGTTATGTGCTTTATGACTCATATTTGTACCATATACTTGGTGCTCTTCTCTTTAACACACTAAATGATCTTTTGGAAGTGGAGCGAAATTGCAAATTATGAGATGTTTTGTTTCCAAATGACATCTTTAGCCATTTTCAGTACAATAATGGCCAAACATAGTCTCTAATGGCGGAGAAAATACATATTATGACACAGTGATAACATAATCAATAATTTAGCTCGTTTAGGAGATAGTTAGGGTCCATGGGCACCTGTCGAACAATAGGAGGATTCGGCCCATTGGGCATCGGGTTGGCGAATAGACTATTAGGCCCACTGGAAGGATCCAGTAGATTAGATTAGTAGTAGTCCCGACAATTTCTCCCTAATCCTGGGGTGATTTCAATTAAGGGAACGTGGTCAAGCTGTAGGATAATCGTTAGAGGACGCCCATTGCTTGATACCTCTCAACTGTTTACTGGTCCATTATCACCTCCCTTGTTTGCAATTTCCTACTTCCCAATGCTATAAATGAGCTTCTCTATTCTCCCACTTTTGACATATCTCAATCTTGAGCATACCTACAGTTATTTTGCAATACTTTTAGCTCTACTCTCAATTTTTTTTCCATGTTTATTATTGCTTCCTTCATTATTTTTACTGTTTTCTTTGTCATTTTTATTGAATCAATTACAGATTTAATTCAATAAAGGATTAACCTCTATTTTGCAGATCTCCCCCATCTTATCCTATAGATTTTACGAACAAACAAATCAAATTCGGAGTTTTAAATATAGTTATCCATCCAACAATTAGTGGTGTTAAAAACGATAAGCGTAGATCCAAATGCAAAAATTTTCTACCATATTTGGCTTGGATAAAATAATGTTGAATTGACTATCGATTCATGCCAATCTATGATGTACGGACACGGACACGGCGACACGGACACGACACGACACGGCACGACACGGATACGGCGACACGAATTTTTTCTTGAATTTTCCACGTGAGGAGTGTCGGACACGGACACGACACGACACGACACGACAACATGATATTTTTAGAAGTGTCCATGTATCATAGATGCCAATTAAAGAGGCCATGCAAGCTCAAAAATAAATTAAAGTATTCGCCCCTGAATGACGGCTATTCTAGGAAGGTATTTGAAGGCCCAAGATCTGCCGTAAAAGTTAGATGACTAAAGTCACTGTTCTCGTATGTTGGGAATGTTTGTTTTTAATCACAAAATTTACAAAATGAAAAACATTAACAACCAAACCAATTCAAATAACCCGTTTGTGTTTGCCGGCTTAGTTAACATCAGCCTAAGAACATAAAGAAGGGATCTCACTTTTGTAGTTTCTTGATGATTCACAAAGCATGGAAGTAGCAAGGCCCAAATGGCTTAAAGCTAAAAGTTTGTCCCACATGAACCCATATACAGACGCACATAGCTGCTTTAATCCATGTAAAGAGATCACAACTTCGTCTTGCCTAATAAAATCCACAACAATTATGTTCTAGTAAGTCCGTCTTAAGAGGGTGTTTGGATGAGCTTATAAGTTCTCCGAAAGAGCTTATAAGATAATGTCTAAAAACTCATATTCTATCAAATGTGTTTGATTAATTCTTTTTTAGTTAAAAAAGCTTAGGCTTTATTGCAAGTCTTTTAAATAAGTTCGAGAATATCAACTTATTTTAACATTTAACACAATTCATTTTATTTTCAACCAAATTAGCTACAATATCGTCACAACCAAGATCTTCTTATAAGCTTTCGATTTTTATAATTTTTTAAATCCAGACATTTCAGAGCTGGAAACATTTTATAAGATGTGAATTCTTACAAGTCACTTAAAATAAGCTTAGCCAAACACCTTGATATCCTAGTTTCTAAATGTGCCACTTGGTCTTTGATATCCTAAGTTTCTAAATGTGCCACTTGGTCTTGCTAATGATCCAACGTAGTCCATTTGGCAGAAAGCACAGACATCCTTACTTCGCCTCATGCCATATGTCCATCCAGATTCAACCACACCACACTTGGTGCAAGAATACATCATTATAAGATATCTCTTGTTACCTACGGAGAGTTGATTCAAATAGATAAAGGTTTAAATTCACTTCAACAAAGTCTCAAATTCGAACATTATGGATGTAAACAACTATGTTAGAAGAGGTCCCGTGAAAACGCCTTCGAAAGATTAATCTCTCACTCAATTGAGTGGGAAAAACTCTGAGAGATAAAAAATAAAATAAAATGTCTCTTGTTTGTGAGAGTTTACCAAGTATAACATGCCTTGCACGCACGGTTCAAACTTATTTTTACAGTGTAAATATATACATTTTATCCATCTTCTACAATTAGTGAAATGAAACACAACTCCAGATAACTATGTCCCTTCAATCTTATCAAAGTGCATAGGATTAGGACAGCAACAATTGTTTCTGTATGCAAAGGAAAATAATGAGTACAAACAACCATATCCAAATATAACGTTATACTAAGACCATATTCGAATAATAAACCCCGACAAAACGGTATACAAAGCATAATCAAACAGGACATCCAGAAGTGCATAAAAGTAATCAGCAAATATTCATGATATAAAATTCAAATGGGAAAATAATATTTCATCAGTTCCAGTCATTAGTTGTCTTCCACACTCTACATTCCTAATCACAAAAGTAAATGTGGGGGTTTATTAGTATCCTGGAGATTCTTAATGTTGGCTTCAAGTACCTGTAGATCTTTTAGTCGTCTTCCTCCACAACTTTACTCTTGCCCTTGTCCTTGCTTTTCTGATCCTCTGACTTATGATCGACCCTCTTTACGGCCTCCAAATGCTTCCTCAGCATGCGGACCTCTTTAATGTAATAATGGATTCTGTCTATCATCAAACCCAGGAATAGAGAGAAGCCTGCATTCACCAATTCAAAATTTTCATTCTTAGCTTATCAAAAAAATGTGAATTTCAGTACCTAGATGCATGGATATGATTTGCTAATACGAGAATAAGAAATCAAAATATAAATTTTTTTTTGGTGATTTCAACAGTCAAAAGTAAATGTACATTCCTAAACTCGGCTTATGAGCGATTAGTTTAACAGGAGTGATTAGCCTTAGCTGACGTAAAAGTTCCTCCTCATTTAGGAATCAAATGCTTAAAGAAAAATAAATAAACTCTAACTCACAACACCAATACCAATGTATACTATTACATAAATCTAATAAACAATAACATTGACACTACTCAGCTCATACATTCAATTTTACTTTTGACAATGTGTTAATTACAAAGGCCTTGCCCCTCCCCGAAAGATTTGTCCAAACTCTCCTACAGTATGTCCAATCCCCCAACACTATGTTTGGTTCAAGGATTTTAGGGAGGAAAGAAAAGATTATGATCTTGAAAAGCATGTTGTTTGGTGTTTGGTGTTTGTTTGCTAGCAAAAATAGGAACAAAAAGGAAACTAAAGAAAATGCGCTATGAAGAAGGAAATTGTTTCACAGTTCTCCTCAGAACTGCGAGGATAAAGGAAAGAAAGAACAAGAGGCTCATTCTCATGCTTAAAATATCAAGTTCACAACTCACCTCCACATTTCCCTTCCACTTCATCACAACTTCACTTTTGTTAATCAATCCCCATCATTTCTTTTTCAATTAGGGAAAGCCTTTTCCTAACTATTCTCTCTAACCAAACAAGTTGAGGATTTTACATCTCTTTTTCTTTTTCTTTTTCTTTATTCCCTTAGCATTTTCTTTTCCTTGATACATTTTCCCTTTAATCTTTATCATATACAAATGCCCCAGAAGTTTTACCAACCTACAATAACCTCCCATCCGATTTCAACACCACCCTGAAACCTTGTTTTATATGAACTCCCTCCAAGTTAGTCCAAGTAATAGAATACAAACAAGACATTCAAAGCTACTTTTAGGGTTCAATTGTTCAAATATATATAAACTCATGGCTAAATTAAACTTAAGTTGGTGACAGTGTAGTCAGTTCTAACTCAATTTCAGACATAAACTGATGAATAGATAGAAACATGTGTATTCTTAATAACTTTAAATAAGATTAACTTACAAAGATATTTATATATGTACGCCAGCTAATGAATACGAGGTTTTCGCTGTAATTTGGAAATATTATATATATGCTCATTTAAAAATTTGAACTTATGTTGGAGGTAGTATAGTCGTTTCCAACTAAAAGTTAGATGCAAACTGGTAAACAGATAAAAAAGGTTATGGAGCCTTAATTAAGTTCAAATAAGATCAACTTACAAAGATATGAGTAATTGTATGAGATTATCAATGTAATTTTGAAATATCAAGAAGAATTATCATTACCGGATCCTCATATCTAGCTTAGCTGCATCTATTCTCATTGCAGAAACATATTGAATGGGGAAATTTGCATAGAAATGCCAAATTCGAGGGGAGTAAAAATAATTGAACTACTAATACCACAAGAAAATCGTTCATATATTGAACAAACCACCTCTGAGATTCATGTAATTTATCCTTAAATAGAATGCCCAAACTAATCGAAGACTCAAATACACCCGGCAAATTATTCAAGCAAAAAAAAAAAAAAAGGAGGTTTAACAATTTTCCAAGGGAAGGTAATTATAATTCTGTGAACAACGTAAAAAGACTGGTAAGTTAAAGTATGAAAAGGGGAGAAAGAAGCTTTACCCAAAAGTGATGCTTCAAGGAGATGGGTGGTAAATAGAACCTGATCCGTCGGACTAAGTGCTCCTCCTTCCACAGTTCGCTCCTGAATCCTAGAGACGTTAAACAAGATGGACAACATGATCACAAACAAAGTGCCTCCAGCAGTGGACGCCACAACAGGACCTCTTCCTTGCTTCAATCGGTCAAGTAGAAGCAGAAGTGGTTTTCTCAACGGCGTCCGGAAGAGAAGAGTCAAAATCACCGCCACTTCTCCGAAAACCAGAGCGAAAATAGGCTGAATCATCTTTTAACAAAAACCTGTAATTGTGTTAGGGTTTCTTCCGAGATATTGCGCTGGAATTTGGGGAAGAACAGAGGTGAAGATGTTATAATCAGGGGAAAAAAGTATGAATCAGTGTGATGATATTAGGGGCAAATGTAGATTCCAAGGACGGGTGGCGGAACGGAATTAATTGGGCAAAGAAAAGAATCGGGAAATGAGTAGACTTGGCCCCACCGGAAAAGAATCATTTTACATTGGGCCTATTGGGCCCTCTAGCTTATGAAAAATTTAACTCCAACATATCAACTTAGAAGCCCACTAAAGACCGGCTTACCTATTTACCTTAGAGTAGGGCTGTCAATGGATCGGATTTTAATCCGAGGATGAGAACAATGGCAATCTTCATTGGATTTGCATTTTATCTCAAGATGAGATTTCTTGCAAGCTTTTTTCAGGACTGATTTGTTCTTCATTAAGGATTTGAACATGGTTTGCTGCTCATAGAGTTTGTCGATTGTGGTAATGGCAATCTGGTGGATTTCTCCAAGAGAGAGTTGTGGAATCTCTCTTCTTGAGGCGGCTATGGCTCTGTGGAGCTCAGGCTGGATCTCTTGGGGAAGAGATGCAATGTACACGTGCTTTAGATTTGGATCATTATACCCATTAAGAGCATAATACAGTTCTGACATTCTTTTGAAATGGAAATCCAAATCTGGCTTGTTCAAAGAACAACACTTCATGGCGAAGTAGCTTTGTTGGATCATCTTTTGGTAGAGAGTGTTGTCTCCTATGAACTCAAGGTGGAGTGCTAGCAGTGCCATGGGAGCAGTTGCTTGCACATACTGGATCTGTCTGTATTCTCCCAATGATTGGAACCATTCACGTAATGTTCCTGTGAATCGTGATACAAACTCCCTTAAGACAGTAGGGAGATGGGGTTCTTTGATTCTTTGGAGATCGATCCATGCTGCAAAAGTTTGTAGCCTATCTTTCCTTTTTCTCACTGGGATATCATCAAAAGTGAACCATGGGCCATTTGCTGGTTTAGATGGTCCGGAATCTGCTGGATAGGATTCTGGAGGCGGTTCTTCCATTATTGGTTCATCATATCCTTGATGAGGTTGTTCTTGATGAATTCCTGAGTTAGGATCATCTGCCATGAGGATCTGAGAGATGTCTGCAACTTCATCATTACTTTCATTTGTCTGGGAAAAGGATCTTTCTGAAGAGGCTTCAGAATCATTGTGTTGAGAAAAGGATTCCTCCGAAGAGGCTTCTGTTCCAGAGTGTTTAGAACTGGAATCACTTGAAGAGGCATCTTCATTTCTTTCAGGCTCTTCTCGGATATTAAGATTAGAAAGGTTTCTAATCATCATTGTGGAAGAGGGATATTCTTCAACCTTTTCTTTGTTTTTCTCCTTTGAGGAAGAAGGAGTGACTTTGATTGGCTTGGGCCTTGGAGGAGGTGGCTCAAAGGGAATATCAGATACCATGAAAAATTGTTTTGAGTAATCAGGAGAAGATGGTGGGTCATAGAGAGAAGGTGTAATGGTTGTAGGAAGAAAGGGAAGTGTAGGAATGGAACTTCTCTTCCTATCTTGCTCCATATAAGCAAGATCCTTCTTGAGTTGTCTGATTTCTCTCTCCTTATAGTCAAATTCTGGACCCGTCCTTCTTAAGGAAATAAGCTGCCTGAGTTCTTTGTCAAGAAGCTCTATTCTGGAAACTACCCATTTGTACATCTGATCAAGCTCCTGAGAGATTGTATTCACTTTCTGGTTGGTATCTTGAACATGGGATAAAACCTTATCAACTTTAGAATGAAGTTGGATTAAGGCTTTATTCTGAGCTCTGGCATTAGTGGTTTGCCAGTTCAAGACTTCTTCTCCTTGGGATAGAGAGGAAGTTGTTCCTCCATCAGGGTTGACTGTGGTAGTCTGGACATAAGGTCGGATTGCAACCTTGTTTTCAGTGCTTCTTTCCGCAGGTGGAAAACTGTTGCCCAAACTGTGTATCATCATGCAAGGTTGGCATGTTAAGGATGGCGGTGGATTGTACTGAGGCAATTCCTGTCTGCAGCTCTTCTGCTTCTGCTATTGTTGTTCTGCTTTTAGGATGGCTAACTCCTCATCATAGCAAGACAAGGGTTGTGCGACTGTCGGTGGATCTGGATCTGGTTCTTTTGGTTTATAGGTCCTATAAGGAAGACCTTTCCTTCTTGCTTTCCTTCGTCTTCTTCTCCGACTAGCCTCACTTTCATCATCGTCATCGGAGTCTGATTCTTCATCGCAAGAACATCCAGGGTCACACATGGATGGGTCAGCATCCCATACGAAGTGGCCATCAACTTTGTCTGTGTAAGACTCCTTTCCATCGGGGAAGAAGGAGTTTACCGGCAGATACCCTAGAATAGGGTATGTTTCTCTGCTTGTCGGTACCACTGGCTGAATCATCAGCTGTTTGAAGATTGGACTTGAGGAAGATGGAGTATCTTCCTGAGGTTGCTTGAAGATGGTTTTGGTTCTACCATCTGGCAGTGTCTGGAATTCATAGGTTGTAGATCTGACAGGCTCATGAGTCTGTTGGAGTGACTCATAGTTTGTGATCCACTCTGTTGGCATCAACCTTTCCAGTTCCTTTCTGGGAATTTGTCTAGGAACCTGGACGATAGTTGGAGTATCGGATCCAGAGTTTGCTAGAATCATTAGAGTGTCTGGGGATCCAGATCCTTGAAGATCTAGACCATGGTTCTGCAACCTGTAGACAAGCTGGTGATGGAGAATAGCTGTTACTGCTGTAGCTACTTGCTCAGCTCCTGTGATCTGAACTTGGACTTTTAAGGCATTGGGAAGATTGGCATCTCCTAAGGACATGGCGAAATTGGGGAAGTAAGTCAAGACTGCACTTCCACTGTTGAGAGTGGTTACCACTGTCCCGATAACGGCATCCTCATACTTCAGGTATCTGGTATCCAGCAAGGCCAATCTGGCTGTTACTGGAAGACCTTTTCTCCCTTGGTAAGAGAGAACAAGACGAACGGCTCCGAAGTGGAGGTGTGTGTATCCTTCCTGTCTCCAGGAAGATATGAACTCTGAAGGATGGAGAGAGTAATGTATTGCTCTCGCTTGGAATATTGTAGATCACACTTATCCAGTTTGGAAGACTGGACAAACTCTTTTGTTTGTGAAGGTCGATTGGAGGAGATCAAAGATCTGATTCCTCACAGAGAACCTCTTTTTCTGTATATTTGTAAGGACTAACTACGGGTGGAACAGTTTGTTCTATAATGGCATTTTCTGGGATAGTGGAATATTCTACAAGGTTTTCTATTTTGCTGGTAGAGTGACGAGGAAGGGAAAGACAAGAGGAAACTAAAATCAACTGATCAGGAGATGTATCCATAGCTTGGAGGGTTTTCTAGCTCTTCTTCTACCAACTCGCCGGAATCTATCACGATATACTCACTTGGTGCCCCATTTTTCGAAAAGATTTTTACATGGCTCTGATACCATCACACGCCGAGAGCCCGGTATCTCCATATATCGTATAGTGTAGAGAACCAATCTCTGTTTCACTTTATGAATCTTTTTCTGGGAATATATCTCTCGTAACACAACTGCCCTAGCGGCCTCCTACCTTGGCGGGACTTACTCGTTACTCCAAATATTCCCCATTACAGATTCAACAAGTTACTCAAGATACTCACTTACACAGAGATACTGGGACCGTAGCAATAAACCATTCCATGGAAATTATCTAATTTCTGATCTACAGGATCCTCATAAGAGGCAAGTACAGAGCATACTTTTAAGATAATTAGGAGTATATCATAGTAGACCCTTTGAGGTTATGGAAGAACTAGAAAAAAGGCTTTAAGCTAGAAAGGAAGACATCAAAGATAAGAAACTTGATTTTATTTCCAAACTCTATACAAGGAACTCAAACTCTAATCCAGTCTGAGTAAAATGAAAACCGAAGCCTACCTTATATAGGCAAACTTGCGGATTTCAGACGCTTAATTAAACTCAAATTATATGGCGGGTACACTTCTGGGCCCCATCGCCTCATATAATTGAGATTCTCTTCCTCCGCTAAGTGCAATAATGCACACAAGAGGCCAAAACATACTGGTCGACAAAGGAAAGTGGTACGCAGACTACTGACATAAAGCAAGGGCTAAAGACAACTGGCCCTGACTCAGCAAATACTTTACAACATTATCGACACACAGAAAAGCAGGCCTAAACAATGGCCGACACGACATAAAGTAAAGATACAAAAGTCTTTATGGTAGGACCTACAAAGACTTTAATGGCTGAAGATGACTTGGATGGTTGATGAAGACATTAAAGAGATAAGATTCTCTTTATGTCACTTTCTTCTTTAGTCATTTTCGTCCATATGTCAAATCGTGTGTCACAGAGAATTCCATTCTTCATCAGGAGGGTAACTAGCTCGTGGATCCCCAATCTCATTAGCAAAGATATGATGGATGCTTTTCATATACATATCTTGGCAGTGTTCAACCCAAACATGAGTGGTCTGAGTTTTGTCGAACAAGGCAAGATGTTCAGGGGTTTGTTCTCTGATAGATGTGCATTTCTGGATATTGTCGATCCCAAAAGAGGAGGGATTTATGTTGGAACTTTCAAAATCGAAATACACTGGTTTCTTATGACTCAAGAGCAAGTGTCTTTGGCATGGCTGGTGCTTCCCATTATGCTGCTGAGGGAAGTTGCTCAGGACGGAGATGAAAACAGGCAATCCTCTTCTGAAAGACTGGATTGCTGCAATAATAGTCGGACCGAAGAACCCTGGTATTGGGAAGACTACTTTACAATGGTAGAATAGAAGGGAGAGTCCTTTGATTAACCCGTTGTGGTAGAGATCAGCAATGAAATCCATGTCTTGAACCATATGGAGGTCAATGATAACCCTTAATGGTTCATTCTGTGGTTGAAAACACCTAAAACCTATAGGAGTATGGATGTTGTCCATAATTTGATTGAGTGTTTCAACTTTCTTTTTGTGGAAGATGTACACCTGTAATTCCATGATATTATCATAGAATTTTTGGTCAGAAATACTGCGAATTTTCTGTTGGAGCTCAGGAGGTAGACCTGTAAGGAAATTCTTTTTCTCAATGTTTGAGAAGAAAAGTCTTTCCAAACGATCTCCAAAAAGAACAAATCTTTTTTCTTCTTCCAGCTTGAGAATCTTCTTTTGGAGAAGCTGGATCTTCAGATTTGCAAGATTAAGATCATTGGTCATGACATCTATTTGATGATGCCAGAGATGAACAAGAAAAGTGGTGATAGCTTTAAGCTTTTCACCAGAAGAGATGGTAGTGAAGGATTCCATTTTCTTTTTCTTTTTGGGAGGTTTGCTGTAATGCTTATCATCGCAAGTGACTTTTATATGCGCCTTTGTCCGGAGAAAGTAATCACCTTTATCTGGAATCTTCAAGAGTGGAGGAGTCTGGCAGATTTGTTTCAAGTGCTTGACAGCTGCCGTCTGTTCTTTACCCCAAGGAGGGGCTTTATTTCTAAGCATCTTGGAAAGCTGACTCGTGTATCTGGAGCATTGTGGAAGGAAACTGTTGAATTTCTTTTGTAGTCAGATTATCGTCTGGGAAACTGAGAAGCTCCTGTGCAATGTGAGGACCTGGCTTGTATTTTCCTTCTGAAAATTTCATTCCAAGAAACTCGATGGAGGATTGTCCAATGAGACTCTTTCTTTCTGAGAGCATGATTCCATACTCTTGGACAATTTCATGGAACTGTGAGAGGAGTGCCCTGTGAGATTTCTCATTTTCAGAGAAGAGGAGAATATCGTCAATGTAGACTAAGGCATTATGCATGATGGGTTCAAAGATACGGGTCATGGCTTTTTGGAATAGTGATGGAGCGGTTTTGAGACCAAAAGGCATGACGGTCCATTGGTATTGGGCATTAGGTATACAGAAGGCAGTTTTGTACCTATCTTTTGGATCAATACCAAGTTGCCAAAATCCTGCTTTGAGATCAAACTTAGAGAAGATTTGGGCTTGGGCCAAATGTGAGAAAAGCATTTGGGCTCGAGGTATTGAGAATTTGTCATCTGCAAGGAAATGATTGAGTGGCTTATAATCAATTACAAGCCTCTTTTTACCTCTGATTTGTTCAGCCCTTTTGTTGACATAGAATGCCTGGCACGCCCAATTGGATGTTGTGGATTCAATTAATCCAAGTTTCTGCAGTTGAGCACATTCAGCTGTTGCAAGCTTTTCATCATCAGGAGTCATTCCTGGATGTGTGGCTTTTGTAGGATTTATGTCTTCATTCCTTTTAAAAGGGAGTTGAATGAAGAATGCAAAATTCTTCCACAAGGGATGTGGATGAGAGAATTCCGAATGAGATTCAGCACAACATCCTTTGAGTTTTGAGGCAAGATCATAGAATTCCTTGGATGCTTCTGTCAATGCGTAGATCTTCTGGATTGTAGTATAAGGCTGAAAATACCTCTTATACTTAATTCCATTGGGGAGAATGATGAGCTTTTGAGCTCTGTGATAAAGATCAAACCCAATGAGAAGATCTTTTCCATGCAGCTTGCTTCCAATGACCTTCATCCAGATTATGCAATCTGGGAAGGATTGTATCCCTATAGGATATTTCGTGATCAGCGATGTTTTGAACTGCTGGCCATCTGCTGCTTGGAAGTATTCGTAGTGAGTTGTCCATGCTTCCTTTGGTAGGATGTCTGGATTCATCATGGACTTCATGACTCCTGTATCCATAAATCCAATTGCTTTGATTGGTCTGTCATACTTCGAAGGAAGTATATGGATCTGGATATGAGGAGATGGAACAATCTCATGAGAGATGCATTCTGACTGTAGGATTGGAAGTACTTGATCATTATCAGAATCTGAGGAGGATGGACCATCATCTGTGAATTCATCTTGAATTGCGAAGATGGTATCTTCTGTTTGTTCATCATGTTCTGAGAACAAGGATTCAACCTCTGCATCGTTGAGATTAGCTTCTGTGCTTTGTTGAACATGGGAAACCATTCTGGCTGATTTCTCCCTGTTTTGAGGACAATTCTTTGCAAAATGTCCTTTCTTTTTGCAAACAAAGCATCGATCAGTCCGCCTGTTTCTCTTTTTCACCTTTATTTCAGTAGATCCTTTCTTGTGCTTCTTTGGATGAGAACAATGGCAATCTTCATTGGATTTGCATTTTATCTCAAGATGAGATTTCTTGCAAGCTTTTTTCAGGACTGATTTGTTCTTCATTAAGGATTTGAACATGGTTTGCTGCTCATAGAGTTTGTCGATTGTGGTAATGGCAATCTGGTGGATTTCTCCAAGAGAGAGTTGTGGAATCTCTCTTCTTGAGGCGGCTATGGCTCTGTGGAGCTCAGGCTGGATCTCTTGGGGAAGAGATGCAATGTACACGTGCTTTAGATTTGGATCATTATACCCATTAAGAGCATAATACAGTTCTGACAATCTTTTGAAATGGAAATCCAAATCTGGCTTGTTCAAAGAACAACACTTCATGGCGAAGTAGCTTTGTTGGATCATCTTTTGGTAGAGAGTGCTGTCTCCTATGAACTCAAGGTGGAGTGCTAGCAGTGCCATGGGAGCAGTTACTTGCACATACTGGATCTGTCTGTATTCTCCCAATGATTGGAACCATTCACGTAATGTTCCTGTGAATCGTGATACAAACTCCCTTAAGACAGTAGGGAGATGGGGTTCTTTGATTCTTTGGAGATCGATCCATGCTGCAAAAGTTTGTAGCCTATCTTTCCTTTTTCTCACTGGGATATCATCAAAAGTGAACCATGGGCCATTTGCTGGTTTAGATGGTCCGGAATCTGCTGGATAGGATTCTGGAGGCGGTTCTTCCATTATTGGTTCATCATATCCTTGATGAGGTTGTTCTTGATGAATTCCTGAGTTAGGATCATCTGCCATGAGAATCTGAGAGATGTCTGCAACTTCATCATTACTTTCATTTGTCTGGGAAAAGGATCTTTCTGAAGAGGCTTCAGAATCATTGTGTTGAGAAAAGGATTTCTCCGAAGAGGCTTCTGTTCCAGAGTGTTTAGAACTGGAATCACTTGAAGAGGCATTTTCATTTCTTTCAGGCTTTTCTCGGATATTAAGATTAGAAAGGTTTCTAATCATCATTGTGGAAGAGGGATATTCTTCAACCTTTTCTTTGTTTTTCTCCTTTGAATTATAATTTTCACATAATTATCACTTTAAACAACAATAAAATTTGAATTATTTACTCTAAAAGTATATATTTTTCTTTATTAATAAGTTTAAATTAACTTATTTTAAACAAATATAAATAAAATCATCAAATAATCCATTAAATAATTATTATTTATTAATATTATGTAATTATATTTATTCTTTATATTAAATTTATTAAATAAAAAATTAAATTTTATTGCTAATCGGGTCGGATCTTTAATCGGATATAGTCCGATCCGATTATGCATGGATTCAAAATAAATGATTCGGATTCGGATCCGGTTGTCGGATCCTCTTGTCGGCTTCGGATCCGGAATCCCCTAATCCGGTCTGAATCCGACCCGTTGACAGCCCTACCTTAGAGCATTGCTTTCAAAAACCGCGGATTGGACCGGCCGGTTTGATCGATATCGATTTCTTGTCTGGTTTGATAGGGGCACTATAACCGGTGAGGTTCGGACTAGTTCGGGGTCTAAATAATCAATCGGTTAATTGGCTATTTTGGCTCGGACTAGAACGCCGATTCGTTGAACCTATCTTCTTCCTCTATCTTTTCTGTTTTCTCTGCGTAAAAATTTTCTTTCAACGTCTTTTATATACTTGACATCCTGCATCAATTTTGATTTTGATGATTCCTCAATTTTGGATTGGTGTTATTAACCATAGACACACATTATCCATGATGTCGAAGGAAAACCAAGTATAGGGTTAGACCCATTTAAGAGGAGGTTAGTGTTAGGGATAATGCCTTAAAAAATCGATTTGTTGAAATCCGCTTTGAAATTTTCCTTATATCTCAAACCGTCACTGAATAATTATTAATATGAGCAAATACTTCTTTATGTGCAATTGCGTGTTTTGTATTTTTCCTATTACGTGCGCATGTATTAGAACTTCCCTAATCTATCAAACTGTTAGAACTTAGTTATTCAGGATAATAACTCATGAAACAATCTCTAATCTAAGCTCGATTAGAAACTACTATAAGTTGATGAGCCCAACGAACAGTTGGAGCGTCAACTAGACTCACTTGAAACTTACTTGTAGAATTATATCTGTTTGCACTAAAAATTCGCGTTTATTGAATTTGGTAAACACCGGATAAATAGTACAAATATTTGAGAATTTAACTATCAAAGTGGGCCTTCGATATTCAGATTGATCATCTGATTCTTCCTTCAAACTTTAAGTTGTAGACATTTTCAAACGCTTCTCGATGGATTTGATGATTTGATCTTCTTCAACTTCGAATTAAACTTGAATAACAATAATTCGTAGGTCTTTTGACTTATTTACAAATTAAACGTTGGATTTTGAGGGAATTGAAATTGAATACCATTAATTCGTAGGTCTTTCGACTTATTTACGAATCAAATGTCAGATTTTGGTGAATTTCGCCAAGAACGTCTTTGAACTCGTTAGTAACACTGTGAATCTAACTTGAATATAACGCTGATTTGCTAGTTTAACGCCTTGATAGCGGATCAAACGTCTCGATTTAATAACTTTGGGGAAGAATGCCTTAGAACTCTGCCTTGAACGAACGCCTTAGAACTCTGCCTTGAACGCCTTTGAGCTCTGCCTTGAACTTCGCCTTGAACTTATAAAGAGAACTATATATGGCCTTCTTCTTCACCTTTGAACGCCTTAGAACTCTACCTTGAACTTCACCTTGAACTTGTAAAGAGAACTATGGCCTTCTTCTTCTCCTTCATCTTCTTGCCTTGAACTTCGCCTTGAACTTGTAAAGAGAACTATGGCCTTCTTCTTCTCCTTCATCTTCTTGTATTTGTGTGGTGTTGATGTCTACATCTTAACTCTTTGATGTCCTGGTCTTGATTTGTTGTATTGTGTTTAGAATGAACACCACCCTTTTATATAGGTGTGAGATTGAAGAGTTAGAGTTCAACTCAAATTTATTTAATAATTATCTCTTGTATTTTTTGAAGAGATAATATCAAATAAAATCACTTGAATGTTTATCTCTTTAACATTTTTATTTTTAAAGAGATAATATTTGAATTTAATTACAAGTAGAAAACTGATGATAACATCTAATTAATAAAAATTATAATGTTGAATTTGGAAGATTATATATTTGATTTAATTCTACTAAATATAAATATTTTTTATGAAATAAATCGTATCAACAATGTACTTAAAAAGAATTCATCTTATTTCATGAAGTATAAAGTACATAGCCAATGTGTAAGCAATACACAAGTTACTCGCTACATAGAATACTTAAAGTCCATCTCCACCATTACCAATGTACACTACAAAAAAATTCATTTATTATGACAATATATTTATGAGAAAATTTAATTTTGTCACATATCAACATTATATTGTGAGTAATTATGTATTTGTCATATTAAGTTGTGTTTTTTATAACAAACTCTAGTTTTCTCATAATAGGAATAAGCTATTGTGAGAAAATGTGATTTTTCTCACAAAAAGAATTATTTTTTCCTCACAATAACTTAACTTAATTTTGTTGGAAAATACGAATCAGAAAGCAGCGGAATTTAAAAATTTTCCCAACAAAAGGATCTAGGACTCGCAATCGTGTAACCAAATTCGTAGGGATTAGAAACTTACTTTCTTAATTGTCTTTCTTGAAGCGTTTCAAGCCACCCAAGAACGCTCTTCTCGCGGCTTGATCCTCTCTCCTTGGTAAAGCTTGAATCTTCAAATTTCTAACTTGAAGCTCTCTAGAGATAGTCCACCAACTTGACTACAATCTAACTATTAAGGATGCTAGTTCTCTAGTTAGTGTTTAGGCTTAACCTAGGGTTTCGTTTATCTTGGAGAAAGGATGGTGTTCAACACATGAACCAAAAGAATTGCCAATTTTCTCTAAGGGGAGCTCGAGCTCCCCTATTTATAAAAGTGGGAGGACCGAAAATTCCTAGTCCTTATAGGCTAGGGTTTTGGTCTCTCTCTCCTATTACTTGATCATCAAGTAATTTTGACTTTGACTTTGAATTCAAATTCAAATCAACTTTCAAGAGAGCTAAAATATCCAAACTATTTTTGGATAATTTTATACTTTATTTATTTAAAATAAATAACTTATTTTATCTAAATAATTAATTCATAATTAATTAACTAGATTATTTTCTCCAAAATTGGACTTTCTTTTTTAATTCAAAATTAAACCAAAGTATATTAAATAATTAAAACATTTAATTATTTAATATATATACAACATATATATTTACACGTGTGGGACACGTGTCACAAGGACACGTGTCACTCACGTGACCCACACGTGTGGTTTCACACGTGTGGAACCCTCTTGGCCCGATTAACTCGTTTAATCGTTTTAAAGCCTCAACTCATGTAACCAAGTTGTTGTGTGTGACCCTCTAGGTTCTCAATTCAATTAGCAGTGACCCTAATTAATTAAGTCACTAATTAATTAATCAGTCCACAGATTAAACGACCATAGTCTAGCAACAGGTGTTTAACCCCTAACTGAATTGGAATGTTCGGATTCGACAGAACCTTTAATTCATTGATTCATGTGAGATACAATCCTCCTACCACTACAGGGAAATCAGGATTTTGTGACGCTCAAAGTCGTCACTACAAGTAGATATTGCGACGCATTCGCTGTTGTGACGCTGGCCAAAGGCGTCGGCTATTCCGGCGTTGCAATATCTTATAGTGACGGGATTCGGCGTCTCAACATCCTGGCTGTTGTGATGACTAGAGGCGTCGCTATAAATACATATTGTGATGCGTTTGCGCGTCTCATTTGAAATCTTAACAACCTTAACTACCTTTTTAGGAGGCGCGTTAAAGCGTCTCAATATCCTTCTGTTATGACGCTTGTTAGCTTCATAATAAACGTGTTTATTGTGACGCGTTTCTTTGTCTCATTTTTAAACTATTATGACGTTTGGAAGTGTGATAATAAGTACGGATATGGTGACGCTGACGTGCATATCCAAATATTTGACCTGTCATGACGCTTATATGCATCATAAGAAATGCTTACTATGGTGACGCTTGGTTACGTCTGAAAAGAGTCATTTGGTGACACATTAATTTGTCATTATAAAATAACATATTTATTTAAATTTGTTTATGTTGCGACGCTTCATAATCGTCAACACCGTTGAAATTATAATTAAAATAATAATAATATGAACATCATCATTTAAACCACAATGAAATTGAAAACCGAAAGACATAACACAAGATCGGAACTATTCATTGTTCAATACCATCCACATAATTCATACATACCACAACAATTAAAATGACAAACATATATGTCAAAAGTGTTGTGTCTGGTAGCAAAAAATAAGAGCATACACCCATTTCAAAAGAGTCAGTTGTCACCAAAATATAAGCTAACCTTAATAGATAAGTTATGATAGGCGAACTTAAATATAACTACTAATGAAAGATCCGATCGTTGAGGTGGAAAAACGCTTCATAAGTCTCCATCCCTAACCACCTATAAAAGATATATATATATATACAGTTATGTAGCACCTAAAAACAGGAATATAGATTACTCTTATATATGAAGGTTTTAAATTGAAAATCTTACCAAGTTTTTGGGCCATGCAACGATCTCGCCACTGGTATCACCAATAGTCTTCATGTTGGACATAGGTCGTACCAAATCCTCATCAGATTCTACAGCGACACTAACAACAACTTCATACCAATTGCTTCCCAAGTGTACTTGTCCAATGCGTTTCGAGGGATCCATGGTTTGTAGATATCCAATGGCCACTGTTTTGTTCGAATCAAACACACTCTTCAACAAGACTTTTGCACCAACCTAAACCCAACAACATACAATAATTACTGCACTTTCTGATAGATGACCAGAACATGGCACAGAAAACTGACCCACTTACATTCACTAATACATGTTATTAAACATAACTGCACTTTCACTAATACATGCTAATAAACATAACTGCACTTTCACTTCAAACCGTATACGCATCAAAAGTCCGCATTCACCATCCACAACAACTCCAACCGACAAAAATTAATCCACACTCAAAAAATACTATGAAATTAAAGAAGTTTGTATTACATAAAAACAATTACTATGAAAATACTGATATTTATGTACCATCACTTTCATATTTTGCCTAAGTTGGTCAATTAATAAGAAGCACATCCAATTCTGGAAAAGTAACATATAAATAAATGTGCCAAATTAGCCTTTTTCAATTTATACACCAGAGTTTGGGGTTTAAATGTGGCAACCAAAGTGCATGTATAGGACAAAATAACAGTCATCTAATCATCTCATGGATGGAAAGTAATGACATATATGCAGCTTTGCACAAAGTGAACTAGATCCAACATATAAAAACTATAACCATAATGAAATTTATTTATAACATATAAAGATCCAGGAGATAAAGTGAACTAGAGCTAATCGTAATGCACAAAAGGAAAAATGTCACATTTCAATTACCTGGAAAGGCGCATTTTCAGTCCATGAGTTGGAGGGACGATATGATGGAGTGTGATAGTGAGATGATGCCGATGGGACTCTTGAAACTTTTGCAGGAAAACTGTCTGAAGCTCCATGCTTTTTTTGTTTCAGAAGTTCTTCTATTTTTTGGTTTTGCTCCATTACAATTTTCTTCAATTCATTAATGTCCTTCTTGTAGTTCATCTGCATTCGAGAAGCCTTGCCTCGCTGGGGCACCTCACCGTACACATCATGTCGATTTATCCCATACCCATACATTCGAACTCTTCCACCTTTATCCTCTCCTGCCACTTGGGAAAATATGTCATTTGGCCCTGTATCGTTTAAGGTAGGATCAAGTGCAGACCTTTTTTCTTGCATCTTTTGCTGTACAACATAAAACAAAAAATGCTTGTAAAATTGAAATACAAAGAACAGCAATAGTAACATTGATGGAATTTGATTTACCCATGATTCTGCAACAACTGGATTTGAAGTTTCTCCACTTTTAGTATAACATCTCCCAAATAGATCCATCCTACTAGGTTCTCTCTCCATTGAATCATCATTCATTTCATTATCATTTTCATTGCCTTCAACGGTACCAGATTCACCATCCTGTAATTTATTTGCGCCATCCTATACACACATTGTACTGATTAGTCGACCATCTGACATATTAAAATAGTAACAAAAAACGAGGCAATAAGAAAGGAAAACTTCATCTCATTTCTGATCTGAGAGAAACTCTTTTTGCCTGTAACATGCATTATTTGCTTCTTTGCTCTATTTTCTTTATTTTGTGCACTTATTTTCTAACAGCAAAAAAAGCCTAGTTAAAATATATTAATACTCAGTATTATGTGAATACCAAAAGAATAAATCAATTGAATTTGATACCCGTATTTTGTCACTACTCCAATAAATTACTAAATTCTTCCATTGTTCTGGAAGAACTCTTCCATCCTCTGCATCAGGCCGCCTACGTAAATTGTTTTCCAATGAGGAGTTAGGGTCAAAATACTTGCTCTTTACCCTATTTTTCCAAGTTCTCCAGCTCTTTGATAAGGTTATCCAACAAACATCCTCGAAGTCAAGCGTGCCTGTAAACTTCTCCTACATCACAATAAATGAATTGCTTTTGCATTAATATAAGCGATAACAATGGTAATTTCAGCCATCCCAAGCAAACTAAGAGATGTTATATGTAACCTTAATGAACCCCAGCAAACTGTTTTTGATAGACATTGGGACTTTATTCCAGTCTTCGTAGTTAAGTGGAAGCAATTTACCATTTCTGACCAAAGTACCAATGAACTCGACATATTCACTTTTCCTTGGACCAACTGGCTTCCCAAACTCATCAAAATCCACTAGAACTGGTGCTCTCCTAGCCCAAACACGCGGCATATTGGTAGCTCCGCGTGTTATTCTCTCAACATTACTAACTATTTACAACAAATATATAATTTATTCAAAAAATATACTTTGATATTATAAACAGCTAATGAAAATATAAACATATGAAATTTACCAACACCACGGGTATCAACATTGTCACCATTCTGATCATTTGACTGCATTCCAGCTGGAGAATCGTGATGCACATTCCGTATATGTTGAGCTTCTCTAGAATGAGCCGCTACAGCTTCAAACACACATCAATCATGTAAAAACCTTGAATTAAGTAGAATGGTAATGTCTAAAAAAGCTTCTGTCAGATTATAAACAGCTAATAAAAAGATAAACATTTGAAATTTACCGACACCAGTGGTATCAACATTGCCACCATTGTGATCATTTGACTGCATTCCAGCTGGAGAATCAGCATTGACATTCCGTATACGTTGATCTTGTCTAGGATCAGCGACTACATGTTTAATCAAACATCAATCATGTAAAGAACTTACATTAAATAGAATGGTAATGACTAAAAAAGCTATTGTCATATTATAAACAGCTAATAAAAACATAAACATATGAAATTTACCGACACCATTGGTATTAACATTGCCATCATTCTGATCATTTGACTGTATCCCAGCTGGAGAATCGGCATTCACATTCCGTGTATGTTTTGCTTGTCTAGTGTAAGCCTCTGCAGCTTCAAAAAAACAACAATCTTATGAAGAACTTAAATTAAATAGAATGGTAATGATCAAAAGAGCTTCTTTGATATTATGAACAGCTAATATTTGATATAAATATTAGAAATCTACCAACACCATTGGTATTAACATTGCCATCATTCTGATCATTAGGCTGCATTCCAGCTGGAGAAGCGGCATTGCCATTCCGTGTACGTCTAGCTTGTCTAGGAGCAGCCGCTACAGCTTTAAAAAAACATCGACCACATAATAACTTAAATTAAATAGAATGGTAATGATTCAAAAAGCTTGGTTGATATAATTATAAACAACTAATAAAAACATAAACATATGAAATTTACCAATGCCATTGGTATCAACATTGCCATCATTCTGATCATTTGGCTGCATTCCAGCTGGAGAATCGGCATTCACAATCCGTGTACGTCTAGCTTGTCTTGTATCAACCTCTGCAGTTTAAAAAAAAAACTCATATAAAGAAATACAAATTAAATAGGATTGTAATGATTAAAGTAAACACACCGGTGCCTTTGTGTTGTCCATCCACCAATCCGGGTGAAGTTGGCCCACATCTTCGAGTCACAGGCTTCTTGAATCTGTTATGCCTAGTCCTCGCCATAACTATATCACAGTTTTAAGTTAAATGAAATAGCAAAGATCATGTATATACGACATATAAAACAACTTATAACCCAAAAAACTAAAAAACATAATACTACTACTGAAACTGTCACTTCTACAGATTGTTCTATTGATTAATTAAGCATATACTGCATCTTCCAAATCATTATGCCTTAAAGTCTCTAAGCTATCAACAGGAATTATCGGGGCCCCATCACGAATCCACATGATATCTTCATTTTCATCGATTTGAACCTCGCTGCAAGTTTCGCTCTGTAAAAGAGTGTCAAAATCATCATCAAACTTGTCTCTAGCCTTAGTTTTAATAACAACTTGCCAATCCTTTTCCGTGGCATCTTCAACATAAAACACCTGTTCAGCTTGGGATGAAAGAACATAAGGCTCATTTTGACGCTTAATATTTGCAAAATTGGTCATTGTAAACCCATCTTCATCCTCTTTAAGCCTGTTGCCCTTCGATACCCAGTCACAATCAAACAATACAACGTTTTTACCGCCTGTGTAGTCTAATTCTATTATGTCCTTTAACACCCCATAGTACACCATTTCCTGTAAAATAGGCCGCCTGTCCTTTTTACTTGCAAAACTCGTCGTACTTGCACTAACCATCACTCCAGAATTTTGTGTTTTCCTTCTCCTCTCCAATTCTTTTGTATGAAAACGGAATCCATTTACTTTAAAACCTTTATATCTTCGACCAACAGGGACAGGACCTCTTGAAAGTCTTTTGAGATCATTTAACATTGAATCTTCTTCACTTCCACTTAATGCTTCAATCTGCAATAAAAACATACATAAATATAAAAAAAAGGTAAAGTACACAGACAAGTGCTGTTAACTGTAAATGCTTTACGTAATGTTATTAACTTACACGATCCTTAAACCAACTAGCAAAGGTATCAACATGTATTTTTTTTATTTCATGCTCCGTGCAACGGCGTTTTTTACGCCTAATCTGTGCTTCATGTTCGCTGCATACATTACACAAATATTTTCAATATTTATAAAGCCATACACAGGAAAGAAATTAAATAAGGTAGCATACTCTCTGTACTACTGAGTTTCACTGCAATTGAACACAACATATCGGTGCGCCCTTGGTCATTGTCAAAAACAATTGCACTCCCATTCCACAGTGGATTCCCAGACATTGCGAAGATATCAGCTCCTTGTGTAGTTGATGCACACCCAAAATCTTCATTTCGGCTTGCTCGGTTACGCCTTGTTTCCACTTTTTCATCAAAATACAATGCACAGAAGGATAAACATTCCTCTGCCAAGTACCCTTCGGCAATTGAACCTTCTGGTCGTCCTCTATTCCGTACGTACGATTTCAGAGTACTTAAGTACCTACAAGGAGATAAAATTTGATCATCAATAAAATGCAAAGTAACATAACTAAAATATTAATTAAATTTTAGATATTTATGTCTACACTTACCTTTCAATAGGGTACATCCAACGGTAATGAACAGGACCGGCTAATTTTGCCTCCGTGACCAAATGCACAGATAAATGAACCATGATATCAAAGAAGGCTGGTGGAAATATTTTTTCCAACTTACACAGTATGACAGCAATATCTTTTTCTAATCGAGCCAACTCTTTGTGATGGAGTGATTTAGAACACACATCTCTAAAGTAACGGCTCAATTGAATAAATGCAGACCGTACAGGCTTTGGCAACATTTTACGCAAGGATAAAGGTAGTAATTGTTGCATTAACACATGGCTATCATGACTCTTGAGACCGAAAATCTTAGGTGGTTTTAATTGTACACACCTCGAAATATTTGATGCATAGCCATCAGGGACTTTAACTTTTTTCAGCAGTTTACAGAAACTGTCTTTCTCTTTTTTGTCCAATGCAAATGATGCTGCTGGAAACCACTCTCGACCAGACTCATCTACAAAAGGATGGAGTCTTGAGCTTATTCCCATGTTCTGCATGTCCAAACGAGCATTGTAGTTGTCCTTCGACTTATCAGAGTCAAGTAACGTATGCAAAATTTTATCACAAATATTCTTTTCAATATGCATAAAGTCCAGATTGTGTCTCACTACATTCGTTTCCCAATACGACAACTCAAACAAAATGCTCTTCTTCTTCCAGTTATAAGACAGTTTTCGATCACCAACCTTTTTCCCAAACATAATTTCAATGTCCTTTACATCATTATATGCTGTAGTTCCTCTCAAATATTGCCCTGCTTTTCGGTGCTCCTCTGATCCATCAAATGATCCTTTATCATTTCGATAAGGATGATCCTCGGGCAAGAAGATACGATGGCACATGTAGCAAAATTTGCGAGAATGATCGAGCCAAACAGAGTTAGTATCCGTGTAACACACGGGGCATGCTAACTGTCCCATAGTACTCCACCCCGATATGGCTGCAAGACCTGGAAAATCACTGATTGTCCACAACAGTGCTGCTCGCAATTGAAAATTCTCTTCAGCAGAAGCATCATACGTACGTACCCCAGTTTCCCATAATCTTTTCAACTCAGCAATGGCTGGTTGTAAAAATACATCGAGATTATTACCTGGTCCAGTAGGGCCTGGTATAAGCAATGACAACAAAAAGTATGACTTCTTCATACAATCACCAGGGGGCAGATTATACGGAGTGAAAATGACTGGCCATGTACTGTGCGCAACATTCATGGTCCTAAATGGATTAAAACCAAATGTCCTCAGGATGCTTAAAATCAAATATACTCCAAACTGGAGAATCGGCTGGATGTCTCATTACACCATCCTTAGTGCGTCCTTCATCATGCCACCTCATAAGGGATGTCGTTTCCTTACTCATAAAAAGTCTTTGTAACCTTGGAATTAATGGAAAATGCCAAATAAGCTTAGCCGGAATCTTCTTGCCACCTTTATGCTTACTTGATTCAACTGAATTTGAATCAGGTTCGGGGGTTATCCATCGGGGTTCGCCACAGGTGTCACAACTATCTTTGCTTTCATTGTCGCCCCAATATAACATACAATCATTGCGGCAAGCATCTATCTTGTTGTAATTCAAGCCTAAATCCCTTAGAATCTTTTTAGATTCATAGTAATTCTTAGGCAACCGAACACCTTGTGGAAATGATTCACGTAACAACTCAAGCACCATTGTAAATGATTTATCACTCCAGCTACCGAGACACTTGATTTGGAGCAATCGCACAATTAAGTAAAGTTTAGAAAACTTGTGGCAACCCGGGTACAGCTCCTGTTCTGCATCCTCCATAAGCTTATAGAAATTTTCAGCTTCTTCGCATGGTTTTTGTGCTTGCTTAACTCCTGGAATTCCATCTACATCATTACCTTCATTTTGCATCCCGAACACATCATTCAACAGCTCCGGCATATTATCTGAACTATTTCCAGCACCATAATCATAAGTCGTATGTTCTCCATTAGAAGATAACTCTCCGTGCAGTATCCACTTAGAGTACCCAGTCAAAAAGCCATTCCAAAGAAGATGTTCTTCAACTACATTCCTATTTTTACATAAGGTATTCATACACTTTTTACATGGGCATAAAATCATCTCCCCATTTGAATTTGCAAATGCGAAATCCAAAAAATATCTCAACCCATTCTGATATTCGGTACTTGTCCTTGGGAAATCCATCCATCGTTTATCCATAAGAACAACAGAGTCTGTTTTTAATGAAGTAAATGTACAGGGATAAACATACTGTCATACTAACAGATTGGAACCAAAAATACCCTAACTTCTCCTATCAACTTTCAGAAAACTCTAAAACATTTCCATGCATGCCAAAGAATTTACGTATATCTGGATCCGTGGCAGACAATTTCATAAACTGATATAAATAAAAAAGCCTCAAGTCATTAGTATGACTTCACCTAAGTACAGAAACCACATATTACAGGTTTACAGTATTACAAACATAATTATCCTATCTTCACATTAACAGATTACACAAATTTACCCAAAAATTTATCCTAACTACACAGTATGACTTTCATTCACATTATCTCTAATTTAGGGAAAAAGTTTGTGTGATTAGACTAAACCTCAATACATAAGTTCCTGAAGATCCCTAATAACTAAGTTTCACAGCCTCTTTTGGATGTAATCAGATTAGTAAGGCAATAGTAACCATCAAGATGCTCAAAGGTGAACAATTCATAACACTTACAAACTATAATCATGTGACCGATAAAGTCAGAATTAAAACAACACAATTAAAAGAGATTCTTGTGAAAGAAAGAAAACCTTTTCTTTTATGATGTTCCAACTGTCAGATCTCTTGTTCTGGTGCAGATGTGCTTTACACTGCCTTGTTACAAACTTCCCCGGATTCAAATGAAATCAGAATAACAAAATCTGCAACATAAAGATAAAAATGACCACATTTACAACAACTCCAAGACTCATAAACCAAATCATGTCAGTGTTATATGTTCAGCTAAGGATTACTTAAGCACACACAAACACATAGCTCAACAATCCAAGAATAAGAGATGCACCTTATACAGATTAAATCAACACCAAACCATGGATATACCATTAAAATATACCAAGTTGAGCACGCAAACACTATAGACTTAGTTAAGCATTCTCTTGGGAATCAACTACCTAAAGATATCAACAATGAAGCAAGATTTTATCATAACTCTTGCAACTCATCTTCACTTTTACACATAAATAAATGGGGGAAAGTACATATAATCATGTACAATCTGGAAAAAGAAGGCAATAAACCTGATCAAGGGAATATATTCATTCATACAGGCACTTTGAAACAAATTACTGTGAGCATCTACACTTGCAGGCTAAGGCATGATGGGTTGCTCATAAAATTACCCCACAACAATTAAATTTCTCAAGCTCAACGGCAAGCAGAAAGCACAACAATAAAACAAGGTTAGAGAATTCAGGCCATTCGACAAATTTCTCAACTGTGACGCATTTTGGACTTAGAGAAAACCCATTACCCAGAATCTTTCAAATTTCATCTAACACAAACCAATTCGACCAAATAGATTTCAACTTACTCAAATTTCAGCTTGAATCTATGCGAATACCTTAAAACCCTAATCTGAAACACTAAAAATTTGAGCTCTAAATTTAGTTCCCACAGACGCAACAGCTCAGAGAGGAGTTAGGTTACCTGAAACCCACCGTCGGCGCAAGAACGCTCTCCACCGTCGGCTCAGAGAGGAGTTAGGTCTTTCCTTCTTCCAGGCAGATTCCCGTCCAATCTCCTTCTTCCCGGCTGAGATTCGTTGGCTGAGATTCTCGGCTTCTTCCGTTGAGCTTCACCTTCTCGGCTTCTCTGAGAACCTTACTGAAGAAAGGGGATGAAGTACACTTTCCTTACTGAAGAAAGGGGATGAAATGCACTTTCCTTACTAAGAAATGGCGGGGCTGAATTTGGAAAGTGAATAAGTGCACTTTAATTCCCTTGTTTTTTTTTGTTCAGCCCCGCCAAAAAATTTCATTTTTCATTTTTTTTTTTATGAATTTCATTTTCATAATTATATTATATACAACATAAATATTAATAATGATAATACATATATATTGATATTTGTTTTAAAAAATTTCATACCAAATATACCATATTAAGACCCTTTAATAAATGCGTCACAATAATTTTACTATATTGTGACGCCTAATGTAAACGTGTCTCATTATTATTATTTTAGTTAATAAAGAAAAGGTAAATTCAATCTAATAAGGCGCCTAAACGAACAACGTCTCAACAGTTGGTATATTATGACGCTTTTTAATAGGCGTCATAACAGGTCGTCTAATCAGACAGTTTTTGTTGTAGTGTACTTACTATCTCTCAACCAAGATCTAGGGTAAGGGAATAATCAGAACCCTAATAATCCGGTCTTAAAGCTAAGTGCCTTTCATATCCATTTGATCTCAATCCAAGAAACCCTTTTCTTGATGTCTTGATCTACTGCCTTGGCCAAGGACTCCATATGGCATATAAATGACTTACACAATAAGAGATCACCTTGCAAATGCAAGTGTAGGTCCTTTCTTGATTCTCATTCACTTTCATGAATCACTTGTGCAGCCCCAGCATAAGCCTTGAATCAGTTGTCTAAGGCGATACCCTTTAAAGCTTATACCTAAGACTACAGAGTTAACTCATAAAGTGACATGGAACCTCAAGTCTAAGGATCAATTAATCATATCAAAGACTCGTGAGATATTTCCTAATCTGGAAGTTTCTATTTCCTGAAATAGAAACTTCCTTTCCCATTAAGGAATCTTCTCACACGGGGCACCTCAGTGAACTTACTTATGGAAATAAGCACCCTCATTTATCACGCACGTATCAACTATACACTTTGCACCTCCATGAAACAAGGTGGTCCTTCTTAAGGGCGTGATCCCACAAGCAAGCCTTAGAGGAGTCAGGTTGACACTCCCACTGTCGGTAGGACTCATCGGCTTGGAGTATTTTACTAATCATGACTTATGTGATATAGGGCTCGTTCCATGAACCATTTCACCTAAATGGTAGAGTCCTAAAGTCATCAGGATTAGGGGAGTTCTTATACATGCACAGATAAAAGTAAACGCATACCAAACAAGAGCATATAAAGAAGTGTTGCCTCAATTCGTTATTTCAATCAAAGATTGTCTGTGATTACAATAAGGAAAAGCACAAAGCGGATATACAATCGGCTTTCTAGGGCACTATTCCTAACAAACTTAATGTGAGAAATTAACAACTTAATGTGACAAAAATAAATTCTCACTAAATGTAAAATTATTTTCCCGGGTAGCCTCAATTCCCATCCCAAAATTCCCTCCAATTTTCATTTTATTAATTATCACAAAAGGAATTTAATTTTTTTTAAATATCAAAACGACATAGTATTATAGAATATCCTAGAATTTAGCTCCAATTCTGATTTCTCACTCTTCACTTTCACTTTTCACTTATGCGTCTCAATTTCTCTCTCTAACATCCAGCCCCAATTTCTGATTTTAGTCCGTAAAATTCGATGGGAAATCCAGTAAAACTCAGGTGAAATCCAACGTTGTCTTTCCTCATGAACTTTTTCTCAGGTGTTCACTTACGCAGCATTGATTTTGCAGGGATGATGAAAGGCGGCACAGAGACCACTCGCTCTTAGCTAGGTTCTTCTTCTTCTTCTTTGATTTTATTTTTTTGGGCAAAAAGTGTTTCTACCGATTTATTTGTTGTGTTTTATGTTTCTAATTTTAATTTCTTTCTAGAATGGCTGATTTGGGTTTGATTGATGACATTCAAACATAACGTAAGTGTGAGTATATGCGAAAGCAGTATAACCTTTGTAAGGTGGAGGAGATGGTGTAAAACTGGGCGTAAGGGTGTGTGCGTCTGCGATTTGATTTTTGCGTTTGTATAATGGTGGTGGTGTGTTGAAATTGTTTCTATGTTTGTCAGATTTTGTTTCGCAATGGACCATTTTGGGGGAAGATTGTGGTTTTGTGGTGTGGCGATTTTTGTTGGTGATTTGAGATGATTGAAATTGGGTTGATAGGATAATTTACCGGGCTTTGTTTGATTGTTGATTTTAGGGTTAATTTACTGGCTCAAGTATTGGAACTTTGAAGCTCACTCTCCTGGAAGCTAAGATAGAACTATAGCTCATAGATGGACGAAAATATGATAGGCCCTGCTGAAATGAACAGGTTAATTTTCAGGGTTCTTCCAAATATTCCTTGTTTCTTGATTTTGAGTTTTACTTACCACTTCGCTTCTTTTGTGAAATTTAGATGTTGTGTGAGGAGTTATACTGTGATTTTATTGTGTCGAGTTTGGGTTCTTCTCAGGTCGAGAATGATTTAGTTTTATTGTGATGTTTGTTTGGTGTATGCTGTGATGTGTGTGAAAGATTTGATTTTTATCGTCTGTTGAAAAATTATAACAGAGATTTCAGGGGAAGTGAAAGGAGATCAGTTCCTGCCTGGGCCTTTTTGGTTGAAATGATTATATGCTTCCATAAGAGTTGATCTTGTTATCTGCTTGGGCAAATCAGGACTAATATGTAGCGAATATGACTTTCAATGAGCGAATTTATGGATTTTAGTTGTACTTTTAATTTCAGCATCGCTTAATTGAAAAAGAAACAAAACTTCAAGCTGAGTTGCTGGGAATTCCTTTACCGAAACATGTATGCTGCGGTTAAACGCTTGAACCTGCTTCCTCAGCTGATTTTAGGGTTGATTATTTGGAAGACTTGATTGTTGATTTCGTATCAGCCTTACCATTTGCTTTTCCTTGATAATCAAACAAACACAGTACTTTTTGATGCATTTTATTATATTCTCATGGCCAAGTTCCTTGTAGCAAACATGGTGTTAAGGTAGCTTCAAGTTTCTTTAGTAGTTTTGGAGTATCTGATATGTTTTAGTTACAAAAAAGAAATTTTCTGGAGTGCTTTTCTATTCGTCTTTTTCTTGAGTTTACGGAAGTGATTTGGGAATTTGGATCAGCGATAATTTTTAAAGATATGATGTGCTCCTAACAATAATTTTAAGGATATGATTGTTCTTCTATAACTTTTTGTCATTGATCATTATGAACTAATTCTATATTTCGACTGAATGATTTCCGTTATTTTCTTTTTCATGTAACAGACTGTTACTCGTACATCCGACAACAACATTTGGCAAGTTCTTACTCTGAATACGATCACACATCCAAGTATATATTATATGGTGGTTTCAATTATACATATAATATTTATACAGACATGCAATTATTTTTTTGGTTTACATACAGACATGCAATTGATCCAACCATGTTGTTGCCTTTTTTCTTTGTTTTTTTACATGTTTTAGGGTGAAATAGTGAAAATTAATAGGTGAACAAAGCTACCAATTCACTTGCTAAAACGGTATGGTTTTTTCCTTTTCTTTTGCAGCAAATGTTCCAGTATTTACTTTTTATAATGTTTAAGATATCCTAAAAAACATTAGTTTAAAGTGCTGAGTAGGCTTCTTGTTTGTTGAAAGAGTTATTATGTATGAATTATAAAATATTCAAGCCAGTGATTCGTTTCTCGAGAATTAACAGGGATTTGCAACTGGTTTTTCACTCGTATCCTTATTTTGCAGATTAAAGCATACCCCAAAACCACTGTTGTGTTTGTTCGAAATCATGGAGTTTACATATGGGGTGATTCTTGGACCCGTGCAAAAACACAGTTAAAGTATCAGGGGTGGTTGTGGCCTATGTTTAATTAGATCATACAACTGTATTGAAATGTTATCAAGGTATTTCATTTGTATTAATCCCGTATTGGCAGCGAAAACAATTAGAATAGGTTAGTGGGCTCAATGAATAACCAGAAGTTATTACGTATTTAGGAATTGGATCTGTAGTTTATATTTGAAATTTTTAGCATTAAGTTGAGGGACTAAATACACTGTAATACAACACAGGATTACTTTCTGTAGCTATCCATGAGGTTATATAGTTAAACTGAGATTTGAGAATTAACTGCTTAAACTAGAAAGTGATGAACACCTTTTCTAGTGAAACACATCTTGCAGATTTTCTTGACGTTAGAAGATGAAGCTTTGTTCACCTATTAATCTCTAAAGCTTCCAAATAGATAAAATTTTTATGAGGCTGAAATAGTGAAATTAGATTAGGCCACAAGTCTAGATATGTAAAGGGAATGGGACATGGTGTACAATTTACTCGTGGTGGTAGCTCTTCTAAAACGCCTGACTGTACTGATTTAAAAGCAAAATTAGTGGAGTTAGATAATGCCAGGGATAAGATTATTGGTTATTTTATATTTTGCTAGATAATTTACTGATATACATATTAATATGATGTTAAATTGGTACAACATGAATCTTAAGCCTGTAGTTAGGAACTTTAACTGCTCACTTTTTTAAACCTGATAATGGGAAAATTGGTATTGTTGGTATGCTCACACGCCTGCTTTTGTCTCAAGTTTGAATTTATTGATTAATTTTTCACACGCCTGCTAAATTTTTGTTAGTGGTGTTCAACGACTTGGAATTACTCCTGCAATCGATATGTGTTTTGAATTTGATAATGGTACGGTTACCAGGATTTAATGGTGCTTCATCTCAGGCAAGTAAAATAAATATAGACTTCTAAGAAAGGGGGTTTTGATATTAGGATTTTCTGATTGGGCAATTTATATATCTCTCTGATACATTAGGATGCAAAGAAGACTAGATATGTAATTGAAGGAATGGATTGGTTTTCAGTCAACATGATTTATCACTTGAAAGTTGAAATGATACTAGTGAGGGAAAGTTGTAGTTGCAGTTGTATGAGTTATATTTTACTGCCTTTCATAATTAATGCCTGCTGTGATTGTGGTATAAGCTGACTAAAACCCACTATAGCTACTAATGAAATGAATTTATGAAATCTGATAATTCTATAAAATAGTTAATAAGAAATTCTAATATTCTATTACTGTCCAATTTGCTTAACTTTAATGAAAATGGTCTGATCTTACAAAATTACATAATGAATGACCTTCAGCTTCTACCATACTAGATACATTTTATAAAGGAGATACATTTCAATTTGGCGAATCTCTCCTTTTCTTGTTGGTTGGTGCTCTGATTGATTGTAGTTTTTGAGATTAATTAAATGAAATTCTTTTAAGTCATGAAGTGAAATCAATTTTGAAAGAGATGTAAGAGGTGCGTGGAGGAGGTTGGATTGAGTATAAATAAAAATCATCCAAATTATCTTCTAGTTTGGTTATATATCTAATCAATTATGAACTAATATTTTTCTATTTCTACTTGAACAGATTGATCCTCTAAAGTACAAGAGCATCATATCAGGATTTGGAGTATTACTCAAGGAGCAGGGAGTTAAAGTTTCTTTAGGTGCTACCTTCTATTTGCTGGCCTTTTGGTAGGGTATGCAAGTATATAGAACTTATTTTGTCTTAGTCTATTTTGGGATGCAACTAGTCTTTTGTTAACTACAAATGCATTAGCTATATTGCTCATGACAGCACACAATTTTGCCTTAGTTTATTTTTGGGATGAAGCTAGTCTTTTGTTTAGTACATATGAGTTAGTTATTTATTGCTCATGAGAACACATTGACTATATGTAAATTACTTATTTTTGATGATATGGGTATATAGATTTGGTTGACTAATATGGAGTATTAGTTCTAAAAGTGTTAGATGTGATTAAATTTTTTTATCATAATGGTGCAAATATAAATACATTATTTATAGAAATGCTAAATAAATATATTATTGTTCTAATTATATCTTATTTGTGAGGAAATAATTCCTCGCAATAAGATTTGAATAAGAATTGTATCTAAATTGAATATATGACAAATGTTTTGTCATAATTTCAACAAGCTATCGTGGGAAAATTTTATTAATTGTGAGGAAATTATTTGTCATAAAAACACCAATTTTTAAACTATTCAACTACTTTTTGTGAGGAAATCAATTTTATGTGACAAAATTTTAAGATTATGTGAGGATAAAATTGTCACAAATAACTCAATATTGTGAGGAAATTTATTTGTCACATTAACATTTGTGACGAAATAGAAAATTTGTCACAATAACCTAATGCGAGGGTGATATTGTGAGGAATCTGTGACAAAAAAATTTCGTCATAAAATTTATTTGTGATGAATTTTTTTATTTTTCCCAACAAATAATTTCCTCGCGATAAATAAATTTTTTTGTAGTGGTAAGCCTCAAATAAGGGTTAGAAGCAATAGCGAAACTAAATAGAATTTTTAAAAATTAAAGATATCGGAAAACTCTACTATCTTCATATTTAATGTAAGTCCTCCTGATTTGCTCCAAATCATGTAAGTCTATGCTTAACTCCAATAGTTCTTACTCTAAAATTTAAAGATGGGGCAGTTTGAAATAACTCCCCATCAGTTTGAAATATTTTTACTTTACTCCCCATAAAATTAACAACATAATAGGATATAAATACTGCATTAGAACGTTTTAGTATTACATTTTGTGAAAATTATACAATATATTTTGAGAGGTATTTTAAGTACTACATTATGTGAAAATTATACGACATTTTGCCAAAATGAGGAGTTAAGTAAAAATATGATGCTCAATTGGGGATTTATCTCATATTACCCTTTTAAAGAACCTGTGAACTGTGCACCTTAAACACATGATAATCTCAATCATGATAAAGAGCCTAATTAAACCCTCACATTTTAAATATATTTTTCGGAGTTCATTAAATGTCACATTTCTGTTTAAGAATATTTAGATAAAAATAAAATTATGAACTTAAAATGAGAGGTTTATAATGAAAATTTTGTCAATGAATATGATTTAAAAGAAGGGAAATGTAAATGTTCAACAAGTTAATTAGTTCATGGTTAAAGACTTAAAGTTGAGGATGGGTACAAGATAATTCTAATTTGAATTTGATTGTGAAAAATCAGTGCTATAAAGGGATAAATATTTATGTTTATCATGTAAAAATACAATTTTTTAAAAAATATGTTAATTAAATAATAAATATAATAAACTTATTTAGATGTATAATTAGATTAATAAGATCGGAACGGTCTTGAATCAGAATTTGAGAACATGCTTTATTTGATTGATTTGCCGGAGGGCGGAGGGTAATATTGTTGGATAGGAACTCATGATTGATGAAACGGAGGGGAATATACGAATATTGCTTGTTTTGCTTGTGTTTGTGTTTTTCTTTCCAAGGTTGAGGTTATTATTATTATTATTATTATTATTATTATTATTAATAATAAGAAAAAGAAGAAGAAAACCAAAACATATAGAATAAAGCCGTGATCATGAGTGACACTCATGATCCATCCACAAAATCATAGAGCTAGGAGACACATGACAAAAGTTGTCAACCCATAAAGAGTTAACTTTATTCCTAGTAGCATAAAACATAATACTCATAACCTTGCATGAAAATTTAATCCAAACAGTAACCAAATTATTCTCAAGGAGCCCCTCCTCCAAATCCACGGCTAGGCTCGTCACCACCACCCATGCCAACGCTTGCACGAGCTCCACCTCCAAGACCTCCACCAAGTCCTGCTCGGGCTCGTAATCCACCACCCGGTCTACCACCAATACCCAAGCCCAAATCAAATCCGCCACCACCTCCGCCCCCTATCCCCATTCCACCACGGCCAAGGCCAACATCGATTCCTCCCCCAAAACCAGCCCCAACACTTGCACCAATCCCTGGACGGCCTTCATCATCAACCAAATCGGCAGGAAACTTTTCTGCATTGCTATTGCTTGTCAATATTTCTCTAGCATTAATATTACAAAGGGCAGACAAGAACAGGAGAAGGAGAAGCTTGGCAGGCATATTCGTACGTAGTTTGTTGCAAGAGACAATAGTTGCTTCTTCTCATGCCAAGTGAAAGGTTTAGGGGCACTTTATATAGATAGTGGCAAAACAATGAGTCCAAATTTGGTTGTAAATTCTGGAAGGATTTTCCATATATTGCTGCTGAAATCGATGCATGTTGGAAATAGGTCATCTCCCGAACTGTAAAACATAAAGGGTGGATTATACGTAGTCGTTTATTAATTTGCACGGTGCATGTTTGTTGGGTTTTTTCAAAAAACTCTGAGCTGAAATGAAAATCAGCTCTCGTTCAAATTTTTTTTATTAAACTATGCAAATTTCGGTACTTGTTTTCGGACATAACTGCACTTCCAATTATAAAATTTCTTAGTTCCAAACAATCAAAATTTTAACTTTTTGTGTATAGAGAGTGCAGAGATTCAGTCCTTGGTTGAGGCGTTGAAGTGGGTTGTGAAAACTGGGAATTGTGATGATAGGATGAGGATTGTAGTGGGGTGTTAATTCGAGTGGGTTTGGATTAGGTCAAAATAAGGGTATAATACCAAAAGTTTTAACCCGAACCCACATAGCTCGGAATTCAACCAACTTTCCCCAATTGGTGATTTCAAGCCCACCTAATTTGGTAGGGTGTAGACCAATTAGTGATTTCATACTCACCTAATTTCATATTTGGTAACACCCATTAGACATACGCTTCGGGCCAAACTGACTTAATCGTTAGCCCGCAAGAAGCCCAGGCCCGATACTGTTCATTGATTAAGTTGTACATTGAATTTCTCACATGGGTTGAGAATTGAGGGTTATTGTTCATATTTTTTCTTCCGATCCTTGCCTTTTTTCCATCGCTAACAATAATATTTCCTAACAAATTTTGGAAAATTCACACATCTACCTGGACTTGGTTTTGTATACAGAGCTCCGACAATTCCTCTCTTTGGTTTGAGGAATTCTCGTGTTGTGCAATAACAAATGGTTTAATGAAAAACAATTTTATGAAATATAAAGCATATTTCAATTTTAATTTGTAGAGTTATATCTGAAATTTGAAGAAATATTGTTTTGCATAACAATTGGTAGTTAAATGAAAAACCTTTGTGGCATAAAACTCTGCTTGTGAAATTTATCAAAATTTTAAGCAACTGCCGTATTATTCAATAACATAATTGATTATTTTAAAATTATTAAAAAATTAATAAAAAATAAAATTTTGAAATAGGGAGTTAAATATTTTTGTTTAATTACTAATAAGCTATTTTTAGATAATGGAAATCCATTGATTACTTGGTGCAGCAGAATTAGAAAAGAGAGTATATATATAATATATCCGTTGTTTTAAAACACTGAACAATTAATATCAAGTATCTGTATGACCATAGTACGACTTCGCGTACTAGATCAGGCGTAAAGCCATCAGCCACATTTACTGAATCACAATTTCTTAATTTCACACATACTACGGGGACTGGACTGGACTTGACTTGACTTGACAAAATGTGGGAATAACTGAAATCTAAATATTGTTTTGAAATACAAAATTAATCTAAATATGACACCAATCGTAGAAAGGTTCCGGTAATTGGTCATGACCATGCTAGCCAGTAGCCATGACGTTTATTGATCGTCCACACTGATTTTACTGAGTACGTCAAGTATACTCCGTTCAAGGAAATCCACCACCAGCTCCTCCGCCGAATCCACCTCCAGCACCACCACCTAAACCACCCCCACCGCCACCTCCGAAACCCCCTCCTCCACCAGCACCACCACCAAAACCACCACCAGCTCCTCCTCCGAATCCCGAACCGCCACCAAGTCCACCACCGCCCCCTCCTCCAAAACCTCCACCGCCACCACCTCCCAGACCACCACCACCTCCTGCACCTCCACCGAAGCCACCACCAGCACCAGCACCGCCACCTCCACCTAGCCCTCCACCACCTCCACCGCCTAGTCCTCCACCACCACCTGGAAAGAGTGTCTTCTCATCATTGAAAGTATCCGGATCAGTGCCAGCTAGCTTGCGTGCAGTGGTGGTGCAAACAAAAGCACCGAGGAGAACAATGAGCAGAAACTTGGACGTCATGTTTGGAATTATAAGAAACAATATTGAGTTTTTGAGTGTTGGTGATGAGAGTTAGAGTCTTGTAAACGGGGATTATATAGGGATAATGATCCTGAAGAATTATTGAAGCGGGCCAGTTGAGGTAGCTAGTGATCTTAAATGGCGCATCTTCTCATCCATAAACCGTGTTCCTAATATTATTTTTTTGGTGATGCTAATGTTACAATTAATGCAACCACCTGCGTCCTTTGAAGAAATGTACCTTCTAATGGTCTGACTTGTTCAAATGAATATTACTTTAGCCTTATCACGGAAGACTTTTGATTATCAACTTGATACACTTGTCAGACTAATCCCTCTCTCGCGCTCTCTCATAATCTACCTCGTCAATTACCTTGCATGGCATTGTGCTGCGAAGGCATATAAGATTATATAGTGAAAAATCATATTATAAGATTTCATCGATCAGCTTCAACCTTATCTAGCAGAAATAATAATATACTCGAGCTTAGAAAACTAGTGTTATATATGGACTGTGCTGCGAAGGCATTACATGTGGATTATGATCAGTATGTTGATTATCTTAGTTAATGTTGGATATGGCCAATATATGGAATGGTTGACTATATTCCTAATTGGTAGAGATAGGGTCTGATTTGCAAGGATTTGTTTCTTGTACAACTTTATTATATATTAGGACTCTTGTACTCTGGTTTCATACGAAAAAAATACAATCACTACAAGAAATCCTGCAAATTCCGAAATTTCCTCGGAAATAGTGAATTCCGACGGAACACAGTCCGTAGGAAAACCCCTTGATATATTGCATATTTACTAATATGTTCGGCTTATATTTGGTATTTATGACCCCAAAAACTTGATTTAATCTTGGGAAATCGACTGATTGTTGTTATTTAACCTTTATGGCAGAACTTTGGGAGTTTTGTAGCAACAATCGTGTGGTGGCTGAAAGGAGTAGGAGTTGGGCTTCAATGAAGAAAAGATTTCAGCCCAAACCATGCAAGGAAGTCTTGGGAATTTAATTGCCAAAGTGCTGGCCCACCAATTCCAAGTCCAAGTTCACAAGAATCCCGAGCACATTTCTAGCAAGGGCCCATAGCTTCCAACTTTGGTGTTTTAAGAGAATTAAAGTCTTGTGAAGTGGGAGCAGCACGTTTTGCAGTTACATATGACCATTACCTTGAGAATTATTTCCCTAATTGATTACAAAGACGTGGGAGACGTGGGGGGGAAAAACTCAAACAATTGGGCACTACAAAAGGTACACAGCAACAGCAACTTCAGGGGCGGTGAGAAGAAGAATCAAGCATCAATTAGTCTATCCTTCTTTCTTGAATATTATGTTTCAAATTTTGTTTGTTGATTACTCTTTGAATTCCATTATGAATTTCTAATTCGTTTTTAGTTGGGATTTTCCAAGCATGCTTTAGATGTTGTGAGATAATTTCCTTTGGTTGATTAATTCAAGTTATCCGTTTTATTTCTTATTTCATGTTATTGGGTGTTGGTTTATTCTTTGATTAGTGCACGAATCTTAGAATTATTAACACACATACAGCTAGTTATTTCGTTTGGTGGAGTCTAGCCGGACAATTAACGAAGTGGCAATCAACACTAGGTTGTTAAGTTCGGCTGATTTTGTGTTGTGGGATATTACGGTCTAATTAGGCGAAGTAGGAGTTTCTACTTAGTCGGTTAGGGCTAGTGTTTCTTTAGTACGTAAAGCAATTACCCGGTTGAATCTTAGAAGGAGTTTCTGATAGGGTTATCGGTTAATTAGGGGACGATTATTAGGAGTTTCTTTTAGTCGTTATAAACAGTAAGAAGAAACAAGGGAGCCTAAGGTAACTGGTAACTATAGCTAGCCTAACGAGGAGTTAATCACCCTGTCCGTGATCACTGTCTGATGCATGCGTAGGAAAATCCCGGCTATTTGTTATTTACTGAATTAATCTAAGTGTCAGCCATGTTTAGTTGTTAATTATTTGTTTATTTAGTCTCGTTTAGATTATTTCTTAGTTTAGTCTAAAAACTTCACAACCCCCCCATTTTGATTGTTCGTTTTATTTCCTTGGCATATTAAAAGAGTACAAACTCGTCCAATCCCCGTGGATCGATACCCGTTGCCACTATTTTACAATTTAATTGTGTGCAATACTAGGGGTTTATTTTTGGTGGCTTCGACACCCATCACCCCTTCTCGGAATTCAAAAACCGACGGAAAACTGACGGAATTCCGAGGGAAAAAAAACCAAAAAAAAATAAAATTAAAATAATTCCGGCGGGATTTCCCTCGGAATCCCGTCGGATTTGTATTAAAGTTTTTTAGAAAACAATCAATTCCGAATTCCGACGGGATTCCCCTGGCAATTCCGTCGGAATTTATTAAAAAAATTTAAAAAAAATAATATTTTACACACATTCAAAAGTATTTATTCAGAGTCAATTCATCAAATAACATTACAAATACACACAAATTCATACAAAAATTAGCTACCCATAATCTATTACATATTTACTCCTGAAGCATTTAACCGAACCTATAACCCCCGGAACATATAACATCTTCAACCCCTGGAGCATATAGCATCATCAAAATCAGATCCCTGAATCCAAAAAACTATGTTACATATTACAGTATGAATATCTTCAAAAAATTATGTTATACATAAACCATGAGGGTTCTACAGCAACTACTCCGCATATATTTTAAATAATTAAATCATAAAAATATGCATAAGTTTTAAAAGTGCTTGCTTACAGAGGTAGCTTGAATTCCAAAAAATCCAGTATGATTGTAAATGTTGTTGAAAGCAGAAAAGCACTGAATCTGAGGATGCTCGTTCAGGACATGAAGATTTGCTCAACAGTTGAACATATAGCAAATCAGAAACCAATCTACAACAGAGTTTATCAACTGGGAGTAAAATATGAAGAATATACAACATAACTGGGACTTTTAAGGATATAAAAGCAAGGGTAGAAAATTCAAAGATATAAACGGATACAAACTTATATCATGTTGTACCAACATGCTTCATTTAGAGCATTAAAAGTGCGAATTAAGTGGGGTGTATACTCAAACACAGTTAAGGATAAAATGTATGTTATGCATGACTTGAGTTACTCATTTAGTTTAACCTATCATCAAATACGACTTACATAATCGAGAGTACATTCCCTTTCCAGGATCACCAGCAGAGTACATTTAGTTTAGAGCATCCTTTTCTTTAACCCAGCTACCAGAAACGAGAAACTTCAAAGGCAAGAGCAAAGTGAATCACCTGATTACAGATTGGCAAAGATACATCATTCGCCAGTTTCTCAATCAACATTCAAGATAGATACGAGAGAAAGACATACAATGAGGGATAGTTTTGATACACTTAAACACTTATACCTTTGACACTCACGACAATAAACTCCTCCAAAATAGTGTTGTTCAATCCGCTAATTCCATATTCTAGTCAAGATAGACCCTGCACAAACACAATTAGATTTTTTAATTTCTCTTACTTTTTATTTCTTTTTTAAGTTATACATTTTATAAAAGTTGATCTCAGTACATTAAACTTGTGCAAGCAACAAATTTGATTTATAGGACTTATGAAACTAGAACATATGATCAACAATGCTATTCATAAACAGAACTTATTTCCTACAAATTGCCAAGTTATTTTCATAAATAAATTGAAGTTTATTGTAGACTAATAAAAGAATAACTCATGTTAGATGCAAACACCTCAACCTTTATCTTGACTGAAAACTCAGAAATGCAATAAAAGGAAATGAAAACATACCAGGTGTATTGAGGCGGAGCAGCGGCGGTGCCGGCTTACGCGCGCGGCAGCGGTGTAGGTGGAGCCATGTGCAATCGAAATGGATCTGGCTTTAACTCCGGTTTGGACTCTTCCGATTTGATGAGAGAGAGAGAGGGATAGAGCGGCGCGTCGTAGTTGTTGGGACGGGACTTGTCGGCGGCGATGAGCGGCGGGGGGAGTTGGCGGAGGAGATGCGGAAGAAAGGGTTCAACGTTTAGGGCTGAATTGTGGGAAAGAAAAAGGGCCTCTTCATTTTAATTTTATTTCGTATAGTTTTTCTTTTTTTTAAATTTTTATGTTCTAAAAATTCCGACGGGATTCCCCTCTATTTAATTTCTATTTTTAAATTTTATATTTTTAAAAACCGACGGGATTCCCGTAATCCTGTAGGAAATATTTAATTTCTAATTCTAAATTTTATATTTTAAAAAACCGAGACGGGATTTCCCTCGGAATCCCATCGGAATTATTTACTACTATTCTTTAAATTTTATATTTAAAAAAGCCGATGAGATTCCAAGGGAAATCCCATCGAAAACATTTAAATTCTATTTTTATATTTTGTATTTTAATAAAACCGACGGGATTCCGAGAGAAATCCCGTCGGTTTTTTAAAAGAAAATATTTTTTAATAGTATTAAATAATTCCTAGGGAAATCCCGTTGGAATTAATTAATTTTTATTTTTTTTAAAAAAAATTGATGTCCATCGGAATGCTGTTGTATGATTTTACTACAGTTAAAAACCAATTGTGCAAGTATACACTAACATACGTGTAGCACAATAAGATCGAACCCACAGGGAAGGGAAATCAATCACTACTCTATACTTCTCTCTAATCTAAAGACCGAACGAAAAGCAATTGTTGTTATCTATTAATCTACTAAACAGAAATTAACAATTACTAGAATTAAACACAAGCAATGCTAAAACACACGTGAATTAACTTCAGTAAACTAAGCAGGCAGGGGAAAAGTAATGAATCATACAATCAAAAGCGAATATGATACTTGTCTGACAAGTGTAATTCTACAACCTAGTCACTTATATTTGTATTACCCTCTCTCAAGGTGTAACCAAGTACTTAATTATACAATCAAAAGCGAATATGATACTTGTCTGACAAGTGTAATTCTACAACCTAGTCACTTATATTTGTATTACCCTCTCTCAAGGTGTAACCAAGTACTTAATTAGTGCTTAATGTTGCTCTTGCAATCATCAATAGTTAATTAAACCATAGGAACAAGACTAGTTCAATTCAATATTCTAGTGGCTCGGCATGGAATAAGATTACTGTTGTATAAGCTAGGACCAAATCTATTTGTATCCTACAACTTACAAGTTATGAAAACCATCTAAATTACCATCACTCTTTCGATCTATAGGCAATTATGACACATGTTAAGGTTGATCAGGCCATCGCAAGTCAATTCAAACCTGTTTTCAAACTAAGAATTAACACAAGTCATTCAAGCATCATATCAAACATCTATCATGCAATCATCATCACTCCCCCTAGCCCTAGAGAATTAGCTACTCATAATTAAAGCAAAACTCATAAAACTAAAGGAAATTATATTAAAATAAATCATATTCATCAAATCTTACGCAAAGTCTCAAAAACAAAAGTACAAACATTCAGTAATATCTAAAAACGAATCTAACATATGAAAACTAATCAAAACTAAACTCAAGGGAATTAGTTTGTAAATTAAAGCAACAATAAAACCAAAAAAGCGTTCTAAGAATCCAATCTTTTCGTCTTCTCGAATTCTTTGAAAACTTCTGAAACTCCTTGTCTTCTCTCCAAACCCTAGGTCACGACCTGGAAGAAAAGCTCTCTCTCCCTCCAGCTAGGTTGGTGGTGGGCCCAGAATAGTATACACTAACATACGTGTAGCACAATAAGATCGAACCCACAGGGAAGGGAAATCAATCACTACTCTATACTTCTCTCTAATCTAAAGACCGAACGAAAAGCAATTGTTGTTATCTATTAATCTACTAAACAGAAATTAACAATTACTAGAATTAATCTACCGACCGAAAAGCAATTGTTGTTATCTGAACTGCTGGGTGGTGGGCCCAGAACAGTAGCGGTCTGGGACCACATTTTAAAATTTTTTAATATAATACAAGTATTAAAATATTTCTAAAATATTTTAATACAAAGCGGAAGACTTAGCCGGATCTACTCAAGTATATACATGCAATTGATAATAAATTTTAAATCACTTAAGCAGATAAATATCTAACATGCAATTAACACTTAAGAGCACATAATTTATCATGCTTAAAATAAAACAACTTTAAAATATTACCGTACTGCAAATATGGCTATCTAACGGCATTTTTCCAGCTCCTTGCCTTTCGTGAGACGGACAGAGCTTCCCCGCAATATCCCCGATTCGACCCTCGGAGTGTGGGCTACGCGAGTATTTCCTTAAATACTCGAGAAAATATTTTCTAGAAAAAACTCATTTTTCTAAAACTAGAAAATTCCCTAATTTTCTAAAAATTAAGTGGTTTATATATTAATTATATAACCACCTAATTATAAAATAAATTAATCCTTAATTAAAAGGATTAAAAAGAGAAGCAGCGCAGCACCCAAAAGTTACTGCCAAAACATTGATGATCAAAATGGGCAGCAACTCAGCCTATTTATAGGGAAAATTGGGAGGGTATTTTGGTCCTTTTGAGCATAAAGGAAAGGGCAAAAGGGTCATTATGCACTGCCGCGTAAAAACCATGTATAAACCTGCCAATCCAATGACACCACGTGGAAGCATTTTTAGCCGTGAACACGGCGCCGCTGCAATTGGCTAGGCTTCTGACGTGTGATTGTGATTGTGTGTTTGTGGAGGCGGCGAGATTGATGGTAGGTGTCGGCGCCGATGGTGGTTGAATTACAAGGAGAGAAGGAAGATGAGTTGTGGTGGTGGTGCAAATTCGGCGACAGGAGTGGTGGTGCTGGGCTGTAAATGGTGGATGTTTTAACACAACTTATTTAAAACACAAGGTTTTCTGGGCAACATAAAAAACATTATTTGAGGAGTCTTGATTTCAGGTCTTGTATAAGGGTATAAAAGACATTTCACATTCAATTATGCATAAAAAATAGAATTCCAGTCACAAAATAGGCGCGTGCAATACAACTGATGGGTTCAGGGTTCTATGTGCACAGGTTTTGAAACCTTAGGAGTTTTTAAATTATATTTTGTACTACAGGGTCTTTTTTGAACTTTTTACAAACCACAATGGGTCCCGCTACAAATACTCCAACGTATTTGTTATTTTTTGAGGAAACAAATGATTTCATATCGATCATCTTTTTGCCTAGCTGTGTCCTGTCATATTTAACGTGTTTTTATTCTTTAAAGTAAACAATTTTCAATTGCTTATCGAATAAGTGAGGCTCCAACCTCAATTGAAAAACGCAACTATAGGGCTCCAACCCCAATTTAAACCATCCATGTGCATAAATTAAAACCATACATAAGTCTAAACCCATGATCACCTAACATGCTTTTGCGAGAATTTAAATTTAGCCAATAAATTAAAATTCCCGTTTCAAGTCCTAATGACTTAAAACATGACTTGATGCGAGTTTTATTTATAAAAGTTTTCAATAAATCCCAAATTAGCAAAACAAATAAAATTCCAATTAATTTCTGAAAATTAATAATTTTATCAAAGATGTATTTTCCCAAATATAAACCGTTTCTATTGATGGTGCAGGAAATCGGACTTCCAAAATGCAACAACACTTTAATATTTATATGGAAAGGGAAAGACCATCACAGGCGTGAGAGCCTCAGGATCTGGGTTTCCTTTTGAGCGTGGGTTCTTCCAACTAGGATAACACCAAGAGTGCAAGATGCAATGGTGATGCTACTGTGGTGAGAATAATATGAGGAAAATTGCCCAGAACAATGTATGTAGTATGTATGCAGAAGATTACCTTGGGAGAGAGTGCAGGTGTTCTCTCCTATTTATATGTTAGGGGTGAGGGTAGATTGGGTAATTTGACCGTGTGGTCCCAAAACTGTGTTGCCCTAACACGTGGCGGTCTGTGATGGCATGAGAGTGATAGCTCAGAAAAGGGCGGCGTGCCAAGTACGAGGTGCCCACTGCCATGGTGTCAGAGGTTGTTGGCGAGGGCCGCATGAGAGGAAGGCCCAAGGTCTGCTCCGCTAGGGTTCGAATCCATCACGGTGGGGAAGGATCATACTCGAGCGCTGGTGGCGCTCGAAGGGCGCACGGATGGGTTCCCCACGGCTGATGACCCTTGAGCGTCAAAACCACGAGCATCGGTAACGTGCCCTCGCGTGGGTGTCCTCTTGAGAAGGGTAACCCTGAGGGCCGAGATGTGAGCGTCAAGCCTGTCGGCTCGGGCCCTTTACCTGAACAGTTGACCGAGGCTCAAGGGCCTGTATTAGTTGGCAAGTGAGTGGGCTGGGTTGGCCCGCGAGCCCATCAATGCGAGCGTACAGTCTTCAAGTCAACTGATGGCGACACGTGGACGGTTCTGATACGAGCGTGTTTTAATGCCTCATCATCTATTTCTCAAAAAAATCCCAATTTTAAGTTTTATTCAAAAATTAAAATAACTATTCAAAAAATAAATTTTTAAAAATTAAAATAAAAAATTGGGACTGGATTGCACGATAAACGAAAACGGATTACGAAAAAACGGGGCCCGTACGCGAAGAGAGCCGCGGGCGATGCAGGCGCGCGCGGCTCCTCCCGGCATTGTGCGGGCGACGATGGGCGGGCGCGCCTAGGCACGCCCAGAAAGGCCTCCCGCACGGTTGCGGGAGGGTGCTGGGCGACTGCCCTGCGCACGCCTAGGCCAGGTGGGGCGGTGGCGCGTGAAGCCCGCGGGCGCGACGCCTTCGCGCGCAGGGTTTCGCATGTTCGTCGTAGTCCGGGTTTTCGTTTCGTGTTTTCGTTCAAAAGCAAAACCAATCCAAGAAATCCAAAAACAGTTTATACAGTTTCAAATCTAAAATAGTTTTCAAAAATTAAATTTTGCAAAAACCAATTTTCAGAAATTTCAGAAAAAAATACAGTTTCGTAATTCAGGCTTTCTAAAACAATTACAAATACTCAATCGCATCAAGCCTAAGAATTTCTACCAAATTCAGAATAATTGAGATGAATCAGAAACACGATTAACGAGGTGGCTCTGATGCCACTTGTTGGAAAATACGAATCAGAAAGCAACGGAATTTAAAAATTTTCCCACAAAAGGATCTAGGACTCGCAATCGTGTTACCAAATTCGTAGGGACTAGAAACTTACTTTATTAATTGTCTTTCTTGAAGCGTTTCAAGCCACCCAAGAACGCTCTTCTCGCGGCTTGATCCCCTCTCCTTGGTAAAGCTCGAATCTTCAAACTTCTAACTTGAAGCTCTCTAGAGATAGTCCAGCAACTTGACTACAATCTAACTAGTAAGGATGCTAGTTCTCTAGTTAGTGTTTAGGCTTAACCTAGGGTTTCGTTTATCTTGGAGAAAGGATGGTATTCAACACATGAACCAAAAGAATTGCCAATTTTCTCAAAGGGGAGCTCGAGCTCCCCTATTTATAAAAGGGGGAGGACCGAAAATCCCTAGTCCTTATGGGCTAGGGTTTTGGTCTCTCTCTCCTATTACTTGATCATCAAGTAATTTTGACTTTGACTTTGACTTTGAATTCAAATTCAAATCAACTTTCAAGAGAGCTAAAATATCCAAACTATTTTTGGATAATTTTATACTTTATTTATTTAAAATAAATAACTTATTTTATCTAAATAATTAATTCATAATTAATTAACTAGATTATTTTCTCCAAAATTGGACTTTCTTTTTTAATTCAAAATTAAACCAAAGTCTATTAAATAATTAACAAATTTAATTATTTAATATATATACAACATATATATTTACACGTGTGGGACACGTTTCACTCACGTAACCCACACGTGTGGTTTCACACATGTGGAACCCTCTTGGCCCGATTAACTCGTTTAATCGTTTTAAAGCCTCAACTCATGTAACCAAGTTGTTGTGTGTGACCCTCTAGGTTCTTAATTCAATTAGCAGTGACCCTAATTAATTAATTCACTAATTAATTAATCAGTCCACATATTAAACGACCATAGTCTAGCAACAGGTGTTTAACCCCTAGCTGAATTGGAATGTTCGGATTCGACAGAACCTTTAAGTCATTGATTCATGTGAGATACAATCCTCCTACTTACTATCTCTCAACCAAGATCTAGGGTAAGGGAATAATCAGAACCCTAATAATCCGGTCTTAAAGCTAAGTGCATTTCATATCCATTTGATCTCAATCCAAGAAACCCTTTTCTTGATGTCTTGATCTACTGCCTTGGCCAAGGACTCCATATGGCATATAAATGACTTACACAATAAGAGATCACCTTGCAAATGCAAGTGTAGGTCCTTTCTTGATTCTCATTCACTTTCATGAATCACTTGTGCAGCCCCAGCATAAGCCTTGAATCAGTTGTCTAAGGCGACACCCTTTAAAGCTTATACCTAAGACTACAGAGTTAACTCATAAAGTGACATGGAACCTCAAGTCTAAGGATCAATTAATCACATCAAAGACTCGTGAGATATTTCCTAATCTGGAAGTTTCCATTTCCTGAAATAGAAACTTCCTTTCCCATTAAGGAATCTTCTCACACGGGGCACCTCAGTGAACTTACTTATGGAAATAAGCACCCTCATTTATCACGCACATATCAACTATACACTTTGCACCTCCATGAAACAAGGTGGTCCTTCTTAAGGGCGTGATCCCACAAGCAAGCCTTAGAGGATTCAGGTTGACACTCCCACTGTCGGTAGGACTCATCGGCTTGGAGTATTTTACTAATCATGACTTATGTGATATAGGGCTCGTTCCATGAACCATTTCACCTAAATGGTAGAGTCCTAAAGTCATCAGGATTAGGGGAGTTCTTATACATGCACAGATAAAAGTAAACGCATACCAAACAAGAGCATATAAAGAAGTGTTGCCTCAATTCGTTATTTCATTCAAAGATTGTCTGTGATTACAATAAGGAAAAGTACAAAGCGGATATACAATCGGCTTTCTAGGGCACTATTCCTAACAAACTTAATGTGAGAAATTAACAACTTAATGTGACAAAAATAAATTCTCACTAAATGTAAAATTATATTCCCGGGTAGCCTCAATTTCCATCCCAAAATTCCCTCCAATTTTCATTTTATTAATTATCACAAAAGGAATTTAATTTTTTTTTAAATATCAAAACGACATAGTATTATAGAATATCCTAGAATTTAGCTCCAATTCTGATTTCTCACTCTTCACTTTCACTTTTCACTTACGCGTCTCAATTTCTCTCTCTAACATCCAGCCCCAATTTCTGATTTTAGTCCGTAAAATTCGATGGGAAATCCAGTAAAACTCAGGTGAAATCCAACGTTGTCTTTCCTCATGAACTTTTTCTCAGGTGTTCACTTACGCAACATTGATTTTGCAGGGATGATGAAAGGCGGCACAGAGACCACTCGCTCTTAGCTAGGTTCTTCTTCTTCTTCTTCTTCTTCTTCTTTGATTTTATTTTTTTAGGCAAAGAGTGTTTCTACCGATTTATTTGTTGTGTTTTATGTTTCTAATTTTAATTTCTTTCTAGAATGGCTGATTTGAGTTTGATTGATGACATTCAAACATAACGTAAGTGTGAGTATATGCGAAAGCAGTATAACCTTTGTAAGGTGGAGGAGATGGTGTAAAACTGGGCGTAAGGGTGTGTGCGTCTGCGATTTGATTTTTGTGTTTGTGTAATGGTGGTGGTGTGTTGAAATTGTTTCTATTTTTGTCAGATTTCGTTTCGCAATGGACCATTTTGGGGGAAGATTGTGGTTTTGTGGTGTGGCGATTTTTGTTGGTGATTTGAGATGATTGAAATTGGGTTGATAGGATAATTTACCGGGCTTTGTTTGATTGTTGATTTTAGGGTTAATTTACTGGCTCAAGTATTGGAACTTTGAAGCTCACTCTCCTGGAAGCTAAGATAGAACTATAGCTCATAGATGGACGAAAATATGATCGGCCCTGCTGAAATGAACAGGTTAATTTTCAGGGTTCTTCCAAATATTCCGTGTTTCTTGATTTTGAGTTTTACTTACCACTTCGCTTCTTTTGTGAAATTTAGATGTTGTGTGAGGAGTTATACTGTGATTTTATTGTGTCGAGTTTGGGTTCTTCTCAGGTCGAGAATGATTTAGTTTTATTGTGATGTTTGTTTGGTGTATGTTGTGATGTGTGTGAAAGATTTGATTTTTATCGTCTGTTGAAAAATTATAACAGAGATTTCTGGGAAAGTGAAAGGAGATCAGTTCCTACCTGGGCCTTTTTGGTTGAAATGATTATATGCTTCCATAAGAGTTGATCTTGTTATCTGCTTGGGCAAATCAGGACTAATATGTAGCGAATATGACTTTCAATGAGCGAATTTATGGATTTTAGTTGTACTTTTAATTTCAGCATCGCTTAATTGAAAAAGAAACAAAAACTTCAAGCTGAGTTGCTGGGAATGCCTTTACCGAAACATGTATGCTGCGGTTAAACGCTTGAACCTGCTTCCTCAGCTGATTTTAGAGTTGATTATTTGGAAGACTTGATTGTTGATTTCGTATCAGCCTTACCATTTGCTTTTCCTTGATAATCAAACAAACACAGTACTTTTTGATGCATTTTATTATATTCTCATGGCCAAATTCCTTGTAGCAAACATGGTGTTAAGGTAGCTTCAAGTTTCTTTAGTAGTTTTGGAGTATCTGATATGTTTTAGTTACAAAAAAGAAATTTTCTGGAGTGCTTTTCTATTCGTCTTTTTATTGAGTTTACGGAAGTGATTTGGGAATTTGGATCAGCGATAATTTTTAAAGATATGATGTGCTCCTAACAATAATTTTAAGGATATGATTGTTCTTCTATAACTTTTTGTCCTTGATCATTATGAACTAATTCTATATTTCGACTGAATGATTTCCGTTATTTTCTTTTTCATGTAACAGACTGTTACTCGTACATCCGACAACAACATTTGGCAAGTTCTTACTCTGAATACGATCACACATCCAAGTATATATTATATGGTGGTTTCAATTATACGTATAATATTTCTACAAACATGCAATTATTTTTTTGGTTTACATACAGACATGCAATTGATCCAACCATGTTGTTGCCTTTTTTCTTTGTTTTTTTACATGTTTTAGGGTGAAATAGTGAAAATTAATAGGTGAACAAAGCTACCAATTCACTTGCTAAAACGGTATGGTTTTTTTCTTTTCTTTTGCAGCAAATGTTCGAGTATTTACTTTTTATAATGTTTAAGATATCCTAAAAAACATTAGTTTAAAGTGCTGAGTAGTCTTCTTGTTTGTTGAAAGAGTTATTATGTATGAATTATAAAATATACAAGCCAGTGATTCGTTTCTCGAGAATTAACAGGGATTTGCAACTGGTTTTTCACTCGTATCCTTATTTTGCAGATTAAAGCATACCCCAAAACCACTGTTGTGCTTGTTCGAAATCATGGAGTTTACATATGGGGTGATTCTTGGACCAGTGCAAAAACACAGTTAAAGTATCAGGGGTGGTTGTGGCCTATGTTTAATTAGATCATACAACTGTATTGAAATGTTATCAAGGTATTTCATTTGCATTAATCCCGTATTGGCAGCGAAAACAATTAGAATAGGTTAATGGGCTCAATGAATAACCAGAAGTTATTACGTATTTAGGAATTGGATCTGTAGTTTATATTTGAAATTTTTAGCATTAAGTTGAGGGACTAAATACACTGTAATACAACACAGGATTACTTTCTGTAGCTATCCATGAGGTTATATAGTTAAACTGAGATTTGAGAATTAACTGCTTAAACTAGAAAGTGATGAACACCTTTTCTAGTAAAACACATCTTGCAGATTTTCTTGACGTTAGAAGATGAAGCTTTGTTCACCTATTAATCTCTAAAGCTTCCAAATAGATAAAATTTTTATGAGGCTGAAATAGTGAAATTAGATTAGGCCACAAGTCTAGATGTGTAAAGGGAATGGGACATGGTGTACAAGTTACTCGTGGTAGTAGCTCTTCTAAAACGCCTGTCTGTACTGATTTAAAAGCAAAATTAGTGGAGTTAGATAATGCCAGGGATAAGATTATTGGTTATTTTATATTTTGCTAGATAATTTACTGATATACATATTAATATGATGTTAAATTGGTACAACATGAATCTTAAGCCTGTAGTTAGGAACTTTAACTGCTCACTTTTTTAAACCTGATAATGGGAAAATTGGTATTGTTGGTATGCTCACACGCTTGCTTTTGTCTCAAGTTTGAATTTATTGATTAATTTTTCACACGCCTGCTAAATTTTTGTTAGTGGTGTGCAACGACTTGGAATTACTCCTGCAATCGATATGTGTTTTGAATTTGATAATGGTACGGTTACCAGGATTTAATGTACACTACAAAAAAAACAGGTGATTTCAGACGAAATTTTCAGACAAAAAATTGGACATTTTCGTCTGAAAAATTGGATTTAATGTACCAGGATTTAATGGTGCTTCATCTCAGGCAAATAAAATAAATATAGACTTCTAGGAAAGGGGGTTTTGATATTAGGATTTTCTGGTTGGGCAATTTATATATCTCTCTGATACATTAGGATGCAAAGAAGACTAGATATGTAATTGAAGGAATGGATTGGTTTTCAATCAACATGATTTATCACTTGAAAGTTGAAATGATACTAGTGAGGGAAAGTTGTAGTTGCAGTTGTATGAGTTATATTTTACTGCCTTTCATAATTAATGCCTGCTGTGATTGTGGTATAAGCTGACTAAAACCCACTATAGCTACTGATGAAATGAATTTATGAAATCTGATAATTCTATGAAATAGTTAATAAGAAATTCTAATATTCTATTACTGTCCAATTTGCTTAACTTTAATGAAAATGGTCTGATCTTACAAAATTACATGATGAATGACCTTCAGCTTCTACCATACTAGATACATTTCATAAAGGAGATACATTTCAATTTGGCGAATCTCTCCTTTTCTTGTTGGATGGTGCTCTGATTGATTGTAGTTTTTGAGATTAATTAAATGAAATTCTTTTAAGTCATGAAGTGAAATCAATTTTGAAAGAGATGTAAGAGGTGCGTGGAGGAGGTTGGATTGAGTATAAATAAAAATCATCCAAATTATCTTCTAGTTTGGTTGTATATCTAATCAATTATGAACTAATATTTTTCTATTTCTACTTGAACGGATTGATCCTCTAAAGTACAAGAGCATCATATCAGGATTTGGAGTATTACTCAAGGAGCAAGGAGTTAAAGTTTCTTTAGGTGCTACCTTCTATTTGCTGGCCTTTTGGTAGGGTATGCAAGTATATAGAACTTATTTTGTCTTAGTCTATTTTGGGATGCAACTAGTCTTTTGTTAACTACAAATGCATTAGCTATATTGCTCATGACAGCACACAATTTTGCCTTAGTTTATTTTTGGGATGAAGCTAGTCTTTTGTTTAGTACATATGAGTTAGTTATTTATTGCTCATGAGAACACATTGACTATATGTAAATTACTTATTTTTGATGATATGGGTATATAGATTTGGTTGACTAATATGGAGTATTAGTTCTAAAAGTGTTATTTTTTAGATATGATTAAATTTTTTTATCATAATGGTGCAAATATAAATACATTATTTATAGAAATGCTAAATAAATATATTATTGTTCTAATTATATCTTATTTGTGAGGAAATAATTCCTCGCAATAAGATTTGAATAAGAATTGTATCTAAATTGAATATATGACAAATGTTTTGTCATAATTTCAACAAGCTATCGTGGGAAAATTTTATTAATTGTGAGGAAATTATTTGTCATAAAAACACCAATTTTTAAACTATTCAACTACTTTTTGTGAGGAAATCAATTTTATGTGACAAAATTTTAAGATTATGTGAGGATAAAATTGTCACAAATAACTCAATATTGTGAGGAAATTTATTTGTCAAATTAACATTTGTGACGAAATAGAAAATTTGTCACAATAACCTAATGCGAGGGTGATATTGTGAGAAATCTGTGACAAAAAAATTTCGTCATAAAATTTATTTGTGATGAATTTTTTATTTTTCCCAACAAATAATTTCCTCGCTATAAATGAATTTTTTTGTAGTGGTAAGCCTCAAATAAGGGTTAGAAGCAATAGCGAAACTAAATAGAATTTTTAAAAATTAAAGATATCGGAAAACTCTACTATCTTCATATTTAATGTAAGTCCTCCTGATTTGCTCCAAATCATGTAAGTCTGTGCTTAACTCCAATAGTTCTTACTCTAAAATTTAAAGATGGGGCAGTTTGAAATAACTCCCCATCAGTTTGAAATATTTTTACTTTACTCCCCATAAAATTAACAACATAATAGGATATAAATACTGCATTAGAACGTTTTAGTATTACATTTTGTGAAAATTATACAATATATTTTGAGAGGTATTTTAAGTACTACATTATGTGAAAATTATACGACATTTTGCCAAAATGAGGAGTTAAGTAAAAATATGATGCTCAATTGGGGATTTATCTCATATTACCCTTTTAAAGAACCTGTGAACTGTGCACCTTAAACACATGATAATCTCAATCATGATAAAGAGCCTAATTAAACCCTCACACTTTAAATATATTTTTCGGAGTTCATTAAATGTCACATTTCTGTTTAAGAATATTTAGATAAAAATAAAATTATGAACTTAAAATGAGAGGTTTATAATGAAAATTTTGTCAATGAATATGATTTAAAAGAAGGGAAATGTAAATGTTCAACAAGTTAATTAGTTTATGGTTAAAGACTTAAAGTTGAGGATGGGTACAAGATAATTCTAATTTGAATTTGATTGTGAAAAATCAGTGCTATAAAGGGATAAATATTTATGTTTATCATGTAAAAATACAATTTTTTTAAAAATATGTTAATTAAATAATAAATATAATAAACTTATTTAGATGTATAATTAGATTAATAAGATCGGAACGGTCTTGAATCAGAATTTGAGAACATGCTTTATTTGATTGATTTGCCAGAGGGCGGAGGGTAATATTGTTGGATAGGAACTCATGATTGATGAAACGGAGGGGAATAATATACGAATATTGCTTGTTTTGCTTGTGTTTGTGTTTTTCTTTTCAAGGTTGAGGTTATTATTATTATTATTATTATTATTAATAATAAAAAAAAGAAGAAGAAAACCAAAACATATAGAATAAAGCCGTGATCATGAGTGACACTCATGATCCATCCACAAAATCATAGAGCTAGGAGACACATGACAAAAGTTGTCAACCCATAAAGAGTTAACTTTATTCCTAGTAGCATAAAACATAATACTCATAACCTTGCATGAAAATTTAATCCAAACAGTAACCAAATTATTCTCAAGGAGCCCCTCCTCCAAATCCACGGCTAGGCTCGTCACCACCACCCATGCCAACGCTTGCACGAGCTCCACCTCCAAGACCTCCACCAAGTCCTGCTCGGGCTCGTAATCCACCACCCGGTCTACCACCAATACCCAAGCCCAAATCAAATCCGCCACCACCTCCACCGCCTATCCCCATTCCACCACGGCCAAGGCCAACATCGATTCCTCCCCCAAAACCAGCCCCAACACTTGCACCAATCCCTGGACGGCCTTCATCATCAACCAAATCGGCAGGAAACTTTTCTGCATTGCTATTGCTTGTCAATATTTCTCTAGCATTAATATTACAAAGGGCAGACAAGAACAGGAGAAGGAGAAGCTTGGCAGGCATATTCGTACGTAGTTTGTTGCAAGAGACAATAGTTGCTTCTTCTCATGCCAAGTGAAAGGTTTAGGGGCACTTTATATAGATAGTGGCAAAACAATGAGTCCAAATTTGGTTGTAAATTCTGGAAGGATTTTCCATATATTGCTGCTGAAATCGATGCATGTTGGAAATAGGTCATCTCCCGAACTGTAAAACATAAAGGGTGGATTATACGTAGTCGTTTATTAATTTGCACGGTGCATGTTTGTTGGGTTTTTTCAAAAAACTCTGAGCTGAAATGAAAATCAGCTCTCGTTCAAATTTTTTTTATTAAACTATGCAAATTTCGGTACTTGTTTTCGGACATAACTGCACTTCCAATTATAAAATTTCTTAGTTCCAAACAATCAAAATTTTAACTTTTTGTGTATAGAGAGTGCAGAGATTCAGTCCTTGGTTGAGGCGTTGAAGTGGGTTGTGAAAACTGGGAATTGTGATGATAGGATGAGGATTGTAGTGGGGTGTTAATTCGAGTGGGTTTGGATTAGGTCAAAATAAGGGTATAATACCAAAAGTTTTAACCCGAACCCACATAGCTCGGAATTCAACCAACTTTCCCCAATTGGTGATTTCAAGCCCACCTAATTTGGTTGGGTGTAGGCCAATTAGTGATTTCATACTCACCTAATTTCATATTTGGTAACACCCATTAGACATACGCTTCGGGCCAAACTGACTTAATCGTTAGCCCGCAAGAAGCCCAGGCCCGATACTGTTCATTGATTAAGTTGTACATTGAATTTCTCACATGGGTTGAGAATTGAGGGTTATTGTTCATATTTTTTCTTCCGATCCTTGCCTTTTTTCCATCGCTAACAATAATATTTCCTAACAAATTTTGGAAAATTCACACATCTACCTGGACTTGGTTTTGTATACAGAGCTCCGACAATTCCTCTCTTTGGTTTGAGGAATTCTCGTGTTGTGCAATAACAAATGGTTTAATGAAAAACAATTTTATGAAATATAAAGCATATTTCAATTTTAATTTGTAGAGTTATATCTGAAATTTGAGGAAATATTGTTTTGCATAACAATTGGTAGTTAAATGAAAAACCTTTGTGGCATAAAACTCTGCTTGTGAAATTTATCAAAATTTTAAGCAACTGCCGTATTATTCAATAACATAATTGATTATTTTAAAATTATTAAAAAATTAATAAAAAATAAAATTTTGAAATAGGGAGTTAAATATTTTTGTTTAATTACTAATAAGCTATTTTTAGATAATGGAAATCCATTGATTACTTGGTGCAGCAGAATTAGAAAAGAGAGTATATATATAATATATCCGTTGTTTTAAAACACTGAACAATTAATATCAAGTATCTGTATGACCATAGTACGACTTCGCGTACTAGATCAGGCGTAAAGCCATCAGCCACATTTACTGAATCACAATTTCTTAATTTCACACATACTACGGGGACTGGACTGGACTTGACTTGACTTGACAAAATGTGGGAATAACTTAAATCTAAATATTGTTTTGAAATACAAAATTAATCTAAATATGACACCAATCGTAGAAAGGCTCCGGTAATTGGTCATGACCATGCTAGCCAGTAGCCATGACGTTTATTGATCGTCCACACTGATTTTATTGAGTACGTCAAGTATACTCCGTTCAAGGAAATCCACCACCAGCTCCTCCGCCGAATCCACCTCCAGCACCACCACCTAAACCACCCCCACCGCCACCTCCGAAACCCCCTCCTCCACCAGCACCACCACCAAAACCACCACCAGCTCCTCCTCCGAATCCCGAACCGCCACCAAGTCCACCACCGCCCCCTCCTCCAAAACCTCCACCGCCACCACCTCCCAGACCACCACCACCTCCTGCACCTCCACCGAAGCCACCACCAGCACCAGCACCGCCACCTCCACCTAGCCCTCCACCACCTCCACCGCCTAGTCCTCCACCACCACCTGGAAAGAGTGTCTTCTCATCATTGAAAGTATCCGGATCAGTGCCAGCTAGCTTGCGTGCAGTGGTGGTGCAAACAAAAGCACCGAGGAGAACAATGAGCAGAAACTTGGACGTCATGTTTGGAATTATAAGAAACAATATTGAGTTTTTGAGTGTTGGTGATGAGAGTTAGAGTCTTGTAAACGGGGATTATATAGGGATAATGATCCTGAAGAATTATTGAAGCGGGCCAGTGGAGGTAGCTAGTGATCTTAAATGGCGCATCTTCTCATCCATAAACCGTGTTCCTAATATTATTTTTTTGGTGATGCTAATGTTACAATTAATGCAACCACCTGCGTCCTTTGAAGAAATGTACCTTCTAATGGTCTGACTTGTTCAAATGAATATTACTTTAGCCTTATCACAGAAGACTTTTGATTGTCAACTTGATACACTTGTCAGACTAATCCCTCTCTCTCGCTCTCTCATAATCTACCTCGTCAATTACCTTGCATGGCATTGTGCTGCGAAGGCATATAAGATTATATAGTGAGGAAATCATATTGTAAGATTTCATCGATCAGCTTCAACCTTATCTAGCAGAAATAATAATATACTCGAGCTTAGAAAACTAGTGTTATATATGGACTGTGCTGCGAAGGCATTACATGTGGATTATCATCAGTATGTTGATTATCTTAGTTAATGTTGGATATCGCCTATATATGGAATGGTTGACTATATTCCTAATTGGTAGAGATAGGGTCTGATTTGCAGGGATTTGTTTCTTGTACAACTTTATTATATATCTAGGACTCTTGTACTCTGGTTTCATACGAAAAAAATATAATCACTACAAGAAATCTTGCGTCCCGTCGGAATTCCCTCGAACATAGTGAATTCCGACGGAACACATTCCGTAGGAAAAACCCCTTCTCGAAATTCAAAAACCGACGGAAAACTGACGGAATTAGGAGGGAAAAAAAAAACAAAAAAAAAATAAAATTAAAATAATTCCGACGGGATTTCCCTCGGAATCCCGTCGGATTTGTATTAAATTTTTTTAGAAAACAATCAATTCCGAATTCCGACGGGATTCCCAGGAATTTATTAAAAAAAAATTAAAAAAATAATATTTTACACACATTCAAAAGTATTTATTCAGAGTCAATTCATCAAATAACATTATAAATACACACAAATTCATACAAAAATTAGCTACCCATAATCTATTACATATTTACTCCTGAAGCATTTAACCGAACCTATAACCCCCGGAACATATAACATCTTCAACCCCTGGAGCAGATAGCATCATCAAAATCAGATCCCTGAATCCAAAAAACTATGTTACATATTACAGTATGAATATCTTCAAAAAATTATGTTATACATAAACCATGAGGGTTCTACAGCAACTACTCCGCATATATTTTAAATAATTAAATCATAAAAATATGCATAAGTTTTAAAAGTGCTTGCTTACAGAGGTAGCTTGAATTCCAAAAAATCCAGTATGATTGTAAATGTTGTTGAAAGCAGAAAAGCACTGAATCTGAGGATGCTCGTTCAGGACATGAAGATTTGCTCAACAGTTGAACATATAGCAAATCAGAAACCAATCTACAACAGAGTTTATCAACTGGAGAAAAATATGAAGAATATACAACATAACTGGGACTTTTGAGGATATAAAAGCAAGGGTAGAAAATTCAAAGATATAAACGGATACAAACTTATATCATGTTGTACCAACATGCTTCATTTAGAGCATTAAAAGTGCGAATTAAGTAGGGTGCTGGGTGTATACTCAAACACAATTAAGGATAAAATGTATGTTGTGTATGACTTGAGCTACTCATTTACTTTAACCTATCATCAAATACGACTTACATAATCGAGAGTACATTGACAGGTGTCGAATCCGTCAAAAATAAATATAAATCCGGTTTACGACTAAAATAAAGTATAGTGCAAACGGGTCGAATTCACAGAGATTGGTTGAAAATAATTCTAATTAATCACAGAAAAATTCACTAAAATTAACAAGTAAAATCAGGGGGGGTTTAAGATTTAATTAAACTAACTAAATTAACTAACAATTAAATTAAACTAAAGGAAAAACAATAAATCACTTAGAAGTTGGGTTTTGATAAATCAGTGGGGAAACCAATACCTAGCTAGGAATCACAATTTAGTTTAGGACATCGATCACAGACGTAAAAATAAATTCAGTTATTCAAATAGACTAGCTATAGCAGATAGAGACACTCGACTCCGCCTCGTTTTCTCGTACATAATAGAATAACCTAGAGACACTCGACAATTATTCCCTAATCAACTCACAACCCTAGAGACACTCGACAGGATTTAATAGGTCAACAGCATTAAGAATTAAGAAAACACTAGCCCAAATTAACCTAGTCACGACACGTGCTAAATTTAAATCTGATTATTAACTCCCTTAACAAGTTGAGAACTGCAACCAATCCTTCTCGTTAATGTACCACAAATATCAATCTCGCATTACATAAACTTCATGCAATCAAGAATGGCTATATGCAATTAAATCTACTTAGATGATCATGCACTATCACTAAGCAAACAAATCACAATAAACACTACACTCGGAGAATTAATAAATACTTGAAATAAAACTGAATTATAAAAACCAATTAGGTCTCACGATGTCAAAAAACATAAACTGTAAATTCCTAACTAGGTATTAAGAAATTAGCTACTCATGAAAATCATGTCCAAAAACATAAAATAAATAAAAGCATGAACTAATTAAAATAAAGGGAATAATTGATTTGGATGCTCTCCGATGGCTTCAAAGCCGACGCCTCCACGCCAAGAATCCTCTAACTGCTACGTCCTCCTTCTCCGTCTCCAAGTTGTGCGTGGAGAAGAGAGGTGTAAAAAGATAGATGCAATCTTCCTCCCACTCCTGTAAATATAGCATGCAAATCTCCAAAAATTTCCTTAGTCCAAAAAGGACTCAACTTCCACGCAACTTGCTGCCCAAGATTGCTTCAAAGTGGGCCTCACCAAAAGTAAATCCAAAGCAATTCTCGCAGGCCTGCAAACATGAGCCCAGCTCTCCAAATTAGTCCATAACCAATTTGGACTTTTCCTTGGGGCACTTCATCGGCCCAATACAAGTTGGCCCATATCAAATCAACTAAAAAGGAAATTGTTTTACTCCAGAATTTCACACGCAAAGCCCATCATCATGAAATATCTTTATTTGACCCGGAGAGTCTTCAATTTAATAAAAATGGCCCAACTGTACTAGAATTCACAACAACACGTCATGGCATCACTTTATATCAAGTTAAGCATTTAAAATGCAGCCACAAATACACAAAATATACGAGATTTAAGCACATATCATACATTCCCTTTCCAGGATCACCAGGTATAGGAAAACCAAGTATAGGGTTAGACCCATTTAACAGGAGGTTAGTGTTAGGGATAGTGCCTTAAAAAATCGATTCGTTGAAATCCTCTTTGAAAATTTCCTTATATCTCAAACCATCACTGAATAATAAACGAATAATTATTATTATGAGCAAATACTTTTTTATATGCAATTGCGTGTTTTGTATGTTTCCTATTATGTGCGCATGTATTAGAACTTCCCTAATTTATCAAGTTGTTAGAACTTAATTATTTAGGATAATAACTCATGAAACAATCTCTAATCTAAGCTCGATTAGAAACTACTATAAGTTGATGAGCCCAACGAACAGTTGGAGCGTCAACTTGACTCACTTGAAACTTACTTGTTGAATTATATCTGTTTGACTAAAAATTCGCGTTTATTGAATTTGGTAAACACCGGATAAATAGTACAAATATTTGAGAATTTAACTATCAAAGTGGGCTTTCGATATTCAGATTGATCATCTGATTCTTCCTTCAAACTTTAAGTTGTAGACATTTTCAAACGCTTCTCGATGGATTTGATGATTTGATCTTCTTCAACTTCGAATTAGACTTGAATAACGATAATTCGTAGGTCTTTTGACTTATTTATAAATTAAACATTGGATTTTGAGGGACTTGAAATTGAATAACATTAATTCATAGGTCTTTCGACTTATTTACGAATCAAACGTCAGATTTTGGTGAATTTCGCCAAGAACGTCTTTGAACTCGTCACTAACACTGTGAATCTAACTTGAATATAACGCTGATTTGCTAGTTTAACGCCTTGATAGCAAATCAAACGTCCTGATTTAATAACTCTAGGGAAGAACGCCTTAGAACTCTGCCTTGAACTTCGCCTTGAACTTGTAAAGAGAACTATTTATGGCCTTCTTCTTCGCCTTTGAACGCCTTAGAACTCTGCCTTGAACTTTACCTTGAACTTGTAAAGAGAACTATGGCCTTCTTCTTCTCCTTCATCTTCTTGTATTTGTGTGGTGTTGATGTCTACATCTTGACTCTTTGATGTCTTGGTCTTGATTTTTTGTATTGTGTGTAGAATGAACACCACCCCTTTATATAGGTGTGAGATTGAAGAGTTAGAGTTCAACTCAAATTTATTTAATAATGATCTCTTGTATTTTTTGAAGAGATAATATCAAATAAAATCACTTGAATATTTATCTCTTTAATATTTTTATTTTTAAAGAAATAATATTTGAATTTAATTACAAGTAGAAAACTGATGATAACATCCAATTAATAAAAATTATAATGTTGAATTTGGAAGATTATATATTTGACTTAATTCTACTAAATATAAATATTTTATATGAAAAATCGTATCAACAGCGCACTTAAAAAGAATTCATCTTATTTCATGAAGTATAAAGTACATAGCCAATGTGTAAGCAATACACAAGTTGCTCGCTACATAGAACACGTAAAGTCCACCTCCACCATTATCAATGTAAGCCTCGAATAAGGGTTAGAACTTAGAAGCAATAGCGAAACTAAATAGAATTTTTAAAAAATAAAGATATCTGAAAACTCTACTATCTTCATATTTAATGTAAGTCCTCGTGATTTGCTCCAAATCATGTAAGTCTGTGCTTAACTCCAATAGTTCTTACTCTAAAATTTAAAGATCCTGTGTACTGTGCACCTCAAACACATGATAATCTCAATCATGATAAAGAGCCTAATTAAACCCTCACATTTTAAATATATTTTTGGGAGTTCATTAAATGTCACATTTCTGTTTAAGAATATTTGGATAAAAATAAAATTATAAACTTAAAAAGAGATGTTTATAATGAAAATTTTGTCAATGAATATGATTTAAAAGAAGGGAAATGTAAATGTTCAACAAGTTAATTAGTTTATGGTTAAAGACTTAAAGTTGAGGATGGGTACAAGACAATTCTAATTTGAATTTGGTTGTGAAAAATCAGTGCTATAAAGGGATAAATATTTATGTTTATCATGTAAAAATACAATTTTTTTTAAAATATGTTAATTAAATAATAAATATAATAAACTTATTTAGATGTATAATTAGATTAATAAGATCGGAACGGTCTTGAATCAGAATTTGAGAACATGCTTTATTTGATTGATTTGCCAGAGGGCGGAGGGTAATATTGTTGGATAGGAACTCATGATTGATGAAACGGAGGGGAATAATATACGAATATTGCTTGTTTTGCTTGTGTTTGTGTTTTTCTTTTCAAGGTTGAGGTTATTATTATTATTATTATTATTAATAATAAGAAAAAGAAGAAGAAAACCAAAACATATAGAATAAAGCCGTGATCATGAGTGACACTCATGATCCGTCCACAAAATCATAGAGCTAGGAGACACATGACAAAAGTTGTCAACCCATAAAGAGTTAACTTTATTCCTAGTAGCATAAAACATAATACTCATAACCTTGCATGCAAATTTAATCCAAACAGTAACCAAATTATTCTCAAGGAGCCCCTCCTCCAAATCCACGGCTAGGCTCGTCACCACCACCCATGCCAACGCCTGCACGAGCTCCACCTCCAAGACCTGCACCAAGTCCCGCTCGGGCTCGTAATCCACCACCCGGTCTACCACCAATACCCAAGCCCAAATCAAATCCGCCACCACCACCGCCGCCTATCCCCATTCCACCACGGCCAAGGCCAACATCGATTCCTCCCCCAAAACCAGCCCCAACACTTGCACCAATCCCTGGACGGCCTTCATCATCAACCAAATCGGCAGGAAACTTTTCTGCATTGCTATTGCTTGTCAATATTTCTCTAGCATTAATATTACAAAGGGCAGACAAGAACAGGAGAAGGAGAAGCTTGGCAGGCATATTCGTTGTTTGTTGCAAGAGACAATAGTTGCTTCTTCTCATGCCAAGTGAAAGGTTTAGGGGCACTTTATATAGATAGTGGCAAAACAATGAGTCCAAATTTGGTTGTAAATTCTGGGAGGATTTTCCATATATTGCTGCTGAAATCGATGCATGTTGGAAAGAGGCCATCTCCCCAACTGTAAAACATAAAGGGTGGATTAACTCCTCTGAAACTATATACGTAGTAGTTTATTAATTTGCACGGTGCATGTTTGTTGGGTTTTTTCAAAAAACTCTGAGCTGAAATGAAAATCAGCTCTCGTTCAAATTTTTTTTATTAAACTATGCAAATTTCGGTACTTGTTTTCGGACATAACTGCACTTCCAATTATAAAATTTCTTAGTTCCAAACAATCAAAATTTTAACTTTTTGTGTATAGAGAGTGCAGAGATTCAGTCCTTGGTTGAGGCGTTGAAGTGGGTTGTGAAAACTGGGAATTGTGATGATAGGATGAGGATTGTAGTGGGGTGTTAATTCGAGTGGGTTTGGATTAGGTCAAAATAAGGGTATAATACCAAAAGTTTTAACCCGAACCCACATAGCTCGGAATTCAACCAACTTTCCCCAATTGGTGATTTCAAGCCCACCTAATTTGGTAGGGTGTAGGCCAATTAGTGATTTCATACTCACCTAATTTCATGTTTGGTACAAACACCCATTAGACATACGCTTCGGGCCAAACTGACTTAATCGTTAGCCCGCAAGAAGCCGAGGCCCGATACTGTTCATTGATTAAGTTGTACATTGAATTTCTCTCACATGGGTTGAGAATTGAGGGTTATTGTTCATATTTTTTCTTCCGATCCTTGCCTTTTTTCCATCGCTAACAATAATATTTCCTAACAAATTTTGGAAAATTCACACATCTACCTGGACTTGGTTTTGTATACAGAACTCCGACGATTCCTCTCTTTGGTTTGAGGAATTCTCGTGTTGTGCAATAACAAATGGTTTAATGAAAAACATTTTTATGAAATATAAAGCATATTTCAATTTTAATTTGTAGAGTTATATCTGAAATTTGAGGAAATATTGTTTTGCATAACAATTGGTAGTTAAATAAAAAACCTTTGTGGCATAAAACTCTGCTTGTGAAATTTATCAAAATTTTAAGCAAACTGCCGTATTATTCAATAACATAATTACGTAAAGGATAATTTGATTATTTTAAAATTATTAAAAAATTAATAAAAAATAAAATTTTGAAATAGGGAGTTAAATATTTTTGTTTAATTACTAATAAGCTATTTTTAGATAATGGAAATCCATTCATTACTTGGTGCAGCAGAATTAGAAAAGAGAGTATATATATCCGTTGTTTTAAAACACTGAACAATTAATATTAAGTATGACCATAGTACGACTTCGCGTACTAGATCAGGCGTAAAGCCATCAGCCACATTTACAGAATCACAATTTCTTAATTTCACACATACTGCGGGACTGGACTGGACTTGACTTGACTTGACAAAATGTGGGAATAACAGAAATCTAAATATTGTTTTGAAATACAAAATTAATCTAAATATGACACCAATAGTAGAAAGGTTCCGGTAATTGGTCATGACCATGCTAGCCAGTAGCCATGACGTTTATTGATCGTCCACACTGATTTTACTGAGTACGTCAAGTATAGTAGTATACTCCGTTCAAGGAAATCCACCACCAGCTCCTCCGCCGAATCCACCTCCAGCACCACCACCTAAACCACCCCCACCGCCACCTCCGAAACCCCCTCCTCCACCAGCACCACCACCAAGTCCAGACCCACCACCAAAACCACCACCAGCTCCTCCTCCGAATCCCGAACCGCCACCAAGTCCACCACCGCCCCCTCCTCCAAAACCTCCACCGCCACCACCTCCCAGACCACCACCACCTCCTGCACCTCCACCGAAGCCACCACCAGCACCAGCACCGCCACCTCCACCTAGCCCTCCACCACCTCCACCGCCTAGTCCTCCACCACCACCTGGAAAGAGTGTCTTCTCATCATTGAAAGTATCCGGATCAGTGCCAGCTAGCTTGCGTGCAGTGGTGGTGCAAACAAAAGCACCGAGGAGAACAATGAGCAGAAACTTGGACGTCATGTTTGGAATTATAAGAAACAATATTGAGTTTTTGAGTGTTGGTGATGAGAGTTAAGAGTCTTGTAAACGGGGATTATATAGGGATAATGATCCTGAAGAATTATTGAAGCGGGCCAGTGGAGGTAGCTAGTGATCTTAAATGGCGCATCTTCTCATCCATAAACCGTGTTCCTAATATTATTTTTTTGGTGATGCTAATGTTACAATTAATGCAACCACCTGCGTCCTTTGAAGAAATGTACCTTCTAATGGTCTGACTTGTTCAAATGAATATTACTTTAGCCTTATCACGGAAGACTTTTGATTATCAACTTGATACACTTGTCAGACTAATCCCTCTCTCTCTCGCTCTCTCATAATCTACCTCGTCAATTACCTTGCATGGCATTGTGCTGCGAAGGCATATAAGATTATATAGTGAAGAAATCATATTATAAGATTTCATCGATCAGCTTCAACCTTATCTAGCAGAAATAATAATATACTCGAGCTTAGAAAACTAGTGTTATATATGGACTGTGCTACGAGGGCATTACATGTGGATTATGATCAGTATGTTGATTATCTTAGTTAATGTTGGATATCGCCTATATATGGAATGGTTGACTATATTCCTAATTGGTAGAGATAGGGTCTGATTTGCAGGGATTTGTTTCTTGTACAACTTTATTATATATCTAGGACTCTTGTACTCTGGTTTCATACGAAAAAAAATACAATCACTACAAGAAATCCTGCGAATTCTGGAATTCCCTTGGAAATAGTGAATTCCGACGGAACACAGTCTGTAGGAAAACCCCTTCTCGGAATTCAAAAATCGACGGAAAACTGACGGAATTCCGAGGGAAAAAAAACAAAAATAAAAAAAAATTTAAAATAATTCCGACGGGATTTCCCTCAGAATCCCGTCGGATTTGTATTAAATTTTTTTAGAAAACAATCAATTCCGAATTCCGATGGGATTCCCCTCGGAATTCCGTCGGAATTTATTAAAAAAATTTAAAAAAAATAATATTTTACACACATTCAAAAGTATTTATTCAGAGTCAATTCATCAAATAACATTACAAATACACACTAATTCATACAAAAATTAGCTACCCATAATCTATTACATATTTACTCCTGAAGCATTTAACCGAACCTATAACCCCCAGAACATATAACATCTTCAACCCCTGGAGCATATAGCATCATCAAAATCAGATCCCTGAATCCAAAAAACTATGTTACATATTACAGTATGAATATCTTCAAAAAATTATGTTATATATACATAAACCATGAGGGTTCTATAGCAACTACTCCGTATATATTTTAAATAATTAAATCATAAAAATATGCATAAGTTTTAAAAGTGCTTGCTTACGGAGGTAGCTTGAATTCCAAAAAATCCAGTATGATTGTAAATGTTGTTGAAGGCAGAAAAGCACTGAATCTGAGGATGCTCGTTCAGGACATGAAGATTTGCTCAACAGTTGAACATATAGCAAATCAGAAAGCAATCTACAACAGAGTTTATCAACTAGAGAAAAATATGAAGAATATACAACATAATTGGGACTTTTAAGGATATAAAAGCAAGGGTAGAAAATTCAAAGATATAAACGGATACAAACTTATATCATGTTGCACCAACATGCTTCATTTAGAGCATTAAAAGTGCGAATTAAGTGGGGTGTATACTCAAACATAGTTAAGGATAAAATGTATGTTATGCATGACTTGAGTTACTCATTTAGTTTAACCTATCATCAAATACGACTTACATAATCGAGAGTACATTCCCTTTCCAGGATCACCAGCAGAGTACATTTAGTTTAGAGCATCCTTTTCTTTAACCCAGCTACCAGAAACGAGAAACTTCAAAGGCAAGAGCAAAGTGAATCACCTTATTACAGATTGGCAAAGATACATCATTCGCCAGTTTCTCAATCAACATTCAAGATAGATACGAGAGAAAGACATACGATGAGGGGTAGTTTTGATACACTTAAACACTTATATCTTTGACACTCACAACAATAAACTCCTCCAAAATAGTGTTGTTCAATCTGCTAATTCCATATTCTAGTCAAGATAGACCCTGCACCAAACACAATTAGATTTTTTAATTCCTCTTACTTTTTGTTTCTTTTTTAAGTTATACATTTTATGAAAGTTGATCTCAGTACATTAAACTTGTGCAAGCAACAAATTTGATTTATAGGACTTATGAAACTAGAACATATGATCAACAATGCTATTCATAAACAGAACTTATTGTAGACTAATAAAAGAATAACTCATGTTAGATGCAAACACCTCAACATTTATCTTGACTGAAAACTCAAAAATGCAATAAAAGGAAAAGAAAACATACCAGGCGTATTGAGGCGGAGCAACGGCGGTGCAGGCTTATGCGCGGCAGCGGTGTAGGTGGAGCCATGTGCAATCGAAACGGATCTGGCTTTAACTCCGGTTTGGACTCTTCCGATTTGATGAGAGAGAGAGAGGGATAGAGCGGCGCGTCGTAGTTGGTGGGACAGGACTTGTCGGCGGCGATGAGCGGCGGGGGGAGTTGGCGGAGGAGATGCGGAAGAAAGGGTTCAATGTTTAGGGCTGAATTGTGGGGGAAGAAAAAGGGCCTCTTCATTTTAATTTTATTTCGTATAGTTTTTCTTTTTTTAAAATTTTTATGTTCTAAAAATTCCGACGGGATTCCCCTCTATTTAATTTCTATTTTTAAATTTTATATTTTTAAAAACCGACGGGATTCCCGGAATCCTGTCGGAAATATTTAATTTCTAATTCTAAATTTTATATTTTAAAAAACCGACGGGATTTCCCTCGGAATCCCATCGGAATTATTTACTACTATTCTTTAAATTTTATATTTAAAAAAGCTGACGAGATTCCGAGGGAAATCCCATCGAAAACATTTAAATTCTATTTTTATATTTTGTATTTTAATAAAACCGACAGGATTTCTCTCGGAATCCCGTCGGTTTTTTAAAAGAAAATATTTTTTAATAGTATTAAATAATTCCTAGGGAAATCCCGTTGGAATTAATTAATTTTTATTTTTTTTAAAAAAAATTTGATGTCCATCGGAATGCTGTTGTATGATTTTACTACAGTTAAAAACCAATTGTGCAAGTATACACTAACATACGCGTAGCACAATAAGATCGAACCCACAGGGAAGGGAAATCAATCACTACTATATACTTCTCTCTAATCTAAAGACCGAACGAAAAGCAATTGTTGTTATCTATTAATCTACTAAACAGAAATTAACAATTACTAGAATTAAACAAAAGCAATGCTAAAACACACGTGAATTAACTTCAGTAAACTAAGCAGGCAGGGGAAAAGTAATGAATCATACAATCAAAAGCCAATATGATACTTGTCTGACAAGTGTAATTCTACAACCTAGTCACTTATATTTGTATTACCCTCTCTCAAGGTATAACCAAGTACTTAATTAGTGTTCAATATTGCTCTCGCAATCATCAATAGTTAATTAAACGATAGGAACAAGACTAGTTCAATTCAATATTCTAGCGGCTCGGCATGGAATAAGATTATTGTTGTATAAGCTAGGACCAAATCTCTTTGTATCCTACAACTTACAAGTTATGGAAACCATCTAAATTACCATCACTCTTTCAATCTATAGGCAATTATGACACATGCTAAGGGTGATCAGGCCATCGCAAGTCAATTCAAACCTGTTTTCAAACTAAGAATTAACACAAGTCATTCAAGCATCATATCAAACATCTATCATGCAATCATCATCACTCCCCCTAGCCCTAGAGAATTAGCTACTCATAATTAAAGCAAAACTCATAAAACTAAAGGAAATTATATTAAAATAAATCATATTCATCAAATCTAAGCAAAGTCTCAAAAACAAAAGCACAAACATTCAGTAATATCTAAAAACGAATCTAACATACGAAAACTAATCAAAACTAAACTCAAGGGAATTAGTTTGTAAATTAAAGCAACAATAAAACCCAAAAATCGTTCTAAGAATTCAATCCTTTCATCTTCTCGAATTCTTTGAAAACTTCTGAAACTCCTTGTCTTCTCTCCAAACCCTAGGTCACGACCTAGAAGAAAAGCTCTCTCTCCCTCCAGCTAGGTCTGAACTTGTCGGAAGAACTCTCTTCTAAAAAAAAGACTCCAAAACGCACTTATATAGCAGCTCTAAAAAATCTCTCGCCGCCCTAGGTAACGGGTGTTACCTCTACATGTGAAATATTGTTAACGCCCGTTACTGATGAAATCATAGTAATGTTTTTATTAGTGGTAACGGGCGTTACCACTTTTCCGTAAATCAATCATAAAACATAAATGCAAAACGGGTTCATTCTATCCCTAGAAGCCTGTCCCCAATCATATCAAATCAACGAGATACATGAAATACATAATCATAGGCTTATACATATTTAAAATTCCAATGCACAATGATAAAGATGCAAAATGCAAAAAGACTCGAACAACTTGACTCAAAAGACCCAAAAGACGACCGCTGCCTAGCTCGACCCGAACCCTGCACCTGCAACTAAAGGGGAAAAAGGAGACGTGTCAGTCTACAACTCGACTGAGTGAGGGGGCTGAACACACTCACACGATACATAATATATAGCATAGCACGTATTAAACAAAATACTATGAATCGGGAATAGGGTTTTGCACACCAAAATCCATTTTAAAACAAACTTATACATATCTTATCAAAAACAAAGCGTATCTATAATTTAAAAGTCCTATCCCGTTTCATAATCAACATAACGTACAAAAAACTCGGCGAGTACGAGCACCAATCCCATCCTGGGCTTCTCATACGAATCAAACATTACAAATCAAAACAAAAGTAACATTAAAGAACAAACCTCCTTCTCCGGTGATGGAAAGGTTGCACGACCCTAACCATCCATTACGTTAAGTATGGGTCGTGAGTTTCATGACACTCACGCCCGAGGATTCCATCCCCCACTAAACCTCCTAGTGGGTTCAGGGGTAATCCTATCAGAGTGGAGACTACGCCCGGGCTTAACCCGAAGGCCCACTGCCGTACCGGGCGTCCTGGCTCGCAGGCTCCAGGGCCCAACATTACCAATACATTACATTACATTACCATTACATTCTTGCTTATTACAAATCATTAACATTACAAAGCTTACATACCTGATCAGTGCATACCTTACCTTGCAACTTAGCATATGCTATAAACGTACCTCTCCGTGTCATCTTAATCCGTAGCGAGTATGAAGACACACGGTTTGGAGCATAGCCTCGTTGCAAAACATTTCAAGCTTACGTATGCTCGTATATATAATTCAAAACATTTAATCGCATGACAAAGTTATAAACATATCATATATGCACATATCTATGTTGGAAAACAGGAATCAGAAAGCAGCGGAAATTTAAAAAAAACAAAAGGATCTTGGACTCGCAATCGTGTATCCAAATTCGTAGAGATCAAGAAACTCACTTGGGTAGTAGCTTTCTTGACACGTTTTGAGTCGCCCTCAAACGCGCTTCATGCGGTAATGGCAACCCGTTCCTCTAAAGTCTCTTTCTACTTCAGAATCCATTGTAGGGATAACAATCCACACCAACCTAGATTCAAATCATGTTAGGGAAGTTCTTAACGATATAACATAAAGAAAGAAACATGAAACGAGAAAGGCATGATTGAAACTCCCTTCGAAAACCAGTTTTGCGAAAGTAGAAATCTGCCAGCTATAAAACCCTCGTGCAAAAATTCATCCTTCAGAATATGGACGAACGGTTTTCGCCATCTTCTTTGGTTCGATTTTTTAACTCGTTTTCTGTTGGGTTCAGAATCGTTTCATCATCCCTTCGGGATAGTCCAAAATAAGACTTTCTTTTTAATTCAAAATTAAACCAAAGTCTATTAAATAATTAATCACATTAATTATTTAACACATAAATAAATATACACTCACGTGTCACAAGGACACGTGTCACTCACGTGAGCCACACGCGTGGTTCACACGTGTGGAACCCTCTTGGCCCGATTAACTCGTTTAATCATTTTAAAACCTTAACTCATGTAACCAAGTTGTTGTGTGTGACCCTCTAGGTTCTCAATTCAATTAGCAGTGACCCCAATTAATTAATTCACTAATTAATTAATCAATCCACAGATTAAACGACCATAGTCTAGCAACAGGTGTTTAACCCCTAGCTGAATTGGAATGTTCGGATTCGATAGAACCTTTAAGTCATTGATTCATGTGAGATACAATCCTCCTACTTACTATCTCTCAACCAAGATCTAGGGTAAGGGAATAATTAGAACCCTAATAATCTGGTCTTAAAGCTAAGTGCATTTCATATCCATTTGATCTCAATCCAAGAAACCCTTTTCTTGATGTCTTGATCTACTGCCTTGGCCAAGGACTCCATATGGCATATGAATGACTTACACAATAAGAGATCACCTTGCAAATGCAAGTGTAGGTCCTTTCTTGATTCTCATTCACTTTCATGAATCACTTGTGTAGCCCCAGCATAAGCCTTGAATCAATTGTCTAAGGCGACACCCTTTAAAGCTTATACCTAAGACTACAGAGTTAACTCATAAAGTGACAAGGAACCTCAAGTCTAAGGATCAATTAATCACATCAATGACTCGTGAGATATTTCCTAATCTGGAAGTTTCCATTTCCTGACATAGAAACTTCCTTTCCCATTTAGGAATGTTCTCACACGGGACACCTCAGTGAACTTACTTATTAAAGTAAGCACCCTCATGTATCACACACGTATCAACTATACACTTTGCACCTCCATAAAACAAGGTGGTCCTTCTTAAGGGCGTGATCCCACAAGCAAGCCTTAGAGGAGTCAGGTTGACACTCCCACTTTCTGTAAGACTCATCGGCTTGGAGTAATTTACTAATCATGACTTATGTGATATAGGGCTCGTTTCATGAACCATTTCACCTAAATGGTAGAGTCCTAAAGTCATCAGGATTAGGGGAGTTCTTATACATGCACAGATAAAGTAAACGCATACCAAAACAAGAGCATATAAAGAAGTGTTGCCTCAATTCGTTATTTCATTCAAAGATTGTCTGTGATTACAATAAGGAAAAGCACAAAGCGGATATACAATCGGCTTTCTAGGGCACTATTCCTAACACCTTTCCCATTTAGGAATCTTCTCACACGGGGCACCTCAGTGAACTTACTTATTGAAGTAAGCACCCTCATGTATCACGCACGTATCAATTATACACTTTGCACCTCCATGAAACAAGGTGGTCCTTCTTAAGGGTGTGATCCCACAAGCAAGCCTTAGAGGAGTCAGGTTGACACTCCCACTGTCTGTAGGACTCATCAGCTTGGAGTATTTTACTAATCATGACTTATGTGAAATAGGCCTCGTTTCATGAACCATTTCACCTAAATGGTAGAGTCCTAAAATCATCAGGATTAGGGGAGTTCTTATACATGCACAGCTAAAGTAAACGCATACCAAACAAGAGCATATAAAGAAGTGTTCGCCTGTGATATTAATCATTCGTATATTATTCAAAGATTGTTTGTGATACTAGGTAAGTCCCAAAACGGATTATGACTAATCGGCTTTCTAGGGCACTATTCCTAACAATCTATTATATAAATATAATAATATAGTCACATGCAGGCTTGAAAATGAGCATATAGGGTTGTAGGTCGCATTAACTAGAAAGAAACAAACCTAAACCTCACCTTGATGTACAAACTGAATGGACAGATCAAAGCACCCCACGAGCAACTCCCTTCGAATAATCTAAACACAAGAAACAAGGCTAAGACTACATATGAACCATAAAAACGCTCGGCTAATGCATATGGATGCAAATGATGCAATGCACTTCATATAAGTTCATACTTAGGCATAATGGAGCAATTAATGAAATATCACACAAATAATTCAAGAATCAAACTCATAACACGTCAAATAAATTCATAACATATCAAATAAGCTCATATCATATCATAAAATAGCATACCACATGCATTCATAAGGTTAAAGTTCATATATACAAGATCGAAATATTAAAATCATACTATATAAAAATAAATCAAAGTACTAAATAATTAATTACATAACACATTTTATAATGTATATATATTACATACATGCATAATATAAATATATTACATATTTACACACATGTATTTAATATACATAATATACTAACATATATATATATATATACATACATATATATATATATATATATATATATATATATATATATATATATAATATAAGTACATGCATACACTATATACATATTACATATATATATGCACACTCACATCCAATAGAGGATCAAACATCATATATATACATGGGAAAATAATTGACGTAACTCAACATGTTTGCATGAACTCCTTTATCAATCATTAATTATATATCTTATATATATATTCACGTAGCAGCACATATAACAATTACATGCATGCAAAATAAACCAAATCACATACAAAAAGAAGGGAAAAAGATGCAGGAAGCTACTGCATGAAGCCTCCCCGACCGGGTAAGGGATAAACACAAAATCTCCCCGGCCGGGAAGATTATTACAGAAGGAACGATCAGAAGCAGCAGGCCCCTGTTCTTCTTCCTTTCACGCAGCAGCAGCAGGGCAACGTAGCAGCAACAACACAACAGCAAAAAGGAGTGAAATGAGCAGCAAAAACGCACACACAACAAGCACAAACACATCAGCAAATTGAACATAATATTCAGACCAATTCGTGCTCAAAACTGATCACGTATGCAGCTGAAACTTGGGTAAAAACCATGGCAAAACAGGGGATACATGTAGAGCAGGAAGTATGCTCCATAAACAAGTTAATATCACAAAGGAAAAAACACCAATGATCACCATTTCAGTCCCAAAAATCACACGCAGCAGTAGTTAACGAAGAGCAGTTTATTTCTTGCATAAATCTTCAAGTTTCATGAAGTTCAACAATGGTGGGTTCTCATACACTTAACATACATCAAATTCAAGTTCAAATATATATAATGGAAGCTGAAGTGGTCAGATTTCATGCATAAATTCACACAAAATCGAACAACAGTCATGGATTCAAGGATTAAAGAGAAAAACCTAACTATTCACATCAAAATTCATTGCATGCTCAAACCTCCATGAAATTCAGCAAACCAACACTTAAAATAAAGAGGAGAAGATGGAGAATCAAATCATGGACTTACCTTTCGAATTTGAGGCGAATCGGAGGAGTATTGAGCTTTGAATTGCAAAAGTGAATAGTGCAGAAAATCCCTTTCTCTTCCTCTCTCGGTTCAGCAGCTCTTTTCCTTCTCTTGGCTGATATTTTCGAAATGAGGTTAGGTAGAGAGATAGTGCGCTTAACTATGGTTAAGTGAGCTCACGAATCAACTCATTTGGTTAAGGAATGAGAGATATATGGTCAAAACCGTAACATGTGGCAAGGCTACGTGAAGTCTGCGTTTCGGGTGAAATACGGGGGATCAAACGAGCGTAGAAAATTATAAGGGCAGGTTCCATAGCTCCCAAATTTTGTCACGAGTCCAACGATACTTCCGGAATTCGAATCCGAATCCCGTAGCTCAAGATATAAATCCCGGAACACAAGGCGGGCTAAAACTAGTTAGGCCCTCGAGTCCCCAACAAATAAAATATGGTGCGTTACCATACCAAACAAGTCCGAAAAATTAAAACGAGCACATAAATGAATTCATAACACGTATAATTCATGCATATCAAATTTTCATGAAATTTCGAAATAAATGGAAACTCAAACGAATTAAAAACAAGTTCAAAAGCTTAAAACGTTTAAATATTCAAAAGTATAATTAACAAATATTTCAAATTATTTTAAAAAAACAATTAATCATTAAAATAAATAACCAATTACATAAATAAATAATTTAAAAGCATATTTAGCCTACTCGTGACGACATACCTGGACGTCCGAAAAGTCGGGGTGTCACAATAACATCTAATTAATAAAAATTGTAATGTTGAATTTGAAAGATTATATATTTGATTTTATTCTACTAAATATAAATATTTTTTATGAAATAAATCGTGTCAACAGCGTACTTAAAAAGAATCCATCTTGTTTCATGAAATACATAAGCAATACACAAGTTAATCGCTACATAGAATACATAAAGTCCACCTCCACCATTACCAATGTAAGCCTCAAATAAGGGTTAGAACTTAGAAGCAATAGCGAAACTAAATAGAATTTTTAAAAATTAAAGATATCGAAAAACTCTACTATCTTCATATTTAATGTAAGTCCTCCTGATTTGCTCCAAATCATGTAAGTCTGTGCTTAACTCCAATAGTTCTTACTCTAAAATTTAAAGAACATGTGTACTGTGCACCTCAAACACATGATAATCTCAATCATGATAAAGAGCCTAATTAAACCCTCACATTTTAAATATATTTTTCGGAGTTCATTAAATGTCACATTTCTGTTTAAGAATATTTGGATAAAAATAAAATTATGAACTTAAAAAGAGATGTTTAAAATGAATTTTTTGTCGATGAATATGATATAAAGAAGGGAAATGTAAATGTTCAACAAGTTAGTTTATTGATGGTGTTTGATTGTGCAAGGGTCAAACTCCGATCACTTTCTATTTTGTGAAAATGAAAAACAGGGGTCAAGCTCAAGGGAATCGCCAGAAAAGCTTCTGGGCTCTACCTGCTAGGACAAACACAAATGAAATCAGAAGGCTAGGCTGGGGGAGTTGGGGGTGATTCCCAGTTTTGCTCTCCGACGCTCAAGTCAGACGGTGGTCTGAAAGAGGAAAATGTAAGCTTAAAGTATGGAGTTGCAGTGGTCCGGAAAAACTTGCAGAGATGGAGAGGAAGTTCCATATTTATAGTTGAGGGTCAGGGACCCCTTGGGTAATTTGCCTTGCGTGGCCCTGCCCTAATGTTGCCCTAACACGTGTCGCAACGGGGAGTTTCCTAGGAGGAATCTCCTGCAAAATCTGGTAAAAGTGAGTGTTTGCAACAAGACCAGGTGCGCGGACTTGTACGGGTGTCAAAGAGCCGTTTTGGAAGTTGGTGACGAGGGCGAGTAGCACGCTCGTGCCAACTGAAACTGATGGATCAGGGGGTCCGCATGGGGATCAGCATCCATTCAGTGCAACGAGGGTGTAGGGGACCCCTCTTATTCTGTAGTTGTGCGAGGGTGCCCTCGTGAGGGCATAATGCTCGGTTAAAGATTTTCTTAGAGCCATAGGGGCATGCATGTTGAAATGAGACTGAAGCTCATTGGATTGCCCTAAAAAGCTCGTAAGGGGAATGCAGGAGTGGCCACGTGTTGATGAAAGTCCGGGGTGATTGGGGACCACTGAATCCACGTGTCACGCGCCGATTGCACCATGTGTCCGGACGTGCGTCAAGCATATTTTATCCCCATCATTTATGGTTTTATTTTTGAAAATATAAAGTATTTGGTTAAAGTTGAGGATGAGTACAAGATAATTTTAGTTTGAAATTATTCGTGACAAATCGGTGCTATAAAGGGATAAACATTTATGTTTATCATGTAAAAATATAATTTTTTTTAAAAAAATATTAATTAAATAATAAATATAATAAACCTATTTAGATGTATAATTAGATTAATAGGGATCGGAACGGTCTTGAATCAGAATTTGAGAACATGTTTTATTTAATTGATTTGCCGGAGGGCGGAGGGTAATATTGTTGGATAGAAACTCATGATTGATGAAACGGAGGGGAATATACGAATATTGCTTGTTTTTCTTGCGTTTGTGTTTTTCTTATTCATGGTTGAGGTTATTATTGTTGAGAAAATGGGAGAAATGGAATCAGAATGACACGGGTAATCCCTGTCCTTAAAGTGTTAATCGCCCCTACTCTCTGAGTTTGCTAAAGGTTGCAGACGATTTACTTTTTAGGATATATGTCAAGCTGGAAAAAGAAGAATTCAGACAATAGCAATTTGCCAGAATTCAGGTGAGTTTTGCTGTATTTTTTCAGGTGTTGGATTGTCTATTTATAGGCGTCAGGAGTTTGGCAGGATTAAATGTGGGAATTTGAATAGGTCAAATTCAGGTGTTAATGGCCTGAATTACACCCCTTTGAATGCCCACTACCTGACTGTTACATCCCTCAACGGATCTGATTGTTGAATCAGATTCGGATGTACCTAGACATCCCTCAGCGGATGTACTTGGACATTGGTTAGTAATTTGAATTTTGGCGAGGCTCCAAGCTCCTAGCGACGATGCGTACGTGCGAAGTGCAAAGTGCGCCATCAAACGCCACATTCGTCCATGCCCGGCCCCGGCCCGAGCCCGAGCCCGAGCCCGAGCCCGTGCCCGTGTGCGCGCGCGCGGTGCACCGCACCGCGTGTGAGCCCATTAGTCCTCTCTTGGGTCCCATAATTTAATAACACATACAACATTATAATATATAAAGTTGTCTGCTTAGTGTTATTTTTTCAATGTGGGACACAATAACCAATGCACATTTTCCAAACAACCTTTGATATGCCTTTGCACAATTATTGATTAATTCTCCAACAATTAATTGTATTTATGCACAGCATATTCAACAATCCCCCACTTGTTTGGAAAACTACTCTTTTGCCAGACAAGTCCCTGAAGATTTTGTCAAAGATCACATGCCTAGAGGAAGGTGTGACGAACATTGAACCTTCCCTTAGTGTAAATAACTCAAAATTGCATCGAAGTTGACGGTGTCCGTAGATTGAACCTCAACTCCTTCGTGATGCAATCGGAGTTATCACACACATGTTTTCTTTCTCATATAGCAAGCACTCCACTGCTTTGCGCTTATAAAGCCATACGCGATATCCCATTTCATGAACCTTTAAGAGAGTAAACCACAACTCTCTATAAGAAGCGGCTTCACTTCTTGTTCATATAGGCAAAATGTTTCTCTAGCACTAGTTACATTAGTGCAGCATTTTGTTAGGAGCATAGCTCAACCTTGTCACTTTGCAACTTACTGAGCTATCTTTTACTACATATGAGACCACTTTGACAGCTCTAACCAACTCGTGACTTGTTTTTCCCTTTGAACCTATAACCAGGGGTAACCTAGATTATAGGTAGGGTTACCATCACTTATGGTTCGGGTGGTTTAGGTCCCATATCTCTAGTAGTTGTAGCTACTAAGTCTCTCGTCAGAGGCTTAGGCTTAGTAAATGGATCAGTCAAATTCTTATTTGACCTCACATAGACAATTGTTATGATACCATCTTGTATCAATTGTCTCACAAATGCATGTCTAAGACCAATATGTCTAGACTTGCCATTATAGGTACCACTATACGCTTTTGTAAGCGTAGCTTCGCTGTCACAATACAACGAAATTGGAGGCATTGGACTCGGCCATAGATCTATGTCTAACAACATATTTCTAATCCAATCAGCCTCTTGTCCAGCTTGTGCCAAAGCTATGAACTCAGATTCCATGGTAGAGTGAAAGATTATTGTCTGTTTCTTACTTGCCCAAGAAACAGCCCCACCGGCAAGAGTGAAAACCCACCCACTTGTGGATTTATTATCTCCCACGCTAGTTATCCAACTCGCGTCTGAGTACCCTTCCAACACACTAGGAAATTTGTTATAGAACAAACTAAAGCTAATAGTTCTCTTAAGGTACCCAAGTACCCTACTAATAGCTTTCCAATGATCAGCATTTGGACTGCTCATGTATCTGCTAAGTTTTGAAACTGCAAAGGAAATATCTGGTCTAGTGCAATGCATTGCGTACATAAGGCTGCCAATAGTACTTGCATACTCAAGCTGTGCAATAGCTCTACCAGTATTTTCTTTAAGTTTCAGTCCGTTGTCAAACGGAGTATTCACCTCCTTGATCTCGAGGTGACTAAACTTAGTCAGAACTTTCTCAATATAGTGAGATTGGTTTAGTGAAAAACCCCCACTATGTTTTTTAACTTTAATGCCTAAAATAGTATCTACTTCACCTAAGTCTTTCATCTTAAAGACCGAGGATAGATACTTTTTAGTCTCGTTTACTCCAATCATATTCGTCCCGATGATCAACATATCATCGACATATAGACAGACTATCACCATATAGTCAGTCGTACTTTTGGAATAAATGCACCTGTCAGCACTGTTATACTTGAATCCGAATTTCAAGATAGCAGTGTCAAACTTCTCATGCCACTGTTTTGGTGTTTCTTTTAGACCATACAGAGATTTTACTAACTTACACACTTTGTTTTCTGTTCCTGGTGCTACAAAACCCTCAGGTTGTTCCATATAGATTTTTTCTTTTAAATTTCCATTTAAAAAAGCTGTCTTTACGTCCATTTGATGAACAAACAGATCGTAAAGAGAGGCTAAGGCAAGAAGAATTCTAATGGAAGCAACTCGAGCCACCGGTGCATAAGTGTCAAAGTAGTCAATCCCTTCTACTTGTCTAAACCCTTTGGCAACTAACCTAGCTTTAAAAGCTGATATAGTGCCATCAGTGTTTCGTTTTCTTCTAAATACCCACTTGCACCCAGTGGGTTTAGAACCACGAGGTAAGTCTGCTAATACCCAAGTATTATTACCCAAGATCGAATCCATTTCATCGTTCACAGCTTCCTTCCAGAAGGAAGCATCTCGAGAAGCCATAGCTTCTGAGAATGTTTTAGGATCCGTCTCAAGTGAAAATACAAACGGTATTTCACTTACCACTTTATTATCCTGGTCCCCCTCCACCAAGAACAATAAAGCCTCAGAAGAGATAAAGTCTTTGTCTAGACTTTTCTCTTTTCTTGCTCTAGTACTCCTTCTAGGCTCAATTGGTTGTGTAGGAATATTATTTTCCTCAACCGGCCTTATAGGGCCTCTAAGCTCAATTTGGGATGGCTCAGAATCATTTCCAATATCTTTTGAAAATGTATTTTCGAAGAACTCAACATCCCTGGACTCAGATATCACATTAGACTCCAAATCAAGAAGTCTATAAGCCTTGCTATTAAGAGCATACCCAACGAATACACTTTTAATAGCTCTGGCTCCTAACTTAGTCCGTTTGGGATCAGGAACCCGAAAATAAGCCACACACCCCCACACTTTAAAATAACTTATGTTGGGTTTTCTGCCTTTCCATATTTCATAGGGACTAGACTTCACAACAGTACTAGGCATCCTATTTAGAATATGGCACGCAGACAGAAGGGCTTCACCCCATAAGTTGTGAGGTAAATTTGCATGATTTAACATGCAATTTATCATGTCCAGAAAGGTACGATTTTTCCTTTCAGCTACACCATTCTGCTGGGGTGTATAACCGGCAGTTGTTTGATGTATGATACCACTTTCTTCGCAAAGTGTATCAAAAGCATTCAAACAATATTCCATGCCTCGATCAGAACGTAGAACCTTAATCTTCTTCTCAAGTTGAGTTTCTACTTCTGATTTATATTTCACAAACGAGCTAAGTGCTTCATCCTTAGTTCGTAAGAGATATACGTAACAAAATCTACTAGCATCATCAATAAAAGTTATAAAATACCTTTTTCCACCTCTAGTTAAAATTCCATTTAATTCACAAATATCTGTATGAATCAAATCTAATATTTGTGATTCTCTTTTAACACTTGGAAAAGGTTTTCTAACAATTTTTGATTTTGCACAAATTTCACATTTATCAAGTTCATTTTTACCAATGTCGATTAATCCCATTGCATGTATATTTTTCAAGTTCTTTGCACTAACATGTCCTAATCGACTATGCCATAAAGAAATTGAAGAAATCATGTAAGCAGAAACAAGATTCATATTATTGATAGACATCTTATACATCCCATTACAAGCATAGCCTTTTCCAACAAATTCACCATTTTTCATGATGATGACTTTGCCAGATTCAACAGAAATCTTAAAACCTTTCTTATCTAACAAATCAACAGAAATTAAACTTTTCCTAACATATGGTACAAACAAGACATTAATCAAAGTTAATTTCTTCCCGGAGGTAAAGTTGAGCTCGACAGATCCTTTGCCTCCAACACCGGCTTTGGAGCTATTTCCCATCTGAACCTCTTGCCCCACAACTTCTTCAAAGGTCTTAAAAAGCCTTCGATCATTGTAAATGTGAACCGTTGCTCCAAAATCTAACCACCATCCAGAAAGTTCACTTGCCATGTTGATTTCAGAAATCATAGCCACATCGAGGCTAAGATCAGTCACCATGGCAACTAGGTTCTCCTCAACCATGTTTGCAACTCCGGATCCACTCTTCCGTTGTGGGCATTCTCTCGCATAATGTCCTGTTTCTCCACAAACATGACACTTGCCTTTTCTTTTATTAGTAGCATTATGAGCAGGTTTAGGTTTCTGCCCGGATTTCTTAAATTGTCCTTGATTCTTTTTAACCCCGAAAGACTTCTTTTCAGAACTTCCAGCCTCAACATAATTCACGTTGGATTGTCCTTGAACCAAATTCTTGCCATCGTGTTTCCGAGCCTCCTCTTCAATACGCAGATGTTTCTGAATTTGTTCCAAGGACATATCCTCAGATTTATGCATCAATCTCTTTGCATAATCTTTCCAGGTAGGAGGAAGCTTTGAAATTATAGCTCCTACCTGGAAGGCTTCTGGAAGGACAATTTTCACTATCCGAAGTTTGTTGACAATTACCTGGAGCTCATGCACTTGCTCCAGGATTGGTTTATTATCAACCATTTTGAAATCGAGGTATTTAGATACTAAGTATTTGTTAGTACCTTCTTCCTCAGCCTTATACTTGTATTCCAGCGCCTCCCAAAGCTCTCTAGGTGATTTGACGTTTGTGTACAAATCATATAATCTGTCAGAAAGAGTGTTGAGGATGTGGCCACGAGCCAACTCTTCATCTTCAGCTCTTTTCTTTCGTTGTTGCTGAAAAGTCTGTACTATTTCTTGATGGATCTGCAATGCATTCTGGGAGGGCCCTGCGGCTGCAGTACTTACAGGAGGATTGGCAGGAGGAGCACCGCCTGATGTAGTGGGATTAGCAGGAGGAACAACACCTGCTGCAGTGGTTGGTGGATCCAAATCAACAGGCTGCTGGGGAGCAGGAGGATCTTCTGGAATTGGTGGCAGACTGGGATCCAGAACATAGGCAAGCTTAAGGACAGTAAGCAAGAACTTCATCTTGTCCTGCCAGCGGCTGAAGTTGTTGCCATCGAAACGGTCTAGCTTTTGCTGGTTCATGATTCTGAAGGATTCAGACTCCATTTCTACGAATTAACACTTTAAGATTGTTGAGAAAATGGGAGAAATTGAATCAGAATGACACGGGATAATCCCTGTCCTTAAAGTGTTAATCGCCCCTACTCTCTGAGTTTGCTAAAGGTTGCAGACGATTTACTTTTTAGGATATATGTCAAGCTGGAAAAAGAAGAATTCAGACAATAGCAATTTGCCAGAATTCAGGTGAGTTTTGCTGTATTTTTTCAGGTGTTGGATTGTCTATTTATAGGCGTACAGGTGTTGGATTGTCTATTTATAGGCGTCAGGAGTTTGGCAGGATTAAATGTGGGAATTTGAATAGGTCAAATTCAGGTGTTAATGGCCTGAATTACACCCCTTTGAATGCCCACTACCTGACTGTTACATCCCTCGACGGATCTGATTGTTGAATCAGATTCGGATGTACCTAGACATCCCTCAAACGCCATCATTCGCCCATGCCCGGCCCCGAGCCCGTGCCCGTGCCCGTGCGCGTGCGCGCGGGCGGTACGGTGCACAGCACCGCGTGTGAGCCCATTAGTCCTCTCTTGGGTCCCATAATTTAATAACACATACAGCATTATAATATATAAAATTGTCTGCTTAGTGTTATTTTTCCAATGTGGGACACAATAACCAATGCACATTTTCCAAACAACCTTTGATATGCCTTTGCACAATTATTGATTAATTCTCCAACAATTAATTGTATTTATGCACAGCATATTCAACAATTATTATTATTATTAAGAAGAAAAAGAAGACTAAAAATATAGAATAAAGCCGTGACACTCGTGATCCATCCACAAAATCATAGAGCTAGGAAACACTTGACAAAAGTTGTCAACCCATAAGAGTTAACTTCATTCCTAGTAGCATAAAACATAATACTCATAACCTTGCATGCAAATTTAATCCAAACAGTAACCCAATTATTCTCAAGGAGCCCCTCCTCCAAATCCACCGCTAGGCTCGTCACCGCCGCCCATGCCAACGTCTGCACCAAGTCCCGCTCGGGCTCGTAATCCACCACCCGGTCTACCGCCAATACCCAAGCCCAAATCAAATCCGCCGCCTATCCCCATTCCACCACGGCCAAGGCCAACATCGATTCCTCCCCCAAAACCAGCCCCAACTCTTGCGCCGCCTTCATCATCAGACAAATCAGCAGGGAACTTTTCTGCATTGCTATTGGTTGTCAATATTTCTCTAGCATTAATATTACAAAGGGCAGACAAGAACAGGAGAAGGAGAAGCTGGGCAGGCATATTCGTTGTTTGTTGCAAGAGACAATAGTTGCTTCTTCTGCCAAGTGAAAGGTTTAGGGGCACTTTATATAGATAGTGGCAAACCAATGAGTCCAAATTTGGTGGTAAATTGTGGGAGGATTTTCCACATATTGCTGCTGAAATCGATGCATGTTGGAAATAGGCCATCTCCCCAACTGTAAAACATAAAGGGTGGATTAACTCCTCTGAAACTATATACATAGTCGTTAATTAATTTGCACGGTGCATGTTTGTTGGGTTGTTTCAAAAAACTCTGAGCTGATTTGCAGCTTTAATTTCGTTCTAAATTTTTTTTTGAACTTTGCAAATTTCGGTACTTGTTTTCAGACATAACTGCACTTCCAATTATAAAATTTCTTAGTTCCAAACAATCAAAATTTTAACTTTTTGTGTACAGTGAGTGCAGAGATTCAGTCCTTGGTTGACCCGTTGAGGTGGGTTGTGAAAACTGGGAATTGTGATGACGTGACGAGGATTAGGATTTTAATTTGGGATGTCAATTCCGGAGGATTTGGATTAGGTCAAGATAATGGCAACGAACGGCCCATAATCGGTGATTTCAAACCCACCTAATTTGGTAGAGTGTATCAGGCCCAAATAGTGATTTTAAACCCACCTGATCTCATGTTTGGTAGCATTCATTAGATATACGCTTCAGGCCAATCTGACTTAATTATTAGCCTGCAAGAAGCCCAGGCCCAACACTGTTCATTGATTAAGTTGTCTCCTTACGCTTTCAAAAGAATCTTTTCTCTATACTATAATAATAATTGCAAGTCTAAAATCAAAAAGTCTTTCGGGATTCTTAGGGAAAGAAAACTTCAAGAAGTAGAAGCTTCCCGGCAAAGCTTCAAACAAAGAGGTTGGGTTGTTCACTCCATTGATTTGACTTCACTTTATTTAATCTAAGATAGGTGCCTGGCGGGACAGTGAAGGCTCATTTAGTAGACAGCGAACGAGCAGCAAGCACCTACTCCTATCAAGGGCTAAGATTAAGTTGACTATGATAATTGAGGGCTATTGTTCATATTTTTTTTTCTTCCAATCCTTGCCTTTTTCCCGTCGCTAACAATATTTGCTAACAAATTTTGGAAAATTAACACATCTATCTGGACTAGGTTTTGTTTACACAACTACGACGATTCCTCACTTTGATTGCAGGTGAGAGTCGAGATATATTGCCTCTTTCGATTCATGTTTGATTAATGAAAAACTTTTTTATATAGTAATATGAAACATTTACATTTACTTTCGTAAAGATATATTTGAATTTTGAGAAATTTGTTGTTGCGTTTTTTCTAAACACAATATAAAAAATAAATTATTTACGTAGATAATAAAAAAGAACAAGAACAAATAATTAATCCTCCTTCCTAAATGAATTACCAAAGTAACAAGAGTTTAGGAGAGATTAATTAAGAGATCAGATTATATCGTAAAGAAGAACACGAACAAATAATTAATCCTCCTTCCTCAATGAATTACCAAAGTAACAAGAGTTTAGGAGAGATTAATTGAGATATCAGATTATATCGTTGAATCGTCATATACCAAAAGTTTAGGAGAGGTTCATATACCAAAAGTTCAGATTATATCCTAGAATCGTCATATACCAAAGTAGCAAGAGTTTAGGAGAGGTTAATTAAGATATCATGTCGTAGAATCATCATATCTCAAAGGGTCCGAATTTATAGAATTTAAAATTAGTGTTATCGTAGTTCAACTCAATCTCTCTTCATAACTAATAACATTCTATCTTATCACAATTCTCAACAAATAAGTTTATATTTTATCATAAGATAGAATTCAATAAATACATCTTAATAAAATCTCTTGTTTTATATAATTTGGACCTAAAAATCATGGCCCCAACACTCGTATTATGTAATAACAAATGATTTAATGAAACACATTTTTATGAAATATAAAGCATATTTCAATTTTAATTTGTAGATTTATATCTACATTTTGAAGAAATATTATGTTGCATAACAATTAGTAAGTGAAATAGAAAACCTTTGTGCGAATATAAAGCACATAACTCTAAGCTTGTGAAATTTATCAAACTTTTAAGCAACTGCCATATTTTTCAACAACATAATTAAGTGAATGATAATTTAATCATTTTAAAATTATTAAAAAATTAATAAAAAATAAAATTTTGAAATAGGGAGTTAACTATTTTTTATTTATTTTTTCTTATTAGAGAGAATACTTTAATTCCAAATACCATTCAGAGAGTAACTTTAAATATTCTTGTTGATACCGAAAATTCGAAAATAAAATTACTAATTGATAGTCCAAATAAATTGACTTTTGATTATTAATTTTTATTCTAAGTCCATAATAAATTTGAGCTTACATTTTTAATTCAACATAAGAATTATGGATTTCAATTCTTATTTTTTGGATTAATTAGATGGATTAAATAAATGATCCATTAAATAAAATGAAGTTCAATTTGAGGAAGCGTCTTCAAATTCAGGCCCAAGCCCATGAAACCCAAGAGAACAACCGAAAGCCTATAAATAGAGGCTTCAAGCGTACAAGTTCACACAATACAAATCATAAATCACAAGCAAAGCATAAGTCATCAAATTCTCAAGAACAAGAGGCATTCAAACCCTCAAATCTTCGAGTCATTGTCACTTTCAATCCCGAAGTGCTATCCGTGCAACGAGCTAACACTTCCAGACAAATTCTACAAATTCAACCAAGTTCTACGTTTGATTCGAGATTAAGCATCAAGTTGTACCACTTCTTTTACATTAAATCAATAAATTTTTTGTTTCACTATTTTCTTGTATTTTGTACTCATTTATTACAGATTCAACGAAAATTTATGTAAACAATCCGTACATAGTTTCTTAATTAATCCCCAACGATTTTGTTTACTAGCAAGCTATTTTTAAATAGTGGAAATCCATTCATTAATAGGGGTAGGGTTGGCGCGGGACGTGGAGTTCGGATCGGAGAATTCGGGATCGGGATGAAATTTTAACTACCCGTTCCCATCCCGAAAAAGTCGGGTACCCAACTAGTCGGGGAGTTCGGGATTCGGGCCGGGATCGGGATTGGCCTCGGGGAGCCCGACATAATTTTCATTTTTTTCCCCTTCTTTTTATATGTTTGAAAATATTTATATAATTAATATATTTAAATATTAAATAATCGAAAAGGTTCATTTTCGAATTTTTGAATGGTTTAGCAAACATTATTAGCGCAAATTATTCAATTCCATATTTCCATCGATTTTTTATAAAATTAATATTACATAATAACATTCATCCAATTTCATCAATTTATAATGAATTCATTACCGAACAAAATTGTTACAGCCCTGTTACTTTAAGTAATATGGTTTTACTCATTAGTCAAATAACTTATTAATTTAATAACTTTTTTTATAATTTACGATCTAATAGTAAGTATATAATATAAATTATATAATATATATATATATATTTTTTATTTTTTTTTATTATTATTATTTTTTTAATACCCCGAATTTCCCGATCGGGTAGTAAATTACTCCCCGATCCCGATCCCGAACTTTGGTGTCGGGATCGGGTACCCTTCCCGAAATTTAAAATCCCGATTTCCCCATCCCGATCGGGTCGGGACGGATCCCGAATTCCCCGATCCGAACGCCCACCCCTAAATAGGGGCAGCAGAATTAGAAAAGAGAGTATATATCGCGTGGCTTTGAAATAGTGAACAATTAATATTAAGAATGACCATAGTACGACTTCGCGTACTGATCAGGCATAAAGGCATAAGCCACATTCACTGAATCACAATTTCACACGTACTGGGGGACTTCACTTGACTTTACATAATGTGGGAAACTGGGAATAATTGAAATCTAATATTGTTTTGAAATACAAAATTAATCTAACTATGGCACCAATAGTAGAAAGGTTCCGATACTTGGTCATGACAATGCGAGCCATTACGTTTATTGATCGTCCACACTGATTTTATTGAGTACGTTACCTATACTCCGTTCAAGGAAATCCACCTCCGAGTCCACCACCGGCTCCTCCGCCGAACCCACCTCCAGCACCACCACCTAAACCACCTCCACCTCCGAAACCCCCTCCTCCACCAGCACCACCACCAAAACCACCACCAGCTCCTCCTCCGAATCCAGAACCGCCACCAAGTCCTCCACCACCGCCTCCTCCGAACCCTCCACCGGCACCACCTCCGAGACCACCACCACCTCCTGCACCTCCACCTAGCCCTCCACCGGCACCTCCACCTAGCCCTCCACCACCACCGGCGCCACCTCCACCGCCTAGTCCGCCACCACCACCTGGGAACAATGTCTTCTCATCATTGAAAGAGTCCGGATCAGTGCCAGCTAGCTTGCGTGCAGTGGTGGTGCAAACAAAAGCACCGAGGAGAACAATGAGCAAAAACTTGGACGTCATGTTTGGAATTATAAGAAAATAATGAGGTTTGAGTGTTGGTGATGAGAGTTAGAGTCTTGTAAACGGGGATTATATAGGGATAATGATCCTGAAGAATTATTGAAGCGGGCCAGTGGAGGTAGCTAGTGATCTTAAATGGCGCATCTTCTCATCCATAAACCGTATTCCTAATGTTATTATTTTTTTGGTGCCGCTAATGTTATAATTAATGCAACTACCTGCGTCCATTGAAGAAATGATTTACCATCTAATACTAGGGCTGACTTGTTCAAATATGTGAATATTACTTTAGCCTTATCGCGGGAAGACTTTTGATTATCAACTTGATACCCAGCCCCACAGGCCATTGATGTACCTTGCATGGCATTGTGCTGCGAAGGCATATAAGATTATATAGTGAAGAAATCACATTATAAGATTTCATCAATCAGGTTCCAACTATTATCTAGCAGAAATAATCATATGTACAAACTAGCTTGAAAACTAGTGTTATATATGGATTGTGCTGCGAAGGCATTACAGGTGGATTATGATCAGTATGTTAATTAGTTAATGTTTATGTAAATAATACAACTGAAAAACTCATACTTAATTTTACAATTTTTGTAGTAATATACATGCATGTCTATACTGAAGGAATTTTCAGTTTTAATGTTTACTTGTTAATGATCATGAATAACTAAGAGATCTGGTTTTATTTTAAAGGGCAGATTGCTCTAAACCCTTTGCCCGACATTAGGAGCAAAATGCTAACAATTATTTTGAGGCAATGGGCAATGTGGAATCCAACAAAAATAAAAATCCCAAGCTACTAATGTAATAAACTGTGTATATAGGAGAAAAGGGTGAACTGAATGATTTTATTATTATTCAATAACTAACCCAATGAAACAAGCAACATTTTGGTTAGGGTAATAACTAAACTACGGAAATTAAAACAAGTCGTGGCGGGATACGTCATGATCGAATTAAGGGGAAATTTTGGCATGCATATGCTTAATTAAATTGATCATAATCTTGTGTTTGTCTTGAATTATTTAAATAATTACAATTATATATTAATATTTGTTAAGTCTGAAATTTGGGTAAGATATGGCCAAATGATCTTGTGATCAACTTAAGTAAGGAATGAGATTTTAATTTTATAAAATCTCCTTCCTATCAAGGAATAAGGCTTCGCGGAAGAGAAAGACCGAGATTTTCTCCCGCGCTGAGGATCCGTTTTCAGCCATGGATAGATCTTCAGACGCGTCTAGCTTATCTCTGGAAAAAAAATCAATCCCAACCCTCCATAAAAATCCTAACGTCGTTCCATATGAGTTCTTGGAGCACACAAGCTTTCTAGCGCCACTATAGTACAGATTTTACAAGTCATCTTCGTCTGAAAAATTACTATTACGAAATTGACTTCTGAGGAATAGTGGACCCAACCGTTTGGGAGTATATACTATATAGAGAGACGCAAACCAACTTTTTTCAAAGGGATGGTTGAGAAGGTTTAATAAGCTTCCCAATTCATCTCTGTCTTCTTGGATAATCAATGCGCCGATAAAAATGTTAGAGTTCCTGCCCTTACCATTTTTTTATTATGTTCAGATCGGACGTGAAATGGAAACTTCTTATTGGTTACTAATTTTAATGACGTTTTAATTATATATATAAATAAATAATACTATAAATATTAAAAATTATAAAATAAGTAAATTATATATATAATTTTAGATTACTTTTAAATATTTATTAATTTTCGAATAACATTTAAAATAAGAAAATTTAAATCATGTGATATATCTAATATTAACTAAAACTTTACCGAACTCAACTAAATTTCTTAACTATAATGTAATTGTTTCTCTAATTCTCTCAAAACCTCAAACCGATTGGATCTCTTATTTTCTCTTCATATTGTTTCGTCTTCTCTCTTTCAAAGACTCATATCACTTTTTTAATTCTTTAAAAACTTTTCTCTCATGAACTCAAGTCTCTTTTTCGATTCTTTCAAAACCTCAAATTGATTTACATTTTTCATTTCTCTCCATATGGCTTGGTCTCTCTGTTTCAAATTCTCTCAAAGACTCAAATCTCTTCTCAATTTTTGTTCACATGTGCTTCTCTAATTAGATCTCTTTAACTAAATCAGCCAACAATTACATCTATTTGATCTGAATAGTTGCATCTTTCCTCATTTTCAAGTCAAGCTCCAACATGGTAATTGAACAAATATAACTCTTTCTCTTAGTGAAAATCTTGAAGATCGAATTCATATCTACTAATCAGAAGCAATGTATAATTATTGATTTCAACCTGAGCAAATATATTCATTTGCTCAAGAGTCAAGAAACATATAGAGCTGGCACTAACAACTCTTAACAAGGTTTTAACATTTCCGTTAATCATTACTGTCGTGTTCGACGTCTTTACCCTGTTTGCCTCTCCATCACTCTTGCCATGAAAACCACTCCAATAAAAAAGAAAAAAAGAATGGAAATAGTGCTTCAAAACTCAAAAGTGTCAACATTTTGGCAGATCTTTAGGAGGTGGAAGGACAGATTCATTCGGGCCCTTTCCATTGTCCACCAAGAACGCCATTTTCAGCCCCCACGTTGTGTGCACCTCCAAATGACAATGCATAAACCAAACTCCTGGAAATTCAAAATCCCATTAAAATTAAATCACCGACAGAATAGCAAATGGAAGGTATAAATACTAAACCGGTGTAACGAGAGGACGAGTGTCTTACACTTGCCTTGTGCTTGATGAAAAATTTAGGGAGAGTGACCAATCAAATAGCAAGTATAATACACTTGCCTTTTTAATTGGTTGAATTCGATCAAGCCGGGTTTGAGCTAGAATTTTCCAAATAATTAAGTGTGCACCAAATATAAATCTAACTAATTAATTTCTACCTGGATTATCCGCCAAAAATCTGATCGCAACCCATCCACCAGACGGCACTCCGACAGTATTCCTCTCCACTGGATCAACAAGATTAAAACTCTTTGGATCCCTTTTCGGATTGAAATTACCCAACCCCTTTCCCACCACGAAGAAATTGAATCCATGCAAATGAACCGGATGATTCTCGGGAGCAATAATCCCCGTATCCTGCAAAACCACCTCAACAGTATCATTATACTTCAACCTATAAACCTTAGTTCCTCTCGTAGTCGCCAAATTAGCCGGCGGGCTGCCAGTGTAGTTAAAAGCCACGGGCGGCCTGCCCGGAAAATCAGTCGTGAAAACCCCCTTCACATTGAAAACGTGCGCTTGCAAAAGAGCAAACGTCGGCATCACAAAGGTCACGTTGTTGACACTTGCCACGACTCGGCTCCCATTCCCGGCTTTGCAGGAGGGGCAGGGGTTGAGCCCGAGCCCGACCGTGAAGAGGAGAGAGCGGTCGACTTTCTGCGGGACTCTTGCGGGGTATTTCTTGGAATTCAAGCTCCTTAATGAGTTAGTAAAGGTGTTGGCAACGGGTGTGGCGTTTCGGGGTGGTGTGGTGGTGAGGGATGTGGGGGAGGTGGCGAGTGTGCCTGAGTAGTGAAGTGTGGCGGTGGCGGTGGTGTTATCGACTGCCACCACGAGGGTGTCCATGAATGGGGATGCAGCTACCATGTATTTGCCTGCGCCTTGGTCGGCGGAGATGAGGACGTTTGTGGTTTGACCCGGGGCGATGAGGATTGTGTCGGTTTTGAAGGGTTTGACGTATGTGGCGTCCACTTCTACGACTGTGAGTTTGTGGCCGGCGATCTTGAAGAAGAGTTCTTCGTTGAGTGCCGCGTTGATGAGGCGGAGCATGTAGGTCTTCCCAGGGGAGACCTTTAGGGAGAAGGGGCCTGTAGATGATATATAATGTCAATGTTGGTCAATCATCATGCACTTTTATGAGGCTTAATTAATGTATTTCTATTCTATCTTCTTGTTTATTTTTGTAAATAAGCTCAAGCCAATTTTCAGACATGCCAAAATATTGTGAAAACAAAAAAGGTGAAGCTAAAATTACTGTAATTAAGATCGTAGGTGGTTGGTTTTTGTTTTGAATATTGTTTTTCCTTGGAGAAAAAAATAATAGTAACACTACCGAACTCTCTTCATAAGATGAAAGATATGGGAAAAAAGAAAAAGACAAAAGAAGTAATTATACAATTAATAGTTTGCAAGAATTCTTTTGTTGAGTTTGGACGACTAAGCTCTACCTGTAGAGGGACAATTTGACAGAGTCCCGGGACGGCCATTGATAATGTGAGCATCAGAGACATTTGGTGCCAGGCCTGATTTTAGAGCCTCATTGATGACAGCCTCCGTGTCGGATTTCCACCATTCAGCTGAAATTAATTCATCGAAAGAATTAATTACAATCATTATAAACACACAAAGTCTGTGTGTGTATATATATAATTGTTGCAATATTACAGAATGAAATTAAATCATCACCTAAAACGACAACTCGTTCGTGGTCAGGTTTGGGGAAAGGATACGGGACACCTCGTTTAGGTAAGATAACAAGGGCGCCATGAACAGTGGCCCTCAACCACAGAATATGTGCGTGCCACCAGAGCGTGCCTCTTTGGCCTGTCACGGTAAAGTTGTATACATAACTGTGCCCTGGCCGGATTGGGCACTGCGTGATGTATGCTGGCCCATCTGCCCACCCTGTTCGGAGTTGCCTCACTCCATGCCTGTAATCATCATTGCCAAAAGTAAGAGTGAGTTATTTGCCTTATGAAAAAGTTAATTATAAAGATATTGGAAATTAAATCTCTAGTAGAATGTTGATCTTATTTGTTTTTTTTTGCTATAAGGAGCCCATGGCTAATTAGGATCTAGTAATATGCCATTGGTTTAATGCGATTGGCATGTATCAGCTGGTTTGGGCCGATACACAACAATAAATGTGGTTCGGCCTAATATTGGCTTATAAGTGGTATAATAATGCCTACACCCTATAATACATGGATACGGATATAGCGGCACAGACACGACACAATATGGATACGACAACACAGGTTTTTTTTTTAAAAAAAATTTTCCATGTGAGGAGTGTCAGATACGATGTCCGACACGACACAACATGACAAAATAATATTTTTAGAAGTGTCCGTATATCAAAACCTACACCAAGAGATGGGTAGTATCATGTGGTATTGGAAAAGAATGTGAAAGAAATACAGTTGATCACTTACATCTCTACTTAATAGCGTAAACAAAGACAAAAGGCTATATATATCAATGAGGTTTATGCTACAAATGAGGCTGTTCATAAGAAATAAAGGACGATTTATACGTCCACCGGAGAATTACTAGACAAATATATATAATTAACGAAGAATTTTAGCAAAGTGAATAATAGACAAATATAAGTAATGAAGAATTTTGAGCAAAGTGAAAAAATAAGCCATATTCTTACCAATGGATGGAGACATTATACTTAACACGATTAATGACCCTGATGAGCACTGTATCATCTTCCCTGGCGTAAATAGTAGGACCTGGAAATTTTCCATTGACCGTTACAATGGATTTGGTTGAGCACAACTGAGTGGTGTTTTTCATCATCACCTGCACACGGTTACAACTTACATGTAACAATTTACTATAATAATCTAATAACCAAAAATGATGAAATTAGTAAAGGAATCATTGGAGACAACTCACATTAAATTGGTAGCGGCGAACAGCGGACTCGACAAAAACCGTACACAAACATGTTACGAGGATCAACACCCGAAATACCCAACAACCCATAATTCCCTGTGTGTAAAAACTGAGTTGTGTTGTTCAGTTGATATGTCTTTCTTAGCTAGTTGCAGTCAGGGATGACCTCCCAACGCAACATTATATAGCTGAAAGTAAGTGCCAGAATATGGCTGCCACAATGTCGTTTTTCCTTCGTTAGGTGAAACAATTAAGCCTTTAAACATAAGTCAGCTGTCAGCTACTAAGCCAAAACTAAAGCCTTCCTTCAGTTCCATTTCTTAATTGTTACACAAAGTGTTGATTATATATATATATAGGGATAAATATTTTGAACATCCTATACGTTTTTGGACTTCGTATCTCAAACTATAAAAAGTCTACGTTTACATCTTCAACTATTGTTTTGTAAAAAATTACAACCTGGTTCCGATGTGTGACACAAAATTTCTTCCACGTGTCACATGATGAGTGGAATCAGGTTGCAATTTGTTACAAAACAATAGTTTAGGATACAAGCGTAGATTTTTTATAGTTTAGGATGCAAAGTCCAAAAACCGTGATAGTACAGGATGTTCAAAATATTTATTATATATATATATATATATGGTGGGTGGGTTTGTGCTTTGTGGAGACAGCCTTATAGTTGGTGCCGGGATTGATTATTTAAATTGTTTTTAAGTTTTACATTAAGAAAAATTTTACATCAAACTCCAATCCGTTATATAGAAAAATGTATTATATTTTTTATTTGATAATTTTTTTTATTTAATAAGTTATATCCAATGACGGAGCCGGGGGACCTTTGGTGCCCCCGTCCCCCTAAATTTTGATTTTTTTTTTTTAATTTTTGTATGTATATTTTTTATATATTTATGTTTTTATCCTTTAATTTTTTGATATTTTAACTTTTCGTTCCCCCCTAATTAAAAATTTCTCCCCTCCGTTTTTGGTATTTTAAATTTTCATCCCCCCACAACACTAAATCCTAGCTCCGTCCCTGATTATATCAATTATAAGATATATATAAAATGATCTCCCCCTTCTTACCCTAATTGGCTAATTTTATCCGAGGGCTAGAAATTAAACTAATTCTCACTAATTAAATTTGAGTAATTTATCATATGTGATTGAGAAAAAGAGTGCATGCGAAAAGAAGTCTATTTAGGTAATCAGTCAACAACGGAGACGGAGTCCAAGGCCCTCTTATCTGCTCATTCTAAATTTTGAAATTTTTTATTTTTATATATATTTTTTAAAATATGAATGATTTATATCTAATTATTCTATATTTAGATTTAATTATAATACAATCTATTTAAATTGAATAATTATATTTTAATTTCTGTAAATCTTATTTGACCTGAGGATTCTAATGAAATTTATAAAAGTACATTTATACCCCTAACACTGGTATGAGTGTTATGTTGAATATATGACCAAAATTACAAAATTATCCCCACAATTTACAAATATAAACAAAACGATACCTACGGATTATGAATTTAACAACAAATTAAGGGTATTTTTTGAATGAAATAACGGAATCCTAAACGGACTTCATGGACCACAAATCGGTTCCTAAAGTTAGAAACTAAAATGTAATTTTTAATTTTAGATGAACTGCGTTATAATTAGGCCTAAATACGGAATAGTCGATTGTAATTATTTCTTTAAAATGTTTATAATTTTGTTCTCCTTTCTTAAATTCTGATTCCTGACTCTAATTAATAAAGTTAGTCCGACCGTGATGCATGATCCAAAATTAAATGGGATAAACAAACTTAATTAATTTGCGAATAACGATCATAAATTTTCCTTTTTAATATGTAATTATGAAGATGGAAGGCGAGATAATGCATAATCAAAAATTTTGTACATTCAATTTTCCTTTTTAATACGTAATTATTGAAAATTTTTATACCAAATCTTATTCGGTCGACAACTAATTAAAAGAGCAAGTGTGTTACACTTTCTATTTGATTTGTCATTCTCCATAAATTTTTTAAACGGCAAGTGTAAAATATTCGCCCTCTCATTACACCAATTTAGCCGAATTAGGCTTGGAGTAGAATTTTCCATAATTATTAAGATCAAAGGAGAGAGATTATATAATACATCTGGTACACAAAAAATTATTAAGATCAAATGAGAGAGAATACATAATCCAAATTACAGTACACAAAAATTATTATCTGTATCTAAACTAATTTATTGGATGAAGTTTTTCCTGCCTCAATTTTCTCCAAAATGGATTGCTTCATGATTCATCTTCACCTCGATTTTGCCTGTCCTCGTCTGTCTTATTTTGAAGATCCTTGAGAACCATTTCCGGTACGACAAAATTTGCAATCCAGTACGCAACTAAACATACACCACTGCCAATACACAAGTAAACTTTTATACATTTACACACAGACACATACATATATATACTTTGCAGTAGTCGGCAGAGGAGGCTCACCCTGTCTGAAGTAGGACCGACAATTTTCCGGCGGTTGGCAAATTGGTGGCAAGAGAAACAGCAGTTGGTAGAGCCTCCGCCCTAGTTAGGGAAGCTGAGGAGAACCCATTTCGATTCAGTTGCACTACACAATGTTTAATAATGGACGGCCGAATATGGTGTTTGAGTTTGTGCTGAGAAAGTAGTGCAGAGGGGAGAGACCGACAATTGATGCACTTCATTTAGCAAATCTGGTGAAATAGAAGCTCAATTCTTGAAGTCTGTGGATAATGTTGATTTTGAGATGATATATAACCTTTTTTGTGTTTTGGATGGTTTTTATGTTGTAATTTGTGACTATGACTGTCCCCACCTAATCTTCCTCCGACCTGATATTTTTGCACCGAATGGTTTTGATTTTTGAACATCTTTATCTATACTCTATTCTTAAGGGTCAGAGACAAATATAGTCACTTGATCTTTAATTTTATTTATTTAATTTAATTTTTTTTTCCATCTTATGTGGAACGTGTTTATTCATTTATTATTCCTACTTTTTTTCTCCTCTTACTTTTATTCTCATTTTTATTATTTTTATTTTTTAGTTTATATTTTAATTATTTTCTATTAATATACTATTATTAGATTTACGTTAAGATAAACAATTTAATTTAATATATTTAAATAATAATATTTTTTTTTGCACACTCATTGAGTGTGCAGAATTACTAGTATATATATGGACGGCCAAACATGTCATTGGGAAGTTTTAATTTTTGAGACCATCTCCCTAAATTACAATATTCCCCATTTTAAAGAGAATAGAGATTAGTGAATAATAATCTTAGACTTGGGAGAAGGCCAGACAGGGAGAACAAAATTTTGAATTTTCCGGTTAGATGATGCGCGCATTGATTTTGGGAATAATTATATTTGCTTAATATTTTATTATAGATTTTGATTGATGAAAAGATTATTTCGGGATAATTAAAATCATCATAAATTATGAATATTCTCATTGATGAAAGCGATGACGGCTCGATAGCATAAAGAAAACAGTTGGCTCCGAGCGGCAGTGGTTCTTTTCTATTAGGACAGACACACGTTATGAGACCAGATTGGAAAATATGAGATGATATCCAATTTCGGTTCTTCGACGCTCAAGTTAGTAAACCTTATATGAAGATTTAAGTAAGTTAGAGAAAAAATGAACAGCATTGCTTACCCGATGTGTAACACCCACGACGATAGGCGCCACATCCCCCGCACTACAAGTCTAGTCCACACGTGAAATTGAAAATCCAGCATGAACCGAACTCATAGCGAACGAGTGACAAAATAAAAATAATTCCCTAACTAGGCAGAATCTAACCCTGTACCAATTAAATCACAATGCTAAAACAAGGTGCGGAAGCAATAATTAAGCATGACTTTCAAAAATGGCTATAAGCCCAATAATTCCATAACATAATTAAATTCAACATGCACCTAACAACGTGTTCAACTAAGCATACAACCTGTCCCGAATCAATATTCGATAATTCATAAATCCTGAGTTGGGACACAGGCCTATTAAATAAAAGATACAATAATATGCAATGCTACTCAAGTGTACAAGTGGGACTCGAGACAACCACTAAGACTTGACTTCCGCCTAGCAAAACCTGCAAAGAACTGGAAAAGTGGAAAAGAGGGGTCAGTCTCTAGAAGACTGAGTGAGCAGGAGTTGTACATATATAAAGAAACATGCGCATGCAAGTCATAAATCTCGAGCAACGTTTTAAGTGAGGTTAGTTCCCGCGAAGGGCAAGAAAATAGATAAGCAATGCTCGGACTTTACGACTAATTCATATTAAATTCATTAAGTTCATAAATCATGAATAATCATAATGGCTCGGCGAGTGAGCGTGCATAATTCTCCAACCAAACTCCGACTGTGTACAATGAACATGATTTAATATGTTTTAAATACGTGATCATGCAATACATAATAATACAGGCGAGACATAAACATGAGACATGAGTGCTTGGGCAATCCGTGTCCCGGCCTTCCCGCACGGTGCATAATAACAATAATAACAACATTGAGACGGGGGCTCATGACTCCTACCCGCTCCTTCGATGGGTTAACCATCGGCTCAAGAATAACTCACCTTCCACACTACACGGTCGCGTGAGAGATTCTCAATGAGTACTTTGTGCAATGGCTTAGCTATACGTCGGCCCGATGCCGAACCGGTCTCCATTCACACATTTCCTCGGGGCCCAATAACATGTGCATGATCAAGGTGCATAATCTCGCCAAAACATTCAAATCATGATCATAGTAATCATAATTCATGAGGAAATATTTACTCGATAAAGGTTTACTCGATGACTTTACTTTGAAATCAATATATATATACTTTAGGTTTTTGGCTAAAACTTATCACATAAAGTTTGTAGGGTTGATAATTATCTAGAACGAAAACACCCTCACCTAGAATAACACGAGATAAGGAACATGCGTAATATGGGTGCCTATTCGATCCGGAAGTCTCCACCCTAGAGAAAAACTGGACAAGAAAGGAAACAAGGTGTACTCATGAGAGGAGACTCAATATGATACCAAATAGGACGCACGACAATGTTCATGAAGTGGTGTATCATGTCATAACATGATTGAATATGAAATAAAGCATAAGAAGGTCATGAAATGGTGTGATCGTGTTCTTATGCTCAATTACTCAAACGAATTCAATCAACGTATCAAGTACGGATTCAAACAATCAAACTTAAGCAAGTAGGGACCAATGAGTGTCAAATAACAGCATAATTATCAATTAATCAAGCATATAACTCATATAAGTCACATACGGGAGTCAAGGAAGTGAAAGGAAAGCAAAATGATGGGTTTTGGCGAAGTTTGGCAAAAGTTGACAATTTTCGAAAGTGAACAAGCTGTAGGAAAAGGGGAATATCTTAATTTATAGAAATTGGAATTAAGTTTTGCTTGTTGGGTATGAAACTAGACACATAGAGCTTTCCAAGGATATATGGCACGAATCATGGTTCAAAACGAGGTGAAATTGGCGTAGGCCCGAAGTTGGATGAATGCAGATTTTTGAGGAAGTGGCAACACCAAAAAGAATTGATAATATCTTACAAATGGGAAAATATATTGAGGTGATTTCAATTATAAAATATTCTACACTTCAAGAGGTTTCCGTCGGTTTAAAAATCAGGTCAATCGGAGTTCGTATGAGGGAGAACGAAGCAAAACAAACTCGGACAGAAAACAGAGGAGGATCCACGGCCGTGGGTCAAAAATCCACTCCCGTGGGACAAAAATCCACGCCCGTGGGAAGACCTCCAGGTCTCTGGACACAAATCCACGGCCGTGGGTCAAAATCCACGGTCGTGGATTCACTCCAAGGCTGAAAAAACGCAGGAAAAACAGGGCATGCACTCGGGAATGGCTCCTAAACCACTCCAACACCAAACCACAACAAATAAACACTTCAAAACTAACATATAACATGCATATAACTCACATATGTCATTTAGGCAACATATAACACAAGTTGGGGCTAAAGATTAAACCAATCAATTCATATAAATCCTCCAAGTTACAAATATGTACAAGTCATTCAAGTTACAAGGAAACAAGGCTAAGAACTCAAGGATATATACATATAAAGTCACAAATTCATGCTAGAAACATGTAAACACCATCAAGTTACCAAGCCCTAACTATTCATCAATCAATCTCATGATAGATCAAAACCAACCTTAGAGATAAAGAAATGGGATGAAGATGATGAAATGGAGGAGATGATCTTGACGAGGATGATGCTTCTTGATAGATGATCTTCTTCCTTCTCCTTCTTGCTTGATGATCGATGTGATGAAGGTGAGGATGAGTGTGTGTAATTGGTGTGGTAGAGATTATGTGTGTGTTTGTGTCTTGCAAATTAGATACAAGGTATAAGTAATATATGTATAGATATATGATATATATGTATAAAGTTAGATATTATCTATATAATATGTATATAATCATATTAGTGCTTTATTATTATATACAAATATAATGAATGTGAGTGTGAAAGTGTATAAGAGTTATATATGAATATATATGTATATTACATGCTAATGATCAATTACATGAATGGAATGAGAATAGAAATATAAATCTTATGAATTTTAGTTTAAGTATATATATATATAAATGAAATTATGCTATGATATGAATGAGTGAATCATGCATATATATATATGTATATATAAAATTACATGTCTCTTGCATGAGTGAATAATACAAATGAAATGTTATGTAATGGAAGTACAATTAAAATGATCACATAGACAAATAGGCAATTAATCACATAATCCACTTAGTCACCTAATGCAATTAAGCACGCTTAACAAATCTAACTCCCAAACTCACACGTGTGGCGCGCGTACCTGAATAATTTGAACATGCGGGGCGTTACACGATGTGTTGAAGTCACTATGGCCTATATAGGAATAAGGCAAGGGCCCTTCTTGTAATTCATTTATTTGTAAGCACAAGGGTTGTTGCTCTAAACACATGGGCCAATGAAGGTGTGTCAGGACAAAAGTAGTTTTAGGCCTGCAAAAGTGATATTAGGGTAATGGGAGCGTGCGTATGATAGTATATGGAGCATTAGAGGTTGTATTGGGCAACCCAAGGGACAAGACCCTTGGCTGGTCAAGAGGATGTCTGATCCTCAAAAAGACCCTTGACTAAGGGGTTCCTTTGTGTTATTCATGTATTTTCTAGGAACGCTAGGACTTGAAGCGACGTCAAGGTGGATTTTGTGTCCACATGGCATGTTCGTATTGGGTCTGAGATATTGACGTCGCAACATTTTATTTGACTACATCATTTGTTCCCCAATTCTATAATCATATTAATGTGACTATAGAGTTATTTTGAATTTCAAGTGATGCTACGCTAGGCGGGAACTCTGGTGCTCAACTATAGAGCATTAAATAAAAAGGTGGTGGGTGAGTGCAAGGATTGAGGAAATGACGCGTGTGTCTTAGGATGTGCGTGACGTTTTACTAAAGTGGTGCGAAATTTTAGGCATAATAATCCATGTCTTTTTTGAAACTATACCCGAATCTCACAAACTCTCTCCTATAAATAGGTGAAGTCACTTTCATTATTTACTTTGCATTCTTTAAACTTTAAGAGATTCTTAGTGATTGTAAGTAATTTAGAGCGATAGTGAGAAAGTTTTAGTGAAAAGCTCTACCTTCGAGCGTTAGCATTTCTGCACTTGAAACTTTTAGGTACTATCTTACTTCTTAATTTCTTCTAACACTACAATCTAACCTAGCTTAGGTAACTTTTTCACCCTCAAGCTTAGAGCAACCTACTCCTTTTAGGTCCATAGAGGGAAGATGCCCGATTCATACGTGAGACAATTGGAGGAGTTGAATGATTCAAAGGATTCTGAGTCAATTCTTAATGTGTGCAATTTGACTTTCAGTGAAATTTTTGAGATTCTTGTGAAAGGGAAAGGAAAGAGGCGGTTTCTAACATTAGCCCAGTAAGAGATGAGGATGCTCCGCAGCACTGGGTTCCTTCAACCCCAGCAAAGGCAGGGTCCCTCGAGAAGGCGCCCTAGCAAGAAAAGGAAAAACCAATGCTCTGAAGAAGGCGAAGGTTCCATTATGTTGGCGACGGATAGATTTTCGAGCCAAATAAAGAGCACCACACTCAACAAAACTGAACGTCATTCCCTAGGTATAGCTTGCTTCCTCCATCCCGACTTTAAGTTCTGAACGGCGAAGAGCCAGGAGAGAGTCAACAATCCTCATGAGGGAGAAATTGTCATGTACAGAGATAGCATGCAGACAATTAGCCATTCCCATTCCTTAACCGATGGCAAACATTTTGAACTATTTAAACCTAGCTACAGCGCATATTCCTCCCAACGAAATTGCCTTAAATAAACTCTTCATAGAAGTCATGAAATGCCTGGGGCTCAAGCCCTAATAGATAACTTTGTCCATCTATTCCAAGTGCAAATCGTTTTCATGTGGGTAGAAAATTTACAAAAAATGGGAGTGTGGATGGTAATTAATACAAATATTTTTTAAAATGAAATGTGCAAAAATATATTTTTTGATTTAAATTGTTTCTTATAATTAATTTCCCCATACTTTTTTTATTAACGAAAATTATTTTTTATAAAACTCTTAAACAAATAAATTCTAGTTTAAAATTGAATAATGTTTTCCCCTAAATTTCTCAAGGAAAACTCGGTGAAAATTTTCACCAAAAATTGAATTAAGAGACTGATCAAGAAGACTGTTGGCGTTCTGGCTGTTATACGACGCTATCTCGCTTCAATAAAACAGCGCGAATCTCTTTTGCCTTTTCCATTGACGATTACAAAATTTCCTCTCTTCAGTTTCCCTCCAACTTTGCGCCTGAAAGATATGGAAGAAGTCGACGAAACGGATGTGCAACCTCAGGTTTCCTTCCATTCTCTGTTTTCCGATGATAGATACACTGTTATCAACACCATTTGTTTATCAATTTGCGATTACCTCGTTCGACTGATTCGAGTGTGTTTAGCTTTTCTGATTTTTAGTTTTCAGTTCACTCTCAGGTTGAATATGAACAGCATAACATTAGTGCAGAACATTCATCGTAACTTGGAGAAATTGAAAATGTGATGTTAGTTTAGCAACATCTGCAATTGTAATTGTGGTAGCGTGAGGATCTTTGTTTTGTTTTCTCGAATGCCTAAAGCTGTTACTGTCCACGCGTTTTTGCAGCTTTATTACATTCTGTTTTTGCGATAGATTAGAGTAGCCAATCCTAGAAAAATGTGATGGACTCCTGGCTTAACGCTTAAGGATGTTAACTTATTATCAGGATTTTGTTTTAGTGTGTTGTTATTGACATCTATGGAAAAGCACACTCTGATTTGCCAATAGGTGGAAGCAGCTATCGGAAATGTCATTTGCGTTTAAAACTTAGTTAAGCTAATATTTATCTTACTTTAATGAGCAATGTTGGTGTGCATTTGTTGATGTATCTTTGGATTTATTTTCCGTGCATTAATCTTTCTTTTACCTGGCTTCATGTAACAGGTTTATATGGCATGCATCATGCATGGCCGAAGGTAAGCAAACCTTTTGTTTACTAGATACTCTGGTAATAGGTTGAAGTGTTGCAAATGTTTGCTTGCGAATGACAGGGGATTTATTAAATGTGAACATAACTTTTTATTTTTCACAGAGTTGGAATCTCCTATTACGATTCTAGTATATGCCAACTCCATGTCCTGGAAGTTTGGGAAGATAACAATGATGATTTTCCGTTGGTTGAAATGGGTATGCCGTATGTGAAAAGAAAATGATCGAGAAGCCTGATTATGGTTTTCTTCATTTCTTGCAATTTTTATAAAATTTCCTCTTAACTGTCAATGTAGTGAAATATCAAGCCCAACCATGCATCATCTATACCAGCACTAAGAGTGAACAGTCTTTCTTGGCTATTTTACAAAACAATGGTACACACCGAATATACTGATATTCTATTCAACTTTAATCTGGAAAATTTTGTTTTACATTTTGATTTCTTGAGTTAAGCAGATGGTACAGGTGAAGCTCCCACAGTAAAGCTTGTGAAAAGTTCATTATTCAGTTATGAGCAAGCATGGCACAGGTAAAGAAACGTTAGCAGAACCTTGTACCTGGATTTATTCAAGTTTGGATTTGTATTTCTAAAACTGATGAACTGAAGTGACATTGTAGTTAGAAACAATTAGCTGCTGTACCTTATGTGGTTAATGGCCTCCGATGACAATGGTGGCAAATTTCTGTTCAAATGTTGCAGCACCTTAAGTGCAGGATATGAGAATAATATGCTGCAGTTTTTGTTCAAACGTTGTCACATGAATATCTAGCTTGCGCTTTCAATCTAACTTTTACTTCTAATGGGCACCTTTTATTAATACCTGTCTTGATTTTTGGTTTTGCAAAACAGATTAATGTATTTGCGCGTTACTGGAATGGATGAAGGGTTGAACATCAAAGAAAGGGTTTCTTTTGTAAGTTGAAAGTTCAGGCTCGACATTTACATTTCATCCTCTTCTCTTTCTTTTCTTGGTATAGTTGTCGTTAGCATGTATTTCCAGTCCAGTAGATTGTAAGCAGTTTTTAGCAATGACAGATATGCCTTATAACTGTCAAATTTATCCCTGATTGAAGAAAAATAAATAGCTTCATTACGGAGAATGGTGGAGGCTTTATTAACCATTTCTATGTGAACTTATGCTGTTGATACTCTTGATTGTTGAAGTCATATGGAAACAGTGTATCTAGGGAATTATCTCTTCTGAAATATGCCTTGTCTTGTTTGCTTACTCTGGCCGTTTATATAAAACACCGAATTCATCATCAATGTCTCTTTGTCATCAAACATGATTACTTTAGAAATACTCCAGATTGAGCTCATTAAACATTGAAAACTAGCATGTACTTACCTGCTTTTGAGCTCACACGGGTTTCTCTTACTTTACTGTAGCTTAGTTCCATGATGGATATTCGAAGTGAGATTCAAGTTCGTGCCAGTGGGGGACTTCTTGCCATATTAGAGAATGAGAGAATAGTAGATACCCTTGAACAGAAAGAATGTGGAAATGCATCAATTGTTATCAATTCGGTGTCTGAAATTTCATTGTATCTTTTTCATCTTCTTATTCTTCTATTTTTCACTTAAGTTTTCAGGGTAAACTTCTTTCTTTATGCTATATCTGTGTATTTTCCTCGAGAAAGCTATGTTCACTATGCTAGTATAGTCACCTTAACAAACAAGATAAGAAACAATTTCCTCAAAGTTGATTCTGCAGCGCATGAGGCATTGCAAATATTCCAGATTGACAAGCATCCAAGCCACATGGGCATTGGTAGAGCAAAGGAAGGGTAAATTCCAAAATATACATTTGATATGTTTAGATATATGTCATCATATGCATAGGGAGTGAAAAATGGTGAAAGAAGAAAAACTGCTTGAGCACATGTTTGAAAGAAATGTTCACTAATTCGTGATTGCAGGTTCTCTCTTTATGGGATGATGAATAAGGTCTTGAGAGACTCCTTTTTTTTCCACATATACCAGATGGTTGTATCTCAGATTACAGTAACTGAAGAAAAATACTGGGACTAACTTCTTGCATTCTTTCAGTGCGTAACACCAATGGGCAGACGTTTATTAAGGTGAAATCATTTCCTAGAGGGAATACTGCTGTAACTACCTTATCTGCATCCTTCATTACAGTTTCATCTGTGTAGGAACTGGTTCCTGAGGCCAATACTGGACCTGGAAAAGTTGAACATTCGTCTCGATACTGTATCCTTCTACCAGACATATCTGTCTGCTGATGTCAATTTGGCTTAACTTATTGTGCTGATGATATAAAGAAGTTCTGAGCACAACTGAAGTGATATGAATACTAGTTCAAAAGAATGAAAATGAGATGATTAGGACAAAACAAGGACTACAGTGAGTGAAATTAAATGGAATTTTGGAGATGATTCAGATGACCCATGGCTTTGAGTGAGTTCAGTTATATGTATATTTCAGATGATTCCGGTCCACCGGAGTGTCACTGATCAAATTAAAATGGCTTTTACGTATAACTACTGTACCCTTTTATGGCACAAATGCTGTATCCTTATTTTCATTAATGATTTCCAAGCAGTCCTGATTAAATCAAATGTTTTGCAACTCAAACTTTGTCTCCTTATCGGCTTCACTGAAAGTGTTCTGCTCAATAACTCAAGATATCATTCTTTCTTGGTGCTGAAGAATTGTTGGTTTCTCTACGTCAAACACTGAAGTTTGTTAAAGATATTCCTCACATACTGAAGGTGCAGATCTTAGCTCTCCTCATAAATGGATTTTAACAATTTTCTGCTCATAGTATCATTTAATACATAATAAAGATCAGGTATATGTCCTCTCATTAGTTCAAACTTCAAACTTGATACTCTCTTTTTTTCATCTGTTTAAATGAGCATTAACCTTATTCTCTTATTCCATTTCTTCTTTGGTTGAGCTGGGCGATGCAATTTGTTTTCATGATGTCATCTTTTATCACTCATATCTTTTCTTGGTTCGAACTAATATATTTGAAAATTGTTGAAGAAAATCAACTCCCCAAGTTCTGTATGTACGAGCAGCGACTGGACTGCCTTTCTGAAGGTATGACATTATTCTTTCTCAACTCAGCTAGTAAAATTAGGTGATGTTTCAAACTTGAATTTTAGTTTGGAAAGCATTCAAATGGTGTAACCTTATTCATGGATATTTTCTTTCTGTTTGCATTTACTTTCAACATTTTGAGACTCAAAATTATTGCTAATTACTCAATTGATAAGTTGACAGAATAGTCTGCTTCTTCATTTATGTGGTTGATCATTCCTTGTCTAGAAAACTCTTTTGTGATTTTTCTGTGAATTAAAGATTTAATTCTTTTTCTTTCTAGGTCATCTTTCTTTTTGCTCCATCTCTCTACACTAATGGAGGGATTTTATAGTTCAGCTTGCATTTTTTGTGATTGCAAATAGATGGGATACCATATGTTCTTTCAACTAACTGCAGCCAATTATTCCCCAGATTTAACATTTGAAGGAGATATTCTTTGTGTGATATCTTGACTAGAGTTTCATGAAGGTCAAAACCTGAAAATAGGAAAGACCAGACATGAAAAATCTAAAATGATGTAGCTGAGATGCTTATCATGAATACCTTAAATGTTGTCTCACAATTAAATCTATTGCTGTCCAGTAGTTTCTCAAAGACATATAACAGCATGTAGTTGTTTCAAAATCACTCTCTCAATCTAGTTTTTCCCCTAGCACATTTGTCCAAAACTGCTCATTTACTTGACTTGTTTTGAAATTTTGGATTTGGATGATATTACAAGAGATTCCGTCTTTTAATAATGGAGCAAATGTTAATGCTGCAAGATATATACTATAGAGATTCCGTCTTTTAATTTGATGTCTAAGGGGGATTGGGTAGGATGACTCAGCTGTCACGTTCAGATGCCTATAGTGTGACTCATATGTGTTGTTCTTCATGCTCCCCTTGTTCTTTAAATTTATACACCGCTTATGCATTACTTTAAAGTGAAAAACAAGGACTTTGTTTTGTAGAGCATATGTTCACTGCTACACATCAACAAAATATTTGAAGTAGGAATTTCTGGACCACTTCAAGAGCAACTAAAGCATTTAAACTTGGATATTGTAGAGAAGGTATACCTGCTACAGATTGCTCTTTTCATTCTTCTGCTTATTTACTTGGATTATTTGTTTTTTATTTTTTTCTTTTAATGTATTCATTTACTGCATTTGTATATTTGCAGGCTGGTCTTTACATTTCCACGGATGTGGCCTACATATATGAACTGGTGTGTGTTGAACCTATTTGATGTTTTTCTTCTTGTTTATGTGCACTTCATTTGGAATGGTTGCCATTGACATTACTAATAACTTCTCCAGCATTTGAAGTCTCTGTTAGGAGGTGCTGAAATTTGCAAAATGAGTAATTAGTTGTGATTTTACATTTTTACCTGGAGAATAAAAATTGAGAATCTTTGAGCAACATATCAGGTACTTAAAGTTCGATACCTTTCACTAGGCTTGATAGGAAAGAAAGGCCTGAATTAAGGATAGGACAAACTGGGAAACTGCTGCCTGACTATGCACCTACCAGCCTCAGCCAATTCTTTCAATGATAATTATTGAATGATCCTCTCATCGAAAAGCTCAATCTCTTGGGGAGGAGAATCAATGAAAATTAAAATTGCTCAATGCACCACCTCATGTGCAGGCGGACTTATTTATGTCAAGCCTTCCACGTAAAATGAGCAGTGAGGGTTTGAATGCAGGACCTCGTTGGCAAGCTCTGAGATCATATTGATTGACCGCTTCATGTAAAAGTTTAAACTGTTACGGAGGAGAATTATTATATTTAAACTGCCCAACAGTAATACAAGTACAAGATATGATTGCTAAGATCTTAAAATTTTGAAACATGGGGAAGGGGGAACATTAAAATGTTAAGTCATGATTAAAGAAAGAAAAAGTGAAATCAAGCTCCAATCCATATGTTTTGGAGGGACATTCTCATCGTCAATATCCTTTCTAGGCTTATCACGAATCTTTAATTAGAACTTTATAAATTGTAACCGGTAAACAAGAACCAAATCGTGCATTAGTTGCTTTTTGATGGAAAAATTAAACACGACTCTTCGTTCATAGCTAACCTGGGTTTTCAACCTGTCCATGGGAGCTAATTTCTGCTATTTGACATTTCTTTGCTCATCAAATATTAATCTCCTGTTGATATAACATTTTTGTTATTTGTCTGGTCGCACCCTGTGTAGGTTGTTGGAGTTATAGATGTAAATCGAAGTAAAGATAAGGGTTACGAGACAATAGTGAAAGATGGATTCTGTGGAGAGGTGAGATGTTTTGACAGTTAGAAAATGTTTGGCCCCTTTCTTTCTTATTCTTTTTATAAGATTTCTGTTTATCATTAAGTGATTGCATTTCTCCCAGTATCTTGCTAGTTTGTTGTAGTTGAACTACTTTATTCCATGCAGTTGGATGAACTGAGGCAAATATACGAAGAACTGCCAGAATTTCTGGAAGAGGTGCTATAATTTCTGATTTAACATATTTCAAGAAAACGCAGAATATAAACATGATGGATTCTACCTGCAGGTTTCATCGCTGGAACTAGCACGATTACCTCATATGTCTGGAGAAAAATTCATTCCTTGCATTGTTTATATACATCAGATAGGTCAGTTTGAGCTAATGACTTTTATCGTTATTGTGGCGGTGGAAAATTCTCCATTGGTAGCAAATTGCTACCCATTATGCCTAGGGGAAATCTTATTTTGCAGTCAATGCTAGTTAAATATGATTTAAGTTAGCCTTGTCTGTTAGTTATAGACTTATATTAATTATTAATATCCTAATTAGCTCGATTGTGATTTCTTGTTTCCTAGATAATTCACCAAAGTCCAAACTTAAATATAAGCAAAGCCCATGTTCACATTCAAAATATAGGGAACCACTTGTCTTGGACTGGCAACTTGATAGACATTAATCGGTCTTTAGATTCAATTTTCATGGAAACTATTTTCTAGCTCCCACTCAGGTCTCAATACACAGAATTATGTGTTAGTCATGATTTAGCTTGTATTAGTTTTTGCTTCTAGGTTGAAACAGGTGAAACCAACCACAAAACTATGAAATTGGATAGACTTTGGAATTGTTTGCATGAACACAGGCCAGTGGTATGCTTTTGTAATATATGAGGTCTTTTATAAAAAACCAGCTTTGACAGATTTTGTTTAGATGCCCAACGTTTAATTAAAAGTTAGTCTTTATATATGATTGCAGGCTACTTAATGTGCATATTTGAAGATAGACTTGATGATGAAATTCTAGAGAAACTTCAGGATTTTGAATTTGCAGTAAGTCCTAAACTTACATAATTTGCAGTTTGATCATCTGTACAATAGTAGGAATTTCTTATTTCCTATGCTTGTATTTGGTAAAATCAATAGTTCTGTGACGAGGATGGAGACTCCAAGAAGTTTTTCTATCGCACTGCAAAGACACGGGAACTGGATAATCTTCTAGGAGATATATATCATAAAATCTTGGGTAAGTTTTGATAGGAAATATTTAATATGACTCTGACCTTAAAATTGAATGGGGCTATTCTTAAATCTTATGGAGACCTTAGTGCTATAGGAGCAGAACTCTATATTGAAAACTTGAGCAGCTTCTGCAAGCCACCACAACTAACAGTTTTTTCCTTAAAAAATTTCTGCTTTTATGGCCTATTCTTTTTGCATGTAGCATAATTCTTTTAATGTACTGGTGTTCATCATACAATGCTTTCTATCTGTTCTGATTCAAGATATGGAGAGAGCAATTACCAGGGACCTTGTCACACATATTCTTGAATTTGCTGTTCCATTACTTGAAGCTGTTACATTTGCAGCTGAGCTTGATTGGTCAGTAAACCTCAGTTTTCTGGCTGCCATTTAAGTTTTAACTGCTTATCTGCCCTCCACGTGTTTTTCTGTATATTCTGCTACTTGTTCTAATTGCTGTCTGATTATTGTCTAGCTCTTTGTCATTAGCATTAGTTGCTCGTCAGAACAACTATGTCAGGCCTATTTTGACTACAGAAAACATGCTTGATATAAGAAATGGAAGGTTTGAGCAACTATGCCTCACAAGTTACACTTCGGGTTATCTTACGCCTATTGAGAAGCTATTTGAATGTTTTTTCTTGCTATCAGGCATGCTTTGCAGGAAATGACGGTTGATACATTTATACCAAATGATACAAAGATTCTGGATGAAGGTATATGTGAGGAATTTGCCCTTTGAATTGATTATATCTAGATATGTCACTCCAGTAGGCTACTAACGAAAGGTCATGCACTCACCTATTCAGGAAGAATCAGTATCATCACTGGGCCTAATTATTCTGGGAAAAGTATCTACATAAAGCAGGTTGGTAAAAAGGGCCTTCCTTTACTCCAGAGAACTATTTCGCTGAAATTTCCTCTTGCAGGAATTTAACTAATTTGAAGATAATTATATCATAATCACTACTTGCAAACATATAGTTATATCATCATCACTACTTTCAAACATATTGGATTGCTGGTCAATAATCACAGACATCTTGTTGGTTGCTACTGGGCTTGTCCTAGTTCTGAGATATACTTTAGTCCATCTGATGGAGAAAATGTTAAATTTAAACGCTTTTTCGTTGAATAACTAATGTTCTTGGCTATGCGAAGCCCCAATTCTTTTGTTACATACTATTTCCTTTTCCAGACTCCATCGTCCTTCCCCTGTAGTTTCTGTTGTTTCTCAAGGGGCAATGCTAAGGATCTGGCTCTAAATTAATTTGGTTCACTCATAAGCAAAGAAACTATTCCCAGAGTAGTTTTAACTAAGTCGAGTTCTGTTATACGAACTAACTGGGTTCTGGAAGATTTTGTGATTGAGGTGATGCTTTGTCTGAAGTAATAGATCAAATATTCTTTTCTTTCTTGTAAAAATTTTTGAAAATTGTTGAAGAAAGTGGGGATAATTTGCAGCAACTTGTTTATCTGGTATTGCTGAAAACCGTAGATTGCTTTATGTCACTTATTCTCATCTCATTATTCCATTACATCTTCACCTATAAATTTATGTTTCAGGTTGCATTAGTTGTTTTCCTTTCTCATGTTGGAAGTTTTGTACCAGCTGATGCAGCCACAGTGGGTTTGACTGATAGGTTCAGCAATTGCTTTTCTAATATTCTCATTTGAATATCGTTTTCATGAGTGGCAGTTGTTTATTGATATCTTAATCAGCAATAATGATGCCATTCAGGATATTTTGTGCAACGGGAAGCAAGTTTATGACTGCTGAACAATCAACATTTATGATTGACCTCCAACAAGTAGGAATGATGTTGAGGTATGCTGGGATACTGCGTGGACTCTTGAATATCACTATTTTTGCATGCATTATTTTGTGTGTTGTACTCAGGACAAATTCTTCTTCCGAGAATATCCTATGGAAGCAATGTTTTGAAATGAATCTCTCATTAATAGATTTGTCTGCTTTCAAATTTTATTCATTTGCAGGCATGCAAGTTCACGGTCATTGTGTCTCGTGGATGAATTTGGGAAAGGAACTCTTTCTGAAGGTCAGCTGCAGTGAGAATGCGTTCTTGTAAGGTTGCTGCTGCTGGTGACTAACATTTCCATTGTGTCACCTTCAGATGGCATTGGTCTGCTTGGTGGCATCATAAACTATTTTGCCTGGTCTGATAGTCCTCCAAAGGTTTGTTGCCTCTATTCTAAATATATTCCTCCTATTTTCTTTTGGGGCATCTCCTGAAATGAAAAGAAGGAAAGATCAATCCTCTTATTAAGGTGATCATGACACCATCAGCGCTCAGCTACTACGGTTGAGGCAATAGTTTAAAGAAACAAAACTGCATTTTCTTGGGGACGTTTGGGTTCACTTGCCAGTGGCTAAATGAGGGCAATTATTTAACTTAGATGTTTTCTTGAGTAACTTGGGTTGTTAACACTTACATTACCAACACAGGAAATAGTTAATGGAAGATTCATGAGTGGACAAACAATGTCTAAACGGGTAGCTGCCTTACCTCCTACAAACATTGTCACCATGAAAGAGAAAATTTTTGCTTTCTTATGTTGTTTCATTTTTCGTTTTGGCTAGACTTGTTTATGCTACAATAAAAGTGGGAAATGCCTATTGTTGCTTATGTTGATGTATTGCACAGTTACCGTTGTTTACAGCACTCTGTTTTTTTGTGTGAGTTAATATGTTGTGATAACCTGTCAAAAAAAAAAAAAAAAATGTTGTGATAAACTATTGTGGACATATTGTTTAAGTTTCAGTACTCGCTAGGTTTCTCTCCATGTCCTGAGATGAATATTACTATCTTTTTGTCCTTGTGGTGTTTTTGAGTATATGTAAGTCGCCTCTTGTTTGACATATCAGCATTCTCCACTTTTCTGCAGGTTATGCTTTCTACTCACTTGAGTGAAATATTTGAAAATGGCTGTTTATTGGAGGTAGCATCTTTTGTTATCCGTGCTTAAGATTCCAATTTGAGCTTCTACAACTGTTCTAAATCTGCTAAACTACAACATCATCTTGTAATACACTAATGCCTGCAGTCAAGCAATATAAGGTATTACACCATGAGCGTGCTGAGCCCAGATGACAAATGCACAGATGTTGAGGACATTGTATTTTTATACAGGTATTTATGTCCTTCCAGATATATGGTTTTGTTCCCTCATTTATTTAACATACTGGATTCCAAGGCTGTGAGGAACTTTCTGTTTCTGGACTATGGACTCATAGTTCTGTGGAAAATATTGTGAGTGGGTAGGTATTGATTGTACGGATGAAATTTGTTATCCACTTTGCACTTTCTTACTATAGTATTCCTAGTTCTCGTTTTTTTTATTTTTAGATGGTAGTGGAGATTATCTTTCTTGACGTTTTTATCTTGTGTTTGGCAGGTTGGTTCCTGGACGTGCACTTCTTAGCTATGGTGAGTGGATCATCTTTTGGGGGAAAGACGAATATACAATTCTTTTTCCAAAGTGAATTAAATTAAAATTTGTTTTTCAGGGCTGCACTGTGCTCTACTAGCTGGTACGTTCCCAATTTATTATTGCCTGGTTATTTTAGGAAAAATGTTCTGAAGAAATGCATTTTAAAATTTTTTAATGGGGAATGTGTGTGGACCTAAATATGCTTGGATAAGCTGTTTAAATAACTGATGTCGTTATTTTTTGGGGAAAGCACAATTAGTACTATTATGACCTGGGAATGTTTCGTTAGGCATCATTTCATAATTCTATTGTGTTAAAAAGGTCCACCAAATTCCAAAAAAAGAAGAGGAGGGAATTACAGTGATGATTTAAAATAGAAAAAAAATGTATACATTAAAATATTTTGTAAAAGTAAAAGTTACGAGATTTGTCGACAAAATGAGTGGAGAAAATAGATTGTTACTTTTAGGTATGGTTCCTGCAGATAATCATGCGAATTTATTGAAAGGCTTAGAGTTATGGAATATATATCCAAAAGCTACATATTCCCTTTTTTATCATCAGGACATTTTACAAACACATAATGCACTAATGTGGTATTTGGTTTGTCAAATGTTCAAGGGCAAATCAAATTATGATTGTATTATTAATATATTAGCAATAATATAAGGTTTTAAGGTAATTCGATATAATAATAAATATTTATGAGACCTTAGTTATAACTTTTATTTATGTTACATGTATAAATTGTTATGAATGAGCAATGCAGATGCAACCTCAGTATATATATAAATATGAGAAAGGGGATCTCAAATAATATATTTTTTTTCCTTTTCTTGGAATGTTTTGAGGGGAGTGAAAGTATCATTTCCCGCAAAAATTCAATTGCGAATTGCTTTGCATCCTCCATAAGATAAAAGCATGCACATTTCTTAAAATGGAAACGAAAATGTCATGAAAAATATATGCATTGCGAATCATGGTATGAATCTTTAATTTTTACATATTGATAGGACAATGCTGGTTCATAGAAAATTTGAAACTCGAATTGAAAATTTCTGGTGTTCAATTTATTAGGAGTTCCTGAGGAAGTTATTAAGAGAGCAGCATCCGTACTGCTTGCCATTGGAAACAACAAGCATGTTGAGAGAATTTTTCATGACAACATATCAGCAGAGGATCAGCAGTATAAGGTACACATGACTTGCTTTTTATTTGACGCAGTCAATTCATTTATATCAACCCATGTTGAAGTATGTGGAAAACCAAAAACTAAAAAATAAAAAATGCAGGAGGCTGTAGAGAAGTTATTAGCATTTGATACTACAAACGGTGATCTACGTCTTTTCTTTGAAGATATTTTTCCATCCCAGAACCAAACCCATCAAAGTTCCCAATCCTCTTAGCATTACACTTTCTAGATGGCCGATATACAAATGCATCACAGGATTTTGTTATATTTTGGTAGTTCGTGAAATGTTAAAATCGAACTCCTAAATAAACACGTTGAGCCTGCTTTGATTAGTTATGCGTAAATGATTCCACATTTTTAATCTGCATCTTGACCCTCATGTTCTGATGCTTTGGATGTGATGGAGATTCTCCTTTAAATGATGGAGTGGCGTTAGTCAAAACCCCTTACCTTCTTTCCTTCATTTTCTTTGTTAAAATTGTGTTGCTTTAAAGCTGAGGCGTTATATCAAAACCGCTACTTTCAGATGCTTAGTTGAGTTTATTTAATACATGTTATGAACTGTTTTAGAAGTTTATGAGATTTTGGGCCTTATATTTAATATACGTTGTTTAAGTAATTGGCAAAGAGTGTGTTTGACTAAGTTATTTCAACTGGCTTATAAGTTATCAAATCTTATAAGACGTTTTTGGAGCTTGTTTAGATGATGAATTTTTTTATAGAAATAAGCTGTCAAAGTTTTCGGATAAAAATAAGTGATTTTTCTTGTTAATTCAGGAAAATATGAAGTTAAATGTTGTACCGTAAGTTGCTGGGCTGTCTATGAATTTGACGAAGACACTATATGTATCAAAACAAGAGTATTGGAATCCTTTGAACTTAGTCTTAATTTTCTGCTCGGACCTAGTTGGAAGTGATTTAAAATTATATCTATTTTTATATTATTTAACTTATTTGATTATTTTTAATTAATATTTATATAATTAAATATAATTATTTTGTAATTATGTTGTCACACCGGTTCGACCATGATCCAAACGGTTGAATCTATAAATCCAGGAGCCAATAAAGCTTTCCGTTCGAATCCCGGTTTTAGAACATAGTCTATTAGTTGAACTTGAACAAGTTTATGAAGAAAAAGAAATGAGGCGGAGCAACAATTTTAATAGGTTTTCATATGATAGTTCTTTTGAGCTTACAGGGCAAGATAAAATAGTGTTACTTCATTTTCTTTTCTTTTTCTTCTTTTTGTGATATTTATTATGAGATTTTAATTCCTTAAAAAATAACAACTATTGATATCATGTTAAAAAATATAATTCGTTTTAGATATTGTGCTAAGAAATATTATTTTTATTTTAAAAATTGAAAATAAAAAATTTATAGTATATATTTATAATATTATATAATTAATTAATTAAATAAATAATAATTAATTATTTATGACTTCATACCAGTTGAACCGGTGACCAATAAACCTACCGATTCGACCTCTGATCCAGTTTTGAAAACATTGCTTCGGGAAAATTGGAGGACCGTTTGTGTTAAGAACAAGAAGGCAAACTCCTCTTATGGAGACCTTCAACCATATATGGCATACAAGTACCAAAATCAACTAGCTAGACCAATTCCTTTTGCATCACAAAAGTACCTTACTTAAGGTAATTAAGCAAAAGGAACTTTTGATCAATAGCGTGTGACTAACAGGGTTTCCTCGCAATCACGTTTGAGATGTCTCTTGAGAAAATTAGGACTTTTGATCAAATTATCCCAATATTTTGAAATGCACTTGAATCGCATCAGTGATTTGATTGGGAGATGAACTAGAATTTCGATTAGCATATCATCTAACCATGACACTCTATCCTTCATGTTTATTCCTAGGGGTGGCAAATGGGTGGGTTGGGCTGGGTTCATATGGGTTGGGTCTAAATGGATTGGGTCAAAAATGGGTTCTATACTAATGGGTTCTTAATGGGTTGGATTCTTAATGGGTTTTTGATGGGTTGTGGTGGGTTTTAATGGTTTGTTAGTGGGTTCAATAATGGGTTATTAATGAGTTCCAACTCAATTTAAGTACTTAAATGTCCAATATACCCTTCACTAATATATTTAACTTATTTTGGATTTATTTGACCCAATTAATATATTTTCAACCCATTTGGTCTATTTTGAGTCCGTTTTTTCGTTTTTCGACATGTTCGTTTTATTTTAGACTCGTTTAATCCATTTTTGGTCTGTTTCACCCGTTTTTCGACATGTTCGACCTATTTTGGACTCGTTTGATCCGTTTTGGACCCATTTCACCCAATTTTCAATCTGTTCGATCTATTTGGACCCACATTTTACCCATTTGGATCCATTTTACCCATTTTGGATCTATTTTAAACACTTGGATCCATTTTACCCATTTGGATCCATTTTACCCATTTTGGATCCATTTTACCCACTTGGATCCATTTTACCCATTTTGGATCCATTTTATCCACTTGAATCCATTTTACCCACATTTTACCCATTTGGATCCATTTTATCCATTTGGATCCATTTAGCCCAGTTGAATCCATTTTACCAATTGGATCTATTTTACTTATTTTGGATATATTTGACCCATTTTAGATCATATTCACCAAATTTGGATATATATGATACGTTAGAGTAAACATACTAAAAATAGGTTGAAACAAGTTCAAATTGGTTGAACAATTCAAAAAATGGATCAAATGGGTCTAAAATAATCAAACACATAAAAAATCGATGAAATAGGTCTAAAATGGGCTAAACGAGTCCAAAATAGATCGAATAGGTTGAAAAACGAGTGAAAGAGGTCCAAAACTGGTCAAATGAGTCCAAAATTGATCGAATAGGGCGAAAAACTGGTAAAAATGGTCTGAAATGGGTCAAACGAGTCCAAAATAGATTGAACAAGTCGAAAAACGGGTGAAACGGGCTCAAAATAAATCAAATATATTGAAAAATAGGTGAAGTAAGCCCAAAATGGGTTGAATAAGTCAAAAAACGGATCAAATGGGTCTAAATAATTCAAACACACAAAAAAATCGGTGAAATAGGTCTAAAATGGGCCAAACGAGTCTAAAATAGATCAAATAGGTTGAAAAACGAGTGAAAGAGGTCCAAAACTAGTCAAACGAGTCCAAAATTGGTCGAATAGGTCGAAAAAACGATTAAAATGGTCCGAAATGGGTCAAACGAGTCCAAAATAGGTTGAACAAGTTGAAAAACAGGTGAAACGAGCTCAAAATGGGCCAAATAAGTCCAAAGCAGGTCTAATAGGTCGATAAATGGATGAAACGGGTCCAAAATTGGTCAAACGAGTCCAAAATAGGTCGAATAAGTCGAAAAAGGGGTTAAAATGGTCAAAAACGGGTCAAACGAGTCCAAAATAGATTGAACGGGTTGAAAAATGGGTGAAATTGATCCAAAATGGGTCAAACGAGTCTAAAATAAATAGAACAGGTTGAAAATTTGGCAAACGAGTTAAAAATCGTGTTCGTGTGTGAAAATACGTGTAAAATTATGTTAGTGTGTAAATGTGTGTAAAAAATATGTTATTGTGTGAAAATATATGTAAAATTGTGTTAGTGTGTGTAAATATGTGTTAGTATGTGTAAAAAATGTGTAATTATGTTTAAAAAGTTTATGAATAAAAATATAATATTTAATTTATGAGGAGGGTAAAATAGTAATAAAACATTAAAATTGGATAATTAATCTTAAACCATTAAAGACTCAACTCAAACCCAATATCAATCCACCATAACCCATTAAGGACCCATTACTTTCCTAACCCATCATTGAGCCAACCCAAACCAACCCAATTTAAATTTCATCAAAACCAACCCAACCCAACCCACCTATGGGTTTAACCCATTTTGCCACCCCTATTTATTCCCAATGAATCTATCTAATCCAGATGGTACTCTTCATTCCTCTCAAATTACGTATAACAAACTTAATCCATATAATGCAATATCCAGCTAATACGCATAATAACGATATGATTGGAGCCGATTGGATACCGTCAAAAGAAAAGGGGAAACTTTGATGGTAACGCAAAACCGATAACCAAAAAGCGTGTAAAAATAGAAAATGGATACATATAGTTGCAAACATGAAACGTAGGTTATTAAAGTTAGTTATCCTTAATTTTACCATTAATATCTCACCCTCAGATGTAGTAGATCTAATCCAGACCATTTATTTATTTAGACAGATACATTATCCAAATCATTTATTTGTTTGACCTCACTTCAGAAAATTAAAGATGAGACTATCAACTAATCTTGCAAGTTTAAGAGAACGCAATTGGACTGTCTGATATCGTGTACTAGACTTTTCACTATATTAGATTAAGTTAACTGATTACTTAATTGAGGGGTTTTTTTGCACAGTATACTCCTATGTTAAGTTTAATTAATACTAGGAAATGCCGCACACTCGTTGCGTGTACAAATAAAAATAATATTATTATTAAATATATCAAAATTAATTTTTATATTGATATATATATTCTATAATCAATTTTAATATAATTATTAAATTATGATAAATAAAAAATATAAAATATAAGGAGAAGAAGATAAAAATTATACATTAAAGAAAAAAAAGAATTGAAATAGAGTGAGAGAAAAGTGAAATAATGAAGATGGTGTTGGGACCGTAAATAAATAAGAAAATAATTTAAGAGTCCAATGAATGAGTAACGGCCTGATTGCTATGGATGAATGGAATGAGACATGAATAGGGATGTATACGAACCGAACCGAACCGAACTTCACTGTTTTTTTCTGGCTCGAGGTTCGGTTCGAACCTATATTATTCGGTTCGAGTTCGTGTTCGGGTTCGTTCGAACCCTATGTTTTTAGTTCGAAGTTCGGTTCGCACACTAGTTCGAGTTCGGTTCGGCTCGTCCCTGAGTTCGAACCTAATATGCATTTTTTTTCCTTTTTCCCCAATATTTGTGTATTTTATGACCATATGAATTTTCAATCCATATTAATATGAAAACAAAATGTCCAGCAGCTTACATTTCACATCCATCAGCATAATAAAAGATAAACATAGTTCCCAACAAATTACACAATTACATCAAGTTCCTTGAAATGAAAACAACCAATACAGTAGGTAGTGAAACAACATCAAGGTCCAGTACAACAATCTCCTCTGCCAGCTTTCAACTTTCCATTCCACTCTCTCATAACCTAAATTCTTAAATATGTAAGTTAATATCAAACATTAAAGAGTTTACAGACAATATCAAACATGTAAGACAATTCTCATATGCCTTGAATTTTAAAGAGTTTACTTACCTCAATCAAAGCACCACTTGTACAGAATCACAGAAAAATAAAAGTAGGAATCAACAACTAAAATCTAAAATCTGTTTATAATCTGAAATAAAAGTAGGAATCAACAGCTAAAATCCTTAAAATCTGCTTATAATCTGAAAGGCAATATAGTGGCAAAAACAAGTTAATTAGCTGGTAGTCCAAAACAGAAATTGGAAGGACATAAAAAACATTGTTTCTTGAATATGTATTATTTATTGAAATTAAAAAACTATACCTCCCAAAATAACAAATTCAACTTCTACAGAATCTACACAATGAAAATATCTCCTCATAAGTAAAGTTGCCAGAGGCATGGATTTGGTCTGTCAACGGATTTCTGAAAGCAGAACATACGAATTTCGAAATGAAATAATTCCAAACAATTTAAAAGAAAATTAGTGTAATGAAACAGATTCATACCCACATGTCTTTTCAGAATGACTAGATCAAATAAAAGTTTGTGAAAATTGAGGAAAATACAGAAAACTGTTACGAGGAAAGTAGAAATTATATGTGGACGATGAGTGAAATAATTAACATTAGCTTCACGGAAATAATCTGTTTATCATACAGGAAAACCCTAAATAACCCCAGATCTGTAAGATGAATTCACTTTACAATCAAGAAAAAATTCACAAATAGAAAATCGATGATATATTGCTCTGAAATCAGAAAATTTAATATAAAAAAAAACCCCAACTTACTCAATTCGAGGTGGTGGAGATCGGAAAGAATGGCGGTGGCCGGTGGTGGAAAATGGTCTCGGTGTTGGTGGCCGAGAGGAGCGTCGCTGTGTTGGTGTCGGTGGTGGAGAGAAGCGGAGCTGTTGTCAATGGAGGAGAGGAGTGGCGCTGTCTTGATCTCGGTGGGGGGAAAGAAGCACCACTGATGTCGGAGGCGTTGTGGTGGCAGATCTGGCGGTGGTGGAAAATGGTGAGAGTGGAGGCGACTGAGACGGTGATGGAGAACTGGAGTGAGCGAGGAGTCTAGGGTTTCAAATTTCAATCAAAGACTTTGTAATTTTGGAATTTAATATATTAGAGTAATAGAGTTATATTATATTATATTTGTGTTTAATGTTTATAGATATAATAATAATAATAATAATAATAATAATAATACTAAGACATATATATATATATATATATATATTATATACATGTTCGCGAACCGGCTCGCGAGCCACGAACAAGAATATAAAGGTTCGAATTCGGTTCGAATTAAATTCGAGCCTTGGCTCGGTTCGGTTCGGGCTCGAACTTTTCGAATTCGAATACGAACTTCAGCTAGCTCGGTTCGTCTGGCTCGCGAACCGGCTCGGTTCGTATACATCCCTAGACAGGAAAGGAATGAACTTTGTAATGGAATGAACAAAGGAATGGAATGACTTTATTATGGCATTGCTATGATTGGTATGCCAAGTAATAAAGTTAGGAATGAAATAAAAAATTTAAACTTATTTCATTAATAATAATAATAATAAAAAGTATATAATTAAAAATATTTTTATGTTAAATATATATTTTAAATTTTTTATTTTGAGTAACTATATATTTTCATATATAAATATATTATTACTATTTTATATCGAACGTGTTATATAAATGACATTTATTATATGTGCTATATATATGTGAGAGTGAGTTTGGGATATGTTTATATTATTTCTCTATTCATGCATAGATTATGTATTAATTATTTATTGTATTTAATATATTTCTTGACATTTAAAAATAAATTTTAATATAAATATCTAAATTCGTTATTTATAAAATATTTGAATTTATAAAATTTTATAAATAAAAGAATATTTTGAACATGTTTTTTAAATATATAATATATTTATATTTACATATATTTAATATAATTTTACATATATTTAATATAATTTATTAAATTTTTAACGTGATTAATAGTATTAACTTTTATTTATGAAAATAATAAAATATAATATGCATTTAACAAATATGTGACGATAATATAAAAATAATAATAAATTTTAAACATTGAGAATGACTAATACCATGGGGGACCAAAGGAACGGGTAATCCCATGTTTGTAGGAATGAGCATTACCGCTGGAATAAGCATTCATAATCATGTTTTGGTACCAATCATGGATTTAGGAATGGACGCGGTAATGCCCATTCCATTCTCATCTCATTCCATCATACCAATCATGCCGTAAGAGATTAAGCAAAAAAAACTGCTGAAATACGTGGATAGAATTGATGTGTGAAAAATAAAGAAAAAAAAAGAGTCATGAATTCAGGGATAATACGTTAATAAATAAAATGAAAAGAAAAAATAAAAAAGTTAGGTGTAGAAAAAGAAAGAGTCCAAGACACCACATTTGGTCCTGACTCTTAATAATATAGTATAGATAAAAATTCCGTGATATAAAATATTATATATAAAACCTTATATATTGAAAATATTGACATATAAAATCTAAAGTCATAGTTGGTGGCACACGCTTAAAAGGATAATATTTTTCTTTACTTTTTTCCTTAAATGACTATTATGACCCTCTTTTATATATATATATATATATATAGATTAACAGGACGATACCACTGTCGTTGTCGATGCCACCGGCACCCACCACAGCAACTCGAGTTCCTCCATCCTCCTCAGATCCTCGACAAGAACTTGTGTTAATATTTTCTGGGAGTTAGAACTTTTTCTAGATCTGAAATTGTGTGCACGCTCGTTTTGTGTTGAGGTTGTGTGGTTTTACGTTGGTGAAAGTGACGGTGGCGTGCCTATGTGGTGGTGGTAAGGCAGTGATGTGGTGGGGGTGGCTAGTAGTGAGGTGGTGGTGGTTTGGTGATACGATTGTAGTGCGGTGGTGTAGGCTATGGTGGTGTGGAGGCGTTGACGGTGCGATGGTGTGGTGGCCAGTGGCGGAGTTGAGGGGTACAATTGATCCCCCTCAAAATTTTTTTTTATTATTATATAGGTATATGTGTATATAATTTTATTGGATTTTTTATTATTGACCCCCCTCATCAAAGTTAAAATTCATACTAGTGAGAGTTAATATAGTAATTATTAATAAAATTTCATATTATTATTAATATGAATTTTTTTTTTTTAGTATTATACTTTGGTCGACCCCCCTAAATAAAATTTCTGGCTCTGCCACTGGTGTTGGCGTTGCGATCGATGGTGGTATCATGGCATCGTGGTGGTGTGTTCAAATTTTCATGGAATTGTATTATTATACTCTAGGAAATAGTTTACTTGACCTTATAGCTTTCCATCTGTTTTGGGTTATCAATGGATGGATTATGATTTAATTAGTGGGCTGTCTAATCCAATGGGTAATGAGACTAAAATATTGGGCTGTTTACTTTTATTTGCTTTGTCCATTTGTGTAGCTATGAAATTCCCATTTTATCCATTTATTTAGGCATAAGTGGAGAAGGAATGATCTTTGGGATCTTTTTCAGCAATAAAGTAAGGGCAACTCAGTAATTTAGTTTTGCCCATCCACATTGGGCTAATTAGCAACCTCATTTGGGAGTTGCTACATAGCTTACTGCAGCCAACTGACACTACAAGGCCAATGGGCTCCCACAAGGCCCCAACTAAAATGAAGTAAACACTATTAAAAGGGGGATACCAGGCTTTATCTGCCACATTCAATCCAAGTAAATTATTTCTAGGGAATTGTATTATTGGGATTTTTACATATTTCACCCCTTTGTTAATCCTAATTAATATAAAAAACTCCATAATATGAAAATTGACATGTAAAGTCCTGTGTTTTTAAAATATTTGCATAATAAACCCTGAAATTTTCTAGTGTTCAACAAGCGCTTTTAGCGCGATTAGAATAATAATTTTCTCTATTTATTGTATGCGAGATGATTAATACCCTTTTATATTGTGATATACATTTTATATCTCTGTGCATTGCTCAATACTTTTTTTATATTTACCAAGACCCCTGTATAAAATAAAAATTACATGAAGAACTCTATAAACAGAAAAAAATAAAAAAAATCACCAATAAATAGATAATAGACATTAGAAAATGAAACTCGGAATTTACGTTTAATTTGTGAGGATAAAATAGAGATATTATATTTAAATTATAATGATATCATCCAAAGGTATTTAAATTATAATCATATCATCTAAGGGACAGTGTGCAGATATATTTAAAATATAGGGTTTTTTATATTAAGTTTTATAATATATGATTTTTTTTTTCCGCATTTCATCTAATAGAAGGGATATGGTGTCAATAACTCTTTTTTTTTTTTTTTTTTTGGTGGGAATAAATAACTCTTGTATTATTATACAAGATGTATTCAAAATTTCATAAGTTCACTAAACACTGGTAGTCCAGATACAATAACATTCCAAGGATATACAAATACACCCAATTTGTAAACTCAGTATGTATATTTCCAGACTTCCAGTTGGCTTCTATTTGGAAGAATCTATTGAATACCCTTTCTCACTGGATTTATGTTACATAGCGCAAGTTTTATACTTGGATTAGCTGTTGGACAGTCATGGGATAAACATAATCTCTCGAGCCACTGAAAAGCATATCAATGAAAGTTCGAGCAGCCGCCTCAGTAGGATGGTATACGTCCCAGAAAAGGTGTCCACTTCTGTCCGAACAATACATAGAAATAGGCGTGCAAGGAACCTTTGCCCTCAATCTTCCCAGTCCGCAACAAGCAGCTTTTATTTCATTGAAACCTAGAAGAGAATTAATATTGAAAATATATTATGACTACTGTGCTATAGCAAAAAAAGAAAAACAGGAAAACATTTTCCAGTATCGTTGAAGATATAAGTAAAGTGATTTAATTTTCTTGTTAATTCAGGAAAATATATATGTTGTACCGTAAGTTGCTGGGCTGTCTATGAATTTGAGGAAGACACTATACGTATCAAAATAAGAGTATTGGAATCCTTTGAGCTGAGTCTTAATTTCCTGCAACATATTTGCGAGATCCTGGTTGTACTTGTTGGACCAGTAGTTGACTTGCTTGTTGCATTCGTTGGTCGAGTCCTCATGTCTTTGTTTGGGTGCGCATCCAATAGGTGATAGCCCAATCACCAAGAATTTGCGTGCTCCTAAACCGTACATTTCCTGTATTTTGAAGGATAATATATAATTTCATTTACGCACGGGGCTTCACCACTTGACCCTTCTCATACACTATATAGATTGCGAATGCCATGCCGAAAAATGTACTTCATGAGGCAATTAAAGAATTGTTGTTACCTTGAGCAGGTCTTTGAAGGTGGAAACCATTAGCGTAACGTATTGCTGAGGAGTGTTCTCCTGGGATTGGTCAGACCCCGTTTTGAAATATCTAATAATGTCATTGCTGCCAATTACGATGGCAAAGAGTGAGTTTGCCAAGTGTTGCTGCACTGCTGCGGTAGACCCCAATTCTTTGAGGAGTCTCTGTCGCACTGTCGAGAAATGGCCTACTTGGTGCGGCATCGGAATCGTGTATTTCTACAAAAACAAGAAATGGCAATATTATAATAATTATATATGTATAAGATATACAAATCACAAATGCGGGGATAGCTCAGTTGGGAGAGCGTCAGACTGAAGGTCAGGTGTCCGATCCACGCCCACCGCATTCCGTAATTTATTTGTTTTTATTTTTTAGACTTTATTCAGTATTTTTGCCGTTCGGTCATGTGCTATGCCGCAACGATTTGAAGACAATTAGACAAACTATGAAAAATTCGATTATGTTCTCAGGTAAATGCCGAAATTCGTTCTTTTTGTTTTATTACTATGTCTCCATACAATGGATATGTATATATATATATAGCTTTTGCTGGTGCTACAACGATGATATTCGTTCGAACAAATACATAAGTAAATATAATATTCTATTTGATCACTATTTTATTTAACTTCCGAAACATTAAACTTTATCTATTGTATCCTAATATTTGCAGGATTTGTCACTAAAAAGCTAGAAGCAAAAATCATTTATTATAATTAGTGCGTATAAACTACTAGGAATTCGCTAACATAATCAAGTGGTAACTGGTAACAAATTTACATTAAAACTTGGTTAAATTGTTATAATTATTAGAATACAATTGCTTCAGAAGACGATATATAGCTACTTCTTAAACTATACATTAATTACATATAATAACTCATAACTTTTCACTTACAATAAGGCTTTCATCTTTGGTGTTCAAGATTCCGGCTGCTCCTGATGCAAAACTCACACCCTTCAGAAAAACATCCTTGGGCTGGGAAAGATAAGGTGGCGCTGTTGGTAACCCCAATTTCTCAGCTGTTGAAGCCATGAACACAAGTCAAAATATATCAATCATATATATATATATATATATATATATATATATATATAAACTATAGAGAGAGAGAGAGAGAGAGAGAGAGAGAGAGAGAGAGAGACCTATGAAATCTGCAGCATTCTTGCCATTGGAAAATCTCCCGGTTGCTTTCTGGCCAGGATAGTCGATACCATTGTGTGGAAAATCGGCTCTAATAAACGAAAGTGATAAATAATGGTTGTTGCCAACATCCGCAAGGGAATCGCCGAAGACATAAATAGCTGGTACGCTTTGAGCTTTCGAGCCACTGCAGCAGAAGAGCAGCACGACACAAGACATAAACAAGCAAGAACAAGTAGTAACTGATCTTAAATTATGGCAAAAGAACGAAGCCATAATAAGTTTCAGTGTTCTCGCCTTTCCCTCTAATTGCTTTATTGATGCAATGATCTGATAGAAGAGTTTTGGGTTGTTTTATAGGGATGTATTGAAATGTGAACAAGCAGAAGTTAAGGGTTCAGTCATCAGTGCGCGACTGATCTGATGGAAATTAACTGTTCTTTGTCCTGCCCATTTTATGTTGACCTCTTTATATATATGTGTTTGTGTGCGTTTGTGATGATATCCATTGGATATATACGGCCTTTCTCTTTACTAAATTTTATTGTGGAAAAATATCATAAATACCCAGGTTTTACTATTTCATTTCCTTCTTCATGTATTTGATACTTGTTAGTGATATAAGCGATACAAAAGTACAAAATATATTCTGGTATAGGCGTGGATGTTTGATATTTGTTTGTTGGGGGACTAATTGTGGGAAATTGTAAATTTGATATACTCAATCAATTCGACGATTTTGGTATATTTCATAATTTTTCGGTGACAATATATAATAGTATCTTAAAATTCATGCAATTTAATGTACTTTTTGACCGGAACCCGAGTTGCTTGTCGGAAACCCAACCCAGTTTTACACGTGGAACTCCTAGTTCGCCACGTGTAAATTCCGTCGTGCAAAATCGGTTTCCGGCAAAAAATGTGCACCAAATTACTTGATTTTAGAGATACGACCTATTTTATCGCCGGAAAATAAAATGTACCAAAAATACTGAATTAATCGAGTTGGTATACCAAATTTGTTCCCAAAATAATTGATATTTTAGAAAATATTCCGACAGTAAAGGTATCTCGTTTTCTTTTTAATTAAGAAAATTTAAACCTATTATAGATATATATATGTGTGTGTGAATAAATACAATACATTTATATATGACCATTTTATTTCAAACATGCATTCACGTATTTTTATTTTATGACCCCTTTTAACGTAAGTTAATAGTATTTTAGGGATATCGAAATGAGAATTATCACAAAAGAAACGAAACTAATTTTTATTGACATCCATAATCATATGAAAATATAAGAAAATTTTCCACCTAAGGGGGTCAATTGCATTTCCCTGGCACTGGGGAAAAATTCTATTTCAAACTTAATTCGAGAGAATCCAATTAATTGAATAATAAGTGTAATATATTTGTTATTTGATTTATCATTTTTCCTAAATTTTTTATAAATAACACGACAAATGTAAAACTTTTTCACTAATAAGTTCGATAGAATTAAATTTAAATTAGAATTACATGAAATAAGATGGCTACGCCACCACTCGTCTCTAGATATGACATCTAAAAGTTCCAACAAAATTACAATCTTAGGTAGTTAATGTAAGCATAACTTTAACAAATTCATAGAAAACTTTATTATGAATTTAACGCAGCGGAATTTAGGAATCGAAATACCTCCCGCCATTGCTCCTAGTTTTGCCGATTGAAAGACCACGAACTTCAAGCCCTCTTTTCTTCACGAATTCTTCTAGCCCTTCCAAGTAGAATTCTTCTTCTTCTTCTCCTTCTTTAACCCGTAAGGTTCTTCTAAGCACTGAATCCTCACAACCTGATGGATATGGTTTTCTGTATGTGTTATTTCGTGCTTAGGGACATTAGGAATTCTGTCTTATTTATATATACGTAACTCCATCAGTTACGTTTTCTTTAGCGGTTATCTCCCGATAATTCTAGAATAGTGGGAGTTAGTGGATTAGTGGGATTCTTTATTTACGTCATTAATAGTGAGAGAAAAACAATATTAATTAATAAATATTATCTTTATGCAGTTAGGAATCCCAACGGACCATAAACTGCTAACATTCTCCCACTTGGTCCGTAAACCCACGTTTACCCAAACTTTAGAAAACACAATACACGAATCATGGCGATAGTTCCCCTTATGAACGAGTATTATCTTCCATGTATTACAATGCACTTATGGTTTCAACTTTACCGCATAATCTTTATGAATAAACCCTATGTTTATTCGAGGTCCAACTGTATTGATATTTCTCAAAACAACATAAATGTGCACATATCCATAAAACATGAGAAATATCCATAAATTCAGAGTTTCACAACATTCGTCCAATAACGAAACTTTACATATGAGAAACAAGTCCCATACTACCCACATGATCCTTAAATTTATATGGTGGCATGCCTTTAGTCAAAGGATCAGCTAACATCAATTCAGTGCTAATGTGTTCAATGACCACTTCTTTATTCTTGACACGTTCCCTTATGGCTAGATACTTGGAGTCGATATGCTTACTTCGACTACCACTTCTATTATTCTTAGCCATGAAAACAGCAGCTGAATTGTCACAATGAATCTTTATTGGCCTGGAAATTGAATCCACAATTCCAAGCTCAGAAATGAAACTCTTTAACCACAATCCTTGTGAGGTAGCCTCAAAACATGAAACGAGCTCAGCCTCCTTAGTGGAAGTAGCAATTAGGGTCTGTTTTGCACTCCTCCATGATACAGCTCCACCGGCAAGCATAAAAATGTATCCTGATGTTGACCTACGAGAGTCAACGCAGCCAGCAAAGTCTGAATCGGAGTACCCAATCACCTCCAGATTGTCTGATCGTTTATATGTAAGCATGTAATCCTTAGTCCCTTGAAGATACCTCAAGGCTTTCTTTGCAGCTTTCCAGTGGTCAATACCTGGGTTACTCTGATATCTCCCTAACATTCCAACTGCAAATGCAATGTCAGGTCTTGTACAGACCTGAGCATACATCAAGCTTCCAACAACAGAAGCATAAGGAATGTTTTTCATTTGTTCCCTCTCAAGATCGTTCTTCGGGCACTGATTCAAATTGAATCTGTCACCCTTCACAATGGGAGCTATACTTGACGAACAATCTTTCATCCGAAATCTTTCTAAAATTTTGTTGATATGTCTATCTCGATGGATCTTAATGCCAATGACATAAGATGCCTCGCCCATGTCCTTCATCTCAAAATTTTTAGAAAGAAATTGTTTCACTTCATATAGCATCCCCTTATCATTGGTAGCAAGCAAGATATCATCCACATATAAGATAAGGAAACAAATTTTACTCCCACTAACCTTACGGTATATACATTCATCCTTTATGTTCTCAACAAAACCAAATGAAGAGATAACATCATGAAATTTTAAATACCATTGTCGGGAGGCTTGTTTCAATCCATATATGGACTTTTTCAACTTACACACCAATTGCTCACCATCACTAGAAGAGAATCCTTCAGGTTGTTTTATGTAAACCTCTTCCTCTAGATCACCATTCAGAAACGCCGTTTTCACATCCATTTGTTGCAATTCAAGGTCGAATTGGGCTACTAATGCTAATATAATGCGTAAGGAATCTTTCTTAGAAACGGGACTGAATGTCTCTGAATAATCGATTCCTTCTCTTTGAGTGAACCCCTTCGCAACAAGTCTAGCCTTGTATCTCTCAATGTTGCCTAATAAATCCCTCTTGGTTTTAAACACCCATTTACAACCAATGGGTTTTACACCGTTAGGTAACTTGACAAGATCCCAGACTTCATTACATTTCATAGAGTTCATCTCATCCTTCATAGCATTGTACCATAATTCTGACTCATTACAACTCATAGCTTGTGAAAAGGACTCGGGATCACTTTCAGCTCCAACATCACAGTCAGATTCTTGTAAATACACAACATAGTCACTAGGGAGTGCTGATTTCCTTTCTCTAGTGGATCGCCGTAAGGCTTGACCAACATTCTCATTAAGATCATGCTGCTCTACCTGTTGTTCAATAACTTGTGGAGTTTCTTGAACAATTTGATCTACTTGAGTATCTTCAGCAATATGTGGATCTTCATTATGTTGTTCTTTGATACCCAATTGTACCTGAGGGGTGTTATGAATAACAACTAATCTATCACTTGAAGTAGAAGGTTGATCCCTTACAGGAATAAAATCTTGCAATTGATCACTCCCACTGATCAAGTCATTCTCAAGAAATTTTGCATTTCTTGATTCCACAAATCTAGTGCTATGAGATGGACAATAAAACTTGTATCCTTTAGACCTTTCGGCATATCCAATGAAATACCCACTAATGGTCCTTGGATCAAGTTTCTTTTCTTGAGGATTATAGACTCTCACTTCAGAAGGGCATCCCCATACTCGTGTATGTCTTAAGCTCGGTTTCCAACCCTTGAATAACTCAACTGGTGTTTTAGAAACAGCCTTAGTTGGAACTCGATTCAATACATACACTGCCGTTTTGAAACCTTCAATCCATAAAGACTTAGGTAGCTTAGAACCACTAAGCATACTACGCACCATGTCCATTAAAGTTCGGTTTCTTCTTTCTGCTACACCATTTTGGTCTGGAGAACCAGACATAGTGTATTGGGAAACAATCCCATTTTCTTGAAGAAACTTCGCAAATGGACCTTGAGCTTGTCCATCTTCAGTGTATCTATCATAGTACTCACCACCTCTATCAGACCTCACTATCTTTAGTTGCTTACTGCATTGCTTCTCTACTTCAGCCTTATAAACCTTAAAGGCTTCTAATGCTTCACTTTTGTGGTGAAGCATGTAGAGGTGCATATATCGTGAGTAGTCATCAATGAAGGTGATAAAGTATTTCTGACCATATGCATCCATATCTGGACAACATATATCCGTATGTATGATTTCTAATATGGTTGTACTTCTTTTAGCACCTTTCTTTGACTTGTTAGTCTGCTTGCCCTTAATGCAGTCTATACAAGTATCAAGATCAGTAAAGTCTAAAGTACTAAGTACCCCATCATTTACTAATCTCTTAATTCGATCAATGGAGATATGTCCCAATCTCCGGTGCCATAAAACAGAAGAATTTTCATTTGTAACACATCTCTTAAAACCAGCTTGAACATGCATAACATTATGAGTGGTATCATTTTGCAAATCAAGGGAATAAAGACCATCACATAACATTCCTTGTCCAACAATTTCAGATTCATAAGACAAATTAAAACAAGAGTTTGAGAAATTAAAGGAATATCCCAAAAGGACAAGTCTTGAAACTGAAATTAAATTTCTAGAAAAACTAGGAATGTAAAAAGTCTTTTCTAAAGTCAAAACAAAACCACTCTTAAGAACTAAATTGCATGTTCCAATAGCTTCCACATGTGACTGCATCTTGTTTCCCGAATAGATGCATCGTTCACTTCCCACTGGTTTTCGCAGGTTGGTTAATCCCTGCAAGGAATTTGAGACATGGATTGTAGAACCAGAATCAATCCACCATGTGTTACAATTAACATCAACCATATTTGCTTCATATGTGACAAATGAGGTTAAATTACCTTTATTCTCAAGCCATTTCTTATACTTGGTGCAATCCTTCTTTATGTGTCCCTTCTTTTTACAGAAGAAACACTTGGATTCCTTCTTGATATCAGCATTAGGGAGTAATTTCTCCTTCACCTTATACTTGGCATGAGAAGTCCTTTTTCCTTGGGTGGTCACCAATGCACTCTCTCCCATTTCCATAACCAATCGTCCCTCCTCTTGAACACACATGGCCATGAGTTCATTAATTGACCATTTTTCCTTATGTGTGTTGTAAGAGATCTTAAATGGGCCGTACTGATTAGGAAGAGTATTCAGTATGTAGTGCACAAGGAAAGTTTCAGACATATCAACCTCAAGATTCTTCAATTGAGCTGATATATCCCTCATCTTATTGATGTGGTCACGCACACCTTTAACTCCGGTGAGCCTTAAGTTTGAGAATTTCATTATCAAGGTGCTGGCAAGTGCCTTATCTGAAGTCTCAAACTGTTCATCCAGTGCCTTCAGTAATGCCCGGACATCGTCATGCTTTTCCACAGAACCACAGATTCCAGCAGGAACTTTAGTCTTTATGAACATGACACTGAGTCGGTTAGACCGCTCCCACTGTTCATAAAGAGCCCTTTCTGCTTGAGTGCTGGTTTCAGTGATATGTGGCTTGTCTTTCCGAATAGCATAATCAATGTCCACACACCCTAAATGGAGGAGAACCCCATCCTTCCACATCTTATAATTCTCACCATTTAATTCAGGGATTTCGATATTAAAATCAGAGATAGCCACAGGTTTTCTAACTGCAAAATCATATAAACATGCTTAATACTAAATTGAGGCAAATAAACTAACTATGATTTACCAATGCAAATCATAAATAAATGAATCAAGTGACATAAAAATTGCCTGTGGGCTAAATTTTTAATTCGATAAGATCCATTACTTGATGATAAAATTATCGAAAAAACTTGAGATAATTTCTATCCCTTTGATAAAATTATTAAATTCAATTTCACAACCCTGTGGGTAATTGTGAAAAGGCATTTAATAATTTATCTTATTAACTTAAGGAAGTACCATATTTGATCCTCAATAAACAAATTTTATTCGATTAAAGATGCTGTGGCTAGTCTTTAACAAAATAAAATTCAATTGATCCCTGAAAAATCAGTACTTTAAAATATGCACAAATATTAGATGTTTAAAATACCATATGTGGTTTTATTTCATCATATAATTAAATTCAATTAGAGTTGCTGTGGCTAATCTCTAATTAAATAAAATCATATGAACCACAGAAAAATATCTAATGCATATTCTTTATGATCAATATTAAACTTTATGGGATTATAAACTTAATCGAGTACTTCTCCCAGTGATTATCAGAACCATATATAATCAAAATTCATATAAATTTTCGCCCATACAAATTCCAGCAGACATACAACAAATCATGGAATATCAGCCAATAGAATTTCTCAATATGCCATCATAAAACCGTATACATATATACTGAACAATATATCTCCATACAGGTTTTCCAAAAGGCGCACGTATTTCGAGAATAGGCTATCAAATTGCATACATATATATGCTAAAAGGTATACTCCTGATGTCCACATGCAGGTCATAATTGTGCAAGAATTAATAGGATTCCTAATTACGTAAGCACGTAAGCCAACAGTGGCATATATTAAATATATCCACAATATTAAACCCTCAAATCATCTCCAATTTGGAGTCTATCAAAATCGTGCAGTTTGATCACACATATATGTCCAGCCAATCAGGTGCCCAACCTATACGGCCCGATAACTTAGGAACAAATTAAATGGGTATGCCCAATCATGAAAGGAGATATAGAGTGCTGATTTAAATCAATACTGGAGCGCTGCTCCCGGCTCAGTACCGACGAAAACAAAATTAGAGCCGCAGTCACAGAATCATTCCAGAATCTCGCAATTAAATACATGAACAAAATTAATTGTAATTCGTTCAATCAATCGACATATAAACCAAGCAAGGCAGAGATATATGGTATGCTCTGATACCACATGTAAGCATAACTTTAACAAATTCATAGAAAACTTTATTATGAATTTAACGCAGCGGAATTTAGGAATTCGAAATACCTCCCGCCATTGCTCCTAGTTTTGCCGATTGAAAGACCACGAACTTCAAGCCCTCTTTTCTTCACGAATTCTTCTAGCCCTTCCAAGTAGAATTCTTCTTCTTCTTCTCCTTCTTTAACCCGTAAGGTTCTTCTAAGCACTGAATCCTCACAACCTGATGGATATGGTTTTCTGTATGTGTTATTTCGTGCTTAGGAACCTTAGGAATTCTGTCTTATTTATATATACGTAACTCACTACAAGAAATCCTGCAAATTCCGACGGAAAATTCCGAGGGAATTCCGACGGAAATAGTAAATTCCGACGGAATTCCGAGGGAATTCCGACGGGACACATGCCGTAGGAAAACCCTCCCTCGAAATTCAAAACCGACGGAAAACTGACGGAATTCCGAGGGACAAAAATCATAAAAAAAAAATTAAATTTAAAAAATTCCGACGGAATTCCGAGGCAAATTCCGTCGGAATTTGCTTTAAAAAAAATTTTTAATTAATTATTTCCGATGGAATTTCCCTCGGAATTCCGTCGGAATTTACTGGAAAAAAAATTTTAATTAATTATTTCCGACAGAATTTCCCTCGGAATTCCGTCGGAATTTACTGGAAAAATAAAAACTCAATGCGCCCCTGGGGATTCGAACACCCGACGTTGTGGTAGTAAAACCTTATGGAAACCAAGGTAAACCAGTTGAGCTAGATCAATTCATTGGTTTAGTTTGATACAAATATTTATATATCATTTGAAATAATAAAATCATAAATTTTGTAGACTATATTTAAAATTGAGTTCTAAGAAAATATTAATTATAACTACAAATATTATAATACGTCATAAGAATTCAATTTAAGCATAGATAAAACCGACGGAAATCCCGTCGGAATTATTTAATATTATTTTTAATTTTTATTTTTAAAAAATCCGATGGAATTCCGACGGAAAATTCCGTCGGAATTATTTAATATTATTTTTAATTTTTATTTTTAAAAAATCCGACGGAATTCCGACGAAAAGTTCCGTCGGAATTATTTAATATTATTTTTAATTTTTATTTTTAAAAAATCCGACGGAATTCCGACGGAAAGTTCCGTCGGAATTATTTAATATCTATTTTTAATTTTTATTTTTAAAAAATCCGACGGGAATCTCATCGGAATTCCGTCGGAATTATTTAATATTATTTTTAAATTTTATTTTTAAAAAAATCCGATGGAATTCCGACGGAATTTTCGTCGGATTTATTTAATTTTTATTTAAAAAAAAAAAAACAAATTCCGTCTGAATCCCGTCGGAATTCCCTCGGGAATTCCGACGGCCTGTTTCCCTCGGAATTTTCCGTCGGATTTCGGCGAAATTCTTGTAGTGACTCCATCAGTTACGTTTTCTTTAGCGGTTATCTCCCGATAATTCTAGAATAGTGGGAGTTAGTGGATTAGTGGGATTCTTTATTTACGTCATTAATAGTGAGAGAAAAACAATATTAATTAATAAATATTATCTTTATGCAGTTAGGAATCCCAACGGACCATAAACTGCTAACAGTTAACTCTCTTTATCGTAGTAGTGTAAGAATAATTTTAACATGCTGTGAGTGTCCACTAATTTATTTTTTATTTATTTTTAATTTTTTTCTGAGATAATAATGGGCAACTATGTTAGGAATTATTCCAGATTGCGTGATTAATACGTGGCTAAGTAATAGAGAAGACTCCGTAAACAAGAATTATAAGAATTAATAATAATAATTGACGTTCAATAATAACACCATAAAGAAAATAAATGAAAATTAGAACCTACGTATACGGACTCTCAGAGTTGGACCAATTGGAATCTTACCTTTTTTGGTCGCATATAATTAACTGAATAAACATTGATACAATGATATGAATACAACACAACAAAATAATATTTTTAGAATTATTTATATATTAAAATAATTAACTTAACAGGATACTATTTATTATTTTTCTTAATAGTTAGACGGAATAATTCTAGTAAAATCATGAATTCGGTTGATTATTTAGCCGGTGAAATAAAATCCATACCGTCTCCATCGGGCTGCAGTTGTCCAGCGAAGTGATGGTGATATCATTTTTATTAGTGCATGAAAATGTATTTGACTCCGATAATTTCTGCTAAACGTGTTCCCATTTTCAGAAAGCAATCATATTGACATGGATTTTTGTAGACAAGCAGTGTGACTGATCAATACGGAGTAAAATACAATTTTGGTATATCAATTGATACATTTTAGTATAATATTTTTTTCGGTGAAAAATTTAATTTACAAATTTCCACAATTTTTAAAAATTACAATTTAATGTAATTTTTCATCGGAAACCATCAATCCCCGTCGGAAAACATTCAATGGTGCCATGATTTTCCAGTGGAGATTGGTAGTTTCCGATGAAAAGTTGTATTATATTATAAATTTTTGAAGTTGTTGGTTACATTTTTCATTAAAAAAAAAAAAAAAAATTGTACGAGAATTACTAAAATGGATTAGTCAGTATACCATTGCATTTTCTTCTTCAAACTTATGTTCATGTTCTTTTTGTAATTAATTAACAAGTTATGTGAAGCATGTTATTACGTTCTTGACTTCTTGACAATATGTTGCATTTCTATATATATTCTTCTGCAAATTTTCTCATGTTCCTTTTCTATAAAAAATAACTTCTTAGTAATAGCCTAATAGGGCGGGGGGATAACATAATGGATAATAAATATTATTTGCAAATATATATTTACGTGGGATGACTCCACATAGCATTTTCCAGTGGTGCCATGTGGGGATGGACTGGTAGGAGCATCAAGCATCAAAATCACCATAGAATGTACGTTAGAGCGTCATTAAGAGTTGACTATTACTACCACAAGCATTGAATATTTATACATACTGCATATCAAACTGCACTCAACTATTTATACATACTACTAGATCGGGCCGACTTAAGTTTCAGAGAATTTATGACGGTAAAATATCGAATATTTCAGCGTTATTATATTTTATTGCAAATCGAATGAGATCCGAATTAAATACAAATACTTACGGTCAAGTACCTCCTAATGTTGTATTTGGGTTGCCAAATGTTCAAGGGCAAATCAAATTATGATTGTATTATTAATAGGGTTTTTTGCAAGGAAACCCCTTGTGTCATGTGAAATGATTAAAAAAGACCCCGTGAAAAATAAATTCTCATATAAAACCCTATGTTTTCAAATTTTTGCAGAAAAAACCCTGAGACGCGTTTTTGAATCACACGCGCGTTTACTGCGAGTGATATTGGATTTTTCTTCACTTTTTCGCGTAAAATGACAAATTTACCCCAACATTATATTTGGGTTTTTTGCAAGGAACCCCTTGTGTCATGTGAAATGATAAAAAAAGACCCCGTGAAAAAAAAATTATCATATAAAACCCTATGTTTTCAAATTTTTGCAGAAAAAACCCTGAGGCGCGTTTTTGAAATTTCGGCGGAAGAAATCCTATCAACTTTTTTTTTTTTTTAAATTTCTTTTATATGTATATATATGTATGTATTATATAGTATATTATATATATACATGTATATGTATAAAATTACTAATGTACTATATGTATTAAATATTATTTATAAATTTATTTATTTATTTTTGGTAGAATTTGTAAATTTATTGAACTTACATATATATATATATTAAATATTATTTATAAATTTATTTATTTATTTTTTTGTAGAATTTGTAAATTTATTGAATATATATATATATATATATATATATATATATATATAATTATAATTATTGTACTACACATATAAATAATATTTAATATGTATATATGTAATGTCTTTTTTTTCCTTTTGAAATTTCTTTTATATGTATGTATTATATAATATATTATATATATACATGCATATGTATAAAATATTAAAATTACTAATGTACTATATGTATTAAATATTATTTATAAATTTATTTAATATACATATATATATAAATATATATATACATATAAATAATATTTAATATGTATATATATAATGTATATAAATATATAAATTATATTATATATTTATTAAAAATCTTATAAATAAATATATATAATATTATAATGAAAATATATATGTATTGTACACTAATTATAATTATATATATACAATTAATATTTTATTTATTGCATATATTTACATATATATATATATATATATATATATATATATATATATATATATATTATAATTTTTGGACTATTTAATTTTTTACAGGGTTTTTTTGGCTCATTTCATAAAACACAGGGTTGTGGGTGCATATAGTTCTTTAAGAATGTATTGTAATGAAAGAAGGGCAATTTTGACAAAACACGTCGGTTCTTTGACTAAATGGTGTGAAGGGGCGGTTTGCAAAAAATAAAAAATACAGGGTTTATTTTACTAATTTTTTTTTTACAGGGTTTTTTTTGCTCATTTCATAAAACACAGGGTTGTGGGTGCATATAGCTCATTATTAATATATTAGCAATAATATAAGGTTTTAAGGTAATTCGATATAATAATAAATATTTATGAGAGCTTAGTTATAACTTTTGTTTATGTTACATGTATAAATTGTTATGAATGAGCAATGCAGATGCAACCTCAGTATATATATATAAATATATATGAGAAAGGGGATCTCAAATAATGATTTTATTTTTCTTTTCTTGGGATGTTTTGAGGGGAGTGAAAGTATCATTCCCCGCAAAAATTCAATTGCGGATTGCTTTGCATCCTCCTTAAGATAAAAACATGCACATTTCTTAAAATGGAACCAAAGACGTCATGAAAAATATATGCATTGCGAATCATGGTATGAATCTTTAATTTTTACATATTGATAGGACAATGCTGGTTCATAGAAAAATTGAAACTCGAATTGAAATCTGGTGTTCAATTTATTAGGAGTTCCAGAGGAAGTTATTAAGAGAGCAGCATCCGTACTGCTTGCCATTGGAAACAACAAGCATGTTGAGAGAATTTTTCATGACAACATATCAGCACAGGATCAGCAGTATAAGGACACATGACTTGCTTTTTATTTGACGCAGTCAATTCATTTATATCAACCCCTGTTGAAGTATGTGGAAAACCAAAAACTAAAAAATAAAAAATGCAGGAGGCTGTAGAGAAGTTATTAGCATTTGATACTACAAACGGTGATCTACGTCTTTTCTTCGAAGAAAATTTTCCATCCCAGAACCGAACCCATCAAAGTTCCCAATTCTCTTAGCATTACACATTCTAGATGGCCGATATAGTAATGCATCACAGGATTTTGTTATATTTTGGGCGTTATATCTCGGAGGTGATTGCACCCCAGCTATCAAAACTGCTACTTTAAGATGCTTTGTTGAGTTTATTTAAGAGTTAACATGTGTTTGTTCCAATTTGCAGAAAAAACCTCTGTTATAAAAATTAGTTCAAAAAACCTTATGTTATTTTATTTTTTGCACACCGACCCCGTATTCCATTTGGTCAACTATTAAATCTTTTAACCCTAAAATACCCTTATTTTATATATTAAAATAATATTAAAAATGTAAATATTTAATGTATTAAGAATAAAAATATTATAATTATATTATTTTTAAAATACGGGGAATTCCCGAAAACTCCCCAAATGATAAGTCCAATTCCTTTTAGCTCCCCATTTTCAAAAATGATGTATTAAAACTCAAGAATCGCGTATCTAAAATCCCAAATGATGTATTTGAAATACAAGGAAAAAATCACGTATCTAAATCCCAGAATCGCGTATCTAAATACCAGAATCGCGTATCTAAAACCTCAAATGATGTATTTGAAAATGGGGAGCTAAAAGGAAGTTTTCAAACCCATGGGGAGTTTTCAAACATTTACGATTGCTAAATAATACAAATGTATAAGTGCATACTTCATATAACATAAAAGTTCTTTATTCAATAACCAACTAAATCTAATTATTTAGTTATGTAAAATTTTCATCCTTTTTTTTGTATGTCATAAAAAGTTATACTTAAGTTGATATACATTATATTTTTATCTCATAACTAAAACTTGAGATATGCAGTTAATTAGAGGGGGAGCTTGCGAGGGGCCAACTAGAGAAAGGTTGGTCAGTATAACTCGCGCGACTACTCCTCTGGCCTTGGAAGAATTCCAAATCATAAAGTGTCATGAGTAGGGCCGAATGTCACTACAACAAAAATTGGTTATTAGGACACAAGAAAGTGTCCTTATATGGTACATATTGAGACACTTTTAATTTTTGGGACACTTAATATAAGTGTCGCATGTATTGGTGTCGCATAAAGTTTTGGGACACTTGAAATGCCTCAATAACTCATTTTATTGAGATACTTATATATATCCTTTTAGTGCATTGATAGGACACAAAAAAGTGTCCCAATACAAAATTTGAGAATTAGTAAATAATTGATTTTGAACACTCGTTTATGTGTCTAAATTTATTTATTTTTTTCTAATTATATGTTATTGTTATTCTATAATATCTTTAGATGAATATCATTTTTCTGTTAATTTTTTCTTTCCTGTAACACGCTAGGAAATTATACTTTATTATTTTCAATCTAAACTACAATATACTAGACATGAAATCAAAAAATGAATTCTTTAATAAAACTCATCAAAATATCAATAATTTACAATAAATATGTCAATCAATTCTTAGATCAATACATACACAAGACAATTACTCCAACTCTCAAATATTACAAAATCAATTCCTAAAATCTGAGTTCTCAACATGATCTAAACTATTCACAAATGTAACTTGTCATCTGGAACAACCTGCATTCACAGAATAAAAATGAATCAAGTTTATATGAATATGTGTATCAAAAGTAATGAATAATATAGATCAATAATTCACTCATATTTCAGATTCAATAGGTTAGAATTTTGTATATAATTTAATAATGTAAACAAATGGTATAAAAATTGTCAAACAAGTAAGTGTCCATTTAATGAGCAATTACAATTTTAGATTACTAAGAGACGGTAAGACAACAAGCAATAAAAAAAATTATTTAAACTTTAACACTTGAATAATTTGAGAGTGAAAGAGTAAATTTCAAAGGAAACTAATAAATTACTAGTCTCCTTTCGAGTGAATGTGAAAATGTATTCCATGTAAAATAAGAAAATTAAAGAACAGAATAGTCACATTAGATAAAATAGGTTCAATAAAATTCTTGAAATATATTTACGAAAACACTTCCAACAAGTTACCTTTTCTTGACAATGGTGGAGAATATCTTCCTTTTAGTTTTCTCAAATAAACTGCAACAATAAATTAAAGAAAGATTCTCTTATCGACAAATGAATTTATACTATATACAAGTATGACACATAAATCTAAGAAAAGAACGAAGAACATAGATATCAAACTAGAAGTTCATGAAGCATACCTGACTAACAAATTTTCTTTAGAAAGACTTTTTATCTTCATTTAACTATCAATAAATACAACACGAAATTAGTATATTATTAACTACTGCAAATAGAAAACAAGATCTACATAGGTTTAGAGAAAACTTCTACAAATTATTTCAACATAACTCAGGAGAGTAAAAGCAAAATCAAGATCAAACTCAAAAGGAAAAACAAGTAGAATGGGAAACAATCGCTCAAATAACAACTAACCAATAAAGGCGACCTCTTGAGTGGCGTTAGAATGAAATTGTATAAATCTTCTTTGCCGCATATGGAGTAGAAGAAGTAATTCTTTTTTATTGTTGATTGTATATAATGAAAGAAAAGAAATAAAAACTCTAAGAAAAAAGAGCCCTAAGAAAGAGAAAGAGAAAGAGAGAAAACAGTGTAGTAGCGTAGTGGAGATCGTGATTAGAGAGACCCGCTAAATTAAAAGACTAAGTAAATTAATTAGAGGAATTTTTAAGCGCCAACACCAAATAAATGTCCTTAATTTTGTAAGTGTCCCAAAAATTAATTTTTGGGACATTTTAAAAAAAATATCCTAAAAGAAGTGTCCTATAATATATATTTTGTTGTAGTGTGTTGGCCGCTCTTGAAATTGTTTTCCCACACTTAAAGGGATAAACAACTGGAGTTTGCCTTGCTTTGCGAAAAACTCATAAAAGAAACGAGACAAAAATATACATATTATATTAAAATATAAAAAATATATAAATATTAAAAATCATTTTTAATAGTTTTAAATATATATATTAAAATAAAGATATAAATGAATAATTATTTTTAAAAATATTATTAATAAATAAAAATATACATAGACATGATTTATATATTTTCATTAATATATATACACACACAAATACTTATACATATATATACTAAATAAATATATACATAATACAATATACAACATTTTATATTTATACAACATTTTATATTTATATATTATATTATATGCTTATAATGTATTTCTATTATTTAAAAATATTATTAATAAATAAAAATGTAGATAAATATTATTTATATATTTTCATTAAAAAATATATTATTTGTATATGTATATACAATTACTTCTTTTTTTATATATATGTATCTACAATTACTTATACATATATATTAAATAAATATATACATAATACAATATACAATATACAATATTTTATATTTATATATTATATTATTGTAGTATATGTGTGTATAATGTATTTTTATTATTATATATACTATATTATATAATTATAAAAATGTCCCCCCCCCCACCCCCCACCCCCAAAGACTGCGCAGAACCAGCAGTACCCCTGTCTCACCACCTCTTCCTTCCCCGCCCAACACCAAACAACCGCCGCCTCTGACCCCCTTCTCCTTCCCCGATTTACAGTCGCCGCCGCTGCCCCACTCTTCTCCTTCCCCGATTTGCCGGAGGCGGCAGCCACTCACTCTCCTCCTTTTTGCCGGAGGCGGCAGCCACTCACTCTCCTCCTTCCCCGACGAACAGCTGCCGTCGGCCAACTTCTCCTTCACCGACCAACAGCCGCCGGAGGCCCGCCACGCCCACACAAACACACGCAGAGACACACACACACTCATATATATATATATATATATATATATATATATATATATATATATATATATATATATATATCATTAAGGGCATAAGTGACTTTTCACTCCCAAAAACCCTTCCACACACGCAGTCAACGCGCGTGAGGGCCACACAACGCGCTCAGGGTTTTTTGTGCAAACTTTTAGAAAACATAGGGTTCTTTGGATGATATTCCATATGACGGGGTTTTTTCTGTTCTTTTCGCCTAACACGAGGTAGTTTCCGGCATTTTTCCCGTTTATTTAATACATGTTATGAACTATTTTAGAAGTTTACGAGATTTTGGGCCTTATATTAAATATGTACGTTGTTTAAGTAATTGGCATTTGGCAAAGAGGGTGTTTGACTAAGTTATTTCAACTAGCTTATAAGTTATCAAATCTTATAAGATGTTTTTGGAGCTTATTTAGATGTTGAATTTTTTTTATAGAAATAAGCTGTCAAAGTTTTCGGATAAAAATAAGTGATTTTTCTTGTTAATCACTACTAGAAAACATTGTTTTTGCAATCGAAAATTTCGGTTGAAATTTGACGGATTTAGCGACCAAACTTTCAACCGAAATTGCCCATTTGGCATTCACTATAAGAAAACAGCCGAAAACCGACGGAAAATTCCGTCGATTTTCCGTTGGAATTCCGTCGGAAAAATTGACGGAATTTTAAAAAAAAATTGCGCCAAAAATTCCAACGGAATTCCTTCGACAAATTTGGAATATACCGACGGAATTTTCCCGTCGGTTTTCCGTCGGAATTTCAATGAAATAAAAATTCCGACGGAAAACCGACCGAAAAATCTCATCGGTTTTCTTATTCTTCATTAAAAAAAATACCGACGGGATTTTCCCGTCTGTTTTCCGCCGGAATTTCAATGAAATAAAAATTCCAACGGAAAACCGACGGGAGGAATTTCAATGAAATAAAAATTTCGTTGGTTTTCGGTCGGTTTTCCGTTGGAATTTTCAATCAAATTTAATTAGAAAAATACGATTATAGTTAATACAAATAATTATATATTTAAAAATCATATAATATACAAATTATTAATTATTAATATAATTATTTGCACTAATAATTCGCGTTTATTGATTTTGTGTAAACATCGGATAAATATTACAAATAATTTATAAATTTTGATATCAAAGTGGATCTTCAATTTTCGATCTTCTTCAACTTATTTAACTTTTATTAATTGGTTTGATCTTCTTCAACTTCAGATTTAGCTTTTAATAACGTTAATCTGTTGGTCCTTCGACTTATTTACGAATCAAACGCTAGATTTTGGAGAATCTCTTTAATATTTTTTTATTTTTTTAAAGAGATAATATCATATGAATATTTATCTCTTTATATTTTTTATGTTTAAAGAGATAATATCATACCGCCACGTGTCATTATGTGATTTGCTGAGAAAATAAACATTATAATATTAATTAATTTAACTATTTAACTTTGAAATTAAATTTATGATATTTTCAAAATAGTAAATTAAATTAATAATATAAAGTTTATTTGTTTATCTACAATAATATTTGATATAATTTTAAGTATATATATTATAATTAAAACACAAAAGTATATAAGCTAGCAATTTTTATATAATATCTCAATAAATATGATTTTATTTAATTCAAATAATTATATATTTTAAATTAATAACAAAAAGTATTTAAATAATTAATTGAAATAAGTGTATAAATATATTTAAAGACATAATATTAATAAGAAATAAGTTGTCCAAGTTGGTAAGGAAGTCACCATTCTTCCTTGGATACCCGAGTTCGAATCCCTGCGTGCGCAATTATCGCGAGAATTAAATTCTCACATTAGTTGGCTCGTTGAGCTCGTCCGAGGTGTTGGTGTGGCTCGTTTCCGATGTGGTTCGGGTCTCACAAATTAGTTTTTTTTTTATTTTTTTAATTTATTTATTTTTATTCAATTTCCGACGGCATACCGACGGAAAAGTCCGTCGTAATTCTGTTGGAAATTACTTTATTGGAAAAAATAATTTCCCATTGGAATTCAGACGGAATTCCGTCGGAAATATATTTTCAACGGGGATTCCGACGGAACGGACCCGTCGGGACCCGATTCCGATGATGTATTTTCCAACGGGCGCCATCCCATCGGTTTTCCGTCGGAAATCAGCTTTTCCGACGGAAAACCGACGGGATTTTGGAAAATCCCGTTTTGATGTATTTGTAGATGTTGGATTGTTAACATTTGTAAATGTTATATTGTTTATGTATTTGCACATGTTGGAGAATAATTTGAACTAATTTGAATGGTGGTTTGTGTTTAGAATACTAACTTTTAGAAAATGCAAATGAAAATCTAATTATAAATTTGATACTATTTTGCAATTGAAAAATCTTTCTTTGCAATAGATATTTTGTTGCAAATAAATGTAAAAATATAAAATAATGAATTTTTGCAACTGAATTTCGGTTGCCAAATTAGCAGATATTTTCTAGCCAGTTTTGCAACAAAGTATTCAGTTGCAAACAAATATTTTTTAAAAAAAAAAAATATTATTTTTTGCAACCGAATTTCAGTTGCTAAATTGGTATACATTCTTTTATTTACTTTGTAACAAAAATTCGGTTGCAATATTTAGGTGCCATGTCAAATTTGCAACCGAATATTCGGCTGCAGAATTAGTCACAATTTTGCAATCGAAAATTCGGTTACAAAGTGATGTGGATTATGTGACACCCCGGTTTTTCGGCCGTCCAGGTACGCAGTTACGAGAGAGCTAAATGTGCAATTTAAATTATTTTAATTTCATATTTAATTGAATTATACTTGATTATTTGAAATTCCTACATGAACTATTTGAATTTATATGAAATATTCCAATTATATGTCAAAATTTGCCTAAGTGATTTATGATATGAATTTTATGATATGTGAATTTAATTTCCAAGCATGCTAATTTTGTGAATTATTTGATTCATGTGAATTAAGGGTTTAATTGTATGATTTATTTAATTTGGACTTAATTGAAAACTTAAACATGGACTTATTTGACACTTTTTGAAAGTTTTGGACCTAATTGAAAAATAGCCTTTTTAATAAAATTTTATTTATTTTAATTGTTTAATTATTATTTTAAAATTTTATTTATTATTTCTTTGAAAATTTAATTTTATTATTTGAATAATATGCTTATTTGTTGAAAATGTGTTGCGTTTGTGTTCGATTTGAGATCGAAATTTCGTGCCGATTTAATTTGCATGAATTATACGTGTTATGAATTCGTTTATATGCTCGTTTTAATTTTTCGGACTTGTTTGATATGGTAACGAACCATATTTTAATTGTTGGGGATTCGAGGGCCTAACTAGTTTTAGCGCGCCTTGGATTCCGGAGACCGTATCTTGAGCTTGGAAATTCGGATTCGAATTCCGGAGGTGGCGCTGGACACGTAACGAGAATACGGAATTTATGAACCTAGCCTTGTATTTTTCCAAGCCCATTCGAACCTCCGAATTTCGCCCGAAACGCAGACCTCTCGCAGATTTGCAACATTTTACGGTTTTGGCCATAACTTATTCGTTTCTTGACCAAATGACCCGATTTTTGAACCTACATGACCCTAACTCATAACCCTATCTCCCAAACTCAGGCAGTTCTGCCCAGATCCCGAGGAAACCGAGAGAGATGGAGAAAAAGGGAGATGAAGGAGAGAAACCCGTCACTATTCACCCATGGAGGATTGCAAGCTCGTTCGACCTCCAATCTTCGTCAAATCTGAGAGGTAAGCATGTTTTCTTATCCTCCACATCTTGAGACAACTTTCAAGACATAAATCTCCCATTTTGAGCATGATTTGAGCATGATATGAATTTATATGGGAATAGTAAGGGTTTGATGAAGATTTGATGAATTCTTGCTCGTTTTTGAACCATTTCTTGAATCTTGAAGTCTTATATGATCCTTGTTGCATCCTTAAAATTGTTATAAGCATGAATTTGATTTATATGAGGCGTGTGTGGAACCACCATGGCTGCAAACGTGAGTTTTTGGAATTTTTGGGACTGATCTGCTCTTCCTTCTCTTGCTGCGTGTTTGAGCTTGTCTTGGGGTGGTACTTGATGTGTTTTGTACTCCTTTTTGCTGCTTCTTTCACTCCATTTTGCTGTTGAGTTGTGCTGCTACCTTTCTCTGCTGCTGCTGCGTGAAAGGGATGAAAAACAGGGGTGATTGTTGCTGCTTTGCTGCTGCGCGAAGAGATATCTCCCCGGGCGGGGAGATTTTTGTGAAGGGAAGTCCCCGGCCGGGGACTTGTGTTTTGGGAGAGGCTGTAGGTATTTCCCCGGCCGGGGAGTGTGGCTTTGTAATTCTCCTCGGGAGGGGAGATTATTAGAGCTCTGTGCCGCTGCTAACGTGCTGCCTTTTCCCTTTTCCCTTGCTGCTGGAGTGCATGTGTGTGTTTTGTTTGTTTTGCATGCATGGGTAGGTATTATATAATATATATATAATATGTGTATATATATATAATATGTGTGTTATTATTTAATTTGTAGGCATGTAAAGTAAGGTGATAATGTGATGTTATACGTGTATATATATATATATATATATATATACATGGAATATATTATTAATATGATATGTGTATATATATATAAAATAAAATATATTATATGTTTTTAATTAGTGAATTATATGAATTAGTTTTGTATTGTATGATCTTAAATAATTCGAACTTGTTATATGAACTTATTTGTTATGTTATGAATTTATTTGACGAGATATGAGTTCGATTCTTGAATTACTCGTGTGATATTATGTTATTTGCTTCGATATGCCTAAGTGTGAATTTATATGAAGTTCATATGCATCATTTGCATCCATATGCATTAGCCGAGCGTTTCTATGGTTCATATGGAGTCTTAGCCTTGTTTCTTATGTTTAGATGTTCGAAGAGAGAGTTGCTCGTGGGGTGCTTTGGGTTGTTCGTTCGGTTTGTTCGTCAAGGTGAGGTTTTAGGTTTGTTATAGATAATGCGACCTACAACCCTATATGTTCATTTTCAAGCCCGCATGCGACTATATTATTATATTTATATAATAGATATGTGCACATATGATATGTTTATGACTTTGTCATAAGATTAAATGTTTTGAATTATATATACGAGCATACGTAAGTTTGAAATGTTTTGCAATGAGGCTATGCTCCAAACCGCGTGTCTTCATGCTCGCTACGGATTAGGATGACACGGAGAGGTACGTCCATAGCATACGCCAAGTTGCAAGGTAAGGTATGTCTGATAAGATACGTACGTTATGATTAAGTTACGTTTGTTTCGAGCGAGTTATGGTATGATATGTTCTGGTTTGATTTGTTTGGTTCGATGGGCCCCGGAGATGTGGGTAAAGGAGACCCGGGACGGCCATGGGGTCGTCGGTTATAACCCTTGTGCACATTCTCCTGTTGGATAGGATCAACTCGGAACCCACTAGGAGGTTTGGTGGGGGTTGGAATCCTCGGGCGTGAGCGTCATGAAACTCACGACCCATACATAATGTAATGGATGGTTAGGGTCGCGCAACCCTTCCATCACCGGAGAAGTAGGTTTGTTCTTAATGTTACTTCTGTTTGATTTGTAATGATTGATTTGTATGAGGAGCCCAGGATGGGATTTCTGCTCGTACTCGCCGAGCGTTTATACGTTACGTTGATTATGAAACGGGATAGGACTTTTAAGTTAAAGATACGCTATGCTTTTGATATGATATGTATGCGTTTGTTTTAAAATGGATTTTGGTGTGCAAAATCCTATTCCCGATTCATAGTCTTTTGTTTAATACGTGATATGCTCTATATTATATATCGTGTGAGTGTGTTTAGCCCCCTCACTCAGTCGAGTTGTAGACTGGCCCCTCTCCTTTTCCCCCTTTAGTTACAGGTGCTCAGTTGGTTCGAGCTACGCGGTGGACTTCTTCTTTTAGGGTCTTTGAGTCGAGTATTTGGAGTCCTTTGGCATTCTGCATCTTTAATGCGAATTTACATATATGTTATGTTTTTAAATTTGAATCTGGAGATTACGTATGATTCATTCGGCCCTGGAGTGACATAATCTGTATTTTATGTATCTATTTGATTTGATATAATTCGGGACAGTTGTGTAATATTTATGTTTTATGTTTGATTTACGGGATTAGGTATCTATGTTAGTTGAACCTGTCGCCTGTTTATATTTGAGATCTTGCATGAATTGAATGTATTGGTGATCCTGTTGCTTCCGCTTTTGGTTTATTTTGTTACGTACTCGATTTTAGGGTCTAGACTGTCTAGCCTAGGGCTGTGTTTTTTTTATTTGTCTTATGTTCGCCATGGCTTGGTGCGTGTGCGGAGTTCCCATTTCGTTACACGTGTCCAGCTATGGTGCGGGGGATGTGGTGCCCTTTCGCTCCGGGGTGCTACAGATTACATGCCACGTCTGTGGCTTTTTGCAACTGGAAATTTGGTTGCTACTTTGGTTGCAAACCTGGTTACAAAATTTTGCAACCATAGTTTTAGCAACTGAAATTTTCGGTTGCAGGTAGGTTACTAAACATTATTTTTCGGTTACAAAATGGTCTTTTTCGGTTGCTAATTCGATCGTTAAATCCATTTTTTCTAGTAGTGAATTCAGGAAAATATGAAGTTAAATGTTATACCGTAAGTTGCTGGGCTGTCTATGAATTTGACGAATACACTATATGTGTCAAAATAAGAGTATTGGAATCCTCTAAACTTAGTCTTAATTTTCTGTTCGGACCTAGTTGAAAGTGCTTTAAAATTATATCTAATTTTATATTATTTAACTTATTTGATATTTTAATTAATATTTATATATATTTATATAATTAATATAATTATTATGTAATTATGATGTTACACCGGTTCGATTGATGATCCAAACGGTCGAATCTATAAAACCAGGAACCAATAAAGCTTTCCGTTCGATGTCGAATCCCAATTTTAAAACATAGTCTATTAGTTGAAGTTGAACAAGATTATGAAGAAAAAGAAATGAAGGCGGAGCAACAATTTTAATAGGTTTTCATATGATAGTTCTTTTGAGCGTACCGGGCAAGATAAAAGTGTTACTTCATTTTCTTTTCTTTTTCTTCTTTTTGGGATATTTATTATGAGATTTTAATTCCTTAAAAAATAATAACTGTTGATATCATGTTAGAAAATATAATTCGTTTTAGATATTGTGCAAAGAAATATTATTTTTATTTTAAAAATTGAAAATTATAAATCTACAGTATATATTTATAGTATTATGTAATTAATTAATTAATTATTTATGACATCATACCGGTCGAATCGGTGACTAGTAAACCTATCAATTGGACCTCTGTTCAAGTTTTGAAAACATTGCTTCAGGAGAATTGGAGGACCGTTTGCGTTAAGAACAAGAAGCCAAACACCTCTTATGGAGACCTCAACAACATATGGCATACAAGGACCAAAGTACCTTACTTAAAGTAATTAAGCTCTCTGTGTAATTAACAGCACGAAATGATCCCTCATACCCATGCAACTGAAATCTTTTAATTTTATTTTCATGGATTGCACAAGCTGCTAATTCGGAATCACTAGTTTCCACACACAACCACCCATTCCTCCAACATGATAAAGGACGTTTGAAGAGATAAGGCCCTATTACATACTCTTTGCTCCATGACTCCTTATTGCCGTATTCTTTCATTAGCCAATTATCAAGGAGATGCAACTCGTTCATCTCATAGCATACTAAGGCAAGACATTGGTTTAAGACCACAAGACCATGAGAGGTGTAATCATCTAAGCCGTCATTAGGAAACTCAAATATTCGGAAAACCTCATTGGTTAGATCAAAAGAAAGAATTCCTGTTGTAGAGTTCCTTACACTGTGCTCATCAACATGCCAGTGGCATGCGCCATTGAAGAGGAGATCAAATCCAGGATCATACGCAACTTCTGGGACCATAGCATCAATTATCCTCCAAGCATTGGTGCTTGAATTGTACAAATTGATTTCGATGTGAAAGTCTTGGTTGTAGTAACTCGCCATGATTTCGTTTATTCACCACATCTGTATAATCTTATAATCACTAGTATTGGCGTTAATCGTTATAGCCAAATCCTGATCCCCAGTTAAGGGTCTTATAACCTTCTGGGCACGCATATGGTCTTTGATCAACTAACTTAAATTCTCGCAATCCAGGGTTGGACAAAACAACAACATCATTAGAGACGAAGCAAACAAGTCCATTGCAAGGTCCAAACAGATCGGTTTGTCCGCGGTAGTATACATCATCCGAAAATGGGACCAAAATACATGAGGAATCAATCTTTCCTGAATGATCTGGATCATAAAAAGACATGACGTCATCTCCACCTAGTTGACTTACTTCCTTGCAATTCTTTGGAGGCAAATAGCGTATGACTAATAGGGTTTCCTTGCAATCACGTCTTAGATGTCTCTTGAGAAAATTAGGACTTCTGGTCAAATTATCCCAATATTTTGAAATGCACTTGAATCGCATCAGTGATTTGATTGGGAGATGAACTAGAGTTTCGATTAGCATATCATCTAACCATGACACTCTATCCTTCATGTTTATTCCCAATGAATCTATCTAATCCATGATGGTACTCTTCATTCCTCTCAAATTACGTATAAATATAACAAACTTAATCCATAGAATGCTTTATCCCGCTAATACGCATAATACCGATATGATGGAGCCGATTGGATACCGTCAAAAGAAAAGGGAAAATTTAGATGGTAACGCATAAGTCATAACCGATAATAAAAAAGGCGGTATAAAAATAGGAAATGATACATATAGTTGCAAACCTGAAACGTAGGTTAGTAAAGTTTAGTTATACTTAATTTTACCATTAATGTCTCACCCTTAGATGTAGTAGATCTAATCCAGACCATTTATTTATTTAGACAGACACATTATCCAAATCATTTATTTGTTTGACCTGATTGCAGAAAATCTAGAAAGCACCGACACGGCAAAAAAAGTGTCCGTGCCGACACGGCTGAAACGTGTCCGGAATAAAAAAAATTAAAAAAAAAAAATAGGACACGGTGTCGAACACGGCGGGGTGAAGTGTCCGACACGGCTCGGACACGGCGGGACAAATTTTCTAATTAAATAAAGTTTTTTATGCATTTTTCAATATTTTTAGAATTTTTTGGGGTGAAAACTAAAATAACAAACTTATTCTAGTTTTTAATTATACATATTTTTTTAAAATATTTTATTTTATCTAGATTATACTTATAAACTATTTTTATTTTTATATAAAATATTTTAATTTATATAAAATATACCCGTGTCGAAACCGTGTCGTCGTGTCCGTGTCCGTGTCCGTGCAACATAGCAGAAAATTAAAGATAAGACTATCAACTAATCCTGCAAGTTCAAGAGAACGCAATTGGACTGTCTAATATCGTGTACTAGACTAGGGGGCATTCGGTTAAAAGGGACGCCTAAGTCTTTTTTTAGTTATGTAACCCCTAGTTTTAAAAGAATTGGGTATATAACCCTTTTCTCAATTTTATCTAATAAAATAAATATTAAATATAATTATTTTCCACGTGTACAAATCGAGTGGACGATCTCAGAAATCGCTCACTCGATTTTTTTCTTTTCTTTTTTTCTTTTATTTTCTTTATTTTTTTAAATTATTTTTATTCTTCTTCAATTTTTTTTTCTTTTTTTTTTCTTTCTTTTATTATTTTTTGAAATCACGTGACTCGATCTTCAAAAGAAATCACGCGATTTCATAGATTTATGAAATCGCGTGATTTCTCTTGAAGATCGAGTCACGCGATCTTCAAAGGAATTCACGCGACTTCATAGAATTATGAAGTCGCGTGCTCGACTATCATAATCGCGCAGCGACTTCATAATTCTATGAAGTCGCGTGATTTCTTTTGAAGATCGAGTCACGCGATCTTCAAGAGAAATCACGCGACTTCATAAATCGCGCAGCGACTTCATAATTCTATGAAGTCACGTGATTTCTTTTGAAGATCGAGTCACGCGATCTTCAAAAGAATTCACGCGATTTCATATATCTTCAAGTTCTTGAAGATTGAGACAAAAAAAAAAAAGAAGAAGAAAAATATTATCGATAATTTTTTAAATTCATCCGATTATCTTTGTCATGCTTGTACAAGGAGAGGAGATTCATCCTGATTCATCCCGATTATCGACGGCGAGAGAAGGTGAGAATGTGAGAAGGAGAGGTGCAAGGAGAGAAGAAGAAGAGAAAAAGAGAAGGAGAGAAGAAGAAACGGCGAAGAAGAAAAGAACTAGGGTTTGATTTGGGTGGGAGATGTGAATTTGAAAGATATGACGTGATTATTAGTCACGTCAGATAATAGAGAATAAAAAAAAGGAAAAAGAAATTGAGGGTTATATCCCTAAAATAAATCTTGGGCGTCCCTTGGACACTAATTGTCTCCTAGACTTTTCACTATATTAGATTAAGTTAATGATTACTTAATTGATGGGTTTTTTTGCACAATATACCCCTATGTTAAGTTTTATTAATATAAAAACCTCATGATATAAAACATCACATATAAAACCTTATATTTTGAAAATATTGGCATATAAACCTAAAATCATAGTTGGTGCCACCTGGTTAAAAGGATAATATTTTTCTTTACTTTTTTCCTTAAATGACTATTATGACCCTCTTATATATATATATAGATTAACAGGACGGCACCATCGTCATTGCCGGTGCCATCGGCACCACCACAGCAGTCAGCAACTCGAGTTCCTCCATCCTCCTCAGATCCTCGACAGGATCTTGTATTAATATTTTCTGGGAGTTGAACTTTTTCTAGATGATCTGAAATTGTGTGCGCACTCGTTTTGTGTTGAGGTTGTGCGGTTTTACGGTGGTGAAAGTGACGGTGGCGTGGCTATGCGGTGGTGGTAAGGCGGTGGTGCGATGGGTGTGGCTAGTAGTGAGGTGGTGGTGGTTTGGTGATGCGATTGTAGTGCGGTGGTGCAGGCTACGGTGGTGTGGAGGCGTTGACGGTGCGGTGGTGTGGTGGCGTTGCGATCGATGGTGGTATCATGGCGTGGTGGTGGTGTGTTCAAAATTTCATGGAATTGTATTATTATACTCGAGGGACTTAAAATTCATTCTTCATAAAATGTTACTAAACATTTCATGGAATTGTATTATTGTTTTTTTTTTTTTTTTTTTTAGGTATTTCACCCTTTTGTTAGTTCTGATTGAGATAAAAAACCCTATAATATGAAAATTGATATGTAAAACCCTGTGTTTTCAAAATATTTGTATAATAAACCCTGAACTTTTCTAGTGTTCAACAAGCGCTTTTAGCGCGACTAGAACAATAATTTTCTCTATTTATTGTATGTGAGATTATTAATACCCTTTTATATTGTGATATACATTTTATATCTCTGTGCATTGCTCAATACTTATTTTATATTTACCAAAACCCTTGTATAAAATAAAATTACATGAAGAATTCTGTAAACAAAAAATAAAAATAAAAAATATCACCAATAAATAGATAATAGACATTGGAAAATGAAACTCGGAATTTACTTTTAATTTGTGAGGGTAACATAGAGATACTATATTTAAATTATAATGATATCATCTAAAGAGGGGTAGTGTGCAGATATATTTTAAACAAAGGATTTTTTATGTTAATTTTTATGATATATATATATATTTTTTTTGTTCATTTCATCTAACACAGCGGACGGCGTAAATAACTGTTGCATTGTTATACAAGATGTATTCAAAATTTCATAAGTTCACTAAACACTTGTAGTCCAGATACAATAACATTCCTAGGATATACAAATACACCCAATTTGTAAACTCAGTATGTATATTTCCAGACTTCCAGTTGACTTCTATTTGGAAGAATCTATTGAATGCTCGTTCTCACTGGATTTATGTTACCTAGCGCAAGTTTTATACTTGGATTAGCTGTTGGACAGTCATGGGATAAACATAATCTGTGGAGCCACCGAAAAGCATATCAATGAAAGTGCGAGCAGCCGCCTCAGTAGGATGGTATACGTCCCAGAAAAGGTGTCCACTTCTGTCCGAACAATACATAGAAATAGGCGTGCAAGGAACCTTTGCCCTCAATCTTCCCAGTCCGCAACAAGCAGCTTTTATTTCGTTGAAACCTAGAAGAGAATTAATATTGAAAATATATTATGACTACTGTGCTATAGCAAAAAAAGAAAAACAGGAAAACATTTTCCAGTATCGTTGAAGATATAAGTAAAGTGATTTAATTTTCTTGTTAATTCAGGAAAATATATATGTTGTACCGTAAGTTGCTGGGCTGTCTATGAATTTGAGGAAGACACTATACGTATCAAAATAAGAGTATTGGAATCCTTTGAGCTGAGTCTTAATTTCCTGCAACATATTTGCGAGATCCTGGTTGTACTTGTTGGACCAGTAGTTGACTTGCTTGTTGCATTCGTTGGTCGAGTCCTCATGTCTTTGTTTGGGTGCGCATCCAATAGGTGATAGCCCAATCACCAAGAATTTGCGTGCTCCTAAACCGTACATTTCCTGTATTTTGAAGGATAATATATAATTTCATTTACGCACGGGGCTTCACCACTTGACCCTTCTCATACACTATATAGATTGCGAATGCCATGCCGAAAAATGTACTTCATGAGGCAATTAAAGAATTGTTGTTACCTTGAGCAGGTCTTTGAAGGTGGAAACCATTAGCGTAACGTATTGCTGAGGAGTGTTCTCCTGGGATTGGTCAGACCCCGTTTTGAAATATCTAATAATGTCATTGCTGCCAATTACGATGGCAAAGAGTGAGTTTGCCAAGTGTTGCTGCACTGCTGCGGTAGACCCCAATTCTTTGAGGAGTCTCTGTCGCACTGTCGAGAAATGGCCTACTTGGTGAGGCATCGGAATTGTGTGTCTCTACAAAAACAACAGATAATAAACATATAAGTTACTACAAATGCGGGGATAGCTCAGTTGGGAGAGCGTCAGACTGAAGATCTGAAGGTCGCGTGTTCGATCCACGCTCACCGCATTTCATAATTTATTTATTTTTATTTTTTAGACTTTATTCAGTATTTTTGCCATTGGGCCTATTCCGTCATGTGCTAAGCCGCTATGATTTGAAGACAATTAGACAAACTATGAAAAAATCGATTATGTTCTCAAGTAAATGCCGAAATTCGTTCTTGTTGTTTTATTATTAAGTCTTCATACAATGGATATGTATATATATATGGCTTTTGTCGGTGCTACAACGATGATATTCGTTCAAACAAATACATAAGTAAATATAATATTCTATTTGATCACTATTTTATTTAACTTCCGAAACATCAAACTTTATCTATTGTATTTTAATATTTGCAGGATTTGTCAGTAAAAAGCTAGGAGCAAAAATCATTTATTATAATTAGTGCGTATAAACTACTAGGAATTCGCTAACGTAATCAAGTGGTAACTGGTAACAAATTTACATTAAAACTTGGTTAAATTGTTATAATTATTAGAGGACTAATTTTGACTAGAAATACTTAGCTTCAGAAGACGATAGCTAGCTACTTCTTAAACTATACGTTAATTACATATAATAAGTCATAACTTTTCACTTACAATAAGGCCTTCATCTGTGGTGTTAAAGATTCCGGCTCCTCCCGAGGCAAAACTCACACCCTTCAGAAAAACATTGTTAGGCTGGGAAAGATAAGGTGGCGCTGTTGGTAACCCCAATTTCTCAGCTGTTGAAGCCATGAACACAAGTCAAAATATATATATCAATCATATATATATATGTATAGAGAGAGAGAGAGAGAGACCTATGAAATCTGCAGCATTCTTGCCATTGGAAAATCTCCCGGTTGCTTTCTGGCCAGGATAGTCGATACCATTGTGTGGAAAATCGGCTCTAATAATCGAAAGTGATAAATAGTTGTTGTTGCCAACGTCCGCAAGGGAATCGCCGAAGACATAAGTAGCTGGTACGCTTTGAGCTTTCGAAGGACTGCTGCAGAAGAGCAGCAGCACGACGCAAGACATAAACAAGCAAGAACAAGTAGTAACTGATCTTAAATTATGGCAAAAGAACGAAGCCATAATAAGTTTCAGCGTTCTCGACTTTCCCTCTAATTGCTTTATTGATGCGATGATATATAGAAGAAGAGAATTAGTTTTGGGTTGTTTTATAGGGACATATTGAAATGTGAACAAGCAGAAGTTAAGGGTTCAGACTTCAGTGTGCGACTGATCTGATGGAAATTAACTGTTCTTTGTCCTGCCCATTTTAAGTTGACCTCTTTATATATGTGCGATTGTGTGCGTTTGTGATGATATCCATAATCCATTGGATATATACGGCCTTTACTAAATTTTATTGTGGAAAAATATCATAAATACACAGGTTTTACTATTTCATTTCCTTCTTCATAATACTTGTTACTGATATAATTAACTTATAAGCGATGCAAAAGCACAAAATATATTCATGGAATAATAGGTTCGATCGAATTAAAATTAAATTAGAATTACATGGAATAAGATGGCTACACGACCACTCGCTCTAGATATGACAATTTAAAAGCTCCAACAAAATTTACAATCTTAGGTAGTTAACTCTCTTTATCGTAGTAGCTAGTGAAAGAATAATTTTAACATGCCGTGAGTGTCCACTAATTTATTTATTTATTTTTTTTAATTTTTTTTCTGAGATAATAATGGGCAACTATTTTAGGAATTATTCCAGACCAAGTAATAGAGAAGACTCCGTGAACAAGAATTATAAGAATTAATAATAATAATTGACGTTCAATAATAACACCATAAAGAAAATAAACTAAAATTAAAACCTACTTGTATACGGACTCTCAGAGTTACGTTGGACCAATTGGAATTCCCACCTTTTTAAGTCGCATATAGTTAACTGAATAATTTATGACGTAGGAACATAGATATAATGACACAACATGAAATGAAAACGGTGATACGAAATTTTTTTTTAAATTTTACGTATAAAAAGTGTTTGACATGATATAACATAATAAAATACGAATTTTTTTAAAAATATTATTTTATTAACATAATACTATTTATTATTTTGTGTAATAGTTAGACGGAATAATTCTAGTAAAATCATGAATTCGGTCGATTATTTAGCCGGTGCAATAAAATCATACCATCTCCATATGGGGGCGCTGCAGTACTTGTCCAGCGAAGTGATGGTGATATCATTTTTGTTAGTGCATGAAAATGTTATTTGACTCCGATATTTTCTGCTAAACGCGTTCCCATTTTCATAAAGCAATCATATCGACATGGATTTTTTTTAGACAAGCAGTGTGACTGATTAATACCGAGGAAAACACAATTTTGCATGGTAAATCAACTGATATATCAATGGATACATTTTGGTAATTTTGGAATAACATTTTTTTGGGTGAAAATTTTAATTTACGATTCAAAAAATTTGTAATTTAAATCCACAACTTTAAAAATTTACAATTCATCGGAAACGATAATCCCCGTCGAAAAATATTCAGTGGTGTCATGATTTTCCAGTGAAGATCGGTGGTTTTCGATAAAAAGTTGCATTAAATTATAAATTTTTGGAACTGTGAGTTACATTTTTCACTGGAATAAAATTTGCACCAAAATTGCTAAAATGTGTCCGTTAGTATACCAAAATTGCATTTTCCTCTTTAATTAAACTTGTTTTCATGTTCTTTTTGTAATTAATAACAAGTTATGTGAATCACGTTATTACGTTCTTGACAATATGTTGCATTTTTATATATATTCTACTGTAAAATTTCCCACGTTCCTTTTCTATAAAAAAATAACTTCTTAATAATAGGGCGGGGGGATAACATAATGGATAATTAAATATTATTTGCAAATATATATTTAGGTGGGATGACTCCACATAGCATTTCCAGTGGTGCCATGTGGGGATGGACTGGTAGGAGCATCAAGCATCAAAATCACCACAGAATGTACGTTAGAGAGTGATTAAGACTATTACAAATGCCACAAGCATCAAAGAATTAAGTTGACTTCATACATTAATACTGCAAGAGAATTTATGACAGTAAAATATAGACTATTTCACAGTTATTCTATTTTATTGCAAATAGAGTGAGATCCAAAATATAAAGACTTACGGTCAAGTACCTCAAGACCTATCCAAAAAAAGAAAAAAACACTCTTTCTAATTTAAATAACTATAAATTTTGGAATTCGAACAATGATTGAACTAGCATATATTTTTTTTCACGGTATCCAAATTAGACCAACTCCGAAAATAGGTAGCAATGGAAAAAGTAATGACACCATTGATATTATTTCCAATTATAAAAAATATTTATTATTATAAGGTGAAATTTGTGTTTATATAACTTTTCTTTTTTAAAAATAAAAGTGGTCACCGAGACCATGCGGTTATTACTAAATCACGTATCATATATAAACAACCAAAATAATATAAGAGTGTTCATATAAAGAGCCATTAACCTTCTACCCCACAAAGAGCGAGAAATAAAATGCCGAACAAAAGAAACAACATTTTGTTGCGCAAAAGGATAAATAAATGATTTGAACCAGATTGCTAGAGCAAAGCATTATAAAGGTGAACTTAATATCTCCCACGAAAGCTCATTTATTGGCAATCTTTGTGTTTATATAACTTGAACAATATCTCCCACGAAAGCTCATTTTCAATATTTCAAAAATATATAATATAATTGAGTCCATTATTACATATATATGAACGGAAAAATATTTTCAAACTATATGCTTAAATATTGACGGTTTTTGTGGTGTAGAATAAATAGAGGCAGAATGAAGACTAATATCATATATATAGCGTTACCATCATTTCGGCCTAATGACCGACAAATGCCACGACATGACAATCAATAATACGCAACCTTCAATTTGAAATTTGCCAAGATATTTCACATTTAATTTTGTCAATCCGACTCATGATAACTTGTCACGCAAACTCCTCGCCTTTTCTCATTAATCTTCACCAACGTCTCCTCTAGAAGATGCAGATAATTAACACACGACTCAGCCTTTCCCGGAGTAAAATTTTGCTCTGTGTATTGCTTAAAAATAAATCAAACTACGACGCAAGGTTCAAATTAAAATCAAAGAAGTTATTCTGGGATACACGGATAGAACAAAGAACACTATGGGAGTCGATTTACATAATATATACATAAATGTTTTAACGTAGATATTCTTTAATATTATGTTCCCATGAGCTTGATTTACAAAATAAGTACATATCATTAGTGTTAACATAATTTTAGGGATTTCTGCGTCTTTAGGAGTTTTTTTGTTCTGCATAAATATTCTTTATATCTTTAGGACATATCTATTATTAGTGATAAATAAAAAAGAAAGTAACATGCATGACTAAAATGCATATATTGTCATTTCTTAGTGTATATATAATGGTATATCAACGGATAATAGACTCAACTGGAAAAGGGTTTGAGTTCATTTAAATAAGATTTGACGTTCGAGTCTTGTGGATATAAAAAATTATCTTTTTTTTGTGGTTTCTTCAATTTATTTATTTATTTTTTAGAATTACATCTGACTATCCTACATGTAGGCTTAATTACAACGTAATCCATCATTATCGGGAAATTAAATTTTAGTCCATATAAATCTTATTTGGTTTGAGGTCCCTTAACGAAATTTATAAAAGTACACTTATGCCCCTAACGGTTTTATGAGTGTTACATCGAATATATGACCAAATTTACAAAATCATCCCTAAAGTTTACAAATATAAACAAACGATCCCTACAAATTATGAATTTAATAACAAATCAGGGGTATTTTTGGAATGACATAACAGAATCTTAGGGACCACAAACGGTTCTCAAAGTTAGGAGTTAAAATGTAATTTCTCGATAATGATGGATTGCGTTGTAATTAGGCCTAAATGCAGGGTAGTCAAATGTAATTTTTCCTTGCTTTAATTTTTTGTTTTTTTTCCCCCCGGAATCTCGATGCTGCTGATGTCCATTATTGGGGTTTTATTCACAAATCACAAGGCCACATGTTGAGCAGTTGAGCTCTATACATTGTTTAATGAATCCAACATGTCATATTGCTAAACCAACTAAACTAATTCGGTAGAAATTTACCTTCCCAAAGTTGGCTTTCTAAAGACAATTTCGAAATCAAGATCAATGGTAGCGCTGTTTTAAGTCTAAAACGTTAACAATGCGCACGCATATATGATCAAGAAATGAATTACCAGAAAAAATAATTCTGTTTTATCTTATAATTCCTTGCATCAGCCTCCATCAACATTCAATACACAAGATCAAAGAGTTTTGCTCCTTATTAATATTCTAGCTATGCACAGGTGCTGATCATAACAGGAAAAGATGCTCTACAGTCTACACTAACAAATAACAATGACAAATATACGTCAAATGATCAAAAATCATCAAATTACATATATATATGTGGATCTGTCATCAATGAACAATATTCAAACTTCTTCACATGATCATGATCTCAAGACTTCCTTACTTGAAAATTGAAACCCGACAAAACGGGATTCGAGTTCTTTGCTTTGGCTTGTTTTTCTTCGAATTTGAACCTGACCTTAATTCCTTATGATCCCGTAAGTAGCAGACGTCTCCTTCGCAAACATATGGGCTCCTCTTCGACTGCTCAGAAAAGCAGCTCAAAATGTTGAACAGAGGCATCGTCATATTGTTGATCTATGTAAGCCTCCTCTGCTCTTTGATGGTTGGTTGTTTGCGTCGGAATGCGTGCTATATATATTTATATATGCTTAAGCAAACAGGCGACGACTTATTTGCAGTACGCAGCATTGAATATTTTCAACAATTGGGAACGGTATTGAGGTCAATATAAGGAGGCCGACCATGACCGCGTGCAAGTCAATTTCATTTTGTCAAGCGCGCGGATCAGTGTGGTAGATATGTACACGTATTTCATTGGTGAACCAATGGTTGCGACGACAATTCTTCCTTTAATTTAATAGAATGGTAATAGCCTGTTTGACCAATACCCTCTATATTATATTATATGGTTAGTTAGCAACGTAACGGATTCTACTATAGTAGATATCACGCCTTCTTTGATGTATATATATAATATGTGAAAATTTTTTATGTTCGGGTACATGCACTAAACAAATACAATAGAATTATTACTATCATTATTTTTAGGTGAAAAGATTTTTTCTCATTCCAACTTTACCCCCTTTTGCCTTTTTGTAATAAATTTTCATTGCAAACCAACATCCATTTGTAACATACCGTCATCTAAGCTTTTCTTTTAGTGAAAATACAACTGACACATATATTTTATAAATATGTCACGTGTCATATTTTTTAATCAAAACCACTATAAAAAATGACGATATATTACAAATACAAAGATTAGATGACGGTTTGCAACGAAAGTTTGTTGGAATGGTAAATTGCAAAATTGCGCAATTCGGATGGCAAAAAAATATTTTTCCCTTATTTTTATCATTATCTTTTGTATGTAATTAATTAGTAAAATATCTGACATACTTTGCGCGTAAATGAATTTTGTTAATTTTTCCTTCTGGTCTATCAACTTTTATGAATAGAAATAAAGGCAAATTATATCTAAGTAACTTCAAAATAGGCAAAATTATAACACAAGACCTCTTGTTTGAAAAATTATATATTAATCCCTATACCCGACAAAAAATACGAAAAGACTTGGATATCCCTAAATATTCAATATAACATACTAAAATAATATTTTTAAAAATATTCATACATCATAAAATATCTCTAAAGTTTAAATTGTTGATGAGACAAAGACGGAAGAAAGAAAACAACCAGAGGAAAGATCAAAAAGCTTAGATTTAACTATAATCACGGTGAATTCTTTTACATTCCTTGGTTTCTTGTCTCTGAACTCAAGGATACAAAGGTCCGAGCCTATAGAACAAATCCTTTTCAAGTAAGGTCGTACTAATTTACTATAGTCATGTAGAATTTTTTTACATTCCTTGATACTACCCTCAGGCATATATAATTTTATATTTCACCGATTAACCAATATTACATTTGTCTGACTACTAACCCATACAGGTCCTTAGGAACTTATAGCAAAAAAAACAATCGACCTGTTTGAGTTGAGTAATATCTCCCGAAAGGCAAATGACTGCCATAAAAGAAATTTTTGAGATTTATCATTTCCAACCGATTACCTATAGTAAGTGAAATTTTGCAGCTAACTGAAGTAACACAAGACAGTTTAAGCAATCACTCAGCTGGAGCTAGAATTGATAAATTAAGCAATTGAGGGCAACCAAAATAGATTACTATAAAATGAGGGACGATCATGGCTTTATTCTCTCCAACAATTTCGTGGCTTCGATAAATCCACCAAATGGCCCTAAAGACAAGTATTTCATAGCTTTCCACCTGTGTTGAGATTCTTGTTTACCATCAGAAGAGACATAGAGCTGAAGGACAAAAAGGTATTGAACTCGGTGGACATACAATTATCCGATTATAATATGTCAAAGAGCTCACCTGGGTATAAATGGAAGTGCGAAACAATGAAGATGAAGGTGATTAACGCTATTAAATGGAGGCTGATGAAACCCATATCTGTTAATAGAAAATTGTCACTAATCGAAAATTAAAAAAAGATTTCATGTAGAAATTCGAAAATCTAGTTACAGTAAAAAACTACGCTGTCGCAAAGAAACAGGTAGTATGTCAGATTTTAGATATAAGATTGGTTTTGCGATCAGGCAGTTCTATCACCCATGCAGGTTAAGTTGCTACTTCAGCGCTAATCAGTTTCGGAAACCAATTTCTAAATCCGTGGAAGGTTTCACCAAACTAGATAACAAAGCACGATCAAGTGATAATCAACAATCAGTATCATCCTTAGAACTTATGGATGCATTTCAAGTTATAGTGAAGAGAGGCAATCAGGCATAGGGCACAAAACATGTTAAAACATAATGCACAAATTTACATTATTTGAGATAAATAATAGTTTCCTTGCTTAAGGACGGGGTGAATTTGATATAGGAATGAACATAAGATTACTATTTAGGTCACTAGAATTAGTTGGGTAGATAGAGTTCGTAAATCTAACCTTTGTAGCAAAATTTAACTGAGCAGGTTGTTTTTAGAGTAAAAAATAATTTTCTTGCTTCAACTAAAGTAACTTTCTGCTCTATATTTTGAGCATTTAGTCAACCATTTTCTCGATAACGCTAATATAGGCACAAACCTCATCTTACAAATTAAGATGGCAGAATTTCTGAAAATATTTGCATTTAGCAGAAAAAAGCCAAACAAAAAAAATGAGAATTAATAAAATTAATGAAAGAAGGTACAATTTAATGGGTTAGAACACCATACCTATAATGCTCCGCATGAGGTGCATCTCTTTGTACTAGAGTTTGACCAACGTGTAACATGTGGCTGACTAATAGGAGAAGAATTTGAGTTCAAAATTACGAAATAAAGAGTTTCCAGAGAAATAGCAAATCTCCCAAACAGGAATCATGATAATGCTATTGTTACCTAATGAGAAGTCTTCACATCTCCTCTTAAGGTCTTTCACTGTTGGTGTATGCTCAATTGGAACTACCAAGTAGTGCCTAAATTCCAAAAATGGGTTTGTTTAAGAACGATGCAGTTGTTCAACTAAGCACATAAAGTGCCTTAAATGATTAAAAAAAGCATGGAGGACTAATCTGATGCTAACTGACATCAGAAATTAAAAAAAGAAACTGACATCAGAAATTTGCATATTCATTAGGATATACTTCTCAAGGAAAAGATGGATGTTAGTTGTATCAAGAATATATGCGACCATAACTGAAATAGAAGTCATGGTCTGAAAATCAAAGGAAGCTTCTCCAGCAAAATTTATAAAACAAAGTCCTACGGTTGGAATATATTTCCGCGCTTAAACATTTTCACTTCTCTCTCACTATTACCTTTTCATGAAATGCAGACTCATTTAAAGTATGCTCTCTCTCCAACTACATTCTTATATCAAGGAATCTAATTCTTTTCTTCTATTGATTACGCACAGATGCTCACAGTTTGCACAGACATATGAAAGAACTTGCATAAAGGGAGGTATAAGATATGGTGAACATGAAGTGTCCAGCACACAGAGCAGCGAAAGATTTACATGGAATAACTCATTTAACTTTGCATTAACTTACCATAGTTGAAAACAAGTACATGAAATGGATTTGGACAGAGAGAATAAGAAACAGAAACCTGTTTTTGTTCTTTCTAACCAAAAATTGACATTCTAACGCCTGACGGAGATTTGGAAACCTGCTTCCATGACCAATTTACCAGCAATCACCAAAGATTTTGGCAGTACAAACACCTTAATGGATTTTGGTGAGCAGTGACATTATTAGAAGGAACAACCATCAAAGTATAAAACTCACAAGCGAAATCAGCACAGGTTTAACAGGTTCTAATTATTTAATGCTTTCAGCAGCATGTTTATCTCTCTCTCAAACTCTGATCCACTTTGTCTTTACGAAATTACAGAAGACTGCCTTAAAATAGCACAAAATCATATATATTTGCACACAGCAGTAGTTCTCAAGATACTCCTACCCGAGTAGTTGTTATACTTACAATGCGAAATCCAGAACTTAAGCCTTACAAAAATCCTTTCCGTAAAAATGCTTTCAACTTTGAAAATTTATATACCTTGCCATATATCAAAAGAAATTTTCAGACTGATACAAGAGCCATGAACCATTTTCACAAAAAAGGATTTAAAATTCCTGTTCATGATAGACAAATTTAATGAGCCTATTCTTGTCTCGATCCTTGAACATATCGTTTGATGCCCAGCATCAAGAACCATTCACCAGTCCACCCTATATCAAAAGAAATTTCCAGAGACTGATACAAGCACCAAGAAACATTTTCAGAAAACAGGATTTACAATTCCTCTTCATGATATAATTTACTGAGCCTATTCTTATCGTGATCCTAAACATATTGTTTGATCCAGCATCAAGAACCGTTCACCAGTTTATTTTATTTTAAGTCTCGGGTCACTCCAAAAAGGAACATATCCCTCCATAATCCAGCAAATGATGCTACTAACGCGAAGTAACAAATTAATCACTTTTGCTCAAACAATTGACTGCGCGACATAAACGAAAAGAACAAAATCAAAGGTAAACAATTCGAAACCTGAATGCAGCTGGATTGATATCTTGAAAGGCAACGACTTTATCATCCTACATGAACCAATGAAGTATAGCATCACCTTTTGGGATAAATACGCACACAAACATATATAGGCATCAAATCAAGGATGGAAGTCGAAAGGGCAAAAGCAGACTAGAGAAAAATCAAACGAAGCAAAAGACCTGATGAAGGAGCACGGTGGAGGTTGAAGATCGGGCAATATGGCAAAAGATGCAGGGCGGTGATAGAGCTGCCGCCATTGCCGTCTTCGCAAGTGCTTGGATCACTCCATGTCTCAATTTGTTCTCTAGTAAAGATTTTTGAAGAAATGAGAAGAAGAGAGAATATTACCACCAATTTATTTGTGGCAATTTATTTAGGTTAAGTTAGAGGCGTGACTCGTGAGGTTATTAAATTAAAATTTTCATTTCAATATTTATTTTATAATTATCTTGAATACATATATAGGAAAAAAAGTTAGAGTGACCTGAGAGAAAAAAAATTAGAGAAATAAAAAGTAACACATAATGGAAATAGTTGAAAAATAAATAAAAAAAAAAAAAAGTATGGAGAGTCCAAGAGACCTATTTGGCTCTCTCAATTAATATAAGGGTTAATCTTTCTTTGCACCCCAACCTTTGGGGTACGTTGCACTTTGGTACCCAACCTTTTATTTTTGATAAATTAGTACCCAACCTTTGTAATTTGGTCAATTTCAGTACCTAGGTCAACATTCCGACCAAAATCTCCGGCTAAGGCAAAGTGTGTGTGTTTCACACGATTTCTTAAGAGTAATTTAGTCTTTTTATTTTTTTACTAATTAAGAAATTAAAAAATGCAAAAAAAAAAAAAGGAAAATGGAAGAACTCAGATGAAGGCCAAAATCCTCCATGATTTCCTGGGAGTCTCCCTCAATTCGTAACTATTGCTCTGATCACCATCTCCAGAATCTGTGAACTTTTCCTCAATCGGAAGATCACTGTCGTCGTGATTACCATCTCCATTTTCTTGGTCATCATCATCATCATCTTCGAACTCCACTTTGATCTCAGCTTTTTCTTGCGCAACTTTTTTAGAAGTTGCAATCAGAGCCAAATGAACCCTCATATGACCTCCCAACGACTTCCCACTGACGCAACTCTTGCTGCATATCTTGCATATGTATCTCTGTTCTTGAACTTCTCCCATTGCAAGAAAACGCTCTGTGATCGACGAAACAGAAAACGGAAAACAAAAACCCAGATGAGAAAAATCAAGGAAAAAGCAGTAATCAGTCAAGCTACGGTGATCAAAGCATCACATTGATGAAAAAACCTCAAAAATTCAATTAAACAGAGAGATTACTCCAGAATCAGATCAGCAGAAGGCAAAACTTTCTTGAGAAGCTACAAGCTGATCGCTGAAAAGCGAAAACCCACCACAAATCCGGAGCAAAACACAAGATCTGGTGACAGAGAAAAGAACCCTTATGACACAAGAAATCACAAAATATAAATCCCAGATCTCAAAGTTTGAAGGAAGGATGAATCAATGAAATTAGTGGTGGCGAGCTTGTGGTGGAGGTGATGTTGAGGCGGATCCGGTCAGTTGAGGGCGGCGCCGGAGTGCATAGGGGACGAACGCTGACGGAGCTGCTGAAATCTGCTTCGGATCTGGGCTTCGCCATCTTCATCTTCATCTTCATCGGAGCTGCTGAAATCTACTTCGCCATCTTCATCTTTCCACCATTTGAGTTCTTCCAAAAGGAGGCCGAAAGACTGCATTTTGGGACGAGGGTTTTACTCCTTGAGGTCTTAATCGAGATCCTCCCGCATGAAACTGAAGTTAATTTGAGGAGGTGTGTGCCGTGGAAATCTGAGGCGAACCCTAACCCTTTGGGATTGGGAGCAAAACCTCTAATGAGAGAGCGATTTGGGTCGAGGAGGTGTTTCCATACTTTGAGTTCTTCTGCAGATCTACAAATTCTTTTCTTTTTCTTTTTCTTTTTCTTTTTCTTTTTTTTTGGTTTTTTTGTTATTTTTAATTCTTAATTAATAAAAAAATGAAATGACTAAATTACCCTTAAGAAATCGCGTGAAACACACGCGCTGTGCCTTGGCCGGAGATTTTGGTCGGAATGTTGACCTAGGTACTGAAATTGACCAAATTACAAAGGTTGAGTACTGATTTGTCAAAAATGAAAGGTTGGGTACCAAAGTGCAACGCACCCCAAAGGTTGGGGTGCAAAGAAAGATTAACCCTTAATATAATAGTAATGATAGTGGTAATAGGAAAAATTGCATTTCTAGTCTCATTGGATTTACTCTGTTGTAATATTAGTCACATTCGTTTCAACAATTCAAAAATGGTCTCGTACTTTAAGAAAAGGTTACAATAATGATCTCACATGTTCTAATAATGGCTCCACCTTTAACTAGGTAACGAAAAAGACATATGGAGATCTATACACCATTAGAAATCTATCAAAATAAATAAAATATTGTTTTAATTAATGGGAAATATATACGAAACAGAAAGTTTGTACGCATGCACAAGAGACAAATAGACACATACCTCAAGTTAGGCAGAACTTAGACCCCCCACTTACAATTCCATGATAACAAGCAAGTGGAAGCATGAAGCATAAACATAAACAATAACGAGTTCAATTGGACCCTAGAAACCTGTTCTGAAACAAAATCACAACATAACTTAAATAAAACAAAGTGTGACGAGGCACCAACATAAAATACAAATTCTAAGTTCCGCCTAACTTAAGCTGTGTGTGTATTTGTCTCCCGTTCGCTTTGGCTTTTGCATGTGTATGAACTCCCCATTTCGTATACGTGTCAGGTCTTAATAAAGGGGATGTGGTGGTCCACCATTTCGAGAGCTACAAGGAGAAGGGGTTCCAACCCTTTAGTTATATATAAGAGAGGGGTTCGAACTCTCATCTCTCACACCGATGCTCAAGAGGTATTTATTTTATTCTGGTTAAAAAAAATGAAAGTTGTAGAGGGCTTTTACGTTGGAGTCTCGAAAAAAGAAAGAGTCATTCGAAGGATAAGGATTTAATCCGCTTGAATGACGTTCAATTTGAAGTTTGAATGTTTCAAGAAAACTACTAACTTAAGTAAGTTTCTTGAATCAACTTAAAGTTTTAAAATAAAAATTACTAGTAAAAGGTCCTTTTATTATAAAATTTTTAAATTTTTGTTGCATTTCGTTGGTATTTTCGAACAAGTTCTCCCTAATTGCCACAGTCAATAACACGACATGTGAGATGTATTCATCGTCTCTCGGAACCCGTAATCGCACTAGTCAAAACTTTCCATGAGCATCCCTATGAGTGAATAACACGATGACTAACTCGAATAAAAGTTTTCTCTTACACTTGCACAATCATTTAAAACCAATAACATTCACTCACGAATGGAGAACAAAATATTTTCTCGCAATCACAGTCATTTCCAAAAGACTCAGTTGAAATACATGTGTTTTTTTGTTCATTAAGGAGTCTTAATATCATTTATTATTATTATTAATATATATATATTTTTTAGTTTTAAAGTTCATTTTCATAAATCGAGTCAAGGTCGAACCATTTAGGTATAAAACTTCTTTATCAATGTAGCTGCATTTTCAGGTATTCGAATACAAGATCTGTGATTAAACTAACAAAACACCAAACCGCCAATCTACACTTGACTATATTAAAGAGTTTAGTTCTACTACGGTATAAAAAAAAAAAAAAAAAAAAAAAAAATTATAATAAATATTTACATAATTACCTTTATCAACGTTATGGACATAATTACTTTGTGAGTATTCTACTGGGAATCAATAAATTTCAAGAAACATATAAAAACTATTGGTACTTTTATAATAGAGAAAAGAGTAAGAAAAGTTAAATAGATATATAGTATATTAATCATATAATCAATCTACATATTTTCAGTTATTAAATTTATTTAAAGCATCAAACTTTGTTAAATCTTTTCTTGAAAGAGAAATATTTGAATAAACTAATAAAACAACATTGAAAACATATTAAAGAAACTCTACATTGAACAAAACATTCACAACATATTAAGTAGACACTAACGAACCCAAAACTCAAAAGGCGGAAGGATTGTGTCGAAGCAAAGCCTCGCAATATGAAATAGACACTATGGCTATTTGCCTATTTCCACTACCCTTAAAGATCCGGCAACAGGATTACAATCGGTGCTAAATTCTAGGCATAATTGCTACAAATGATCCATCTCCTCAGCTAAAACAGAGCAGATATCATCAGCAACCTTTTCTCTTGTTTCTTCTCAGTTACACATATATTACAGGTAACTTTTACGTACAGATATCAGAAAATTGATGTAAAAGAAGCATATCAATATAAGGCCTCTTAGCATTGTCCTGAGATAGGACAATATGATGCATGCTGTGGAACATTCTGCCGTTATCGAGAGAACACCATAATCAATCAGAAAACTGCATTCCATAGAGCTTTTTCACCTTCTCCACATCTGCGGTGCACCTCTTTAATTCTATCAGCAGAATTGCAAATACCACTGCAGCTCCAGTCGAATGAGGCAACACAGATGTTGCCCGCTTGAGCCTTCCACTCGCAATCTACAATAAAACAAGCATTGACATCATTCAAGTGTACAATTCACCCATTTCCAGGGTGTTTGCCAAAGCTTTTGCTTTACTAGGTACTTAATTTTGGAAGTTTGATATTATGATATGCTTTTAGCTTATCTCTACTTAAAAGGGGGGGGGGGGGGGGGGGAAGTGAATATCGAAATTATAATGTTTTAAACGGCACATTATGCAGATCCAAATTTTCAATTCCTTATGAATAGGTCATAATCTGGAACACCTCTTTTTGTATTCTATTTATTTAGGGATAAGTATACTGACATAACTTGAGGTCTTCCCTACACAAAATTCCCCTACGGTTTGAAAATTTACTAAAACTTCCATGAGATACCCTGAGGTTTGGCTTGCCACATGCCATAAAAGTAATAAATTTTATGCATGCTATTATACTAATAAATTTAAAGTGAAATACAGAACTGGACAAAATAGGGGATATCAAAATTCATCAATCAGCAGAAAATGTTATTTGGCACAGGAGGTTATTGTAATTTCTTACACCTCGGGAAAAATTTGTGTGATTAGGCCAAACCTCAAAGCACGTCAGTGTAATTATTGCTTTCATTTACAATGTGTACTTTCTAGTGAGTGGTATTTAGGTGAGTTGAGCAAACAGGAATTACCAGGCGGTGTTCCACAACACAATCTCCGGTCATCTATATGCTCAACATCCAAACCAATGAACCAAGCTCCCAGCGAGACATCCTCATTAGCATATTTGTGCAGAACATGCCTAAAAAAGCAGAATAATATGATTTAAGTGGTGGATTCAGATCTTACATTCATAATGAAGAAGTAAAACACAAGTCAACTCAAACACTCACTGGTTAATGGATATATATGTTGCCAGGTCCTTAGAAATAGCATATAATTGGCCTGTTGCATGACGAAAATACTTGTTTCCATGCTCCCCAAACTTCCAATACTCAGGTTCATGATATCTCACCCCCCTGTCAGTGGATGGAAAAGAAACAGGGAATTTAGGGGAGAATACAACAGTTGATATATACGACATAATATTTCTAACAAAATTACATTTTAAGACTCTTGCTTACTTTTGAGCGAGGACTGGACCAGATTTCATGCATCCTATGTACACCCTTGGCTTTGAACGATGCCTAGCCAGAGTTGCTCCCAGAGTTGCTACATTACAGCATCATAAGATGAAAGATTAAGGAGAATGTCGTACAGTAAACCATTTTGAAAGCATTTCATAATACTTCTTGTTCCTCATTTCACCGCATTAGTTCCTTGTTACCAAAAACTGTGTACATTATTTTATTCAGCACACTAGCGAAAGAAGTGAAAATTAGGCTGTCTTCCCTTGTCGGTGATATAGTGACATAATAATCAAAGAGGTTTCGTTCACTATAAATATGCTCTGGATAACACAGGTGTTCCCTTCTAATTTATAAGTATTCCTTGGGCATACATGAGGATTCCCTCCGATTATGCATTCAGATATGCAAGTATTTGTTTTGAGTCATAACTTTGAGTGAATTGATACTTTTGAGAACTAGTAAAATATATTGGAAGTATCTTTGTTCTTTACCACTGAACCAGTAAATATAAAACTATTTTTCAATATAAAACAGATTTTTCCATTGAATCCATAATAAAGGCAGATATGTAGGTTAATCCACCAAAGGAACATTCCAAGGGAAAATAAATAAATTGTGGAGGTTATTTTTATAATCCGCGGCTCTTTTCCTTCTTCACAGGTACATACATGCATGCGTACACACACTCAAGACACATGCAGAATAAATATGTATTTCGAAGTTATATTTGTTTCTTACCTATGTTCACATGTACATCATCATCAACTTTGACATAGAAATCAGCATCCCAAAGTTGAATGGCAGTGGTAAAATAGGTCTTTGTCTTTGCTGATAGCTCAAGATATCCTTCAACATGTTCCTGGAGTTGACAATGCACCGATAAGTAAGCATACTGGGAAAGTAACTTATAGATATAAAAGTAGATTGCATAATAGGAAAATATGAGCTTCATTTCTGTATAAAATAAAGTGACATAAATATCTTCCCTCATTATGAAATTTTCGAAAAGAAGAATAGTAAGAAGAAAGACAATATTAAGAAAATACCAGTCTCAGAAAATCTCCATGTTTCCTCTCCTCTGCTTCAATGGCTCTATCAAGAATACCACCTGATGTAGCACTGGAGATCAGAGGATCAAATTGAAAGAAACAGGTTAAAATTAGACATTACTCATTATTAACTTGCACGTGAAGAAAAATATAAATGAGAATGATACTAGTGTAATTCTCGAAGAAATGTATAATTAGGCAAACTTTTTGGACCACATTGTTCAAGAGCTATTCCAGAGTAATATTATTGTATTTTAACAAATCTAGTACTACAGATAAACATAAAGCAGAACTGCAGAAGCCAGCTACATACCCAAGGGAAAGTAGAACAAAAAGGAATCAGAACAGGAAAGATAAGTCGACCGAAAGTTATAGGATGGATAGCTTACAACAATGTATCCGTGACCGGATTAAGAAATACTTATTTGCACAAAAGAGCAAATTGACAACAATTTTAAACTGAAAAAAATAATAGTTATTAGTTACTAAATAATGTTTAAAATCACCAGACATATCTGTTCCTCACCTGTGACCAATAACAAATCTAATTATAATGCCCTTTTCTTCAAGCTTTTTGCGTTTATCACCTGAATTGCCCGATGAGAAGGGATTATGAATTAGGAACGACTTCAGCATTCAGATATAATATACAGAAAATTAAGAAACTCACATGCACACACAAAAGAGAAAAGGAAAAGAAAGAAAATCAAGTATGAAGCACCTTGCAGCATCCAAGTAGCCCGTACTGAGTCTCTTCTCTTTCGACTGCTAAATGCAGTATTTATACCAACTACCATCAAGTATTTTCTTTTCTTGGTCAATTCAGGCATCTTCAGGTCTTCAGATATTGGTGAACCACTCAGTAAGGAATCCTGCACAGCTCTCGCTGCAGCCAGTTCCATTTCCAAATTTGAAATTGTTTTATCCAGGGTGCTGTAGTGTTTTTTTTTTTTTTTTTTTTTTGGCAGTCATGAGTCATACAATTTATGTTGTATATAAATATAAATGAAATGAACTTCCTAGAATTAAGGGCTTACTGAGTAGCATCGTGTCTCTTTGAAACTTCACCTAATATATCCTTGGATCCACCGTTTACATCCTTCTGACAAAACAAAAAATGATAAAATAATATGCATTAATATCTAAATAAATGGTTCAATCTTCTTTGCATGTAAAACTAAATTTTTGCAGCATAGAATTGAGAAAATGTCAAATATTAATTAGCAAGTACTCACAATTTTTGGATCACAGCCATCTGAAACTAACTGGAGCTTGTCGTCCGTAATTCTCCTAGACCGTGATATGTCTTTAGCTTCAGGCACCGCCCACATCCTGTAACGAATAAATTCAGATAAATCAGAAACATGTTGGTAGGATGCTTTATATAAAACAAATGAAACGTGTGACTTAAGCCAGGAAAATATTTTTTTTCTGTTCACTTACTGAAAATGGTATTTAGAGTATGATGAAACAGATACTTTACTTCAAAAAGGTAAGGCGAAAGATCATTACAAGGCAACTGCAATAGTTCTTAACAAATTCCATATTATATCTAATTCATTTTTTACTTGTACAGTCCCAGGCGACCAGCTCCCAACACAAGCAGTCTCGAATCAAAATTAACAACTTTCACCCCAAAACTAGTGTTATTTTTGCACAAGGCAGTCCACCAAAGACATCCCATGTAAGAGGGTCTTCACCTGAGCTTATAAGTTACTTAAGAGCTTATAAGATGTCATGAAGTGTTCTGTAAATTTTTTATAGAATAAACTTACAAGATCAGCTTAAAATAAGATGTTGGGAGCTTATATGCTTCCTTTCAATGAAGTTGGAGTTCACCAACTTATATTAAGATCTTAACAAATTCTCTAATTTTTTATCATTTTAATTACGAAATTGTCATTGCTAGTATAAGCATCTTGCTTTTGTCCAAACGCTTTTAGATCTTATTTCTAAAATAAGACCAACATCATATAACTTCTAAGCTCCAAAAACATCGTATAAGATGCCAGAAAGCTCTTTGAAAAACTTAGCCAAACACCCCCAAAATGAAAAGGGTAAGAAAATTGTCTTCCAGAACTAGAACTAAATGAGTTCTGAAGATCCCAGATCAGCTGAGGACGATGCAAATATTAATGAACTTAACAATCCTGATATGCACGTTCAGTTATAGGCTTATAGCACAGCCAGCATTAGTCACTATCTACTAGACTAATACCTTAAATTCTAAAGTGAACTTGCACTTTAAGATAGGCTTACGACCACACACACATAAAACGGCTAAAAAGGATATATAAGGCCATCATAGCATAATTTGCCCATCATATGAAGATTTGGTCATCAACCGCCAATCCATAACCCCACAGACGAACCGAAGTGCCGAAAATATGAGCGAATAATAATAACAATCAAATTTGAAGTGAATTCAAGAAGATCAAACCTGTCGGTGAAGAGCATCCCAACGCAGAAGCAACCTATGCAGAGAACAAAAGCGAGTTTTCTCGAAACAACATTTTTCGCAGGTGACTCCAATCCTCTGCTTTTCCAAGACATCCTGCCTTTCACCAATTAACTAATCGTTCAATTCTGCAATGAAGCACAGCCCATTTCAAATCTCACCAAAACTCAGCCGACCAACTCAAGACGCAGATCCAGAAGCTGAAATCCGGCACTTGACAAGTTGTTGAAGTGCTTTTAACTCAAATTCAGAATACAAAGATCACAACACAAAGCCGAATATGCCAATTCTCAGAGCACCATATGACGGTCTTATTGACAATGGGAGATATCAGAAAAGAGAATGATGAGGGCAATAATTTCGATGATTTGTTTGGTTAGGATGATAATGCTAACCTAATATAAATGTACTCTCTCTCTCTCTGTGTCGGTAATTTATAGAAATATACGAGGTACTAACGCAAACAAAGAAGCGGTTACTTCTAAGGTAGATGAATTGAGATGGAATTGAGGAAGAAGATGAAGTAGGAGTGAAGTTGTGTGGAATTTGACGAAGGGTAGAATAGACCCACTGCCTACCCAACTGCACTCTGTTCCTTGTCTTTTTTCTTTTCATTATTTTGTTTTAAATTTTATTAAAATATTGGTACAGTTCACTTGACAGACCTCCCACCCTGTTATATGTCGGTGAAGCAACTGCGTTTTATTTCCTTTTTATTTTCAATGTTCTCTCTCTGTTTTTTTTTGGTTTTTTCCCTTTGAATTAATTACATTCCAACTGTATGCCAGTATATGAAACTAAAATGTATACGTAACTAAAATTTTAGGAAAAAATGCAATTTTGGTAAGATATAAAGCGTATGAATGTGTTTATCATTATTTTCACTATGAATATACTCCATCTAATACCTCCCTCAAACAAAAATTTAAAAAAAAAATCCACCTATACCAGGCCTAGTTGGACATATTATTAATTATTATGGGTGCAAAGTGCAAACATAATTAACCTACCTCCTTAAATGTAAATCTACCACATCGACATCGGTACATCCTAATTCCTATTATAATTTATATGCCTCTCCATCTTTGTTATTTGCCAGAGATATTTGGTTTAAGAAACTCTATGATTTTCATACGAACGGGAAAATTTATAAGTGTCAACATGGGAGTCCAATTCATTTATTGAATTATAATGGTTTATTTATGATTTAGGGAATATTACATTTATATTCTCACAACATTTTTTTTTTTTTTTTTTTTTAACTCACACACCCCAAGTGGCCCAAGTGATTCGAAGCCGGGACCTTCCCTTCGAGAAAGACTCTCAGACCACTTGACCAACCCCCTGTTGGCCTATATTCTTACAACATGTTTACACATGTAAGCGTCACGATGGAGAATAGATTCAAACTTCATTTTTCTATAAAAAAAACGTGTTTAGAATTTGATGTGTATAATATAACCAAAATGGTCTCACCATTAATACTATAATTTGTATAGTTCTATACCTAATGATGAGATTGGATCCACAGTAACATTGATAAAATTGTCAGTTTTCATTATTTAATATGAGTCATTTCAATTGGTATTGATTCTCGTAGTAATTTTATAAGAACTGATTTGAAAAGTTAAGGATTAATGAATCATATAAGTTTCAGTTTACATATCAAAGGTTAATGAAAAATCATTCAAATGGAAGGGATATTTATAAACTTCTTTTTTCGAAAAATAAATCAATTATAAAAGGCGTGAGATTATTACTGAATCCCCCTCCCCCCTCATATATAAAACAAGTAAGCGAAAATACAATCGTTCATAATCCACAACTGTCAGAATTCCAGAAAATAATAGATGATAAGGTCCAATCAGTTCGGGAGGAGGAAAAATCACAAGCAAAACAAAGGTATGTTGGTCAGTTCATATGCTATTTCCACCATGGATTCATAGAATGGCGCAATCAAGTGGAAACTGCAATAAGTCAAGATTATGTTATCACGACAGACCTTCTTCCCCAAGTCCTTAATCACCATGGTAAGATAGAACAACTACCTATACCCCTCAACATGTACGCCACCAGATTCTCTGATCAGCGAAGATGAGGATCAATCACCTCCCACCGCTCCTGCCACCAATGCTGATATCCCAGAAACTGCTGCTCATACAGTCATACTGTGCCAAAGACCGTCAACACCTCTGAATAGCTTCCTTGATATCATAGAAAAGTGCCAGAGACCGTCAACCCTAACGCAGCGGAAATTAAAATTTTAGGGATTATAAAAACCATTTTATCGGAATTCCAAACAAGATCAGCCTTTGATTCAGATTTACGATTCAAACAGAAGAAGAATCAAATACCTCTTTCGCTTCCAGTTGATGACGATGACAAGGAGGTTTTCCAAAACCTACCCGCTTCTCTTCTATCCGATCTTCTTCCAAGAATCCCACGCGGAATCCCTCTAAGGTAGTCCACGACCGTAATTGAACAACTATTCAATTAGCACACTAGAACACTAATTAGATATTGATTATCTAATAGCATTCTCAATACAGATGAAAGAGATGAGAGACTTGGAGAGAAAACAGAAAAGAAGAAAACAACGATGTTTGATTTCTCTCCCTTATCTTTCTTAAATACTTAGCCCTAGGTCAAAAACCCTATGGGCCAGTCTTGGGCTTGTATTTAACTACTACTTAATTAAATTAAAAACCCAATATTCATTTTAATTAGTTGACTTAATTTAATTACATTAATTAAATTACAAGTCCAATATCTAATTAAATTTGTGGACTTAAAAATTAATTACTCCTAATTAAATTTCAAGTCCAATTAATTTAAATACACTTATTTAAATTAATGTTAACTCTTTAACATCTATTCTCAAATCTCAATAGCTTAACAATTAAGCATAAATTAATTAATACAATTATTAATTAATTACTCTCTCATAAATTAAACTCTTTTAATTCATCAATCAATCTCTATTGATCTTTAGATAATCTTGTTGTTCAATTCGAGTCATTGTGTGACCCCTTAGGTTCACCAATGAATAGTAGTAGGCCCACATTCTTAACGTGGTATTTTAGATAACAATTTATCTTATTGATTCAATTAAACCCTTTCAATTAATCAATGTTTAATTAAAACTCCTTTTAATTAATCAGTACCTACAGATCATGATCGATGTCTAGTGACAAGCTCATGACCACCCATCCAACAGGTGAAGTTTATGCTGTGAACCTTTCAGTCTCATGGATACCGTGACATAAGATCCTTCTATCGCCTAATCCCCGATTAGGACCTAGGGCATGGGAATGACAGAACCCTATTAGCCCTAATGCTATGAATTAATTCTAATAGCAATTCCATTTGATCTAACACTCTAGGAAACCCATTTCATAATTTAGATCTCACTACCTTGCGCAAGGATTTAAGTGGAATGTGCTACAATAGAACTCATGGGTGATTCACTCATTCTTCTAGACGAGCGATAGATTCTATGTTGGCCTCTCATATGCCCCCATACATGATTCGAACAATGTCAACATACAACCATAACGAGATTCATGGAACCCATGAATCTCTAGGCGCATATCAAACATTGCTCTTGTCATGCACAGAGCATCAATGGAGCCTCAAGTCTAAGGACCATTTGGACACTACCATAACCAGGGAACCAACCTCATCATTAAGGCATAAAAGCCTTACCCCATTGAGGTGTCCCCATCGGGATCCTCAGTGTACTTGTTCCCTAACAAGCACCCCCATACGCATGTGAATGTCTCTACATTCAATACTTATGAAACAAAGTAACCTTTCTTAAAGGCACGTCGTATGAGCAAGTCTCAAACGAGTCAAATCAACATCCCCGTGCTTATTAGACTCTTCGACTTGGAGTTGATTTAGGTCACGCCATAGACACTTGTTTCATAACCTCCATCCCTATGCGAGGTCAAGTCTCGTAGCTTAATGTGACCTTGGGGTTTCATCCATATACAAACAGTTATAATATGCAATTAATAAACTTGAATGAGATATGATGAATTGGCCACATAGAATTAAACGACTATGAAACGTTACATTTATTATTTCATTAATGTCACAAGTTGCTGCTAATAAGAGTAGTTTACAAGAAGAGACCTAAACTATTTGGCTCTTCTAGGGCACTACTCTAACATGACGCAATCAAGTGGAAACTGCGATAAGTCAAGATTATGTTATCACGACAGACCTTCTTCCCCAAGTCCTTAATCGCCATGGTAAGATAGAACAACTACCTATACCCCTCAACATGTACGCCACCAGATTCTCTGATCAGCGAAGATGAGGACCAATCACCTCCCACCACCAATGCTGATATCCCAGAAACTGCTGCTCATACAGTCATACTGTGCCAGAGACCGTCAACACCTCTGAATAGCTTCCTTGATATCATAGAAAAGTGCCCAAGGAAAATGAAAATACGAAGATACATTATGTGGGCAAAATTCGAAGAGAGAAAGCAGTACATTAAGCTATTACTGACCACATATCTAGGGGAAAAAAAACAATCTATGGCAATAACTCAAGAAGGATGTACGTCACTAGCATCCAGACATCCGAGCAAGAAGGATGAGCATCGATGTGACACTCAGGATCGCATGCGTTTCGCTAGTGTCCGCAGGACTTCTATTAAAGATGATAGGTTGTTATCTGATCATATGTATAATTATATCACTAATCACTGTCAATTCTCAAGTCAGCCACAGTAAGTGGCAATGCTTAATTCATCGCATGCTTATATCCTTGGTACGCACCAAAACCTGTGGCCTGCAAATCATAAAGACAGACCAACCCAGCCAGGCAAAGATCAAAAACATCATATCTATGGAAGGCCTGTTCTTACTTCTTACAGCTAAATAAAACAAAACCATCCAGCACCTTCGTGAAGTGGCAACTTCCTATGACGCTATGGGCTCTCGCACTCCTACTGTTGTACTCAGCACGTTCCTGTATGCACGAAACAAACCTCCTCGCCCAAGGCCAACTAATGTTAATGTTGTCCGTGAGGTCACAACCATGCTGCCAATTATCCAGATAAATGAAATACTCAACCATTACTACGTACGGCCTGTAGAAGGCCACCACGAACATATTCGCCGCTTCGATTCTGGACAAGAACGCTACCCCAAGTTCCATTAGTTATAACTTATAACCTTCATCATTGATTTTTAAAGTGAGATTTTATGTTGAAGTTTCCTCTGCATACTATTCTGTTGGTTGTTGTCATCAAGTTCCGTCTAGATAGCATAGGACAGGTTGCTTGGTTTTGAATTTTTGGTGTCTCATAAGAGACATGTGCAGATCCCAAACCCAAGTGTGGGTCATATCTTAGTGCGGGGATGTGCGTCCCACCTCTTTGGCCCTTTCTTGCTTAAATTTCAAAAGAATAACTGAAAATGGCAGAGAGGATGGTAATAGAAGAAAGTTTCCTTGTAATCCGTAAGGTAAAGAAATTATGCAACTATGGATATCGATCCTTTTATGCTGTATACTGAAAGAGAATTATTTGTTGTCTTCAGCTAGCAAAAAGAATAATCTGGTTGAGTCGAGGAAGACTATTATATTAAAATTCGGGCGAACGCGTATTGGCTATTAAAATGGATATTCTGTGATAATTGATAAAGCCGCCTTCCTGGCCCTTTCTGATCTGCACTAGTTGAGATCTCTCTTACTTGGAAGAGTTCAAGTCAAACTGGATTGGCAGACCGAGTAGAATGATTTGGTCTGATTAGAGTTTGGACTTTACGAAACAGAACAAATCAACCACATTTTTTGTTTCTATATCATTCATAATTTGGTTGATTCAAGATTCCTTTAACTGGAAGTTCCTGACAAATTCTCTTCAAAATCCCATCTGGGCTCCATTCTTCTATCTTAGGACGTCATATTTTTCTGAATTTCCATCTGGGTTTGCAAATTTCCGTTTTTTCTTCTACGGTGAGGTCCAAATTTGGGAGAAATGGGGCTGTGTGTAAGCAAGCAGAAACCCGTAAGATCAAACAGTAATGGCGTGCACCACCAGCAAACCCCAATCCAATACACAATGTCCCCTGGCTACGCTGCTCAATTGCCTCATCATACAATGCCGCCAGGCAGCCCCAGGCCGCCGCCACCTCACAAATCTAACTCGATCCTTGGAAAACCATACGAGGATGTCAAAGCCCACTACATCATCGGAAAGGAACTGGGACGAGGTCAATTTGGGGTGACGCATCTCTGCACTGATATTGCAACCGGTCAAGAATACGCCTGCAAATCCATATCGAAAAAAAAGCTCGTCACCAAGAGCGACAAAGAGGACATGAGGAGAGAGATTCAGATCATGCAGCATTTGAGTGGGCAGCCTAATATCGTTGAATTCAAGGGCGCTTACGAGGATAAGCAATCGGTGCATCTCGTGATGGAGCTGTGTGCCGGGGGAGAGCTTTTCGATCGGATTATTGCGAAGGGACATTACAGCGAAAGGGCGGCAGCTTCAGTTTGCAGGAGTATTGTGAATGTTGTTCATATTTGCCATTTTATGGGAGTGCTGCACCGCGATCTGAAGCCTGAGAATTTTTTGTTGTCGGACAAGACGCAGAATGCTCTCCTCAAAGCAACGGATTTCGGCTTATCAGTTTTCATTGAAGAAGGTATGGATTTACTCGCTTTTACCTTTGCTGAAATTGAATAACATTCTTATTAGTGTGAAATTTGCATGGGGAGATTACTTACCGATTCAGACATTTTTTATTTTTTTCTAAAGAATTATATGAAGATCCATTGGATCTTGATTTTAGCTTGATATGATTTGGCTAAGAATTATACTTGTGAGTTGCCCATTAGAAGCTGGCTTTAGTTGCTGTCAGGCCATTATTCTAGCTGATTGTGGCTTTATTTGGATTGATCATCATTCAGACCACATAGCTTATGCTCATCATGTTCATTTGCTTAATCGGGTTAACTTCTAAAGACTGATCAAGTGAATAGCATGCAACGATTCTTCTTAATGTTCAAAAAGAGGATGCATCAAATACCATACGTTTTAAGAAGATAATGTTGATCAATAAGCCATTTAAGTTTTAAATATAAGCTAAGCTCAAGTTAGTCATGAAATTTTGTTGACCATATTCAGTGCTTTTTAGTTAATACAAGTTTGTGGGAAACCTCAAATTTCATTTAAATTATTCATGACAATGGTTACACTCTGCAGGGAAAGTATACAAGGACGTAGTTGGTAGTGCTTACTATGTTGCTCCTGAAGTATTGCGTCGGAAATACGGAAAAGAAGTTGACATTTGGAGTGCAGGAGTCATGCTGTACATATTACTCAGTGGTGTACCCCCTTTTTGGGCTGGTAAACAAACATAAACTATCCATATATATCATTAACTCTCCATTTAAGTGTGTCAATGCCAATAGCTCTAGAAAACCTTTGTTTGCAGAGACTGAGCGGGGAATATTTGATGCCATACTAAGAGGACATGTGGATTTTAAAAGTGATCCTTGGCCATCAATATCAGATAGTGCCAAGGACCTGGTTAGTAGGATGCTTACCCAGGACCCAAAGAAGCGCATTACAGCTGCTCAAGTTCTTGGTATGACTCTTTGTGTTATTCAAATCGAGTTAGCAATGCGAGTGTCTATTAACTAGAACTTGAGAAATGAGGAGGAAATGACTTTTGTTCATCATGCCTGATTAGTTTGTTGTAGATGACCTTTTGGAAATTCAGTTGTTGTGAATATCTTTGCAAACCATTTCGAACTTCCTTTTTTCTGCCTAAGTGAAATATCTGCTTCGATGTATGACACAAAGGGCAGCTCTCACTCCACTGACTTACCAGTGGAACTTTTTATCATTTTACACATAATGACTTAACTTAGAGACAAAACCTGAAATCATCTTCCCTGCATATGGTTGGCTGCTTCTCAGGCGAAGAAATGTGTTTTTCTTCTTTTGTTAGGCATGTTATGTTATCTGGGGTTCGTTTTTTCCCAATGTGTTTCATTCCTGTATCTATCACAAGCAGAGAAATAATTTCTAGTTATTTGGATTGACAACTATTGTATGTCGAGAAACGTCCGTGCATATTATCTTTCCCTTTACCTTGATACTTATTTTCTTCCTCAGCACTGGAAATCTGTTTCACTGCCGAAGTCTACTACTGGAACTTATATATTTTCTATTTTGGCTTTTGACAGAGCATCCATGGATTAGAGAAGGTGGAGAAGCATCTGATAAACCACTAGACAGTGCAGTTCTCTCTAGGATGAAGCAATTCAGAGCAATGAACAAACTTAAAAAACTTGCACTCAAGGTATCACTATATCTCCAAGAAAATGATTTTCGTTAGTTCTGGCATTATCACAAAAAGATTTTCATCTGTTTAGGCTTTATCACTATCCTTTTTTCTTGATAATCACAATACGTGCAGATAATCTGACTATAGTGTTCTTATGATAATCTAGGTAATAGCAGAAAATCTATCTACCGAAGAGATTCAAGGGCTGAAAGCAATGTTCACAAATATCGACACTGACAACAGTGGCACCATCACTTATGAAGAACTTAAAGCTGGTTTGGCTAGACTCGGGTCAAAACTTACAGAGGCTGAAGTTAGACAACTCATGGATGCTGTATGATTTAACACTATCCTCTTTGTTCCTTTGAATTTATGTTGCTTAATGAGAAGCTTAAGAAAAATAACTTGAATGATTACATACCATTTACAGGCTGATGTTGATGGAAACGGGACAATAGACTATATCGAGTTCATCACTGCTACAATGCACAGACATAGATTAGAAAGGGAGGAAAACCTTTACAAAGCGTTCCAATACTTTGATAAAGATAGTAGTGGGTAAGCATTCATCAAACTTTCCAAGTTTACCTCAGAAACCGATGTACGGTTTCAATAGTTTTTTTATTTTTCATTGCTACAGATTCATAACTAGAGACGAACTGGAAACAGCTATGCAAGAATATGGAATAGGTGATGCCTCAACCATAAAAGAAATCATTGACGAAGTGGATACAGATAATGTGAGATTCTTTTCTTTTTCTTTTTCTTTTTCCTTTTTTTTGGCTTCCTTATGTCATGATATAGTTTTTGGTTTCATGGACGTCTATAACTATTTAATTAAACGAGCTGGTTAATTTTCCAGGATGGAAGAATTAATTATGAAGAGTTCTGCATTATGATGAGAACTGGAACTCAACAGGAAGGCAAGCTCTTCTAGAATTGCTGACAACCTGGTCGAGAAACATCAACCAGAAATGTACTATATGTAATAATCCAACTAATGATTTCTCTTTTCCCGGCTTTTGAGCTTATGTATTAGTTTGATTTGTTTTTATTTTTTTGTTTACAGATAATTACGAATAACCCTTGTGCTATAACTTAATTGCGGAAAAAACCTTCATACTTGACAAATTACGAAAAAAAAAAAAAGGACCCTCAAGCACGGTGATTTTCGGTATATCTTAGGTTGTTTTTTGTAGTATTGTCCAAATCTTAAGGTGTTTTTTGTAAATTTTCAATTATAAGGATTTTTTCTATTATTGGATTAAACTTCAAGAGTGTATTTACAATTATCCCTTTTTTTTTTTTATAGCGTACAAGGAAGGCCACAACTTTTTTCTTACAATGTTGGTGACATTACCTCATTTAGACGTGAACCTTGGTTTCAAAATAAGAATATATGATTCTAATGCTCCATAAGAATGTAACATCACATACCAATAATTAGCTGTGGTTGCCACCTGATGCTTCTCGATTTCCGCACGATTGAATTTATCGAGAGATGATAACGTTTAAAGCCTCGATTCACCTCTTTTCACATACTCTAACCTGTTGAAATTAAAAAAAAAAAAAAAAAAAAAAAAAAGGGGGGGGGGGGGGGGGGGGGGAGTACCTGCAAAACAAATGGGTCACCCTCCACTGAATTAAGTCAGTAATCGACAAAAAGAGAGATAAATGACAAACTTTTTATGTAATTGGTCAAAATTAAGATTAAATACAAATTCAAATTTTATTTTCAAAACTTCGAACTTGATTAGTTTTACCCAATTTGTCGAATTAGTGTTACCTTGTCACAATGTCATCTTATAAACTTATTTTTCCTCACCAATCAACTCAACAGAGCAGCTGGAGAGTCGTCTTCTCGGCGTCGGAACAATACTTCAACTCTTCAAGTAACATGTCATCATCGTAGCCGCAACCCCTTGGTAAAGTTTCCGTTTCCACTACTTCTCTCTGTGTGTAATTGGGGACCTGTGTTTAATATTACAGTTCGAAACTTCAGTTTGTGTCCTTGTTTCGGTTCGCAAAATTTGAAGCGAATTACATAACCAGGGAAACAAACTGAAACTTCGAACTGCATAATTAAACACAGACACCCAAATTACACACAGAGAGAAGCAATGGAAACGGAAACTTTACCAAGGGGTTGCGGCTGCAACGACGACATGTTACTTGAAGAGTTGAAGTATTGTTCGGACGCTGAGAAGACGACTCTCCATTTGCTCTGTTGAGCCGATTGACGAGGAAGAATAGGCTTATAAGATGGCACTTTAATAAGTTAATACTAATTCGACAAACCGGGTAAAAGTAAAACTAATCAAGTTTGAAGTTTTGGAAATAAAATTTGAATTTGTATTTAATCTTAATTCTACCAATTACATAAAAAATTTGTCATTTCTGGCATCAGGTAAAATTTGCAGCCCCTTTTCGAGTATTTTCCAAATCCCCCGGTGGCTTAGGAATGCTGAAGCTGCTGTTATGGCGTCTGTCAGTCATCCAAAAACCTCCATTAAACCCCGTTATCTTCTCTCATCTACCCTCCCCACTTTTCCTCTTCATTGCTCGTTTCCGAAGCCATTCTCTGGCCGAAGAAAATTACGATCCCCCATTTTCTCCCACCCATTCTGGAACTCAAAAAGAGAGAAACAAGTCAAAAAGCATTAAAAAGAAAAACACACTTCCGAAAGTCCCCAACAAAAGTGATGAGCATCCAGTCAAATCCGAATTGCCCTTCGATTTTATGTACTCTTATTCGGAGATCAGCACAGATGTTGAGCCCATTGGTTTTCGTGAGCCCCGGTCGTTCTCACCTTTCGGGCCGGGCCGGATTGATCGGACGTGGACCGGGACTAGGGCTCCGGTTCAGGGGAAGCATGATTCACAGTATTTGGCGGAGGAGCGGGAAAGGGTAATTGGAGAGCCACTCTCGGACAAGGAAATTGCAGAGCTCGTCGACAAGTACCGTCACAACGATTGCGCACGCCAAATTAATTTGGGTATTTTTTCACTTTTTTTTATTTACTTAGTTTTCTAGAAAGGATGGCCTGCTAATTGTTTTCTCTTGCACTGAGGTTTGTGCATCATTGGGAGTAGATGTTATTAACCATGAACTGGATTCCTAAAAGATCATTAACCACCTGAAAGTGTGGTACATGCTCACCCTTCTCAAGAAGATGGGGAATATGATGAAACAATGAAAGTTTCCAAGACACAAATTAGATTACTTTTGCCACATTTCTATCTCTTTAATCTTTTTACTGCACATTGCTTCTGATTTTAACTTTAAGGGACCTACATGCTCCATTTTCTAATCACAATAGAGTAACTAATCTCTTGTCATGACTCATGAAGTATGAGATTATAGTTGGTTAAGAAGGTGTAAACTTTAAACTAATGGTTCTGTGATCAATTTGGCTTTCAGATACTGTTTACTCCTAGCCTACAGAGCTCAAACGGCACGGAATATTTTGTTAGAGCTTGAACTTGGTTATGATTCTTCTGATGCCCTTTCTTCCTTTATAGAAGTGAGTAATTGATTGTTATCCTTATTGTTGTAATAGGAAAAGGTGGTGTTACACATAACACACTTGTGGACATCCACAACCACTGGAAAAGAGCGGAGGCAGTGCGAATAAAGTGCTTAGGGGTGCCGACTCTTGACATGGACAACATTTGCTTCCACCTGGAGGTTTCAAAGCCCCTACAAAAACCTTGATGATTCTACACAATGCTAGTCTTTGTTAGCTAATGAGGATTGCATTGTGTTTGTAGGATAAAACTGGTGGGAAGATTATATACCGTCGCATAAATATCCTCCTCCTATATCGTGGTCGAAACTATGATCCCTCTAAGAAACCAGATATCCCAATGATGTTATGGAAGCCCCACTCACCGATTTATCCCAAGCTAGTGAAGAGTGTTGCTGATGGTTTGACATTTGAAGAAACTAAAGAGAAGCGAAACATAGGGCTTAAGTCTCCTCCTCTAATGAAACTATGTAATTGAAAATCCTGTTCAAACCGAAGCTAGTAAAATCTCAAAATATTATTGTCTAATTTTTGCCTTATCCACGTCATTTTTGCAGCAAGGAATGGTGTTTATGTAAATGTTGTGGAGAGAGTGAGAACAGCATTTGAGACTGAAGAAATTGTGAGATTAGACTGTGCTCATGTGGGCAAAAGCGATTGCAAGAAGATTGGTGTCAAATTAAGAGTATGATATATATCTTACTGATATCCCGTTTTGATTTTCTAATACTCTTCACTCTTGTTTGAATTTATATTGTCTGAGAAGAAGAAATGATTCCTGACCATTCCTGACCTCCATTTCCCATGCTCGTGCAGGATCTGGTCCCATGTGTCCCTGTGTTATTCAAAGATGAACAGATTATAATCTGGAGGGGAAACAAAGAACCTGGATAAATTGTTCCCTTATCAGAGAAATTTTCAGGTTGGGAATTTTCCTTTCATGCTTTTAATGAGAGATGAAGTGCGTTTTTTGAGTTATTGACTGCAAGCACTTGGTTTTAGTTGTGCACTGCATACCGTTTTAGACGTTTGATAGGTGGGTTGATGTAAATGTATAGCACTATAGAGCTGAGGGAAATTCCTACCTTAGAATTTTGTAAACGTATTATCATGCATTTGTACGTACACCAATGTTTGGGAAGAATGTAATTTTTATTAATTAATTGATTAGTATTTGGTTTAGGTGATTGGCAAAAAATATGATCAAATCCTATTAGTTGGAAGTCACATGAGGTTTGAGGGAATAGAACTCCCTGGTAGTTTGGACTTCGAGGTCTTCAAAGGCATAGAGAATAAGGCCAGATCAGTCTCGATGAGGACCTAAAGTGGTCGGTGAGTGTTTTATGGCCCACTTGGAGATCAAAACACATTGGGAGTCTGTAAATACCAAAACCAGATCAACGTCCGCTCTACTGCAACCTTGCTCCTCAAGTTTGGGCTCTTTCCCCGTCTCCCTTGGTCCGTTAGTCTCTCATGACGCCTACAATATTTTTGACTGGATTAACTATGTTTCTTCTAAGTTGGTAAGTGAGGAGACTTCCCGGTGGTGGTTCTGTAATAAAACCACACAAACCGGTGAGCCTTCCACCCCCACCGAAGCTGTAGCGTTTGCTCATAATTTCAACTAGACCTTTCTTGGGGGCTCAATGGCAGCTTCTGCTCCTCAACCCTTAAGCCTCCCCTCCTCATACCAACTGCATCAAAGTTAAATTCAACAGTGCGATCTTCTCAGCTCTTTGCAAATTCGGTGTTATTGCTAGGAATTCTTTGGGTAGCTGTGTGTGGTGGCTCTCCTGCTGCTCAACTGGCTTTTTTGAAGCTGAAATCTCTGAAGCTTACGCAGCGTGTGCTGTTGTGCCCCTCGCTCAGAGAAGAGGTTGGTCGAATATTATAGTTGAAGGAGACTGCCTCAATCTCCTGTACAAAATTGCTGGTGCCGCTGAAGATTACTCTTGCATTGAATTTGACCCCCTGGTTATGGATATCAGTGAAATGCTTGCATTCCTACCTTTGCGTTGAGTGGTGTGCGTAGAACTACAAACGTATTCGCTCATAGATTGGCCTGGACGTTCTGTTGTATTTATGTTTCTAGCTCTGTTTGTTCTGATGCAGGAGCATATGATTGTTCTCCTCGCTCCTTGTAAAACAAAAAATTTCAATTCTACCTAAGGGTAAATTATAATAATAATAATGTAAATACGATGATATATTTATAATATTAGTTAAATTTATATTTTTTAATTTAAAATTTTCTAATTTAGTATAATATTTATATTTTTTTATAAGTATAAATTGATTTGTGATGAGTTTGCTCGTCGGGCTGGCAAATCAGCTGGCCTCGTTTACATCCCTGTTTATATCCAATATGATTCTGACAATACAAGATAAGGGAAAAAAAACACAAAAGAAAAAAAATCCGAAAATAGGATGAAAGATCCTTCAAAGAAAAAATGGATGGAAGATTACAAATTGGTCGAGTTGGGTCTCCGTCTCTCATTACAATTTGTAACAACTACTAACATAGACAAGGAAATTTTGCTCTTAAATATAGACACAGCAGAAAACTGGGAGACAAGAATGGTCAACTACTGTTGTAATTCACAGTAAAATAAATAAATTCCTTTATGAAGAGCAGGCTCAAGTCCTAACTATTGCCATCATTGTAACCTTCATTTTTTTGGATCATTTTGAGTTGTTTCAAGGAATTCAATTTCCGTTCCAGAAGTTGGTTGTTCAACAATTTGAACCGCAGTCTCCTTTACATTTTCCTGTACAGCCTACAATACAAGCACCAACTTAAGTCATGCATGACAATCCACTATCGATCCTATAACAAAATATCATATGGAAATTGGGCAAATTACTTTTTGATATTTGGTCAGAGCAAATTTCTTTTACTGCCACTGAAGTTATCACTCGAGTTCGAGAAAGTACATTTTAGTCCCCGACATTTTCAACAAATGAGTTAAACTTCCAAAAATACCCATGTTCCCTTATGAGTATTGAAAAGTAAATGAGAATATTTCCCAAAATTTAACTTACTGGAAATGTCAGGGACTGTACCAGAAATTTTCAAACTAGAGCAATTAATTTGTAACTTTACCCAACTTTCAGGATAGCAAATGTAATTCGCCTTGACTTGGACAAATTGGCCATGAATTTTGCATTATATCTAACCTGTAAAAGCTCAGTCATCCTTCCAGTCCCATAATTGAACAAAGGTTTCGTAACAGCAGTGAGCTCGGTTGAGAAGGGCTTGTTCGTGCTATCAATTTCTTGTTTCGAAATAGTATTTGAAGATTTTAGTGCTTCTTTACCATCCTCAGTATTCACATCCGATGTTTGTGAGGTGCCTGGGTTAATGTTGTCTGCCAAAGTCATTGGTTTGGGATTTTCTTCTTTTCTAACCTCACAGGTGCCTTCATTAAATGAACCATCATCATTATACTTTTCACTTCCTGCAGATGGTATAGGTTGATTTGGTGGTAACATTGATAATGGTCCAACCTTATGCACATCTTTGTCTCCACTTGAAGAATTATTGATCGGTTGACGTACAATTGTTGGAAGAGAAGGATCTGGTTTTGCTGCTTCAAATTTTTGTTCTGAAGTCACTAGAGGTGGAGTTGCATGCCCAGCAAGTTTCTGGCCATTGGACCAACCCTGGTTGTTTTCAGCACCGAAATGAACTCTATTTCTTTTGATCATTCGGACATGAGGAGCAACATCATTTTCAGCTGTAATAGGAACATAATGTCCTGGCTTGAAAACGACACCCCTAAAATTTGTATTTGTGTTTCCAATTCTAACAGATAGCAAATAACCAGCATCAAATGTAGCCTCAACAACACCGCTTACTGGCTGTCCCACCATACATTCAATTCCAGGTGTTGTATCTGTTCTCTGAGGAAGGAATTCATTGACTCCTTCAAAACCAAGGGGTACATGAGTAGCTTGAGCTTGCTTTAAGCTTGGATCTTTACGAGGACGACCACGTTTTCGCTTTGCTGGGGGGATTGATGGGCCGCTTGAGCTCTCCCCTTGGTTAACTAGGTTCATATTTGAACTTTGGCAAAGTTTCCTGCCTTGAAGGCAAAAATTATTTAGTAAATTAGTCCTCAGTCCTGCAAGGCAGAAAAGGTCAAGTGTAAACTAAATAAAATAGGCAATGACAAAATTTTGTAGACTACTTGACATCAATTTAAGACAGACAGCAACAAGTCATCCTTTTGACGACAAGTTGCAAATGTAAACATATAACAGCATGGTTAGGATGATTTGAAATGGTTACTTTTGGAGCATAGATATGATAATCTATCATATTAATACTTGGGCTACTTCTTCTCTTGCATGGATACAAGACCGCGAGGTTAGTCTTATATGTCTCTGTGTGTCTCTGTGTGTATGTTACATTTATGTCTACACTCTTCCATCATTGAGAAGCTTGTTAAGAGGATGAATGTTAAGATACCATAGAAGACTGTGATTATAGACAACCCGGGTATCAGCTACAAAGTACAGATACAACTTCACCAGGCTGACCAAATCAAAATCACTCAATGATTTACCTTATATGTTCACCACTATTCCATAAGTTTCAATATAATGACCAAATCGAAACAAACCGTGTGCACTACCAAACTTTGTACAATAATTCACGATGAACGGGAAAAGGCTAAGAGCAAAGGTTCAACAGTGAAGTGCTCCATTACCTTTACATATCTCGCATTAACTTAAACAGATGGGTAACCTTATAGCAAGCAAAATAGGGAGGGCCAAAACACTGGCAGACTTTTACCGTGCTTACCATCAGTTTCATCATTATTGTACAAATTTATAACAAATGCAGCTAATCTGCCTAGTGATCTTTAGACAGAGTGAATACAAGCAAAGTTGAACCTAATTACAGTCTTTCCCCAGCAATTCTATATAAACAGAAATCTGACCAGTGCACTGAACCTTATAATACTATGCGAACAGCAAATTCAACAGTCGAGAAATACAACCCCTTAAAATTCCACGCCATCCGAACAAAATTCGAACTCAGAATAGCAGAGGCGGAATGTGGCAGCAAACACAAATTCACAGAATTCACAAGTTATCAAACGAGAATGCATTAGGAACATAATCCAAACAAGAACAAATACTAAGTATATCAAATTGAAAAACATTGCCGATGAATGACAGCACCTTTGATAATCCCCGGCGAGATTTTGTATCGATTAAGTTTGCCACCTAAAATTCAAAATGAGAAATTTTCCTTATTGGGGAAATAAATTAGAGAACCCTAAGAATAGTTAAAGTTCACAGTGAAGCACTAAAAGAGTAAAGAGTGAATATCATTAATTAATTTAGAAGAGTTGGCAGTTAGGTTTTTTTATAAAACTCTTTATTACGAGCGCAGGTGAGAAGGGTAATATGGGAAATAGGTGATACAACTAGCAGGCAAGTGAAGGGTAATATGGGGATTCGGTGATACAATTAACTAACCTACCGAGTCGAATACCAGCGATTGCTATGATCAACGTGGATTGGAATCCAGTAAATATTTCTCATAGTTGATTTTTTTCGTTTTTTTAATTTTTTGAAATATAGATTTCTCATTTCTGGGTCTGCCAACATGGAGATATTTATCTAGTACAAAGAGTAATTCGTAATGATCAATATTGATTGGTGGTAACCCAAGTATTCGGCAATTTTTTCTCCACACCTCTCTACATTCCGTGCTTAATTGCTACTATATGACTTAAGTGCTTGTTTAAGTGCCATCTTATATTTCCAAATACATGTCTAACGTGCTAATATGCACTTGTATAACATGATCATGCACCATATTTTCATGGACATCATATGATTATTACAGTCATCCATACACTCTCTTGCATTTATATGCATCATTTGTTCCGTAATTGAATCCAAGTACGATATTTTGTGTCCATTGTGTACAAGTCAAATACAATGGTAACAAGTCAAGCGTGTAGATTCCGAAGTGAACCCTTTTCTTCTCTTCAACCTTATTCGGTGCAAGGTGAGGTTTTCATCTTTTTAATTACGTAACTTACGACCCTATATGCATTTTCAAGCCTGCCTGCAACTTACCTATATGCGTTGGTTCAATATTAATTAAAAAGGTTCTCCTGTAGACTCCTAATCTGGTTGGGCGTCATTTATAGTTACATGCCCTATACAATGCTAAAAGTATAGATAAAAAACACAAACCAGAAAGGGCAAAAAAAAAAAAAAAAAAAAAGGAATTACCACTTAGAGCAAGGCTCATCTAAAACTATACCCTTGCTATTTTGGACTCCACAATCTGTATCAATACTTGGAACAAAACATTGCAATATAACGAAAGAAACATTTCTGAGAAGTCAGAAGGTGAAATTCCTCACTTTCCAATTGACAATCTGGAAATGCAACATGATTAAGTCAAACCACAATTGGTTCACAAGATAACACTGTGATACACTAAGGATCTTCAACATCTGGCATCTATCTATTAATTTCTTAAATCAAAAGATTATCAAATTCGTGATGGCTGGTGTAATAAAACGTGAACCTTCATCCCAAAAGAAGAAATAAATAAGGAAAATGAAAGTGCTGCTATATGGGAATGGAATTTGAAAATGAGGACTATAAAACGAGGAAGAAACTACCTGTCAAAAATTTTCATTAGAAGAATGATGCATTTGAAAATGATAAAGAGGTATGGAAATCAAGCAAACTTGGTGTTCAGGAAACTATTTGATCCAGGAACCATAGGCCGTAATACAGGGAAGAGAGGCTGCGATATGGGAATGGAATTTGGCATTACATATGGCTGTTGTCCACTTGCAATAATCGGGGGAGTCATGCACAGCTGCAGCACCTGAGCCGAAGCATTTCCTGAGAAGACATTTTTCTGGTTAAGAATGCACATAAAATACCAACGCAACAATTGAAACTCTTCCAACCTTCAGAATAATTACGAGTATCTGTTGTGAGCTAATAGACAAATGACAAATCAACATATTTAATTTGATATTTCACATAACTTATAGAAGAAAGCACTCAAAACTTGGTTTCCATTTCACTCAAATTTTACATATACCACATCTATCATATAGTACACCTTGGTGTTTGGGGAGATGCATCTGATGCTGAGTAAACAGAGGTCGCGTAGTTGCTGTAGACAACCCTGCTGCAGTCTGTACAACATCCTGAAACAAAAATAGAACAAGAAAATAATATAGAAAATGCATGCCACACATGGTCGTACCAATCAAAGAAATTACCCAAAACAACAGAATTTAGAGGAAAAGAACAAAATGAAAATTCACAGACGAGAATATCTAAAATTCTAACTGCATTAAGATAGAAATTGGGTAAAAATAATTTTTCAGTTAAAAGAAAACGATGAATTATTAATTGAGAATGACAAAAAGATGCAGTGTAATAACTTACACCAGAGATAGGATGCACACAAACGAGAGGCCCTACACGTCCAAGCATAACCTGAGAATATCAATTAATGGCAAAACAGTTTATAAGCCTCACAAAACCATCTATCTATTAATACAATGTGAATTGCAGAAAACCCATCTTAGTATCTCATTCAACATACATTTTGAGGGTTAGGATGAACGTAGGCAGGCCCTGTTTGAAAACTCTGGTATTGATATCTGACAGGTTGTGTCCTGTTTAACATTTGTCCAATAACCTGCACGCAACACTTAAATCTTGTGAAAGCTGATAGCTAAACGGCACAAAAAAGGAAAGAGAACATACAACTCTTAGTAGACTGGACAGAACATATCAGCACATTAGATTTAGATGACCAAACCCAACGTTTTCTCCTAGTAGTGTTACAATTATGCAATCTAGAAAGAGTTGAGGAGAAAATGAAATACAGTAACACTTACAGGTTGCACAAATGATGCATCATTGCCACCATGACCAAAGGCCACATTACTGCAAGGAACAAACTTAACAGGCACATGAGGAGCAAACGAGTTTGCATCAACTTCTGGTGCAGCAGCCATTGGAGCAACAGCATAGGTACCCACCGCATAAGCAGCACTGGTTCCATTTTGCACTGAAGAAGTAGTAACTGTCCTGTGGTTAGGCATTGTTGGAGAGAACATTTTAGCTGCGGGATTGAGCTTAGATTCCTAGAAAGACCAAACACTGTGTCTCAGAGCTTATGAACTAAACGATTAGCCTTAGTGCATAGAGATTTTGGAATATCATTCTACATCAAAGAGCTATAAGCTTTTTGTTCTACAAACCAATATGACAAGGGCACCACAGATACAAGCTATATAGTGTAGTTTAAGGTTACTAATTTTGTAATGAGGCAATTCATAAACGCTCTTCAAAGTTAAAAAAAATTAGTACCTTGGTAGCGCTCTTAACACTTGAAGTTTTGGGAGGAATCAATACAAAGGGATTTGATGATGCAGTAAGACATGAGTCAGGTTTACCATCAACCACAGCCACTGAAGCCACCCTACAAGCAGTGTCATCTGATGGAGGTTGCTGTTGTCCTTGGTCTTCGAGTGAATTAAAACAACCAGAAGACACTCTTTTGAGTTCTGTTTGCACAGTATCCTCCATAATATTTGGAGCACTAATTGATTGAGCTCCATGACTAGTTACTACATAGAAAATGAAAGTGACTTATAACCTGCGTATGACTATGCAAAACAGAAATCGAACAACTTGTGGTGAAATAAAAGCAGTACTAGGGCAAGAGCAGCAGAAATAGGTCCTTTGTCAACCACAAGTTCTATGTTCAGGAAGGAGGGGTGGACAATTCAACAGTTAAAAGATGTTACGGGATTGTGGTAAGTGATACTATCCACCACAAAAGCCTCCGGCGTCATAAATGGTTAACTTAATCATGCTGAACTTCCATATAGGGACTGAATTATGACGTCGTACAGGCTATTACAGTATTCTAATGTACAAGGGTTATTTGTCAGCGCACTTAATGCGAACAATCTCCTTTCTCCACCCATTAATAATCCTCTCACATTGTAGTCACATTCCCTTAAAGCCCACTAATATACCAGTCCAACATTTTACTCAACTCACACTTCAAGCAAAATTGTGTTATACATATATGACTTCTGTTTCCAAGTTTTAATTAGTTTTGTTCAAGGGGAAACCCTCGTATGACCAATGGTCCGATGCCAAGTAGAGCTTTTTTCTAGATGGAAACTCGACCTCACCTCCCACCCTTCAGTAACATAAAGAACACACCCCCACCCCAACAATGCCACATACACAAGCACACACCAGAAAGGGTCCCTAATGGCCAAAAGGCAACATGAGAGAACATTGGCAAAAGCAAAGTTCTTATTAATTTTTCGTCTTATGTTCAAAAGCAGGTATTTTGCTATAATATCCGTGTGTCATCATTTCTGGGTTTCAAAGCACTTTTTTTCACCTTGGGGTGAAAACTGAAATTGGCCTTCACCCAGTCTTACAGAAATGCCTAAAAGTGAAAATGCATTTGATCATAATAATATGTGATTTTGTGTAAAGAAAGACATTCAATTCCACTACTTTCCATAGAATAATTTCAGAACATATTCTAGATTTTTACTTTTGTATGGAAAAAGGGTATGCACAGAAATACTTCACCTCATCTTGCCTACCATTTGGTACCTTGGAAATTTTAATAGATTCATATGCATAAGTTGACTTGTGCACACAATCACTGCTTATGGGAAATTATGGCCAGTTAAACTCTTAAGGAGGAGAAATATGAGAAGCGCATTAAGGGTGAGCATAGATGCTCTTCCTTCATACATCGTAGGACAGATAGATGTATCCAGTGTTTGATGATAAAGCCCAATAAAATGATCAGAAATGATCAATAGAAGAGTAGTGATGGAATGGGTCATGCCTAGGTTTGGATTTTGCGATTTATTTTCATTTGGAAGTCATGAGAGAAATGATACTTCTAGTTAAAACCTGGTAAAGAAAAACCATATTTCCAGATTTTCAAATAGCAGGAAATTAAAACATGGGTGTTCCATTCATGCTTTATTTATCTGCAATGACTTTAAAGGCAATTCTATTTAATGAAGCTTTTCATAGTGGTGTCGTTTAATCAAAACTTATTAAAGAGGGAGCAAGATGTAGACTCACTGCTTGGACTTGACCCTCGAACCTCACTGATCTGAAGAAGACAGGGAAAAATATTAGGACGACAACTTAGAAGAACACAACCAACAATACCTGCTGGGATGAGTCTACATCAACATACATTTTTCTTGACTTGAAACTCGGGGTTATTGTGGCAGTCATTCTGTATTTCTTGTAAGCTATCCCCAACCTGTCTGTCACAAAATTGTTTTTAGAAGAAAAAAATATATACAAACCATAAAAAGAGAAATGAGATAATAGCTGAAAGCCTCAAACTATTAAGTGAATAGATGAAAAAACAATACAACTCAATGACCAAAGGAAAGAATATCTAATTGGTAGCTAATAGAATGATGGTGACATCTTCAGACTCATATTAAATTAAGACAACTAGGCAGAAGTATCTACCTTCTATCAACAGAAATAGTGTCTGCGTCTTCCATCTGCACTCCAATATAATGAAAGAAAAAAAATCAGTACAATGACCTCAAAAAAGATAAGCAATACATAGAATAAATAATCAGAACGAAACAAATGAAGGAGCAAGCCTTTCACGCAATTTAGTGTATGCAAAAACGTTTAGCATATTATTAATAGACCTATAAGATATTCATATCCAAAAGTTCACCTTTTGAATCTTCTTCTGAATATGAACTTCTGAAGAACTGACCAACACATTTTCAATCTGAGCTGTACAATTATAAGGAGAACTGTTCCCTTTTCTGGCTGCAAACCTGCAGGTTGATAATTTTATCATAATTGAGGAAACCAATATGGAGCGTGACAAATCTAACTAGCCAGAAAGTAATGCCATCTGAAGTCCAAAACTTATTTTCAACCCCCTACAGTCATCCCCAATCAAGAGACAGAAACATTTCTTATTCAGCAGAGAATGGCCATTCGGCCCATTCCTGAGAAAAATGCAGTTGTAATAAAAGCATGGTAATCGAGTTCTAAATTTGGAATTTAAAAATAGCTCTATTCAGATTAAACTTAAAAGGAACTGCACATAAGCTTAGTTTCATGAATATCAGTATATCCCTACAACTCCTAATGGCCTTGCCAACCTCTGGCCATATCTGCCTATCAACAACTAAGCAAGTGGCCTATGTAAAATTGAATCATTTTATCTTGCAAAGTTCAATCAACTCATTCATTGGGAAAAAACATAGTAGTAATCTTGCCTTGATTGAGTTTTGTGTTTTTTGTTCACTTTGGAGCCATTATGCATTAACACTTCTGCATCCCTGTCCAGGCATTCATCATATCTTCCAGCAGCCTCCACACTATCCCCTCCTACATATCCTGTAATCCCATTAGAAGGAAGTAGGAATCCCTGGAAACAAGAAACATTTATTGGTGAAAGAGTTCATCAAACATTTAAGACATGATGTACAAGGAAACTTAAAATTGACCAAAGTACAGGCAACCTGCCTTAGCCACGACTTGGACAAGATCTTCAGATCGAACTATAAGCGTCTCTATCGAAGTTCCATTCACTACATTTGCATCTAGGTTTCCCTTCTTAATCATCCTTGCTTTCTTCAACACAATAGCTAAACCAGACACAAGCAATCAAATTCAAGAAGCGAGATTACCAAATGGACGGTATTATACCCATAATGTCTATCGTGACTACAACGCACGGAATTTTTGTTGCATCGTATCATCAAAACTGAACCAAACCTCAAAAATCAAGTTTCTTTTCTCAACTTAATTAGAAAATAATAACACCAAATACAAACAAAAGACGAAATCTAAACGATAAAACAAGAGGAAAATTAAGAATCAGATAACTAGCCAGAAGTATGCATCAAAACAGAAACAGAAAAACAAATATAATATATTAAACAACCCAAACCCCCAGAATGATTCATGAGGTGCGCAGAAACCGAGAAATTCAACTCGAAGCAATAGAAATGAAGACAACAGAAACTACAAATACCATAGTCCTTGTCGACAGAGGCAGTGTGGAAGATTCCATAATAAATGGAGCCATCTATGACGTGAACGTCAACAGGCATTCCAATGATGCACATCGTGGTGAAAAGCAAGGCATCACCGACTGCCACTGACGAGGCCGCGGCCGCCGTGTTTCTGGGTTTCCCTTCGCACCTTAACTCTCCCTTTCTGCAGGCCATTTCTACTAATGTATTAAAGATGAATGTCACAGATTTTAGGATTCGAATATGAACGATTGGATGTTGAATCAGAATGAGTTTCAAAAACTTGATAGGGAATAGGGAGATCTGATAGTTGGGTATTTGAGTTCTTGCTTGTAACTGTTGTGTATTAGGAAGATTGTGCGTGTTTACAGGTTTTCTTTTTACTTCTTAATCCCACTCTTAATTTCGTCGATCTCTCCTCTTCGTTGACGTCAGGTTTGCTTTCCCCATTTTGCCCTTGTACGATCCAGAAAGGCAGAAACTGCCATCAGCTTCCATGTTTTATGTCTTTGTCTCTTTATTCGATTTTCTTTTTCTTTGGAAAATGGAAACTAGTATATAAAGGCATATCCCGGTGCGTTCACGGGTTGTCCAAATGGTTAACAAGTTCATTTTTTAGGATAATGTATCAAATTCGAATCTCGCTTGAACATGTGTTAAAAAAAAAAAAAGGCATATCTCGATGCAAATGAAAAATTAAAACTAATATAATTAAATTTAGAATTAATCACGCTTAGTTCCATATTACATAGATTACAAGTCATAAATTATAATTAAATTTAATTATAGATACACCCTCCGTTAAAAAATTGATGACATTAGCAAAAGTTCTAATGCCAACCCAAAAATATCTTAGTTGATTATGATTAAATTTTTTATTTACCTATCGTCTTTGGAAGTTGACTGTAATTAATTATATCTGAATGTGGTTAGGTTTAATTTTTTAATTGAAGTTTGCAACCATCATTTTCGAGCAAAAGATAGTGGTTGACTAGTTGCAACGGCTCTGTTCCTTATTCAATCAGTCGTTTCACTCCTAAACCTAATATGATACACTACAATTAAAAAAATATATACCCGATCAAGCCAAAATCTGGGTCAAGATGCTCGAGCTATCAATTGGCCGGATCATTTAGTATTTATAATGTAGGGAAGGCTGCTACTTGGACAATATCTAAAAAGAGGAAGAAGCATGAGTTCGAAACCAACTCAGGACAAGATGGGTTTTATCTGGAGTTGACACTTCGATAGTCAAGTTAGTACGCTTGTGATCGGTCGAATGAAAGTGGTCAAGTGTGGCAATAAATGAAGTTTACCTACCGAAGTAAATGAGAGGGTATTTGCACGTTACCAAGGGGCACATTGTGGTCGTACCTGCCTTTGGCAACTTCCTCAAAGTTCCCGTCGTTGTCACGGTGGGTAATCTTTGTGTTAACCATTGTGTGGTTTGGTTTACTCCTAATTCTCGTCGAGATACAAGAAGATCAATAGAGCAAATACTTGGCATTGAGGAAACCGCAGACTTCGGGAAGTATCTCGGGGTACACCTTGGGGTTAATGGAAGCTCTAATGAAGTGTTTACAAATGTTTTAGAGCGCGTCCAGAGCCGACTCTCAAGCTGGAAGGCCAAGACGCTTAACATGGCGGGAAGATTGACATTGATACAATCGGTAACTTCATCCTTACCAACATACCATATGCATTCATGTTGGTTTCCCGAAAGCACATGTGTGAAGTTGGACCGACTAAACAGAAATTTTTTGTGGTCTACAGATTCCAACCAACGCAAGACACATCTTGTGGGGTGGGCAAAGGTGATTCGGCCGAAATCGGAAGGGGGTCTGGGGATTAAGGAAGCGAGAAAAAGCAATATGGCAATGTTAGCTAAGACAGGTTGGCGCATTTTGAAGGATGAGGAAAGTATTTGGGGGAAAATTTTCAAATCTAAATACTTGGGAGAAACAAATATTATGGATCACAAGCCAAAAGCAACGACGTCAGGATTGTGGAGGGGTATGGTCCGTAGTCTTCATGGAGTAGGACACATGATTGGTTGGAGGATTGGAAATGGGACTAACGTGAACTTCTGGAATGACAATTGGTTGGGAATTGGGAAATTGAAGGATCACCTAGTGGATCCCGTAGATGCAACGGAGGAGAATCTCATGGTGAGTGAGATCATTGGAGATGTTGGGGAGTGGGATCTGGGCAAAGTGAAGACAGCCATTCCAGAAAGCATCCAAGCTAAAATCCTCGGAAAGCCAATGCCAAGGAATTTGGACTTAGAAGATGTGCGGATTTGGACCGGTGAATCAAATGGGAAATACAGCTGCAAGTCGGCTTACGTCTCTTTGAACAATACCATACAAAATGGTGATAACTCCTGGAAAATAATTTGGTGAAGTCACATGCCTAACAAGCTGAAATGCTTTTTTTGGTTGTTAAAGCATAAGAGCATAATGTGTAATGCTCTCCGTAGCGACAGACACATGACTAATGATGCGAGATGTAGCAGATGCAAGGCCGATAGAGAAGACGCCTTACATATCCTTAGGCACTGTTTTGCTGCTAAAAAGGTATGGCAACGGGTGGTTGAGACTGATGATTGGGCGAGTTTTGCAGAAATTGAAGATAAGGATTGGCTGGGGAAGGCTGGACAACATGAATACCGTAACTCCATCATGTTGGCTGAGGATTGGAAATTTATCTTTATAGCAACGATCTGGGAAGTGTGGAAAGCTAGGAATGCGTGGGAATATCAGCACAAATCCCAGCCTACGCACGTTACCATCAACAATATTTGTAGTTTGGCGACGGCCATACGGGCAATGCAGAAACGAAGAACAAAAATGATAGAAGAAACTCAACAAATCAGCTGGGTTAGACCCCTACCAGGCTGGTTTAAACTCAACACCGATGGAAGTGTGTTCGGGCATAGAAATTATGCCACAGCGGCGGGAGTTGTTAGAGACGAGAATGGAGAGTGGCAGCTGGGATTTGCCATGAAATTGGGAAACACAGATATCAACACAGCGGAGCTTTGGGGGCTCCGTGAGGGACTTCGTATGGCTTGGGAACGGAGGTATCTGAACATTGAAGTAGAGTGTGACTCGGATACAATCATCAAACTAGTGAAGGAAGCCGACGTTGAGAGCCACCCTTTGGGGGGAATTTTGGAGGATTGTCGGAGATTAATCCGCATGCCATGGAATTGCAAAGTTGCTCACATTAATAGAGCAGGCAACGACCTTGCAGATGCGCTGGCTAAGATTGGGCAAAGAATGGTTGAAGAGAAAAAAGTCTGGATGGAGCCTCCTGATGGAGTTATTTTAGATTAGTTTTGCTTTTTTGGCTGAGTCTGTAGCACCAAAAAAAAAAAATTGTGTGGTTTGGGAGTGTTTGAGAGTTTTTCTTTTAGATCAAGTGGAAAGGGTAAGTGATTTCCAACCAACGACGCCAAACTGACCCGACTCAAATCTGGTCGATCTGAGGTATCGAACTGGATGACAGTTTTAGGTCGATCAGTCAAAAATTTGTAAAGTGAATTCTTCTCGATCTGCAAAACACTCAACACCTAAAAGTGTAAAACAGTCGGGGTTTTGGCCGGCGATGCCCTTCAACACTCAAGTCAGTATTGTATTCTCAGAAAGAGAAATAAATATTATTGAATGTTTACCAACTGTTCATCATGGGGGTATTTATAGCCTTTGGGCCATTAACACAGTGGTGTGTGTACCTTGTACTGTACTGATATTGATGTCGCCATATTTCAACCTAACTGTGTGTAATAATCGACCCACCAAGTTTTGTACAACCGAAGCCACTTTTTTCCTTTTACGTAAGTCAAATACTGAGGAGCATTAAATGCTTCATCGTGCACTTGTCCTAGGGAATGATATGACTATATGCGTCCCGACAAAGATGCTTTATGGAACGGATTGGTCTAGTGATTCATATATCGATTAGAGGATCAATGTACAATTGTCAAAAATATACATTCCAGTGAGGTCGATAATTCCTAGTGACTATCGAATTGAGTTCCAATCGATCTCCTATTACCAGCTTGGCCCAATATTGGGTTTCTTTGAAAACAACCAAAGTGGCATCTAATCAGCTAGCGTGGTTCACCGATTCTGTAAGGGAAAATTTTTTCTTCGATCTAGCCGGATAGAAAGATGAAAGGGCAGAGGCAAGGAGTAGTTCAAATAGAACTCAGCAGAACGGATTCAACGTATCCCAACCCAAAGCCAAGGGGCAATCTAGTTTACATTTCACTAGTTGCCATAAAGAGCAAAATCTTGATGCAACAAATGAAAGATTCAACATTTCCTCACGCGATTCACCGTTGAAGGCTGATTTGATACTAGCACTTGAGAGCGAAAAGTTTAGAATCTTTTGATGATGATCTAGCTCATCGAGTGATTGGGACATTATCGATCTCATGGGCTTGTGAGTAGGATTATCTTGGTGGTCTTTACACGTCGATCTGAGGTAGATCTGCCACATGGAGGGGCATCGGGCATCCACATGGCCTTGTTGTGATGTCCACATGGGACCTCTCAAGGTATGACACGTGGTCCAATGACATTATGCCATATCAGTGTCCATATGCGTACAACATGGACTAAATTTATTAAAAATTATAGTTATGCCCACATGCATCTCTAACGAATTGATCTTCATTACTACTGGCAGACTATATTAGATTTGCCAAGTTTGAATGTTACACGAATACACGTGAATCTATTGACATATACAAACCGATATACACAATACAACCACAACCTACTGACTCGACTCTCTCATACTTGCATAATAACCACAGGCAGCAGAGCATTAGCAGCCCGCTGGTCTCCGGTATTCTGGTGGCAAGGATGGACACCTCTCGTTCATGTGCGGGTAAGGATCCATGCTATTATAACCAGGTAGTTCCATTCGGTACTTCCCTTTAATTTGGCAGAAGGGGAGTTTTACAGTGTCCCCATCATTGCACCACTTCGGCAATCGGCTTGAATTGTTCTCAAAAAACTTGAGAGAGTAAGCATCTTTTATCTGAGAATATGAACATAAACCTAACATTTAGATTCATGAGTAATTACGCTGGCATACCGTGAGGTTCGGACAACTTATGCAAACTTCCATGACGTTCGGAGAAATTACAAGAAATACCCCTATTAAAGATTCAATGTTTTCGTCTACAAGTTTTACAAATACCCTGTTTTTCAACCATCACCTACTGATAAATATTTGAAATTAGAATTATGAGTAAAATAGTAATCAGTAGCAGACCTCGTGTGTGTCTAGGAGAAGTTATTGTAATTTATCAAAACCAGAGAGGAAGTTAGCGTAATTAGTCCAAACCTCGGGGGAATGCCATCATTACATTCATTTATCCTAGTGTTGATTTTGTTATAATTGATGAAATTTACAAGTTATCAACCCATGGAGTTTTCCATCTAAAACGAGCAATAACAATAACTTGAAAATGGTTCAGTTGAAAACATATATGGCATACTCACAGTGAACTCAGTTACTTCAATAGAGCTTGCAAGTTCACCAAACAATCCTGCTTCCTTGTACAATTCGAACACAAATGCAACACATGATGTTGACTTTCCATCAGCATAAACCCAATTATCTTGTTCAGGAATCGCTAATAATTCACCAAAAGATGACCCGCGCTTCTCCACTTCAACGAGAATTTCTGAAAGACTCAAGTTCTTTGAGGGACAAAAGTAAATCTATGATTAGTATATTTTAGTGTGAATATAGGGAAGCATGTTATGTTGTTGTTCAAAAGGCAGATTCCAATTTTCAACCACAATCCTACTGACAAAATCAAATGCAATGCACTTATCAAGTTCTCCACATAGAACCATCATAAACAGCACATCTGCTTCAAAAATATGTTATGGCTATGAGATGGATATTACTCATACCTGAGTTCCAAGTCGTTTGTTCAATGCTTCATTCCACATGTTTCCAGCATATGCAGGCTTCATTTGAGTCCACACAGTCATAACGGAAGCAACCTGGAAATCGCAAAACAAGTTAAAGGAAAGAAGCAAAAAACAGCAATAAACTATTAAGAAACATAGGTTGCAGCAATCAGTTGGTGGGATATTGGGATAACAACTGTTAAACTGTCAGCATCCAAAATCATGAAGCAATGTTTCTGCAGGCTCGTTTTCCACTTTAATTTCATTATGTTATCAGCACCCATAAGGATCATCTACCATTATGTCAAGATCTCGTTTCAAATAAATATTACTAATCACGTTAAAATATCAGGATTTTACCATAACAATAAAATGAAAGAAATGAAAGAAAGTATAGAAACAATCTGCAGTAGAAATTATATAAAAACAGACGGAGTTAAACTGTTAAATATATGGTCAAGTATTTTTAGCATAAGAAAAAAGAAATTTTAAAAGTGATGCAATAGCTTAAATAAGGACCCAGCTTTGATTATAAAGGATGAAGTACCAGGTGAGCATCCAAGGGTGCTGGATAATTTTCATTGATTGTGTCTATCCAGCTAAATATCAAATTATGATAACCATAAGGTAATCCTGACATGCTGTTTGCATAATCCCAGGCAGCACTCTCATTGAACTTAGCTCGGAGATCAGGATGCATAGGAAGCAACGCTATTTGTGGATTGGCATCATCTTTCGTCAATTCAAATTCCCACCATTCATCCCATGGTAAGATAGCAATAACATCTTCTCCCTACAAGAAGCATACATACATATTATTCAGTCGTTAATAATAAAGATTACAAAAGCACCAATATTAAATCATCATAGTCTGTCTTCAGTTCTCAATAGTCCTCAACATCCACAAACTTTTGATGTATTTCTTGTACGCTAGGACATTATAAAATTAATTACCAGTTTTAGATTTAGAGATATTCTCAGCAACTAGGTTACAGCAACTAATGGGATCATGTCTTGGTATTATTATCACAGTAAAAGGCTTATGGCAACAATTATATCAGATAATTGTACTACCTAGAAAGTTATCATGAGACAATCAAAAGTTTATTAGATATTAATACTCTATTTGAAAGCAGTGAAATACGGTCGCTAGTCAAACCATAACCAGGATTATTCTGATCAAGAAACAAAGAAACCATAACTTCAGAAAACATAACACAGAGGTGGGAAGTGTCAAATGATTACCTCTTCATTTTCATGCCCTGATTCTGCAACCCACAGCTTTCCCTGAGAGTCCCTTAAGCAAACAGCAGTATGACCGGCATAAGCTCCAGTGACCCACTTCTCCAAGGTCTCGAATCCACCCCATCGGCCTCGGATTTTGGATAATACAAGGAAATCTCCAGAGTGGATATCCTCAACGGTAATGTTGGTCACCCAAGGTTGAGGTCGTTCTTCAAAGGTTGCACCCATATGCTTTTCAAGAAATGCAAGATTAGCGCTCTCGCCCCATCCAGTATTTGTGAACAAGGGCAACACCTCCCATAAAGCCTTTAAAGTTCCTAACATCCCTGCTTGCAACAGAAAAATGGAAACACCCCTATTTTTCACCTAATTATCATGCGAATCTCCAGTTAGAGTCAAATCTATATAAAATTTTATGCTTTATATTCATTCTTATAAAGGCTAATCCAACTCACATATTCAAATTCCGCCTCTGATTCCCACTCACTGAAGTCAAGAGTGTGCTCTCGAGATAGGAAGTAGTAATCCCACGTGACACGATATGGAGTTGCAAAGACATAAAGATCCATACATGTCCAACTGTGTGCGTTGCTAACCTGGTATGGAATAAATTAAAATTTTGAAAACTACAAAAAATTATCACACATGTGGCATAAATAGCATTCAACAGGCTCAGATTGTATCCCATCTTTCCAGATTTCCCAAGAACTATAAAAGGTCAAGTTACTATTTCAAATACCCGAGGTCTACAAATAAACCAAATAAATAATACTGCCAAAAAGAAAAAAACAAACACAGAGAAAGCAAATATCCCTGCCATTAATCATCCAAATTAGTAACAACAACAACAAAGTTGAAACAGTTCAGGAAACAGAATCCACAAAAACCCCGAGAACAAGTGAATCTATAGAGATTAAATCGCAAAAATTATCCATAATTTACCTTGATATGGAGAGTACCACCCCCAAATTGGGTTCCACTGTTGTTGTGAAATACCAACCAAGCTGTGTTGTTGTAGAAGCAAGCTCCTTTCCAGTGTAGATTGGAGTTGTTGGTAGCAAAGGCAGCCCCAACAAAAGACGGCATAAGGTCCGCTGCGTTGTGTAGCTTGGTTAAAATAGGCCATGAAACTTGTCTTGGCAGTAGAGGTAATATGTCTCCAGAACGAAAGGGTGCTTTAAAGGCATCTACTCTCCGGCCGTGAATACTAGGATTGATGATAACTGCCAACAACAGCAATATCTGGCAGATTCTAATGATGTTGAAGACGAACTTCATAATCGTTGTTCGAAGAAATCGAAGGGGATGAAGAACAACTGTGTAGTTATTGCAAGATATTAGCAGCTACCAAGTACTGTTGCCAAAAGAACTCTGACTTTCTTGTGATGAGATTTTGAAACACGAGGTTACTTGATATAAATGTGGTCTATAAGAATTAAGAAGTTGCTTGTTTGATAATTACTTTTGTTGTCCCTCTTAAGAGCACGTAGACTATTGAGACAATTTCGATTTGAAAATTTACTATTTTAATTATAATATAATTTATGATTATTTAAAAATTATAATATAGTTTTTATAATTATATTTTATTTGTGATTCCTCACTAGTCATTACTATTAACATTCCACAAAAATTTGTATCTGACATTTTTAAAATAGGTTCAGAGACTACCTTATTAAATTCATAACACGTAATGATCGTTGTATTGAAATTGAAATATACAGGGACCCAAAAAGTCTTAACAATTTTTGTTGGCCAAGGCTTGGCTCGGCCCTTAGCCAAATCAAAATATTAGTTTGTATTAAAAAAATAGATTTTTATATTAATTTAATATATTCATATATAATGATATATATATTAATTCACTTTATAAACAAATATATTATTTTTTAGGGATTTTGTATAAAAATCAGCACATATATATAATATTATGTATTAATTCACTATATATAGATGTGTGTGTATATATAATCTTTTATTTTAATATTTAGGTTGGGAGCGAACGATCAAAATACATGTGGCCTATTAATTTTTTTTCACTTCAAAATGATAAATGTGATGGCACAAGAGATACTTTAAAAGGTTTGGCCTATTCTGTCAATCACTTGACGAAAATTAACACCATAAGGGACATGCATTTTCATATATTTAACCCAAATGAAAATTTTAACTAAGAATCCGTTATTTTATCATATATTTACATATGTGAGATTTACTTCGATTTCCTCTGCATCAGAATGCCGCTATTTACATTCCTGTAGGCTGTAACAAATATTCAGTTGAATCCTCGTCAAGAGTTGTGTGTGACAGACATTTCAACATTTCATCTTTATAAATAAGAATACTCGCTTTCATATGGATAATCTGGTAGAAAATGTACCGTCCTATATACATATATATGGATAACCAAAAACTGTAAACTTACAAGTTACAAGCCTATGGGCTATGGGTCCACCAGTGCCCAAAAACCGAAAGAAATCACCAACCACAGAATCGAAAGAAGATAACTAAATAAAACGGAATTTCACAGTAATATAATTCTCAGCTTGTATCATGGGTTTTTTTAATATGCATCATGTTTTTCCTCATAAATTTCTTAGATTCACAGATTTGGCAGCTTTTGAAGCAAGTGCAAATGCTTTAGCTCTTTCATCCATGGTCACCCATTCCCTCTGAGCACGCCGTTGATGCTGCCTGGCGTTCTTTGCCCTCTTTGGTGCTAATCGGGTATCTCTCTCTACAAAAGCCAGCCTAAATTTTTCAGCCATTGATAACTCATTAGACGTAGCTACTGGTAAAAGAGAAGCCCTAGATTTATTGAGTCCATATACTGCCCAAGTATTGGCATTAATATCTTTAACAATTGGATCGTCCAATTGACAGTTCGATAATGCTTCTTGGGGTACTTCACCGCCTCTGAAACCCAAAGGTGATGGCTTCGGATTTACTACAATTCGTGGACATTCCATGGTTAATGTCTCATGTGAATCCTTGTCAATTTTTGGCTGCAAAGAATGAACAAGCTAAGCAGCTGAGCTTCTAAACTAAGTACCGTCTCCATGCTAAATCCACAAGCAAAAATTAACCAAAAACACCTGATGCTTCCATCAATTTTCATTTTTCAAAGAAACAAAGGGCAAAAACTCTGAACATTTGAAATTACAATTACCCCCACATTAATAGATAGAGAAGATTTCTTGTAATTGGGTCAACTAACACCTAGTTGTTACTTGTGATGTTGAAAGAAATCTCAGGGGTGGTAATTGTATTTTCAATAAACAGAGGGTGCTATAAACCTGTTGATGCATGCTGCAACTACATACTAACAGTGGGAGAATCTTAAATGGCAGAAGAAACATACCCAGACAAGCCAACACAGGGATTGTGCACCATGAGTCAAATCTGCAGCATCAAGCTCCTCCCAGGATTCTCCATCCGCAACATTGAGGTTGGGCTTCAAGAGGTTCAAGCACCTGCGGGCATTGTTGTCGCTCCTCGGGCAACCTCTGCAACATTAATTTTGGTTCATTTCCTGTTATGAGGTTTATTCCCCATGTCAAAACTCAATAAGTTGGACACTGCACAGAATCTGAAGACACTTGTATTTAAACCAACTTACAGGTTCACAAGACACCAGACAAATTGAAAAATTAACCCATATTGAATTTTCAATAAACTCGAACACATTCAATTAAGAGAAACAAAAAATTGTAACAAACTCTATCCTGGCTTTATAATTTAATCAACAATAGAACATTTACTTTTGTGTTCATGCGGATGGGTGAAATAATGAGGGAAGAAGCTAAACAGCAAAGAGGACTTAATATGATCATTTGATTTAGGATACAGCACGAACAAGGGAGGCAAAGCAAGAAATAGCATAGAGCTTTGCGCCTTCGTAGCCCATTCCTGATGTATATATATGTTGAAATCTTTGGATGAATTGACTGGTAGACATGAAAGCATAGGAGCTCAACGGGATTCCCTTCTTTGTTTGTCTGATTTGAGGGGAAAGGGCCCGTTAGGTTCTTAAGAATTGTTTTTTTTTTTTTTTTTTCTGTCTAAATGGCAAATAAGTTCTCTAATTTTTGTTTGTCCACTACTTTATTGTATATAATAAATTGAAAAAAGTTCTAATACATCCGGAAAACCGAAACCAAGACTAGGAATTTTTACCGAACAGGATCCAAGATAATTACTCTTTCAAGACATCAAGAGGGTTCTAGGAAATTCCTTTTCTTGTATCGAAAGACCAGGAAGACAAATAATGCCTCCTAGAATTATTTGTTCCCCTTGTTTATAGTTCTATTACCCGTTTACTTATGCTAACATCTAGGAGGTGGTAAAGTCATAAAGTCAAACAAAAATCGACCTATTTTGTATATATATATACACACACACACACACACACACACACACACATATGTATGCATGAACTATTCCTCCAGGACCAAGTAGACAAAATAGGAGAAGGAACAATTGTCTTTAATCTACAAAACTTATATGGTGAGTTGCTTCACTAGATGGAGATCATTCTTATTTTTGTCAGACTGGCTAGTGGGGTGCGTAATGAAGTCGTGTGCCCTCTTTTGTGAGAACTCAAGCTTTAAGAAGAGAAGGTTAGCTGTAAAAGCCAACCAATTTGTGCGTAACTTCAGGAACCTTTGCATAATTTAACGGGTCTAGGAATATGGGCCGCATTTGCCTCATCCTGCAAGCTGATGCAAATAAATATTTGCATAATTTAATGGGTCTAGAAAAATAAAAGCTTAGAAACAATTCCAGAATATGTAATTGTGGTTGTATACGTCGGAACATGAAAATTTCCCACATGGACGGGAAAGGAACCCAACAATTTATCAATCAAAACTACGTGAGCACATATTTTCGAACCATACATCTGACGTGAGAATTAGGCAACAAGTGGGAAATGGCCCATGAATCTGAAGAGGGATTTTCCCTCACTAAATTTCAGTATATTCCTGAAACTATTGTCTTGCACAAAAAAGCAGAACCAAAATATTGGAAAAAGAAGTCAATGCAACTTCTCATAACTAACAATTTATTCAACAGTTCTCATTGGAGATTTGAATTCACAAACTCCTTGGAAAGGATCATGCCCTATAAATATGCATCATGAGAATTTAACCAATGGAAACTGAAGTAGACAAAGAGTTGCAGATTAGCCGATTATCCACAAGGGTGCCCCTCGGGGAAATACAGACAAAATCAAAATATACACAAAAAAAAAAAAACATATTTTAGGTGTACAAACAACTCATGGGCCCATGGCTCAATGCCAGGCCAAAGCACAACAAATATCATGCATTTCCACCCATCCAATCTCAAATATTGAATAGTGTGTGAACAACTTGCAAGTATCATAAAATGATTAACGCAGTAATGCACTAAAAACATTTCCAAAGTACAACCTGTATCACAGATGACCTCTTTCCTGAAATATACAAGCAGAAACTCCTATTCAGGTGGTTCTTTATCTGCCTATATTACCCTTGAACGCTGTTGTCCATTATGCTGCTAATATGCAATTATGCATACCCATAGACCATAGTGCCCAAAAAATGAAAAATGAAAAAAACATTCAACGCATACAAGCATAGGCAACATGTAAAGCCCTTTTTTTTCTATTGATTGCCGTAATTCTACTTTCCCCAAGTCCCGCTAATCTTTTAAGGTGGCTAATCATATTCCCTTATTATCCTCAACAGGGTGCTCCAAATGCTGCTACATTTACCTAAGTTAGTAAGCTATTAAGCAAAATTTTACCACACATATGAAGCATTGAGACAACATTTTAAGAGTAATTTTGTGTAGGTTTTGATTTCTAATATATTCCACTGATTGTCACAAGTATCAAGTGGACGAAGGCATTCAGAGAACATAAGCAAACATTATGTTATGGATATTGCAAGAATGAAAATATACCCCCATCGCAATATCTCAAGTGAATGACAAAGCTGAAGAAGTTTAGAGACTCCTTCTGGCGTAAGGCTGCTGCACCGACTACAAAAGAAAGAACAAAAAGAGCCTCTCATTAAAAAGTAAAAATCTCATAAAGCAAATTCAAATCATGACATCAAAGCCACGTAGCCATTCACCCAAATGAACACAATAACCTAGTTTAATACAACTGAAGCAGTATAAAACAGAAACTTCACAGAATTCAAAATGATCAGAAATATCTTCAGTATTTTTCGAGTTGGACCAGTTCATTCTCATTTTTCAGTTTGTGACTTGTTGAGTATTTTATGCATAGTTAGTGGCAACAAACTAAGAAGTAACTAAAGCTACCTTATATCCACTGCTCTTAGGTTTCGGCAGATATTCACAATGTGACAGAGCCCAGAATCAGAAACATCTGAACCAGAGATATCAACCCTCTCCCACGAACTATCTGCCAAGGCAATAACAATATCATCATTCAGCAACTTCCTCCTCCTTGCAATTGCCAATAACACCAACTGTTCGATTACAAACAAAAAGTTGAATGTCAAAAAACAGTAATAAGGGTTCCTAGATTTACAAAACTCAAATAAAAATTCAAGATTCAGTTCAATAAAATCAATAAATCTAGGTCCACAAAATTCTAAATTTTACCTTAATATCAGAGGGGAACGCGAGGGCAATCTCAGCCAAGTCATCAATAATGTCCTCTAGATTGCTTCCAACAAACCCCAAACACAAGCTCAACAAGCTTGGCGGCTCCTTTCCTTTATTGGAAGCCCAGAATCCTGCAAAACCCAAGAGCTCCAACAAGTTCAATTACACCCCAAATGACAACCAAGCCCACCTAAATAAGCAACACAATTAAAACCCGAAATATTTAGAAAATGAATCGAAAAACACACCGGATTGAAGACTAAAGGCAATGGGATTTTCCGTCAATTTTGATCTGACGGTATTGTTGTTCAATTGAAGATGGCGCAAGACGGTGGTGACGCTCTCAGTCGATTCTCTGGCTTTCCCCTTTTCCATTAACGATGAGAGAAGAAAGGTGGATAGCCTGTAGCCAAGGGGAATTTCACAGGCGATAAACTAGAAACTTCGTCAATTCCGGTTATACGGGTCCTCTTTTGTGAACTCGTTTATGGTTTTGTGGTGGTGGTGTTTTTTTTTTTTTTTTTCTCGTTTATGGTTTTGTGTTTGGTCTTCAATTTTTAAATTGTGCCGCCCAATACTCTAGTTAATGCAACCCTTCGAAGAAAAATGTTAAACTCTACTCTAAAAATTAAAGTTAAAGTTGTTTAATTTTTTAATGGAACATTAAAGTTGTTTAATATTAAATAGCAAAATTAGACGTGGATTGAAAATAGTTTTCCAACAATAAAAAAATGAAATGAAACGATTTTAAAATAAATAAATTTACAAGCATTAGAAAAAAGAAAAATAAAACGACAATTAGTTTTAAATAATTATTAGTGTAGGGAAATTTTAGTTAATTAGTTTTAGCGCTAACTCTTCAATCTTAAATTTTAATTTTTGTACACTCTCCAAACACTTCAATTTATTGCAATACCCTTAATTATATATTTTTTTTCTTTGTTCTTTCATCTCATATTTCAATTTTACATTTGAGTACTTTAATTTTTACGAATAATACTCTAATTTTAAATTTGAGTACTTTATCTTTTATAAATAATACTCTAATTTATAATATAGGTATTTAACTTTTACGAATAATGTTCTAATTTTAAAATAGGATACTTTAGCGTTTCGTAATGATTTCCCAATTTTAAATTTTGATATTTTAATTTTTATAAATAATACCTTAATTTAAACCGAAAGTACTTTAGTTTTTATGAGCAATACTCCAATTTTAATCTTGGGTACTTTAGATTTTATTGATAACAAAATCACAAACAACAAATTCATACAAAATCAATAACAATCAAATATTCATCATCACAAACCAAATATAAATCACCAATTAATTTTTACCCTCAAATCCACTTGCACAGGAAAAATGTGTTAATTTTTATCGCTTGAGAATATTTGAATGCGACTCAAAACATCTTAAGAAAGTTTCTCATATAATAAGTTGTTGAGAAACTTTTTGAGATGTCGTTTTAGGATAAAAATTGCAAGCGAGCGGTCCAATTGTTAAAAAAAAAAAAAAAAAACTAAAATTTTGATGTGTTTCGAATTCATTTTTCGAATCGTTAACACAAAAAAAAAAAAAAAAAAGAGTAATAAGAGGCTTGGGTATTTGTTTATAGGTGTGGGAGAGGGCCGAGGGGTTTATATTGCAAATAAACTTGAAGGGAAAGTAAGAGAGCAACTCTCTTACCAAGATTTCTGAAAGAACACTTCAAAATTAAATATAAATTGGTTGAGAAAAAGGTAATTAGGCAATTTTGTATCATAGAATCGAGAGTTTGAAGTTGAAAAAATAACCGCTTTAGCAATAAAATTAGTTTCGGAACTAATATTTACATGCGAAAATTGCACGTATAGTTTAAAAGTTTCAATTATTTGGATATCCCTAAAGTAAAACACGAATAAAAATCAACCCTTGAAAGTGATTCGAAGTCCCAAAAAATTTCATAGAGTGGTAAAATAAATCAAGGATCATTTCGAATCTAATATTTATATTGGGTATGAAAAGTCTTACTGTTTGAAAGTTAAAAATGTAGGATGAATGGTAACTTGAATTTTAAATGTTTAATCCAAAAACGAAACTAGGAGTTGAACTAGAAGTTGCAATGAGTATCAAAAGTTATGAAATAAAACAAGGATCGTTTTAACTGTACTATTAAGGGGTAAAAGTTACTTGAATGAAAAAATATTTTCGAAAGTGAATAATGAATTAGGGTTTCGAAATGATTTTCGATCAAATGGAGTTATAAATGAAATCCGAGTTCACGAAGGATATTAGTGTTGGGAATTGGGATTAGTGCCCTGAAAATCCAATTTCTTTGTAAATACATCGTATTTTGTTGGATTAATAAAACCGAAATTATTGCAAGTTTTGAGTATATTATCATAATTAATAACGTGTGATGATATTCTTATATGAAATGTGTTTCATAGAAAAGGACTTTGGATATCGAAATCACGTGTTATTAAAGTTCTAGTCGGTAAGATAAGAATAAGTTCTTGTCGAGACTATAATGTGTTATATAAAATGATTAGTCTTTCATCATAGGGAAATGGAGTTTCCAGTTATAACACATTGATGATTTTCAATAGATTTGGAAACATCGAACTGGACCACTAAGATAGTTCATTTTAAACTACTATCTAAAATGAACAAATCTTATGGAGCATTGAACTCTTAATCCTGGTAGTATTTCGACTTTAGGCATGTAGTGTTAATCATTGTAACTTGCTCATAAGTGAGGTCTCGATATCGAATGACCTAAACCTTTGTACGTTTAGTGATTACATGAAATGTGCTAAAGATAAATATTGATCGAGAAATCTGTGGCTTTGCTGGAAATTTAAAAGATATTCCTAAAATAGATTTGCAAAGTTCGAATTAAAACTTTGGCCAAAGTACTTCGTGTGATGCGTCACTGAAGTTGTATGTTGAATGTGTTTCACGTACAAGAAATTTGAACTTAAGGCGAATCAGGAGATTTCAGATTAGAAATGAAAAATAAATGATAGTAGTATTAATTTATTTTTCATGGATATCTACACGAAGGAGTAAAATGCAAAATTATTTTAGATCGAAAAATTCGTGATTAATTTTAGAGTGCAACAATATTTATTTAGTGGAATTAAATATTGTTAAACGATAATTAATTATTATCATGAGATGATAATATATTAACCCGTTTGGAGCTAAAATTAATTAGTCCTGCAGGTCCCCTTGCAAGCCCCAATCGAAAACCCGAAGATAAAACGTTAAAAGGAATGAAAGAAATAAAATTTCAAAGTGTTTGAAAATAGCCAAGAAATTTATTTTAAGAAAATAAATTGTAATTCCAAAGAGTTGGAAATGCCCGGAATTTTATTTTGGAGAAAAAATTTGCTGACGTGGCACTGACGTGTCACGCCATGTCAGTAAGGCGGGCCCAGGTGGTGCTGACTGGGCAGCCGCGTGGCACGCCACGTGGACGACCCAGATCGCGCCATGTCACCACAAATCAACGGTCTAGATTTGGTCTGAACCGGGTCGGTCAAACGGGTCAGGGTCGTGTCAATTGGTCGATTCTCGGCTAGGGTCGGGCCGGGTCCGGGTCCGGGTCCGGGTCGGACCAGGCCCGGACACGTGGCAGCTTCAGAAAAGGCCACACCACCCAAACCCTAGACCGAGAGGCGAGAGTGCATCACACGCGCCACCTTGTGGCCGCGCGTGTGAGCTCCGATCGGGGCGTTCTCGGCGGCGGTGGACTCGTGGCGATGAGAGCTTCAATGTAGTCACCTTGGTTTTTGTATCCAAGTTGCACACGCAAGTGGGAGGTGAAATTATTATTTTGCCCTCGGTTTTTCCCCTATAAATAGGGGCCTTGGCATTTCATTTTTTCTATCCAACTTTGGGAGAGGTTTTGGCTGAGCTCTCGGCTTTGAAACCATATCCCATTCTCCTAGTTAATTCCGATTTATTTTGGAAATAATTTTAATTAGGTGTTTATATATAAACGCCTAATTTCAGGAGAATAAACCCTGAAAAGGGTTTTTAGTTTAAAGTTTTATTTTCTCTAAATATTTAGAGAAATACTTTCAGAGTCCACACTCCGAGGGTGTCCCTGGGGTAATTGCAGGGAAGTTCTGCCGGTTTCGTTAGGAGATCGGGAATCGGGTTCTCGGGAGGCGAACTCCGGGCGCAGTAGCCATATTCGGTGAAAGGTATTTTTATATTGTTTTTATTTAAGCATGATGAATTAGGTGCTCTTAAGTGTTAATTGCATGCTTTATTTATCTGCTTTGTTATTTAAAATTTATTATCAATTGCATGTATATACTTGAGTAGTTCCGGCTAGTCTTCCGCTATTTGTATTTAAATATTTTAGAAATATTTTGATACCTGTATATTAGGAAAAAAATTTAAGTACGGTCCCGGACTGCTACTGTTTTGGGCCCACCTCCCAGCAATTAGTAGGCTCATAAATGACTCAAGTAGTAACTTGACAGTAATATTGAATAGTAAATGATGTCACGATCAAAAACTCTTTTTTAACAATGAATAATAACTCTCATGGAAAATCTCTAAATTGCCAATAATGATCTCCAAAGTATTTCGGAGCTTGGATAACGGGTTAGAATGATTGGAAAACATGAGTTTCAATCACCTAGGTTTTCGGTGATGAGATGGACGATATAGACTCGGGAAATGAATAATAAACTTTGGATTTAAGTATAAATTCCCCTTCAAACACAAATTGATGCATGAAATCACATTGTTCACATAAGAATATAATACATGAAAGTTTGTAAAGATGGATCGAAGCCTATCAATGCATTCCTAATGCCCCTTTTTACCAATTCCAACTAGACCCTATTATGGATTGTTAATTATTTTCAAGGGAAGTAGTACTTTTGTATTTATTTTTTAGACTTTAGATTGAAATTTTTTATTGTAATTCTATTTTATTAATTTTTTTATGGAGGTGAGATCGTCAATAAAATTCTTCAATAATTTTTGTTCAAAATAATAATTGTCCAATTAATTAGTTAAACATTAAAATAATAAAAAATAAAATTAAATTAACTCTAATAGAATTTTACTTAAAAAAAGTTAAAAAGAACCTAAAAGCATTTTTGGTAAGTTGATATTGTTCACATAAAAGACGCTTTCATTCTCAATACTCAGATCACTTCATAGCATGTTGCAGATTGAAGAGGAGGAGAGAGCTGATGCTGTAGCTACTTGAGGAGGAAAGGCTTATCAGGATTTGACCATTGTGCAAGCCTGGGTCTACCAAGTTCGACACAGTGATGCGCAAGCATCACCATAACAGGCATGCTCACCAAAAACACATAGATTTTTTGAGTGTCGCGTGTGCAAGAAGGTCTTCCTCAACTCACCAGATCTTCAGCAATCATACCAGCACTAAATGCATCAAATCTAATTAAAAACTAAAAATTTAATCTTGTCTGGGCAAGATTAAAACGAGGTTGGTCAATTTTCGTAAATTAGCGGGATCCACAAAACTGATAACTGAAACATATCCCGGTCGACTAAAAAAAATACGATTTTAGTGTTATAAATCTGATAGAATTAACAAAGTGCACGACATATGGCGCGGTAAGAGATGTTGGAAAACAGGAATCAGAAAGCAGCGAAATTTTAAAATTTTTCCAACAAAAGGATCTTGGACTCGCAATCGTGTATCCAAATTCGTAGAGATCAAGAAACTCACTTGGGTAGTAGCTTTCTTAACACGTTTTGAGCCGCCCTCAAACGCGCTTCATGCGGTAATGGCGGCAACCCGTTCCTCGAAAGTCTCTTTCTACTTCAGAATCCATTGTAGGGATAACAATCCACACCAACCTAGATTCAAATCATGTTAGGGAAGTTCTTAGCAATATAACATAAAGAAAGAAACACGAAACGAGTAAAGCATGATTGAAACTCCCTTCGAAAACCAGTTTTGCGAAAGTAGAAAACTGCCAGTCACAAAACCCTCGTGAAAAAATTCATCCTTCAGGATATGGATGAACGGTTTTCGCCATCTTCTTTGGTTCGATTTTTTCACTCGTTTCATGTTGGGTTCAGAATCGTTTCATCATCCCTTCTGATCGTTTTGCTTGATCCCCACTTTTTGATAAAGCTCGAATCTTCAAAACTTCTAACTTGAAGCTCTCTAGAGATAGTCCACCAACTTGGCTACAATCTAACTAGTAAGGATGCTAGTTCTCTAGTTAGTGTTTAGGCTTAACCTAGGGTTTCGTTTATCTTGGAGAAAGGATGGTGTTCAACACATGAACCAAAAGAATTCTCGATTAGCTCTAAGGGGAGCTTGAGCTCCCCTATATATAGGAGAGGGAGAGGGAGAGGGACGCCGAACCTAGTCCTTATGGGGCAAGGATTTGGTCCCTCTCTCCTATTACTTGATCATCAAGTAATTTCCAACTTTGACTTTGAATTCAAATTCAAATCAACTTTTAAGAGAGCTAAAATATCCAAACTATTTTTGGATAATTTTATACTTTATTTATTTAAAATAAATAACTTATTTTATCTAATTAATTAATTCATAATTAATTAACTAGATTATTTTTCTCCAAAATAAGACTTTCTTTTTAATTCAAAATTAAACCAAAGTCTATTAAATAATTAATCACATTAATTATTTAACACATAAATAAATATACACATATATTTACACACGTGTCACTCACATGAGCCACACGTGTGGTTCACACGTGTGGAACCCTCTTGGCCCGATTAACTCGTTTAATCATTTTCAAGCCTCAACTCATGTAACTAAGTTGTTGTGTGTGACCCTCTAGGTTCTCAATTCAATTAGCAATGACCCTAATTAATTAATCAGTCCACAGATTAAACGACCATAGTCTAGCAACAGGTGTTTAACCCCTAGCTGAATTGGAATGTTCGGATTCGACAGAACCTTTAAGTCATTGATTCATGTGAGATACAATCCTCCTACTTACTATCTCTCAACCAAGATCTAGGGTAAGGGAATAATCAGAACCCTAATAATCTGGTCTTAAAGCTAAGTGCATTTCATATCCATTTGATCTCAATCCAAGAAACCCTTTTCTTGATGTCTTGATCTACTGCCTTGGCCAAGGACTCCATATGGCATATGAATGACTTACACAATAAGAGATCACCTTGCATATGCAAGTGTAGGTCCTTTCTTGATTCTCATTCACTTTCACGAGTCACTTGTGCAGTCCCAGCATAAGCCTTGAATCAGTTGTCTAAGGCGACACCCTTTAAAGCTTATACCAAAGACTACAGAGTTAACTCATAAAGTGACTGTTGGAAAACACGAATCAGAAAGCAGCGGAATTTAAAAAATTTTCCAACAAAAGGATCTTGGACTCGCAATCGTGTAACCAAATTCGTAGAGATAGAAAACTTACTTTTCTTTTATTCTTTCTTGAAGCGTTTCAAGCCACCCAAGAACGCTCTTCTCGCGGCTTGACAACCCGTCCCTCGAAAGTCTCTTTCTACTTCAGAATCCATTGTCGGGATAGCAATCCACACCAACCTAGATTCAATTCATGTTAGAGATGTTCTTAACAATATAACATAAAGAAAGAAACATGAAACGAGAAAAGCAGGATTGAAACTCCCTTCGAAAACATTTTTGCGAAATTAGAAAACTGCCAGTCACAAAACCCTCGTGAAAAAATTCTTCCTTCAGGATATGGACGAACGGTTTTCGCCATCTTCTTTGGTTCGATTTTTGCATTCGCTTCACGTCGGGTTCAGAATCGTTACATCATCCCTTCTGATCGTTTTGCTTGATCCCCACCTTTTGGTAAAGCTCGAATCTTCAAAACTTCTAACTTGAAGCTCTCTAGAGATGGTCCACCAACTTGGCTACAATCTAACTAGTAAGGATGCTAGTTCTCTAGTTAGTGTTTAGGCTTAACCTAGGGTTTCTTTTATCTTGGAGAAAGGATGGTGTTCAACATATGAACCAAGAATTATCTATTAGCTCCATAAGGAGCTCGAGCTCCCCTATTTATAGAGAGAGGGTGCCGATCCAAATCCTAGTTGGGAAAGGATTTGGTTCCTCTCTCTCCTATTACTTGATCATCAAGTATTTTCCAACTTTGACTTTGAATTCTAATTCTAGTCAACTTTTAAGAGAGCTAAAAATATCCAAACTATTTTTGGATAATTTTATACTTTATTTATTATAAAATAAATAACTTATTTTTATCTAATTAATTAATTCGTAATTAATTAACTAGATTATTTTCTCCAAAATTAGACTTTCTTTTTAATTCAAAATTAAACCAAAGTCTATTAAATAATTAACTATATAAATAAATATACACATATATTTATACACGTGTGTGACACGTGTCACAATGACACGTGTCACTCACGTGAGCCACACGTGTGGTTTCACACGTGTGGAACCCTCTTTGCTTGATTAACTCGTTTAATCATTTTAAAGCCTCAACTCATGTAACCAAGTTGTTGTGTGTGACCCTCTAGGTTCTCAATTCAATTAGCAGTGACCCTAATTAATTAATTCACTAATTAATTAATCAGTCCACAGATTAAACGACCATAGTCTAGCAACAGGTGTTTAACCCCTAGCTGAATTGGAATGTTCGGATTCGACAGAACCTTTAAGTCATTGATTCATGTGAGATACAATCCTCCTACTTACTATCTCTCAACCAAGATCTAGGGCAAGGGAATAATCAGAACCCTAATAATCCGGTCTTAAAGCTAAGTGCATTTCATATCCATTTGATCTCAATCCAAGAAACCCTTTTCTTGATGTCTTGATCTACTGCCTTGGCCAAGGACTCCATATGGCATATGAATGACTTACACAATAAGAGATCACCTTGCAAATGCAAGTGTAGGTCCTTTCTTGATTCTCATTCACTTTCATGAATCACTTGTGCAGCCCCAGCATAAGCCTTGAATCAGTTGTCTAAGGCGACACCCTTTAAAGCTTATACCAAAGACTACAGAGTTAACTCATAAAGCGACAAGGAACCTCAAGTCTAAGGATCAATTAATCACATCAATGACTCGTGAGATATTTCCTAATCTGGAAGTTTCCATTTCCTGAAATAGAAACTTCCTTTCCCATTTAGGAATGTTCTCACACGGGGTACCTCAGTGAACTTACTTATTAAAGTAAGCACCCTCATGTATCACGCACGTATCAACTATACACTTTCCACCTCCATGAAACAAGGTGGTCCTTCTTAAGGGCGTGATCCCACAAGCAAGCCTTAGAGGAGCCAGGTTGACACTCCCACTGTCTGTAGGACTCATCGGCTTGGAGTATTTTACTAATCATGACTTATGTGATATAGGGCTCGTTTCATGAACCATTTCACCTAAATGGTAGAGTCCTAAAGTCATCAGGATTAGGGGAGTTCTCATACATGCGCACGTAATGGAAACACACAAAACACGTATTGGCATATAAAGAAGTGTTTGCCTATAATCAATCGTATATTATTCAAAGATTGTCTGTGATATAAGAAAAGTCCCAAAGCAGATTACGTCGAATCGGCTTTCTAGGGCACTATTCCTAACAGTGACATGGAACCTCAAGTCTAAGGATCAATTAATCACATCAATGACTCGTGAGATATTTCCTAATCTGGAAGTTTCCATTTCCTGAAATAGAAACTTCCTTTCCCATTTAGGAATCTTCTCACATGGGGCACCTCAGTGAACTTACTTATTGAAGTAAGCACCCTCTTGTATCACGCACGTATCAACTATACACTTTGCACCTACATGAAACAAGGTGGTCCTTCTTAAGGGCGTGATCCCACAAGCAAGCCTTAGAGGAGTCAGGTTGACACTCCCACTGTCTGTAGGACTCATCGGCTTGGAGTATTTTACTAATCATGACTTATGTGATATAGGGCTCGTTTCATGAACCATTTCACCTAAATGGTAGAGTCCTAAAGTCATCAGGATTAGGGGAGTTCTCATACATGCACAACTAAAGTAAACGCATACCAAACAAGAGCATATAAAGAAGTGTTTGCCTATGATATTAATCAATCGTATATTATTCAAAGATTGTCTGTGATACTAGGAAAGTCCCAAAACGGATTATGACTAATCGGCTTTCTAGGGCACTATTCCTAACAAGAGATTCACGTGAATATGTTGCGTTTTATGAAACGATGTCCGGATAACAGGTTGCTGTTATGCATTTGCCGTCGTGGGCGCGGTGGAGTCTATAAATAAGATTGTGAATGGATCTCTTGTTTCTTTGTCGAAACAAGAGCTTATCGATTGCGATTAGTTGAATTGTGGTTGTAAAAAGGGTAGAGTTGCTACATCTTTCAGTTATATTATGAAAAACAAAGGACTTTGCTATGAAGCTGATTATCTTTTATATGTATATAGGGCCCGTTCAGAAAACATCTGGTAATTTGTATTTTTTTCTTCGTATTTTTGTTATCGTCTATTTTAAATAATTCGTATGTTCATATTGCAGTTCAAAATATATCATTTAGAGGTTGAAACTATCGAGGCTGTATAGGGCGAGTACGAGCTCAAAATGGTTGTTGCTCGTCAGCCTGTGGTTGTCCATGCCATTTTAAAATGTGTCTCTCTATTTTACGTTTTCACAAGACAATCACCCCTAGTCTTAGTGTTTTATTAGGGGTGTATGCGGTCAGGTACGAATGGTTTTATAAGTAAAATATCACTCGAGCCGAAGTATGCGGGTTAATAAAATATAAATCGTAAATGCATAATTATTTTTTCAAATCGAACGGTTCGGGTTGGATGAGTATGACGATTATATAGAAGACGGATTGACGTTTGACGTATTTTTTATACATATTTTTATAAAAATCTTTTAAATCCATAATTTTAACTCAATAACCGAAAAGATATAAAGAATATGTGAATTTATTCAAGTTTAATAACCTATTACAACACTAATACATAATGATTTCAAAATAGATGGAAAAAAAATATATATATAAATATATAAATTATGTAGTATCATTTCATACTATATCAAAAAACTTGCATAGTATTATTTCAATATAAAAATATATATTATATATTTGTGTAATTTGTATAATATACATAACAATCGTATTGGGTATCATGTTATATATATTGATAGGGCTAAAACATGCATGACCCTCGTTTTGACACTTGGCATCATCAGCGTGCGACGCGTTGAAACCTGGGCCCCACATATGCCACCCTCGGAACGAGCCTCACCCTCATTCCCAAGGATGTTCCAATCTCCCCAATGGTCAATCCCCGAGCGTGGACCGGTCCTCGGGTGCAGGGAGGCTCCAACCCTTCAAGACTGGTTAATACCCAAGCGGGTCAGACAAATATTCTCACTGGGGCCCTTAGGGGACACATATGTTCACCCTCGGGGACGCCCTCATACGTGGATGAACAGAGGGATAAAACTCTCCTCTCATATCTCACAGCCTTGGCCCAGGTGCCCCTTGGACCTGCGAGCCTCCATGGCTCATATTAAACCCGAGTGTGCGCCTAGCCCTCGGTAACAACCTAAATCGGCTCTCTGACACAAAGTACATATCGGCGCACCTACCACTGTTTCTACCAGCTTTTGCAGGAGATTCCTCATAGGTTTCTCCTCATTACGTCACGTGTCAGGGCAACATTAGGTCAGGACCACACGATTGCAATTACCAAAGGGTCCCTGACCCTCAACTATAAATAAGGGAGTTCATCTCCTTCACTGTAAGTCATCTTTCACAACCTAAACTCTGCACTTGCAATTTATTTTTCAAATCATCATCTAACTTAAGAGTCGGAGAGCCAAATTGGGCATCACCCCCAATCCCCAAGGCTCGACCTTTTGACTGTTTGTCTTTGGTGTTTGTCCTAGCAAGTTGAACCCCCATCTTTTCCGACGAATTCCACTTGAGCTCCATCCCTGTTTCCCCACACTAAACAAATCGTAAAATGATCGGAGTTTGACACCTCAAATTCAGACCCACCATATATATATATATATATATAACCATCCGTGATATTAGTATCATTAGATTAGTGATTAGCGTAATCGCAATATTTGACTACTTATTCTGTTTATATATTTTTTTTTTCTTTTTTTTTTTACTTAATTTATTTATAGTTCAAAACAAAAAATTTCAAATTGTGTAAATACGTGTGTATGAGAAAATATAAATATTTTATAATATAAAGTTATTTTATAATATAAAATTTAGTTTTTGAAGCAATACTTGTTCACACAACACGTTGGTTCTTGTTAATAGCTTTTAAGTATGAACTTTTTAGAGAGAAAAGTAAAAAAAGAAAGGAAAAGAAAAGAGGAATAAGGAAGTTTAAAAGCAAAGAAAAACACTGCAGTTTATGATATGATTTATACATGTATTTTAGGTGTAAATTCTTGATTTAGTTTTGATTTTTAAATTCCATTGGATTCTTTCACAAGAAAGTTAGTGATTATATTTTTCTTTTACGATCTTAGTGACGGGTTTAATAAGTTTTACTAGTATAGTAACTATATAAATTAGTTATTTTCTTACATTTTTTAAGTTCTAAATTTATTTGGGTCTTTATGACATTATTAATGCTTAGAGTTCTACTTTATATAAATCATTATTTACGAGAGAAGATAATTAATACTTATGAGAAAAAAGAAGATAATTAATTGTCTGTGAGAAAAAATATCACACACGTCTATAAGATAAATAGAGTCTTATATATATATAGCGGCGGATTGCGTTTAGGCTGGTTTGGATTATTAGACCCACACCTGACTTTAAAGTAGTGAGTTATAATATTTTCGATCGCGGTTAATTTTTTTAAAATTTCAATCAACGATTTTTGGGCAATTTAATGAGGTTCAAACGGATTTGACAAGTTGTAAGGGGTTATGTACACCCCTATGTTTTATGGTTTATCTGGTTTTTCGGGCTCTCTTGTGCTGTGTTCAATGGAAAATTCTTGCATGCACTGGGTGTGGGCCCCGGTGCATGCACTCTCCCTTTTTTTATTCAAGAAAAATAATAAAACAATGAAAAAAAATTTAAGAATAAATAAAAAAAATATTTTTTCTATTCTTTTAATGGAGGGTGTATGCAACACCTGTGTACCAAAGAATTTTCCTGTGTTCAATTATATGTCAAAGGATTTTCTTCGGGATTATTCTTGGGAAAATCTTTGAATAGTACCAAAAAGTTGAAAAAATTCCTTTTAGGTCCCCAGTTTTGAAAAAGTTCCCATTCAATCCCCAATTGAAAAACAAAATTCCTTTTAGGTCCCCACAAACAGTACATGTTCGTACATTGTCTTTAGGAATTGCGTACATTTTTTAGGGAATTGCGTATAAAAATCTCAAAATGTCGTATATACGAGATTCCGAGATTTTTATACGCAATTCCCTAAAAAATGTACGCAATTTCTGAATTATTATACAATCTTGGGGAGTGAAAAGGAATATTATTTTTCAATTGGGAAGTGAACATGAACTTTTTCAAAATTGGGGAGTGAAAATGAAATTCAGTTTACACTTGGAGATTTTTGAGGAATTATCCGATTATTTTTTTGCTTGAGTTAATTGTTACTCATGATATTGGGGCAGATTAGCCTACAACTTTCTTGTCATCATTGGGAATTGAGTAGTTCAAATTGTAATTTGTGGCTTAAAAAAGAAAAAATATCGTTCAGATACAACAGTGGAGTTAATTCATTTCTAACGGACAATATGGAATAAATTTTCAATTAAATATCATATTTTTATTTATCTTCCTATTTTGGTAGAATGTCATATAATTTTCATATAATGTAATACTTAAAATTCTTCTCAAAATATGTTGTATAATTTTTACAAAATACACTACTAAAATGTTATAATACAATATTTATATCATGTTATGTGATGGGTCCGGAGGTGGGTGAATCCGAATCCGATCACTTTACAATTTATATTTATGGAGGAAACCACCGGAGTCTCGCCGGAGAAGAGGGAATGAGTTCAACCTGTTGGGACAAGCACAAGAAAGTCAGATGGCCAAGCTGGGGGAACTGGGGGTGATACCCAGTTTGGCTCTCCGACGCTCAAGTCAGTTCAGTTCAGTGTATGAAGAAAATGTAAGTTCAGTCACAGTTGCAGTGAGGAAGAATGCTTAGAGAATGCTTACAGTGTAGAAGATGACTTGGGTTATTTATAGTTGAGGGTCAAGGGCCCTTTGGTCATTTGCCTCAAGTGGTCCTGGCCGAATGTTGCCCTAACACGTGGCGCTGTGAGAGAGAAACCTAGGAGGAATCTTCTGCAAAAGCGGCCCAAAAGTTAGTGCTAGCAACAGTGGCAGGTGCGCAGGCATGTACGTTGTGTCAGAGAGCCATGTGGGTGGTTGGTAACGAGGGCTTGAGAGCGCGCTCGTGACAACCTTGAGTCTTGGAGGCCAAGATATCCGCTGAGGGGAATGTTGGCTCCAATTCAAATGACGAGCCAAAGGAGAGGCCACTCTGAGGGAGTGTGACGCTCGAAGAGGGCTCCCATGGCACGTAGGCGTACCCATCGTTTGGGGTGTAGGACGCTCGTGGGAGTGATAGCGCTCGTTGGGCTTAACTCCCGAAGAAGACCTGCGCTCGTTGGACTCAGCGCTCGTGAACTAATGGTGCAGCCTTGGGGAGACAGATGTCATCATCTCGGTGATGCCACGTGTCATAATGTGGGTCGATCGTATTTTGGCCCCATCATTTTGCCCCCCAATTCTGTAGTCCTTAGTTGATAAGGACTATAGAATTTTGACACGCTCAATCTCTTGCGCGCAACGCTCGTATAGAACTTGGCGTGTTGAGCAATTTTTCCTCTGAATGCGCCATTAATGCGGTCTTTTCAACTGACCGATCGTATCACTTCCGCATTAAATGTTGGTACTATTCTGAAGCCCTTGAAACGTCAGAGCATTAAATGCGGGTGCGCGTGGGGCGCGTGTGCATTGGGAAGCATGTGCCGGTTCCATAAAGTGGGCGGTTTCCTAGGCGGGAAATGATTGCTATTTTGAATTTATTGCCTAAAACGGTACCAACTTCCATCCCTATAAATAAGGGATTCTGAAATCTTCACATTTTTTACGCATTCAAAACTCTCAAGCATCCTTTGCAAAGAAAAATTCTCTCGCATCTCCAGCATCTTCAACCTCTTTTCCAGTTTTCTCTAAAGTTTTCCAAGGTAAATTTCCAGTGTGACTTTCTGACTTTACTAACCGTAGATTTGGACCTTAGGATTTTGTAACCTTCTCAGATTCTCGTCTTTCTGAACCCTATTCTCCTTCCAAGAAAAACTTTCGAAACCTCTGCTTCTGCCATGGCCAACCAACACATTGAAGAATTTGCCCGTGAAATCCAAGAGATGGCCACCGATAGTTCTTCTTCCCACAATTCCCCCAGAGATGAAGAGTTGGGGGCAGCGGTAATGGCTATGGAAGATAGAAACCCAGGCGGAGTGGATCCTCTTTTTGAGGAGATGGATCTGGTGATTGAGGCCGAAAGACAAGGAGTCACCAGACAAGGAGTATCCCTCCCCATAACTCAAAGTGCCACGCATCCCCACCGCCACAGAGTGACCGTGGCCGTGGCAAATCCGCTTCCAGTGGCGGAAGCCGTAACCGGGCCTTCAGACAGGGCCCGTGTTGCAAATCCGCTTCCAGTGGCGGAAGCCGTAACTGGGCCTTCAGAAAGGGCCCGTGACAAGGGCAAGAGTAAGAAAACCCAGAAATCCAAAGGACCTAACGAGGGGGAGGGCTCAGGTTATCAGGCTACCGAGCGCACGCCAGATGAAACTCCCAGCACCGTCACCGTGGGAGATGTAAAGACAATGATGGCCCCCATCTACTGGGACGAGCGGTATACCTGGAGAATTCCCCAAACCCACGAGCGTGCAAATAATCCGCCTCCTGGGGAGATGGCAGTATACGTGGACACCGTGCGCTCAGGAGGCTTGAGGTTCCCCATTTCGGTCTCCATGGCCCACCTGCTGAATGACCTGGGCTTGTGTCCATCCCAAATAGTGCCCAACGGCTTGGCCCTCCTGACTTGTTTCATAATTCTGATGAGGACCATGGGTTACGAGCCCTATCTGCGGAACTTCAATGCCCTTTTCCAAGTGGTCAGCTCCTCTCGCTCTTCTCCTGAGGCGGGTTTTTATTACGTCCAAGCGAAGGCCCATATGAAGTTGATCAATTCACCCTCGAGCACTTACGGCATTGATTGGAAAGAAAAATTCATCTTTGTCAAGGCTCCAGCAGGAGAGGATTTCGGGGTGATCACGGAATGGGGCTCGTACTCAAAGAGCCGTTTGCCACCCTCACTCCCCAAAGACTGGGCTAAAGACCTGGCAACAACCCTAAGGGACGAGGGTCACCTTATACAAGCAAAGGACTGGATAGACGATGCGGAACTTATGTTCTTGTGTGGTCTTACCAACGATCCTCATTTCCTTGACAACCCTCCGGCTCGTGACATAGAGAGAGATGGTTAGATCCTTAGGGCACTAACTTTAGATAGGGATGAATACTAACTGCTTTTCTGTACTTGCAATTTGCACTTAACAATTCTTGTTCAAGGATTTATAACCCTCATACTTTCATTTCTGCAGGAGCCGCTATCTTAGAAATGGCAGGTGGAATCAGACAAGCGGCTCGTTTCACCAACGCTCAGAGGAATCAAGCCAGCCAAGGGAACCAACAGCGCGAGCCCCAACGCCCTCGTAACCGCAATGACAGAGGGGACGCTCGTGGGGGTTCCAGTTCAAGCGCCAACCCAGAGGTGCAACCCCCTCGTGGCCGAGGGGAACGTAGATTGGTCCCCAGGGACACCAGGCGATCGGAGAGAGCAGGAGATGTTCAACCTCTCCTTCCTGCAGAAACAACGAGGCCAAACACCACTTTGGCGATTACAGAGGCTCCTCCGAGCGCGAGCGCAAATAGACCTTCCCGCAAGAGGAAGAGAATGCCTGACTCCGCCGCGATCAGAGGAAAGGGCAAACAAGTGGTTGAGGGTCCCCGAGGCGAGGGGGACACTTCCTCTTCAGAGGAGGAGCACATGTGGGATTTCCCTCGCCGAGGGGACAGAGACTTCACTGGCGCCCCCGACGGCGGACCGGTTCTGTTGAGGCCAGGCTCGATTGCCCAGACTATTACTGATGATTTATTCAGCCGGGCTCAATTCTCGGCAGACCACAGGCACCTCTACAGTGAGTCTGTTGAGAAGGTGACGTTCGATGCAGCCCACGCCCTAATTTCCGTAAGTCCTCATTTCTTGCATTCTTCTTTTCTGTAATTCACCATTCTTCTGCTAACACTTTTCCCCTCGACTATGCAGCAAGTTCTTCCTCGGCTCCGGAATGTACAAATGCGAGCCTCCACCTACGCCGAGCGCAAAGCCAAGTACAAGAAGGTGGCCCGCTCGAATGATCCGGCTCATATCCAAGGGCAGCTAGATGCTGAGATAGCCAAGTACGAAACCATCAAGGGTTTGTACAACAAAAATGAAGAAGAGCTGTCAAAGCTGAAGGAGGACTTCGTGGCTGTGGACGGCGCTCGGATCCGTTTGGGCAACGAGCTGGCCCAAGCTAACGAGCGGCTCAGGAAGGCTGAGGCGGAGAGGGAGAGCTTGAGAGCAAGGGCTCAGGAGGCCGAGCGCAAGTTTAATGATACTGTTAGCGAGTGGCCTCGGAGCTTAGAGCGTGCGACCAAGGAGGCGTTGATTAAGTTCTGCCATTCCAAAGCTTTCAACTTCGCGGCCTCGTTACACTGCTTGGACGAGGCTCAAAATGCTTTCAACCTGGCGGTGGATCAGGGCATCCACAAAGGACTGACAGATCCAGCAATGAAAGGCGCTGAGGGTACGGGGCTCATGTTTAATGAGCGCTGTGAGGAGGCAGAAGAGGATCCCAACGACCCCGCTGACAGCATAGCGGAAATGGAGTACGATTTCCTGGTGAAACTGATCCAGGATGAGTACACCGATGCCCACAGGGAAGGGGGTGTGGGTCCATCTGACGCTCATGAAGACGAGCCACAAGCGCCGCTCATAGAGGATGCCCCAGTTCAAGTAGATGAAAACGCCAACGCTCCAGATGCCAATGAGCCTGCTCCTGCCAATGCCCCCAACGATCCGCAAGAGCCTGAGGGTCCAGTTCAAGGCCCAGTTCAGGGACCGGTTCTGGTGATTGTTGATGAAGATGTCGCCCCGGCTGCTTGAGACTTTTCCTCCATCATTTTTCTGTATTTTTCTGATTTTCTGCTTTCTTTTGTTAGAATTCCATGGGCCTTTGAGCCCTTTAGCCTTGTAATAGTTTTCCCTTTATTAATGAATAAAGATTCTGTTTTCCATGCCTTTGTTCTTCATTTCCTTTATGAATTATATAATAAGACTGTGTGGTATACTCCTGTGAATGTTTTATTCCTTGTGATGATGTTTTGCTTCTGTAATGCAAAATTTGTCTAAGTCTTGAGCGATCGTGGGGGTCTTATTGTGAGATTGCCCCCCACTCCAGACTTGCATAAATTTTGTTTTTGCTCTTAAAATTAAAAATTTGCCTAAGTCATGAGCGCTTGTGAGGGTCTTATGGTGAGATTGCCCCCCCGCTCAAGACTTGTATAAATTTTGTCTTTGACACAGACTTTGAAAATTTGTCTAAGTCTTGAGCGATCGTGAGGGTCTTATTGTGAGATTGCCCCTACGCTCAAGTCTTGTGTAAATTTTCCCTTTGTAAATTTATCTTAAAAGTTTGTCTAAGTCCTGAGCGGTCGTGAGGGTCTTACTGCGGGATTGCCCCTACGCTCAAGACTTGCATAAACTCTCCCTTTTGAAAATTTGTCTAAGTCTTGAGCGGTCGTGAGGGTCTTACTGTGGGATTGCCCCTACGCTCAAGATTTGAGCAAAGTCCTTTTTGATTCTGAGGCCATCATTCGAGCGCTCTGGCTCTTATCCTTTTCTTGGTTCTGCAGGAAATCCCATTTTCGAGCGCGAGGCGTTTTAAGAAACGACCAAGGCACACTAGGATTTTTTTTTTTTTTTTTTTTTTTTTTTTTTTTTTGGTGGATCCCGTTTTTGAGCGCAAGGCGTTTTAAGAAACAACCAAGGCCTACTAGGATGCGTTTTCGTGGGAGATCCCGTTTTCGAGAGCAAGGCGTTGTAAGAAACAGCCAAGGCCTACTAGGATGTGTTCTCGTGGGAGATCCCGTTTTCGAGCGCAAGGCGTTGTAAGAAACAGCCAAGGCCTACTAGGATTTTCTTCGCGATCCCCTTCCGTCTTGCCTAATTGGTTGTGAGCGTAACCAGTCTATCCTTATGAGGGCGTCCCCCCATGTGGAGTAGATTGCTGGCCAGCGTAACCCATAAGAGAAAACAGCATTCATATTGGAATGGGTTGCCAACCACGCTCGAGAAGACGAGGGACGTGGGACTTATCCATTCAAGCAACCAAAGAAACAGGAATATTAAAGAAGTTATGTTACCTTTCACTTTGGTTTGAAGTACATAGAACCCGTCAGAGAGGGTTGTTACATCAGAGTTCGCAAAGAGCTTTTAAACATAAAACCGCCGGAGGTTACATGCGTTCCAAGGGCGAGGCAAGCGCTCACCTTGAAGTGTCTCCAGGGTGTAAGTGTTGTTAGCTCTGATTTGTGTGACTTTGAATGGGCCTTCCCAATTGGGGTCCAACTTGCCCACGTGTTTGGATACTTCCACTTTCTTCAAAACCAAATCTCCCAACTGGAAAGTTCTTTCCTTCACACGCTTGTTGTACTGTTGGGCTACAGAGGCTTTATAGTGGTGGATCTTAGCCCACGCTCGGTCTCTCCTTTCATCCAACAAGTCCAGTTCCAAGCTTCTGTTGCCATCGTTGAGCTGAGGTTCGAAATAGCCGACACGAGCGGATTCATTTACTATCTCCGCAGGTATCATTGCCTCTGATCCATAAACGAGCGCGTACGGCGTCTCTCCAGTGGCAGCTCGTGGGGTGGTGCGATACGCCCAAAGCGCTCCTTGCAGCTCCTCAGCCCATTCACCCTTCTTGCTTTCAAGCATGGTTTTCAGATGTTGCAAAATGATCCTGTTGGTAACTTCTGCTTGTCCGTTACATTGTGGATGTCCTACAGAGGTAAATCGCTGTTCTATCCCCAATTCAGAACACCACTCTCGTGTGTCAGCTGCTATGAACTGGGATCCATTGTCGGATATGAGCACCCTCGGTATTCCGTACCTGCAGATGATGTTCTTCCAAATAAAGTCCCTTACAACCTTGAAAGTGATTTTTGCAACAGCTTCAGCCTCGGCCCACTTGGTGAAGTAGTCGACGGCTAAAATGACAAACTTCCTTTGTCCTGCAGCCATGGGTAAGGGGCCCACAATGTCTATTCCCCACTGGTCAAAAGGCCAAGAAACATCTATCGGGACCATTTGTGCGGCTGGCAATTGAGGGAGATTTGAATGAAATTGGCATTTGGGGCACTTCCTCGAAAATTCAATAGCATCCTGGAGAACCGTAGGCCAATAAAACCCACTTCTCAGAACCTTCTTTGCTAAGATACGCCCTCCGGAATGATTTCCGCAACTTCCATTGTGTATGAGCTCGAGCGTTTCCTTTGCTTGGGAGGGCCTTAGGCATCTCATTGGGGGCCCTTGAAATGATTTTTTGAACAATCTCCCCTCAGGATCCAGAGCGAAACGAGGGGCCTTATTCCTGACCTTCCTGGCTTCCACCTTGTCAGTTGGAGTGATTCCATCCCTCAAGAAAATGATGATGTCGTCAAGCCAACAGGGCTCGTTTGGATCAATCATGGCGACCATCTCGGTGGCGACCCTTTCCTTGATCAAAGGTTCCTCAGTTCTGAGGAACGTAACAGAGCGCTCGGAAGTGCCTTCTAAAGCTGAAGCAAACTTGGACAGAGCGTCCGCACGCTCGTTTTCTCCTCGCGGTACTTGAAGTAAGTGAAATTCTTTGAACTTCCCAATGATTTCTCTGGCTTTCTTTAGGTACTGTACCATGGTGGTTTCTCGAGCCTCATATGTTCCTTCAATCTGGCTCGCTATTAACTGTGAATCCACGTAAGCAGTGATTCTGGAGGCTCCATTCTGAAAGGCTATGCTCAGCCCTTGCACGAGGGCTTCATATTCCGCTTCATTATTAGTGACTTGGAAATCCAGCTTGATCGCAAAGTCCAGTTCAATCCCATCGGGGTTTCTGAGGGCCACTCCTATTCCTCCCCCTTGAGAGGTTGAGGAACCATCTGTGTGCAGTACCCATAACCCCTCATTCTCCGCAACGGTGGGCTCAAAACCAAATCGTTCAACCAACAGATCCGCCACAACTTGAGCCTGTATCGCGGTCCTGGGTTCGAAGCATAAGTCAAACTGGCTCAATTCGATGGCCCACTTGATTAATCTGCCAGATACGTCCGGCTTGGACAACACTTGCTTCAAGGGTTGGTCGGTGAGAACTGTTATTGAGTGCGCTTGAAAGTAAGGCCTTAGCCTTCTTGAGGCATTAATAAGAGCGAACGCAAATTTCTCAATCTCCAAATATTTCTTTTCAGCTCCTTGCAATGTTTTGCTCAAATAATAAACGGGCAAGTGTTTTCGCTCCCGCACAGCGATTAGAACCGCGCTCGTGGCTTCAGGAGAAACGGAAAGGTACATGAATAACCTCTCGCCTTCGACGGGCTTGGTCAGCAGTGGCGCGCTCGACAAATAAGCCTTCATATCCTGTAGCGCTTTTTCACATTCCTCTGTCCAAGCGAAGGTACGTGCGTTCCTCAAAATTTTGAAGAAGGGAAGGTTCCTGTCCGCCGAGCGTGAAATAAACCTGTTTAATGAGATGATTTTGCCTACCAGGACCTGCGTTTCCCGCAAATTTCGAGGGGAAGGAATTTCCAAGATGGCCTTGATCTTCTCCGGATTGGCCTCAATTCCCCTCTGGCTGACCATGTATCCCAAGAACTTTCCCCCTTGTACTCCAAAGGTGCACTTCGAGGGGTTCAGCTTCATTCCATATTGTCGCAGGATTGAAAAGGTGCGCTTAAGATCTTCCAAGTGGGAGTCCTGGCGCTCGCTTTTGGCAATCATATCGTCCACATAGACCTCCATGGATCTTCCAATTTCTTTTTCAAACATCCTGTTTACAAGCCGCTGATATGTAGCTCCAGCGTTCTTAAGTCCAAAGGGCATGACTAGGAAGCAATACACCCCCATATGGACAACGAACGAAGTTTTGGGGCGGTCTTCCGGGGCCATAAAGATCTGGTAATATCCCTGGAAAGCATCCATCATGCTCATGAGCTCGCAACCAGCGGTCGAATCCACTAATTGATCAATCCGAGGTAGCGGGTAAGGATCCTTTGGGCAGGCTTTATTGAGATCCGTGAAGTCATTGCACATGCGCCACTTATTTGCGCTCTTGGGCACCAAGACGACATTGCATAACCACTCCGGGTACAAGATGGGTTCGATATATTGAGCCTCCAAGAGTTTATTAACTTCCTCTTCAATGACTTTTTTCCGAAAGCCATGCACATCCCGCTTTTTCTGCTTGATGGGCTTGAAAGATGGATCCACATTAAGCCTATGGACAATGACACTTGGGTCAATCCCGGTGAGATCAGAGGCTTTCCACGCGAATACATCCTTGTTCTCCCTTAGAAAATCGATCATCATGATCTGAGAAGGCCCTGAGAGGTTTGAGCCTATCTGTGTAGTCTTGTCTTTGTTTCCAGGCTCCAGCTCAATGGTGAGGAATTTTTCCGAGGGTTCGATCCTTACCTCAGGGCGAGGAAGCTCGAGCGCCCTCTTCTTTCCCGTCAAACGATCGCCAGAGGCTGGTTCACTCTCTCCCGGCTCGTCTCCTTCTGAGGACGATCCGCCAACGGTCCCTGGGGGAACATTCTCGAGGGGATTCTCCTCGTTGTTTCCTCTCCTCTTCTTGTTCTTCTTCTTGTTCAATTTTGCCCTCTTCCGTGCTGGGCTATCCTCATCCAAGTTGGGGAAATCTACGGACTTTTTGGTGGACCCAATCTGGAAGGTTTTCTCCGCCTTTGGCTTTCTGAGGGACAGCATGTAACATTCCCAAGCTTCTCGTACATTGCACAGTACTTCTCCCACGCCCTCGGAAGTAGGGAATTTAATCTTTTGGTGGTAGGTGGAGATGATGGCTTTGAAATCCACGAGGGCTGGGCGCCCAATTATGATGTTGTAAGGGATGTCAATCTCTACCACCGCGTACGTCACCAAGAGTGTTTTGCGTTGAGGGGCTCGGCCGAATGATGTAGCCAGACGTATTTGCCCTCGTGGGACCACTTCCGAGCCTCCAAAGCCAATGAGGGCTGTTTTGAGAGGCTCGAGCGGGAGATCAACCTTCATTTTTAAGAAAGTAGAGTAAGGCAAAACATTAACTGAGCTTCCACTATCCACCAATACCCTTTTTACAACATGGTTATGGACATCTAAACTAACCACCATGGGGCAATCTGAGGTTACACCCTCCCCATGGGGCGTTACAATATGTTCTAGATCCCTATCATCAAAGCCTATTACATCATTTTCTCTTGATTTTTGAGCGCTTGATCTCTGGATAGCGTAGATAGGCTTGGGCATTGCTGGGCGTTGGTTGTAGCTCCGAATGTGCCTCCGTCGAGAGGCGTTTGAATCCCCTCCTGATGAACCTCCCGCAATCATATTTATGACCGCGAAGGGCTCGTTTTCTTGTTCAGGGGCCTTGCCTTTATTACCTCGGCGGCTGCTGCTCTCCGGGGGTCCCCTACCCCTTGGGCTCTTTGACCGGGAAGGACTCCTTCTTCTCCTCCCGGAGCGCTCGTTGCATTGTTCATCGTAGCGCTCGAGCACCCGGACAAACTCCTTCAGATGGCCCCCTGCAACGAGCCTTTGGATTTCAGCTTCCAACTGTCGGCACTCATCAGTGTCGTGCCCTCTCTGCTTGTGGAAGGCACAGTATTTGTTTGAGCGCCTGAGTGAGTCTGTCTCTCTCATTTTGATGGGTCTTTTGAAGAGCTTCTTATCGGAGAGATTGTAGACTTCAGAATTTGGCCGGGTGAGCGGAATGCGCTCGAATCTACGAGGGGGTAGTGGCGACTTTCTGCGCTCTTGAGGGCGCTCTTTCTTTACTGCCACATCCCGCCCCCGCTCGTGATGAGGTCGCTCGTTCCTGGCCGGGCTATGATGTCGGGGACCATTCGTCCCATACATATCTTCGAGCGCGAAAAATGGCTCGGCTATCTCTCTCAGGCCCATGAGGGTCCCAGGCCTCCTCTCCACGATGGCATCAGCAAATTTTTTGCTCACATACTGCTTGTGATCTACAGCCTGGAAGAGAACTGGGATCAAGAAATCCATCGAGGGCCTTTCCACCTGCAAGATCTCCTTATTGAAGCGGGCGAAGAACGAGCGCAGTGATTCGTTTTTGCCCTGCACCACGTTGTAGAGCGCTGTGGGTGCGGTAACCGGTGCCTTCAAAGAGTTGAAGTGGTTGAGGAAGGCATCGGCCAGTTCTTCATATGAGTGGATTGAGCGCGGTGGCAGACGCTTATACCACTCTTGAGCCATCCCTACCAAGGAAGTGACAAACACTTTCGCCCAGTAATGGCTGGAATGCTCGTAAAGGTGCATGAGATGCACAAAATGATCCAAGTGCTCCGCTGGATCGGTTGTCCCGTCGTATCTGTTGATGGATGTGGGGACTTTGGCCATGCCGGCTTGGGCCATCAAAACTTCTTCGACGAGGGGTGAACCTCTCGCCAGCGGGTGATATTCGTACGTGCCGAAGTTTTCCTCCGGCTCCTTCCGTCGGGTGACCCTCGGTGGAGGATCCTTGGTGCGGGTGCTCCTGGCGTCAACCCGTTCATCCCGAGTATGGGAGATCTGAGTTGAGCGCCCTCGTGAGAGCTGTCCCACCATATCCTTGAGGCCCTGCAGCTGGTCTTGCACAGCCGCGAGGACGTCAGGATTTACTTCCACTTGCTTGTCATTGTGGGCTCGTGAGCCCCTCCTGGAGACATGAGAGTCTCCTTCGTTTTCGTTCACTCGCTCCGTGGGCTCCTTGTTCCTGCCCACGGAGACGCGCTCGTTGCCCTCCTGCTGGGGCACTTCTCTGGCTGGTGGGGGTGGTGGTTGTGCCCTCAAGACAGCCTGAGCTTCTCTGAGGGGAAAGTTCTGTTGTCCGCCTAAAGGGGCGGCAATCTGAGTGGCCTGCCCAGAGGGGAAATACATGGAATGGAATCTTTCCCATGCCCCCTGAGCCGCCTGAACCTCACACTGGGCATAGAGAGCCCGTAACTGTTGGGTGGTCAACGGAGGTAGCTCCACACCTTCAATCTCCCTGGGAACCACCACTGGGAGCTGGATCTGGCCGGCGTGATATGGTTGGACCGGCGGCATCATGGCGGCCGGAGTAAGAGTGTAGCCAGGAGGAGGCATCATGTAGCCTTGTATTCCAAGGCTCATCTGGGGATGGACCCAGGAGTTCTGTGCAAGCGGCGGTGGGACTGGGAGAGAAACTCCTCCCGCGGAGGTGGGAATGGGCATCACCGGCGGTGCAGGCGGCGGTGCAGAAGATTCAGCTGGTGGAGTTACCCCTGCGGCGGGAGGTGCTCCACCAGCGGCGACAGAAAGAGGTGGTGCCCCACCAGTAGCGGTGGAGGGAAGAACGATGTTTGCATCTTGGGAGGTGTTTTCTCCTCCTCCCACAGCTCCAGATCTCGTTGCAACCATGGCTGTTGAAGATGAAGATGTGCTTGTTTTTCTACCAACAAAAAGAAAGGAAGTAAAAGGAAGATTGGTTTCCCACAGACGGCGCCAAAAATGATGGGTCCGGAGGTGGGTGAATCCGAATCCGATCACTTTACAATTTATATTTATGGAGGAAACCACCGGAGTCTCGCCGGAGAAGAGGGAATGAGTTCAACCTGTTGGGACAAGCACAAGAAAGTCAGATGGCCAAGCTGGGGGAACTGGGGGTGATACCCAGTTTGGCTCTCCGACGCTCAAGTCAGTTCAGTTCAGTGTATGAAGAAAATGTAAGTTCAGTCACAGTTGCAGTGAGGAAGAATGCTTAGAGAATGCTTACAGTGTAGAAGATGACTTGGGTTATTTATAGTTGAGGGTCAAGGGCCCTTTGGTCATTTGCCTCAAGTGGTCCTGGCCGAATGTTGCCCTAACACGTGGCGCTGTGAGAGAGAAACCTAGGAGGAATCTTCTGCAAAAGCGGCCCAAAAGTTAGTGCTAGCAACAGTGGCAGGTGCGCAGGCATGTACGTTGTGTCAGAGAGCCATGTGGGTGGTTGGTAACGAGGGCTTGAGAGCGCGCTCGTGACAACCTTGAGTCTTGGAGGCCAAGATATCCGCTGAGGGGAATGTTGGCTCCAATTCAAATGACGAGCCAAAGGAGAGGCCACTCTGAGGGAGTGTGACGCTCGAAGAGGGCTCCCATGGCACGTAGGCGTACCCATCGTTTGGGGTGTAGGACGCTCGTGGGAGTGATAGCGCTCGTTGGGCTTAACTCCCGAAGAAGACCTGCGCTCGTTGGACTCAGCGCTCGTGAACTAATGGTGCAGCCTTGGGGAGACAGATGTCATCATCTCGGTGATGCCACGTGTCATAATGTGGGTCGATCGTATTTTGGCCCCATCATTATGTAGTATAATTTTATGGGAAGTTAAAGTAAAAATATTCTAAATTGATGGAGAGTTATTTTAAATTTTTTTCATTTTTAATATAAAAAATACTTTTAAAAATATTATTTTAATTTACCTCGTTTGATCGGATATTTTTCTCGTGAAAACTTAAAAAAAAACAAACAAATTTTTGTATCCATTTGACTCACCTCCTCGAGCAAAAACAAACCAGCCTTTCCCTCATCTCCCCAGTTCCCATAGAAAAAGTAGTTCACATTTCGGTGTCTTCTTCTTCTTTCAACTAAAAGGCGTCGACAGCTTTCTCATAGGCCATAGCATCTCCTTTTAGGTTAAAATCCACATACCCACTCATTCACACCATTTCCCCAGAAACAGAAAAGACACTCATAATTCATCCGCCCTTTTCTCTCACTACCAAACCCTACTTCCCCCAATAATACACTTTATCAAAGAACCAAGAAAAGAATCGATTTGAATGAGATTAGAACAACACTTTTGTACTAAATACTCAATGGTCAACATTGCAATCGTTCTGGTGCTGCTGCTACAACATTTTCATGAATCTCTCGCCGGTTTACTCTCGGAGCCGGCCCAGCCTCTCAAACCGATCGACTACAACACGGTCCCCGCCTTCCCGGTCCAGACGGAGAGCCCAACCTGCCGGCTGGACTTGTCGGCTGAGCTCTTCGGCGGCGTCAGCGCCGCGTGCGGCCGCAACCTTGACCGGAGCCGGTGTTGTCCAGTGCTCGCTGCTTGGCTCTTCGCGGCTCACGCGAAGTCGGCTCTTCAGGTCTCTCCGGCGGCTCCGCCAGCTGGCTCAGACTTACCGATGATGCCAGATGATTCTCAGAAGTGTGTTAACTCGCTCCAGAGCTCTCTGAGTAGCCGCAACATACACATCCCCCAGCCCAACGCGTCTTGCGATCCCGTTTTGTGCTTCTGCGGCATTCGCCTCCACCAGATTACTTCCCTCACCTGCCCCGCCGCGTTTAACGTCACCGGAAATCACAGGAACGCCACGCCGACGGCCGCCGTCAGGAATTTGGAGCATAACTGCAAGAATTCGTCTTATGCTGGTTGTACGAAATGCCTTGGGGCTCTGCAGAAGGTTAGCAGTAACTTCGTCTTTCAGTTTGGTATTTATACTTATATTCACTTCACATTTATTTCTCAATCATTGATTCTGTGTACAATAAATACTACTACGGATTCACGTTCTTATCAATTCTTTTTTGTGTGTGTATTAACTATTATGGATAGAATTAAACATCTAAAGGCCTTCCATTCCTACTCAACCGATATTTCCTAGTTTTTCTTACAAAATTGGACCAAAAACAATGTTTTCCTTCAATAATGATTTTAATTTTAAACCCACTCAGGATTTTTAGTTCTTTGTGGATTATTATTGTGCAATGAGCATGATAAATGATCTTCTAAAATAGACCTTTCAAGTACATAGATATTGAAGAACAGAGGGATCAAAGTTTTACTTTGGCGTAAATTATTACTTTTGATCGATTACTGAAAATTTTAACTGGTTAATTTATGGAGCGGCAAATAAATAAATAAATAAATTTCTGCAACGGCAGAAACAATTATAAAGAAGAACCAGTATTATTGTTTGAATGGCGTACATTAAATAATGTAAAAGCCACAGATTGCTTTTTGACTAGTGCCTCTCCTAGAAAAGTTCCGCCTTTTATTACCTTTTTTCTTAGGCTTTTTTTCTCCTTTGTTTTTGTCTATTTGAAGAACACTTTAGTACAATAATTGTTCCACAATAATTCATGAAAAATTCCACTTCGATCATGGTTGGACTAAATTGATGTTACGAGAGAGTGAAAGTTTTTAAGGTTTTAATTTGTGGTCGCTCATGGAAGAGTTCATGTAAAATTTAAGAAAAGTAACAAATCAAATAATAAATATAATACAATTATATATTTAATTAGTTGAGTTCGCTAGAATTTTTCATAATTCACAATGTTCCTGATCCGGATGATACCCAGAGTTCACTTTGCTAATATGTTTCCGAAAATTATATAATAATATTTTATTATTATATTAATGTGCGTGTGTGTGGGTGTCCCAAATTGGGGGCATAATTACTTAGAAGAACTTTTGGGTGATCATAATTGCGGTGGATTTACTAAGTTATTGTAAGTTGCTTTATAGTTTAAAGTCTAATCGTAATGGACAGTTAATTATTTATCGTAATACGTGAAGAAGCATCATTATTTCTAGTCCCGAGAGTTTAAAATTATCCTGGGAATAAATAAAGAAAATATATTTGCAATCGCAGCTGAAAGGTGGGGGCAAAAACGGAACAAAAGCAGATTTGGATGGCGACGGCAGTGACCGCGCCAGCAAGATGCTCGAGCGGGACTGCGAGCTGATGGGTTTAACATGGCTCCTTGCTCGTAACAAGACGGCGTACATACCCACCGTCTCCGCCGTATTGCGCGCCATCATGTACAGCGCGCATCCTCCCCACGAATCCACATGCTCGCCGGACCAGGAGAACATGCCGCTCGCCGTTGATTCCCTGCAGTTGGAAAAATACGATTCCTCCGGTGGTTCTGGTTCTGCTACCGGCTTTGTTCCGTTTCTGCCCCTGATCATTATTGCTTCTCTTTTCTTGCTAGCCCCTTAGTTGGCTTCTTTTGTCCTTTTTTTTTTTTCTTCTTTTGTCCTTATGGTACCTCATCATTTTGTGGTGGGTTTGGTGGGGTGGGATGAGTTGGTGGCCCCCAACTTTTGTTTTTTTCTTGGGTGGGTAAGGGGGGTTTCAGGTGGGGCTAGATGAAAATTCGGTATTGGGGGCATGTGCCCCACTGTAAATTTCTGACATTTGATTGAGTTTGATACGTAGTGGATGGAGGAGTTTTCCTTTTCCCAGATTGAGATGATGATAGCTTCAAAAACACAAAAAAAAAAAAAAAAAAAGATTGAGATGATGATAGTTGAATTTGTTCGAGGATATTTGCCAAACTGTTTATATACGTTTCATTGGAATGTAGAATTTTTATTAATTTCATTAAAAGTAGAATAGGTGATTGAAGGGGTTTTTCGCCTTTTAAAATTATTAAAATAATAATGTATTGGATCATATAAATTTATTTACTCTCGAATAATATGTTTGATCTTACTTATATTTTAAATAGTAGCAGCAGCACCAGAACGATTGGGTTTATGTGAGGGGCATAGATTCATATAACACCTCTTGACATTTCGAAATTAATACATTGGGGTTCGTTCAGTTTGATAGTAAAAAAAAAAAAAAGGGTATTACAGATAAGTCCAAAAAGTATATACACTTTAAACGGGAGCCTTAAAAAATCGAGGAGGAACCATTACCACTCCCAAAACTGGGTATGTTGGTCATCTAGTTTGTATGAAAAAAACATCGATTTCAATGTATTTATTCTTGAAGAACGAAACCTAGAAGTGTTGTAGGTAATTAACAAATAAAACTCACATGATAGAATATACGGGGGCGGAGGGCACATGTTCGAGGGGGAGGGAATCACGGTTGGATGTTTGTCTTCACCTTAAATTTAACATTCTCCTTGTATCTTATACATGTTCCTATGCATAATGCAGTATTACTATAAACGCATCCTAATGACTAAAATATTAATAAATCATACGTAGATAAATTGAAATATATATAAAATTACAGTATACATTATTAAGAAATTTTTATGAGGAAAAAAACTAGTATGAAATAAGAAAAATTATCCATACACAAAGCATTAATTTATTTAAAAAAACAAAACAAAAGATCAACTGTTAGAAAATATATTGGAATGTGAACGCTTATAGATAAATTTATTTTGGAAGAATGTCAAATTGTTTGGTTGGAGTTTATTGCATAAAGTTTTTAAATAGATAAATAATTTAAAATCAATAAAATGAGATTTTTCTTTCTTTCTTTCTTTTTTTTTTTTTTTTTTTTGTGCATAAGAAACAGCACAGGACTACATTCCAATAAAATGAGAATTGTGTGGCGGTTTATATCCCATGTTGATTTATAAATTATATATTTAACTAACAGAGATTGGTTCAAGTGATTTGAAGGTTCTTTCTCGAAAATAATGACCCAAGTTTGAATCCCTCAACCTCAAGTCACTTGGGGGTGTGTGTTTAAAATTAAAAAAAAAAACTAAACATTTGTATTTATATGTAATTGAAAGTTTTATATTGGAATCTACGTCAATGATTTTAAATGAAAAAGTGTAGATGTTGGACAAATTTTCCAAAATATTACCATTTTTTTTTTTGAATGAATTAATGACGTGTACAGATCGAATCAGTGTCTTATTCATTTTCTATCTATTTTGTTTTGATTAGGGATGTAAAGAATCGAGCCAGCTCGCGAGCTTTCTCGAGCTGATCCGAGCTCAAATCCAAGCCTTTTTGTTTTAGACTCGTGAGCACATATATTTAATTTAAAAATAAAAATATATCAATTTTTATATATAAAAATACTTAATTTATATATAATATTATATATATATATATGTACTAATTTATATATTTAATTATTTAAAATAATTAATTTTAATTAAAAAACATATTTTTGGACTAGCTCGAGCGGAGCCAAGCCGCTTGCGAGCCCGAGCCCGAGGAAAAAAAAAAAAAAAAAAACTCGCCTCGGCTCGATTACATCCCTAGTTTTGATCTGATTTATGTGATGTTACTTATAATATAAAGTAGATGAGTCCCTCTACAGTTTAAGTCTTATCTCATGATAATTTTTTAGAATCCTTTACTCTTCTATTTTCCTATGCCACGCCCATCTCCTTAGTTCTCTCCCCGAGGGAATTACGAACTTTATCCCCGAGTCACCCTTAGCGAACTCCACTAATATTCACTTTTATCCTATTTGTTATTCATCCTTATCTGATCACGTGTATTTATGAGGTGTGATCTCATTAGTTAAGAAATTAAATTAATACTCGATTGTAGTGGATGTAGAAATTAATATAAATCGAGAGTTGCGAAGCCCCGAAACAGTAAGCCACCACATCCTTCACATTAGGATCCGATACGTATATATGAAACGAACGATCCATATACATGCATGAATCATAGTGAATGGGAGACACGAAAAAACTATATTTAGGTAGGCGACACTAGACACAACTAGCGTACGTCAATCAAAACGCACGTGATAGCGAAAGCAAATCGTAAATTCAACAAGCAATAACATATCTCAAGGTCAAGCTTATATGACTCAATCAATGAGGTGAAGTGATTCATGAAACGCACCTTAATTATACAAACTAGAATAGAAAACACTCCAAGTCGATGAAACCAGCAGACTGTGGGAGTGTCGAATTGACTCACTTGACATTTGCTCTTGTGATCATGCCCTTGAAAAGGATCACCTTGTTTTTGTGGGGTGTAAGTGCATAGTTGATACGTGCATGGTGCATGAGGGTGCTCATTCATGTTGAATGGGTACAATGAGGTGTCTCGTGTAAGAAAATTCCTAAATGAGAAAGATAGTCTCTACTTCTAGAAGGTGGTGTGGAGGAGCTCTACCCCTTCCCTGTTCCGTCTAGAATAAGGGGAAAATGGGGTTGAGATGGATGGAGGAAGATCAGGGAAGGTGTTGGTTGGTGGGTTGTGGTCTGGCTAGAAAAGGGTTGGCGCAGGCGATGGTTGGATGCTAGAAGGTGACCGATAAAGCTTTGCTGTGGTGGTAGTAAGGCAGACATAAATGGAGGAAGGAAAAAAAAAAGTCAGTAAAGATGGTAGCAAGAGTCAGAAAATGATGGAAGTGAAGCGGTGGAACGTCTAGCTAGTGGAGCTCTGGACGGAGGTGGCTGTTGTTGCCGAAGTGCGACGCCGATGACGGACGATGACCGCCGGGGGTGAGGAGGAAGAGAAAGAGAAAGAGATATGTTGAAGAGTGAGAGAGGGTACCGAGTAGAGTATAAGTGGGTAGGTGAGATTTTTTCTTGGACTGAATAGGTTATTTCCGGTACGATTTATCTGGTTTAAGGCTTGGTTAAAATACTAGTTCTCGGGATGACGGTTTTGGTTTTAGGGAAAATGGTAGCCAACGGGTTCGTGAGGTTACGAGGAATAAAAAGGTGAAGTCCGAGAATGCATATGCATACGTTTGAAAGATTTGTAGTTAGGTCTCTAAGTTCTAATAATTATAAAATGACCCACATAATTTCAAATAAGGAGCAAATAAATCCTACTCACCTATTTCAATTAATTCCACATATTTTCAAATAGTTACAATTAAGGACAATCAAAATAATTAGGACAGTAGTACCTGTGATAACAATTAATTAACATAATTAAAAATTAAAATATAAATAAAATGCGTAACACTCAACTTGACGGCACTCGTAATGTCATACCTAACCGGTTTGAGAATGGGGGTCGGTGTAGATCGCATCCAATTAAGTCATGTCATCCAGGCTCCTTCAATTCCCTCCGGGTCGGTTTGTGCAAGCTTGGGAGCGTCCATTGATGCAGCAATCCGGTTCCAATCCCAAACCATCGTTCTTATAAAAGGGTTTTTGAGTAAATCTGCAATTGGGCGACCCCGGAAAAGAAGTCCTAATTCCTAAACCGTCTTTCCTTTTTTGGTTTTTCTTTCAGCTGGCCTGCGATTGGAGCCGATGGGCTCATGACTTGATTATTATCGGAGATGTTGCTGGACCAGACTTGGAGTAATTAAAAAGTCAAATTTTGTGGGCTAATTATTTTACTACTAGTGAATATCTTACTGAACCAAATTTGGCGGGCTGGCGGCTGGTGTGATGTGGGCTCATAGTATGTTGGGGTTTGGGATCATATTGGCCCAAAGGTGGAGTGGATTATGGAGGAATCCAAATGGAAAATTGTTGATGGCCGTCTGTAGACTGTAGGCAGGCCGCAAATTTTGGGGTCAGAGAGAGCAAATGATATCTTGGACTTCTGGTCAGCAGAACAAATGGGCCCATTCATAAAAAAACTAATCGCATTTTCGTACTGGTACAGTCCTTTAAATTGAATCGAATTTGGACTCAATAACTTTCTAATTTGAACAAATAGTCCTAAAGGCCCATATTAGACGTACAGTTGTATTTGTATGAACCTAGACGGACACAGACTGTCGACCTCTCGATCTCTGCGTTGATATACCAGATCCAAATCATAATCATTAGATTTAGGCATTTAGCTTACCCATAATACTTGACTTTACAGTTTTCTTTTTTTAATTAAGTTATTTATAGTTGATCTTTAATTTCTTTTAAAATTATTTTTGTTGCCATTATAGATTAGATAAATAGTTTTAATAATCAGATACAATAAAACACAACGCCGCCTAAATACACAATACACAAAGAAAAAATAATATTTTTGAATAAGAGAAATAAAATATTAAGTTTAATAACATTAAAAAAAAAATTAAAAGAAAATATCATGTGTGAATATTATAAAGTGATATGTTATAGAGATTCTGATAGTTCCTATACTATTGAAACTCTTCTTCAAATTGGCTGGCTAACGAAAATATGTGTCTCTGCATAATAAAATAACTTAATTTCTTGAATAAAATACTATTAATTAAGATAAATACATAAGTTTATGATATGATTTATGCATGTATATTGGTGTGAATTATTGATTTACTTTTGGTTTTGCTATAAATTTTTGATTTACTTTTTGATTTTATCGGATTTTTAATGATTATATTTTTCTTTTACGATTTTGCTGACAAGTTTGATAAGTTTTACTAGAATCCTAATCATATAGATTATAAAAAAAAAATCTCACGGAAGTCTGTGAGATTAGTAGAGTCCATACAAGATATTATATTCGTATTAGTGGTTGTCAAGCTGTTACATCGAGACTCGACATTTGCCTCATGAAGGTAGCTTGCTATCAATCTCCTACTTGATTCAACCTTTAGGCTTTAGGGCCGTCCACATTCGGGCTTGTTGACCTCTCACAAAACTCGACCTAGAACGTCTTTACTTCAATGGAAATTGGCATGTTGGTTATATAGACCCCCATTTCCTGTCTTTACTTTGCATGTTTGTCAATATGCTGTTTTCCTGGAGCCCCGGGACTAAGCTGGAAATGGATGGGGAATATTGCCATCAAAAAAGGCTGTTGCTATTTAAGCTGTGGGGAATGGATTGATCAATTTTACTTTTATGCCCCTCACTTTCTTGCAAAAATTACACTTTGTACCCTTACCTTTCCCAAGAAAACAAGGCCACATTCCCACCAATTTTTTCTGCATTTCGCGCTTTCGTTTCGCTGGGTTGAAGATAACTCAAGGATAAGCCCTAATTTCTCGATTAACAATTTCGGAGATGGACGAGTGGTGGCCGTATTCGATTGGGTAAGAACTAAGAAAGCTGCTTGTGCTTCATCTTAATTGTTGTTGATTTATTGAATTTCGTATGCATCATTGCGTAAGAAAGCTTCTTGATTAATTTTGTGCTTGCAACTCCAAAAAGAATTCTCACATCACCTCAAACAGCTCCAGGTTGCAGATCCGAGGATTGGAAATCAAACAAAGTGATAATCCAGCTGATGGGCTAAGTGGGTTTCTGAGTTCACCTCCAACGATTCGATTTCTGGTATGTTTTCACCACCCCATTTCGATTTCTGGGTGTTTGTGTTGTTTCTGTTGAGAAGGGTGGTTAAAGATCGTGTTTTTATAGCAAATTAGGGTGGAAAGTTTGCTGGGTAGTGAGGAGAAGATATCTTGAGGTTTTTGTTTGTTTGTTTGTAATTTGGTGAAAATATAAGGGATTTTCCATCTTGTTTTGACGAGAATGGTGTTCATGCCGTTGATACGTCTTGTTCAAATGCGAATGCGAGTAAATCCTCTCAGAATTCTATGACTTGCATTTATAGATGTAAACTGTTTGGGAAATCTTGCTTGACTAGCGTTATGTGGAGCAAGAGCTTGATGGGCCAATGTCTTAGTCTGAAAATTAATGATGCATGTCATCAATTCATCTGCAAAGTTGATGTGAAGCCTTCATTATTCTCAATTTCGCCCGAACAAGAGCACCTATCATTTTATGGAACTTGCCTAATTTTCTTTCAAATTGGATGTTGAAGATCTGAAACCAGAATAGTATCAAGATTACATGAAGAAGAAATTGCCTCCCCCCCCTCCCCCCCTAATGTTTGTTTTATTACGAATTGTAATATCTCCATCACATATATATTGAATTAATTATTGAGGATAAGTTCAACAGCAGGACTTGATCTTTGTTGCTTCATGTTTTTCTTGTTAATGTGGTTCTCTTGAAACTTCAATCCACATACCATGTTTGAGTCAGTTATTTAGGCTAGAAATTAGGTTGATGAGGAAGAAATTAAACTTTCTTTTTCCTTTACCGGAAAAATATTGATGCACTTGCACCTCTAAGAATTTTCATTTGATTGTATCTTATTATCTCAAAAACTTGTACTCGACGCCGTGTGAAACTCTTGGCAGGTGATAAATATAGTAAAAAAAAATTGCGTTGTCGTGTCCGTAAAATTACTTGAAATTTTATTACATTAAATTGAGGTCTTAGATATGTGACCAACAGTCAAGTTAAAATTTTTATTTTTCCCTTAATATTATTTGAGGTAAGGGCAAAATTGTCATTTAGACCACACACAAATGGTTTGTTATCTAGTAAAGTAAAGCATTAAATTATTTGGCTATATAAGCAAAATCACAAACTATCAAAGTAAAGAATCCACTAGATAAAACAACCAAGAATTTTTTGAAAAATAAACCATCCCCGATGGATAGCAAACAAGTAAAGTAAAGAGCTTCCTAGGGTATAGTGAATTTGCCACGCTGGCACATCTAGGGTTGTCCACGTGGCAGCCTACATGGTGCTTGGTTCCATGTGGCTCCACCCGGGACTTGCCACATAGCCGATTGAAAATATGCCATGTCAAAAATAAATATATAAATTCTAAGAAGTTAATTTTCTTTCAGTGCAAGTATGTATGTAACCCTACAATTCGTTATTTTTTAATCAGTCAGCCAAAACCCAAAAGATCCCAACGCAACGAATTGTGAACAGTTGAAGCATCGAAACGCAAACCTGGTGCGCCAGCTTTCTCTCTTCACGCAAATTCAAATCTCATATAACTCGCTCCTTCAAATTGATTTCCTTTCCTCACTCGTTCTGTAATCAACTTTCCAGAAACCTTTGAAGTGGGAAGAATAGTTGAACAGCTCATATCCTTTTGCTTGGTGAAGCGACACAGACTAACGAATGGGGCGTTCAAAAAAGAAGAAGAAGAGGGGAGGAGGCGGAGGCGGAGGCGGAGGCGGAGGCGGAGGGCGCAGGGCCGACCATCTTTCGATTGACGGAGATAATTCTGAAATTGTAGCCGAGGAAGTCACTGCCTTGTGAGTCTCTATCTTTCTTTATACAAACGCACAATTTACATTGCTACTGTGTATTGTATAGTTCACAGGATACGTGACAGTACTCTAGTTTATACGTTACAATTTCTTGCTACCCCAGAGTTGGAAATCTTGTCTTTGGCCTTTTCGGTCACTTGGAAAGTGGTGGGAAACCAGGTTCTTATTAGTATTATTTATTGCCTCAGTTTGCCCATTGCTAAGCATCCATGCTCTGTTTACATTCACGACTGTCTTTGTCAAAATAGTTATCCTTGGTTGAATATGATAATCATGTTGTGTTCTGAGTTTCTTATTTGCGGGTGCTATATTGGAGCATAATTGTGGTTCTCCTTCCTTGGGTAGTGCAATAAACTATTGTCTTAATTGTAGAATTTAAATCAATGCATGATCTTTGTATTTGGTTGGTGCTTACAAATCAATTTCTAGGAAACAGTTTTGAAGAACCTTATTTGTCGAGAGAGGTCGTATAATCAATGATGATTATTATGTTTGTTAATGATTGTCCTACTCCTGTCTGGACACGGTTAGATCTCGTTTATTGTTTCAAAATGGTGGTTATTTTACCACATTCAGTTGAAGCTGATGTGTGCATGGTTTTTCAACTAATTGTTGATGTATTTACGGTAATAATTGTGATGCAAATAATGATATTTGGATTATTATTTAATATTCGGCTAATGCGGTGACTCAAAAACACTTTAGGAACTCCTATTAATTAACAAACTTTTAGCTGTAATTGCCTGGACTTATTGTATATTTGTAATACATTGCTCCTGTAATTGTAAGTGAGCCATATTTCAGGACTCAAAAACACTTTGGAACTCCTATTAATTAACAAACTTTTAGCTGTAATTGCCTAAAATGCATTGTATATTTCTAATACATTGCTCCTGTAATTATAGGTGTGCCATATTTCAGGAGGATTGCAAAGTTGTTTCTGAATCACCTCCCCAAATCAATATCAAGCTCAGGTTCCAGATATAAGACGAATCATTAAACTTACATCTTCAGCTTCATTCTTGCTTTTGCTGAGTATTTTATGGATGAAACAATAGGCCGTACTCAAAGGATACAGGATACGAGAATTCTGATGTTTCGGCCCTGCTTACAGTTAGGTTTGTATAGTATGACATTCTTCAAAATGGTGCCTCTAAGTTAAGGAAAATATAATTTATATTTTCCACTAATGCAGACTAAAAAAGTTTAGTCTATGTTTTAACCACAGATGCTTACAAGGTTATCCTTACAAATGCCCAAAGTTGCGGATAATTACAGAACAAGGGTTGTCAAAAGCTGATGGTGATAACCTTTTATCTCTACTTTATGATCAGGTAAGACTTTACTGATACTAGATGCCCTGCCCTCAGAAAGAATAACTGATCGGTAATAGTTTCATTCGCATTTCTATTTTCATCGGGAAAAGATAGTTTTTGTTTTGTGAGGTGGTTTTTGTGGCTCCCCAAGGTGAAAGAAAATGAGTTGTGTTTTAGTTGAAAATTAGATAAGCACTCATATTTTTAGTGGAAAAGTAGTTGAAAATGAGAAAAGAAAAGCTGAAAATATATGCATATCAGGCAAACTTATGATGCTGCTGATGCTGATGCAATCACTCTCTCATGGCACATTGCTATTTTTGCGATGTTTTGCGTAAGAATTAGTAAGTTGAAACGTTTAAAATAAAACCTCAGTGACTCTAGGAACTCCTTAGCAGAGACTCTTACAGGATACTCTTTTATATAAGCTCTACATTACATATTCTTTCCGATCTTTACATTGAAATGGGTAATTAGAGTTTCACTACATAAAACATTCGACAGGCTGAAGAAATCCTTGGAATAGTTTTCATCAAGGGATATTAAATTTGTTCTGTGTGTGTTGTTTCTGGTGAAATTTACGATCCATTTTCTGTTCTTAATCTCTACACACACACTCTCTCTTTCTTCTGCTATACTTTTGGTAATTTTGACAACAAACTTTTTCTGTTGTGAATTATTTCAGGCTAATTCTAACGCTAGAGAAGGACGCGTAATGATTTACAATTTAGTAGAGGCTGCCCAAGAGTTCCTCTCAGAAGTTATTCCACAGCCCCAACCTCATGAATCCGTAAGCATTATGTCTTTTGCCTTTAGCCATGAATTTCTTTCCTGCTTGTGGAAAATCAGGGAAGTTTTGTATATTATTATCCAAGGAGACTTTACAATATATAAACTAATTAGCATGATGGCTTCTTGTACAAAATGACAATCTATTTCAATGTGTTTTGTCCTTTCATGGAAAATAGGATTGCTAGCAATCTGAACGACAACTTGATTGTCACAATAGAAGGCAAATGTTTATTGTAAATGAAGCCAAGTTCCACTAGTAAATTCTTCAACCACAAAATTTCGGTTGTTGTATGGGACATAGCCATATATTGAGCTTCTACACTGGACCTTGCCACAGTAGTTTGTTTCTTACTCCGATCAAGAGCATATTTTCTTTGAGAGAAAAGAGATTACTTGTTTGCTTTGATCAATGTGAACTCCCAAGAAATATCTAGGTCAACCCATATCTTTTGTGATAAGAGTATTGTTGTAGGCAGGACTTCGTATCTGTTATTCCTTCATTATCTCTCCCTGAAAGTAGGATATTATCAAGATAAACTACCTACATAGCAACACCTGATTGTTATAAAGCCAAAGGGCAAGTAGTACAAAATCGCTTACCTTTACGAAATGCTATAGGGAAAGCAATATCATTAGCAGGAGAACCATTGAAGGTGAGGACAGATGGGGGGGCATGGAAGTCACTTGATATTGAAGCCGAGAATACACCTATAGAGGTTGTGCATTTCTGTTCAGAGAAGGGTTGTAAGTAGTGCATAGGGGAAGTGACAATGGAACGGGATTAGGTGTTGTGGATGGTGTAACAATTTTAGAATAGTAGGGCTGAGACTCAAAGAATGTAACATCAACAGACGTAAAGGAGCTACAAAAGATGGGGTCATAACATCGGTATGAAAAGACTCTTGACACGATGAGGAAAATGTTATCTGCTCGTTATATTCTAATCTAAGTATATTTTGGAATGCAATTATTCGTTTATTCCCCGACTTGGAGTATCTACAAGTGTTTGTTTGTTGTCTTATCATAGATTTCAGAAAAAATTTCTGATTTCAAATCCTTCCACAACTTGTCAGTGAACTAAACATCAAACAATGTCTCCTATCAATTAGGCCAAGTAAACAAATTATTTTGTCTAAGTGAACACTTGACTTGCATGAATTTCACAAGAAGCTGAAGGATTTCAGATGAAGCTGGTGGTCTACTGTATAAACATTCAATACTTGCGTTCACTATAAGTAGTTTGGATGTGAATTGCACAATTTTCTTATTTCATTAGAGCGTCCACTTTAAATTTTCCTTCAACTATTCTTCTTTGAAGTCTGGAGTTGGTTCTGAATGGGGTTATGTTATAGAAAGAACTCAATGCTCCAGGTTATATTGTTGGCATCTTTGTATGATTTGTTTTTCTGAAGAGACAGGGGTTCACAAATCACAGGTTTTACTAAATGAATATCATACATTATTTATTTGGTATTACACTCTGAATATTCCTCCTGTGGTGGACAGTAGATTATTTACTATTATGCTTCGCGATAGCTTGATTTCACCAATTGTGGTGGACATTGCTTGCTATGACTGGAAGAGTTCTAATGCACTAAGTAGGGTTATAACGTAGTATTAGAGATCATGCTGGAAAAGTTTCACATTATGAGATAACTAGGAACTAGCTACTCCGTCAAACTAGAGTAGTCTCATATATTGTAACAAACTAATATGCAATTACTTTAATTGGTTTGTTTTTAGGCTGTGGGCCGTGATGCTGATAAGAGCTACCAGCTCTCAGAGAATGATGCTATTGTCTCAAGTGGAAGGATTTACTCTTCTAGTGGACCGTTTGTCTGTAGCCATGTTGATCTTTTCAGTGGTTCTGGGGAGTTATGGCAGTGGAACCTGGGAAGTGAAGAGAGCAGTAAGAAAATAATTTCTCAATCATCTGATGGTTTGGAACGGGGAAATGTTAATTTGGACAAGCAAGTGGACAACCTCAAGAAGTCATCACCGGTGGAACGTGATAACTCAAAGTACACACATAACCCTTCATTAAGATTAGCCATGCTTAAAGAAGAAAGTGAAGATGAGACAAAAAGTACTGATTTGAGTACCGATGAATCTGTGGGTGATTGTTCCATTGGCTACGTAAAGGTGATCTTTTTATTTTCCCTTACTAAATGCAGAGCTTTTATTGACAATTAAGTTCTTTACATGAACCTGTCCTATGAGTTCAGATGATTTGGATCAATTGATTTACACCTATACTAAAAGGCCTGTTTGTAATTTTTTTCTTCTCTTCTCATTTTGTTTTTTTCTTTTATACTGATTGTGAAGGTCAGTTTTTATATTTCTACATCTATTTTCTTGTCTAATTTTGCTTTTGGGGTGAAGCGTGTGCATGTCTGATATGATGGTTGGTGTTAATATATACCAAAATTTTCAAGCATGTAATAATTAAGATAAGAAAAACTGATGCAGGCTAAAAAATTGATAATTCAGTTTTTGAACACTTGTACCGCCTTTAGATGCATTATGTACCTACTGAGAATTATAGTGCACAAAACCATCTTTCTTGTTTCAAGTGGTTCTAATATCTGTCCACCAAATTTTATTCTGTCGTCAACTATTTCTTGCTGGAATCTATACAAACAGTTACCCCTAAAATATCCTACATCTCCAAAGACATACTAGTCTTTCTCTTGGCCCTTATGTTGCTTCTGACTTGTGATATTTTATGTTTTATGGAGTATGCATTTACAGGATATTTTTGTGGAAGAAAATATAACAGAAACTGATTGTGGTGATTCAGAGCCTTCATCCTCTGAATCTGCTGCTCATGATCTAGTTAGTCAAACCATGGAGAAAGATCTGCTCCTGGTGATTTTCTCATCTTGATTTGTGTTATCTTAACCATTTAGATGGAGACTAATTTTTTTTTGGTTGTCTTAGGCCCACTTGTTTCGGCTTGCTTGTGCTCCTAAAGGACCACTTGCTGATTCTTTGTCAGAAATAACGTCAGAGCTTGTAAATCTAGGGGTATGTACCCTCATGTTTTAGTTTGTCAAAGACCTCTTGGTTTTTTGGTTTATAAACTTCTTTTTACCAACTGCTCCAAAATCTGTTTCTTTTCAGATCGTGTCAGAAAACGTGCGTGATATGGCTGTTGAACCATCTTCATCTTTTGACAAGACTTTTGATCGTGTGTTTAAGAAGCATATTGTAAGTTCAATGTGCACTGTTGCCTCTCAAGCCTGTCAACGGTTAGGGCGTTACCCTACCTGAGCCAGCACTTAGACAATACCCATTAATGACTAGTTTCACACTACCTTATCCAACCCAAGGCTGGTAGGGTCTCTAAATTGGGTATACCCATTTTCACCTTACCATACGTATAGTTGCCCAAATTTTCTGCTTCAGTATTTTAAGTTGCAAGAAAGTGCTACAATAAGTAAAATTAATGTAGAAAAACATTTAAAACCACAACTCAGAAGACCTTAATGTTCATGCCAGCCCTAATGGCCCTATCCTTACCAACTTTGAAGATAGAAAACGAGAACTGGAAAAGGCTAAACAGATGTATTGTTGACTTATTATGGCTTTGTCGAATAATACTTACTTAGAGAGATTAAACAAGGGCTAAAACTATCTTTGTATGGTTAAGAGGCCACTGCGGATTAACGTATGGACAATATTTGATTCATACAAATAGATTATGCTGTTGGAAATATTGATATTTCATGATGGACAGTGACACACAAAAGGATTTTTGACTGTACTATAGTTGTGCCAATCCCTATAAATCTGCCATGTAATATAAAATGCACTATTTGCTCCTAGAAATCTTGTGTCAAATCTTGTTGGTTAGCAATCAGTTATATGCATCAGTTACTCTACCAAATCCCAGCCAACAGTATTAAAAGCTTATCTGGTTTCAGATGAAGACATGAACCGGTCATTGGATAGGTACTATTGATCCATTGATGCACTTTCTGATGTTATTCCTTGCTTGAATCCTATTGACAGGGCTCCTCAAAACTCTCTCACTTCTGGATAAATTCATCTGATTTTGGAGGCCAAAGTTCTTCAATTCCAAGTTCCCGTTATTCAAATGACTTTGAGGAGCTTCAACCTCTTGGTGAGGAAGTACTTCATTAAATATGTTTATTCATCTATTTCAAGCCTAACTAAGCAATTTGTCACTCATTTTTATCTCTCATAGTGATTGAGTTGCATAGAAATGATATTCAATTTCATAGAGTTGATTTTAATCAATAATTTCCTGTCTGTTTTCAAATTATTTCCGTCTACTTTTTGGCTGCTTGATGCTACTTTCGTGCTCTTTGATGTTACCTAAATTCTTATATGCTTGCAAGTGTATATTACCTTTTTTAGGTCATGGAGGATTTGGTCATGTTGTGCTATGCAAGAATAAGCTAGATGGTAGGCAGTATGCTGTAAAGAAAATTCGACTAAAGGATGAAACCCTGCCTGTAAATGACCGTATATTGAGGTATGAATCTTTTGCACATGTATGAGAAAATTTACCTTTTACATGTCTGACCTTTCTTTCCCTTTTCTCTTTGTTTCTTTCCTTTAATGGAATAGATTTCTTGGCATGCCGTAACTAAAGTGAGTTTTCAACTTAATGTGGTGAAAATGTTGGACAGCATGATTATAAACCCAATTGGGATGTTTAATTTGTACGAGATCTGAAAGTATAACTTTGAAATTGCACTTACATTCATACTTGGATGCATGGAAAAGCCCATCTTTCGGCCTAAACAGGAAGCTCTTCTGCTTTGCATCAAACAATTGGCACTGGGATATCTAGATTGATGACTGTGTTTCAATCTCTCACAGCCCAAGATGATTTCTATGGCAGAAAAAATATTTCTTCTGGCAGAATAAAGAACTTTTTGTGTTGCGCTGATGACATAACTCTGGAATTCATACTTGTAATTGATCTATTTTGTCCCTCTATTTTCTTTGTTCTTTCCTCAACGGTCTACTGCTTGTGTGCCCTTTGACATCCAGCCCTAAAACTACTGGAACTGCTTTAGCGCACATAATTTTTTGTGCAAGGCACTGGTGCAAGCACTTCATTTATTAGTTATATATGGAATTTCTTTCACTCCTAACGTAACTAATTCTCAACATTATTTCTTTTGCTCCTCCACTGTTATGGTTCTTAGGGAAGTAGCCACACTGTCTCGGTTGCAGCATCAGCATGTTGTACGATACTACCAGGTATGAATGGCCTTTGATTATATATATTTGCATGAATTTTCAAAGTTTTTACTTTTTATATTGCTCAATTATAGAAATTTAACAGCAAGAGGTGCTTGTTAAATATTCTGGTAGCTAAAAAATAAATCATATGCTTAATTCATTTGAATAATATTTTATAGTGATTATGAATCTCATATGCTTGTTTTTGACTTCATGAATAATCTGCAGGCTTGGTATGAAACAGGAGTTGTTGGAACCACTGCCAATACTGCATTGGGTTCCAAAACTGGATTGAGCACCAGTTTCAGCTATATGGATACATGTTCTTCGGACCCGTTTGGACAAGAAAACAAGTTTGAGTCAACTTACCTCTATATCCAGATGGAATACTGCCCAAGGTTAGCTGATTTCTTATGTAAATTCATTTTTGCGTATTTGTTCTTGTTGTGAGAATATTTTTTGTTTTTGGTTGAAGGACTCTGAGGCAAATGTTTGAATCTTATAATCATCTTGATAAAGAACTTGCATGGCATATGTTCCGGCAAATTGTTGAAGGTCTGGCGCATATACATGGACAAGGAATTATCCACCGTGATTTGACCCCTAATAACATATTTTTTGACGCTCGCAACGATATCAAAATTGGCGACTTTGGTCTTGGTAAGAGGCAAGCTCTTGCTCATTATGAACTTTTACTTAGTTTTGATTCTCCTCATTACGACTTTGTACTTATTTTTTATTCTAATTTTTCCATGAATAACTCTACTAACCTTATATTTCCTGCTGCCTTCCTGCAAATCATGCATAAAAAGGTGCATGAAGTTTTATGTGCAGTGATGAAATCATGTTATTTTTTTAAGGCTCATAATTTGATGTGATTGTGATATTTCTAGTTTTAACTTCTTGGTATTGCTGCTGGACATTGAAAATAATTCAGCATTTGATGTCTTAGTATAATATAAAGATCAGTTCATCTTTGCTATTTTGCTTTGAAATTTTTATTGCGTATTCAGTGGTGCTTACTCATTGTATATTTATATCTAGAAGTGATCAAGACTTTGCTACATCTGCCAAACATCTGTAATTCTTACAACAGAGGGACAAGTGAACCTATGTCTATAGATGCAAAAGTAAACATAAGAATGAGAAAAGTATTAAACATTATATATATATATATATATATATATATATATATATATAATTATATATCACAAAGATGCATCAATTTTCAAACTATGTTAATATCTGTCCATCAGATTCTTGACTACGTAAAGTCCAAGTGCTCCTTTCCAATCCTGTGTAATAGAAATAAAATCAAGAACAAGAATAGAGCTCTGCGGGAACGAGATAGACATTCAAATGAAAAGGTTAAGGTGGAGGATGTTGTTTAGATACCATGCCTTTATAAGTGTCCGAATAACCAAAATAACAGAAAGAATCTAAAAAGGGGCTGTAAATTCTGGCCTTCCCTATACTCATCAGGATGTATTTATGTTAAAATTTGTGTACAAAACATTGTCCAGACTGAAAGACATAATTTAGTCCTATACAGCTAACGTACACCTGCCTAAATCTCTGGGGATAAGCTCAGAAACAACTTCTCCCTATAATTGAGCTCATGTAGAACTATACTAGATTCTCTTCTGGAAATGGCCTTTACTTCAGGAGGAATTAGATTACGAATGGAATTTTTCGATGACGAATATGATGGTTTTTGGGCTTGACTTGAGGATGTAAAGGTCGGTTTATGAATTGTTAAGAATCTAGTTTCTACAATTTAAGATGAAGGGTTAATGGAATCAAGTATATTTAACTTGGATTATCATCTGCTTCAGTAAATGAAATTGCAATATAAGTGAAAGGAGATGCAAGCTGTAGAAATCTTATTTCAGAATATAAAAGTGAAGCATATATGTAATTGGTGTCGAGGTGGATAGATGATTTAACTGACCAGATGATTGATGTTCTTGTTGTATTTCAGCTAAATTTTTGAAGCTGGAGCAACTGGACCAGGATGTTGAGGCCACTGATGCAGTTGGAGTATCCGTCGATGGTACAGGTCAAGTTGGCACTTATTTCTACACTGCCCCCGAAATAGAGCAAGGGTGGCCAAAGATTAATGAGAAGGTCAAACTTTAGTTACATGTAACCATTTACTCCAACCCGTGTCTATTGAGGAGGTGCCTTATATATGTTCATTTTGTTTCACTGTATATATAGGCTGACATGTATAGCTTAGGAGTTGTCTTCTTTGAACTGTGGCATCCATTTGACACAGCAATGGAGAGACATGTTGTGCTTTCTGATCTGAAACTAAAAGGAGAGCTCCCCTCTGGTTGGGTCACCGAATTTCCAGAACAGGAATCCTTGCTACGACGCTTGATGTCTCCTATACCATCAGATCGTCCATCAGCAACGGAACTTCTTAAGAATGCTTTTCCTCCTCAAATGGAGTACGGAATGTTAGATAGTAAGTTAATAATATCTTTATGCCAGATTTTGATGAAGACTGAAAACATCGTTTTATAGGATTAAAAATATGAAAGAAATGATCATTTGCATGTATTGACCTTTACTTTCTTTTACTGTAATCACATAACCTTATAACATGATTATTATTTTTAAGGAAATTTCATTCAGCTCTATTGTTCAACGACCAGGTTTTATTTTTATTTTTCATCTCCCTTTGAGTTCTTCTTATGCAATTCTTGAGTGAAACGATATAGTTTTCTGGTGATGTATACAGACATGGTAAGTTTATTTGTATTTCATTGTTCAACCAAGTATATTTCCCTCGAACTTGCAGATATATTACGGACAATTCATAGTTCCGAAGACAGAAGCACCTATGAGACACTTGTAAGTGCGTTTTTTGACGAAGATAATATTGGAGGACTGAAATTTGTTCAAAATGATACTTCGTTGAATCTTTACACGGACGTGGACACTGCAAAACTCAAATTGGTTGATAATATTGCTAAAGAAGTTTGTAGACAGCACTGCGCAAATCATTTGGAGAACATACCAATGAAAATATTGGGTGATCGCCCACAAATAAATAGGTATCACCACCACTTTTAATATCACGCTTAATTTTTTATTTATTTATTTTTTATCTTTCCCTCCCCTCGTCCTCAGTATTTATTTATTTGATTTTCATCACTTTTCCATTATACTGCTTATTCCTTTTCATTTCCCCCCCCCCCCCCCCCCCCCCCCCCCCCCAAACTTATTTAAATCTGAAGGAATACTGTCAAAATGCTAACGCCTGGAGGAGACATGGTCGAATTTTGCTATGAGCTACGCCTTCCCTTTGTGGAATGGATCATATCAAAGCAGGTCTAATTTCCAAGATTTTCTTTTCAATTTTCTCGTAAATTTTCCTATTAATCTACAATTACGCATTGATTGAATTGACCCGACGCTTGCCAACTACTCAGTGCCTTGGTGGTTTGAAACAAGATACCTCCTCTTCTGCATAGTTTTAAGTTATTCTATCTTTTTATGGACTTTGTTATGAATGCAATCAATCTGAATTGTACAATGTAATCAAATGGAACTCTATTTTAAGGTTTTTGTGAAGATTTCTCCTAGTTGGTCTCCTGTTTTAACATGTCATGTAGAATCCAAATTCTCTTAACAGTATACGCTAGTAAACTATGATCCTCCATCTGATTTCTGTAAGTCACACACATAATGAGACGAGGAACTTTGAGATGTGATAAATCATATGTTCTGATCTAGATGTTGGTATAATTATGAGCAATGAATTTATGTTTACACGTGTTTTGGGACTCCTGGACAAACTAACTTTATATATCTTGCAGATATCATTTTTCAGGCGCTATGGGGTATCATACGTCTACCGAAAAGCAATTGGCCACTCACCTCCAAATCGGTACCTCCAGGTCTGTTTTATATGTATATAGATGGTTCTGCTGGTTTCATTTTAAGGAGGATCTCAATTGTTTCAGTAAGCAGCACGGGGATTAAGGATTCCCCTGTCTTGTTGATTGTTTTGTCACCTTGGTGCTTTTTTCCTCGATCATTTTGGTGCTTCTCCTTGTTGTTTTGGTCCTTTTTTTTTTTTTTTCAGGGTTTCTCTCATCTCTTTTATTGGATGATTTTTTTTTTGAGCGTCAATGCATATTAAAAAAGAAAAATATGACATACTCTGTTGCAGGGGGATTTTGATATTGTTGGAGGAACAACTGCTTTGACAGAGGCGGAGGTCATAAAGGTACTAACTTGTTCACTGCTGTATTCTTGCTCTGCTTACGCTTCTCGTACACATCTGTGAATTCCATATTGTGACTCATCAGAAAAAAGATTGAATATCTCATGCATACCATAAGGCATTTGAAATATGTCAATTGAAATGTTAGTTTGGGGAATTTGAGTTGTATTACTTCTCACTCTGTCTTATGAGTGGCTTGATCCCGCTTCTGTGCAACTGAGCAATCTATTTGTAGTTGAGTGGTCCTTATTTCCTTGAGAGAATGAACTTGGGACCAACTCAACCTCAAAAGCTAGCTCAATGGTTGAGTTTTGTCCTAGCCATTATTAAGAGGACTATCTTCTTGTAGTTAACTGATGTGCAATGCTTTACACACCAACTCACGCATTACAGAACATATTCGGGAAACAGGAACATGAAGCTTGCAGGACTGCACATCTAGATAGCTTGTAGCTCAGATTGGTTCTTCCTTGGCTTATGTGGGTTGTAGTTTTTCATTGCTATAGAAAACACTATTGAAGCTTGTCAAGTGATTATTAGTTCAAAAAACTATTCTATAATATGAGTGAAAAAAATAGGTGATCCCATATTTACATATGCAATTACTAGCCTCCTGTTGTACCAATGTCTATATTCCGTTAGACCATGCCATGCTCGGATGCAAATGAATTTCGAATTTTCTGATATGCTACTCAAGAACGTAGACACCATAAAGCTTCCAATGTGGAAAATGAAACAAGAATCCATTATCTTCAAGAATGCTTTGATGTTTTACCCAAAACATGGACATGCTTGTTCCCATCCTGCCCTACGTTTGATATCATGTTTACAAATTTACTGTTGTTTTAATTGCAGGCAAGCATGGACATCATCTCTCATTTTTTCCATCCAGAATCATGTGACATTCATTTAAATCATGGAGACTTATTGGAGGCAATATGGTCCTGGACAGGAATCAAATCGGAGAATAGACAGAAAATAGCTGAGGTAGGACCTAAATTTTGATTATATAATTATGATAATTTACATGTTAAGTCATTTTAACCTTTTATTTCCTTGCAGCTTCTCTCACTTTTGGGTTCTTTGCGTCCTCAGTCTCCTGAAAGGAAGTCAAAGTGGGTGGTAATTAGGCGCCAGCTTCGGCAGGTTAGGGGCCACTTTCTTATATTCACATGTGTATTTTTGCACTCCCCATCCCTTTTCTGTTATATGATTTTACAACTATTACAGCTGCCTTTCTATTGTTTACTCTTATATTTATTTTGGTTAGGTCTTGATAAAACAGTGAAAGTTTTTTCTAGAGACCTCTCCTTGCTAATAGCTTAAGCTCTTCGATTTGACACTGATTCTAGTATGGTATGAGAGTCTGGCCAAACTAGATGCGCCTGTTTTAAATCTCATGGCCATCCTTTTATTGGAAGAGTATCTGTTTTGTTGAAGTTTGTTAGGTATTCGTTCTGTTGTATTTTGTGCCGGAAAATAATGATTTCTTGGCATCTATGATTTAGTCACCACAACCCAAAGTCTATGACACTTAATTTAACTTATTAAATTGGCTGTATGTCAAAATCATTTGATTGGGGCTGTGATGGTGAGATATCAGTATTTAGTAGGCCTTGAAATTTGTATTTGAGGAAAGATAAACATTGCATTTCAAATACTTGCATATTTAAAGATATTCTGAGACATTGTCTTTTGGGCCCTGATAATGTTTATCTTATAGAAATAATTTCGAGAATTATCATCAACCAGTATTTATGTATGTAATTGTTGATCGTGCGGTTCATTTGTTGCCCACTATCATGTAGAGTGCTTCTTCGGCCTCTTCTTGTGATATGTTCTTCCTGTTGTACGAAGCTTATCTCTTAGAAAACAAATCATTGTATTTCCTTTCTTTGCTTGTTACGTCCTGCCTTTCCTGATCCAGGACACTCATCTTGTTCCTTTTCTATTCTCAGTTTCAGTTCATAAGAATTGACCTCTTGATGTATAAGAAGGTGATTGAAATATCACTAAAACTACATATAACTCTTATGAGCATCCAGAAGGACGTGTAAGATAACTGACAGAGTGAAATTGTTGGAGTCTTTCTCCATTTACCTTGAAGTCTAAAGAGCTGCAACTTTTTGAAACTTTGTTAAGTTATTTAGGCCCTGGCTTTATTTTTTTTTATTTTTTCTTTTGGTTCTGTTTTGACCTCCTAAACTAAGTAGCATCTTAGATTGCTAAAGCTACTTGGTGAAAACCTAAAAAAAGTCATAGTTGGATATCTTGCATTCTTCCCATAGGTAAAACAACAATAATAGAATGCATTTATCTCCAATTCACTTGATAATGAATGCATAAATTCACTGCTAGTTCTGTTTTTCTAGATTGAAAAGTTTTCTTTCATTCGTTGTTATCAGGAACTTGATCTTCCCGATGATTCATTAAACAGATTGCAAACTGTTGGATTAAGATTTTGTGGAACTGCCGATCAAGCACTTCCTAGATTAAGGGGTGCCCTGCCAGCAGGTATGAAGTCAATAATTTACCTCAGCTTGTTTGATTTTTGTTCCTCTGAAGCATCAAATTGAGAGTGTTACGGTAAATAACTTTTGTAGATAAGTCCACACGGAAGGCACTTGATGAGTTGGCAGAACTTTTCAACTACTTACGAGTTTGGAAGGTTGATAAACATGCTTTTGTTGACGCGCTTATGCCACCAACTGAATGGTATCACCGGAACTTGTATTTCCAGGTAATCACATACCATATGTCTAATTTGCCAGTTGTCTTTTACTTTTGGGTATAGGATGTCATGCGGCCTTTGATTCCCTCTTCTAGAACTAGACCCATAAGCAACATTATCTTTTCCTTTAACCATTACAGTGTGAATCCTGAATGCTGCACATGAAATCTGAGTTAGCGTTTATATAGAATTACATAATGTTCTGAGATTGTGATAACGAACAATTAAAAAAGATCTTAGCCTTAGAGACCAAATATTATTACTCTCGAATGGATCATTGAATAAATATATCAATTTGGACTATCTACCCCTAGTAATGAAATATATTCTTTGTCTATATAGAGAATAGGTTGAACATAAAACTGGAGTCCTATCTAATTGGGGAAAGTAATCACGACTAATAAGTTAGAAATAAATTAAAAATTATTATATTGTGTATTCTACATATTCTCTAATATATATTTAGAAAGATAAGAGATATGTATCTAATAGGAAAAGAATCTAAATCCTATCATATATATGTGTGTGTGTGAAATAGCTTAACTACACAAAAGACTAATCTTTTTTTTTTCACTTTTAAATGTTCATTTCCATATGCAGATATATTTAAGGAAAAATATCAATCCTATATCTATGGAAGGAACGCTGCTTGGTGTTGGAGGTCGTTACGACTACTTAGTTCAGAAGATGACAGATTCTGAATATGTAGGTGTTAAGAGCTGTTTAATTTTACTTGTTTGCATAGTTATTTCATGATTATAGCAAAATGCATTTGTGCTTGTCATGGGCATTATTCTTTCTAAGGCATAATGTGGTTAACACACAAGTTTCAGGTTTCGATTTAATCTAGAAATAGAATTCAGTTTGGTTAAACAATGGTTAAATTTTACGTAACTCCTTGAGGTTACAATTTTCTGTTTTATTGAAAATGCAGCATAAGTTTTGTGCTCTTCACTTTGCAGACTTACAAAACCATCAACTTAGCAAAGTAAACATAACTTATTTTCGATCTTATATGCTACTTATGCATTTTGTTATCTTCTAGAACATTCCTATTCATTCTCTCATTTTAGAGAAATCTCCTCAATATAGAGGTATGATCTAGCTTTGAAATGAAAACTATTATCTTAAATGTGACCACCACTCTATTTGAGCATAAGCAGCTTCAGCTTTCAACTTGCCTCGTGATGTTATTGATAAGCTATAATTTTAGAGTCCTTTATTTCAGTGAATTATCTTCTATCTAAAATGCTGAGAATAACAAAGGTGGAGCTCTGTTTGCTGGAACAGAAGATGAAAGATTAGGATAGCTATTATCATTGTTGTCAAACGTTGATAGTGATGCTACATGTTAGCCTCTGTTATTAAATTATCATGTTTTTACCCATTAAGTCTGGCCTTATATCTCATTTTCTTATTTTCATTGCTATGTACAAGAATCACAGTAAGAATGTAACACTTGAGGAGATTTCTCATAAAGTCTGGCATTTGGTTCTTTTGTTTCTTTCTTCTTCTAGTTTGACACTACCTGCTCTTAGCAGTAACTAATACTTGTGATACCTATCTTGTCTCCAGAAATCCAGTCCTCCTGGTGCAGTTGGGACTAGTATTGCTCTAGAGACTATTTTGCTCCACTCTTCTTTTGATAGTAAATCATATAGGTGGTTCTGTATCCTTTAGTAAAGTTCATTATTCTCCATGATGTATCATTTCCAGCATCTACTAAATCCATGTATACATTTTGACATGACCAGAAATGACGTTGGAATTAATATTCTTGTCTGTTCAAGAGGAGGAGGAGGTTTACTAGTTGAGCGCATGGAACTAGTGGCCGAACTGTGGGAGGCAAATATCAAGGTTCATTAATGCTGTCTCCTTTATGATTGTTTTATGCCACCTGTAGAACAATCAAACACTTACTGAAAGCAATAAATACAGGCAGAGTTTGTCCCCTTGCGTGATCCAAGCCTTACCGAACAGTATGAATATGCAAGCGAGCATGATATCAAGTGCCTTGTTGTCATCACGGAGTCTGGAGTATCCCAGAAAGGTTCAGTTAAGGTTGGAAGCTTACCTAATTGGTTCTTAGTTTTATATGATTGTGCTTCTATATATGATTTCGCAAGCATCCCCTGTTAGTTATTAATTCTCTCTTTTCACATCAAAATTTAGGAATTCATCTGCTATCCTCATTTCCCCCTATGCTCTTCTAGTTAGTACAGTGCCGTTGGTATTCTAAATTTCTGACTTATCAGCCTCGTTATTATTTAAAACTGCATGCTTTATGAGTTGTTGGATGCTTGGAATGATGAGCATCTCATCTAGAAGAAATATCATAAGTAACATTTCCTTTGGGAGAAGCAGCTCTTTTACATTTATGTTTATTTAGAAGGCAAAACTGTATTTCCGCTTTCTGTTTCTGAACTTTCCTGGTATTTGGCTATCTATTGCTAATTTTTCTGGCCTGTGGGTTAGGTCCGACATCTAGAGCACAAGAAAGAGAAAGAAGTTGACAGAGAAAACCTTGTTAAATTTCTATCAGACGCAATGGCTACTCAATTCAGAAGCCCATCCATCTGGACATAAGTCGGTTCAAAATTGTGTAAGGTATGTTCTTGCATTCCATAGTTTGTCACCGACTCTTGAGATGTCTTCTACATAAGGGAAAGGGCATCTCGTGTTAACTCCTTTTTATTTTTCAAATATCCGAATAATGTGCAATATACCTAGATACCAACCAAGTCTATCCAATGAGGTTCACAGAAAGCAATTTTTTACATGATTCTCAAGGCAGAATGAAGATTTGAAGGGTCTTAGTTCTAAAATCATGCAATTAAATTGTTTAAAAGGGAATGCAAGGGCAAAATTTTGGCTCTTGGATAAGTTGCTGTAATACATAAATGTTGGACTGAAACTACTTGGTTAAATTGGGACAATCTATTCATCAAGTATATGTTTTTAAATTTATTAATATCATGCAGAACAGGACGGCTTGATATGTGGTTAATAAAGTTAATGGGAGATTGATTATACGAGAGACATTATTATATTATATTGGTGTTTGTTTATTGTTGAATATTGTGGTATATCATTAATTACCATGATTTCTGACATTCTTGTTGGATGCTGCAAGGGTTTGACTGGGAACTCGGAAACACCAAAACATCACCAGGGAACATAGAGCCGCACTACAGCAGAGTACCAAGCAATCTCTACTAAGGATGTTGACGATAATATTTGGGCCAAAAGGGAAGGGAATGCTCTGTCACAAATTTTGTACTTAGGTTCAATAGTGTTTCATAATATCAAACTGTATATATAAGCTTGTGACAAAGATTGTATAATGGTTTTTGGGAAAGAAATAAATGTGTTTGAAGAATTGAATTTTCTCCTCTCTAAAATTACTGCAAAAAGAAGAAAATGTTGGTGAGAAATCAATCCCCTTTCCTCCATTATTGCATGGAAGCTAATACCCTACAGCTTCTAAAGTTTAATATAATGATATTTTTAAAAATATTATTTTATCGTATTGTATTGCGTTAGATATTTTTGATACACAAAAAAAAAAAATTTATAGCATCATATTTATATCGTCATAAATCATAGTTAATTATAATTGAATATGGGCGAGGTAATCAACATCTCCACAAACCTCTAGAAACCTCGGTTTCCAACATTAATCACGTGCGTGCAGCCGTACACGTCAAAAAGACTGTCAAAGCCTAAACTTAAATTTGCAACTAGGTTCTCTCTCTCCAAAGTCCAAACAATGAACATTTAGGTTTTATTACTATTTTAAACAATTTTAATTTAACTTTGTAATAATGAGTCACATAATTTGTGGGACATCATATCATATAGCCAAAATAACAAAATATATGTGGTTAGAATTTTACACAATAATAATAAATAATAAATAATAAATAATAAATAATAATCAACCCACACACAAACTTATATATTCCTTATCAATAATATATAATATGACTGGAGTGTCTTATCCAAATCCAAAATCGAAAGTGCCTTCTTCGCCATTTCATTTTCGCATTCCTATATTTCTTGTCCTAAAGCTAAATTCCAGCATCCCCCACTCCCCAGTAAATCGTTTCAATTTCATGTAACATACTGCATCAGGATCAGGAATCCTCACAAGATCACTCAAACAGCCCAGACTTTTTGTGGGGTTTTGTTTGATCTGTGGTTCAATAGAGTGTAGATTGCTGAGTTTGTACAGCGGAAGATGACGATAGAGTCCTTCGCGGAGAGTTCAGGTTATTTGGGAGGAAGTAGTAGGAGGATCACGTATTTCAGCAATTCCTACGTCTTGGGTTTGACTCTAGTTGCTGGTATTGGTGGTCTACTCTTCGGCTACGATACTGGTATTTTGCTCTAATTTTTTTTGTTTACGTTCTGGCATCTTTAATTCCTGCAAATTGCTTGTTTTACGGCCTCTTCTGCTGCTAAAATCAAAATTTCTGCGTAGTGTACGCGGCAATATATCTTCTTGTTTTAGTTAAATCTATTTCATTGTCCATTTATGACTTTGAGCTCAGCTATCTCACTTAATTAATGTTGACATCTCTCATTCGCTCATCGAGTCTCTAACAGTCTAGTTTGATCACAGGAGTTATATCAGGAGCGCTTCTATATATCCGCGATGACTTTGAGGAAGTCAACCAAAGTAGCTTTCTACAGGTGGGCAACCAATGATGGGTGGTAGTTTGTGTTCTTTACAGAATAAAATGTTTCGGAGGTGACGAACTACGTTAGATCAAAGTGAAAACACTTTCTTCGACCACTTGTATTCAGAGCAGAAGCTGAGATTTTTAATTTTGAAATTTGAAATTGTTAGGAACATATCACGGGTCATTTTCCATTAGGTTCTGTTACGAAAACAATTTTTCAGATTCGTCTGAGGTCGAACCTGTTTTTTCTCCAGCCAATGCTATTTGTTAATGGAAGCTTGAGATTGTTTAATTGTGAAGTGGGATCGTACCATCTCCAGTTGTTCACTTATATCATATTTTCAGTTGCTTATATCATTAAGCTTTGTGCTCATAATCTTCTAAAGCATTTTACGACTCCACAAATTTCCAGGAAACAATTGTTAGCATGGCTTTGGTTGGTGCCATTATTGGAGCTGCTTTAGGGGGCTGGATAAATGATGCTTTTGGGCGTAAGAAAGCTACTGTTTTTGCTGATGTTGTGTTTGCACTTGGAGCTATAGTCATGGCAGCAGCTCCAAATCCTTACATTCTTATTTTTGGAAGGCTCTTGGTTGGTCTAGGCATTGGTGTAGCATCTGTCACTGCTCCTGTGTATATTGCAGAGGCCTCCCCGTCAGAGATTAGGGGTGGTCTAGTGAGCACAAATGTTCTTATGATTACTGGAGGACAATTTCTTTCTTACCTTGTGAACCTTGCTTTTACCGAGGTCAGATTTATATCATTTGATATGCTGCTATTCTGTGTTGTGTTTTGTCAATATTTTAGTAAAGCTTGACATAGAGTTTGTCATTCCCCTAAACAACTAAAGCCGTGTGAGTTTATTTGGTAGAAATCCTAAATTCATTGCATGTAGAAAGGCTTATTGTTCGTGTTGATGATTACATGGGAAAGTTCTCTTTCAAATTAACCAACTTTGTAGAACTCAGAGTATCAGAAATTGACAGAACTATCTTCTGAAAAGAACATTCTCTATCCGACTTTACATCATATGCATGCTTATTGAAGGCCTGAACTTGTGCTAGAGAGTAAATTGGTCAACCAGATTTGGTATGTTTTTTTCTTTTTTTCCTTTTATCTGCCAGTGTAATCAAAACTTTTAAAAGGTTACAGAAAATTGCACATTTTTCATCTGCATAGACTTTCTTAATGACTCTCATATATCTATTGCTTGATTATGACAATGGCTATAGCGTTTGACTAAACATTATGGCGTTAGGTTTATGTGACTTGTGAATTTGTACTGCTTAATAAAGTTGCAAAGGGGTGTACTTTTGTTTAATTGCTATTGGACATTGAGTTAACAACTAAATGGTAAGAATATGTGTTTGGACTTTTTTCTGAGGCCTATGTGTGTTTGAGTTTAATAGCTGAAATAGCATTCGGTGAAACATATTTTTGTTCTTCTTTTTCAAATTTATTAGTTTATTAGTTTTCTATAGTGGGGTAACTTAATATGGAGTTTCTTCACCAAGAAAAAGATGCTTTCTAGTTTTAGATTTTGATTTATTGCAGGTAAAAACTGAATTTTGTTTTCTGTGGAAGTATATTTCGCATAATTTTATCTAAAATGAGAAATACCATAATGTTTAGATCATTTTCATTCTCCAAGGGGCATGGCTAAAGTTAATTTTCTCAGTTGTGCATTATGAAATGAGGAAACAGTAGGCATACAGTTATGCATATATTGATTAGAATGTTGGTCAATCAAATAATCAATGAATTGGAAAAACTGATTAACCTCTTTTCTCAGCTTGATTATTGTTTCTGCAGGCCCATTGCCTGAGTCAGTGGTCTAACTCCAAATAAATGTTTGGAAAGAGGACGAAAGTGGAGAAAGGGGTTTGCTTTATTATAAATTGTGTAAACATTCTACCCGTATAATAGGCCAAATTTAATTCTCCAGTTGAACTTCTCTTCGTGCCTTACTAAGCTTATAAACATTTTGCACCTTCTGTAATGAAATGTGGGAATAAAATGTCTACGTGATGCTCACCGCTTTCTTTCCCAAGTTATTACTGGAAATGATACACCTTAATTAATGTTTATGGATTCACTGATGGAGGAAGAAATGACCAGATATATACTGGAAGGATGTTACATTTGAAATGAGCTTTAGTGTGTGCTTTCAATTTCAATTAGCTTCAGTTTAATTAGAGAAAATTTCAGAGGCTATATATTTGTAAATATTCTATAGTTGGTCAATCCTCCTTACTTATGGAATCCCAATGACATATATATAGATTGAACAGAAGGTCATTTCAGTTGGGGTGTGTATTGGAGTTCAGTCTTAGGCTCAAGTTATTTTATTGAAATATAAGTAATTTCCAACTGGGGATACGTCATGATTTAAAGTAAATTTGTTAAATATTAATTCGAATTGTTATGTATTATATATTTTCTTTTATGGTTAAGCAGGTTCCAGGGACATGGCGTTGGATGCTTGGGGTGTCTGCATTGCCTGCTATTATTCAATTTTTTCTTATGCTTTTTTTGCCAGAATCTCCACGCTGGCTTTATTTAAAGGTTCAAATACTTTGTTTCTATGGTTATGCTGCTTGAGATCTTTTCACACTATATGCGGATCATTTAATGTCGCATTATATTATCACAGAAAGACAAGGCTGAAGCAATTGTTGTGCTTTCAAAAATTTATGATCCATACCGGTTGGAAGTAGAGATTGATCAGCTAACTGCTGCACTCGAGGAAGAGCGCCAAAGAAAGTCTCGTGTGAGTCACTTTGACGTTTTTCGATCAAAAGAGTTGAGGCTTGCTTTTGTGGCTGGAGCCGGCATTCAGGTAATGTCAAAACTAGTAATATGAGAGCACTCATCAGTTGTTCTTCATTTGACTGTGTAAAGGCTAATTTCCTCTCCTTATCTTAGCCACTCTATATTTCTGAATCCTGCTTGTGTAACACGTTGGTGAAATCTTAAAACACTCAAGCCGAGCCTCTTAAAAACACGTGTACAAGCCCCCCTTCCTCGATTATAAACTCGTTTGATTCAAAAGTCTTAAGTCAATCAAGTAAGAAGGGCTTGAATTGTGATATGCAGGCATTCCAACAGTTCACTGGTATCAACACGGTTATGTATTACAGCCCAACTATTGTTCAGATGGCCGGTTTTAATTCCAACCAATTAGCACTTCTCCTATCCCTGGTTGTTGCATTCATGAATGCGGCGGGTACAATTGTTGGAATATACCTCATCGATCATTTTGGTCGTAGGAAGTTGGCATTGAGTAGTTTGTTCGGGGTAACCATATCTCTTATTGTCCTTGCGGTGGCATTTGAATTAGAATCCTCTGCTTCTGCGAATGTGGGTCTTTACGGTTGGCTAGCAGTTGCGGGTTTGGCACTTTATATTGCTTTCTTTGCTCCCGGAATGGGACCTGTGCCGTGGACGGTGAACTCAGAAATATATCCAGAAGCTTATCGAGGACTCTGTGGCGGGATGTCAGCTACGGTGAATTGGATATCAAATCTTATAGTAGCACAAAGTTTTCTGTCTGTAGCAGAGGCTGTGGGGACTGGGTCAACATTTTTTATTCTGGCTGGTGTGGCGGTTGTTGCTTTTGCATTTGTGGCTATATTGGTGCCGGAGACGAAGGGTTTGACGTTCGAGGAAGTGGAGCAAATATGGAAGGAGAGGGCGTGGGGGAGTGGACATGGAAGACAACCTTTGCTAAGCAGCCAGTCCTAAGATTGATTGCTTCATTACATGGGATTTTGTAATGTAATGTATGAATAAAACTTGTATTAGTATGTATTGTACGTGTGTCTACTTTGTATAAAGAGAAAATAAAATCCAGCAAAACCAACGCTTATGTTATGTGTTTGTAATCAGGAGAGAATTTCCATCCTCTGTGTCAAAGTCAAAAAAATTTAATTTTAATTTGTATTGGTTAATATATAATAGATCCCTAATATAGTGTAAAATTTATACTAAATCCTCCGGTTCGAAATTTAAATACCCCATTTTCAAATTTGTATATTTTAAATCTTCAATATACAATATATTTTCCTAAAAATGTATAAAAAGATCAAAATGCCCTTGATAAAATTGAAAAATGACAACTATCCTCCCTTTCTTGTCATTTCTCCTTTTTTTCTCTTACAAATGGCATTTTTCCGGGACATTCTCTGGCCACTTTCTAGAGACATGAGCTTTGGTCTTTGACTCATTTAGACGAGACGACTTCATTGGTTGTTACCTCATCTCCTGAAAAATAGTCGGAGAAGGCGCTGTGATGGTGGTGGCCGGCACGATTGAAATTCGTGCAGGTGGGGTGGTCCGGTGGTGGCTTTCCGACGATATTTTCCAGCGATCAAGATATGTATCTTGAAGTTCTCGACACGGGTAAGCTATTGCAAGTTACGAATGAATTCAATTTTTGTTAAGCAGTTTGAGAGTAATTGATATATTTTTTTTAAAAAAAATTTAAAGTTCGTAGATCTGAAATTAAGGACAAACGTTTTCGAATTTTGAAAAAATAATCAGAGATATAGAACGAGCACGAGAAGTACATTCGGGGTGAATATTTCAAGATTTTTCTGAGGGAGGGTGGTCCGGCGGCGGCGGTCAGCGAGATGAATGAGAAAGAAGGGGTGTGGAGGAAGTAAAAATTGTATGGAGAAACTGAAAAATAGGGATAAAATAGACTTTTTAAAACATTATGAGGGTTAGGAAAAATATATTGTGTAATGGAGATCTAAAATATGTAAAATTCGAAATAAGGTGTTTAGGATAAGTTTTAGAGATAAGTTTTTTGTTTTTTTTAATTAAAAAAAAAAAAGGATTTTATTGAGAACCCTCCTCTTATTAAAAAAATAACAAAGGAAAAAAGATTACATCAAGTACCAACATTCAAACAGGAAAGCATTACGACAAATCACAAATGTGCTCAGAAATATCATATTGATAATCACCATTATATTCATAGTCCCAATAATCATCATCATCCTCGCCTCGATAAGTTGAAGGTCCCTCATAACATCAATATTGTCTTTTAGTAACGTAAACATCTTCAAAATATGACTTAACAAATTCAATTCCACCCAAGGAGCACTGTTTATGCAAAAGAAGGCGGATTCTTGGTGCATGCGTTCATAAGATATTCATTAGAGTGTTGATCTGGTATTTTAGAGATAGTTGGTCTTATAATTTAGTATCCCATAATAATAATAATAATTTTTAGAGAAATTTATATTTGATTATCTTTTATTTAGGCATAATTAGAATGCAATCCATCTAGATCGAAAAAATTATATTTTTGTTCCTAAATTTTTAGAATCGTTCGTGCTATCTGATATCCGTTAGAGTTCCATTATATCATTTTGAAAATATTTTTTCTTTTCTCAATCAATTTGTGATCTAACGGCCAATATAAATTCATAATTTATAGGAATCGTTTTGTTTATATTTGTGAATTTAAGGATAATTTTGTAAATTTGGTAATATATTCAATATAATATTTATCCAAATTGTCAGGGATATAAGTGTATTTTTATAAATTATGTTAGAAAAGTCAGATGAAACAATACTTGTAAAGATTAAAATGAAAATTTTGATATGAAACAAAAGGTGTAAAGATTAAAATGTAAAATTTTACTTTAAATAAATTAGGTTATAATTAGACTCATATGTAGCGTCTCCCTAATTTTTATTCGCATTTACCAGAGATCTGCATGAAAGCCCAAAGTCCATCCAAATTCAGCCGGCCCAAAATCCCATCACCCGATTGGCTTTTAAGTGTTATTTTATTTTTTGTCAAAACACCCAGACCCAGGTTTACTTCAACATTCCAACTAATAATATTAAAAGCACATTTTACATTGCATCTAAAGATCCAAGCCAAAAGCTACCGATCTAGAATTAGAAACGGAAACCTGTTCTATTCTGCAACTTCCCTGACTGCTGCTCTCAGTCGAACTTCTATATAATATTGAATTCGTTGTCCTCACCACAATCTTTGCATTCGGGAGCTCTGTTTAGATCCCGTCGGAGGAGCCTCGCCTCATACTACCCGCTGTCGGTCACGCTCATTTAGCCTTCGCCAAATCTAAATCGCTGCTGAATTGCTACTACAGGTATTTTACCATTTTTACTTCATGATCTGAATTCAATTTCGATGGATCGGCCGCGTATCTATTATAGTAATGCCGGTGGCTTTCGTTCCGCTTGATTTGGTTGCTAGTTGATTTCAGTTCAACGTTTTCGCGATTGTCTGTAGTCAAACTTTCCTTCTTTCTGATAAGATCTGATTGTGCTGCAATACTGCCTGGGATGCGTTTACGTTATGCTAATTGTTGTCCGTTTAGTGACGTGCTTATAATTTTGTATACAAGGTATCCATGATTGTGAATTCTGAGGTTTAGTGTGTAGTTGTGTACTGGATTATGAGAATATGGCTTTGGAGGTTTTGATGGGGCTCTTCCTTTTGATTTTCAGGTTAAATTTTCATAGCCTGCCTAGGGTTGGCTGATGAAGAGCGGGATGATAGAATGCAGTGTCTGTCATTCCAAACTGGTTTCTCCTACCACAAAGGTTATCTCACGAGCTTATGATCAGCACAGGAGCAAGGTGTCCTCAAAGCAACGAGTGCTCAACTTCTTATTAGTTGGCGGTGATTGTGTTCTAGTTGGTTTCCAGGTATACGTGTCCTGGTGTTATACCATTGGTTTATGTCAGAGGAGGAAAAGACATACTGTGCGCTATCACTGTTTCCTGCATTTCCGATTCTGTTTTGTTGATTTTCTCATTGTACAATTGCTACATTGTTACAAGCAAAGTTATTACAAATCATTTGTTCCAATTCTCATACTTGTTTGTAATCCTTATCTGGAATTCTCTTTTACAGCCTATTTTGGTTTATATGTCAAAAGTGGATGGCCGCTTCAAGTTTAGCCCCATCAGTGTCAACTTTCTGACAGAGGTTGCAAAAGTCATTTTTGCAATTATGATGCTTATATTCCAGGTAGTTCACACTATTCTCTGTGATCTGTTTATAAAACTCACATACTGTCCTTATGTTTCCACATTTCTTCAAATAACACACAAAAATAAAAGAATAAAGGTTCATCCTCCATCAGGGAAAACTATTTATAGGACATAAAAATAATAATATCAGAAATGTGAGAGACATATCCAAAGTTTCCAATAGTGTCTCGATGTGATCACGACATAAATGGATATGAGATCAATGAAGAATACTTGGGTGTTGCATTTAATCATTGCATTTACAGTAAACTAGAACAAATTCTGATCATATGATAATAAGGAGAACAAGAGAAACTTTTTTCTGCCAGGGTACTAACTTTGAGGCTTCTAGAAAATAACCCAAAGACAAAAATCACCCATGTGACAGTGTTGTACTTTCTTTGTGTTCACATGTCTGATATAAATGTGAATGGAGGTTTCTTACTTAATGAATAGCTGGAATTTTCCATAAAGTTCTCTACACCAAGGTGTGGAAACTAGGAGAAATTTTATGGCTTTCTTATAAAATGGTTTTGACATATATTTTATAGTTGCATGCTTTAGTGTTTAGTAGATTTTAATTTTGATCACAGCTAGCTGTTGCTGTTTTTATTTTTTCCCATTAGGAGACTGATAAGTTTGTTTCAATACTATCTGCGGAGATTTTAATGAGCCAATATTTATCTGTGTGCGTAAGCTTTCTTCATCTGGCTGCGTGCAAGTTGTTTTTATTTCATTAATATATAGGAGAAAAACTTTACTGTTAAGCCTACTGTGAGTTGACTGCTATACCAGATAGTGATGTGTGTATATCCATGCACATTTATGTCACATCTCTAGCTTGTGATATTTAGTGTTGCTCCTCTTCTTGCAGGCTAGGCGTCAGAAAGTTGGCGAAAAGCCACTCCTCTCAATTTCCACCTTTATTCAGGTGCATTTTATATACTGATATATCAACATTGATGTTTGGTTTCAGATACTTCAATTCACTTTCACATGCTTTTGACTAGAAATGATTGATTGATATCCTAAATTTTCTATTGACATCATCCTGCATTGCCTCATGTTATCTTTCTCTTTCTGATCTACCTTATTTTAACTGTTTCCTTTTTGTGGTCTTTTATGCTCATGATATGCTTGAAATGTGTATGGGGTACAAGTTCATGTAAATTGGGACAACATATCCTGTTTTTTGTTGAAAAAGGAGAAAGTATACAGAATATACTGGCTAAATAGACTATGAGGGAGTAATACATCCATTGTAAGCTTATAAATCCAGGCATACTTGATATCAAATTATTCATCCTGCTCACTGCATATATGTGACTAAGATAATATATCTGAATGATCATTAAGATGATATCTAAAACTTTTAATGTAATAAATCAAATGTTTCTCTGTATCCACCTTTTAATACTTTGAGCGTATAGATGGTCTTGCTGACAAAAGTTTTGTTGCTCAATATGAGAGGATGCTAACCTTAATTTGGTTCACATAATTTTATTGCAAACCATGCTCTGAGATCATTATCCTGCTAAGAATCATAATAGCTAGTTCTTTGCGTTCTGTTTTCTTGAATGATAATGTTCATTTGGAAATATATGCGGTAATGACAATCTTGTCCTGTCCTTTCTTAGGTAATAGGGTTGTGGTCTCACATCCTTCTTTTGCTTTATCTTCTCATAAAAGATATGTTATCCGAATGTTTTTCTTTATTTCTGCTAGGCTAATGGTGGTATTGATTGAGTAATTTTATGTATTTGCAGGCTGCTCGCAGCAATAAACTTCTTGCTGTTCCGGCCCTTCTTTATGCTATAAATAACTACCTGAAGTTCATTATGCAGGTAAATTTTTATTCTTCATACATGGTAATCTAGTCTTCAGTGTTCCCTCTTCACTGTCCTCGAGATGGGTGTGATGCAAAATAATATCATAAACCGGATTAATCTTTCCTCTTATGAATTTGGACACAGATATCAATGCTAGTAGAATCCCGCAGTTGAAAAAATAATTTCATTCATTTTCCTCCTTTCACAAAAAAATGAGAAAACTTCCAAGAATTGACCAAGAACTTGCAATAACATGGAAAATGTGAATTTTATATAAAAAAAACCTAATAATTTGGTTGAGACAATTTATCAAACACCTTGATCCCACATAATTGCCATCCCCTTAGGCTAATAGGGGTTTAGCTACTCATACTAAGCTTAAAAACAATAAAATCTAACATAAATTAATAGCATAGACATTGTTCTCAACAACTAAATCATAAACTAATTCCAAAAACTAGCATTCTTTAACTACAACATTAACCACTTAACAATAATTAAAAGAGTAGAGCAAACTATTGGAGTAATCAAAATCTTCATCATCCTTCTCCATCTTCATTATCATTAATTAGGGTTTAATTTGATGTGAAAAGGAAAGAAAACATAGGTTATAAGGCTCAATACTGGCAAATAAACAAGGCTTGGGGTGAAACTCCGCACAAACCAAAATCAAGGGGGCGGTACGGCCCTTGGGTGTGCCAGGTGACGCGTCTCTGCAATTAGCTTAAAAAATGAGGCTTCTGATATTGGGCACAACCAAGTTAAAAATAACACTTGGAATGAACATGACCATGCTGGAATCTTGCATCCAAATATTAAATTTAGCCAATATTGACACAGGCACACAGCCGTGCTGAGATCAACTGAGTCGTGTCAGTGAACAGTTGACTTTTTTCAGTCGTTTTTCTACTTTTCGCTCTAACGAGACCAGTTAAGCCTACAATCTACAACATAATTGATAGGAAATATGCTATAATCAAGGGTATAAAAGCACTACAACATTTTGCTTTCTTATGATGAATCTTCTTTAGGACCTTTTTCTTAATACTGGTTGTTTCCTTTCACTTTCATTGTTACTGGATTTGGTGTACTGCCGTTTTCCTCCATTTAATAACTAATCACTATGCTTTGTAAATGTTTTTCTCCAGCTATATTTCAACCCTGCAACAGTGAAGATGTTGAGCAATCTAAAGGTGTGTGGCTATGCACTTGTCTTTTATATGTTTTCTCTTCTTTTATAACTTTAAAGCTCCTTATTGGCGTTCAGCACATTGTGGTGCTAACAAGGGTGGTAGGAAATTATCACTGATTAATTTTCTAACCCTATGGTGTTCAAGGCACGAGTTTGTTTTCTTATCAACCACATTTTTCTCACCATTATCTTCATCTGTTCATCGCTTGTAACTACCACAGTTAATTGGAGAATTATATCTCACTAACAAAGGAAATTGGCTATTGCCTGATATTTTTAATTGTTATTAACTTATCGTTTGAGTTTGTTCCAGTCTGTGTTGTCGAACATGGTTAAGTGGGAGAAGACACCTTCAAAACTTAAACTCCTCAAGCACTAGGGAAGCTTATTGAGCAATTGTTAGATAGTATAACTCCTCTATGTTTGTTTCATTCTTTCAACTTACACTTCTGACTGATCATTTCATGTTTACTTTTTTTCAGGTTTTGGTTATTGCTGTGCTTCTGAAGATCATAATGAGGCGTCGGTTTTCAATAATTCAGGTGAGTTCCACCGATGAGATTGAACATATTGATATGTATTATGAAATAGAAAGTTTACACAAAATGAAATTTGATGATTTAGTTGAAGATGAGCTTTGTATGGCACAATGTTTAATCATATGCTAATGTTTAGTAGTGATAATATTTTGTACCACAGTGGGAGGCTCTTGCTTTGTTGCTGATTGGGATTAGTATAAATCAACTTAAAGCATCCCCTGAGGGCACCAGTGCTTTAGGTCTTCCAGTTACAACTGGTGCATATGTGTATACGCTGATATTTGTAAGTGATTCAAGGCATGTACTGGTGCTTGCTATCATGAATTGCTTTGATGTGTATTTATAGGCTTGATTTTCTCTTTCTTTTGTTCTCTGAACTTCTACTTGCAATTATACCTCACCTTTGAACATTCAATGCAGGTGACTGTTCCTTCTATGGCCTCAGTCTTCAATGAATACGCACTGAAAAGTCAATATGACACAAGCATTTATCTTCAGGTGCATTAACATGGCTAACTGTAGCAAATTTTTGTTTCCCGTTCTTGCATACTTGTCCTTTGACCTTGTTCCATGTATGTTACCACATACCAAAGCCCTTCTCACTTTGTGCACAACAGAGCTTTACCTCACTGAAGCAACAAAGTTTCACTCTTCACTTCCTCAATAGCAACTTTTATATGCTGGAAATTATTTGGTCATGAAGGCATGAGATTAGATTGTTTTGTGAGAATAGTATTCTCATGATTCTGAGAGTGACCTAAAAATATAAGGGGAAAAAAAGTGTTTTGGGTTTCGTTGTGAGTGATGAAGAGATGATTTCTTATCAATCATTTGTAGATATTTGATTGAGTTAACTAATTATTACCCTATGCGGTTGATACATATGTGTTTCTTTAGTTTTTATCTGATGGCTCTCCCAGAAAGACCCTTTAATTCTGCTACTTAATTTGCAGAACTTATTCTTGTATGGATATGGAGCTATATTCAACTTCCTTGGAATTCTTGGATCCGCCATTTTTAAAGGTACCATTGCAAAATTTGTTTCTCCAGTCTTCCAATTAGTTTTATCCACATGGAAGGAAATCATTTCGAATTATCCCTACAATAGCATGACATGGGTGTTAGGGTTTACCTCTGCGATCCTCATCAGGGTTTGGATTGCTGGACTGTGCTTGCTGTTTGATGGTTATATTTACAATAATTCTAATATATATTTTCAGGCCCGAGCAGCTTTGATATATTGGAAGGACATTCAAAAGCTACAATGCTTTTGATATGTAACAATGCTGCACAGGGAATTCTATCTTCCTTTTTTTTCAAATATGCAGGTGAGAAAAGTGCATTGACCATTGTAGATTTGTGGATATGTTTGCTTTTAATTCTTTCTGCTAAATGCTTACACCATCCCTTTGTTCTTGATGTTATCAGATACGATTTTGAAGAAATATTCGTCAACTGTTGCCACAATATTTACAGGCATAGCATCTGCTGTTTTGTTTGGCCATACATTGACCATAAACTTTTTGTTAGGAATTTCAGTGGTTTTCATTTCAATGCATCAGGTAGCGCAAGTGACAGAAGTATCTGTTTTTTCGTTTATAATTTGTTCCAAGGCTTACCTCTTGCTTTGCTTGGCCTTATCAGTTCTTTTCACCTCTTTCAAAAGTCAAGGATGACCAACAAACTGGGGTGCTTGAGAGAGTGGATGTACAGGATAATCATAGGTATTTGTGGTGTCTTACTTTTCAATCACGTTCTCAAAAGAGGTTAGCATCACAATGCATTTTCACTTATCAATTTTTGTAGGTCGAGGGAGTTATCATTCATAAATATGGCTGCCGGAGCTAATGAAGAGGTAGAAGTAGTTGTTTTCAAGATGCTGCAGGCATGTTTGTTTTTTTTTTTCTTCTTAAGAATGCAGTTCCTCAAATTTTTATTTGCTTTCTCCAGGCAACCCATCATGTCGGACCTGATGAAAAACAACCACTTCTTCCAACCTGAAGTTAATCTGCAGTATGTTCTGGAACTTTTAGTTACTTTTTGTGCCATGTTTATTCTCCACAATTCAGTATGTGTATCGGCTTTGATGTTTGCGCTGATGAATCTATTACCTTGCTTTGTTTAATTGAATTTCACCCTAGAAAGGCCTTGATTACCAATAAAAGCTTGATAATAAAAATGATTCATTTATGACTTCAAACTTGGCTGAACTATAGTGACCGGAAAATTTTAAAACAGTGTGGATTAAACTGAAAATACACCACATAAGTTTCGATTTCACTACAGTTTGGAGAAGTGTTATGATATACATTCTACTCAAACATTTTATCATCAGGCACAGACATTTGTTTATTTGAAAAGGGCTTCTTCTCTGTCAATCTCTCTCGTTGCTCAGGCACATATATTTTATAGCATCTTTGTAATAGAAGGTGGGCGATGTTATCTCCCCGTATCATTTTGATATGTACACTAATACGTGTATGGCATTCTATTATTCAACATACTATGATTGTAACTTTTGAACATTGGATTTCATTGCAGGCGATTCTTCTTCTGGCCCAAGCGCTAGAAGTTATAGGGAAAGAAGATAACGCAATGTTTTATGGGAAAAATAAAGGCAGTTGGAAGTTTTTGGTTTGAAGATACATGATCGGTGTCATATTTCTGCTTGCGCTGTTTTTTCCTAGGAATAGTTTAAAAATACTATGTTGGGGAATTCACCTTTGGGAGGGCCATCTTACTCTTGTCATTAACAGTGTTACATACATGGTAATGTATATCGATTACTTTTAGGTCCGTTATGACTTGATTCATTACTTTTTATTGGAACATATTTTTATTTATCTACAACACAATGAAGCTTATTTTTTGAACTTTTACAGTAGTTTGCCTCTTTCTTACAAGTCTTCTCGATCAACAATTAATTTGAGTCTACTAATCTTGAGTTAACGTCTCGTCTACAAACTTTGAATTAATGCACACCGAGTCTTTCTCTTCACAGGTGGATTGCTGCTAGATGTGTCCATGTTAATGCTGATGCACACTGTAAATTGTTGGAGTTTTATAGATTGATTTTTCCAAGAAAAAATGTAATGTGTTAATAAGGCTTTCGACCAAATATATATACATATATATATCATGGAAGTGGAATGTTTATATGCAGTAAGATAAGAGTGTATTGCCCTCGAGCGCAGCTCCATTGAGGGGCTTGAAGTCCTTTGGTTTTCTCTTGTGGACTCGATTCTTGAGGGCGAAGCGAGGCGATATTAAGGTTTGTTTGCTTGAGTTTACATATGTACGTCTATATGTTCTCAACCAACTACCAAAATCATGTAAATGAAGTTAAATAAGAGCTGGTATTGTCATATTGCACAACCACATGATATATAGTCCTTCCATTCAAATTACATGAACAAAAAATAAAGATTAAAATTGTTGTTCGCCTAGATAAAGAAAAACAAGTAAGCTGCAATATTCCTAATACTATTGAATAGAATCAATGGCTTTGTTGAGGATAATGGACGGTTGCGATGTGATTATGAGCCACAGTTCCAATCCATAACTTCCCCTTTTCCTCTCTCACTTCACTCACTAACTTCATAACATGACCTTCCTTATCATCAAGAACATCCAATATCTTTCCCTCATCATTGAGCATTGCTATCACCGTATACATTCTCATTCCCACCAGTCTGGCCAAGTACCTCATTGGGATTGGGAGTCTGAAGTATACGCTTCGCAGCCATGGGTTCTGTATGAAAATCTCTTGGGCCGCAGTTCTGCAACAGTCTATGGCAACCCAATAGTTGCCTTTCTCATTTATTCTTACATTGTCCGGGAATCCTGGAAGGTTTGCAACGACCTCCATGGTTCCCGTTTTAGGGCCCTCCAAGAAGTATTTCATGATCCTGTGAAAACGTACTTTCATCATCAATCCATATCTATGAGTGTAATGAATTAATTAAAAGAGATGCAAAATAAATACCTGCAGTTCGTAGTTTCAGTGAATAAAATAAAAGACTGGTCCTTAGACAATTGGACTCCATTTGGAAATGCCAAACCTTCTAACACAACATGAGTAGTTTTTGTTTGAGGGTCATATCTTAGGAGTCGTCCCGTTGCTTCTCCTTCCAATAATATGAAAAAATGGTCCCTGTATGCTTGGATGATCAGTCAAACTGTGAAAGCCTATTCAATTTGTAACTATCTCAAGCAGTTATTTAAGGGTAGTAAATGTAATTTGCGGGTTCATAATTTAAATGCATAAATATTTTGGAAACTTTTTGATGCCATTCCATCACTTACACTCTGTTATATCTCTTGCTAGTGTCGGTGAAGAAGATGGATCCGTTGTTATGAATATCGAGGTCGTTTGCGAAAAGAATAGGCTTTCCATCAGCATCGTTTGTTGCTAAGGGAGTTGCAACGCCTCCTTCATGTCCTACTACCATTAGACCATAGTAAGCATCTGCTATGTATAGATTTCCACTCTTTTTATCGAACCTTAGCCCAAGAGGACGTCCACATCTTGACTCGTACTTCCATTGTTTCTTTGTTGTTGAATCAACCCCTTTTGCACATAGTTTCTCTGACCTGAAAAACGAAAAATGAGATATTCTGGAAAACTATCAACACTTACTTACACTTAAGATAGATAGATACATATAAGAAAACAATTGAAATCTCACCAGTTATGTGTAACTAGTGCAAATGTTTCCCATCCGGCATCTTCCCCCATCCATCTGACCACCCGTCCATCGGCTAGTCCGGTATAGGGGCCCCGGCCACACAAGTCAAATTCCAATGACTCGGGCCCGAATATTTGATCCTTAAACTCCAAATTACCTTTTCCTAACCGGCTGAGGTTGTCTGAAGGCCAACTCTCCATGACTTGATGATAAGGAGCTATGTCATTTTTGACAGGCCTAAAGTCATGTCCTCCCACGGGACTCAATTCGAAAGGGTCCATCACTATGAAGCTCAATGCTAAAACAAAGAGTATAATGTAGGGATGTTGGAATAGAGTCCCATCTTTGAGCAGGAACATTAATCTCTTCTCCATGTGGTTGTTGTTAGCCTGTGATGGGGTGAAATGAGCTGAAGTAGGGATTGCAGCTTGTTATTATAGGTATCAATTAGCTAGTAATCAAAGCTTGAGATGATCATGTGATGATCATGATGTGCTTTGTGGTTGGAAGTAGGTTTTGTATCGTTTGTCATGCATGTTTTTCGCATTATTTCTTTGTTGTTGGACTAAGAATTAATTCTTGACATAAGTAAATCATCCTCTTCGTGCCCTTCTCAGCTTCCTATTTCTTTTTTTTCCCCCCTTAAATAGTTAAATGTGAAGGCCTAGGAGTTGGGGACGTGGGGTTCTTTTAAGTTGGGGTTAATTACACTTACCCCTTATATTAGACCGGATAATTAGAATTTATTATTATTTTTAAATTAAATTACATATACCGTCCTTCAAAAAATAAGTAATTACACTTAATCCCCATTTTCATTAAAAATCATTGACGTCGGCAAATTTTTTAATAAAAACCCAAAAAAATCCTTCGTTAACATTAGTCAATTTTTTTATTCTCTCATGTTGCACTTGGGGGTTAACTGTAATTAACTATACTAATATAGGTGTTAAGTGTAATATTTTTAATAACATTTTTCAACTGCCATTTTTGAACAAAATATAGACATTAATACATTATAACAACTATATTCCTCTTTTAGCTATAATTTATTAATATAAATTGAATATTTATTTTATATTAAAAGTATAATTAATTAATTATAGTTTTTTTTTATAGTTAAAGATCAATTAAAAATATAATTAATTGTGGTGACTTTATTATTGAATTTTTTAATTTACTTAGCTTAATGAAAAAAATGCTAATTCAAAATTAGAAGTTAAATTATTTTTTATATAAATATAAGTTAATTGCTAATAATTATTAAATAACAATTAATTATAAACAAAAATTGTAAACTGATCGTGCTAAGAGTTGGTCGAGTTGACTTGCTTCCTTAGATCGTTCTGTCAAGAATTTGTATGAGTGGACTCTTTCAACTTGCAAAACACCTAACACCTAAAGGGTAAAACAGTCGGAGTTCTAACCAGCACACTCTCCGACATCAAGCCAGTACTAGATTCTTAGTGTAAGTGATAAATGAGTTCGAATGTCTTAAATGCACTTACCTAACACGCATTACTCAAGGCTGGGGTATTTATAGCTTTGGGCCTAAAACACACTAAGCACACGCATTATGGTGCGACAATAAGCGTGATCGTATTCGACCTGGCTCCTTGCTAATTTCGACTTGACCGAAGTTGTACACGTCATACTCTTTTTCCCTTTTTGGCAAATTCGAGTAATGCAGGACATTAACTGCATCCTTATATATACAATTGTCCTATAGGTTAATTACACATGCCCTGACAGGGGTGTCAGGTTACGGACTTGTCTGGCTCCTTAATAAATCGATCTGGGGATTGATATACGACACCTTATCTGTGCGTCCGTGTGGATCGATCTGAGCCTTTCAACTCTCGACCTCTAAACTTTGTCCAACTTGGCCATGGTTGGTGAGTCTCTTAAGATTGATCTCCTTTAATGGATCGATCTCCATGTCGGTTCCGTCCAGGCTATAGCCTTGACCTTTAACCGATCTGGGGCTGTGTCTGTTGTGTGCCTCTTTTTCAGTGTTTACGTGGCATTTGAAGTATCGGCCTTAATGGTTGTGGGGTTCATAGGGCTTATCTAAGAGCACAACATGTGGCCCACTGTAAATATGTCATGTCAGAGGCCCCCAAATTACCAGGGTAATTTTCAAACTGAGGACCAGCCCACAGGTAATTACAACCTTTGCAATCGAATTGTTGCCACATTAATCTTCTCAATCAATCGATTTGGAGGCCGCAATCATATCGAACTTACACATTTCAAAAGTTACTTTTTTATCTCCTATAAATAGGAGGCCCCGCTAACCTTCACTTCACCTTTTTACGTAGCCAAGCTATTGAACCGATCTAACCTCTAGCTCGAGCGTGTTCGTCTCCAAAGGTTTGTTTTGGTCTCTGATCATTCTTTAGCCATTAGCCTATCTTTAAGTCCTTTCTCTTTGTATCCATGGATTTTCCAATTGCTTTTATCCCCTCTCCTACTCGACCACGCGACTCAGATAGTCGCAGGCAGGCTCTGGCGACTTGGCTCGCCTCGAGTAGTAATCCCATTATAGATGAAAACGTTCCTCTTCTTTCTGGAAGTGATCCTATGTGGAAGAAGTGTCCAACGAGGCTTGCAAATTGCAATGATCCGCCACGTGGCAGATAACTGGCAGTTCGAGATATACCACTATCAAAGTAAATTAGAATAATGTATGAATTAAAAATAAGATTTCTTTAATTGAAAGAAAAACATAAACGAATTTTATAAACCAAACTAAATATATAAAGTCAAATAAAATATGAACGAAGTGTATAGTCAATTGTAGATGAAAGAGGAATATAGTTATTATAACGGTTATACTTTGTCCAAAAATAATAATGAAAAATTTTGTTAAAAATATTACACTTAACCTCAAACTGTTATAGTCAATTACAATCAACACCTAAGGGAAACATGTGAATAAAAAATTTAACAAAGTCAACGGAGAGTATTTTCGAATTTTTATTAAATTTTTTATGACGTCAACGATTTTTAGACGAAAATGGAGATTAATTATAATTACTTATTTTGTAAAGGGTGATGTATATTATTTAATTTAAACGTAATAGCTAATTGTAATTACCACGTCTAATAAATAGACGTATATAATTAACCCTTTAAGATATGCATCAAATTAAGACGCAACCAACCAACACCAGGGAAAAAAAGAGTAAAGAAAAAATTAATGTTTGCTCTTTATTTCTAAATAATAACAAAAGGGCCCAATGACATGCGGAATGCGAGATTAAATTACATACTTTCAATAAAAAAAGGCACAGCTAAGCTAAAAGAGCAATTCCAATTGTCACAATAATTGTAGGCATTCTTAGACTTTGATTAACATCACCGTCAACCATCACATACAGATACAGACACACAATTTTCTTTTATCATATGGTGTATTATTACTAGCTAGTATTTATTCCGTGGATGTCAATGTCAGTGGGCCAATTTTTATAAGAGAATTAAGGGCGAAGGTTTCAACTTTGAGTTTCAATTGTTGTTGAACTTGAACTTGTTCCTTTGTTTAGTTTCAGCAAGCAGCAAGAATGAGGAGGATGAAGGAGAAGTTGTGGAGAAAGAAGACTCTCCTCGCACTTGGGTTGGGTCAGTTCCTTTCTCTTATCATCACAGCAACTGGCTTCGCCTCTTCTGAATTGGCCAATAAAGGTGCTCTCACCCTCTTTCCATCCAATTTAATCGAAACGAGCAAGAAAAACTTTTCCTTTGAAGTGATTTTACTTACTGGCTTAGTTCTATAACTATTCTACCAATCCAATCATTCTTGTCTGCCACCTTAATAATTTATTATAAAAACCTGAAATTTCTCAGTGCTTTTTACTTTTTAATGAGGGGACTGTATTTGCAAATAAAATAAGTAGTGTATTAGGATGGTATGCATGTTCCATCGAAAAAGTGGTTGGCTGTCTTTTCTTTTGCCACTTTTTTCTTCTTCAAGAAGTGGCTTTTCTTTTGAAATTGATCTACTAAAGTTTAAAAATCTCTTCTTTTCTTTTGGCGAAACGTAACTAATAGCAAGTGCCTTTGGCTACCATCCATCCACTTATGTATCATCAATTATTAAAAAAAAAAAAAAAAAAGCTTTCTTAAGAATCGAATCTGTGCGCAATCAATTATAAAAAAAAGGTTTCTTTTATTTGTATTGAAAAAGGAAAAAGAGGCCCAAAAGTAGTAGGAGTAATTTGAGTTGAGTGTTAGGAGACCTAGGCTAGGCGAGTCATAACTTGGTTGCGAGGAAGGAATCAGCCGTTGGTTCCAAATTTCCAATCTTCCACTCAAACTCCACAATTTCGGTATCATCATCATTACGATTTCACCATGTCATATAAAAATCGATTCTTTATGCTTCTTCAACACCCTGTTCTCACAAAACAGTGATCTTCAGACCGCTTTCAGCTTCCTAATTCTACTTGTTGAGTTTTGTTTCCCATAAATTCATAAAGAGAGATGGTGAATTGGAAGGAGTTCTGGACAAAGAGTACAGTGGTGGGACTTGTGTTGGGACAGCTTCTATCTCTTCTGGTCACTTCCACGGGATTCACATCCTCTGAACTCGCCAAAAAAGGTTCCTTTTCGTGTGTTCATATTCATGCCAATATCACAGTTTCATTCCGAAATCTCTTGGGTTGGGTTCCCAGTCTTTGATTTTCGTCGAGTTAACGGAGTACTAACTATGTATATATGTGCCCCCGTGTGTGTGATTTTCTTTTGTTTTTTGTTTTTTTGGATGGTTATCTACTTATCTTTGTTGAGTGTTTCTGTTGTACTTTACTCTATTCTTACTTGGAGATGGGTCTTTATCTTAAGTTATTTTATTAATTATTTATATATTTTAAGCATATTTGTGCCTGACCTCATCCTCTCACCTGTCTCTGAATTATAGGGATTAATGCACCAACTTCTCAGTCTTTCTTGAACTATGTGTTGTTGACTTTGGTATATGGGAGCATCATGCTCTACCGATGGCAACCTCTCAAGGTCAGTCAATTACTGGCCTAAAACTTCTTCAATCTAGTGATAATTTCTCCTTCAACTGCTCCTTCAATTCCTAGGCTTTAGGAAAACTGTAAAAAACAGCACTTCTGCACTTGTTTTGGCCTTTTGGGAACCTAACTAGTGCTTATTTTAAGTCGAAATAAGCTACAAGTTAGGAGCTGATTAATTTCCTGTTTCAACTTATAGTTTCCACTTTCCAGCTTATTTTGGTATTTAAATGCAAGTTGGTGTAGCCTGCTAAAAGTGCTTTTCAACTCTTTTTAACGATACTCAATTTACTTTTATTTAGCTTTTAACTTTTTATCCAAAAACTCACCACTTTTCCTACTTTACTCTTTTTCCAGCTTAAGCTTCTACTTGTAGAAGTTCTTGCAAAGACAATTAATGACACGTCCCCAACTTCTTGATCTGTCAATATTAAGATTTTTATGATTTGTACTTGTAGATACATCCTTGTTCCCTTTTATTTAGATCCTTTTTAGAACCCTGCGCAGATTATTTTTCATAGCTGAGACCATTACCAAATGTTTTGAGACTGAATAGTGACTCCAATATCATGTATAAAAGAGGTCAAAAGGTTAAACTTGCCTATTGTTAAGATCACTCGAGGAGCAAGTTCAGTGTTCTTCATATTAGTTTTCTGTATTGTTCATATAATGCTTTAAGTGGTTTTTTTTTTTTTTTTTTTTCAAAATTTCTGCCTCTGTAGCCACGGGCTATTAGTGACATGTACGGTGTTTAATCTCAGCTTCATTTTTTCCACTTGTTAATGTGTTTCAGGGTAATGGTGCTAGAACCATGCATTTAAGCTTTTAACTTGTAGTTTAGATTACGAGGAGCCTTTCATTACTAGACTCGAGTTTGCACATTGATTTTCTTGCAAATACTTAAAATATTTAAAAGTGAAACTGACCATATGTGAGGAAGAGAATCTATAGAGAATGATTGGCAATGGTGGATTTGAAGAGCCTCTATGGAACTGACATGAAGTTCCTTATTTACTAAGCTTAGATTAACATGTTTTTAATTTAGTTTAGTGTGATAAGTACTCGGATGGACTGAACCAGTTATGAATGCACAAACTCGAGTTTCTCGTTGAAACTATTAAATACAAGAGTTTGAAAAACAAATTCTTTATATCTCAATGACGTCTCGTGATTTTACATGTTCCTTGTATTCCTTTTCTCTATACGCAGGCAAAATGGTACTACTATGTCTTGCTCGGATTTGTTGATGTGGAAGCCAATTTTCTCGGTAAGTTACTATGAATATTTCCTCTTGTAGTTGCTCTGAACTGTATTTGAATACTCGAGACAAAGCCACCAGTACTATCTTATTTTTAAATGTTCAGCTGTAGACGAGAGTGTCCTATGCAGTTTTTTATTGTTATGAGTGCCTTCGACATGCCTCTAATTTGGAATTGTTTAATGGGTGGCACACATTTTTCTAGATGAGGATACATAAGGGTGCACGAGTAACTAAACTACCTAATGGAAGTCTGCCCATTTTCATTATTACTTAGGCAAGAAGGATGTTGAGAAATTTTTAAGTCGTCATGCATGAAAAGTCAATATGTCTCTTCATATCTGCCAAAGGAGAATTAATCATGATTACTAGAATTTTGTTATTTATTGGACGACCACTAAATGCTGTTGTTATTTTGTTCTGGAAGCAAGGAAATTGTATCTCAGTTGCCTTTTTCTTTCATGTGTAAATGAAAAACTTACTTTGCGAAATGTTCCGTATATGTCTTTCACTCTTTCCCAACCTTGTATTACTTGTGTGGAATGTTAGGTAGATGATGTATTTAGATTCTTGAAGTAATGATCTGTAGGATCTATAGGACATTAAATATCTGTAATAATTAAATTATATGGCAATAGTGTAATTTGTTGAATTGAACATGATTACAGGACTGAATTTTCACCTTTGTGCCTTTTAACATGGCAGTTGTAAAGGCTTACCAGTATACATCAATTACAAGTGTCATGCTGCTGGACTGTTGGACAATACCATGTGTTCTATTTCTCACCTGGTTCTTTTTGAAGACAAAATACAGATTCAAAAAGTTTGTTGGTGTAGCAATGTGTATTGCGGGCCTCGTAATAGTAGTATTTTCGGATGTACATTCTGGTGATAGATCATGTAAGTATTATTCTTCATATGGATCAATCATTTTATTTGAGTGAGTGGTTGTTTGGCTAAGTTAACCTTATTCACAAATTTTTTTTATGTTTTTGAAGCTTACAAGATGCTATAATCAATATCTTAAAGTGCCTGCAATGAAATGTGATCATACAATTAATAGGATGTTATAGGCAATTGTGCAATTAGTAAGCTCATTTTGTAAATATTTTAGTACACACTTTGAGATATGCTATAACTCTGGGCTCTTGATGTTTTAAGGAGCTTATAAGCTCACCTAAAGATCTCTTATAGGGTGTTTGACCGAGTTTCTCTTCCAAACAGCTTATGAGCTGTCTAGGAGCTTATGAGCATTTACAAAGTGTTTGGAGGAATTTCTATTAAAACAACTTATAAGACATGGAAATAAGATCTTAAGAGCCTTTAAGCTCCTTTAAAATAAGTTGGGGTATGCCAACTTATTTTAACATGTTAACATATTGTCCTTCTTTTTTACCATATTAATTATACAATTGCCATCAGTAACATCTTTTAAGCTCATAATCTTATTTTTATCCATAAAACGTTGAGAGCTTATTTTTAAAACAAGTATCTTATAAGATCCAAAAACGTCTTGTAAGACACTTAAAATTAGCTTAGCCAAAGAACCTCTTTGTTCTATCACCCCTTTGATATTCCTTTTTAAGTTTCTGCTCTTATAATTCTGTTGTTTTAGCCGGTAGCAACCCTATCAAAGGCGATCTGCTTGTTGTTGCGGGGGCCACACTTTATGGTGTTAGTAATGTTACTGAGGTAGGCATACTGTTTCAACTTTGTTGGCTTGACTGCTTGTGCTTATTAGTGATCTATTTGGAGTTGAGGAATTCATTTCTGCTTCATAAAAAATTTATTATCTTAATCTTTTTCTGCTCAGTTGATGCAAATTCTTTGCTTTGTTTCTTATTTACATCCTATGAGATACAGTCGCCTCACACTCTTTTTAACCTTTGTCCGTTAATGTGCTTTATTTTATTTCCTACATTTCTTTCTTCGTATTTTTATTGTTTTTTCTGCTCTTTGCTAGTCCTGTCTAATTTTAATTTATTCTTCATTTTGCCACTGGTTCTCTCCGCTTTGTTTTCTGTTGCATTATTTTTCTGCTCCTCCAATCGAATGAAGTTTAGTTCCCTTACTTCCAGACTCTGTTCTAGTTGCAGTTTGATCTATGAAGTTTCGGAGATTTCTTTGGGCTGATTTTTGGTTTTTCATTCATTCGTAGGGGTGTTTGCAAACTCTAAAAATAAGTGCTTATGGGATTCTAGCTTATTTTCAACACTTTGGGAGTGTTTGGAAAACTAACTTCTTATTTTAAGCAGAAATAAGCCAGAATTTGGAAGCGCCCAGGACATTCTTTACTTGTAAATTCTATGTTTTTCTGTAATTAATCAAAATTCTTTTTCGACAATGATAGCCTGATTGAAATATTAATATTCCTAAAATAACCTTTTACCCACAATTAGAACTCTAGGATTTATAAGATCGTAAATAGAGAAATATAATTAATTTATACATTTATATATTAGATTATAAATATATATAAATAAAACAAATTATATCTTATTTTATTGTAACATAATAAAAGTTTTATATTCATATAGAATAATATTATTTAGTATGTTATTATTTATAAACGAAATATTAATAGTATAACCTAAGATATATATATATATATATATAATAGTAAGCATAATATATTTTACTACCTACAGATAATGTTATATAAATATAATAATTTAAAACTATTGTTTTATATTAATACGTTATTTAAATCATATTATGATATCCAAAATGATTTAAAAATTTTTAGGTTAAATTAGTAATTTAATAAAAATTAAAAGTGATTCTTAACTTTTCTTTGCAAACACTCAACTAATTATTTTTCTGCTTTTCACTTTTTTTCCAAACACTCGATGCTTTTACTACTGCTATTTTTTTACAATTTTAACTTCTATGTTAACTTCTCCATAAGCAGAAGAATTTGCAAACGTCCTCTACAGTCTGAAAAGTTATTCCATGTGTTCTTGTTGTATGCAGGAGTATTTTGTTAAAAGTGCTGATAGAGTTGAGCTCATGGCCTTCTTGGGCTTGTTTGGTGCCATTGTCAGTGCCTGCCAAATGTATCCTTTTATATGTGCTTTTCCAGTTATCCTTGGCATGATTTCTTCATGCGGATTTAAGAACATTTATTGCTCTCAATGGATCTTTAACCATCTTTGCAGAAGCATCCTTGAACGTGATGAACTCAAATCTATTAACTGGACACCTGGAGCGGTAATCCCTCCCTCCCCTCTGGTTGAATCATGATTTTCCCATACCTGTTACTCATTTTGGGCCTACCAGTATTTAATGTAGCTTGAAGTGATATGTCTGCTCATTTGTTGTTATAGGCACTTCCCTTTACCGGATTTTCTGTTGCAATGTTTCTGTTTTACTCTGGAGTTCCTATCTTACTAAAGGTACCATTTTAACTTTTAGCTAATTATCATTGCTCTTGTCTGCAAATTTTTGTTTTATATATTTCTATATTCTCTTAATTTCCTTTATCCTTGAATGGTCTTCTATTATGTTTGCTGACTTTCTACCTCACATAGGTTATTTGACGTAAAAGCACTCTCTCTCTCTCTCTTCATTTGTTTTTTTTTTTGAAAGGTTTTTGATGGTTCTGAATCTTCAGAAAAGAAAAAAAGGCTAATCTACAATACATGTTTATAGTTCTAATATGATGAAGGATGAACGACCTTTGAAAAGAAATGTTTTAATTCAATTTTAAGAACTGTATACAGGTAGAGAACTGAAGAAAATATACATCTTTAACTTGGTGATAATGGTTTTTGAGGTCAAATCTACATGTGCAGCCCTGCCATATTCAGGCATCCGGAGACCATATCTATTTTTCTTGTCGAAAATTACAGTGGATCTTTGGTGTTTGTTTTTATGCTACTGCCAACCATTCATCTCCTTTCCGAATTTATTTGATGGATGAGCATCTTCTTATCCTTCTGATGCAGATTAGTGGATCTACAATGCTAAATCTGTCATTACTTACCTCGGATATGTGGGCTGTTTTGATACGGATCTTTGCTTACCATGAAAAGGTATGGATTTTTTCTATTTTTGGCCGCAATAATTTTTCCTGTTTTTCTCTAACCCAAGTATCTAATCTGAATTCTTGTTCTGCAGGTTGATTGGATGTATTTTGTAGCCTTTGCTGCTGTTGTTGTTGGGCTTGTTGTGTATTCCTGGTACGTGAATATTTTGTAATTATTCCATTTTCTCTTTGTTTTGGACTTTGTTACCTAATCAATTGTTACCAGAGGTTAGAAAGATAGAAACCCATCCCTTTGTTTTCATGTCGGCTAAAATACTTTACTTTGCCCGGATGCCTAGAGTTGTGCATTGGCCTTATCTCTACAGGCAAGAGGCATAAACATTGTCAATTCAAACTGGTCTTATTATACTTCCCGGACCGAATTCAAGTTACCTTTCAAGGATTAATCTAGATTCATGCGTTGAATGTTGATTCTCCGGTCGTAGATGAACCCTTTCTAATTGGTATTAAATTGAGACAAGAACTGTCAAAGCAGTTGTTCAAGTGTCTCTGTCATGCATATCAGTTGCTAATCCATTTAAATGAATTACAGGGGTGATAAAAAGGTTCAGAGCACTGCCGAGGTTGGCGATGAGCATAGCAAAGGCTTTGACGAGGAAGCTGCCTTAGGTCACCCAGATCAGAAAGATGGAGTGCGAAATGCTGCTTTCACTAGCGGTGCTCAATAAAACGACGACATAAACAGATAAAAGTTTTGATCTAGTTTTTTTTTTTTTTTTTTTTTTTGATATAGGAAAAGAGAGATACTTGGCATGCTTCTGTAAGCCAGCATGAAGAGAAAGAAGGTCAAGCATACCATTATTATTTATTAGTGTGTGGGTTAGGCCAATGCCAATGCTGCATGAATGAGAAGATGTGGAGTCATACACAAGGGCTTTATAAAATCTAACTGCACATATATATCTACGGCTGTCAACAAGTCAGAATCCGATTCATCAGATTGTTAAATAAAAAAGAGTTTGTTGGATCATATTTGAAAAATATACATAATTTGAAATAAATGGATTGAATATTATATTGAGGAATTCGATCAAGTAAAGATTTGAACCCAACTTAAAAATTTTAATCAAGAATTGAAGCTGAGGTTGACCAAGAAGTGGAAGCTAGTTTGATTACAAAAATTGATATTGCTAATCATGATCTTGAATATATTGGTTGAGGGCTTCCTCGTCAAGTTACTCTCAAGAGCATACCATAGAGCTGGAAAAAAGTCGCTGATGCTTTGGCAAAGGTTTGTCGATGATCTGATGATCTTAGTTTGTTGGTTTTTTCCTTCTGCTAAACTTCCTTGGTGCAAAAGAGTCGGGAGCATATGACGATTAGTTATGTTTGCATCCCCTATAAGTAACTCATCATTTTCAGAAGCTGAAAAGTGTGTGTAGTCGTGTAGTTCGCGTGGAGGGTAATTTCAGCACGTAGCCTCCATCGAACTCTTTCTTCTCCTCTTAGGATTTGGACATTCCATATTCTCTGACTATGATTTTTAGTACCATTTCATTTAATTTCTTACTAAACAGTTTTCCCACCATATCCTATTCAAAACAACTGAAGTAATATGAAGACAAGTACAAAAGCAACAAGATGCATAAATTATCCTTTAGTTACAATGTCAACATTCTCTCCTATCACAAGAAAGGTCTTGTGTACAAATCCAAACTCCACCAAGTCCCCGTTACAAGTAAAAATCAAAATCGAAAGAAAACTGTCAACAAATGAAAAGGGAGTACAAATCTTAATCAGCTCTATGGCATATGGTACAGATCCTGAGCAGGAGTTTTATTCCAACTATTTTTCCTCCCTCAATATTTGAACCCGGAAATAAGTATCAAAATGAGTCGATGTCTCTAGTTCTATCTCGTGTTCTTAACTTTTTTCGCCTTGACCTTGGAAACAGAAGTTGCTGTATTTGTTTGTCTGCAGCATATTCTGATGTTGCCTGCAGGGCAGTAAACAAATATCAGTGTTGTTATAGACAAGATGTCTCTCCCCAAATATATCCATAAGAAAGTTGCTGGTGAGCTCTTAAAACTATGAACATACAAAATCATGGCAAAACTCCAGAAAGAACCTGCCTTGAGAGATTATTGTATCCGCATCACAGCAATAACGCTGACCTGAATTACTTATCTCGATGTTTATGGTAGTGCAACTATTAGAGGGTTTTCCAGTGAGGTTAGGACATGTTGAAGGGCTTTGCTAAGGTTTAATGGAACTATTTAAATAAGGTCCTAAACTAAAATAGTAGAAGCTTCTTAATTTAGTTTCAAGACTTCAAAGCTCCTTGATCATATTCTCTACTAACATCTTATATATCAGACGATCTTATTTTCTACAGAACCAAGAAAAAAAGGCAATCATATTTTATACAAAACACGAAGACTTCAAGATCTTATTTCTAAAATAAAATTGATCTTATAAGCACTAAAAACATCACAACACATCAGAGCTCATAAGATCAGTTAAATAAGCTATGGTGGATACGGACCCTCTTAATCCAAAAAGTTCAAGTTAACTGATGTTTTTGCTCACTAACCCTGGTTTTGAAGGAAAATCGATGCGTCCATACTTCTGTTCCCGAACAAACTCTAACGTCCATGCCAAGACTGTCAACTCCAATAAGGTTTGCTCCCTACAAAAGGATGAGCAGCTGGATTAGATAGCCAGAGCTATTAACAATTAAACTATCAACAACTAAAGAGAAAATCATGCAACCATCAGCTTGTTCCCAATTAAAACAAATTGTTTGATACAAATTAAAGCTTGAATTTTGATATGCAAACTAACTCAGAGAATCTATCTATGTTTAGAACAAATTTCAGGACATTTCTCTAATTATCTCATTCCTCAAAATAACTAAATATATTATAGCATCAAAATTGGGAATAAACAGTATATGCCTGTATCAGTCAAATATACCTCAACTTGGAGTCCTTTCTTTTTGCACAGAGCTCTAAGAGCAACATTGCACGTTGCTCCTGTCTCACCGAAGCGCTCTAGAATTGATGGATTTGAATGCACTAGAACATCTGGTTCTGCATATTGAAATTCCTGCACATCGACCACTGACTGCAAAAAGTTTATAAGATAAGTCAATATGATGACACCATCAACTAAACTGAGACACGTATAACAACATAAACCGTTCGAAGCACAAGATCTCCAAAAAGCAATTAAGACTTAATCCAAATTATGACCAAAGCAAGCTCAGAAGAAACTGGGAAGTAATATTGAATCCCTCTCAATACAATATCCTGACACTTCGGTGGTTCTATGTGCTCTAAAACTTCAGATCAAGAAAAGACAGAAACAGAAAAATAAAATAATGCAAATATCCATAAACTGCAGCCAAGTGCAGAAAACTGAAAATAAGAGGGCAATCCGATGCAGCACCAGCAATAAGATCTAATTAACTGAAATTGTTTGTATGAAGTAAAACAATGCATTACATATTCAAGTCAAAAAAAGAGATACTAGGAATCACACAAAAATTATGATTAGCAATATACATGCCTGAACACCATAAACTGAGAATAGCTCTATTTTTGTGATGTCCAATCTATAAACAGTTGATCTATCACAGCTTCCATCATCTTTCGAACCAAAGGTCGGAATGTCTCCATCTAAAAAAACAAGCTTCAGTGAAACCAAAAGCCAGGGAAATCTAATAAACCTTAACTAGGAAACATAATACTCAAATCCAAAATTAAAGAGAAACATTACCTTTGCAGTCTGACGTGTGGCCATCTTCATCATGGAAGACACGTCGGAGGTAAAATTCTTCATCTATAAATGTAGGCTTTAGGAACCCTGAAACAGCAACACCATTTGATGGATGATCCATCAATTTAGCATGCTCCACATCAATAGCCTGAAAAAGTGAAATCTCATTCATGCTATAGTTGAAAACGGAAAACAAATAAAAAGCTTTAGGGTTGCAAAATTAAATCACGAGATATTAACTAATTTTCAAGAACTGATATACAAATGGCCACCTTTGTCAAGCACTTGGCAAAGTAAACTGGATGAGTCCAAGTGGAATTATCAGGCATTCCCCAATCAACCCATATGTCTGTCTTGCTAGAATCCTCTTCCTGAAAGAGACAAAAAGTGCATAGGTTCAGCTTGAATATTGACTGAAGTAATAGAATCAAAATATGGAGAACTACAAGAGGTTTTCTCACTTCAAAATATTCATCAAATAAAACATCATCTCCAGCATTAATGTCAAAGATGTCGTCATCATAAAGGTCTATCTTCTTGCTCTCATAATGAGAAATATCCATCGCAATCAAAGCTGTCTAAGGACATACAAATAGCTAACTGTCAGAATAAAACCAGGCCAACTTAAACGCGCAGAAACATTGGCAGTTTGTTAAGCAAAAACTAGATATAATTATTCAATACTGAATGAAGGCCAATATAAAATACATAACTATATTTATAATTATACGTCAATATATATATATAATATATATATGTATGCATAATATTTGACTAGGAACAAAGTTTAGATGGGATAGAAAAGAAATTCATTACAGTCGTTACATTTGCCTAATGAGAACAAGGTTGGAAGTTATTAGTGTCAAATCATTACTTTGAGAAAATAGGTGCAGGGAAAATGTTACCATTTTAGGAGACGAAAATTCACTGTAGGATGCCCCAAAGTACAACTAGGAGCTATATTTTGGGGCAACGAGGTTTTTGATTTATATGGACTATTCAGTTATTTCATAAATGAGAAGCAGAAATACACAAGGATAGTATATTTGAAACTGAAATCAAACAATTATTAATTATCTTGGTTAATTTGCTTTCATTGTAGTCTTGCAGAAGTTAAGCTCCCATATTATACATCACTATGAGATTAAGGGGGAAAGAAAGAATAAAAAACAGTAAATGGGATTAAAACAGGACAAAAAAGTAGATTTATTCTTACAATGGAGAGAGTGTATGAATACAAGGTTTAAGTCAATAAACAGACAAAGATAAGTGGATTAAGAATGAGATGCAGCCAAAATTCTTTGCAATGTTTGGGCTTCAAGAGTAAATATTGTTCACAGAATTTCCTTGGTTAAAACTCTTTTTATCACCTTCAAGTATACTGCTAAAATAAAATCGGACAGATTAAAATAAACACCTGAAAGCAATGAATAAGGCTTTAGAAAAATTGGCCCGTTCTTCAAGCAAACTCGGCCAATGAAACTTCAAATGAAACAAGAATACCAACTACAATTTATCAACAAGGGGAACATAAAAAATGCAGAGTGAATCCCAGAATTCTTAAGAATAGATCAAAACCTCACCACAGGATTACTTGCTCCATGATCTTGCAAGATGTTCTGTTCATCATTAACTTCAAAAAAGATATCTGAAATATAATCAAAAATTACCAGAAAAATGAGTAATTTGATTTCAAGAGAAAATTTTAGGGGTTCTTTAACAGAAGCTAACCTCCAAAGTCATCAATAACATACTGAAACTCTGCCCACGAGATCTGTTCATGTGGCTCACAGTGCACAATACCAGGAAGAATGAGCAAGGCCTTATTGTTAGCCTAAGATAAAACAGGAAATTCGATAACAAATTCTACACAAAGAACAGATTATCCTGGCTGGCTCAATAAACATACTAGACCGCTACATCATAAGCATTATTCAGGACCTACAATGCAAGAAAGATGATTTGCGGCTTAAGTTATAGTTTTCATAAAAGAGAACCTCTAAGGCAGTCCTTGCTATCTCAGCAGTTGTAGGCATTTTATCCCGAACCCGCCCATGATCTTTCAATTCTTCAAGTGGATGATAGCTATTACGAGTAATTGAACTAGATGAGTCAGGAACTGAATCTGAGTAATCAGCAGCAACTGAAACTTGTGAAAAGCAAATATCATGTCTCTGAGGTAACAAGTTCAACCGAGTAGTACCGAAGAATGAATTCCCACTCCTGAAACTGGATATTGTATTTGTTTCATCAGACGGACTAATTTCAAAAGAAAACAAAAGTAGCATCAGGAAACAGGGAGAAACAAGAAGGAACTTCCAGATATTGTTTGGATAGCAAGAGAAGAAATGTAGTATTTTCCCTCGATCTGGTTGGCAGGGATGTCATGCTTTTAGGAATGTTCTTATACTTTGTGTGAGAGAGAGAGAGAGACTTTGAATTTACCAGAAGAAGGATACTGCAAATACGTAATGTTATATATGGGTGGACAAAATGCATACAACATGAATAGGAGAGAGATAGAGATGATAGACAAGAGAATCAGAAAACATGTAATAAGTCTGTACCTCAAGCCTGTACATTCAGAAAGGATTTGAAGCTCCAATGATGCCTTCGCCCAGCTGCTGGAGAATCCATAAGATGTTGAGCATATAATAGGCTCAACATGACACCTAAAGCAGTGGAAAGGGCTAGACCAACCTACAAGGAAATACATTAGGAGAACGAAGAGGGCGCTTAGACCCCGAGAAGAGGAAAGGTTTACACAACAATCTGCATAAATATTAATTCATAAGAACCTAAAACGCAAGCCCGTATCAGTGATCTCTATGACAGCAGTACCATGACAAAACAAATCATCTGACAAAGCAAAAAGGGTACTGTCGTGTTTGAGAATAAGCATTGGAACCTTCAATCTCATTCAGACAACATAAGGACTACATATAACGACAAAAATATTTCTCTACATACAATAGTCCAAAAGCAATTTGATGCGTCAATAAGGACATACTGCACCATAAATAAGAATAAAAGATAAGTGGACATCTTCTCAAACTATAGTAATGGATCAATGGTCTTCTAGAAGCAATCTTTTCTCTTTGCAAACCTACTAGAAATAAGTTAGCTTTTTCTTTCTTCCTTTTAATCCAGTCTGCACTTCTTTATTGATGCTTTAAGGAGAAAAAACATGACGCGCAAAATTGAAATATAACGAATGTTTTCAGAAAGTTAGAGGATAAAATTCAGGAATCGACATGGTTTTCTAAAAAGTGGAATATTTCAGCAGGGAAATCAGAGAAGAAATTCGGGCTGAAGAAACATGGAAAGAAAAAAAGGGGAAATTTTGGGGAACCATCCAAGCAATGCATAAAAGCAGAGGCCACACTAAACAAGAAAGAAATTGAAGGAATTAGCATGTCGCCGGGAATAAAATGAAAAATAAGAAGGACGAAAGGAAAATTACCGAGTGAGAGAGACGATGAAGATGGTGGGACGGTAGCCGAAATTAGCATTGATCAAGAGAAAGATGAATTGATTTGATTGCAGAAATTGTACGTTTATGGTGGATACAAAAAACGATGTCTTTAACTTGGAGTTGGAGCTTGCAATAACTTCTGCTCTGTGACAGAGACACAGAGTAACAGTAACAGAGCAGATCGCTGCTGAGTTGAGTACTGACTGAGCATTGACCAAACCTGGTGAGTGGTGAGCACCTCACGTGTGGTGCCAAACAATATACACCTATGACTCTCATCACAAAGACCCCAAATTTTGTAAGGCTATACGATCGACTTATAATATTTAACTATTTGACGTTATACTAGTTTTATCATATGTTTATATTTAAATCTTGTTATAGCTAAATAATTTGGTGTTGTACTAACTTAAATAGATTAATACAAGACGTTTATCATAAGTTTATATTTAAATCTTGTTATAGCTAAATAATTTGGTGTTGTACTAACTTAAATAGATTAATAAAAGTCTTGTATCGTGTAGGAATCTCCAAGTATGCAACACTCCGATTATACTCGATGAGATTCAAATACGTAATCTGTTTGTTCAGGTACATATGCACGTACAACAATTGGTATTGACATTTCACATTAAACAAGTTTCATACTGAAGTAGTAGTCCATTATTCTGTGTGAACTCCGCATTCCTTTGGTGATATTACCAATAATTAGGCATACATTCTACAAAATTGTGTAATTTAATGCAACTGATACAACATTAATCATTCACTTCAGTCCAGTGCCATACAAACTCACAAGGATAACAGGATGATGGTGTTCTTAGAAGTAAACAAAACAAAGGATTTATTTGCTCAAAATCCTATAGAATTCCAATAATTATCTACTCCAGAAATACTTGAATTCTATCCCCCATTGTATCTTTAAAATCCAGTAACTGCTTGCCACCATCTTCTAGAGCTGCATCGTCAAGCAGATCCTTGATGTTTATACCTCCCAATGCTGTGCACAAGAGAACATAATAAAACGTTCAGGAACTCTTTCCGGAGTTGATTTCAGGAAAATGTGACAACTATTACAGCGTAATACCTGGAACTATATTTGTTATACCGTCCAGAAAACCAGCCTGCACAAGAATAGTTGACGGTCTCTTTTACATTTTTCAAAGAATTGAAATAATTCAAAGAATATTCTTCAGTAGTCTTAGAGATCTAAAAAGAGAACAATGACTCTTACAGGTATCCGAACATCAAGCCTTTCGAACCCATCTCGTCCAGTTATTTTGACTCTCAGTTTTCGGGACCAAATGCCCGAGAAAGGACTTTTCGAACCATCTGCAACATAGTCATTATATACCTCAGGGATCACTACTTCAACTCCAGAATCTTGTTCACTCTGATTTATAGTTTCCTGGTTGTTTTGATCACCACCCCCTACACTATAAGAAGAGCTCCTTGTGGAGTTGTAACCTGGCATTTTAAGATAGTTTAGCAAGCTAAATATTTCTGCTTTGTTTGCTACTACAGTTGAGTGTTGCAGTATCCAGTTAAAGAACAAGGGAAAACACACACACACAAACTTGTGCATGGTAACTTCCAGGTGAATCTGTGGATAAGTTGAGTGAAGATTATAGAAAAGACTGCATGAAATTTGCATAATCTTATAATAGTAAAGATCCAACTCAGACAGGATTAGAAAACTAATGAATAGTGAGAACAAATTGAGTTATACCAGTGACCAGACTGCTGCTCTTTACTAACCTTTTTCAAGACGAGGTTGGCTGGCCGTAGTGCTGTACTTCTTCTCTTCTTCATAATAGTTATTAAAACCTACGATATCCTTAATTTCTTCGAAAGAAGGCATGCTTCCAGGAGAAGGTAAGCGGCCTCCTTTAATGGCCAACAATGCATCCTTTATGACAAAAACGCTCCAATTTTAATATGTCCTGATATTTTCCATATCTAGTCGTACTTTACAAGCTTAATGTAGGTAATAAATAGATTATATATATATAAATCAACCATTCTTTAAGTAAACCCTAATCCTATACCTAAATCATAAAGATTTTTTAATGAAATCAATCCAGCGCATTTTCTCATGTACATACATCTCGATAATTATTCAACTGGAGAAGTTCTGGTCAGTTCATATGGGCAGAATTCTCAAAAATTGGGGGGTTGGGGGGAGGGACTTACAAAAATAGGAGATATGGGATACGGCACATAAAATGTAGAGATCCGGAAAGCTTAGCAAATTATTTTGAGGTTATATCTGCCCTAATATATGTCAAAATAGGATAAAATTTCACTAACAGAATATTCTAAGAGACTTATTACTTATTGACATCATGCAAAATATCAGTTTCTAAATTTACTTCTATTAACCAAGTACAATAAGCATGACCATACAAAATACTCATAGACCAGCAATTTCATCTATTTGGATCAACATGCAGAATGGCAAAAATAAAATAAAAAATGAATTACCTGCATTGCCTGGATGGATACGCCCATCAATGACAATGGATATGCCACAAGTTTGTATCCAATATCAGCCAGCTCAATAGGGCTGACTATTGGGGTCTTTCCACCACCTTCAAGCATATTGGCCTGAACAAAATTTTCTGGATATGTGAGTGTAGTTCACAGGGTTTAATAAGTCTAGGGCGGAAAAACAACTGTAAGTTTTTCACATAAAACAGACGCTAACAATTTACCGTAAGCAAGTGGACAGTATTTCCAGTAGGTCAAAGCATGAGGAAAAATTTTACATGTTCAAGTGGATTGCTCTAGGTAAGGTTAAAATCACTTTACATAAACAGTTAAACTTAGTGCATCGTCATTATCAACTCTGAGATGGAAAGAGATGAAGAACCACTTCTCGTGAATTACGGAGAGGATTGATACAGGTTACAACAAAGAGGGAAAGACTGTGTTATCACTCAGCAAAATCCAGTGAAATGGCAACAGAAGACAAGCTAAAACACTAACTTCAACTATTAAGTTGTATCGAGAGGATATGTTATTTTTGAGAGAGACCTATTTAATTTACCTTCAATTTCAGAAGAGAAGGCATGTGCAAAAATGAAATACCTATAAAGATAATCCGTGAAGTGAAGTAAAGAAAGGTGACAGAAGGCTTCCGAGTCTAAACAAAGAAATTCGACTCCTTTATACAAAGGACCAAAGAGAAATCAATACAAACCACCTTTTACGGTTAATGGGCATATAGGATATGTTCTGAATTTAAACAGCTGAAAATGAAATACCAGTTTTGGAACAAGGGGAGACACTTGACAGAAGGCTTTCATCTCTTCTTTTGAAGCAAGAGCATCAATAAACAAAACATCAGCTCCAGCATCAGCAAGAGCACGGGCCCTCCAAAGCGCCTCTTCCAGGGACACAGCCTGACGAGAATCAGTTCGTGCCACTATGACAAAGTCTGAACCACTTTCTTTACGAGCATCAACAGCTGCTCGTATTCTCATAACGGCCTCCTCTCTAGAAACAACCTTCCGCCCTTGTGTATGGCCACAAGCTTTGGGAGACACCTTCAGAAGATCCAGTGATAAACAATCAGGAGATTTCAACTAGTATTGATGAGAAACATCGGCCACAATCTGATGCGTTGATGAGAAACCCATATATGGAAAACATACAAAACCCCAATTGATAAGGCATTGAGGAATAAGTTTGTGGTATAAGACAATGAAACAATAGAAAATGGAACAGGAACAGATTCAGGGACATAAACCTGATCTTCGAGAAGCATTCCCGCAAAGCCAGCTCTAATATATCCTTTGACAGTTCTCTTGACATTCATAGGATTACCATACCCGTTATCTCCGTCACCAATGACCGGGATTGACACAGCTTCAGTTATAAGGCGTCCTTGATCCACCATCTCCCCGTAGGAAATAAGCCCTGTGTCTGGTAATCCCAACCGAGCAGCTGATATTCCAAATCCTAAGAAGGATAAAATGCATTTCTCAACTACTTTTTGTTAAGTTATGAAAAGGGATACATCACAGATTCCACTCGAATTCTTTAATATCGCAGGCAGTCCTCCAGAATGATTTGAAGATGAGAAAAAAGTATTGCCGGACATGTCTAACTATCTGTAAACAATTGAACAAATCTGCATGCATGTTCAGCAAATAGAAGAATTGAAGAACACAAATGAATTTAGTAAATAAAGCATGCCCTTTTCCTCTAATTAATGAGTGCAAAATTCTTACTCGATTAATCTTCTCCCCTCTAATTAAGCAATAGGAAAGGGGAAAAAGAAAGAAAAGGTACCAGTAGTGAAGCAGAAATCAAAACCAGCTCTCTGGACGAGCTTTGCGCTGAGGGCATCGAAACAAGCTGGGCCCAGGTGAATTCCCGGAGAGGCCAGAAGCCGGCGGAGAGACTTGGCTGGAGAACTGACACTGACACCTTCACCATCTGACTTCATCGCGAAGGGGATGGAATGGCGATTAGAGTTGATGATACCAAATTTAGGAGGAGGAGTTTTGAGGGTTTTGAAATCAAAAGAAACTGGAATTAGGTGCTGCAGATAGGCATTGGAGGTGGAACAATGTGGAAGACTGGAGAAGGCGGAGGGAATATAAGAAGAACTGATCATCTCTGCAACCAACCTCAGCGATCCTATGTCCACTGTCGTGTCGTCTAAACTCTTCGCTTTTCCATTTCAGTGCCACCAGCTTTCATTTCTTGTACCCTCTGCCATGCCCCCCCAAAATGTAAATATTTTTTAAAATTTAACTTACCACCAATATCTATCACTTGAAAAATTATATTTTAATTCTTAGAAGTCATATTTTGTCGAAAGGAAATTTATGAAAGTATAATTATATTCCTAAATATTTGTATGAATGCTATATTGAATGTCAAAATTATAAAATCATTTTAAAAATTTACGAATATAAATAAAATGATCCTTAGGAGTCACAAATCATATTTAAAATTATACATAATGGAACTTCGAACTCTGATAAGTTATCAAAAGTTAAAGATTAAAATGTAATTTTTTGATTTAGATAGATCGTATTGTAATTAAATTTAAATTGGGTGTAGTTAGATATAATTATTTCGGAATACACAATTAGATACTCAATCGCACATAAACAGTCCGTATAACATTCATGTTATTAATTGAAATTTTATAATTATAATTAATATCATGTATGGAAATATGTTACATTAATTATTCTCAAAAGATGGATTTATATTTGAATTGTGTTAGTAACGTTATGAGAGATGGGTTTGGAGAAGAGGATCGGAGAGAAATGGGAATTGATGGTCAGGGTTGTTGCATCCGTTATTCATCAAATTTACAGTCATATATTTCAGGAGAACTTTTCCCTTCAGTTTTCTTTCTTCTTCTCTCTCTCTCTCCCCTCAATTCGATTGATCGATGATGCCAATATTGATATATAGCGTACCTGCAGTAGTGATCAATGAACACCTCTGTTATCATCCTTAATCATTTATGCATGCTTACACACACACCACCTGCACAAAGAAGAAGAAGAATAAGAGCAATTAATGGCTGTCGTTGCATCATATGAATGGGCATTAGGAGGAGGAGGAGGATTAAACACAAGATTCCGCTTCCTAATATTATTGCTATTCCTCTCATCAATTGCCCTCGCCGATGAGTATCCACTGGTATATATACATACCTATTGTTTGTTGAATTAGCTAGCTGGTGCCTCTGTTAATTTAGACGCTATTTGATCCATCCATGGTAATTAATTTGCAGGTTAGGATCCAAATGTGGGTGAATGGTGCAGAAAAGGAGACAATAGAGGGATTAGGTGCGAGTTTCGGCTCTAAATTACCCACACATGCTAAATCCAGCAAAATTTTGCCGGCTGTTTTTTCAGCACCTCTAAATTGTTGCGCGCCCTCTTCTTCCAAGGTGAGTATTCCTAGCTTGCTCACCAGACTATGCTATGCTATATACAAAACCACAAGAAACAACAACATATATATATGTTCATTGCAGTTATCAGGCTCTATTGCATTGGTGTTACGCGGTGACTGTGACTATATCACCAAGGCCACAGTTGCGCAGCAGGGAGGAGCCGCATCACTAGTCATGATAAATACTGATCAAAGTACGTACCTACCTCTTCATATATATTGAAATTGCTCTATATATATGCCTCGTTGATATAATTTGGTTGGGGTTTACTAGGTAATGTGGAGATGAAAGGTGGAAACAATACTGACAACGTTAATATTCCTGTTGTGGCGATTTCAAAGAACGGAGGAGATGAACTAAGTAAATCCATAGTTCAGGGGAACAAAGGTAATTAAGGATCCTTGTCTGATTATTGTTGTATATATCAAAATTCTAACTTATAATTGTTATCAATTTAGTGGAACTTGCGATGTATGCTCCAGTAAAGCCAATTGTGGACTTGGGGGTGGTCTTCTTAGCCTTGATGGCTATTGCAACAGTTATCTGTGCTTCTCTTTGGTCAGAAATCACTAAATCAGAAGATCAATGTGAGGACTCTTGCGGTGGAGCTTCAGAAAAGGTAACATTTTATTTTGGTTTTTACTTTAATTTCTGGTCTTATACATGTATATCGAGTGTTTTCTTTTCAAAATACGCACTTACTAGGGTGCTAGCACTGAGGAAGAGGAAGAAGTTCTGAATCTCAACGCAGTTACAGCCGTCATTTTTGTCATATCGGCGTCATGTTTCTTGTTGCTGCTTTACTTCTTTATGTCTACATGGTTCATGTGGATCCTCATTTTATTTTTCTGCTTAGGAGGTATTCAGGTAACTAACTCCATCGGCCACTACTTGTTTCCACTTGTTCAACTGATCCATTATTCCTGTTTTTACTCATTCGAAATCAAATTTGAAAGCAGGGAATGCACAACTGTATAACTACATTGCTGTTTAGGTATGTTAACTTTAGTTCATGTGATGGTAATGGCACTACACTAGCTACCTACTAATATGTATCATTCCTTAAATTACAGCAAATGTGAAAGCTGTAGAGAAAAGACAGTGAAGTTGCCATTATTTGGGGAGACGCCTGTTATGTCTATAGTTATTATGGTCTTTTCTTTGGCTTTTGCCATTGGCTGGGTAGCAACACGAAACGCATCATACTCGTGGATCGGTCAAGACGTCCTGGTAACTACTGTTATCTCCTAGAATTAAGAATTTGTCTATTCCTATGGTTGTAGCATAACTAACCCTTTGTTTTCAGGGTATTTGTATGATGATAACCGTTTTGCAGACGGCTCGATTACCAAATATAAAGGCATGTATAATGCTAGATTTCATATATATATATGTTCGTCTAATGGTTACTAATGCTAATTTTATTTATAGGTTGCGACAGTACTTCTGTGTTGTGCATTTGTATACGATATATTCTGGGTTTTCATCTCTCCCATGTTTTTTAAGGATAGTGTGATGATTTCGGTGAGTAAACTTAGCCAACATTTGTAAGTAATTACTTTGATCAGTACGAGGCCGGCTGGGCTCATCAACGTAACTTGGTTTAATTAGGTTGCGAAAAATACGAAAGGCGATGGAGATGAGGCGATCCCCATGGTTTTGAGGATCCCTAAAATCATCGATCCATATGAGGGTTATAACATCATAGGATTCGGGGATGTTTTATTCCCTGGTTTGTTAGTTGCCTTCTCATTTAGGTACGTACCTACATATTTTAAGGAGTATTTGAGGAATCCGTGGTCTAATAGAAGAATTATCTGACCAGATTCGACAAAGTACATAAGAAGGAAGTAGTACATGGATACTTTCTGTGGTTGGCAATTGGCTATGCAACAGGTGAGGTGATCAGTTAGGTTTCTTGCATCCTAATTTCCAGCTTCCACGATCAGGTTAAGACGATGTGGATTATATACACGCGTCACGTGTATTGGTGGGCGGTTGAGATTAGAAAAGAGAAATAATTATGTTATAAAAAAAATCAAAAGAATCTCTTTCTTAATATCAACCGCCCACCAACACACTTGACGTGTGTGAGTGGATAAAACAGGAGATGCGATAGGAAAATGTATAGCAGGAAATCTAATGGGATGTTATATATGTTGTATATAATTAATTTGGTGCAGGTTTGTTCTTGACTTACTTGGGGTTGTATATAATGAAGGGCCATGGCCAACCCGCTCTCCTCTATCTAGTACCCTGTACATTAGGTACTTACAATTCTCACCATATTCACACATATATTCTTCTTGGTTTTCAATTAAACAAGCTTAATTACATGACTATAAATTTCAGGAACATGTGTAGTATTGGGTTGGACAAGACACGAGCTACAACTACTTTGGACCTATGGCACTAAATTAAATGAACCAACTGATTCTGCTTTTTGAAGCTTTCAATATTACTATAGCCCCCCTCCATTTCAAGCTTATCTTATGTATATATATATATATGAAGATGACTTGGTTCTGGTTAGGTTGGGTCCAACCACAGCTTTCTTAGAGTAGTGATTTAGAAGAGTCATATACTTTAGCTTCTTTTTTTTTTTTTTTTTTTAACAACAATGTGTAACATTAATGTGTTTTATGATCTAGAGAAGGGCTGTCGTCATAAGTTGTGACATTTTACGTGGGGTCGAGAATTCAATAAACCCGAAGAAAAAAACATTATTCACTCACGTACATGCAACTGTCTATATTCGGATTCCGTACAAATTAAACTTAACACATGCATGATCGACTACAAAGATTAAAAGAAATTAAACCCTATAACTTTAAAGTACTGGATCATCCAGAACACGCTAGGAACAAAGTGAAATGTACATCAATATCCCATTCCCAAAACTTAATTACGAGCTAGCTAGGTAGCGCTGATCACCTTGACGTAAAAAGTTAGCGTTGCTTCTGATCTTCGACATACAAATGTGGCCGGGCTGTGCCATGGCTCGATCTTCATGCTACAAATCTGAGTTCTTATTGCAACCACACGTGCAGTCATTCACTTCCTTCTTCAGTTTCTGAAGTAGGAGAAAAGAAAATGAAATGATCATGTTAGAAAGTAATCTGGAATGTGTTAATAATAAGATATCTCCTCTGAAATAAGGTTGGCTTGTACTCACCTGAACCTGATTTTGAAGAACTTTTATGTGCTGCACTGCTAAATCCAGCATATCCGAGTAGCTTGTTTGCTGCAAACAACTTCAATTTTGTCACATACGCATGCTGTATTCAGCTTATCTATTCTAATGCAATACAATCTTTAATAACTATGAAACAGAAAATTCTTATTAAAACCAGATCTCTGTGGATGTGTCACACCTTATCCATGTTGGGAACAAGATCTTGCAACTTCTTTAACTTTCCGCTAATTCGTGTCCTCCTCTCCTGCATCAGAGCACAAAGTTATACATACATATATGACAGATGAGATGTAGAATGATTTGCAGGGCATGCAGGAATTAATAACAGATTGATTAGTGGTTTAGTAGTACCCTTTCTGCGATACTGCGAGGATGCGTAGCACAGCCACGCTTTGCACGAATCTTGCATGGAACAGAATCTTGAGGGATGTGTAGTAACTTATCCATTGCTGACATCTCAAGTGAAGCTTGCGGCATGCCAAACTGAAACTGATCATAAAGTGAGACAGTTCAGTATAGTTTCAAACCAAACATGAATGATAAGAGAGTCGCGTCAACCAACGTTAAAGTTTAAACATACCTGAGACTCCATGGCGTCAAGATCATTGACAATGTGAGTTGCGACGGTTTTTGCTCGCTTGGGTGGGCCAATGGAAAAGGAGTGAGTATTGGTAGTATCATCCCAGGAAGTCATCCCAAAGGCAGCATAAGAATGAGTGGATTTAGTTTGTCCATGATTATGATCTGCAACAATATTTTGAGGTTGATCTTCTGAGATGCGAGAAAGAGATTCTTTGGGGTGTGTAAAGCTGAGCTGTGAGTTCAACCTTGAAATACCAAGACTATTATCAGCGATGCCCTTGGAATTATAGCTGCTTCCGATCCCTCTCGTTAAGGAAAATCCTGCAGATTATATTTCAGTTTAAGATTAATCAGGTCTTATAATTATATATGCAATATAATTGCAAGAGTTGTGGAAATATATCCTTCAAATCGTGTTATGTACAACTAATAACCCCTTACGGTAATAATTATTAGCCATAATGTTGAATCAACTAATAATCTTTCAGTTTAATAATTTTGTTAATCAATCTATACATTTGTGCACAACAATTAAGGCGAACCTCAGGAATATATATGAAACAAAGTTTTCAACAGTAATATACAGTGTATATATATATATATAATAAAGTTGTGGTTTGAAGGTCTGAATTCTGAAACCATGGGGATGGCGGCTTGTTGTAAGTTGTACTATTGGGCACGTGAGATGCACGTAGTTGTGTCTGATTCCATGAATGTGCCCACACTAGCCATGCAAGTTGCAGCATTTAATAATTAACAAATATATAATGCATCATCACTCTTCCCCATCACCCCTTTTATAACCTTTACTCAACAACTTGCGTCCAATAACGTTTTTTCCTTACAATTTATAATTATTTGGTCAGAATATATAATGTTACAAGTTTGACCCATACAAATTAAGGAAATTAGTTCATTAATTAAGGGTGAAGCCAGCGGCTTAACTGAAAACGGTGGGCTCAAATAAGTCTATTTTTATGTATATACATCCCAACCTAACTCAATCAAACCAATATAACAAAAGAGTGAATGTTTGACTGTTGAAAAATTTGGAAAGAATGAATAGATGGAGTAGAAACCGATATAACAAAAGAGTAGATCGATGTGTGGTTGGTGAAAAATTTGGAAAAAATAAATACATTGAATTTGGTTGAGTCGGATCTGGAGTAGAATTTTGCGTGTATAGACATAGTAATTACTAATTAGTATAAATATCTAAAGTCAATTTCGTGGTTGGCCCGTGTAGGAACGAACCAACATGACCTTCTATTTCTATACAAATCCAACAAACTTTTCTTTTTATTAAATGATTAAATCAATAATATTCCACATTTAGTAACTCCATTTCTTCATTAACGTATACATATGTGGGAAGTATATATCAAAATAAACATGTATGATGAAAATAAGCTTTTTGCAAACTCCTTCTTGTTGGTCATAACAAAATGATTAAAACTATAAATGGTAACTTTAACTTCTCCTTTTATTCCCTAAAGCTGGAGCAACCATTAGAACTTAAAACTGTATCTATCAAATTAGGATACTAAGTAGTAAGTACTAACAAATCAATAAACTAAAATTTAAAACACAATGGTTTGTTGAAGTGGTCATTTATATAGATATAATCAAAGCAACCAATTCTTGTTCATATCAGGCGGGGGATGCTAGCTAATTGCTAATTGCTAAGTGGTAAGTGGTAACAACTCACATTAATTACAACGTATTAAGCATATTAATTTTGGAGGAAATGAATAAACGAGGAGTGGAGAGCTAGGAATTAAGTTACCATTATCGGCAGCTGCAGTGGCCAAATGGTTAAGAAAGCCAGCAGGCGAACTACTATGCCGAACCAATGAAGAAGACGAAGACGCAGCCGAAGTAGATGAGGGAAACTCATAAGAGCGTTGCAATCCAATTGCAGTCTCAGTTTTATTGCTGCCTCTCGAATAGCTATGATCGTTTAGGTTGGATTTGGATGAGGATTCAGAAGCAGAAACCTCCGACGGCCGGAAACTGAAAGGCGTCTGCAGATTTCCGATGACTGAGTCGACGGCGGTCTTGAAAACAGAGCTGGGGGCGGAGCCGTAGCGCGTGAGTCCGCCGCCGCCGCTGCTGTTGGGCCCTAGGGAGCCTTGCGATGAAGACGATGTCGACGATGGGTACATGATATTCTTTCTTCAATTTTGGCAGAAAGAGAGAGAGATAGAGGATGATTTTAAAAGTGGGATGCAAGTTGCAAACCTTACAGAAAAGTCCATGAGAATGATTGGGTCACCCGTGGTTGTTCCAACTCCCCAAATAACCACTTGCATTGCCATTGCATAATGCATATACTCTATTCTTTTTTGTTTGCCTAGCTACTTTTGGTCATTTTTATGTTAAAGACTTGATCAGTTTTGTCTGGACTAGGTTAAAACTTAAAACTTAAAAACTTGCTGTTATTTGCTCTTTTCCTTTTGGTCTACTTTTATGACAATATAATACTAGGCTGCTTGTTAGTCGTAACGTGTGATGGAATATTTTATTAGGATTTACTAGCAATTGTGGCAACTTGTTCAAAAATGGACTTCATCTTATTGGTCATCGGTTTTACCGGTTTGTTCGATTCAAATCACATCTTGCATATTTTATTATTTATTTACATCAAATTATTGATGGATTTTTGGAAACAGTAATAATACATGGGTCCGGCGAGAGAAAACGGGGAAAACAATAGGGGAACTTAGAATGAAACTCAAATACACAAACAAGTACCCTAAAAAATATATAATCAAATTTACCTGTCTTGTGCTTCATTCTTCCGCTGGTGCAATTGTGGGAGAGAATTTCAGATAAGTTTTGAGATGCCTAACCCTAGAAATTATATATAGAAATGAGGAAATTTGACTTTATCTTCATATTATATATGTATGAAATATGAAAGAAACACGTGAGATTTTCCCAATACTAAACATTATTCAATCCAATAAACTTCTTGTTGAATTCCGAAGCACCCACAGTTCATAAAATCAATGGGTGATATGATACTAGCATGAAACTACATTACTCAACTAAACTAATATGACGAGAGTGCAAACAAAATCATAATATTAAAATAAAAAATGTATATATTTGTCATATAATTGATTAGATTTCATCATGTTAATTTCTCTCACCGTTATCAATTTACTAGATCTAGCTAGTTATTTTCTGAATCAAATTGGCAATATCTGGTGAAACACATGCAAGTGCAATTAATTATATTCCGGCCACTACAATTATATAGGTCCGATATCAAATTCGAAATTAGCTTGAGTGAGTTTGAATTAATCTTGAGAAGCATCTTAATTTTCAGTCAGGCAAAGAACAGAAATTTAGTACATTACTAGAGAATGTTATTTAAAAAGTGTGATTCCCAAGATGAAAATTAGCCAGAATATATAGTCAAATGCATCAATCCCATCACATAATTGCTATTAAATATCAACTGCATTATGAGGGACTACTCATTTGCCGCCATTGATCAAAGTAAGAGCTTGCGAGCTCAGGAAGAATCATCAATGGTCAACTGCATAGTGCATACATAATGCATGGTATAGAAAGAAACAGTGCTATTGAATTCCTCTTTATATATATAAGCAAGAATAAGACATGGAGAAATGATCATCGCAAAATTAATCAAACTTTTTAGCTAGAAATGGCAACGGCAATTGGGGCAACTCATGTTACCGTGCCAAGAATCAAGCTGGGGGCAGAGGGATTGGAGGTGTCCAAAATCGGGCTTGGCTGCGTGGGGATGTCGGCAACCTATGGCCCCCCCAAGCCCGAACTTGATATGATCAAGCTAATTCACCACACTGTTGATAGGGGCGTTACCTTTTTTGACACCTCTGATTTTTATGGGCCTTACACCAACGAGATCCTCCTCGGCAAAGTAAGTTAATTTCTAGTTTCTTTGTTTCCAATATCTTGCAAGTTTGTAAGATATATCTGAATTGATGTAGGCCATGAAAGGAGGAATGAGGGAGAAAGTGCAGCTAGCTACCAAGTTTGGCATACGTTTGAAGGGAGACAAGCTACATGTTCGAGGTGACCCTAAATATGTGAGGGAGGCATGTGAGGCCAGCTTGAAGCGTCTTCACACTGATTGCATCGATCTCTATTATGTTCATCGTATTGACACTCAAGTGCCCATTGAAGTCACGGTGAAATATACTTTGCTACTAACTAATTCCTCTCATTCTTGCACATATATACATGACGGCTTAATTCATGCATGATTCATTCTTGAATTAGATGGGAGAACTCCAAAAGCTGGTGGAAGAAGGGAAAGTCAAATATGTTGGTTTGTCGGAGGCCTCAGCTTCAACAATTAAAAGGGCTCATGCTGTTCATCCGCTCACAGCAGTTGAGACAGAATGGTCATTATGGTCCAGAGATTTGGAGGAAGAAATTGTTCCTACTTGCAGGTATATATATATATATATATATATATATATACACAGTACATTTTCACTTTAAGAAAAATAAAACAAGTTTCTAATTAATTTATTGGACAGGGATCTTGGAATCGGAATTGTGCCATATAGTCCTCTCGGGCGTGGCTTTCTCGCAGCAGGTCCCAACTTCATTCAGAATCTATCTGAGAGCGACTTCCGTAAGGTTGTCATCCACTTAATTCTTTGCCTTCTCATTTACATAGTTGTTCAATTCGCTTGGGACTAGAGCTGCTACCTGTCTCACTTTCTTTCTAAATATAAGGGGAAAATCATACTAGAGTTTTACCCTAATTACACAAACCACCCCTCATATTTGAATAATTACAAAAAATTCCCCTGCGTTGTAAGAAAAACAAGCCAACAATATTAATGGAGGATTTGCACGTTCAAAATATATACCGTCGGTATAGTTTTAAGCAACGGAATATAGAACTTCAACAACATAATTGACATGCATGAATCCGTTGCACGTTTGTAGAGGTTCCCGAGATTTATGCCGGAAAACCTTCATCAGAACAACAAAATATACGAAAGCATATGTAAGATGGCGAGAGCAAAGAGATGCACGCCGGCACAACTAGCATTGGCTTGGGTTGTTGCGCAAGGAGACGATGTGTCTCCCATACCTGGTACGACTAAGGCTGAGAATCTAGACCAGAACCTGGGAGCATTGTTGGTGGAGTTGACACCTGAAGAGAAAACAGAACTCGAATCATATGCTTCCGTTGATGTGGTTAAGGGTGACAGGCATGCCTTCATGACAAATACCTGGATGAATTCCGAGACACCTCCATTGTCACACTGGAAAAGAGAACAAGCTTGAAACCCAGTATCGTCGAATTAATTATCAGCTTCTTATAATCTAGTATAAGTACAATAAGTGATGTATCGATTTAGTTAATTACTAATCCATCTTCCTTCGCCCTTCTTTCTGTTCAAGCATATCTAAACAAAACTTACAAATAGATCTGTCAATACCAAAGCAAATCCTCTCACAAAATTTATTTTCTTCTTTTCTTTGCCGCCGGCGGCTCCCTTTGGTTTTGTTATCTTTATGTCTCTTGCCTCATTTTGTTTGTCTATGTCGTCTTTACCTGTTCCCTTTTCCTTGTTCTTGATATCTATTTTTTCCCCCTTTGTTTATCTTGTCAGTTATAAAAAATTGATGCTAATTAAAGAACCAATACATAGTTCATGCTTATTCGTAAGATTCGCTCTCTTTTTTGTTATTTTTTTTTTGGTGTAATTTCATCATAATAATAATATGTCTTCCAAAAAGTCGAGTAAATAGAATACGACTCGAGCAAGGCCACTTGCCAAGTTTGATTGAATGTTCCCGTGGAATAAATAGAAAATGAAAATAGAGAAAAATGGTATAGTCTGAAACTGATTATTCAATACAAAGGGGTGATATCATACAAGTAAATAATTTTATTTATCATTTACATTCCAGCCATCAATAGGATATAAGAGTGGGCTAATATCAATTCTCCTCGTTTGTTTTGGATTAATCACCACGTTATTGTTCACTTGGTAGGCCATACAACTTAAAACTTTATAATATTTGCAATTAAATATGTGAAATTACAATAAAATGTATTAACAGAAAACCAAAACAATTATTGGTTTTTTACCTATATATGTTTTGGGTAGATTTTGTTAGTGGTGGCCTCCCACAATTAGTGTCATGCGGTCCTGTGAAGGGATTTTTAACTATAGTTAGCTATACATGTAAATTAGTTATATCGTTTGCAATAAAAATGAATAAACAATCAGAAAATATATATTTTTTAATCCATAATAATTGAATCAATAAAGTTGAGGTACCTCTACTAAGTCATTGTCCTTCCAATATCCCCAATTATATCTGGTTTAATCAAAATCTTGGTGTTGCACAATGAAGTTCCTCTAGATAATGCAACGTAAAGTTGGCCGTGTGAGAACACTCACTGAGGCAAATAGACCCCAGTTGAGGCAAATAGACACCAACAAATGGAATTGTTTGTCCTTGAGCTTTATTTATGGTCATTGCAAAGCAAGATCAAATTGAAAATTGTTTTCTTCGGAATTGAAAAGGGCATCCTTCGTTTTGGTAGGGATAAGGGTATTCTTAGAACGAGGACATGTTTTCCTGAATGATGGCCAAATGTGATCTTTGCATGAATTATGTTATCATCAAATCCTCTACAAGTCATTCTAGTTCCATTACATAATCCATCTGATGGATCCAAGTTCCTCAATAATATGATCGGGCAGTATCTTTTGAGAACCACAATCTATGTGGTGGCATTCCATTTAGAAATTAATGGATATGCATCTCCAAATTGTTGGATATGCAGAGAAAAGAAGTGGAAGAGAATACGTATTTTGTATATTATTAATATTCTATATTCTCAATAATTTTTGGAATGTTTTGGTGCCAATCATTTTCTCTTTTGGGAAAAAGAAGAGGATATTGTAGTGGTTCATAACAGTCAAAGTAATACTTTATTCTGTGGTGTTGTCTGTTTCTCGCATGAATAACAATGTCTCTTTCATAGGGTATATTGGAATTATTTCCTTCTACTGTATGACGGCAACTTCGTCAGCTGTTGGAGAGTTATACCGTTATTGATCTAATCTAGCATTTGTACACATGTGCAATGTCACTTCATGAATTGAGGAAAAATCATTAATTCTTCGTAATAACAAAGCATATGGATTTTCATCAAATTCATCATTGTATCTTCATTAATATCTGCATTATCCAATATTCTCATTTGATTACGTAATTCATTGTTAACGTCCCAAAAGTAGAGCTGAAAGTAAGAGGGTCGATCTTCATCAGGGATCAATCCAGTAAGATTGTGATAAACTTGTCCCAATGCTTTGAATGTGTAAATTCCTTGAGTAGAAGATGCAAGGTCCTTATCTTAGCCCCAAACGAGGTAAAAGAGAAGAGACTATTGTAAACTCGATCATTTTTTTTCGAAATTTTTGGGCTTCAGTTGATTGACTCGTAAATAAGTGAAGGAGATCGGGTGGAATGATAGTGCTTGCAAGTTGAATCTTTCCATTATCGCAACAAAATGTTGGAGGTTTGTTTTGAAATTTCTTAGCACTACAACATCCGCAAGAAACAAGGGGCGGGAGCTCATGTGACTCAAAACATATAGGATCATATATCGGCTTACCTGTACGTAGAATGTCCAATGAAAAATCACATGATTTGACAATAGAACTCATGTTACATATTTCAATTATTTTTATCACAAATAGTCACCTTCACATTCTTGAGGAAGTACTAAAGCTTTTAACAGCCAAGGGTCACTGCGAATCTGCTTTTGGGATGCATGAGATTGAATCTCCATACTTTTTCCTTTATTCCTTGCTTCAATTATCGAATCGATACTTTGACAAAATAACATTCTGCACAGTTGAAAATAGCGCATAGATGAAATTAAGAGTTACCTTCTTCCTTAAAAGAGATTCCAGAGTAGTTGACTGTTTCGCTACATTGGTCATAGCAATGAATACAACAGCTATCTTGGCTCCACTAGACAATGTGCACTTATATAAAGTACAAGAAGATGACGGACCAATCACATTACTAAAATCTTCACAAGCAGCCTGAAACTCGGATCTTTTAAGCTCTGAAACACCTGAGACATTAAAAATAGAAAAAGAAATTATATATAAAAAAAAAAAGAGATCATGAAAAAACGAACAATAAATTTTTGATTCAAATTTTAGCAAGAATTGAAAAGTAAAGTAAGGGTTACAGATGCTCTGTGAAACTGTCCACTTAATCCAATGAGGCCTAACAGTAGCAACTTTACCACTTCGACGAAACAAGAATCCAATTACTAAAAGAAAAGGTAATAGAGATCCACCATGGTTGGAGATAATAAGAGCTTACGACTTGTTCCAGATTCTTTATTAGGGCATTCTGGTGTTGTAACTGAAGGGAACGTTAATGGTATCAAACTCCCGACTTTTTACATTTTCTAACTCTTCACATTCTCCTTTAATGTGCCCTTAAATGTAATTTAATTAATTATGTTAATTCAATTTGTTAATTTAAGTAATAGATTATGTGAAATAAATAAATAAATTTCTTGGAGAAATAAGTTTGGACCCATATATATAAACTATTAACTATTAATTAAATAATTAAATTAAATATGCGGAGTGCGAAATGAAACAATTTGATTAATTAAAATAGTGAAAATAATTAAATTGATTAAATAATTTTTGGTCTGCATAAACTTTAATTTAAATAGTTTAATAAAATTATATGAAGGGATATCAAATTGTGAAATGGGAATTCAGCCAATTTCTCCAAAAGTAAGACATGCATGGATGAAATTATTTTGAATATGATTCACTAATCATAGCTCCGAAAAAATAATAATTATACTGATATAAAAAATTGGTTTAACATAAGTAATTAAGGTTGGATTATTAATGTATATCCCTCAAAATCTACAAATTACGTTATCAAATTACCAACTTTTCACATTTTCTAACTCTTCACATTCTCTTTTGATGTGCCCTTAAATTTAATTTAAGTAATTAGGTTAATTCAATTTGATACTTAAAGTAATTAGGTGAAAGAAATTAATTAATTTTTAGGAGAAATAAGTTTGGACCCATCTAGAAAGCACGGACACGGCAAAAAAAGTGTCCGTGCAGTGTCCGACACATGTCGGATACGGACAAGCCTCGGACACGGCTGAAACGTGTCCGAAATAAAAAAAATTAAAAAAAAAATTGGACACGGTGTCGGACACGGCGGGGTGAAGTGTCCGACACGGCTCGGACACGACGGGGCAAATTTTCTAATTAAATAAAGTTTTTTATGCATTTTTTAATATTTTTAGAATTTTTTGGGATGAAAACTAAAATAACAAACTTATTCTAGTTTTTAATTATACATATTTTTTAAAAATATTTTATTTTATCTAGATTATACTTATAAACTATTTTTATTTTTATATAAAATATTTTAATTTATATATAAAATATATTTATTTATATAAAATATAACCGTGTCGGAGCCGTGTCGTGTCCTAAAATTCTTAAAAAATCCGTGTAGTCGTGTCCGTGTCGTAGCCGTGTCGCCGTGTCCGTATCGGTGCAACATAGGGACCCATATATATAAACTATTAACTATTAATTAAATATGCGGAGTGAGAAGAATGGAACAGTTTGATTAATTAAAATAGTCAAAATAATTAAATTGATTATATAATTTTTGGCCTGCATAAAATTTAATTTAAATAATTTAATAAAATTATATGAAGGGATATCAAATTGTGAAATGAGAATTCGGCCACTTTCTCCAAAAGTAAAGAGCGAACAGATGAAATTATTTGGAATGATCCAGTAATCATAGATCCAGAAAAATAATTAATTATATTAAGATAAAAAAAAATAGTTTAATATGATCAATTAAGGTTGAATTATTAATGTTTGCTACTCATAACCTACGAATTAAATAATTTAAAAAATAAAATGGTATAAGGAGAAATTAAATTGTATAAGGGCAATTTGGTCAATTCACATACAAAACAATGCTATTCACAACATAGAAATGGGAAAATTCTTGAATGAGCCGGGTGTCACGGCCCCAATTCCTACACCCGAATTTTTTTTTTTTTTTAAATCATCTATTAGAGCCGGGTGTAGGAATTGGCCGCCCACCCGGCTCATTGAAGAATTTCCCATAGAAATATAAGCAAGAATAAGACATGGAGAAATGATCATCAGAAAATTAATCAAACTTGTTAGGTAGAAATGGCAACAGCAATTAGGGCAACAGTTACAGTGCCAAGAATCAAGCTGGGGGCGGAGGGACTGGAGGTGTCGAAAGTCGGGCTTGGCTGCGTGGGGATGTCGGCGACCTATGGCCCCCCAAAGCCCGAACTTGATATGATCAAGCTAATTCACCACGCTGTGGATAGGGGCGTTACCTTTTTCGACACCTCTGATTTTTATGGGCCTTACACCAACGAGATCCTCCTCGGCAAAGTAAGCTAATTGATTTCTAGTTTTTTTGTTTCATATCTTGCAAGTTTGTAAGATATATCTGAATTGATGTAGGCCATGAAAGGAGGAATGAGGGAGAAAGTGCAGCTAGCTACCAAGTTCGGCGTACGTTTGAAGGGAGACAAGATACTTGTTCGAGGTGACCCTAAATATGTGAGGGAGGCATGTGAGGCCAGCTTGAAGCGTCTTCACACTGATTGCATCGATCTCTACTATGTTCATCGTATTGACACTCAAGTGCCCATTGAAGTCACGGTGAAATATATTTAGCTACTAACTAATTCCTCTCTCATTCTCGCGTGTCTTGCATATATATCTGTTAGTCCCTAACTAACACGTACGATCATGATGGCTTCATGCATGATTCATTAATCTTGAATTAGATGGGAGAAATCCAAAAGCTGGTGAAAGAAGGGAAAGTCAAATATGTTGGTTTGTCGGAGGCCTCAGCTTCAACAATTAAAAGGGCTCATGCTGTTCATCCGCTCACAGCAGTTGAGACAGAATGGTCATTGTGGTCCAGAGATCTGGAAGAAGAAATTGTTCCTACTTGCAGGTATATATATATATACAGTACATTTTCACTTTAAGAAAAATAAAACAAGTTTCTAATTAATTTATTGGACAGGGATCTTGGAATCGGAATTGTGCCATATAGTCCTCTCGGGCGTGGCTTTCTCGCAGCAGGTCCCAACTTCATTCAGAATCTATCTGAGAGCGACTTCCGTAAGGTTGTCATCCACTTAATTCTTTGCCTTCTCATTTACATAGTTGTTCAATTCGCTTGGGACTAGAGCTGCTACCTGTCTCACTTTCTTTCTAAATATAAGGGGAAAATCATACTAGAGTTTTACCCTAATTACACAAACCACCCCTCATATTTGAATAATTACAAAAAATTCCCCTGCGTTGTAAGAAAAACAAGCCAACAGTATTGGAGGATTTGCACGTTCAAAATATATAACGTTGGGATATTTTTAAGCAATAGAATATAGAACTTCAACAACATAATTGACATGCATGAATCTGTTGCACGTTTGTAGAGGTTCCCGAGATTTAAGCCGGAAAACCTTCATCAGAACAACAAAATATACGAAAGCATATGTAAGATGGCGAGAGCAAAGAGATGCACGCCGGCACAACTAGCATTGGCTTGGGTTGTTGCGCGAGGAGACGATGTGTGTCCCATACCTGGTACGACTAAGGCTGAGAATCTAGACCAGAACCTGGGAGCATTGTTGGTGGAGTTGACACCAGAAGAGAAAACAGAACTCGAATCATATGCTTCCATTGATGCGGTTAAGGGTGACAGGCATGTCTTCATGACAAATACCTGGATGAATTCCGAGACACCTCCGTTGTCACACTGGAAAAGAGAACAAGCTTGAAACCCAGTATCATCGAATTAATTATCAGCTTCTTAATTATATAGTATAAGTACAAATAAGTGATGTATCGATTTAGTTAATTACTAATCCATCTTCCTTCGCCCTTCTTATTGTTCAAGCGTCCACACAAAACTTACAAATAGATTCGTCAATAAGAAAGCAAATACTTATTGTTGTTACCTTCATTCATCCATCACTACAAAACATGATTTTAAGTATGTACATCCAACAAGCTCGACATACACTGGATGCCTAAGGCTAAACCCATTACGCTGACTCCCAAGACTGTAGACACAAAAACATATATGTATAGACGAGATAGTTTCAAGTAGTTACATATATATATATAAATATATTCTATGAAGAAAGAGTAGTATTAACTTTAAACAAAGACCCTGGCACCCGACTCTATAGGCTTGCAATCCACCTCCCTGAGCACCGTCCGCAGCCCCTGCCCACCGCCGTTGGCCATTGGGTGTATCCCGTGAGCTGGGCCCGACATGTACGCCCTGTTCTCCCTCTCCTTGGCAAACGAAACGCTGTAGCGGCTCTCCACATCTGGCATTTACAAACAACACTCATCATAATAAGATCATATCAACTTCAAACCAAAATCCAATTTCGAAATATATACCTTGTGCGAGGTTATCGTAAAGCTGGCCGTCTCTGGTGAGCGCCATCATGACCTGCGGTATACCAAGCGGCAAAGTATCACCTCTATCAACCTGCCAGAAGTGGATGACTTTGCCGTAAGTTTTTGCAACCTTCTCCAAGTCCTGGCGCTGGATGGGGCCGGGTATACCAGGCATGAACAGCACACCGCTCTTGACTTCAAACTCGTGAGAGTGCCAGAACCTCTTCTCCTCGTCGGGTAATGTCAGGAAAAGCTCTTCCGAGACTATGTACTCCAGCCCGATCAAACGGCCACCGTCGTCGGGCTTATCGTAGATGAGGCACTGGCGGAACTCCTCGTTTTGGTGGGCGCAGAAGTGGTGCGCCTCCACTTGTCGGGTCATGTCGTCCCCATAGAAATGGAATCTGAAATTAGAGATCGATCAGAATTAATTAATCAGACAATCAGGATATTGAAGAGATTAGAATCATCCCTCCATTTTATCAGATCAAGATTCAATTATCAATTAATGAATGAAGGGGCGATGCAGAGATCTATCAATATTAACATTACGCGCAGAGGTGCTGGTGGATCTTGTTAATAGGAGCAAAGGCTTGAACGGCGGCGGTGGTCTTCTCGAGAAGGGTTGTGGAGGTGGGAGTTGGGTCACCGGGGATCTTTCCTGATTCCATTTTGATGGATTGGATGGGATTAATTCCGAGAAAATGTATATGTTGAAGAGAAGTTGATCTCATTCTGATGTTAATTATAGGCGGTAGGGCATTTGCATGCAGATTGACGCGTTGTAGGAGACGTGGCAGCTCATGTGATCTGATACTTGTCTTTGTTTCTCCATTTATTCCAGCTCGATTACTCCGTATCAATATTTCTTAATCAAATTTAATATTAATATCTATAACTCAATAATATATCATTTTATACCTGTAATTAATTTATAACTAGAAATATATAACACAAGGAGGAGTTGTTTTAGTTTTTCTTGAATATAAGTGATTTAATTTACGTTAAGGACTCGGTCATGGAATCGACTTGACCACTTAAAATTTGTAAGTTGAAAAAAAATTACTCGACTTGAAAGTTGTTAAAAGAAGGAACGAACGTGAGCCGAAACTGACTAGCAATAAGGTGGGATTTTTTTTTTTTTTTTTCCGATTGGCACACCGACGCTTAAATCAGCAAACCAATTGATGGTTGAAAGGAAGAGATCGAATATGTATGTAATTAACAAGGTTTACTCATACTTCTCATCGTAAAGTGGTGGCATCCACTGCGTGAGGAGTTCTGCCAAACAACTACCTCATTATTAGGTACATTTAATTCATTAATGGTCCGTCACTATTTCATGAATGGTGGGTGACCACGTGGCCACACAGGGAGTGGGGAGGTCGGGTGATGTCCTCAAGTGAGAACCATCGACCACACATAGGCGACGTGATGACTCATTCGAGCCGGGGGTCGGAGAGTGGAGAATTGTTGAGTAGAATATGTTTGCCATGTGTTATCTGAGGAGTGGACCATGTAGGCTGGTGGGGCCATGCCATGTAAACACGAATAGAAATTTAATTGTGAGTAAATAAAAAACACTTTAGGAATGAATGATTAGAGTTTGATTGCAATAAAATTTAATATATAAATGGATGAGTGGGTGTAGAAAGTTATAATATTTAGGACAAAAGTAAAAGTAGTAATTTGGTGATTGTGGAGGGGTTGAAACTTAAAAGAGCAATTACTCGTTTATTATTATATCATTCATTCCACTTTACAGGCGAGTAGTCATGCGAAGTAGACAGACAACTAACCAAATTAAAAAAAAAAAGGAGGAAATCGGGGGCGGCAGCAGACGACATTTCTGGTCAAAAGTTCAAAGCTTTTTCATTATTCTTAATTCTCAGAGCACACCATCATCTACCATAACCACCTTCTCAGACTCAATCAATTACTTCTCCTTTTGCTTCTCAATTCTTTACATTTGCCGGCCATGATCGATACCTTGCAAATCCAACATGATTACGACAAGAAACCTATTCAGATGCGGGCCACTGACGCCTTGGGCCAGGGTTTCGATCTTGCCAGCGATTTCAGGCTCAAGTTCGTCAAGAGATGCCCCAATGGTGGCAGGTTGGTTCTCTTAGACGATACCAGAAAGAGGGACGTTGTTATTCCTGGAGGCGTGACAATCCCCGATGTGCCCGACTGTATTCGCGTCGATAAAGGGGATCATATCCGCTTCAAGTCCGATGTGCTTCAATTCAATCAGGTTAATAGTTTTTAACTTGTTTTTTTGTTTGTTCAATCACCTTTTCCCTTTTCCTCCTGTGAATCCGGATTGTGCAATTTTGAAATTAGTGTGTGCAAACGCATTAGCTGTTTGAGATGCCTTTTCTGGAAGTGAGTTTGGACTTTGGAGTGACTTAAGAGGAAGGTTAAAGAGAGGAATTACTTTTGGGGGCTCCGACGTGACACGAGATGGGGCGTTACTAGGTTATACTTTTCCTAATTAGCGGAAGGTACAACCTTCAGTCATAAACGCATGAAATTCGGCGTTTGAAGTGGGTTTTGGGGTAAAAACTTATATGAAGTAGATCACATTATAATTTGCCAGTAAAGGTGGTACTCTCTTTGGAAAATACATGGTACAAGTTTGAAGCAGGAAGTGAGCGCAGCATATGTAACTTTGGAATTTAACTTTTTGAAACTGCACGCTAGTTTAAATTCTATGATGTTAGTATGTTTTTTTAAGGGTAACTGTTGTAATGTTGTTGATCCTTTTGGGTCAATACAATTGACAATATTTGAAATTACTCTATATTTTCCCATTGCCCATATCATAGCTATGCAGAGCAAGTTCCGATCTTTTAGGCCTTTCAATATTATATCTTCCTTATATGCATCAAAGGTTGTAGTTCATTCTGAGTACTTCAAACTTAAAGACTTGACCTTTTTCCTCATACTTGGTTCTTGCATGTATGTCATATGACTCATATCCAATGATAGAGTGACTTTAGAGGAAGTTTGGGACATTAGAGTTAAATATCATGCTCAACATGAGGTGGTTTTTTCTGCTACTGAATTGTAAGAAACCTTTGTCGTTAATTAGAGTATATTTCTGGCAGATGTCAGAGCTTCTTAATCAGAAGTCATCAGTCCAAGGAAAAGTTCCTTCCGGGTATCTTAATGCTATTTTTGATTTGACCGGAGCCTGGTTGAATGATGCCGCTGATGCCAAGCATTTAGCTTTTGATGGTTATTTCATCTCGCTTTACTATTTACACCTTACTGCATCACCGTTAGTACTTCATGACAATGTGAAGAAATCTGTTCCATCTCGTTGGGATCCAGCATCACTATCTAGGTAAGTTTTATGTTCACTTCTCTGGTTTTTGTATTCAAGTCTCCGAGTCGGTTATACGAATATTAAAGTATAATGATAGAAATTAGATCCTGATAGCTGAAATTGGTTATCTATTTCCAATTCTAGACCAAGTCCCCACACGAAGTTGTTGAAAAATGTGTTTTGGGGGGGCCATTTTAACATGACAGGGGAAGTTGACATGAAACAATATGAAAATTTTGTATATGGTTTATATTCTTTATTAATGCTAAGTTGGTTGCATTACCCAGATTTATCCAGACTTATGGAACACATATAGTTGTGGGAATGGCAGTTGGAGGCCAAGATTTACTTTGCGTTAAACAGCGGCCATCTTCTCCAATCCCTCCAGCTGAACTCAAAGGATATTTGGAGGAACTTGGAGATTGCCTGTTCTCTGATACTAATAGTCCTATATTAGAGAAAAATGCAAAAGATGACAAAAAGAAGGTACGGCATGCATAAGAATTTGTTTTAGCCTTATGTTTCTCCACTTACATTAATTTCATTCTGTTGTATAAATATCTGTTTTTGTACAGGTCCCAGAGGTATTTAATCGCATGCTACAGGCACATACGATGCAGATTACCAGCATTACGGAAACATCGAGCAAGGATGTTAGTTACCTTACCTCATTCATTATTAATTTTTAATAAATTCGGATACTTCACTTATATTGTAAATTATGTAGGGACTCACTCTCATTTGGTCAAAAAGAGGAGGTGATGTGTTTGCACAAAGTCACTCCAGGTGGCTCCAGACTATGGCAGCTAACCCAGAAGCTATACTATTCAAATTTATACCAATTACCTCTCTATTGAATGGAATTCCAGGGAGTGGCTATCTGAGTCATGCCATTAACTTGTATCTGCGATGTATGTTCCACAAATTCTCTTATCCTGTATATCATATTTTTTTCCTCTTCTATGCTATGTACCCTCTTTTGGCTCCATCCTTTAGTACGAACGTGGACTGAATAGTTTATCTTTTCAGACAAACCAACTTTGGAGGATTTGCCTTATTTTTTGGAATTTCAAGTACCCAGACAGTGGGCTCCTTTGTTCTGTGAGTTGCCCCTTAGACATCAAAGGAGAAAAACCTCTTTCCCTTCCTTGCAGTTTAACCTTTTCGGTCCAAAGATCTATGTCAGCTCCACTCAGGTATGTGTGACCTACTAAAAAGAATTTAGTAAATATTCTTGTGCCTTTCTTCAAAATTCTGCATGCTGGTTTCTGGAATCAAGTTCTTCATTTTGCTGGTCCATAACTTTAGATTCCAGTTATGGCTAATTCCCTTGCTCATATTTTCATTAACTAGAAGTATGGATGAGACTGGAACATTGCTCATAACCAAGGTTTTCCTAAATGTAGTTATAATGGGCATTTTACTAAATTGCATGGCCTAAAAATCACTTGATTTGAATACAAAAGTTTTGATGTGTTAAAAGTGCCTCATAGATCAAGTGAATTTCTCATTTCCCTTCGGTTAGGCTTTCTTGAAGCGAGTTGGAGTATTCAAGTGAGAATCATGTGAAGTTTTTGCTTCGCTTAACTGGGAGGGGCTTGTTTTATTGGGCCCAAGTACACAAAATTCTGCTTCAGTGGCTATTGCTTTGTTGTTCCTACTCTTTCTGCTATACCAATTTTGTTGTGAAGGTTTCTAACAAAGTTATTCTGCAAATCTAGTTTATCTAATGACTCCATCACTGGATTTAAATTTCTCATCTGGGACTTTTGTAGGTAACAAGTGATGAAAAACCAGTCCTCGGTCTCCGCCTATATTTAGAAGGGAAGAAAAGCAATCGGTTGGCTATACATGTCCAACATCTTTCGAGTCTCCCCAACATCATGATATCTACCTCACCCAATTCAACTACACAGAAATCACGATGGCGAGGCTCTGACGACTACGACTCCCACGATCAGTTCCTAGAACCCGTCAGATGGAAGAGATATTCAAACATCTGCTCATCAGTTGTCAAGCATGACCCGGCCTGGCTACAAGAACCAGACTCTAATGGTGTTTTCATCGTGACTGGTGCACAGCTGCTCATCAAGGGAAAATGGCCGAGAAAAGTTCTTCACCTCCGTCTGCTTTATTCCCACATTCCCAACTGCACTATTCGAAAGACAGAGTGGGCTGCCGCACCGGAAGCTTCTAGGAAGTCGAGCTTCTTAACGAATATAAGCACGACTTTCACATTCACACAACGGGCTGTGGCTGATGCCCCAAAGCAGCTCCCTGCTACCTTGAACTCTGGTGTGTACCCAGACGGGCCGCCTGTTCCTATTCGTTCTACAAAACTGCTTAAATATGTGGACGCCTCTGAGGTTGCACGGGGTCCGTATGATAGTCCGGGACATTGGTTGGTAACAGCTGCTAAGTTGGTGAGTGAAGGTGGGAAAATTGGTTTGCAAGTGAAATTTGCGTTGTTAGATTATACACAAGAAGGGTAGTCATCTTGTGTATGTAGATATATGTTATGTATGAGAAAAGGATGTGTGCACTGTGCATGTTCTGTTTTGTCTCTTGTTCTGTGTTTGATTCTTTGTCGCTAAACATGGTAGAACTGTAGAAGAGAAGTGTGAGCCTCGGCCTCGGGAGAACTTCATTTGTTTGTACAGAAACGACATTTCACTATATTGAATTTGAGAGCCTTCAGTTTGAATTTGTCAGCTCGGCCTTCTATTGCGTTTGTGCTCAAGTTCTGCTGATGGATATTCATATTGGTCTTCTCTCTCTGTCTTCTATTTAAAAATAAGTAAAAACGAGTTCAGATGGATTACTTATTGGGATTAGGTGGATTACGGAGTTTAAATTTTATTGGGATTAGGTGATCTACAGACGGAGTTCAAAGTTTATTGGGATGAGGTGGAGAATCAGTATTTATTCTTTCTAAAATAATAAAAAACCAAAAAAAAAAATTGTACTCTTTTTGTTACAAATTTTCCATGATTATATTTAGATTCTTATTAAAATTTTATGGATATTCATATTGGTCTTTTCTCTCTGTCTTCTATTTAAAAATAAGTAGAAACGATTTCAGATGGATTACGGAGTTTAAATTTTATTGGGATTAGGTGATATACAGACGGAGTTCAAATTTTATTGGGATGAGATGGAGAATCGATATTTATTCTTTCTAAAATAATAAAAAACAAAAAAAAAAATTGTACTCTTTTTGTTACAAAATTTCCATGATTATATTTAGATTCTTACTAAAATTTTATGGATATTCATATTGGAGAGAAATTTATGGATATTCATATTGGTCTTTTCTCTCTGTTTTCTATTTAAAAATAAGTAGAAACGAGTTCAGATGGATTACGGAGTTTAAATTTTATTGGGATTAGGTGATATACATACGGAGTTTAAATTTTATTGGGATGAGGTGGAGAATCAGTATTTATTCTTTTTAAAATAATAAAAAACTAAAAAAAATCTGTACTCTTTTTGTTACAAAATTTCCATGATTATATTTAGATTCTTATTAAAATTTTATGGATATTCATATTGGTCTTTTCTCTCTGTATTCTATTTAAAAATAAGTAGAAACGAGTTCAGATGGATTACGGAGTTTAAATTTTATTAGGATTAGGTGATATACAGACGGAGTTCAAATTCTATTGGGATGAGGTGGAGAATCAGTATTTATTCTTTTTAAAATAATAAAAGACTAAAAAAAAATCTGTACTCTTTTTGTTACAAAATTTCCATGATTATATTTAGATTCTTATTAAAATTTTTAGTAGTTTAAAAAAATTATATTTCATCTATACTATTATATTAAGTGAGAGATAATTAGAGTAACTGTTTTGGTCTCTTGAACTCTAAAATTATTTTTTTTTCTATTTTTTTAATATTCACCTAACGTGGATATTTCTCTGAGAGATTTTCAAGAATAATATTATTTTTATTTCGATTTAATAAAATAGTACCGTTCCTGAAAAATTTAAAATTTTAACATAAATAGTGGATGAGATCCACAACTCCTATTAGTTAATATTATTTATGTCGGAGTCGCGGAGATCATCCACGGCTCCAATTTTTTATATTATTTTAATCGGAGTCATGATGATCAAACACGACTCCGGTTAAGATAATATATAAAATTGGAGTCGTGGATGATATCCGCGACTCCTGTTGGTGTGGCGGGCCCGAAGAAGAGTGACGGTATAGCGTAATATTTCAAAAAATTTTGCCATAACCTCGCTATCAAAATATTTTCCAAAATATTTTAATAAAGCAGCGGAATAAATCGGGCAGCATAACTCTAATGTATACAGTCATCGATAACATAATTTTAAATCATCTAGCATATAATCATAATATGCAAATATTAATTTGGGCAGCATAACGGTATTACCGTACTGCAAAATTGGCTATCAACGGCACTTTTCCAGCACCTCGATATTTTCTCGTGAAACCGACAGAGCTTCCTCGCAATGTCTCCGATTAAGAAATTGAAGTGTGGGCTCCGGCAGTATTTCCCTAAATACTTTGAGAAAATATTTTTCTAGAAAAACCCTTTTTTCTAAAACTAGAAAGTGGAATATATATTAATTATATAACCACCTAATTAAGTATTAATTAATCCTTAATCAAGGATTAATTAATTAGTGAGAGAAAGAGCCGAATGGCTTTGAATTGTTTGAAATTGAAAACCTAAAACTGAATGAATGAAATAACAAAGCTGAACCCCTATTTATAGCCAAGGTTTAGGGATACCCGCGGCATTTTTGCATTTTTTTTTTCGTAGCCTCCAAGGTCTGTTGGCCAATCAGAGACCGCCGGAGTGGAGTGCATGCCAAGACGATCATGGCGGTGCAAAGCATGCGCCAAACGGGCCATCCAGGCGCCCGCACGCGCCGCCCTTGTAGCGACTGTGTGCTTGGCGCTGTGAACCTCACGCAGGCACGAGGAGGTGCCACATGTCCGGTTCGGCCGGTCCAATCGGTTCGCCCATGAACCGGTCGGCTCAGGCGGTCTGGTCGATTGCCACGTGGCGAATCTCCATTGGTCCATGTGTCCGGGTCGGGCAAACCGTGACCCGACCCTATTCGACCCTACCCATTAACTCGGCCAACCGAACCGTTATCCGACCCGTTTCCTGACCCACGCCAAAACCAATCTGCAAAGTCCGTACTCGATGACACGGTGCGATCTCCATCGTCCATGTGGCGCCCAATCAACGCCACTTGGCGCTGACCCACTGACGTGGCGTGACACCTCATCTGCCACGTCAGCAAATTTTTTTTTTTTTTTGAAAAAATTTATTTTCTCCAAAATAAAATTTCGGGCATTTACAACTCTTTGGAATTTAATTTATTTTCTCAAAATAAATTCCTTGGCTATTTTCAAACACTTTAAAAATTCATTTCTCTATCTCCTTTTAATATTTTCTCATTGATCTTCGTTGAGGCTTGCGGGGGAACCTACAGGACTAATTAATCTTAACTCCAAACGGGTCAATCTATTATCATCCCATGACAATAATTGATTACCGTTTAACAATATTTAATTCCACTAAATAAATATTGTTGAACTCTAAAATTAATTAAATTATTCACGAATTTCTCGATCTAGAATAATTTTGCATTTTACTCTTCTGTACAGATATCCATGAAAAATAAAACAATACTACTATCATTTATTTTTCACTTTCAATCTGAAATTTCTTGATTCGCCTTAAGTCCAAATTCCCTGTATGTGAAACACATTCAACATACAACTTCGGTGACGAACACACGAAGTACTTTGGCCAAAGTTTTAATTGAACTTTAATTTGCAAATCTATTTCAGGGATATCTTTTAACCTTCCAGCAAGGTTACAGATTCCTCGATCAATATTTCTCTTTAGCACATTTCATGCAATCACCGAACGTACAAAGTATTTTGGCCACCTGTTATCGAGACCTCACTTCTGAGTACATCACAGTGATTAACACTACATGCATAAAGTAAAAACACTATCAGGATTAAGAGTCTAATGCTTCCGAGATTTTGTTCATTTTAGATAGCAGTATAAAATGAACAATCTCAGTGGTTCAGTTCGATGTTTTCAATCTCATTGAAAATCATCAATGTGTTATAATTGGAAACTCCATTTCCCTATGACGAAAGACTAATCATCTTATATAACACATTATAGTCTCGATAAGAACATCTTCTTATCATACTGATTAGAACTTTAATGACATGTGACTTCTGGTATTTAAAGTCTTTTTCCTATGAAACACATTTCATATAAAAATACCATCACAGGTCATTAATTATTAAATTTGTAAAATACTCATAACTTGCTATAATTTCAGTTCTATTAATCCAAAATATTTACAATATAATTGTATTTTTAGGGCATTAATCCCAACAACTCCGACCTAAATAATATTAAAATAATAGGAGTCGCGGATCTCATCCACGACTTGTATTAAAATTTTAAACTTTCACAGTTAAATCGGAATAAAATAATATTATTTTGGAAAATCTCTCCATTTCTCTCTTAACTTCTCTTTTTTCTCTGACCTTTTTCTTATTCTTTCTATTATATATTTTATTTTTCCCCCACATTTTCTAATTTCTATTTTGTATTATCTTTTTAGTTTTTAATTATATTAAAAATAATTATAATATAAATATCAATATAAACAATTTAATTAATATACATTTAAATAATTATTATTTTATTATTAAGTGCACACACATAGAATGTGTGTGGATGACTAGTTCCTTATAATTTACTAGTAGTTTTATTATGGACTAAACATTTGTGTCGGGGTTTTGAATTTTATGTACATATATACTGATTTATATATCAAAAAGTCCTCTTATTAAAATTAATTTACGAAAACTTTTACAGAGTTGAGTTATAATTGGAAATAATTTTATAATATATTTTTAGTTTTAAATATTATTTTAAGCTGGCCTTACAAATCAACCATATGGAAAACATTTCTCTCGCTTCTTCATCTTTGGAGAGAACCTATGATATACGGACATATCTATAAATTTCATTTTGTTAACGTGTTTAGTACTTTTTACGTGAAAAATTTTTAAAAAAATTCGTATAGCCACATTCGTATCTTGTTGTCGTCCCGGTCAATATGTATCATAGGAGAGAACCTTCACGATGTTGCGGACCATAGAACTCTCTAGAATCCGACTCCATTGGAGGACCTCGGCTCACTCCATTTTCTATGCTCTTAGAATTCTCTAGAGTATCCCCAACCTCCCCATAAAAGCCCCACCAATTTACACACTACTTGCGCAAGAAAATCTCGGCTCTACTTGTAGCATTATTACCAGCTAAATTGTCAGCTACGCAGTACTTTCGAATTAAACGGTTGTTGAAATGGATGATGATTTCGAATTCCCAGCTGCTGGAAGCAACGAGATGGACATGGATGATGAAATGGATGCTGGGAATGATATGGACCTTCCTGAGGTAGACCCAATTCTCAAAGTGGGAGAAGAGAGAGAAATTGGGAAGGATGGGTTGAAGAAGAAGCTTCTCAAGGAGGGTGAAGGTTGGGAGAATCCCAATTCTGGGGATGAAGTTGAAGGTACATTGTGCAGGTTACATATGATTTCGGTGTTTGATTGCCCCTTTTATTTTCCGTTTTTGAGTTTAAACAGGGTAATTGTGTTGATGCAGTTCATTATGTGGGTACTTTGTTGGATGGGACTAAGTTCGATTCTAGCGTTGATCGGGGCACTCCTTTCAAATTCAAGTTAGGTCGAGGTATGTTCTAATTGCACAAGAATTCGATAGCCTCATCCAAACTGTTAAAAGAAACTTTTATTTTCTCATTCATCGCTAAATATCAGCCATGGCTGTAATTTCTTGGTCGATTTCAAATCAGAACAATGTGATATGAGATTTTTAAGAAGCTTAACGCAAGACCTTCAATGAGCTCGAGATCATAAACTATCCTTGATGATATAAGGTGTCCTTTTCTGTTTTACAGGTGAAGTTATTAAAGGATGGGACGAAGGTATCAAGACAATGAAGAAAGGTGAAAAGGCCCTTTTCACCATCCCTCCGGAGATGGCCTATGGAGAGTCTGGATCCCCTCCAAAAATACCTCCAAATTCTACTCTTCAGTTCGAAGTTGAGTTGCTCGCTTGGACCAGTGTGAAGGACATATGCAAGGATGGAGGATTACTTAAGAAAGTAACTGCTGAAGGAGAGGGTTGGCAGAATCCTAAAGATCTTGACGAAGTGCTAGGTGCGTATTATTATCTCTCTCTCTTTCTCACTCTCACTTACCAGTATTATTCCCCGGGACAAACAACACTGGTTAATCTGAAGTAACAAAACTTCCATAGCCTACCACCTTGATTATTTTAAGATAATTACACTTGAATGCCCTGAAATTTGGCTTAACTGCATAAAGTTACTGCAAGGTTTGAGAAATTACAAAAACTTTCCCTGACATACTCAAAGGATTGGCCTAACAAATGCTATTATAGTCATGAGTTTAAAAGACAAATATTGGCTAGTAAGTGCCGAGGGCAAAATGAGATAATTATAAAATTGGAATGATTTTGTTAAAATGCATCGATCTAGGTGTGATGTAAATTTCTGTGTAATTTCTCTAACCTAGGGCCTCAGGGGATGTTAGTGTAATTATCCAATTATTTTCTGCAACGTTTTGTAATCTAAACCAAATATTTTTTTGCGCGTTGGCTTATATTACTCTTTCCCTCTGATTATTCCACTGGAACTCCATCGCATGACTTGTTAGAATCTTACTACATGGGACTTCCCTTCCAAATTATACATTTTACTGGATAGGTATCCTCCAAAAAGGTAGTTTGTGAAGTAGTGAAAAAAAACATGTGTAGTTTGAATAGTTGATGAAGTATCATATCAAAATAGTATGTAGCCTAACTCGGTTGGATAATTAATGTATCTAAAATCTTGTTTCCAATTTCAGTCAAGTATGAAGCTCAGCTTGAGGACGGAACAATTGTGGGAAAATCAGACGGAGTTGAATTTACTGTCAGAGATGGTATGTTCCGTCTCTATAATCATTATTTTCTTGACCCGTGATGCAGGGTGTGTGTAACATGTATTTGCCTTCAGGTTATTTCTGTCCTGCAATTGCTAAAGCTGTGAAGACAATGAAAAAAGGGGAACAAGCTCTGTTGACAGTAAAGCCTCAATGTAAGTAATTACATATTAATGTTGTTTTCAGGCAGCTTCAATTTCTCATAAGTGATTATTTTCTGCAGATGGGTTTGGAGAGAAGGGTAGACCATCCGTTGGTGATGAGTGTAGTGTGCCACCAAATGCTGATCTTCAAATAAATCTGGAGTTGGCTTCATGGAAAACAATTTCTGATGTTAACAATGACGGAAAAATTCTGAAAAAGATCTTAAAGGAAGGAGAGGGTTATGACCGTCCTAATGATGGTGCAACTGTACAAGGTGACTAGTTTGTAATGTCTATGTATAATTGAGTACTGGTTTTCCTGGAACATCTTGCTTAACATGTTCTGCATATCATTTTCTGAATTTACTTGTTTATCATGTGGCAGTGAAGTTGCTTGGCAAGCTTGAAGATGGAACTGTTTTTGTGAGGAAAGACCATGATGACGAGCTACCCTTTGAGTTCAAGGTGGATGAAGGTAATAATTAGCATGCTGCAGCGTAGTATGCATTCTGTTATTCTTTGGTGTCTTCTCTACATGGTGCAGTGATTTGATGATAAAATTGATTTTGCAGATCAAGTTATTGAGGGACTTGACAGGGCTATAAAGACCATGAAGAAAGGAGAAGTAGCGCAGATAACAATTCAACCAGAGTATGCATTTGGGCAATCTGAATGTGCGCAAGAGCTGGCTGTTGTCCCAGGAGATTCTGTTGTGTATTATGAAGTCGAGATGGTCTCATTTGACAAGGTTGACAAAATTACCATCCCGCCCATCACCATAGTTCCCCATGTTAAGTGTGTGTCTAATCTTCACTTCTGAATGATTGCAGGAGAAGGAATCTTGGGATATGAATTCAGAGGAGAAGATCACTGCTGCAGGGAACAAGAAGGAGGAAGGAAATACATGGTTCAGAGCAGGAAAATATGAGAGAGCCTCAAAGAGATATCAAAAGGTAAGTCCACGATATATTTGTGTTTGTGTGTTTGTTTGTGTGTAATAATGATTATAGCATTCTGTGCCTTACAAATTACAATAACCTCATTCTTTTGGTGATTAAACATGGTTAAATAATGTTTGATCTATTATTGCTTTCCTAAATAAATATGTTGTTTACAGGCTGTTGGCTTTATTGACTATGACTCCTCTTTCAATGATGAAGAGAAGGAAAAGGCAAAAGTGCTTAAAGTTTCATGCAACCTGAACAAAGCAGCTTGCGAGCTGAAACTGAAGAATTTCAAGGAGGCAGAGAAACTCTGTAATAAGGTGCTCGAAATTGATAGTAATAATGTTAAAGCTCTTTATAGAAGAGCACAAGCATACATTAATCTAGTTGAGTTGGACTTGGCTGAAAAAGATATCAAGAAAGCTCTCGAGATAGATCCTGACAACAGGTATGCTACATTAAGCTGGGGCTCTGTTTTCTTAGTGGTTGCATTAACTGGATTATTAATGGTGGAATTTTACATTAAAACTACAATGCCATAACAGGGATGTGAAATTGGAATACAAAATCCTGAGGCAGAAAGTAAGAGAATATAACAGGAAAGATGCACAATTTTATGGCAGCATTTTTGCGAAGATGAGCAAGCTTGATCAAACTAGATCTGCGGTAAGTGAACAAGTTTGATAGTTTGAATGATTCCTAATTCTTAGTCGTGTTTCTCGTATGTGCTATGTGTTGAGACTAAAATCAATATTTTTGTATGGATGGAAGCTAAATTGATTATTTACAACAGCAAGAAGATGTAAAATGTTTAGCAAGAAGGTATAAAACATTCAAATTCTAAAATATATTGATGCATGAGTTACTTAAAAATTTAGTTAATTAAGACTACGAACATGTATTTCCCAAAATGACTGTTTATTAGTAAATGTACAATCTTGATTAGTATGTCCCATATTTTCGGTTGAATTATCTATATTTGTTATGTAACAAATTTTAAAAATGCTATTGTATGAGTAGATATCCACATGATCTCTTCTTAGTTGCTAACCATATAATTGCCTTTGAGTGCAGGGTTCAGCTTCAAAACAGGGGGCAGTGCCAATGGCAATAGACAGTAAGGCATAAGTTGGCAGCTCTTGCTACACTCTTCTCTTCCCCTTCCTTGCTTGCATAGTCTGAATTGTGTGTGCGATACTTGCAAAGTTCCATTTCCTGTTAATGATTTGTGTCAGGCTAATGTAGCTTTGTTTGTGTCATAAGAAGTCAAGCATATACTATACAATGTGTGTCAAGTTCAGTGTTCTGTCTTTGTAATAGCTTCTCAATATTATCTAATAAATATTTTCTATTGCTCGTGTAATTCATTGTCGAGTTGTCGTCGTCTTTTTCTTCTTCTCTTTCTGGTCCTTGCACTGCTTAGCTTGGCTATTGTGTGCGTCTTTGAACTAGTCAAATTCAGCCAAGCAAGTACAACTCCACCTATTATAGCATGCTCCACCTATTATAGCATTGAGCACAGCGTTGTCAAGAGTTGATGAAGAATACTGCTAACTGCTGTCTGCATAAACCAGATAGACTATGTATATTTGTAACCATAATGATATTGATTGTCAGGGTTGAGGAGATTGGTTGTAGGTGATGGAGGGTTAGCAGAAAACGCTCTCCAAACTGTGGCTTCATCAAAGTTTTTCAGACTCTGCCTGCTCTCCTTTGTAATACTAATTATTGCTGTTGTAGTATCTTTCTTGTACACCAGGAGTTAAGAGACTCCTCTCCAATGTAATTTCATCAACTGTATACTTAAAACAACATTTCATACCCCAAGTAATAAAAACTCGGTACAAATAATTTTGTTTCTAGTATCAATTTTTTTAAACTCGAGCTTGAATCAAGCTTTATTCGAGTTCACTCATCAAGTTTGCCAGCTGACTCTGCTCATCTTACACCCTGATACGGACTTGTGATTTATTGTTTATAATATGAATTAGGGGTTTTAGATCACCTGTTTTATTTTCTGTCATATTCATATATATTGATAGGCGATCGATTAGGAGAGAGATTTTATCAATACATATAAAAAAATGAGGTGAAATACAAATATAAAATCAAAAAAAATTGTTTGGGCATGAAAAAAGAAACTAAAAGAAAACATGAAGTGTTGCATCATCCATGTGGCGCCAATTCCACCTCACCTCAAGTCCTTTGCTTATGTGAGTGAGGACTGAGTTGCAGCAAAACAATTTCCACGCAGAGAAGAGAAGGCATGGCGAGTTGTTCGGCCATGTCAAAGCTCGATTTCCCAGCTCGATTTTCCCATGGAATTACCCTACCTCCATTATCATCCTTCAAGAGCAGAGGTCTTCCGTTTTCTAGGCGGTTACAGATTTCTCCTACCATTTCTGGGCTTAGTCTCTCAAAGCATGCTGTATCCTCCATAACCAGTTCGCTGGTGGATAACTTCTCCGTCGATGCTGAAGCAAGAGAAACTGCATCGAAACATGAAATTAAAACTGGGTAACTCGAAAATCTTCGCTTGTCGTTCTCTAAAATCTACGCTTGTTGCAATTTTAGCAACTTTTGATGTTCATTTGCAGTACATGGAAGTGGAGGGGTTATTCTATTCGCTACCAGTATGGTGGAACCAGTGGCCCCGCCTTGGTTATGGTTCACGGTTTTGGAGCAAACAGGTCTACATTGCTTCAATTTCGATTCTCTTCAACTATGTAAAATAGGTATCTATCACAAAATGAAGAGTACACTTGCAGATTTTCGATATTTGTTAGGTTGTGTTTCCAGACCGTTATTGTTGAAAGCTAAAAGCAGAGTTAAAGAACGCATATCTGAAGTTAAATTTAGGATGTGGTAGTACATTGAGTTAAAAACATACAATTTATAGATGATACATTCAGTTCATTTATCCAGAATTTGGGAGATAAAAAGTAAAAATTTTAGTCTTGTTTTGGTTATAAAGAAACTTCGACTGTTCTTTGTTCTAATCTTTGCTATTCTAATTTGTTATCTTCTGTGTTTGCTGCAATCCTTTCTGTAGTTCATAACACCGATTTTGTTGCTTGAATCTTTTATTTGTGAAAAATGTTAAAGGCTTCTTGATTTGATACTAGCATTTAAGGTGAACCGTAGCATGGAGGTATTACAGGTCTGTGTCTCCTTACATGAATGAGTGTAGAAAGAGTCATTTTGCTGTCCAAATTTTGTTGATTTTAATGAGATTCCATCTCCTGTATTTTTGTTCTTCTCAGTGATCACTGGAGGAAGAATTTGCCTGTTCTTGCGGAGTCTCACAGGGTGTATGCAATTGATCTGATTGGTTATGGTTATTCTGATAAACCAAATCCGCTAAAGCTTCAAGTTGAGTACTTTTACACATTTGAGACATGGGGTAGCCAGCTAAATGACTTCTGTATGGAAATTGTGAAGGATGAAGCTTTCTTTGTCTGCAATTCTATTGGAGGTGATGTCCTTTACTAACATACATGCTTTTATACCGTTTGTTATATGCTCCGTATAAATAATCTTTTGAGGTTACCCTTGCAAATTGCAGGACTTGTAGGACTCCAAGCAGCAGTAATGGATCCCGAAATCTGCAAGGGCATCATTCTCTTGAACATATCACTCCGAATGCTGCACATAAAGAAACAGCCATGGTATGGCAGACCTTTAATAAAGTCATTCCAGAATTTGCTAAGGTGAACAAGGTTTGATGAATTATTTTACTTTCGCGATTATCTCCGATAGTAGCTGCTAAAATATAGTTGTTTTCAGCTTATCGGTAGTGCTGACCACGTGGCTAATACTTAAACTGGGCATATGATTGATTTGGGCCTGAGTTTGCGGTCGGTTTCATGATTTTTCACTTATACACCCTTTACTGCAGGTATACTGCTCTTGGAAAATACTTCTTCAAAACTGTGGCCACACCAGAGGCTGTAAGGAACATCCTTTGTCAGGTAACAGCCTCAATGTTAAATGTGTAATTATGCTCTTTCTAACCCTGAATGTATATCTAAGTTTAGAAGGTAACAAGGAAAAGAGTGTTTGCTTTTGTCTTGGGGCCGTCAGGGAACTTGGGAGGTAATATATGTAGTACGTTGTAGTGAGTTTGGGGATGTGCTCTTTCAAGCAACAACTAGGAACACATTTTCTGTTATCTATTAGTACTTTTGTTATTTGTCTTGATAAATTTCTCCATTGGTGTCTTAGCTTATGTCTTGTAATATACATGTGAAGCTTCTCCTTCCCCCTTTTCTTCTCTTTTTTAAGGTTTCTTGGAGGAAATTTTATTTATCCAGCTTGCTGATTTTCCTGGATTTTGCATTTCAGTGTTACCATGACACATCCCAGGTGACAGATGAATTAGTAAAAATAATTCTTGATCCTGGACTTGATCCTGGTGCTGCTGATGTGTTTCTCGAGTTCATATGCTACTCAGATGGGCCTCTTCCTGAGGAACTACTGCCTCTAGTTAAGGTGATATTTCTTTCATTTTCAATTGGTTAATTGTCGAAAGTTTCTCTACTTATACCTCTTGGAAATCCCTAGTAATTTACCCTTTACAAAAGTATTTCAATTGAGTTTATATTGAGTGACCACCTAATCTAAAAACTAGAACTGGGCTCTCGTATCATATTGAATGATAGAAACAATCCGTTAATTTTGTTGGTTCCATCGTCTAGTGTCCTGTACTGGTGGGTTGGGGTGACAAGGATCCTTGGGAACCAATTGATCTAGGAAAAGCCTACGCAGAATTTGATTCTGTTGAAGACTTCGTCGTGCTACCAAATGTCGGACACTGCCCGCAGGTTTCTGATCTCTCTCATACCTTGTGGTTTTTTGGTATCCTGTGAAAGCATGACATTACTACTTACATGTCCTCTAACTAAGCTGTTTCTTGTGAAGGACGAGGCGCCTCATTTGGTGAACCCATTGGTCACTTCTTTTGTGGCAAAACATGCACCACCTGCGCCTGCTGCTTCCTGATCTATAAGAGTTTCTGCCATTACTGAGAATTTGTGCAATTTACAGAAGATGTAACAACAACAGATGAGTTCAGATTTTGAATGAACTTGCAAGTTTATAGAAAACCCCCCATTTTAGGCTCGAGTAAGTCTACTTGAAGCTTACATTTATTGTATATCATATTATACATTTAATTATGTATATATATATTATCCTTATACAGTTGTTTTTGTGCTTTTGTTTTCAGTAACCTTTTATTAAGGGTAATTATGTAATTTAACATCCTAAACCCTAATCCTATTGAAATTCTGTCCTAATGGTAAAATAACATAACTAGATTGAAAGCTTGATACCTGACCCAAAAAAAAAAAAAAGAAAGCTTGATTCTAATCAAATAAAAATTTTAAGGGTTTTTATACCCCCAACGAGATTGTATGATTTCAATTCATACTCGCATAGATGGAAATATGATAAATTCTATCTCTATGAGTTACAAAAATGACAAATAACTTCATTTCTTTAGGATTTAGGTAAATTAATGAACAATTTGACCTTTATACCCTTAATGTGAAAATTAAAAAATAAAATTGAAGTATTTTAAAATTGATTCAATATTAAAGTAACTTTAAAATTAAATTTGATTTAAATATTTTGTAAATAATTTTTTTAAAAAAAAATTAAGTTGTTGGTAAATTGATCAATTTATTCACAAAATCAATCAAACCCTAATGGAATGAAGCAATTTGTAATTTTTTAAATTAAGGGTGGAGTTTGTAATATTTCTTTTAAGTGGGTATAAATTGTAATTCTCCAATTTTGTAAGGAATGTTGACGTGAAAAAAATCCAAAATTTAAAATCATGTTGATGAAGTGGAGTATCCAAAACCCTTGGTATATTACAAAATTTATAATCGAATGGAAGCGATTAATATTGTGATTTACGCAATAAGGTTACATATCTTTAAAATTGTGGCGATTTCTGGCAACGAAATGTGATTATAAATGGAGAACGTACATGTCCATGTCCTGCATTAGACTCGCAATGCAAATTAAGTGAAGGGAAATAGTTAGTAATTGAGAATGGAAGCAAAGAGAGAATTTATGATACAGTATGACGATATGATACACGAAAATGGATAAGGCGATACGAATACAGCGATATAATTTTCTTTTTGAATTTTTTACATGAGCAATGTCATATACAATATCCGACACAATACGATATGATATAAAAAAAAAAAAAATCGTGCATAATAGAAATTGCGAGGACAATTTGTGCATTCATTGTCTTGAACCAGTTTGTTTACTTCCACGGAACTCCTGTAAAGATTATTCCAATTTCCTGGTTTATCAATGTCTATCAACATATATAGATGTTCCCACTTCCCACAAGTCTAATAAATGAATGATGTTTTAGTAAGCCTATGTGTAGACTTGCAAATCTTTTTAATAATATTAAAATTTTAAAATATAACGCCCCCCTCAAAAAAGAAGAATTAAAATTAAAATATAAATTTATGACAACATTTCTTCTTAATATTAATTTTTTAAAATAAATTGAACCAGCTAACACTAATAATAAAAACTATATAGGTGCAACGGTAAATTCGAAAAATTCGAATTCGAATTCAGTTTGATCGAACTCAAGTAATTATAATGATAATACAGTTAAACGTTTGGTTCGTGTATTAGGTCACATAGGTAAGAATAAGGAGGGTTAATTTTCCGTTTGGTATGCAATATTAGATGCTTCGGGTCACCTGAGTTTAATATCTGGTCCGGCCAAGCCCGGCACTATTCATGTAATAAGTGATAACTCTCATATCAAATTTGAGGTGATATTAAGTCTCGTTGTGTTTTATTCATTTATCTAATATAGGTTAATAAGACCGCAAGATACTAGATGACATTAACTCAACATTGCTACCAAACGCCTTCTAATTGTTTAACTTGTCCCTCTCCTTAAATTTTCCATCACTACACGCTAAATGTAAAATACTCGTTCTCTCATTATACTGATTTGATTAAATCAGATTCGAACTAAAATTACCCAATAAATTCAAAGATTTTTAAAGAAAAAATTTAGTGAATCTCAATTTTTTGAGAGTTATAAGTAATAAATGCATCATCAGTGATAGTTATTCGTAATTAAATATTTTTAAACAAGATGTAAGTGTAATTATATATAAATATATATAGGGTATCACTTATAATTTTCTCATCTTATTTAGAGGTTAAATTAAATTAAATTCAGCCTAATCAAAATTATATTTTTGTTTTTAATCTTACATTTTATATCCATTCCTCCTTGCTTAAAATGGTATGTATGAGAAAAATGCAAATTCATATAGAAAATATGATTAATGCATTAATGTGGAGCTTCTGTTTATACTTTATAGAGGTGGCTATGGCGAAGAAGTAATGCTGAATATTGGCAGCAGCTGTCAGGTTCGGGTCGCTCACGCCTTTGGCACCACCACAAGACGACAGACTCACTCACCAACTTTTTCAGCAACTCTGAGCTTTTTCTGCTCTCTGCAACGTACAATCATATATACCATCGAATCAAATCCACTTTCAGAAGATGATTTGAAACTCATACATACACAAAGGCATCTCTTCAACAACTGCTTCTGAGAGCTAAAAAATCATTTTCACGGTGTGTTGTGTTGTGTGTTCTTTCTCCATCGGCGTCGTTTCGGGGTTTTTCCGTTGTGGGCTTACGGCTCCAAGGGGATTCAACAAAGGTAACACTCCTTAGTCCTTACCCATTTCCTTCCACTTTGTGGATTCCATTTTCTCTCTCAAAAAAAAAGGTAAAAAATTGTTCACCAAATTAATCTAAACTTCTCTTCTTTAGCATACAGAAAGAATCTTTTGAGATGGACTTGATTCTTGAAGAGAGTTGCGTTAATGGAAGTGTACTCTTGATATGCAGTGTGTTTTATTTTATTTTTTTTTTCGATTTTTTGTTCTTTTTTTTCATTTGGGCTAAATAATATTCGCTGGATTAGTAAATGCAGAAAGGCAGAAAGATCATCCACTGACAGGCGATGCATGCATGTATATATATATATATATATATATATATATATGTGTGTGTGTGTGTGTGTGTGTGTGTGTGTGAGATTAAATGTTATTTGTTTATGCATAGCTGTGAATCTTTCTTGAGCCTTACGCCTATCCATGGCAACAGCATATATATGAAGTTGGCAGCTTTTATCAGTTTCAGATTATTACGATTCTCGACCACTGACTAGCAAAGACGAGATAGATCAAGACATTCTTCCGTCTTTTGTCCAATATATAAAGTGCTTTTCTTCCAAACAAAACTCTGTTTCTCTCTCTTTATGAACTCTTCAGCTGCCAGCCTTACCTCTTCTTCTTTTTCCTTTCTTCACGTTTTTAGTTATTTACTTATTCTTGGAAAGAGGGTTCATTAAAAAAAGGTTTCTTTGTTGGTCATATACATAGGTAGGGGATGCTAATTAATGAACACTTCCTTTTCCCGATAGCTAACGTTTTTTTGGGCTTAGCATTTGTTTGTATGTCCTTTGAAATGGATTTTGTCCCACTTTTATCTTTCTTTGTGAGCTGATGCAGAAGCTTTGTTAACTATTATTTCCAAAATCTTGAAGAAATGTCCAATTTGAATGGTTTAGGGTATTGATTTGCACAAAATCTACCTTGTGAATCCATCTCATACTAAGATAAATATTGAATTCATAACCATCAACAGTGCTACTTTCACATGTATAATCTAATAATGTGTTTAAATCTTGGCCACTTATGATATTCTCAATTTCAGCCATCCTTGCTCTTATATATATGATTTAATTGCTGCTTCCTTGTTTCTTTTACTTCAAAAATTTTGACTCATTGCCTTAATTCTTGGAGTCAAAAGCATACATACACCGCCTTTTCTTGCATTATATATGCACTTTTTATTTGTTTCTCACATAATATTTGAATTAAGGATTATTTCAAACCATTTATTTTACCTTTTGCAGAATCATCTCCTTAACCTGCAGTACTAAGATGACTACATTACATGTGATCCTCGCTCTACTTGTCTGCTTTCTCTATCCGCTATCTGAAGGGGACATCTTGCTTGATGATACACACTTGTTGAAGGCTCTTAGAGATTCACTTATCAATAGCAGAAATCCCATTTCAAGTTGGTTTAGTTCAGAGGAATCTCCATGCAACTTGACCGGAATAAATTGCAACGGTCTAACAGTTACTCAAATAGATTTACCATGCACAGTTTCACATCTGAATCTTCCTTTCCGCAATCTTATTAGTAAATTTAAATCCCTCAAGCATCTTAATCTCAGCCATTGTTCCTTTATTGGTGAGATTTCCCCTGAATTTTGGGATTTGGGAAATTTGCAAGTCCTTGATCTAAGTGACAACAGGTTGCATGGCATGTTACCTCAAAGCATATCTAAACTGAAAAACCTGAGACAACTCATTCTTGATGACAACTTCTTTTCAGGCAGTTTACCATCTACTATTGGCCAACTCTCACAGCTTAAGGAACTTTCAATCCATTCCAATTCGTTTTCGGGAAGCCTTCCGGAAGAACTTGGTAACTTGAAGCTAATGGAGTCTCTTGACATCAGCAGTAACATGTTTTCCGGTTTGCTGCCAAGGAGTTTAGCTAATCTCACAAGGCTGTTATTCGTCACTGCACGACAGAACAGACTCACGGGGCAACTATTTCCAGAGATTGGAAAATTAAGAAAGCTGCAAGTTATTGATCTTGCATGGAACTCATTTACCGGGAACATACCGAAGGAAATTGGCCATTTAAAAGACCTCAGGGTACTTGATCTCGAAAGTTGCCATTTTACAGGTGATGTTCCTGAAGAGATTTCAATGCTGAGTAACTTGACTTACTTGAATTTTGCACATAATGATTTCGATGGAGAATTGCCTTCAAGCATCGGGAGCCTGAAAAATTTAGTTTATCTCATTGCTCCGAACTCGGGACTTTCAGGAACAATACCATCACAACTGGGTAACTGTAGGAAGCTCAAGATCTTAGACTTGTCTTTCAATTTCCTTGATGGCCCATTGCCTGATGGTCTTTCAGGATTAGAATCAATCAATTCATTGCTTCTCGACTCGAACCGCTTGTGGGGTCCACTGCCTGGTTGGATTTCGAACTGGAAGCAAGTGCAATCTATTGTGTTATCACAAAACCAGTTTACTGGACCTTTACCACCACTTAACCTTCCATTACTGTCCCATTTGGATGCTAGTGCAAACAACCTTTCTGGTCAACTGTCAGCAGATATATGCAATGCTCAGTCATTGACAAGTCTAGTATTATCTCGCAACGGCTTTTATGGTAGCATTAAAGGCACATTCAAAGATTGTCTGAATCTGACAGATTTGATCTTGTCTGAAAATAACATTTCTGATGAAATACCAGGATACCTCGGGGATCTTGGCCTAATTAACTTGGAGCTTTCGATGAACAAGTTATCTGGTAAGATTCCTGATCACCTTTGGCAATCAAAGACGCTTTTGGCGATTGCACTTAGTAATAATTTGCTTGAAGGACCATTATCAGGTGCAGTGGCCAATATCTCGACTCTTGAGAGGTTGCAACTGGATAACAATCTTTTTGGTGGAAGCATTCCTGCTGGCATTGGGAAGCTTGAAAATCTGACTAATCTATCTCTGCATGGTAATAATCTCACTGGAGGTATCCCGATAAAGCTTTTCGACTGCACAAAGCTTGTATCTTTGGATTTGGGGTCAAATAAACTGACGGGTCAGATTCCAAAACAGATATCCAAATTGAAATTGTTGGATAACTTAGTTCTTTCAGATAACCGTTTTTCTGGACCCATACCTGAAGAGATATGCTCCGGTTTTCAGAAGGTTCCTTTACCTGATTCAGAGTATGTGCAGCATTATGGCATGCTTGATCTTTCATATAATGAATTAGAAGGACTGATTCCTCCTACAATCAAGAACTGTGCTGTTGTGACAGAAATATTATTGCAGGGGAATAATAAACTAAATGGGAGCATTCCTGAGGAGATAGCATTATTGGCTAACTTAACTTTGCTTGATCTGTCTTTCAATTCCTTCTCAGGTTTCGTGGTTTTGAAGATGTTCTCAATGATGAACCTTCAAGGTCTGATACTCTCACATAATCAATTTAGAGGCTTGATTCCAGACAATTTTTGGTCAGCATTTCCAAATTTGGCTAAGCTCGACCTTTCAAATAACTACTTTAACGGTCCTTTGCCACCTTCTTTGTTTAGTATCAGAAGCTTAACTTTTTTGGATGTTAGCATGAATTCTCTTTCGGGGCCACTTGTTATTGAACTTAAAAGCAGCAGCTCTCTCTTGGTTTTGAATGGCAGCAATAACCGATTCAGTGGCGCACTTGATGATTCTGTCTCAAATCTAGTGTCTCTGTCTGTCTTGGACCTCCACAACAATATATTCGCCGGAAGTTTGCCAAACACCCTCTCGAATCTCGCTGCATTGACATATCTTGATTTATCAGGAAACAATTTCCAACATTCTTTTCCCTGTAATATCTGTACAATACAAGGCTTGATATATGCAAACTTCTCAGGCAACAATTTCGCCGGTCATTTTCCAGATTCTTGCTTAGACGAAAAGCTCTGTGATTTAGGCCTCCTGCCCCATCCACCTTCAAAGCAAAACGAGTCTCTGTTTAGTTCAATTATATCGCATGGTTCGATGTTCGGTGTTGCTATTGGTGCCACAGTCTTGTTTCTGATCCTGATCATTGGTATCATGAAATGGAAAACTCCCAGACCAGATATCACAGTTCTTGATAACAATGCCGAAAAGGGTAAGCATGTAATATCACCAGAGCCCACATCGACCGACGGGCTTCTGGGAAAAAGGAAAACAAAGGAGCCTCTAAGCATCAACATTGCAACATTTGAGCAATCATTGTTGAGGATAAAAGCTGCAGATATTTTATCAGCAACTGAAAATTTCAGCAAAAGTTACATCATCGGAGATGGTGGATTTGGTACGGTATATAAAGCATCATTGCCCGATGGACGTACAATAGCTGTCAAGAGGCTTAATGGAGGTCACATGCATGGGGAACGTGAGTTCTTAGCTGAAATGGAAACCATTGGTAAAGTCAAGCACCAAAACTTGGTCCCATTGCTCGGGTACTGTGTTTTTGCCGATGAGAGGTTCTTGATCTACGAATACATGGAAAACGGGAGCCTAGATTTCTGGCTTAGGAACGAGGCGGATGCAGTTAGAGGACTCGACTGGCCTACGCGGTTCAAGATTTGCGTGGGATCCGCCCGTGGCCTTGCTTTTCTCCACCACGGTTTTGTCCCACACATCATCCATAGGGACATAAAGTCGAGCAACATACTATTGGACGCAAACTTTGAGGCAAGAGTGTCGGATTTTGGCCTCGCTCGGATAATAAGTGCATGCGAGAGCCATGTTTCGACCATGCTTGCTGGCACATTCGGTTACATACCGCCTGAGTATGGTCAGACTATGGTTGCCACCGCAAAGGGAGATGTTTACAGCTTTGGAGTTGTGATGCTTGAACTTGTGACGGGGCGGGCCCCGATTGGGCAGGAGGATGTGGAGGGAGGGAATCTTGTGGGGTGGGTGAGGTGGATGGTTGCGAGTGGGCGGGAATGCGAGACGCTCGACCAATCGTTGTGGAGTTCGGGTGTGTGGAAGGACGAGATGCTTGGTGTTCTTTCTATAGCGAGGTTGTGCACAAGTGATGAGCCTTGGATGAGGCCTACTATGTTTGAGGTTGTTAAGATGCTGAAGAAGGTGAAGGGGAAGACTGGCAACTGATCAGGATGGTTATTTGAATCAACAAGTTATGTAATGGGAATTCGGAATTTGTGATGTTTGATAAATTTAGATGTGGTGTGCGTTAGGGAGACTTTATTGATTAAGCTTAAAGAGATTGAATTGTTATATATTGGTATTGATGCTTGCTTGCTTGTATAAATAGATGATAACAAAATATTTTAGTTTGTTAAAATTTATAACCATATCAGGTTTTTGAATTTTGATAATTCGAACGCCCGTCCCTACATTTTTGTGATTCCTGTGCAAATCCATCGTTTTGGGACGGATTCACTTATATCCTTTTGGGTAATTTTAATCCGAATCTGATTCGGCCACATCGATGTACTACACTTATCATTTTAATCTGTTGTGTTTGGTGGAGTCGGATAGGCTTGAATTTTCCTATCATTCCTCGTCATTTTATTGCTCTGAATTGTCAGTTTTGCTTAATTTTATTCCAAGGAATTTCTATGTTTGCAATTTTGCATTAATCTCAATTCGAATATCATATGTACGCTTAAATTTTGTACATGGATTCAAGTTGGTAGAGTATTGTTTTCAATGAGTAATTGCTTCATTAGTATTTGCTTTGATTAGTTTGAATAATTGCGTCTGAATGTATAATCTGAAAATTACGTCAAGTGTGAATCCATTGACATATATCCAACTTATATAGTATAATCTCTATTCTTGGAGACACACATTTAATTACCAAGCTTCCCTGAAATTCATCTCTCTCTTTTTGTACCTATATATTGGTTATCCAAGGCAAATGACGAGATATAAACTTAAGATACAAATTAAATTAACAAACATCCATGGCTTCTAACAAAGAGCTCCATTCACATGACGAAGAATGCCAAAATTGTGGAACCAAGATTGTGGCCTCCCCCAATCCTGGGCAAGTTCTAATAACTTCTCTTTTTAGCTGATTGCATATATATATATATATATTCATGCATATCAATCATGTCGTATGTGTTTATTCACCTGTTTATGTTAAGCAGGCAAGAAAATTGGACGGCCGACAATGAAAAGAAACTACATTCCCCTAGCTTAGCTGAGATGTTGGGCATAAACGAGCTCTTTTCTTTAGATGTGAGTACTATTACATGTACGTTTTCATATATTTTTCATGTTTAATACACATATATTCGGCTTGTTACTTAATTAGCAATAATATATATGATTTGTGATAGGTTTGGCAAGCTTCGGTAGGGGAGCTTGTGGGAACTGCAGTTCTGGTATTCATGATAAACACTATTGCTATTTCCACACTCGAGTCCGACATCGCGACACCAAACCTTGTACTATCGGTCTTGGCTGCGATCATCGTCAGCATCCTCCTCCTGGCTGTGAGTCCAATCTCCGGTGGCCACATCAACCCTATCGTTTCGTTCTCCGCCGCCCTCGTGGGCATTGTATCTATGACCCGTGCCATAGTTTACATAGTTGCACAATGTTTGGGAGCAATTCTAGCCACATTTGCCCTAAAAGCAGTGGTTAGTGGCACAATTGAACAAGAATATTCACTTGGCGGGTGCACTATATCAATTATAGAACAAGGTCCAAACGGGCCGATCACAACGGGCCTCGATGTGACCCGGGCCTTCATGCTTGAGATCATTTGTAGCTTCATTTTCCTCTTTGCTTCTCTTTGGATGGCGTATGACCATAGGCAGGCTAAGGAATTGGGTCGAGTTCTTGTTTTTAGCAACATTGGGATAGTGGTAGGTCTCCTCGTATTCGTGTCCAACACGGTGACGGCCCAAAAGGGCTATTCCGGGGTAGGATTGAACCCGGCAAGGTGCTTTGGTCCGGCGGTTGTTATGGGCGGCCACCTCTGGAACGAGCATTGGGTGTTTTGGGCCGGGCCGGCCATAGCCTGTATCGCATTCTATTTGTACACGAGGATCATTCCAAAGGAACATCATAGACCCAAGAAGTATGATCACGATTTCTATAATGTCATGAGGGTTATGGTCGGAGGCCGTCGTCTTTTATAAAATTCAAGTTTAATAATATATCCATGTATTGATGCAATTATTGTAACTTATGAGTTTAAATTATCACTCTTTTAACTTTTCTAGTTTATGAGTTTAAATTATCACACTTTTAATAATATACTATAGAATTCAGTCTAAGAGATTCTCATGAAATTTAGACACGAATTCTTTTGATGGTGACAACCCTACATGTGGGGATATGCAAAACCTAACTTCTTTATCTCTTCTTTCTTAAGCCCATCCTGAGAAACCCACTCCCATGAAAATGAAAATGAACCCAACCCACTAACTGAAGATTCACTACACTCTATATATATATATATATATATATATATGGACCACTAACCAAACCACTCGATTTCAATTTTCATCATTAGTTTAAAGCCAACAAACATATTGCAATGTTCCCTTTTCTCTTTACCTTCTAAGAAATTCCCATTTGCAGTCACGCATAAAACCTGAGTTAACCAACCAACCTTAAAGATGAAGAAAGGCGTCGCTGCTGAAACACAAGATGACAGAGTAGACGTGACCCTCCACGATTTGAAGGAAAAAATGGCAAACTTTGCAAAAGAAAGAGACTGGGATCAGTTCCACAGCCCCAGAAATCTGCTTTTGGCACTGGTTTTTACCTTTTCTACCACTTCTCATTCGATTTCAATTCTTTCGGTTTCTTACTTGTTTTCCATTTACCTTTGCTGTTGTCTCAAAATATGGGTTTCGTTTCAACGTGCGCCACAAACATTATTCAGAATACAACTTCTTGAAACTATTTTGTGAAAATTTATTTCCTTGTTCTCCCTTTCATAACATGCAAACAAATTTTGCTGTCGTTTTAGGGTTTAGCCATCAAAATGTTGAAACACTTGAGTTGTGATTTTACTTTGCCTGAGGAAGAGAGGAGTCTGGTATGAATAAGATTGAGAGTAGAATTAGTTCCTTCCTGCAGGCTGCAGTAATCAAAGAAAGAGACTGACTTTTGACATAGTCATGTTGCATGTTTTTCTTCCAGGAATAGTCCTAGTTTGGTAGCTTGACAACATAGGGATATAATTGGAATTAGGTTTGTTTATACATGGTCTGTGTTTCCCCAGGAATATCATCATAGTTCTGTGTAGTGACTAGTGAGTGACATGAATGATGACAGCAGCATCAGAAGCAGAAGGATCACATTAAAGTTTCCCATTTAGCCAAACTAAGAATCCACTTATTTTTATCCAAAAGTGGCCCAACTTGCACTGTGCTTTTCAGTCTTCCATATTCTTCAATCTTCCCCTTCTTTTTGGGACTTCCTTTTGTTATATAAAGTATAATCTCTATTCATTACAGACCTTGCTTCAGTGTTGCTTATTTACTTTAGTTATTAAAGTTTTGTCCTTTTTTTCACTTTATTACCTGAATTATGCATGTTTTTCATTTTACTTTCTGAAATTTCAATTGTCTTCTGGTACTTTCCAAACTACACTAATTGGTGGCAGTTTGGCACCAGTACCGTGTCTCGGGTCAGTCACAGCCTCCACTAAATGACGGATGCAACATTCTTGCGGTTGTAATTGGCATGAAACGATACAGATATAATAGTAACTCGCGACACTTCAAATTATAAAATGTGTAAAAACGTGCTTAGTCTTGTTTAAAATCTGTCTACACAGAGTATTTATGGTACTTGCATGGCTTACTTGTGTGAGTAGGTTGGTGAAGTGGGAGAAGTTTCAGAGATATTTCAGTGGAAAGGAGAGGTGCCAAAAGGGCTGCCAGATTGGGAAGAAGAAGAGAAGGTTCACTTGGGTGAGGAGCTTTCTGATGTTTTGCTTTATCTTGTTAGATTATCTGATGTTTGTGGCATTGATCTTGCTCAAGCTGCTCTTAGAAAATTGGAACTCAATGCCAAGAAATACCCACCTCATCTCTGCAAGGGTTCTTCCAAAAAGTACTACCAAATTCATAACAAGGCTAAGCCTAAAGATATGTAGTGATTTCTAATTACTGATTAGACATGTTTATCTTTCCCTCTTTATTTGCTAAACTGACAGTTGAATTGACCTCCCTTTTCTGTTGCTATATCTACCTTTTGGGGGACATTGTCACCTTTATATCTTTTCACTGCCTATTTCTTGCTTGTTTATTACAAATATGTATATTCTGGAAAGATGGACAAAATTGCACTTCATCCATGTTTCTTTTTTGTTTTTAACTCAAGAAAACATGACTCAGCCCCTATGTGTGGGTATTAGGACTTTACCCTAATTTTATGGAAAATGATGAGCATTTTGTAACCTGTAAGAGTTGAATCTCTTTTTCCCATCTCTAAAGGTTGGGGTTGCCAAAATTAATTACAGGTATATACAGGTATTAATTAAGTGATGATAATTTTGACTGTACAAGAACTGGTAAATAGGTAATCAAACAATGAAAAACTCATAACATTTAAGTTGGACATATATAAGTTCATGGAACACGTTCTAAGACCCGCTGCAGAGCAGTTTTGATTCCCTCTTGATCGAGTGATGTCGTCAGTTGTATTTCTTGCACCTGAACAACCAACACAAATTTAGTATACATACATGAGTTAACCATACGTATATATGTAAGGGGCATGATGAGGGGGGTTATCGTATACGAATTCATGCCTGTCGACCAGCTCGAGCAAGAAGTGTATATTGGTCTCCAGCAGGAGGTGCCTGTAAATGATTTGGAATTAGCATATAATAACCTACTTGCCAAGGAACAAACCCATAAGACAAAGTTGTTTTTACATTTGAAAGCCAAAGTTGCAAATCCGGGGAAACCACTCGCTTCTCGAATCCTTGCCGACTGATTTTCACACTATTTATCCTGGATATATTGCAGACAGACAGTGAACGAGATGCCAAATAAAATGTAACATAACTTCAGACCAAGAGAGAGTGGAACTGATTAATATTGAGGAGTGTGACATCGCTTTATAATACGGTGTTAAAATCAAACTATTATAAATGAGTATAAACATAAATGCGTACCCATCTTCCTTGAGTAGCTCTTCAATAATCGAGTCAAGGCCAGGAAGAGGTTCTATAGTAAGATGCTCACTTGCATCTAAGACATCAGAATCTACAGGGACATCCTGTGAAGCAAAAATAAATTCTCAGTATTTCAACTAACCACTGAAAACGAGAAATGAGTGTGGGAAAAAGAAACACTCTACGAAACCTGAGGAATAACTTTGTCTAAAGTTTCTAAAAGAGGATCTTCCTCCAGTTGTTTAATCGACAATGTTATCCTTGATTTTTCCCTGTAAAATGCTCCCAATGTAATGGGGAAGTGATCATCAGTATATAAATATAAACAAACATGTATATATAATAACATAATATGAGCATTATGCAATAACTACAAAGTCCTCTAACAATGTCCAAATACACATTATCCATAAAGAGAAATTCTCCAAGCCACTTCACTCAAGACTGCTACTGATAATACACATGAAAGTGTCTTCCTTTTGACGCTAGAATAATTTAACCGTGATACAAATTTTATATGGAGTAAACTTGTATTAGATGAACGATGGATTGAATTTGAGGTGGAGCAGCTTTATTATATAGTGCATGAATTTCGCTGCCACCTGTGTGTGCGTAACTCAGTGTACGCATTTATGCATTAAAGAAACACACAAGGAAATATAAAGAAGTCTAGTTTTAGAATCACCTATCTATATGAACAGCTTTGACTCTCACTTCGTCACCCTCGGCTAGGATGTCTCTTGCATCTTGCACTAAATCCCATGACACTTCTGAAACGTGCACTAGTCCTGTGATGTGATACGAACCTGTAAAAATTAAAAAATGTATAATTATAAGATTGATATAGTAGATTGGTATCCAAATGAGGATATAGATATAATGAGGATTGCATAATTAACCAATTGAAGGAGTTTCAGAAACATATACCATCTGAGAAGCGTAGATGAACAAAGGCACCATAATCCTCTACATAACCTACCCTAGCATCAAAAACGTCCCCCACATTCACTTGAGGGGAGTACTTTAACCAGCTGGCTTCTTTTTCTGAGAATATCAACTTCCTGTTCTCCTCATCAGCTTGGATCACCTAAGAGAGATGCAAGGGTTCACTATTTTTGATTACTTAGGAAGCGTAATTGGTACAAAAATACTATCTCTGAAGATACCGGAAGTAGGTAAAAGGAAATTTTGCGGATGATTTCCATTATTAGGAGGAAGGAAGAAACAAGAAAAGGAAGGAACAAACAAAAACAGATAATTACATACTCCTCCCCTATGGCACAGATCACCCTTTTCTAATTTCAAGTACACATGCCTCCTTTGTAACTTACGTATACCATTCATTATTACACATAGTTAATTAAATTTGTCACTGAATACACTATGTACTATTTTTCAGATTTTACCTCATGAATACACTTGTACATCAGTTTCAAAACTCATACCTTCACAGAAATTGTAGAACCTAATAAATCTCTTGCAATCTCTTGGATGGTCTTGTTAGGTTCTGCACGGTAACATAACATTAGAACAAAACTATGTCAAGTGGTAAATAGATGAGAGGGTGATACAGAAAAATAATAATAGCCAAGCATATTCATTTTGAGTATGAATATTTTCAAGTAACTAAACTAACATGTTATAGTTTCCATATGAAAAACAAGCACATTTCAAACTCGCAAACGCTGAAAATTAGAAAGATGCAACCGGAATATCAACAAACAGTGAATCTTTCAACTTACTGATACCTTTTATTCTTTAAGAATTAAGATATTGATATGTTGAATTATAACATTTGATATGCTATTCAATATAATCGAAATCTCCCTTTGTATGAATTGATACGGATGTGTCTAGAATTCAATATCGGTTATTACCTTTGCATGAATGAGAGGGGCTCAACTGAGGGAAGGGAAGAAAACCAAGGAGCGAATAAAATTTAACGAGCAATCCACCACCATTGAATCCTTCAACTCTTCCTTCATAGATTAGTCCCTTGTCATGGTATGCCCTTGCGGCTTTCCAATCCGACCTCTACTTCTTTGCACAACAAAGGAATAGGTAAGAAGCTTGCAATATTGACATATCCAAAGTTTTACAAGTTGGACATATTTTTGTCAATAACAACAGTCCTTAAGGTCCGGCAGAGTTAAACTATATAAATATATACATTAAACTCAATTCCTAAAGTAGCGGCATTCAACTATCTCTGGTACCAGTATATAACAATCATAATAAGCTATCGAAAATCAACAACAATTAGTGCTTCTGCTAGCTGATTATATCCCGCGAGTCTAAAAGTAAGTTTCTTTTGTTGCAGCTTGGTTGTCTAAACAGAACCCACTTCATTATTCAAGAGTTGTCTTGATTTAAAGAAGACAAAATCTGTTTGATAAAACTTTGGGGCATAATTGTGTTGCAACATGAAGGGGTCAAAATTGCAATAGCAAGAAGCATTGATGAAGCAAAAGCCACCTGGTTTTCCTAATTTCCCTCGAATGCAGCTTAAGGTGACAGGACAGAACAGAACAGAAGTTACAGAAATACTGGAAAACGTAAGACGAATCCAGAAAGGGGAGCAATGAATATAGAGAAACTCACCCGGGCCTGTCTAGCGTCATCAGTAAAGAAGGATTGATCGAGGTCATCAGCTTTGGTGGTGGAAACCGAGACTTTTAGGGAGGTTAAGAAAGCTGGGCGCTTGGCGCAATGAATGTGGGAGAGATTGGAGGGGAAATTCAATTGGGGCAAGAGAGCATTGGGATAAATGGTGTCGTTGGTGGAGAAATTGGGGAGAAATGCAAGAGCGCCTGAAACAGAGGCAGCACCAAGAACATGCATTTCCAGTATCCGAAGAGGATTGCAGGGGTTTGCTATCGTTATTCTCTCTCCTTTCAAGCTTCTTTCTTGTGGTTGTGTGGGGTTTCTGCAGGGCTTGATTTGCTTGTGTGTGATGGTAGTATTGACACAACGCTTTCTATCTCCGTGGATAATTCTGCTGCTATCCTTTTCTTTTCTTTTTTCCTTCTAATAATTAGGAAAATATCCTAAAACTCGATCAATTTCAACCTTTTTTTATATACAATTCAATTTTTTTTTTTTTTTTTTAAATCGATCAATACAATCTTTAGATTATAGTGTTTCTTCTATAGATTCCTGTTAGGATTAGGAATCTTAACAAATTGGGATTAGGAGTTTAAATCCGAAGAGGAATTTCATTATATTGCCCCATCACTATAAATAGGCAAGCTCCACTTCAAAAATCTCACAGCCAATTTCGAAGCCTCATAAATCGAGAGCGAAACAAAGAAGGCATCGATTTTTTTTGCGACATCAATTGTCCGACAACTTCCGGCGAGTTACGTTGATTCTCAGAGCTTTATTCTTGGCGGTGAATCGAGCCTAAGGTACCATATTCGGTTTTGTTCTTTTATTCCTTTTTTTGTTTGAGTTTTATTGATAACTTGATTTCTCTTCTCTTCTTTTTTCCGATTGGAAGATCACAATGGTGTATTTCAAAGATATCTCAACTCCAACTCCTTCTGGCATGAAGTACTTGGCAATCCTTGATGACGACAGACAATCCGAAGAGAAGGCCACATGCCTGGAGGTACATGATTCTTTACTTGGTCCATACGGAGGTCACTGGCCAAAGTTGATTACGTCGATACGGTTGAACGAGTGGTCCCAAAGAATTACCATAAGCAAGACATCAAAATAAGGCAAAGCCAAGCAGCCTATAGAGCCCATACGTTTGATGTCTTGGCTTTGCCTTAAATTAAGTTATTTTGATGTCTTGCTTATGGTAATTCTTTGGAACCACTCGTTCAAGCGTATCGACATAATCAACTTTGACCAACGACCTCCGTATGGACCAAGTAAAGAATCAGGTACCTCCAGGCATGTGGCCTTCTCTTCGGATTGTCTGTCATCATCAAGGATTGCCCAAGTACTCCTTCATCAAGGATTGCCCAAGTACTCCTTCTGGCATGAGATATCTTTGAAATACACCATTGTGATCTTCGAATCGGAAAAAAGAAGAGAAGGGAAATCAAATTATCAATAAAACTCAAACAAAAAAAAAAGAATAAAATCGAATATGGTACCTTAGAACTAATGTTGGATTCACTGTCAAGAATAAAGCTCGGAGAATCAACGTAACTCGCCGGAAGTTGTCGGACAATTGCTTTCGCAAAAAAAATCGATGCCTTCTTTGATTTTGCTCTCGATTTATGAGGCTTCGAAGTTGGCTGTGAGATTTGTGAAGTGGAGCTTGCCTATTTATAGTGATGGGGCAATATAATGAAATTCCTCTTCGAATTTAAACTCCTAATCCCAATTTGTTAAGATTCCTAATCCTAACAGGAATCTATAGAAGAAACATGTTGGCCACGTGATGCGACGATGTTGAAAGCATTAGTTGATTTCAATACTGATTGCAATTCTAAATATTGGTTTTAAAAAAAAAAAAAATCATAATCATCAATGTCAAGGAAATTAAAGACGTGGATGATTTGTGTTTTGCATGAAAGTCTATGCATGGTGATTGGTGAAACTCTTATGGGACGTGTCTGCATGAAGTTCTACATTAATTGCATGTCTTCAAACCATAAGTCCTTGCACTTTGATTAATTATAATGAGGATTTGTAGTGGAATAAGAATTACACGTTAATTTGTGCAATGAAAAAATTGCATGACCAAGTCCTATATTAACTCAATTTCATGGAAGAATTAAAATTGCTGATCCTAATGATACGAGGAAATACTTTGCTATTTAATATTTTGAAATTATCATAAATTTAATTTTAAAGTTAAATAGTTAAATTAATTAATATTATAATATTTTATTTTATTAACAAATCAAGTGATCACACGTATCAAAGTGACATATTTTGACCAATTAAATCATGTGTTGCAATCAAAGAAAGCCAAGACAAATCATATGGCGACACGTGTCATATTGTGTCACACCGACCAATCAAATTCAAGTCTTGTATGATATTATCTCTTTAAAAAATAATAAAATATTAAAGAGCTAAATATCCGATTGATATTATCTCTTCAAAAAATACAAGAGATAATTATTAAATAAATTTGAGTTGGACTCTAACTCTTCAACGGTCATGGGCAAGAAAGCTAAGGAGAAGAAGAGGGCTAAAGTTCTCTCTACAAGTTCAAGACGGAGTTCAAAGGAGTTCTTCCCCGAAGTTATCAAATCAAGGCGTTTGATTCGTTATCAAGACGTTATACCGGCGAATCAGCGTTATATTCAAGCTAAATCCACAAAGTTACCGACGAGTTCAAAGGTGTTCTTGGCAAAATTCACCAAAATCTGATGTTTGATTTGTAAATAAGTCGAAAAACCTACGAATTAATGTTATTCAAGTTCAAGTCCCTCAAAATCCAAGGTTTGATTCGTAAATAAGTCAAAAGACCTACGAATTAACGTTATTTAAGTCCAATTCGAAGTTGACGAAGATCAAACTATCAAATCCATCAAGGAGTGTTTGCAAATTTCAACAACATAAAATTTGAAGGAAGAATCAGAGGATCAAATTGAAAATTGAAGACCTGCTTTTACTTAAGTTATCAAATAATTTGTATTATCTATTAGGTGTTTACCGAAGTCAATCAACTCGAATTTTTTACTGCAAACATATACGATGGAGAATTCCCCTCAAATATACAACAACCGGAATATAGTGTACACACAATTATATATATTCATTTGTTTGAGTTTGAATTTGATCAAACCACTTAAATGTGAAAACTATAAGTCTACAATTAATATCGAACAGTTAATTTACATTTATTTGGAGTTTGAAATGTTTAATGTTAATAATTAATATTGGTATTATCTTGGGCCTGGAGCCCAAGAGTCAGCTGGCCTAAATGAGATGATCCACTTTCTAGTTGGGTAATAGGTTTAGCGGATTGTTCTGATTTAGAGTTTCAAAGGCCCAACTCATTAGTTGTAGAAAGTTATAATAGGCCCAACTTGTGTTATTCCAATTATTATGTGGTTTTTTCCCCAAAATATTACTCCAATGAAAAATAACTCCCAAATTATTAGTTATTGTGTTAGTTCAAGTGACTAAAAGGTTATTTTTCAGGATAATAATTTGGGTTCGAATTCCTCTAACCACTTGGGGGTGTGTATTAAAAAAAAATCTCAAAATTTTAATTATTTTGTTATTTCGTATAGTATTGATCCATATTCGAATTTTATGACTCCTTATCTTTTATTTTTAAAAATATTTGGGAAAAAAATTGCCGAAAATTTCTCAAATATAATTCTGGGTTACGTATAACATGACTTGAATTCGAAATTACCAAAACTAAGAAATGGTCAAGTTTCTCTCTCTTGGAACACCATAGGAGAACATTACCCCTTATTTTATTACACTAAAAATATCTTACAATAAAAATCTGACATTATTGTCCCTCAAATAAATGGCATCCTATCGTGTAGTGAAAAAGAATAATTAATTAATTACATTAAACCCGTCAATAATCCACTGATCTTGTTGGGCATGAAGGCTTTTGATTGGTGGAGACTCCTTAAAATTATTCTTGATTCTTGAAACAAAAGTAAAATGTTAAAATAATAAAAGAACAGCAAATTGTCAGTAATTATTTTTATTTTTGATTAAATAAGGCCTCCACCTCGATATTTGCGAGGCTTGACTAATAATGAAGTAACAATTGTCCACCCCCAATATATATTATATTTTGGTCAAATTAAAATAAGAGGAATTTTCATATATTTGTGTGTTTACAATGATTGAGTGTCACGTTATATTTTTGTGTTCGGTAATTTTCATTATCTTTAGATAAATGAAAGACCTGTTTATATTGACAAAATGCATGATGAAAAGAGAGAGAAGATGAAAATCGAATTGTAAAGTACAAGTTTGAGTTAGTGAGAATACTTTTTGCATAAGAGTAATATAGTCCATGGTGTGAAATCTTACGTACTATATGCTCGTTCGAAATAATGAGAATCAAGACGAGTAACTGTGCGAAAAAATATGAACAAGATAGTTCGATGTTAGAAAAATTCTAATCCAAATTCGATCGGTCGAATTCCAATCAATTAAATAGCTTATGTATTGCACTTATCATTTAATTAGTCATTCTTCTTAAATTTTTCACTATTCATACGATAAGCGTAAAACAGACGTTTCCTTATTATCAATGTTTTCAAAACCGGACCGGAGGGTGAACCGACAGACTTATTGGTTACCGGTTCAACCGGTTCGATCGGTTCAACCACCGATCCAACCGGTATGACGTAATAAATAAATAAATATTATTTTATTAATTAAAATATAGGATATATATCATAAATATATAAAATAAACTTATAATCTTTAATATTTAAAATACAAAATAATATTTTTTTCAGAATATCTAATAAAATATATTACAAGACACAAAATTATATTCTTTTGTAGGGCTGTCAACGGGTCGGATTCGGACCGGATCAGGAGATTCCGGATCCGAATCCGATAAGAGAATCCGAATATCGGATCCGAATCCGAATCCTATAGGATTCGGATTCATTGTTTTTGAATCCATATATAATCGGTTCGGATCCGATCCGATAAAAGATCCGACCCGATTAGTAATAAAATTTATTTTTTTAAATAACAAATTTGATATAAAAAATAAATATAATTACATAATATTTAATAAATAATTATTATTTAATGAATTATTTGATAGTTTTGTTTATATTTATTTAAAATAAATTAATTTAAACTTATTATTAAAAGAAAATATATACTTTTAGAGTAAAATATTTAAATTTTATTATTGTTTAAAATGATAAATATGTGAAAATTTTAATTTTAATCATTTTACTTAATTTTATGTACTAGTAAATAACTTATTTAATTAAATATTATATATAATATCGGATTCGGATTCTTGACGGATCGGATTCCTTAAATCCATATTCGCTCCATTTATTTCGGATAACGAATATTTACAATCGGATATGATCCATCGAATATTTTTATCGGACGAATATGCTAAAATTCGGATCGAACTCGGATCGGATTCGGATTAAAATCCGCCCCATTGACAGCCCTATTCTTTTGGACCATTTTTTTTTTTTTTTTTGAAAGACTTTTGGACCATATTAATCTTTGCTTTTATGTATAATCTATAATGTTTCAAACTAAGTACTAAGTAATTAAAGGAAAGGAAAAATAACTTGAGCCCAACTAAAAACCTACACCAAAAAGCCCAAGGCCCAAAAAAAAAATACAAAAAGCTTTGGAAACCCTATCAAATCTAATCAGCCGAATAGTTTTTTCTTCTTCCACGAGGCGTCTTCTTCTTCCACAAATTAGTTCTAACAAATTTTTTTTATGTTTCTTCCTTCTATCATCTTCTTCTAATAATTAGTTCTATTCTTTTTAAAAACAGTTAGTTCTAATTTCTCCTACAAAAACTTATTTCATATTTTAGTTGTAAATATCATCACATAATTTTGGTCTACCGCCGGAAGAGAAAATTTGGTGCGGCCGGAAATGGAAGAACAGAAAAAGGTAAGGAAAAAAAGGAAAAAAAAAAAAAAAAACGAAGGTTTTAATCAAAAACCGGCGGTCCGGTCCGGTTATTAATGTCAAAACCGACGGTTAACCGGTCGGTTTTTCCGATTCCACACCGATCCGGGCCTCGCCGGTTTTGGATGTTCTGCCGGACCGGACAGGCCTCCGGTCACCGGTTGAACCGGTCCGACCGGCCGGTCCGATCCGGTTTTGAAAACACTGCTTATTATATTGGTTTGATCAAACCAAACTCGGATTAGACTTATCCATTGACGTTATAACAAGCATGTTAAACCGTACTTATAAGTTGGAGACTTGGATCGTCCATAATTTGAAGAAATTATGTACCAAGATTAGAGTAAGTTTTCCTACCATAATACCCATTGTATCGGAAGAGGAATTTGATGTGAATATCTTATCGAGGACAAGTGTTATTGTAACGCCCCGATTTTCAGACAGTCAGGTACGCTCGACACGTGTGGGTTTCGAGTGTTAGGATTTTATTTTATTAATTTCGTTTAATTGATTTAAACGTGTTATATGAATTCTTATCAATTGTTTTCAACATGATTACGTGGAAATTATATGATATTCATTTCATTTCAAGAATTCTTGTATAAGTGGAATTTAATTGTTACATGAATTAATTGTCCAATTTGAATTAATTGCCAAATTGTCCTTAAGTGTTCATTTCCTTTTCTTTAAGGACTTAATTGCATGATATAGTAGGGGACTAAAGTGATCATTTCCCAAACTTGATACACTCAATTGCATGACTTATGGAGTTAGAGGATTTAATCATAATTATCACATAATTCCCCAAAAATATCGATATATGCATCTCTTTCACAATCATCATTTTCCTTCATCAAGAAACATCATCCATTTTGCTCCTTTCTACCGAGCCAAAACCCAAGGAGGAAAAGGGAGATTGCATCCTTTCAAGTCATGATCATGAAGTAATTAGGAGCTTTGAAGCATCCATACTCATCATCTTCTTCCATTATTTCATTCCAAGGTATTAGGATTGATATTTCATGAATTCTTGGTATTGATTCTTGGAGCTAGGGTTTGAGGTTGAATGGATTATTATGTGCTTTAATTGTTAGAAGCATGATCTTAAGCTTTAGACTTGAATTTCATGCAAGATTCTTGAGATTTATGGAGTTATATGTTAATTTGATATATGAGCTCAAGTTGGAGATATTGATGATTAAAGCTTGGATTATGTGTTTATATTAAATATTATTGCTCCTTAAGCATGTATACATACTCTCCTTCACGAATTATAGTTGTTAGAATTGAATTGTAAGTGTTTTGGGAGGTTGGATGATGTTTTCGTGCATCCCCTGTTCTTTCCCCTGTTTTCTGCAGCTTCTGTAACTCGGGAACGGCCCTTCCCGTTCCCTTTGTAAATGGGGAACGGCCGTTCCCATTATTTGAACTTGGTGTCAGGCGGCGAGGACGGGAACGACCGTTCCCACTTTGTCTCACAGACGGGAACGGCCGTTCCCATCTTCGGGGAGCCCGACAGCGGGAACGGCCATTCCCACTTTAAACTGAAGCCCGGAACGGCCGTTCCCAGCTCTCTGGTAGTGCAGAAACATTCTGCACAAAATTACAATTTTGGCCCCTCGTTCCAATGGCTTGTTTGATCCCGAATTGCTATTATATGATTGATTATATGTCGAAACAACATGTTTTCATGCTACATTGTGTATTGCTCGATGTCTCGTGTATGATTATGCCGTGCGTCATTATATGAATAATATGATTGAGTTATGGTCTCATGCACGCACATTGTCCCGTTTCTTGTCCAGTTATTCTCCAGGGCGGAGATTGTGGCTCATGAGCACGTTCACGCATTCACGAGTCGTGTGTCGCCTGTCAGGTGAGGTTTAATTTCTAGTTACATAGAACCCGTATATCCCTTATGTGATATTTCGGCCAAAAGGTATTTATAATTATAATTTCCATAAACTACGGACCACGATTTATAGCTACATTTTATCAAGTCATATATCATTTCACGCAAGTCATGTTTCAAGCAAGCAGGCTATGATTGTCCATGTTCATGATTTCAAGCATGTTTAGGCGAGTAGCATGATCGTTCACGATGGGCCCGAGGGTAGTGACTAGAGCCAACCGGGAAAGCAAGGGCTGACGGGTAACTCTGGTGCTATCCTCACCACATTTGGGGTCACCCCTGAATCCACTAGGAGGTTAGTGGAGGAAGGAGCTCCAGGCTTAGGGATTCATGTACCCTCTGCTCAATATGTCGTGGATGGTGAAGGCTAGCTACCTTCCCATCATTGGAGGGAGAAGGAGACTGGGGACGAGTCCGGCACCACGGATGCGCCTCGGGTTATTTCATGATTGTTATTCCATGAACGTGTTACCTGATTACACTATTGCACGATAGCACGATAATTGATTGCATGATCACCTCTTGATTAATAAACAAGCAAGCATGTTCATGTTCATTTGGAGTAAGGTTGGAGACCGCCCTCACTCGCCAGGGCCATGTATTGATTGATTGCATGATAATGAACAAGTATTTAATATTGACAGTTGTATTCTCGGGCGGAGCTATGTTATTATTGAACTTGTATAATTATCTTTTATAAACCTTTACCCGAGAATATAACTTGCATGTTATCTGCGCTAATATATATGTAAACCCCTCACTCGGTCTTCACAGACTGACGCCTCCACCTTTCAGGTATCGCAGGTGCACGCTAGGCGGGAGTGAGTCGAGTCGGGTCCAGTTCATGTAGTCGTGTCATCCGTGGTTCGTGCATTTAATTATTAATATTAATTTTGGAATTGTAGTTATTGTTATTCTTTAAGGGAAAATGATAATGTATTGACATGATAGTATAGATTATGCACTACTTGATAAATGAGATATGTCATGATTGAACTGAAGGAAATAATTGCTATTGTTGAAGTATGCTTCCGCTTTATCATGTCGCATGTTTAAGTTTCCCGCCTAGCTTGTCGAGTATTGCATTGTCACCCGTTCGCTATAGGTTGGTTCATGTACGGATTGACCATTTCGTATGTGAATTGATCTATAGTGCGGGGGTGTGGCACCTCCACGTGTCAAGGGGTGCTACAGTTATATTTTTTGAAAATCTACATGAGCTATTAAGACAGTACTTGACGATTATAAATTGTAAGTTGAGTGATTATACATATATATATATGCATATAAATATAACTTTCTTTGATGATTTACAATAGATTCTTTTTCCTCCAAAGCTAGCATAGTCTTGCAATATGTATTTCTTATTTCTTGGATACTTTTGTAAAAGGTGAGACCACAGCACACCACACCACACACTGGCAACCAACTACAAACAAAAGATTCAAATTTTAAACTATCATAAGAAAAATAGACTTCTTTTTCTCACCTTCTCCACATTAATATCACCTAACCAGTTAAAATTCATGCATACTCTCTGTCACACAAGAATACCCTACAAAATAGACAGAGAACTTCGCAAGACATAACTTAATTGGTATCGGAGGACGTAGCTCGGTTGGTATTTGAGGAATAAATTTACTTGAAGAAGCAAAATTTGATTTCCACGACGTATAGTGTGCACATCATTTTTGAACTCAATATGAATTTATAGCTTTCTTTTAACAAGAATGCCGAGTAACTGATTTATATCTCTCCGATGACTATGTTATCGAATTGGTGTGTGGGGCCCAGAAAAATAAAATTACTAGATAGATATAGAAGTAATTAAAAGAAAGAGGACATTAATTATAAGAGTTTAACTGCGCATTAATGATTGATGTGTGAAGGCAAAGGACAAAGAATGCTAAGAGAGTCGTCTGCCACTTCGCAACCACCAAACTTAGCCATCACCGCCACCCACCTCAGCCAGCCTCACTTCCTCCCTCTTTCCTCACTTCACAAGTCACTACAAATCTTTTCATTTTTTTATTTATTACCACCATAAATACTTACAATTTTACAACCAATTTTCTAAATTATAACTAACTTTTTTTAGGACATATACCAACTTAACTTTGCAGGTATGTGTCCTAATCAATTTTTTAAAATTTTAACCCCATTCTAATCATTCACCCACATACTACGGACCTACCCTCTAATTTTGAGTCTTATATAAAACTTCTACGTACAATATATATATCGTAAACTTCTATTCGGACGAAAACGACTTATATATTCTTAATTAAATATCAAGATTTGATCTGGATTTAAATATGAAACAATTTTAAACTTCACGACTAGAAATGTAAGTGGAAACCACTCGTTTGTATATTAGAATTTGACCTGATTTCAAAAATTAAAAAGGATTAAATACCCTCGTCTAAATATTGAAATTAGATCGTGACTTGGGTACGAAGTAATTTTAAGTTTTCTTATCAAGAAAAAATTAAGAACCAAAACAATAACAAATCATTCAAAAAAGGTCAAACAAACATTTCTAGTATTTTTTATATCTTTGTTGCTTCCTCTTCACTTTCCTCTCCATTTTCTCCCCTTAATATTTCTCCTTATCATTTCTCGCTCATTTAAGTGAAAAGCAATAAAGCATACAAGTCAATCATCTTTGCTTTTTCCACACTTTCCATTTCATATTTCTTCACTTTCTCCACTATATATCCCAACAACTATACCTTGTTTGCCCTTTACCAAAAACTTCCCTTTTTCTCCAAGCATTTTCTCTGCAAAAACACCACCATCATCATGGAGAATGAGCTGAATTGCAGCTTTTTCAACAATCCCAATTGGGAAAACTCTGTCCCAATTGATCACAGCGATCCATTTGAGTCGGCTTTGAGCTCAATGGTCTCATCTCCGACCAATGGGAATGTCATCAACAATGGTGAAAGTAATAACAGTAACAATATCGTTTTGAGGGAGCTCATTGGCAGGCTTGGAAGCATCTGCAGCACCCCTTTGAGTAATAATAATAATAATAATAATAACAATAGTACGAATAATTCTTGCTACAGCACCCCTTTGAATTCTCCCCCAAAGCTCAACCTTTCGATTATGGAGAATCAGCAGATTAGAGGGACCAATTTGCAGAGCCATTTCCCACCATTTTCAACTGATCCTGGTTTCGCTGAACGAGCTGCCAGATTCTCCAGTTTTGCCAACAATAATTTAGTGGGCCTCAGTGAAATCGCCCCGAATTTGGATTCCGCGAAGATTACGAGGGTTTCGAGCAATCAATCTCTCAGAATTTCATCTGGGTCTCCTCCAATGGCGGCGCTGGTTCATGGAAATAAGGATATTGAGAAGAAGTTCAGATCTTCAGCTGCTGAAAACGCGGAATTGGGTGATTCGAGGGAGAATTCTTCAGTTTCTGATGCGAATGCGAGTTCGAGAAAGAGGAAATCAATCCCCAAGGGGAAGGGGAAAGAAGCAACCCCTGCTGCTAAAGATGTCAATGTAATAATTACCATGTTTCTTTTTTCTTTGAATTGATAAATTTTATTTAGGAAAATTGATTTTTATATATTAATGCAGGTTACATCAGAGAACAGTGAATCAAATGCAAAAAGAAGCAAATCAGAAGATGGAAAAGATGCAGCAAAGAATACAGATGAAAAGCAATCAAAGGATAATTCAAAGCTTCCTGAGGCTCCAAAGGACTATATTCATGTCAGGGCCAGAAGGGGTCAGGCTACTGATGCACACAGTCTTGCTGAAAGAGTATGAAATTTATTTATTTTGTTTTTTGCATAATTTTCATTAACTACTCAAGTGATGATTCTCATTTTGTTGATTTTTTCTTGTATAGGTCCGTAGAGAGAAGATCAGTGAGAGAATGAAAGTCCTGCAAGATCTTGTACCAGGTTGCAATAAGGTACATAGTTTAGTTTGAGGCGTTAATTCAGGTTGTATGATTGAATTTGAGCAAATTCTTGATATTTTTGTTTGTTTCCATAGGTGACTGGAAAAGCTGTGATGCTTGATGAGATCATCAACTATGTGCAGTCCTTACAACGGCAAGTTGAGGTAAATCATGCTTTTTTCTCGAAGCAAGAAAAGTAAAACAGTGATTTTTCGTGCCAATTTTGAATTCTTCTTGGTTTTTTTTGTTGATTTTGCAGTTCCTTTCAATGAAATTGGCAACTGTCAATCCAAGAATGGACTTCAATGTAGAAGCTCTTGTGTCCAAGGATGTAAGTTAGTTTGAAATTTGAAATTAATACATGGATAAAAATGTTTAAATATCAAATCTAATATGAGTTGAAAATCGCAGGTTTTTCAGTCTCGAGGATCATTGCCTCCGAATATGTATGCTTCAGATGGCTATCCTTTCCAATCTCAGCCAAGCCTGCAAGCAGAGGCACCTTTCCCAGCTAACACTTTTGGTGCTGCTGCTATAGGAAGAACTCAGCTGCCTTGTATGGATAATTTTAACGAAACGGCCCCTCAAGTACGTATCAATTCACGACGAAATTGTAAAATTTTGCTCAAAGACTTTAGTTATAAGATTTAATTATAATAATAATGTTGTGTTGATGAACTGTTTAGGTTTCCACGTTCTGGGAGGATGATCTCCATAGTGTTGTGCAGATGGGATTTGGCCAAAACCAGTCGCAGAATTTTCATGGTTAGTTATTTCAATTATATAAAAATAATTACAGTTTCATCCCCTTTGTAATTATGTGCAGTTACACAAAGTTCTACTCTAGGAAGATTTGATTTCCTAATTCTTATTTTTTTTCCCCTTTTTGCAGGGATTGTCCCCACATCTCAAATGAAAATTGAGCTATGATCAATATCCATCATTGTTAAATTCTCTATTTATTTGAGGCCCCGAGTGAGAGTGGCTTCTGTATATAGTGCGAAGGGAAGACTCTACTTCATCAACTTCATGATTCTTTTCAAGAAATTCTTATTAATTTCCACATTTATCAAGTTTTAGCCCTAATTAATGGTGGGAGGACTCTCAATATCAAATGTAACATCCCTTTATCTTTTTGGTTTTTGTAGCAAGGTAACAAGTGTGTTTCAAGGTTTGTTGAGAGACTAATCTTTGTATTCCAACCTTGTTATTGTCTTTCATTTTCTGAGGATATTTACCACTAATTCTAGTGAAAGTATATTTCATTTAATTACTTTCTCTTTCATTTAGCTATATATGTCAACCTGAGTTGGTTCAAGTGATTAACTAGTTCTTTCTTCAGGGTAATGATTCGGGTTCGAATTCCTTTGATCACCTAAGGGCGTGTGTTTATTAAAAGAAAAGCAATATATGTTGTGAAATTCCCATTTAACTTTTGATTTGAAAATAAATAAAATGTTTAAAAAAAGTAGATAGTGGGAAGCATGAATTAAGGGTTCCAATCTTGACAATGAGTGAGTGGATACATTTCAATTTTGTCCATCACAAATGTCACAATTGATGATGGGACCATTTTCATAATAAAATCATTTTAACCATAAGTCTTTTTGAAGTGATTTTAACCATAAATATTGTGACTTTTTTACAAGATTAGATTCTTATGCTTGTTACCAGCTGTTAGTGGGGACAAAGTCTTAAAACATTTTGATTAGAAATGATATTGAGCTGGAATCCAAACTCACTTTGACATTCTTGCCTATTTTTATAATCAGCATCAAAGCTGGGAATTGTAATCCCAGGTTGGCAATTACTTGCTCTGCCTAAGGAATCAAAAGGGTTTTTAGAATTAATTCTCATCTAACCTTTAAACCTAATCAATCATTCAATAATATTACTAGCATATTATTTTATCGTGTCGTTTGTCGTTGTAACTGTATCTATACATGGTAGTTGGTAGGAAAACTTTAGAAAATCAAAAATATGTTATATGATAAGTGTGTGTTATCAATACTTACTGTTTTTCCGAACATTAGGACACTTAGCTTATAATTATAGAGATTATTTGTACCATAGAAGATAAAACACCCAATTATGACCTAAGTTAAGAAAATAATTAGTTCATAGGTTTCACTCGCATTCTTTTCTCATTACTTGCCGACCCCTAAGTCACGTCCCAACAGTTAATTATGCCATATGCAGAAAAGTGTAACAAGGTAATATTCAGATTCATATGAGAGCTTTGAAATTTTATATAGTTTTTGAATAATTGGTCCAATTACAAAAATTTCCTCGGCAATCCCAAAGTCTGAGCTACTGTATAAATATAGAAGTCAAATATTTGTAGAAAAACAAAATAGAATTGATATATATGATCAAAATATATGAATTACAGCAAGTTAGAACAAGAGAACATACAAACTTTGGCTCTATGGTACAAATAAATAAGCTGGCATGATAAAAACGTGTCGCTATTTGAAGTGCATCCGGACTATGTTTGTTTTTTTTTTTTTTTTGGGTACAAAACCGGACTATATATTTTACATTACATATAAGAAAATTACGTTCACATTAACAGTTGGAAGCTGGGAACAATCAATTCATCTTCATATAATTGCTGGATGTACAGCTAACAGCTATAGTCTCAATCATCACTCATGACTAATCAGTACGAGGATACCGGTAAATTCCGCCTTAATCGAATTCAATCCAACTCAAGGACGAATCAGAATTTGGAGGAGGAAAAGAGCAAAAATTAAATATTAAACATGGTGAAATTATAATTTTGTATAAAGTAGGAGGCCCAAATATATAAATATTCTAAAATTTATATATAATAATAAAAAATAATAAAAATTTAGGGGTGGAACCACCCTCCCCCTTTAACTTCGTTTTTTATCCAATTAATCATCCGATAAATATATTATAATTGTGATCTGATAGTTATTTTTCTTAAAACATATTACAATAAATATAAAATATTCATCCTATATTATATTAGTAATTAGCGTAATAGAGTCGGATTTGAATTAGAAATATAAAGAAAACAAAGGTATAAGAAATTAAGAATACGTCTTCCGAGGAATAAATAAATCAACTTGTTGTTGGTAATGAATATGAAGATTAACAGGTTATTTAGTACTAAATTCCACAATCTATCTAAAAATATGTGCTTAAAAACATCCTAATGGAGGTTACCCTATTGCCTCGTTGATTTCGTTGGAATGTTCTATTTCTTTATTTTTTTCTAATATTGAACACCGACTGCTGCTATGATTTGACTGTCAAATTCATTTTAAAATGTATTAGGATTTAATACATGATATGTTCACAAGCAGATCCAGATCTCAATGAACAAATTCAAACCTCCTAAACTATAATATACACTCATAACACCACCAAAAACACCGTATAAATACAACAATATCGAAATATTTAATAAAAACAACACAGCAAAAAATATTCGTGTAACTTGGATCCTCCTACGTTAATTACATTCGCGATGCATGGTAAAAAAAGAGGGAAAGAAGTCAATATGGTTGGTGAAAAAGGGTTGCAATCAGATGATTACATTGGTAGATTAGGAATAATGCAATTTGACTGCACAAAGTTAATATTAGTTTCCCATGATTTACTCCGGACATAGCGAAGAAAAGGGTCCACATTTGGGAGTAATGGTTAGGAGGGATTGATGTAATGTGTTTGTTGTTTGTGTGTTAATAAGAAAATGATGATTAGGAAAGGGTCCATAAACCAGGCTGTCACTCTTTTCCTACAATCACTTTATGTCCTTTTCTTTCAATTAGAGTTGGGTATGATATTTCATTGAAGGGATGTGTGGGGGTTGAAATATTACCATTAATTTACCAACCATATCATTGAATCAAGGCATTATTGACAATCTATCTCTCCCTCCCTAACAAGATCTTTAGTTGGCTTAATTGGAATTACTTCAACTTGACAAGATATGATATGATGTGACAAATTATGTAAAAAGTTGGAAAAGTAAAGTAAAATGGGTTCCTTTTTGAAAATAAATCTTGAAAGGATTTTAGTCTTTTAGAGATACATAGGAAGAAAAGCCACTTTACAATTTGCATCCATGAACAACGCGACGTCGTTTCTTGATGTTCTTTATTGTGATTTTGAAGTCTCTTTCACACCCATTTTCATCATAATCTTGCAATAATAATAATGTTCTAAGAGAAAATGAAAAATGGATATTTCTTGAATTTGAGTGGCCAAGAAATGGGGTGCTACTTGGTTTGGTTGTGTTCTATCTTCTCTTTAAAGCTAAGAAGAACTGGTCCACAAGTAGGGAGAGATACATGTCAGGCAGAAGACAATGGCACAAGCTAGCTGTTTCATGGTCTTCATGAAATGTTGTATACTCTTTTCTTTTTTTTCTTTTTCCTTTGGGGTTTTTTTGAGGTGGGGGTTGGGGGGTGAACAAATATGACATAAATTTTGATACAAAATATTTGAAGTAATAGTGGGCTGTCTTGTTCTTTTGCAAAAACTCAGCTGTTAGCCACTTGAAGATTGCCCCCTATCTTCTTGACACCAAAACCAAACAAATAAATGATATGAAAACTAGTTAACATCCTGTTCTTTCTTCAGAACTCTCAGCATGTCCCATTTGTCTCACAATTTGGGTCCACACTTATCCATACCATACAAACAAATGCATTTGCTGCACATCAAAACCATGTCCACTTTCACACATTCTATCAGAAGCACAAAGAACATTGGAGTCTCTCAAAGAATGTGCAGTTGATTGGTATCAAAGGGAGGATGGACAAACAGAAATGGATATTGAAAAATATTAAGGATTTGTATATGAGAAACATATTCAAGTTTTTGAATACAAAGGAACAACATAAGGGCTACTCACAATTGTTGAGAATATATTTTGGATCATTAAGTCACATAAGAACAGATACATTTTTCGTATATGACAAGCTATAACACTACATACAACAATAGACCGTACATAATACCATGCAAAAAAGCTTTGAATTTTAGATGTTGCAACGATCGTAGCCTGAGAACCATGAAGATGGCTCCTCTTCAATACCATAAGAGGGTGCAAATTCCTCTCGCCATTGAAGATCAGCACTGGCTTCTCGACTCTCCTCGGGGGCAAATTCTTCTTCACGGGCATGAGGGGCTGCAATCAACTTATTCAACTTTTCCATCTCTTTGTAGGCACTTTCTGTTTCCTGTTCTGCCATTATTGCTCGTTTCTGCATGGTCATGAAATTAAGCAGGATGTATGAAATTATTGCTTATTCAGTTTGCTTATTGTGCATGCATGTCACTATTGAAGAAAATCCTAAGAGCAGAAAATAAACACTAGGGGCAGATGATAGGGTTAAAATGTTTGGTAAAGAAGAGAATAGGTTGGATTGTCAGACCAGGACATCCAATTCAATTTCATTGAACCATTTTGATTATTGAATGACTTTTATGATATAATGGAGAAAAAATAAAGAAGGAACAGAAAGCACAATAGTAATTTAGCGGAAACTCACCTCCGCAGCAGCCACTGCTTCTTCTGCTTCTTTAAGCCGCACCAGTAATTCACCTGCAGCCTGAACAGCTTCTGCAGTATCCCTCAGTTGGGCTTGAAGCCCTTTATTTTCATCCCTGAAGTATCTTCTCTCCCTATCTCTTTCCACTTTCAGTGCAGAAATTTCCGCTGCTAGAGCATTGATAAATCTGGATTCGGCACCTCTTACCCCTGCCTTTGCTGCAGCTTTCTTGATATCATCAATTCCATCATGAATCTTTCTCTGTCTTGCAAGCAGTTGAATATGCTTCTCTTCAAGCTCGGCATATTGTTCAAGCATGCGTGCATGACCTTCCATTGCCATCTGCATTGCTTCTTTAAGCTCTTCACAACACTTCTTTTCCATATCCAGCTCTTGCTTTTGTCTTTGAGCAATTGATTGGTTGGCTTCAAGTTCCATCCTGAGTTCTTCTACTAGGGAAATCCATTTGCTCTCCACTTCAGTCCAGTGGATTCTCTCCTGCTCAAGTCTCTCTTCAGCATTTTCAGTTGACTCTGGAGTACTGGACAAAGCAGTAGCCATACTTGGCTCACATGAAGACGTTAACTGTAGGAGAGGGGGTTGCCGTTTTGATGCTTTGGCTGAAGAATCCAGATAAAATTGCAGCTGAGTTCTTAAGTCTTGTACTTCTTCCAACAAAACATCCCTCTCACCTAAGTCAAAGAAATTTTGATATCTTTCCAATTCATCTTGAACTCTTTTTAACTCGATTTTTGTTTTCAAAACATCAGGATGGTTGTCATATTGTTCCTTAAGAATCTGCATGTATGAGATAACATATAGATGAATTAGTAGAATAACTTTCATGTCCCGTTGTCATTTAGGAATGTAAAAAAGTTATACCTTATGCTCGTGAGTAAGTGACAAGAGTTCCTCCTCCATGAAATCCTCAGTAGGTAATATTCCATCCATCAGGTTCTCAAGGCGAGCAATTTTATCTTCACGAGTTTGACCAATTATGGCATTACACTCTCTCTCATGTTTGTATTGCTGGACCTGTATCCATGGCCAGGAACGAAAATCATATCAAACTCACCTGAAATTCAAGTGTAGGTATCTTGTTTAATTACTTAAAATGAAACATACCAGGCGATTCAGTTGCATGATCTCAGAATTTTGTTTTGCACACATCTCTTCTAATGCCATCTCTCTCCGAATTGCTCCAGCCAAGACCTTTTCAACTGCCTGGCAGATGATAAACAGAATATGATAAGCATTGGAACAAGAAAACGGATTTAAGAGTTCCCAACAATAACAGTGGACATACTTTAGGGACTTGATTCTTGCAATTGCCGTGTGATGGTGACCCATTTACAGGTACCAACTGCAAATTTTGGCCATCGTCATTGTTCATGAGTTTGTCCTTGCAAATCCTAACCTTGCATTCACTGCACAGATATTCTTGGATATCCTTATTCATAGATTCATCATCATGGGAAGTGGTTTGGATTCCGACATCAACTTTGACAACAGGTAAAACTGATTTAATATCAGCCGGCATGCAAGAGAATCTAAATGATGACCTTCTTAGAGCAGGACTGAGACGTTGACTCTCAATGATTTCTAGACCGCGGTTAAGGGTGGCAGCCAACTGTTCAGTCGATGCAAAACAAGATTTGCGATTAGAGAGAGAATTCAGACACATGCTATTAGAAGGCTTTGCACTTGATTTATTTGCAGCCTTCAGGTTACTCTGACTTGGAAAACTCTGAGAAGCAGTTAAAGAAGACGAGGTTCTTAAACTTTTTCTGCTACTGTTCACTCTTGGTGAAACACTAGGTGTAGGAGACTTGAGATTAGGGGACACATTAACTGGAATAATACTGAGATCAGAAGCAGCACCATCTCCATTGCAATTTGCTGACTTCGCAGGTGTGTTATCTGAGAGACACTGCTCCATTGGCTTTGATAAACCATCATTTGGCACTGAGGAAGATTCCCCGTCCTCAGTCTGTACACAAGAACCATTATCACGTTCTGTCTCAATCTGTCCTGCCACTTCTTGACTGAGGATATTAGCTTTATCCTTGTCAATTGTTTCGAATGCTTCATCTTCCATATTAACATCTGTATCTTCACAAGCCTGTTCAGGTGAAACAACACAATTTTCTTCATTGATTTTACGCATTGCATCATCTGTATCCACTATCTCCATTTCTTCATCACTATCATCCTCAACATGAGGCAACATCATTGGCCGGTTGAGGCTGAATCTCAGGAGATTCAAACTTCTCCGTGCATTCCATCCAGATGCATAAGCTCCAGCTGGACCTGTTTGATCATGGTTGGACTTCATACGGTGCAGCTCATCCCTTAGTTGTCGAATCACTTCTCGCAAGACATTTACATCTTCCTGCATTTCTTCATTAATGATTGCTTTATTCTTGATTGCTTTAGCTCGTTGGGCAAATCTTAATGTACTGAGAGTCTCACTCTTACAACTGCAAAATGAAATTTCCAGTAGAAGTTATGCCGGAATCAATCAAATGATGATGTAGCACTTTTATTTGGTGCGTTTGGGGGGTTGGTTGGGACTAGAATCGTGTAGAGCTTGTTAGAAAATAAGAGTGCGTTTGAGAAGTTCTATATCGTATTACACAATTCATATTAAGCTGCCGTGCAGCTTTTTGATGAAGGGAAAAATTGTGATCTCTAATTCGTAATCTGAGCAGTAAAGAAGAGATCCCGCTAGGACAAATATGTAATAACTGGTGGAATAGATTTACTTCTCCTCTTGTTAATCAAATTGAAGAAATACAGGCTGTGGGCATTACCTTTGACATGGAGAAATGGCACATATCATTGCCATCTTTGCATTTCCCCCAAGAGACTCCTGTAACAAAAAAGTCAACTTTGAATCTCTGTAAGGGATGTGCCTTTGTTTTCCTGTCTGGGAAACTTCTGCCAAAATATTTATCAAGTTCCTGGAAATCCCAGAGAGAACAGAATTAGTCTCAGATATGTAAATAATAGATCAATATTCATTCCAGAGTCTAAAGATAAGATAATTGAAAGTTACATATCAAACACTATTAAGCTTCGTTTCCTCTCATTTTCATCACCTAAAAGCTTTCAAAGAGTCTAATCAAGTCAAATTCATTTGGGTCACTCTCATTTCAGAAAAGTTTTTTCTCATGATCCTAATTTTTCTTTGTAGAAGAAGTGTGCATCAACCGCACCCAATACCTTCTCATAAATTTCCACTTAATTCTAGGACACTAATGAGCAAATCATGACATAAGTACTACAGGTATCATAGGCAAAATAATAATTGGCTAAATGCAGTTAAAGAACCAAGCTCAATAAAGAAACCAAAACTGTACTGCATTTCTATCTGCGTGAAGACAATTGACTCCAAATCTTGTCAAATAAATTTTGCTTTGATAATGGCCCCGTAACCAATATCAGAAACCATACCCTAGTTGTGAAAGCGAACGGTTAATGTTCCCTGCTTCTTTCAATCGCTCGCCAGCCGCACCAGTTTGCTTTTGCCTCTCAGAACCAGCAAGGTCAACAAAATTGATTCTGCTCTTTTTTAAGCGGCTTAAACCATCAGCTGCACTCTGTAGTAGATACGAATTGATAAGTTATGATTCAGTAGAATATTTTGAGGTAACAAGTGAGCATTAAAACAACACATGCACACACATGAATGTTCACCCTCACACAACTATCCAAAATGAGTTCCACGCTGTGTTCACCAAGTTAAAAATTTAACATGATGGACAAACATACTATATAAATTGACCAAGGGTAAGAGTGATAATTCTAAAGTCAAGGAGTCCATTACCTTCCCGCGTGATTCAACCACACATGTGAAAACACTGTGGGAACGAGAACTTTCAGCATTTACACAGGTTGCACTGGTTCTCCGGTTTGACAAACCCTGCAGAAATATGCTGGGAAATAAGTAGAATGACCAGGACTATGCGACATAATACCTAAATGATCGTCAAGGGCAGTACGGAAACTCGATGGTACAGTAATAGTTAAACTCCAGAGAGAATAAGGTGAAGACAAAGCTGAACTTCTGAAAGGGTTTAAAGTTTGAGGCTACAATGGGTTACAACCAATAAATGTTCTTTTATTTAGAATATTCCATTGCACATCCTTCATGACACTGTCATATAAATCTCATGTTAATGAGACGATGATTTTTGCATGATAATCTGAGCTATATCTAGAAAAAGATGTCCAAATAAAATTTGCGAGCAGCTTATGATCTACGGTTTAAGAAAGCTGCCAATTAGCTTCCATGCTAAACAAGGTTCAGTATAAGATCACAACCTCTTTTCTAACAATACTTATGATTTACTTTTTCGCAGCAGAGTAAGAATCCTGAATAATCTCAAGTTTCAATATCTATTTATCATCTTATTCTCTTTGCTCAATTGACCCCTTTCTCCCAGCAGTTTTCTTTGAAAATATGCATGCACCGTCAGATATTTCTTCTCTTTTGATCACTACCTAGAAATATCTAAATTGTGTATGCTAGTGGTAGCATCTTCTGCAATAAAAAATATAACATGCTAGCATTTGTACAGAGCTTCAATGGATTCAGTAAGACCAGTTTTAGAAAAATGAATAGAAGCCAACCATATGCATGTTTTCCCAAATTGCCTGAACTAAATACTCCAAGGAAACAAAAAGTGTGGTTCACAACCTAAGTTGATGAAAAAACCGAAAAACATGACAAACCTTAATTAAAAGTTGTGAAACATCCTTCATAGAGGATACACACTCCTCTCTTAAGTTTTCAACGTAAACACCAGTTTTAACATCTTCCCTAATCTGCAATGAGAAACACAAGAAAAATGAAAATATTAGGCAATATGAAATCAGAAATCTAAACAGATTATGAAGCATATATGCTTTTGTTTTACCTGGAGATTCTTCTGACTTGGATCCAATAAATCTGTTATTTGTTCATTGTAGATCTGTAAACATGATTTTAAGGTATTCAGTGCAAGTAATTGAAAGATAACCATTAACCAAATAGAAAGTTCAAGAGTTACTAATGACCTACCTCAAGGAAAGAACAGCGGCACATATACACAAGTTGTCTGTCAGCATGCTTGACCTGCTCCTGCAGGGACAGGGGTAGAAATGGTCATGTCAAAACAAGACATTATGATGGCGGTAACTATACTATAATGAATGCAGCCCAATAAAAATAATTAACCAAGCACCTCATCAATCCGGTCAAAGAGTCTGCGAAATACACGTGGTGCGAGACCTTGCTGATCATCGTCCATCAAAGAGTTGGATGAACCCCAGATGGTGTATGTTTTCCCACTCCCAGTCTGATCAATCAGATAATGCACATGCATAAAACTAATTATTCACAAATCTCTCAGGTTTATGTCACAAAACTTTGTGAATGAGCTGCTACAGAAAGATCTTACTAATGTACTATAATAGAACTCATAAGCGGAAATAAACATACCTGTCCATATGCAAAGACAGAGCTATTAAAACCAGCAAGACAATTCTCAATAAGAGGCGCACCAACAAGCTCAAATATATCACTCTGAAAAAGATATGTCCAAGATTAAGTTTCAGCAATCCCATCTAATCCATTATCTAACCTTAATCTCATCAGTTTTAGAGAAGAAAATGATCAATAGGAACCCATCTTGCCTGTTTTGAATGAATATCAGCAATTGAGTCGAATGTAAAGGTTTGCCCTGATATTGTTAAAGAATCTTCTGCACTTTTCTGAATTACATTTCCTCCATCTTCTTCTTCTTTAGTGGGCGGCCTCACACGCACTATTACCTAGTTAACATCATAAAGCACACATTATAAGATCACAAGATACCATATGTACATCACTTAGGTCATTATTTACAGCAATGCTGTCAGCACATTAAACGAGATTACGAAAAAGTCACCTTCACACCGGAATCTGATGAATTGGCCGCTCCCGCACAGTTTTCCGACTGTACAGACTCAACGCTGAGCTTGCGCTTGAGGGGAGGGCGAGGAGGAAGCGGACTCTTCATCTTGGCGGCGGGAGACACTGTCATGTGGTTGGGATCTGAAGCCGGAGGCGCGTTCTCCTTACTGTGTTTGAGCTTCCGATTACTAGGGTTAGGCGTGGTGGGCTTCGATTTAGGGCTGGGAGCTGCTGCAACAATGTCATGATTTTCTCTCAAGATTTGATTTCGCGGCATCGTGAAATGCTGCTTCATCCCGGTGAGGGTTGAGATATGCGAAGAAATCGGTGGAGAGGTTCTTGTAGAGAGAGAGGGGAGAATTGGACAGTAGAGAGAGAAAGAGAGAGACAGAGTGAGGTAGCCGTTGGAGGGGGGAGAATTTGAATTGAATTCTTTGGGGGAAATGGCATTGTTTTTTAATTTCTAGATCTGGCGAGCGTTCATGGACTGGGCCCACTCTCTCTATTATGGGCCCATTCTCTCTCTCCACTATGGGCCCATTTCAATGGATTGGGCTTCCAACTATGCCAATTTGATACATGCTGTGAAAAGTAAAAACCAAATTAATTTCTTTTCTGATAAAAAAACAAAAGATTACATAAATAAATAAATTATACATTTACCATATATGTATGTCCTATTTGTTTAACAATGGTCAATGCCGTATTTATACAGTTGTCTGTGTTTGTGTGAGTGTGACCACGAAATTTGGTTCATATTTATTAATATGCGTATTGTTTATTATAGTGCTTTATTAAAAAAATAATAATTATAGTGCTTTATTATTTTATCGTGATTTAAAATTTTGGTTCCCAATTCTATTATGACATAATAGTTTGATGGGTAAATTACACCAAGGTCCCCTGAGGTTTGGTACAATTATAAATTAATCCCTCAATATCTAGAAATTACGGATTAGTCCCTATAATACTGTTTCAATTGAGGTCTCTAGACGCCGTTAGTGATGGGGTCAAAATACGATCGTCCCACATTTAGACACGTGGCATCACCGAGGTGTTGACATCTGTCTCCCCAAGGCTGCACCATCAGTTCACGAGCGCTGAGCCCAACGAGCGCAGATCTTCTTCAGGAGTTAAGCCCAACGAGCGCTATCACTCCAACGAGCGTCCTACACACCAAACGATGGGTACGCCTACGTGCCATGGGAGCCCTCTTCGAACGTCACACTCCCTCAGAGCGGCCTCTCCTCTGGCTCGTCATTTGAATTGGAGCCAACATTCCCCTCAGCGGATATCTTGGCCTCCAAGACTTAAGGTTGTCACGAGCGCGCTCTCAAGCCCTCGTTACCAACCACCCACATGGCTCTCTGACACAACGTACATGCCCGCGCACCTGCCACTGTTGCTAGCGCTAACTTTTGGGCCGCTTTTGCAGAAGATTCCTCCTAGGTTTCTCTCTCACAGCGCCACGTGTTAGGGCAACATTCGGTCAGGACCACTTGAGGCAAATGACCAAAGGGTCCTTGACCCTCAACTATAAATAACCCAAGTCATCTTCTACACTGTAAGCATTCTCTAAGCTTTCTTCCTCACTGCAACTGTGACTGAACTTACATTTTCTTCATACACTGAACTGAACTGACTTGAGCGTCGGAGAGCCAAACTGGGTATCACCCCCAGTCCCCCAGCTTGGCCGTCTGACTTTCTTGTGCTTGTCCCAACAGGTTGAACTCACTTCCCCATTTCCGGCGAAGCTCCGGTGGTTTCCTCCACAAAATACAAATCGTAAAGTGATCGGATTCGGACCATCCATTTCCGGACCCATCATTTTTGGCGCCGTCTGTGGGAAACCAGTCCTTCATCTTCTTCCTTTCTTTTGTTGGTTGAAAAACAAGCACATCTTCACTTTCAACAGCCATGGTTGCCACGAGATCTGGAGCTGTGGGAGGAGGAGAAAACACCTCCCAAGATGCAAACATCGTTCTTCCCTCCACCGCTACTGGTGGAGCACCACCTCTTTCCGTCGCCGCTGGTGGAGCACCTCCCGCCGCAGGAGTAACTCCGCCAGCTGAATCTTCTGCGCCGCCGCCTGCACCGCCGGTGACGCCCATTCCCACCACCGCGGGAGGAGTTTCTCTCCCAGTCCCACCACCGCTTGCACAGAATTCCTGGGTCCATCCCCAGATGAACCTTGGAATACAAGGTTACATGATGCCTCCTCCTGGCTACACTCTTGCTCCGGCCGCCATGATGCCGCCGGTCCAACCATATCACGCCGGCCAGATCCAGCTCCCAGTGGTGGTTCCCAGGGAGATTGAGGGTGTGGAGCTACCTCCGTTGACCACCCAACAGCTACGGGCTCTCTATGCCCAGTGTGAGGTTCAGGCGGCTCAGGGGGCATGGGAAAGATTCCATTCCATGTATTTCCCCTCTGGGCAGGCCACTCAGATTGCCGCCCCTTTAGGCGGACAACAGAACTTTCCCCTCAGAGAAGCTCAGGCTGTCTTGAGGGCACAACCACCACCACCACCAGCGAAAGAAGTGCCCCAGCAGGAGGGCAACGAGCGTGCCTCCGTGGGCAGGAACAAGGAGCCCACGGAGCGAGTGAACGAAAACGAAGGAGACTCTCATGTCTCCAGGAGGGGCTCACGAGCCCACAAGGACAAACAAGTAGAAGTAAATCCTGACGTCCTCGCGGCTGTGCAAGACCAGCTGCAGGGCCTCAAGGATATGGTGGGACAGCTCTCACGAGGGCGCTCAACTCAGATCTCCCATACTCGGGATGAACGGGTTGACGCCAGGAGTACCCGCACCAAGGACCCTCCCCCGAGGGTCCCCCGTCGAAAGGAGCCGGAGGAAAACTTCGGCACGTACGAATACCACCCGCTGGCGAGAGGTTCACCCCTCGTCGAAGAAGTTTTGATGGCCCAAGCCGGCATGGCCAAGGTCCCCACATCCATCAACAGATACGACGGGACAACCGATCCAGCGGAGCACTTGGATCATTTTGTGCATCTCATGCACCTTTACGAGCATTCCAGCCATTACTGGGCAAAAGTGTTTGTCACTTCCTTGGTAGGGATGGCTCAAGAGTGGTATAAGCGCCTGCCACCGCGCTCGATCCACTCATATGAAGAACTGGCCGATGCCTTCCTCAACCACTTCAACTCTTTGAAGGCACCAGTCACCGCACCCACAGCCCTTTACAACGTGGTGCAGGGCAAGAGCGAATCACTGCGCTCGTTCTTCGCCCGCTTCAATAAGGAGATCTTGCAGGTGGAAAGGCCCTCGATGGATTTCTTGATCCCAGTACTCTTCCAGGCTGTGGATCACAAGCAGTATGTGAGCAAAAAATTTGCTGATGCCATCGTGGAGAGAAGACCTGGAACCCTCATGGGCCTGAGAGAAATAGCCGAGCCATTTTTCGCGCTCGAAGATATGTATGGGACGAATGGTCCCCGACATCATAGCCCGGCCCGGAACGAGCGACCTCATCACGAGCGAGGACGGGATGTGGCAGTAAAGAAAGAGCGCCCTCAAGAGCGCAGAAGGTCGCCACCACCCCCTCGTAGATTAGAGCGCATTCCGCTCACCCGGCCAAATTCTGAAGTCTACAATCTCTCCGATAAGAAGCTCTTCAAAAGACCCATCAAAATGAGAGAGACAGACTCACTCAGGCGCTCGAACAAATACTGCGCCTTCCACAAGCAGAGAGGGCACGACACGGATGAGTGCCGACAGTTGGAAGCTGAAATCCAAAGGCTCGTTGCAGGGGGCCATCTGAAGGAGTTTGTCCGGGTGCTCGAGCGCTACGATGAACAATGCAACGAGCGTTCCGGGAGGAGAAGAAGGAGTCCTTCGCGGTCAAAGAGCCCAAGGGGTAGGGGACCCCCGGAAAGCAGCAGCCGCCGAGGTAATAAAGGCAAAGCCCCTGAACAAGAAAACGAGCCCTTCGCGGTCATAAATATGATTGCAGGAGGTTCATCAGGAGGGGATTCAAACGCCTCTCGACGGAGGCACGTTCGGAGCTACAACCAACGCCCAGCAATGCCCAAGCCTATCTACGCTATCCAGAGATCAAGCGCTCCAAAATCAAGAGAAAATGATGTAATAGGCTTTGATGATAGGGATCTAGAACATATTGTAACGCCCCATGGGGAGGGTGTAACCTCAGATTGCCCCATGGTGGTTAGTTTAGATGTTCATAACCATGTTGTAAAAAGGGTATTGGTGGATAGTGGAAGCTCAGTTAATGTTTTGCCTTACTCTACTTTCTTAAAAATGAAGGTTGATCTCCCGCTCGATCCTCTCAAAACAGCCCTCATTGGCTTTGGAGGCTCAGAAGTGGTCCCGCGAGGGCAAATACGTCTGGCTACATCATTCGGCCGAGCCCCTCAACGCAAAACGCTCTTGGTGACGTACGCGGTGGTGGAGATTGACATCCCTTACAACATCATAATTGGGCGCCCAGCCCTCGTGGATTTCAAAGCCATCATCTCCACCTACCACCAGAAGATTAAATTCCCTACTTCCGAGGGCGTGGGAGAAGTGCTGTGCAATGTGCGAGAGGCTTGGGAATGTTACATGCTGTCCCTCAGAAAGCCAAAAGCGGAGAAAACCTTCCAGATTGGTTCTACCAAAAAGTCAGTAGATTTCCCCAACTTGGATGAGGATAGCCCAGCACGGAAAAGGGCAAAATTGAACAAGAAGAAGAATAAGAAGAAGAGAGGAAACAACGAGGAAAATCCCCTTGAGGATGTTCCCCCAGGGACCGTTGGCGGATCGTCCTCAGAAGGAGACGAACCGGGAGAAAGTGAACCAACCTCTGGCGATCGTTTGACGGGAAAGAAGAGGGCGCTCGAACTTCCTCGCCCTGAGGTAAGAATCGAACCCTCGGAAAAATTCCTCACCATTGAGCTGGAGCCTGGAAACAAAGACAAGACTACACAGATAGGCTCAAACCTCTCGGGGCCTTCTCAGATCATGATGATTGATTTTCTAAGGGAGAACAAGGATGTATTCGCGTGGAAAGCCTCTGATCTCACGGGAATTGACCCTAGCGTCATTGTCCATAGGCTTAATGTGGATCCATCTTTCAAGCCCATCAAGCAGAAAAAGCGGGATGTACATGGCTTTCGGAAAAAAGTCATTGAAGAGGAAGTTAATAAACTCTTGGAGGCTCAATATATCGAGCCCATCTTGTACCCGGAGTGGCTATGCAATGTCGTCTTGGTGCCCAAGAGCGCAAATAAGTGGCGCATGTGCAATGATTTCACGGATCTCAACAAAGCCTGCCCAAAGGATCCTTACCCGCTACCTCGGATTGATCAATTGGTGGATTCGACCGCTGGTTGCGAGCTCATGAGCATGATGGATGCTTTCCAGGGATATTACCAGATCTTTATGGCCCCGGAAGACCGCCCCAAAACTTCGTTCGTCGTCCATATGGGGGTGTATTGCTTCTTAGTCATGCCCTTTGGACTTAAGAACGCCGGAGCTACCTATCAGCGGCTCGTCAATAAGATGTTTGAAAGGGAAATTGGGAGGTCTATGGAGGTCTACGTGGACGATATGATTGTCAAAAGCGAGCGCCAGGACTCCCACTTGGAAGATCTTAGGCGTGCCTTTTCAATCCTGCGACAATATGGAATGAAGCTGAACCCCTCGAAGTGCACCTTTGGAGTACAAGGGGGAAAGTTCTTGGGATACATGGTCAGTCAGAGGGGAATTGAGGCCAACCCGGAGAAGATCAAGGCCATCTTGGAAATTCCTTCCCCTCGTAATTTGCGGGAAGTGCAGGTCCTAGTAGGCAAAATCATCTCATTGAACAGGTTTATTTCGCGCTCGGCGGACAGAAACCTCCCCTTCTTCAAAATTTTGAGGAACGCGCGTAACTTTGCTTGGACCGAGGAATGCGAAAGGGCGCTACAGGATATGAAGGCTTATTTGTCTAGCGCGCCACTGCTGACCAAGCCCGTCGAAGGCGAGAGGTTATTCATGTATCTTTCTGTTTCTCCTGAAGCCACGAGCGCGGTTCTGGTCGCTGTACGAGAGCGGAAACATTTGCCTGTCTATTATTTGAGCAAAACATTGCAAGGAGCTGAAAAGAAATATTTGGAGATTGAGAAATTTGCGTTCGCTCTTATTAACGCCTCAAGAAGGCTAAGGCCTTACTTTCAAGCGCACTCGATAACGGTTCTCACCGACCAACCCTTGAAGCAGGTGTTGTCCAAGCCAGACGTATCTGGCAGATTAATCAAGTGGGCCATCGAATTGAGCCAGTTTGACTTATGCTTCGAACCCAGGACCGCGATACAGGCTCAAGTTGTGGCGGATTTGTTGGTTGAACGTTTTGGTTTCGAGCCCATCGTTGCGAAGAATGAGGGGTTATGGGTGCTGCACACAGATGGTTCCTCAACCTCTCAAGGGGGAGGAATAGGAGTGGCCCTCAGAAGCCCCGATGGGATTGAGCTGGACTTTGCGATCAAGCTGGACTTCCAAGTCACTAATAATGAAGCGGAATATGAAGCCCTCGTGCAAGGGTTGAACATAGCCTTTCAGAATGGAGCCTCCAGAATCACTGCTTACGTGGACTCACAGTTAATAGCGAGCCAGATTGAAGGAACATACGAGGCTCGAGAAACCACCATGGTACAGTACTTAAAGAAAGCCAGAGAAATCATTGGGAAGTTCAAGGAATTTCACCTACTTCAAGTGCCTCGAGGAGAAAACGAGCGTGCGGACGCTCTGTCCAAGTTTGCTTCATCTTTGGAAGGCACTTCCGAGCGCTCCGTTACGTTCCTCAGAACTGAGGAACCTTTGATCAAGGAAAGGGTCGCCACCGAGATGGTCGCCATGATTGATCCAAACGAGCCCTGTTGGCTTGACGACATCATCATTTTCCTGAGGGATGGAATCACTCCAACTGACAAGGTGGAAGCTAGGAAAGTCAGGAATAAGGCCCCTCGTTTCGCTCTGGATCCCGAGGGGAGATTGTTCAAAAAATCATTTCAAGGACCCCCATTGAGGTGCCTAAGGCCCTCGCAAGCGAAGGAAACCCTCGAGCTCATACACAATGGAAGTTGTGGGAATCATTCCGGAGGGCGTATCTTAGCAAAGAAGATTCTGAGAAGTGGGTTTTATTGGCCTACGGTTCTCCAGGATGCCATTGAATTTTCAAGGAAGTGCCCCAAATGCCAATTTCATTCAAATCTCCCACAATTGCCAGCCGCACAAATGATCCCAATAGATGTCTCTTGGCCGTTTGACCAGTGGGGAATAGACATTGTGGGCCCCTTACCCATGGCTGCAGGACAAAGGAAGTTTGTCATTTTAGCCGTCGACTACTTCACCAAGTGGGCCGAGGCTGAAGCTGTTGCAAAAATCACTTTCAAGGTTGTAAGGGACTTTATTTGGAAGAACATCATCTGCCGGTACGGAATACCGAGGGTGCTCATATCTGACAATGGATCCCAGTTCATAGCAGCTGACACACGAGAGTGGTGTTCCGAGTTGGGGATAGAACAGCGATTTACCTCTGTAGGACATCCACAATCTAACGGACAAGCAGAAGTTACCAACAGGATCATTTTGCAACATCTGAAAACCATGCTTGAAAGCAAGAAGGGTGAATGGGCTGAGGAGCTGCAGGGAGCGCTTTGGGCTTATCGCACAACCCCACGAGCGGCCACGGGAGAAACACCATACGCGCTCGTTTATGGGTCAGAAGCTATGATACCGGCGGAGATAGTGAATGAATCCGCTCGAGTAGGCTATTTCGAGCCTCAGCTCAACGAGGGTAACAGGAGCTTGGAGTTGGACTTGCTGGATGAAAGGAGAGACCGAGCGTGGGCTAAGATCCACCACTATAAAGCCTCTGTAGCCCAACAGTACAACAAGCGTGTGAAGGAAAGAACTTTCCAGCTGGGAGACTTGGTTTTGAAGAAAGTGGAAGTATCCAAACACGTGGGCAAATTGGACCCCAATTGGGAAGGCCCATTCAAGGTCATACAACTCAGAGCTAACAACACTTACACCCTGGAGACACTTCAAGGCGAGCGCTTGCCTCGCCCTTGGAACGCATGTAACCTCCGGCGGTTTTATGTTTAAAAGCTCTTTGCAAACTCTGATGTAACAACCCACTTTGACGGGTTCTATGTACTTCAAATCAAAGTAAAAGGTAACATAATCTTTTTAATTTCTTTAGTATTCCGGTTTCTTTGGTTGCTTGAATGGATAAGTCCCACGTCCCTCGTCTTCTCGAGCGTGGTTGGCAACCCATCCCAATATGAATGCTGTTTTCTCTTATGGGTTACGCTGGCCAGCAATCTACTCCACATGGGGGGACGCCCTCATAAGGATAGACTGGTTACGCTCACAACCAATTAGGCAAGACGGAAGTGGATCGCGAAGAAAATCCTAGTAGGCCTTGGCCGTTGCTTACAACGCCTTGCGCTCGAAAACGGGATCTCCCACGAGAGCGCATCCTAGTAGGCCTTGGCTGTTTCTTACAACGCCTTGCACTCGAAAACAGGATCTCCCACGAGAACTCATCCTAGTATGCCTTGGTCGTTTCTTAAAACGCCTGGCGCTCGGAAATGGGATTTCCTGCTGAACCAAGAAAATGATAAGGGCCGGAGCGCTCGAATGATGGCCTCAGAATAAAAAAGGAATTGCTCAAGTCTTGAGCGTAGGGGCAATCTCACAATAAGACCCTCACGATCGCTCAAGACTTAAACAAATTTTCAAGGTTTTGTGTCAAAGACAAAATTTATACAAGTCTTGAGCGGGGGGGGCAATCTCACCATAAGACCCTCACAAGCGCTCAAGACTTAGGCAAATTTTCGATTTCAAGAGCAAAAACAAAATTTATGCAAGTCTGGAGTGGGGGGCAATCTCACAATAAGACCCCCACGATCGCTCAAGACTTAGACAAATTTTTCATCACAGAAGCAAAACATCATCACAAGGAATAAAGCATTCACAGGAGTATACCCCACAGTCTTATTATATAATTCATAAAGGAAATGAAGAACAAAGGCATGGAAAACAGAATCTTTATTCATTAATAAAGGGAAACTATTACAAAGCTAAAGGGCTCAAAGGCCCATGGAATTCTTACAAGAAATAGCAGAAAAATTGAGAAATACTGGAAAATTGATAAAGGAAGGATTTTAAGCAGCTGGGGCGACATCTTCATCCACAACCACCAGAATTGGGCCCTGAACTGGGCCGTGAATGGGACCCTCAGGCTCTTGCGGATCGTTGGGGGCATTGGCAGGAGCAGGCTCATTGGCATTGGGAGCGTTGGCGTTTTCAGCAACTTGAACGGGGGCATCCTCTATGGCCGGCGCTTGGGGCTCGTCTTCATGAACATCCGATGGACCCGCACCCCTTTCCCTATGGGCATCGGTGTACTCATCCTGGATCAATTTCACCAGGAAGTCGTACTCCATTTCCGCTATGCTGTCTGCGGGGTCGTTTCGATCTTCATCTTCCTCCTCGCAGTGCTCATTGAACATGAGCCCCGTGCCCTCGGCATCCTTCATGGCGGGATGGGTTAGCCCTTTGTGTATGCCCTGCTCGATAGCCAGATTGAAGGCCTTCTGAGCCTCCTCCAAGCAATGCAGGGAAGCAGCAAAGTTGAAGGCTTTGGAGTGACAAAATTTGATCAATGCCTCCTTGTTTGCACGCTCTAAGCTCCGAGGCCATTCGTTGACAGTATCGTTGAATTTGCGCTCGGCCTCCATCGCCCTTGCTCTCAAGCTTTCCCTCTCTGCCTCAGCCTTCTTGACCCGCTCGTTAGCTTGGGCCAGCTCGTTGCCCAAACGGATCCGAGCGCCGTCCACAGCCACAAAGTCCTCCTTCAGCTTTGACAGCTCCTCTTCATTTTTGTTGTACAAACCCCTGAGGGTTTCGTACTTAGCTATCTCAGCATCCAGCTCTCCTTGGATATGGGCCGGATCATTCGAGCGGGCCACCTTCTTGTATTTGGCTTTGCGCTCGGCGTAGGTGGAGGCTCGCATTTGCACATTCCTGAGCCGAGGAAGAACTTGCTGCATAATCGAGGGGAAAAGTGTTAGCAGAAGAATGGTGAATTACAGAAAAGAAGAGTGCAAGAAATGAGGACTTACGGAAATTAGGGCGTGGGCCGCATCGAATGTCACCTTCTCTACAGACTCACTGTAGAGATGCCTGTGGTCTGCCGAGAATTGAGCCCGGCTGAACAAATCATCAGTAATCGTCTGGGCAACCGAGCCCGGCCTCAGCAAAACCGGTCCGCCGTCGGGGGCGCCAGTGAAGTCTCTGTCCCCTCGGCGAGGGAAATCCCACATGTGTTCTTCCTCTGAAGAGGAAGTGTCCCCCTCACCTCGGGGGCCCTCAACCACCCGTTTGCCCTTTCCTTTGATCGCGGCGGAGTCAGGCATTCTCTTCCTCTTGTGGGAAGGTCTATTCGCGCTCGCGCTCGCAGGAGCCTCAGTAATCGCCAAAGTGGTGTTCGGCCTCGTTGGTTCTGCAGGAGGGAGAGGTTGAACATCTCCTGCTCTCTCCGATCGCCTGGTCTCCCTGGGGACCAATCTACGTTCCCCTCGGCCACGAGGGGGTTGCACCTCCGGGGTGGTGCTTGAACTGGCACCCCCACGAGCATCCCCTCTGTCATTGCGGTTACGGGGGCGTTGGGGCTCGCGCTGTTGGTTCCCCTGGTTGGCTTGATTCCTCTGGGCGTTGGCGAAACGAGCCGCTTGTCTGATTCCACCGGCCATTTCTAAGATAGCGGCTCCTGCAAAAATGAAAGTACGAGGGTTATAAATCCTTGAACAAGAATTGTTAAGTGCAAATTACAAGTGCAAGAAAAGCAGTTAGTATTCATCCCTATCTAAGGTTAGTGCCCTAAGGATCTAACCGTCTCTCTCTATGTCACGAGCCGGAGGGTTGTCAAGGAAATGAGGGTCGTTGGTAAGACCACACAAGAACATGAGTTCCGCATCGTCTATCCAGTCCTTTGCTTGTATAAGGTGACCCTCGTCCCTTAGGGTTGTTGCCAGGTTTTTAGCCCAGTCTCGGGGAAGTGAGGGTGGCAAACGGCTCTTTGAGTACGAGCCCCATTCCGTGATCACCCCAAAGTCCTCTCCTGCTGGAGCCCTGACAAAGATGAATTTTTCTTTCCAATCAACGCCATAAGTGCTCGAGGGCGAGTTGATCAGTTTCATGTGGGCCTTCGCTTGGACGTAATAAAAACCCGCCTCAGGAGAAGAGCGAGAGGAGCTGACCACTTGGAAAAGGGCATTGAAGTTCCGCAAATAGGGCTCGTAACCCATGGTCCTCATCAGAATTATGAAACAAGTCAGGAGGGCCAAGCCGTTGGGCACTATTTGGGATGGACACAAGCCCAGGTCATTCAGCAAGTGGGCCATGGAGACCGAAATGGGGAACCTCAGGCCTCCTGAGCGCACGGTGTCCACGTATACTGCCATCTCCCCAGGAGGCGGATTATTTGCGCGCTCGTGGTTTTGAGGAATTCTCCAGGTATACCGCTCGTCCCAGTAGATGGGGGCCATCATTGTCTTTACATCTCCCACGGTGACGGTGCTGGGAGTTTCATCAGGAGTGCGCTCGGTAGCTTGATAACCAGAACCCTCCCCCTCGTTGGGTCCTTTGGATTTTTGAGCTTTTTTACCTCGGCTCTTGTCACGGGCCCTTTCTGAAGGCCCAGTTATGGCTTCCGCCACTGGAAGTGGGTTGGCAGCACGGGCCCTTTCTGAAGGCCCAGTTACGGCTTCCGCCACTGGAAGCGGATTTGCAACGGCCACAGTCACTCTGTGGCGGTGGGGGTGTGTAGCACTTTGAGTTATGGGGAGGGATACTCCTTGTCTGGTGACTCCTTGTCTTTCTGCCTCAATCACCAGATCCATCTCCTCAAAAAGAGGATCCACTCCGCCTGGGTTTCTATCTTCCATAGCCATTACCGCCGCCCCCAACTCTTCATCTCTGGGGGAATTGTGGGAAGAAGAACTATCGGTGGCCATCTCTTGGATTTCACGGGCAAATTCTTCAACATGTTGGTCGGCCATGGCAGAAACTGGGGATTTGGAGGTTTTTCTTGGAGAGAGTTTAAGGTTCAGAAATACGGGAATCTGAGGGATTACAAAGTCCTAAGGTCCGAATCTACGGTTAGCAAAGTCAGAAAATCACACTGGAGATTTACCTTGAAAAGTTTCTGAAGAAAACTGAAGAAGAGGTTGAAGATGCTCTAAGAACTGGAATGCGAGAGAATTTTCTTTGCAAAGGATGCTTGAGAGTTTTGAATGCGTAAAGAATGTGAAGATTTCAGAATCCCTTATTTATAGGGATGGGAGTTGGTACCGTTTTAGGCAATAAATTCAAAATGGCAATCATTTCCCGCCTAGGAAACCGCCCACTTTATGGAACCGGCACATGCTTCCCAATGCTCACGCGCCCCACGCGCACCCGCATTTAATGCTCTGACGTTTCAAGGGCTTCAGAATAGTACCAACATTTAATGCGGAAGTGATACGATCGGTCAGTTGAAAAGACCGCATTTATGGCGCAATCAGAGGAAAATTGCTCAATACGCCAAGCCCTACACGAGCGCTACTAACAAGAGTTAGAGCGTGTCAAAATTCTACAGTCCTTATCAATAAGAACTACAGAATTGGGGGGCAAAATGATGGGGTCAAAATACGATCGTCCCACATTTAGACACGTGGCATCACCGAGGTGTTGACATCTGTCTCCCCAAGGCTGCACCATCAGTTCACGAGCGCTGAGCCCAACGAGCGCAGATCTTCTTCAGGAGTTAAGCCCAACGAGCGCTATCACTCCAACGAGCGTCCTACACACCAAACGATGGGTACGCCTACGTGCCATGGGAGCCCTCTTCGAACGTCACACTCCCTCAGAGCGGCCTCTCCTCTGGCTCGTCATTTGAATTGGAGCCAACATTCCCCTCAGCGGATATCTTGGCCTCCAAGACTTAAGGTTGTCACGAGCGCGCTCTCAAGCCCTCGTTACCAACCACCCACATGGCTCTCTGACACAACGTACATGCCCGCGCACCTGCCACTGTTGCTAGCGCTAACTTTTGGGCCGCTTTTGCAGAAGATTCCTCCTAGGTTTCTCTCTCACAGCGCCACGTGTTAGGGCAACATTCGGTCAGGACCACTTGAGGCAAATGACCAAAGGGTCCTTGACCCTCAACTATAAATAACCCAAGTCATCTTCTACACTGTAAGCATTCTCTAAGCTTTCTTCCTCACTGCAACTGTGACTGAACTTACATTTTCTTCATACACTGAACTGAACTGACTTGAGCGTCGGAGAGCCAAACTGGGTATCACCCCCAGTCCCCCAGCTTGGCCGTCTGACTTTCTTGTGCTTGTCCCAACAGGTTGAACTCACTTCCCCATTTCCGGCGAAGCTCCGGTGGTTTCCTCCACAAAATACAAATCGTAAAGTGATCGGATTCGGACCATCCATTTCCGGACCCATCATTTTTGGTTCCGTTAATTTTGACATTTGAAATTTTGAAAAATATTACAAAAAAGTCCCTGAACTATGAATTTTCTGACAAAACGTCCCCTTAACTAAATCACATCAACAATGTAGTCATGTCAAAATTAACGAAACTCCAACGGCGTCTAGGGACCTCAATTGAAACAGTATTTATAGGGATTAATCCGTAATTTTCAGAAGTGGAGGAATTAGTTTGTAATTATACCAAACCTCAAGGGACCTTGGTGTAATTTATCCTAGTTTGATTTGTACCGTGGTTTTGAAAATGAGATGGGTTGGTCGGATTGATTCTATCATTGACAGGTAAATATGTCCGATCAGAGCGACCCCTTAAAATCGGACCTTAAAATTGTTGCATAATTTAAGAATACTGTTAATTTCTCATATTGGAGGCTATGGTTAATGAATTGATATTAATTGTTTTTACTATTATATATTAGAAAATGTTGAAATTATTTATAGGAAAATATATTGGTTATTGAAAAGCAATGATGTTATTGAAAGATGTGCCATTTGAGTTTTGATGGTGTACGAGTAGGACAGAGCGGCGGCAGCTCCTTTCTTTTATTATATATATATATATATTCTCTCAGCAAACACAAAATAATTAATTTGCCAACATAAAAGCCCCTAAGACTACCGTCTTAGTCTTTAACAGATTTAATTTTCTTGTTATTAATCAATCTTTTACACAACCCCTGCATGCCTTAATAACTTGTCTTTATTTCTGTTTTCGATATTTTCCATAACTCCAACATCCTTTACATCATCCTATCTTGATTGCTCCTATTTTTAGAAGTACTTTTGTCGCACTATACACTATATGTGTGACATATATAATTAGGATTTTTATACATAATAATTACAATTTGTATTTACTTAGATAGAAATATTACAGTTTTTGCAAATTATTTTATTCCATTAGGAGAGAGAGAGAGAATTATAATCATAAAATCACGTAAGTAATATAAACCTAAAGAAACCATGTATAATTATATGATCATCATGATTGCATATTTGTTGTTGTTGATGAAAGAAAACCAATTAAATTAAGAGCCCATCCCGATGCTGGTACAATTTCCAAGTGGTTCTTCAGTCTTCACTACACTACAAAACCCTCAAACAGTACTCTGATATTCATATTATTATCCCTGAATTTTCATAAAAACGCGGCACCCCGTAGCTGATGCCACCCCCCACCCTACCCCACGTGTCCATCATCATCTTCCTTCTAGATAATGATAATCCCTTCATATCACTCACTCCACAAATCACACACTAGAGAAGAATAAAGAAAAAGAATCAACTTCAATGGCGACGGCGACGCTCAAGAAATCAACAACCCCACTCCTCTTTCTGCTCCTCCTTCTTCCTTATATAGCACTGGCCAGAAAAGTAGGAGGAAGAACACAAGTCAAGAACGTGAAAGACAATAAGGAAGTTCAGGACCTCGGTAAATACTGCGTGCACGAGTACAACCGCCAGCAGCAGACCCCGGCCAACGGCAGCAGTACTGTCCCCGCCGCGAAGCTTCTCGTCTTCTCGGAGGTGCTGGAGGCGGAGACCCAAGTCGTTTCCGGGATCAAATACTACCTCAAGATCTCCGCCGCCACTCACAGCGGCGGCGTCGCGGCCAAGACTTTCGACGCGGTGGTGGTGGTTAAGCCGTGGACGCACTCCAAGAAGTTGCTCAATTTTGAACCTTCCCCATCTCCCAAGAACACCAAGTGACCAAGTGAAGAAGAGAAACACAAACCTCTTCGTTTTTGTACTTTTTGTATGACGGACTATTTACTGTTTAACATTGTCTACTTCGAATAATGGATTAGTCTTCTACCTGTAACAATATCCCCGGTGAAATAAAATTATTACTAGTTGTTGAGCATTTATTTCTTTGGTGGAACTCTTGGACTGTTTGTGCTAAAGTCTCGATCTAATCCAAGAACATCATCAAAGCAAGGTAAATAGCATATAGAAGAAGGGAAGATTCTAACTCAGAAAATCCAGTTATGGTCTAAGTAATTCAATGAAAATTAAATTGCTTTTTTCTCTTTCATTAATGATTCATTAACGAAAAATATTCTTTTTTTGTTATTAGCATGGTTTTATTGCCCGGTTTTACTCGGGCAGGTAGTGGGTAACGTTGGAATATAGAACATCATGTAACCCCATTTAAGCCATCCAAGGCAATATAACCGCTGTCTTCTTTGTAACTCTCACATTAATAGACAAGCATAAATGAGCATTATAATATAAAGAGATCGCTGTCTTCTTTGGTTTCCAACATCACTATTTTCCCTGACTCATCTCCAACATTAATCTCAAATATGTTGCCCTTGGCGAGTATACATACAATGTGGGAGTGCCTCCTATAACGTTAATCTTCAAATGCGATTTTGTCCAGATCGAGTTATATTAGCGAGAGAGAGTGGCATCTTCATCCCGAAATGGTCCGTCCACCAGCCTCCGATCGTACAGGAAAGAAATACGGTATCTTCGCCATTCTGCTCAGCTAGCGAGCAAACACAAGCAGGGCAACACGACAACCATTGTCTCTATTTCAACTAACATTGACACTTCACGAATCGTATTTAGTACAAGCATATCATAATCTGGAGTATTAACACATAACTCAGACCTTGAATGATGTATATCTCCTCAATCTCTATCCTTTATCTACAAATCCCGTTTCACTTTACCTAGACGTTTACCGGTCGTACGGAAACTCCATATCATTCTCAGTAACTTTGAAGTGCTGCGGTTGCTGACCAGAACAATGCAAATTCCACATTTTGAAGTAAGAACGCTCCAAATTTCGAACCTGAAAATAGTTTTAAGAAAGAATTCAGCACTCTTCACAAAATGAAAGATAGTGTTTTTTTCAGTTGGACTCGAAAAAGTAAGCAAAAAGGTAATATGGGATCACTAACCCAGCGGGTTGTGTCGAATAGTGGGCAACTTAAACGTGCAGCCTTCAGTCTGTTAGTAAGATCCTGGAGCTTGGCCGGATTCAGTGCCAAATAAACTGCTTTCTCCTCATATTCTTTCATGCTGTTGAATTCAATGAACAAGGCAAACAAGATAAAGCATAAGACCGATCGGTATGGTATGGGAAACTATGCAAAAGACGACAGAATGATGTATTGATGGTTTTGAAACACCAACCTATGGACAATCATCTCTTCACCAAGTCCAGTAGCCAAACACAGTGACCCAGCAACTCTTGTAGCCATTTTCTCGAGAGGAAGAGTAATCATGGGTAGCCCAGCCCAAAGAATATCCGTCCCAGTAGTATGTGCATTGCAAAGAGGCCTACTCACCACAAGATAAGAAAAAATTGGAAAAAATGATAATGATATTGACACTGAAAAGTACAACCAAACGCAAAGCGATTTTTATTGCTTTGACAAAGAAAGAACAGCAAGACATACGTATCCAGAAATAGGTCTGCTAATGAACTACGTCTAATGTGCTCCTGTTTCATTGCAACATCTGTAAAAATTATTTGATCTGGTTGCACACCCTGTGCGGCAGCATCTGGAATGTGAAATAACATAGTTAGGTAACATCCTCCGAAAGAACTTTATTTTCTATGGGAAAAGAAAAATCTTTTAAATTAAGAACATACATGCACGAAGCCTCATCTCGCCTGCGGCTGGAAATCTGAGAAGCCAAAGTGCACTATTTGGGACACGCTTAAGAATGTTGCACCTAGGAATATAGAAAAAGATTCATGAGCATAAAACATGATAGCCGAATACTTATATGATAACTTGACCATATTTACCAGGTGGTGAAGATTTCAGGATCCATCTTGTACAGTTGATTGAAACAAGCAAAAATAAATTTGTCCTCAGGCAGTCCATAGTCTGACCGCTTGTGTTGGCAGTTTGGATCCAGTACGTCAAGATTTTTCTTGAAGGGATTGGACCGAGATTAGCCATTCGCATGTTATAAAAACTTTCAGGTAGGAAAGAATATCAAGAAAACAAATTTTAGATAATTACCTGTTTATAGTCATTTACAAAGTAGCAATGAGGCAAATGTACAATCTTCTCGGAATAAATATTTGAGTAACACAATGGTGAAACAAACTGCAATATAAATAGGAGAAAATGTTAGATGGGAACAAGCTAAAACCCTAAAGAGTAGTCAAGAACGAATTAAAAACATTATACAAGTACGCGGAAAGAACAGATCTGAAAGGACTGAAGCCATAAACCAAAGCAGATCAATAGGTAAATTAGTACCTCATCAGTTACCAAATAATGTATGTAGTTAGCCCCAGTGGTTCCAGGAAATCCCATATAGGAAACCTGAATGGGAGCAGGCTGCATAGCAAATATCTCATTTCTTGCCCCCTGCAAGAACGCAGATAGAACATCAATCGTTTCCAGATACAGAAGCCAAGCAAAGAAATAAACAGTGGCAATGTTTTACCTTAGTGTATCCATTAAGGTTGATAAGAATTTGTATCTGATCCTCATTGATCATCCTTGCAATCATATCAGATGCCATGGATGAAACGTCAATAAAATGCTCAGTTTCTGATTGGATACGCAGCCTCCACTCGGTACCATCATTTGGACTTAATGCATAGCAGTAAACCTAAGATAACAACAAACTCATCACACTGACAATAACGAAAACCACACAACTAACCAATTGAAATATATAAACATACTAACCTCGACATTTTCCCTATCATGCATGCCAAATACTGAACCCATGAGATGTGACAAAGGGTGGTTACCAAAGTCACTGCTCACATATCTGAGAGAGAGAGGGGGAAAGAGAGAGACAGATAGCTTAAGCATCCATTCTCCTTTCAATACCGGTTAAATAGAAATTTTTTAAGAAACTCGGTTATAAGAAAACTTCAATAGACTTACCCTACTCTTAACCGGCCATTCCTGCCCCCACCTCTTATAGGCAACGGTGGAGGCTGGTTAAAAGGAGGGAGGGAGTAACGGGATGCAACAACCGAACAGTGTGCAGCATATTTCCAACTGCACATATCCAAAATAAAATTAAAAGAATCTACCACGGAAATATTGGTAAAATCGAACAAAAGAATCAGAAAATATTTTACCTGATCTCCAGTGCAAGCATTGGGTCAAGAGGATAAGCTATAGCATGGAAAGGCTGCACACTTGGGATAACATTCATCTACAATAGGCAGGAGGTGGAGTCAAATGCCACTCATAACTAATACTGATAAACAAGAACTTATGGTCATAACTGAATAATGAGGGGAGCAACTCGGTGATCAGATTGGGGTGGGGATAGCGAGTTTCCTAAAGCAAATTTTTAGCGAACCTTGATCTGTCTCCTAAGTATCCCTTCAACTTCAACAAACATCTTGTCTCGTTCATCCCAGTCGCACACACACTGAAACAAAAGCCATAATAATCATATTAAGTGAAGCCCAACTAGTTCGAAATTTAAAATTGAAAATGAAGTGAACAACATTATTACATTAATATAGCGCATCACAGGCTTTAAAATTCGCTGGCTTCAGAAATAGGAAGAGGAAAGAAAAACCAAAATTTTCTTCCTGTGGTAATAAGACTAAAATAGCATTCACATTTTCACTCTTTACTAGAGTCAAGGATCATAGTTTCAGGACCAATAATATTCGTGCATAGACCTTCTTGACGGTATTTTGGTTCACTTACCAATTAAATAATTGTGCAAATTTATATATTGAGTTAACATGAAAGGCTAGCAATGTCTCCATATAGAGAAACATAAATTGGATGTCGTGAAATAGCTTCATCGGTTAATACAAAAGATCAAATACACTGTAATATAACCAGAATGTACCTGCAAAGTGTGAAGCAGGTTACAAGTAGCCTCAGGAAAATCTGGACGCAACACCAAGGCTTGCTTGTAGCTTTTAATTGCAGCTTCCACATGACCACTGTAGGTAGCAAAAAAAAAAAAAAACCATGAAGAACATGTGACGCATTCAATGGTAAGTAGGTTAAAATCTCTCTAAAACCAAATCAATAAGAAAAAAATAATGTTTTCTTAGAGCTAGCTTGCTACTTCCATACGAACAATGCAGGGCGACTCATGAATGTGAACTGTTGATTGTTGAGAACAAGTTATCTAAGTTACTATAGGAGACATGAAAGCATACCTGTCCTTGTAGGCTGATGCCAAATTAGCATGAGCCTCAGCCATGGTTGGCCGAATGGCAATAGCACGCATATAGTCTTGAATTGCTTCATTAACTCTTCCAATTTCTTTATAAGTATTGCCTCGATTGACAAGGCCATCAGCAGCCAATGGATCAATTCTAAGGACCTCATTGTAGCAAGATATTGCATCGGCATAGTTACCCTGCAGTTGAATCAAACAAATATTTAATTGCCACTTTCTTACCGACATGATTAAGAAGTGAGTGAACACTAAAATGCATTCCCTAAATATGAAACTTTTCTAGTTCCTTTGACCGGCTGATCAACAATTTTGGACAAAGATATTTCACTCATACCTGTTGCTTATATATTATAGCTAAATTATTGAAAGGAGCAGACAGCCCTGTTGTAACAGTGAGAGTCGCTTTGTAGCATTGAGCTGCATGACTCATCATGTTCCTTCAAAGAATGGAGAACAGGTATAATGATTACCAACAAGTTCACACAGGAGGAGGGGGGAGGGGGGGAAGCTTCTTTTAGTCTGCAGTAAGCACATCATAGACATACCACTCCATATAAATATTTCCAAGATTTGTTAGTGCTTGAGGGTGGCTCGGTTGAAGAGACAAGCATTGCTGCAAAAACCAAAAAGAATAGAAAGAAATGAGAATAAGCCAATGTGAATACCAGTTAACACAACAATCACACATATGAGTGCAAATAGAAAGAAATGAGAATAAGCCAATGTGAAGACCAGTTAACACAACACACACACATATGAGTGCAAAAAAAAAAAACTAACTCGATAGCAATGGATTGCTTCCTCTACTCTTCCAGCATCTTTCAATGCATTACCCTGGCAAAACATAAAAAATAGAACCACCAATTAAAATCGTAAAAAAATACAAGTACATAATGAATATTTGAGGAAGTGTAATCCAAACCAAGTTATTGTATGCCTCCAGGAATCCAGCATCACAAGCAATAGCTCGCTTATAGTTAACTATTGCCATATCAAGGTTGCTCTGTTCATAGTATATACTGGCCAAGTTGCCTGCAATAGTAGTTTTACAACATCAAATGGTAATACAACAGAGCACCAAACTACGAGAATTTCCAAAAATTTCATGATCAAGAGTAACATTACGTCATTTTATCAATCCAAGCATAATTGACAATATCCCCTCACTAAAACAAAAAGAGAACTAGAGAACTATTTATAGCAGCTGAAATCTATGTACCGCTAACAGTGTCTGGCACAACATATGCTTTCCAACTTGAAATCAATAAGAAAAAGAGTTTTGGATGTAACTCCATTTATGCTTATATGAAATTTTGATTATTGGGTTACATTATATGAGGAAATTGTACCATATATACAGCACTCATAGCAGTGATCAATGAAGTGCCAGGCAAAGAAGGCTAGGCCCTTATCAAACTAGAAAGAAACAGCTGAATCACGGGGTGAGGGCAAAGACTCAAATCACTTTCCCAGCAAGAGAACAGTGGCGCATTTATACTTAGGGATACAAAACACTCACCAAATGCCATTGCATTGTCTGGTCTTGACTGCAGAGCCCGTTGATAACATACGATAGCCTCTTGTGGCATTCCTAAGGCCTGAAAACACAAAAAGGAACTCATCCTTATCAGAATTTGAGTCCTTTTCCATGTACTAACACTAGTTTGCAAGATAAATGCATAAAGCCCACCTTGTAGACATTTCCCAAATTCAAGTAGGCATCGGAGAACGTTGGCTTCAATTTGACAGCTTCCTGAAAGACAAAAAAAAATAATTAAATGCATCATAAGAATGGTGAAGAAGATCATAAACCAATTACACCCTACCAGATACCAAAAATGAAGCACGTCACTTAACCAGCTAGGCATGAGAACTTGAGTTCCAACAAAAATTACCTTGTAGTACTGCAATGCCCTGTTAAGATCACCAGCCTCCATAAAAAGACCAGCCAGATTAGACCATGCAATAGCAAAAGTGGGCTGTATGCGCAGGGCATCCAAATAACAATTGTATGCCTGAACATGAAGAGAGAGTTAAGAATCTTACAAATGAAGAATAATTAACATCTTTACGAATGAAGAATAATTAACATCATAGGCTGACTTTAATCTCCTGGAAACTAAGTGCATGGAAAAGAAAGAGATTCTCAGAAGGTGCCCACATAGAAAAAGAATGCAGAAAACAATCGAATTTCCCTATTCCCTACTCGCAGTGGATTAAAATTCAACTATAAAAAGCTTAACAGCTTCAAAACAAGAACCTAGAAGCTTATCATGCCACAAAAAATCCATGGATTGTATCCATTCAAGAAGATTTATTGGACATAGGTTATCGTACCTCTTGCACTAGTCCTTGGGCTTTCATCAGATTTCCAAGGTTACTATGAGCATCAACCTAAAACAAGGCATAAGTTGAAACATATAGGAAAAATCCTAAAAGTAGATAGATAATACAGCAGGAGGCATAACAGAAATTTACCAAACGAGGATTCAGAGCAAGGGCTTGACGACAACATTGGGCAGCCTCATTTAACCTGCCTTTCCGCATGTAAGCACTAGCTAAGTTTGACCATGCATCCGCAAAATTAGGCCGAAGCTGCAAAAGAGTTTGCAGAAAGAAGTTACGTATGCAGGATTCGTAGACAACAATTATTGGTGGACTCCCCAAACTTCTTTTAACCAGCCATTTTCTTCTATGATGTCTTCTCATTTTGCTTCATAACTTCAAAACAAATATAACGTAATAATGGCAAGAACAGCTCTGAATCACACTGAAGTACCCAGTTAAAACAATAATATTTGATGTCGAACCAAGACCAGAAGCTAGTATTCCATAGTTACACCAGCAGACAAACACCACCATCTAATTTGAACAAACCTCTCCCAAAGTTAATAAACAAAAAGATAAAGCTCAATGAAGGAGGATAAGTAAAAATAGGTGGAAAAAGCTAATAACTTCTCAGTTCTTTGGGTTGATTAGAGGCCGTAAGATAACACTACTTCCCAACATATGTTCAAGTACCCAGCTAAGGAAAAATTCTGCATATTAAATTTTCTACATTTATTCCCCATTTTACTGAAAAAGAAACGCAAATAAATCCTATTCTTACAAATTCCAAAGTTTTCGTTAAGGCTAACAAACCTCAATTGCAATCAAGTAATAACGAATGGCGACATCAATATTGCCTTTCTCCTGCCAGAAAAATGAGAGCAACACATATGACGAGTCAGATTCTGAGTAAGCTAGCGAGAAACTTAAAAAGGCACAAACATTAAGAGGATACCTTCCAAGCATTTGCCATATTTCCATAGCACTCCGCAAACTGTGGATCAATTCGAAGAGCTTCTTCATTCTTTGCAATGCACGAATCAAAGTCATGCAACTGAAACACAAAAAATAGCACAAAGATCAGCTTCAAATGTTTGCATTCAAAGACCCGTTTCAGATTTTAAACCCCGAAAGGAAAAAGACGAGGCAAGAGTGGCATTGGAAAACTTTAATACAAGTAACAAAGTAAACCTGATAATGAACGGCACCCAATAGAAGAAGGTTATCAGTGCGACGTGGATTTCTCTCATATACAGCCTTGCTATGTTCCAGCGCCTGCTTATAGTTGCCAGCTTTGTAATTTTGATGAGCAAGGTTCAAGAGCATATCTTCATCAACTGCGTCACAGGAAATAAGATAAATTACACAAATATCTTCAAGAGAAGATATGTTTATTCGTTTTATAAAAGAAGTTAAGCTACATCGTGATTTATATCCAAATCCATGATTTGATCACTTTGAAATAAAACAGAAAATATTTCCCACATCCCAATTATCAGCATGCCTTTTCTACAATGTCATACCCCATCCATCAAGTATCATTTTTAACTAATAAATCCACTATCAATATCCTGGATATTCTACACTTTATGGTCATAACCATGCTAAGGTCTTCTAGTCAGTAAGCAATCACCTGCTAGTTGTTTGTATCTTAAATTATATTTCCTCAGCATTATCATACCTCATTCACCTGTGTAAACCTCAGTATCCTAATTCAGATCTGCAAACCATGAAATATTCTCTTGTGACTAAAGAACCTAACTAATGGCGCCATATTATGCTTCAAGGTCGAAAACCCTGTATTTCGTCCTGACAATATATTTATTAAAAGAAACAGTGCGCCAACAGTCAACTACAGATAACAACCAACACGAGTAAATCACAAAAGATTAGATTAGTCAATCTTACTAATAAAAAAATTGGCAAGATCTTGCCAAAGATTAAAACTTTGTGCACAATCTTACATAGCATCATGACCCAAATACAGATCACGAACTTTACATGAAATAGAAATAAAAATTTCCAACAATTTACACTGGATGATGAAATCTGCCAGAAAAGCTGCGTGTCAAAAGTTTCATGTCCAAAAAATGGTAAGGGAGAAAAAAAAGTAGAAGTAAAATAAGAAACTGAAGCTCCATAGAACCAACAGCAAACGCCCCAACCAGACAATTAGATCGTCTAACACTAGAAACAGCAGAAAATCACACAGAAATTTCCCTACCCCATGCTTAGAAAAATCAATTGGTCCAAGCTATAAACTTTCAACGACAGACAAATATATAATCCCAAAAGGGGAAATTGAGGAAAAACCTAATTGGCTCAAAACCCTAATTCTTTCAACAAAAAGAAATAAAATTTATACATGTTGCCAGCTTTCAACTCAACATAGCAATTAGACACAGAAGCAACTATCCCAGCAAAAAAATTCCCAAACCCAATTACAAAGAAGTACCAAATAACAATTCCGAACCTTCACGAGAAAGCTCCTGCTTAATATTAGTTGCGGAGGCCAAAGCCAAGGCAGAATCCTCCCGCTGATGATCGACGCCGACATTGTATGGAACCCTAGCAACCTGCTGCTGCAACTGCTGCAGATTCAGGTTGTACTGCCGCGGATCGCTCTGCAACGACAGCATGGCTTCCGATCCTCCCGATTACGATCCTCGCGGCACAATTATTGTCATTTACTGAAATGAAACCCCGAAAATCCACCGGCAAAAAAAGAGCGAAATACAAACGGAATGCAAATTGAGAGGGAAAATCAGTCTCCTTGGGATGTTTTCTCTCAGAAAAAAACGGAAATTTCAATATAATATATTATATTTCTGAGCTGATTAGAGAGGAGAGAGAAGAATATGAGGAAAAAAGGAATAGGGAGAGTCGAGAGAATCCCCTTTTCTTCGTTTCAGTGTTCTTCCTTTCCGTTACTCTTTTTTAACAGCGACTCCTCTAGATTCTAGAACTCCCTCCACCTGCAAATGACTCTTTTGACCCTCGTCTTCCCACCAAATCACTCTATTCATCCTACCCTACAATACATTTCTAAAAATATATTAATCTGGCACGCTATGGTTAGATAAATCGAATATGTATGTGCCGATTTTCACATCAAACATTTACTGGTTCATTCCCATTTTAAACCTATTGGACGCATATCACAGTCTCACGTTGATCTTCAAATAAATTGTCTATTTGTATATTCTTGTATCGTTTTGTATATGTGATATCGTTTCGTAAATATATTCTCGTATTAGCGTTCGTAAATTGTAACAAATTTATTACCGTCCTAAAAAAATGATAATGGTGAACGTCATGTGACTCATGTTAAACTATAAAAGAAATGGATCCAAAGAATAATTCGACTTAATTGTGATAGGTGGAAAGTTGCAAAAATATATATTCGTGGACGGTTCGAATATTATGGGGTTTGATAGCATCAACGTTGTTATTGTTTTTCAGGATATATTTCTTTTTTTTTTATATTTTATTTATATTAGTTATCGAGTTAATTAATTCAATGTAATAAAAAATAGAAACGTACAACACTAAAAGTTAAGAGTTAATTCACAAGATTATCTGTCATTTAATATGTACGTATGGTATCTGATAATAACTTAAATGTGTGTAATTACTTATGATATCTTAATTATCATTTAATACTGGTTTATTTTTTACTAAATTTAACCTCATTTTTTTGGTTGATTTCTTCCATATTTCATTCACAGTAGTTTTGAATCAAACATCTTTAGCTAATTTTTTCTATAACTTCTAGTTTTTTTTATTATTATTTATATCTACACAATTTGTGATAGTGTATAATTAACATGCATACATGATTAGATGATAAAAATATTACAAAATTTATTCCTATGAGTTTCCAAAATTACTAACGACCTTTATCTCATTAGTTTTTAAGTAAATTTATGAATAATCTGATTTTGAACCCCAATTTATAATAAAAAAATAAATTTATTTTTCTTAAAAAACTCAAACTTAAATATTTTAAAATTTTAATTTACCCAGATCCGAATTTTCATTATTATGGTTTATTAAGACGATCATTTCACTCACAAAACCGACCCTTCGAATTCTAATAAAATAGAATAATTTATAATTTTTAAAACAAATTTCATCTTAAAATCGTAATAAGACAATCTGATTGGTGGTTAGACGTAATGTTTTTAATTTTGAAAAGTCAAATAATAATAGAATGAGCATCTATATAAATGTAGGAATACAGAAGAAAAGTAAAATTCGAGGATTCCACAAACACAAAAAGAAAAGAGCATATTTACTTAAATTATTTGTGGAAAAAGGGAAGAGTAGGAAGTTAAAAATGGGATTCTTTCGTGCAAAGGATTCGATTATTCCGAGAGATCAAATATTGGGCCACCCACTTTGGTACACGTCCTGACTCCTAACTGAAGCTTGTAGAGGAGACAATGCGTGTCCTATTGAAATTTTGAAATAACAATAATAATGGGGTTTGGTATTGAGGTTGGATTTGACCAGAGATTAGATTTATTAAATGTCATATCATGTGCTTACACTTGGCCCCAATAATGTGATCATGAATTGAACGTGTTTGATACTTTTATTGCATCTTGTCTTGTGTTGTGTCACAAAAATATAGGTGCATTTTGACCTTGAAAATGTCACCTAATTCCATCTAAGCAGCACCACCACCACCACCACCACCAATTTGTGGGCGGTGGTTGTGGTCTAGCACCGAAGCGTCCGCGAGAGTCGGGCGTTCTTGCCGCCGTAGTCCATAAGTTGAGAGAGTGAGTGTGAATTTTCGACCGACGATGTTGCTCCGGAATTTGATGATAATAATGGAATCGATTCAAGTTTCACAAATTAAGAACATTGTTTGGAAGGCCCACTAAGAAATTTACTTCAATTCTTCATTTAATGTTTAATATATAATATTTTATTAATTTGTACTATTATAATTTTTTTACCCCATATTAAAAAAAATGAAATTTTAATTGACGTTTAAAGTGAATAGAGTATTTTACAAATTAATATTTTTTAATATTTAAATGAAATTATATATATATATAGTCCTAAATTGAAAAACTCAATAGCATATTTACCTGGAATTTTATAAATGTTTTTAGTGATTTCAGTTGTCTGAATATTACACACACGATGTGCACAAGATTTGAGTAAGGACAAATTTGTCCTTACTAAGGTGTAGAATGACACAAATTTTTTCTTACTAAGTCATGTGCGCATCGCCTATTTACTATTTAGGCCATCGAAATCATTAAAAATCTATCGAAACAACAAAAAATTCACCGAATCCACAAAAAATCAACTTGAGAAGGGCTTTTCTGTAAAAAAAATATAAAGTAGGGATAACGATATGTAACAAAACTTAATTTGAATGTGAAAAATATAAAAATATTTATAGTTTGGATGATAATAATTTTTTTATCCCTTTTATTTTATAAAAATTTATATACACAATTACAAAAGTATGTCTATTGACATCCTAAAAATTAATCTTTTTATCCCAATTATTCACAATTCTAAAGTCGCCCCTAATTGTTTGCACAAAACCACAAGCGAACTCATGTTTGGATCATATTTGTCACTTTGTGCAATGTTTCGTACTTGCAAATGGATTGTGTGATCTACGAGCATATTTGAGCCTTAAAATGTACTTCCGGCCAATTATGGATATATAGTGCCTGACTATTGAAATATGACAATATTCTTGTACGGTTATATCCCAATTCCTTTTAGACTTCATCCTTACGTGAAGGTATCTCTTGTTAACTATTATGAACGCCATAGTATTTGGGAAAAATGTATTGCATTGATTTCTGAATACAAACGATTACAACAGGGGCTACAATAAATAGGATACAAAGACCTACAATAAAGGAAACAAGATATATACAAACGTGATTATCTAAATCCCGCTAAATCAGGGATTCCTCCAAATCCTAACCGTAATCTCCAACACTCCTGTAGCACCCACACGTAGGGTCACATCCCCCGCACCATAATCCGAACCCGAATACGAAATGGAATGTCCGCACCCGAATCCGAATCATAGCGAACGGGAGACCAAACACACACTCTAGGCTAGGCGGAGCTAAACCAAACAGAATCAGAGTATGCGGAAGCGAATGATAAAAGCAACAAGCAAAATCATCACATATATATATATATAGGTACCAACCCACACCTATCCATATAGTATTTACATATTAATACCAACACGTTTCTGTACAAAAGCCCTCCCGGCTCGAACAAAATAGTAGGTAAGTATATACAAACCATAGCTGTACAACTACAAAATAATAAAGTGCAGGTATGTAAATGCACCTAACGAGACCTAAACTGACAAGTGCATAAAGAAGACACACTTCTCCGCCTAGCTCACGCTCCCAAAACCTGCAACTAAAAGAGTAAACGAGGGTCAGTCAACTGACTGAGTGAGGGGGCTAACGCACACCCACATACTATATATATAAAGCAGAGCACAAAGCAAAGGGTGGAATTATGAACCGGAATAGGTTTTGCAAACTAAAACTTTCCAAAACAAATACATATACGTTAAAACCTTTCATAAACACTATCCCGATTCATACTTGTAATATCCCACATCGGATTGGAGGTGGGCTTGAAGCTGTTTTATAAGCAGTGGATCCCCCTCCCCTTAGTAGACGCGTTTTCCTGGACAGGCACCCCTTAAGTGGTGGTTTAAATTCTGTCGGGAAAAAGTAAAACCGTGAGGCGCTTGGGGTCTACCCTTGGCCAAAGCGGACAATATCGAACGGCGGGTCTTTGGGCTGTTACAAATGGTATCAGAGCCAGGGGCCCGGATTCGGTGTGCCAGCGAGGATGCTGGGCCTCTATGGGGGGGTGGATGTAATATCCCACATCGGATTGGAGGTGGGCTTGAAGCTGCTTTATAAGCAGTGGATCCCCCTCCCCTTAGTAGACGCGTTTTCCTGGACAGGCACCCCTTAAGTGGTGGTTTAAATTCTGTCGGGAAAAAGTAAAACCGTGAGGCGCTTGGGGTCTACCCTTGGCCAAAGCGGACAATATCGAACGGCGGGTCTTTGGGCTGTTATAATACTTCCTGACATAACACAACATAACATAATGCTCGGCGAGAACGAGCTTCCAACCTTTACTCCTCAGAACAAACAAAACGGAAATCATACATATCAACCTCTACACCAATGATGGAAGAGCCACCGGCGGCCCTAACCATCCATACATATACAGACTCACGAGGGGTAGCGAACCCACATCGTGCCCTCCCCGGTTTTTACGCCGAAGGCATCGAAATACCACACCTTCCCAAACTCCCAGGGGTCGCGTGTGATATATCGGATGGAGACTACGCACAGGCCGAACCTCGACGGCCCGAACCGTCCCGAGGGTTCCTTACCCGTAGCTCCTTGGATCCACAAACACAAATCATATCATATACCAAATCTTTCATGGCAATCTCGCTAACAGAATTGTAAAGCCTTTTCCAAAACTTAGCTTACATATGCTTATATAATACCTTTCCAAAGCAAGAGTATTCACAAGGTCATAAACATATTCTAATCAACACATACATATCTATATATATAATATATAGTCACATGCACGGCTTGAAAACATCACATAAAGCTTTAGGTCACTTAACTAGTAAAAATTCTAAACCTCACCTTGTGCTTGACCAAAATACGAGCAGACGTGAACAACCTACGCCTCGGGCTCGTCAACTGGAACCTCCTCTGAAAAGAAAACACGAAAGCCCAAGACTTAGACTCTATATGAACCAAAGAAGACGCTCGGCAAAATGCATGATTCATGTCCACATATATAATATTACAATTAGGTCATATAATTCACAAATCATAGCATAACATAATTATTCACAATTTATTATGCAATAAAAATCAAGTCATAACAATTAACATGCAAAAGAAAAGCATTTAAAGTCATACAAATGCATAACTAAGGCAAAGAGAAAAAGTGGCAAAATCCACCCCCATGGATTTTTCCAAAGGGCAAAATCCACCCCCGCGGATTTTTCCAAAGGGAAAAATCCACCCCCGTGGATTTGATCCAGTAGCTCAAAGAAAGGTTTCGGCCATGGGAACGGCCGTTCCCGTTCCCAGTACAAACTGGGAACGACCGTTCCCACTCTCGGCAGGAACAGTAAAATGGCCTGGGAACGGTCGTTCCCAGTTTGAAACTGGGGCGGGAACGGCCGTTCCGGCCTGGTTCGAAATGCTGGAACAGAATCCCAACGCAGAAACAGGGGAAGCTCCATTTTTGGTGCCAAAATGGCCAAAAACCAATCCTTAAAGTTGCCACAACTTCTCCAAATGCACAAACAATACACATAAATCATGCTTGACAAGTTGACACTCAAATAACTCAAGAAAAACGGAATAAAAGGCATGATCAAATGAATGCAACATTCAAGCTAAAAATCATGATCATCAATAAATGCTCAACTAACCATGGATTTAATGCCATAAATATACCACCTACAACAAATACAACTCATATGTAAAGCTACGAATCAAACACATCAAGCAAAGAGCAAGTATTCACATTTAGAGCTAAACCCTTACTATTCACGTAGGGAAGCAAAGGCATATAAAACTCACTTCAAACTCAGAAATTAAACCATAGAAATGATGAGCACGACGAGGGGATTCCGAAACATACTCAAGTTCGAGAAAAGACGAAGAAACGAGGAAGATCTTGGCTTGAGAAGTTTTGGATGATCACTTGGGGTTTTGGCTCCTTGGCTCAAGAGTTGCTGCTGTTGTTACGTGAAATGAAGAGAGGAAAGAATGGTTCAGCCTTTAAGGCTGGACCGGTCGGTTCACGGGTTCGGTTCAAGGTGTTTTGGTTCAAGTTGGTTCGGTTCAACAATTACGGGTCCAAATAAGGCCAACTCAATTAAAACGAATAAATCACATACAACATTAATTCAAATAAATTCATATAAGTTCAAATAATTCATATAAGTCGTATACAATTAATCCAAAACGCAAATATTGATAAATCACATAATTTACCTGTACCGACTGTGAGTCGGGGTGTTACAACTCCCCCTCAAGTTGACTGTGGGATCGCACACATTCAACTTGTTTAGAACACTTGAGAACACTCTCTCGGTTACAGCTTTAGTGAGGATGTCCGCCAATTGATCTTCTGATCGTATAAAAGGAAGAGTCACGACCCCACTTTCAAGTTTCTCTTTAATGAAATGCCTGTCCACTTCTATATGTTTCGTCCGGTCATGCTGCACCGGATTCTCTGAAATACTTATAGCTGCTTTATTATCACACCATAAACGGCACTTCTCTTTCACAGAAAAACCAATCTCCTTAAGTACTTTTCGTAGCCGCAAAACTTCTGTCAATCCTCATGCAATTCCCCTAAACTCAGCTTCTGCACTGGAAGATTTCCTCCAACCATGGTAAAGTACCCTGAGGTGGAACGTCAATCATCCTAATTTCCTGCCCAGTCTGCATCTGTGTAGGCTTCAATAGATAGATTGCCGTGTTTTTGAAACAAAACCCCTCTTCCGGGCGATCATTTGAGATACCTAACAATCCTGAGTGCTGCCTCCATATGGTCACGCTGTGGTCGGTGCATAAACTGACTCAGTACACCTACTGCATAGGCAATGTCTGGCCTAGTATGGGATAAGTAGATCAGCTTCCCAATGAGATGCTGGTATCGGCCTCGATCTACTGTTTCTGCCCCGTCTGTGATCTTCAGCCCATGATTAACCACAATAGGAGTCCCCGCTGATTTGCTGTCAAGTAGTCCAGTCTCTGCTAATAGATCAAGTACATACTTCCGTTGGGAAATAAAGATTCCCCGCCTCGACCTAAGTACCTCAATTCCTAAGAAGTACTTTAACTCCCCCAAATCTTTCATTTCAAACTCCTCAAACAGAGTTTTCCTCAATTGCTTAATTTCCTCAAGATCATTCCCAGTGATGATCATATCGTCCACATAAATGATAAGACAGGTTACTAGCTCACCCCTTCTCTTAAAGAACAAAGTATGGCCCGAATTACTCTGTTTGAACCCATACTTTCTCATAGCAACTGTAAATCTTCCAAACCAGGCTCTTGGAGACTGCTTAAGCCCATAGAGTGCTTTCTTCAACCTGCATACTTCCCCAGCACAAAACTGTTTAGAGAATCCTGGTGGAGGTTCCATATACACCCCATCTTCCAACTTACCATGCAGGAAGGCATTTTTTACGTCAAACTGATGCAACGGCCAATCCTGATTAGCTGCTATTGAGAAAAGTACTCTGATAGTGTCAATCTTAGCAACTGGAGAAAACGTCTCTGAATAATCCACTCTGTACGTCTGTGTATACCCATTGGCTACCAACCTAGCCTTGTACCGCTCAATGGACCCATCGGATCGATGTTTGATGGTGAACACCCATCTGCAACCTACTGGTCTCTTTCCTGGTGGTAATCTACACTTTTCCCAAGTCATGTTCTTTTCAAGAGCCATCATTTCTGTTTTCATGGCCAACTTCCACTCATCTTTCTTCTGAGCTTCTTCAACAGTTCTAGGAAGCACATCACCGTAGACTGCTGCTGAGTATGCTCTAGCTGTCACTGTTAGCTTTCCCTGTACATAATCAGCTACCGGATACTGAGATTTTCTGGGTTCATACTCTGGTTCATACCTCCTTGGAGGCACTCCTCGATTACTCCTTGGTGGAAGGACATACCGGGCATTTCCCGTGGGCTCCCCCTGAACCTGTTTTTCCTGATCCTGTACTTCTCCCTGAACCTGTCTCTCTGGATCCTATAATTCCTCCATGTGCAGATTATCAATAGTATCAACAGTATTATTATCAAATGAGGGAGTTTCAAGGGGTACCTCAGGAACATTCAGTGGTTCGGATCCTGGGACTGGTGCTGACACGAGGGGCTGAACTGTGGGAGGCGTGTGCTCGGTGGTCCCGCCTACTGGATCTTTTGGGTCCGGATCTGGCAGAGTGGAGTATGACACCCAACTTAGTGGATCTATAGACTGCTCCCCCTGACCGCTAGGTTGGGTGTGGTAGAAGAACTCGGTTTCTAGGAAGTTACAGTTCATGGTGGTGTACATGCGTCGTGTGGACGGGTGATAACAACGATACCCTTTTTGATTGACTCCATACCCAACAAAGACACATTTAACTGAACACGGATCAAATTTAGTACGTTTCTGTTTAGGGATATGAACAAAGACTGAACACCCAAAGACACGAGGCTGCAGAGTCAAAGGTGTGGGAACACTAACATATCTGGAGAGTTCTGAGAGAGGTGTCTTAAGATCAAGAATCTTAGTGGGCAGTCTATTGAGGAGGTAAACAGCCGTGGCAATAGCTTCAGGCCAGAAAGACTTAGGAACACCTGCATCAAACATAATGGCCCTAGCGATTTCAAGGATGATCCTATTTTAACGTTCGGCAATCCCATTTTGTTCAGGTGTATGAGCACAGGTGGTTTGGTGAACAAGACCCTTTTCTGAGAAAAACTGTTTAAAGCTGGAATTAACATACTCCCCCCCATTATCTGACCGAAGGATTTGTATTTTGGCATTAAACTGAGTTTGGACCATGTTATAAAATTGGACAAACTTAGAAAAAACCTCTGATTTATGTTTCAAAAAATATATCCAAGTCATGCGCGAGCAATCATCTGTTGGGAATGGTGCCCTGAAAATTCAATTTCTTGAATTAATTAAACTGAATTTACAGCGAGTTGTGAGTATTTCACATATTAATAATTAATGACGTGTGGTGGTATTCTCATATGAAATGTGTTTCATAGGAAAAGACTTTGAATACCGAAATCACGTGTCATTAAAGTTCTAGTCGGTAAGATAAGAATATGTTCTTATCAAGACTATAACGTGGTTATATAAGATGATTAGTCTTTCGTCATAGGGAATGGTGATTCCAATTATAACACGTTGATGATTTTCAATAGGATTGGAAACATCGAACTGTACTACTGAGATTATTCATTTTATACTGCTATCTAAAATGAATAAAATCTCAGGAAGCATTGTACTCTTAATCCTGATAATATTTCGGCTTTAGGCATGTAGTGTTAGTCACTGTAACATACTTGAAGTGAGGTCTCGGTAACGGGTGGCCAAAATACTTTGTATGATTTGGTGACAACATGAAATGTGCTAAAGAGTTATATTGATCGAGGAATCTGTGGCCTTGCTGGAAGGTAAGAGATATCCTTGAAATAGATTTGCAAAAGTTCGAATTAAGACTTTGGCCAAAGCACTTCGCGTGATAACGTCACCGAAGTTGTATGTTGAATGTGTTTCACATACAGAGAATTTGAACTTAAGGAAAATCAATAAATTTCAAATTAGAGATGAAAAATAAATGATAGTAGTTGTAATTTATTTTTCATGGATATCTACACGGAGGAGTAAAATGTGAAATTATTCTAGATCGAGAAATTCGTGAATAATTTAATTAATTTTAGAGTTCAACAATATTTATTTAGTGGAATTAAATATTATTAAACGGTAATTAATTATTATCATGGGATGATAATATATTAATCCGTTTGGAGCTAAAATTAATTAGTCCTGCAGGTCCCCCTGCAAGCCCCAATTGAAAACCCAAAGAGAAAATATTAAAAAGAGAAAGAGAAATGAATTTTCAAAGTGTTTGAAAATGGCCAAGGAATTTATTTTAAGAAAATAAATTAAAGTTCCAAAGAGTTGGAAATGCCCGGAATTTTATTTTGGAGAAAATAAAATTTTAAATTTTTTTTATTAAAAAATAAAATAAAATAAAAATGCTGACGTGGCAGGTGACGTGGCACTGACGTGTCACGCCACGTCAGCAGGCTGGGCCCAATTGGCGTTGACACAGCTGCCGCGTGGCGCGACACGTGTGCGGACGAGATCGCGCCGCGTCAGCATAAATGGGCGGACGAGATTGGATGTTGACCGGGCGGGTCAACGGGGCATCGGTTCGGGTTATAGGGTCGGTTCTCGGATAGGGTCGAACCGGGTTCGGTTCAGGGTCGGACCGGACCCGGACATGTGGTCGCTTCAGGAGAGGCCACGTCAGCTGGAACCCTAGGCCGCGTGTACATCACACGCGCCACCTTCTGGTGGCGCGTGCGGGCGCGTGAGGCTGAATTCCGGTGATCGGCCGACAGCGTTGGATTCACGGCGATGAGACCTTCCACGTGGTCATCTCGGTTTTCGTGTCCAAGTTGTACACGCAAGTGGAGAGGTGAAATGACCATTTTACCCTTGCTTTTGTATCCAAAATGACCGTTTTACCCTCATATATTTGCCTATAAATAGGCTGACCCCCTTCCCTCATTTCTCATTCAGTTTTGGGATGGTTTTGGCCAAATTTTGGCTTTGAAATCAAGTCCCATTTTCTCCTAGTTAATTCCGATTTATTTTAGAATTAATTTTAATTAGGTGTTTGTATAAAACGCCTAATTTCGGGAGAATAAACCCTGAAAAGGGTTTTATAGTTTAAAGTTTATTTTCTCTAAGTATTTAGAGAAATACTTTCGGAGCCCACACTCCGAGGGTGTCCCTGGGGATATTGCAGGGAAGCTCTGCCGGTCTCACGAAAGGGCAAGGAGCTGGAAAAATACCGTTAGATAGCCATGTTTGCAGTACGGTAATATTTTACAGTTGTTTTATTTTAAGCATGATAAATTATGTGCTCTTAAGTGTTAATTGCATGTTAGATATTTATCTGCTTAAGTGATTTAAAATTTATTATCAATTGCATGTATATACTTGAGTAGATCCGGCTAAGTCTTCCGCTTTGTATTAAAATGTTTTAGAAATATTTTAATACTTGTATTATAAATAAAAATTTTAAAATGTGGTCCCGGACCGCTACTGTTCTGGGCCCGCCTCCCAGCAACTGGTATCAGAGCTAGTTTGAGTAACCCGTAAGGGGCTCTATCGTAGAGGGGGTTCTCGCAGTGTGACCTGTGACGAAGTATTGACTCTTACCCCTCGCGGTCCCACTGGTAAGGTTGTAACAGCCCAAAGACCCGCCGTTCGATATTGTCCGCTTTGGCCAAGGGTAGACCCCAAGCGCCTCACGGTTTTACTTTTTCCCGACAGAATTTAAACCACCACTTAAGGGGTGCCTGTCCAGGAAAACGCGTCTACTAAGGGGAGGGGGATCCACTGCTTATAAAGCAGCTTCAAGCCCACCTCCAATCCGATGTGGGATATTACATCCACCCCCCCATAGAGGCCCAGCGTCCTCGCTGGCACACCGAATCCGGGCCCCTGGCTCTGATACCATTTGTAACAGCCCAAAGACCCGCCGTTCGATATTGTCCGCTTTGGCCAAGGGTAGACCCCAAGCGCCTCACGGTTTTACTTTTTCCCGACAGAATTTAAACCACCACTTAAGGGGTGCCTGTCCAGGAAAACGCGTCTACTAAGGGGAGGGGGATCCACTGCTTATAAAGCAGCTTCAAGCCCACCTCCAATCCGATGTGGGATATTACAAAGGTTGGTTGTGTGGAGACGCACACCGTAAAACTAGTTCGTGAGGTATCTTTGCTGGTCACCCTATGAGATAGGAACGGCAGCATCATCAACAAATAAAACAAAGAAACGGAAACCAGAGTGAGAACCCGTATACGGAGCTGGGCCCCAGACATCTGAATGTATCAGGGAAAAGACTGTATTCACACGGGTTCCAGAATAGTGATATGACTGTTTATGACTCTTAGCTAAAATGCAAGTTTCACAGGATAACTGACTCTGACTTCTAGACAGAAAAATACTTGGAAAAAGTAAATGCAAGTAGCTAACCGATGGGTGACCTAACCGACGATGCCATAGCCACTGCTGCCTCTCAACGGTCCCGTGAGCCAGCGCTGCAGTTCCGTTTTGAGCCACATCATCCATATAGTACAACCCATCATGTTCAGTGCCACGCCCAATCACTTTCCCCAACTGAATATCCAGCAAAAGACAGAAACAAGAATAGATCACTACAACGCAATTTAATTCCCGGGTAACATGACTAACTGATAGCAACTTGCAGGATAAATTAGGAACATATAAACAATTTTTCAAGGTTAAGGAAGAAGATATATCAATCGTTCCGGTGCCCTGAACTGACAATAGATCCCCGTTAGCACACTGAATAGCTGGTCTCGCAGACTTTGACACTGTAATTAAGTCATTATGGTCATAAGTCATGGTATCGGTGGCCCCGCAATCAAGGATCCACTCGGCTGACTTGGGTCCTTGGGTTATATAAGCAATTCCACATTTTGGGGGAGCAATTTGCAAAGTGTTAGAAACTGGAGGGCTAATTTGCAAATTATTAGAAACTGGGAGACCATTCTGCACAGGTCTAAAAGTTGAGGGGCCATTCGACAATTTTTCCAAATTGGGGGGACTAGACTGCAAGGGTTCAAAACTTGAGGGATTTAGAGATAAATGAGCATTAAACAAGGGTTGGGGAGCCGTCTCTTTCCCCATTTTCAGATCTGCTCCAACTCTCCTTTCTGTCATGACATGTCCTCCCGGCAGGTACTGCTTTGCCACAGGTGAGACCTGCGCTGTCGTTTCGACACATAGCGGCGCTGCCAGTGGCGGTGCTTCTGGTGATTCAGGCTTTGCGGCCGTCGCTGCCCAAGGGCCTGGCCGGCGCTGTATCGCCGCTGGTGCCGCCACCCTCTCTGTATCAGTGACCCGTGTTGTTCTTGTCGCCGGGAAATTGCGCCGCACATGCTCAAAGCCTGGTGGCGCTCCTCTCGCTGCTGTAAGTGCAAAACCTTCACCAATTTCTTCTTCTTTGGTGATGGCGGTGAAGGTAGGCCCTATGGTGTTGCCACCGCCGCGCCGCCTCTGGTTTCCCATGCTCGCTGTCCGGCGTTCGTTCCGCCACCCTTCCGGAAAACCAATTAACTCGAAACACTCCTTCTGTGTATGGCTCTTCTTCCCGCAGTGGGAGCATTCAATTTGAGATTGACCGTGTCTGTTGCCGTCTCGTGATGACGATTCTATCTCCACAGGTAAGGGATCTGAGTGAGGCTTGGTGACACCCCCTTTTTCTTGGTTGCCAGATTGATTTCGACTAAGAAATCTGGCGCTGATTTCTGAGGCTTCGGCCGATGATGGCTTTTCCGGTCCAAAAAGCACTCGCGATTGCTGGTAGTGACTGTACTGATTCACTTTCATTGCTATTGAAACTGATGTTGATGGCTGATACTGAATTTGTTTTTGCATAGCGGTAGATGATGAGCAAGGAATAGAATCCGTTTATTGGATTGAAACCCGCTCTGATACCATGTTAACTATTATGAACGCCATAGTATTTGGGAAAAATGTATTGCATTGATTTCTGAATACAAACGATTACAACAGGGGCTACAATAATAGGATACAAAGACCTACAATAAAGGAAACAAGATATATACAAACGTGATTATCTAAATCCCGCTAAATCAGGGATTCCTCCAAATCCTAACCGTAATCTCCAACATCTCTTATCCTTCAAGCCTAATTAAGAACATATTTGACTATAATCATATCCAAAATTATGCTAGGTTCCACATAATTGACTACGCGCAATGTGAGTACATCCATGTGATAGTTAAAAAGACAAATTTTCCTTGCCGACTAATGACTCTTAGTTACCATCTTTAGCTATTTTTCTAGACATGAACCGTATCACTGTATTTCTCATGGTTATTGGTATTCGGCTAAAATAGAAACACTAAACTATAATCTTGAAAAACTATTGAAAGTCATAAGATTATAAGAATTAAAGTAGTTTAGGTGTCATATATAGGCTTGAGATCCTCTGCTTCTAAATCTTGTTTCATCTCCTGCTATGGGTCTAGATGTTTGACATGTGATAATTAAAAATTAAAAGTAAGATTATGAGAACAGATTTCTTTGCGGATGGAATTAACACCATTTTCTTATACGTTACCTTTCTCTCACCTCTCTATCTCTCTAAACAGGACACAAGTTACCTTCTCTCACCTCTCAACACCTCGCTGATAACATCTCTCTCCTCCAAATTTCACAAAATCCATCATCTAGTAGAAATATGTTAAAATTTATCATCCAACAGAAATCTATTTCTCTAATTTTACAGATTATAGGAACGTTACGCATTATTGTTTGGAGATGTGGTGCTATTCTGGTTAGGAGAATGAGCTTAAGTTTGCTATCCCGTTTGATCCTACAAAATATTTATTACTGAATTTTTTGTTGAATGTTATGAAAATTATTGATGTTCTTTACCTTTTTAATTTATAACAATGGAGTCGAATTGCATTTCAAGATTACCTAGTAAACACTAAACTTAAGAACATGAGCTCTAAGTGTTTGTCATTTTGCCCCAAACAAATTACCATAGAGAATAATAGCTCCTTAAACTTAGCCTTTGGTTTTGGATATTTTACACTTTAGTTACATTATTAACTATGATAGTATTTTTACACTTTAATACACTAGTCTTTGGTATCCATCCAACCGTTAGGTAAAATTTTCAAAGCAATGAAATCTAACTTGAATTGAACTTTTAAGTATTGAGGAGTTGGTTTTAAACTTTCAAAGCAATGAGAAAGCAAAATTAAACAAATGAAATCTAATTTGATTTCATTTTTCATATTTTCTTTGCATCACTAAAACCTCCAAAACCTCAAAATCATAAACCCCCACGTCTTGATACCAGAAACACACGATAGATGCACTGAAAAATGGGAGAAGTGAAATGAAGAAATGCTTTCTGTTATGAATCCATCATTAAAAATCAGCTTGTTAGTTTCCAGGAGGCTTTTTTGTCAAATTATCCTTAGTGGTTAAACAATCTTGTGCTTAATTTGTTTATTTTAATTTATGTCTGTAAAAGATTAACTTAATGATCTCCTACTCATTCAAGTGTTCTAGTTTTCTGTTGGTGCTTTTTGCATGAGTGTATCAAGTTGTTCTTTCAAGTGTTGGATTGATTCACACTAGCTAGCCGCACATAGATAATAACGGATGATGTTCTAGTGATAGAGTGCTTATTTTGCGAGTGAGAAGCAAGGGGTTCGATCCCCCACATTTCTATTCAATTATAAATGTTCATCATATAATTGAGATGCAAAAAAGTATTTCTGTGTTAAAATCACAAGATACCATTTGCAAAGATAAACAATTTGTTGTTTCTAATAACAAAACAAGAGAGAAGAGAGAGTTATTGTTCATGTGGAAGAGAATTCCAAGTTCATGGAGGACTTTCCAATTCACAATAATTTTTACAAGGAAGAAAAATTTTGTTTTCATCGATGTGTACATATTCAGAGAGAAAATTCGTGATCGTTCGTGTAATATGTGAAATTAAGGTAGTAAATTTCTGCTCCATAGTAAATTTTAGCAGATTCATGTTCGATGATGGATTTTAAAATTTGGGTAAGAGAATTTTAGCATATTCGAGTTGAGGGTGGATTTTATGAAATTTGGAGAAGGGAGAGATGTTCTTAGTGAGGTTGAGAGAGAGAAAGAGGTGAAAGAAGGTAACTTGTGTCGTGTTTAGAGAAAGAGAGAGGTGAGAGAAAGGTAACGTATAAGAAAACAGTGTTAATTCCATCCGCAAAGAAATCTGTTCTCATAATCTGACTTTTAACTTTTAATTGTCACATGTCAAACGTCTAGACTCATAACAGGAGATGAAACATGATTTAGGAGCAAGGAATCTCAAGCCTTATATATATTACTAAATAATACAAAAGACTAACACGAGCAAGACTAATACAAAGGATCAATAATTTCACGAAGTAGCAAATTAAATTCAAATCACTCTCCGGTGAATAAAAAATCATAGTACATCTGACTTTATGTCCTCGATGGACCATTGTATCAACACGCGCATTGTCAGTCCTTTTGATATGGAGATATAGAGAACCTGACACACTCACTATTTGTTACTAAACTTGCGACAATCTCCAATAATGATTCCAAGACGATGCTCCTTCACGTCCGACATCTTAAAGTGGATAATAACGGTTGAGGAATTGGATTAAACAATAATCCTTTTATATATCGTAATCTCACCAAGGTTAGACAGATAGCCAAATTGCCACTAGCCATTTTTATTACGGACAAGCCCCCGACACGAGTAGTTTGATACATACGCTATCATTGCAATTAAGCTTGAACCAGCCATAAGGCGGCTAAGCCAGCATACCTACATGCTGAGAAGTCAACTCACCTCTATTTTGCTTAGAAAGAACAATACACGTGTCATTAGCTCGAAGATTGGCCACATGGATAGTGTCTTTGGTTGACTCGCGATGACCCTGAAAAACAAGTTTGTTGGCTTGTTGCGGTTTTCCAAATAGACCACAACGTGACAAAGAACATGGTTGACCAAGGACACGAAGGAGTGAAAATGTTCCTAAAGCAACCTTCACATTAATAAGAGGCACTTTGGGAGAAAACAAGATCTCCAACTTGTTACGATCGACCAACAAACCTGAGTGATCACTAAAGCAAGACAAAACCCTTTTTGATGCTCATAGCACTTCTGTTGTTCACTTAGCCACAAAAATTATGTAATTTTTCACTAAAATTTTCCGGATTTTATTTTCCTTAAGAGTTTGCAGTTTTGCCGAAAAGAAAATTGCGAGACTCATAGTAGAACTTTATATAGAAGTAAAACAATTCCACACTCACGTAGCTCACTCTCCAGAATTTGCATACATTCCAGGCGGATGCACACATTTTATTCAAGACAATTTCATGCGAACTGTCTATTGTACACACAATTTAAAACTTTTAAAACGCTCTTCTTAGTTTTGAGGCTTCCCCTGAGCTTCAGCATCCACCTTCTCACCGGCGTAAGTGCAGCACCGGCAACCGCCTCTATAGTAGCTCCGTCCGCAACATCCATAACGACAATAACCACCGCGCCCACCACGTCCGCCACCATAGCCACCACGCCCACCACCATATCCACCACGTCCCCCACCGTATCCACCACGCCCGCCACCGTAGCCACCCCCGGGGTATCCTCCATTATATCCACCTCCCGGATACTTGGCATCATTGATTGCGTCTTCATTCGTCTTCTCAGTTGTGATAGCTGAGTTATAAATCAAAAACCATAAAAAATTGTTAGTAAATTAATAAATTTTAGATGTTGTACGGTCTAACTATGTATAGTCCACAAATTTTACAAAATTTAACGAAGTTATAGTTTCCCCAACCTCCCCCATTTTTTGTTTCAGTTCTTTCGAAATGCTGATTCTGTCCCTCGTGTATGTATGCAATAATAATAGACGTTTAATGGAACAACATGCTTACATGTGTCAGCAGTAGTGGAAGTTTGAGCCAGCTCCCTAGCTGCGACTTGAGACGAAATGAGGAGAACTATAGCCAAGAAAAGGCCAAGAAAAACAAGGACTTTGGAACCCATTTTCCTTAAAAGACTTGAAACTTTGCGTTTTTGGTATGGGAATATTGGTCATTTCTTCTGTTGTATTTATAGAGTTAAAAATATCGAGCAAGTGGACTTGGAGAGCTGTACGTACCGTTCTTATCACATAATTAGAATTTAGAGGTGTTCATGCATTGACCAGTGGGCTCGAAAATTAGTTGGCTATTGAAGGCTCGTTTTAATGAGGCCAAAGTCCACTTATCTTCTCCTTGATCCATTGCATGCAAATCTATATAATTTATATGGTTTTTTTTATTATGCCCATGTTCACAATCACGACTAGTTGGGTGTTGGGACACAGAATTCAGTTGTCAGATGAAAATATCACAATTTTGAATATGTATATCGTTTTTCTTTCTCATGTGTCAATCTATATCACGACCAAAAAATAAGTTTTCTCTAACTCATTTTCAACTACCACCTTATCCTTATCGGTTAGTAGCTAATAATTCAGTGACCGATTAGTAACTGATACCAACTATATGCTCAAAATGTACGTTTTATGCTAGTAACAACAACTTAGTTTGTGGGATTTTCACATTTTAGACGGGTCGAGTGCCAAAGTAGATTAACTCACGTAACTTGGTGGTCTGATATTGAAATTCAGAGCAAGATCAGATGTTTAAACTCCAAAGAGTGTAAAAATAAGTTTTACAAGAAAACTTTTATGCACCATATGTATTTATGAGCATACAAGTTTGTCTGAGCATGCATAGTTCATATTTATGGGGGAGACAATGGACAGTTGGGCATGCAATCAAGAAGTCACTCTATTCTCAGTTTATCACATGGAGATGTCCACACACACACACATATATATATTATATATGTATGTGTCTATGAAGGGAGATATTTGTGAATAGGGATAGTGGGGGCTTTGCCACCAAAATATTTGTGTATTTCGGAAAGTTTGATTTTTGTTTAATCTTTCTGTTAGTGCATGATCCCATTACCTAAGTAGTCATATAATTAGAAGATTTTTCTTCTTTAATCTCGACCGCTATCAATAATATACATTTAAACGTTTGTGGACGAATGACATCGAACATATATAAAACATAAAAGTGAAATAGGAAATCAAGAATGGACAAGTTAGGGGCCAAAGAGATGAACATTTGTCATCTCTCAATCCGTCCTTTGATTGTCATAAAGAGTCGATTATATTCCGCTTATCAAATTTCAATTATGGTGACTTGTCCCTAACGATATGCTCTGAGTCGAGCTGGCTTATGAGCCACACGAGTCGAGCTCAAGTTGACTTGACTCGAATTCGAACGACGTCAAGTTCAAACCGAGCTTAATCGAGCTCGTGTTGTGTGTCAAGCCAAACTCAAGCCTATTTCTTTGAGGCTCGTGACTTACAAGTCGGCTCGCAAGCTAGTATATATATTTTTATATTATATACATATATTGATGATATGTGTATTTTATATATATATATATATATAGTGTTTAATAATTTACATATATAAATATACAGTAAATCAATCTATATTTATATGATTTAGTAATACTAAATATGTGATAATTATATATTTTTATCTAGTTATTTTGATAATAAATATTAATAATATTGCAATTCAATAATTACAACAACGTATCATTATATACAAAACTACTAACATATTACTATGATAATATATAATGTTTATCCAAACAAATAATTTAGTAAAAAATAGATCCAATCTATTATAATAAATAATTAATTATTTAATTAAATATCTTAATGAAATATTAGTTAATAATTTATCTGGTATAATTACATAATATATACCATAATTTATACTATATTATATATTATCTATAATACATGTATGATCCTTACCAAATTTTGTATCATAATGTCTTTATAACATATTATTTTACAATGATACATTAGACAATATAATATTACTAATACAAAAATATATTCATCAAATATTCACTCAAAATATTTAATGTAATAAAATAATAAATATCATATACCATAATAACTAATTAATAACATAAATATATGTCTTAATAAAATAGTTAATAACTTTTATTGTGTAATTACATGATTTATGATTTATTATAATATAATTAATAATATTCATACATAATCTAAAATATCAAGTATATATATTGATGATAATTATACTATAATTTATTAATAATGATATAAAACTCAAAAATATTAGTATACTATATATATTTGATGTTTTATAACCCAAATCCTTAAAGATTAATCTGTCTTTCCTCAAGGTTCTAGTCCAAACCCTTAAAGATTAATCCCTCTTTTCTCAAGGAGGGTTTCAGAGAGACTAATCAAGAGATCAGACCAAAAGTTTGGTTCGTCATATTTCAATGGTCTATTTTATAGTATCTTTAAGACTTAGAGCTTTACTTATTCACGCTACATTGAAGTTATTCTTAAGATTTGTTTTTATTTGATTTATTAAGATCTTACAGATTCGTTACCTTACCTGCAGGATACGTCTTCTATACAGACTAATATTACCTTTGGTTGAGACTTGAGCTTGATTTTATTCAAGTGTTGGACTGAATCTTAGGTTTTAGGGGAGGTCCCAACAATATTATATATCTTAATATCTTTGTTATTGTTTAATATTATTCTTGAATTAGAGTTAAAAAATATCCAACAAAAATTTATTGGCTCGTCTCATCGAATCGAGCTCGACTCGATTTTTTGACAAGCCAAGTTCAAACCCCCCCCAAAAAGTAAGTTTGATAAGCTCAAGTTCAAACCATATAGATAATTTTTAAGCTTAAACTCAAGCTCAAGTTGAATTTTTTTTATTCAAATTCAATTCGATTCGATTCGAAACGCACCTCTACTCGTCCCTGACATTTAAATCCATTCTTTAAATATGACTGAATCATACTCGAGATGAATGAAATCGAAGGCAAACGATCTGCAAGTTACAGATGCATAATTAGTGGTTGGACCTTATCCACAAAGAGATATTGAAAGATATTTATTTGTCCTTTGCTCAACACTTGTGTGTACAAATTAATTGCAAGCTTTGACGAATATTTAAAGGTCTGAGAAGGATCCGGACCAAGATCTTAATTTGAGGCGAAAAGTCGTTGCAAATTAGAATTTAGACCCCATCAAATTATATAAGGAAAGGGGGACGTTTCACTTAGCTGCCATGGATACAGACCGGATAGGATTCAATACGAATATAGTAGGAAAATTCTAGCCCAGATTCAGTTTGATCGAATCCAACCAATTAAAAAGATAAATGTAATACATTTCTATTTGGTTGGTCATTCTTCCCAAACTTTCCACCAACCACATGACAAGTGTAAAACACTCGTCCCCTCATTATATCGATTTGATCGAGCCATGTTCGAACTAGAATTACCCAATATAGTAATATAAATATTTTTTTTGAATTTTTTATTTAAGAAGTATCCAATATGTTACGGTTCCTAAATTGATAATTTTAAAAGTCGTGTATTAGAGCTTAAAACAAATTAACATAAGGAATGAATATTTGTAAATATTATTTGAAGTTGAAAATTTTTATTGAGTTATTTATACCAAACCCCCTATGTTAGGTGAAATGAACAAAAAAAATCCTGTGTTATAAAAATTAACACAGAAAACCTTGTGTTTTCAAAATATATGCATGTCGAATCTTGAAAATTTCTGGTGTTGGTAGAATACTAATTTTCTCTATTTATTAAATGCGAAATAACTAATTTAACCTTTTATGTTATGATATAGATCATCTCATATCTCTCTATATATCCTTTTTTATATTTATTTATAGGGTTTTTCATGCAATTTTTATTTTGTACAGGGTTTCGGTATATATAAAAAAGGATTTCGATATATATAAAAAAGTACTGAATAATATAGAGATATGTGAGATGATCTATATCATAATATAAAAGATTAAATTAGTTATTTTGTATTCAATGAATAGAGAAAATTAATGTTCTACCAATACCAAAAATTTTCAGGGTTCGACATGCAAATATTTTAAAAACACAGGATTTTCTGTGTTAATTTTTGTAATATATGATTTTTTTTTCCTATTTCATCTAACACAGGAGTATGGCATAAATAACTCAATTATTATTTTTGCCTAACTCAAATTTCCGCACTTTATCATCTTATGTTGTTGATGAGGACAATCTATACTTAGAAGTGAAGGAATATGAAAGATGAAAATAAACTTATTCAGAATAAAAGTTAAAAGAAAAATTGTAAATTTGGTATATACCTCGACCAATTTATTGTGTTTGGTACATTTCATTTTTCGGTGATAAAATAAGGTAGTATCTTCAAAATCAAGCAATATTTCACGCACATTTTTTACTGGGAGTTTGTCAAGTGTAAAATCGGGTCGGGTTCCCCATTGGAAAAATCGGACTCCGATCAAAGAATGCATTAAATTGCATGAATTTTAAGATAAGTCGCTGAAAAATTAAATGCACCAAAAATACTAAATTAGTTGAATTGGTATATCACATTTGCAATTTTCCCAAGCTTTCATAGTAAACGTAAGTTATTTAAGTTATTCTTTCTTTTATATTATATATGCAAAAGTTTTGTAGCTTGATTTTGAATCATATTTCTTAATTTACATTTCAAATAATTACTTCAGGAATAATGATGTGTTTATACAAAACATATTAATGAAGAGCTTAACATAGATTAATTGTAGATGGTATATATAGAGGAAATTGCACCAATACCCCTGGTGTAACACGAAAAAAAAAAAAAAAAAAAACCTTATTATATAGATTGCTTCAAATTATATAGAATAAAATTGTAACATCTCAACAGGTTCGTATTTATAGGGTTTGAGATTAGAGTTCAATTATTTCCTAGTTCTTCTAAATTTGTAACTATTGATTAGTTCTAGTTTGTCTAATCTCAAACTCTTTTTAGTTTTTATTACATCGATACTTCGTGTTTACACAAATTTTCGTTGGAATCTGCAATAAATGAATGCAAAATACAAGAAAATAGCGAAACATAGAATTTATTGATTTAATGTAAAAAGTGTTACAATCTCTGTAATTCCTCTGATTCTTCTCGAATAATGGATTCGAGGGCTTGATGCTTGATCTCGAATCCAATGAAGAACTTGGTTGAATTTGCTTGGAAGTGTGTCTCGTTGCACGGACAGCACTTCGAGATAGCAAGTGGCAATGACTCGAAGATTTGAGAGTTTGAATGCCTTTGCTCTTGAGAACTTGTGACTTATGACTTGTAATGTGATTTGTGACTTGATATTGTATGGACTTGTAGCCTTGGAGACTTTATTTATAGGCCTTCGGTTCTTCACTTGGGCTTCATGGGCTTGGGCCTGAATTTAAAGTCCACACAATGAAGAAGTGGGCTTTATTTTATTTTAATGGATTATTTTTAATCCATTTAATTAATTAAAGAATAAGAATAAAAATCCATAATTCTTATCCCCAATTAAATATTTAAGCCCAAATTTATCGTGGGCTTAGAATAAAAATTAGTAATCAATAACCAATTCATTTGGGCTATCAATTAATAATTTATTTTCGAATTTTCGGTGTCAACAGATGCCCCCACTTCAAGGTTTGGCGAACAGCATGCCGAGAATTTGCGAAAGCCGGGACTTGAAGTACTTCAATTTTCTTTTCTTTTCTTTTCCCTTTTTTTTTTTCACTTTTTTTTTTTTTGTTGGGCCCGTCCATTTAATTGTTGAGCAAAACATTTATTCCTTTAATCCTTTTCTTCTTGGTAGTTGGATCTTGACAATCTCATCGGGCCATGAAGTCACCCATTTTCCTTTGTTTTTTGTTTTTTTGTTTTTGTTTTTTTTTTTTTTTCATTTTTGGAACATGATTGGGCCACTAAATTAGACACCCAAATCCTGATGTCGAACCTTAATCATTAGGCCCAAATATTGATAACAACCCTCAATCTTCACCATAATTTGGCGCAACTGCGGGATCTTCTTCACATTCCCTTTTCCAGATTTATTTCCCTTTGTTTTTTCTATAATTCAGCATGACACGCATCAGCTGAATATGGCAACAAATCAAGACTCCAATCTTCCCTCGCGTCAACGAACGAGATAGGCGCTGCAGATTGCCCAATGTTTACTCGAGTTTTCCCCTTTTTTATGCCTTAAGAGATTTCTTCTTCCCTATTTAAATACCACTGTACGAGGGAAAAAATAATAATTTGGACCGCAAGACTTCGATGAAGAGATGAAGAACCTTTATTCCATATACGATGTCTGCAATTCTTTGTTTGACAATGGTGGTATTAGCTCAGAATCAAGAAATTCCTCTGCTGCCGTGAGGGTGTTAAACGTACCAGTGACCTGTAATTGTGTTCGGAAAGTTGCCAAAAGGGTTCCTATCCCGCTGCCGGGATCATCCAGCGAAGGATCGAGCCACCGCCACCGTCAACGCCGCAACAATTGGGCTCCGGGCAAAAATTTATCGGTGGAGCTGTGCACAAGAACCAGCAATCAGTCGCCGTTGCATCCCCACCGTTTCCGCCGCGTCCTTGCCATTGGAGTTGTATACAAGAAGGAGCAATCTGCCGCCACCGCTGCATTAGTTGGACGCCAACATGCAGAAATTTGTGTCCAGAGTTTCCTAAGAGGTCCTGTTCTGCTGTCGTTGGGATTCTTCCCCGCATCCATGAAGTTAGAGATCACTCTTTCGACTCACTAAGCAAATGCTTAAGTTTATCACCATTCTATCATAGGCTCATAGCAAGTGGATAAATCATATTAATTCTGGAATGTCATCAAGCCTCAACAACTTGGACAATCCGGAAGCAAAATCATGATTTTTGTTTTATTTTTTTTTGCATCCTTTTCTTTGTTTCAATTTTGTAGGTGGCGTGTGAAGACTAAGGAACGTCTAATTGACCATAACAGTCATCATAGCTAACAATTAGATTTTGAGAGCCATGGCAATTTGTCCGCATTATCAGGAAATTTGAAGACGAATAGGAGCCGATCTCGTTCCTCCATCATACGGATGGTGTTATGCTCCAACTGCCAATCCCAACTCACGAATTTGCATTGCCAAATCACCGGTTCAACTCCGATCGAGATTCTTGATGTCAACACTTCTACAATTCCATATCAAAGAGGCGTGTGCGTGATCTTTCTCTTATCCGAGCCAATATACAATCAACATGTACGAGGATCTCTTCACGATGAACGGAGGCACATGCATAAGGGGCTTGGTTTCAGATCCACTTTTGATCTTATTTTCTATCGAGATTTATCGAGAATGCCATCAAAATGTAGAAAGTTGCTGTTGCTCCCACATTCCAACGTCATTGAAGTTCCGATCGTCACAAACGCTTGGATCTGACTTTCGTCTCCACCGTGCCGCCATATCAGTTCCGATAAGGACTCTTGTCCTGGCACCATTTTTCCTCGACATCACAGAAATGTTGATGGAATTAGCTCCAGAACCATCAACTCATCCTTAATGATCCTCACTTGAAGTTTTCACCTCAGGACACAAAACAACCATCTATAGTTTGTGCGCGATCATCATCCAACATCATTCAGATTCTCGTAGTTGCGGACAAGTCTCAGACTCTTGCCCTCGATCGAAACACCATTGTCGTGGTGCTCTCCTTCCTCGGCATCAATGACATCTTGACAGATTTGCTCCCGAACCTCGACTTAGAATCATAGAGGCCATCCATTCACCACCATATAACTCCATAGCATGCATCAACATTCCGGTCTCAACAGAGATTTTGCTGAAGCCATCATTCCGACGCCCCATGACAGTAGGATTGCACGCAATTTGCTCTACCATCTGGATCGTGCCCGGGAATCACGAACAATTCTGCCCTTTCAAGCTCTGCAAGTCATCTTTTTTCTCGCCCGACGAAGTGAAAGAGTTGCGGAACATCCTTCAAACCCCCGTCAAGTCAAAGTGTTGCAAATTGTTGTTGACCATCAATCCTTCGCATCATGGAGTTGCATCTCAAGGGGTAGCGGTGGCGGCCAACAACTTCACATCTTGTCGAATTCAATAAATTTTCCCAACGTGCGTTATCCACATCCAAATGACTTTGTGTTGCAAAATGTCACTTCAGTCAGCTATCAATCTTCCACATTACGAAATCGCATGCCAAAGCTTTATCGGTGGCCATCAATTTTTGGACCATGTTGGATTCCGTCAACTTCTTCGACACTTCATTTGATTTCAGATGACTCCGTGATGAATATGACGAAGTGGAATGACCCCAAATCGCCATGTTGCTTTTGCAGTATGCTCTTCAAATGAAATCTCTTCTTTTTTTTTTTTGCTTCTGTCTCATTCTTGCAGGTGAAGGATGAAAAACAAGTTGAGGAGATGGGTCGCCGGAAGATCGAGACCCCCTGATCGACAACAAGAGAAGTCCAAGATACTTTGACTCTGGTATAGAAGTGGAATGAATCATCACTTCACGCGATCAGAATTTGTTGTGACATCCAAAAGATCTTGAATTTGCTGGAAACTCTGATAAGAGGCTTAGGTGTTGAAAGAGTTGCAGACGCCATATGAAGAGTTTAGACAAATTGTAGTAGCTTTTGTCATGTTTTTGTAATCCTTTTGTCACTTTGATGTAAAAGAATACCAATTTGTGGAATAAGATTTTCTTTCATATCTCTTCGTGTCACTTCTCTTTTTTGTGTATTTGTTCGTCATTCTTTGCTTTGATATTGATCTTGAATGACTCCAATGCATGCCCCCGGAGTTGGAATTTCACGAACTTGTTGAAACTCACGAAGGATTTAGATTTGTTTGAAGATATGACTGAACTTGAAAATTTAGTATTCAAGTTGCCTACGTACCCCAAAAAAAAAGAGGATCAAGTCATTACGTAGTTCAAAGTTTTTTTGTTGTTTGTTTTTTTTTTATCACAGTTTATACTCGTGCGAACAAGGAGTAACATGCAGTTTAGGCTCGTGCGTTAAGGAGCAAACTCTTTCATTTAGGATGATCCTTTTGGGGAATTTGGCTTTTGGATGGTGATGCGCAACTTGGCTTTGTCCATCGATTTATTGGTTTTATTCGGGAACACGTTGTCGGCTTCTCCAAGAAACGTAGGTGGAAAGAAATCTCCAAGAGTTGCATGATTTGATTTGCATGTTCTTTCTGATTTCTTTTGATTTGATCGAGAACTCTTCGAACTTCTTGGTGGATTCCGTCTATGGATTTTGGTTTGTTTTGGCTTTCTCCTTGATGTTGGTGGATGAACTTGCTCGACATGTTGTTTTGGACCTTTTTGGTGAATCACGAGAACCCATCTATCATCCGTCACTTTGTTGGAGGGAGTTAATTCTTGCTTGGTTCTTTTATCAGCGAGCAAGGTCTTTACCAAAGTTGGGTCTAGGCTCCCGAATTGAAGTGTTGTCGGCCCCGAGAATTCAGGTGGAGGGAAGATGACCTTCTTGCTCTGAAGATTGCACAACGAGCTCTTGGTCGCAATAAGGCTAGCGTGATTCACCTCAGCAACATCTTCATCTTTCTCGTCATCACTGTCATTATCGTCAAGAATTATTTTTCCTTCATCGGACAACGACATTATTCTTTCCTTGACCACGAAGCACTTTTCAATAGGATGACCTACAATTCGGTGATACTTGCAGTATTTGGGATCAGCCACCTTGTCGCTTTCTTCGGGGCGTTTTGACTTGGGCAATTTGATCAATCTTCTTTCGACTAATTCATCGAAAATATGCGGGACATCAGAGTCAGCAAAAGGGTATTCTTTTTCTTGTCTTTCTCTCAGCGTAGGCCGATGACCATCATTTGAGTTGTGTGGAACTCCAAAGTTTCTGTTCTTCTCGACATTTGGAGACACTCTTGCAGCAACTGAAATGGCCATGGACTCTTCGGTAGAGGCTTTGACAAACTTCTCATCTCCCCAATGATCTTTCCTTTCTCTTCCTTGTTCTCCTAGTGGAAATGAAGGTCGGTGATTTGCGATACTCAATTCCATGTCGTGGGCACGAGTAGCAAGATCCTCAAATGTTCGAGGTTTGATTCCTTGGAGAATGTATTGAAGTCCCCAATGCATCCCTTGCGTGCACATCTCTATTGCGGACGTTTCTGACAACTTGTCTTTGCAACATAGGCTTAGTGCTCGCCAACGGTTGATGTAGTCGACGACCGGCTCGTCTTTCTGTTGCCTTGCGTTTGTAAGCTCGATCATACTTACGGTGCGGCGCGTGCTGTAGAAGCGGTTCAAGAACTCTCCCTCCATTTCCTCCCAACTATTGATGGATTCGGGTTCAAGATCAACATACCAGTCGAAGGCGTTGTCTTTGAGCGATCGCACGAACTGCTTGACAAGAAGGTCCCCACCCGTTCCAGCGTTGTTGCAAGTTTCGATGAAGTGGGCGATGTGCTGTTTAGGATTACCTTTTCCATCGAACTGTTGAAGCTTGGGTGGCTGGTATCCATTCGGCATCTTCAAAGCATCAATTCTTCTTGAGTATGGTTTTGAGTATGTGACTCGATTTTGGGATGACCCGCCGTAGTACGCCTTGATGGTGTTTGCTATCATTGCTTGCAACTCTTCCATGGACAATGTCGCTACCGAACTTGTTGAACGCGTGGTCTTTTGTGCAAAATCTGGCTTATGAAGTGTCTGATCAACCAGCTTCTCATTCGGAGTGTGTTTTGGAGGAGAAAGACGGTTGCGGCTAGACCCTTCGGCATTTTGTTGCTCCACTTTGTTCATTAGTTGCGAAATTTGAAGATCTTTGTCCTCCACGATCTTCTGCAAATCAGCTATGGCTTGAGCCATCTGAGCGAGTTGTTCTTCCACGTTCGTCACGCTGGTAGTCATCGCGGGCAAACTGGCGAAGGTGGTGGAATTGGCTCTTTTTGGAGGGGAATGATGGGAGTTGTCCGATCCTGATGAGGTTGAACCGTTGTGCTTGCCCCCGGTAGAGGATTGAGCAATGTTGGCAACGATGTCAGCCGTATTCATCTTGTTCAGCGCCAGTTGATCCTTTTTAGATGCCATGGATGCGTTTATGATGATGGATTTGAGATTTTCCTTAGGATGAAGAGATGAGAGGCAGAGAAGGTCCCACTGGGCGTGCCAAAATTTGTTTACACAAATTTTCGTTGGAATCTGCAATAAATGAATGCAAAATACAAGAAAATAGCGAAACATAGAATTTATTGATTTAATGTAAAAAGTGTTACAATCTCTGTAATTCCTCTGATTCTTCTCGAATAATGGATTCGAGGGCTTGATGCTTGATCTCGAATCCAATGAAGAACTTGGTTGAATTTGCTTGGAAGTGTGTCTCGTTGCACGGACAGCACTTCGAGATAGCAAGTGGCAATGACTCGAAGATTTGAGAGTTTGAATGCCTTTGCTCTTGAGAACTTGTGACTTATGACTTGTAATGTGATTTGTGACTTGATATTGTATGGACTTGTAGCCTTGGAGACTTTATTTATAGGCCTTCGGTTCTTCACTTGGGCTTCATGGGCTTGGGCCTGAATTTAAAGTCCACACAATGAAGAAGTGGGCTTTATTTTATTTTAATGGATTATTTTTAATCCATTTAATTAATTAAAGAATAAGAATAAAAATCCATAATTCTTATCCCCAATTAAATATTTAAGCCCAAATTTATCGTGGGCTTAGAATAAAAATTAGTAATCAATAACCAATTCATTTGGGCTATCAATTAATAATTTATTTTCGAATTTTCGGTGTCAACACTTCGTCTAAACAAATTCTAAGTAAAATTGTAAAAAATTATCCTATAACTTATACCTTTTGAATTTTAGTCCTTTACTATATTACATTTTTAATTTATCCTCTAATTTAATTTTTTTTGTAGTTACGATTTCGATCCGAAATTTCAAAAAATAATCCTAATTTTGTTGACGTGGCATGATTTCGAACCAAAATTGAGATTTTTTTCTGCTCACTAGCCAATTGAAGAATACATGACTGCCATGTAGACTTATGATGTGTCTGATGTCAGTTAATATATATATATATATATATATTTTTTTTTTAACACATACACCCCAAGTGGTCCAAAAGATTCGAACCCAGAACCTTACCTTCGAGAAAGAACCCTCTGACCATTTGACCAACTCCTGGTGGCATATATATATATATATATATATTTGTCTTTCGTTAATTTAGCAGCTTAACTGCTTAAGTTGGTTTGTATAAGATTGAGGATTAATGTGCAATAAATTTGATATCCAATTTAATGCATGCATAAACAAGCAAAAGATGGGGATATGATTATTATTACACACTACATAGACAAACAACATATGTATTACACAATGAAACGACAAGTGAGCATATGAACGACTATAGAGTATAGATCGTTCATGCACATTATTACTGATTCATGCAAAAGCTGTTCTATATCACTAATACATGCATGCAGTGATTCAAACAGCTGTGATAATCTCATTACAACTTCTATGGCTTGGCCGCATCAAGTTCAGCATCCGCCTTCTCTCCGGCGTAGGTGCAGCACCGGCAGCCTCCTTTGTTGTAGCTCCTACCACAGCAACCATAGCGGCAGTGTCCGCCACGTCCGCCACCACGACCTCCCCCATAACCACCACGTCCACCACCACGCCCACCGCCATAGCCACCGCGTCCACCACCATAGCCACCACGCCCGCCGCCATAACCACCGCGTCCGCCACCGTAGCCACCACCACCAGGGTAGCCTCCATACCCACCATCCCCATCTGTCTCCGCCTCTTCCTGTGCTGAAACAGCGTTGGAAGCCTCAGCAAGATCTCGAGCTGCCACTTCTGATGAGATGAGGAGAACCGTGGCTAAGAGAAGGCCAAGAAAGACAATTAATTTGGAAGCCATTTTTCAGTTAATGTGCTAATATTATATGGTATTTTGGGATGAGAAAGTTGGTGCATTGGCATTGGTATTTATAGATGAAATCTTGTAACAAGATGAGGCTGGAAAGTATAATTATCATGTAATTAAAGGCATGATGAGTAGGTCCCTTTGTAGTTGGCTGTTGAAGGGAGCATCTAAATGAGCTGAAAAAGTCCACCTTATCTTTGATTATTTGCACATAAGGCAAGCACATGTGTTTGGATCAGTCTCAAAGTACGTGTATATATACTGTTTTTATCAAATCGGCATAGCCAAGGAAGAGTGTTTAGTATTTATCGCGTCAACGATGTAAATTTTGGAAAAAAAATTGATCAATCAAAATGTAGCTGCAATACAGTACTTGTTCATATAATTAGAAGTTGTTACGGAAAGCAACTCTTCTTTTGTTGCTAAGGGACAGTAAAATGTTCGACTTGAGCGGTCCCATTGCATTATTTTCAATTAATTCGGTGTCTTTTGTTCGCTAAGAAATTAAACTCATGATATTTATATTTGTTAGGGTCAAATATATATAGTCAATTCCTCAAAAAAAATAAATAGAAGGCATGACAAATTAGCTAAATACTTAAAAGGCCTCATATTTAATTAGTAGAATAATTGACATCAGATTGGTTCTGCATAAAGAGATATAACTTATAAGTTTACACAATGATATATTTGCAGACGAGAGCATGCTGACACACCATACATACTAGTAATATTTTGCGCATTTCATGTGTATAAATAAAAAATTATTATTATTTAAATATATTAAAATTAATTTTTATATTGATATATACTATTCTATAATCAATTTTAATATAATTATTAAATTATGATAAATAAGTAAATAAATAACATAAAATATAGAAAGATTTCATAAATTTTGGGGTCAAAACTGAAAATGTAAAACTAAAAGCCCATTTATGAAAAGACAAAAAATGAAGATTTTCCAAAAAAAAAAAAAAAATGCACAACCCGCGCGTAAGATACAATTGTCAGGCAGAGGATTTTTTGTATATAGTTTTGATTACATAGGGTTCACTTTGAGATCCACCTTGAACATTACTCATTTTACTGGGAGTGCTCTTGCATAAAACCCAATAATTTGACTGACTCTTCTATCTAAAGGATGCACTGCATAATGGATGCACCAAGAATGTTGGACTGGATTTTTAATTTAAAGTTTTAAGATTTCTCAACTTGACTAGAAAGATATATAGTTTCAAATTTTAGAAAATTTTAATGTGTTAGAATTTCAATTTTCCTTTATTTAATTTGTGCAACAAGATGTGCATTTTGACGTACTCCAACTTGAGGGGATGTTAAAATTACTGTCTAAACTCTAAATTGATATCATTACTATATGAGTTGATATCCAGTAAGATTAGAGAAATGCTAGGCGGAGTAGATTTAGTCTTATACGATAGATTTGAATTCTTCTAGGTCATGTTTAACAAGTCATATTGTAATCTTTCATTAATTAATAACACATACTAAATTCTTACAATCCTCAACAAACCGAAAATCAATCTTACAATTATATTAGATCATCTTAAAAATTGTGCATATTTACTATACATTTTCTTATCTATATACATATAAATAATTAACATAATTATTATTTATTTAGTGCACCATATCTATGTGGTCGGTGGTTTAATGGGTCAAATTCGTTGAAACAGTGATTAATAAAACTAACAGTACACATCTGTAACGGAAACGTAAGTGCTGATGCAGTAATGCAGTGCCTGCAGAACCAAGTTGTTGTTCATCATCAATGAATTGTATATTTGTATGTCGACATGCATGCAACTTGTGAAATTGGGATCACACTAGACCTAGACAGCTATATATTTACCTATTAGAGCATGAAATTAGACAAATGCATTTATGAATTCGTACGTTCTCACCAAGTAATTGACTATTCACTGTAAATAAATGACATCGAGATTTATACTTAAATATATGTTTCAATCTTCTAAACATTTTGCTTATTCATAAACGGTAAGTATATCGGTAGGACAGTTAAAATTGAAAGTGATGATCTTGTCAAAAATTTTTTTTTTTACATAATTATTTTTCTATCCTAATTTGAACTTCCTAATAAAATACACGTTACTATCGAAGCCGATTTGCAGTTGTCTAATTGTCTCATTTATGGCCATAGGAAATCATGCCCCAGATAGTCAGAAGCAAGGTATACCCAAACTTACTAACTCTTTCATGACTACATGCATATTAATTAGTTTAGGCAGAAAAGTCATCAAAGTAAACAGAAAGACGTTGAATTAATTAATGCCCAATAAATGAGAGCTGAATAATTCTAATGTGAAGATTTTTCTTTCACGAGGACTACAAAATCCAATTGATGATTCTAGCAGTTCTTTCCCTTCATACTTTGGCTGGATAGAAAAAAATTTTACTTGAATTTTGTTCCACCTAATTAGTATAACAAGATGATTATCTTACATTCATCGTGAATTAAAACTAAAATTTAGTGAGAGCAACCCAAATAAATAACAAGCGTTAAAGGGTCTGGATTGAATTAAGGACCATTCGCTTGGGAACATATCTTTTATTTTCCTTTTTTTGTGCGATTTTTCACAACTTTTTTGCACTTATCTTTTCTGATTGCAAGGCCGATGCTTATTTTGGGAGGGCAAACTTGGCTATACATTGAGAAAGTGATGATGCTTGCGTTGATACCCCTGAGCATCGATCGGGAATCTGTGCTGCGGTAGTTTTGTTTGACATCCCTAATAAGGACATTGAGTTCATAATCGAGAAAGACAATGACAAAAGTAGCTGAGTTAGTGTATAGCTGGTAACCTTTTGCCCCGAAACCCCCCCCCCCCCCCCCCCCCCCCCCCCAAAAAAAAAACATGAAAAATGTACAATTAATGAGATTTAGTCGAGCCAAGTTTGGGTAGATATATTAATTTTTCCAAACTGATATCATGTACGGAAAATCATCAGAAATCAAGAAAACAATATAAATTCCATTTCAATTTAAATGACTGAATTTCAAAGCAACTATTCCTCCTTCCGTGTGATTTCGTGAAGTAATTGAAGTTTGAATGTATTTTTTTCTTTCCCAAGAAATTGAACAAGAAGCAGTCCAATGAAGAGAATGATATTTAAGAAACTGTTTCTATATATACCTGGTTGCAAACATAGCACAAAGACCATGAGGATCTGAAAATTAAACATCTTAGTTTTGAGAGGATCGATGAAGTGGTACCTGCAGTTGCTGCTTATGGTTGTACTAGCATTACTTGCAGTTCCAGGTATTATATATCTATCTATCTCTACATATATATTAATGTAATCCGAGACAGAAAGTGTTTAATTGGATATCAAAGATAACCACCAAGGACCTCCCTTTTTTTAAAAAAAAATTGATGGTATAATTTAGTAATTCAGTGCTAAACTCATACTTTTAATTCATAGATCGATTTTACGTCCTTCCTTTTTTTTTTTTTTTTAATTGATGGTATAATTTAGTAATTCAGTGCTAAACTCATACTTTAATTTAATTTATAGATCGATTTTACTCGTTTCAGATGCGTCTTGTATGTTGAAGCCACCGGCTCCGCCTCCACCGCCACCCCCGACCGGGGAATGGTCCAGATCCATGAATAAGTGAAGAAGTCGTTGGAAATGGTAACCTTGAATCTCAAGAAGTCGTCAAATCATATCGTAAATATGAATGTGACACATTTATGTGAATCATGAAAGAATTAATGTATAATTCTAAGTTTTTGATATAGTTTATGTATTAGCTAGGTTATGTTAATGCTTGATGAAATTATAAATACCCATATACTGTAAGTGTTTTACTTAAAAGTTATAAATAAATGAATTATTATAAGCAATATCCTGAAACAGTACTTCCGAAATAGAAAAAATTCCCTGCGTTGGTATATGACTTTTAATCTATTTGTATATTGATGCAATTGATTATAATTTTTCTTTCTCTAATATCCATGTGTATAGTGCGGGTGTATCAGTGTACAAATAATTTTAAATTTTTTATTGTATAATACGTTTATTTCAAGATAATTTCGAGACAGATTAGAAAAAAAAAATAAAAAAATTCATGATCCTTGCATCTATATGCGGAATTATCATGCATGCACCATCTGAAATTGGGATCACACTAGATGGTGGCAGATATAGTTACCGATTAGAGCATGAAATTATACAAATGCATTATGAATTCCTATGTACTCACAAACTAATGCCCTATTCGTTATAGATAGACTATATTCGATTTAAATATGTACGTGTTTCACCTCATCTTTTATTTATTATACATAAAGAGAGCATCAACAGAGTAGATTGAATTAGAAGAGAGAATCTTCTCATTTTTTAATCTTTTTATTTTTTCTATTTGAACAACCTACTGATATACGTGTATAATATGTATGCGTAAGTGAAACATGAGATAAGAAAGATAAAGTGAAATATGTGTATAATATGTATGCGTAAGTGAAACATGAGATAAGAAAGATAAAGTGAAATATGAGATTTAATTTGAAAATATAAGGCTAATTTAACAAGGATTTTTTTTTTTTGGGGGGGGGGGGGGGGCTTAATTACGTTTACTATTCTAAAAAGAAAAACCTGCATACAAATCGATTAAAGCAATATCCCATACCATGACTACAACAAAATAAGTACTAATTAGGACCAATGATAACTTTGTGAACCTAAAAAGCATTTTACAACAAAAACTTAGGGAAAGAAGCATACGCATCTCCTAAGAAAATGTGTTTTGGGCATCATGCATATTGCTCGATTCTTAAAAAAAGATTCAAAGAGTTTGTCTCCCAGTTCACAATCAGAGTTTGTCTCCTAAGAAATATTTAAGATACTAATTTAAAATAAAGTAAAATAAAAAAACCTAAAATATGAACCCCAAAGGCAAGAAAGTAGAGTTAGATAAAAGGGGGAATCAGGTTTCATTATTAACAACATATGGCCGGCTATCAAAGTTCATCTGCATTGTTTCTAATAGCTTTAGGAAATCATACCTTAGAGAGTGGAAGCAAAGTATACCGAAAATTACAAGTCTTTCATATTAATTAGTTTAGGCCGAGAAGTCATCAAAGATAAGTACACAAGGACGTTGAATCAATGCTCAATAAGTGAAAGCCGAAAATTCTAATGTGAAGAAACTTTACCAAAACTAGTTAATGACTAGTAGCTCTTTAATCTCGTTACTCATACTTCGGTGGCATGAAAAAATTCTATTCCAGGCCCGATTTGACAAATCAGTATAATAAGAGAATGATAGATATTTTATATTTATAGGGAATCGATAAGAAAAATTAGGTAGAGTAACTCAAATACACAGCAAGTTTCGGGGGTCGGGGTTCAAGGACATATAACAATTACATCTTTGACAGGAAGGCCTCATTATATTGGGCCTACTTTGGGAGAGCAAACTTGTCTATAGACTATACATTAAGGAGTGACAATGCTTGATGATGGGACTGATTTGTTCAGCACGCCTAATAGAAGTTTTTTTCGTGAAACATCTCTATATTAGGAATAAGTGTCATAAAAAACTCTGTGTTATAAAAATTAGTTTGGCGAACATTGTGTTTTATAAATTATTGCATAAAAAACTTTAAGTTGACTGTTTGAGTTACACGCGCTATAAATAAGGCTGAATATGTGTTTTTAAGCGCTATAAATGCGGCTGAATATGTGTTTTTCTATGTGAATTATCATTTTTACTGTTCTTTATTGATTTTTAAACACAATGTGGTTTTATCTTTTCATTTAACCATAAATTTCCAGAATTTTCTTTTTTTCATCTTTTTAGGATTTATTTTCATGTCTTCTCAAATATCTCAATTTGAATTTAGTTGTTCTTATGGAGCATGATAAAGAGCCAATTATTATGGTGATTCCCAATTCGATTGTGGTAATTCAGGAAAAACAAATTTAAAATACTAACAAGTAATCTTGGAGGCGATGTGCTAATTATGTGCTAACACAGGGTTTTATCAACTAATTTTTATAACATAGGATTTTTTGTGATATTTATATCTAACACGGGGTTGTGTGTGAAGTTAACTCCACCTAATAGGGAAATTCTTCCCTTGTGTGAGACCGGGTGTAGGTAACAGTGCCTACCCCGGTGTAGGGAAGAATTTTCCCACCTAATAGGGTAACTAAGTTCCTGATCGGGGAAAAATGTTGCAATAGTGGCTAGTCTATCGTATCAAAAATAAAAAAGAAAAGAAAAGAAAAAATGCAAATATATGGTTCGTTAGATTGGAAGGAGTCAATTAGTTTAGGTAGAATTTTCCAAACAGATATCATATCATGTAAGGAAAATCATTAGAAATTAACAAACACCATAAATCCCAGATCAATTTACATAACAGAAGTCAGAAAATCAACGAAACTACTCCTTCCGCGTGATTGCATGAAGTTTGAATATCTTAATTTTTTATGTCCTTAGAAATTGGACAAGAAGCTGTCCGATGAAGATCAGAGATTAAACTGTTTCTATATATACGTGGTTTCAATTGTTTCATCTAACACAAAAACCTTAGGATCTAAAAAACATCTCAGTTTGGGAAGATGAAGTGGTACGTGTTGCTGCTTATAATGATTGTACTTGCACTGCTTGCATTTCCCGGTATTAATTTTGCTTTTGGATACTTAAATTATTACGCATGATTGCATAATCGTCAAATTAAGAACATTTAAAGTTTTTGATTCATAGATTGATTCTACATGTTTCAGATGCATCTTGTTTGCAACAACGGCTCCCGCCCGGTCCACATCCATGAATAAGTATTGAGAACTTGTTGGAAATGGTACCCGGATTCTGAAGTTATCGAATCAAATTTTAAATAAAAATGTGTGACACACTAATATACGTGAATCAGGAATGTATTAATGTATAATTCGATGTTTTGTAGTTCGTGTATTAGGTTAAGTGCTTGTTCAAAATATAAATACAAATGTACCATACGTGTTTTACTTAAAGTTGCAAAATAAATGGATTTATAAGCAACCCCGAAATAGCTAGTACCCAAATAGAAAAAGTTCGATGTATTAGAGTAAAAAGAATTTTAAATCCTTTATTGTACGGTACTTTAATTTTATTTCAAGATAATTTCAATATACGGATCAGAGACAAGATTCATGATCCTTACATTTATATGCAGCTGAAGCATATAACTTAGTCATTACATGAATTACTCTACCAAAAGCATCACAGTGAATGTGGAAATTTGTTATGCTTATTGCTGTTTAGTAGGATGGCTACAATTCCACCTAATCAACAATAAAATTAAATAATTGGTACACAGTGAATAATCCCTTTGACTTCATAAGTGAGCATGACTAATTGAATGTTGAAATAAAAGAAATATATCATTGAAAAATAAGTTTAAAATGGGCGCATAAAAACACACACACTCGTAAAGTGGAGTTGAAGCAGGCTTACAGTTAATAAATACAGTTTCCCTGAGAAGAATATACATGATGTATTTTGTTTGAGTGATAATCATGTCTGCATTACAACAAGCAATATTCTCCAATCCTAGAATATATATATGTAGTAGGTTCGAAATCTTTAATAGTAAAATCATTATGTATGAAATTCTTAACAGACACAATATCATTTTCATCAGATTCAACAATAAGAACATCATCCATGTATACTATATAGTCTAATGGTATCAAATTTTGTGTGCATTTTTCATTTATAGCTTTAGGAAATCATGCCCCAGATAGTCAGAAGCAAGGCATACCCAAACTTACAAGTCTTCCATGACTACATGCATATTAAATTTTTAATTAGTTTAGGCTATAAAGTCATCCATGTAAACCTAAAGACGTTGAATTAGTGCCCAATAAATGAGAGTTGAATAATTCTAATGTAAAGATTTTTCTTTCACGAGGACTACAAAATTAAATCCAATTAGTGATTCAAGTAGTTTTTTCCGTTGTTCATACTTTGGACGGCTAGAAATTTTTTTAACTTAAGCCAAATTAGTATAACAAGGGATGATAATTATCTTACATTCATCGTGAATTAGTAACTACAATTTAGGAGAGCAACCCAAATAAATGACAATTGTTAAAGGGTTGGGATTGAAGGATCATTCGCTTGGGAGCATTATTATTATTAATAAGATTCGGCCAGTCAAGTTTGGATAGAATTTCTCCAAACTGATATCATGTATGGAAAATCATCAAAAATAAAAAAACAATGTAAATACCTTATCAATTTACATAACTGAATTTCAACGCAACTCCTCCTACTCCTCTGTGATTTCGTGAAGTTGAAGTTTGAATGTATTTAATTTTTTCCTGTCCCAGGAAATTGAGCAAGAATCAGTCAATGAAGAGAACGATATTTATTAAACTATTTCTATAAATACGTGGTTTCGATTTTCGAACATACCACAAAAACCATTAGTATCTGAAGAGCATCTCATTTTTGGGAGGATGAAGTGGTACCAGTTGCTTCTTATGGTTGTAATCGCATTACTTGCACTTCCGGGTATTATATCTATCTATCTCTCTATATTAATGTATTTGGGATAAAAATTATTTAATTGAATATTAAATATAACGAGGAGGACTCCATTCTTCTAAATTTCTAAACAAGTAGCTAGTATAATATAACGATTCGATACTAAACATATTATTACGCATAACCACCTCATGTTTTTGATTCATAGATTAATTCTACTTGGTTCAGATGCCGCGTCCTGTATGATGAGGCCACCTGCTCCGCCTCCACCGCCACCACAGGTCCCGCCCGGTCCACGCCCTCTCGAGATCCATGAATAAGTATGGAGAATTAATTTGTTGGAAATGGTAACCTTGATTCTAAAGAAGTTGTCATCAAATTTTAAATAAAAATCTGCGAATATACGTGAATCAAGGATGAATTAATGTATAATTCCAGTTTTTGTATTGGGTTAAGTGCCTGTTGAAATTATACCCATGTACTATAAGTGTTCTACTTAAAGTTATAAATAAACGGATGATTATAAGCAACCCTAAACCAGTACCCAAATAGAAAAAATTCCCTGTGTTGGGTGTGTCTTTTCATCGATTTGTATATTGATGCAATTGATTATAATTTTCTTTCTGTATTATCCATTTGCAGTGCCGGTGTATCAGTGTAAAAAGAATTTTAAATCTTATATTATTGTATATTAATTTTTTGCTATAGATGATCAGAAAAAAAGATTGATGGTACTCCTTAATTACATCTATAATATGCACCGATCCGCTGAATTGCCGACTTGCATGCATGCAACTTCTGAAATTGGGATCCCACTAGAAGTACCAATTAGAGCATGAAATTATACAAATGCATTCATGAATTCGTGCATACTCACCAAGAATGTACTATTGATCATTATAGAAAGAAGATATTCTATTTCAGATATGTGTTTCACTCCTTGTTTTATTCACTATATATATATATAAGAAGAATATTGGTAGATGTACGAAAAGAGAATTTCTTTTTTTCTTTTTTTTTTCCCCCATTGCTCAATTGTTTCTCTCTGAATTTGAATAGCGTACTGATATATGTGCATGGTGCATAAGTGAGACAAGAGATACATGAAAAAGACAAATTGAAATAAGGGATCCAATCCGAAAATAAAAAGCTTATTTTCACAAGTAGTTTTTTTTTTTTAAAAAAAGGGGAGTAATTAATTATAATATTCACTTTTCGAGAAAGAAAAACCATACAAATGGACTAAAGCAATATCCCATAGCATAACTACAACAAAATAAGAACTTAGGACCAATGATAATTTGGTAAACCTAAAAGGACACCTTACAATAAAAACTTGGGGAAAGAAGCATATGCATCTCCTAAGAAAATGTGTTTTGTGCATCATATTGCTCGATTCTCAAAAATAATTTCAAAGAGTTTGTCTTCCAGTTCACAATCAGAGTTTTGACCAAGAAATATTTTAAGATACTATTTTAAAATAAAGTAAAATAATCTACCGCAAAGGCAAGAAAGTAGAGTTGGATAAAAAGGGGAATCAGTTTGCAGTAATAACAACATACGCCTATCAGAGGTCATCTGCATTGTTTCATTTATAGCTTTAGAGAGAGGAAGCAAAGTATACCCAAAATTACAAGGCTTTCATATTAATTATAAGTTTAGGCAGAGAAGAAAACACAAGGATGTTGAATCAATGCCCGATAAACGAGAGCCGAAAATTATGTGCCAAAACTAATTAATGATCACTCTAGTAGCTCTTTAATTCCGTTATATAATACTCTGGATGAATGAGAAAATTATATTTCAAACTTGATTTGAATATGACGAGGGGACGATGGGTGTCTTGTACTTGTCCGGAATTGATAAGAAGAATTAGGGAGAATAACTCAAAAGGAAAAAATAGCAAGTTTTGGGGGGGGGGCAGGGGTGAAGGACTAACATCAACATTTTTGACAGAAAGGCCTCATTGAGCCAACTTGTCTATACACTAAGGAGCGACAATGCTTGTGCTGCTTGTGTGCATCGGGACTATTTTGTTCAACACCCCTAATCGGGGAATTGAGTTCCTGATCGAGGAAAACTGTCGCAATAGTAGCTAGTCTTTTCGTACCGGAAATAAAAAAGAAAAGAAAAGAGAAAACGCAAATGATTAGTTGGACTGGATGTAGTCAATTAGCTTAGGTAGAATTTTTCCAAACAGATATCATATCATGTACGGAAAATCATTAGAAATTAAGAAAAATCCTATTTTAATTTTTTTTTTTTCCCAGAAAAAAGGGGGGTGGAGGTGCAACATGAGTCCATATCAATTTAAATAATTGAAATTCAACGCAACTCCGCGTGATTACGTTAAGTTGAAGTTTGAATGTGTTCAATTTTTTATGTCTTAAGAAATTGGACAAGAAGCTGTGATCCATTGGATAGAGATTAAACTATTTCTAAATATACACACGTTGTTTCAGTAATTGTTTCATCTAAATACAAAGACTTTTAGGATTTGGAAGAACATCTCAGTTTGGGAAGATGAAGTGGTACTTCTTGCTGCTTATGATTGTACTCGCGCTGCTTGCATTTCCAGGTATCAATTTAGCAGTTTGACGCATGCTAAAAATTAATTTTAGGCATGCCATCAAATTAAAAACATTTAATTCGTAGATTGATTCTACTTGTTTCAGATGCATGGTGTAGGGCAGAACGGACACCGGCTCCGTCTCCACCGCCGCCACGCCCCCGATCGGTCCACAACCTAGTCCACGTCCATGAATAAGTATGGAGAATTTGTTGGAAATGGTAACCTTGATTCCAAAGAAGTTGTCAGTTCAAATTTTATATAAAATTTTGAATCATGAATAAATTAATGTATAATTCGAGTTTTTTTAGTTTATGTATTAAGTTAAGGGCTTGTTGAAATTATAAATACCTTGTATTTTACTTAAAAGTTGCGAAATAAATGGATAATTATAAGCAACCCCAAAATAGATAGTACCCAAATAGAAAAAATTATGTGTTGGTATATGGCTTTTATCGATTTGTATACTTATGCACGCACTTGCAGGTGAAATTTTAACTTTAGTGTACTGTTCATCCACCTAGTTTAAAAATGGTGTACTTTTTCAGAATATTTTAATTCTGGTGTAAGATGCTTTTTGAAAAAACGTCTTCACTGTTCATATTATGAAGACGTTTTTCAAGAAAAAGTTTTCATCAGAATATCGCGTTGACCGAATTTATTTGGGTTGAGGATGGTGAATGATGAAGACGGTTTTCCAAAAAACGTCTTCTCTAGTGAAGACGTTTTTTGGGAAAACGTCTTTATCAGTTGAAGACGTTTTTCGGAAAAACGTCTTCAATAGCGAAGACGTTTTTTGGATAAACGTTAGGTACTGCTGCTGCAGCTTTGGTGCAGGGTCAATGATGCAACTATCACGTGCTACAGTTGGCAGAAGATTGAATTATTGAAAACGTTTTCACCGGAGACGGTTTTCCAGAAAGCGTCTTAGGTACTGCTGTTGCAGCTTTGCTGCAGGGTGAATGATGCAACTTTCACGTGTTACAGTGAAAGGGCAGAAGATTGAATGCATTAATGGAGGGATATAGGGTTCTATATAATAAACCTTTTGTGATCTCTGCAAATTTCAGAGTGTACCAAAGTATCCCTTCTCCTTTTTCTATTGTTTTAGTTTGAATCGTAATGGCAGGATTGAATGCAGTTGAGCGTGAGCAATGTGAGAAACTACATCATGAGTACGACCAATATCGTGATTGGTACGGGAGAAAATGGACGTATGGGATGGAGTCAGATATGATTGAGTTCCTTATTAATCGGTCGGGTGATGGGTTACCTGAAACTGAGGAAGCTTACGGGAAGCTTTTGAAAGAAACAACTGAGTTTATGAGCAAGAAACACGGGCTCGACCATGACGAAGATTACTACCTTCAGAAGGTTGTGAAGTTCAGGGAGCGAGCTACTGTGTTTGCCCGTGTTCTGGGTACGCCGGGGGTAATATACTTGTCTAAATTGAACCATATCCACGCGCCATTCCACATCGGGGGCATTTCAAATGGGAGGTTTGTTTGAGAAATTTACGTACCTCGTCGTACTATTAGTTTTGTGTAAATAACGTAAAGAATTGAGATATCAATTGTGTTGTTTTGTAGGGCTGCCCGGAGGCCTGGTATTACGCCCGCGTAGGAGAACGTAACTGGGGTAAAATGACCCCTACGGTCAGATGAAAGATGTGAGTCTCCGGCCTCCACCTCTCTACTAACGCGGTGATCAACGAGTGGTCCACCTCCATCTTCCCAACCCTGTACAACCCATAGAATCCCATCTTGTAAAGGAAATGCAGGACACGATCGTGTATTTCCAAATAGAAACTATTACTTTCCTTCGCGTAAAATCCAGGCTTCCCATTACGGACTTGCAAGCAGAAATCCAACACCCCAGATGTAATATCCATTAAATTGTTGCTCCTATGAGATTCTTGTGCGTACAACACACTAGGATTGACAGGTCCATATAAACGATCCATCAGCCCTACAGGGAAACAACAACAAAATCAACAAAATATAACGTACTACCGGTGTGATAATACAAAGTCAGATTAAACGCTAGATCAAATTAAAATCATCAAGGTCAAACAATACAAATTCAGGCCATATACCTTTTAGAAAATTAAAATCACATATTTCAAAATTTAAATAACTTCTAAGATGTTTGGTGGAATGTCTAAGCCAAACAATACAAATTCAGTCCATATACCTTTGTGCACTGTCTATGAAACTATTATTTGGGATAGCTTCCATTTTTTGTCATTTCCCGTACTTGCTATCTTGCATTTTGTAAATTTCTTATAAATATTCAATTTTCCTGACTTTTCTTTCGTATTCTTGATGATCATAGGCACTGCATCAATCACAGACAAACTCATCTTGTTTCCCCTATACTAAGTTATGATTACTCCTCTTGTTTACTTCAAAGATTTTAGCTTATTTCCCCTATACTAAGTTATGATTACTCCTCTTGTTGCCCAACAAACTCCCTTCACAGATAACATAAATCAAAATCATATCCCACAACCTTTGAAACTGGCATTCCTTATACATAGAAGCAAAATCATCAAGCATTTAACTCAAATCCATGCGTTCATTATCCGACACGACCTACAAATAGTTTATATTCTGAAAATGCAAGGAGCCACGACATTTCATCTTTGGGCGGAGTTAATATTCTGAAAATTTTGACAATGTAGCAGTAACCAGCACTTCAAATTCTCATATTGGTAAATTGGTATCATACTTCATACTCTTATTCAGTTTTTCGGCAAAATAGATTTCTGGACCGAAACAAATTGAGCTACCTTCGTTAACCAACAACTTGGAAGTTAACCAACAATTGAGCTACCTACGTTAATCACACTACCATCACAATAGAGCAAATCTAAGAACCGAAACAAATGGGAAGTTACACATTAAACAAAACAAAAATTCCATTCATGAGAAACTGACCTTGCCGAAAGAATCACGCCACTCAACCGGAAAAATACCCTCTCCCACTGGAAAAGGACCCAATCTCGTCGGCAAGACCCTTCTCTCGGATCGTCATAGCAGGATTTCTTCACGTTCCTTTTTTTCGCCCCTCTACCGCGCTGTGTTTGGGGTTCTCTGCTGCAGAGAACCCTGATTCTCTGTAATTAAATCCGCTGCTTATTGAAGACGTTTTTCAGAAAAACGTCTTCATAATGAAGACGTTTTTCTGAAAAACGTCTTCAATAGTGATCCATGGTCATACCAAATAAGTTGGTCAACGAAAATTTTTGATGAAGACGTTTTCCTAAAAAACGTCTTCATAAGATGAACAGTGAAGACGTTTTTCCAAAAAGCTTCTTACACCAGAATTAAAATATCCTGCAAAAGTACACCATTTTTAAACTACGACGATGAACAGTGCGCTAAAGTTAAAAATTCACCCGCACTTGCAAGTTGCAACTGTTGTTATAACATGGTCAATGCATGAATTATGCTACCAAAACGAGCATAGGGAACCAGGAAATTTGTTATGATTATTGTTGTTTAGTAGGATGGCTACAATTCCACCTAATCTGTTAGGAATAGTGCCCTAGAAAGCCGATTGTATATCCGCTTTGTGCTTTTCCTTATTGTAATCACAGACAATCTTTGAATGAAATAACGAATTGAGGCAACACTTCTTTATATGCTCTTGTTTGGTATGCGTTTACTTTAGCTGTGCATGTATGAGAACTCCCCTAATCCTGATGACTTTAGGACTCTACCATTTAGGTGAAATGGTTCATGAAACGAGCCCTATATCAGATAAGTCATGATTAGTAAAATACTCCAAGCCGATGAGTCCTACAGACAGTGGGAGTGTCAACCTGACTCCTCTAAGGCTTGCTTGTGGGATCACGCCCTTAAGAAGGACCACCTTGTTTCATGGAGGTGCAAAGTGTATAGTTGATACGTGCGTGATACATGAGGGTGCTTACTTTAATAAGTAAGTTCACTGAGGTGCCCCGTGTGAGAACATTCCTAAATGGGAAAGGAAGTTTCTATTTCAGGAAATGGAAACTTCCAGATTAGGAAATATCTCACGAGTCATTGATGTGATTAATTGATCCTTAGACTTGAGGTTCCTTCTCACTTTATGAGTTAACTCTGTAGTCTTAGGTATAAGCTTTAAAGGGTGTCGCCTTAGACAACTGATTCAAGGCTTATGCTGGGGCTGCACAAGTGATTCATGAAAGTGAATGAGAATCAAGATAGGACCTACACTTGCATTTGCAAGGTGATCTCTTATTGTATAAGTCATTCATATGCCATATGGAGTCCTTGGCCAAGGCAGTAGATCAAGACATCAAGAAAAGGGTTTCTTGGATTGAGATCAAATGGATATGAAATGCACTTAGCTTTAAGACCGGATTATTAGGGTTCTGATTATTCCCTTGCCCTAGATCTTGGTTGAGAGATAGTAAGTAGGAGGATTGTATCTCACATGAATCAATGACTTAAAGGTTCTGTCGAATCCGAACATTCCAATTCAGCTAGGGGTTAAACAACTGTTGCTAGACTATGGTCGTTTAATCTGTGGACTGATTAATTAATTAGTGAATTAATTAGTTAGGGTCACTGCTAATTGAATTGAGAACCTAGAGGGTCACACACAACAACTTGGTTACATGAGTTGAGGCTTGAAAATGATTAAACGAGTTAATCGGGCCAAGAGGGTTCCACACGTGTGAAGTCACACGTGTGGCTCACGTGAGTGACACGTGTCACTGTGACACGTGTCACACACGTGTGTATATATATATATATATATTATATATATTAAATAATTAATTAGTTAATTATTTAATAGACTTTGGTTTAATTTTGAATTAAAAAGAAAGTCTAATTTTGGAGAAAATAATCTAGTTAATTAATTATGAATTAATTAATTAGATAAAAATAAGTTATTTATTTTATAATAAATAAAGTATAAAATTATCCAAAAATAGTTTGGATATTTTTAGCTCTCTTAAAAGTTGACTTGAATTAGAATTCAAAGTCAAAGTTGGAAAATACTTGATGATCAAGTAATAGGAGAGAGAGGGACCAAATCCTTAGTCCATAAGGACTAGGTTCGGCCGCCCCTCCCCTTTCCTATATATAGGGGAGCTCATGCTCCCCTTTAGAGCTAATTGGCAATTCTTTTGGTTCATGTGTTGAACACCTTCCTTTCTCCAAGATTAAATTAAACCCTAGGTTAAGCCTAAACACTAACTATAGAACTAACATCCTTACTAGTTAGATTGTGATCAAGTTGGTGGACTTTCTCTAGAGACTTCAAGTTAGAAGTTTGAAGATTCGAGCTTTGCCAAAGGAGAGGGGATCAAGCCGCGAGAAGAGCTTTCTTGGGTGGCTTGAAACGCTTCAAGAAAGAACAAAAGAAAAGTAAGTTTTCTATCTTTACGAATTTGGTTACACGATTGCGAGTTCAAGGTCCTTTTGTTGGGAAAATTTTTTAAATTCCGCTGCTTTCTGATTCGTGTTTTCCAACATAATCAACAATAAAATTAAATGGTTGGTACAAACAGAGGAATAATCCATTATTTAACTTCATTAGTAGTGAGCATGAAAACTTATTGATTGTAGAAATAAAAGAAATATATTACGGAAAATAAATTTAAAATGCACACACAAACACACATATATTGACAGATTCAAGGGAAATAATTCGAAAAATTATTACTTAAGGTTGAGTTGCGTTATCCGAGCTCAAAAATACAGATACAATATTCTTGAGCGGTTGCAACAAAAAACTCTTGATTCATTGACGTATTTCAGCTTCTTAAATAAGATAAAGCAAATTTCTAAATTCATAAGAATTTGAACTAGGGAACTAATTAAAGATTCTGAAAATATTCATGAACCTGAGAATTAATATTGAAGGATAAAGGTAACTAGAACTTTAAAAATTGTACTAATTCCAACACTTACCAGCAACAGATGATTAATGTCATCTGGACTTTTAAAAATTGATGTACAGATATTTAGATCTGCCACTAACCCAAGATGTCTTATACTAGCAAAACTGTTTACTCCACAAAATTGATCAGTGCAGAACTAAGGCAAGCATTCAAAGAAAGAGAATATACAAAAATCCTCAACTCTCAAATTCTTTTAACTATAAAAGTGAGCAAAAGCAGAACATGTTTTTCCAAAATCAGCTTTGAAGCTCCACGATCATGTCAATTGGGCTAATTCCTCGATATTTTAGCAACGTAAGACAGGCTTCCAGATTTTCATTGGCACTCATCTTCGATGGCTCAGGCAAATACAGTAATCCCTTGTCTCCAAGTTCATATCCAATCTGTATAGCTTCTTTCGGCAGTTGAAACCGGTTTTCTACCAAATCCAACAAACCCGTCACCGTCCAAGGGGCTTTGAATTTGGTCAAGAACTTCTTTTCTTTTCCATTTTCATCTTTATGAGAGAAGTAAAGAAGGACAGACTCAGCCTTTTTCTCCAGCACAACAAACTCATCCTCTTTCTCCGGCTCAGCCTCTTTCTCCGGCACACCAGACTCAGCCTCTTTCTCCGGCACACCAGACTTCGGCACATGACTAGGCTTTTTGGCATTCCATCTGTCCCTAACTGTTCCCCCATATATGTCCCTAAGCCTTTCAAGTTTATATCTTGTCACTGCAGAAGTACAAGTAAGAATTCTTGAGTTCAATGCAATAAATATAATACAATATAACACATAAATAATACTTACCTCCCAATTTTATACGAGCTTCCTTTAGTTTAGTAACCCGCATGAGAGCCTGAATCTGTTTGGCAGTAGGGTCGGCAGTAGCGTAGGTGGGGCTCGTGTAGCCGTACCAAGTCCTTAATGAAAAAAATAAGTACTTATATAGAAACCATAAACTATATCAATTAATTCACTACCCACACACATTAAATATATCAAGTAATGCTCATTGCCTGGTCATAAAATACTAACTGCAGTGTTTTTGAAAATTATGAATGCCACTTAATCATTGCATTTGTTACCTTCATGAATTTCATCCGGTCGAAGGGCAGGGTCGGGGAGGTTAATTGTCTCATCTACAACATCAGCAACAAATACATCATATTTAACTTCCATAAGAATAAAACCATAAACTATATCAATTAATTCACTACCCACACACACTAAACTATATCAATTAAGGAAAAAATAATTACTTATATAGAAACCATAAACTATATCAATTAATTCACTACCCAAACACACTAAATATATAAGTAATACTCGTTGCCTCGTCATAAAATACTAGCTGCAGTGTTTTTGAAAATTATGAATGCCACTTAATCATTGCATTTGTTATCTTCATGAATTTCCTCCAGTCGAAGGGGAGGTTAATTGTCTCATCTACAACATCTGCAACAAATACATCATATTCAACTTCCATAAGAATAAAACCACAAACTATATCAATTAATTCACTACCCACACACACTAAACTATATCAATTAAGGAAAAAATAAGTACTTATATAGAAACCATAAACTATATTAATTAATTCACTACCCACACACACTAAATATATAAGTAAGGAGACTTTTTAATTATAGTACACATTTGAAAATGACTTTTCAAAATAGGTATGAAACGTGTGTGTAAAAAGCGTTTCCAAAAAACCATGACACAGTTGATATTTTCTTACAAATCAATATAAGAAACTTTTGAAATATTATATTTTCAACCACAATACTTTTCATGAAAAAATATACTGAATATTTAACAGATCTATACGAAGAATATAATAATCATAAAAACTTATACTTAATAGCTAAAAATAATGGACACTGGTATATCACGAGATATCATGAATATTGGGCAGAATATTATAAAAAACAAATACAAAAAACTATTTTAATACTAAAACGATTTGAAAGATAAAATGGATCGATATAATAAACAGTTAAAACGAACAGAATTAAGACTGATTCGGACTATAATAAAACAAGAAACTTTAGTTTTAAACTCAATAACTAATCCAGCAAACTATGAAATTCAAGAAGAAATTCTTAATAGTAGGAAACGTAGAGAAAACAACTTATAAAAAATGAAATATACACTCCAGTTAACTTAATAAAATTAGAAAAATACATGAAATGGTTAAAACAACATAATGAAAAACAGAAGAATTTAGAGAACAAACTGAAAATACAATAAATTGGTGTAAGAGACTAAGAACTAAAATAAATATCCTCTCATCAGCATGAATTTTACACAAGAATTACAAAAATTCGTAGGAACATTAAACAATCAAGTACAATATTTAAATAATACAGTACAAACATTAACAGAACAATTAATAAATACTAATACAAAGATGTCTCAACTTGAGAATACTATAACAAACATTAATACTAATCAAGAAATTGAATCATATTACAAAATTGATCAAAACATTTTCTCTTGTCATCAGGAGGGGGGAGAATACCCACATTTATTTCACACTACTACAAACCCACAATTAAACGCCATTATAGATATGTTACAACAAATTCTTTTAGATAAAAAACAAAATGTTATAAATGAAATAGATAATACGCAAGAAATTTTAGATAAACTTCTACGAGAACTTAGAGGAAAACAAGTAGAAAACCAAATTGGTACATCTGAAGAAAAACAAATAATACTTCCTATGTCAAACTGTCAAGAATTATTAAAACAACTCAAAGAAGTAATTATACGAAAAGAATATTCTAGACATATAACTATTGCTGATCTTGAAACATATTTTGGAAACAGAAATCTTAAACCTTTTCAAATAGAAGTTCCACGATTATAATGGAAACTTTTGATTTAGAAGAGAAAATTGCAGAATTAAACAATTTATTAGAATCATTAAAAATAGTTGATGAAGAAAATAAACAAACTTATACATTAGAAGCTATAAAACCAGAAGTAGAAAGATATTCCAGAAGCTAGTAATACAAATAAGGAAGACGAAGTTAAATGAGAAACTTATCAAGAAGATAAATATACTAATCCTCTAAAAAATACTATTATACAATATAATTTTAAAAAGGGATATATTCCAAACAAAAAAGGAAGATGGTCTAAGATACCTGAACAATATATACCCACTAAGGGAATATTAGGAGTCGATGGAATATTAGATATCGATTGTGTGACGAATAAATCAACACTTATTACTGAATGGGCACATAAACTAAGATTAATTATGGAAACTGAAGATAGATTAAGACAAGGAAATTTTAAAACGATATTTAATTTTGTACAATATAAAACAGTAGGAAACGTAACACATTACTTAGCTTCATTATCAGAAGAACAGAAAACACTCTTGAAAGGAGAAGACTCTGTAGATACTTTTTGGAACATAGTTGAAAAAATATATTCAGAATTTGTTGGAATACCTATACAAGATTCAAGACTTTTTGTATCTAAAAGAGAACAAGATAGAGCAGCATACCATTTAGTCAACACACAAATATTAGACATGTGTGTTATAGACCACTTTAACTGTGAATACAATATGTATTACTATGGTTTATCCAGAGAAAACAGAGAAAAATATCTATCATTATACTTCAATAAATTACCCTATCTAGTAGGACAAATAGTATATGCAGATTTTAAAAAACAAGTAAACGCAGGGTTTGTTTCGGAAACATTAGGAGGAGCACAAATTGTAGTCGAACAATTTATAGGAGATAAATGTTATGAAAGAGAATTACACAACGCAGTTAAAAACAAAGTCACGATATGTTGTGAAGGAAATCCATTAGTACCTCAACAATATGGAGAAAGTCCATGGATTTCCCGACCAAACAAAAAAAGAAAATATCAGAGAAAAGATAAAATATACAGATGGAGAAAGAAATCAAAAAGATGGATAGACAATAATAAACATAAATTTCAAAAAAGACGAAGACGTTTCTTTAAAAAGAAAGAATACAAACCAAAATAAAAATACTGTCCAGAAGGAAAGAAAAAATACCAATGTTGGCTTTGCCACGAAGAAGGACACTATGCAAGAGAATGCCCTAAACAACAAAGACAATCTGGAAAAAGACTACATATACTTCAAGTAGCTCAAACATATGATCTAGAACCAATAGAAGAAGACTATTCTGATTTGGAAAACATATATGAAATAGAAACAGTTACAGAATCAGAAAATTATTATAGTTCAGACGAAGATTTTTAAATGAAAAACTCTAACGGTACATTCATAGAAGTAAAAATAAAAAATAAAACAATTAAAGCATTTATAAAAATACAGGAGCAAGTCTATGCTTTGCTTCACCAGCTCTTAATATATTCAGATGGAAAAAATTTAAACAGCCATTGAAAATAATGATAGCAGATGTGAGTCATTATTATATATGGTATGCTACATACTTGGAAAAAGTTTGGATACAGGGATATTGTTTTACTATACCATCTATATACAGACACGAAACAGGATTACCATTCATCTTAGGGAATAACGTTTTGAAACTATATAGACCTTTTTGTCAAGATTTAAAATACATCACTTTAAAATCACCTGTTAATGAAAAACTATATCAAAAGAGTGAAACTGTTGAAATACCTATAGTAAAGATTGAAGACAGAAGTAATCTTATAGATAAAATAGATTATTTAATCAATCATGAATTAATACTTTTCATAAAAACAAATCTTGAAAAAGAAATAGAAGAAATTTTAGACACAGTCACTAGTGAAGATCCTTTAGACAAAGATAAGAATAATAATTATATGATAGTTGAAATTAAACTTAAAAATCCTTTAGACGAAGTAAATGTCAAAAATAATATACCTTATTCTAAAAGAGATATTGATGAATTTAAAGAAGAATGTAAACAACTTTTGGAGAAAGGATTAATTTCTGAAAGCGAAAGTCCACACGCAGCACCTGTTTTCTATGTTGAAAACAAGAATGAAATAAAACGAGAAAAACGACGAATGGTCATAAATTATAAACAATTAAATTAGAAAACTATAGGAGATGCATATAAACTTCCTAGAATTGATTATATCAAAGATAGGTTAAAAGGGAAAACATGGTTCAGTACATTAGACGCTAAATCAGGATATTGGCAATTGAGATTGCATGAAGATACAAAACCACTAACAACTTTTACATGTCCTCCACAGAAAACATTACCAATGGAATGTTTTACCATTTGGTTTGAAACAAGCACCTGGAATATATCAAAGATTTATAGATAAAAACCTTGAAGGTTTAGAAGATATTTGTCTTGCTTACATTGATGATATTATCATCTTTAGTAATCATGATAAAGAAGATCATTTGAAAAAACTAAGAATAGTTTTGAAACGATGTAAAGACAAAGGACTGGTTCTTTCCAAAAAGAAAGCAGTCTTAGGTAAACAGAAAATTGATTTTCTTGGAAATACTTTTGATTCACAAGGAAACATAGTTCTTCAAGACAATATTTTGAAAAAATTAAACGATTTTCCAAATCAAATCACTGATCGAAAACAATTACAAATATTTCTTAGATGTTTAAACTACATTTCTGATCAGGGATTCATAAAGAACCTGGCTAAAGAACGAACACAATTACAAAAGAAACTTTCTGAAAAAGTACAATGAAAATGACAGATTGCTGATTCAAATACAAGTACAGAAAATAAAACAGTATTGTGAAACATTACCTGTTTTATACAATCCAAAGGAAAATGATTCTATTATTATTAAGACAGATGCTTCAAATGATACATGGTCTGGTTGCATGCTTGCAATACCAGCGGAAAAAATGAATACAAACGACCTTGAAGGTCATATGAATACAAGAACCAAAAAGGTTCGCGAGATTACACAACTCTGTAAATACATATCTGGGACATTTACAGAAACCCAGAAAAATTATACAGTTCATGAAAAAGAAACACTTGCATGTCTAAAGATACTCCGGAAGTGGAAACTCGAGCTTTTACCTCGAGAATTCGAACTTCGAACAGACTCAAAATACTTAACAAATTTCTACAGGTACACACTTCGAGACGATTACAATCAAGGAAGATTGATACGTTGGCAGCTCGAGATAAAAAGATACCAGTTTCACATCATATACATAAAATCAGAAGAAAACGCTTTTGCAGACACACTCACACGAGAATGGAGGCAGCGATAGACTTGATGACACAAAACATTAAGACAATTGATAGTGAGATACAACAATTCACGAAAGCTAAACATTTGGAGATACAAAGATTCACAGAATCCAAGATGACACAACGTCAAGAACTTCTTGCCGCATTACACGCTGTTCACAAGCAGCCGGACTTCCACCATCAGAGTTCCCAGCAAGCGTGGTGGATCCATCACCATCCAAAACATTCAAAAAATCAAAAACATTTCCACAAACAGCAGCAGAAGGGAATACTTGATCATCAGCAACTACACAAGACAATGGAGATGAAAGAAAACAAATTAAACAATAGTATGTTATATTCAATGGTTCAAGCCGAGGAATATATGATCAATTGTCAAAAGCCAATGTTCATATACAAGGAAACCCAACCACATCATACAAAACATACAACAGTAATGCTCGTTACCTCGTCATAAAATACTAGCTGCAGTATTTTTGAAAATTATGAATGCCACTTAATCATTGTATTTGTTACCTTCATGAGTTTTCTCCGGTTGAAAGGGTGCAGGGGCAACTTCTGCAACAAATTTATCATGTTTGATTTCAATAACATTAACAGGATGAATTGTATTTAAGTATGAACTAATAAAACGAAACATACTTTCATGAGTTTTGTCGCGTTGAAAGGTTCCAGGGGTAACTTCTGCAACAAATTCATCATATTCGACTTCACATAACAATAAAAGGAGGAACTATATTTAAGTATGAACTAAATTGAAACTCACCTTCATGAGTTTTTTCCGGTTGAAAGGCAGGGGCAGGTAGGTTAATCGTCTTATCTACAACATCTGCAACAAATACATCATATTCGACTTCCATAAGAATAAAAGGAGGGACTGTATTTAAGTATGAAATAATAATATGAAACTCACCATGAGTTCCCTCCGATTGGAAAGCAGGGGCAGGGGAATGGACATTAATTCGTCCATCCAAAACAACTGAAACGACTTCATCATGTTCAACATCATAACAATAAAATAAATTACAATTAAGTATTAACGAATACAAGCAAATGCACCTTCAGGAAACTGAGTTTTCTATCCGATAGATTGAAACTGCTTCGATTGGAATGCATCCTCAGGACTCAGAATTACTCCATCCACAAAAGTTTCAGTTTCTTCATCAACTTTCACATCATTCCATAACAGAAACACATTAAACTAATAATACTAAACTCAAAAAGTAGGTATAAACTAAATGCACACATACCAGTTTGAAAGTGGTCCAATGGGGACAGATTCTCAGAATTTTGAATGGATCGATCCACAAACCCTGCATCAGCTTCATCATGTTTCACATCATTCCATACCATACATATTAAACTAATAATACCACACGCATACCAGTTTGAAACGGTTCCAATGGTAACAAATACTCAGAACTTTGAAGAAATCCTGCATCTGCTCCATCATGTTTCACATCATTCCATATAACTAATAATATTAAACGTATGAACTAATAATAGAAAACTAAATGCACACATACCAGTTTGAAACTGGTCCAATTGGGACGGATTCTCATAATTTTGAATGGATCGATCCACAAACCCTGCATCAGCTTCATCATGTTTCACATCATTCCATACCATACGTATTAAACTAATAATACCACACGCATACCAGTTTGAAACGGTTCAAATGGTAACAGATACTCAGAACTTTGAAGCGATCCTGCATCTGCTTCATCATGTTTCACATCATTCCATATAACTAATAATATTAAACGTATGAACTAATAATAGCAAACTAAATACACACATACCAGTTTCATCACCCCAAATCAAATTCCAAAATTCCTCAATTTCATACCCTACGCTCAATTCAGCAAAGCGATTCAAGTAGTCAGGAAGACCTAAGTGTTCGTCTAAACCCCCTAAAAAGTAGTACACACTAAATAAAAGCATAAATATCAGTTCCCTTAGCGGTCTCTTCCCCAGCCACCGGATCCTTAGCCACTGAAGTAGTGCGGTTCTCTTCATCCGTCGCTGGAGTAATGGATCGTCATTCTCCGCCGATGGAGTAGCGCGACGGTCGTCATTCTCCGCCGATGGAGTAGCGCGACGGTCGTTGCCCTCAATTAATGAGCCTTCTTGCTTCTTGATTAGTTTATGTAGATCTTTAGACCTTAAACCATCCTCCATAGCTAGGCTATAAGGATCGACAGGCTCTGATACCAAATGTAATGAACTGGACAAGTATAATATGTAAATAATGAAGCAAATACCCAAAGTGATAATATATTGATCTGGAAAGCAATGGAACAGTGTTCAAAACTCAGAAATGAATGGAGAAGAATATAGAACAGGGGATGAGAAATCTAGAAAATGCTCAATATAAGACTTGCTCCAAAAGTGAGCTCAATTCGACCTAATAACGTGCACAAAAAGTGTGATGACTCACCACTAAAATGTTAACAAATTCATGGAATAATTGCAGCTGCAACGGATTCCTTCCCAGGCCTGCAACTGGTCCCCTCCAAAGCATCATCATCTCTTATCTTGCTAACCTTTGTATCCTTGATGTGATAAACGGACTGGATCACTTTCTTGCCAAATAGATTCTCAACCCTTGGATCAATGGCGCCAGATTTACAGCACAGATGTTACTTGAGTAAGTGGATGCGACACCGTTTGGTGATATGTCTTTAAACCCAATCCTACCGCCCAAAGATACATACATCCAACGTGTTATGGGTCGCACATGTGTCCAAGGTTACGGGACGGGCGATTCGGGAATATCATCCCGCTGGTGTTTAGAGGCTGAGGGCCTTAACGAAGTGGGATCAAAATACTGTTCGACAAGCGTATTCCTTGATGTATGAAGATGATCTCCACCAAGTTTGGGGTCATTCCGAGTCAGTTTAGGCTTTGGAGTTGTAGAGTGACCGAGAGGCGGTCGGCAGTGCGGGGCAATGAGCAGAGAGATCAAACGAAAGAATTTCTTGGAGATATTTTATTGGACAGCTTCCCTCATGTGTTGGAACGGTCTCTATAAAGTTTCAAGTCATTTAGACACCGTTTGAGCTATGAACAAGCTTTGACAACAATCTACTGCCACAGAGGGGCAATTTCGTAAAATCAGCAAATTGCGAGGGCAATTCCTGAGTGGAGTCTTGGACGGGGCTGAAAGTTTGGAGAAGTAATATTGAAGTCGAGGGCTTCGTTTGAGCGAAAACGACGTGCGATTTGGAGGTCGAATACGGGATTTATGCAAAAATCGAGTTGCTCGGCTTGCTTGAATGTCTAGTGTAAGAACAAAGGAATTTTTTTTTTTTTTAAGAGTACTATAAGGGGGCATGCATTAGTGAGCATCAGTCAGCCCTCCCCGTGTTGTGATGGCACTAATCGAGCACCATGTGCGCAATGGCTGCCCGCATGGGCCAGCACTAGGAACTAGAAGAGAAACCTAGTGTTCTCAGACTGTTTGGAAACCAAATGAGCGGCGTGGGACAGTGGGATCCGCATTGGGCATCAATTGGGCCACAGAGATTATGCATGAGCTCCCGCTATGCCCGACAGTCTATCCTTTTATTGCTAGACCCGAGAAACATCTCAAAGCCAATTGAGTGATCGGGAGAAGTTCTCCAACGTTTCATGAACTAACTCGTGGATAAGTACAAAGGGTTCACGTACGATACGGGGATCCATAGGCTTAAGATAGGCGATTGTTGGGCAACACATAATGGGCATTAAGACAAGTTGCCCAACACTCGTGTCCGACACTCTTAACGTAAAAAAATTTAAATACAAAATTATATCACTGCTATATCCACATATCATAGAGGACGTATCCATGAATCATAGAATAAAGTGATGATGCCTCACATTCATACTCGTGCCCATCGAGGAAGATTTTGCAGGCTACGAGGGTACTGAGTATCTAATCGAGGAAGATTTTGGCATTCTAGTTTATGGCCTGCATTTCATGGAAAACTCTCCGAAAAAAAAATTTATAGAAAGTGTATAATTAGTAAGATTCAGTCTAAGTAAGTTTGGATGGAACTTTCCAAACTGACATCATGATCGAAAATCATCAGAAATTAAGAAAACAACACAAATTCCATATCAATTGACATAACCAAATTTCAACGCAACCACTCTTTCCGTGTGATTTCGACAGAGTTAAAGTTCGAATGTAATTATTTTATGTCCCAATAAATTGAACTAGAAGCAGTCCAATGAAGAGAATGATATTTATTAAACTAATTGCTATGAAGGAATTTTTACGATCCATATTGAGATTAACTTTAAATAAGAGTATAAAGTATGGTTCTTGCAACAATTTTTTCGTTTAGCAGCACTTGATTCTCATATAAAGCACATATAAGATGTGTATAAACAGCTAAAAACAATTGGGTTTGTTCTGTATGAATAAAATAAACTGCAGATCTGCACAAGGGTTCAATCCAAGAAACAATATGGGGTACCTTTACAGACCAATAATTTTCCTAGCGAGAATAAGGGCAGGGAAAGGAAGGAACCACAAAAATCAGTGGTATGGGTGGTATCGGAAAGAGAAACAGAGACTTATTTCTTTCCCAGATCCATCCCATACCCCAGATTTTTGCAGATCTATCTGCCTTTCCCTCCTTACTCTTAATCAATCTCAAGGAATGAGGAAAGGGGAAAGGAATAAGATTTAGAAAGGCAGTGGAATGGGAGGTATTGGTAAGAAAGACAGAAGAACCGTTAGATTGAGAACTTCCCATCTTGCCAAACCTCCCATTTCCGCTTCGTCTTTCCAAAATTTTTGCCTTTCCTGATTTGCCTGCAGCTGCTTTGATTAGGGTTTCACATTTTATATGAGTATTTATAGAGGAGGAGTGGGAATTAGGGTTTCCTTGTGTGCCAGCAATAGCCACCTTTGGTAGGTGAAGGAAGAGGGAAGGGGTAGTTTCGGAAATCTCTGTTCGTTTTTTCCAATTGTGTTTTCTAATAATTTTGAGAAACACTTTCACTTTATTCCTTGTTGATTGCCCAAAAGCCCTTACATAAGAGTCATTCAATTGGAGTCCATTATCAGGCCAATCTATTTATGAAGTGCAATTGAATTGAGAGCTCTGTGTTGCTCGTAATGAAGCTCTGTATTACCCCAACGGACAAAAAATAAAGTGGGAAACAACAAAAACATGATACTTTATTCTGTAATCCAAACAACAATGAAATGAAACTTGCATTCTTTAACTGTCTAGCCTCAACAAATCCTTAAAATTCAATACAAAAATGTCAGCTCGTCTCTTATGTAGTGACACAAATGTGAAATAAAGGAAAGAAACTAACAATATGTAATAATCCTGATCTTGCAGTCAAAACCCAGAAAAAATCTTTTTAACTTACAACTATACCCTTTTTTCAATAACACTGAATTACAAATTCCTCTTCCTCCCTTGGCTTCCAAACAGGGAACAAGAGGCGTACTCTTGCTCTAGGATTTTGACAAAATTCACAAAATAATTCGAGTAATATAGCCCATAACTCTTCTCATTATCTTAAGAGGCTTGAACTGCTAGCCTCTGAAGATGATCGATGAAAACTTGAAGACTCACATCATCGGTGAAGATCACGTCTGAGCCAGTGTTCATCATCTCGTGTGCGTTACTGTATGTGGCCGAAGGATTCAACTTTGCCAACAGGAATCTTGCCTGTTCAAAGCATGTTTTCAAGTATTAGAAAACATAAAAATCAATAAAAAGACTAACCAGTGGGAAAATCTTAAGCTATTAGTATTAAGGAAATTTAAAATGAAAATTGTCAAAAGGCAGGTGGTTTAAGAAATAATAAACCACTTCCTATAAATCTTAAAAGTGTATCATTAAGTCATCCTCATGTCCTTTCTGACCAACTGTATCTTAAAACTACATTTTGGTAGACAATCACAACTACAACAATGTAAGATACCAATGTTTTCCAAATGATAAAAAAAGGGTTAACTGCAGTTGTTAATAATACAATATTGAAGTTCAGAAGTTGGAATAACCCCTCGCCGAGCGAGAGACTAGCAAGTATGCAGGATTACAAATACACAGAACACAAGATAGAAGTATTGACTAAATAAATCAGAGTTAATATTACCTGGGAGCCATGTTGATCGCAAACCACAAGTCTTGGAACAGGAAAACGGTCACGAATGATTAATTGGGCATCATCATGAGGAGCTTGTAATAAGTGAGCAAAACCCTATGGCATGAGAAAAGAATGTCTTTCAATATAGTGCATATCTGAGAAAAATGTATTATACTGGCGCAGGACAAGCTTGATGACTTTTAGGTTCTGAAATTGAGGGGAGTGCATTAACTATGAAAAGTAATATAAGCCTTCGGGTTGCAAAGTTTGTTTTTGTCATTTATGGATGTTTACAATCGGAAGTATTTAAGTCCTGAAAAACTACTGGAAAGAGCAATTGAAGCAGATGGAAAAAGTCAAGGTATTTGAGCTCAGCCTACTAAGTACAAATAAAAACACACCTGATGCTCGGGCTGATTCTGGTAGCCCATGTTCCTCCATTGAGCTATTGTCATCCCATGAAATATAACTACGCTAAAATACGAGTCCAATAAGAGAATACGATCAGATGCTATGGACTGGACATCAAGCAAAGCCGGTGCAGGCAATGAGTTAAATGCATATGATATTAATGAAGGTTGAATCATGACTGCTGCGTTGCTTATTGTCTCCCGATTTAACAAAATGCGGAAATAGGCTGTCTCATCTGGACTATTGTTAAACACCTACGAGAGGAAGGAGCAGATAGAGAAGACTCAGCAATTTATGTAACAACACATAAAAATAAAAAGTTGGAAAATAAACTTATAACGTATTTACCTGTACAAACTGTGACCTCCGCAAATTAAACATGAACTGAGGGAACAATGAGAAACAGGGATTCAATGTGAATGAGGCTGGATCATCTTTCCGATAATCCCCAAATTTTGAACATAGGCGAATCAGATTCCTATCCAGCCACCTTGTGGCATCAAAACCTTCCTGAAATTACGAGAACACGAATCAAATTTTCTGTAGAATAAACTATCACAATGAGGAGATTATTCTGTATTTTTCCATTGTCTTTAGGCAATACAAAGAATCATATTGCCAGTCTTATCATACATATAAGCTAGAAGAAAATTATTTTGTATTATATCCGTGAATAAACATTAACTCTTATTACAAACAAATATGCATGCGATAATCAGCACGTGGATAAGAAGCCTTATTAATATTGTCTTTTCCAAGTTAGCTCTTATCAGACAAAACTTTAATAGTGTGTGATCCTTTTTAATCGCATACAGAATACTTTAGCTTACGGTTCCTATGTTTGTGCACAACATTGATCACTTCTGGATTAACCAATACATCCGAAAGCTGAGATCGCGACAAGATATTAATAGATCCATAAGAACAGAACTCATAGCTGAGTTAGAGCAAGTCAAGGTTAAACTTAGTACGGGAAAGTTAACTTTCATATTATTGTTGTACTGTAATACTACCTCCATCTCCATTTTGTAAGAAGCTAGTCTAGCCACTACTACAGCAGCAACTTCTTGATCAAATCCTTGAATTAAATCCTGCAGGCACAAAGCCAATTTCATTTTCAAAAATCATAACTAGGCAAGATCAATTACAAAATACAAACTGGAAAACACATCAGAATATTAAATATGAAGGAATGAGTAGATCCAAATTACGTAAAGGCATAGGAAACATGCAATAACCACTGCTAGCCGACCTTCAGTCAATATCTAAACTGAATAGGCCACTAAACAAGTGACAAGGTAGTCTCAAGTCAAGTAATGCTGTTCTTGGAAAGCACAAGAGCAAATTGAAAAGAAACAGCATTGAACAGAAACCATTTACAAAGTTCAGACCTTGAAGGACTGAAATTGACCATAAACAATAATATCTTGGTTAAAAAGCAATATCAACATCAAATACATAATGCTAACACAACCAAGCACCCTTAAAGTTTTCTCCACATTCCATTGTGAAAGAGTCTATCTAAGGTTGGACAAGAAGAAAGAATTTCACATGGAACTCTGCATAATGAGAACTAATAATCCTACCTCATTGCCCAAAGTACTATCCACCCATCGTCTAGTAACAGTTGTGACTCTCAACCGCATCTGGCCATCAGAGCTCTGATAACTGTATCCACAAGAAAAGCGGATTTAGGGTCTGTGGAGTTGCGAAAATATATTGGTAACACTAACTTGGACAAAGTATAAAATCATCAAGATAATAAAGAGCAACCATCGACAAAAAAAAAAGCAAATAGTTGCAAAAAAGAGTAGAAACAAATAATCAAGACAAGCTTGAATAATTTGTTTGTGCTTATTCTGGAAACCAATCAATTCTAAGGCTAAAGATTATTCATTTACCTTGTGAGGAACTGGATGTATAATTGAGGATTCGGGCCTGCAGGATCAGACTTTTCACTAGAAGAAACATCAAAGAAAACAGTTAAGCAGGTACTTTTATCCAGGCCACACATTTTCCAAGCTGTAGTGTTCCCCTGTCCTATGACAGTGCTAGCAACAGCAGGCCCTTTCTGCACGACAGTCCACAAATCAGTATCAAGCAAGATATATCAAATTACAAAACTACATTCAGAATGTACTGACATATTTTAATTACAGCTAAGTTAGTAATATAATCTTTTATATGATAAATTGGCAAACTTTGAAAGAACAAACCTTGTCCAGGGATGTGCATGGTCCAATGATTCCTTGAACTTTTATATCCTTCGAGCAGTTGACCTCCAGCGTGCCACTGAAAACATTGCAATTTAAAAAATTATTTGAATTCACTAATAAGATACATGTCTCCTCAGAAATGTCATGACGAAACTGGAAGCACTTCTAAATTCAACAATTACCACTGGATCAGAAATTTGACATAACGATGCAAAAGTCCAACTTTTGTAGTAGTATCATGGTGGACTAAGAATGGCATATTTGAAATTTCAAATGGTGATGGAACTCACTAAAGATGTTCTGAAATTTGTATGAACAAATCCTGTAAAACTTATGGGTTCACATGGAGTAGAATGAATACTGATAAACATGCACCCGTGGAGACACCAAATGTAGATGCATTGGATCGTTAAGTTGCAACCACAACACTTCCATAATAAGTTTGACAATAAAGACCGTCAACCATCCCAAATGACATTATATGAAGCGATCATAACTGAATTAAGTTAGAAGATATACAGAATACAACCTATATCAAGATCACGAATACATCCAGTGAACCACTAGGCAAACATTTTTATCTAACTGAAAAAGGAGAAGAAAATGTGTAAAGTCCATTTCTTAAGGCCTTCCCCAGTTCAAATTCAAGTCTTGATTGATCTAAGATAAATTTTATGCTAAAAAGGTTCTCGATGTCCCAAAATAACGTACTTGAATGCAAGCCCCAGAGACTGTTCTCCATCTTCAAATATGCGCTTGAACGAATCCTTGAAAACAGAGTGGCCAAAACTTTCAGCAAGAACAACAAGCCCACCAGTTTTTTCTATGGCAACCTTCATCTCAGCAATCCCAACCTAAAGATTAAAAAATTAAGTAAATCCAGGAGAGGATAGTGACGATGAACAGAAAAGGTTAAGTCACTACAACATGCATCAAAATCCTAGGCAGAAAACAAAAGTAACGCAAATCTAACTGGTACAGATGTCAGAAATTGTAAATACAATGGCAATGAAATTGACTCTGTCTCATGTTTATAGGAAACAGAGTTTACATACAAGTTGAAGAAGTGGAGGTGATGCATATCTTCACACTATCGTCCATGAAATTAGAGGTTGGAAGTTAGTATGTCCCAATTTTCACAAGTGTATTTCTGGGGAGAATATCATTAAGATGCACGAAAAGAAGGGAGCAATAAACTTGGACAGACTACAGAGGGAGTAATACTTCCATAGTAGTATATGTCCTTGTAAATATAAATATTTTTAAAGCCTAAACTATACATCTATATAAAAGTGTTCTATTGATTTTTATGCATCTCATTAGCAGCCTTCCGATGGCAACCAGAACATATGATATGGAGGTTTGGAGAAGCGTGGTTTATAGCAGTAACTACTTTCGGTTTCAAAGGATACTCAATAGTTCATCTATATCACACATATAGCATGAACGTGTGTTGGGTCCATCTAACTTCTCCCTAGTAAAATTAAGTTTCACATAGTAGCAATAAATATACACCATGAAGATGGAAAATTCTACCCTAGACCCAGCTCGACCGAACCCAACCAATTAAAAAGGCAAGTGTATTATACTTGCCATTTGATTCGTCACTCTCCCAAAATTTTCCATTAACCACACGGCAAGTGTAAAACACTCGCCCCTCGGTACACCGGTTTGGCTGAGCCACGCTAGGGGTAGAATTTCCCCCATGAAGATCCCATACCCAGTCAAGTTGAAAAATACATACCTGATCAAGCGCAGAGGCGAAGACATCCAAAACATGGCCCTGATTAACCAACTGTTTTCCAAGTTCATCATAGAAATGAACTGCTTTTTTAAAGAAGGGTACTGCATCCTTGTCAAGATCCTTATGTGAACGGACTGGATCGGACAAATCTTTTGACACAATCTACAAACAATAGAAATAGCTATATTTACAAGCTTGACAGGCAAAATCAAATGATACAAAAGATCAAATAGGATGGAAACTATGTTTGCCGTCTATCATTAGACGATGAACCCAGGCCCAATCGACACTTAATTTTTAGTATAGGTATGCTGAAACGTCCAATTCCCAAAGCTAAAAGATGCAGCCATTTTCTGGAGTTATGCTTTGTAAATATGTGGCAAATTGTAGGAGCCAAACGGAAGCAAACAAATATCTTAAGGCCCATCCCTTTCCAGGACACCAGATATCAACAGCAAAAGATAGGTCATAATCCTGGAGCAATCAGCTCTGTCTATAAAGAATTGCAGCCGATGGAGAATTAGTAGACTAATGAAAAATTCAAGGATTTACCGCTCCAGGACCTTCTGTGCATGGACCCCCAACTAATGCAATAATCCGTGCACCAGTTCCTGCAGTAGATGCGCCTAACAACCCAGCAGCAACACTCAGTGCAACTCCTGTACACCTCAATGCTCTGTTTCCTGGGGGCACTGGCCATTGATCCGTCGCCAATTCGTCCAACAACTGCACCATAAAACAAGCTCAGAAAGAAATAACCCAGTGATCATATACCCATTATACAAAATTCTTCTAAGTAATCAAAGTACTGATATACTGATTCTGAACCTTTTACTTCTAACAACTAAGAACCAAGTATCTGCATCGATGCACCTAATTCCTTACAGCCAATAATTAATAACACCAAAACACAAACAGAAAGTTAATATTGATATAACATCGAAACAGTTATTACCGAATCTAGAGTATACTCGCATTCAGAAGCCGGTAACAAAAACCGATTAATCCCAGTATTGGGACCGCTCCCTGCCATTGGGCTAGGTCCACCACCACTCTTCTGAATACCCGGCCCAGCACGTCTACCGCCAGAAACACCAAGCCCCAACTGCTCTAAGACCTGATCTTTGGAGATGTCCTTGGACCCCCTAAACACATAAACTTTTGACATCTCCGAGAAACCCAATTCATGCACCTGCACCTGTGTACCATAAGATATAAACCCAACCATCGCATTATCTGGAAGCATCCCAATCGCCCGTTTGAGAGCCGATTTGGCAAATTCCAACTCCTCCTCGATCATGCAGGTATCCAGAACAAACAAGTAAATCGGGGAAGGAGCCCCGGGCGCCCCAGCAGGACCACTAGGATTGTAATTCTGCGGATTCTGGTAATTCGGGATTGTATACTCAACTGATGGAAAATTGGGATACAGCTCGGCAGGCAAATTCGTCTGCGAAATCGACGAATAATGCTGCGGGAAATGGTTCCTTTGAAAGCAAAAGGGGCAGATCCATATGAGGGCGGTGAAATCAACTCGGCAAAAGGGGTTTAACACGGCAGAACACGTTTTGCATCGGAGGGGAGCGTATGGAAGGATCTGCAGATCCACATGGGGGCGGATCGGCTGAATCGAGGCTGCGATCGGGATCACGCACTTGGACGCCTCCACCTTCGATCGCGGCCAGTTGAGCCATGTCATCCGCACTCCTTCAATTCCCTCCGGGTCCGTTTGGGCTAGCTCCGGCGCGGCCATTGACGTTCTTAATTGAGCAAAATCAGACGGGGTTTTTGGGGAATTTCAGAAATTAAGGGTTTTTGAGGAAATCTGGAATTGGGTGACCCCGTAAGAGAGATGAGAGAAAGAATTGTGGAGAGGGGTCACACCGCGGAAAACGGAGGAAGAAAGGGAGTCCAGTGTGTGTGGGGGGTGTGTAACGAAATTGGGTTAATAGAGGTCAGATAAAAAGGAGCCTAACAGGTACAAAGAGGCAGTTGTTTTTTTTTTTTTTTTTTTGACAGCGGTACAAAGAGGCTGTTAAATCTTATAAATGTCCTAAATATAATAGGACTCAATTGGCCACCAATGACCAACCTGCTCGGTTCCGCACAATTTAGATTTGGGATTTTTATGATAATTATTGTAATAAATAAAATTAGGGAAAATAAATATGATAGAAATAGACTCCTTGTATGACAATTATTGCAATAAACAAATTTTGGGAAAATTGATATGATGGAAATAGACTCCCAATATTTGAATTTTTGGTCTTTCTTATTAGGTGCAAAAATTCAAGTGTTATCGACTCAGATAGATCATCGGAATTAAATAGATTTTTAAAGTAATTATGTTTGAGAGTCAAATCAAATTACTATTTTTTATCGAATGGAATCAGACCACGGTTTTTTTACCGAATCACGAATAATATAACATTTGTATCACTTACTTTAACATTTGTATCAAGAAAATAAATTACTTTACCCTAAAATGTATAGAGAATAGATTATTTAATATATTTATTTCAGATTCTCCTTTTATGAGAAAATCTATTAATACAAATATGTATTAAACGTGAATTTCACTTCAAATACATAAGACCATAAACATATATAAATACACATTGCCACAAATAATATACTCGTCCATAAACAAGAATTACGGTACGTATTAAATACTAACCCATTCTATTAGGAAGATGACAAGAAATAATAAAGTTAATTATATTTAGCTCCCAAATAAACGAGGAGAATTATAATTGGTACCCTAAATTTAGATATATCGACACTTACACACCTACCTGAATCAAATACTTACACCTCACCCCCAAATTACTGGAGTTTGACATCAGTAAATTTTACTTGAAAGACAGAAATGCCCTTGTTGACTTTAGTCCACTATCTTATTCTTGGGGTGAAGTGTAATTAAATTTTCCTAGGTAAGGTGCAGAGTGTTATTACATCTAAATATGGGGTATCGACTGTGATTGTCCTATCGAATTTTGGGGCTAGATGCAATTAACCCTGTTAATTATTTTACGGATGCAAAATATCAAATTTTAATTAAAAAAAGTACGCGTAAGTATGACTCCATAAACTCGGACAGAACTGCACCTTCCGACTCCTCTTCAGCTCCATCTCCGTCTATGCCAACACATCAATGTTGAACTCGAAGACTGCTTTTTCGCCATTCCCAATAGTTTGCTCTGATGGGATCAACCAATATCAAGATGGAACATACTCTTTCAGCCAGGTTCGATTCCAGAGAGAGATTTGCGTCTGGACACACACCGTCAATGGCACTTTTCAGCTCGTCACTCGGTTGACAACCATGGCAAAGGAGATCCAATAGCATGCTCAAAGCATGAACGCAATTACTTTTGCCCAACAAAACGTCCAGGCAAAGTGATGCTAGTCGAGGATCATTAACTTGAGATTTTACATCTTTGCTGTAAAGCCCATGCAGATATCTCCAGGGACTTTCATTCTCGGGTCTAGCTAAAATGGCCTTAATTGCATAAGCAACTTCAGAGTCCCTCATGACTTCTAACCCTCCTAGGATAGGAGATCTAGTTACAACAAAGTATCTCTGCAAATGAAATATAATTACAATATCAGGGATAAGTTATAATGGCAACTTATGGAATTCACACAAGATAAGGGAAGTAGTTTTTATAAAGATAATGGAAAATGTTTCGAAGAAATAGAAAGACATTGAATAGGTTCTTCTCCTCCCAAATCCTAATTACATAAAGGTTAATCAAATAGCATGACATCTAAGATTCTTCGAAAGAGAGGAAAAGATCAGCTCTCTTTTTATCCCCGATCTTTGTATTTCTCTGTTGATCTATAAGTATTGATCTATTGCATATAGCTATCCGCTTGAACCCAATATTTCATTATCATAATTACCTCCTAAAGTTGTAAAAGATCAGCTCTTGTTTCTTGTTACGAGCTGCTCACATTTCAAGCTCTGGCAACAAACTATGTTGCTTTAAAAACATGCGGAGCCCAACTGAAAAGCAACTATTAATTTATCCCCAGATGCTTTTGCGAAAAAAAAGTTGGATTACTCATGCATTTACTAGTGTATCAACAAATAAGATTTCACACTACCTGATTCCAAGCAGAATTGTTAAAAATATCATCTTCTAGGAGTTCATCACAGAAGGCAAGCTCATCTTCCCATCCACCAAGGGCCTGAAGAACCCACTGCACAAAAGAGGTTCCATTATAAGAAATATATGCAAAAAACAACAAAAACACACTGTTTAGTTCAAGTGTAACTTGTTTCTCATCCCTAAAAACAAGAAAAGATTTATAGCCTACCTGCCTATGGGACCAGGCATGATAGTTTTTTGCATCCTGAGAGAAAATTTCCTTGGTAAACTCAAGCTCCTTTTTAGCTACATCAGTTCCAAGCTTCTCAGCAACCCAACGCCTATGATGCCTAAAATTCAACAGTAAACACTATCAGCCAATGTAAACTATTACTCAAACCAGGTCTCTTCATCACACAATATCAATTTTTTTTGTCTACTTTATCCATGGATTCTTACCTCCTTGGCAACCAGTTCAATATTGCTCTCATACAAAGCAAAACAACCACATGCAGCATGCCACACAACTGGATTGTAAAAGTGATAATAATAAACAAATAAAAAATTAAACACATGATGAAGTTTTCCAGCTAACTGAGGATTTCAATGTATATTGTATTCCCTCAAAAAGATAAAAACGAAAAGCTTGATACATTCATCGGTTACTGGAAACTAAATAATTTCATTGCTAATTAATTATGTTTCTCCAACTACTACTCACTTAATATCCACCCAAAATAAATCCAATTCGACACAGATGAGAGATGAACCGGTAAAATAACATTGCTTACCATATCTGATAGTTTTTGGAATTGTCTCTTGTCATCCCCTCCACAAAATTCAACTCTTCACACAAATCAACATCAAGTGCCTCGAGTATTACACGCCTGAATTGCCAAACCTAGAAGTAAATGTGTACAGAAATATTCTAGTCAGAACTAGTCAATCCACTCTGTACAGAAATGTTTACTTTAGATTTCACCCGGATGCACATTTTGTCATGCAAATGAAAGCAGAAATTAATAATATACAAAGGCAAACATATCTTAAGCTCATCATTTTGCACGCCTAGGGATGAACTTACAACTTTCATTAATAAGTTGCATTCATTGTCACTCAAGGCGTAAGGGAATATTCTCTGACAATTGTAGCATCAGTGTGTACTAAAACAATGAACTTCCTATATTCTTTATGGCTATTCAACTTCATCTGTAAGTTAATGTTCAAGATATACACCTCCAGGTTGATCGAAGTTTTGACTCTCAGGCATATGTAAGCATCAACTTAGAAGTACTTTAGGGAGAAAATGTGAACATAATCAAATTTCGTCATCTTCAGCCAAAAAGGAAGGGAAAGAACAATGGAATTGCATCTTATACATACGTCCCTAATACCAAATACAAACCCAAGTAAAAGTTTGTTTCTGTAATCTATGTTGACAAACTGTAACTTAAAACTTTTAACCAGTTATACCTCATACGCATTTTCCAGCTGCAACCGATTTTATTTTTAAAAAAAAAAAAAAAAAAGGATAACAGGATGAAATAGAAAGAAGAACTATTACTGTGTAATTCCCTGAATTCAGAAGAATGGCTTCTTTAGTGAGCTCAAGTGCACGCGGGGATCGCTCATTGGCTAAGTATACAGCTCTGAAGTAATCCATGGTTTCACGAAACTCATCTGTATATGCAATAGGCACCACCGGATTGGGGCCATCGTTTTGTGGTAGGGGCCGCACATCAGCCCACTCAGGCCTCTCACTCAAAGGAATCCGCACATTCTCCTCCTCTGCTTCCCGATTCATCTCGATCTGCAGCTATAAGTAAGTATACGTGCGGATGAACTTTACCCAAATCAAACCGAATTGCAGTCCAAATTTAAGCAGCAAAAAGCTTAGAACGATTAAGCTAAATCACACAAACTCTCCAATCGGACCACCTGAACTGCTGCTGCTTCACCAGCCCGATAAGATCCCCAAATCACTTCCTTTCAACAGCCAAGCAACCACCCACCTTAATTAGACACAATTTCGCAGCTATTTCCCTGAATTCAGGAAGCAATCAGCTTTAACATCCCTAAAAGCCAACTCCCATCCAATTTTCGATTGGAACAGCCTGCGACTTTGCTGGGAACGACACCGAAGCCGCCTCTCACTTCCCGCCGCTAGTAATGTGCTTTTTCACCTCTGTTTTCACAAGTAAGGTATACGCTTGCTCAGTTGCTCATCGATGCCGCCATGGCCATAAATCTATGCTCGATTTTAGGTTTTGGTGGAGTAAAGTAAGAATCTTGAGCAAAAGCAAGGGAGTGAGGAGCCACACAAGAAGAGGGTTGTAAATTAAATAATATATTATTTTATAATTTCTTAGTTTTAAATGACTATTTCGCCCTTGAAATTGCGTCAATTTACCGCAGTCCAATCGTATAAATTTCCCCTTTGGCGCCTTCCATTTCAAATCCCCCTCCATAGTCCCAGCCATGTTCTCCCTCGCTGCCACCGCTACGCCGCCGGAAAGCTGCAGTCAAGGCCACAGCTCCAATTTCATCCTCCCAACGGCGGAGGGAGGCTCGATCTGCCTTCTCTGCCTCTCGAATCTACTTTCCAACTCCAAATCCCCCACTGTTCACGTTTCCTACGCCCTTTCCCAGCTTTCTCAAGCTCTCTCACAGCCACAATTTCTCCAGTCTCTACTTACTTACCACTCTCATTTTCTAGTTTCTCCCCTCGTTTCTGTGCTATCTAATTTCGATGATGAGCCCATAGCCAAGCAAACCATCGATTTGATCCAGAGATTGTGCGATGGTTCAAATAGTAACGGCAATGGCAATGAGAGCGTCCATGTGGAATTCGTTGGTAGGGTCTCGGATTGGCTTTCGAGTGGCTCTCTGGCTTGGAGCCGTCGCCAGCTGTACATGGTAACAGGGGAGTCGATTTTTCTGTTTCTGTGTCTCTGTTTGATTGTGTGTTTGCATGAATGCCTGCGTGGTAGTTCCGTTGGTGTGCATCATTTGGAAAAACGCTGAGAGCTAGAAGTATAAGATGGGGATATGGGTCGTTTGCAATTTCTGGCGCTCAAGAAGTTACCATGAAAATTTAAAGTTTCAAACAAACAAAGACACTATTATGATGCTGTGGGATGATTGGGGTTCCACTGCCATTAACATTCAGCAAAATGTTCTCTGGCGTCACTTTTATTGTAGTAAAACGTTCTAGGTATTTAATCACGTATCTGTTTCGTGGACTGACAAGGAAAAAATGAAAACACTTTGTTTGGGACTGTTACAACTTACAACCATGCACTTGAAAAATGGAATACTAGTGTTACCAAATTTGCAACTGTTTCAAAATCTTATCTCTCTCTTTTAATGAAACAATCCGGTGCATGGTTGTATAAATCCTTGAATTTGCTTCAGCGCCACCAGTTAAAAGTTTCATTAAGTATTTAATTTATTTGCTAGTTTCCCAAATTTAAGGTTTACAAGTTTTCTTCCTCGTTGTATGCTGTTCAAAGAGAATTTAAAATTTGAAATTTATGTGTTATGCTTGCACATTCCCTTTTCCTGGTAACTTGAGTGTTCATGTGTGTTTTCTAGTATTTTGCATAATAGAGTCGTGTTTATGTATCATTTTCTGTAACTATTTATTCATCGTAAGTTGATTTTGTTTCTATTATTCATTTACTCAATAGTAAGTCAAGGGCATGTCATTTGCATACTAAATCTTCCTGGAGTTGTCCCTTTTTGTAATTGTCTAATTCATCTACATTGCAGCTTCACTGCTTTGGTGCTCTGTTGGATAATCAGGATGATAATCTGTATACCTGCATCAAAAACAAAGATGCACTCATTTTTAACCTTGTAACAGGTCTTCAATTGTCAAAGTGAGTTGAACTAATACATGAGTCAATGTTTCCGTTTACATTGCAAAAACTTAGTCCTCAAAACACTTTTCTTCTTTCTTACTTACAGCGATGAAATCCAAGGGGAGATTATGTTTGTTCTTTACAGATCATCCCTCCTCCATTACACATATATGGATGATAATGGAACTGATGTATTACTTGTCCACTGCCCTAAGCTTTTGCGAATATCACTTGACATCCTCATGAAAAGCCAAAGTGATGATGTTAGGCTTAATTGTGTAGGTTAGTTCCCATTTCTCTTTCGAGCTATATATGTAATGTTGTAGTAGGTTTCTCTTATGATATTTCAGTGGCTAAACAGTATTGTATACAACAATCTATTCTAATTGGTTTGAGTGATTTAATGCATATGCTTAAACTCGGTATCACTTGTAGTCAACTCAAATGATCTTTTATTGTTATGGAAACTCCAAAGTATCATATCAAATATGTAAAACGACCAAAATAGAATGGTGATATTATCAGTCAAGACTATGCATGACATTTATAGCTCTTCAACACAACATATCATGGTAGTTGACATACCTTGCAATTGTCTGCGTTGCACTAGTTTATGCAGAGTGTGAATGTGTGATTAAACGTTATGTTTGGTACGTGATAGCAGATTTATGTTAATTAATGTACCGTAACTAATTCTTACTACCCTGTAGCATTTTTGACGGTTTTGGCTCAGAGGGGATTCTTTCAGACAGCACGCTCAAATCATATAGGGAGCACGGATGCCTTCGCTGCTGACAATTTCATGCAAATAGCAGAGAATGCCATAGATGAGCCATCCCTGGAAGTCTTGTTTGCAGAGGCAGTTAAAGGCCCTCTGCTTTCTTCAGATACCCAAGTTCAGATTGCCACATTGGGCTTGGTGTTTAGGTATCTCTCATCTGAATACGTCTCAGAGCAAGAATGCCAAATATTCGTGGAAGACAATATAGCAGATTATATATTTGAAATACTGCGTTTATCAGGTAATTCATTTGAGGTTAATTCTGTTCTTTTCCTGATTATTTGACGAACTTTCTAGTATATGCCAAATGCTTATATCGAAGCCAACAAAATCGATAAGCCAATGTTCATAGATCCCGGGCTAACTGTTCTTCCCTATTTTCCTGATGATTGATTCAAATATATTCACTTCATACAGCTAACAGTTTACAGTTTTGACCATCTTTTCCTTGTTCTCTCTTTCTGTTTCTTGTGATTTTCTAGGAAACAACGATCAGATTGTAAATTTTTCAATTCAGGTTCTTGATCTTTTATCAAATGCTGAGCAAGCCTTCAGACAAAGACTCGCTATTGGGTTCTCAACACTGGTCCCCATCCTCCACTACGTAGCTGAAATTCCTTTTCAACCCGTACAATGTCAGCTACTGAAGCTTATTTTAAACTGCGTATTAAACTGCTCTGGAGTAGTATCCACCTCTACTGGTGAAGAAATAACTAGTATCTTGGCAAGAATGTTTAAGAAGCATATAGATGGTGAGATTGGCATGCTTCCAGAGGCGTTCACTTTTTCCTGCTCAATACTTGTTGCTGTTATGAAATGTTCATCTTGTCGTGGGGATTCTAAATTGGTAGCATCAGTTAAAGATGCATCAAAATCTGCTGTTTCAACTTGCTTAGACAATTTTCATCATAGAAACACTTATGAAATTTTACACTCTCTTTACCTACTAAAGGAAGTGTGTGCATATGATCAGGAAAATAATTTTCCTAGCTCTTCTAATCTTGGACTAGGGGCTTTTGTTATAGACATCTGTAAATTGCAAGTATTACCGTGGTTCATGATGGTAATCCATGAAATGGAAGATGAAGCTATTGCCTTGGGAGTGATTGAAACTTTTCATACCATACTGCTTCAGAATTCTAACACTGATACCAAGAGTTTTGCAGAAAGTTTAGTTTCATCTTCATGGTCCAGTGTATTATTTGGATGCTTGGGTATGTTTCCAACAGAAAATATGAAGTGGAGGGTTTATCTGATCTTCAGTTCAATTGTTGACATTCTTCAAGGGAGTGATTCTGGACAACCTATTAGAGATTCTGCTCTCCATTTACCATCTGACCCAACAGATTTGCTATTTCTTCTGGGTCAGAAGAGTTCCCATAATCTGGAGTTGTTTTCTTGTCAATCAGCAGTTCTTCTTGTACTATATGTCAGTTCTCTGTATAATGACAGGTAACAAGCTCATTGTATGCTATCTGCTTCCACTTTCTCTATCAGTTACCATTAAATAAATTAATCTTTTGTTCTTTTTGTTTTTGGGTTAGAATTGCTGATGATAAGGTGGTACTAGCTTCATTGGAGCAATTTATATTACTCAACAGCAGTGATTTCTTCTGTGGAGCTTCTGCCTCGGTAACCACAGAAATACTAGTAAACCTTTATGGGCTTTACAGGGGATTTGCCAAGATGAGCTACCAAATACCTTACAGCCCGGAGGCTGAAAGAATCCTTTTCCAACTATTAGGAGAAAAGGATTGGGATTCTCTTTCTTCTAAAATCCATTTAACATCACTGAGATGGTTGTTTCAACAAGAAAAGCTCAGCCAATCATTGTCAGATCAGATACTAAAATTTTGCAGACATAATGTCTCAATTGGTGACAATGTAATTCTTCCTCATGAAAATTGCCAAAACGTTGATTTGCATGTGTTTGCGGAGTTGATAACATCTGGAGACAACTTTGGGGCCATGATTCTCGTATGCTTATTGGGCGATCTTGTCAATAATGGCAGCCAGGAGTATGATATCACTGCAGTATTAAAAGCATGTACAAAAATAATTGAAATTGCTCCAGTTGCTTCTGATGAGTTCTGCATGCATGGGATTGATGGTGTGCTGCAAAACATTTATAATTATTTATTATACTCTTCCCCTGAATTATTCATGGTCACTTCTCGACTTGTTTTTACTATTCTGAAATCAGTACACTCTGAGTCAATCTCCAACAATGAAGCCTGGATAGGAATTTCTGTGAAGGTAACAACTTACTATATTTATCACTGTTCTAATTTACCTATAGAAATTTATCTAGTTTCTTCATCTATCGTGCAGTTGGTGGATTACATGATCTCAGCTGTGGCTTCCGACGGATGGAATGAAGAAGTTCTGATAATAATTGGCCTTTTTTCACTGATTTTGCACCACTCAACAATGGAAGCACTAACAGAAGCTTCAAAAACCATAACTTTAAATGTTCCTTTGATCTCAATAATTAGTACAGCAATCTCGGAAGCCTGTTCAAAGGGCCCTGCTTTGTTTGACCATGACGAGGGAACAAGAACGGGTGAAGTTCTTATATTTTTGCTTCTGCTGTTCTTCTTCTCCATGAGAAGGTAACTAATTATGATTTCTGCAGGTGAAATAATCAATCCCCGTTCCCCCTTAATAAATATTGCAGCACCTCCTCTCTTACTTTTCCAAATTACGTTTACCTCCCTGGCTTATCTTCGTCTACACTCGTCCTCTTATGTCGGTCATTATGCATAGTTAAATGTCATATATACTAGGCAAATTTAGTAAATTTTCCAACTAGCTCTTGCATATATGGATAATGTTACTCAGGTTAGTAGAAGTTATGTTAATTTGATCAAATTTTGGTGTTAAAAAAGGGGTATATGTAATTTTGTAACCAAGTAGGGAGGATGGTGTAATTGACCTACTTGCTTAATTCACAGACCTCACTTCATTTGTGTCACAGCTTACGAACTATTCTACCAGATATCATTGACTTCCAAATGTTGCTCGATGAGGGCAGCAGCGTGAAAACCTTGCCCTATATCAGCATCCAGTGCCATGATTTGTGCAAGTTGATGCACTTCGGATCTCCTCCAGTAAAACTAATTGCTTCATTTTGTCTTTTGGAACAATTCACTGGAATATCAGAATACATTGGTAGAAAATCTGTTGATTTGAAACTCAGAGAAGGCTACCTCCTGTCAATATCAGCTGTATTAGAAGGCTTGATATACTATAGCGACATCAGAATTGCCTTAAACTGCTCCCAGTGTCTGTCGATTCTCATGACATGGAAACAGCTGAATGTCAAAGATCTGGTTTACGAAGAGGACAGTTGGTGCAGACTGATTGTGGAGGAGCTGGTGATGTCTTTGTCTACTACAAGTGTGACATCAAGATCTTATATGATTCATCTGAAACCGGCTGTTAATATTGCAGTCGCACTGCTAAAACTGAGCAAAGAACCTTCCTGGATAACTAAGGTGTTCGATGATTCTTCCATAAAAAGGATTATTCAGAATTTATCCAGCGGCGTCTCTACTGAATTAGTGATCTTATTTAGAGGGCTCCTAGATTGTGGCCATCTGATCTCCTCACATATTGCTGATCTGAATCGACTGTTTCAGGTGATTAAAACGTTTTATAGTTTCCAAATGTTATGCAGATGCTTTTGGAACATCTACTATGGGTATTAGTCCAATTATATAATTTTGAACTTCCATTTTTTGAAATCTGGTAGGCATGCAGGAGACAAACATATGCTAATGACATGCAAGTTAGCAGCAAAGAGGATCATGCAGAGAAGGTAGCAGCTGCTAATCTAGATCACATAGGAAAAGCCCGATCCTTCCTCTTGAACCTCGTTTCGTCGCAATCATACCCGGAATGTTCTGATCTCTCATCTCAGAGCAGGAGGAAAGAATTACTAGAACAAATAGACTTATTCACCAAATGCTTGATGGAAGAGGATGAAGCATAAATATTTGTATTCAAACAGGTTTACTATGTTTTGCAGTGCAAATGCTTCAGAGAAGGTAGTATATATAAATCTTTACTTGTTCTGCAAGTACTATTAAACATACTTATCCTTCGTGGATTCATCACTAATTTAACTACATATATACCAGTGCCTCTTTTGATTTGTGTTGTTGGGGGTTGTGCCTAAGGGAATATATGTTATCTGCCACAAGTTGTAACGGTCGGGGCCGGACCGGGCTCAACATAATACAATTTAATACATACTTGAGGATAATATTGAGGTGTACTGATATTTCGTTCAAGTTAAATTTACAAAATTGTCCCTAACAATTAAAACAAAATTCGAAAGGAATAGTAAAAATGGGGTATAAAGAGTATGATAGCTCGAAACAAACGAGGAATTTATATATTAGGGAAATTGTAGTTCAAAAATCAATTATAATGACGATCGCATTAGACTCAGTATTTAATTGTTTGCTTTTTCCAAATTTTTTGATTGAACTAAATTTAATTAAATTCAGATTTGAATTATCCCCGAACACTAATATTTTATTGCACATTAAATATGACATATAAAGGAATTGAATTTCTTTTAAAGTATAAAGAATATAAAAGCCACTATTTCACCTCAAAATCAAAAGAAGTTCATATTATTTTAGAACCGTCAGATCTAATGAAATCGAACGGTCATGATTAACCACAATTTATAATCCTTTCACGCAGCCCTAATCGTCAGACATTCAGACATCTTCGACACTCGCGCCAACTAAAGTTTCCTCTCAGAGCTCCACCGCTCATCCTCCTTCTCCTCCACCGCCGCCATCCTGCCGGTCTCAACTTCGCCGCAAAATATGAATACGTCCTGCAAATCGAATACAGAACTGTCTCGCTGTATTTCAAATTCTTTCAGTTCGAGCTTGCTCAAGACTCGCAAGTGTAACTTAAACGCAACATTTTTGCCTTCTCTCTCCAATAAAGAAGCGATAGATAGAAGAGGAGCTAGGAAGAATGGTGTTGTGCTTTCGATGTCGAGCAGCAGTAGTACCAAGGACAAGAGCGAGGGACTTACGTACAAAGATGCTGGTGTTGATATTGATTCTGGTTCAGAACTTGTTAGAAGAATAGCTAAGATGGCTCCTGGAATTGGAGGTTTTGGAGGACTCTTCCCTTTGGGTATGTCTTCGGCTGTTCAATTTATCCAGATTTTGTATTATTATTCAACGTTTAATTCATCCAGCACTTCCACAAGTTCGAATTAACTCCACTAGACTTTAATTTGTTGATTTCATCTTTCTGCTTCAGTAGTTGAATTGGATTTCCCTAATTCTGTGATAAATGTGGGATTTTGTACTTAATTTATACGTGAATTTCACTTTAGCCATATAAATTTCCTGTCTTTCTTGTTTTTATCTTTATGCATATTTTCAATCTAATCGATTTTGAATAATGGTTCACAGGAGATTCATATTTGGTGGCTGGGACAGATGGAGTGGGAACCAAACTTAAACTAGCTTTCGAGACTGGAATCCATGACACTATTGGCATTGATTTGGTAAAATTCCATCAAGTCGTTGCTTGTATTCTTTCTTAATAAATAATAAAGCATTACTGGTCTTAATCTCAATGTTTTTATCAGGTTGCAATGAGTGTTAATGACATAGTAACTTCCGGTGCAAAGCCTTTGTTTTTCCTTGATTACTTTGCCACCAGCCATCTTGATGTTGATCTTGCAGAAAAGGTAAGATGCCCCTTTTTTCTTTTACTAAACAAAAATTAAGATACTATGTCTTACATTTGTCTGATGGGAATTCAAATTCTAACTTCTTGGTATCTATTAACTAAATGCAGGTCATTAAAGGCATAGTCGATGGTTGCCACCAATCTGATTGCGCTCTTTTAGGGGGAGAGGTGATTGTAATTCGATCAGGATAACAATTTCTTTTTCTTTTTTGCTTTTGTTTTTGTTTGGTTTAGTAACATATTAGATGGACTGCTTGTTTGTATCTTGTCAGACTGCAGAGATGCCTGACTTTTATGCAGATGGTGAGTATGATCTGAGTGGTTTTGCTGTGGGAATTGTGAAGAAGGACTCCGTTATTGATGGGAAAAATATACAAGTTGGGGATGTCCTCATTGGTCTTCCTTCCAGTGGAGTTCATTCGAATGGATTTTCTCTTGTCAGAAGGTTTACTTAAAGAACGAAAGAGTTATCACTTTCCCTATCCATTAAATTGAAATGAAAATCTTGCACCATTTACCTTCTTATTAAATCATACTTACATATGAATGAACTACTGTAAATAGTTTGCTAGAATTTGAGTTATTGAATCATTTAAACTATAAGGTTGAAATAAGTTGTGTAATTTTTTTAACAAATTTGGGGTGTTTTTGTAATATTGCTTTCTATTTTGTTAAATTTTTTCTGCCATTTTTTCAAGGGTTGTCGAGCGAAGTGGCCTTTCTTTGAAAGACGGACTTCCTGGTTCATCTGTCACACTAGGTGAAGCTCTGATGGCACCCACAGTTATATATGTTAAGCAGGTAATGATGCCTCAGAATGTAATTTGTTTGAAAATGATTATCATTAACTCATCGCAGTATTTGTCTCTGAAAACGCATTCAAAACCAACATTATAGGTTCTTGACATCATTAGCAAAGGTGGTGTGAAAGGAATCGCTCACATAACTGGTGGTGGATTTACCGACAATATTCCTCGTGTGTTTCCAAAAGGCCTTGGAGCCCTCATTTACAAGGATTCTTGGGTTGTTCCTCCAGTTTTCAAATGGATTCAACAGGTGAAGATCTTGGCTCGTTTCATCTCTCTCTCTCTTTCTCTTTCTCTCTCTCTCTCTCTCTCTATGTAGTGATTGTAATTACTGTTCTTTGGGACAAATTTGTTAGGCTGGAGGAATAGATGATGCAGAGATGAAACGAACTTTCAATATGGGGATTGGGATGGTCCTAGTTGTTAAGGAAGAAGCTGCTTTGAGAATACTTGGAGATGAACATGCCAAAAGCACAGCTTTTCGCATTGGGGAAGTTATTAGCGGTGAAGGAGTTAGCTATAGGTGATAGAAAAGAAGATGCTTATAAAGTTGGCATTGATAAATTTTGTCTGAATCGATGAGATATACAAAAGGTTAGAGGATTTCCTGTATTCTACTTGCCCTTAGGCGTAAGATGCCTTGTTACTGATTGTATTAGATTAAGACGAGCTATTGGCAGAGACCAGCTCACAGTTTCATGTTAGGATTTCCTGAATTCTTCATTTGCTATCTCATATCAATCACTTTAATTAAATTGAAGTCTCCTCCCTCAGTATATAGTTGATTTATAATTACCAACTCCAATGTGTATGCTCCTAATTATCCTAATCTATTTTCTGGATTTTTTAACAACTTCATTGAGTAATATATTATTTATCTACAAAAAATACTTGGAGGGTGTTTGACTTAAAACTTGTACGCACATAGAAAAGCAATTCATAAATTGTTTTAAGAGTTTACAACATGTTTCAAATTGGAAAACAAAACACTAACTTATAAGTTGATCATATTTTTGTTACCAGAGCAATTTAACATTTATTCCACGATTCTGGATACTACATCTCGAGCTAAACACAACGGTAATTGAGCTTAAAATTCCAAAACGTATTCATGGATCATGGTGTTGTCTGATTAGCCGTAGCTGCTGCTGGAACCGACGCCCCTGGATTTTCAGTATCTATCATGATCACCGTCTTTCTCCACTCTTCTATGTAGGCAGCTTTCTCGGCATCCAATTCCGGAAGCTGAAGCTGATGCCTCTCAAGAACTTTAAGAATTTCCTCAGTCTCGGCCACAAGACGGACTGCTTCTCGGACATTTTTCTCCCTCTCTTCGAGGACACTGCTCTGACATTTGAAAATTATGGCACGGGCCAAATTGGTGAGGCAAGCGGAGAATATGTCCCCGATCATGACCGATAATCTCTCAAACAACTGCTCGTCTGTCTGGTTAGCGTCGTCTTGCATAACAGTCTGCTCATCTGTCTGGCTATTGTTGTCTTGTGAAATAGTCTGCTCCGTTGTCTGGCTATTGTTGTGTTGCATAATAGTCTGGCAGATTTGGTACATGGAGTCAGCAGCTACAACACTAACCTGCCAACTCGGAGGATTCGCCTGTCTGGCTTTATCCAACAACATACGCAGCCCGTCCTTAAAGCTTCTGCTGTTTCGACGTACTTTTCGAATATCTATTCCTTGCCACTTGCGTTGTAGGTCAACCTTTAACCAGACAATGTCAGCTGCATTCCCGATGTCTGCTGATTCTCCATTCTTGTCGTGGGTTTTCTCGATGAGCCTTACAAACTTGAGGCCTTCACTCACGCTTCTCAGTAACTCATTGCTTTTAGCAGTTGAGATGCTGGGAATTGCCACTGCAATGCTTGCTAGGGTCACTATTGGCAGAGACCAGCTATTCGGAGCTCCTTGATGAGATTGTGAGATGTCGAATTCTATCACTCCGTTGAAGTTCACGGACTTTTTCAGAAGTTTGATCAGGTTGTGGGGTCGATCACTTTCAGGTAATTTCATTAGCTTATCCGCTTCTTTGCACAAGTTTCTCAGTGTCTTCTCAGGCATTTCTCCCTCGCCTTCAAGTAGCACAGCGTAACGGCTAATATCTCCATCCATTCCATCCCTTGATTCGTTGCAAAAACACGAGCGAAACAGGAATAGCTTTGCGCAGACAGCCGACACTAGCAAAAGTAGTTTGCTGGTGAAAACAATTACAACCTGAACAGCAAAGCAGAATTTAAGAAATACCTGGCTTATACAATATACAAGTTTTTTACCGGATGATCTTTCAATTATTGAAGGAAGTGAGCTGTTTTCCCACTCCAACAACATTCGAGTGCAATAAGCCTCGATCTCAAGTTGGTCTTTCAAGATTTCGTGAACCTTTTTTTGGCTCCTCAAATGAGAAGCAGTGCGCCATCTAAATACAGGTGCAATAGAAGCTAATAGCACTCCAATAGTCTGAAACATTATAATGATCGTGATGGGTCCCTGGTAATTAGAAGTAGTCCCCCCAGAAGATTCAATAAAAACTATGTTCTTGTCGTAATCAGACTCATTAGAGCTACTCCCCAATATATAATCAGAACCTCGTAATTCAAGTTTAACAGCGGGTGGTAATAGGCGACCTAATAATATTAGAGTTAGAGATGTCATAAAAAGACACAAGATGCCTGGCATAACGCAGATCGCAGACCGTGCAATGACAAACTGGGGGCTCCCAGTCTGCGCCATCACCCAATATCTTGTCATACAATTTCCTCCACCAATACTCCGCCCTCAAAAAATCGTGGAAAAACATCAGCACTGAACGAAGCCATCTGCACGTTACGAATGCATACGTTTACAGCGATTGTAATCACAAGAATGCCTAAAGAAACCATGTTTAGCAGAATCTCATTGTTTCCCATTGATCCCAAACATGTCATGAAATTAGCCATTGCGGTTGACATAAAAACCAGGCTGGTAACCCGGGCTAATTTATCAAGTGGTCCAATCATCTTTCCACTCAGATCAACTGACAGCTTCGTTGATACAGCTAACATAATCAAAGAAAAAGAATTCAACGAGAAATGCTTACTTGGGAACCAAAGCCTCATTGCCGAGAAGCCATCCATAAGATGAGACATCATAGCAAGCCCGCAAAACAAAGAAGCGATCGTAATGTAAAAGCCTATAAACGGCATCGGAGCATCCAGTGAATGTTGCAGCGGGTCGGCAAAATGCATGGAGCAGCAATTCAAGCATGCAAAAGCGCTAATATTCAGTGTACAAACCGGGTTATCCATCATCTTGTGTACCAAAGAAGACACAACCAATGAGCTTGTAATGAGGCCCTATGCGAATAAGGCAACACTGCTTTAGTTGTAGAAATGCAATTGCAGTAGGAGACCAAAACTTTTAACATCACTGTGAATTTGCCGCGTTTTCTACAGTCTCTGTTTCAAGGAGTCTACTCAAGTTAATTGCCTGAATTTCCAGCTGGAAATTGTCAGGTCGAGTCTACTCGGAAATTTCTATCCAAACTCCTCCAAGTGCAATATTGATTATTCTCATAAAAATTGCATCAAATGAAACAAACAAATGAAAATTGCTCGCTTCTTAAATAAATTTGCGAATTCTAATATGGCCCGGCTAGAAATACCTGATCTGATCAATTTATTTTTGCCATTATCGTATTGCACTTGTTTTGTCATTTTATTTTAGGGATTAAAAAAGTTTGAAATTGTTTAAAGAAAATAATTTACATTTATTTAGAGATTAGGGATTAATTTCTACTATTGTGGATCCCCATAACTATTTCTTCCTATTGTGATTTGATATAATGGTTCATTATTCAGTTTAACTATTTAATTTATTTACCTCAAAAATCAATAATCAATAACCCTTTAGTTCAATAATATTATTAAATAAATTTAACTTTATTTAAGTCTCAATTTTTTAAAGTCTCCTCACTCTTCATATTCTCATTCAATGTTAATTATTATTATTTTTTAATTTGAATAATTTATTTATTTATTAACAATAATTATATTGGTCACTATGCACATAAACATGTACAAGTTTATCATGCTACAAGTTTGGTATTATATTGGTTTTTATGCTACAAGTTTATCATGGATTTTATCTATCGATTGACACTTGACAGTTATAGATATGTGGGTTAATGTGCTCAGAAGATTAAATATGATGACAATCCGAAACTTTTCATCTTGAGCATAACAATTTGTAATTTGGTATTGAAATAAGGCAATTGATGGCTACATCACTGGTGTCAACATATATTTATATATGTTTTTTTGGTCTAACGGATCAAGTCATATATGATGAAGTGTATATACATCACAATGGTCTTGGCAACAAAGTTCAATAATTCTGGTAATAATTATGCAAGAACTAATTGGAAAATTCCAGTCAGGTAATATTTTGCAAGTAAGCAAGAGTTAGAGATAAATTATGTCTGGAGTTTTTTACTTCAGAAGGCTAAATTGAGTTGCTCAATATATTTAGTAATATGCAATGTTGTATCGGTTTTTTATGTTTTAAATTTGTTTATCTATGTCTAATTATTGCATCAGGGAGTTAATGATTTCATTTATTTGGGCAAATTTAATGCGTTTTGACTGCAATTGCATAATATATTAAAGGCGTTTGGGAACGAAAATGAATTTTTTTGAGCTAATCTTCTTCGGGTTTTTTAGTTAAGATTAAGTGAAATTTTAGAGATTCGATATCATGTTTGGTATCTATTTTTGAGTTGCATCTCACTTATTCACTCTTCTTTCATATCTTGTTTTCTTCTTGGAAAGATTAACTTATGTTGAAGACATATTTACCTATGTGCCCTCTTATCGAGTAAAAGGGAGGAGTCTCCGTTTTTGTTTAACCAAGAGCAAGGAAGGGAATAATTTGTGAAAAGTTTCCAAGCAAATTGGTTCACGACTTAATCTCACCCATTTTTGGAGATTCAAAAGGTGAATTAATAGATGAACAGTAGCGGGCCAAAGAGGGCCGGAGATTAAAGTTGAGTCAGCCCGATTTTGTTAATGTGGGCTACCAAATGCGAAATTAAAGTTCATTAAAACTGTCTAATTGGGCCTAAAAGAAGGCTACCAAACGCCTCAATATTGAGATTAAAGAGATCCTATATAATTAGAATCTTAAATATAAAAAAGAAAGAGTTTAGTTTAGGTAATACAAGGAGTCTGCCTACACATTTCGATCGTCAGTCCACCTAGCTACAATAGTCTTGGCAACACCATCCAATAATTATATTTGAATATATGATGATGTGAAGTGTACGTATATAGAACACAATAGTCTTGGCATAATTCAGGTAATTATAGTTTTTGAAGAACTAATTGGAAATTTCCAGGCTTCATGTAATATTTTGCTAGTCCAGAATCAAAAATAAATTATGTCGGCAGGCGAAACTGAGTTCCTTACTCTATTGAGTTGATGATTTCATTTTATTTGGGCAAATTAAAATGAACGGCAATTAGCATTTGGATTGCAAATAGTGTTGAGATGTTTAAACATTTAATTAATTATAGCATAATGAGCATTAGGACTACGAACAGTGTTGAGATATTAAAATTTTAAATTAATCACACTCTTCCCTAACTGTTTAAAGTTTTAAATGAAGTAATTATTTAATATGATACCATGATTCTGGTCAAAGAGTTCCTACAGTAAAACCATCACTCATTCAGTCATTTGGTATTTTTGAAGAAAAGAAATGATTTTCACGTACGTGTCTAGTCCGTCATCAATCCGCCTCCACCCCCATACAAGCGGAAATAACTAATAAAACGATTTTTTATTTACGTGTTTTGCTTAATTGATTAATTTTGTGCAGAGTATGTTTGAAGGTTGTTAGAAAGTTAAAAATATTTTCTGTATATCCAAAGGAATAATGAGCAGTACAATATATAGACGACCTAAGTATAATTTAGGTAAATTAAGCCCAAGGCTATTAAGTATTAATTAATTCCAACACTAATTAACTTATTTCCACACTCCTCCTTAAAGTAGAGCATATATATCATTTACCAATCATGCTCAACTTATCACATAAAGTTCAAAACTATTTAGTGTCGGAAGCTTTCGTGAAGAAGTTATCTATTTGTTGTGGTACCATGTTAGAAGGTTAAGAATATTTTATATATATTCAAAGAAATAAGGAGTGGTACAATATATATACCTGACTACAGTTTAAATAAAAAATATATATTAAAATAAAGCCTTAATCATATTCGTTGAGCCCAAGGGTCAAGACCAGTCTAACACTAATTAACTTATTTTCACAAAGGTAAAGCAAGACAGACGGTTTCGTCTTCTTTCGCCTTCAAGAGTAAAGAAAGTGAAGCAAAAAGGAAAGAGGCAAGTTACTCACAAAACCTGGAAAGTATGGACAAGCCTAAAAATGTATCCGTGTAGTATCCGATACGTATCGGACATGGCTAAAAAGTATCAAAAATAAAATATAAAAAAAAAAGAAAAATAGAACACGGTGGGGTGAAATGTCCGATACGGCTAGGACACGACTGGGCAAATTTTATAATTATATAAAGTTTTTTTATGCATTTTTTAATATTTTTAGAATTTTTTGGGGAGAAAACTGAAATAACAAAACTTATTCTAGTTTTTAATTATACATACTTTTTCAAAAAAATTATTTTACATAGATTATACTTATAAAATAATTTTATTTTTATATAAAACATTTTTATTTATATATAAAATATATTTATTTATATAAAATATAACCGTATCGGTGTCATGTCGTGTCCTAAATTTTTTTAAAAATTCGTATCGTCGTATCCGTATCGCCGTATCCGTGTCCGTACAACATAGCACAAAATTCAATTATGAAAAGATGTCTATTATATTATTTACAAAATTCAAGTATATTACCCAGTCCCACAAGAAGTCGGAGCCAAAATTGAAGCAGGAGCTCTCTTCGGGCAGTGGGACGATTAGAGTACCTTAAGCTAGAAAGTTTTGGCCAAAATATAATTAAATCAGTCCACGTTATATTAGTTAATTTCAATAAAATATTTCTATTTTTTATTAATTTTTTTCATCATGTGTTTCTCAGTAGATTCGTAGGAATCTTTATTTTAATCCTTAGGTCTCAGATAAACTATTGAATGGCAAAAGTCATTGTTTTCAATCTCATATCAATAACTTTGATTCAATTGAAGTCAAAATCTGCGCTCAGAATATATATAGTTGACTTCTAATTATATTACTTCCTCCTATGTATGCGCTCCTAATTATCCTAATTAATCTATTTTCTGCATTTTTAACAACTTCATTGAGCAATATATTATTTCTCTACAAAGAGTACTTCAAGAGGGTGTTTGACTAGACTCATAGGCTCATAAACAACAATTTATAAATTGTTTAAGAGTTTATAACATGTTACAAATTGTGTGACAATTTTTTCAAGTCGAAAAACACCAACTTATAAGTTCAGCATCTCGAGCTAAACACAACGGTAACTGTGCGTAATATCCTGCATTGTGTTTATCCTGTTGCCTGATTAGCCGTAGCTACTGTTGGAAATGACGCCCCTGGGCCTGGATTTTCAGTATCTATCTTGATCAGCTTCCTCCACTCTTCTATATAATTATAGGCAGCTTTCTTGGCATCCAATTCTGGAAGCTCTTGCTCCTGAAGAACTTCAAGAATTTCCTCACTTTCAGCCACAAGACGAGCTGCTTCTCAAACTTTTTACTCCCTCTCTTCAAGGGCACTTGAAAATTATGGCACGGGGCCAAATTGGTGAGGCAAGCGGAGAATATGTCGGCGATCATGACCGATAATCTCTCAAACAGCTGCTCGTCTGTTTGGCTACCATTGTCTTGCACAATAGTCTGGCAGATGCGGTACATTGCATCAGCAGCTACAACAACCTGGCTTTATATCTCTGAAGATTCTCCTTCATATCTCTGGTTTTATCTGACAACATTCGCAGCGCATCCTCAGAACTTTTGCTGTTGCGGCCTACTTCTCCAATATCTGTTCCTTGCCACTTGCTTTGCAGCTCAACTTTTAACTAGACAACAAGGGCTGCATTCCCAACCCCCGCTGATTCTCCATTTGTGTTGTGGGTTTCCTCGATGAGCCTTACAAACTTGAGGCCTTCACTCACGCTTCTCAATAAATCATTAGTTTTAGCAGCCGTGATGTTTGGAAGAGCAGTTGCAATGCTTGTGAAGGTCACTATCGGCAGAGACCAGCTATTTGGAGCTCCTTCATGAGATTTCGAGCTGTCAAATTCTATCACCCCATTGAAGTTCACTGGCTTCTTCAGAAGTTTGATCAGGTTGTGGCATCGCTTCTTTTTAGGTAACTTCATTAGCCCATCCGCTTCTCTGCATAAGTTTCTCAGAGTCTTCTCAGGCATTTTTCCCTCGCCTTCAACCAGCACAGCATAACAGCTAATATCTCCCACCATTCCATCCCTTGATTCATTGGAACAACACGAGTTGAACAGGAATAGCTTTGCACTGACAGACGACGCTAGCAGAAGTAGTTTGCTGGTGAAAACAATTACAACCTGAACAACAAAGCAGAATCTGAGAAATACCCGTCTTGTACTGTATCCAAGTTTTTTTCCAAGTAGTCGTTCAGTTATTGAATGAAGTGGGCTGTTTTCCCACTCCAACAACATATGAGTGCAATAAGGCTCGACCTCACGTTCGTTTTTCAAGATTTCGTGAACTTCTTTTTTACTCTTCAAATGAGAAGCAGTGAGCCATCTGAATACAGGTGCAATAGAAGCTAATACCACTCCATTACTCTGAAATATTACAATGGTGACTACGGACTTCTTGTAATTATAGCCACTCCTAAACATGTATTCAGGAATAGGTTGAGAAGAGAACGGCAATAGGCGAGCTAATTGTATTAGAGATAGAAATGTCATGTAAAGGCACAAGATGCCTGGTATAACGCAGATCGCAGAGCGTGCAATGACAAACTGGGGGCTCCTAGTCTGCACCATCACCCAATATCTTGTCACCACTCTTTTCAATCCACCAATATTAGAATCTCCCCACTCCACTTGCATTTTTGAAACTGATCTAAAGTGAACTTTCTGATACGATGACTCTATAAGTTTTCTGAGAGTCGGAACCATGATAGACAAGGAACATAGTATTACAAGCATTAGAATCATGAGACCAGCACATACAATTTCCTCAACCAATATCCCGCCCCCCTCATCAGTCCCAGTTCCCAAACGAACTCATCTGGACATTAAGAATGCAGATGTTTACAACGATTGTAATCACAAGAATGCCTAGAGAAACCATGTTGAGCAGAATTTCATTGTTTCCCATTGATCCCAAACATGTCATGAAATTAGCCATTGCAGTTGACATAAAAACCAGGCTGGTAACCCGGGCTATTTTATCAGTTGGTCCAATCATCTTTCCACTCAGATCAACAGGCAGCTTCATTGATGCAGCTAACAAAGTCAAAGAAAAAAAATTCAATGAGAAAAACTTGCGAACCAAAGCCTCAATGCCTTGAAGCCAGCCCAAGCATCATTCAGCATAAAAGAGCTGCAAAACAAAGATGCTACTGCGATGTAAATGCCTATATAACGCATCGGAGCATCCAGTGAAACTTGCAGCGTGTCGGCAAAGTAAAGAGAGCAACAATTGAAGCATGCAAAAGAGCTATTATTCACTGTGCAAACAAGATTGTCCATGATCTTAACTAACTTTCTTGTGTACGAAAGAAGACACGACAATGAATTTGTAATGAGGGCTTTAGATTGTATATATGGTATTGCATTTGGAGAAGTTGACTTTAACATCAGTGTGAAGTTACTGAGTTTTCTAATACAGATACAGACCACCTTGGCTCTGGTTGAAGGAATCTAAACATACATGTTGTTATGGTCATATTCTATTCTAGTCAAGTCAAGTGCCTGAATTCCAGCTGGAAATTGTTAGCCGACCAAGTGTACTATACTCTAGTCTCTATGCTATTATTGATTATTAAAGAGGTAATAACTTATAAATATTTAAGAGTTAAGAGATTAATGTAATAAATAATTGAGATTCAGGGATTAGAAAAGTTTAAAATTGTTTAAAGAAAATAATTTACAACCTGTTGGAACTTTAACCTTGTCATGTTGCATTAACAATTTCACAGCCAACCATCGAGTAAAAAAAAATCATACTCATAAGCCAGTCATGAATTCAGGCAATAAACTTACTCAAAACTATATCTTATACTGCAGTAGATACGTCCAATAGTCCCACACGGAATAGATCACACACTTGAGTAAAAGCTATATACTACACAGATCACTCTGTAATGACATTCTGTATTGTATTCATGTTGTTGTCTGATTAGCCGTATCTGCTGCTGGAACCGACTCCCCTGGATTCTCTGTATCATTCTTGATCAGCTTCCTCCACTCTTCTAGGTAGGCAGCTTTCTCGGCATCCAATTCTGGAAGCTCGTGCTCCTGAAGAACTTCAAGAATTTCCTCACTCTCGGCCACAAGACGAGCTGCTTCTTTTACAATTTTCTCCCTCTCTTTGAGGGCACTGCTCTGACACTTGAAAATTATGGCATGGGCGAAATTGGTGAGGCAAGCAGAAAATATGTCAGAAATCATGACGGATAATCTCTCAAACAGCTGCTCATCTGTCTGGTAAGCGTTGTCTTGCATAATAGTCTGCTCCTCTGTCTCACTATTTTTATCTTGCATAATAGTCTGTTCGTCTGTCTCACTATTGTTGTCATGCATAATAGTCTGCTCCTCTGTCTCGCTATTGTTATCTTGCATAATAGTCTGCTCCTCCTTCTCGCTATTGTTGTCATGCATAATAGTCTGGCAGATTCGGTACATTGAGTCAGCAGCTGTAACATTAACCTGCCAACTATGAGGATTCTCCTTCATATCTCTGGCTTTAATTATCTGACAGGATTCGCAGCGCATCCTCAGAGCTTTTGCTGTTGCGACGTACTTCTCCAATATATATTCCCTGCCACTTGCTTTGAAGCTCAACCTTTAACCAGACAACCTCGGCTGCATTCCCGATGCCTGCTGATTCTCCATTTGTGTCGTGGGTTTTCTCGATGACCCTTACAAACTTGAGGCCTTCACTCACGCCTCTCAATAACTCATTAGGTTTAGAACCCGCGACGTTGGGAAGTGCAGCTGCAATGCTTGCGAGGGTCACTATCGGCAGAGACCAGCTATTTGGAGCTCCTTCATGAGGTTGCAAGCTGTCGAATTCTATCACCCCATTGAAGATCACTGACTTTCTCAGAAGTTTGATAAGGTTGTGGTATGGCTTGTTTTTAGGTAACTTCATCAGCTTATCTGCTTCTCTGCACAAGTTTCTCAGTGTCTTTTCAGGCATTTCTCCCTCTCCTTCAAGAAGCACAGCATAACGGCTAATATCTCCCTCCATTCCATCCCTTGATTCCTTGGAAAAACATAAGCAGAATGGAAATAGCTTTGCACAGACAGCCGACATTAGCAGAAGTAGTTTGCTGGTCAAAAAAATTACAACCTGAACAGCAAAGCAGAATTTGAGAAATACCCATCTTGCACTATACACAGGCATTTTACCGGGTAATCGTTTGATTATTATTATTGAAGGAAGTGGGTTGTTGTCACACTCCAACAACATTTGAGTGCAATAAGGCTCGAATTCAAGTTGGTGTTTCAAGATTTCGCGACATTCTTTCCGGCTCTTTAAATGAGAAGCAGTGAGCCATCTAACTACAGGTGCAATAGAAGCTGCTGCCACTCCAATAGTCTGATATGCTACAATGGATAACGTGGATCCCTTATAATTAGAAATACTCCCAGCAAAACCTTTCACGTAATAAGTATTATTCCCAGAAAAATATTCCTCGTTCTTAGAACTACTCCCAGCAGAATATTCAGAACCTTTTGGTTCAACATCAGGGGTTAGAGCTAATAGTATTAGAGTTAGAGATGTCATAAAAAGACACAAGATGCCTGGGATAATGCAGATCGCAGAGCGACTGGGGGACTCCCTGTCTGCGCCATCACCCAATATCTTGTCACCACTCTTTTTAATTCATCAATCTTGAAATTTCCCCACTCCACTTGCATATTTGAAACTGATCTACTGTGAACTTTCTGATATGATGACTCTATAAGTTTTTTGACAGTTGGAACCATGATAGACAAGGAACACAGTATTACAAGCACCAGAATCATGAGACCAGCACATACAATTTCCTCAACCAATATTCCGCCCCCCTCATCAGCCCCAAACGAACTCATCTGGATGTTACGAATGCATACGTTTACAGCAATTGTAATCACAAGAATGCCTAAAGAAAACATGTTTAGCAGAATCTCATTGTTCCCCATTGATCCCAAACATGTCATGAAATTAGCCATTGCACTCGATATAAAAACCAGGCTGGTAACCCGAGCTAATTTGTCATATGGTCCAATCATCTTTCCACTCAGATCAACTGGCAGTTTTGTTGATATAGCTAACAGGGTCACAGAAAAAGAATTCAATGAGAAATACTTACTTGCGAACCAAAGCCTTACTTCCTTGAAGCCACTGATAGCATAAACGATCATACGAATCCAGCAAAGCAAAGAAGCTGATGTTATGTAAAAGCCTATGAACAGCATCGGAGCATCCAGTGAATCGGTCGTCAAAATAAATGGAGCAGCAATTGAAGCATGCAAAAGAGCTAATATTCAGTGTGCAAACAGGGTTGTCCATGATCTGATCTTACTTTCTTGTGTACGAAAGAAGACACCATAGTGAGTTTGTAATGAGGCCCTTTGCGGATAAGGCTTGCTTTAGTTTGTGTGTATGGTATTGCAGTTGGAGTGGTTAATTACTGTGAACTTACCGTTTTCGATAGGCAAACAGGAGACGAGAGATATCTTTTTTGATTTTATAGTTGTCCACTTGTCCAGCGGACCAGGGGCGACGGACGAGAGATATTTTTTTTATTTTATAGTTAGTCCAGGGGGACTCCAAGATTAATGTTGGGGGTATAAAATTTTAACTCAAAAATAATAATAATAATAATAATAATAATAATAATAATAATAAGCTATTAAAAAATAAAATATTTTATTTAGAATATCTTTTTACAATTATCTCTAAAAATTTTCATATTTTGAAATTTTATCATAATTTTATTGTTACTAACCGTACTAAATATATCCTTTTCAATATATGTAACTAAATATTAATTATTTATAAATTGATCATCAATATATTTTTGTAGTTGATGTTTTACTGTCTTCCTCGTTTAGAAAACATTTAAAATCGATCAGTTGTCCATTGCAATTTAAACTATAAAATTTAAGGATACAATTTTTTCTTTTTTATGTGGGTCAAAAAACTATTTTTAAAATAAACAAATAAATACATGACTATTATTTTTAGTGAGATCAATTGACTCCACTTGAGCATGCGCGGAGTCGCCCTTGTAGTTGTCTATGAGAATTGTAATTGATTTTTCAATTACCTCCCATAAGACTCGTATCCGACCTTTCACCTAAAAACTGATATGACAAGGGTCGATCCTATTTGAACTTTAACCTTGTTATATGTTGAATTAACAATCTCACAACCCCATTGTGTCAGAAACAATCATACTCATAAGCCAGTCCTGAATTCAGGCAATAAACTTACTCCAAAGTCCAAACTATATCTAGTGCAAAATATACATACAATGGTCCGACACGTAATAGATCACACACTTGAGTAAAAGTTATATACTACACAGATGACTCTGTAATGAATAGCAAAGCTCAATACGCTTCACTTCAAACACAACGAAAGGAATAGGAAATATAAAAGCAACAGTCTTTTCACTCATGCATCACATAAAACCCCTATAAACTTAAGGGAGTGATTATAGGTCCCTATGTACTGAGGAGCAGCAAACAAATGGAACCCAATACGATTTCCCCTTTTTCTTCTTCTCTTTCTTTATCTCGATAGGGTATCTCGCCGGAGAATTCCACTCCTCCATGTCCTTATTGGTGTTATTATCCTGAACCTTCGGTGCACGAGCACCGTTATCTTTGCTTCCATTCTCATCCTTGTGAACTGCCTCAGGAACTTGTTTCGTGTTTGGTGACTTGACTTCATTCAGAAGACTCTTCAGAGGACTGTGTTGCTGCTTTACTGGGCTCCAGTTTGTTACTTTGGCTATTATTTCCTCGTTTTTCTTTCTGCCTTCCGATTCGTTCACTACATTGGTTAAAGACGGGAACCAACCGGCCTGAAGAGCATCGGATTTTGGCTGGTGTTGATTGCGGTGCACTGCCTCGATCTCTGTGGCAGCAGATGCCTGGTTGCTGTTGCCTTCTCCAGGTTGAACCAAAGTCATGAAAGAAGGCGGCTCGAAAGCATCTGATTTGTCGTCGGCGGGGGTTTTGCACTTTTGGGAGTTTGTTTCTAATGCGTCTGATTGGGAGTTTGTTTCAGTAACAGCCAAGTTGGATTGAGAGGAAAGTGCTGTTAATCAGTGGGACAAGATGGAGGTGATCAAAATGAGAACAGAATACAAGGAGTATGCATAGATATGTGTGTTGTATGATGCGTGTACTAGACATAGATACCATAATCAGCTCGAAACAAATGATTACTCAAACATAATGGAGAATAATACGCTGCAGACAATGCCAGAGCCAAGATTTTTGTTAGAGAGGATTCGAGATTAATAAAATGAAAAGGTTGATTTATTATTATTATTTAAAGAGTATATGTAATAGGGGTCCAAACTAATCCGCTTTTGATCATAAAATATTAATCCAAACTAGAAGACCTTGTTAAACATTGGGGTAACCATAAAGTTGAAACAAAGAAACAATAATTATATTTATTCAGATTATTGTATATGTCACAGAAGAGGACCATCTAATTATCGAAGGAACGAAATGCCAAAATCTTGCTTGAAGAGATTGAAAATTCAGATATAGGATTTTCAGTGAACATGCAAGCATACTACAATCTTGGAGACGTAATCAGTTAGTACGACATGTAGGAATTTTAATCAACATACAAGGATCTTGTATTTGCAATCAGAGACTTTACCTGAAATTGATCCACAGTTTGCTTCAAGACTATCAGATCTGCTGATTGAACTACCTGATAGATCCCTTGCTGAAACACCATCCGCATGTTTAGTTATCTTGTCATCATTTTCCAATTGGAAGGACTTGGAATCAACAGCCGCAACAGGTTCAACATTAATGATGTTCTTGTCATCACACGAAGCGACAGTTTCAGGTAAGTCTTGGAAATCAGAAGAAGGGACCGGAGTTTTTGAACTTTTGTTTGATGCTACAACTTCACTATCACAAGCCAGTTCTCTAACATCTTCACTTGAATGAGTCTCCTCAACATCAGCTGTAGCTTCACTCAAACTTTTGTCGGTTGATAAAGCCTTTGGCACACTCACAGTAGGATTCTCGGGGTTTTCACTCAATATTACAACATTGCCATCATGATTTATTTCAGCAACACCACCGATGCAACTGTTGTCATTAGCAGAATCTTTGCTCAGTGCTTCAGTATAAGATAATACAGAAGTTGTCTCTTTCAAAATTGGCTGCTCAGGAGTTGTTTCTGAAATTACAGAAGTTGGCTCTTTTGAAATTGGCTGCTCCGGAGTTGTTTCTGAAATTACAGAAGTTAGCTCTTTCGAACTTGTTTCTGAAACTAGAGAAGTTGGCTCTTTCGAAATTGGCTGCTCAGGAGTTGTTTCTGAAATTACGGGTGATACGGGATCTTGACAAGTGGCCATTGATGGGGAAAGTTTATCATGATTTAGCTCAGCATCTTGCCCAGTAGAATCATTAACTGCTGAGTTGGTTTTTGATAATTGTTCCAAAATTTGGGCAGCAGGCAATTCATAATCAATTACTTGTTTTTCCACATAACCTCCTTCTCCCTTTTCATTCTCAGCTCCCACATAATCATTACTGTACGAATTTTCTTCACAATGATCCACATCTTTTTTAAGAGCCATTGCAGTTTGGTCATCTTCAACTGCATGAATGTTTTCTTCAGATACCATTTCAACAGAAGAAATATCCTTAGATTCCACCACACACTTCTCTCCATCATTCTCACCTCCATCTTTCCGGTCATTATGACTTTGCATGCTTCCATTAGTGGTACTCAAGTGACTTTCCTCAGGCAATGTATTTTCAGTAGAATCATAAACCTTTTCTAATACCACAGTAGCACCAACATTCTTGGAAGTCTCGACAGCAAGAGGAATTTCACCAACATTTTCTGCGTAGGTATTCATTTCAGAAGAATGAGCAACGCTTTTTACCTCAGAAGAAGCATCCAAGTTTTCAAGAGCTTCATCTTTGGTCACTTCAGAAACTAATTTATCACATAACTCTTCCTTTTTTCCGACTGCAGTTAATGGAGGGTCGGAGATTTTACCTTCTTCACAGTTCACTGTTACAGAAGCAGACTTATCTTCTTCTTTTAGGATATTTTCTTTACCTTGTTCATTCATGTCAATTGGAGTCTCAGATTTGATATTGTCAGGCTGTAAACCATTCGTAACCCTACCAGAGACTGCTTCAGCACTAGTATTGGTTACTGGTGAAACCACTTCAGTTGGATCATTCAATTTTTCAATTCTATCTGCATTTTCGGAAGTGAAATGTTTTTTAGAGAAAATTAATTAACAGAAAGATATAATTTGCCTAGTAGAAAAAACATCAAATTATTAATTAGTTATGATCAAACCATAAATTCACTGATAATGTAGAAAAACAAAAATCATTAGTTATCCACAATATGAATTTTTCAAACAGGCAGGGTAATTCCAAAATGGGAATCATGAAATAATTTAGTATCACATAGCCACCAAAGTTGCAATCTTGACCTCTCGCAAGCGATTGAACGAAAATCTCAATCTCATGAGCAATTTCATAGCCAGGGAGTGATAATTTCATAATGCTGGTAAATGATCAAATGCAGAATTAAGTTGCAAATAATAATTAACACATGTCAAATTCAAAGACAAATAGCTCAATATCATTTATCAAGGCTTATCTTGTTCCAAAAGAGTTGTACAAAAGACAGATAAGAGAATGATAATATTTATGATTCTTGATGTTACAAAGCAACATTCTTTCTCTTTTCAGAAAGTCCAATTTCCAAAAGGGTTGGAGTTACTCAAGCGCGTAGAAATCAAACTATAAAGTTTGCAACTTTAACTCACACACAGTTCTGCTTCATCAACCGTTATTTGTCCCCAAGCAAAGATCATTAAAGAAAGACAATCTAGAACCCGAATCATAATTATAATCATAATATGATTCAATTACAGTGAGAAATAATTTCCAACATATCAACCCAAGTCATGTTAACTAACCACTTAAATTTCTTACCATTATTTTCATGGAGATCACCCTCCACACTCTTAAAACTTTCAAATCGCTCCTCGAAATGGGGAATTTTGCCACTCTCCGAAAAATCCGTGACGGCATCAGAAAACACATCCTCGGATTGTTTCTTCTCAAGCTTAGCAGCTTCAAGAACAATTTAACATAAGAAAAATAATCAAAACAGAATTCCAAAAACTCATGATAGCCCAAATATGTTTATCGAATAAAGGGTTCTCACGTGGGGTATGTTCATCACCATCTGAGGCATGCTCATCATCCGAACCAGCCAAATGGTGACCTTCTGGATGTTCTTCTGAGAGAATGACTTTGTACCCTTCTATTGTTCCACAAACCTTTTTGTGAGCTCTTCTGTGCCTAGCACTAGGGTGTGGATTTGGAAAAGGCCATCCACATCTGTGGCAGAGGTGCACTCCGTGATGCTCGTGCCCTTAAAGAATTTTAGGAGAATGAAAAGAATAGTTATTCTAAGGAATCTCAAAATGAGAATTGGTACAAGTTCCAGAAAACGACAAGAATAATCAATAGAAAGTAGCGAATTTAGGTGCAACAACAATCTAAACAAACAAGGTATTGTACGAGAAATGCAAGCAAGATGATATACACCAACTAAAGATCATTAGATTACATTAATCACACAAATACAGAATACATCAATTTTTGCAAATAACTCAAATAAAAAATCAATGCGTCTTTGTGAGGGCGGAAAGAGAGAATTCCCCAGAAATCGAAACACAGAAAACCCGAATCAGAACCAAAATCCCAAAACATAAACTACAAAAACATGGAGGAAGCACAGCAGATTAATTACAAAAACACTGTGGCAAGGGTAAAGTAACGAAAAGAGGTAAATCAAAACCTGTTGAGGCGGCCGCCATCTTGTGATCTTCACTGTCCATTGTCTGCCAAATCAGCTCAGTAGGTGAGAGAGAAAAGAGCAAATCAACTCCGCTCAACAATGGTGGTTTAGAGAGAGAAATAGAGAGAGAGAGAGTCTGTGCGTCTGAAAGAGAAAACAGGAAGACTTGACTTGAGAGAGAGAGAGAGAGAGAGAGAGAGAGAGGCGCAGTGACAAACTGGGTGATGATTGTGGAAAAAGGATTTATGCAGTGCACCATGTGCGCATGTTATCAGCAGTCCCAGACTTTTCTATGCATGGCTTACTGATGGTCTACAATCTGCTGCGGTGACGTCCACGGTATTACCCTGGAGATATGCTGTTATAGCTTGTACCTTACTAACTTCTATTTCTCATTTTCTTTTTAATTGTTGTACATCGCTGCTCTTAACGAATTTTCATTGGTTGACCAAAAATGTAGTTGTTGAAGGTATTACGACTTTCTATGTATTTTTTCTTATTTTCTAAAATTAATGACTTCGTGGAAAAATACTTTTCAACGCCCAAAAATGTAGGTCTATTATTTTCTCCAAAATCTATTCCTTTTATAAATAATGTTATTGTAATTCTTGATATTATCAAATCTTTGTATCAATAAAAATTATGCTTGTTTAGATATTTCAACCAAATACACGAATGGTTTGTCCAAAAATTATAAAGTTACCAAATAATAAAATTTATATTTAAAAAAATGCACATTTTTTTTTTCACACGTTAGGTGTATTTAACATGGATTTGTGTTATATAAAAGTTCGTATACAAAATTTAGTGTTCAACGTTTGTACACAAACAATCCTAGCAATGTCGACCATTTCGCAAGTGTTCTTGCATAATTGAGATAGTGCTTTTCATTGTAAGTTTGATGTATCATCTCACTGGCCGAAAAATATGAATTTTGTTATTTTTTTAAAGTAATAATTGATATTAGTTATTTTATATTATTCATTTGATAGGTATTGTAGGTTCTATTACACAATTTTTTGTTTTAAAATTTTTTTTTCTTTAGAACCAGGAGCTTGAAAAGGAGAGGATTATTCCTCATGGCTACACTAACCAATAATAATAATAATACATCATATGAAGTAATGAACCTAATTGTCACAAATAGATAAAAGTTTGTTGTGCAATTCTAAGGCCATAATTACCCTTTAGGGTGTTTATATATAGTAGGGGAGTAGGTGTACAAATTAAAGATGGATGACATAAGAAATAATACCAACTCCAACTAATACTATTCATGAGGATAATAAATGCACTATTCAATGGCACAAAATTGTTATTATACCATGAAATTGCCCTACCATGAGACAAAATGTAGCAATTCTTGATGTGTTAGTTGCACTTGTACATACAACGTCCAACGTAACATTTGATTTCTTGAAGTATTTTAATTTTTAAATAAAATCTATTAGATCAATTACCATAAATTATTTCAACAAAAAAACAATAAATTATTAAATAAAAAGAAACATATCAAAAACATCTCGGTGAATCCGTTATTATCATAAAGAAAGTACTGTACCACATGAAATATATAACTAATCAGCATATAACCAATAAGTTATTCCGTAAAAGTTCGATGAGGCCATGCAGCTTATGTCCACGGGGCTCAGACGTTATACATCTGAGATCATAGACCTTGTTTGTTAATCCTTACTGTTAGGTTAAGAACTTATCGTTCAAGTAATTTTTATAAGTAGTATCGGTGCTAGAGTTTAAATAATGCTTGAATACTCATAATTTTTCAAACTATCAAGAAGTGATCCATAAGTTTAGGATTCAGATTCTACTACTAATTCATGGGAGATTGAATAAATATCATTCGCACACTAAAAGTCCATTATTTCTCTATTTTTCAACTTTTCATAATTTTCTTTATTTATTATTATTATTTAATTTCAAATTTTATTTTGGTGGTTTCCCAACCTTTAGGTACAACCGAGTGCAGCGGAATTCCTCAATTTATCCGTTTAGACATACGACAACTGGAACGCGTTACACGCATCTACTTTTATTGACTTTTATAGTAAAGCCACAAACTATTTTAGCAGCGTCACAGACCAATCAAATTGAAACATGACAAAATATCCATGTCACGGCTGCTGGCTCCGCACTTCATACGCCAATGCCCGTTGCCTGTGAGATAGTTAGGTCACCGGCATCGTACTTTATCACCAAATATTAGTTTATGATTGAGGCAAACCTAGTTGATAGAATCAAAGGGACAAAGATGTGAGGATGTAATTAAAATAATAATGATTGCAACCCCTAAAGAATTATGAAATATAATTTGTGGCATAACTAGAAATTGGTTTGTCCCATTCACACCCACCAAAAGAAAAGTTTTTTTTGTTGGTGTTAGGCATAGGAAAAAATATTTCTTTAATTTGAAATTATGGAACAATATTAAATCAATTTCACATGCTATGTGACATTTAATAATTGGTCACCATGTAGGTGATTAAATCAAAAAATCAAACCAATCACCAATTAAAATTGATTTTGTGGGAGTGGTTATTAGTTTGGAGCATATTTTATTTTACTTTTGTTTTAAATATTTTATTTCTATTAACCGCCGAACATTTCACGTTTTGTTTGAATTTGGCATAATATAACGGTGAATATTTTATACCTGGCATCAAACATCTATCCAAGTGATCTTGATTTAGCAATGATCGACTAAATCATAAGAAACGAATTTTACCTAATTTTCTACGAGATTAGGGGTTCAGAATTTACTTCTTAAAAAGGATTCTCTAAGAGATTGAATGTTCAGAATTTAATCTTTAAAAAGGAACATTGGAAATAGTATTACCACTACAAAAAAAACTATTTTTCGTGACAATTTGTTGTGACGAAAAATAATAGCGTCATAATAGATTACACTATAGCGACGATATATAAGTTTGTCACCACAAAATAAACTTTAAGAGACAAATTCTTATATGTCACGAAAGACTTTATTTTATATGACAAAATTTAATACTCGCCACAAAATATTCAGACATTTGTCACGCTAAATGGTACAATGTACGGTGACAAATTATTTAACCTTTTGTGACGAAATGTTTTGCCACTTATGTATCATATATATGACAAATTTTAATATTCGTCACAAAATATTCAGATATATGTCACGCTAAATGGTACATGTACGGTGACAAATTATTTAACCTTTTGTGACGAAATACTTTGCCACTTATGTATCATATATATGACAAATTTTAGGTTTGTCACAAGAAATTATTTTGTCGCGACAAAAAATAATATCATCATATAAAGTATTATTATTTTATAAATTATTTGCATGTGACAACTTATAATAGTCACTATAAAATTATGGTATCATGAAAAAAATTTTATTGTCACAATAGGTCATTTGTGGTGACAAAATTAATTATTGTCATGTGAAATATTTTTGTTTTATATAAGTTTTTAATTGTGGCAAGTTCTTATTGTTACCATAGAAATATAATGTTATGGTAAATGATTGACCGTCACAATAATTAATTTTGTCGTGACAAAATGTAATATTGTCATATAAAAATTTATTATTTTAAAAATTATTTTGTTATGATATATTCATATTGTCATAATAGAAATATGTTATGTGATAATATATTTATTGTCAATACGATATTTTATATAACTTTAAGTATATAAATTATTAATTAAAACCTAAAAGTATATAAGCTAACAATTTTAATACAATACCTCCATAAATATGATTATATTTAATTTAAATAATTATATATTTTATATTTTAAAATAATAACACAAAAATAGTTAAATAATTATTGAAATAAGTGTATGAATATATTCCATTGTTATTAAATATATTAAAAGACATAATATTAACATGAAAGAAGCTGTCCAAATTGGTTTAGGAGTCAATATTTTATGTTGGAGACTCGAGTTCAATTCCCAACTAGCGCAATTAATAAAAAAAATTAATTCTCGCGTTAGCTCGTGCTTGGTTCGATGGATTCGGTGCTGGCTCATCTGAGGGGTGGGTGTGGTTCGTGCCAGGGGTGGTTGGGGTCTCACATAAATGAAATTTTTAATTTTTTTTATTTAATTTTTTTGTGACAAAATATGATGTGGTGACAAATATGTTTGTCACATGAGGTGCCTAACTGACGTGACTGTAGTGATAAATATATGACTATGATGACGGTAAGTGTCAAATATGTGACAAAAAGTTTGTCACAATAGAGCATGATATTGTGACAAAAACATTTGTCATAATAAGTGATCATTTGACCGGGCCTTTAGTGACAAAATCGAATTGCAGTGACAATACATATGTATTGTTATGACAACAAGTTTGTCACAAGAATGAAGTTTTTCGTGACAAAAGTACGTTTGTCACAAACCTATTGTGATGAATGTAGAAATTGTCGTCTGGGACTTTATACGACGGGCCTGTTGCGACGGCGACTGTGACAAAAATAATCGTCACAATAGATCTATTGTGACAAAATTGTCATGTATTGCGACAAATTATTTTGTCACAAAAAAGTGTTTTTTTTGTAGTGTACTTCTTTTTAAAAAAAAAACCTTTGAAGACAACTTACTTGTCGCTCAATTCGAATTCAATTAAACGTGATATAAATCCAAGGGGTTTTAGTTTAGTGATAACTGACTAGATAACAAGAGGCAAACTTTACCTAATTCTTTATAAAATCAGCCGTCATGGTTCGAAACTATTTATTAAAAAAATCTCTTATGGAGAGCTTTTCTGGAACCTAGGGCTCATTTACTTTGGTGGAATTTGGTGTGCTGGCTAATTTACCCATCATTTTCCAAGCTTTACTTTGCTTGGCAACTTTTCAACCAAAATCCCGAAGCCCTGGGTCTGGCAGAGAAATGGCAATGCTATACAGCCACTAGAAATAATGTTACATAGACCACTGCAGATGGGTTGTGCAAATTTACCATACTGCCCCGTAGTAGTTGTGTTTGCATATGTTTGCCAAAATTGTTTGCGACATCAGCACATGAAAATCAATGTTGTTTGCTCATGAAGTAAGGGTTAACTTTACATTTATTAACACACATCCTGCACGCACAAGGTTTGATCATTTTTTAATGTGAGATGGTCCAATGTGGGATGGTTAACACACATCCTCGCACGCACAAGGTTTGATCATTTTCCAATGTGAGATGGTTAACACACACACCCGCACGCCCAGACCCGAACTGGAGCGTGAAAAGCAATTTAATTTATTTCTCGCACGCCCAAGACCGAACAATCGAGGGTCTATCTTGGAACATGAAACCCAATTCAATCGGGGTTCCACCCTGGATCAATTTAACCCATCCAGACCCGAACAATCGGGGGTCTATGTTAAGTCCGTTTTTCGTGCTTATTTTAATTAGGAATCGATCATTTTATTGCACATCTTTGAGCTAAATCATATTTGTGATTCATTTTAGGTGCAATTGATCATGGAGCCAAGATGAACGAAAAACGGGACGAGAACAAGGAAAAATGAATTAGAGAAGCTGACTTTACGAAATCTTGAAATTGGGCCAAAAAGAGGTCACTAGTGATTTATAGTCGCGGCCGCGACCCCTTAAGGAAACACGATTTTATGAGTTGGTCACGTGCGCGACCGTTTCATGCCTGTTTTTGGTCGCGACCGCTACCTTGCCCAGACACGTTTTTTCGAAATTTAGGCAGTTTTTAGCAGTTTTGGTCAAGGATTTTAAATAGAAAAACTTCTTTATTATCAGACACGGAAAAAGGGGAGAAAAGAAGTCAGTTTTTGGGAGAAAGATGCAGAATTCTGGAGGAAGTTCGTGAAGACGAAAGTCGACAATTCCAACGAGATTTCTATTACTTCAAACTTTCCAGTTTCTTTTAAACAATAGTTTTTATTCATTTTCGTTATGAATTTCGCAGAATTTATCTTAGGGTTTGAATGTTTTGAATGTTAAGTAGATTTCTCATATTTCGTATCGTACTTATGTTTATGTTTGAAATGAAGAATTTATGTTTATTTAGCATGGATTTGAATTATTTTATGACTAGTTGAATAGTTAAGGCATGGGAATGATATATGCTAGGTGTTTGAATAAATGCCTGAATGAATAAACTATCCCTTGAATTTATGAAAACTTGGTTGAATTGTATGCAAAGGTTTGGCCACCCGAAGCATAATCTGTAGTCACTACTTAATCGAAAGATTCATAGTAACTTAGTTGTTTTCATAAAAGTTGGAACTAAAAGAACCAATGAAATTTGATCTTATTCCGGCTATGTTTATCTCCTTTAATTTATGCCGAGCCGCTGAGTTAAGTGAGGTACTTGTCTTGTTTTCTTGGTTAAATTCAACTATTAGATATTTGTGAGAACTTTTTTCATAGATCTATCGATTAGAGAACGGTATAAAATTGGTACTTGAATCCCCTTCCTCGTGGGTACGACCCCTTGTGACGGTATAAAATTGGTACTTGAATCCCCTTCCTCGTGGGTACGACCCCTTGTGACTTGCACTTGGGCTTTTGAACTTAACAAATTTCTGACTTGGGCTTGGGCTTTTGAACTTAACAAATTTTTGACTTGGGCTTTTGAACTTAACAAATTTCTGTCTATCAGTCTACCCTGGATCAATTTAACAGGATGCAGACGGTATAAAATTGGTACTTGAATCCCCTTCCTCGTTGGTACGACCCCTTATGACTTGCACTTGGGCTTTTGAACTTAACAAATTTCTGTCCATCAGTCTACCCTGGATCAATTTAACAGGATGCAGTCTGCTCTGATACCATGTGAAAGTTTATAATGCTTGGCCTAACTCACCTCATCAACAGCTAACTCATGAGGTGAGGGTTGGCTTTACATTTATTAACTATCATAAGGTTTGATCATTTTCCAATGTGGGATGGTCAACATACATATTTAAGTATTTAACGTTTATGCACCCACAATTAAAATTTTTGTAATGCAATATATAATGATTTTTGTATATTAATAAATAAAATTCTATGTAAAAATAAATTTCTGATAAATATCATCGTTTATATATCGATATGCCTTTTTAAAGAAATATCTTTTAACTAATTATTTAAAATAAAATTTTCAATGAAATTCTACTCTTCTGAATTAAAATAAAATAAAATTTCTCATATTGTTTTCAGAACATTGAATAATATATATTATGTACTCAAAATATATTTTTAAGAGTCTTTTCCTCATTAGTGTATTTTTTTACACACACCCTCAAGTAAAATTCGAACTTGAGTTATTGTCATGCAGAGAAACACTTGAAACAACTCTTGTTGGCTAGTCAATATATGTTGCTTAAGTTGGCGAAAAGTATTTATTTATGTTGTAGGGATTTTTTAATCCGTGATTCATGCGACTACTATTTCACAGAGTTAAAGAGAATGAGTTGTGAGGAAATTTTTTAAGGTATTCATATTTCACGTTAAAAAATATTACAATAAAATGGAGTAATGGACTATAAAACCAAAAAAAAAAATTAAAAAATAAAAAATAATAATAATAATATAAAGGGGAAATGTGGTATAAATCCCAAAATGTGGACTCAAATTTTAATTTACTCCCCATTTTCAAAAATATTTCAGTTCACTCCCCAGATGAAATACATATTTTGAGTTTACTCCCCATTTTTCGGGGCACTTACGACATATGGCCAAAAATATACGACATAACACGATTTAGATACGCGATTCTTCAGTTTTTATAAACAAAAGGTTCGAATTCGGGTCGCGAAGCCACGAACCGAGCTAGGGTTCGGTTCGAGTTCGATTTCTTCGAACTCGAGCCCGAACCTTTATTGATTCGGTTCGTTAGGCTCGCGAACGGGCTCGTCTCGTTTACATCCCTAGTATCAACCATTAAAATCCTAATAATTCTAATTTTAATCATGATAAAAATGTTGTTTTCGACCTGCATTGATTTAGAGAATTTTCCCGCTTATGTTTCTGATATTTTTGTTTCTACGTCTGAATAAATAAACCTTCTTGGTCGTCTTCCTTTATAAAAATAATAATAATAATAATAATAATAATAATAATAATAATAATAATAATAATAATAATATTCCATTAAAAGGGAAATATTATTGAAATAAAATTTTCATATAACTCCAATAAATAACATTCCAAGAATCTCATTATTTGATCATAAAAAAACACATTTTTATGATCAAATCTATTAATTGAAATTTAAAAATCATGATAATTTATAAAGTCGTAATAATTCTAAGTATAATCATGGTAATTTATAAACCTATTGATTGAAAGTTAGAAACTTATTTCTTAATTTAGATTCTTCGAATTCTAACTTTAATAATGGTAATTTATAATTTTGTAATTCAACAATAATGACCTCTATATTTAGAAAAGAATATCCATTAAAAGGAAAATAATACTTTTCACGATAACTCCAAAAAATAGCATTCCAAGAATCCCATGATTTGATCACAAAAAATAAATTTTCATGATCACATTTACATACATAATATTTCTATCAACTAACACTATATAAACGCATTTCCCTATCAACAAATACATACTGTGGAGAAACAATGGCCACCAACACCGGCAGAGCCACCATCACCACCGCCGTGGTACTGCTGGTGCTGGCAATGCGCAGCATAGCATTCAACGACGATTTTGGCGGCGTAAAGGATGAGATAGATGAATGTATTCTATTGTGCATCAATAACAAGCTGTGTGCTTGTGGTACTTTGCAGGGTTTGGAGAACAACGGTTGTTGTCATGATTATTGTCAGAATAAATGCGACGGCGATGGCCGAATCAACAGCTGCGGAGACCTTCCCAAGAAGCCTAATTGTCCTTGATTAAAACTAAAGAAATGAATTTATTTATTTTTAATCTATTTGGAATCTTGGTTGTTTTGATTTATCGATAAAATAATAATTACCTATCTCGTGTTGATAATGCTATATTGATATTGATTTATATTTTATATTTATCGGAGGTGCTTATAATTCAAATAAATTAGCGACGCACTAGAGGAAACAGGGGTTGGTCAAGTGGTCTGAGGTTCTTTCTCGAAGGCAAGGTCCCGAGTTCAAATCTCTTGTGCCATTTGGAGTGTATGTGTTGAAAAAAAAATAAAAATAAATTAGCGACGCACTAGAGGAAAGATAGAAAATAAATAGTAACTCTGCACCCTAAAAACACTAGAGGAAAGATAGAAAATAAATAGTAACTCTGCACTAGGGATGGCAACGAGCCGAGCCCAGCCTTGGCCTTTTTTCAGGGCTCGGGCTCGGCTCGACCAAGGCTCGAACCCGGCTCGGCTCGGCTCGAGGCTCGGCCTGGAATATTATTTTTAATAAAAAAATTAGTTTTTTTAATAATTTAATATATTTTTATATATAATAATATATATTAAATGAATATATATAATAAATATATTATTTTTTATTCATTTTGTATTAAATTTAATGAATATATATATAATATTATATATTAATAAAATATTTATATACATAAAAATTAAAAATATTATTTTTTTAATTAAATATATGGGCTCGCGAGCCACGAGCCAAGAAACAAAGGGTTCGGGTTCGGCCTCGGCTCGGCTCGGCTCGTGTAGCTCGCGAGCCGGCTCGACTCGTTGCCATCCCTACTCTGCACCCTGAAAACATATGCAGTAAAATAATAATTATTATCTAGTTTTATCAAAATTAAAATTTTCATACTAGTAAACATAGTAATTAAAATATAGATTATAAAATATGAGGGGAAAAAATTAAAAAATTATTAAAAAAAAAAAACTAAAGTAAAGTGATAGAAAAGAGGAGTTATCAAGTTTTTAAAGTGATGAGGCTAGAAAATCACTCTCGAATCACAGCCGTCCACGTGGCAGCACACCGCTAACTAAATGCCCTGACGCTCGCCTTGGTGGGCTCATGGGCCTTCACGCTGCTCAATTGCCAGATAATGTCATCCGTCAGTCAGCGGATGACCATTCGGACCAAGGGCCCTAACCAACGGGTTGGACGCTCGGGTAGCGGCCCTCAAGGTTATCCTTCACAGGGAAGCACCCACTTGAGGGCCCCACTAATACGCTCGGTATTCCGACGCTCAAGGGTCATATATCGCGAGGAGGCCATCCATGCATTCTTCGAGCGTCACCAGCGTTCGGGCATCTCCATGCCCCGTTTCGTTGGATCCATCCTCGGCAGAAAGAATCTTAGGCCCCTCCCCCGCGTAACCCTCGTCAACAACCTCTGACACAAAAGTACTGTGCACCGCGCACCTGACACGCCGTCACCCTTTTCAGGGATGTCATTCTCACTCCACCAAAGTCTGACGCGTGTTAGGGCAACACAGGTTTGGGACCACATGGTCAATTTACCCATCTACCCCCATCCCTAACATATAAATAGGAGAGAAGCCATGCATTCTCTCCCAAGTGATCATCTGCATAAAACCATACATATCGTTCCGGGCATTTTCCACTGAACTTCTCAAGCTTTCCACTCACCACAGTAACTCTACCTTAGTAGCTTGCACTCTTGGTGTTATCCTAGCTGGAAGAACCCACGCTCAAAAGGAAACCCAGATCCTGAGGCTCTAACGCCTGTGATGGTCTTCCCCTTTTCTTACAAATTCTAAAGTGTTGTTGCATTAGGAAACTCAGATTTCTCGCACCATCATTTTTGGCGCCGTCTGTGGGAAACCATCACCACCACCTTTTGTATTGCCAGATCCTTCCTCTGAAAGCTAGTTGAAAAGTAACACCAAACTCTTCAATCATGGTAACTGCGACAAGATCAGGAGCATTGAGAGAAAGAGGCTCTCTTCCCCCCCGTCAACGAGGAGAACACAGGAGGCAACGTCCCCACTGGAGAAGCAAACCCCCCAGCCGCAGGAAACGGGGGCGAGAACACAGAACCTGCGGGGACAAATCTCCCGTTGGGTAGGAACGTTGCAGAAGGGCCCAGCACCGTTGCTCCAGCTGCAGCTCACGCCGCCCATGCTTCCTACCCATACTCTGGGATATATCCCATGGCCATGCCTCCTCAGGGATATCCGTTTGTGCAGCCGGGAATGATGCCTGGGATGATGCCGGTGATCCAGCCATATCAGGTGGGGACTCTGAATCTCCCCACATCTTTGCCAAGAGAAATACAGGGGGTGGAGATGCCCCAAGTTACTAGCCAACAACTTCAGGCGCTATATGCGCAGTGCGAAAGTCAAGCGGTGCAGAACGCCTGGGAGCATTTCATGGCGGCCTATTTCCCCTCGCAGGCTAGCGCTCGCCTGGCCCCGCCTCTAGGAGGGCTCCCCGCACATCCCCTGACAATGGCCCAGAACGCGTTAAGGGCACAGCAATCTCCCCAACCACCGAATCCGGAGAATGAAGCCCCACCGAGGGTCCAACCAGAACGACCTGTGGGAGGAGAGGAGAGGGCCCCTCGAAATGAGGTGGCCGGAGACAATGAAGAGGTCCAGTCAAGGGCCACAAGGAGGGCAAACCGCAGAAATGCCGGTGACCCTCAGCTAGCAGCTGTGCAGGATCAGATACGAGGGCTCCAAAATGTGGTAGAGCAGCTCTCTCGAGCGCGGTCTCACGCTTCCCGCGAAGGGGGCGAGAGGTCCAAGGCCAGAGACGCTCGGCGACCACGTAGCCCCGTTTCCCACCGAAGAAGAGGGGCCAGCTATGAAGATCCCGACGAGCGAGATTACAGGATCATGGCGGGTGATTCCCCCCTCGTCGAGGAAGTTCTGATGACCCGGGCAGGGAAGGGAAAAATTCCCTCATCAATCAACAGATATGATGGTACTACGGATCCGGCCGAGCATCTGGACCATTTCGTGCATCTGATGCATCTCTATGACCATCCGGATAACTACTGGGCCAAGGTGTTTGTCACTTCCCTCACAGGAATGGCCCAAGAATGGTACAAAAAGCTCCCCCCACGCTCAATCCGAGGGTACTATGACCTGACGGATGCTTTTGTCAGCCACTTCAATTCGCTGAAAGCGCCTGCCCCGGCCGCGACCGCTCTTTATAGCCTGGTCCAAGGGCCGAACGAGACTCTCAGATCCTTCATGGGGAGGTTCAATAAAGAAATCTTGCTGGTCGAAAAGCCCTCGATGGACTTTTTGAGGCACGTTTTGTTTGGGGCCATCAACATGAAGCATTACGTCAGCAAGGAGTTTGTGGAGGAAGTGGCCAAGAAGAAGCCACGCTCGTTGATGGAGATTAGAGAGATTGCAGATTCTTTCTTTACCCTCGAGGATATGTATATAGCGAGGGATCAGAAGATGGCCAATGCCCCTCGCCCCACCAGAAACCACGAGGACAAAGGGGAGCCCCCCCGGAGTCATCGTCGCAGCCCCATACCTGCTCGCCGCCATTCCTCCCCTCCGCGGAGGCTCGAGCGTGTCCCCCTCAATCGCCCAATTGCCGAAGTATATTCTCTGGCGGACCAGAAGCTGTTCAAAAGGCCCCCCAAGCTGAGAGAGACTGAGGCGCAGAAGCGCTCGGGGAAATACTGCGCTTTCCACAAGCAAAAGGGGCATGACACTAATGAATGCCGCCACCTGGAAAAGGAGATCCAGCGGCTGATTGCTGGGGGGCACCTCAAAGAGTTTGTCAAAGTACTGGAAGGGTATGACGAACATTGCGCAGGAAGGGCGCTCGAAAGAAGGAGAAGTCGCTCACGTTCCCGTAGTCCTCGTCGCCAGCGCCCAGAAACCAGCGAGCGCAACAAGGGGAAAGGGGTAGACGTGGAGAATCAGCCCTTTGCGGTCATTCACATGATTGCGGGAGGCCCCTCGGGGGGCGACTCCAATGCTTCCCGTCGCCGCCATGTACGAAGCTATAATCAAAGACCGACACTCCCTCGCCCAGTGCTTTCTGTGGACAGCTCATCGCGTTCAAAGGAGGATGAAGTCATAGGGTTTACCGAGAGAGATCTTGAACACATTGTATCACCCCATGGGATAGGAAAAACCTCTGACTGTCCCATGGTGGTTAGTTTAGACGTTCATAACCACACTGTAAAGAGGGTTTTATTTGATAGTGGAAGCTCTGTGAACGTTCTCCCTTACTCCACGTTCCAACAAATGAATATAACAAACATCCCCCTCGAACCTCTCAGAACTGCCCTCGTAGGGTTTGGAGGTTCCGAGATCGTCCCTCGCGGACAAATTCGCTTGGCCACCTCTTTTGGTCGCGCCCCACAGCGAAAAACTTTGAGCGTTCTCTACACCATCGTCGAGGTAGATCTTCCTTACAACATCATCATTGGGCGTCCAGCCCTCGTGGATTTCAAGGCTGTAATTTCCACCTATCATCAGAAAGTCAAGTTCCCAACCCCCGAGGGTACCGGAGAGATTCTGTGTAACGTCAAAGAAGCTTGGGAATGTTACATACTTTCGCTTCGAAGCCACAAGCCCAAACAGTCCGTTCAACTTGGGTCTACTAAGAAGTCCGTTGATTTCCCAGAGTTAAACGAAGATGGCCCCGAGCGCAAAAGAGCCAAGCTTTACCGAAAGAAGAATAAAAAGAGGACCCCTGGGGACGTTCAGTGTTCGGAGAACGAGCCACCGGGGGCCGTCGAGGGCTCTTCCTCAGAAAACGAAGGTGATGAGCCCAAGAATAGGCTCACTGGGAAGAAACGAGCGTTAGAAGCACCGAGGCCAGAGGTTCGGATTGAGCCCACCGAGGAGTTTTTGACCGTCGAATTAGAGCCTGGGAATCCGGATAAAACAACCCAGATTGGCTCGAGTCTGGATGGGCCCTCGCAAGTTTTGATGATCGATTTCCTAAGGGAGAATTTAGACGTTTTTGCGTGGAAAGCTTCTGATCTCACCGGGATAGATCCGAGCGTCATTGTCCACAGGTTGAACGTGGATCCAGCCTTCAAGCCCATCAAACAGAAGAAAAGGGACGTTCATGGTTTTAGGAAACGGGTTATCGAGGAGGAGGTTAATAAGTTGCTTGATGCTCAGTACATTGAGGAGATTTTGTACCCGGAATGACTTTGCAATGTGGTGCTCGTTCCAAAGAGCGCTAATAAGTGGCGTATGTGCAACGACTTCACTGACCTCAACAAAGCGTGCCCCAAAGACCATTACCCACTACCGAGGATCGATCAGTTGGTGGATTCTACAGCCGGGTGTGAACTCATGAGTATGATGGACGCCTTTCAGGGTTATTACCAAATCTTTATGGCGCCCGAGGATCGCCCCAAAACTGCGTTTATTGTGCACATGGGTGTCTACTGTTTCAAAGTCATGCCCTTCGGGCTCAAAAATACAGGAGCAACCTATCAACGCCTTGTCAATAGAATGTTTGAGCGCGAAATTGGAAAATCTATGGAGGTGTACGTGGATGATATGATAGTCAAAAGTGAGCGCCAACACTCCCATCTGGAGGATCTCAAGCAGACTTTCGATATTCTTCGTCGCTACGGAATGAAGTTGAACCCTTCAAAGTGCACTTTCGGCGTTCGAGGTGGAAAGTTTCTGGGATACATGGTCAGTCAACGAGGCATAGAGGCAAACCCCGAGAAGATCAAAGCAATCCTGGATATACCCTCCCCTCGCAATCTGAGAGAGGTCCAGGTACTCGTGGGAAAGATCATTTCGTTAAACAGGTTCATTTCCCGCTCAGCAGACCGGAATTTACCCTTCTTTAAAATTTTGCGCAACGCTCGAAACTTTTCCTGGAACGAGGATTGCGAAAAGGCCCTGCAGAACATGAAACAGTACCTATCGAGCGCGCCTTTGTTAACCAAGCCAATCCCGGGGGAGAACTTGTTTATCTATCTATCAGTCTCTCTGGAAGCAACGAGCGCTGTCCTCGTAGCCATCCGCGAACGTAAGCATATGCCAGTATATTACCTAAGCAAGACTCTACAAGGAGCAGAGAAAAGGTACATGGAAATTGAGAAGTTTGCCTTTGCGCTCGTTAACGCATCCCGAAGGCTGAGGCCATACTTTCAGGCTCACTCCATCACAGTGCTCACAGATCAACCACTCAAACAAGTTTTATCTAAGCCGGATGTTTCGGGAAGATTAATTAAATGGGCGATTGAGCTTAGTCAGTTTGATATCTCCTTCGAGCCCCGTACAGCCATATAGGCTCAGGCAGTAGCCGATTTGTTGGTCGAACGTTTCAATTTGGAAACTGAGCCGCAGGCGGACGATGGTTTATGGCTTTTGCACACGGATGGCTCCTCGACCTCACAAGGGGGCGGTGCCGGGGTGACCCTTAGGGATCCCCTAGGAGCAGAAGTTGACTACGCAATCAAACTGGCGTTTCAAGTCACCAACAACGAAGCTGAATATGAGGCCCTCGTCCAAGGGCTCAGGATTGCGCTCCAAAATGGGGCCGCTCGTGTCACAGCATACGTTGATTCGCAGTTGATCGCGAGTCAAATCGATGGTAGTTATGAGGCTCGAGAAGCCACCATGGCACGGTATCTATCGAGCGCCAAGGAGGAGATAGCCAAGTTCAGGGAATTCCATCTGTTGCAAGTTCCGAGGGCGGAAAACGAACGCGCTGACGCTCTTTCGAAGTTTGCGTCCGCTCTGGACAGCCATAGTGAACGCGTAGTTACATTTCTGAGAACGGAGGAGCCACTGATAAGTAAAGGCGAACCCTCGAAAGAAGTGCACACGATTGACCCCGCCGAGCCTTGCTGGCTTGACGAGATTGTCAGATTCCTCCGGGATGGAACATGCCCGAGCGACAAAGTTGAGGCTCGGAAGATCAAAAGCAAGGCCCCTCGTTTCTCGTTGGATACCGAGGGTAGACTATTCAAGCGATCCTTCCAGGGCCCACCGATGAGATGTTTGAGACCCTCGCAGGCCAAAGAAGTTCTAGAGCATATACACGGCGGAAGTTGTGGGAACCACTCAGGCGGACGAATCTTGGCGAAGAAAATCTTAAGGAGTGGGTTCTATTGGCCCTCGATATTGCAAGATGCCATTCAATATTCCAAGAAGTGTCCTAAGTGTCAGTTCCACTCCAACACTCCCCAGTTGCCGGCGGCTCAAATGATTCCTATTGATGTTTCCTGGCCTTTTGATCAATGGGGCATTGATATCGTGGGACCTCTCCCAATGGCGGTCGGGCAAAAGAAGTTCGTAATACTTGCTGTGGATTATTTCACCAAGTGGGCTGAAGCAGAGGCGGTCGCTAAGATAACGTTCAAAGTTGTGAGGGATTTCATTTGGAAAAGCATCATCTGCAGATATGACATCCCGAGGGTTCTCATCTCGGATAACGGTTCCCAGTTTATCGCTGCCGACACACGAGATTGGTGCTATGAACTAGGGATCGAGCAACGATTCACTTCCGTGGGCCACCCTCAAGCTAACGGTCAGGCCGAAGTGACCAACCGAACAATACTCCAGCATCTGAAAACGATGCTCGAGAGCAAGAAGGGTGAGTGGGCTGAAGAACTTCAGGGAGCGCTGTGGGCGTACCGTACTACCCCGCGAGCAGCAACGGGGGAAACCCCTTATTCCCTCGTGTACGGCTCCGAGGCCATGGTACCTGCGGAAATTGCTCAAGAATCCGCACGCGTTGCCTATTTCGAGCCTGCCGCCAACGAGGCCAATCGGACGCTCGAGTTAGACTTGTTGGATGAGAAGAGGAATGCTGCATGGGCACGTATTCACAAATACAAAGCAACCGTTGCTCGCCAGTACAATAAACGTGTTAAAGAAAGGACTTTCCAGCTAGGGGACTTGGTCCTCAAAAAAGTTGAAGTCTCCAAACACGTAGGTAAGTTGGACCCTAATTGGGAAGGCCCCTTCAAAGTCATTCAAGTACGGGCAAATAACACCTACTTGCTAGAGACTTTGCAAGGCGAGCGTCTCCCTAGGCCATGGAATGCATGTAACCTTAGAAGGTTCTATGTGTAAACTTCAACCTCTTTGTAATGGCCCGTTCGCGGCATGAAATATTTTTCTTTGATGGAAAGCACGTTGTAATCATTTCCGAAAGTGCATCTATGTAACAGTAAGTATTTAATGCTTTGTTTTTATTATTTACTTGCTTTCTTATCTGACTTAATGATTCGAGCGGCAAGAGGCTCACTCCGTGTTGAACATCTTCCACGTCGAAAAGCCCATGCGATACCTCAATCATACCAAAATTGCACTGTCCAGGTGTTGATAACCATCCACCTATAACAGTTTGAATGATTTGTAAGAATTGGACCTAAAAATGAGCGCGTCCGACAACGGGGAGCCCAACGCTCAACTTACGCCAGCTGAGTGTTCATCGCTCCAGCTCATACACGTAAGAACCCCCTGTGACCCTCATCCAACTGGGTAAGAGCACGCTCGTAAATCGTGGATGCCGCTAACGCTACGACTACGCTCATTTTTACCCCTTCTAAACCAATCCTACAGGGATTTCCAAAGTTCAAATTCAAGCCTCAAGGGGAATACAGCCATGGAGCATTCATAAGAATCACCCTCGCGCCTGTATTTCCTCAAAGGTTTTCTGAATTCAAATCCACAGTTCATTTCTATTATGGCCAGGGAACCCTCCTAAGGGTCACCCTCGCGCCCGTACTTGCAATAAGCCAACCGTCTAACGTCGCGAGCATCTAAGCTTGATGTGCATGGTGATGAGTATCAGAGGACCGTCGTAAAAGACGCCTTGGCCTACTTACACACTAATCGCAAACGCTCAAACAGCAGATTTCAATATGAAAAGCTTCAAAGCTCAACAAGTTTACATCATTCACCATCCAAGAGCAAAAGGAAAACCATTCAAACAGCAGAGCAGTAGAGAAAGAAAGCTAAAGTATGGAAAGAAAATCAATACGTTAAAGGAATAACAGGAGGGTTAAGTACAAGCATAAGATGTTCTTAGTAATGGAAAGGAATTTAAAACAACAAGGGATCAGCATAGAGAGCGTCAGTGGGCCGGAGCGTCTGGTTCAGGAGGGGCTGTTGCAAGGGGAACTGGAGCCAGTACGTTAGCATCAGAGGTGTGATCCTCGCCGGGTTCATCCGCATCCGCTACGTCCATAAGAGTGCCCTCATCTTCAATCAGGAGAGGCTCGGGATCCCTCCGGTTTGCGGCAATATACTCCCTCTGGAGCGTTTCCACCAGCTCCTGATACTCGGGCTCCGCCAGGCTTTCCGAGGGGTCCTCCTCCTGGACCATTGGCTCACCATTCTCGTCGAGATCCATGCGGAGACGAGCGTCGGATCGAGCGCTTTCCGGGGCCATTCCAAACCTCACCATCTGCCCAATCGCTTTATGGAAGAAGCGTCGAGCATTATCGAAGCACTGAATGTTGGCCGCGAACACAAAGGCCTTGGAGCGCACGAACTTCCTCACAGCCTCCCAAGAAACCTTCGCCTCCAAGCCCTGTATTTTGCCTTGCAAATCAGCGAAGGCCTTGTTGGCTGCCTCGTTCTGGCGGGTGCTCTCCGCTAACTGCCCACCCAGTTCCGCATTTTGAGCCCTCAGTTGGTCTCGCTCCTCCTTCATTTTCTTGTAACGCTCATCAAGAGTAAGATAGGCCTCGTCCGTCTTCCGGAGGTTCTCCCTCGCCTGGTCCAAATCACGGTTGGATGTAGTCAGTTGAGCATGGAGGTTGTTGTAGTCCTCCTGCAGTTGGACCGGGTCAGAGACGCGCAGCAATTTCTTGTATTTGGCCTTACGCTCAGAATATGCTTGCGCTCGCCCTTGCAAGTTTTTCAGCCTCGGGATTACCTCCTGGAAGCAATACACGAGGGTTATAATCGAGCGTAGAAAGAACAAAGGAGATTTGTATAAAGGAGTATAGACTTACCGTCAGAAGGACATGGCAGGCATCGTCTGCAACGCGAGCGGCGTCATGATTGTTCAGCTTGTCGTGATCGCCGGAAAATTGTAGTTTCCCAACGATGTCAGAGACAAGGTTGACGGAGTAAGCGCTCTTCTTGAGGAGCACAGGGCCCTCAGTCCGCTGCCGCTTGTAGCGGGAGTCGCCTTTGCAGCCTATCTTCCAGAATTCTTCATCCTCGGAAGATGAAGTGTCGCTGCCCTCGCCGCGGTGGCCCACGACCACCTCTTTACCCTTGCCTGAAATGGGGAGTGAGTCTGGCATCCTCTTTCTCTTCCCCTGACGGTCGGCACGGAGGATTTCGTGAATACGTACAGGCTCGCCCGAGCGGTTCCGTGATCCGCTTGAACTCAGAGAGATGGGGCCCACGGGAGCCGCCGGCGGAGGAGTGGCCTCGTGGGCACCTTCCAAAGTCAGATCCTCAATGGGGCCCCTTGGAGGAGCCTCATTTCCTGCGCCCCCACGAGCATCGCCTTGTCCCCGGCCCGCTGCTCGGCGGTTTACCCTCGCCCTCGGAGGGCGGTTCTGCTGCTGTTGCGGCTGTTGAGGGTCAACTGCGGGTCCTTGGGCACCCAGCATACGGGATAAAGCCTCAGCATTCATGCCTTGTGATAGAATTTGGATGCCTGCAAGCAAAAGGAAACGAGCGTCAGAAGACTGATTATTTGGAACACATAAACAAGGAAACAACGATAACGTTAAGTCAGAGAACTATTCTAAAAGTTAGAGATGTTAGTTCCTAGAATCTAACCATCGAGGGTCATGATGTCAGTAGGCGGGTTGAGTATCATGTCAGGGGGGCAAGATAATCCGTAGCGGAACAATATCTTTTCGTTCTGCACCAGTGTATCTGCCTTAATCCACTTCTTCTCAGCCCTCATCTCGAGGGCTAACCCCATTGCCCACTCTTCAAAGTCCTTGTTCCTCGTCCTCTCCCTTATCAATGGACCCTCGCCATGAATCATCCATTGCCGGTGAACTCCGAAAATCCCCCCGGGAGCCCCCACGAAAAAGTATTTTCCCTTCCAGTGCTCGCCATAGGAGGAAGATGGAGAATCTATCATCTTGAAGCCTGATTTGGCCTGGGCGTAGTAAAATCCGTCTGTAGGCGACGAGCGCGGCGAGCGGGCTACTTGGATTAAGCTGTCAAAGTTGATTATCGAGGGTGATTTTCCCAGGGCCCTCATCGTTATTATGAACGTATTGATTAGGGCTATGCCATTGGGTAGAATTTGTGAAGGGCAAAGCCCTAAATGGTGGTAGATGATGACGGCATCGTGGGCGATTGGAAACCTCAGACCGCCAGCAAGGACTGCGTCCCAGTAGACCGTCATCATCCCAGGCGGTGGTCGATTGGCCCTCTCCCCTTCCTCCGGGAGCCTCATGGGAAACACGGCTTCATCCCAATATGCCTTCGCCCTCAGCTCATCCAAATCCCCGAGGGTCAGAATACTCTCGATTTCATCCGGAGACCTGTCAGTCTGGTGGCGGTTATCTTGCCTTACTCGAGTGGCAGGCTCCTTGCCTCTCCGCTGGCGCCTTCTGGAAGGTTCAGCCTCGAACGGACGCCCGGATGGCCCTGCTTCACCCTCGGGAGCCGCCATAGCCACTGTGATCCTATGGTCTTGAGGTTTCACAGCGCTGTTCAAAACAGGGAGTGCTCTCTCCCCTTGTCTCAACATCTCCATCACATTGTCCATCTCCTCAAAAAGACCTTCCTGCTCACCGGGAGCACGCTCGTTCATCCCTTGAACAGCGGCGTTCACCTCTTCCTCCCCGGTGTCAACCGGAGCCTGGGCCACCGATATTGCCATGGGAATAACTTCACCTCCTGGATGCGCCCTAATTAGAGGAACAGCCACGGGGACATCGCCGTGAGGGGAGGAGCTCCCCACCGACATCTCCTCAATCTCCCTTACATAATCATCGGCTTGATTTCCGGCCATGGTCAGTTTTCAAATTTTGGGAATGGGATTTCTAACAGAGAGCTCAAGGAAAGATAAACTTTCTGAAACAAATTCAACGGTGGATAGTGGTTTCTCCTTCAGGGGTTTGTCTCACACAACCTAAAGCTAATGTTAGTACAGGGAAAATAAAAAGAAGAATCAGGAATTCTTTACCTAAGATGTGGGGAAGAAGATATTCGCCGGAGAAAAGGACTCTTGCTATGGATATGCTTGAAGGAAGTCTGAATGCGTGAAAAAGCTTCCATGGCCCTGCAAACCCTTATTTATAGGGGAGATGGAGTATGGATTAGGGTTGAAAATTCAAAAATGCAATCATTTCCCGCCTGGGAAACCCCCCACTTTTGGTAACCGGCTCACGTCTCCCGAAGTCCACGCGCCCACGTTCCCACTCAGCATTAAATGCGGACTTGACAGCATTTAATGCGATGTCAGTTTGTGTCCGTTACAGAAGACCAGCAGTCTCCTCGAGGGTAATGCCCCGTCCCTCGTATATTTGAAATTCAGGATTCCTCCTTTGTAAATTCTACAGTACGCTCGATGCGATACTACAGAATTTGGGGGGCAAAATGATGAGGCTAGAAAATCACTCTCGAATCACAGCCGTCCACGTGGCAGCACACCGCTAACTAAATGCCCTGACGCTCGCCTTGGTGGGCTCATGGGCCTTCACGCTGCTCAATTGCCAGATAATGTCATCCGTCAGTCAGCGGATGACCATTCGGACCAAGGGCCCTAACCAACGGGTTGGACGCTCGGGTAGCGGCCCTCAAGGTTATCCTTCACAGGGAAGCACCCACTTGAGGGCCCCACTAATACGCTCGGTATTCCGACGCTCAAGGGTCATATATCGCGAGGAGGCCATCCATGCATTCTTCGAGCGTCACCAGCGTTCGGGCATCTCCATGCCCCGTTTCGTTGGATCCATCCTCGGCAGAAAGAATCTTAGGCCCCTCCCCCGCGTAACCCTCGTCAACAACCTCTGACACAAAAGTACTGTGCACCGCGCACCTGACACGCCGTCACCCTTTTCAGGGATGTCATTCTCACTCCACCAAAGTCTGACGCGTGTTAGGGCAACACAGGTTTGGGACCACATGGTCAATTTACCCATCTACCCCCATCCCTAACATATAAATAGGAGAGAAGCCATGCATTCTCTCCCAAGTGATCATCTGCATAAAACCATACATATCGTTCCGGGCATTTTCCACTGAACTTCTCAAGCTTTCCACTCACCACAGTAACTCTACCTTAGTAGCTTGCACTCTTGGTGTTATCCTAGCTGGAAGAACCCACGCTCAAAAGGAAACCCAGATCCTGAGGCTCTAACGCCTGTGATGGTCTTCCCCTTTTCTTACAAATTCTAAAGTGTTGTTGCATTAGGAAACTCAGATTTCTCGCACCATCATAAAGTGTGAATTAACAGTGATGAAAATAAATAAAAAATAATAATATTTTTAGAATTCAAGAAACACATCGACCTCTTTCACTTGATATGATAATAATAATAATAATAATAATAATAATAATAATAATAAACTTCTATATTAAAATTTTAAAGTTATCATCTGGATAATTTAGGTGCTAATATAATTTTAAAATTGTTATTTTAGCCATTGTTAATTAGTGGTTTATTTCTTCAAGTGATTAATAAGTTGTTAATGCTCTATTTTCGGAGAAGTTAGAGGTGAAGTGTTGTGTTGAGATTGGTAATAAGTTTAGAAGTTAAGACTCACATTTATCTTACTATATTATTAAGCGCGAGACCCAAGTATGGTCTCTTTGATTGGTCTCTAATTTCTTTATTTATTTAATTAATTAATTTTTTTTATCTCATACGGAACGTGTTTCAAATCCACTTTTCTCTCAACTTACTTTTATTCTCTTCTTTTATATTCTTTTATTTTTTCTCAAATATTTTTTAATTTATATTTTAACTATTTTTAAGAGACTAACCGCTCTGGTCTATTATATATTTTTATTTTTTCTCATATTTTCTAATTTCTATTTTGGATTAGTTTTTCAACTTTAGTCATATTAAAAACAAATATAAAATAAATATGAACATAAAAATTTTAATTTAATATATATTTAAATAATTATAATTTTGTTATTTGCACACGCATAGAGTGTGCCAGAATTACTAGTTTTGATAATGATTTGCGCATGTTATTCTTAAACTGCTACGGTTGACGTGATCCGAATGAATTTTCAAGTAGAAGATCTCCAAATAATTAGGGATGTATACGAACCGAGTCGGTTCGCGAGCTGATCGAACCGAGCTGGTTAAAGTTCGAATTCGAATTCGAAAAGTTCGAGCCAAGGTTCGAACCGAACTCGAACTCGAACCCGAATCTTTTTACTCTTGTTCGTGGCTCGCGAGCCGACCTATTATATTTTAAAAAAATTAATATATATATATATAATAATATTTTATTTTTGATTTTTCTTATAAAGATTATATCTTGGGTTCGAATTCGTGACCTAGCCGAACTGAACTCGAATCAGTGGACGAACCGAACCTCGAATAAAAAAAATAGAGTTTGTCGAACTCGAACACGAGCCCGAACCGAGCAAAATAAGTTCGAGCCGAACCTCGAGCCAGAAAAAAACAGCAAAGTTCGGTTCGGTTCGGTTCGTATACATCCCTAGTTTAAATTGGAAATAAATTACTAATTTGTATAAATCTTACTCTTTTTATGTATTTGATAGTTGACTATCGTGACTCTTGATTGTCATAGCTAATAAATATTATTATGATAGACTGAATAGGCATAAGAAAGATAGAGATTACTATATAAACCTTTTGGCAATATAAATGGTAAGATTATTAAATATTAATCACGTAATTCATTTAAATAAATGGATTAATAATATAAACAATATATTAAGATTAAAAACAATAATTGAAGAATATAGAAAAAAAAAATTTAATAAAAGGAAATAAAAAATAAAATAAAATAATGTAAACAAAAAATAAGAAAACAAAAGGAACAAGCCTCAAGGAGTTGACAAGAATATAAAAAAGCCATACAAACAATAATAAAAAGTTATATAATAGGAATAATATATATTACATACAGCTTTGATATATTTAAATTTTTGCTCAGATAATTGGAATTTAAATGAAATATATACAAAAGGAGAATATGAGTCCTATGACAGATTGACAACTATCTTCACCACACCGAATCATATTGAAACAGTTGCAAATGCTATAAATACACTATTGGAAGAAATAGTAAAATATAAATACAGAAATCCAAGTTATTAGGGTTGAAATAAAACAATTAAATAATCTTATTCAAGATAATATTAAAAAGACAAAATTAGAGAAGAAAAGAGAAATAAAAAGAACAATAAAAACACTTATAAAGATTATTACTATACCAACTGAAAAGAAATATGAATCTGCATCATTTGACGAATATATGTATACTATATACCTTCTTAAATTATTAAAGGAACAAGACGATAGAAAAAATAAAATTAAGAAAGAATCAAAATTTAAAAAAATCATAAAAGAAAGAAAATTTTGAAAATAATGGATGAAGTAAATGATTTAATTGTGAGCTCTGTCTTGACCTAATTTTTCGGCAGTGAAAATATTTGCAATTGTGTGCTCGGTCTTGACCTCAATTTTGACTTACCATGCTTATATATAACTGTTTTTTTTTTAGACAACTTATATATAAGTTACTAAAAAATAACGAATTGAGATTATTAGTAATGCAATAAAAAATAAAAAATTGCTATTAGTGACGGATTAAATTCGTTTTTTCGTTGGAGTTATAGGTTCAAATTCGATAGTTGGGCCAACAATATAAGATCCGATATGGGCCATAGGGTTACCCCCAACCAAATCCAGAACAAAAAAGTACAAAAACATAACAAACTTACAAACATATACCTGCACAGATAAAAGAGTTTCCCTCGGACAAGCCATGGCTTCCAGAGGAGTAGCATATCCTGGTCTTACAGAAATATTAGTACATCTGGTCAATGGCTATTTTATAATGGAATCTTAGTCGAACTCACATGGATTTAACTAAAAATTTGTGTCATTACGAAATCTTATCATCAGCCCTGAGTGGACACTTTACTAAGAGGCCCACCAGCTAGAGCTTCATCCCTGAGTGGATGGTCTGTGGAAGAGTAAAATCGGAGATCTGGAGATGATTCGAGATGCTTGTTCTTGAAGGCACGTCCTATTGGGCCAAGGTCGTCTTCTTTGGCTCCCTGTCCCACCTCAATCGCCACCGATTTCATGCAATACTTTCTGTATCGCAACATACCTCTACTAAGAGGCCCACCAGTATAAAATGTTTCCTGTGAAGTTGTTAGCCAAGTTTCGCGACAAATCTTCTTAGAACTCCAAAATTGTACTAGATATGAGGATGTAATGAGGTTTGGAAGTGCCTCTATCATGCGCTTGACTGCCAATCTCACCGCATCCGGAGATGAATCATCAGGCTGCTCATATGTGTCCTTCATCCAGAAAACACATCCATTTAGGTTCTGTGCTGCACCCCACAACTCATCATCGTTGAGAAACTCATCAATTGAAGACTCTTCATCCTCCATTACTACCTCAAACGCAGTTTTCAACAGCTAAAAAACCCAATATAATGCAATTACTTATACCTGCACAGGCAGAAAAGATGAATTCAAATGTGAGCATTGCAAATTGCAAACTTCATTCTAAAATGAAACATCCGTCATCCAAAATCACTGCAACTGCTATTGAATAATGTGCTTTGGCCTTACTCACCCCCAAAAGCTAGCTGTTGAGGGGAGGTTTGCCATGCCATTATATATTGAACACCACATCACTAATTATTCGATGTGGGACATTTAACACACCTCCGTCACGCCCAAATTGGTGCGTGAACATTGCAGGAATGAACATCTGCAAGCCGCAGGAATGAAACATCTGCAAGCCGGGTGGAGAGAAGAGACATGCACAGGAATCGAACATCTGTGAACCCGCTCTGATACCATATTGAATAATGTGTTTTGGCCTTACTCACCCCCAAAAGCTAGCTGTTGAGGGGAGGTTTGCCATGCCATTATATATTGAACACCACATCACTAATTATTCGATGTGGGACATTTAACACACTAAAAATATAGAGAGACCAGAATTAAAACATATAACTCAAACACAGAAAAGACAACCCATCCTCCGGTAAATAAAGCAAGTATAACCATGAAATAATTCGTCTTTTCTACTATGTGGAACACAAATCAGCAAAAGGAGATGAACCCCACCTTCGCAATTGCCCACAGTGTTCGGGAGACCTTGTGGAAACTTGAGACAATTAGGCCCCAAGCGACGCCCAAGTCTTTCTTTAGGGATATAACCCTCAATTTCTTTTCCCTTTTTCTTTCCCCAATATTTTCTGATGTGACATCTTTATATACTAATCAAGTTGCAATTAACTCGTTTTATAAAAGGAAGAAATTTTAGGGACCCTTTTGCAAATAAAATAAATTTATAAGTTATAACAAGAACAAAATCAAAAACCCTAAATCTAATATTTTTCCTTCCTTTCCTCTCTCCTCTTATCTCGGCGATTTTCTTCGCCAACATCACCCAGATCTATCTCTTTGCTCGCCTCATCTGAATATATTCCTTTCTCTTCTTGTCGCCGTCGCCACTGCTTTGGAAAACATTTTTATTGATCTTGCCAAACGTTAAATAATTATGGTGGTATTGATGGTTCGGTGTTTGTATCATAACACCGAATCATCAATATCAACTGAATTATTTATTCGAGTTTGAAGACAGCAATAACACATAGAGGAAGTTGCAGAAATTGAAATTGAACCGACAAAATCAGGTTGCAATCTATTATTTAACAGAACTAACAATGTAGATCAGCTTCTTGAGTAAATTCGAGTGTACGATTCCATCAATCGAGCATGCGATTCAAGCTGTTGATAAAATCTTTTTATCAGTAAATTCAATGTATCGCGTGCAGGATCAATGAATCGAGTGCTGTGATTATATTCATTTAAGTGTGCTATACATATTGGGAATGCACAGATCCGTGAGGGCTAAAGCACATATAAATCAATAAAAATAATCTACCATACGAGATATGTTGTGAGGATGAGTTTGGTAATTGGACTATTTAAAGAAAGAATTAGGGCTGCATGCATTCAATTAAGTTGGTTGACAAAGCATTAATTATTATGACGATTAGTTGGGCAATGCATTCAATACTATGACGATTGGTTTGACAAAGCAATCAATAATCGATTGCGCGATTAGTAAAAATATAAATCAAATAAATAACTCGACATAAATTGCGCAAGCGATTCTTCATCTATGTCAAATTTAAGGTGTAGGGTATAATTAAAAAAAATAAATAACTAGATATAGCTGAAGAATCGCTTGCGCGATGATGAATTCGATTATATCAAATTTAGGGTTTAGGGTAAAAATAAATCAAAATAATATTTAAATAAAATAAATAACAAGATATAAATGAAGAATCGCACGCGCGATTTATTTGGAATTTGTTTTTTTTCAAGAAAAACTAGGGCTACATGCATTCAGTATTTTTCGGTTCTTAAGTGGAAAATGCATCCGATTATATCAAATTTAGGCTGTTGGGTAAAATTAAAAAAATAAATAATTGGATGTAGCCACAAAATCAAATGAGCGATTCATTAAATCGAGTCCGCGATTCACTTAAAAAAAATAAGTAATCCCATTTAGCATTAACCCTATTGTCCTTGAATTTTTCTTACATATAGAGGTAGTTTTTTTATTTGGTTTAAAGATTTATTTGATTTAATGAATCGCGCAACCGATTCTTCATAAAGGAATAGATGTTGATGAAGAATCGCGCGAGCGATTAACCAAATCGAGTCCGCGATCCAATGAAAATACAACAAATTATTTATACTATCTAATATTTAGAACAAGAATGAATCGCGAGCGAGATTAATTAGTGCGATTCATTAAATCGCATGCGCGATTAAATAAAGAAAATAAATAATTCTATTTAGCTGAAGAATCCTGTACGCGATTCATCAAATCAAGTGCGTGATTCAATTAAAACATAAATAATTTGATATAGCTGAAGAATTTCTTGCGCGATTCATCAGATCAAGTGTGCGATTAAATTAGGAAAAATTAATATTTCGATTTTTTTACAGAATCGGGTGTGCGATTAAATAATAAAAATAAATATTTCTATCTGATTAAATTCTAGTTAGCTGATGAATCTAGTGCGCGATTCATCAAATCAAGTGAACGATTAAATTTAAAAAATTAATATTTCGAAACACATAAATACAAATTTCAATATTTCAATAATTCTAGTTAGCATTCAATATTATTCGGTTCAACATGCATTCAATTAGTTGTTGGTACATGAATTAAACACATAAATACAAATTTCAATATTTTTGTCCGTATTTTTTTTTTTAGTACTGATCATCAGCTTCACCATCAGACGTTTCTGAAGTTGAACCACACCACAGGATTGGGGCTTGAAGTTGAGCTGATAGGGATTGGGCTTCATGAGCGAGAATGAATGATGATACATTCATTAACAACAATAAGGTACTTCCTTCCTTATCGAGCTTCATGAACCCCAACCCCTATCAGCTAACTCCAAGATCCAAACCGGTGGTCTGTTTTCGTTCGGCTGCCTCTGTTAAAGAAGAAGAAGAAGGAATGAAGGGGAGAGAGAAAGCGGCTAGGGTGCTTGAAGGTCATCCTTGGTGGTAATTGGAGTATTTATAGGAAAATTTAGGGCTACACACTTTTATTAATTTAAATAAATTAAATCGACGTGCGATTCATTAAATCGATTGCGCGATTAAATAAAGAAAATAAATAAATAATATTTAAATAAAATAAATAAATATATATTGATGAAGAATCGCGTGAGCGATTAATTAAATCGCTTGCGCGATTTATTAGGGAATTGTACAGGAAATAAATTAGGTCTACATGCATTCAATATTATTCGGTTCGTAGTTTGCAGATGCATTCGACTATATCAAATTTTTAGGGTTTAGGGTAAAAAATAAATCAAATAAATATTTAAAACAAATAAAAAACTAGCTCTTTATGAAGAATCGCTTGCGCGATTTATTAAAGAATTGGACATAAATATTATGAATACATACTGTGTAACTTAAATATTGTATTTATCAACTCCAAAAAATATTTCGGATGCTAAACGTAACCTTAAAAAAGAGGTATTATCGTCATCCAGAATATCCAGTGGTTCCCCACGCATGAGAAGCTCAATGTAATATAAGGAATAGAGTCCACAATCGCCACTGGAAAAAAAAAATAGAAATTATATAAAAATATAATTAAAAATTTTAGAGTTAGTAAATTTTAAATGTACCTTCGTTTATTTTTTGGACAAGGAGCAAGTTGCAGCTTCCACATGTGCTTGAGGCTGTCACCTAATTGCCTGAACTTTCCTGTGTGGGCCAACAATTTGGGAAAGAAAACACACAGATGGTTCAAAGCAATTTGGTAATTCCTGTGGTCAAGGGAACCACCACCGCTGTCGTAAACTTTGATGACTCCCTCTTGGGGCAAAATCTCGACGGCCACCCAATGGGAATTTCCTGAGTTGACTATGCCATAAAATTTTGTAGCTCCTTCCCATGCACGGGCATGCAAAAATGGTAGAGAACCAGTTGTATACGGCAGAACAGTGTCCTCCTTCCATTTGATGGGATCATTCCAGATCCTTCGCATCACATCAAATGAATGCGAGGCAGTCCGGATGTCTTCTTTGGGTCCATTCAGAGGCCTCCCACCCTTGGCACCCTTGGCACTCTTGGCACCAACCCTAACTCCAGCTTTGGCACCCCTCAGAGCATTGGCAGCAGTATCTGGCTTATTTGTAATAAAGAGATTGCCATCTTCACCAACACAAACTGAATCTTCCTCTGTAATGAGACCCCTTGATAGATAATAATTCGTTTTAAGATGTTGGAAGAAAGTCTCATCGAGGACCAAACAATCCTGAGCATATTGATCTGGGAACCTTTTTTGTTTAAGCCTTATATTGGCCAAACACTCTTCCACATGCTGCAACGAGTGAACCAAAATAAAAACAATAAATATCAACTATGGATCATACATGTATTGACTACATAAACTATTAGGAAGTTTACCTCGGATATCAACCATTTCCCATTTCTGAGGATGGTTAGGAAGAATTCCGCGTCGAAATCCAGTGTTTGTCCACGAATTCTGTCTTTCGGCCCTGCACTAAGAACCCAGTTTATCAAGTAGCTAGAACCAGATTTGTCCGTATTCTTGGATAACCATCTGTTGTGAGATTGAGAGATGGTTTCTGCGGTTTGCGGACAAGGCAGTTGGGGCTGAGCCGTTAAGGCAGGGGTTGCTTCTTTAGCCTTGACTCTAGCTCTGGCTGTAGCTGTGCAAAGCCTCTTAAGTTGCAGCGTATAAGGAAACACGATTTTATGAGTTGGTCACGTGCGCGACCGTTTCATGCCTGTTTTTGGTCGCGACCGCTACCTTGCCCAGACACGTTTTTTCGAAATTTAGGCAGTTTTTAGCAGTTTTGGTCAAGGATTTTAAATAGAAAAACTTCTTTATTATCAGACACGGAAAAAGGGGAGAAAAGAAGTCAGTTTTTGGGAGAAAGATGCAGAATTCTGGAGGAAGTTCGTGAAGACGAAAGTCGACAATTCCAACGAGATTTCTATTACTTCAAACTTTCCAGTTTCTTTTAAACAATAGTTTTTATTCATTTTCGTTATGAATTTCGCAGAATTTATCTTAGGGTTTGAATGTTTTGAATGTTAAGTAGATTTCTCATATTTCGTATCGTACTTATGTTTATGTTTGAAATGAAGAATTTATGTTTATTTAGCATGGATTTGAATTATTTTATGACTAGTTGAATAGTTAAGGCATGGGAATGATATATGCTAGGTGTTTGAATAAATGCCTGAATGAATAAACTATCCCTTGAATTTATGAAAACTTGGTTGAATTGTATGCAAAGGTTTGGCCACCCGAAGCATAATCTGTAGTCACTACTTAATCGAAAGATTCATAGTAACTTAGTTGTTTTCATAAAAGTTGGAACTAAAAGAACCAATGAAATTTGATCTTATTCCGGCTATGTTTATCTCCTTTAATTTATGCCGAGCCGCTGAGTTAAGTGAGGTACTTGTCTTGTTTTCTTGGTTAAATTCAACTATTAGATATTTGTGAGAACTTTTTTCATAGATCTATCGATTAGAGAACGGTATAAAATTGGTACTTGAATCCCCTTCCTCGTGGGTACGACCCCTTGTGACGGTATAAAATTGGTACTTGAATCCCCTTCCTCGTGGGTACGACCCCTTGTGACTTGCACTTGGGCTTTTGAACTTAACAAATTTCTGACTTGGGCTTGGGCTTTTGAACTTAACAAATTTTTGACTTGGGCTTTTGAACTTAACAAATTTCTGTCTATCAGTCTACCCTGGATCAATTTAACAGGATGCAGACGGTATAAAATTGGTACTTGAATCCCCTTCCTCGTTGGTACGACCCCTTATGACTTGCACTTGGGCTTTTGAACTTAACAAATTTCTGTCCATCAGTCTACCCTGGATCAATTTAACAGGATGCAGTCTGCTCTGATACCATGTGAAAGTTTATAATGCTTGGCCTAACTCACCTCATCAACAGCTAACTCATGAGGTGAGGGTTGGCTTTACATTTATTAACTATCATAAGGTTTGATCATTTTCCAATGTGGGATGGTCAACATACATATTTAAGTATTTAACGTTTATGCACCCACAATTAAAATTTTTGTAATGCAATATATAATGATTTTTGTATATTAATAAATAAAATTCTATGTAAAAATAAATTTCTGATAAATATCATCGTTTATATATCGATATGCCTTTTTAAAGAAATATCTTTTAACTAATTATTTAAAATAAAATTTTCAATGAAATTCTACTCTTCTGAATTAAAATAAAATAAAATTTCTCATATTGTTTTCAGAACATTGAATAATATATATTATGTACTCAAAATATATTTTTAAGAGTCTTTTCCTCATTAGTGTATTTTTTTACACACACCCTCAAGTAAAATTCGAACTTGAGTTATTGTCATGCAGAGAAACACTTGAAACAACTCTTGTTGGCTAGTCAATATATGTTGCTCAAGTTGGCGAAAAGTATTTATTTATGTTGTAGGGATTTTTTAATCCGTGATTCATGCGACTACTATTTCACAGAGTTAAAGAGAATGAGTTGTGAGGAAATTTTTTAAGGTATTCATATTTCACGTTAAAAAATATTACAATAAAATGGAGTAATGGACTATAAAACCAAAAAAAAAAATTAAAAAATAAAAAATAATAATAATAATATAAAGGGGAAATGTGGTATAAATCCCAAAATGTGGACTCAAATTTTAATTTACTCCCCATTTTCAAAAATATTTCAGTTCACTCCCCAGATGAAATACATATTTTGAGTTTACTCCCCATTTTTCGGGGCACTTACGACATATGGCCAAAAATATACGACATAACACGATTTAGATACGCGATTCTTCAGTTTTTATAAACAAAAGGTTCGAATTCGGGTCGCGAAGCCACGAACCGAGCTAGGGTTCGGTTCGAGTTCGATTTCTTCGAACTCGAGCCCGAACCTTTATTGATTCGGTTCGTTAGGCTCGCGAACGGGCTCGTCTCGTTTACATCCCTAGTATCAACCATTAAAATCCTAATAATTCTAATTTTAATCATGATAAAAATGTTGTTTTCGACCTGCATTGATTTAGAGAATTTTCCCGCTTATGTTTCTGATATTTTTGTTTCTACGTCTGAATAAATAAACCTTCTTGGTCGTCTTCCTTTATAAAAAAAAAAAAAAAAAAAAAAAAAAAAAAAAAAAAAAAAAAAAAAATAATAATAATAATAATAATAATAATAATATTCCATTAAAAGGGAAATATTATTGAAATAAAATTTTCATATAACTCCAATAAATAACATTCCAAGAATCTCATTATTTGATCATAAAAAAACACATTTTTATGATCAAATCTATTAATTGAAATTTAAAAATCATGATAATTTATAAAGTCGTAATAATTCTAAGTATAATCATGGTAATTTATAAACCTATTGATTGAAAGTTAGAAACTTATTTCTTAATTTAGATTCTTCGAATTCTAACTTTAATAATGGTAATTTATAATTTTGTAATTCAACAATAATGACCTCTATATTTAGAAAAGAATATCCATTAAAAGGAAAATAATACTTTTCACGATAACTCCAATAAATAGCATTCCAAGAATCCCATGATTTGATCACAAAAAATAAATTTTCATGATCACATTTACATACATAATATTTCTATCAACTAACACTATATAAACGCATTTCCCTATCAACAAATACATACTGTGGAGAAACAATGGCCACCAACACCGGCAGAGCCACCATCACCACCGCCGTGGTACTGCTGGTGCTGGCAATGCGCAGCATAGCATTCAACGACGATTTTGGCGGCGTAAAGGATGAGATAGATGAATGTATTCTATTGTGCATCAATAACAAGCTGTGTGCTTGTGGTACTTTGCAGGGTTTGGAGAACAACGGTTGTTGTCATGATTATTGTCAGAATAAATGCGACGGCGATGGCCGAATCAACAGCTGCGGAGACCTTCCCAAGAAGCCTAATTGTCCTTGATTAAAACTAAAGAAATGAATTTATTTATTTTTAATCTATTTGGAATCTTGGTTGTTTTGATTTATCGATAAAATAATAATTACCTATCTCGTGTTGATAATGCTATATTGATATTGATTTATATTTTATATTTATCGGAGGTGCTTATAATTCAAATAAATTAGCGACGCACTAGAGGAAACAGGGGTTGGTCAAGTGGTCTGAGGTTCTTTTTCGAAGGCAAGGTCCCGAGTTCAAATCTCTTGTGCCATTTGGAGTGTATGTGTTGAAAAAAAAATAAAAATAAATTAGCGACGCACTAGAGGAAAGATAGAAAATAAATAGTAACTCTGCACCCTAAAAACACTAGAGGAAAGATAGAAAATAAATAGTAACTCTGCACTAGGGATGGCAACGAGCCGAGCCGAGCCTTGGCCTTTTTTTCAGGGCTCGGGCTCGGCTCGACCAAGGCTCGAACCCGGCTCGGATCGGCTCGAGGCTCGGCCTGGAATATTATTTTTAATAAAAAAATTAGTTTTTTTAATAATTTAATATATTTTTATATATAATAATATATATTAAATGAATATATATAATAAATATATTATTTTTTATTCATTTTGTATTAAATTTAATGAATATATATATAATATTATATATTAATAAAATATTTATATACATAAAAATTAAAAATATTATTTTTTTAATTAAATATATGGGCTCGCGAGCCACGAGCCAAGAAACAAAGGGTTCGGGTTCGGCCTCGGCTCGGCTCGGCTCGTGTAGCTCGCGAGCCGGCTCGGCTCGTTGCCATCCCTACTCTGCACCCTGAAAACATATGCAGTAAAATAATAATTATTATCTAGTTTTATCAAAATTAAAATTTTCATACTAGTAAACATAGTAATTAAAATATAGATTATAAAATATGAGGGGAAAAAATTAAAAAATTATTAAAAAAAAAAAACTAAAGTAAAGTGATAGAAAAGAGGAGTTATCAAGTTTTTAAAGTGTGAATTAACAGTGATGAAAATAAATAAAAAATAATAATATTTTTAGAATTCAAGAAACACATCGACCTCTTTCACTTGATATGATAATAATAATAATAATAATAATAATAATAATAATAATAAACTTCTATATTAAAATTTTAAAGTTATCATCTGGATAATTTAGGTGCTAATATAATTTTAAAATTGTTATTTTAGCCATTGTTAATTAGTGGTTTATTTCTTCAAGTGATTAATAAGTTGTTAATGCTCTATTTTCGGAGAAGTTAGAGGTGAAGTGTTGTGTTGAGATTGGTAATAAGTTTAGAAGTTAAGACTCACATTTATCTTACTATATTATTAAGCGCGAGACCCAAGTATGGTCTCTTTGATTGGTCTCTAATTTCTTTATTTATTTAATTAATTAATTTTTTTTATCTCATACGGAACGTGTTTCAAATCCACTTTTCTCTCAACTTACTTTTATTCTCTTCTTTTATATTCTTTTATTTTTTCTCAAATATTTTTTAATTTATATTTTAACTATTTTTAAGAGACTAACCGCTCTGGTCTATTATATATTTTTATTTTTTCTCATATTTTCTAATTTCTATTTTGGATTAGTTTTTCAACTTTAGTCATATTAAAAACAAATATAAAATAAATATGAACATAAAAATTTTAATTTAATATATATTTAAATAATTATAATTTTGTTATTTGCACACGCATAGAGTGTGCCAGAATTACTAGTTTTGATAATGATTTGCGCATGTTATTCTTAAACTGCTACGGTTGACGTGATCCGAATGAATTTTCAAGTAGAAGATCTCCAAATAATTAGGGATGTATACGAACCGAGTCGGTTCGCGAGCTGATCGAACCGAGCTGGTTAAAGTTCGAATTCGAATTCGAAAAGTTCGAGCCAAGGTTCGAACCGAACTCGAACTCGAACCCGAATCTTTTTACTCTTGTTCGTGGCTCGCGAGCCGACCTATTATATTTTAAAAAAATTAATATATATATATATAATAATATTTTATTTTTGATTTTTCTTATAAAGATTATATCTTGGGTTCGAATTCGTGACCTAGCCGAACTGAACTCGAATCAGTGGACGAACCGAACCTCGAATAAAAAAAATAGAGTTTGTCGAACTCGAACACGAGCCCGAACCGAGCAAAATAAGTTCGAGCCGAACCTCGAGCCAGAAAAAAACAGCAAAGTTCGGTTCGGTTCGGTTCGTATACATCCCTAGTTTAAATTGGAAATAAATTACTAATTTGTATAAATCTTACTCTTTTTATGTATTTGATAGTTGACTATCGTGACTCTTGATTGTCATAGCTAATAAATATTATTATGATAGACTGAATAGGCATAAGAAAGATAGAGATTACTATATAAACCTTTTGGCAATATAAATGGTAAGATTATTAAATATTAATCACGTAATTCATTTAAATAAATGGATTAATAATATAAACAATATATTAAGATTAAAAACAATAATTGAAGAATATAGAAAAAAAAAATTTAATAAAAGGAAATAAAAAATAAAATAAAATAATGTAAACAAAAAATAAGAAAACAAAAGGAACAAGCCTCAAGGAGTTGACAAGAATATAAAAAAGCCATACAAACAATAATAAAAAGTTATATAATAGGAATAATATATATTACATACAGCTTTGATATATTTAAATTTTTGCTCAGATAATTGGAATTTAAATGAAATATATACAAAAGGAGAATATGAGTCCTATGACAGATTGACAACTATCTTCACCACACCGAATCATATTGAAACAGTTGCAAATGCTATAAATACACTATTGGAAGAAATAGTAAAATATAAATACAGAAATCCAAGTTATTAGGGTTGAAATAAAACAATTAAATAATCTTATTCAAGATAATATTAAAAAGACAAAATTAGAGAAGAAAAGAGAAATAAAAAGAACAATAAAAACACTTATAAAGATTATTACTATACCAACTGAAAAGAAATATGAATCTGCATCATTTGACGAATATATGTATACTATATACCTTCTTAAATTATTAAAGGAACAAGACGATAGAAAAAATAAAATTAAGAAAGAATCAAAATTTAAAAAAATCATAAAAGAAAGAAAATTTTGAAAATAATGGATGAAGTAAATGATTTAATTGTGAGCTCTGTCTTGACCTAATTTTTCGGCAGTGAAAATATTTGCAATTGTGTGCTCGGTCTTGACCTCAATTTTGACTTACCATGCTTATATATAACTGTTTTTTTTTTAGACAACTTATATATAAGTTACTAAAAAATAACGAATTGAGATTATTAGTAATGCAATAAAAAATAAAAAATTGCTATTAGTGACGGATTAAATTCGTTTTTTCGTTGGAGTTATAGGTTCAAATTCGATAGTTGGGCCAACAATATAAGATCCGATATGGGCCATAGGGTTACCCCCAACCAAATCCAGAACAAAAAAGTACAAAAACATAACAAACTTACAAACATATACCTGCACAGATAAAAGAGTTTCCCTCGGACAAGCCATGGCTTCCAGAGGAGTAGCATATCCTGGTCTTACAGAAATATTAGTACATCTGGTCAATGGCTATTTTATAATGGAATCTTAGTCGAACTCACATGGATTTAACTAAAAATTTGTGTCATTACGAAATCTTATCATCAGCCCTGAGTGGACACTTTACTAAGAGGCCCACCAGCTAGAGCTTCATCCCTGAGTGGATGGTCTGTGGAAGAGTAAAATCGGAGATCTGGAGATGATTCGAGATGCTTGTTCTTGAAGGCACGTCCTATTGGGCCAAGGTCGTCTTCTTTGGCTCCCTGTCCCACCTCAATCGCCACCGATTTCATGCAATACTTTCTGTATCGCAACATACCTCTACTAAGAGGCCCACCAGTATAAAATGTTTCCTGTGAAGTTGTTAGCCAAGTTTCGCGACAAATCTTCTTAGAACTCCAAAATTGTACTAGATATGAGGATGTAATGAGGTTTGGAAGTGCCTCTATCATGCGCTTGACTGCCAATCTCACCGCATCCGGAGATGAATCATCAGGCTGCTCATATGTGTCCTTCATCCAGAAAACACATCCATTTAGGTTCTGTGCTGCACCCCACAACTCATCATCGTTGAGAAACTCATCAATTGAAGACTCTTCATCCTCCATTACTACCTCAAACGCAGTTTTCAACAGCTAAAAAACCCAATATAATGCAATTACTTATACCTGCACAGGCAGAAAAGATGAATTCAAATGTGAGCATTGCAAATTGCAAACTTCATTCTAAAATGAAACATCCGTCATCCAAAATCACTGCAACTGCTATTGAATAATGTGCTTTGGCCTTACTCACCCCCAAAAGCTAGCTGTTGAGGGGAGGTTTGCCATGCCATTATATATTGAACACCACATCACTAATTATTCGATGTGGGACATTTAACACACCTCCGTCACGCCCAAATTGGTGCGTGAACATTGCAGGAATGAACATCTGCAAGCCGCAGGAATGAAACATCTGCAAGCCGGGTGGAGAGAAGAGACAGGCACAGGAATCGAACATCTGTGAACCCGCTCTGATACCATATTGAATAATGTATTTTGGCCTTACTCACCCCCAAAAGCTAGCTGTTGAGGGGAGGTTTGCCATGCCATTATATATTGAACACCACATCACTAATTATTCGATGTGGGACATTTAACACACTAAAAATATAGAGAGACCAGAATTAAAACATATAACTCAAACACAGAAAAGACAACCCATCCTCCGGTAAATAAAGCAAGTATAACCATGAAATAATTCGTCTTTTCTACTATGTGGAACACAAATCAGCAAAAGGAGATGAACCCCACCTTCGCAATTGCCCACAGTGTTCGGGAGACCTTGTGGAAACTTGAGACAATTAGGCCCCAAGCGACGCCCAAGTCTTTCTTTAGGGATATAACCCTCAATTTCTTTTCCCTTTTTCTTTCCCCAATATTTTCTGATGTGACATCTTTATATACTAATCAAGTTGCAATTAACTCGTTTTATAAAAGGAAGAAATTTTAGGGACCCTTTTGCAAATAAAATAAATTTATAAGTTATAACAAGAACAAAATCAAAAACCCTAAATCTAATATTTTTCCTTCCTTTCCTCTCTCCTCTTATCTCGGCGATTTTCTTCGCCAACATCACCCAGATCTATCTCTTTGCTCGCCTCATCTGAATATATTCCTTTCTCTTCTTGTCGCCGTCGCCACTGCTTTGGAAAACATTTTTATTGATCTTGCCAAACGTTAAATAATTATGGTGGTATTGATGGTTCGGTGTTTGTATCATAACACCGAATCATCAATATCAACTGAATTATTTATTCGAGTTTGAAGACAGCAATAACACATAGAGGAAGTTGCAGAAATTGAAATTGAACCGACAAAATCAGGTTGCAATCTATTATTTAACAGAACTAACAATGTAGATCAGCTTCTTGAGTAAATTCGAGTGTACGATTCCATCAATCGAGCATGCGATTCAAGCTGTTGATAAAATCTTTTTATCAGTAAATTCAATGTATCGCGTGCAGGATCAATGAATCGAGTGCTGTGATTATATTCATTTAAGTGTGCTATACATATTGGGAATGCACAGATCCGTGAGGGCTAAAGCACATATAAATCAATAAAAATAATCTACCATACGAGATATGTTGTGAGGATGAGTTTGGTAATTGGACTATTTAAAGAAAGAATTAGGGCTGCATGCATTCAATTAAGTTGGTTGACAAAGCATTAATTATTATGACGATTAGTTGGGCAATGCATTCAATACTATGACGATTGGTTTGACAAAGCAATCAATAATCGATTGCGCGATTAGTAAAAATATAAATCAAATAAATAACTCGACATAAATTGCGCAAGCGATTCTTCATCTATGTCAAATTTAAGGTGTAGGGTATAATTAAAAAAAATAAATAACTAGATATAGCTGAAGAATCGCTTGCGCGATGATGAATTCGATTATATCAAATTTAGGGTTTAGGGTAAAAATAAATCAAAATAATATTTAAATAAAATAAATAACAAGATATAAATGAAGAATCGCACGCGCGATTTATTTGGAATTTGGTTTTTTTCAAGAAAAACTAGGGCTACATGCATTCAGTATTTTTCGGTTCTTAAGTGGAAAATGCATCCGATTATATCAAATTTAGGCTGTTGGGTAAAATTAAAAAAATAAATAATTGGATGTAGCCACAAAATCAAATGAGCGATTCATTAAATCGAGTCCGCGATTCACTTAAAAAAAATAAGTAATCCCATTTAGCATTAACCCTATTGTCCTTGAATTTTTCTTACATATAGAGGTAGTTTTTTTATTTGGTTTAAAGATTTATTTGATTTAATGAATCGCGCAACCGATTCTTCATAAAGGAATAGATGTTGATGAAGAATCGCGCGAGCGATTAACCAAATCGAGTCTGCGATCCAATGAAAATACAACAAATTATTTATACTATCTAATATTTAGAACAAGAATGAATCGCGAGCGAGATTAATTAGTGCGATTCATTAAATCGCATGCGCGATTAAATAAAGAAAATAAATAATTCTATTTAGCTGAAGAATCCTGTACGCGATTCATCAAATCAAGTGCGTGATTCAATTAAAACATAAATAATTTGATATAGCTGAAGAATTTCTTGCGCGATTCATCAGATCAAGTGTGCGATTAAATTAGGAAAAATTAATATTTCGATTTTTTTACAGAATCGGGTGTGCGATTAAATAATAAAAATAAATATTTCTATCTGATTAAATTCTAGTTAGCTGATGAATCTAGTGCGCGATTCATCAAATCAAGTGAACGATTAAATTTAAAAAATTAATATTTCGAAACACATAAATACAAATTTCAATATTTCAATAATTCTAGTTAGCATTCAATATTATTCGGTTCAACATGCATTCAATTAGTTGTTGGTACATGAATTAAACACATAAATACAAATTTCAATATTTTTGTCCGTATTTTTTTTTTTAGTACTGATCATCAGCTTCACCATCAGACGTTTCTGAAGTTGAACCACACCACAGGATTGGGGCTTGAAGTTGAGCTGATAGGGATTGGGCTTCATGAGCGAGAATGAATGATGATACATTCATTAACAACAATAAGGTACTTCCTTCCTTATCGAGCTTCATGAACCCCAACCCCTATCAGCTAACTCCAAGATCCAAACCGGTGGTCTGTTTTCGTTCGGCTGCCTCTGTTAAAGAAGAAGAAGAAGGAATGAAGGGGAGAGAGAAAGCGGCTAGGGTGCTTGAAGGTCATCCTTGGTGGTAATTGGAGTATTTATAGGAAAATTTAGGGCTACACACTTTTATTAATTTAAATAAATTAAATCGACGTGCGATTCATTAAATCGATTGCGCGATTAAATAAAGAAAATAAATAAATAATATTTAAATAAAATAAATAAATATATATTGATGAAGAATCGCGTGAGCGATTAATTAAATCGCTTGCGCGATTTATTAGGGAATTGTACAGGAAATAAATTAGGTCTACATGCATTCAATATTATTCGGTTCGTAGTTTGCAGATGCATTCGACTATATCAAATTTTTAGGGTTTAGGGTAAAAAATAAATCAAATAAATATTTAAAACAAATAAAAAACTAGCTCTTTATGAAGAATCGCTTGCGCGATTTATTAAAGAATTGGACATAAATATTATGAATACATACTGTGTAACTTAAATATTGTATTTATCAACTCCAAAAAATATTTCGGATGCTAAACGTAACCTTAAAAAAGAGGTATTATCGTCATCCAGAATATCCAGTGGTTCCCCACGCATGAGAAGCTCAATGTAATATAAGGAATAGAGTCCACAATCGCCACTGGAAAAAAAAAATAGAAATTATATAAAAATATAATTAAAAATTTTAGAGTTAGTAAATTTTAAATGTACCTTCGTTTATTTTTTGGACAAGGAGCAAGTTGCAGCTTCCACATGTGCTTGAGGCTGTCACCTAATTGCCTGAACTTTCCTGTGTGGGCCAACAATTTGGGAAAGAAAACACACAGATGGTTCAAAGCAATTTGGTAATTCCTGTGGTCAAGGGAACCACCACCGCTGTCGTAAACTTTGATGACTCCCTCTTGGGGCAAAATCTCGACGGCCACCCAATGGGAATTTCCTGAGTTGACTATGCCATAAAATTTTGTAGCTCCTTCCCATGCACGGGCATGCAAAAATGGTAGAGAACCAGTTGTATACGGCAGAACAGTGTCCTCCTTCCATTTGATGGGATCATTCCAGATCCTTCGCATCACATCAAATGAATGCGAGGCAGTCCGGATGTCTTCTTTGGGTCCATTCAGAGGCCTCCCACCCTTGGCACCCTTGGCACTCTTGGCACCAACCCTAACTCCAGCTTTGGCACCCCTCAGAGCATTGGCAGCAGTATCTGGCTTATTTGTAATAAAGAGATTGCCATCTTCACCAACACAAACTGAATCTTCCTCTGTAATGAGACCCCTTGATAGATAATAATTCGTTTTAAGATGTTGGAAGAAAGTCTCATCGAGGACCAAACAATCCTGAGCATATTGATCTGGGAACCTTTTTTGTTTAAGCCTTATATTGGCCAAACACTCTTCCACATGCTGCAACGAGTGAACCAAAATAAAAACAATAAATATCAACTATGGATCATACATGTATTGACTACATAAACTATTAGGAAGTTTACCTCGGATATCAACCATTTCCCATTTCTGAGGATGGTTAGGAAGAATTCCGCGTCGAAATCCAGTGTTTGTCCACGAATTCTGTCTTTCGGCCCTGCACTAAGAACCCAGTTTATCAAGTAGCTAGAACCAGATTTGTCCGTATTCTTGGATAACCATCTGTTGTGAGATTGAGAGATGGTTTCTGCGGTTTGCGGACAAGGCAGTTGGGGCTGAGCCGTTAAGGCAGGGGTTGCTTCTTTAGCCTTGACTCTAGCTCTGGCTGTAGCTGTGCAAAGCCTCTTAAGTTGCAGCGTATAAGGTGACAGGAGGTATGCGGGCCTTCTTTTATTTCTCTTTGGTCTTTGACGTTTAGACCCTTCAACCTCCTGCACCATTACACTAAATGCTGCCATATCTTCTCAACAGTTGCCTTCACATATTCAGAATGAGCTTCAGCTTGGTCTTCTTTCTCCTTCTCCAAATGCAGCCATATTTTCTCAACAGTTGCATTCAAATATTCAGAATTAGCTTCCGCTTTCTGGATAAACTGTTGAATTTCAAAAGGTATTTGCAGTGCAGCAGCTGGTGCAGGTGATGGTGATGTGTCAAGTGCTGTGGAAGTTGGGGGTGCGGTGCCCCAATCAATTCCTGCGGCAGGTGGTGCTGTGGAAGTTGGGGGTGCGGTGCCCCAATCAATTCCTGCGGCAGGTGGTGCTGTAGTTGGATGTGATGGTGAGGGGAACCAATCCATGTTAGAATTCATGAGATTATTATCTTCTTGGACTGGAGGGGGCAATTCATCCCCAATGATCAAAAGGGTGCACCCTTTCAAACATTGATGTAGATAATCAATGGGTGCATCCTCTTCTTCTGAACTTGTTTGTTCATGAAGGTCCCTGATGTAACTCATATTCTTTTCAATGCTGGAGGGCAACAAAAATGGTCGTACCTGATCCTGTTACATCAAAAAATAATAGATGTTAAAGGTATTCGGTGATCCATGTCAAAGAAAATAATATAAATTTTGTTTAAACCTCAGGTCCATGGTTATTTAACTTTTGCCGCAATTCTTCAATATCGATTGGGTTCACTTTACTATGCATCCATCTGAACATCCTGGGGAGTGGTAGTTTGGACATGTGGGAATCATCATGTACTAGGCCGCCTCCATAAGAACTTGCTATCGTTGGGCACATTTCGTAAGCCCACGCCTAAAAGGAACAAACAGAAAAAAAAAGGTGTATTATAGATTTTGTTTCAATTAAGTCGCTTGAGCGATTCAACAAGTCGCTTGAGCGATTAAACAAGTCGCTTGAGCGATTCATAAATTCGCGTAAGCGATTAAGCTGAATAAGAGGGATATGATGATCATAATCACCTGCAAGGCCCATGGAAAACCTGAAACATGATAGGTCTTCGGTTTAGAGTCAGATTCTGTACGGGGCAGCCATTTAGCAATATCCTTTTCCCTTTTTTTTATTGAATCCATTGTCGCCTTGAATGACACTAGTCCCCAAGGATATAAAAAAAATCCAAGTCACTTGCAAAACAAAGATGATCCCTATTTACAACTCTCCCCTTTTCAATACCCAGCAACATGTTTTGTACAAAAAGCACATGGGCTATCTTCAAACGGTCTTCCACCGCAATCTTTTTATTGAATAATAAAATTTCCAAATCAGTGTCCTTCACTTTTGATTTCCATTTATTTCGGAGGATCCTCTTAAGAAAATCCTCGGCATTATTTATTACACTCAACTCATCAGCTCTATCGGGCATCTTACCTCCTCCACAATAAAGCCCAGTGACAAGAGCAAACTCCCTTAAGCCAAACCTAACTGGCTTTTGTCCTATCAAGACCCACAGCTCATTCTCTTTCTTGGTGGGTAGGGAGTACATCATAAGATAATGAAGGAGGCTGCCTGAAAACCGCTTCCAACCAGAAGGTAGCTCTTCGGTATATTTTCTAAATACTCCTCCGAATTTTATTTCGTTCTCCTCAAGGAATTCTTTTACTGGGGAAAGACGCTCCCATGATGACCGGACTGTGATCCTCACAGTTGAAGAGAAGAAGTACCTTTCCCAGAAAGGGCGCATGTTGAATTTTGAAAAATCAATGCTCCGGGTGACCTCTTCTTCATACCGTTCCTGTAACTCATCGTCATCATCCTCCGCATCATCAAATAACCCAATCATACCCATATTGTTCGAATGCCTTCGCTTACTCCTATTTTCCCGTATGTACTAGCCCCCTTCCACAGTTTCTTCTTCTTCTCCGGTGTGTTCATCATCTCTGAACTCCTGAGATGTATCAGATCAAAAATACCATTTGTCAATATAAAAGATTTGAAATACATAAAAGGCGCCATTTTGATCTCGTACGCGACTCAATCAATCGATTAAGCGAGTAATAGATACTTTCGATATAAACAACCCAAAAAACACAGTATATAAACAAGAGAATATAGTATCAAGCCCAGAACGAAAGTTGTAAATAAAAAACAAAGAACCATTACGTTGTACTCGGCCTCTTGGGATATCTGCATGGGATCAATAATGCCTTCTCCTTCCCTTACTAGGCTTTGGTTTGCTCCCGCTGATGACATCTTGTTTGGTTGATCGTAAAAATATGATAATAATCTGAATATAGGAGAGAGAAAATGGATTGAAAACCCTAGTTTTTTTGCTTATGAGGAAGATGAAGAAGAATAAGAAGAAGAAGAACAGTCCTTCTTTACACTTTACTTTACTTTCCTTTTTACCTTTCTCCTCTTTCTCGCTAAAAGTTTGCTTATAACTGTTATCAAATTAATTATTAATGTGCTTGGTTTGACTCTTGTGGTGATATATATATTAAATATAAATAACTGTCAGACAAAAAATGAAAATTTTTAATATAATGTACATAATGTTTGCCGCCTTATCGGACATGTATATTACAAGAGGTTTAATTTTGTTTTTTTTTTTTAATTATTATTTTAGAGAATTTGATTAATTAAGTACGAACTACCTTAAGAATCGCGTGGGCAATTCATGAAGTCGCCCACGCGATTTAACACGTTTTGTGGCGAAAATCAAGATCATCTTATGAGAATTGGGTCAAATTTGTAATGGGATCATTTTGTTATTGGTTAAGGCGAAGCTTGATTTGAATGTACCAATCACAATGTTTTGTACATGGTATCAAAGATGATGTTAGGATTTGTTTGGGATTATGACTAAGGTTTGCAATACATCGTAGTACACAGATAAGAATCGCTATGGGGCTCATATCAAACGCGAAAGAAACATGCTGGGGGACTAGCAAAGTAATATAAACCTATATTAAGTACGAACTACCTTAAGAATCGCGTGGGCGATTCATGAAGTCGCCCACACGATTTAACACGTTTTGTGGCGAAAATCAAGATCATCTTATGAGAATTGGGTCAAATTTGTAATGGGATCATTTTGTTATTGGTTAAGGCGAAGCTTGATTTGAATGTACAAATCACAATGTTTTGTACATGGTATCAAAGATGATGTTAGGATTTGTTTGGGATTATGACTAAGGTTTGCAATACATCGTAGTACACAGATAAGAATCGCTATGGGGCTCATATCAAACGCGAAAGAAACATGCTGGGGGACTAGCAAAGTAATATAAACCTATATTAAGTACGAACTACCTTAAGAATCGCGTGGGCGATTCATGAAGTCGCCCACACGATTTAACACGTTTTGTGGCGAAAATCAAGATCATCTTATGAGAATTGGGTCAAATTTGTAATGGGATCATTTTGTTATTGGTTAAGGCGAAGCTTGATTTGAATGTACCAATCACAATGTTTTATACATGGTATCAAAGATGATGTTAGGATTTGTTTGGGATTATGACTAAGGTTTGCAATACATCGTAGTACACAGATAAGAATCGCTATGGGGCTCATATCAAACGCGAAAGAAACATGCTGGGGGACTAGCAAAGTAATATAAACCTATATTAAGTACGAACTACCTTAAGAATCGCGTGGGCGATTCATGAAGTCGCCCACGCGATTTAACACGTTTTGTAGGAAGAATTCAATTTAATAAATTTTGTGGCCAAAATCATATTTAACTGAAGATTCGCTTGGTCGATTCCTTAAATTAGTTGAGCGATTTAGTAACTTAAATGATTACAATCTAAATTTCTAAATACAAATCATTAAGACAAGTTACATTATGGATTTCAAGATACAAATCAATAAAAATACTGCTAAAAACAACAAATTGACTATTATCAACTTGTTCACAATATTTTGTTCTCTTCCTTCTGGGATGAGTGGTGTCCTCCTGCTTGAGACTTCACCTTCATCGTTCTGTGGCTCTTCTATTGGATTACACCATTGAGAAAAGCCATGCAAATTGCAACAATAAAATAATCTTCCCCTGTTGGAATTATCTGCTCTATCGACCACCTTGATTGTAGTCCACTGATCGCAATCCCTGCATTTCTCCTTTCTATATCTAAGAGAACTTTTGCGTGTAAAAGCTGAGCTATTTGAGCTTGCCATGATCTTTAAATTCCTTAATGATAATCAGAAGAATTATATAGTGATCACCACCAACGGCTATAATTAGGATATAAACAGTGTATAACTGCCATATTATAACGGCTATAATATTTTGTAATATTATCATCATTCAGGGGCTCTTTTGCAAACTCACAAATTTACGCACTGCCCCTCCTACTCAAATATAAAATTGTTCTGTTTCCTTTGGCCAAACCCTAATTCACTTTTTTATCTTCCATCCTCTTACTTTGAATATTTCCGCCGCCGCCCTCTCCAATCCAAAGGAACAACAATCCTTCGCAGAACTGTAAGAGTCTGCCCTATTAGTTTGAATTGCTCTTGAAAATTATCATGTTTGCTGTATGATTTTCGCCATACAGTAGGAATCAATAGGTGTTTCTTTATTTGGTCCATTTGTAGATGAACTATGCGATGATTAAATCTATAATAAAGATTCAATTGCATTTTCCACGGTTTCTTTCCATTGTTATGCAAAGGTTGCACGAAGCATCTCAAAACTATCTCCTGTATTGCCCATCGCATAGTTCTTCTACAATGTCTAACGATCTATTGTAAGGCCAAACAAAGAAATCTATTGATTGTTACTGTTTGGCAACAAGTCCTACGGAAATGACGATTTTCATGAACATTTCAATCAAAATACGGCAGCTTTTGTGATTAAGGAGGAAGACAGATAGATCTGTTAATATCCGTAATGTTAATAAACCCCAGTGGCTGAAGAATCGCATGCGCGATTCATTAAATCTTGTGACCGATTCACTAAATCATGAGCCCGATTATTTTAAAAATAAATTAATGGATCAAGCTGAGTGTTTTTTAAAGTGTCATATATCGAATTAAATTCCAAATTTTATTATATTATAATATATTAATTGAATCTTGGGCGCGATGAATTAAGAAGAGTTAGCGATTCAGTAAATCTTGGGCGCGATTAATTAAAAAAAGAGAAATATGCCCAATTGCCTGAAGAATCGCTTGAGCGATTGATTACGTCGAGTACGCGATCCATAAAATCGCGTAAGAGATTCATTAAATCGTCTGCGCGATTACTTAAAAATCAAAGCTGTATTATACAATTTATTTATCTAAATGACATTCTGATAACATGTAGTCTTTTTGTGACTTTTTCTTGTGCTCGATTAACAAAAGAGAGAGATGCCACTTGGCTGAAGAATCGCTTGCGCGATTGATTAAGTCGAGTACGCGATCCATAAAATCGCGTAAGAGATTCATTAAATCGTCTGTGCGATTACTTAAAAATCAAAGCTGTATTATACAATTTATTTATCTAAATGACATTCTGTTATTTATCTAAATGACATTCTGATAACATGTAGTCTTTTTGTGACTTTTTCTTGTGCGCGATTAACAAAAGAGAGAGATGCCACTTGGCTGAAGAATCGCTTGCGCGATTGATTAAGTTGAGTACGCGATCCATAAAATCGCGTAAGAGATTCATTAAATCGTCTGCGCGATTACTTAAAAATCAAAGCTGTATTGTACAATTTATTTATCTAAATGACATTCTGTTATTTATCTAAATGACATTCTGATAACATGTAGTCTTTTTGTGACTTTTTCTTGTGCGCGATTAACAAAAGAGAGAGATGCCACTTGGCTGAAGAATCGCTTGCGCGATTGATTAAGTTGAGTACGCGATCCATAAAATCTCGTAAGAGATTCATTAAATCGTCTGCGCGATTACTTAAAAATCAAAGCTGTATTATACAATTTATTTATCTAAATGACATTCTGTTATTTATCTAAATGACATTCTGATAACATGTAGTCTTTTTGTGACTTTTTCTTGTGCGCGATTAACAAAAGAGAGAGATGCCACTTGGCTGAAGAATCGCTTGCGCGATTGATTAAGTTGAGTAAGCGATCCATAAAATCGCGTAAGAGATTCATTAAATCGTCTGCGCGATTAATTAAAAAATAAAGCTGTATTATACAATTTATTACATAATTATTTATTTAAATGACATTCTGATCACATGTAGTCTTTTTGTGACCTTTTCCTCCACACTTTGAACAGGTATTGTACCTTTTTCTTCCCTCAGAAGGTGCCCGGAATCTAGTCATCCTTTTTCTTCCAACACGCACCTTCAGTGGAGGTGGCAGTACTTGTTTTATACCTATATCTTCAGGCAATTCCCACTGTAACTCTGGAGGTGTAGGAAAAATTGTCTCAGAATATGCAAGTATGTAGTACTCAACAGTGTAAAATTGGGAGCATAGGGAATATATCCTTTGTCCAAACCCTATTGGGTTTTGCTCCCTTAACGCCGATAATGCATGGGGGCATGAGATCTTATCCATCTGGAAGACACCACATGTGCACGTCATATTGTTCAAGTCAACCATAACCTCTGCTCCAATTCCACGAACAGAAAATTCATGAGCATTGAACTGTTGTGCAAGACATCCTTTGGATTTCTCCAGATTACTCCGGAGAAGTTTCTCTTTGGATGGCACCAGGACTGTACTGCAGTTGATCATGTCCGTTCTCCGGGTGTGGAACCAATTAGCCAATATTCTTATGATAGACTCAAACAGAGCAGGGATAGGATACTCCCTTTCAAACCGAATCCTAGAATTAACAGACTCGGCGATGTTGCTAGTCAGAACATCATACCTGTTTGTTTTAGAATGCACCCTGGTCCATAACTCAAAACCAACTTCATCCTTCAAGTACTCTGCAGCACGTTTGTGAATACGTTCGATCTCTTTGTAGTGCTCCATGAAATCTTCGACGGTGTATGCTTTAACTGCCCTAAAAAATGGCTCAAGGATTGCACTTTTTTTAAAACGTTGTCTCAAGTTCTCCGATAAGTGCTTCGAACAAAATCCATGATGAGCCTTAGGATAAATCTTAGCAACCGCATTTTTAATGGAGACATGTCTATCCGATATTATACAGAGATCATCACTATCCGGTGCTATCCTTTTTAAATTTATAAAAAACCACTTCCATGATGCATTATTTTCGGAATCAACCACTGCCCATGCAATCGGATAGGTATGGTTCTCACTATCTTGTGCAGTGGCTAATAGGAGAGTACCATCATATTTACCGGTTAAGAAACAACCATCAACGACTAACACCTTGCGCATGTACGTAAAACCCCGTATGCATGGGCCGAAAGCAACAAAAAAATGAAGAAACCTGTTTTCGTTGTCAAGAACCAATTCAGTGACGCTTCCTTGATTCTTAACAGTTAGCATATAACGATATGCATCTATAATTGCATATCCATGCTCAGGTGATCCCCTGATAATATTTTTTGCATGTATTCTGCCCATCCAACATTTCCAGTAACTAACCTTGGCCGCCAATTGAGCTTCGACGTACTTTTTAATTTCGCCTGGTGTGGGACCTTTCTTGTCAAAAAACAATGGCTTCACTAAGTCCCCAATCAATTTTGCGGTAGCCTGTTGATGAGTGGTACTTGCTTCTTCCAACCCACAAGTATGCATCCGGTTATACTTTCTGAGGATAAATCTGTCAGAATTAACATATTTAACACACCGAAACTACCACTTGCAATCTTGCGAATAACATCCCAGAACAAGAAGGGACTTTGTAGATTTTATCGTTCGTAATTGGAAGCTTCCCTTACATGCAACAAGGTTGATCTTCATGATGGCATCTTCTTTGTTTATAAACTCTTCATCCTCATTAAAACCTGAGCCATCATCCCATGTATGACTTTCAATCCTGGCCTCTGGATTATCATAACATATAATGGCTTCCTCCTCATTAATACATTGATCGGGCACTTCTTCCTCGATCACATTTTCAGAAGGATTACAACGATCTACCATTTCTTCGTTTATAGCAAGGGTGTTATCGGGAAGATTGAATTCTTGATCGTTGATATCAGGGAGACTGAAGTCTTCACACTGATGCTGGTATTGATCTTCACCCTGAGAAGTAAACCCGCTTGTACCAACATGTTCGGATTCTGTTCCACTCTCCTTCCTATCCAAGGAAACCTTCAAAACGGGCCTCCAACCTTGAGGAGAGATATCGGCAAAATAAACTTGTAGGTCGTGATCAGTCTTTATTTCAGTTGGATAATAGGTTGGAGGTGCACTTGTAAGAAAATATTTCACGTGCACATCATCATGGGAGCAAGTAAGTCCTGATTGTTCTATAATATCACTTATCAACATTTGGAATGTAGTCTGATTGCTCACAAGAATAGCAGAAGTTTGCTTGCTCTCCGCAACCCAATTCAAACACTTGGTTTCTTCTTCCCACACTCCAAGTGCAAATCCAATAACAAATTTTGACATAACCCAGTCGCCGTTCCTTTAAAACAATAAAAAATAATAATAATAATTAACCATGCATGCAGTACAAAACTGAGAAACAAAAAATTTGATCGCGTGGTCAATTGATAAAGTCGAGTGGGCGATTCCTTAAATTCGCGTGCGCGATTAAAGAATCGGGGAAGCGATTAATAAAATCGAGTGCGCGATCACGTTGTATTAAACCCAGATAGATGTACTGTATTAAAACCAGATAGATGGGGTTCGGAAAAAACTCAGTTAAATCATTCAGTGAGAACGGAGTTCAATAAATAGGTTTGAGAAAAAATTCAAATGAATCGCGCGAGCGATTCCCTAATCGCGTGAGCGATTTATAGAAATCGCGCAAACGATTAATAAAATCGAGTGCGCGATCACTATATATTGGCGTCCAAAACAGGTTAGGTAATGTAATGCATTAAACCCAGATAGATGAGGTTCAGAAAAAACTCAGTTCACTCATTCAGTGAAAACGCAGTTAAAAAAATAGGGTTCAGAAAAAATTCAAACGAACCGAAACCTTTCAATACCTTTGATTGTTGTCGTTGTTGTTTGCCATTGTACATGTAATCAGAGAGAGGTGGGTGATACTTAGGGTTTTTGAAGAATCAAACGAACACTGGACAGCACTTCGATCGGAGAAGAAATATCAGAGAAAAATAGGGTTTTCGTCGCACATACAGGAAGGAGAGAGAAATTGAGAGAATTGGATGACTGTGATTTGGGGCCAGATTCTAATTTTGTATAAATTTTGGGGCAAAAAAGAGTCTGCAAAATTCTGACGTGGCAACTATTTAATTAAGCTGAGTAATTAATTAAGAGCTAATCAAGCAAAGGGTTATACAACCAATTTTTTTGAAACTAGGGGTTACATAACTAAAAAAAAACTTGGGCGTCCCTTTTAACCGAATGCCCCTGGAAACTTAGGTATAAGTGTACGCCAAGGAACTTAAGTATAAGTGTTTAAATCAATTGGGTCAGGGCCTATTGTTGGCCCAGTGTACAACTGTAGCCCAGCTCTAATGAGTAACGGCAATTACCATATTCAGATTGTCCGTTCACTTTTCTTATCTGGCGTTACTGTGTACATCTCCAAATTAATTTATCAAACCATTGCCAAATCCCTCGAAAATTTTCGTTTTCATTGGCCAAAGTTTAGCATCGTTTTCTTGCCGCTACCATTAAAAAATCTTTTGAATTTAGAGAAATTTTCTCTTTTTGATAAATCTTTCCTTTTCTTCGGTGGATAAGCACATAATAATCGGCAAATTGCAGCTGTCGTGACAAGGTGAGGCGTTTCCTTTCGATAATTTTATGTTAATTTCTATCTTAGCTGCTTTATTTATGATAAATATATATTACTTTCTCTGCAACCGGTCGGGTCTTCCTCTCTCTCTATATATACAGAATACAGAATTGAATTAAGATGGTTGATAATTAATAGCAGAGCAGAGGTAGTTTTGGAGTAGGAAGACGTCTTTGCTCATATGATTGTATGACAGAAAAGGATCATTTGATAAGATCGAACGGCATATGAAACTTTTGTTCAGGGTACATCGATTGCTTAGTAAATTTTTGGGCAATTAGTAAAGGATTGAGGGTAGGTGTTATTTAAGACTCCCTTTGTTGAACATGAGTATTTTGCAGGGGAGGCAGCAAAAGAAGAAGAAATTGGCCCCCAAGTCTTTCTAAATAGGTTTCCTGAGTTCTGCTCTACTAATTCCCTCTAAATTGGTTTCCTGAGTTCTCCCCAGACCTCCGCCTTCTCTGCCTCTACTCTACGAAGAGAGTTCCTGCTCCTAGACAAGGTTGCTCATTACTGTTTGAAAACATATCTGGCTTGTACTTTTGATTTAGGCAAAGAGCATTGCATTGGGGTACTTGAGTTATTTATAATCGAATCACTAGAGTTATCTTTAATCTCTCTCTCTCTCTCATCTTGTGTGTGTGCATGCGCAGTTTGTGGCATTTTAAGTATTAGCTCTTCCGCGGGGACAACAAATCTCATATCAACTCATACCCCAAAGAAATGAAGCCTCAAATTATAAAAGAAGGGAATGAGAAGAGCTCGGATGTTAGGTATGAGGTTCTTAAACAATGCGTTGGAAAGAAAAGAGATGATGCTACAAAAGAGCTTGGTGGTGAGTGCGCACTAAACTATGTTAATAGTTCTTCTTGGTGAAGTTAATCCAAACTTCGTTCCTTTATTGCAGTAGAACTCAAGTAGTTTGACGATTCTATTTCATTTTTTGGTGTGTATATTGCAGTAAGCCTGCCAACATTTCAGCATATTAAAAATAACCATGGGATCAAGAAAAACAAGAACAACCCTTCCATTATTGAGGAATCAGCTCCAAATAAACGCCTTCGGGTTTGTGAAGACACAAGCTCTGTTTCTAGCAGCAGCACTCATCCATCCTTCGAGGGGAATGCATCTCCCAAAAGAAATGTGATCATAAAGGCAACTTCTGGAGTTGATGTTGTGAGATTTAGTTTTTGTGAGCCTTGGACGATGAAGATGCTTAGGGAACAAGTGGGACAGAGATTCGAGTTGCAAACTCAAAGCTTCAGAATGAAATATGAAGATGAAGAGGGTACGATGACTCTACTACCAAAACAAGATGACTTGGAAGCGGATGATGACTTGAGTCTGTGTATAGACACCTTAACATCACTGGGCAAGGATCCTATTAACATTTCCGTTGAACCTATTTAAGATACTCTTTTCCATTCCTCAAGTGTGTTGCACTGAGTTTTTTAAGTTATTGTTGGCACTATATTTGAAAGTTAATGTGTGCGGACAATCTAATTAATATTTTATTAGATGGATGAATTCCAAAATATATTGATTTGATTGGTTAGCACAATATAAAGTTATATGTATGAAAGGCTAAGAGTTAAGTTCTTACAAGTTGTACAGAAATGGCCTTTTCTTTGTCATAGAGTTAACATGTATGATAGGGTAAGAGTTAAGTTCAAAAATAGCCTTTTCTTTGTTATAAGCCAAGTCTCGTACGTCAACAATGTGAGCTTTCATTTGTTCTTTCAGTTCATTTTGGTGTCGCAGATAATTTTCACATTAATTGCTTCTTTCGGTTGTTCTTTCATATGTGCGGAGCAACTTGGAGACGTCACGAAAATCTGAAGAATAGTATCGACTTTGATGGAAGTATGTGTAATTTTGAAACAAGAGCTACATTTGTTAAAAAAATACGTGCAACTAGCAATGATGATAGAACAAAAGAACTTGTAATTCTTTTCACCCCTTCAAATTAATCCATTGGTAACTCCTTTCTCCTTAAGTTTATAATTAGGACAACGCCAAGCTATGTAGGAATGTTAATAACAGATTTGCAAGCCATGTTTCAGCTTATTTCATGGGTTTTATCACAAAAATAAATTCAAAATGCTACCGAAGAGTGTTGAGGAACCTGTCTGTCTTACCATTTTCTTAACTCCTCGTGCAACAATTTAATTTGTTTCTCGGATGCATCAAATTCCACAATTGACAACCTTTCAGCTGCCAAGAGGATTCTTCTTCGTTTGGGATAAAAATAGCTCCAAGTCGTGGTTGATCATGTTAATTAGGGAAGTACTATAATTTAGGGATTTGTTTATATCCGATTGATTTTCTTTCGCTAATTAGTTATTCTTGTACTGTACATAGTATGTATTCTTGTACCTGTATTATATACAGAACTTTCACACAGAAAAGTAATACAGAAAATTCCCCAAACATGTCTTTTCGTGGACCATAGCCATAGGATTTGGTTCCCGGCTTTCTATTTCTTGTACTTGTGGTCGGTTCTCTCCTTAATTAAACCAATTAAACAAAATTAGTGTATCAATAGTAGAAGCAGTGCGCTCATAAAAGCATCGAATCTCTTCGTACCTTAAAAAGATCGAATCTCTCGTACCTTTAATTCTAAATGTATGATACGCAATCCAAATTTACAAACAAGCTTTCACTTCAAAGAACAAATTCTAAGATCATAATAAAAGCATACCGGCTCTAACATGCATTGAGAACACAAAATCATAATATAAAAACCATAAGAATTCATATAAACATAGAATCAAGACATATCAACTTCCATGTTTATCATTCCGTTAGCTAAAACGAATTTAGCTAATCATAATTTTAACAAATAACGAAGCAATAATAACAATTAAACTAAGTAAACACACAATAACGAATCTAAATGCTAACTAAAAGAAAGGGAAAGAAAAACTAGGAATTGGTTGTTTTCGGATATTGAAATCTTCATCAACTCCTCTCCTTTTGACGGACCTCAGACGTCCTTCGGAGTGTCTTCTCAAAGGTGTCTTCTTTCGTCTCCTCGTTTCTTCTCCTTGTGTTGGTCTTAACTTAGCTTGAGAACTAGGTTTTTCACCACTCTTGATTTTAACCCCTAAGGTGTGCATGTATAAAACTTCAATGATTTGTCTTCCAAGTAAGGACGACAACGAGCTGAGCCTTGGCTTTTTTTTGTGGTTCGGGCTTGTTGTACGCACGCTGAAATCGCTGATGCTGCTTAATTTTTTGCTTACGATGCATCTACCTTGTTATAAAATCATAATTTGGCATGCCAAAACTTGACGACTTTAATATCACATCAGCGTATGTTTTTGGTGGATGGGATTAAGACTATTTAAGGATGATTGGAACGTGATCTAATGGGTATTGTTAGCTACTTAGCTTTAAGTCTGTATTGGGTATCATCCCTCGTGGGTTTGAGGATGTATTTATGTCTGCCTTGGAGTTTCATTTCCGATGTTTATATTTCTCAAAAACTAGTTCTGAAGCAATAGCCTAAACAGCTTGATCCTACTTCTAAAAATGCCTATACATCTTCTCAATTAAAAGTAGTTTCTGATGTTTATCATCTATTTCAGAAAGCATTTGGATCATGATCCTTGATGCTACCGCAATTCGAATCCTATTTTGGTCTGCCATTAGCTCAAATGATCGCAGACCCACCAGTGTTCCAACCCAGCAGACTAGCCCAACCAGCGTTCCAACTCCGTAAGCAGGCCTAGGGAACGTCTTGGCCCAGCAGGCAGGCCAGCCCACAATGAGAAATTGACCCGGCTTGAAGAGAAAAAGGAAGAAAGAACAAGTAGTTATGTTAGATAAAAAAAAAGGGGATTAAAATTAGTTGGAATTAGTGGGGTAATCATGTTCGGATAATTGGGGGGGTGATCACATCAGCGTATGTTTTTGGTGGATGGGATTAAGACTATTTAAGGATGATTGGAACGTGATCTAATGGGTATTGTTAGCTACTTAGCTTTAAGACTGTATTGGGTATCATCCCTTGTGGGTTTGAGGATGTATTTATGTCTGCCGTGGAGTTTCATTTCAGATGTTTATATTTCTCAAAAACTAGTTCTGAAGCAATAGTCTAAACAGCTTGATCCTACTTCTAAAAATGCATATACATCTTCTCAATTAAAAGTAGTTTATGTTGTTTATCATCTATTTCAGAAAAGCATTTGGATCATGATCTTTGATGCTACCGCAATTCAAATCCTATTTTGGTCTGCCACTAGCCCAAATGATCGCAGGTCCACGAGCATTCCAGCCCAGCAGACTAGCCAAACCAGCGTTCCAACTCCACAAGCAGGCCTAGGGAATGTCTTGGCCCAGCAACCAGGTCAGCCCACATTGAGAAATTGACCCGGCTTGAAGAGAAAAATGAAGAAAGAACAAGTAGTTATGTTAGAGCAAAAAAAAGAGGATTAAAATTAGTTGGAAGTAGTGGGGTGATCATGTTCGGATAATTGGGGGGGGGGGGGGTGCCTAAAAACTAGGGACTTCCTCTTCATAAAGGGATAGAGTTTTAAGCATTAAGCATATTAGACTTTCTCTACATATCAGATTCTCTCTTTAATAGACTCTTTGACAGAAAATATCAAGAAGATATCTAGCATTTCTCTACTCTGGAACTTCTTCTCAATAATAACAGTATTTTTCTCATAATTCAATTTCCTCGCTATCATTCACATATTTTATATCTAGTTCATTATTATATTGTTTATTCGATTAAATTCATTGGTGTTGAAATTTATCATACATCACTTGGAGCCGTCTGTGGGAAACCTCGATTAAATCGAGCTGAGATGTGAGAATACGTTGATTCGAACCTCAAGTAGCTAAGATAAGTTCAATTCTAATTGCTTTTCTTTTTGTTTTCTTCATGGAAATTATGCGACTCTTAGGTTTTAGTGAAGTGTTGTCTTTATTCAGTTTTTACCCTAAATGCATTGAAATCTTCTAGAAATAGGTGCATGAACCATGATGTTCGTTTTTCTTAATTGGTTACGGCTTTGTTCTTCCCAATCACGATTTACGAATTCTTTTTAATTTAAGAAAGTAAAAAGAAGGAATCTTACAATTAAAGTGGGAAGTGAGATATAAATGCCTATTTGAAGATTGCATTGCCTTGATATCTTAGTGGCAGAAATTACTTACGTTTTATGCTACATGAAACTTGTAACAAGGCGAATTTCTGGAGCATTAGATCTTAGTCGGAATATTGATTCTCATGGTTATGAAATTTGAACCTTTCTGTTTAGAATCCAACAAAACTATTCTCACCTGCTAATGTACATAGTTTTTGCGCTTTTGACTCTACCAAAACTGAACATATTCTCATGATGCAAACTTTGAAACCAAGGTCTAATAATGAATTAATATTCTTAGCTGCTGGGACGCTGACCAGCCAGGACATACAAAAAATCTTAGCTACTGAAATACTGAGTGGCTAGGATATGCAGAACCCCTTAGCAGCTGGCACTGAACACCCAGGGACGGGGAGAAACAACGATCCAGCTGTTGAAGGCTCAGCGAGGAGATCCGATGATGCCCTTCCGAGATTGATATGGGAGCTACTCACTGAAGAACATGGCGCACAGGGTGAACCCTCCCATCGAGTAGTAGGTCAAAAGGCAGGGCCGTTGGCGAAGCTGCTACTAGGACTGTCGGCGGGGACAAATGTTCCAGGATGGCCTACAAATCATACCAATTTGAACTCTTCACCATTAGATAGGACTAAGAGCGCTGTGGAAACAGAAAGAGGCACTCGAAGGAAGAGTTCGCCAAAATGAAGGAGGAGTTCGCCAAGCAGCTCGAGACTGCCAAAGCTGCTTCGAAGGAAGAAGGGCGGAACGAGATCTTTAGCTTGGCCCAGGCGAAGATCGTCAAAGCCGCGGAGGAAATGAAGAAGTGCAAGCTGGAGATCGAGCGGTATGCCGTTCGTGAGTTTATGGAGGGCCCCGGCTTCGAGGAAGCTAGCTTGATCGTAGGTCAGAACGATCTGGCATAGGGGTTTCAGATCGTCGTGAACCAGCTCAAAGCTCAGGACGCCATTATCCCCAACTTCAATTTCGATTCGATTGGCCCACTACTCCCCGATCCTGGCGCTTCTGATCTCCCTGAGGAAGAAGAGCCAGCTCAAATCGACTGGGCAACCTTCAAATATGGCCACGCCATCGAGATTGCTCAGGCTAAGAAAGAGAAGCGTCGGGTAGAATGCAAGCTCCCTCCGTCGGTTCAGATCGAAAGCTTCCTCCCCACCATCAGGGAGCTCGACCGGTCCCTTCGTCGAACTACCCAAGAATCCACTTCTGAACCCGTTGAGATCGATTAAATTCTCCTCTTATAGCCAATTATCTTGACTTTTTAGCCGGGTTATGGCTGTGTGAATACTTGTTTTATTTCTGCTTTGCTTTTTTATGAACATTCTGCCCATCGAGCCACGTCGCGTGGTGAGCTCGATGCGCTAGGTACAGTCGATCTCTCTTAATTTTTTGGAGATCGATGTTCAAATGAATGAGTTGTTTTTCATACTTGTGTTTTCTTTTACTTTGCAAGTTGAACATTAATTCGATCTGGCATGCGTTTGATTTGTCGATCTAGGTTTTGCTTACCCCTTAGCTAGATTTTTACCGCTTTCAGATCGATAGGTGCATCACGCTCTCGATCTCATTTGGGTGCTTGTCTAGCGCCGTTGGGTGCCCGCATTTTTCCTTAGTCATTAAACTGTTTACGGCGTTCCCGTCGGATCGACGGCGATCTCTGAGATATGCCAGCTCTTTAGGTTTGGCCTCTCTGGATCTCGCTGGATCTAAATCGATCTCGTCGGATCTCTTAGACCATAAAGTGGCGATCAAGAATTTCTGAATCGTTGATCTCTGGACCCTTCCGGATCTAACATCGGGTCTCCGGATCGTGAGATTTTTTAGATTAACCTCTGGATCTCCTCGGATCATCAGGTTCGTTAGGATTTTTAGGATCTCTTTGGGTCTTAGAAACGACCTCATCGGATCTAGATCTCTAACGACATTTGAGAACATTAAATACGTTAGGATTTTTAGGATTTCTTTGGTTCTAAAAGCGACCTCATTGGATCTCGATCTCTAACAATAATTTAAAAGCATTAAATTCGTTAGGACCTTTTGGATCTCTTTGGGTCTAAAAACGACCTCATTGGATCTCGATCTCTAACAATAATTTAAAAGCATTTACGTTAAGATTTTTTGGATCTTATTGGGTCTAAAACGATCTCCTCGGATCTCTGGATCATTAAGTTCGTTAGGATTTTTTGGATCTCGTTGGGTCTAAAAACGACCTCGTTGGATCTCGATCTCTAACGATCAGATGTGGGGGGTTCGCTTCCTCCTCGACTCATGAACGTAGGTCGAATGAGAGCTTAATCGAGGGGATAGTAACCTGGTATGGGATTGCGGATTGACTTTAATCGGATGTCCCAAAACATGTAAATTAATTAACTGACCAGAGATCGATTTTCAGGCGAATTCGACCTCTTTAACTATTACAATTTTGAAATAAATTTGAAGGCTAAGTGTAAAATTTCTTCAGGTTGTGCGCATTCCACGGTCTGGGTAGTGGCTCCCCGGCCATGTCTTCGAGCCGGTAGATGTTTTTCCCGATCTCCGTGACGCGATAAGGTCCTTCCCAGTTGGGCTCAAGTTTCCCGACATGCTGCAAGACCTCGACCTTTTTTAACACTAGGTCGCCGATCTGAAATGATCTGGGCCGTACGTGCTTGTTGTATGATCGGGCCGCTGCTGCCTTGTACTGTCTGAGCTTCTGATAGGCGTGTTCTCTGCTTTCTTCAATCACATCTAGATCTTCAGCTCTGATCTCTGTATTCTGGTCGAGTTGGTATTGCGATACACGAGTTGTTTTGTGTAACAGCTCTGATGGGATGACGGCTTTGGATCCGTAAACCAGAGAGTATGGTGTTTGTCCCGTGGCTGTCCGCGGGGTAGTTCGATATGCCCATAGAACGCCGTCGAGCTCGTCCGCCCATGCCCCCAGTTTGGCGTCTAGGCGGGTTTTGAGATTTTGGATAATGATTCGGTTGGTGACTTCGGCTTGGCCATTTGCTTGTGGATGACCAACGGTAGTGAATCTGAGGTCAATCCCGAGGTCCCGACAATAGTTCTTTGTATTTTCAGATCGAAACTGAGGGCCATTGTCACAGATGAGTACCCTCGGAACCCCAAAACGGCAGATTATGTTCCTCCAGAGGAAATTTCTTATCACTGCATCAGTAATCTTAGGGACTGCCTCGGCCTCGACCCACTTTGAGAAGTACTGGACGCATACTATGGCAAACTTTTTCTGTCTTGGTGCCAAGGGGAAGGGACCGATGATGTCGATCCCCCATTGATCGAAGGGCCAGCACACGCCGATCGGTATCATGGATGCCGGGTGTGTGTGGATTAGGTTGCCGTGCTTCTGGCACTTGGGGCATTTCCTAGAGTGGATCTTTGCATCCCACACCATTGTCGGCCAAAAATACCCACTCCTTAAGATCTTGCGCGCCAGAGCCCGACCTCCAGAGTGATTTCCGCAACATCCCTCATGGACTTCTTCCAGGACATCTTGGGCTTGGCTAGGTCGTAAGCATCTTAGAGGGGGACCCGTGAAGGATTTTTTGAACAACCTGCCTTCCCGATCTATCATATAAAGAAGAGACCGATATTTTATTCTCCTGGCTTCAGTTCGATTTTGGGGCAAAAGGTCGTCCTTGAGGTAAGCGATTAGATCGTCCATCCAGTAAGGCTCTGGTGGATCGATGGTGGCGATCCCGACCTTTCCATCGTCGATCGCCCGGCCCCCCGAGACCATAAACGAGATGGTTGCATCCCCTGTTCCTTGGAACCCGTTGGCCAGCTTTGATAGGGCATCCGCTCGACTGTTCTCTTCGTGGGGGACCTGTTCGATTTTGAACTCTTTTAGCTTTGAGGTCAGCTCTTTCACGATTTTGAGATACGCTGCCATGGACTCTTCCCGAGCGACGAGCTGAGAGTCAGTTACAACGGCTAACCTGTCGATCTCGTTTTCCGTGGCATACCTCAATCCTGCTACAAGTGCTTCGTATTCGGCTTAGTTGTTTGTTGCTTTAAAATCGAGTTTTATGGCGAAATCGAGCTGGAGTCCTTTAGAGCTCGTAAGGGATATGCCCACTCCCCCTCCTTGAGAGGTCGATGAGCCATCCGTGTACATGGTCCAGCTAGGCGAGGTACGAACGATCTCCATTGAGCTGGTGTTCTTTTCGACTAGAAAGTCAGCCAGAACTTGAGCTTGTTGGGCGGCTCGAGGTTGGTAGGTGATGTCATGCTGACTCAACTCGACCGTCCATTTCATCATTCGACCCGACACGTCGGGTTTGGATAACACCTGCCTAAGCGGCTGATCCGTTAGGACAATTATGGGGTGAGCCTGGAAGTACGGGCGTAGCTTCCGAGCTGCGTGGGTGAAGGCAAACACGAATTTCTCGATCTCGAGATAATTCCGTTGCGCACCGTGTAGGATCTTGCTCAGGTAGTAGATCGGTAGGTGTTTTCGATCTCGAATGCAACCAAGACTGAGCTGAAGGTCTCGTTAGAAAGGGACAGGTAGAGGTACAAGGTCTCTCCCTCATTTGGCTTGGCCAGCAATGGTGGAGAGGCCAGGTACTCTTTCAATTGATCTAACGCTCGGTCGCATTCTTCATTCCACTCGAACTTTTTGAGATTCCTTAAAACTTTGAAGAACGAGAGGTTTCGTTCGGATGATCGCGATATGAACCGGTTGAGAGAGATTATCCGACCCACCAGGGACTGTACCTGGTTGATGCATCGAGGTCGGGGGATGATCTGGATCGCTTTGATCTTCGTAGGATTGGCTTCGATGCCCCGCTGGCTCACCATGTATCCTAGAAACTTTCCTCCTTCGACCCCGAACGTGCACTTGTCGGGGTTGAGCTTCATCCCATATTGCCGCAAGATCTCAAACGATCTGCGTAGATGATCTAGATGATGGTACGCCCAGCGGCTCTTCACGATCATGTCGTCGACGTAGACCTCCATGGTCTTCCCGATCTCTTCCTTAAACATCAAGTTGACCAACCTTTGGTACGTAGCTCCTGCGTTCTTTAGCCCGAAGGGTATGACCTTGAAGCAGTATATTCCCTTTACCACAATGAAGGCCGTGTGCTTTCGATCTTCGGGGGCCATAGAGATCTGGTAATAGCCTTGAAAGACGTCCATCATGCTGAGCATCTCACACCCAGCTGTCGAGTCGACGAGTTGATCGATTCGTGGCAGCGAATATGGGTCTTTCGGGCATGCCGTATTGAGGTCGGTGAAGCCGTTACACATTCTCCATTTCCCACCGGTTTTCTGCACGAGGACAACGTTGCACAACCAGTCAACGTATTGAGCTGGGGTAACGTATCCCGCATCGAGTAGCTTATTGACCTCCGCCTCTATGATATCATTCCTCGCTCGACTTGGAGGTCTCAGCTTTTGCTTGATTGGTTTAACCGATGGGTCGATCCCAAGCCGGTGGCATATCACCTTCGGATCGAAGCCGACCAGATCTTTAGCTGCCCATGCGAAGATGTCCGAGTTATCCCGCAAGAATTCTATCATCATGACCTCATGTTGAGGATGCATGTTCGCCCCGATCTTGGTGGTCTTATTGCTGTCTCCGGGGACCAGGGCAATTTCTTTCAGTTCTTCAGAGGGCTCGAGCCGCTCGCTGGCCTTTCTTTTTCGAGCTGCGGGGGATCTCTCCGCCTCGCACTCCTTTGTGGGAAGCTCGATCTCCCCATCGGCGTAGGTCTGTAGGTCGAGCTCTTGCCCCACCTCTTTCCCGGATGGCTTTTTCAGGACGATGGCATAACAAGCCCAACTATCCATGACATCACAAGTCACCTCTCCGACCCCGTTCGGGGTGGGCATTTTCAGCTTTTGATGGTACGTTGAGATGATTGCTTTGAACTGAATAAGTCCAGGTCTACCGAAGATCATATTATACGCTAGGGGCATGTTGACGACGACGTACTCGACCTCTTGGGTCACCCTCTTGGGGGATGTTCCCATCGAGGTGAGGAGTCGGATGCGCCCTAACGGTATAACTTCCTATCCGCCGAACCCGGAGAGCGATGTTCGGATCGGATCGAATTTTAGATTGTGCAATTTCATTTTTACAAGGGTCGAGTAAGGGATAATGTTCGAGCTGCTTCCATTATCAACTAGGCATTTAGTTACATCATAGCGAGCCACGCCTAAGGTCACCACCATCGGACAACTAGGCGCTCCGCCTTCCCGATGGGGGCCCGGGCGGCTATCACTCTCACTAAAGCTAACCTCCTGCCTCTCCCACTCTCTACCCTGGTCGATCTGGAAGATCTCTTCGTGGGGGCCGTTGAACTCTCGAGCTGCTCGCCTGATGTTCCTCTTTCGAGCTGCGTTGGAGTCACCGCCCTCATGCCCCCCGACTATCATATAGATCTTGCCGTGAGTGGGGGGATTGTCTTCGGCTCTCTCCAATGGCGGTTTTCCAGATCTTTTCAGGGGAGACCTAGACCTGGAGCGGTTGCGTCCGTTCGATCTGCCCGCCTTTTCAGAGTAGTAGTCGATGCGTTGAACAAAATCTTTTAAGTGCCCTCCCTGGATGAGCTCAATGTTGTTTGCCCAATTTATGAGCTCAATTTACCTTTTTTTTTATATCGTGAAAGTTTATGCTCGGCCTAACTCACCTCAAAAGTTAGCTCGTGAGGTGAGGGTTGGCTTTATATTTATTAACTAGCACAAGGTTTGATCATTTTCCAATGTAGGATGGTTAACACACCCCCCCGCACGCCCAGCCCGAACAATCGGGGGTCTAACTTGGAGCGTGAAACTCAATTCAAAAGTTAGCTCGTGAAGCGAGGGTTGGCTTTACATTTATTAACTAGCACAAGGTTTGATCATTTTCCAATATGGGATGGTTAACACGCACCCCCGCACGCCCAAGCCCGAATAATCGGGGGGTCTAACCTGGAGCATGAAACTCAATTCAATTCATTTCTCGTACGCCCAAACCCGAACAATCGAGGGTCTATCTTGGAACGTGAAACTCAATTCGATCGGGGTTCTACCCTGGATCAATTTAACCCACCCAGATCCGAACAATCGGGGGTCTACCCTGAATCAATTTAACAAGATGCAGCCTGCTATGATACCATGTGAAAGTTTATAATATTTGGCCTAACTCACCTAAAAAACTAGCTCATGAGGTGAGGGTTGGCTTTACATTTAATAACTAGCACAAGGTCTGATCATTTTCTAATGTGGGATGGTCAACATATATATTTAAGTATTTAAAGTTATGCACCCACAATTAAAAAATTTGTAATGCAATATATAATGATTTTTGTATATTAATAAATAAATTTTTGTGCAAAAATAAATTTCTGATAAATATCATCATTTATATATCGATATGCCTTTTTAAAGAAATATCTTTTAACTAATTGTTTAAAATAAAATTTTCAATGAAATTCTACTCGTCTGAATTAAAATAAAATTAAATTTCTCATATTTTTTTCAGAACATTAAATAATATATATTTTGTACTCAAAATATATTTTTAAGAGTCTTTTCCTCATTAGTGTTTTTTTTACACACACCCTCAAGAAAAATTCGAACTTGAGTTATTATCATGAAGAAAATCACTTGAAACAACTCTTATTGGCTAGTCAATATATGTTGCTCAAGTTGGCGAAACATATTTATTTATGAGGAATTTTCGAAAATAATATTTAAATTTAAACGGATTCGTAAAATAGTACTGAAAACGGACGGGTTAAAATTTTGTTATAGAACGCCACATTTGATGGCGTTCTTATACTTTTTCAATATTATTTTTAACGAGGTCGCCGTATTCCAATTTTTTTTTTTATTAATATTTTATTGAAGGTCGCCCAATAAAACGGCGACCTTATTAAAAAACTAATTTTTTTTTTAATAATTTAATGAAGGTCGCCGAATAAAACGGCGACCTTTGACCAGATCTAAAAAGCGGTCCCCCCGTCTTTCTTCCCCATTTCTTTCTTCCCCCTTTCTTCCCCACTTTCCCCACCGAGAGCCCCACCACCACCACACCGCCTGTGCTGCCGCCGGGCGCCCCTGCTTCCGCCTGTGATGCCGCCCTGCTTCCGCCGTGACGCCGCTGCCTGTGGAGGAAAGGTAAGTATCAGTTTTTTTTTTTTTTTAAAAATTGTTATGTAATATTCTGTTTATTGTGAATTTAGACAGAATGTGTTATTATATTTCTAAATTAGTATTTAGAGAAATGTTTTGTTTACGGAAATTAGTTAATGTTTTGTTTACCAAAATTACTTATTTAGAGAAATTGTTATTTTCGTAAATGTTTTGTTATGTAGTATGTAAATTAGTTAATGTTTTCAAATAATTTGTCATTTATAGAAATGTATAATTTTGGTAATTTGAAATGTAATGGGTTAGGAGAATTTAATAAAAAAAGGTTGATGTCTCTTTTGTTTTATTTTTAAATTTTTTTTATCGAAGTGTTTGATATTGTAAAAATTTAGAAGAATTTATTCTAGAAATTGTTGATTATGTAATTTTTTAGGGAAAGTGGAGATTAGTATAAATTTACGAAATGAATAATTAATTTAATATTTTTTATTTTTAAAAAAAATTGTAGAAGTACTGGATATTGTAAAATTTTAGAAGTACTTAATTTAGAAAAAATTGTAGAAGTACTTAATTTAGAAAATACTTATGCGTAAATTGTAGAAGTACTTAATTTAGAAAAAATTCTAGAAGTACTTAATTTTAGAAGTACTTAATTTTTTATTTTTAAGAAAAATTGTAGAAGTACTTAATTTAGAAAATATTTAACTAGTAACACAAAATAAAATAAGTAGATAGTTGTTTATATTAATATATAATTATTGAAAAAGTTCGTTAAGTATGTAATTGGTTAGAATAATAGTATCACATTTGTAATGAAATAATTAATTGTTGGACAGATTTCTAATGTCTGGGAGCAGAGTAGGTACGACGACTTTCGGACCAATTGAAGATGATTTACTTTACTTGCAAGAACCATGGCATGAAATTAGAAGCAGGAGTATCGTTATGTTTGCACACTTGAATTGCATGTGAGCATGGAATTTTGTTATTATTCCAAGACCCACAACTACATTGTCTTGCGGTCAGAGTGACCGCAAAACAGGTCACAATTCCGCCCGGCCCCACACGTAGGACATTAGCTGACAAATCATCGTTGTTGACCATGTGCACAATGTTACGATCGGCATACCTTGCGTTCTTTCGATATATGTTCTCAGCATATGGGGTCCATGCGCGACCATCTACTTTCAATTGTCTGGCCAATTGCAGCTTCTCATTGAAATAATCTGTGAGCTTGATGTATGTCATCTCAACTATCGCGCAGATGGGGAGTCTCCTTGCACCCTTCAGCACACCATTAAAAATTTCGACATGGTTTGTTGTCAACGTTCCGCACCTACGACCTTCATCATATGCCAATGTCCATTTTTCTTTCCCAATTCGTAGAAGATACGCGGCAGCTTCTGCTTTAATAGCAGTGATACGATTGAATGCCTCACGGAACGAAGACTCATTCACGGCTACACCGGCAAACCAACAAAGATCTTTCAGGCTTTCCTTTTGAAATCTCGAGTTGATGTTCGAGCACAGATGTCTCAAGCAATAACGGTGACATCCATGGTTACCATTAAATGAACCTGATCCGTCTTTGACAGCTCGAATTATGCCCTTGTTGCGATCTGAAATTATTGTAACAAACTCATGCGAGTCTGATATTATGTGCACACGTAGTAAGTCCAGAAACCATCCCCATGTGCTTGTCGACTCTTCATCTACCAAGGCAAATGCAAGAGGGAGGACGGTTTGGTTAGCATCGACACAGACTGCTATCATTAGTTTATGCTTGTACTTGGTGTACAAATGAGTGGCATCGACGCAGATAACAGGACGACAATGTTTGAAACCATCAATGCAGGGTCTGAATGCCCAAAAAACATGATGTATCATCTCTACACCAGACCTGCCTCCTCCATTAGGATGGTCGTTCCATTCCACTATTGTGCCTACATGTTGGTTACCATTTAGAAATTAAACTATTATTGCACATAACACATTAAAAATAAATTTTTAGGAATAAAATAACAACCAAGGTGAATTACCTGGATTCCATTTTTTCAGTGCGGCCATGAATTGTGGGAGACTCGTCACTGAACTTTCCCACGTACCATACAGGTGTTCACGAGCCTGTCTTAGACTATGGTATGCCTTTGAGTATCCGATCTGATATCCGCAAAAATCTTTGACAGTTTGACGAACGTCAGCTACCGCATACGCGTAGTTGGTCCTGACGTGACCAATTAACAAACCGGCAATAAAATTGACGTCCAAGTTTTTATGGTCATTCAGAATGAAATCTGGACTACATGTATGATCACCGTGATAAACAGAGATCACCCAAATCCCCACTCTCTTTTTATATTGGGCCCGCAACTCCCACGGGCAGCCTGCAGCCTGGCCTCGTCTACAATGAACCTTCCAAAATTCTTGTGTACTATTGCGAACTTTAAATTCTCGCTTAGCCCATCGAATGGAGAAGTCCTTCACAGCTGCTTGAACATGTTTCTTACTTTGAAACGACATCCCCATAAACAATCTACCAATATTACAATCATAGAAATGACTCCATCTGCCTGATGGCAAGTCCATCGAGTCGGCGTACATTTCTGATCCAGCTGCATGGTAGTATGGATGAAATTCATGGAGTTGAGGATGTGAGCTTTCACTGTTGTGCTGTGCTAACACCTCCGCAACAGCTGCAAGCTTCTCGGCACGTTCTTCGGCACTCTGGTTAATGTCATCGTCGGTATCATCCTCGTTGTCACTGGTATCATCCTCTTCGTCGTCTGTCTCTAAATCTGATAACACATCATCGGCTGGTTAGATTTGATATTCCAAATCTTCCTCCTCATTCTCCTCCTCATCTATAGCCACATTAGCTTGGGCCATATTGTTTTGGTGGAGTGATGTATTGGGTTCATTGATACCAAATGCTTCAAAACCACTGCTAATTGACGGTATATCCTGGGTGAGCAGATCCACATAGTGTTGCATGTCTTGACCCCAAGTACCATCTACTGATTGTTGTTGTTGGATGGGTTCAGCGACAACAAACACCTTGAATGATTCGAGTTGGGATTCTATATTCGTATAACAACTCAGAAAACTATCATCGGATATTTCAACCACAGTTTCGACTGGTACCGGAAATTTTGATATATACCATGTTGAGAAAAGCTTGACGTTGTATTGCTCTCGTTGCAAAGAAATAACATCAGAAATATGATGAACGAGATCATAAAATGAGGTTGAGCGTGAAATTCTAGTGATGGAAAATGGTGGTCGATCGTAAGAAATACAATGGTTTGACTCAGTATAATTTCCACCGTAGTAGACAATTACCCCAATTGAATCCATTGTAAATAGCAAAAAAAATTCTTTCACAGCAACTAACAACAAAGGGTTGGAATGCAGATATCTGAAAGAGAGTTTCTGAGATTATAGGAGTGGCGGTGTTTTTGCATTTGATTGCATCTAGCTGCAAGCCCTTAAATAAACTTCCAATGTATTGCCGAACACATTTTCAGTGCATTATGATTGTGAGTGCAATTGTATTGTCAAATTTGGCAGAGATAGTACAATAATGCACATATCGTTCAATTTGGGAAGGACAGTAATGTAATGATCGCCAAATGCTTTAGCAATCCGTTTATTACAAAAAAAAAAAAAAAAAAAAAAAAAAAAAGAAAGGGTTGCCAAATAATTTGGCGAACTTCATAAAATACAAAATTTCTCCGTACCAAAGCAATTGTACCAACAGCAATTTGTCAAAGCAATTTTATTTTTCTCGCTCCGTACCAACAACAAAAGCAAAAGCAGATTCTGTTGGCAAATAATTCACCCCAAAGGTCGCCATTACATTTGGCAACCATTATATTATATTAAAAAAATCTCAAAGGTCGCCGTTTTATTCGGCGACCTTCATTAAATTATTAAAAAAAAAATAGTTTTTAAATAAGGTCGCCGTTTTATTGGGCGACCTTCAATAAAATATTAATAAAAAAAAAATTTGGATTCGGTCGCCGTATTATTCGGCGACCTCGTTAAAAATAATATTAAAAAAGTACAAGAACGCCATCAAATGTGGCGTTCTATAACAAAATTTTAACCCGTCCGTTTTCAGTACTATTTTATGAATCCGTTTATATTTAAATATTATTTTCGAAAATTCCTCATTTATTTATGTTATAGTGATTTTTTAATCCGTGATTCGTGCGGCTACTATTTCACAGAGTTAAAGAGAATGAGTTGTGGGGAAATTTTTTAAGGTATTCATATTTCAGGTTAATAAATATTACAATAAAATGGAGTAATGGACTATAAAAAAAACAAAAAAAAATGACTAATATGAAACCTTCCTACACTCTAATTCCCGGCCCATTAGGGTCTAGGAGGTATCAACCATTAAAATCCTAATAATTCTAATTTAAATCAGGGTAATTCTAGCCCGAGCCTGGCTCGGCCAAACCGGTGTAACGAGGGGACGAGTGTTTTACACTTGCCGTGTGGTTGGTGGAAAGTTTGGGGAGAGTGACCAATCAAATGGCAAGTGTAATACACTTGTCTTTTTAATTGGTTTGGTCCGGCCAAGCCGGGTCTGGGCTAGAATTTTCCTTTAAATCATGATAAAAATGCGGTTTTCGACCTGCATTGATTTAGGGAATTTTCCTGCTTATCTTCCTGATATTATTGTTTCTACATCTGAATAAATAAACCTTCTTGGCCGTCTTCCTTTATAATAATAACTAGCGTATGCCTCGTGCGATGCACGGTATTGATAATTAAAAAATAAAATAAAATTAAAATTAAAAATAATAATAATATTCCATTAAAAGGGAAATATTATTGAAATAAAATTTTCGTATAACTCCAATAAATAACATTCCAAGAATCTCATGATTTGATCTAAAAAAAACACAATTTTATGATCAAATCTATTAATTGAAATTTAAAAATCATGATAATTTATAAAGTCGTAATAATTCTAAGTATAATCATGGTAATTTATAAATCTATTGATTGAAATTTAGAAACTTATTTCTTAATTTAGATTCTTCGAATTCTAACTTTAATAATGGTAATTTATAATTTTGTAATTCAACAATAATGACCTCTATATTTAGAAAAGAATATCCATTAAAAGGGAAATAATATTTTTCACGATAACTCCAATAAATAACATTGCAAGAATCTCAATTGATTTGATTTCAAAAAACAAATTTTCATGATCACATTCACATACTTAATATTTCTATCAACTAACACTATATAAACGCATTTCCCTATCAACAAATACATACTGTGAAGAAACAATGGCCACCACCACCGGCGGAGCCACCATCACCACCGCCGTGGTACTGCTGGTGCTGGCAATGCGCACCTTAGCATTCAACGACGATTTTGGCGGCGTAAAGGATGAGATAGATGAATGTATTCTATTGTGCACCAATAACAAGCTGTGTGCTTGCGGTACTTTGCAGGGCCTGGAGAACAACGGTTGTTGTCATGATTATTGTCAGAATAAATGCGCCGGCGATGGCAGAATCAACAGCTGCGGAGAACTTCCCAAGAAGCCTAATTGTCCTTGATTAAAACTAAAAAAATGAATTTATTTATTTTTTAATCTATTTAGAATCTTGGTTGTTTTGATTTATCAATAAAATAATAATTACCTATCCCGTGTTGATAATGCTATATTGATATTGATTTATATTTTAATGTTATTGGAGGTGCTTATAATTCAAATAAATTAGCGACGCACTAGAGGAAAGATAGAAAATAAATAGTAACTATGCACCCTCAAAACACATAAAGAAAAATTATTATTATTATCTAGGTTTGTCAAAATTAAAATTTTCATACTAGTAAACATAATAATTAAAATATAGATTATAAAATATGAGGGGCAAAAATTAACAAATTATTAAAAAAAATAAATAAATAAATAAATAAAGTGATAGAAAAGAGGAGTTATTATCGAGTCTTTAGGGCGCTTTTACATGGGGGAGAGAGCATGTTATCTGGGTTTGACATGGTCTGCTCGCTGTTTACTTCTTGTGGGCCGCAGCCCCCGTGTTAACCCCTAGCCCGTGTGATTGGTGGGTTGAGGCATGACACTGGAACACGCCAAAATTGCGTGTTTATAATTCTGCTTCTCTAACACGGGCTACAAATTGTCTATACTGTCCAAAAGTTTGCCAAATTTAATTTGTAATGCCATTGACAATTTGGGCGGTTACTATTTGGAATTCAGCCGCAAAAATTTTCCCCATGTGGTGGTGTAAAGTGTGAATTAACGGTGATGAAAATAAATAAATAAATAAAAAATATTTTTAGAATTCAAGAAGCACATCGACCTCTTTCACTTGATTTAATAATAATAATAATAATAATAAACTTTAATATTAAAATTTTCAAATTATCATCTGGATAATTTAGGTGCTAAAATAATTTTAAAATTGTTATTTTAGCCATTGTTAATTAGTGGTTTATTTCCTCAAGTGATCAATAAGTTGTTAATGCTCTATTTTCGGAGAAGTTAGAGGTGAAGTGCTGTGTTGAGATTGGTAATAAGTTTAGAAGTTAAGACACATTTATTTTGATAATGATTTGCGCATGTTATTCTTAAACTGTTACGTTTGATCTGAATGAAGTTTCAAGTAGAAGATCTCCAAATCAATTTAAATTGGAAATAAACTACTAATTTGTATAAATCTTACTCTTGTTATGTATTTGATAGTTGACTGTCGTGACTCTTGATTGTCATAGCTGTTTTCGGGGTCGTGCAAGTCCTCAAATGGGACTGTTACGTGGCACAATGATTATATTAAGTTTTGCCCAAAGTTGTTCATAACTCATTTTTTTCTCGGACATTTTTGTTTATTTTCCTTGTTTCATTTTTGAATTGATTCGTTGTGTCCCTTTACGCTCGCCAGCAATAAATGAGGAGTTTCGTTAAGTTCCTGCGGTCTTCCTTATTGATTTTATTAAAAAAAAAAAGTGGTTTATTTCATATGAATCATTTATTAGCGTCTAAATAATTGAAATGTAAATTTGAAAATATAGATAATAATTTAAAATTTTTAAAAATTCAATAAAAAATTGAAAAAAAAAATCATACATAATTTTTTTAAAAAAAAAGTTATTTTTTATAGGGTTAATTATATATAGACCCTATGGAAGTATTAGAAACTAGAACTTGTGACCCTCTTAGTCAAATAATTACACATATACCTATTGAGGAATTTAAAAATTATACAAGACACCCATGAATTAGGGTTCTTTTAAATTTTTGATGACAACATCAAACTTCTAACTTGATTTTCCTATTTTGCCCCTTAATTTACTATAACAATTTTTATTTCAAAAATTACCACTAGTTATGTTTGAATTGGTATTAAAAATCTAAATTTAATAACTTAAATATAATATTTAGAAGACATAATATATTTTATTTATCATATATATTACGTTATATATACATATCATATATATTACGTACATATCTGTATATATGAAGAAAAGGTGATATTTCTAAAATAATGTTTACACTACAAGAATTAGCCCGAAAACCAACGGAAATATACCGATGGGAGGACCCGTCGGTTTTCCGTTGGTCATTCCGACGGGATTGTGATGGTATACCGACGGAAAGCCAACGGCCTTAACACCATGCCCAAAGAACCCCCTCTGACGGTAAATCCGTCGGTGTTCCGTCGGTAATCCTTTGGAACATATTGGCGGGATCCCTAAAAAAAAGCGTGATTTTTTCCAATAGCGCACCAAACTTACCGACGGCCATTGTCCGTGGGTCTGCCGTCAGGTATCAAAATTTTTTTTCATTATTACACATACCGACGGCCTGTTCCCATCGGTTTTCCGTAGCACTTTGTCCATACCGACAGAATAGCGACGGTTCCCCTCCGTTGGAAATTGTTATGTACAGATATGCGCTTAGCGACGGGAGATTTGTCTTTGGTTCTCCGTTGGTGGTCTGAGCTTTTTTGCTGGTAAGTAGTATCGACGACTTACTGTCGTCGGGTTGTCGTTGGTTCTTTGTACTTAACGACGGTGTGCCGACGGGATTGGTCCGTCGGTTTTCATAAGAAAAATCTTTTTGATAAGCGACGGATATTTGCCGTTGGATTACCGTCGGTATGTTGAATGGAAAATTTATTCCAGATCTGTACTTATCAAAACCATTTGCGAAACAAGCCCTCAGACTTCCAAAACCAGAATCCCTTTTTAGCTGAGTTTCCCCCTTGAATAATTAAACCCAATTTTAAGTGAATCCCAGCTGAATTTGGAGCTCTTCGTAACCGGATGTATTGACGGAATTGGAGGTGTGCGTTTGAACCGAGAGGAGGTCTGCGGTGGCGGCTGGGCCTTGCGGTGGCGGTGGTGCATTCACCATTCCGGGGAAGGAATGCAAACAGGTGAGGCTTTGCAACTTCTTCTCTTGTGTTTCCTTTTCAATTATATTGACTGTTTCTCGTGGATTGGAGTTTGTATCGTTGCAGTCAGGCGAAGAACTAAAGGTTGGGGAAAATGTTGTATTTGTGAAGCGGGCCAAAGTTGTGGTCGTTTTCCGGAGGAGTGCAGCTTTTTTTGTATGGCTGGAGTTAGGGTTGCATTGTGAAAGCACATCCAAGAAACCCTTTTCCGGTGTTAAGAAGAGAGACCTAGGGCATCCGACGACGTATTCGATACCTTGTAAGTACGATTCTCCTTGTCTCCGTGTGTTCTTCATTATGATACCTGGTATGGTTTTCGAAATTTTTTGAACTGGAAGCTTAGGATTTGGGATAAATGCTTCCTTATGTTAATCTGGTACGGTTTTGGGAATGTTAATCTGAGTGTTCTCCATTGTTGTTTTGGGCCTAACAGCTACATGATCGTTGAATATTGATAAAGACAGTTGAATTTCAAGGCTTTGCGTTGACAAAAGGAGGTAAAGCTTCATTTTTTATACTCTAGGCTTTATTTTTCCTACTAAATTGATTGACAGTTTGCAAGCTTATTTTAGTAAAAGTAGTTAATTGTAGTGCATAACCAATTGATGACTTCATATGAGCATTACAAAATCAATTCGAAGAAGTTGAACAAAATTCAATTGGAGCTATCTAACTTAGAGCCATGTGTTGTGATTATTTGTCTGACTGGTCATAGACAAAAGCTGCCATTACTGATTCTTGAATACGAATATTTGAGGGCCTCAATTTAATGTATATCCACTCTTTGATATCATGTAGTTGGCAAACCATGTGCCATTCTCGGATAGCCTCCTTCTATTTAATTCTTGTTTGCAACGCGGTTCATATTAAAATAGTAGTAATGTTCCTCTTACTTGAGGCGGAATTTCAAATTTGTAAGACATTTGATCTGAGTGAAGCAGTAATAACGCATTACTTGAGATGTAATGCTTTCTACTAATGATTTGCTTTCTTATTGTATCTGAACTCCTACTAGGAAAGCTAGCAGTTGTAGGCAGTTGAAGTGATTAAGCATGTGAACCATACTTCTGGGCTGTTCGTAATCTGAAACAAGTAAGATCTCGTCACTTGAGGCTCCAACATTCTGTTTTCTTTAAATGAAATCAATTTTTGTTATCTGTTCCATGTTGGTAATTCAAAGTTTTTGTTGTGTGAAATCTCTGTAAAGTTCTGTGTATTTGTTGTACTATAGATCATATCTTAAACCTGAGTTTGTAGCTCCAAAAGATCATATTTGCTCATTAAAGTTTGCAGCATATAACAAGCATATCTGAAACCTTATTTCAGATCAAATAAAACAATATATTACATTGTATATTATAACATTAGTTTAAATTGTGTATTATAGGTTTTAATTATGTTTTTAGATCAAATAAAGCAACTGTCTAGCAACCTCTGTTTCAATTGTTCTCCCTCATTTCCAACATTTGATCTATTTTTTATTAACCTCACGTACACTTCTATCTTTACCTGAACAGTTTTTGTGGAGTTTGTTCCGATTACAAGAAGGAAAAGTTACTTCTTCATATTGACCCGAACAATAAAACACACCAAAAATGAACTATTAATATCAGACTGCTCAGAGAACATCACATAAATAACGTATATGCAGTTTTGTTTCAGTCAGGGTAAGTTGTAACCTTAATGTTGTCGACCCTTGCATTGTCAGACTTTCGGTTATTGTTATGCATTTCAATTACCCCAATATGAGACTTTGTTTCAGCTTTTGAAAATTAGAAGAACCACCCTTGCATCAGAACATTACAAGAACCTCCCTTGTGTGGGAATTGTTTAAGCTTCAGAACATTACAAGAACCTCCCCTGTTTAAGACTTTGTCTAAGCTTCTGAAAATTACAACAACCTCCCTTATATCAGTCTAAATTTGTACTTCTGAAAATTACAATAACCACCCTTGCATTAGACTAATTTTCAGCTGCTGAAACCAACCAGAACCTCCCTTAAAGCAGACTAATTTTGAGCTTCTGAAAATCACTAGAACCACCCTTGCATGAGACTAATTTTCAGCTTCTGAAAATTACAAGAACCTCCCTTAGGTCAGACTTTGTTTCGGCTTTAGAAAATTGGAAGAGTCTCCCTGCTATGAGACTTTGTTTCAGTTTTTGAAGATTAGAAGAACCACCTTTGCATGAAATTAATCCTCATCTTCTGAAAATTACAAGAACCTCCCTTATGTGAGAATTGTTTAACCTTCCGAACATTACCAGAACATCCCCTGTATAAGACTTTGTTTAAGCTTATGAAAAATTACAACAACCTCCCCTCGATGACCCTTTTTTCCCAAAGACCCAAAATTATTACATGTTTCAAAGTTGAGGAAGATTATATTTGTAACATTATTATCATTACCAAAATATATACATACTAATCTAATAAACTTAACGTAATTATAGATCATGGATATTCCTCCGCACAGACTTTGGATGTATAATCGCACGAATCCTAAACGGGGTGGTTGTAGAATAGAGTATATTCAAGGGATTGAGACATTTATTGAGCATGCAAGTACGTTGGAGCCATTTATTAGGGAAGAAGTGATACATTGTCCTTGCAAGAAATGCATAAGGAAGTATGGCTTGCTGAAACCTGATGAGTTAAGACGCCATTTATACACCAATGGGTTCAAACCTAACTATTGGTACTGGACTGATCATGGTGAAGAAACACCGTATATTGGTCAAAGGAGTGTACGTCGTCTTTTGATATAGGCGCCCCTAGTAGTCTAAATCATGAAAGCAATGTAGATCATTTACATCGTTACAGAGAGATGTGTCTCGATGCAGCCATGCAAGATGCCGGTGGAATATCAGGCCACGATGAGACACCTAACCCGGAGACACAAAAGTTCTACGATCTACTAAATGAATTTAACAAACTTGTATGGGATGGGTGCGATAAACATTTACCTTTTTCACTTGCAGCTAGGATATTGAGTATCCAAAATGATTACAATGCAACATACGACCTCGTCGATGAATTTATCCAGTTAATGTCAGATGTATGCCCATCGGGTCATAGTGTACCTAGGAACTTCTACGAAGCCAAAAGACTTGTTCATAAATTAGGATTAGAGAGCATAAAGATCGATTGTTGTGTCAAAGGGTGCATGTTGTATTACAAGGATGATGTAGACTTAACGGAGTGCAAATATTGCGGTGCTGCTGTGGAAGAGGCACGAAAAAATTCACCCCCGTCTGTAGAATGCATTATCTTCCTCTAATTCCAAGGCTAAAACTGTTGGGAATAGTGCCCTGAAAATTCAATTTGTTGAATTAATTAAAACTGAATTTGCAACAAGTTGTGAGTATTTCACATATTAATAATTAATGACGTGTGGTGGTATTCTTATATGAAATGTGTTTCATAGGAAAAGACTTTGAATACCAAAAATCACGTGTCATTAAAGTTCTAGTCGGTAAGATAAGAATATGTTCTTATCAAGACTATAACGTGGTTATATAAGATGATTAGTCTTTCGTCATAGGGAATGGTGATTCCAATTATAACACGTTGATGATTTTCAATAGGATTGGAAACATCGAACTGGAGCACTGAGATTATTTATTTTATACTGCTATCTAAAATGAATAAAATCTCAGGAAGCATTGTACTCTTAATCCTGATAATATTTCGGCTTTAGGCATGTAGTGTTAGTTACTGTAACATACTCGAAGTGAGGTCTCGGTAACGGGTGGCCAAAATACTTTGTATGATTCGGTGACAACATGAAATGTGCTAAAGAGTTATATTGATCGAGGAATCTGTGGCCTTGCTGGAAGGTAAGAGATATCCTTGAAATAGATTTGTAAAAGTTCGAATTAAGACTTTGGCCAAAGCACTTCGCGTGATAGCGTCACCGAAGTTGTATGATGAATGTGTTTCACATACAGAGAATTTGAACTTAAGGCGAATCAATAAATTTCAAATTAGAGATGAAAAATAAATGATAGTAGTTGCAATTTATTTTTCATGGATATCAACACGGAGGAGCAAAATGCGAAATTATTCTAGATCGAGAAATTCGTGAATAATTTAATTAATTTTAGAGTGAAACAATATTTATTTAGTGGAATTAAATATTGTTAAACGGTAATTAATTATTGTCATGAGATGATAATATATTAATCCGTTTGGAGCTAAAATTAATTAGTCCTGCAGGTCCCCCTGCAAGCCCCAATTAAAAACCCGAAGAGAAAATAATAAAAGGAGAAAGAGAAATGATTTTTCAAAGTGTTTGAAAATAGGCAAGGGATTTATTTTGAGAAAATAAATCAAGTTCCAAAGAGTTGGAAATACCCGGAATTTTATTTTGGAGAAAATAAAATTTTAATTTTTTTTTTTTAAAAAAAAAATGCTGACGTGGCAGGTGACGTGGCACTGACGTGTCACGCCACGTCAGCAAGTGGGCCCAGGTGGCGCTGACTGGGCAGCCGCGTGGCACGCCACGTGTGTGACACGTGGACGGCCCAGATCTCGCCACGTCATCATGTTGACCGAGTCAACGGGTCCAGAATCGGGTCAAACGGGTCGGGTTCGGTCAACGGTTCGGGTCGGATCCGGATAGGGTCGGAAAACCGGGTCTGGGCAGGGCCAGACCCGGGCACGTGGCAGCACAGGAATCCGCCACGTCGCGATTAAACCCTAGGCGCGAGTGGAATACACGCGCCGCCTTGTGGCGACGCGTGTGGGCGCGTGCCAACTCCGATTGGCGCGTGTCCGGCGGCGTTGGATTCATGGCGATGAGAGCTTCAACGTGGTGCTCTCATATTCCGTCAATTTTGCAAGTGGCAGTGCGAAATGACCAAAATACCCTTCCACTTATGCTTAAAATGACCGTTTTACCCTCGGGTTTTTGCCTATAAATAGGCTGACCCCCTCCCTCATTTCTCATATAACAATTTGGGAGAGGTTTTGGCTAGAGCATAGCTTTGAAACCAAGTCCCATTTTTCTCCTAGTTAATTCCGATTTATTTCGGAATTAATTTTAATTAGGTGTTTATATAAAACGCCTAATTTCGGGAGAATAAACCCTGAAAAAGGGTTTTTAGTTTAAATTTTATTTTCTCTAAGTATTTAGAGAAATACTTTCGGAGCCCACGCTCCGAGGATGTCCCTGGGGATATTGCAGGGAAGCTCTGCCGGTCTCACGAGTGAGCAAGGAGCTGGAAAAATGCCGTTAGATAGCCATGTTTGCAGTACGGTAATATTTTACAGTTATTTTATTTTAAGCATGATAAATTATGTGCTCTTAAGTGTTAATTGCATGTTAGATATTTATCTGCTTAAGTGATTTAAAATTTATTATCAATTGCATGTATATACTTGAGTAGGTCCGGCTAAGTCTTCCGCTTTGTATTAAAATGTTTTAGAAATATTTTAATACTTGTATTATAATAAAAATTTTAAAATGTGGTCTCGGACTGCTACTGTTCTTGGCCCGCATCCCATAAAAAACGGCTCTATGTATCAATGAATTCGGCGCCACATATGATATGACATACAAAGAATAAACGTACAGAAGGGACAATATCTCATCCATCTGATGGAAAAGCATGGAAATATTTTGACGAGACTTTTCCGGAGTTTACGAGTGACCCGAGAAATGTTAGACTTGCATTGTGTGATGATGGGTTTACCCCGTATTCACAATCAGCTACATCATATTCATGTTGGCCTATCATTGTGACGTCGTACAATCTTCCCCTGGAAATATGCATGACGATGCCCTATATGTTCTTGTCTTGTATCATTCCTGGACCGAGTAATCCAAAACAGAACATTGATGTTTATTTGCAACCATTCATTGACGAGCTGACAGAGTTGTGGGAAGTCGGTGTGCCTACGTTTGATGCATCAACGAAGCAAAATTTCTCCATGAAAACCGCATTAATGTGGACAATTAATGATTTTCCGGCGTATGCAATGCTTTCTGGTTGGAGCATGCATGGTAGATTAGCATGTCCGTATTGCATGGGTGATAGTAAGGCAATTTACTTGCAAAATGGAAGAAAATTCAGTTGGTTTGATTGTCATAGAATGTTTCTTGACAGAAATCATCATTTCAGAAATAACAGGATCTCTTTCAAGAGAAACTGGGCTGAATATGATCCTCCACCAAGAATGTTAACCGGACATGAATTGTGGGAACAAGTTGAAGGGTTCCCGAAAGTTACTGAACAGCCTGAATGTCCCAAAATACCGGGGTGAGGTGAGTCTCACAATTGGAAGAAACAAAGTATCTTCTGGGAGTTGCCTTATTGGAAGGATCTTTTGATACGCCATAATCTAGTCGTGATGCATATCGAGAAGAATATTTTTGATAATATCTTCAACATGGTCATGGATTTCCCAACAAAGACAAAGGATAACGTAAATGCAAGGTTAGATATGCAAGAGTTGTGTAGGCGTCCTGAACTAGAATTAATCCCTGTAGCTAATGGCCGATGGGTAAAGTCGAAGGCTAAGTACGCTCTTACCTTAGAGCAAAAAGGATAATTTGTGATTGGATAAAAGAACTCCGTATGCCCGACGGATATTCCTCAAATTTGGCGAGGTGTGTAGATGTTCAATCAGCAAAGATACATGGAATGAAGAGTCATGACTGCCACATTTTTATGGAGCAGCTGCTGCCGATTGCATTCAAAGAACTACCTGACGATATTTGGAAACCGTTAGCGGAATTGAGTATCAGGGATTTGTGTTCAAGTACTCTAAGATTAGATGACCTTGACCAAATGGAAAAAAACATTCCTATCATTCTTTGCAAGCTTGATAGGATATTTCCACCGGTTTTTTTCGACGTTATGGAACTTTTGTCGATTCACTTAATCGAGGAGGCTTGCAATGGGGGCCCAGTTCAATTTAGATGGATGTATCCATTCATATTTAAATTATGTATATCTAAGTAATCATATTTTTTTACCTCTTGTAATCTAGGTTCTTAGGAAAAATTAAAAGAACTGTGAAAAACAAAGCGAAAGTGGAGGGGTAAATTTGTCAAGCTTATTTACGCCGTGAGATAACAAGCTTTTGTTCATTCTATTTCGAACCCCAAGTTCGCTCCATGCGAACAAGGGTTGGCAGAAATGACGACGAGGTGATGATGACGAATCAATGGTACCAGAACTTTTCATTTTCAATAAACCCGGCCGTGGATCTGGTGCGATTAAAGAACGTCATATCAACACTACAAAGGAGTATAATGCAACCTACCTTCATGTTCTACTGAACTGTGACGAGGTCGAACCTTATTACCAATGAGACCATTGTATGTAGGACTACAAGAAATAAACTAGAGGATTGCTTTAAACTAGAAGAAATAAACTAGAGGAATGTTCATTAATAACTCTTCTTATCTAATGTGTGGGTGTCTGAAAATAGTGTAAGTAGAACTAATCAGTGTGCTGTCCAATAAAACCTGGTTCAAAGGTTTGATGTTGTTTGGTCTAGGGTATGCCATTTACAGGAATAGTATTGATATGAATTTTCAACTATTTCAAAATGGTCATTCAGTTGAAGGGTTGAGGGATTCTGGACAAGTTTTAAACCCTGATAATAGGTACAATATCTTCCAAGTTGTGGGGACTTTGTCATTCTGCAGAGTGTTGTACCATGCTAGAAGGAGGATCACATGAAGTAATAATTCAGGCACTTGTTGTTGGAGTCCAGTGCATTTCTGATGCTTATGATGTCAACTTAAAACCAACCTCTTTTAAGCCAAATATATGTGCATAAATAACTTGTAATTAATGTTTGCTACAATTCATACTCATAGTAACTGCAACATGATATTCAAGCCTATATATATAGCTTTTAAGCAGCCGTTTCCTTTGTATTTGCTTGTAAAAGTTCTGGTTGATATATGTCTCATATTTGTTGTGATTTGTGATTTCTGGAAGGATTCTCTATTATCATCTGTCTATTGTCTTAACGTTTTTTACTGTCTCTTAAGTTATTTCCATAAAATATGAATGCGCATAATATGTCTGTTGAATATGCAGACCTAACACCAGATTCATATAAGATTTTTCCTAGGAACTGTCTAGTATCAACATCGTCTACTTGCCAGTTCATTACGTCTTTGATCATATCTATCACATTACATGAGAAAATAAGACTGCTATGACACAGAAACTACCAAAAGAGGCTGCACAGAGCATTGTGTTTCACTTTACTCAGCCATGATCAATGAGATGTATGAGACTATATATATATGCCTGAAATGTAGGTTGATTGTTGGTTGAGAATTTTAAACAACTGCTTATATATCATGACTCTTATCCCGAAAAAAATGAAATAAAATTATAGATTGTCTAATGAAGACGACTCATGAGCTTTGAACTAACAGGAAGCTGCTACTGGGCAAAAATTGGACACTGGGGTCTATACCATTACACATTTGTAAAGGTTGAGGATAGAGAGAAGTTGGTCTCAGAGCTGCCCACTGAAGATCAGCGCATTCAATACGAGGTTTGTTCTACAGATTTTGTTTTAACTTGTGAATAGGCAATCGTTAATGGTTCTTTCATATATTGTTCTGAATTTTTTTATAAAGTTGAGGTACCAGCAAGTCCGTGAGGAGGAGGCAAAACAGCTGTTTGAGGATCCTAGTTATGTTCTAATGGATGAGTTTGCATTATGGTCTCAGGCTCAAGGGGGGTCGAAACAAGAAAGGGAGGCTGACAGGATTGAACCATTTGCAGAAAATCTCTCCTACATCGGCTGGCAGTTCAGGGTCGTCATCTCGTCACCCACATCCAACTCAGTTGGGGGAGGACAGTGAGTTGAAAGAAATGAATGAAGACATTTCAGAGCTCAAACAATCCCAGAAGCAGGTGATAGGTAGCCTTCAACAAGTGCTCCAAATGCTTCAATCGCAAAGCAAAGGAAAAAGTGTGTCTGACCCGACGATTGATGACGATTATAATGCAGCAGCTGATGAAGACGAAGGTATGTGATTAACTATGTTATTTGTGCTGCAATTGTACTTGAACTTGCTGGATGTTTATGCTGCAATTAGTTCCGTAGCTCTTGTAATACTCGATGTCACAAAGATGGGTGTGAACGTGGCTGTTTTTGGCACAAATTTGAGTGAAAATTCCTTTGTTTTGGCTGATTTTTACTGTTTCAATCAGATGAAGTGTTTAAATGGTTGCTTTTGGATTTTGTAGTCAGAAAACGGTTTGACAAACCGTGTGATAGTGGCTGTTTTGTTCCTGTTTTTGGCTGCTTTGTCGACAAATGGTTTTGAAGTTAATGTGTTTTGTACCTTTGTCCAGAACTAGTGCAGGATTAGTTTCAAATTTCATTTTGTCTCCGGTTGTGGTGGTGTTTAACCTGCGGTTTTTTTAGGCCTTACGCAGAAATGTGTTCAAATTTCGAAGTTGTTGCATTCGCTTGGCATAGCATTTCATTTTCGAGCGTCATGGGAATCACTGAAATATGCTACTCCGGCCTTATATATTTTCCTGATTTGCTGCCAGAAAATCTTATGTTTTGTTCCTTTTTGGATAGAAAAAATTGTTACATTTTATGACAAATTAACCAAAATCTTTGTTTCTGCTGTTTTTTCTTGTTTGCAGCTTGATTGGAGATTGGAGCTTATGGATGTGGGCTTAATTTACTCAATTGGCCACTCATGTAATGCTTGTTACACTTTCACTTTAAATTTCTTTAAAGTTTGGGGAGGCGGAGATGATATTTGTAAGTGCTAATGATATTATCACATAGTTTAGATTCTCTCTAATTCGCCGAACATATTTTGAATACTTATTACGGAATTAAATCATCTTTTCGTTATACTGGGTTTCATATTTCGGAAAACTTATTGCATTAAAACATCGTTTGGTTAGATTGACGCTTAGTATGGTTGGATTTACGTATATTTGATGCATTCTTGGAACATGCAATTTTCGAATGAAGCACACAAATATGATGCTTCGGATAACAGGACTTTAAATAAAATTAGAATTTTTTTTTTACATATGAACAATGTCAGAAAGAAGCCATTGGAAAATCCAACGAAAAACCGACGGGCATTCCCGTCGGTAAACGTAATTCTAAATTCTTCCCTCCAAAAATCCCAACGCAATAGAACCGTCGGAATCCCATCGGAAGAAAATAGCAACGAAATTCTGACGGTGCCTCCCGTCAGATTTTCGTTTCAAAATTATTCCCGTTGGAACATTCCCACGCATGCCACCCGTCGGTCTCCCGTCGGAATACAGTCGCACAGACAAACTGACGGCACACCGACGACAAATCCCATGGGAAAGGACTTCCTCCGAGAGCCGTTGCCTCCCGTCGGTTATCCGTGGGAATGCCGTCGGTTTTCAGAAACCTACGGAACACCAACGGTATCTCCCTTGGGAACCATGATTCCGACGAATGTTTATCCTACGGGTTCTCTCCCGTCGGAATACCGTCAGTTTTTCGTCGGTATCCTGCTTTACCGACGGAAAACCGATGGGTTTTTCCAAAATCCCATCGGTTTTCGGGGAAATTCTTGTAGTGTTATACGAAAAAATAGTTAAAAAGTAATATTGCTTTTTGAGGAATTAATAAAATAATACAAGTCCTTTATCTCATCGACAACGTCTCCTCACTAAAATAATTTGTTTTTTAAATAAGCATTACAACTTTCATAAATTATATTTTCAGCCCGATCCTTTTTACAAAAGGGTCCTATATATTTCTTTAAAATTAAAATAAAACCCAAAATCAAAAAAATTATATATTATACCATGGATGATAATTCAAATGGCGATCTCAGAAGAGGATTCAATCTTGCATATAATTTTAGTAGATGTTTTGATGGGGATAAATCTGATAGACATTTTAGACATATTGTAAAATAATTTTTAAATGCAAGGATAAGGACATTAGGAAGAGAACATACCGAAAAACACAGTATAAATCAAATAAACTGCGATGAAGATTGTGCAAAAACAAACAAAAAATTAAACTTCATAAATAAAAATACAATAGCTATAGAACAAATTTATGAACAAGAAAATTAATCTGAATAAATGAATAATATGAATAAAGAAACATTCATGGCTATATTAGTTAATATTCTAGCTGCATATAGACAGTTACAGTATATACGTCAGTTAACATCTAAAGAATTATTATTTTGTTCTTATCTAGAATTTGTCTGGAACAATTTATAATCATAAAATACCAAGAAAATATTATAAAAGAATTTGTGAACTAACAAAAAAATGTGCAAATGGATATAAATTTTCAACAAGCTAGAATTTATATTGAGAAAGAAAAATTAAGACTTGTTAGAACAATTAATGAAGATAATTTATTTAATGTTGAACAATATCTCATTCTTGAAATAATAGAGTTCCATGAGACAATGTTAGCTTCTGAAGTAAGAAAACTAAAATATATCGAAAAGGCTATAATATAATTTTATAATTAATAATCATGTTTAATATCACCAAAATATATCAGTATAAAGATGGTATTAGAGCCAGGTTATCCAAATAATAAACAATAAAAGACAAATTATAATAAATCAAAATAAAAATATTTGATAAAAGAAAAATAATTGAATCAATAAAATATTTTGATTCAATGTATAATTAGTATAAAGATCAATATAATAAATATCCTAATAAATATTATTATGATAGACTGAATAGCCATAAGAAAGATAGAGATTACTATATGAACCTTTTGGCAATATAAATGGTAAGATTATTAAATACTGATTAATAATATAAACAATATATTAAGATTAAAAATAATATTTGAAGAATATAAAAGAGAAAATAAAATTAATAAAGGAAATAAAGAAATAAGAAATAAAATAAAATTATGTAAACAAAAAATAAGAAAACAAAAGGAATAAGCCTCAAGGAATTGACAAAAATAAAAAAAGCCATACAAACAATAATAAAAAGTTATATAATAAGAGTAATATATATTACATACAACTTTGATATATTTAAATTTTTGCTCAAATAGTTGGAATTTAAATGAAACATATACAGAAGGAGAATATGAGTCCTATGATGATACAGATTGACAACTCTCTTCACCATAATGAATCATATAATATAGACATATAATAATTGGATTAGTTCAAACTTTAATTATATTAATTTAATCTTATATTTTTTATTCCTCGATGAGATTGACAAAATTTGAAGTCTAATATGTTCATTCTCCTAAAAATTCGCATCATGGAGTGTGTACCTCTGCCACAGATGTGGATGGCCTTTTCCAAATCCACACCCTAGCGCTAGCACAGAAGAGCCGACGAAAAGGTTTGTGGAACAATAGAAGGGTACAAAGTCATTCTCTCAGAAGAACAGCCAGATTTGGCTGGTTTGGGTGACGAGCATGCCTCAGATGTAGGGCTGTCAAATCGGGTGGGTCGGGTCGGGTTGGGGTCAGGGTATTACCAAAAAAGGCTCAACCTGAACCCAACCCTAACCCGAAATGAACCCGAACCCCCCAACCCTAACCTGAACCTATCAGGTTCGGGTTGGGTTCGGGTTGACCTGATTTTTGTCAGGTCACCCGGTGACCCGACCCAACCCGATTTTAACCCGACCCGTTGACCTGAATTCATTACAAACTGCAACCCAAAATTAAAAAAAAAATAAAAAAATAGAGTCCATTATATTAAAATACAAATAATTTGCCTAAGGGAAATGGAAAATGCAAAAGGCCACGCACCACAAAATAACAAAGCTCAGGAATCTGTTACGTTACAGACATTACTAAACTTAAAACCCTTGCATAAACATTACTGAAATTAAAATCTCACACAATTCACTAAATGTACCAAGCAAATATAATAAAAATATCCCACTTCACATAACATTTAAGTTTGAAATACTCCAAATTCCATCGCAAAATACTTCATGGTCCGCCTAACAAATTTTGCATCAAGCCATCCTACACAAAAATAATAGGTAAGTTATATAGAATTGAATCCTTAAAATGATATTCAACTATTAAATATAAGAAATATTACTTACCTTTCAATCAATACAAGTAGCCGTAGTAGATTGGTCATCGTTTTCATTCAAATACAAAGTTATAATATTCTCGGTTAATTCATCCAATTGAACATCATTAGAAACTACAAAAAAAATAAAATATTAGAGAACATATTTTACCAAAACAAATAATAAACTAAAAATGTAAATCTCGTACCGTGTTCCCCGAATAACCAATCCTTGCAACATATCAATGCCTCAACAATATCACGCTTCATTGCACTACGATATTGATCAAGTATCCTCCCACCCGTGCTAAAAGCCGATTCAGATGCAACCGTAGAAATAGGAACACTTAAAACATCTCTTGCAAAATTAGCAAGTTCGGGATACCTATATTGATATGCTTTCCAATAAGCAAGAATGTCGATCTTTGCAGCTCTATCAATCTTCGGTTCATCTAAATAAAGCTCTAATTGGTTCTTTTGGGGGAGAGATTCACTACTTGTAATCGAATCAAATTCCTACATAAAGAAAATTTATATAGTTAAAAACATAGGAAAATAAATCAAATGATAAAACTGAAAATTTAATGAACAAACTGTAATGTAGACTTACCTCGAAAACATCAATTATACCACTAGGAGTATGAGAAGGCAAATCATCAATTGTGCCACCACGAGAGCTTGAAGAAGCAGACGCAGACAAACTAGGGGATTGCTTATGAGCATTGAACAAATATTCATCAAACAAAGAAAATAATTTCTCTTTCACCTTCATTATCTCATCATCCGAATCATGCCCATAAAGTTTTTTATAAGCGAATTCCACAAATTGCATCTTGAACCTCGGATCGAACACCAAAGCAATGGCAAACAGTGTACTATAATCACTCCAATATTTGTGAAATTTCTCATACATAGACACTGCCATCGAAAACATTAATGCTGGAAATAAGGAATCTGTTTTCCTATAAGAAATAAGAAAAACATTAAGGCTGGAAATATACAATCTGTTTTTCTATAAGATATAAGATAAACATTAATGCTGGAAATATACAATCTGTTTTCCTAGAAATAATAAGAAAAACATTAATGTTGGAAATAAGGAATATGTTTTTCTATAAGAAATAAGAAAAACATTAATCTGGAAATATACAATCTGTTTTTCTAGAAATAATAAGATAAACATTAATGTTGGAAATATAATGTCTTACACTAATTACCTTTAAAATTAAAAAACATTAATGAATGAAACAAGTGGTAATAATGTGTTTTTAAGTTGTAATTATCTGTTTTTTAAGATGGAATACATGAATGCAACAATCTATTTTAAGAAACATAAGAATTAGAATAATGTGTAATAATCTGTTTTTTTAAGGAAACAATCTGTTTTTTAAATTAGAATACAATGCTAGAAATATGTTGTGATCTTTTTTCAACTGATTATAATATATATATATATATATATATATATATATGATATATAATGTTTTACATTAATTACCTTTAAAATTAAAAAACAGTAATGAATGAAATAAGTTGTAATAATGTGTTTTTAAGTTGTAATTTTCTGTTTTTTAAAATGGAATATATGAATGCAACAATCTGTTTTTTAAGAAATATAAGAATTAGAATAATGTGTAATAATCTGTTTTTTTAAGTAAACAATCTGTTTTTTAAATTAGAATACAATGCTAGAAATATGTTTTGATCTTTTTTCAACCAATTATAAGATATATATATATATATATATATATATATATATATATATATAATGTTTTACATTAATTACCTTTAAAATTAAAAAACATTAATGAATGAAACAAGTTGTAATAATGTGTTTTTAAGTTGTAATTTTCTGTTTTTTAAAATGGAATATATGAATGCAACAATCTGTTTTTTAAGAAATATAAGAATTAGAATAATGTGTAATAATCTGTTTTTTATAATTACAATAAGAAATAAAGAATGTAATGCAAATATAATCTGTTTTTTATAATTACAATACGAAATAAGGATTTGTTTCAAGATTAATTGTTATAAAATACTATTTTTTAGCTCAAACACAATGAAATTCCTTTTAATCTATTTTCAAACACAATAAAATTTGATCTGATCTGTTTTCAACCGATTATAAGATATATATATAATCCTAGAAATATGTTGTGATATGTTTCCAACAGATTATAGGATATATATATATATATATATATATATATATATATATATATATATATAATCCTACAAATATGCTGGAAAGAAGCCAACTTATAAGAAATATAATGTTTTACACTAATTACCATATTAGAAATAAAGAAAGAACAAAGCCTTTTTTTGTTAGTTTACTTGTTTGCTTAATTATAAATCAAATTAACAATAACATATTATTTAACACTAAATAAGAATCTATTTTATATAAACAATTCTTTCACCCAATTTTTCAAATATCACGGTACTACAAAAATTTAACAAAGATCTGTGATTTTTTAGACTCACTTTTGCTTATGTCTTTTATCTTTTATTTCATGTAAATCCCACGAGATCTTCAAGCAACAGAGAATCTGCAAAAAGAATCGCAAAATTCAATTAAAAATTCAGAAGGAATTAAAAAAGAAAAGGGTCGAAATCCAGACTCACTTTTGCTTATGTCTTTTATCTGCTTATGTCTTTTATCTTTTATTTCATGCAAATCCTAAGAGATCTTCAAGCAACGGAGAATCTGCAAAAAGAATCGGAAAATTCCATTAAAAATTTAGAAGGAATTAGAAAAGAAAAGGGTTGAAATCCAGACTCACTTTTGCTTATGTCTTTTATCTTTTATTTCATGCAAATCCCACGAGATCTTCAAGCAATGGAAAATCTGCAAAAAGAATCGAAAAATTCCATTAAAAATTCAGAAGGAATTAAAAAAGAAAAGGGTCAAAATCCCAATATAAATTCAGAAAAAATTAAAAAAAGAAGGGATCTAACAAATATTTCAAAACCGTTGATCTCTGAGGTAGATCAAAAAATTAAAAAACGAAGGGATCTAAAAGAAGAAGAGATCTAACAAGAATCTGTAAATTTTTGGGCTTACCTTTCCCTTTCGTTTTCATCCTTTATTTCAGGTAGATCCAGCTTCACACAACAATGAACAAGGAGAATCTACAAGGAACATCAAAATTCCACCTAAAATCAGAAGAAATTTAAAAAAAAAAAATGGAGAAGAAGAGATAAATAGCTTGAATAACATATACCTCATGTCCTCATCTGTAATCGATGGAGACACAGAAAAAATGTGGCGGCGAGATGGGGAAAGTGTGGCTTGGTGTGGACTGTGGAGTGAAAGGGAAGCAGGAGCGCAGCGGCTGAAAATCTCAAATGAGAAATGCTGAACAAATGAAATGATCCAATTAGGGTTTTGTGATTATATACGCTCCACTTTCGTCGGGTCAAATCGGGTCAAATCGGGTTGACCTGAAACCCACCCAACCCTTCTCTCTCTTCTCCGGGTCAATTTCGGGTCCGACCCGATTTCAACCCGACCCGATAAGTCCCAACCCTAACCTGATATTTAAGTGGGTGGGTCGGGTTGGGTTATCGGGTTGGGTCCACTTTTGACACCCCTACTCAGATGGTGATGAACATACCCCACCTGAGAACCCTTTATTCGATAAACATGGGTTTTGGAATTCTGTTTTGACTATTTTTCTTGTGTTAAATTGTTCTTGAAGTTGCTAAGTTGAGAGGAAAAAATCTGAGGATGTGTTTTCTGATGCCGTCGCGGATTAAAAGGTCCCCATTTGGAGGAGCGATTTGAAAGTTTGAAGGGTGATGTTTATGAAAATAACGGTAAGAAATTTAAGTGGTTAGTTAACATGACTTGGGTTGATATGTTGGAAGTTATTGTTTTTTCACTGTATTTGAATCATATCATAATTCGGGTTCTAGATTGTCTTTCTTTAATGATCTTTGCTTGTAAACAAATAACGGTTGATGAAGCTGAACTGTGTATGAGCGTTAAGTTTGATTTCTACGCGCTCGAGAAACACCGACCCTTTTGCAAATTGAACTTTCTGAAAGGAGAAAGAATGCTGCTTTGTACAACTCTTTTGGAACAAGATAAGCCTTGGTAAATGATATTGAGCTATTTGTCTTGCAATTTGACACGTGTTCATTAGTATTTGTAACTTAATTCTGCATGTGATCATTTACCAGCATTATGAAATTAACACTCCCTGGCTCATGAAATTGCTCATGAGACTTTCGTTCAATTGCTTGTGAGGGGTCAAGATTGCAGCTTTGGTTCCTATGTTAAACTAAATTCTTGCCAATTTGAAAAATTCATATTGTGAATGACTAATGAATTTTGTTTTTCTACATTATCTGTCTGATGCGTTCAAAAAATCGCGTCATCCTATTTATAAGAGAATTTGAGTTGTAATGATGAAATTATTTGCAAACTAACTCTAAAAGGAGAATTATCGTTCTCAAGATAAATTCCTGTAGAATATGCAGAAAGAATTTGGAGAGAGATAGAGAATAGAGAGAGAGAGAGAGAGAGAGAGAGAGAGAAGAGAGGTTTTTCTTCTGTATATTCGTAATGTGAATGAATCTCTCTAATACAAGCTATATCTCCCCTTTTAAGAATATCTCTAGGGTTATCTATTAGTGGGACTTTCCCTAATTCTAGGGATTGTGGGTAGTTGAGAGAAAGTGGGGTTGGAGATTTTTCCTCTCCCCACTTTGTTACATCGGATAAAACTTTAAATTTAAATTAGAAATGTGGGGAATCTTTCTCCAACGTGCTGAACTGCTTTGGCCGCAATCCCAGGGTTTGGGACTTCATAAAACCTTATTTTCCTCGAAACTTTCAACGGGTTGAGGCCCAAGGGATGTCGGAAATGGGATGCATCATAATTCCCCCCCACTCTCTTAGTTCAAAATGAAAGTTGGGCTAAGAGAGTAGAGAGAATGGTCTTCAGTGGCTTCCTTCATCTTACCATACTTGTTTAGAGTACGACTTCATTATCTTCATCAGCTTTCTCGGCAAAACACTCTTGGAGGATTTCCTAGGATGTTAAATAAGTAGTACTGACAGAGGAAAAAATAATTACATCTTGAGAGATTTTCAGGGTCAGAACTTATCTAAAAAGATTCCCAAAAGTATGATAACTTTTAAAAAGCAAGAGGATATCACGTCTCTTAATCAAAATTTATGAAGATAATTGTAACTTGGGAAAAGAAATCCCTTTTGAGAAGAGAGTTCTTATCAGGTCACGTCTCTTGGCATTCCCTTCCAGGGAGGATTTCATGAGCTTTTACGTTCTCGTTGTGATTATATTTTTGACATGTCTTGCTTTGTGCATTGATGCCTCCATTTTTACATTTTGCAGAAGACGCCATGGTACTCTCCCAACTCAAACAACATCTTAACAATCTTCGCAAGGATGATGCAACAGGTGAGTTTCCTGCAGCGGGGAATGCCGTGGTAATGTCTCCTCCCGGGTCTTCCTCTAAACGCTCATCCTTGCGCATCAAGGATACTGACAAGAGCAAGCGTCTTTTGGAGCATGACCAGGTGTCCTCTACCATCAGCATTCCTCCCTCTTTCAAACGTTCTAAAGGTACGCGATGGCTTCAGGAAGCAGCACTTTCGGGAGGTGCAGGACTCTTTCTCACTGTTGCGGGAGAGAGATGCTGACTTGAGTCGTTCCTTCCTCCAGGGTTTGATGCCACCTGCTGACAATACTTACATGGGTATCTTGACACGACTGGATACCCAGGATCGTTTGTCTTCCTCCCTGACTTGATGGGATCTCGGGTTCAAATCCCTGTCTTCATCCCTGACAGAGGTAACGTTATCTCTGCCTTATCGATTATCGTATTGCTAACTTTTTTGTTTTAATCCCTGCTTCTATCGTTCTTCAGGTGGTCCTTCTGACTAGCCACCTACTGGAGCTTCTTAGACTCTTCTCAATTGAGAGCCTTCGATAGTGCGGATCTTGGTTTTGGAGAAACAAGTGGAGACCCTTGGTAAAGATGCTCCTCGCCTTTGCTTGCAACGAGATGATGTTGTGGCCCAACAAAAAACAAAAAAAAATTGGAGTTGGAAGTGCAACCGCTCATCAAGGAGAAAGATACTGCAGTGAAGAAGTCTTGCAAACAAGCAATTCACGATTTTCCTGAGAGCGATAAGGGTAAACGTCTCCTGGAAGAGCGCATCCAGCGGGCGAAGGAGGAGCTTATAGCTTCTTACGAGTTTAAGGACTTGCTACTTCAAAGATTGGCTTGCTTGTTACCTCATGGATTTCAGGCGTGTGCTTCTCAGTTTGCTGCTAAGGGTTTCTTGGGAGACTTCTTGAATTAGGAAGCTGCCCTGGATTCCGTGCTTGGGTTAGTGGGCTTGCCTGGGCTTCCTGACTCCTCGGTTTTCTTGAACGCAGCCACGCATCCTTGTAACAGGCTTTGTTCCGCATCGTTGTTTGCCTCTTTCAGGTAAGAATCCAGGAGGTCAGGCGAGCAGTCTTCCGGAGAAGGCCAGCCTTCTTTCCCCTCCAGCAACGGTCTCGGATCCTTCGAGCTTTGATGGAGAATCTGAAATGACGCCTCCTGCTTCAATGGCTCAGGAACCCATGCTTGCCTCTTAGATTGCTTCTGAGGGCGATGCTACCAAGGAGGATGGATACGCTCCGTCGGCCAAGGAGGGTGGATCTCCTCCAGCAGACCTTCCTGGCGCTCCTGCCTCCTAGCCTACTTCCTTTATCATCTGTTGTTTTATGTTGTTTCCTTTGAAGACTTTGTGATTTGCTAGACTATATTTCCTTTTTGCTCATGCCTTTTGTTTCTAGTATTTTAAAGACAATATGACAGTTTAGTATAAAAACATCGTACCTTTTGGTTATTGGTATTCCGGACGTATTTTTGGTGATTTCCTTGTTATGGGATGCCTTCTTGCTTGCTATGCGGTTGCCTATCATTGCCTGAACAAATTTTGCTTTATTAGATTCGCCTTTTGAGAGCAGTGGAGGGAGAGAACAATGGTCTCCTTGCTAGAAGTATTTCATGCATTGGGATCCCACAATTTTTCTTAGGGGGGATGGCCCTAAGAATGAATTTTGTATTTAAACCTAGTGCTCTTGCTTCATAAAAAGCCATTTGCTTCGTAAGAGATGAAGGGACGTTCGTCCAAGAGATGAAGGGACGTTCGTCCTGAAATTTTATATTGAGGAACGTTCGTCCTGAATCTTCATTTTGAGGGACATTCGCCCTGAAATCATTTTATATCAAGGGACGTTTGTCCTGAACCTTATTTTGAGGGGCGTTCGTCCTGAATCTTCAATTTGAGAAACGTTCGCCCTGAAATCATTTTATATCAAGGGACATTTGTCCTGAACCTTATTTTGAGGGACGTTCGTCCTGAATCTTCATTTTGAGGGACGTTCGCCTCGAAATCATTTTATATCAAGGGACGTTCGTCCTGAAAATGGTTTTGTAAGAGGACGTTCGTCCTACGAGTTTTGTAAGAGGACATTCGTCCTATGAGCTTTATAAGAGGAGATAAGTGTTGTATATCATCTTTGAACGATTATACTATTCTCCTTAAAGCTTGAGGAGACATGATTTGTATACCTGCGCGAATAGTCACAAAGAAAAAAGGCATGCCACATAGGGGTTGGCATACTACTTGACTTAATTTGTATGACAAAGATATCCAAGCGTGTAATAAATGTATGATGGAGTAAATACGTAATAAACGAATGACAACGAGTAAAGTAGTCAAATAAAATAATGAGATGAGGATTCTTTGTCAGTTTTACTTGATAAGACATAGTGAAGCCTCCTAGGTGAAGAACTTCTTCGAGCTTGGTGTATTCCAAGGAACATCGTAATTCTTCGTCCTTCATGCCTGCCATGTTGTAAGCACCGTTTCTAAGTATCCTGGTCGCTTTGTAGGGGCTTCCTCCTTTGGTTCTAGTTTTTGGACAGATTTCAAGGTATGCTTCCTCAAAGATGCTAGGTCTCCACCTCAGAAGTTGCGTATCTTTACTCATTGGTTGTATGAACTCGCCATTCTGTTTTTGCATCGGGTCATCCTTAGGTGTGCGTTGTCTTAGGTTTATTCGACCGTATCGAGGTTTTCCATTATCAAGCCTTCCTTCCTGTCAGAATCATATGTCTATGCTTGGTGTAATTTGGCTCCTGCCTCCATGGGCAACACGATCGCCACTTTGTGTACCAATTTGAATGGCGTTTTTCCTATTGTGCCACTTAGAGAAATTCTTTGTGCCCATAGGTCAAAAGGGAGTAATCCTGCCCATAGTTCTTGAGCTTGCTCCATTTTGATTTTGATGTCCTTATTTATGGTTTCCTCCTACCCGTTTGCTTGGCGTTCAATGGCTCAACATGCTCGTGAATTAAGGGTGCATGCCTCTGACCTTGTCCATGCCATCACGTGAAATTCTTGGCTTCTGCTTTTAAAATGGGCCTGAAGTGGCAAGCTCTCAGGGTTTTCCTGGCTAGCATCATCCATCCTGAGTGGCCTCTGCGGATACCTGCCTGTATTTCTAGTTGTGCTTTGCGTCCTGCCTCCTGTGCTAAACACCATAGCAAAGGGAGCGTGAAGGACTTTTTGTATAGACTTCCTTGCTCTAGTAGGTACTTGGATGACTTGTTGCAGATGCTGCCTTCGTGTGATCATGAGGTAGCACTTGCCTTAATAGAAAGTTAATGATTTCCTTCCTCCAATCAGGTGGTTGGTCTAAAGCGAGTATTTCCTCCTCCTCAGGGCATGTTTTTGGAGATGTTAGGATGGTAATCCTCCTGGCTTCAAGGAAACTTGCAGCTTGGCGAGATAGTCTACTTTTCGATTCTCCTCTATTGGGATTTGATTTATTTGGAAGCTTGATGGTTCCTTCTCCATTCTTTTTATTTCCTTCAAGTATTTGACCATCCTCTCATCTTTGGCTTCGTGTTGGCCTCCTACTTGGGATGCCACCATTTGGGAGTTGGAGTATACGACTAGGCTCCTAGCTTCAGCCTCCAGTGATAATTTCATTCCAACAATCAATGCTTCGTATTCAGATTCATTGTTTGAGGCTTTGAATTCGAATCGGATTGCAAACTCGAATTCGTCGCCTTCTGGGAGGGTCAGCACTGCTCCTGTTCTGCTTCCTGCCTGAGAGGAAAACAAATCTACATGTAGGAGCCAAGGGTGTGCTTCCTCCGCTGGGGTCATGGCCATCTCGGAGATAAAATCTGCTAAGGCTTAGGCTTCTGATTGCTTCCTTTCTACCTTAGGAGGACTGCACTAACAGCCTACTGCGTCGCGGGTAGATTGACGCGCATCGGTTCCTCAGGAAGCGGTTTCATTAGAAGTGATATACCTGCTAAGTATTTCCTGGATTCCTCGGAGGCGTCCTGAAATTTTTGGTTGCATTCGTACTTTGAAGAATAGGAGGCTTCTGTGTGCAAGGTGGGATATGAAGCGTCCTGAAGTGCGATCCTTCCTGTTAGTCTTTGAAAGTCATCAGTGGTGGAGGGTGTCCCCATGTTTAGAATAGATTGGATCTTCATTAGATTGCCCTTGATTCTTTTTTTTTTTCAGTCACAATGTATCCTGGAATGCTCTCACGAGCTTCGGTATGGGGCGTTCCATCCATTTGCTTTTCATCCGTATGGCATCCACGTATATCTTCGTGTTGCTCGCAATTTGATTGTTGAATCCCTTATTTGTTGAGGTGATGCGTCTAACTCCTTTTGGTTCTCAAGATCCAATTGGATTTGGTAGTATCCCTAGGTCGTGTAGGCCAGGCTGAGCAACTCACACCATGAAGTGGAATCCACTAATCGGTCAATACTGGATAGCGGGTAGGAATCCTGAGAGTGAGCCTTCTCAATCTTTGTGAATTCCCATCAGCAGGGCCTCCTGATATTATCTAGACTATCCGCTTGTATGTTGGGTTTCTTTCTCTTTGAGAAACACTTCAGTTAGTTAAGTTCCCTTTTGGGCTCTTTTACGGAATTGTAGTTGTTAGCAAGGCTTCCTTATAGCTGTTATTGCTTAATGCCTTGGCGTCTTCTTAGGTTGGATCAGAAGTTTGGTTCTCTCCACCTACATAAAGATATTAGATGGCATGGTTCTGGCTGGTTTGGTTACTCCCGGAGTGGGTATCCTAGCGGGTCTGACTCCAGCATGGTTGGCTGTCCGGGTTGGTTCGGTAGCTCCTGGTATAGGAATGCTTGTTGGTCTGCTTCCAGCCAGGAGGGACGTTAAAACAGGTTTGGTAGTTCCCTGGGTGGGAATCCTTGCAGATTCTATCCTGGTGTTATCACCGGACATAGAGCTGGTTGAAGCCTCGGCGTCGTTTCCGCCTCCAAGTGTCAGGATCTCATGCACCGTAACAGAGTGAAGGCTTCCTGATACTTCGCCATCCTGGGCCTTTTAGCTGCTATCCAGGATGTCTTGTCATCCTTCCTCTCCCTGGGTTGCCCGAATGCCTCCTGAATTATTTGCTAGATGTGCTTCTTGTGTAGGGGATACGCGGGATACCTCGGCACTAAGCTTTCTCCTGGGTGCGAGGCTAGGTTTCTTTTTGCTGTGGATTACTTTTCGCGATTTGGGGTCGTCCCATGATAGTCGCTATCCTCCTCCAGGTCAGGATGCTCCTCGCAAAGCAAGACCGGAAGCCATCCTAAGGCAGAGAACTAACCACATTTGTTTTGCTGGGCGCTGAAATGTCTGGATGACCAATTATAAGCGCTTCTGGACTCGGGCTGGCTGTAGGTCTCCCTTGTGGTTGGTTGGGCTACTCGATTCAGTTGCTCCTGGAGCAGGAATCCCAATAGATCTGGCTCCAGTAAGGGTAGCTGTTAATTCACGAGCTTTTTGAATTTTAAATTCAATTTAAGATTATAATGCATGGTAATCCATTACACTTAGGCAATCGGTATTTAGTCAAGCCTTAATGAAATATAATTAGGCTATTCAAACGAGATAACATGCAATTTATAGGTTGTTCAAACGAGATAACATACAATTTGCAAACCATAGATATTGAAGTCACGTGCAACATGCTAGTTTTTATTATTATTTCTTTTGTTTTTTTTTTTCTTAGAGTTGAATAATATGGAAAGAATTCACAGCCTCGTGACTCCAGAATTCTTAGACAGTAATGTCAAAAAATGCTCCACATATAACAATTGTCGAAACGAATAAGAATAAGAATCAGGAGAACTTATCTTTCAAACGTGAGACTTGTAATCTTGAGAAAATATCATCCATTGCATTCTCACGGCTTAGCTCGATTTAATCAGTTCCCACAGACGGCGCCAGATGATGCGTTCAAAAAATCGCGTCATCCTATTTATAAGAGAATTTGAGTTGTAATGATGAAATTATTTGCAAACTAACTCTAAAAGGAGAATTATCGTTCTCAAGATAAATTCCTGTAGAATATGCAGAAAGAATTTGGAGAGAGATAGAGAATAGAGAGAGAGAGAGAGAGAGAGAGAGAGAGAAGAGAGGTTTTTCTTCTGTATATTCGTAATGTGAATGAATCTCTCTAATACAAGCTATATCTCCCCTTTTAAGAATATCTCTAGGGTTATCTATTAGTGGGACTTTCCCTAATTCTAGGGATTGTGGGTAGTTGAGAGAAAGTGGGGTTGGAGATTTTTCCTCTCCCCACTTTGTTACATCGGATAAAACTTTAAATTTAAATTAGAAATGTGGGGAATCTTTCTCCAACGTGCTGAACTGCTTTGGCCGCAATCCCAGGGTTTGGGACTTCATAAAACCTTATTTTCCTCGAAACTTTCAACGGGTTGAGGCCCAAGGGATGTCGGAAATGGGATGCATCACTGTCAATTTATGGTTTGATTATAGCTAATTAATAGTTCGATGTTTTTTCTACTAGGCAAATTATATGTTTCTGTTTATTCATTCTCTCTTAAAAACATTTCACTTCTGAAAATGCAGATGGAGTTGAAAAATTGAATGATCAAACCGAAATTGTTTTACCAGTAACCAATAATAGTGCTGAAGCAGTTTCTGGTGGGTTTACAAATGCTTTACAGCTTGACCATATCAAATCCGCGACTCCAGGTGACATGAATGAACAAGGTAAAGAAGATATCCTAAAAGAAGAAGATAAGTCTGCTTCTGTAACAGTGAACTGTGAAGAAGGTATTATCTGATATTGAAGCACTGAGCAAAGATTCTGCTAATGACAACAGTTGTGTCGGTGGTGTTGCTGAAATAAATCATGATGGCAATGTTGTAATATTGAGTGAAAACCCCGAGAATCCTACTCTGAGTGTGCCAAAGGCTATACCAACCGACAAAAGTTTGAGTGAAGCTACAACTGATGCTGAGGAGGCTCATTCAAGCAAAGATATCAGAGAACTGGCTTGTGATAGTGAATTTGTAGCATCAGAGAGGTTCAAAAGCGCCGGTCCCTTCATCTGATTTCCAAGACTTACCTGAAACTGTCGCATCGTGTCATGACAAGAATATCATTATCGTTGAAACTGTTGCGGCTGTCGATTCCAAGTCCTTGCAATTGGAAAATGATGACTAAACATGCAGATGGTGTATCAGCAACAGATCCATCAGGTAGTTCAATCAGCAGATCCGATAGTCTTGAAGCAAACTGTGGGTTGGTTTCAGGTAAAGTTTCTGATTGAAAATACAAGATCCTTGCATGTTGATTAAAATTCCTAAATATCTTACTAATTGATCATGACTCCTTGATTGTAGTATACTTGCATGTTCACTAAAAGTCCTATATCTGAATTTTCAATCTCTTCAAGCAAGATTTTGGCATTTTGTTCCCTCGGTAATTACATTGTCCTCTCCTGTGACATATACAGTAAAACAAATATTGTTTCTTAGTTTCAACTTTATGGTTGCCCCTATGTTAAGTAAGTTTTTCTAGTTTGGATTAATTTTTGATGATCAAAAGTGGGGATTAGTTTGGAATTTGGATCTCTACTACATATACTCTTTTAATAATAGTAATAAATCAACCTTTTCATTTTATTAATCACGAATCCCCTCTAAGGCTCTAACAAAATTCTTGCTCTCGCGTTGTCTACAGCATGTTTATTCTCCATTATGTTTCAAGCTGATTATGGTATCTATGTCTAGTCTCAGCTATCACTCCATTACACACATCATAGGATGCACATTTCTATGCATAATCCTTGGATTGTGCTCTCATTTTGATACCTGCTGTGCCGCTGATTTAACAGCACTTTCCTCTCAATCCAACCTAGTTGTTGCCGAAACAAACTCCCAATTGGACGCACTAGAAACAAACTCCCAAAAGTGCAAAACCTCAACCGATGATAAATCAGATGCTTTTGAGCCGCCTTCTTTCATGACTTTAGTCAACCAGGAAGTGGAGGAGGCAACAGCAACGAGGCACCCACTGCCATAGAGATCGAGACGGTGCACCACAATCAACACCAACCAAAATCTGATGATCTTCGGGCTGGTTGGTTCCCGTCTTTAACCAATGTAGTGAATGAATCAAAAGGCAGAAAGAAAAACAAGGAAATAATAGCGAAAGTAACGAACAGGAGCCCAGTAAAGCAGCAACACAGTCCTCTGAAAAATCTTCTAAATGAAGTGAAAACGAGGAAATAATAGCAAAAGTAACGAACAGGAGCTCAGTAAAGCAGCAACACAGTCCTCTGAAAAGTCTTCTAAATGAAGTTAAGTCGCCGAACACGAACAAGTTCCTGAGGCAGATCAGAAGGATGAGAATGGAAGCAAAAATAACGGTGCTCCGAAAGTTCAGGATAATAATACCAATAAGGACATGGAGTGGGATTCTCCCTCGAGATTAAGAAAGAGAAGAAGAAAAAGGGGAAATCATATTGGGTTCCATTTGTTGTTTGCTGCTCCTCAGTACATATGGATCTATAATCAATCGATTCCTTAAGATTATAGGGGTTTTTTATATGATGCAACAGTGCTTTTATATTTTCTTTTCGTTTCTGTTCATTTTTAAAGAGAAGTGTCTTCAGCTTTACTATTCATCACAGAGTTATCTTTATAGTATATAACTGTTTCTTAAGTTTGTGATCTCTTCCTTGTCGGATTATTGTATTTATATGTTGCACTAGATATAGTTTGAATCTGTGGACTATTTTTCCCTTTTCATTTTGCTTTGGGTTATTGAATAGAATTCCCCACTCTCAATCGAGTATTCCAATTGTTCACAAAATTTTAATTTGCCCAGAACAACAATCAATTTTGGACTTCTTTAAAACTTCTAAAAACTGTTTTCCTTCTAACAACTCATCTTATATCTTAAGAGTGTGATTCGAATGCAATCCCACTGTTGATCAAAGAGGTAATTGCCGCCTACTACTAAAATCCCAGTTTTTGCAACAGTTGCGTTCTTCTATGCAAGAAGAAAACACAAAGAAGTTTGGATCCAAACAAAGAAGAAGACACAAAGAAGTTTGGATCCAAAAAAGTATGCTTAGGCAGTTATTTGGATGAGCACAACAGAATGAAGAGGAATTTATATCATTTCAAAAGAGGAATTTGTATCATTTCAAATCTCTATTCTTATCGAAAAGAAAGAACGAGAAAAATTGAAATATTCCTACTAGAACAAGAAATCCTATAGTTTACAACTCTTCTTTATATAGTAATTCAACCTATTGCTCGGCATCCCCCCATCAGTTTACTATGAAGAGAAAAATAAAAAGAATCGAACTACCTACTCATTATTCGGAGGAGAATCATAGAACACCAAAAGCTGTGGTCAGTTTTCTGTCATTAAAACAGAGCTTCGGGCTCATAAATTTATAAATCTATTTAAATCGGGCCTCAAAAGCTACACAGGCCCATTCACTTTTCTAATGCCTCATTGGCTCATTCTGTCTAGGGTTTGAAACACTCTCTCTTGCTGCGGTTTGAATATTGAAAACATTTTCTCTCGCGGCGGTTTGAATATTGAAAGCAGAAAACATTCTCTCTTGCGGCGGTTTGAAGACCATTCAAACGTAACATGGCGGACGAACCAAATCCGGGCCAGATTCCACCAATTCCCAGTGAAGACAGTTCGTTTGATTTTGACTTGGATGCGGTTCAATTGAATCCAACCGCGTTTAGCTTACAGGCGATAACCCTTGAAGAATTTCTCGATGGGATTAACACACTAGAGTCTGGGGCAAGCGCCTGCACAGTGGACTGGTGAACCCTATGCTTCAGGGTGGAAGTTTTGGAAGAAGAATGCTGATGCTCCTTTGGATCCTCCAGTAGTAGTAGATGAGAGGGTGAGGTCGATGGTTGATCGCATAGTAGTCAAATTTAACGAAACGTCAGCTGAGATTGTAACCCCATGTCTTATCCAATATTGGAAATGGGTAAAAATTGGCAAGGAACAATGGTTGACTACTTCAGAAGAGACTTTTTATACCTTTGGGTCTTTTACTCAAGGGATGATGCAATACCGGAGATTGTGCGTGAATGAGCACTCCATTAAAGTAGGAGAGGTATTTAATGAAGAGGAACTTGGTCCAGTCGGACGTGCATTCACAAATAAATGCATGGAATCATCTCCAGATTCCCGATTTTACCATTCCGTCGAGCATCCTTTAAAGGATAAAGCCCTAGATTTGCGTGTGAAGACACGTATGAGTTCTCCCATCTTTGCTCATCTGGATTCAACCAATAAGGTTATGGGCGTGCTAGAGCTGTCAACCATGTATACAGATTCCGTAGATGATAAGACGGAATCACAGAACAGCGTATTAAGGGTACGTAATAATCTAATGTGCTTAATCAGTTTGTTATCGTTATGTTATTGTGATATTTATCTAATATGCTTGTCGCTTAATCAGATTGTTATTGTGATATTTATCTAATAATGTGATATACAATCTTATATTTTTAATCTAATATTTATCTAATATGCTTGTCGCTTAATCAGATTGTTATTGTGATATCCAATCTAATATTTTAATCTAATATTTATAAGATCCCCGTAAGTATTTTTTTTTTTTAACTTCTTTTATTGTGTTTTACAGTCAACTTTGGAAGGTGAGGTTGAACTTCAAATAGCAGGCGTCAAATGTTGTCATATTGATCCCGTAAGTCACAAGTTTCTTGAATTTATGAAATTTCTTGAATTTGTTAGTATGAAAGTAAGTTACAAGCTTGAATTTGTTGGTATGAAAGTAAGTTACAAGCTATTTTCTTGAATTTGTCGGAATGAATTGAATTTTTTTTCCCATAGGCACTGCTTGTTGATGTTGAATTGTCTGAGCTTCTAGAAAAGGCCATTGATGGGGTTCCAAATCTGCAATTGGCTCAGATTTGGAACCCATGCCGTCATTGTCCATTTTTTAAGAGAGAAGCTTATATTGCTGTTGGTGCTCATGATAGACAAATAAATTCTATGGTGGGTTGTAATGACGACATAGCTGCGTATATTAAACTCGGTGAGTTTGAAAATGTGAGTAAAAGGGGGATGCTTAGCATAACAAGTTTATCACCCAACAAGGCTTGCTATTGTTGGAATATTTGTAGTCTAAGGATGCAAGACTACCCGATGGCACACTATGCCCAACAAGCAAACCTGTCATTCTGGGCTGCTATTTATCTACAGAGGGCTGAATATCAAAATGACAATGATTACCGTGTTCTGGAACTACTCATGACGGGCACTAATGATGGTGATCATTTAGCTTATGTGGACGGAGCTTTTAAGTCAATTTTTGCCATGGTGGACAATCTTACAACTTTCAAGCTGATTTCAGTAGAACAACGATCTCCGGCGGAGTTAGTAACGGTACTTGGTGATAAGTATCAGTTTGGTACTTATAAGAATCTTCAACCTGCTCCAAGAAGACAACTAATTGGTCGTCAGGTTCTTCAAAAATTCTTAGGGAATAAGTCAATGTCTGAGGTGGCAAACGAGCTTCATGGTAAAATGTTATAAATGTTATGTTATTGCATTTGATTGAGTTGGACGGTTTTTATTTTGAGTTTTGACTGTTTTTTTATATCTATTGCAGTAAGTCTTGAAGATATCAAATATTCTAAGGATTTTCATCGTATAAAGTGGCCACGAAAAAGAAGCACAGGTTCGGACATTTCAAAATCATGTGCAAGTGCAAGTCTAACGAAACGAAGCCGAAGTAGTCTGGCTGGCAGGAATGATCCTGTGGTGATAGTGGTAGTGTTTAAAAATTTTGAACATGGTGTTGAGAATATAATACGTCAAGTCAGATTTGAATTTCCTACACCGTGGACTATGAAGGCGCTTAAGGAAAATTTGGCACTGAGATCAGGGTTGGCAGCTGACACCTTCATCAGAATAAAATATGAAGATCCCCAGGGTGGAATGACTGATCTGCTATTACAAGAGAGCCAACTAGCCGATAGTGATTTGAAAGTTTGTATAAACACGATAAGATCACATGGTAATGACTGCATTAACCTCTTGGTTGAATGTATTCTCGCAGTTGCTCCTGGGGCTAATCCTTTGCTGCTACAAAACTGACCACTGATCCACAGAACCGACTCCCTCTGCTACAGAATTGCTTTGAACTGATTTGTTTTATTTTGATTTCCTTCGCTGCAACAGAACCGACTCTCTCTGCTAGAGAATTGCTCTGAACTGATTTGTTTTATTTTAATTTGATTTCTCCGAATTCTTGTGCTAACACTGATTACAAGTTTTTTATGTCTTTCGAATTCTTGTGCTTTCTTGTGGCAGAGTGGGCAAAATAGATCGAAATCGACATATTTGCACATATAAAAAATATCTCGTGTTCGTTTTAATTAATAGATGAATTCAGGGTTTAATGATAATGCTTTTTATATATTGTTGGAACCAAACACAATTTGACTAGTTGAGGTAAGTATGAGTAAATCCCCAAACAAAAATTACAAGGGAGTTGGGGCAAATTTACCAATCAAGATTCATGACCCATCCGGGGCCATGGAATATTGCATGAGTAAATAATTCATAATCTAATTCGGCATTTTTATGATACGTTCTCCATAATCCGACATTTTTATGCTTTACCAACTCAACATTGCCTTATTTTTTTTTTTTTGAAACAAGAACCAATATTATTACTCAACATAAACGTCCGACGTTACAAAAGTCGAAGTGTGATCAGGGATATCAAAGTCCCCTTCTTGAAAAACAGAGGCATTCCTAGCTAGACTATGTGCTACCCTATTTCCTGTTCTACGGACACACTGAAAGAAGACAACAGGAATAAGAGATAGAATTTCCCTAATGTCATCAATAATAGCACCGGTTGTGGAACAATCTGGGTAGTCATCTTTGAGCTTATTGATAACGTTTTGAGCATCGCCCTCAAATTCCACGTGGGACCAGCCCCTCCTGACTGCAAGCTTGACGGCTTCTAGTGCGGCAAAGGTCTCGACGATCTCTGGGTTGAAAATACCCCACCCCCGTCGCGATACCCAACCTACAACATCTCCCTTTTCGTTTCTTGCTACAACCCCCACTCCATACTGTTTGTCCTTTTCAAATATAGCTCCATCAAAGTTTAATTTCACGTAAGGTATCGCTGGGGGTTGCCAATTTGCCGACAAGCTCTTAGGCACAACCACTGTGTGGTTCTCCACTTCTACTTCCCTGTAGGAATGCCAGTAAGAGCGAGCATATCGGATGAGCTCTAGTGGTGAGAAACATTCTCCTTCCATGAGCATTCTATTTCTGTTCCACCACATTGACCACACGATCAACAAAAACAAAGTTGAATCCTGCTCACAAAGTCTACTCATCACCATCCTCATCCACCCTTCCGAGCTTCCTCTCCATTGCCCTATAACTGCCCAAGGAAGGTTGCTCATTGCCCATGTGATACGGGCTGACGGGCACCCAAGGAAGATGTGGCGAGTGTCTTCTCGTTCTGTCCTACACTGAGGGCACATCAACCCCTCCCCACAAGCTCGTTTCCTCAAATTTTCCGTGTTTGGGAGTGCTTCCTTGCAAATGCGCCAGCAACACATTTTCACCTTTGGTGGAACTTTCGCATTCCATAAAAACCCCCAAGATTCGCCACTCCCAGAGCCTGTGGCCTCATCTTTGTGCAGTAGGGAGAGAGCCACTTTATGAGCACTACGGACGGAGAACCGCCCATTCTTATTATAATGCCAAATCAACATGTCACGATTCCTTGATTTTCCTAAAGGGACACTCAGAATGTAATCCACATCCACCGGCAAGAATAATGCCCTGATGAGATCTTCATCCCATGCCTCCCCTCCTCTCACCATCAACTCTCTGACTTTAACATTTTCTGCTCCTGTGGGGCAAGGGGTGAACGGTTTTGAGGCAAATCGTCTCGGGATCCATATATCTTTCCACACTGTAATCCGGGACCCGGATCCTACCCTCCATCGGGAGCCTGCCTTAATTATATCTTGAGTTTGAACAATGCTGCGCCACGTGTAAGAGGGTCTATATCCCGTTTTTGCATAGAGAAAGTCACACCTCGGGAAGTACCTTGCTTTTAGGACCCGACTCATCAGACTTTGAGGCTCTGTGACCAGTCTCCATGCCTGCTTAGCCAGCAGAGCTTGATTGAAAGCCTTTAAATCTCTAAAACCTAGGCCCCCTTCGCCTTTTGATCGACATAATTTTCTCCATGCAATCCAGTGAATTTTACTCGTCCCATTCTTGCTCCAGAAGAAATCTGAAATGATTGATTCGATTTCCCGAATCAAGGAGTCGGGAAGCTTGAAGCAGCTCATGGCATATGTAGGGATTGACTGCAACACTGACTTAATTAGAACCTCTCTGCCTGCTTGTGAAAGAAACTTTGTAGACCAGCCTGAAATTTTATTCCACACTTTTTCCCGAATGACTGCAAAGACCTCTTTCTTTGTTTTTCCAACAATAGCCGGTAAGCCTAGGTATTTAGCATGACAACTCTCCCTTTGAACACCTAATTGCCGCGACAAGGCATTCATCCTTTCCACCTCAATATTCCTTGAGAATACAATAGTAGACTTCTGAAAGTTCACTTGCTGGCCAGAGATCCTTTCATAAACACCCAACACGTCCATAATGGCCTCCACCGCCTCCATTCTTGCCTCACAAGTAATAAGGGTATCATCGGCAAACAACAGATGAGAGACCCGAGGAGCAGTCTTACTAATCGCCACCCCTCTGATGCGGCCCAGCCTATCCTGGCTCTGTAAAAGGCAACTAAACACCTCTGTGCACAAAAGAAATAAATAAGGGGATAGTGGGTCACCCTGTCTGATCCCCCTCTCCGGTGTAATCCGACCGAACTGCGACCCACTCAGGATGAAAGAATAGTTCACGTGTGAGATGCAATGCATAATCAAGTCTACTACCCCTTGCTGAAAGCCTTATCTTGTCAACACTCTTCGCAGGAAAACCCATTCCACTCTGTCATAAGCTTTGCTCATATCCAATTTTAGGGACAGAAAACCCACATTGCCTTTTGTTTTTTGTTTTATGAAATGGTTCAGTTCAAAGGCTACTAGGACGTTATCAGTGATCAAACGGCCCGGAACAAAGGCAGATTGGTAAGGAGAGATAATTAGGTTTAGTAAAGGCTTCAATCGGTTAGCCACGCACTTGGAGGCAAGTTTATACACTACGTTGCACAGACTAATTGGGCGAAACTGGTTAATGGATTCGGGATTTGAGCATTTAGGGATCAGGACAATGTGAGTAGCATGCATATGCATAGTAGATTTATGGTTATTTAAGAAACTAAGTACACATGCGATAATCTCTTTATGGACAATATGCCAGAACTTTTGAAAGAAGATAGGTGGCATACCGTCTGGCCCAGGCGATTTGAATGGAAACATCTGAGTTAAGGCTTTAGTTACCTCGTCCGCAGAATATGGGTCCTGAAGTCTGCTGTTCATCTCTGGTGTTACCTTAGGAGTGAGGCAATTTAAAGCCATATCTATATTCGTAGTATCCGGTTTGCTGGAAGTGAAAAGTGAGCTAAAATAATCTGTGATTATATTCTGGATCCCAGTAGCTGACTCGCACCATTCACCTCGTGAGTCTTTCAACTTCGAAATGGAGTTATTTCTAAATCTGGTATTGGCCTTAGAATGAAAAAAAGATGTGTTTCTATCTCCCTCTTTTAGCCACTGAAATTTTGCCCGTTGCTTCCATTTTATTTCCTCTCTGGCATCCAATTCAATCAACTGATCCATCAGACGTCCCTCATCTTGTTTTGACTTGTTAGAGATTGCACCCCTTCTTAGTTCAGTAATCCTTTTTTGTATTGTCTCCCTAGTTCTCTTGATATCACCGAAGGAGGATTTGCTCCAATTCAGCAAGCCAATGCTACAATTTTCCATTTTCTCCCACGGGATATCATATGTTTCTTTACTGGAGTCCTTTTTCCATTCCTCCTCAATGACCTTCGCGCAGTCCTCATGTCGAATCCACATTGCCTCAAATCTGAAACGCCTTTTTTTAGACAACTTGGGTGACCCTGTACCACTAAGGTCAACCAATATAGGCATGTGATCAGAGTGGATAGACTCCAAGTGCTTAACTCTTGCCCAGGGAACTTAACATTGCCTTATTTAAGTTATATATAAGAGCCAGTTGAAATTGAAAAACCAAGCTCACAATTGAATTTTATCTAACGTCTGTACACGATCAGCCCCCTTAATGTATATATTATATTATCATATGGATATGGCTTTCCCCCCTTAATGTGTATATTATATTATCATATGGATATGGCTTTCCCCCTTTTTTTATTCCTTTTGGTTGCGTTAGTTTAGTTGGCCCAGATTTCTTCACACCGACACGCACCCACCGAGCCCATGGCCACTGTTTTCCTCCCACCTGTATCTGTATGTGATCTCGATGCGTTTGATATTGGGAATCGAACAGCTGTTGCCAAAAGGTAAAGTTTCTCAATTAAGGAATTGAATTTTTTTCCCAAGTAGATGGCCTTCTCAGTTAAGGAATCGATTAAGGATAACCTCGTACCGTCCAATTTCCACGTGCCGCACGCCTGCGATTTCACCATACTGCCATGGTAAACGACGTGCCTCCCTCTCAATTTCATAGATTTTTTTTTGGCTATAAATTAGTCGTCGGTTTTTTTATTTTATTTGGGATCTCTATAGGTTTTCTATCAGGTGGGTTTCTTGGAATTCGTCTTGCTGCATTTTTCCCTATCTCAATTTATCTTATCTGTACAATCATGTAGTCCAGCGAATGGGGGTTTTAGTATTCCGAATTTGGGGTCGAATATATATAGTACAAAGTGTTTTCAAAACCGGACCGGACCGGCCGGTCGGACCGGTTCAACCGGTGACCGGTGACCTGTCCGGTCCGGTGGGGTATCCAAAACCGGTGGGATTCGGACAGGTGTGGAACCGGAAAAACCGGCCGATTAACCGTCGGTTTCTGCATTGGAAACCGGACCGGACCGCCGGTTTTTGGAATAAAGCATTCGTTTTCTTTTTTTTTTTCTCCTTCTTTCTTCCTTTTGGCTTTTCTGTTCTTCCATTCCACGCAGCAATTCTTCCATTCCAGGCGGGTATAGATCAGTTTGCTCTTCCAGCGGATATTAATTAAAGGGAGAGATTGAGAAGGAACATGATTATTTAATGATGTGTTATGAAAGGAATGAAAGTTCAGGAAGACAAAGAACTGATCACAAGCATGCAAGGTGAAGGAACTTTATTCAAGAGCTGGGGAACACGTTTTGTGAAGGCCATTTCACGTTTCTTTTAAATTGAACATTACGTTTTGTCCGAAACGGTGTCGTTTTAATTAACTAAGTTGCTAGATGATTATGATAAATTGCTAGCACGTTTTTAGGTTGTTATTTTGTTCTTGCTGCTTAGGCTTGTCACATGCTGATTGGCTGTGAGGTGAGTGGGACGTTGGAGGTGCACAGATCCACCTATTTGTAGTTGTACCGTGGGTTTTTGGCAGCAGACTTTGGAATGAATTAATTCTCTCTGATCTCTCCTTTCTCTCTCTAATCCCTATTTTCTCTCTCTTTGGTAACTTTCTTCCCAAGTTGCTGTGTTTGTGAGTTTCCTGGGTTTGCACTCTGTTTTATTAAGCTTTTACAGGGTCTCAGCTTAACAGTGGACTCAGAGCCAGTGGTGTGGCGGGTATCTTGGGCTCAGATGGCCAAAAATAACACCGCCCGTATTGATGAGCTGGAAGCTGCAGTGAAAGACCTGAAAGATGGTCAGCAAGTTACTAACTCTCGACTGGATGAGATCACAGCCTTGTTGCAGACATTGTGCAAGGACAAGGAGGCTAGCAGTGCGCAGGATCCAGCGGTTTCAGGCACAAGGAGTTATGGTGATGCTGGAATCCTTCCTACACCTGCTATAAGAATGAATGAGGTACATCCTGCTACGAATCTGAAGAACAAATTAGATTTTCCCCGTTTTAATGGAGATGAACCCAGATTGTGGCTAAGGAAGTGCAGTAAGTATTTCACCTTTAACCCAATGAGCGATTATGAAAAAATTGTGTTGGCGGCTATGAATATGGAAGGAAATGCTGATAACTGGTTTATCGATTATGTTGATGGGAAAGAAAATATGGGTTGGGAGATGTTTGCTGCGAAAATTCTGGAGAAATTCTCTAATCAGAAGGAAAAGAATTTGGTGGGTCACTTTAATAAGTTGAAACAGGACAAGTCTGTAGAAGAGTACAATCAAAAGTTTGAGGAATTAAAGGCCTTCATGGTTGTTCATAACAGATCTTTAACTGAGGAATATTATATCAAGAGCTATATCAGTGGTCTTAAGGAAGAAATAGCTCATATGTTAGATATGCTGAATCCCAGGGATCTAGCTCATGCTATGAGTTTAGCCCTTAAACAACAAGGATATGTGGAGGTTATACACAAAACTCCTAAACCAGCCCCAAAAAATTGGACCACTAAAACAGGAATTGGAGAGAGTTTAGGGAAGAAACCTGGGGGTACTGCTTCAGATAAATATCCCATCAAGAGATTGACATCAGAGGAAATGGATGCTAGGAGGAAAAGGGGATTGTGTTTCAACTGTGATGAGCCGTTCCGTATCGGCCACAGGTGTAAAAACCTCTTTGTTATTATCTGTCAAGAACTTGAAGAAGAAGAAAGTGAACAAGCAGAGGAGGTGATCAGCTTGGAAGATCCTACTGATACTGATCTACACATATCAGTGAATGCTGCTACTGGACAAAAGGCTCCTGACACTATAAAGATTCAAGGAAGAGTGAAGAATAACACCATGACCGTGCTGATTAACTCTGGAAGCACACACACCTTCCTTGACCCTGAGATTGAAAAAAAGGCAGGTTATGAAATTGAATACACCAACTCTTTGCTGGTAACTGTTGCTAATGGAGCTAAGTTGTATTGTGAATCTAAGTGTAGTAACTTCAAATGGGAGATGTGTGGACATCAGTTTCAAGCTAGTGTGAGGCTCTTGAGAATGGGTGGATGTGATATGGTGGTAGGGGTGGATTCATTAAGGAAGCTGGGGGATATCACCCTGAACTTTGACAAACAAACTCTCAAGTTTGTCAGAGGTGATAAACTGATTACCTTGCAAGGGGGACAACAGACAGCTTCATTGAGAACCATTACTGGGAGAAGATTGCAGAGGTTGTTTAAGAGGGGGGGAGCATCATCCTTAAACTGCTTGTGTATGATCTCAGCTGTAGAAGGAAAGGAAGAGATGGAATGCTCTGAGGATATACAACCTTTAGTGAAAGAATACAACTCACTCTTCAAAGAGCCCAATCAGCTACCACCTTGGAGAGGCCAGAATCATCAGATACCATTAAAACCAGGTCATGAGAGTATTAAACAACCCCCATACAGATACTCTCACTTACAGAGGTGTGAGATTGAAAAACTAGTGCAAGAGATGCTGAGAAATGGGATTATACAGCCCAGTACTAGCCCTTTTTCATCCCCAGTGCTTTTAGTAAGGAAGAAAGATGGAGGGTGGAGGTTTTGTGTAGATTACAGGAAACTCAATGCCATCACTATCAAAGACAGCTATCCCATTCCTCTAGTAGATGAGTTGTTAGATGAGCTTGGGTCTGCTGTAATTTTTTCTAAAATCGACCTGAGATCTGGATACCATCAGATAAGGGTTCATCAAAGAGACATACATAAGACTGCTTTTGTAACTTCAACTGGATTGTATGAGTTTAAAGTCATGCCATTTGGGCTGACTAATGCCCCAGCCACTTTTCAATCTATGATGAACAACATTTTCAAAGAATATTTGAGGAAATTTGTGCTTGTATTCTTTGATGACATTCTGGTTTACAGTGAATCTCTACAGGACCATATTCAACACTTGGAAATAGTATTCAGAGTTCTATTGGAGCAGCAATTATATGCTAAAGCATCTAAGTGTTCTTTTGGGATGGAAGAGGTGGAATATCTGGGTCATATCATAAAGAGAGGAGGAGTCTCAGCTGATCCCAAAAAGATACAAGCCATGAAGGAGTGGCCTCAACCAAAAACAGTAAAGGAATTGAGGGGATTCCTTGGGTTAACAGGCTACTATAGAAAGTTTGTCAGGCACTATGGAGTGATTGCTAAACCACTGACCAATTTAACAAGGAAAGGACAGTTTGAGTGGGATCAGAATGCTGATAAAGCCTTTACTGAGTTGAAAGAAGCTATGACCTCAGCCCCTGTGCTAACTCTCCCAGATTTCTCCAAACCTTTTGTGATAGAAACAGATGCTTGTTATTATGGGCTTGGTGCTGTATTGACACAAGATAAACATCCTTTGGCCTATATGAGTAAAGCATTAGGGCCAAGATCTTTGGGATTGTCAGTTTATGAAAAAGAATTGATGGCAGTCATACAAGCAGTAGATAAATGGAGAAGCTATCTACTTCACAACACTTTCATTATAAAGACAGATCAGTGCAGCATCAAATACCTCATTGATCAGAAAATCTCAACTCCTTTACAACACAAATACTTGACCAAGCTGTTGGGGTTCAGTTACACCATTGAGTATAAAAGTGGGCAAGAGAACAGAGTTGCTGATGCACTATCCAGAAGGGGAGAGGTTGAAGGAGCCAGTTGCAGTGCACTAACCATCATTCAACCTTTATGGATAGAGGAGCTGGGCTTAAGCTATGAGGGAGATAATGAAGCTCAGGAGGCTATCACAGAATCACTGATGTATCCTTATAATTTGTCATTTTTTGATTATAACAAGGGAATTCTGAGATACAAGGGGAAGATTTTTGTGGGCATGGGGTCTAAATTGAGGGAGCAAATCATCACAGCTATGCATTCTTCAAGTGTGGGGGGCCATTCTGGTATACAGGGAACTTATCAAAGGACTAAGAGTATTTTTCTGTGGCCTGGGATCACTAAAGACATTGAAATGTTTGTGAAAGAGTGTGAAATCTGTCAACAAAGCAAACATTCCACTGAAAGGTTAGCTGGTTTATTACAGCCTCTACCCATCCCAGAGCAGGCCTGGCAACATATTTCCATGGATTTCATAGAGCAATTACCAAAATCTGGAGGTAAGGAAGTAATTTGGGTCATAGTGGACCGTTTCACCAAGTATGCCCACTTCATTGCTCTTCATCACCCTTTTACAGCCTCTCAACTAGCTGGGATCTTTCTGAATGAGATATATAAGCTGCATGGTCTTCCTTGCAGTATTGTTTCAGATAGGGACAAAATATTTACAAGCCAGTTGTGGAAAGAAATGTTAGCCGTTGTGGGGATCAACCAGTGCCTAAGTACAGCCTATCACCCTCAAACAGACGGCCAGACAGAGAGAGTGAATCAGTGTCTTAAGAATTATCTACGTTGTATGTGCGGATTACAGCCTAACAAATGGGTAAAATGGTTAGCTCTAGCAGAGTTGTGGTATAACACTAACTACCACAGTGCTATCAAAATGACTCCATTTGAAGCACTTTATGGTTATAAGCCTAGTTTCTTCAACTTGCAAGGCGCACCACAATTCATTTCAGCTGGGACGGAAGAGCTAATGGCTGATAGAGATGCAATGCAGCAGTACTTGAAACATCAGTTGCAATTGGCACAGGAAAGGATGAAGAGTATGGCAGATAAAAACAGGAAAGAAAAGGAATTTCAGATTGGGGAAAGAGTCTACTTGAAACTTAAGCCATACAGGCAATTATCCATAAGAAATAGCAAACTATGGAAACTTAGTCCTAAGTTTGCTGGGCCTTTTACCATTGTGGAAAGAGTTGGCTCTGTTGCCTATAAACTGGATCTGCCACAAGGGTCTAAAATACACCCCGTTTTCCACATATCTGTGCTCAAACTACATGTGGGAAAATCTGACAGAGTAACCAGCACTTTGCCAGAGTTTGATGAAGGCATTCAGGTGATGATCAGGCCAATAGCAGTACTTGACAGAAGAATGGTCAAAAGGAACAATGCTACAGTTGTTCAACTTCTGATTCAGTGGGCGCATCTACCTGTGACAGAAGCTACTTGGGAGGATTTCTACAATATTGTACAGCAGTTTCCAGAGGTTGAAGCTTGGGGACAAGCTTTGCATTCAGGGGGAGGTAATGTTATGAAAGGAATGAAAGTTCAGGAAGACAAAGAACTGATCACAAGCATGCAAGGTGAAGGAACTTTATTCAAGAGCTGGGGAACACGTTTTGTGAAGGCCATTTCACGTTTCTTTTAAATTGAACATTACGTTTTGTCCGAAACGGTGTCGTTTTAATTAACTAAGTTGCTAGATGATTATGATAAATTGCTAGCACGTTTTTAGGTTGTTATTTTGTTCTTGCTGCTTAGGCTTGTCACATGCTGATTGGCTGTGAGGTGAGTGGGACGTTGGAGGTGCACAGATCCACCTATTTGTAGTTGTACCGTGGGTTTTTGGCAGCAGACTTTGGAATGAATTAATTCTCTCTGATCTCTCCTTTCTCTCTCTAATCCCTATTTTCTCTCTCTTTGGTAACTTTCTTCCCAAGTTGCTGTGTTTGTGAGTTTCCTGGGTTTGCACTCTGTTTTATTAAGCTTTTACAGGGTCTCAGCTTAACATGATGTTTATTGAAAGAAGATGATAGAAAGAAAGAAACATGGTGGCTTGATCTGCATAAGAAATTAAAACTAATTATCGGAAGAGATGATAGAAGAAGGAAAAGAACACTCACAGGAGAAAAGGAAAACTCTTCGCCTCTTCGGCGGATGAGATTTGTTAGGGTTTGAAAAGGTCTTTGTATAATTCTTTTTTGGGCCTTGGGCTTTTTGGGACTAGATTTTCACTTGGGGTAAAAGTATATCATACAAATTATTTTTTCTTTTCTTTAATTACTTATTTTGAAACATTATAGATTTTAGGCAAAATAAATATTAGTATGGTTCAAAAGAATATAATTTTATGTCATGTATGATGGGTCCGGAAACGGGTGGATCCGAATCCGATCACTTTACGATTTGTATTTGTGGAGGAAACCACCGGAGCTTCGCCGGAAAAGAGGAAGTGAGTTCAACCTGTTGGGACAAGCACAAGGAAAGTCAGAAGGCCAAGCTGGGGGAACTGGGGGTGATACCCAGTTTGGCTCTCCGACGCTCAAGTCAGTTCTGTGAATGAAGAAAATGTAAGTTCAGTCACAGTTGCAGTACTGAAGAAAGCTTAGAGAATGCTTACAGTGTAGAAGATGACTTGGGTTATTTATAGTTGAGGGTCAAGGGCCCTTTGGTCAATTGCCTCAAGTGGTCCTGGCCGAATGTTGCCCTAACACGTGGCGCTGTGAGAGAGAAACCTAGGAGGAATCTTCTGCAAAAGCGGCCCAAAAGTTAGTGTTAGCAACAGTGGCAGGTGCGCGGGCATGTACGTTGTGTCAGAGAGCCATGTGGGTGGTTGGTAACGAGGGCTTGGGCGCGCGCTCGTGACAACCTAGAATATTGGAGGCCAAGGTATCCGCTGAGGGGGATGAAGGCTCCAGCTTAAGTGATGAGCCAAAGGAGGGGCCACTCTGAAGGAGTGAGACGCTCGAAGAGGGCTCCCTTGGCACGTGGGCGTACCCATCGTTTGGTGGGTAGGACGCTCGTGGGAGTGATAGCGCTCGTTTGGCTTAACTCCTGAAGAAGACTTGCGCTCGTGGGTTCTGGCGCTCGTGAACTGATGGTGCAGCCTTGGGGAGACAGATGTCATCATCTCGGTGATGCCACGTGTCTTAATGTGGGACGATCGTATTTTGACCCCATCATTTTGCCCCCCAATTCTGTAGTCCTTATTGACAAGGACTGTAGAATTTTGACACGCTCTGTCTCTTGTTCATAGCGCTCGTGTAAAGCTTGGCGTGTTGAGCAATTTTCCTCTGATTGTGCCATAAATGCAGTCTTTTCCACTGACCGATCGTATCACTTCCGCATTAAATGCGTGTACTATTCTGAAGCCCTTGAAACGTCGGAGCATTAAATGCGGGTGCGCGTGGGGCGCGTGAAGCATGCGCCGGTTCAATAAAGTGGGCGGTTTCCTAGGCGGGAAATGATTGCCATTTTGAATTTGTTGCCTGAAACGGTACCAACTTCCATCCCTATAAATACGGGATTCTGAAATCTTATCACTCTTTACGCATTCAAGATTCCCAAGTATCCTTTGCAAGAAAAATTCTCTCGCATCCCGGCATCTTCAACCTCTCTCCAGTTTTCTCAAAAACCTTCAAGGTAAATCTCCCTTGTAACTCTCTAACTTTGCTAACCATAGATTTGGACCGTAGGATTTTGTAATCCCTGAGACTTTCGCCTTTCTGAACCTTAAATTCTCTCCAAGAGATACCTTCAAAACCTCAGTTTCTGCCATGGCCGACCACATTGAAGAATTTGCCCGTGAAATTCAAGAGATGGCCACTGAGAGTTCTTCTTCCCACAATTCCCCCAGAGATGAAGAGTTGGGGGCGGCAGTAATGGCTGTGGAGGATAGAAATCCAGGAGGAACGGATCCTCTCTTTGAGGAGATGGATCTGGTGATGGAGGCGGAAAGACAAGGAGTCACCCTCCCCATAACTCAGAGTGCCACACATCCCCACCGCCATAGAGTGACCGTTGCCGTTGCAAATCCGCTTCCAGTGGCGGAAGCCGTAACCGGGCTTGCAGAAAGGGCCCGTGTTGCAAATCCGCTTCCAGTGGCGGAAGCCGTAACCGGGCCTTCGGAAAGGGCCCGTGATAAGGGCAAGAGTAAGAAAACCCAGAAATCCAAAGGACCCAACGAGGGGGAGGGCTCAGGTTATCAGGCTACCGAGCGCACGCCTGACGAAACTCCCAGCACTGTCACTGTGGGAGATGTAAAGACAATGATGGCCCCCATTTACTGGGACGAGCGGTACACTTGGAGGATCCCACAAGCCCACGAGCGTGCAAACAATCCGCCTGCCGGGGAAATGGCTGTATATGTGGACACCGTGAGGTCAGGAGGATTGAGGTTCCCCATCCCAGTCTCAATGGCCCATATGCTGAATGACTTGGGCTTGTGTCCATCCCAAATAGTGCCTAATGGCTTGGCCCTCTTGACGTGCTTTATTATCTTGATGAGGAGTATGGGTTACGAGCCCTATTTGCGGAACTTCCACGCCCTTTTCCAAGTGGTCAGCTCCTCTCGCTCTTCTCCTGAGGCGGGTTTTTATTACGTGCAAGCGAAGGCCCATATGAAGCTGATCAATTCGCCCTCGAGCACTTATGGCATTGATTGGAAGGAAAAATTCATCTTTGTCAAGGCTCCAGCAGAAGAGGGCTTTGGGGTGATCACGGAATGGGGCTCGTACTCAAAGAGCCGTTTGCCACCCTCACTCCCCAGAGACTGGGCTAAAAACCTGGCAACAACCCTAAGGGACGAGGGTCACCTTATACAAGCGAAGGACTGGATAGACGATGCGGAACTCATGTTCTTGTGTGGTCTTACCAACGACCCTTACTTCATTGACAACCCTCCCGCTCGTGACATAGAGAGAGACGGTTAGATTCTTAGGGCACTAACTTTAGATAGGAGTAGATACTAACTTCTTTTTTGCGCTTGTAACTTGCACATAACAATTTTTGTTCAAGGATTTATAACCTTCGTATTTTCATTTTTGCAGGAGCCGCTATCTTAGAAATGGCCGGTGGAATTAGACAAGCGGCTCGTTTCGCCAATGCTCAAAGGAATCAAACCGCCCAGGGGAACCAACAGCGCGAGCCCCAACGCCCCCGTAACCGCAATGATAGAGGGGACGCTCGTGGGGGTGCCAGTTCGAGCACCAATCCCGAGGTGCAACCCCCTCGTGGCCGAGGGGAACGCAGGTTGGTCCCCAGGGAGACCAGGCGAACGGAGAGAGGAGATGATGTTCAACCCCCCGTTCCTGCAGAAACAACGAGGCCAGTAACCACTCTGGCGATTACAGAGGCTCCTCCGAGCTCGAGCGCAAATAGACCTTCCCGCAAGAGGAAGAGAATGCCTGACTCCGTCGCGATCAAAGGAAAGGGCAAACGGGTGGTCGAGGGCCCCCGAGGCGAGGGGGACACTTCCTCTTCAGAGGAAGAACACATGTGGGAGTTCTCTCGCCGAGGGGACAGAGACTTTGCTGGCGCCCCCGACGGCGGACCGGTTTTGCTGAGGCCGGGCTCGGTCGCACTCAGTCTTACTCATGATTTGTTCAGCCGGGCCCAATTCTCAGCAGACCACAGGCATCTCTACAATGAGTCTGTAGAGAAGGTGACGCTCGATGCAGCCCATGCCCTGATTTCCGTAAGTCTCCATTCCTTGCATTCTTCTCTTCTTCTCTGTAAATCACTATATATTTTTTGCCAACACTTTTCCTCTCGTTTACGCAGCAAGTTCTCCCCCGGCTCCAGAATGTGCAAATGCGAGCCTCCACCTACGCCGAGCGCAAAGCCAAGTACAAGAAGGTGGCCCGCTCGAATGACCCGGCTCACATCCAAGGGGAGCTGGATGCTGAGATAGCAAGTACGAAACCCTCAAGGGTTTGTACAACAAAAATGAAGAGGAGCTGTCAAAGCTGAAGGAAGACTTTGTGGCTGTAGACGGCGCTCGAATCAACTTGGGCAACCAGCTGGCCCAAGCTAACGAGCGGGTCAAGAAAGCTGAGGCAGAGAGGGAGAGCTTGAGAACAAGGGCTATGGAGGCCGAGCGCAAGTTTGCCGATACCATGAATGAATGGCCTCGGAGCATGGAGCGTGCAAACAAGGAGGCTTTGATCAAATTTTGCCATTCTAAAGCCTTCAATTTTGCTGCTTCCCTACACTGCTTGGAGGAGGCTCAGAAGGCTTTCAATCTGGCCATCGAGCAGGGCATACACAAAGGGCTAACCAGTCCTGCTATGAAGGAGGCCGAGGGCACGGGGCTCATGTTTAATGAGCGCTGCGAGGAGGAAGATGACGAGGGGGATAACCCCGCGGATTCCATTGCTGAGCCGGAGTATGAGTTTCTTGTAAAGCTCCTTCAGGACGAATATATGGACGCTCATCCGGCGGGTAATGCTGCTTCATCCGCTCAACATGATGATCCCGAGGATGAGCCCCAAGCGCCTATCTTGGAAGAAACCCTTGTTCCAGCTGCCGAAGATGCCAACCTCCCTGCTCCTGCTGCCAACGAGCCCAATGATGAGCCCAACGATCCCCACGCTCAACACCAAGAGCCCGAGGGCCCAGCTCAAGGCCCCATTCTAGTGATCGTTGATGAGGACGTTGCCCCAGCTGCTTAAGACTCTTCCTTTGCGTATTCTCTTTATGTAATTTCCTGCCTTCCTTTTTCTTGTAATTTTCTTCTTTTGGAACAATGTTCATGGGCTTTTAAGCCCCTCACTTTGTAACATTTCCCCTATCAATGAACAAATTTTCATTTATCCTGACTTTGCTCTTCTGTCTATTTGCGAATCATATAATAAAACGGTGTAGTACATTCCTCTGAATGCTTTATTCCTTTGATGCCATGAAAATATGTCTTAAGTCTTGAGCGGTCGTGAGGGTCTTACTGTGAGATTGCCCCTACGCTCAGGGTTTGTATAAATTTTTGCCTTTGTAAATTTATCTTGAAATTTGTCTAAGTCTTGAGCGGTCGTGAGGGTCTTACTGTGAGATTGCCCTGACGCTCAAGCCTTGCATAAATTTTGTTTTTGTTCCTGAATTTGAGAATTTATCTAAGTCTTGAGCGCTCGTGAGGGTCTTATGGTGAGATTGCCCCCCCCGCTCAGGACTTGTGTAAATTTTCCTCTTGATACAAGCCGTGAAAGTTTATCTGAGTCTTGAGCGATTGTGAGGGTCTTACTGTGAGATTGCCCCTACACTCAGGACTTGTGTAAATTTCGGCTTTTGTGATTTTATCTTGAGAATTGTCTAAGTCTTGGGCGATCGTGAGGGTCTTACTGTAAGATTGCCCCTACGCTCAAGACTTGTTTAAACTTTTACTTTGGGGAGAGTTTGGCCGAGTCTTTAGTGCGTGCGAGGGTCTTACTGAGTGGTTGCCCTCGTTCAAGACTGGTGACATTCTTCCCGCCCTTGGGGGACTTTGCTAAGTCTTGAGTATGCGCGAGAGTCTTACTGAGTGGTTGCTCTCGCTTAAGACTTAGGCGAGTCCTTTTTTGATTCTGAAACCATTGTTCGAGCGCTCTGGCTCTTATCGTTTTCTTGGTTCTGCAGGAAATCCCATTTTCGAGCGCAAGGCGTTTTAAGAAACGACCAAGGCATACTAGGACCTTTTTTTTTTTTTTTTTTTTTTTTTTTTTGTGGTAGATCCCGTTTTCGAGCGCAAGGCGTTTTAAGAAACAACCAAGGCCTACTAGGATGCGTTCTCGTGGGAGATCCTGTTTCCGAGCGCAAGGCGTTGTAAGAAACAGCCAAGGCCTACTAGGATGCGTTCTCGTGGGAGATCCCGTTTTCGAGCGCAAGGCGTTGTAAGCAACAGCCAAGGCCTACTAGGATTTTCTTCGCGATCCCCTTCCGTCTTGCCTAATTGGTTATGAGCGTAACCAGTCTATCCTTATGAGGGCGTCCCCCCATGAGGAGTAGATTGCTGGCCAGCGTAACCCGTAAGAGAAAACAGCATTCATATTGGAATGGGTTGCCAACCACGCTCGAGAAGACGAGGGACGTGGGACTTATCCATTCAAGCAACCAAAGTAACAGAAATATTAAAGGAATTAAAAAGATTATGTTACCTTTTACTTTGATTTGAAGTACATAGAACCCGTCAAAGTGGGTGGTTACATCAGAGTTTGCAAAGAGCTTTTAAACATAAAACCGCCGGAGGTTACATGCGTTCCAAGGGCGAGGCAAGCGCTCGCCTTGAAGTGTCTCCAGGGTGTAAGTGTTGTTAGCTCTGAGTTGTATGACCTTGAAGGGGCCTTCCCAATTGGGGTCCAACTTGCCCACGTGTTTGGATACTTCCACTTTCTTCAAAACCAAGTCTCCCAGCTGGAAAGTTCTTTCCTTCACACGCTTGTTGTACTATTGGGCTACAGAGGCTTTATAGTGGTGGATCTTAGCCCACGCTCGGTCTCTCCTTTCATCCAGCAAGTCCAACTCCAAGCTCCTGTTGCCATCGTTGAGCTGAGGTTCGTAATAGCCGACACGAGCGGATTCATTTACTATCTCCGCAGGTATCATTGCCTCTGATCCATAAACGAGCGCGTACGGGGTTTCTCCAGTGGCTGCTCGTGGGGTGGTGCGATAAGCCCAAAGCGCTCCTTGCAGTTCCTCAGCCCATTCACCTTTCTTACTTTCAAGCATGGTTTTCAGATGTTGCAAAATGATCCTGTTGGTAACTTCTGCTTGTCCGTTAGATTGTGGATGTCCTACAGAGGTAAATCGTTGTTCTATCCCCAACTCAGAACACCACTCTCGTGTGTCAGCTGCTATGAACTGGGATCCATTGTCAGATATGAGCACCCTCGGTATTTCGTACCTGCAAATGATGTTCTTCCAAATAAAGTCCCTTACAACCTTGAAAGTGATTTTTGCAACAGCTTCAGCCTCGGCCCACTTGGTGAAGTAGTCGACGGCTAAAATAACAAACTTCCTTTGTCCCGCAGCCATGGGCAAGGGGCCCACAATGTCTATTCCCCACTGGTCAAAAGGCCAAGAGACGTCTATCGGGACCATCTGAGCGGCTGGCAATTGAGGGAGATTTGAATGAAATTGGCATTTGGGGCATTTCCTTGAAATTTCAATGGCATCTTGGAGAACTGTAGGCCAGTAAAACCCACTTCTCAGAATCTTTTTTGCCAAGATACGTCCTCCAGAATGATTCCCGCAACTTCCACTGTGGATGAGTTCGAGCGTCTCTTTCGCTTGCGAGGGCCTTAAGCATCTCATTGGGGGTCCTTGAAATGATTTTTTGAACAACCTCCCCTCGGAATCCAGAGCGAAACGAGGGGCCTTATTTCGGACTTTCCTGGCTTCCACCTTGTCTGCGGGAGTGATTCCATCCTTGAGAAAAATGATGATGCCGTCGAGCCAGCAGGGCTCGTTTGGATCGATCATGGCGATCATCCGGCTGGTGACCCTATCTTTGATCAAAGGCTCCTCAGTCCTAAGGAACGTAACAGAACGTTCGGACGTGCCTTCTAAAGCTGAAGCAAACTTTGACAGAGCGTCTGCGCGCTCGTTTTCTCCTCGTGGCACTTGAAGTAGATGAAATTCCTTGAACTTCCCAATGATTTCTCTGGCTTTCTTTAGGTACTGTACCATGGTGGTTTCTCGAGCCTCATATGTTCCTTCAATCTGGCTCGCTATTAACTGTGAATCCACGTAAGCAGTGATTCTGGAGGCTCCATTCTGAAAAGCTATGTTCAACCCTTGCACGAGGGCTTCATATTCCTCTTCATTGTTAGTGACTTGGAAATCCAGCTTGATCGCAAAGTCCAGTTCAATCCCATCGGGGTTTCTGAGGGCCACTCCTATTCCTCCCCCTTGAGAGGTTGAGGAACCATCTGTGTGCAGTACCCATAATCCCTCATTCTCCGCGACGGTGGGCTTGAAACCAAAACGCTCAACCAACAGATCCGCCATGACCTGAGCTTGTATCGCGGTCCTGGGCTTGAAGCATAGGTCAAACTGGCTCAATTCGATGGCCCACTTGATTAATCTGCCAGATACGTCCGGCTTGGACAACACTTGCTTCAAGGGTTGGTCGGTGAGAACTGTTATGGAATGCGCTTGAAAGTAAGGCCTTAGTCTTCTTGAGGCGTTAATAAGAGCGAACGCAAATTTCTCAATCTCCAAATATTTCTTTTCAGCTCCTTGCAAGGTTTTGCTCAGATAATAGACAGGCAAATGTTTCCGCTCTCGTACAGCGACCAGAACCGCGCTTGTGGCTTCAGGAGAAACGGAAAGATACATGAATAACCTTTCGCCTTCGACAGGCTTGGTCAGCAGTGGTGCGCTCGATAAGTAAGCCTTCATATCCTGCAATGCTTTTTCGCATTCCTCAATCCAAGCAAAGTTACGTGCGTTCCTCAAAATTTTGAAGAAAGGAAGGTTCCTGTCCGCCGAGCGCGAAATAAATCTGTTTAACGAGATGATCTTGCCCACCAGGATCTGTACCTCCCGCAAATTTCGAGGGGAGGGAATTTCCAAGATAGCCTTGATCTTCTCCGGATTAGCCTCAATTCCCCTCTGACTGACCATGTATCCCAAGAACTTTCCTCCTTGAACTCCGAAGGTGCACTTTGAGGGATTCAACTTCATTCCATATTGACGCAGGATTGAAAAGGCGCGCTTGAGATCTCCCAAGTGGGAATCCTGGCGCTCGCTTTTGACAATCATATCATCCACGTAAACCTCCATGGATCTTCCAATTTCGCTTTCAAACATCCTGTTGACGAGCCGCTGATATGTAGCTCCAGCGTTCTTAAGTCCAAAGGGCATGACTAGGAAGCAATATACCCCCAGATGGACAACGAACGATGTTTTGGGACGATCTTCTGGAGCCATAAAGATCTGGTAATATCCCTGGAAAGCGTCCATCATGCTCATGAGTTCGCAGCCAGCGGTCGAATCCACCAATTGATCGATCCGGGGCAGCGGATAAGGATCTTTAGGGCAGGCTTTGTTGAGATCAGTGAAATCGTTACACATGCGCCACTTATTCGCGCTTTTGGGTACCAAAACGACGTTACATAACCACTCCGGATATAAGATGGGTTCGATATATTGAGCCTCCAAGAGTTTATTAACTTCCTCTTCAATGGCCTTTTTCCGAAAACCATGTACATCCCGCTTTTTCTGCTTGATAGGCTTGAAAGATGGATCCACATTAAGTCTATGGACAATGACGCTTGGGTCAATCCCTGTGAGATCAGAGGCTTTCCACGCGAATACATCCTTGTTCTCCCTTAGAAAATCAATCATCATGATCTGAGAAGGCCCTGAGAGGTTTGAGCCTATCTGGGTAGTCTTGTCTTTGTTTCCAGGCTCCAGCTCAATGGTGAGGAATTTTTCCGAGGGTTCGATTCTCACCTCAGGGCGAGGAAGTTCGAGCGCCCTCTTCTTTCCCGTCAAACGATCGCCAGAGGCTGGTTCACTCTCTCCCGGCTCGTCTCCTTCTGAGGACGATCTGGTAACATTCCACTGAAAGGTTAGCTGGTTTATTACAGCCTCTACCCATCCCAGAGCAGGCCTGGCAACATATTTCCATGGATTTCATAGAGCAATTACCAAAATCTGGAGGTAAGGAAGTAATTTGGGTCATAGTGGACCGTTTCACCAAGTATGCCCACTTCATTGCTCTTCATCACCCTTTTACAGCCTCTCAACTAGCTGGGATCTTTCTGAATGAGATATATAAGCTGCATGGTCTTCCTTGCAGTATTGTTTCAGATAGGGACAAAATATTTACAAGCCAGTTGTGGAAAGAAATGTTAGCCGTTGTGGGGATCAACCAGTGCCTAAGTACAGCCTATCACCCTCAAACAGACGGCCAGACAGAGAGAGTGAATCAGTGTCTTGAGAATTATCTACGTTGTATGTGCGGATTACAGCCTAACAAATGGGTAAAATGGTTAGCTCTAGCAGAGTTGTGGTATAACACTAACTACCACAGTGCTATCAAAATGACTCCATTTGAAGCACTTTATGGTTATAAGCCTAGTTTCTTCAACTTGCAAGGCGCACCACAATTCATTTCAGCTGGGACGGAAGAGCTAATGGCTGATAGAGATGCAATGCAGCAGTACTTGAAACATCAGTTGCAATTGGCACAGGAAAGGATGAAGAGTATGGCAGATAAAAACAGGAAAGAAAAGGAATTTCAGATTGGGGAAAGAGTCTACTTGAAACTTAAGCCATACAGGCAATTATCCATAAGAAATAGCAAACTATGGAAACTTAGTCCTAAGTTTGCTGGGCCTTTTACCATTGTGGAAAGAGTTGGCTCTGTTGCCTATAAACTGGATCTGCCACAAGGGTCTAAAATACACCCCGTTTTCCACATATCTGTGCTCAAACTACATGTGGGAAAATCTGACAGAGTAACCAGCACTTTGCCAGAGTTTGATGAAGGCATTCAGGTGATGATCAGGCCAATAGCAGTACTTGACAGAAGAATGGTCAAAAGGAACAATGCTGCAGTTGTTCAACTTCTGATTCAGTGGGCGCATCTACCTGTGACAGAAGCTACTTGGGAGGATTTCTACAATATTGTACAGCAGTTTCCAGAGGTTGAAGCTTGGGGACAAGCTTTGCATTCAGGGGGAGGTAATGTTATGAAAGGAATGAAAGTTCAGGAAGACAAAGAACTGATCACAAGCATGCAAGGTGAAGGAACTTTATTCAAGAGCTGGGGAACACGTTTTGTGAAGGCCATTTCACGTTTCTTTTAAATTGAACATTACGTTTTGTCCGAAACGGTGTCGTTTTAATTAACTAAGTTGCTAGATGATTATGATAAATTGCTAGCACGTTTTTAGGTTGTTATTTTGTTCTTGCTGCTTAGGCTTGTCACATGCTGATTGGCTGTGAGGTGAGTGGGACGTTGGAGGTGCACAGATCCACCTATTTGTAGTTGTACCGTGGGTTTTTGGCAGCAGACTTTGGAATGAATTAATTCTCTCTGATCTCTCCTTTCTCTCTCTAATCCCTATTTTCTCTCTCTTTGGTAACTTTCTTCCCAAGTTGCTGTGTTTGTGAGTTTCCTGGGTTTGCACTCTGTTTTATTAAGCTTTTACAGGGTCTCAGCTTAACATGATGTTTATTGAAAGAAGATGATAGAAAGAAAGAAACATGGTGGCTTGATCTGCATAAGAAATTAAAACTAATTATCGGAAGAGATGATAGAAGAAGGAAAAGAACACTCACAGGAGAAAAGGAAAACTCTTCGCCTCTTCGGCGGATGAGATTTGTTAGGGTTTGAAAAGGTCTTTGTATAATTCTTTTTTGGGCCTTGGGCTTTTTGGGACTAGATTTTCACTTGGGGTAAAAGTATATCATACAAATTATTTTTTCTTTTCTTTAATTACTTATTTTGAAACATTATAGATTTTAGGCAAAATAAATATTAGTATGGTTCAAAAGAATATAATTTTATGTCATGTAATATATTTTATTAGATATTGTAAAAAGAAATATTATTTTGTATTTTAAATATTAAAAATTATAAGTTTGTTTTATATATTTATGATATATATCCAATATTTAATTAAAATAATAATAATTAATTATTTATTACGTCATACCGGTTGGACCGGTGGTTGAACCGATCGAACCGGTTGAACCAGTAACCAGTAAGCCTGCCGGTTCAGCCTCCGGTCCGGTTTTGAAAACATTTACAACCCAGACCCAGAAAGGTCTTTTCTTTGCCCAACTCTGCAATACCCTATTTATTTATTGATCTTTTTTTTTTTTTGGCTGTGATCTGAAAAATGGTTGGGTTTATGTGTAGATTTTCTTTTTATGTTATTTTTGGTTGATTTCAATGGTTGTGCTTAAACAAACTCTGTAATTGGTTATTGGGTAATTTCTTGCAAATATTCTGACACTCATTCCTGGCTGTTGCTGCAGATTTTTATTTTTGCAAGGGTAGAGTATTTGAATGTTGTTTTATTTTTTGCCTGAAGCTTGTTTGATATTTAATGCTACTGCAAGAAATGATAAAGTTATGCTTCATTTCACTGATTTACCCTCTGCACCAAGCTTTCATGTTGATCTTTGTTTTCCTTCCAAGTTTCTGGGATTCAAGAGAAGCTAACCATATAGCTTTTATTTTTGAGTATAGAAAATCGTATTTTTGGATTCTGCTTACAAACCACTTGCTTTTATTAATGCTACGTGCTTGAGCGCAACTTTTGTGCCATTTTTAAGGCCCTTTGAAAGGTTTGGCAGCAATTTCTCATAATTTCTTGTAATATAGTATATCTTAATCTAGATCCACTTTTTGGCCATCAAATTGCTTTCAAAATTTAGACAAATAGAGCACTGTTTTTGCCTAGGAATGTGCAGGCAATTCCAACCTGTTTTTCTGCTAATGTGAAAATGGAAGATGAAATATCTTACTTTTAAGCAGCAAAGTGAAGATCCCTATATTATCAAAAGTAGAAAAAGTGAAAAGCATTGTGTATGGAGGCCGATTGGAAAATATTTGCATAAATCAGTTATCACACGTTTTTTGCTTTTTTTAATGGGAACTCAAATTGCTTTTTGGCATTTTGCTTACAACTTTAGATCTCTATTTGCCTAAAATCAAGGAATTCTATGTGTACATGGATGTTTTAGTTATTAAAATATCTTTGAAATTATCACTATTTTTATCTACCAAAGTTATTTTGTCACTTCCTTTCTCTATATGTGCAGTTTCTGTGTATATACAACTACTGTACCAATAAATATTCTAAATAAATTAATTTCTTATGAATATAGTATAAATGCCCTCGGCCAACTTCTTGTTATTATTACGCTTATAAGTGTTTGTTTTGCTGTTGACTTTCAGGAGGCTACAAGTAGTGGTTCTTGAGTGCCATTTACAGCTGCTTTCTATTTTGGATAGGTTAGTTTACATTCGTTCTTTTACTCAACACCATGCTTTTCCGTTTTGATGCCTACGAATTTCCACTGTCCTTTATTATTGATATATCTATTTATAAGATTTAACTACCAAAAAAAAACAAGTAGGTGGAGAAAATGGAGATGCCTGATGACTTGGAGCTACCTTTCCCACTTTTAGAGTCACAGTAAAATCTTTGATTAGATTGGGAGAAAGTAATAATTTGGATGGAGGCCACACAGGAACAACATCAATATCTTCAATGAGTAGATTCAAAGAATGACCATTTCTAAGAGTAAAAAAAGATTGAGACTTTGATAGAAAGAGAGATATTAACAAAAAAGTTCACTTTTTTTTTTTCTTGAAATGGAGCATAACATGGGATGGGTTTTAGACTCTTAGGCGTGCCATTCGCTGATTGTGATTACCTCACACAATGGGAGAAAGAGAGGGCAAAATGATGTAACAACTTACTTTGCTATTTTGTGAGGAAATATACAGCTGCAGCAGAAACCAATACCAGTGATTTCTTTGTAAAACCTCTCTTAGGCACTGTTCTATGTTCCATTTTCTTGCTCAAAAGAAATTATCTGGTTCATTAAACTATTTACAGTACAGAAAACCTTCTTTTTTCCATTTTAGCAAAGTATGAACATAGACAATTAATACGAGCTACCGTCTTTTTTTTGGGGTCAATATCCGCAATGCAACGCCAGAACCAATTCACCGCACTTAGCATACCTTTCTCTATCTGATTTTGGCTTTCTGAGTATCTATTTTGTTTCATTGATTTTTGAAATTTAATTTTACTTGTGATTTCTTTACAAGTTACTACTCAATGTTGTATATACAATAACAAGGTATGATAAAATTATGCTTCATACCACTACTTGAGTCTCTGCATCGAACTTTCATCTTGATCTTTGTTTTTCTGCCAGACCGTTTCTGGAATTCAAAGGGAACTAATCGTATTGCTTTTATTTTTGAGTATAGAAAATTATTTTTCTGCATTCTGCTTACAAAACACTTGATTTTGTTTATGCTGTGTATGCTCCCTGCTAGAGATCCCTATTTGCCTAAAATCAGGAAATTCCTTGCGTACATGGGTGTTTTAGTTATTGAAATATCTTTGATGCTCTATCACTTCTTTTAACTATCACAGTTATTTCTCACTTCCTTTCTATATATGTACAGTTCCTGTGTATAAGCAACTTCTGTTATACAAATTAATAAATGCTCTGACTACAGTAATTTCTTATGAATATAGTATTAATATGCTCAGCTAACTTCTTGTTATTATCAATCTTATAAGTGTTTGTTTTGCTATTGACTTCCAGGAGGCTACGGGCTGTGTTGCCTGAGTAACATTTACAGCTGCTATCTGTTTTGGACAGGTTAGTTTACATTTGATCTTTTACTCAACTTCATGCTATACTGTGTTTTTAGTTTACCAGTTTAATAACAGTAGTTGCATAGTATTCAGATGTTGAATTAGTCTTGTATCGAGTCCTCCAAATGTTTGATACTCTTATCACTTCTTTATATCGATTATCAGGTTAGCTATTTACTTATATAGCTTGTAGGTTGTTGTGTTATCCAGACGAGACCTCTAAATTCAGAATATAAAAGGCTGTAAACGATTTTAGATCTTCTCATACATTTAGTAATTGTTTCGAACTCGGCATTAACTGATATTTTAGTTTTCCAGCAGAAACATATATATATATATATATATCACAGAGAGAGAAAGCGATACATATCTACACAGAGAGAGGGAGTATGTTGGCTATCATGTTGGTATTTACTTGTGTAGCTTGTAGGCTGCTGTCTTGCATAAAACACACCGCCGCATTTACAATTTAACCAACAAGAAATGAAATTATAGATTTTCATACATTTGCTCTCCAACTGAACAGAAAAAAAAAAAAAAAGTATTATATATATATATATATATATTATCTTACACATGTCTTTGTTTGCATTAATTACTTATAGCACAGTTAGGGCTGTCAATGGATCGGATTTTAATCCGAATCCGATCCGAATTTTAGCATATTCGTCCGATAAAAATGTCCGATGGATCATATCCGATTATAAATATTCGTTATCCGAAATAAATGGAGCGAATATGGAATTAACGAATCCGATCCGTTTAGAATCCGAATCCGATTATATATATAATATTTAATTAAAATAAATTATTTACTAGTACATAATATTAAGTAAAATGACTAAAATTATAATTTTTACATAATTATCACTTTAAACAACAATAAAATTTGAATTATTTACTCTAAAAGTATATATTTTCCTTTATTAATAAGTTTAAACTAACTTATTTTAAACAAATATAAATAAAATCATCAAAGAATCCATTAAATAATAATTATTTATTAATATTATGTAATTATATTTATTCTTTATATTAAAATTGTTAAATAAAAAAATTAAATTTTATTATTAATCGGGTCGGATCTTTAATCGGATATGGTCCGATCCGATTATGTATGGATTCAAAATAAATGAATCCGAATCCTATAGGATTCGGATTCGGATCCGGTTGTCGGATCCTCTTGTCGGATTCGGATCCGGAATCCCCTGATCCGGTCCGAATCCGACCCGTTGACAGCCCTAAGCACAGTATGTGACTTTAGTCACACCTCTAAGCTCAGAATACATACCTTTTTGGGTCCTACTTTTCTTTACAGAAACTTCACACTGAGGCTTCAAGTTCTACAGTTCTTTTAGACTTACAACATACAAATCCTGTCCCAAATAATGCCTGCATACCTCAGCAATATTATCTATCTATCTATCTATCTATCTATCTATCTATATTAAAAATGTTTTTATATGATATAACTTTGCTATTTTGTGAGGAAGTATACAAATACGGCAGAATCTAATTCCTGTGATTTCTTTGTTCTATATTCCAGCTTCGCTGTATAAAAGAAATTATCTGGTTCATTCAACTATTTATAGTACAGAAAACCTTCCTAAATTATTAAAAGAATAGGGTTTCTAATAATACTCATTATTTCGTGGTCAACCGAGAAGACGCATATGTGGTTCAGAAAAATTACATCTTTTACCATTTGTATGCCAAAAGCATCATTGATTATTTTTCAAAATTTTCGCATAATAAATACTTGTACGATGAAATAATAATTTTAAAATTAATGTAAATATATATTTTTTAGTACACGTACGAGAAATTTGAAGTCGGAGCATTCTTAAATATGGTCAAAATGTCAAATATGTATTAGTAAACTGCTCCCAAATATGATTGGTAGGCATCCAATCACAGCCCTCTATTTGACACGATTCTTACATTGAGAAGTATCAAGAAAGAAGTGGATATTGCCATGTCGGACAGAGATATCTGCGAGATGGATAAGTAACCAATGACTCCAAAACAAAGCCAACAGCAAGAAAATGGCAACACTCTCGACTCCTCTCCAGCAAAGGGCTAGAAAGAACAATAAAAACACTTATAAAGATTATTACTATAAGTCTATACCAACAAAAGAAATATGAATCTGGATCATTTGATAAATATATGTATACTATATACCTTCCTAAATTATTAAAAGAACAAGACGATAGAGAAAATAAAATTAAAAAAGAATCAAAATTAAAAGAAATCACAAAAGAAACTAAATCAGAAGAAAATTTTGAAAATAATGGATGAAGTAAATGATTTAATTGTGAGCTCGGTCTTGACCTCATTTTTCGGCAGTGAAAATATTTGCAATTGTGTGCTCGGTCTTGACTTCAATTTTGACTTACAATGCTTATATATAATTTTTTTTTTTTTTTTTTTGACAACTTATATATAAATTAAATGAGCCCAGTCGGCTACTAAAAAATAACGAATTGAGATTATTAGTAATGCAATAAAAAATAAAAAATTGCTATTAAATGTATTAGTGACGGATTAAATTGGTTCTGCTTCGTTTTTTCGTTGGAGTTAGGTTCAAATTCCATAGCTGGGCCGTTCAATATAAGATCCTCATTATACGATATGGCCCATGGCCCATGGGGTTACCCCCAACCAAATCCAGAACAAAAAAGTAAAAAAATATAACAAACATACCTACATAGATAAAGAGTTTCCCTCGGCCAAGCCATGGCTTCCAGAGGAGTAGCATATCCTGTTCTTACAGAAATATTAGTACTAGTGCAACAAATTATATACATCTGGTCAATGGCTATTTTATAAATGGAATCTTAGTCGAACTCACATGGATTTAACAAAAAATTTGTGTCATTACGAAATCTTATCATCAGCCCTGACAATGACCATATGCACCAAAAAAACACCATTTTCAACCAGTACAACAAGAAGTACGAATAGTCAAGTGTTGCCAAGACCTTAGTATTCTGGATTTCAGAATGAACCAGTACATAAACAAGTAAACTAGCAGAAAAGGAAGTTCAGTGGGGGCAGTGAGTTGAGTTGGAGGGAATACTTTCAACCGAGATCTTGATGGGCGTCTTGCCAAATGATGTTAACTTGTCTATACACAGTCTCAAATCATTATCAGCCAGTAGAGTCATTAAACCCTCATGATCTTCATATTGCATTTCGAAGCTTCCAATTTGCAACTCGAATCTCCGTCCCACTTTTTCTCTAAGCTTCTTCATGCTCCAAGGCTGATAAAACCTAAATCTCACAGTATCACCTCCAAAAGTTGCCTTAATGGGCACAAAATTATCTGTGCACTCGGTTATAACAGGACTACTTCGACTGCGTTTGATTGCACCTGATGTCGAAGAGTTCGAACGCAATCTTGACTTTTTAATACTAACAGATTTTGATTTGCTTGCTGAGATAGACATGTCAAAAAAGTAAATGGATTATGGATTTGTCAAACTCAACTGCAATCAAGAAAAAACAAATGATAACGTTACACTCACCATCGAGCTCCTCTTTTGCAACCTTAGCAACTGATTGACCAGTCTCAGCATCTTTTTCAACATCCTCACAAAAAGCAAACTCAAACTTTTTATCCAGTGTCACTACTATCTCCTCTGGAAATCGTTGTCGAGGTGCAACCTTGAAACTTTTAAGATTATCCTCTATTATCGAAAATATCAAGTCTAAAAGTGACAAAGTGGTTACACCATCATTACTCTCTGGGCCCTGCAGAAAGAATTCCAAAACGCAGAATGGAGCCTCATTTTGACCACTCTGTAAATAAATGGCGAACCAAAACGATAATCCAGCCCATCGTGCATAATGAGCCAAAGGATAATCGCGGATACTCATATCACATATGTTGCGACAGAAGCAGGACTTGTTAGTTGATGATCCTGCTATTTCCAAAATGCCCTTTTGACTTGACACATTTTCGAATTCGCTGATGTTAATATATGTAGTCATCACCTCAGTACAACGCATTGTGGAATTGACTTCTCTATCATCCACAGCGATAAAAGCTGCTCTTTCCATGTACCTCAACTTATTTCCCATATGTTCACATTGATGGCAAGGGACCCAAACTTGAGCAAGTTGCAGCTGAGGGATTGCATTCATCGCCTTTATAAGCATCTCTTTGAATTCAAGATGCGGTTCCTGTTCATATTTAGTGGGGAAAAAAATTCAATGCATACGAATCACATAACAACATATCATTTTCAAGAAAATAGCTTGTAACTTACTTTGGGACAGGAATTAATATGAGCACATCTCATACTTGCTATCTGTATCTGAACTTCATGGTCCAAAAGTGACTGAAACATAATAAAAGAATCTATTAATGCATAATGTCGACTGGCCCTTAGATTTTCATAAAATGAACTTACAAATAAGGTTCAAAAAAATACGTACGGGGATCTTATGAGGTCTCTTAAAAATTAACTAACCATATTCTTTTCTAAATAAGAGGTCCTATTAGATGTATGAGTGCATAAGATCTTTTAAATAAGTGTAATAAAACACCAGTACTGGAATTAGCCCTATAGAATATTACAACATAATAATGCAAAACTGTAAAGATTGATATCACAATAACAATTTGCTTACCCTTAATTGTTCGTCCAGTTCTTGTGGGGAACCTCCATATATGGATGAGAACTCTAGCACGCCCAGAAGATTAGTCGAATTCAAAGCAAAGACGGGAGAAGCAATATATGCTTTCACACCACAAGCTAGAGCTTCATCCCTGAGTGGATGGTCTGTGGAAGAGTAAAATCGGAGATCTGGAGATGATTCGAGATGCTTGTTCTTGAAGGCACGTCCTATTGGGCCAAGGTCGTCTTCTTTGGCTCCCTGTCCCACCTCAATCGCCACAGAATTCATGCAATACTTTCTGTATCGCATCATACCTCTACTAAGAGGCCCACCAGTATAAAATGTTTCCTGTGAAGTTGTTAGCCAAGTTTCGCGACAAATCTTCTTAGAACTCCAAAATTGTATTAGATATGAGGATGTAATGAGGTTTGGAAGTGCCTCTATCATGCGCTTGACTGCCAATCTCACCGCATCCGGAGATGAATCATCAGGCTGCTCATATGTGTCCTTCATCCAGAAAACACGTCCATTTAGGTTCTGTGCTGCACCCCACAACTCATCATCGTTAATGGCCATGAGAAACTCATCAATTGAAGACTCTTCATCCTCCATTACTACCTCAAACGCAGTTTTCAACAGCTAAAAAACCCAATATAATGCAATTACTTATACCTGCACAGGCAGAAAAGATGAATTCAAATGTGAGCATTGCAAATGGCAAACTTCATTCTAAAATGAAACATCCGTCATCCAAAATCACTGCAACTGCACTAAAAATATAGAGAGACCAGAATTAAAACATATAACTCAAACACAGAAAAGACAACCCATCCTCCGGTAAATAAAGCAAGTATAACCATGAAATAATTCGTCTTTTCTACTATGTGGAACACAAATCAGCAAAAGGAGATGAACCCCACCTTCGCAATTGCCCACAGTGTCGGAGATGGTCACAAAGATACCTTGTGGAAACCTAGGTATAAGTGTACGCCAAGGAACTTAGGTATAAGTGTTTAAATCAATTGGGTCAGGGCCTATTGTTGGCCCAGTGTACAACTGTAGCCCAGCTCTAATGAGTAACGGCAATTACCATATTCATATTGTCCGTTCACTTTTCTTATCTCCATATTCATATTGTCCGTTCACTTTTCTTATCTGGCGTTACTATGTACATCTCCAAATTGATTTATCAACCATTGCCAAATCCCTCTAAAATTTTCGTTTTCATTGACCAAAGTTTAGCATCGTTTTCTTGCCGCTACCATTAAAAAATCTTTTGAATTTAGAGAAATTTTCTCTTTTTGATAAATCTTTCCTTTTCTTCGGTGGATAAGCACATAATAATCGGCAAATTGCAGCTGTCGTGACAAGGTGAGGCGTTTCCTTTCGATAATTTTATGTTAATTTCTATCTTAGCTGCTTTATTTATGATAAATATATATTACTTTCTCTGCAACCGGTCGGGTCTTCCTCTCTCTCTATATATACAGAATACAGAATTGAATTAAGATGGTTGATAATTAATAGCAGAGCAGAAAATATTTGTGGTAGTTTTGGAGTAGGAAGACGTCTTTGCTCATATGATTGTATGACAGAAAAGGATCATTTGATAAGATCGAACGGCATATGAAACTTTTGTTCAGGGTACATCGATTGCTTAGTAAATTTTTGGGCAATTAGTAAAGGATTGAGGGTAGGTGTTATTTAAGACTCCCTTTGTTGAACATGAGTATTTTGCAGGGGAGGCAGCAAAAGAAGAAGAAATTGGCCCCCAAGTCTTTGTAAATAGGTTTCCTGAGTTCTGCTCTACTAATTCCCTCTAAATTGGTTTCCTGAGTTCTCCCCAGACCTCCGCCTTCTCTGCCTCTACTCTACGAAGAGAGTTCCTGCTCCTAGACAAGGTTGCTCATTACTGTTTGAAAACATATCTGGCTTGTACTTTTGATTTAGGCAAAGAGCATTGCATTGGGGTACTTGAGTTATTTATAATCGAATCACTAGAGTTATTTTTAATCTCTCTCTCTCTCTCATCTTGTGTGTGTGCATGCGCTGTTTGTGGCATTTTAAGTATTAGCTCTTCCGCGGGGACAACAAATCTCATATCAACTCATACCCCAAAGAAATGGAGCCTCAAATTATAAAAGAAAGGAATGAGAAGAGCTCGGATATTAGGTATGAGGTTCTTAAACAATGCGTTGGAAAGAAAAGAGATGATGCTACAAAAGAGCTTGGTGGTGAGTGCGCACTAAACTATGTTAATAGTTCTTCTTGGTGAAGTTAATCCAAACTTTGTTCCTTTATTGCAGTAGAACTCAAGTAGTTTGACGATTCTATTTCATTTTTTGGTGTTTATATTGCAGTAAGCCTGCCAACACTTCAGCATATTAAAAATAACCATGGGATCAAGAAAAACAAGAACAACCCTTCCATTATTGAGGAATCAGCTCCAAATAAACGCCTTCGGGTTTGTGAAGACACAAGCTCTGTTTCTAGCAGCAGCACTCATCCATCCTTCGAGGGGAATGCATCTCCCAAAAGAAATGTGATCATAAAGGCAACTTCTGGAGTTGATGTTGTGAGATTTAGTTTTTGTGAGCCTTGGACGATGAAGATGCTTAGGGAACAAGTGGGACAGAGATTCGAGTTGCAAACTCAAAGCTTCAGAATGAAATATGAAGATGAAGAGGGTACGATGACTCTACTACCAAAACAAGATGACTTGGAAGCGGATGATGACTTGAGTCTGTGTATAGACACCTTAACATCACTGGGCAAGGATCCTATTAACATTTCCGTTGAACCTATTTAAGATACTCTTTTCCATTCCTCAAGTGTGTTGCACTGAGTTTTTTAAGTTATTGTTGGCACTATATTTGAAAGTTAATGTGTGCGGACAATCTAATTAATATTTTATTAGATGGATGAATTCCAAAATATATTGATTTGATTGGTTAGCACAATATAAAGTTATATGTACGAAAGGCTAAGAGTTAAGTTCTTACAAGTTGTACAGAAATGGCCTTTTCTTTGTCATAGAGTTAACATGTATGATAGGGTAAGAGTTAAGTTCAAAAATAGCCTTTTCTTTGTTATAAGCCAAGTCTCGTACGTTAACAATGTGAGCTTTCATTTGTTCTTTCAGTTCATTTTGGTGTCGCAGATAATTTTCACATTAATTGCTTCTTTCGGTTGTTCTTTCATATGTGCGGAGCAACTTGGAGACGTCACGAAAATCTGAAGAATAGTATCGACTTTGATGGAAGTATGTGTAATTTTGAAACAAGAGCTACATTTGTTAAAAAAATACGTGCAACTAGCAATGATGATAGAACAAAAGAACTTGTAATTCTTTTCACCCCTTCAAATTAATCCATTGGTAACTCCTTTCTCCTTAAGTTTATAATTAGGACAACGCCAAGCTATGTAGGAATGTTAATAACAGATTTGCAAGCCATGTTTCAGTTTATTTCTTGGGTTTTATCACAAAAATAAATTCAAAATGCTACCGAAGAAGTCTCTTACCATTTTCTTAACTCCTCGTGCAACAATTTAATTTGTTTCTCGGATGCATCAAATTCCACAATTGACAACCTTTCAGCTGCCAAGAGGATTCTTCTTCGTTTGGGATACGCAATTAAACCAATTAAACAAAATTAGTGTATCAATAGTAGAAGCAGTGCGCTCATGTACCTTAAAAAGATCGTATCTCTTCGTACCTTCAATTCTAAGTGTATGATACGCAATCCAAATTTACAAACAAGCTTTCACTTCAAAGAACAAATTCTAAGATCTCTAACATGCATTGAGAACACAAAATCATAATATAAAAACCATAAGAATTCATATAAACATAGAATCAAGACATATCAACTTCCATGTTTATCATTCCGTTAGCTAAAACAAATTTAGCTAATCATAATTTTAACAAATACCGAAGCAATAATAACAATTAAACTAAGTAAACACATAATAACGAATCTAAAAGCTAACTAAAAGAAAGGGAAAGAAAAACTAGGAATTGGTTGTTTTCGGATATTGAAATCTTCATCAACTCCTCTCCTTTTGACGGACCTCAGACGTCCTTCGGAGTGTCTTCTCAAAGGTGTCTTCTTTCGTCTCCTTGTTTCTTCTCCTTGTGTTGGTCTTAACTTAGCTTGAGAACTAGGTTTTTCACCACTCTTGATTTTAACCCCTAAGGTGTGCTTTTATAAAACTTCAATGATTTGTCTTCCAAGTAAGGACGACAACGAGCTGAGCCTTGGCTTTTTTTTGTGGTTCGGGCTTGTTGTACGCACGCTGAAATCGCTGATGCTGCTTAATTTTTTGCTTACGATGCATCTACCTTGTTATAAAATCATAATTTGGCATGCCAAAACTTGACGACTTTAATATCACATCAGCATATGTTTTTGGTGGATGGGATTAAGACTATTTAAGGATGATTGGAATGTGATCTAATGGGTATTGTTAGCTACTTAGCTTTAAGTCTGTATTGGGTATCATCCCTTGTGGGTTTGAGGATGTATTTGTGTCTGCCTTGGAGTTTCATTTCCGATGTTTATATTTCTCAAAAACTAGTTCCGAAGCAATAGCCTAAAAAGCTTGATCCTACTTCTAAAAATGCCAATACATCTTCTCAATTAAAAGTAGTTTCTGTTGTTTATCATCTATTTCAGAAAAGCATTTGGATCATGATCCTTGATGCTACCGCAATTCGAATCCTATGTTGGTCTGCCATTAGCTCAAATGATCGCAAACCCACGAGCGTTCCAGCCCAGCAGACTAGCCCAACCAGCGTTCCAACTCCGTAAGCAAGCCTAGGGAACGTCTTGGCCCAGCAGGCAGGCCAGCCCACAATGAGAAATTGACCCGGCTTGAAGAGAAAAAGGAAGAAAGAGCAAGTAGTTATGTTAGAGCAAAAAAAAGGGGATCAAAATTAGTTGGAATTAGTGGGGTGATCATGTTCGGATAATTGGGGGGGGGGGGGGGGGGGGGGTTGCCTAAAAACTAGGGACTTCCTCTTCATAAAGGGATAGAGTTTTAAGCATTAAGCAGATTAGACTTTCTCTACATATCGGATTCTCTCTTTAATAGACTCTTTGACAGAAAATATCAAGAAGATATCTAGCATTTCTCTACTCTGGAACTTCTTCTCAATAACAACAGTATTCTTTCTCATAATTCAATTTCCTCACTATCATTCACATATTTTATATCTAGTTCATTATTATATTGTTTATTCGATTAAATTCATTGGTGTTGAAATTTATCATACATCACTTGGAGCCGTCTGTGGGAAACCTCGATTAAATCGAGCTGAGATGTGAGAATACGTTGATTCGAACCTCAAGTAGCTAAGATAAGTTCAATTCTAATTGCTTTTCTTTTTGTTTTCTTCATGGAAATTATGCGACTCTTAGGTTTTAGTGAAGTGTTGTCTTTATTCAGTTTTTACCCTAAATGCATCGAAATCTTCTAGAAATAGGTGCATGAACCATGATGTTCGTTTTTCTTAATTGGTTACGGCTTGGTTCTTCCCAATCACGATTTACGAATTCTTTTTAATTTAAGAAAGTAAAAAGAAGGAATCTTACAATTAAAGTGGGAAGTGAGATATAAATGCCTATTTGAAGATTGCATTGCCTTGATATCTTAGTGGCAGAAATTACTTACGTTTTATGCTACATGAAACTTGTAACAAGGCGAATTTCTGGAGCATTAGATCTTAGTCGGAATATTGATTCTCATGGTTATGAAATTTGAACCTTTCTGTTTAGAATCCAACAAAACTATTCTCACCTGCTAATGTACAAAGTTTTTGCTATTTTGACACTACCAAAACCGAACATATTCTCATGATGCAAACTTTGAAACCAAAGTCTAATAATGAATTAATATTCTTAGCTGCTGGGACGCTGACCAGCCAGGACGTACAAAAAATCTTAGCTGCTGAAATACTGAGTGGCTAGGATATGCAGAACCCCTTAGCAGCTGGCACTGAACACCCAGGGACGGGGAGAAACAATGATCCAGCTGTTGAAGGCTCAGCGAGGAGATCCGATGATGCCCTTCCGAGATTGATACGGGAGCTACTCATTGAAGAACATGGCGTACAGGGGAACCCTCCCATCGAGTAGTAGGTCAAAAGCAGGGCCATTGGCGAAGCTGCTACCAAGACTGTCGGCGGGGACAAATGTTCCAGGATGGCCTACAAATCATACCAATTTGAACTCTTCACCATTAGATAGGACTAAGAGCGCTGTGGAAACACGAAAAGGCACTCTTCTTCCATTTGGAGCCTCCCAGCTAGGTTAAGAAAGCTTTGCCCCCCTGCTGCCCAGCCAGGAAGAGGGGACATGATCCTCCCTGCTATTCAAAGAAGTGGAGAAAACGGTGCACTCATCACCATCCAAATAGGACGAGCAGTTGGAAATACCACAGGATCGGTCAAGACTCCCATGTGCACAACACGTGAAAGTATTAATAGGAGAATTATAGATTTAATGCAGGACTCGATCAGGAACTCTGCTCTTTCACCCCAGATCCGTGGGGCCATACATGAAATAATTCGAACGGTCATGCCTAGAGCGTTACAAGAAATATTTGTAGAAGAACCAACTAATACGGTGCAGCTACAGGAGTGTCAAAACACAACTACCTTTATCAATCAGGAGGCAGGTACGAATGTCCAGGTCACACAGGTCTGATCATCCATGGATGCGAGAATGCTGGATTGTTTGGGGTAGGAAGGTTGCTAACAAACCAAGGAACAGGAACGCTGATGGCAACCCAGCAGGTAGTAGGATAGGAAATGTTGGAACTAATATGACATAAAGTAATCAGCCAGGAAGGTACCCCACCAGGGGAGAGCCAAGCAGGATAAAGTTAAGAAAGCTAATGCAATATAGGAGACAGGAGGGTCCCCAGGGGATACAAACTCCAGGAATAACAGGAGTAAAGAAAGAGCACCACGTACAAGAGAACATAGCACCAACTGATATCCTCTCCCGAAAAGGGATCATCTAAACGATATCTAGAAGGCCAACGAATGAATACTCTCATCGAGCAAGGAGGGCCCATACCAAGACTGTTGGCCAACAAGAACAGGAATGGGAAACAATCCTAAATGTGGAGGGAAGCACACGACTCCCTACTATGTAGTTTGGCACTACCGCCCTGGCAGGAATGCAGGTCTGTTACAATGATGCCTTGGTAATCGTAGCAGATATAGCCGCTAATGAGGTGAAAAGAATCTTTATTGACAGAGTAGCAGTTCATCCTAAGGGGATTGTGGCACTCTCTTTGCGTAGAGAAACACCGAAACTCATGAAAACCAAGATGGTGTTATTCCTAATAGTTGACCTCTCATCCACATACAAACGTGATATTAGGAAGGCCTGCTATGATCTCTCTCCAAACAGTGATATCTACATATCACATGATGATTAAGTTTTTCCTGAAAGATGGAGTAGGAGAAGTTACAACAAATCAGTATACATCTAGAAAGTGTTATGTTAAAACAGTACAACTAGCAGACAAGCAGGACGCCGAGCAAGGAGGAGTGAAAAGAACCAGGACTGACAAGGGAAAAAAAATGATGGAATACAATGAGGAAGAAAACGAGAAGAATGCTCGTCTGAGGATCCAACCCGCAGAAGAACTGTTATCCATGGAGTTAATCATCGGCGACCCCACTAGGGTAACCAGGATAGGTTCGCAACTTAAACCTGAGCTGGCAGAAAGTTTAGCAGGTTTCCGTCAAAATATATATATATATATATATATATATATATATATATATATATATATATAGTGCTCATCGACAAAATTGAGAGGCATAAATCCCACAGGTTAAGTGTCGATCCAACAATCCGACCATTAAAAAAAAAAAAAGAAAAAAAAAAGAGAGAGAGCAAACATGTTCTAGAAAGATAACAGGCAATACAGGTAGAAGTGGATAAGCTATTGGAGGCAGAATAGATAAAGGAGACTTTAGAGACTTGAACAATGCATGCCCCAAGAATTATTATCCCTTACCCAACATCGACCAGCTGGTGGATTCGACTCAGGATGCGAGCTATCAAGTATAGCGGACGTTTACCGGAGACACCACCAGAGCCTGTGCTGCTTACCAGAGCCTTACAGATAGGATGTTCAAGGAGCAAGATAGGACGCATCATGAAGCTTTCCAGGTATTCAGGAAATATAGCATAAAGTTGAACCCAACAAAGAGTTCTTTCGGAGTCAAAAGAGGAAAGTCCTTGGGATTCATAGTGATAGAAAGGGAGATAGAAGCCAATCCGACCAATATCAAAGCAATCCAGGACATGAGGAACTCCTACCACAGCGTACGAAGTACAACACTTGACAGGCAGGGTCGCCTCTCTCAGCAGGTTTATATCCAGAAAGCCTTCGATGACTTGAAGCAATATTTGGTGGATATACCTCTCCTCGTTAAGCCGGTCCTAAAAGTAGGGGTGGGCGCGGGTCGGGTTTTTCGGGTTTCGGATTTTTCGGGTCGGGTACCCGAAATGTCGGGTAGCATATTTTGCTACCCGAACCCGATCCGAAATAATCGGGTATCCGACAATCGAGTACCCGATTTTATCGGGTATCCGATGGGGTCGGGTTCGGGTAACCCGCCTAATTTCTAATTGTTTTTTAATTTTTTTTTGTTGCTTTAAAGAGATATTTATATATATTATATAATATTTATATGAATATAATGTTTTATATAGATAATATTATACATATTATAATATTATACGTACTGTAATATATACTATATACATATATTATATTATATATATTATTATTATTATACATATAATATGATATACGTACTATACATAATATATATAATATATGTACACATATTATACATATTATAATATATAATATATATATATATATACATACTGTAATGTATAATATGTACATATATTATAATATATATATATATATATATATATATGTAATATTAGACATATTGTAATATATATAATATATATGTACATATATTTTATTATATTTATATATATATTAAAAAAAATTCGGGTTATTCGGGTACCCGATCGGGTAGTTCGGGTAGTAGAATACTACCCGAACCCCGATCCGATATATTATATCGGGTATCGGGTACCCGACCCGAAATCCGAAGTTAGCAAAAAAACCCAATCGGGTACCCGATTCCCGATCCGAAATGCCCACCCCTACCTAGAAGAACCACTCTATGTCTACATGGCAATTACCAGGCAGGCTATCAGCTCCGTCCTGGTCAGGGAAGAAGACGGATCGCAAAAGTCCATTTACTACGGTAGCAAAGTTCTACAAGGAACTGAGCAACGATACTCCGAGATGGAAAAGTTAGCATTAGCCATAATAGTGACCGTCAGAAGGTTGCGACCCTACTCTCTATCCCATGCCATTGTGATTTACACAAATCATCCAATGAGACAAATATTAGGAAAGTTGGAAGCCTTGATCAGGCTAGTCAAGTGGGCTATAGCGTTATGAGAGTTCGATATTTCCTACGTATCTAGGACGGCCCTTAAAGGGAAAGCCTTGGAAGATTTCATCACAGAAATAACCACACCCTCCCAGGAGGAAGAACGACCCTGGCCACTCCATGTGGATGGATCAACCACCAACATAGAAAGTGGTGCAGGGGTGGTGCTGACCAGCCCTAAAGGAGCTAAGGGGTTGACAATGTATTCAGATTCGCAGCTTGTAGCATTCCAGGTGGAAAGATGGTACGAGGTGCCTCGAAAAGAGAATACAAAGGCTGACTCTCTCTGTAATAGCCAAAGGTGCTTTGTCCCACATCGGATTGGAGGTGGGCTTGAAGCCACTTTATAAAGTGGTGGATCCCCCTCCCCTTGTAGAGGCCTCCTCCTGGGCAGGCGCCCGTGTGTGGGCTTAAATTCTGTCGGGAGGAACAAAACCTGGCCAGTCTTCCGCTGCGCAGGACAATATCTGAGGGTGGTTTGGGGTCTACCCTTACACCCAAAGAGGCCTTCTCCTGGGCAGGCGCCCGTGTGTGGGCTTAAATTCTGTCGGGAGGAACAAAACCTGGCCAGTCTTCCGCTGCGCAGGACAATATCTGAGGGTGGTTTGGGGTCTACCCTTACACCCAAAGAGGCCTCCTCCTGGGCAGGCGCCCGTGTGTGGGCTTAAATTATGTCGGGAGGAACAAAACCTGGCCAGTCTTCCGCTGCGCAGGACAATATCTGAGGGTGGTTTGGGGTCTACCCTTACACCCAAAGAGGCCTTTTCCTGGGTGGGCGCCTTCGGGCTTAAATTCCACCGGGAGAAACAAAACCGTGAGGGTGGTGTCGCTTAGCCCACCAAAGCGGACAATATCGACAGGCGGGTTTTCGGGCTGTTACAAATGGTATCAGAGCCGGGGACCCGGATTCGGTGTGCCAACGAGGACGCTGGGCCCTCTTAAGGGGGGTGGACTGTAATAGCCAAAGGTGCTTTGTCCCACATCGGATTGGAGGTGGGCTTGAAGCCACTTTATAAAGTGGTGGATCCCCCTCCCCTTGTAGAGGCCTCCTCCTGGGCAGGCGCCCGTGTGTGGGCTTAAATTCTGTCGGGAGGAACAAAACCTGGCCAGTCTTCCGCTGCGCAGGACAATATCTGAGGGTGGTTTGGGGTCTACCCTTACACCCAAAGAGGCCTCCTCCTGGGCAGGCGCCCGTGTGTGGGCTTAAATTCTGTCGGGAGGAACAAAACCTGGCCAGTCTTCCGCTGCGCAGGACAATATCTGAGGGTGGTTTGGGGTCTACCCTTACACCCAAAGAGGCCTTTTCCTGGGTGGGCGCCTTCGGGCTTAAATTCCACCGGGAGAAACAAAACCGTGAGGGTGGTGTCGCTTAGCCCACCAAAGCGGACAATATCGACAGGCGGGTTTTCGGGCTGTTACACTCTCTCTAAGTCAACTAGCTTGCTAAAAGCTTTACGCTCAAGGAAGATCATGATGCTGACCTGTCCAGGTTCTAATTAGGAGCAGGAAGTCCTAATCAACCAGGGTATCCACAACTTAAAAAAGCAAATGATAGACTGTTTAGGAGAAAAAAATCCTACCTGCAGACAGGAAAGAAACAACTCAACTACATAGCAATGTTGTGCGGTTTACATTACTTAAAAGAAGTGTTGTACAAGAAGTCCCTAACCAGGCTGTCGGAGGAGGAAAGTCGATATGCATTGGAAAAAGTTCATGAGAGAAGCTGTGGGCACCATCTAGCGTGGGCCACGTCAAACAGGAAAATCTTGAGGGCAGGATACTCTTGGCCCTACCTTGAAGGAAGATGCAAAGAATTTCATATTCAGGTGTGAAAAACATCAAAGATACCCACACAAGACAGGATAGCCCTTAACATCCAGGTATGCCCTTTGTTCATTTTGTGAAATAAGGGATCAACTTAGCGGATCTTCTCCCAATGAGAAAATCTAAATGTGATCGAAAAAGTACTAAACCAAACTTTTATACACATAGCCAAGTATAAGAGCAGGAGGATTAGCGCATACGACAAGAGGGTTAACGCCAGGGGATTCTAGGCAGGTAATGTGGTACTCAGGAAAGCAGATACTCTGGATTATGCAGGAAAGCTCGATCCATCCTGAAAAAGGTCGTATAAGGCCAACAAGGTAATAGAATGAGCATCCTATAAATTGGAAGACATGGAGGGTAAAGCGCTTCTACTATCGTGGAACACTTAGAATCGAAAGAAGTTTTACGATTGATGGTTGAGCGTACTCCTACAACAAGTAATTTCTTAAATTAACTTTATTTCTTACATTGATCATATCGATACGATGATTTGAATTATGCTTGCAGTAGATAACTTAGTTCATGAGGCACGAGTCGTTAATACATGTTACTCTTTCTATATATTACATCATGAATTCATTATTATGCTAAAAAAAAAAATATGCATTAATGGCCTGAGAATCTCACAATCTTGAATCATTATTCACGGAGTCGATTGTACATCCTCCTATAAACACATCCTATAAGCCCGATCAGCTCGGCACCATCTTATAAGCCTAAACAACTCGGCATCATCTTATAAGCCCGACTAGCTCGGCACCATCTTATAAGCCCGACCAACTCGGCACCATTTTATAAGCCCGACCAACTCGCCACATCTAAATATTTATTCAAGGAGTCGATCACATCCTCATATGAGTACATCTTACAAGCCCGAACAGCTCGACACATCTAAAAATCTATTCAAGGAGTCGATTACATCCTCCTATGAATACATCTTATAAGCCCGAACAGCTCGGCACATACAAATATTTATTCACGGGGTCGATTGCACATCCCTCTATGGGTATGCCCCTTGCGCCACAAGATTCATGCAAATATAAAGTTGAGGGAAACAGGGATGCCAGGAAGTCATTCTTTGTTATAACATGATAAAGTGCATTTTCATTTACTTATTCTACTAAACGTATTGATAATGCATGCAAGAATGAGAGTAAGGTGAATAATGTTAGCAAGAGCTAAAGTAATTAAAGGGCAACTCCATTAGCTTGTCCAGGAGAAAAATGGTGATCTAAAATATCCAGGATAGTGAGAATGTTTAAAAGAGCAAGCGAAGGTAAATTAGACCTAGCCATATTCTAAATCCTAGATAAAACGAAATGAGAGTTCAAACCAAGTAAAAAACAAGAATTAAAAAAAAAAAAATAGACATGTAGGCAGGCTCGATGTTTCAAGAAAACCCTTTGGTTTTTCCTGGCGAACCAGCTGAGACAGGAGGGTCCAAGTCCAGTTTCTGCAGGATTTGCCCGTATACAAGCTGGATAATTCCTTTCCTGAACCTACCAGACAGGTATATCAGAATTTCAGTGATTGGAAACCATGTAGAGGAAAATGATAAAACAAGAACATCGAAGCCACAAAGCATACCTGCCACAGCAAAGGAGGTGGGCTTGAAAATAGCAGTGTGATAATATTAGAAAGAGAACAAACAAAGAGCCAGGAGCGACGGACACAAGAGGCTGATGGAATGCGATGAAAATGAGAAGGGGAAAAACACTCATCCAAGAATACAACCAATGGAATACTCCCATGAGAGCGGAACATCCAAAAGAGAAAGGAGATGAAACATCACCCGACAAGTAACATCTTACTTTATCTTGCCTTTTATTGTTATTGCGAATGAATAGATCAATATTCTACACATGTTGGAAATAGCAAGGCTTGATATGTTGGAATATGTGAAATGCATGTTGTTGCTAATAAATAACTCAATATTGTGCACATGACGTTTAAATATGTTGAAATGCTCAATATGTGAATATGAAAACGTGATTTTGCTAAGCCCGATGGCCGATGATTTCGACATTGAGAAAAAAAAAAAAGATTTCGCTTCGGGTACCCCTGGGAAAGAGAGTGTGAACATCACCTTGGGAAAATCGGATCCAAATACCACCTTGGGCTAAAAAACTGTGATCTCGTCCCTGCTAGCAGGTGGGAGTGTGCTGGAATACCCAACTGACAAGCTGGTTCGACCCTTTGGTCATCATGACAATCACCTAGCTGACACATAAGCCTACAGGGAGTACTACAGAGTTCATTCAAATATACCAATCAATTCTTGATAAATAATTATCTATGCTTTTGGAAATCTCAAAGTGCAGGATGCATGAAGGTACAGCAGCGCCATGTTTGAAACTAACAAAAAAGGGTTCACCAAACAGGGACTCGAAAATGGGAAACAACAATATTCGACAGAAGCGAAGGCTAAACATGTGGAAAAATATAATCGCAAAGTAAAATTGCCGAATATAAGGCAAAGTAAAGTCACGAAGCAAAAGACGAACAGGCTCCCTACTCCATGGCAGGCAAACAGCTTTAATAGGAGGCACACCTACTAGACCGGCTGTTGGAAAACAGGAATCAGAAAGCAGCGAAAATTTAAAAAATTTCCAACAAAAGGATCTTGGACTCGCAATCGTGTAACCAAATTCGTAGAGATTAGAAACTTACTTTTCAATAATCTTTCTTGAAGCGTTTCAAGCCACCCAAAAACGCTCTTCTCTCGGCTTGATCCCCTCTCCTTGGTAAAGCTCGAATATTCAAAACTTCTAACTTGAAGCTCTCTAGAGATAGTCCACCAACTTGACTACAATCTAACTAGTAAGGATGTTAGTTCTCTAGTTAGTGTTTTTAGGCTTAACCTAGGGTTTATTTGATCTTGGAGAAAGGATGGTGTTCAACACATGAACCAAAAGAATTCAATCACTCTCTAAGGGGAGCATGAGCTCCCCTATATATAGGAAATGGAGGGGACGGCCAAACCCTAGTCTTTTGGGGCAAGGATTTTGTCCCTCTCTCTAATTACTTGATCATCAAGTAATTCCAATTTTGACTTTGAATTCTAATTCAAATCAACTTTTAAGAGAGCTAAAAATATCTAAACTCCTTTTGGATAATTTTATACTTTATTTATTAAATAAATAAATAACTTATTTCATCTAATTAATTAATTCATAATTAATTAACTAGATTAATTTTCTCCAAAATAAGACTTTCTTTTTAATTCAAAATTAAACCAAAGTCTATTAAATAATTAACACATTTAATTATTTAATATATATATACAATATATATGTACACGTGTGAGACACGTGTCCTAAGGACACGTGCTCCTCACATGACCCACACGTGTGGTTTCACACGTGTGGAACCCACTCGGCTCGATTAACTTGTTTAATCATTTTAAAGCCTTAACTCATGTAACCAAGTTGCTGTGTGTGACCCTCTAGGTTCTCAATTCAATTAGCAGTGACCCTAATTAATTAATCAGTCTACAGATTAAACGACCATAGTCTAGCAACAGGTGTTTAACCCCTAGCTGAATTGGAATGTTCGGATTCGACAGAACCTTTAAGTCATTGATTCATGTGAGATACAATCCTCCTACTTACTATCTCTCAACCAAGATCTAGGGTAAGGGAATAATCAGAACCCTAATAATCCGGTCTTAAAGCTAAGTGCATTTCATATCCATTTGATCTCAATCCAAGAAACCCTTTTCTTGATGTCTTGATCTACTGCCTTAGCCAAGGACTCCATATGGCATATGAATGACTTACACAATAAGAGATCACCTTGCAAATGCAAGTGTAGGTCTTTTCTTGATTCTCATCCACTTTCATGAATCACTTGTGCAGCCCCAGCATAAGCCTTGAATCAGTTGTCTAAGGCGACACCCTTTAAAGCTTATACCTAAGACTACAGAGTTAACTCATAAAGTGATATGGAACCTCAAGTCTAAGGATCAATTAATCACATCAATGACTCGTGAGATATTTCCTAATCTGGAAGTTTCCATTTCCTGAAATAGAAACTTCTTTTCCCATTTAGGAATCTTCTCACACGGGGCACCTCAGTGAACTTACTTATTAAAGTAAGCACCCTCATGTATCACGCACGTATCAACTATACACATTGCACCTCCATGAAACAAGGTGGTCCTTCTTAAGGGCGTGATCTCACAAGCAAGCCTTAGAGGAGTCAGGTTGACACTCCCACTGTCGGTAGGACTCATCGGCTAGGAGTATTTTACTAATCACGACTTATGTGAAATAGGACTCGTTTCATGAACCATTTCACCTAAATGGTATAGTGCTAAAGTCATCAGGATTAGGGGAGTTCTCATACATGCACAGCTAAAGTAAACGCATACCAAATAAGAGCATATAAAGAAGTGTTGCCTCAATTCGTTATTTCATTCAAAGATTGTCTGTGATTACAATAAGGAAAAACACAAAGCGGATATACAATCGGCTTTCTAGGGCACTATTCCTAACACCGGCACCTTCGGCCTACCGAGTAATGTTGACAAATGAAATTGCAGCTAGCAGGACACAATCTTACTGCTAGACCGCTGACACAGTACTACCTGCTCCAACAGCATCAGGGTAAGCAGAAAGGCCACCTTTTGATTAGGAGATAGCTCGGAATTGTTAGGAAGCTGGAAGCAAGCGAGAATTCATTCCTGATGAAGCTGGACCGTGGTCTCCAACAGGCTAGGAAGGTGGCAGAGACATTACAGCTTGAGGGATAGTAGAAAACCCAGAGTTCCATTGGTCACGTAAGAACAAATAAGAGATAAGGAAGCATATGCAAATGCGACTAAAATCATACATGCAAAATGAGTCCCAGATTTTTGAATGACAAGAATACAAAGCTACGAAAATTAATCAAATAAAGCAAATTAGCGGGACAGGTGGTCCTGATTGGAGTAACCAGGAAAGTAGACAGAAGTGGCCCTGGGTGGTGTGATCTAATGGTTGTACTCTTTTTCCTTTATGGGGGGTTTTTCCCACGTGGTTTTTCCTTATAAGGGTTTTAATGAGGCAACCGCACCATACACGGGTGGAGGAGGTCTACTGAATTAAACAGACTGGAAATGAAGACGGTCCCGAATTGAGGCAGACAGGAGAGCAGATCAGACAGCTCTAGCTAATGTAACTAATTAATTAGGCTACTCTCATAGCCGGATACATCCAACTACGAGAGTGGGGGGAGTGATGATGCTACCACAATTCGAATCCTATTTTGGTATGCCATTAGCCCAAATGATCGCAGGCCCACGAGCGTTCCAGCCCAACAGACTAGCCCAACCAGTGTTCCAACTCCGCAAGTAGGCCTAGGGAACGTCTTGGCCCAGCAGGCAGGCCAGCCCACAATGAGAAATTGACCCGGCTTGAAGAGAAAAAGGAAGAAAGAACAAGTAGTTTGTTAGAGCAAAAAAAAGGGGATTAAAATTAGTTGGAATTAGTGGGGTGATCATGTTCGGATAATGGGGGGGGGGGGGGGGGGGTTGTTGCCTAAAAACTAGGGACTTCCTCTTCATAAAGAGATAGAGTTTTAAGCATTAAGCAGATTAGACTTTTTCTACATATCGGATTCTCTCTTTAATAGACGTCTTTGACAGAAAATATCAAGAAGATATCTAGCATTTCTCTACTCTGGAACTTTTTTTTTTTTTTTTTTTTTTAAACACACACCCCAAGTGGTCCAAGGGATTCGAACCCGGGACTTTGCTTTTGAGAAAGAACCCTCAAATCACTTGATCAACCCCTGTTGGCTTCTCTACTATGGAACTTCTTCTCAATAACAACAGTATTCTTTCTCATAATTCAATTTCCTCGCTATCATTCACATATATTCTTTCTTATAATTCAATTTCCTCGCTATCATTCACATATTTTATATCTAGTTCATTATTATATCGTTTATTCGATTAAATTCAGTGGTGTTGAAATTTATCATACATCAATCCTTTTTTGGGAAAGGGATCATGATCTTAAGCTTTGATTTGGAACTAAAACTGAATTAAATTATGAAACATTACCATATTTTGGTTTTCAATCACTGGCGTTAAAAGAAGCGAATCATGAGTCATTGCTTTAAGAGCTGTTCCATACCATGGTATTGCATTAAATGAAATATTAATCTTGCTCATCATCTGATATGACTGATAATCAAACTCTGATATCACTCCTTGCTCCTACACAATGTTATTCATTGTAATATTAATGTATACAACCATCTAGGAAGTTGCTTTGGACAAAAATTGGATCCGGGAACCGTATACCACATGACGTTTATTAAGGTACGGATAGGGGTAAATTAATTGCTGATCTGCCCACTGAAAATCAACGCATTCAGTATGAGGTTTGTTTTATATTTTCATTTTAATTTCTATATATGCAACCATTAATATTTATTTTATGAATTGTTATGAATTTTGATATTTAGGTAAGATATCAGAAGGCTCTTAAGGATCAGGAGAAATGTATGCTTGAGGATCCCGGTTACGTTGCATTAGATGATGTTTTGTTAGGATCCCGACTCTTTCTATGTATTTATAAATCCTTCATTAAGTATTACGAAATTAGCTATACACGGTCATAAAAATCAAAAGCATGAAAGAATTGAAAATAAAAGAAGAAGAATTCGTTGCTGCTCCCGAACGACGGCGCATCGTTGCTCCCAAAGCGGCTTCCATAAGTCTGCCCGAAATCCCCCCTCAAAGTTTCCTATATATACGGCCCCAATTTCAATAAATAGCTTTGTTTATGACAGCCCTTCTCAAAAGAATCCGAGTCCATCACTGTCCACGGGCTCATGCTAACTTGCTGTCCAAGTTCTTTTTCAAAATGGGTCTTTCTTTAATTAAATTAATTCCAACTCCCATGGGCCCAAAGTGATCAGGCCTAACTCTACAAAATCAAGCTAATCATCAATTAATTGTTCTTCGACAGCAATACGCACGAACAATCAGTAGCTTCAAAATTCTTCTATTTCGGCCCAACCCTCCCATAAAATAATAAAACGACTCAGTTGCACCCGAAACACAAAAAACACATCGAGGCACCCGATTATATCAAACAAAAGCATTAAAACGAGGCCACAAACTCACAAATATACGAGGATAAAACACGCTATCAATAAGAAACCCTAATGATAATTAAGAATACATATTAAATTGTCAGTTTAAAAGATTTCGTAAATTAAGGAGATAACTAATATGATTTTTGAATTGTTTAGAAAAATTAAATATTTCAGTTATTGCTAAATAACCTACCAATTAAAAAATTTATCAATTAAAATAATTCAAAATTCTAAAGAATTAGAATTTGATCAAAATTGATATAATTGGCTTAAAACCTTTCTATATGTTATAGTATAGATAGATATAGATTGTGTCAGGTTATTCTTACATTTGCTCTAATTTAGATTTTGTTCGTCACGTGGTATTGATTTGGTGGCCCACAAAGTTAATTAAAAATACAGTTTTGGCCGATGTTGGTTCGGGGAATTTTGTCACTTATGTTTCTGACATTATTGTTTTTGCATCTGAATAAATGGGCATTCTTGGTCGTCTTTCTTTCAAAATAATAATAATAATAATAATCCATTAAAAGGGAAATATTATTGAAATATTATTTTCGTATAACTCCAATAAATAACTTTCCAAGAACCTCATGATTTGATCATAAAAAAGACAATTTTATGATCAAATCTATCGATTGAAATGTATAAATCATGATAATAATTTATAAAGTTGTAATAATTCTAATTATGATCATGATAATTTATAAATCTATTGATTGAAATTTAGAAACTTATTTCTTGATTTAGATTCTTTGAATTATAATTTTAATTATGATATTTTATAATTTGTAATTCAATAATAATGACCTCTATATTTACAAAAGAATATCCATTAAAAGGGAAATATCACTGAGATAATATTTTTCACTATAACTTCAATAAATAACATTCCAACAATATAATCCCATGATTTGATCATAAAAAACAAATTTTCATGATCACATTCACGTACTTGATATTTGTATCAACTAACACTACTATTAGTACTATATAAACGCATTTACCTATCAACAAATACATACTGTGAAGAAACAATGGCCACCATAGCCACCGCCGTGGTACTGCTCGTGCTGGCAATGCACGCCTTAGCATTCAACGATGATTTGGCCGCGTAAAGGATGATTTAAATGAATGTATTCTATTGTGCACCAATAACAAACTGTGTGCTTGCAGTACTTTGCAGGCTCAGTTGAACAACAATTGTTGTGATGCTTATTGTCAGGGACTCAGGATACATGCAACGGGGATGGCCCAGTCGATCGATGCGGAGAGCTTCCCAAGAAGCCTAATTGTCTTTGATTAAAACTAAAGAAATGAATTTATTTTTCTAATGGATCATTTCCATTTAGAACCTTCCTAATTGTTTGATTTATCAATAAAATAATAATTACCTATCCCTTGTTGATAATGCTATATTGATATTGATCTATATTTTATAGTTATCGTAGGTGCTTATAATTCAAATAAATTAGCGACGCACTAGAGGGAAGATAGAAAATAAATAACTTGAATATATATAAACTATAATGTGTGATGGTGCAGGAATCTGAGTTTCCTAATGCAACAACACTTTAGAATTTGTAAGAAAAGGGAAAGACCATCACAGGCGTGAGAGCCTCAGGATCTGGGTTTCCTCTTGAGCGTGGGTTCTTCCAGCTAGGATAACACCAAGTGTCCAAACTACAGGGATAGAGTTACTGTGGTGAGTGAAGAGCTTGAGAAGATCAGTGGGAATGCCCAGAACGATGCAGTGTGTGTATGGAAGATGACTTGGGGGAGAATGCATGGATTCTCTTCTATTTATATGTTAGGGATGGGGGTAGAGGGGTAAATTGACCATGTGGTCCCAAACCTGTGTTGCCCTAACACGCGTCAGCTTTTGGTGGGGTGAGAATGACATCCCTGAAAAGGGAGACGGCGTGTCAGGTGCCCGGTACACAGTACCTTTGTGTCAGAGGTCGTTGACGAGGGTGACGCGGGGGACGGGCCTAAGATTCTTTCTGCCGAGGTTCGAATCCAACGAAACGGGGTATGGATATGCCCGAGCGTTGATGACGCTCGAAGAATGTATGGATGGCCTCCTCGCGATATATGACCCTTGAGCGTCGAAACACCGAGCGTACTAGTGGGGCCCCCATGTGGGTGCTTCCCTGAGAAGGGTAACCATGAGGGCCGCGATGCGAGCGTCAAACCCGTTGGTTATGGCCCTTGATCCGAATGGTCATCCGCTGACCGACGGATTACATTAACTGGCAATTGAGCGGCTGGAAGGCCCATGAGCCCACCAAGGCGAGCGTCAGGGCTATAGTCAGCAGTGTGCTGCCACGTGGACGGCTCTGATTCGAGAATGATTTTTAGGCCTCATCATTTTGCCCCCCAAATTCTGTAGTATCGCTTCGAGCGTACTGTAGAATTTATAAAGGAGGAGTCCTGAATTTCAAATATAGGAGGGACGAGAGATTACCCTCGAGGAGACTGCTGGCCTTCTGTAACGGACACAAACTGACATCGCATTAAATGCTGTCAAGTCCGCATTTAATGCGGAGTGGGAACGTGGGCGCGTGTACTCCGGGAAACGTGAGGCGGTTACCAAAAGTGGGGGATTTCCCAAGCGGGAAATGATTGCATTTTTGAATTTTCAGCCCTAATCCACGTTCCATCTCCCCTATAAATAAGGGTTTGCAGGGCCTTGGTAGCTTTTTCACGCATTCAGACTCCTTTCAAGCATATTCATAGCAAGAGACCTTTGCCAGTTCTACAAGCCCCGGCGAATTTCTTTTCTTCACATCTTAGGTAAAAATTCCTTACTCTTCCTCTTAGTTTTCCCGTGCTAACACTAGTCTTAGGTTGTGTGAGTGAAACCCTTGAGGGAAGAGCCCCTATCCACCACTGAGTTTGTTTCAGAAAGTTCATCCTCCCTTAAGCTCTCTGTTAGAAATCCCGTTTCCAGAAATTGAAAACTGACCATGGCCGGAAATCAAGCTGATGATTATGTACGGGAGATTGAAGAGATGTCGGTGGGGAGTTCCTCCCCTCACGGCGATGTCCCCATAGCTGTTCCTTTAATTAGGGCGCACCCAGGTGAAGTTATTCCTATGGCGATATCGGTGGCCCAGGCTCCGGGTGACGCCGGGGAGGAAGAGGTGAACGCTGCTGTTCAAGGGATGAACGAGCATGTTCCCGGTGAGACGGATGATCTTTTTGAGGAGATGAACAATGTGATGGAGATGCAGAGACAAGGGGAGAGAGTATTCCCAATTTTGAACAGCGTTGTGAGACCCCAAGATCACAGGATCACAGTGGCTATGGCGGCTCCCGAGGGTGAAGCGGGGCCATCCGGGCGTCCCTTCGAGGCTGAACCTTCCAGAAGGCGTTAGCGGAGAGGTAAGGAGCCTGCCACTCGAGTAAGGCAAGACAACCGCCATCAGACTGACAGATCTCCGGACGAAATTGAGAGTATACTGACCCTCGGTGATTTGGAGGAGTTGAGGGCAAAAGCGTATTGGGATGAAGTTGTGTTCCCCATGAGACTTCCTGAGGAGGAGGAAAGGGCCAATCGACCACCGCAAGGGATGATGACGGTCTACTGGGACGCAGTTCTTGCTGGCGGTCTGAGGTTTCCCATTGCTCACGATGCCGTCATCATTTACCATCATCTAGGGCTTTGCCCCTCACAAATTCTACCCAATGGCATAGCTCTAATCAACACGTTCATAATAACCATGAGGGCCCTGGGCAAAGCCCCCTCGATAATCAACTTTGACAGCTTGATACAAGTAGCCCGCTCGCCACGCTCGTCGCCTACGGACGGATTTTACTATGCCCAAGCTAAATCAGGCTTCAAGATGATAGATTCTCCATCTTCTTCTTATGGCGAGCACTGGAAGGAAAAATACTTTTTTGTGGGGGCTCCCGGGGGGATTTTCGGAGTTCACCGGCAATGGATGATTCATGGCGAGGGTCCGTTGATTAGGGAGAGGATGAGGAACAAGGATTTTGAGCAGTGGGCGATGGGGTTAGCCCTCGAGATGAGGGCTGAAAAGAAATGGATTAAGGCGGATACATTGGTGAAGAACGAAAGGATATTGTTCCGCTACGGACTATCTTGCCCCCCTGACATGATACTCAACCCTCCAACTGACATCATGGCCCTCGACGGTTAGATTCTAGGAACTAACATCTCTAACCTTTAGAATAGCTCTCTGACTTACAGTTATCAATGCTTTCTTGTCTATACGATCCAAATAACCAATCTTCTAACGCTCGTTCCCCTTTACTTGCAGGCATCCAAATACTCTCTCAAGGGATGAATGCTGAAGCCCTTTCACGTATGTTGGGTGCCCAAGGTCCCGCGGTTGACCCTCAACAGCAGCAACCGCAGCAGAACCGCCCACCAAATGCCCCGAGGGCGAGGGTAAATCGACGAGCAGCGGGCCGAGGGCAAGGCAATGCTCGCGGGGGCGCGGGAAATGAGGTTCCTCCCAGGGGCCCTATCGAGGACCTAACCCTGGAGGGTACCCATGAGGCCACTCCTCCGCCGGCGGCCCCCGTGGGTCCTATCTCTCTGAGTTCCAGCGGGTCGAGGAACCGCTCGGGTGAACCTGTCCGGATTCACGAAATCCTCCGGGCCGACCGCCAGGGCAAGAGAAAAAGGATGCCAGACTCTCTCCCTATTTCTGGCAAGGGAAAAGAGGTGGTCGTGGGCCACCGTGGTGAGGGTAGCGACACTTCATCTTCTGAGGATGAAGAATTCTGGAAGATAGGATGCAAGGGTGACTCCCGTTATAAGCGGCAACGGACTGAGGGCCCGGTGCTCCTAAAAAAGAGCGCTTATTCCGTCAACCTTGTCTCCGACATCGTTGGGAAACTCCAGTTTTCCGGCGATCACGACAAGCTGAACAATTATGACGCCGCTCGCGTTGCTGATGACGCCTGCCATGTTCTTCTGACGGTAAGTCTGTATTCCTCTTTACCAAATTCTCTTTCCTTCCTTCCACGTTCGGATTATGACCCTCGTTTGCGGCTTCCCAGGAGGTAATCCCGAGGCTGAAAAACTTGCAAGGGCGAGCGCAAGCATATTCTGAGCATAAAGCCAAGTACAAAAAGTTGCTGCGCATCTCAGACCCTGTCCAACTGCAGGAGGATTACAATAATATCAGCGCTCAGCTGAACTCCGCCCACATCGAAAACGCTAAGCTGAATGAAAATCTGAAGAAATCTGACGATGCCGTTCTGGCCCTAACTGAGCGTCAAAAGAAACTGAAGGATGAGCGGGATCAGTTGAGGGCTCAAAATGTGGAGCTGGGCGAGCAACTGGCGGAGAGCACTCGCCAGAATGAGGCAGCCAACAAAGCCTTTGCTGACTTGCAAGGCAAAATACAGGGCTTGGAAGCAAAGGTATCCTGGGAGGCGGTGAAGAGGTTCGTGCGCTCCAAAGCCTTTGTGTTCGCGGCCAACATCCAGTGCTTTGACAATGCTCGGCGCTTCTTCCATAAAGCGATTGGGCAAATGGTGAGGTTGGGACTGGCTCCGGAAAGCGCTCGATCCGACGCTCGTCTGCGCATGGACCTCGATGAGAATTGTGAGTCAATGGTCCAGGAGGAGGATCCCACGGACAACCTGGCAGAGCCTGAGTATCAGGAGTTGGTGGAAACACTCCAAAGGGAGTTCATAGCTGCCAACAGGGTAGATCCCGAGCCTCTCCTGATAGAAGATGAGGGCACTGTTATGGACGTCGCGGATGCTGAGGAGCCTGGTGAAGCCCAAACCTCCGACGCCAATGTACTGGCCCCTATTCCCCTCGCAACTGCTCCTCCCGAGCCCAACGCTCCAGCCCAATGAAACTCTCTATATGCTGATCCTTTTTCCTTGTTGATTTAAATCCCTTGCCATTACTGTGAACAATTTATGCTTGTACCTAATTTCCTCGTTATTCACTTAACATTTTGAGTTTCTTTTCATACTTTAGCACTCCTTCTTTACTGCTGTGATGTCTGAATGCTTTTTCTTGACTCTTGGATGGTGAATGATGTAAATTCGTTGAACTTTGCCACTTTTACTTTTGTCCCTCTAACTTGGACGTTTGCGATGAGCGAGTTTTTGCACGAGGGCGCCTCTTGCGAGGGTGCTCTGACATTCATCACAATGCGCCATTAGTCCGAGGATAGGCAGTGTCCGTCGATACGAGGGGTGGAAATACGGTCGCGAGGGTGTTCCCCATGGATGTCCCCAAACCGTATTCGCGATTAGGCTCGAATTTGAACTTAGGAAATCTTTAGGGATTTGCCCAAGTATTGGCCCAATAGTGCGCACCCTCGTTCCGGACGCCCCAATGAGTCATACGCACTCTAGAAATCAACAGTAGGATTTGCTGAGTGCAAGAAAGAATAGAGCGTAACCATAGGGTTAGCGTTATTTCGAGGAGCCTTTGAAAGGACTGACTTGAAATCCGTTATTTTATGAGTGTATTTTTACTCAATAGGGTGAGGGTCATTCGGGTTCTTGCGAGCGCGAGCTGGAGTGGTTAGCACTCAGCTGGCTATAACTGGGCATTACGCCCCCCGTTGTCTGACACGCTCACTTTTAGGATTTTATACTACAAACCGTACAAACTGTTAGTAGGTGGATGATTATCAACACCTGGATAGTGTAGTTTTGGAATGATTGAAGTTTCGCTTAGGCTTTTCGACGTGGAGGATGCTCGACACGGAGTAGGCCCTTTGTCGCTCGAATTATTAAATCAAAATAACCAAACAAGCAAATAATAAAAACAAAGAGTTAAATGCTTATTGTTATATAAATGCATTTTTGGAAATGATTACAACACGCTTTCCGTCAAAGGGAAGCCTTTCACGCCACAAACGGGGCCATTACAAAGAAACTGATGTCTACACGTAGAACCTTCTGAGGTTACATGCATTCCATGGCCTAGGGAGACGCTCGCCTTGCAAAGTCTCTAGCAAGTAGGTGTTATTCGTGCGTACTTGAATGACTTTGAAGGGGCCTTCCCAATTGGGGTCCAACTTACCCACGTGTTTGGAGACTTCAACTTTTTTAAGGACCAAGTCCCCTAGCTGGAAAGTCCTTTCCTTAACACGTTTATTGTACTGGCGAGCAACGGTTGCTTTGTACTGATGGATACGTGCCCATGCAGAATCCCTCTTCTCATCCAGCAAATCTAACTCGAACGCCCGATTGACATCGTTAACAGCAGGCTCGAAATAGGCTACGCGTGCGGATTCTTGGGCAATTTCCGCAGGTATCATGGCCTCGGAGCCGTATACGAGGGAATAAGGAGTTTCCCCCGTTGCCACTCGCGGAGTAGTACGGTACGCCCACAGAGCTCCCTGAAGCTCTTCAGCCCATTCTCCTTTCTTACTCTCGAGCATCCTTTTCAAATGCTGGAGTATGGTTCGGTTGGTCACTTCGGCTTGACCATTAGCTTGAGGGTGGCCTACGGAAGTGAATCGTTGCTCGATCCCTAGTTCATAGCACCAATCCCGCGTGTCCGCAGCGATAAACTGGGAACCGTTATCCGAGATGAGCACCCTCGGGATGCCGTATCTGCAAATGATATTTTTCCAAATGAAATCCCTCACAACCTTGAACGTTATCTTAGCGACCGCTTCTGCCTCAGCCCACTTGGTGAAATAATCCACAGCCAGTATCACAAACTTCTTTTGCCCGACCGCCATTGGGAGAGGTCCCACGATATCAATCCCCCATTGATCAAAAGGCCATGAAACATCAATAGGGATCATGTGAGCTGCCGGCAACTGAGGAGTGTTGGAATGGAACTGGCACTTGGGACATTTCTTGGAATATTTAATGGCATCTTGCAATACCGAGGGCCAATAAAACCCACTCCTTAAGATTTTTTTTGCCAAGATTCGCCCGCCTGAGTGGTTCCCACAACTTCCATTGTGTACATGCTCTAAAACTTCTTTAGCCTGCGAGGGTCTCAAACATCTCATCGGTGGTCCCAAGAAGGATCGCTTGAATAGTCGACCCTCGGCATCCAATGAGAAACGAGGGGCTTTGCTTTTGACCTTACGAGCCTCAACTTTGTCGCTCGGGCAGGTTCCGTTGTGGAGGAATCTTACAATTTCGTCAAGCCAACAAGGCTCGGAGGGATCAATCATGTGCACTTCTCCCGAAGGTCCATTTTTACTTATCAGTGGCTCCTCCGTTCTCAAAAATGTAACAGCGCGTTCACTATGGCCATCCAGGGCGGACGCAAACTTTGAAAGAGCGTCAGCATGTTCATTTTCTGCCCTCGGAATTTGCAAGAGATGGAATTCCTTGAACTTGGCTATCTCTTCCTTGGCGCTCGCCAAATACTGTGCCATGGTGGCTTCTCGAGCCTCATAACTACCGTCCACTTGACTCGCGATCAACTGCGAATCAACGTATGCTGTGACACGAGTGGCCCCATTTTGGAACGCAATCTTGAGCCCTTGGATGAGGGCCTCATACTCAGCTTCGTTGTTGGTGACTGGAAATGCCAGCTTGATTGCGTAGTCAACTTCCGCCCCAAGGGGATCCCTAAGGGTCACCCCGGCTCCCCCCCCCTGAGAGGTCGAGGAGCCATCTGTGTGCAAAAGCCATAAACCCTCATCCGCCGGTGGCACAGTCTCTAGATTGAAGCGTTCAACCAACAAATCGGCCACTGCCTGAGCCTGTATGGCTGTACGGGGCTCGAAGGAGATATCAAACTGACTAAGCTCAATTGCCCATTTAATTAACCTTCCCGAAACATCCGGCTTAGATAGCACTTGCTTGAGTGGTTGGTCTGTGAGCACAGTGATGGAGTGAGCCTGAAAATATGGCCTCAGCCTTCGGGATGCGTTAACGAGCGCAAAGGCGAATTTCTCAATTTCCATGTACTTTTTCTCTGCTCCTTGTAGAGTCTTGCTCAGGTAATACAAGGGCATATGCTTGCGCTCGCGGATTGCTACGAGGACAGCGCTCGTGGCTTCCAAAGAAACCGATAGATAGATGAACAGGCACTCCCCCGGGACTGGCTTGGTCAACAATGGCGCGCTCGACAGGTACATTTTCATGCTCTGCAGGGCCTTTTCGCAATCCTCGCCCCAGGTAAAGTTACGAGCGTTGCGCAGAATTTTAAAGAAGGGTAAATTCCGGTCCGCTGAGCGGGAGATGAACCTATTTAGTGAAATGATCTTTCCCACGAGCACCTGGACCTCTCTCAGATTGCGAGGGGAGGGTATGTCCAGGATTGCCTTAATCTTCTCGGGGTTTGCCTCTATGCCACGTTGACTGACCATGAATCCCAGGAATTTTCCGCCTCGAACGCCAAAGGTGCATTTTGATGGGTTCAACTTCATTCCGTAGCGACGAAGGATGTCGAAAGTTTGCTTGAGATCCTCCAGATGGGAGCGTTGGCGCTCACTCTTGACTATCATGTCATCTACATATACCTCCATAGATTTCCCAATTTCGCGCTCGAACATCCTATTGACGAGGCGCTGATAGGTCGCTCCCGCGTTTTTGAGCCCAAATGGCATGACTTTGAAACAATAAACACCCAAGTGCACAATAAATGCGGTTTTGGGGCGATCCTCGGGCGCCATAAAGATTTGATAATATCCCTGAAAGGCGTCCATCATACTCATGAGTTCACACCCGGCTGTAGAATCTACCAACTGATCGATCCTCGGTAGTGGGTAATGGTCTTTGGGGCACGCTTTGTTAAGGTCCGTGAAGTCGTTGCACATACGCCACTTATTGGCGCTCTTTGGGACGAGCACCACATTGCAAAGCCACTCCGGGTACAAGATTTCTTCGATGTACTGAGCATCAAGCAACTTACCAACCTCTTCTTCGATAACCCGCTTCCTGAAACCATGAACGTCCCTCTTCTTCTGTTTGATGGGCCTGAAGGTTGGATCCACGTTCAGTCTGTGGACAATGACGCTCGGATCTATTCCGGTGAGATCAGAAGCTTTCCATGCAAAAACGTCTAGGTTCTCCCGTAGGAAGTCGATCATCAACACTTGCGAGGGCCCATCCAGGCCCGAACCAATTTGGGTGGTTTTATCCGAGTTTCCAGGCTCCAATTCGACGGTCAAAAACTCCTCGGTGGGCTCAATCCGAACTTCCGGCCTCGGCGCTTCCAACGCTCGTTTCTTTCCAGTGAGCAAATTCTGGGGCTCCTCACTCTCCTTTTCTGAAGTAGAACCCTCGACGGCTCCCGGTGGCCTATTCTCTGAACACTGAACATCTCCAGGGGTCTTCTTTTTATTCTTTTTCCGGTACAGCTTGGCTCTTTTGCGCTCAGGGCCATCTTCGTTTAATTCGGGGAAATCCACGGACTTCTTAGTACCCCCCAGTTGAATGGACTGCTTGGGCTTGTGGCTGCGAAGTGAAAGTATGTAACACTCCTAAGCTTCTTTGACATTACACAGAATTTCTCCTGTACCCTCGGGGGTTGGAAACTTAACCTTTTGATGGTAGGTGGAAATGACGGCTTTGAAGTCCACGAGGGCTGGGCGCCCAATGATGATGTTGTAAGGGAGATCCACCTCAACGACGGTGTAGAGGACGCTCAATGTTTTTCGCTGTGGGGCGCGACCAAAAGAGGTGGCCAAGCGAATCTGCCCGTGAGGGACGATCTCGGAACCTCCAAACCCTACGAGGGCAGTTCGGAGAGGCTCGAGGGGGATGTTTGTTATGTTCATTTGTTGAAACGTTGAGTACGGGAGAACATTCACAGAGCTTCCACTATCAAATAAAACCCTCTTTACAGTGTGGTTATGAACGTCTAAACTAACTACCATGGGACAGTCAGAGGTTTTTCCCATCCCATGGGGTGTTACAATATGCTCAAGATCTTTCTCAGTAAACCCTATGACATCACCCTCCTTCGAGCGCGACGAGCTGTCCACGGAGAACACTGGGCGAGGGAGTGACATTGCTTGGTTATAGCTCCGTACGTGGCGGCGGCGTGAAGCATTGGAATCACCTCCCGAGGACCCTCCCGCGATCATGTGAATGACCGCAAAGGGCTGGTTTTCCATATCCACCCCTTTCCCCTTGTTACGCTCGCTGCTTTCAGGGTGCTGGCGGCGAGGACTTCGGGAGCGTGAGCGACTTCTTCTTCTCCCCAGCGCTCGTTCTGCGCAATGTTCATCGTACCCTTCCAATGCTCTAACAAACTCTTTGAGGTGCCCCCCAGCAATCAGCCGCTGAATTTCCTTCTCCAGTTGGCGGCATTCATTAGTATCATGCCCTTTCTGCTTATGGAAAGCGCAGTATTTTCCCGAGCGCTTCCGAGCCTCAGTTTCTCTCAGCTTGGGCGGTCTTTTGAATAGTTTTTGGTCCGCCAGAGAATACACTTCGGCAATTGGGCGGTTGAGGGGGACACGCTCGAGCCTCCGCTGTGGGGAGGAACGACGGCGAGCAGGTACTGGGCTGCGGCGGTGACTCCGATTGGGCTCTCCTCTATCTTCGTGGGTTCTGTTGGGACGAGGGGCATTTGCCATCTTCTGTTCCCTCGCTATGTACATATCTTCGAGGGTAAAGAAGGAGTCTGCAATCTCCCGAATTTCCATCAACGAGCGCGGCTTCTTCTTGGCCACTTCCTCCACAAACTCCTTGCTGACATAATGCTTCATGTCGATGGCCCCGAACAGAACATGCCTCAAAAAGTCCATCGAGGGCTTTTCTACCAACAAAATTTCTTTATTGAACCTCCCCATGAAGGACCTGAGAGTCTCGTTGGGCCCTTGGACCAAACTATAAAGAGCGGTCGCGGCCGGAGCCGGTGCTTTCAGCGAATTGAAATGGCTGACAAAAGCATCCGTCAGGTCGTAGTACCCTCGGATCGAGCGCGGGGGGAGCTTTTTATACCACTCCTGGGCCATTCCGGTGAGGGAAGTGACAAACACCTTGGCCCAATAGTTGTCTGGATGGTCGTACAGGTGCATTAAGTGCACAAAATGGTCCAGATGCTCGGCTGGATCCGTAGTTCCGTCATATCTGTTCACTGATGAGGGAATTTTACCCTTCCCTGCGCGGGTCATTAGAACTTCCTCGATGAGGGGAGAATCGCCCACCATGATCCTGTAGTCTCGCTCGTCGGGATCTTCATAGCTGGCTTCTTTCCTTCGGTGGGAAACGGGGCTATGTGGTCGTCGAGCGTCTCTGGCCTTGGACCTCTCGCCCCCATCACGGGAAGCGTGAGACCGCGCTCGAGAGAGCTGCTCTACCACGTTCTGGAGCCCTCGGATTTGATCTTGCACTGCTGCTAGCTGAGGGTCACCGACATTTTTGCGGTTTGCCCTCCCCGTGGCCCTTGATTGGACCTCTCCATTATCTCCGGCCGCCTCATTCCGAGGGGCCCTTTCATCTCCTACTGCGGGTCGCTCTTGCTGGGCCCTCGGTGGGGCCTCATTTTCCTGATTAGGCGCTGGCGGGGGAGGTTGTTGTGCCCTTAGCGCATTTTGGGCCATCACCAAGGGATGTGCCGGTAGCCCTCCAAGAGGCGGGGCCGGACGAGCGCTAGCCTGCGAGGGGAAATAGGCGGCCATGAAATGTTCCCAGGCGTTCTGGACGGCCTGGCTCTCGCATTGCGCATACAACGCTTGAAGTTGCTGAGTTGTAACTTGGGGCATCTCCACCACTTGTATTTCCCTTGGCAGCGAAGTGGGGAGATTCAGAGTCCCCACCTGATAAGGCTGGATCGCCGGCATAATCCCGAGCATCAACCCTGGTTGCATAAACGGGTATCCTGGAGGTGGCATGGCCACGGGATACATCCCGGAGTACGGGTAAGAAGCATGGGCGGTGTGAGCTGCAGGCGGAACAACGGTGCTGGGTTCTCCTGTAACATTTCCACCTAGCGGGAGGGCTGTTCCCGCCGGTTCTGTGTTCTCGCCCCCGTTTCCGGCGGCTGGGGGGTTCGTTCCTCCGGCGGGGAGGTTGCCTTCCATGCTTTCTTCGTTAGTGGGAGGAAGAGCGCCCTTCTCCCCAACTCTTCCAGATCTCGTCGCAGTCACCATGACTAAAGACTTAGGTGTTACTCTTCAACTAGCTTTCAAAGGGAGAAACTGGTAATACCAAAGATGGTGGTGATGGTTTCCCACAGACGGCGCCAAAAATGATGGTGCAGGAATCTGAGTTTCCTAATGCAACAACACTTTAGAATTTGTAAGAAAAGGGAAAGACCATCACAGGCGTGAGAGCCTCAGGATCTGGGTTTCCTCTTGAGCGTGGGTTCTTCCAGCTAGGATAACACCAAGTGTCCAAACTACAGGGATAGAGTTACTGTGGTGAGTGAAGAGCTTGAGAAGATCAGTGGGAATGCCCAGAACGATGCAGTGTGTGTATGGAAGATGACTTGGGGGAGAATGCATGGATTCTCTTCTATTTATATGTTAGGGATGGGGGTAGAGGGGTAAATTGACCATGTGGTCCCAAACCTGTGTTGCCCTAACACGCGTCAGCTTTTGGTGGGGTGAGAATGACATCCCTGAAAAGGGAGACGGCGTGTCAGGTGCCCGGTACACAGTACCTTTGTGTCAGAGGTCGTTGACGAGGGTGACGCGGGGGACGGGCCTAAGATTCTTTCTGCCGAGGTTCGAATCCAACGAAACGGGGTATGGATATGCCCGAGCGTTGATGACGCTCGAAGAATGTATGGATGGCCTCCTCGCGATATATGACCCTTGAGCGTCGAAACACCGAGCGTACTAGTGGGGCCCCCATGTGGGTGCTTCCCTGAGAAGGGTAACCATGAGGGCCGCGATGCGAGCGTCAAACCCGTTGGTTATGGCCCTTGATCCGAATGGTCATCCGCTGACCGACGGATTACATTAACTGGCAATTGAGCGGCTGGAAGGCCCATGAGCCCACCAAGGCGAGCGTCAGGGCTATAGTCAGCAGTGTGCTGCCACGTGGACGGCTCTGATTCGAGAATGATTTTTAGGCCTCATCAATGTGAATCCAAAATAATAATATATAATTCTGCACCCTCGGTGCATGTATAGTAAAACAATAATTATTATCTAGATTTATTAAAATTAAATCCTTCATATTTATATATTAAATATAATTATTAAATTATAATAAATAAATAGGATAATATTATACTACTAAACATAATAATTAAAATGTAGATTATAAAATATTAAGAGAAAAACAAAAAAAAAACATTAGAAAAAACAACTAAATGAGGTGATAGAAAAGAAGAGTTATCACCTTTCTAGAGTGTTAGTGATAAAAAAAATAAATAAGTCAATAAAAATATTTTTAGAGTGTGAATTAACTATTGTTAATACTCTGAAGTTAGAGGTAGCATGTTGTGTTGGGATTTGTAATAAATTTAGAAGTTACATCTCCCATTTCTCTGGTTTATGAATTGCGTTTATTATTCTTGGATTGTTGCGGTTAGTTCGAATGAAATTTTAAATGGAAGATCTTAAATCATTTTGAATCGAGAATAAACTATTAATTTGTACGATTTGAATTTTGTTATATATTTGATTGTTGATTCTATTATCGTGACTTAAAATTTAGTTGCTCATTTGATCGTCATAGCTGTTATCAGGTCGTGCAAGTCCTTGAATTGGATTGCTAATTATATTAAATTTTTTAAATTTACCTGAGATCGTTTATGACTCTTTTTATTTTTGCTTATTAGTTTTATTAAAAAAAAAAAAAAAGTGGTTTGAGAGACTATTTATTAGCGTATTAATTGAGATGACAATTTTAAAATACAGATAATTTAAATTTTATAAAAAATTGATAAAATTATTGAAAAAAAGTCATACATAATATAAAAAAAATATAATAATGATAAATAAAGAAACAAAACGAGTTCTTCTGTGTTACACTGACGGCAATCTCTCTTCTTTAAAGTTTAAAGCTTTCCATTCGAACCCCAAAGCAGAAAACTCATGAATTTCTTCAAGCCCAGAGAAGCCCCTGCGGCTACAACGGCGGAGGCGCGGCCGCAGCTGCCGCCTCAGCAGCTCCTCCACCAAGCCTTCACTTCCCTCCAGACCCACTTCTCTAATTTCTTCCAGAACTTGGAAACCGACCGTCCTCTTAAGAACTCCTTCTACGCTCGAATTTCAAACGAAAACAATAATTTCTATGGCAATTCCAGCTCCAATAGTCGTAATAATAATTTCTCTCCTAAAGATTATGCGATGTCGGCGGAGGATATTGAGTAGAGGCTTGCTGGAGTGCCGGTATACGCACTGACCCGCGGTTATGGAGATTTTGTTTTGGTTGGCACGAATACGGGGAAAAAACTTGGTTTGTTCTGTTTTAATGAAGCTGATGCGAAGGCCCTTCAGTAAAAGGTTGTTCATTCTTCAATATTGAATCAACCGATTCGTAAACATCTGTACATTCAATAAAACTCACTTTATGAAACCCATCCAATTTGAAGTCCAAATAATCAAAAATGGATCATAGGAGATGAAGTCTGTGGATCCATCACGAAGTTCTGACTCGCATGTCGTTCCCGTTCCTTTAAGTAAGGTACATATTGCAGAAATCTTCTCTTTTCAGTTAGGCATTTCTTCAAGCATGTAGCTGGCTTGCATATTTCAGTAATTAGACACTGATAATGGGTCGTTGTGTGTTTGGATTGGACTGAGTAGTAACTAGTATGTGGAATTTGGTGGGGACGTATTTCTTATGCAATGTTCGGAGAATACTGAATTGCAAAATTGTGGGCTCGCATAAAACGAATGTGGTGAGACATTTTGCAGATTCTTGGTGCAAAATTGAAATCATACTTTATTACAGGAATAACCTTTTCTCCATTTGATTTGTTTGCTTGATTAATTATATGCACCGAACTAATAGAAGAGTGGTGATTTCAGATTGTTCAGCTTAGCGTTGATGGGGTGGCTTTAAGATTGATGCCCGAGGCTTCTCAGATAAAGTTGCATTGAAGGTGAGTCTTGGCAGCATAATCAAGTTTTCCCCGATTTTTCATGATCAACCCTTTCATCCTACGTGTAATTTTTTATTTCATACCATTTTATTCATTGAAGTTGCTTATTTTGTTAAGGTTTTGATTGTTTGGACTTGAATGCGTTTTTTTTTTTGGCACTTAGGAGTGGGAAAGGAGTGGCGCTCGGGATGAAAGCTTCCTTGGGGTTCAAAGCTTCATTTTGATTTCCAGATGTCAGAGATTATTATCCTTGTGTGATTTCGGATATATAACTGCATATTATGCATACTGCATAGATATGATCCATGATTTGTATTATAGTGACACTTGAAAGTTTTAACCAAAAAGGAGAAACCTAATATTCGTACTATGGAACACTAGAAATTTCTAACCAAAAGTGAGAAACCTAGTAAGACGAAACTATTAATACTTATCAGCATACGCCTGCTAAATGCAATTAGGGGCGTAATCGTGTAACCAGATGTTAAATGGAATGAGCATGATGTTTTCATATTTATATAATATAAATAACTAAATGAATAATAGGATATCTGCAGGACTGCAACAAATATGTATTTGGAGCGGATATTATTTGGAACACCTACATAATTTCCGTATGGGCATGCATTTATGATTCAAATGTTTTTAATCGGATATTAATAATATCCACTTTTAATGGATACGGATAGATCTCATCTCAAGGGTATGAATGCACACTTATTGAGTTTTCGGTTATTCATTGACAACCTTATATACATTTTACATCAACTTGCATGTGATTATTACAGTTGTATTATCTGCTTGTGTTTTACATGGACAAGGACATGTTAAATACTAGAAATTTTTACCACATTTAGAGTTTTAAGGCATTCTTATTGCTTGTTTTAGATCTTCTTATTCTCTAAACAGTTGTCTTCCTCTCATAGTTCAGTGACTTTGTGCGTTTTTAATCTAATATTCGTTCTTGTTATTCTGCTTTTGATTTCTTTGTTTTGCTGATTGATATGAGCTCCTCTTTCCCTGTTCTCGGATTTTCCATCCTTTTGTTTCACTTAGCATATATAGCTTATTTTACAAGGAACATGTATCTCTTTAATCTTATTAGTGAAGAGCCAAATGCAAATTAGGGTCAGCCCACATATGAAGTTATCTAGGAATTAAATTTTATGGATCAAACTCAATTGGCAATTTTGGCCAAGAGAAACATTGATCCTCTAGATATAATGTGTCAGCAGAGACCTTCGTGTTGTCTTGGACAAGCAACTGTTGAGGTCATTTGATGGTACTTACACCTTACCGGAGAAATTTATTTGAGTTTATAAAGAATGTGTTTAATGAAATTTGCCCGAGTTTTAGTTGTACCAATATGGCGATTATTCAAGTCGAGCTATTTATCATGGAAGAGGTAGGATCTGTTGGAAATGTATGAGTTTATTATGTTATATTAAAGCATAAATTGGTGGAAGACTTAATAAAGTCGAAAGTTATTGTTGCGTAAGAACTTGATTAATTCCCCCTCCCTCTTTCTTGATATTGAGATAAGAAATGGAGCAATCCATTTAAGTAGTACATGCTGTTGCTTCAATGGCTTGTCATTGAACTTTTTAGAATAACCCACATACATAATTATTCAGAGTTGTTCATTTCTGATCAGGATCTTGAAAACATATTTTACTAAGATAAGGTAATGAGCCAATGGTATGTATTCTACATTTTATGAATGATAGAACTTGATTTCTTTTGTTTGATTCTAATCTCAAATTTTGATTAGATTATTGCTGCATCGAAATTTTCTTTTAATTTTCTTATCCCAACTCAAATAACAGTCACAAACTTGATTTTGACTAGCCGAAAAAGAGATATAGTCCTGTTTTTTTTTTTCCGGAAGGTTAGAAAAGAAGAAACTTGAATCCTCCCATATTTCCCCTTTCATCCTTCCGTTTCTGCAATTTGATGAGATTGATTATATGAAATGTACAGGAGGATCTAGAGAAGTACGTATTCAAGAGCTGCACATGGCCAGAATCATTTGAACCCTATCCTAAGGCAAGGAGACATACAGGTACACTTTATCCCTACGTACCATCTTTATATCAAGCTTAGCTTAGCTCTCAAATCATTTTGATTTTAATTGTGCTAGGTTGCTGTTCTTGAGGAAATAATTCAAGGGATGAAGGTAAGGAATCAAATCAAAGTTTGATTGTTCATATCTTGTTTCTCTCTCAGCTCTCTCATGTTTGGAAACAATTATAAGATTAGTTAATAAATACATATCTAAACGATGAGATGAATTCAGTGGAAAACTGGGTAAATAATGTCAAGTACAAAATCCAGGAAGTTGTGACAGCCAAATTTAAAAGAGTGGAAAATAAAAAAAGAAGTTAATAAACAAAAGTGCAGAAGCAGGGAATGTTTGAAATGGCAAGATATGTTCAACACAAACTTAAGTATCACTAAAGTTTGTTCTTGGTTTTGCAGGATAGTTCATTGTCGTCTTGGAACGATGTTGTTTTCGTCCCTCCTGATTATGAAGTCCCAACTATTCCGTCTCGACTTAAAGCAAATTGACTGCTGGAGGCTCCATTATTATTATGCCAAGCACTCTTGCCAAACTTGTTGTCCTGGGACCTGGATATTAAGAGTTGCTATCACAAGCACCATGTAGTTAAGAGCAAGGATTATCTTGATAATTAGTGTGCTGTTTTGTCTTAAGGTTCTCAAGATTTAGCATTTTTACTATGATGTCCTGATTTTTCATTTTTGCATTGTTATAAGAGGGGAAAATGTATTTTTTGGAGGGTGCTCGTACCATCTTGAGCATTCCGCTGGGGTATTCGCCACGTCCAGATCAACTTATGTGCTTTATGAGCAATGGTCAATTCACGGTCAGAAGCAGATACCACTTGGCGGTAGAGTTGGGTAATAGGATCGTGCCTTATCTCTAGATTTTGAAAGTTATCATACGTGGAAGAAGATTTGGAAGCTAGACATTCAACCTAAAGTTCGGTCCTTTCTTTGGCGTTGCTGTCGTAACATCCTTTCTTTGGAAGGACACTTGAAGGTTTAGGATCGATGATGATGTTTTTTATGGATGAGTCCCATAGATCTGTTTTGATGTCATGTTAAAACATATGGTTGTGAGAAATTCTATATTGTATTCATTGTATTGTGTAAAAGAGTATTACAGAGAGCCTAGCCAAAAAGCTAGAAATCCCTATGAATTAGGGATTAAAACAATCTTTATACTAGGGAAATCATATTCTTTCCATAAACATGTGTATCTTCTAGCAGATAGCATGAACGTCGGAGATTACTAGGACAGCCGTGGCAAAGCACTCTGAAGCACATTACGAGGGCTGGCAATGGCTTGGCTGACACCTTGGCCAACCTTGGGCAGCGCATGAATGAGGAGCTGAATATAAAAAATAAGAAAAATAATTGTGTGTACCGTGAAGAGACGAAAGAAGATGAATGGAGTTGGAGGTGTGAGAATAATTGAATTTATTTCGTTGAACTTAGGTATTAACGTTTGTTAAATTTGTGTATACCTTTTATCAGAGTTTGATAAAGTATTGGTGATATTATTGATGTTGGTTTACATTTGCTTATTGATGCAGATTATTGATGTTGGTATTAATGCAGCTTATTGATGTTGATTTACATTTGCTGCTTTTAAATACAAATTTTGAACACTTTGGAGTTTAAAAAGCATCTATTTGATGAACTTATACTGATTTGCTGTATAAGTTTGGCTTGGTTGCATATTTATGAGTCTTTTTTAAGGCTTGTGGTACTTTGGTTTTAAATACAAATTTGCAGTATAATTTTTTGTTGCAGTAAAACATTTTTGGTTGGTTTGCTACATTTTAGTGCTCTTTAAAACGGATTTTCGAACAAAAGCAAAAACAGAAATTAATTATTTAAAATTTCCAACAGAATTTCGACGGAAGCCCATTAAAAAACCATTGTTACAAAGTCTGACCAAAATCCAACGGCACAGCAACAGCAAGACCGTTGGAGTAATCAAAAGGAAAACCAACGGATGTGGCCGTCCGTTTTAATTCAAACAATTGTGACCGTTGTTGATTTCCAAAGGATAGCTCGTCAGTTGAGACGGAACCAAGATTTAATATAGGGAGGAGCAAAAATTAAAATATCTAAAATTAAGGAGCGAAATTTTAATTTTGAGGGATGAAAATATAATTTTTTCAAAATATGCATTATGGTACCAGACGTTGAGAATTGGCGTACTCAACTTCTCCAGCAATTCCACAAGAGGCTTTCTCATCTATTTACAGGGATAAGAATAAAAGGAGATGTAACTCGATTGGTACAAGCTTGCAATGTGCGCTCTAGAAGTAAATCTGATAATAAGATACCGATCAGACTGCTAGTCTTCTAGAACCAACTCAACTTTCAGGATTCTAGTGGAGAGTGGATAAAGGAGGAAGTGTTGCTCCAATGGAGTTCTCGACCACCAAAACACGTCGCCCGAAAACCCGCATCCGCGCCTTGGAGACAATTTCTGAAGCTTAACCTTGAGGACAAGGTTCGGCTTGAGGGGAAGAATGATGAGACCAAATCAAAATATATAGTCCATGGGCCTAATTTATTATTACTTTAGTTTATATGATTTATGAATTATTGTTATTTATTTTCTTAGTTGCGAAACCCTAATGTTGTGAGGGTTTAAATACTTGTTTAGATTGTTTTGATGGGAACGTTTTGGACTAGTAATTGATTTTCTTGTGCTATTAAGTAAAAACAATATGGACAATCATTGAGATTTAAGTTAAGCTCGAATTGATAACTTAAATCTCATTAATTATTTAAGTTAATATCGAATTGATAACTTTTATAATCAAAACTAAATTTTTTAGAATATTAAATTATAATCCAATTTTTTAATGATGCTGTTTAAGTTTGAAATTCTGGATAAAATTGAAGGAGTTTAAAAAATATTCAAAATTCTTGACTCAATCTCTTAGATTATGAGTTATTTTTATTTTTATAAATTATTATATATGAAAATTTAAAAATAAAGACATATAATAATTGGATTAATTCAAAGTTTAATAAGTTTGGGAAAATCTTTAAATAGTACCAAAAATTTGAAAAAATTCCTTTTAGGTCCCCAATTTTAAAAAAATTCCCATTCAATCCCCAATTGAAAAACAAAATTCCTTTTAGATCCCCACAAACAGTACATGTTCGTACATTGTCTTTAGGAATTGCGTATAAAAATCTCAAAATGTCGTATATACGAGATTCTGGGATTTTTATACGCAATTCCCTAAAAAATGTACGCAATTCCTGAATTATTATACAACCTTGGGGAGTGAAAAAGAATTTTGTTTTTCAATTGGGGAGTGAACATGAACTTTTTCAAAATTGGGGAGTGAAAAGGAAATTCAGTTTACACTTGGGGATTTTTGAGGAATTATCCGAAGTTTAGTTTGTAATTATATTAATTTAATCTTATATTTTTTATTCCTCGATGAGATTGACAATATTTGAAGTCTAATATGTTCATTCTCCTAAAAATTCGCATCATGGAGTGTACCTCTGCCACAGATGTGGATGGCCTTTTCCAAATCCACACCCTAGTGCTAGCACAGAAGAGCCGACGAAAAGGTTTGTGGAACAATAGAAGGGTACAAAGTCATTCTCTCAGAAGAACAGCCAGATTTGGCTGGTTTGGGTGACGAGCATGCCTCAGATGGTGATGAACATACCCCGTACCTGAGAACCCTTTATTCGATAAACATGAGTTTTTGGAATTCTGTTTTGACTATTTTTCTTGTGTTAAATTTTTCTTGAAGTTGATAAGTTGAGAAGAAAATATCTGAAGATGTGTTTTCTGGTGCCGTCACGGATTAAAAGGTCCCCATTTGGAGGAGCGATTTGAAAGTTTTAAGAGAATGAAGGGTGATGTTTATGAAAATAATGGTAAGAAATTTAAGTGGTTAGTTAACATGATTTGGGTTGATATGTTGGAAGTTATTGTTTTTTCACTGTAATTGAATCATATCATAATTCGGGTTCTAGATTGTCTTTCTTTAATGATCTTTGCTTGTAAACAAATAACGGTTGATGAAATCAACCTGAACTGTGTATGAGTATTAAAGTTGAAAACTTTATAGTTTGATTTCTACGCGCTCGAGAAACATCGACCCTTTTGGAAATTGAACTTTCTGAAAGGAGAAAGAATGCTGCTTTGTACAACTCTTTTGGAACAAGATAAGCCTTGGTAAATGATATTGAGCTATTTGTCTTGCAATTTGACACGTGTTAATTAGTATTTGTAACTTAATTCTGCATGTGATCATTTACCAGCATTATGAAATTAACACTCCCTGGCTCATGAAATTGCTCATGAGATTTTCGTTCAATTGCTTGTGAGGGGTCAAGATTGCAGCTTTGGTTCCTATGTTAAACTAAATTCTTGCCAATTTGAAAAATTCATATTGTGAATGACTAATGAATTTTGTTTTTCTACATTATCTGTCAATTTATGGTTTGATTATAGCTAATTAATAGTTCGATGTTTTTTCTACTAGGCAAATTATATGTTTCTGTTTATTCATTCTCTCTTAAAAACATTTCACTTCTGAAAATGCAGATGGAATTGAAAAATTGAATGATCAAACCGAAATTGTTTTTACCAGTAACCAATAATAGTGCTGAAGCAGTTTCTGGTGGGTTTACAAATGCTTTACAGCTTGACCATATCAAATCCGCGACTCCAGGTGACATGAATGAACATGGTAAAGAAGATATCCTAAAAGAAGAAGATAAGTCCGCTTCTGTAACAGTGAACTGTGAAGAAGGTATTATCTGATATTGAAGCACTGAGCAAAGATTCTGCTAATGACAACAGTTGTGTCGGTGGTGTTGCTGAAATAAATCATAATGGCAATGTTGTAATATTGAGTGAAAACCCCGAGAATCCTACTCTGAGTGTGCCAAAGACTATACCAACCGACAAAAGTTTGAGTGAAGCTACAACTGATGTTGAGGAGGCTCATTCAAGCAAAGATATCAGAGAACTGGCTTGTGATAGTGAATTTGTAGCATCAGAGAGGTTCAAAAACGCCGGTCCCTTCATCTGATTTCCAAGACTTACCTGAAACTGTCGCTTCGTGTCATGACAAGAATATCATTATCGTTGAAACTGTTGTGGCTGTCGATTCCAAGTCCTTGCAATTGGAAAATGATGACTAAACATGCAGATGGTGTTTCAGCAACAGATCTATCAGCTATTTCAATCAGCAGATCCGATAGTCTTGAAGCAAACTGTGGGTTGGTTTCAGGTACAGTTTGTGATTGCAAATACAAGATCCTTGCATGTTGATTAAAATTCCTAAATATCTTACTAATTGATCATGACTCCTTGATTGTAGTATACTTGCATGTTCACTAAAAGTCCTATATCTGAATTTTCAATCTCTTCAAGCAAGATTTTGGCATTTTGTTCCCTCGGTGATTACATTGTCCTCTCCTGTGACATATACAGTAAAACAAATATTGTTTCTTAGTTTCAACTTTATGGTTGCCCCTATGTTAAGTAAGTTTTTCTAGTTTGGATTAATTTTTGATGATCAAAAGGGGGGATTAGTTTGGAATTTGTATCTCTACTACATATACTCTTTTAATAATAGTAATAAATCAACCTTTTGATTTTATTAATCTCGAATCCCCTCTAAGGCTCTAACAAAATTCTTGCTCTCGCATTGTCTACAGCATGTTTATTCTCCATTATGTTTCAAGCTGATTATGGTATCTATGTCTAGTCTCAGCTATCACTACATTACACACACCATAGGATGCACATTTCTATGCATAATCCTTGGATTGTGCTCTCATTTTGATCCCTGCTGTGCCGCTGATTTAACAGCACTTTCCTCTCAATCCAACCTAGTTGTTGCCGAAACAAACTCCCAATTGGACGCACTAGAAACAAACTCCCAAAAGTGCAAAACATCAACCGATGATAAATCAGATGCTTTTGAGCCGCCTTCTTTCATGACTTTAGTCAACCTGGAAGTGGAGGAGGCAACAGCAACGAGGCACCCACTGCCATAGAGATCGAGACGAGACGGTGCACCACAATCAACACCAGCCAAAATCTGATGATCTTCGGGATGGTTGGTTCCCATCTTTAACCAATGTAGTGAATGAATCGAAAGGCAGAAAGAAAAACAAGGAAATAATAGCGAAAGTAACAAACAGGAGCCCAGTAAAGCAGCAACACAGTCCTCTGAAAAATCTTCTAAATGAAGGGAAAACGAGGAAATAATAGCAAAAGTAACGAACAGGAGCCCAGTAAAGCAGCAACACAGTCCTCTGAAAAGTCTTCTAAATGAAGTTAAGTCGCCGAACACGAAACAAGTTCCTGAGGCAGATCAGAAGGATGAGAATGGAAGCAAAAATAACGGTGCTCCGAAAGTTCAGGATAATAATACCAGTAAGGACATGGAGTGGAATTCTCCCTCGAGATTAAGAAAGAGAAGAAGAAAAAGGGGAAATCATATTGGGTTCCATTTGTTGTTTGCTGCTCCTCAGTACATATGGATCTATAATCAATCGATTCCTTAAGATTATAGGGGTTTTTTATATGATGCATGAGTGTGAAGACTGTTGCTTTTCTTATATGATGCTGTTGCTTTTATATTTTCTTTTCGTTTCTGTTCGTTTTTAAAGAGAAGTGCCTTCAGCTTTACTATTCATCACAGAGTTATCTTTATAGTATATAACTGTTTCTTAAGTTTGTGATCTCTTCCTTGTCGGATTATTGTATTTATATGTTGCACTAGATATAGTTTGAATCTGTGGACTATTTTTCCCTTTTCATTTTGCTTTGGGTTATTGAATAGAATTCCCCACGCTCAATCGAGTATTCCAATTGTTCACAAAATTTTAATTTGCCCAGAACAGCAATCAATTTTGGACTTCTTTAAAACTTCTAACAACTGTTTTCCTCTAACAACTCATCTTATATCTTAAGAGTGTGATTCGAATGCAATCCCATTTGAGAATGCCATCAGAGAATGCGAATACGTGCAGCCGTTGATCAAAGAGGTAATTGCCTCCTACTACTAAAATCCCAGTTTTTGCAACAGTTGCGTTCTTCTATGCAAGAAGAAGACACAAAGAAGTTTGGATCCAAAAAAGTGTGCTTAGGCAGTTATTTGGATGAGCACAACAGAATGAAGAGGAATTTGTATCATTTCAAATCTCTATTCTTATCGAAAAGAAGTAACGAGAAAAACTGAAATATTCCTATTAAAACAAGAAATCCTATAGTTTACAACTCTTCTTTATATAGTAATTCGACCTATTGCTCCGCATCCCCCCATCAATTTACTATGAAGAGAAAAATAAAAAGAATCGAACTACCTACTCATTATTCGGAGGTGAATCATAGAACACCAAAAGCTGTGGTCAGTTTTCTGTCATTAAAACAGAGCTTCGAGCTCATAAATTTATAAATCTATTTAAATCGGGCCTCAAAAGCTACACAGGCCCATTCACTTTTCTAATGCCTCATTGGCTCATTCTGTCTAGGGTTTGAAACACTCTCTCTTGCTGCGGTTTGAATATTGAAAACATTTTCTCTCGCGGCGGTTGAATATTGAAAGCAGAAAACATTCTCTCTTGCGGCGGTTTGAAGACCATTCAAACGTAACATGGCGGACGAACCAAATCCGGGCCAGATTCCACCAACTCCCGGTGAAGACATTTCGTTTGATTTTGAGTTGGATTCGGTTCAATTGAATCCAACAGCGATTAGCTTACAGGCGATAAGCCTTCAAGAATTTCTCGATGGGATTAACACACTAGAGTCTGGGGTACAAGCGCCTGCACAGTGGACTGGTGAACCCTATAATTCAGGGTGGAAGTTTTGGAAGAAGAATGCTGATGCTCCTTTGGATCCTCCAGTAGTAGTAGATGAGAGGGTGAGGTCGATGGTTGATCGCATAGTAGACAAATTTAACGAAACGTCAGCTGGGATTGTAACCCCATGTCTTATCCAATATTGGAAATCGGTAAAAATTGGCAAGGAACATTGGCTGACTACTTCAGAAGAGACTTTTTATACCTTTGGGTCGTTTACTGAAGGGATGATGCAATACCGGAGATTGTGCATGAATGAGCACTCCATTAAAGTAGGAGAGGTATTTAATGAAGAGGAACTTGGTCCAGTCGGACGTGCATTCACAAATAAATGCATGGAATCATCTCCAGATTCCCGATTTTACCATTCCGTCGAGCATCCTTTAAAGGATAAAGCCCTAGATTTGTGTGTGAAGACACGTATGAATTCTCCCATCTTTGCTCATGTGGATTCAACCAATAAGGTTATGGGCGTGCTAGAGCTGTCAACCATGTATACAGATTCCGTAGATGATAAGGCGGAATCACAGAACAGCGTATTAAGGGTACGTAATAATCTAATGTGCTTAGTCTGTTTGTTATCGTGATATTTATCTAATATGATTGTTATTGTGATATTTATCTAATATGCTTGTCGCTTAATCAGATTGTTATTGTGATATCCAATCTAATATTTATAAGATCCCCGTAAGTATTTTTTTTTTTTTTTTTAACTTCTTTTATTGTGTTTTACAGTCAACTTTGGAAGGTGAGGTTGAACGTCAAATAGCAGGCGTCAAATGTTGTCATATTGATCCCGTAAGTCACAAGTTTCTTGAATTTATGAAATTTCTTGAATTTGTTAGTATGAAAGTAAGTTACAAGCTTGAATTTGTTGGTATGAAAGTAAGTTACAAGCTATTTTCTTGAATTTGTCGGAATGAATTGAATTTTTTTTCCCATAGGCACTGCTTGTTGATGTTGAATTGTCTGAGCTTCTAGAAAAGGCCATTGATGGGGTTCCAAATCTGCAATTGGCTCAGATTTGGAACCCATGCCGTCATTGTCCATTTTTTAAGAGAGAAGCTTATATTGCTGTTGGTGCTCATGATAGACAAATAAATTCTATGGTGGGTTGTAATGACGACATAGCTGCATATATTAAACTCGGTGAGTTTGAAAATGTGAGTAAAAGGGGGATGCTTAGCATAACAAGTTTATCACCCAACAAGGCTTGCTATTGTTGGAATATTTGTAGTCTAAGGATTCAAGACTACCCGATGGCACACTATGCCCAACAAGCAAACCTGTCATTCTGGGCTGCTATTTATCTACAGAGGGCTGAATATCAAAATGACAATGATTACCGTGTTCTGGAACTACTCATGACGGGCACTAATGATGGTGATCATTTAGCTTATGTGGACGGAGCTTTTAAGTCAATTTTTGCCATGGTGGACAATCTTACAACTTTCAAGCTGCTTTCAGTAGAACAACGATCTCCGGCGGAGTTAGTAACGGTACTTGGTGATAAGTATCACTTTGGTACTTATAAGAATCTTCAACCTGCTCCAAGAAGACAACTAATTGGTCGTCAGGTTCTTCAAAAATTCTTAGGGAATAAGTCAATGTCTGAGGTGGCAAACGAGCTTCATGGTAAAATGTTATAAATGTTATGTTATTGCATTTGATTGAGTTGGACGGTTTTTATTTTGAGTTTTGACTGTTTTTTTATATCTATTGCAGTAAGTCTTGAAGATATCAAATATTCTAAGGATTTTCATCGTATAAAGTGGCCACGAAAAAGAAGCACAGGTTCGGACATTTCAAAATCATATGCAAGTGCAAGTCTAACGAAACGAAGCCGAAGTAGTCTGGCTGGCAGGAATGATCTTGTGGAGATAGTGGTAGTGTTTAAAAATTTTGAACATGGTGTTGAGAATATAATACGTCAAGTCAGATTTGAATTTCCTACACCTTGGACTATGAAGGCGCTTAAGGAAAATTTGGCACTGAGATCAGGGTTGGCAGCTGACACCTTCATCAGAATAAAATATAAAGATCCCCAGGGTGGAATGACTGATCTGCTATTACAAGAGAGCCAACTAGCCGATAGTGATTTGAAAGTTTGTATAAACACGATAAGATCACATGGCAATGACTGCATTAACCTCTTGGTTGAATCTATTCCCGCAGTTGCTCCTGGGGCTAATCCTTTGCTGCTACAAAACTGACCACTGATCCACTGAACCGACTCCCTCTGCTACAGAATTGCTTTGAACTGATTTGTTTTATTTTGATTTCCTTCGCTGCTACAGAACCGACTCTCTCTGCTAGAGAATTGCTCTGAACTGATTTGTTTTATTTTAATTTGATTTATCCGAATTCTTGTGCTAACACTGATTACAAGTTTTATATGTCTTTCGAATTCTTGTGCTTTCTTGTGGCAGAGTGGAGAAAATCGATCGAAATCAAGATATTTGCACATATAAAAAATATCTCGTGTTCGTTTTAATTAATAGATGAATTCAGGGTTTAATGATGATGCTTTTTATATATTGTTGGAACCAAACACAATTTGACTAGTTGAGGTAAGTAGTAAATCCCCAAATAAAAATGACAAGGGAGTTGGGGCAAATTTACCCATCCGGGGCCATGGAATATTGCATGAGTAAATAATTCATAATCTAATGCGGCATTTTTATGATACAATCACAAAGTTCTCCATAATCGGCTCAAATGTCCAACATTTTTATGATACAATCACAAAGTTCTCCATAATCGGCTCAAATGTCCATGGCAAATTTCACACCATCACTGAGGTACTCATAATAGTTGATTGTGCATTGTGTGTTTCCATTTATACCATGTATTTCACCATTTATCCAAGTCTTCAACTAGATCAGATAAGGTGAAATACATGGTATAAAAGAAAATCACAATAAGAACTAAATGACGAGGGTCGAAAAATGGCGTGGAATTTCTTTACCAACTCAACATAGCCTTATCTTAGATAAGTACTGACATAAGCTCTATTTAATCTATTACAGATGCTACATATGATCCTAACAGGCAAACCAGAACATCAACGAGCTTTGGTCTTTGTCCACTTTCAAATATCTAATGCCCTGTATGCACTGCATCTCCTAAACAAGATAAGATAAAAGAATTATTGCTTCTAAACCTGAAGATTTTTGCAGCATCAATAATTCCACCAATTTATACATCATTTGGGAAAATCTGGAAACAGCCATATGGAAAGCAATAGTCGTAATAATAAAATAAAACTAAAGTAAATCAATAGTCGTAATAATAATTTCTCTTAAGAACTCCTTCTAAGCCAGAATTTCAAACGAAAACAATAATTTCTACGGCAATTCCAGCTCCAATAGTCGTAATAATAATTTCTCTCCTAAAGATTATGCGATGTCGGCGGAGGATATTGAGGAGAGGCTTGCCGGAGTGCCGGTATACGCACTGACCCGCGGTTATGGAGATTTTGTTTTGGTTGGCACGAATACGGGGAAAAAACTTGGTTTGTTCTGTTTTAATGAAGCTGATGCGGAGGCCCTTCTTAAGGAGATGAAGTCTGTTGATCCATCACGAAGTTCTGACTCGCATGTCGTTCCCGTTCCTTTAAGTAAGGTAGAAATCTTCTCTTTTCAGTTAGGCATTTCTTCAAGCATGTAGCTGGCTTGCATATTTCAGTAATTAGACACTGATAATGGGTCGTTGTGTGTTTGGATTGGACTGAGTAGTAACTAGTATGTGGAATTTGGTGGCGACGTATTTCTTATGCAATGTTCGGAGAATACTGAATTGCAAAATTGTGGGCTCGCATAAAACGAATGTGGTGAGACGTTTTGCAGATTCTTGGTGCAAAATTGAAATCATACTTTATTACAAATATTTGAAGGAATAACCTTTTCTCCATTTGATTTGTTTGCTTGATTAATTATATGCACCGAACTAATAGAAGAGTGGTGGTTTCAGATTGTTCAGCTTAGCGTTTATGGGGTGGCTTTAAGATTGATGCCCGAGGTTTCTCAGATAAAGAATGCATTGAAGGTGAGTCTTGGCAGCATAATCAAGTTTTCCCCGAATTTTCATGATCAACCCTTTCATCCTACATGTAATTTTTCATTTCATACCATTTGATTCATTGAAGTTGCTTATTTTGTGAAGGTTTTGATTGTTTGGACTTGAATGCGTTTTTTTTTTTGCACTTAGGAGTGGGAAAGGAGTGGCGCTCGGGATGAAAGCTTCCCTGGGGTTCCAGTTTTCCAGGTTCATTTTGATTTCCAGATGTCAGAGATTATTATCCTTGTGTGATTTCGGATATATAACTGCATATTATGCATACTGTATAGATATGATCCATGATTTGTATTATAGTGACACTTGAAAGTTTTAACCAAAAAGGAGAAACCTAATATTCGTACTATGGAACACTAGAACATATTTCTAACCAAAAGTGAGAAACCTAGTAAGACGAAACTATTAATACTTATCAGCATACGTCTGCTAAATGCAATTAGGGGTGTAATCGTGTAGCCAGATGTTAAATGGAATGAGCATGATGTTTTCATATTTATATAATATAAATAACTAAATGAATAATAGGATATCTGCAGGACTGCAACAAATATGTATTTGGAGCGGATATTATTTGGAACACCTACATAATTTCCATATGGGCATGCGTTTATGATTCAAATGTGTTTTTAATCGGATATTAATAATATCCACTTTTAATGGATACGGATAGATCTCATCTCAAGGGTATGAATGCACACTTATTGAGTTTTGGGTTATTCATTGACAACCTTATATACATTTTACATCAACTTGCATGTGATTATTACAATTGTATTATCTGCTTGTGTTTTACATGGACAAGGACATGTTAAATACTAGAAATTTTTACCACATTTAGAGTTTTAAGGCATTCTTATTGCTTGTTTTAGATCTTCTTATTCTCTAAACAATTGTCTTCCTCCCATAGTTCAGTGACTTTGTGCGTTTTTAATCTAATATTCGTTCTTGTTATTCTGCTTTTGATTTCTTTGTTTTGCTGATTGATATGAGCTCCTCTTTCTCTGTTCTCGGATTTTCTATCCTTTTGTTTCACTTAGCATATATAGCTTATTTTACAAGGAACATGTATCTCTTTAATCTTATTAGTGAAGAGCCAAATGCAAATTAGGGTCAGCCCACATATGAAGTTATCTAGGAATTAAATTTTATGGATCAAACTCAATTGGCAATTTTGGCCAAGAGAAACATTGATCCTCTAGATATAATGTGTCAGCAGAGACCTTCGTGTTTTCTTGGACAAGCAACTGTTGAGGTCATTTGATGGTACTTACACCTTACCGAAGAAATTTATTTGAGTTTATAAAGAATTTGTATAATGAAATTTGCCCGAGTTTTAGTTGTACCAATATGGTGATTATTCAAGTCGAGCTATTTATCATGGAAGAGGTAGGATCTGTTGGAAATGTATTGAGTTTATTATGTTATATTAAAGCTTAAATTGGTGGAAGACTTAATAAAGTCAAAAGTTATTGTTGCGTAAGAACTTGATTAATTCCCCCTCCCTCTTGATATTGAGATAAGAAATGGAGCAATCCATTTAAGTAGCACATACTGTTTCTTCAATGGCTTGTCATTGGACTTTTTAGAATAACCCACATACATAATTATTCAGAGTTGTTCATTTCTGATCAGGATCTTGAAAACATATTTTACTACGATAAAGGTAATGAGCCAATGGTATGTATTCTACATTTTATGAATGATAGAACTTGATTTCTTTGTTTGATCCTAACGTCAAATTTCAATTAGATTATTGCTGCATCGAAATTTTCTTTTAATTTTCTTATCCCAACTCAAATAACAGTCACAAAGCTTGATTTTGACGAGCTGAAAAAGAGATATAGTCCTGTTTTTTTCAGAAGGTTAGAAAAGAAGAAACTTGAATCCTCCCATATTTTCCCCTTTCATCTTTCTGTTTCTGCAATTTGATGAGATTGATTATATGAAATGTACAGGAGGATCTAGAGAAGTCCGTATCAAGAGCTGCACATGGCCAGAATCATTTGAACCCTATCCTAAGGCAAGGAGACATACAGGTACATTTTATCCCCTACCTACCATCTTTATATCAAGCTTAGCTTAGCTCTCAAATCATTTTGATTTTAATTGTGCTAGGTTGCTGTTCTTGAGGAAATAATTCAAGGGATGAAGGTAAGGAATCAAATCAAAGTTTGATTGTCATATCTTGTTTCTCTCTCAGCTCTCTCATGTTTGGAAACAATTATAAGATTAGTTAATAAATACATATCTAAACGATGAGATGAATTCATTGGAAAACTGGGTAAATAATGTCTAGTACAATATCCATGAAGTTGTGACAGCCAAATTTAAAGGAGTGGAAAAATAAAAAAAGAAGTTAATAAACAAAAGTGCAGAAGCAGGGAATATTTGAAATGGCAAGATGTGTTCAACACAAACTTAAGTATCACTGAAATTTGTTCTTGGTTTTGCAGGATAGTTAATTGTCGTCTTGGAACGATGTTGTTTTCGTCCCTCCTGGTTATGAAGTTCCAACTGATCCGTCTTGACTTAAAGCAAATTGACTGCTGGAGGCTCCATTATTATTATGCCAAGCACTCTTGCCAAACTTCTTGTCCTGGGAACTGGATATTAGGAGTTGCTATCACAAGCACCATGTAGTAAAGAGCAAGGATTATCTTGATAATTAGTGTGCTGTTTTGTCTTAAGGTTCTCAAGATTTAGCATTTTTACTATGATGTCCTGATTTTTCATTTTTGCATTGTTATAAGAGGGGAAAATGTATTTTTTGGAGGGTGCTCGTACCATCTTGAGCATTCCGCTGGGGTCTTGGCCACGTCCAGATCAACTTATGTGCTTTATGAGCAACGGTCAATTCACGGTCAGAAGCACATACCATTTGGCGGTAGAGTAGGGTAATAGGATCGTGCTTTATCTCTGGATTTTGAAAGTTATCATACGTGGTGGAAGATTTGGAAGCTAGACATCCAACCTAAAGTTCGGTCCTTTCTTTGGCGTTGCTGTCGTAACATCCTTTCTTTGGAAGGACACTTGGAGGTTTAGGGACGATGATGATGTTTATGGATGAGTCCTGACATCAAAACATATGGTTGTGAGAAATTCTATATTGTATTCATTGTATTGTGTAAAAGAGTATTGCACAGAGCCTAATTAAGAGTTAACCACACCAAACCCCCTGTATTTGTTCCAATTTGCCCAAAAAAAAAAAAAAAACCTATGTTATAAAAATTAGTTAAAAAAAAACATAACGTTATTTTATTTTTTGCACACCGCCGCCTTATTCTATTTTATCAACTATTAAATCTTTTAACCCTAAAATATACTTACTTTATATATTAAAATAATATTAAAAATGTAAATATTTAATGTATTAAGAATAAAAATATTATAATTATATTATTTTTAAAATATACCTATTTAATATATGCATATTATATTAAAAAATCAAAAATATATAAATATTAAAAATCAATTTTAATAGTTTTAAATATATATTACAATATAGATATAAATGAATAATTATTTTTAAAAATATTATTAATACATAATGATGGGTCCAAATCTGGGATGATCAGATCCTATCACTTTACGATTTGTTATGTGGGGAAACAAGAGGGGACTCGCTGGAAACGTTGTGAGGGTTCAACTTGCTAGGACAAACACCCAGAAAACAACGGTCAGATGGCCAAGCTGGGGGAACTGGGGGTGATGCCCAGTTTGGCTCTCCGACGCTCAAGTCAGATGAAGATCTGAAAGAAAAGACGAAACTAAGAGTATGCAGAGTTTCAGTGCATGAAGATTCCTTACAGTGAAGGAGATGAAATCTCCTATTTATAGTTGAGGGTCAGGGACCCTTTGGTAATTTGTGCTTTGTGGTCCTGCCTTAATGTTGCCCTAACACGTGGCGCAATAAGAAGAAACCTAGGAGGAATCTCCTGCAAAAGCTGGTGAAAAGTTGGTGCGGACAACAGTGGCAGGTGCGCGGATGTGTACCGTGTGTCAGAGAGCCATTTTAGGTTGGCAAGGAGGGCTAGCAGCACGCTCGTGGGCGCCATATGCCCGGTGGGCTTCGCGGTTCTAAGGGAAACTGGAGCCAAGGCTTTGAGACCCTCGAGGGGAGCCTTTCCTTGACTGCCCTTGTGAGAAGGTTTTCCCGAGCATGAATGCATGTGGATGATTTGAGGGTGAGACCAATTGACGCTCGAGGGTTGTTTCTTTCTTCAATGTTGGGACATCTTGGGGAGCGAGGGAAGATATGCTCGTGGAGACCAAGTGGCCATGCGACCATTACTGGTAGCGCCACGTGTCAAAACATGGGCCAAGGGACCGAGCCACGTGTCAAAACGTGAGCTAGACGTATTTTTACCCCATCATTTTGCCCCCTAATTCTGGAGTCCTTAGTAATAAGGGCTGTAGAATTTCAATTTCTTCAAATCTCGGGGGCGACGCTTGTGAAGAAAGGTTGCGTGTTGCGGAGCCTTATTCTGATCAAACATTAAATACAGTCCTTTCAGCTGACCGCTCGAAACGTTCTGCATTAAATGCGGATGGGCACATGGGCGTATTTCCCTGGAAAGCAGCGTGTGCTTATGGGAAAGTGGGCGACGTTTCACAAAAGTGGGCGATTTCCAAGGCAGGAAATGATTGCCCTTTGAATTTATTATCCCAAATCGCACCAAAATTTTCCCTATAAATAGGAGATATGTACTTATCATCTTCTTATTTACGCGAATAACTTTCCAGAGCATACTCGAAAAATTCCCAGAGCATACTCGAAAAATTCCCAGAGCATCCTTCAGAGAACTTTAAACCATCTTCAAGCTTTCCAGAAACTTTAGGTAATTCCTTGCTTCTTTTGACTTTCTGACTTGTTAACCCTAGAATTGTTAGTATCAAACCTCCCGAAATTCTGCCTGTCACTATAAACCTCCTATCTCCCCATATTTCTAAAAATTAGAAAACCATGTCTGTAATAGGTTTCTGAAGGTCTAAATGTTTCTGAAGGTTTGGGGATCCATTATACTCGGGCAGTCCTGACGTCTTGCAGCCCGGAGGGAGATCATCACCCATGATTCCTTGATTGAATGACCCGCCTCTTTGAAGCACCCGTCTGGAAGTTGCCCGCATCAGCCTTTCCACATCATCAAGCCTTTGCTGCAGTCTAGCAGCCCAGTCCGGCTGCTCAGCATCGACGTGACTCATTCTAGCAAGCTGGTAATTAGTCGGTGGTAGGAGCCCTGCGTGCTACACTACTAAACCTCCAGCTACTTGGGTTTTGCCACTCCCTGCCTCCTGTAGGTTCATGTTGGATTGAATATTGACCCTTCCGGCGGGCACGGCTACCTGCACCAACTAGGGATTCCCGATGGAAGTCCGTTCTCCTGCTCCTTCCGAGATCGGGGTCCTGTCGGTAGGCGGCTCTGCTCCACCAACTTGTGATATTACCCCGTGGGTTAGTGCCCTTGCGTGCTTGAGGGTTTGTTGCACAATGCACGGAACGACCGCATCAATAGCCCCGTCCATCCTCCTGTTAAGCTCGTCCGGGGTGAGGTGAGATGGATCAGAAGGTTGTGTCACTTAGTTGTTCAGCCCTCCCATGGTACCTGCCACGTTGGCTGGCCTAACAACTCGTTGGGTACCTGCGATTAGGGCTGCTAACTCCTCCAGTTCCTCTGCCGATAAGTGGCAAGGGACCTGACCTCCAGATCCCGTGAGCAGGTGCATCCCTTCGGCCACCTCTGACGTCCCAGCAGCCTGCTGGTAGTTGCGAACCTGCGATATGAGCCTCTCCAACTACTCCAGGGTTAATGGATGTATTTCCTGAGCAGACGGACGGGCTCCTTCTGACGAAAGCACTCCGGGTGCAGATGAGCTGCTAAAGTCCATGATGGTTGGTGGATCGGCAGGTGGGCCTCTACCTGCGAGCTACTGGTTTTGGTCATCGGACCCTCTCGGTCCGCTAGTTAGGCCCGCCTCTGGGACACTCTTGGTGGTCCCCCTCCGAGGACTTCCCCTAGATGCCGACACTCAAATTGCGTCTACCAAGAGCTGCAAGGGGATGTTTTCTTGCGAAAGAAAATCGCCAGCGAGTAGGCTGTTCTCAGGCTGGTTATCCGCCACCCTGCTTGTTTGGCGGGAGTGGTTCGCAGCGGCCTTGGCCCTTTGCATCTTAGATTCGCTTGCAGCAACAGTTAGGGGAGGGATCTGCCCAGTCGTGGTGTGAACGTTGCTTAGCCCGTTCAAAGCCATGTGTGATTTGATGGAATTCTCACGCCTCAACTCAAGAATTTCCACAGACGGCGCTTAGTGATGCTTGTCGGTTTCTGCACCACTAAATTTATCAAGGGATGATAAAGTTTCAAGCCTCGATCCACTTCTTTTTGCCAATCTTGACCTGTTGGAATAAAAAGGGGGAGACCTGCAAAACAAAGGGGTCACCCTCCACTGAATTAAGTCATCAATCGATTGGAAAAGAGATAAAGGAAATACCAACAATAATTAAGAGAGCAATAATAAAGTAAAGAGCAGCAGAGGTGTTGGAAAACAGGAATCAGAAAGCAGCGGAAATTTAAAAAATTTTCCAACAAAAGGATCTTAGACTCGCAATCGTGAATCCAAATTCGTAGAGATCAAGAAACTCACTTGGGTAGTAGCTTTCTTGACACGTTTTGAGTCGCCCTCAAACGCGCTTCATGTGGTAATGGCAACCCGTCCCTCGAAATCTCTTTCTACTTCAGAATCCATTGTAGGGATAACAATCCACACCAACCTAGATTCAATTCATGTTAGGGAAGTTCTTAACAATATAACATAAAGAAAGAAACATGAAACGAGATAAGCATGATTGAAACTCCCTTCGAAACCCAGTTTTGCGAAAGTAGAAATCTGCCAGTCATAAAACCCTCGTGAAAAAATTCATCCTTCAGGATATGGACGAACGATTTTTGCCATCTTCTTTGGTTTGATTTTTTCACTCGTTTTCTGTTGGGTTCAGAATCGTTTCACCATCCCTTCTGGTCGTTTTGCTTGATCCCCACTCCTTGGTAAAGCTCGAATCTTCAAAACTTCTAACTTGAAGCTCTCTAGAGATAGTCCACCAACTTGGCTACAATCTAACTAGTAAGGATGCTAGTTCTCTAGTTAGTGTTTAGGCTTAACCTAGGGTTTCGTTTATCTTGGAGAAAGGATGGTGTTCAACACATGAACCAAAAGAATTCTCGATTAGCTCTAAGGGGAGCTCGAGCTCCCCTATATTTAGGATGGGAGTGGCCGAAAATCCTAGTCCTTATGGACTAAAGATTTGATCCCTCTCTCCTATTACTTGATCATCAAGTAATTTTGACTTTTACTTTGAATTCAAATTCAAATCAACTTTCAAGAGAACTAAAAATATCCAAACTATTTTTGGATAATTTTATACTTTATTTATTTAAAATAAATTACTTATTTTATCTAATTAATTAATTCACAATTAATTAACTAGATTATTTTTCTCCAAAATAAGACTTTCTTTTTAATTCAAAATTAAACCAAAGTCTATTAAATAATTAATCACATTAATTATTTAACACATAAATAAATATACACATATATTTACACACGTGTGAGACACGTGTCACAAGGACACGTGCCACTCATATGAGCCATACGTGTGGTTCACACGTGTGGAATCCTCTTGGCCCGATTAACTCGTTTAACCATTTTAAAGCCTCAACTCATGTAACCAAGTTGTTGTGTGTGACCCTCTAGGTTCTCAATTCAATTAGCAGTGACCCTAATTAATTAATTCACTAATTAATTAATCAGTCCACAGATTAAACGACCATAGTCTAGCAACAGGTGTTTAACCCCTAGCTAAATTGGAATGTTCGGATTCGACAGAACCTTTAAGTCATTGATTCATGTGAGATACAATCCTCCTACTTACTATCTCTCAACCAAGATCTAGGGTAAGGGAATAATTAGAACCCTAATAATCCGGTCTTAAAGCTAAGTGCATTTCTTATCCATTTGATCTCAATCCAAGAAACCCTTTTCTTGATGTCTTGATCTACTGCCTTGGCCAAGGACTCCATATGGCATATGAATGACTTACACAATAAGAGATCACCTTGCAAATGCAAGTGTAGGTCCTTTCTTGATTCTCATCCACTTTTATGAGTCACTTGTGCAACCTCAGCATAAGACTTGAATCAGTTGTCTAAGGCGACACCCTTTAAAGCTTATACCTAAGACTACAGAGTTAACTCATAAAGTGACATGGAACCTCAAGTCTAAGGATCAATTAATCACATCAATGACTCGTGAGATATTTCCTAATCTGGAAGTTTCCATTTCCTGAAATAGAAACTTCCTTTCCCATTTAGGAATCTTCTCACACGGGGCACCTCAGTGAACTTACTTATTAAAGTAAGCACCCTCATGTATCACGTACGTATCAACTATACACTTTGCACCTACATGAAACAAGGTGGTCCTTCTTAAGGGCGTAATCCCACAAGCAAGCCTTAAAGGAGTCAGGTTGACACTCACACTATCTGTAGGACTCATCGGCTTGGAGTATTTTACTAATCATGACTTATGTGATATAGGGCTCGTTTCATGAACCATTTCACCTAAATGGTAGAGTCCTAAAGTCATCAAGATTAGGGGAGTTCTCATACATGCGCACATAATGGAAACACACAAAACACGCATTGGCATATAAAGAAGTGTTTGCCTATGATGATTAATCAATCGTATATTATTCAAAGATTGTTTGTGATATAAGAAAAGTCCCAAAGCAGATTACGTCGAATCGGCTTTCTAGGGCACTATTCCTAACAAGAGGTGCTTGAGCAGCCGGGTGCTTAAGCAGCTCGTGTAGTAGGTCTGATAGGAGCCTTGCACGTAAGTGAATAGGTGAGCAGGTATGCTGTAGATAGTATATGAATAGCTAATGTGCCAAAAGTCCGTTCGCCTGAACGAAGCTGGCGGAGCTGCTTTTCTAGCTTTGAGGAGCAAGGAGGTGAGAGTTGGGGTAGGTAGCACCCGGGCAGGCAGCTGGTTGAGAGGATCTCGGGCAGGTCTCTTCTAGGGAAGGATAGTTATTTGAATTTAAACCCCTGACAGTTACTCCCCACTTCCTAACGAGCTGCTAACACCCCTCATAATCAGGGAGGGTGGTTAGGGCTATACCCATGCGGGCCTGCTGATTGGATTGGTTGACAGGCTGGCTGTCCTATATGATAAGCAGGCCTGAAACAGGCTGCTGCTCGCAATGAACACTTCGTAGGCTTGGTCATTTCTTAAAATGTGTTGGGCCATCTCTTGGACTTGACAACATGGATTTCCCCTAGCATCATAAATTCATAATCTATTCTATTTTACGTTAAAATTGGTAAACTTTGAAAGAGCAAACCTTCTCCAGGGATGGGCATGGCCCAATGATTCCTTGGACTCTATAATTCTTCCAGCAGTTGACCTCCAGCATGCCACCGAAAACATTGACATTTAAAAAAAAATTATGTACCCTTGATGTAATTCATTAATAAGATATATGTCTCCTCAGAAATTTCATAACAAAACTGAAGCACATCTAAATTCAATAGTTACCACTGAATTGGAAATTTGACATAACTGAGGGCAGAGTCCAAATTTTCTAGTATCATGGTGGAATAAGAATGGCATATTTGATATTGCAAATGCTGATGAAACTCACTAAAGAAAGATGTATTGAAACTTTTATGAACAAATCCTATAAAACTTAAAGGGTCACAAGGAGTAGAAATGTAGATGAACACTGATAAATATGCACCAGTGGAGACACCAAATGTGGCATGCATTGGATTGCTAGGTTGCAACCACAACACGTCCTCAGGTTCTAATAAGTTTGGCAATAAAGACCCAAGTCAACCATCCCAAATGACGATAATAACTGAATTAAGATAGAAGATATACAGAATACAACCTATATCAAGATCACGAATACATAAAGAACGAATTCTTGAAAAGTGAGTGGCCAAAACTTTCAGCAAGAACAAGAAGCCCACCAGTTTTTTCAACGGCAACTTTCATCTCAGCAATCCCAACCTGAAGATTGAGACATTAAGTAAATCCAAAAAAAGGATAGTGATCATGAACAGAAAAGGTTAGGTCGCTACAACATGCATCAAAATCCTAGGGGGAAATAACAAAGCAAGGCAAATATAACTGGTACAGATGTCAGAAATAGTAAATCCAGTTGCAAAGAAATTGAATGCGTCTTATGTTAATAGATACAGAGTTTACATACAAGTTGCAAAAGCGGAGGTGTTGCATATCTTCCCACTATTATCCTTAAAATTAGAGGTTGGAAGTTAGCATGTCCCAATTTTTCGTGAGAGTGTATTTCGGGAGAATATCATTAATAGGCATGAAAAGGAAAGGAGCAATAAATTTGCACAGAGGGAGTAATACTTTCATAGTAGTATATGATCTTGTAATTTGTAAATATAAATATGTTTAAAGCCTAAACTACACATCTATATATAAGTATTTTATTGATCTTTTATGAATCTCATTACAACATTGTACTCTCAGTTTTCGTTGGCAACCAGACTCAGAAGTCAGAACATATGATATGCAGGCATGGAACCAACTTCTGTTAGTTTCAAACGAAACTCAATAGTTCATCGACATCAGACATATAGCATGAATGAAGGTGTGTTGGGTCCATCTAATTTCTCCCTAGTAAAATTAAGTTTCACATAGTAGCTACAATTATACACCATGAATATCGGATATTTGGTCGGTTTGGGTTTTAAATCATTAATATAGGATCACAGGCTTATTCATTTGGTTGGATTGGGTTTTAAATCGCTAATTACATATCACGGGCTTATTGATTTGTGTCATGACCCTGGACTAATTGCAAGATATGGGACTTGTCCCGCATCGGTTGTATGGGCAATTGGTGTGGGGTTTATAGGCCAAATGAACTCTCTCTCCCTTCAGACTAATCTTTTGGGATGAACTGATCTCCTGTTTGGTCTATAACAATTGGTATCAGAGCCGACTCGGAGTGGTGGCCTAGAGGAGCTAGCCGTGACCAACGAGGACGTTGGCCCTTAAGGAGGGTCGATTGTCATGACCTTGGACTAATTGCAAGGTATGAAACTTGTCCTACATCGGTTGTATGGGCAATTGGTGTAGGGTTTATATGCCAAATGGGCTCTCTCTTCTTTCAGACTAGTTTTTTGGGATGGGCTCTCCTGTTTGGTCTATTATGAAACTTGTCCCACATCGGTTGTATGAGCAATTGGTGTGGGGTTTATAGGCCAAATGGGCTCTCTCTTATGGGCTCTCCTGTTTGGTCTATAACAATTTGGTCGGATTTTAAATCACTAATTTCTCTCACTGCTTCATTTATTGCATTTCGCTAGCTAGATTATATTTCGGATCCTCCTTTTGTCTTAATGTATTATTTTTGTGGGGGAAAAAAAAAAATCTACTAATACAATTGTGTATTAAATGTTGATGCAGGAGACCATAAGCATATATTACGTTCTAGAAACAATGATATTTTTTCACTAAATCGTCAATTTTCTCATTCACAAAAATAAAAACAAGTGTTTTTAAGATATCTATAATCTATAACTATATAAAAGTGTGGATAGTGGATTCTAGCCATTGTGATTTGACCAAACTATCCTTATAAACTACCCTTATAAAATTTAATTTAACTATTAAATTATAAATTATAATATATGTTGATCAACAATTAATAATTCCACTCAAAATTTAAGGGCCAACTATTCCCATTCTCTACAATTAGTTTATTTATGTTGGTAATAATTTTACTCAAATATATTAACTTAATTATATTTAAGGGCCAATTATTCCCATTCTTTAACTCTTCTTATTCTATTAAGTTATAAATTATAATAGATGTTGTTCAACAATTAATAATTTCACTCAAAATTTAATGGCCAGCTATTCTCATTCTTTACAATTAGTTTATGTTGGTAATAATTTTACTCAAATATATTAACTTACTTATATTTAAGGGAAAATTGTTAAAAAAGAAAAGGGCTTGACGCTTGAGCACCAAGCTATTAGTAGAGTGGATTCCTATTTTCGATTGACTTTCTTACTTCCTATCCCTGTCGAAAAAGTGAGCTCTTTCCTTCCTCTCCACTCGAAGTAGATTGAGTGACTCCTGCCCTGATACTAGTGCAATCAGGTCTGCTCCCCATCTCTTTCCGCACCCCACATCAGTCCCCACCTCTAAATAAATTAAAAAAAAAAAATTATTATGGAATTACTATCCTTCCCCACGGCCCAACCCCAATTTCAAATTTATAACCCTACAACCCACCCACTGCAAAGCCCCAAATTTCATATTGAATATATTTTTTTTTAATTTTAAGTTATTAAATTTTTTTGGGTTAATTACATATAGACCCCTAGGAGTATTAAAAACTACAATTTATGACGCTCTTAGTCAAACAATTACACATACACCCATTGAAGAGTTTGAAAATTAAACAAGACACCCATGAATTAGGGGTTTTTCTTTTAAATTTTTGATGACATCATCAAACTTTTAACTTGATTTTCCTATTTTGGCCCTTCATTCAGTATAACAAGTTTTATTTCAAGAATTACCCCCTATTTATATTTGAATTGGTATTGAAATCTAAATTTAATAAATTAAATCAATATAATTAATATATTTAATAACATAATATTTTCAGCCTCGGCTATCGAGAAATTCTAGGTCCGCCCTTGTATCTAGGTACAGTCAGGAGGATTGAGGAGGAGAAGTTGAAGAACTCCCGCGCAAGATCGATAACTGCAGTTTTTCTGCAGACTTCAACTGAACCCCCATTTTGATCGTTTGATGAATTGATAACCGTTTTGCCATTTGATTATAGGGAGAGCATCTGTTGCATCACCCATGAAAGTATATATTGACCTGGTATGTATAAATCTTGATGAGATTATATTTATTACATGTCCATATAAGAATTCTCAACCTATTAGATCTCAATCAAATTCCTAATTAAGAATAATTTTGGGTGTAAGGTATGGATATCAACATTACTTCTTATCTCTTACATTGAGTTGAAGTGAGAGAATAAGTATTATATCCTTTCTGCTCAAATATGTCATTGTTTTACGCCACATTGTACCACCCAAAAAATAGTCTATTGTAATTTTGTAAGCGATGGTCAGTTATGTCTTACAGTTTTAATTTTTACCGTGGTCTTTTATAAATTATTAAGACTACACACAAAAGACCGTAGTGAAAATTTTAATTCGTACGATTTTGCAAGTGCCGACAAAACTGATGGTGGGAAAAGAGTTTTTTATTTGTAGATTGTCAAATTATTACCCATGGTGTTTGCCCTAACGAATGTCTATTTCATCATCAGTATGAACAAAAAATATTTAAAATTAATTAAGTCGAAGAACTGCAAGCAAAGTAATAGGAATAATTATTAACCAAGATCATGTTGTAGTAATCATAAATCTTTTACCTGTCGTCGACTTCCCATATATTGTAGTTTTCACATCCCGGCTTTCTCTCAATGCTAATTAGTATGTCTCCGTGCTTCAACAGTTCAACTAAATTAACCATATCATGGTAAACTGGCAATCCAATTTCCATATTGTGTTTTTCTGGATATTTGCTCACTGATTGTCGTTACAATGAAATTACTGGTAGTTTCGTTTCAGTTAACTTTTACATGATTAATGCCTGATGCCTGTGTCATTTTTTCCGAACTTGGAACCTCAACTTTATTTTTGTTTCTTTAATTGTTTCCATTCTCGGATAGTTCATGTACTAAAAGCGACTATCGAAAATATACTGGGCGTGACAATATCCATGTTACTTATAATATTTCGGCAACTTCACTTGGGCGGAGCCTTCTCTTCTTCACTTTACTTATTAAGCTAGCTCTTGTCCTACATTAGTTCAAAATCCAAGGTACATGTTCTTAATGTAATAAACTTCAGAAGTTTGGTTTCTTTATTCTTTTGAATTTTCATTTTTTGAATTTTCAAAATAGTGTTTGCCTTATTAATAGAATCGCTTCTTTGTATTGCCTTGTTGTTGTTTTTAGTTGGGTTAGAGTTGAGTTAATTATACATGTATTAGTTTGCGGTTAATTGGAGTCTAACCAACTTAGAGTTATGGAAAGCAAATATATGTATTTGAACACATACGATATAGCATCTATTTACAACATTTCTCAATCAATTACTTAAAAAAGAATTTAATTTGTTGATACGTAGTATAGCATCTATTTACAATGTTTAGCAAGATTATGGGAGGACAATTTACATGAAGGAAAAAAATTAAAACGGGACTTTCGTACTTTTCCTTATTTTTTTAATAGAGTTTAAATATTAAAAAAATTAGTAAGGAATGGCCATTGATAGTTTTATAGTTAATTATTATTCAAACCACTATTTATATATCATTAACAGGGTAGCTCTCTAAGACTCAACATTTTTTCATTTAATTATTTAGAAAAGAATTTTATTTATTGACACATGCTGTAGCATCAATTTACAACCTTTTAGATCGACTCTTTATATATTATTAAAGGGTAACTCTTCAAACTAATTTAATGTAATTGAATAAATTTCAAGTCATCTAAGTATGGATTCTTGCAACTCTTCCGATATTTGAGACTCTATGTTCTATCATTTAATACTTCAAAAACAAGACTTTCGACTCTATATTTTCTCAATTAATTTCTTAAAAAAGAATTTAATTTGTTGATACATACTATAGCATCTATTTACAACGCCTAACAAGATTATTGCAAGACAAGTTACATGAAAGGGGAAAAAAATTTTAAAACGGGGACTTTTGTACTTTTCCTTTTTTTTTTTAATATAGTTTAAATATTAAAAAAAAAATTGGTAAGGAATTGATAGTGATAATTTTATTATTGATTATTATTAACATAAAAATAAAGGAGCTGTACAAATTAATCACCAAAATATCACACATTATGAAATTTATGATTGAATCAACTCTTTGTCAGTAACAGGATAACTCTTTAAATTAATTTAATGTAATTGAATAAATTTTAACTCATTTAAGTACTAATAATTCTTGTAACTGTTCCAATACTTGGAACTCTACATTTTCTCATTTAATTACTTAGAGAAGAATTTAATTTATTGACACATACTACAGCATCTATTTACAACCTTTAACACTCATTTAAGTAAAGATTCTTGCAACTCTTCCAATAGTTGAGACTCTACGTTTTATCCTTTAATTACTTCAAAAACAAGACTAACAAAATTATTTTTAACCAAAGGGTCCACCCTTTTGCTAACCCCACAATTATTATATCCTATTCAATGTTAATTGTTTACATTTATAATTGTAAAAACTCATCATATGTTGAATAAAATAATAGTATTTCACATTCAAGGTGGACTATTCAATTTTTTCAATGAGTTATATTATATATATATTGGTTTAGTAGCATCACCAACCACTAGCGGAAACCTCGAGAGTAATACCTAAAAATAAAAAAATACTTATCATGGAGAATTATGATACTTCCGAAACTATTCCTCTCAATTTACTAAAATCAAAACAAACGGAGGCAAAAATTAAGGTGATGGTGATTCGACAAGGCAATAACAAGGAGAAGAAGCAAGATTCTAAAACCGTAAGAAAGCTCATATTTATGGACGATTAGGTAAATAGAATACACATATTTTATTTGGGTTTTTTATCATTATGGAAAAACTGAATATGCCGCCATTTATAATTAAGTCGATTTATAATTCTTTATCCGTTGCAGGGAACAAAAATACATGGCATTATATTTATGGATATGGGAACGCGCTATGAAAATGATTTGATATTCAATAGAACTTACCTCATAGAGAATCCGACGGTGAAGGAAATAAACAGAAATTACTTAAATGTCAACCCCCGAATCGAGTTGGTACTCCAAGCAACAACAATTGTGAAAGAAGTAGACGAAAAGTTCAGCTACAAACAGATCACTTCCGATTTTACCAAAATTCAAGGAAATCACCGTCGGTTTTGATGAAAATCAATTGATCGGTAAATTTTCAATTATCTTTAATCACTAATAAAAAATTCAAATTTATTTTAGTTCTCTAACAAACTAAACTAAAAGCCAAAGATTTCCCCCCACTGTTCGGACTTCGGAGTACCCCGATTACCCCCCGAACCGTACAAGATAGTTACCACCTATTATACGACTTTCTAACTTCACTTCTTTTTCCTGGCCGTTTCAATATCATCAAATTAAATAGTTAAATTGAACTAAAGGCATATTGATTATCTATTTTTGGCCTAAATAAATTAAATAGTTAAGTTTCAATGGACAACGATTATATAAAATCACAATGCTTTCTTATTTTCTCTCTCAATTTGAGGTCCGAAAATTTCGAATATACGTAATGCAGAACAACAGCCTCTTTGAATTGGATCTCTCTATGCAAGAAAAGAAATGCATAAACTAATTATGATGAGCATGTTGAGGAATCAATCCAAATTCAAAAATGAATTGATATTCAATGTTCTATTATCGATCAATGTACTTGGGAATATTTGCATAGTTGTGCCATCTGTGTGAACAGCTGGGACGTAGATGATCCTGAATACGAGCCGCTGATCTCCCATTTTAATAAGTTAGAAAATAGTTAGGATTGTCACGAGATGCCCCTTCTCATAGAGCAAATAAGTGTCTTGTGCCATACCCATATAAATTCGCCAAATATGTTTTCAAAACAGAATTAATTATCTCGCTGAGTGGTTTCTTTATATCATCTCTTTCCACAACACTCTCCTGCAGATTAAAAAAAAAGAAAAGAAAAGATTTTTACAATTTTTCTTATAATGCAGATGTAATTGGATTTTTGAAGAAAGCGAAACAATCATTCCAATTTTGGAGAAACAACAAAAGCATAGGATATGGAAGAGAAGTGATACTAATGAACTGTGAGTAAGAAAATAATTAAATATTTATGATTTAAGATATAATTATTATTAATTCATATATTTTATTTGGGTGAAGGTCGGAGACTATCACAATAAATTTTTGGGACGACTGAGCAGTAACAGAAGCACAGTGGTTACAAAAAATGGAAAACAAGAGAGAAATTGTGGGAATTCCAGAGTTAAAAAACACAGATGTATGGAGGTATGATACAAAAACACAGACAAAAAGAAACAAGATATACTTGTAAGGAATGAAATATATAATTAGAATAGATCATCTAATTATTGAAAACAAATGAAACACAAGGTGAACTACAATTAAAGGCAACTTCTGCAACAGAGGTACTCCTCAATCCAAATTGTCCCCAGGAAGAAAAGCTTAATACATGGTGAGTTTGTATTATCATTATGATAATATAATGGATTTTTTTTATTACAATATATTAAAAAGTTACTGAAAAAATTAATCACAATAGTTGTATCTATGATGAGCAAGTTGGTGTCCTCCGAGAAAACAAACATAGAGAAACTATGGATGATGAAGAAAATGAAAGACACCAATGAAATAATCATCGCAGAAGTGACTTATAACTGGCCGAAGTTACAACAAGTAATCAAGAAACAAGCAATAGAACCTTCTAACTAAAATATTTTTGTAATGTTTGAGACTAATACTCTTATCACAAGCTAACACAATAGTATAATATTTTTTGGGTGCATGGAAACACAAACTCCAATAATACTTAAAGAACAAACACTACTACTTCAAAGCAAAAGTTAATTCCGTTGAAAACATATTCACGCCATGGTATGAAGCTTGCAACAACTGCACAAGATCTGTTTCAAAAACAATGCAAGGAATACAGTGTAGAAATTGCATAGATAACGAAGTGGAAGCATCACTGAGGTATGAGATCTAAAAACGTATAAAATTTAATACAACGAGATACAGATTACCAAACTAATTCAAAACATATAGCTATAGGGTTAACCTAAACGTAGCAAATGGAAGTGAACGAGCCATAATCACACTATCTGAAGAAGTAGGGGAGGCGTACATTGGATGTCCAGTGACAGAGTATATTGAAGCAATAAGCAAGGTATGAGAAACAATCAAATTAAAAATAACAAATATTAATAATAAGTAAAAATTGGCAAGGTCAAGAATCATCACTTCATTACAAAGCTTTGGCGGCAACAATAGAAAAAGAGTACAACTTCCTTTTCAGACTTGACAAAAATACAGAAATAAAAAATGGAATTTTATTCGTCGTTGGAGAAGCAATTGAAGATACAAAAAACACGAGACCAAAAAAGGTCAACACTGTGGAGAAAGTGGAAGAAAACAGAAGGGGGAAAAATAAATATCAAGAATAAGGAAAAGGGAACAAATAAAGACGACATAGACAAACAAAATGAGGCAAGAGGCAAAAAGATAACAAAACCTAGGGAGGCAGCAACAAAGAAAAGAAGAAAACAGATTTGGTGAGAGGAGAAAAAACCGAGATAAATGATGAGATTCAAATTTTAGACAATAATAACTCCATAGATACATCTGATGAAAGTTTGGCATCATTTTTCAAGAGAAAGTCCCCAAACAAAGTAAACCAGAAGCATGGAAAAACAAAGTTGTTGAAGGCAATAAAGAAACAAAAGGAATAAGGGATTGTTCAAGGACACTAAAAAAGAGAAATAAGAAGCACGTGCATGTGTTTTCAATATTCATATGAATGTATTGAATACTTGCTTCTAAAAGAATAAAGAACAATACTAAGTACAGCTGCAAACATAAGCCATCTTTCGAGAATTATATAACAAATAATAAAGAGCCACTAAATATCATATATTAAAAAAATTCAAAAAACACAATCCAACGCAACAAATATAAGTACAAACAAATATACACGTGCAACGCACGTGCACCTTGCTAGTATATCAAATGTGTCGACGAACCCTATAAAATAAATGAATCAGCACAGAAATTCCTGAACTCGTGGTCAAGCAATAGCAGGGACAAGTAGATTCCTAGAATGGCAGAATATAACCGAATATTACGACTTGTTTTACATACTAACTCATTCTCTCTGGAAGATAATTAATGACAATAATAATGCAGCAAAAAAAAATCTGCATTTCAATGATTCGTATTCTTCCTCGATTTGAAACCAAGCACTGGTTTAGCAGGCCCGAGGACAGAGCCCTATTTTTGCACTTGGGATGACGAGTTTTGAGGTTTTAAAAGATTGGATAACTCAATTACGGTTAATTATATTTAGGATGGAATAATTACAGTTGATACTCTATATTTAGATATACTAACATTTACACCTACCCACCAACAAATATAAATTTTCATTTGGAAACCCGAAATGCCCTTGTTGACTTTACTCAGCTATTCTTGGAGCTCTATTGTAATTAAAATTTCGTAAATTATGTGCAAGTGTGCTAGTGTTATTACATCTAATAACTGGAGATCTAGTTACGACAAAATATCTCTGCAAATGAAAGATAATTACAATATCAGGGAGAAATTACAAGGACAGCTTATGGAATTCACAAAAGGATAAAAAAATAAAGATGATGGAAGAATGTTAGTTTTCCAAAGGAATTGCAAGACATTGAATAGGTTCTTCTCATCTCAAATCCTAATTATATCAAGGCAAATCAAATAGCATAACATCTAAGATTCATCGAAGGAGAGTATAGGATTAGCTCGTGTCTTTTTATTTCTTTGTTGAGCTATAGCTATTGTTAAAACATGGTATTCGGGAAAGTTTTTGTATTGAGTTCATAATGTTTGTTCATTGATACAATGGAAGAAGAGCCCTAGAGAATATATAAAACTGAGTTAGGTAACAAACCCCTCCAAATCAGGCCTAATTACTCTCCACGGGATTTAGTCTAACATTCCTAATATAAACAATCTCTAACAGGTATTGATCTATTGCATATAGCTATCCACTTGAACTCAGTATTTCCTTATCGTAATTATTACCCCTAAAGCTGAAATAGATCAGCTCTTTTTTCTCGTTACGAGATGCTCACATTTCAAGCGCTGGCTTTAAAACATGCTTAGCGTAACCAAAAAAGCACCAATTAATTATCCCCAGACGCTTAAGCAAAAACACTTAGATATATCATTCATGTATTTACTACTCGTGTATCAATACACAAGATTTCACATTACCTGAGCTCATCGATCACAGAAGGCAAGCTCATCTTCCTATCTATTGAATAATGAGCTTGGCCTTACTCATCCCCAAAAGCTAGTTGTTGAGGGGAGGTTTGCCATACCATTATATATTGAACACCACATCACTAATTATTCGATGTGGGACATTTAACACACCCCCGTCACGCCCAAATTGGTACGTGAACATTGCAGGAATGAACATCTGCAAGCCACAGGAATGAAACATCTGCAAGCCGAGTGGAGAGAAGAGACAGGCACAGGAATCGAACATCTGTGAACCCGCTCTGATACCATATTGAATAATGAGCTTTGGCCTTACTCACCCCCAAAAGCTAGCTGTTGAGGGGAGGTTTGCCATGCCATTATATATTGAACACCACATCATTAATTATTCGATGTGGGACATTTAACACAGCCCCGTCACGCCCAAATTGGTGCATGAACATTGCAGGAATGAACATCTGCAAGCCGCAGGAATGAAACATCTGCAAGCCGGGTGGAGAGAAGAGACAGGCACAGGAATCGAACATCTGTGAACCCGCTCTGATACCATATTGAATAATGAGCTTTGGCCTTACTCACCCCCAAAAGCTAGCTGTTAAGGGGAGGTTTGCCATGCCATTATATATTGAACACCACATCACTAATTATTCGATGTGGGACATTTAACACACCCCCGTCACGCCCAAATTGGTGCGTGAACATTGCAGGAATGAACATCTGCAAGCCGGGTGGAGAGAAGAGACAGGCACAGGAATCGAACATCTGTGAACCCGCTCTGATACCATATTGAATAATGAGCTTGGCCTTACTCACCCCCAAAAGCTAGCTGTTGAGGGGAGGGTTGCCAAGCCACCACATCTTTGATTATTCGATGTGGGATACTTGACACACCCCTGTCACGCCCAGGGCCGCGGAATGCGGGACAAACTAGAGCGTGAACATTGCAGGAATCGGAACATCTGCAAGCCGGGAATCGGAACATCAACAAGGACCCACTGTACAAAAAAGGTTCCATCTATATATATTATAAAAGTGTGAGTTGGGGTTTTTGGTTTCTTGAAACTTTGATATCGCCCAAAATACCCTCATAATAATTATATTAATAATTTTAATCAAGGATAATTATATAAATACATATTATAAATTATTAACTTAAAAATTATTAAAAAACTACTTATTGACTTAAAACAAGACTCTTCATAGAGAAGAATTGAGATTTTTTTTAATTGATTAAAAATATGTATAATTCAATAAGGATTCTTTTAATATTAAGATATTAATTAATTGTATTCAAATTTAATAATATAAGATGTCAATTTTACCTACAATTTAAAGTGTTTGTTATAATAATAGATGTCTAACGAATTAAAAGACAATAAATTAATCACATTATAAATTTTGGCAAATGGAATGTTTTCAATTACATATTACTAAAGTCTGTTAGACTAACATGCCAAAAATTTCAATTTTAAAACCTACAATTTAAAGTGTTTATTATAATAAGAGACGTCTAACAAATTGAAAGACAACAAAATAATGCATATTATAAATTTTGACAAAGGAGTGTTTTCAATTGAATATTGCTAAAGTCTATATCTCTCATTTTATAAAAATCTCATATATGAGTTATATAATAATATATTTTGGGATTGAAAAATTCTTTAAACAATATAAATTTTTAAAAAAAAATACAATTTTATTACCATATGGCATAAAATTTTACTGTAGGTCCGATATTTTTATTTAACTTTTAGTCTCAACATTTTAATGAAGTTACAATTTAAGTTCCACTATTAACTTTTTGGACGGAAAAGACATGAACGTTTCATAGCCATTTGTGGAATTTACTACTTGTGTTTAAGTGCAATGTTATCAATTCTAGCTATATTTATTGAAACAATCTTGGATTGACTTCTACTTTACTAACTAATTTAAGGATAATTTAACTCCTAAATATGACTAGAATTGGTCGCACATCACCTAAAACACAAGTTACGGAAGGGCTCTCCTAACGACCCACGTGAAGTGCACAAATCTTTTTCATCAACAAAATTAACATCCTATCGAACTAAAAAGGTTTTATGTAAATAATGGTGCACACAACCAAATACTTTATATGTTGTAATATTAAAATTATACTGCTTCAATATAAATTTAATAAAATTGTATTAGAGCGAATGAATATAAATATTAACGAATAAAATTTCTATTATCAAATGAGATATATTGTCTTTCTAAATGCAGAATTGATCATGTTTAAGAAAAATTAATTGTTAGTAGATTATAGACATAATCAAACGTAGTGATGATGATATTAATATTGAGTGAACTATCGAAAAATAGTTGAGAACAAGATTTGATCGAGAGGATCAAAAACAAAGACAATTGAAAGAAGCGAGATTTGATCGAGAAAAATTGATTTTGGGATATTGCCACAGTGGCGGTTTGGGGGATAGAGAGAGAGACGAGAAAGAGATGTGATATAGAGGTATAGGGTTTGAAGGTGATTTATAATATCACATAGAAATAATTAGCACACATTATTGTTACTATTTTTATTTTTTATTTTTGTTATAATCAATTAATAGATAATATGACTAATATTTTGTTAATACAATTTGCTAATATGAAAAAAAATATTTGTTATATTATAATTAATGTTATATTATATGATCATGTCGGAATTTGGTGGCTGATGAAACTGCTGAATCGATCAGCTTGATGACTCAATAATTTATTTGAAAGAAAGTCTTCTCAACCTGAAAATGGGATAAGGGAAAAAAATAGTGAATTAGATCAGGTCACAGGTGGTCATGATGACGTAAACCCCTTGATGCCTAAATTTACAATTAGCTCGAGAATCTTATAAGTAAATTAAAGTACTCGAAAAGTGCAATGGATGTGTACTTACCCACTGAGATGAATTCTACGAGTATTATAGTGGTGGGCCTTTTTACGTGCCTAAGTACACATACTTAATGTGCATTAAATGCATCTATAGAGTTGATGGTTGTAGGTATGGCGCACTTAAGTAAAATAGGTCAGGAGATTATCTGCATTTAATGCACATCTTGCATGATCCTTGACTTGCATCTTAACTGGGGAGGTCGAGAGACTTGGTCACCCGATTTTTTCTCAGGCATAAATTGACCCCTCTATCTTGGGTCGGGAGGGACGTCGAACATGCAACTAACTAAGACTGATACATCGTGCTTTGTATCATTCCACGTTTTGGTAGGTATCTTCGTGACATTACGCCACATCATGAGCCCCCAAAGAACACCAGGTAGAGCTGGCGGGCTGACGGTCTTTAGACTTATAGAGGCGTCATTTACGCGTAAATCAACTCGCCATACAGTAATTATGACAATGTTTTGTTTTTTTCATTCCCTGTGAATAGGGCTTTTCAATCATTTTTAGAAGTTATTTTTACTGAAGAGCATATCGAGTGAGTAGAGCAAGTACCTGTGAAGAGTTGTTTTAATCTGAGTTTCGAAAGACAAGCTTGAGAGAAGTTGGTCGAAACGCCTTCTTACTTTCCACTTAGGCATTATCTCGATCCAACTCTGTATGTGTTTCTAATTTTTTTCTTCCCATTTTTATCTACTTTTAAGATGGCATCGAGAAAGAAGATTTTAATGCCTACCCATAAGACAATCATTCCTGAGCTTTAAAAGCCTCTAATCCTTGACTTATGGCTTCGGGATGAGATCGAGTTGGAGGAAGAGCAGTTGGAGACTATAAACATTTGTCTGAATCTACCTTCTATATCTTACTTTATATAAAAGAATTTTAAGTTGAATTCGAGATGATTTGAGCGATACTGTAGTTTCTTAACTTGGTGGGGACAAATATTATTAACACTAAATACCTCTTATAAATTATTACATTCCTTAAAAATACTTATTTAAGTAAATTAGGATAACTTAAAAATTAAAAATAAGATTCATTTAATCTAAATTCTAAAGTAAAGATGATCAACGAATTTTACATATCAAACTAAGTATATAGAGTCAAATAAAAAATAAATATAAATTATAATTTATTTTTTCATGCTAATTTTACAATATACCTTAAAAAAATTTTGTTTATGAGATGGTGTCTATTATGCATGAGCACAAATATGATACAATACAAATTGATTTCTTTGTTTAACAGGTGGGGAGATATTTGACACAGTATCCAACACAAACGCACAATAAAATAATATTTTTAAACGTGTTCGTGCATCATAGGAGGATTGTTTGTTTGAAACTATAACTTTTTTATTTGTATAGTTGAGAGTTATATTAATAATTAAGTTTCAATTGAGCACTAATTATTTTAAAAAGTTGATATTTCAAATAATTTAATTTAATATATTAATAATTAAAAATAATTAGATAAATCGTGTATTTAATGTGCAACGCACATTGTTTTTACTAGTTATACTAAATATATGAAAAGAAACAACAAAAAAAAAACTCACTGTTTAGTTTAGGTGTAACTTTGTTTCTCATCCCTAAAAACAAGAAAAGATGTATTTCAGCCCACCTGCCTATGGGACCAAGCATGATAGTTCTTTGCATCCTGAGAGAAGATTTCCTTAGTGAACTCAAGCTCCATTTAGCTACATCAGTCCCAAGCTTCTCAGCAACCCAACGCCTAAGATGCCGAAGAATTAACAGTAAACATTATCAGCCAATGTAAATATTACTCTAAACAAGGTCTTTTCTCTAAAAATTCACACAATATCAAATTTTTTTTTTTTGGCTTACTTTATCCATGGCTTCTTACCTCCTTGGCAGCCGGTCCGATAGTGCCCTCATACAAACCAAAACAATCACATGCTACATGACTGGATTGTCATAAGTGATAATAATATACTAATAAAAACTTACACTCATAATAAAGCTTTTCCAGCCTAACAGAGGATTTCAATATATGTTGTATCCCTCGAAAAGATACAAAGGAAAAGCTTGATACATTCATCGGTTTCTAGAAACAAAATAATTTCTTTGCTATTCAATTATGTTTCTCCAACTAATACTCACTTAACATCCACCCAAAATAAATCCAATTTGACACGGATGAAAGATGAACCTGTAAAATAACATTGCTTACCTTATCTGATAGTTCTTGGAATTGTCTCCATTTCCTCCACAAAATTCAACTCTTCACGCAAATCAACATCAAGTGCCTCAAGTATTACACGCCTGATTGCCAAATCTAGAAGTAAATGTGCAAGCTCATCAGAATTTCTTGTACATAAGAACCACCAATGAAAATATTCTAATCAGAACTAGTCAATCCACTGTACAGAAAGCTCACTTTAGCTTCATCCGGATGCACATTTTGTCATGCAAATGAAATGCAGAATTAATAAAATACAAAAGCAAAAACATATTCACCTCACATGTTTGTCCTAAAAATTGGTCATTAGCAAGTTGCATTCAGTGTCAGTCAAGGCATACAGGAATATTCTCTGGTAATTTTAGCATCAGTGAGTACTAAAATCATGAAATTTCTATATTTTTTACGGCTATTCAACTTCATGAGCAAGTCAACATCCAAGAAATACACCTCCAGGTTGATTGAAGTTTGACAAGCAAATGAAGAGAGAGAACAACCAAAGCAGATCGACTCAACGATTTGTAACACCAAAAGAATACAAACAAAAAGGGAACAAGAACCTGCAATCAAGTAAAAAGGAAAAAACAATGGAATTGCATCTTATGAATACGTCCCTAATACCAGAAAACAACAAAACTCAAGTGAAAGTTTGTTTCTGTAATGCATGCTGACAAAAGTGTAACTTCAAACTTTTAACTAGTTATACCTCAGTTTGGCTGAATAAGTTTTTTTCTTGGCCAAGTTGTATAGATGCCATGATTGCCTACAAATAGTCTAATTTCTTGTAGTGGAGTGCAGAACAATTATTGTCTATTTTACAACTCCCTATTCCGCCTTGTCAATGTATCTTGCTTCCTTAATGCTGCTGCTTCTGTAAAGTGAGTCATTTACGTATGTTGGTTCTCGAAGATGATTCTTGGTAGCCTATATTCTTGTAGTTACATTTCTAATTCTGCATATTCTTCATAATGCCAGTCAGTCATAGAACTCATCATGTAATTCATCTTTTCGGTTTGTATTGTCTTGACAAGTTGGTCAGTTAAGCTTCGTTTCGTTATTTTACTTTATTTGTTTATGATTTTGATACTAGTGACTCTTTGTAATTGGATGTTATCAGAAATTAAATAATCCATACAATTAATTCAGTTTCAAATGTAAAAATATTCTACTTTAAAAAATTACGCAAAAATCCATACAATTTGTACCGTAAACTATTGCCTATTAATATATAATAGATCCCTAATATGGCATAAAACTTATTCTAAATCCCTCATTTTGGATATTTTAGATTCCCAATACGCATCGAAGGTTGGCTTAGTAGGATGAAGTCCTTCTGAGAAGATCACGATCATGGTCGTCATTCTGGCTCCGGTTGGCTGGAATATGATCAGGTTGAGAAAGTGATGCTGCTTACGACATCGAAGATGTTCTTGAGGAGTATATCTTTCACCCAAAGCACTACGACTTCCACAGCAGTAAGATCACAGCCAAGATTCACAGCGGCGCACACCATGTCTATTGGGACTTCCGCGTCAGTGGGATCTACAAAAAGATTAAAACTATCAGGGAAAACATCGGTGAAATCAAATTGCCACTACTAGAAAGCGTCGCAATACGCGGATCTTGCGACGCTTTTTCTATTGTGACGCTACCCTAAAGCGTAACATAGGTAGCCACCTTATTAGCTTATCGTGACGCTTTCCGGCGCCTCTATATCTTTTCTGTAATGACGCTTCAAAGCATCGCGATATAGTGTGTTTAGTGACGCCTTTAAGTGTCATATTAGGAATCCTAACTACCATAACTGACAGGATATGATGACAAAAATAAGCATCGCAATAACGTTTGATGCGACGCTAAAAGGCGACGTATTATATACGCTTTAAAGACGCTTCTGGTTGTCTCTACGGGTATATTGAAACGCTGACGAGCATCAAGATATTGTGTAATGTGACACGTTGTGACATCTCAAATAGTTATTGCGACGCTCAATGAGCGTCTCTATAAATATATTGCGACGCTTTAGGCGTCTTCAAATCTGTTTTGTGACGGCGATTAGCATCTCAAATTACTTGTTTAGACGCCCTTCATTTTCGTAAATTGTGGGTATCATGACGCTTTTTGGCATCTCAAAAATATTGTTATGACACCTATTATTGTCTCGAAATATCATTTTTACGACGCCTTTTAGCATCTCAAATAAATTGTTGTGACTCTTGTTATTGCCTCCAAATGGGTTTATTTTGACGCCTATTATGTCTCCAAATTCGGTTATTATGATGTAATTGTCCCAATACAATGAATTAAAAAGGCACACATAACATTTGAAATACAAATGGATAATGTAATATTGTCATTTCATATACCAAAAATTATTCACAACATTTACAAAGGCGTTTTGCTGCTGTTCACTGACCCGAATATACATGCCTTCCGAACAGAAATATATATGTCCAAATGCATTTCAAATGCATTTTAAGGCTGTACCTAAAATGCACCCAAATATATGTCCAAAAACAGAAATATGCTGTCCCCAAAATGCACCCAAATAAGCTGCCGAAGCAAAGCAAAAGTAAAAGCCATTTCAAGACAAATATAGATGTCCAAAAACGCATTTCCCACGTTATGCACAGATTAAAAAGATAGGTATATAAGTCCAAAATGTAACTTATCATTTGCATCCAAACTTCATTGCTAGCCCTCCTCCATGAAAACCTATATGCAAATTAGAAACAAGTATAAATATTCACCCACTGAATTCTGGTAACTTATCATCTAAATTCTGCTTTAAATTAAAATAGTTCTAGGCAGTGGCTTTGTATTCTTACCAGATTTCGAGCCACGCCACCACCTCACCAACTGCTTCACCTATAGTTTTGAATTGTGACATTGGTCGAACTAAATCCTCGTCAAAATCGACCGCCACATGAATGAGGACTTCACACCCATTATTTCCCAATTGAACTTGACCAATTATTTTTGATGGATCTAAGCTTTGAAGACGACCGACCGCCACAACTTTGAATGAAACAAACACGCTATGCAAGGAAACTTTCCCTCCAATCTGGTATAGATCAGAAATGTGGAATCACTTAATTTCGTTTAGTTTGTTAGATGCATTTGAAAAATGGACATCACTTACAACTGGCAATGCAGTTACATTTTTGCAAATTATCACATATACATGCCTCCAATCACACCTCAAGCATAGCATGCATTTCATCTAAGTAATGAGCTACAAATTCACCCTTTTAATGGCAGTTATACATAGGAAAACAATATGCAATAGCAGGGCAGTCCTTAAGGCAAATTAACACATGTAACTTCATCTTACTTAAACATACTTACAACTCAATTCATCCATGCATTTCATTACACATACGTAATCATGCTGATACAAAAATATTCCCCAAATCAAAGCAACTGCAACATTCAGAATACTCTAAACACCTTACTTTGACATCTTATTTCAAGTACAACTAATCAGGTGTGCGACAATATTCCCCAACTCCACATGTATCAACTTATTACAGCCAAAAAATGTTTATTAGACATACTTAATATTGATGTTTGATATTCAACACATGAACTCAATCCACAAATATATTCATAATGATCATGCTATATTCAGAATAAGTTGAATCAAACACATGACTGTAATTAGACTACATTTGTAGCTATATTGCTGTTTGATCATGCTACATGCAGAACAAGTTGAATCAAACACCTTACTTTAATCATGATACATTCAGAAATATTGCTGTTTGATCATGGAACTTTCAGAATAGTCTAAACACCCTACCTTAATCATGCTTGAATCAATCCAGAAATATTGCTGTTTGATATTCAATACATGAACTCAGTGCACTCATTAAATTCCACTGATATTTCCAATTTTAAGATATAATTGGAAAGCTACCTGTAGGGGTCTTTTATCCGCCAATGAGGTTTGCCGGAACGAAGTACCAATGAAGTGAGCGGATGATGACGAAGGGACTTGAGTAACTGGAGGAGGAGATTCATTGTTTCCTATTTGCTTGCTCAGCTTCAATAGTTCTTGTATTTGCTTGTTTTGTTCCATCATTTGTTTGTTTTGTTCCATCACAATTTGCTTTAACTCAGTAATATCCTTCTTGTAAGTCAGGCTAGTTCGAGAGGACCTGCCTCGTACGAGAGCATCACCATATACATCAGAAGCAAGTACACCATAACCATACATACGCATTTTTCCTACTTTGTCAGCTCCAGCTACTTGACCAAATATGTCATTTGGCCCTTTGTCCTTGGAATTCGGAGAGAGTTCACTTCTTTTTTCTTTTGTTGTAAATAAAATACCAAAACCAATTATGTCGACTTAAACACAACAGACTTGAAAGAAATGCACATAATACTAAACAACTTACAGAAAATACAACAGATTTAAAACTATCTTATCCACGAATCTGCTATAACAGGATTACATGATACTCCCTTTTTAGTATAACATTGTAGCACTACATCTCCCGCACTATAGCCTCGATCCACATACGAAATGGGTAATCCGTACATAAACCAAAACTATAGCGAAGGGGTGACAATCAAAATAAACGAGCTAGGCGGGACACTCCCCAACATAAGCAATCAAAACATGACAATAAAAACAGAAGCACTAAACCATTCATACGTATATGTACCATATTTACCAAGTATATACATAATAGGTACCAACATTAACTATCAATACATTATCATCTCTTATATTATATACACGCTCAAGTATTCAAAGGATGATAACCAAATGTAATAACAACGCTCATGACATGATGTACTAAAGGTGCGATACAGGAAGATACAATGCTAGACTCGGAATAATGCAATACCTGAACTGACTCCCGCCTAGCACGACCACGCTCACAAATACCTGAAAAGTGAAGTATCAGTCTACCGAAGACTGAGTGAGGGGCAATATATTTATATATAGCACACGTCACATGCAAGTTATAGCCTCGGGTGAAGAATTGGAAATGAAATCAATATATATAGTTCAAGAATAACTTTTTCTTTGCCCGAGATTACAACTAATCATTTTAACATGTTAACTTGGTCATTTCATAAACATGTGGCCCTGGCGAGCAAGGGCAATTCTCCAACCTTTACACCAAACGTGAACAATACGTGCTTGCATGATTTATTAAATACTTGATCATACATATCATTTAGTGCTCAAGTAGACATAATCATGATTAAAACATGCAATAACCCGAGGATAATCCGACGTGCCGGATCCATCCCCAGTCTCCTTCTTTCTCCGGGTGATAGTGGGTTTGCAAGGCCCAACTATCCACGACATGGTGTACGTAGGGAACATGACTCCCTGCGCACGGAACTCCTTCCACCACTAATCTCCTAGTGGCTTCGGGGGTGATCCTAATGAGGTGAGAATAGCTCAAGAGTTACCCGTCAGCCCTTGCTTTCCCGGTTGGCTCAAGAACTACCCTCGGGCCCACGTGCAATCATGTACTCGCCAAAACATGCTTGAAAATCATGACAATCATGGCTTGCTTGCTTGAAATGTTTATAGTTTGAAAACATTTATAAATATAATACGTTTTTGGCCGAAAATATCACATAAAGGTTGTAGGGTTCTATGTACCTAAAACAAAAACCTCACCTTTTCTTACAAAACACAACAAGGATATGCTCTAGGGCGCCTGCTCCTCGTCCACGACCTCGTGACCTGTGCAAACACGACGTGTATACGTGAGACATGACTCAAAATGGACCAAATAGGACGAACGGTGGAAATGCAACGAGATGACGAGCAATATGCAATGTGGCATGAAAATATCTTGTTTTGACATGTATTCAATCATATAATAGCAATTTGGGGTCAAAGAAATCATTGGATCATGGTGCTAAAATTTTAATTTTGTGCAGAATGTTTTGTTCTGTCAGACGAAGGGGAACGGTCGTTCCGGCTCCCCTTTGAAAATGGGAACGGTCGTTCCTGGCCTTCCAAAAGCGCGCCAACGTTTTACATTTTTAAAAATGCGCTGAAGCTGGGAACGGCCCTTCCGGCACGTAGGCCAAAATGGGAACGGCCGTTCCCAGACTCAACCGCCTATTTTGAATTAGAAGTATGAGAACGACCGTTCCCAAAAGGCCTTGAGGCGGGAAGGGCCGTTCCCAGCTTCTGCAACTGGAAAAACAGAGCAGAAGCAGGGGTTGAGCTACGACACAACAACAACCAAAGCAAAAGAAAAGTTTCTCCCACAAAAGCCATGATTCTGGAAATATATACATGTATACAAGTTCATAGAAACATAAGACACAAAATAAATCATCATCTATGCTTGATCTTTCAAGTTTTTCCAATTTCAAGCTCAAGTATAATTTCAATAGAAAATTCCATATTTTGCAAGAATTCATGAAATAAACCATGGTGTAATCATGTAATCACGCTTTGAACAACAAATAATCCATTTAACATATGATTCTCAAACCCTAGCTAAACTATCTTTGATCAAGAACCATCAAACCATACATATACCCACCTTGAAATGAAAAGGAATGGAGAAGAAAGATGATGAGGATGTCTAAGCTCCAATTCTTGCAATATTTCTTGAAATCTTGGATGAATATGACGAAAATTCTCTTCTTCCTTTTTCCTTCTTGAAACCGAGAGTGAGAGAATGGAGATGTTTATGAATTTTTGGATGAAATGAGATCAAGGAAGCTTGGAGATATATGTTACGTGATTCATCATTTTTGGTTTGTGTGAAATATGCTAATTTGCCGATGAATCCTCCAAGAAATCAAGTTATGCAATCAAGTGTATGTGATTTTGAAATATCATCAATTAGACCCTTGAAAACTATGCAATTAAGTCCCTAAAGTTAGAGAAATAACCAACTAGGGACAATTTCGTAATTAAAACACTCTCGGTAATTATTTTTCATAATAAATATTTTCCATGACTTGAAATAATTTTTCCAATGATATGAAATCATGTATTTCACATAAATAATGTCTCATGAATTTTATAAAAATATGGAATGTCACGTAGAAGAAATAGAAATTTAAAGAATTAAAATAAATCCTACGCTCCAAATCTCACACGTGGCGTGCTTACCTGTTTATCCGGAACCGGGGCATTACAACTCTCCCCCTTTAAAAGAATTTGGTCCCCAGATTCTCTAGTCTTGCGCGAACAACTCCGGGTGGAACCATTTCATTTTATGCTCGGTTTCCCACGTAGCTTCCTCGGTTTTGTCGCTTCTCCACAAAACTTTAACCATGGGAATCCTCCGGTTTCTCAACTCCTGAAATTTTCGATCCATGATCTTAACCGGCCTCCGAACAAATGTCAAATTCGGTTCCAACTCCACTTCTTCCACGGGGAGAATCGCGGTCTCATCGGGGTAATATTTCCTTAATTGAGAAACATGAAACACGTTGTGAATCCCCGTAAGACTCGGTGGTAGGTCCAATCGATAGGCTACTTTGCCTATTCTTTCGAGAATCTCGAAAGGACCTAAATAGCGAGGAGTAAGCTTTCCTCATTTCCCGATCCGGGTGAAACCTTTCCTTGGTGACACCTTCAGAAATACCCGATCACCAACTTCGAATTCAAGATCCCTTCGGCGAATATCGGCATAGCTCTTTTATCTGTCTTGCGCGGCTTTCATCTATTGTTGAATTGTTTGAACTTTCTCAATCATAGCTTGAACGATTTTGGAAGGTTTTTCGAATTTCTCACCTTTCTTTACCCCTTCCTGTTTCGACCATTTCCACTCTTCCAAGTCGAAGAATAACGGAGATCGACACTTTCTTCCATAAAGAAGTTCGTAAGGAGCCATCCCGATCGAAACCTGGAAGCTGTTATTATATGCAAATTCAATTAAAGGTAACTGTTCTTGCCATGAATTCTGAAAGTCCATCGTGCAGGCCCGAAGTAGATCTTCCAAATACCTGATTAACCTCTCAGTCTGGCCTTCTGTTTATGGGTGAAATGCGGTACTGAACTTAAGTCTCGTTCCCAACATGGCCTGTAACACTTGCCACAACTTCGATGTGAACCTCGGGTCTCGATCTGACACTATGCTCACCGGAATACCATGAAGTCGGATAATTTCTCTGTTATAGATCTCGGCCAACTTTGGAATCTTATAAGACATCCGGATTGGTAGAAAGTGAGCAGACTTCGTAAATCTATCCACGATTACCTAAATTCCATCAAACCCGTCTTTTACCTTCGGGAATCCGGATACAAAGTCCGTCGTTACTTGTTCCCACTTCCACTCGGGAATAGGTAACGGTTGTAGAAGTCCCGCGGGTTTCTGGTGCTCAGCTTTCACTCTCTGACAAGTCAGACAATGTTTCACATACTCGGCGACATCTCTTTTCATCCCATTCCACCAATAATATTGTTTCAGATCCTTATACATTTTATTTCCTCCTGGGTGGATCGAATATGCTGACTTGTGAGCTTCTTCAAGTAGAACCTGTTTCAATTCTTCAGTAACTACTACCCTGTTTTTAAAACGAAGCAAACCGGTCTCGTCAAACCCGAAAGGACTCTCCTGATCAGCTCTTGCCTTACTCACAAGTTTCTGAACTTCCAGATCATTATTCTGAGCCTCAAATAACTGATATTTCAATTCCGGTTGAATTGTGATATTGGAAACCTGAGCCTTTAATCTAATTGGAGCCACTTCATCACTTCCTTTTATTTCTAAATTCGATACACTCGCCTTCCTGCTAAGTGCATAGGCGACCACATTGGCTTTTCCTGGATGATACTTAATTGTACAATCATAATCCTCTAACTTTTCCATTCAGCGCCGTTGCCTCATATTCAAGTCTTTCTGCGTGAACAAATACTGGAGGCTCTTGTGGTCGGAGAAAATCTTAAAAGAAGTCCTGTAAAGGTAATGTCTCCATTTCCCGAGAGCAAAGATCACGGTTGCCAGCTCCAGGTCGTGTGTAGGGTAATTCTTTTCGTATTCCTTTAACTTTCGGGAAGCATAAGCGATCACTTTTCCCTTCTGAGTCAATACACAACCTAGGCCTTCTTTAGAAGCATCTGTATACACGGCGTACTCCTCTGAACCCTCAGAAAGTGCTAACACCGGAGCTGAGACTAACTTTTCTTTCAAAAAGTTAAAACTTTGATCACACTTCTCGTCCCAGATAAACTTGACATCTTTCTTTGTCAATCGGGTTAACGGTGCCACAATCTTAGAAAAATCCTGAACGAACCTTCTGTAATATCCGGCCAATCCTAAGAAGCTTCTAATCTCTGAGGAATTCTTTGGTTTTTCCCATTGCCTCGATTTTTGAGGGATCAAATTCCAAACCCTTACCTGAAATCACATGTCCCAAGAAAGCAACCCGGTCGATCCAGAATTCACACTTGCTGAATTTGGCAAATAACTGATGCTCCTTTAAAGTCTGTAAAACAAGCTTGAGATGCCTTGCATGCTCCTCGGCTGATTTTGAGAATACCAAAATGTCATCAATGAAAATCACTACAAACTTGTCGAGGAAAGGCCTGAAAATCCGGTGCATCATATCCATGAAAGCTGCAGGAGCATTAGTTAATCCAAATGGCATAACCACGAACTCGTAGTGCCCGTACCGAGTATTGAATCCAGTCTTAGGAATATCCTCTGCTCGGATTCGCAGCCGATAGTATCCCTATCTTAAATCCAATTTCGAATAAACCTTGGAACCTTGATGTATGTCGAATAACTCCTCGATATGTGGAAGGGGATACTTGTTCTTGATAGTCATCCAGTTTAACTCCCGGCAATCGATGCACATCCTCAATGTCCCGTCCTTTTTCTTCACAAATAAAACTGGTGCTCCCCAAGGTGAAGAACTCGGCCGGATGTACCCAAATTCCAACACGCCTCAAGCTGAATCTTTAATTCTTTCAATTCTATTGGAGCCATCCGATACGGAGTCTTCGAATATGGCTCGACACTTGGATAAAGATCAATTACAAACTCTATCTCTCGCTTAGGAGGCAAGGAATCTAACTTCTCTGGGAATACTTCGGGAAATTCCTTTACCAGTTCGGTATCTTCTAATTTCATCTGATCATTGGGCTTATTCAGAATGTAGGCAATGGACCCCGTAGCCCCGTCTCTGACCAATTTCTGAGCCTCTGAGAATGAAAATAGGGGTACTGTCTTCGAAGTACAACCCGTGATGACCTCTGAACCCTACAGTACTTTCTTTGCTACTGTAGCACAGTGTCTGTACAACCAATCCATCCCCAGAATAGACCCGTATCGTTCCATCGGCATAACAATGAAGTTTGTCAAGAACTCTCGACCCTCAATCACCACGGGAACATCCCTATAAACCTGATCCGTCTCTCGCCTACTACCGAAAGGAGTACTAACTAAATAGCGTACAGAAGAGCACATAGCAGGCAAGGACAATGTAATAGCAATAGAATGTGCAAGAAAGGAGTGTGTAGCTCCTGTATCAAATAATGTATGGATGTTCGTGCCATGAATGCATATAGTAACTTCAACTACCACTGCAGGGTCGATATCCGCATCCTGGTCCTCTCCGGCTAACGCATAAGCTCGAGCTCTCTCAAGTGGCCTCTGACCTGCAGGTGGCGGATCCTGACGATCCGGACAACCATCAACCCTATGCTCGTCACTCCCGCAGATTAAACATAGACCCAACCGTCGTCTGCAGTTATCATAGGTATGTGTAGTAAGCCCACAAAATCTACAGCCCGGCTTCTGAGATGGCTGTGGTAGTGCTGGAGCTCGTGGAGCCTTCTGTGGTGGTCCTGTAGCTTTAAGCTTCTTCCCGGAGTCCTTCGGTGCTAGAGGTGCCGAATAATCCATAGGCCTCTTTCCTGAACTCGACCTCGAATCTGAAGCTTGACCTGTATGGGGAATAGACCTCCTAGCAATCTCTGAATCCTCGACCTTCAAGGCTTTAGCAGTAGCTTTGGCCCAGGTGCTCGTGTTAGCTGCTTTCAAGGCGTCCTGAATGTCGGGCCTGAGTCCCTGTACGAACTGCATCGCCTTGTGAAAGTCGTCATTCGCTATGTTCGGTGCATAGCGAGATAGTCTGTAACATCCCGATCGTTCGAATTTCCAGGTACGCCGTAACGGGAGAGTTTTGTGCTTTAAATTATTTAATTACGTATTTGAATGTTATTTTAATGCTTTTACGATTATTTGAATTTATATGAAATTAATTGTTTATATTCATGAACTTTGAATTTTAAACGTTTAAGTTTCGTATACTCGTAATCTGCTCGTTATGTGCCGGAATTCAATTCCGATTTTTGTGAAATTTTGGTATGCATGATATATGTGAGTTATGAATGTGTTTGCATGCTCGTTTTAAGTTTTCGTGTTCGTTTTTCGAGGTTTTAAACCTTTGATATTTGACGAGGGACATGAGGGCCTAACTAGTTTTAGCGCGCCTCTTGTTCCGGAGGCCATAACTTGAGGTAGGGAATTCGGATTCAAATTCCGGAAGATACGTTGGACTCGTAACGAAGAGATGAAGCCAAGTAACCTGATTTCATATTTTTCTAAGACCATTTGGACCCTAGTTTTTCGCCCGGAACGAACAGCTTGGGCTAAAGCCACCATCTTTGACTAGTCTCACATTTGTGGGCCCAAACTAACCATACCTAAGCCTTAACCTTGGTTTACATGACCTTGATTCATCCCTCTCTCTCCCTATCAGCAGCATTTCGTGCTCCTCACCCCCAAGAGAAGGAATAAGCTGCTGAAATGAAGAAAGAAAGGAGAAGAAGGAAGCTCTCTTCAAGACCTTGTGATTTTTGGAGCCAATCTCTTCCATACTCCATGAACTCTTAAAGGTAAGTATATTTATGTATTCCCCTCTCCTATATGCTTCATTTGATCCTTGAAATTCATGAAATGCATTAGATTTAATAAGAGTTTGAAAGCTTGTATGAATAGCTAGGGTTAGCTCATATTTTTGAATCCATGGCTTAGCTTCAGTTTGTGGCTGATTTGGTGCTTCCTTGTTGATTATATGAGCTTCTTTGCTTCCATTATTGATCTATACTTCATGCTAGTTGTGTTAGGGTTGATTCTCCATTGATAACATGAATGAAAGCTTGAGTTTTTGGTCCTGAAAATGGAATTTCCGAACTGCTGCAGTCTGCTCATTTTCACCTAGCTGCTGTCACCTTTTTGAGTTCAAATGATTGAATTGTTGCCTCCAATTTCATGTTCTAATGCTTGGTCATGTAATATACATGTTGTTCTATGAATATGCTCGGTTTTGCCTTGAAAACCTTGGTTTATATGATGAGTTTTGAGCTTATAAACTGCTGCAAAAATCTGCTCACCCGTATGAACTGCTGTCAGGATTTTTGGTTCGGTTTGATGATCTCTTGTGCTTATTTTCGAGTGAAATTGCATGGACATGAAGTATATGAGTTTTTATACATGTTACCTAAGTTTCCTTAAGCTTTTATGCCCCTTTTCAGCTGTATATATGAGTTAGAATATGACTTGTTTTCATGCCTTTCTTGCATCAGTTTTGTATGGCTGTTTTGGGGTGCTAAAGCTGATCATATGAACTTATTATGCTCCATTTTGGATACTTAACTAATAGTACGTGATGTTTGGATGATTTTCTCTTAAGATCCTTTGATGAAATTATGAGTTCTTGAGCCCCAAACCTAGGTTAGAAATCTGCTCCCCTGTTTTGGAACTGCTGTGATGTTTTGTGCCTTGTTGCTTGGGTTAATGGCTTCCAATTTGTGTGAATTTGCATGGAGATGTTGTATACTAATTGATTTACATGTTAACCTTGCTCTTTCAAGCTTTTAGATCCTTTTTCAGCTCCTAAATCGAAACATGAGGCCTGTTTGTATGCTATGTGCGAACTGAACTGCTGCTGTTGCATTTTTGTGATTAGTTGGTGGTTCTAATGTGCTCCAATTCGTATCAATTTGCATATACATGGAGTATATTAGTTGCTTAACATGTTAGCATTCTTTCCCCAAACTTTTAACTCCAAACTCAGCCCCTAAGTTGGTGATCATGGCATGAATGCATGGTATGCTCTTCTTTGTTTGATTTTCGTTGCTTGATTTGAATGATCTTTGTTACCTCATTCTTTGGCCTTTTAATGTGATTATTTTGTGTATATTTCATGCATGTTATGTATGTGTTTGAGGCCTAAGAAATTCCCCAAGAGCTGCTCCCGAAATGCCCTGTTTAGCCATGGAAAGATGTTGCTGCGTCAAAAACGGGTTTTTGAAAATGTGAACTGGACACGGCCGTGTCCGTTTCCTTTACGTTTTGGACATGGCCGTGTCATATGTCACGGTAGTGCCTCGGGGGAGTTTCTCTCGTCGTTTCGTTGCTTTTAATTGCTTTCTCTTGTTCCGTTTGTGACCTATATGCATTATTAACTTAATGTATTATGTGTTAACTTGTGTAATATGAATTTATGATTTGATTTATGTGTTCGTTTTCGGAATATGGCTTCATATGTGCGGTATGCTTCTTTAACGTGCATTTTTGACCTTCTGTCTCAATTATATACCTTGCATGATCAATCGTTGCTCTTTATATGATATGAATGCTTTGATAACATGTTGTATGATATGATATGTGTGTTATATGGAATTTGTGAATTCGTTTAGTATGATTTATGAGATTTACGATTTATTATGAACTCGTATGCATTATTGGTCAATTTGTTAAGCTTCATAAGCATCACTCGCATTCATATGCATTTGCCGAGCGTCAATATGGTTCATTTTGAGTCTAAGTTTTCCTCTTGCTCTTTGTTTTGCTCTTAGGATCATTCTGTCGTTGAGGAGCAGGTCCTTTGGTTTGCTTTCCGTCCGTTTTGTTCGGTTTGGTCGTCAAGGTGAGGTTTTTGTTCTTTTAGTTACGCGACCTATAACCCTATATGATTTGAAGCCTCGCATGCGAATACGTATTATATATGGTAAATATGTGTTTAATACATATGTTGCGGGATTGTTCCCTTTGTTATAAGAATTGGAAAATGTTTCGTATAAGTATATAAGCTATTTTGCCTTATTTGAAAAGTTTAGTTTTATGCAAGTGTGTGTGTGTAAGCGAGTTGTGGCTTTGAAATATAAGCTTTGAAGTATGTATGTGTGACTTTCGTGATATGTTTGGGCCCCGGAGTGTGGTATGGTAATCTCGGGACGATCGAGGGGTCGCCGAGCTCTTCCATCAACACCTCCATTTGAGAGTCTCACCCAACCTTAGGAGGTTGAGGAAGGGTGTTTCTCTTGAGCTGGCGAAGGCAACCGCCGAAGGTTTCAAGGTAGTAATTAAACCTTGTCACGTTTCTGTGTATGGATAGTTAGGGCCGATCAACACTTCTATTAACCGGAGTTGGGAATGGATTATGTTATGTTTTGTTTTGCTTTGTCTTTCGGATAATGGAGTTTGGAAGGAGAACTCGTACTCGCCAAGTTAGTGTGATTATGTATAAATCTATGAAACGGGAATGGACTTTTAAATACTTAAAATTGGTTGTTTTGGCCCTTGGCCTTTAACCCCTTTTTTCCTATATATTGATTATCACGGAAAATGATTTAGCTTGCAAAAACCATCCCCGGTTCATGGATTCTTTTCGAATTGATAAGTGCTTTGCTCTATACGTATATATGGGTGTGTGTGTTAGCCCCTCACCAGTCTCTAGGACTGACCCTCGTTATTTCTATCTTTTTCCCCCTTTGATTTGAATTTGTAGGTATTCGTTCTGAGGAGTTGGAGCTAGGCGGTTGTCTTTGAGTCTTTACTTTGGGAGAGTTTGAGTCACATGCATTGTATTTTGTCTATTTATGCATTTTGCTAAGTTATGATATATGTATAAGTTTATGGCTTTAAATTCGAACTTTAAAGATTGTATATCTTGAATCGTAAAATTTGATTTGTCTCGAGTTTGTTTTTTTGTTTTGTGAGATTCTGGTGCTTCCGCTTTCGTTATTTGTTTTGTTGCGCACTCTGAGTAGGGTCTAGACCGCCTAGCATAGGTTGGATTTTTGTTTGTCACCCGTTCGCCATGGCTTGATACGTGGACGGAGTCCCATTTCGCTTCACGTGTTGGGTTATGGTGCGGGGGATGTGGCGCCCTTCATTCCGGGGTGTTACATAGTCTCTCGAACTCAACGATGTACTGACCCACGGACCTCCCTCCTTGCTTTAACTCTGTAAACTCCCTCAACCTGCGGGTACGGGAAGCTTGAGGAATAAACTTGTTTCTGAACTCCCGTACGAAAACCTCCCAAGTAATATCTGTCCCAACAACCTCCAAAACGATCTGTGTGCTCTCCCACCAGGAATAAGCCTCACCCTGAATCAAAGTAAGGGTACAGCGGGCTTTCTCCTGAGTATCGCAAGGTATGAGCTGCCAAATCCTCTCGATTTCCTTCAACCACATCTCAGCCTGTATATCGTTGCCCTTATAGAACTTCGGGGACGCTGATTCTGAAACTCCCGTAGTATGGCTGAAATAGGGTTCTCCTGCGGTGCTACGGGTACTGGTGGTGGTGGAGGGACCCTTTCCTGTAGCCTCTGATCAATTAGCCCAACTAGTGCATTCATAAAATCCTGTGGTTGTGCCTGAGCAGGTGGAGGAGGAGGTGATCTCTCGTGACGATGCTGGCGGTGATGGAGATGATGCCTATGTCTCGGAGATCGGTCACGGTGATATCTTTCACGATCCATCCTGAAATCAAATCACTACACATGCGTGGTTTGATTAATAGATGCAAATGTGTGCATAGAATTCCATAATGTCGATAAACACACTTTCAAAGAAGATCAAGTAGCTCAAGTAATGCAAGAATTCAAATAAATCAAGTAATTTAATTAAATGCAGACTCTCAAGTATCAAGTAATCCTATGCCGTGCGACCTAGACTCACTTGACACGATTCGAGAACCTCGGTTTTGCAACCGGGCTCTGATACCACCTGTAGATGTAGCACCCTAACCCTAAGGCACTACATCCCCCGCACTATAGCCTCGATCCACATACGAAATGGGCAATCCGTACATAAACCAAAACTATAGCGAACGGGTGACAATCCAAAACAAACGAGCTCGGTGGGACACTCCTCAACATAAGCAATCAAAACATGACAATAAAAGCGGAAGCACTAAACCATTCATACATATATGTACCATATTTACCAAGTATATACATAATAGGTACCAACATTAACTATCAATACATTATCGTCTCTTATATTATATACACGCTCAAGTATTCAAAGGATGATAACCAAATGTAATAACAACGCTCATGACATGATGTACTAAAGGTGCGATACAGGAAGATACTGTTGGAAAATAGGAATCAGAAAGCAGCGGAAATTTAAAAATTTTTCCAACAAAAGGATCTTGGACTCGCAATCGTGTATCCAAATTCGTAGAGATCAAGAAACTCACTTGGGTAGTAGCTTTCATGACACGTTTTGAGCCGTCCTCAAACGCGCTTCATGCGGTAATGGCAACCCGTTCCTCGAAAGTCTCTTTCTACTTCAGAATCCATTGTAGGGATAACAATCCACACCAACCTAGATTCAAATCATGTTAGGGAAGTTCTTAACAATATAACATAAAGAAAGAAACATGAAACGAGAAAAGCATGATTGAAACTCTTCGAAAACCAGTTTTGCGAAAGTAGAAAACTGCCAGTCACAAAACCCTCGTGAAAAAATTCATCCTTCAGGATATGGACGAACGGTTTTCGCCATCTTCTTTGGTTCGATTTTTGCACTCGTTTCATGTTGGGTTCAGAATCGTTTCATCATCCCTTCTGATCGTTTTACTTGATCCCCACTTTTTGGTAAAACTCGAATCTTCAAAACTTCTAACTTGAAGCTCTCTAGAGATAGTCCACCAACTTGGCTACAATCTAACTAGTAAGGATGCTTGTTCTCTAGTTAGTGTTTAGGCTTAACCTAGGTTTTTGTTTATCTTGGAGAAAGGATGGTGTTCAACACATGAACCAAAAGAATTCTCGATCAGCTCTAAGGGGAGCTCGAGCTCCCCTATTTATAGGATGGGAGTGGCCAAAAATCCTAGTCCTTATGGACTAAGGATTTGGTCCCTCTCTCCTATTACTTGATCATCAAGTAATTTTGACTTTGACTTTGAATTCAAATTCAAATCAACTTTCAAGAGAGCTAAAATATCCAAACTATTTTTGGATAATTTTATACTTTATTTATTTAAAATAAATAACTTATTTTATCTAATTAATTAATTCACAATTAATTAACTAGATTATTTTTCTCCAAAATAAGACTTTCTTTTTAATTCAAAATTAAACCAAAGTCTATTAAATAATTAATCACATTAATTATTTAACACATAAATAAATATACAAATATATTTACACACATGTGAGACACGTGTCACAAGGACACGTGAGCCACACGTGTGGTTCACACGTGTGGAACTCTCTTGGCTCGATTAACTCGTTTAATCATTTTAAAGCCTTAACTCATGTAACCAAGTTGTTGTGTGTGACCCTCTAGGTTCTCAATTCAATTAGCAGTGACCACAATTAATTAATTCACTAATTAATTAATCAGTCCACAGATTAAACGACCATAGTCTAGCAACAGGTGTTTAACCCCTAGTTGAATTGGAATGTTCGGATTCGACAGAACCTTTAAGTCATTGATTCATGTGAGATACAATGCTCCTACTTACTATCTCTCAACCAAGATCTAGGGTAAGGGAATAATCAGAACCCTAATAATCTGGTCTTAAAGCTAAGTGATCATATCCATTTGATCTCAATCCAAGAAACCCTTTTCTTGATGTCTTGATCTACTGCCTTGGCCAAGGACTCCATATGGCATATGAATGACTTACACAATAAGAGATCACCTTGCATATGCAAGTGTAGGTCCTTTTTTGATTCTCATTCACTTTCATAAGTCACTTGTGCAGCCCCAGCATAAGCCTTGAATCAGTTGTCTAAGGTGACACCCTTTAAAGCTTATACCAAAGACTACAGAGTTAACTCATAAAGTGACATGGAACCTCAAGTCTAAGGATCAATTAATCACATCAATGACTCGTGAGATATTTCCTAATCTGGAAGTTTCCATTTCCTGAAATAGAAACTTCCTTTCCCATTTAGGAATCTTCTCACACGGGGCACCTCAGTGAACTTACTTATTAAAGTAAGCCCCTCATGTATCACGCACGTATCAACTATACACTTTGCACCTCCATGAAACAAGGTGGTCCTTCTTAAGGGCGTGATCCCACAAGCAAGCCTTAGAGGAGTCAGGTTGACACTCCCACTGTCTGTAGGACTCATCGGCTTGGAGTATTTTACTAATCATGACTTATGTGATATAGGGCTCGTTTCATGAGCCATTTCACCTAAATGGTAGAGTCCTAAAGTCATCAGGATTAGGGGAGTTCTCATACATGCACAACTAAAGTAAACGCATACCAAACAAGAGCATATAAAGAAGTGTTTGCCTATGATATTAATCAATCGTATATTATTCAAAGATTGTCTGTGATACCAGGAAAGTCCCAAAACGGATTATGACTAATCGGCTTTCTAGGGCACTATTCCTAATAGATACAATGCTAGACTCGAAATAATGCAAGACCTGACCGGACTCCCGCCTAGGACGATCACGCTCACAAATACCTGAAAAGTGAAGTATCAGTCTACCGAAGACTGAGTGAGGGGCAATATATTTATATATAGCACACGTCACATGCAAGTTATAGCCTCGGGTGAAGAATTGGAAATGAAATCAATATATATAGTTCAAGAATAACTTGTTCTTTGCCCGAGATTACAACTAATCATTTTAACATGTTAACTTGGTCATTTCATGAACATGTGGCCCTGGCGAGCAAGGGCAATTCTCCAACCTTTACACCAAACGTGAACAATACGTGCTTGCATGATTTATTAAATACGTGATCATACATATCATTTAGTGCTCAAGTAGACATAATCATGATTAAAACATGCAATAACCCGAGGATAATCCGACGTGCCGGATCCATCCCCAGTCTCCTTCTTTCTCCGGGTGATAGTGGGTTTGCAAGGCCCAACTATCCACGACATGGTGTACGTAGGGAACATGACTCCCTGCGCACGGAACTCCTTCCACCACTAATCTCCTAGTGGCTTCGGGGGTGATCCCAATGAGGCGAGAATAGCTCAAGAGTTACCCGTCAGCCCTTGCTTTCCCGGTTGGCTCAAGAACTACCCTCGGGCCCACGTGCAATCATATACTCGCCAAAACATGCTTGAAAATCATGACAATCATGGCTTGCTTGCTTGAAATGTTTATAGTTTGAAAATATTTATAAATATAATACATTTTTGGCCGAAAATGTCACATAAAGGTTGTAGGGTTCTATGTACCTAAAACAAAAACCTCACATTTTCTTACAAAATACAACATGGATATGCTCTCGGGAGCCTGCTCCTCGTCCACGACCTCGTGACTTGTGCAAACACGACGTGTATACGTGAGACATGACTCAAAATGGACCAAATAGGACGAACGACGGAAATGCAATGAGATGACGAGCAATATGCAATATGGCATGAAAATATCTTGTTTTGACATGTATTCAATCATATAATAGCAATTTGGGGTCAAATAAATCATTGAATCATGGTGCTAAAATTTTAATTTTGTGCATAATGTTTTGTTCTGTTAGACGACGGGGAACGGTCGTTCCTGCTCCCCTTTGAAAATGGGAACGGTCGTTCCTGGCCTTCCTAAAGCGCGCCAACGTTTTACATTTTTAAAAATGCGCTGAAGCTGGGAACGGCCCTTCCGGCACGTAGGCCAAAATGGGAACGGCCGTTCCCAGACTCGGCCGCCTATTTTAAATTAGAAGCATGGGAACGACCGTTCCCAAAAGGCCTTGAGGTGGGAAGGGCCGTTCCCAGCTTCTGCAACTGGAAAAACAGAGCAGAAGCAGGGGTTGAGCGACGGCACAACAACAACCAAAGCAAAAGCAAAGTTTCTCCCACAAAAGCCATGATTCTGGAAATATATACATGTATACAAGTTCATAGAAACATAAGACACAAAATAAATCATCACCCATGCTTGGTCTTTCAAGTTTTTCCACTTTCAAGCTCAAGTATAATTTCAATAGAAAATTCCATATTTTGCAAGAATTCATGAAATAAACCATGGTGTAATCATGTAATCAAGCTTTGAACAACAAATAATCCATTTAACATATGATTCTCAAACCCTAGCTAAACTATCTTTGATCAAGAACCATCAAACCATACATATACCCACCTTGAAATGAAAAGAAATGGAGAAGAAAGATGATGAGGATGTCTAAGCTCCAATTCTTGCAATATTTCTTGAAATCTTGGATGAATATGATGAAAATTCTCTTCTTCTTTTTTCCTTCTTGAAACCGAGAGTGAGAGAATGGAGATGTTTGTGAATTTTTGGATGAAATGAGATCAAGGAAGCTTGGAGATATATGTTACGTGATTCATCATTTTTGGTTTGTGTGAAATATGCTAATTTGCCAATGAATCCTCCAAGAAATCAAGTTATGCAATCAAGTGTATGTGATTTTGAAATATCATCAATTAGACCCTTGAAAACTATGCAATTAAGTCCCCAAAGTTAGAGAAATAACCAACTAAGGACAATTTCGTAATTAAAACACTCTCGGTAATTATTTTTCGTAATAAATATTTTCCATGACTTGAAATAATTTTTCCAATGATATGAAATCATGTATTTCACATAAATAATGTTTCTTGAATTTTATAAAAATATGGAATGTCACGTAGGAGAAATAGAAATTTAAAGAATTAAAATAAATCCTACGCTCCAAATCTCACACGTGGCGTGCTTACCTGTTTATCCGGAACCGGGGCATTACAAACATCTTCCAAATAGATCCATCCTACTTGGTTCGGTATCCATTTGATCAACACCTGGTGCAACATCAACTTCATTTCCTTCAGGATTAGTGGATTGGCCATCACTTAATTCCTTTGTTTCTTTCTACAAAGTTCACAAAACTTTGATTAACATAAATGTGTCAGCCATTGTTGTAAAAAATTTATATATTGAAAATGTGAACCTTTATTTCATGTCTGATTTCGGCGAAACTCCTTTTTCCTGTAACATGCATCATTTTCTTCTGTGCTCTATTTTCTTTATTTTGGGCACTGATTTTCTATACCAAGAAAAGAGAACACAAACTGAAATCTAAGAAAAGAATGCACATACTGCTCACTTAATATAATAGGCAAATAAACTGCAATAGTAGTAATTATAGTTTAGTTGTTACCCGAGATTTGTCGGAGCTCCAGAACAGAACTAAAATTTTCCATTGATCTGGGAGGACTCTTGTATCTTCTGTATTCGGTCTCGTACGCAAGTTATCCTCTAACGATGAATTTGGATCAAAATATTTACTCTTAACTCTATTCTTCCATGTTCTCCAACTTTTAGATAAAATATCCCAAGAGACATCTTCCATGTCATGCATCCCAGTAAGTTTCTCCTGAATTATTACAAAAAAATTAGTTCAGCCCTAACGTAACGACTCAATTAAATATTATTAAACAACAGTCAGAATATGAAGCATTAAGTAATCACCTTGATGAGATCCAACAGATTCTTCTTAATGGATGGTGGTACTTTGTGCCAGTCCTCATAATCAAGTGGAAGAAGATCTCCGTTTCTAACCAAAGTACCAATAAATTCAATATACTCACTTTTATTTGGACCAATAGGCTTACCAAGATCATCAAACTCCACTCTAACTTGTTCTCTTCTAGCCTAAACACGTGGCAGGTTAGTCGGTCCTCGAGCTTTTATCTCAACAGATTTGCCTACATTGTCAAATTTACTTATGTTCAAATAAAATCCCTTGATATAGTATAAATACAATATTAGTATATATTTAAGTTTCCTACACCGTCAAGGCGATGAGAATGTCCCTCGGAGGGTGTGTTTTCATTTTCACTTCTGATGCATTTTCCATGGCTGTTAGTATTCACAACTGGAGAATATATTCATAATAATGTCAGCATTCAAAACATTCAGGTACCCAACATTCATAATAAAGTCTATTGTTAAACAACAACATTCAAAACATATATCTTCTCATATATATGCTAAATTTGGTTTAAATCTCTAACTCCCAACCCTCTGTCTAAATTCAAGTAAATGCATAGGAAGATTTCAGGTTAAGATTACTTCAGCTGTACGTAATCTGGTATAACAAAATATTCATTTACCTCTGTCTTCTTCGGGTGCATTCCGTTCTTCAGATGATTCTCTTTGATGCTCTTTGGTTCCACAGACTCGTCTGTTCTTATTTTTTTTTCATCCCTACAACATAAATTTCCATTTTATATAGGACAACATAAAAATATAAAATTAAGAATAAGTTGTCTTATTGTCTTAAAACAAAAACTAACTAATTCTATCCTAGAATTTCTTACAACTAACTTCACTCTAACTGGTTCACATTAATTAGGGCCCCCCCTCGAGGATCAATACTATCTCTTCTTCTTCATTTAGAGGACGATGGATGTAAGACTCGCTTTGTAGAATTGTATCAACACCATCAGTTGATATTTCATTTCCCATCATCAATATTGGCCCTGGCTTTGGTTTTAATAACCACTTTCCAACCCTTTTCCGTAGGATCTTCCACATAAAACACTTGTCGAACCTGAGATGCAAGGACAAAGGGCTGATTCTGACGTTGTATATTTGTGAAGTTCGTGAGCGTAAACCCATCATCATCTTCTTTAAGTCTCTTGCCCTTCGATACCCAGTCACAGTCAAACAATACAACCCTTCTTCCACCTGTATAATTCAACTCTATTATCTCATTTATAATCCCAAAATATGACATCTCTTGAAATATAGGCCTTTTATCCTTCTTGCTTGCAAGACTAGTTGTATCCGCATTAACCATAACTCTACTGTTTTGAGTTTTTCTGTTACACTCCATGTCCCTAATATGGAAACGGAAACCGTTTACTTTATAACCTCTGTAGCTTGCACCAACAGGAGCGGGTCCCCTTGCAAGTGTGACAATGTCCCTCATAACTGGATCATCTTTGTGATCAACAATTGTTTCTTCCACCTACAATAATAATTAATAACAAAATCATATTCATGAAGATGTACATACAATAGAGGTGTTAATATCACTCTTAATTTATCAGCTTTGAATACAGTATACAACTACCATATTTATCTAGTTAAGTAACATAGTTACAGTTCTTTTACTTATATTGTATTTGACCCCAACTGTAATTGGTTTCTCACAACCACAGGCACAGAAAAATGAAGCCTATGTACAGTAAATAATTTGTAATCGCATTTAATTGATCATAAAAAAAAGTATAAGATCAAACTGGACAAGTGATTTAAGCTAGACAGGACAACTTAGATGTCAGCTACATTATCCAGAACTTTCTTGCATCTTAATTATGGGTATCTGAAAATCATACTGAATGAATGTAATAACTTGTAAACTCCTACGACTCTATATTCTATTTGCCTAATATATCTCTGTCACCCTGTTATAAACTGCTGTAAAAATAATACAAGTGATCTTTGTTGTACTAAAACTAACATTTATCTGCAAGACACTCGATCCGTTACGCATTTTGTGGGGATTTTATCTAATGATCATGCAGGCATTTAGAAAAAGTAAATGTATGAGATGGAACATATTATGATGTTTTAACTTACACGACTCTTGAACCAAGAAGCAAATGATTCACTAGGTATCCGTTTGATTTCATGCTCCCTTGATCGATGTTTCTTCTTCCTCACTTCTTTTTCATGCTCCCTACATAAGGAACAGAGAACACAAACTTACTAAGAAATGTAGAAAATAGAAACATCTTACTGAAGCTATTAAGATTAAGTGGCTTACTCTATGTAAGCTTTAATATCATCACAATTGAACAACACGTATCGATGAGCCTTTGTAAGCAGATCTTTGTCCAAGACAATTGGCTTTCCTCTCCATAATGGACAACCATCTGCTGAAAAAATATTTACACCTCCCATATCATTTTGCTCAACACCAGTGTCATTTCGACTTGCTCGATTATGCTTTATTTCAACTCTTTCATCAAAATATGAAGAGCAAAATGATAAGCATTCGTCAGCTAAATATCATTCTACAATTGAGCCTTCTGGGCGGCCTCAATTACGTACATACGACTTCAATGTACTCAAGTACCTAGGAGTTAAAGAAAAAATTCATAATTAGGCAGTAGCATGATATATGTAGGAATGAATTACGAAGCATTGAATGTATTACTTACCTTTCTATCGGGTACATCCACGATATTGAACTGTGCCAGCAAACTTCGTTTCTGTAACCAAATGGACAGACAAGTGTACCATAATGTCGAAAAAAGATGGTGGGAATATTTTTTCCAGCTGACAAAGTATAACAACAATTTCTTTTTCTAATCGAGCCAGATCACTGTGATGGAGTGTCATTGAACCCAAATCTCTATAAAATCGACTCAAAGCAATCAGCGCCGATCGTATTGGCTTCGATAAAAGTTTACGCAAAGCAATTGGAAGTAGTTGTTGCATCAACACATGGCTGTCATGACTCTTAAGACCAAAAATTTTAGGCGGTTTTAATTGAACGCAGCTCGAAACATTTGATGCATAGCCATCTGGAACCTTGATGTTTTTCAAAATCTTGCAGAAACTCTCTTTCTCATTTTTATGTAATGCAAAGGAAGTTGTAGGCAGCCATTCCTATCTAGAATCATCTAAGAAAGGATGCAGCCTTATTTTTATCCCCAACGCCTTCAAATCCATACGTGCATTATAATTATCTTTTGACTTCACTGAATCGAGCAATGTGTACAAAACCTTATCACAAACATTTTTTTCAATGTGCATGAAATCCAGGTTGTGCCTCGCCAAATTTGTTTCCCAATATGGCAAATAAAAAAATATGCTTTTTTTCCTTCCAGTTATAAGGTAAGTTTAGTTCACCCACATTTTTTCCAAATTTATTCTCAAAGTGCTTAACGTCATCGAACACCACTGATCCTCTCAAGTACGGAGTTTCTTTTCGATGCTCTTCTGTTCCATCAAATGACTCTCTGTCCGTTCAAAAAGGATGATCCTCAGGAAAGAAAATATGATGGCACATGTAGCAGAACTTACGAGAAGTGTCCAGCCATAATGAGTTCGTATTCGTGTAACAAACGGGACATGCAAATTCTCCTTTGGTCCTCCAACCTGATAATGCTGCATGACCTGGGAAATCGCTAATAGTCCATAAAAGTGCTGCATACAATTGAAAATTTTCTTTAGATGCAACATCATATGTAAGAACTCCGTTTACCCACATATCTTTTACCTCTGCAATTGTCGGTTGCAAAAATACATCAAGATTATTACCTGGACCAGATGGGTCGGGAATAAGCATCAACAACATCATGTACGCCTTTTTCATACACTCACCAGGGGGCAGATTGTAAGGAATGAATAACACCGGCCATGTACTATGAGCCATGTTCATAGTTCTAAAGGGGTTGAATCCATCTGTAGCCAAACCCAACCTAATATTTCGAGGCTCTTTAGCAAACTTCGGGTGGTGAAAGTTAAAAGTACTCCAGGCCGGAGAATCCACAGGATGTCTCATTACACCATCTTTTATGCGATCCGTATCGTGCCATGTCATAAGGGAGGCTGTTTTCTTGTTCATAAAAAGCCGTTGTAACCTTGGCTTTAATGGGAAGTGTCATACAAATTTTGTCGGAACCTTCTTAACCTTCTTACAACTTTCAGATGAATCAGCATTTGGTTCAGCCGTGACTGTTGTCCACCGTGGGTCGTCAAAAATATCACACTTTGTCTTGCTTTCATTATCACCCCCAGTAGATCATGCAATCGTTTCGGCATGCGTCAATTTTCTTGTAATTCAGCCCCAAGTCTTTCAATATCTTCTTCGTCTCGTAGTAATTCTTAGGTAATTCAACACTTTCTGGAAAATCCTCTCTTAATAAGTCCAGCATCATTGTGAAGGAACTATCGCTCCAATTACCAAGGTATTTGATGTGGAGCATTCGAACAATGAAGTATAGCTTTGAGAAGTTTTGACAACCCGGATAAAGTTCCTACTCAGCATCTTCCATTAGCTTGTAAAACTTTTTAGCTTCCTCACAAGGTTGTTCTTTTTGATCAGCTCTTGGCATTCCTTCGTTAGCATCGTTCAGTCCTTGTACTCCAAATGCATCATGAAGCATTTCTTGCATATCATTTGTACCTTTTTCACCATCATATTGGAAAGATGTCTGCATTCCACATGAGGACAACTCGCCATGCAATACCCATTTACTATACCCCCTTAAAAACCCATTCCAAAGAATATGTTCTTCCACAGTGCTCCTCTTATGTGATGTGGCATTTTTACATTTCTTACAGGGGCATAAGATCGTGGCACCATTTGAATTGGAAAAGGCAAAATTCAAAAAGAAATTAAGCCCATGTTGGAATTGTCTACTGGACTTAGGGAGACCCGTCCATCTCTTATCCATGTTTGTAATTAACCTATCTAGAAAGATGTAGTTACCTCAAATTCTGACCTTCACTATAAACTTAAAAGATAATGTATGAACTCACACAAGATCACATACTCATACCTTCAGGCACGTAAGAAGCCTTTAATTGTAAAGTCCTTTGCTCCTCATCGAGATTGGGAGTAGTCCTACCAAATTCATATTCAAATGGTATATTAATATTTCAATCATGTTATGTCTAACAAGATACTGAACATTGAGTTGAAAAACAATTGGCAACTCCTGGGGATAGTTAAAAACAAAGTTCATACCTTAATTGTAAGAGCTATGCATTAGTAATCTGCAAATCTGTTGTCGTAATAACGCTTTATGATGTTGAACAATAAATCAGTACTCTGGAAAAGGTATCCATATACTTTTCAGCCACAAATCTCCAACACCGCAAGTAAATTATTTCATATATCAAATTCATGTGCATCTTTACCTAAGATCACATACATACTGACCTATTTTGGGACAAGGACAATAATGCACAACATACAGGGGGAAAATGTATTTCCATATTTTCAACTACAAAAATGCAACATTTTCAAACAATCCCACTACAGTTATAAGTAGAACACTAAACCATATATACATTCAGCTACCAAAAGATTACACTTATGCACTGACTCATATAATTATAGTCTTCCGCATGGAGAAACTCAACATCTCTATTCAGAATATCGACAATAACAATTAGTCAGACCTCATGACCTTTAAACGCTTCATATCAGCACAAATATTTCCAGTACACTTAGTATGAACAATCGAGTGGATGACAGAATTAAACACCAAAAAAGTATTAACACAAATGATACTAAAGTAGATAAATATAGTTTACGAATCGAACGGCCTCCTAAATCCATTCAATCGGAAATTTTTGTCGGCATTCTAACGTTAACTTGTATATATATGGGAACATTAAGTGGTAGGTTTACTTGTTCAAAAATAAATATGCTTCACATATATCTTTGTGGGTTGTAGAACTATTTCTTACACAAATTCGATTTTCATTTGAAGGACCATAAGTTATGCTCAGAGATTGCTCAACTACCACATATCAAAAAGCTTTAACCATGCTCCTCTTCATTCAAAATCCAAAAATCAAACACACAAGGACACCAACCCAATTTTCAGAATTGTTGGTTTTTGTATTTGAGGAAATCAATATACACAGACCCCAACAGAGCATAAACATAGGCAAAGTGGCAAAGAACAAAAACAGAGATTATCCAACCAAAATCAAGCAAAAAAATCCTCACAGGATGAACACAGTCAACTATTCAAGAGACTCATCAAAGCACAAAGGATAAATTTAGCCTATTGACCTCAAAATACACAAAGTACAGAGTCTGCATGCAACAATCCCAACAAAAGAACCAACAATTTTGCCCAAATTCACTAACCTAACCCAAATTCACACACCAACATTCTTTCACAAAAAAAAAAAAAAAAAATCTGCCTTCAAACCCAACATATTCAAGGAGAAACTTACTAGGTTATGTACTCCTGAAGACAAAGCCGTATCACTCCATCAACGAGAAAGTACAGCTCCACACTAACAAAAAAAACCTAAAAATTAGTGAAGCATGCGTGCTTTATCCCTCTTTCTCGTGTGAATGAGAAACTGAAATTAAACCCTAAACCTAAACTTTACTGGAGAAGATACAGACCTGGGTATTATTTGAAGATGCCTCAAGCGTGGACTGCAGAAGATGGGCCCTTCACTTCCTTCGATTCTGGCTTGAAATTCGAAGATTGAAGAAGAAGGCTCCTCAATCCCAGATACCGGAGCTTCCTTGAATTCTTAGGTCGGAGAAGGAAATCGTAGACCCAAATTTTGGACAACACTTTTCTCTTTTCAGACAAACTCTCAAGTGTTAAAATGTTGGGGAAATGAGAGCATTCAGGTAGCAGGTGTGTATTTTGGGAAAATGAATTAATTTTGGGGTCAAATTTGTTCCCTCCATTTTTTTGGCTGAATGGCGCCTAATTTAGCGCCCCCCTAATAAGACGCTTTAAATTAAAAGCGTCATTATACATGCTTAGTATAATGACGCCATATAAATGTGTCATAACACGTGTACCCTATAGTAACGCCTTATAAAATAATTTCATATTTTTATTAATTTAATCAATAAAGACTTTAATATATGACATAAATTTAAATTAAAAAAGTAAATTTGTAATAGGCGTCACGAAAGATGGTCTATATTGACGCTTTTAAAAAAGCGTCATTATATGACGTCTAATCAGCATGTTTTTGTAGTAGTGTGCAGAACAAAACTTTCTCCAATAATCCAGGCCTTTCATCAAGTTCTGCGGCCAGGATTCAACCGGTGATGAGTCCTCTTGTCACGCCCCGGGTCCGTGGGCCCGTTGGACGCGAGTATCACCTGAAATTGGGCCTAAACCACTGCCCAAAAGGGATATCCATTGGTCATACTTGGACTCTTTAACTTATATACTGAACTTAACTCTCATACATTCCCCGATGTGGGACAGGGGTGTCACAATCACCCCTCCTTCAGAATCGCGATGTCCTCGTCGCGGCATGACATATAGCCCATGACCGACTCGTCTGCGTTGGGACTCTAGAGGTGGCTCCTACGGGCTCAAGAGATGGCTCCCACACATGTAGCACTTTGCCCCGCAGGCTCAAGAGATGGCTGCTATGTGCGTAGCACTTTGCCCCGTATAGCACTTAGCTCCTGCGGCTGACGAGCGGCTCTGATACCATTTGTCACGTCCCGGGTCCGTGGGCCCGTTGGACGCGAGCGCAAGTCTCCAAGCCCACCGAGTATAACTTGAAATTGGGCCTAAACCACTGCCCAAAAGGGATATCCATTGGTCATACTTGGACTCTTTAACTTATATACTGAACTTAACTCTCATACATTCCCGATGTGGGACAGGGGCGTCACACCTCTTCTCCTTGATGATGAAATGATTGGCTACGATGGCCCGAAGAAAGATTTCATTACTTTGTTGTTAAATAGAGAAAGGAATCAACTCACTTTAGCTGCAGTTGAATACGAAATTCGTTAACAATGTCTTTTGGAAGAGAGGAACTTATGGAAAATTTGATTCTCATGCTTGGGTGCACGTGCATGTGTCTCGGCATTTTGATTCAGACAACCTGTTCAACAACATGCTTCAACAGTTTTGTAGATCAAGAAAGGAAATGTGTTCGAGTAATGACGGTTTAGGTCCGGTCACAAAGCTGATAGACTATCTTGCTAGGAAACGGTACATCGTTGTTCTCGATGATGTTTGGAGAAAAGAAGATTAGGAGGAAATTAAAGATACTTTTCCTAACACTTATCGTGGTAGCAGAGTACTTGTAACAACAAGGTCATCTGAAGTTGCCGCTATATGTGCGTCATCAAGGAACCTCTATGTAGAGTGGGTGTGATTAGATGAGATTACAACTTCAAAAAAAAAAAAAAAAAAAAAAAAGGGGAAAGAATTGGCATTACAAGTAGGTGAAATTATAATTTATTGAAGGTAAATATAATCTAGCATATCTAGCATGTAACGCCTGAGCGCAAGACGTCACATCCCCCACATCATGACCCGACCCGTATATGAAATTGATTTCCATACACGTGCCAAATCATAGCGAACGGGAACATACACACTCGCTAAGCCAGGCGGGACTAACCTATAACGTAAACCCCAACAAAAATCAAAGTAAAAAAACAGCGAAAGCAATAATTCATATTCCATATATTGAGCTATAGGCTCTAGGTACCAACAGCTAATGTTCAAGTACGATCCATACCAGTACTACAACCTGTACACTCCACATTCATTTACAATATCCAAAAGATAATAAGTAAAATTATATGCGTGTAATACAAAAGAAATGCTAGACACCATGCAAGACATTCTCCCCAGAGTTGTATCCCGCCTAGCATCCCTTTCTTGCAGAAGAACTGAAACAACTCCGGGTTCAGTCTTAGACAGAGTGGTGGGTATAAAATAGGCATAATGTCATAATAAAACAGAAGTAAACACATACATGCAAGTTATAATCCCAATTGAAGTATTTTAGAACATTTACCCAAGCGGGTGAAATAATTAAGTCATCCAAAGGGATTATAACGTTCATTTTTCATTAGGTCATTTGTGGCCCGGCGAGTGGGCGTGCATTATCTCCAACCAACACCTCGTGTAATTCATTAATCATTCATTCATTCATTCGTTCATACATTACATTCTTTCGTGCACATTCATTCGATCATTCATATACTCCTTCTTCCTCCGATTAGGGGACGAGTTTGTAAGGCCCGAACTCTCATTCATTGGTGCTAGAAGGGTACATGAATCCCCAAAAGCTCGGCTTCCTTTCTTTCACTAATCTCCTAGTGAAGTCTAGGTTATCATAATTGATGGAACTAGTATATATGGATCCCCGTCAGCCCAAGCTTCCCCGGTTCACCAAATACACTAAGTCCCGGGCCCCCATTCATTGTGAACATTCATTTCTCGCCAAAACTTTTGGTAGGATAATCAAAATAAAGGCTTAACGTTGAAAACATTGACCCTCAAAAGACTTTATATAAATATAGTATACTTTGGCTAAAACCTTGCACGTAAGGGTTGATCGGGTCATATTGATAACTAATAGAAGAAAACCCACCTGGTAGACAAAAGAACCCGACAAGGACCTCACTGCTCGGTCTCACCTCCTACTGGATCAATATCTGTGTGACAAAGGTAGTGTGAGACTCAAATATGACCACATTTGACCCTCGGCTATGCAATTGAATGTGATGAAATGCATATAAGTCATAAAATGTACTAGTTTGATCATGAATATCATGGAATTCAATCAAACATATAATTCACCAAATTTCGTTCGATATACGATAAAATCGTATTCATTCACGTTCATAACTTTCATACTTTTCATTCTTGCATTCATATGGTTCTCAAGGTTATAAATCAATCACAATTCAAAGCTTGAATGGATTCACGTTGCATATAATTCACAAATACGAACAATACACGTAATATAAACATTAAAGAGTTTCCTCCAAAGCTGCCATTTCAAATGACACGGTCGTGTTGCATTTTCAAAGGAATTGGACACGGCCGTGTCCGATTTTTGGAAAATATTTTTCGCAAGTCAAACTGCCAACACGGCCGTGTCCGTTTTCAGTTCAAAGTTGACACGACCGTGTCAACTCGTCGTCTTGAAAATAAAAAACAGAGCATAAGCTCTGTTTCTACGAGGGAAAAGCTTTGCAAAATAGGGCAGCAACAAGGAAGCTCATAAATACCATTTAAACATGTAATTCAATCCCTAAAATTCATATATAACATGTAACCCAAGCTAAAACACAAGAATTCATGTTCAAAGCTGGCAAAATCATCATCCAACCACAAGTTTTCACGCATGAAAGCTTCAAGCTTCTTCAATGGCAATTCATGCCCTAAACAACAAATCTTAAACTTAAACATGTTGAATTTCTTAAAAGCTTACAAGAATCACTTTTCATGCATCAATTCTCAAATTAAACCATGAAAACCCAATGTTCAAGATCAAACCCCAACCAACTATTCGTGCTTTTATTCAACGATATGAATTCTTCACTCATGCCAAGTTTTCCATAGATGAAAAGATAGAGGAGGAGATGGAGATTACAAATCCTAACTCACCTTGGAAAAAGATCGGATGGAAGTTAAACTTGAGCTCAAAGTTTGGTTGATCAAAAAATGGAATTCTTGGGGTTTCTCTTCTCTTCCTCTCTTGGCTGCTATGATCGATGGAAATGGAAACATAAGGAAGCCAATGCTGATATTTAGTGGGGATATGGGTAGGATACGGGTCGATCCAAGTCTGGTTTGTTTAGGAAACGGTTAAAATCAATTTATAAGAAACGAGGTTGTTGAATTGCTTGTCGTCGAAGGTTCAAATGATATCGAAAAGGTATGAGGTCAAGTTTAAAGGATAGATATCGTCGAAATAAGTTCAACGTCGAAAACGGATCTCGATTTCGAGGTCCGGAGCTCAAGATATAGCGAAACCCGTTCAGGGTTGCCTATTATTCAAATAGGTCCCTAAACTTTCAAAAAGTGGCAATTAAGCCCAAACTCAATTTTCAATTGAGTCCCAAAACATTCAAATAAGTTACAATCAAGTCCTCGGATCACACGAAACACCTAATTTCATTCAATTAACACCAAATTCACGAAATTCACATTCCCACAATCTCATTCATGTATTCATAGCTCACATTGGAATTCATATGAAATTTAGACAATTAAAATTCAAAGTGTAACAAATTTAATCAATTAATAAAAATATAAATCACATAAGTAGATTAAATGCGCACGTAACCCTTACCCGCACGTGTGAAATTGCGGGGCGTTACATAACATAATATTAATTATAACTTATTGAAATCAAACATATCTAACATAATATTAACTATAATTTATTAGAGTTTTTTCACAAATTCAAGTATTAAACATAAGATGTTTGATGAATGCTTATGTACAAACACAACTATTATGGAGATTAGCTCCCAAAAAATAACATTGCATAACTAATACTTTCTAATGGGGCCACGGAATTTAATTGCCAAGACTTCCTTTTGTATTTGTCTGTCTTTGTATGAGAGCGGTGGCTATCGTCAATAGTCACATATCAAGATACAGATAAATGTTTATATCATATACATATATAATCCCAGAAAGGAGTATATATATATATATATATATTTATATATATATTACATAATTCCCAACAAAACACACAAACAAGAAATATCAATGTTTATATCATATACTGTTGGAAACCTGTGGTACCAGGTTACCAAAAAGCATTAATAACATAACTTACAATATTCATATGATTAGCAATATAGATGCATGTTTCGAAACATAAGTACCAAAGGATCTTTGAAACATATAAATCAAGATGTAAATACCAACAACATACATATCCAATATATCAATGCAAATACCAGTGTACAAATCAGACATATATGGCATAATATAAGTTCTAGTAGAGTGCAGAACCATATCAAGATAAATTCCAGAAATGTACCAGAGCAGATGAATGAGGAAACTTGTCATTTTATTACGACTGAATCGTCGGCAAAAGCCAGCTTTCCTTAAAGAAATATTCGCCCTATTACCGGTGCGTTGGGTTACCACGAAGCTCCTTCCAGGATTAGACAGTCCAGAGATTTCCGAATCATAGATACGCATGATCTCAGGAGAATCTCACTTCGACCACTAAAAGGCTCTTATGAGAGAGTGTGGTGTCTGGCTAGTACTTCAGAAAACGTGTTTTTGTTCTAAAAAGATATTTCCTCTCAATACTCACAAATTCCAGTGCGTGCTATTTTGTGATCAAAGAGTGCTTATTAGCACCAATCCAGAAGACTATCTCAACTCTATATTTGTTTTCTAAATCACCACTTGTTTCCTCTATTTTCTCTCATTTTTGTGGTCTAGAACTTAGTATTTATAGAGGAGAAGCCATGACACAAATGACCATTAATTGCCTTATTTATGGCAGGCCATAAACCTTACAGTTAAGATAGCCATAATGCTAAAATAAGGTTACAAAAACGTCTGGAACGTTTATGACCAGATACCAGTGCATTAATGTCACACAATTACACTTTGTAACTGTTTGGAACCAACCTAATTTCATATTCAAACAAATATCCAATAATAATTGCTTCCAATTTATTCAACATATTATGGACTTTATTCTATCGATTCCTACCAAGGAATTTGGTATCCCTTCAAGAATAATTTCATAATATAATGTCAAATTCCAACAATCCCCCACAAATCCATAGTATAAAGGTCATCAGAATTACAACAACATGCTTTCAGTAGAACGGTACCCTCCGGTATGAACCGCTACCTTAGTTATCCAACTTTCCTGTCACAGGGACAGATGGAATTTTTAACCTTGAATTTGGCACCTTGGGTGTGACAGAGCCATCGGTAACAACATATCACAAAGAGCTTTAGTAATCTGTCGGGTTGACACGCTACGGCCATGTGTCATGTCCTGTTCATGAATATTTTCAAGGAATAACCCGTTTCCTCTAATAACGGCCACACGATAATATTCAATTAGTTGGGATCTCCAAAGATGCACTGCTAACATCTCATCATAGATCAGATCTCGACCCCATTCAGAGTATAACTCTTACTTTATTTGCAGTTTCAGCACCTGCCAGGTAAGTTCCAGAGGATAGACACAAGTACTAAGTACCAGTCAAATTAAATAAGGTGCTACCAATACATCCGACAGCTTGTTTATACCACATTAAACCTACCGCATGGGATCTCCACTTGGTAGGTTGGGTTTCTACTGAAGATGTATTACAATGCGGGTTTCAGCCCTATCCTCAACCTGGATTTTTCAACTAAGGATCTCTCAAGTCCTTTAGCTAAAGGATTAGCCACATTATTTTTGGTACCAACGAAATCAATGGCCACTGTCCTTTTAGACACCAAGTTCCTTATAGACTTTAGTCTAACTTGAATGTGTCTCTTTGTCTTTTGATTATACTTTGTACTTTTAATCTTGGGATAAATATTTTTTGCCATCCGAACTATGCCTATTTTTACAATTTACCATCCAAATAAACTTTCATTGTAAACCGCCATCCAATCTTTGTATTTGTGACAAAATGCCGTCTAAACCATTTTTTTTGGTGGTTTTGGGGAAAAAAATTTGACACGTGGCATTTCCCTAAAACATACACATCACACCAAACCACCTTTAGATGTCGTTTTGTCACAAATGCAAAGATTGGATTGTGGTTTGCAATGAAAGTTTGTTTAGATGGTAAATTGCAAAAATGGGCATAGTTGGGATGGTAAAAAATATTTATCCCTTTAATCTTTGCAATAGTGGACTGACTATCACAATGCACAACAATGGCTGGTATCGGCTTGGAAACCATAAGTAGTCCGACCATCAGCCTATGTAACCATTCAGCCTCAGTTCCTGTTGTAGCTAAAGCACATAACTCCGCCTCAAAAGTGGAACGAGTTATAATAGTCTACTTAGAAGACTTCCAGGAGACAACGCCTCCACCTAGGGTAAACACATACCCTGTATGCCCATTAGTACCAGAGTTCATGGCTATCCAGCTCGCATCACTAAATCCCTCAAGTACTTCTGGGAATTTACCATAATGCAGCCCAAGTGAACTAGTACCTTTAAGATACTTCGTCACCCAATTCAAAGCCTCCCAATGTGTACAATTAGGGCAACCGGTATATCGAGCTAATTTAGAGACTGCAAACAAAATGTTCGGCCTCGTACCAATAACAAGATATTGCAGGCTTCTAATTATTTGAGAATATCTCAACTGGGAAATGGGAACGTCAGTTACATTCTTGTACAGAGTCACAGATGGATCATATGGTGTTTTAACGATTTTACTTTTAGTATATCCAAACTTGTCAATTATCTTCTCAACATAATGAGATTGGGAAATTATTATACCATCAGGTGACCGAATCAACTTTAGTCCAAGAATCATATTAGCTTCACCCATATTCTTTATTTCAAACTTACTCTTCAAGAATGATTTTGTTTCATTAATAATGTTCATAGAAGAACTAACCAATAGTATATCATCAACGTATAAGCATAACACAATACACAAATCACCTTGAACTTTGCAATAAAGACATTTATCATTATCATTAACAGTGAAGCCAAATGACAGAATAGTCTTGTCAAATTTTTCATGCCATTATTTAGGTGTTTGTTTCAAACCATAAAGAGATTTAACAAGTTTACACACCTTATTTTTACTACCAGGTGTTGCAAATCCTTCAGGCTGGTCCATATAGATTTTTTCCTCAAGATCACCGTATAGGAATGCGGTTTTAACATCCATTTGATGGATAGGAAAATCATATATGGAGGCCAATGCTATAAGTACACGGATTGTAGTCAACCGAGCATTAGGGGAGTAGGTATCAAAATAATCAATCCTCTCCTTTTGTTTAAAACCTTTGGCAACAAGCCTAGCCTTAAACTTATCAATGGTTCCATCAGATTTTAGCTTCTTTTTAAAGATCCCTTTATATCCAATCGTAATGCACCCCAGAGGAAGATCAATAAGTTCCCAAGTCCCATTAGAGACAATGAAATCTATCTCACTTTTAATGGCTTCTTTCCAATGCTTTGCCTCATTTGAAGATATAGCTTCTTGGAAAGTACCAGGATCATTCTCGATATTGTAAGTGATGAAATCACTTCCAAAATCCTAAACAATCCTTGCTCGTTTATTCCGTTTGGGTTCAGTTTCATCAACATAAGTTGAATTTGTACTACTTGGATTAACCTCCACATTGTTATCCTTTCCACTTGATCAGGAATAGAACTAGATTTACGAGATAAATCTAAAGTGGAAACATCTAGAGGTATTCCAGTTTTCATGGGAAAAACATCTTCAAAGAATGTGGCATCACGAAACTCAACAATCGTGTTAACATTTATGCCAAAGATATCAGACTTAATTATTAAAAATCTCATTGCATAACTAGTTTCCACATAACCAAGAAAGACCGCATCTACAGTTTTGGAACCAAGTTTCTTCCTTTTGTGTTCAGGTACCAGTGCCTTTGTAAGGCACCCCCACACACAGAAGTACTTCAAGTTTGGTTTCCTACCTTTACAGAATTCGAACAGAGTGTGATCCATATGTTTAAGAGGGACTCTATTCAGAATATGGCAAGCCGTATTCAAAGCCTCTCCCCACATATATTTGGGCAATCCCGAATTCAAAAGTAAATTGTTGATCATATCTTTAAAGGTCTTACTCTTTCTTTCAGCCACATCATTTGATGAAGGCGAATATGGAGGAGTCTCTTCATGAACAATGCCGAACTTCGGCAATATTCACCAAAGAGATTCGACTCATATTCTCTACCTCTATCCGATCTTAACCTTTTAAGTTTCTTGCCAGTTTGAGTTTCCGCTTCATTCTCAAACATGATAAACTTTTCAAGTGCTTCATCTTTGTGTTTCATCAAATACACGAAACAATATCTACTACAATCATCAATGAAAGTGATAAAATATCTTTTCAAATCTTTTGTCAAAATTCTATTGAACTCACATATGTCAGTATATACCACATCAAGTATTTCGGAATTTCTCTCAATTGAATGATAAGGTTCTCTCACTTGTTTTGCTTCAATACATACCTAACATTTGTGATTTCTTTCAATATCAAGTTTTGGAATCAAATTTAAAGTCATCATACCTTTCATGGAACCGTAATTTAGATGTCCGAGATGACTATGCCAAACGCTGGAACTTTCAACATTGTTAACCACATTAGAGTTGGAAGATCCAGCTTCATCCAAATTTGAAGAAGTTACACACTCAACTCTTAATTTAAACAAACCGTCAGACAAATATCCTTTACCGAAGAAAGTACCATAATGAAGAATTACAACTTTATGAAGCTTAAAAGAGAGCTCACAACCCGATTTAACTAACATTGAACCACTAATGATATTTCTCCGAATTATTGGGACATGATGCACTTGTTCTAGTGACAGTTCGCGTCCCGAAGGAAATTTTAAGACCACGCGTCCTATCCCATGAACTCATGCAGCACTGGAATTTCCCATGGTCAAGGATTTTCCATCAATTGGTTTATAGGACACAAATAGATTTTTATCAGCACAAACGTGCACACACTACTAGAAAAATGCCCTATAGCAACGGATTTTGGCCAAATTAGCGATGGATTTAGCAACGAAAATTTTCCGTGCTATAATCCTCGTGGCTAATCTATAGCAACGAATTTATAGTAACAGATTTTCTGTTGCAAACCAAGCAATAATTAATTTTTTTTTCCTTTTTGCAGCGAGATTTTCGTTGCAAAATCCATCGCATAGGGTAATAATTCAAATTAACAAATTAAAATTTTATTTGCGGGCCCCAGAACCACCCCCCCATCCGTACCAACCCATAGGTTCGAACCCTCACCCGGACTGCACCACCCGGATCGAGCCAAACCAGCCCAAGGTGGCTCATGATATATATTGCATAATTTGCTATATCCAGGAATTGAACTTGGGTCTCCAGTGTAGAAGGTTGGAGTCTCAACCAACTTGGAAAGCTATGTTATTGGTAATATTATGTCATTTGTTACATTTAACAACAATCAAATATTCATACACTAATTTAAATAAATAATTAAATTCTTGTTATCATAGTTTAAATAAAAATATTTTTAAATATACAATTATTTATATTAATACATAGGGCAAATTACATCTGGATACCCTACTATTAGGCGAAATTACAATCCAGTCCATGTAGATCCGTTTATTACATAGAAGTCCCTAACGTTTCATTCTGGACTGAGGTCATTAAGGAAAATGTTAAAAGACATCAAATGCCCTCACGTTCCGTTAGACCAAAAATTAAAAAAATTAAATAAACACATTAGAGAGTAAAAAATTACAAAAACATCCCTATATGTTTACAAAGTAACAAAAAGATCCTTACATTATAACTATATTACAACGTAGTCCCTATGGGTATTCAAGGGCATTTTCGGTATTTCAGGTGAAAATATTAACGGAAATCTAGGGACCACCGACAGAATGAAACATTAGGGACTTCTATGTAATAAACGGATCTAGATGGACTGGATTGTAATTTCGCCTAATAGTAGGGTACCCAGATGTAATTTGCCCGAATACATATTCCATTAAAAATTTTACTACTTAATTATGAATTAACTACATATTCCAAGTTTTAGTTATGACATAAAAATCTAATGTATATCAATTTAAGTATAACTTTTTATGACATACAAATAAAAAAAAAGGATGAAAGTTTTACATAACTAAATAATTAGATTTGGTTGATTGTTGAATAAAGAACTTTTATGTTATATGAAGTATTCACTTATACATTTGTAGAACAATATCTGCATTTTGAGGAACTATATTGGTATTATTTAGCAATCATAGTTGAATAACTTAATGAAGAATAATTTTATTAATATGAAACATTTATATTTGAATTTGTAGAATTATATCTAAATATTGAAGAACTATTGTGTTATGCAGCCGTTAGATGTAAAATGAAGAATTTTTCTTTTAATATTAAATATAATCATATATATCCATAGATAATTGTATTAAATATTGTTAGATATACACTTCTGTGTTTTAATTATAATGTAGGTACTTTAAGTAATAAATATATCATACTACTAAATAAATATGACTTAGTTTAATGATTTATATTGTAATGACAATCAAATATTCATACTAACTTGAATTATTTATTTAAGTATTTGTTATTTGTTAAAATATAAATATACTTAAATATGATTATTTGCATTAAATATAATAAATAATTTAATTAAATACTATATATTATTCTGTTTAATTAAATAATATATATTTAACATTATATTATACAGTATTAATTAAATAGATAATAGAGCTCGTATATTATACAATATTAAATTCTATATAAACCCCAAGCATATATATTGATGGGGTCAAAACACGCTCGTCCCACGTTTGGACATATGGCAGCTCAGGATAACGACACATGTCCTCTTGTGATTAAGGTAATTATACACGAGCGTTCAAACCTCTCAAGCGTCAGCTTTCCTCAAAGACACGTGGCATCTCTGCTATGGATACACGAGATCAACATCGCCGCTCTCCAACGAGCGCGATTCATACTACACGGCTAAAGCTCCAATAAGTCAAGGAAGCTCTCTTCTAGCGCCACTCTCCCTCAGGGAAGCTTCCATTCCTCTTCGTGTGAGCCTTGGCCTTCATCCCCTAGTGGATTCTTTGGTCTCCAAGGCTCTTGGTTGACACGAGCGTGCTCTTAGCCCTCGTTACCAACCCCCTAAAACGGCTCTCTGACACCCCGTACATGCCCGCGCACCTGCCACTGTTGCCAACACTAACTTCCGCCAGCTTTTGTAGAAGATTCCTTCTAGGTTTCTCTCTCGCAATGCCACGTGTTAGGGCAACATTCTGCCAGGACCACACGGTGCAAATGACTAAAGGGTCCGTGACCCTCAACTATAAATACGCGAGTTCATCTCCTTCACTATAAGCAACTCTATTTGACTGAACTTCTGCAACTTCTTTACTTTCTTTTTCAGATCATCATCTGACATGAGCGTAGGAGAGCCAAACTGGGCACCACCCCCAGTTCCCCCAGCTTGGCCTTCTGACTTTGTCTTTGTGTTTGTCCTAGCAGGTAGAACCCCCATCTTTCCCGGTGAACATCAACTGGTTTCCTCACCTAAACATTCTTACAAAAAAGGCGCTAAGTCAGAAGAAGAAGAAGAATTACAACATAAGCAGATGAGGAAGAACTTCAGGCGGCGGGAGCGACGTCTTCATCCAGAACCACCAAGATATTTTGGGCCACGGGGCCGTGTACCGGACCCGCCGTCTCTTGCGCTGGGGGGTATTTTCATCTTGGTGCTGGGCAGCTGGAGGAGCAGACTCGTGGTTTTCTGGCGCTTGCGGAGCATTGGGTTCATTGGCATCGTTGGCAGGAATGGGGGCGTTCTCGGCATCAGGAGCGGGAGCGTTAACAACAGGCGCTGGAGGCTCATTCACCGGAGGGTTTTCAGAAATCGCGCTGGCATTGTTATTCCCCTCATTTTGTTCCGTTTGAGAGGCTTCCGCCGGAGGATGAGCCGCCATATACTCATCTTGGATGAGCATAACCAGAAAGTTGTATTCCGGCTCAGAGATGTTAGACTCCGGGTCCTCAGGGTCTTCATCATCCTCAGTACAGTGCTCGTTGAACATGAGCCCCATGCCCTGCGCCTCACGAATGGCCGGATCCGTCAAGCCTTTATGAATACCTTTCTCAATGGCCAAATTGAAGGCGTTTTGAGCCTCGTCTAAGCAATGCAAAGAGGCCGCAAAATTGAACGCTTTGGAATGACAGAATTTGATGAGCGCCTCCTTATTTGATTGCTCAAAACGATGAGGGAGTTGGCTCATGGCATCAGTATATTTCTTTTCCGCCTCCATGGCCCTCGTCTTCCAATCGTTGCGCTCGGCAGTGAGCTTCTTATGATTCTTCTCAAGCTGGTTAAATTGGTTGCGCCAACTCCTTCGAGCGTTCTCAGCGTTCGTGAAGTCATCTTGCAACTTCTTCATCTCATCCTCCATCTTTTTGTACTCATCCTTAAGGGAAAGGTACTTGGTCATCTCTGTGTCTAATTCCTCCTGAAGTTGGACGGGATCGTTCGAGCGCGCCATCTTCTTGTACTTTGCCTTCCGGTCAATTTAAACCGTGGCGCGCATCTGGATATTTCTCGCCCTCGGGAGCACTTGCTACACGGGCTCGAAAGGGCAAAAGTGTTAGCAAATATATTGAAGAACAACACCTTCAAAGGATAATGAAACTACTAGAGAAAAGGAGACTTACGGAAATTATGGCGTGCACCATATCGTCGGTCACCTTTTCAACCGACTCGGAGTACAAATGCTTATGATCCACTGAGAATTGGGCCCTTTCATACATATTTTGGCTGATAGCTTGGGCCATTGTCCCGTGCCTCAGTAATATGGCACCCCCATCAGCGGAGCTCTTGTAGCTTCTGTCCCCCCGGCGGTCGAAGTCCCACAAATGTTCTTCCTCTGAAGAGGAAGTGTCTCCGTCGCCGCCCTTGGGGCCTTCAACAACTTGTTTGCATTTGCCTGATATGGCAAAGGCATCAGGCATTCTTTTCATCTTGCGGGAAGTTTGGCCAGCGCTCTCTTGAGCCCTGCTTATCACCATGCTCACAGGGGGCCTCGTTTGATTGATGGCGTTAGGGTTGACCACCCTCGTATCTATTGCGATTGGTGGCCTTACCACTATTCGGTTCTCCATATTTGCCGCTCGATTTTCCCCTCGTCCCTACGGCACTTGAGCACCGGATGCGGTGCTTGAGCTGGCGCCTTGGTGGTCGCCATGACCGTCACCCCGGCCTGCTCCACGGCCTCGGGGATTCTGTTGATCTCCTTGTTGGGCTTGACACCTGTTAGCGTTGGCTAACCTAGCAGCGCTTCTTATACCTCCAGCCATCCTTAAAATGTCTGCTCCTGCAAAGAAGGCGAAAACGAGGGTCAGAAACCCTTAAGCAAATTTCACAAAATACAAGTTGCAAATGCAAAGGTACAGTTAGTATCCCTATCTAAAAGTTAGTGCCCTAAAGTCTAACCATCTCTCTCCAAATCTCGTGCGGGAGGGTTGTCGAGATAATGAGGGTCGTTAGTAAGCCCGCAGAGGAACATGAGTTCTGCATCATCTATCCAGTCCTTGGCTTGAATTAGTTGGCCCTCGTCCCTCAATGCCCCAACTAAGTCCTTGGCCCAGTCCTTAGGGAAGGAAGGTTCTAAGCGGTTCTTTACAAGGGATCCCTTCCTATAAGATATCCATTCTCGGGCCACCCCGAAATCATCATCTACTGGGGCCTTGACAAAAATGAACTTCTGCTTTCAATCTGGGCCATAAGTGGAGGAAGGAGAGTTGATCAATTTCAAGTGGGCCTTCGCTTGAATGTAGTAGAAATAACCCGCCTCAGGTGACGAGCGCGGTGAGCTAACTACTTGGAGAAGGGCATTGAAATTCCGCATGAAGGGCTCGTATCCAGCGCACTTCACGAGGATCACAAAGCTGGTTATCAAAGCGAGGCCATTGGGCACGATTTACGAAGGACAGAGGTTCAAATCATTCAGAATGCGGGCCACTGGGACTGGAATTGGGAACCTCAAGCCCCCAGAATTGACTACATCCTTATAGACCGCCATCTCACCGGGTGGCGGACGGTTGGCACGTTCGTGATCAGCAGGGATCCGCCATGTGAAGCGCTTGTCCCAGTATATTGGTGCCAGCATGGTCTTCACTTTTTCCAAAGTGATTGTGCTGGGTGTCTCGTCTGGGGTACGCTCGGTCGCCTGCATGCCCAAGCCTTCACCCTCGTTTGGCCCTTTGGTTTTTCTGGCTTTCTTAGGCCTCTGGGACTTCTTTCCTTTACCCTTGTCATGGGATCTTTCTGAGGGCCCCGCTCCTCCCTCGGATTCCGGAGCCGGGGCTGCGATGGCCACGGTCACGGCGTGGCGATGAGGGTGAGTTGCGCTCTCTGTTATCGGGAGAGTCACCCCCTGCCTCTCCGCTTCCATCAACAAATTCATCTCTCCAAAGAGATGCTCAACCCCATCTGGGTTCCTTTCATCTATGGCCATAACGGCCGCGTCCAACTCCTCGTCCCTAGGGGAACCCGGCGGAGACGAACTCTGGGTAGCCATGTCTTCAACTTCACGGGTGAATTCTTCTACATGATCTCTGACCATGGTTGTGATGGAATTTGGAAGGGATATGAGGATTTTTGGGAGACAGCGTATGTTCGAAGAGATTCGGGATTTCTGGAAGAGGTAAAGCTTGGGGAATTACTAAATCCTAATTTGATTCTAAGGTTAGCAAAGTTAGAGGTTTTCACTGAGAATTACCTTGAGTTTTTTGGAAAATTGGGGAAGAAGATTGTGAATGCTTGGAATTTATCTTGCAAAGAGTTTTTTTCGCGAATATGTGCTCTGAAGATATGTTTGCGTAAAAGGTGGAATGGGTACAGAATCCCTTATTTATAGGGATGGAAGTTGATACGTTCTGGCAAGAAATTCAAAATTACGATCATTTTCCGCCTAGGGAACCGTTCACTTTATTCAACCGTCACGTACTTCCCAAGAATCACGCATCCCACGCGCATCAGCATTTAATACGCAAACGTTACAAGCGGTCAAAAGAAAGGACCGCATTTAATGCGTAGACGTTTCAAGCGGTCAGAAGAAAGGACTGCATTTATGACACAATCAGAAGGACGATTGCTCAATACGCCATGCCTCATACGAGCGCAGCGCTCGTTGAATTACATTGGAAGAATTCTACAGCCCTTATCACTAAGGACTACAGAATTGGAAGGCAAAATGATGGGATCAAAACACGCTCGTCCCACGTTTGGACACATGGCAGCTCAGGATAACGACACCTATCCTCTTGTGATTAAGGTAATTATACACGAGCGTTTAAACCTCTCAAGCGTCAGCTTTCCTCAAAGATACGTGGCATCTCTGCTACGGATACACGAGATCAACATTGCCGCTCTCCAACGAGCGCGATTCATACTACACGGCTAAAGCTCCAATCAGTTAAGGAAGCTCTCTTCGAGCGCCATTCTCCCTCAGGGAAGCTTCCATTCCTCTTCGCGTGAGCCTTGGCCTTTAGCCCCTAGTGGATTCCTTGGTCTCCAAGGCTCTTGGTTGACACGAGCGTGCTCTTAGCCCTCGTTACCAACCCCCTAAAACGGCTCTATGACACCCCGTACATGCCCGCACACCTGCCACTGTTGCCAACACTAACTTCCGTCAGCTTTTGCAGAAGATTCCTCCTAGGTTTCTCTCTCGCAACGCCACGTGTTAGGGCAACATTCAGCCAGGACCACACGGTGCAAATGACCAAAAGGTCCCTGACCCTCAACTATAAATACGCGAGTTCATCTCCTTCACTGTAAGCAACTCCATTTGACTGAACTTCTGCAACTTCTTTACTTTCTCTTTCAGATCATCATCTGACTTGAGCGTCGGAGAGCCAAACTGCGCACCACCCCCAGTTCCCCCAGCTTTGCCTTCTGACTTTGTCTTTGTGTTTGTCCTAGCAGGTTGAACCCCATCTTTCCCAGCTATGTTTTGAAACCCGGATCGGACGTCGAACCGGGACCCCCTACTGGTTACTGGTTTTACTGGTTCGACCGGTCGGACCACCGATCGAACCGGTATGACGTCATAATTACGTAATAATTATATTTAATTATATATATTTATATAATATTATAAATATTAATTAAAAATAATTACATTAGCTAAAAAATATAAAAAATTAGATATAATTTTAAATTACTACCAACTTGATGAGGCCTGAAATTCATTCTCGAATCAGAGCCGTCCACGTGGCAGCACACCGCTGACTAATACCCTTGACGCTCGCCTTGGTGGGCTCATGGGCCTTCACGCCGCTCAATTGCCAGCAAATGCCATCCATCAGCCCGCGGATGACTATTCGGACCAAGGGCCCCAACCAATGGGTTTGACGCTCGGACAGCGGCCCTCAAGGTTATCTTTCACAGGGAAGCACCCACATGGGGGCCCCATTAATACGCTCGGGGTCCCGACGCTCAAAGGGTCATATATCGCGAGGAGGCCATCCATGTATTCTTCGAGCGTCATCAGCGTTCGGGCATGTCCATGCCCCGTTTCGCTGGATCCGAACCTCGGACGGGGGAATCTTAGGTCCATCGCTTCGTGACCCTCGCCAACAACCTCTGACACAGAAGTACTATGCACCACGCACCTGACACGCCGTCAACCCTTTTCAGGGATGTCATTCTCAGTCCCCAAAACTCTGACGCGTGTTAGGGCAACACAGGTTTGGGACCACATGGTCAATTTACCCATCTACCCCCATCCCTAACATATAAATAGGAGAGAAGCCATGCCTTCTCTCCCAAGTGATCATCTGCATACTAAGCCACACACACTGTTCTGGGCATTTTTCTCGTTGATCTTCCCAAGCTTTCCATTTCGCCACAGTAACACTACCTTTGAAGCTTACATACTTGGTGTTATCCTAGCTGGAAGAACCCACGCTCAAAAGGAAACCCAGATCCTGAGGCTCTCACGCCTGTGATGGTCTTTCCCTTTTCTAACAAATTCTAAAGTGTTGTTGCAGTAGAAGACTCAGGTTCTTTGCACCATCATTTTTGGCGCCGTCTGTGGGAAATCCATCACCACCATCTTTGGTGTTGCCATCCTTCTTCCTCTGAAAGCTAGTTGAAAAGTAACACCCAAACCTTGAATCATGGTAACTGCGACAAGATCAGGAGCATTGAGAGAGAGAGGATCTCTTCCCCCCGTCAACGAGGAGAACCCGGAAGGCAACGTCCCTGCCGGGGAAGTAAACCCCCCAGCTGCAAGAAACGGGGGCGAGAACACAGAACCCACAGGGGCAAATCTCCAGTTAGGAGGAAATGTCGGGGGAGGACCTAGCACCGTTGTTCCTCCAGCAGCTCCCACCGCCCATGCTTCCTATCCGTACACCGGGATGTATCCCATGGCCATGCCACCTCCGGGATACTCGTTCATGCAGCCTGGGCTGATGCCCGGAGTGTTACCGGCGATTCAGCCTTACCAGGTGGGGACTCTGAATCTCCCCACATCGTTACCAAGGGAGATACAAGGGGTGGAGATGCCCCAAGTCACAGCCCAACAACTCCAGGCGCTGTATGCGCAGTGCGAGATCCAGGCCGTTCAGAATGCCTGGGAGCATTTCACGGCCGCATACTTCCCCTCTCAGGCTGGCGCTCGTCCGGCCCCACCACTTGGCGGACTCCCCGCGCATCCTTTAACAATGGCCCAGAACGCGTTGAGGGCACAGCAACCTCTCCAACCACCAAATCCGGAGAATGAAGCCCCACCGAGGGTCCAACCTGAACGACCTGTGGGAAGAGATGAGAGGGCCCCTCGAAATGAGGTGGCCGGAGAAAATGAAGAGGTCCAGTCAAGGGCCGCAAGGAGGGCAAACCGCAGAAATGACGGTGACCCTCAGCTAGCAGCTGTGCAGGATCAGATACGAGGGCTCCAAAACGTGGTAGAGCAGCTCTCTCGAGCGCGGTCTCACGCTTCCCGCGATGGGGGCGAGAGGTCCAAGGCCAGAGACGCTCGGCGACCACGTAGCCCCGTTTCCCACCGAAGAAGAGAGGCCAGCTATGAAGACCCCGACGAGCGAGATTATCGGATCATGGCGGGCGATTCCCCTCTCATCGAGGAAGTCCTGATGACCCGCGCAGGGAAGGGTAAAATTCCCTCATCAGTCAATAGATACGATGGAACTACGGATCCATCCGAGCACCTGGACCATTTCGTGCACTTGATGCACCTTTATGACCATCCAGACAACTACTGGGCCAAGGTGTTTGTCACCTCCCTCACAGGAATGGCCCAAGAATGGTACAAAAAGCTCCCCCCGCGCTCAATCAGAGGATATTATGACCTGACGGACGCCTTTGTCAGCCACTTCAACTCACTGAAAGCGCCTGCCCCGGCCGCGACCGCCCTTTATAGCCTGGTCCAAGGGCCGAACGAGACCCTCAGATCCTTCATGGGGAGGTTCAATAAAGAGATCTTGCTGGTTGAAAAGCCCTCGATGGACTTTTTGAGACACGTTCTGTTTGGGGCCATCAACATGAAGCATTACGTCAGCAAGGAATTTGTGGAAGAAGTGGCCAAGAAGAAACCACGCTCGCTGATGGAAATTAGGGAGATTGCCGACTCCTTCTTTACCCTCGAGGATATGTACATAGCGAGGGATCAGAAGATGGCCAATGCCCCTCGAGCAAACAGAGCCCACGAGGACAAAGTGGAACCCCCCCGGGGTCATCGCCGCAGCCCAATACCCGCTCGCCGTCATTCCTCTCCTCCGCGGAGGCTCGAGCGTGTCCCCCTCAACCGCCCAATTGCAGAAGTTTATTCCCTGGCGGACCAGAAGTTGTTCAAAAGGCCGCCCAAGCTAAGAGAGACTGAGGCTCAAAGGCGCTCGGGGAAGTATTGTGCTTTCCATAAGCAGAAAGGGCATGACACTAACGAATGCCGTCAGCTGGAGAAGGAGATTCAGCGGCTGATTGCTGGGGGGCACCTCAAGGAGTTCGTAAAAGCACTGGAAGGGTACGACGAACATTGCGCAGGAAGGGCGCTCGAAAGAAGAAGAAGCCGCTCACGTTCCCGGAGTCCTCGTCGCCAACGCCCTGAAACCAGCGAGCGTAACAAAGGGAAAGGGGTAGATATGGAAAATCAACCCTTTGCAGTCATTCACATGATTGCGGGAGGCCCTTCGGGAGGCGACTCCAATGCTTCCCGCCGCCGCCACATACGGAGTTATAATCAAAGGCCGGCGCTCCCTCGCTCAGTGCTCTCCGTGGACAGCTCACCGCGCTCAAAAGAGGATGACGTTATAGGGTTTACAGAGAAAGATCTTGAACACATTGTAACACCCCATGGGATAGGAAAAACCTCTGACTGTCCCATGGTGGTTAGTTTAGACGTTCATAACCACACTGTAAAGAGGGTTTTATTTGATAGTGGAAGTTCTGTGAACGTTCTCCCTTACTCCACGTTTCAACAAATGAATATAACAAACATCCCCCTCGAACCTCTCAGAACTGCCCTCGTAGGATTTGGAGGCTCCGAGATCGTCCCTCGGGGACAAATTCGCTTGGCCACCTCTTTTGGTCGCGCCCCACAGCGAAAAACTCTGAGCGTCCTCTACACCGTCGTCGAGGTGGATCTTCCTTACAACATCATCATTGGGCGCCCAGCCCTCGTGGATTTCAAGGCTGTAATTTCCACCTATCATCAGAAGGTCAAGTTCCCAACCCCCGAGGGTACCGGAGAAATTTTGTGCAACGTCAAAGAAGCCTGGGAATGCTACATACTTTCGCTTCGGAGCCACAAGCCCAAACAATCCATTCAACCTGGGTCTACTAAGAAATCCGTTGATTTCCCAAAGTTAAATGAAGATGGCCCTGAACGCAAAAGAGCCAAGCTGAACCGAAAAAAGAATAAAAAGAGGACAGCTGGAGATGTTCAGTGCTCGGAGAGTGGGCCACCGGGGGCCGTCGACGGCTCTTCCTCAGAAAACGAGGGTGATGAGCCCAAGAATACTCTCACTGGAAAGAAACGAGCGTTAGAAGCACCAAGGCCAGAGGTTCGGATTGAACCCACTGAGGAGTTTTTAACCGTCGAATTGGAGCCTGGAAATCCGGACAAAACAACCCAGATTGGCTCGAGCCTGGATGGGCCCTCGCAAGTTTTGATGATCGATTTCCTAAGGGAGAATCTTGACGTTTTCGCGTGGAAAGCTTCTGACCTCACTGGAATAGATCCGAGCGTCATTGTCCACAGGTTGAACGTGGATCCAAACTTCAAGCCCATCAAACAGAAGAAGAGGGACGTTCATGGATTCAGGAAACGGGTCATCGAAGAAGAAGTTAATAAATTGCTTGACGCTCAGTATATTGAGGAGATCTTATATCCGGAATGGCTATGCAATGTGGTGCTCGTTCCAAAGAGCGCCAATAAATGGCGCATGTGCAACGACTTCACAGATCTTAACAAAGCGTGCCCAAAAGATCATTACCCACTACCGAGGATCGATCAGTTAGTAGATTCTACAGCCGGATGTGAACTCATGAGTATGATGGACGCCTTTCAAGGATATTATCAAATCTTTATGGCACCCGAGGATCGCCCCAAGACTGCGTTTATTGTGCACTTAGGTGTTTACTGTTTCAAGGTCATGCCCTTCGGGCTCAAAAATGCGGGAGCGACTTATCAACGCCTTGTCAATAGGATGTTCGAGCGCGAGATTGGAAAATCTATGGAGGTATATGTGGATGATATGATAGTCAAGAGTGAGCGCCAACACTCCCATCTGGAAGATCTCAAGCAGACTTTCGACATCCTTCGGCGTTACGGAATGAAGTTGAATCCCTCGAAATGCACCTTTGGTGTTCGAGGAGGTAAGTTCCTGGGATACATGGTTAGTCAACGTGGCATAGAGGCAAACCCCGAAAAGATTAGAGCCATCCTGGACATACCCTCCCCTCGGAATCTGAGAGAGGTCCAGGTGCTCGTTGGAAAGATCATTTCACTAAATAGGTTCATCTCCCGCTCAGCGGACCGGAACTTGCCCTTCTTTAAAATTTTACGCAACGCTCGAAACTTTTCCTGGAACGGGGATTGCGAAAAGGCCCTGCAGAGCATGAAACAGTACCTGTCAAGCGCGCCTTTGTTGACCAAGCCAATCCCGGGGGAGAACTTGTTTGTCTATCTGTCAGTCTCCTTGGAAGCAACGAGCGCTGTCCTTGTAGCAATCCGCGAGCGTAAGCATATGCCAATATATTACCTGAGCAAGACTCTACAGGGGGCCGAGAAAAGATACTTGGAAATTGAGAAATTTGCCTTTGCGCTCGTTAACGCATCCCGAAGGTTGAGGCCGTATTTTCAAGCTCACTCCATCACAGTGCTTACAGATCAACCACTCAAGCAAGTGTTATCCAAACCGGATGTTTCGGGAAGGTTAATTAAGTGGGCAATTGAACTCAGTCAGTTTGATATCTCCTTCGAGCCTCGTACAGCCATCCAGGCTCAGGCCGTAGCCGATCTATTGGTAGAACGTTTCAATTTGGAGAGTGGGCCACCGGCGGACGAAGGTTTATGGCTTTTGCACACAGATGGCTCCTCGACCTCACAAGGGGGCGGTGCTGGGGTGACCCTCAGGGATCCCCTAGGAGCAGAAGTTGACTACGCAATCAAACTGGCATTTCAAGTCACCAACAATGAAGCTGAATATGAGGCCCTCATCCAAGGGCTCAGAATTGCGCTCCAAAATGGAGCCGCTCGTGTCACAGCATATGTTGATTCGCAGTTGATCGCGAGTCAAATTGATGGTAGTTATGAGGCTCGAGAAGCCACCATGGCACGGTACCTATCGAGCGCCAAGGAGGAGATAGCGAAGTTCAAGGAATTCCATCTTTTGCAAATTCCGAGGGCGGAAAACGAACACGCTGACGCTCTTTCGAAGTTTGCGTCCGCCCTAGATGGCCATGATGAGCGCGCTGTTACATTTTTGAGAACGGAGGAGCCGCTGATAAGTAAAGGGGAACCTCCAAAAGAGGTGCACATGATTGACCCCTCCGAGCCTTGCTGGCTTGACGAAATTGTCAGATTCCTACGGGATGGAACATGCCCGAGCGACAAAGTCGAAGCTCGGAAGATCAGAAGCAAGGCCCCTCGTTTCTCGTTGGATACTGAGGGTAGATTGTTCAAGCGATCCTTCCAGGGCCCGCCGTTGAAATGTCTGAGACCCTCGCAAGCTAAAGAAGTTTTAGAGCATGTACACGGTGGAAGTTGTGGAAACCACTCGGGCGGACGAATCTTGGCGAAGAAAATCTTAAGAAGTGGATTTTATTGGCCCTCGCTATTGCAGGATGCCATTGAATATTCCAAGAAGTGTCCCAAGTGCCAGTTCCATTCCAACACTCCTCAGCTGCCGGCAGCTCAAATGATTCCTATCGATGTTTCGTGGCCCTTTGATCAATGGGGCATTGATATCGTGGGACCTCTCCCAATGGCGGTAGGGCAAAAGAAGTTCGTAATACTTGCTGTGGATTATTTCACCAAATGGGCTGAGGCAGAAGCGGTCGCTAAGATAACGTTCAAAGTTGTAAGGGACTTCATTTGGAAGAATATCATCTGCAGATACGGCATCCCGAGGGTGCTCATTTCAGATAACGGTTCCCAGTTTATCGCTGCAGACACGCGGGATTGGTGCTATGAATTAGGGATCGAGCAACGATTCACTTCCGTGGGTCACCCTCAAGCTAATGGTCAGGCTGAAGTGACCAACCGAACCATACTCCAGCATTTGAAAACAATGCTCGAGAGTAAGAAAGGAGAATGGGCTGAAGAGCTTCAGGGAGCTCTATGGGCTTACCGTACTACACCACGAGCGGCAACGGGGGAAACCCCTTATTCCCTCGTGTACGGATCCGAGGCCATGATACCTGCGGAGATTGCACAAGAATCCGCACGCGTAGCCTATTTCGAGCCTACGGTCAACAACGCCAATAGAGCGCTCGAGTTAGATTTGCTGGATGAAAGAAGGAACTCTGCGTGGGCACGCATTCACAAATACAAAGCAACCGTCGCCCGCCAGTACAACAAACGTGTTAAAGAAAGGACTTTCCAGCTAGGGGACTTGGTCCTCAAAAAAGTCGAAGTCTCAAAACACGTAGGTAAATTGGACCCTAATTGGGAAGGCCCCTTCAAAATCATTCAAGTGCGTGCGAATAACACCTACTTACTAGAAGCTTTGCAAGGCGAGCGTCTTCCTAGGCCATGGAATGCATGTAACCTTAGAAGGTTCTACGTGTAAACTTCAACCTCTTTGTAATAGCCCATCCGCGGCAGGAAATGTTTTTCTTTGATGAAAAGCGCGTTGTAACAATTCCCAAGAATGCATTTATATAACAGTAAGTATTTAATTCTTTGTTTTTGTTATCTATTTGTTCTCTTATTTGATCAAGTGATTCAAGCGTCAAAAGGCCTACTCCGTGTTGAGCATCCTCCACGTCGAACGGTCTACGCAATACATCAATTATTTCAAAACTACGCTGTCCAAGGTGTTGATATTCATCCACCTATAACAATTTGAGCGATTCGTAAGAACAAATCCTAAAGAATGAGCGTGTCGGACAGTGGGGAGCGCAACGCTCAACTTACGCCAGCTGAGTGCTCATCGCTCTAGTTTGTGCCCGTAAGAACCCCCTCTGACCCTCATCCAGTTGGGTAAGAGCACGCTCGTAAATAGTGGATGCCACTAACACTACAGCTACGCTCGTTTTAACCCTTAAGTCAACCCTACAGGCCCAATGTCAACTGAATCTTTAGGGATTTCCTAAGTTCAAACTCAAACCTCAAGGAGAATATGGCCTGGGAATATTCGTAATAATCACCCTCGCGCCTGAGTTTCCTCAAAGGTTTTCTAAGTCCAAATACACAGTTCATTTCCACTATGGCCAGGAAACCCTCCTAAGGGTCACCCTCGCGCCCATACTTACAAAAAGCCAACCGCCTGTTGTCGCGAGCATCTAAACTTAATATGCATGGCGATGAGGGTCAGAGGACCGTTGTAAAAGACGCTCTTGCCCACTTACACACTTAACTCAAACGCTCGAACAAGCAGATATCAATATGAAAGCGGTGTGCGCAGTGGACTAGTGTCATTCATCAATTGAAAGCAAATAAGACAACATCCATATATTCAGACATTCAGATATTTAAAAACGAGAGAAGTACAAGGTTAAAATTGTTCATAAAGGAAGAGTTGAATACAAGAGTAAAGTTGTTCATAAAGGGGAAAGAGGCATTCGAGCGAACAAGAGCAAGAGAATGGCAGTCTTGGAAGCTTCACTGGGCCGGAGCGTCAGGCTCAGGGGGGGCGGTCGAAAGGGGAACTGGAGCCAGTACGTTAGCATCAGAGGTATGGTCCTCGCCTGGTTCATCCGCCTCCGCTACGTCCATAAGAGTGCCCTCATCTTCAATCAAGAAAGGCTCAGGATCCCTCCGGTTTGCGGCAATAAACTCCCTCTGGAGCGTTTCCACCAACTCCTGATACTCGGGCTCCGCCAGGCTGTCCGAGGGGTCCTCCTCCTGAACCATGGGCTCACCATTCTCGTCGAGATCCATGCGGAGGCGAGCGTCGGATCGAGCGCTTTCTGGGGCCAATCCAAACTTCACCATCTGCCCAATCGCTTTATGGAAGAAGCGACGAGCGTTGTCAAAACATTGGATATTGGCCGCAAACACAAATGCCTTGGAGCGCACGAATTTCTTCACAGCCTCCCAAGATACCTTAGCCTCCAAGCCCTGTATTTTGCCCTGCAAATCAGCGAAGGCCTTGTTGGCTACCTCGTTCTGGCGAGTGCTTTCCGCCAGTTGCCCACCCAGCTCCGCATTTTGGGCCCTCAACTGATCTCGCTCTTCCTTCAGCTTCTTTTGACGCTCATCAAGTGCAAGATAGGCCTCATCCGTCTTTCGAAGGTTCTCCCTCGCTTGGTCCAAGTCACGTTGGGTTGTGGTCAGTTGAGCGTGGAGGTTGTTGTAATCCTCTTGCAGTTGGACCGGGTCAGAGACGCGCAGCAATTTCTTATACTTGGCTTTATGATCAGAGTATGCTTGCGCTCGTCCTTGCAAGTTTTTCAGCCTCGGGATTACCTCCTGGAACAATAAATGAGGGTCATATCCCGTATATGGAAGGAAGAAAAGAAGATTTGATATAGAGGAATAAAGAATTACCGTCAAAAGGACGTGGCATGCGTCATCCGCAACGCGAGCGGCATCATAATTGTTCAGCTTGTCATGATCGCCGGAAAATTGTAGTTTTCCAACGATGTCAGAGACAAGGTTGACAGAATAAGCGCTCTTCTTTAGGAGTACGGGGCCCTCGGTCCGCTGCCGCTTATAGCGAGAGTCCCCCTTGCAGCCTATCTTCCAAAATACTTCATCCTCAGAAGATGAAGTGTCGCTGCCCTCGCCGCGGTGGCCCACGACCACCTCTTTACCCTTGCCCGAAATGGGGAGAGAGTCTGGCATCCTCTTTCTCTTCCCCTGACGGTCGGCACGTAGGATCTCGTGGATGCGGACAGGCTCACCTGAGCGGTTCCGTGACCCGCTGGAACTGAGGGAAATTGGGCCCACGGGAGCAGCCGGCGGAGGAGTGGCCTCGCGGGGACCCTCCAGCGTTAAATCCTCGATTGGGCCCCTCGGGGGAACCTCATCTTCTGCACCCCCATGAGCATGGCCTCGCCCGCGACCTGCCGCTCGGCGGTTTACCCTCGCCCTCGGGGGGCGGTTCTGATGCTGCTGTGGCTGTTGGGGGTCAACTGCGGGTCCTTGGGCACCCAACATCCGTGAAAGGGCCTCAGCATTCATCCCTCGTGAGAGTATTTGGATACCTGTAAATGAAGGGGAACGAGCGTCAGAAGAAAGGTTGTTTGAACTGTATGAACAAGGAAACATAGATAATTGCTGGTCAGAGAACTATTCTAAAGGTTAGAGATGTTAGTTCCTAGAATCTAACCGTCGAGGGCCATGATGTCAGTAGGCGGGTGGAGTATCATTTCAGGGGGGCAGGATAATCCGTATCGGAACAACACCCCTTCATTCTTCACTAAGGACTCCGCCTCAATCCACTTCTTTTCGGCCCTCATCTCGAGCGCCAACCCCATCGCCCACTCCTCAAAATCCTTGTTCCTCATCCTCTCTCTAATCAGTGGACCCTCGCCATGAATCAGCCATTGTCGGTGAACTCCAAAAATTCCCCCGGGAGCCCCCACGAAAAAATATTTTTCCTTCCAGTGCTCGCCATATGAAGAAGATGGAGAATTTATCATCTTAAAGCCTGATTTGGCCTGGGCGTAGTAAAATCCATCTGTGGGCGACGAGCGTGGTGAGCGGGCCGCTTGGATCAAGCTGTCAAAATTGATGATCGAGGGTGCTTTGCCCAAGGCCTTCATCGTTATTATAAACGTGTTGATTAGGGCTATGCCGTTGGGAAGAATTTGTGAAGGGCAAAGCCCTAAGTGCTGGTAAATGTTGGCGGCTTCGCGAGCGATGGGAAACCTCAGACCCCCAGCAAGAACGGCATCCCAGTATACAGTCAACATCCCGGGCGGTGGTAGATTGGCTCTTTCTCCCTCCTCCGGAAGCCTCATGGGAAACACGGCTTCATCCCAATATGCCTTCGCCCTCAACTCATCCAAGTCACCGAGGGTCAGAATACTCTCAATCTCATCCGGAGACCTGTCAGTCTGATGGCGGTTGTCTTGCCTTACTCGAGTGACAGGCTCCTTGCCTCTCCTGTGACGCCTCCTGGAAGGTTCAGCCTCGAATGGACGCCCGGATGGTCCCGCTTCACCCTCGGGAGCCGCCATCGCTACTGTGATCCTGTGATCTTGAGGTCTCACAGCACTGTTCAAAACAGGGAGGGCTCTTTCCCCTTGTCTCATCATCTCCATCACATTTTCCATCTCCTCAAAAACATCTTCCTGCTCACCGGGAACACGCTCGTCCATCCCTTGAACAACAGCGTTCACCTCTTCCCCCCCGGCATCAACTGGAGCCTGGGCCACTGACATAGCCATGGGGATACCTCCAACTGGGTGCGCCCTAGTTAGGGGAACGGCCACGGGAACATCACCATGAGGAGAAGAGCTCCCCACAGACATCTCCTCAATCTCCCGCACATAATCATCGGCTTGATTTCCGGCCATGGTCAATTTTCAATTTTTCGGAAATGGGGCTTCTCAAAGAAAGATTAAGGGAAGATAAACTTTCGGAAGCAAATTCAACGGTGGATAGTGGTTTCTCCTTCAGAGGTTTGTCTCACACAACCTAAAGCTAATGTTAGTACGGGAAAAGTAAGAAGAAGAATCAAGAATTCTTTACCTAAGATGTGGAGAAGAAGAAGTTCGCCGGAGCAAAGGGCTCTTGCTATGGATTTGCTTGAAGGAAGTTTGAATGCGTGAAAAAGAGTCCAAGGCCCTGCAAACCCTTATTTATAGGGGCGATGGAACATGGATTAGGTTTGAAAATTCAAAAAGGCAATCATTTCCCGCCTGGGAAACCCCCCACTTTTGGTAACCGCCTCACGTCTCCCGGAGTCCACGCGCCCACGTCTCCACTCAGCATTAAATGCGGACTTGACAGCATTTAATGCGATGTCAGTTGTGTCCGTTACAGAAGGCCAGCAGTCTCCTCGAGGGTAAACCGTCCCTCGGATATTTGAAGTTCAGAATTCACTCTTTATAAATTCTACAGTACGCTCGATGCGATACTACAGAATTTGGGGGGCAAAATGATGAGGCCTGAAATTCATTCTCGAATCAGAGCCGTCCACGTGGCAGCACACCGCTGACTAATACCCTTGACGCTCGCCTTGGTGGGCTCATGGGCCTTCACGCCGCTCAATTGCCAGCAAATGCCATCCATCAGCCCGCGGATGACTATTCGGACCAAGGGCCCCAACCAATGGGTTTGACGCTCGGACAGCGGCCCTCAAGGTTATCTTTCACAGGGAAGCACCCACATGGGGGCCCCATTAATACGCTCGGGGTCCCGACGCTCAAAGGGTCATATATCGCGAGGAGGCCATCCATGTATTCTTCGAGCGTCATCAGCGTTCGGGCATGTCCATGCCCCGTTTCGCTGGATCCGAACCTCGGACGGGGGAATCTTAGGTCCATCGCTTCGTGACCCTCGCCAACAACCTCTGACACAGAAGTACTATGCACCACGCACCTGACACGCCGTCAACCCTTTTCAGGGATGTCATTCTCAGTCCCCAAAACTCTGACGCGTGTTAGGGCAACACAGGTTTGGGACCACATGGTCAATTTACCCATCTACCCCCATCCCTAACATATAAATAGGAGAGAAGCCATGCCTTCTCTCCCAAGTGATCATCTGCATACTAAGCCACACACACTGTTCTGGGCATTTTTCTCGTTGATCTTCCCAAGCTTTCCATTTCGCCACAGTAACACTACCTTTGAAGCTTACATACTTGGTGTTATCCTAGCTGGAAGAACCCACGCTCAAAAGGAAACCCAGATCCTGAGGCTCTCACGCCTGTGATGGTCTTTCCCTTTTCTAACAAATTCTAAAGTGTTGTTGCAGTAGAAGACTCAGGTTCTTTGCACCATCACAACTATTTATTAGTTTTCAAATAACTTCTCTAATAATAAAATTTTAAATTATAAATCTACAAATATATAGATAAATTATCTAGTTAAATAGCAAAATAATCAATATCTAACAAATTAACAATATAAATAAACGATTAATTTAGCAAATATTATACTTTTATTGTGAAAAAATATCACATGCACATTTATATTTTTATAGATATATATTATAAAAAATAAAATACTACACATTATTTTATCAATGTTTAAATTGAATCATACAATGTATTGTAATATTTATAATCATAATTCGTATTTCTTTAAATTTTAATTTTTAAATATAATTTGTAGATTTCATGAGTTTTTTTTTTACGATTTTTTTTTCTTTTCAATAAATTACAAAATGACTCATTTTTTTAATAAAAAATTATTAAGAAATTCTGACATAATTGTTGTTAACTAATATTAAATTTAAACGTAATATGTTAACAAGCAATTTGTCCCAATTGGTTGGCAAGTTCATTTGTTATCCTTCAGGTTCCAAGTTCGAACTCTCTGACACCCACCGTTTGTTGTATTTTTACAATTTCTAAAACAAAATCCTGTCCAACTGGTTCGTTAAACGGGCCGATCCGGGTTTTTTTTCCGGTTTTGAACTGGTTTTCGCCGGTTCAGATTGGTCCAACAAGGGACTGGTTTTAAGGCCCTACCCGGACCGGATAAGAGGCCGGTCACTGGTCGAACCGGTCTAACCGGCCGGTCCGGTCCGGGTTTCAAAGCATAGTTTCGCGGTGAACATCAACTGGTTTCCTCACCTAAAGGGTTTCAAAACATAGTTTCCCGGTGAAGATCAACTGGTTTCCTCACCTAAATAAATTCTAAAGTGATTGGACTTTGTACTCCATACTGAGACCCATCATATATATATTTATATATATATATATAATACTAATGTATATCAACTTAAGTATAAGTTTTTATGACATATAAAAAAAAAAAAAAGATGAAAGTTTACATAATTAAATAATTAGATTTAGTTGGTAGTTGAATAAAGAACTAATTTTATGTCAATATGAAGTATTCACTTATACATCTGTAGAACAATATCTGTATTTTGAGGAACTATTGTATTATTTAGCAATCGTAGTTGAATAACTTAATATAAAGAATTATTTTCTTAATATGAAACATTTATATTTGAATTTATAGAATTATATCTATATACTGAGGAATTATTGTGTTACGCAACCGTTAGATGTTAAATTAAGAAGTTTTCTTTTAATCTAATGAATTTATATTTAAATTTGTAAAATTATATCTAAATATTAAGAAATTATTGTGTTATGCAACCGTTACATGTTAAATGAAAAACTTTTCTTTTAATATTGAAGTATTTACATGTGAATTTCGAGCGTTATATATGCGAATTTTAAGGAATTATTGTGTTATGCACATCTTTTAATGATTTATAATGTATATTATACCTTATAATATATAAATAATACAAATTTTCTATCAAATAAAAATATTCAAGGCTTTTATATATGAAAGGTTATTTTATACAAATATGAATTCTATATAATCCCCGAACATATGATCATATATATAATCCCCGAACATATGAATTCTATTAAATTTTTAATCAACTATTTATAGCAACGAATTTTTCGTTGCTAAATTATAAGTATTCTTTTATTTTTTAATTAAATATTTATAGCAACAAATTTTTCGTTGTTAAATTATAAATATTTTATCAATATTTTAATCAATTGTTTATAACAACGGATTTTCCGTTGCTAATATTTTTTATTATTCATTTATTTTATTCCATGTAGCAACGAAAAATCCGTTGCTAAATTATAAATATTTTAATAATTTTTTTAATCATATGTTTATAGCAACGGATTTTCCGTTGCTAATCTTTTTTATATTTTTTTATTTTTATTTTTATTTTTCTTCCTTATAGCAACGAAAAATTCGTTGCTAAATAGCAACGGATTTTCTGTTGCTAATATTTTTCATATTTATTTATTTTTTCTTCCATATAGCAACGAAAAATCCGTTGCTAATATTTTTTATATTTATTTCTTTTTTTTTTCTTTCATATAGCAACGAAAAATCCGTTGCTAAATAGCAACGAATTTTCCATTGCTATTTTTTTTTCATATATATCAACGGATTTAGAAATGAAAAATCCGTTGCTAAAGCATTTTGCCACGATTTTTTTTTCATTGCTATATCCGTTGCTAAATAACAACGAATAATTTTCGTTGCTAAACTTTCGTTGCTATAAGACTTTTTTCTAGTAGTGACATTTGCTCCGGTGTCTATAAGTCAATCGAATGGTTCATGAATAGTTAAATTTTTAGGTTCCAGAGATACAAACCTATCACTGGTATCGTGAGTTTTAGCTTCACTCAAAACCATATTAACAACTGCGGAAGTTCCAGTCTCCACTGACCTGGTATTTGTTTTCTTGGAGTATGCATTACTAAAATTCATTTTCTGGTATTTCAGTTCTACAGCCAAAATAGTTTCATATGCAGTACCAATAACAAAACCACCAAATCTAGTTGACATTATATATATAAAGCATGTAAGCAGCAAGAATATTTCTTTAAGACTGTTGGAAATCTGTGGTACCTGGTTACCAAAAAGCATTAATAACATAACTTGCAATATACATATGATGTGCAACATAGATGTATGGTTCAAAACATAAGCACCGAAGGCTCTTTGAAACATATAAATCAAGATGTAAATACCAGCAGCATACATATCCAATATATCAACGCAAGTACCAATGTATAGATCAGACATATATGGCATAATATAAGTTCCAGTAGAGTGCAGAACCATATCAAGATAAATTCCAGAAATGTACCAGAGCAGATGAATGAGGAAACTTGTCATATTATTACGACTGAATCGTCGGCAAAAGCCGGCTTTCCTTAAAGAAATATTTGCCCCACTACCGGTGCGTTGGGTTGCCGCGAAGCTCTTTCCAGGATTAGACAGTCCAGAGATTTTCGAATCATAGATATGCACGATCTCAGGAGAATCTCACTTCGACCACTAAAAGGCTCTTATGAGAGAGTGTGGTGTCTGGTTAGTAATTCATAAAACGTGTTTTTGTGCTAAAAAGATGTTTCCTCTCAATACTCACAAATACCAGTGCGTGTTATTTTCTGATCAAAGAGTGTTTATCAGCACCAATCCAGAAGGCTATCTAGACTCTATATTTGTTTCCTAAATCACCACTTGTTTCCTCTATTTTCTCTCTTTTCTGTGGTCTGGAACTTAGTATTTATATAGGCGAAGTCATGACACAAATGACCATTAATTGCCTTGTTTATGACAGGCTATACCTTACATTTAAGATAGCCATAATGCTGAAATAAGGTAACAAAAACGTCTGGAACGTTTATGAGCAGATACCAGTGCATTAATGTTACACAATTACACTTTGTAACTGTCTGGAACAAGCCTTATTTCAATTTCAAACAAATATCCAGCAATAAATTGCTTCCAATTTATTCAATATATTATGGACTTTATTCTATGAATTCCTACCAAGGAATTTGGTAACCCTCCAAAAATAATTTCATAATATAATGTCAAATTCCAACATATACGTATACAGTCCCAGTAAAGGAGCATACATATACATATTACATAATTCCCAACAAAACACACAAACAAGAAATATCAACTTAGTCGACTCACGACATGCAGTACTTCATCAAACTAGAAATGATCAAAGGGAACTGAAAGAGTTTCATCATCAGTTCGGAGTCTTCGGACCCAACATGGATCATTATTTCAAACAAATCTAGAACGAAACATTTACTTGGAAATCAAATACGACGGGTGTTGGAAGGACAATCCAAAAAACAGAAAAGAGCTTATGAAATACAGTGAAGTGATCAGGGGATTTCAACTGGCAGATTCCCAACCTGCCCCGTCACATCTTGAGCTGCATCGGTTACCAACAAGTGGCGTGCACCTTCGCTTTTCGCAATAAGCATCAAATATCAATATGCTAACTTGCTTAATGCTCATCATGTTGGCCATAGTTTTCTGGGAAGTGTAAAAGATGGGGTTTTGTTATTCTTTTTTGGGATTATAAAAGGACTTGTATTGGAATTAATTTGATGATGGAGAACTAACGAAACAATGCAAGGCTATTTATAGTGAGGAATGTAGTTTGGTGGAGGGAGGGAATAATTTGGTCCACCTTTTAATATTAGGGCGAATTATATTTAGGTCCCCTGAGGTTTGCCCTAATTACAAATTAGTCCCTCTTATTTCGAAAATTACATATTAATCCCTAAAAGGATTGTTTCAATTGAGGTTCCTAGACGCAGTTAGGGTTCCGTTAATTTTGACATTTGAATTTTCGAAAAATATTACAAAAAAGCCCCCAACTATGAATTTCTTACAAAACGACCCCTTAACTAAATCACATCAACAATGTAGTCCTGTCAAAATTAACGGAACTCTAACGGCGTATAGGAACCTCAATTGAAACAGTGTTTTTAGGGACTAATATGTAATTTTTGAAGCAAGAGGGACTGTTCTGTAATAAGGGTAAACCTCAGGGGACCTAAATGTAATTCGCCCTTTAATATTAACATTGTGATCAATCCATCAAATCAATATCTTCAACAACCCCTGGGAGTGTGTCCTCAAGCTTATCAGCCGTTCTGGCAATGGGGTCGCTGACTGGATGGCCAAGTTAGGCCATGATGCCATGGAAGATGTGCAGAATTTCGAGCAGCCTCCTGAAGACCTTCACTTTGAAGATGATGTTCTTATTAGCTAGTCTTAGCGTGTCTCGTTTAGCACCAAAAAAATATCGTTATTCAACAAATTAATTAGGGTTATGTTTTAATTCGTGCCGGGGATCGTCCGGTATAGCCTTGGGGCCCCAATGTACTATCTTGAACTTGTTGAACCCATATAAATATATATGGGCTTGAGATAAAGCCCAATAACTCTTAATTTTATAGGATGAATCATAAATGACTAAATGTGAAACAAATTTAAAAAAAATAAATAAATCATAAGGGGGAATGTGACAAAACTCCCAAAGCACAAGATAGATTTGATACCAACGGGCAGTTGGCTCAAGTGGATAGGGACTTGAGTTCACTTAAACAAGGTCTCGAGTTCGAACCTTGTGGATGTAAAAATCTACGTAAGGAGAGGTCCCCGTAATAAGCGCCTTCAGCAACCTCGGGAGGTTAGTCCTTCACTCAATTGGGTGGGGAAAAATTTTGAGAGATCAAAAAAAAAGAAAAACAAGACAAATTTGATAACACTCCCCTATAAAAAACATCAATACTAACTCCCCAATTCGAATTTATAGTTTGATTTCACTCTCCATTTTTTTATAAAATTATCAAAATAGCCTTGACGGAATCATTAAATGACATAACACAACACCCTTCTCTCTCACACAAACTATTTTGTTAACATAATACCTCATATACACAATTTTATACTTTTATTTTGTATGTTAATACTTCAAAATATAATTTCATACTGTATATGTAAAAATTAATATATATTGTGTAGGTGGATGGTGCGGGTAAAAATTAATTGTTGATTTATATTTTGAAGTATTAATTAGAAAACATTAAGTATCCAAATTATAAAACAAAGTATAGAGATTTAAAATAGAGTATTATTTGTAAAAGTTAAAGTACTTACTTTAAAATTGAATTACAAGAAGGAAAATAAAGAAAAGAAAAAAAAGTATTGTTCTTAAAGGTTAAATACTTACGTTTTAAATTAGAGTATTATTTATAAAAATAAAAGTACCTAAATTTATAATTGATGTATTGTTCTTAAACAGTAAAATATTCAGATTTAAAAATAGAGTATTATTCGTAGAAGTTAAAATATTCAGATTTAAAATTGAAGTATGTAAAGGAAAAAGAAATAAGTAAGGATATTGCAGTCAATTTAGGTGAGTAGGGAGTGAAATCAAATTATAAGTTTGAATTGGAAAGCTAGTATAGATTTTTTTTACATGGGGGAATAAATTAAATTATTTTCAACAGAAAGTACGTTATTAGTTTGGGCGAATTACATTTAGGTCCCCTGAGATTTGTCCTAATTACAAATCAGTCTCTCTTGTTTCAAAAATTACATATTAGTCCATAAAAACACTGTTTCAATTGAGGTCCCTAGACCCGTTAGGGTTCCGTTAATTTTGACAGGACTACATTGTTGATGTGATTTAGTTAAAGGGTCGTTTTGTAAGAAAATTCATAGTTCAGGGACTTTTTTGTAATATTTTCCAAAAATTCAAATGTCAAAATTAACGGAACCCTAACGGCGTCTAGGGAACCTCAATTGAAACAGTGTTTTTATGGACTAATATGTAATTTTTGAAACAAGAGGGACTGATTTGTAATTAGGGCAAACCTCAGGGGACCTAAATGTAATTCGCCCTATTAGTTATGGTCCCAAATCATATTTTTGTTTGTCTCGAATTATGCTCAAGCAAAATCAACTTAATTATAAATTCAAAGAAACCAAAGTGATTAGACGTCTCATTTTGTTAACAACATCTTTATTTTAATGGTTGGATTCGATTGAAATGCTGAATAAATAAATGTGAATAAGAAAATTTAAAATCGATCTGTAAATAAAATTTTATGCTCAAGCAAAATCTATTTTGTATGCATACAAAACAAAGTAAGAAATATATCTTATGATGTATGAATATGATTACGATTATACGGAAAAGATACGATATGAATACTGTGATACCGTTAAACAATTCCAGAAAATGATCCAGAATTGGGTCAATCTCGATTATTAGAAGTTTTGAGAATTTATTAATTTAAAGTATAAAGAATTTAAGGTTTTGCAAAAAAATCCTAAAATTTTTAAATTTTACAAAAAGAATTAATTTTACTTATTTAACGAGTTAAACATGTCACGTCAGATAATATAAAAAAAAAATATATTAAGGGTTACTTCCTTAAAAAATGGTTGGGAGGACCTTCGAGGACAAGTTCTATGAAAATAAACCATTAAACATTGTCAAAGATCAACAATTAGCCAGACATATTTAAAAAAAAAAAAACAATTAGCCAGACATACTTCAACCTATGCATAAAGAAGCTCACAGATCACCAAGTGGTGTAACTTATCGGTTCAGCGCTATGCTAACTTAATTACAGGTCTTGAGTTTGAGTTCCTGGAAATACAACTACCATTGGCAGGGAAAACTTTACACCCTATTGGCAGGGAGAGCTTTACACCCTAAATGGTCCGTTCTGACTCGATCTATGGAAATGAGCTATAGAAAAAAAATAATAATAAAGAAGTTCACAGTGGGACCACGTTTTTCACCCAAGAAATGATTTTTCACTCACAGAAACCCACATAAGCATCAATTTTTCTGCTTAACATAAGTAAATAACGGTATCCTTGTAGCCCACCTCAATAATCCCCCACATCCATTCAGCATATTAGAAGCTCCAGAACCAGAATTACAATATAAATGCATGCGAAAGAATAAACCTTGACAATAAATCTCTTAACGTACTCGGAGCAGCTCGACAGAATATCAAGGCGCCCAATTAAAATCCAAGTGAAATTGTTCGAAAATTTCAACAACGAAGAAGCATTGGTTTATATTGATAACATTCAACAGATAAAAAAATTACGATTAACTTACCTTGTGAAAAAACTCTCTCATACAAACTGATGTGGATTTACCTTTCATTAGCAAATTGTAGAGAAGCGTGTTCACTATTTATTTCACGACTTATGTACACGACACCGTTTTAGTTTGTTCTAGACTTTTCCACCAGAATTAGTTAGTGCTCTGTTTTTCTTCCAGTTTGAAGTCTGTTGCATATAAGAGAGCTTTGCTTTGTAATTGTTCTTTAGAGGAAAAAGTAATAAGATCAATTACCCAAATTTCTCTCTGTTTGTTCATGGTATCCAGAGCATCATCCCTGGAATTTTTTTACGAACCGAGATCTGAGTGTTGATTTTGCTTTTGATTTCTGCTAAATTTGCGATTTCACTAACCTTTTCCTGGAATCACCGATTGGTTTTATCTGAATTCACTCTTGGAATGGCGACCGGCATTCCTGCAATTGGTACCTCCACCGCTACTTTCTCCGTCGGAGATCCGATGTATCTTCAGACCTTTGATTTCCATGGAATGAAACTTGTTTCAACTCTCATGGATGGCTGTAATTTCCTCTCCTGGAGCAAAGCAATTAAGATTGCGCTTGGGGCCAAAGCTAAGCTAGGGTTCATTATTGGCAAATATCCGCGTCCGCGCGAAGACTCTGATGAATTTGAGAACTGGATACGTGTCGATTATATGGTTCGTGCATGGATCCTCTATGCGCTTTCTCCAGATATTGTTGATGCCTTCTCATACACCTCTTCAGCCAAGGAACTTTGGGAGGAGCTGCAGGAGCGGTTCAGTGACTGCAATGGTCCCTTACTCTACCAGATTCAATGCGAGAATTGCTCTATTTCACAAGGTACTCTGTCCGTGGCTCAATATTACACCAAGGTTAAGAAACTTTGGGATGACCTTCAGTGCCTTCAACCCTTGCCGGAGTGTAATTGTGGTGCAGCCAAAGAGATTAGGGAATTTGGTTCTGCAACCAAGTTAATACAGTTTCTGATGGGGTTGACGGACGCATATGACCATATTCAAAACCAGATTTTGGTTATAGATCCACTTCCTACCGTCAACAAGGCGTATTCGATGATACTCCGGGTGGAAAAACAACGCGAGGTCCATGGTACATACTCTGAAGTTCATAATTCTGCATTCTTAGCTGTTTGAAAATCTTCTAGTACGTATGGAACAAAGCGGTTTACACCTGGTTCTTCTTCTAACTCTAAGAAGCCTGACAGCTCGTATGGAATTGGTGAATCCTCTGGTGCAAAAAGGATTGATAAATCAAGGCTAATTTGTAAAAAATGTGGATACAGAGGACACACCATAGACACGTGTTTTCAAATCTATGGTGAGCCGGACTGATACAAAGATTATAAGGCGAATTCTCAATCCAATTCTCAATCTAGGACCAATGTTCGCACTGGTCACTTGGCTCATTTGACTGATACATCATCCTCTGATGACAATACAGTTACTCCAGTGTTGAGCTCTACCATACAGGGCTATATCCAGACTGAACTAAAGAAGCTAATGAAGGGAAGCACTGCTGGCAACTCTATGGAATCAGTGCACATGGCTTATATGAACGATTTTGAAGGTTTAAGTTCTTTGCCTCTTACTGAATTCAGTTTTAGTACTATTGTCTCATCTGTTCAGGCTTCTTGGATCCTAGATACAGGTGCAACGAATCATATATGTTGTGATATAAACCAAATGACCAACCTTAAATCCCTCCATCAACCTACCTATATCCAACTTCCAGATGGTACCAAGATAACCATTACTACTATCGGTGATATTACACTTAGCCCCACCATCACTCTCCACGGAACCTTATTCGTTCCATCCTTCAAATATAATCTTCTCTCGGTCCACAAACTCATTTCTGACTCACTGATTAACTTTGTTTTCCTTCCTGAAAATTGTTTACTGCAGGACTGTAGGTCTGGGGAAACTCTCGCTGTGGGAAAAGCGCGAGGGCATCTATACTTCTTAGATACTAATGGCTTTAGAGATAATACGTTGATTTCTTCCAATGATTCTGTAATGGCTTGTAATACCTTAGAAACTCAAACCTTATGGCATAAGAGGTTAGGTCACACATCATACTCTACTTTGTCGCATTTGCCATTCTTGAATTGTACATCTGTGAATTCTGCTCCTTGTGAAATTTGTCATTTGGGTAAACAACATCGCATGAGTTTTGAGGGTAGTGTATCACATGCTGAGCATTGTTTTGATCTTTTACATATTGATACTTGGGGCCTTTACCGTCTCGCTTCCCTAACTGGAGCTCATTATTTCCTCATAGTTGCAGACGATCATTCTCGTGCTACTTGGACCTACCTCATTCCTCACAAAACATCTATTCTAACCATCCTTAAACAGTTTATCACCTACGTATCCACACAATTCAAAGCCAAAATCAAAACCATTCGTAGTGACAACGACACAGAGTTCACTAACAATGAAAGCCAAGCTCTTTTTCATTCCCATGGCATTATTCATCAACGATCTACCCCTTACACTCCCCAGCAAAATGGGCGTGTTGGACGCAAACATAGACACCTCCTTGATCTAGCTCGAAGCCTTCTTTTTCAATCTAAACTTCCTACTCGTTTTTGGGACGAAGCAGTTCTCATGGCTACGGCCATTCTCAATAAACTACCTACCTCTATTCTTGCTTGGAAGACACCTCATGAAATCCTTTATAACTCTCCTCCTGAGTACTCTAATGTGAAAACCTTTGGTTACCTTTGGTTTGCCACTAATACACCGCCCCACAAGGATAAGTTTTCACCTCGTGCTTTCAAATGTCTGTTCTTGGGGTATAATCAAGGCCAAAAGGCCTACAAGGTCTATGATTTGGATGCTCATAAAATCCTTATGTCTCGTGACGTTATTTTCCATGAAAACATATTTCCTTATAAGCTTGATAATACCTCTAATTCTTTATCTATTCCAGTTCCTATTGATGACTTTCTTCCAGCAAGTCCAATCTCTGTTACGAATACCTCCCCTGGATCTTTTGCACCCCTTACACATACTACCCCTGATATTTCCCCTATTACACAGAGTTCCCCTACTTGTGATATTGATGATGCTGATGGTTTATTGCCTTCTCCCTCGGCATTACCTGTTCCACAAAGACGTAGTGATCGTCCCAAAAACCCTCCCCCATGGCTTCATGATTTTGTGTCCAATTCCATACAACATACTGCTGATATCAATCCACATTCTATACCTCCAATTTCAGCTGGGTCACAATGTTGGAAAACACGAATCAGAAAGCAGTGGAAATTTAAAAAATTTTCCAACAAAAGAATCTTGGCTCGCAATCGTGTAACCAAATTCGTAGGGATTAGAAACTTACTTTCTTAATTATCTTTCTTGAAGCGTTTCAAGCCACCCAAGAACGCTCTTCTCGCGGCTTGATCCCCTCTCCTTGGTAAAGCTCGAATCTTCAAACTTCTAACTTGAAGCTCTCTAGAGAAAGTCCACCAACTTGACTACAATCTAACTAGTAAGGATGCTAGTTCTCTAGTTAGTGTTTAGGCTTAACCTAGGGTTTCGTTTATCTTGGAGAAATGATGGTGTTCAACACATGAACCAAAAGAATTACCAATTAGCTCTAAGGGGAGTTTGAGCTCCCCTATATATAGGAGAGGGAGAGGGACGTCGAACCTAGTCCTTATGGGGCAAGGATTTGGTCCGTCTCTCCTATTACTTGATCATCAAGTAACTTCCAACTTTGACTTTGAATTCAAATTCAAATAAACTTTCAATAGAGCTAAAATATCCAAACTATTTTTGGATAATTTTATACTTTATTTATTTAAAATAAATAACTTATTTTTATCTAATTAATTAATTCATAATTAATTAACTAGATTATTTTCTCCAAAATTAGACTTTCTTTTTAATTCAAAATTAAACCAAAGTCTATTAAATAATTAACACATTTAATTATTTAATATATATATATATACAATATATATATATATATATATATATATATATATATATATATATATATATATATACACGTGTCACAAGGACACGTGTCACTCACGTGACCCACACGTGTGGTTTCACACGTGTGGAACCCTCTTGGCCCGATTAACTCGTTTAATCATTTTAAAGCCTCAACTCATGTAACCAAGTTGTTGTGTGTGACCCTCTAGGTTCTCAATTCAATTAGCAGTGACCCTAATTAATTAATTCACTAATTAATTAATCAGTCCACAGATTAAACGACCATAGTCTAGCAACAGGTGTTTAACCCCTAGCTGAATTGGAATGTTCGGATTCGACAGAACCTATAAGTCATTGATTCATGTGAGATACAATCCTCCTACTTACTATCTCTCAACCAAGATCTAGGGTAAGGGAATAATTAGAACCCTAATAATCCAGTCTTAAAGCTAAGTGCATTTCATATCCATTTGATCTCAATCCAAGAAACCCTTTTCTTGATGTCTTGATCTACTGCCTTGGCCAAGGACTCCATATGGCATATGAATGACTTAAACAATAAGAGATCACCTTGCAAATGCAAGTGTAGGTCCTTTCTTGATTCTCATTCAATTTCATGAACCACTTGTGCAGCCCCAGCATAAGCCTTGAATCAGTTGTCTAAGGCGACACCCTTTAAAGCTTATACCTAAGACTACAGAGTTAACTCATAAAGTGACAAGGAACCTCAAGTCTAAGGATCAATTAATCACATCAATGACTCGTGAGATATTTTCTAATCTGGAAGTTTCTATTTCCTGAAATAGAAACTTCCTTTCCCATTTAGGAATGTTCTCACACGGGGCACCTCAGTGAACTTACTTATTAAAGTAAGCACCCTCATGTATCACGCACGTATCAACTATACACTTTGCACCTGCATGAAACAAGGTGGTCCTTCTTAAGGGCGTGATCCCACAAGCAAGCCTTAGAGGAGTCAGGTTGACACTCCCACTGTCGGTAGGACTCGTCGGCTTGGAGTATTTTACTAATCATGACTTATGTGATATAGGGCTCATTTCATGAACCATTTCACCTAAATGGTAGAGTCCTAAAGTCATCAGGATTAGGGGAGTTCTCATACATGCACAGATAAAGTAATCGCATACCAAACAAGAGCATATAAAGAAGTGTTGCCTTAATTCGTTATTTCATTCAAAGATTGTATGTGATTACAATAAGGAAAAGCACAAAGCGGATATACAATAGGCTTTCTAGGGCACTATTCCTAACAATCTCCCACTTGCCCATCAAAGCCATTCTAAAGCTACTCTAAGTCCCATCTTCTGAAGATGTCCTTGGAAAGCTTCTCGACTAAGGGGTTTAGTAAGTGGATATGCCACGTTCTCTGCTGATGTGACCCTCTCAATTAGCACATCTCCTCTTTTGATAATATCACGGATTAGGTGATACTTCCTCATAATGTGCTTGGTCCGTTGGTGAGATCTTGGTTCTCTTGCTTGAGCAACCGCCCCAGTGTTGTCACAAAACACAGTAATGGGGTCTTTCATGCTAGGAACAACATTCAACTCTTGAATGAAGTTTCTAATCCAAACACCTTCCTTAGCTGCATCATTTGCAGCCAAGTATTCGGCCTCAGTGGTCGAATCTGCAGTGGTAGTTTGCTTGGAACTCTTCCAACTCACTGCTTCACCTTTTAGGCAGAAAATGTATCCTGACATTGACTTAAAATCATCTAAGTCAGATGCAAAGCTTACATCGCAGTATCCTTTGACAGTAAGATCTTTCTGACCTCCATAAACTAAGAATAAATCTTTAGTACTTTTCAAGTACTTAAGAATATTCTTCACGGAAGCCCAGTGACCATCTCCAAGGTCAGATTGGAAACGACTTGTTACACTAAGTGCATAAGCCACATCCGGTCGAGTACATAACATTGCATACATTATGCTACCTATTGCTGATGCATAAGGTGTATGAGTCATTCTTTCCTTCTCAAGGTTAGTCTTAGGACACATCTTCTTTGAAAGACATGTTCCTACACTCATAGGAAGGTTCTTAACCTTTGCTGACTCCATATTGAATCTCTTCAATACTTTGTCAATGTACATCGACTGTGATAGTCCTATTAACTTTCGAGATCTATCTCGATAGATTTTAATTCCAAGGATATAGGACGCATCACCAAGATCTTTCATCTCGAATTGGTTCGATAACCATAACTTAGTCACTTTCATGTCATCCTTCGAATTCCCAATAAGAAGGATGGCATCAACATAAAGCACTAAGAATTGCACTGAGGTCTCCAATTCCTTTCTATACACACAAGACTCATTCGAAATTTGAATGAAGCCAAACACTTTGACCGATTCATCAAATCGAATGTTCCAATTCCTAGAAGCCTGTTTCAATCCATAGATTGATCTTTGGAGTTTGCAAACCTTTTGCTCACTCCCACTGAATGTGAAACCTATGGGTTGCTCCATATAGATGTCTTTGTCAATGTCACCATTGAGAAAGGCAGTTTTCACATCCATTTGCCATATCTCATAGTCATAATATGCAGCAATGGCAAACATGATCCGAATAGACTTTTGCATTGCAACTGGCGAAAAAGTTTCATCAAAGTCCACGCCGGGTCTTTGAGTGAATCATTTTGCAACCAGTCTTGCTTTGTATGCTGCAATGCGTCCATCAACTCCAAGCTTTCTCTTAAAGATCCATTTGCAACCTATGGGTTTGACCCCATCAGGCAAATCTACCAAGGTCCAAACTTGGTTGGAGTTCATGGAATCCATTTCGGATTTCATGGCTTCTATCCACCGTTCAGAGTCAGAATCTAAAAGTGTCTCCTCATATGTTAAAGGATCATTATCCTTTTGAGAGATTTCATGTAAGAATCTATACCATCTCTCCGGCTGTCTAGGAGTGCGTTCAGAACGCCTTAGAGGAGGATTTACGTGTGTATCGAAATTCATGATTGGTTGTGGTTGGTCAGAAAGGGACGTTTCTTCAGTGGGTGGCGTGGGTTCACTTTGTACTTCTTCTAATTCTATGATCTTGCCTTTCTTTTCTTTAAGGAACGGTTCCTCTAGAAAAGTGGCATTTCTAGAAACAAACACCTTTTGCTCAGATTGATCATAGAAGTAGTATCCTATGGATTCCTTAGGATAACCTATAAAGTAGCATAAGTTAGAACGAGATTCTAACTTATCTCCCACTGTCCTCTTCACGTAAGCAGGACAACCCCAAATTCTTAAGTAAGACTAACTAGGGATTTTACCATGCCACATTTCATAGGGCATTTTAGGGACTGACTTAGAGGGAACTAGATTCAAAATCTTTGCTGCACTTTCTAGGGCATAACCCCAGAAAGAATGTGGTAAGTTAGTGAAACTCATCATGGAACGAACCATATCGAGTAGGGTTCGATTCCTTCTCTCAGAAACTCCATTAAGCTGATGAGTTCCCGGAGGAGTCCATTGAGAGATAATCCCATTATCTTTGAGATGATTAACGAATTCTTCACTAAGATATTCGTCTCCTCGATCAGATCGAAGTGCTTTGATCTTGTGACCAGTTTGGTTCTCAACCTCCTTTTGAAATTCTAAGAATTACTCAAAAGCTTCAGATTTATACTTCATTAAGTATACATAACCATACCGACTAAAGTCATCAGTAAAGGTTATAAAATACTGATGATTGTTTCTCGTGCTTACACTAAGCGGTCCACAAACATCAGTATGGATCAAATCCAAAACCTTAATGGCACATTCCACAGTTCCTTTAAAAGGGACTTTGGACATTTTTCCTTTGACACGGGATTCGCAAGAAGTTAACTCTTTGAGATCATTTTCAGAGAATGATCCTAAAGTGTTTATCTTGCTAATTCTGTTCTTGGAAATGTGTCCTAATCTAGTGTGCCATAAGGGAGCTGAAACTTTGTCATCTCTCTTACGTTTAGTTTCTCGTTGTATATTCATAATATTGATATTTTGAGTTAGATAAAGTCCATTACTTAGAGTACCGATGTGAACGGAAGAGTTGTTCCGTTTGATAAAGTATTTACCATTCTTAATATAAGTTTCATAACCTTCACAATCTAAAATTGGAACAGAAATTATATTACGAATAATACTCGGCACATAAAGGACTTTATTTAAGACTAACTCAAAACTACCTAAATCTAATCTAATTGTGCCTAAAGCTCGAGCTTCAACATTTGAGCCATCGCCGATCTCCAAGACACATTCTCTTTCTTTGAGTTGTTGGACTTCACTTAGCATCTGTACATCATTACAGATATGAGTTCCACAACCGGTATCAAGTACCCAAGAACTAGAATTAATAGAAAGATTTACTTCAACGAGAAAGATACCTTTCTTTAGAGTAGCCTTGTACTCTGGGCAGTTTCTCCTCCAATGTCCCGCTTTGCCACAATGGAAGCAAACATCCTTTTTCTGATCACGCTTCTTCTTTTGGGCCTTCCCCTTTGAAACGCCACTAGTGGGCCTAAGGGGTTTCTTTTTCTTCTTTTGGGCTTTCTTGCCCTTACCTTTAGAAGGCCCAGAAGATGAAGATGGAGCATTCACCATCAATACCTTATTGTCCTTCTTGATCGTGCTTTCAGCAGTCACAAGCTGACTAATCAGCTCAGCTACAATAGCACCAGCATGATTCATATTGAAGTTAAGGACAAATGGGTTGAATGATGGTGGGAGCGAAGCTAGCAACAAATCCACTGAAAGCTCATCTTTCAGTGGCATGTCCATGGAAGCAAGTTTCTCAGTAAGGGCGAGAAACTTGAGTCCATATTCATGGACACTTGAACCTTCCCTCATTCTTAAGTGGAACAATTCCTTTGAAGTGTTATACCTTGTAACACGTTCATGAGGGTGGTAAAGTTTCTCTAAGTGGTCGTAAATCTCCCAAGCGAATTCCATGGCCTCATGTTGCCTTTGCAAGTCCGGAGAAATGTTAGCCGACATAAGGCAACGGGCTTGGAGATTATCATCCTTCCACTTCTGAATCGCGTCCCGCTCGGCCCGAGTGGGAGCCTCCCCTTCGGGACTAGGCTCCCCTTCGAAGAGAACATAAGTTCTCTTCTCAGAATCTAAAATGATTTTTAGATTGCTCAGCCAATCAGAATAGTTGGAACCAGTCAACTTGTTTGACTCGAGGATCGATACAAGAGGGTTTTTGGTTGCCATTTCAAAACACGTAGAGAATCACAGAATCTACGACCTAAATGGTAAAACAGAGAACTAGTGAGCATGCTGAATTATAACGATATACAAAAGATAAGGTCTTTAATCTAATGTAACTCCCACTGTTTTTCAAAGATCTAGAATTCCCAAATATCTAAGAGGAACACGTTTCCTAATGAGTACTAAGATCCTAGGCATTTTACCTCGAACCCACGACTCGTGGACATTCTAAGTAAGAACCCTAGGTAGGTACAACTTACCAATTCTAACACCTTTAGAACTCTTAGTAATTATTTTTTGCATCACCTATCTTTCAATATGGACCCACGACTCGTGCGACATCCATATTTACTTAGGCGTTAAGCTAGACCCATCAATCATAAGATCATGACCAAAACTTAGTTCGAACGACCCACGACTCGCGGACATCGCCCTTGCTAAAATTGACCACGAAATATTGACCATTTAAAATGATCAATTAGGTAACTAAGAACTAATAAGCTCCACTAGCTATCCCACGACTCGCGGACAATAACTAGCTTTACTTACTAAACTTAAAACCTATTGATGGAATGCTAGGAATTTAATTCAAAATTTGCATCTCGAATTAAACACCTATTTGTTCGAAATTAGCTTAATATTTAATGGGAATTTTCGAATCAACCGGAGAGTTGTCCGGTTCGACCTCACCAACATATGTGTTATCCAATTTTATTAGTCTTGATTAATGCAAGTACACTTAAATGCATTTCAAACAAGCACATAAACATATAACATGTCCTAGCATGATACTAACATGTAATGATCATGGGTTCTACCTATCTTATGCGTGATATGTGGGAGCCACTCCACAATCACAAGTTCTAACATTCATGCCACATAAACAGTTTAAATCACATAAGGGAAAGCTGTAACAAAATACGAGCCCTATCTCTATTACATTTAACAATTGAGATTTCCCTCCCTAACATTTTGAGGGGTCTTCACTTATGGCCTCCTTGTTACTTGAATGTGGTTCATCTTACTCCATGGGTGCATTGTCTCCAAAATGAAAATAAAACCTCACCACCTATCTCTACTCTCAAATTACAATAAAAAGAAAAAGACATAAAGTAATAAGGCTCAATCTTCATATTGGCCTTAGACAATTACACGGGGCATACCCCGGCCTCAAAAACAGTAATATGGAAAGCCACATAATAAATCACATAACAGTACGCACATAAGTGAGGCTCCAACCTCAATTGAAAAACGCAACTATAGGGCTCCAACCCCAATTTAAACCATCCATGTGCATAAATTAAAACCATACATAGATCTAACCCCATGATCACCTAGCATGCTTTTGCGAGAATTTAAATTTAGCCAATAAATTAAAATTCTCGTTTCAAGTCCTAATGACTTAAAACATGACTTGATGCGAGTCTTGTTTATAAAAGCTTTCAATAAATCCCAAATTAGCAAAACAAATAAAATTCTAATTAATTTCTGAAAATTAATAATTTTATCAAAAATGTATTTTCCCAAAATATAAACCGTTTCTATTTCTCAAAAAATCCAAAATTTTAAGTTTTATTCAAAAATTAAAATAAATATTCAAAAATAAAATTTTAAAATTAAAAAATAAAATTGGGACTGAATTGCACGAAATACGAAAACGGATTACGAAGAAAAATGGGGCCCGTACGCAAAGAGGGTCGTGCGCGATGCAGGCGCGCGCACACGCCGCGTGCTGCTGGCGCGGCGTGTCTCGGCCTTTTGCGGGCGACGATGGGCGGGCGCGCCTAGGAAGGCCTCCCGTGCGGTTGCGGGAGGGTGCTGGGCGGCGTCGCCCATGCGCGCGCCTGGGCAGGCGGGCGGTGGCTCGCGACGCCTTCGCGCGCGGGGTTTCGCGTGTTCGTAATCCAGGCTTTTCGTTTCGTGTTTTCGTTCAAAAGCAAAACCAATCCAAGAAATCCAAAAACAGTTTATACAGTTTCAAATCTAAAATAGTTTTTCAAAAAAAAAAAATTTGTAAAAACCAATTTTCAGAAACTTTCAGGAAAAAAAATACAGTTTCGTAATTCAGGCTTTCTAAAACAATTACAAATACTCAATCGCATCAAGCCTAAGAATTTCTACCAAATTCAGAATAATTGAGATGAATCAGAAACACGATTAAAGAGGTGGCTGTGATACCACTTGTTGGAAAACACGAATCAGAAAGCAGCGGAAATTTAAAAAAATTTCCACCAAAAGGATCTTGGCTCGCAATCGTGTAACTAAATTCGTAGGGATTAGAAACTTACTTTCTTAATTATCTTTCTTGAAGCGTTTCAAGCCACCCAAGAACGCTCTTCTCGCCTGCTTGATCCCCTCTCCTTGGTAAAGCTCGAATCTTCAAACTTCTAACTTGAAGCTCTCTAGAGAAAGTCCACCAACTTGACTACAATCTAACTAGTAAGGATGCTAGTTCTCTAGTTAGTGTTTAGGCTTAACCTAGGGTTTCATTTATCTTGGAGAAAGGATGGTGTTCAACACATGAACCAAAAGAATTGCCGATTAGCTCTAAGGGGAGCTTGAGCTCCCCTATATATAGGAGAGAGAGAGGGATGCTGAACCTAGTCCTTATGGGGAAAGGATTTGGTCCCTCTCTCCTATTACTTGATCATCAAGTAACTTCCAACTTTGACTTTGAATTCAAATTCAAATCAACTTTCAAGAGAGCTAAAATATCCAAACTATTTTTGGATAATTTTATACTTTATTTATTTAAAATAAATAACTTATTTTTATCTAATTAATTAATTCATAATTAATTAACTAGATTATTTTCTCCAAAATTAGACTTTCTTTTTAATTCAAAATTAAACCAAAGTCTATTAAATAATTAACACATTTAATTATTTAATATATATATATATATATATATATATATATATATATATATATATACACGTGTCACAAGGACACGTGTCACTCACGTGACCCACACGTGTGGTTTCACACGTGTGGAACCCTCTTGGCCCGATTAACTCGTTTAATCATTTTAAAGCCTCAACTCATGTAACCAAGTTGTTGTGTGTAACCCTCTAGGTTCTCAATTCAATTAGCAGTGACCCTAATTAATTAATTCACTAATTAATTAATCAGTCCACAGATTAAACGACCATAGTCTAGCAACAGGTGTTTAACCCCTAGCTGAATTGGAATGTTCGGATTCGACAAAACCTATAAGTCATTGATTCATGTGAGATACAATCCTCCTACTTACTATCTCTCAACCAAGATCTAGGGTAAGGGAATAATTAGAACCCTAACAATCCGGTCTTAAAGCTAAGTGCATTTCATATCCATTTGATCTCAATCCAAGAAACCCTTTTCTTGATGTCTTGATCTACTGCCTTGGCCAAGGACTCCATATGGCATATGAATGACTTAAACAATAAGAGATCACCTTGTAAATGCAAGTGTAGGTCCTTTCTTGATTCTCATTCACTTTCATAAACCACTTGTGCAGCCCCAGCATAAGCCTTGAATCAGTTGTCTAAGGCGACACCCTTTAAAGCTTATACCTAAGACTACGGAGTTAACTCATAAAGTGACAAGGAACCTCAAGTCTAAGGATCAATTAATCACATCAATGACTCGTGAGATATTTCCTAATCTGGAAGTTTCTATTTCCTGAAATAGAAACTTCCTTTCCTATTTAGGAATGTTCTCACACGGGGCACCTCAGTGAACTTACTTATTAAAGTAAGCACCCTCATGTATCACGCATATATCAACTATACACTTTGCACCTCCATGAAACAAGGTGGTCCTTCTTAAGGGCGTGATCCCATAAGCAAGCCTTAGAGGAGTCAGCTTGACACTCCCACTGTCGGTAGGACTCATCGGCTTGGAGTATTTTACTAATCATGACTTATGTGATATAGGGCTCGTTTCATGAACCATTTCACCTAAATGGTAGAGTCCTAAAGTCATCAGGATTAGGGGAGTTCTCATACATGCACAGATAAAGTAATCGCATACCAAATAAGAGCATATAAAGAAGTGTTGCCTTAATTCGTTATTTCATTCAAAGACTGTCTGTGATTACAATAAGGAAAAGCACAAAGAGGATATACAATCGGCTTTCTAGGGCACTATTCCTAACGCACAATACCCTTTACCTTCTCTAACATTAGCTACACATCACAGTACATAGATTTCATTGCACAGGTATCGAAGATTCACGAGCCCTACACTTATGAGCAAGCTAGTACGGACTTAAAATGGGTGGAGGCAATGAACAAGGAGTTGGAGGCTCTGGAGAAAAATGAAACCTGGACATTTGCTCCATTACTCCCAGACAAGAAACCAATTGGCTCAAAGTGGGTGTATAAAGTGAAATATTTTTTGGATGGTTCAGTCGATCATTTTAAGGCACGTTCGTTAGCTAAGGGGTAAAACCAGATCGAAGGCATCGATTATGTAGACTCTTTTAGCCCGGTTGCAAAGCTGGTTTTTGTGCGAATTTTCTTAGCTATCACCTCGGCAAAATCGTGGCCCATTCACCAATTGGATATAAACAACGCCTTCCTTCACGGTACACTTCATGAGGAGGTTTATTTGCTTCCACCAAAGGGTTACACCAAGGCTCCGGCTGGTATAGTTTGTAAATTACAAAAATCCCTTTACTGTCCTAAACAAGCAAGTCGGGAATGGAATCTGGAGTTCACTTCTAAACTGGTCCAGTATGGGTTCGTACTATCTGACAATGATGCTTGTCTTTTTACAATGGTTAAAGGATCAATTTCTCTTATATTGCTTGTATACGTCGATGATGTTGTGATAACGGGTTCGGATGAGCATGTTATCACGTAAGTTAAGGACTTTCTACACGAGCAGTTTACCATAAAGGATTTGGGTTATACACGTTATTTCTTGGGGTTGGAAATTGCAAGCTCAGCCACGGGCATCTCCCTCGCGCAGCGTAAGTATACTTTAGACATCTTAACTGATATGGGTATGACGGGCGTGAAGCCTGCTTTTACTCCATTACCAAAGGGCCACAAGTTGGTAGCTGAGGAAGGTTCACCTGTAGCACCCACACATAGGGCCACATCCCCCGCACCATAATCCGAACCCGAATACGAAATGGGATGTCCGTACCCGAATCCGAATCATAGCGAACGGGAGACCAAACACACACACTAGGCTAGGCGGAGCTAGACCAAACAGAAACAGAGTGCGCGGAAGCGAATAAATAAAAGCAACAAACAAAACCATCACAGATATATATAGATACCAACACACACCTATCCATACAGTATTTACATATAAGTACCAACACGTCCTGTACAAAAGCCATCCCGGCTCGAACAAAATAAACAGTAAGTATATACAAATCCAAGCTGTACAAATACAACATAATAAAGTGCAGGTATGTAAATGCACCTAACGAGACCTAGACTGACAAGTGCATAAGGAAGACACATTTCTCCGCCTAGCTCAAGCTCCCAAAACCTGCAACTAAAAGAGTAAACGAGGAGTCAGTCAACTGACTGAGTGAGGGGGCTAACGCACACCCACACCCTACATAAATATAGAGCAGAGCACAAAGCAAAGGGCGAAATTATGAACTGGAATAGGTTTTACAAACTAAAACGTTTCCAAAACAAATACATATATGTTAAAACATTTCATAAACACTATCCCGATTCATACTTCTCAACATACACAACAGACAAATGCTCGGCGAGAACGAGCTTCCAACCTTTACTTCTCAGAACAACCAAAACAGAAATCATACATACTCCTCTACACCAATGATGGAAGAGCCACCGGCGGCCCTAACCATCCAAACATATACAGACTCACGAGGGGTAGCGAGCCCACATCGTGCCCTCCCCGGTTTTTACGCCGAAGGCATCGAAATATCACACCTTCCCAAACTCCCAGGGGTCGCGTGTGATATATCGGATGGAGACTACGCACAGGCCGAACCTCGACGGCCCGAACCGTCCCGAGGGTTCCTTACCCGTAGCTCCTTGGATCCACATATACAAATCATATCATAACAAATGCCAAATCTTTCATGGCGATCTCGCTAACAGAATTGTAAAGTCTTTTCCAAAACATAGCTTACATAGGCTTATTTAATATCTTTTCCCAAAACAAAGGTGTTCACAAGATCATAAACGTATTCTAATCAACACATACATATCTATTTATATAATATATAGTCACATGCACGGTTTGAAAACATCACATAAGGCTTTAGGTCGCTTAGCTAATAAAATTCCTAAACCTCACCTTGTGCGTGACCAAAATCGAGCAGACGTGAACAAGCTACGCCTCGGGCTCGTCAACTGGAACCTCCTCTGAAAAGAAAACACGAGAGCCCAAGACTTAGACTCTATATGAACCAAAGAAGACGCTCGGCAAAGTGCATGATTCATGTTCGCATATAAAATGTTACAATTAAATCATATAATTGCATAATTATAGCACAACATATATGTTTACAATTTATTAAGCAAAACAATCAAATTATAACAATTAACATGCAAAAGAAAAGCATTTAGAGTCATACAAATGCATAAATAAGGTAAAGAGAAGCAGTGGCAGCTTCTAGGTCTTGAATTCTCCAAAGGGGAAAATCCACCCCCATGGATTTTTCCAAAGGGGAAAATCCACCCCCATGGATTTTTCCAGAGCTACTGCCTCAAATCCACCCCCGCGGATTTTTTTCAAAGGAAAAATCCACCCCCGCGGATTTGACCCAGTAGAAGGGTTTTCGGCCATGGGAACGGCCGTTCCCGTTCCCAGTACAAACTGGGAATGGTCGTTCCCACTCTCGGTCCATGAACAGTAAGGCCTGGGAACGGTCGTTCCCAGTTTAAAACTGGGGCGGGAACGGCCGTTCCGGCCTGGTTCGAAAGCTGGAGCAGAGTTTTAACACAGAAAACAGGGGAAGCTCAAAATTTTGCCAAAAATGGCCAAAATTCAATCCTCAAAGTTGCCACAACCTCTCAAAATGCACACACAAATCAAATAAATCATGCTTGACATATAAACACTCAAATAACTCAAGAAAACGGAATTAAAATGCATGATCAAGGGAATGCAATATTCAAGCTACAATCATGCTCATTCAAAAATACTCAACCAACCAAGGAAACTAGGCAATAAATGTAACATATACAACCTATACCACTCATATAAGAAGCTAGGAATCAATCACCTCAAGCAAAGAGCAAGAAATCACCATTATAGCTAAACCCTTACTATTCACGTAGGGAAGCAAAGGCACACCAAACTCACTCCAAGCTCAGAAATTAAACCATGGAAACGAAGAGCATGACGAGGGGATTCCGAAACATACCTAAGTTCGAGAAAAGACGAAGAAACGAGAGAGATATTGGCTTGGAAAGTTTGAATGATCAACTTGGGGTTTTGGCTCTTGGCTCTAGAGTTGCTGCTTGTTGAACGTAAAATGAAAGAGAAGGAAAATGGTTCAGCCTTTAAGGCTGAGCCGGTTCGGTTCACGGGTTCGGTTCAAGGTTTCCGGTTCAAGTTGGTTCGGTTTAACAAATACGGGTTCAAATATGGCCAACTCAAATTAAAACGAATAAAACATAAGCAACAAATAGTTCAAGTAATTCATATAAGTTCAAATAATTCAAAATAGTCCTATACGAATAATCTAAAACGCAAATAATATTAAATCACACAATTTACCTGTACCGACTGTGAGTCGGGGTGTCACAACCTCCCCCCCTTCGGAGAACCTGGTCCCCAGGTTAACTGCCTGACCTGAGAACAACTCTGGGTACAACTGTCTCATCTTCTCCTCAGTCTCCCAAGTAGACTCTTCAGATTTCTGATCTCTCCAAAGAACTCGGACCAAGGGAATCTGTTTATTCCTCAACACTTGTATCTTCCGGTCTTGAATCTCAACCGGGTGCCTTACTATAGTCAAATCCGTCTCAAGTTGTACCTCTTCCACAGGGAGAATAGTTGATTCCTCGGGATAAAATTTCCTGAGCTGCGAAACATGAAACACATTATGTATCCCGGTCAGTCTCGGCGGTAGGTCCAACCTATACGCCACTTCTCCAACTCTCTCAAGGATTTCAAAAGGTCCAAGGTATCTCGGGTTAAGCTTCCCACCTCGACCTATTCGAGAAAATCCCTTTCTCGGAGATGCTTTCAAGAACACCTTATCTCCGACTTCAAATTCAAGGGGCCTTCTCCTCTTATCCGCATAGCTCTTCTGACGGTCCTGAGCTGCCTTCATTCTTTGCTGAATTAACTTAACCTTAGCAGTGGTCTTATCCAATCCCTCTCGAGGTGTTGCTCTTTCGAGCTTGTTCTCCTCAGTCCACCGCCAATCTTCCAAGTCCCAAAATAGAGGCGATCTACACTTCCTTCCATATAGTGCCTCGTAGGGAGCCATACCAATAGAAGTCTGGAAACTGTTGTTATAGGTAAACTCAACCAGAGCTAAATGCTTATCCCACTTTTCCTTGAAATCCAGAGCACACGCCCTCAACAAATCCTCTAAGTACTTAATCAGTCTCTCTGACTGTCCATCTGTCTGAGGATGAAAAGCGGTGCTGAAATTAAGCCTCGTACCCAACCTACTCTGAAGATCCTGCCAAAACTTAGCTGTGAACCTCGGATCACGATCTGAGACAATACTAGCAGGCGCCCCATGAAGTCTCACAATCTCGTTACAATACAATTCTGCCAACTTCGGAGTCTTATAAGACATCTTCACCTTGAGAAAATGAGCAGACTTGGTCAATCGGTCGACTATCACCCAAATTCCATCATAACCTCCTCTTGATCTTGGCAAGCCGGACACAAAGTCCATAGTCACTTGCTCCCACTTCCACTCAGGAATCGGAAGTGGTTGGAGAGTTCCTCCCGGTTTCTGGTGTTCTGCCTTCACCACTTGACACGTGAGACACCGCTTCACAAAGTTCGCGACATCTCTCTTCATGCCATTCCACCAGAAGTATTCCTTCAAATCTCGGTACATCTTCGTACCACCGGGGTGAATGGAATATCCAGAACGGTGTCCTTCCTCAAGTATTAACCTCTTGAGGTCTTCTGGGACACAAACTCTGGTCTTGAACCTGAACAAACCAGAATCATCAAACCCAAACTTCGTCTCAGGGTCTATCCTAGACCGAGCCACTAATCTCTGAATCTTTGTATCCGAAGCCTGAGAATCCAACAACCTCTGTTTCAAATCCGGCTGAACTGTGATGTTAGCTAACCGAGCCACTGAAACCAAAACTGTCGAATCCTGTCCTGAGGACTCTGTACTCAAACCTGAAATACTTGCTTTCCTGCTCAACGCATCTGCCACGACATTAGCCTTGCCAGGATGATATTGAATCGTGCAGTCATAATCCTCTAAGAATTCCATCCAACGCCTCTGTCTATTATTAAGCTCTTTCTGAGTGAAAAGATACTTGAGGCTCTTGTGATCCGTGAATATCTCGAAAGTCGTCCCATAGAGGTAATGACGCCACTTCCTCAAAGCAAACACAACCGCTGCAAGCTCAAGATCATGAGTGGGGTAGTTCTTCTCGTGTTCCTTCAACTTCCTAGAAGCATAGGCCACTACTCGGCCATTCTGCATCAATACACATCCGAGTCCTTCCTTAGAAGCATCTGCAAAAACTGAATAACCCTCGGATCCCTCGGGTAGGGTAAGAACTGGTGCTGAAGTTAATCTTTCCTTCAAAGCTTGGAAACTTCTCTCGCACCCATCATCCCACTCATACTTCACCTCCTTTTTGGTTAACCGAGTCAACGGGCAAGCAATCTTGGAAAAGTCCTTCACAAATCTCCTATAGTAACCCGCTAACCCGAGAAAACTTCTTATCTCGGAGGCATTCTTCGGTCTTTCCCACTGAACCACGGTTTCAATCTTGGAAGGATCCACTTCAATCCCTTCACCTGAAATTATATGACCCAGAAAAGACACTCTGTCAAGCCAGAACTCACACTTGCTAAATTTGGCATAAAGCTTGTGCTCTCTAAGTGTCTCCAAGACAATCCTGAGATGCGTTGCGTGCTCTTCTGCCGACTTAGAATACACCAAGATGTCGTCTATGAAAATGACCACAAACTTGTCAAGATACTGTCTAAACACTCGGTGCATCATGTCCATGAACACGGCTGGAGCGTTAGTTAACCCAAACGGCATCACTACAAACTCGAAGTGTCCGTAACGGGTATTAAACGCAGTCTTAGGGATATCCTCTTCCCGGATACGAAGTTGGTAATACCCCTGCCTCAAATCTAACTTAGAGTACACCTGCGACCCTTGCAAGATATCAAACAACTCTTCGATATGAGGTAAAGGATACTTATTCTTCACTGTCATCCGGTTCAACTCACGGTAGTCTATACACATCCTCAAAGTCCCATCCTTCTTCTTCACAAATAACACAGGAGCACCCCACGGGGACGTACTCGGACGGATGTAACCGCAAGTCAAGAGCTCATCCAGCTGAGTTTTCAACTCCTTTAACTCAGCAGGAGCCATCCGATACGGTGTCTTAGAGAAAGGCTCAGCTCCAGGATAAAGGTCGACTACAAACTCGATGTCCCTATCGGGTGGCAAAGAACCCAAATTCTCAGGGAACACATCGGGAAACTCACTCACGACCTCCGTCTCCTCAAGTTTGGCCTGATCCTTCGGTTTATTCAAAAGATAGGCCACAAAACCTGTCGCGCCGTCCCGGAGGAGCTTACTTGCTTCCATAAAAGACACAAACGGGCTGGACTTCAACCTCTCACCCGTAAAGACCACTGACCCCAACAAAACCTTCTTCCCATGACAGTCCAACTGAGCTCGGTATCTGAAGAGAAAGTCCATACCAAGAATAACCCCATATTTCTTCAACGGTAGCACTATCAAATCTGCAGGAAAAACTCGACCCTCAAACACCACCGGACACTCCCTGAACACCCTGTCAGCTTCCAAAGATCCTCCCAAAGGAGTATTCACCACATACACATGCGCAGATAATTCATCAAGTAAAGGCAAAGAAGCAACAATATCCCGGGAAATAAATGAATGCGTAGCCCCGGGATCAAACAATGCATGTAGTGAGATGCCATGAATGTTTATCGTACCTTCTATCACGGCATTTGGGTCGACATCAGCAGCTTCCTCCTCTCCGTCCAGAGCAAACACGCGAGCTTGCACAACCGGTCTCCTATTTGGGCAAGCATCAATCAAGTGATCAGAAGACCCGCATGCATAGCATTTACCCAGAAGTCTCCAACACCTCTCCACTGGATGTCTCCCCTGACAATGAGAACAAACGGGTGGTCCCTGAGCTGGAGCCGGTCGAACTGGAGCAACAGGAGGTGCTACGGGACCGGTAATACGGGGCTTCTTGTTCCCTAAACCCTGGGGACGAAAAGCCGGTGGAACAGGAGCTCGTGGAGCATAAGAAATGGGCCTCTTACCCAATCCAGAACCGGATCCCGACCCTCGAGTAGAAGAGAAAGGTGGAGGCTTCAACCGAGCCATTTGGGCCTCAACTTGTATTGCCCTCTTTGTAACTTTGGCCCAAGTACTCACGTTGGCCGCCTGTAGAGCTTCTTGAATATCCCGACGAAGTCCATGAAGAAACGCTCGGGCCTTATGATCATCATGGTCGGTAATGTGAGTGGCATAAGGAGCTAGCCTCTCGAACTCCAAAATATAGCCCTCCACCGTCCGGTTACCTTGCCTCAAATTAGTGAACTCCTGGAGACGACGTTCTTGTGCACTATGAGGAATATATTTCTCATGGAATTCCTGCACAAACATCTCCCAGTTGAATTCCATACCCATCCTCTCAAGCTTGGATCTCACACTCCTTAGCCAAATAGCCGCTGGCCCTTGAATAATACGCCCGGTGCAAATAGCCTTGTCCTGGGAAGTCCCTGGACATATCTCCCATATACCTCGGATCTCGGACAACCACTCTTCCGCCTTGATATCATCACCTCCATACCACTTTGGAGGGTTGTTGTTCCGGAAATCCCTATAGACGGCGGAAATATCTTGTCCTTCACCCGGATTTGCATTGCCCCGTTGATTTTGTTGGAGCTGATTGAGTAGGGCTTGGACAATATTCTCCGCATTCATAGGTGGTGGCGGTGGCGCATTCTGTGGAGCCGGTTCGTTCAAATCAGGGGTTTGTTCACGATAATTATGTCTTCTTGGAGGCATCCTGAAACTCACAATTCAAGCAATATGGATGCATGCGAATTAGTGTATGAATATGTATACATTTTAAGAAAAGAATCAAGTAATCAAGTAATCAGTTAGTCAAGTAATCACATACTCAATTCATACATGCACATAATCAAAAGTCACATTGTCCTAAGCCGTACGACCTAGACAGACCCACACGACACTAGAGCCCGGTTTTGCAACCGCGCTCTGATACCACTTAAGGATGTAGCACCCACACGTAGGGCCACATCCCCCGCACCATAATCCGAACCCGAATACGAAATGGGATGTCCGTACCCGAATCCGAATCATAGCGAACGGGAGACCAAACACACACACTAGGCTTGGCGGAGCTAGACCAAACAGAAACAGAGTGCGCGGAAGCGAATAAATAAAAGCAACAAACAAAACCATCACAGATATATATAGATACCAACACACACCTATCCATACAGTATTTACATATAAGTACCAACACGTCCTGTACAAAAGCCATCCCGGCTCGAACAAAATAAACAGTAAGTATATACAAATCCAAGCTGTACAAATACAACATAATAAAATGCAGGTATGTAAATGCACCTAACGAGACCTAGACTGACAAGTGCATAAGGAAGACACACTTCTCCGCCTAGCTCACGCTCTCAAAACCTGCAACTAAAAGAGTAAACGAGGAGTCAGTCAACTGACTGAGTGAGGGGGCTAACGCACACCCACACCCTACATAAATATAGAGCAGAGCACAAAGCAAAGGGCGAAATTATGAACCGGAATAGGTTTTACAAACTAAAACGTTTCCAAAACAAATACATATATGTTAAAACATTTCATAAACACTATCCCGATTCATACTTCTCAACATACACAACAGACAAATGCTCGGCGAGAACGAGCTTCCAACCTTTACTCCTCAGAACAACCAAAACAGAAATCATACATACTCCTCTACACCAATGATGGAAGAGCCACCGGCGGCCCTAACCATCCAAACATATACAGACTCACGAGGGGTAGCGAGCCCACATCGTGCCCTCCCCGGTTTTTACGCCGAAGGCATCGAAATATCACACCTTCCCAAACTCCCAGGGGTCGCGTGTGATATATCGGATGGAGACTACGCACAGGCCGAACCTCGACGGCCCGAACCGTCCCGAGGGTTCCTTACCCGTAGCTCCTTGGATCCACATATACAAATCATATCATAACAAATGCCAAATCTTTCATGGCGATCTCGCTAACAGAATTGTAAAGTCTTTTCCAAAACATAGCTTACATAGGCTTATTTAATATCTTTTCCCAAAACAAAGGTGTTCACAAGATCATAAACGTATTCTAATCAACACATACATATCTATTTATATAATATATAGTCACATGCACGGTTTGAAAACATCACATAAGGCTTTAGGTCGCTTAGCTAATAAAATTCCTAAACCTCACCTTGTGCGTGACCAAAATCGAGCAGACGTGAACAAGCTACGCCTCGGGCTCGTCAACTGGAACCTCCTCTGAAAAGAAAACACGAGAGCCCAAGACTTAGACTCTATATGAACCAAAGAAGACGCTCGGCAAAGTGCATGATTCATGTTCGCATATAAAATGTTACAATTAAATCATATAATTGCATAATTATAGCACAACATATATGTTTACAATTTATTAAGCAAAACAATCAAATTATAACAATTAACATGCAAAAGAAAAGCATTTAGAGTCATACAAATGCATAAATAAGGTAAAGAGAAGCAGTGGCAGCTTCTAGGTCTTGAATTCTCCAAAGGGGAAAATCCACCCCCATGGATTTTTCCAAAGGGGAAAATCCACCCCCATGGATTTTTCCAGAGCTACTGCCTCAAATCCACCCCCGCGGATTTTTTTCAAAGGAAAAATCCACCCCCGCGGATTTGACCCAGTAGAAGGGTTTTCGGCCATGGGAACGGCCGTTCCCGTTCCCAGTACAAACTGGGAATGGTCGTTCCCACTCTCGGTCCATGAACAGTAAGGCCTGGGAACGGTCGTTCCCAGTTTAAAACTGGGGTGGGAACGGCCGTTCCGGCCTGGTTCGAAAGCTGGAGCAGAGTTTTAACACAGAAAACAGGGGAAGCTCAAAATTTTGCCAAAAATGGCCAAAATTCAATCCTCAAAGTTGCCACAACCTCTCAAAATGCACACACAAATCAAATAAATCATGCTTGACATATAAACACTCAAATAACTCAAGAAAACGGAATTAAAATGCATGATCAAGGGAATGCAATATTCAAGCTACAATCATGCTCATTCAAAAATACTCAACCAACCAAGGAAACTAGGCAATAAATGTAACATATACAACCTATACCACTCATATAAGAAGCTAGGAATCAATCACCTCAAGGAAAGAGCAAGAAATCACCATTATAGCTAAACCCTTACTATTCACGTAGGGAAGCAAAGGCACACCAAACTCACTCCAAGCTCAGAAATTAAACCATGGAAACGAAGAGCATGACGAGGGGATTCCGAAACATACCTAAGTTCGAGAAAAGACGAAGAAACGAGAGAGATATTGGCTTGGAAAGTTTGAATGATCAACTTGGGGTTTTGGCTCTTGGCTCTAGAGTTGCTGCTTGTTGAACGTAAAATGAAAGAGAAGGAAAATGGTTCAGCCTTTAAGGCTGAGCCGGTTCGGTTCACGAGTTTGGTTCAAGGTTTCCGGTTCAAGTTGGTTCGGTTTAACAAATACGGGTTCAAATATGGCCAACTCAAATTAAAACGAATAAAACATAAGCAACAAATAGTTCAAGTAATTCATATAAGTTCAAATAATTCAAAATAGTCCTATACGAATAATCTAAAACGCAAATAATATTAAATCACACAATTTACCTGTACCGACTGTGAGTCGGGGTGTCACATCACCTGTTGTTGATCCAGAACGATATCGTCGTCTTGTCGGACGACTTTTGTATCTGAACTTAACAAGGCCAGATCTCAGCTTCATCACTCAACAGCTGAGTCAATTCGTCAACAACCCATACACATCTCACTGGAATGTAGCGATCCACGATTTATGTTACCTTAAACATACACTTGGACAAGGTCTTTTTTTCCCTTCCCAGTCTTCTCTACAACTTGCGGCGTACTGTGATGCCAACTGGGCCGCATGCAGCGACACTCGTCGTTCTACTATAGGGTATTGTGTCTTCTTAGGTCCAGCCTTGATTTTCTGGAAATCCAAGAAGCAAGTTACAGTCTCTCGATCGTCGGCAGAGGCGGAATATCGTAGTATGGCAGCCACTGTATGTGAGCTCAAATGGATTTCCTACTTATTGAAAGATTTTGGAATCACCGTTACCTCTACTATACCACTTCATTGTGATAACCAAGCTGCATTACACATTACCGCCAATCCCGTTTTCCATGAACGGAAACACATTGATATTGATTGCCACCTTGTTCGGCACATGCTCAAATAAGGCTTCTTCAGCACATAACATATCTCCAGCAAGGCTCAGCTGCAGATCTCTTTACTAAACTCCTTGCCTTGCCTCAGTTTACGCTTCTATTGTCCAAGATGGGCTTGGTTTTTGTTCACCAACCTCCATCTTGAGGGGGTCTGTAGAGAAGCGTGTTCACTATTTATTTCACGACTTATGTACACGACACAGTTTTAGTTTGTTCTAGACTTTTCCACCAGAATTAGTTAGTGCTCTGTTTTTCTTCCAGTTTGAAGTCTGTTGTATACAAGAGAGCTTTGCTTTGTAATTGTTCTTTAGAGAAAAAAGTAATAAGATCAATTACCCAATTTTCTCTCTGTTTGTTCACAAACAACAACAACAAAAATTTCAAAGAAGGACACGTGAATAGAGGCGTGGGTCGAAAATAATTGGTGCGACCTTACCTGGACGATGAAAAGGTGAATTTGGGAAATCCACACTTGTGAACTCAAGGCAGAAATCTAGTGCAACTTGTGAGCTCGGTCTTGACCTCATTTTTCGACAGTGAAAAAATTTGCAATTGTGTGCTCGGTCTTGACCTCAATTTTAACTTACCTTGCTTATATATAATTTTTTTTTTTTAGACAACTTATATATAAGTTAAATGAGCCAAGTCGGCTACTAAAAAATAACGAATTGAGATTATTAGTAATGCAATAAAAAATAAAAAATTGCTATTAAATGTATTAGTGACGGATTAAATTCGTCCTACTTCGTTTTTTCGTTGGAGTTAGGTTCAAATAGGGCTGTCAACGGGTCGGATCCGGAGATCCCAGATTCGAATCTGATAAGAGAATCTGATACTCGGATCCGAATTCGAATCCTATAGGATTCGGATTCATTGTTATTGAATCCATACACAATCGGGTCGGGTCGGATCCGATAAAAGATCCGACCCGATTAGTAATAAAATTCATTTTTTTAAAAAAACAAATTTGATATAAAAAAATAAACAAGAAATGATCCATAACTACCTGGGGGGGGGGGGGGTTTGTCAAATTTCTCTTTGCTCCCCGTTTTTAAAACTCTCCCTACTAACTCTCCAATCCACTTTACCAATTTTCCTTTACTACCTAATGTGTGCAATTTACTAACTTACCCCTGATGGCTACCAATTTTCCCTTCTATTCTCATTAATGTTCTAAAATTAAAAAAAAAAAGAAGAAAGCGGGAGCAAACGGTGAGAGAGCATCGTGAGGCAACAACCAACCACATTACGGCTATCTTGGGTTACGAAGGTGGTGGGTGACGGATAAGTAGGTTTTCGACGCGTACGACTACCCTGGTGAGAGGTCATCGGTGTTGAGGGAATTTTCCCGTTGTAGGGTTTTCGCTACGGAGTTTTACTGTGCCGAAGTGTTTACGCCGCTGAGGTCCGCCGAAGCACCAAAACAAATTCGCCTAAAAACCTAACACCGACGTAAAGATCAACCTCACCGTACGTATCTTCTACTCTTTTCACGCTCTAAATTATCGCTTTTTACACTCGAATTCGTCTTGAGTATTTGAAAATTTTCTGTATCTGTATATATGTGAGTATGCGTCTATTGTGATGAATTGATAATGTATGTGCCAAATTTTCGTGTCGTGTTGACAAGATAATCGGGTGATATAATTCGTTCTTGTGTTCTCGGATTATTTTACCCTGAAATGCTAAAATTGACGTGTGGCTGGATTATGAGTTTGTTGAGATTTAAATTATGGTGAAGGTTTCAGGTGTGCACCCTTAAAGATTTGATATTTTTCCCATTTTTTGTACGCAAAATTGGTAGGGTTTTACTTGAATTTAAATGTCCTGCTTCGGTTGGGTGTTGATTGAGCCAAAATGCCCAAATTTGTGTAGTAGGTTTTCCTTTACCCTCCTCTTTCTTACATCTTAAGTTCGATGCCATTTTTTGTTACAGGTTGAAGCTTGTGAGGCGAGGGTTTTCTCCTGGGGTCATGTTCCATCAACTGCAGGTCTGAAAATGCTCACTTCATCGATTTGAGGTATGGCAAAACACCTTACTGCAAATGCCCATCAAAGTGTGAGATTAAAGTTGTTGAATCTCAAGAGAAAGCTTCAAAGGGTTACCTGTATTACTGTTTCCCTAACAAGAACCCACAGTACAAATTCTTTCGTTGGTGCACGCCGGTTAAAGCTACTCTTAGCTCCCAAGGTTGCCCAATTGAAATTGATGCAGGAAATGAGACATGTAGCCATTCAACTGTGAAAGCAAAAACTGAATGTGGAGAGGTTGCTGAAGTGGTTTCAAGGGTGTCAACTATCAGTGGTTCATCAAGGAATGAAGTGAATGGCAATTTCATACATATTTGTTGGGTGTTTCTACAGTGTTCTTCACAATGATGGTGATGTTTTGGTTGAAGTTGTAATGGTTATAAGTTTTTAGTGTTAGGGGTGTTAGTGTAATATTAGGGAGTTTGTGTAAGGCGTTTAGTGTAAGCTCCTTTTGTCAATTTAATGAATGATTCGGTTATGTTTGTACCAAGTGCAATGAATGATGCATTGATATGGGGATGTGCGAAATTTTGGTGTTTGTTAGAATGGTACTTAAATTAATACGTGATACCTGATTCTGGCATTTGGGTACGTCATATGGATAATTAAGTACGTGATTCTAGCATCTGTGTACAACATTTCTCCAAATTTGTACAAATTGAAAAAAATTGTATAATTCACTCACCTGGTGTACATGAAAGTGAATCCTTACTCTTCATGAATTTATACGACATATGGACAACTAAGTACGTGATTTTTGTATTTGTATACAACAGTTCACCAAATTTGCACATCATCATAAAATTTGTGTAATTCACTCTTCTACGTACTTTCAATGAATTTATACAACATATGGACGATTAATTATGTGATTCTAGTATTCTTATACAACATTTCACCAGATTTGTACATCGTGATAAAAGTTGTAATTCACTCTCCTACGTACCTTCGATGAATTTATACAACATATGGACGATTAAGTACGTTATTCTAGTATTTTTATACAACATTTCACCAAATTTGTGCATCATGATAAAAGTTGTAATTCATTCTTCTACGTACTTTCGATGAATTTATACAACATATGCACGATTAAGTACGTGATTCTAGTATCTTATACAACATTTCACCAAATTTGTACATAGATGAATTTATATTACATATGTTGAATGAAATAATAGAGTTTAATAGAGTCTGTACAAGAGTATGTTATCTTAATGTGTTGAATGATATATACTATATGATATAATATGTTGGTTACATATGTTATCATAATGTGTTGAATGATATATAGTATATGATAAGGTGTATTGATTACATATGTTAACATACTATATCATATAATATATCATTCAACACATTAAGATAACATATTCTTGTACAGACTCTATTAAACTCTATTATTTCATTCAACACATTAAGATAACATATGTAACCAACATACTATATCATATAGTATATATCATTGAACACATTTTGATATAAACTCTATTAAACTCTATTGAATTAGTACTTTTCATCATTTGGTACCCCGCTTCACTATATATTGATTAGTTGAATGAATTACACAACTTTTATGACGATGTACAAATTTGGTAAATGTTGTATAAAAATACTAAAATCACGTACTTAATCGTCCATATGTTGTATAAATTCTTCAAAACTACGTAGAAGAGTGAATTACACAACTTTTATGATAATGTGCAAATTTGGTGAAATGTTGTATAAAAGTACTAGAATCACGTACTTAATCGTCCATATGTTGTATAAATTTCTGACAAAGTACGCAGGAGAGTGAATTACACAACTTTTATGACGATGTACAAATTTGGTGAAATGTTGTATAAAAGTACTAGAATCACGTACTTAATCGTCCATATGTTGTATAATTCTTCAAAACTACGTAGGAGACTGAATTATACAATTTTTATGGCGATGTACAAATTTGCTGAAACGTTGTATAAAAATATTAGAATCACGTCCTTAATCGTCCATATCTATACTATATAAAAAAGGAAGCGGTGTTTTCTCTCACAAACGACGGTTATTTAAGGATGGACACCAATTTTTCTAAACTTCCTATAATGCCCCTAAAACTATCAATAATTAAGGACTAAATTGGAATTTAAAATCTTTATAATTTTGCTTACCACGATCTCTAAAACTACCTTTTCTCATTATTTCACGATCACAAACTTCTATTCGTTTTAAACTACCTTTTTTAATTATTTCATGATCGGAGATTTTTGTTTTTTATTATTTTTTATTTTAACTCAAATCATAACCGCTCCGATATTCTTTTCTCATTAACCCACGATCTCAAACTTCTTTTTCTTTTATTATTTATATTTTAAATCAAATCAGAACTGCTCTCAAACTTCTTTTTCTTTTATTACATATATTTTAAATCAAATCAGAACTACTGCAACTATTCAAATCAAAACTGCAGCAAGATTCTCAAAATTCTTTTATGAAATGCTTTCGGAAGCCTCTAAATTTAAAGTAAGTATTTCTTTGTTTTATTAATGCATCACGTAAGGTTTAGAAACATATGATTTATTTTATTTGGCATGAAATTTAAAAGGTAAGAAATACAAAGATAAGTCTGGGTTGGAATTTTGAAATCTAAAGATAAGTCACCATAGTTTTGAATATTTATAAAACACCTGTTCCTCATGTTGTACATATCACTTCTTTCTTGATTTGTTTATTTTGCAGGAATATTTACTGGGAATGAGCCAAAAGAAATCATTTTTATTATCAAAGGTAAAAATATTGGTATTGTTATTTTTTTTATTCAAAGATAAGTCACCATATTGATATGTTTGTTTGTTTTTTAAATTCAAAGATAAGTCACCATAGTTCGAATTTTTAGTAGACACCAATTGCTCCTGTAAATATCAATTCTTATATTTCCTTGATTTATTTTATTTCATAGGAAAATTCAGAGAAACAAGCTCAAAACAGAAAAATCTTTATTATCAAAGGTAAAAATATCCATCATTTTTGTTTTTATTCAAAGATAACTCATCATAGTTTCATATTCCTGCAAAACAATGATTATTCATATTTTGAATATCACTTCCTATATTGTAAAACAATGGTTTTTCATGTTTTGAATGTCACTTCCTATTTTTTTTCTTTTGTACGCAGGGACGGCGTGCGGAGTGGCTAGTGTTGTATAAATTTCTGATAAAGTACGCAGGAGAGTGAATTACACAATTTTTATGACGATGTACAAATTTGGTGAAATATTGTATAAAAGTACTAGAATCACGTACTTAATTGTCTATATGTGGTATAAATTCTTCAAAAGTACGTAGGGGAATGAATTATACCACTTTTCTTGCGCTGTACATCTTTGGATAAATGTTGTACACAAATGCTAGAATCGCGTACTTAATTATCCATATGTCGTATAAATTTCTGATAAAGTATGTAGGAGAATGAGTTATACCACTTTTCTCACGTTGTACATCTTTGGATAAATGTTGTACACAGATACTAGAATCACGTACTTAGTTGTCCATATGTGGTATAAATTTGTGAAGAATAAGGATTCACTTTTATGTACAACTTTTTTCAATTTGTACAATATTGGATAATTTTGTACACAGATGCTAGAATCACGTACTTAATTGTCCATATGACGTACCCAAACGACAGAATCAGGTATCACGTATTAAATCAAGTACCATTCCATTGCAACAAACACCAGGCAACACAAATGAAAGAAAAATTACGATTGTACAACAAACACCAGGCAGCGCAAATAAAGTCCAACAAACTAAACTACAAATGTTGTTCATAAATTGCATGTTTACTTTGTTGGTTGGGATGAGATGGGATAGATGAGTAATGTGATGAGTGGTGGAATGAGTGGTGGGATGTGATGGTGGCTTATTTATCTCATGGGGAATATGGGATGAATAATCAACCTTTTATCCCATATCATCCCAGGCCGTGTCATCAATCCAGGGCTAGTAAAGTATTAGTAAACATAAGTTTAAGTAGGATTATTAATCTAATCCCCCTTCATCCTACAAAGTAAACATGCAAAAAGTGTACAAGCGAATACAAATGCAGAACATGAAAAATTAAGATTCAAGGGGCTGTTTGCAACCACCAAGGAAAATTTAAATCACACCTAATTGAGATAACCTGCATTTTGTGATTATAACGAATACCACCAAGAAGACGCGCAGGTGTGCTACACTCACCAACTTCTTATGGGTGACCCATGACTCCGGGACTGATTACAGTGAGCTTCGTCTTTTCCGTCGGCGATAGATCTGAGATCAGCTAAATACAGCAAAAATGGCGAGAGATGGGTAACAGAGTTTACACGCTTGACGAAATGGAGTCATTCCAGCGAGCTCACTGGGAACGTCTTCAATTTGGTGTCCATGAGCTGATTGGGGCTATTCTTGAACGTCTTCAGACAACCCTTTTCTGTTTTTGTTAGTTTTAATAATAAATGGATATAAGAATAATAATAATAATAATAATAATAATAGTTGGTAATATTAAATGGAGGGTAAACCAGTCAATTTAGGTCATTAGGGAGCAAACAAAACTTACAATTTTCACTTGGAGAGTTAGTAGACATAATTTATAAATTGGGGAGTAAAAGATGCCCCCAAAAATAAATGTAATTACATAATATTTAATAAATAATTATTATTTAATGGATATTTGATAGTTTTGTTTATATTTATTTAAAGTAGGTCAGTTTAAACTTATTAATAAAAGAAAATATATACTTTTAGAGTAAAAAATTTAAATTATATTATTTTTTAAAGTAATAAATATGTGAAAATTTTAATTTTAATCATTTTACTTAATATTATGTACTAATAAATAATTTTTTTAATTAAATATTATATATAGGATCGGATTCCTTAAATCCATATTCGCTCCATTTATTTCGGATAACTAATATTTATAATCGGATATGATCCATCGAACATTTTTATCGGACGAATATATTAAAATTCGGATCGAATTCGGACCGGATTCGGATTAAAATCCGATCCATTGACAGCCCTAGGTTCAAATTCAATAGTTGGGCCGTTCAATATAAGATCCTCACTATACGATATGGGCCATGGGGTTACCCCCAACCAAATCCAGAACCAAAAAGTGAAAAAATATAACAAACATACCTGCATAGATAAAGAGTTTCCCTCGGACAAGCCATGGCTTCCGCAGGAGTAGCATATCCTGGTCTTACGGAGCCGTTTCAGAAATATTGGTACCAGTGCAAACAAATTAGAATTCTGGTCAATGGCTATTTTATAATGGAATCTTAGTCGAACTCACATGGATTTAACTAAAAATTTGTGTCATTACGAAATCTTATCATCAGCCCTGACAATAACTATATCCACCAAAAAAACACAAAGGGATCTCTCTTTTCAACCAGTACAACAAATAGTCAAGTGTAGCCAAGACCTTAGTATTCACCAGTACAAAAACAAATAAACTAGCAGAAAAGGAAGTTCAGTGGGGGCAGTAAGTTGAGTTGGGGGGAATACTTTCAACCGAGATGTGAATGGGTGTCTTGCCTAATGATGTTAACATGTCTATACACAGTCTCAAATCATTATCAGCCAAATGATGTTCTCCCAGTAGCATCATTAAACCCTCATGATCTTCATAGTGCATTTCGAAGCTTCCAATTTGCAACTCGAATCTCCGTCCCACTTTTTCTCTAAGCTTCTTCATGTTCCAAGGCTGATAAAACCTAAATCTCACAATATCACCTCCAAAAGTTGCCTTTATGACCACAAAATTATCTGTGCACTCGGTTATAACAGGACTACTTCGACTGCGTTTGCTTGCACTTGATGTACAAGGGTTCGAACGCCATCTTGACTTTTTAATACTAACAAATTTTGAGTTGCTTGCTGAGATAGACATATCAAAAAAGTAAATGGATTTGTCAAACTCAACTGCAATCAAGAAAAAACAAATAATACCGTTACACTCACCATCGAGCTCTTTTGCAGCCTCAGCAACTGATTGAACAGTTTCAGCATCTGGTTCAACATCCTCACAAAAAGCAAACTCAAACTTTTTACCCAGTGTCACTACTAACTCCTCTGGAAATCGTTGTCGAGGTGCAACCTTGAAACTTGTAAGATTATCCTCTATTATCGAAAATATCAAGTCTAAAAGTGACAAAGTAGTTGCACCATCATTACTCTCAGGGCCCTGCAGAAAGAATTCCAAAATGCAGAATTGAGCCTCATTTTGACCACTCTGTAAATAAATGGCGAACCAAAACGATAATCCAGCCCATCGTGCATAATGAGCCAAAGGATAATCACAGATACTCATATCACATATGTTGCGACAGAAGCAGGACTTGTTAGTTGATGCTCCTGCTATTTCCAAAATGCCCTTTTGACTTGACACATTTTCGAATTCGCTGATGTTAATATATGTAGTCATCGCCTTAGTACAACGCATTGTGGAATTGACTTCTCTATCATCCACAGCAATAAAAGCTGCTCTTTCCATGTACCTCAACTTATTTCCCATATGTTCACATTGATGGCAAGGGACCCAAACTTGAGCAAGTTGCAGCTGAGGGATTGCATTGATCGCCTTTATAAGCATCTCTTTGAATTCAAGATGCGGTTCCTGTTCATATTTAGTGGGGAAAAAATTCAATGCATACGAATGACATAACAACAAATCATTTTCAAGAAAATAGCTTGTAACTTACTTTGGGACCGGCATTAATATGAGCACATCTCATGCTTGCTATCTGTATCTGAACTTCATGGTCCAAAAGTGACTGAAACATAATAAAAGAATCTATTAATGCATAATGTCGACTGTCCCTTAGATTTTCATAAAATGGACTTACAAATAAGGTTCAAAAAAATACGTATGGGGATCTTATGAGGTCTCTTAAGAATTAACTAACCATATTCTTTTCTAAATAAGAGGTCCTATTAGATGCATGAGTGCATAATATCTTTTTAATAAGTTTAATAAAACACCATTTAGAATACTATTATTCTTAAAGATATATTCAAATACTTAATATAATAAAATTCACATGGACTTCAAACATTTTTAAGATGGATATAATATAGAATATTACAACGTAATAATGCAAAACTGTAAAGATTGATATCACAATAACCATTTGCTTACCCTTAATTGTTCGTCCAGTTCTTGTAGGGAACCTCCATATATGGATGAGAACTCTAGCACGCCCAGAAGATTAGTCGAATTCAAAGAAAAGACGGGAGAAGCAATATATGCTTTCACACCACAAGCTAGAGCTTCATCCCTGAGTGGATGGTCTGTGGAAGAGTAAAATCGGAGATCTGGAGATGATTCGAGATGCTTGTTCCTGAAGGCACGTCCTATTGGGCCAAGGTTGTCTTCTTTGGCTCCCTGTCCCACCTCAATCGCCACAGAGTTCATGCAATAATTTCTGTATCGCAACATACCTCTACTAAGAGGCCAACCAGTATAAAATGTTTCCTCTGAAGTTGTTAGCCAAGTTTTGCGACAAATCCTCTTAGAACTCCAAAATTGTATTAGATATGAGGATGTAATGAGGTTCGGAAGTGCCTCTATCATGCGCTTGACCGCCAATCTCACCGCATCCGGAGATGAATATTGTTGATTCTCATCAGGCTGCTTACCTGTGTCCTTCATCCAGAAAACACATCCATTTAGGTTCTGTGCTGCACCCCACAACTCATCATCGTTAATGGCCATGAGAAACTCATCAATTGAACACTCTTCATCCTCCATTACTACCTCAAACGCAAAGGCACGCAGTTTTCAACAGCTAAAAAACCCAATACAATGCAACCGTTGCATAAGTTATACCTGCACAGGCAGAAAAGATGAATTCAAATCCTAATTGCAATTTGCATGAGTTACAGTTGCAACAAAGATCCATTAAAAATCTCAAACTTTTAAATTAGTAGTCCTTATCATGACAGATCAGATAGCAACCTTTATAATTGTCACAGATTCTCCTGTTTTAAGGAGATGTATCGTCAAATTAAAAAGAATTTTTAGGGTAGTATACTAATATGCTTGTAAATATGCGGAAACTCGTTTACCAAATATGACTATGTAAGCATTGCAAATTGCAAACTTCATTCTAAAATTAAACATCCGTCGTCCAAGATCACTGCAATTGCACTAAAAATATAGAGAGACCACAATTAAAACATTTAACTCAAACACAGACAACCCATCCGGTAAATGAAGCAAGTATAACCATGAAATAATTCGTCTTTTCTACTATATGGAACACAAATCAGCAAAAGGAGATGAACCAGTTAAAAAAAAAAACCCTAGAATTAAAGATTAAAAAGGAAAAATAGGAAATTCAGCAAAAACATCAACCCAATTATCCGAACAAGCGTCAAACCCAAATCAAAGAAAAAAAGATTACCAAAACCTTCTGCTGGATAAAATTGGCAACCGACGCATCAAGAACACCCCACCTTCGCAATTGCCCAGAGTGTCGGAGATGGTCACAAAGATACCTTCACCTGGGCTGGAATTGGTATAAGTGTTTAAATCAATTGGGTCAGGGCCTATTGTTGGCCCAGTGTACAACTGGTCTTATTTAGCCCAGCTCTAATGAGTAAAAGCAATTCGTTTACTTAGCCTAAGATCTCGCCCCTTGTCCATTCACTTTTCTTCTTATCGTCGTTACTGTTGCTAGTTGTACATCTCCAAATTTATTAAACTAGTCACTGTGGCACGCCATCCCTCCATGCAAAACGAATTCTTAATATAATTAATTATTTAGAATAAATTAGATATAAGAAGTTTAAAAAAAAAACAAATTTATTCAAATTTATAACCAAAAGCAAAATAGAACAGAACAAAAACAAATAAAATAGGAAAACATACAGATAAAGAAATCTTCATTGATTTTCTGTGCCCCACTAATTTAGTAATTCCCCTTCCCTTCCACCAAGTACTGATTGAAGGAAAAATAAAAAGTTAATGAGAACTTCTACTTATTCTATTGTTTTATCAGAATATATATATATTTTTAATATGATTTATAGAACGAAAGCAACCATAATATATATATTCTTTGAATTCGAAGCAGTTGTTGAGACGGTGAGTTAGAGAGGAAGTTTACTGATAAGTTGAGAAAAGAAGTTAGAATATTGGAGTTGAACAGTTATGATCGTGTGAAACTTCTCAAAATAAAATTTCCAAAATACCCTTTGAACCATATGTACTTTAATTGATAAAATTAAGGGTATAATAGGTAACACCAAAAAATTGGTGTTTTGGCGTCACAAACTGTCGTTTGTGAGTGAAAAGAGGGTTTCTTTTTAATATAGTATAGATATAGATATCAACCATGGCCAAATCCCTCGAAAATTGAACAAAGTTTAGCATCGTTCTTTTGAATAAACTGGGGCCCAGTTTATTCTAAACGACCAGCAAAAGAATTGGAAGGCAAACAAAAACAATATATATCACCCAATAACAACATACAACAACCAGAAGTTACCTTCACCTTGCTAGCGATATGACTCCTCTTTTTAATTCCACCCTAGAACAAGCCCTTCCACGGACGACACAGATTTGTCACTGAGGAAAGTTTTCTTTTTCCCGGGAGGAAATTTGTTAGTTTTCGTCCGACAATATGTTTTATCGGGAAATGCCCCATAACTAGTGAGGGACCAAATTTCCCCGGGCTTCCCGTTTCTAAAACTCTTCCTACTAACTCCCCAATTCACTTTACTAATTTTTCTTTACTACCTAATATGTGCAATTTTACTAATTTACCACTGATGGCTAACATTTTTCCCTCACATTCTCATTTAATATTCTGAAATATATAAAAAAAAAAGAAGAAGAAGAAGAAGCAAATGGCGAGAGACCATTGTGAGACAACAACCGACCACAATACGGCGATCTTGGGTTACGGAGGTTGTGGGTGACGGATAAGTAGGTTTCCGACGCGTACGACAACCCTGGTGAGAGGTTTCCGGCTTTGAGTGAAATTCCCTGCTATTGAGGTTGGTTTCCACCGTTGTAGGGTTTCCGCTGCTGAGTTTACGGTGCCGAAGTTTGTACACCGCCGACGAGACCTGCGATTCAGGTGTGAGTGCTTAAAGATTTGACCTTTTTTTCCCTCTTTGCTCCAATACGAAATATGAAGCCTTAGATACGTTATTTCCCCCTTTTTGTACGCAAAATTGTTAGGGTTTTGCTTGAATGTGAATGTCTTGCTTCGGTTGGGTGTTGATTGAACCAAAATTCCTATATTTCTGTAGTAGGTTGCTTGAATGTGCTAGCGTTTTTCCCGTTGTATGCTTGAATAAGCTATTTCAGTTTGTTAGATACGTCATTACACCATATTTGTAAAGAAACATTTCTTTTAATTGATCGAATTGAAATAGGGTGGCTTGTTTGGAAGTTCCTTGATCTGTAACTGGCCCTATTTGTTTGGAGGGTGGTTTGAATTGCATTTTTTTCATATTTTCTGTTGTAATACGCAATTTCTTTATTTAGATACTCTATATCTTCTATATATGTCTGTATGCGTCTATGATTATGAGTTTGTTGAGATTTAAATTATGGTGAATATTTCAAGTGTACACTCTTAAAGATTTGATATTTTTTCCCCTCTTTGCTCCAATACGAAATTTGAAGCCTTAAATATGCTATTTTCCATTTTTTGTACGCAAAATTGGTAGGGTTTTACTTGAATTTAAATGTCCTGCTTCATTTGGGTGTTGATTGAGCCAAAATGCCCAAATTTGTGTAGTAGGTTTTCCTTTGCCCTCTTATTCCTTGCATCTTCAGTTGGATGCCATTTTTTGTTGCAGGTTGAAGCTTGGGAGGTGAGGATTTTCTCCATGGGGTCATGTTGCATCAACCACAGGGCTGAAAATGCTCGCTTCATCGATTTGAGATATGGCAAAACACCTTACTGCAAATGTCCATCAAAGTGTGAGATTAAAGTTGTTGAATCTCAAGAGAAAGCTTCAAAGGGTCACCTGTATTACTGTTACCCTAACAAGAACCCGTAGTGTAAATTCTTTCGTTGGTGCACGCCGGTTAAAGCTAATCTTGGCTCCCAAGATTGCCCAGTTGAAATTGATGCAGGAAATGAGCCATGTAGCCATTCAACTGTGAAAGAAAAAACTGAATGTGGAGAGGTTGCTGAAGTGGTTTCAAGGTTGTCAACTATTAGTGGTTCATCAAGGAATGAAGTGAATGGCAATTTCATACATATTTCTTGGGTGTTTTCTGCTGTGTTCTTTACAATGATGGTGATGTTTTGGTTGAAGTTGTAATGGTTATAAGTTTTCAGTGTTAGGGGGTGTTAGTGTAATATTAGGGAGTTTGTGTAAGGCGTTTAGTGTAAGCTTCTTTTGTCAATTTAATGAATGATTCAGTTATGTTTGTACCAAGTGCAATTAATGATACATTGATATGTGGATGTATGAAATTTTGGAATTTGGGTACGTCATATGGACAATTAAGTACGTGATTCTAGCATCTGTGTACAACATTTCTCCAAATTTGTACAAATTGAAAAAAGTTTTATAATTCACTCATCTGGGGTACATGAAAGTGAATCCTTACTCTTCATGAATTTATACGACCTGTGGACAATTAAGTACGTGATTTTCATATTTGTATACAACAGTTCACCAAATTTGCACATCATCATAAAATTTATGTAATTCACTCTTCTTTGTACTATCGATGAATTTATACAACATATGGACGATTAAGTACGTGATTCTAGTATTTTTATATAACATTTCACCAAATTTGTACATCGTTATAAAAGTTGTGTAATTCACTCCCCTGCGAACTTTATCAGAAATTTATACAACATATGGACGATTAAGTACGTGATTCTAGTACTTTTATACAATATTTCACCAAATTTGCACATCATCATAAAAGTTGTGTAATTCACTCTTCTACGTAGTTTTGAAGAATTTATACAACATATGGACGATTAAATACGTGATTTTAGTATTTTTATACAACATTTACCAATTTGCACATTATCATAAAAGTTGTGTAATTCATTCAACTAATCAATATATAGTGAAGCGGGGCATACCAAATGATGAAAAGTACTAATTCAATAGAGTTTAATAGAGTTTATATCAAAATGTGTTGAATGATATATACTATATGATAAGGTGTATTGATTACATATGTGAACATACTATATCATAGAGTATATATCATTCAACACATTAAGATAACATACTCTTGTATTGGCTCGGATTGTGCTAAAGAGCATAATGTATGTGCCAAATGTACTAATTCATACAACCATGTGTTGTGTGAGTTTAAATCAATTCATACAATAGAGTTTAATAGAGTTTGTACAAGATTATGTTATCATAATGTGTTGAATGATATATACTATATGATATAATATGTTGGCTACATATGTTATGAATGATTTATATAATATCATGGGACACATTATGATAATATATGTTCGTATACTTTATCATACAGTATATATCATTCAACACATTATGATGACATATGTAACCAACATACTATATCATATAGTATATATCATTCAACACATTATGATAACATAATCTTGTACAAACTCTATTAAACTCTATTGTATGAATTGAGTTAAACTCACACAACATATGGTTGTATGAATTAGTACTTTTCATCATTTGGTATGTACCGTTCAGTATATATTGATTAGGAGATGGAATTACAAATCATTTTCCATGTAGTATAAATTCTTGAAAAGTATGTAGGAGAGTGAATTATACAACTTTTATCACGTTGTACAAATTTGGTGAAATATTGTATAAAAATGCTAGAATCACGTACTTAATTGTCCATATGTGGTATAAATTATTGGAAATTATGTAGGAGACTGCATTATATAACTTTTATCACGTTGTAAAAATTTGGTGAAATGTTGTATAAAAATGCTAGAATCACGTACTTAATTGTCCATATGTGGCATAAATTATTGGAAATTATGTAGGAGACTGCATTTATATAACTTTTATCAGGTTGTACAAATTTGGTGAAATGTTGTATAAAAATGCTAGAATCACGTACTTAATTGTCCATATGTGGTATAAATTCTTGAAAATTATGTAGGAGAGTGCATTATACAACTTTTATCATGTTGTACAAATTTGGTGAAATGTTGTATACAGATGCTAGAATCAAGTACTTAATTGACCATATGTGGTATAAATTCTTGAAAATTACATAGGAGAGTGCATCATACAACTTTTATCACGTTGTACAAATTTGGTAAAATGTTGTATAAAGATGCTAGAATCACGTACTTATTTGTCCATATGTGGTATAAAATCTTGGAAATTACGTAGGAGAGTGCATTTTACAACTTTTATCACGTTGTACAAATTCGGTGAAATGTTGTATACAGATGCTAGAATCACGTACTTAATTGTTCATATGTAGTACATAAATGGCAGAATCAGGTATCAGGTATTTAATCAAGTATAACTAGTACCATTCGATTCCAACAAATACCAGGCAACACAAATGAAGGAAAAATTACGATTGTACATAAACACCAGGCCACAGGTACACAATACATATAACAAGGTTACTTCAAGTCCAACAAACTAAACTACACAGGTTGTTCATAAAGTGTACAAGCTAATATAAATTGCAGAACATGAAAAATTAAGATTCAAGGGGCTGTTTGTAGCCACGTCGATTGTCTTCAGACTCATCAAATTGAAATCACCTCTAATTGAGAAAACATTCATTTTGTGATTATAGCGAATACCACCAAGGAGACGCACAAGTGTACTACACTCATCAACTTCGTATGGGCTACCCATGACTAAATCTCAAATAGAGGCAAAAAGTAACTCAAAAAATTTAACTCAGAAGTGGTGAAAGAAACGAAATTGTCTGAGCTTAGCGATGAGGGAAGTCAAGAATCAGGCCTCAAGTTCGCCGGAGAAAGTCGTCGGGGTCGATTCCAGGGAGCTCTGTCGTTTCCGTCGGCGAGAGAGTTGAGATCAGCTAAATACAGTGAAATACGGCGAGAGAGGATAGCAAAGTTTACACGCTTGCCGAAATGAACTCATCGCCGGCGAATTGATCGGGAACGACTTCAAATTTGCGTCGGCGAGCTGATTGGGGGGCTGTTCTTGATTTTTTCTTCTTGTTCAGACGATAACCCTTTTCTTGTTGTTGATAGTTTTATTAATAATAAATGGATATATAATAATAATGGTTGAATGGTGGAAATAAAGTGGTTATTATATTAAATGGAGGGTAAAACAGTCATTTTAGGCCATTAGGGAGCAAAGAAAACTTACAATTTTCAATTGGGGAGTTAGTAGGCACAATTTTTGGAATGGGGAGTAAACAAAGATTCCCACAACCCATGGGGAGTTTTAAAAGATGGCCCCATGTTTTATTTCTTTTTATTCAATAAAGTTATTTAATTATTTAATTAAGAGAGATAAATTTTATAAAAAGTGATTGATTTTTCTAAAAGCGATTGCTTTCTATGCAATGAATGGTTTTTAGAAGCGGTCCCTTTTAACGGATAATTAATGAAACATCCAATAAAACAATGAAGTTATTCTAAACTCCTCATTTTGAATTTCACCTATTTTATATCCTCAATATACGATATATTTTTCTTAAACTCTCCAAATCATGTAAAAAGACCATAATACCCTTGTTGAGTTCAAGAATGAGAAATCAGTTCATTTGAAAGATCTCGTCTTCTTCACCATCTTCTTCCGATATCACACCACCGCCGATGAGCAGGCCAACCGTTCGTCGTTGAAGAAGCCGTTGAAAATGAAGAATGACAACCCATATCCCTTGAATCATCTCCATTCTTACCTTTCTTATTTCTGAATTCCAACAATCGATGATGAAAAGTTTATTCACTAAACGGTTCCTAAAATTCGACCACCGTCGACGAACTCACCTTACCGTTGTTGAAGAAGAAGTCAACAAAACTAAGTTTAATCTTAGGTATTTTCTGTAATCTTTTTTATTCGAGATTTTTTTTTTGGGTACGAAAAAGGGGGCAATATTCGAGATTTTTAAATTCAATATTTATGAATAAATTTGAACAAATTTGAGATTCACATATATGCGATTTGAAATATGTGTATATATATTTAAAAGATTTGCAATTGAAATTTGTTTATATATTTAAAAGATTTTTGTATGCTATGAGATTTGAGATTTATTTTTAAAAATTTTTGTGAATAGCTAAAGAGATTTTTTGGGAGCTATGAGATTGAGATTTTTATATATACATGTGAAGAGATTTTTGTGATTTATGATTTTTGCATATATTTGAGATTTTTGAGATTTGGAATTCTTGCATATATCTCAATAGATTTGATGTGTGCTACTAAATTTTCAATTGTTTTTTATTGGGTAATCTGGTATTGAATCTAAAGTTATTAACTGTTTTGAGTATTTTAGCTGGTTTCTTGAACAATAACTCTATCCATTATCCGTGTTTTGGGAATTTTACCAATTATACTGTCAATTTATTTGAGTTTTTTGCAACGTGATTTGAAATTTCTCATATATCTAAAGATATTTCTTCTTGAAATTTGAGATTTGAAATTTTTGTAAAATAGTTGTTTGAGATTTATGAGATTTCATCATAAATCTGTATATATTTCTGCATAAAATGACTATGAGATTTCTGCATATACGTGAAATCCCACAGTCAATTTATGCAGAGATATATAAAGATATATATTTGAGATATCTAAGATATATACAGATTTATATATTTGAATATATTTTTGTATAAACTAATCTGCATATATTTTTGCATAAACTTACTGTAAGTTTTATGTATATATCTAAATATATCTCTGCATAAGAGAACATGCAGGGGACTTGTGTCAAACTGACTGTTATATGTTGTTGTGTTTGTTGTTGAATTTGGGATTCTAATTACGTTTGTGTGATTTGTTTTCTCACAAAAAATGAAGAGTCGACGAGATTCTGATGGATGCATGACGGTTTAGGGTGATGGTGGACCTTACAGGATATTCTGTCTTTGGAAGAAATCTATTTTGACTTTATATTTATTCTGTGTTCTACATAACTGTTTTCAATTTTTTTTTGGGGTTTGTATGAATAAATTTTTCTAATTTTAATGTCACTTTTGTTGCGTAGTGAATTAAAAAATGCGTAATAAAAAACAGGCTTTGTCTAGTGAAACGTTAAAACCTAGTAATAAAAAGCAAACTTTGTCCAATGAAATGTTAAGTGAAACGTTAAAAACTAGTAATAAAAAATAGACTTTGTTAAGTGAAGCGTTAAATACTAGTAATAATAAGCAGACTTTGTCTAGTGAAACGTGAAATACTAGTTACCATTACAAAACCAATGAACTCAAATCCGAGTGGATCAAGAAATCCTACTCCGAGACCTGCACCAGCAATGGTACCAACCAACCAATTTTGGTATCCACCAAACTTTCCTCAGTGTTGGTACGTTCTATAAAATCAGTTTTGGCACACACCACAGAGTTATTCAAATGCAATTGCTAAAGCAGCTCTTGAGAAAACTGAAAAAACAAAGGATTTCTATATTCCAGGAATTCTAAGACACTTTTATGAGCCTCTTAACAAAACATGGAAAACTCATGTTATGGGAAAAGAGCTGATTTTAGAAAAAGTATGACTCAGTTGACATAAGAATTAAAAACGAATTGTGATCAGATTGACAACATAAAAGAATGCGCAAAAGGTATTCTATCAAGTATAAATTTTTTAAAAAGAAACTCATAATTCTGCACTGATTTTTCAAACTAGGAAACTCTTTGAAGCTCTGGAAATTGAGGCAAGTAACCTTCAATTAAACAAGTTAGCAAGGGTAACCTTGTTTGAGGAAGCTAAAGAAAAACTACCGAAGGAAGTGTTTGAAAAAAATCAATTTGAGGATTCATGAATCTAGGATTAAAATAATTCTTAATGACTCAACTTTTTAATCATATTTTCCTCAATACCATATTAGAGGAATAAAATATGATCTTCAACTACATAATTTTTCATTAGAAGCAGTTGAATGGGGATAAGTTAGTAAAATCACTTTTAATCCCATGAATTCTACGAAATATTGGGAATTTCCAGTTATGATCAAACAAATGATCTACGAGATCCCTGAAGAGTATAAAATGATGCCCTTATCCTTTGAAATCATCTCATCAACTGGATGGAGAGAAAAAGAAAGATTTTTCAGGCCATACCAAATATAAACTCTGAAACCATATGTTTATGAAGACGAAAACGCAAAAGACGAATATCTTGGAGAAGCCAAGAATGAAGAAGACATTCTCTTATGGTCTTGGGTAAGATTGGTGGATCATCTAGAATGGAAAGAGCTTTTAAAAACCATCAAAAACCAAAGATTGTTACAAATGGAAATAGGTTATTCAAAACTATATTATTCGATCCATCAAAACAAAATTCAGATGAAGCAAAAAATGTTTTATCCAAAATAAACAAATTACAAGATGTTCCAGAAATTGTAATGGAAAATTTTGAAGAATACTGGTGTCAATTCGAAGTGGAATCAGCATGCCCAGATAATGAGCCAGATGATGGAAGTGATTACTGGAACAGCCTGGATGAAGAAACCCTACACAACATAAAAAATATGATGGAGGGATGAAAAAACACAGAAGCATGGTGGACTCATCAAAAAAAGGAAAACACTGTTCACCTACTACTTAAAGATTCTGATAAGAAAATATCAGATATCTTTAATTTCCAGTCACAACTTTTCATAAACCAGATTGAAGGAAGGCATTGAAGTTCGGATTTCCAACCATAAATAGGCTTCAAGTTTCACAAGGAAGGATACCAGAAATTAAAATAGCATTCCTACTTCTACATTTGAGAATCTCTCAAAACTTTCCACTTCGAGCTTTCTTTCCAATTCCTAGTATAATTTTATGTTTAGCTTTTTATAAAGAACATAATCAGTGTTCTCTTTTCAATTCTGTTATAAATCTTTCAATTACTTTTCATTGTACGCGCACTCTGGTACTCTTAAATCTTTCAATTCCTTTCATTAAGAGGCCTGATATAGGGGAAGTAGTGTTAGGAATAGTGCCCTTAAAGCAACTTTTGGCTTTACTATTTTCTTGTGAAATCACAAACAATCTTTGAATGATAAACGAAATGATTTTGTTCATAGGCAATCACTTCTTTATGTACTTATTTATGTCTGTTTAGGTTTGACCGTTTTTGCATGTATTGAACTCCCCTAATCCGATGAGCCCGTTAAGAATTTTGCCCTTATGGGAATAGCACATGAAATAAGTTCTTGACTCTATAGGCGAGGATTAGAAACTTCTCCAAGTCGATGAGTCCGACAGACAGTGGGAGTGTCGACCTTGACTCTGCTGAGACTTGCTTATTTTGAGAGAAGGTTATTCTTGCAAGACTTGGAGAATAAGTTGGGAACTTATTCTTCCAATTAAATTAGTTAATTAGTCAGCAAGAAAACAACTCTCATTGGGTTTTGGAAACACTAAGGAGTTAGAACCCCCTTGTATAAATATAAGAGGTGGTGTTTCTCTTATTCTTTATACCAACACTCACGAAGTGTTAAATTTTTTAGAAAATCCAAAAGAAAAGTTTTCAAAGCAAAATTATCCTAGCCTTAACACAAGCCATAGAACTAGCATTCTCACTCGCTTGATCGTGTTCTAGGATTGGTGTGGATACGCTTTGGAGGGCTTCTGCTTTGGAGTTTAATTCGAAGGACGTTCGAGGGACTTTCCGCTAGAAGGGTGCTGGTTAAACGGTAACGACATCACTAGAAAGCTTCTAACATCGTAAGTTTCTAAAACACCCAACGTTAAGATACAAAAATTGCAAGACAACAATAAACTTTTGGAAAATTTTAAACTTCCGTTGCACAACTCTTTCTAGTTTTCCAACAAGTGGTATCAGAGTCAACTTGATAAATTCGTATTGTATCTTTATTGCTTTATGAATTTTGATGAAAATTCTTAAATTTGGGTATTAGTTACGTATTCTTGGTTTTTAGTTTAAAAATGAATTTATCGGATCAATACTATTTCTTGAAATTTTGTGAAAAATTATTTTCGTTTCAATCTGGTTTTAAGTTATTTTAATTCAGATTGATTTGAACTATTTTAATTTGAAGCTGAATTTGGATTTTGGGAAAATTGTGAAGCGAAAACTTCGGAACGGGTTCACCCGTGCGTGATCGCACGCGGGATTACGCGTAACACGTACGCGCATAGGGGGGGCAAGACGCCGCCCCGCCTTTAAGCAACCGCGCGAGCACCACCTGGGCGCGCTTAGGCCTGTTACTCGCCCTGTCCCAAAACCTTGCCGGCAGAGCACGCAGGCCAGCGCGCTGCCGTGTGGCTTTGCCGTCCATCTGTCCTGGGTCTCGTCGGGCTGTGTGCGCGGGCGTTGCCTACTTGCGCTCGCCCTGTTAGGAATAGTGCCCTAAAAGCCCATGTAATAGTCTGCTTTAGTACTTTCATTATGTAAATCACATACAATCTTTGAATAATACCAATTAAGGTAACACTTCTTTATATGCTCTTGTTTAATTATATGATTACTTTAACTGCGCATGTATTAGAACTCCCCTAATCAATATGACTTATAGGACTGAACCATTTAGGTGAAGTAGTTCATGAGACGAGCCCTATAACACATAAGTCATGATTAGAAATCACTCCAAGCCAATGAGTTCGAAAGACAGTGGGAGTGTCAACCTGACTCGTTCGAGGCTTACTCATGTGATCACGCCCTTAAGAAGGACCACCTTGTTTCATGGGGTGCAAAGTGTATAGTTGATACGTGCATGATACATGGGGATACTTGCTTATTCTAAGCAGATACACTGAGGTGTCCCGTGTGAGAAGATTCCTAAATGGGAAAGGAAGTTTCTATATCAGGAAATAGAAACTTTCAGATTAGGAAATATCTCACGAGTCATTGATGTGATTAAGTGATCCTTAGACTTGAGGTTCCATTGTTACTTTATGAGCTAACTCTGTAGTTTTAGGTGTAAGCTTTAAAAGGGTGTCGCCCTAGTTAATTGATTCAAGGCTTATGCTGGGTCTGCACAAGTGGCACATGAAAGTATATGAGAATCAAGAAAGGACCTACGAGTTGACCTTTTATTATGTAATTCATTCATATGTCATCTAGTAGTCCTTGGCCAAGGTAGTAGATCAAGACATCAAGAAAATAGTTTCTTGGATTGAGATCAAATGGATATGAAATGCATTTAACATTAAGATAGAGATTATTAGGGTTCTAATTAGTCTCTTACCCTAGACTTTGGTTGAGAGATGGGATGTAGGCGGATTGTATCTCACATGAATCAATGACTTAAAGGTTCTGTCGAATCGAGACATTCTTATTCAGCTAGGGGTCAAACACCTGTTGCTAGACTATGGTCGTTTGATCTGTGGACTGATTAATTAATTAGGGAATTAATTAATTAGGATCACTACTAATTGAATTAAGAACCTAGACGGAAACACACAACACCCGGTCACTTGGGTAAGGGCTTGAATCGATTAAATGAGTTGATCGAACTATTAAGTGAATGGTGAGGTCTACACGTGTGAAGCACACGTATGGAACACGTGGATGACACGTGTCATTATTGACATGTGTAGTCACGTGTACAATTTTATGTATATATTAAATAATTAATGTGTTAATTATTTAATGGACTTTGATTTAATTTTAAATTAATATTAAACTCCAATTTTGGAGAAATAAAGTCTAATAAATAATTAATTATGAATTAGTTATATTATTAGTCTTCAACTTATTTATTGTAAAATAAATAAAGTAAAATTAAATATCTAAAAAAGTTATATTAGAATCTTGCTTTCCAAGTTGAACAAAAGGAGGACTTTTGGTCAAAGTAAGAGACTTAGTCTCCAAGCAAGTTATCCCTTTCCAGAAGAGTTTAGAATCTTTTTTCAAAAGGGATAAGGGGTTCGAACCCTACCCTTATAAATAAGGGAGTTCGAACCCCATGGGACAGTGATACACAATTTCTCCTTCTCCATAATTATACACTAAACCCTAGAGCCTAAACACCGAATATAGAACTAGCATCCTCCCTATTCGGATCGTGGTCGCGGTTAGTGGACTAATTCTCTAGAGGGTTGCTGTCCTGGAGTCTTGAAAGATTCGAAAGAGCTTTGGGGATCAAGCCGCATGAAGAGCATTCTTGGGCGGCTAGAACGTGTTAAGGAAGCTACTATATAAGTGAGTTTCTTGATCTCTACGAATCTAGAAATAGGAATTGCAAGTTTCGATTCTTGCTTATTGGGAAAAAATTTTAAATTTCCACTGCGTTTTCTTTCGTGTTTTCCCAACAAGCCCTTGCGGGCGATTCCGCGTGCCCCGTGTGGGACGTCCCGGGCTTCGTTTTCGTTTCGTGTTTCAGGCTTTGAAAAATCCCATTTTGTAAAATCTGATTTTATTTTAAATTTTGATTTTAATTTTATAAAATTGTTTATTTGAAATAATTACAAAATTTGGGATTTTATGAATTAAAGTCAAGTTCTAATTTTTCGAGAAAATAATAAATATCACTTTGAATTATATTTTTGACAAAAATTTAATTTTGAATTAATTATGGTTTTGTCATGATTCGAAGTTCGATTTTGAATAAATTCTTGAATAATGAACTGATATTCAAATTACTTAAGTTAGTTGTAACTTGAAGTCAAGGGAATTTTAAATTTAATTGGTAAATTCAAATTCAAGCGGAAGCATGCTAGTTTAGGTGATCATGGGTTAGCCTTATATATGGTTTTAAATTTTGCACATGGATGATTTCAATTGGGGTTGGAGCCCTATAGTTGCGCGTTTTCAATTGGGGTTGGAGCCCTACTTATGTGCGTACTGTTATGTGTTTATTATGTGGTTTTCCTTATTATTGTTTTTGGGCCGGGGTATGCCCCGTGTATTTGTCTATGGCCAATATGAAAATTGAGCTATATTATTTTATGTAAAAAGAGTAGAACTTAGGAAATGAGTTTTCATTTTCATTTTGGAAAACAAGCACCCATGGAATAAGAAGGATCCACAAGGAACACTTGAAGAACGGTGGTCGTAAGAAGACCCCTCAAAATATTTAGGAGGGTTTCTATAAATGTAATAGATAGGGCGTTTTTCCATTAAATTCTATACCCCTATGTGATATGTGTTGGGAATAGTGCCCTGAAAATTCAATTTGTTAAATTAATTAAGTAAACTGAATTTACAGCGAGTTGTGAGTATTTAACATATTAATAATTAATGACGTGTGGTGGTATTCTCATATGAAATGTGTTTCATAGGAAAAGACTTTGAATACCGAAATCACGTGTCATTAAAGTTCTAGTCGGTAAGATAAGAATATGTTCTTATCAAGACTATAACGTGGTTATATAAGATGATTAGTCTTTCGTCATAGGGAATGGTGATTCTAATAATAACACGTTGTGATTTTCAATAGGATTGGAAACATCGAACTGGACCACTGAGATTATTCATTTTAGGGGAAATTACATCCAGGCCCCCTGAGGTTTGCCATAATTACAATTTAATCCCTGCCTTTTCATTTATTACAAAAAAACCCCTATAAACACTGTTTCAGTTGAAGTCCCTGGCGAAATAGTGAAAAATTTAGGCACAGACTTTTTCGTGTTTTTCAAAAAAGTCCCTGGGAACAGTGTTCATAGAGGTGTTTTTGTAATAAACGAAAAGGCATGGACTAAATTTGTGACACCCCGACTTTCAGACCGTATAGGTATGACGTATGTGCACGATTTACATTATTTAAATTCATATTCTTTATTCTGTTAATTATTATTTTAATTTTTTTTTTTATGAATTCGAATGATTCTTATTTGAATATGTACGCAATTTGTTGTGGTTTGATCCGTTTATGCTTGAGTTGAATTTGGAATCTTTCGTTGTTTTAGTATGTTGGAGAATTACGTGTTATGAACTTTGATTGATGCTCGTTATATGTTTTCGAGTCTTTTTGTTGAGCTTTTGAATTATTTGTTTAGTTTGGAACCTAAAGGAGGCTAAAACACTTTTAGCGCACCTTGGGTTCCGATATGTGTAATTTGAGCTCAGGAATTCGGATTTGAATTCTGTCACCACCGTTGAACTCGTTTCGACGATTCGGGTTCGATGGACTAAGCCTCATAAACTTTTAAGCTCATTTGGTACTCCGAAATCCGACCGGAAACTCACCTCGCTCGTACATATGACTACCTTTCACCTAATTGCACTTTGGTCCCTCAATTTTCCACATATTACCCTCAAGCATGGGCCCACACCCCACCAAAACTCAGCATATTCATCTCTCCCTCTTCCAATGTCGGTATACACAAGGAAGAAAAGAAAAGGTGCAGCAACTTTGGAGCTAAACCCTTCAAACCCGTCACTATTCACCCCAAGGAGATTTTGAGCTCTAAACTCCATTTTCTTCCATCTTCTTCAAGGGGTAAGTTAATATATGATATGTACATGATTATATGGTCATTTTAAGCTATTAATTCTATGTTTTGAGCTATGTTTGAGGGAATTATGGAGTATGACATGAATCTTGAGGGTTTGATGATCTTCCTTGTTTCTTGGACTTAAGCTTTGATTTGAAGATATATATATGATCACTTGAGCCCTAACATGAAAACATGGTCTTGCTTTTGAATATGGATGAGTGTGGTGGAAGTTGCCATTAATGGAATTCAAATTTTTGCATGAGAATTCTTGATATATATGTGAATTATTGAGCTTTTGTGATGATTGGAAGATTACATGTTGGATATGAAGTGATTTGCCATGGTTTGCATGAGTTTTGTGGCCTCAAGTTGTTGCTTGAGGTTGCTGCGTGTTCCCCTACTCCTTGCCATGTTTTTTGGCGCTGAAACACTGTTGCTGCTGTTATTCTTTTTCGAAGACGACAGGCCAACACGGCCGTGTCAGCTTTGTACATGTTTTGGACACGGCCGTATCAGCCTCTCGACTTGGAGCAAATTATTTTTATAAAACCGGACACGGCCGTGTCAGCGTCTCGTATTAAGCCCCTGAATTAATTTTAATCGGACACGGCCGTGTCCATTTTGAACTAAAACTCAACACGGCCGTGTCATTTGAAAATATGGCTGGGCAATTACTCGTTTTATCGCTTCGTTGTTTTTCTTTTTGTTTTCTTTCTTCGTTTATGACGTGTATGCATTGTTAACTTGTTATATTATGTGTTATGTACCTTGTGTTGAATTTATGGCCGTATTTGATATGAATTATGTGAATACGAATTGATAGGATTTATTTGTCACGTTCATGCATTTCATTTGCATTCTTTGCATTCATAAGCATTGCCGAGCGTCTATTTGGTTCATAATTGAGTCTAAGTCTCGGGTCTTGTTCTCTTTTGTGTTTCAGAGCCTTTTCCACTCGCGCAAGAGCCCGAAGCTTAGGTGGTTGGTTGTCGTTCGATCCTACCTTTTGTCTCTTTTGTTAAGGTGAGGTTAGGAATTATTAGCTATTAACCTATGGCCTATAATGTGATGATTTCTCACTCGCATGCGGATATGTTATACATACTTAAATATAAGTGCTTAAATTATGTTTATGATCTTGTGGAAGATTTGGACCTTATGGAAATGATATAAGTAAGAGCATATATAAGCTTGAGTTTTGAATCTCTTTTGGTACTTTTGATTTGTTGAGCGATTGTGCCCTGAAAGATGGGATTTTGGTTTGATTTGGTTTGTGGGCCCTAGAGACGTGGGTAAGGAAGGCCCGGGGCGACCACGGGGTCGCCGAGTTTAACCCCTGTGCTCGTTCTCATTTGAGATATTCACGTGCGACCTAGGGAGATTCGGAAGGCATGATATCTTGAGCCTTCGGTGGATAACCCGGGAAGGCATAACGTGGGTTAGCTACCCCGTATGTTTTTGGTAATGTAGGTGCTAGGGTTTGATTCCCGACACGCCATGGATGCAAGGGAGGATTTGCCTTTCTTACTAAATATTAGCTTCGGGAAATGGTTTTGGTGTGCAAAATCCTAGCCTCGATTCATGACTATCACTTTCGGTTTGTGCTATGCTTTATACGTATTTAAAGTGTGGGTATGTTAAGCCCCTCACTCAGTCGAGTTGTGAGACTGACCCCCTCCTTTCCCTTTCAGGTGTGCCGAGCTAGGTGGGGAAGTGCGTCGTGTCGAGTCGTACTTAGTCGTTTAGGTCGAGTTGCATTCATTTTCTTACCTTTTGATTACTCTTCTTATGTATTTGATATCATAACTTGTCTTTTGGGAGAATTTCGAATCAGTGGATGTATATACTCGATCTTTTGGGCTGTGAAGCCATGTATATGATGTGTATGATTTTATGCATATATGTCGAGCTCTTTAGATCCTGTTTATTGCTTCCGCATATCTGTTTTGTTTATTTGCGCGCTCTGGTGTTGTTTAGCCCCGCTTAGCCTAGCGTGTGTGTGTAGGTCACCGTTCGCTTGGACTTGGGCTCATGTATGGAAATCCATTTCATATGTGGGTTCGGGTTTGGGTACGGGGGATGTGGTGGCCCACCGTTCCGGGCGTCACATCCTTAAAGTGGTATCAGAGCTCTCGGTTGCAAAATCGGAGCTCTTGAGTCGAGTCTGGTGAGTCTAGGTCGTTCGGCTTAGGACAATGTGGTTATATGCATTTATGTGATTATTTGTTTACCTTTTTGTTAATAGTGCACATGAACATGCACTAACCCTCACGCATATTAATTGGAATCTTTTGTTTTGTAGAAATATGCCTCCCCGAAGACACCACCGCCGAGATAGATCTCCGGAATACCGTCATCACCGAGATCATTCTCCACACTTGGAAAACAACAATCCACCACCTCCACCTCAAATGGATCCCGGGAATTTCATGGAAAGACTGGCCGTATTTTTGGAACAAAGGGCTCAGGAAAGGAATAATGCACCTCCGGCCGGGAATCATGGAGGGAATGCTATCACCGCTTTTCTTCGGGAATTTAAAAATCAGAATCCACCGGTTTTCATTGGTGGGAATGATGTGCAAGCAGAGGAGTGGTTAACTCAGACAAATCGGGTATGGCGCTTCATTCCTTGTGACCCGATGGACAAGCTACAATGCATTCGTAGCATGATACAGGGACAGGCCTACAGTTGGTGGACTAGTACTCAGATTAAGTTGGAAGCTTCCGGGGAAGAGATTACATGGGATATCTTTGAACAGGAATTCAAGAACAAATATATCCCTAAGGCTACGAGAAGCCGAAGGTTGAGGGAATTTATGGACTTGAAACAACGGAGTATGTCTGTGACTGAATATATCAACAAGTTTGAGAGACTCTCACGCTATGCCCCTACTATAGCCAATGATGATGAAGCGAAGGCCTCTCAGTTTCTCCAAGGACTACGGGAGGATATGAAAGATGCTTTGGAAGCAGCCAATACGAGCACGTGGGCGAAAGTAGTTGATAAGGCTCTCAGGGTCGAAGAGAGAGTGGTTTTGAGGAGGAGGACTTCACATTCAGGACAAGGGTCCAGCTCAGGGACTTTGAATAAATTGGGAAAGAGGCCAGCCTTTCAAACTTTCCAACAGGCTAAGCCTCAGAACAAATCATTCAGACCAGCGGGACCAACTCAAGCCAAGAAACCTTTAGCACTTCCAGCACCACCTAAAGTGCAATGCACCTATTGCAAGGGTCCTCACCACGTGGATAATTGCTTCAGACTTCATAAAAGGTGTTTCATTTGTGGAGCACCGGATCATATGATGAACACGTGCCCGAAAAAGAGAGACAATCCGAGGCCCGCAATTCCAGCTAGGGCGTATGCGTTGGGAGCTGAGGAGGAGCAAGCTATGGATGTCGACCCAAACGCGGTGATCGAAGGTACTATAAGCATCCATGGCACTACATTACATGCATTATTCGATCCCAGGGCTACTCACTCATTTATTTCCCGGGATATTGCTGCTACTATGTGCTTGCCTGTTTCTTTATGTGCGTATGATTACATGGTTAGTTCCCCTCTTGGTGGTAGCTTGGTATCTTGTAGGGTTTTTCGGGGTTGTCCAATTAGCTTTGAAGGCCGAGTCTTTCTGGAAGATTTGATTGAGATGCCTATGCAGAGGTACGATGTTATTTTGGGGATGGATTGGTTGTTTAAGTATGGGGCTCAGATGGATTGTCGGGAGAAGAAAGTTTCCTTCGGTTCAGTGGTGTTAAGGGCGAGAAGGTTAAGTCAAGCCCGTTTATTTCTTTCATGGAGGCTAGTAAACTGGTCCGGGACGGAGCAACGGGTTTTGTAGCCTATCTTTTGAATAGACCGAAGGATCAGGCCAAACTTGAAGAGACGGAGGTCGTGCGAGAGTATATCGATGTTTTCCCTGAGACTTTAGGTTCTCTTCCGCCTGATAGGGACATCGAGTTCGTAATCGACCTTTATCCCGGAGCAGAGCCCTTCTCGAAGACTCCCTACAGGATGGCTCCGGCAGAGTTAAAGGAATTGAAGTCGCAGCTCGATGAACTTCTAGCTTGCGGGTACATTCGCCCGAGCACTTCTCCGTGGGGTGCTCCTGTGGTATTTGTAAAGAAGAAAGATGGCACGTTACGAATGTGTATAGATTACCGTGAGCTGAATCGGATGACCGTGAAGAATAAGTATCCGTTGCCTCATATCGAGGAGTTATTTGATATTTTGCAAGGTTCTAAAGTTTATTCCAAGTTAGATTTGAGGCAGGGTTACTACCAGCTGCGGATAAGGGAGGAGGATATACCTAAGACTGGATTCAACACTCGCTATGGTCATTTTGAGTTCGTTGTGATGCCTTTCGCGTTAACTAATGCTCCAGCCGTATTCATGGATATGATGCACCGAGTGTTCAGGCAGTTTCTTGACAAGTTTGTGGAATTTTTATAGACGACATTCTGGTGTATTCTAAGTCGGTTGAAGAGCACGCTCAGCATCTCCGGATTGTTTTGGAAACCCTAAGGGAGCATAAGTTATATGCCAAGTTTAGTAAATGCGAGTTTTAGATCGACCGGGTTATATTTCTGGGTCATATTATTTAGGGTAATGGAATTGAAGTGGATCCGTCCAAGATTGAATCCGTGCTTCGTTGGGAAAGACCGAGGAATGCATCAGAAATTCGGAGTTTTCTTGGATTAGCTGGTTACTACAGAAGGTTTGTTAAAGATTTTTCTAAGATGGCTGCTCCGTTGACTCACCTGACTAAGAAAGAAGTGAAGTTTGAGTGGGATGATAAGTGTGAAACAAGTTTTCAGACTTTGAAAGTGAAATTGACTTCAGCACCAGTTCTCACCCTACCCGAGGGCACCGAGGGTTATGCAGTTTACACGGATGCTTCTAAGGAAGGACTGGGTTGTGTTTTAATGCAGCATGGTAGAGTGGTAGCTTATGCTTCGAGAAAATTGAAGGAGCATGAGAAGAATTACCCTACCCATGACTTGGAATTAGCTGTCGTTGTGTTCGCATTAATGAAGTGGCGACACTATCTCTACGGTACTACATTCGAGGTGTTCACGGATCAGCAGAGTCTCAAGTATCTCTTTTCTCAGAAGGATTTGAATGTTAGGCAGAGGCGTTGGATGGAATTACTAGAGGATTATGATTGCAAGATTCAGTACCATCCGGGTAAAGCAAACGTGGTTGCCGATGCATTGAGTAGAAAGGCGAGTGTGGTTAATTTGGAAGTGGGTTCTTCTAATTCGGGTTCAGAGATTCTGGCTTCAGGGACTTGGTTGGCTAATCTCACAATTATACCAGATTTGAAACAGCAGTTATTAGAAGCTCAGGCCTCAGATGTTGAGATTCAGAGATTGATATCTCGTTCACAAGAGAACCAGGATTCTAAGTTTGGGTTGGATGACTCAGGTTTGTTAAGGTTCGAATCAAGAGTTTGTGTTCCAACCGAGATTAGGAGGTTGATTTTGGAAGAGGCACATCGCTCGGGGTACTCTATTCATCCGGGAGGTACTAAAATGTATCGAGACTTGAAAGAGAAATTCTGGTGGAATGGCATGAAAAGGGACGTCGCGAACTTCGTGAAGCGATGTCTAACGTGTCAAAAGGTGAAGGCAGAGCACCAGAAGCCGGGAGGAACTTTCCAACCACTTCCTATTCTCGAGTGGAAGTGGGAGCAAGTGACCATGGACTTTGTGTTCGGCTTGCCTAAAGCTAAAGGAGGGTTCGATGGAATTTGGGTGATTATCGACAGGTTGACTAAGTCTGCCCATTTTCTTAAGGTTCGGATGTCTGATAAGGTACCGAGACTAGCAGAGTTGTATGTGCGGGAAATTGTAAGATTACACGGAATTCCAGTCAGTATAGTTTCGGATCGAGATCCGAGGTTCACTTCGATCTTTTGGCAGAATCTTCAGAGATGTTTGGGTACCAAGCTCAAGTTCAGCACCACTTCGCATCCTCAAACAAACGGTCAGACTGAGAGGTTAATTCAATATTTGGAGGATATGCTTAGGGCGTGTGTTTTGGATTTTCAAGGTAAGTGGGACGAGCATCTGGCTTTGGTTGAGTTTGCTTATAATAACAGCTATCAGGGTTAATTTGGGATGGCTCCTTACGAGGCACTTTATGGAAGGAAGTGCAGATTCCCTCTATTTCGGGACATTGGGGATTGGAGATGGACTGAAGAGCATAAACTCAAGAGAGCCGGACCTAAGAAAAATATTACCGCTACGATTGAGAAGGTTCATCAGTTTAGGCAAAGAATGAAAGCGGCTCAGTCTCGTCAGAAGAGTTACGCTGATAAGAGAAGAAGGCCTTTACAGTTTGAGGTGGGAGATAGAGTCTTTTTAAAAGCATTTCCGAGAAAAAGTTTCACTCGAATAGGTAAAGGTGGGAAACTCAATCCCCGATATCTTGGACCCTTTGAGGTTTTGGAAAGAATCGGAGAAGTGGCGTATAGGTTGGATTTACCGCCAACTTTGACCGGGATACACAACGTGTTTCACGTTTCTCAGCTCCGTAAGTATTACCCCGATGAGACAACAATTCTCCCAGTTGAAGAGGTTCAGTTAGAGCCGGATCTGACAATTGAGAAACATCCAGTTGCAATTCAGGATCGAAAGATGCAGGAATTAAGAAACCGACAGATTCCTTTGGTCAGGGTACTTTGGAGAGATCAGAAATCCGAGGAATCCACCTGGGAAACTGAGGAAAAGATGAGAAGTTTATATCCGGAATTGTTCGAGAACTCAGTTCGGACTTGAGGACAAGTCCTTTTTAAGGGGGAAGGATTGTGACACCCCGACTTTCAGACCGTACAGGTATGACGTATGTGCGCGATTTACATTATTTAAATTCATATTCTTTATTCTGTTAATTATTATTTTAAATATTTTTTTTATGAATTCGAATGACTCTTATTTGAATATGTACGCAATTTGTTGTGGTTTGATCCGTTTATGCTTGAGTTGAATTCGGAATCTTTTGTTGTTTTAGTATGTTGGAGAATTACGTGTTATGAACTTTGATTGATGCTCGTTATATGTTTTCGAATCTATTTGTTGAGCTTTTGAATTATTTGTTTAGTTTGGAACCTAAAGGAGGCTAAAACGCTTTTAGCGCACCTTGGGTTCCGATATGTGTAATTTGAGCTCGGGAATTCGGATTCGAATTCCGTCACCACCGTTGAACTCGTTTCGATGATTCGGGTTAGATGGACTAAGCCTCATAAACTTTTAAGCTCATTTGGTACTCCGAAATCCGACCGGAAACTTACCTCGCTCGTATATGACTACCTTTCACCTAATTGCACTTTGGTCCCTTAATTTTCCACATATTACCCTCAAGCATGGGCCCACACCCCACCAAAACTCAGCATATTCATCTCTCCCTCTCCCAATGTCGGTATACACAAGGAAGAAAGGAAAAGGTGCAGCAACTTTGGAGCTAAACCCTTCAAACCCGTCACTATTCACCCCAAGGAGATTTTGAGCTCTAAACTCCATTTTCTTCCATCTTCTTCAAGGGGTAAGTTAATATATGATATGTACATGATTATATGGTCATTTTAAGCTATTAATTCTATGTTTTGAGCTATGTTTGAGGGAATTATGGAGTATGACATGAATCTTGAGGGTTTGATGATCTTCCTTGTTTCTTGGACTTAAGCTTTGATTTGAAGATATATATGTGATCACTTGAGCCCTAACATGAAAATATGGTCATGCTTTTGAATATGGATGAGTGTGGTGGAAGTTGCCATTAATGGAATTCAAATTTTTTCATGAGAATTCTTGATATATATGTGGATTATTGAGCTTTTGTGATGATTGGAAGATTACATGTTGGATATGAAGTGATTTGCCATGGTTTGCATGAGTTTTGTGGCCTCAAGTTGTTGCTTGAGGTTGCTGCGTGTTCCCCTGCTCCTTGCCCTGTTTTTTGGCGCTGAAACATTATTGCTGCTGTTATTTTTTTTCGAAGACGACAGGCCAACACGGCCGTGTCAGCTTTGTACATGTTTTGGACACGGCCGTGTCAACCTCTCGACTTAGAGCAAATTATTTTTATAAAACCAGACACGGCCATGTCCATTTTGAACTAAAACTCAACACGGCCGTGTCAGCGTCTCGTATTAAGCCCCTGAATTAATTTTAATCGGACACGGCCGTGTCCATTTTGAACTAAAACTCAACACGGCAGTGTCATTTGAAAATATGGCGGCGGCAATTACTCGTTTTATCGCTTCGTTGTTTTTCTTTGTGTTTTCTTTCTTTGTTATATTATGCGTTATGTACCTTGTTTTGAATTTATGGCCGTATTTGATATGAATTATGTGAATACAAATTGGTAGGATTTATTTGTCACGTTCATGCATTTCATTTGCATTCTTTGCATTCATAAGCATTGTCGAGCGTCTATTTGGTTCATAATTGAGTCTAAGTCTCGGGTCTTGTTCTCTTTTGTGTTTCAGAGCCTTTTTCAGTCGCGCAAGAGCCCAAAACTTAGGTGGTTGGTTGTCGTTCGATCCTACCTTTTGTCTCTTTTGTTAAGGTGAGGTTAGGAATTATTAGCTATTAACCTATGGCCTATAATGTGATGATTTCTCACTCGCATGTGGATATGTTATACATACTTAAATATAAGTGCTTAAATTATGTTTATGATCTTGTGGAAGATTTGGACCTTATGGAAATGATATAAGTAAGAGCATATATAAGCTTGAGTTTTGAATCTCTTTTGGTACTTTTGATTTGTTGAGCGAGTGTGCCCTGAAAGATGGGATTTTGGTTTGATTTGGTTTGTGGGCCCTAGAGACGTGGGTAAGGAAGGCCCGGGGCGACCATGGGGTCTCCGGGTTTAACCCCTGTGCACGTTCTCATTTGAGATATTCACGTGCGACCTAGGGAGGTTGGGAAGGCGTGATATCTTGAGCCTTCGGTGGATAACCGGGGAAGGCATAACGTGGGTTAGCTACCCCGTATGTTTTTGGTAATGTAGGTGCTAGGGTTTAATTCCCGACACACCATGGATGCAAGGGAGGATTTGTGATTTGATATTTATGTTTAAAGAAGTAAGGGATAATCCGCTTTCGCCGGGCTTTTGATTATGTTATGACTGATAGATTGTGAATCGAGATAGATGCCTTTCTTACTAAATATTAGCTTCGGGAAATGGTTTTGGTGTGCAAAATCCTAGCCTCGATTCATGACTATCACTTTCGGTTTGTGTTATGCTTTATACGTATTTAAAGTGTGGGTGTGTTAAGCCCCTCACTCAGTCGAGTTGTGAGACTGACCCCCCTTTTTTCCCTTTCAGGTGTGCCGAGCTAGGCGGGGAAGTGCGTCGTGTCGAGTCGTACTTAGCCGTTTAGGTCGAGTTGCATTCATTTTCTTACCTTTTGATTACTCTTCTTATGTATTTGATATCATAACTTGTCTTTTGGGAGAATTTCGAATCGGTGGATGTATATACTCGATCTTTTGGGCTATGAAGCCATGTATATGATGTGTATGATTTTATGCATATATGTCGAGCTCTTTAGATCCTGTTTATTGCTTCCGCGTATCTGTTTTGTTTATTTGCGCGCTCTGGTGTTGTTTAGCCCCGCTTAGCCTAGCGTGTGTGTGTACGTCACCGTTCGCTTGAACTTGGGCTCATGTATGGAAATCCATATATGTGGGTTCGGGTTTGGGTGCGGGGGATGTGGTGGCCCACCGTTCCGGGCGTCACAAAATTGTAATTATGGCAAACCTCAGGGGGCTTTCCCCTTCATTTTATACTGCTATCTAAAATGAATAAAATCTCAGGAAGCATTGTACTCTTAATCCTGATAATGTTTCGGCTTTAGGCATGTAATGTTAGTCACTATAATATACTCGAAGTGAGGTCTCGGTAACGGGGGGCAAAATACTTTGTATCATTCGGTGACGACATGAAATGTGCTAAACAGTTATATTGATCGAGGAATCTGTGGCCTTCCTGGAAGGTAAAAGATATCCCTGAAATAGATTTGTAAAAGTTCGAATTAAGACTTTGGCCAAAGCACTTCGCATGATACGTCACCGAAGTTGTTTGTTGAATGTGTTTCACTTACAGAGAATTTAAACTTAATGCAAATCAATAAATTTCAAATTGGAGATGAAAAATAAATGATAGTAGTTTTAATTTATTTTTCATGGATATCTACACGGAGGAGTGAAATGCGAAATTATTCTAGATCGAGAAATTCGTGAATAATTTAATTAATTTTAGAGGGCAACAATATTTATTTAGTGAAATTAAATATTATTAAATGGTAATTAATTATTATCATGGGATGATAATATATTAACCCGTTTGGAGCTAAAATTAATTAGTCCTGCAGGTCTCTGCAAGCCCCAATTGAAAACCCGAAGAGAAAATATTAAGAGGAGAAAAAGAAATGATTTTTCGAAGTGTTTGAAAATAGCCAAAGGATTTATTTTAAGAAAATAAATCAAATTCCAAAGAGTTGGAAATGCCCGGAATTTTATTTTGGAGAAAATAAAATTTTTAAATTTTTTTATTAAAAAAAAAAATGGCTGACGTGGCATGCCACGTCAGCAAAACGGGCCCCAGTTGGCGCTGACAGGGCACCGCGTGGCACGCTATGTGGATGGTTGAGATTGTGCCATGTCATCACAAGTGAACGGTCCAGATTTGGTCCGAAAACGGGCCAGGTAAACGGATCGGTCAAACCCAGTTCAAACGGATAGGGTCGGATTCGGGTAGGACCGACCCGGACACGTGGCCAAGTGAGAATCGGCCACGTCAGCCTCAAGCCCTAGCCGCGTGTACAACACACGCGACACCTTCTGGTGGCTCGTGAGGGCGCGTGCGGAGGCAGTTGGGGGCGTTCTCAGCGGCTTTGGACTCATGGTGATGAGATCTACGACGTGGTCACCTCGGTTTTTGTGTCCAAGTTGCACACGCAAGTGGGGTGTGAAATTACCATTTTGCCCTCGGTTTTTCCCCTATAAATAGGGGTCTTGGCCTTTCATTTTAATTCACAAGTTTGGGAGAGGTTTTGGCTGAACTTTCGGCTTTGAAACCATATCCCTTTTTTCCTAGTTAATTCCGATTTATTTTGGAATTAATTTTAATTAGGTGTTTATATAAAACGCCTAATTTCGGGAGATTAAACCCTGAAAAGGGTTTTCTAGCTTAAAGTTTTATTTTCTCTAAGTATTTAGAGAAATACTTTCGAAACCCACACTCCGAGGGTCGAGTAGGGGATATTACGGGGAAGCTCTGCCGGTTTCACGAGGAGATCGGGTATCGGGTCTCGGGAGGTGAATTCAGGAGCTGGAAAAATACCGTTAAATAGCCATGTTTGCAGTACGGTAATATTTTAATGTTATTTTATTTTAAGCATGATAAATTATATGCTCTTAAGTGTTAATTGCATGTTAGATATCTATCTGCTTAAGTGATTTAAAATTTATTATCAATTGCATGTATATATTTGAGTTGATCCGGCTAGTCTTCCGCTATTGTATTAAAATGTTTTAGAAATATTTTAATACTTGTATTATAATAAAAAATTTAAAATGTGGTCCCGGACCGCTACTGTTCTAGGCCTGCTTCCAGCAACTGGTATCAGAGCCGTGCTCTAGATATATACACGCATTGATATGATGCATGCGATGCATAATTTTAAATCTGATAATGTGCACGTAAATTCTATCAAAGGAGGCTGGATTTTAAGTGGGATCGTTTGTGACCCCTCCAGTGTTTCCTGGGAATTTACGTGGAATGGTATTTTTTGGGAAACAATTTAATTGTTTTTTCTGAGGAATTACCGAATCAATAAACATGATTTAAATTATGAGATAATTTATTTATAACATGTTTACTTTATGTCATTTTTTTTAAGCATGATAATTATGTGATAATTATATGAAAGCATGCTTAATTGTTTTAATTAATTGTTTTAATTTATGGCATGATCATGATAATATGAGATATTATGTTATTTACAATTATGCGCATTTTATTTAAGGGCAAATTACATCCTACTACCCTCACGATAGGCGAAATTACAAATCAGGACGTCTAGTTTGAAAAATTACATATTAGTCCATAACCTTTTTGCTCCGTTTGAGGTCCCTCCATTCCGTTAGGGTTCCGTCAAATTTGACCCCTGTGATGACCAAAATACCCTCGGGATTATTTTATAATATACATAAAAGTGAGGATTCGTTTTGTTAAAATATTTGACCCCAGGGACTATTTTGTTATATATTAAATGTTAAGGGATCGATTTGTTAATATTTATAAATTTTAAGGATTATTATGTACATTTTTATGTATATTACAAAATAATCCCCCCGAGGGTATTTTGGTCATCACAGGGGTCAAATTTGAAGGAACCCTAACGGAATGGAGGGACCTCAAACGGAGTATAAAGGTTAGGGACTAATATGTAATTTTTCAAACTAGACGTCCTGATTTGTAATTTCGCCTATCGTAAGAGTAGTTGGATGTAATTTCCCCTTTATTTAATGTGATTAAATTATAATGTTTAATAGAGATTGAACGAGATGCATAATTGAACTAATATTTTTCGGCTTAATTAATAAATAGTTATTAAATTGCCTTAAAAAAATTATTAGGATTTTAAATATGATTTAGTAATCCTAGTGGGAACATATTAATTAGATTAATTACTTTCGACAATAAGACGCCAAAAGTGATTATAAGATAATCAAAAGATAATCCACACCTTTTAAAAATTCAAATGGGAGCGAGATGAAAAGAGTTGGATTCTCACGGCCTCCATTACCGGTCTATAGTATAGTGAATATGTACTACTCCCTTCGGCGGGTATGTATTCACGGTATACAAGATTAGACTTCTACGGATAGAATGAAATACGGGAAAGTCAGCTCGACCACGCCACCGTGAAGTGCCTTGACCTACTCATACGGACTTCTAGGTAATGGTACACACTTGACTAAGCAATGTATTAACCTCCCTTCGGAGCTATGTTACATTCACTTAGAGGCCAAGGGTTGACGTGGTGGATTAACATTGTTTGGTAAGAATTACCTAGATGACATGTTAATTAAGAATAGTTCTTGCTTTTCTAAGCGTTCGACCTCACCTCCGGGGAGTCAACTACAGTTAGTTAAGTCACCATTGCGTAAACCAAGATGCTTACGTGGGTTTCCTTTATTGGTTAGACGCAGAAGAAAGTGAAATACATAATCATAACTTGTTTTATTTATTTATTTCAGTTTTATAATAATTACGATCTCTCTTAGCCCACTCCAATCTATATGTCTATAAAGGAAATAGGCTAGTAAGGGTTCAACTATGCTGACTAGGAAATGAATCTTGACATCGTGTTGAGACAAGAAAGTTTACATACTCACTGAACCTTATCCGAAAATCCAGAAACTACAACCAATCAGGATTAGAAAGACGCTTATTCTAAATAGATCAAGTGTGATGATCTGGCTAATCTTATATCCTGACATCTGTTTTAGATGTTCTTGAGCATCAGATGCATGAGATGCCTACTGATAAGAACATGTTTTGAAGACAGAATCGTACGAAGGTACGAGCCAAAAAGAAGGGTTGTTAGTTATAAAGATGTTTGAAGGGTCACCGATTCAGAATCATATTATGAATATGATAACTAATCTGAATGAGATTGAAAGCCTCTGTGCTTAAAGAAACAATCTTAACAGATAGGATGCGATCCTATACTCTCTGCCTAAGTCGTTTGAACGTTCAAGATTAATTTTAAATTTTTTAAAACCTAACCTGAACCTATGAACAACCTCAATATGGCAGAAAGGGCAATATAGACTAAGGGAAAAGTTCTCTTAAATCAGACATCAATATCCACGGCCCAGAATGGCAGTAAGTGGAAAAAAAATAAAAGGAATAGTTTCCAACCTAAGGTTCTGAAATAGAAAGTCAAATCCGACAATGGAAAAGTGTTTCTATTTCGGTGGTAACGGGTATTGAGAAGGAAATTGTCCAAAATACTTAGTTTATCCATTTGCTACGCCGTTTAGATAAGATATGAAGATATCTTACTCGTTGAAAATATGTTTACTTGAAAATTCACCGGACTCCTGGTGTGTGAACTTGAGATCAACTAATTATATTTGCAAGTCATTGCGAAGATTCAAACTAACCAGAAAGTTTGAAAAACGGCTAACACACAACTACTGCTTGGGGATAATACAAGTGTAATTGTATTAGCAATAAGGATTATAAAGTCGTATTTTGGCAATAGGGTTTTAATATTATACGTGCCATATATACAGAATTTTGATTTTTGTAAGTTATTTGATAACTAGTGGTTTAACTGTTTGTTTTGAACAAAGGGTTACCGTTAAGCAAAATAAAAGGTTTATTTGCTCTGGCACAATAAAAGATGGTCTTTTATACCTCAATGAAAAACCCTAATTTAAGTTTAACATTAAGAAGCTTGACTTACCATCTAAGAGAAAAAATTTCTACGTGGCATCAACGTCTTGGTCACTTGAATCTGAATAGGATCCAAAGACTGATTGTTGAGTCCTATTGACTTGAAAACAGTATCAATCTGCGAATCCTATTAAGAAAGTTAAAATGACCAAGAAGCCTTTTTTGAGACAAAGGGTATTAAGCCATGAACTTGCTTGAGTTAGTTCATACGGACGTATGATATTATGAGTTTTCGAGCAAGAGAAAGTTTTAAGTACTTCATCATTCATTTGAACGATTACCCTAGATATAGATATGTTTATTTGATGAGACTTAAGTCTGTATTTTGAAGAGTTCAAGGAATATAAGACTGAAGTCAAAGAGTCAAATTAGAAAACATATCAAGGCACTTCGATTAAATCGAAATAGTGATAAGTATCTATGTTCAGAGATAAATAGAATTTCTCGTATGAGATTAGATCTCAACTATCTGTATGAGATACGTCTTAGCAAAGATGTATTGCAGAAAGGAGAAATAGAACTCTGATAATGATGGTAAGATTCATGAAGAGTCATACTACCCTACGAAGTTTGTTTTTGGAGTCTTGTACTCAAAACGACAATGCACATTAAACCTAGTTCTATCTAAGTCAGTTCCTAAAACACTGATGGATCTGTAGCTAGGGTGAAAACCCTGCATCTTTTATCTTCGGATTTAAGCTATGTTTTGAAACCCGAACCGGATCGGCCGATCGAACCGGTTCGACCGGTGACCGGCCGCTTGTCCGATCCGGGTGAGCCTCCAAAACCAGTCCCTCTTTGGACCAGTTTGACCCACTGAAAACCTGACGAAAACCGATTAATGAACCGGACCGGACCGTTTAACGGGCTGTTTGGGCCGGATTTTTTCTTTTTTTTTTTGCAAAATTATAAATCCAAGTAAATTGTTCCACCAGGGGTTCGATCCTTTGACCCTCAAATTAGTAAATGAGGGCATCAACCCCCTTGAGCTGCTTAGTTTGTTGGCTAAATGTTGATAAAATTTTATATAAACCATTCAAGTAGTAAGCTTACAAAGTGAATTATATTTTTAAATTAAATTCTAGAAAAATATAAACGCTTATATGATAATTTTTTATTTATTTTCTGAATAAAGAGTATGACATTTGTTTAATCAATCTTTTATCTATATTACTAATTTAGTTGATGTTGATTATTTTGTTATTTAGTTAGATATTTAATTTATATCTTTGTTGATTTATAATTTGAAAATTTATCATTAGTTATGTTATTTGAAAATTAATGAATAGTTTAAAGTGATGTATAATTATATCTATTTTTTTGTATTATTAAATCTAATTAATTATTTGTAATTAATATTTATAATATTATATAATTGATATATATATATATATATATATATATATATATATATATATATATATATATAATTAAATATAATTATTACATAATTATGACATCATACTGGTACGACCGGTGGTTCAACCGGTCGAACCAGTAAAACCAGTAACCAATAAAGGGTCCTAGTTCGACGTCCGGTCCGGGTTTCAAAACATAGGATTTAAGGTAGCCTGACCCATGTGTTAAGGATGGATCCTGATGAGTTAGAATAAAGAACAAAGGTTTACTTGTTCTAAGGATATCCTAGAAGAACAAGAGGTGGTACATTTTGTAATCTGAGAAATCATAAAAGATGTTTTTGAATATTTCAAAGATAATTACATAGCTAACCACAAAGGGTGGAAGCAAAGTAGTGTTAAAAGAAATAACAGTATTAGATAATGATTTCCATAAAACCGTGATAACTGAAGATGTATTAGATACATGTGATGTACCAAATACAACATGTGATGTAGAAACGTGTACACGAGAGCATCATTGTAGTGGGAGGATTGTCAGGACCCCTGACAAGGTACCTAAGATTAACCCAAGTGGTTGAATCTAACATACCTGATCCTGTCACGTGCAATGAAGCTGTGGAAGATACAGACGCTGACCATTTGGTCAAAAGCCATGAAATCTAAGTTAGAATCTCTGTATTCTAACAAAGTCTTGAGCTTGTAGAGACGCCTGAAGGCATTAAACCCATTAGATGCAATTAGGTTCTACAAGAAAATAAAAGGAAAGAATGGACGAAAAAGTAGAGAATTAAGAGCAAACTTTTGGCAAGGAATTTTACCCAAAAAGAAGAAATCATTTAAGAGGTCTTCTCGCCTATAGCAATGCTTAAGTCCATTGTCTTCTCCATTTTATCTCATTATCAATTATGAGATTAGATAAATGGATGTAAAGACTATGTTCTTGAACGGGCACATTCAAGAAGAAAAACATAGCACAACCTCAAGGCTTCACAGCTAGAAATCAGGTGCATATAGTATACAAATTTAATAGATCATTTTGTGATCTTAAGCAAGCGTCTGAATCATGAAACATCAGGATTAAAGAGACAATTTAAATTCTTTGGATTTGTGCAATTGCCTGATGAACTATATGTGTACAAATGACATTAAGATAATGTTGTAACATTTTCATTTTGTACGTAAGCAATATTCTGCTCATTGGGAATGGTGTAAGAATTTTGTCAGTGGTTAAGATTCGGATGCCAAATCAGTTTGACACGTAAGACCTTAGTGAGACCAATAGTATTCCAAGGATCAGACTTTTGTCGTGATCATGAGAATAAGAAGATTGGTTCATTACAAGACTCATATATAGATAAGATGTTGGTAAGGTATAATATGACAAATTCCAAGAAAGGTTCATTGCCTTTCAGATTTGGAATTTATCTATCTCAGGATCAGTGTCCTAAGACAACTGAAGAGATAGAAAGCAAGATTAGAGTTCCGCGGCGGAAGCTTTATGTATCTCATATCATGTACAAGGCCAGCTGTCTATTATGAAATATGTCTAAGTCAGCAGATATTAGTCAAACCCTAGAATCTGACACTGGGTAGTAGTGAAAGCATATATTAGAGTACTTGAGAAGGACTTGAGATTATATGCTTGTCTACCACAGTGGTGAGCTCATTTCAATGGAATACACAGATTCGAACTTACAGTCTGATTTGTATTCTAGATGTTTGACATCAGAATACGTGTTTACTCTATAAAGAGCAACCGTTAATTGGAGAATGTTAAGCAGACTTGTATTGCTTACACCAGCATGGAAGTCAATACATGGTAGCTTGAGAAGCAGCCAGTTAGATGTATTGGATTCATGATTTCCTAGTTGTTGGCTCAAAGAAACGTTTAAAAGATTCTTTCACTAAAGTATTCGCGCAAAAGAGTGCGAGACGGGTTTTGACACTCATGTGGAAGGAATAAGACTTAGATGTGTGACCAAATTGAATTTAGGACAAGTGGGATATTGTTGGGAATAGTGCCCTGAAAATTCAATTTATTGAATTAATTAATTAAACTGAATTTACAGCGAATTGTGAGTATTTCACATAATAATAATTAATAACGTGTGGTGGTATTCTCATATGAAATGTGTTTCATAGGAAAAGACTTTGAATACCGAAATCACGTGTCATTAAAGTTCTAGTCGGTAAGATAAGAATATGTTCTTATCAAGACTATAACATGGTTATATAAGATGATTAGTCTTTCGTCATAGGGAATGGTGATTCTAATTATAACACGTTGATGATTTTCAATAGGATTGGAAACATCGAACTGGACCACTAAGCTTATTCATTTTATACTGCTATCTAAAATGAATAAAATCTCAGGAAGCATTGTTCTCTTAATGCTGACAATGTTTCAGCTTTAAGCATGTAGTGTTAGTCACTATAATATACTCGAAGTGAGGTCTCGGTAACGGGTGACCAAAATACTTTATATCATTCGGTGACGACATGAAATCTGTTAAAGAGTTATATTGATCTAGGAATCTGTGGCCTTCTTGGAAGGTAAAAGATATCCCTGAAATAGATTTGCAAAAGTTCGAATTAAGACTTTGGCCAAAGCACTTCGCGTGATACGTCACTGAAGTTGTATGTTGAATGTGTTCCACTTACAGAGAATTTAAACTTAATGCGAATCAATAAATTTCAAATTAGAGATGAAAAATAATGATAGTAGTTGCAATTTATTTTTCATGGATATCTACACGGAGGAGTGAAATGCGAAATTATTCTAGATCGAGAAATTCGTGAATAATTTAAATAATTTTAGAGTGCAACAATATTTATTTAGTGGAATTAAATATTGTTAAACGATAATTAATTATTATCATGGAATGATAATATATTAACCCGTTTGGAGCTAAAATTAATTAGTCCTGCAGGTCCCCCTGCAAGCCCCAATTGAAAACCCGAAGAGAAAATATTAAAAGGAGAAAAAGAAATGATTTTTCAAAGTGTTTGAAAATAGCCAAGGGAATTATTTTAAGAAAATAAATCAAATTCCAAAGAGTTGGAAATGCCCGGAATTTTATTTTGGAGAAAATAAAATCTTAAAATTTTTTATTAAAAAAAAAAATGGCTGACGTGGCAGTCCACGTGGCATGCCACGTCAGCAGAACGGGCCCTAGTTGGCGCTGACAGGGAGCCGCGTGGCACGCTATGTGGATGGCTGAGATTGTGCCACGTCATCACAAGTGAACGGTTCAGATTTGGTCCGAAAATGGGCCTTGTCAACTAGTAAACGGATCGGCCAAACCCGGTTCAAACGGATAGGGTCGGATTCGGGTAGGACCGACCCGGACACGTGGCCGAGTGAGAATCGGCCACCTCAGCCTCAAGCCCTAGCCGCGTGTACAACATATGCGCCACCTTCTGGTGGAGCGTGAGGGCGGGTGCGGAGGCAGTTGGGGGCGTTCTCGACGGCGTTAGACTCGTGGTGATGAGATCTACGATGTGGTCGCCTCGATTTTTATGTCCAAGTTGCACACGCAAGTAGGGTGTGAAATTACCATTTTGCCCTCGGTTTTTCCCCTATAAATAGGGGTCTTGGCCCTTCATTTTAATTCACAAGTTTGGGAAATGTTTTGGCTGAACTTTCGGCTTTGAAACCCTATCCCTTTTCTCCTAATTAATTATGATTTATTTTCGAATAAATTTTAATTAGGTGTTTCTATAAAACGCCTAATTTCGGGAGATTAAACCCTGAAAAGGGTTTTCTAGCTGAAAGTTTTATTTTCTCTAAGTATTTAGAGAAATACTTGCGGAGCCCACACTCTGAGGGTCGAGTAGGGAATATTGCGGGGAAGCTCTGCCGGTTTCACGAGGAGATCGGGTATCGGGTCTGGGGAGGTGAATTCAGGAGCTAGAAAAATACCGTTAGATAGCTATGTTTTCAGTACGGTAATGTAGCACCCGCACGTGAGGCACCACATCCCCCCGCACTACGGTCCAACCCGAGCAACGAAATGGAAAGTCCGCACCCGGATCAAACTGTAGCGAATGGGAGACAAACAAAACAAACACCTAAGCTAGGCGGAACGTAGACCCTGTCAAGCAAAACCAACCAACAATGTAGATAGCAGCGGAAGACAAAATTCAAACACATGCATTGGCCACGGGCCTACAGAAATTAAACACACGGTTGACATGCAGACTTGGGCTCCTCAAGCCTCTTTTCAACAATTTACAAAACCCATCAAGGGCAATTCAAAATAACAAATGCATAAACATCCATATACATATCTTACATAATATAAATGCAAATGCAAACTAAACTAACTCAGACCGACCAATTCAAAAGACTTGACTCAACTCCGCCTAGCTCCAAACTCCAAAGCAGACCTGCACACTAAAAGATTGGGGAGGGAGAGGGTCAGTCTACAACTTGACTGAGTGAGGGGGCTAAACTCACACACACTATACATAAGAAAGATTATGAAGAGGGAGCACGTATCAAAAGAAAGATTATGAACCTGGAGTAGGGTTTACATACCAAAACCATTTTCAAATCAAACTTATACATATCTTATCTTATTCAAACCAAAACATACTGAGCTTAATTGTATCATATCAAAAGAGAAAGCTCCTATCCCGTTTCATAATCAACATAACAGATCATAATCATGTTAGGAATAGTGCCCTAGAAAGCCGATTAGTCATAATCCATTTTGGGACTTTCCTAGTATCACAGACAATCTTTGAATAATATACGAATGATTAATATCACGGGCAAACACTTCTTTATATGCTCTTGTTTGATATGCATTTACTTTAGCTGTGCATGTATGAGAACTCCCCTAATCCTGATGACTTTAGGACTCTACCATTTAGGTGAAATGGTTCATGAAACGAGCCTTATTTCACATAAGTCTTGATTAGTAAAATACTCCAAGCCGATGAGTCCTACAGACAGTGGGACTGTCAACCTGACTCCTCTAAGGCTTGCTTGTGGGATCACGCCCTTAAGAAGGACCACCTTGTTTCATGGAGGTGCAAAGTGTATAGTTGATACGTGCATGATATATGAGGGTGCTTACTTCAATAAGTAAGTTCACTGAGGTGCCCCGTGTGAGAAGATTCCTAAATGGGAATGGAAGTTTCTATTTCAGGAAATGAGAACTTCCAGATTAGGAAATATCTCACGAGTCATTGATGTGATTAATTGATCCTTAGACTTGAGGTTCCATGTCACTTTATGAGTTAACTCTGTAGTCTTTGGTATAAGCTTTAAAGGGTGTCGCCTTAGACAACTAATTCAAGGCTTATGCTAGGGCTGCACAAGTTACTCATGAAAGTGAATGAGAATCAAGAAAGGACCTACACTTGCATATGCAAGGTGATCTCTTATTGTGTAAGTCATTCATATGACATATGGAGTCCTTGGTCAAGGCAGTAGATCAAGACATCAAGAAAAGAGTTTCTTGGATTGAGATCAAATGGATATGAAATGTACTTAGCTTTAAAACCAGATTATTAGGGTTCTGATTATTCCCTTACCCTAGGTCTTGGTTGAGAGATAGCAAGTAGGAGGATTGTATCTCACATGAATCAATGACTTAAAGGTTCTGTCGAATCCGAACATTCCAATTCAGCTAGGGGTTAAACACATGTTGCTAGACTATGGTCGTTTAATCTGTGGACTGATTAATTAATTAGTGAATTAATTAATTAGGGTCACTGCTAATTAAATTGAGAACCTAGAGGGTCACACACAACAACTTGGTTACATGAGTTGAGACTTTAAAATGATTAGACGAGTTAATCGGGCCACGAGGGTTCCACACGTATGAAACCACACGTGTGGGTCACGTGAGTGACACGTGTCATTGTGACACGTGTCTCACGTGAATATATATATATATTGTATATATATTAAATAATTAATTTATTAATTATTTAATAGACTTTGGTTTAATTTTGAATTAAAAAGAAAGCCTTATTTTGGAGAAAAATAATCTATTTAATTAATTACGAATTAATTAATTAGATAAAAATAAGTTATTTATTTTAAATAAATAAAGTATAAAATTATCCAAAATTAGTTTGGATATTTTAGCTCGCTTGAAAGTTGATTTGAATTTGAATTCAAAATCAAAGTTGGAAATTACTTGATGATCAAGTAATAGGAGAGAGGGATCAAATCCTTGCCCCATAAGGACTAGGTTCGGCGTCCCTCACCCTCTCCTATATATAGGGGAGCTCAAGCTCCCCTTAGAGCTAATCGAGAATTCTTTTGGTTCATGTGTTGAACACCATCCTTTCTCCAAGATAAACGAAACCCTAGGTTAAGCCTAAACACTAACTAGAGAACTAGCATCCTTACTAGTTAGATTGTAGCCAAGTTGGTGGACTATCTCTAGAGAGCTTCAAGTTAGAAGTTTTGAAGATTCGAGCTTTACCAAAAAGTGGGGATCAAGCAAAACGATCAGAAGGGATGATGAAACGATTTTGAACCCAACAGAAAACGAGTGAAAAAATCGAACCAAAGAAGATGGCGAAAACCGTTCGTCCATATCCTGAAGGATGAATTTTTTCACAAGGCTTTTGTGACTGGCAGATTTCTACTTTCGCAAAACTGGTTTTTTGAAGGGAGTTTCAATCATGCTTTTCTCGTTTCATGTTTCTTTCTTTATGTTATATTATTAAGAACTTCCCTAACATAATTTGAATCTAGGTTGGTGTGGATTGTTATCCCTACAATGGATTCTGAAGTAGAAAGAGATTTCGAGGGACGGGTTGCCATTACCGCATGAAGCGCGTTTGAGGGCGGCTCAAAATGTGTCAAGAAAGCTACTACCCAAGTGAGTTTCTTGATCTCTACGAATTTGGATACACTATTGCGAGACCCAGATCCTTTTGTTGGAAAAAAATTTAGATTTCCGCTGCTTTCTGATTCCTGTTTTCCAACAAGTGGTATCAGAGCCACCTCGTTAATCGTGTTTCTGATTCGTCTCAATTATACTGAATTTGTTAGAAATTCTTAGTCTTGATGCGATTGAGTATTTGTAATTGTTTTAGAAAGCCTGAATTACGAAACTGTATTTTTTCCTGAAAGTTTCTGAAATTGTTTTTGCAAAATTTAATTTTTGAAAGCTATTTTAGATTTGAAACTGTATAAACTGTTTTGGATTTCTTGGATTGGTTTTGCTTTTGAACGAAAACACGAAACGAAAACCCGGATTACGACGAACACGCAAAACCCCGCGCGAAGGTTTCGCGCGCTCGGGCTTCGCGCGCCGCCGCCCGCCCGTCCTAGGCGCGCACAGGCCGTGCGCCTACTCCCCCCCGTAACCGCGTGGGAGGCGTTCCGGGCGCGCCTAGGGCCGGCCTCCGCCCGCAAGCATGCGGGAGGAGCGCACGCAGAAGAGCGCAATCACGCGGCCTTGGCCGCGCGCGGGCGCGCACCGCATGCTTGCTGTCTTCTTCGCGTACGGGCCCCGTTTTCGTGATCCGGCCTTTTCGTGTTTCGTGCAATCCAGTCCCAATTTTTTATTTTAATTTTAAAATTTTATTTTTGAATATTTATTTTAATTTTTGAATAAAACTTAAAATTGGGATTTTTTGAGAAATAGAAGCGGTTTATATTTTGGGAAAATACATCTTTGATAAAATTATTAATTTTCAGAAATTAATTGGAATTTTATTTGTTTTGGTAGTTTGGGATTTATTGAAAACTTTTATAAATAAGACTCGCATCAAGTCGTGTTTTAAGTCATTAGGACTTGAAATGGGAATTTTAATTTATTGGCTAAATTTAAATTCTCGCAAAAGCATGTTTGGTGATCATGGATTTAGATCTATGTATGGTTTTAATTTATGCACATGAATGGTTTAAATTGGGGTTGGAGCCCTATAGTTGCGTTTTTCAATTGAGGTTGGAGCCTCACTTATGTGCGTACTGTTATGTGATTTATTATGTGGCTTTCCTTATTACTGTTTTTGAGGCCGGGGTATGCCCCGTGTAATTGTCTAAGGCCAATATGAAGATTGAGCCTTATTACTTTATGTCTTTTTCTTTTTATTGTAATTTGATAGTAGAGATAGGTAGTGAGGTTTTATTTTCATTTTGGAGACAATGCACCCATGGAGTAAGATGAACCACATTCAAGTAACAAGGAGGCCATAAGTGAAGACCCCTCAAAATGTTAGGGAGGGGAATCTCAATTGTAAAAATGTAATAGAGATAAGGCTCGTATTTTGTTACCGGTTTCCCTTATGTGATTTAAACTGTTTATGTGGCATGTATGTTAGAACTTGTGATTGTGGAGTGGCTCCCACATATCACCCATAAGATAGGTAGAACCCATGATCATTACATGTTAGTATCATGCTAGGACATGTTATCTGTTTATGTGCTTGTTTGAAATGCATTTAAGTGTACTTGCATTAATCAAGACTAATAAAATTGGATAACATATATGTTGGTGAGGTCGAACCGAACAACTCTTCGGTTGATTCGAAAATTCCCATTAAATATTAAGCTCATTTCGAATAATAGGTATTTAATTCGAGATGCAAATTTTGAATTAAATTCCTAGCATTCCATCAATAGGTTTTAAGTTTAGTAAGTGAAGCTATTTATTGTCCGCGAGTCGTGGGATAGCTAGTGGAGCTTATTAGTTCTTAGTTACCTAATTGATCATTTTAAATGATCAATATTTCGTGGTTAATTTTGGCAAGAGCGATGTCCGCGAGTCGTGGGTCGTTCGAACTAAGTTTTGATCATGATCTTATGATTGATGGGTCTAGCTTAACGCCTAAGTAAATATGGATGTCGCACGAGTCGTGGGTCCATATTGAAAGATAGGTGATGAAAAACAATTACTAAGAGTTCTAAAGGTGTTAGAATTGGTAAGTTGTACCTACCTAGGGTTTTACTTAGAATGTCCGCGAGTCGTGGGTTCGAGGTAAAATGCTTAGGATCTTAGTACCCATTAGGAAACGCGTTCCTCTTAGATCTTTGGGAATTATAGATCTTTGAAAAACAGTGGGAGCTACATTAAATTAAAGACCTTATCTTTTGTATATCGTTATAATTCAGCATGCTCACATTTTCCCTGCTTAGCATTTAGGTTGTAGTTCTGTGATTCTCTACAATATGAAATGCAAACCCATTCGTATCCATCCTTAAGTCAAACAAGTTGACTAAGTCCTAACTAACTCTAATTGGCTTCGGACCCTAAAATTCGTTTTAGATTCCGAATAGAGAAAGGCGTTCTCTAAAGGGCGAAGTTTTCAATTGTGAAAATTCGACCCGGGCCAAAAGAGAAGCGATCTGAAGTGAATGGATTTCTCCAAACCACTTAAGAGCAATTGATCCACCTCATAAAAATGTTACAAGGTATAACATTATGGAATTATTCAATATTCCAAATGAGAAAACAAGTGCACACAAACAAGGTCCAAAGATCTTATTTGAAGATCTTATGGTCTCGATCATCAACTGAGAAAAGAGTTCTCAATGCACTGATTGCTTACATTGCTTCGACTATCATTCAAACCCTTTATGCTCAACTAGAATGATGCTAATGTAGCATAGTTAATCATTTAAGTTGAGAGCATCCTTAAGAAGGAACAAAAGGTTGTAATGGTTAATTCTTCTTCTAAACTCACTGAGTTAAAGGCTTGAAGGCCTAAAGAAGAAGAAACCCTTAAGAGCCCAATGGAGGGGCATGTAAGGGGTACGCCCAAAAGACACTAGAGATCAAATTGGACGTTTGCTTCTATGGTAGCAAATAACGACTTTTGAAGGGAACTGCAAAGAGTATGAGTACTCTAAAATGTTACCTCGTTTAGTAATTCTACTAGGAATAGAATTCACTAGTCTTGAGTCAATTCTGCATAATCCATTGTGCAAAAACTCAAGGCACTAATTTTCTGAACATACAATGAGATAACAAAAGTATGTGAGATGACAAAGCTTCGAATTACTTTGGAACGTTGAGATATAAAAGGATTAGCAAGTCAGACACCTTAGGATCATTCTATGAAAATGAACCTATAGAGTTGACTTCCTGTGAATCCTGGAATGAGGAAAGCGTTCCTGAATCCCGTTTATAAGAAACGTGGAACGTTCCAAAATTATAGTGGATTTCGATCCATGCTGATGAGTGTAAGATGCTTAATGTAAGCACTAGATACAATCGTCAGTTTAATCATTATGAATGAATATACTTGTTGAAGTACAAATTCGAAACTAATATGAAATTCTTAGAATTTCAAAAGGAGGTTAAGAACCAATGTAGTCATAAGTTATAGGTAAATCGATATGATCGAGATAGCCAATATCTTAGCAACTAATTCCTTAGTCATCTTAGAGATAATAGGATTATCTCTCAGTAAACTAATTTGAGAACACCTTAGTATTTCCGAATGAGGGAATGAAACCTAATAGGATATGGTCCATTCCATAGTAAGCTTTACTGACTTATAATCATTCTAGGAATAAACTCCTAGAATATGCAGTTAGAGATTTTGAATTTAATACCTTCCATAATCAGTCCTTTAGTTGCACTATGCAATGTGGCATACTAAATTCCCTAATTATTCTTATCCAAGAATTTAATGGAATCCTCTTAAGTAAAGAGGATAGTGGGAGATAAGCTTGAAATGAGTTCAAGTTTATACAACAATATTGGATATCGTTTCTGCGATTTCCTTAGATAAAGGTTGTTTGTCTCAAGGAATGTATCTTTCTTAAGGAATCGTTCCTATAGAAGAAGAAAGACAAGCAGGCAGACCTCAAGAAATTTGAGGATAAATATCTGTTGGAAACAGCATGCCCGAAACAGAGTAACAGTATAGCAGTATATTTCAAAAATTTTTCGCTATAACAACTCTATTAAAATATTTAAATAAATATTTTAATCATGCAGCGGAATAAATCGGGCATCATAACTCTAATATATAAATGCATTGATAACATAATTTTAAATCACATAGCATACAATATGCAATAGCACATAATTTAACAATAATAATCATAATTACCGTACTGCAAATTATGGCTATCAACGGCACTTTTCCAGCTCTCGTGAAACCGGCAGAACTTCCCCGCAATATCCCGATCAAGATCTTGGAGTGTGGGCTCCAGCAGTATTTCACTAAATACTTAAGAAAATATATTTGAGAAAAACTCTTTTTTTTTTTTCAGAAAATCCCTATTTTCTAATAATCAAGTGATTTATATATTAATTATATAATCACCTAATTATATAAAATTAATCCTTAATCAAGGAATAATATTTAGAGAGAGAGAGAGAAGTAGAAAATCAGCTAAAATGTTGCTGAATGTGGTGCAATTTTTTCTGAAAATTTTTGCCCTATTTATAGCACAAAAATCAAGGGTAAAAAGGTCATTTTACACATTCCACTAAACCCACTACCGAATTTCGGGAATATAAAAATATGACGTAAGAGCTCACGTCATGACGAGTCCAACGCCGCCGTCCGGCGGCGATTCTGACGCCGCACGCGCCCTCACGCGCGGCCGGAAGCGGCGCGTGTCAGACACGCGCCGGCCAAAGTTAGGTCACGCATGTGCAGGCGCGTGTCTGACACGCGCCAACCACAGCGTGACACGTATCCGGGTCAACCCGTTGACCCGGACCCTGACCCTGACCCGACCCGATATCCGATCCGCTGACCCGGCCCGTTGACCCGGCTACGGACGGCTGAGATCATGCCACGTGGCGCAATCTGGGCCGTCCACGTGTCGGACACGCGGACGCCCAGTCAGCGCCACTGTGGACCCCGCATGCTGACGTGTCTGCCACGTGGCGCCACGTCAGCATGCCACGTGTAAATTTTTTTTTTTTTTTTTAAATTTATTTTATTTTCTCCAAAATAAAATTCCGGGCATTTCCAACTCTTTGGAATATTAATTTATTTTCTCAAAATAAATCCCTTAGCAATTTTCAAACACTTTGAAAAATACATTTCTCTCTTGATCATTTTCAAACACTTTGAAAATATATTTCTCTCTATAAAATATTTTCTCATGGATCTTCGTTTGGGCTTGCGAGGGGACCTGTAGGACAAATTAATTTTAGTTCCAAACGGGTCAATCTATTATCATCCCATGATAATAATTAATTACCGTTTAACAATATTTAATTCCACTAAATAAATATTGTTGCACTCTAAAATTAATTAAATTATTCACGAATTTCTCGATCTAGAATAATTTCGCATTTTACTCCTCCGTATAGATATCCATGAAAAATAAATCAATACTACTATCATTTATTTTTCACTTTCAATATGAAATTCTTGATTCGCCTTAAGTTCAAATTTATTGTACGTGAAACAAATTCATCGTACAACTTCGGTGATACATCACACGAAGTACTTTGGCCAAAGTTTCACTTGAACTTTTGCTAATCTATTTCAGGGATATCTTTTACCTTCCAGCAAGGCTACAGATTCCTCGATCAATATTTCTCTTTAGCACATTTCATGCAATCACCGAACGTACAAAGTATTTTGGCCACCCATTACTGAGACCTCACTTCTGAGTACATCACAGTGATTAACACTACATGCCTAAAGTAGAATACTGCCAGGATTAAGAGTCTAATGCTTCCGAGATTTTATTCATTTTAGATAGCAGTATAAAATGAACAATCTCAGTGGTCCAGTTCGATGTTTCCAATCTCATTGAAAATCATCAATATGTTATAATTGGAAACTCCATTTCCCTATGACGAAAGACTAATCATCTTATATAACACATTATAGTCTTGATAAGAACATCTTCTTATCATACTGACTAGAACTTTAATGACACGTGACTTCTGGTATTTAAAGTCTTTTCCTATGAAACACATTTCATATAAAAATACCATCACACGTCATTAATTATTAAATTTGTAAAATACTCATAACTTGCAATAATTTCAGTTTTATTAATCCAAAATATTTACAATATAAATGGATTTACAGGGCATTAACCCTAACAATATCCACGCCACATATAGAAGAAACGCGCCCATCTGATAAAACTTAGCCAAAATTTAGAATATGTACACGTATGAAACCCTTCTCTTAAGACGCGTTTAGAACGCGTTCCTAGATAGCCAAGGAATTATTTGAAGAGGAGACACTGTCAGATTTGGAATCTGAGTAGTGTAAGCAAGCCTTAAAATCCAAATATGGATTCCATATACTCAAACCAAGTTTTGACCTTGGTTGATCCACCTGATAGGATCAAGCTCGTGGAGCTTCGAGTAAATGGAAAGCATTACAACCTTCTTGACGATTAAAATGTAAAAGTCCATTTGGATTATGTTTACCACATCCTCATATTCTGACTATGAGATATGATAAATGAATATTAGAACTATCTTGTTCAATATGAGATTGAAAGAGACTGAAATAAGGTATTTCTATAAATCTCATATTCAGTGGGAGTACGCATAAGGTACGCAAATCCCTAAAGTCAATTTGTGGATTGATAAAGGCTTCTAGGAGTTAGACAATTCGATTCCATAGGATAGTCAAATCGTTTGACATAGATGGAAGTCGAATAAGTCTCAAAAGTGTACATATGATAGTTAGTGATGTAAGAGTCAATTTTGGTTATTTAGAAGACGATGTCCTTCTCATTAGGAATGTCAAGGATAATGTGAAAGTTACCAATTCTTGTTTAAGAAACAATTTAACATGAAAGATCTTAGTGATTATCCTAAATTCTCGATATTCAGATCTATAGAAGATAGATCTAGGAGCATAAATGGATTATCACAAAACGAGTACATAACCATGGTACTAAAAGGAGTTTAGTATGGACAATGGAACATCTTTCTTGAAGAGTATGTGTCCTAAGATAACTTTAAGAAAGTTAGAATGTCCAAAATCCCTTTAAGTGAAAGGGTGCATAATGTATGAAATGTTATGTACTAAATTAGATATGGCGCAACACTAAGCGTAATGGGCCGAATCTAATATGACCTCAGAGAAGGTCATTAGATCTCTGTAAAGGATGTCCTCAGAGTACTTGAGAAAAAATGAGGATATGTATTAGTTTACAGAGCCCAAAAGATCTTGTTGTTAGAAGGATATTTGATGTAACCGTTCATCAAACATAGATGATTATGAAATCATTGAAAGGATACAACTTCCACCAGGATGGCAATGCAATGTGTTGGAAAGGGGTTCCAAGGACGGACATTACAAAACTCGACTATCGTAGTTGAGAACTTAGTCGTATTATATAACGCTAAGTTAAGTGTTTGGGTAAGAAACTCCATCTAACTGGTTAGATGAAGTTCCTAGCATGAAACAACTCCTTTATCATATTGTATGATAAAATGGATGGTTGCTCAAGTAAGAGAACCAAGACCTCACCAAGAGACTGAACACGTAATTACGAATCACTTTATAAGGAAAAGGTGTTTCCTAAGAGATGTGTAAACAATAGGGTCACATCAGCAGAGAATATAGCAGATCCACTTTGGAAACGCCCAAAGTCAATAGGCTCTCAAAGTGCATCTTGAGAAGATGGGACTTAGAGTACCTAAATGGCTTTTACGGGCAAGTGGGAGATTGTTAGAAATAGTGCCCTAGAAAGCCGATTAGTCATAATCCGTTTTGGGACTTTCCTAGTATCACAGACAATCTTTGATTAATATACGAATGATTAATATCACAGGCAAACACTTCTTTATATGCTCTTGTTTGGTATGCGTTTACTTTAGTTGTGCATGTATGAGAACTCCCCTAATCCTGATGACTTTAGGACTTTACCATTTAGGTGAAATGGTTCATGAAACGAGCCCTATTTCACATAAGTCATGATTAGTAAAATACTCCAAGCCGATGAGTCCTACAGACAGTGGGACTGTCACCATGACTCCTCTAAGGCTTGCTTGTGGGATCACGCCCTTAAGAAGGACCACCTTGTTTCATGGAGGTGCAAAGTGTATAGTTGATACGTGCGTGATACATGAGGGTGCTTACTTCAATAAGTAAGTTCACTGAGGTGCCCCGTGTGAGAAGATTCCTAAATGGGAAAGGAAGTTTCTATTTCAGGAAATGAAAACTTCCAGATTAGGAAATATCTCACGAGTCATTGATGTGATTAATTGATCCTTAGACCTGAGGTTCCATGTCACTTTATGAGTTAACTCTGTAGTCTTTGGTATAAGCTTTAAAGGGTGTCGCCTTAGACAACTGATTCAAGGCTTATGCTGGGGCTGCACAAGTGACTCATGAAAGTGAATGAGAATCAAGAAAGGACCTACACTTGCATATGCAAGGTGATCTCTTATTTTGTAAGTCATTCATATGCCATATGGAGTCCTTGACCAAGGCAGTAGATCAAGACATCAAGAAAAAAGTTTCTTGGATTGAGATCAAATGGATATGAAATGTACTTAGCTTTAAAACCAGATTATTAGGGTTTTGATTATTCCCTTACCCTAGATCTTGGTTGAGAGATAGCAAGTAGGAGGATTGTATCTCACATGAATCAATGACTTAAAGGCTCTGTCGAATCCGAACATTCCAATTCAGATAGGGGTTAAACACCTGCTGCTAGACTATGGTCGTTTAATCTGTGGACTGATTAATTAATTAGTGAATTAATTAATTAGGGTCACTGCTAATTGAATTGAGAACCTAGAGGGTCACACACAACAACTTGGTTACATGAGTTGAGGCTTTAAAATGATTAAACAAGTTAATCGGGCCAAGAGGGTTCCACACGTATGAAACCACACGTGTGGGTCACGTGAGTGACACGTGTCATTGTGACACGTGTCTCACGTGAATATATATATATATATATATATATTGTATATATATTAAATAATTAATTTATTAATTATTTAATAGACTTTGGTTTAATTTTGAATTAAAAAGAAAGTCTTATTTTGGAGAAAAATAATCTAGTTAATTAATTACGAATTAATTAATTAGATAAAAATAAGTTATTTATTTTAAATAAATAAAGTATAAAATTATCCAAAATTAGTTTGGATATTTTAGCTCTCTTGAAAGTTGATTTGAATTTGAATTCAAAGTCAAAGTTGGAAATTACTTGATGATCAAGTAATAGGAGAGAGGGACCAAATCCTTGCCCCATAAGGACTAGGTTCGGCGTCCCTCACCCTCTCCTATATATAGGGGAGCTCAAGCTCCCCTTAGAGCTAATCGAGAATTCTTTTGGTTCATGTGTTGAACACCATCCTTTCTCCAAGATAAACGAAACCCTAGGTTAAGCCTAAACACTAACAAGAGAACTAGCATCCTTACTAGTTAGATTGTAGCCAAGTTGGTGGACTATCTCTAGAGAGCTTCAAGTTAGAAGTTTTGAAGATTCGAGCTTTACCAAAAAGTGGGGATCAAGCAAAACGATCAGAAGGGATGATGAAACGATTCTGAACCCAACAGAAAATGAGTGAAAAAATCGAACCAAAGAAGATGGCGAAAACCGTTCGTCCATATCCTGAAGGATGAATTTTTTCACAAGGGTTTTGTGACTGGCAGATTTCTACTTTCGCAAAATTGGTTTTTCGAAGGGAGTTTCAATCATGTTTTTCTCGTTTCATGTTTCTTTCTTTATGTTATATTGTTAAGAACTTCCCTAACATAATTTGAATCTAGGTTGGTGTGGATTGTTATCCCTACAATGGATTCTGAAGTAGAAATAGATTTCGAGAGACGGGTTGCCATTACCGCATGAAGCGCGTTTGAGGGCGGCTCAAAACGTGTCAAGAAAGCTACTACCCAAGTGAGTTTCTTGATCTGTACGAATTTGGATACACGATTGCGAGTCCCAGATCCTTTTTTTGGAAAAAAATTTAAATTTCCGCTGATTTCTGATTCCTGTTTTCCAACAAATCATATACCCGGCGTGTACAGGTTTCCAAACTACCTCCATATCATAATATCAAAATAGAAAACATAAGATAACATAACATCCTCAACTCCGTGTGACGGAAGGGGTATTGAGTTTTGTTTCTTGGGTATGAAACTAGAGAAATACACCTTTAAAATGGTATATGGCTCGAATTCTAATTCAAAGTGAGTAGGAAATGGTGTAGGCTCGAAGTTGGGTGATCGCAGATTTTTGAAAAGATGGTGACACCAAAATGAATCGATTATATCTCACAAACTAGAAAAGATATTGAGTTGATTCCAATTGGAAGTTATTCTAGACTTCAAGAGGTTTCCAATTGTTCAAAAATCAGGTCAATTGGAGCTCATATGAGGGAGAAACGGGTGTTTGAAAATTGAATTGAAAGCAGAAACGGGCGTGTGAAAGCTCTCGGGTGAAAACAGAAGGTGCCCAAACAGGTGTTTGGGAATTACACTGAGGCACGAAACGGGCATTTGGGTATCGTCTGCCAGAAAAATGGTGGAACAGTAACAATGGCGGAAATGAAACCAAACCCCAAGCTCACACGAACCCATGCAACACCGGAACGCTCGAAATTCATACAACGAAGCATACATAACATGTAAATCACATACTTGCATATAAAAGCTCCAGAAACAAACCCGAACACATAAATCCCAAACCCAATACTATTCATCATCTTCTCCAACTAGCACTTAGGCAACGAATCAAGATACGAAAGAGGTATAGAACTAAAGCACGTAATGAAAGGGTCATAAATCTTACCTTGGGTCGTTGATCGGATCGTCGGATCGTCGGAAGCTTGGGCACAAAGCCATGGGTGCCAAAAATGGAAAAACTCTCTTCCTCCTCTCCTTACCTTGGCTGATCGATCAAAGTGAGGAAAAGGGGGATATTTTCAGCCTTTAAGGCTGAAAACGGATAGGGCAAACGGGTCGGGTAGAATAGAAACGGTTAGGGTCAAAACTCCGGTCCAAACGGGTCGGATTCTAAAACGGTAGGGCTATCAAACAGCTTTAGAAAATTAAAAGGTTAAATCCATTAAATCCAAATCATCGAAACGAATCAAATGGTGGGGTCGGAATTCGAATTCGAATTCCCCAGCTCAGATAGCCACGAGGGCCAAAACATCCTAATTAAAATTAGGTATCCTAATTCGGCAAATATTGGGCGATTGAGCCCAAGAACAATTAATTAAATTCTAATGCACACGTATTAAAATAAATCTCACGTTGAAACATAGGCATGTTAATCACATAATTCATGTAAATTACTGAATTAAATTCACTCGTCACGCCGTACCTGGAATGCCGAAGAGGCGGGGTGTCACAGGTAATATTTTACAGTTATTTTATTTTAAGCATGATAAATTATATGCTCTTAAGTGTTAATTGCATGTTTGATATTTATCTGCTTAAGTAATTTAAAATTTATTTTCAATTGCATGTATATACTTGAGTAGATCCGGCTAGTCTTCCGCTATTGTATTAAAATGTTTTAGAAATATTTTAATACTTGTATTATAATAAAAAATTTTAAATGTGGTCCCGGACCGCTACTGTTCTGGGCCTGCCTCCCAGCAATATGAACTGTCTTATGTGGCATGAATGTTAGAACTAGTGATTATGGAGTGGCTCTGATAACTCGTTAATTCGTCATCTTTATGATTGAATTATACCCCAAGTTGTACTTGAATTGATAATATCTTGAAAGAAATTGATACTTTGTTATTTATTTTGTAGATTTGGGGCTCGAATACGAAATTGGTGCGAATGAGATTATTTTATAAAGAAATATTCGTAAAAGCTGGACTTACGTATTGCTGACTTGCTGCGTGAGAAATTTCGAAGAATTGTGAAGCAAGTTTGAAATTCTGAAATTCATGTATTCATGCAATTGAGGGGAATTATTTTGATGAAGACGTGCTACGTGGATTTATTCATGTAAGATTGGAAAGCAAATTGGAATGCATGCACGCTTTAGTGGGGGTTTGATTTGTTTATTTGGAGAAGGGCTTCATTTGAATTCTTGGTTCTAATTGGGAATTAGCCCACTGATTGCTTGTTAGCGTGGACCTGGGCTGCATGCGCTTGGATTATGTCGGACAACCAATTTGCTTTGGGTTGAGGGATGCACATTAATAATTTAATTCTGGGCTTTGAAGTTGTGGGCTTTGGCAATTAATTTGGGTTAGCACATGTCTTGGACTCTTGGGAATATTAAGGCAGGCCCAGTTATGTTAACTCTTGGAGAGCAAGAATAATAGTCCGATTTGCATGAGGATTTCGGAGATTTTGGCTTATTTATACACTGTTCACAGCGTTATTGGGGGGAGGAATCACGTAACACGCTGGAGGAGTGATTTTGGGAGCAGCTCTCTTGGAGACGAGAGCAACACGAAGCGACTTCGGGAGTTTTTCTTATTTTTAATTTCTTTCTTCTTTAGACAATTTTAATTTATTTATGTTAAAGAATTCTTTATTTATTTTTATGGATTTTAGTAGCTAAGTTATTAATTATCTAGCTAGGGATTATAGATTCGATTTTGGATATTGTGAGACCTAAACGTTTTTATTAATTCATGTTTATTTAGGCATTTATCTTATCTCCGCGTTTCGTGTTTATTGTGATTAGTCAATTTCGGGATAGTGCACGATCTCTAGGTTGTTTTAATTTGCATATAGCCATTCATGATGCTTGAAGTGTAGTAGTTTGATTGATAAAATGTGGTAAATTAGTGACAGGGTTTTAGCGATAGAATTCCTCTTTCACTAAGGGATTTGATAATCTAATTTAAATCTTACGTGTGTCACGACTTGGTTAATTAGGATTGGTGTTTTTATGGTTCTTAATGCTGCGAATTCATTAAATCCTGTCGAGTGTCTCTAGGGGTTGTGAATTTGTTAGGGAAGATAACTGTCGAGTGTCTCTAGGTTATCCGATTAATTAAGTAAAAACGAGGTTGAGTCGAGTGTCTCTATCAACTATAGCCAATCTGTCTGAATAACTTGAATTTATCCTTGAGTCAATGATCAATATAACAATTCGAATCGAATATCCCTGGCTAGGTAATTCTCCCTCTGATTGATTTAATCCTACGTGATCTTACTTGCTTAATTTTAGTTAGTTTCTAATTTTTTTTTATTTTATTTTAATTGCATACTTTAGTTATAATAGTCCAAAACCCCCTTTTAATTGTTACTTCTCGTGAATAACTTGGAATTGTTAGAAATAAATCAACCAGTCTCTGTGGATCGACCCTGTTTGCACTATACTTTATGTTTAGTCGTTAAATAGGTATTTTAATTATTTTTGACGGATTCGACACCTGTCAAATTTTGGCGCCGTTGCCGGGGACTGTGTTTTTAATCGATTTTATTTCTTTTCATGAACAGGAGCATTCCCGAAAAGGACGATCATCCAACAATGTTTGCGAATGCACAAAAGTTCAACAATTATGCAAACATTCCACAACAGGTTAACGAGGTCAACTCTTCACCTTTTGATGAAATTAAGAATATGATAAGTGCTTTGGCTTCTAACCTTGGTGTAGGTATACCCCAAGTAGCGAAGGTCTGTCAATTGTGTGCGAGCACGTTGCATCCCACCGACGCCTGTCCATCCCTTCAAGAATCCCCTTTCGAAAATGTGGACCCATTCGGATATCAGCCCCCTATGTACAATCCATACTCCAACATGTATAATCCTGGATGGTATGATCACCCAAGTATGAGTTATGCACCGAATCCACCAAACTTCCAAAACCGTACCTACACCTCCACAACCCCAACTACCAATTTCTCAACCATACCCACCTTTCAACCCACAAGATATCCAATTTAATAACTTGGAAACCTCCTTTAAGAATTTGGAAAATCAATTGGGTCAAATTGCAGCCTCACTGAGCAGATTAGAGAATCAACGGAAACTTCAATCACAAACGGAGGATCAGAGGCGAAACATGAGTGCAATCACGATCCCAAGCGATAAAGAACTTCCTCCAGTTGTGGAGAATACGAAAACTCGTCAGAAAAGAGCTGAAACTGATCAGACTGATGACTTGACCGTTAAGCGTGACCACGCCTTAGGCTCCAGTCACGACAGAGAGGCAGAAATTAAAATCCAGCCTAAGCCATGGGTGGAACCACCTCCGTTTCCAGAGCGCCTGATCCAAGCGAGAAAAGAGAAGAAGGAGCAAGGTGTACTTGAGACTTTTCGAAAAGTTGAAGCCAACGTTCCTTTGTTGGATGCAATCCAACAAATCCCACGACATGCGAAATATCTTGAGGAACTCTGCAACAACAAAAGGAAGCTAAAAGGTAATGAAATCCTAAGTGTTGGAGAGAATGTCTCCGCTGTTTTACAAAAGAAATTACCTCCTGGGTGCGGAGACCAAGGTATGTTTTCCATTCCATGTAAAATTGGCAAGACTGAGATTAAGAAAGCAATGTGTGATTTGAGTGCGCCCATTAATATTATGCCTCTATCTGTTTATTCATCACTGAATCTTGGTCTTTTGAAAGATACAGGTGTCATAATTCAGTTCGCTGATCGATCTGGTGTATATCCAGATGGAGTATTAGAGGACGTACTTGTGCAAGTTGATGGATTAGTCTTTCCTGCTGATTTTTACGTGATATATATGGAGGATGAAAGTTCTTTGAGTACTTCTGATATTTTACTTGGGCGATCTTTTCTCAGTACTGCTAAGGCTAAAATGGATGTTCATGATGGATTATTAACTCTTGAATTTGATGGTGATATGGCAAAATTTAATATTTATGAGTCAAAAAAATATCCTAATGAATTATCTAGTATTTTTAGCAGTGATATGACTGAGAACTCAAGTAATGAAACTTTTGAGCTTAACAATGTGGACAAGCTAAGTTTTGAATCTTTTCAAAATTTGGTAGTAGAAAATTTTGAGAGTAAGCCGAAACATGTTGGCTTGCATGATGATATCTATGATATGGCTATTCCATTAGAGCATGTTAGACCTCTGAGTATAAAGGCTTCAAATTTGAAATTATTCAATGACTTAGCTAAACTGAATTCTTTTGTTTTGCAGGCACCTGTTGTGGGACTCAAGAAGTTTTTGGATAATCTGATTTATGCTTTCAAAGGAGGAGGAAAATTTGTTGATTCAAAGCCTACCCAAGCTGAATTCCTGGATGAGCAGTTTTTCAAGACACGTGATCCTAAGACGTGGCCACGCTGTATGGTCACGCACTGGTATGCTGATATTATTGATTATATGACTACTACCTTCCTCAGATCTCATATCTTTTTCGAGTTTAGGAATCTTAGTGATCGGGGTAAATATTTTTACAAACGGTTGATGGAGTCTTTGATGAGAAAGTATCAAGTCATGTTGCGAACCTCTACGACTTACCATCCCCAATCTAGAGGACGCAACGGACTAGAAGAGTCAGCTCCACACAGTAGAGGGGATTTGTATGGAGGGTATACCTCCGTTTGAGTAGCACTTTAACAAGTCTTGTCGAGCCTAAGACATAAAACAAGGGCGCTATTGGGAGGCAACCCAAGTTTTGGCGGTTTAGGCGCCTTTTTCTTCCCTCAGTTTCTTCTTCTTTTGTTTTTTTCGGTTCTCGTGGTGTTTGTGTTGATTTTCTGCTCTTTTCTGTCTTGCAGAAACGTGTAACTTGGCCCAGATAACGCTGATATGCTGCTGATAACTGCTGTCAATTTTCTGCTAACATGACCCTTGAGCGTGGTCACGCCTAACAGTCACGCCGTTTCCAGAATTTCAAATTAAATGAGAAATTTACATGCCCAGACGCCCTACCTCCCCAACCAAACTTCAGGGAAGTCCTCTTTACTCTAGATCTTTATTTTTAATGCCTTGGGGACAATGCATGATTTAAGTGCGGGGGGATTAGGTCCACTAGTGCTAGAACTGAAAATTTTTTGAAATTTTTGTTTTTGTGGCTGAAATTGTGATTTTACTTCGAACTTGAGGATGTTGATAATTGTGAAAATATTTTCCCCATTTTGAATGCTTTCTATTAGGTTTGATTATTGAATTTTGCTAGAACGAGTTAGGCTTATTGAATGCATGAAATTTGTGTGAAATTTGACGAATTAGTATACTAGTATACCCTTATTTTTCGCGCACCGTTGAACGAATTAATATGCTTTGCTTAGATAGAAAAGTCTGTGATTTTCAATTAAGTCTAAAAGTTGATTAGAATGCAACTTAGCTTCCTTCGAGGCGAAATTTTTAGTTAATCGATTTGGGAAGTGACTTAGGCGATCGTTGTCGGTGGTAAGCCTTTTCTTGATCTTTTCACAAATAAAATTATCCCGTTTGACCCCATTGAGCCTCAATGTTGTGCACATTTTCTTCTTAGTCGCGTTACAAGCCACATGCACAACATTATTTTCCTACCCTACTTTGAATCACACCTTGCTTGCTCATTTTGGGTACGAATTTTTAGATGTCTTTAGACTCCCTTTATCCTTGGTGCTGAAAAAAAAAAAAGTGAAAGTGTGTTTGATATGAAAAGGAGGGAAATTAGTATAAAGAAAAATAAGGGAGTCCGGTAGATGAAAAGGGGAATAACACGGGTTTTTATTGTAAAATGTGCAAGCTTGGTGTGTTAACCACTAATCCCAAATTTCCCTAACCTTTACCCAAACTTTACATTACAAGCTCAAAAGACCTATCGATCCATAATTGCACATAAGATAGAATACCCATGGTTATCACACAATTAGTATCCTGCTAGGACATGTTATCTGCTAATTGTCTGTGTGATGCACTTTATGTGAAACTGCACTAAACAACACAATTAAAATTTGGATAACATTATATGTTGGTGAGGTCATTCGAAAATCCCATTTAAATATTGAGCAAAACTCGAATAAATAGGTGTTTCATCTTGGTAATAAAATTCCTAGCATTCCATCAATAGGATTTAGGACTTAATAAGTAAAACTAATTGCTGTCTCACGAGTCGTGAGATAATTAGTGTAGCTTATTAACTCTTAGTCTCCTGATTAATTATTTTAAATAATTAATATTTCTTAACCATTTTATAATGGAGGATGTCTCACGAATCGTGGGTCGTTCCGGAATAAGTTCGGTTGAAATCTTACGATTGATGGATCCTGCTCAACACTAAAGTAGATATGGATGTCTCACGAGTCGTGGGTCCATGATTGAAAGATTAGTGACACAAAAATATTACTAGAAATTCCATGAGGATGGAATCGGCAATTCGTACCTACCTAAAGATTCATAGACCTTTGGATGTTTCACGAGTCGTGGGTCCAAAACTAAGAATGCTTGGGATCCTAGTACCCATTGAGAAAATAAGTTTCTTCTAAAGTTGTTAGGATTTCTAGACTTTCTAAAAACAGTGGGAGAACATATTTCTAAAGACCTTGATAATATGTAATCGCTATTATTCAGCATGCTCATGATTTCTCTGTTTTTCCATTTAGATTGTAGTTCTGCGATTCTCTACAATTGAAATGGCAACCCAAAACCCTTTGGTATCCATCCTCTAATCTAACAAGTTGACGGGGCCCAATTACTTTGATTGACTTCGGAATCTAAAGATAGTTTTAGATTCTGAAAAAAGAAGATATGTTCTCATCGAGGGAGAGCCTGTCGCTGAAGGCGAGGCTCCGAGACCAAGGTCCCACGCCTAACTTGGAGAGTAACGTCCCTCAGCCAATCATAGAGAGTGATACACGCAAAAATCCTCCCCTAGTAAGACGTTCTGAACGTATTCCTAGACAACCAGAGAGATGGTATGGTTTTCTCCACCAAACATCTCAAATGGATAATGATCTATTAACTTATGAGGAGACACTGTTAGATTCGGACTTTGAATAGTGAAAAGAAGCAATGAAATCCAAAATGGATTCTATGTACTCTAATCAAGTTTGGACCTTGGTTGATCCACCTGATGGGATTAGGCCCATAGGATGTAAATGGATATATAAGCGCAAGCTTGGAGTAGATGGAAGCGTGGCAGCCTTTAAAGCAAGATTAATTGCTAAAGATTTCACTCAAAGACCTTCTCCCCGATTGCAATGCAAAAGTCCATTAGGATCTTGCTTGCTATTGCAGCATATTATGACTGTGAGATATGGCAAATGGATTTGAAAACTGTCTTTCTCAATGGAGACATTGACAAAGACATTTACATGGAGCAACCCATGGGTTTCACATTCAGTGGGAGCGAACAAAAGATTTGTAAGCTCCAACGATCAATCTACGGATTGAAATAATTTTCTAGGAATTGGAACATTCGATTTGATGAAGCGGTCAAACCGTTTGGCTTTATTCAAAATCCGAATGAGTCCTACGTGTACAAGAAAGAATTGGAAACCTCGGTTCAATTTCTAATACTTTATGTAGATGACATCCTCCTCATTGGGAATACAAAGGATGATATGAAAGTAACAAAGTTTTGGTTATCGAACCAATTTGAGATGAAGGATCTTGGTGATGTATCCTACATTCTTGGGATAAAGATCTATCGGGATAGATCTAAGAGATTGTTAGGATTATCACAATCGGTTTACATAGACAAATTACTAAAGAGATTTAGTATGGAAGAGTCCAAACGTGAAAAACTTCTAATGGGCCCGAGAACAATTCTTTCTAAGAAGCGGTGTCCCAAGACTGAACTTGATAAGTCCAGGATGTCCAAAATTCCTTATACATCAGCTATAGGAAGCATAATGTGTTAGGAATAGTGCCCTAGAAAGCCGATTGTATATCCGCTTTGTGTTTTTCCTTATTGTAATCACAAACAATCTTTGAATGAAATAACGAATTGAGGCAACACTTCTTTATATGCTCTTGTTTGGTATGCGTTTACTTTATCTGTGCATGCATAAGAACTCCCCTAAATCTGATGACTTTAGGACTCTACCATTTAGGTGAAATGGTTCATGAAACGAGCGCTATATCACATAAGTCATGATTAGTAAAATACTCCAAGCTGATGAGTCCTACAGACAGTGGGAGTGTCAACCTGACTCCTCTAAGGCTTGCTTGTGGGATCACGCCCTTAAGAAGGGCCACCTTGTTTCATGGAGGTGCAAAGTGTATAGTTGATACGTGCGTGATACATAAGGGTGCTTACTTTAATAAGTAAGTTCACTGAGGTGCCCCGTGTGAGAACATTCCTAAATGGGAAAGGAAGTTTCTATTTCAGGAAATGGAAACTTCCAGATTAGGAAATATCTCACGAGTCATTGATGTGATTAATTGATCCTTAGACTTGAGGTTCCTTGTCACTTTATGAGTTAACTCTATAGTCTTAGGTATAAGCTTTAAAGGGTGTCGCCTTAGACAACTGATTCAAGGCTTATGCTGGGGCTGCACAAGTGATTCATGAAAGTGAATGAGAATCAAGAAAGGACCTACACTTGCATTTGCAAGGTGATCTCTTATTGTGTAAGTCATTCATATGCCATATGGAGTCCTTGGCCAAGGCAGTAGATCAAGACATCAAGAAAAGGGTTTCTTGGATTGAGATCAAATGGATATGAAATGCACTTAGCTTTAAGACCAGATTATTAGGGTTCTGATTATTCCCTTACCCTAGATCTTGGTTGAGAGATAGTAAGTAGGAGGATTGTATCTCACATGAATCAATGACTTAAAGGTTCTGTCGAATCCGAACATTCCAATTCAGCTAGGGGTTAAACACCTGTTGCTAGACTATGGTCGTTTAATCTGTGGACTGATTAATTAATTAGTGAATTAATTAATTAGGGTCACTGCTAATTGAATTGAGAACCTAGAGGGTCACACACAACAACTTGGTTACATGAGTTGAGGCTTAAAAATGATTAAACGAGTTAATCGGGCCAAGAGGGTTCCACACGTGTGAAATCACACGTGTGGCTCACGTGAGTGACACGTGTCACGGTGACACGTGTCACTGTGACACGTGTCACTGTGACACGTGTCACACACGTGTGAATATATATATATATTGTATATATATGTATTAAATAATTAAATGTGTTAATTATTTAATAGACTTTGGTTTAATTTTGAATTAAAAAGAAAGTCATAATTTTGGAGAAAATAATCTAGTTAATTAATTACGAATTAATTAATTAGATAAAATAAGTTATTTATTTTAAATAAATAAAGTATAAAGTAATCCAAAAATAGTTTGGATAATTTTTAGCTCTCCTAAAGTTGATTTGAATTAGAATTCAAAGTCAAAGTTGGAAATTACTTGAAGATCAAGTAATAGGAGAGAGGAACCAAAACCCTTGCCTTTGAGGACAAGGATTTCGGCCGCCCCTCCCCTTTCCTATATATAGGGGAGCTCATGCTCCCCTTTAGAGCTAATTGGCAATTCTTTTGGTTCATGTGTTGAACACCTTCCTTTCTCCAAGATTAAATAAAACCCTAGGTTAAGCCTAAACACTAACTAGAGAACTAGCATCCTTACTAGTTAGATTGTGATCAAGTTGGTGGACTATCTCTAGAGACTTCAAGTTAGAAGTTTGAAGATTCGAGCTTTACCAAGGAGAGGGGATCAAGCCGCGAGAAGAGCGTTCTTGGGTGGCTTGAAACGCTTCAAGAAAGAATAAAAGAAAAGTAAGTTTTCTATCTTTACGAATTTGGTTACACGATTGCGAGTTTAAGATCCTTTTGTTGGGAAAATTTTTTAAATTCCGCTGCTTTCTGATTCGTGTTTTCCAACAAGTGGTATCAGAGCCACCTCGTTAATCGTGTTTCTGATTCGTCTCAATTAATCTGAATTTGGTAGAAATTCTTAGGCTTAGATGCGAATTAGGTATTCATGAGTTCTTTTAGAAAACCTGAAATACGAAACTGTAATTTTTCTTGAATTTCTGAAACTTTTTTCTTAAATTGTGTTTTTGAAAACCGTTTTGATTGAAATATGTTTAAATCAAATTTTTTTTATTTTGGATTCAACCGGGTTTTGGAGAAACCCAAAAATACGAAATGGGATACGAAAAGAACGGGCCTGGGCGTGCTAGCACGTCGCACGCCCAAGCCCCATCACCGCCGCCCAGCCTCCCGCTTCCGCGCGGGAGGCCTCCCGCCCGCCTAGGCGCCTTGCTCTCCTGTCCCGCAACCGTGCGGGACAGCCGCCTGCTCCTCCCGCAACCGCGCGGGAGCGCCCGCCCAGGGATGGACGGGACTGCCTGCCCGCGCCGCACGTCTGCGCGCAAGGGCGCGCCTGGCGAGCGCACGCTGGCGGCAATCGCTGCCGGCTGTGCGCAGCGCTGGCGCGCGCCTAGCGCGTGTTCCTGCGCGGCGGGCGGGCGAGCGCCTAGCGCGTGTTCCTGCGCGGCGGGCGGGCGATCCCGCGTCGTCCCGGGCCCGTGTTTTCGTGTTTCGTGTTTTTCCGGTCCGTAAAATCCCGATTTAATTTTATTTTAATTTTATCTTTTAAAATTAGTTTTGCTAAAATAAAATTATTTTAAAATTTTGATTAAATTGGGATTTTTGAGAAATTAAGCGATTTAAATTTTGGAAAAATTACAATCTTTGTTTTCTGAAAATATTGAAAGAATAAAATTATTAATTTTCTGAAATTAATTAGAATTTTATTAGTTTAATGTTTTTCGGGTTTTATTGAAAAGGCTCTTGAACAAGAATTGCATCTAAGTCGTGTTTTAAGCTATTAGAGCTTAAAGCGAGAATTTTAATTTATTGGTTAAATTTAAATTCTTGCAAAAGCATGTTAGGTGATCATGGGTTTAGATCTATGTATGGTTTTAATTTTTGCACATGGATGGTTTAAATTGGGGTTGGAGCCCTATAGTTGCGTTTTTCAATTGAGGTTGGAGCCTCACTTATGTGCGTACTGTTATGTGATTTATTATGTGGCTTTCCATATTACTGTTTTTGAGGCCGGGGTATGCCCCGTGTAATTGTCTAAGGCCAATATGAAGATTGAGCCTTATTACTTTATGTTTTTTTCTTTTTATTGTAATTTGAGAGTAGAGATAGGTGGTGAGGTTTTATTTTCATTTTGGAGACAATGCACCCATGGAGTAAGATGGACCACATTCAAGTAACAAGGAGGCCATAAGTGAAGAACCCTCAACATGTTAGGGAGGGGAATCTCAATTGTTAAATGTAATAGAGATAGGGCTCGTATTTTGTTACCGCTTTCCCTTATGTGATTTAAACTGTTTATGTGGCATGTATGTTAGGACTTGTGATTGTGGAGTGGCTCCCACATATCACGCATAAGATAGGTAGAACCCATGATCATCTCATGTTAGTATCATGCTAGGACATGTTATCTGTTTATGTGCATGTTTGAAATGCATTTAATTGTACTTGCATTAATCAAGACTAATAAAATTGGATAACATATATGTTGGTGAGGTCGAACCGGACAACTCTCCGGTTGATTCGAAAATTCCCATTAAATATTAAGCTAATTTCGAACAAATAGGTGTTTAATTCGAGATGCAAATTTTGAATTAAATTCCTAGCATTCCATCAATAGGTTTTAAGTTTAGTAAGTAAAGCTGGTTATTGTCCGCGAGTCGTGGGATAGCTAGTCCCGAAGGGGAGGCTCCCACTCGGGCCGAGCGGGACGCGATTCAGAAGTGGAAGGATGATAATCTCCAAGCCCGTTGCCTTATGTTGGCTAACATGTCTCCGGACTTGCAAAGGCAACATGAGGCCATGGAATTTGCTTGGGAGATTTACGACCACTTAGAGCAACTTTACCGCCCTCATGAACGTGTTACAAGGTATAACACTTCAAAGGAATTATTCCACTTGAGAATGAGGGAAGGTACAAGTGTCCATGAATATGGGCTCAAGTTTCTCGCCCTTACTGAGAAACTTGCATCCATGGACATGCCACTGAAAGATGAGCTTTCAGTGGATTTGTTGGTAGCTTCGCTCCCTCCATCATTCAACCCATTTGTCCTTAACTTCAATATGAATCATGCTGGTGCTACTATAGCTGAGCTGATTAGTCAACTTGTGACTGCTGAAAGCACGATCAAGAAGGACAATAAGGTTTTGATGGTGAATGCTCCTTCTTCCTCTTCTGGGCCTTCTAAAGGTAAGGGCAAGAAAGCCCAAAAGAAGAAGAAGAAACCCCTTAGGCCCACTGGTGGCATTTCGAAGGGGAAGGCCCAAAAGAAGAAGCGTGATCAGAAAGAGGATGTTTGCTTCCATTGTGGCAAAGCGGGACATTGGAGGAGAAACTGCCCAGAGTACAAGTCTACTCTAAAGAAAGGTATCTTTCTCGTTGAAGTAAATCTTTCTATTAATTCTAGTTCTTGGGTACTTGATACCGGTTGTGGAACTCATATCTGTAATGATGTACAGATGCTAAGTGAAGTCCAACAACTCAAAGAAGGAGAATGTGTCTTGAAGATCGGCGATGGCTCAAACGTTGAAGCTCGAGCTTTATGCACAATTAGATTAGATTTAGGTAGTTTTGAGTTAGTCTTAAATAAAGTCCTTTATGTGCCGAGCATTATTCGTAATATAATTTCAGTTCCAATATTAGATTGTGAAGGTTATGAAACTTATATTAAGAATGGTAAATACTTTATCAAACGGAACAACTCTTCCGTTCACATCGGTACTCTAAGCAATGGACTTTATCTAACTCAGAATATCAATATTATGAATATACAACGAGAAACGAAGCGTAAGAGAGATGACAAAGTTTCAGCTCCCTTATGGCACGCTAGATTAGGACACATTTCCAAGAACAGAATTAGCAAGATAAACACTTTAGGATCATTCTCTGAAAATGATCTTAAGGAGTTAACTTCTTGCGAATCCTGTCTCAAAGGAAAGATGTCCAAAGTTCCTTTTAAAGGAACTGTGGAACGTGCCACTAAGGTCTTGGATTTGATCCATTCTGATGTTTGTGGACCGCTCAGTGTAAGCACTAGAAACAATCATCAGTATTTCATAACCTTTACTGATGACTTTAGTCGGTATGGTTATGTATACTTAATGAAGTATAAATCTGAAGCTTTTGAGAAATTCTTAGAATTTCAAAAGGAGGTTGAGAACCAAACTGGTCACAAGATCAAAGCACTTCGATCTGATCGAGGAGGCGAATATCTTAGTGAAGAATTCCTTAATCATCTTAAAGATAATGGGATTATCTCTCAGTGGACTCCTCCGGGAACTCCTCAGCTTAATGGAGTTTCTGAGAGAAGGAATCGAACCCTACTTGATATGGTTCTTTCCATGATGAGTTTCACTGACTTACCACCTTCTTTCTGGGGTTATGCCCTAGAAAGTGCAGCAAAGATTCTGAATCTAGTTCCCTCTAAGTCAGTCCCTAAAACGCCCTATGAAATGTGGCATTGTAAAATCCCTAGTTATTCTTACTTAAGAATTTGGGGTTGTCCTGCTTACGTGAAGAGGACAATGGGAGATAAGTTAGAATCTTGTTCTAACTTATGCTACTTTGTAGGTTATCCTAAGGAATCCATAGGATATTACTTCTATGATCAATCTGAGCAAAAGGTGTTTGTTTCCAGAAAGGCCACTTTTCTTGAAGAACCGTTCCTTAAAGAAAGGAAAGGCAAGATCATAGAATTAGATGAAGTACAAAGTGACCCCACGCCACCCACTGAAGAAACGTCCCCTACTGATCAACCACAACCAATCACGAATTTCGATACACACGAAAATCCTCCTCTAAGGCGTTCTGAACGCACTCCTAGACAGCTGGAGAGATGGTATGGATTTTTCCATGAAATCTCTCAAAAGGATAATGATCCTTTAACATATGAGGAGGCACTTTCAGATTCTGACTCTGAATAGTGGATAGAAGCCATGAAATCCGAAATGAACTCCATGAACTCCAACCAAGTTTGGACCTTGGTAGATTTGCCTGATGGGGTCAAACCCATAGGTTGCAAATGGATCTTTAAGAGAAAGCTTGGAGTTGATGGACGCATTGCAGCATACAAAGCAAGACTGGTTGCAAAATGATTCACTCAAAGACCCGGCGTGGACTTTGATGAAACTTTTTCGCCAGTTGCAATGCAAAAGTCTATTCGGATCATGTTTGCCATTGCTGCATATTATGACTATGAGATATGGCAAATGGATGTGAAAACTGCCTTTCTCAATGGTGACATTGACAAAGACATCTATATGGAGCAACCCATAGGTTTCACATTCAGTGGGAGTGAGCAAAAGGTTTGCAAACTCCAAAGATCAATCTATGGATTGAAACAGGCTTCTAGGAATTGGAACATTCGATTTGATGAATCGGTCAAAGTGTTTGGCTTCATCCAAATTACGAATGAATCATGTGTGTATAGAAAGGAATTGGAGACCTCAGTGCAATTCTTAGTACTTTATGTTGATGACATCCTTCTTATTGGGAATTCAAAGGATGACATGAAAGTAACTAAGTTATGGTTATCGAACCAATTCGAGATGAAAGATCTTGGTGATGCGTCCTATATCCTTGGAATTAAAATCTATAGAGATAGATCTAGAAGGTTGATAGGACTATCACAATCGATGTACATTGACAAAGTATTGAAGAGATTCAATATGGAGTCAGCAAAGGTTAAGAACCTTCCTATGAGTGTAGGAATATGTCTTTCAAAGAAGATGTGTCCTAAGACTATTCTTGAGAAGGAAAGAATGACTCATACGCCTTATGCATCAGCAATAGGTAGCATAATGTATGCAATGTTGTGTACTCGACCGGATGTGGCTTATGCACTTACTGTAACAAGTCGTTTCCAATCTGACCCTGGAGATGGTCACTGGGCTGCCGTGAAGAATATTCTTAAGTACTTGAAAAGTACTAAAGAATTATTCTTAGTTTACGGAGGTCAGAAAGATCTTACTGTCGAAGGATACTGCGATGCAAGCTTTGCATCTGACTTAGATGATTTTAAGTCAATGTCAGGATACATTTTCTGCCTAAACGGCGGAGCAGTGAGTTGAAAGAGTTCCAAGCAAACTACCACTGCAGATTCGACCACTGAGGCCGAATACTTAGCTGCAAATGATGCAGCTAAGGAAGGTGTTTGGATTAGAAACTTCATTCAAGAGTTGAATGTTGTTCCTAGCATGAAAGACCCCATTACTGCGTTTTGTGACAACACTGGGGCGGTTGCTCAAGCAAGAGAACCAAGATCTCACCAACGGACCAAGCACATTATGAGGAAGTATCACCTAATCCGTGATATTATCAAAAGAGGAGATGTGCAAATTGAGAGGGTCACATCAGCAGAGAACGTGGCAGATCCACTTACTAAACCCCTTAGTCGAGAAGCTTTCCAAGGTCATCTTTAGAAGATGGGACTTAGAGTAGCTTTAGAATGTCTTTGATGGGCAAGTGGGAGATTGTTAGGAATAGTGCCCTAGAAAGCCGATTATATATCCGCTTTGTGCTTTTCCTTATTGTAATCACAAACAATCTTTGAATGAAATAACGAATTGAGGCAACACTTCTTTATATGCTCTTGTTTGGTATGCGTTTACTTTATCTGTGCATGTATAAGAACTCCCCTAATCCTGATGACTTTAGGACTTTACCATTTAGGTGAAATGGTATGAAACGAGCGCTATATCACATAAGTCATGATTAGTAAAATACTCCAAGCCGATGAGTCCTACAGACAGTGGGAGTGTCAACCTGACTCCTCTAAGGCTTGCTTTTGGGATCACGCCCTTAAGAAGGACCACCTTGTTTCATGGAGGTGCAAAGTGTATAGTTGATACGTGCGTGATACATGAGGGTGCTTACTTTAATAAGTAAGTTCACTGAGGTGCCCCGTGTGAGAACATTCCTAAATGGGAAATGAAGTTTCTATTTCAGGAAATGGAAACTTCCAGATTAGGAAATATCTCACGAGTCATTGATGTGATTAATTGATCCTTAAACTTGAGGTTCCTTGTCACTTTATGAGTTAACTCTGTAGTCTTAGGTATAAGCTTTAAAGGGTGTCGCCTTAGACAAGTGATTCAAGGCTTATGCTGGGGCTGCACAAGTGATTCATGAAAGTGAATGAGAATCAAGAAAGGACCTACACTTGCATTTGCAAGGTGATCTCTTATTGTGTAAGTCATTCATATGCCATATGGAGTCCTTGGCCAAGGCAGTAGATCAAGACATCAAGAAAAGGGTTTCTTGGATTGAGATCAAATGGATATGAAATGCACTTAGCTTTAAGACCAGATTATTAGGGTTCTGATTATTCCCTTACCCTAGATCTTGGTTGAGAGATAGTAAGTAGGAGGATTGTATCTCACATGAATCAATGACTTAAAGGTTCTGTCGAATCCGAACATTCCAATTCAGCTAGGGGTTAAACACCTGTTGCTAGACTATAGTCGTTTAATCTGTGGACTGATTAATTAATTAGTGAATTAATTAATTAGGGTCACTGCTAATTGAATTGAGAACCTAGAGGGTCACACACAACAACTTGGTTACATGAGTTGAGGCTTAAAAATGATTAAACGAGTTAATCGGGCCAAGAGGGTTCCACACGTGTGAAATCACACGTGTGAATATATATATATATTGTATATATATGTATTAAATAATTAAATGTGTTAATTATTTAATAGACTTTGGTTTAATTTTGAATTAAAAAGAAAGTCGTAATTTTGGAGAAAATAATCTAGTTAATTAATTACGAATTAATTAATTAGATAAAATAAGTTATTTATTTTAAATAAATAAAGTATAAAATAATCCAAAAATAGTTTGGATAATTTTTAGCTCTCCTAAAGTTGATTTGAATTAGAATTCAAAGTCAAAGTTGGAAATTACTTGAAGATCAAGTAATAGGAGAGAGGAACCAAAACCCTTGCCTTTGAGGACAAGGATTTCGGCCGCCCCTCCCCTTTCCTATATATAGGGGAGCTCATGCTCCCCTTTAGAGCTAATTGGCAATTCTTTTGGTTCATGTGTTGAACACCTTCCTTTCTCCAAGATTAAATAAAACCCTAGGTTAAGCCTAAACACTAACTAGAGAACTAGCATCCTTACTAGTTAGATTGTGATCAAGTTGGTGGACTATCTCTAGAGACTTCAAGTTAGAAGTTTGAAGATTCGAGCTTTACCAAGGAGAGGGGATCAAGCTGCGAGAAGAGCGTTCTTGGGTGGCTTGAAACGCTTCAAGAAAGATTAAAAGAAAAGTAAGTTTTCTATCTTTACGAATTTGGTTACACGATTGCGAGTTTAAGATCCTTTTGTTGGGAAAATTTTTTAAATTCCGCTGCTTTCTGATTCGTGTTTTCCAACATAATGCATGTGATGCTATGTACTCGATCGGATGTGGCTTATGTACTTAGCGTGACTAGCCGATTCCAATCTGAGCCTGGTGAAGGTCACTGGACTGCTGTAAAGAACATCCTTAAGTACTTGAGAAGAACTAAGGATTTGTTCTTGGTTTACGGAGGCCAACAAGATCTTGTCATTAGATGATACTGTGATGCAAGCTATACATCAGACATGGATGACTTTAAATCCATGCCAGGATACATATTCTGCCTGAATGGCGGAGCAATGAGTTGGAAAAGTTCCAAGCAAGCGACCACTGTAGATTCGACGACTAAGGCCGAATACTTAGCTGCAAACGATGCAGCTAAGGAAGATGTTTGGGTAAGAAACTTCATCCACCAGCTGGGTGTAGTTCCTAGTATTAAAGACCCTGTTACAATGTTTTGTGGCAACAGAGGGCGGTTACTCAAGCAAGAGAACCAAGATCTTACCAAAAGACCAAGCACATTTTGAGGAAGTATCACTTGATTCGTGATATCGTCAAGAGAGGAGATGTGCAAATTGAAAGAGTCACATCGGCAAAGAACATGGCAGATCCACTTACAAAAGCCCTTAATCAACAGGCTGTCGAAGGACATCTTCAGAAGATGGGTCTTAATTAGCACCTGAGTGGCTTTGACGGGCAAGTGGGAAATTGTTAGGAATAATGTCCTTAAAGCAGCTTTTGACTTTACTATTTCCTTGTGAAATCACAAACAATCTTTGAATGATAAACGAAATGATTTTGTTCATAGGTAATCACTTCTTTATGTGTTTATTTATGTCTGTTTGGGCTTGACTGTTTTTGGCATGTATTGAACTCCCCTAATCCAATGAGGCCGTTAAGAACTTTGCCCTTATGGGAATGGCACATGAACCAAGTTCTTGACTCCATAGGTGAGGATTAGAAACTTCTCCAAGTCGATGAGTCCGACATACAGTGGGAGTGTCAACCTTGACTCTGCTGAGAGTTGCTTATGTGATTATGTCCTTTTGAAGGATCACTCAATTTCATGGAGTGATAAGTGCATACGATGATGCGTTCATAATACATAAGGGTGATTGTTACAAGAACTTCATCACTGAGATGTCCCGCGTGAGAACATTCCTAAATGGGAATGGCAGTTTCCTGAAACTTCCAGATTAGGAAATATCTCACAGGTCAACGTTATTCATTAATCCTTAGACTTGAGATTCTCTAATGTCTCATATGAGCTAACTTTGTAATCTTTGATATAGGCTCAAAAGGGTGTCTCCATATAAACACTTAAACCACGGCCTATGTTGGGATTACACAAGTGACATATGTAGAATTAGTAGAATCGATAAAGGACTTACACTTGTTAAGAACAAGAATGATCTCTTACTGATTGAGCTGTTCGTAGTCCATTAAACATTAAACCCTTGGTCAAGGTAGACAAAAGATCAAGACATCCAGAAAATGGGGTTTTCTAGTATTGAGATCGAAATGGATATGAAACGAACTTAACTTTAAAGATCAAGAATATTTGGGCTCTAAGAATATTTCCATGCCTTAGTTCTTGATTGAGAGATAGAGATATAGGAGGATCGTATTTCATTGATTGTCATTGACTGAAAGGTTCTTCGATTCATTTCGTTATTCGGCTAGGGGTCACACACCCATTGCTAGATTAAGGTAGTGTGATCTGTGAAATGATTAATTAATTAATTACTTTCACTACTAATCGAGTAATGAACCTAAAGGGTCACACACGAATGCTAGAATACGAGGGTTATGGTAGGATGTTAATATGATTAACAAAGGATCAAAATGTTGATCGAAGAGGGCGAGACGAATCACGGCCCGCCACGTGTCACGCTTGGAACGTGACTGCCACATGTCATGAATAAGTGGATGTCACGTGTCATGCACACGTGGCCTGTACGTGCATTGTACACGTGCGGTAATTTGGTTCGTGAGTGTGGAATTTTCCACACGCGAATTCTTTTCTAGAATTAATTAATTAAATTGTAATTAATTAATTTTGGTCTTTTAATTAATTATTGAATCAATTGTTAAGACTATTTTCAAATAAACTTAACGCAATAAATAATTAATTGAGAATTAATTAATTTATTGAATGTTGACTTTTAACTTTAGGAAAGTTGAAAAGTCAAACTTCCTATTGTAGGAGAGAGAAGGTTATCCTTGCAAGACTTGGAGAACAAGTTGGAAACTTATTCTTCCAATTAAATTAGTTAATTAGTGAGCAAGAAAACAACTCCCATTGGGTCTTGGAAACCCTAAGGAGTTCGAACCCCCTTTTATAAATACAAGAGATGGTGCTTCTCTTATTTTTTAGACCAACACTCACGAAGTGTTAAGTTTTTGAGAAAATCCAAAAGAAAAGTTTTCAAAGCAAAATTATCCTAGCCTTAACACAAGCCATAGAAATAGCATTCTCACTCGCTTGATCGTGTTCTAGGACTGGTATGGATACGCTTTGGAGGGCTTCTACTTTAGGGTCTAATTCAAAGGAGGTTCGGGGGACTTTCCGCTTGAAGGGTGTTCGTTAGGCGGTAACGACATCACTAGAAAGTTTCTAACATCGTAAGTTTCTAAAACCCCCGACGTTATGATATGAAAATTGCAAGACAACAATTAAAGTTTTGGAAAATTTTAAACTTCCGCTGTACAACTCTTTCTAGTTTTCCAACAAGTAGCAAGCTTGTAGTTGTGTAGCAGCTTGAACCTGTTTGTAGCTGAAACCCAACAATTATGTCTAAGGTGTTATTTTAATGTTAATAATATTGTAATTTTCTTTATCATTAATCGTGTTTAGTTTTATCTTACTTTCAGTTTGTGTGATAATTTAAGATTTGGTGTAATTGCGTATGTTCTATTAATTTAGGAACTACATTTTGTAATTCATAAAATCTTTTGATAAAAACGTTGTTGGGTCCACGTCTTACACTAGTGTTGAAATAGAAATTATTTATGCACTAGTATTACTAGGGTGCAAACCATCCGAGCCAAATCACGAGCTTCTTGAGCCGAGTCTGAGTTGGCTCGGATTGAAATAGCTTGTACACGAGCTCGAATTGAGCTTTGACGAGCCCGAGTTAGAACTTGAGTCAATCTCGAGCTCCTAGTGCCTGGGCTTGTGTTGATATATATTTTTATAAATTATATATATGTATATTGTATTTTATATTACATATAAATATATATTTAATTTATAATATATAAATTAATTAAATATTTATACAATTATATAATTATATAGTTTCTAAGTTTAAATAAAATACTAAATATATATCATATATTATATATATAATTTTATTAATTATATATGGTCCAATGTTATATTATGAAAATGTACACTTATATACCATATTGACTATACTAGATTATTTGTCTTTTAAAATCTTAAAAATACATGATTCCCAAAGTATATAGTTTGACAAGATAATATCAATCGTATATTATGTACATCGCCCTTAATAATATATGAGCAAAAATATATTTGATTTAATAGTTAAATAATATATATAATATATCATGATTGTTTTATACAATATTATATATGTATGCATGTTTTTGTTAGTGTACTTGATGGTGCAGAAAATCAATAGGTGATTTAAGTTCCAATCACTTTAAGATTTGTTTGTGAGAGGGGGAAGACCATCACAGGCGAAAAGAGGTCTCAAGAACTGGGTATCCAAAGTGCGTGGGTTCTTCCAACTAGGATAACACCTTCAAATTGCAGCTATGATGCGGAAATGGAGAAGTGTGTGAGCTTTGGAGAGAAAACCAGAGAAATGCCCAGTTATGTGTTTTTGTGTATACGTGATTGTGTCTGGAGAAGTTGATCCCCTAATATGAATGAAAGTTCTCATATTTATAGGTTGAGGGTAAGGGTGATTTAGTAAATGTAACCAAGTGGTCCCTAATCCAATATGCCCTAGACACGTGTCGTAGTGTGAGGAACTGATAACGACATCCTGGAAGATACCTGCAGGCAGGTGTTGGTGGATGTCAGAAATGTGTGTGAGCGGTGATATGGTGTGATCAGTGCCAGTTGCAGGAGGGTAAGCATGAGCGTTGAGGGGCTATGAAGGCATTTCACGAGCGTGATAATGCTCGGAGGGGAGAGTTCCCAGGGCGGCCTATACGAGCGTTGGGGCGCTCGGGTGGTGTAGGGCATGTGACCGCGGGTACTCTGGAGAAAATCACCTTTGGTATGGAAGGGATTGACCCTAAGAGAATAACGAGCGTCCCTTGGCAAGTGGGCCCTTAAAGAATAAGGCCGCGGATAGATGGGTTGGATCCGTATCGCGAGCCCATATACCCGAGCGTCTAAGCCCAGGTGCAATTGGGCCACCCCAATGACGAGCCGTCTAGATTGCGACACGTGTATAAGTCCGATTCGAGCGTGATTTGGGCTCATCAGTACTAAATAAGTTTAATGTGTTATATATACGGGGAATTCCCGAAAAATCCTCAAATGGGGAGTCAAATTTGCTTTAACTCCCAATTTTCAGAAAAAAATTCGTTTGCTCCCCAGATGAGAGGCCAAATTTGCTTTAACTCCCCATTTTCAAAAAATATTGTATAAAAACTCAAGAATCGCGTAACTAAATCCCCCAAATGATGTACAATTTTTCCCAAATCCCCATCGCCTCCGCCGCAGTCCACCGTCTCCGCCGGACTTCGAAGCTTTCCTCAGCCACTGTCCACCATCTCCGCCGGCATTCGAAGCTTTCTTCAGTTGCCGCCCACCATCTCCGTCGGCATTCGAAGCTTTCCTCAGCCACTGCCCGCCATCTCGGCCCGCCTCCGAAGTTTTCTTCAGCCATCGCCCACCATCTCGGCCAGCATTCGAAGATTTCCTCAGCCGCCTCCCACCATCTCGCCTCAAGCTTTCTTCTACAGATCGTAAATGAACGATTGTTGTTTCCATTTTCCTTTTCCCCAATATTTCTCCATTTCTTTCCCTTTTCCCCACATCCCTGAGAATTCAGGACTCGTCGAGTCAAGCCGAGCTGATCTCGAGTTTCCATCGAGTCAATCTCAAGACCTTAAATTCCCAGCTTGTTGATCTCGATCCCGAGTTCGAGTTAAGTCTATGATTTTCGATCTCAAGGTCGATCCTGAGCTCGGCTCGTTTACGGCCTTTATACACTATTGCGTTCAAAGATGCACTATTATTGCCATTTACCCACCGCAGGCACTTCTGTTCTTAATTCTCTCTCTTCTCTCTCTCCCCTTCCACCGCTTCTCTCTTAATCTCCCTTTGTTCGCCGTCGCCGACCGCCGGGACTCTGATTTTGCGGGATATCATCCAGATCCCTAGGGCTAATCGCTCCTGCGACCCTTTTCATATCTTCGCTCGAAACCTTCAATACTTCAATATTTTGAATCAGAGATCCCTAGGGCTAATCGTTTCATATCTTCGCTCGAAACCTTCAATAGTTCAATATTTTGAATCATGCATCGGTGAAGATCGAGCCTTTATTCTTGCCGCTACCATTAAAAAATCTTTTGAATTTAGAGAAATTTTCTCTTTTGATCAATCTTTCCTTTTCTTCGGTGGATAAGCACATAATAATCGGCAAATTGCAGCTGTCGTGACAAGGTGAGGCGTTTCCTTTCTATAATTTTATGTTAATTTCTATCTTAGCTGCTTTATTTATGATAAATATATATTACTTTCTCTGCAACCGGTCGGGTCTTCCTCTCTCTCTATATATACAGAATACAGAATGGAATTAAGATGGTTGATTAATAGCAGAGCAGAAAATATTTGTGGTAGTTTTGGAGTAGGAAGACGTCTTTGCTCATATGATTGTATGACAGAAAAGGATCATTTGATAAGATCGAACGGCATATGAAACTTTTGTTCAGGGTACATCGATTGCTTAGTAAATTTTTGGGCAATTAGTAAAGGATTGAGGGTAGGTGTTATTTAAGACTCCCTTTGTTGAACATGAGTATTTTGTAGGGGAGGCAGCAAAAGAAGAAGAAATTGGCCCCCAAGTCTTTCTAAATAGGTTTCCTGAGTTCTGCTCTACTAATTCCCTCTAAATTGGTTTCCTGAGTTCTCCCCAGACCTCCGCCTTCTCTGCCTCTACTCTACGAAGAGAGTTCCCGCTCCAAGACAAGGTTGCTCATTCCTGTTTGAAAACATATCTGGCTTGTACTTTTGATTTAGGCAAAGAGCATTGCATTGGGGTAATTGAGTTATTTATATAATCGAATCACTAGAGTTATTTTTAATCTCTCTCTCTCTCTCATCTTGTGTGTGTGCATGCGCTGTTTTTGGCATTTTAAGTATTAGCTCTTCCGCGGGGACAACAAATCTCATATCAACTCATACCCCAAAGAAATGGAGCCTCAAATTATAAAAGAAAGGAATGAGAAGAGCTCGGATATTAGGTATGAGGTTCTTAAACAATGCGTTGGAAAGAAAAGAGATGATGCTACAAAAGAGCTTGGTGGTGAGTGCGCACTAAACTATGTTAATAGTTCTTCTTGGTGAAGTTAATCCAAACTTCGTTCCTTTATTGCAGTAGAACTCAAGTAGTTTGACGATTCTATTTCATTTTTTGATGTGTATATTGCAGTAAGCCTGCCAACATTTCAGCATATTAAAAGTAACCATGGGATTAAGCAAAACAAGAACAACCCTTCCATTATTGAGGAATCAGCTCCAAATAAACGCCTTCGGGTTTGTGAAGACACAAGCTCTGTTTCTAGCAGCAGCACTCATCCATCCTTTGAGGAGAATGCATCTCCCAAAAGAAATGTGATCATAAAGGCAACTTCTGGAGTTGTTGCTGTGAGATTTAGTTTTTATGAGCCTTGGACGATGAAGATGCTTAGGGAAGAAGTGGGATGGAGATTCGAGTTGCAAACTCAAAGCTTCAGAATGAAATATGAAGATGAAGAGGGTATGATGACTCTACTACCAAAACAAGATGACTTGGAAGCGGATGATGACTTGAGTCTGTGTATAGACACCTTAACATCACTGGGCAAGGAGCCTATTCACATTTCCGTTGAACCTATTTAAGATACTCTTTTCCATTCGCTCAACTGTGTTGCACTGAGTTTTTTAAGTTATTGTTGGCACTATATTTGAAAGTTAATCTAATTAATATTTAATTAGATGGATGACTTCCAAAATATATTGATTTGATTGGTTAGCACAATATAAAGTTATATGTATGAAAGGCTAAGAGTTAAGTTCTTACAAGTTGTACAGGAATGGCCTTTTCTTTGTTATAGAGTTGACATGTATGATAGGGTAAGAGTTAAGTTCAAAAATAGCCTTTTCTTTGTTATAAGCCAAGTCTCGTACGTCAACAATGTGAGCTTTCATTTGTTCTTTCAGTTCATTTTGGTGTCACAGATAATTTTCACATTAATTGCTTAGATAATTTTCACATTAATTGCTTCTTTCGGTTGTTCTTTCATATGTGCGGAGCAACTTGGAGATGTCACGAAAATTAATAGTATCCACTTTGATGGAAGTATGTGTAATTTTGAAACAAGAGCTACATTTGTTAAAAAAATACGTGCAACTAGCAATGATGATAGAACAAAAGAACTTGTAATTCTTTTCACCCCTTCAAATTAATCCATTGGTAACTCCTTTCTCCTTAAGTTTATCATTAGGACAACGCCAAGCTAGGTAGGAATGTTAATAACAGATTTGCAAGCCATGTTTCAGCTTATTTCATGGGTTTTATCACAAAAATAAATTCAAAATGCTACCGAAGAACTTGTGTTGAGGAACCTGTCTGTCTTACCATTTTCTTAACTCCTCGTGCAACAATTTAATTTGTTTCTCGGATGCATCAAATTCCAGAATTGACAACCTTTCAGCTGCCAAGAGGATTCTTCTTCGTTTGGGATAAAAATAGCTCCAAGTCGTGGCTGATCATGTCAATTAGGGAAGTACTATAATTTAGGGATTTGTTTATATCCGATTGATTTTCTTTCTCTAGTTAGGTATTCTTGTACTGTACATAGTATGTATTCTTGTACTTGTATTATATACAGAACTTTCACACAGAAAAGTAATACAGAAAATTCCCCAAACATGTCTTTTCGTGGACCATAGCCATAGGATTTGGTTCCCGGCTTTCTATTTCTTGTACTTGTGGTCGGTTCTCTCCTAAATTAAACCAATTAAACAAAATTAGTGTATCAATAGTAGAAGCAGTGCACTCATAAAAATATCGAATCTCTTCGTACCTTGAAAAGATGGAATCTTTTCGTACCTTTAATTCTAACTTTCTAAGTGTATGATATGCAATCCAAATTTACAAACAAGCTTTCACTTCAAAGAACAAATTCTAAGATCATAATAAAAGCATACCGGCTCTAACATGCATTGAGAACACAAAATCATAATATAAAAACCATAAGATTTCATATAAACATAGAATCAAGACATATCAACTTCCATGTTTATCATTCCGTTAGCTAAAACGAATTTAGCTAATCGTAATTTTAACAAATACCGAAGCAATAATAACAATTAAACTAAGTAAACACATAATAACGAATCTAAAAGCTAACTAAAGAAAGGTGTCATGATCTGGCATAGTAATCTCAGAAATTGGGGTAATATATTCCATAATTTGATAACCTATGCGATAGAAGAATCTGATAGAAGATGATATCGGATAATATTGCAGGAGAATTGAGAAGAGAAGGAGTTGAGAGAGAGAGAGAACGCAGAAAACAGAGAAGAAAGAGATGAGAAACTAGAAATCTGATTTCATTACTTCTTCTCCCCAAAACCACACGACCTATTTAATCTGCTACATAAGAAACGTAATTGAAGACAATGTAAAATTGACACTTTTCTCTTCCTTTTACACGTTTTTTCCCTTTTTCCAATTGAGCCATACTTTTCTATTTTATATCCCGAAGTTACCCTTGAGCCTATGTCGTGGTCATGACATTTCTCCCCTCTTGAAAAGATCCTTGTCCTCAAGGATCCTAACTCATGACGCCTCCAAATCCTTATTCGAACCTTGTGCTTTTTCATGAAATTCTTCAAGTTTACAAGATCAATGAGCTGCTGTTTTAGAGCATAGTTAGCAAACCAGAGAACATGAGCAAGAATATATTCAGCCTTGGTTGCTTCTGCCCCAATAACACCTTTGCAACCTTTAAGACAAAAATTTAGCACCCTGCAGCCTTTGAGCTCCACTATCACTCCAATCAATCCATTTGTAATGGCTACTTGTTTTTGTGAACTTTTATAGCAAACAAGGTTTCCAATTTTTCCAAGGCTAATCTCAGTTATACGTAAGGACTGAGAAACCAAAAAATTAGCCAAAAGAATGTCAAGGATAAGATTTTGAACCATAAATTGAGCATGATCATCACTTGCAGCAAGATCCCATAAAATACATCCATACCCTTCCCCAATCAATCTCAGCTTTTCCTCAGCTACATCCAACTCTCTCAATTTCTTCTGTTGGTATAACCGGAATTCATCCTCCCCTTTTTCAAGTTCTTGTGATAGAATATTTGCTGTTTCTATGTTGAATTCGGCATCTTTTGCACTAGCAATCAATCTTTTAGGGGCCTCATCAAGAGTTTGTTTCTGGAATTCAATTTGCTTAAGCTTCATCACAGCCATTTCATCGAAAGACTCCACAAGCTGATCTTGCAATTTCTCCATCTCAATCAATTTTGCATCTCTAATCATACCTTTATTTGATGATTCTTGCATTAAATCAGCTGCTTTTGAGAGTGCAGACAACAATTTATGAGCTTCAATCTTCTTCAACTTCTCACACGCAGAATTCCCACCATTTCCAGAAAAATTCCTGCTTCCAAAATATGCAGAACTATGATCAGAGGCTGCTTTTGTAACAAATTCCACTTTTACCCAATCCTGTACATCATCAAAAATCATGATCAAACATTTATTTATCTCCTCAGCTTTTTCATACTCAAAGGCATATAACCTGAATCCAAACATCCGTCTCATAGCTTCCTTTGAGATAAGATTCTCAGACTTAATTGCATCAATGAATTGTTTCATACTAGCAATGAATTGCCCTGTGTTGGTAATGCTGCAAAACCCAAAGTTTGTTCCACCATGTGCCAAGCAATGAACAGCAGACCCATTCTTCGTGATAATCCTTTCCCAGTTCGCAGCAGTATAAGTTGCATCCATACTAGCAATGTTCCCTCCCCAATTCGTAAGCCAACTATTATATAACTCATTTGAAAAACGATGTGATTTTGCCAGCACGTTGTACTCTTCCTGCAACTTGAATATGGGCCATGGATTGTCACCGGTTGTGAAGTTAACAGCTGAGAAAACTGCATCACCTGAAAGTGTTCCTTTCTCAAGAGTTTCTCTAGAACCTCCATCAGTAGTACATAATATTATATCATCTCTGAGACATTTTCGAGCTATTTTGACCAAATAATGCAAGTAAGCTTTGTCATCTCCATATAAACCATATCCATTCTCAGCTTGGATTATTATTATAGGACCCCTATTACTGTAAAGAAGAGGCAACACTTTTGAAAGTAGAACGCCCCACCATTTTTTAACCAAGTCAAGGAAGGCAAGGTCCGATGATCTTAGACTAATAGGAGGTTCCTGAACAAGCACCCATGCAGGGAATCTGTTCAAATCCCACTCTTCACAATTATAAAGGCCAACAAGCGATATTACCCAAAAATTCAATTTCTTGCTTATGTTGAGAAATGAAATTATATCAGCAAAACCATCAAACACCCTATTATCTTGCCTCGATTCCTGCAAATTCCCACCACTTATTCGAAAGGGCTTACCATCTTCCCAAAACATGTCCTTAGCTATCTCAGATCTGCTTGGACCATGTTGCATATTTTTCTTGTATTCCCATTCAATCAATTTTCGCATGTCAGATAGCTGATCAGTCCAGACAGAACATCCTTTTTCACCAAATACATAAGTCGTGCACGAGAAATGTTTCATACAATCAGATTCACATTCGCCCTTGTCATTCCCACGTGATAAACTGAACTCCCACACGTATTCAACCCCACCATTCTTCAAAAGCTGATAATAATCTATAGATATATACTTCTTGTTACCCATTAAACATTTACAAAAGGGCACTTGCTCATCATTACACAAGCCAAACATCTCACAGCAAGCATAGACTGCACATTGTTGCTTTTGTTGAGACCAAAATGAGAACCAAACATCTCCAACCCAAGATAACTTCCTAATCCAATACTTCACGTGTAAACTACAATGCACATTTCGTAGCAAGTTAAATGACCATCCACCTGGATCAATCTTAAACTCAGTAATTGAATCAAACTTACAATATGGGAAGTGTATTCCATCAATGAAGGGATCGTTGGTGTTGAACTCATTTGCAACATCTCGAATTTTCAGTCCAGTTGCAATTTGATTATTTCCATTCGTTAAGCTCTCACTCAACACCCCAATACCAATTTCTTCCATCATATTTTTCCCAATCTTAACCTCTGGTACCTCGTACACATTGTAATAAATTTCCTTTGCCATTGATTCCTTCTCTTTGAAGACATGCTTATCATCTAACCTCATGTCTCCGGTTCCTGCTTCCAACAAATCCTTGGCTTCTCTCTCGTGCATTTCATCGAACACTTGTGTGTCGATATCTTCTACAACATCCTTTATTGTAAATTTCTCATCCTTCAAGCCACTATCAAAATTTGATACAATCATTCCAGTATCCTCTGTATCAAATTTCTCTAAGATAGCTACGGTTAGCTGTTCCCAACTGATAATTGAATGGTTTTCACTGAAACTTTGAAACCAAAGCTTAGCCTTACCTGAAAAATACACTGATGCCACGAGAACCTTGTTTTCTTCAGCTAATGTAGGGACAAGTTGAAAATACCTCTGAGTCTCTCCAATCCAAGCATTAGGGTTTTCCCCATCAAAAACTGGAAATTCCACTCTAGGGGATATTGAGCCCTTTCCTTCATTAGAGTGAGTCTTCTGATCAATTGAGAGTGTAGTTTTAGGGGGAGGTTCAGACAATTTATCCATGGAGGTAGATGAATCATCACCGAAAAACGCCGGAAGTTGATCCGCAATCCATCGCAACTGAGTGAGCATGTGCTCTCCCATAGCCAACATTCTCTCCACCGATTTATCAGCCTCACACCGAGGTTTACTCATGCTAACCACAGAACCGTCCGGATCGGAACGGCTCTGATACCATTTGTCATGATCTGGCATAGTAATCTCAGAAATTGGGGTAATATATTCCATAATTTGATAACCTATGCGATAGAAGAATCTGATAGAAGATGATATCGGATAATATTGCAGGAGAATTGAGAAGAGAAGGAGTTGAGAGAGAGAGAACGCAGAAAACAGAGAAGAAAGAGATGAGAAACTAGAAATCTGATTTCATTACTTCTTCTCCCCAAAACCACACAACCTATTTAATCGGGAAAATATCACTTCTGGTCCCATAGTTTAGATCCTTTTCCGAGTTTGGTCCCAAGGTTATTGACTCAATCAACCAAAGTCCTGACGGAGTTAGTCCCAATCCCAATTACACAAAAAACTGTTGTATAAATTGCTGCTTTCAACAGTTAGCCTTAGCTTATTGTTGGAGTGTGATAAACAATTGGATCAAAGAGTACTTTGAACACATGAGCATCCATAGTATCAGCATCATAATAGGCACTGTAGTAGAAAGTTACGTTCTTACAACTGATAAAGATGATTGCTTAATATTGGTCTAAATTGTAGTCTTGGCGGGACAATATATCCTCATCAAAAGCAATATGGCCACCACAAACGTTTAATGTTGTCATTAAGATCTGTGCTTCTTCCCAGAAATTTCCGTCTCACTGTTGCAGCTTCAACAACCATGTACAACCATGCCACAAGTTCATTGTTTAGCTGCACTGATGAACTTTCCTGGTTAAGGAAAGATGATGAAATCATCATAATGATAATCTGCGATTTTGCCCACGCGATTCTCTCGTTTGCCCTCTCGGGTTCGAATGTAGTCGAAAAGCCGCCAAAAAGTAAGCAAGATGAAGCTCTTTTATGTTTATTCCAAATTTATTAACATTGTGATTTTCATACCACCTGCTCAATTAATAAGATAATATGCATGAGTAAAGTACAGCTTTTTAATAATACAGAGTTAGTTAGATGACAATGGCTCTTTTTTTTTTTTGTTTAACTGGGACTAACTCTGTCAAGTTTTCAAAACAATAGGACTTTAGTTGACTGAGTCAATAACCTTGGGACCAAACTCGAAAAATGACCTAAACTATGGGACCAAAAATGATATTCTCCCTATTTAATCTGCTACATAAGAAGCGTAATTAAAGACAATGTAAAATTGACACTTTTCTCTTCCTTTTACACGTTTTTTCCCTTTTTCCAATTGAGCCATACTTTTCTATTTTATATCCCGAAGTTACCCTTGAGCCTATGTCGTGGTCATGACAAAAGGGAAAGAAAAACTAGGAATAATTGGTTGTCTTCGGATATTGAAATATTCGTCAATGTTTGTCTTCCAAGTAGGGATGACAACGAGCTGAGCCTTGGCTTTTTTTTGTGGTTCGGGCTTGTTGTACGCACGCTGAAATTGCTGATGCAGCTTAATTTTTGCGTAAAATGCATCTCCCTTGTTATAAAATCATAATTTGGCATCCCAAAACTTGACGACTTTAATATCACATCAGCCTATTTAAGGGGGATACCTGTTTTTGGTGGATGGGATTAAGACTATTTAAGGATGATTGGAACGTGATCTAATGGGTATTGTTAACTTAGCTTTAAGTCTTTATTGGGTATCATCCCTTGTGGGTTTGAGGATGTATTTATGTCTGCCTTGGAGTTTCATTTCAGATGTTTATATTTCTCAAAAACTAGTTCTGAAGCAATAGTCTAAACAGCTTGATCCTACTTCTAAAAATGCCTATACATCTTCTCAATTAAAAGTAGTTTCTGTTGTTCATCATCTATTTCAGAAAAGCATTTGGATCATGATCCTTTTTTCGGAAAGGGATCATGATCTTAAGCTTTGATTTGGAACTAAAACCGAATTAAATTTTGAAACATTACCATATTTTGGTTTTCAATCACTGGTGTTAAAAGAAGCGAATCATGAGTCATTGCTTTAAGAGCTGTTCCATACCATGGTATTGCATTAAATGAAATATTAATCTTGCTCATCATCTGATATGACTGATAATCAAACTCTGATATCACTCCTTGCTCCTACACAATGTGCATTAATGTTGATTATATTCATTGTAATATTAATGTATACAACCATCTAGGAAGTTGCTTTGGCCAAAAATTGGATCCGGGAACCTTATAGCACATGACGTTTGTTAAGGTGCGGATAGGAGTAAATTAATTGCTGAGATGCCCACTGAAAATCAACGCATTCAGTACGAGGTTTGTTTTATATTTTCCTTTTAATTTCTATATATGCAACCATTAATATTTATTTTATGAATTGTTATGAATTTTGATATTTAGGTAAGATATCAGAAGGCTCTTGAGGATCAAGAGAAACGTATGCTTGAGGATCCCGGTTACGTTGCACTAGATGATGTTTCGTTAGGGTCCCAGGTGCAAGGGGGTCCAAACAAGAAAGGCCGGCTGACTGGGTTGAACCATTTGCCGAAGACCTCTCCCATGTTGGCTTCTAGTGCAAGGTCGTCATCGCATAGTCCACGTTCGATTGAGTCACGCGAAGAAAATGAGATGAAGCAAATGGAATGATGAAAATTTTCCAACTCAAACTTTCCAACAACAGATGCTAACTACCATGCAACAAATGTTTGAGATGCTACAATCGCAAAGCAGGGGAAAACGTGTGTGCGACCCTCTGAATGAAGCCGAAATGATGCAGAAGGTGATGATGACGGAGGTATGTGTATATTTGTGTTATTTGTGATGCAATATGCTTTTCCTTGCTGAAATATGGATTCACACTTGAAATTACAATTTCTGGTGTATTAGTTCATCAAGTAGAGCTTTCAAATTTTTTTAAATGCGATTGAAATGTTCTGGGAGTTGTGTTCTGAGATTAAGAGACTAGTGATTTATAAAATTAGCATGAGAAATGCATTAGGTTTTGTTTGAGGAATATATGAATGTTACAGCTGCAAATCTGCATATATGAATGATGCTTCTTGCTTTTTCTTGCATATATGAATGATGCTTCTAGCTTCTTGCATGTATGAATGTTACTGTCTGCATATATGAATGATAATTCTTGCTCTTTTCTTCCATACATTGCATTTATGCTTCTTGCTTCTTGCTTATATATATATGTTACAACTGGAAATTTGCATATATGAATAATGCATATATGATTGGTGCTTCCTGCTTTTCCCTTGGTGCAGTTTTTAAGTTACGAAGTTCAGTGAATGCTTGGTTTTTCTTGTTGCAGTTTAAGGCATTGGGATTGGAGGTTGCAGCTTATTGATAATAGATAAATGAAATAAAGATAAAAACTATTAGGTTTGAAGATAATAGATAAGTGTTCAGAACTTTTATAATAAATATAAGTGACAGGTGCCGAATTCGTCAAAAATAAATATAATTCCGGTCTACGACTATTAGAGAGTATAGCGCAAATGGATCGAACCACAGAGATTGAGAGAAATTAATTCGAGAAATTAATTCAATTAAAATCTCAAGAAATTCACACGAAATAACAAGTAAAAGTAGGGTGATTTTGGGGCTAACTAAACTAATTAAACTATTAAGCAATTAATTAAAACTAAAAGTTAGAAGAATACGATCAAGCACGATGAAAGGGAGTTTTAATTCAATGAGAGGAAACAACACCTAGTTAGAGATCATAATTCAATTTTCACATCGAGGACACAAGGATAATTCCAAACAATTCAAATAGGTTAGCTATAGCAGATAGAGACACTCGATTCCACCTCGTTTTCACTTAAATTCTCGAATAGCCTAGAGACACTCAGACAACTATTTTTCCTAATCAGTTTCACAACCCCCAGAGACACTTCATAAGATTTAATGAACCGACAATATTAAAATCTATGAAAACACTAACCCGAATCAACCAAATCACGACATCAATCAAGCATTACATAAATTTCATGCATCATGAATGACTCTATGCAATTAAATCTACTTAGAATAGATCACAATAAACATGACACTCGAAGAATTAATAAATACTTGAATTGCATTGAAAATTAAAACAACTAGGTCTCAGGATATTTTAACCAAATTATAAATCTCTAACTAAATATTAGAAAATTAGCTACACATAGCCATAAAATTCAAAAACACATAATAAATCAAAAGCATGAAAGAATTGAAAATAAAAGAAGAAGAATTCGTTGCCGCTGGTCCCAAACGAGGGCGCGTTGTTGCTCCCAAAGTGGCGTCCGTAAGTCTGCCCGAAATCACCCTCACAGTTTCCTATATATACTTCCCCAATTTCAATAAATAGCATGTTTATGACAGCCCGTCTCAAAAGAATTCGTGTCCATCACTGTCCACGGACTTGCTGTCCAAGTTCTTTTGCAAAGTGGGTCTTTCTTTAATTAAATTAATTCCAACTCCCATGGGCCCAAAGTGATCAGGCCCAACTCTACAAAATCAAGCTAATCATCAATTAATTGTTCTTCGACAGCAATACGCGAACAATCAGTAGCTTCAAAATTCTTCTATTTCGGCCCAACCTTCCCATAAAATAGAAAAACGACTCAGTTGCACCCGAAACACCAAAAACACATCAAGGCACCAGATTATATCAAACAAAAGTATTAAAACGAGGCCACAAACTCACAAATATGCGAGGATAAAACACGCTATCAATAAGAAACCATAAATGATAAATAAGAATACATATTAAATTGTCAATTTGAAATATTTCCTAAATTAAGGAGATAATTAATATGATTTTTGAATTGTTTAGAAAAATTAAAGATTTCAGTTATTGCTAAATAACCTATCATAAAAATAATTTTATCAATTAAAATAATTCAAAATTCTAAAAAATTAGAATTTGGTCAAAATTGATATAATTGGCTTAAAACCTTTCTATATATTATAGTATAAATAGATATAGATCATGTTAGATTATTCTTACATTTGCCCTAATTTCGATTTTGTTCGTTATTAGATGTGGTATCGATTTGGTGGCCCACAAAGTTAGTTAAAAATATGGTTTCGACGGATGTTGGTTCGGGGAATTTTGCCACTTATGTTTCTGACGTTATTGTTTTTGCGTCTGAATAAATGGGCATTCTTGATCGTCTTTCTTTCAAAATAATAATAACAATATTTCATTAAAAGGGAAATATTATAGAAATATTATTTTCGTATAACTCCAATAAATAACATTCCAAGAATCTCATGATTTGATCATAAAAAAGACAATTTTATGATCAAATCTATCAATTGAAATGTATAAATCATGATAATTTATAAAGTTGTAATAATTCTAATTATTATCATGATAATTTATAAATCTATTGATTGAAATTTAGAAACTTATTTCTTGATTTAGATTCTTCGAATTATAATTTTAATTATGATATTTTATAATTTGTAATTCAATAATAATGACCTCTATATTTAAAAAAGAATATCCATTAAAACGGAAATATCATTGAAATAATATTTTTCACTATATAACTCCAATCAATAACATTCCAAGAATCCCATGATCTGATCCTAAAAAATAAAATTTCATGATCACATTCACATACTTGATATTTGTATCAACTAACACTACTATATAAACGCATTTACCTATCACATTTTCCCAACAAATACATACTGTGAAGAAACAATGGCCACCAACACTGGCGGAGCCACCATCACCACCGCCGTGGTACTGCTCGTGCTGGCAATGCACGCCTTAGCATTCAACGACGATTTTGGCCGCGTAAAGGATGATTTAAATGAATGTATTCTATTGTGCACCAATAACAAGCTGTGCGCTTGCAGTACTTTGCAGGCTCAGCTGAACAACAACTGTTGTGATGCTTATTGTCAGGATACATGTAACGGGGATGGCCCAGTCAATCGCTGCGGAGACCTTCCCAAGAAGCCTAATTGTCCTTGATTAAAACTAAAGAAATGAATTTATTTTTTAAAATCTATTTAGAATCTTGGTTGTTTTGATTTATCAATAAAATAATAATTACCTATCCCGTATTGATAATGCCATATTGCTATTGATTTATATTTTATAGTTATTGGAGGTGCTTATTATAATTCAAATAAATTAACGATGCTCTAGAGGAAAGTTAGAGAATAAATAATTTCAATATATATAAACTATAACATGAATCCAAAATAATAATAACTCTTCACACTCGACACATGGGTAGTAAAATAATTATTATTATCTAGATTTATTAAAATTAAATCATTCATATTTATATATTAAATATAATTATTTTTAATATCATTATTAAGTTATAATAAATAAATATGATAATATTATACTACTAAACATAATAATTAAAATATAGATTATAAAATATTAGGGAAAAAATAAAAAAATCATTAGATAAAACAACTAAAATGAGGTGATAGAAAAGAAGAGTTATCGCATTTTTAGAGTGTTGAATTAACTATTGTAAGAGTGATAAAATAAATAAAAAAAATCAATAAAAACATTTTTAGAATTAAAAAAACACATCTATCTCTCTTACTTAATATAATAATTTAAATAATAATAATTAATAATAATAGACTTCTATATAAAATTTTCGAATTGTCATCTGAACAATTTATAAGATTGTTATTTCAGCCAATTATAATAAGCGGTTCATTTTCCCAAGTGGTTAATAAGTTGTTAATACTCTGTTTATGGAGAAGTTAGAGGTACCGTGCTGTGTTGGGATTTGTAACAAATTTAGAAGTTATATCTCCCATTTCTCTGGTTTATGAATTGCGCTTGTAGTATAAATATTCATTTTATTAGTTATTTAAAGGTTTGTTTGTTTAGTTGAAGAAAAATAAATCGAGAAATTAAAAAATAGCGTTCAGAACGTCGATTTGTAGGTACAAAAATATAGCCGGAATAAAAATCGTTGGTGCTAAATTTTCCAGTATTTTGCCGGAAAAAGGTTGCCAGAAAAGAGTCAGGGGCGATGAGTTTACTGTTAAGAAGAAAACATCAGACGCCATGAAGAAGATAATGGATACCTGTGTTAGACGCCAAGAAGAAGACAATGATATCTGTGTCCTTCTTCATTTTATGAGGGCATTATGGTATTTTTACAGAATTTGGGGGTTTACCGAAAATAGAAAGGATAACAGGTATCTAATATAGCTATTTTCCAACTTGGGGGTTTAGGATAAATGTTTTGCCTTATTAGGGATTGTTCATTAATTCTCCGTAAAAATGATTAGGTTTGAAGATAATAGATAAGCGCACAGAATTTTTATAACAAATATAAAAAACCTAAAAGATAACTAAGGATACATATTAAATTGTCAATTTAAAAGATTTCGTAGATTAAGGAGATAATTAATATAGTTTTTAAATTGTTTCGTTTGTATTAAATTATTTAGAAAAATTAAAGATTCAAATTATTGCAAAATAATCTACCATAAAAATAATTTTATCAATTAAAATAATTTAAAATTCTAAAAAATTATAATTTGGTCAAAATTAATATAATTTGGTCAAAAAACAATCTTCCCATATATTATAGTATACAAGGATATATATTGTGTCAGATTGTTCTCACATTTGCTCTAATTTTGATTTTGTTCGTTTCTCATTTATTAGATGTGGTAACAATTTGGTGGCACACAAGTTAGCTAAAAATACGATTTTGGCCGATGTTGGTTTGGGAATTTTCTCTCTTATGTTTCTGACGTTATTATTTTAGCATCTAAATAAGTAGGCCTTTTTTATTGTCTTTCTCTATAATAATAATAATAATAATAATAATAATAATAATAATAATCCATTTAAAGGGGAAATATTATTGAAATAATATTTTCGTATAACTTCAACAAATAACATTCCAAGAATCTCATGATTTGAACACATTTTTATGATCAAATCTATTGATTGAAATTTATAAATCATGATAATTTATGAAGTCGTAATAATTCTAATTATAATCATGATAATTTATAAATCTATTGATTGAAATTTAGAAACATATTTATTAATTTGGATTCTTCGAATTCTAATTTCAATAATGATAATTTATAATTTGTGATTCAATAATAGTGACCTCTATATTTAGAAAAAAAAGAAAATTATTAAAATCGTTCGGTAAAGTGAGTCACTTTTAGTTTTGGTCCCAACAATTGTTAATGTCTCACTTTTGGTCCTATAAAGTGGCATCGTTCTTAATTTTGGTCTCATTAACCACTTTTCGTCCAAGATAACGTTTGACCGTTAAAAAAGTTACTTTTTAGGATCTTAACAATTTAAAAAAAATTAATTTTTAGGACTATTTTAACAATTTTAAATATTCATCGAAATAATATTTTTCACTATATAACTCCAATCAATAACATTCCAAGAATCCCATGATCTGATCCTAAAAAACAAATTTTCATGATCACATTCACATACTTGATATTTGTATCAACTAACACTACTATATAAACGCATTTACCTATTACATTTTCCCAACAAATACATACTGTGAAGAAACAATGGCCACCAACACTGGCGGAGCCACCATCACCACCGCCGTGGTACTGCTCGTGCTGGCAATGCATGCCTTAGCATTCAATGACGATTTTGGTCGCGTAAAGGATGATTTAAATGAATGTATTCTATTGTGCACCAATATCAAGCTGTGTGCTTGCAGTACTTTGCAGGCTCAGCTGAACAACAATTGTTGTGAAGCTTATTGTCAGGATACATGCAACGGGGATGGCCCAGTCAATCGTTGCGGAGACCTTCCCAAGAAGCCTAATTGTCCTTGATTAAAACTAAAGAAATGAATTTATTTTTTTTAATCTATTTAGAATCTTGATTGTTTTGATTTATCAATAAAATAATAATTACTTATCCCGTGTTGATAATGCTATATTGATATTGATTTATATTTTATAGTTATTGGAGGTGCTTATTATAATTCAAATAAATTAACGATGCTCTAGAGGAAAGTTAGAAAATAAATAATTTCAATATATATAAACTATAACATGAATCCAAAATAATAATAACTCTTCACACTCGACACATGGGTGGTAAAATAATCATTATTATCAAGATTTATTAAAATTAAATCATTCATATTTATATAATAAATATAATTATTTTTAATATCATTATTAAGTTATAATAAATAAATAAGATAATATTATACTACTAAACATAATAATTAAAATATAGATTATAAAATATTAGGGAAAAAAATAAAAAAATCATTAGATAAAACAACTAAAATGAGGTGATAGAAAAGAAGAGTTATCGCATTTTTAGAGTGTTGAATTAACTATTGTAAGAGTGATAAAATAAATAAAAAAATCAATAAAAACATTTTTAGAATTCAAAAAACACATCTATCTCTCTTACTTAATATAATAATATAAATAATAGTAATTAATAGTAATAGACTTCAATATTAAAATTTTCGAATTGTCATCTGAACATAAGATTGTTATTTCAGCCAATTATAATAAGCGGTTCATTTTGCCAAGTGGTTAATAAGTTGTTAATACTCTGTTTATGGAGAAGTTAGAGGTACCGTGCTGTGTTGGGATTTGTAACAAATTTAGAAGTTATATCTCCCATTTCTCTGGTTTATGAATTGCGCTTGTAGTATAAATATTCATTTTATTAGTTATTTAAAGATTTGTTTGTTTAGTTGAAGAAAAATAAATCGGGAAATTGAAAAATAGCGTTCAAAACGTCGATTTGTAGGTACAAAAATATAGCCGGAATAAAAATCGTTGGTGCTAAATTTTCCAGTAATTTGCCGGAAAAGGGTTGCCAGAAAAGAGTCAGGGGCGATGAGTTTACTGTTAATAAGAAAACATCAGACGCCATGAAGAAGATAATGGATACCTGTGTCAGACGCCATGAAGAAGACAATGGATACCTGTGTCCTTCTTCATTTTATGAGGGCATTATGGTATTTTTACAGAATTTGGGGGTTTACGAAAAATAGAAAGGATAACAGGTATCTAATATAGCTATTTTCCAACTTGGGGGTTTAGGATAAATGTTTTGCCTTATTAGGGATTGTTCATTAATTCTCCGTAAATATGATTATGTTTGAAGATAATAGATAAGCGCACAGAACTTTTATAATAAATATTAAAAAACCTAAAAGATAACTAAGGATACATATTAAATTGTTAATTTAAAAGATTTCGCAGATTGAGAAGATAATTAATATAATTTTTAAATTGTTTCGTTTTTATTAAATTATTTAGAAAAATTAAAGATTCAAATTATTGCAAAATAATCTACCATAAAAATAATTTTATCAATTAAAATAATTTAAAATTCTAAAAAATTATAATTTGGTCAAAATTAATATAATTCGGTCAAAAAACAATTTTCCTATATATTATAGTATACAAGGATATATATGTTGGTGTGGCGGGCCTGAGACAGAGTGACGGTAAAGCGGAATATTTCAAAAAAAATCGTCATAACCTCGTTATCAAAATATTTCCAAAATATTTTAGTAAAGCAGCGGAAAAAATCGGGCAGCATAACTCTAATATATACATGCATTGATAACATAATTTTAAATCACATAGCATATAATCACAATATGCAAATATTAATTTCGACAGCATAACGGTATTACCGTACTGCAAAATTGGCTATCAACGGCACTTTTCCAGCACCTCGATATTTTCTTGTGAAATCGGCAAAGCTTCCCCGCAATATCCCCAATTAAGAAATTGGAGTGTGGGCTCCGGCAGTATTTCGCTAAATACTTGAGAAAATATTTTTCTAGAAAAACCCTTTTTTCTAATTTCAAAAAATCCCTATTTTCTAATAATTAAGTGGATTATATTTTAATTATATAACCACCTAATTAAGTAATTAATTAATCCTAAAATTAGGATTAATTAATCAGAGAGAGAGCAGCCGAAATGGCTTTGAAACTGCCAAAGGAATGTTACTGGAATTGATGATCTTCAAAAGAAATGGCAGCCCCTATTTATACTTGTGAAATGAGGGACATCCGAGGCATTTTTCCGTTTTTTACCGTGGCTCCCAAGATCTGCTGGCCAATCACAGCACATCATCTTGAAGCCCACGCAAACGTGCGCCTTACGCCGCTGACCACGCGCGGTTTGGAGCCTCCACGCGTCCACACGCGCCGCCTGAGTGACGGCTGTGTGTTTGGTGCGCGTGAAAGGCACGCCTGCGCGAACAACTACCACGTGGCAGACCGGTCCGGTCCGACCGGCGGTTCACGGTTCAGACCGGTTCGCCAGTGAACCGGTCGGTTCAAACCTGGCCTGGGACCACCGCCACGTGTTCAAATTCCATTCGTCCACGTGTACGGGTCGGTCAAACCGTGACCGACCCTATCCGACCCATTTCCAGAATAAATCTGGACCATCCGCGCGCCATGACGTGGCGAGATCTCAACTGTCCACGTGTCCGGCACACACGGCGCCCAGCCAGCGCCACTTGACGCTGACTCCTGACGTGGCGTGACACCTAAGCCGCCACGTCAGCATACAGGCCACGTCAGCAAATATATATATATATATATATATATATATATATATATATTTCCGAAAATTTTTTTATTTACTCCAAAATAAAATTTCGGGCATTTCCAACTCTTTGGAATTTAATTTATTTTCTCAAAATAAACTCCTTGGCTATTTTCAAACTTTTTGAAAATTTATTTCTCTCTCTCCTTTTAATATTTTCTCATTGATCTTCGTTGGGGCTTACGGGGGAGACCTGCAGGACTAATTAATCTTAGCTCCAAACGGGTCAATCTATTATCATCCCATGATAATAATTGATTACCGTTTAACAATATTTAATTCCACTAAATAAATATTGTTGAACTCTAAAATTAATTAAATTATTCACGAATTTCTCGATCTAGAATAATTTTGCATTTTACTCCTCTGTATAGATATCCATGAAAAATAAATAAATACTACTATCATTTATTTTTCACTTCCAATCTGAAATTCTTGATTTGCCTTAAGTCCAAATTCCCTGTATGTGAAACACATTCAACATACAACTTCGGTGACGCACACACGAAGTACTTTGGCCAAATATTTAATTCGAACTTTTGCAAATCTATTTCAGGGATATCTTTTAACCTTCCAGCAAGGCTACAGATTCCTCGATCAGTATTTCTCTTTAGCACATTTCATGCAATCATCGAACGTACAAAGTATTTTGGCCACCCGTTACCGAGACCTCACTTCTGAGTACATCAAAGTGATAAACACTACATGCCTAAAGTAGAAACACTGCCAGGATTAAGAGTCTAATGCTTCCGAGATTTTGTTCATTTTAGATAGCAGTATAAAATGAACAATCTCAGTGGTCCAGTTCAATGTTCCCAATCTCATTGAAAATCATCAATGTGTTATAATTGGAAACTTCATTTCCCTATGACGAAAGACTAATCATCTTATATAACACATTATAGTCTTGATAAGAACATTTTCTTATCATACCGACTAGAAATTTAATGACACGTGATTTCTGGTATTTAAAGTCTTTTCCTATGAAACACATTTCATATAAAAATACCATCACACATCATTAATTATTAAATTTGTAAAATACTCATAACTTACGATAATTTCAGTTTTTATTAATCCAAAATATTTACAATATAATTGGATTTTCAGGCCATTTATCCCAACAATATATTGTGTCAGATTGTTCTCACATTTGCTCTAATTTTGATTTTGTTCGTTTCTCATTTATTAGATGTGGTATCAATTTGGTGGCACACAAGTTAGCTAAAAATACGGTTTTGGCCGATGTTGGTTTGGGAATTTTCTCTCTTATGTTTCTGACGTTATTGTTTCAGCATCTAAATAAATAGGCTTTTTTTATTGTCTTCCTCTAATAATAATAATAATAATAATAATAATCCATTTAGAGGGAAAATATTATTGAAATAATATTTTCGTATAACTTCAACAAATAACATTCCAAGAATCTCATGATTTGAACACATTTTTATGATCAAATCTATTGATATGATAATTTATGAAGTCATAATAATTCTAATTATAATCATGATAATTTATAAATCTATTGATTGAAATTTAGAAACTTATTTATTAATTTGGATTCTTCGAATTCTAATTTCAATAATGATAATTTATAATTTGTAATTCAATAATACTGACCTCTATATTTAGAAAAAAGAGAAAATTATTAAAATCGTTCTGTAAAGTGAGTCACTTTTAGTTTTGGTCCCAATAATTGTCAGTGTCTCACTTTTGGTCCCATAAAGTGGCATCGTTCTTAATTTTGGTCTCATTGACCACTTTTCGTCCAAGATAACGTTTGACCGTTAAAAAAGTTACTTTTCAGGATCTTAACAATTTTACAAAAATTACTTTTTAGGACTATTTTAACAATTTTAAATATTCATCGAAATAATATTTTTCACTATATAACTCCAATCAATTACATTCCAAGAATCCCATGATCTGATCCTAAAAAACAAAATTTCATGATCACATTCACATACTTGATATTTGTATCAACTAACACTACTATATAAACACATTTACCTATCACATTTTCCCAACAAATACATACTGTGAAGAAACAATGGCCACCAACACTGGCGGAGCCACCATCACCACCGCCGTGGTACTGCTCGCGCTAGCAATGCACGCCTTAGCATTCAACGACGATTTTGGCCGCGTAAAGGATGATTTAAATGAATGTATTCTCTTGTGCACCAATAACAAGCTGTGTGCTTGTAGTACTTTGCAGGCTCAGCTGAACAACAATTGTTGTGATACTTATTGTCAGGATACATGCAACGGGGATGGCCCAGTCAATCGCTGCGGAGACCTTCCCAAGAAGCCTCATTGTCCTTGATTAAAACTAAAGAAATGAATTTATTTTTTTTAATCAATTTAGAATCTTGGTTGTTTTGATTTATCAATAAAATAATAATTACCTATCCCGTGTTGATAATGCTATATTGATATTGATTTATATTTTATAGTTATTGGAGATGCTTATTATAATTCAAATAAATTAACGATGCTCTAGAGGAAAGATAGAAAATAAATAATTTCAATATATATAAACTATAACATGAATCCAAAATAATAATAACTCTTCACACTCGACACATGGGTAGTAAAATAATTATTATTATCTAGATTTATTAAAATTAAATCATTCATATTTATATATTAAATATAATTATTTTTAATATCATTATTAAGTTATACTAAATAAATATGATAATATTATACTACTAAACATAATAAGTAAAATATAGATTATAAAATATTAGGGGAAAAAATAAAAAAATCATTAGATAAAACAACTAAAATGAGGTGATAGAAAAGAAGAGTTATCGCATTTTTAGAGTGTTGAATTAACTATTGTAAGAGTGATAAAATAAATAAAAAAAATCAATAAAAACATTTTTAGAATTTAAAAAACACATCTATCTCTCTTACTTAATATAATAATTTAAATAATAATAATAGACTTCTATATTAAAATTTTCGAATTGTCATCTGAACAATTTATAAGATTGTTATTTCAGCCAATTATAATAAGCGGTTCATTTTCCCAGGTGGTTAATAAGTTGTTAATACTCTGTTTATGGAGAAGTTAGAGGTACCGTGCTGTGTTGGGATTTGTAACAAATTTAGAAGTTATATCTCCCATTTCTCTGGTTTATGAATTGCGCTTGTAGTATAAATATTCATTTTATTAGTTATTTAAAGGTTTGTTTGTTTAGTTGAAGAAAAATAAATCGAGAAATTAAAAAATAGCGTTCAGAACGTCGATTTGTAGGTACAAAAATATAGTCGGAATAAAAAACGTTGGTGCTAAATTTTCCAGTATTTTGCCGAAAAAGGGTTGCCAGAAAAGAGTAAGGGGAGATGAATTTACTGTTAAGAAGAAAACATCAGACGCCATGAAGAAGACAATGGATACCTCTGTCAGACGCCACGAAGAAGACAATGGATATTTTGTAGGGAAAATCCCTAAACCGTAACAAACATGTCGAAATCATCGAAAACACACAAGCGGAAGCGTACCTTGATCCATAGCAATCCGTGTCTGACTAGCAATCCAAGGTTGAGGTCTTCTAAGCCTTGATACGCCGTCAATTCTATTCTCTCTGGGATGGGGCAGAAAAGAAGACAAAGAACGTATCTGACTTAGGGACCACAACCCTAATATACAACCAAAAGTAGGGCACCTTAATTATGGGCCCATCAATCATAATTAAGTGTCCACGGGGTTTCTACACATAAAAGACCCATACTTCAACAAATATTTCTATAAGCCCATACAATTAAATAAATCTTAAGTTGATCACTCAATTGGGCTAGTATTATGAGATAGCCTATGTACAATTTAATTAAATATGTGAGACCATTAAACAGAAAATCCAACAATCTCCCACTTGGTCCACATATGGTTCCAAATAACTGTACATAGTTTTAAACCTTAGTGCGCGCAACCTTATGCTATCTCTACTTTCGAAATATTTCCAAACAATCTGGTCCATCAATTATGTTATTATAGGATCAAAGCAGCTTTTGTTACACAATTCGTAACTAAACCGAACAATGGTCACAATATTAACACAATCAATGACATAGATCAAAAGTATGGCATGTAGCATGGAAATTACATGTAATGTGATCTTAGTCATGCCTATTTCCAACTGGTCCTACCTTATGACTCAAAGAGTCCCAAAGCACTTTCAAATACTTAATGCAAAACTGCAATAGAAAGCCAAAATCTTTATTGTCAGAGTATTCAATCAAATAAAACTTTATTTGTCTCATAAAACCTCAGTCTGTACAGAACATAAAACATGTCAATAAGCAAGATGGAAAAACCACAAACTCACACCACTAAGACATGTCATCTAATTTGATGACACCCATATGAGCCACATGTTCATGAAACACTTCAGGTGGCAATCCCTTAGTGAGTGGATCTGCTAGCATCGAGTTTGTACTTATATGCTCTATTGACACTTGAAGACTCTGAACTCTTTCTTTCACAAGCAGATACTTTATATCTATATGCTTAGATTTAGATGAACTCCGGTTGTTCTTTGAATATAACTCTGTAGCCTTATTATCACAATTAATTATCAATGGCCTTTCAATATCATTGACAATTTACCACCCAGTGATAAAATTTTAGAGCCATATCCCCTGATTCGCACTTCGATAAGTGAGCATGTAATCCTTAGTCTTTTGTAGATACCTCATGTCCCTACTAGATATCTACCTAACATCCCTACTATGTACGCTAAATCCGGATGTGTACACACTTGAGCATACATGAGACTCCCTACTGCAGAAGCATAAGGGATTTCCTCCATCTCTTTCTTCTCTAGGTCCGTCTTAGGACATTGGAACAAGCTAAATTTATCACCTTTTGACACAGGTGTGTCCCCTGGTGCACAGTTCTACATGCCAAAACGGCTCAGTACCTTATCGATATTGGTCTTTTGCGATAAACCGAGTATACCTTTGAAACGATCCCGATGGATCTGTATACCCAGAACATATGAAGCCTCCCCAAGATCTTTCATCTCAAATTTACTTGATAGAAATTTCTTGGTTTCACGCAATAAGCTTATATCGCTGCTTGCTAGTAGAATATCATCTACGTACAACACCAGGATAATAAATTTGCTCCCACTGACCTTGAGATATATGCATTGGTCAACAGTGTTTTCCTTAAAACCAAAAGAGGAAATCACCTTATCAAATTTCTGGTACCACTGACGGGATGCCTGCTTTAGACCATAAATGGACTTCTTTAGTTTACATACTAGGTGCTTTGAATCTTTGGACTCAAAGCTCTCCGGTTGCACCATGTATATAGTTTATTCAATGTCTCCATTGAGAAACGCTGTCTTTACGTCCATTTGATGGAGCTCTAAATTATAATGAGCTACAGGTGCCATAATGATTCTAAAAGAGTCTTTCGTTGAAGCTGGAGAGAAAGTCTCTTTAAAATCAATGTCTTCCCTTTGAGTGAAACCCTTGGCAACAAGACGTGTTTTATATCTTTCGATGTTACCATTTGAATCCCGTTCGGTTTTAAAAATCCATTTACAACCAATTGGTTTTACTCCTTGTGGTAACTCGACAAGATCCCAAACGTCATTGTCCATCATAGATTTCATCTCTTCATTCATGGCTTTGATCCATTCATTAGAGTTTGAACATAACTTTACTTGATTGAAAGATGTAGGATCATCTTGCAATCCCATATCAAATTCATGTTCATGGAGGTAAACGACATAGCCATCTGAAATCGCTTTCCTCTTTTCTCTAGTGGACCTCCTTATAGGCACTTTATTTTGAGGTTGTTGTGGTGCATCATTTTGAATAGATGATGGTTCTGGATCTGATTCAGTGGGTCCTAACTCATTATTTTGAGTCAATAATAGACCCGTAACTGATTCAGTAGGAATCCCAAATATGATTGTGTTTTCCAAATTTACTTGATTCGCAGGCTGAGGAGTGATAGGAATATTTATCCAATCATTCTCAGCTGCAACTATAGTGGGAATGTTAACACATTCCTCGTCAAACACAATCTTTCCAATTTGATCCCTCCCACTGTAATCAACATCCTCAATGAATTTGGCATTTCCCGTTTCGAAAAAAGGACTTGTTTGAGGGGTCATAAAACTTAAATCCTCTCGACCTTTCCGAGTAACCTACAAAGTAGCAGCTAATTGTTCTTGAATCCAATTTCCTTTCGTTAGGCTTATAGGGCCTAGCTTCAGCTGGACATCCCCAGACATGCAAGTGCCTAATACTAGGCTTCTTGCCTGTCCACAACTCGTATGGGGTTTTGTCTACTACTTTGCTTGGAACTCGATTTAAAATATAAACTGCAGTCTTTAGTGCTTCGCCCCAAAGTGATTCTGGCAATGAAGAATGATTAATCATACTTCTCACCATATCCTTAAGAGTTCGGTTTCGTCTCTCAGAAACGCCATTTTGGTTTGGACTCCCCGGCATGGTGTACTGAGGTACAATCCCGCACTCACTTAAGTATTTGGCGAAGAGTCCTGGACGTTGTTCACCAGATCCGTCATATCTGCCATAATATTCTCCACCACGGTCAGATCTGACAGCTTTAATTTTCTTGCCTAGTTGATTCTCAATTTCGGCTTTGAAAAGCCTTAAACACGTCCAAAGACTGTGACTTCTCATGAATTAGGTACAAATATCCATAACGAGAGTAATCATCAATAAAGTTGATAAAGTATCGTTGTCCATTCCAAGAAGCTGTAGGGAATGGACCACAAATATCTGTATGTATCAACTCTAAAGGTTCTTTACTCCTATTGGCACCTAATTTCCTCATATTTGTTTGTTTTCCCTTTATACATTCTATACAGATTTTAAAGTTTGTAAAATCAAGGGAATCAAGAATTCCTTGTGATATAAGCCTCTGTATTCTCTTTTCAGAGATATGTCCTAAACGCTTATGCCACAACATTGATGAATTCTCATTTGTTAACTTACGTTTAGTACCAAAGTTACTTGAATGAAGATTTTCAATATCAGTTGAAGCCTTAGTGTTCAATTTATACAAATTATCAATTAGAGTACCAGTACCAACAACATTTGAATTTAAAGAAAAAACACAACTTCCATTCCCAAATGAACAAGAATATCCAGATTTGTCCAAACAAGAAATAGAAATCAAGTTCCGTCTAAATGACGGTACAACGAAAGTTTCTTCCAAATTCAAATAAAAACCAGTATCTAAATGAATTCTAAAAACACCAATAGCTTCTACTAAAGCTTTATTGTCATTCCCCACATAGATGTATCTTTCAGCATCAGTTGGTACTCGGCACCTTAGGCAATCCTGCATTGTGACACTTATGTGAGTAGTTGCACCCGTATCTATCCACCAAGTGTCACTAGGTACTAAAGCCAAATTAACTTCTGAACAAACAAAGTTGAGAAGTCTACCTTTCTTCTCACGCCAGGCGGAGTATTTGGGACAATCCTTTTTTATGTGATCAGGTTTCTTGCAAAAGTAACAAAAAATAACCGAATTCTGTTTGTTTTGCACCTTAGGTTGGGTTGTCCCAAATTTTGCAGTTTCCTTATCCTTATTCCTTTTCCTCTTATTGGTGGTATCCCTAGCCTTAGAAGTCATAGCCAAATGAGCACTTTCAATCCTATCTTGTTTCAGTCTCTCTTCTTCTTGCACACATTGAGCTATAAGCTCAGTTAGAGTCCATTTCTCCTTTTGAGTATTATAGGAGATTTTAAATGGATTAAATTGTACAGGAAGTGAGATCAAGACCAAGTGCACAAGTATGTCATCCGACACCTCAAGCTTTAAGCCCTTAAGTCTTGTCACAAGATTAGACATCTCCATGATGTACTCCCTTATGTTTCCTTTACCTTTATACCGCATAGAAACCAGCTTACTAAGAGTAGTGCTGGTCTCTACCTTTTCATTAGTTTTGAATCGGTTTGCTATTTGGTCAAGGAAACTTTTGGCATTTTCTTCATCAGGAATACCACCCCTTATGGCTTCCGGAGTTGAGCGCCTCATGATCATCAAACTCATGCGATTTGATTGCTCCCACTTCTCGTATGCGGATCTCTGTACAGCGGTGCTAGTATCAGTGAGATCCGCAGGGCGATCAAACCTTAATGCATGATCGAGATCCGCACAACCAAGCATAATCATAACATGCTCTTTCCATTGCTTGAAATTGGAACCATTAAGCTCAGGGATGTTGTTCAAGTTGGCAGATATAGAATACACTATAAAAGAAAATAATATGCTCACAATTAATTAAACATCAAAACATGCATATACAAAGATAAAGCCAAATATCAAAATATATATGCACTGGTGGGCCCATCTCAAGATACCTAACACAACATTATTATTTAGTCTTTGGACAGAAATAACAATTTGTAAGTGGTACTCTTATACATAATCAAAAATATTGATAACTAAAAAACGGCCTTACAATATGTCTTTCTTTGGACCGACACCTTGTAAGCATGTTAACACCAAATATATCACATATTCATGACTATCATTATCTGGCCAAAACAATCTTCCTTTGGGCCGATTATTTCGCATAGATAATAAAAATAAAAATAAAAAAAACTTTAATTGAAGAAAATTAACTAAATCTTACCCAAAAGAGGTTACTTTGGCAACATTTTGGTTCAATCTAATTAATTTTCATAATTACCGAAACAACTTTACTTATTCGGATAAATAACTGTATACAACAATGTACAATTACTCCAAAATTATCCGACAATACCAAGAATCAAAAGGCCAAACTGAACATGTATATCATATGCAAATTCATCTCTATAAATCTATCCGAACCACATATATACATACACATATTTCGGCAATTTGCAATCTATACATACATACCCAAAGTCATGCATAGAAATATTCACGATGTCGGCCATAAATTACATAAGGAAACAATAAATCCTTGTCATCATTATGGAATTTGTGAAATTGATACTTACTGTATACTCCTAGGATTCATTATTTGCCAAAGCCACAAATTGAAATATGCATAAGTGCTTTGCACGCAAATCGAAGAATGGAAAGCCCAGGCAATACACGTACACATAATAAACTAACATATCTCAACCCATATCCGAATATGAAACAACAGACATGTATTTGATATGAAAATTCAGATTTCTCAAACATTGATCCTTAATTCCTCAACAGATTCATTGTTCCGATAAATAGGTAAAAAATAAAACGGCCGAAGCTAAAACTCTATTCACTTAATAGCCAAATTCAATTTTCGATCTATTTGTTATCAATCGAAAATAAATCTCAATTATCCGACATGAGAGTGGCTCTGATACCACTTGTAGGGAAAATCCCTAAATCGTAACAAACATGTTGAAATCATCGAGAACACACAAGTGGAAGCGTACCTTGATTCATAGCAATCCGTGTCTGACTAGCAATCCAAGGTTGAGGTCTTCTAAGCCTTGATACGCCGTCAATTCTATTCTCTCTGGGATGGGGCAGAAAAGAAGACAAAGAACGTATCTGACTTAGGGACCACAACCCTAATATACAACCAAAAGTAGGGCTCCTTAATTATGGGCCCATCAATCATAATTAAGTGTCCACGGGGTTTCTACACATAAAAGACCCATACTTCAACAAATATTTCTATAAGCCCATACAATTAAATAAATCTTAAGTTGATCACTCAATTGGGCTAGTATTATGAGATAGCCTATGTACAATTTAATTAAATATGTGAGACCATTAAACATAAAATCCAACATATTTGTGTTGTAACGCCCCGTTTTTCATATATGCAATATGTGATAATTTATATACGTTGCATAACCTTAGATGCATTATATTTTTTTGAATTTGTATGAAATTAGTTGTTAATGAGATTAATTGCTAATACATGACCTTAATTGCTCATTTGTCTAAATGTTGGATTTAATTGCATTATATGAAATGGAGTTAAATGATTAATTGCTATGGAATGAAACTTGATTGCATGCACTCAAATATTCCAAGGACTTAAAAAGGGTTGAGTCATCATATTTGTTGGAAGACTTTGGAAATATCTTATGCATCATATCTCTTCCATTTCATTTGTCATATTTCATAAAAAAAAATTACACACACACACACACAAGAACACGATTGAAACACCATGAGAAGAGAAGGGAAGATTCTTCATATTTCAAGCTAGAATTCAAGGAAGATAATTGCATAAATTGGGGATCATCATCATCATATCATTCTTTCATCATTTCTTTCTCCATATTAAGGTAAAAATGGAAGAGTTTCTTGATCTCTTGAATGTGTTTATGAGTAGGTTTGTTGATTATGATATCCTTGGTTATAAGTGTTTAGGAGCATGTTTAGGATCATTATACTTGAAGATTTGCATGAATCCTTGAGTTATATGGAAGTTGGATACATGGAAATATATGGGGTTGGATGAGGATCTCTTGATGAATCAAAGCATGTTCCTTGGTTTATATGATATCTAATTGATGTATTTAAGTCTTATACATGTTATGTGTTAGTTTTAAGTTGATTTCTTGCATTGATTTGGTGTTGGAAGGGTTTCGGAGCCATTTCCGAGCCTATCCCCTATTTTCCCCCTGTTTTTCGCCCAGATTGTTCCCAAACGGGCATTTGGTCCCTTAGTTATTTTACCAAACGCCCGTGTGATGTGTCTGTCTTACCCGAGAGCTTCCAAACGCCCGTTTCTGCTTTTAGTTCATTTTTCAAACGGGCGTTTCTCCCTCATCCGAACTCCAAATGACCTGCTTTTTGAACCGTTGGAAACCTATTGAAGTCTAGAACAACCTCCAATTGGAATCATCTCAATATATTTTGTGAATTATGAGATATAATTAATTCTTTTAGGTGTCGCCACTTTTTCGGAAAACTACACTCGCCTAACTTCAAGCTTACGCCATTTTCTCCTCGTTTTGAACTAGAAAACGTGCCATATATCATTGGAAAGTTATTTAAGTCTAGTTACATTCCCAACAAACAAAACTCAATTCCCACTTCTATAATTAAAGATATTCCTATTTTCCCTCAGCATGTACGTTTCCTAAAATTATCCGTTTTTGCCAAATTTCACCAAAACCTCTCTTATTGCATTCCTTTCACTCCCTTGGCTCCCGTATGTGAAATATATGAGTTATATACTTGTTTAATTGATAACTATGCTCCTACTTGACATTTCTTAATTGTTATTGCATGACATATTGATCATGACTTTGTCGTGCGTCGTAAATGGTTCATGCGAGTCGTGTCTCACGAACCCTTGTCCCTTTTTACATAGATTATCTTCCCGTTGACGAGGAGCAAGCTCTATAGTCGTATCCTTGTTACTTTCTCGACACAGGTGAGGTTTAATTGCTAGTTATATAGAACCCGTATAACCCTTATGTGAAGTTTTAGGCCAAAAAGGTATATATATTATCTATAATCATTTCTAAACTTTCAAGTGAATTGCAAGCAAGTCACACTCATGCAAAGCAATGCATGTAGCGTGATTAGCGTCATGATCATGCAAAGCAATGCATGTAGCGTGATTGGACCGTGACCTTATTGATTTTCAATTGTTTTCATGGAATTGATTTATTGATTGATTGTTTTGGGCGAGTAAGCATGTTCACATTTGGGCCCGAGGGTAGTGTATTGAGCCAACCGAGGAAGCAAGGGCTGACGGGTAACTCTTGCACTATCCTCACAACTTTGGGATGACCCCTAAATCCACCATGCGGTTTGGTGGAAGAAGGAATCCCGTACGTGGGAGTCATGTTCCCGACGTACGTAACATGGATGGTTAGGGCCTTGCAAACCCACCATCACCCGGAGTAAAGGAGTTCATGAAATTGATACGTGTGCACTATTATTGAATTGCATGACCACATGATAATTAAACAAGCATGTAATGTTCACTATTGGTGTAAGGTTGGAGAATTGTCCTCACTCGCCCGGGCCACTATTGAAAGCATGAAAGTGATTAAAATATTTAATATTGATAGTTGTAATCTCGGGCAAAGTGTATTATATTTTTAACTTATATTGTTTTCTTTATTAAAACCTTACCCCGAGATTATGACTTACATGTTATTTGCGCTAATATCTATTTAAACCCCTCACTCAGTCTTTCATAGACTGACACCTCACATTTTCAGTTTTGCAGGTTGAGTGCTAGGCGGGGTCGAGTCAGGTCTTTACTTTCGAGTCTAGCATGTTCATTGTATATTATTGATACATATTTGTAATGTTATGAACCTTTTGGTACTTTTAAATTTGGGAAAATGGTTTGCATTGGAAGAAGTGGTGAAGATGGTGATGCTATTGAATTGAATGTATGTATCTTATGATTTCGTTTCGGTTATGCATGTTGTATATAGTTGAGGGTTAGTCTCGCCTAGCTAGCTTGTTTCTTTTATTGTCACCCGTTCGCTATAGGTTGGTTCATGTACGGACTATCCATTTAGTATGTGGATCGACTTATAGTACGGAGGTGTGGCATCTCAGCTTTCCGGGTGCTACATGTGTCCTTCTTCATTTTATGAGGGCATTATGGTATTTTTATAGAATTTGGGGGTTTACGAAAAATAGAAAGGATAACAGGTATCTAATATAACTATTTTCCAACTTGGGGGTTTAGGATAAATATTTTGCCTTATTAGGGATTGTTCATTAATTCTCCGTAAAAATGATTATGTTTGAAGATAATAGATAAGCGCACAGAACTTTTATAATAAATATTAAAAAACCTAAAAGATAACTAAGGATACATATTAAATTGTCAATTTAAAAGATTTCGTAGATTAAGAAGATAATTAATATAATTTTTAAATTGTTTCGTTTTTATTAAATTATTTAGAAAAATTAAAGATTCAAATTATTGCAAAATAATCTACCATAAAAATAATTTTATCAATTAAAATAATTTAAAATTCTTAAAAATTATAATTTGGTCAAAATTAATATAATTGGGTCAAAAAACAATCTTCCCATATATTATAGTATACAAGGATATATATTGTGTCAGATTGTTCTCACATTTTCTCTAATTTTGATTTTGTTCGTTTCTCATTTCTTAGATGTGGTATCAATTTGGTGGCACACAAGTTAGCTAAAAATACGGTTTTGGCCGATGTTGGTTTGGGAATTTTCTCTCTTATGCTTCTGACGTTATTGTTTCAGCATCTAAATAAATAGGCCTTTTTGATTGTCTTCCTCTAATATAATAATAATAATAATAATAATAATAATAATAATAATAATAATAATCCATTTAAAGGGGAAATATTATTGAAATAATATTTTCGTATAACTTCAACAAATAACATTCCAAGAATCTCATGATTTGAACACATTTTTATGATCAAATCTATTGATTGAAATTTATAAATCATGATAATTTATGAAGTCGTAATAATTCTAATTATAATCATGATAATTTATAAATCTATTGATAGAAATTTAGAAACTTATTTATTAATTTGGATTCTTCGAATTCTAATTTCAATAATGATAATTATAATTTGTAATTCAATAATAGTGAACTCTATATTTAGAAAAAAGAGAAAATTATTAAAATCGTTCTGTAAAGTGAGTCACTTTTAGTTTTGGTCTCAACAATTGTCAATGTCTCACTTTTGGTCTCATTGACCACTTTTCGTCCAAGATAACGTTTAACCGTTAAAAAAGTTACTTTTTAGGATCTTAACAATTTTACAAAAATTACTTTTTAGGACTATTTTAACAATTTTAAATATTCATTGAAATAATATTTTTCACTATATAACTCCAATCAATAACATTCCAAGAATCCCATGATCTGATCCTAAAAAACAAATTTTCATGATCACATTCACATACTTGATATTTGTATCAACTAACACTACTATATAAACGCATTTACCTATCACATTTTCCCAACAAATACATACTGTGAAGAAACAATGGCCACCAACACTGGCGGAGCCACCATCACCACCGCCGTGGTACTGCTCGTGCTGGCAATGCACGCCTTAGCATTCAACGACGATTTTGGTCGCGTAAAGGATGATTTAAATGAATGTATTCTATTGTGCACCAATAACAAGCTGTGTGCTTGCAGTACTTTGCAGGCTCAGCTGAACAACAATTGTTGTGATGCTTATTGTCAGGATACATGCAACGGGGATGGCCCAGTCAATCGCTGCGGAGACCTTCCCAAGAAGCCTAATTGTCCTTGATTAAAACTAAAGAAATGAATTTATTTTTTTTAATCTATTTAGAATCTTTGTTGTTTTGATTTATCAATAAAATAATAATTACCTATCCCGTGTTGATAATGCTATATTGATATTGATTTATATTTTATAGTTATTGGAGGTGCTTATTATAATTCAAATAAATTAACGATGCTGTAGAGGAAAGATAGAAAATAAATAATTTCAATATATATAAACTATAACATGAATCCAAAATAATAATAACTCTTCACACTCGACACACGAGTAGTAAAATAATAATTATTATCTAGATTTATTAAAATTAAATCATTCATATTTATATATTAAATATAATTATTTTTAATATCATTATTAAGTTATAATAAATAAATATGATAATATTATACTACTAAACATAATAATTAAAATATAGATTATAAAATATTAGGGGAAAAAATAAAAAAATCATTAGAAAAAACAACTAAAATGAGGTGATAGAAAAGAAGAGTTATCGCATTTTTAGAGTGTTGAATTAACTATTGTTGATGAGGCCAAAATACGCTCGGATCAGCATGGTACACGTGTCGCGATCTGAAGGATCCAACGTTCTAAACGCTCGCGGTAATGGGCTCGTGGGCCCAACCCGACCCTTTCCCTATACCTCTTCCCCAAGCAACACTTGCATGCCTCGGCCCAAGTCACGAACAAGGGTTCCCCCCAATAGTCCTCTCGAGCGCTCGCGTCAACGATCCCGGGGATGCTTTATGCCAAGGTTCCCCTCCTTCCATACCAGGGACGCCTTCGGTAATCACGCTCATGTGTCGACTGTTGGAAAACACGAATCAGAAAGCAAAGGAATTTAAAAAAATTTTCCCAACAAAAGGATCTTGGACTCGCAATCGTGTAACCAAATTCGTAGAGATAGAAAACTTACTTTTCTTTTATTCTTTCTTGAAGCGTTTCAAGCCACCCAAGAACGCTCTTCTCGCGGCTTGAACCCCTCTCCTTGGTAAAGCTCGAATCTTCAAACTTCTAACTTGAAGCTCTCTAGAGATAGTCCACCAACTTGATCACAACCTAACTAGTAAGGATGCTAGTTCTCTAGTTAGTGTTTAGGCTTAACCTAGGGTTTCGTTTATCTTGGAGAAAGGATGGTGTTCAACACATGAACCAAAAGAATTGCCAATTAGCTCTAAGGGGAGCTCGAGCTCCCCTATTTATAATGAGGGGAGGACTGAAAATCCTAGTCCTTTATGGGCTAGGATTTTGGTCTCTCTCTCTCTCATATTACTTGATCATCAAGTAACTTTGACTTTGACTTTGAATTCTAATTTAAATCAACTTTCAAGAGAGCTAAAAATATCCAAACTATTTTTGGATAATTTTATACTTTATTTATTTAAAATAAATAACTTATTTTATCTAATTAATTAATTCATAATTAATTAACTAGATTATTTTTCTCCAAAATAAGACTTTCTTTTTAATTCAAAATTAAACCAAAGTCTATTAAATAATTAACAAATTAATTATTTAATCACCAAATAATTATTCACGCACATACACACGTGTCCATGAAGACACGTGTCACGCACGTGACCCACACGTATGATTTCACACCTGTGGAACCCTTTGGCCCGATTAACTCGTTTAATCATTTTAAAGCCTCAACTCATGTAACCAAGTTGTTGTGTATGACCCTCTAGGTTCTCAATTCAATTAGCAGTGACCCCAATTAATTAATTCACTAATTAATTAATCAGTCCACAGATTAAACGACCATAGTCTAGCAACAGGTGTTTAACCCCTAGCTGAATTGGAATGTTCGGATTCGACAGAACCTTTAAGTCATTGATTCATGTGAGATACAATCCTCCTACTTACTATCTCTCAACCAAGATCTAGGGTAAGGGAATAATCAGAACCTTAATAATCCGGTCTTAAAGCTAAGTGCATTTCATATCCATTTGATCTCAATCCAAGAAACCCTTTTCTTGATGTCTTGATCTACTGCCTTGGCCAAGGACTCCATATGGCATATGAATGACTTACACAATAAGAGATCACCTTGCAAATGCAAGTGTAGGTCCTTTCTTGATTCTCATTCACTTTCATGAATCACTTGTGCAGCCCCAACATAAGCCTTGAATCAGTTGTCTACGGCGACACCCTTTAAAGCTTATACCTAAGACTACAGAGTTAACTCATAAAGTGACAAGGAACCTCAAGTCTAAGGATCAATTAATCACATCAATGACTCGTGGGATATTTCCTAATCTGGAAGTTTCTATTTCCTGAAATAGAAACTTCCTTTCCCATTTAGGAATGTTCTCACACGGGGCACCTCAGTGAACTTACTTATTAAAGTAAGCACCCTCATGTATCACGCACGTATCAACTATACACTTTGTACCTCCATGAAACAAGGTGGTCCTTCTTAAGGGCATGATCCCACAAGCAAGCCTTAGAGGAGTCAGGTTGACACACCCACTGTCTGTAGGACTCATCGGCTTGGAGTATTTTACTAATCATGACTTATGTGATATAGGGCTCGTTTCATGAACCATTTCGCCTAAATGGTAGAGTCCTAAAGTCATCAGGATTAGGGGAGTTCTCATACATGCACAGATAAAGTAAACGCATACCAAACAAGAGCATATAAAGAAGTGTTGCCCCAATTCGTTATTTCATTCAAAGATTGTCTGTGATTATAATAAGGAAAAGCACAAAGCGGATATACAATCGGCTTTCTAGGGCACTATTCCTAACATCGACGACCCTAACGCTCGGACTCCCATCGCCGGTGGCCCCCCGCCAGGGGCCCCTCGAGCTTAACCAACGCTCGTGTTGGTACTCCAAGGTATCTCTCTTCGAGGATCGGTCCCTGAAGCATGGACTGCCCCCTCCAAGAACCCTTCCAGAATACGGGAAGCATGGTTAGATACCTGCACGCTCGCCGTTCACTAACCACTTCTAACACAGCGGAGACGTGCACCTCGTACCTGCCCTGCTACAGGCTTTTCAGAGCCATCACTCTCACGCCATCTCAGGTCGCCACGTGTTAGGGCAACACAGGTTTGGGACCACTAGGTCAAATTACCCAAAGCACCCTCACCCCTAACATATAAATAGGGAGAAACACATGATTCCTTCCCCCAAGTCATCTTCTTCCCAAAAACCACTTGCACTGAACTAGGGTTTTTCTCCATTGCTGCATAATCAAGCTTTGCATACTTCACCATTTCACCACACATTCATCCTTGGTGTTATCCTAGCTAGAAGAACCCACACTATCAAGGAAACCCAGTTCCTGAGGCACTACAACCTGTGATGGTCTTCCCTTTCCTTTAAATAAATATTGAAAGTGTTGGTTACATTTTAGGAATCTTTTTCCTGCACCATCAATTGTAAGAGTGATAAAATAAATAAAACAAATCAATAAAAACATTTTTAGAATTCAAAAAACACATCTCTCTCTCTTACTTAATATAATAATATAAATAATAATAATCAATAATAATAGACTTCTATATTAAAATTTTCGAATTGTCATCTGAACAATTTAGATGGTAATATAAGATTGTTATTTCAGCCAATTATAATAAGCGGTTCATTTTCCCAAGTGGTTAAAAAGTTGTTAATACTCTGTTTATGGAGAAGTTAGAGGTACAGTGCTGTGTTGGGATTTGTAACAAATTTAGAAGTTATATCTCTCATTTCTCTGGTTTATGAATTGCGCTTGTAGTATAAATATTCATTTTATTAGTTATTTAAAGGTTTGTTTGTTTAGTTGAAAAAAAATAAATCGAGAAATTAAAAAATAACGTTCAGAACGTCAATTTGTAGGTACAAAAATATAGCCGGAATAAAAATCGTTGGTGCTAAATTTTCCAGTTTTTTGCCAGAAAAGAGTCAGGGGCGATGAGTTTACTGTTAAGAAGAAAACATCAGACGCCATGAAGAAAACGATCGATACCTGTGTCATACGCCATGAAGAAGACAATGGATATTTGTGTACTTCTTCATTTTATGAGGGCATTATGGTATTTTTACAGAATTTGGGGGTTTACGAAAAATAGAAAGGATAACAGGTACCTAATATAGCTATTTTCCAACTTGGAGGTTTAGGATAAATGTTTTGCCTTATTCGGGATTGTTCATTAATTCTCCGTAAAAATGATTAGGTTTGAAGATAATAGATAAGCGCACAGAACTTTTATAATAAATATTAAAAAACCTAAAAGATAACTAAGGATACATATTAAATTGTCAATTTAAAAGATTTCGTAGATTAAGAAGATAATTAATATAATTTTTAAATTGTTTCTTTTTTATTAAATTATTTAGAAAAATTAAAGATTCAAATTATTGCAAAATAATCTACCATAAAAATAATTTTATCAATTAAAATAATTTAAAATTCTTAAAAATTATAATTTGGTCAAAATTAATATAATTGGGTCAAAAAACAATCTTTCCGTATATTATAGTATACAAGGATATATATTGTGTCAGATTGTTCTCACATTTTCTCTAATTTTGATTTTGTTCGTTTCTCATTTCTTAGATGTGGTATCAATTTGGTGGCACACAAGTTAGCTAAAAATATGGTTTTGGCCGATGTTGGTTTGAGAATTTTCTCTCTTATGTTTCTGACGTTATTGTTTCAGCATCTAAATAAATAGGCATTCTTCCTCTAATATAATAATAATAATAATAATAATAATAATAATAATAATAATAATAATAATAATAATAATAATAATAATAATAATAATAATCCATTTAAAGGGGAAATATTATTGAAATAATATTTTCGTATAACTTCAACAAATAACATTCCAAGAATCTCATGATTTGAACACATTTTTATAATCAAATCTATTGATTGAAATTTATAAATCATGATAATTTATGAAGTCGTAATAATTCTAATTATAATCATGATAATTTATAAATCTATTGATTGAAATTTAGAAACTTATTTATTAATTTGGATTCTTCGAATTCTAATTTGAATAATGATAATTTATAATTTGTAATTCAATAATAGTGACCTCTATATTTAGAAAAAAGAGAAAATTATTAAAATCGTTCTGTAAAGTGAGTCACTTTTAGTTTTGGTCCCAACAATTGTCAATGTATCACTTTTGGTCCCATAAAGTGGCATCGTTCTTAATTTTGGCCTCATTGACCACTTTTCGTCCAAGATAACGTTTGACCGTTAAAAAAATTACTTTTTAGGATCTTAACAATTTTACAAAAATTACTTTTTAGGACTATTTTAACAATTTTAAATATTCATTGAAATAATATTTTTCACTATATAACTCCAATCAATAACATTCCAAGAATCCCATGATCTGATCCTAAAAAACAAATTTTCATGATCACATTCACATACTTGATATTTGTATCAACTAACACTACTATATAAACGCATTTACCTATCACATTTTCCCAACAAATACATACTGTGAAGAAACAATGGCCACCAACACTGGCGGAGCCACCAACACTGGCGGAGCCACCATCACCACCGCCGTGGTACTGCTCGTGCTGGCAATGCACGCCTTAGCATTCAACGACGATTTTGGCCGCGTAAAGGATGATTTAAATGAATGTATTCTATTGTGCACCAATAACAAGCTGTGTGCTTGCAGTACTTTGCAGGCTCAGCTGAACAACAATTGTTGTGATGCTTATTGTCAGGATACATGCAACGGGGATGGCCCAGTCAATCGCTGCGGAGACCTTCCCAAGAAGCCTAATTGTCCTTGATTAAAACTAAAGAAATGAATTTATTTTTTTTAATCTATTTAGAATCTTGGTTGTTTTGATTTATCAATAAAATAATAATTACCTATCCTGTGTTGATAATGCTATATTGATATTGATTTATATTTTATAGTTATTGGAGGTGCTTATTATAATTCAAATAAATTAGCGACGCACTAGAGGAAAGATAGAAAATAAATAACTTCAATATATATAAACTATAATGTGAATCCAAAATAATAATAATTCTGCACCCTGGGCACATGTACACTAAAATAATTATTATTATCTAGTTTTATTAAAATTAAATCCTTCATATTTATATATTAAATATAATTATTAAGTTATAATAAATAAATATGATATTATTGTACTACTAAACATAATAATTAAAATATAGATTATAAAATATTAGGAGAAAAAATAAAAAAATCATTAGAAAAAACAACTAAAATGAGGTGATAAAAAAATCAAGGATAGGATTGGAATTTTTAAAAATAATGTTGTTGACGTCATCAAAACATAACACCGTTAATAACGGTTGGGGTAATTTGTGAGAGAGAATATAAACCTCAGGGGGGTGTTCGTAATTTCTCAAACATCAAGGGGTAATCTGTAATTTCACCATACCTCAGGGGGTCGTTCGTAATTATCCCAAATTAATATAATTGGGTCAAAAAACATTCTTCCTATATATTATAATATACAAGGATATATATTGTGTCAGATTATTCTCACATTTGCTCTAATTTTGATTTTGTTCGTTTCTCATTTATTAGATGTGGGATCAATTTGGTGGCACATAAGTTAGCTAAAAATACGGTTTTGGCCGATGTTGGTTTGGGAATTTTCTCGCTTATGTTTCTGACGTTATTGTTTCAGCATCTAAATAAATAGGCCTTTTTGATTGTCTTCCTCTAATATAATAATACTAATAATCCATTTAAAGGGGAAATATTATTGAAATAATATTTTCGTATAACTTCAACAAATAACATTCCAAGAATCTCATGATTTGAACACATTTTTATGATCAAATCTGATGGTGCAGGAAAATGGGTTCCTAGTATGCAACCAACACTCTAAGATTTGTTTGTGGAGGGGAAGACCATCACAGGCGTTTGAGCCTCAGGAACTGAGTTTCCTTTTAAGTGTGGGTTCTTCCAGCTAGGATAACACCAAGAGTGCAAAGTGTCGTTTGTGTGCAACTGTGGTACAGGGATGGCAGAGCTTGGGAAGATGAAGAAAAAATGGGAAAGTATGCCCAGTTCAAGTGTGTGTGTTTCTGTGGAGAAGATGACTTAGGGGAAGAAACATTATGTTTCTCCATATTTATATGTTAGGGGTGAGGGTGCTTTGGGTAATTTGACCAAGTGGTCCCAAACCTGTGTTGCCCTAACACGTGGCGACTTGTAACGGTATGAAAGTGATGGTCCTGGAAGTGGGCGGCGTGCCAGATACGATGTGCGCACTGCCACCGTGTCAGAGGTTGTTAGCGAGTGTCGGGCGTTTGGGGAGACTCCAGATGTGTCATGCAGGCGAGCGGATGCCTGTGTCTGGGTGTATACCTTACCCGAGCACTGGCGAGGCTCGACGGGACGCACGAAGGGGTTTCCTCTGGTTAATGTCCAATGAGCGTCAACAAAACAAGCGGGTGCAAATTTGGGTCCTCGCTACGCGCTTTCATGTGGAAGGAGTGGCTTTGAGGGACTGCAACACGTGCGTCAGGTTTTGACAGTTAGAACCCCGCTCGAAGAATGGGCCGAGGCTCATGGGCTTGGGTCCGTAATCAACAAGTGAATGGGCCGGGGTAGTCCCGCGGGCCATGTAATGCGAGCGTCCAAGCTCTAAGTCTGTAGATGGCGACACGTGGGTGGCGTTGATTCGAGCGTGATTTTGGGCCACATCAAAATCTATTGATTGAAATTTATAAATCTTGATAATTTATGAAGTCGTAATAATTCTAATTATAATCATGATAATTTATAAATCTATTGATTGAAATTTAGAAACTTATTTCTTAATTCGGATTCTTCGAATTCTAATTTCAATAATGATTTTTTATAATTTGTAATTCAATAATAGTGACTTCTATATTTAGAAAAAAGATAAAATTATTAAAATCGTTCTGTAAAGTGAGTCACTTTTAGTTTTGGTCCCAACAATTGTCAATGTCTCACTTTTGGTCCCATAATGTGGCATCGTTCTTAATTTTGGTCTCATTGACCACTTTTCGTCCAAGATAACGTTTAACCGTTAAAAAAGTTACTTTTTAGGATCTTAACAATTTTACAAAAATTATTTTTTAGGACTATTTTAACAATTTTAAATATTCATTGAAATAATATTTTTCACTATATAACTCCAATCAATAACATTCCAAGAATCCCATGATCTGATCCTAAAAAACAAAATTTCATGATCACATTCACATACTTGATATTTGTATCAACTAACACTACTATATAAACACATTTACCTATCACATTTTCCCAACAAATACATACTGTGAAGAAACAATGGCCACCAACACTGGCGGAGCCACCATTACCACCGCCGTGGTACTGCTCGTGCTGGCAATGCACGCCTTAGCATTCAACGACGATTTTGGCGGCGTAAAGGATGATTTAAATGAATGTATTCTATTGTGCACCAATAACAAGCTATGTGCTTGCAGTACTTTGCAAGCTCAGCTGAACAACAATTGTTGTGATGCTTGTTGTCAGGATACATGCAACGGGGATGGCCCAGTCAATCGCTGCGGAGACCTTCCCAAGAAGCCTAATTGTCCTTGATTAAAACTAAAGAAATGAATTTATTTTTTTTAATCTATTTAGAATCTTGGTTGTTTTGATTTATCAATAAAATAATAATTACCTATCCCCGTGTTGATAATGCTATATTGATATTGATTTATATTTTATAGTTATTGGAGGTGCTTATTATAATTCAAATAAATTAGCGACGCACTAGAGGAAAGATAGAAAATAAATAACTTCAATATATATAAACTATAATGTGAATCCAAAATAATAATAATTCTGCACCCTAGGCACATGTACACTAAAATAATTATTATTATCTAGTTTTATTAAAATTAAATCCTTCATATTTATATATTAAATATAATTATTAAGTTATAATAAATAAATATGATATTATTGTACTACTAAACATAATAATTAAAATATAGATTATAAAATATTAGGAGAAAAAATAAAAAAATCATTAGAAAAAACAACTAAAATGAGGTGATAGAAAATAAGAGTTATCGCATTTTTAGAGTGTGAATTAACTATTGTAAAAGTGATAAAAAAAAAATTAAATCAATAAAAATATTTTTAGAATTCAAAAAACACATTTATTTCTCTTACTTAATATAATAATATAAATAATGATAATTAATAATAATAGATTTCTATATTAAAATTTTCGAATTGTCATCTGAACAATTTAGATGGTAATCTAAGATTGTTATTTCAGCCATTAATAATAAGCGGTTCATTTCCTCGAGAATACTCTGTTTATGGAGAAGTTAGAAGCAGCGTGCTGTGTTAGGGTTTGTAACAAATTTAGAAGTTACATCTCTCATTTCTCTGGTTTATGAATTGCGCTTGTTATTTTGGATTGTTGCGTTTAGTTCGAATGAAAATTTAAATAGAATATCTCAAATCATTTTGAATCGAGAATAAACTATTAATTTGTACAAGTTTGAAACTTGTTATATATTTGATAGTTGATTCCATTATCGTGGCTTAAAATTTAGTTGCTAATTTGATTGTCATAGCTGTTTTCAGGTCGTGCAAGTCCTTGAATGAGATTGTTAGTTGACGCATTGGTTATATTAAATTTTGCCCGAGATTGTTTATGACTCTTTTTATTTTCGGGCATTTTTGTTTATTTTCCTTGTTTGATTTTTGGAGTGATTCGTTGTATCTCGTGAGGTACTATGGGTTTTTAGGTTTAGGCTTGCCCCAATACAAAAAAAAAAAACTGTCTATCTTGGTTTTCTTTTCAATTGGTTTACGAAGGAGAGGAAGATTAAACTAGCTCAACCAGAGGGAGAGGAATAGGCCAACGTGTTGGAAAATACGAATCAGAAAGCAGCGGAATTTAAAAAATTTTCCCAACAAAAGGATCTAGGACTCGTAATCGTGTATCCAAATTCGTAAGGATAGAAAACTTACTTTTCTTTTATTCTTTCTTGAAGCGTTTCAAGCCACCCAAGAACGCTCTTCTCGCGGCTTGATCCCCTCTCCTTGGTAAAGCTCGAATCTTCAAACTTCTAACTTGAAGTCTCTAGAGAAAGTCCACCAACTTGATCACAATCTAACTAGTAAGGATGCTAGTTCTCTAGTTAGTGTTTAGGCTTAACCTAGGGTTTAATATAATCTTGGAGAAAGGAAGGTGTTCAACACATGAACCAAGAATTGTCAATTAGCTCTAAAGGGGAGCATGAGCTCCCCTATATATAGGAAAGGGGAGGGGCGGCCGAACCTAGTCCTAATGGACAAAGGATTTGGTCCCTCTCTCTCCTATTACTTGATCATCAAGTATTTTCCAACTTTGACTTTGAATTCTAATTCTAGTCAACTTTTAAGAGAGCTAAAAATATCCAAACTATTTTTGGATAATTTTATACTTTATTTATTATAAAATAAATAACTTATTTTTATCTAATTAATTAATTCGTAATTAATTAACTAGATTATTTTCTCCAAAATTAGACTTTCTTTTTAATTCAAAATTAAACAAAAGTCTATTAAATAATTAACTAATTAATTATTTAATATATATATATAATATATATATATACACACGTGTGTGACACGTGTCACAGTGACACGTGTCACTCACGTGAGCCACACGTGTGAATTCACACGTGTGGAACCCTCTTGGCCCGATTAACTCGTTTAATCATTTTCAAACCTCAACTCATGTAACCAAGTTGTTGTGTGTGACCCTCTAGGTTCTCAATTCAATTAGCAGTGACCCTAATTAATTAATTCACTAATTAATTAATCAGTCCACAGATTAAACGACCATAGTCTAGCAACAGGTGTTTAACCCCTAGCTGAATTGGAATGTTCGGATTCGACAGAACCTTTAAGTCATTGATTCATGTGAGATACAATCCTCCTACTTACTATCTCTCAACCAAGATCTAGGGCAAGGGAATAATCAGAACCCTAATAATCTGGTCTTAAAGCTAAGTGCATTTCATATCCATTTGATCTCAATCCAAGAAACCCTTTTCTTGATGTCTTGATCTACTGCCTTGGCCAAGGACTCCATATGGCATATGAATGACTTACACAATAAGAGATCACCTTGCAAATGCAAGTGTAGGTCCTTTCTTGATTCTCATTCACTTTCATGAATCACTTGTGCAGCCCCAGCATAAGCCTTGAATCAGTTGTCTAATGCGACACCCTTTAAAGCTTATACCAAAGACTACAGAGTTAACTCATAAAGTAACATGGAACCTCAAGTCTAAGGATCAATTAATCACATCAATGACTCGTGAGATATTTCCTAATCTGGAAGTTTCCATTTCCTGAAATAGAAACTTCCTTTCCCATTTAGGAATGTTCTCACACGGGGCACCTCAGTGAACTTACTTATTAAAGTAAGCACCCTCATGTATCACGCACGTATCAACTATACACTTTGCACCTCCATGAAACAAGGTGGTCCTTCTTAAGGGCGTGATCCCACAAGCAAGCCTTAGAGGAGTCAGGTTGACACTCCCACTGTCTGTAGGACTCATCGGCTTGGAGTATATTTACTAATCATGACTTATGTGATATAGGGCTCGTTTCATGAACCATTTCACCTAAATGGTGGAGTCCTAAAGTCATCAGGATTAGGGGAGTTCTCATACATGCACAGCTAAAGTAAACGCATACCAAACAAGAGCATATAAAGAAGTGTTGCCTAAATTCGTTATTTCATTCAAAGATTGTCTGTGATACCAGGAAAGTCCCAAAACGGATTATGACTAATCGGCTTTCTAGGGCACTATTCCTAACACAACGTAGCTTACGGGGAAGGGGATCAGAAAGACTAAACCGGGGGTGCAGTTACCATAGCTAGTTTCGTGAGGAAACCCTTTTTCGCAGGTTCAGTCTTTATTTTAAAGCGAGCTCTTTAAAGTGTCAAGAAAAAGAGGGGATAAAAGAAGCCAGCGGAATGATCGGCCGGACAGAGGCTAGGGCTGCAAAAGTTCGAGCGAAGTTACCAACATAACAATTAATGAAGCCCCGACTCTTTCTAGCTGTTTCGCGCTTGTCCACAATAAATGAGGGGTCTCGTTAAGTTCTTATTGTTTTCCTTATTAGTTTTATTTGAAAAAAAAAAAAAAAGTGGTTTGATAGACTATTTATTAGCATGTGAATAATTGAGATGACAATTTAATATATGATCGAGTCGTATTTCGGGTTGATGACGTGTCCTAGAATTTGTTGGTATGGTAGAGCTCAAGGTGGAGTTGACCTGGAAGAAACAACAAGCGTGAACTTCGGACCGACAAAGGACTGTAAGGGTGATTCCCTTTGTCGGCGCTCCGACGCTCAAGTCAGTATCGAGTGGCTGAGAGCTTATCGAGTGACTTTGCGCTTTAAATGTGGTGGTTGTGGTGTGAATGACATTTATGGAGGGGGTATTTATACCTATTGAAGTAATGATTACCTGTACAGTGTATCCTGCAGGTGCATTAAATGCGCCAACTGCTCCGTACGGTCTGTCAGGTCCCATTAAATGCTTAAAGCGGCGGAGTGGGCCCCGAGATAGGTCGACCCCAATTCGACCAAAACTATACGGTCGAGTAGTAGCCGACTTGCCCTGGGCATAGTCGAGGGTGTTTCGACATACGCCTCCGGTAGGTAGTCGAGTCGACTCGATTGAATGGTCAGCACTTACCTTCTTGAAGGATTCGCCGTTGAGGTGACCAAAAGGGAGGCTTGCGTGGCACCTTTGACCGATCCTTTACTCCACGTGGCGGGCTGGTAGTGGCCCCCATGTGGTTACGTTTCGGTTCCGGATTGGCCCACGTCATTAGCCCCCGGAAAGGCGGTGCCACGCTGACGTGGTGGCGTCCTTTCGGATTTCGAGAAGTGGGCCCCCAGGCGTGATGATGGCGACGGTTCGCCTTCGATATTCCCGCCCAAAGTAACCCTATAAATAGCCCTTTAAGGCCTTCATTTCTTCCCTTCACTTTTTAGAAATTTTCAGAGCATTTCGAGTTCTTCAGAGCTTTTCGAGTAAAGTGACCGGAGTTTTCGAGTCGATCAAGTCTTCTGCGAAATTTTCCGGTAAGCCCTTTCGACTTAGCTTCTTTCCCTCTTACTGCTTTAATTTCTTTATTTATTTTCCTGTTTATTTGAGAGTCCGTAATCGAGTGAGAAGATCCCCATCTCGAAAAACGTTCGACTCGATCCCTGACCCCCAAAACCTTGATCCTCATTTCAAGGAGAAAGCGGAATTCAAGGGAAACCGAGCGAAGAATTATTGAGCAGTGGGATGTCTTCTTCTACCTCGACTAGTTCGGACTTGTCGGATAAGATTCCTGGACCCGGGGATGAAATAAACTCGCTCTCCTCGTCATCGAGCCAGGAGGAATCGGTTAGATCCCAGGCTTCAGGTGAGGCAGGCGAATCGGAAGAATCGGGGGAAGCGGATGATAGACAATCGGCCTCCCCTCTAGGTCCCGTAACCTCGGCAGAGCCTTTAACAGCAATACCCCCGGTGGGGATGACTATAGGGTCTGAGTATTCGAGTCGAGTAGGAGGCGTTGGGCCATCGACTTCAGGGAGTCGAGGTGAAGATGTCGTGCATATTCCTTATGGTAGGAAGTCCCCCGACCAGCTTCTGGACAAAGATCCTAGACTGGTCGAAAGCAAGGTATCGTCCAAGATGTTCGAAGATTTTAGGAAGATTTTGTTTGGCAGGGACATTGAGTTGGGGGGGTACAGTATAATCCGACCTCGAAGAGGGCAAACTATGACTGATTCTCCGACCAATTGCATAGTAGTAACCTGGAAAATGGTTCAAGCAGGGTTTCGGATTCCAATCGATGACGACATCCTCGACATCCTGAACCACTTGAACATCAGCCCGGTCCAATTGATGCCAAATGGTTATGCGATGCTGAACGGGGTCCGAGTTCTGATGAAGTATTTCGGGATTCCAATGCTTGGAGTGGCCAAGGACATCTTCAACGTGAGTGTGACCAAAGAGAAGTCCGGGTCGGGCTACGGGTTCGTGCAGTTATCATTTAAGCAGAAACGCAAGCTCACGACATCGCCGACCTCTTCAAACGGGCATACCTGGAAGCAGCAGTTTGTGTATGTCGAGAGTGAGTCGGGGTGGCCACACCTTTGGAACAGAATGTGGTGTTGGAGGCCCAACCCGACGTTGCCGGCGGTGGCTACGCGCTGGTCAAACACGTTTATCCGAGATATTTTATCCCTCGGGCAATTCGACTGCAGGAGATTGATTGAGGACAAGGTCCTGGTGGACTTCGGCCTAGCCCCCGGGATCGCTAGTCGGACATTCAACCCTGGTAAAACAGGCGACCGAGTCGACTTACATAATCGCTGGTTGTTCCCTTCTGGATTTTGCAACCCTCAAGTCGATTCTAATCTTGACTCTCCCCTTTTCTGCAGATAAAACGATAATGAGTCGATTGGCAAAGATGAGGGCCGACATGGAGGAGCTCGCGGCTCGGCATGCCATGACAAAGGCGATCGAGGTGGCGCAGCCCCACAAAACAGTGGACGCCATCCTTCCGAGGCCGTCGGATCAAACTGAAACCGAGCCGAGTCAAGCGCCGGTCCTGCCGACCTTAAAGAGGAAGGAGAAAGCCCCCTTTTCTGAGCCCGAGAGGAAGCGCTCGAGGAAGGAGAAAGACTCGAAAGGCGTGCCAGCCCCCAAGCAGGCGAAGGACACCGATCAAGTGGGGGGTAGCCAGTCGAGGGTTACGATTTCTACCGGCTCCCCTCCCTCGACTCCTTCAGGGACCGAGAAAGCGCCGGCCCCGTTCTCCTCCGAGGCCGTGAGGGTGTCACACCTCCCATTCCACCCTCCAAAGGGCGACATCTCCGACTTCTTCAAGATGCTGAAAATATCCGAGCCGCACCTTCCTGGGGGTTATAAATTAATCGGGGAGGATGGTAAGCCCCGGCGGATTGGGTCGGTTCCTCGGGATAATCGTGCTGCCGGGGCAGTGTACCATTGCTGCCAAATTCCCGTCGACCACGAATCGAGATGGAAGATGTCCGAGGTCGAGCTGGAAATGTCGGCCGCCGTGAAGATCATCGGGGTAAGGACCAAGACTCTTTCCGTCTTTCGCCTCGATTATGTCCGAGGTCGAGCTGGAAATGTCGGCCGCCGTGAAGATCATCGGGGTAAGGACCAAGACTCTTTCCGTCTTTCGCCTCAGAAACTGCTTGAGGCCCACAAGAAACTTGACGAAGAGGCCGAGAAGACCCTCTCCGCTTTCAGAGAAGGGGAGTCGGCGGGAGAGGTGAAGGGTGCCCGTGCAGCCATCGAGCGGTGCCAGCGAATTTACGATCAAATCATCGCCGACTCAGAGCGATTCGGGGCCTACAGGTTTATGAAGTCGACGGCCTACAAAAGATCGACCGCCACCTTTGGAGCGCCAGACTTGAAGGAGGGGTTCGAGTTATGCTTGGCTCAATGCCGTGACGAGGGTTTTATTCCGGTCGATTACAATACGACCAAGATCGGCCTCATGTGCCCAGATCCGCGGCCCCCACCCCCTCAAGTCGACGAAGATCCCGAGGAAGATTGGTCGAAGCATGAGTTTGGGTTCGCCATCCCTCTGGCCAAGTCTGTAGTCGGTGGATTCGAGGATGACGCAAGTCAAATGCCTCAGGGGGTCGACCCCATGGTTCTTAATCACGCCAGAGTATTCCCCGAGCTATTCTTTGAGAAACCCGGGAACACTCCCTCCGATGAAGAAATAGACTAGGTCTTCCGATTTTCTGCACCGTTTCTGCTTCTTGTAATTTCCCGTTTCCTTCTAATTTTAGTTTTGTATGTATCAGATCGACCCGGGGTGGTCGAGGATCGCTCCCATTAAAAAATCCAAATGTAATCGCTTTCGAATTTTAATGAGATTCATTCATGTTTTCTTCGAATTAGCATTTTCGAATATGCACGTTCGAATTAAATTTATAGACCTCTCAAAGCGTTGATAACAACTGCTCAAACCGTCGCCAGTATAATAGCAAACATTCAAGTCGATTTTAAGAGATAGCTGGGCTGTTTGACCCGTCGAGGGTGTGACAACTTATAATAATAATTAACACCAATCTCCCGGTCGACTAGATGGCACAGACTATTTAACCCTTCAAGAGTATAACAGTCGAAAAAATTGACTCGACTTTATTGATTGACACTTTGGAGTTTACATCATTTCAAACGTAAAATGCTCTGAGGTTATGGGCGTTCCACGTTCGAGGTACGGGGTCACCACTCATCTCTTCGAGGTGGTAGGCTTGATTCTTCCCAATCTTGGAAATGCGAAAAGGACCCTCCCAGTTGGCGTCGAGTTTCCCGACATGTTTAACAACATCGACTCGTTTTAGAACGAGATCACCGACTCGGAAAACTCGATGGAGTACCTTTTTGTTGTAACTTCTGGTCATCGCCGCTCGATATCGCTGCATCCGTCGGAAGGCCTGGTCTCTATTTTCTTCGATCATATCCAAGTCGAACTGGCGATTCTCCTGATTGCGATCGACTTGATAATAGGACACCCTATCGGTTTGGTGTACCAGCTCGGCGGGGATCACCGCCTCGGAACCATAGACCATTGAGAACGGAGTCTCTCCTGTGGCGGTCCGAGGTGTGGTTCGATAGGCCCATAAGACCCCGTCGAGTTCCTCGGCCCAAGCTCCTTTGCTTCCGTCGAGGCGGGTCTTCAGGTTCCGGACGATCGTTCGGTTGGTGACTTCGGTTTGGCCGTTGGCTTGAGGGTGGCCGACCGAAGTAAAACGTAAGCTGATGCCATACTTGGAGCAGTAACTCTTGAACATTTTGCTCCGAAATTGGGGCCCGTTGTCACAGATCAAGGTCCTCGGCACTCCAAATCGGCATATGATGTTCTTCCATAGAAATCGTGTCATCACTGTGTGGGTGATCTTGGGGACCGACGCTGCCTCGACCCACTTCGAGAAGTATTCTACACAGACAATGACGAATTGATGTTGTCTCGGAGCGAGGGGGAAGGGCCCGACGATATCGATTCCCCATTGATCAAAGGGCCACGTTATCTCGACCGGGGTCATTTCCCTTGGATGCTGGTGGGTGATGTTCGAATGTTTTTGACAGCTGGGACATTTCTTCACCAGGTTGATCGAATCCCGCAGGAGGGTCGGCCAGTAGTAGCCGGCTCGAGATACTTTCTTGGCGAGTATTCGACCTCCCGCGTGGTTTCCGCAGGATCCGGTGTGTACCTCTTCGAGGACCTCCTTGGCTTGGGAGGGTCGTAGACACCTCTTGGCCGGCTCCCTGACAGATCTCTTAAATAGCATGCCCTCCGGGCTGAGGGAGTAGCTTGCCGCCCGGGCTACCAATCGGCGCCTCTCTGTTTTATTCTCGGGCAAAAATCGATCTCTTAGATGTAGGACCAGATCGTCTAACCAGCACGGCTCGACTGGATCGATGCTGAGAACTGGTTTTCCTTTTTCCTCGATTGCTCAAGCCGTGTTGGTGAGAAAAGTGATCGACCTATCCCTTGTTCCCCTGAGACCATTGGCCACCTTGGAGAGGACATCGGCTCTCTCGTTTTCTTCTCTAGGAACCTGCTCGAGCCTGAAGTTCTTGAATTTTGCGGCCCACTCCTTGACTTTCTCCAAGTATTTGGTCATCGATTCCTCCCTTGCTTCATAGGAGCCCGCGTATTGGCTTGCAACCAACTGCGAGTCGGTCAAAGCCGCCAAGTAATCGATGTCGTGATCCCTGGCGATTCTCATGCCCGCTAGAAGCGCCTCATATTCGGCCTCGTTGTTGGTAGTGGGGAAGTCTAGACAGATGGCGAAGTCGAGCTCATCCCCATTCGTACTTCTCAAAGACACCCCCGCACCCCCGCCCGAGGAGGTTGAGGAGCCATCGACGGCCAATGTCCAATGATTCTCATCCCTCCCGGGGGAGGTCGAGGGTTGCTTCTCGACCAGAAAGTCGGCCAAGACTTGGGCTTGGTATGCTAACCTTGGTTGGTAGGATAAGTCATACTGGCCCAACTCGACGGACCACTTAACCAGCCGGCCTGAACTATCTGGTTTGGACAACACCTGCCTGAGGGGCTGATCTGTGAGCACGACGATCCGGTGGGCTTGGAAATACGGCTTTAGCTTTCGGGCCGTGTGTACGAGCGCGAGGGCGAATTTTTCGATTTCTAAATATCGTGTCTCCGCTCCGTGCAGGATTTTGCTAATATAATAGATCGGCATGTGCTTTCTCTCCCTTATGGCGATCAGGACCGAGCTGATTACCTCGGCCGACACAACCATATAGAGGTATAAAACTTCACCTTGCTTCGGTTTTGCCAGGAGTGGGGACGACTCGAGGTATCTCTTCAACGCCTCAAATGCCTGCTCACATTCCTCGGTCCACTTGAATTCTTTGATGTTCCTCAAGATTTTGAAAAATGGAAGGTTCTTCTCGGCCGACCTGGAAATGAACCTGTTAAGGGAAATAATTCGACCCACCAAGCACTGTACATCTCGAATCGTTTTCGGGCTGGAAAGATTGCGAATAGCACTGCTCTTCTCGGGATTTGCCTCAATCCCTCTTTGGCTGACCATATACCTTAGAAATTTTCCACCGGACACCCCAAAGGTGCACTTATTTGGGTTGAGTTTCAGGTTGTACTACCGAAGCAGTTCGAACGCCCGTGTCAGATCCACGAGGTGATCGCTCGACCTAATCGACCTTACAATCATATCGTCGACATACACCTCCATGGTTTTACTGATCTCTTCCCCGAAGATTCGGTTGACCAGCCGTTGGTACGTAGCCCCTGCATTTTTAAGTCCAAAGGGCATCACTCGGAAACAATAAACACCCTTCACCACTATAAATGTCGTCTTATCCTCGTCCTCGGGTGCCATGAAGATTTGATAGTAGCCTGGAAGGCGTCCATCATACTCATTAGCTCGCACCCTGCGGTCGAGTCGACTAACTGGTCGATATTCGAGAGAGGATAGGGGTCCTTTGGGCAGGCTTTGTTCAGATCCGTGAAGTCGTTACACATGCGCCACTTTCCCCCTGATTTGGCCACTAGGACCACGTTACAGAGCCAATCGACGTACGTGGCGGGCGTGATCTATCCAGCGTCCAACAATTTGTTCACCTCTTCCTCAATTATTTCATTCCTTTTGACGCTTTGGGTTCGCAACCGCTGTTTGATCGGTTTGAAGGATGGGTCGGCATTGAGGTGATGCATAATCACGGAGGGGTCTACGCCGACCAAATCATTGGCACTCCATGCAAAGATATCGGCGTTCTCTTGGAGGAATTGGATTAGGAGTACCTGTTCATGCTCCTTACCCAGTTCGGGAATCCCGACATGCGTGATCTTCTCTCTCTGCCCTGGAAGAAGCTCGACTTCCATCGTCTGAGTTGATGCCTCGAGTCAATTATCCAGGACCTTCTGCTTCTTCTTAGATTTCTTCGACTTGCGGATAGGTTCATCGCTGGTGGCCTCCAGGTCCTCGATCTCATCCTCTTCCCCGTTGGGGAGGCCCAGAATTGGGACGACTCGGCGATCGGGCAGCTTCACTTTTTCCATGGAGATTGAGTAACAAGCCCAGGCCATGGGCACATCGCATCTCAATTCTCCTATTCCATTAGGGGTTGAGAGTTTAATCAGTTGATGATAAGTTGAAATAACTGCCCTAAAATCGATCAAACCGGGCCTCCCTAAAATGATGTTCTAAGCCGACGGCTGATCGACGACTAAGTATTCCAATTCGAGTGTCGACCTCTTAGGGAGTGTTCCCATGGAGGTGATCAATCGGACTCGACCCTTAGGATATACTTCAGACCCTCCAAATCCTGTCAAAGGAGTTTGGAGGGGTTCTAGATTCAGACTCTTAGCTAGATTCATACGTTTTAAGGTCGACAGATAGACAATATTTACAGAGCTTCCATTATCAACGAGGGTTTTGGATACAGCGTAGTTGGCCACGTCGAGCGTAACCACCATCGGACAACTAGGCATTTCGCCTTCCCGTTGTGGCATGCCGACTAGGTCCCTATTGCTAAAGCTAATGTCCTGATCTACCCAGCTCTGACTCGGCTCGACCTCCATCACCTCGTGGGGCCCGTAGTAGCTTCTCTGGGCTTCTCTCCTGGTCCTCTTTCGCGCCGTTTTCGTGTCACCCCCAGCAGGCCCTCCCGCAATCATATCGATTCGACCGAGGCATGGGAGGTTATGTTCATCCCTTTCGGTCGGCGGCTTCGCCTCTCTACGTCGAGGAGGACTTCGATCGTCGGCTCTCAGGGCCAACTCATCCAGCCTTTTAACAAATTCCTGGAGCTCTCCTCCTCGGATTAGCCTCTCGATTTCATCCCGTAATGCGAAGCGCTCCGAAGTGTTGTGCCCCGACTGTCGGTGGAAGTGACAGAACTTACCCGAGTCCCTGGTCTTCTGGGTTTCTTTTATGGCTTTGGGATTTTTGAACAACTTTTTGTTGGAGACGTTGTAAATTTCTTCAATCGACCGGTTCAGGGGCGTGTAATGCTTTTTAGAGCTGCTTCCTGGGTGGAGGTCGATTCGGCTTTTTACGTCCTTCCTGGGTTCGCTTTTGTGTGGCCGGATGGCCTCCGGCTTCCGACCCGAGGCCCCCTTTTGGGCCATTTCGACCTCTTCCACCCTCATCCAGGAGGAGGCGATATCAAGCAATTTTGATATTGATGCTGGGTTCTTTCGGACAATGTGCCGGGCGCACTCTCTATCCCTCAATGCTGCGTGGATCGTTGGTATCACCATATCCATGCTCGGGGACTGAACTTGTACGGCTGCACGAGAGAATCGAGTGAAGAAATCTCTTAGTGTCTCGTCTTCCCTCTGTACGATGTTGTAGAGATAAGTGGCCGACAGCTTGTCGCCTTTCACGGAGGAAAAGTGGGCAACGAAGCGCTCGACCAGCTCATCGTAGGAGCGAATGCTTTTCGGAGCTAGCCTTGAGAACCAGTCCTGGGCTGACTCGACGAGAGTGGTGGCAAAGATCTTGGCCCTGACATCCGGTGAGTGGCCGAACATACTTATTTCGATTTCAAACCGATCAACGTGCCGCTCTGGGTCGGACACGCCGTTATAGGTCGGGAGGTTGGTGGGCATCTTATCCGCAGCTATGGCTGCCAAAATCCCTTCACAAAAGGGGGATCGCACTTCGCGAGAGCTCCGGTATTGGTGAGTCGGCCTCCTCTTGGGTGGGGGTGACCGATTGCTGTAGGATATTTCCTCGTCATCATCGACCCGAGAGGGAGTTTTACCAGGTCGGGATCGCTGGGGAGAATCTCCCCTTCGAGGCAAGCGGTGTCTCAAATCCTTCCGCCCCACGGGGAGTCCTCGATTCGACAATCTGGGGGCTTCAGGAGAGGCCCTAGCCCCCAGTCGATCGAATACCCTGGAGTTTTTTGGTCGCTGTTCTTTCTCATGGTGAGAGGGGCTCCTCGATTCCCTCGCATCCCTAGATCCTCGGGCGGTCCTTGGTTCTCCTCCCTTTTCCTTGGTTCTTGATCTAGCACCTTGAGGTTCTTGATCAACGGGGCGCTTACCTGGGCGCCGAGCCGATTGGGCCTCTTGGTCGGGAGGTAACACCTCGGTCTGTTGTGGCTCCTAACCTGCCCCTTGCCGCTGGTTTTGACCAGGCGGTGGGGGCACGCCGTAGGGATCTTGATGGTAAATCACTGGCCCGGGCTGATATCCCCACGGGGAAGGGGGCGGATACCCGTAATGTGCGGGGGGTCCACAGTAATACGAATACTGTCCTGGTGGTGGGACGGCTGGGCTAGCTCGGGGTTTCTTCGGGAATACCGGGGCTCTGCCTTCAGCGGCCGCCGCTATCGCCTCGGCTTGACATTTTTCGAGGTAAGCGTCAAAATCTGGGGTCACATAGACCATGGGCATAGGGACGGCTCTACTCTCGATTGTTGGTCGTCCCTGGGTTTGACTTGGTCCGTCCGCCCTGTTCTGGACGTCCGTACCGGGGTCGTCCCCTCCCAGGGTACGATGACTGCGCAACTCCATTAGACTTCGACTTCTTGCTCTGTTTCCCACAGACGGCGCCAAAATGATCGAGTCGTATTTCGGGTTGATGACGTGTCCTGTAATAATTGACTTCGACCACTTAGAATTTGTTGGTATGGTAGAGCTCGAGGTGGAGTTGACCTGGAAGAAACAACAAGCGTGAACTTCGGACCGACAAAGGACTGTAAGGGTGGTTCCCTTTGTCGGCGCTCCGACGCTCAAGTCAGTATCGAGTGGCTGAGAGCTTATCGAGTGACTTTGCGCTTTAAATGTGGTGGTTGTGGTGTGAATGACATTTATGGAGGGGGTATTTATACCTATTGAAGTAATGATTACCTGTACATTGTATCCTGCAGGTGCATTAAATGCGCCAACTGCTCTGTACGGTCTGTCAGGTCCCATTAAATGCTTAAAGCGGCGGAGTGGGCCCCGGGATAGGTCGACCCCAATTCGACCAAAACTATACGGTCGAGTAGTAGCCGACTTGCCCTGGGCATAGTCGAGGGTGTTTCGACATACGCCTCCGGTAGGTAGTCGAGTCGACTCGATTGAATGGTCAGCACTTACCTTCTTGAAGGATTCGCCGTTGAGGTGACCAAAAGGGAGGCTTGCGTGGCACCTTTGACCGATCCTTTACTCCACGTGGCGGGCTGGTAGTGGCCCCCATGTGGTTACGTTTCGGTTCCGGATTGGCCCACGTCAATATAGATAATTTAAATTTTTATAAAAAATTGATAAAATTATTGAAAAAAAGATCATACATAATAAATTGTAAGTTACTTTTTAATATAATAATAATAAATACAGACCAAAAAAAATAAAATAAAAAAATAATAATAATAAATAAATAAATAAAACCAGTTCTTCTATATCCATCTTATTTTCCCGGTTTGTGTTACAGTGTCTGCAATCTCTCTTCTTTGAAGCTTTTCATTCGAACCCCAAAGCAGAAAACTCATGAATTTCTTCAAGCCCAGAGCAGCCCCTGCACCGGCGGAGGCGCGGCCGCCGCCGTCGCCTCAGGAGCTCCTCCACCAAGCCTTTACTTCCCTCCAGACCCACTTCTCTAACTTTTTCCAGAACTTGCAAACCCACCGTCCTCTTAAGAACTCCTTCTACGCCAGACTTTCAAACGAAAACAATAATTTCTACGCCAATTCCAGCTCCAATAGTCGTAATAATAATTTCTATCCTAAAGATTATGCGATGTCGGCGGAGGATATTGAGGAGAGGCTTGCTGGAGTGCCGGTATACGCACTGACCCGCGGTTATGGAGATTTTGTTTTGGTTGGCACGAATACGGGGAAAAAACTTGGTTTGTTCTGTTTTAATGAAGCTGATGCGGACGCCCTTCTTAAAGAGATGAAGTCTGTTGATCCATCAAGGAGTTCTGACTCGCATGTCGTTCCCGTTCCTTTAAGTAAGGTACATATTGCAGAAATCTTCTCTTTTCAGTTAGGCATTTCTTCAAGCATCTGATTGGCTGGCATTTTTCAGTAATTAGACACTGATAATGGGTAGTTGTCAATTTGGATTTTGGAGAGGACTGAGTAGTAACTAGTATGTGTGAATTTGGTGGTGACGTATTTCTTATGCAATGTTCGGACTTCAGAGAATACTGAATTGCAAAATTGTGGGCTCTCGTGACTTTGGATTGACATTTTGCAGATTCTTGGGTCAAAATTGAAATCATACTCTATTACAAATATTTGAAGGAATAACCTTTTCTCCATTTGATTAATTATATGCACTGAACTAATAGAAGAGCGGTGGTATCAGATTGTTCAGCTTAGCGTTGATGGGGTGGCTTTAAGATTGATGCCCGAGGCTTCTCAGATAAAGAATGCATTGAAGGTGAGTTTTGGCAGCATAATCAAGTTTTCCCCGCTTTGTCACGATCATCTCTTTCATCCTACATGTAATTTTTTATTTCATACCATTTGATTCATTGAATTTGCTTATTTTGTTAAGGTTTTGTTTGTTTGGGCTTGAATGCCTTTTGTTTTGCACTTAGGAGTGGGAAAGGAGTGGAGCTCAGGATGAAAGCTTCCCTGGGGTTCCTGTTTTCCAGGTTCGTTTTGCTTTCCAGATGTCAGAGATTATTATCCTTGTGTGATTTCGGATATATAACTGCATATTATGTATAATGTATAGATATGATCCATGATTCGTATTATAGTGACACTTGAAAGTTCTAGCCGAAAAAGAGAAACCTGATATTCTGATTATTGGAACACTAGAAAGTTCTAACCAAAAGACAGAAACCTAGTAGGACGAAACTATTTATACTTATCAGCATACGCCTGCTAAATGCAATTAGGGGTTAAATCGTGTAACCAGATGCTAAACGGAATGAGCATGATGTTTTCATATTTGTATAATATAACAAAATGGATAATAGGATATCTGCAGGATCGCAACAAATATGTATTTGGAGCAGATATTATTCCAAACACTTACATAATTTCCATATGGGCTTGCTTTTATAATTCAAACGTTTTTAATAGGATATGAATAATATCCACTTTTAATGGATACGGATAGATCTCATCTCAAGGGTATGAATGCACACTTATTGAGTTTTCGGTTATTCATTGACTACCTTAAATACATTGTCCATCAACTTTGCATGTGATTATTGCAATTGTATTATCTGCTCGTGTTTTACATGGACAAGGACATGTTAAATACTACAAAAATTTACCTTCTTACTTGGTCTAAGAATTTGATTTCAGTAAGCACCACATTTTAGAGTTTTAAGGCATTCTTATTGCTTGTTTTAGATCTTTGTATTCTCTAAACAGATGTCTTCCTCCCATAGTTCAGTGACTGTGTGTGTTTTTAATCTAATATTTGTTCTTGTTATTCTGCTTTTGATTTCTTTGTTTGGCTGATTGATATGAGCTCCTCTTTGCCTGTTCTCGGATTTTCCATCCTTTTGTTTCACTTAGCATATTTATCTTATTTTACAAGGAATATATATCTCTTTAATCTTATTAGTGCGGAGCCAAATGCACATTAGGGTTAGCCCACATATGAAGTTATGGAAGAATTAAATTTTATGGATCAAACTCAATTGGCCATTTTGGCCGAAGAGAAATTTTGATCCTCTAGATATAATGTGTCAGCAGAGACCTTCGTGTTTTCTTGGACAAGCAATTGTTCAGGTCATTTTATGGTACTTACACCTTACCGAAGAAATTTATTTGGGTTTATATAGAATTTGTATAATGAAATTCTCCCAGAGTTTTAGTTCTACCAATATGGTGATTGTTCAAGTCAAGCTCTTTATCATGGAAGAGGTAGGATCTGTTGGAAATGTATGAGTTTATTATGTTATGTTAAAGCATAAATTGGTGGAAGACTTAATAAAGTCAAAAGTTATTGTTGTGTAAGAACTTGATTAATTCCCCCTACCTCTTTCTTGATATTGAGATAAGAAATGAAGCAATCCATTTAAATACCAGATACTGTTGCTTCAAGGGCTTGTTGTTGGACTTTTTGGAAAAACCCACATACATAATTATTCAGAGTTGCTCATTGCTGATCATTGATCTTGAAAACATATTTTACTAGGATAAGGTACTGAGCCAGTAGTATGTATTCTACATTTTATGAATGATAGAACTTGATTTCTTTTGCTTCTAGTGTCAAATATCAATTAGATTATTGCTGCATCGAGACTTTCTTTTAATTTTCTATTGTCTTATCCCAACTCAAATAACAGTCACAAAGCTTGATTTTGACGAGCCGAAATAAGAGATATCGTCCTGTGTTTTTCCGGAAGGTTAGAAAAGAAGAAGACTTGAATCCTCCCATATTTTCCTCTTTCATCCTTACCATTTCTGCAATTTGATGAGATTGATCATATGAAATGTACAGGAGGATCTAGAGAAGTCCGTATCAAGAGCTGCACATGGACAGAATCATTTGAACCCTATCCTAAGGCAAGGAGACATACAGGTACACTTTATCCCCTAATTACCATCTTTATATCAAGCCTAGCTTAGCTCTCAAATCATTTTGATTTTTATTTTGTGCTAGGTTGCTGTTCTTGAGGAAATAATACAAGGGATGAAGGTAAGGAATCATATCAAAGTTTGATTGTTCATATCTTGTTTCTCTCTCAGCACTCGCATGTTTAGAAACAACTATAAGATTAGTTAACAAATACATATCGAAATAATGAGATGAATTCAGTGGAAAACTGGGTATATAATGTTAAATTACAAAATCCATGAAGTTGTGACAAACAAATTTAAAAGAGTGGAAAATGAAAAAAAGAAGTTAATAGACAAAAGTGCAGAAGCATCAATATTTGAGATGGCAAGATGTGTTTAACACAAACTTAAAGTATCACTAAATTTTGTTCTTGGTTTTGCAGGATAGTTCATTGTCGTCTTGGAACGATGTTGTTTTCGTCCCTCCTGGTTATGAAGTTTCAACTGATCCGTCTCAACTAAAAGCAAATTGACTGCTGGAGGCTCCATTATTATTATGCCAAGCACTCTTGCCAAACTTGTTGTCCTGGATATTAGGAGTTGCTATCACAAGCACCATGTGTTAAGAGCAAGGATTATCTTTGATAATTAGTGTGCTGTTTTGTCTTAAGGTTATCAAGATTTAGCATTTTTACTATGATGTCCTGGATTTTCAGTTTTGCATGGTTATAAGAGGGGAAAACTGTTATTCACTATGTATCTAGCATTAGCAATGCCATTTATTAGTTTAGAATATAGGTGGAAATTTGGCTGTTTTCAAAATGACTGGAAAGACGCATTCTCGTCCCGTTGTTTTGTTTTTGTATGATATTGCAGCAGCTTCTGATTTTTCGCAAGACGAAGAGGGTGGCTAATCTTATGTAGCTTATACGGTGTTACATCTTATGAAAAGTTTTAGGAGCCTAAAGAACCTTCTCATATCTTTCTTGCACATACAATGTGAAACTTATGAAAAGTTTTAGAAGCCTAAAGAACCTCTCTTATCATTCTTGCACATACAATCTGAACATTTGTAAATCTTGGCATGCTCTATGATATTGGTGTGCGTAAGAAATGGAGAATTGCAGTACAATTTGTCCTGAATATGGTGTCGTCCCATCTATGTACCGAAAAGAGAATACAAAATAAGGTTTCACAACTTACTCAAATGATCCACTATTCATATCAAATATCTCCCCAGTGTCGACCTTGTCGACATTACCGGCCTCCTCAGCAACTTCATGGTCAATATCTTGTAGGTAGAGTAATTTCATCATATTTCTCACTTCACGGCTTCAAAATCTTCGATAGTATTTGGAGCAACTTTCTAAAACGAGCTATTAGTCGAGTGTTTTATATATTTTAGAGAATTTAGTAAAATTTATCTTCTATGAAGAGATTTATCTTGCATTATCCCAAAAAATACCATTGCATGTTTATGTAACTATTTGAGCTAATTTTTATTTCATTCCAAGTTAACAAAATTAGAACAAAATTCTTATAACGGACATGTACATTATACGAATACTTTCTAAAAGATTTATTTATAGGGAAAAAACATATAATATAGGATAATGATACATTAAATAATAATTTAAATATTAATATGTGCCTTCCATTAATTCTTTTAAAATAATCTCCCCTCCAAAAAAAAAAAATAATGTCCATATTTGTGCCTAATTTAAGCAAAACAAATCAAATCCTGAGCGCTCTCCATCAAGAAACCCCTAAATCCCAAAAGTTTTCCAATTTCTCCTTGTACCTGTCATCGTCAAGTTCCGATCTCTTGCTTCATCTTTCTTCTTTCTCGAGGTAAGAATCCCTGAATTGTTGTTTCTCCCAGCTCTTCCATCGTTTTCCTCTTCGTTCAATTCAATCTTCTTACGGGGGCAGGTGGTAATGTCTTAATTTATTCATAATCCCATCTGTTATCTATTATTTATGCGCCTGGGGTTTGGTGTACGAAAGACGAGCTGGGTTTGGTGTTTGGTGTGTAGAGAAATGTACTTATTGGCTCGGGTAGACAGTACGGGGATTTTATATATTTAGTTATTTAATTTCTGTTGATTTGGGTTGAATTTCAGGAGAAATCAGAGGTGGAATTGCAGCTGAGATTGTTTGAAGCTCTCAGAATCAACCCTGCTTTCAAATGACAAGGTATTTGGTTATGGCTATCGATCTTAGTTTGATTTCAAGTGCATATTTCTTTCTATCGGTTCCTGATGTAGAAGTTGGATCTCGTTGCAGCTTGTTGAACAATTTTACTGCTTCAAAACATTGATAACTAACCAGAATCTCCTGGAGCTCCAGCAAGCAATCTTTAATTTCGAAACCCCCCACCCTGCCCACCAAAAAATAGTGAATTAACAGCTTATAGGGGATGGGGGTTCCCGCTTTTTACCGTTGGCTGGCAGATAGGTATCCTCTATGTATTGTGGATGTGGTGGAGGAAGAACCCAGAGAGAATGGGAGTTGTGAGCCCCTGCCTGTTGATGTTTCAAGACCAAACCCTAATGGCATTGAGTTTGATAATTTGTATTTGGACATGAATGGTATTATACATCCATGTTTTCACCCGGAAGGCAAGGTAGTTCTTTCTTTTTTCTTTTCTCTCTTTTCAGAATTCTGTCCTAATTGCCCCATTTGATTTTTCCTTCCATTCACTTAAAATGTGCGAGGTAGTAAATGTTTTTCAGCTCTATCTAGTTTGAGCAATCTCGAGGAATGAGGTTGTCCTATTTATTAAGAAGAAGTGGTTTCATTCTTCATATGATATGAATTAATGCAGGCTCCTAATATATAAATGAGCATTTCTGCGTATTTTATGTTTGTGAATGGTTATGGCGTTCTAATATCTTTCTGTTTTATCTTATTCTGGAATCTTTTGATTATAGACATGAATTTGTAAATTTGAATCGAGTATCATTACATAGAAGCAGATAGATGAGCTCATGATCTGTGTACTAATGCTAAAGTTGTTTAATTTAGTTTTGATATTGTCCTCCACCTCAACGATGACTTCAAAGTAGGTGATATTGCAGCTGTATTGTCAAGCGTAGGATTAACTATAACCTTTGTACTTTTTTGGTTGTTAATATTTTTGGCTAGGGTTATATGTACCTTGAAAGAACTGCACTACTTTGTTTTGATGACTTAATTTGCTATCCACTGCTGAGCTCATGAGACTTATTTTTTTGGTTCAAATGTATGATAAAATGAAATGAGAGCAATTTTTAGTAAAACATCTTGCTTCACTCTCTTGCATTACACTAGAATTTTGTTGGATATTAATACCAGATAATGTTACATTCTCTTTAATGCAGCCTGCACCTGCCACTTATGATGATGTATTTAAAACTATCTTTGAATACATTGACCACCTTGTGTCATTGGTTCGTCCTAGAAAGCTCCTTTACATGGCCATTGGTAAGTTTCTTTAATCAAGTTCCTACAGGCTATCTGCGAACCAAACATGGTCCCAATTCCTTTTCTATTCTGCAGATGGTGTAGCTCCTAGGGCCAAAATGAACCAGCAAAGGACTCGTCGTTTTAGAGCTGCTAAAGATGCTGCAGCTGCTGTAAGTACTCTGCACATCAGGAAGAATAAAAGTAGTGTTTGTAAAGTAAAAGTTGATGGACTAATAGTAATTGAACCTCCTATTTCCCATTTTCTCCTGTCAGGAAGCTGAAGAAGAAAGATTGAGGAAAGAGTTTGAACTGGAGGGAGAAAACCTATTGCCTAAAGAAAAGAGTGAGGCATCAGATTCAAATGTCATTACCCCTGGGACTCCATTTATGGCTGTACTATCTGTGGCCCTTCAATATTACATACATTCTAGGTTGAATCACAATCCCGGATGGCGCTTTCTCAAGGTTTGATTGAAATCAATCTACAAGTTTTGTCAGCTGTCTTTCATGGCTTGGAGAGATCCTTTTTGTTTTTGTATTTTCCAAATATTTCTTGTTTCTAAAATACTTTGTCTCCCTTAACTTATGAGTCTGCATTGTGTGATTATTGAAAGGTTATTCTTTCTGATGCAAATGTTCCTGGTGAGGGTGAGCACAAAGTTATGTCCTATATCCGCTTACAACGGAACCTTCCTGGTTTTAATCCAAATACCAGGCACTGTCTATATGGTTTGGTGAGTGGAATATCTTTACTAATTTTTCTAATTCCTATTGTCTTTCTCCTGCTATCTCTGAGTATATTTTCTTGAGTGGATTTGGCGTGTGCTTTCATACTACCATGTGCTGAAACGTTCATTGATATATTCCTTTGGGTTAGGATGCAGACCTGATCATGCTTTCACTAGCTACACATGAAGTTCACTTCTCAATTCTGAGGGAGGTCAGCCGAGTTTTGTATTTGAATAAATATTAATTAAAAAGCTTTAAATTTTTTGTAAAAAAATTATGTTTCTGTGTTTCAGGTTATAAATCTTCCTGGGAACCAGGAAAAATGTTTTCTCTGTGGTCAACCTGGTCATCTGGCTGCTGAATGTCATGGGGGAACTAGTGGGCAAGATGCAAATGGGAAATTCTTAAATGACATTCCTATTTATAAGAAGAAGTATCAGGTTTGCATTTGTGGCCATGGAAGATGATTCACACTTGTTGCTCCCTTTCTTGTTCTGTCTTCTGTTATATCTTTGCTATTCATTTTCAGTCTGACACTTCCATATTTTTTGCCAGTTTCTGAACATCTGGGTTTTACGAGAATATTTGGGATATGAGATGGATATTCCAGATCCTCCATTTAAAATTGATTTCGAGAGGCTGGTGGATGACTTTGTGTTTCTATGTTTCTTTGTCGGCAATGACTTTCTTCCCCATATGCCCACATTAGAGATTAGAGAGGTATATGCCTGTACAATCAGTTTGATCTGATGATTTCTTTTCTGTTATAGAAATAACAATTATCTTTTACATTGACATGAATTGAATGTTCAAGCAGTTCCGCCTCTTATATGTTCTTATATGTTATTGTATATTACCCTTTTTCTTCTCAAACATTAAGCTTTTTGCTTGTTTACAATTTCAATGCTGTAGGGTGCCATAAATTTGCTCATGTTTGTATATAGAAGGGAATTTGCGGCAATGGGTGGTTACCTTACTGATGCTGGTGAGGTAATAATGTCTTTCATCACTAAATAAATTCAATGCAATAGTCCATGCACCTAATTATGTTTTATGCTGTAATCTATGTGTTCATTTATTGTAAGAATATGGATGGCCGTGCTTTGTCCTATTAATGAAATAAGTTTACAAAAATTTATTCATTATCTAACCATTGCATCATGGTTTAATTATGGCCTGCACGTCGATCATATCCCTTGTGCCTTCCCTACCGCTTGGCCCCCTCACCGGGACAACCACATCGTCCTCCCGTATGACAACATTGTACTTCATCGCCTACTTACCACCTTACTTCAGCTTAAGAGCTTGACATGAACCATCTGTGCCCTTGCCCTTGATTTACTTCATTCTCATCTTGTTGAATCCTGAACCACAAATCCTTTTTTAAAACAAGTCAGATATTTGATAACTAAACAGCTATTAAATATCCAGAATGTAAAATATACAGCACATTTGGAGGTTGGATCTGGGTCTTTATTCCAAACTTGAACAGATCTGTGGCAGCCTGGTTTCATGGTATTTAGTATCAGTTCTTGCTGTGACATACTGTCGTTACTGTTAATATTGGTAATTTTGGACCCTTGGTTTTCTACTCTTCACAATTACAGTCAGATGAGTTTTGTTCTACAGAAGTAAAAACTTCTCCAAATAGCTCTTCTGCCAATGTCTGCCCTGAACTTTAAGCTTACTCACTTAACTGACACTGTGTTGTCTCAGATGAGAGGTTGTTGGCGTGTGGGTGGTGTCTTAAGTTTGGTGACGTAGGTAATTGAGGGTCTGGTGGTGTCTTGGCAGTAAATACAGAAAGTGTATGGTATTTTAAGTGTTATATTGAAATCGTCAGTCTGAGAAATAAACTTTCTGATTGTTTTTTGAAAATATTTTCATTAATGATTCAATATGTTCGGACACTGTTTTTGCAATAATTCCTTTAGATGCCCTTTAATTCTCTTCAAAAGTAAGAGATTTTGATTACCATATTAGGAGACAAGCATGAGTAGTTGTTGTTGATTTGGAACCTGATGAGCAATCGTGCAAGTCAGATGCTGGAAAATAGCTTTCCCATTGTTTCAGTCACACTTTTCTAGCATATTTGAATGGAACTTCTCATTATTCATGGTTTTTATCTTTCAACATTTCAGGTTTTCTTGGATCGAGTTGAACACTTTGTTCAGGCTGTTGCAGTAAATGAAGATCTAATTTTTAAAAAGAGAACTCGCTTACAAAAGGTAGTCTGTCGCTTCTTTCTTAACCTAGCCCTTCTTATCTGATTAATTTTATCTGCTTTGTGAGTGAGTTAAAAATGTATCAGTGCAGAGTGATGTGTGTAATTTTTGTTTAATTAAGGATTTAATATCAGCGAATGCATTCATATATCTTCTATAGATGGAAGCATTTGGCAAAGCATTTTTAAAAATGTTGCGTAGAGCCTTCTGACAACTTATAGTTAATGCTGTGCTTTTTCCCCTTTCGTTGTTTCAGGCATATGAGAATAACGAAGACATGAAACTTAAAGCACGAGGGGAGGTTAGACAAGAGCCAAGTACTTTAGAAGGAGACAAGGTGCTTCTTCTGTTTGGAATATTAATTCAGTTCACATTCTGTGTTGTGTGTGTGTGTGTTCCTTCAGATAGCCAAAATTATAAAAATATGACTGATTTATATTACCTTTATTTTAGGACAGATATACACTCTTCATGTGTCTCTTTGACAATTTTAATCTTTAGCAAATTGAACAACATTTATAAAAACAAATTACTAATTACTAAATGTCAACTTTCTATTATATCGAGATCATTGAAAAACAATGATGAATAAATATTAGACCACCTTACTTATTGTCTAATTTTGTAACGTAACAATTTGGGGCATTCAGTATCTGGTTGAGCGAGCTATTACTTCTGCAATTTGTTTACTGTTCAGAATGTACTGCAGAGAGTGTAACATTGTTTGCCAATTTCATAGTGACATGGTTAGGTTACCCATATTTGGATAGTAGCCTAGATTCTTATCGCCTTTTTTAAAATGGCATTTCCAGTTTTTTTTCTTATCTTTCGTTTACTGTCTTTCTTTTTTCTGCTTATGTCAGAGAAACCATTTGCTCGTCTGTGGGGATCCATTTGTTGAAAATGTAATTTGATTGTAGCTATGTTATTATGCAATTTTCCTAACCTCTCAGGTGAGGCTAGGGGAGCCTGGATATAAAGAAAGGTATTACGCTGAGAAATTTGATGTATCGGAACCGGAGAAGATTGATGAAGTCAGAATGGATGTGGTGAGTACACCCAATCACTGTTTTCTATTGGAATTAAACTGATGTTTATTACACCAAACTAATTCCAGCTTGTACTCCCCTGGTCAATCATGTATTGCATACACTGCTTTCTATATTCCACTTCATGGCCTGTTACATTTTGTCGTTCTAATTAACTGCCATTTGTAAAAGGAGGATAATTCATTCTTTCTTGTAGGTTTTGAAGTATGTGGAAGGGTTGTGTTGGGTCTGCCGCTATTACTACCAAGGTGTTTGCTCGTGGCAGTGGTGAGTGTTCTGTTTCCCCCATAGAACGATAGAGTTTCACTTGTTAGCAGTGCATTTCATGACACCTGTAGATTACAGTTCAGATATGATGGAGTAGATACGAAAAAATAACAAGGGCTTATGTTTGTGCTGCAATTTTTGATTGGTGAAGGCTTGGAGTGAGATAGTATATGACAATGCAGAAGTTGGTCGAAATCATGATATGGGATTTGATGTCTTCATGAGTTAAATGAAATTAAAAAATGAAAAACGAAAAAATCCTTATAACTAATGCATGCTTCCTGATAGAAGGTAGTGCTAAGGTTACCATTATTTCCTCATTCTCTCAAATCAAATTTCAAGCTAGAAAGCTGTGCTATATGGATTATATGTTGGAAAATTTTGTATATTTGCTTGCATGTGAAGCAAATAGTCTTTGGCTGCTAATTTCCCTAATCATGCAAACTTAGATTATATTTCTCTTCAGGTACTATCCATATCATTATGCTCCATTTGCATCCGATCTTAAAGGTTTGGCCGATTTGGAGATAACGTTTTTCCCTGGGGAGCCATTTAAACCTTTTGATCAGCTGTTGGGAACCCTACCAGCTGCAAGGTACTTCATCTTTTCTCCAGAGTAAATTTGTTGTGTTCCATCTGATAGTTGGTCTTATTGTTGCTCTGGATATTCCTCGTTATTGTTGCTTCTGAATATTCTTTTTGTTTTTTGTTGCTGCTGATCATTCCTTGTTCTTTGTTTTCTTCTGTGTCGAAATCTTTCTACAGTTCTTCTGCTCTGCCTGAAAAATATAGGCAGTTGATGACCGATCCTTCATCACCGATTTTTGATTTCTACCCAACAGGTATGGTTTCTCATATATGCCTATTTTTCTTTTTATATTTCGAGGCATGACGTAGTTTTCTTTTGTTACCAGGTTTTGAAATTGATATGAACGGAAAGCGCTTTGCTTGGCAGGTATCTTCCATTTGTGACATTGTTATTTCTTTGAATTATTGCTATAATTGTTTGATTCATTTGATCTAATGAAGACTTCCATATTTTTCATGTGGCATAAAAACAATAGGGTGTTGCCAAATTGCCGTTCATCGATGAGAAGAAATTACTTGCTGAGACAAAAAAGCTTCAGGATACCTTGACGGTAAGAAAATTGAATAATTTTATATACCCTTATCCGTCCTTTTACAATATTGTAGATTAGCTTTTATCTACTCAATAAGAGAGAGAGAGAGAACGATGATAGAACCTAACAAACACCTGGGCATACTACTCTGGGGGTCCCCTAAGTAGACCCTGATTAGAACCTTGGGCTAGTTAATTTCCTTTTCCCTCCACCCCTCCGGAGGGGTAGAATTTAAAGGTAGATACTTATCTGCTACATTAGGATTTTAGCATCACGTGCTGTTCATAGCTGGGAGACATTTTCATTCCAGGAGATGAGGGAAGTTTCAGGTTAAACGTTCGTGAGCCCTGGTGCATAATAAAAGAAATCTATAGCATGTGGGTTAAATTTGAGTTTCCGAAATATGATATCCAGTTCCAAAGCAATATTGTGTACATTGTTCAGGGACACAATAAATCCAATATGCTGAAGGGTTCTAAAATAGATGCTAAACCAAAGCTTATTGATAAAAGACTTAATATTCAATGTTTGGAACTTCCTTTGTTACCCTATGAACTATTTTTTTGTATTTCTGTAAAGGGGAACATGATCTATTGCTGTGATTTAACTTTTGTTTAAATTTTTGCTTATTCATGTTTTGATTCTCGTAGGAGGAGGAGCAATTTCGAAATAGTGTCATGTTTGATTTGCTGTATGTTCATCCCCAGCATGCCTTAGCACCCCAAATTATTTTTCACTATCACCTTTGTGGTGTGGAACAATCACCATGGACTATTGACACTAATGCGAGGTTGGTCATTTATTTAGTTTATGGTGGTGAATTTTAGCTCTTGTTATTTATTATCTAATGTGATTTTTATGTGGGGTAACTTTCATTGTGCGGTTGTTTCAGTGGTGGAATGAATGGGTTTACGTGGTTAACTAAGAGGAATGGCTTGAAAGAAGTCATTCCTTCCCCAATTAAGGGGTTGGAAGATATCACTGACAATCAAGTTCTGTAAGTTACACAAAGTCATTACAAACCTTAAGATTTCTAGAAAGTACTCAACCAGAAAAGACTCAGCTTGTTCACCTTTGCAGAAATATCACCTATCTTAATCCAGGACCTCATTCTCACATTCCGAGGCCACCTAAAGGTGTAAATATGCCTGAAAAGGTACGTAAGATTCCTGGATTTCAGCGGTTTGTCGTGGTAGTTTGAATTGGTTCATCACTTCATCTTGCTTATTAAGCAGCTGTGTTAGTATAGTCTTTGTTCAGCATTACGTGCTGAACTGTGTCCGAATGGGCTGATTAGTGCTTTGTGTTATAAAATGCAGTAATAGAGAGTTTCTTTTGCTTTCTTGATTAATCCCCTTATATTTAAATTGCAGATTTTGAGACCAATGGACATAAAACCATTCCCAATATTATGGCACGAAGATAACGGTGGAAGGCATCAGCTAAATAGAGGAAGGTATTGAAATTCCATGTAGATAACAACAAATGACTTTTTCTCAACAAAATCAAATCTATTTTGATTTCTGAACAGCTCCTTTATTGATAATATCCATATGAAGCGTACATAATTCGCCTTTGTTTCACAGGCCACAAGTTTCTGGGGCAATATCCGGTCCTAAATTGGGAGAAGCTGCTTATCGTCTGGTCCACAATACACTGAACATCAAGTCGGACCAAACAAATCAACGCAATTTCCAAGGGAACCATCATCATATGGTGAATCGGCACAGGCCAGCAGGACCACCTGGCTACGAGATGGGTATTTCTGACTTTTCACATCATCACGCATCGTATAGGCCAAGAGCACCCGGGCAACCCGGATTCGCTCGATACGGCTATCACGAACAGGGATACTACTACGACGATCCAAATTTTCCAAGAGGACCCCACACCCTTCATGCTCCAATGACTAATGCCAGATACAGAGGCTCTGTGAATGACATGGAGAGAAACAGGCATTATTGGAACGTGCAAAATAATAGTTATTCGTATCAGGAACAGCATCTTCACGACCTAAGAAATGGAATGTCTACATTGACCATCGAAGGCGGTTATAAGGCAGCAGTATCTTCAAGATCATCAAGTTCTGGTCAAGTGCCGAATATACGCCCCCAAGTTGCACATAATGCCAATCCACTTCCGTCACCACCTCCCAAATGGATAGGTAAAAACGCTGCTGGGAACACGGTAATGAACAGCAGACAACAACAGGGTACCGTCGGGCAACAAAGACAGGTGAAGATGATATACCAAGTCAAAAACAAGTCAACAGAGAAATTGGTAGATTCTGAACAGTGATGGATACATGTAGATCTCAATATGTTGTTATACATTAGTAGAATGGGTAGTGAGAATCTGGTTCAAAAATAGGTTTATATGAGCAAGTGCATTGGATTCAGTTGGAAGTGGATACATTTCAAATTCCATTTATTTAAATATTCTCGGCTGGAAGCCTGGAAGTCTGTATATGGCTGGATTTTAGATGTAATTGTAAGCTTTTGTGGACGGCAGAAGGAAACACTTGAAGAAAAGAGAAAAAATTCTCGTTTATATAGAAGCTATGAATTTTTTCTCTCTTTTATTCATGTAATTTTATGGTTTGTATACTTTAGTTATTATTAGTAACTTATTTAGTTTTCTATTTTTAGAACTTACAAGAAATTGTTGTCATTGTATTTTTTCTCTCTCTGTTGTCATTTTACACGATGTAATATAAGGTGGTAATAAAACATATCAATTATAATACTTAATATCATCCTATAATATTTTTTGAAATGTAACTCTTTTAATCATTTCATTTCCTATATAAATCAATGGCAGAAGAGTTCACAATCAGAAGATTCAAAACTACAATCAGAAGTAAAATACTTTATTTACCACTTAACCTTAGTAGATAAAAAGGGTCGGTATGTGTTTGACTTTGTGATAATCTTCTCCTTCTTGACCGTTCACCACTCTTGCCCTGTCCACAAACTCCTTCGGCATTGTTCTAATATTCAGCTCTCTGAGAGTACGAATGAATCTCAATCCTTCAGGAATCATGTCCAAACTTAAGCAGCCATATATATGTAGAGAAGAGAGGTTCTGCATTGATTTTTCCTCCACCCTCCATTCCACTAAATCGGGCAAACCCCATAGATAAAGCTCGCGGAGTTGAGGAAATCCATCTGCCCGACAAACCATCTCTTTGCCCACGAATGCATTCTTGTTTAGGTAAAGATATTTCAACATGGGAAGCTTCTCTAGCATTTCCATCAGATCTTCCTCGATATAGCAATTCTCAAAGCTCAACTTGATCAAACTCCGGCCAAACTGTGGTTCGTAGGACGGTAATTTGCCTACACGGGATTCGATTTCCAAGTGAACTAGTGAGTGACACATGAGTGTCTTCCTGAGAGGACTAGCTGACCCTGTTTCCAAACTCATTGTATTGCACTTGGTTTTAATGAAAAGCGTTGTCTCCCGAAATTGGTCCTGATGATTCAAGATGTGGGCGACGATTGTGGAAAGACTTTCATCATCATAAATAACTCCACCAAATACTCGAAGCTTCGGCAGTTTAATCAGATCAGCAGCAGCATCAGTTGAACTATTGAACCACATCAGGGTCTCCAATTCATTCAAGCCATCGAGATTTAATTTTCCTCCTCCGACAACACTCCTATCTTCATGACCTAGATATAAATGCTTCAAGGACTTCATCTTAGGTACGGAGTTGGGTAATTTAACGCAGCCAAGTGTTTGTATATACAAAGACTGTAAACACGGTAGCTTGCATACAGACATTGGCAACTCATCCACCTTACAACCTGTTATACTCAAGTGCTTTAGCAGAATCAGTTTTCCAATTCCCTTGGGCAATTCTCCATTTCGGAATTGATAGTTTTCAAATATTAGGATTTTGAGAGATTTCAACAATCTCGAGTCCATCGAAACCAAGTTATTCCAATATCTGAAGTTGTCGTTGCCCCTCGATAGAAACAAAAGTGATCGCAAGTTTTGACATTCATGAAGCTGGTAATTCTTTGGTTCAATGTTCTGATGAAATGCCAACCTACAAGCTGAAGAAGCTGCATCTTGTCTTTCTATTTGTCTATCCACAACCTTGAGAAACCCTTCTTCTTTTCCTTTCGACAAACAAAGATCTCTCATCAGATCATGAAGACGGCATGATTTAAACTTGTTATATATGGATGTCTCATCCATTTTCACTTGAACCATACATCTACTTGCTAACTCACACAAATAACGTTCTGCCACATCTCTCAGAGTTTCTCCAACTCCTCCATCGTCCAACGAAATCATGCCTTCAGCCATCCAGTATAAGTACAACCGATCCGTGTAAATCTCTTCATCCTCAGGAAAACATCCCAAATACAGGAAGCACGACTTCAAGTTGTAAGGCAGCACATTGTAACTCAAATCCAGTACTTGTTTAACGTTTCTGTTTTCCTCCACACCCTTCCCTCGCTGCAAATATGAATCAATGTTCTTGCAGATTTTCTCCCACTCAATATGAGTCTTTTCCCTACTCAAAATTCCTCCGATCACTGAAACAGGTAGTGGCAGACATCCACATTTCCTTACAATTTTCCTGCCAATGTCTTCTAACAACATTAATCCACCTGCAGATAGCTCTGCATGTATAGATGAGCGTTATTCTCATTTCACACAAAAACAAATGTTCTTTAGCAAATGACTAGGTGAATGGATGATCAACATAAGCTAACAGTTAACCTCGTGAACAGTTGATTGGAATTGCTATCTTTTGAAGAAGCTCCCATCCTTCGTCCTCGCTCAAGCATTCGAGTTTGTAGACATATTCATTGGCAGCAACATTTTCATTTCGGCTTGTCAGCAAAACTTTGCAGCAATCCTCTCCAATGGGAAAAGCACTTTTCAAGCTTTTCCAGTGATCCACTTCCCATATGTCATCCAGAACCACCAAACATCTTTTCTCTCTCTGCAATTTTTTTAACTTTCTTACCATCCCAGACTCGCTTTGCTCCCCTCCCTCATTCGGGAGAAGCTGCTCCAGAAGTCCTCGGAAAACAGCTTTTGGTTCGAACTGTTGGCTTATACAAATCCAAGCACGAGCTTCAAAGCAACGTTGCACGGCCTCCATTTGATAGATTTTGTTCGCGAGGGTCGTCTTTCCCAATCCACCCATGCCACAAATGGAGATCACTTGAGTGGATCTCTGGTTGCTTTTCATGAGTGATTCCAGCAGTTTTATGTCGTGTTCCATTCCCACGAAGTGTTCTTCAACCTCATCTCCATACGTTCTCCTCGACGAGGACTGTGTGCCATTTACCTGATCCCTTGAAATAACCGCGCCTTTGTTTATGGACTCTGCTTTTTTGATGAGATCAGACATTCCAGCTCTGATTTCTTCGATCTCGTTTCCGAACTGGTGCGCAGTCAAACACTCGCCCAATACACAAATAAACCTTTTGAGTTTTTCTCTCAGATTTTTTCCTTCTCTTCTGGATTTGACTCGAATGAAGTATCGCTCGAGTGCGCTCTCGGCTTCCATGGACAGCTTTTGAAGCTTGGTAACCCAATCACGCACAGTCTCGGAGCTGTATTGATCTCCTTTTTTGTCAGCATCCTTCAAGAAACAGTGCATAGTTTGGAGCTGCTTGCGAACCTCCTCAACTTGGCCGTTCAATCTCCATGAAAACTTCGCTTCCTCAATCAACAGGTCTCGAAGTGATTCGAGAGCCACTGTTGCAACAGCATCAACCATTTTCCTTTCTCTTAGGAAAGATTTAATCTTGAGGAATCTTTTCAATTCAGATCCAATTTTCGTATCTATGAATGCGCTCACTGCTCACTTTACCAAATTCAGCACTGTTCTACTCTGCATGTGGCGCCGTCATGTTAGAAAACAATTAGGAATCTTTTTCTGGAAAAATAGCATATCTTAATAATTGAAAAACATGGGCATATTCCGAATTAAGAATAATTAAAATTCACTATATCAAAATATAAGCATAATATTCAATTATATCGGAAATTCTCAAAAACTTTCCAAAGGATAAGTTCAATTCCTCTTAACTCCCAATTTTTAAAAATAATGTATAAAAACTCAAGAATCGAGTATCTAAATCCCGAAATGATGTATTTGAAAATGAGGAGTATCTAAATCACATAATCGCGTATTTAAATCCCAAAATCATGTATCTAAATCCCAGAATCACGTACCTAAAATTCCAAATGATGTATTTAAAAATAGGGAGTAAAAAAGAACTTCCCAAATTCATGGGAAGTTTTTGGGGAGTGTCCCATTATTATATCTAATTTAAAGATTAAATTTTTATTCGAGATTTCACTGCTCGAAGCTGGCAGCAGCTTACGGCTTGCAGGCCCACAATCATGGTGTTGAGGATAACGCAGAATCGCGACATCCACAGCGTTCCACAAAGACGTACATAAAAGATCTCATTCAGATAAATACCAATGGCCTCCTCTCTCTCCTACATACCTTTCTCTCTCTTCATTTTTCTAGAGAGTGATGGGAATGGTCTCCTGCATTTCACCCTTCCCTTCTTTCGTTGCGTTGGTTCCATCACCAGCTAGAAGTGTCCCCAGATACTTCTCTCGTCATTCGGTAAGCAGCTTCTGATTTGAAATTTGAATTTGTTTTGGCTAATTTGTACAATCGTTTGTTTGGAATTGCCAATTACGATGTTATCCCAAATTTCTGTAAGATTATGTAACATGATTGGGTTTTTCTGTAATATTGCAGAGCAGAATAAATTGCAAGATTGAAGCTGGTTTTGATAATGAGGATGGCTTCTCACGGCGCCACATTCTGCATTCTTTCGGCGCTACTATTGGCATCGTGAGTCCTTTGATTTTTCCTTCGGATGGTTTTGAAACTGCCCACATGCTTGTCAAGTGTGTGTCTATGTGTGTGTGTGTGTGCAGAAAATATTGTAGCCAAGAAGAGTAATTCATTTATGAACAGAAGATATGATTATCCTTGTTATGACACGATAAGAATTGAAGTATTTGTGGTTCTGATTGGAGATATGCAAGTGCGTGTTAATGGATATGTGAGCTGACTCTTTCCAGGACTTGATAGCAAGATCGGTTTCATTGACTGAAGTGGCAAATGCTGCTGATCTGATACAACGGAGACAGCGTTCAGAATTTCAGTGTAAGCTTTATGAAAACTTTGGTACTTCACTATGGAAATTTAATAGACCTCTGTTTCTCTCTGTTGCTTGCATGAATAATCATCACCTTCGAATTTTACAGCGCAAATTAAGGGAACCTTGGCGACAGCACTGAAGGTAAGAAGTTAGGTACTAGAATACAATCCATTCTTTTCAGAAGCTTTTAATAATATGGTTCTGATCTGCTTGGGTGTTGCAAGTGATTTGCCGAAGTGTTTACATTGAATCTGTTACTCCATGTGTCCATGCAGGCGAATCCGGATCTCGTCACCTCTGTATTAACACTAGCACTAAATGATGCTGTAACCTATGATAAGGTCAGATATGATTTTGGATGCTGTATGTTTACTCTGTTAAGATTTGGCACGACTTACATGCTTGATTATTAAGTTTGCAGGCAACAAAAACTGGTGGCCCCAATGGATCGATACGTTTTAGGTAACTAGAAACTCATTTGGCATAGCATAATGAAGCAGATTGTAAGAAAATTTTGAGATCTCATAGGCACTACACAAAAGTTTAACATGGTTTCTACCATTTATTGGTAAAAACTATGGAACATATTTATCTCTGATACTTGAGAGTACTTTGGGACCTGCAACCTATGGATTCACTTCGACAACCTTAAATTTTTTACGCCGCCTTTGGTTTTGAAGATGGAACACGAAGTGGACCATAAATCTGCATTCATTTTATCATTCCCAAAATAGATCTTTGAAAACTGCAACTGCATTGGAAGTATTGTGTTAATATTGTTTCGTCTTCTGTATGTTGTTTCTTGAAGCTCAGAGCTCAGCCGACCAGAAAATAAAAACCTTTCCGCTGCTCTAAATTTGTTGGAGGACCTAAAGAAGGAAATAGATTCTTATTCCAAAGGGGGTCCTATATCATATGCAGATCTCATTCACTTTGCAGGTTAGAATGCAATTGAATATCAAGAAAAGAAAGTGTCATTTATCATTTTGTTGAAATAAGAGATGAGAGAAGGCATCCCTATCGTTGCATCTCTCCAACAGTGTTGGTAAATTCAGGCAAAGATTCATATGAAAAATTGAACGAGTGCACCAAAACATAGATTTGATATCAGTTTATCATTTATATGGATTTGAGTTGCCTTCAATCTTTCTAGTTACCATATTCAATGTATATACCTACTCATTATGCGAAAGAGGTTGAGTCGACTCAATTAATTGATAGTATTTCTTTTCCGTTAATGCAGCTCAAAGTGCAGTTAAATCTACATTTCTGGCTGCAGCCATTAGAAAATGTGGTGGGAATGAAGAGAAAGGGTCGATACTGTACAGCGCATATGGTTCGAGTGGGCAGGTTAGTTGTCTGCCGGTTTAATTGTTGACAAATATTTCCATTGTCAAACTTCCAATATCATTTTTCCATTATCTACATGAATCAATGCTTCCTTTATTCCCCTCTGTGAAGAACATCGATGAAAAATTCAGTGAAGAAACACAAAAACAAAAAGAAAACTGAACAAATCGAAGCACAGGCTCTACGCCTTTTAAATCAAGGCTTATACTTGTGTTTCTTGTGATGGTTTCTATTCTTCGGAATGCCTTGTCTTACATTCCATATGATTACAAAAACATTGAGCTGCTCGTAGCTGAGATTCTTCCGACGTTGTTATCATGCAGTGGGGCCTGTTTGATAAGCAGTTTGGAAGGTCGGATGCTGATCAACCAGATCCAGAAGGAAGGGTCCCTCAGTGGGATAAAGCTTCAGTTGCAGACATGAAGAATAAGTTCTCTGCTATCGGACTCGGCCCCCGTCAGGTAAACAACAACCATTTCTATTCTTCTCTGTCGGTGAAAGTAACTTACTCGAAACACTCCAAATACATTTATGATTTTTTCCACTGAAAATTCAGCAAGTTAAAATTTATACATACTGAGATCCATCAATATATCTTCCATAATTTATATATCATGCCTGCAGTTAGCTGTCATGTCTGCCTTCCTCGGTCCCAATCAATCTGCAACAGAGGAATTACTCGCCTCTGATCCGGAAGTGTTACCATGGGTTCAGAAATACCAACGAAGCCGGGAAACAGTCTCACAAACTGATTATGAGGTTATTGTTACTCTTTTACCTGTTTTTTCTTCTTCCCCACCCTTAAAATCCTGTTTCTGCTAAAGTTTCCTCAATTCCTTTTTCTAATCAAAGAATCACAAACTGATGTGGTTAATTTTTCAGGTTGATCTAATCACCACTCTGACAAAACTGAGTTCGTTGGGCCAACAAATCAACTATGAGGCATATACATACCCTGTTAAGAGAGTTGATTTGAGCAAACTCAAACTGTAGAGATTTGTGCAGTAAATGAGTAGAATATGTGCTATATTTCTATTATTTTTTGGTTCATATTTTTTAGCCTCTACTACTGAAAATTCGACATTACTGGATCAAAGTTCTCATCTCTAAAGTTTCAATCTCAGGTCCACATGATGAGTGAGAACTCTGTATTTATCTGTATGATATTTCTTTGTTGGAATGTTCTAATTCCAAACACTAAAATTTTGAACGTGTTCTAACCTATGATGCAAGGATACGAACACGACGACACGGACACGATATGATATGCATACGGTGATATGGATTTTTTCTTGAATTTTTCACGTGAGGAGTGTCGGACAAGAGTGTCCGATACGATAAGATAAAATGATATTTTTAGAAGTGTTCGTGTATCATAAGCTCTAACGGTTTAAATTTTTATAACTTTTTCAAATTCCTACGTCTGAGTTTTTGCCAATTTCCACATGAATTGATTGGTCTCTTATTAACTAGTAGACTTTTTATTTGGCTAGAATCCTTATTTTCGTAACATTGTAGCAAGAATTTATTAATGTAAAATTTCCCCGTTTATTTTTGTTTCAATCTTAATATAGAGTAGTTGATCCTTTAATAGTTAGTGGACTTTTTAAGCTATTGTCCTTATTGCAATATTCTAGCGAGAAAATTATTAAAATAGCATTAAAGCTATTTAATTTTGGTAAATGTTATCAACTACTTTGTTTACCTTAAGTAAAACTTGTTATATTATTCATTCCTAAATTAATTAAAATACTTTATTAATGTTCTAAGTTTTTTGTTGTAATTCTTTTATTGCAACAATTGAGGATAAGTACTATTTATTGTTAATTTTATTGTTACTATTTGTCGTAAGATCTATACAAACAGACATAGAGCCACAGGGACAGGGCCCCCAGGGATGGCCTTCCTCCCCTAGATTTTGAATTTTTATAATTTTTATACATATATTTTGGAATATTTGTATTTTCGCCCCTTAGAGATTTTGTTTTTCCTATTTAATTCTTTTTCTAAATTCTGGTTCGGTACCAATATTAAAAAAAGGACTATTCACATGTCTATAATATAATATAGGCCATAGTAACTGAAGCTTCCTATATTACAAGAAGATTTCATCTATGAATACCAAACCTAATGCACCATAGTTCTCATTCCAGAATATCAATATATATGAGTTCATATGTTTTCAAGTTCATGTGCTTGGAGGAAAATGGCTTCCAAATTAATTGTTTTTCTTGGCCTTCTCTTCTCCATGGTTCTCCTGTTTTCATCCCAAGTGACAGCTTGAGATCTGCTGAAACTTCCGATGCTATTGACAAGTGTAAGCGCTTTCGTATAATCGACGCACACGAAAAAACTAACATTGTCCCAAGTTTTAGAAGCTTTTCTTAAAAAATATAAAATTGTCACACACTTTAGGAGAGACGAGTGTTAATCTTATTAATATTGTTATTGAGGGGAAGTAACTGTAATTTGCTCAAAATGTTAATGCTATAATAACTTCTCACAAAGATTGTCATTTGTTTAAGTGATAATTTGCTTGTGCGGCTGTTTCAGCTAAGGAAGCTGAGCATACAACCGTAGATGACGCCAAAACTTATGGAGGCCACGGTGGGCATGGTGGCTACAGTGGTGGTGGTGGTGGTGGAGGATACGGTGGAGATTGTGCCTATGGTTGCTGTGGTCATAGCGAGTACGAAGGAGGTTGCCGATGCTGCCCATATGATGGAGAGAAGGGGGATGCTGAGCCCTAAAACTAATGAGATTTCACTGTGTAAATCCATTTATTATGGAACGGCTTCTGCATGGGAGTAATGATCATTAATCCAATCCTTCAATATGTGTGGAAAAGTTTGTCTATATATTGTTCATATTTGAGAGTATTATGTCAAAACTTAGCTCATCTGTTGTTAGTTTTTCATATATTCGGGAATAAAACAGAGTGGGAAATGTTTATCCAGCATCGTATCTTCGTTTTTCTTATTTATGGTTCAGAAATGTTTAAGTTAATCTAGATTGTTTTGAAGGAGGACAAGAAAAAGAAGATGAAATATTACCGTACCAAAATAACGCCACGCTATTCAAAATGAAATATTAAGATCAAGATACATGGTGCAAAATCAACATAAAATGATTCTTGAATTAGTTCTTTTTTTTTTTTTTTTTTTCAACATCCCATTTATTTTAGGTTTGAGCCGAATTTGATCACTAAAGTGTATTAGTCCTCGATTTTCCGAAAACAAGCACTCAATTTCATGAACTCTATACATCATTTCTTTGCGAAACAAAGACCACAAATATGAACAAGCGATCTAGACCTTAAACAGGTTATCCTGCAATGTATGCATATGTTTACAGCATAAAGATGACTCCAATGCCTCATTTAAATACATGCACTCACAACCATCAATGCATAATAACCATCAGCTATCAATATTTTCCAGCTCTTGATAAATAACCCTATTCTTTCTTTCCTGTATTACTTCAAGGATCTAGCACTGGAATAGCTCTTTCTTGGATATGATTAGCAAAACCTACCTTTGGCTCCAGTAAAACCTGTAGGAGATGGAAAATATTTTTAAAAAACACGAGATTGAAATGTAATGGGCTTGTCGAAAGGAAAATAATTGTAAGTAGAAGTACTTTCGACTAATAAGAGTGTTCGAATCACTACAACAGTTAAAGGAAAGAAGGAACATACTGGGATATTGCAGTGGACATTGAGATCATAGTTCAATTGGCTGAGGCGTTCTTTTGCTAGATTTTCAGTCTCCAGTGATTGATTGCATGCTTGTTTAACAAGGACCTACAGAAACCAAAATTACGTGAACATGAATTACAAACAGGTTTGATCGAAAATATAGAGCTTTTGAAATGGGATTGAGGTTTAGTCAGGGGATGTTTTTGTAATTAACACCTTAATATGTGCGATTCCTCAATAAGTCAAGATGCAGTTCATGACCACAAAACAACAAAACATGAAGACAAACATGAGTACTCGTTCTTAGCCCACTAAGAAGGAAAAAAAAGTTCTTCACACTTGTAATATAACTTACCGGATTGAGTTGCATTGAAGTGAGACTGCCTTCATTAATGATAGATTCTTCCAGCAAACGGCGAAGGCCTGATAATTCTTTCATCAACTCTAAAGCAACTTCTTCAGCATCATGCATTTGGTTCCTTGAAAATTCGAATGCTCTATCAGCATGTAGACGAAAGGAAGCACAATTCAAACAATTGCATAGCCCTCTACATCCTCTTCGGTTTCTCTTTAGTATTCCCTTAGAAGGACCTTGACTAGAAGAAACTAAAGCATCAGATAGTCCAGTTTGGATTGAGCTTTGGTCGAGGCCAACCTTTTCAATTGTATTCATGCAAATATTTTGTTTTTCAACCAGCCCATGTTCTTCAGGAGTAGATTGCTTTGTCGAAATATCATTTAGTGAACTCTCTGTCAGCTCTGAATCTTGTTCTGACTTTCTAGGATTAATATCAGAAGTGACTGAAGCATGACTAATGTCACTATCAGGTGACGAACCATCTTGAGCATGTTGTTTCTCAAATGAGGGCTCTATTTTAATTTCATTCGCATGATTTTGGTTATCATTACTGGCTGACACTGGATGTAAATCTTCTTTCAGTTCCACATGAAGCTTTGGTTGTTGAGCTATTCTTGAGGCACCTATGTATGTTCCATACAAACATTACATTTTATTAACCATAAAGAATGGTTTTTCAAGTTTTGTTTGATTTTAAACTCGACACTTACAGGGATTTGTTTTGGATATATCCATAAGAAACGGAAGCAATCTTCTGTAGCTGAGTGATTTTGGATTCTTGAACAGCCTCAGTTGAGAACAAGGATTAAGTACCTGGTTCATTACAACAAACTCTAAATAAATAAACAAACCATTTGTAATAATAAAGCATAGAGTCAGACTTCTGTAACAGAAAATTGAATTGTGAAAGAACATTATTGGTTGAAGAAAGATTACCGATCTATTGTTTGAATTATTGCCACTTTTTCCATTTGGGCTCTGTTTCAAGTCATCACCGTTGCTCTTTTGACTAAAAGCACGCGCAGCATTTGCTTCCATAGATCCTCCATCATTATTAATCTCTGTTTTCTTGAGAATATCAGGATCAGGAGGTGTCATCTGGCTACATTCGTCCCCATCTGAAGCATCAACTCTACTCACACCATTCACATACCCTTTTTGTTCCAATTCTACTGGTCTAATCGTTTCTGCATTTTGACCCAATTCATTTTCTCTACCACTCAAATCTGCAACAAGCTGAGACACAGCTTTCGTTGAATTTACACCATCCAACTTCCTAAGTTTACAAGGGATTCCAGCATCTACTATTTCAATCTTGGAAACGCCTACATTAAATTTATTTAACATGTAACAAGAGTGTTAGTTCCCATAGTACCAGATGAATGATCTCAATTACATATAAATCCGACTAAAAAAATTACAGAAAGAACTTATACTTACTAGAGTCATCATTCACAATTTCCATAAGATAGGGAAGCAATCTTCTATAGCTGAAAGAGCTTGAAGTCTTGAAAACCTTCCTCTGGCTACATCTATTAATAACCTAAGAATTGGATAAAAGAAACTCAACATCATGACACTAATAGAAACAAACATAAGCAAATTCAACTACTGTTAAAAAGGATCCAGATTACATCAAATACAATTACTATTCAGCATGGATTTTACTATGCTTTAAGCTTAAATAGAACTCAATCCAACCAACAGTAATTCCTTACCACTTTACTTTTGGGGAAAGAACCATTTCCTGCACGATCCTTCAAATCCTCACAATTGTCCCTACCATTTCGATCATCCCGAGCCTCCGATAACATTATCACAGATTTTTCAACCTCATCCACCTTCGCACAACCCAGATCCGAGCCGAAAACCCCATTCGAATCTAACCCAGGATCTGAACGCTTCAACAGCTCCTTCCCTTCTTCTTCAACTCCTTCAAGAACCGAATTAACATCTGGTGTGAAAACCCTCCTCGTCCTTAGATCTTTAACTGATGGAACCCGCGAAGCGTTTCTGCCATCCAGCTCCAAAAGTGACCCCACTGATTCAACATCGGGCCGAATGAGAATTGGGTTTCTGAAAACCGGGTCGAAACGAGCAACGCCGGAGCGATTACTGTGGAAATATATCCGGGACTTGCTGCGGGTCAAAATGCCCACTAAAGGATTGGATCCCGATGAAGATGGCGAGCTCTTCTTTCTTTTCCGAGAATGTATCCTAACAGATGATGATAATGCTTCCATTGATGCTTTCTTTGAGCTTTTACCTTACTATTTTCTCTGAAAATCTCAATCTGAGGGAGGTAAATTTGATCTGCGTGCTCAGATATCAGTAGTGAGAGCTGAGAGGCAGTAGAGTTAGGGTTCTGAAAGATAAAGATATGTTTTTGGAGGGAAGGCGAGTATATTGGTGGCGGGAAATTAAGTGTTATTTCTTTTTCTTTTTCTTTTTTGTTTTCCCTCGGTTGAAAATGGGGGAATTACATACATAGTCCCTAAATTAATTAGTAATTATAAATTAGTCCTGACATTTTATTTTCCCTCGAAAATGTTCCTAGGTTATAAAAACTTCTACTTTTTGATGTCAACAAGGGTTAATCAAGTGGTTTGAAGGTTCTTTCTCGATGGCAATGACCCGTATTCGAATCCCTCTGGCCACTTGGGGTGCGTGTGTTTAAAAAAAAAAAAAACACTTTGATGATGCTGAAAATTGGTTTTGTCGGAAATTGGACGGAATTGGATCCGAATCTCCAACAAATCAACCAAAGAGTGGGTTCTTCGACCTGCTAAGATCAACAAGATGTAAGAATAACAGGCGGGAGGTGTTTTCCATGTAGACACTCTGATGCTCAAGACAGTGAGATTGTCTTAGGTGGAAAGATGACCGGAAATTTGGGTAGAGATGATCGTATGCTGAGTGGTTGAGAGACGTGAGAACGTGGGTAACCGCTACGTGCGAAATGCTAGAAGCGCTCTGATTCGACCCTGTATAGTGCGGACCTTGCATTTGCAGACCTCGTATGATATAGACCTCGCATTTACAGACCTCGTGAGATGTGGACCTCAAGAGACGTTGAACTCGCGAGGCGCAGATCTCGGGAGATACAGACCTTATGTAATGCAGACCTCGCGAGATGGGGATCTTGCATACTGCGGACCTCGAAAAGGAGAACTCGACACTTGAAATATTTTGGCACTATCACACTTTTCTACTTTATGATATGGTCATACTAAAATTAAAATGTCACATGGGTATTGTAATTGATACTGTCATTAAAACTAATGTATAACTAATAATAAATTAAGGGTAGTATATGGATCGTGTCTTTTCTTGATCAACCTCTATAAGATTCTAAAAAAAAAAATGCTTGTAAATTTGATATAAAATTGAATTAAAAAATATATATATATATATATATAATTATTGTATTTTTGTAATTATTTTTAACATAACGGATACAACTCGAATACTTTCAATTACGCGAGTTAAGTTTTCGACACGTGCAACTCCCACCTGATGCGTCGAAACTCCTGTTGTGTTTAGAAACTTCAGCAACACCTAATCAAATCCTCAACAACTTATCCACAATTCCACATCCACACGAACCACCAAATCTTGCGCGTCATGCACGGCAGCTAGCCAATAGGTCTATTGCCGAGCAAATTCCTCCATCTCATCATATTTGCCGGGAATAAACATACTCTACACCCTTATCACTTAAGACTTAAGAGTGATTTACTTTTCTCGTTTGTATTCAATACAACAATAAAACCAGACCCAAGTATTATCTATAGACTTTGGCCATATTCAAATAAATAATTTTATATGATAGAATTATCTAGTCCACTATTCATAGTTACGTCGTGGAGTTCAAAACACTTAACATTGAAATGGGTGTGCAATATCCGATTTTAGTTTTTATGAATAAATGAGACCAAAGGGCACCCATTGTGTCTTTTTTTTTTTTTCCCCGCACATTGGCGGGTTCAAGACCCTAACGTTCAAAGATCCAATACCCATTTTGAGTTTTATGAAGAAATGAGACTAACGGGCCTTACATTTTTAGGTCCAAATTTTGAAGCCCATTGCAATACCAAGAAGAAGACTGGGGCTGTCAACGGGTTGGATTCAGACCAAATGAAGAGATTCTAAATCCGATAAGACAATCGGATAACCAGATCTGAATCCAGATTCATTGTTTTTGAATCCATGCATAGTTGGATCGTGTCAAATCAGAACCGATAAAAAATTCGATCTAATTAGCAATAGATTATTATTTTTTTAAATAACAAATTTAACATAAAATGTATATATAATTACATAATTTTCAATAAATAACAATTATTTAATGTTAATAAAGGAACATATATATTTATTTAGAGTAAACAATTCAAATTTTAGTATTGTTTAAAGTAATAAATATGAAAGAATCTTAATTTAAATATTTTACTTAATATTATGTATTAATAAATAAATTATTTAATTAAATATTATATATAAAATCATATTCGAATTCTTAACGGGTCGGATTCCTTAATTTCATATTCAATTTATTTATTTCGAATAACGAATATTTGTAATCGGATATAATCCATCGAATATTTTTATCGGACGAATATGCTAAGATTTGAATTGGATTCGGATTAAAATCCAACTAATTGACAGCCCTAAAGAAAACATAACTTATAACTATATACGGCTATCAATGACTCGAATTTTAACATATTCATCTGATAAAATATATGCGGTGGAACATATTCAATTATAAATATTTATTATCTAAAATAAATTAATCGAATATGAAATTAAGGAATTCGATAGATTAAAAGTTCGAATCCAATTATTCTTTTTGGATTTAGATCAAATTATCATTTTTTCTTATCAGATTCAAATCCAAAATTTCCTCATCTGACCCCATTTTGGAACTGTTGACAACCATAGTTTTGTATGGTGTTTTTTTTTCAATAACTAAAATGGTCTCTTCTCTCAACTATACATGTCAATATCTAATTAGAGCTCTAAGTAAAAGAATTAGACTCGTAAGTCGTAAAATAATAATTGGAAAAGCCAATGAGATTAGGTGAGACGTCGCTATTCCATGATGAGATTCTAAGGCAATCATGTACCATCATTCCTACAACCACCGATTATCTTCAACGTAATAGGGTGAACCACAATTAATATTATCATCTGATTTTTTTCACCTTCCAACGTGATATAAAATTACAATAACCTATAATTCAAAGCTTAAATACCAAACATTTAGTCCAATAACATTACCCAATTTGATTGTAATTAAATAATAATAGCTTCATTTAATAATATCACGCGCATTTTATGACAAAAAAAGCCAGAAAATAAGAAAAGGAATAAATAACGTGACGGCGGTGGGCTTTGAATGATGGGCCCATATTTCATTCTTTTAAACATCAGTGCCCACTTTAAATACTTCCTTTGTGCTTCAACAGCCTTCCATAGTTGCCTCCGCTGTAGGTAGCATATTCTTCTTGGTAAAATGCCATAATAATGCATCTTGCACTTATCATATTCTTAACATTTTAAAATTGGAGTAATTTATTGTGATGGTCAATTAAAATACTACAAACCTTCTCTTTATCTTGCTGTTTCCCAATACCCAATAATTGAGTTTTAGGAATTTTGAATTCCATCGACTTATCGATAGAATTGGTGGATAGTAACACAGTTAGAATTTTACTAGATAGGACATAAAATTAATGAGACTGAAATTGATCACCTAATTAGTATAATTTAATTGTTCGGTATCATGTTAGTTTAATTAATGATCAATAATGAGTTTGAGTTAACTCACTCCAAAAACTAGATGAAGAGTTACTAAGTCAATTATGATTTGGGTATGTTAAACTCATTATTCATCATGTATTAGAGTAGATTCTATTTTAAATTTGTTTTCACCACCGCAAATGTTCTCACACTTCAGTTTACTGTTTATCCCACATCCCACGACCCGACCCTGAGAGAGGGAGAGAAAACCCTAAATTTTGAAAAATTCAAAATGGCATAAATTTCTGATGCCAATTATTGGAGGCTTGAATTTGATGTTATCCTAATTCCTATCTAAGTTGAAAATATCTTAATTCACATTTTCAAGGGAGAATTTGTCCTTACCTTAATTACCGAGGGAATGATGGGCTAATGGCTTCTCTCCACGCAGTAAACATCCATAATAACTCGTCAGACTGTCAACTTCATGACAACTAGGGATCCATCCATGCTTGTTCGGATATACATTCCACCTCACGGGTTGCAATTATGTTGCATGATGGGAAGCCTTAACTTTCATTTATCCTTCAAATAATATCAATTTACTTAGGTAAAAAAAAAAAAACCAACAAGTAAGGCTCCTATTGTATTAACAGAATTTACCTAAACAATAATAAATACAAAGAGAGGTGCCTGCTGGCATCCACTGAAAGACATGTCGTAAGATGAGACGAGGTTTTGAAGAAGGTATGGGTATAATGAAATCAATGCGACCGAATCATTGTACGGATATCCATCTTCTTTCCTTTAAGAAAACAAAAAGACAAAAGAAAAAGAAAAGCAGCAGCTTAGCAATGTCCAGCTTTCAGCTTTCAGTGGTGTAAGCTGGCAACAGCTTATACTATCCAATTCCACTCCACTTTGCCTCAACTCTCAAGCTCCCCATCCTTACTCACAAGTTATCCACTACTCCAATTATGGCCCCTCCCAACCCCCATCACTACCTTTTTTTTTAAATTTTATGCTCCTTTACTGAAATTTATGTTTCAAAGTAAAATATAGAGTGTCATTATCGAGAGATTTTAACTCAAATCTGATTCGATTGAACTTATTTAATGATACTTCAATTGTGTTTGTTTGGTCTGAATTAGGACATATATTGTCGGTAGTAACTAGTTCTCTTATTGAATTGTATAAATCTTAAAAGGTGGAACAACTACTTAGAAAATTTAAAGTTACTTTTTATGCAAAATAGATTCGAACCTTTAACATTTAGTAAAAGATTCATGAATCTTTCCACTCAACCACACTTTTCTCGTTACATGTTAGTTTATTAGTCACGATGTTTTTAGAAATTACACTAATCATGTAATAAATATGAAATAGTACTCTACGGATAAATTTGGTTTGATCGAATTAGAATTATTATGTGAATATATAGCTACAAATCAAGAATATGACCCCTACCTGCCCGGTGCCCCCCAACCCCGCCCCCTGGCACGCATCTCATTTCTTTCTATAAATAGACTTCCCCTTCAAATTGTAAGTCATCATTTTCATCACACACATAAACTAGCATAGCACTTCTCCTAAGTATATTTCACCTACTTACGTTTACATTTACACTAAACATGTCTTCTTCCCAGAATGGGTTCTCGAAACCATTCTTGCTTCTCATTTTAATGGCGATCAACTCTTTGATCGTCGCAAATGCTGGCAATTTCTACCAAGATTTCGACCTCACTTGGGGCGATAGGCGTGCCAAAATCTTCAGTGGAGGGCAGCTTCTCACTTTGTCCCTGGACAGAGTCTCGGGCTCTGGATTTCAATCCAAGAGAGAGTATTTGTTTGGGAGGATCGATATGCAGCTCAAGCTCGTCGCCGGCAACTCCGCCGGCACCGTCACTGCATACTACGTAAGTACTTATTTTCGTAATGCGTTAGTAACTACGTTCAGTGTCGCCGATTACTACCTAAAAGGCCAGTCACAACCGTCGTAACTGGATGCAGTCTTCTGAGTTATGACGGTTGTGACTGCCATGAAACACTGCGGATATCGTATATGTAAGTTTGTTGATTGGCTCGTATGATGTGAGTGCAGTTATCTTCTCAAGGTGCGACGCACGATGAAATAGACTTCGAGTTCTTGGGGAACGCGACGGGAGAGCCTTACATACTTCATACAAATGTGTTTACTCAAGGGAAAGGCGACAGAGAGCAGCAGTTCTATCTCTGGTTCGATCCTACCAAGAACTTCCACACCTACTCAATCATATGGAACCCCCACCACATTGTGTAAGCCTAAATTCCATCTAATCTATTGTAATTATTCATTAATTCATGTTTATGATTGAACATAATATGATATCTTTCACGAGGTTGAAATTGATGGCAAAAACAGAGTAAATCCCCAACTTTTGATAATTACACGTATCTCCCCTGTCAAAAATACGCAAGGAAAGAAACTAACCCAATGATTCACAACACTTTTACAGATTCTTGGTGGACAACACTCCCATAAGGGTGTTCAAGAATGCAGAGTCGATTGGCGTTCCGTTCCCGAAAACCCAACCGATGAGAATCTATTCGAGTCTCTGGAACGCAGACGACTGGGCCACGAGAGGGGGGCTGCTCAAGACCGATTGGTCGAAGGCCCCCTTCACCGCGTACTACCGCAACTTCAACGCGCAGACGGGCAACTCCCGGTTCTCGAACGAAGCGTGGCAGAGCCAAGAGCTCGACGCCTATGGCAGAAGAAGGCTGAGATGGGTTCAGAAGAACTTCATGATTTATAATTATTGCACGGATTTCAAACGCTTCCCAAGAGGCTTTCCTCCGGAGTGCAGACAATAGAGCAGAGTGTGCGTAAAACGTAATGTGTAATGTGTTAGTTTGTGTGTTTTAAGGTTTATCTAAGTTGGATTCTTGTTTTCAAATTTGTGAAAGTTGTTGGTCGTTTCTTCTTGTACACAAATGCAAATAAAATGGAATTTTTTTGAAATTTATAAGGTTTTGGAATCGTAGAATTCGCGTTTCTAAAGTATTAGGATAAGTAAGTGATGCGGTCATGTGAGGTAGTTTATCAATAAACATCTACACTTGTTAAGAAATGAATCGGTGGTGGTTTGAATTTTATTGGGTAGTTTGGAATGAACCGCTATCTTGTTTTTTTATAAATTATGATAAATAAGATTGAGCCGGAGTTATAAAATCTTAATAATGATGATGATTTTATGATTGCATTTCAAAAGTGGCATATCAAGGGTTTTTTTTTTTTTTTTTTTTTGGGTGAGAAACATGTAAATATCGGATATAGGTCAATTTTCTAAAGAACTATTAAATTCTTTAACCTATCTTTTAAGATTCTAAATGTATATTGTTTTTATAATGAGAATTTTTTTTTTGTCATCCGGACTTTGCGCGCTTTTGCAATTTATCATCTCGGACAACTTTCATTGCAAACCGCCATCTGAACTTTACAATTTTAACAACTCCCATCTAAACTTTAGTTTTGGTGGTTTTGGTGAAAATACAATTGAAGTGGCGCATTTCAAAACATGTCACTTGTCAATTTTTTTGGCCAAAATCACCAAAAGATGGCGGTTTATTACAAATGCAAAGTTCAGATGGCGGTTTGAAATGAAAGTTGCCCGAGATGGTAAATTGTAAAAATAACCAAAATACGGATGACAAATTTTTTTTTTTCTTTTATAATTTATACCAAAAGTTTTAGGTCTTTCGTGGATTTGGACTATATCACTATATGTCTATATGATATATCCATCTTGCCCTTATAGTTTGTGGACTTTAATGCTGAACTGGGCCTCTACAACAAATACATAAATGGTCATGAGTTGGATTCAACTTAGGCCTTTGGGTCCATTTTTCTTTCTCTCCTTCTTGGGCTGGTCTAATATATTCTGTCTACAGACTTTTCCTTTTCAGGTAATTTTAATTTGGGCTGTCAATAGTCCATTTTAATTCGAATCCTATCCAAAATTTAGCGTATTCATCCGATAAATACGTTCGATAGATCATATTCGATTATAAATATTTATTATTCGAAATAAATAGAATGATTATGGAATTAAGGAATCCAATCCGTCAAATATCCAGATCCAATTTTATATAATATTTAATTAAATTAATTATTTTATTTCTAAAGAATACTAAATAGAATAATTAAAATTAAAATTTAACATGTGTATCATTATAAACAATAATATTTATTAACATTTTTCCCCCTTTATAAATAATTTTAAATTAACCTATTTTAAACCAATATTAATAAAACCGTTAAAAAATCCATTACATAATAATTATTTGTTAAATATTATGTATTTATATTTATCTTTTTATACTTATTTAATTTCTTCGTAAAAAAATTATATTTCTTATGTAATTGAGTCGAATCTTTTACGAATTTAATTCGACCCCATCACATATAGACTCAAAATTAATGAATCCAAATATGTAGTATTTGGATTCGGGTCCAGTTACTAAATATATATATATATATATATATAGTGTTCAATGCATATCAAACCGATATAATGAAAGCACGAGTATTTTATACTTGCTGCGTAATTGATGAAAATTTTAGAGTTAGTAACAAATCAAATGACAAGTATAATATTTATAATTATAATTAATTAGGTTCGATCCAGTTAAGCACAGTCCAATATTATCTTTTCTTTCTTCTTTGCTCTAATTGCTATATATATATATATATATAAACCCATTGTATTTAGATGTATTTATACTTGGGCTACTTCTAGAAACAATTATAGTGAATAAACAAGACAAAAATAAATAAAAAGATAAACAAACATATCCAAGGGTGTAGATCTCATTTTAATACGTATGCCCAACATCACATATAAAGTCACGTGCATGCTCCTGGGACTGTCTGTTTATGTACAGAGCCGAAATAAATCAGATTCAGAATGATGGCAACTTGCATATTTTGGATTTACCATACATTAATGAATTATATATTCTTCTTGAATCGTGGTTGACAACATTAATTGTGTTCCTCCTTGGACTCATCCCTGGAAATTAAGACACCATTAGGCGACGAAACGGCTTCCAAATTGACCCTTATAATAGACCAGGAAAGAAAGAGACTGGTAACTATTAAGTGATGTGGGCCATGACATTTGATCCATCACGATCGCCACAACCAGCTGATGCTGATCATGTCATGCATGACCTAGCTAGCTGCTACATCAAAGTCCGTCTCGTGTACAAACACCAGTACTGTCGACCTGTATCATCCATTCAATTTTGCTACTTAAACTAGCTAATTAACAAGATTAATAATCCAAACCTCAAACGTCATACATATGCCCAAAACATGTATCCTCCCACCTTCAACCTTCTATTTATATAAGCTTGCCCGATCCTCTTTGATTGCTATCTCTTCTAACTTCCAATCATTCCAAACCACCAACTTGTGTGTGCACAAATAGCAAAAAATCTCACAATCTCGTGTAAATTTCCCAACCACAACCCTTTTTGTTCCGTGTAAAATATTTACCATTCTGGTTCGTTTGCATAATCGTATCTTTATCTGTTTATATAGGACGACAAGGTCTTAGTGAAAACAATTCGTAGAAACATATTTTTGTATCCGTCTCTGCCTCGTTGCTAAACCTCTGAAACTATTTTTTCCATGGACCGTCACCACGTCCTCCTAGTGACATTTCCAACACAAGGACACATCAACCCCTCCCTCAGGTTCGCCAATAGGCTCATCGACTTGGGCATTGAGGTCACCTTCGCCACCAGTCTCTACGCGCAGCGCCGCATGTCCAAACCCAGCAGCGAACGCCACCTCAATTTTGCGTCGTTCTCCGACGGCTACGACCATGGGTTCAATCCCGCCTCCGACGACGGCAAAAAATACATGACCGAGATAAGAAACCAAGGCTCCAAGTCGTTGAAAGAAACCATTCTCGCATCCGCCGCAAACGGCCGCCCAGTCACCTGCCTCATCTACACCCTCCTCCTCCCCTGGGCCTCCGCGGTGGCGCGTGAGCTTCACATCCCCTGCGCCCTCCTCTGTATCCAACCTGCCACCGTCTTAGACGTCTACTACTACTATTTCAACGGCTACGCAGATGAAATTAAGGCAAAATGTAACGAACCCATGTGGGAAGTTCAGTTTCCGGGACTTCCATTATCGTTCTCCAAGCGTGATCTTCCGTCATTCATGCTTCCGTCGAGCTCCGACGCGTATGCCTTCGCTCTTCCAACGTTTAAGGAGCAGCTAGAAACGTTGGACGCCGATGATAAGCCCAAGGTTCTCGTCAACACTTTTGATGCATTGGAGAGTGATGCACTCAGAGCCGTCGATAGGTACGAATTAATTGGAGTTGGGCCGTTGATTCCTCCCGGCTTCACGGACGGCGGAGATCGTTCTGGTAAGTCCCTCGGCGGCGATCTTTTCAAGAAGAGCGACGATTATGTCGACTGGCTGAACTCGCAGCAAGACTCCTCGGTGGTTTACGTTTCGTTTGGAAGCTTGTTGAGGCTCAAGAAAGATCAACTGGAGGAGATTGCAAGAGGGTTGCTGGATTGCAATCGGCCATTCTTGTGGGTGATAAGAGAGAAGGAGGAGCAGAAAGAATCCGATAACGACGATGAAGAGAAGCTGAGTTGCTTAGAGGAGTTGGAGAAGTTGGGCAAAATTGTGGGGTGGTGCTCGCAACTCGAGGTTCTCACGCACCCCTCGTTGGGGTGTTTCGTGAGTCACTGCGGGTGGAATTCGACTCTGGAGAGCTTATCATGTGGAGTTCCTGCTGTGGCGTTCCCTTATTGGACGGACCAAGGGACAAACGCGAAGTTGATCGAGGATGTGTGGGGGGTGGGAGTTAGGATTAGAGTTGGTGGTGAGGATGAAAATGGGATTGTGGAGAGTGGGGAGATAAGGAGGTGCATTGAGGAAGTGATGGATGGTGGTGAAAAGAGCAGGGACTTGAGGGAGAATGCTGAGAAGTGGAAGAGGTTGGCTAGAGAAGCTGTGGAGGAGAATGGATCTTCTAATAAGAATTTGAAGGACTTCTTTGAGCAAGTTAGTTGCTAGCCCAATGTTTAGTTTCTTTTGATGATTATCACTTTTGAGTTTTTGTTAGAAAGAAATTAAATGCACGTTGTTGTACAATCGAGTATTTGAAGTAGAAATAAAATTTGAATCTTTTTTATTAGATACGACAACTCTAGGAATTACACTAATCATGTAAAAAATATGTAACACTACTCTAGGAATAAATTTGGTTTGATCCAACTAGTATTATTATCTGAATAGCTACAAATCAAGAATATGACACCTACCTGCCCGGTGCCCCCCAGGTCCCAACCCCACCCCCTGGCACGCATCTCATCTCTTTCTATAAATAGACTTCCCCTTCAAATTGTAAGTCATCATCACACATAAACTAGCATAGCACTTCTCCTAAGTATATCTCACCTACTTACGTTTACATTTACACTAAACATGTCTTCTTCCCAGAATGGGTTCTCGAAACCATTCTTGCTTCTCATTTTAATGGCGATCAACTCTTTGATCATCGCAAATGCTGGCAATTTCTACCAAGATTTCGACCTCACTTGGGGCGATAGGCGTGCCTAAATCTTCAGTGGAGGGCAGCTTCTCACTTTGTCCCTGGACAAAGTCTCGGGCTCTGGTTTTCAATCCAAGAGAGAGTATTTGTTTGGGAGGATCGATATGCAGCTCAAGCTCGTTGCCCGCAACTCCGCCGGCACCGTCACCGCATACTACGTAAGTACTTAATTTCATAATGCGTTAATTACTACCTTCAGTTGTCACCGATTTCTGCCTAAAAGACCAGTCACAACCGTCATAACTGGATGCAGTCTTCTGAGTTATGACGGTTGTGACTGGCCAGAAACACTAGATATATGTAAGTTTGTTGATTGGTTCGTATGATGTGAGTGCAGTTATCTTCTCAAGGTGCGACGCACGATGAAATAGACTTCGAATTCTTGGGGAACGCGGCGGGTGAGCCTTACATACTCCATACAAATGTGTTTACTCAAGGGAAAGGAGACAGAGAGCAACATTTCTATCTGTGGTTCGACCCTACCAAAAATTTCCACACCTACTCAATCATATGGAACCCCCACCACATTGTGTAAGTCTAAATTCCCTCTAATCTATTGTAATTACTCAGTAATTGATGTTTAGGATTGAATATTTTTCACGAGGTTGAAATTGATGGCCAAAACAGAGTAAATTCCCAACTTTGGATAATTACACGCACCTCCCCTGTCAAAAATACGCAAGGAAAGAAACTAACCCGATGATTCACAACACTTTTACAGATTCTTGGTCGACAACACTCCCATAAGGGTGTTCAAGAATGCAGAGTCGATTGGCGTTCCGTTCCCGAAGACCCAACCGATGAGAATCTATTCAAGTCTCTGGAACGCAGATGACTGTGCCACGAGAGGGGGGCTGCTCAAGACCGATTGGTCGAAGGCCCCCTTCACCGAGTACTACCGCAAATTCAACGCGCAGACGGGCAACTTCCGGTACTCGAACGAAGCGTGGCAGAGCCAAGAACTCGACGCCTATGGCAGAAGAAGGCTGAGATGGGTTCAGAAGAACTTCATGATTTACAATTATTGCAGGGATTTCAAACGCTTCCCAAGAGGCTTTCCTCCGGAGTGCAGACAATAGAGTAGAGTGTGCCTAAAAACGTAATGTGTAATGTGTTAGTTTGTGTGTTTTAAGGTTTATCTAAGTTGGATTCTTGTTTTCAAATTTGTGAAAGTTGTTGGTCGTTTCTTCTTGTACACAAATGCAAATAAAGTGGAATTTTCTTGATATTTATAAGGTTTTGGAGTTGTAGAATTCCCGTTCCCAGAGTACCAGGATAAATGTGTGGGGTAGTTTACCGATTAACATCTACACTTGTTAAGAAATAGATCGTCAATTTGAATTTTATTGGGATAGTTTGGAATCAACGACTATCTTTTTTTAATAAATTATGATAAACAAAATTGAACCGGGCTTGTAAAATCTTAATAATGACGATTTTATGATTGCATTTCAAAAGTGGCTTGTCAACTTTTTAAATTTTTTTTGAGAAACATGTAAATATCGGATATAGGTTAATTTCCTAAAGAAATATTAAATTTTTATTATTATTTTTTTAAAAGAAATATTAAATTCTTTACCCTATCTTTAAAGATTCTAAATATATATTATTTTTATAATTTATACCAAAAGTTTTAGGTCACCGTTTCGTGGATTTGGACTATATCACTCCATCAATTCTTGCCCTTATAGGTTGTGGACTTCACTGATGAACTCGGCCTCTACAATAAATCCATAAATGGGTCATGAGTTGGATTCAACTTTGGGTCCATTTTTCTTTCTCTCCATCTTGGGCTGGTCTAATACATTACAGGCTTTTCCTTTTCAGGTAATTTTAACTTGGGCTGTCAATCAGAATTTTAATATATTAGTATTTAGTTCTATAAAAATGTTCGATAAATCATATTTAATTATAAATATTCGTTATCCAAAATAATTGGAGCAAATATGAAATTAAAAAATTCAATCGTTAAAGATCCAGATTTGACTTTATATAATATTTAATTAAATTAACTATTTCATTAGTAAAGAATATTAGATAGAATAATTAAAATTAAAATTTTAACATATGTACTATAAACAATAATAAAAATTTGAACTATTTATCTGAAAAAATATATTTTCCTTTATTAATAATATTAGATTAACCTATTTTAAAGGAATGTAAACAAAATCATTAAAACATTCATTGAATAATGATTATTTGTTAAATATTATGTATTTTATATTTATTTTTTTTATACTTATTTCTTTATTATTATATTCCATATGTAATTGAGTCGGATTTTTTAATGGATCTGATTAGACTAGATCACATAAAGACTCATAATCAATGAATCCAAATCCTATAGCGTTTGGACTCAGGATCCAATTACAGGATATACTTATCGAGTTCGGATTTGAATTTTTTTGATTGGGTTCGGAACCCGTTGGTAGCCCTAGCTCAGTCCAAATCTGGTTCAATCAAACCGATATATTGAGAGGATAAGTATTTTATACTTGCTGCGTAACTGGTGAAAAATTTACAGTGAATAATAAATCAAATGATAAGTATATTATATTTATAATTATAATTGATTGAATTCGGTTAAATCGGAGGTAGACCATAATTATCTTTTCTTTCGTCTCTGCTCTAATTGATGGATATATATAAACCCATTGTATTTAGATGTATTTATAATTGGGCTCCTTCTAGAAACAATTATAGTGAATAAATAAGGCAAAAATAAATGAAAAGATAAACAAACATATCCAGGGTGTAGATCTCATTATATTACGTATGCCCAATCGCACATATGGCCTGGGATTGCTGTGTAAGTACAGAGCTGAAATAAATCAGATTCAGAGTGATGGCTGTTGGAATTCGTCAACCCTAACGCAGCGGAAATTAAAATTTTTAGGGATTATAAAATCAATTTATCGGAATTCCAAACAAGATCACCTTTGATTAAAGATTTACGATTTAAACCAAAGAAGGATCAAATACCTCTTTCGCTTCCTGTTGATGACGATGACTAGAAGGTTTTCCAAAACCTACCCGCTTCTCTTCTATCCGATCTTCTTCCAAGAATCCCACGCGGAATTCCTCTAAGGTAGTCCACGACTCGTAATTGAATAACTAATCAATTAGCACACTAGAACACTAATTAGATATTGATTATCTAATAGTATTCTCAATACTGTATTGAGAAAAGAGAGAGAAGAGAGAGACTTGGAGAGAAAGCAGAAAAGAAGAAAAAACAACGATCATTTCTTTCTTCTCACAAATCTGTTTATATGCTTAACCCTAGGTCAAAAACCTTATGGGTTAAGCTAGTTGATATAATGAGCTTTAATTAAATTACTACTAATTAAATTAAAAGGCCCAATATTTATTTAATTAGTGGACTTAATTTAATCACAACAATTAAATCAAAAGTCCAACATCTAATTAAATTTGTGGACTTAAAAATTAATTACTCCTAATTAAATTTCAAGTCCAATTAATTTAAATACACTTATTTAAATTAATGTTAACTCTTTAACATCTATTCTCAATAGCTTAACAATTAAGCATAAATTAATTAATACAATTATTAATTAATTACTCTCTCATAAATTAAACTCTTTTAATTCATCAATCAATCTCTATTGATCTTTAGATAATCTTGTTGTTCAATTCGAGTCATTGTGTGACCCCTTAGGTTCACCAATGAATAGCAGTAGGCCCACATTCTTAATGTGGCATTTTAGATAACCACTTATCTTATTGATTTAATTGAACCCTTTCAATTAATCACTGTTTAACTAAAACTCCTTTTAATTAATCAGTACCTACAGATCATGATCGATGTCTAGTGACAAGCTCATGACCACCCATCCAACAGGTAAAGTTTATGTTGTGAACCTTTCACTCTCATGGATACCGTGAGATAAGATCCTTCTATCGTCCAATCCCCGATTAGGACTTAGGGCATGGGAATGATAGAACCCTATTAGTCCTAATGCTATGAATTAATTCTAATAGCAATTCCATTTGATCTAACACTCTAGGAAACCCATTTCCTAATTTAGATCTCACTACCTTGCGCAAGGATTTAAGTGGAATGTGCTACAATAGAACTCATGGGTGATTCACTCGTTCTTCTAGACGAGCGATAGATTCTATGTTGGCCTCTCATATGCCCCCATACATGATTCGAACAATACCAACATACAACCACAACGAGATTCATGGAACCCATGAATCTCTAGGCGCATATCAAACATTGCCCTTGTCATGCACAAAGCATCAATGGAGCCACAAGTCTAAGGACCATTTAGACACTACCATAACTAGGGAACCAACCTCATCATTAAGGTGTAAAAGCCTTACCCCATTGAGGTGTTCCTGTCGGGATCCTCAGTGTACTTGTTCCCTAACAAGCACCCCCATACGCATGTGAATGTCTCTACATTCAATACTTATGAAACAAAGTAACCTTTCTTAAAGGCACGTCGTATGAGCAAGTCTCAAACGAGTCAAGTCAACATCCCCGTGCTTATTAGACTCTTTGACTTGGAGTTGATTTAGGTTACGCCATAGAGACTTGTTTCATAACCTCCATCCCTATGCGAGGTCAAGTCCCGTAGCTTAATGTGACCTTGGGGTTTCATCCATACACAAACAATTATAATATGTAATTAATAAACTTGAATGAGATATGATGAATTGGCCACATAGAATTAAACGACTATGAAACGTTACATTTATTATTTCATTAATGTCACAAATTGCTGCTAATAAGAGTAGTTTACAAAAAGAGGCCTAAACTATTTGGCTCTTCTAGGGCACTACTCTAACAATCTCCCACTTGCCCTCAGAGCCAATTGCCCATAGCCTTAAGACCCATCTCCTGGAGATGTCCTTCAAAGACCTTTTGGCTAAGAGGTTTAGTAAGCGGGTCTGCTACGTTTTCTGCCGAGGGTACACGTTCCACAATAACGTCGCCTCTTTCTATGATTTCTCTAATTAGATGAAATCTTCTTAGGATGTGCTTTGACCGTTGATGAGCTCTTGGTTCCTTTGATTGTGCAATCGCTCCGTTATTATCGCAGAAGACAACGACCGGGTCAGCAATGCTAGGCACTACATCCAACTCTTGGATGAAGTTTTTCATCCACACACCTTCTTTCGCTGCCTCTGATGCAGCTATATACTCCGCTTCACAAGTGGGGTCGGCAGTAGTTTCCTGTTTGGAACTTTTCCAACTTACTGCACCACCATTTAACCGGAATATGAATCCGGACGTGGATTTAAAGTCGTCTACATCCGACTGGAAGCTTGAGTCGGTGTATCCTTCTAGTTTCAGTTCTCCCTTTCCGCCATATACAAGAAATAAATCCTTAGTCCTTTTCAAGTACTTAAGGATGGATTTCACGGCAGACCAGTGACTCTCACCAAAGTTTGATTGAAATCGACTTGTAACGCTCAAAGCGTATGCGACATCAGGTCTAGTACATAACATAGCATACATTATGCTCCCTATTGCAGATGCATAGGGTATACGAGACATCCTATCCTTCTCTTCTTCAGTGTTAGGACACATTGATTTAGAGAGGATCAACCCATGTCTCATTGGCAGGAATCCTCTCTTACATTCCTCCATACTGAACCGTTTCAGTACTTTGTCTATGTACTGAACTTGGGACATACCTATTAATCTCTGTGATCTATCTCTATAGATTTTTATACCGAGAATAAAGGAAGCTTCTCCCAAGTCTTTCATGGAAAACTGAGTAGACAACCAAGTCTTTGTTGTTTGCAACACATCTTTCTCATTCCCAATGAGTAAGATATCGTCTACATACAACACCAAAAATTGTACGACTCGCCCACTAATTTTCTTGTAAACACATGGTTCATACTCGTTCTTGATAAAGCCAAACGATTTGACTGTCTCATCAAAACGGATGTTCCAACTTCTAGACGCCTGTTTGAGTCCATATATGGATCTCTGGAGTTTACAGACTTTCTGTTCGCTCCCACTGGATATGAAACCTTCCGGTTGTTCCATATAAATGTCTTTATCTAAATCTCCATTTAGAAAAGCCGTTTTCACATCCATTTGCCATATTTCGTAATCATAGTACGCAGCTATGGCTAGAAGTATCCGAATGGATTTAGGCATTGCTACAGGGGAATACGTTTCCTCAAAGTCAACACCTGGCCTTTGAGTGTATCCCTTAGCAACCAACCTAGCCTTGTAGGTTGCCACTTCTCCATCAGCTCCAAGCTTTCGCTTGTAGATCCATTTACATCCAATAGCTTTCTCGCCTTCAGGAAGATCTACCAAGGTCCATACCTTGTTGGAGTACATAGAGTCCATTTCGGAATTCATGGCTTGCTGCCATTTCATCGAATCTCTATCCGATATTGCATCATCATATGATCTTGGATCACTATCCGATTGACCCGTTTCAGTTAGCAAATTGAGTCGGTCTGGCGGTCTAATTGTTCTCACAGATCTGCGAGGGCTTGTGTTTACTTCTTGTTGTGGGAAAGAGGAAGGTTCCATTGCTTGATCATTTGTAGGTTCTTGTTGAACTTCAGTAAGTTCTGCAATCTTGCCTAACTTTTCAACTAGAAACTCTTTTTCTAGAAAAGTGGCATTCCTCGAAACAAACACCTTTTGTTCCGAGGGATCATAAAAATAGTAACCCACAGACTCTCTAGGGTATCCTACAAATTTGCACAAACTGGATCTGGAATCCAATTTGTCTCCCACTAGTCTTTTGACGTATGCGGGACATCCCCAAACTCTAAGGTATGAATAATTAGGGGTTTTGAGAACCACATCTTATATGGTATTTCGGGCACAGATTTGGAAGGAACTAAATTAATTATCTTCGCGGCCGTTTCAAGGGCATAGCCCCAAAACGATACTGGAAGATCCGTGAAACTCATCATGGATCTGACCATATCCAATAAAGTCCGATTTCGTCGCTCGGAAACCCCATTCAGCTGAGGAGTCCCGGGCGGAGTCCATTGTGAGATAATCCCATTATCTTTCAAATAACCAATAAAGAGATCACTTAAATACTCGCCACCTCGATCTGATCGAAGAGCCTTAATTTTGCGATCTGTTTGGTTCTCAACCTCTGTCTTAAACTCTATGAATTTCTTAAAGGCCTCAGACTTATGTTTCATCAGGTACACATACCCATATCTACTGAAATCATCAGTAAATGTGATGAAGTAATTACAGCCGTTTCGGGTACTAACATTTAGTGGTCCGCAAACATCTGTATGGATCAAATCCAAAAGATTTTGGCTTCGCTCTACATGCCCTTTAAAAGGGGACTTAATCATCTTTCCCTTTAAACAGGATTCACAAGTGGTTAACTCGTTTAGATCATTCGTACTGAATGATCCTAAGTTAACCATCTTTAGAAGCCTATTCTTGGAGATATGTCCAAGTCTAGCATGCCAAATCTTTGCTGAAGTTTGGTCATTTGATTTTCGTTTGTTTTCTCGTTCGACATTTAGGAGATTTAAATTAGTATTAGTTAAATACAAACCATTTTGTAAAGACCCTAATGCATGTGAAGAACCATTCTTCAAAATGTAAAACATAGCATTAGTAATAGAGAAGGAAAAACCTTCCAAGTCTAGTACAGGAATGGAAATAATGTTTTTAACTAACTCTGGAACAAATAAAACATTGTTCAATACTAAAATAAAACAATCTCCTAACATTAACCTAACATGTCCTATGGCCTTTGCCCTTTGCTGCAACTCTTGCTCCATTGCCCACTCGAAGAACATGTTCTCTTTCATCAACCTCACGGACGTTGCTCATTCCCTGTAACGTATTACAGATGTGAGAAGCGCATCCAGAGTCTAATACCCAATTATTAGAATTGAATGAAAGGTTAATTTCAATGAGATTTATACCTTTTGTAAGGGTAGCTAAGTACTCCTTACAGTTCCTTTTCCAATGCCCTGGTTTCTTGCAATGGAAGCACTGATCCTCAGCTTGATTGGTCCTTTTCTTAGTGTTCGCTTTCTTAACCCCGCCGGTGGGCTTAAGGGTCTTTTTCTTCTTTTGGAAACTCTTTCCTTTGCCCTTCTTAAGCTTTGCAGCCTTAGTCTGGGATGAAGATGAACCTACTAAGAAAACAGCTTTGTCCTTCTTCATAGTTCGCTCGGCAGTTACGAGCATGTTCATCAGTTCCTCAACTGAAACTTTAGCTCCATTCATATTGAAGTTTATTATGAACTGTTTGAACGAAGGTGGCAGAGAGGTTAAGATCAAATCTATGTAAAGCTCATTATCCATGATCACCTCGAGACTTGCAAGCTTTTCAATAAGGCCTAAAGCCTTAATACAGTGTTCATGAACACTTGATCCCTCAGCCATCTTGAGTGAGAATAACTCGTTAGATGCCGCGAATCGATCAATCCTATTGATGGGCTTGTAAATCTGTTGCAAGTGAAGATGGATCTCAGCCGAATGACGCATCTCAGCATGCTGCCTCTGCAACTCGGGAGACATAGTGGCAAGCATTAGACATCTAGCCTGTAGATCATCTTCTTGCCACTGGAGAGCAGTTTCCCTCTCATCTGCTGCCATGTCATCAGGTATGACATCGGGAGGAGACTGTGTCAAAACATAGGTCCTCTTTTCGGAATCCAAGACAATCTTGAGATTGCGAAGCCAATCAGCATAATTCGAGCCAGTCAATTTATTGGCCTCAAGGATAGCACTAAGTGGATTTTTAGACATCACGATTTTAGCAGAAAATCTACATGTAAGCAGAAAACGTAGTATGAGTGACGGATATGAAATAATAACAATTACAAATGATATGGACTTTTATCAAATGTAGTCTCCCACTATATTAATCAAACTCCTTTGATCCCCTTATAGAATTTAGAAAAATCATATTTTTCAAATAGTGGGTATTAAGATCCTCAAGCACTCATCATCGGACCCACGACTCGTGAGACATCCGACTTTAAGTCTTAAGGTAGACGATCTTATCATCAATTGTATCTCTATACAACTCCTAATATTATTTTGCATTACCTTTCATATAGACCCACGACTCGTGCGACATCTATACTAATTAGTATTTAAATCCGACCCATCAATCCATAAGATTTCTCCATCGCCATTATGAATATCCCACGCCTCGTGGCCAATACCATAATTTTGACTTTGAAAAATTGCATCTTTTATGCAAAGAATTATTTTAGTTCAATTAATCTCGTCATTTCGTATCCCACGCCTCGTGGCCAATACTTAATGATTCGATTAATTCTAAAACAAATAATTCTATTGACGGAATGCTTGGAAATTTATAAAATCGAATTTTATCCTTCAATTTCCATTTGGATTTAATATTTATTTTGTCTGAGACTATCTAAGACGGTTCGGGGTTTGAGAATTTCGAAAATTCCACCAAGACTCATCAATTGTAATTATTATCTTATTTTATCTTATTTAATGCATGAACACATTTATGCACATAAAGATAACATTCATAACAAGATAATAAAAACCTAGCATGCTCCTACAAAAATGGATAATCATGGGCTTCCTATGCATGGTCCATAATAGCCATTTTATGGACCATGGTTCTATTCATGCATCAAACGGAATTAAACACACAAAGAGAACACTTAAATAGAACCCTATTCTATTACATCAAAATAATTGCACCCAAACACTTTTGGGGCCTTGATGGACTTCTTATTCCGTTGCTTGCTCCGTCTTGTTTCTCCATCTCCTAATCTAATTAGGGATCTCACCCTAAAACTACTCTCTTTACAAAATAAAGGGGGATTACATTTTAAGGGGGAGAAAATAAAAATAATGCTTACAATAATTGAATAAGAGGCTCGCAGGCTCTCGTTTAAAACCAATATCAAAATGCATAAATAAAATAAAACCATACATAGCGCAAATAAAGCCCATGATTGATCCAACCATACATCCAATGCATAACATAAAATAAATTTACCAAGTAAATAGTCATTATGCGATTTAAAGTCTTTAAATAATTTCTAAAATTATTTATTGACCAAGGATTATCTTTTAATTCCCAAATTAAATTAATCCTTCAAATTTTAATTAAATTGAATTCTCTAACCCAATTTAATTCCCATTAGATCTCTATCTAATATATCATGCTTCTATTTTAACAATTCTATTTTGGGCAAAAACAATTAATTTTCAAGTAAAACAATTTTACAAAATTAATTAAAAGGATTTAGTTTTAAAATTATTTTTAAAACTAAGGCAGTTGTAGGCCAAATGAATGTTGCCATAAAACTGCCCAACTAATTAGGCACGCCAATTGGTCATAACGAAACATATATTTTCGGTAAGAAGTTTCTAGCAAACCAACTAGCCTAATTGGTGTGAGTGGTGTTGGGTATGTGGCTAGAGCTGGGTTCGAATCCCAGCAAAAACAATTTTTTTTTTTTTTTTTTTTTTTTGAAAATATGCGCTGCCCCCACCATGTTCACACACGCACACACTGTGCACGGGACTGCACAGTGCAGTCCCCTTTCCTTTTTTTTTTTTTTTTTTTTTTTTTTTAAACTATTCTAAAATAAAATACAAATAAAAAATCATAATTTTATGAAATCATGAAAAACAGTCCTTTTTTCCAATTTCCACAAAATCTCATAATTTTCATATAGTTTTAAAACAAGAACTTTTCTTCAAATTTTAAAACTCATGCCCAAACGAATCTCAAATTAAAACAAGCATGACACGCATCAACATATTAATCAAATTAATACGAGGAATAAAAAATCGTAAATCAATCAAAGTATGGCTCTGATACCACTGTTGGAATTCGTCAACCCTAACGCAGCGGAAATTAAAATTTTTAGGGATTATAAAACCAATTTATCGGAATTCCAAACAAGATCACCTTTGATTAAAGATTTACGATTTAAACCAAAGAAGGATCAAATACCTCTTTCGCTTCCTGTTGATGACGATGACTAGAAGGTTTTCCAAAACCTACCCGCTTCTCTTCTATCCGATCTTCTTCCAAGAATCCCACGCGGAATTCCTCTAAGGTAGTCCACGACTCGTAATTGAATAACTAATCAATTAGCACACTAGAACACTAATTAGATATTGATTATCTAATAGTATTCTCAATACTTTATTGAGAAAAGAGAGAGAAGAGAGAGACTTGGAGAGAAAGCAGAAAAGAAGAAAAAACAACGATCATTTTTTTCTTCTCACAAATCTGTTTATATGCTTAACCCTAGGTCAAAAACCTTATGGGCTAAGCTAGTTGATATAATGGGCTTTAATTAAATTACTACTAATTAAATTAAAAGGCCCAATATTTATTTAATTAGTGGACTTAATTTAATCACAACAATTAAATCAAAAGTCCAACATCTAATTAAATTTGTGGACTTAAAAATTAATTACTCCTAATTAAATTTCAAGTCCAATTAATTTAAATACACTTATTTAAATTAATGTTAACTCTTTAACATCTATTCTCAATAGCTTAACAATTAAGCATAAATTAATTAATACAATTATTAATTAATTACTCTCTCATAAATTAAACTCTTTTAATTCATCAATCAATCTCTATTGATCTTTAGATAATCTTGTTGTTCAATTCGAGTCATTGTGTGACCCCTTAGGTTCACCAATGAATAGCAGTAGGCCCACATTCTTAATGTGGCATTTTAGATAACCACTTATCTTATTGATTTAATTGAACCCTTTCAATTAATCACTGTTTAACTAAAACTCCTTTTAATTAATCAGTACCTACAGATCATGATCGATGTCTAGTGACAAGCTCATGACCACCCATCCAACAGGTAAAGTTTATGTTGTGAACCTTTCAGTCTCATGGATACCGTGAGATAAGATCCTTCTATCGTCCAATCCCCGATTAGGACTTAGGGCATGGGAATGATAGAACCCTATTAGTCCTAATGCTATGAATTAATTCTAAAAGCAATTCCATTTGATCTAACACTCTAGGAAACCCATTTCCTAATTTAGATCTCACTACCTTGCGCAAGGATTTAAGTGGAATGTGCTACAATAGAACTCATGGGTGATTCACTCGTTCTTCTAGACGAGCGATAGATTCTATGTTGGCCTCTCATATGCCCCCATACATGATTCGAACAATACCAACATACAACCACAACGAGATTCATGGAACCCATGAATCTCTAGGAGCATATCAAACATTGCCCTTGTCATGCACAAAGCATCAATGGAGCCACAAGTCTAAGGACCATTTAGACACTACCATAACTAGGGAACCAACCTCATCATTAAGGTGTAAAAGCCTTACCCCATTGAGGTGTTCCTGTCGGGATCCTCAGTGTACTTGTTCCCTAACAAGCACCCCCATACGCATGTGAATGTCTCTACATTCAATACTTATGAAACAAAGTAACCTTTCTTAAAGGCACGTCGTATGAGCAAGTCTCAAACGAGTCAAGTCAACATCCCCGTGCTTATTAGACTCTTTGACTTGGAGTTGATTTAGGTCACGCCATAGAGACTTGTTTCATAACCTCCATCCCTATGCGAGGTCAAGTCCCGTAGCTTAATGTGACCTTGGGGTTTCATCCATACACAAACAATTATAATATGTAATTAATAAACTTGAATGAGATATGATGAATTGGCCACATAGAATTAAACGACTATGAAACGTTACATTTATTATTTCATTAATGTCACAAATTGCTGCTAATAAGAGTAGTTTACAAAAAGAGGCCTAAACTATTTGGCTCTTCTAGGGCACTACTCTAACAATGGCAACTTTCATATTTTGGATTTACCATACATTAATGAATTATATATTCTTCTTGAATCGTGGTTGACAAGATTATATTGCGTTCCTCCTTGGACTCATCCGTGGAAGTTAAGACACGATTAGGCGACGAAACTGCTTCCAAATTGACCCCTAATAAATAATAATAGACAAGGAAAGAAAGAGACAGAGTAATTGGGTTTGTACATTACATATCTAATACATTTCAAGACTAAGGCTTTAATAAGAATTCTTACCAGCTAATTTTCTCTTATAATTTGAATTGATTTGAGAGTTCTGGGGTTTATATCTCGAAGCATATGCGACTATTCGTTCGTGCCCACTAACTATTTGTTCGAGATAGGTTTGGGAACACCGGATTTGTTTTCAACCTTTTGAATACCAAATGCACCAGCACTAATAATTGTAACAAGAACTGAAATTATCCCCATGCACTAATAATTGTAACAGAAATTAAAATCATAGCTAGCTAGCATCACAGATTCCCATGCAACAACATATGATCCATCACGATCGCCGCAAACAGCTCATGTCATGCATGACCTAGCTGCTACATCAAAGTCCGTGTCGTGTTCAAACACCAGTACTGTCGAGGGTCGGTTTCACTTGTGTCCCTAATCCAACCTGTATCATCCATTCAATTTTGCTACTTACACTAATTAACAAGATTAATAATCCAAACCTCAAAGTCGTCACCTCAAACGTCATACATATGCCCAAAACATGTATCCTCCCAGCTTCAAACTTCTATTTATATAAGCTTGCCCGATCCTCTTTAATGTAGTCCACATAAACCTACTTTGCTATCTCTTCTAACTTCCAATCATTCCAAACCACAAACTTGTGTGTGCACCAAAAGTAAAAAATCTCACAATCTTGTGTAGATTTCCCAACCACAACCCGTTTTGTTCTGTTTGATATTTACCTGGTTCGTTTGCATAATCGTATCTTTATCTGTTTATAAACTTCTTATATAGGACGACAAGGTCTTAGTGAAAGCAATTCGTAGAAACATTTTTTATCCTTCTCCGATCACATACTACCAATCCTCGTTGCTAAACCTCTGAAACTATTTTTTCTTTGTTCGTCGCGGATTGCAGTCTAACTTCGTCGCCGTCTCCATGGACAATCACCACGTCCTCCTAGTGACATTTCCAGCACAAGGACACATCAACCCGTCCCTCAGGTTCGCCAATAGGCTCATCCACTTGGGCATTGAGGTCACCTTCGCCACCAGTCTCTACGCGCAGCGCCGCATGTCCAAACCCGGCAGCGAACGCCGCCTCAATTTTGCGTCGTTCTCCGACGGGTACGACGATGGGTTCAATCCCGTCTCCGACGACGCCAAAAAATACATGACCGAGATAAGAAACCAAGGCTCCAAGTCGTTGAAAGAAACCATTCTCGCCTCCGCCGCAAATGGGCGCCCAGCCACCTGCCTCATCTACACCCTCCTCCTCCCCTGGGCCTCCGCGGTGGCGCGTGAGCTTCACATCCCCAGCGCACTCCTCTGGATTCAACCAGCCACCGTCTTAGACGTCTACTACCACTATTTCAACGGCTACGCAGATGAAATTAAGGCAAAATGTAACGAATCCATGTGGGAAATTCAGTTTCCTGGACTTCCATTGATATCGTTCTCCAAGCGTGATCTTCCGTCATTCATGCTTCCGTCGAGCTCCGACGCGTATGCCTTCGCTCTTCCGACGTTTAAGGAGCAGCTCGAAACGTTGGACGCCGATGATAAGCCCAAGGTTCTCGTCAACACTTTTGATGCATTGGAGAGTGATGCACTCAGAGCCGTCGATAGGTACGAATTAATTGGAGTTGGGCCGTTGATTCCTCCCGGCTTCACGGATGGAGGAGATCGTTCCGGTAAGTCCCTCGGCGGCGATCTTTTCAAGAAGAGCGACGATTATATCGACTGGCTGAACTCGCAGCAAGACTCCTCGGTGGTTTACGTTTCGTTTGGAAGCATGTTGAGGCTCAAGAAAGATCAAATGGAGGAGATTGCAAGAGGGTTGCTGGATTGCAATAGGCCATTCTTGTGGGTGATAAGAGAGAAGGAGGAGAAGAAAGAATCCGACAACGAAGACGACGAGAAGTTGAGTTGCTTAGAGGAGTTGGAGAAGTTGGGCAAAATTGTGGGGTGGTGCTCGCAGCTCGAGGTTCTCACGCACCCCTCATTGGGGTGTTTCGTGAGTCATTGCGGGTGGAATTCGACTCTGGAGAGCTTATCATGTGGAGTTCCTGCTGTGGCGTTCCCTTATTGGACGGACCAAGGGACGAACGCGAAGTTGATCGAGGATGTGTGGGGGGTGGGAGTTAGGGTTAGAGTGGGTGAGGATGAAAATGGGATTGTGGAGAGTGGGGAGATAAGGAGGTGCATTGAGGAAGTGATGGATGGTGGTGAAAAGAGCAGGGACTTGAGGGAGAATGCTGAGAAGTGGAAGAGGTTGGCTAGGGAAGCTGTGGAGGAGAATGGATCTTCTAATAAGAATTTGAAGGACTTCTTTGAGCAAGTTAGTTGTTAGCCCAATGTTTAGTTTCTTTTGATGATTATCACTTTGTGTTTTTGTTAGAAAGAAAATGCATGTTGTTGTACAATCATTTTGAGTGAGTATTTGAAATAGAAATAAAATTTGAATCTTTTTTGTAGTTCCGGTATATTTTGGAGATCGTCTCGTATCCATTAAACTTATTTATTTGAATGCTTTTAGTCTTTTTATAGTTTTCGAGACAACTCTGATCACCTCCAACAAACTCGCGGGTTCAAACCCCTAACAACGAGTGTTAAAACATACTAAAAACATAAAAACACAAAAATCATTAATATCGCCAATTAACAAAGCTTATTAAGTGTTAAAACATACTAAAAACATATATATAACTTCCTCATATGTCGTTGAAATCTTTCTAATGGTCATTGATTCTCGAATATTCCTTCAAAACCCTATTCAAGTTATTGAATGTGGAGCCACCATCACCAACAGCCTCTATCGCCATTCTCCTCCATTTGCAGGCATTTTTCCTGATTTCCTTTCCTCTTTGGCCATCTCCCATCACAGTATCCAGACATTTCCCGAGCTGTTCTCTTCCCAACACTTCTTCTCCATCAGCCCTGGCTCTGACGCCAATGTCCCATACTTGGTCCACCATCTTTGCGTTTGTCGTTTGGTCTGAGAAATGTGGACATCCGATTAAAGGAACCCCACAGCTCAGGCTTTCTAAGGTAGAATTCCACCCACAGTGCGTCACGAAACAACCTATAGACTTGTGGGTTAGGACTTGTGCTTGCGAACACCAAGACACTATCATCCCATCTCCATTGAGCTGCCAAAACCAAAAAGCTAAATGATTGATGTATATATTGACAATAATGTTTTGTCTTCTGTTCGAGTTTGTAAAAGCCCAAATTATTACTATTAATGGTGAGAATTACATGGTAGTGATCTGATCTACCGTGACTCGAATGGATGTAATGACAAATCATGATTACTTACTTTTCTAACTATCCCACTCAACTTGAACCCACAAGATATAACAAAGAAAAACAAGAATTTGTTTTGACAATTGTCTGGAGTGATTTGACTGGCTTCCTACCCACAGTAAAATAGATATTATATATGGAGAAGATCCAAAGTGACTTTTCTTTTGACAAATTACGACGACCTATTTTTGTTATACTAAGTCGTTGCTACATTTATTACATCATTTATGATTGATGGCGATATGTTATTCCAATTCTAATTATGGATAATTAGTCAACAATCCTGTTATATCTCAATACTTTTCCTAAGCTCCTAATTGATTTTTTATATATTTTAAAGATCAAATATTAATGAAAGTTTTCCTAAATCCTCTTTTCAATAGAAAATGGGAAATGAGTCTCTCCTTTTCGGCGATATTTTTCGAATTTTATTGTATGGATCTTGAAGATCTCGACATGAAAAACTATTGCAAGAGACAGAATCGATTTTCGTTAAGCGGTTTGGGAGTTATGGACATTTCTTTTTTAGATCTAAAACGAATTTTGAAAACTAATCGAAGATATGGAACAAGGACGAGGAGTACGTTCCCGGTGAATTTTTCGGGAATTTATGGACCACCTCCGGCGGCCGCGGACGGTGGTGGTGGCGGCGGTGCTCCGGCGAGATTCAAGGATGAAGGAGATGAGGTGTGGAGGAAGGGTGTGAAAAAAGTAAAAAAATATGGACAAAATAAATTTTTTAGGTGATTAGGGGGTTTAGAAAAAATGTATTGTGTATCGGGGATTGTAAATGTATAAAATTTGAATCGGGGGGTTTTGGATAAATAATAGGGATAGTTGGTAATATTGAAAAATTTTCCCTTCTAATTAATCCTTATCGCTAATAGTTAATCACATGTTTAGATTTCGGTAACTATCCTCATATAATATTACACACAAAGTTTATTTAGTATTTCTTATAATATTAGTTATTTAATTTACAATATGGGAAATTTAATTCGTATAATTTTATAAAAGACTGTAAAATATTTTCGACAGTGTTAATTACCTCGTTTTCCAGCATTTTCTTCACTTCGTCTTCTTCTTCCCCCTCTGATGATCTGATAATCCACAAAAATGGTCTTCCGCTCTCAACCAATCCATGCAAAATCTCAACCTTTTGATCTTTGCTCAGCACCACCAAACTCCCGAACGCGACATAGACAACAGATTTCTCCGGTTTCGAGTCCAGCCACCGGAAACACTCTTCTTCACTCTTTTCGAACAAATCGCCGCCGAAGGAGGTATCCCACGCGCCGCCGTCTTCGGAGAAAGCTGACGAAGGGATCAAGGGTCCGACTGCGACAACATTCAGTTTGTTCTCAAGAGCTTTAATGGCCTCCTCTTCCAGTTCCTGGAAAGTGTTGATGAAAACCAGGGATTTCGGGTCCTTTTCGAGTTCTTTCATGTGTTCCACCATCATGGGGGCCATGAAAGCGTGCATGGAGTTATCAGGCAAGACGAACGACGGCAAATCCGTTGAGCCGAACTCCGGCAACTCCGGTATGGTAACCGACACCGATGACGTAATCCCGTCGTGATGGATGCCGTCGTCACTGTTGTAGATCCGGTAATAGATCGCAAAAGCGGTTGCGGATTGAATAACGAGGAAAGCGGAGGGGACGTGCATTTCACGCGCCACCACAGCCGCCCAGGGGAAGAGTATGCTGTAAACCAAGCACGTCACCTTTGGGCCATCGTCCTGGAAGCTTTTGAGAATCCCGGTGACGTCTCTGGTGCCGTTCTGCCTCATATCCGCCATGTAGATGGTCCAATCACTGGCTTTTGGGGCGGCATCGTCGTAGCCGTCGGAGAAGGAGGTGTAGGAGAGGCCTTTGATGGTGGGGAGAGTTGGTTGGAGGCGTTTGATGATGCGGGTGGTGGTGGCGAAGGTGACGGCGGCGCCGCGACGGGCGAGGTTCTTGGCTAGTTGGAGAGTGGGATTGATGTGGCCTTGGATGGGGTAGCTGAGGATGAGGAAGTGTTGGTGCTTCATTTCTTCTTCTTGGATCATTTTTTTTTCTTCTAAAGGGTGCAATGATGTGATTTGGTATGTTTCCTGGGTATTTATATAGATTCTTGAAGTGAAATATATAATTTAGAAATGATCTTTCCCATGAATTTAGAATCCCTAATCCTAATCCTAATTTGATTCGAACATACTAGTTAATGAGGAAATAATGTTTTAAATTTAATTGTGTGTGATGTAAATTTATAAAAAATGACTAATGAAATATCGTGTATTTTCTTGTAAAAAAAAATAAAAATCATGTATTTTATGTGTTGGTATAATTGATTAAGTCATGAAATTGAATCATGTATAAATGTCACAATCTTGCTGAAAATATACGTGTTTGACCTTAATAGTGATAGCGTTCTTACCTCTTTTTCAATTTAACTTGTGTGTTGGGCAAGAAATTACCGGGAGAGCGCATCTCACCATTAATTCTGCCGCCGTGTTTGAAATTAATAAAGCACGGGAAATGGATTAAATCAAAGTAATAAAGTGCAAAATGACAAAAGGGTTCTATTGCTTGGGTGCGCACAGACACAGTTCGAATTGATCATAAAACATATAATATGTTTATTTAGTTATTCTTCTTAAAATTTTCTAATAGTTAATAAGAAGTATAAAATAATTATCCCTAATTGAATAAAAAATTTAGACAAGAATTAATCCCCGTAGAGTTGTTGGAGCTGATTAACCAAGAAAAGATCCCGCGAGGACAAATGGAAATGGGGAAGAAGAGGTATTTACAATGCACAAGAAAGCCAAGGTTTGGGAACGTTTTCTTCTGTCTTTATCCCATCACACCCATTTCTGCTGAAACTACAAATTAATGTTGTTTCTCTAGATATTTTAGTTTTCTAGCGGTAGCCCCAAAGACAGAGACAGGGTTACTAGGGGTGGGAATTTTGAGTCGGGCTTTTCTGAAGAAAGTCTCATCAGTTGTGGGACTGCTTTTTATCTTTTAGCCCAAGGAGAGCCCACCCATTGGACTTCCAGCAGGCCCATGGGCAACCCACCTAAGATTCTCCCTAAAAGTTCAAGTTAAAAGAAAAAGGGTTAGACATTCTCCAACATGGCCAACCAAATAAAGCCCAAGGATTCTTTTAAATTGAACATATAAATGGATGTTTCTCAATTTTTTTGATCGAATATGTGAAATTAAGCATTAAAAATTGACTATGCCGATTGTTTTTCATAGTTTACATTCGAGTAGTCTAAATTTAGGTAAACTATAGTCGATTAACATGAGAAAGATTCATTTAAAACTTATCCGATCCACCGAATTAAGACACATCACTGTCTATGGGGACAACAAAATACATAATTTTAACCAGCTGGCCAAATCTGCTAATACACTTAAGATAGTGTACCCAAAAAAAAAAAAAAAAAGAAGCAATTTTGCCAAACTATAAACTCTAACGATAAATGACAAACAAAATACTGTTAATCTAATCTTTGTTCATACCGATAATGTCGAAAATTAGTTGACTTGGAATGGATAAAAATGGCTTCAAATAGCCAACGAATTAGGCAAGATTTGGGTTCTTTTTTATATGCTAAAACTAGTCAGGTTATTCTGGATTAAATAAAGCGGAGTATTTGTATCGTTTGGCTTAGGTCAAAACTACTAAAAACATAAGAACACCTAAAATATCATCAATGTTAAGCGATTAACAAAGTTTATTACGAATCTCACATTGTTTGTAATGAAAACTTAATGCATATGAAACAAATATATAACTTCCTCAAATGTCGTTGAAATCTTTCTAATATCCGCTAATTCTTGAATATTCCTTCAAAACCCTATTCAAGTTATTGAATGTGGAGCCACCATCACCAACAGCCTCTGTCGCCATTCTCCTCCATTTGCAGGCATTTTCCCTGATTTCCTTTCCTCTTTGGCCATCTCCCATCAGAGCATCCAGACATTTCTTGAGCTGTTCTCTTCCCAAAACTTCTTCTCCATTGGCCCTGGCTCTGATGCCAACGCCCCATACGTGGTCCACCATCTTCGCGTTTGTCGTTTGGTCTGAAAAATGCGGGCATCCGATTAAAGGAACCCCACAGCTCAGGCTTTCTAAGGTAGAATTCCAACCGCAGTGCGTCACAAAACAGCCTATGGACGTGTGGGTTAGGACTTGTGCTTGGGAACACCAAGACACTATCATCCCATCTCCATTGAGCTGCCAAAACCAAAAAGGTAAAATGATTGATGTATATATTGACAATAATGTTTTGTCTTCTGTTTGAGTTTGTAAAAGCCCGAATTAGTATTATTATTGATATTTGATAGTGAGAATTATAGTCATCTACCTTGACTCGACTCGATATAATGACAAATCATGATAACTTACTTTTCGAACTATCCCGCTCAACTTGAACCCACAAGATATAACAAAGAAAAACAAAGACTTTTTTTTTTTTTTTGACAATTGTCTGGAGTGATTTGACAGGTTTCCCACCCACAATAAAATAGATATTATGGAGAAGAACGAGAATTTTCTTTTGACCAATTACGATGACCTATTTCTGTTTGATACATTTATTATATCATTTATGATTGATGGCGATATGTTATTCCAATTCTAATTAATCCTTGCCGCTAGTAGTTAATCACATGTTTAAATTTCAGTAACTATCCTCAAATAATATTACACACAAAGTTTATTTAGTATTTCTTATAATATTAGTTATTTAATTTACAATATGGAAAATTTAATTCGTATATTTGTATTTATGTATTTCTTATAATATTAGCTATTTAATTCGTATATTTTTATAAAAAACTGTAAAGTATTTTCGACGGTGTGAATTACCTCATTTTCCAGCATTTTCTTCACTTCGTCTTCTTCTCCCCCCTCGGATGATCTGATAACCCACAAAAATGGTCTTCCGCTCTCAACCAATCCATGCAAAATCTCAACCTTTTGATCTTTGCTCAGCACCACCAAACTCCCGAACGCGACATAGACAACAGATTTCTCCGGTTTCGAGTCCAGCCACCGGAAACACTCTTCTTCACTCTTTTCGAACATATCGCCGCCGAAGGATGTATCCCACGCGCCGCCGTCCTCGGAGAAAGCTGACGAAGGGATCAAGGGTCCGACTGCGACAACATTCAGTTTGTTCTCAAGAGCTTTAATGGCCTCCTCTTCCAGTTCCTGGAAAGTGTTGATGAAAACCAGGGATTTCGGGTCCTTTTCGAGTTCTTTCATGTGTTCCACCATCAAGGGGGCCGTGAAATCGTGCATCGAGTTACCAGGCAAGACGAACGACGGCAAATCCGTTGAGCCGAACTCCGGCAACTCCGGTATGGTAACCGACACCGATGATGTAATCCCTTCATGATGGATACCGTCGTCGCTGTTGTAGAACCGGTGATAGATGGCAAACGCGGTTGCGGATTGAATAACGAGGAAAGCGGAGGGGACATGCATTTCACGCGCCACCACCGCCGCCCAGGGGTAGAGTATGCTGTAAACCAAGCACGTCACCTTTGGGCCCTCGTCCTGGAAGCATTTGAGAATCCCGGTGACGTCTTTGGTGGCGTTCTGCCTCATTTCCGCCATGTAGGTGTTGAGATCGCCGGCTTGTGGGGCGTCGTCGTCATGGCCATCGGAGAAGGAGGTGTAGGAGAGGCCTTTGATGGTGGGGAGAGTTGGTTGGAGACGTTTGATGATGCGGGTGGTGGTGGCGAAGGTGACGGCGGCGCCGCGACGGGCGAGGTTCTTGGCTAGTTGGAGAGTGGGGTTGATTTGGCTTTGTATGGGGTAGCTTAGGATGAGGAAGTGGTGGTGCTTCATTTTTTTTTTTTTTTTGTCTCTGCTCTAATTGATGGATACATATAAACCCATTGTATTTAGATGTATTTATAATTGGGCTCCTTCTAGAAACAACTGTAGAATATGTGAATAAATAAGACAAAAAATAAATAAAAAGATAAACAAAACATATCCGAGGTTGTGGATCTGATTGTAGCTACGTATGCCCAACCACACATATATAGTCATATGCATGCTCCTGGGATTGTTGTGTCTGCGTAAGTACGAGCCCTATGCTGCACGAATATGGACACGACACGACATGACACTGATACGTAGGATTTTTGAACGTATCGGAAGAGATTTCGGAGCAGTCTCGGGCTCGAAGAATTATAGATGGGAAGAGAGTTCTTCCGGAAAGACCGATCGGAGCGGGGGAAGGGTTTGAGACGAGAGAGAGAGATTCGGATATTTTTAGAAGTGTCCGTACATTAGAGACAGAGCGCAAATAAATCAGATTCAGAATGATGGCGACTTACATATTTGGATTTACCCGTTTACCATATATTAATGAATAATATATGCTTTTCGTGGTTGTCAACATTATATTGTGCTGCTCTTTGGACTCATTCCTGGAAATTAAGATTTAAGACACGATTAGGCGACGAAACGGCTTCCAAATTGACCCCTAATAATAGACGAGGAAAGAAAGAGACTCGTAACTACTAAGAGATGTGGGCCATGACATACTTATTGGGTTTCTAAATTACGTACATAATACATTTCAAGACCAAATCTAAGGATTTAAATAAATATTCTTCTAAGAGTTTTAAGACAACTTGAGCTTTTCACATATAATTTTAATTGATTTGAGCGTTCTGGGGTTTATATCAATGAACCCCTGGAAGCATCCGCGGCCATTCGTTCGTGCCCACTAATAATTTGTTCAAGAAAGGTTTGGGAACATCAACCATTATGGAAAATTCCTCACCATACCCAGTGATGGGCCCTACCCACCTAGCATTTGTGGCCAACCTTAGAAGAGTTAGAATAATATGCAACTAACTTACGAAGAGATGAGTAGGGGAGCTCGAGGTATGAGCTCGCTCCTCCGAGTTGCAGGTATTATTATCTGGGCGAGCTCAGGTATGACGAGCTGTATACGGAGCTCACCTGATACGTTCGCTCCTCGGACTCTACTTACGGAAAGACACTTAGGTAGTTATAAACTGCACGTTATGACTTGATGGAGAAGGGAAGGGGTCCTGAGGATAGAGACGAAAGAAGACGAAGTGATAAGACAGAATCCAATACGGAATCGAAAACGTAATAAACCCTAATGGGACTCCGGGTCTATATAAGGAGAAGTTTGGTCACTATAAAAACACAACACAAATATGAGAGAAAAGATGAGAGAGATAGATAGATTCGACGAGTACTCATCACCCAGTGAAGAAGAGATATTTACAATAAAGTTGTGGACAAGAAGAAAGCCAAGGTTTGGGAACGTTTTCTCTGGTCTTTATCCCATCACACCCATTTCTGCTGAAACTACAAATTAATGTTGTTTCTCTAGATATCTTTGTTTTGTAGCCCCGGGATACAACTTTAGGACAAAAAAAAAAATAAAAAAAAAATGATGGGGATATTACTTAGGCTACATTTACTTTGGCCTTAAAGGATGGTTGGGGTTGGTAATCCATCCTTTTCAAAGCTTTATTTTTCCTTTTTGCTTTCCCACCTCAATTATCGGAGGATGATATTTTTTTTTGAGGCATAAAGGGGATGATATTAATCTCAGCAAAAGTGAGGTTTTATTTATTTTGTACGAATGGGTCAGGTAAATTGACCAAATTGTCCCTCATTCTTTAATTAAAATTACAATATTGTCCCTTTGCCTTTTTTTTTTTTTTTTTTCCAAATTCTTGCCCCAAAATAATGAGTCCAAATTCAAATACAGGGGTAACATGGTAATTTGATCCATTAAACGTTGTACTCAAAAGAAATGAAGTAAAAGGAGGCCCAAATTGAGATATATGTCATAAGCATCAAGGTAAAGACTTGTACAAGATAAATAGTCCCCAACTTTTCAAATTCTAACCCATTCCCATTAGTTTACAAACAACAGAAGTAAAGGCGGCCTTAGCACTTACTACTTACTAGGGGTGGGTATTTTGAATCGGGCTTTTCCTAAGAAAGTCTTATTAGTTGTGTCGTTGTGAGACTGCTTTTTAAGTTTAACCCAAGGAAAGCCCACCCATTCAACTTTGACCAAGGCCCATAGGCCGCCCACCTAAAAGACCTTCGAGATTACGAATTCTCCTACATGGCCAACCAAATAAAGCCCAATGACTCTTTTAAATTGAACATATAAATGGTTTTATGAGAAATTTACAACTCAATTTTTTTGATCGAATATGTGAAATTAAGCATTAAAAATTGGCTGTACCGATTGTTCTCCATAATTTACATTAGAGTAGTCTAAAATTAGGTAAACTATAGTAGTTTAACATCAGAAAGATTCATTTAAAACTTATCCGATCCACCGAATTAAGACACATCATTGTCTATGGGGAGTGGGGACTACAAAATACATAATTTTAACCAGCTGGCCAAATCTGCTAATACACTTAGATAGTGTACCAAGGGGGGGAAAAAAAAAAGCAATATTGCCAAACTATACACTCTAACGATAAGTGGCAAACAAAATACCTATGTTTTAAAACCCGGACCGGACGTCAAACCGGGAAGTTTATTGGTTATTGGTTTTACTGGTTCGACCGGTTAGACCACCGGTCGAACCGGTGTGACGTCATAATTACATAATAATTATATTTTATTATATATTTAAGTATAATATTAAAAATATTAATTAAAACTAAGTTAATCTATATATCTCTTTTGGGCTTTTGTCTGGGCCCAATGTAATTTGCCCTAATTAAATGAATAAACAGCACACCACACTAGCGCAGCCTTCAAAAAAGTGAAAAAAAGGAGACTTCTTCTTCGAGTTAATTGCGCCGAAAACCCTTGTGTTATGCCTAATTAGCACGCAGAACCCTGTGTTTCAACAATTAGCATGGAAAACCCTATGATTCTATTAAATTCTCTCACCGCCCCCTTTAACACTCAAACGGCAATGGAGAACAGGAAATGTCTACTTTACCCCTTTAACACTCAAACAAGGTATCATATATATATATATATATATATATATGTATATTAATATGTATTATCTGTATCATATATATATATATATATATATTGTTATATATTAATGTAATTAATTCAAAAAAAAATTGATATATATTTTATAACTAATTAAAATTAATACTAAAATAATATATTTTATGATATAAATTTAGATATATATTATGATTAATGATATGTATTATATATATCATATATATAATGTTATATATTAATCTAATTAATTCAAAAAAAAAATTGTATGATTCTGGGCTATCATCTCGTCCACCAACACCATCCATTTCCAACCCAGATCTGAAAGCACCACCGCCACATCGCCACCACCACCACCACCACACAGCCATCCCAACCCAGATCTGCAACCACCGCCACCGCCACAAAGCCATCCCAACTCAGATCTAAAGCCGCCACCACCACCACATGACAATCACCACCGCCACCACCACATCCCCACCGCCGCTCCAACCTTGAAATTCACTCAATGCCGACAGTAAATGATTCGCAACAAAGCATTTTAAAAATCCACCAACTAAAACTATCATTAATTGGGACTAAATTGGAACTAAAACTATCCAAATTTCATCGTTTCCAAGCATTTCTTTATGAAACACACTCACCCCAGAAAACTGAGTACCTTCTTCTTCACAGCTTCCAAATCCTTCTGCTTCCTTATCACCAGCGCCGACGCCATCCAAAAGCTCCTCCACCAAACATCCTCACCTAATCATTAAATCCCCCCCCCCCCCCGCGGAAACCTCAACAATTCCCCGAAAAATTCAGATAATGCCGCCGCAATCACACATCAACGCATACAAATTCGGCATCTATACACACAAAGAATCTATATTTCCTTTTCCTCTCTAAATCGCAAAACGGAAGAGAGAGGCCCGATCTGATCGGAGAAAAGAGGGGGGAAAGAGGGAGAGATTTTCTGTGCGTCTATCTGGAGACGATTGCTTCCTTCAACGATTCTGCCAAGCCTAGATCTAGGCCGAGCTGAGGCGGCGAGCGGCGATGACGATGGAGATGGCCGATGGGTCAGATCTGGTTCAGAGTTGAGGTGGAGGGCGGTGGTGGCGACTGTGGTGGGGGGATCTGGTTCAAGTTGAGGTAGAGGGTAGTGGTGTCGGTGGCCTGGACGGTGTTTGTGCCGGTGGCTTGGACGGTGGTGCTTCTGGCGGCGGTGGTGCCATTTCTTCACGGTGGCTTGGACGGTGGTGCTTCTCAACATAATATTATTATTTAGTTAATATAATCTGTTATATATATACACATATATATGTATATAAATATGGTTATAATATAAATATGTAAATAAAAACAAAATGAATTAGGTTACAGAGGGGCATAAATGTCATTTAACAGTCAATATATGCAGATATTCGTAATCTCAGTCGCAATTAGAGCGCGTGCGAGAACCACCACTGAAGCAGGGTTCTCAGTGATAATTTAATGAAATCATAGGGTTTTCCATGCTAATTGTTGAAACACAGGGTTCTGTGTGCTAATTAGCCATAACACAGGGTTTTCGGCGCAATTAACTCCTTCTTCTTCCCACATAGGCATCGCGGCGACATCGGTATATTTTCTGGGCGCCACCACCTTTAGAAGTTGTTTGCCGCCGGCAGCTCCTCACCACATCTGGAAGCTGTGCATCTCCGCCACCTTTCCACCACTTCTCTCGATCGCCTATGGAAGTTCTCCACCACCTCTGAAAGCTCTCCTTCTCTTAATCACTGTCGACACGTCACGACTGAGTATTTTTTATAATTGTTTGGTCGGAAATTAGTTAATTGTTCTGGGTTATTGCCGATTCAAGTTCTTCAACCCCCAAAATGGTCGATTTTTTTGGATTTTTTCCCTTTTTTTCCACATAATAACCGGCCCAAACGGTCCGATAACCGGTCCGGTCCGGTTAGTTTACCGGTTTTCGCCGGTTCCAACTGATCCGACCAAGCACTGGTTTTTGGAGGTAGTCCGGACCGGACAGGTGGCTGGTCACCGGTTGAACCGGTCCGGTCCGGGTTTTAAAACATAGCAAAATACTAGCAATCTAATCTTTGTTCATATCGATAATGTCGGGAATTAGTTGACTTGGAATGGATAAAATTCGCTTCAAATATCCAACGAATCAGGCAAGATTTGGGTTCTTTTCATATGCTAAAACTAGTGACCGATGTCACATATATATAATAATCAATGATCGATTAGTGATTGCATAAATTTCAGTAACAAATCAGGCACTAAATCGATCATTGATCGGTCACTGATTTTATGACCCAAAATTTAATCGATCATTGATTCTGTGACCGATTATTATCGGTCACTGATTGTTTAATTTTGTTATACTTCGATCATTAATCGGTCACTGATGTTGTGACTAAAAATTATATCAGACACTAAACACATCTTCAAGAATTTTTAATTATTTTTAAATAAAAAAAACACAAAAATATAAATAAATCAATTTTGAATTTATTATTGCTTTTATCTTTTAATGCTAGAGATTTTTTTTTTTTTAAATACCTAAAATAAAAATAACATATACATCAAACTACTTAATGTAATTATTTTCATTCTTTGAACAAAGTATAAATTTGATCATTAACTATTTAATCAAATTTTTACCAAACGTTGACTTTTCATTCTTTGAACCAAGTTAAATTTGATCATTAACTATTTAAATATGTTGCGAAATATTAATTGAATCAAAATGATCTACTTGAGAATTGATTCGAAGTTCATAATTTAGAAGAATGTTATTAGAATCAATTCGTGAATCAGATCAAGATTCAACTTTATTAAATTAAATTGAAAACTCGACTTAATTTGGTTAGATTAACTTATAAAAGATTTTTTAATTATTAGTTGAATCCAAATGATCCACTGAGAATTGATTTGAATTTCATAATTTATAAGAATGTTAGAATCGATTCGTGAATTAGATCTAGTTTCAAAATTTTATTAAATTTAATTTGACACTCGACTTAACTTTGTTAGGTTAATTTAAAAAACTATGTTTTGAATTATTCATTAAATCAAATCAAGTTTCAACATTATTAAATATAATTTAAAGCTTGACTTAACTTTGTTAGATTAATTTTAAAAAATATATTTCGAAGTATTCATTGAGTCAAAATGATCGACATGATAATTTGGACACCCCAAAAAAAAATGATCTACAAGATAATTGATTCGAAATTCATACTTTTAAAGAATGTTAGAATCGATTCGTGAATTATATAAGTTTCAACTTCATTAAATTAAATTTAAAACTCAAATTAACTTTGTTGGATAGTTAACTAAAATAATATGCTTCATAGTATTCATTGAATCAAAATGATCAACGTGAAAATTAATTCGAAATTCATACATTGTAAGACTGTTCGAATTGATTTGTGAATCAAATCAAGTTTCAAAATCATATTAAATTTAATTTGAAACTCGACTTAACTTTGTTAGGTTAATTTTTAAAAAATATGTTTCGAAGTATTCATTGAATTAAAGTGATCCTAGGGAAACTGGAGCCAGGGTCTTGAGACTCCCGAGGGGGAGCAATCCCTTATTCACCCTTGTGAGAAGGGTTCTAGGAGCATGAGTGCGTGTGGACGTTTTGATGGCGAAACCAACTGACGCTCGAGGGTTATCTCATTCTTCGGGGTTGGGATTAGGGATGTAAACGAGACGAGCTCGTTCGCGAGCTTGTCGAGCCGAATCAAGGAAGGTTCGGGCTCGAGTTCGAAGTAGACGAACTCGAATCAAACCATGGCTCGATTCGCTGTCTTCACGAATCGAACTCGAACCCATTCTTTCTGAAATTTGGGTTCGCGAGCCTAATATTTTAATTATAAGAAAATAATATTTATTATATATAGTATAATTAAATTTGTAATATACTATATATATTTTAATGTATAATTTTTATAATATATTATATATATCTAATATATTATATATAAAAAAAAAAGGAAAACATTAACTTTTATGTATCTCTGATCTCTCTCATTTCAAAACAAACATTTCAAAAGAAAATGTCTCTCTCTTCCATTTCAGATCTGACGAAGAAAACCCTAACTCCAACTCCACTTTTCCCTCAGCCGCTGCATCCCAGCCGTCCACCGTAGCGACGCGCCGCCGCCGTCCCACCATCAACCGCAGCGCCTCTATTGTCCCAGTCATCCACCATCTCGACTTGCGTAGCCCACCACCTAGCCCCAGATCCAGCTCTCTCTCAGCCATCGTGAGTCGCGACCACCCGCGCCTCCACCACCACCACCACCAGCGCAGCTGAAACTTCCAGGTCCAGGTAAATATTATATCATCTTTTTTCATAGGTTTAATTTAATTTTTCTGGACATGAGAAACGACTGTTTTTTGGGTTTGTGCCGTAGGAAAATTTTGCTTGATTTTTCTTCTTTCGGGTATGTGAATGAGAAAAATGAACTGAATGGTGTATGATTTTTGAGATGGTGATGTATGCTCTGTTGTAAACAATGTTTTCAAAACCGGACCGGAGGATGAACCGGCAGCCTTACTGGTTACCGGTCGGATCGGTTCGATCGGTTCAACCACCAGTCGAACCGGTATGACGTAATAAATAAATAATTATTTTTTATTAAATATATGTATATTTATATAGTATTATATAACAATAAAATAGATTTAAAATTTAAATATTTGAAGAAAAATAATAATGTTTTCACAAAGTATCTAATAAAATTCTATAATTTAAAAATGAAAAATTTTAATATTATATTTAGAAATATACGTAAATTATGAAATAAAAGAATAAATTTAATTAGAAAGATTACAATGGCAAAATAATTGGAGATTAAACAAGAAAAACTCTTAATCAAGGATTTACTTCCTAAAATTAAGGGATATGTGTTTATAAAATTTAAGCATTTTCCATAAATATTGGTTATGATTTATAGAGAGAATCCTTCTTCAATCTTCTTCTTCCGCTCAATCTTTAACATATTTTTCTTTTTCTCTTTTCTTATGATGTTTCTCATCGGATAAAGCAAAAATCGAAAGAGCCAAATCAAAGAACTAACTTCCAAAGGTTTGAACATCTCTACCATATTTTACGTTTCTCACCAACAGAAGACGAAAGTGGCTGCACGGTGTTGATGATGAAGATTTTGTTCGGTTTGTTATGATTTAGGATTTTGAATTCCAATTTTTATTATTATTTTTTTTTAATGTGTTGAGAAAGATTTGAGATGAAAAAGAAAAATAAAAAAAAAAAATTTTAAAAATTGCAAATCAGTGAACCGGCGATCCGGTCCGGTTCTCAGGGCCAAAACCGCCGGTTAACCGGCCGGTTTTTCCGGCCCTGAGACGGTCCGAATCATGCCGGTTCTAGAGGGCTATTCGGACCGGACCTTGTGCCGGTCACCGGTTGAACCGGTCGGACCGGCCGGTCCGGTCCGGTTTTGAAAACACTGGTTGTAAATTTGCTTGAAATATTGATATAAGGAATTAGGAAAATGACCTGAATGATGCTCTGTTTCTTTAATGTTTTTCTCCTTAAATACTTTGATTTGAATTTATTTTGACTTTTCTAAATTCTATGTATGAATGGTGGAAAATGTCTTGAATGATGGTTTACACTTTGCAGCAAGAATGGTGGTTTGAAGTTGATGGCCGGGTAAAGTTCCCTTTCCCAACTTATATATATATATATATATATGGTGTTTTCTATGAATAGTACCTAAAAGTTGAAAAAATTCTCTTTAACTCCCCATTTTTAAAAAAGTTCACATTTGCTCCCTAGATGACAGATCAAATTCCCTTTTAACTCCCCATGGTTGTATAAAAATTCAAGGATCGCGTACCCGAAACCCGAAATCACTTACTTAAATGTTCAAATGATGTATTTGGGGGCAAATACATCATTTGGGTATTTAAGTACGTGATTTCGGGTTTCGGGTACGCAATTCTTGAATTTTTATACAACCTTCCAAAAAAAACGGGGAGTAAAGAGGAAGTTTGATTTTCATTTGGGGAGTTCAGAGGAACTTTTTTGAAAGTGAGAAGTAAAGAGGAATTTGAGTTCCCATATGGGGATTTTTCGGGAATTTCCCGTATATATATATATATATATATATTATATACTTTTATCATTTAGGATTAACCTTTGGAAGATTCTCCAAAAGACTTGGACGGTGCCTTTGCAATTTTGATCATACTCATGGAGGTTGGGATATCAAGCATGTGAGGTTTGAATTGTCTATTTTCTAGACTTTATTTTAAATTCATGAAGATTAAAGTTGTTTTCTGGAAAATTTTATATGCATATTCTGTTGTTTCTAATTGTTTTGAGCAAATGCTGAAGTAAGCTTTTGGTTAACAGGTTGCAGTTGAATGGTTGGAGACAGACTTGGTTCCTTGGTTTTAAAATTCATGAAGGAAGAAGAACCGAAGAAGTCATTTAAATTTATGAATTGTAATTATGTTTAAGTGTTTAATGTTGGATTGTAATTGGCAGATTTATTTATCTCGTATTTTAATTCTATTCAAATGCTTATATCTTAATGTTTGGTACATTGTAAATTTGTAAACAACATATGGTTGGTAAGCAAACTCAAACCCGAACTCGAACTCATGAACCGAATCAATCGAATCAGTTTCACGAACCCACGAGCCGAACCCTGTCACGAACCGAACTCAAACCTAATTTCCTTAGGTTCGTCAGGCTCGGGTTCGAGTTCGAATTCGTTAAATTACCTCACAAACCGAACTCAAACCTTAAAAAAAGGCTAAGGTTCGGCTCGGCTCGGTTCGTTTACATCCCTGGTTGGGATATTCTAGAGAGCGAGGGAAGGTATGCTCATGGAGACAAGTTGCCACGCGGTCATTGCTGATTACGCCACGTGTCAAAACACGGGCTAAGTGACCAAGCCATGTGTCGAAACATGGGCTGAGTGTGTTGGGTTCAAAAGGTGATAGTAGTATAGCATCCATGGTTTTAATTTGGTTGGTGATTAGCGTATTTGAAATACTTAATATTGCTGCTAATTGAAGATTGTGATGACGAAGGCTCCTCGTTATCTTTCCAACAACTAAGTACAATAGGGTTCATTTATTATGACTTATTTGTTGAAGGTATCTTCTTGCTCAGAACTCTGGTTCTTAGAATTTATGGTCTACTTTGTCTAATTCAGAAGTGAGGAAAGATTTTGTGGGTTCGTCTTTGTTAAATAAGAGCTGGTTCTTCTTAATTCTTAAACAAGAGGAGCTGGCGAATTATAGAATGGTCCAATCCTCTGGACTTGAGGCCTTTAGTGTAGCACCCGAAACGCAAGGTAGCCACATCCCCCGCACTATAGTTCAGTCCACATATGAAATGGACAATCCATACATGAACTAAACATATAGCGAACGGGAGACAATAAAAAAAAACCATCTAGCTAGGCGGGACTAACCGTCAACCAAATAAATGATCAAGTATATCAATGCATAATGAGTAAAGCAGAAGCATACTAAATACACATCATCATCTCAATCCGTTTCCAATATAAATATATACAATCTCCAAAATACCCTAAGCAATTCATGTAGACAATTAGTAATATAGTTCACAAATATCATGAACTACATAATTTGAAAACTGGGGCGTTACATTTAGTGTCTGCATTGCTCTGTGATTTTTCATGGGTCTCTTCAATCTTTTAATGCTATCGTCATTCCATATGTATTCCGTATTCGTTTTGGTTGAGGTTGTTAATAAAAGTAATGTATTTTTTTAAGTGACGATAGTCATTAACCTTCTTTGGTGAGCAGATAATGCTTTGAATTTTCCTCTTATAGTTGAAGGTTAACACTAAGCAATACTATTGTCTTAAACAAATAGATTGGCCTTCTCGAATTTGCAACTTTAGTGCAGTATGATTTCTTAATTAAACATAGCAATTGTTTATTATTATTACAGTGTTGGATGTAGGACTACTTAGGGTGGATATCGAAGATGTATCTGATTCTCATCCATCATCTGAGTTACTTATCCATGGGTAAGGAACAAGAGTCAAAGACCAATTGGCCAGGGATAATGTGTTGTTGTCTCTTAACTGGTTGCATCAACATTTAGTGATAATCTGCATTTGATTTTCTTTTGTAAGGTGGACAATCAACACAAAAATATTATACAACAGACGTGTCAGTATGGATGGCTCAACTTTCTGATGAATTATCCATTGCGAGGTTTTCTGTTGACCACCGTGTAGTTGCTCTGGTGATGGTGTTTGACGTTAGTGATGTAAGACTTCAACAAATTTTCCCTTCTTGTATGGTTTTTACGGGAATTTCCATGTTTCGTATTTATAATATGGCATCTTATTACACACCATCATGTGCAGCCCTCTTCGCTTGTCGCTCTTAAAGAATGGGTGTCTTGCAGTGACATTCAGAAGTTCAACATATTGCTTTGCATTGGTAACATGTCGCTCTTAAAGATGGTATAAAAGACGCTTGCTGAAACATCAAGAACCCACTAATCCTCATAAAGACTTCTCTGACTATGGTATATCTGAAACTGAAGGAAGTAGTTTGTTAGGAGATGAAGAGCCATCATGGGAATTTAAGAGGTCGTGTTCAGAATGGTTTGAGAAACTTCATACTTTTAATTGGATAATTTGTAATATGATTATGATATTATGTTGGGATGTTAAAGTATTTTGTTTGGTATTATTACTTTTGTTTATTTGAAATAGGTTTTTAAATGATTCATTAAAATAATATAGGAATTAAAAATTAAAAAAATACAATTTTAATTGAATATCAAAATTAGAAATATGTTATAATCGGTCACTAATTTCAATTAATTTGATTGAAATTAGTGACCGATTACATCTTTCACTAATTTGTGACCGATTAGTGCCCGACATCATTTACTAGTTTAGTGACCGATTTATGTGCGGTCACTGAATTAGTGACCAATTTAACAAATGTAGATAATTTGGTTAGTGACAGCCAATTTTCATATTAGTGACTGATATATATCGGTCACTGAATAATTAATTGCGAGGTTTTTATCGACCGATCATCATTGGTCACTGATCGGTCACTGATTGAAATCAGTGACCGATTTTTATGGTATTAGTGACCGATTTGGCGGTCACTAATGGTTTTTTTTTGGTAGTGTCGGGTTATTCTGGATGAGATAAAACGGAGCATTTAATAGAATTTCAGCAAGTAATTATGCACACTTCACTTTTGATAAAAAAAAAGTAGTATTTTGTATCATTTGGCTTAGGTCAATGCTACTAAAAACATAAACACCCTAAAAATCATCAATATTGTAGGTTAGCAAAGTTTATTATGCATTGAAACCTACTAATTAAAACATAAAAACACCCTATAAAATCATCATTAATGTTGTCTGGTTAACAAAGCTTATTACGAAGCTCACGTAGTCACGTTGCTTGTATCGAAAAATTAATGTATATGAAACAAATATATAATTTTCTTAAATGTCGTTGAAATCTTTCTAACGGTCGCTGATTCTGGAATATTCCTTCAAAACCCTATTCAAGTTAGAGAGCGTTTGATAGGTGAGATTAATTTTTATGACTTAATTTGAGTTAATTTACATCGGGCTTTTTAATTCAGATTAACTCAGATTAAATATGATTAGAGTATCTTAATCTACTGTTTGATACGAGAAAATAATTTAGTAACAGGAGCATAATTTTCTGTTTGATACGATAGATTAAAGTGTTTCTTATGAAGTTTTTACATTTTTGCCCTTTTATTCTATAACTACAAGTTGTATTCAATATATATATATATATATATATATATATATATATATATAACCCAAAAAATTAATATGTAACGGCAAGAGAAACTTTAAAAGCAATCCATAAAAGACAACAAACAAGAATTTTGGAGGAAAGATATAAACTTAGCGAAGGTATGTACATATGTAAATTAAGATATTCGAGACAACAAGCTCAATTTAAAATAAACATATATATTTCGTTTTCAACAATTCAGTTCATTTATATAGAAAGAGTACAAAAGCCAAGATTTGCAATAATGTCAATTTCAAGTGAAATTCTTTTAATAATAAAAATAATATCAATCAACAATCAGATAGAAAATAAGAAATATTAATGTGTTTGTAATATGTTAATCAATTATTTCAACATATTGAGTTGTTCTAGGTCGAAAATCTCCTCAAATATGCCGACAAGAGCGTCCCATTCAGGCTCTCCTTCATAGTAATAGGCCTTCGCAATGTGATAGTCCTATTATTTAAAAAATAAAAATAAAAATTAAAGCATATAGTAAAAACTCTATTTAATAAGAAATAGTAATCACCTCCAGCAAACTCGCGGGTTCAAACGCCTAACAACGAGTGTTAAAACATACTAAAAACATAAAAACACAAAAATCATTAATATCGCCAATTAACAAAGCTTATTAAGTGTTAAAACATACTAAAAACATATATATAACTTCCTCATATGTCGTTGAAATCTTTCTAATGGTCATTGATTCTTGAATATTCCTTCAAAACCCTATTCAAGTTATTGAATGTGGAGCCACCATCACCAACAGCCTCTATAGCCATTCTCCTCCATTTGCAGGCATTTTCCTTGATTTCCTTTCCTCTTTGGCCATCTCCCATCACAGTATCCAAACATTTCCTGAGCTGTTCTCTTCTCAACACTTCTTCTCCATCAGCCCGGGCTCTGACGCCAACGCCCCATACTTGGTCCACCATCTTCGCGTTTGTCGTTTGGTCTGAAAAATGTGGGCATCCGATTAAAGGAACCCCACAACTTAGGCTCTCTAAGGTGGAATTCCAACCGCAGTGCGTCACGAAACAGCCTATAGACTTGTGGGTTAGGACTTGTGCTTGCGAACACCAAGGCACTATCATCCCATCTCCATTAACCTGCCAAAACCATAATGGTAAAATGATTGATGTATATAATGACAATAATGTTTTGTCTTCTACTTGAGTTTGTGAAAGCCCAAATTATTATTATTGATAGTGAGAATTACACGTTAGGTGATCTACCTTGACTCCAGGGGCGGATCCAGGATTTCTCGTAAGCGGGGTTGAAAATTTCTACGCCTTAATATATCTAATATTCAAACAAAACTTGAGTTATATCTAATATAATATATACATATAAAATATAATATATAATAACTAGTAAATTTTATATATTTAAAATATGTTAATTAATTTATTTTTAATAATATATATTTATATTTTAAAAATGGCTCCGTCCCGACTTGACTCCACTTGATGTAAAGACAAATTATGATAACTTACTTTTCTAACTATCCCACTCAACTTGAACCCACAAGATATAACAAAGAAAAACAAGAAATTTTTTTTTGATTGTCTGGAGTGGTTTGACTGGCTTCCTACCCACAGTAAAATAGATATTATGGAGAAGATCCAAAGGGGCTTTTCTTTTGACAAATTACGATGACCTATTTTTGTTTTGTTATTACTAAGTCGTTCCTACATTACATCATTTATGATTGATGGCGATATGTTATTCCAATTATAATCGCTAATAGTTAATCACATGTTTAAATTTCAGTAACTATCCTCAAATAATATTACAAAGTTTATTTAGTATTTCTTATAATATTAGTTATTTAATTTTTTACGATATGCAAAATTTAATTCGTATACTGTTATAAAAGATTGTAAAATATTTTCGACAGTGTTAATTACCTCATTTTCCAGCATTTTCTTCACTTCGTCTTCTTCTTTCCCCTCCGATGATCTGACAACCCACAAAAATGGTCTTCTGCTCTCAACCAATCCATGCAAAATCTCAACCTTTTGATCTTTGCTCAGCACCACCAAACTCCCGAACGCGACATAGACAACAGATTTCTCCGGTTTCGAGTCCAGCCACCGGAAACACTCTTCTTCACTCTTTTCGAACAAATCGCCGCCGAAGGAGGTATCCCACGCGCCGCCGTCCCCGGAGAAAGCTGAGGAAGGGATCAAGGGTCCGACTGCGACAACATTAAGTTTGTACTCAAAAGCTTTAATGGCCTCCTCTTCCAGTTCCTCGAAAGTGTTGATGAAAACCAGGGATTTCGGGTCCTTTTCGAGTTCTTTCATGTGTTCCACCATCATGGGGGCCATGAAAGCGTGCATGGAGTTATCAGGCAAGACGAACGACGGCAAATCCGTTGAGCCGAACTCCGGCAACTCCGGTATGGTAACCGACACCGATGACGTAATCCCTTCATGATGGATACCGTCGTCGCTGTTGTAGAACCGGTGATAGATGGCAAACGCGGTTGCGGATTGAATAACGAGGAAAGCGGAGGGGACATGCATTTCACGCGCCGCCACTGCGGCCCAGGGGAAGAGGATGCTGTAAACCAAGCACGTCGCCCTTCGGCCCTCGTCCTGGAAATTTTTGAGAATCCTGGTGATGTCTCTGGTGCCATTCTGCCTCAGTTCCTCCATGTATGAGTTGAAATCGCCGGCTTGTGGGGCGTTGTCATCATGGCCATTGGAGAAGGAGGTGTAGGAGAGGCCTTTGATGGTGGGGAGAGTTGGTTGGAGGCGTTTGATGATGCGGGTGGTGGTGGCGAAGGTGACGGCGGCTCCGCGGCTGGCAAGGTTCTTGGCTAGTTGGAGAGTGGGGTTGATGTGGCCTTGGATGGGGAAGCTTAGGATGAAGAAGTGGTGGTGCTTCTTTTCTTCTTCTTGGATCATTTTTTCTTCTAAAGAGGGCAATGATATGATTTGGTATGTTTTAGCCCGTATTTATATAGATTCTCCAAGTGAAATATATGATTTAGAAATTATCTTTCCCTGAATTTAGAATCGGTAATCCTAACCCTAATTTGATTCAAACATACTAATTTATTGAGGAAATCGTATTTTAAATTTAATTGCGTGCGACATAAATTTATAAAAAAATGACTAATGAAATGTCGTATATTTTACGTATTGGTATAATTGATTGTCACGAACTTGAATCATGTATATATGTAACAATCTTGCAGAAAATATACATCTTTTACCTTAATAGTGATAGTGTTCTTGCCTCTTTTTCAATTTAACTTGTGTCTTGGGCAAGAAATTACTGGGAGAGCGCATCTTATTGTTAATTCTGTCGCCGTGTTTGAAATTAATAAAGCAAGGGAAATAGACCGAACCGATTAAATCAAAGTAATAAAGTGCAAAATGACAAAATCATGAGTTCTATTGCTTGTGCAAGAAATTTTTAAACACATCCATGATCCAACTAAATAAAACATATAATATACTTATTGATTAATTAGTTATTTTTTTAAAAATATTTCAACAGTAAATAATAATTGTAGAACAATTATCCCCTTATTATATTATAATTTATTCAGTGTAATTGAATTAAATTCTCGTAGAGTTGTTGATCTCGAACTCGAAGGAATTGGGTTTGGAGCTGATTAACCAAGAAAAAGAATTGCGTGAGGATATATGGAATTGTGCACAAGAAACCCAAGGTTTCGGAACGTTTTCTTTTGTCTTTATCCCATCTTACCCATTTTTGCTGGAACTACAAATTAATATTGTTTTTCTTGCTATGTGTATACACTATACAGTATAGGCCCATTTGTCACAATAATGTATATGTACTATGTAGGTATTCACTTTCAAGGGCATATCCTTAACTAGAATTTCGTTTAAGGAGGATCAATTATCTAAATGGGTTTAAATCATGGGATCTAGTTAAGGAAGTGCTTCCTTTTTTACTTTTTTTTTTTTTTAATTGAAATACGAGTTAATAAAAGACAGTTTTCATTTTTCACGCTCTTTCTCTTTCCACAAAGAATCGCCGGAGGACCTCTACTATTTCAAATCTTGTCCAAGTCTTGCAAGATGGTTCGTGCATTTATTGCATTGCCCGGCCATTGAGGGAGCAGTGGCGGTGGCTGTCGGCGGCGTGCCGGAGTGAATGGATTTGCGTCCAAAAGGAAGTTTGTTCTAGTGCTCTTGATTGGTGGTGGTTTCAATTTGGGAGAGAAAATTAGTTGGTGGGTTAATGATGAGTACTCGCCGAATCTATATATCTCTCTTCTCTCATATTTTGTGTTATGTTTTCATAGTGACCTAAACTCCTCCTTATATAGACCCAGAGTCCCATTAGGGTTTACTAAGTCTCCGATTCTGTGTTGGATTCTATCTTATCATTTCGTCTTCTTTCGTCTGTATCCTCAGGACTCCTTTCCTTCTCCATCACGTCATCGCCGCTATTTGTAACTACCTAAGTGTCCTTCTGCAAATAGAGTTCGAGGAGCGAATGTATCGAGTGAGCTCCGAATACAGATCGTCATACCCGAGCTCGCCCAGAGAGCAGTACTTGCAACTTATAGGATTTTGAGGAACGAGCTCATACGGCGAACTCCCCCTCACAACTTGTCATAAGTTAGTTATGTATCATTCTAACTCTTCTAAGGTTGGCCACGTGTCCTAGGTGGGTAGGACCCTATCAGTTAGGGTGTTAAATTGTTGGAAAAATAAGGATAATATAGCTTTCTACCCTCAAAAGACGGATAATAGGGGTGGGTATTTTGAGTCGGGCTTGCCGTAATAGGATTAAAAACCAACCTGTTGACATCCTACGAAAGGTTTTTATTATTTTTTTTTTTCAATTTTGTGACTGTCTTTTAAGTTTAGCCCACTGAAAAAACATTAGAAAAGCCCACCTACTAAAGAATGAATCCATTCGAGCAAGGCCCATAGGCTGGCCACTAATATTCTCGCAAAAGACCTTTGAGGTTAAGGAATGAAGGAAAAGCTACTATAGATCTATGTTTTGAAACCCGGACCGGACGTCGAACCGGGGCCCTTTACTGGTTACTGGTTCGATCGGTCGGACCATCGGTCGAACCGGTATGACGTCAAAATTACGTAATAATTATATTTAATTATATATATTTATATAATATTATAAATATTAATTAAAAATAATCAAATAAGCTAAATAATATGAAAAATTAGATATAATTTTAAATTACTTCCTACTATTTATTAATTTTCAAAAAACATCTCTAACAATAAGATTTCAAATTATAAATCTACAAACAAATAAACTAGTTTAATTGATTAGCAAAATAATCAACAATATAGAAAAAATATTGATTTAACAAATATTATACTTTTATTATGAAAAAATAAATAAGAAATATAACACATAATCTATTATAAAAAACAAAGTAAATATTACACATTATTCTCTCAATTTGTTCACTTTTATTTTTCCAAGTTACGGGGCCGAGTAATTTTTGGCACATGAATGAATTATATTTTAATTTGAATTTTGAATATCAACTAATGAAGTAGCGCACTTGGTTAGAGTTTTCTTCTACTATCCAAGAGGTGTAGGGTTCAACACCTAGCTATCTCAAAAATCAAAATATCTAATTTTTGCCCAAAAAAAATAAAAAATCATAAAATCCGGTTCACTAGTCCGTTAACCGGTCCGGTCCGGTCCGGTTATTTCACCGGTTTTTAACTAGTTTTGACCGGGCCAAATTGATCCAGAGAGCTACTGGGTTTTGGGGGGTCAACCGGACCGGAAAGGCGGCCGGTCCGGTCCGGGTTTCAAAACAGAGCTATAGATTGTATAACTTTTTAACGGCACAAGCGTTTAAATTGGATAAAGATCCCATATGATATTAGAACTTAGATCAAAGAGGTCCGATAAAATAGCAAAACATAAGAATACTAGGTGGGAGGTATTTTTCGCGTAAGCACTTTGACACTCAGAATAGTACCTGACTTCTAGTTAGGAAATAGTATCTATATCGTTCGGCATAAGTCGAAGTTGTGCGTGGTCAATTGAGTGACTACGATTATTACGGACCACTTGCTAGTGGGTAACTTCCACAAACTGAGGGTGTTGAGAGCGTTTCGTTCGACCTCGAGGGGAACAGAGTGAGCAGAGCGGAGCTTGAGTTTGCTTCGAACGGATAATGTAAGTTGAGCGCATGAGATCAAGCGAATGGGTCGAGCTCGTTAGTTGATAACTAAACGCATTAGTCAAGCGGAGAGCATTACGGCCAATCGGGGTCCTCTTTAAGACAAGTGAATACCTTAACCAATTTCACAACCCTTTTGAATGAGCAATCCAAGCCAAGTGGGCTTGAATGCACATGAATCCGAATGGATGTCTTAATTTATTTTGACATAACCAGATACGCATTTAAAAGAAAAGGAAAAATTTGCCTACAATGTCAATACAAAAAGCCCGTCTATCCATCTTTACGAGGGAGTAATTAAAAATATTTAAAACTTAATCTTTTAGATCGAACATTTGAAATTATGCATTAACGATAATAATGACTCAACTAGGTGATTATTCTTATTATATTATATTAGAGTTGTCCTATATTAGGTAAGTTTAGTTTACCATGAGAAATGATTCATTTAAAACTTATCCGACACATAATTGCGTCCATGACAACTAATAAATAGCTAAAATAACCCATAATAAACCTTAATGTTAGGGTTTTCTTAAAATTGATTTACTTATGGAAGCCAAATCTGCCAAATACGATTACGATAGTGTGCCAAAAAAGCAATAGTGCCAAACTATAAACTCCAATGACAATTGGCAAACATAATAAATATTCATATATGAAAATAAGAATCCAAAATAATAATAATAATAAATTGAAGAAAGAAACCCTCATCGACTACGCGTTACCATGTTCTGTCCCAACCAAGAAAACAAACCAACACTCTACAAAAAGAAACAAAATCGCAACCCCAAAACAACGCCACTCCCCCACCAATTTCTTCTCTCAACATCGCCTTCTTCCGCCACCAATGGCCGTCCACCACCACCATCCCTTCCTCCTCCTCCTCCTTCCATTCTTGGGTTTCTTCCTCCTCTCCGCCGCTGATGACGCCGCCGTCATGTCCAAGTTCCTCTCCTCTCTCACCAAACCTCCCTCCGGCTGGTCTTCCTCCGCCGCCTTCTGCACCTGGAACCACATCAACTGCGACTCCACCAACACCTTCGTCACCGACATCAGCCTCGATGAGGCCGGAATCTCCGGTTCTCTCCCGCCGGAGCTCAACCAGCTTTCGCAGCTCAAGAACTTCGCCGTCCAAAGAAATTCGCTTACCGGAGCTCTGCCCTCTTTCCAGAACATTACTTCTCTCGAAAAGATTTATCTCAACGGGAATAACTTCTCTTCTGTTCCTGATAACTTCCTTTTGGGCCTCCCAAATCTTCAGACTTTCAGTATAAGTGATAATCCCGATCTAAGCCCATGGCAAATCCCAACTTATCTGACTGAAAGTTCAAATCTTGCTAATTTTTATGCTAGTGGAGCTAGTCTTACTGGGATCATCCCTGATATATTCGACTCCTTCCCCAATTTGCAGGAATTGAGATTGTCGTACAACAGTCTCACGGGATCTTTACCCAGATCCTTTTCCGGGTCTGAGATTCAGTTTCTGTGGCTCAATAATCAGCAACAGGGTTTATCTGGTGTAATTGATGTGCTAGGTAACATGACTCAGCTGTCTCAGGTTTGGCTGCAAGCTAATGGCTTTTCAGGTGGGATTCCTGATTTATCCAAATGTACCATTTTGTTCGATTTGCAGTTGAGGGATAACAGGTTTACTGGTGTGGTACCACCTTCTTTGATGAATATGCCAAAGCTTGTTAATATTACTTTGCAGAACAATAAGTTGCAGGGGCCTTTCCCCGAGTTTCGGAGCGGAGTCAAGGTAGAAATCGGCACTACGAACAGCTTTTGTTTGGATAAACCGGGCCCCTGTGATCCTCAGGTAACCGTACTTCTTGATGTTGCTGCTGCATTGGGGTACCCCATGAGTTTAGCCGACTCATGGCAAGGGAATAATCCTTGCAAAGATTGGAAGTCCATTAATTGTGATGCTCAGGGTAGAAATGTCACGGTTGTGAACATGAATAAACAGGGATTTTCAGGCAGGATTTCGCCCTCATTCGAGAACCTCACTTCTTTGAGGAGCTTGGTTTTGAGTGATAATAATCTAACAGGCCCCATTCCCAGTGGCTTAACCACTTTGCCTCAGCTTCAGACTTTTGATGTGTCCAACAATAACTTATCTGGTCCGATACCTGTTTTTCCCCCCGGTGTGAGGTTTGCTCATAGTGGTAATCGGCTGCTTGGTACGAATATAAGTGATGGTGGTGCAGGAGGTGGGGGGACGCCTGGATCTAATCCAAGTGGTCCAAATGGAAATGGGTCGGGATCATCTAACCGGTCCGGTTCAGGTGCGATGATTGCTGGTGTGGTAGTAGCTGTTGTGGTGTTTGTAGCAGTTTTATTGTTTGTATCTTACAAATGTTATGTCAAGAGAAGGCACAAGAGGTTTGGAAGAGTTGAGGGTTCTGAACAAGGGACTGAGCTGTGGAACTCGAAGCCTAATGGAAATGGGGTGATCGTCAATGGCTATGTTGGGGGCGGGGGCGGCCCGAGTGAGTTGCAGAGCCAGAGCAGTGGTGACCGCAGCGAAAGGTTCCCTGTTTTCGAAGGTGGAAGCACGACCATCTCCATTCAAGTCCTCAGGCAAGTAACGGACAATTTCAACGAGGCCAATATATTGGGCAGAGGAGGATTTGGAGTTGTTTACAAGGGCGAATTGCATGACGGAACGAAAATTGCTGTCAAGAGAATGGAATCTGGAGCTATGGGGACGAAAGGAATGAATGAGTTCCTCGCAGAAATAGGCGTGCTTACTAAAGTCAGGCATAGGCATTTGGTTGCTCTTCTTGGATACTGTGTCAACGGAAACGAGAGACTTTTGGTGTATGAGTACATGCCGCAGGGAACTCTAACTCAGCATTTGTTCGAATGGCAAGAACTCGGTTATAAGCCTCTTACATGGAAACAAAGGGTGACAATCGCCTTGGATGTGGCGAGAGGAGTCGAGTATCTTCACAGCTTAGCACAGCAAAGTTTCATTCATCGAGATTTGAAGCCCTCGAATATTCTTCTGTCGGATGATATGAGAGCAAAAGTTGCAGACTTTGGATTGGTTAAGAATGCTCCTGACGGGAAGTATTCTGTCGAGACACGTTTGGCTGGAACATTCGGGTATCTTGCTCCTGAATATGCTGGTAAGTTTGTCTGCCTATATGTGGGTTTTTGTGTTATTTTTAGTGAAGTAACTGCAGAAATGTGCTTGGCCTTCAATTTGTGGGAATTTATCATCTTAGAATCGATATTCAACTCATTGCTCTGTGTTTATTGTAATTATACTCTGTTTTTGGATGCTCCATCGAGATCAAACATGTCACGTATTCGTGACATTTTGTGTTCTAAGGGTTATAGAATAGTTCTAATGCATCAAATTCATAAATTGTGTTTTCCCTCTCCTCCAACAGCCACAGGAAGAGTGACAACGAAGGTCGATGTATACGCATTTGGAGTCGTTTTGATGGAGATCATAACCGGCCGCAAAGCCCTCGATGAGACTGTTCCAGACGAGCGCTCCCATTTGGTCACATGGTTTCGTAGGGTCCTCATTAACAAAGACAACCTTCGTAAATCAATCGACTCCATTCTTGATCCGGATGAGGAAACTTACGAGAGCATCTGCAAAGTTGCCGAGCTGGCAGGTCACTGCACAGCGCGAGAGCCATTCCAGAGACCCGACATGGGCCACGCGGTTAACGTCTTGGGCCCACTTGTGGAGCAATGGAAACCTTCTAAGCCCGAAGAAGAAGATGGTTATGGCATCGATCTTCATATGAGTCTTCCTCAGGCACTGCAAAGATGGCAAGCCGATGAAGGCACTTCAAGAATGTTCGATGATTTGTCGTTCAGCCAGACACAGTCGAGCATTCCATCGAAACCATCTGGATTCGCAGACACGTTTGGTTCCATGGATTGTAGATGATGGGATAAGGGGATGTATTGGATTCGGGTTTGTATTTGGAGGTACTAAAGAATCTTGAAATTGTATTTAATTTATTCTTTTTCCACTTGACAATTTTTTTGTTTCCTTTCTTTATATAGTGATTTGTAGCAAAACCTCATGAGTTGATAGGGATTGTTTGTTTGTGTATTTTTGATTGAATTCTTTGAGGCTAAATGCTGCCCAAACATGATGACCTTATCATCCGGATACTTCATAGAAATTTGTATCAATTTCTATTTTAATTTTTGGGATAATTACAATATCAAGGTTACGTTTGGACCAAAAAAATTTGATCGATTTTAAAATCACGACTATAATAGCATGCACCGGGCTAAACCTCAAAATGGGTCGGGGGAAGTTTGTGTAATTTCTTAAACCTTCAAGGGAAGTTTGTGTAATCATGTCAAACCTTATGATATATCAGTATAGTTATCTCTTAATTCTTTTTCTTTGATAATGTGGTGGTTGATATTTGAAGTGTTTTTAATTGGAATGTTTTCAAAGGTTGAAGACTTAATTTTGGAGAATAATGAAGGGTGGTTTGACAGTTGTGGAGGTGATGCATGTGTAGGAAATATATTAGTATCATGTAAATTAAATTTCTACCTAACATGGGATCATACACCTAATGTCACACACACACTTGTCTAAAGAAAGGATAAGTGTTGGCTACGATAATAACTGCTCTGATTTATGGCAAATTAATAATATTTCTATATTAATTATGGCCAATAAAGAGTTAGATATGCAAAAATTGAAGGAATTTCAACTTTAGCCGTGTGGTAATGCATGATCCAGCCTGTATGGAACTGGCAAATGTATTGGATTCTTTCTGCCAGCAGGATACAACGATTCTTGTGGGCCTATTTTAGAAAGGCAAGATTATGTAAATTGTAAATGAGCCAACACTCTATTATCTCATATCAGACAATTGAATCGAATATCGTATCGAATATTTCTCATGTGAATTTTTTAAAAAAAAAAATTATATTATCGTATCTGTATCGTATTGTGTTGATATAATCGAATCTATGTCCATAATTATAAATCATGACTCCAAATATTAAGAAGCAATTCCAATGAAAATTGCAGTACTCAACAAAACGAAAATTTTAATAATTGACAAATATTTTGTGTCAGAAATGAAATCTTAAGAATAGCATCATAATTTCTGATACTTGAGAAACGTTTATGTAACTATATTAGATTCTAGGGTTAGTATACGAGTGATTTGCCCTTCCCGTAAACACTACAATTTTAAGAATTTATTTTGTTTAATTTAAAAAAAAAAACCCCCCCAAAAAAAAGGAAAAAAAGGGAAATTTGTTGTGAAAAAACTGGCCAAATGGGTTGGTTTGGTTCTTGAAATTTTAATATAATTGAAAGTTAGTGAATAATGGAAATAAGAGAATCACATGGGAGGTTTCAGAAAATATGGCAGCAACTTTATCCTTTCCAACACAATACATCATTCATTCCAACTTTGATTGTCTTACGCGGTTTCCTCTATTCATCATTCTTAAATCTTACCCTTCATGGATTTGTATATGGCCCCATGTATTTAATTGAATATTAAGTGTTCTAGATTATGTTATACGTTAGTCTATTATCATTTATGGAAATTCTGTCTGTTCGTAACATCTGAAAGTTCAAGATTATATCACATTCATAACGGACCTCCCGATAGCTCAAGATTATGTCACGTGACGTTTTCTAACTTGTGTCTTGTACTCTTCACTGTAAATATCCTATAACTCATTTTGGGAAATATAGTTTGTAGACTCTCACTATATTCACATTGCTTGATCCATAAACGAGTAAACTTTCTACATATGTTTGGACTTGAAGGTCAGAGGAATACGTCGAGGAATCTCTCGACGTGTCCACTAATAAATTGCTCGCACTACTTCAGACCCTAGGCAACGAGGGCATCGTCCGGAACCCTCTTTAGGGAAGTTCGTTAGACATTTAGCTATGCGATAAGGCTCGTTGTATCAACATTTAACACTAAAGTTAATAAAACGTCGAATATGTACATACTACATAGTTGATGAGACTTGGTGATGGAAGTGTTGCACATGTTTTGGGACCTTTTCCCCTACTTTAATGTGTGGTCTTGTCCCTTGTGTATTGTTATGAATTGACGTATTTGATGTGTAACGCAAGCAAAGTGTGTAATTATTATAATGAAAATTGATAAGGACATGGTATTAAGGTTGAACTTAGGACTTTAATGTCATGTTTTCCAAATGGAGAAGACAAAGTTTATGGTTAGCATCCGACGTATACTAAATTAATGCAAGATTTTATAGATTTGGAGAAACCACGTCCAATTATCTTCTTCCTTTTCTATATTATTTACTTCTATTTTTCTGGTTTTTGTTTTTAAAGGAAAAAATGGGTGAGGTGGTACCTAACTATAGCTAACACTAACATGGATCTCACCAACAAGATAGACGTAGATAAAATCGTCTATTCAGGTTCATCTCGGTTCAATTTCATAATCATCTCTTTATCAGAGGAAAAATAATGATTCAGTTATCTATTCAGTGATGTGCTGAAACACACAGACAAATCACATTATCTTATAAATTAAGTAATCCACAAAATATATTTGATTTCTCGTTATCGGTCAAGACCAACGTACCCGCCAATCACTGCAATTAGGGAGGAAAATACTTTGGTCTTACGTACGTAAGGGTGTTGATCGAAAGGCATGATCAAATCATTATAGCTAAATATGTGCCTTCGATTAAGGGTTGCACATGAATTTCAATTATTAATTTCCGAATAATCAGTGGCAGAGATTGGGGTACAATTATTCTATATATGATATATCTTAACTGCTTCTCGAATGTTTGATCCATAATTTTGACAATTGTTTTGGTCAACTCTTCTCCTCATCTATATGGTTCAAGTCAACTAATATATTATTATATTTTAGTGAGTCTAAACTGAGGCCCACTAAAACTTTCAGGCCCCATATAATATAACTTCTCGAGTACAAAGCCCATCTGTATTGAAAAGCTACGGTCCCTTAATTTTGAGTCCATAGTAAGGTTGTAAAAAGAAAAATTTGTAGCCCAAATTGATTCAGACGAATCCAACATTTGCATGGTTTGAGGTTACAAGGTTTGGTTTAGAATTATCTGCCCTAAGCTGCAGGTCCGTTATTGGAATATTAAGAAGCTGTTATTGTTTGAATTGGACATATCTATATTAAAATAGAAGAAAGAAAAACTTACCCCTGTATTATGATCTTTTATTCAAAGACACGTGTTAATGGACAAAATGACAATTTAAAAGTTCTTATAAAGTAAAAATAACAATTTGAAAATTTTTACAAATAAAAATAGCAATTTAAAATATTTAAAAGTTTTGGATAAAAAGTAAAAAAAAACCATAGTAGTGGGGGGAGTATGTTGTTTCTTCTTCATTAAAATATGATGCATTGTGACCCCCCACTTTGCATGGATTATTAATTTACTCTTCTTATAGTAATTATTATTTGATCAGACATGCATACATGTTACCTAACCTTTTTCATTACTGTCATATACATATTGCCATCTCTTTTTCTAAACCTTTCTTACATTATAACCTAAAGAACATGACAATTACACAACCACCATCAAGAAAGAAATGCAACTTCAAAGTCCCCATTTAGTATTACTCACAATCTTTGCCTTAATAACCTTTATTATTCACAAAACTATAACTTAACCTCATTTCCTTTCCATCTCTCTTTATTTTACAGAACTGTCACAATGATCATTCCCAGAACTGTTCATTTTGGTAGTTCAACTGCTTCTTCAAGATCTCCGACTACATATATCGATCTTAATTCACACTTCATTCACCACCACACAAAACAATCAAAGTTTTCAGTTGAAAAATGTACACAATGGAAGTGGCTAAGGCGATATTGACAGTCTCCATGTGTTATCTCCTCTCTTTCTCATGTAACGCTCTTCAATTCAGCTATATATATGTCAACAGTTTCATTTTGCATTATTTGATTTGCAAGATTTGCTAATGTTTGGAGTTTTAGCATGAAATTACGATCACGAACTTTAGTTTGGAAGGTCACTATGAATACCGAATATTCTTTTCGACGAACTTAACTATACTTTAGCTGAAATATATGAGACATTTGAACAATGTACTGATCAAGATTGTTGTTTTCTCAATAGGTGCGTTGCCTGTAAGCCCGATTGGTTTAAACTACGGCCGCCTCGGCAACAACCTCCCATCCGCATACGAGTCGATCCAGCACATCCTCTCGATGAAAGCCGGCCACGTGAAGCTCTATGACGCCAACCCTGAGGTCCTGAAGCTCCTATCGGGCACGAAGCTCCACGTCATCGTCATGGTCCCCAACGACCAAATCTCCATCGTCGCCTCCAACCAATCCCATGCCGACACATGGGTCCAACGGAATGTCCTCGCCTACTACCCCGGCACCAAGATCCGCTTCATCCTTGTCGGCAACGAGATCTTCAGCTACGACGACATGACGACGTGGCTCGACCTCGTCCCGGCAATGCGGAAGATCAAGAAGTCCCTCACCCAGAACGACATCCACAACATCAAAGTCGGCACGCCGGTGGCGATGGACGTGTTCTCCACCACCTTCCCACCTTCGAGTGGCGAGTTCCGAGCCTCCATCCCCAACCGGGTGATCGTATCGCTCCTCGAGTTCCTCAACCGGACGAAGTCGCACTTCTTCGTCGACGTCTATCCCTACTTCTCCTGGTCCGCGAATCCCGAAAACACGACTCTCGATTTCGCCCTCCTTAAGGACGACAGCGGAAAAGCGACTTATGAGGACCCCCAGACCGGGCTCATCTACACTAATCTCCTCGACCAAATGCTCGATTCCGCTGTCTTCGCCATGAGGAAATTAGGGTTCGACAACATCTCCATTGCAATCGCGGAAACAGGGTGGCCGCACGCCGGAGATATCGACCAAATCGGCGCCAATCCCTACAACGCCGCCGTATACAACCGCAACTTAGTGAGGAAAATCACCGTTTCTCCGCCGCTGGGGACGCCGGCGAGGCCCGGCGTCGAAATCCCGACCTTCATATTTTCCCTGTACGACGAGAACCAGAAGCCGGGGCCAGCAACGGAGAGGCATTGGGGGCTGCTTGACAGCAACGGGACTCCGAATTACGAGGTGGATTTGACCGGAGCCCGTACCGACGACGAGTACCCCCCTCTGCCGCCGGCGACGAACAACAGTCCTTACAGGGGGAATATATGGTGCGTGGCGGCGCCGTCGGCGAGCGCGGCGGAGTTGGGGGCGACGTTGGATCATGTCTGCCGGGAGAGTAGTGGGATATGTGATGTGCTGACGCCGGGGAAGGAGTGCTACGAGCCGGTGTCGGTGGCGGCGCATGCGAGCTACGCTTTCAGTGCGTATTGGGCTCAGTTCAAGAGCGGTGGTGGTAGTTGTTACTTCGATGGCCTTGCTGTGCAGACCACCGTGGATCCCAGTAAGTCTATTATATTTTGAATTGGAATTTATTAATATCAAAGTGTGAAAATTTCCAAAACTATTTTTGCAGTTTCAGTAATCATATATTGAAATTCTTTGATGAAAATTACTGTTTATATTGAACAGGTCATGGATCTTGCCAGTTCCCAAGTGTGTTAGTTTGAAGGCGATGACAGTCCGAGAGGCACTCTTTGCTTAGGTTGATTAATGCAATAGGATATAATGTTTGAGATGTAGCCTATTTCATTTGCATTTATTGCAGGTTTATTATATTTAGGTCCTACGAAAAATTATTTATAATTAATTGCGCCTGGTACAGTCAAAATATGATGGCAATGGCCTACGAGTCTACGACTATTGAAAAGTTTCAGTATTACACATTAACCCTCGATCAGTCGATTGTTGTGGTTTTTCACTTTACGGATTAATGGAATGTAGGGAAATTTTAATGAACTCCTCGTTATTTCCTCAATTTTGGATTTGAAAATTAAATACAGATATTAAAATAAAATGTCCCACTTTAAGTGATTAAATTGACCCTATGTAATATTAGGAATCAACTCGAATTGGCCAGCTCGACATTTCTACCTGCTTATATTATATATGTTCATGATTTGATATTACTTTTGGACCAATAAAAAATTCTCTCAATCATATTAGATTATAAATATATATAATTTGAAATAAGTGGATCGAATATAAATTAGAAAAGTCTGATCGATTAAAGATTAAATAAATATAAATAAAAATATTTAAAAATAAAATTCAACGTATATCATCATATATGTCACACTTTTTCCTTCAAATATTACATCATTATTTATTAGTTTTCCCATTAAAATTTTAACTAACATTTTTAATAGTTTCATAAGTAAAAATAAGACATAATTTCATTATTAAGAGTAATCTCTTTTTTTTTTTTTTTGAAAAAAACAAATAACAACCAAATTCAAAAATATAAATCATGAGGCATATACCAAAATGTTAGATCACACGCAAGCAGAAATCCCAATATTTTTAAAAAATAACGGTAAAACTCACACTGTATATAAGTTAAAGGTTCATCTCCTTTGTTCTTCAATTTTCAACAAGTATTACAATGTTGAAGGACTGAAATCAGGCTAATAATTTTTTTTTTTTCTCTCGTTATTGGACTATCAAAAGTAATTGAACTCTTAAAAAGAGAGGCTCAAACTTTTTGGGAAAAGATTAATAAAACTTTTGGTAAAAAAGACAAACAATTTATTAATATATATAATTATATGAATCTTTTTTTTGGGGGGGGGGGGGGTGGGGGGGGTTTGAGAAAACTCCCCATGGGTTGAAAATTTTTGAGTTTGCTCCCCATTTTTAAATACATCATTTGGGGTTTTAGATACACGATTCTGGGATTTATATACACGATTCTGGGATTTAGATACATGATTTTTTTCCTTATATTTCCAATACATCATTTGGGGTTTTAGATACACGATTCTTGAGTTTTAATACATCATTTTTTAAAATAGGGAGCTAAAAGAAATTTGACTTATCAATTGGGGAGTGTTAATTATTAGAGATGCCATATGGTTGGAAGGAATTGTTTCTGTATTGATTTCAATGTAATTCACTATGAACAATCTTTACAATGAATATATAATGTACACAACACTATCTAATAAAGGAAGATCAATCATAGAATCAATTAGGATCCTTAATTTCAGAACTTTCCTTGCTAACACTCCCCCTCAAGTTGAGTGTCGGGTCCCCGATGTTCAACTTGCACAAAACTTCTCCGAAAATCCTTCCATTCACAGCTTTTGTAAGGATATCTGCCAATTGGTCCTCGGAACGCACGAAGGGAATATCAATGACTCGTTCCTCCAATTTTTCCTTAATAAAGTGTCTGTCAACTTCCACATGCTTCGTACGGTCGTGCTGTACTGGATTTTCTGAAATGCTGATTGCTGCTCGATTGTCACATCTCAATTTGCATGCCTCAACTGCTGGGAAACCGATTTCTGCCAACAATTTCCTTAACCACAACACCTCAGTTACCCCACGTGCTATTCCCCGGAACTCCGCCTCTGCACTCGAAAGGGCCACAACTTTCTGCTTTTTACTCCTCCAAGTTACCAGGTTTCCTCCTACATGCGTGAAATAGCCGGAGGTTGACCTCCTGTCCATAGGGTTCCCGACCCAATCTGCAACGGTGTAAGCTTCAATATCAAGGTGTCCATTTTTCTGAAAGAGTACCCCTCTGCCTGGATGTCCTTTCAGGTATCGGCACACCCTAAGTGCTGCATCCATATGATCTTTCTGAGGCTGATGCATAAACTGACTCAAGACTCCTACTGCATAAGCTACATCTGGTCGAGTGTCGGAGAGATAGATTAGTTTTCCCACCAACCTCTGGTACTGTCCTTTATCTGCCTCTTCTGCCCCGCTCACTATCTGTAACCCATGATTGACCACCATCGGAGTGTCAGCTGGTTTACACTCGAGGAGCCCAATCTCAGCCAGAAGATCTAAAACGAACTTTCGCTGTGAGATGAAGATTCCCTGTTTGGACCGCAGTACTTCTATCCCTAGGAAATACTTCAGCTCTCCCAAATCCTTCATCTCGAATTCTCGAAACAAATTTTCCCTTAACCGAGAGATCTCTTCTGCATCATCCCCTGTAATTATCATATCATCTACATAGATGATGAGACATGTTACCAACCCGTCTCTTCTTTTCAGAAAAAGTGTATGATCGGCGTTGCTCTGATCATAGCCACTTTTTTTCATGGCTGCTGTAAACCTCCCAAACCAGGCCCTAGGTGACTGCTTTAGCCCATATAGTGCTTTCCGTAGCCTACACACTTCTCTGTCTCCAAAACCGCTAGCGAACCCCGGTGGCGGTTCCATATACACCTCTTCTTTGAGATCTCCGTGCAGAAATGCATTCTTGACATCAAACTGATGCAATTTCCAGTCTCGGTTGGCTGCAACTGAGAACAAGACTCTGATCGTGTCAATCTTAGCCACAGGTGAAAAAGTCTCAGAGTAGTCTATGCCATATGTCTGTGTATATCCCTTTGCCACCAACCTCGCCTTATACCTCTCAATACTCCCATCTGCTCGGTGTTTCACCGTGAAGACCCAACGGCACCCTACTAACTTTTTTCCACTAGGAAGTGTGCATTTTTCCCAAGTACCGTTTTTCTCCAGTGCCTCCATTTCTGTTTCCATAGCACGGACCCACTTTTTATCTGTAAGAGCCTCTTCTACCTTGCTCGGGACCCTCGCAGAGTATACAGAAGTGGCATATGCATGAGCTCTCTGGGACAAGTTTCCTTTAGCTATGTCAGCTATTGGATACCTAGATGTTCTGCCCACATACTCAGGCTCATATCTCTTAGGTGGTACTCCTCGATTGGCACGTGGAGGAAGCACATATCTGTTCTCCTGCACTCTTTCTTCCTGTATCTTCCCCTGTACCTGTGTCTCATCTCCTCCCGAGTCCACATTACTTCCTGCACTGTTAGACTCATACTGAATTGAAGGTATATCACTAGTGGGATCACAACTACGTACCTCAGGATCATCAGTGTGATTGGTTTGAGTGATGGGCGTGTGGGTGTGCATCGGGAGCTGTACTGTGGGACTGGCGGGCTCGGTGGTTCCGCCGACTTGTTCTGTTGGGACCATGTCTGGCCAAGGGTGTGATATCCAACCCAGTGGGTCCTGTCGTGTCTCCCCCTGACCACTTGGTTGGGAGAAAAAATACTCTGTCTCGACAAAATTACAATCCATAGTCGTATACAGACGATGAGTGCTAGGGTGATAACACCTATATCCTTTCTGGTTAACCCCATATCCCAAAAACACACACTTAAGTGAGCATGGATCAAGTTTCGTACGATCAGATTTCTGAATATGAACAAAGACCGAACAACCGAAAACTCTGGGAGGAAGGACTAAGGAGGAAGGTATGCTGACCTGGGTGCGTAAAAACTGTAAGGGCGTTTTAAGTTGCAATGCCTTAGTGGGTAGGCGATTTACAAGGTAAACTGATGTGGCCACTGCTTCCGGCCAAAAAGATTTGGGGCAATGAGGCTCAAATAGGAGAGCCCTAGACATTTCAAGAATTTGTCTATTTTTCCGTTCGGCTACCCCGTTTTGCTGAGGATTATGGGGACATGAAGTTTGATGTATTATCCCATTTTCCTGAAAAAATTGTTTTAAGGTGGCATTGACATATTCCCCCCCGTTATCAGACCTAAGCACCTGAATCTGTGACTTGTATTGAGTTTGGACAAGTTTAAAAAACTCCATAAATTTTCCAGGAACATCAGACTTATGTTTCAAGAAGAAAACCCACATCATTCGAGAACAGTCATCAACGAATAGCACAAAATACTTAAAATCATGAGCACCAGTATTCGGGGCAGGTCCCCATACATCCGAGTGAATTAAAGAAAACACATGTTCAGCTCTAGAAGTTGACGATGAAAAATGTTGTCTATGACTCTTAGCAAGAATACATGTTTCACAAGTCAACTGACTGTTCTGAGGAAAAATTGAAGGAAATAAAGACTGAAGATACCCTACGGACGGGTGACCTAACCGTCGGTGCCACAACCACTGTTGGCGGTTCACAGTCCCGTGAGCAAGCGCTGCAGTTCCTTGTTGAGTCACCTCGTCCACATAGTACAACCCCTTTCGTTCAGTACCACGCCCAATCACTCTCCCCGATTGAAGATCCTGTAGCAAACAAAACGCAGGAAACATCAGCACGGCACAATTCAACTCCTTTGTAACATGACTGATAGAGAGCAACTTGCATGATAAATTAGGCACATAAAGGTAATTTTTTAATTTCAATGAGGGAGATAAATTAATTGTTCCTGCGCTGAGAACGGGTGATACCCCCCCCATTGGCATTCTGAATGGAGGATATCCTGGGATTCGTGCTTTCGACCAAATCCGACTGGTCATACGTCATCGTATCAGTGGCCCCACAGTCAAAAATCCATCGTGCTTTTTTTCCTTCCTTGTGGGTGTTGGCTTGGAGGGCCACTCCTTCCTCTTTATTTAATTTATACTGTTTTGGGTCACAATGATCAACACTAGAAACATAGGGGTTACTTGTACAAGGAAACTCAATTTTAGGGGCTGAATTACAATTATCATAAACCAAGGGCTGAAAAGAATTAAATAAAGTGGGTGGGGGGTAGGATGGGTATTTTACCCATCCATCCCTAATACCTAAGAATGCTGCTCCCATTTGTTCCCCTTCATCCGCCGTTTTTGTTGAGTCTGGGTTTTCTGCTCCTTGAGCGGTGTGAGCCACCGCCTGTTTCTCTCCGCCGCTAGCGGCGGGCCTGTTGCCGGACATCGCACCATCGCGACGGCGGCTCCGCCACCCGGCGGGCCACCCGATAAGCTCAAAACAGTCTTCCTTTCTATGCCCGTCTCTGCGGCAGTAGCCACACTTCACGGCCGTCTTCTCCGTGCTGTTTCCTTCTCCATTCCCGGCACCGCCACTACCACCTCCACTCCAGACACCGCCGCCGCGTCGAGGAGCCGCCTGACCCTGTTTAGGTGGCCCTGTACGTGGCTTGGTGGTGTCCCACTGACCCACTGGTCCGGACCCCCTTCCAGTGCCTCGGTTTCCGGCCATGAACCCCGATCCTAAGCCGTTGGAACCGGCCACCGATGATGAGATATGATTGCCGCCCATAATTTCTCGACGAGCTGATTCCCGTCGGATGGTGGCGTACGCCTTCTCTACGGACGGCAGAGGGTGTTCTTTGAGGAGATCCCGCCGCTCCGTGTCGTACCGATCATCCACTCCGGCGAGAAATTGAAAGAGGCGACTCTCCGATCTGAGGCGGTTGAAAATCGCGATGTCCCCTTCGCAAGACATGGGATTGGGTTGTCGGAGTTCTATTTCTCTCCAAATTCTCTGAAGATTACTGTAAAATTGTTCGATTGAATCACCGCCTTGCTTCATGCTGTGGGCCCTAACTGTGAGATCGAAGAATTGGAGGCTATCTCCACCTTGGCCATACGTTGCCTGCAATCCGTCCCATAGAGCCTTCGCCGTGGGGTACTCGGCATAATTTGCAATCAGATTTGGGTCCATGTTTTCAAGTATCCATGAGCAGACGATCAAATCTGATTGTTCCCATTGGGTAAAGCTTGGGTCCGCCGCCGCTGGTGGTGGTGGAACGCCGGTAAGGTGGCTCAACTTCCCTCTTCCCCCGATTGCCATCCTCATCAATCGAGACCACAGGGAGTAATTGAATTCTGTTAATTTGATGCTAATTGAAACTGTCTGAGTCATGGTTGGTTGATTTGGTTGATTTGGTGGGGTTTGATTGGGTTGCAGATTCTGGAGAAGGCTGGATAACTGAGCGGCCAAGGAATCAGCGGGCTGATGTGATTCCTTGCCGGAGTTGGCCGTACTGCTGTCGTCGGCCATGGCTGATGTATCAGGTAAGGCTGGGGTACGTGATGAGCAAGGGTCGGATCCGTTTAATGGATCTTTGCCCGCTCTGATACCATGTTAATTATTAGAGATGCCATATGGTTGGAAGGAATTGTTTCTGTATTGATTTCAATGTAATTCACTATGAACAATCTTTACAATGAATATATAATGTACACAACACTATCTAATAAAGGAAGATCAATCATAGAATCAATTAGGATCCTTAATTTCAGAACTTTCCTTGCTAACAGGGAGTTTTCTCAAATTCCCCGATCTTTTTGTGCGTCCAATTTATTAAATAATTAATGATTGAACAATTTTTTTATATTCACTTTAAAACTAATCTCTTCTATTACTCTTGTTGGCTTGTTTTTATTTAAAATATTATTATATGAAATCATGTCAAATTTTATTCAAATATTATATCATTAAATCCGTATCTCATAGTATCCTCAGTTCTTTTAAGAAAAGAAGATAATATAAAAAATAAAATAAGAGGAATAACTTTCGTAGATAAAAATAAATTTGGAGTGTAATTAACAATAAAGGGGTACAATTAACAATTTCCATATATAATATGTCGTGAATGGAATATATTTAAGACTTTTGACGATATTCATGGGCAAAAAGTCAATTTTATAATTATCTTTTTATGTAGTAATTTCCTCTCTGGACCCACACAGTAATAATTGTTCTAAATTTAGACTTCGGATTCATCCTCTTTGTCGCACCATTTATAGATAAAATATTTACGGGAGAAATTATATTCACTTTAGACCCTTCCACTATATGACTTGCTGCAAATACACCCCTCTACCTTAGAAAAAATAACCCCCCAACCTATCATGCACGGACACGGACACGGCGACACGGACACGACACAACACGAATACGACGACACGGATTTTTTCTTGAATTTCCCACGTAAGGAGTATCCGACACGATATGACATGACACGACACGACACGACCCGACCAAATGATATTTTTAGAAGTGTCTGTGCATCATAGCGGCCCCAACCCAACAAATATGTAATTGTTAACCACACATTGAATCGGATATTCTTAAGGATACAAATAATTCGATATCGGGATAATTTCCAATGGATACAGATACAAATAATATTTTTATTACTTGTCAGATAACAAATATGACTTCAAATAATGAGTATGAGAAACGAGTTACAATATGATAATACATATTCGTTCTATTTACTATTCATTTACATTCTTAATATATTTTAAAAAAGTCGTAATTAATATTTAATTTGGTATGAGTAATTAATATTTAAATGTTTTAGAAACGTTACTATTAGATTTAGGCAAAAAAGCCTTCACTTATTTCTTAAATAGTATAAATAATTGTGTTGTATAGGGATGCACAACCGTATTAACCATTCCATTTTTGGGTGTCTAACAATTATTTAAGAAAATAAATAAAAAATAGGAAATAAAAAAGAAAAAGGAAAAGCCCTATAACTATTTTAATGTAATTAATAAATTCGAACTTAATTAAATGAATAGCTTTTATTTAGGAACTTTTTGAGCTAAATAAGATTTTCGTCAAAATAAAAAATTTAATTTTATGGGCTAAAGTTAAAAATCATCAATCATTAATAACGTTAACAGTATTTTTGTCTGCTAATATAATTTTATTAAACTTAAAGGGGGGTGTTTGATATTTTCCATAAGCGAGGGGTGTTTGATACAAATCACAATATTAGTGTGGGGTAAAAGTGAAATTATCCAAAATTTTAAGAATTAATAAATATTCACATGATCTTGTTCTTACCACCATCTACAAATCCGGAGACTTCAATGTTCTTAGTCTGTCACTACGCCTTTTTAGCTTTTTCTCGTCAAAATTCAGCATCTTCTTCCAAGAAATCTCTGTCTCCCTCTCTCTAAAACTACTTTTTGTATATATGTATATGGTTTAGAGAACTCCCTTTTCGTCTCTGTATGTATACAAAATCTCAACCATGATGATTAACCTGAACTCCTGTTCATTATCCAGCTCGTGCGATCCAAGGCTGGCTTTGGGTCGTTTGTTGTTCAGCAATCACGGATTGATAAACTCGAGGTTGTTGTATAGGAGATGTGGAGCGTTTTTTGTCGCCGGAAGTCGGAATTTCCGAGTTTACAGCGAGTCTCAGGTTGTTTTGGGCGGTCTTATGTGTTGAGAATTTTGTTTTTGATTTGTTTGAGTGAGGCAATCCCTTTTGGGAGGATGATGGCGCCATTTTCATGTGAATTTACTTCTGTTAGTTGATGTCGAGCTGATTGATGAGTTACTGTTGGTAGTGATTGCTGTGTTTATTGGTAATTGATTGAATGGGACTCATAACGTGAAGATAGTTCCGTTCCAGTTGTTATGTTTTGTGAGTAATTATATGCTGCTGATTTAGGGTATATACGCAAGCGCGGTGTGAACCGGTGGAGAGATATGCTCGTTAAATTGATCTAAATGCTCATTTATCAGTCATTAAGTTCAGTGTATTATTCAGTCTATAGACATTTTTGCATAATACAATTAGTCTGATTGAAATATGGTTTGGAATAGTTAGTTTTTCCTTTGATGCAGCTGGTTATTTGTGTTTTTCCTTGTGAAAAAATATATTGTCAGGAAAACCTTACCTTGAGTTAATCGTTATTTATTCCTTTAGTGCTCTTCAATTACAAATGTGATCTTGTAAATAGATATTGCTACAAAAGCTGAAATCAAAAAAAGATCTAACATATTGTTCCATTTCAATCTTTGAAAGACAAAAGAAGTGGAGATCAGAAAATATTCTCCCATATTGGAAAGTGATTTGCAATCAGAAGAGAAGGTCCAACCTTCTAATGAGTGGAAAACAATTCCTGACATTTGGAGAACTTCTGCAGAAAAATTTGGTGACCGTATAGCACTAGTGGATCCATACCATGACCCTCCGATGAATATGACTTATAAACAGGTCAGCTTAATTAATTTCTGTCCTAGAAGAGATGAGTGCTTTCTGCAATACCAGAAATTATGTGCACGAGCCAAATATTTCTCTTTCCGCTAGTTTTTAGCTCATGGTAAACATTTTGATTGACCACCTGCCAAGATATGAGTTATGAACCAGAAATTTTCATGCTGAAAAGGTTTCTTTTCAAGACCAGGTCCTTATTGCCCATGATAACCTTAGATATCAATGGTTTTACCCATGGCATTTTCCTTGATGAAATTTTCAGCTAGAGCAAGAAATTCTGAACTTCTGTGAAGGGTTAAGAGCAATTGGGCTAAAATCAGAGGAAAAGATTGCCCTTTTTGCTGATAATTCATGTCGGTGGCTTGTTTCAGATCAAGGTATCCTGTGATTACATTATCCTCTGTATCTAAGTTGTCACTATTGCCTTCATCCTATTTCTTTTGACTTCTATTTGAATGTTGAAGTTTATGTTTTCTTTTGAAAGAGGATGAACAATGTACATGTGCTGTGTCATTGTAAAGTTCTTCTATAATGTTTAAAGTTCTCGTCAGGTATTATGGCAACTGGAGCGATTAATGTTGTGAGAGGTACACGGTCATCTGTGGAAGAGCTTTTGCATATATACAACCACTCAGAAAGGTTAGAGGACGAATTTCATACTGGATGTGCAGGGTTCTTAATCATTACTAATAAGAGCATCAATTGCAATGTATGATTTTATTTGTATATTCGATCTCTAATTACTTTTCGAAAAAATATAGAACAATTTTACAACTCAACAAGCACCAGATATCTCTCTTTATACCAAGATAATGTATTGAGAATGACCTTTGGATGAACAGAAAAAAGTCAATAGAAGTATTTACCTCCCGTCTTATTCCTTTTTTCTTCTTTCTTTCATTTATAGGTTCTTCTTCGACTTAGGGCAGTTATTTTGGAAAACCTGGTTTCATTCATGATATACAGTCTCCTTAACCTTTGATTCTTGAACATGTAACAGTATCAGTCCATTTTCTTTTCTCTGCTTTCTTTTATTTCGGCTCACTGTGAAACATAGTCGTATGAGCTTCAGTGAAATAAGGTAACCACTCACTTGAAGAATTCGATATTCAGTAGATGACCAATTAGTTAATGTTATCTTCATAGTATGAGTATATGGAGTAAAAGATAGTTTTCTTAGAATTGGCCTTTAGAGGTCTAGAAGATATTACTAGATTGTTATCAGTTGAGATAAACTTTGTGCTTGTATGTATGTTATGTCTGGGTTGCTTTGGAAACTACATTTTGTTCAAAACTTTCTCTGTGTCTTCACTAGTGCATATATTATTCAGTGTTATATACTGCACCTTTTGTTGCAAGAGATTTTCATTATATGCAGACAACTTTTAGTAGTTGCAAAGATATATAAGGAACATAATGCACCATCCTGTTGCATACACCCAATCTCAGGGAAGAACTTCCACTAGTTCCAAAAGTAAAGCGTGGGGAGGCTGTCCATTAATAAACTGAACTAATCTCTCCCAGCATCTTTTTTAAGCTAAAATTCTAGCTGTCTTGTGTAACTGCAGTGTTGCCCTAGTGGTGGACGATCCTGCATTGTGCAATCGGATTTTGGAAACCTTCATGTTGCGAGCCACTGTAAGGTTTATCATTTTGCTCTGGGGTGAGAAATCAAGCATTACACATGAAGCAGCAGTAGAAATTCCTACTTATAGCTATAAGGAGATAATAGATTTGGGTTACGAAAGTCGTGCTGCCCTGCTGCATTCGGAAGATGCTAGTAAGTTTCTTTTAGCTGTAATTCTACGGGTGGCAATTATTGCTTTTACGACGAGCTGTTAACATCTCTAGCCTATCCATTATAAGAAATGTTGCTTGTAGTTAGATGTGTTAACATGTGATACTCTTAGGCTTTGGGAGGAAGGAGTACTTTAGTTTTTATTTTTATTTTTATTTTCTTGTAAATCAGCTTTATCATCCACTTCCCAGCGATCTTCTACAAAAGATGTGGATGCTTAGTAGAGTTGTTGGTTTCGAATGCATTCTAATACATAGACAAACCTCTATTTAAGTTATTCCACATTCATTTATTATAACTAATAGATTTTGTGAAGAAATTGTCATTCCTTCCATTTTTCAAGTTTTATTTGTGTTTTGATGTGGCATATGGCAGAATATTTTATGATGAAATGTTTCTGATCTTTTTGGGTTGGAATGAGTTTGGACATACCTGATTCAGACTTGTGTGTGAAGTTGTTCTGTTCTCTTTCTGAGCTTTAGTTTACTTACAGTATGCCAAATGACCTTGCTGCTGAGTGTACATTGTTTTCAGGACAGCAATATATATATAAAACCATAAGCCCTGATGATATTGCAACGCTCGTATATACAAGTGGCACCACCGGAAATCCTAAAGGTGTTATGCTCACTCACAAGAATCTGCTTCACCAGGTTGGCCTTTTCCTTACATGGAATTTCTGCTTAGCTAAGCTCAGATGTTCTTATCTTACCGAGTAGTTGTCTTTCTTTCTCTCTACTTGAAACCTTGAGGCATCTGACACTTGATCAGGCTACGATCAATTCTATTGGCTCCTCCTGATGCAGTTGTTGACAGCCACTTTATCAAAATATAATAGTTGCATGTTTCCATGCATCTCCTGACATAAGTTGTACTGCATAGGTTCATCATTTGTAATCTCATTTTAGGGGTCGCTCTGCGAATTAGATCTATTTGTTTCCTTGTATTTATATTTTTCTTTCCTTCTCTTTCTGCTGGTGTATAATTTTGGCGTCATATTTTAGTACGATTTATTTTGAAGTTTAAGCTGTTAGAGGGAGATAAGTGAAGTTCCAAAAATAATACATGTTGCCAAATAAGTGGAATCAAGACTACGTTTTTTATATTTACGTACAGAATCACCAAATACACATTTCATTTTCGCATTCTATTGAGTTACAGAATTCTATCGCATTCTGCTTCACTGTTGCGGCTTGGGAAATGATTCAAGTAAATTTAAAGGATTTCATATATGGTTAATTTTTATATGCATCACATCATAGGTTCTAAATCATATGCCGGTTATGCAAGATTCTAGTTTCTTAATTTCACATTTTAAGTATTTCATATCTTTGCCTTGGTTAGAGTTAAGTATGCCCCTTGACTACACACTGTCTAATGAGATATTCAGTTCTCAGGTTACAACTTTATGGGACATTGTGCCAGCTGTCCCTGGAGATCGATTTCTGAGCATGCTTCCACCTTGGCATGCATATGAACGAGCTTGTGAGTATTTCATATTTACCTGTGGAATTGAGCATGTATATACCACGGTGAAGAATCTAAAGGTAAATTATTTCCCTCAAAAATGGAAGTGAAATGCCTTTTCCTCCTTCGCGCATGAACCCCAAAAAGAATTACACAGCAATCAATGATCTTTTACCGACCACATATATATTTAATTGAGTTCGATCATTTATGTGACATCTAAATCAATCTGTTACTTGGTTGCAGGAAGATTTGCGCCGTTATCAACCCCATTATGTTATTTCTGTTCCTTTAGTATATGAGACTCTTTACAGGTAAATCTTTAGCACATAAAAGTTTCATTTTATGACACATTAGAAGTTAACGCATGCACACCGTGTCCCTCGGATATAGGCCATTTTCTAGAAGATAATGGATATTATGTATAGGCTCTGCATTCATCTGTTCTTGAGACAATTCATGTGGAGATGATCTGCTGAAAAATAATGAAATCTGCCTCCAAAACTATTTATAATTAGTGTTACTGTCTCTGAGTTTGGAATTTTCTTTCTACGATTTCTCTAGTTTTCCCATTTTGTAAACATGGATATGATTCGTGTCTAGTTATTCCTGAATTAGATTCCACAGTTACACACAGCCAGGACATGCTAGACATGCTAGAAAGCTCCACCAGCATGCTTGATCCTGAATTCCCGTTTATCATAATTACTGAATATTGTCTTTTTAAATTATTATTTGTATCAATTATATTTATTAATTTCGAAATTTATTTTACTGCTCGTGCCTTTTGTGACTTTCTCAGCCTATTGAAGTCATTCTTTCTGTAGAATAATTGAAATTGGTTCATGTATGCAGTGGGATTCAGAAACAGATTAGAACAAGTTCTGCTGTTCGTAAACTTGTTGCTCTTCTATTCTTAAGGATCAGTTTAGCATACATGGATGCGAAAAGAATTTATGAGGTTGAACTTCCTGAACTGCTAGTGGTGTTATATTTCTGAACTTGTTTTAAATAGTAGTTTCAGTAAGTAATTGGACATCATATATTATGATATAAGTATCTAATATTGTAATTGGAGTACTATCACTTAATAAGTGACACAAATGGCACATTGTGAAGATCATTCTCTGCAAAATTCTATATGTGCATATTCAAGTATGTTCTCGGATGACATTGATGAACTACTGTTAAAAGGATTATCTTAACTACTTCCGATTCACTAATGTATTTCATTTAAGATTTCCAATCGCTGGATTACCAAGATTAGGCAGTTCTTTGGTCTTTAATATGCATTTATGATATTCAGTTTCTGTGCTTTATATAAGTTTGTTGTTTGATTTCTAGGGGAAATGTCTTGCCAGAAATCCTGAACAACCTTCCCACCTATCTGCTGCTTTTGACTGGTTGTGGGCGAGGATCATTGCTGCAATACTGTTACCGCTACATATGTTGGCAAAGAAAATTGTGTATAGTAAAATTCAGTCTGCTATTGGCATATCAAAGGTGTGTATTGTACTTACTCTCAGCAGATGCTTGCATCAATGAGGGAAAAAATGCAACAATAGTCCTGTAGCTTGAATGTTGTGTGTTTTTTAGTCCTTTATTTGTTCTATTTGGATTACTATCCAGTAAGTTTCATATACCAGAAATTTTGGTCTGAATTTCGCTGGAACGATCCAATTTGGCTGGGTTTTCCTGTGTTGTTCATGTGACCAAAAAGGGAATACGAGCAAGATGCCCCATGTTTCACGTCACATACCTGAACCTGATGGTTTTCAGCAAAATTAAGATTTTCAGGTGAAAATTGAATCAAAATTGCTCATTTTTTAAAAGTTACAGGATAAAAATCCAAATGAGACAAAATAAAGGACTATAACAGAAATGTATTTGCATTTTTCCCTTCAAACCTATCATGAGGTTCTTCAACAGGTACTATTAATAAGAAATGCTAAACAGAAATGATTTCACATTTGACAGGCTGGCGTAAGTGGAGGTGGCAGCTTGCCTCCACATGTTGACAGGTTCTTTGAGGTTAGATGCTTCAATATACTTAGTCAACTATAGAAGAGAGGTATGCCGGTGTATTTTTCACATAAATGTTTTCTTGATCCAGGCAATTGGTATTAAGGTCCAGAATGGATATGGTTTAACAGAATCATCACCTGTTGTTGCAGCTCGGCGGCCAAATTGTAATGTAAGAAACTTCAATCCACATATTGATATCCATATAGCTTCACCAACTTTACTTTAGGTATCCTGCCATCCGGATCTATTTGAAAGTAGCTGGAATTCATTTACATAAATGATATTCTGCAGCCATAAGGGCTTTTTCCTTTATTTTAGGCGGAAATCCTATTTTATACCCCATTTCCCAAACACAATATCTGTGTTATGCTACAAGCCTTAGTTTCAAAAAGTGGGATGAGTTTTTCAAGATAAACAGCTGAACTTTTTGCATTTTACCAACATAGAGTTAATTCCTATCTTGTAGATCTATTTCTTTTTAATGGAATATATTATTTTTACTTGCTCTAGTAGTGTAAGTGTAGAAAGCATTTCCTGATTCATTCCTTTTTGGAATGGTTGCTTTTTTGTGTTCCATGCATCTTGACAATGTATAAACTTTAATGTTTGAAGGTTCTTGGTTCAGTTGGACATCCTATTCGGCATACGGAAATACAAGTTTTTGATGCTGAAACAAATGTTGTTCTTCCATACGGATCAAAAGGCATTGTCAAAGTAAGGGGACCACAAGTGATGAATGGTTATTACAAGGTACCTCCGCTTACTTGTTGAGGTTGTCGGATTTGCATGTTAAATGTCTCTACTTCCAAACACATAAAACTTTCATATAAGGCTGCTAAAGTTGCACGCGTCTTGTGTGAGGATAAATCACATTTTGTTTATTTTGTTTCTTCAAATATTAACTTGATTGTTTACAACTGCAAGAATTGCGAACAAATAGAAAAACACAAGTTAAGATGTTCGAAAGAATAAATGTATTTGTCCATGTATTATTGAGTGAAACTAACATTATATGTATGAAAAGACAAAATATATGGTAAAATAGTCATCTAACCATACATAACTAGATGAACTATAAATCTTAGATAACTAGAACTCTTACATAAATTAATAATTTTGAAGACCATGAATTGTCGGCATAATTCTGTGACAGTGCAAAACGAAACATAAATGCATCATGCTTACACCTCTGCTGTATTTCTAAGTTCATTTCTTACCATGGTGAAGATGATAAAATTTCATAGCTTATATTGGTGAGTACATCATAAACTTTATTCCCCCCCACTTTTCTTTGGTAATGAGCAGAACCCCGTAGCGACTAAACAGGCTTTAGATGAAGATGGATGGTTAAATACGGGCGATGTAGGTTGGATTCATCCTCCTCATTCTAGAGGTCGAAGTCGTCAAGCTGGAGGTGTAATTGTCCTAGAAGGACGGGCAAAAGATACGATAGTCCTCTCAACAGGTAATTTAAAATTCAAAATGCTTGTGCTGAATAATATGTTGCTTTCCAACGAAGTACCGAGTTGAATGAAGTAGTCTACTGTTGTCTAAAGGTATCTCCTCTTAAGCAAGGTAATGCTCATGAAATTTAACCTTCTTCAGAGGATAATATTTTTAGGGAACCTGGAAGCCTAGTTCTGTAGTTCTTCATTTCAAGAAAGAAAACAAAAAAATAACTTAACCTAACCTTCCCCCTGACGTATTTTGTTGACTAAAACAACATTGTATTGTAAGATGTTTCCAAATCTTTTAGAATAATGAAAGTTAATTATGGATGTACATCACACCCTTCAACTATGCACATATTACGATAAACTCCTTTACAAATATTCAAATATTACGAAAGCACGCAGATCTGAATGGTCTTTCTAATACTTGTTTGTTTGACAAAATATTCAGGTTGAGGGTAAAATATTCCATTTATAACTACTTTTCTGGTTAGTGGGACAATTAATTTTGTAATTTTGAATGAAAGAGACAATAGTTGGTACTAAATTATTTCAGAGGAAATGAACATAAGTAATCTTAAACAAAAGGTATACATCTGGTTCATGCTTTTCGAAATTAGTAAACAAAACTATTAGTTTTGACTGGGCTATCTGAGGCACATATGTAATGTGAATTTCCCACTATTTCTTAGAAGAGCAGGCTATTTCACATAATTGATATTTATTCTGTGTCGTATTTGCTGATAAAAACAGGGGAAAATGTTGAGCCAGCAGAGATTGAAGAAGCTGCTCTCAGAAGTGCCCTTATTCAGCAGATAGTAGTCATTGGCCAGGTAAAAATAGTCATTTATTTCAAATATGAATGCCTCTTGTAATGTAAAGTTGGTGATAAAGCACATAATTTATCAACTTTTTTACAATACAGTATTTGTATTGTGTAGGATCAACGACGACTTGGAGCTATTGTTGTCCCGAACAAAGAAGAGATCCTCTTGGAAGCTAAAAAGATGTCAATTGTGGAATCTGATGCATCCGAGCTCAGTAAAGGGAAACAAATAAAGTTGCTGTACGAGGAGTTAAGAAAATGGTAAGACATGTTTCCTTAACACAAGTTTTTTGTCGCAATTTGAATTTCTTTTTGTGATAAAAATATAAGCTGATACAGGGCTTACAAATCTTTTAACATAGAATTCTCGTAGCGTTTTTAGTGATCGTTAGCACTTGTTATATGCAGAATACATAGTCTACTAAAAGCAAATGGTACCTTACATTGACAACACTCTTTTCATCATCGTTATTGCTATCATTGCAGGACCTCGGACTGTTCGTTTCAAGTTGGGCCGATACTCGTTCTTGATGAGCCTTTTACGGTAAAGCTTTTGCATAATTATCAAGATTTAACTAAATCTACTCGTGATTGTAGCATCAATGACCGTTTATATTCGAACTGAACTGCAGATTGATAGTGGTTTGATGACTCCAACTATGAAAATTCGAAGAGACAAGGTTGTATCTTTGTACAAAGATCAAATAGACGACTTATACAAGTGATACGCCGTCGTATAATACGCATGGCTGTCGATTACTTTGAGACAGTAAGAATCCCCAACGATCATTTGTTGGAATTTGTAAATTTTACATATATATGTATTGATCTACACACATTGTTGACACTTACTATTCTTGTGATACATAAATAAGTAAATAAAATCACGAAGGGACTGTATATCCTTTCATTTCCTCATGATTTCTTATTGCTGCAGAAGTTCCTTAGCAAATCTTTGATACTATTATTCAGATACTATATTCGTGTTAAAAAAAATTGATCTCCATCACTAAATTTCCTAAAGCTGCCACCAAGTAATGATAGTTCAGGATATACAAACACGACGAAACAAAACGTATATTAAATGAAATATGTATCAAATGCACGAATACAATATAAAAATATGATCATATTGAAAAAATAAAATGCACCGCGTGTTAGGTGTCTGATATAAATGTATATTAAATGAAAGGGGAAATTACATCCAGGTCCCCTGAGGTTTGCTATAATTACAATTTAGTCCTGTCTTTTCATTCATTACAAAAAAAACCCTATGAACACTGTTTCAGTTGAGGTCCATGACGGAATAGTGAAAAAGTCAGGCATACACTTTTTCATTTTTTACAAAAAAACCCCTAGGAACAGTGTTTATAGGGTTTTTTTCGTAATAAATGAAAAATCAAGGACTAAAATTATAATTATGACAAACCTCAGGGGATCTGGATGTATTTTCCCCTAAATGAAATACATATCAAATACTCGAACACGGGATATAAATATGATCATATTATCGAAAAAATAAAATGCAACTTGTGTTAGGTATCCGATATGGTAGGATATGAGATGATAAATGATATATTTAGAATTATGCGTAAAATAGTACAGTAAACCACTCTTTATATCTATGACAAAAAAATCTATTATAAAAATCGAACTTAAATAGTTAAATCGTGAGAGGGAAAAGAAAACGAAAAAGTAGCGAGGAAGGTAATTTTGGAAAATATTCGATCCGAATAGGTCTCTGTTTTATCTGCCATTAGCTTGTCGTAACTCGTAAGCTATCCTGTAAATTCCCAGGTATGCATGCATGCATTCCCTGCAAATTTTGCACAGCATAAAACAATGCAGCAAGTTCCAGATCCCGATCCAAGGCAAGAAACTTCATGCCCATGTGATCAAAACAGGTGCAGAGCTTCATGGGCCTCTTTTTCCCAATACACTCATAGACATGTACGGCAAATGCGGCCATCTGGGAGACGCCGTCCAACTGTTCGACGAAATGCTGGACAGAGACTTAGCGTCCTGGGCCTCGATTTTCACCGCACACAACCTGGCCGACTGCCCCAGACAGACCCTCCTCTTGTTTCCAAAAATGTCGTCCATCGACGGCCTCCGACCGGACCATTTTATCTTGGCTACTCTTGTTAAGGCTTGTGCTAGTTTGACAGCTCTGAGACTTGGTCTACAACTGCACGCCCAGTTTGCTGTTTCATTTTTTTCACAAGATGATGTTGTTAAGTCGTCTCTGGTTGATTTATACGCAAAATGTGGATTGCCCGATGAAACCCGTAAAGTATTCGATACGATTTTGTCGAAGAATGTGGTTTCTTGGACTAGCTTGGTGTATGGGTATGCAAGGATGGGAAGAAAGACAGAAGCCCTTAAACTTTTCCATGAAATGCCTTACAAAAACTTGCATTCTTGGACTGCTGTGATATCGGGATTCGTGCAAGGCGGGTGTTGTATTGACTCGTTTAGGCTTTTCAATGAATGTAGGGGAGAAGGAGTTCTTGATATTGCAGAGCCATTTGTTCTTTCAAGTTTAATAGTCGGTTCTGCTAATTTAACCATGTTAGAGCTCGGGAAGCAAGTTCATCGATTGGTCATAACTCTGGGGTATGAATCTAGCTCATTTGTTAGTAATGCATTAATTGATATGTATGCTAAATGCAGTGATATATCATCAGCAGAGACTATTTTTAGTGATATGAAGAACAAAGATATTGTTTCATGGACATCTATAATAGTCGGGCTTGCACAGCACGGGAGAGCCAACGAAGCACTATGTTTATACGATGAGATGATCTCGATTGGATTGAAACCAAATGAAGTGACATTTACTGGTCTAATTTATGCATGTAGTCATGTTGGCTTAGTCGACAAAGGTAAGCTGCTTTTCGAATCCATGGTTAAGGATTTTGGAGTCAAACCCTCGCTTCAGCATTATACATGCTTAGTGGATCTTTATAGCCGATCAGGCCATATTGAAGAGGCTGAAAATCTACTGAATTCCATGCCATTCATTCCTGATGAAGCTGCGTGGGCTTCTTTACTAAGCGCTTGCAGTCAAACCAGGAAAAACAAAACCGGGATTCGAATAGCCAATCATTTGCTCCAGTTGGGACCGGAAAACACATCAACATGTATACTTATGTCTAATGTTTACGCCCGTGCTTCCATGTGGGAGAGTGTATCTAATGTGAGAAAACTGATGATGACTATGGAAACAAGAAAGAAACCGGGATTTAGCTGTGTCGATTTGGGAAAGGAGAACGAAGTGTTTTACGCTGGCGAAACGAGCCATCCTATGAGAGATGATATTTTTTGTTTGTTAAAGGAGTTGGATTGTGAGATGAGGAAGAGAGGCTATGTTCCTGATACTTCTTTGGTTTTGCATGATATGGATGAGCTTGAGAAGGAAAGGCAGCTGTTTTGGCATAGTGAGAGAGTGGCTGTGGCTTATGGGCTGCTTAAATCTAGTAAGGGGATGTGTATAAGGATCATCAAGAACCTGCGTGTTTGTGGAGATTGCCATACTTTTCTGAAGTTTGTGAGCAGTATTGTGGGGAGAGAGATTGTTGTTAGAGATGCTAATAGGTTTCATCATTTTAAGGATGGTGTGTGCTCTTGTAGGGATTTTTGGTAGGACTCTGTCGTAGTGTCATTTTGTGTGGGACACCATGTCAAAAACATGTCATGTGGTATACTTGAAATGAATCGGTTAATTCCACCTATGTGCATCGCGTCCATATTACCCATATTTGTGTACATGCATTATAGGTACTCCCGACATCCTAGATGTAGGTTCCGTGTGCTATAAAAAACATCACCTACAAACTTGATCTGCTCGATGTTAATGTGCTCCAAGACAAAGGGGTAGAAAAGCATGAACCTCAGTCTTTCATTTGCAATTTAATAACACCCCTAATATCGTTCCACATAGCCCAAGTTCTAACACAACAGTCATCAAACACCCAATAAAATGCTAGCAAAATTCACTTCACTAGCTTATTGCATTTATCAATACCCTAATGTTACAACCACCACCAGCAAGAACCTTGCCACAATTTAGATCCAAATGTCTGAAGTGCAGTCACCGCCCGGATATCTCATCTCGTGTGCCAACGAGGGGCCATCTGGTTCTGATCCGAAATCCACAAAGAAATTAGGGTTAAGCCTTTCTCAGTGTCGACATCAATTTGTAACATATGGCTTCCTTTCTGCACAAGATCGGGATAGAACTGTTTGTCCCATGTGCTGAACAGAGAATTTGTAGCATACAAACGCTTCCAGTCCAAACTCAGTTGGATCATCTGTGGTCCTCCCCTTAATTCATGGCCCTGAGATCAAGAACCAAGAAAGAGTAAAGAAGAAAGATGATAATATTAATTTCAAATAATAATTGTTCTAAAATATTGTGGTTTAAAATGGGAAAACATAAGAAATACCTGAACTTGTTGTACGTCAACCTGGAATGTTGTACCATCTTCTGCCTCAGCAAGAACTGTGCTTCCTTTTCTTATCAAACCTCCAACCCATACCTGACCCGCTAGTCGGGGGTTTGCTGGATCCTCAATATTGTATTGTCTGATATCTCCATGAAGCCAGTTCGCCAAGTAGATGTAACGGTCATCAAGAGATATCAGAAAATCAGTTATAAGACCAGGCATTTCTGGAAGTATCCAGTTCTGCACCTTCAACGGCTTCACTGATACCGATAACTGCATTAGGTAAAATGTCAAAAACGAGTTGTTTAAATATTTTTTTCTTTGAATTGATGCATTTTAATTATTTCATCTCTAATTTTCACAAATACCCTTTTTTTTTTTCTTGGCACTTGGATTTACTAATCGATATTTGAATTTTAATTCATACAATAGCAAGCGGTTAAGGCCAAGCTTAGGTATTTTGGGAAAGTTTTTGTAATTACGCGAAACTGCAAGGTATGTCTGTGTAATTCCCCCAAAACAAACTATAAGCTTTTATTATTACATACCTCATGATCCCATGATCCGTCCGGCTTCTTGAAAAACCTCACCATGTTGCTTGTCAAAGCACATCCCACAAATCCAGTATCCTTAGCTGGATCATGCAAGAATCTTATCTGCATATACATTAGCAAACACCAGTTTTGGCAAACATAAAAAGCCATAGCTCAATAAAAGAAAAGAAAAGAGAGAACACAAAAATGTTTACCTCCAAAGGTAAGAGACCGGTATTCCCAAGATCCAATGTTTGCTTCAACTCACCCCCGGGCCAGCTGTACACATGTAAATGTCTCCCGTAAAGTCCATCTGAAACATGATCGAGGTTGAAACCTTTGGTGAAAGCAGAAGGGGCTCCCCAAGAAGTGCTTATCATGGTCTTATGCCGGGGTTGGTACCAGAAATCATACCCATAAAGGGGGATGTGACCTGGTTTCTCCCACCTGTTATAGAAAAACGGGACGTTTCTATTAGTTATAGCTTTTGCATGTCTATAACGGAATTTCGAGTCTTATGAGAATGGCTATCCAGTTTTCTCAACATGATTTATCACAGATGCACAACAATATATGAGGTGTTTGCAAAAAAATCTACTTTTTTTTTTAGAGTCAAAGTTGTGACAGTAAGAGTTGGGAAAGTTTGGATAAAGAAGTATAGAAGCAAGTCTAAATTATAGAAAAACGATCCCAGAAGCTGAAAAAGGCATCCCAAAGGTGCTTCTAGCTTATTTGAACGAGAGGCAACACTCAGATTCCTGGTTTTTCCTTTTATGTTTTAAGGCAGAAAAGACCCGTATCTCTAAAAAATTGGTAATTTTGGGTCAATTTTCGCCGGAAACCACTATTGGCCGCCGGGAAACAGGTCATGCGCAGCAACGACGGCTGCTGGAGTGGTGTCAGTGGGAGCCCATTTGTTGGGTTTAGTTTTAAGATATGGGTTTTAGGTGGAGGTGGTGGTGATGGTGGGTGGAGGCGGGGATAAGGAAGGGCGGATCCGTTGATGGTGGCATTGGTGATGGTGTGAGATCTTTGAAACAAGATTAGCAAGGGTATGGATAGATCTCATTGCTTGTTTCGACATGAATTTGGATCTATGTCAACTGAGTGTTTGGAGATCAGTTCCTAAATTATTGGTCTGATCATATCCCACATGATTTTTCTTTTTCTTTTTCTTTTTTTCTTATTTCTACATGTAAAATATTTTATAAAAATTAGCATACATTGTTTTAAATATTATATATATATATTTTAATGCCACATAAACAATCCTTTAAAGATGTGGACCTAGTGGTTTTGACAAATCAGTGCTTTATAGACGTTTAGTGGTATTTTATGGCCATGTAGGATAGCGGGTCAGATTTCCGGTATGATTGAGTGGTTTCCGGCTAAAATTGACCCAAAATTGCCAATTTTTAAAGATACAGGCTCTTTTTGCCACTGGAAAATGAAGTGTCCTCGAAGTGCAAAATGGGGTGAGTTGGTATCCCAATTTTGCAATTTTCCCGCACTTTAATATAAGATTTGCAAACACTCTCAGGTAGGGATGCAAACGAGACGAGTCAGCTCGCGAGCTTAGCAAGCTGGCTCGTCGAAAGCTCGGGATTGAGTTCGGTATCTGCGAGCCGAGCCGAGCCGAGCCATGGCTCGGTTCGTGAACTATACAAGCCAAGCCCGAGCCATATACTCCACAGTTCGTAGCTCGTGAGCCGGCTCATGAGCTAGTATAATTATTTAAAAAATATATTATATATATATATATATATATATAATATATTCATAAACAATTATATACGTTAATATATATTTATGCTAATATATTAGTATTATATATATATATATACACACACCTTATATATTTATAAAGAAAACCCTAGCATATATTCTCAGTGGAGAGTTCTGGTTGTGAGCTGCGCCACCAAGAGGATGTAGAGAGTTCTGTCGGAGTGCGGCGGTGATATGTCGAGTTCTAAGAAATGTGCTGCGATTTATTCTCAGTGGGCAGATCTGAGATTTTGATGGAGGGATGAAGAGGTGCCGCGGATTTATTCTCAGATCTGAGAAACGTTTGTTGGAGAGAGAAAAGGAAATTTTTGTTGGACAGAGAAAGGTTTGCTGCTGAGATGAAGAGTTGTGCCGAGATGTCAGAAACTTTTGTGGAAGAGATAAAGAGTCATTTATCTTAGATAATGATGGTTATAAAAATTAGATTGAGATCTAAATTTATTAGAATTTGTTTTTTTCTTTTCTTTATTTTCATTCCTTTTAATTTAAAAGATTGTGTAATTAGATGAATTTTCATAATATAATTTTAAAAAATAAATTAATATTTATAAAATATATAAATATATAAAATATATTTATTTTTATATAAAATATAGTCGTGTCGGAGCCGTATCGTGTCCTAAAATTTTACAAAGCCGTGTCGTGTCCTAAAATTTTACAAAAATTCGTATCGCCGTACCCGTGTCCGTGCATCCTAGGTGCTTACGGTTACACTAACCCGAGCACGTTTATTTGCAGATGATTTCTCTTCACTAATTACCGGAACACGTTTATTTGCAGATGATTTCTCAAAAGTAATACGCCGAGATGTTGACCTGGTTACTGCAATATACATATCGAAAAAATCGAATAGAATTGTCAAACTACTGGAGTTCCACTGCAGTCAAGAAACAGACTTTGGATCAAAAGAAGAAATATTAACATAGTTTAGTTTCTCTCACCATCGAGCCTTTTTATAAGATCATGTATTTTATTCCCAAAGTATTGTTTAAGGCCCTCATAACTAATATCCAAGCTCGTCTCCTTCCTCTCTTCTTTTATAATTTGATGCTCATTTCTTTGGGGTATGAGATGATTACCTGCTGGCGTGATTCAAAAGGAGCAAATAGTTACGTTGTAATTTCAGGGCAAAAAGGTGAATGATGTTATAGGCTACAAAGGCAAGGAAATACGTACGAACATAGAGATGAAAAGGAATTTTGGGCAATTAATCAGAGGGTTCTTACTGAGATCGCTTTAGACATGGAAGATAATTGGATCAATGCAATTTAGTAATTGAGTAGGCAATTGTTGTGCCGAAAACACTAAAATTTAGCATTTAGATACAACTATTTATATAGATTAAACTAAATTTGAAAGTGAACCGGAAAAGAGGAAGCAGAAACCATATAAGAACGACAAAAGGCGACGTACCTGCTTATGCGGACAGGGTTTATGATAAAGTTATTTTTTTTTTTTAACACACACACCCCAAGTGGCCAGAAGGATTTGAATTCGGGTCTTTGCCTTCGAGAATCAACCCCTCAAACCACTTGGCCAGCCCCTGTTAGCAGGATTTATGATAAAGTTGATTGAGATTGAGATTGAGATTTGCTCGTGTGGTTGCCTCTAAATACTAAACAAATAAGTTGATCTACTAATTACAAGGAAAAGATTTGGGGGCTCACATTCTTAATTGTCCAAATATCTCATATCAAGTATTTTCCCTTTCCTTAGACTTAAAAGAATATTCCATTTTTAAATTTCATGCACCTCTTCAATAAAAACAAGAAAGAAAAGAGCATGTTCCTGAGAGATGATTGGAACAGTAGTAGTAAGTGGCGGAGCCAGAAATCTATATATATATATATATATATATATATATATATATATATATATATATGTAAAACATTGTGAAATATCGAAAATGCAAGAGAAACCCTATGTTTCAAAAATTAGGATAAAAAATCCTGTATTTTATAAAAATAAACATAAAAAACTCTCACACGTTTGAGTCATACGTGTTGCCCTTATTCACGAAAATAAAAGCAAAAATTAGACAAATAATATTTGCAAAGAAATATAATAGTATATAAAAGAAAATATTTGACAATATATACAAAAATAAATGAAGAATATAAATTCCACAAAAAATTTTATTGGAAAGCAAAATATGAAAGGAAAGACATAAATCAAAAGTCGGTAGAAAACATATATTAAAGAGAAATTAATGGATAAAAAGTTACATATTAAAATAAATTATTTTAGGACCTATTTGAGAAATTCTGTGAATATTGAGGCAAAATTGAAATTATAAAAATTAAGAGATCATGCATATAAGTAAAAAAACCAATATTTTTGTAAAGAAAATTCGCTAAATCCAAGCATCCGGTCATAAGGTTTTCTGTACAAAATTAAGAAAAATACAAGGTTTTTTATGAGATTTTATATAACACAAGGTTTTTATGCTCATTTCAAATAATACAAGGGAGTTGGGTATATATAACTCAAATATTATTTGTGTGGTCTCAATTATTAATAATTTATTATATATATTGACCCAGTGACCCTCACTAGTATTAATTTTAACTTTGGTGAGGGGGTCAATAATAAAAAATTCCATAAAATTACATACATATATCTATATATATATATATATAAAATAAGGAAGTTGAGGGGGGTCAATTGGACCCCTCATATACATGCATGTGCCTCCGCCATTGGTAGTAGTTTTCAACATTATGGTTGATTAAGCAACACTGCAGCAGTAGTAGAAATGCAGGTGAAAGCTTTTATTGCACCATCACACAATGCAAACAAACAGAGTACCTTTCTCTCTTCCTTCCCACCACCGACAACTCCTCATCTTCATTTTCATTCCGACTCCTCCCCTGCAGTTGCATGCATTTAATCACTACCAACAAAATCAAGAAAAGATTCAAATTTCATTTCTACTTCAAGTACTCACTCAAAATGAATGAACAACATACATTTTCTTGAACTCAAAGTGATAATCATCGATCAAAAGAAACTACAAACATTGGGTTAACAACTAACTTGCTCAAAGAAGTCCTTCAAATTCTTATTAGAAGATCCATTCTCCTCCACAGCTTCTCTAGCCAACCTCTTCCACTTCTCAGCATTCTCCCTCAATTCCCTACTCTTTTCACCACCATCCATCACTTCCTCAATGCACCTCCTTATCTCCCCACTCCCCACTATCCAATTTTCGTCCTCACCACCCACTCTAACCCTAACTCCCACCCCCCACACATCCTCTATCAACTTCGCGTTCGTCCCCTGGTCCGTCCAATAAGGGAACGCCACGATAGGAACTCCACACGATAAGCTCTCCAGAGTCGAATTCCACCCGCAGTGACTCACGAAACACCCCAACGAGGGGTTTGTCAGAACCTCGACCTGCGAGCACCACCCCACAATTTTGCCCAACTTCTCCAACTCCTCTAAGCAACTCAACTTCTCGTTGTCGTCGTCGTCTTTGGATTCTTTCTTCTCCTCCTCTCTTATCACCCACAAAAATGGCCGATTGCAATCCAGCAACCCTCTTGCAATCTCCTCCATTTGATCTTTCTTGAGCATGGACAAGCTTCCAAACGAAACGTAAACCACCGAGGAGTCTTGCTGCGAGTTCAGCCAGTCGACATAATCGTCGCTCTTCTTGAAAAGATCGCCGCCGAGGGACTTACCGGAACGATCTCCGCCGTCCGTGAGGCCGGGAGGAATCAACGGCCCAACTCCGATCAATTCGTACCTATCGACGGCTCTGAGTGCATCACTCTCCAATGCATCAAAAGTGTTGACGAGAACCTTGGGCTTATCATCGGCGTCCAACGTTTCGACCTGTTCCTTAAACGCCGGAAGAACGAAGGCATATGCGTCGGAGCTCGACGGAAGCATGAATGACGGAAGATCACGCTTGGAGAACGATAATGGAAGTCCCGGAAACTGAATTTCCCACATGGGTTCGTTACATTTTGCCTTAATTTCATCTGTGTAGCCGTTGAAATAGTAGTAGTAGACGTCTAAGACGGTGGCGGGTTGAATACAGAGGAGTGCGCTGGGGATGTGAAGCTCACGAGCCACCGCGGAGGCCCAGGGGAGGAGGAGGGTGTAGATCAGGCAGGTGATTGGGCGGCAGTTGGCGGCAGAGGCGAGAATGGTTTCTTTCAAAGACTTTGAGCCTTGGTTTCTTATCTCGTTCATGTATTTTTTGGCGTCTTCGGAGCCAGGATTGACCCCATCGTCGTACCCGTCGGAGAATGACGCAAAATTGAGGCGGCGTTCGCCACCGGGTTTGGACATGCGGCGCTGCGCGTAGAGACTGGTGGCGAAGGTGACCTCAATGCCCAAGTCGATGAGCCTATTGGCGAGCCTGAGGGACGGGTTGATGTGTCCTTGTGCTGGAAATGTCACTAGGAGGACGTGGTGACGGTCCATGGATACGACACGAAACTAGACTGCAATCGGCGACGAACAAAGAAAAAATAGTTTCAGAGATTTAGCAACGAGGATTGGTAGTATGTGATCAGGGACGGATAAAAAATATTTCTACTATTTGTTTTCGCTAAAACTTTGCTTCGAACAAGTTTATAAACAGATAAAGATACGGCCGAACCAGAATCGTAAATATATATCAAACATAGAACAAAAAGGGCTGTGGTTGGGAAATTTACACAAGATTGTGAGATTTTATGCTTTTGATGCACACACAAGTTTGTGGTATGGAATGATTGGAAGTTAGCAGAGATAGCAAAGTAGGTTTATGTGGAGTACATCAAAGAGGATCGGGCAAGCTTATATAAATAGAAGGTTCAAGCTCGGAGGATACATGTTTTGGGCATATGTATGACGTTTGAGGTGACGACATTGAGGTTTGGATTATTAATCTTGTGAATTAGCTAGTTTAAGTAGCAAAATTGAATGGATTTGGGACATTGACAAGTAGGGGTGAATACGAACCGAATCGAACCGAACTTCGCTGTTTTTTCCTGGCTCGAGGTTCGGCTTGAACTTTTGCTCGGTTCGGGCTCGAGTTTGAGTTCGACGAAACCTATTTTTTTTATTCGAAGTTCGGCTCGTCCAAGAGTTCGGTTCGGTTCGGCTCGGCTCGGTCTCGAGTTCGAACCCAAAATATAATTTAAAAAATATATATATAATAAAATATTATATATATATATATATATATATTATAATAATATAAATATAAATATATATAATTTTTTTAAAAAAATATAATAGGTCGGCTCGTGAGCCAAGAACAAGAATAAAAAGGTTCGAGTTCGAGCTTGAGTTCGGTTCGAATTTTTCGAATTCGAATTCGAACCTTAACCACAGGAAAGTACGGACACGCCTAAAAATGTGTCCATGCAGTGTCCGACACGGACACAGCTCGGACACGTGTCGGACACGGCTGAAGGAGTGTCCGGGAAAAAAAATAAAAAAAAAAAAAAAATGGGACACGGTGTCGGACACGGCGAGATGGAGTGTCCGACATGGCTCGACAAATTTGATCATTTTTTTATGTTTTTTTTAATATTTTTTGAATTTTTTGGAGAGAAAATTGAAATAACAAAAATTTATTTTAGTTTTTAAGATTATATATTTTTATAAATATTTTATGTTACATAGATTATACTTATAAAATATTTTTATTTCTATATAAAATATATTTATTTATATAAAATACAACCGTGTCGTGTCCTAAAATTTTGAAAAAATCCGTATCGCCGTGTCTGTATCCGTGCAACATAGCTTAACCAACTCGGCTCGATCAGCTCGCGAATCGACTCGATTCGTGAACATCCTTAGTGGCAAGTGAAACCGACCTCGACCGTACTGGTCCACATCCATTAATAATTACCCAATAAGTATGTCACCAATCTTTTTCTTTCCTCTTCTATTATTAGGGTCAATTTGGAAGCCGTTTCGTCGCCTAATCGTATCTTAATTTCCAGGAATGAGTCCAATTAAAGAGCAGCACAATATAACGTTGTCAACCACGAAAAGCATATATTATTCATTAATATATGGTAAATCCAAATATGTAACTCGCCATCATTCTGAATCTGATTTATTTCGGCTTTGTGCTTACAAAGACACAGCAATCCCAGGAGCATGCATGTGACCATATATATATGTGTGATTATTTATTTTTTGTCTTATTTATTCACATATTCTACATTTCTAAAAGGAGCCCAAGTAAAAAAACATATAAATAAATGGGTTTATATGTATCCATCAATTAGAGCAGAGACCAAAGAAAAGATAATTATAGTGTACGTCCAATTTGATCGAATTCAATAAATTATAATTATAAGTATATTATACTTATCATTTGATTTGTTACTCACTTTAAAATTTTTATCAGTTATCCAACAAGTATAAAATACTCATCTTTCCATTATATCGGTTTGATCCAACTAAATAATTTGGTCTGATTTAGGGCTGTTAGCGGGTCAAATTCGAACCTAATAAAAAAAATCCGGATACGAATGCGATAAGTATATTCGGTAACCGAACCCAAATTCGAATCCTATAGGATTTGGATTCATTATTTTTGAGTATATATGTGATCGGGTCGAATTAGATCCGTTAAAAAATTCGACACAATTACATACGGAATATAATTCTTTTATGAAGAAATAAGTATGAAAATATAAATATAAATTCATAATATTTATCAAATGAATTTTTTAGTGGTTTTATTTATATTGGTTTTAAATAGGTTAATCTAAAATTACAAATAAAGAAAAACATATTTTTTTAGAATAAATAATTCAAATTTTACTATCGTTTATAATGATACATATGTTAAAATTATGTCCTAAAACTCGTGTCGCCGTGTCCGTGTCGTGTCTTGTCCGTATCACCGTACCCGTGTCCGTGCATCCTAGGTGCTTACGGTTACACTAACCCGAACACGTTTATTTGCAGATGATTTCTCTTCACTAATTACCGGAACACGTTTATTTGCAGATGATTTCTCAAAAGTAATACGCCGAGATGTTGACCTGGTTACTGCAATATACATATCGAAACAATCGAATAGAATTGTCAAACTACTGGAGTTCCACTGCAGTCAAGAAACAGACTTTGGATCAAAAGAAGAAATATTAACATAGTTTAGTTTCTCTCACCACCGAGCCTTTTTATAAGATCATCTATTTTATTCCCAAAGTATTGTTTAAGGCCCTCATAACTAATATCCAAGCTCGTCTCCTTCCTCTCTTCATTTATAATTTGATGCTCATTTCTTCGGGGTATGAGATGATTACCTGCTGGAGTGATTCAAAAGGAGCAAATAGTTACGTTGTTGAGGAATTTCAGGGCAAAAAGGTGAATGATGTTATAGGCTACAAAGGCAAGGAAATACGTACGAGCATAGAGATGAAAAGGAATTTTGGGCAATTAATCAGAGGGTTCTTACTGAGATCGCTTTAGACATGGAAGATAATTGGATCAATGCAATTTAGTAATTGAGTAGGCAATTGTTGTGCCGAAAACACTAAAATTTAGCATTTAGATACAACTATTTATATAGATTAAACTAAATTTGAAAGTGAATCGGAAAAGAGGAAGCAAAAACCATATAAGAACGACAAAAGGCGACGTACTTGCTTATGCGGACAGGGTTTATGATAAAGTTGATTGAGATTGAGATTGAGATTGAGATTTGCTCGTGTGGTTGCCTCTAAATACTAAACAAATAAGTTGATCTACTAATTACAAGGAAAAGATTTGGGGGCTCACATTCTTAATTGTCCAAATATCTCATATCAAGTATTTTCCCTTTCCTTAGACTTAAAAGAATATTCCATTTTTAAATTTCATGCACCTCTTCAATAAAAACAAGAAAGAAAAGAGCATGTTCCTGAGAGATGATTGGAACAGTAGTAGTCAGTGGAGGAGCCAGAAATTTGATTTAGAGGGGTCATATTAGGCTTTTCTATATATATATATATATATGTAAAACATTGTGAAATATCGAAAATGCAAGAGAAACCCTATGTTTCAAAAATTAGGATAAAAAATTCTGTGTTTTATAAAAATAAACATAAAAAACTCTCACACGTTTGAGTCATACGTGTTGCCCTTATTCACGAAAATAAAAGCAAAAATTAAACAAAAAATATTTGCAAAGAAATATAATAGTATATAAAAGAAAATATTTGACAATATATACAAAAAATAAATGAAGAATATAAATTCCACAAAAAATTTTATTGGAAAGCAAAACATGAAAGGAAAGACATAAATCAAAAGTCGGTAGAAAAAATATATTAAAGAGAAATTAATGGATAAAAAATTACAAATTAAAATAAATTATTTTAGGACCTATTTGAGAAATTATGTGAATATTGAGGCAAAATTGAAATTATAAAAATTAAGAGATCATGCATATAAGTAAAAAAACAATATTTTTGTAAAGAAAATTCGCTAAATCCGAGCATTCGGTCATAAGGTTTTCTGTACAAAATTAAGAAAAACACAAGGTTTTTTATGAGATTTTATATAACACAAGGTTTTTATGCTCATTTCGAATAATACAAGGGAGTTGGGTATATATAACTCAAATATTATTTGTGTGGTCTCAATTATTAATAATTTATTATATATATTGACCCTCACTAGTATTAATTTTAACTTTGGTGAGGGGGTCAATAATAAAAAGGGCAAATTACACCAAGGTCCCCTGAGGTTTGGCATAATTACAAATTAATCCCTCCACTTCTGGAAATTACGGATTAGTCCCTATAAATACTGTTTCTATTGAGGTCCCTAGACGCCGTTAGGGTTCCGTTAATTTTGACATTTGAATTTTCGAAAAATATTACAAAAAAGTCTCTGAACTATGAATTTTCTTACAAAATAACCCCTTAACTAAATCACATCAACAATGTAGTCCTGTCAAAATTAACGGAACCCTAACGGCGTCTAGGGACCTCAATTGAAACAGTATTTATAGGGACTAATCCGTAATTTCTAAAAGTGGAGGGATCAATTTGTAATTATGCCAAACATCAAGGGACCTTGGTGTAATTTGCCCTAATAAAAAATTCCACAAAATTACATACATATATCTATATATATATATATATATATATATATATATATAATAGGGATAATTACATACAGGTCCCTGAGGTTAGGCCTAATAACAGTCCGGTCCCTATTCTTCTGGTTTTTACATAGAAGTCCCTAAGGTTTGATTCCGTTAGAAGCCACTGATAACTATTAGGGTTCCGTCAGATTTTTAACCTGCCCTTCCAAAAATACCCCTGAATATTTTATTATTTTTTGTAAAATGACCAAAATACCCCAGGGACTGTATTGTAAAATTCATAAAGTTCAGGGATCGTTTTGTTATAAAAATAAAACATCAGGGACTATTATAAATATTTTTATGTTTAAATTATATTAAAAAATTAGTATTAATAATTTATGTATATATTAATAAGGGCAAATTACATTCAACTACCCTAAGGTTTGCACTAATTACGAATCAGTCCCTCTTTTTTCATTTATTACATATCAACCCCTAAAAACACTGTTTCAATTACAAATCAGTCCCTCTTTAGGGGTTAAAATGTAATTGAAACAGTGTTTTTAGGGGTTGATATGTAATAAATGAAAAAAGAGGGATTGATTCGTAATTAGGGCAAACCTCAGGGTAGTTGGATGTAATTTTCCCTATTAATAATTTACACCCCCAATCAACAAAAACCCCACCCACGACCCAAAAAACAGAATTCCCATATGCAAATTTGAACTCCGCAGCCCCCTCTCAACCTCTTCTTTCCGCTCCGCTCACCACTACCAACATCGCAGCCTCCCTTGCCTTCTCCCAGTCTCTTCTCTCCGCCATTGTCCAAGACCGTCTTCACCATCACCACTGCCATCGCCGCCTCGTCTGCTTCCTCTCAGAGCCACCACTGCCATCAGAACCCCCCCCCCCCCCCCCCCCCCCTCTCCCATAACAGATCTGCTAATGCCATCAAAATCACCATAATCTATGCACGCCTCCATTCTTTTGACGAGTTCCAAACACAATTGTTGGAAGATTTAGAGTTTTGGGTATTAGATCTGTGGAGAGGTGACTGATTTAGTGGTGGTGGAGGCGACGACCGGGATCATCTAGAGAAGAGGAGTCGATGGCGAATCTATGAGGCGACTGTCTGATTGTGTTGGTGATGTTGAGACGGCGACCGGTGACCTGAGGGTGATGGTGGCGGCGGGGTGTTGGGCCGAGGGCATCCCGGATGATGGTTGAAGGGTTTCTATTCTATTTTTCTATTTTTTCAAGCCTCGTCTCTAAGTTTTATAACAAGACTAGCTGAGATTCGTATGATTGAGCTCATTGTTGAACTGATTCCGGATGAATGGGGTGGAGGTTGGGAAAGGCCTTGATTCAAGCTATCGGAAATTGTTTATTGTGAAGGAAATTGTTTATTGTGAAAGAAATTGGGGTGAAAGAAATTGAATTTTGAAAGAAAAAAAGATTGAAATGGATATGATATTGTTTATTGTAAAAAAAAAAAAAAAAAAAGACTTGTATTTTTATTTTTAGTTTGATTTTTTAATTTGAATTAGAAATTCAAATAATTTGATTTTTTCGACTAAATAAATTTAATTAATTTGGTAGTTACTATAAATTAAGAATTTAATTTTATTTAATTAACTTAAAAACATACACATAATGTATATTACACAAAAAATTAGTAAAATTTATTAATTATATACATAAATTATAAATATTAATTTTTGATATAATTTGAATAAAAAATATCTATAATAGTCCCTGATGTTTTATTTTTATAACAAAACGATCCTTGAACTTTATGAATTTTACAATACAGTCCCCGGGGTATTTTGGTCATTTTACAAAAAATAATAAAATATTCAGGGGCATTTTTGGAAGGACAGGTTAAAAATCTGACGGAACCCTAGCGGTTATCAGGGACTTCTAACGGAATCAAACCTTAGGGACTTCTATGTAAAAACCAAAAGAATAGGGACCGAACTGTTATTAGGCCTAACCTCAGGGACCTGTATGTAATTATCCCTATAAAATAAGGAAGTTGAGGGGGGTCAATTGGACCCCTCATATACATGTGCCTCCGCCATTGGTAGTAGTTTTCAACATTATGGTTGGTTAAGCAACACTGCAGCAGTAGTAGAAATGCAGGTGAAAGCTTTTATTGCACCATCACACAATGCAAACAAACAGAGTACCTTTCTCTCTTCCTTCCCACCACCGACAACTCCTCCTCTTCATTTCCATTCCGACTCCTCCCCTGCAGTTGCATGCATTTAATCACTACCAACAAAATCAAGAAAAGATTCAAATTTCATTTCTACTTCAAGTACTCACTCAAAATGAATGAACAACATACATTTTCTTGAACTCAAAGTGATAATCATCGATCAAAAGAAACTACAAACATTGGGTTAACAACTAACTTGCTCAAAGAAGTCCTTCAAATTCTTATTAGAAGATCCATTCTCCTCCACAGCTTCTCTAGCCAACCTCTTCCACTTGTCAGCATTCTCCCTCAATTCCCTACTCTTTTCACCACCATCCATCACTTCCTCAATGCACCTCCTTATCTCCCCACTCCCCACTATCCCATTTTCGTCCTCACCACCCACTCTAACCCTAACTCCCACCCCCCACACATCCTCTATCAACTTCGCGTTCGACGAAACCTAATTTTTTTTATTCGAAGTTCGGTTCGTCCAAGAGTTCGGTTCGGCTCGACTCGGTCTCGAGTTCGAACCTAAAATATAATTAAAAAAAAATATGTACAATAAAATAATATATATATATATATATATATATATATATATATATATATATATATATATATATTATAATAATATAAATATAAATATATATAATTTTTTTAAAAAAATATAATAGGTCGGCTCATGAGCCAAAAACAAGAATAAAAAGGTTCGGGTTCGAGCTCGAGTTCGGTTCGAACTTTGGCTCGGTTCGATCTCGGTTCGAATTTTTCGAATTCGAATTCGAACCTTAACCACAGGAAAGCACGGACACGCCTAAAAATGTGTCCGTGCAGTGTCCGACACGGACACGGCTCGGACACGTGTCAGACACGGCTGAAGGAGTGTCCGGGAAAAAAAAAAAAAAAAAAAAAATTGGGACACGGTGTTGGACACGGCGAGATGGAGTGTCCGACACGGCTCGACAAATTTGATCATTTTTTTATGCTTTTTTTAATATTTTTTGAATTTTTTGGAGAGAAAATTGAAATAACAAAACTTATTTTAGTTTTTAAGATTATATATTTTTATAAATATTTTATGTTACATAGATTATACTTATAAAATATTTTTATTTCTATATAAAATATATTTATTTATATAAAATACAGCCGTGTCGGAGCCGTGTCGTGTCCTAAAATTTTGAAAAAATCCGTGTCGCCGTGTCCGTGTCGTGTCGTGTCGTGTCGCCGTGTCCGTGTCCGTGTCCGTGCAACATAGCTTAACCAACTCGGCTCGATCAGCTCGCGAATCGACTCGATTCGTGAACATCCTTACTGGCAAGTGAAACCGACCTCGACCGTACTGGTCCACATCCATTAATAATTACCCAATAAGTATGTCACCAATCTTTTTCTTTCCTCTTCTATTATTAGGGTCAATTTGGAAGCCGTTTCGTCGCCTAATCGTATCTTAATTTCCAGGAATGAGTCCAATTAAAGAGCAGCACAATATAACGTTGTCAACCACGAAAAGCATATATTATTCATTAATATATGGTAAATCCAAATATGTAACTCGCCATCATTCTGAATCTGATTTATTTCGGCTTTGTGCTTACAAAGACACAGCAATCCCAGGAGCATATTCTACATTTCTAGAAGGAGCCCAATTAAAAAAACATATAAATAAATGGGTTTATATGTATCCATCAATTAGAGCAGAGACCAATGAAAAGATAATTACAGTGTACGTCCAATTTGATCGAATTCAATAAATTATAATTATAAGTATATCATACTTATCATTTGATTTGTTACTCACTTTAAATTTTTATCAGTTATCCAACAAGTATAAAATACTCGTCTTTCTATTATATCGGTTTGATCCAACTAAATAATTTGGTCTGACTTAAGGCTGTTAGCGGGAAATCGAACCTAATCAAAAAAATCCGGATACGAATGCGATAAGTATATTCGGTAACCGAACCCAAATTCGAATCCTATAGGATTTGGATTCATTATTTTTGAGTATATATGTGATTGGGTCGAATTAGATCCGTTAAAAGATTCGACACAATTACATACGGAATATAATTTTTTTATGAAGAAATAAGTATGAAAATATAAATATAAATTCGTAATATTTATCAAATGAATTTTTTAGTGGTTTTATTTATATTGGTTTTAAATAGGTTAATCTAAAATTACAAATAAAGAAAAACATATTTTTTTAGAATAAATAATTCAAATTTTACTATCTATAATGATACATATGTTAAAATTTTAATTTTAATTATTCTATTTAATATTTTTTTACTAATAAAATAATTAATTTAATTATATATTATATAAAGTTATATTCGAATTTTTAACCGATTTTTAACCGATCGTATTTCTTAATTCTATAATTGTTCCATTTATTTCGAATAACGAATATTTATAACTGAATATGATCTATGGAACATTTTTGGGATGAATATGCTAAAATTCAAATTGGATTCGGATTAAAATCCGACGACAATCCAAGTTAAAATTACCTGAAAAGGAAAAGTCTGTAACATATTAGACCAGCCCAAGAAGGAGAGAAAGAATAATGGACCCAAAGGCATAAGTTGAATCCAACTCATGACCCATTTATGGATTTATTGTAGAGACCAAGTTCAGCATTAAAGTCCACAAGCTATAAGGGCAAGATGGATACATCATATAGTGATATAGTCCAAATCCACGAAAGGGTGACCTAAAACTTTTGGTATAAATTATAAAAATAATATTATATTTAGAATCTCAAAGATAGGATAAAGAATTTAATATTTCTTTATGAAATTGACCTATATCCGATATTTACATGTTTCTCACAAAAAAAATAAAAAATAAAAATTGATAAGCCACTTTTGAAATGCAATCATAAAATCATCATTATTAAGATTTTATAAGTTCTGCTCAATCGGTCAACAGAAGTTGTTCAAGTGGTTTGAGGGTTGAACATTATAAACATAAATCAATGAACAGTCAAACATTACTTACAATTTATGAGCAGCAAAGCAACAATTACTTTCAAGCAAATATGATTACGAAATAAGTATATATATGTTCTGATTGGTATATATATGGACAAACATGATATACTAAAAATGATGAAATTGAGCACAACGAAAGAGTGTATTTCAATTTAACTGGAAGCTTTGGAATTAAGTAAGAATAGTAAATCGAATATAGTGTCTAACAATAACTAAAAATAATTCCAACCAAGATCCCAGAAAGAGTAATTTAAATATATTCAACCCACATCCTAATGGGCATGTTTTGGCCTAATGTGTTAACCTCTCTATACAATTCCTCAGCTCATCATCAGCTTCCATATCTTCTTTTTCTTTTGGCAGAAGAATCATGTTACCCTCATATTCGTATTCATATTCCTCTTGTTTTGGCAGAAAAACCATTCTACCCTCGTATTCATATTTCAGTCTGAAGCTTCCACTTAAGTTGAACATCTCGGCTCTGTCTCTAACTATGGCCGTAAGCATCTTCATGGTCCATGGCTGTCTAAACACAAAAGCCACAGAAGCATTAACTCGAAAAGTTACCATTATGATCGCATTAGTATTCTTCTGCATGCTGATGCTCTCCAGATCATATTTTCTCCGGCTTTCTTCATTACTCAAACATTGGAAAGCCTTTGATACTTTCTTAAATGAATCTTCTGCCCCTGTCGCACGATTTTTATCGGGATGGCGTTGAAAATTGAAGAGTTTACAAGATATTAACCTAGATTCATTTTCTAGATAAGTCCTTATTTATTTTATGTACATGTATTTTATATTATTCATTGTCTTTAGTTTGTTCATGAATTGGCATATTCATGCATAGGATATTAAGAGTCTTATTAATTGTAATACATGGACTAAGCCTAAGTTCATGTCTAGCAAATCCTATATATACCCTATGTACTTATCATTTTTCTCAAGTCAATCAAGTCATTTTTATTAAAGTGAAATAGAGTCACTTTCCTTTCTCCACTTTTTTTGTGAGTTTGAGTGAGATTTGCTCTCCAATTTCTAACAAAGTGGTATCTAGAGCCAATTTTGCTTGGGGACAACGAAAAAAAATGACGAGTGCTCCTCTTTTCCAAGTTCCGATCCATTACTCGTAAAAGAACATTACGAGAATTGGTGTATTCGTATGAAGGCTTTACTTGGAGCTCATGATGCTTGGGAACCTATCGAGAACGGTGTTGAAGCCACCAATGCCGCTGCAGTGAAGAAAGATTAAAAGGCGTTCACTCTTATCCATCAAAGTTTGGATGAGAAAATGTTCGAGAAAGTTGCTAGTGCAACCACCTCCAAGCAAGCTTGGGATATTCTCCAAGCCTCGTTCAAAGGGGTTGATAAAGTAAAGAAAGTTCGTCTCCAAACCTTAAGAGGAGAATTTGAATCTCTACGCATGAAGGAGTCCGAAACCATTTCAGATTATATTTCACGAATAATGGTGGTGGTTAACCAAATGAGAAGATATGGAGAAGACTTGAAGGATGATCGAGTCGTTGGAAAGATTTTACGACCCTTGGATTCAAAATTTAACTATATTGTTGTGGTAATTGAAGAGTCCAAAGATTTGGACACTATGACCGTTGAGAATTAGCCGGATCTTTGCAAGCCCATGAAGAGAGACTAAAGAAACCAAATCAAGAACCGGTGGAGAAAGTTTTGCAACTTTCAAAGAAAAGCAAGAAAAACGTAACACGTTCCAAAGGGGTCGAGGACATGGACAAGTTGCTCATGGAAGAGGAAGAGGTAACTATGTAAACAAAGAGGAGAAGAATCAAAATTTCTTTCAAGGAAGAGGTCGCGGACGCGGTTGAGGAAGAAGTAATTAGAGGCCAAATTCGAGAAGGTATGACAAATCAAATGTTCAATGTTATAATTGTAATAATTTTGGACATTATCATTGGGAATGCACAAACGAAGTGGAAGAAAAAACAAACTTCGTGGAGAGCAATAATGAAGAAGGAGGTCCCACTTTGCTTCTCGCATGCAAATGCGAAGATAATCAAGAACAAAACTTGTGGTATCTTGATTCCGGTGCAAGCAACCATATTTGTGGAAAGAAAAATCTTTTCATGGAGCTTGATGAAACATATGGAGGCAACATCACTTTTGGAGATTCCTCTCGGGTACAAGTAAAAGGAAAAGGTACCATTTTAATCGAATTGAAAGATGGAAGTCATCAATTTATCTCCAATGTTTTCTATATGCCCGAAATGAAAAGTAACATATTAAGTTTGGGACAATTGTTGGAGAAAAATTATGACATTCATTTGAAAAATAAAAGTTTGGTTATGAAAGATGAAAATGGGCGTTTGTTAGCAAAAGTTCCCATGACAAGAAGCCGAATGTTTATGCTTAACATTCAAAGTGATGTACCAAGGTGTTTACAAGCATGTTTCAAAAGTGATTCTTGGCTTTGACATATGAGATTTGGTCATTTGAATTTTGATGACCTAAAGGAGATGAGCAAGAAAAAAATGGTGAGAGGATTGCCAAATATTGAGCAACCCAATCAAATTTGTGAAGGTTGTCTTTTTGGCAAGCAAGCTAGGAAAAGCTTCCCGAAAGAATCACTTTCAAGAGCTCAACGCCCGTTGGAGTTGATACACTCAGATGTGTGTGGCCCTATCAATCCTTGTTTGTTTGGTAAGAATAAATATTTTCTTAATTTCATTGATGATTATTCTCGGAAAACTTGGGTGTACTTTTTGAAGGAAAAATCCGAGGTGTTTCAAACTTTCAAAAAGTTCAAAACTATGGTGGAAAAGCAAAGTGGCTACCAAATCAAAGCCCTTCGATCCGATAGAGGAGGAGAATTCACATCAAATGAATTCAACAAGTTTTGTGAAGAAAATGGCATTTTGAGGCCGTTGACAGTTCCAAGAACACCGCAACAAAATGGAGTTGCCGAAAGAAGGAATCGGACCATTCTCAACATGACAAGGAGTATGCTAAAGAATAAAAATGTGCCTAAGGAATTTTGGGCAGAAGCAGTTGCATGTGCGGTTTATTTGATGAATCGGTGTCACACTAAAAGTGTTAATGACAAAACACCTCAAAAAGCTTGGAGCAAAATAAAGCCAAATGTTTCTCATTTGCGGGTCTTTGGAAGCATTGCCTATGCATATGTTTCGGATGAAAAGAGAACAAAGCTTGATGATAAAAGTGAAAGGTATGTTTTCATTGGTTATGATTCAAATTCCAAAGGATACAAGTTGTATAACCCGCAAAATGAAAAGCTTGTTATTAGTAGAGATGTTGAGTTCGATGAGAAAGGTTGTTGGGAATGGACCATGTCCAAAGAAGAGTACAATTTGTATCCTCTTCTTGAGGATGATGAAGAATTGGTTCAACCGAATATTCCACCACAACCACTTCCACCCGTTGGCGAAGAAAGTTCAAGTGAAAGGCCTATGAAGACAAGAAATGTTAGTGAGTTGTATGATGTTACACATGAGGTAACTTTGGATTTAAGTGAAACATATTTTTGTTTGTTTGCTAATTCCGAGCCTTTGAGTTTTGAAGAAGCGGTTGGTGATAAAAAATGGAGAAGTGCTACGGATGATGAAATCAAAGCCATAAAAAGGAATGATACTTGGGAGTTGGTGGCACTACCCAAAGGAAAGAACACCATTGGAGTTAAATGGGTGTATAAAATAAAGAAAAATTCAAAAGGCGAAGTCGAAAGATATAAAGCAAGATTGGTAGCGAAAGGCTACAAACAAAAGGCGGGAATTGACTACGATGAGGTTTTTGCTCCGGTTGCAAGATTAGAAACTATTCGGTTGATCATTTCCTTGGCAACTCAAAACAAATGGAAAATCCATCAAATGGATGTCAAATCCGCCTCTTTAAATGGCTACTTGGAGGAAGAAGTTTACATTGAACAACCTTTGGGGTATGTTGCAAAAGGGCATGAAGAAAAGGTCTTGAAGTTGAAGAAGGCTCTCTACGGCTTGAAACAAGCCCCTCGTACTTGGAATAGTAGAATTAATACGTATTTTCAAGAAAATGGTTTCTCAAAATGTCCACATGAACATGCACTCTATGTAAAGACAAACAATAGTGGTGATATTTTACTTGTTTGTTTGTATGTAGATGATTTGATTTTTACAGGAAATGCTCCAAAGATGTTTGATGAATTCAAACAAGCAATGGCGAGTGAGTTTGAAATGACGGACATTGGATTGATGTCCTACTATCTTGGGATTGAAGTGAAGCAAAATGATGAAGGAATATTTATTTTTCAAGAAGGCTATGCAAAGGAAGTTCTCAAGAAGTTTGAAATGGCGAATTGCAAGACGGTGAGCACCCCCGTTGAATGTGGAGTTAATATGTCCAAACATGGAGATGGAGAATTGATCAATCCCACTCTCTTTAAAAGTCTTATTGGAAGTTTGAGGTACCTAACTTGTACAAGACCAGATATTCTTTTTGGCGTTGGACTTGTTAGCCGTTACATGGAGACTCCTACTACTTCTCACTTGAAGGTGGCCAAAAGAATACTTCGTTACATCAAAGGTACACTTGATTATGGAATTTCATACTCATTTTCTCAAGATTTCAAGCTTGTTGGATATTGTGATAGTGATTGGGCTGGTGATATCGATGATCGAAAGAGTACTACCGGGTTTGTTTTCTTCATGGGAAATTCGGCTTTCACTTGGAATTCTAAAAAGCAACCAATTGTCACTTTATCGACTTGTGAAGCGGAGTTTGTGACAGCAACTTCTTGTGTTTGCCATGCAATTTGGCTTAGAAATTTATTGAAGGAGCTTTATCAACAACAAGAAGTGCCAACGAAGATTTTAGTTGATAACAAATCCGCCCTTCAATTGGCAAAAAATCCGGTGTTCCATGAAAGAAGCAAGCATATTGATACTAAGTATCATTTCATTCGAGAAAGTGTGTCCAAGAAAGAGGTTGAGTTGGAATTTGTGAAATCACGAGATCAAATTGCCGACATTTTCACCAAGCCATTGAAGTTTGAAGTTAAGTTGGAATTTGTAAAATCACAAGATCAAATTGCCGACATTTTCACCAAGCCATTGAAGTTTGAAGTTTTTCGAAGATTACGAGAGTCTCTTGGAGTCCTGAATCAAGATTAAGGGGAATGTTGAAAATTGAAGAGTTTACAAGATATTAATCTAGATTCATTTTCTAGATAAGTCCTTATTTATTTTATGTACATGTATTTTATATTATTCATTGTCTTTAGTTTGTTCATGAATTGGCATATTCATGCATAGGATATCAAGAGTCTTATTAATTGTAATACATGAACTAAACCTAAGTTCATGTCTAACAAATCCTATATATACCCTATGTACTTATCATTTTTCGCAAGTCAATCAAGTCATTTTTATTAAAGTGAAATAGAGTCACTTTCCTTTCTCCACTTTTTTTTGTGAGTTTGAGTGAGATTTGCTCTCCAATTTCTAACAGATGGACCTTCAGAGACAATTTCCTATATGCCTTGCGAATGTCTTGAGCACTAGAGTTCTTTTTCAGACCTAATATCTCATAATAGTTATTTTTCCTTTGGATCTCTCTGATCACGGCGGAAGAAGAGGATGCGGAAGCCCTGCGGCGGTGGGGCCTTGAATTCTTAGCAATTTTCAAGCCCTTTATGGCTTCATCTTTGTTCCCATCCATCTTATGATGCTATATCTACAAAGACAAGAAAATACTCATAAGCATAAAGATGAATTTTGGGCGATTAGATTAATCAGAGGATTTTTACAAAAAATCGTCAATGCTGCAATTGAATAATTCAGAAAAAACATACGTAATCCGCAGGTAAACTCAGCGATCAACTATTATATTGATTAGACTAAGTCGGAAAGTACAAAGGGAAACGAAGAAACAGAAAGAATAGGAGAACGACAAAAGGCGACGTACCTGGTTACTCGGACGGCGGAAGACGGCGTGCTATGTTGCACGGACACGGACACGGCGACACGGACACGACACGACACGACACGGACACGGCGACACGGATTTTTTCAAAATTTTAGGACACGACACGGCTCCGACACGGCTATATTTTATATAAATAAATATATTTTATATATAAATAATAATATTTCATATAAAAATAAAAATATTTTATAAGTATAATCTTTGTAACATAAAATATTTAATATTAAAAACTCAACTAAGTTTTGTTATTTCAATTTTCTCTCCAAAAAATTCAAAAAAATATTAAAAAAGACATAAAAAATATAAAAAAATAAAAAATAAATAAAAAACAAGCCCAGCCGTGTCGGACACGCCCCCTCGCCGTGTCCGACACCGTATCCCCCTTTTTTTTTTTTTTCCGGGCACGCCTCCAGCCGTGTTCGACACGTGTCGGAGGCGTGTCGGACCCGTGTCCGTGTCCGACACGTGTCGGACACTGCACGGGACCAAAAACTGCCGTGTCCGTGCATTCCAGACGGCGTGTTTGGGCGGAAGACGGTTGTGTTTATAACTTTTCTGGAGTCCAACACTCGCCAGAAGTTGATTTAGATTTCCTCCGATGGTTGGTCTCTTTGGCCTCTAAATTAAGATTATACATCTATGTTTGGTAATTTACCTTTTATAAGTATATAATTATAACCGTATATCCTTGTAAAAGATTTATCAAGATTTAGAAATAATGAAATACGAACAAATTGTCTAAACCTAAGTTTCTTAGAACGAAAAGATTTCGGGACTCACAATCTTACATTGTGCAAATATCTCATATTGACTTAAAAAAATATTCCATTTTTTAATTTCTTGCACCTCTTCATATTTATCAAGTCATCTAAAATTTCCCTTTTGCTATTGAAACCAACTTAAAAATCAAGAAACTTGTATTACAATTTTACAAAATATAAAGTAGATAATCTATTATTGCGAGTGCAAGAAATTAGAATTCGGAAGATACAATCAAAATACAAAAATAATTTCTAAGAGAAAAAAAAAAAAAGAAATTAGAATTCAGAGGATACAATCAAAATACAAAAATAATTTCTAAGGAAAAAAAAAAAAACCATCCTAATAATACTCCAGCACCCATCTCCCCTCACCACTTCCATCAGCCCCAGCGCCGTCGTAGCCACCACCGGAGCTTCACCACTGCCTTTTTTCGAATTGGTCTCATCACCGCTTCAAATCGGTGTCAATCACCGCTGCCGCATTGTTTAGAAAGATTTTTCAACCGGAGATTTGTTGAGTGCCCCCCCCCCCCCACCCTCCCTATGGTGGGGGGGGGGGGGGGGGGGGGGGTTGTTCATGGTGCCAGTTGTTGTGGCGGCGGTGGTGGAGCGGCGATGTGTGGCTGCGGTGGTGGGGCACTTACAGCAGGGGGAAGAAGGTTGAAGGAGGAGGGGAGTGTTTTTTAAATTATATTTATTATATAAAGAAATTATATATTTATTATATATAATATTTATATATTGTGTTATATATATATATATATATATATATATATATATAAATAAAATTTAGTAAATATAATGTATGGGCAAAATAGTCATTTTGTATGGAAAAGTGAAGAAAAATTCAGTTTTACACGCAGTCAATGGGCGTGTAAGACACACTCGCTATGCAGGGTTTTTCGCGCAAAGAAAAAATAACACAAGGTTTTCTAAAAGAATTTTATTATGACAAGGTTGTTTTTGGTTATTTCGTCTTACACAAGGGGTGTCGGTGCAATTTCCTCTTTAAGAAACTTTCAAAGGCTTTCCAATGTTTGAGTAATGAAGAAAGCCGGAGAAAATATGATCTTGAGACATCACCTGCAAATAAACGTGTTCGGGTTAGTCAAACCGTAAGCTCAGTTTCTAGGAGCAACAGGACGATGATAAGGATAAATTTTCGAGTTGATGCTAATGTGATCATCACTACGTTTAATGAGCCCTATACCATGGAAGAGCTTATGATAATAGTGAGATCGAGAGCCTCCATTTTCAAATTAAGTGGAAACTTCAGACTGAAATATGAATATCAAGGAAAAACACTTCTTTTGCCAAAAGAAGATGACTTGGAAGCTGATAATGAGTGGCGGACTTGTATACACAGGTTAACATCAATGCCCAACATCTCCTACATTTCTATCTTTGTTGAAATGATTTAAAATACTCTTTTCCATTCACTTAATCTGAGTTTTTTTTAGTTATTGTTGGCACTTCTAGTAATTCATTTTGAGTTAGATGGATGAAAACCTGAAATACTCTCGTTTGTTGAAATCTATATAAGGTTTCCATATCATTGTTCTCAGGGATTTTCTTGTGCTTAATTTCATTATTTTTAGTGTATTATTATATCGTAATATGTATGTGTATATAGGTATACATAAAAACGAGGAGTTTAATGGGAAAAAAGTGTTATTTTAAATTAGCAAGAAAAACCATGTAATATAAAATTCTCATTAAACACACCATGATAATTATAATTATTTCACCGTCCCTTCAACTTTCGGGTTCTATCAGATTCCGCAAGTTATGTGTGGAAATTTCAATATCATCTTTTTCATAAGTGTGGAGCAATTTGGAGGTGTCATCAAAATCTGAATATCAGTATCTACTTTGATGGAAGTATGTGTAATTTTGAAACCGAGAGCTAGCTACATTTGTTAAAAAATGAGTTAACTGCACCAAACCCCCTGTGTTTTTTCCAATTTGCAGAAAAAACCCTCTGTTATAAAAATTAGTTCAAAAAACCTTATGTTATTTTATTTTTTGCACACGGCCCCCTTATTCCATTTGGTCAACTATTAAATCTTTTAACCCTAAAATACCCTTACTCCATAAGGTTTTTTTAACAGTTGACCAAATAAATGAGGGGGTGATATGCAAAAAATTAAATAACATAAGGTTTTTTGAATTAATTTTTGTAACATAGGGTTTTTTTTTGCAAATTGGGACAAACACAGGGGGTTTTATGCAGTTAACTCATTAAGGGCATTATAGACATTTTATCCCAAAAAAACACATTCCTACACACAATCAACGCGCGTGAGGGCCACACAACGCGCTCAGGGTTTTTTTTGCAAAATTTTAGAAAACACAGGGTTCTTTGGATGATATTCCATATGACGGGGTTTTTTTTGTTCTTTTCGCCTAACACGAGGTAGTTTTCGGCAATTTACTCGTTAAAAAATACATGTAGATATCATTTGGACAAAGCCAAGCTATGTAGGAACTAGGAATGTTAATAAAGAGGGATTTCAGAAACCAAAACCAGTAGTTTATTTCCTACCTTGTCCTGCTCCTGCTCCTGCTCCTGCTCGTGAGGTCTTAATTACTTTTCTTAAATTTTCAATTTTAACAGATTTGCAAGCCATGTATCAAAATGCTACCGAAAAACCTTTGTTGAGGAACAAGTTAATTTGTTGCCCTTTACTGAGCTCGGATGCATCAGATTTCACAATTGACGACCTGCCAATAGGATTTCTTCTTCGTTTAGGACAAAAATAGCTCCAATTCGATGTTGATCCTACACAATATCAATACTTTATGGGAAAATTGCATTTTTTGTCTCATTCAATTTATAGTGGTGCAATATATATTAGCTCCGCTTATTTTAAAAATGCAAAAAAGGTATAATACTTTAAGAAATCGTTTGTAATAATAGTTTCACACGTTACAATAATAGTCCCACTGTTAAATAGATAACGGAACCATTAACTAGGTAATAAAAAATTCACGCATATCATGCGTATCATTAAAAGTTCTTTTGAAACATTTTTTTTATATCTTTTTGTAGAAAACTATCTAATTATAATTAAAAAAAATACTTACATTCATTATTTTACTAATTTTATTTTAATTTATTTACATTTTTAATATCAATTAGCCTATTAATTAACACTTATATCAATTCTTTACGTATTTGATGTTTTTAATATTGTTACTTCACATTTTTATTTTCAAATATTTTGCGCAACATAGTACGAAAAAATGACATTAGGAATTTAATATATTTGGAAGCTTTTTAAAGTTAAACAATAAGAGTTGCACAAATTTCAAATATAATTTTAGACTAGCATGATATGGAAATCGGAAAGTGACATTGAGGAATTTAAGGAAAGTATTTTTCAAATATGTGCATTTTTTGGAAAAATATTTGAGTCTCGAAAACTTTTTCCCCAATTCCCAACTTAGCAGACTATCCTCCATCCCGCAGCTCCTAAAACTATAAACTCCCTTGCTGATAGCAAAAACTCCGCTGCCCGTAGGAACTGGACCGCTGCTCCTAGGAACTCCATTGCTCCTAGGAACTGAACCGTTGCTCCTAGGAACTGAACTGCTGCTCCTAGGAACTCCGTTGTTCCTAGGAACTGAACCGCTGCTCGTAGGAACTGGCCTTGCGGTTTGACTAACCCGAGCACGTTTGTTTGCAACTGATGTCAGAATATCATATTTTCTCCGGCTTTCGTCATTACTCAAACATTGGAAAGCCTGTAATAGTTTCTTAAATGAATCTTCTGCCCCTGGCGCCGGATTTTTATCAGGATGGACCTTTAGAGACAATTTCTTATATTCCTTGCGAATGTCTTCAGCGCTACAGCTCTTTTCCAGACCTAATATCTCATAATAGTCCTTTTTCCGTTCGATCTCTCTGACTGCCTCTACCTGCTCTCTTTTCCTTTTCATCTCTCCGGATTCAGGAACAGGATTGAAAGGTTTTTGGTTGGTGTTTTCATTGGGGTTCTTATCCTCTTGACGTAAGAGCTTCGATAAGGATTCATCAATTGGAATTGATGGATCTAATCTTCGAGCTTTGTTGAGGAATTTCAAGGCACAGGTTTTGTCCCCAGATTTGATTGAATTCTTTGCAATATTCAAGCACTTGATGGCGTCATCTTTGTTCGCATCCATCTTATGAGATATTACGTTATATCAACTAAGGCAAGGAAATACTCATAAACATAAAGATTAAAGGAATTTTGGGCGATTAGATTAATCAGAGGGTTTTTAGGAGAATGCTGCAATTGAGTAATTCAGAGAGACAGTACGTAATCTGCACATAAACTGAGTCGCAAAATGTAAATTTTTATGCCAAAAGGCAAAAACACTAAAATTTTTAATTGAAATTCGAAAGCAGATTAAGAAAATCGCAACTCATTACAAGCGAATTAACAAGTTACAGAAATGAATTGATGCAAAAGTAATCAATTGAACGTACCTGGTTGTGCGGATGGTTTGGTGTTTAAGAGGGAAAATTTGTTTGGATATACCTTTCACGTTTCAAGTAAAATATATAATAGTGCGCTTGGACGGAAAGAGTTGGAGTAAGAATCTGAAATATATTTAGCGTCGTGGTAGGAGGTTGAAGATCGTGGGACATTTTAAACGTTTCATAGTACCATTAAAAGCCCTGCATCTAGTATAATTGAAAATAAGCGTTAGGGTGGGTTTACTTTAATAGATAGCGATTCATCAAATCTTGGTTATCAACCGTAATTATTTGGGTTAAAATACCAACTTTTCTTTTTATTTCAATAGAAAACACTTTTGTTATATAAGCTTATTTTAGTAATCTCTTTACTTTTCGATATTAAAAACCATCCGCTAAGAGCATATTTTCATTTTTGCCCCTCCTCTTATTTTTCATTGTTATTCAGAGATCACGATTTATTCATGAAGGAGACCCAATTTCTGCTAAAATTCGGAAGATGAGAGTTAAAAGCTATGTTGCATGGACACGGACACGACACGACACGACACGACACGGATACGGCGACACGGATTTTTTCTTGAATTTCCCACGTAGGGAGTGTCGGACTCGTGTCGGACACGACACGACACGGCAAAATGATATTTTTAGAAGTGTCCATGCATCATAGGTTAAAAGATACCAGAAAATACCAAAGAGTCCATAAACCTTCAAAGTGCAAAATCAATCCACTAATAAATTCCTAAAAATATCAAATTCATATAAAATTAATTAAAAACAAAATGATAAATAAGAAAAAGAAAATCTAATTTATCCAACACAATTTTCAAAAATTAAAAAGCAGAAATCTGAAGTAGAAATAAACTGAAGTTGAATAAAAAATTTGCAATTAAATTCTTTCGACAGAAATAAAAAAAGAAATATAGAATAACGAGAGAGAGAGAAAAAAAAACCTAAATAATTATAAGTGGAGAGATAAAGCGACAGGATAAAAAAGTAAATTTCTCTACTGCCAGAAATATTGGTAATTTAGTAACGACTTCAAAATGAGATTATTTAGGCGTGCATATTCTGTTCAAAACCTGGGGCTCCGAGAAAAGGACATATTTCTTTTCTTTTAAAGTAAAGCGTATTATGGGTCTTTATTTTACCAAACCCACTTATTCTGATAAAGTAAACTCGCCCTTAGATTTCCTGTTATTTTTCTGCTATTTTCCCAACTATAGTTTTCTATTATACTAATAAAATTTTGCCAAGTGTTTATCTATACTATATATTAAGTGAGAGACCCTTAGAGTAACCGTTTTGGTCTCTTGGACTCTAAAAATATTTTCTTTTCTATTTATTTTTTCCACAACTCTTACGTGTTATTTTTTAGATATTTCTTAACTCCTTTTATTCTCTCACCCTACTCCAATTATTTTCTATTATATTTTATATTCTTTCTCCATATTTTTTAATTATTATTTTATATTATTTTGTATTAATCTATTTTAAAGTATTTTATTTATTTAATATAAATTTATAATTATATTAAAATAATTATAAAATAAATATTAGGGGAAATTACATCTAGGTACCTTGTATTTAGGCATAATTACAATTTAGTCCCCGCACTTTCGTTTATTACATATTAGTCCCTAACATTTCATGTCCGTTTGAGGTCCTTAGGTTCCGTTAGGTTTCCGTTAGAAAAAAAAAATCCCAAAAATACCCTTCAATTTTTTTATTTAATTAGGAAATACCCTGAGGGACTGTTTTGTTATATCCTAAATTATCAGGGATCGTTTTGTTATTACATGAAAACAGAAGGGATGATATTGTAAACAGTCACCAACGACTATTTTTAAAAAATGAAAAATATTACAATATCATCCCTGCTGTTTCCATGTAATAACAAAACGACCCTTGATAATTTATGATATAACAAAACAGTCCTTCAGGGTATTTTTGCAAAAAAAAAAAAAAAATTTTAACGGAAACCTAACGGAACCTGGGGACCTCAAACGGACATGAAATGTTAGGGACTAATATGTAATAAACGAAAGTGCGAGGACTAAATTGTCATTAGGCCTAAATACAAGGTACCTAGATGTAATTACCCCTAAATATTAACATGTAAAATTTAATCTTATATATATTTAAATAATAATAATAATATTTTTATTTGCACACACATAGGGTATGCGGATATTACTAGTCTATACTATTAAGTGAAAGAGACAGATAATAACATTTGGTCTCGTGAACTTTTGGACTTTTTCTTTTCTCTTTTAATTTATTAATTTTTTACTTTAAGAGAGAGAAAATTCTCTGCAAGTAAAATTTTTTATTTGTAATTTAGTTGGACAGTCGACAAAATTTTACCAGTGAGTAGATTTTTTAGTTGGACATTTGACAAAATTTTATTAATGTAGAAAAATAGCAGCTCCGGAAAATAACTGTAGAAATATTTTGGTGTGAGAACTAACAAAATTGTTAGAAAATCTCAAAGGATAATATGTAATTTAAGAAGAAAAAAAACTTTTACTTGTGAGGTAAAACAATGTTTCCTTTTTTAATTTAATTTAACTAGTAACCCCGCGGTTCCCGCATGCATAGAAATTTTTAATATAAATATAAATAAAATATTAAATCTAATTGGATTTTTAAAAGATATATTTTTATAAATTTAAAATTATGCAATTTGTAAATTATTTTTAATTTATTTCATGAATGTGATTAGAACATACATCGGTGAGGTCCATTTCATAAAACATAAAAATATGGTTCATAATAAGACATAAAGACATATAATATAAATATAACTTAATACAATATAAAATAATCAAACATGATACAAAATATTTTTTCAACCGATCCTATAAAAAAAAAAAAAAATGTTAATCGTGATAATACAATCAACAAATAAAAAATATTGAAATTCTTCACTTAATTTTTTTTGGTGGAATTCTTCGCTAGTGGTACATATAACAAAATACCACAAAAAGAGCGATCACACACAAAATAAGAGATGACAGAGGAATTAAACGTTACCACTTACCTCCTCCTAAATTCATAATAACAATCAATATCATTATATCCAATCAACTCAAGTACACCAATGCTTTGGTCCTTCCGAAAATCGAAAATTGGCAAAGCTAAATATGTTCTGAAACCATAACGAGAAGCCGAATTATCTCGAAGTAAGCATGTTGGAGTCAAACTTTTTAATGATGAATACAATATGGATCAAGTTATCGCATTACAACATAACTATACAATCAAAACTACAAAGATTGATTTCATAATAACAAATGACTACAAGGTCAAAGAAGCTCACATATGAGGAGATTTAGCTTATAGCAAAGAGAAGGCTATTTTTGTTCGACTCGTAGGATTTATTATTATTATTTTTTAATACACACCCGGAGGTGACAAGTGGGATTAATGTTCAACTTGTACGAACTGAACCTTACCCTTTCATATATAAGAACTTTACATTCTGCTACGAATCAAATAAATATATTCTGGAACGGGAAATTCCCGAAAAATCCCCACATGAGAACTCAAATTTGCTTTAACTCCCCATTTTTAAAAAAGTTCCTATTTGTTCCCTAGATGACAGGCCAAATTTGCTTTAACTCCCCATTTTTTTTGAAGGTTGTATAAAAATTCAAGAATCGCGTACCCGAACCCCGAAATCACGTACTTAAATGCCCAAATGATGTATTTGGAGGCAAATACAACATTTGGGCATTTAAGTACGTGATTTCGGAGTTCGGGTACGTGATTCTTGAATTTTTATACAACCATGGGGAGTTAAAGCAAATTTGGCTTGTCATCTAGGGAGCAAAGAGGAACTTTTTTAAAAATGGGGAGTTAAAGCAAATTTTTTCAACTTTTAGGTACTTTTTAAAAAAGACCCCATTCTGAAATGCATCCCATCTAATTAAAAATGAATTATTTTGTTCAAAAAAATAACTAAAATAACTGACGGTTAAGTGAACGTTAAAAGAGTAAATTTCAAAGAGGTTCAACCAAGATATGAATTTCATCGTTCTTGCCCAATAATCTTTGTTGGGTCCAGCCCTATAAATATTTGTTGGCCCAATTAGAAAATAAAACCCATCATCAAAATCCTTTTTCAAACAACATTAGGTTTGGCTTGGAATTTAATTTTAGGAGCAGCAGCTTTTTGCGTGGAAAAAGAGAGGAAATATTCTGCATATTTTGTGCAGTTTTCTGGGCAGCGACAGCAACTTCGAGCGGATGATCGGGAGGTCATTTGTGGTTTGATCGAGCTGATTTTTGGACAGAAACTTCCTAACTCATCGAACTTGAAAGTGAACGGTGGAGATCGGATTTGGAGCACTGTAAGTCGGGTTTTTGGGTGCGTGAACAGTGACGCGATTTTGGCTTATTTTTCGTGTTCTTTCTCCTTTTGTGTTCTAGTTCGTTTTGGATCGAATCGGTGTTTGATTCGTGTTTGGAGTTAGATTTATTGGTGTTTGAACCGCTGTAATTTGCCTCGTATTATAGTGGATTTGTTTTTAGGTCTCGTAGGCCTCGTGGTTTTTACTCTTCGATTTGAAGGGGTTTTCCACGTTAAAATTCTCGTGTCTCTATTCTCGTTTTGTTTGGTTGATAATTTTTCTATCCATTGGCATACTTGGTTGATTGTTTATTGGGCATTTGGAGAGGAGTTTTAATTTCCGCTGCGTACACTCGGTTTTGGTGTATCCCTTTCCTATCAATCTTAAGGTAGCTATACAGAACTTCAAGTCATCATTGACTAGGTCGTCGTCATCTCTGAATGAAATCAATTGATCATCTTCATCTATATATTTCAGTTTAAAGCTTCCAATTTTCAACTTGAATCTTATCCCCACGTGTTCCATAAGATCCTTCATCGTCCAAGGATGATTAAACATAAACCTCACATTAGTCCCTCGAAGAGTTGCCTTTATGATCACATAATAATCATCGTTGCACTCAGGGGAAAATTGCATAAATGGTATACCAACTCCACCCATTCAACAAATTTGGTACAATAACTTTTCCGGTGGCAAATGTAACCCACATGTACAAAAAAGTTGCAATTTAATGCAAAATTTCGCCGGAGACCCAAAATCCGACCGGAAAACCGCTCCAGTTTCATAAAAACCAGTCTGACTTGTGTTTGACTCTTACATGTCCAAAATGAGCTTGCCACATCACAGGCACATCACAAACATTTGCCAAATTGCAGCTTACATGGACCATAATTATAATTAAACGTTTTTAACTTCACTAATATTTAAAATAAATTTGACAAAGTAAGAAATAATTTTATATATATAAAAATTTTAAAATAATATATTTTATAATATCTAATTATTTTCACACGCATATATTTATATATTTTAGTATTGAATTTAATTAAAAAAATAAGAAATTCTATTTAACTTTAATTTTGATTATTAATATTTTACATTTTAAAAATATTCTTTTCACTATATTATTATAGTATGTATGCATATTTTTATGAACATTACACAATAATTAAGGAAAAAGAAATAATTTATGTATTATTAAAATATTTGCAATTCTTTTTTTTTTCCCAACAAAATACTTACATTTCAAACACATTTTTATGAACATTACACAATAATTAAGGAAAAAGAAATAATTTATGTATTATTAAAATATTTGCAATTCTTTTTTTTTTTCCCAACAAAATACTTACATTTCAAACACATTGAATGAATACGTGCAATACTTTCAAATTCTAACTATATGTCATATTATTGTAATATATTTTAATTTGATAAATATTTTTTAATTCTAGTTAAATATATTAATAAATAAAATAAATACATAACCTCTTATAAACATTATACATGATATTTAAAATATTCATATTAAAATTATTATAATTACAATATAAATATAATTATATAACATTGTTAAAAATTAATTTTTAATTCAGTCTGAATATTATATTAATAAATAAAATATATTTTAAATTATATTATTATACCTATTAAAAAGTATAATAAATATATTATATGTATACATATTACAATTGAATTATATATAATTTATAATGAATATATATAATAACTTATAAGACAGCTTGCACCAAAAAAACATACAAAAATAATTTTTAAGGAAAGAAAAAGGAAAAAAAAAAAAAAAAACCTCCTAACAATTGCGAGAGACATTAAAAATCTTGAGAGACAATTGCGAGGGACATTAAAAATCTTGTGTCATTACCAAATCTTATTAGTATCATCGGCCCTGACAATGATCATATGCCCCTGATTCGATTGAATTCATTGCCTTTCAACTCCGCCTTTATTGATAAACAGGCGTATGATGTTATAGCTGCAAAAGGAAATACGTATAAGCATAGATGTACACAGGAAATTAAAGTTAAGAAAAATAGTTATTCGATAGGTTCAATGTTACATTCACCAGCGCGAGCCTACACACACCCACACGCCCAATTCAGCTTTCAATATGATCAAATTCAATACAAACATGTACAATTCAGCATTCAATATGATCAAATTCAACCAATGCTCTTGTAGAGCAGAACAGATCAGTTGGTGGCCAATGTTCTTCTTTTTCGCACATATATTACACAAAATAAAAACAGATTAACCTTGTAAAACTGAATTACTTTGTTCCAACAGATTAACATATAGTGCATGCGAACAATAACTAAAAACTCATATTGAGTGAACAAAAAGAGTATTTTAAATAAGTTCAACCAAGATTCTAATGGGCATCTTGTCCAATAATGTAAACATTTCTATACAAACATGCAAGTCAATATCAGCATTAAACACATCTTCTTTTGGCAGTCGAACCATTCTCCCCTCTGGATATTGCTATTCCATTTTGAAGCTTCCAATTTGTAACTCTTTTGGCAGTTGAAATTGAATCATTCTCCCCTCTGGATATTGATATGCCATTTAGAAGCTTCCAATTTGCAACTCGAATTTCTAACTCACCATTTCGATAAGCTTCTTTATGTTCCAGGGCCGATCAAACCTAAAAACCACACTGCCAAATCCAAAAATTGCCAGTATAAATATTGCATCATCAGTTTTGGGAGATGATGCATTCTCCTCCAAGGATGGATGATTATTCTGTCAGAGTAGTGCCCTAGAAGAGCCAAATAGTTTAGGCCTCTTTTTGTAAACTACTCTCATTAGCAGCAATTTGTGACATTAATGAAATAATATATGTAACGTTTCATAGTCGTTTAATTCTATGTGGCCAATTCATCATATCTCATTCAAGTTTATTAATTGCATATTATAACTGTTTGTGTATGGATGAAACCCCAAGGTCACACTGAGCTACGGGACTTGACCTCGCATAGGGATGGAGGTTATGAAACAAGTCTCTATGGCGTGACCTAAACCAACTCCAAGTCGAAGAGTCTAATAAGCACGGGGATGTTGACTTGACTCGTTTGAGACTTGCTCATACGATGTGCCTTTTAGAAAGGTTACTTTGTTTCATAAGTATTGAATGTAGAGACATTCACATGCGTATGGGGGTGCTTGTTAGGGAACAAGTACACTGAGGATCCCGATGGGGACACCTCAATGGGGTAAGGCTTTTATGCCTTAATGATGAGGTTGGTTCCCTGGTTATGGTAGTGTCTAAATGGTCCTTAGACTTGAGGCTCCATTGATGCTCTGTGCATGACAAAGGCAATGTTTGATATGCGCCTAGAGATTCATGGGTTCCATGAATCTCGTTATGGTTGTATGTTGGCATTGTTCGAATCATGTATGGGGGCATATGAGAGGCCAACATAGAATCTATTGCTCGTCTAGAAGAATGAGTGAATCACCCATGAGTTCTATTGTAGCACATTCCACTTAAATCCTTGTGCAAGGTAGTGAGATCTAAATTAGGAAATGGGTTTCCTAGAGTGTTAGATCAAATGGAATTGCTATTAGAATTAATTCATAGCATTAGGACTAATAGGGTTCTATTATTCCCATGCCCTAGGTCTTAATCGGGGATTGGACAATAGAAGGATCTTATCTCACGGTATCCATGAGACTGAAAGGTTCACAACATAAAACTTCACCTGTTGGATGGGTGGTCATGAGCTTGTCACTAGACATCGATCATGATCTGTAGGTACTGATTAATTAAAAGGAGTTTTAATTAAACAGTGATTAATTGAAAGGGTTTAATTGAACAATAAGATAAATTGTTATCTAAAATACCACGTTAAGAATGTGGGCCTACTACTATTCATTGGTGAACCTAAGGGGTCACACAATGACTCGAACAAGATTATCCAAAGATCAATAGAGATTGATTGATAAATTAAAAGAGTTTAATTTATGAGAGAGTAATTAATTAATAATTGTATTAATTAATTTATGCTTAATTGTTAAGCTATTGAGAATAGATGTTAAAGAGTTAACATTAATTTAAATAAGTGTATTTAAATTAATTGGACTTGAAATTTAATTAGGAGTAATTAATTTTTAAGTCCACAAATTTAATTAGATATTGAACTTGTGATTTAATTAATGTAATTAAATTAAGTCCACTAATTAAAATGAATATTGGGTTTTTAATTTAATTAAATAGTAATTAAATATAAGTCCAAGACTGGCCCATAGGGTTTTTGACCTAGGGCTAAGTATTTAAGAAAGATAAGGGAGAGAAATCAAACATCGTTGTTTTTTTTTTTCTTCTTTTTCTGCTTTCTCTCCAAGTCTCTCTTCTCAATACAGTATTGAGAATACTATTAGATAATCAATATCTAATTAGTGTTCTAGTGTGCTAATTGATTAGTTATTCAATTACGAGTTGTGGACTACCTTAGAGGAATTCCGCGTGGGATTCTTGGAAGAAGATCGAATAGAAGAGAGCCGGATAGGTTTTGGAAAACCTTCACATCATCGTCATCAACCGGAAGCAAAAGAGGTATTTGATTCTTCTTTTGTTTAAATCGTGAATTTTGAATCAAAGACTGATCATAATTCGGATTCCGATAAAACTTGTTTTATAACCCCTAAAAATTTTAACTTCCGCTGCGTTAGGGTTGACGAATTCCAACATATTCTCCTCGAACTCGAAGGATGAATGAGTGCTGCAGCTAGAAACTGAGCTAATGGTTTCACTAACCCGAACACGTTTATGTGCAGGTGGTTTCAGGGTTCTTGTTTTTCCGCTTAGATGGCCACCTATTAATCCCATGGTTATTTTTAATACGCTGAAATGTTGACTTACTCACTGCAATATACTCGAATGTGTTTATTTGCAGTTGATGTCTCAAAAATGCAAGGGTTCGTCTCTTTTTTTTCACGTAAGATGGCCGTATATCTCGTAATATCATGACCTCTTATAATATTCTCAAACGTTGACTTGCTTATTGTATTAATCAACCTATTTTCAATTAAAAAAATAGAAGATATTTATGTAAATATAAATTAGGTTGAGTTACAAGGTTTGGCGTAATAACATGTACATGTGGCTTTGGGACTGGAATTAATACAAGCACATCTCATGCTTGCTACCTATATCTAAACTTCATGGACTAAAATTGGCTGGGAAACACAATAAAAGAATCTATTAATGCATGATGTGACGTTCTTAGAATTTTCATTAACGAACTTACGAATAAGGTTCAAACAATATTACACTGGATAATTGATGTCATGATAACAATCTGCCTACCCTTAATTAGCAGTTCGTCTAGTTTTTGTAAGGAACCTCCATAAAATTCATATATGGATAACAACTCTAGCACCCCAGAAGATTAGTCTTATTCAAAGCTGTTGTGTCACGCCCCGGGTCCGAGGGCCCGTTGGACGCGAGTGCAAGTCTCCAAGCCCACCGAGTATAACATGAAATTGGGCCTAAACCACTGCCCAAAAGGGATATCCATTGGTTATACTTGGACTCTTTAACTTATAAACAAAACTTAACTCTCATACTTTCCCGATGTGGGACAGGGGTATCACAATCACCCCTCCTTCAGAATCGTGACGTCCTTGTCGCGGCATGACATATAGCCCATGACCGACTTGTCTGCGTTGGGACTCTAGAGGTGGCTCCTACGGGTTCAAGAGGTGGCTCCCACACATGTAGCACTTTGCCCCGCAGGCTCAAGAGGTGGCTCCCATGTGCGTAGCACTTTGCCCCGTATAGCACTTAGTTCCTGCTGCTGAAGAGCGGCTCTGATACCATTTGTCATGCCCCGGGTCCGAGGGCCCGTTGGATGCGAGTGCAAGTCTCCAAGCCCACCGGGTATAACATGAAATTGGGCCTAAACCACTGCCCAAAAAGGATATCCATTGGTTATACTTGGACTCTTTAACTTATAAACTGAACTTAACTCTCATACTTTCCCGATGTGGGACAGGGGTATCACATGTTGAACATCTAATGTTTTGATTTGATCAATAAAAAGTGTTGCATGGAAGCAGTCACTCGAACGAATCATTCCAGCAGATCACTAAAGAACAAATCAGCTGAAATATGTTGCACAGGTTTCAAGGGATTGAATTTTGTTATTCTTGAACTTAAAATTGATTTGAAAATTTCCCCATGCAGGTATCTCTAACGGATACTTAGTGGAGCTTCACTCTCTCTCCCACTTGCATCTAATTTGTTGAAGACTGAACTGGTACAAAAACATCTTGGGAGATGTGCCCAGTTTGAAATTACAAAGTGGGTTCAACGGTCATATTGCTCAAACTATAAAAGAGGATCATATTCAACACAAGAAACTGATTCTTCCAAGTCTTTGTTTGATGCTACTTTTTTGTGTACACCTATAGAGAATTGTGTTGGCTCTGGTGGGTAGTGTATGCGAGAAGCTTGGGAATCCGAGAGTCTGGTCTGTTTTGAACCGGTGATGGAGCCGTTGTTTCTAGCAGACTCTGTTTTGTGTTGTATATTGTAATCCTTCATATATCAAAGTGATCCGTTGAAAATCCTAAGCTTAACAACCTCCGTAGAGGATTAATCTCTTTGGTTCCTGTTTTCACAACCTTAGGAGACAAACCTCTATAAATATCTTGTCTCTTGTTCCTACCTTTCTTTATCTTGTTTGAGACAGACTTAGCTCAAAATTTGAGCTTTGATCTAATCATAACTGTCCACAATCTTATCTATTGAATTAGCTCTTGTTGAGCTACTGGATGTTATGATTTCTGTGTGAATGAAATCTTGGTTAAAGGCTCATGTTACATAGAACAAACATTCATTCACCAAGTATTGAAGTTGTGATTGCTTGAAAGAATTCACAGACTGGTACGAAAGTTGTACCATTGGTATTGACTGACTTGTGCTTATAAAATCTGTCAAAACCTTTGTCTTGAAACTTTAAGAAGTTAGTTCAAGTCCAACTCAACTCTGATAACTGCAGGGTATTGATTGAGGAAACATTGGATCCCCCCCTCTTGATCTACAAAAGCAAAGACGAAGGGGCAAACATTATATCCCTTCACACCACAACCTAGAAACAATTATTAAATTATAGGAAAAAAAAATGCGATATCGAAAAGGTTAAATTCGAAAAGGTATAAATACAGGAAGATTTTTGCAATTTTATCAAAATAAAATTAATAAACTTGGATCTTTTACAAACAGGCGTCAGTGACAACAAAATAAAGTGAAAGAAGCTCACACAGTTCACGTAAGATGAGGAGATTAACTTTGTTCACACAGTTCAAGTTTGAATTACTTTGTTCCAACAGATTAACTTTCAAATATATATAGTGTGAACAATAACTAAAAAAACTCAGATTAAGTGAACGGAAAAGAGTATTCTAAATAAGTTCAAGGAAGATCCTAATGTGAATGGATCCGAAAAGAGTATTTTACATAAATTCAGCCGACATGCAAAGGGGCAGGTTTATGTTGCCCATTAATGGTGATGGTAACCTGAATGATTTTAACCTGTTTATACAAGTCCTCAACTCATTATCAGCTTCCGGGTCATCTTCTTTCGGCAGAAGAATCGTTCTTCCTTGATATTGATATTTCAGTCTGAAGCTTCGAGTTAAGTCGAACGTATATATCCGTCCGATGCAGAATACCTCGGTGGCTGTCTCTCTCAACGTTTTCATAAACATCTTCATGGTCCAGGAGGGCTGCTGAAACACTAACGGCACAGAATTAACTCCAAAAGCTACTATTATGACCGTATCCCCCATCCCGCTCCTAAAAAAAACTCCGCTGCTCGTAGGAAAAACGCCGCTGCTCGTAGGAACTGAACCGCTGCTCCTAGGAACTCCGTTGCTCGTAGGAACTGAACCGCTGCTCCTAGGAACTGGACCCCTGCTCGTAGGAACTGAACCGCTGCTCGGAGGAACTCCACTGCTCCTAGGAACTGGACCCCTGCTCGTAGGAACTGAACCGCTGCTCGTAGGAACTGAACCGCTGCTTCTAGGAACTGGACCCCTGCTCGTAGGAACTGAACCGCTGCTCGTAGGAACTCCGCTTCTCGTAGGAACTGAACCGCTGCTCGTAGGAACTGGCCTTGCGGTTTGACTAACCCGAACACGTTTGTTTGCAAGTGATGTCAGAAGATCATATTTTCTCCGGCTTTCGTCATTACTCAAACATTGGAAAGCCTGTAATAGTTTCTTAAACGAATCTTCTGCCCCTGGCGCCGGATTTTTATCAGGATGGACCTTTAGAGACAATTTCTTATAAGCCTTGCGAATGTCTTCAGCACTAGAGTTATTTTCCAGACCTAATATCTCATAATAGTCCTTTTTCCTTTCGATCTCTCTGATTACCTCGACCTGCTCTCTTTTCCTTTTCATCTCTCCGGAAGAAGAGGATTCAGGAACAGGATTAAAAGGTTTTTCGTTGGTGTTCTTATCTTCTGGTTGTAAGAGCTTTGATAAGGATTCATCAATTGGAATGGATGGATCTAATCTTCGAGCTTTGTTGAGGAATTTCAAGGCGCGGCTTCTGTCCCCAGATTTTATTGAATTCTTTGCAATATTCAAACACTTGATGGCGTCATCTTTGTTGGCATCCATCTTATGATGTTACGTTATATCAACAAAGGCAAGGAAATACTCGTAAACATAAAGATTAAAGGGATTTTGGGCGATTAGATTAATCAGAGGGTTTTTACGAAAATGCTGCAATTGAGTAATTTCAGAGAGATTGCACGTAATCTGCACATAAACTGAGTCGCAAAATGTAAATTTTTATGCCAAAAGGCAAAAACACTAAAATTTTGCATTGAAATCGGAAAGCAGATTAAGCAAATCGCAACTCATTACAACTTTACAAGGCGAATTTAGAAGTTACAGAAATGAATTGAAGCAAAAGTAATCCATTGAACGTACCTGGTTGTGCGGATGGTTTGGTGTTTAAGAGAGAATTTGTTTGGATATACCTTTCACGTTTCAAGTAAAATATATAATAGTGCGCTTGGACGGAAAGAGTTGGAGTAAGAATCTGAAATATATTTAGCGTCGTGGTAGGAGGTTGAAGACTGTGGGACTTTTTAAACATTTCATATTACCATTAAAATCCCTGCATGTAGTATAATTGAAAATAAGCATGACATTTCCTGCTATTTTCCTACTATTTTCCCGGCTATAGTTTTCTATTATACTAATAAAATTTTGCCAAATGTTCATCTATACTATTAAGTAAAAGAGACAGAGAAAGACAGATAATTTTGTCAATTGTTTATCCATGTTATTAAGTGAAAGAGACAGATAACAAGAGAGACAGATAATAACGTTTGGTCTCTTGAACTTTGGACTCTTTCTTTTCTCTTTTTATTTATTAATTTTTTTAATCATTTTGTTCTCTTATATTTTCTTCTTTCCTTATTGTTTATTTACTTTTTTTACCACCCCAACAACATCTTTATTTTATCTCTTTTATCTAACCCTATTTGAATTCTTTCTTTATTCTTTAATGTATAATTTTTATTTTTTTCTCCTTACATTTTATACATTTTTATTTATCATAATTTAATAATTATATTAAAATTAATTATAGAATAAATATCACTATGAAAATTAATTTTAATATATTTAAATAATAATATTAATTTTATTTACACATGCAACGCCTCATTTACTAGTTTAGAAGAAATTGCAATACACAGAATTCAATGCAAACTCCGTGATACCCTATTTCTTTCACCAATTTAACCATCAAATCTTTTCTCTCTTTATTTTCAATTTCTTTTTAAGATTTAAAAATTCACAAGAAATTCACAACCAAGAGAATCCAAGAATTTACACAACTTCCTAGAAATCAATCATGATGCTTCAAATGTTTCACATACAACATTATATTTTTCCTAAATTAAATAAGTTGTACAATTTAAAATTTAATTGGACATATCTCAAATAATATAGTCATTTTTTTTTTTTACCAATAGGGATTGGCCAAATGGTTTGAGGGTTGATTCTCGAAGGCAAAAACCCGGGTTCAAATCCCTCTGGCCACTTGGGGTGTGTGTGTTAAAATAAAAAAAAAATAAAATAATATTGTCATTTTATGACTTTCTTTTTTATATTTCTTATGATTTATTCTTCCTTGTCATATTTTTTTCCTCCTTTTCTTTTAGAGCTTCCTTTATATGTGGAGGTTTTTATCAAAATTAGAATTTTATAGGTTAGAGCTCATATTGAAATTGATTTCTTCTATACATCACAGATTAGTATTGAAAGAAGATGAAGTATTTAAAAAATGTTGCGTTCTTTTATCTATACTATATAAAAAAGGAAGCGCCTTTTCTCTCATAAATTACGGTTTTCTCAGGGTGACAAATCATTTTTTTGAACTACCTATCTTGCCCTCAATAATATTACTAAGCATGTGTAAGATTATTGGATTTTGATGGGGTCAAAATACTCTTGGCCCACATTTTGACACGTGGCGTAACCAACTCGTGACAAGTGGATTCGACGGTCTCCAAATAGACTTCCCCACGAGCGTCCATGGCCCTCGTATGACCAATTCCCCTGCAAACACGTGTCTCCACCAACGTGAGACACGTGTTGACCAAACCCGCTCAACCACGAGCGTCCATTGTGCAGCCAAACAACCCCAGCTTCGCCATGGAAATCACCCTCGAAGCGATCCCACCCTCGGGTCACCTTCCATATACAAGCAGACTAAAGGGGCTAAGCTCCCCATCATGTAGCCTCGGCACTGATCCCCATGCAGAGCTACGAGCCTAACAGGCCCAAGGTTGACACGAGCCTACTCCCAACCCTCGTTACCAACCCCCAAACGGCTCTCTGACACCCTTTACCTGGTCGCGCACCTACCACTGTTGCCCGCACCACCTTTCCAGTAGTTTTTGCAGGACCACAAGGGGTAAATTACCAAAGGGTCCCTGACCCTCAACTATAAATATGCGTCTTCGTCTTCATCACTGTAAAGCAATCACTCGTCACTGAAGTTCTTACATTTTCCATTTTTCACCTCTTTCAGATCATCATCTGACTTGAGCGTTGGAAAGCCATTTTTCACCCCCACTTCCCCTAGCTTGACCGTCTGACCTCTGTTTCTTTGGTGTTTGTCTTAGCAGGTTGAACCCTCCACCTTTTCTGGCGATCATCACTGAGGTTCCCAACCTTAAACAAATTCTAAAGGGATTGAACTCTGTACCCCATATTGAGACCCATCAGATTTTTTAGAGGAGGGTTTTGATAATGCTTGAACGTGGGTTCACAAATTAACCATATCTTAGAATGATAAAGTATCAGTTTTTCTCAACTCCCCTCTAAAAATCTCACGATCTAAATTTTTTTTTTTGTCATTATCCATATTTCAGAACGATAAAGTATCAGTTTTTCTCCGATTAATAACTCTCATTTTGTTTTTCTATTCTTCTTTTTTTATTCTCCGATTAGTAACTTTTTTTCTATTTTTCAATTTTTATGTTGCCATCTTCACATGACGAAGATGAGCAATTGCTTGAGATCTTCACGTGACAAATAGGAGCAATTACTTTAGATTCAACTCTGGTTCGATTTTAATGAAAACTAAGAAGGGACTTTGGGTACGTATTTATAGAATTGAGTTGCTTTCTTCTCCCTCTTCCTTTATTTCTTAATTTAATTTGTATTTTGCGGTTAGTAAAAGATAGTTAAGTTTTGATGAATTTTGCTATCAAATTCACCATATAGATAAAGATTAAATATATTTAATTTATTTTTTAAGTGAAATACAAATTGCACAAGTTTTTTATGCACACAGGAACGGCGTGCGACGGTGACTAGTACATAAAAATTATCATGAAATTTTGATTAGTATCGAAAGAAAAAATGTAATAATTGAGAAAATATAAAAAAGAAAGAAAATTTGACAAATAAAAAATAAGGCAGTTATTTGGAGAGAAAAACGGACCTTAATTAACTTTAAGAGAGAAGAATTCTCTGCACGCCAAATTTTTTATTTGTAATTTAGTTGGACACTTGGACAAAATTTTATCAGTGTAGAAAAATAGCAGATTTTTTATGATGAAATGTTTCTGATCTTTTTGGGTTGGAATGAGTTTGCACATGCCTGATTCAGACTTTATTTTTTATGATGAAATGTTTCTGATTTTTTTGGGTTGGAATGAGCTTGCACATGCCTGATTCAGACTTGTGTGCGAAGTTGTTCTGTTCTCTTTCTTAGTTTTATTTTACTTACAATATGCCAAATGACCTTCCTGATCAGTGTACATTATTTTCAGGAAAGCAATACATATATAAAACCATAAACTCTGATGATATTGCAACGCTCGTATATACAAGTGGTACCACTGGAAATCCTAAAGGTGTTATGCTCTCTCTGTTAGCAGTTTGTGGTCCGTTGGGATTCCTAACTGCATAAGGATAATATTTGTTTATTAATATTATAATTCTCACACTATTTATGACGTAATAAAAGGAGACCCACTAACCAAGTAACTCCCACTATTCTAGAATTATCGAGAGATAACCACTAAAGAAAATCGCTAAAGTAATACGTAACTGATGGAGTTACGTATATAAAAGATAATAGAATCCCTAAGGTCCCTAAGCACGAAATATACACATACAGAAAAACCAATCCATCAGGTTGTGAGGGTCGGTGCTTAGAAGAACCTTACGGAGTAAAGGACTAGAAGAATTCTACTTGATAAGGGCTAGAAGAATTCGAGAGGAAAAGAGGGCTTGAAGTTCGTGGTCTTTCAATCGGCAAAATTAAGAGCAATGGCTGGAGGTATTTCGATTCTTAAATTCCGCTGCGTTAAATTCATAATAAAGTTTTCTATGAATTGTTAAAGTTATGCTTACATGTGGTATCAGAGCATACCATATATCTCTGCCTTGCTCGTTTATATGCTGATTGATCGGACAAATTACTGTTACCTTGTCATGAATTTGGTTTCCGAAATCTGGAATAAATTGTGATTACATATGGTTTTTGGTGATCACTAGTCGAAGTACTAAATTAAGTGTATGATCCCATAAAGTTTAATATTGATCATAAAGAATATGCATTAGATAATTTTCAGTGGTTCATATGATTTTATTTAATTGGAGATTAGCCACAGCAACTCTAATTAAATTTAATTATATGATAAAGTAAAACCACATATAGTATTTTAAATATCTAATATTTTGTGCATATTATAAGGCACTGATTTTCAGTGATCAATTAAATTTTATTTTATTAAAGATTAGCTACAGCATCTTTAATCGAATAAAATTTGTTGTTGGGGATTAAATATGGTACTTCCTTAAGTTAATTAGATAAATTATTGAATGCCCTTTCACAATTACCCACAGGGTTGTGGAATTGAATTTAATAATTCTATCAAAGGGATATAAATTATCTCAAGTTTCCTATATTTCTATCATTAAGTAATGAATCTTATTGAATTAAAAATTTAGCCCACAGGCAATTTTTATGTCACTTGGTTCATTTATTTATGGTTTGCATTGGTAAATCATAGTTAGTTTACTTGCCTCAATTTAGTTATTAAGCATGAATTTATATGATTTTGCAGTTAGAAAACCTGTGGCTATCTCTGATTTTAATATCGAAATCCCTGAATTAAATGGTGAGAATTATAAGATGTGGAAGGATGGGGTTCTCCTCCATTTAGGGTGTGTGGACATTGATTATGCTATTCGGAAAGACAAACCACATATCACTGAAACCAGCACTCAAGCAGAAAGGGCTCTTTATGAACAGTGGGAGCGGTCTAACCGACTCAGTGTCATGTTCATAAAGACTAAAGTTCCTGCTGGAATTCGTGGTTCTGTGGAAAAGCATGACGATGTCCGGGCATTACTGAAGGCACTGGATGAACAGTTTGAGACTTCAGATAAGGCACTTGCCAGCACCTTGATAATGAAATTCTCAAACTTAAGGCTTACCGGAGTTAAAGGTGTGCGTGACCACATCAATAGGATGAGGGATATAGCAGCTCAATTGAAGAATCTTGAGGTTGATATGTCTGAAACTTTCCTTGTGCACTACATACTGAATACTCTTCCTAATCAGTACGGCCCATTTAAGATCTCTTACAACACACATAAGGAAAAATGGTCAATTAATGAACTTATGGCCATGTGTGTTCAAGAGGAGGGACGATTGGTTATGGAAATGGGAGAGAGTGCATTCGTGACCACCCAAGGAAAAAGGACTTCTCATGCCAAGTATAAGGGGAAGGAGAAATTACTCCCTAATGCTGATATCAAGAAGGAATCCAAGTATTTCTTCTGTAAAAAGAAGGGACACATAAAGAAGGATTGCACTAAGTATAAGAAATGGCTTGAGAATAAAGGTAATTTAACCTCATTTGTCAAGTATGAAGCAAATATGGTTGATGTTAATTGTAACACATGGTGGATTGATTCTGGTTCTACAATCCATGTCTCAAATTCCTTGTAGGGATTAACCAACCTGCGAAAACCAGTGGGAAGTGAACGCTGCATCTATTCGGGAAACAAGATGCAGTCACATGTGGAAGCTATTGGAACATGCAATTTAGTTCTTAAGAGTGGTTTTGTTTTGACTTTAGAAAAGACTTTTTACATTCCTAGTTTTTCTACAAATTTAATTTCAGTTTCAAGACTAGTCCCTTTGGGATACTCCTTTAATTTTTCAAACTCTTGTTTTAATTTGTCTTATGAATCTGAAATTGTTGGACAAGGAATGTTATGTGATGGTCTTTATTCCCTTTATTTACAAAATGATACCACTCATAATGTTATGCATGTTCAAGCTGGTATTAAGAGATGTGTTACAAATGAAAATTCTTCTGTTTTATGGCACCGGAGATTGGGACATATCTCCATTGATCGAATTAAGAGATTAGTAAATGATGGGGTACTTAGTACTTTAGACTTTACTGATCTTGATACTTGGATAGACTGCATTAAGGGCAAGCAGACTAACAAGTCAAAGAAAGGTGCTAAAAGAAGTACAACCATATTAGAAATCATACATACGGATATATGTTGTCCAAATATGGATGCATATGGTCAGAAATACTTTATCACCTTCATTGATGATTACTCACGATATATGCACCTCTACATGCTTCACCACAAAAGTGAAGCATTAGAAGCCTTTAAGGTTTATAAGGCTGAAGTAGAGAAGCAATGCAGTAAGCAAATAAAGATAGTGAGGTCTGATAGAGGTGGTGAGTACTATGGTAGATACACTGAAGATGGACAAGCTCAAGGTCCATTTGCGAAGTTTCTTCAAGAAAATGGGATTGTTGCCCAATACACTATGCCTGGTTCTCCAGACCAAAATGGTGTAGCAGAAAGAAGAAACCGAACTTTAATGGACATGGTGCGTAGTATGCTTAGTGGTTCTAAGCTAACTAAGTCTTTATGGATTGAAGCTCTCAAAACGGCAGTGTATGTATTGAATCGAGTTCCAACTAAGGCTGTTTCTAAAACACCTTTTGAGTTATTCAAAGGTTGGAAACCGAGCTTAAGACATACACGAGTATGGGGATGCCCATCTGAAGTGAGAGTTTATAATCCTCAAGAAAAGAAACTTGATCCAAGGACCATTAGTGGGTATTTCGTTGGATATGCCGAAAGGTCTAAAGGATACAAGTTTTATTGTCCATCTCATAGCACTAGATTTGTGGAATCAAGAAATGCAAAATTTCTTGAGAATGACTTGATCAGTGGGAGTGATCAATTGCAGGATTTTATTTCTGTGAGAGATCAACCTTCTACTTCAAGTAATAGATTAGTTGTTATCCACAACGCCCCTCAAGTACAACCGGGTGTTGAAGAACAACATAATGAAGATCCACATATAGCTGAAAATACTCAAGTAGATCAAATTGTTCAAGAAACTCCACAAGTTATTGAACAACAGGTAGAGCAGCATGATCTTAATGAGAATGTTGGTCAAGCCTTAAGGCGATCTACTAGAGAAAGGAAATCAGCACTTCCTAGTGACTATGTTGTGTATTTACAAGAATCTGACTGTGATGTTGGAGCTGAAAGTGATCCCGAGTCCTTTTCACAAGCTATGAGTTGTAATGAGTCAGAATTATGGTACAATGCTATGAAGGATGAGATGAACTCTATGAAATGTAATGAAGTCTGGGATCTTGTCAAGTTGCCTGACGGTGTAAAACCCATTGGTTGTAAATGGGTGTTTAAAACCAAGAGGGATTCATTAGGCAACATTGAGAGATATAAGGCTAGACTTGTTGCGAAGGGGTTCACTCAAAGAGAAGGAATCGATTATTCAGAGACATTCAGTCCTGTTTCTAAGAAAGATTCCTTACGCATTATATTAGCATTAGTAGCCCAATTCGACCTTGAATTGCAACAAATGGATGTGAAAACGGCGTTCCTGAATGGTGATCTAGAGGAAGAGGTTTACATGAAACAACCTGAAGGATTCTCCTCTAGTGATGGTGAGCAATTGGTGTGTAAGTTGAAAAAGTCCATATATGGATTGAAACAAGCCTCCAGACAATGGTATTTAAAATTTCATGATGTTATCTCTTCATTTGGTTTTGTTGAGAACATAAAGGATGAATGTATATACCGTAAGGTTAGTGGGAGTAAAATTTGTTTCCTTATCTTATATGTGGATGATATCTTGCTTGCTACCAATGATAAGGGGATGCTATATGAAGTAAAACAATTCCTTTCTAAAAATTTTGAGATGAAGGACATGGGCGAGGCATCTTATGTCATTGGCATTAAGATCCATCGAGATAGACATAAGGGCATTTTAGGTTTATCTCAAGAAGCCTATATCAACAAAATTTTAGAAAGATTTCGGATGAAAAATTGTTCACCAAGTATAGCTCCCATAGTGAAGGGTGACAGATTCAATTTGAATCAGTGCCCGAAGAACGATCTTGAGAGGGAAGAAATGAAAAACATTCCTTATGCTTCTGTTGTTGGAAGCTTGATGTATGCTCAGGTTTGTACAAGGCCTGACATTGCATTTACAGTTGGAATGTTAGGGAGATATCAGAGTAACCCAGGTATTGACCACTGGAAAGCTGCAAAGAAAGCCTTGAGATATCTTCAAGGGACTAAGGATTACATGCTTACATATAAACGATCAGACAATTTGGAGGTGATTGGGTACTCCGATTCAGACTTTGCTGGCTGCGTTGACTCTCGTAGGTCAACATCAGGATACATTTTTATGCTTGCCGGTGGAGCTGTATCATGGAGGAGTGCAAAACAGACCCTAATTGCTACTTCCACTATGGAGGCTGAGCTCGTTTCATGTTTTGAGGCTACCTCACAAGGATTGTGGTTAAAGAGTTTCATTTCTGAGCTTGGAATTGTGGATTCAATATCCAGGCCAATAAAGATATATTGTGACAATTCAGCTGCTGTTTTCATGGCTAAGAATAATCGAAGTGGTAGTCGAAGTAAGCATATCGACATCAAGTATCTAGCCATAAGGGAACGTGTCAAGAATAAGGAAGTGGTCATTGAACACATTAGCACTGAATTGATGTTAGCTGATCCTTTGACTAAAGGCATGCCACCATATAAATTTAAGGATCATGTGGGTAGTATGGGACTTGTTTCTCATATGTAAAGTTTCGTTATTGGACGAATGTTGTGAAACTCTGAATTTATGGATATTTCTCATGTTTTATGGATATGTGCACATTTATGTTGTTTTGAGAAATATCAATACGGTTTGGACCTCGAATGAACATAAGGTTTATTCATAAAGATTATGCGGTAAAGTTGAAACCATAATGCATTGTAATACATGGAAGATACTACTCGTCCATAAGGGGAACTATCGCCATGATTCATGTATTGTGTTTTCTAAAGTTTGGGTAAATGTGGGTTTACGGACCAAGTGGGAGAATGTTAGCAGTTTGTGGTCCGTTGGGATTCCTAACTGCATAAGGATAATATTTGTTTATTAATATTATAATTCTCACACTATTTATGACGTAATAAAAGGAGACCCACTAACCAAGTAACTCCCACTATTCTAGAATTATCGGGAGATAACCACTAAAGAAAACCGCTAAAGTAATACGTAACTGATGGAGTTACGTATATAAAAGATAATAGAATCCCTAAGGTCCCTAAGCACGAAATATACACATATAGAAAAACCAATCCATCAGGTTGTGAGGGTCGGTGCTTAGAAGAACCTTACGGAGTAAAGGACTAGAAGAATTCTACTTGATAAGGGCTAGAAGAATTCGAGAGGAAAAGAGGGCTTGAAGTTCGTGGTCTTTCAATCGGCAAAATTAAGAGCAATGGCTGGAGGTATTTCGATTCTTAAATTCCGCTGCGTTAAATTCATAATAAAGTTTTCTATGAATTGTTAAAGTTATGCTTACACTCTCACAAGAATCTGCTTCACTAGCCACTAGGTTGGCCTTTTCCTTACATGGAATTTCTGCTTAGCTAAGCTTAGATGTTTGTATCTTACCGAGTAGTAGTCTTTCTTGCTATCTCTAGTTGAAACCTTGAGGCATCTGACACTTGATCAGGCTACGGTCAATTCTATTGGCTCATCCTGATGCAGTTGTTGACAGCCACTTTATTAAAATACATAATTGCATGTTTCCATGCATCTCCTGACATAAGTTGTACTTCATAGGTTCATCATTTGTAATCTCATTTTGAGGGTTGCTATGCGAAATAGATCAATGTGTTTCCTTTTATTTATATTTTTCTTTCCTTCTCTTTCTGCTGGTGTATAATTTTGGTGTCATATTTTAACACGACTTTATTTTAAAGTTTAAGCTGTCAAAGGGAGATACATGAAGTGTTTTGATCCAAGTTCCAACAATAACGCATGTTGCCAAATAAGTGGAGCAAGACTATTGATCGGGTCGAATTCTTGATCGATGACGTGTCTCGAAATAGCTGACCTGACCACTCAGAATTTGTTGATATGGTAGAGCTTGAGGTAGAGTTGACCTGGGAGAGAGGTAGCAAACGTGAGCTACGGACCGACAAAGGACGGGAGGGGTTGTTCCCTTTGTCGGCACTCCGAGGCTCAAGTCAGTATCGAATGGTTGAGAGCTTATCGAGTGACTTGTGCGCTATTGGTAAGGTGGTTGTATGTTATTAATGGCATTTATGAAGGGGGTATTTATACCTACTGGGGTAATGATTACCTGTACAGTGCCATCTGCAGGCGCATTAAATGTGCCACCTGCTCCGTACGGCATGTCAGACTCCATTAAATGCTTGAAACGACGGAATGGACCCCAGGGGTGGTCGACCTTGGCGCGACCTAGGAACCATTTGGTCGAGTTTGAGCCGACTTGCCTTGGACTTGGTCGATGGTATTTCGACTGGACTTGATGGCAGTCGAGTCGACACGGTTGAATGGTCAGCATTTTCCTTCTTTGAAGGGTTTACCGTGGATACGACCGACTTGGAGGCTTACGTGGCAAATTTGACCGGTCCTTCACTCCACGTGGCGAGCGGGTATTGGTCCACGCGTCACTAGCGTAGGGGGTACCGAGTTGGCCCACGTCATTAGCCCCCGGAAAGGCGGTGCTACGCTTACGTGGCAGCGTCCTTTCGTATTTCGAGAAGTGGGCCCCCAGGCGTAATGATGGCGACGGTTCGCCTTCGATTTTCCCGCCTAAGGTAACCTCTATAAATAGCCCCATAAGGCCTTCATTTCTTCTCTTCACCTTTTAGAAATTTTCAGAGCATTTCGAGTTCTTCAGAGCTTTTCGAGGCAAGCAACCGGTACTTCCGAGTCGACCAAGTCAACAGCGGATCCCTCCGGTAAGTTCCTTCGATTTAGCTTCTTCTTCCCCTTTTTGCTTCAAATTTTCTTTCTATTTCCGTTAATTTGAGAGTCCGTAATCGAGTGAGAAGAGCCCCATCTCGAATCACGTTCAACTCGATCCCTGACACGAAAACCTTAACCCTTATTTCAAGGAGAAGGCAGAATTCAAGGGAATCCGGTCGAAGCATTATTGAGCAGTGGGATGTCTTCTTCTACCTCGACTAGTTTGGATCTGTCGGACAAAATTCCGGGACCTGGTGATGACGTAAACTCGCTCTCCTCAACTTCAAGTGAGGAGGAGTCGGTTAAATCACAGGGCTCCGATAGGGTAGAAGTAGCGGAAGTGTCGGAAGACTCAGAGGACAGGCAGTCGGCCTCCCCCTTGGGTCCCGTAACCTCAGCGGAACCCATAACAGCAATACCCCCAGTTGGGATGTCCATCGGCCCGGAGTTCTCGAGTCGGGTGGGAGGCGCAGGGCCATCGACCTCCGTAAGTCAGGGCGATGAGGGTATACACATCCCTTACGGTAGGAAATCCCCTAGCCGAATTTTAGAGAAGGACCCTAGGTTGGTCGAATGCAAAGTATCGGCCAAGATGTTCGAAGAAATGAGAGAGATACTGTTTGGGGGGGATGTCGAGCTGGGGGGATATAGTGTAGTTCGACCTCAAAGAGGGGAATCCATGACCGACCCTCCGCAAAATTGCATCACTGTGACTTGGAAAATGATCCAAGCAGGGTTTCGAATCCCGATAGACGATGATATCCTCGACATTCTGAACCACTTGAACATCAGCCCGGTCCAATTGATGCCGAATGGTTATGCGATGCTCAATGGGATCCGGGTACTGATGAGGTATTTTGGGATTCCCATGCTTGGAGTAGCTAAGGATCTCTTTAATGTGAGTGTAACCAAGGAGAGGTCCGGGTCAGGCTACGGGTTCGTACAACTTTCATTTAAGCAGAAACGCAAACTCACAACATCGCCGACCTCTTCTAATGGACAATCATGGAAACAACAATTTGTGTACGTCGAGAGCGAGTCGGGGTGGCCGAATTTATGGAATAGAATGTGGTGTTGGAGGCCGAGCTCAACATTGCCGATTGCAGCTACGCGCTGGTCGAATACTTTCATCCGAGACATGTTATCCCTTGGCCAGTTCGACTGCAGGAAGTTGATCGAGAATAAAGTATTGGTCGATTTTGGCCTAGCCCCCGGCCGCATTAGTCGGACGTTCGACCTTGGTAAATTGGACGGTCGAGTCGAATTAACCATTTTGTATTCATGTTTGCATCTTGTATCTCTCTGGTCGATTCTAATATTCAACTCTCTCCTTTTCAGATAAAGTAATAATGAGTCGATTGGCGAAGATGAGGGCCGACATGGAAGAGCTCGCCGCTAGGCATGCCATAGCAAAAGCGGCCGAGGTGGCACAACCCCACAAAACTACGGATGCCATTCTTCCGAGGGAGGGGGACCAAGCAGGCGCCGAGCCGACCCAGACCTTGAAGAGGAAAGATAAAGCCCCCATCCCTGAGCCTGAGAGGAAACGGTCGAAAAAGGATAGAGATCCAAAGGGTGCGTCCGTCCCCAAGCCGATAAAAGACATCGAACATGTAGCTGGGAGCAGCCATCCGAGGGGCACGATTTCCACCAGCTCGATCCCGTCGACTCCTTCAGGGACCGAGAAGGCGCCGGCCCCCTTCTCTTCCGAGGCCATCAGAGCGGCGCACCTTCCATTCCACCCCCCAAAAGATGATATTGCCGACTTCTTCAAAATGCTCAAAATTTTCGAGCCACATCTTCCCGGGGGTTATAAGTTGATTGGGGATGACGGTAAGCCTCGAAGGATTGGGTCGATTCCACGGGACAACCGTGTTGCTGGGGCGGTATACCATTGCTGCCAAGTTTCGGTCGACCATGAATCGAGATGGAAGATGTCCGAGGTCGAGCTGGAGATGTCGGTGGCCGTGAAGGTCATTAGGGTAACGACCTATCCCTCAATCTTTTCCACTTCGATTGGGGTTTGATTGCTAACTTCCTTTGTTCTTTTGTTATAGCCCGCGCAGGACATATACCACATGAGTCGAAGGTCCCAGATCTACAAAGAAGGAAGGGGGCGCTTAGAGGCCAAGGCTGGGATCGACTCGGAGGTCGAAATCTTGAAGAGGAAGGTGCTGGATCTGGAAATCGAGAATGCGACTCTCGGCTCGAGCGCGAAGGCAGCAGAGCTGGCGAAGAAGAAGGCAGAAACGGCCCTTGCCGAAACAACAAAGCAACTTGAGGCCAAGAAAGGGGAACTGCTCGAGGCTCACAAGAAGCTCGACGCGGAGGCCGAGAAGACACTTTCCTCCTTCAAGCAGGGAGAAGCGGCGGGGGAGGTGAAGGGCGCCCGAACGGCTATCGAAAGGTGCCAGCGGGTATATGACCAAATTGTGGCGGACTTGGAGCGGTTTGGGTCTTACCGGTTCATGAAGTCGACTGCTTATAAAAGGTTGACCGCAACTTTTGGGGTGGCGGATTTGAAGGAAGGGTTTGACTTATGTTTGGCTCAATGCCGGGCTGAGGGTCTCCTTCCAGTCAACTATGACACGAGTAAAATTGGCCTCATGTGCCCAGACCCTCGACCCCCGCCCCCACAAGCTGATGAAGATCCTGAGGAGGACTGGTCGAAGCACGAGTTTGGATTCGCTATCCCTCTGGCCAAGTCTCTAGTCGGCGGAATCGAGGAGGACGCGAGTCAGATGCCTCAGGGGATCGACCCCATGGTCCTGAATCATGCCCGCGTATTCCCAGAGCTCTTCTTCGAGAAGCCCGCGAACAATCCTTCTGATTTTCTGCACTGTTTTTGTAATTTTCTTTTCAGTTTTATCTTCATGTACCAAGTCGACGCGGGGCGGACGGTCAGTGTTCCTAATGGAAAAATCCAAATGTAATCGCTTTCTGAACTTTAATGAAATTTGTTTCAAGGTTAAATTCAAAGTAGCATTCTCGAGTATGCATGTTCAAATTAAACAATGCCCTTAAGTCGACAACATGTATTGCTCTAGCCCCTTGCGAGTAGGACATCAAGCAGTTAAGTCGATTTTAAGAGATAATTTGTTAATCTGGTCGAGTGTATCGACCAGGCTATTTAACCCATCAAGGGTATGACAACCTTTTGGGTCGAGAAACCACTTCAATTTTATTGATTGACGTTTCGAAGATTACATCTTTTCAAACATAAAAAGCCCTAAGGTTGTGGGTGTTCCACGATCGAGGAATCGGATCGCCCCTCATTTTCTCGAGATGGTATGCGTGATTCTTCCCAATCTTGGAAATCCGAAAAGGACCCTCCCAATTAGCGTCGAGCTTCCCGACGTGTTTCACAACATCGACTTGCTTTAGGACAAGATCACCGACTCGAAAAGCTCGAGGGAGGACCTTCTTATTGTAACTTCTGGTCATGGTTGCTCGATACTGCTGCATCCGCCGGAAGGCTTGATCTCTCCTCTCCTCAATCATGTCCAGGTCGAATTGGCGATTCTCTTGATTGTGGTCGAGCTAATAATGTGATACTCGATCGGTTTGGTGTATCAACTAGGCAGGGATCACTGCCTCGGAGCCGTAGACCATTGAAAATGGGGTTTCTCCGGTGGCAGTTCGGGGTGTGGTCCGATAAGCCCATAAGACCCCGTCGAGTTCTTCGGCCCAGGCTCCTTTGCTCCCGTCGAGTCGGGTCTTTAGATTCTGTACAATCGTCCGGTTGGTGACTTCGGTTTGGCCGTTGGCTTGAGGGTGGCCGACCGAAGTAAAGCGCAAGCTGATGCCGTACTTGGAGCAGTAACTTTTGAACATTTTGCTTCGAAATTGAGGGCCATTGTCACAAATCAGAGTCCTTGGTACTCCAAATCGGCATATGATGTTCTTCCATAGGAATCGTGTCATCACTGTGTGGGTGACCTTGGGGACAGGCGTGGCCTCTACCCACTTTGAAAAGTACTCTCCGCAAACAATGACGAACTGTTGCTATCTTGGGGCAAGGGGAAACGGCCCTACTATATCGATTCCCCATTGGTCGAAAGGCCAGGATATATCCACCGGGGTCATCTCCCTGGGATGTTGATGGGTGATGTTAGAATGCCTTTAACAGCTAGGACATTTTTTTTACCAGATTGATCGAATCTCGTAAGAGGGTCGACCAGTAATAACCGGCTCGAGATACTTTCTTGGCAAGTACCCGGCCTCCAGCGTGGTTTCCACAGGATCCAGCATGCACTTCTTCGAGAACCTCCTTGGCTTGGGAGGGTCACAGACACCTCTTGGCCGGCTCTCTTACGGATCTCTTGAATAACATACCATCCGGATCAAGCGTGTAGCTTGCCGCTTAGGCTACTAGTCGACGTCTCTCCGTTCTGTTTTCGGGCAAGAAATGATCTCTTAAGTGTAAGACAAGGTCGTCTAACCAGCATGGCTCGACGGGGTCGATACTCAGTATAGATTCCCCTTTTTCCTCGATTGATCGGGCTGTGTTTGTGAGAAAAGTAATCGACTTATCTCTTGTCCCCCTGAGGCCGTTGGCTACCTTTGACAGGACGTCGGCTCTTTCGTTTTCTCCTCGGGGTATCTGCTCGAGTCAAAAATTTTCGAATTTCGAGGCCCATTCCCTGACTTTCTCCAAGTATTTAGCCATCGATTCCTCCCTTGCTTCATAAGAGCCATCATATTGGCTCACAACCAGTTGTGAGCCAGTCAGAGCCGCTAAATCGTTGACGCCCTGTTCCTTGGCGATTTTCATGCCCGCTATAAGTGCTTCGTACTCGGCCTCATTGTTTGTGGCTGTGAAATCTAGGCAGATGGCGAAATCGAGCTCATCTCCATCGGTACTTCTCAAGGATACTCTCGCTCCCCCGCCAGATGAGGTCGAGGAACCATCGACTGACAGCGTCCAATGGCACGTGGTTTTCCTAGGCAGGGTTGAGGGTTCTTTTTCGATCAAAAAGTCGGCCAATACTTGGGCTTGATATGCTAACCTTGGTTGATAGGTTAAGTCATACTGGCCCAACTCGACAGCCCATTTGATTAGTCGACCCGAGCTATCTGGTTTGGCGAACACCTGTCTAAGGGGTTGATCCATAAGCACCACAACTTTGTGAGCTTGAAAATAGGGTTTCAGTTTTCGGGCCGTGTGGACGAGCACGAGGGCAAACTTTTCAATTTCCAGGTATCGTGTCTCTGCTCCGTGCAGAATTTTGCTGACGTAGTAGATCGGCATGTGTTTTCTCTCTCTCACGGCAACCAGGACCGAACTGACTACTTCAGTTGACACGACCATATAGAGGTATAAAACTTCTTCGGGCTCAGGCTTCGCTAGGAGTGGGGGCGACTCGAGATATTTCTTCAACGCCTCGAACGCTTGCTCGCACTCTTCTGTCCACTTGAAATCCTTAACATTCCTCAAAACTTTGAAGAAGGGGAGGTTCTTCTCAGCAGACCTGGAAATAAATCGGTTGAGGGATATGATTCGACCAACCAAACATTGTACCTCTTGAATCTTCTTCGGCCTCGAAAGATTACAGACAGCACTACTCTTCTCCGGGTTGGCCTCGATCCCCTTTTGACTAACCAAGTATCCGAGGAATTTTCCGCCGGACACTCCAAAAGTGCATTTACTCGGATTGAGTTTCAGGTTGTACTGTCTGAGCAATTTGAAGGCCCGTGCTATGTCTTGGAGGTGGTCACTAGAACGTGCTGACTTCACTATCATATCGTCGACATAGACCTCTATGGTCTTGCCGATCTCATCTTTGAAGATTCGGTTGACCAGCCTCTGATAGGTAGCCCCCGCGTTTTTAAGTCCAAAGGGCATTACTCGGAAGCAATAAATGCCCTTCACGACTATGAAAGCGGTCTTGTCTTCATCCTCTGGTGCCATGAAGATCTGATAGTAGCCTTGAAAGGCATCCATCATACTCATTAATTCGCATCCAGCAATCGAGTCGACTAATTGGTCGATATTAGGAAGGGGATAGAAGTCCTTGGGGCAGGCTTTATTCAGGTCTGTAAAATCGTTGCACATGCGCCATTTACCACCCGACTTGGCAACCAAGACCACATTGCACAGCCAGTCGACGTACTTGGCTGGTGTGATGTATCCCGCATCCAGCAACTTGTTCACCTCCTCTTCAATTATTTCGTTCCTTTTAACACTTTGGGTCCGCAGCCGTTGTTTGACCGGCTTGAAAGAGGGATCGACATTGAGGTGGTGCATGATCACAGACTGGTCGACTCCTACCAAATCATTGGCGCTCCATGCGAAGACATCCGTATTTTCTTGAAGGAATTGGATTAGGAGTACCTGCTCATGTTCCTTCCCTGGTTCGGGGAGACCGACGTGGGTGATCTTCTCTCTCTGCCCTGGAAAGAGCCCAATCTGTGTCGTTTGGGTCGACGCCTCGACTCGACAGTCCGCAACCTTTTGCTGCTTCTTGGCTTTCTTTGACTTCCGGATGGGCTCATCGCCTGCCGCCTCAAGATCCTCGATTTCATCCTCATCCCCGTCGGGCAGACCCAGGGTCGGAACGATCTGTCGGTTGGGTAACTTCACCTTTTTCATGGAAATTGAGTAACATGCCCAAGCCGTAGCCACATCACATCTCAATTCTCCTTTCCCGTCGGGTGTCGGGAGTTTTATCAATTGGTGGTACGTTGAAATGACTGCTCGAAAGTCGATCAAACCTGGCCTCCCCAAAATGATGTTGTAGGCCGAGGGCTGGTCGACTACTAGATATTCTAGTTCCAGTGTCGATCTCTTAAGGAGTGATCCCATGGAGGTGATCAATCGGACTCGACCTTTAGGGTACACCTCGGAGCCCCCGAATCCTGTTAATGGGGTTTTTAGCGGTTCGAGATTTAAACATTTAAGAGTCGAGAGATAAATAATATTCACGGAGCTTCCATTATCGACAAGGGTTTTGGATACAGCATAGTTGGCCACGTCGAGCGTTACCACCATCGGACAAGTAGGCGTTTCGCCCTCCCGTGGTGGCACGCCGATTAGGTCCTTATTGCTAAAGCTAATATCCTGATCTACCCAACTTTTGCTCGACTCGATCTCCATCACCACGTGGGGCCCGTAGTAGTTTCTCTGGGCCTCTCTCCTGGTCCTCTTCCGGGCAGTCTTCGTGTCGCCCCCAGCTGGGCCACCAGCTATCATATCGATTCGACCCAAGCAGGGGAGGTTATGTTCATCCCTCTCGGTTGGCGGTTTTGCCTCTCTGCGGCGGCGGGGGCTTCTATCGTCGGCTCGAAGGGCCAACTCGTCAAGCTTCTTGACGAACTCTTGGAGCTCTCCCCCCTTGATCAACCTTTCAATTTCATCCTTTAAGGCGAAGCATTCTGAGGTATTATGACCTGATTGTCAATGGAAGTGGCAGTACTTCCCTGAATCCCTGTTCTTTTGGGTCTCCTTAATAGCTTTGGGATTTTTGAATAATTTTTTGTTGGAGATGTTGTATATCTCTTCGATCGATCGGTTCAGGGACGTATAATGCTTCTTAGAGGTACTCCCCGAATTGTGGTCGACTCGGCCCTTGATATCTTTCCTTGGCTCGCTTTTGGGTGGTCGAGCGGCCTCGATCTTTCGACTCGGGGTTCCCTTTTGGGCCATCTCTACCTCCTCTACCCTCATCCAGGATGAAGCGATATCGAGCAATTTGGTTATAGTCGGAGGGTTTTTCCGGACAATATACCGGGAGCACTCCCGATCTCTTAACGCCGCGTGGATTGTGGGTATTACCATATCCATACTTGGAGATTGAACTTGCACCGCGGCTCGGGAGAATCGAGTGAAGAAATCTCTTAAAGTCTCATCCTCCCTCTGTACGATGTTGTAGAGATAGGTCGTCGGCAGTTTGTCGCCCTTGATGAAGGAGAAATGGGTAATGAAATGCTCGATCAATTTGTCGTATAAGCGAATACTTCGCGGAGCCAGCCTTGAGAACCAGTCCTGGGCCGACTAGACGAGAGTGGTGGCAAAAATTTTGGCCCTGACATCCCGAGAATGACCAAACATGCTTATCTTAATCTCAAAACGGTCTACGTGCCGCTCGGGATAGGATACTCCATTGTATGTTAGGAGGTTGGTGGGCATTTTATCCGCCGCCATGGCTGCCAATATCCCCTCGCAGAAAGGGGATCTCGCCTCCCGAGAGCTCCTATACTGGTGAGTCAGCCTCCTATTGGCGGGAGGTGAGAGACTGCTATAGGATACCTCCACTTCATCTTCATCGGCACGATGATTACCTCGAGGTCGAGGGGGGGACTTGCCTCGGTGTGAACGGTGGGAGGAACCTCGTCGGGGCAGGCGGTTCCTCAGGTCCTTTTGATCGATAGGAATCCCTCGGTTTGACAACCTGGGGGCTTCAGGCGGAACCCTAGCCCCCAGTCGATCGAATACCTTGGAATTTTTCGGTTGTTGCTCATCCTCATTGGGAGTGGGGCTTCTCGATCCTCGTGTAGCCCTTAATCCCTGAGCGGGTCCATGCTCTTCTCCTTTGCTTTTGGACTTCGACCTCTTCTCCCCCTGAAGGTCCGGGACGATCGGCCGCTTGCCTCGCTGACGCCCTGACTCGGCTTCCTGATCCTGGGTCAGTACTTCGGTCTGCTGCTGCTCTCGACCTACCCCTTGCCCCTGGTTCTGACCAGCTGGTGGGGACGGGCCGTATGAATCAGGGTGATAAAGCACTGGGGCGGGTTGATACCCCCCAATGAGGGGGGGGGATAACCATAATGAGCCGGAGGCCCGCAATAATACGAATATTGTCCGGGTGATGGGACAGCCGAACTGGCTCGAGGTCTTTCCGGGAACGAGGGGGCTCTGCCTTCAGTTGCAGTGGCGACCGCCTCGGCTTGACACTTTTCCAGGTAAGCGTCCAGATCCGGGGTCGCATAGACCAAGGGGATAGGAGCGACTCGGGGTTCAGCCGCGTGTCGTCCCTGGGCTTGACTCAGCCCCTCTTGGTTTTGGGTTTCCTTTTCATGATCGTTGCCTCCCAAGGTGCGGTGGCTGCGTAACTCCATTTTTCTTCGACTTCTTGTTAGCTTCCCACAGACGACGCCAAAATGATCGGGTCGAATTCTTGACCGATGACGTGTCTCGAAATAGCTGACCTGACCACTCAGAATTTGTTGATGTGGTAGAGCTTGAGGTAGAGTTGACCTGGGAGAGAGGTATCAAACGTGAGCTACGGACCGACAAAGGACGGGAGGGGTTGTTCCCTTTGTCGGCACTCCGAGGCTCAAGTCAGTATCGAATGGTTGAGAGCTTATCGAGTGACTTGTTCGCTATTGGTAAGGTGGTTATGTGTTATTAATGGCATTTATGAAGGGGTATTTATACCTACTGGGGTAATGATTACCTGTACAGTGCCAACTGCAGGCGCATTAAATGCGCCACCTGCTCCGTACGGCATGTCAGACTCCATTAAATGCTTGAAACGGCGAAGTGGACCCAGGGTTGGTCGACCTTGGCGCGACCTAGGAACCATTTGGTCGAGTTTGAGTCGACTTGCCTTGGACTTGGTCGATGGTATTTCGACTGGACTTGATGGCAGTCGAGTTGACACGGTTGAATGGTCAACATTTTTCTTCTTTGAAGGGTTTTCCGTGGATGCGACCGACTTCGAGGCTTACGTGGCAAATTTGACCGGTCCTTCACTCCACTTGGCGAGCGGGTATTGGTCCACGCGTCACTAACGTGGGGGGTGCCGGGTTAGCCCACGTCATTAGCCACCGGAAAGGCGGTGCTACGCTTACGTGGCAGCGTCCTTTCGTATTTCGAGAAGTGGGCCCCCAGGCGTAATGATGGCGACGGTTCGCCTTCGATTTTCCCGCCTAAGGTAACCTCTATAAATAGCCCCATAAGGCCTTCATTTCTTCCCTTCACCTTTTAGAAATTTTCAGAGCATTTCGAGTTCTTCAGAGCTTTTCGAGACAAGCAACCGGTACTTCCGAGTCGACCAAGTCAACAGCGGATCCCTCCGGTAAGTTCCTTCGATTTAGCTTCTTCTTCCCCTTTTTGCTTCAAATTTCCTTTCTATTTCCGTTAATTTGAGAGTCCGTAATCGAGTGAGAAGATAATAGATATTATGATGCATTAGAAGTTAACGCATACACACCGTGTCTGTTGGATGTAGGCCATTTTCTAGAAGATAATAGATATTATGTATTGGCTCTGCATTCATCTGTTCTTGAGACAATTTATCTTGAAGTGGAGATGATCTGCTGAAAAATAGTGAAATCTGCCTCTAAACTATTAATTATAATTAGTGTTACTGTCTCTGACCCAGACCTGGCTTAGCCGAACTTAACCAATTAAAAGAGCAAGTGTATTACACTTGCCATTTGATTGGTCACTCTCCCTAAATTTTCCACCAACCACACGGCAAGTGTAAAACACTCGCCCCCTCGTTACACCGGTTTGGCCGAGCCAAGTTCGGGCTAGAATTACCCAGAATTTTCTTTCTACAATTTCTCTAGTTTTACCATTTTGTAAACATGGATATTTCCATTGGTGCCTGATTATGATGATTCGTGTCTAGTTATTCCTGAATTAGATTCCACGGTTACACACAGCCAGGACATGCTAGAAAGCTCCACCAGCATGTTTGATCCTGAATTCCTGTTTATCGTAATTACTGAATCTTCTCTTTTTAAATTATTATTTGGATCAGTTATATTTATTAATTTCCAAATTTATTTTACTGCTTGTGCCTTTTGTGACTTTCACAGGCTATTGAAGTCATTCTTTGTCTAGAATAATTGAAATTGGTTCATGTATTGCAGTGGGATTCAGAGACAGATTAGAACAAGTTCTGCTGTTCGTAAACTTGTTGCTCTTCTATTCTTGTGGATCAGTTTCGCATACATGGATGCGAAAAGAATTTATGAGGTTGAACTTCCTGAACTGCTAGTGCTGTTATAATTTTGAACTTGTTTTAAATAGTAGTTGCATTAAGTAATTGGACATCATATGTTATGATATAAGTATCTAATGTTGTAGTTGGAGTACTATACTTATTATGACACAAATGACATATTGTGAAGATCATTGTCTGCAAAATTCTATAAGTGCATATTCAAGTATGTTCTCAGATGACATTGATGAACTACTGTTAAAAGGATTATCTTAACTTCTTCTGATTCATTAATGTATTTCATTTAAGATTTCCAACCGCTGGATTACCAAGATTAAGCAGTTCTTTGATCTTTAATATGCATTTATGATATTCTGTTTCTGTGCTTTATATAAGTTAGTTGTTTGATTTCTAGGGGAAACGTCTTGCCAGAAATCCTGAACAACCTTCCCACCTATCTGCCGCTTTTGACTGGTTGTGGGCAAGGATCATTGCTGCAATACTTTTACAGCTGCATATGTTGGCAAAGAAAATTGTGTATAGTAAAATTCAGTCTGCTATTGGCATATCAAAGGTGTGTATTGGACTTACTCCCGGCAGATGCTTGCAACAATGAGGGAAAAAAAATGCAACAATAGTCCTGTAGCTTGAATTTTCTGTGGTTTTTAGTCCTTTATTTTTTCTATTTGGATTACTATTCCCGTAAGTTTCATATATGAAATTTTGGTCTGAATTTTGCTGGAATGATCCAATTTGGCTGGATTTTCCTGTGTTGTTCATGTGACCAAAAAGGGAATACAAGCAAGATGCCCCATGTTTCACGTCACATACCTGAACCGGATGGTTTTCAGCAAAATTAATATTTTCAGGTGAAAATTGAATCAAAATTGCTCATTTTTTAAAAGTTACAGGATAAAAATCCCAATGAGACAAAATAAAGGACTATAACAGAAATGTATTTGCATTTTTCCCTTCAAACCTATCATGAGGTTCTTCAACAGGTACTATTAATAAGAAATGCTAAACAGAAATGATTTCACATTTGACAGGCTGGCGTAAGTGGAGGTGGCAGCTTGCCTCCACATGTTGACAGGTTCTTTGAGGTTAGATGCGTCAATATACTTAGTCAACTATAGAAGAAAGGTATGCTGGTGTATTTTTCACATAAATGTTTTCTTGATCCAGGCAATTGGTATTAAGGTCCAGAATGGATATGGTTTAACAGAATCATCACCCGTTGTTGCAGCTCGGCGGCCAAATTGTAATGTAAGAAACTTTAATCCACATATTGATATCTGTCTAGCTTCACCAACTTTACTTTAGGTATCCTGCCATCCGGATCTATTTGAAAGTAGCTGGAATTCATTTACCCATAAATGATATTCTGCAGCCATAAGGGCTTTTTCCTTTATTTTAGGCAGAAATCCTATGTTATACCCCATTTCCCAAACACAATATCTCTGTTATGCTACAAGCCTAAGTTTCAAAAAGTAGGATGAGTTTTTCAAGATAAACAGCTGAACTTTTTGCATTTTATCAACATAGAGTTAATTCCTATCTTGTAGATCTATTTCTCTTTAACGGAATATATTATTTTTACTTGCTCTAGTAGCAGAAGTGCAGAAAGCATTTCCTGATGCATTTCTTTTTCTGAATGGTTGCTTTTTTGTGTTCCATGCATCTTGACAATGTATAAACTTTAATGTTTGAAGGTTCTTGGTTCAGTTGGACATCCTATTTGACATACCGAAATACAAGTTTTTGATGCTGAAACAAATGTTGTTCTTCCATTCGGATCAAGGCATTGTCAAAGTAAGGGGACCACAAGTGATGAATGGTTATTACAAGGTACCTCCGCTTACTTGTTGAGGTTGTCGGATTTGCATGTTAAATGTCTCTATTTCCAAACACATAAAACTTTCCTATAAGGCTGCTAAAGTTGCACGCATCTCGTGTGAGGATAAATAACATTTTGTTTATTTTGTTTCTTCAACTATTAACTTGATTGTTTACAACTGCAAGAATTGCGGACAAATAGAAAAACACAAGTTAAGATGTTCGAAAGAACAAATGTATTTGTCCATGTATTATTGAGTGAAACTAACATTATATGTATGAAAAGACAAAATATATGGTAAAATAGTTATCTAACCATACATAACAAGATGAACTATAAATCTTAGATAACTAGAACTCTTACATAAATTAATAATTTTGAAGACCATGAATTGTCGGCATAATTCTGTGACAGTGCAGAACGAAACATAAATGCGTCATGCTTACACCTCTGCTGTATTTCTAAGTTCATTTCTTACCACTTTTCTTTGGTAATGAGCAGAACCCCGTAGCGACTAAACAGGCTTTAGATGAAGATGGATGGTTAAATACGGGCGATGTAGGTTGGATTCATCCTCCTCATTCTAGAGGTCGAAGTCGTCAAGCTGGAGGTGTAATTGTCCTAGAAGGACGGGCAAAAGATACGATAGTCCTCTTAACAGGTAATTCAAAATTCAAAATGCTTGTGCTGAATAATATATGTTGCTTTCCAACGAAGTACTGAGTTGAATTAAGTAGTCTATTGTTGTCAAAGGTATCTCCTCTTTACTAAAGCAAGGTAATGCTCATGAAATTTAACCTTCTTCAGAGGATACTATTTTTACGGAACCTGGAAGCCTAGTTCTGTAGTTCTTCATTTCAAGAAAGAAAACAAAAAAATTACTTAACCTAACCTTCCCCCTGACGCATTTTGCTGACTAAAAGAACATTGAATTATAAGATGTTTCCAAAATGAAAGTTAATTATGGATGTACATCACACCCTTCAACTATACGCATATTACAACAAATATTCAATATTACCGAAGCATGCAGATCTGAATGGTCTTTCTTATACTTGTTTGTTTGACAAAATATTCAGGTTGAGGGTAAAATATTCCGTTTATGACTACTTTTCCGGTTAGTGGGACTATTTTGTAATTGTGAATGGAAGAGACAATAGTTGGTACTAAATTATTTCAGAGGAAATAAACATAAGTAATCTTAAACAAAAGGTATACACTTGCTTTTCGAAATTAGTAAATGAAACTATTAGTTTTGACTGGGCTATCTGAGGCACATATGTAATGTGAATTTCCCACTATTTCTTAGAAGAGCAGGCTATTTCACATAATTGATATTTATTCTGTGTCGTATTTGCTGATAAAAATAGGGGAAAATGTTGAGCCAGCAGAGATTGAAGAAGCTGCTCTCAGAAGTGCCCTTATTCAGCAGATAGTAGTCATTGGCCAGGTAAAAATAGTCATTTATTTCAAATATGAATGCCTCTTGTAATGTAAAGTTGGTGATAAAGCACATAATTTATCAATTTTTTTACAATACAGTATTTGTATTGTGTAGGATCAACGACGACTTGGAGCTATTGTTGTCCCGAACAAAGAAGAGATCCTCTTGGAAGCTAAAAAGATGTCAATTGTGGAATCTGATGCATCCGAGCTCAGTAAAGGGAAACAAATAAAGTTGCTGTACGAGGATGATGTGGTCGCAAAAATATCAATAAGGTTCTTGCTTAAAGGAACAAGAAAACCATTCAATTCTCAAAACGTAGTCTCCAAAACAAACTAAAACAAGTATTTAAACCTTCTCCTACTAGGTTACGGATATAACAGAGAAAATAAATAACAGGAATTAATAAAACTAGATTAATAATAAACTTGGCCTCTAATCGCCATAGCGTGGATTGGCCTTTGGAATCCGACTACTCCTCCTAGGCCCACGGGGCTGCTCTGGTACGGGCTCATCATTCTCCCCCCCTTCAAAACGAACCTTGTCCTCAAGGTTTAGCTCCGGAAACTACTGCAATAGGATGGATACCGGTTCCCAAGTTGCATCTTCGGATGGTAGAGACCTCCAATAGACCAATGCTTCTTGAACTCTCCTCCCGTTTTTATCAACTATCCACCGAACCTTCAGAATGTGGGCTGGTTCCACTCGAATGATTCCATCTTCTCCATATGGTGGCAAGGAAGGAACAGTAGTGTGATCATCGCCTCCCTTCCGACGTAATAGTGACACATGAAAGATTGGATGAATCCTAGCCGTATCGGGAAGTCGAAGGCGGTAAGCCACAGGCCCAATTCTCGCTTCAACTTGATACAGGCCATAGAAACGGCTGGCTAACTTTTGATGAACTCTTTTGAAAACGGATTGCTGCCGATACGGCTGTAACTTCAAGTAAACCCAATCCCCAACCTCAAAACTTTCCTCGTGGCGATGTCGGTCAGCAATTTGTTTCATACGATTCCGTGCAGCTGTCAGGTTAGTCTTTAATTCCCGAAGTATCTCATCTCGGCTTTGTAAGGTACGCTTAACCTCTTGAACCACGGTGGAGCCAGGTTCATAGTAAGGCAAGATTGGTGGTTGTCGACCATACACAGCCTCAAAAGGTGTCATGCCGATGGAGCGGTGGTAGCTCGTGTTATACCAGTATTCCGCCCAAGCTAAGAAAGCTCCCATTTTTTTTTTTTTTTGAAAAATTTTATTTTCTCCAAAATAAAATTTCGGGCATTTCCAGCTCTTTGGAATTTAATTTTTTTTCTCAAAATAAATTCCTTGGCTATTTTCAAACTCTTTGAAAATTCATTTCTATCTCTCGTTTTAATATTTTCTCTTTGATCTTCGTTGGGGCTTGCGAGGGGACCTGCAGGACTAATTAATTTTAGCTCCAAACGGATCAATCTATTATCATCCCATTATAATAATTGATTACCGTTTAACAATATTTAATTCCACTAAATAAATATTGTTGCACTCTAAAATTAATTAAATTATTCACGAATTTCTCGATCTAGAATAATTTTGCATTTTACTCCTCTGTACAGATATCCATGAAAAATAAATCAATACTACTATCATTTATTTTTCACTTTCAATCTGAAATTACTTGATTCGCCTTAAGTTCAAATTCCCTGTACGTATGTGAAACACATTCAACATACAACTTCGGTGACGAACACACGAAGTACTTTGGCCAAAGTTTTAATTCGAACTTTTGCAAATCTATTTCAGGGATATCTTTAAACCTTCCAGCAAGGCTACAGATTCCTTGATCAATGTTTCTCTCTAGCACATTTCATGCAATCACCGAACGTACAAAGTATTTTGGCCACCCGTTACCGAGACCTCACTTCTGAGTACATCACAGTGATTAACACTACATGCCTAAAGTAAAAACACTATCAGGATTAAGAGTCTAATGCTTCCGAGATTCTGTTCATTTTAGATAGCAGTATAAAATGAACGATCTCAATGGTCCAGTTCGATGTTTTCAATCTCATTGAAAATCATCAATGTGTTATAATTGGAAACTTCATTTCCCTATGACGAAAGACTAATCATCTTATATAACACATTATAGTCTCGATAAGAACATTTTCTTATCATACCGACTAGAACTTTAATGACACGTGATTTCTGGTATTTACAGTCTTTTCCTATGAAACACATTTCATATAAAAATACCATCACACGTCATTAATTATTAAATTTGTAAAATACTCATAACTTGCTTTAATTTCAGTTTTATTAATCCAAAATATTTACAATATAATTGGATTTTCAGGGCATTTATGCCAACAAAAACTTTGGCCAAAGTACTTCGTGTGTGCGTCACCGAAGTTGTATGTTGAATGTGTTTCACATACAGGGAATTTGGACTTAAGGCGAATCAAGAAATTTCAGATTGGAAGTGAAAAATAAATGATAGTAGTATTGATTTATTTTTCATGGATATCTGTACAGAGGAGTAAAATGCAAAATTATTCTAGATCGAGAAATTCGTGAATAATTTAATTAATTTTAGAGTTCAACAATATTTATTTAGTGGAATTAAATATTGTTAAACGGTAATCAATTATTGTCATGGGATGATAATAGATTGACCCGTTTGGAGCTAAGATTAATTAGTCCTGCAGGCCCCCCCGCAAGCCCCAGCGAAGATCAAAGAGAAAATATTAAAACAAGGGAGAGAAATAAATTTTCAAAGAGTTTGAAAATAGCCAATGAATTTATTTTGAGAAAATAAATTAAATTTCAAAGAGTTGGAAATGCCCGAAATTTTATCTTGGAGAAAATAAAATTTTCAAAAAAAAGAAAAGAAAAAGTTTTTTGCTGATGTGGCAGTGATGACGTGTCATGCCACGTCAACGGGTCAACGCCAGGTGGCGCGCCAAATGGATGGCCGTGATCGCGCCGCGTCAGCACATATAGCGGCCCAGATTTGTTTCAAAAACGGGTCGGATAGCGGTTCAATGGAGCGGGTCTCCGGATAAGGTCGGGTCAAGGATCGGCCCGGACACGTGGGTGATTGGTTCACTACTGAACCGGTTTTCGGACCTGAACCAGTTCGGTCGGGCCGGACCGGACCGGACACGTGGCGGCCAACTGTGGTGGCGTGTGTGAGACACATGCCAACACACAGCCAGCTTCAGGCCGCGCTTGCCTCGTCAGCTCGGCGTGTGCTTGGTGGCTACGGACTCCTGGCGAGCTGCTCTTCCATGTGGCGCTTCCGGATTTGCATTTTGAGCTTGGGGCGCACGGCTGAATTACGAAAATGACATTTCTACCCTTGAATGACTTGGAGTGCAGTCCAATTTTTGGGCAGACTTGGGGCTCACATTCAATTTCTGAAATTGGCAAATAAGTCCCTTAATTGAGACTATAAATAGGGCTGCCTCCCATTCATTTCTGTATCAATTTTTTGGCATTCCTTTTCTCGCCAGATTCAAAGCCATTTGGCTAATTTTCTCTCACTAATTAATTAATCCTTGATTAAGGATTAATTAATACTTAATTAGGTGGTTATATAATTAATATATAATCCACTTAATTATTAGAAAATAGGGATTTTCAGGTTTTAGAAAAAAGGGTTTTTCTGAAAAATATTTTCTCAAAGTATTTAGTGAAATACTATCGGAGCCCACACTCCAATTTCTTAATTGGGGATATTGCGGAGAAGCTCTACCGGTTTCACGAGAAGATATCGAGGTGCTGGAAAAGTGTCGTTGATAGCCACCAAGTAATGATAGTTCAGGATATACAAACACGACAAAACAAAATGTATATTAAATGAAATACGTATCAAATGCACAAATACAATATAAAAATATGATCATACTGAAAAAATAAAATGCACCGCGTGTTAGGTATCTGATATAAATGTATATTAAATGAAAGGGAAAATTACATCCAGGTCCCCTAAGGTTTGCTATCATTACAATTTAGTCATGTCTTTTCATTTATTACAAAAAAAAAAAACCCTATGAACACTTTTTCAGTTGAGGACCCTGACGGAATAGTGGAAAAGTCAAGCATACACTTTTTCGTTTTTTACAAAAAAACCCCTAGGAACAGTGTTCATAGGGATTTTTTTATAATAAATGAAAAAGTAGAGACTAAATTGTAATTATGACAAACCTCAGGGGAACTGGATATAATTTCTCCTAAATGAAATACATATCAAATATTCGAACACGGGATATAAATATGATCATATTGAAAAAATAAAATGTACCATTTGTTAGGTATCTGATATGGTACTGATAAATGATATATTTAGAATTATCGGTAAAATAGTACCGTACACCACTCTTTATATCTATGACAAAAAGATCTATTATAAAAATTAGGGATGCAAACGAGCCGAGCCGAGCCGAGCCCTTTTTTCTAGCTCGAGCTCGGCCCGACCAAGGCTCGCTCGGCTCGGTTCGGTTCGAGCCAAATGAATAATATATTATTTTTAATTAAAAGTTAGTTTTTTAATATATTTTTATATATAATAATATATATTTATTAAATATATATACATATATATTATAAATATATTAATTTTTTATTAATTTTATATAAAAACCAATAAATATATATATAATATTATATAATAATAAAATATTTATATATATATAAATAAAAATATTATTTTTTTAATTAAATATATAGGCTCGCGAGCCACGAGCCTAACTAAAAGGACCTTGAGTTCGGGTTTGGCGCGAGCTTGCTCACCAGGCTCACGAGCCGGCTCGGCTCGTTTACATCCCTAATAAAAATCGAACTTAAATAGTTAAATCGTGAGAGGGAAAAGAAAACGAAAAAGTAGCGAGGAAGGTAATTTTGGAAAATATTCGATCGGAATAGGTCTCTGTTTTATCTGCCATTAGCTTGTCGTAAGCTATCCTGTAAATTCCCAGGTATGCATGCATGCATACCCTGCAAATTTTGCACCGCATAAAACAATGCAGCAAGTTCCAGATCCCGATCCAAGGCAAGAAACTTCATGCCCATGTGATCAAAACAGGTGCAGAGCTTCATGGGCCTCTTTTTCCCAATACACTCATAGACGTGTACGGCAAATGCGGCCATCTGGGAGACGCCGTCCAACTGTTCGACGAAATGCTGGACAGAGACTTAGCGTCCTGGGCCTCGATTTTCACCGCACACAACCTGGCCGACTGCCCCAGACAGACCCTCCTGTTGTTTCCAAAAATGTCGTCCATCGACGGCCTCCGACCGGACCATTTTGTCTTGGCTACTCTGGTTAAGGCTTGTGCTAGTTTGAAAGCTCTGAGACTTGGTCTACAACTGCACGCCCAGTTTGGTGTTTCGTTTTTTTCACAAGATGATGTTGTTAAGTCGTCTCTGGTTGATTTCTATGCAAAATGTGGATTGCCCGATGAAGCCCGTAAAGTATTCGATACGATTTTGTTGAAGAATGTGGTTTCTTGGACTAGCTTGGTGTATGGGTATGCAAGGATGGGAAGAAAGACAGAAGCCCTTAAACTTTTCCATGAAATGCCTTACAAAAACTTGCATTCTTGGACTGCTGTGATATCGGGATTCGTGCAAGGCGGGTGTTGTATTGACTCGTTTAGGCTTTTCAATGAATGTAGGGGAGAAGGAGTTCTTGATATTGCAGAGCCATTTGTTCTTTCAAGTTTAATAGTCGGTTCTGCTAATTTAACCATGTTAGAGCTCGGGAAGCAAGTTCATCGATTGGTCATAACTCTGGGGTATGAATCTAGCTCATTTGTTAGTAATGCATTAATTGATATGTATGCTAAATGCAGTGATATATCATCAGCACAGACTATTTTTAGTAATATGAAGAACAAAGATATTGTTTCATGGACATCTATAATAGTCGGGCTTGCACAGCACGGGAGAGCCAACGAAGCACTATGTTTATACGATGAGATGATCTCGATTGGATTGAAACCAAATGAAGTGACGTTTACTGGTCTAATTTATGCATGTAGTCATGTTGGCTTAGTTGACGAAGGTAAGCTGCTTTTCGAATCCATGGTTAAGGATTTTGGAGTCAAACCCTCTCTTCAGCATTATACATGCTTAGTGGATCTTTATAGCCGATCAGGCCATATTGAAGAGGCTGAAAATCTACTGAATTCCATGCCATTCATTCCTGATGAAGCTGCATGGGCTTCTTTACTAAGCGCTTGCAGTCAAACCGGGAAAAACAGAACCGGGATTCGAATAGCCAATCATTTGCTCCAGTTGGGACCGGAAAACACATCAACATGTATACTTATGTCTAATATTTACGCCCGTGCTTCCATGTGGGAGAGTGTATCTAAAGTGAGAAAACTGATGATGACTATGGAAACAAGAAAGAAACCGGGATTTAGCTGTGTCGATTTGGGAAAGGAGAACCAAGTGTTTTACGCTGGTGAAACGAGCCAGCCTATGAGCGATGAGATTTTTTGTTTGTTAAAGGAGTTGGATTGTGAGATGAGGAAGAGAGGCTATGTTCCTGATACTTCTTTGGTTTTGCATGATATGGATGAGCTCGAGAAGGAAAGGCAGCTGTTTTGGCATAGTGAGAGAGTGGCTGTGGCTTATGGGCTGCTTAAATCTGGTAAGGGGATGTGTATAAGGATCATCAAGAACCTGCGTGTTTGTGGAGATTGCCATACTTTTCTGAAGTTTGTGAGCAGTATTTTGGGGAGAGAGATTGTTGTTAGAGATGCTAATAGGTTTCATCATTTTAAGAATGGTGTGTGCTCTTGTCGGGATTTTTGGTAGGACCCTGTCGTAGTGTCATTTTGTATCGGACACCATGTCAAAAACATGTCATGTGGTATACTTGAAATGAATCGGTTCCACCTATGTGCATCGTGTCCATATTACCCATATCTGTATACACGCATTATAGGTACTCTAGATGTAGCTTCCTTGTGCTATAAAAAACATCACCTACAAACTTGATATGCTCAATGTTAATGTGCTCCAAAGTCCAAGACAAAGGGGTAGAAAAGCATTAACCTCAGTTTTTCATTTGCAATTTAATAACATCCCTAATATCGTTCCACCAAGCCCAGGTTCTAACACAACAGTCATCAAACACCCAATAAAATGCTAGCAAAATTCACTTCACTAGCTTATTGCATTTATCAATACCCTAATGTTACAACCACCACCAGCAAGAACCTTGCCACAATCTAGATCCAAATGTCTGAAGTGCAGTCACCGCCTGGATATCTCATCTCGTGTGCCAACGAGGGGCCATCGGGTTCTGATCCGAAATCCACAAAGAAATTAGGGTTTATAGAGAGACCGCCTTTCTCAGTGTCAACATCAATCTGTAACATATGGCTGCCTTTCTGCACAAGATCGGGATAGAACTGTTTGTCCCATGTGCTGAACAGAGAATTTGTAGCATACAAACGTTTCCCGTCCAAACTCAGTTGGATCATCTGTGGTCCTCCCCTTAATTCATGTCCCTGAGATCAAGAACCAAGAAAGAGTAAAGAAGAAAGATAATAAAATTATTAATTTCACATAATAATTGTTCTAAAATATTGTGGTTTAAAATGGGAAAACATAAGAAATACCTGAACTTGTGGTACGTCAACCTGGAATGTTGTACCATCTTCTGCCTCAGCAAGAACTGTGCTTCCTTTTCTTATCAAACCTCCAACCCATACCTGACCCACTAGTCGGGGGTTTGCTGGATCCTCAATATTGTATTGTCTGATATCTCCATGAAGCCAGTTTGCCAAGTAGATGTAACGGTCATCAAGAGATATCAGAAAATCAGTTATAAGACCAGGCATTTCTGGAAGTATCCAGTTCTGCACCTTCAACGGCTTCACTGATACCGATAACTGCATTAGGTAAAATGTCAAAAACGAGTTGTTTAAATATTTTTTTCTTGTCATAATATATATATATATTTCCTTTGGATTGATGCATTTTAATTACATCTCTAATTATCACGAATACCCTTTTTTTTTCTTGGCACTTGGATTTACTAATCAATATTTGAATTTTAATTCATATAATAGCATGTGGTTAAGGCGAAGCTTAGAGTATTTTGGGGGAGTTTTTGTAATTACGCCAAACTGCAAGGTATATCTGTGTAATTCCCCCAAAACAAAATATAAGCTTTTATTATTACATACCTCATGGTCCCATGACCCGTCAGGCTTCTTGAAAAACCTCACCATGTTGCTTGTCAAAGCACATCCCACAAATCCAGTATCCTTAGCTGGGTCGTGCAAGAATCTTATCTGCATAAACATTAGCAAACACCAGTTTTGGCAAACATAAAAAGCCATAGCTCAATAAAAGAAAAGAAAAGAAAAGAAAAGAAAGAACACAAAAATGTTTACCTCCAAAGGTAAGAGACCGGTATTCCCAAGATCCAATGTTTGCTTCAACTCACCCCCGGGCCAGCTGTACACATGTAAATGTCTCCCGTAAAGTCCATCTGAAACATGATCGAGGTTGAAACCTTTGGTGAAAGCAGAAGGGGCTCCCCAAGAAGTGCTTATCATGGTCTTATGCCGGGGTTGGTACCAGAAATCATACCCATAAAGGGGGCTGTGACCTGGTTTCTCCCACCTGTTATAGAAAATCGGGACGTTTCTATTAGTTATAGCTTTTACATGTCTATAACGGAATTTCGAGTCTTATGAGAATGGCTATCCAGTTCTCTCAACATGATTTATCACAGATGCACACCAATATATGAGGTGTTAGCAAAAAAATTTACTTTTTTTAGAGTTAAAGTTGTGATAGTAAGAGTTGGGAAAGTTTGGATAAAGAAGTATAGAAGCAAGTCTAAATTATAGAAAAACGATCCCAGAAGCTGAAAAAGGCATCCCAAAAGTGCTTCTAGCTTATTTGAACGAGAGGCAACACTCAGATTCCTGGTTTTTCCTTTTATGTTTTAAGGCAGAAAAGCACTTTAATATAAATTTGCAAACACACAAGTGCTTTTGAGCCTGTGGCCTTTTCAGGAGCAGATGAGCAGTGTTAGTTAGCCCTCTCTTCCTATTTCCCTTTTCTGGGGAAAACATAAAAACATAAAGCTAAAAGCAGCTCATACAAGTGTCCTTTTCCAAACTCAAAACAACTTTAAGCCGATTCTGTTTGAAGCATCCCCAAATTTCACAACTCACCATCTCTAAAATTAAGCACATTCAAGTAACAAACAGTGAAACAGAGAACCGTACCTTCCTTTCACATTAAAATCTGAATCAAGCAGAAGAAATCCGTTCCCTTCAGCTTTTCCATCTTTGTCTCCGAGACACGAAACCATGATCTCACCGGAAGCAAGACAGTGAGCTGTGTGTGGATAAGCCAACCCAGTCTTCTCTATGATATCTTTCGGGTCAACAACTTTATGCAAAGTTGGAGCTTTTGGGTCCTTCTGAGTATCAACTGCGTATATACGACCAGACCTGAGAATATGGCAATTAAAGGTCATGCATTCCAAGTGTATAAAGATAACAATCCAAATTGAAATTAGAAACAATTTCGGGCACTCACACTAACGAAGGAAGAACTAGAAACCGACGTGCAGCTGATGGATCTCCATGGCAAGAGCTGCAAGCATTCCATCCAGAATGATGCAGTTCATCACCAACAAAAGGCATCGGCAATCTGTGTATCACTTTTGAATAAGTCGGTGAATTTGGATCCACATCCACCGTGGCAAGGTAATCTGGTTTATCCTTTCCTGTTCCTGTAAACATCAAAAGCAAAACACATGAACACTTAAGAACACTCTGAAAACACAAGAATTATATTCGTTTCATAGGAAAAAAACAAGCAATCCTGCCAAAGTACTTCGATTGAATGATGAAAACTGTACTAGAATCAATCTCTTCTCAATCCATCTTTCCGAATTACTATAATTTCCACTACATAAAAGCATCTGAATCAATCCAAGAACATTCAAACACAAACAATCCATAAAAAATTCAAAAGATCAAATACCTCGGATGCATCACCACATAAACCAATCAAACCCTCCATCTGAGAAACACCCAACATCCCAAATACAACCCCCACCACAGAAAAAAAATTAAAAGATTAATAAAAAATACCTGTATAGATACAAGTAACATAGATAAGAGCTTCCCTGGGACCAGCCATGGCTTCCAGAGGAGTAGCATATCCTGGTCCCTCCTTACAGCACCCATTCCCCACCTCCGCATGTTGCGCCACCAACATATCAGTCGCCATCTTTTCCCACTTTCTTCTTCTCCCCTTTCTGTTTCAGTTCTTGATTTCTTCACTCTCCTTCGCTCTTGCCAACGAATTTAAACAAAACCCAGATCACAAAATCACTTCAAAACGCCATACCCTGTTTTGGAATCTAAATGGCTGTCCGTCACGGGTATCGTTACAGAAGCCACGTTACAGGATGGGCGACGAATAGCAACCGTTCGGATAAAGCTAACAGCTTTCGTCGTCTTATGAATCATTCACTTTTTGTCTGGATTTGGGCATGACTTTTATAGTGTGGAAATTTTTTTTGAAAAAAAAAGTGTCTAGGTGGGATGAATTCGCCACGTATATTTGGAAATTGTAATCCTCATATTATTACGTTTTCCACGATCTTCGCAACACGGCACTTTAACATCAAGATAGAATTTTGCTACAAGTCTATTTCATCAAATAATCAAGTTTTATAGTTTCTACAAAAAAAATAATTACACAAAGTATATTCTGAATTTTTTAAAATATCTGTTTAAAATCTCGTAATTCATAGGTGGAGGTGTGAATCTAGTCAATGTCTTTATCTCCTTAAGTGGAATCTTAATTGTCATAAATTTTAAGTTTTAGCTATAGGACTCTGCCAATCTATGAAAGATTTTTCCTCACAAATAATTAATTTTTTTTAGAAATATTAATTAATTATTTTTTTTCACAAATATTAATTATCTTATCTTGTAAATAATAATTTATACTAAGTAGAACTCTAAGTTTTAATATTCTTATAAAGACCCCAATAAATTTAGAACTTTAAAAATATACGAAATTAACTCATCTATATTGATTAGAATTCTAATAAAACTTATCAAACTTGTTAGGGAAATTATAAAAGAAAAAATAGAATCACTAATTTTCTTGTAAAAGAATCCAATAAAATTCAAACTAAATCAAGAATTTATAATAAAATCAAAAGTAAATTAAGAATTCAAATCTATCATACATAAATCATATCATAAACTTCTATTTATCTTTGTTTTTAAACTTTTTTGTTCCTTTTCTCGTTTTTTTTTTTTTTTTTTTTTTTGTCCTTTTTCTCTCTATTTTTTTCCTTTTTCTTTCTAAAAAGTTTATACTTAAAAGCTATTAAGAATTTACGGAGAAATCAAGTAAAGAAAAAAAAAACTATAAAGAGAATAAATAGACAACTATTGCTGCTAAGCTAATCACTATTCTAATGGTACTAATCTAATCTAATGATTGTGATTTGTCCATACTAATCTAATGTTACTAATCTAATGTTTGTGATTTGTCTATATAAAAATCTATTTCTTACTAGGGCAACAGTTTGAAATAATTCACTATTCTAATGGTACTAATCTAATCTAATGATTGTGATTTGTCCATACTAATCTAATGTTTGTGATTTGTCTATATAAAAATCTATTTCTTACTAGGGCAGCAGTTTGAAATAATTCACTATTCTAATGGTACTAATCACTATTCTAATGGTACTAATCTAATCTAATGATTGTGATTTGTCCATACTAATCTAATATTACTAATCTAATGTTTGTGATTTAATTTGTCTATATAAAAATCTATTTCTTACTAAGGCAGCAGTTTGGAATAATTCCCCATTAGTTTGAAATATTTTTACTTTACTCCCCATAAAATTATACAACATAGTAGGATATAAATACTGCATTAGAAGTAGTACATTTTGTGAAAAGTATAATATAAATACTGCATTAGAAGTAGTACATTTTGTGAAAAGTATAATATATATTTTGAGAGGAATTTTAAATACTACATTATGTGAAAATTATTCGACATTTTGCCAAAATACTAAAAATATAATGTCCAATTGAGAATTTATCCCACATTAACCGTTCTTACTACCCTTAGAATAGTATTCTCCAGAATTTTCCTTAACTATATTTTTATGAACTGATTAGGAGCTCTAATGCATGTATGGATATATTTTTTCTTAGGCTAATGCATGTGAAAATTATTCAGACACGACCTAATATCACAAAATAATATATGAGTAAACACTATATTTAGTCTCTAAAATTTTTAATTTGTATCACTTTAGTCCCTAAAATTTTAAAAATAACAGGTTGTATGATACATCCAATGGGTGCAGTATTGCAGACCACCCCACAAGAAACTCGTAAAGAGAATATTCTCCGTCCGCCATTACTACCTCAAGGCTCAAACCCAAGACGCACGTAGAAATTGGGGAAAAATATCGTGAATGGGTGTTGTCGTGTAGTAGTCCTAGGGTAAATGGGTAGGGAAATTCAATGCATAACAACAAATCAGTCATTTTTAAGAGGACTGGAATTATTTAATATGAGCACATCTAAATTCTCATGCTTGCTAATGCTACCTATATCCATGGTTTGCAGGAACGGCTCCGGAACGGGCGGAACGGAACGGGAACAGCAGTCTTCGTTCCGCTGTTCCGGTATGGAACGGAAATCGACCTGGAACGGCGATTTTTTGCATTGGAACGACGTTCCGTGGCGTTAAAGCGGAGGAACGGAACGGAACGGAACGGCCATACTAAATTTAGATTCCATCTCCAGGATAACTTATTATTGGTAAACGCTCCCCGTGGCCTTGCAATACTGCCATATAAAGTGGCCTAACCCCTCCAGGATACGTGATCATTGGTAAATGCTTGTTCTTCTGAATCATTTCCTCGGCTACCCTTCTTGTTCCGAATTTCAGTGTCCTCGTGTTTTTCCATTTTTTCGAGTAATTTAGAAACAAAAAAGTGATGTCCTTGTAGAGCAGCTAAATGCAGTTTCTCCTCCTTGTGTTATCTGGGCTTTGTATAAATCAGGATCATCCATCAATAAAGCTTCAGCCTTCTTCCAGTCACCTTTCTGTGATGCTTTCTGCACTGGTGCGTGCTTCTTGAAATACTCTTTCCCTATTTAGCATTCAAGATGATATAGTACTCTAAGAGTCCATACTAAATTGGAAATAAAATTAGTCGATGTTAATTTGAACAAAACCCACAAAACCCAAAAGACGTTCAGCAAATTCTACCATTTAATTTTACTTTGATTACATATCTTTTCCTAATTCTATCATATAATTTTATTTATTTATTTTTATATTAGTTAACGATGTTGCCACATGATATTGTTAATAGTTAGATGCCTCCGAAACGTGATATCGGTTGGGAGTTTTGTGAATCTATGGGTGAAGGTAAGAATGTAAAATGTATATTGTATGCATGGTTTGCTAGTGATTATAAGAATATGTGCAATCTTTTATTTGAATAAATATAACAAATCTAAATATAATACTAATTGATTCTAATATAAAAACTACAAATTAAAATGAGTTTTAAAACAATTTTTTGGGATTTTATACATCTTTTTGGGAAGTGGCCGCGTTTTTACCGCGACCGTTCCGCGTCATTGCAACGGAACTGGAACGGTGGTCTCCGTTCCGTTCCCCGCGACCGTTCCGGCGAACCATGCCTATATCTAAACTTCATGAACCAAAAATGGCTGGGAAACACAATAAAAGAATCTAACGTTCTTAGAATTTTCATATGAGCACAACTCATGTTCGCTACCTGTATTGGAACTTCATGGCCAACAATAACTGTGCCACACAATAAAAGAATCTATTAGAGTTTTCATAAATGAATTTACGGATAAGTGAAATCAGAGATCTGCTTGTTCTTGAAGGCACGCCCTATTTGATTTGGACCAAGGTCCTCTTCTTTGGATCCCTTTCCTACATCAATCGCCACAAAATCCATGCAATATTTTCGGTATCTCAACATACCTCAACTAAGCTGTCCACATGTATAAAATGGTTGGTTTCAAGTTGTCAGTCAAACTTAGCAAAAAACTTTCGTACAATTCCATAATCGTATTAAAGATGGAGATGTAATGAAGTTCGGAAGTGTGTCTATCATGCGCTCGTCTTTCAATCTCAACTCCTCATCCCGGAGAAGGAGCAGAGGTAGTAGGAAGACCCCTCCTCTAGAACACTCATCCATGATTGGATGTTGTTTCATGGACCTCTATAATAGTCAGGCTTGTGCATCACGGGAGAGCTAACCGAGCACTATATTTATACGATGTGATGAAACAACAAAATAAAGTAAAGAAGCTCACAAAATGAGGAGATTTAGCTTATAGCTTAATCCTTACCGTCTCATATATATGAACTTTATATTCTGCTAACCAATCAAATAGATATGTCCTGGAATCCATCCCATATAACTAGAAATGAATTACTTTGTTCCAACAGATTAACTTTGAAATATAGTGCGAACAACAACTAAAAAAACTCAGATTAAGTGAATGGAAAAGAGTATTTTAAATACGTTCAACCAAGATCCTAATATAATGTGAATGGAAAAGAGTATTTTACATAAATTCAACCGACATCCTAATGGGAATGTGCATGTTGCCCAATGGTGTAAACCTGAATGATTTTAACCTGTGTATACAAGTCCTCAACTCATTATCAGCTTCGAGGTCATCTTCTTTTGGCAGAATAATCGTTTTACCTTGATATTCATATTTCAGTCTGAAGCTTCCACTTAAGTTGAACATATATGTCCCTGTGAATCTGAATATCGCGGTGGCTGTCACGGCCTTTCTCAATGCTGTCATAAGCATCTTCATGGTCAAGGGCTGATAAAACACTAACGGCCCAACAGCACCAACTCCAAAAGTTACTTTTATGATCGTAGCCTCCATCCAGTTGATCCTAGAAACTGGGCTTACGGTTTGACTAACCCGAAGACGTTTATTTGCAAGTGATGTCTCAAGATCATATTTTCTCCGGCTTTCTTCATTACTCAAACATTGGAAAGCCTGTGATACTTTCTTAAATGAATCTTCTGCCCCTGCCGCCAGATTTTTATAAGGATGGACCTTTAGAGACAATTTCCTATATGCCTTGAGATTGTCTTCAGCGCGACGTAATATCTCATAAAAGTCCTTTTTCCTTTCTCTTTCTCCGACCACGGCGACCTGCTCTTTCTTCCTTTTCATCTCTCTGAGTCTGACCTGCTCGGTTGTGGGGAGAGGATTGAAAGGTTTTTGGTTGGTGGTTTCATTGGGGTTCTTATCTTCTAGTTGTAAGGCGTTGAGCTTTGATACGAATTCATCAGTTTCAATGGATGGATCTAATCTGCGAGCTTTATTGACGAATTTCAGGGCACGGCTTCTGTCCCCAGATTCGATTGAATTCTCAGCAATTTTGGCGTCATCTTTGTTCCCATCCATCTTATGATATTATGTTATGTCAACAAAGGCAAGGAAATACTCATAACCATAAAGATTAAAGGAATTTTGGGCTATTAGATTAATCAGAGGGTTTTTACGCAATTGAGTAATTCAGAGAGACCGTACGCAATCCGCACATAAACCGAGTCGCAAAATGTAAATTTTTATGCCAAAAGGCAAAAACACTAAAATTTTGCATTTAAATTCGAAAGCAGATTCAGCAAATCGCAACTCATTACAAGCGAATTAAGAAGTTACAGAAATTAATTGAAGCAGAAGTAATCAATTGAAGGTACCTGGAATTGTGCGGACGGTTTGGTGTTTACGAGAGAGAAAATTTGTTTTGATATACCTTTCAAGTTTCTATTTAATAAAACCCGTAAAATATAATAGTGAGGACTGAGGAGTAAGAATTTGAAATATGTTTAGCATGGTTTTAGGAGGTTGAAGATCGTCGGACTTCTTAAACATTTGATATTACCATTAAAATCCTTGTTTCTAGTATAATTGAAAATAAGTAAATAACTATAGGAATATTTTGGGGCAATCATATTTTGGTACGAGAACTACCAAAATTCTTAAAAAATTTCTATTTTATTCCTAATTTTGTAATTCCATACGGAACATTTACCCATAGTTTTAAGTAAAAAAAAAAAAAAATGAGAAAATTATCAAAATCGTCCCGTAAAGTGAGCCACTTTTAATTTTGGTCCCAACAGTTGTCAATGTCTCACTTTTGGTCCCATAAAATGGCATTTGTTTTAATTTTGGTCCCATTGACCATTTTCCGTCCAAAATAACGGTTGACCGTTAAAAAAGTAACTTTTTAGCCCTTTTGGCTCTTTTATATTTTCAAAACTACCCCAGACTATTTAAATTTCATATTTTCACCCCCAAACTATTTAATTTGTATATTTTCAACCCAAACAAAATATATTATATATTATATATAATATATATATATAATATAATATATATAGATATATATATATGCATAATATGTATATGTAATGTATATATACATACATATATAATACGTGTGTATATATGTATATAATATTTTATAATATATATTATATATATAATACGTATAATATAATATAATATATATATATATATATTATATGTATATATACACATATGATACATGTAACGTATATATATATACATATATATACGTGTATATATATATAATATATGTATATATAATACATATATAATACAAATAATATACATGTATATATATTATATTATATATATATATATGTATATATACACATATATGATAAATGTAACGTATATACATATGTATATAATACGTATAATATAATATAATATAATATATATAATATAATATATGTATATATACGTATAATATATACATAATATAATATTATATATATATATATATAAAATATATTTTAACAGTAAAAGTAATTTTTTTAACGGAGTAAAAAGTAATTTTTTTAAGAAAACAGGGTAAAAAGTAATTTTTTTTAACGGTCAACCGTTATTTTGGACGGAAAATGGTCAATGGGACCAAAATTAAGATAAATGCCACTTTATGGGACCAAAAGTGAGACATTGGCAACTGTTGGGACCAAAATTAAAAGTGGCTCACTTTACGGGACGATTTTGATAATTTTCTCAAAAAAAATTCACTTGTGAGATAAAAACAATGTTCTTTTTAATTTAATTAACGTGGGCCCGCATGCATAGAAAATTTTAATATAAATTAAAGAAAATATATAGAATAAGTTATTTATTTTATTAAATTTATTTGGGTTTTTAAAAGATATATTTTTATAAATTTAAAATTATGTTACATTATTTTTAATTTATTTCAAGTACACCAATGCCTTGCTCCTTCCGAAAATAAAAAATTGGCAAAGCTAAATATGTACTGAAACCAAAACGAGCTCTCTAGTAGAGTAGAGACTAGAGACACAGGTTAGGGGAGAACTCGCGCAACCTGTTTAGAAAGACTCGTCCTGGTGGGCCAATTATATTTGTTCTTCTTTTGCTCCATAGCCTACAAAATACTCATGTTCCAACTTCTTGTGCAGTTATGGAAGACGATGATACTGAAGTTTCAACATAACTTCTTGCGAATCTGATAGAACATGAAGGTTAAAGAAACGGTGAAATAATTATAATCATTATAGTGTCTGTAATGAGAATTTTTATATCTTATGATTGTTCCTGCAAATTCAAAATAACACATCTTTTTTTCCGTTAAACTCCTCGTTTGTATGTATACCTACACACATAATACTTACGACAATACACTATAAATGATGAAATTAAGCACAACAAAATCCCTGCGAAAAACAGATATCTAGGTAAGGAAAACTATAGATTTCACAACAAAAGAATGTATTTCAAAATTTCAACTTAACTGAAAACCTTTGAATTAAGTTTGAATAGTAAATTCAGAGTATATACAATTAATCGAATGTCACACATAAACTCATCGCGAATCTTTCTATTAAACAAACATGATACCGAACCTCTAAATTATTCCACATGGTGGTATGTATATGTATTGCAAATTTACTTTGTTTATAAGATAATCAGTCAGACATAAACCCCTCGCTTATCTCTCTTATGTTTTTTTTTTTATAAAAAGTGAAAAAGAACATTAAAAACATAAATCAATAAACAGTAAAACATTACTTACAATTCACAAGCAGCAAAGCAACAATTATTTTCAACTTCCCACCAAAAAAAAAAAAAAAAAAAATTTATTTTCAACTTAACTGGAAGCCTTGGAATTAAGTAAGAATAGTAAATCCAGATTATGCAAAATTAATCGAATATAGTGTCTAACAATAACTAAAAATAATTTCAACCAAGATCCCAGAAAGAGTATTTTAAATAAATTCAGCCCACATCCTAATGGGCATGTTTTGGCCCAAGGATGTTAACCTCTCTGTACAATTCCTCAGCGCATCATCAGCTTCCCAAGTCGTCTTCAAGAACCATTTTACCCTCATATTCACATTCATATTCCTTTTCTTGTGGGAGAAAAATCATTTTACCCTCATATTCATATTTCAGTCTGAAGCTTCCACTTAATTTGAACATCCCGGCTCTGCTTCTCACTATTGCTGTAAGCATCTTCATAATCCATGGCTGTCTGAACACAAACGCCACAGAAGCATTAACTCCAAAAGTTACCATTATGATCGCTTTAGTAGTATTCTTCTCCATCCTGATGCTCTCAAGATCATATTTTCTCCGGCTTTCTTCATTACTCAAACATTGGAAAGCCTTTGATACTTTCTTAAATGAATCTTCTGCCCCTGGAGCTCGGTTTTTATCAGGATGAATCTTTAGAGACAATTTCCTATAGAGTTAATTGCGCCAAAAACCCTGTGATTTACCTAATTAGCACCCAAAACCCTGTGTTTCAATAATTAGCACAAAAAACCCTATCAATTTTTTAATTTGCTCACCTCCCCTCTTAACCCACAGATCGTAATAAGAGGCCGGAAATGTCAGTTTTGCCCTTATTTCACTTCCCCTCCTCCCCAAACCCTTATTCACTCTTCAATTTTCCCAAATTCAAAAAATCTTCCCCTCAGTTGCAAAGGGTGAAAGGGGAGGCTGTGCGGCAGTGGATCTTCCCCTTAGAAATTGTGAAAGGCCAGCTGGGTAGTGAGACAGTCTAATGATATTCCCCCTCTTTCACCCCCTCCAGATTTCTTAAGTGGATCAACAGTTTTAAGACCATTTTTTTCTCTTTGAAATTTGTGGCTCCTCCAATTGATTGAGAAATCATGTAAAGAAGAAAAACAACAGTGTAGCTTTTAATTCCTTGTGCTTTTGGGCAAATTTCAGCTCTGTTTTTTTGAATAAAATTTTCTTGGGTTTTGGGTTTTTCTTTGGTTTTGTTTATTTGTGAGGGGGTGTTTCGCCATCGGTGGTTGTGGAGCGGCGCGGTTGATGGCAGCAGCGGCGGTTATTGCATAAGCAAGGTGGTGGTGGTGCGCCGGTAGTATCCGTTTCTGCTCCGACGGCTGCCTATTAATCTCGATCAGGAGACTCATCTTCTCCTCGAGCCACACGGATTGGAATTAGATCGTTTCCCAACAATGGGAACGAGAACCACCATATTAAGCAATGGGATTTGCGGAAATCTCGATTTGAATACCATGCACATTCTCTTTTTGTCAGATTTGAAATGTGTGTGAAGTCATGTGTATGTGCGTGTGTTTTATTGTGTTATTGATGAGGTTTTATTTCAGATCTGGTATGTGTGTGTGTGTGATTCGTTCACAACTCTTTCAGATCTATGCGTGTGTGATTTGGTTTACTGATGTGTGTGAGTGATTGGTTGGAGTCTGGTGGTGCAAAGAAGGGCTGGTGAAGATGGGATGGCGGTGGTGGTGGTGTGAAGCAGACGGTCCTGCGGTTTAAAGCTGGTGGAGGCGGCGGTGGTCGGGAAGAATGAATTTTGTTGTCTTTGGTGGTGTTACGGCGGCCATCGTAGCGGAAGAGTAGCAGAAATATTGCAGACGACATTCATCTGATTTCTCAATGAAGAAGACGATAGTTCCCTTAGCAGAAATATTGCAGAAGACATTCATCTGATTTCTCAATGAAGAAGACGATATTTCCCTTTTTTTTTTTTCTTTGAAATTTATTTTATTTTATTTTTTCTCATTTCTCAATGACGATCTCCTTTTCTTCTTGGGGCAATTCCTTAAAACTCCCCATGGGTTTAAAAACTTCCTTTTAGCTCCCCATTTTCAAATACATCATTTGGGGTTTTAGATACGCGATTCTAGGATTTAGATACGCAATTCTGGGATTTGGATACATGATTCTGGGATTTAGATACATGATTTTTTCCTTGTATTTCAAATACATCATTTGAGGTTTTAGATACGCGATTCTTGAGTTTTAATACATCATTTTTTAAAATGGGGAGCTAAAAGGAATTGGGCTTATCATTTGGGGAGTTTTCGGGAATTCCCCGTTTCTTCTTTTAAATTTATTTTATTTTATTTTTTAAATTACATTTGAAATAATTATATATTAATAAAATATGTACAAATTTGATATTATAAATTGTTTAAAATCTGTAATTTTTTCATTCAATGTATAAATTATAAATATTAATTTTGTCTCTCTCCAGATTGAATGAAGAATCTTTAAAAATTTACAAGAACATCAAAAAAAATCATTAATTATAATTTTTTATAAGAACGTCAAAAATGAAAATTTATATTATAATATTTAATTTTTTTTAAATAATAAAATAAATATATATTTTATTAATCATCATCTTACTATATATATATATATATATATATATATATATTATGTTATTGGGTAATATATATATATAGATGCATTATATAATATATTATATATTTATATATTCTTTTTAATGTAATATAAATTCTAAGAGTGAAACATATTTTAAACTTTTTTTAATTCATTTTGTTTTTTTTTTTAATAATATTTGAAGTGTATTTTGGGGAATTCAAAAAAAAAAAATAGAAAATATGGGTTTAATTTTATTAGGTTATATAGGGTTATTAATGTCATTTAACAGCCAATAAATGCAAAAATTCGTAATCTCAACTGCAATTAGAGCGTGTGTATCACAACAATCACTGACGCAGGGTTCTCAGTGATAATTAAAGTAATTCACAGGGTTTTTTACGCTAATTGTTAAACACAGGGTTCAGAGTGCTAATTAGGCGTAACACAGGGGATTTTGGCGCAATTAACTCATTTCCTATATGCCTTGCGAATGTCTTCAGCACTAGAGTTCTTTTCCAGACCTAATACCTCATAATAGTTATTTTTCCTTTTGATCTCTCTGATCACGGCGGAAGAAGAGGATGCGGAAGCCCTGCCGCGGCGGCGGGGGATTGAATTCTTAGCAATATTCGAGCCATTTATGGCTTCATCTTTGTTCCCATCCATCTTATGATGTTATAGATATATCTACAAAGGCAAGGAAATACTCATAGACATTATTTAAAGGAATTTTCGGCGATTAATCAGAGGGTTTCAATGTAATTGAGTAATTCAGAGAGTCGAGAGACGTACGTAATCCGCACATAAACTCAGCCATAAACTATTATATTGATTAAACCAATTCGAGAAGTACAAAGGGAAACGAAGAGACAGAAACAATAGAAGAATGACAAAAGGAGACGTACCTGGTTATGCGGACGGCGGAAGATGGAGGTTTTGGGCGGAAGACAGTTGTATAAGTATTTATAACTTTTCTGGAGTCCAACACTCGCGAGAGAACAGAGAAGAGGAGTTGATTTAGATTTCTTCCGATGGTTGGTCTCTTTAGCCTCTAAATTAAGATTATATGTCTATGTTTGGTAATTTACCTTTTATAAGTATATAATTATAACCGTATATCCTTGTAAAAGATTTATCAAGATTTAGAAATAATGAAATACTAAACAAATTGTCTCAACCTAAGTTTCTTAGAACCAAAAGATTTCGGGACTCACATTCTTACGTACATTGTGCAAATATCTCATGTTGACTTAAAAGAATATTCCATTTTTAAATTTCTTTCACCTCTTCATATTTATTAAGTCATCTAAAATTTCCCTTTTGCTATTGAAATCAACTTAAAAATCACGAAACTTGTATTGCAATTTTACAAAATATAAAGTAGATAATCTATTATTGCTAGTGCAAGAAATTAGAATTCGAAGGATACAATCAAAATACAAAAATAATTTCTAAGGAAAAAAAAAAGAAATTAGAATTCAGAGGATACAATCAAAATACAAAAATAATTTCTAATGAAAAAAAAAAATGAAATTAGAATTCAGAGGATACAATCAAAATACAAAAATAATTTCTAAGGAAAAAAAAAGAAATTAGAATTCAGAGGATACAATCAAAATACAAAAATAATTTCTAAGGAAAAAAAAAAAAAAAACCATCCTAACAATTGCGAGAGGCTGTCCGTTGAAATAAAAAGTCCTGGGCTTTATTCAAAATCACATATTTGTTGGTGGAGATATACATCTACATCTACTCAATGACTTTATCTTCAGCTTTCAATATGATCAAATTCAATATTCGACTCAATGTAAAACTGAATTGCTTTGTTCCAACGGATTAACATATAGTGCGAACAATAACTAAAAACTCGTATTGAGTGAATGAAAAAGAGTACTATTTTAAATAAGTTCAACCAAGATTCTATTGGGCATCTTGTCCAATAATGTAAACATTTCTATACTCACATCCAAGTCATCATCAGCATTAAACGCATCTTCTTTTGGCAATAGAACCATTCTCCCCTCAGGATATTGATATTCCATTTTGGAGCTTCCAATTTGCAACTCTTTTGGCGGTTGAAATTGAATCATTCTCCCCTCTGGATATTGATATCTCATTTTGAAGCTTCCATTTTGCAACACGAACTTCTGACTCACAATTTCCGCAAGCTTCTTTATGGTCCAGGGCTGATCAAACCTAAAAACCACTTTGCCAGCTCCAAAAATTGCCAGTATAATTGCATGAGTTTTGGGAGATGCATTCTCCTCCAAGGATGGATTTGTTTTGGGAGATGAATTCTCCTCGATCTCGAAGGATGAATGAGTGCTGCAGCTAGAAACTGAGCTAACGGTTTGACTAACCCGAACACCTTTATTTGGAGGTGATTTCTCAGGGTTCTTCTTGTTTTTCCCATTAGATGACCACCCCTTAATCCCATTACTGCTAGAAACTGAGCTAACTGTTTCGCTAACCTGAACACGTTTATTTGGAGGTAATTTCTCAGGGTTCTTGTTTTTCCCATTAGATGGCCACCTCTTAATCCCATGTTTATTTTTAATACGCTGAAATGTTGACCTGCTCACTGCAACATACATATCAAAAAATGAAATAGAATTAATGTCAAACTAACTTCACAAAAGAACAAGTAGTGTACACTCACCACCGAGCTCTTTTGCAACATCGTCTATTTTCTTCCCAAAGTATTTTTTAAGAACCTCAAAACTAATATCCTTCCTTTCTTTTATAATTTGATGCTCCATTAATTTCCTTGGGGTATGAGATTACCTGTTGGTGTGATTCAGAAGGAGCAAATATATAGTTGTTGAGGAATTAATTCAGGGCCAAAAAGGTGTATGATCGATGTTACGGGCTGCAAAGGAAGGCAAGGCAAGGAAATACCTATAAGCATAGAGATGAAAAGGAACTTAATTAAAGGACATTAAGGCTATTAATCAAAGGGTTTTTATACTGTTTACTTACCCTTTGCGAGAAGATTAATGCTTTAGACATCGACATGTAAAACTACAAAACGCCAATGCAATCGCGAGAGAATGAGACTTTGTTTTTTTGTTTTTGTTTTTGGTGGAGAGAGAGAATGAGACGAGAGAGAGATGTAAGATTATATAGATATTTTTGATATATTTACCTTATATAAATAAGTATCTATAAATATTTATACCTATAAGATATAACTCCACTTAATCATATTAATATATTTAATTATATATTAATACATATCTTACGTAGATAAAATAAAATAATATATTGCGTGGCTTTGTTAACTTTCTTATGATTTGTGATATTACTGGTATTGCATTGATGCTGGAGAAAGGGGTTTGCCGTTTTGCAGGTTCACTTCATTAGGAGCTGCTGTGGCCGGGTGCTTCACATGGAGTGTGTGGAGACGCTGATGCTAAGGCGGCCTGGCGGGCGGAGTAACGGTCATCTCCATGGGCCAGTTAGTAACTTATGCATTGACGGTTTCACAGTACATAATATCCAATACCATTTAACCAAGCTTATTTTTGGTCCTGAGGATGGTTGCGATAATGACAAGGTCAACCAATGCGTTATGGGTGTGCGCATCATTGTTTGGGCTATGGTTGTTCCTCTGAGTTCGCCTAGCATGAGGGACCTGTTTTGGACTCAAAGGGTCTCGAAGAGTGGTATACTTGGTGGTTATCCCTCTTCCAGTTGGGAGCTTTCCCCTTGTTGTTTCCTCTTCGGGGGCACTTTTTGCTTTCCTAGTATCTCTGATCTCTAAATCATGAACACTTGGCTGTAGGCTTTGCTTGGTTTTCGTTATATATGAGGGGGGTCTCGGTAATAACCCTACGACGTTTTGCCGATTTATTAAAAAAGAAAAACATTTAATATATTAATTTATTGGCAATATATAATTATTCTCTCAATATTTAACAATTCTTTTTATTTAATTATTTTTGTTGACTTTTTCTGTTTTTCCTTTATATCAACATTTAAAATTAAAAATGAATAACTAACAATTATGAAAAGTACAAATGATAATAAAAAAATATTGATAAGAGAAAAAACATAAATTTTGTTTGTTTTTCTATAAATACTGCATATTCTATAAAATTTGTTATTCATGTTCTTATCTTAATTTTTTTTGGGTCAAAATGTTCTTATCTTAATAATTTAACATAATTCCATATTAATACATTTTTTCTATACCCTTTTAATCATTTAGTTATTCTATTTTGTATTTCATTTCTTTATTTTTTTTAATTTGATTAACTACATTTATATATCGTTGAAATTTAAAACAACTATATTTATATCTTTAGGGAAACATTTTAATATTATCATTAATGTATTGAAATATTTTTAAAACATCCGTGGGATAATATTGCTATACACTGTTTATATTACATGTTTGAAATTGGTTTGTTTATTTATTACGTGGGTGGAATATTTTAAAATAAAATAAATTCAAATAAAATTTATAGGAAAACGTATGTTTGAAATTGGTTAGTATGTGTTATGTGAAATGAGATTTTTTTTGAAATTAAATAAAATAAATTTAAATTAAAGAAATTGATTAGAATTTAAGTGGAGTTATATTTTATACGTATAAATATTTATTGATACCTATTTATATAAGGTAAATTATCAAACATATCTATATAATCTTACATCTCTCTCAGCACTCTCAACTCTCATTCTCTCTCCAAAAAAAAAGGGTTAATTACATCTAGACCTCTTCCGAATTTAGTATATTACAATTGGACCCCTGTTAGTCATTTTATTACAGTTTGACCCCTTGTAAAATTTCAAAATTACTAAACGGTGAAGAAAAGATACAATTTCGTTAAATATTTCACGGAATATTCCAAATAATTGTGAAATAATCATTATATTCAAAATAATTGTGAAATAATTGTTTGTTTAACCATTTATTTATTCTAAAAAGACGTGATTTTTTTTCCTACTTTTATAAAACATGATCTTAGAACCAAACATAATGGTCATTTCACAATTATTTGGAATATAATGCAATTATTTGGAATATAAAGTTAAATATTTAACGGAATCGTACCTTTTCTTCACCGTTTAGTAATTTCGAAATCTTAAAAGGGGTCAAACTGTAATAAAATGACTAATAGGGGTCCAATTGTAATATACTAAACTCGGAAGGGGTCTAGATGTAATTAACCCCAAAAAAAAACTCTCATTCTCTCTCCAACTCTCTATCTCTGACACTCACTCTCAAGTCTCAACACACTCTTTCTCTCTAAATTCTTTTTAATCTTCAATCTTCATTTACTTGTCTTTGTAGATATAACATAACATCGTAAGATGGATGCGAACAAAGATGAAGCCATAAAGTGCTTGAATATTGCAAAGAATTCAATCGACAGAACCCGTGCCCTGAAATTCCTCAATAAAGCTCGAAGATTAGATCCATCCATTGAAATTGATGAATTCTTATAGAAGCTCAACGCTTTACAACCAGAAGATAAGAACCCCAATGAAACCACCAACCAAAAACCTTTCAATCCTCTAACATCATCCTCTTCTTCCGAGCAGCTCAGACTCAGAGAGATGAAAAGGAAAAGAGAGCAGGTCGCTGTGGTCAGTGAGATTGAACGGAAAAAGGACTATTATGAGATATTAGGTCTGGAAAAGAACTCTAGTGCTCAGGACATTCGCAAGGCATACAGGAAATTGTCTCTAAAGGTTCATCCTGACAAAAATGGGGCGCCAGGGGCAGAAGATTCATTTAAGAAACTTTCAAAGGCTTTCCAATGTTTGAGTAATGAAGAAAGTAGCAGAAAATATGATCTTGAGACATCACCCGCAAATAAACGTGTTCGGGTTAGTCAAACCGTAAGCTCAGTTTCTAGGAGCAGCAGGACGAACGTATTGATAAGTTTTGGAGTTAATGCCAATGTGCTGACTGCGTTTAATGAGCCCTATACCATGGAAGAGCTTATGGAAAGAGTGAGATCGAGAGCCCGCATGTTCAAATTAAGTGGAAACTTCAGACTGAAATATGACTATCAAGGTAAAACGATTCTTTTGCCAAAAGAAGATGACTTGGAAGCTGATAATGAGTGGCGGACTTGTATACACAGGTTAACATCATTGCCCAACATCTCTTACATTTCGATCTTTGTTGAAATGATTTAAAATACTCTTTTCCATTCACTTAATCTGAGTTTTTTTTAGTTATTGTTGGCACTTCTAGTAATTCATTTTAAGTTAGATGGGATGAAAACCTGAAATACTCTCTTGTTGAAATCTATAGTTTTCCTTATCATTGTTCTCAGGGATTTTTTTGTGCTTAATTTCATCATTTTTAGTGTATTATTATCGTAATATGTATGTGTATATAGGTATATATACAAACGAGGGATTTAATGGAAAAAGAGTGTTATTTTAAATTAGTAAGAAAAACCATGTAATATAAAATTCTCATTAAATACACTATGATAATTATAATTATTTCACCGTCCCTTCAACTTTCAGGTTCTATCAGATTCCGCAAGTTATGTGGACATTTCAATATCATCTTTTTCATAAGTGTGGAGCAATTTGGAGGTGTCATAAAATCTGAATAACAGTATCGACTTTGATGGAAGTATGTGATTTTGAAACCGAGAGCTACATTTGTTAAAAAATACATGCAGATATATATCATTTGGACAAAGCCAAGCTATGTAGGAATGTTAATAAAGAGGAATTTCAGAAACCAAAACCAGCAGTTTATTTCCTACCTTGTCCTGCTCCTGCCCGTGAGATCTTAATTACTTTTCTTAAATTTTCAATTTTAACAGATTTGCAAGCCATGTATCAAAATGCTACCGAAAAACCTTTGTTGAGGAACAAGTTAATTTGTTTCCCTTTACTGAGCTCGGATGCATCAGATTTCACAATTGACGACCTGCCACCAATTCGATGTTGATCCTAGACAATATCAATACTTTATGGGAAAATTGCATTTTTTGTCTCATTCAATTTATAGCATTGCAATATTAGCTCCGCTTATTTTAAAAATGCAAAAAAGGTCTCATACTTTAAGAAATCGTTGCAATAATAGTTTCACACGTTACAATAATAGTCCCGTCGTTAAATAGATAACAGAACCATTAACTAGGTAATAGAAAATTCACGCATATCATGCGTATCATTAAAAGTTCTTTTGAAACATTTTTTTTTTATATCTTTTTGTTAGAAAACTATCTAATTATAATTAAAAAAATAATTATATTCATTATTTTACCAATTTTATTTTAATTTATTTACATTTCAATATCAATTAACCTATTAATTAACACTTATATCAATTCTTTACGTATTTGATGTTTTTAATATTGTTACTTCACATTTTTATTTTCAAATATTTTGCGCAACATAGTACGAAAAAAATGACATTAGGAATTTAATATATTTGGAAGCTTTTTTAAGTTAAACAATAAGAGTTGCACAAATTTCAAATATAATTTTAGACTAGCATGATATGGAAATCGGAAAGTGACATTGAGGAATTTAAGGAAAGTATTGTTCAAATATGTGCATTTTTTGGAAAAATATTTGAGTCTCGAAAACTTTTTCCCCAATTCCCAACTTAGCAGTGACGCCGACCGCCAGCAGCCCCTCTCCTCCGCGCCACTTCCGCCGCACCACCACTACCACCCGCTTCAATCTCTCCCTCAGTTTCTCACCCTCCTTAGCCACTCACCATCACCGTTTCCTCCTTCCCTTCCCTTCCCCTCACTCATCTTTTTCTCTCTTCCTACCCTGAATTTCTCTCCCTCTATTAGGATTTCAAAAAGTAAATGGACTCATAGGTGGAAAAAAACTTTCCTAATTAATTAAGCTCACAAAAGCAGTATGAATGTTGAAAGAATTACAGCTGCAATAGATATCAACTCATATAGGAAGGAGGAGGAATCATCAATCCAGTTTCCCCTAACATCCCTAACTGTCACTGTAATTCTTTGCAGACAAGTATACCCAAGTTAAATTCAAAATTCAGCATACGCCTATCATTACTGAAAGAAGATAGAGAATATACCTAGGAGAAATCTGACCCCGGTCAAGCTGAGCCCATACTTGGCCTTCAGAAGTTACGGCAATGGAATGGTAGTGCCCGACCGCGAGCCCGCCAACATCACGCGGCAGATCTGGGATAGGCGTTGGAACCAGGCCCATCACGCCAAGAGTAATTAAACAACCAGGCGCATCATCCCAGATCTTCAACTCCCCTGGCAAATCATGCCCCATTCTCGCAAGTATATCCGCACAACGATTTCCTTAACGGGCGTGTGAGCCACTCTAATCTCCCACGGTCTATTGATCAAATTCATGCAATCCACCACCAAATTCCCACGAGGGTGATCCGAGCAAACCCCCTGATTGATCATGCATATGTTCAAAACCACAAGGGAATCAATCTCCACTTCAATGCGAGGAAATCGAAGTTCCCAGGCGATACGAAGCCCTTCCCGCAACCCAAGTAACTCCGCAATCGTGATGGTTACACCTCTCAACTTCATGGAGAAATCAGTTATCCAGCCTGGATACTCCGAACTACCCCTTTCCAAGTGGGCGAAGCCCAAACAGAGGGTTTATGAGTGAGAATAGACTCTCCTTTAAGGTACTCTTCTCAAACACACTGTTCCAAACTGAATTGCATTTTTGCAGATTTCTCCAACCAACTTTGGCCAACAGAGCCATATGAAACTTTATATTCTGCTACCTAAAGATCAAAATATTCTGCATTTAGGCTTCAACCACGTTCAAATAGTACAAAAACAACTAAAAATACTTCCTGCAACAATAAGTCATTTATAACACAAATCAGATGATGGAAACGGGAAGACCTAGGAAGTAGAAGATTATACCATGAGTATATGCGAAAGAGTTAATTACGAGTGAGTTGAACCAAGATCTTAATAGGCGTCTGGCCTAATGATGTTAGAGTCTCGACACAAAGCTTCAAGTCGTCATCAGACGCTAATAAAATCAGCTGAGCATCTTCATCTACATATTTCAGTTAAGACTTTCCACTTCCAAGTGGAACCTCCTTGTAACTTCTTCAATGAGCTTCTCCTTCTTCCAATGAGGACAGAGTTGTAGCTCAGTTGGTTCCGGAGGGGCAGATTTGCTACAAGTGCAAGGTTCGATTCCCACATGCTGCAATGTGAGAGCTTTATTCTTGAGTCCAATTTGGGCTTTGACGGTGGGCTCCTTATAGACCTAGTGAGGAGCACACCTCCCCGGGCCGCTGAGTATCTGATTTACCTCCTCCCACTTGCTTCGTCCGGCCGGGGTGTGGGGGGTCCTTAGGGTTGGGGATTTAACCTTTGCTACAAGAATTGAATTTTCACAATCTCCTAAAGTTTCTTTTACGATCACAAAATCATCGGTCTTTGGCTGCTCGATATGACATCACGACTCCGGATTATATCATATTGCGAGATGCAATATTTTGATACAAACTGAAATTCGACGTTGGGGCATTGTCAGTACTAGAAAGTAACACTGAACCCTTATTACCTCGAATGTGTTTATTTGCAGTTGATGTCTCAAAAATGCAAGGGTTCGTCATTTTTTTTTTCTCACGTAAGATGGCCATCTCGTAATATCATGACCTCTTATAATATGCTCAAACGTTGACTTGCTTATTGTATTAATCAACCAATTTTCAATTAAAAAAATAGAAGATATTTATGTAAATATAAATTAGGTTGAGTTACCTTCAACTACTCTGAGGTTGACGTAATAACTTGTGACTTTGGGACTGGAATTAATATGAGCACATCTCATGCCTTGCTAAATGCTACCTATATCTAAACTTCATGAACCAAAAATGGCCGGGAAACACAATAAAAGAATCTATTAATCCATGATGTGACCTTCTTAGAATTTTCATAAATGAACTAATTACGAATAAGGTTCAAAAAATATTACAATGGATAATTGATATCATGATATATAACAATCTGCATACCATTAGTAGTTCGTCTAGTTTTTGTTAAGGAGCCTCCATAAAATTCGTATATGGATAACAACTCTAGCACCCCGGAAGATTTAGATTAGTCATATTCAAAGCAAATTAAAGACGGGATAAACATTATATGCCTTCATACCACAACCTAGAAACAATTATTAAATTATAGAACAAAAATAAAAACGCAATATCGAAAAGGACTGAAATTCGAAAATTTATAAATTACATGACAATTTTTGCACTTTTATCAAAATAAAATGAATGAACTTCGATCTTTTACAAACACACATCGGGGACAACAAAATAAAGTGAAAGAAGCTCGCACTTTTCACGTAAGATGAGGAGATTTAGCTTATAGCTTAAGCCTTACCCTTTCATATTATATGAACTTTATACTCTGATAAGAAATTAAATAAATATGTTCTGGAATTCACCCCATATAACTAGAAATGAATTACTTTGTTCCAACAGATTAACTTTCAAATATAGTGCTAACAATAACTAAAAAAACTCAGATTAAATGAACGGAAAAGAGTATTCTAAATAAGTTCAACCAAGATCCTAATGTGAAAGGATGGGAAAAGTGTATTTTACATAAATTCAACCCACATGGTAATTGGCAGAGTTATGTTGAATGGTGGTGGTAACCTGATTGATTTAAACCTGTTTATACAAGTCCTCAACTCATTATCAGCTTCCGGGTCATCTTCGTTTGGCAGAAGAATCATTCTTCCTTGATATTGATATTTCAGTCTGAAGCTCCGAGTTAAGTTGAACATATATATCCGGCGGAGGCTGAATACTTCCGAGGCTGTCTCTCTCAACGTTTTCATAAGCATCTTCATGGTCCACGAGGGCTGCTGCCTAAACACTAACGGCACAGAAACATTAACATCAAAAGCTACCATTATGATCGTATCCTCCATCCCGCAGCTCCTAAAACTATAAACTCCCTTCCTGATAGCAAAAACTCCGCTGCCCGTCGGAACTGGACCGCTGCTCCTAGGAACTCCATTGCTTGTAGGAACTGAACCGTTGCTCCTAGGAACTGAACCGCTGCTCCTAGGAACTGAACCGCTGCTCGTAGGAACTCCATTGCTCGTAGGAGCTGGCCTTGCGGTTTGACTAACCCGAGCACGTTTGTTTGCAAGTGATGTCAGAATATCATATTTTCTCCGGCTTTCGTCATTACTCAAACATTGGAAAGCCTGTAATAGTTTCTTAAATGAATCTTCTGCCCCTGGCGCCGGATTTTTATCAGGATGGACCTTTAGAGACAATTTCTTATATGCCTTGCGAATGTCTTCAGCGCTACAGCTCTTTTCCAGACCTAATATCTCATAATAGTCCTTTTTCCGTTCGATCTCTCTAACCGCCTCAGACCTGCTCTCTTTTCCTTTTCATCTCTCCGGATTCAGGAACAGGATTGAAAGGTTTTTGGTTGGTGGTTTCATTGGGGTTCTTATCCTCTTGACGTAAGAGCTTTGATAAGGATTCATCAATTGGAATTGATGGATCTAATCTTCGAGCTTTGTTGAGGAATTTCAAGGCACAGGTTTTGTCCCCAGATTTGATTGAATTCTTTGCAATATTCAAGCACTTGATGGCGTCATCTTTGTTCGCATCCATCTTATGAGATGTTACGTTATATCAACAAAGGCAAGGAAATACTCATAAACATAAAGATTAAAGGAATTTTGGGCGATTAGATTAATCAGAGGGTTTTAAGGAGAATGCTGCAATTGAGTAATTCAGAGAGACTGTACGTAATCTGCACATAAACTGAGTCACAAAAGGTAAATTTTTATGCCAAAAGGCAAAAACACTAAAATTTTGCATTGAAATTCGAAAGCAGATTAAGCAAATCGCAACTCATTACAAGCGAATTAACAAGTTACAGAAATGAATTGAAGCAAAAGTAATCAATTGAACGTACCTGGTTGTGCGGATGGTTTGGTGTTTAAGAGAGAAAATTTGTTTGGATATATCTTTCACGTTTCAAGTAAAATATATAATAGTGCGCTTGGACGGAAAGAGTTGGAGTAAGAATCTGAAACATATTTAGCGTCGTGGTAGGAGGTTGAAGATCGTGGGACATTTTAGACGTTTCAGATTACCATTAAAATCCCTGCATCCAGTATAATTGAAAATAAGCGTTAGATTTCCTGTTATTTTTCTGCTATTTTCCCAGCTATAGTTTTCTATTATACTAATAAAATTTTGCCAAGTGTTTATCTATACTATTAAGTGAAAGAGACAGATAACCAGAAAGACAGATAATAACATTTGGTCTCTTTAACTTTTGGACTTTTTCTTTTCTCTTTTAATTTATTAATTTTTTTACTTTACGAGAGAGAAAATTCTCTGCACGTAAAATTTTTTATTTGTAATTTAGTTGGACACTTGACAAAATTTTACCAGTGAGTAGATTTTTTAGTTGGACATTTGACAAAATTTTATTAATATAGAAAAATAACAGCTCCGGAAAATAACTGTAGAAATATTTTGGTGTGAGAACTAACAAAACTGTTAGAATATCTCAAGGATAATATGTAATTTAAGAAGAAAAAAAAAAAACTTTTACTTGTGAGGTAAAACAATGTTTCCTTTTTTAATTTAATTTAACTAGTAACCCCGCGGTTCCCGCATGCATAGAAATTTTTAATATAAATATAAATAAAATATTAAATCTAATTGGATTTTTAGAAGATATATTTTTATAAATTTAAAATTATGCAATTTGTACATTATTTTTAATTTATTTCATGAATGTGATTAGAACATACATCGGTGAGGTCCATTTCATAAAACATAAAAATATGGTTCATAATAAGACATGAGACATATTATATAATGTTCAACTTGTACGAACTGAACCTTACCCTTTCATATATAAGAAATTTACATTCTGCTACGAATCAAATAAATATATTCTGGAATGCATCCCATCTAATTAAAAATGAATTACTTTGTTCAAAAAAATAACTAAAATAACTGACGATTAAGTGAACGTTAAAAGAGTAAATTTCAAAGAGGTTCAACCAAGATATGAATTTCATCGTTCTTGCCCAATAATGTTAAGTGTTAGCTTATAGTTATTTATTAGGGATATTTACAGTTTTGGTCATTCAACTATACAACTTATTCTCTTTTAGTCCCCCACTTTCCAATTTTACAATAATGGTTACTGAATTACCGGTTTTTTTACACTTTTGGTCCCACCGTTAACCTTGGCGTTAAATGAAACGGAATATTCGGTTTTTTACACTTTTGGTCCTCCACGTGTCTTGCACATGAGTAACTAAACCGAATATTCCGTTTCATTTAACGCCAAGGCTGACGGCGGGACCAAAAGTGTAAAAAATCGGTAGTTCAATGACCATTATTGTAAAATTGGAAAGTGAGGGACTAAAAGAGAATAAGTTGTATAGTTGGATGACCAAAACTGTAATTATCCCTTATTTATTATATAGTTGTATAGCACACGTATGTACACAAGAAAGATGTGAGTCCACACAGAGTTATCCTAGACCCACATGTAGAGGAACTTTGCCTACTAGATATATAAGTAGGGCTTTGTAACTAAGATCAGCAGTTAGTTAGATAATAATATACAATTTCCAGATATTCCATCTTCTCGATTGTTCTTATCTCTCTGATATTCATATGAGATATTTCTGTGATTAACATTAAGGTAGCTATACAGAACTTCAAGTCATCATTGGCTAGGTCGTCGTCATCTCTGCATTAAATCAATTGATCATCTTCATCTATATATTTCAGTTTAAAGCTTCCGATTTCCAACTTGAATCTTATCCCCACGTACATGTTCCATAAGATCCTTCATCGTCCAAGGATGATTAAACATAAACCTCACATTAGTCCCTCGAAGAGTTGCCTTTATGATCACATAATAATCATCGGTGCACTCAGGGAAAAATTGCATAAATGGTATACCAACTTTACCCATTCAGCAAATTTGGTACAATAACTTTTCCGGTGGCAAATGTAACCCACATGTACAAAAAAGTTGCAATTTAATGCAAAATTTCGCCGGAGACCCGAAATCCGACCGGAAAACCGCTCTGGTTTCATAAAAACCAGTCTGACTTGTGTTTGACTCTTACATGCCCAAAATGAGCTTGCCACATCACAGGCACATCACAAACATTTGCCAAATTGCAGCTTAGCTTACGTGGACCATAATTATAATTAAACATTTTTAACTTCACTAATATTTAAAATAAATTTGACAAAGTAAGAAATATATATATATATATATATATATATATATATATATATATATAATTATAAAAAATATATAAGATAAAAAATTTAAAATAATATATTTTATAGTATCTAATTATTTTCACACGCATATATATCTATATATGTTAGTATTGAATTTAATTAAAAAATAGAAATTCTATATAACTTTAATTTTGATTATTAATATTTTACATTTTAAAAATATTCTTTTCACTATATTATTATAGTATGTATGCATATTTTTATGAACATTACACAATAATTAAGGAAAAAGAAATAATTTATGTATTATTAAAATATTTGCAATTCTTTTTTTTTCCCCAACAAAATACTTACATTTCAAACACATTGAATGAATACGTGCAATACTTTCAAATTCTAATTATATGTTATATTATTGTAATATATTTTAATTTGATATCTATTTTTTAATTCTAGTTAAATATATTAATAAATAAAATAAATACATAAACTCTTATAAACATTATACATGATATTTAAAATATTCATATTAAAATTATTACGGTTATTAACATGTTAATTGATATTGGAATATAAATAAATTGAAGTAAAATTAGTAAAACAATGGATATAAGTGTTTTTAAATTATAAATTAGATAATTTTCCAATAAAAAAATATCTCAATATTACCTAGTTAATGGTTCCGTTGTCTAATTAATGGCGTGACTATTATTGCAATGTGTGGGACTATTATTATAACATACAGGACTATTACCCGCAACGATTTCTTAAATATTGGACTTTTTTTTTTTTGCATTTTTGAAATACACAGAACTAATATTGCAACGCTTTAAATCGAATGAGACCAAACATGCAATTTTCCCATACTTTATTGTAAAAAATTTGATAATATGTGCTTTATCAGCAACTTTACATTACAAGAGGATTTCATATTTGAAATAAAGGGATAATTACGAACGACCCCCTAAAGTATGATAAAATTACGGGTTTCTCCATGAGGTTTGAGAAATTACAAATTCTTCCCTAACCCGTTATTTCTTCCATTAAATTTAATAGAATATGTGATTTTACTATTTTACCCCTCATATACTAAAACCCATGAGGGTATATGTAATAAAGGTCCAAAGACAAGGGGTTTAATGCAATTAGGTATTGAAATTTTTGGGGGTTTGATGTAAGTACTTGAACTTTTTTATTATCTTACATTTTTTGGTTTTTTAAAGAATAATATTTAATGATGAACTAACTTCATACCTATTATTCATGAATGCTAATTTTTATTTTTATTTTTTATATTGGGCATGCGTATGTATAATGAGATGTTACTCTTTATATGTAAGGTAGATGCATTAGGGATCACCAATGTTTAAAATATTTATTTAAATAATGTTTATTGATATTTATGTGAATTTATATATTAATGCATTTATTGACGTTTGTATGTTTGTTATAGTTTTTTATTCCGAATGAAAATTTTACTATTTCAAACAAATATGTTTAAATAGACTTATGCAAAATATACATAAAACTAAGACAAAAACATAAGGTAGAATTTGTAAATTTTTTTTTAATGAGCAAATGTTATATTTAATCCCTAAAATTTCAAGTTTGTATCACTTTAGTCCCTAAAATGTCAAGAGAAACATATAAGTCCCAAAAGTTATTAATTTGTAAAAGTACACTTATACCTCTGATGGTTTTATGACTGTAACATTGAATATATGACTAAAATTATAAAATCATCCCTAATTACAAATATAAACAAAACGATCCTGATAATGCCGGAAATTGGTTCGCCGGAAATTGAACGGAATTGGCTCCGAATCTCCAACTAATCAGCCAAAGAGTGGGTTCTTCGACCTGCTAAGATCAAAACAACGTAAGAATACCAGGCGGGAGGTGTTTCCCGCGTAAGCACACTCCGGCGCTCAAGACAGTGAGATTGTCTTAGGTGGAAAGACGACCGGAAATTTGGGTAGAGTTTTCGTATGTAAAACTGTACGTACCTGATTTTGATGAGAAAAAGAGTATTTATATCGTTCAGATTAGTTTAAGCTCCACCTTGAGGGACCTCACCTAAAGAGGACCTCGAAAGAAGACCTCGCATAGGTGGGATCTCGAAGGGGGAACCTCGCTTAGGAGGGGACCTTGCTTAGGAGGGACCTCAAGCGAGGGAACGCGTGAGAGGAACCTCCAAGGAGGGAACGCGGAGTTTCGGTGCTGGAAAGGGAACGAATCCCTTAGTCTATTTTTTGGCACTATCAGATCCCTACAAATTATGAATTTAGTAACAAATAAGGGGTATTTTTGGAATGACATAATGGAATCATAGGGACCACCAACAGTTCTTAAAGTTAGAGATTAAAATGTAATTTCTTAATAATTATAAACTACTTGTAATTAGACCTAAATGTAGAGTAGTGAAATGTAATTATTTCAAAAGAATTTGCTAATGAGATTTTGTTCCATGATTAATTTACTATAATTAACTTAATCATGGTTAGTATCACGGGGTGGATCTTAGATTACTAACTTTTCGAGCCTGAAACCCTTACGTGCGGTAGGATTTCCACACAAATCCCTCAGCCCTTCCCAACTCACAAGTTCACTCGTGTTTCCCTTAGTTTTTCCCACACTCGTTAACTTGTGCTAGAATTTGAGTGAATTCGTTCAAGCACCAAGCCAATCTCACGTTTTAGAATCAATACAACAAGTAAAGACAAACTCACACTTGCTGAATTGAAATTACACACAATATACGGGAAAGTCCCGGCTCTTCCCAATCTTTTATTATTTTTCCGAACAATAATATAAGGAAAGACTCAACTTGCATACAAATTCTCACTAACTCGTGCAAATCAAGTCTACAATTATTTATATGCTGATTACAGCCCAAGCAGCCTAGGTAAAACCGACTAGCTAAGCTTTTGACACCTGTCCCAGCGGTTTATGGCAATAACCGCCCACTAAGCCCACTAAAATGGCGGTTATAGAGTAGCCCTTGCGCAGCTCTTTAGCTCAGCTTCCACTTGAATATTTTGGCGGCTCAAAGGCGTAACCGTCAAATAACCGTTCTCGCTTTGCATACCTGTTCCCGTCAAAATTTCAGCTTGCCTCGCACGAGCGTGCCCCGCCTGCCTTGTGCCTAAGCGCGCGAGCATCCGCCTAGCCTGGCCGCACAGTCTGCCTGCCTTGTGCGCGCGCAGCACTTGCCTGCTGTGCGCGCGACACTTGTCCACGTCCAGCAATTCCCTCAGTGACAGCCAACTTTTGGGCACCATCTCGCACTTCCCTTCAACACTTAGCCAACTTTTGCCCATCTTAGCAACAACCTGCCTTCATGTGCGCAAGATCCCAATCCTTGCACACAAGCCATGCGCAACACATACGCATTGCCTTGCCCGATGCCCAGCTCATCGGATCAATCCCGCAAACCATCATCAAACCCACAATCTGTTCCTGGACAACTTACTTTGCTCCAAGGCAAAGTACTTTTCATCATGGTACTTACGTAAACCAAGCACCCGTTGCGTGCCTTTCCTAGCCATCCACCTAGTCCAAGGCACCCAATGTCCGAAGACTTACAGTTAGCTATTAGGGGGTGTGTGTTTAAAATTTAAAAAAAAAAAAAAAAAAAATTAATCATGGTTAGATATATTTCAACTTTGTCCAATTTTGGAGGAGCCAAACGGAGCCTAAGACACTTTCCAATTTCACGTATTTTGCCCCTTTTTATAACAGCGGTTTAGCGTTTCGACTCAGAACTGAGATTGCAGAGAGTGAGACGAAGAGAAGATGGGGTGGATCGGAGAGCAGATCGATTCTATCAAATCCTTGAACTTCAGACAAGTTCTCACTCAAGCCGTTAGTCTTGGTTCGTGGGAAATTTTTGACTTTTTTTTGGATTGTTTATTATTGAGAAATTTCTCTTATGTTGTTTCATTAATCTGTGAATGACGCGACATTAGCTTCATTTCTGTTCTCTTAGCTTCTAATGTTTCTTTTACTTCGAGGGATTTTGTTGTATGGTGTTGATATGCCGGCGGAGATCCCTATTTTATCGCCCTGCTGCCGGGAAATTGCTTGTTTTTCGGTTACTAGGGTTTTTGTGGTTTTATGTTAATTCTTGTGCGTATACTTCATTGAAAAGAAATAAATGGGATTCCCCCAGGAAGGAAAGGGAAGAGATCTTTTGAAGAGGGAAAATTTTAAGATTGGATTTCTTGATATGTATATTCTTGATTGCATTTTGGTTGTGGACATAGAACTTGTTTGCTTTTTTTGTGATGGCTGGATAGGGTGGGTATAAACACTGCATTTTTTGTTTGACTGTAGTAATAATTGCAAGTAGATTGAGTGCCATATCCACCGGAACGAATGTAAGAAGTATTTGAAAAAATGATACCAGATTCTGGTAAACTTACTGTAGTGGTGTCATGAGAAACTGGCAGAAGCTTTTGAGAATTTGTTTCTACAAACTGTTTATTGATAATTTTTTTGCTCTCGTTCTATTGTGAAAGAAATATGTAAAAAATAATCTTATCATTTATCGTTTCTTTCAGGTATGATCGTTACATCAGCACTTATTATATGGAAAGGATTGATGTGTGTTACTGGCAGTGAATCACCTGTAGTTGTTGTGCTTTCCGGAAGTATGGAGCCTGGTTTCAAAAGGGTGAGTGGCATAATGTATTATACGTGTGTCAGATGATATTAGGCTTTGAGGTTGGGTGAAGAATAAGCTTTCAGTATGACTAACGTTAAATGTTAAGGCTTAAAAGTACAAACTGGCATTGCAATTTTTCCTGTCTCAATTCATGTTTTCCAAAATTCGAAACCTAACTCTTTAGTTTTGACTATTATTCAACAAGCAAAAGACACATATCTTGTTCCATGCTTTTGTTGTCGGCAGCTATTACGTAGTTTGGCATCATTATTTACTTTTTTAGGGTACAATTCTATTTTGGCATGTGCATGTTTCTGTTTTGTCAGATATACTCAAATATTTATCCACTGGTTTTCACTTTATTGTTTACTTTCTTTCAGGGAGACATCTTGTTTTTGCACATGAGTAAGGACCCTATTCGTGCTGGAGAAATTGTTGTGTTTAATGTTGATGTACGTGGCTCTGCCCTGATATCATATTTCATTTTGGTGTCATTTGCATTTCTTATGTATTAGCTTTATGCTCTTCATATTTGTTTTTCTTGGTCAGCTTTTTTTAAGTTTTTAGACCATCACCTACTTCTTCCATTTCACGTATTGAATATTTTCTCTCTAAAATTTAATCTGGCTCATTTAAGAGATTTAGTTTTCTTTTCCGTCAAATTATTACATGGAAAATATTAATATACTATTGTGCTTTAAAAACTCACCAAATAATACATGCTTTGGAATTTGGTGTCTTGATTTGGTATCATGTTGATTTATCATGACCATTCATATATCATGGAGAACTTGGATCCTTGTCTTTTTCTGCCGCTATAGGCAGAAAGCCTGTTACTTAAACTATATAGAAGATTTCAAGTGTTTCTATAAGTTCATTGTCTGCTTAAGCATTTGTAAAATCAATTTTCAAATAACTTTAGATATTTTTTCTGAACTTTTGTTCCTACTTGTTGCTTACTGACAGGGACGTGAAATTCCCATCGTCCACAGAGTTATCAAGGTATGCTAAAATTTATCCTGTTAATCTCTCCACCTTATTGGTTTTAGCATTGGAACTGGACCACTGCTGGATAATGGATATTAGTTTTTTCCCATCCCCTTTAAAAGGAGAAGGTAAGGAAAGAGAGCTAAGTGTCAAAAATGTAAATTGTATTGGATAATGGGAACCATGAAATTTTATAGGTAGAGATTTGTGAGGAGGGGATAGGTGAAAATTCAATGGCGTCTTATTATCAATTTATAGCACGGAGCATGTTGAGAGAGAAAGAAGACATCTTTGTTAACATCACACGTTATTAGTTTCGTCTCTCCTCCCACTGAAACAGTATCCTTAGCTTTTGGTACAAGGATATATGCATGCATATAACTGATACAAGTGAACCTTTATATATCATGGAATTTCCTTTAGTTGTCCAAAATTGACTTGGTGGTATGTTTAATGTAAGACAAACTCAACATGTGAGATAGTGGCAGTTTGTGTCTGTCTTCTCACACAGTGTACTCACTTCTAGTAATCAGTTTTTTATTTGAAATAACCCTTGTGTAGTTTTGCACAAAACATTTAGACATTTACATTGTAATAAGCACAGAATTGCTTTTTGAGCACTTACGCTCGAAGAGAAGACGCTTCATCCATATCTTGCCTTTTTCTTCCTTTCCGTCTTTGTATGTTAACAATAATATTGCTAATTTTTGTAGGTTCATGAGCGCAAAGATACCGGAGAAGTGGATGTCCTTACCAAAGGTATGTTTTTGAGTTATTGACTGTACAGTTACATAATTTACTTCTGTTGCATTGTGGATGCATGGTTATGATAAAATTTTGATTTAGAATCAAAAGCATTCATAAGGAATTGTTTCCTGTGGATTACATCTGGAGCATTTACAAATTGACCGTTATGCTGGGATGGATTTGTAATACTTTTATGAGCTTACCTCCCTTTACTTATATATATGATGCAACATGCTTTTTCTGAAATGACAAGACCCTGATGGTTATAATCTTTCATTTGTCAGGTGATAATAATTTTGGCGATGATAGACTTTTGTATGCACATGGTCAACTTTGGCTGCAAAGACATCATATTATGGGAAGAGCTGTTGGGTAAGTTGATGATTGAACTTGCTCTACTGATACTTCTTATGTATAGCTGAGTATGCTGCCTGCATGTTTGATATTTTCGACAATGCATCAAATTGTTCTCTAGGTGTGGTGTGTCATAGTGAGTGATTGGGAAGCACTAGATACATATTATAATACATAGATGCATGGCCCAATGTAGAACACCTTTTGCTTCTAAAGTTCTATTAATTTTGGTTCAGGGTGGTCTTTTTGGTTCTTGCTATTTTATGAAATTTCATATTTTCTGTGTTTTTTTGGTTTGGGAGTCCTGTTTCTAATTTCCATCCCTATTACATGTTCTTATAAAGATACAACAATACCATTTCCACCGCCCTTTCATTTATGTTTTCACATTTTGCTCATGTAGTTCTGGTTTCAGATTAGCTATACAGATTTTTCTTTTTCTTGTTTGTCTTTACCGAAAGTCAAAATGAGATTTGGGTTAATAAATTTCTCTCTTGAGTTCTGAAATCTTTGAAGCATGGAAATTTCACAATTATCTGCTTGTCGTGTATCTTGCAAAGGTTTATGCAGTCTCACGACTTGAATGGATCTGTTCTACAGCAAGACTGTTGGAAGTTTGAGAGAACTTGCTTTTAGTCATGGCTCGGTGTTTATCATTATTATTATTAAATTTTCTTTTTATTTTTTTCATATTATACTTAATCGCTAAATAAAGTGCAGTTACTCGGAGATCTGACTAACACCCAACACATGCTTCTCTGCAGATTCTTGCCGTATGTAGGCTGGGTGACTATTATCATGACTGAAAAGCCAATCATCAAGGTACCCTTCTATACAAATATTTGGAAGTCACGTTTCGAGCAAAGATTTATGTTCTTGTTTTAACATAGCTTCTATTATGCAGTATATACTGATAGGTGCTTTGGGGTTGCTGGTAATTACGTCAAAAGAATAGGGTTGACAAGTGATGGAGATTACTTTGTAGGAATACTGATGAAACTTTTGATGGATATTTGTATCCCTCATGCCTGGACTGAACTTCAAAGGGAGCCAATTTTATGATTGACTGGATCTTGATCTTGTTATTTTCTTGGGCAAATCACAAATGTATTATTATGCTTATTCATGAATTAGCAACACCCATTCATTTCCTGGCCATATATCTTTCTCCATTCTGGCTAACACATTTGCGTTTCAATTTGCATGAATTTTAAAGAAATAATTACATGAATATAACACACTCAAGGTATGACCGACCTAACTAAACAAATTATACAAATTTTTCCTGACATTTGAGAAACTATTTGAACTTCCCTTCACATGCCCCAGTATGAACCGTTTAATACATACTATTCTTGTAATAAGTTAAATATTGGTTGAGATTGAACATCCTTGGCAAATGGCAACCATGGTTTGCTGTGGTAAGGGAACGGAGGCCACTGTGGCCGCGGTATACATGACAACTTAAAATTTTCCCAGAATATATTAAATTTTATTAATTTATAAATTAATACTTAAATCAATTAATAATTGGCAATAGTTTATAGTTTTCAATAATTACACTACTGATTTTCATGTTTTACCTGAGTAATGATAATTTAAATCATATTTTCCCCAAGTAAATGAGTTATTGGTTCAATTGTTAAGTTTATAGGATGGAAGCGGTGACATAATACTTAGGGAAAATTACATCTACATCCCTCGTGATTTGGGGTAATTACAAATAAGGACCTATTGTTTCATTTTTTACAAATACACCCCTAACATTTGTATTCCGTCTGTGATCCTTGTAATTCCGTTAGGGTTCCGTTAAATATTCCAAATATACCCCCAAGGACTGTCATGTTATATTGTTAAACCTTAGGGCTCATTTTGTAAAAAATTATATACCTGAGGGACTAAATTGTAAGAATGTTCAAAAATTTCAAACTAGCCACTGGGATTGGACTTTTATATATATTTGGTCAGGGTTTTAGCCTTTTGAAGCCAATTTTACTTGGCTAATCACTAAGTTCATCTCATACATATTATCAATATTTGAAATATAGAAAAGAAAGATGTAGAGTAATTAGTTGTGGTTCATGCACAGTCGTGGAGAAAAACAATTTAAACAAAGGGAAACTATTTTATTGTTGTGATTTGCATGGCTTCTCACACTGGTGCACACCAATTGAAGATGATAGGTTTGAAGGTCCACACTCTGATGAAGAATAAAAGGCAAGTAGTGTTAATTGCACTTTTTAACCTTTTAAGATACTTGAATCCTTTAAAGAAAAACAAAAGAATTTTCTTTTCATGCTTATTTATAGTTTTTAATTACTAGTCTTAGGATAAGAAAAGAAGGATCGTCCTTTGTTAATAAGTGAACGTAGAAAAAAGATCAATTCAGAAACTAAAAAGATTTTGATCGACCTGAATTGAAAAATAAGTATAACATTGTGGATTTTGAGTATGTGCCCCACAACTAAGTAATTAAAATGATGTTATAATTAAAAAAAAAAAATCTTTATTTGCGTGTGATATATCAATAATTAGCGAGGGTGTGAATGATTGAAATATATTAAGCGTGTTATAAACGGTTAGGCCTAATTATTGGTTATATCTAAGTCTAATAACAAATATGCTATTTTTTGCTTGTTCTTGGTCTCCGACTTGTATTGACTTGAAATTAACACTACTTGCTTCTTGTTCTTCATTAGAGTATAGAGCTTCAAACCCTGAATTCTTCAATTGGTGTGCACCGGTGTGAGAAGGCATGCAAATCACAACAATAAAATAGTCTTCTCTTATTTAAATTGTTTTTCTCCACCACTTTAATTGTTGTGCATGAACCACAAGTCCTCTACATCTTTTTTTTCTATATTTCAAACATTGATAATATGTATGGGATGAATTTCTTGAAGTAGCCATGTAAAATTGACTTTAAAAAGCTAAAACCCTGACTAAATATATATAGTAGTCCAATCCCAACGACTATAAACAACTAGTTTGAAATTTTTGGACATTCTTACAATTTAGTCCCTCAGGTATATAATTTCTTACAAAATGAACCCTGAGGTTTAACAATATAACATGATAGTCCTTGGGGGTATATTCGGAATATTTAACGGAACCCTAACGGAATTAGAAGGATCACAGACGGAATACAAATGTTAGGGGTGTATTTGTAAAAAACGAAACAATAGGTCCTTATTTGTAATTACCCCAAACCACGAGGGATGTAGATGTAATTTTCCCTAATACTTATATCATAAAATTGCCAGAGAATATTCCTCTATGCCTCGAGTGGCATTGCTAATGAAATTTTTTTAAGTTCGTCTCTAAGGCATGCGAAATGAGGAGGTGAATATGTTTTTGCTTTTGTAATTCTGCATTCCATTTGCATGACAAAATGCAAAAGTAAGCTGGATTGACTAGTTCTGATTACGATATTTTCGTTGGTGGTTCTTATGTACAAGAATTCTGCTGAGCTTGCACTTTTCCTTCTAGGTTTGGCAATTCAGGCCTGTAATACTTGAGGCACTTGATGTTGATTTGCGTGAAGAGTTGAATTTTGTGGAGGAGATGACAAGAGACAATTCCAAAAACTATCAGATATGGTCAGCAATGTTATTTTACTGTTTCATCTTTCATCCCTGTCAAATTGGATTTATTTTGGGTGGATGTTAAGTGAGTATTAGTTGGAGAAACATAATTGATTAGCAAAGAAATTGTTTTGTTTCTGGAAACCGATGAATGTATCAAGCTTTTCCTCTGTATCTTTTTGAGGAATACAACATATATTGAAATCCTCTGTTAGGCTGGAAAAGCTTTATCATGAGACACAGTCAATTTCTTTGCAACTCGATTTACTATTTCTGACATCTGTACCAGTTATATTCGCCTTGCTTTGTTGTTTCCCCCTAGGATTTTGATTCGTGTTGTAGTGACTTAACCTTTCCTGTTCATGATCACTATCCTTTTTTGGATTTACTTAATGCTTTAAACTTCAGGTTGGGATTACCGAGATTAAGGTTGCCATTGAAAAAATTGGTGGGCTTGTTGTTCTTGCTGAAAGTTTTGGCCACTCAGTTTTCAAGGAACCGTAAGCTAAAGTATTCTGTATACATACATAGGAACCGTAAGCTAAAGTATTCTGTATACAATTGAAAAGGATCACACTCTATTAAAGTTTTTATCTGATAATAGCTAACCTAGAAAAGACTAATCAAATATTAATAATCTTGCCTCTTATCCATATGCTGGTTATCACATACTTATTTGTTCGTAATATGAGTTAATGTGTATTCACGGACATAATGCACAATATTTTTGTACTAGCTTATATGTATGACGGGACTGGCAGTATGATTCTTTGTTTTGCCTATAGACAACAAAGAAATATAGAATAGTATCCTCATTGAGATAGTTTATTCTACACAAATTTTGATTCGTGTTCCCATAATTTCTGGATAGGAATCTGATTCGCCTATGTTCAAAATTTGGGGATTATAGAAAAGATCCAGCCTCATTCACATTGAATCCCTGTTTCACCTTGTTCCCTCTGTTCATATTTAATTTTTGGAGGTCACAGTTTGTACAGGTAAATACATTATAAGTTTATTTTCCCTCTTTTTTTTTTATGTGATTATATGAATCGTTAGAGTCCTCTCTCTCTCTGCTCCTTCCTCTCGTAACTGTTTAATAATAGTCATGATTCAGCCGTCATTAACATCATATGCATTTAACTCACTGCCTGCACCGGCTTTACTTGATGTCCGGTCCATAGCAGCTGATCGTATTCGCTTATTGAACTCGTATATGAGCATAGTTATATTTCATGGAATGACAATAGCCCAACGGAGGAACATGCGGTCCATAGCAGCTGATCGTATTCGCTTATTGAACTCGTATATGAGCATAGTTATATTTCATGGAATGACAATAGCCCAAGGGAGGAACATGGGCTACCAGAATCAGGTGTGTGTTTATTTCTACTTGTCTTCCGAGCTCAAATACCTTGTGACAATTATTCTTTCCAATAGTTTTTCATTACTTAAATATTTCCAGTGGTAACCATCCTAAAATGACAAAAACAACTTTTCAATCCTAAGGCCTATAATACTTTCCATAGTTAATATTTACTCCGATTTATTTAGTCAATACTTCGTGAGGGGTTAGACCTGGCCTGGGAGAGGAGATATCCGAGAATAGAAGTTGAGTGTGATTTTGAGGACGTCATCAAGATGATAAACGAGGCGGATACTTGTGTTCATCCCCTGGGCCATATCATCGAGGAATGTCGTAGGCTGATTCATAAACCTTGGGTTTGCAAGCTGTGATTGTTTAAATTTCCTCAATACTAATAACTCATGTTCATTCTTTTCGTTACTTTTTTTGTTTTCTAATACTTAAACATGCTTTCAACAGGCAAGATTCCTGTTGGCAAAGGTGAATCCTTCAGCCACTATCAGTAATGCACACGAGATGATGAACACTGGCTCAGACGTAGGGGTGACAGGGTCCAACCCATTATAAGGATTGGGTTTGTTTGGTTTGATGAAATTTAAATTGGGTTGGGTCAAAATGGACTAAGAGAGTATTGAGTCTTTTATGGATTGGATTGGATTTGAGTTGGGTTTTTAATGGTTTAAGTTCATTTATATAATTTTAATGTTTTATTACTATTTTATCTTTCCCATAAATTAAATATTTAATTTCTATAACATAAATTTTTTAAACACACTAATACATTTTTTACACATACTAACACAATTTTAAATACATTTTCACACACTAACACATTTTTTACACATTACACACACTAACATAATTTTACATGTATTTTCACACACAAACACGATTTTTGGACTCGTTTGACCCATTTTTTAACATGTTCTATCTATTTTAGACTCATTTGACTCATTTTGGATTAATTTTGTCTGTTTTTCAACCTGTTCGATCTAGTTTGGCCCGTTTTGGACCTGTTTCGCCCGTTTTTCGATTCATTCGATCTATTTCGGATTCGTTTGACTCATTTTAGGTCCGTTTCAACCGTTTTTCGACATGTTCAACCAATATTGGACTCGTTTGACCGTTTTTGACCTATTTTGGACTTATTTGACCCATTTTGGCCCCGTTTCACCCATTTTTCAACATGTTTGATCTATTTCAAACGGGTGAAACGGGCCCACAACGTGTCAAGCGAGTCTGAAATAGGTTGAACAGGTCGAAAAACGAGTGAAACGGACCCAAAACGGATCAAACGAGTCTAAAATAGATCGAGCATATTGAAAAACGCGTAAAATGGGTCAAACGAATCTAAAGTTGGTCAAACAGATCAACAAACGAAAAAACGGGTCCAAAATTGTCCAAACGGATCAAACGTATTGTAAAACAGGTCAAATGTATTAGTGAAAGGTAGCTGACAAAAAAAAAAAGTATTAATAAAGGGTATATTAGACATTTAGCTACTTGGATTGAGTATGAACTCACAAAAATCCCATTATTAAATCCATTAATAAACCATCATAACTCATTAAAACCGATTTAAAATCCAAGTCATTTTTTTTTTTCTTTTTTCCTTTTTTTTTCCTTTACATACCATCTCTAACCCGAATTCACATCCAAAATCATTTCATTTTGAGAACCAAAATGAAATTCAATAGTCCACACAGCCAAAAACAAATTCCACGTTACTCAAATCTACTAGATACTCAATGACAACCAAAACAAATTCTACATTAATCAGATCTACTAGATACTCAAGCTGCTTAGTGATGCTAGAGGATAAACGATAAATCCCACCTTCGGAATTGATACAGTGATAAATGGAACGGTGTTATGGGATTCTCTCTTGTCAAATTGTAAAAGAGCCATCCAAATGGATTTACCCACATAAGCTCGAATCTTGAGCGTGATCGTTACCGGCAGCACTGGCCGTCAAAATCAAATGATCATCCGTAATAATAGTCAGGAGAGATAAATAAATATCAGACAAGATAAATACCGATAAATCATTTCAATAATTGTACTATATTAAAAATAAAAAATGCCCATAATAATAGTCAAGAAACTGGAAAATATTAGATAAATACCAGATAAAAAAATTTTAAATATAAATTAAAGACTAGATAAATACGAGAGAAATTTTTTCAATAATTGTACTATACATATTAAAAATTCAATTCCAGACTAGGAGTTAATGATTCACCTCTGTGAAGCTCAGATTGTCGGGAGAGCCAGCTTTAACGAATTTCATGCTATTGGCTTCCATAGTGAGGGTAACATCAATGTCTTCTGTCAAATCAAACTGGTGGAAGCCGCAGTACTTGAATAATCTCTTTAAGCGATCAAATTCCATGATGATTTTGGCTCTCCATATACTCCCCGGAATCATGCGCTTTGTAGATAAATAGAAATACTTTCCCTATGTGGGTTACTCAACCTGCTCGTAGGGGAGTACTGTAGTCCAAAAAGTCCTATTGTTTGATTTTCAACGTCAAACCTCAACATATTTGACCTTGTCTCTTTAGAAGTGTTTTTAGTCAAAACTAGAAGGTTGGCTATTTCGTCCAAATCAGGATCGTAGGGGAAACACTCAGAACATTTCTAGTCATATCTAGAGGCCTTAGAGCATCCTGCAAATCCATTACCTTCACAGTGGCACACATAAACTCCCCCTCACCTAAATATTCATATTTCTGTAAGAAAGCTGGGGACCAAAACATTTCTAAAATAATGCCATTAGGATCATCATCTGGTAGTGATACCATCACGGAAGATTTTAATATAGGCTTTCTCACACAGAGAAAGAGGGGTGGCTAAATGTTAAGGTTTAACATAGTGAGGTTTTTTCCGAATACTAGAGCTAACACTATACAATGGACGAGAAAACTGTAGAATGGAAATGATGTAGTTAAATGATGAAAATGGATAGGACACCCGTTGAGTGTTACATGAGGAAGGGGAGAATGAAAATGGACAAGATAGACATTGCGCGTTGCATAAGGGGAGTACAGATTTTGGGTGAAGGGAATCAGATAGAATCAAAGTGATTATAGGGTGAAAGGGACAAAAACAAGAGGCTTCATCATGCAAGCGATACATACTTTAAAAGCCCATTAATATACAACCCATTTTAAAGCCAAATCATTTAAACCCAGCCCACATGAGCCCAACCCAAAACCAATCCAACCCGTCCATTTGCCACCCTACTCAGACGTGATCCTCACCGATCATGTGAGTCTGCAAGTTTTCGTCAATCATCTTTAGAGGCTGGTAGTTCAACCTTCTTATGGGTTATATTTTTCAAATTGTTTTACGAATTTTGTCAAAATCCTAGAGTAAGATTCTTTCTGGGTTTTGACTTCAGGATTAGGATTATTACATATTGTTAGTTTCTTTCCTTCATTTTACATTTGTGTCACTACATAAGAGACAAGCTGACATTTTTGTGTTGAATTTTAAGGATGTGTTGAGGCTAGACAATTCAAGAATGCAAGTTTCATTTCATTTTTGTTTGGATTACAAAATAAAGGAATACTTTAATTCTAAACTTCAGATCCATAAGATAATAAAGGAATACAATCTAAACTTCAACCATGATTTCAACCAGGGAGATGCCCTTTGATTCAAAGGTCTCTATACAAATACTTAGTCCACATTAGCATTATGCACGTCCACTTTTGGAAGATCAACAATTAAACCATTTGGATGTTTATACTTCAATGTGAAATTTTCCTTTGTCAAATTAAATCGGCCTTCCACTAATTCGGTGAGATCCTTCATTCTCCAGGGCTTAAAAAGCTTAATCATTGAATTTTGTTTTCCAAAGGTTAGTTGAATTGTGATCTCCCTGATCTCAGAAGCAACGTTGTGCGCGAGAACTTGAGTGGGATGACCCGAAGTTGAAGCTGGAGGTTCAAAGGCACAGGAATTTGAGTGTCATCCAGCTTCTTCCACAGCACTTACCCTCTATTTTAAGATGTTTTTTTATTTTCTTCCATCCATACTCAGTTACTGCAGTGCTTATATACACTTTCAACCTTTCATATCATGTAAGATATCTTTGATACACATATAATGATAATAAGAAAATAAGTAGCCCAATTTTTGATTTCACTAACTCAACAAATAAAATACAGAATTTATATTGTACTGCTAACTATACTATGAATCAACTAAGTTCTTGGTCGGATAAATAAAAATATGTATTCCTTATGAAAGGGCACAACCGGAAGAAAGAAAAAAAAAAAAAACACTTTCAATCTTTCATATCATGTAAGATATATTTGATACAAATATTATGATAATAAGAAAATAAGCAACCTAACTTTCGATTTCACTAACTCAACAAATAAAATGCAGAATTTATATTGTCCTGCTAACTATACTATGAATCAACTAAGTTCTTGGTCGCATAGCTAACCAATTTTATGTTATTTATGTAAGATTCATGGAAAGATTATGAGCTTAAGAATTGCAGACAGAACTCCTAATTATATCAAAAAAATATTATTAGCATCTAAGCAACCCCAACAATATTATAATTTGCATGCACGAAGCAAGCTTTCCGAATTATGATCAAATACTTGTACAGTCGTATATAAATTCCAGTAAAAAATAACTACATAGACAACTCACTACGCAGATGTTCTTTTCCCTGGATGGAAGTCATCTGTTCCATTAATTTTTTAATATCATCAGTAGTGAACGTTTCATCACCAATCTGGACCTTCAGAATCGGAGTGTTCAGTTTCTTAACCGAACACGTCGGAACCCGAGCTCGAGTGGTCAGTTTCTTAACCTGACGTGTCGGAACTCGAGTGTTCTTTACCCGATCAGCCCTAGCTTTCTCATCCAATTCCATAACCAGCGTTTCTTGTATTAGGGTCGATAATGTATCATCAATCGGGAGTATATCAATTATTTCAGACGTTAGCTCAGGAATTTCGACCTCATCAAGGGGTATATCTATTCCGTCCAAGGGCGACTCCACCCTTTGATGAGTGGGGTCAAGTATAATAGTTATATATATGTATATCTTTTATGTATATTTTACTTCATAATTTTGTAACCGCACATAAATAAAGAAAAAATTATATTGACCATTTAAATTTTAAATGGTGTGCAAAAGAAAAAATAAATAGCCCAAAAATAAAATAATAACCTATTTATTGATGACTAAATATTAGCTACATATATTTAGAATAACTATTTAGTACAATTAATAACGATAACATTATGGTACCGTTTCAAAATATGAAAAATCGTAGAGGACAAATCTAAAAAATATTTTAAATTAAATATTTTATTTTTTCAAGAGTTAATTTTATTTTTTCAAGAGTTAATCATATTTTTTCATTTAAAGTATCATCCTTTTTGTATTTCTTACCCCAAGAGTATCGACAAATGTTATATGCTCAAGCATCTGTAGGCAAATGAAGAAGTTGCATGAATGCTAGGATATATGGATTGCATCATGATAGCATGCTGAAAAATTGTAAACTCACCGGATGTGGCATTTGGGAACACTCAAACTTTGATAAAAATGATCCACCAAAAGTAGTCAAACCAGTAAATGGCAAATCTGCATGTAATACAATAGTGTTCCCCGGAATGCTCCTTTCATCTGGCCCAGACTGTGAACATGATTGAGAAGCATTTAAGAATAAACAAGAGCAGGCAAAATATAGAAAACAAACACTTAATGACTAAATCACTATACTAGAACTTAGATGGTTATGCAATATAGAAAAGAGAAATTTGGTAAACCGATATCAATGCATCAAGAAACATCATATTGCAATATCAAAAGAGCGTTGCAGTGAAACATGACAAATAACAAGAAAACTTAGAGACAAAATTATACACATTACTATTACAAGGCTGGGCAGCATAGTTATAATTTTCTTTTTTTTTTCAAAAAATGAAAAAAGGTTGACAATAAATACGCAGAGTTTATTTTTCTAGTCATCCTAATACATGTTATTGTTACATGATTTTCAGATCCAAAGGGAATGGCAAAAACTGTTGAATATACTAATGAAATGTATGCATTCTCGTACCATGACAACAATAAACCGGTCGGTAGTTGGCTCAGGTCCAATATGAGAACCTATGGAAAGGACACATACAATATGAGAACCGGTCGGTAGTTGCCATGTGGAAGGTTAGCTCAGGATGAAAAGTTCATGTTATATTATGGTATATCCCTTGTGCATGCATATATATAATCATGGGAGTAATATTGATACAATAATAAGATTATGTTTCCTTTTTAAAAAATTTTGAGTCTACTCTATATCTTAATTGTGTAATAAGATTGTATTCTATATCTTTTCCTTTTTTTTTTTTTATCACATAAATGGGTAATAGTTTATGGTCCAATACGGTATGGATTTATCGGTAATTTTTAGTAGAATATTTTTTTAAGAAAATATAGGTTAGTCAATTGAGGAAGAATGTCTTATTTGTCTGTGTATATATATATATACACTAGGGTGAGTGGCACCGCGCGAGGCGCGGTGGTCCTGCCCTTCGGTAATGTAGTATACCATAATATAAAATCAATGTAATCTTTGTGTGGGTACAATATTTGGAAAAAACATGCTAATGGAAATTACAAAACTACAGTAATACCGTTCCCCAAAAAGATATGTTTTTCACCATAACGATTGTTTCGTAAATTCTAAATTTGACTTTGATAATACATGTAATTCCTAAATCCAAGACTTTGATAGTTAATGCAATTCTTACTATTACATATCTACACCTGAAGAGAAGAAAAAAAAAAAAAAAAAAAGGATAACCATAATGTTCAGCCATATAAATTATCACGTCATTGTAACAAAAAATATAAATATATATAAATTATTAGGCATATTTTCAATATACTTGGAGAATAAGCTACAACATAAAGTACAAAATTTCTGTCAGTCCTTAAAACAAATTTGATAAAGAATGAGACAATGACTCAAGAAGTCTCCAAATGAAGCTTCATCAAAAAACATATTATGTTACCAACTTACAAGCAAAGTATCCATGCTTAGCAGTAGCCATGTTTATATCTCACTGTAATAACGTCCATTTAGAAATAACCATCTCATAAACATTAAATGATCAAACATATCACAGCTCATAGTCAGTTGTACTTGTAATTACTTTCCTCCAACAGTAAATGATCTCAAATCAATTGGTCTTGTAAAATACAACAACAAAAATTTAAATAAATTTTCATTCTCTTACCAGTTATGACCCTTAGAATTCTTCTTATATTCTTGAGCCATTTTTTTATTCTTCCAATAATTTATTCAAGTACCAGAGGTAGCCAAGGAAAACATTAAGTTTTCATCACCTCACCTTGTTTCTGAACACAAGGAGGAACTGTGCTGCAATATCTCTCTTTGTAAATTTGGCAACGTGTGAAGGAACCAACTACCCCCTTTAACTCTTTGTCTTGAAACATGAAATGAGGGACAATCTCTTGCTTATAAAGCTATGATACAACCATCTTTCAACAGGTCACTCGACTTCTTTTACTAAATTCCATGCTTGATTCTAGGAGCAGCTTTGGAGATAGCTTTGAATTTGATTCAATTGGTGTTTTCCTCTCCTTGAATCTTTAGGAGAAGAAGCATCACTGCCTTTATTTCGAGATTTTTACCAACCATGCCTCTTTTTAGCCTTCTTCATGACCTACTTTGCTTTGTTCCAAAGTAGTTGGAAAAATTTTGGGACAAAACTGAACCTTGATTTTGTGAACAAGTCCTTTTTAACTGATTCGAAACCATTTCCTGGAAACTTTTGGCCAATAGCTAAATATATTGAGACAATCGATCTCCTATATATGAACCGTGCAGTCAAGTCTCATTTTGTCCCATGTTACGAATCGACATCGACGATTTGAAACTTATCATTTGTCAGAACACAAAGATTAGATATGAGGTCAATTACAGAAAGCAAGTCACTAAGTGATATACATATATAACATGAACTTTTCATCCAGAGCTAACATTCCACATGGCAAAAGGAAGACATACCGAACCTATCACAATTAACTAAAAGATACTCTCATTGTTGATTGTTGTATCTACTACAATGTGCACAAGACAAAACATTAACCACTATTATCATTATAGTACCACCAAATACACTCGAAATCAATAAGAAATCGGCTCGCCAAACTGAAAATATATGCTCGAGAAACATTAAAAATCCACGAAAAACGCCTCATTGATCATTGTTGTATCTACTCCAATGTACACAAGACAAAGCAATTAACACTAGATGATTATGATTCCACAAAATACATGTGGAATCAATAGAAAGTTAGCACATGGAAATGAAAACATAAACTCTATAAACATTGATGAATTCACCAAAAACACCGATAAAAACAACTAAATTGTATATACAAATAACAAAACAATTTAAGATAGCAAGCTTACTAACATAGACTCAAGAACTAAGAATTTCAGATGTTACATTTGCTAAGCAATATTAAAGATCATCAACTATTTAGAGCAATCTAATCAATCCAAAGGCATAATATATTACACTCCACAAAATCAAATTGAAAATTTTCTAATATTTACCTCACACCGACCAATACAACAAATAAGAAAGAGTCAACTGATAACACCATATTTCCCCTTTCTATTCCTCCACTACATGCTTAAATCCAATAATCCAAAATACAATCTAAATACTAAATATTACTTGAGGATCGAGCTGTCGAGAGGGGTTAAAAGCAGGAGAGCAATCGAATTTTGTTTGTGCTGGTGAATTGGACAGTGAGTGTACAGATAAATGTCTTGGTGAATCATGATTATCCATGAATTGTGAAATTGGGGGAACGGAGATTGGGGTGGGGTCCACCATCTCATCCGAGACCGTGGTTACCATGGTACTGCAGTATTCATGTACATGCATCAACTGTATTTATGTAGGCAGCATCGATGACGGTGAGTGGGATGACCAGTTGGTGGCGTGACACAACTACGGTGAGCCACTGACACTAATTTCTAATGATGTGCCTACAACTCCAAAACTCATAAACCATTAGTACACCTTGAATAGAACCATTATATTTTCACATGTATTCTCTACATAAACTATCATGAACAACATTTCTATAAAAAAAATTCAATTGTAAAGCTAAACCACCACCGGAAACATTAATTTTAGTAAATTTTAAAATAAGCATATCATCATATTAAAACTGTAGAAATGAAACAATAACTATGTTCTATCCTAAAATCCAATCATCTGCTTTAGAAACTATCTTAAACAAATTTTCTATCAAAAATCCACTTGAAAAAAACTAAACCACGATGAAAATATTCTGTAAAATTTAAAATAAGCATACTAATCATACTAAAACAATAAAAATGAAATTATTAAACAATATCAATTTTCTGCTAGAATCAAATAATTAAAAACAATAAACTAAATTTGACCATCATATTTTATTAGAATTATAAGGATAGTGCTCCTTAGTAGTGCAAAATGCAAATATGGCCCTCCCAGTACAATTTCATTTTCCAAAATCAACAAAAATTATGAACTATCAAGAACAACGTTTGATAGCATGAGGCATATCCTAAAACAACAATAGACGAAGGTTCATAGACCAGGCAAAGAAGCAGTTCTTATCAAAATGAAAAACTGGAAGCATATTAAATGTGTTACAGATGAAGTGGTGATGCTAATTTCAACGTATTTTGTCATCCAATTTAATTAGTTCGTAGCGACACATATAGTAAAAATCGTGAATAAAATCATAAGCTAATAAAATAATACCAGAATGCCCATTTTTGACTGAATTTATAATTGCAAATCGAATTCAAGTAAAAATAGTGTAAGAGAGTAAAAATGAAGAAATCTCATACCTTGTCAATGAAACCTATTTACTGGCCTTCAGAGGTTCCACATAATGGAATCCAAGAAATGAAACCTCAACTGAATATATGAAGAAGTCCCAACCATCACAAGGCGAGTGCATAAAGAAAAAGACACACATAGCCAGAGAGCATGTTGTAGCGGAGATGGAGCAGTGAAGAGTGGCGGAGATGGACGGAGGGTGAGTGGCGGTGTGGAGACTGCGGAGATGGAGCGGCGGAGAGCAGTGGCAAGTGTGGAGTTGGTAGCTGAGGAACGTCGGATGGAGACAGAAAATGAGAATGAGATTGTGGCCGAGTGAAATAGGGATGAAGTTTCTTAATTTATAGTATCCACATATTTTCGGATGGTCAGGTTGGGTTTCGGGTGACCAGTATGAATTTTTCGATGATACGAATTATCGTATCACAAGAGACTTTAGAGCAGTCTCAGGCTCTTAAGAAATAGGGGAGAAGAGAAGGATAATCCAGTAAAGACCGACCGGCCGGAGAAAGGTTGAGACGAGAGAGATTTCAGAGATAAGAGATTGGGAATTGAAGATTTGTTTATTGCTTTGAATGTTGTAAACGTAACAGGACTAACAATATATAAAGGTAAAGATATCCTAGACCTAATAAGACTCTCAAAATAAAGTGCTGAAATAAACAACGTAATATAACTATGAAATATTAAATAATATAATATAAATCCTATCCAAACTAAATATTGAAGCTTATCCAATTCCTATTCTCTCTTGATACACCATATCTCCTACTCTTATCTCTTGATACACCATACCTCCGTCCATATCACTCTCTCGCCCTTCACAAACCACCTTGTCCTCAAGGTGTAACTCGGGAACAACCCACCGAACAGTGTCCACCGGTTCCCAAGAGACTGTAGCAAAAGACCGAGGAGGAATTGTTTCGGAAATTACAGAAGTTGGTTCTTTGGAAATTGACTGCTCCGGAGTTGTCTTTGAAATTACACAAGTTGACTCTTTTAAAATTGGCTGCTCGGAACTTGGTTGGGAAAAGACAGTTGATACAGGATCCTGAATGACCTGTTTTTCCACAGATTCATTGTTGTTCGAATTTTCGGGATCTTGAATGGCCTGTTTTTCCACAGATTCATTGTTGTTCGAATTTTCTTTACATAGATCGACTACCATTGTAGGTTGGGCATCTTCAATTGCATGAAGATTCTCTTCCACTAGCGTGTCAACAGAGAAAGCAGTCGTAGGTATCTCAATCCCCAACTGCGTTAGCGGATTAGGGTCGAAAGTTGGATGGGCTTCGACACACGGAATCACACTGGACAATTCTGAATCTGCTCGTGATTCCTCCGTTCGCGAAAGGTAGACTGACAAGTCGTGTTGCAATTGCTGCATTGTTTGATTGAGTTGTTGCAACACCGCGTTGTGGGAAATCATCTGTCCAACCATTCGTTGTTGGAATTTTTGAAAACTTGCCTCGCTTTGTTGTTGGAATTCCTTAAAATTTGCTGCACCATGGTGTTGAAATTCCTTAAAACTGGTCACGATAACGGACTCAGACATCTTGCACTCTCAACGAAAGCACCAATGATACGAATTACCGTATCACAAGAGACTTTATAGCAGTCTCATACTCTTAAGAAATAGGGGAGAAGAGAAGGATAATCCGATAAAGACTGACCGACCGGATAAAGGTTTAGACGAGAGAGATTTCAGAGATAAGAGATTGGAAATTGAAGATTTGTTTATTGCTTGAATGTTGTAAAGGTAACAGGACTAACAATATATAAAGGTAGAGATATCCTAGACCTAGTAAGACTCTCAAAATAAAGTGCTGAAATAAACAACGTAATACAACCACAAAATATTAAATAATATAATATAAATCCTATCCAAACTAAATATTGAAGATTATCCAATTCATATTCTCTCTTGATACACCATATCTCCTACTCTTATCTCTTGATACACCATATCTCCGTCCATATCATTCGACCTGTTTTCTCTCTTCTCACCAGGTTATTATCGGTATTTAGACGGGTAGTCCGGGTTGAACGGGTCGATTAGCTTTTGACGCTCCTAGATTGAGATATATAAAAGACGTGAGAAGCTTAGCTTTTGACGCCCCTAGATTGAGACATATAAAAGAGGTGAGAAGCTGTTTTCCTTTTTTGACTCAACATCGCGGTTCCCAATATTAATAATAAGGCTTGGATCACATGTGGGCTGGAGAAAATTTGCAATTGCACGCATGGCCGGTGAATTGGAAACTCCCTCTTATATATATGTTAAATAAATAAATGTTGGATTCATATTTTATAAAATAATTTCTAAAATTTTTCTTTATTGCCATTGAAACTAACTTAAAGATCACGAAACATGTGTTAAGATATTGCAAAATATAAGGTAGATAATATATATATGTTATGATCTTATGTAGATAATATATTAGTGGTAGTGCAAGAAAAATATAATACAAGATATAAGTCCCAATGACTTGACGAGCATCTTTTCCTTTTAAAGTTGTAATAACTTTGGTTTTGGGTCATTCTTGCTATTTTATGAAAATTCATGATTTTATATACTTTTTTGATTTGGTACGTGATTCTAACTATACTTAAATATATGTATGTACGTACTTATCTATAATATATAATATTCTCTCTTCACTCATTTTAATCTCAAATTATGAACCAAAAAATTAAAAATAAAATAAAATTTAATGTTATAAAATTAATTCGAGCCGAGTAATATAAAAATCATTAATCAATTAATTTTACCAATGAAGATTTTTTGATATTAATAATGAAACATGTTTTATAAAATAAATAAATAAACAAAAACATATAAAAAGAAAATGAATAAATGGGTAGGACCCAGACCCAGACCCAAATCGAACGGATATGATTTTACCCATTTGCCCAGATCCAATGAGTATATATTGATTATTGAATATGGGTAGGGTATACAACTTACATTAAGAAATGGGTAATCTTTAGGTTTAGGTATTGCTGGCTGGATATGGGTATTACTATTACCTACCTATTTACAGCGCTTAATGTAATATCATTTCCACAACCCTCTTTGGTATTTGTTTTATCAGATTAACTATATAGATTTTGACAATTTGTCTGGCTCGAATCTGAATCTGTTCTTCAGCAACTCTGTTGGTAGTTCAAGAGAACTTGCTAATCATGACGGAAAAGCCTATCATCAAGGTACCTGTTCTATACCAATATATGGAAGTCACATTTTGAACAAAATATCATATACTTGTTTTAACATAGCTTCAATTATGCAGGACATATTGATAGGTGCAAGAGTTGACAAAGTAATCGATATTGCCCAACCATCCTTATTGTATTTGTATACAGACCAAAGGTATAACATCAAATTCCAGTGCCAATAAAGATGACTGGACAAATAAGCAAAGGTATTATGACAATCAATAAGCAGACATGGTAAACTAAGATCAACAAGAATATAGGGGCCTTCATGTGGTCTACTACACATTTAGGATTCCACAAGTTATCTTTGGCACAAGTCTTTCTGGAGACGATCTTCAGTACCGGACAGGACGCCATCTCAATCGTTTCAGTGCCACCACAGATATTTTCTGGTGCAGAATGGAACATGTGAAAGAAAGGGCATCTAGTTCATCTGCAAAGCATAAAATAGATGCCAACTTATTAAAAATACGAGAAAAGAAGCATAACATGAATCACAGTAAGGTTTAAATCTTTGCGATGTGATTTGAAGGGTGTCTACTGTTGCACATGCGGCCGTGCCAATAAAACTATGTTACTGCAAAAGTCGTCAAACAAATAACAGTTTCTCGTTATACAGATATTGAGAGAGTTGAATTCTTCATACTCGAATAATTGGTGAAAGATGAGAACAAATATGGTCATCCCACCAACAGCCATTATGTCAAAACAAAACTGTCTGATTATAAATATTTGTGAATAAGATCAAGATTACCCATTGACATGCATTATCAGCAAGAATCACTATTTTGGATTATGTAACCCGAATGTTGAATAAAGTAATGTTCGAGATGTCATACACAAATGGGTTTGTCGCCATGCACTGTCCTTGTTTACATAAAATCTACAATACTCAAGAGTATAGCACACACTTGTTTCTGGTTAGTTTCCGAACCCACCCCAAATCTCACCACAACAAATCCACAGAAAGACTGAAATGATTGCATCACCTACCATAGCAATGCAACCCAAACCTTCCAACAGAAAATTTGACCATAAATTATCTTCTCAAGTAATGGCATCCACAAAGAATCACAGATTTAGTGCCAAAAAACACAATATTTGATCTTTAAAGATGTCATGCTCGCTTCAATAGTGAATATATACCAAGTAGTAACTTCATAAAAGTACAGAGGACGAGGTTGATAGAACACACACACACACACACACACACACAATTAGAGACATTGCTAATCAAGTGAGTTTATAGACATTTCCAAACAGATATCAACACTAAACCTATAACTTAGAAGCTTTGCCGGGAGATCAAACCATCAATCAGCATATTAGGGAACATAACAAGAGAGGCAAACAGAGAGAAAAGAGAAACCAAACCTTTAATCAAGCCATAGCCTCAAATCGCTTCAATGCATCACAACTTGGTGTTTCCCTTCTATATCCCCAGTGAAGCTGCTGCCACTCAACCCTGCAATTATGCACTAGCGCTGAGTGATAATCATCCTCAACCCGTTGCTCAATCTCAGCACGTTCTTGGCTATTAGGTGGATACTGTTCCTCAAACTTTGCAGATTTAACAAAAAAGTTCACCCCCTTCTGTGTGGTAACCCTATGATCGTGTGAATAAGATCTGGAGAGAGAATAAACCGGCTCTGATGAAGGCAAGAAGTTCACCAACAAAATGAGTATTACCGGCAATAGCTGAATCAAAGTCCTCACCCAATTAGAACCCTGATCAACCCCACCCCCACCAGTTCTCACTCTCACTCCGGGCCCACCAAATGTAAATCCACCAAAATTGGCTGTTGTGGCTGGATGCATTCCCCCAAAGAAGAAATTCCTAAAAATCTCATCGGCATCAATATCCCCTTCATAGAACCCATTAAAACCACGCATTCCATTAGCATTTCCACCACCTCGCCTCTCGTAAACAGGCTCATCTGACCCTAAAAGATCATATTTTCTCCGGCTCTCTTCATTACTCAAACATTGGAAAGCCTTTGATACTTTCTTAAATGACTCTTCTGCCCCTGGCGCCTGATTTTTATCAGGATGGACCTTTAGAGACAATTTCCTATATGCCTTGCGAATGTCTTCAGCACTACAGTTCTTTTCCAGACCTAATATCTCGTAATAGTCCTTTTTCCTTTTGATCTCTCTGACCACGGTGACCTGCTCATCAGTATATGTGCTGGAAGAAGAGGATGATGTTGGACCCGATGCGGAAGCCCTGCGGCGGGGCCCGTTTGGGAGAGGATTGAAAGGTTTTTCGCTGGCGGGTTCATCAGGGTTCTTATCTTCTGGTTGGGAATCGTTGAGATTTGATAAGAATTCATCAATTTCAATTGATGGATCTAATCTGCGAGCTTTGTTGAGGAATTTCAGGGCACGGGTTCTGTCCCCTGATTCAATTGCATTCTTTGCAATTTTCAAGCACTTTACCGCTTCATCTTTGTTCCCATCCATCTGATGCTAAACAGGTGTATGATGTTATATCTACAAAGGCAACGAAATCCGTATTAGCAGAGAGATCAATGGGACCTTAAGAAATTTTGGGGATTAATCAGAGGGTTTTTGCTCTTTGCGAGGAGATCGCTTTAGACATAGAAAATAATCGGATGGCGTAAATTACGAAACCATCAACGGAATTGAGTAATTCAGAGAAACCTACGTAATCCACACATAAATTGCCCGATTTAAAGCCGCAAAAAGCAATCTTTATGCCAAAAACATTAAATTTGGCATTTAGATTCAAAAGCAGATTCAGCAATTCCCAACTTATTACAACCAAATTAAGAAGTTACAGAAATCAATTGAAATTTCAGTAATTCAAATTCTTTAAAAAAAAATTGCAACCTCAGACATCAAAACTCCTTAAAAAAGCTGTTCAACACCAATTAAACTATCGCGCACCCAGATTCGCAAGCTGCTGAAATTTTTTCAAGGGCAAAACCGGAATGGTGAAACAGAAACAAATTCAGAAAGACAACGAGGAAGTACCTGATTCTGCCGACGGCGGACGACGGCCGGCGTGGCCGTTTTGGGCGAAGTGCGAGGTTTGTGTATCGACTTTTCTCTCGAGTCCAACAGAAGACAAGTCGATTGAGATTTCCACCGATGGTTGCCCACTTTGCCTCTAAATTGAGATTATATACATCTTTGGTAATTAACATATATATATTTTTTACATACAATTATTATTTTTATAGAAAAACCATAAAATATATATTATCTATATAATTATTAAATCACTTTTTTTTTTTTTTTTTTAAAGACATACACACCCAATCAGTTTCAAACCGGACCTTACCTTCGAGAATGACCATTAATCAATTGGACTCTGTTGGTTATTATTAAATCACACTTATTGAAGTACAAATTATTACATCAACCATAACAAATTAACCTATACTCTCTGTACTTATATATAATAGGGATAAAAAATTTGAACATCCTGAACTATCACGCATTTTGGACTTTGCAACCTGAACTAAAAAACGTCTCTGGTTGCAACCTGAACTACTTAAAATTCTCACTTTGCATCCTCAGTGTAAAATCCGGCCACTGTTGTCATCGGAGGCACTGACGTGGACATCTCGAACGGGTGACACGTCAATACATGTGGCCGGATTTTTACACTGAGGATGCAAAGTGAGAATTTTAAGTAGTTCAGGTTGCAGCCGGAGACATTTTTTAGTTCAGGTTGCAAAGTCCAAAATGCGTGATAGTTCAGGATGTTCAAAATTTTTTTCCCTATATAATAATATAAACGTAAGAGACTCACTTAATAATAACTACTTAAATATTTTCCCTCTCTCATCTTATATTAATTTTTAGGTCAATAAGTAATTTTACGATTCTTAACTTTATCCTAAATCCAACAAGTAATTTTCACCTTATAGACATTTAAATGTAATTTTATTTTGATGACAATAGTATATGTTAGGATTAAATAGTTGGTCTTGATCCATTAACAACCATGTTTGAAACATTTAGGGGCCCAAAATAATCAGTTATCAATTATTATTTATGAACATACTAATAATCCAACCCGTTAATAATCCATGTCAAAAATTTTGAATCCAACCCAAACACATGGAAATCCATTTTGCCATGTATAGTATCAAATACTTTTACCACAAAATGGGGTAGTTTAGCCGTTTGAAAGTATAATATTAACTTAACCTAAGAACTTATATTAGAGTACGTTTGGTGGTATATTAGCTGAATCAAATGTTTCATATTTGAATCACTTGAAATGTAACTATCATCGACAGTATATTAATTTAACTAGATGTCAATTATTTGATTCACTAGAATGCTATTATCATTGATAAGGTGAGTTTTAAGTGGTTCAGCTTAACTCGAATTTATATTTAAATAACTAGGAACACAACTATCAGGATAATTTTACACCAAATTTAACTTACCTCAAATCCAAACAAATAAAATATAAATAAAAAAAAAGATTTTAATTCTTGAACTAGACAAGAAAATAATTATATAAGTATTTTATAGAATTAAGTTTGACAAAAACATTACAATTCTTGAAAAAGAAAAGATAAAACTTAGATACTCAATAGAATTAAGTTTGACAAAAAAAAAAAAATGTAACACAAAATTCAAGGTCCTCTCCCGTAAATATCTGCAACCTCCAAAAGCGACTGTCGGTCTACAAACCAATACAATTTTCCCATAAATTCCAAACCCACCCCAAATCTTTCCCAAATTCCAGATCCACCACAAAAACCCTACCAAACCCACCTAAAATCCCAACCACCCTCTTTTATAAATTCACCCCTCACACTCTCTATCTTCCTCGCTCAGTTCTCTTCTTTCACCAAACCCCCAAAGAAGAGATCTCAGATCCCTAACTCTTTCAGCCATGGCGCTCGTAGTTGAGAAGACCACCGCTGGCCGCGAGTACAAGGTCAAGGACATGTCTCAGGCCGACTTCGGCCGTCTCGAGATCGAGCTTGCCGAGGTCGAAATGCCCGGATTAATGTCCTGCCGCACTGAATTCGGCCCTTCCCAGCCCTTCAAGGGCGCTAGAATCACCGGAAGTCTTCACATGACTATCCAGACCGCGGTGTTGATCGAGACCTTGACGGCGTTGGGTGCGGAGGTGAGATGGTGCTCCTGCAACATCTTCTCGACGCAGGACCACGCCGCCGCCGCCATCGCCCGCGACAGCGCCGCCGTGTTCGCCTGGAAGGGGGAGACGCTGCAGGAGTACTGGTGGTGCACGGAGCGTGCTCTTGACTGGGGTCCCGGTGGTGGACCCGATTTGATTGTGGATGATGGTGGTGATGCTACTTTGCTGATCCACGAGGGTGTGAAGGCGGAGGAGGAGTACGAGAAGTCGGGGAAGGTGCCGGATCCGAGTTCGACTGACAACGCTGAGTTTCAGATCGTGCTGACTATCATTAGAGATGGGCTTAAGGCCGATCCCAAGAAGTACACCAAGATGAAGGAGAGATTGGTTGGTGTTTCGGAGGAGACCACCACTGGTGTTAAGAGGTTGTACCAGATGCAGGCTAATGGCACTCTGCTTTTCCCTGCTATTAATGTTAACGACTCTGTTACCAAGAGCAAGGTATGTAGTTGCATTTTTCTTATGTTCCGACGATAGATCTAATCTTTGTACTTGACTTTAATGTGAGGTAATGTTGCTGTTTGTTAAGACTGGTTTAGTATAAGCTAATATGGTTCATGTAATGCTGGATCTAGCTTTGTTTTGTATAATTGATTGCTCCTTAGATCTGATCTGTATCTCGGGTTTTGGATCTGACATGTTTCATGGGATTGGGTTATTCATAGTGAGCTAAGATCAACTTTATTGTTGCTGAATGTTGAGATTTAGTGTCTAAAGTTTGCTGTAGCTCGATAGTACTAGTGATCTCATTTGAATCTGGGATTTGTTTTATTGAATTAGTAACTTGAATTATAATCCATTTCATCATGATATTGATATCCACAGTATGCTTGAATGATCATTTATAGTTGTTATATTCAAAGAATTTCAAGATAAATGGAGTATAGTTGGATAGTCTTAGTACTCTACATGTGTGCATCAATTTCCATTAAAATGCTGACATCTTTCTCTTATTGTCTCCACCAGTTTGACAACTTGTACGGATGCCGCCACTCTCTCCCCGATGGTCTGATGCGTGCCACCGATGTGATGATTGCCGGCAAAGTTGGAGTTGTCTGCGGTTATGGAGATGTGGGCAAAGGCTGTGCCTCTGCCCTGAAACAAGCTGGTGCCCGTGTCATTGTGACTGAAATTGATCCCATCTGTGCCCTCCAAGCCCTCATGGAAGGCTACCAGGTCCTAACCCTTGAAGATGTCCTCTCTGAAGCCGACATCTTCGTCACCACCACCGGCAACAAGGACATCATCATGGTCGACCACATGAAGAAAATGAAGAACAATGCCATCGTCTGCAACATCGGCCACTTCGACAACGAAATTGACATGCTCGGCCTCGAGAGCTACCCAGGTGTCAAGAGAATCACCATCAAGCCACAAACTGACCGATGGGTCTTCCCAGAAACCAAGTCAGGCATCATTGTCTTGGCAGAGGGTCGTTTGATGAACTTGGGCTGTGCAACAGGTCACCCTAGCTTTGTGATGTCCTGCTCATTCACCAACCAGGTTATTGCCCAGCTCGAGCTGTGGAAGGAGAGAAGCACCGGCAAGTACAAGAAGGAAGTTTATGTGTTGCCCAAGCATCTCGACGAGAAGGTCGCAGCGCTTCACCTTGGGAAACTCGGTGCTAAACTTACCAAGCTCAGTAAGGAACAGGCTGACTACATCAGCGTACCGGTTGAGGGTCCTTACAAGCCTCCTCACTACAGGTACTAAGAGGTCTGGTGCAATTGGGACAAGGATTTTGCTTGAAAGGTGGTGTTTTTTGGTATTCATGAAATGTTGTTTTTGTGTTAGGATAGCTGGTTTTACTTGGAATGTTGTCTTGGGGGGTCCTTTTTGGGGGGTTTAGTTTGTCTGATGTTTGTGCGAGGAAGAAAAGGGTCTCATTTGATGACCATTATGTGTTGTGACAATAAAGTTTTTAAGGCTGTGTGAGAGATTATGGCAATTAGGTCATTTATTTGAACTCTGTTGCCTTCTCATTGTCTATTATTCAAGAAAATGAAAAGTATTGTGTTCTTTGCTTTCTATGAGAGTTTTCTTGCATTTATTTTGTGCCGTTTCTGTCCTTTTCCTTACTTTCTTGGGCCAATTTTAATTGCATGTAAAGTTATTGAAGTTGGTGAGATTGAGATGCGGGGATTGAAAAAGGCTCAACGTGTCTTCAATTCGCAGCAAGACCTGAGTACTATTTTTGGTAAATATTGTTTGGCTTTTTGGCTGTTTGCTAATACAAACAATGAGTCAAATGATGAGCTCCTTCACTTGATTAATTTATTGTTAGTGGTCTTTTGCTAACATTCAATAATTATGTTTTTGCATTTCATTCAAAATATAATTATCAAAGAACATGTAACGTGTACGAAAACAAACCAAACCACGAAGACAGTGCTCTATTGAAATGGTTGGTGGATGAACATGTTATTCTCGTTTTTGCTTTTGTTTTCTTTCTTTAACATGGGGATATTTGCTAGTTTTCGTTTCATTTCTCCTCCGAGTCAACAAAATTCCAAACTCAAATCTGATTATCGGCTCATTTTGTATTGATCAATATAAACTGCATAAAAATAATTTCAAAATTATGGGGTAACGACTATTGAAACACCTTTTAATTTGTATCGGATAACAATACTAATACCACATATATCATGATAATATAGAGCTAAGGGAATCAACATCACGCCGAATCTATATGCGGCTCTACCACTAACATTAATAATATTAGGATAATCCACGTTTAAGTCAAAGTGAAACCAATTACAATTAAATATCTAAGTTGCAGAGTTCTACCATACAATTAAGTAAATGATCTAAGTTTGAGTGATTTAAAATTTCTTCAACAGTTGGGCTGAGTGATTTATACCACTAATGATTTTCAAGCAAAAATTTGAACTTATAAATTCTAATATATGTTTTTGATTAAAAACATAATTTAAAATTTGAAATTATAACGGTACCCATAATCCTCATGAAATAGATATACCACCAGTGATCAGTCTATTCGTTGAATTATAGACACCTCATAGGCTGAGACAATTGACCAAGAGATTTAAAGCTACTCAAAAGTCAGAATTCAAACCTGACCTTTGGTTAAGGATGAATGAGTCAATTTCATTCAACCACACCCTCCTCGTTAGCTACCGTATTTATGATTCATATAAATTAAATAAAGTGATGATATCTTGAATTTTAATCACTTTCCCTTCGCTCTAGGGTAACTAATTGAAAATGATAGCTTAATTAAGCACTATATATATATATATATATATTACAAAAACTAGCCACTAGCAACTAACTAAGAGGTTACCTGTTTTCCTCTTAATAGAAAATTTAAGTTGTCAACTGAATTGTTGAAGACAATCATCCCCTAAACATTATGCTCTTTATATGCGAAGATATTCCTACAGATATTCTCGTTTTTCAAAATATAAATAATTTTATTGTCCCGCAACAAATCAAGAAAATCTGCATTGTCCATCACAATGTTCCCCAACGGCAACATTCAAAGTATGAATGTTTATGTTTAGTTGACTTTTTTTTGAAACAAGAACCAGTATTATTACTCAACATAAACGTCCGACGTTACAAAAGTCGAAGTGTGATCAGGGATATCAAAGTCCCCTTCTTGAAAAACAGAAACGTTCCTAGCTAGACTGTGTGCTACCCTATTTCCTATTCTACGAACACACTGAAAAGGGACAACAGTAATAAGAGATAGAATTTCCCTAATGTCATCAATAATACCACCGCTTGTGGAGTAATCTGGGCAATTGTCTTTGAGCTTATTGATAACGTTTTGTGCATTGCTCTCAAGTTCCACATGGGACCAGCCCCTCCTGACTGCAAGCTTTACGGCTTCTAGTGCGGCAAGGTCTCGACAACCTCTGGGTTAAAAATACCCGACCCCCGTCTCGAGACCCAACCAACAACATCTCCCTTTTCGTTTCTTGCTACAGCCCCCACTCCAAACTGTTTGTCTTTTTCAAATATAGCTCTGTCAAAGTTTAATTTTACGTAAGGTACCGCTGGGGGTTGCCAATTCGTCGACAAGCTCTTTGCCGCAACCACTGTGTGGTTCTCCACTTCCACCTCCCTGTAGGAATGCCAGTAGGAGCGAGCATATCGGATGAGCTCTAGTGGTGAGAGACATTCTTCTTCCATGTGCATCTTATTCCTGTTCCACCACATTGACCACACGATCAACAAAAATAAGGTTGAATCCTTCTCACATAGTCACTCATCACCATCCTCATCCACCCTTCCGAGCTCCCTCTCCATTGCCCTATGACTGCCCAAGGAAGGTTGCTCATTGCCCATGTTATGCGGGCTGATGGGCACCCGAGAAAAATGTGTCGAGTGTCCTCTCGTTCTGTCCTAAAATGAGGGCACATCAACCCCTCCCCACAAGCTCGTTTCCTCAAATTTTCCGCGTTTGGGAGTGCTTCTTTGCCGATGCGCCAGCAACACATTTTCACATTTGGTGGAACTTTCGCGTTCCATAAAAACCCCCAAGATCCACCACTCCCAGAGTCTGAGGCCTCATCTTTGTGTAGTAGGGAGAGAGCCACTTTATGAGCACTACGGACAGAGAACCGCCCATTCTTATTATAATGCCAAATCAACATATCTCGATTCCTTGATTTTCCTAAAGGGATACTCATAATGTAGTCCACATCCACCGGCAAGAATAATGCTCTGATGAGATCTTCATCCCATGCCTCCCCTCCTCTCACCATCAACTCTCTGACTTTAACATTTTCTGCTCCTGTGGGGCAAGGGGTGAATAGCTTTGTGGCAAACCGTCTCGGGATCCATACATCTTTCCACACTCTAATCCGGGACCCCGATCCTATCCTCCATTGGGAGCCTGCCTTAATTATATCCTGAGTCTGAGCAATGCTGCGTCACGTGTAAGAGGGTCTATAGCCGGCTCCTGCATTGATAAAGTCACACCTCGGAAAATACCTTGCTTTCAAGCTCCCCGACTCCTTGATTCGGGAAATCGAATCTATCATTTCAGATTTCTTCTGGAGCAAGGGTGGGACAAGTAAAATTCACTGGATCGCATGGAGGAAATTATGTCGATCAAAGGGCGAAGGGGGCCTAGGATTTAGAGATTTAAAGGCTTTCAATCGAGCTTTGCTGGCTAAACAGGCATGGTGACTGGTCACAGAGCCTCAAAGTTTTGAGAAAATACTCGAATCCTAATTGGGGGTTAACATTCAAGATGTAGATCTGAATCAAAAGAAAACCCTAAATGCATTCAATTTTAACACTGCAAATACATGAATCTATAAACGGGCAATGAATGCGGTCAAGGAAACAAGTTTGACTCATACTAACTAGTGGAGTGAGCGACCAAATATCTTTCGTTTGATTTGTAAAAATTTATCTTTCGTTTGATTTTAAAATTTTTGAATTTGGTTGAAGTTGGACTGACGCGAACTTGGCAAAAAATTTCCTAACCCTGCATCATTTTTTCTCTCTTTTCTTTTTTTTTTTCATATTTTCACTCAAAACATGAATAAAAAAGTCCTATTTCAAGAAATTGCCACTTACCTAACAAGATTATCACAAGTCTTCGTGCCAGGCTTAATAAATTAAGCAGTAAGCACAATGAACACCACTACACCACAACAAACATATACACACTATTATATTAAACAATAAAGACAGATAATAATTATTTGGGTCTCTTCAACTCTTTCTTTTTATTTATTTTTTTCATTCTGTTACAACATTTTTTCTTTTTATTTTCATTTACCCAAAAAAAAATAAAATTTCTTTTTATTTATTTATTTTATCACTCCAACTCTAACAAAATTTTCTCAACTAGTGTGTTCGTAGAAAGGACAGGGATGGGAACAGCCTTCGGGCTTTACCTGTTACCATACACATCCGGCTATGATGCACGGACACTTCTAAAAATATCATTTTGCCGTGTCATGTCATGCCGTGTCGTGTCGGACACTCGTGTCGGACACCGTGTCCGACACTCCTTATGTGGGAAATTCAAGAAAAAATCTATATCGCCGTATCCGTATCGTGTCGTGTCCGTGTCGCCGTGTCCGTGCATCATAGACATCCGGTTAAGGCTATCCACTTCGGTGCATCTATAACGCAGCAATTTCTTAACTTCTTTTTTATATTACCCTATTTTAATTCTTTTTTTTCTTTTTTATATAATTTTTATCTTTTTCTCTTCATATTTTATGTTATTTATTTATGATAACTTAATAATTATATTAAAAATGATTATAGAATATATACTAATATAAATATTAATTTTAATATATTTAAATAATAGTATTTTTTAATTTGCACATGTAACGGGTGTGCGGACATTATATATATATATACACGTTTGATAAGTGATGATATTCTACTCTATTACCTTCAAAGTTCGAACAATTGCCAATATTATCAAATAATAATTAATGAAAAATATTGTTCAAGCTCTTACGAACTACAAAATCCAAATATTTGTAATAACTATAGTGAAAATACTTTTGAAAATGTATATTCCCAATGAAATAAAAGATGAAGCACACGCAGTCTCTCAAGCACGAAGTGAGCAGAAAGCTTAAGTTCACGGGTTTACTAGTTCTTTCCCAAGAATAGCAAAGAGTAGAATGTACATGTACGAGCAAGCCTCTCATTAACATCACATGTTATTGATAACTAAATTCGTCCTTAGACATGAAATTCCTTGTTCTATGATAATAAGGTTTTATTCCTCGAGTACACCTTTTAGTGAAGAAATATTGTCCTTATAAAGAAGGGTGTCACAAGAATTTTATAGATTTTTGTCCTTATGAGAAGGGGTGTCATGTCACAAGAATTTGGTATAATTTTGTCCTTATAAAAAGGGGTGTCACAAGAATTTGAGAATCTTTTTGACGAGATAATTACACTAGTATATCTCGATATTAGACCATATTACATAAGTTTCGCTCAAAGTGTTTTGAGAAGTTTCGCGTAAAGTGTTTTGAGAAATTACGAACACTTCCTCTCTCGTGCTTTGGGAGTGTGTGTTTTGCCCTGATGTATGTTGTTATAATCATACATTTTAAAACTCGATAAGTGGGTAAAATAAGGTACTCGTAGATAAATTAGAGATGTTTTCAATGAACTTTATTGATTTAGATGTAATGTAAATGACTGAAGAAGTTATTGCAATTCCTCATATCCCGGGGAAGTTTGTGTAATAAAGAGCAAATCTTAGGGTGTATATGTGTAATTATCCTTTCTAATACCCAAAAGGAAGACAACTCTATATGAGATGAGACTATGAGTAGGTTTTTTTACAAAAAAAACCCTCAACTCCATTCCATACGAAACAAGTATTGGTATAATATGAAGAGTCGAGGAGTTGGAGGAGAGGCATAAAGTCATCATTTCCATGTATATACAATACGTGAAAAAGGGCAACGTACGTAGTCTAAAAGACTCTTATACCCTTCTACAACGACATCTACATTATACACTACACCTACAAGAACAAGACGTAGATTTGTTCTTAATATCGATTTTGTCAATGTCTAATGCAACCCCGAGAGCAAACAAAGTAGATGACTTATAAATATGTGATTTTATATGATGAAATGGCAGAAAAAGAGCAATTAACTGAATTCAATAAGCTGAACTAACAAAGAAAAAAATAACTGACCAGATTACACAGGAGTAATAAAAAACTGTAAACAGCCATGGGGTATTCATCATAATAGGAAAGTATTGCAGACATTGGTCCAATTTAACATGTTAAGCGAATCTTTACCTTCAACTTAAATGAATAGAGAAAAAGCTCTTTAGTCTCTTTCTTGTTTCTATATACCTTAGTCCTCCTCTATGATGCACAAAAACGGACACACAACATGATCGACAAGTATCCCACCGACACGACACAAAAAGATCACATTTTTAACGAGTGTAGGTGCATTAGAGGAACTCATAAACCAAACAATATGCAAAGCTATATCTTCCCTTCATTTCCCATTCAAATACTACAACCTCTCAAAAGGACTCCCAAGAAAAGCACAAACACAAACAGCATAACTATCTATAATTCAATCATTATATCCCTCCGCATTGCTCAAAATTCTCAAAATTTAGAGGCTTTCAGATTCTTGAAGTAAAGATCCAATGCAAATCAAACTAAAATTACACATACATCCTATATCATTGCACAGGCATCATAGAAAACATACTGAAAATCATCACAAATCCCCAAAACAAGAAACCCAAATTACAAGGGAGTTGAGGCAAATTTACCAATCAAGATTCAAGACTCATCAATCTCCCCTTGCACATCTCGTAATCATCTCACAACCCCTGTGGTAAAAATTCGCAACACCAGGACCTTTGCAGTTGTAATACGAAGCTCCAGGCCTGTCACAGGGCACCAAATCCCTCTTCAAAGTATCATAACTTATATACCTTCTCTGCATCATCAAAACCCTTCTCCTATTTTCCTCAGAGTCCATCATTATCTCCTCATCCGAGCAATCCCCTATCTTTCTAGCACAAACCCTTTTCACCATTGCATCCAATTCCCCAGATTCAGCAGAATTCAGGTCCAAAACTGGGATCCCACCACAGATTTTCAAGAAACAGAGCAGGATCAAGAAAAGGGAGAACAAGGGCCGGAGCAGATTTTTATGCATTTTTTTTTTTCTTTAATGGGGCAAGAAGCAAGCTTGAAGTTGAGTTTTTACTAGTTAAAGAGTGGTGAAAGTGAGATAATCATGTCAGTGTGTGAAGTGTGTGTGCGGAAATGGAGGCCAGTTGGGGATGATGGATCATTAAAAGGGGTCCCTTTGTAATGTAAATATAGAGCTACTACAATGTCTGCGTGAATGAGAGTGACCCACCATGCTCATGCCTCAGTTTATTGGGCATCAACTTTCTCAAAGATATATCCTAATCCAACTCCCTTGAGCCATTTGTGGACCTTACCTCCCTTTTTCTTTATGGGGAAAACAAAAAATAAGACGATGTTTTGTTCCATGATGCACCGACTACATTATTACTCTCATTACAATTTTTTTCTTAACTTTTCTATATAAAAAATATCCAAGATAAAGGTTAGATATTCACGACACGACACGATACGACAAGACACGATATATGATTTTTCCCATTTTCTCTTTTATTGTTTTAATCTTTGCCCGTTCTTGTCTCCATTTTTTATTTATAGAAATTTATCATCTAATTTTGCTTTTTAGGCGAAAGAGTGTAGCCTGGGAGTGAAGTTTTTAGAAAATTATTGTGAAGTCGGAATATGAGTTATGACACAATTATTATCTATATTAAAGGAAATTTGTGGGAGAATATTATTTGGGGAACATCATCTTGTAAGCTAAGAGATTCGGTTTTTCCTAGATATCATATTTGATCGCGTCGATTTTTGGTTGGATGACCTGTCACGGAAAAGTCGACTTGACCACTTAGAATTTGTTGATGTGGTAGAGCTCGAATTAGAGTTGTCCTGGGAGATAGGTAGCAAACGTGAGCTACGGACCGACAAAGGACGGGAGAGGTTGTTCCCTTTGTCGGTACTCCGACGCTCAAGTCAGTATCGAATGGTTGAGAGCTTATCGAGTTAACTTGTGTGCTGTGAATGCGGTGGTTGTATGTGTTAATGGCATTTACGCGGAGGGGGGGGGGGTTATTTATACCTATTGGGGTAATGATTACTTGTACAGTACAACCTGCAGGCGCATTAAATGCGCTTGCTCCGTACGGCCTGTCAGGCCTCATTAAATGCTTGAAGCGGCGGAGTGGGCCCCGGGGGTGGTCAACCTCGATTCGACCTAGTAGACATATAGTCGAGTTCCCGCCGACTTATCTTGGACTTACTTGATCGTATTTCGACTGGGCTTGGGAATAGTCGAGTCGACATAGTGGAAGGGTCAGCACTTACCTTCTTGAGGGGTTTGCCATCGAGATGACCGACTCGAAGGCTTACATGGCACGTTTGGCCGGTCCTTTATTCCACGTGGCACGCGGGTAGTGGTCCACACGTCGATATGGTGGCGGTACCGGATTGTCCCACGTCATTAGCCCCCGGAAAGGCGGTGCCACGTTGACGTGGCAGCGTCCTTTCGAATTTCGAGAAGTGGGCCCCCAGGCGTAATGATGACGACGGTTCGCCTTCGATTTTCCCGCCCAAGGTAACCTCTATAAATAGCCCCTTAAGGCCTTCATTTCTTCCCTTCACTTCTTTAGAAATTTCAAAGCATTTTGAGTTCTTCAGAGCTTTTCGAGCCAATCAGCCGGCGTGTTCGAGTCGACCAAGTCAACAGCGAATCTTTCCGGTAAGCTCCTTTGACTTAGCTTCTTTCCCTCTTATCGCTTCAATTTCTTTATTTTTATTAATTTGAGAGTCCGTAATCGAGTGAGAAGAACCCCATCTCGAATCACGCTCGACTCGATCCCTGACACGAAAACCTTAATCCTTATTTCAAGGAGAAAGGCAGAATTCAAGGGAATCCAGTCGAAGCATTGTTGAGCAGTGGGATGTCTTCTTCTACCTCGACTAGTTCAGACTTATCGGATATAATTCCGGGTCCCGGGGATGAAATAGATTCGCTCTCCTCGACTTCAAGCGAGGAGGAGTCGGTTAGGTCACAGGCTTCGGATGGAGTAGAGGTATCGGGGGGCTCGGAAGATAGACAGTCGGCTTCTCCCTTAGGTCCCGTAACCTCAGCCGAACCCATAACAGCAATACCCCCAGTGGGGATGACTATAGGGCCGGTGTATTCGAGTCGAGTTGCAGGCGCGGGGCCATCGACTTCAGAGAGCCGGGGAGGAGATGGTATACACATCCCTTTGTTGGGATTAGTGCCCTGAAAATCCAATTTCTTTGTAAATACTTCATATTTTGTTGGATTAATAAAAGTGAAATTATCGCAAGTTATGAGTATATTAACATAATTAATAACGTGTGATGATATTCTTATATGAAATGTGTTTCATAGGAAAGGACTTTGGATGTCGAAATCACGTGTTATTAAAGTTCTAGTCGATATGATAAGAATAAGTTCTTATTGAGACTATAATGTGTTATATAAGATGAATAGTCTTTCGTCATAGGGAAATGAAGTTTCCAGTTATAACACATTGATGATTTTCAATAGATTTGGAAACATTGAACTGGACCACTAAGATAGTTCATTTTAAACTACTATCTACAATAAACAAATCTTATGGAGCATTGAACTCTTAATCCTGGTAGTATTTCGACTTTAGGCATGTAGTGTTAATCATTGTAACTTACTCATAAGTGAGGTCTCGATATCGAATGACCGAAACCTTTGTGCGTTCAGTGATTACATGAAATGTGCTAAAGAGAAATATTGATCGAGGAATCTGTGGCTTTGCTGGAAAGTTAAAAGATATTCCTGAAATAGATTTGCAAAGTTCAAATTAAAACTTTGGCCAAAGTACTTCGTGTGATGCGTCACTGAAGTTGTATGTTGAATGTGTTTCACGTACAAGAAATTTGAACTTAAGGCAAATCAGGAGATTTCAGATTAAAAGTGAAAAATAAATGATAGTAGTATTAATTTATTTTTCATGGATATCTACACGGAGGAGTAAAATGCAAAATTATTCTAGATCGAAAAATTCGTGAGTAATTTAATTAATTTTAGAGTGCAACAATATTTATTTAGTGGAATTAAATATTGTTAAACGGTAATTAATTATTATCATGGGATGATAATATATTAACCCGTTTGGAGCTAAAATTAATTAGTCCTGCAGGTCCCCCTGCAAGCCCCAATCGAAAACCCGAAGATAAAACGTTAAAAGGAATGAAAGAAATAAATTTTCAAAGTGTTTGAAAATAGCCAAGCAATTTATTTTAAGAAAATAAATTGTAATTCCAAAAAGTTGGAAATGCCCGGAATTTTATTTTGGAGAAAATAAAATTTTAAAATTTTTTATTAAAAAAAAAAAAAAAAAGCTGACGTGGCAGGTGACGTGGCACTGACGTGTCATGCCACGTCAGCAAGTGGGCCCAGGTGGCGCTGATTGGGCAGCCGCGTGGCACGCCACGTGTGCGACATGTGGACGGCCCAGATCGTACCACGTCATCGTGAATCAACGGTCCAGATTTGATCCGGACCGGGTCGGTCAAACGGGTCAGGGCCGGGTCAACGGGTCGGTTCGCGGATAGGGTCGGATCGGGTCCGATTCCGAGTCGAACCAGACCCGGACACGTGGCAGCTCCAGAAGAGACCACGTCACCGGAAACCCTAAACCGCAAGTGATCACACGCGCCGCCTTGTGGCCGCGCGTGTGGGCGCGTGAGATCTCCGATCGGCGAACGGCCGGCGGCGTTGGACTCATGGCTGAGAGATCTACGACGTAGTCACCTTGGTTTGCGTGCCCAAGTTGCACACGCAAGTGGGGGGTGAAATTACTATTTTGCCCTCGGTTTTTCCCCTATAAATAGGGGCCTTGGCATTTCATTTTTTCCATCCAACTTTGGGAGGTGGTTTTGGCTGAGTTTAAGCTTTGAAACCATATCCCATTCTCCTAGTTAATTCCGATTTATTTTGGAATTAATTTTAATTAGGTGTTTATATATAAACGCCTGATTTCGGGAGAATAAACCCTGAAAAGGGTTTTTAGTTTAAAGTTTTATTTTCTCTAAGTATTTAGATAAATACTTTCGGAGCCCACACTCCGAGGGTGTCCCTGGGGTAATTGCAGGGAAGCTCTGCCGGTTTCGCGAGGAAATCGGGAATCGGGTTCTCGGGAGGCGAGCTCCGGGTGCAGTAGCCATTTTCGGTGAAAGGTATTTTATATTGTTTTTTTTAATTTAAGCATGATGAATTAGGTGCTCTTAAGTGTTAATTGCATGCTTTATTTATCTGTTTTGTGATTTAAAATTTATTATCAATTGCATGTATATACTTGAGTAGTTCCGGCTAGTCTTCCGCTGTTTGTATTTAAATATTTTAGAAATATTTTGATACCTGTATATTAAAGTAAAATTTTAAAATGTGGTCCCGGACTGCTACTGTTCTGGGTCCACCTCCCAGCACCCTTATGGTAGAAAATCCCCTGATCGAATTTTGGACAAGGACCCCAGATTGGTTGACAGCAAGGTATCGGTCAAAATGTTTGGATTACAGTGTAGTTCGACCTCGAAGATGGGAAACCATGACTGATCTCCGACCAATTGCATAACCGTGACCTGGAAAATGATCCAAGCAGGGTTTCGAATCCCAATAGACGATGACATCCTCGACATCCTAAACCACCTGAACATTAGCCCGGTCCAGATGATGCCGAATGGGTATGCGATGCTCAATGGAATTCGGGTCCTAATAAGGTATTTCGGAATTCCCATGCTTGGAGTAGCCAAGGATCTCTTCAACGTGAGTGTGACCAAGGAGAGGTCCGGGTCGGGCTACGGGTTCGTGCAACTATCATTTAAACAAAAGCGCAAACTCACGACATCGCCGACCTCTTCAAACGGGCAGACATGGAAGCAACAATTTGTGTACGTCGAGAGTGAGACGGGATGGCCGAACCTTTGGAATAGAATGTGGTGTTGGAGGCCGAGCTCGACATTGCCGATTGCAGCTGGCATTTAGGAGGGGGGTATTTATACCTATTGGCTATGTTTTAAAACCCGGACCGGACGTCGAACCGGACTGCTTACTGGTTACTGGTTTTACTGGTTCGACCGGTCGAACCATCGGTCGAACCGGTATGACATCATAATTATATAATAATTATATTTAATTATATAATTATAAATATAATATTATTAATAATAATAAGGCATATAATAGCAACCAATTAATATATGAAAATATAAATTTATATATTTATAATCTTAAACATATTTCAATTACTCATTATTTCTCAATTAATAAGTAAATAATAATCATAACTATTTAAATAAAATATCTAGTTAATGAAAATTTAATTAACATCAAATAAATAAAACAATAATATCATTATTTTGGGCTTCATTACCTAAATCATAATAACAACACCCCAAGCCCAAGCCCACAATCCTAAAACCTAATATATTGAAGTCTATTTCCCATTCAGTTTTTAGGTTTTTCTTCAAAGCATTCCCGGCTGCTGCTTGTCGTCTCTTTCGTGTAAGGGGGTTGCTTTCTCAACAACAGCTTCTCATCTGTGATCTCTCTCCTCTCCTCTTATTTCTCATTTCTTGTTCAATTTTTTTAAACAAAATGGTACCCATTTTTCCCCAATTACCCAAAATCCAAAGTTTTTCTTAAAAAAATTGACAATATGGCTGAGTATTTCTTTTGTCTTTATAGCTTTCAGATTTCCTGGCAAGCTCAAGCCCTCAAGCTCTTCAAATGACTGTTTTTCCACTTTTTTTTTTTTTTTTTTTTGAAATACCGGCCCAAACGGTTCACAAACCGGTCCGGTCCGGTTATTTTACCGGGTTTTGACCGGTTTCTACCGATTCCGATTGGTCCGACCAGGTGGCGGTTTTAGGGGGTGATTCGGACCGGATAGGCGGCCGGTCACCGGTTGAACCGGTCTGGGTTTTAAAACATAGCCTATTGGGGTAATGATTACCTGTACAGTACAACCTGCAGGCGCATTAAATACGCCACCTGCTCCGTACGGCCTGTCAGGCCTCATTAAATGCTTGAAGCGGCGGAGTGGACCCCGGGGGTGGTCAACCTCGATTCGACCTAGTAGACATATAGTCGAGTTCCCGCCGACTTATCTTGGACTTACTCGATCGTATTTCGACTGGGCTTGGGAATAATCGAGTCGACACAGTCGAAGGGTCAACACTTACCTTCTTGAGGGATTTGCCGTCGAGATGACCGACTCGAAGGTTTACGTGGCACGTTTGGCCGGTCCTTTATTCCACGTGGCACGCGGGTAGTGGTCCACACGTCGCTATCGTGGCGGTACCGGATTGTCCCACGTCAATATTCGTCCTGTTTAAAATTTTAATTTTACTTTTTTGTAATTTGTAATCTCTACATTTTTTCTATTAAAATTCTGTTTACATTTCCAAAGCTGATTTGGCTATGATTTCTACTGTAGTTTCGTCTATTTTGGAGTGAAACGTTAGTTTAATTTATTGAATCAATTGAACTATAGACTTCCTAAACTTGAACAATGATTGTTTTAGTTTGCAGGTGTTTATAGTTGTGAAACTCATACAATTTTAAACTCACAATCTATTTATTCACACATCAATATACTTACCGTTAATCTATCTATTTATCTTATTTGTCAAATTAAAAATTGTGGCAACCATGATTACTATAAAGATGACGAACAAAATTTATTATAATCATTATATAACCCATGTGAAGATAAACAACAATATTTATAAATGTTTTCGTTATTATTATGATTTGAGGGGGGGGGGGGGGGGGGGGGACCATATGATATGATTTTTCCTTGAAGTTCAGGCAATGCATTGATTACAAAAGAAGTTACATAAATATTTGTGAACAATTCTTGCTCTCTATATATAATGATTAAAGTATTAAGTTTATTTGTTATTAAGCTACCAATTGATTGGTCCATTAAATTGTGTGATTATAACAACAATAAATAAAAATAAAAGTAGTAACAAACAATAAATATAATTATTGTAATGCCCCGACTTTTTGACCGTACAGTTATGACGTCACGAGTGGGTTTAGACCGAGAGTTATGTGACTTATATGTGTTCTAATTACTAAGTGATTATTTAATTTATTAATTTCTTTAACTAATTGTTACTATGTGATTTTTATGTGCTTTAAGTGCCACTTGGATGTTCTTGGAATTAATTGCCATTACGTGATTTATATGAATTATGTGATCTGTGACTAATGTTATTTAAATTTAGTTGTTACTTATATATTCGCTAATTAATATTTTGTGTCGACTATGTACTTATTTGATATTATATGAAACCCTTGGACTCAATCGAATTTTGATTTGGACTTCAATTGTTCCCCTATTGAATCTCGGGACCCTATTTGAACACTTATAAGGTTGAGGGACCAAAGAGCAATTTTTTCCTTTTTCCCTCTTGCTTTACACGACATACACACACCCCTCACCCCCATCCTTTTTCTTCCATTTTCTCCCAACACCAAAGCTCCAAACCCTTCCCTCTCTTCCCCTAAAAATCGAGCCAAGCTAGAGACAAGGAAGCAAGAGGTTTCTTCTTCAATTCCAAGCCAAGAACAAGCTCCATTTCATCTCCTTCATCTTCTCCCCTCACTCACCAAGGTATACATGACTTGTGTGTATATTTATATATTTTGTTTATATACATGATTGAGAATTGGGTGATTCCTTCTTAATGATTTGGAATCTTGTGTGAATAGACAGGACTACATGTTAACCCATGAGTTTTATGAATTCTTGGAGCAAGATGTATATATATGTGTTGTATATATATATATATATGTGTGTGTGTATATAAATGTGTATATATGTGGGTTTATGAAATTTGATGATTTAATTCATGAATTTATGAGTGATATGTGTATATATGTTGTAGTTGGTTGTTGTTGTGTGATTTTGGATGAATTGGGAGCTCCTTTGGCCTTCTTAAAGCCATTTTTCGTCACTCCCCTGTTTCTTCTCGGTTTTCAGCTGAAAACCCTCTACCCGGGCGGGTAAATTCATGAAGAAAAACTACCCGGGCGGGTAGAGCTTGTGCAGAAAGTTTTCTGCACAAGTTTTGCCCGGCCGGGTAGATTTTGCCTTGTATTTTCCTCGGCCGGGTACTCCCTCATCCGAGCTTCGATTGACCTGATTTTTGAACCGTTGGAAACCTCTTGAAGTCTAGAACAACCTCTAATTGGAATCACTTGAATATCGCTTCCCATTTGTGAGATATTATCAATTCTTTTTGGTGTCGCTACTTTTCCAACAATCTGCGATCACCCAACTTCGGACCTTCGCCATTTTCACATCGCTTTGAACCACGATTCGGGCCATATATCTTTTGAAAGGCCTGTGTGTCCAGTTTCTTTCCCATGAAACAAAACTCCATTTCAAATTCTAGAACTTAAGATATGTTCAATTCTTTACAGCTTGTGCATTACCAAAAACTGTCAGCTCTCACCTAAATTTGTTCAAATCCGTTTTCTTGCTTTCCCTCCACTTCCTCGGAATCCATATGTGGTTTGAATGAATTGTATGCTTGTTTAATTGGTTATATGTGATATATCTTGATATGATCATGAATTTTATGCTATGAATTCAATGTATAAATGTGAAATGACAACATGAACGTTTATGTGCTACTTTTATGCATGCGTGAATGGTTTGCTTCGTTTAATTGTTTGGTATGTTGTGAATAGATTCTTCCATGACTTATATATTTTGTTAATATGTTATATTATGTGTTAATTTGTATATTATGAGATCATAATGTGATCTTGTTAAATATTTTGTGAATTATGATCCAATATGCCTTCAAATGCTCTCTAGCTTGCATGCATGAATTGTTCCTCCATTTATTGGCCTCATATGATAACTTCCCGCTTCATTTATAACTCGCATGCATTGTAAATATGTTATAGTATGAGTTATGATTAATGTATGAAGCTTATGGCTCGATTTGATACAAATATGAAAGATATGAAACACATGAATATGAAACCACCATGTATTAAATATTTGGAATGAATCACTTGATTATATAACCTCATCACATGATTCATGCTTCTTATGCATCTCATATCATGCGCATAACATGCCGTGCGTCTATGTGGTTTCATATTGGGGTTAATTCTCAGGAGTACACATTGTTCCTTCTCTTATACAGTTCATTTCCAGGGCGAAGACTTCTGAATTGATTAGGCACCCGTATTACTCATGCTTTATGTCTCGTGGTATTCCAGGTGAGGGTGTTTTCGTTCTAGTTACATATTAAACCCTACAACCTTATGTGACAAGCTTTGGCCAAACCTTATGTATAAATATATGATATTTTCAAAGTGGAGTCATCGAGTAAATCATTATCGAGTAAACCTTTTTTTTCCAAAATTATGAAATCTGTTATGTTTCTTATGAATTGAAATGTTTTGGCGAGAATATGATTATGAACATGATTATGAATGCACGGGCCCAGGGACTTAGTGCAAGTGGCTATCCGGGGAGGTAAGGGCCGACGGTGATCCTTTGTACTAGTCCTACCACATTTACGGTGATACCGGCCCTCGCTAGGAGGTTTAGCGGGGAATGTGAGCTGAGTGCCCTTGGGGGATTCATGTACCCCCATTGGCCTATGTATGGACCGGTGGTCGGGTCTTGCTAACCCGTCCACCACCCGGAGGAAGAAGGTTGGAACTTATTTTATGATTACGAGTATCTTATGATTGTTATGCACCATGCGGGAAGGCCGGAACACGGATTGCCCAAACGAATATGTCTTATGTTATGATATGTAATCTGTGTGTATTATGATATATTGCATGATCACGTATTTAATGTATTAATGATATTTGTCGTACGCGATCGAAGTTTGGTTGGAGATGATGCACGCTCACTCGCTGAGCCTTTATGTTTATGTATGAATTATGAACTTAATGAATTTAATATGGTTAGTCGTAAAGTCCGAGCATTGCTTAGTTATTCTCTTGCCCTTTTGGGAACTAACTTTAAATAAAACTTTGCTCGGGATTTATGACTTGCATGTGCATGTTTTTATATATACGTATATCGCTCCTGCTCACTCAGTCTTCTAGAGACTGACCCCTCTTCCCCACTTTTCAGTTCTTGCAGGTTTGAGCTAGGCGGAGGTCATGTTTTAAGTCTCTTGTCGAGTCACACGTGTACACTTGAGTCCCATTATATATTGTTATGATTAATTACATCTCCTTATGTATTCGGGCCTGTGTGTCATTTATGATTCTTGATTATGGATTCGGGACAGGTTGCATGTCTAGTTGAACCCGTTGTTAGGACGTGTGTTGGAACTTAATTATGTTATGAAATGTTTTTAAGTTTGGAGCTATTATTGGAATTCATGCATGGGATTATTACTTCAACACTATGTTGGACGCTATGATTAATTTGGTACAAGGTTAGATTCCGCCTAGCTAGGATATTTTTATTTTGTCTCCCGTTCGCTATGAGTTCGGTTCATGCTTGGATTACCCATTTCACGTGTGGACTAGACTTGTAGTGCGGGGGATGTGGCGCCTATCGTCGCGGGTGCTACAATTATAATTAGTTAAGTACATGGAAGAAATATTTTTATAATTACAACATTTTAAAATTTTGAATTTGAAGCACTAATATATATCTTTTATAGGAAAATAAATTATCACATATTAAAGCTACAATCCCAAAACTTAGCTCTAATTATAGAGGAGTCTCACTTAGTTCACGAAATGACCGAAATACCCCATAAATATTAGAGTAATCACAAACACCACCACCAGGCACCTTCGAACAAACCAAAGGCCGAACCCATCCCATTTCAAGAATTTTAGTTCAGACCTAAATCGATCAAAACTCCATCTTTCACATTTCAAAAGTTTTAACCCACTCCGAATCCATCCCATTTTGGGAATTCTAGCCCATATCTAATCAAATCGAAACTTCATATTCTCACTTCGAAAATTTTAAAATCACCTATAATCGGATTGAAACTCAATCTTCCCACTTCGGAAATTTTTACCCACATTTAGTTTGATCGAATTACACCAAGTATTTAATAAGTGTGTCATACTTATTTTGTAAGATCGCTCTTCCTAAAATATACTTTGTATTCGTATTTCGACTAAAGTATCATGATAAGATAACTCTACACCATCCATCCCATTGCTTTCTTTTAGCAAGAATGGATCATTGGAGAAATATGTCTGGTTGTACCTGAATGCAGAGCATCATTTCATATAAATATATAGAGATGCAAGAGCAATACAAGTACACTTTTCTCCCATAACCCAACAATCAAAACATCAAGAAATAAACCAAGAAAAGCAAAGATATTCATTCATTGTGATGACTCAAATCCTCTTCAACTTATTTTCAGTCATCCCATGATTCTAAATCAAAATAATAATGCAAATCAAATGGTATAAACTTGTCTTTGTCATCATCTTCTTCCCCTTAGTACCTATAGTGAGGAGGCTTGTAAGGACCCTCAATCGGCACACTAATGTAATCTGCCTGATCCTTGCTGAGCTTAGTGAGCTTGGCACCAAGTTTCCCAAGATGAAGGGCGGCGACCTTCTCGTCGAGATGCTTGGGCAAAACGTACACCTTCTTCTCGTACTTGCCGCTCTTCCTCTCGTTCCAAAGCTCGAGCTGGGCGATAACCTGGTTTGTGAACGAGCACGACATAACGAAACTGGGGTGGCCCGTTGCGCACCCCAAGTTCATCAGGCGACCCTCGGCCAGCACGATGACACCGGAGTTGGTGTCGGGGAAGACGAACCTGTCGGTTTGTGGCTTGATGGTGGTTCTCTTGACCCCTGGGAAGGTCTCGAGGCCGTGCATGTCGATCTCATTGTCGAAGTGGCCGATGTTGCAGACAATGGCGTTGTTCTTCATCTTCCTCATGTGGTCGACCATGATGATGTCTTTGTTTCCGGTTGTGGTGACGAAGATGTCGGCTACTGAGAGAACGTCTTCTAGGGTTAGGACTTGGTAGCCTTCCATGAGGGCTTGGAGGGCACAGATGGGATCGATTTCAGTCACGATCACACGAGCACCGGCTTGTTTCAAGGCAGAGGCACAGCCTTTGCCGACATCTCCGTAACCGCAGACAACACCGACTTTGCCGGCAATCATCACATCTGTGGCTCTCATCAGACCGTCGGGCAGAGAGTGGCGGCATCCGTACAAGTTGTCAAACTGTTGGGAGAAAGCACAAGAATATGAGATTCTCATGTTAATATGGAAATTTAAGGCTGTACAAGTATGTTATTCTATTTAACCAACGAGAATAAAGCTTTTGCATCCAATTTTGATCTGACAAAGCCAGTCTTATCAGAGAATTATACAAGAATTGACTGCAAAATACAGTAATGTGCTAAAATTTACACAATCCTTAAAACAGAGTAAGTTCACTGTTCAAAAACAGAGTCCCTTAAAACATATATAATCAAAATCATAATCCCTCATAACAACTATTAGATCTACCAGAGTACCTTAAAACATCAGATTAAACAATCAAGTTTCAGATCAGATCAGAACTTTGAAAATTTTGTAAAAACATGCAGGATCCAGTATAACACGATCAACATGAGCTAATAACAAAGGAATTTTAAGAAAATGGCAACATTTCAAAACAGTTGAATGCAAAGATTAGATCCATCACAAGAACACACAAAAAACGGTGTAATCACATACCTTGCTCTTGGTGACAGAGTCGTTGACATTAATGGCAGGGAAAAGAAGAGAGCCATTAGCCTGCATCTGGTACAACCTCTTAACACCAGTGGTGGTCTCCTCAGAAACACCAACCAATCTCTCCTTCATCCTGGTGTACTTCTTCGGATCGGTCTTAAGCCCATCCTTGATGATACTCAGCACGATCTGAAACTCAGCATTATCAGTCGTACTCGGATCAGGCACCTTCCCCGACTTCTCGTACTCCTCCTCCGCCTTCACACCCTCGTGGATCAACAAGGTCACATCACCACCATCATCGACGATCAAATCAGGGCCACCTTCGGGACCCCAATCCAGGGACCTCTCAGTACACCACCAGTACTCCTGCAGTGTCTCCCCCTTCCAGGCGAACACGGCGGCGCTGTCGCGGGCGATGGTGGCGGCGGCGTGATCCTGCGTCGAAAAGATGTTGCAGGAGCACCATCTCACCTCGGCGCCCAAAGCAGTCAATGTCTCGATCAAAACGGCGGTTTGGATGGTCATGTGGAGACTTCCGGTGATTCTGGCGCCCTTGAAGGGCTGAGTAGGGCCGAATTCAGTACGGCAGGACATTAATCCCGGCATTTCAACCTCGGCGAGCTCGATTTCGAGACGGCCAAAGTCGGCGAGGGACATGTCCTTGACCTTGTACTCGCGGCCGGTGGGGGTCTTCTCGACTAGAAGCGCCATGGGTGCGGCGAGTATGGAAGAAATGAGGATCGGAAAATGGAATCTGTTTCTAACGCTCCGCCTATGAAAGTGGAGAGTTGAGAAATGTGAGTACAGAGGTTAGAGGTGAGAGGAAGAGGGGTTTAAATAGGTTTAATGGGGGGAAATGGACGGTCAGGATTTAGAGGGTTTGGTGGATCTATGATTTGGTAAAAGGTTGAAGAAGATCATGGGCTTTGTGAAAAAATGAGAACATGATCATGCCACATGAGATGGAAATTAAAGATGCTATCTCTTTGGATCCAGATTTGGAATATATCAACTTTGTATTCGAATAGGATGGAAATACCAAAAATGCTACGATGCATTAATATGAATACAGATACGATAACATGATTTTCCTTTTTAATTTATTATGTAAGTAATGTCGATAAATAATTTGATATGAATATTCAATACGACACGATATGAATAAGAGTGCAGTGTAAATGCCGTTTTAGTTTAAGATCATATGGGTTATCTTAACATTAACATAAATAAATATATATAGCTGCCTTTTTCATGTAATATTTCCTAGGAAGTTTTGAGTTTAATGAAGACGATTTTGTAACCTAGCTATGAATTTGAATTTGTCAATCGATCAAACTAATATATTTATAATATACAATCACATTTATTATAACTAAAAGTCGGAGATGTATACGTACAAAACTTTTTTTAAATCTTATTTAAGGAATATAATGTCTCATCGCACCAGATAAATTTATATATATATATATATATATATATATATATATATATATGACACTTAATGGGGTGAAAGTGTCATTTACTCAAACCTTTTTGAAATAACAGGGAGGTGCGGTAGGTACCTTTCCATAGCATGGAGCCTGAGACCACAAGTATCATTAAACAAAACCAACTTCAGATATTTTCATAGTTATTACACTAATTTGAGTGTTACAATCACAATATTGAAAAAATTTTCATTTTATTTTTTTATCTTACTTGTTTTCTGAAACTCCAACTATTTACTTTTCAATCTTTCAATCCTGAGTTCCAAGTTCGATCGTTTCCCATCACCCGAACAACTTACCTCGGTATATATGAGTTATGACTAGTTTGACCGATCGAACCTAATCCGAACAAAAGACGAAATAAGTGGTAGTTGCTATTTCTTTTTTACATGAAAAAACTTGGATTGTATATGTAGCTGTAGTTGGTAGAAAGTTTTGTTTTAGCTGTAATAAAGTCAAGTAATACTATGATATTTAGGTCATTATCCCTACCCACCAATGGCCAACTACTATAATGAAGCAATGTATCTTTTGAAGAAAAAAAAATGTCATTGTACAATTGGATAAAAGAGTGGAATTTGGAGTTTGAGGGTTGGTAGAACTTAGAGGAACAATTCCTTACCGAACAACACAATGATGTACCGATCCCATAAAAAGTCAACGAAAATAAATTAAGCAAAGTGTACTTGAGAACAAGAACGACATAGGCAAAGATTCATGGGTTAACTTTTTGTATGGACATGAATCATGGGAACATAAGATCATGTCCGACCACAATATTATGTTTTCGTAGTCGATATCAGATCAACAAAACGTAAAAATTCTCTAATTAGTTATTATAATTGTGTCCCGAAACTCAATCATGAGGTTTTAAAGGATCGAACCATTAAATTCCTTATAAATTACATTCGTAGTTTGATATCAGATCACTAAAACATAAAATTTTTCTTAATGAGAAATAATATTGCGTTTCAAGAACTAAAACACGACATCTTAAAGGAGTACTGAGCCATAAAATTAGTCGTAAATTGCATTGTATCACATGCAAAAAGTTAACTTGGGCGACCAAGACAGAAGAGATGAATATAAAGTATGATATTTAATCTGGGAAGAAATACTAGGTATCACATGAGGAGGAATGAGAATACACGTTATGCCACCAAATATAAGTAATAACAACACAACCGACACACACATATTTGCGGTTTTTATAGATCCACATCTACCTTGCTCCTCACAACCCAACAAATAAGGGCAGTTATTAAGGTTTTCTTAAATTTATTGCATTGGCAACTGTACTACTTACTACTTAACATACTAGCTGTCCGCAAACGACATTTGATGTGAATGCAATATAAGAACTAGACATAGGAGTTCGGGTTCGTTTTTCCGGGCGTTGAATCCCATCAATTATACGTGTAGCGTAACGATTCTTAAAATTTTTGTCTGTCACGACACTCATCCGTATTTTCTTTACACTAATCTGATCGAATCAGGTATGAGTTAGAATAAACCCTTAAGTAAATTCCTTTTCTACTATCCCAATCTTATTTTAAAAAAAAATTTAGTAATTTTTCCAAAATTTATAACCCCATGTTTTTAGAAATCAAAATAAATTACTTTAAATTATAAGTGAGCAAGATATTTTGGAGCTGAGTAAAGTAATAAATATTCGTTGTGGTGAACAAAAAAGTACAATAATGGCAGTTGCAATGAGTGTGTGTTTGTGTGTATGAGATCCAGATCTGAGTTCATTTCATTTCCAGATCTGAGTCTACCATTGCTCCTACTTATACATACAACAATTATATAAATGTATATATAGCCTATGATATTGGTCCAGCCGTGATTCACTAAATCATAAGAAACAAATTTTACTAAAGAGTTTGAAATATATCGAAGTTCCAGGGGATCACTTTCTTAAAAAAAAAAAAAAAATTTATTTGTCGTTCGACTCAAATTTAATTAAATGAGATGTAAGAACTAATATATTTGTATACATTAGTGTGTATATTGGCAGATCTGTCGGTGGGTACCATATATACTAAAAATGTCACATTAAATAATATATATATATATAGTTTGTACTTGTAGAGATAGATTTATGTAAAGGTGGAGAGAAAATGGAGGCTTTAAATACGAATGTTACATTTCAGAAAATGATATCGCCAACAAACCAGCTAGAGTTCAAACGTATGTGGTTTACCATTGTCTTCTTGTAGAGATGACTTATGACGAGAAAGCTTACTCCTTCCTTAATTTAAGGATGAAATAATTTAGTCATTATTTTAAATCCATATATTTTGCCCAATTAGCTATTTTATATCCTCTAATATAAGACTGTTTGGTAAGATATTAGTTTAATTAAATATTTTGCATTTGAATTTTTAGAAGTGTTAAACATTTTTGTGCAACCCAATATGTGAAGCGAATTCTATTTTATTACTCATTTTTTTGAAAGTAAAAGATTTAATATTCAACTTTTGATTATTGTTTATTAGTTTTTATTTTCCACCGATATACGTAAGTGAGATTCATAAGAGCAACAAAGTAAGGGAAAAAAGAGTACGAAAATATTTATTTTGACCTTATGAATCTCACGCATATATCATGTGTGATATTTTGATCCGAATATTCTATCGAAAAATAAAAGCAGGTACTAAAGTGAATAAATAATAGAGACTGAATATCAAATTTTTTATTTTTAAAAATTGAGTACTAAAATATAATTTGTCCCAAACGTTGAGGAGCAAAAAACGTTTAACCCTTCTTATAATTATTACTATCAGACAATTAGATAAACAGCCTCGAATCGTCTTTAGTATCCATTCCACATGGACTTTAGCGCCAACATGGTGTTCTAATTAGGGCTGCAAACGAGCCGAGCCGAGCCGAGTTTGGCATGAAATAACAGGCTTGAGCTTGATATTGATATTTTTTGCCCTGGCTCGAGCTCGGGATCGAGCTTGTCAAGCCTGGCATTTTCGGGCTTGAACTCGGCTCGCCCCTAGCTCGGGATCGGCTCGGCTCGGCTCGGCTCGGCTCGGTAAGGTTTGGAATGTTTTTCTTTCCTTTCATTTTTAATAAAATTAGTAATATATATATATATATATATATATATTATAATTGTATTAATTAAATTAAATTAATTAATCATATATATTAATATTATATTATTAAATAACATTTATTAAAATTTTATCACACAAAAATATATAATATATAAGAATATAAATGATTGTTTGGTCAATTATTAAACCCAAATATAATATAATATAATATGAATCTATTATAATATATAACATATTTTATACGTTATCTTATTAAATAATATCGTCATATACATTAGTAAACTAAATATTATTAAGATTTAAGGTATAATGTATATTTATCATATATATTATGTTACTAAATAAGATACATTATTAGCCCATATATTAGTAATACAAAAACATATTTTATTAGAATATATGATATATAATTACATACTATCTCATTAAATCATAATAGTTAGTACCATACATGTTAGTAAATTATATATGTAATTAAGCATTTGACACACAAAGTTATACATATAAAATACATGAAATATCAAAAACACATGTATACATATATAATATTGATTTAACCTATTAAGATGTATAAGATATAAATAAATATTAATTTAATTATTAAATCAAATACATTATTAGCTCATATATTATTAAGGGACACATATAATACATGATTGATATTAACTTGTTAAACTATACACATTGGTAAATCATATATTTTTAAGATTTTAAGATATATATAATATATACTATATGATATATAAATGTACATTTACATAATACAATATTGGAGTTTGGACCATATATGATTAATAAAAAGATTATTTATATGTATATATATTAAAAATTAAACATATATATATATATATATATATATATATATATATATATATAAATTATAAAAAAAAAATAACATATATATGCCAGGCTCGCGAGCTGGCTCGCAAGCCACGAGCCTGGCACACCAGGATCGAGATCGACTCGATGGCAAGATCGAGCTCGCCAAAGCTCGGATCGAGCTCGTCCAACTACGATCTCAAGCCGAGTCAGCTTGAGCTCGGCTCGTAGAGCTCGCAAGCTGGCTCGGCTTGTTTGCACCCCTAGTTCTAATAGGCCCTAAGTTGATTATTAGCTCTATTTTTAGAGTTTAACAATCAATTTTAGGTGTATATTGTTTTTATGGTTTCAAAATATTTTAATTTAATCAGATAATTTGTATTTGAATTCCCAAAAATGATTCGAAAAAATCGTTTTTCCTATCTATTCCACGCAACTTTAGCGGCAACATGGTGTTCTAATCGGCCCTAAGTTGATTACTAGTGATATTTTTAGAGTTTAATAATCAAATTTAGGTGTAGCTGCCTGCAATTGCTACAAACTTGGAACTTAGTGGAGGGGATGTGGGATTTAATCTCCAAGAGTTGGTGGCCGTGTTTGGTGTAATGTTTGACAAATTATTTCATTATTTCTTAATGACTTTGGGTTTAATTAATTTTAATTATAAGTTGTTGGGATGTTGTGTTATTTTAATTGTGTTTAATAATTACTTACTAATCTTGGATTATCATATTCACTTGCATTTCATAAAGCGAATATATGTTTTGCTCTAACATGCCTCCATGGTGTTCAATAAGGTAGGATTATGTCAAATTCCAGGAGTGGGTGGGTTGGGGTTGTTAAAAGACAAAATTGCCCCTCACCAACTTTCCACCCAAATCCAAATAACCCCACGAGGCAGGGGCAAAATGAGGACAAGATGACAATGTTAAGATGCCGTCAACCTTAGTTAAGCCAATTTTATATATGATCCATGCACCTAATGGAGTCGTCGTTGATTTCCCAACTATTTTCAATAAAATTCGAATTCAATTATTCACAACGAAACTCAAACTCATAATTTGTCAATTCATATTTGATAAGTACAGATACTTACAACTAAACTATTTGTTTCTTCCTCACATCTGATACTTAATTGGTGAGTCATTCTACCGATAATATCGTATTTTCTTAATTTAAATTGGTAGCATTTATTCATATTTCTGAGTTTGAAGTGATACAGAACATTTCTTGTGGCACATGCAAAGTGAATTGACATTTTGAAGTGATAAGTTATCACTGATAACCACCCATAAAATGACTTCTCTCCTTCCTCTCACCACCATACCAACATTTCCCAACTCCATTTTCCATTCTAAAGTAAACTCCTCTTAATCACTCTCTTTCTACTTCCAAAGTAATGTGGCTTCTCCTTCACTATACAACAAAATGGCATCAAACATGCTCTAAAGAAAAATGAGAGCAAAAGAGTTGAGGAGATTTAAAAGTTTGAAAATCTCACCCAACAATGTTACACGATTCAAATATCACTATAAGAAATTTATTGAAAATCGACAGAACAAACCGAAAAAATATTTAGTAATATCCTTAATTTTTTGTTAAAAATAGATTTCAATGTGCTCTTATCCAAGTTAACATTTACTTTAGTTTGTATATTCATAATGATACCATGAACGTCTTAGAGAGTCCTCAAGATATATTTTCAGATACCGCTATACAAGTACAACCCGTTTTTGCTCAATGGATACAAAACACCCACGTTTTAGCATCCGGTGCAATGGCAAACACCAGTTTAACCTGGAGAGGTGGTGATTTAGTAGCAGTGGCGACAAAACTAATGTTAATTATGTAAGGAGTGTTAATTATGTAAAGGTTAATATTGGAAATACAGTCCCTCCCAACAACCCCGAGGGCATTTCCGTCATTTCAACTCATTCCTCATCGTCCTTAAATCCAACCTCAACCTCCCAGCTCTACGCTGTCCACCTTTCCTCTTCTTTCTCTCTCTCACACACACGATCTCTCTCTCACACAAACACACTCCGCCGGAGAAATGGATCCAGTTACAGAGTGGGGCAACACCTCTCTCTCCGCCGTGGACCCCGAAATCCACGATCTCATCGAGAAGGAGAAGCGCCGCCAATGCCACGGGATCGAGCTCATCGCCTCCGAGAACTTCACCTCCTTCGCCGTAATCGAAGCCCTAGGCAGTGCCCTCACCAACAAATACTCCGAGGGCATGCCCGGAAACCGCTACTACGGTGGGAACGAGTACATCGACCAGATCGAGAACCTCACGCGCTCACGCGCCCTCCAGGCCTACCGCCTCGACCCCACCAAATGGGGCGTCAATGTCCAGCCATACAGTGGATCTCCCGCGAATTTCGCCGCCTACACGGCGGTGCTTAACCCGCACGACCGTATCATGGGCCTGGATTTGCCTTCCGGCGGGCATCTGACGCACGGGTACTACACTTCCGGCGGGAAGAAGATCAGCGCGACGTCGATTTACTTCGAGAGTTTGCCGTATAAGGTGAATTCCGAGACGGGGTATATTGATTACGACAGATTGGAGGAGAAGGCGATGGATTTCAGGCCTAAGTTGATTATTTGCGGCGGCAGTGCTTATCCCAGGGATTGGAATTACAAGAGATTGAGGGAGGTCGCGGACAAGTGTGGGGCGCTCTTGCTCTGTGATATGGCGCATATTAGTGGCCTTGTTGCCGCTCAGGTATACCTTACATTGAATTTATTTGTTTCTTCATTCAATTATAGGAAACGGAAAAATGGGTTTGATTTGGTTGGTTGATTAGTAAGTGTGATTTGTTTATTTGCATGTTAGGTTATGAATCTCATGATCAATCGTAGATCTAAATGTGATCTGGGTATTTTCTATTATCTTACTGTTTTTGTCATTTTGCATGTGAGATTTCCTTTGGTTGATGCGATCATCGGTTCTATACTTCTATTATAATTATTGTTATCTCTACTCTTATATTATTAAGAAGTAGTGAGTAATGGGACAACGATTCGGAGTGGAATTTCCTTTGGAGTATACATTTGTTTGCTTTGAGCTGGTGTTTCCTTTTTTAGTAAGTTATTAGTATGGCGGCACTCAGATCCGATATTTACAGATTCTTATATAGTTATATCCCATTGGTCTTGCCGCCATTAGAGTTATATCAATAGCAAGTGTAATTTGCTTGCCATGTGATTAGCTTGAAACATACTTGACATCCAGATCTGATCATCCATTGCTTCGGCCGAACCCCTATTGGTATATCTAAATATTCTCAATCAAGATCAAAGTTTATTCGATTTCCGGTTGATTTCTTGAATAACGATAACAATTCCACTTCAAAGTTTGGATCTTTTCATGCATGCCATTGTTCAATCACCGAAAAGGAGTCTCTAATCTCGTAATTCTGCATTGCAGTCATTATCTAAGCACTTATTCTTAATTGGTTCAACATTTACCCAATGTGAAGATTTAATCCTTAAAACTGAAAATTCACAATCGTAAATGGTTTAATAATTTCAGGAAGCAGCAGATCCTTTTGAGTACTGTGACATTGTCACTACCACAACTCACAAGAGTTTGAGAGGTCCTCGTGCAGGCATGATCTTCTACAGGAAGGGCCCCAAGCCCCCGAAGAAGGGTCAGCCAGCGGATGCAGTATATGACTTTGAGGACAAGATCAACTTTGCTGTGTTCCCTTCTCTTCAGGGGGGCCCACACAATCACCAAATCGGTGCTCTTGCTGTTGCTTTGAAACAGGCCATGTCTCCTGGATTCAAGGCCTATGCTAAGCAAGTGAAGGCCAATGCAGTTGCAGTTGGAAATTATCTGATTAGCAAAGGGTACAAACTCGTCACTGGTGGAACTGAGAACCACTTGGTTCTTTGGGATCTTCGCCCTCTTGGATTGACTGGTAAAAGCTGTTAATATAATTGTTGTTTGGATAGGTGTTATATTAATTCTTGATCTCCCTTTGATATGAGTGACGGGGCGCTTTTACAGGAAACAAGGTTGAGAAACTTTGTGATCTGTGCAACATTACTGTTAACAAGAATGCTGTGTTCGGCGACAGCAGTGCTTTGGCCCCTGGAGGTGTTCGCATTGGTAAGAAATAGTAAGAAAAATTTATAATTTTTCTGTTGATGTTGTATTTACTAGAGGTGAAGTGAGATCTTTAATCCTGATGAGTTGTGAATATTACTGGAATGAGGTTTTAGTTTATAGTTGTTGCAATTCTGTCGAAAGCTTACATTGGCAAAACAAGCATATCGAAAGTAGAAACCAAATTCCTAACTCTTACAATTCCGACTGCTTTACAAATTTAGCTTTGGCTTCAGCTTTTCGAAAAGCAGAATGTTTTGCCGACACCACTAATTTGGATGAACGAAAGTAATACTTTTCTTGATTATCGAGATTCATGTACTCAAAATTGTCTCTGCTTTTGCAGGTACTCCTGCCATGACATCAAGGGGATTGGTTGAGAAAGATTTTGAGCAGATAGCTGAATTCCTCCACCGGGCCGTGACCATAACATTGCAGATCCAAAAGGAATATGGTAAACTGTTGAAGGACTTCAACAAAGGTCTTGACAACAACAAAGACATTGAGGCACTCAAGGCTGATGTGGAGAAATTTGCATCTTCATTTGACATGCCCGGCTTCAAGATGTCTGAGATGAAGTACAAGGATTAAATCCAACAATACTCTCTCCGAACCCAATTCTTGCTTTTCTTTTACATGCTTTCCATTTCTTTGATCTATCATTAAATTTTGTGTTGGAATTGATCATCCGTCGTTTGTTTTCTCCAAGGAATAATTTCTATATATTTGCCCAATGCTCAAGTTTTCTAAAGAAATAGGTCGACAGAATGGCATCCTGTTTATGGCATGTTGTATCTGTTTATGAAAGTAAGATGTGAAAATCGACATGATATATACCTGCAATGGAATCGATTTGCGCGTTCATCATTTTTGTGTTCTTGCTTAAAATATTGGTAGTAGGATCTGCAGGCCTCCATCTATTATCGTAATTTTCTTTTATAATAATAAGATCATAATTACATATGGAGACCAATTGAATATAGAAAACTACAATTTGGTACCATTTAATCAAATAATTATATTTACACTCATGAATTTAATAATATTTCGAAAAGTTGGCTTCTTATGAATACGTAATGTAATTATTAAATTCATGAAAGGGTGTAAATGTAATTATTTCAATATCAAATTGTAATAATCTTTGGGGTCCCGGTAAGTAATAATAATAATCATGCATGTTGCAACAGCAATCTTCATGCCACATTCCAAACTCAGCCATGAACCACGTAAATTCTTGATTGCTCAAATATCTTTAAAGTTGCAGAGGCTTAGCTTAGGACACTTTATAACGTAGAATCTGATAGAGCTTGGAACCCAGGTCGAAATAGTTTTTAAGACAGGTGTTATATCAGAGCCACCGGAAAGAACTGGCTGTACAAAATAGAAAGAAAATTATTACAAAAAGCAGCCAAATAATTACAGTGAGTGAAGAAATCAAGCAACTTGTCGACACAATCTCAGCACGATCAGTCGAATATCTCTTGGGCTTCAATTATGCTATGCTGACTGAAAACACAACAGAAAATGAGTTTAGGGCAATTAAGAAGATTACGGTTTATTATATCTACTCCCATCTCGGGTTTTAGATCCATTGACAAGTGAATTGACCATTTTCCCTTTGAAAAATAAAAAGGAATTTCATTTTTTACCCTTAATATTTTTGATTTGAGGGTAAAATGCTCAGTTCACTCAAAATTTTCACCCAAGCATAGTGGAATGGAGGGATATGTAATTTTAGAAAGCTCATAGGGATGGGGTTTGTAATTATGCATTCTTTTGCGGGGTGTAGTTGTAAAAAAACCTAAAGATCATGGTCAAACATAAGCCAGAAGGCAAGGAGAAATAGGCTTACTAGTCATCCTTGGTAATTCGATAGTATTTTTCAGCATGTTGCCTCTGGCCAATAAGTTGAGCAAATCGCTCATCGTGAGTAATGACAATCAGCTGAAAATTCTCTTGGCCTTTCCTGTCCTCCATTATTCTGATCAAGTCAAAGGAAAAGGAAAAAGTGAATAAATGTACGATAATTTCTGATAATGATCGTTTTGTTAATTTGTAAGTGATCCATACCTAAGGAGCGCAGCAGCAAGACTTTCGGAGTTAGGACCATCCAAATTGGTGGTTGGTTCGTCAAGTGCCAGTATTCCACAGTTCAGGCAAAAAGTTTCGGCTAATGCTAATCTTATGATAAGTGAAGCAAGGACCTGGAAATGAAATATCGTGAATCGAATTCAGAAATAAGTTTGGATTTATTCAATGTTGTAAAAGCTATTGCGGAATTTGGATTAAATAACCCCTAGATGCACGGAACTATAAAACCATCTAGGTATGTGCAATAATCGATATTGAAGGAGGTAGGTGACTGTAAGGTAGAAATAAGTTGAAAGGGTGGTATGTGTAATTTCGAAGCTAAGAGGGGATATATGTGTTATTGTAAGCAGTTGAAAAACGGGGGATTATTATTCTTGTTATAAATCATCTTAAACTCTTCAATATCATTTACCTTTTGACCAGCACTACATCTTCCTCTCATCTCTAGCTCTGCATCACCAGTTTGCATTAAAACCTGCAATTTAACCAGGAATTATGGTAATAAACACGACACACATGAAAAATCTCAAGTTCAAACACTGCCAATGTACGGTGGCAAAATGTTAGTTAAGGGACTTGGGTTTTTTGTTTTTTGTTTTTTTTGAAAAGAAAAAGAAAAAGAAAAAGAAGAAGAAATGAGAAATTGGATCATTAAGTATTTACTAAGGCACTATGGATATTGTATCATTAATTCCATACATCGTCTTCTAATTTTCGCAATAAGGTTAGTCACGAGCTAGGATATGTTCAGCCAGCAAGCCCTGGAAACTGACTAAAAGCACCAAGGAAAAATGACATGAGACGTACCAACATTTGGTTCGACTTTTCAGACTTTACCAAAAAGTATAACTAAGAGGCATTTTTTCGAAACCCTTCATGAATAACCTTATACAAAATACTAGATTTAGGTACACAAGAGAGAAATTCAGAAATATCCCATCTATTTTTTCGGTATATGGGCAATATGAATAGGTCCTGTTTTATTACTTGTGAAGTTATAAATGAAAATAAAGGAAAGAAATAATTACCCTATAGCTGTAAGATCGAGTACCAGCACCCTCCGAATCTGAATGAATGCTAATATAATCTATATCCTGTCCCCTGTAAGTTTGTTGCCACAGCTCCCTTATGATTTTATTTATCTCCTCCATTTTCATTGTGTGGAACCGCATCAGTGCCCTAAACACACACAAACATCACGAGCACACAGAAATACCCGAGATTATTTTCAAAAGCATAGATTGATAAGAATTTCAAAAACATTAGAAACAACATTGCACAGTTAATTGACCCATAGAATTTCATTTGATCATTTCTGGTTCTGAAATATCTTTCCTGTAGACGAATAGTAACAAATTCTATACCATGTATTGACCTAATTTGTATACCTTGACATTCAAACAAACATCCTAAATATCTTGAAAAATAATATCAATGAAATACTTTAGTAGAAAAAATCTGAACATTGAAGAGCTCACTTGTCAAGTGCTTTGTAATATCTGTCGAGATCCTTGTTTGCCATCTCAGTTGTCTGTCAACATGATAAAACCCAGAGTTAATAGACCATTAACAACTTTCTTTTAAAAAGCAACTTCAAGTCACAGAATCACCTTCAGCTGAATTAGTTGATCGAAGTAACGCTTGTCGATGTCCTTGTACTGGGGCTGCTTCAGATCAGTTTTATTCTTATCAATGTTGTTCTTGTACACTGATAATGTGCCACGACGTCTATTTAACTGCAAATGAAAGTCCACTACTCAGCCATTGACAATTGTAATTGGATATTCTATCAGAGTAATCTGACTAGAATTCAAATCATTTACACAAGAATTCTTTCAATACCTCCGTAAGGAGACTTTCTCGTTCTTGTGAGAATTTTAGAAGCAGAGCTTCAGTTTTGGAAATGCCGCCCATCTGCAGCACATTATCTTCAAGTGTTTCAATCTCCCGAGTGAGCTCATCGACTTGTGCTTTCAAATTCCTGTATGTTAAGTTCAACTCTATATTGCGCTTTAATTCTTTCTGATTCCCGCTCAGATCTCTAATCCTGTCAAGTTCCTTTGAGATTTCATCCATTCTGCTTCCACAACTTTTCAGCTCAACTTCTGTCCGAGTTTGCTTTTCTTGTAGTGCTTTCAATTTTTCTCCCTTATTCAAGATATCAAATCTGGAAAAACAGATCTAATTATCAGATACCTTAGTGAGACAACAATACCAATACTAGGGCTTATACCCAGGAAACATACTCTTTGATTTTAGGCAACACATTAAGCAACTTGTCAACTTCTTGCTTGTTTTTACTATAATCATCCGCCTGCAAGTCATATTCATGGTTAAGTTTAACCTCCAAATTGTTGTAGTCGCCATACAGTTTCTCTTTCTCCTTTGATAAAGGACCCAGAGCCTCGGCCAAATGCTGAAAATTTGAGAACACTAAAGAATTCAGAGCCAGTTTCACAAAAATCAACAACATCTATAATTATCTGGATATTACAGAAACAACTTCCAAGAATGATATGCCCAAAAGTGTTAAACATGGACTTTAAGTAATGTATAAAAATAATCCTAAGGTGCCAAACAAGTCCTCAAAACTTCAGCCTATATTTTCAGTGCAAGTAATTTAGATTTAATGTGATGTCAAGATAAATGTAGTTTATGAATAAGGATTGTCATTGCCAGATGAGCATGTGGCAAGGATGTTTTACAAATGAATTACCTTCAAATCAAGCTCAACTTGATTCTTCTCTTCGGCCAGACGCTCTAAATCCTCCTCGGCTCTTTTAATGTTAGACAATGTATTAGCAACCTTAATTTTCTCTTCCCTTACACTATTCCACCGTAATTGTAGTGTTGACAATTCTGTTTGCATGTTCAACTGATCGACTCTTAAATTCTCCAAATCATCACTTAAGGTACTCCTGATCATCACCAGACAAACAAATTTATAACATATTGCAGGAAACAACTCTACACATGACAAGATCCAGATTTGTGATTAGATTTACTTAAATATGTTGGTTAGGGAAACAGTAATGATGGCAAAGTAGAACTTGTTCTAGAAATGGCAAACAGGAGGCAGAAATTGGTACTGGATCGTGCAAAAACAAGATAAGAGTGTTACATACCTGGTTCTTTCCAACATTTTCAGCTCTGAAAGAATGTCTTCTAGGGATTTGGCACCTAGTGCTTGAACATCGAGTTTGCTTTCAAGTTCAGCCACTTGTCTCTGCAAACCTTGAATCTCCTGGAAGAGCCTATCAGCATTTTCTACAGGTTGTACCAAAGCGTCAACAGAATCCTTTTCAGCCTTTATTTGAGCCAAAACACCCAACACCTGCAGGCAGAAGTCGGAAAGATAATACATATTTATGCAAATTTACATAGAGAAAACATGTCCTAGTGGGTTTTTGTCACAGCAAGGTGCGTAATAAGAGTAGCAAAGCACAACAAACAGGAATTAAGAGAAATATCTTACAGAGTTCAGAGAAAAATATGGATGAATATTGTAAATGGGTGGAGCCAAAATATCAGTCTACTAGAAAGAGTTATCAAAGCCAATTATCACGAGGTGCTTACTACTTAGATACTAACAACACTTAAAAAATGTAGTTATACACCAATATCCAAACCCTTATGCTAATAACTGCTTGGACTTAATCAGAAAGTATGTGTGAGATTTGTGCATCTATAGCTCTTCCATCTCGTTAATGTGTGTCACATTAGTTCTGCAGCTATAATTTTTATATACTCCATTGTCAAAAAACACAAAAGTGGAAGACATCATGCCACAAGACCCAGGTAGAGCATGTGTCTATCATTTCCATGGCAGCCAATGTAGTTATTTCACCAAAGTTCAATGGGAAGACTTTCACTGGAAGGCTTCATAAAATGAAAAGGACAATCTCTCAACAGGAAGCAAAAATAACAAGTAAAACAAAGATATACCATAGTTGGAACTTACATCATCAAGAGCCTGATTCTTTTGATCCAGTTCTTCATTTAATTGATGCAGATTTTTCTCTGCAAGAGGAATCAATTCCTTTCCTGTTTTGACATATTCTTCATAGACCACTCGAAGCTTGTCTAATTGCTGAAAATGAAAATCAGCATTTGAAGATTCCACCGCCAATACTTTCATATGTTCGGCGGAACTTGTCGCTTTTACTCTTTGCTGCAATGAAGATGCATAATGAGTTGTGGACATTTCAACTTAAGTACAATATGTTGGACTACACCTCATACACATCAAAATTTAAGAACATAACCTTTTTAACAAATTCATCTTCCTCATCTCCTGAGAAAGATCTCTCACAGCAAGGGCAAATGTGATGAGCACGAGCAACTCTTTCAAATGGGTCAAACATTTGCCTCATGCCATCAGCAATGTTATACTTACTGCATTTGATATGGTAAATTACAAGGCAATGTTATCATCAACACGCCAATAACACGTGCAGTGGAATATTTAAAAATAAATGTAAATCCAGGAAAAACCTTCTCTGGACATCTCTCTTTTCCTTAGCACCCTCTAATATTTTAAGATACGAGTCGATACCACCAGACTGTGGGTCTAAGGAGTGAAGTTTAGATTCAACGAATCTCTTTCTTGCTGCGTTGGATTCAAAACCACCAGTAAGACAATGATCATACAGTGATATAGTGCAAATTTATGAAGAGACTAAAAAGTGCCTTTCCATAGTATGGAAAACCCGAAAGGGAAAACAACAAACAAAGGAAAAAAAAAGGAAAATGAAAGAAAGAAAGAAAAGAATGCAGCACACAACAACTATTAAAGCCAAATGAAACCTAGCTCTCCTGACAAAAGGAAGAAAGTAATGATTTTAATGCAAGAGAAAAAAAAATTTCCACTTTCAGTGTATGGACATCATAGCCCAGTAATATAACTATCATGCCAAAGGCCCAAAGCCTGACTGGAACAGCTCTAAAGAGAGTCCCCATAGCAGACTCAGCATCCACTTGCAAACATCATTCATCAAAACCTATGTGAGCAAGTATATACAGGAACTAGATGGGAACATTTATTTGGTGTGAACTTGTTTTATGACAAGTTTCTCTTTTAAACAGGAACAACAAAGATAAACTCTTCACATTCAAGATTGATTTTGGGTACAGTTCACACTCAAGCTTACATTCCAGATCCTTTTGGAATTTGGATAAATTATTGTTGACTTCTTCTATTTTCAACTTCACTGTAGTCACCTCGTTCCTCGCTTCATCAGATTTTTTGTCCAAGTCATCATACTCTTTCCGCAGAGAACTGTAGGAGAAATAATACACTAAGGTCACCGAATAGTTCATGGAGAATAAGCAAATAAAAATGAATGATAGATCATACAAATGAAATATTGATATCTGCAAGAGAAAAGGACCCTCAAGTAATATTTTGATCAATGTAGTTTTTTTAAATAAAAAACGGTACGATACAATTATTGTACTATTCAAAAGCCTCTCTGACTCATCTTATTTAAACTGCGAAAAAATAAGTCAAACAATCTGTAGTTTCCTAATTTATTTCTTTTATTCATGGTATTCAGCAATTATTCCATCTGGTTAAGATCACTAATCAAACATGAACTTTTGAAAAAGACGTAAAACAGCCTATGAAGGCTCATGTGCAAAAGATATTGCGTTTTTCTGGTTTCTGTATGTATATAAAGCACTAGAAATGCAAATACGCTCCTTGCATACTTAAACTTCAAAAGATGTAAGTGATATAATGGCTTGCGTTGCTAGAGAGATTAAATATTTACTCTCTCTCCTCTGTAACTGCTTCAACTTTTAGATAGGTGGTTACAATTGGTTCAAACAAACTTCACTAATTATCTTCTCACACTTTTTTACAATATCTTAAATGTAGTATACATTCCAGTAAATGCAGCAAAAGAGTCAAACATCAACAGGAAAAATACCGTGGTTCTACCAACTCATCTAAGAAAAGGATAACAAGAAAGAAATAAAAGCAGTCACAACCTTTGGACCTTAATAATTTCATTCTTCAAATCCTTATCAGGTGGAAGCCTTCCCTTCAAAACCCCTCTAATTCTGTCCTTGCATTCATCCACACTGGATATAAAATAGAGGGAGAAGAACTATTAATTTAATAAAAAAATTTATAAGACATAGAGTACTTCGAAAAGCATACAGCACAAACTTAAATAAATGGGGACTTGCATTCTTCTATGTTGCTTCTTGTGTTTTTCCAACTCAGCTTTCCTTAGAGAAAGTACAACTCTGTCATGGGACTCAGCATTCATGGCATCCCTTTCCTTACTAAGAGCCTCAATTTCTTGCTCCAAATTAAACTTTTCAAGTCGTTTTTGTCGCACAGTTAAGTCAAATTCTCTCGCAGCCATTTGATTCGCTTTCCTTTCCACCTCAATTTGCTGCATGACTAAGAAGATCACATTAGTTCTGCACCAAAATATAAATAGCTACTTAAGAATGAAGCAGAGTTACAAATTACCATGCTCCGTTCTCTCTCATCAATGCTGGTAACATCAACAGCAGCAATTTGAGCTTCATATGAATCACGTTCCATCTCTTTTTCTTGAATACGCCTAAAAATGCCAGTCTGGCAGAAGCGTATACGATCAATTAGAATTAAATGAAGAGAATTGAACAAGGACAAAAATCATACTAAAAGACAAACCTTCGTTTCTGTTTTGGCTTTCTTTTGGGCCTCAATTGTGTTACAACGGTCAGTTGCAGTCATGTATCGATCTCTTGCTGCCTCAAGTTCTACTTTATTTAATTTCTGACAACATCCAATCACAGAGAGTCACTAGTATCAAAATCAAAAAACAAATAAAGTAAAATAGCTAAAATATAAAAAAGCAGCTTAACGGACCAACTTGTCAAGACAATACAAACCGAAAAGATGAATTACATGATCAGTTCTATGACTGATTGGCATTATGAAGAATATGCAGAATTAGAAGTGTAACGACAAGAATATAGGGTACCAAGAATCATTTTCGAGAACCAACATACGTAAATGACTCACTTCACAGAAGCAGCAGCATTAAAGAAGCAAGACACATTGACAAGGCAGAATAGGCAGCTGTAAAATAGACAATAATTGTTCTGCACTCCACTACAAGAAACTATTTGCAGGCAATCATGGCATCTATACAACTTGGCCAAGAAAAAACTTATTCAGACAAACACATCGAATATCACCTTTTTTTCTTGCAAGTCGTTATCAATTTCCTTCAACTTTGATTCAATTCGACCAATAAGTTCAAAAGCAACCTCATCACTAAATGGATCACTTGGCGCAGAGCCTAAATTGTGCTTTTTTAATAGACTTCGAATTATCAAGTCTCTTTCATTCTTCAGGGACATATGATCCTGGAAACACATAGCAGCAGCAGATAGTTACCAAGATATGAGAATTTAAATGAAACATTGTAAAATAATATGTACTATCTTTTGGCAAAGTGAGTAGTGCAAATCACCTCCGCCGCATTTTGTAGCTTGGCGATTTCGTTCATATTTTTGGCAATCACATCTCCAAGAACAGCACGTTTTCTCTCTATATCTTCCTTTTCCCTTGAGAACTTGCTATGTTTGGATTCTAAAACTGCAAGCCTTTCTTCAAACTTTGAATTCCATTCATTCAGCTCTTCATCAGTGTCTAACAAAAAATAAATGAAACATGTAAAGAAATTGACCAGATTCAAGGATAGCACATGAAACATACATAGAGAAAGAAGCAGAAACAAGATTGTACTATGCTTTAGCAGACCTTCATTTTCCTCAGGAAGTTCACTATAACGCCTCTGCATTTCCTCAAATTTGGATTTTCTTTCTCCCGTTTTTGTGGCTATTTGACTTTGTAATTTTTGTAGGTCCTTCAGAAGCGACTCAGTTTGATTAATCTCTTTGTCCACACTCTGAAGTTTTATATCAAGCTCCTGCATTTCAGAGTTTAATGTTTCCTTTCTTTCTTCATCTTGTACAATGCTTTCCCGCAGCTGGACAGAAACAATAGCAGATAATTAGTTTTCTTTAAGCACCAACTCAGCAAAATCATAGTATTGAAAGACAAGCTCGTTTAAAAGGTTATGCTATTCAAGGGGATACACATTAAATAATAAATTCACCAAGCCTACAAGAGAAAAACAGATTAAGAACATACTAACATATTCATTAGTTAATGCCACATGAACTATGAAGTGATAAGAACCTTAAAAGCAGCATCTTTCAGTGTCTGTAGATGCTCCATTTTCAGCTTATATGTCTTTATCTCCTGCGCCTGATCCTTGTGAAGCTTCTTGATAACCTCTAATGCCTTGGTGTACCTTAAAAAATAATGAAAATGACACATATACTTCAAATTAGAAGCCTTCAGGAATTTACTTTAAATGTCTTCAAGAATCATACAGAAACAAGAACCAAATACCAATTGCTAAATTGGTACTCCTAGCCTTGTGCCACCAACAGGTAGTCAATGACAAAAAAAAAAAGAGTTATACTTTTACAATATATGCATAAAAACTTGGGTCAGCCAAACTAGATTCAACTCAATGCGCCTCATACCGAAAATCCTGGACTTGGGTACAAGAAGTTCCAATCGATCAATAGAGGGGGCTTATTTATTTTATGATGCTCTCCATCTAACATTGTATTGCATCTAGTCAAGTTTCTAGTACACTTGTTTTACTCCTTTCATTTTCCTATTTCTGCTTACAATATTAAAAATGGTGCATTTAAAAGATGATTTAAAGCTACTAACTAAAATGAACGGAACATTAACTTAAGAAACTCAGAGAAAGTAAATGAAAAGTACAGCAGAAAATTCAGAGACAACAAACATTTTGTCTCCTGCAAAACACCTCATACCTCGTTGCAGAGAAAATGTCATCAAACTTCTTTTTCAGAGTTGAAGGATCCTGCAACGGCCAGTTTGCCTCATCCTGGTGAACAAATATAACGTTTTCTAGGATGGCCTTGGATACTCCCATAAGAGCAGGAATTTCGCGGTCCATATCAGCACATCGATAGCTAAGGCAAACTTTCTGTTGCATGGAAATATAATAAAGCATGAGACTATGAGTGGATTTACTTCGATGGAATCTATCCAATAAATCCTGGTTGGGAATAGTAAAATTCTTGGTTATAATACCCAACCTCTCTTTTACTTTACAACTGTAGAAATTTTGTTATTTAGACTTTCTTTTTTTTCTTTTTTTTCTTTTTTTTCTTTTTTTGGTGGGGGGTGGGGGGGGGGGGGGGGGGGGCATTATTTAAACTAACTAATTGGCCCATTTACTATTCCCAATTACAACCCAGCCAGCTAAGTTTGTTTTTACGTTGATGCCCCTGCCTCGGGCCATGTGTCTAACATCTCAAAACCCAGCTCAAGGGCGGAAAAGGCACCCTTGCTATTATTGTTGCTATCTGATAAAATTCATTTTAAAAAAAGGTTAATTAAAATAAAGGATAGTGTTATTTCCAGGAGATTCAGAACAAGAACTCCTTTCACATGATCATAAGGTACTTTGAAAAGAATGGGTTCTTCGATTTTACCTAGAGCGAAAGCTTGGAAGTTGGAATGCAGAGAGAGAGAAAGAGGCGAGAGAGACCTTAAAACACCACAGAGGAAAAAAAAAAAAAAAAAAGCGCACCACCAATCATCAACCGTCATTTGCCTTTCTAAATTTATTACAAACCAGAAAAATACAAAACTTGAATATTGCTCAGTTAGCCGCCTGTACTGTGAATTCAGATGAAAGGGAAATATGTATGAAATGGAGAAATTCAGAGTTGGTTCCAGGAATAGTGAAATGGTCAGCGGGAATTATTTGCCGGAAAGGGAAAAGAGATAAAGGTTTCAGGAGGGAGAACAATTGAAAAGTGACATGGCAGGCAAAACAAGCAAATATGTGAAAAAAACAAGGGCAAAAATATAATTTCAAGGGATGCCAAAAATGTTGGCTATTTAGCAACGCCTCTAGAAGATGCCTTTGAGTTAGAAGATGCTAAAAATTCTGCATGGATATAGCAAAATGAATGGTTGGATAGGAGGTCTTATTTAACCAATCCAGGCTGTCCAACCCAGGTAAACGCTGCCTATGTTTCAAGCATAAGTAGCTTGTGACAGCCTTGTAACCAAAGCAACCTTCTTCATCAATTTTCTATATCCATGCAGAATTTTGGGAAATGCAAAGCTAGCATCAGTCTAACTCAAAATGTAAAAATTAATATCCATACATGGGAAAGTTTGAGATATACACAGGTAATGTTGGATGAATGAGAATTTGGAAAACAAGTATTACGGCAACAAAGAATCAACAAACGTGGGGAAGTAAAAACCACAGGATGTTCCCCTGAGAATCTGAAACCAACTTGTATGATGTTATACAAGTTAAACTTCGCATGAGTCTGGCCTTCCAATGATGTCATAGCGAAACAGATTGACTCTTGAATATACATGATATTGCATTCATGCAAAGGAAAAGAAAATGTTTTTGAAGAAAGGGCTACGCATAATGACACTCTTTTTTATATATTTAATGCCAGCGATTCCTACCTCTCCTGTCTGAGGATTTATGGTCTGGAGCACTGACTCAATTGCCTTGTACTCCATCTTTGTAGCCTTTTGGGTAAGCTGAAATGATCTTATGCAGACCACATCCTTCCTAGCTGCTGTCTTAAACCTCAGCTTTATCTGCCCCTTTGTCTCCGTCTCCCCTGCCACCTAAAGCACCTCATCAACAAAACTTTGACAATTAGTCATCTAAAAACGGTCACTCACATTTATAGCTCAGTAAAGGCATATACTGCAGAAACAAGCACACACCTTAGGGTCGTGAATGAAGCTGTGCCCGGACCGTGCATTTGGAGGTAGTTCACCAGTGCAGGCAACTTTCAAGCACTCAATAATAGTCTACAGAAGAATATATATGTATAGGCATAATGAACAACAGAGAACACTTAAGGAAATTAAAATGACAAAAAAAAAAATTTTGAAGCAGGGAAAAATCAACATAGGCACAATGAGCAAACTTGGATGGTCAAATCCTTTTTCATGTATTGAAGTTTATTTAAAATAATACAAATGACAATCATAGCATGACCCATACAGTTCTATGTGCAATGCAGAACAGACGAGCACCAAATACTGCGCAGAGAGGGAGAGAGAATCAACCAAATTGAGAGATCTCTCCTAAAATATTTAAAGAGAGAAAGAAGAGAACAGCAAAAATTTAAGCTTGTTGTTTTACAATATCAAGACCAGCTCCTGGTTCTCACAAATGGGCAGTATCGGCTTTCTTGAAGGTCTAAGCAAACGCATGAGGTTTAACATCTTGGGCTATATTTATGATACTTCATGCTGCAATTCTTGTGATAGAAACAATTTATTCACAGCCAATGAAGTGGAAAAACTTCCTAGTTATGATCCACATCATGAAGCCATAATCGATTTACATTATATTTAAACTAAGCACACATAAATAGGACTCATTCTCCTTATGCATAATATGCATGAGCGACAAGATCATTAATCCTAAGAATCACAACAAGATGTCAATTTACATGGAATATTTATCTTCAACGAGAAACCATGATTGAAACCAGCACTACTTCAAAATTAAAAAATTCAGACGAAAGAAAGACTAAAAAAATTTTACTATTTGCACTGGCATCTCTTCATACACAAAGCACCATGATGATACCAATACTCTACACTCAAGCAAAAAGCACCCAAAATTACTGTGATAAATTGGTCCTGACTTCATCAACGAGACTCAAATACGTTGCAGCTAAACATTTTACAGCACCCAACAGCTAATACAAACAGCGCAAGACATAATACAGAAAAGGGGATGAACATACAGTTTTCCCAGCTCCATTGGGACCAACGATCAGAGTCAAGGGCCTGAAGAAGGTGATGACGTTCCTGTTCTCCGGGTCGAAACTCCGGATGCCCTTTATCAACATTTTATCAACGGTACTCATTTTTTTTTTTGGGTAACTTCTACCGAATTTCAGCTGCTTCAATTGCTGCTATTTCTACTACGAAGATGGAATAGAAGGAACAAGGGCTTTGACTGATCATGGAGGATTAACAACCGCGATTAAAGAAGAGTTCTCCATTAAAGGATTAAGAAGGAGGGGGAGAAATGAAGAAGCACAGAGAAAGAGTAGGGTTTAAGAGTTTGAAGGAGAAAAGAGGAAAAGGGCGGGGAGAAGCCAAGTATGTGTAGTGTTGTGTCGACTCTCTCTCTCTCGCTCTCTACATATATATATATATATATATATATATATATATTCCTTTTTCTTTTTCTGAAAATATGAAACTATAAATCTAAATTCGCACACAAAATCCGCAGCAAGAAAGCCCGCCAAGAATTGCGAAATTCGAAAAATGGGAAGCGAAATTCCAAATGCAGACTCCGATTGGGATTATCCTCTCACTGATGAAGATCTCAGGGCCATCGACTTCGCATTTTCCTCTGCCGGCGGCTCCACCTCCGCGCCTCCGCCAAAGCGCAGCTCGCGCAGTTACACCGACGAGGGCTTTCCAACCGTTGACTGCCCACCCAAAACCCGCCGCCGATTGCCCGATTCTCTCTTTGCTTTCCAAAAACTGCAGAAGAATAATAGCAATAGTAATAGTGAATCCTTCTCTTTAGTACCCTGTTACAGAAATCGCTTTCGGTATGGCGGTAGCAGTTCGTCCGGTTCTCCTTATCGAGGTAATTGCATTTCATTGTATCAAATTCCTATAATCCATTAAAGATCACCCATTTTTTAGAAATTAAAAGTTCATTTTTTGTTGAGCTCAGACATAAAATTTGGAGGCCGCATTCGATACAGCAGAACTGTGGAAGAGGTGGAAAGAGCTGCGGACGAGCTTCTCCATTTTGTGGAAGCTAACAAACGAAAAGAGGGTCAATGCGTCCTTGGTCTGGATATTGAGTGGAAACCCACTTTTAGAAGAGGTAAGTTCGGTTAGATAACATATGCATAATAAGAGTAAGTGAAGAATTTCTGTAAATATGCAATAATCAGTCGAAACTCGAATGCGTAGATGATAATGAATAGTACTTGGAAATTTGAAGTATTTTTGTCATCTGAATTGAGACCTTTGCTAACCATATAATCGTGTGCTAACTTCAATTTAATCAATCTAAAAATAAGGACAAACTGAAAAAGAACACGTGATATGTCTGTAACTCTGCTCATGTGTGTGAGTTTGTTTGTGTTTTTCGGTATTTTGGGTTATACCAAATCTATAACAACACGTAAATTACTGATTTACACCCATACATGTTGACAAGACGTAGAGAAGGGGGAAATTTGGGATACATTTTATCAACTGAAAGGGCGTCGTATATATTGCTTTGGAGATTATAGTCAAGAGAGTAAAATTTTCAATTAGAACTAGGTGGAATTAAGAAAATGTATGATAGGCCATGGTATCATGTATCTTTCTGCTGGCTGGAGTACAGAAATCAGTTGTTTGGACCACAATAGTGCATGCTCCAGGAATGGCAGTAGAAGTTCCTTACTGACATTCTTTTTATAGTTTGCTTGCGAGATTCAAGAGTGAGTTCTTATAGTTTCATTGACACTTAGTTTGACTTAGATAGTCAGTACCTACTTCCCCTTTCTTGATTGTAATCTTCCTGTAAGGCTGTAAGGATACTGTAATACTTTTGTAGCTTCTTGTTTCTGGACGTGCATTTGTAAAATATTTTTTGACTACATTGTGTCTGGTTAAAACATCCAAGAAATCTATAGCACCGCTTTTTTGATTCCTGGTGTAAGAGTAAATCTTCTAGCTATCTTCCAAATCCTGATCAATTTGATTCGTTTTCTCCAACTCTGTTGAAATCAATATCCAGTGTGAATATCCAAAACCATCTTAGGTTCAACTCTTTTTTGAGTTCTAGCTAATTCTCCAAATCTGAGTGACGGAGAACTCGACTTTATTTCTACTATGTGCATTATGGTTAATGAAATGTAATGACACTCCAATTAACATAAACCTGAAAATCCATGGAAGCCCTTGTTTGGCTATTATAAGAATGTTCAACACTCCAATGACAAGTATGGTTAAGTGGTTTTGCTAGTTTAAGAAGAATGTTACTTATCTGTGCAGGGGTTGCACCAGGGAAGGCTGCAGTTATGCAAATATGTGGTGACAATAACTGTTGCTTTGTATTGCACATTATTCATTCTCAAATACCCAAAAATTTGCAATATCTTCTTGAGGACCCTTCATCCCTAAAGGTGACACTTTACTCATACCAAGTATCCTAAGTTTGAAATTAAACCAATTAAAATTTTGTAATCTTAGAAAGTTAGATAATCTGTATCATATCTCAATTCAATAAATTGATTGGTGCATGTATAGGTGGGTGTGTGCATAGCAAATGATGCTGCTAAGGTTTTGCAAGATCATAATGTGCCAATTAACAATTTGGGGGAGCTTTCTGATCTAGCCAATCAAAAGCTTGGGGGAGTTCCCAGGAAGTGGAGTCTGTCGACTTTAACTGAAACTCTCATTTGCAGAAAGGTACATTAATAGTTCTTGATTACTATCAATGCCCATCCTAGAAATATTCAACTATCTTGAATTTTGGTCATATTCCGAACTATAATCTGAAGCGACATTCATTACTTGGAACATAGTGAACCAAGTGCTACTGCTAGTTTCATTTAAGACAGGTTTGATTAACTCTGTTAATGCAGCTGCCATTGATTTCATAGAATATTTCTTGTTTGCCTGATCTATTGGACTGAGAGAGTTTTATACTTTTTTATTTGAATTTATGATTAAAGACCTTGTTATATGTATCTTGCCTTCAAATTTGGATTTCTCGCCTCCACATAAATTTGAAATGGAATAGTCTATGTGGCCGTTTGAAGTCCTTGATGTTCCAAGTAATGATCTTTTCAAGGAACGACATGTTCAAATCCTCAAGTGTCCTGTTTTATGAAACCTAAAACCAATGGCGTTAGATTTTCCAAGTTGAAATCATTTCTCAAACTCATAGTTGTGAATTCAAATCCAAACTCAAAAGTTTTTGTGCCAATATGCTTGGTCACGTTATGCATTGCACTTGCTTTATAGCTGCAGGCCTGCATGCAGTGTTGTCACTTGCATTTGTTCTATTCGCTTTATACTTGTTACACGACAAGGAAATTTCAAGTTCAAGAGCTCAGATTCTGAGCTATGTTTGTATTCCCTATAAATGGATTTCAGTCAATTTAACCGGGAATCAAGTTAAGTTTTTTTCTTGAATTCAAAATTCTAGCCGGGGCAATTTAAATCTTGTAGGTTCCCAAACCAAACAAAATCAGATTAGGAAACTGGGAAGTGAAAGTTTTGTCAAAGGAACAATTGAACTATGCTGCTACAGATGCATATGTCTCTTGGTACCTATATCAGGTATAGAACATTTACTTCCTACTTTTATCTGGCTTACTACAATATTTTATATTGCCCTTTTATTTCTTGATTTTTACTTCTTTCCTGAAGAAAATCAGTGTTTTCCCTTGATTACAGGTGCTGAAAAACCTTCCGGATCCTTCTGATAACAAAAATGAAGATACAGTCGTGGCACCCAATGATTCAGCATGATCAAAAATATCTATAATCATTCATTTGTTGATCTTCTTGAACCGGCACCTAATGATTCCAGTTTTAACTCTCAGCTAAGTCTGGTATATATATCCCTTTTCAGCTCTGCGCTAAAGGTACCATTTCTTAACTCTATGTAACACTTTCGAGCATTCATTTAGTGTCACATCGGTTTGAAACTATTCCAAGGTGTTGCACAACACAGCCACCTTTGTCATGAATACGTATATTTATCGAACAATTCTGTTCAATTCATGTTGTTGACCGGAACTAAGTAGTAGATTAGCTCATATCTTGGCATCTTCTGCCTCATGTAAAATATAGTAATATGTGGGGACGGAGCAAGGATTTCGAGGTGGGGGGTCTTGGCCTATTGGGGATTAAAGAACTCTTTGACCTTTCAGTTATTCTATTAATATGAGCTTACCAAAGTCTTATTTACTTGGGATTAAAGCCAAGTGTTGTGCCTTTCTGAAGAATCCTAGGTTACTCACATCAGTTGGGATATGGGCTCAAGCTGGTTTTGCATGTGAGTTTGCACTTCCCAATAATTCTCAGTTTAATGTTGATCAATAAGGTTGTCTGCCTTTACTGGAAAATCTCTTGTTGTTAAATCGAGATCCATAGTTTTTGCCAATTTTTGTTATAGGATCTGTGCAGAATTTCTACAGTTTCTGAGGTCCTTAATTCTTGGATCATGGTCTTCTGCCTTATTAACTGTGTTAAAAATTAATTAATTTATCTCTGTATTTCAGTGAGTTTTGCTCTTCAGTGATGATAAGAGTAGTTTACAAGTTGATCTCTCATAAATTTTCTATTTGGAGTTCTTCAATGCTAGATCTCATGAATTTAATTACTATGTCCGTCAACTTTTTGGCATGAACTAATTACTAAACTAGTTACTGCCTTAAAATATTCTGGCAACTAACTTTTGGAAGTATTGGGCTATACACATATTGCTTAACATTGTATTCGAACAGATTGTAAATTTCACACAGTTTGTTGGTTTTGTTGGGGTGGGGGGACAGTTATTAGACCCGTCGGAGTGTGCTAACTGTCCCATGCGAGCAATTCTTATCTCATTACATAATCAAACCCATCAAGGGTGTGTTAATCGTCCCACATAAACACTCTCAAAGATGTCTCGTAGGTCTAGAAACTTAATTAAAATGTAAATGATCTAAGATGCTTTTTAATTTACCCTGACCCCCTCAACATTTAATATTATAGCTATAAGTGGTGGTGTAAATGTGTAAGGCTCTGTATAAGCTTTAATTGAAGTGAGTGCTAAGGACTATACTCTATAGAATGTCTCCACCACTTTAACTGAAATGCATGCTTGAAATGATTGATTTGATCTGTAATCAATCGGTTGTTAAAACAAGCCCTCAAAACCCAACAAACTTCATGAAAAACAACTTTTTCTTTTTAATATTTCATCTATTCGAATCGGAGAAGGTATCGAACCATTTAGATATAAAATTTTTCCTACTAATGGTAAATTTGTTCGTTCATATAAATTCATACATGAAACTTCTAGTTAAGCTAGTATAATACCAAATTGTTAAGTTACACTGTTTAATATTATGAAAGGGAGAAATACAAAAAATAACTTGTGCTATCACAAATATTGCCTGCCTCTCTTCATACTGCAATATCCGGAAGCTGAAATCTTCAATTTTTATTTCAAATAAGTTATCATTTAAGGGATGATCAGACCACTAACCTAATTATACATACTTCCCTTAACATTTAAAATCTACATAAATACCTTCGAGCTTATCTTTAGGTTTGGATGTTCATAAAGAGCCAAATATGATATCATGACAAGATTGTCGATCTAAATAACACGTAAAACTTTTAATCGGCAAAGTTTACCAAGATACGCACACAATACGAGGAACCGAAAGTATCCAGGTACATGATACGATCATATTTTACAATTTTTTGTAAAATAAATTGACTAAGTAAACGTTGTAGGAGTCCCAAATTAAAACTCCAAGTGTGATATTTATTAAGAGGCGTTAGGCGTTGAAGGCATGTGGGCAATGAAGAAATAGTTTGTATGTAGCTAAGAATAACAATAGTAGCTTTTGTTGTTGGCATGTGAGTGGGGTCTTTGAAGCATAAAATGAGGTCTTATTCAATCACTCTATCTAAGTATTGTGACTGATTAAGGGTGCCCATGTGAGAGGAGGGTATGGGATACCATTTTCAATTGTGACATTTCCAAATCAAATAAATATTATGGGCTTTGCATCATAGTCGTTGAAGATGAGTTCCCCATGTTCCCATTCGTGGAACTATCCATACGACACTGTACTTTTTAAATTGCATAAATACTAGCAAAAACTATACTTGTTTGTTATATGATCGGTTGTATTCAATTGACGTGGTACTCCGACAATAATCGAACTCTGAGAAAATTTCCTAGCCGCACAAAAACTAGGAATGACTACATTTATTTATTGTGTAATTGGTTATATGCTTATATTCGGTCGAATTAGATCTAAACTGAAATTTTCAAATAAGAAAATAGCTAAATTCTAAGTGAAGTTGCTGAGTCACGACTCACAAATAATAGTTATAATGGTACTTACTCAATTGTCATGTAATTAGTTATATTCGAACAAATTTTCTTTGAGTTTATGATGCATGGATATAAATTATTTATTGAACACTGATGGTGTCAAAATCCGGGCTATGTGCTGGATGGCCGATTAGGAATCACCCAAGATATTTGTATGGTGAGGAAGACTCCGATGCTTTCCCTAACTGAAAGGATGAAACAAACGTGAGCTCAAAGGCCAAGACTGGGAAGGAGGGGGTTGGACCCGTTTTGGCACTCCGACGCTCAAGTCAGCAAAAGGCTCTGGGTCGCCCAAAGACTGAAAGAGTTTTTTGTGCGTGTAGGAGAGCTTACCTTTAACGGTCCAGAAGGGAGGCTTTTATAGGGTGGAGATGGACTCCGTGGGTGCAAGTACACCTCCCCGAAAGTGTGGATCTGGTTTGGAGAGGAAAGCGACGCCCCTGGCCGGAACAGTGCTTTTCCAGCTAAAGCACTACTTGCCTGCTCCTGCCAAGATACCTGACACTGTACCGGACGCGGCTGCAATTAATGGGGCGGGCTGTAGGTGGTACTTGCATTAAATGCGGTTGTCCGGTAGTTACTGGGTCGGAGCTCCGCTGGGTCGCACCTCTCTCTAGGTCGAAAGGAGACCCTAGGTCGCGGGAGACTACCGCCAGGCTAGGACTTCGAGGTTTTTGGCCAAGTGCTGGGTCGATGATTGACTAAGCGGCTCGGTCGCGGAGAGCTCACGCGGCATAGGCTGCCACTTGGCAATGACATCAGGTGCTTAGTCAGACTCCCCGATTTTCCCCTTATCAAACATAATATGATAAAATAATATTTTTAGAAGTGTTTTAATATTATAGATTTGGACTAAAATTTTTCCAAGGGAGCCAAGCCCTAGGATTTACTAATAATCATTCATCCTCTTTATTAAAAATGAAGAAAACAACAAAAACAAGAATTAAGGGTCAAAATATCAACTCAAATTGCTTCTTTAGTCTTAATTATATCGAATAATTAAAAAATTGCATTTAGTCAACAAATAAACATAAATAAATACATGGTAGGCCAAATATATGCATGATAATAGGTCTCCCCACCAAACAAATCCAAACAAATGTATTCTCCTAACGACTTCTGGATAAAATGTACTTCCCTTTTTATTTATTCAGGACAAACGTACAAAGGAAAATTCGTTACAATTTATCACATTTTCTGGTGCAATTTCTCTATGTTCACGTCATTTTCGACATAATGTGCCATAAATAACATTGAAATTAAATCAACTAATTTTCAAATAAAAATAAAAAAAATCCAATCAAAAGGTTAAATATATATTATATATGAAGCTTATATTTTATTTATTTGACCTCGAATCAGTTCATATCACTTATGTATAAAGAATTTGCATTATAGTTCGTTTGATTCCAAAGGTTCAAACGAATTTTTTTTTGTTAAATTAGTATAATGAGGAAGTTTTAAGTTACATTCATTCATCTATTATCTATATATATATATGGAGTAATTTGAGAAAACTCCCCAATTGTATAGTCAATTTTTAGTTTGCTCCTCAAATCTAAAAAAAATTTAGTTCACTCCCCAATTCACATGCAAAATTTGAGTTAGCTCCCCAATTTTGGGGGGCAGATACCACATATGGCGATTTAGATACACCATATGACGATTTAGGTACCACATATGACGATTTAGATACCACATATGATGATTTAGATACACCATATGATGATTTAGGTACCACATATGGCGATTTAGATACCACATATGGCGATTTAGATACACCATATGACGATTTAGGTACACGATTCTTGAGTTTTATTAAACATGCATAATCGTGTACCTAATTCGTCATATGGTGTATCTAAATCGTCATATAAGGTATCTGCCCCCAAAACTGGGGAGCTAACTCAAATTATGCATGTGAATTGGGGAGTGAACTAAAATTTTTTTAGATTTGAGTAACAAACTAAAAAATTTTCAACCCATAAAAAATCAAAACTCCCCTATATATATATATATATATATATATATATATAATTATATATATATACACGTAAATATATTACAATTATGCGGGAAATTGAACTAGGTCCAAAGACTATGTTACATTTACACCTAAGGTTGTCAGAATGCTACGTCAGCAAACATGGTTCAACTCTGACTGTGGGCTGCCGACATTCTGGCGCGTACCCGTACGCGTATAGAGAGTAATCTCCCTTTTCTTTTTATGGGATATCTAACAAAAGTTCAATTTGTACTGACTTTACATGAGGTCGATCCGTACTAGATTATACTATAATATTTTTTTAATAAATTTTAAATATTGTGCAATTTTAAATTATATATATATATATGCAATCACTCAACTTCTCTTTAATATTTTATTTTTAAAAAATTATATATATTTTTAATGCACATTTTTAATAAATTTAGTAAGTTTTTTAACATAAAAATTTATTTTGTTTAATTTGAGTAAATGTAAGCTATAATACGACATCAATTTTAAATATTTTTTATTATTCTTTGTATTTTTTTAAATATTTTTTATTTCATTTTTCAAATACACTACACATACACATATATATTAAAAAAGTAGATAAATAAAGTTAAAATAGAATAATAATTAATAGTTTTATTTTAAAATAATAATAAAATATTTTTTTCACACCCACCTTATGTGCATAATATACTAAAATAATTAATAATCAATTTTTATTTTATTATTTATATATTTTCATATAATAATTTTTGTATGAAAACAGATATTAAATTATTTATACAACATTTGATAATTTTGTGTATCTTATTTCATTTAAAATATACAATTATTTTTTAATAATTTTTTCTCTCTTAAATTCCGTCTTTTTACAACCCGTTCGTTTATTTTTTTTATTTTTAATTAATTTTTTTCTCTCTCTTAAATCAATTTTATCTCTCTCAAATCTTGTTCATCTAAATTTTTTCTCTCTTAAATTTCGTCTTTTTAGAACATGTTCATTTATTATTATTTTTTTTTAATTAATTTTTTTCTCTCTCTTAAATCAATTTTCTCTCTCTCAAATCTTGTTCATCTAAATTTTTTCTCTCTTAAATCACGTTAGTTTTTTTTTATTTAATTAGTTTTTTTCTCTCTCTTAGATCAATTTTTTCTCTCTCAAATCTTGTTCATCTAAATTTATTCTCACTTAAATCCCATCTTTTTAGAACACGTTCATTCATTTTTTTTTATTTTTAATTAATTTTTTTCTATCTCTTAAATCAATTTTTTCATCTCAAATCTTGTTTATCTAATTTTTTCTCACTCTTAAATTTCTTCTTTATTTCGTCAAAAAAATTTCATCTTTAACGTTATTTAAATTAAAATTTTCTCACTTAATCAGTTTTCTTTTTCCCTTCGCCAACCCAACTTCCAAAGAAAACGACTTCCTCCTTTTCTACTGAAGTGCTCGACTATTTCCGGCATTCCTCTTCTTCATCGGCCTGCTCTTCCTTTGTTGCACCAGCCTATCAGCGGTAGAGAAATCCTTGGCGGGAGGCATTGAGACCACTCTCCACCACAACCCCATTCTTTCGCCTAACTGAAGTTGGACAACTTCAACTGTTGCAATTCTTGCTCGACGGGCTGCATTAATTCCGACAATAATGATATCCATGTCTTTTTCCTTCCGTATTTTGCTTTACAAGTCTCTCTTCTCTAATTTTTGTGAATTTTGTTTTTGTTTTTTTTTTTGTGAATTATGTAGTTAGACTTATGCTTTGATATGATCGGAAATGCCAAATAAGGTGCAGTCCAGTTATTTAGCCTAATTTCCTCTAAATTTGTTCGGTTTTATTGTGAATCAATTTTATCATGATGGTGTATCTTGGCCGAAAACAATTATTTCTAAGGCCTTTGAAGTGTGAGTACGGGTTATTACTCAGATAATGGATAGCATAAGTCCACTCAATCAATTTGTTTTGTTTCTCAATTTGCATTTGATCTTGTTGGATTTGAAAGTGAAATTCGATATTCTGCCCACACGATCAATACCCGCTCGAAGATTTGCTTTCAACCCGCAATATGCCTTTGGTTTGTGAGTACTTTTTTCCTGTAATTGTTGACATCTTTCGGTTGTTTTCTGCTTTCTGTCCATTGGTTTGCACACTATCAAGAGAAATATATGTAATTTGAGTGTTCTTTTGGAATTTGTCAGTTTCAAATTATTACGTTTGCGTTTCACATTAACGGAATTTGACTGAAATTGAACTCTTCTCAAACTCAAGTTCAAAAAAAAAAAAAAAAAAAAAAAAAAGAATCTGTCAATGTTTTAATATTATTACAATTAACACCCACAACCAATATCTTAATCATAACACGAATTTTTAGTTGGAAAATGATAAAAAGAAAGTCTTATTTGATTGAAAATAAAAGACATTAAATCTTCAATTATAATAGTTGCATATTTAATTTCATTTGACAAAAATAAAAATTATTAAACTACGTTGGAATAAAATAGATATTTATATATATTTACTCAGAAACCTTAAAATTATCCAATTTAAATATCATATTAATTGGCTTATATATATCCGCTAGTTATGCTTTAATATGTCACATACAACATTATTATATATTTAGTGTAAATTTAAAACAACATCGAATTAAAATTATATTTATTTATTCATTTTTATTCCTGCTTTAAAGAGTTAAGTATATATATATATATATATATATATATATATATATATATATATATATATATATATATATATATATATATATATATATAAAATAGGTACATTTATGTATTTAGTATGAGATACTCAATAAAAGTTATAATATTTTAATATTTTATATACTAAATTTCAAATTCTTAATTATAATGGTTGCAAATTTAATACATAGTTAAAAAAAAAAAATTATTGAATTAAGTTAAAATAAAATAGATATTTACATATAATAATTCAAAAACCATAAAATTATCCACCTAGATATAATCTTTGATTTACATGAGTAATTTAGTTATGCTCTATTTTGTTATTATAAAGTTATTATATATTTGATTTAAATTTTAAGAGAAATTAAAATGAAAGTTAGGTTTATTTATTTATTCATTTTGATCGTGCTAAAATTGGGTCGAGCTGAGTGTCCTTCTTAATCCAGCTTGTCAAGAATTTATAACGTGAGTTCTCTTGACCTGCAAACACTTAACACGTAACAGGTAAGATAATTGGGGTTTTAGCTGGCGAAACCCCTCCGACGCTTAAGTTATTGTTCATTTGGATTATTTAACATACAAAGCATTAATATAATTGTGGCTGTTATATATATATATATATATATATATACTGTGACAAATTTAATGTATAGGTAGAACACATTTAAATTAATTTGAATTACTAAACTAACTAGAATGAAATGAATATAATAATTTAAAAACCTTAAAATTATTCTAACATGGATAATAATTTTTTTTTTCTATATCTTAAATACCCTTTTTATTTTGACTTGTTTTTCATTAAATAAACTAGTGTTCCACAAATTATTATTGGAAAATCATATGCATTGAATATTTCATATATATTTTTCTTTTGGAATGGTAAGAACTTAAATGAATGATATTCAAATTGATAATTTCTTGTTCAACTAAAAATGATAAAGTGTATAATACTGTTTTGCTCTATTATACTATATATACATGATTTTTGGGTAGTGTATTAATAATTTTAAAAGAGTTTCATATTATTATTATTAAAATGAACGTATATTTCGTAGTTTTCTAATCGTTATATAATGCCATTTATTTCATATATATATATATATATATATATATATATATATATATAATGTTATTTATATTATTTTGCGTTATTAAAACTACATCATTTATTTATTAAACTATATTTGAACTAGAAATACTATGTCTTTCAAATAATAATAGTGACGTATATAACTAATATGACTCACGGTTTAAATTATCAACATAGTATCTTTTTTCAGCGCTCGAACCTAACCCCCTAATATACAAAATTTGAGTGATTAAACCTTGACATCTGATCAAACATCATCACTCGAGTATTGTACATTAGTCATCCCCAAGTCATCCTTATTTATTGAAGTCAAAATTATTTTTCTCTTGTTTCGTATTTAATTATTTATCTCTTTAGTTTTGTTTTCGTGCTTAGTAGTGTAATGTCTTACTAAATTATTATCTGGTCTATCGATTAGAGAGCAATACGAAGTGGTACTGGATTTTTCTTCCTTGTTGATTCGATACTTATAATGTTGCACGTACATTTTAGTGTACACTTGCACAATTAGATATTTTAAATATTTATATAACTCAAGGTTCTTTTCAAATTTCAAACCTACCTAGGCTTGTAAAGCCCAAAAGAGGTGTAACGAAAACTTGAGGTCTCGCCAGCCAGAACCGAAGGTTGTCTTGTGATTAAAAACAAAACAATATTTATTAAATAATATTTAATTTAGAAACATTATATCTCTCAAATAATAACAATGAATTAATTAATATGATTCACTTTTTAAATTTACATGATCCTATATTTTTTCATCGAGACAATTAAAAGATTATATGTATATTGATCAGTTTAAAATTAAAATAAATTATCATATACGATGTACACTTATTCGATGGTAAAATCTAATAAAAATTTAATTTTTTTTTGGTAAATAAATTGATTGTATTAATAAAAATAAAGATTAATTTCATAAATTTAATCCAGTCAATCTTATTTAACTCTATACTAAACTTAATAATTATCTATATTTGTTTAATTACTAAAGCTACAAAATTGTATTTTAAATTTATAAAAAAATACTATTCATTAGGAATTTAGTATTTAATTACATGATAATAAATTCACAAACAACATGATTTGCATACGCAAATTTAATTAATTTTTAATATTAAAATATATAGAATTTTAAAATAAAAAATATTTTCTTAGTTGGAGAAAAAGTAGGAGCTTAAACATTGAGAAAAATGATTATTGGTTTTAGGATATAATTTTTTTATAAGTTGTAGTAGATAAAGTAGGTGAATTATAATGACTATTCATTGAAAAATAAATATATTAAATTAAACTTGGTAGTAAAAGGAAAAGTAGGAGTTTCAACATAATTTTTTATTTAAAAATATTTATTTTTAAAATAAATTAAGCAATTTGATAGTTAGAGAAAAAGTAGGAGTAATTTAATAGTTAGAGAAAAAGTAGGAGTTTCAACGTGATTTGTAGTTTAAGAATATGTATTTTTAAATAAATAAAATTAGTACAAAGGAGTACAAACCTACCTAACATAAGGTCAGTACAAAGTCAACCTCACAATAGACAACCCTTTATTTTTATTGAAAGATTTAAAATATAATTTGGAATTTTCTTTTAATAGTATCCATGAATTGAAAAAAAAATTGTTTATTCCCCATTTTGTCAAAAGTTCCTCTTCACTCTCCAGATGAAAATCAAAAGTTCTGTTTACTCCCTATTTTTCGTAAAAGTGGTATAGAAATTCAAGAATCACGTATTTATATACAATATTTGGGGGTTTAAATACGTAATTCTTGAATTTTTATACCACTTTTACGAAAAATGGGGAGTAAACGAAACTTTTGATTTTCATTTAGGGAGTGAAGAGGAACAATTTTGAAAATGAGGAGTAAACAAACATTTTATCCCCAAATGGGGATTTTTCGGGAATTCCCCAATATAATTTTATCTGATAATGTCAATGAATTCATTTAACCGTGTTAAGATTATAAGAGCAAAATGCATTTTTGGTCTCATACTAATGGGTCATTATCACTTTTGGTCCCATGTTTTTAAAAAGTTGATTTTTTGGTGTCATGGTAAATTTTTATTTTTTTTTTGTCAATTTAAGGACTTTTGTCAACGGATGAATAGTGATTTAAATTTAATGGATGAACAGTGACTTCCGTCGATTATTTGACGGAAGTCCTCAAATTGAAAAAAAAAAATACTACGGAACCAAAAAAACCACTTTTGAAAAAAATGGAACCAAAAGTGATAGTGGCCCATTAGTATGGGACCAAAAATACATTTTGCTCAAATTATAAATCAAAAAGTATTTATTTGATCTAATTCGTCTTAAAAACTAGTCAATGAAATGATAAATAAGCATTATTAAAATAAATAATTTAGTATTTATTTGTTGTGGGGCGGTTGATATTATATATTCATTTAAATTTAAGATAAAGTAAAAATAATTTGTACAACGGAATAAATAAAAGAAATAAGTAAATTATAGGGACCCAATTGAAACCTCGAGAAAAAATGTGGTAATAAAATGGAAGAGGCTCGAAAGTATATAAGGCATGGAAAATGTAGTAGTCTAGTAGATAATTGCGAAATTGGCCCACGAATAAACGGATATTACACAAAATAATAATATTCTTGTAAATATTGACAGGGAGGGCAGAAAGTCAAAGGGGAGGGCTCCACACGGATATATTGCCCATTTGCCCAATTGCCCTAAAGCTGTAGGGGCGCCCGCCCCCAATTCTTATCCTAAAGTCCAACAACTTGCTCCTAATTTTCACTACTTTTTCTTTTTAAATAGAGAAAAGCAAAATTTATCTTTCGAACTTTGCGCGTTTTTACGATTTACTATCTCGGACAACTTTCATTACAAACCGTCATCTGAACTTTGCATTTGTAATAAACCGTCATCTTTTGGTGGTTTTGATGAAAATATAACTAACGTGACGCATTTCTAAACATGCCACGTCCCACGTGTCAAGTTTTTTTGTCAAACCCACAAAAAAAAAAAAAAGAATTTAGATGGCGGTTTGTTACATGCAAATATTCAGATGACGGTATGCAATGAAAGTTACCCGATATGATAAATTGCAAAAATGACCAAAGTACGGATGACAAAAAAAAAAAATCTCTTTTAAATAAATGGCCATGTTTAAATAGAAATATATATACAAATTATTTTATGTAATCCTAAATTCACTATCAGCATAGTCAATGTTGTTACATAGATACTCCAATAGATCTACGATCCCGAATACCTACTGGCATTGATATGATTATAACATTTGTATCGTCTATAGCAATATCGCGTAACACAAATATCTCTTATAGTGAAAGCATCGGACCGACAAATTCGATCAGATATAAGGGGGAATTTCATGAATTATACATAAGTCCCAATTTGGGTTTGAGATAGAAAAATGATCCAAAGATTTAGGAAATTCAGTAAAATTGGAAATTAGAGAAAGAAATGGTTGGTTGAATAATAATGTTACAGTCTTACAGTTACAGATTAGATGAGGGAACAACATACCCCACAAATTTTTGTCCTAAGTTAAAATTCCAAGCAACTTGTCCTAAGTCTCCACACACATTACAGAATGAGTACAAAAATTGAAGTAATAACTGCAATCATATGAATTGAATGAACTTTGCATGAACACAGTCCTTTTTAAATATTTTTAAAATATTATTTTATATACTTTTCATAAAACTATTTCATAAAAAAGTTATATTATATTGTTGATCCATATCCAATTGTATTTGTACTCTCTTCGTCTTCGTGCATTGGGACGGTCAACGGATCAGTTGTGGACCGGATCATGAGATTTCAAATTCGATAAAGAAAATCTAATAACAAGATTCAAATCGAGTCATATAGGATTCAAATTCATTAATTTTGAATTCATATATAATCGGGTTAGATCAGGTTTGATAAAAGATTTGATTCAATTGAAAATAAAATATAATTTTCTACAAATAAATGTAAAAAATAAATATAATTGCATAATATTTAACAAATGATTATTATTTAATGAGTTTTTGATGGTTTTGTTTATATTTAATTAAAATAGGTTATTTTAAATTTATTAATAAAGGAGTATATATATATATATATATATATATATAATTTAAATTTTATTAGTATTTAAAATGATAAATATGTGAAAATTTTAATGTTAATCATTCTACTTAATATTCTTTACTAGTAAATAATTTATTTAATTGAATATTATATATAAAATCATATTTGAATTGATAATGCATCGAATTCTTTATTTCATTTTCGATCCATTTATTTCGGATAATGAATAATTATAATAAAATATGAACCATCAAATATTTTCAAATTTGAATAAATTCATATTAAAATTTGACCCATTGACAATCCTACCGTGGTTCATGGTCCAGGGAAAAAGAAAAAAAAAGTAAAAAACTATTTGGGGGGTTTTTTTCTTGTTAGTTTTGTTTTTTTTAAACATCTTTGCATGTTAGTTAAATGTTATGAGAAGACACTCGAATTTATATCAGGTAAAATATCATTCAAGTTTCGAGTACTTTTGAAGCTACCGACATTAGTAATTAATAGGTTTTAAATATTTGATTTCATTTTTACTTTATTTTTTATAATTAATATAGTTTGAATTTTGATGTATATATATCCATTACGAATTGAATGGAGAAAAATCATTATAATTGCGTATTGACATTTTAAATTAATGTAACATCTTTAAAGCTAACAGCCTATCACATAAGTTTAAATGTCAATAAATGTTGGACTAAATAGTTTAATGTTTAACAATTACATTTATTACCTTTCTAATATTGAATAAAATTGCAATTATTTTTAAAAAAATGTAAATGTACTTGGGGGAGATCCTTACGACTATATATATCTCGTTTATGGTAGGTTAGAATCGGATTCGACCATTAAAATATAAAGACATTACCACTATTATTATATTAATGATTAAGATAGTGTAGTGTCGAATCATATCATTTATCAATCGTACTGATTCTTGTGAAATAATTATAAACTTCATTATTTTTCAGTTGAATAAATTTTTTCTCCAATCTAGTCTACTACGAATTCAAGTCAAACTAAATTAGTAAAATGTAAAATTTTCGTTAAACAGTAATGAGACTATACTATTTTTTTAAATAAGGGCCTTTGGTTCCACATACAGTGGTGATTTAAGACATTGTACCTCCTATAAAAGTTGTAGGCACATTCAAAACATGTTCAGTTAAAGCGTGGACATTGGACAATTGTACTCAATTTAATTTTTCCCCAAACATTAAAATTCTATGAAAAATTCAGTCAAATCCTAGATTTAACTTGATGCTCAGGATAATAATTTTCTATATATGGCCACTTTTATTCAACAAAGATTTATGAGATTTAAAAACACTATTTCCTTGTTCTTTACACTATAAGTTAAAAAATCAATTAAAATAAAGTAATTAAGTTAATCTAAATCGCCTGATTCATGATAATAATAATAATCTAATTTAGAGAAGCAAAAGTGATCTTTGAATCCGGAGAAACAGGCTTCCATCATATGCCGGCAAAGGAAAATTAGTTAGTTACGAGAAATATAAATACAAATATATTTACTTTTACGTTGTATCATATGTACTATTTATAATTTATAGAGTTGATAGAACTATTGATAGTATTGGAACTCCACGTATTGATACTTATAAAATTATAGACGTTATCAAACAATTGAATATAGGTAATCACTGGTATCCAAAAATCTGATAATATTGGAATCATAACACACGAAGACATTTAAAAATATTATTTTATTACATTGTATTAAATCGGATATTTATATTAAATATTATATCAAAGATTTCTCATGAATATTATTATATTTATATCGAATTATCTGTATTTATACATAAAAGGTAATCACCCACCGTGTGGAAATTGGACAGACTCTGATGTGAATCACTTTTCTATTAAGCTGGCAGCAACTTCTCGAAGAGGGGAAAAAAAGTTCCAAACTTTTCAATTTGTCTCAACTTTAGGATCTACATTTAATTCTGCTAAGCTGTTATATAATAAAATATTGAATTAAAAAGTTGATTTTGGGCATCAACCAATAGTCGGTGATAAAACGGTCACAAAATTTAAATTTAAATTATGTAAAATACGAAAATAATAAATAAATAAACAAATAATAATAATAATAATAATAGTCAACATTCATCAGTGAAAAATGTTATAATATTTTTTATGGAAATAATATTTTAGGTTGAAAACCGTGTTGACCAACAAAGGAAAGAGCAAATTAAAATGAAGAGAATAATTTCATCATAGGCCATAGCCCATGTGAAAAAGTAAATTAACGGATTTAATTTTCAGGGCTATAATTAATTGTTTTGGTTAATTAATGTATATAACTATTATTATATATAACTGTGGAGGAGTAATTTTTAGTAGTTTCTTCCTTGTATGTATGGATCTAACATCTATATTTAGGCACAACAATTAATTGCATTAATTGCTTCATTTCTTTAATGGTCCCCTTTTATTCATAAATAATTATGTAGTTTTGTAGATTTCGACCTTTGTATTACACAATCTCCTTAAGATCAAGGCCATAATTTTCTACTTACAAACTTGATTTAGACCACAATGTAGCACTTAAAAGAAATCCTCACTAGGTTTTATTCTAATTTTAAATATTGTAAAACTCAATATAGGAAGGATCCTTTTAATCTTGATGCTGTCATCTTTTCACATAAAACATCTTTATTAGATTCTATTCTAATCTCAATATAGAACCATCAAATATAAGAGTGATCCTTACAATCCGTTTTAATATCAATATAAGAGTGACTCTTCCAACTCAATTTGATCTTAATATAAAGGCCATCAGATAGGGACGATCCTTTTGATCCTAGTGTCGAGTATTGTATACACTCAATATAAGAGGTGATCCTTCCAACACAATTAGTCATTTATGAAATTAGAATTTGAATTCTAAACCTTGTTGAATGGATCTAGTGTCTCATCCCTACTTGATTTGTGAAATCCAATAATAATAATAATAATAATAATAATAATAATAATATATAATAATGAAATTTTGCACATACAAATATACAATCAAAATAAAGTTAATATAAACACACACTTGCTCATTTCTTATAAAATTCACACAAGTGATTTTGCACAAACACAATTATAGTGATATTCCCTATTTGCCCCAAGATTGAAAGAGAATAACAATCTAGTCCTTCACCTTTGAAACCAAGAGAGTGTTCTCAATTTGCTCACATGGCTTTCGATATTCTATGACCACCACTAGGGGTGGGCGTTTCGGGTCGGGTATCGGGTACCTGACTCGAAACCCGTTTTACCCGAAATTTTATACCCGGTTGACCGAAATTTGTTACCCGGTTGAGTATTTCCCGATTGGGTTGGGTCGGGTACCCGATACCCGACATAAAATTCAGGTCGGGTCGGGTCGGGTACCCGATACCCGACATAATATATTTATTTTATATATATATATATACACACACATATATAATATATATTATATATATTATGCTTAATTTTTTTTTTCTTTTAAATTTTACGTTTATAATTTTTCAATTTCTCTCTTCACACTTGGAATTTCCTTTTAAGTTTTATAATTTTTCAATTTATTTTATATTTTCCTTCCTTTTAAGTTTTACGTTTGTAATTGTGTTTTGTTACTTATCCAATTGTGAGCTAGATGTTAAAACTAATGAATCAGGTTTAGTGTATTTTTACTTTGAATTTTTAATGTGTTGGAATGATTGGAAATGGAGCCGTTTTTGACAAAAAAATCACTTAAAATTTGATGGAAAAAAGCTAACTTGAATTAAAAAAAAAAAAAAAAAACCAATCGGGTGCCCGAACCCGAAATTCCGGGTACCCGACCCGACTAACCCGAAACCCACCCCTAACCACCACCGCAATGTAGCTGGCATTTGGCATTCCATAAAGTTGAAATAGAACTATAAATGCCAGGGGCAGTAACGCATTATTTTACAAGATAAGGGGCCCATTTCTAATTTTGCACTATTCATCCCCATCGCATTGCCCCTTGCCCATCTTTGATCTTTCCATATGTAATCCCGTAAGGCCGTAAATAACCAACTTATATTTATTTTCGAGATTATATCTAATTCGATCAAATCAGTATTAAGGAGTGTCGTCTTTTATTAAAATCTATTGTATTCTTTTTATTATTATTCGTTGTAGTATGTCACATTTACGTGTAAAGTGCATGAATTTTTGTTCTATTTAATCATCGTGTATCGTATAAATTAATGCACTATATATAGATTTGAGCTCCTTTACTTTTCTAGTTGACTAACCATTGTCAATGGGTTGTTTATGATTTTTTTCTTGGTTATATAAACCGGTGCCCTCTTTACTTTAATTGGAAAACATTGCTCTTAAATACACTAGATTGTTGGACTCTTTACATTGTTGGTTTTTAAACAAGATTAAAGGTATACATTTATAATTTTGTCCCCGCATTGGGAATTGAACGATTTTGTCCTGTATTGGTAAGTATGTAATTTTTCTTTGAAAAGCAAGGACAAAGTTGTCAATTCGTCTTATCCAATTCAACTAGCTTATTTAGTCACAGTTTTTTTAATGGGTATATAACCCATCATTTCCCATTGTTAACCTGGGGCTCCGGTTTTAGGCCCTAATAATTAAATAGTGAAGTAAAAGGTTGGCAAACCCCTGAAGCATAACCAACCCGCTATTTTCCACTGAAGTAAAGGAGCTATTAGAATGTTATAGACTTTTAGTCAGATATAATTCAATCTAACTCAATTAATTATGCAGATAAATTTATTATATTTGCATGCTGATGTATTAGAAATAGAAAATACTTCCACTTCTATTGCCATTTTTTCAAAGAAATTAAAAATTAAAATTGCAGGGTACCCCACCCCCGCCCCCTCTGTCTTTCTCAAAATTGTCTTTATAATCCAGTGAACTACACTCATCCAAGTTCAGGGTTCAACAAAAATACATTTCCCTCTCAAACCCTCAACAAAAAAATTACAAAACAACAACAAAAATCTTTCTAAAATTACACTTTCATCCAACACCGGCATCAAGCAGCAATGCAGTACCACACCGCACTCATGGGCGGAGCATCGCCGCCGGACACCAGCAAAACCACCAAGCTAGAGCGCTACAACAGCTACATCCGCCGCGTCAACAGCACCAAGCTACTCCAAGCCTCCTCCAAGCTCCTCTTCCGTGTCACGCTCCTCGTCGCCTTGCTCCTCATTTTCTTCTTCACACTCAACTACCCGCCGCTATCCGCCGCCGGGGACACCCACCGCATCCACGCCACCAACAATTTCCTCTCCTCCGCCTTCTACGGCGGTGGAGCATCCTGGGAGAAACAGGTCCGCCACTCCTCCACGCCACGCCGCCCCAATGGCTTCTCCGTTCTCGTAACCGGTGCCGGCGGCTTTGTCGGCTCGCACTGCTCCTTAGCCCTAAAAAAACGCGGCGACGGAGTTCTAGGTCTCGATAACTTCAATTCCTACTACGATCCTTCCCTCAAACGCGCACGACAAAAGCTCCTCGCCAAACACCAGATCTTCATCGTGGAAGGAGATCTAAACGACGCCGAATTGCTCAACAAACTCTTCGACATCGTTCCTTTCTCCCACATTCTCCACCTCGCCGCGCAGGCGGGCGTCAGGTACGCGATGCAGAATCCTCTCTCTTACGTCAACTCCAACGTCGCGGGGTTCGTGAACCTTCTAGAAGTCGCCAAATCCGCCGATCCTCAGCCGGCGATCGTTTGGGCTTCCTCCAGCTCCGTCTACGGCTTAAACACTCAGGTTCCGTTCTCCGAGAACCACCGCACGGATCAGCCGGCGAGCCTCTACGCCGCCACGAAGAAGGCCGGAGAAGAAATCGCCCACACCTACAACCACATCTACGGCTTATCCCTCACCGGACTCCGATTCTTCACCGTCTACGGACCTTGGGGCCGCCCTGACATGGCCTACTTCTTCTTCACCAAGGACATTCTCCAGCGAAAAGGAATCAACGTCTACGTGACTCAGGACGATAAGGAGGTGGCGCGTGACTTCACATACATCGACGATATCGTGAAAGGCTGCGTCGGAGCTCTCGACACCGCCGAGAAGAGCACCGGCAGCGGTGGAAAGAAGCGGGGCCCGGCTCAGCTGAGGGTGTACAATCTCGGCAACACGGCCCCCGTCACGGTGGGGAAACTCGTCGGAATTCTGGAGAGCTTGCTCAACGTGAAGGCGAAGAAGCACGTGATCAAGATGCCCCGAAACGGCGACGTTCCGTACACCCACGCCAACGTGAGCCAAGCCTTCAGGGACTTCGGCTACAAGCCGACCACCGACTTAGCCGCCGGCTTGAGGAAGTTCGTCAAGTGGTACGTTGGGTATTACGGCATCGAATCGAGGGCAAAAAAGGAAAACGACCATACAGATGATTAAGCATCTTCACATGGGAGGTGGGCTATATGTTAAATTACTATTAATTTTTTTCTTATAATTTATTTTTATTTTCCCACAAAATTTTATTTTGAAAATTTTTCTTATGTCTGTTTGCGGTGATGTTTCAGTATAGGGCATAGTTTTTTTTTTTTTTAGATTTTATACAAAATAAAAAAATAAAAAAATGTCCCAATTAAGCAAGTGTAGATCTGTGAATTTGGACTTTGGAATAATATATGTATCCTATGAAAAAGAAATGGGGTCAAAAAGGTGAAAAAGCAAATTTGATGTACCAAAAATTGTATAATTTTGTTGGAACAGCTAGCAATGAAGAAATCATGAAGATTCTTCTTTTATATTTATTATTTGTACAATTTCTTTTTTTTTTTATTTTAATTTTATTGCAGATAGCATGATCATAATTTGAATGTGTTTTTTGTGGTATAATAAATACTTGTCTTTTTTCATGATGGGGTGGAGGCATAATTAACTTTGTCTTTTTTAATGCATTAAAGATGCCTTTCATCATGAGGATGGGTAAGATTGTCTCAAAAATCAAAATAGCTTTATCTCATATACAATATACATATAATCGATCAATTGTGATTAGTATGGATATCATATTTATATGTGTTTAGCGTCAATTCTAACCTGAATTTATCTCGGACAAACTAGAATGATAAACGAGCAATCGTTTTTTATTTATCAAATTATTGATGGAAATTTTATACATAATAATTATTTAAATAACAAATATAAAAGGTTTTTTTTTCAAGGACAATAATTTGGGTTCGAATTCTTTAAACCATTTAGGCCGTGTTTTAAATAAAAAAAAATTTTTTTTTTTCCCAAGTAAAACAGTCCAACGGTAAGGAAAAAAAAAACGAAAAAATTATTTATTTACTCTGGATGATTTATTTATGAGGAGGGTTTTCGATAAAACCCTACAACATTGTCGGTTTTATAAAAAAATCGTACATTACAATTATCGTATGATACATTTATCATATGATTCATTAATGTTTAATTAAACCTGATCTGTGTTATAATTTTTTTGTTTCGTTTTGTCAGTGATCCTTGTTTGAGCGGTTTATAAGGTTTAGTTTGAGATGTATTCGGTTAGATTACACCTTTATAATTTTTTATTCAAACTTAGAATTTACATCATTCTAAAACGAATTGCGGAAAGATACACAATCTTACTCTTTTTTAAACACTTCTAAATCACATGATATCAAGTACAACTACTATATTACAAACTGTAATAACATTTATATTTCAAAATGCCAGAATTTATAAGCTCAATTATAAAGTAAAAGAAGTATCTGCATGTTCAAGTAGAAGCTATGTTTAGCTTTATTTACGTGAAGGTAATAAGTTTTCTTTTTTTTTGATATGGTGAAGGTAATAAGTTAAGCACTTAAGCTTAATGGTGTGGGCACAAAAGTTGCTAGCCCCATGCCTAAAAGGCAGAAGCTGACAAAAATGATGGCATAGTTGAAAAGCTGACACTAGCTAGAAGCAAAAGCAGAAGCAGAAGCGGAATGAAATCTCATAGTTTTGCGGTACATTATACATTGATTTTGAATGTCGAGCTACCAAAACCTACATCTCTATTATTCAACAAAGTGCGTCATATCTAGGGTTGTGTGAACGCACAAAAATGTATAATATATAATCCAGGGATATTGTAGAATTTGTAAAATCTTAATAATAATTTAAAATTGTATTCTAATCTTCATAGATTTAGTCCTAAATTCAATAAATAAATTAAGAATAAAAATAAATTGATTCAGAATAATTTAAAAACCAGGATAGATTTCTCATATCTTGAAGGATTGGATTTATAGAGCATCACTTTAAGGTAATTATCTTTACAGTGGTCTTGATATCAGTTCGTTTCTATATATTTTCATGAGTCGGGCGGCCTATTGTTTGTTATCGAAGAAAAAGCTTACTGAATAAATTCTTTTGAATCGATTGGTTTTAGAAAATTTTAAACGAGCACATTATTTACCGTAATCTTGTAATTTTGGTTCGAAAATAATGGATTAAAATTTAAAATTACATTTATAATTAAAACGACTTTATAAGTATAATACAATTTAAATGAGATGCATATTGGTTGTAGTTTTCCATCTCTCTTAATATATATTTCGTGAACTACGTTATTGTGTCAAAAAATAGATAAAAAATGAATTTAATTAATATAATATATATCTCGAAATTGGGTTTTTTTTACAAATAAATATACTTTCAAACGTGTATAATTAATTTCAAAGATAGAAACTTGTTAAAATAAAAAACATATAACTAGCTTAATTTTATTTATCTATACTCTTTTGCGTGAGACTACTTGTTTTTATTTTAAGAGGGATTTTTTAAGAGAATCAGTGCCCCTTCCCCAACCACCTTGTGTTTTTTCAAAAGAATAAATGGAGATACTCATACTACTATTTGTGCTCTCTTGAACTTAGTATCTTTTTTTATTTATTTAACATATTATTTTTCTCTACCACACAAAACACGTTTTAATTAGTTAGTTATCTTCTAACTCCAACTTTTCTCTCATCTCACTTTTATTCTTTTTTTTATATTCTTTTTATTTCTCTTGCTCATATTTTTTATTAGTATATAATTATTAAATTTATATTAAGATGAAAATTTCAATTTAATATATTTAAATGATAATAATTTTTTTATTTGCACGCACAACATGCGCGGAATTACTAATACATTTTCAAAGCTCAACAAGAAAATGTGCAAAAAAGAAATTCATTTCAATTCATTGACTTCGTTCCCGCAAAATTTGCAAGCACCACCAATCACGCACACTCATACAAACACTAATTAATAAAAGTTTCTCTCTTGAAATATGAATTTTTTTTCTCAACGATTAGATTAAAAACTCAACAACAATTCATCCAGAATGGAGTTTAATTATCCAAATTAAATCGAAATTGATCACCCTAGTTAATTCAATGTTTAAATGGACTCTTTAAATAATAACATATCCCGAGTTTAAACCCTAATCTCTTGAAATGGATAAATGGATTGGAATTTGGGAGGATCACCCTTAGCAATAATTCACTCGGAACTCTACTTATACAAAATCAAAAACAATTACTAAAGTAATACCTCGGATTCGAACTCCAATAGATCTCTTGTAAAATGGACAGTTAAATTGAAAGGATCGTTCATTCAAAATACATGTTACCAAATGTTAATAGGTCTGATGAGATGAGTCGCTAGATTTCTTAAGTAATATTTTAAATTCAAAATATAATTTGGTTTTGAAGTAGATGTAGTCATCCATAAGTGACAATAGAGAAGGACGCTTGATGTACCAGTAGGAACACGCTGCATTAAATGATAAGAAACTAAAACTGCTCTCATTCGAGAGAAAAACAATTTTCATATGAGAGATTACTCTCATGCGATCTCAAATCCAATAAATTCAAATTATAATCTCGTAAATAGAACGGATCGGGGCGGGAGGACTACCCCCATTCCCCGTATTGAGTCTTTGTGGTATAAAATGAAGATATTTACGCCTTACATATTATTTATTTAGTGAAAGTTATTAGAAATGGCAACAATCAATTTTAGCTAGAAATGAAATTGACCTAAGTTCTCCGACAGAAGTGGATATTTAAGACCAGGACTGGGACTTCTCAACCAACCCACAAGTAACACTACTTCCATTATTATTTTTATTCTTTTGCAAAATTAATTTATATACAAAATAAATTAGAAAAAAGGTCCTACAATCCATGCATATTTGAGGCTTAGAGTAATCAAAACAAAACATTTCAGTCAAATTGTACTAATTTCCAAAACCAAAAAAAATGCCAAGGTTACAAAAGGACAGAACTAAAACAATATTATTAAAGGGAAAAAGGAAAATAAAATAGAAGAAATTAATAAATCATATATATATATATATATATATATATATATATATAAGTGCACACTTCACCGACACTTCTATAGGCCCCAAACAATGTGCTCTTGTCAATTAATGGTCTCAATTGAATGCCGACTCTTATATCACATTAACGCCCTATAGGCTATATTTAGATATTTCCCCATAAACTACGTAACGCATATGTAGGGATAAGGGACACGCGAGTATCGATTGATTGGAAACGACTCATCTCATTTCGATTAAATATTTTTGATTTTCTGTAAATATCGAGAAATTTTAAGAATTTTGATTCGCTTTTCTGTTAGTAATTTAATAAGCAAATTTGTTACTGTTGTTGATGGTTACTGAATTGATACAGACAAAAAAAGAAAAAAAAAACGTAACAAATATATATGCATTTATCTACAAATTCATATAATTTTGTATGTATACGAATCAAAGTAAATAAAAGAAGAAAAACATTATAGAAAAGCTCACTGAGGGACGGGTGAGACAGAGTTTATTCAAGTTTAAATTAAACAAATCAGCGGTAGGAGAAGGAAATTTTTAACATAAATCCGACCATAAAGTTGTGAATGTAATTTACATTTAAACGAATTCTCAAATTTCATATCAAAGCAGTTGTATCGTTAAATATTCAAATACGAAATATTTAACTAATCTAATTTATTATCGAAATATTAAACTACATTAATGATAAGATTATTCTAAATTCCCTACATGACATGTAACATAAAGCACGTGGTTGCAGTAATTGTTGAAAAGAAAACTTGACAGGATAACAAAAAAGGGGAGACATTTGCAGCTCGATTGAGCACCGCCCTTTACACCTTTGATAAAACGGGGAATTCCCGAAAACTCCCCAAATGATAAGTCCAATTCCTTTTAGCTCCCCATTTTCAAAAATGATGTATTAAAACTCAAGAATCGCGTATCTAAAACCTCAAATGATGTATTTGAAATACAAGGAAAAAATCATGTATCTAAATCCCAGAATCATGTATCCAAATCCCAGAATTGCGTATCTAAATCCTAGAATCGCGTATCTAAAACCCCAAATGATGTATTTGAAAATGGGGAGCTAAAAGGAAGTTTTCAAACCCATGGGGAGTTTTAAGGAATTGCCCCTTGATAAAATTAGTTTGTGTTAGCTAAGTCTTGTACCATCATCAATTATTTTCCCATCAAATTATTTGTCTCATATATTATGAATTCTATATTAATGGTTTCGAATCTCATTGAATTATTAAGGTACAAAATTATTTATATTATTGATAATATTACATATTCAAACGAATACGAGATTTCTCGTTAAACTAATATAATGTTGGAATCATAACTATAGCACTAAATTGTAATTATTTGGATGTCTCAATGTGTAGCCTCAAGAAATTTGATCATATGATATAAATATCTTGTTCCTTGTTACTTTCATAAAATTTCACTGATCAAGTGGGCATACCATTTAGTTCTCACGCACACATATATATTTGTTAGTTTTACCTTCTTTTCTATTTTTTTTTTCTACATTTTCTTATGAGTTCGAGCATGTTGGAACTCTAAAGTGTAAAACACTCTATCTACCAACGATAGTCGCCAGGAGCATTTTCAAAAAATCGAGGACAAAATTCTGGTTAAACTAATATGACAGAAGCATGTTTATAAACTCGAGTACAAAATCTCTAATTAAACTAATATGGCTGAAACTATGCTACTTTGTAATTCTTTTGAAAGATAATTGGATAGTCCGCGTATATGAGTAGGCCCATTTTCTAGAGGGAGCCCATTAAAGATCTGTGGGCTAGATGGGCCAGTCCTACGATGTCCAATTGTCCATAATATGATCCGATAATTGTGTCTAAATATGGATTACCATAATCTGAATTTTATCAATATCAAATTGGGATAAATTTAAATTCGATTCAATAAAAGATTCAATTCGATTAGCTATAAGATATTATAAAAATTTTACATTAAATAAAAAATGTGAACACAAATGTATTTTTTCTTAACACGGACATAATCCCATAAACTGATCTTCTAAAACCCCTATTCATAGATACGTTTCTTCTAAAACCCCTATTCATAGATAGGTTTCTGATCCCAATAAGGCTCGAACCCAATCCAATGAAGCTCAAACCCGATCCTCTCGAACCCCTACTCATAGGCAGGTTCACGATCCCAATGAGACTCGAACCCGATCCAATGAAGATCATAACATACATACAAATGCTTCCCTGCTTGTCCCAAATGCATAATATTTATTAAGAAATTACTACTTAATGTAAACCCAAATAAATAATATTTATCTACAAAAATGTAAAAAAAAAAATATATTAGTTACAATGTCAAATGTATTGAGATTTAGGTTTAATCATCTAACTATTGGTATCTTTATTTATCAAATAATTAATATAAATAAATATCATAAAAAGCTAAATTCGGAAATTTAACAGATGAGAATTAAATAATTGATTTGAAATCCAACATTGTTGTGCAAATCACGCCATATTAACTGAAGAACCACCTCAAAACGTTGTGGAAATCAAAGGTCCTAAATTAAACTTGCCATGCCTATACAGACAATATAACAAGCTCCGGTTGGCTTAAAAGCCATCAGTTTGACCATCACCGCCGAACCGACCGCCACCACCGCCGAACCGACCACCATTGCCGTAACCACCGCCACCACCGAAGCTGCTGCGGGGTGCTCTCTCCTGAGCAACGCTTACTCGAATATTTCTGCCATTCAGTTCCTACACAACATTCAACTTAGGTAAGAATCAATAAAAATATTATTTATACCGAAACAAAGCCTATAAAGAGTGTGCGAAGTAGTACCTGTCCATCCATGGCAGAAAGAGCTGAGTTGGCACATTCATCGTCTGAGAAATTGACGAACCCGAATCCCCTTGACCTCCCCGTGTCTCTATCAGTAATAACTCGTGCTGTGGGTAAACAGGCAAGTATCATTTCGAAGATTCAAGCACGATAATGCAGTAGGAAAACCAGTACCATTTATTAGATGAAAGACAATGTATTCCTATTAGAAGAACAAGCACAAGACATGATCTAGCAGATAATAGTAGCCATCATCTATTAAATCGATCGAAAACGGAGTCGTACAAGAATCCTTCAGTTTTTTTTCAAGAAACCAACTTAAACCAATGCAACTCAACAACATAATTTCACAAATATAACTCAACTCAACTAATTAGATTCCTCTAATTGATTTACCATCAAGAACATCACCGAAGGCCGAAAATGCGTCTCTCAGAGATTGGTCGTCAGTTCCATAAGAGAGTCCTATCAAAGGAAAACAGGACTAAGTATTAAGCTACCATCCAATATATTGCTAGAAAAATGCTTCATTTTGTGACACTTTGGATAAAACTACACCTCCAACGAAAAGCTTCGTGGACATGCAACGGATAGCATTAAACATGGAAGACGGCTGATTCACTGCACTGCTGGCAGAAACGTTCTGCCTCAACAGAGATCCAACTTTGTTGTACAATGCCATTTGGCTCGGCAGCTGCTGCAGAAAGATCTATATCGTCAAATCATTTTACCAAGACGGTGAAATTTATAAGAATAAAGCTACAAAAATACAAATGCACAGCAACCGGATGCACAAGAAAGCCGCAGAAAGATCTATATTGTCGAATAATTAAACCAAAAGGCGATCTTCATATCCAAAACAGTTGCAAAAATATGCAGGAACTGATACACATGAAAATTTCTACCAAATCATGTAGTATTATATAGAACACTCAAATTCTACTTTTTTTCGATTTGCTGATATAAATGCCAGTGAATATTAATGAAATAATATAGATTAAACACTTACAATTCTCAACTACAATTTATTTCACAAATACTAACAAACAGAGAAAAATAATTAAAACAAGCTACATCAAACCATCCTCAGACACACCAGGAAAGAAAAGAACACATATAAGCTAAAATAACCGATCACAACTAAGCCGAGAAGACAAGGGATATGAAGATAAATGGATCGACAAAAGGGAAATGAAAAAAACCGAGAAACCATGAACTGATTACAGATTTCGTCAGAACAATTACAGATAAAAATCAACTTTCCTTTTAATCCTGTATAGAAGTTGTCTGTCCTTTCAATGGAAGATAAAAGGTCTCGGATTAAGAACACACAAAATCAAAGAACAGAATTTCAATCACGAGAAACAAAAAACCTGAAGAAATTGAAGGAATTACCTGTTAAAGGGAGAAGGGTTTTAGAGAGGGAGAGAGGAGAATTAAGAGAAGCGGCTAGGGTTTAAGGTCTCTCAAGATACTTTATAGAGTCGTGGGTTTCAGAAAATATCTCCGATTTCTTTTGGTGCGGTTACATTTCCTACAGTTCGGCATATATTTTTACTCTTTTTTTTCATTTTTTATACATATACGTCTAAATGAGATTCGAACCTGAAACCTTATCTCGAAAAATAATTATTTTTTTTTTTTTAACACACACCTCAAATGGCCCAAGCGATTCGAATCCGGGACATTGCCTTTGAAAAAGAACCCTTAGGCCACTTGACCAACCCCTGTTGACAAACTTATTACTCACTTGAACCAACCTAATGACATATTTTTACTTGATAGAGGTTAATTTCACTGGTTGGACTGACTAGGCAATTAATTTTTTATTATTATTATTTTTTTAACACACACTCCAAGTGGTTAAAGGGATTTGAACCCGGGACTTTACCTTCGAGAAAGAACCCTCAAACCACTTGATCAACTCTTTGTTGACTGATTAGACAAGTAATTGAATTGGTGTGGGTCATAATTACATAATAATTAATTTTGTTATATATATAAATATAATATTAGAAATATATTAGTATGTATTAGTATATTATCTTTTGCCTTGGCCCATTATTAATTGTGCCCTAAGCCCATTATTTCCAACGTCAAGTATAGGTTTCTTTTTTTTGCCCCCCTAAAAATATGTTACTTTTGAAAACATATTGCAAACCTAATGGCAAACGATTGTTAACCCAACTGGTTAAAGGATTTTTTTAGAGCAATAATTCGGATTCGAATTCTTTTAATCACTTTGGGACTCGGGCATGTGTTATAAAAAAAATGCAAATCTATAGTATTTTTCGAAAATAATGCAAATTTATTATAAGTCGGTTATACTATAACCAACTATAGTGTAAAATTTTCTTTTCGAATTTTTTATTGAAACCTACTACATAATAATCAACTTTTATTTTCATTTAAAAATTTTTCCTAAAATTTTCAACTACGAAATTAAATTAAATGAAGCCTTTTTTAAAAAATTTTTTTGATTGAAGCCTAGTACATGTAACCGGTTTTAATTTTCTTCGTAAAATTTCAACTAAGAAATTAAATTAAATGAAGCCCAATAAATAAATTAAACTCATGAAGCCTACGAAATATAACATATTAAATGAAATATGAGTTTAATTTCCGCAAAATTTCATCTTTAATGTTGTTCTATTAATGTAATTTCTTTCATGAAATTAAATGAAAACAAAACTGGTCAAGATTTTAAAATGTAATTACATTTAAAGAAACTGAGTTTAAAGAAAACCGAAACCAATTAATTGGATGGTGGGTTTTGCTTTGAAATTAGGAGAACCAATCGTAATGACAGTAGAGTTATTGAGTTTACATAATCCTAGGAAAAAAGATTTTGCTGAATAGAAGTGGAATGTGATTTCGAGATGTTTGTTAAGCTTGTTAATGAAACCGACCTCGGACTATGTAAAAGCCTCATTCATATGTCAAGACTCAAGAGAGAGTCTAATGAATTGACTAAGTTGTGATAGGCAGCCCAATTTGGCTCTTTTGTGGTTTTTGTTTTGTTTTAGGCATCGTGTTTAATTGATTCAAATGTGAATACAAAAATAATAATTTAATTATATTTAACTTCTATATTAGATGGGATAAATTATAGGTAAGAATGCAAATTTAGTTCTGTAATTTTGACAATTTAGTTCTATTCATTTCAAAATTTGCAGTTAACTCCTCTAAGTTTGTAATTTTGGCAATTTTGGTTTTGTCCGTTTCGAAATTTGCAATTAAGTTCTGTAAATTCTAAAATTTTGTAGTTTATGTCTAATTTTCGCAGGAAAATTTATTAGTTACCAGAATTGGTCACGTGACTCATTTATTTGCTGACTTAGCGAGATGACATGACAAAAATATCTGACTTGTATAAAAAATATTATACATGTAATATCTGTTGGGGACCATGAATTTTAGGCCCAGATTATATATAATTATGAATTTTATCGAGATCTAGTTAGTTGGGAATTCTATCCAATATGTGATAAAGTATAATCATATTTGATTAGTATTACAATAACGAATGAAGATTTTAAGATTTAGACGGAAAAAGAAGATTTAAGCAATTACGATATTGCGTCAAACTAGTAAACCCTAATATCTCAAACTCTATAAATACTCCATTTGAGACATGACGATATCAACAGATAATCCGACCTCTTAATTAACCTCTCTTAAACTCTTATTACTTCGGTAATTCATTGAGAAATGAAGTTTAATTCTCTATTATTCTTTATTTTTTATATTGCGTTTTTCCAAAACACAACAATATCTAATAAAAGAAAATATAAATAAAAAATATAATTATATTTGAACAAAGATGTCGGGTCGTCCAACGGAGTTTATAAGAAGGTGACTCATTTAGACAGCTGACTCCTTTCCAGTAGAAAAGAATAGCCAAACCAATCCAAGTAGCTGGAATGTTATCTGCCAGCAAACTTGAGACGGACGACAGCGGACCCATAAAAAATTTCTAAGTACTTGTTCCAGTTCAGGACAAGTGAGATCTTTCGATTTGCGTGCCTGGATTCAGGCACGACCTGCGCCGTCTAAATTCGGACATAAATTGCAAAATTTTAGAGTTTATAGGAATTAATTACAAATTTCGAAACGGACAAGACTGAAATTGCTAAAATTACAAACTTACATGACTTTATTGTAAATTTTGAAAAGAACAGGACTAAATTGTCAAAATCGTAAACTTACACGACCAATTTTGCATTTTTACCTTAGTTATAAGTGATATTCATTTTTAGATATAATTACACTTATATTTTTTTATAAAAAATTTAATTATACTACATCGTAAATTAGATCAGAGTATTTAAAAAATAAATAATTTTCTAATTATCAAATGGGCTAGCTTAACCACATTCTCCATAGAGTTTTGTTTACCAAACTTATTGGCCCATTGAGATGGTAGACCTAAAATCATAAAAGACCCAACTCGTAGTAATTACAGGGCGAAGTAGAGGTTGAGTTCGATCCACCAAGAGAACCGAAACGACAAACTCGAAACAAGGCTTATGTACGGTTATACATCCACTAGAGTCATAAATCGAAATAGTGTCATAAAAGAGAGAGAGGTAGAAATGACTCATTCTTACAAAATTTTTAACTGGTAGACACGAATACGTATTGAAAATCAAACTCTTAGATGGATCAAGAAATCCACTAGGGTTTAAATCTATAGTCTATAATAAATAAAGCCCTCTAGCTTCTAGCCTTCGAAATTGGACACTCTTATAAACGTAATTATAGAAAATGTTACAATATAAATCAAATAATTAATCTCCAAATAAATCAACGTTTAAACATGTTTTATTATTTATAAATTAGTAACACTTAAACGAGTAGCTAGCCATGTGGCAGATAAGTATGAAGCTAGCAACCGTATTTGCAACGGTTATATTAATAAAGTATTAAATGCAAATTATTATAATCTAACGGCCTAATCAAGCCACATTAAAGTGTAGGAAATGGATTTCTCTAGAAAATGAATGTTTTAAGTTCAACTGTTCAAGTATAGGAAGAAGAAAAAGAATTTTTAGTGAGAATAAAGTTTATTTCATTAACTTTTTATTAACAATACATATTTCTGTTTTTTTTTTTTTTGGTACATAACAATATATATTTCAAAAAAGTTATATGGTGTCGTGTTGGATCATATCGAATATTCAAAATGAATAGAATATTGAACTCATGTCTCAAAATTAAAAATAAATTGTTTTAAGGGGCAAATAAATAAACTCCAATATACAAATATAGAATGACATTAATGTTTCATATCGTATGACAATGCCCAAAAAAGAGGGTGGACTCTATAACTTTGAGAAATTAAACTCTATCTAATTTTGTGTGCTCTTAATTGTATTTCTTCCCATCTCTTAATTGTTCAAAAAATACATTTGTTAGTATTGTTTTGTGTCAAATACCCATTATTGTTTAATGGTAAATTTACTAAACAAAAGATCCATATCATCTGGGCGTACTCGTTATGTGATGAATTTATTTAGAAAACACATTGTCATATCTATTTCGAATTATATTCGTAACGCCGTCTGAGTATACAATACATAAATGCATGCAGCTGCATTAGCTAGGTAGACAGGCACCTGTCTAATTTTCAAATTAATATAGTTAGGTGAGAGATGCTAGAAATAATAACAACTTCCCGCCCTCTTCCCAATTAATGCATATATAGTACAATTTTTTCATGACATATATCTATACAAGTCGATCCTCAACCAATTTACACATGACTCCAAACCTTTCTTGATTCAAAACTCTACATTTTCCCAAAGAAACTCAGAAAAAAAATGGTGTCATCTCCCATGGAAAACGGGCTCATCCACAGCGTCAAGATCTCGTCGATCGGGCCGGCCAACGTAACCGCCCCGGACTTGATCTTCGAGCCCGGTAACATGGATTTGGCCATGAAACTTCACTACTTGAGATTGGTTTACTACTTCAGAAGTGAGGCATTTGAGGGTTTGAACACTCTTGCAATCAAGGAACCTATGTTCACTTGGCTGAACAAGCACCCGGTGGTGTGCGGGCGCTTCCGGAGGAACGAAGCGGGCCGGGCTTTCGTAAAGTGCAATGACTGTGGGGTGAGGTTCATCGAGGCGAAGTGTGACAAAACCCTGGATGAGTGGTTGGAGATGAAGGATGATATTGCCGTGCTTGAGAGGAATCTTGTTTCGAACCAGTGTATCGGCCCGGAATTAGGGTTTTCGCCTCTCGTTTTCATACAGGTATGTCGTTGTTGTTGTGTGTTTGTGTTGATGGAATTGGATTGTTTCTTGTGTGTGGGGATTTGGTGGTGTCTTTTGTTGAAGCTAGTTAGGTGACTCTTTGAAATGACTAAAAACGATAATTATTAGTAGGATTCGATCAGATAATAAAGTGTTTTTTGAAACGTACATATAAATATATATGGCTACGGAGCCACCACATGCCCCCACCCTTACTTAATTTTGTGTTTTTAGGAAAAAAAGAAAAAATTATAATCTTTGATTGTATGCAAATTTTATATCTAAAATCTTGAATCCGTCTCCATACGCTGAGAGCAAAATGTATTTAAATAATTATTTAGGTATTTTTTTTCTTAAAACTTACACAAAAGAGTTTTTTTTCATGAAGAATAGATGATTCTTGAAAAATAATGGGAAAAAATGCCATAAAATTTGGTTGGTTCTTTAATGTGTTAACCCGAAATGTTTTAATGTTTCTCCTAGAGAAGGTTCATGTTACCACGACACATATGTAGGTGTGGAAAATTAAGTTATTTGTGCTAAAAAACTGATTTAATTTAATATTTATGCACGCATTTAAATACATTAATTTCCAATCTCTTTAGTTGGTGAGGGTCATAATAGCACTGAACTGCCTCTGCATTATGCACCACAAATGTTCATTTATTGATCTGTTGTATTTGTACCATTATTATGGTGGTTGGTCCAATGCCTCGCATTTTGCCATTATTCTATGTATTCCAAATGCCAATATTAAAAATAATAATGATAATAAATTTACTCTAATATGAATTAATGTTTGGAGGGTACATTTACTTTACAATTTTGAAAGACACACAAAAAAATCAATAGCCTAACACCTATCATATGGTAAATTTATTTAATTAAAAAAATAGTATTTTGTATTTAATACAACAATTAAGATCGCGTTATTAACCTCTTCGATGAGGCATCTAAAGAGATCATCGAGCGAAGCTAACGAACTCTACTACTTAAATACTCGAACCATTGGCAATTTCAGTTAATCACATTGGGGGAGTATATATGTCAGCGACTCGACCTAGATCTTCCAATACACTAATCAATCTAGTGAAGAGAATAGAAAATTTATGAATCAAATATTAAATGAGTTGAAAGCCTAGGAGTCTCGTATCAGTATTCATATTGTATCGTACTTATATTTGTGTATTCGTATCGTGACATCTTAGATTTGTAGCTTAAGTAGGGACTACATAGGTCCAGTTAGATCAGATTATTCTTTATTTATGTTTAAAGAGTTCTCTTTTTTTTTTTTTTTTTAATTCAGTTAACTAAATATAAATGTGGAGGAATGGCTGTGGGCTTGAGCTGGGCTCATGTTCTTGGTGATGCATACTCAGCTGCAGAATTCATGAACACATTGGGCCGCGTTGTTGCTGGACATGAATTGGGCCGGCCCATTAATCTGGCCCATACTCTCACAAAGCCCACAACTTCCAATGACCTGCCCAAAGCTGTGAAGGATCCACTTTCCGTTAAACGGGTCGAACCGGTTGGTGATAATTGGGTCAATGTAACCAAATCCAAAATGGAGCCATTTTCCTTTAGTGTCACATCCACACAATTGAGCCATCTTCAATCAAGATTGAGTTCCAATGGTGCTCAATTTGCCCCCTTTGAGGCTCTCACAGCCCTAATTTGGCAATGCATTGCCAAGATTAGGGGGCAAGAATTGGAGCCAAATGTGGTCACTATTTGCAAGAGGGGTGAGCAAAACAAGGTGAGTGGTATTGGTAGCAATAGTCAAGTTGTGAGTGTGGTTAGGGCTGATTTTCCAATAGTGGGAGCCAACCCTAGTGAGCTAGCATCATTGGTGAAAAACAGGGCGTCGGACGAGAGGAAAAAGATCGAAGAAGCTATGGAGAGGGATCAGAGTTCACTTGATCTCATTGTTTACGGTGCGAATTTGACCTTTGTAGACTTTGGAGACGTGAAATTCCATGAGTTTGAATACAGGGGGCAAAAGCCGGTTAGCATTAGCTGCAGGATTGATGGGGTCGGGGATGAAGGGGCAGTTCTAGTGCTTCCGAGGGCAGAGGCGAGCGACGGAGGGAGGGGCATAATGGTAATTATGCCCGATAATGAGATTTGTGAGCTTAAATTAGAGTTGAAAAGAGAGGGGCTTATGGCATGATCCATAGCCAAACTCTCTTTATTTAAGGTAGCACGTAATCCATGTCTCAATAATGATGTCAATTGTTGCTATGCTTGTTTTTGTCGGTGTGTGTGTGTAGTGATTTGTGTGAGAATGTGCTTTGTATTACCTTTCTTTATTTGGGTGGGTGCTTTGTATTATCTAAATCAAGAATGTTCAAAGTTTAAATACTCATATCTATCTCAAATTCGATTAATATTCATTGCATCAGATTAAAACTTACTATTTGATATATGTCTGATACGATAATGTAATATAATATTTTAGAAAGTGTTAATACTTCACCATAAGAATACGTCAAATTGGAAAAAGTGTGTTCTTAGTCTTATTATTATTATTTTTTACACTATTGTAAAGTCTCATTCATTTTAAAAATACAAAAAAGTATCATATTTTAAAAAAACATTGTAATAGTGGTCATAACTTTAGTTAGGTAACGGAAAAGATACATGGAGATCATGTACAATGTCAGAAATTAGTTCAAGGTTTTTTTTTTTAAGAAATTTTTTTTTGTAAGAAACTATCTCATTATAATAATTGGAAAAAAAAAAAAATCTATATCTCTTATTTTACTTAAATTCCCATAATCTCATCGATGGTCCTTTGAATATTGAAAAAACAAATCTCATCCCTCCTATTCTTCCAAATTTTGGAAGAAAAAGAGGAAGACCTACCAAAGCAAGAAGGCTTGAAGCAGATGAATATAATATGGTTATTAATAATGTTATTGATATTAAAATATAAAGAAATTAAAGTAAAATGAGTAAAATAGAGAATATATGTATTCTTTAAAATTATAATAAGATAGTTGTACACCAAAAATATTCCTAAAAAATATATTTTCCATGAATTTCTAATGGTGTACACGATCACCACGTTCTTTTTCCATTATTTAGTTAATAATGAGATCATTATTACAACGTTTTATTAAAGTATGAGACTTTTTTTGTATTTTTGAAATGAGCGAGATTAATGTCGCTATGATATGAAAAGAATGAGACTAAAAATACAATTTTCCCATCAAATATATCAAAATTAAGAAATAAAACATAAGATCAATCCATATTTCTGCAATTCATTTAATACTTTTATAGTAACTTCCTATAAATTAAAAAAAGTGAAAGAGAGTCGCACACTAATAGCCAAATAATACATGGAAGAGCCACAAAACAATGGCAATGGCAGCCTTTGATGACTTTCCATGGAGATTCTTATTTTATGCATAATATTAAATGAAGGCTCACAACCATATAATAAAAGGTTAAAATTAATAAAAAGTCTTTGTCAATGTGAAGACAATAGGTCCATTACCATAGCCATCATGGTAACTTTCAAAAACCAAACATTTTGATTCTAATTCATTACTCTTAAAAGTCTAGAGACTACTTTATTGGGTTTATCTATATTTATTATATATTTTCTCTCTTCTTGGTTCTTTATATGTGACATTCTTCTATTCCATGTGTCTATTTGGTAATATAGCAGAGTTGGGGGACCAAATTGATTGAGAAATGCCCTGAAAATGACAAATTCCAAGTGTCTAATATGTGATATAAGAGACTTGGGGGACCAACTACTAGCTCCAATTTCTCCCTCACAAATTGATTTGAGAGGGTGGCAAAGTCACTTAAAAGGATTTTGGGTTCATCTTTCCATCCAATTCCTTGCTTACAATTTTTGTTTAATTTTAGACTTGTATTTTGAAGCTAAATTTGTAATAGTTTACTAGAGTTAGGAGTGTTTGGCAAAAGGAAAATAAATTACATATTAGAGAAAAAAAAATCTAGATGCTCAAAACGAGTGTTTGGTTTGATGTTTAATTAAATACAGGATAGATTAACACATTCCCGCAAATCCAAATCCAAATAATTAATTAAGGATTATTTAAACTTGAAACGTGAAATTCAATACAAAGTTCAAACACGATGCACGTTGTTTACATGCATTAAGGAGGATCCTTAACAACGTTGGATTCAGCACCACCTATGTTGCACGGATACGGACACGACGACATGGACACGACACGACACGATACGGATACGGCGACACGGATTTTTTTGTGAATTTTCCAAGTGAGAAGTGTCGGACACGGTGTCCGACACGACACGACAAACTGATATTTTTAGAAGTGTCCGTGTATTAGAGAGCACCACAAACGTAGGATTTGGAGAACATAGAGACAAACCATTCTACACCAGATTTAAGCTTATATCGGAAAATATCATAATATTGCCTGCAAACATATACGTACACATACATATAACCTATAATTATGCCCTCTGATTAGATAGAAGCGTCCTTCTATGAACAGTTTCCACTACTGGGAAATCAAAACAGCAGCAAAACAGAAAACCGAAAAATATAAACTATATACATTCATGATCAAAAAGTATCAGCAGTTTCATGAGGATCCGTTCCTTTCTCGGCGCATTCTTGCACCCCATGACATGTTCTCGTTCGAATCCTTTTGCATACTTCGTCTCTTCAGCTCGGACAGTTGGGATTGCCAACGGGGTTTCCACTCGCTTCTCTCGTCCATTTGCTGCATAAAAGAAGCCTCGTTAGACATATTGATACAACTAAGAAAATTTTGGATGCAAATCTTGAGGAAAATAAGAAAAGAATCCACTCAATTTGATTGTCAATAATAGAGCAAGTAAAAAAACATTGATATGAGTATTATTTTCACTGTTTTGATATAAAGAAATCGACAAGACGCACAAATTAATATTATGTGCGGCCTAAAGATAACACTTAATCACTTCCATAAAAGAATACAACACTAATAATAATGAAAAGGAAATATCTCAACCATAGCCCTCTAGCCAACGGAACGAAGGGGTGGTTCACACACTACCAAAGTAATCCACTTGCAACTAAAATTAAAACGATCACATACAAAGTCAATACAATGTGGGCCTAAAATATAGATAGAATTGTTAGCGATTAGACGCAATTATTGTACTTGATGAAAAATTAATTGCAGAACCTAATTTATCATATTCACTAATAACATCACCCACACGTCTATACATAAATTATTGCACACCGAGTGATGCTGCATTGCTGCCCACCGGAATTGAGAGAGGCAATTAGGGATGACCCTACTGATTCAGCTAATTGGAAGAAGCTTCTAAGCTCTTCATTCTAGAAATGGTTATAATTGATGGCCACAAACTAGAGCATGTCCAAAATATCAAAAACACTGGAAATTTCTCATTAGATTGAACAAGACTTGGATTGGACTTTGAATATCAGAGATCCAACAGACGCAATAAAAACGTCAATAGTGACACAGGTAAACTCAGTGTATTACTCTTCTTCATGACTTCGTTCTCCCTAAAGATAGAAACGGAAGGACATGGCTAGTGGTTCGATAAGGATGAAAATAATCCACTTGCAAAAAAATTTTGAAAGGTCACACACAAAGTCAATGTAGGCCTAGAATATAGATATCAATCACATTATAGAAAGATAAGTTTTTTAAAGTTTCCCCCTAGTTTGATATCCTATAGTGATTACACTCAATTTTTGTATTTACTGAAAATTAATTGCAGAACCTAATTTATCATATTTACAAATAAACTCATCCACACATGTCCATTTATGAATTATTGCACACCATGCCGCCCATTGAATTTTGACAATTAGAGATGAGACTTATATGGAAGAATGTTCTAAAACTCTTCATTCTAGGAAAAGGTTTATAATTGATGGCTTGCACATAATTATAAATGAACTAGAATTTCCTAACCCCATATATGCCGAGTCAAAAAATCAAGAACACATGTGATTTCTCCTTAGGTTGAGCAAAACTTGGGTTAGATTTAGAATACCAGAGAGCCAACTAAAGCAATAAAACCATCTTGGAGTCTGGCAACACAAGTTCATTCAAGAATCAAGATATTACTACTTCTTCACGACTTTGTTCTCCCTAATAATTCATATATATATACATATATGTCTGTCGGTGTGTGTGATATAGAATCAGCACCATCACACAGCTAGATCATTCAATCCTACAATATATAATAATTTAGGAAGTGAGAGCACAAGGATTGCAGAACAGGTTCAAGCTACACACACTTTCTTCATTGTCAAAGGACCAAGTTAAAGCTTAACTGATCTTTTCAAGAGTATCCCAAGTTCAAGTTTTAATATCCATATATTTCTTGTTCGTTTCCATCCGTTTCATCCTCACCAGGACTTTAACTTGTAGTTTATTTCACCCAATTAACATAACCTACTTGCAAAAAACTCCACTGTATATTTTCCTTGTCAGAATTTCCAGTCGCAATCACCCTAAAACTTATAATGCAGGGCTAAAGTTGAAATTGAAAATTATATACATGAAACAACAAAGTGAGATTGTGTGCGCGAGTCCTGACGTAAGATTCACACACCAAAATCTGCGATTCCCACAAGAAACTAGCAACCAAGATCAACCAACCATCCCAAATCCAGAGAAAAAATCACAGCAAACACCCAATTCCAACTCAACAAAACATAACCACATGATTCCCAACCAAAATTCCACAAAAGAACAAAGAGGGGGATAATTAATCAAACCTCATCAAATCGCCTACGAGCAGTAAACGCGAGATGCACTCCATTAGCCATGTCGATGTCGTACAATTCCCTCCTCCTCGGATCCGAAAGCGTCTCGTACGCCTCCTGCACCCGAATAAACCTCTCCGTATACTCCTCCACCCTTCCCGGCGGCGACACATCCGGGTGGTACTTCCGCGCCAGCTGCTTGTACGCTTGCTTGATCTCCAATAGGGATCCCGTCTCCGGTATCCCCAAAAGCTCGTAGAAGCTCATGGAAGATCGCGCCTTAACGGCGTCGTTTAGCGCGGCCCGAGCTCCGTTTCTGTGGCGGCAGGAGACGAATTGCGGCGGATTCGGCGGCGCGGCGGAGAGCCGGAGGAAGGAGGAGCGGAGGGAGCCGCCTCCGGGGAGGTGTTGCCCTACACCACAGCTGCACATACTGAGATCGCGTTTTTTTCTGCAAGAATTGGTTGAAAATTCGTTGCGGGTTTGCACTTTCGCAGAGAGAGAGAGAGAGAGAGAGAGATGAATTGAGGCAATTTGATAGTGGCGTGTTAATATAAGCTGTGAAGTATTTGTCTATATTTGGTGGTATATTTATGTATGTGTGGGGTTCTTGTTAAAAGGGCAGCTTTGCGGAGGATTTTTCAAAAATAATATTAATTTTAAAACGAATTCATAAAGTGATACTAAAAGGGAGGGGGTTCATTTTTTGTTATTAAACGTCATAGAGTCTGGCGTTTTTGGAGTGATTTATTAATATTTTAACGGGGTCGCCACAGAGATTGGCGACCCATAATAAAAAAATATTTTTTTTCTCGGTTGCCACAGAATATGACGTTTTTGGTATTTTTTTATAATATTTTTAACACGGTCGCCACAGAATTTGGCAACCGCCATTTTAAAAATATTTCTTTTTGGGGAGACCCCACATTGTATGATTAAAATATTAAAAAAAAAAACATTTTTTCAAATGGGTCGCCAGTGATAGTGGCGACCCTTATTAAAATATTCTAAAAAAAATGACTTTTTGTTGCAGCTACCGACAATGTGGGGTGACCCCAAAAAGAAATACTTTTTACGCAAATAAAGTATAATTAGAGATTTATGGTTTTTAAATAAGAGGGATTCATTTATTATTACTCCAAAATTTAGATTATCTTGTATATATGTGTATAGATCTTTAATACATGAACGTTTTTAAAAATATCATTTTATCATGTTATATTGTGTCGGATATTTATATTAGGTACTGTGATCACCACTCTTTATTTGAAATGTTCAAAAAAAAAATTATATTGTTATATTCATATTTGTGTTGTCGTGTTCGTATTCGTATATTATAGGCGTGGATTAATCAAATAGTTTCCAAGTGGCAATATTAGCATGGGGACCTAACCTATAATGATGTCTTGTTTCAACCTAATAAAAAATTGGTGGATTGGAAATTTTGAACTTTGTTAATTAAGAAAATAAGATTCATAAGAACTAACATAAATTATATTATTTGCCTTTATATTTATGTTGTTGAATGTCGGTCAACTCCATAAATACATGTAATAATGCAATATAAATATAGTTGGTTCGTTACAAAATCAATTATACACTAAATCCATTATTAAAATAAGGTGATATTAATATTATAATATATAGTCAAAAAGATGCATGAAATATCCAATAATTTTTTTTAATAAATATATCCAAATCCCTAGTAAATTCCACTCGTATATACTTGACAAATTTCCAAATATAAATTCAACATCCAATTAAAATCAAATCATTTTTACTAGAAAAAGCGAAAATTTCACCAATTAAAGTTAGAAATCAAATTAAAACTCGTGCATCAAAATTTTAACATTAACGAAATCAAAAGTTAAACTCGAGTTCGAGCTGAATCCATATTTTCTTTGTCGTTAAACACACCCTAAAAAATCAAACTCGAACCAAATGAAAGTTCGAATCAAATAGGGTAAATGGGTCATATGGACTGAAATTTACTTCGTCGGAGATTCAAACGGCATCGAAAAAATACGAAGTCTAGTTCATTGGATCCAAATCGTCAAAACAAGTATTACGAAAAAGACAAAATTCGAATCTGAATCACGTAGCTCAACTTATAGCTGAAAACGAATCAAATAGGATAAATGGGTCATATGGACTGAAATTTGCTTCGTCGGAGGTTCAAATGGCATCGAAAAAATACGAAGTTTGGTTCATTGGATCGGAATCGTCAAAACGAGTCTAATGAAAAAGACAAAATTCGAATTTGAATCACGTAGCTCAAGTTATAGCTGAAAACGAATCAAATAGGGTAAATGGATCATATGGACTGAAATTTGTTTCGTCGGAGGTTCAAACGACATCAAAAAAATACGAAATTTGTTTCATTGGATACGAATCGTCAAAATGAGTCAAACGAAAAAGACGAAATTCGAATCCGAATCTCGTAGCTCAAGTTAAAAAACACATAACGTAATTGTCATTAAATATAGATAGAAATAGAAAAAAAAATTTTTATTTGGTAGTCATATCTTTAATAACATATTTAAAAATAATAATTTTTTAATTTGGTCGTCATATCTTTAATAAAATATTTTAAAATTTTTTTTTCATTGGGTCGCCATATTATTTGGCGACCCGGTTAAAAAAATAATAAAAAAATAAAAAAACGCCAAACCATTTGGCGTTTTATAACAAAATATCAACCCACTCATTTTCAATAACATTTTACGAATGCGATTCAAATTAAATATTATTTATGAAAAATCCTCCTAAATTATCAAATTCTTGTAACAAGTGGCACTTTGCTAGCCATGCCAGATATTTGGGATTATTAACATTATTATCATATACTTCACCCACCATTGGACCAAGAAATAAAATTAAATTGCATTGATAATGATTAAAATATTGAAAGAAAAAACATTTTTTCATGGGTCGCCAGTGAGAGTGGCGACCCTTATTAAAATATTGTAAAAAAAAAATTACTTGTTGTTGCAGTCGCCGACAATGTGGGGTCCCCCACAAAAAAATATTTTTTAAATAGAGGTCGCCAATCTATGTGACGACCCCGTTAAAATATTAATAAAAAACTCCAAAAACGCCAGACTCTATGACGTTTAATAACAAAAAATGAACCCGCTCCATTTTGATATCACTTTACGAATTCGTTTTAAAATTAATATTATTTTTGAAAAATCCTCCAGCTTTGCGTGTGGGGTGTAAGTGTAATTATTTATGGATTCTTCTAAATTGCCTTCTAGTACTTTGGTTGTACTCAAGGTTTGGCCTACATCTAGATACAAGTTTTTCGGTTAGACGCGTCGATATAAATATGACGATACAAATAAGATAATATATAGATACCTATAATTCACATAGATAAAGCAGCATACAAATATGGATATAGTGATACGTACACAATATGATATTATAAGTTTGTTTAAAAGAATTTTACATAAAAAATATCCAACACAATACGATATGATAAAATAACACTTTTAAATTAAAAATAGATACACAATAATAGAGTAAAATATATGCAGTATTAGTTGTGTTTAGTGACAGAAATCAAAGATATTCTTCTGGATATATATGATTTCTCATGTCAAAAATATGTATATGAATTACTTTAGTATATACTTTTACTATTGAGGAGTGACTTTCGAATTCCGACTCCATAGCTAAGTGAAAAGTGACAAAGAATGAGGGCCCGATTCAAACATAGTTTGGCTAGGTTTTACGAAAACCTTGTGCTATGCAATTTAGTGGTTTCTCCACGGCCCACCCCATACACGAATATCATTCGTCATTCGTTACTCACGGACTATGGTTATGTTATGTCCACAGTTTATTGAATACCACAAGAAGTGCTAATTGACCTAATACTATGGTTTATTAATATAGTTATAACCTGCGCTCATGCCACTTGAACGATACATGTAATAAGTGTCTAGTATCATACGATACATATACAATGTATCTAACATGACACTTACGATATACGTACAAAGTGTACAAGATAGTGATATATGAATTTCTCTTTAGCCACTGCTATCTACTCTAGTAACATATATATGGATTTATTTTTTTACCCACGATGATTCATCCCTAATTATTATTTTTTTAAAATTATTTTAACACACATCCCAAATGGGGTTCCAAACTGGATCATTATCTTAGGAAATGAACTCATTAACCATTTGGACAAATCTCGGTTGGTTGATCCCTAATTACTTTTTCTTAACTAGGAATGTAAACTACCTTTATAATTATTTTATTATTTTAATCTTTGTTGTGAGATTGAGAACAACAATTACCCATTCTTGAGGATAACAGTACCATATAGTTCAGCGTCTAGATTTATACTTGACTACCAATCCAACCTCTTAGCTTTAATTTTTCCCTAACATTTTGTCAACTCCTACTATACAATATTAACCCCAAGAATATCAATTTCTTCAATTTTATAATTAGTAAAATCATTTTTATGTTTATCAGATGACCAAAATTATATATATAAAAAAAGGTATCCATATATGTTAAAATCAATTTACTAATTAATTAGGTAAAAAATACCTGTATTAATGTAATAATGTTAAGAAAGTGAACAACAATTCCTGGGATTTTTGTTCCTTATTAATAGATATATTGAGTTTTCACAATTGGAAAAGAATGGTATGGTCTTTTTAAATATAAAATAGGGGAAATATTAATTTTTATCTATGGTATCACAAGTTTGTTTCCGAGTTTGGCCAATACTTTAATCCCTCAGTCAATTATCGATCAAAATATATAAATGTTAGCAGCTTCGCTATAAGAAAACTGCGAAAAATCGATGAAATTTTCAAATAGAAGAATCCCATCAGTAATTCATTAGTATTTCCCACAAAAATTAATAATTTTAAATTTAAAAAAATAAAATAAAATATTCCGACAGAAGTTCGTCGATCTCGACCTATAAGAATCAACGAATGATCGTTTACGAGGATACTCCTAATTGGTTGGGCCAAGGAATCGGTATGTAAATCTAAATATTTTATTATTCGAGACTCGCGCAAAATCAAGAATATTTTATTTATCAATTATTGAGGTGTTTGGTTGTCAGCGTCATATATGAATTAAATTAGTTGATTTGAAATCTTTTTTAATATATTTTAATTAACAGGTAAACTGCAATCATGTAATTCTTTGATTAAAGCAAGCTGTCTCATGAATAAATTTAATATTACTTTGATAGAATTAATTCCAAACACTCCCATTCTTTTGGATTTAGTGCGATCTTCGAATCCATATGAATTCTAGCATAATTTTTAAAAAATATTACACTTAATCCATTTTATAATTTTTTTTATCAGCAAAATGATATGCTATGGAAATCTTTTGTTCAAAATTAACTTTGTCAATTTCTCTTCCATCATGAGAATCCAAGAATTAAGACCACTATTCCTCTCTCCAAATCAAACAAACCTCATACCACATTCAACCGGTTGTTGCCCCTTAATCTTTGAGTCGAAATTTTCCTGGAAGCTTTACCGGCCATCATCATCTTTAATCGGTAATTCCCCTTTCGTCGCTTGTCGCCGGATTTTGATTTCAAAATCATCATTATGTTCCTTGCATCGAAAGTGATACATAATATCAACACATTCAACATCGGGTCTGTGCAAATTTGCCCTTAGTAATCACGTTAGAATTTTATTTAAAAATTTCAACGAATATTCTTCAAGATTATGCCGGAAAAGAGTTAGGTTTAACATTTTTTTAAAGATTAAAAGAAAAACTGCATCAATTTAAAAGTTAGAAAACAAAGCACTAAATCCTAAAGAACAGACATCGTTTGGAATTGGCCTTACTCTCATATTTGATAAAGAAATTGTTTAAATATATACATGATTGTATAGTTTACTGTTGTAGTTTTGATATGGATGAAAGTCGTTTTTATAATCATGAATCTTGTTCTAAACTTTTTTTTTATTATTTGGACTTAGATAAAGTCAATAATCAAGATTATTAGAGTTGTTAATTAGGTTGCTTTGTGGTCAAAATTTTGATGTTCAAGCAAGATATGATTTGAGATTTTTACTTATGAATTAATTGACTTTATTATTTTTTTTCTTGTGAATTTTACGGTTATGTTTGAATGACAGGGTTTTGAAAATAATTAAAGATGTGAATTGTTACTAATAAATTTACTTAACTCACAATAATTGTTGGGAAATCTGGGTGAAAGAGACAAAACTGACCTGAATTTCCTAAAGATTTTTAAGCTTTTATCGTTTCTATTTCGAATTTTCTTTTTCGGCAATATCAATTTTAAGGGATAGTTACAGTTTTTGGGTGTTGATCCAAATTAAATTGACGTTCGAATTAAGATTGAATATTAGCGGTCTAATTGTTTTGAATTCATTTTCATTTGAATGCAATATATTTCATTGAAGTAGTTTAAGTTTTAAGCCAACAGAAGCCAGAAATTGGTCCAAGTGGTTAATGAGTTTATTCTCCAGATAAGATCCCAAGTTCGAATTGTATTTGAGTGTGCCTGTATTAAATAAATAAATAAATAAAATTAAGCTAACAGAAATTGGTTCAAATAGTTTTTTCCAAGACAATAATATAGATTCGAATCCTATTCGGGATGTTGGTTAAAATGAAAAGTTTAAGCTTTGAATTTATTTTATTATTGCAATAGTCAAGGTTAATCTTTCAAATCTACTTTTCTTTGAAAAATGAAGGGATTAAAAAAGAAAAAAAAAAGGGGATATTTTCCTAAACATAATCATCACATTTGCTATTAACTAAATTTCAATGTCGTTTTTGCGTTTGACTAATAAATTTTGTAATTTAAAATTTTCACATATATTTTTTTTTTTTAAAGAAAAAGGGGGAGAGATTTCTCCAACAGAAGCCATGTATAAGTATAACTACACCGTCAAGAATAAACTTGTCCTCACCTATTAATAATAAACTATACTTTCTAATCGAATAATTTAATGGTTGGATGATAATATTTTAATCAAAAGTTCCGTATTTAAAATTTTAAGAATGTCATACCGAGAATTTTATACCTTCATATGGTCTGACCCTAATTAGAGGTCTTATATTCAAGTAGTCAAATTTTTAATAACGCAATCGTGGTTAATAAAAAGAATTTTATATTTAAACGATTAAGATTGTCTTCAAAGTCAAACTAAGGAGCTACAAAACCCAATAAATAAATTACATAAGAAGACCTTATCTTTAGATAATTGAGATAAGGATACATATATTAATTAGATGTACTAAACTAGAAGTTGCACTTAAATAAGGTAGTCCATTATGCTATCATATATCTCTATAGGCATTGACAACTTTGTAGAATTTTCTGCTGCATTGACAAATTCAAACAATAAATAATTTTTATGTGTACCAAGTCCATAAATAATACCCCTTCACTATTATTGTCCTTTCGAGTTATTAAAATATGACTAAAGATAATAAATACGAAAATAAAAGAGCAATCTATGGATATTATGATGTACTAATTTGTTTATAGCAAAATTTTTTTTATAATATTTCATTTCATGTATACAAATATTGTTATATGAATAATCGTGTGGGTCTTCTATTTCATTCATTTTTTTATTTTTTTTACAGGCGCTCACTCAAGCGGGATTCGAGCTTAAGATCTTGCCTTGAAGGATGAACTTATTAATCACTTGAACCAACCCCTGTTGGCTCTATTTCATTCAATTTGACCTTTGTTTTTAGTCATTAATAATAATAATAATAATGGAATCCAAATAAAAATACCCTAATTTTGTTGGGAAAACTTGGAAAATGTAATATGTTATCTTCTTGAAATTATATGAAACAAACTAACATACAATATATAAATGTATTAAAGAAAAAATTTAAACTGAATGCACTCAGAAATATAGACGTGGTCCTTTTTTTTCTTTTTTTAACACACCTTCCAAAATGCCCGATAGGATTCAAAAATCATTACCCCGAGAAGAAACTCTTAATCACTTGAGTCATGCACTATTGACATGTTCTTATTTGTCTTTAATGATATAATATTTCAATATATCTATTTATGAAGTTGTTATTATCTTTTATTGAAATCAAGCAATTTTTCCAGTTGAGAAATTTCAGTGTTTGTAATTTGTATAAACAGAAATTCTCATTTTGATTGAACCAAAAAGAAGAAGAACAAATCCTCATTTAGTGCCGCAAAGATTAGACTTTCAAGATTTTAAGTTTTCTTTCTTTTTTTTGTTTTTTTTTCTAAATTTAATCAATCAATGTGATCATAGGGTTATTAAGAAAACTCCAATCCGGAATAGATCAATCAAAATATATAAGTGTTCAAACGGTTCGCCATAGTTAAAAAATCGAATAAATAATACATCCCAAAATATCCAAAAAGATCAAAATACCACGAGAACATCGAGTGGGCAATGCTAAAGTAGATATCTCTAACACTTATCAACGTACTCGAATCGGTGGTTGGCCTAATCAGACGCTCAATCTTTCGGGCAGCAGTTGTTAATGCTTGAACATTATCATTCGATACATGGATAAGACCCTCAAGTTGAGACGGATCCCTTTGGGCTCAAGCTCGTTTGTGAGAACCTACGAGAAGGCAGCAAATAATTAAAGCCGAGGTAAATTTTACAATCATTTTATTTTGATTAATAGGACGAACTTGGACCGTTGGAGACTATCATCTTGAATCGCCGAAAGTTGTTTTGCGACATCGAGCCAAACACAACACTAGATCAAAAATTGTTGCATACATTGTGGGATCCAACATCGGTGGCGGTGTGACATCAAGTCAGACACGACACAACAGAAGATCAAGAAATGTTGCATATGTCGTCGAATCCGACATGCCATCTTGAATTGCCGCAAGTTGTTCGAGGACATCAAGTCAGACACGACACGACATCATTCGCCTTACCTTTTGCTGCACAATTTTCGCCATTTGGGAAGGGCGAAACAAAGTGGCCCTTGACAACGCAACAGTTCATAGAATGGACATCTTGGCAAGAATCAAGCGTTTGGTATTTACCGTTCTTTACAAATTGTACCCGGTTGACTTTATCTCAAATTTTCTCAAACAGATAGGTTTCAGTTGGGTTGTGGACTCATTAACTGTATCTTGTAATAGTTGCTAGGCAAGATAAATTAATGAAAGTATCCCCACCCCCACACCTCACACTTTGCACTTGGCTCGACTCCCTGCTCTCCTTTCCATTGATTGGAAACTGACTTTCTTATGATCTCTGTTTCGCTGGCTTGGTACATCATACGGACACAACCTCAAATTCATGTAGACTGGATCGCACATCACCGGGGACACGCATCAAATTAACGCTTGTGCGAAATTTCTTTTGGTTGCCGCGCTTAGGCTAGCCTGGATTTTCTTTTCTTTCTTTTATGGCTTTCTTGTTTCTAGTCTCACGCTCAAACAGTTTTCTATTGTACTCTTTCCCTTTGAGGGGTTTTGTCCCACACAGGTTTTCCCCTTGAAGGGTTTTAACGAGGCAATGTCGAGTGCTTAGGTTTTTCCTTTCTTCTTTTATGGCTTTCTTGTTTCTAGTTTCACGCTTTATCGGTTGTCTATTGTACTCTTTCCCTTTGAGGGGTTTTGTACCTCACGAGTTTTCCCCTTGAAGGGTTTTAAGTTTTAACGAGGCAATAGGTCCGTGTCGGGTGATTAGGCTCCTTTCCCGTTTTCCGTCTCTGGCAAGTTTTGGGACGGTTTCTCCTTCTCTTGTTCTTTGTACAGCTGTTCTTTCATGATTGATTTATAATATTCTTTTTTATCAAAAAAAAAAAAAAAAAAGAAATGTTGTGTGTGTTGTGGGACATTGAGTCGGACGCTACATAAGATCAGGAAATGTTTTTGGCAACTGGCTTGCAAAGAAGGTTCATGGACTACATAACACGGGCTAGATGGTATTATTTTGATCAAGAGAGAAATGAAGTCTTAGTCGAAAAGGTTTAAAGTTTTATATCGTATTTCTCATTTCTACATTATAAGTATTTTAAAAAACTAAGTAAACACTTGCTAATTTCCTTGGCTAAAATATAGATTCGAAATAGAGAGATTTGTAGAAAAATTTCTTGTATTCACCTAATGTTTGGGCAACATATAAGGGCGTAATGGTACAATTTTTGTACATTGATACATTTTCCCCCATGAATTACAGACAATGGCGAAATCTAAACCGTCGAGGACATGAGAAATCCAGACCCGATGCATGTACGAAGTGCCCGAATGCGTAGTCTTATCATAAATGCACAAATATACCTTCAAGCCAAAACCTTACAGTACAACCATGTAACTTAATCATAAAACAAATCCAGAGAGAGAGAGAGAGAGAGAGAGAGAAAGGGAGGGGGGCTAAAGAAAAGTAGTGAAATGCATCATATCCTGACTGGACTGATTCAGCTTCCAATCCACTAACATCCACAGCACTGCCTAGTGAAGGGAAAAAAGAAAGAAAGAAAAAAAGAAAAAAGAAAAAGAGAGAGAGAGAGAATATCCAAGAAATTAAACGACGAACCAAATCAGCAATACAGACGACTACTTCTATAAGAGGCGAAAATTCTAGGGGGATGCTATACTATGAGGCTCCTGCCAATCACAAGCTTTTACACGAGCTATTCCAGAAACCGAGACACACGTACACATGGTGGAAATTCAACAAGGTACAAACCTAATCGAGGTTCTACTACATTCCGTTAGTAATATTAGCAGGGAAGGCGTCAAATGACATAATACATCCAACAATAGATGGACGTCACAGAAATCTAACAGTTCAAGACAAATTTTTCAGTCATAAGATGGATAGCATTACAATAGCTGTTCTAGTTATAGTTTAAACACAAATGCAACCGAAAGGCAGAGATTGCAGCATTTTCAAAAGGAACAAAGTGAGTGGCAGCATAATCTGTATTCACAGACAAAAGATAGCTACAATATACTTCAGTGGGACAAGCCAAAAATACCCTGCTTATTTATACTTTCCCACAATTAAACCAAAAAGGCAAAATTAAACAAAAGAGAGTACCTGTCAGAAAAGACAAATGAGTTGACCAAGATATTAACCAACCAACCAACCGGCAACATCTGACTCGGAATCAGCTTTAAGAGAGAACCTTGCCTAACCAAAAAATTCCAAGAAGTGGGAAAAGAGAAAAGAAAAAGGGCAAGAGGGGAGAAAAGGGAAAATGAGGAAAAAAAAAAAAACAAAGAAGGGAGAACAAAAAAGAAAAAGAGAAAACAGAAAGATGAGGAAAGGGAGCAAATGAAGGAAATTTTTGCATGGACAATCTTAACTTCATATTTCAGTATTTCACTAGAACAGTTTCAGGAAACACTTAGAATATATTATCACAGTCAACTGTGAAACCTGCAACTGGATTACCAAAATCTGCTGTGGCATACCTTTCAAAAACAATCAGAAAAGAATCGTGCCAAATTCATCTGATTGAGCAACAAGAGATAGCAGCCCAAATACCTGCATCTTTCTGGAATGTAACAGGCTCACAAAAACAGCAATTTCAAGTTGAATATAAAAGCAAATATTATCAAATGAGGCTAACAACTCCTCCAGTAAATTGATTCGCAGATAAATTAACAAATTATGGACTTGAGCAAATTAGACAGCAGTCATGCTAGGGTGTCATCTTATTCAAATTATGAACTCAAGCAAGAAATGGCACATTTAACATGAGGGAGGTGTCAGCATCTTGTGTAAAGGTACTAAAACATAACCAAAGTTCAACAGAACGAAATTCCAAAAAGAACAAAAGGAAGAACATTAAGGAAGGAGGTTGCATCTTGCACGAAGGTAAGGAAAGTCAACATAAATTTAGAATTTTTTTCAGCAAGACACAGTTACACAACAAATAAGAAGCTACCTACTGATAGTGATGTTATAGTCCAGCATACATCAATTTAATAGTTCAGGGAAAAACATTATGGCACGATTGGAGATTGGCAGAAACACTCTTCAACTGTTCTAACCAAATGAAGCACACCGCCGAACCCTAATGCAATTGAGCCCCAAACCTGCAAAAGAAACAAAGACAGAGTACATTTATCATTACCCAATAACCTTGACCATCAAATACAGGGCCTAATTTCTGAGAAAGCCTTCCTTTCACCCAATTAGTAGTCAAACATCATGACATAGAGCTCTTTGAAACAGATTTAATTGAGCCTCATATGCCCTTGATTTTTGAACATCACTACTTCATCATCACTGCTCATCCTTCATAGTAACTGACTCGTCCAACCTGTCCACATAGACATCATCAGTTGTGACATATCTGCCATTTTCAGCATCTAATTCTTTATCTTTGCTTTCAACATGATCAATATCGTTTAAATTGTGATTGTTTTCTGGTGATTTTGACCGGGACCGATTCCTATGTTTTGACTTGTGTTCATTTGAACGCCGTGGAGAAGTTCTGCTGCTGCTTTTTCGGTGCTTCCCTTCGGTTGACCTTGACCTGGAGCGTCTCCTATCACGGTGTCTTGATTTATCCTCTCTGCTCCTTTCGAGTTTCGAACTTGATCGATTTTTATCATCCTGAGATCTGGACCTTGATCGTTTTCTGTGCCTGGATCTGCTTTCCTCCAAAACTGTTGGGGAAGATCTCCTATCCCTGTTCTTGGACTTTTCTTCCCTTCTGCTGTCTTTCTTATCACTAGAGCGATGCTTGCCTTCATCAGACCTTGACAATGAGCGCCTTCTATGCTTTGATTTACTTGCATCATCTCCTGAAGATAAAGACCTATTCCTATGATGAGGAGGAGATCTCGAGCGGGCTGATTTTCTAGTTCTCTCTGGTGATCCTAAATCACCTCTATATGACTTCTTGGTTCTAGGGCTAGCACTCCTGCTCCTCTTTCTTCTGGAAACAGGTGAACCATTATCATGTGATCTACCCAGGTCTCGCCGCCTGCTTCTGTCACCACCATCCCTACTACTATCCCTGTAATATCTTCTCTCTTTTTCATAACTTGAGTAGTAGCGAGATCTTACGGGTGATCTGGATCTATAGCTACGGCCACGGCGCTTAGGAGGTGAGTATGAGCGAGACCTTCGTCTGGCTCGATAATTGATAGGAGATTTTGACTTGGACCTTGACCTGGATCTTGACTTGTCACGAGCAGGAGTTGGTGACCTGAAAAGTTGTAGCTTAATCAGCATGTGTTCATGTTATGTATGGTAATGACATGAAATGAGACTTCATTTGTTCCAACTCATAATAAGCAGGCTTTAAAAATTTAAATTCAAATTCAAAACAAAGACAATTATCTATAAATAATCAATGACTCAACAGGTAATATAACTGAAATAATAAGTAAAGATCAGGCATAAGTGGATATTATGTCAGATGACCAAATGGACATGATGAAATTTGAGACCAATTGAAAACAAAAGTAGCCTCAATGTCCCCCATTATTTCTTATTCTAACAACAGTAAGCAAGCTTTGAAATATACTTTTACCCATAAGTACTTATTTCGGGTCAGGGCAGTTATATATAAAGCTCAATGATATCATTTGAAGATGTTATTTCACAAAATACCTAGATTTTTTATCAGGTTCTTTTTCCTCAATCACGAGTCCATCAGCTCGCAACTTCTTACTTATTTCTGCAGCCCTAGCTGCAGCTAATTCTGTCGCAGACTTCATAGTTGCTGCTCGAGTAGCTGCTTGCTGTGCTGTCATTGTTTGTTGCATCAAGAGAGCCTGTTGAAATTGCATTTGTTGCATGGCAACAGCTTGTTGCATCACCATAGGTAAAGATGATGATGATGATGGGGAAGGCAGAATGGGCTTTGGAGGAAGTGATTTAGCCATTTCAACATTCAATGGACGACCCCCAACATCCATATTGTTCAATGCCAGAGCAGAAGTGGCTTCCTCTGGTTTCGAGTATTCAATATATGCAAAATGTTTAGAATCAGTAATGGTACATTCAACAACGGTGCCACAAAAGCCAAAGAGCTGTTTCAACTGATCCACTGTCAGAAGTGGGCTGAGATTACTAACTTGTACTGTTTTTTTAAGAGTATCAGCCTTCTTCTCTAGGTCAGCTGGACCTGATTTATACAACCAGCACAAATGGGCAAGAGAGTTAAAAGTTATTGAGGTCAATCTATTAAACTGAAAAAAAAAAAACGAGTTTTAAAAGATTATGTTTTATGAAAATATATGTTTTTGTTACAGACAAAGGCAATCCAATAGCAAATACCCAAAAAATTGTCATTTTAAATTGGGATAATTCCACTGACATACCCCGGGATATAACCTTATTACAAAATGTTCTCTTAGGTTTGAGAAATTACAAAAATTCCCCCACTGACAACCATAAACTAAGTTATGGCGCAACACAAGCAATTATAGTAATATAAAGTCAAATATTGATTGGGTAAGTGAAATAAGGTATTCGTAAACAATTATATATAAAATAATCAAAATGGATGGATTCAGATGTTATTTTACTCTTTGACAGGGGAAATTTTTGTAATTTCTCAAACCTCACAAGTTTGTATGATTATGCCAAACCTCAGGGTAAGAGGGTGTAAAAATCCCTTTTAAACTGAGCAAGTCACCAAATGCAATCAAGTTATATGAGCCATTAGCTAACGGATTAAAAATGTAAAATAAATAGTAAAAATTTAACTTACCAGATAAGTCTTTGTTGGACTGAGCTTGAGCAGCAGCATGTGCTTGAAGGGCTTGAGCAGCAACAATTGCCTGAGCAGCAGCCATTGCAGCAGCAGAAGGTGCCATTGGAACTTGACTGAGAGTTCCCATTGTACTGGTGGCAGCTAAAGCAGTCATCAGCAGATTATGAGGGGGGTGGCTGAACTTGCAATCAGTTTTTGCACACCGCCCATTAAGGTATTCACGACATATTTCTCCTAAGGATGATCCCATTCCAGGTAAAACCACTCCACCAGAGGCCCCCGAAACAATGCCTGGGATCATACCAAGCAACCCTGGAAAAGCACCAGACACAGAACCAGAATAATTTGGCATATTGGGCATTGTCTGGTTAACTAGATTAGGAAATGAAGCCGCGGGAGCCATGCCAAGAAGCCCCCCACTTGGAGTTCCTGAACAACAGACATGCAAAAATTGGTAGATGTTACTACGTAGATGAGGAAGGACTGAATGAATACAGCATATCATTTTGTTATCAATTGAGGATATTGCTCTAAACGAGATATTTTCATCTATTAATTAGAAACCATTTCATTTCAGGGTTGTGAAATCCATTTATGTTTCATGAAGTAGCATGATATCAGATATCTTAAGACTTAAGAGTAACATTCCTCATCAATCAAGAATCAGACATAACTGGAATCACTTAGACGCATCAGAAAAGAGATGGTTCAAGATTTGTCGACCCGAATATTTAGCATTTGTGCCTATAACTAATAAATATTCTAGAACATCCTCAGAAATTTAGTATCCATCATTTGGCTAACAATGGTCACATAGAATATATGTATCTATCTGGGCGTAATGAATTAGAAAACCACATTCAGAAATACGCACACACATATAAACAACTATATACTTTTATAAAACAGAAGAGGGAGCATTTCACCTGCGCTAAAGAAAACAGGGAACGGACTTCCATTAATAGGCTTCCCATTGCACTCCACATTCACCATATAATTCCCTCTCTTAGGCACCACGTAAGTCACACTATAGCTCCCATCTCCCATATCCTTCACTATCCCATCCTGATCACCGCCCCCAACCCCAACCCCAGGAGTCACACGTACCCTCACTTGGGCTCCACCCCGAACCACCTTCCTCTCCTCCGCATCCCTCGTCACCACAGTAAACGTCGCCGCCGCACACGAGGTCCCACCAGCGATTCCAGCCCCCTGCGCCGTGCACCTAGAAGGGTCAACGGGGCCCACATCAGACGGTTTCTCGTCATCATCATCATCATCATCCGAGTCGGACGAAGAGGACAACACGGCGGCGGCGGGCGATTGTTGGGGCTGTTGCTGTAAGGACTTGTTGAAGGTTGCCTCGAATGCAGCTTTGGCAGCGGCGGCCTTCTCCGCTTCACTCTTCAGCTTGGCTTCCTCAGCTTGCTTCATCCATATCGGTTTGGGTGCTTCGGCCATGGCCAAACCCTAATTTCAGTACCTAATTGCTGCCTGCGAAAATTTATGAAGTATCATGGATTAAAAACATGAAAAAAGATAACAGCTTTAGTTAGAGAGGGTAAAAAGGTAAACACAGACAGAGAAAAAGATTTCATTCAGGTAAAATACATACAACAATATTCACACATGCGAAAATTGACAATTGAGATCGTTCTACACTTAAAACAATGATTTTGACGAAAACTACAGCCAGAAAAGGGGGGAAAAGCCCCAGAAACTATAGAGTTGATCCTAGTTAGTGGTACAACAACAATTAATAGATATATAAAATTTCCTTCAATTTCCTCCTAGAAGCAGTCTCTCTCCAATGGAAGATCAAATATCTTAGATGCAGAACCCAAAAAGTATGACGAAAGAATATCTCAAAAACTAGTCAAAAGAAACAAAATTCCAGAACAAAATTAGCAAAAATACCTGTCAAAACGGAGAAGCGCTTGAGAGAGAGAAATTAGGAGTAACGGCTAGGGTCGATGCCCTCTCTGAAGATACTGCGTCGAGCTAAGAGCTGTGGTATCGTTTTCAGGAAATATGTCGGATTTTTTTCAGTGCGGTTACTTTCCTGCAGTTTGTATTATATTACTGCCGAAAACATAAAACATAAAAATAGAGGGACCAAATTGCAATTTTTTTTTTCTAAACGTGCCTATTTGATAATCTATACTATTACTCTTGGACTCTTTTTCGTTTCTTTTTATTTTTTTATTTTTTTTATTTGTGTTCTTCTTTCGGGGAATTTCCGAAAACTCCCCAAATGATAGGTCAAATTCCTTTTAATTCCCCACTTTAAAAAATGATATATAAAAACTCAAGAATCGCGTATCTAAATCTCCAAATGATGTATTTGAAAATGGTGAATATCTAAATCCCAAAATCGCGTATCTAAATCCCAAAATCACGTATCTAAATCCCAGAATCACGTAACTAAAACCCCAAATAATGTATTTGAAAATGGGGGAGTAAAAAGGAACTTCCCAAACTCATGGGGAGTTTTTTGGAAGTGTCCCCTTCTTCTTTTGCTTTTTTTTTTTTTTATCATACCAATAACATTTTCTTAATTTTTCTTCTCTCACCTGCTTGGATTCTTTTTCTTTTCTTTTTTTTTAATGATTTTTTCCCTTCATATTTTATACTATTTATTTATTTATCATATTTAATAAATACTTTACAAATAATTATAGAATATATATTAATATAAAAATTAATTATAATACTAGAAACCCTACGCTTTCAATGCATGTGTAAAAAAATAAATAAATAAGTAAAAATAAATTCAAGTTATTATTTAATTTATAATTATTCTTAATAAAACTATAATTTTTTTTTAATAAATAAATGAATAAATAAAATAAGATAATATCAAATTAATATAAAGTAATAGTGATACTAGTGAAAATTTATGTTGTCAAGCCCAAAAGATGGCCCAACTCGTTTTGGGAAATAATCGAGCCCATGAGTGCTTAAGGTGGACAGCAGCCCATTTTAGGCCTGCTCAGGTAGGGCTGTCAACGGGTCGGATTCGGACCGGATCAGGAAATTCCGGATCCGAATCCGACAAGAAGATCCGATAACCGGATCCGAATCCGAATCCTATAGGATTCGGATTCATTAATACTAAGTCCGTATGTTAATGGGTCGGATCAGATCCGATAAAAGATCCGACCCGATTAACAATAAAATTTAAAATTTTTTTATAAAAAAATAAATAAAAAAATATAAATATAAATATATAATATTTAAAAAATTATTATTACTTAATGAATTCTTTAATGGTTTTGTGTATATGCATTTAAAATAGGTTAATTCAAGATTTTTAATAAAGAAAAACATATTTTTTAGAATAAATAATTTAAATTTTATTATTATTTATAGTGAACATATGTGAAAATTTTAATTTTAATTATTCTATTTAATATTCTTTACTAATAAAATAATTTATTTAATAAATTATTATAAAAAATCGGATTCGGATCTTTAACGGATCGGATTTCTTAATTCCATATCCGATCCATTTATTTCGGATAACGAATATTTATAATCGGATATGATCCATCGGACTTTTATATCGGACGAATATGATAAAATTCGGATCCGATTCGGATCGAATTCGGATTAAAATCCGCCCCATTGATAGCCCTATGCTCAGGATGTCAACCAGCCCAGCCAGCAGGCCTGCTCGAGTGTTGCCCTAACTACCTTCCCTGGTCATGGGGGCATGTTAGCAGCTCGTTAGGAAGTGGGGAGTGACTATTAAGGGTTCAAATTCAAATAACCAGCCTTCCCTGGAAGAGACCTGCCAGCGAACCTCTCAACCAGCTACCTGCCCGTGCTACCTACCCCAAATCTCACCTCCCAACTCCTCAAAACTATAAAAGGAGCCCCGCCAACTTCGTTCAGATGACTTTTGGCACATCAGCTACTTACATACTATCTCCAGCACACTTGTTTACTTACGCGCAAGTCTCCTATCAAGACTGCTATACAAGCTGCTTAAGCACTTCTGCTGCTTTTTTACTTTCATTATTGGTCTCTTAATTATTGTTGTCATTTTCTCTATCTTTTCCACGATCGATTACTGACTTAATTCAGTGGAGGGTGACCCATTTGTTTTGTAGGTCTCTCCCATTTTTTTATTCCAACAGGTTAAGATCGGTGAAAAGAAGTGAATTGAGGCTTCGTACGCTGTCATCTCTCGACAAATTCAGTGGTGCAAAAATCGACAAACATCAAATAGTTCAATTAAAAATTAAAGTATTTTAAAAAAGAAATTATAATTAAAAAATAGTAATAAAAAGTAAATTAAAAAGAAGAATTTGAGAGTTAATGTGGAAGAGATTAAACAGAAAACTATCAAAATACGTGGACATAATTTAATTTTTTTTTAAAAAGAAAGAAAAAAGAAAAGAAAAAAAAATGTTCATGACATCAAATGGTTCTCTCACTTAATATAATAGAATAAATATTTGAATAGTAATATTTTTTAATCTGCACATGCAATGAGTGTGCAGAGTTGCTAGTTATGTAATTATTTGCATATTTATGATAAAAGATGATACGAAATGGGATGGAAGTCATGAATCACATATACATGCTTAATACAATTATTTATAATCGCTCAATCAAGTCTCAATCAATTAACAAAACAAACAATAAGAATTCAAGAAGATATCACATAATTAATCATGAAATAAACGATTAAAAAACATTAGAAAAGCATAAGAACAATTAAGGATAAAAAGCAAACATTCTACCCATAGTTAGGTGTGAACCCCGTGTTCCCAAGCCACAAACTAAATTGGAGTGTTCTGGTAGAATGGAGAGACATACCTAAAATCGAACCTGGTGGGGTGAAGAGACAAACTTAGAATCGGACTCGTTCTAATACCATAATGAATAATGCGAAACCTTGATGAAAAATGTACTTGGCCTTATTAACCCAAAAGCTAACTGTTGAGGGGAGGGTAACAAAACCATTATATATTTGGGTTGTCAAATCATTATATATTGAAGTATACATCTTTAATTATAGGTGGAATACTTCACAAAGCAAAAATAAAAAATAAAAAAAAAATCCCCAATAATTAGATAATGCAAATTACATTCATAGCAAAAACAAAGATTTCCACTATAATGACATATATTATGTAAAATAGGATTGCACATCAATGTGATTAATAACAAGCTGACCAATTTTTTCATTAGATGAGTGGTTTTTATTTTCTAATATTTTCACATGGTATTAAAACAGTCTATATCCTGAATTATTTGGATCTGAACAAGCGAGAGATGTATTAATACGTGCGAGAGGTGTATTAATATGTTGAGGTGTATTAATATGTCTCACATTAGTTTTTATTTTATTTAGATGTATTAATACGTGCGAGAGGTGTATTAATATGTCTCACATTAGTTTTTATTTTATTTTATTTTTTGTTCTATGGTTCATTTTCATGGGTCGAGTAGGATGTAAAGCTCTCCTTACCAATGGTAGCTACATTCCCAAGGACTCAAACTCAAAATCTCTGTATAGCGTATAACCGCTAAGTTACACCACTTGGTTGTCTCACATTAATTAGTTGATATATGTTTAATGGCTATGTGATTTGTGATGTCCCCCGACTGGGATCGTGTTTAGTCGAGCTTTATTTTCTTTTGTTGGTGCTATCTCGATGGGAACAAAAAAAAAAGAAAAAAAAAAATCCTCAAATCGTATGTTATCTTTTGAGGTACCTTAGGCTAAGTATATACTTCCGCATATCATGAGACTAACAAATTCATAATTTTCTCCTAGATACATAAAGTATAATAATGATTTGAATTAAAAACTAATTTATGAGCATTGAAAGTGCATTAAAAGTATAAAAAAGCAATTAATTACATGATATTAATAGTAATATATATATATATATATATATATATATATATATATATCTTAAAAAGAAAGATATATAAGAGCAAAAAAGGAGCGATGCATTCAAGTTTGAGAAACGCGGGATTCGGAGGAGACCATAAATGGTTGGATGTAACGGACATGCCGCAGATTACATTCCTCTTCCGATCCTTTCTCTCTCATCTCTCTCTCTATCTCTCTCTCTTCTCCCTCCAGTACTCTCGCTCCAGCATCTTCTTCCGCATTCTTCCGCAGAGATCCCACTGAGGAAGAATGGGGAAGACGACGATTCATTGATTAATTATTTCTCAATAAAAATCCACAAAAACAAAAAGAGAGAGAAAAAAAAATTGTGCGAAGGGAGAGAGAGAGACTGAAGGCCAGACTCTGATCTCGATCTCGATCTCGATCTCCCATGGTGAAAATTTTACGGTTCTAGCCTTCTTCCCAAGCGCCTATCAGAGAGAGAAAGCCAAGACTAACAGGGTAATGTATACGTATCTCTCTCTCGCTATATGTATGTATATATAATTTCCTGTTTTTGATTGGATTTGAATGAAATTGATTTGTTGGTGTGATGGTGCAGGGAATTGGGTGATTTGGGTTTATATGTGTGTTTTCTCTCCATTTCTAAGAGTTGGAAATGGCGGGAATATCAGATAATGTTCGTGGTTTGGTTTTGGCGATCTTTTCAAGCGTATTTATTGGTTCCAGCTTCATCATTAAGAAGAAGGGCCTCAATAAGGCCAGGGCTGTTGGAACCAGAGCAGGTTTCTCTTCTTTTTCTGTTTTTTGTTTAATTTTTGTATATATATATATATATATATATATATATATGATTATTGTGTTCTTTTTGATTTGTTTACCTTAATTTTTGTGCTTGGAAGCATTGGTTTCTAGAGTTTTATATTGGTTACAAGCATTGTGAAAAAAAATGTGTAATTTGTTTTCAATTGGGATTTTCCGGAGAAGGTGAAGTCAGAAGTGTATACCTAGCTGATTCTCGGTACAAATGGTTGATAAGATACAAAACGCGTCTTTTTTATTAATTGATCAATTATGTAGCTTAAAAAATCGAGAAATTTGCACTCTTTTGCGAGTGATTGGTAACATTTTCTTCAAAATGGAGGTAGATGGTCTCTTGTGGTTGTACTTTGTGGGGTCGAAAGTGTTTTGATCTTTCGTAGGGAAAAAAAAGTCGAAATATTTTTAATTGAAGTATATATGTAAATATTGATCTACATAGACCTATGCTGATCTTTCTGTCGGTTTTTGACAATTTTCTTGTAGTAGCGTTGTGAATAGGTACCTTAGATTTTATTTTATAAGTTGATGATTACTTACTCTTTCTCCTTGGGATATTTCTTGCTTGCTCTGTATTAATAAAGAATAATTTTTATTTAATTAGGTGATGGAGGGTACTCTTATTTGAAGCAACCATGGTGGTGGGCTGGCATGATTACAAGTAAGATTCTTCACACACGTTCTTGTGGATTAAGTAAATACATTCTTAATTAGGAATTAAATACTAATACATTTTTAATTAGGTTTTAAATAAATACATTTGTTAATCTTGAAAACAAATTATACATCATGTGTGTGTGTGCTGCAGTGTTTATTGGAGAGGGTGCAAATTTTGCTGCCTATGCATATGCTCCAGCTATTCTTGTAACTCCATTGGGAGCTCTAAGCATCATTTTCAGGTAGCCTGGAATAGTTTAAATTTACAAAGTTTTTAGCAATTTATTTAATTTTGTACTAAAAAATATAGCTTATATAATCTTTCAAATGAAATGTTCTGATACTATAAGCTCTTTTAAAATAAGTCAAGAAATGAGTACACTCTGTTACATCTGGTTATATTAATTTCGCAGTTTTCTTGAGAGATATCGTGTGAATAAATTATCTTACTTTTGTCGAAACATTTTGAAGTGTATGCGAGTTCGTACCATTTTTGAAACAATCCTGGCCGGACTTATAACGTCCTGTAAATATGTCTTGGCTCTTAATGCCCGAATCTTTTAGATGAGATGGTCATTTATTCGATAAGGCTCCCATCGCAGTCAGTTTTTGTTAATTGATTAACAACTATATATGCAAATTCCAATGCAGTGCCGTGTTGGCCCATTTTATCTTGAAAGAATGTCTGCATATATTCGGCGTGGTTGGTTGCATTATCTGCTTGGTGGGCTCGGTGACTATTGTATTACATGCCCCTATTGAGAGGAATATTGAATCAGTCAAGCAAGTATGGGACCTTGCTACTGCTCCAGGTGATAATGCTTCTGTTTTCTTATGCCTTTTTTTATGATTAAACTTGGTGATAAATTTTGTGCTGTCAGAAATCATATTTTGTCCTCGACTTTGAACTTATAAGTATTTCAAATTTACAGGATTTATTATCTACGCAGTCGTAGTTTTGATTGCTGTCATCATTCTAATATTCGTGTACGAGCCACGATATGGCCACAGATACATGGTTGTGTACATTGGTATTTGCTCCCTCATGGGCTCTCTTACGGTCAGTTTCTTTCCTTTGTTCTCTTGCATGGCTAAGGGTGGTTTGGCGAAGACGTAGAGGGCATATTATGTTTACTGTTCTCGAGAGTAGGTGAAATTAAAAACTGATTCATTTTATTTGAAAACTTACGGAATAGTCTGTAGCATTCGTAATAGACGTGTAGGAAGTTTGAGAAGTACGGTTTGAAACGTTTTTGCAAATATCAGAGGTTATACTGTGGTTTCTCAAATCAGAAAGATGAAATTTACTGAATTTGGGCATTATCGTGGGTGGTAAATGTAATTTGCCTAAACTTAATGCTGCTTTTGCCTAGAGATAAAAATACATTTCTTGCATCTGCGTTGATCCAATTTTGGCTTTTGTAATGCAGGTTATGTGTGTCAAAGCAGTTGCAATTGCTTTGAAGCTGTCATTTCAAGGATCGAATCAGTTTAAGTACTTCCAGACTTGGTTTTTCACTATTTGTGTCATCGTTTTCTGTCTCTTGCAGCTTATATACCTGAACAAGGTACTTTTCTTGAATCATTTGGCATGCCTGTATGCTGCACTATGTTTGATGTTTTATAGAAAAGAGATTCGAGTGTCAGAATAACGATACTTGCGTAAAAATAACCTTAATGGAAATTGCGGAACTACCAAAACATGCCTATCCCGAGGGATGATTTTGCGCCAAAAATGACTGTATCTTTATTTTTGATATCCGAGGGATATTTGTAAATAAACCATACGTCAAATTTGCCCGAGTAAATCATGTTTTTCTAATTTCTTGATTTAATTTCAAACTTCGTTTTTACTTTTTATGTGTTTCTCATACTAAATAATTTTTTATCTTTTGCAGGCATTAGACACATTCAATACTGCTGTGGTTTCCCCAGTGTATTACGTTGCATTCACCTCCCTTACCATCTTAGCCAGTGTTATAATGTTTAAGGTAATTACAAATTCTCCTGATATGTTTTAAAATTACAAATACCCCCAATATGAGGCACTTCACCTAAGGTACAAAAAATTTTCACACAAGAGATTGAATTATAGAAAATGTGAAGCTTTATACTGCAATTTCTGGAACTTGATGAATTAATGTGTAATTTAACCTAGCCCCCGGTATAGCAAAATGTAATTCGCCCTCTTTTTTATTGCCTTTTTCTCAACGAATTAACATATACTTTCGACATTTTGTCCCCGATTCCAGGATTGGAACTCTCAAGACGCAACACAAATCGTTACTGAACTATGTGGTTTTGTGATCATCCTTTGTGGGACTTTTCTCCTTCACAAAACTAGGGATATGGGAAGTACACCAACAGCTCTACCAGCCTACCAACGACCGGCAGATTCAAGCCCGCCGCACGAGCACGCAGAGCCTTGAGACAGAAAAACCAAAAAAAAAAGTATACTAGTGCTACGTTTGGGAAAGCGATCTTAGTGCAACCGAAAGCGAAAAACAAGAAAAAGCATAGATTTTGGTGAGGAAAAATGGAAGCAGAAAGAAAAACAATCAAAAGAAGAAGAGAGAAAGAATGCAAGAAGCAAATATAAAGTTGAAGTTTGTGTTTGAAATACCTTCAAACTCTCCCTCCCAAGGTTACCCTCACCATTCTAGTGCAATGTCTCCATGTGGGCCTGGTATTTTTGTTCTGTTTTTATGTTTTAAGAGATAGAAGGAAAAGAAGTAAATGTAGTTGCGTAGAAGACAGGAACAATTTTCTTTTCTTTTGTAATTTTTGTAGCCCTTGTTACTAAATGAAAAGAACTTAAATAAATAGTAATCCTTAACATCTAATTTTAAATTGCTGCCAAGAATATCTAATTAATAATATTCATATATAATATAACATATGTAGTATAGAAATATAAAAAGGTCCCGGGAAAATATGTTGGCTCATTAAGCCTAACCAAGCTCAACTTGAGCTTTTGTGCGAGCCAAGGTCCCATACTCCCATAAAAATATGTCGTCCTAAACGCGTGACCCAATGAGTGAGTACCAGGGAGAAAGTATCCGTAGGTCTGTAAAAATAGCTCAAAAGATGGTGATAGCTTACGTACAATTAAGTACGAAACGTCATAGTGTACTGAACTTTTTTTTAAGAGATATATAAGACCCTCAGAAGGTCGAGGGAAAGTTCGACCCACAGCCGGTCCCCTGGAGTATGAGCCCGATGGATGGTCGCTGTGGAGACTCCCTGAGCTCGACTAACGAGGGGCACCTTTACACTATTTGTTGTATTTATCAGATATTCAAGGACTTAAAGTATCCCAAGGTAGAATAAGGATCCCACGTGGCATGTCCTTATTAGTTGTGGACTATTGAGTATTGACATGGTGATATTATATTTTATTCGTCCACATCACTGTATACATGTCTTTAGTAGCCCAATTATAAATCACATGAAAAAACTGTCACGTTTGTTATAACATGCCTAATAAATATAATAACACACAAAAACGCGTGTGTCACATAAAAGCATAAATATATGTTTATGATATATCACACACGTGCAATATCTCAATTTATTAAAACATGACATAAAAAGTAAACGTAGTCGTATAAGTTTATTTCCAACTTATAACGATCACACGAATCGGAGTTAGGCAACAACAATTATTAGATTTAAATGTTTCCACCTACGAAAGGTGTTATTTTCAAATATAAAGGATGTTAAACCTAACAATCAATTACTAGAGATTGAAAGATAGATCCTAAACAAGTCTCGAGCCCTCAACTTTCTTCTGCAAATGGGGCACTTCTTCTCATTATTTAGAGCCTGTGTAATGCAAGTTTTGCAAAAGATGTGACCACATTTTGTAGATGTTTCTTCCACCACTTGCTCCATGCAAATCGGACAGCTATACATTGGCCCTCTTCGATGTCGCACAGGCACCAAGGGTTGGGGTGCATTTTCCTCCTTAAACGAAATTAATTGAGAATTAGTGTAATCTGTAACGATATGATCCCTCGACAATAGAAATGTTAACAAAACGAGCCTTACAAATATGACATTTGAGAAACCAACAGTTTGTAATAAGGACATTTCATGGAGGAGTGTTTTGGATAAAAAAGACAGACAAAACCTTAATGAATTGGAGGTCGTATTAATGGAAAATGAACCTCATATGGTAGAAAATGAAACTGGAGAGACTCATTTATAATTAGGGCAAACATTAGGATAGTTACGATGTAACTTTCCCAATAGAAAAACCACCTTTTGAGGTTGGCTTTTAGGTTATGTGATCATACCTTGACTACATTAGTGGCTTCCCACCATACATTATGATAAATCCCGTTGTTGATTTGTGTGATGGAAACTGCTCGAAGATTATTAGCGTTACGATCCCAACCTGCATATGACGGGGAAAAATACCATCAATTTGAAATACACCTAAATCAAAAGGGCAAGAAATAAATAAGGTGAATACGGCGCTGTATATGCTAAGTTAAACCAGATGTGTGGTGTTCAAGTATCTGAATATGCAGTTATCATCGGCTAGAACATTTTACATTTTAATAGTTTAATCTAACTCGAATCCAGATTGAGATACCGAACCAAGAAAACTAGATAATAAGTTGTTCGGTGCAAAAATTAAATGGAGTACCTGTGTGGCCTCTCTCAAATGCAACTTCTCTATATGGAATCGTGATCCCACGATTTCTTCTTGACCTATCGACAGCCTGAAATGAAAAGATTAATTATATAAGTAATTTATTGCCAAGAATTAAAATATAATAGTGTAATGAATTATAAATAGCTGTAGCTACGCGTGCAAAACTCCTCGGAGATATAACTGTTGCTTCTTCTTCATCTTGATTTGGCATCACTTCAATGGAAGGTAAACCAAGTTCCAGATTTGTATTCACATCTTCGGGATTTGGCAGATCATTGAGGTCAAAATTGTTCATCATCTAAAGTTACAAACCGATAATTTGCATAAGTATTTTAATAATTATAAGATGATATATATATATATATATATATATATCTCGAGAGGGAGAGAGGAAGAGAGAATCAGTTGTGGTCGTGGAAAAACAAAATTAAATCAAATAGGGTTGATCTTTAATAATAATAATAATAATAATAATAATAATAATAATCATCAATTTTGTCATTTAGATATATATCAATTTTGATGAAATCATGTTCAACTTCGATTAGATTAACTCATATGTAAGTAGAAATCATGTGACTTATAAAGATAGAATAAATACAGAACTAACTTTATCACACGTAAAATGATAAAAAGAAACCATGCACGATCGAGTATCATGGGCATTGCTATGTATCGGTATAATTACTTTAAAAAGAGGATTTTATATCTCCAAATTAAAGTCTAGACGAGTGAATCAAAATTACTTTATGGTTAATAACATGATATAAGACTTTTGGAATAAAATGAAAAAAATATGGACTAAACTCTTTTTCTTTTTTCTTTTTTTCTATCAACTCATTTCAATAAAATAGAACTTTATTGTAAAACCTGTTAATTGAAACGAAAACAAACCTTTTGCAAGTTCTTGAGAGAAATTAATAAAAACTAAAATAAAATGATACCAAATAAATACACGACTAATTTTATCACACGTGAAATGATAAAAAGAAACCATGCACGATCAAGTATCGTGGTTATTACTATATTGGTATAATTACTTCAAAAGGACAACTTTGATATATAAATTAAAATCTAGACAAGTGAATCAAAATTAATTTATGGTATCTATAACCTTATAATAACATGACATAAGAATTTTGGAATAAAATGAACAAATATGAACTCAAATCTATTTCTTTCTTTCTTTCTTTCTTTCTTTTTTTTTTTGGTTAGCATCTCAATCTATTTCTTCTATCAACTCATGAGTCATTTCAAAAAGAACTTTATTGTAAATCTGTAATTGAAACGAAAACAAACCTTTTGCAAGTTCTTGAGAGAGAATAATAAAAAATAAGATAAAATGATGCGGAATAAATACAAGACTAACTTTATTACACGTAAAATGATAAAAAGAAACCGTGCACGATCGAGTATCGTGGTTATTGCTATATATTGGTATAATTACTTCAAAAAGAGAACTTTGATATCTCTAAATTAAAATCTAGACAAGTGAATCAAAATTAACCTATGGTGTCTATAACCTTATAATAACATCATATAAGAATTTTGGAATAAAATGAACAAATATGGACTCAGATCTTCTTCTTCTTCTTTTTTTCTATCAACTCATTTTAATAAAATAAAACTTTATTATAAAATTGTATTTGAAACGAAAACATACCTTTTGCAAGTTCGTGAGAGAGACTGATAAAAAATAAGATAAAACTTTGGGAAGGATATATCCAGCACTGATGCAGATGAAATATATTCAGAACTATATTGTATTATTGCAAGAGAGAGAAAGGGCTATTCACGAGTTAAGAAAATCTAAACAAAATTATGTCAATACACCCACCTTTTTAGCCTGCAATTGATGCAATAAGTAATTAATAATTCATATTTTCGAAATTTGTAAACTAATAATAAATCTTCACATATTATTTTGTTGACAAAATGAAATATTTCAGGAGCATTCAATCTTTTACAAGTTATAGATGTCTTCTCAAAATTATTCATGCTTTTCGAAATTGTGCTCAAAATTTGATTTAAAATTTGGAAGAAAGATTACAGTACATTGGCTGTGTAACAGAGTTGAACTTTGCAATTTCATCTAAACTCAAATTCCTAAGTATTGACAATTAATATTGAAGAAGATGGCTAAAAACCACGATCGATCGAGGACATGATATCGAAGAACTTTCGAAGCTCATCTCAATTATATGTACCCGTAGAAACGAATCAAGGTCGGGTAATTATTAACTTTTCACTTATTCCCTTAAATTTATGATAATTTCATAGTACATGAGATTAATGTTTGGTGGCATCGATTTTCATTTAATTCACAAGATTCTTTACTCTTCATTTGGCATATTTTGTTAAATTTACTAAATAAATAATGTAGAAATCTTAGCTATAGCATCAATTAATCTCTCTAAAAAAAACAAATAATACAAATAAAAAAACCAGTGTTATTACAAAAAAGTTATTTCCAAACAATCAAATTACATCTAGCTGCATGCATGCATAACCACAATTTCTATCAAACTCATATCCTAATAAAAACGAGCTCTCATGCATAGACACTTAGAAATGAGAAAAAAAAAGCCATATATCATGGTAATTCGTGCCGATCCGTATAGTGATATCTGTGTCTACATATCAATTATCATTAAAGACGTATAAATAAAACTACCCTAATTCCCAAATCACCTAATCTCCCAAGAACCCTAATTTCCTTCTCCTTCAAGAACCATTTCAAACCCTATTTCTTACCCGCCATAAGCTTCTCCCCCAACTCCGGATGCTGCGTCAACAAGTCCTTCATGAGCTCCTGCTTCTGGATCTCGGCGCTCGTCGGCAGCCCCATCGCCTGCTGCTTCCGATCAAACATCACCTTCTCGATCGTGGACCTCGTCTCGAGATCAAGATCCGATAACCGGCTCGGATCGGGCTCCACCATCTGCGTGTTGATCACAGGGCCATTCTTGAACAGGCTTTTCCACCAGTCGCGCCGATCCTGCTTCGTCATAAGAACAGCGACAGTCTTCTGGTCCTCCAGGCTCCAGAAACACTCATCGACGACGATCCCCTTGAAGAGCTCGCCGTCGACGATTGGAGCCTGGTTCTTAATCCCGATTGAGATCCGGTTGCTCCGGATGTCGACCCGGATTAAGCTGGGCTTCGTCCCGAACGGCACCGGAACGTTGATGTTGAGCTCCGACAGGGACTGGCCCCACGAGTAGTTGTCCATGTCGAGGCCGTTCATTTTGTTTGGAGGTATGCCCATGTCCTTCTTCTCCTCTTCCTTCTTTTCGGGGTTTTCTTCTTCTGGTTTCTGGGGCTGTAATTGATCAGATTCCGGCGGGGATTGGGGTGGGTTGTCGGCGGTGGCGGCGGTGGTTTGGGCGTTTTTCTGGTCTTCGTTGATGTCGGAGAGGATCGCCATGGCTGGAAAAGATTGTTTAGAGAGAGTGTGTAGCTGTTGTACGTGAGGAATGTGGCTGATTTAGGGTATTTATATACAATTATTAGCCACAAAAAATCCGACATCTTTACGTGCATGTTGACATGTGTTCTCATAATCTTATTTTTCTCACGTCTATTACTTCGCTAATTAAATTAATCATAAAATAAATTTAAACTTTAACAGAATAGGGTAATTTGTAATTCTCGGAATTGATTGAAGTAGGAATGTAATATTTCATCTAATATATACGGATTGTACTTGCACCTGGCAAGTGTAAAAGTACAATAAACGTAAAACACTCGTTCTTCGTTACCCTAATTTGATCGAACTAAATTCGGATTAGAATTATCTAAATTATAAATGCATATCATACTACTCTTTCATTTCATGCGATCCCACAATATTAGGTGACACTTAATTATGTAGAATAAATTTTAAAATGCCACATTTAATTTGTAATATCTAATAATAAATTAATTAGGTGAACAGAATACAATTAAAATTACGTTAAAACAATTAACCACTAGATATATTTTTTGATGATCAAAGTGAATTAATTCAGACAAAACTATGAACAGATATATGTTTTACAATAATCGCAGAGAGCTAAAATATGAAATGTCTTCGTCCAAATCTCCACAGAAATTTGTCTTAATTTTACAAAGAGCAACGCCTTTCCTACTCTTACCAGACGTTCAAGTCTGAGTTTCACCAAATAGTCACTTTGTAGTGACAGCATCTGGGTGAAGCTCGGAGCGCATTTGCTGCATGAGTATCTCTTCGATTCTGTCCGCAAAGCTTGAGATATTCTGACGCAAGTGTGCGTTCAAAGAGTTCGCCAGTTCCTTCAAATACGAACGTCACCCCAAATCAGAGCACACAAGTGCACACACACACACATATCTCGGTATGAACTAACTTAAAACATTGAGACTTGGCGAAAACTAAAAATGACGGGAATTCCAGAATAGTAGTTTCTGACCAAAATCGACAAGGCAAGAAAGCATTTAAATTTTTTTGTTTGTTTTACTGGTTTCTGGTAGTTGACATAGAAGATCAATTGTTATTCCATGCCTAAAGCAGAATGATTAGAATTAGTCCCACTTACAACAATCTTGCAGAGGAAGCTCAAGGAAATTTCTTTGGCATATTGGCTGGTGCTCTTGAGGGATATTAACTCTAATGCCAACTCTGATAATGGCCAACCTTGAGGCAGCTTTATGAAAGCATCAACGCCACCAACCACGTGGGCTACAAGTAGGTCTTCCCTGTCCAAGTACTCAAATGAGTGCCTGAAACATTACCATGTATCAAAATGAAATAATATGATAAAGGTGAGTGTTATCGTTTAAAAAAGTAAAATGCATTAAAAGGAACGCATTATTAATTTCACAGGAAGAGAAAGGGTAATTAACTAAATAGCAAATGACCAAAGTGAAAACCAACATCATTTCGGAACATTAGGGAAGTTTTAAAAGAAAACCCTCTTGGTTAACCTTAGATCTGTTTACCCAAAAGGTTAGCTATTTGGTCATTGATCTCATTTCTATAACTATATGTGGCTTCCTAATGTTATCAGGTGTTGGAAACCTCCGGTGGCCATCCTAGTATGCCAAGTTTCTCAAGAAATGAACAATTTTTGTCCACAAATGAATCATGCGCTATTTTTCGTAGTAACATTCAAATTTGACACAGCTTCGCAAGATAACTTATGTGCTGAGGTAAGGCAAGTCACTAGCTAATAATAAATTCTCAGTTATAAGTTCACAACATCAGAGGTTGAAGTGAAGCAACATGCACTTCAATACTAAGCCAAAACAAGTATAAGAAAATAGTGGGCACTGACCTTGACTTATTTGCATTTTTTACCACAAATCGTCTAACGGAGGAAAGAGCAATTCTATCTTGCACCCTTCTCACAAACCCCTCCAAAGAAGACCTGGTCTCGATGACTGAGAACATAGGATAAAGCTTCCTACAAACACCAGAAACTAATCGTATTAGGACAGGAAAAGATACAAACACACAAAAATAGCATGAATTTTTTTTTACCAACTCAACAATGCTTGATCTTAGATAAGTACTGACCTAAGCTCTATTTAATTTATTAAAGATACTACATATGATCCAACAGGCAAACCAGAACATGGACAAGATTTTGTCTTTGTCCACTTTCAAATATCTGATGCACAGCATCTCCTAAACAAGATTAAAATAAAAGAATTATTACTTCCAAACCTGAAATTTTTTGCAGCATCAATAATTTCACCAATGTATACATCATTGGGGAAAATCTGCAAACATCCATAAGTAAGCAAAGGTTAATGGAGAGGAGAAGCATCCATCATTGCGACTATATTCAACCTTTTAGGAGCCATACCTCAATATTCTTTAGTTCCCAGGTCCCTTCAAATGTTTCTATTATCAATTCGTGATCCAGTTCTAGGGGCTCAATGAGAGTTTCTATATCTTGACAATGCAGTACACTTTCTAAAGATGGGATGTACGTCTTCAAGGACAATCTGATGCTGTTTCCTTCAATTTCAATAATTCTGAGACCAGTCAGTGTGTCCTCTAACTTCTCAACAGCTTCAAACCTGACACGACAAGAAAATCAAGTTGCTGATGCAGAGAGAAAAGAACAGGGAGGTATTCAGTCAGTTTTTTTCTGGAAGAGAGAGGAACCTTTTAAAAATAGAATCAAGATCCTGCAATGACTTCAAAGTTGTCTTCTTCGTCTCAATCTGGTGACTGAGTTCTAATATCTTGACAGAAAGAATAAAGGCAGAAAAAAATTTACTGGAAAATTGGTTTTGATCAGCAACAAGGAAATGATGAAATACTGTAATTAAAACATGTTGGCACGAACAGCCTTTTCCTGATTCAAAAGGTTCTTGAGGACCAGAAAGCACACATCTGAGAGCATGAAGCTAAAAAAATTTTGTGATTTAGACCTACCTATACACTATTAGTCATAAAAGGCATCATAAAGAAAGCATCATTTGAGATTTGAATACAAAAACACGCATCCTGAATGAATGATGGGACACTAAATTGTTTCCTTTTGATACATGTATAATGGTTCACAATCATGACATTAAAATAGTAAGGGTTGGTAAACCTTAATTTTGGAACCATGTTCATTTGAATAGTCTGCTTGATCGCCTGCAAGGGAAGAGATGTCTATCTGCATATCTGCTCTCTCAGGAGTCTGTGACACAAACATCGAGTTTTAGGATAGCAGTAAATCAATAATAAGCAAATTCATATCAGTTCCACAAACTAAGTTAGAAACCCTTTAAGTAGTGTCCAATTGAAATGAAGAAGTCAATGGATAAAAAAATTATGTTGCCGGATTTTCCAGAGAGATTTATGTCTTCATGAAATTGATAATTCAAGAGCTCAACAGAGATAGGAGAAAACAAGAAACAGTATATGACAATAACTTGTATTAAGTGCAGCGAAAAATAATCATATGCTGCGCATATAAGCTGCAATATTCTTTGACACTGAAGCAATTACTCTATGACGAAGCACAGATGCTATTTGGATGCAGCAGACAACCACATAACAAACCTGTGACTCAATGAATTCCAATGAGCAAGATAATTTCTCCAACTCAATCTCCATCTTATCATAATCTGCATTTTAGAAGAATATCTAATGCCATTATCATAGTCGTAATGACAAAAAATAATAACAAATTGAAGCCAAAAACACCAAGTTACACACACACACATACGTATATAGTGCCCCCAACAATAAAAAAAACAATGCCCCTTGTTGTCTCATTTAGAAAGCCTTCATTTTTCATATACTAATTCAGAATTCAGACACACAATTCTCACCTTCCATACTCCTCCTTTGAAGCTCTATAATTTCACTTTCAACATTCGCATTTTCACCATCCGCTTCATCCAACTCTTTGTTCAACTGTCTTATAAGCTCATCTACAATCCAAAAGATGCCCAATTTCAACTCCCAGTAAGAAAAACAGAGTAACTCCTAAAACTAAATACAATTATAGAAAGCATATTACCAAGGTCTACGTGCGGCATTGCGCTTAAATTAGAGAAACACTCCGATAAAATCCAATTAATTCCCCCCTGCAAACTCACACATTTCACTAGTGTAACAACAAAAGCTTCCTCAGACACTAAACAAATAAAAGGGATTTCCCATTTAGTTACCTCAAGCTCATGCGCTCTATTGTTCGCAAACTTCTCCTCTTCCTCCGGGCCAAGCTTGGAACTTTCATCAACATTTCTGAGCTCCGCAATTCGACTTCAGTTCACCACATAAACAAACCCCGTATCAGAAACTCAACAATTGTAAAAGCACATATCCGTACCTAAACGTGTACATAAATTCAACATCATAGGGGTTTCAATGCTTGCTCTGTGTGAGAATTCCTGACCTTCGGAGAAACTCGGCATCAAATCGTTGAGAAGGAGGAGATACGCTTGCTTCGCTCATGCTTCTTCCCCTATTTTGTCCTCTTCGTTACCTGATTTTCTCTGCAAATTTTCAGGGAAGAAATGTATGCACTCTGCAATTTTCACTGAAATATGTTTCTGAATTCTCTCTACTTTCGGCTTTCGGAAATCCCGCCAAGCGAAGAGATGAAAATGGGCTAAGGCCCAAATGTTTATTGCAAATGGGCTAAGCCCCAAATTTTATGCACTACGATTTTTAATCATGAATAATTCAAATTATAATATTTTCTCGTAACATCCATTTTTTACAAATAAAAATCCAAAAATACCTAAAAAAATAATATAGCGTGACTATATCTATAAATATATTACTATAATATATAAGAAAAGTGTGTTTCACTCAAATCATTGCAATTATTAAAGGTGAATTTTCATGATTTTAAATTATTTTTAATATAAAAAAAAGTTATTATTTGTAGTTTCAGAAACAAATGTTTCCATATTTGACATAATTTCATTATTAATTCTATAAAATACAAATTAATATTTATTTATCCTAATCATACACTATTAGAAGGATTTGTTTCACCTGAATAAAATCAATTTTGGCTAAATAGTGGATTTTTAAAATTTTGATTCTTTTAAAATATCTAAAAAAGACTATTATTGATTGTTACAAAACAAATATTGCTGATATAATTTTATCATTAATTATTCATAAGCTATAAATTAATATTTATTTGTTTTAAACATACATTATAAATACATTGAATAGCCTTCAATTGTCCCCTTAAATCTTGACCAATGTGTTTACGGACAAGAAAAAGGAAACAATATGGTCATAATCGATTTTCCCTTTAATTAAGGTTGAAACAATATATTTCTATAATGTAATTGGCGATCACTTGCCAATGATGATTAAATTATATAAATAAAAATTTTTCATATTTGTTATATATATTGTTTTTTAGAAAATTTTAAGAGTAATTTATATATTCGTTTGGTTTTTTTAATCCAAATGTTTATTGGTTACTTTTTAAAGTACTTTTTATTAATATATTATTTTTCTAGTTCAAAATTATTTCTGTCACCTAATTTAGGGACAGTTTGAAATAACTCTCCATCAATTTGGAATATTTTTACTTTACTCCCCATAAAATTATACTACATAATAGGATATAAATACGGCATTAGAACGTTTTAGTACTGCATTTTGTGAAAATTATACAACATATTTTGAGAGCTATTTTAAGTACTACATTATGTGAAAATTATACGACATTTTGCCAAAATGGGGAGTTAAGTAAAATATGATGCCCAATTAGAAATTTATCCCACATTACCCACCTAATGATTATGCAATCAACAACATTTATTATTTCTATGATTATAGTTCTTTATGAATTTTCTTATGTAGTAAAATTTTCTTTTCTACACCATGCTTTTAAATTGATTTCTTTTGCATTTGCCCTGGAAATATATTGCTTTTAGTTTTTACTTTTATTTTGAGTATTTTTTGGGTGATTTTTTTTTTAATTTTAAAGTATTATTTTTTTTACGCTTTTTTTATATTTTATAATGTTACAATAAAATTGGTAATAACTCAACCACGGAGAAAGTAATTAAAAATGTCTTTTTAGATATTTAATTTTGGTCATTTTTCCAATTCCGAGTTGCTTCAAAACTTGTTGATATAGCACAATTTAAAAATTAATTAATTTGAAAGAATTATCTATTCAAAAATTTCAATTTATACTTGAGATTCAATATTTTAGATTTGTTGATTTAAATCGTTCTTTATGATCTAGTATATAAATAAATCATTTTTTTATATCGGGAAACAATAAAAGAAAATTAGAAAAATTAAGCTAATATCGAAAACAATAACTCAAAACTTAAAATAATCGGTATTTTGTAAAATATAAGAGAAAATTCTATTGCAATATATATGGGGAAAATTGCATTTTCAGTCCCACTCAATTTATACTGTTGCAATATTAGTCCCACTCGATTCAAATTTTTAAAAAATGATCTCATGCTTTAAGAAAATTAATGTTGCAATAATGGTCTCATACATTACAATAGTTTTTTTTTTGGTCTGCCAAAGAACCAGCATGGCTAACTGCTATCTCTCATCTTCCAATTCGTGACCGTCCGCGGCTCCTCCGCCCATATCTTCCTATCTTCGGTCAAGTCATGTCCAAGTTTTGCAAGAATGTCCGCATCAAGGTTGTTCTCCCTATAAACATGTTGAATGGAGCTCTCCCACGGCTGATTGAGGTACGTACGACAGTCGTCCACAATCGCCCCATACGGATGCCACTCCGTGTTCCCTTGTTTGATGAGCCTCGTTACAATCTTGGAGTCACACTCAACCCGGATTCTGTTGAAACGACGGTCCCAGGCCATCTTCAAACCCTCCCTTAGACCCAGAAGCTCCGCGAGGGTGACCGGAACGTCCCCCAACTTCAAAGAAAAGCCACAGATCCATCTCCCATTCTCGTCTCTGATTAGCCCCCCCGCAGCTGCAGATTTATTCCTCTCCGACCGACTCCCGTCGGTGTTAAGTTTAACCCATCCATGTGGTGGTTTGATCCATCCCGCCTTAGGCCTCTGCCTTTGCACCAAGCTTCTGTGACCTCTTGGCCGCTCAATATCCGTAATATCATATGCACCGTTAGAAATTCATTTAAGGTATTTTTTGCGAATATTTTTCACGGAAAACTATCTTATTATGAAAAAAACAAATACTTATATCTCCTATTTTTGCTCAATTTACTTTAATTTCCTTACATTTCAACATCAATAACGGGTCAATATAATTAACACCATATCATAAGAAACGAACTTTACCTAATTCTCTAAAAGGTTAGGAGTTCGAAACCTAATTGTTAAAAAAAGTCCATTTGAGAGAGTTTTATTTATCGTCGGCCTCAAACCCAATTAAATGGGATATAAAACCCCCCAAAAATAATAATATAACTAACACCGTATTATTAAGACAACACACCACAACATCATTCAAATTGCATCAATTTCTTTGCTAATATTAATAACAATATATTCATAATTACATGTCATAAGTTATAATTATGTCATGAGTATCTTAAACCAATCCAAAAGATATGTAATTTTCCCCAATATGATGTTAAGTTATAATTGATCCAGTTTGAATGATGTTATAACATGTTATCTTAATAATACAGTGTTAATTATATTATGAGAAAAAGTTTTTTTGTCATTCGAACTTTGTCTTTTTTTTCGCAATTTACCATCTTAACAAACTTTCGTTGCAAACCGTCATCCAATCTTTGTATTTGTAATATACCGTCATTTAAGCTTTTCTTTTTTTGGTGATTTTGGTAAAAGTACAATTGACGTATATGTTTAATAAATATATCACGTGTCATGTTATTTAACCAAAACCACAAAAAAAAAAAAAAAATTCAGATGGTCGTATGTTACAAATGTAAAGATTGAATGACGATTTGTAACAAAATTTTGTTGAGATGGTAAATTGCAAAAAGAAGAAAAGTTCGAATGAAGAACAATCTTTTTCACTTATATAATTATTAGGGGTAAATATTTTTTGCCATCCGAACTATGCCCATTTTTGCAATTTACCATCCAAACAAACTTTCATTGCAAACCGCCATCCAATCTTTGCATTTGTGACAAAACGCCATCTAAACCTTTATTTTTTTGTGGTTTTGGGGAAAAAAATTGATACGTGGCATTTTCCTAAAATATACACGTCACACCAAAACCACATTCAGATGACGTTTTGTCACAAATACAAAGATTGGATGACGGTTTGCATTAAAAGTTTGTTTGGATGGTAAATTGCAAAAATGGGCATAGTTCGGATGACAAAAAATATTTATCCCTTATTATTAATATGTTAGTCTGTTGAAACTTAAAGAAATTAAAGTAAAATAAACAAAATATGAAATATAGGTATTTTTTATTATAATAAGATAGTTTCTCGTAAAAAATACCTTAAATGAATTTATAATAGTGCACATGATCTTTAAATGCCTAATTAACGTTGGGACTATTATTGCAACATGTGGGATCAATATTGCAATGTTTTCATAAAGTATAAGATCTATTTTAAATTTTGAAATGAGTGAGACTAATTTTATAACGGCGTAAATTGAATGAGATGAAAAATACAAATTTTCATATGCATGTATATCTAAAAAAAAAAGAAAAAAAAAGAAAAGGAAAAACACATAAAATGTTTTTAGATGGTGCTAAAAGTTATTTTTTCACCATTTGATGTTTTCAAACGAAAAACATATAAAGACGTTTTTAGATGATTCTAAAAGTTATATTTTCACCACTCGATGGTTTCAATTTCCACCTATAATTTCAAGATGTAAAATGTATAAATAGATGATTTACTAGGGTTGAGTCCACGTGTATCTCCCACACTGACAAGTGACCAATATTTTTTTTTAATGCACTTTATTAAAATATAATATTTTTCCCCCTCCATATATTTCTCTATAAAATCTCTCTCATAGTTCATGCTAATAAAATATAATATATTTTTTTCCCCTCCATATATTTCTCTATAAAATCTCTCTCGTAGTTCATGCTAATGAAAACACTGGAACTTTTGCAGTATGTTTGTATCTCTCACAATGTGTTTATCTCAATCACACACTGGATAACACTATCCACCGGAATTTTCACAAATATAATTTTACAAGTAGGTTAGCCCTAATTGGCACTCAAACACTATTTTGGCGCTATCACGTACGTCTAAATGCAAGACGTACTTCTTGACTTCATTCACCCTCACCGCATAGCACAATGACTTTATCTGCAATAATTTCAATTCATCAATTAAAATACCACTCAAGTATATTTACGTATACCAACTAGTGCCATTAATTAATTGATAAATTAACTTGAAGAACACGATGTTTTTGTGGTGGATTAATATCAGTAGGAGCATAATGCATTTCTCCTGCATTCCAAGCAGAACCTATTGCACTCGCTTTTATTGGAAGCACATGAACGGGACACGAAACAAAATAATCGGCTTTCAGCATTAGTTTCAACCATTGAGAGACCGCTTCCGAGTCTCCCATTCACATTATCTGGCTTATTGGGAAAATAAATAAATAAACCAAAACATCAAAATTGGATTTGAAAAGCAAAAGGCAAGACAAGATTTAGAGATTACCATGAATTTCTTAACCTTAAGATAATGAATCAAACTAAATCAAATTAGTATTAATTAATAGTTAATTGGCCAGAAAATACAAGGGAAAATTACAAATTTGGGATAGTAACATACCCCAATTTGCATTTTGGACTTTAATTTGGCATTTCCAATTTTAGTAACAATAATTCTAAAAATTTTGCAATTTCAGCCAAATTTCAACCGAAAACCTAATTCTACACCGGAAAACAGTATGTGATCGCCTGAAACCAGTTGAAGTCATGCGTGGCAAAACAACCTATAGGGAAAATTGTAAATTTGGGATAGTAACATACCCCAATTTGTATTTTTGGAAATTAATTTGACATTTTCGATTCAGGGACAATAGCTCTACAAATTTCGCAATCGAAAACCTAATTTTGCATTGAGAAACTGCACGTGATCGCCTGAAATCGATTGAAGTCATGCGTGGCAAAACAGTCTGGACCACATAAGCAAAAGAAAGTCATGTCAATTAAAACATAATTTCACATGTGCATAAGGACTTTAAATTAAAATTTCGTAATTTTTCAAATTTCATGATAAATTTGTAATTTCACGAAAAATTACATAATAAATTTGTAATTTCACTATATCTCAGGCCGATTGTAATTATCCCAAAATAAAATGATCATATCATTGGTAAATGGAGTGTGTATACCGGAAGAGTCAACACCTAAGTTTGATTTAACAACCTCAATTCTTAGATAAACTACTGTAACTTTCTGATACTGATCAGTGATATGTCATCACCTCTGTAATAGGAAAGAATCATGCGGACAACAATGCATGAATCAAAAGACATAGCTTCATGCCAAACGCAATCACAACTTTCATAAATGCAGGCATGTTTTACAGTCCTAACAAGACATAAGGTTGGCAATGATTAAAAATCTTCTTCTTCCAAGTCTCACAAAACAGCTGCTCAATTTCTAAGCAGTCGTAATTTTACGAAGAACTACGTTTGGCATGATAAATTGAACGTATGAATAAGGTAAAGAATATGGAATTCATTTTGTTGTTAATGTCTTTGATAATAATTAAGGTTCTCGAACCGGTCTAAATGCTTCTGTGGATCCGTGGCTCCATTACACTTGGGCAGCCCCGATGTCTTGTAGCCCAGAGGGAGCTCGTCATCTATGATCCTTTGGCTGAATGGTCCACCTCTCCTAAGTACCCGCATGGGGGTGACCGGTACTAGCCTCTCCATATCATCAAGCCTCTACTGCAGCCTAGCAACCCAATTCGGTTGTTCTACGTCAATATGATTCCTTCTTCCATGTTGATAGTCAGCAGGCGGTAGGAGCCATACGTGCTGCGCTGCGAAACCACCAACTGTTTGGGTTCCACCATTTCCGGCTTCCTAAAGGTTCACGTTAGAGTGGATGTTAACCTTTTCAGCAGGTGCCTAATCCCGCACCTCCACCTGAACCAACGAGGGATTCCTGATGGAGGTCCGTCCCCCGGCTCCTTCTGGGAGCGAGGTCTTGAGAGGTGGTGGTTGTAACACCCCAAACGGAGAATGCCACATCCCCCGCACTATGACCCAGACCCGTAACATGAAATGAAAGTCCATGCCCGAATCCGAATCAAAGCGAACGGGAGACCAACTCACACACTAGGCTAGGCGGATCTAACTTGACCAAAACTCAGAGTGCGGAAGCAATTAAAACCAACAACAAGAGATAGCGGAAGCATTTAAAACAAAACATGCAAATCAGGTGACGGTTTCAACTAGCATAGATACCTAATCCCGAATATCAACATAAAGTAATAATCATCAAGTGCCACAAGGGGCCGAATGAGAGTGCCACACAGGGCTACCGAATAGTAAAGTATAATCTCAAGTCTACGAGTCAAAGCATAAGTAAAGTGTATGAAAAGACAAATACAAACAGAAAGACTAGACCGACGAAGTGCAACTCAAAGGACTCACTTCCGCCTAGCAAACGCCAACAACCTGCAACTAAAAGTGTAAATGAGGGGCCAGTCAACTTGACCGAGTGAGGGGCTAACGCACACCCACATTATATATATATAAGGAGCATAGCACAGAATAAAAAGGATGGACTCATGAACCGGGGATAGGTGTTACATACCAAAACGTTTTGAAAGAACCCGAATAAGATATAGATATAAGTTTAGAAACCATTTTCCAGAAAGACTCTATCCCGATTCATAATCCCAGAACATAACATAATCAACTACTCGGCGAGTACGAGCTTCCCACCTTTACTCCTCAGAACATAAATCACAATCAATCCAACCACTACACCAATGATGAAGGGGATGTACAGTCCCCAAAACCATCTATAATAACACCGTAAAAAAATAGACTCGATCTCAAGAGGGTAGCGACCCCACAAGAGTCATCCCCGGCCTTAGCCGAAGGCTCAAGGTATCACGCCTCCCTCATCACCCTAAGGTCGCGCAATGATATCTCAAATGGAACTACGCAATGGGTAAATAACCCGACGGCCCTAACCGTCCCGGGGGACCCATTACCCGCAGCTCCTAGGATCCACAACAGAACAGATCATTACATAACATACGCCAATCTTTCATGGCAATCTCGCTACAGAATTAGAACACAACTGTTTTCCAAAATAGCTTACATATGCCTCAAAAACTGGTTTTATATTTACACCATTCCTACGCGATGGAACTTTAAGCCTCATGGCCTCCATCCACGCAGGACTCACACAAGATCATCAACATATCATATTCAGCACATACATATCTATAATAGAGTATACTCGCATGCAAGGGTAGAAATCAACATGTAAAGGCCATAGGTCGCATAACTATACAAAATCCTAAACCTCACCTCGTGAAAGTAGAGTCTGAGAGTGTGAAGGGCCAAACACTCTAAACCTCAGGCTCACCGGCACCACCAAACTCTGTGACAAGACATACAGAAGCCCAGACTTAGACTTTATATGAACCAAACAAGACGCACGGCGTTGCTCAACATGATCGTGGTTATGCATAAGTGTTCATGTTGTGCTTGGATAAGGTGTCGTGGTCATTCAAGGCATATCAATGCTCAACAAGGTCATATTTACAAGCAACCAACACGCAATTCCATATCTAAAGATGCAAGATCAATTTAGGAAGTCAATGTATTCACAAAATGCATATTAAATCAGCCAATGTCACAGGGTTCAATTATAATATTAGAATTAAGCATCAAGTTCATGTCAAGTTATAAAGTGCATAAGTAAGAGCAACTTGATCATATAAACATACAGTTGGTGTACGTAGATGGCATGCTTGATACAAATAAAGAGTGCATCTAATTCACTTAAGATCATACTTTACAACTTCACAACATGTTTGGTACATAAGCTCAAGTCACATTCATAGTTTCATAAATATTACACTTACATCCCCTAAGTCATTTATAAAAGTTTAGAATTATTATACATACATCCCCTTAGTTGATTACTAAGCATAATTGTTCGTTTAAAGTGTTTATACAATTATTCAACTAGGAATTAATTACTTACAAACATGATAATTATCAATTTATCGTAATTCATAATATACCATTTTCTAGTAGTAAGGGTAAATCAAGATATTACAATTCTAACTCCTATCATGCATAAAGCCTCAAGTTGTTCAAGCATCTTTCATGTATCATAATTTTATATTTGAAACACAATTTACAACAAACATAACATGGAGAACGTCTCAAATCTATATAGAGAAATCACAACATGTTCGTTCTTCTAAAATATCATTCAAGTTCATTTAGTCACATAAAAGATTAGTTTCTAAATATTACACTAACACCCCTTCGTACTTAACAAATAGCGTAAATTCATCACATCGGTATTCAAATTGTAAATCGAAACTGTAGCACCCGGAACGCCGAGATGCCACACCCCCGCACCATAAGTCTAGCTCACACATGAAATGGGTAGTCCATATATGAACCGGACTCATGGCGAACGGGTGACAAATAAAAAAAAAACTCACTAGCTAGGCGGGACTAACCCTCAAACCAATCAAGTCCAAATCTAGGAATTTAAAGCGGAAGCATAATAATTCCATTAGCATTTATCAAATATCTCAAAAGAATTAACCTCCAACTTTATATCAATACATATAGTAGTAGGTACCAACACTCATCAATACATTATCATCTCCAACATATCCATAACATGAAAATGCAATGATAGACTCAACTCGACAACTGGACACGACTCGGACTCCCGCCTAGCACGCCACTGACAGTACCTGAAAAGTGTGAGGTGTCAGTCTACCACAGACTGAGTGAAGGGTTTATAAATAAATATTCGCGCAAGTAACATGCAAGTCATAATCTCGGGTAAAGGTTTATAAAATAGAAACAATATAAGTTTAATAGTAAAAGATAACTCGCCCGAGATTACAACTAATAAATTTAACAATACAACCAATTTAATTCAATTCAATCAGTGGCCCGGCGAGTGAGGGCAAATCTCCAACCTTTCTCCGATAGTGTACAATAATTCAGTTGTAATTAATTAAGTGATCAAGCAATAGAAATTAGTGCACACTTAGCAATTTCCGTCCATCCTTCTTCCTCCGGGTGATGGGGGATTGCAAGGCCCCGCCATCCAATCTCATTGAGCATAGGGTTCATGAGTCCCTATGCCCGGAACTCCTTCCTCCACTAATCTCCTAGTGGAGTCAGGGGGCATCCCTCGTTTGGTGAGGATAGTGCAAGAGTTACCCGTCGGTCCTTGCCTTCCCGGTTGGCTCAATACACTACCCTCAGGCCCAATGTGAACATGCTTTACTCGCCAAAACAATCAATCAATCAATCAATCAATCAATCGGTACAATTCGGTAATTCATTTGAAAATAATAAGGTTTTGGCAAAATATAGATATATAGATACATTTTGGCCGAAAGATCACATAGGGTTGTAAGGGTTCTATATATCTAGAAATTAAACCTCACATGACGAGCGACGGAACAAGACAAGGATACAAGAAAGTGCCCAAACGATCAATGATCTCCGCCCTGGAGAAACTGGACAAGAAAGGAAATGTGGGAACTCGTAAGACATGACTCAATATGAGACCAAGTATGACGCACGACAATGCTCATGTAATTTAAATAAAACCAATCAATCAATTAACACTAAGCATGTATAAAGACCAATTAACACCTAAGAGGTGAAATTAATAACAAGAAATCATATACTCATATTATTCAATTATTTCAAGTTCAATTCATAGAAGGCATGGAGTCACACAATACGTTTGAGCAATTAAGTACCAAGAAGTGTCAAGTAGGAGCATACTTATCAATTAAACAAGTATATAAATCATATAATTCACATATGGGAGCCAAGAGAGTGAAAGAAATGCAATAAGAAAGGTTTTGGTGAAGTTTGGCCAAAACCAACAATTTTTGGAAATGTATATGTTGTGGGAAAACTGGAATATCTTAAATTCTAGAAGTGGGAATCGAGTTTTGTTTGTTGGGTATGAAATTAGACACAAAGACCTTTCCGACAGTATATGGCACGTTTTCTAATTCAAAGCGAGGTGAAAATGGCGTTTGCCCGAAGTTGGACAAAATGCAGGAAAATAAAAGGTGACACGCCCGTGTCACCATTACAAGGCAAACCGTGACACCCCCGTGTCACGGTACAGAAAATCAAACCAACCTGCACCCCCGTGTCACGCTGAACAAGGCAAAGTTGACACTCCCGTGTCAACTGTACGCAGCAGAAAAAAACAGGGCAAAACAGGGCATTAACGCAACAACAACAACAACCAACCAAAACACCAATTTTCAATCATCAAATGCAATCAAAACTTGAAGAAACATGTATTCATACTTGAAACACGATAAAATCTAACACATCTACTCATATCATGCATTGATCATCAAGATTTAACAATATCAAACCCATATACAATCATGAACACCAACTTCCATGTTATTTAAGAAATCATGCAAGCTTTCAAGATTAAAGTCCTAAGCATGCTTCTAACCATAAAAGAACAAGAAATCATCACTTAAGCATCAAACCCTATCTCATAAATGAATCAAGAATTCAAGAAAAATCTCCATTTATACCTTAGTATGAAGAAAGAAAGGATGGAAGAGATGATGGTATGATGATGAAGCTTCAACTTATGCAATTTTCCTCCTTGAATTCTAGCTTGAAATGATGAAATCTCCTCTTCTCCTTCCTTGGTGTAAATACCGTGTATTAGTGTGTGTGTATGTGTGGAATTTGATGAAATATGACGATAATTAAAATGAGAGAGATGAATGAGATATTTATCCAAAGTCTTCCACTAAATGAGATGACTCAACACATTTTGCATTTTAGTCCTTACCTCATACTAATTTACAAGTTAGAGATGCATCCACTTGACATACATGATAGATGGTTGTATACATATATATATGAGACTCTAAAATAATATAATACAATGGAGTTAATTTATATGACCAAGTAAAGTCACATATAGACACTTAGGCACGTTAGCAATTAATTCACGTAAATCTCACATTAACAATAATTTCATATAAATTCATAGAAAATATAATGCATCTAAGGTTATGCAATGCATATAAATTATCACATATTGCACATATGAAAAAACGGGGCGTTACAATTCTCTCCCCCTTAAGAGGACATGGTCCCCAGGTCCACTGCCGAGTTTTAAAATGATACACAAGCAACAAGAGAGCCCCGTCTCTTAGACAAGTAACGAGAGAGCCCCGTCCCTCCACAAGAAATGAGAGAACCCCGTCTCTCGAACAAGAAATGAGAGAACCCCGTCTCCCGAACATGAAATGAGCGAACCCCGTCTCTCTAGCAAGTAAAGAGAGAATCCCATCTCTCTAACACGTAGTGAGAGCTCCCCGTCTCTCAAACAACTAAGGAGAGTACCCCGACTCTCACACAAGCAAGAATTCCAAGAGAACACTTAATTAAACATTCATACAGAACTTCACGTAATGAACAAATGGAGGAAATCAAATATGCAACTAGTTTTACAAAAGCAATTAATAAATACAAAGAACCATACGGTTGATAATAAAATGTATATTACACATGATATGCATGATTAGGTGTACCATTCACCATGGTCTTAGAAACTTCAATGGCAGTGACTTGATTTAATACTTGATTCTTTGATCAGAATCCCTTCTAACCAAAATGCCATTCCTCGGATGCCTGATGTCAGTATGTACCCCAATAATTACTCAATCTCCATCCCGCGATCAAATTTTCTAACCTTTCTACCACCACGGTTCGAAGATTCAATTCTTGAGTATGCACTTGGTAGTAATCCGACCACCCATTCTTCTTACCAATTATAGTTGACGTCCTCCGATGCCCGGACTAATTATTTGATGACTCGAGGTCTACCTTTTATCCTTCAAAATATTCCCGGTTCAAGTAACTCTCAGGTGATCCCTTGCGATAGAGAATGTTCCCATCGAGTTGTTTTTATCTTGTAATATGGTAATAGTGTCGCACCTCTTTGGTCACTTCGTGCAAATCTTGAATGACAGTCGCTTTCCTTGAAAAATTCTTACCTTTGATCAAAATAAACTTAATCAATCTTATAAAAATCATGATCTCTCCCATTTCTCATCAAATTTGTTTCAATTTCAACTCGGCTCAAGATATGCCTTCTTATGGCTTTTTAAAATCTCCATTTGAGAACTCTAGGCGCACGAGATTTAAACTATTGAAGACTTCATTCACCTAGTTTCGATAGAGAGTTTCCGAAGAACCATTTTCCTTGAAGTTTCAACTCTCCCAAGTGAGATCCAAACATCGACTTTAAGTTGTTCCCCGACCGGCTCTCCCCCTTAAGAAAATAGGAATATTTTCTGTCTAACTTCTAGAACTAGTTCTACCCTTTCTCAAATCCAAGCTTCTCTTCTTTCTAATTCTCTTGAAGTACCTCTAACTCTCGATCTCATTCCCGAAATATTTCTCTATCTCAATTGGAAATCCAACGAACACTGAATCCTTCCTCATTTCTTGAATATCCATTCCATTTCTTGAAGCTTTCACCCTTTCCAAAATCATTTCCTAAATATCCTCATCCTGACCTTGGAGGTCATCAAGCATCTCAATCTCCTAATTCATCCCTTGTTGTTGCTTTCAAGTAACCACATCATTTGTAACCCTTACATTTTTGTTGCTTCTAACAAATGTAATTCATTTGAGCACAACCACAAATTTGAAGTCATTTCCCCAGTCGACTCAACTTCCTTGATATCAGCAATTTTAAATCTCGCCACTTGTTCGGACATTTCATCTCACGTTTATTTTTGAAGTGACAACTTCTTCCATCCAACTCCTAACTACTTTTCCTGGCCTTTCAATTGTTCTTTCTCCCTTTTGTTCCTCACTTTGCAACCCAATTCTTTCCGTATCATACTTCGGTTGTGTCTCGGTTGAAGTAATGCTTGATAGATGAGGTGGAGAGATTTTCTATCAACAAAACACTTAAAATGCATGTTGGGTTAAGATGTCGATGCACGTATTACACTCATAAATAATAAATACACAAGTTGGAAAAATTACGCTCAAGTAGGAATGCATATATAATTAAAGAAATTTAAATAATTTGAACAATGTATGATGCACGTGCTCATGAATGCGTTGAACCTGTCACGGTAGTTGCATCTTTTAGCTTGACACTTTTCCTTGTTTGTTGATTTATGAGCTGGCCTTGAATTGATTGGCCATTTCTTGTTACCCACGGTCTTCCGTATTTTCAAAGTTCATAACTTCAACTGGTACCGTTCCATGACCCGATATTGAAATCTCTTAAACCCAATTCTTCACCTTAAACATCTTCTTGCTCGAAGTTTCCTTATCTCAACTCGTACAACTTCGTAATCAAAATTATGATTCTTGAGCTCAAGTTCTTCGACCTTCATGAAATTGATACCTTACCTTCTTAATCGATTCCCTTGTTGCTCCATATCTCCCAATTCAAACGCCTAACCCGACAATTCAGCTTGGATATAAAGAATAAACTCAATCCGGCCGAACATCGAACCTTTAGTACTCTAATTTACCACGAGCTTGCAATCACTATATTAGTCGTTCTCTTCATTCTTCTTCATCGATCTAACCTCCTCCAAGATTTCCTTCGTTCCATCCCTCGGTTTGCACAACCCCTTTGGGTTTGGTTAACTAACTTAACTTTCGATGTGGCATGGTGTATGTATTAGTCTTATGATAACCTAGCATCATCGACCCCAACTCCACCTCTTTGAACTTCTTCTACTTACCTAAAGCTTGTAGGTCATCCCACAACTTGATTTTCGGTTCCAATAGTGGAAAATCCTCAACTTGTTTACAACTTCGAACCCTAAGTCCCTAGTACCCTCGAGGCCTCCCTGTTGATTGAGACCTCGAACCTTAAAACACTCTAGAGGTTTTCTTCAGTTAAATTTGAATTAAATCAAATTAGACAGTTAGGGTTAAATATGCGCGTAATTAATCAAGTTGACAATTAATCTTAGAATAATTCGAATTATCACATATTAAATTGGATTTACATTTAATCACATAATTCAAGAACTCTTAAATTAAACACATACAAGTGTAGAGACTTACTTGTTAATACCATCATGACGCCCTTCGAGAATACGGGCATCACAGTGGTTCTGTTCTTTTAGCTGGGTTTACCACCCAGCGAGTCAGTATTCTCACGTGTTCTGGGTCTGCTGCACAATGCGCGGGACTGCTGCATCAATGGCACCATCCACCCTCCTGTTAAGCTCCTCTGGGGTGAGGTGAGATGGATCAGCAGGTTGCGTCACTTGGTTGTTCAGCCCTTCCGTGATACCTGCCACGTTGGCTGGCCTAACGGCCCGTTGGGTACCTACGATCAGGGCTGCTAACTCTCCTAGTTCCTCTGCCGATAAGTGGCGAGAGCCCTGACCTCCAGATCCAGCGGGTAGTAGGGATGTAAACGAGCCGAGCCTTGGTAATTTTTGTTGGTTCGGGCTCGGGGTCGTGGTCTGAGAATTGGGTTCGGGTTCGACTTGCGAGCCGACAAGCCATAATTTTCCTGGTTTGGGCTTGGCTTGTGCTTCGTTCGCACTGGCCCGGCTCGGCTCGTGAACCAAGCCTTTACCTTAAAAAAAAAAAAAAACAAAAATTGCTTCCACGACTTATTTAATTCTTAAAACACACAAAATTGCGTAAAAATTCAGATCTATGCCAGCAATGCGTTTGGAATTTGGGATTTCATTACTAACAAAGTTAATTATATACATAAAACGAGTCTTTACCAACACAAAAAACATAAAACTAGTTACTGCTTTCAAAAAAGGAAATTTTCAAACACAAGTGCTTGCAAATTAAAGAAAAAAACGTATTTTTTCTCGAGAAGCACGGTGATGGCGACGATCAACAGAGGAGGCACACGGCGGAGATGGTGGTAGACTTGGTGCGGTGCCGGTGGTAGGTGATTTTTGCCACCGCTGGTGGTATTGTGGTGGGCATTTTTGCTAAGGTTGGTGGTGGTGCGGTAGTGGTGACCTGGAGACGCCAAAGAAGAAAGAGGAGACGTGAGAGAAGAAGAGAGAGGCGTGAGAGAAGAGGCTCAGAGGAGACGTGAGAGTAGAAGAGAGGCGTGGGAGAATAGAGAGGTGGTGTGCTGCTGTGGTAGAAAGGGAAAAACTGAAATTAGGGTTTATAACTTATAATATATTTATATATATATATTTTAGAAAGCATGGGTCGCGAGCCACGAGCCAAGAAATTAGGGGTGAGCAGAAACCGAACCGAAACCGAAAACCGAACCTAACCAAAACCGAACCGAACCGAGGCCTTTCGGTTCGGTTTCGGTTAATGGTTTTTAATATTTTCGGTTTCGGTAAAAACCGAATGGTTTTCAGTTTTTACCGAAAAACCGAACTTAGGTTGATTAGTGAATAGGGTTTTAAAAATTAGGGATTGCATTCTGTAATTTCATTTTCCTTGCGTTCTTTTAGTCTTGCTTTGGGTTTTGTAAATTTTTCTTCCTTCATCTTAGATCGGCCTCCTCCAGATCTCCATTCTCCGACTTCGACAGCACAGGTGACGGGTAGAGAAGAATAAGAGTTGTTGTGATATTTGCGCATCGCGCACCAGACATTCCATTTTCTTTTGAATTTTACTTTCTCCTCTATTTATTGGTATATACCTCCAAAGTCCGTAGTTATTGGTTTGGTTTTGTAAGAAAATCATATCCTTTGTTTAGTTCTTCAATTATCAGAACTCAGAAGCAAGAAGGAGCTTTAACATTGAGTTTTTTTTTTTTTTTTTTTTTAATTTTTCGGTGTTTCGGTTTTTTACCGAAACCGAACCGAAAAAAATCGGTTTTTACCGAACCGAAACCGAGCCCTTTCGGTTTTAGCTAACAGATTTCCGAATTTTCGATTTTTAACCGATTGCTCACCCCTTCAAGAAATAGAAGGTTCGGGCTTGGGTTCGAATATTCACAAACCGAGCCAAGGCTCGGCTTGGCACGACATGGCATCTTCGAACTCAAGGCTAAGCTTTTGGCAAGTCAGCTCGTCAAGCTCGCGAGCTGGCTCGTCTAATTTACATCCCTAGGGGGCAGGTGTACCTCTTCGGCCGCCTCCGATGTCCTAGCAGCCTGCTGGTGGTCGCGAACCTGCTATATGAGCCTCTCTAGCTGCTCCAGGGTTGATGGATATATTTCCTGAGCAGGCGGACGGGCTGTTTCTGGCGGAAGCACCCCAGGTACTAGCGGGTTGCTAAGATCCGGGATGGTTGGTGGATCAGTCGGTGGGTCCCCGCCTACTTGCTGCGAATTTTAGTCACCAGACCCTCTTGGATCGTAGTTAGGCCTTCCTCCGGGTCACTCTCGGTGGTTCCTCTCCGAGGGTTATTCCTAAAGGCCGATACTCGAATGGCATCTACCAAGAGCTGCAGGGGGACATTTTCTCGCTCAAGCAAATCATCAGCGAGTAGGCCGCTCTCCGGCTGGTCGTCCGATGCCCTGCTTGCCTGGCTGGAATTGCTCACAGCAGTCTTGGCCCTTTGAATCTCAGACTCGTTCCCGACAGCAGTTAGGGGAGGAATCGGCTCAGTCGGGGTGTGATCATTGTTCAGTCCGTCTGAAGCCATGTATGACCTGATAGAATTCTCACGCCTCAACTTAGATGTTCCCACAGACGGCGCCAAGTGATGCTTGTCGATTTCAACACCACTAAGTTAAGAAATAAAGATGGAAAATTGTATTAATAATGAGAAGAATTGCAATGGAAATAAGAGTACAACAAAGAATAATTATAAAGCTTATGGTAAATGTAGAGAGCCGTTGGATGATGTAGTAGATAGTAGTGCCGCTTGCTAAGAACTTCACTTCTTCAGAGAACGAGAATATGAAATGCCGTGGAAATATTAAAGCTGATAATGTCTCAAAAGTTGCAGAATGGAACTGCATAGAGTCCTTTTATAGTGTGAGAGGAGGGGGGAGGTTATGATTGGAGCAGGTGCTATCTAGGTAGGTTAATGGTGAAGAGATTTGAGGTCATGAGACTCCTCTCTTCTTAGGATTAACCGGTACTTTTGAGTCTAAATGCTTTTGCCGAGATTTCTTTTCTTCAATCACGTGCTAGAATAACCCCCAATATTCAGGGAAGGTTGTTAGGGTTACTTTTGGCGTTTGGGCTTGCCTACTGGGCCTGGTAACCAGCCCGTCGCCCACCTGCTGGACCAACCCTAAAGCCGGCTGTTGTCTCAGATGAATTGGGCCATCCGTTTAGGCCCGGATGCATTATTCTCCTCTGGTATCACAAGGGAATCTTGTATTTGGCCGTGCCATACAAGTTGAATGCTGATAGGGATCTTCGAGACTTGCTTTCTTTTATTGAAATTAAGATGCATCTTCCCTATCGAATGCTAGTCGAGCAACTATGATATATGGAAGTTGATATTATGCAATGTTTAGTGGGTGAGAAATAGATACTTCAAATTTGTTTTCGAAAAAGTAGAAAAAAAATCTCTGATTTTCATTGCATTTGCTTATTGTCCCGAGATTTGTTCTATCGAGTCATTGAATTTGGTAATGACCCTTCCAATCTATAAGATTTCTGTGTAATGCATTTAATGTATCAAACGTACATTTAGCCGTAACATGTTTAGTTTTTTACGGTTGAAGAAGGCAACAGGTTTCTCTTCTAAGCATCTACTTCTTTTGCTTTGAGTTTGAATGCTTGCCTTACCATTAGAATTTCTTCACAAATCAGTTTTGGAGAGTATTTAAGAAACTGTCTTTAAATAAGCTTATATTTAGCTATTACATAAATGATGTTTCTCAATTCTCCGTAACTCCCGAAATACCGGCAAAGCGAAAAGATGAAAATGTGTCACCAAAAAAAAAAAAAAAAAAAAAAAAAAAAAAAAACACGGAGATGAAAATGGGCTAAGACCCAAATATTTTTTTCTGGCTGAGGCCCAAATGATATGGACGGCAATTTAATTATGATTTAATCCAAATTAAAATATTTTCCTAATCTAAATATAAACTATATAATACAAAGTAAAGGGATACAAATTAGTATTCCAATTTCCAAATTAAAAGAAAATTTATCATTTTTAATTGAGTAAAAATAAAGTTGTCAGCACTAGAAAATATTTTAACTTTATCCAACTTAATTTTACATGATAGATATTTTATATTTATTATTATTATATTAATTATATACCAAAAATAAAAAAATATTTACATAGGTCATAGCCCATAGGGGATGGGGGCCTACGCCCCCACCTGGTCGTTATCACTTCCGGAGCAAAATTCCCCTTAAGCTACTCAGGCAAGTGACAAGTCCATCTGCCCAACACTCAGTAAGAGCTGTACTCTCTGCATCAAAACTTGCACCCACAATATTTTAAGCTATTACCTGGAATGGATAAACCTCGGAGTTTTCATTGTTGATCGCATGTCGCTTTCTTCACTGACTTGGCGACGACACCCATATAAATAAATGTGCTGTTCTTATCTCTATCCGCGAGCTCATCACGCAAAGTTGAATCGGAAAAATGGAAACCAGATTGCAGTTGGTTTTCCTGGGTTTGATTGCACAATCATTGATTGTATTTGTTGGCGGAGAATTTTTTAAGCCGTTCAATGTGAGCTATGATGGAAGAGCGATGATCATTGATGGGAACCGCCGGATGCTGATATCCGCCGGGATTCACTATCCTAGAGCCACTCCGGAGGTAATTTTATCAGCTGAAGTTTCGTTGCAGTTTTAGATTGTTGTTTTTTGGTGGTTTTCTTTTTTAATAAGCTCCGAGTATTCGGTAAAATTGTACTTGTGATTTTTGTTATTTGAAGTTGTTAGTTGTGGCTGAAATGGAAAAGGGTTTCAGGAAGGAGAGCTGATTCTTGAGGATAATGTAATGGGGAATGGTCTGCTAGTACGCCCTAGCTGAAGCCTGAATTAAATTATTGTTGTATTCTTGAAATTATATCCATAAACTAATGCAATGCTGCATGTTCAGATAGCAATTAAATGTTTTGTGGTTTCCATAGCAATGTGTTGTGTGGTTTTGTGTTTTTTGGTTGACGAGATTGCTTTGATTTTCGCATGCGCTCTTTAGTTACTCCAGGAGTTAAAGCTCAAAACTTTTTTGCAACATAGTTACAATAACTTGATCGAACAGTTCAATCTATGAAGGACCATCATAGCCCATAAAGTACGAATTTATCATAATTGCTGCATTAATCTTCAGCATATCTTTGGTATTTGCATACTTTCCTGAAAAAAGTAACTATCTCCAAAATTTGTCAATATGTGATTGTGGCTTTTTAAACAGATCATTGACGTGAATAGGAGTTTTCTTGACATATTAAGCTTTTAATTTTCTTTTAGATTCTTCTGTCCATCCTATTGTTAAAAATTGTCCTCTATGTTTGATGGTTTAAATTAATGCCAGATGTGGCCCAATCTGATCTCTAAGAGCAAGGAAGGCGGAGTGGATGTCATTGAAACATATGTGTTTTGGAATGGCCACGAGCCAGTGAGGGGACAAGTATAATTTCGATCCTATTTTTTGTACTTCTATATGCGTTTGTATTATGTTATTGTTCTTTACTAACCTTTTTTTCTTTTCAGTATAACTTCAAAGGAAGATATGATCTGGTGAACTTTGTGAAGCAAGTGGGGTCCAGCGGACTTTATTTATTTCTCCGTATAGGTCCTTACGTTTGTGCAGAGTGGAATTTTGGGTTGGTTTCTCTTTTCCGTATCACTTACATTATGAAAGTTCTGTATTTGCGTAGTACGTACGGTTTTCATTTTCATCCATGTGAAGCATTCATAAGATATGGTTTTATGTCCATTGCTCTCTATTCCTCCAATAAAATGTTTCAATACTTATTGGAGAATGGTCATATATATTAATTGCGTCAGGCTTATCGGTGATTAAAATAACTTTACAAACTTTTAACTGGCTAGTGAACTAAGTGAATCCAAATTTGGACAGAAATCTAGATATATTAAAGAAAGTTCTAGCACAGTGAATCAAAGATTATGTTAACAGTTTTATATAGACAAATTCCAGCAAGTGCATAGAAAATTTACTTTAAGTGAGAGGAAATCCTAAGATCAAAACTTATTTTTTAGTACAGTGGAACCTAACTAGGATATCACAATTAGTAGGGCTTGATTATTCAAGATTACAACAAGAAGTGCTTAAATACTGAAAATTCGTTTACACGAATCTTCCAATGATGTTTCGTCTATGATAAGTATGGGATATGCTTCTACCATACAGCTTCCTTGATCCATGCTAATTTCTGATGCAGAATATTTTATATTTGCTTAAATAATAAATAAAATACTTCTCTGATTAAAGATATAAAACTATAAGTGTATCCATCTATCTATCAATCTTTATGGTACTTTACCTTGTCCATCTTAATCATTTTAGGGGCTTTCCTGTTTGGCTTCGTGATATTCCTGGTATTGAGTTTCGAACAGACAACACTCCCTTCAAGGTACTATAAGAGAACCAGAGGAATGTTTTAAGCCTACTGCTTGTTGTTTTACATAATTTAACTCTTATACCCGACATGGTTTCTTTTTTCTTTTGACGGTTCTTAATAGTTTCTATTTGGCCAGTATATTTAGGTGGGCTGGGTAGCACCATTTTTATTGACATCTATGCCTTTTAAACTATTTCAACTTTGCCACTGTTCAATTTATGATGTATTCTTGCTCTTTGTCAAACAGTAGAGCTTTCTTATCTTTGTATATGTTACTCCTCATCTGTTACAGCTATACGGATAAACGTGGTCCTTCTTACTGTTTACAGGAAGAAATGCAGCGCTTTGTCAAAAAAATAGTGGATTTGATACGAGAGGAGTCACTTTTCTCTTGGCAAGGTGGACCAATAATTATGCTGCAGGTCAAAGAAATACTCTTATATCATAGGTTTGCTTGATAAAGAAAACTGTAACTGGCACTAGAGTAGTGAATCACGTTTCACAGTATCTTTCTTCCATTCTCACTTTGTCTGTAGAATATCTTGGTAATTCTCTTTGTTAACTTCTTTTCTTGTATTTTGTTTAAAGATGAGGTAAAAGGACTGTTCTATTTGATATGTATTTCTTTCGGACCTTAATTCTTAAAAAATGTAGCCTTTTAGTGTAAATTAGAGTCTTCTCTAGAAATAACAAAAGCAAAAATCATAGTCATTTTGATTATTGTGTTGCAGATTGAAAATGAATATGGAAACATTGAAAGCTCTTATGGCACTAAAGGAAAAGAGTATATGAAATGGGCAGCCAAAATGGCAGTTGGACTCGGTGCGGGTGTTCCATGGGTTATGTGCAAGCAAGTTGATGCTCCTGAGTACATAGTAAAATCACTGTACCATTCAGTTTGCATTTAAACTGACTCGTGATGGTGTTATTTATAGATATATTTCTTCTTAGTTCTTATGTATATATTTATTTGCTCTATCAGATAGATACCTGCAACGGATACTACTGTGATGGTTACAAGCCAAATTCCAAGCAGAAGCCAACTATTTGGACTGAGAACTGGGATGGATGGTATGATGCCGTTGTCTGGTGTTGTGATGTTACTTATTGCTTCTATTTCTGCATTACATGTGCTGCAGGAGATTCTTAAGCTTCAATTAAGTTCTTGTTCTTAATAAACTTTTCCTTATCTGAAGGTATACAAGTTGGGGTGATAGAGTTCCCCATCGCCCGACTGAAGATATTGCATTTGCAGTTGCTCGCTTTTTCCAACGTGGGGGAAGCTTGCAGAATTACTATATGGTATGTTGGATACATAAATGGAAGTTTTTGAAGTTTTTAAAGTTTTATATTACTCTGAATTAGGAATATCAGATTGAACTTTACCATTTGAAACTTTTTAAAAGAAAAAGTTCATTCGTTCCCAAATGCAATTTCCCATTGATCTGTTCTCTTTTCTTATCAAAGTTGTTGAACTGATTTTCCTTGTCTAAAGTGTAACATTTTAGAGGGAATATATTGCATTTTGGTATCTTTAAACAATATTATTGTAAGTTCCTTGAGAGAGACTGTTTCTGGTTCCTGTATCACAATGATTTGACTAAAGAAGTAATTTCCTGATTTATGTGGTTTGCAGTACTTTGGTGGGACGAACTTCGGCCGAACTGCAGGAGGCCCTAATTACATCACTAGCTATGATTACGATGCACCAATTGATGAATATGGTACGCTTGACTATGTCAACTTCTTTTTCTTTAGTAAAGAATCTCTATTCCCTATGGAAAACTATGTACCGTCACTGCAGTAGTTAAGTCTTTTGTCTATATTTTGCTGTTTGGTCAGTAATTTCTTCACCTTTTTAGGACTTCTGAGACAGCCTAAATGGGGACACTTGAAAGATCTTCATGCTGCCATAAAGCTTTGCGAACCTGCTCTTGTTGCTGTTAATTCACCTCAGTATATCAAATTGGGACCAAAGCAGGAGGTATACATGACGTTTAAATTGTTTGTAACACAAAAAAACTTATATTTTAGATTAGATACCTAACTCTTGTTCATTTTCTTAATTATCATGTATAACGGTCATAGATTTCTGCAAATTTATTTAGGAAATACGGCGATTTGAACATGAATATGATATCACATTCAGTTTTTGGTTATATAAAAATTGTTCTTAGGCTTGTTTTATCCTTTTGTATCCTTTTCCATCCTTTATTATCCCTATTTATACATTTTTCACTTTATACTCATCTTAACTTTTTAAGTCTTCCACAGTTCCATTGAACAATTTTGTTTTTGTTTTTAGTGATGGTTTTTAAGTTTTATAATGTGAATAATTAGTTGCAACATCAAAGTTCCGCCTGGTATTGGATTTTCCCCTTCCTGTTTGACCAGTCAGCAGAGAATAAATATATTTGAGTTTTAACTTGTAACTAATTGGAGTTTCCAGCTTAGAATTGCTTTACCTGTTCCATTATGAAAGTGAAATTTTTTGCTGCTACTTCTTTTATTTTTTATGGGGTTCTTATATTGCAATCAGGCACATGTCTACCGCGATAAAGGAACCAAGTGCGCAGCCTTTCTTGCCAATATTGATGAGCATAATTCTGTTACAGTGAAATTTCGTAACCAAGCATACACTCTACCTGCATGGTCAGTAAGTATATTGCCAGATTGCAGAACCACGGCCTTTAATACTGCCAAGGTATATGGATATTTGTTTATGCTGGAAACCTGTGCTATTTGATTGTATAACTGATCATCCACGTAAAGTTAACTATAAAGGCTCAAACGTCATCACATGAAAGTTTTAGACTCCGGTTTCTCTTTTTCCATTCCGTAACTTATGCAATCTCCAGTTGTTAGTAGAATAAAGTTTGTGATTGCTGCAATGCAATAACGAGTTTTTCAATTTTTGGTATTCGGAACAGATTGGGGCCCAGACTTCAATTAAGACAGTTGGGTTTGATGTTTCTTCTTACTTAAATGATCTGAAATTGATTGCATCTTATGAAGATGAGTATATTTCAAAATCCTGGGATTTTGTCAAAGAGCCAATTGGTGTGTGGAGTGACAACAACTTCACATATCAAGGGATTCTGGAGCATTTGAATGTGACAAAGGACCGCTCAGATTATTTATGGTATTCAACCAGGTATTTATGATCTTATTGAATTAAAGATCCGTAAAGTATAATGAAAATAGTTCATTGTTAATTATTCTATTTTGGGATAATTACCAATAACCCTTTGAATTTTGCCTCAATTGCAAAAGAACTATTCTATTTACTGAAATTACAATTACCCCCCTGAGACTACTGGACACAAGGGACCTTTAGTAATTGGTGCAACTTTCAATGATGCTATTTGAAAATGGAAGCAAACCTCGAGGGTGGTAAGTGCAATTTAAATAGATAGAGGATCTTTTCTTTAATTGGGGAAAACCTCATTTACTTTTTTGGTAATGATTGCTTCTGTTGTTTGGAACATGGACTTAAATTACAACTTTTGTGATCAAAATTTGCCCTATGTCATGCTCATTATATCTCTGTTGGCATGCAGAATATACATCTCTGATGAGGATGTCTCATTTTGGGAAGATAATAAAGTCAAACCTGTTCTTACAATTGACAAAATGCGTGATTTGGCCTATATATTTGTCAACGGCCAATTTAAAGGTACATTTTTGTATTAGAACTTTTTTCCTCCCCTTCCTCTCTCTCTCTCTCTCTCTGTATAGACAAGTGTGTTACTATGTGTGTATGCATGTATCATGTATGTATGTTTTCATGCAGCTGAGGGGCTCGAGCATGCTTATCATTCTAATGTTATAACTCAAAGAAACAATTGAGATATATCAAATTTACTTGCGGTGCCTATACTCCAAAAGTTGTATTCCTGTAAATCATTTCTGACAAGAAATATATTTGTTTGTATTATTTGCTATATCAGATAAAGGAACATTAAGATTTGTGTGCCACTCCGAGTTTCATTGCTATCGTCCATTATGCCTGATTCTATGTCTCGAGTACCCTTGCTTGCCTTCTTTTCATGGTTACATTTCAGTTGAGATAACATCAACTTTTTTCGTATATGTTCCAATTACTTCGTCATTTTAGGTAGCGCAAAAGGTAAATGGATAAAGGTTGCTCAGCCTGTTGACCTGATACAAGGTTATAATGACATCACACTGCTATCTCAAACAATGGGCTTGCAGGTAACCCATTTGGCACTCTGATTTTTCTTCGGTTAATTGTTATCAGGTTCAGGTCTATTATTGTTTGGTTACTAGGTGGGAGTTTCATAAGAACAAACTGAAGCTGCTTTTTCTTTTTGGGTTAATCACATTTAGACCCCATGTGAGTATAATAAACTACAATTTGGTACCTCTTAGTCAAAAAATTACACTTACACCCCCTCATGAATTTAATAATTACATATAACACCCAATATTGTAAGAATCGATTAAAAATCTAACAGAATATTCCTTAAAATTGTGAAAGTCCCGTTACGTCCCTGCTAAAATTGAACTAATTTTAATTATATAAAAAATTGATTAGCAAATGACTAAAATACCCCTTATTTTGGCTCACTTTACGTCGTGTAAAAAGACTCATTTTTCTCTTTCAACAGTACTCCCTCCCGCCTTCATCAGAACACCATGAAACCTTTTGTGTTACCACCTATGTGTGACCAACAAAATATCTCTAAAAATTGATTTTTTGAAAACTTAATCCACCGTCTAGAGGTTGGTGGTGACGAGAAAAACTTCTTACAATATTAACGAGACTTTCACAATTATAAGGAATATTCTGTTAGATTTTTAACAGATTCTTACAATATTGGGTGTTATATGTAATTATTAAATTTGTGAGGAGGTGTAAGTGTAATTTTTTGACTAAGAGGTACCACATTGTAGTTTTATATACTCTCATGGGGTTTAAATGTAATTAACCCTTTCTTTTTTCCAATTATGAAGCTCTCTCTCCCAAATTTTATGATTCATATTTTCTTTCCGAGACGTCTGAAGAAACTTTTTATTTTCTAAAAGGGATAAATTTTTTTTGTCATCATAGGCATTTTTACATTTTCACATCCAAACTAAATTTTGTTGCATACCGCCATCCGTGCTTTGCATTTGTTACATACCGCCGTCCATACTCTGCGTTTTTTATAAAAGACCATCTCCGACTAATTCTCAGTGGTTTTGGTGGCCTAAATATTAAATACGTGATGCGCACATGAGTTTAATAAGCGCAAATCTTTCTTACTAAGTCATAAAATGATAAACTTGTCCGTACTAAGTCATGTACGCATCACGTGATTACTATTCAAGCCATTGAAACTACCAAAAATTCCATCCAGTGGAAGTGTAAAAACGCCTATAATTCGGATGGCAAAACTTTTTTATCCCTTTTTAAAATGGAAAACCTTTACACATAACCCCAACTTTAACTATACTTACTCAAATACACAAGTTATACTTGAGAGAGTTGGTGATGAGACCTTCCTTGGAACAATATCTTAAATGGAACCAACCAAAGTATTCTTTTTCTCATCAAATAGGAAAACCTTTTTTCCATTTTATCTTTATTATTGTTGATTAATTATTTTTGACTATCAAGAGTGTGATTTCTGATTCCATAACACTTATCTTGCTTCAGAATTATGGTGCCTTTCTAGAGAAGGATGGGGCTGGTTTCAGGGGTCAAATAAAGCTTACAGGGGCTAAAAATGGAGATCTAAATATCACAAATTCTATGTGGACCTATCAGGTAGGACTTAAGGGAGAGTACTTAAAACTATATGCCATTGATGGAGACCAAAGTATAGAATGGACTCAATTGCCATCTGATGCAACTCCCCACAGATTTTCCTGGTACAAGGTAAATACTCGAAAAACATTATATGAAATAACATGTCTAATTATCTTACATGTCTTGTGTGATACTTGAAAGATGAACAAAACAAAAATAAAAACCTCTCTAATTCTTGATTTTAAGGGAGTAACTTGAATTTGAATAAATACAATGTTTTTTTTTTCTTCCCCGTAATCGAGGCAATGCACAGGGGAACTTTAGTAATTTTCTGTTTCCTCCTTTACAATGCAGACATATTTTGATGTCCATGGCGGATTAGATCCTGTTGCTCTTGATTTGAGCAGTATGGGTAAAGGTAATGTATGGGTCAATGGCCACCACATAGGAAGATATTGGACTTTAACTGCGCCAAAGGACGGATGTCGAGCTTGTGATTATCGTGGATCTTATGATTCCGACAAGTGTGTAACAAACTGCGGCGAGCCTACTCAATCCTGGTAATATTCTTTTCGGGGAATTCCCGAAAAATCCCCAAATGGGGACTCAAATTCCTCTTTGCTCCCTATTTTCAAAAAAGTTCCTCTGAACTCCCTAGATGAGAATCAAAAGTTTCGTTTACTACTCAATTTTTTGAAATGTTGTATAAAAATTCAAGAATCACGTAACTAAATCACCAGATCTGGTATATTTTTCTCAAATCTGTGTATATGGGGAGAGGAATTTTTTCAACTCATGGGGAGTTTTCAAAGAAGACCCCTATTCTTTTTGTCTAAAATTATTTGAAAGAGCTTATAAGTTGTTACATGTTAATAGATACCTTTTTTTGGTGAAAATTAGATACATTTTTGAACTTATAGAAACTAAATCTTGATTAAAAATTATAAAGTAAGATCATATGACTCGTTGATGTTAGTAATAACAAATTCGTGATTTATATAGTTTAACTAACGAATTATAACGATCCCAAAAGTGAAATATAGAAGAATGTAATTCTAACCAAGGAATTACTAATACATTTTTAGGTACCACATACCAAGATCATGGTTGCAACCATCAGACAATCAACTTGTTATCTTTGAGGAAACTGAAAAGAACCCATTCAAGATTTCCATAAAGTCACGATACACGGAAACCATTTGCGCACAAGTGTCGGAGAATCACTATCCTCCTCTAAACGCATGGTCCCATCCAAAGACCAGAAATGGGACAACTTCGTTGGCGGGTACTGTACCAGAAATGCACTTACGATGTGATCCTGGAAACACAATCACTTCTATCAAGTTTGCAAGCTACGGAACTCCAACGGGCACCTGTCAAAATTTCTCAACAGGCAATTGCCATGCACCCGATTCACTTTCGGTGGTGTCTGAGGTATGCGCAACGTTCTACTTAATTTAAAGAAATAAAAGTATATTTTCAGTATAATAACATTCTTAAATTGAAACTTATGTATCAAATCCATGAAAATTGGTATGAAAGGTACCAAAATCGAATAGGGGTTGAGTTATGCATGTTATTAGAAGTACTGAAAATATCACTATATTTGTGGAGAATCTAATTAATTTGTTTGACTTTATATGAACCAGTAATTTTCTGCACACTCTATGCGTGTGCAAGGGAATAATTATTATTCTTTAACTTTATTAAAATTAAATTCTTCATGTTAATATATAGTTTATAATTATTTTTAATATAACTATTAAATTATATAAATAATATTAAAATATAACTTACAAAAAATGAGGAAAAAAGATAAAATAAATACTAAAAAGTTTATTAAAAAAAATAAATTGAGGTGAGAGAAAAGAAGAGTTAGAGAAGAGAAAAGAATTAACTAACACTTTGTAATGGTGAAGAAAAATAAATAAATAAGTAAGAAAAAGAAAAAAGAGACCAAGAGTCCTAGTCCTGACACCACATTTGCCTATCTCACTCTCACTTAATATATAGTATAGATAATGCTGTCATTTACATGTACACTGCAGGCTTGTGTAGGAAGACAAAGCTGTTGGATCAGCATATCAAACAGTGTATTTGGAGGAGACCCTTGTCATGGTGTTGTCAAGACTTTATCTGTTGAAATGAGATGCTCTCCAACATCATCTTCTGCATTTCTGTAAGCCACATGTACAGTATTCTAAGCTGTATTTTGCTGTAAACAAGTAAATATTTTCCTTTCACCAAAATTTAAAAAAAAAATTAAATATTTTCCTATTATATATTAAAGAGGAAATATTTTCCAGTTATATTCTGTAGTCTGTACTTGGCTTGTTTATAAAATTAATCAAACTTGGGAATTGTCAACTCTAGTTGCTGGAGAAATGAAATGCATACTATATTAATTCAGAATTAATTAGTTCAAAAATTACCATTATCAATTAAATAATTTAAATTTCTGCAATAATGGTGTGATTAGGCCATGATGAATGGAATTTGTTTTCTCGTACTTACATGACCAGGTCAGAAAGATAATTTTGTTTAGATCTATGTATCAAACTAAGCTCCCACAACACGAGAATATAATATTTTGGCTTAATAACATCTGCCCAAAATTAAATGGGAGTGATTGCAAGTGGACACCATATTAGATTTTTCAAAAAAAAAAAAAAAAAAAACTGCACTTTAGATATAATAGAGCTGACACCCTCCCCAATTTTTTTTTTTAAGTTCACATAAACCCAGGCTTGTACTTTATTATTTACAAATAACTTTCATATAAAAGTTGTTAAATACGGCAAAAATAGATGCATATTTGGAGTTAAGTGTAATATAATTTCGTCATACGGCACATGCATGAGAAAAGAAAGAGGGAAAGAAAGAAATATGCATTTGCTTGGGTCGGAATTAATTACTGCAAGCTCCTAATTCAGTATCAGAAGCGCATGGAAAATAATCAGGATGCCAAAATCGAGACCACGACTGGGGCTGTCGCATTGCCAATGGAAAGAACAAACTGATCCACACGAAGTTTGTAAACCTTCTGGAAGCTGATCTCGCTTGCAATATTCCTATACTGCCTTCCACTTGTAATATTCCTACCAAAGTGAAAAGTTTGCAATTTTTTTTATATCAAGAATTATTATCTTAATTAGTTGGAAATTGAATATATATATATATACACACACATATTAAATATTTATAATATATAAAATTCTGGAATTTTTAAATGGGGAGATAGTGATTGAAGATTGAAGTAAAAACTACAGTTGACATTCGAGATTAAGAATTAATAGAAGAATTTTGTATATAATTTAGATCAAATTTTAAAGAACAGTGATTTTTTCAGCACAATACTCACATTGATTTTTAATTTCAAATTAGAACAATAATAGAAATGAAGAAAGAAAAGAAAATATTAGGAATAATTGGCAATTGCATATATGTAATTGCCTTGTTTATAAAATTAAACTTAATCTATCTTGAATGAAAATTAAATAAAATTGGACTTAAAAATTGTCAATTCTACGTCTTTTTTCCCGATCCAATCCGAACACCACTCCGAACGAGATGCAGGTTACGGACTTCCTAATCTCTTAGCTAAAATATATATATTTAATATAAAAATTATTATTATTATTATTATTATGAATAATATAAATAAAATATATCCAAAAATTTTATTTTATTTCTAACTTTATTACTTGACGTACTAATCATATGAATGTTATAATAAAGTCATTTTATTACATTGTTCATTCCATTTCAATGTTCACTTCTTTCCAACTCCATTCCATTCATGCATACCAATCATACCGTTAGATAATTAGAATTATTGACTTAGATAATTGGTATTACATTGGCATTTATTTATTGAAAGTTATCTCATGTAGCTCGTTCAATTAAAAAAATATATTTTATTTTACATAATTACCAATTTTTTAAAATTTATAAAGTGAATGAATTTATTATCTTCCAAATTGTAGACATCCCTTATTATAAAATTTCAAATTAGCCTTAAAATTTTAAAATGTACAACTTATATTATAAAATTTGAAAACAATTAATTAATATATTAATATTGAAATAGTTCTCGTTGAATTATGTATTTTTTATATATATAAATAGAAGAAGTTATAATTCTACCCTCAAGAGTCCTATTTTAAGTTAGTAAGTATTACATATATTTAAATTAATAATTTATAATATATATTTACATAATTATTTCTGATTAACAATTATTGACATAAATATTATAAGGGTATTTTATGCGATCCATATTTTGTAAGAAATCAAAAACCCGACTCATACTTTTATAATATACTATTATACTAATAAAAGCAATGTGAATTGAACAATAAATATATGATTTATTTAAATATTTTTAATAAATAAATTATTAAAATAAAATTATTTAAAATAAAATTTTTAATCTTAATTACATACAGTAATGAGATCTCAATTGAAATTTAAAGTTTTAATGACCACTCTTGCATATACAAATATAAAAAACTTATAATTTTAAATTAATACTCACATATGATGTAAAAACGCTTCAAAATATTTTTTTATTGTGTCGTGTTATGTTTATGTCGAGCATTGTATCAGACGTTTCCCACTTGATAAATTTAAATACTAGTTTGTATCGTATCATATTCATGTTAGTGCATCTTAAACACTCACTCATAAACAAAAAATCATAAGATAAATTATAACATTAACTTGAAATAATTAAATTATACTTTGTATTTTATTTTTATTTGAACATGTATACTTAATTTGATTCGTAAAATCGCTCATTTTTTCTTTAGATTAAATGAGTCTTATTTCTTATTTATAAATTCTCCTAATTCGCATAGATACATATTTTTAAGAAATTTAATACTTTATAATAATTATATAATAGTAACAACATTTGAATTAAGTCTATGATATGAAAATTACCGTGTGTATCAAATAGTCAAAACTATAAATTATCATTACTGAATTAAAAAATCACAATTTCACTTAAATCAACCCGAATTCAACCAAAACAGTTCACTATTCAAAATTTTACTAATTATGTATTGATGGAGTCCCATCATGTAGAAGACACATGTTAGCTCACAGACAAAGAAAACAAACATATTTATGGAGCTTGCTGGTATGCGAGCTCCCAAAGAGTCATAGATAGCTTAGTTGCATTATGGAATTGCTAAGGAGTGGAGATGCTAAAGTAGAACCTAGTGGAAGAATGAACTTATTGAAAGATGAAACTTATCCTAAACGAACCCTCATAGCATAATGTGAGGGGTTGGCAATATAAACCCCAATATTCACTGCTTTACTTTGATAGATGTACTTTCTAGGCTTTTCATGGAGCCCCGGGAAAAGCCATGAATTGTGGGGGCTAAATACCAACTCATTCAAGCAGTTGCTAAATAAGCAGCATTCGTACAATAAAGTAAAAGGGAGACTTGGTATAATAGCCAAAAGTTGGAGTGTACATAACCAGTTTTGGCTGGATTAATAACCATCAAAGTAAACTTATCCTAAGGCCGCGTTTACTTTTGTAAACGAGATAATGGATGTAAAGTTAATGGGGGTTAGACTAGTTAAGCATCATGCCAATTTCTTTTGTTTACCTTGTATGTCGGTGTTGGCAGATAATTAATTTTTGTGTTTACTTTGTTGGCCAAATGTTGCATGTTTTGAAGTCATTTACCTTTATGCCCTTATTGAGAATACCGAATATAAAATCATTTGCCTTGCTTCAATATATCCCCACTACACAAACTCCCCCAAATAAGCGCTGCGAAAGCCTTTTTGCCACGGCGAGGAGATTTTGTGGTCGCCGCTCACCGTCGTCAGAAAACGGTGCGTCTTGTCTGGTGATATGGTACCGTTGCTCTCTGTTAATCTAATGTATGAAATTAATTAATTTTTTGAAACTGGGGCATCGATTTGGTGTTCGCAGATGGTTCGCCAATTTAGGGTTCTGTTGGAAAACACGAATCAGAAAGCAGCGGAATTTAAAATTTTTTCCAACAAAAGGATCTTGAACTCGCAATCGTGTATCCAAATTCGTAAAGATAGAAAACATACTTTTCTTTTATTCTTTCTTGAAGCGTTTCAAGCCACCCAAGAACGCTCTTCTCGCGGCTTGACAACCCGTCCCTCGAAAGTCTCTTTCTACTTCAGAATCCATTGTCGGGATAGCAATCCACACCAACCTAGATTCAATTCATGTTAGAGATGTTCTTAACAATATAACATGAAGAAAGAAACATGAAACGAGAAAAGCAGGATTGAAACTCCCTTCGAAAACCAGTTTTGCGAAAGTAGAAAACTGCCAGTCACAAAACCCTCGTGAAAAAATTCATCCTTCAGGATATGGACGAACGGTTTTCGCCATCTTCTTTGGTTCGATTTTTTCATTCGCTTCACGTCGGGTTCAGAATCGTTTCATCATCCCTTCTGATCGTTTTGCTTAATCCCCACTTTTAGTAAAGCTCGAATCTTCAAAACTTCTAACTTGAAGTCTCTAGAGATAGTCCACCAACTTGGCTACAATCTAACTAGTAAGGATGCTAGTTCTCTAGTTAGTGTTTAGGCTTAACCTAGGGTTTTGTTTATCTTGGAGAAAGGATGGTGTTCAACACATGAACCAAAAGAATTGTCAATTAGCTCTAAGGGGAGCTCGAGCTCCCCTATTTATAAGAGGGGAGGACCGAAAATTCCTAGTCCTTTATGGGCTAGGATTTTGGTCTCTCTCTCTCCTATTACTTGATCATCAAGTAATTTGACTTTGACTTTGAATTCTAATTCAAATCAACTTTCAAGAGAGCTAAAAATATCCAAACTATTTTTGGATAATTTTATACTTTATTTATTTAAAATAAATAACTTATTTTATCTAATTAATTAATTCATAATTAATTAACTAGATTATTTTTCTCCAAAATAAGACTTTCCTTTTAATTCAAAATTAAACCAAAGTCTATTAAATAATTAACACATTTAATTATTTAATACATATATATAATATATATATATATATATCCACACGTGTGTGACACTTGTCACAGTGACACGTGTCACTCATGTGAGCCACACGTGTGATTTCACACGTGTGGAACCCTCTTGGCCCGATTAACTCATTTAATCATTCTCAAGCCTCAACTCATGTAACCAAGTTGTTGTGTGTGACCCTCTAGGTTCTCAATTCAAATAGCAGTGACCCTAATTAATTAATTCACTAATTAATTAATCAGTCCACAGATTAAACGACCATAGTCTAGCAACAGGTGTTTAACCCCTAGCTGAATTGGAATGTTCGGATTCGACAGAACCTTTAAGTCATTGATTCATGTGAGATACAATCCTCCTACTTACTATCTCTCAACCATGATCTAGGGTAAGGGAATAATTAGAACCCTAATAATCTGGTCTTAAAGCTAAGTGCATTTCATATCCATTTGATCTCAATCCAAGAAACCCTTTTCTTGATGTCTTGATCTACTGCCTTGGCCAAGGACTCCATATGGTATATGAATGACTTACACAGTAAGAGATCACCTCGCATATGCAAGTGTAGGTCCTTTCTTGATTCTCATTCACTTTCATGAGTCACTTGTGCAGCCCCAGCATAAGCCTTGAATCAGTTGTCTAAGGCGACACCCTTTAAAGCTTATACCAAAGACTACAGAGTTAACTCATAAAGTGACATGGAACCTCAAGTCTAAGGATCAATTAATCACATCAATGACTCGTGAGATAATTCCTAATCTGGAAGTTTCCATTTCCTGAAATAGAAACTTCCTTTCCCATTTAGGAATGTTCTCACACGGGGCACCTCAGTGAACTTACTTATTAAAGTAAGCACCCTCATGTATCACGCACGTATCAACTATACACTTTGCACCTCCATGAAACAAGGTGGTCCTTCTTAAGGGCGTGATCCCACAAGCAAGCCTTAGAGGAGTCAGGTTGACACTCCCACTGTCTGTAGGACTCATCGGCTTGGAGTATTTTACTAATCATGACTTATGTGATATAGGGCTCGTTTCATGAACCATTTCACCTAAATGGTAGAGTCCTAAAGTCATCAGGATTAGGGGAGTTCTCATACATGCACAGCTAAAGTAAACGCATACCAAACAAGAGCATATAAAGAAGTGTTTGCCTATGATATTAATCAATCGTATATTATTCAACGATTGTGTGTGATACTAGGAAAGTCCCAAAACGGATTATGACTAATCGGCTTTCTAGGGCACTATTCCTAACAGGTTCCATGTTATTGCGGTAAAGGGTTGATGTCGTTCCGATGCGCCGGGAGAAATTCAAAGTTTCCGGGAAGATACTACTACATATGTCCAGAGCAGAGTAAACATCGGCTATGGTTTGTTTGGGCAGATTCGATATGGGATGATACGTACCGCGAGCTGAGACAGTACCTCAGTGCCGACAATGAGGTTATCAATTCTATTCCTACATTTGATGCTGATTCTTCTTGTACGTTAAGGAATCAATCGATTAATGAGCGTGGCACATCGGAAGTGGGAGAGAGCAGTGGCGCAGCGACATATTCTGGGCGCAGCGAAATCCCGGTCCCTGGCGGTATTGGTAACCCTTTCGATATGAATCCCCGTGTTCTTATTTGTGGTTGTTTGATATGTACTATCTTCGGTTTGATATGTTGTCTAGCAGTGGTTTTTCTTGTCCTATTGTTGTTTCTGAAATAGATTATGTGTAGCACTGGCTTATTATGTTATGTTTTTGTTGTCCTCATTGGGTTGTTTTGTATTTTGCAAGGACGACAGTTGTTTAGATGTAATGACTAGGAAAGTGGGCTTACAACGTTGTATGCGTTAGAGCATTTCTGGGAAAATAAATAAACAACTAGAAAGTATGCCACAATGCATACCCCTGTGCATTACTAAATAACCCTGACATAGCTAATCAAAATTCAAATGATTGTTTTAAGGTTGAGCAAGATCCCTTTGAGCTTTTTTTGGTGTTCTTACTGTTGGTTGCACCGAACCCAAATTTCTCTGGTTCCTTCGGCACGAGCATTCCTGGGAATTCAGTTCCCGACATTCGGTCTTCTCTTTGGGCAGAACTTGATGCAGCTGATGCAGAGTTTGATTCTTTTGACAAGCCTAAGGAATTTTTTTCAGTTTGGTGAGTGGTTTTTTTCCTTTGTAACATGCATGAAAAATTTGTTAGTTACCTGTGTATGCTATTATTTCCTCAAGATCCTTTGACCAGTATGCTGATCGCTCGAGCAACAACTCTCTCTCAGCTTCAGGGTCAAAAATCTCATACAAATGGAACCACATACATTCATCGTCATCTTTGTAAGCTTGGACCATGTCAATCTCCTTTAAGAACAAAGAGCATAGAGTATTTAATCTGTTAGTCTTTATTTAAATTCAATGGAGCCTTTGAAGCTCATTACCTGGGACATTTCATTCCATACCGACTGTGTTGCTTGAACGGAATTGTTGCGGTTGTTGTACTTAACTCCTTTGTAGTCAATGATGAATTTCCAGGTAACGTATCTGTTGTAAACCATGGTAAATCTGTCTTCAATGAAGTCGAAGCTGAAGTCGGTTTGAAAGGTTTTGTTAATTTTTTCTTGTGTTTGCATCAGCTCTTCCCTGTCAGAGAATGTTAGCGGTCTATTGAGCACCCACGCGTGAAGGTACAGGTGTACAATGAATTTCTTGTCAATCGTCTTTGTCCAGTCGTCCGTGTAGAACCATTGCGCCTGCGTGATTCCTTGGTTGTTGCTTGCCATTCTTGTAACCTGGAAAAAAAGTAGATAATTTTCAGGTGCTTTTAAACTAATATTTCACAAACAGTGCTGCATGAATTATGTATGGTAATAGAAATTTTCTATATAGGCAATTACCCTCCCGTGTCTGTTGTGGGTTCATATGCTAGAATATGCTACTATATTAGGAATGCAAATAAGGGTCTGCGTTGGAGTGTCTGGAGTTGGAATGGTATTTATAGCAATTAAGGGGTGTTTCTTTAGCATAGGGAACCTTACTGCATGTTACTATATGGTGTGACTACTTAATAGCACTAGCCCTGGATGGTACTGAAACAGATTCCTATCACAGATTTTGTTCCTGTGTAATATGGATTTTATTCGGCTCACAACTGCAAAAATTACAGATTTTTAGGATGCAATATTGGAATTTATTCTGGGCAATTATTATACTTGTTGAAACAGTAGTCATATCCCTATAAAATGGGTAGTGCATCCATGTTCGTAGTTGATCTAACACCCTACTTGTTGCACTCGTAATAAACCGAGTAGTAATAGAATCAACTGATATTGCCGAACGTGCTACTTTGTTTACTCAAGAGCGTATTTTCCTCAAAAATGGTTGGGATCAGGCAATGGAAAATTGTCTTGTTGGGCACCTCCTTGTTGTAGCTCGAACTGGTGTGCTGATAAGTAGGGCAAATGAAGGTGAAGTTGTTAAAAATTTGGTGGAGACTTTGAATCGTGAGAATGGTCTTACTGAAACTAGGGAGTTCTACGTAAAGAAGCTTAGAATGCTTAGAACTAGGTATCAAATGTTCCAACACCTGCTCAGCTTTTCCGGGAGTCACTACGATTCTGCAACGAACATGCTTTTTTTAGATGATTGTTACTGGCGTGAGGTGATCAAGGTACATTATATCTGGAATTTAATATGTTTGTTGTACTTACAACGTTCAACGTTTTAATTTATTTTTCCTTTCGTGGGGTTTGTCATTGTAGGATAATCCAAGGTACTTGGCTTATTACAATCATGGGGAGCGACACTGGGCATCGCTTAATGAAATTTTCGGGGAGGGTTTCCATGCTGGACCTGTCATGAATTAAAGTTTATGAACTTGTGTGTTCGTAATGTGCAATTTTACGTCCAATAAATTTGAACGTTGCATCCCCTGTTTTGCAACTATTCATCCCTTAAGTATTGTTTCTCGTTTGTAACTCTGTTTGTAATTCTGTTTGGGAATGTATGGAACAATTTCTAATACTTATGTATTCAGCAGCTAATATATGCAAACGGTTGGTGTGCTTCAAAGCAGTGCAATATGTGTAGCAAAAACCTTATTTTTTACTGAAAGTAGAGCAACATATTACATAATTTGGACTTGGATACAGGAATAGATTAATGGTCGTACAACGCTTCTTAGTTGCAGGTTTCGTCACCGTCATCTACTTCTCTGTAGTCTTCATCAAAATCAGCACATTCGGAATCTGTTTCAGCGAAATAGCGTGGATCTTGGTCATGTTCGATGGGTTCACCAGGTAACAGATTAAATTTCATTCTTTTGAACAGAATATGCATTTCTCTGTAGTTAGGGAATCCATGTTTTATAAATTGTTTCTCAATTGCATGCTCCTGTGGCCAGAATACGCCTTGCAACATAAAACATGAATGTACATTAGTGCGCAGACATAATAGTAAATGAAACCGAATTGCGAGAGAGCTTGTAATTAACCAATGTTTTTTTCTGAGCATTGTACATCTCCCCGACTGTGAATGTGTTTGAAGATGTATCGTAGAAAACATCTTTTTTTGCTACGAATGTCTCAAATCTGAGATATCTTTCTCGTAAAGCAATAACGATATCGATTATGTTTTTGCAATCGTAAAACTTGTCGAATTTTTCACTCATTGATTCTGCAACACGTGTGACAGCTCGTAAAGCTTTTGATAAATCTGAGACCCCATGCCTCTTCCCATGATCCAACAATAAACTTAATGCAACTTTCGCTTCACAATTGAAGCAAGGATATCGATGATCTTCGAAACTGAGTTTTAATTTTTTCCCACTACTAGTAGCCATACCACTGAGATGTATGAAGCTTGTGATAATTAAAATAATTTTTGTCAACTACAACAGGCTGGGGTGCCTAAGTTGTTGTAATATATACATGTATTACTGTGAGTTAGCATGCCTTTACTGTCAGAAATTTGGTGGCTTTTGTGATATCTCTAATACCAATAAAGGTGGTGCAATGTTCACAGATTCTTTTGCACATTCTTTTACACCAAGTGGCCAAACAAGTGAGTCCAAATTAGTAAAGCCATTCTCTGCGGTGACATGCTTTCAATGCAAACTTGTTGTTTTTTCCAGCCCGTGACTGGAGCTACAATATGTACAACTGAAATAAATATGCATATAAAGATTGAAGCCACCTTCTCTTTTGTTTGTCATGCTATAATTATTTTTGGTGTTCAGTCATGAATAGTGGCAGCAGTAGCTCAAGCCTTCCAACTTTCCCTTGTAATAACTGTGTGCAAGTAATGATGATGCAGGAATTGTGTAGTTATGTTACTAAAAACAGCGTTCGAACTCCGACGGAAGCGGAGCTTGCATGTGCAGAATGTGCCGTACAGGTTGCGAAGCGTTTTAAGGCAAAATTAGATTACTACAGAATGCGAGATTTAGTGAAGGACGCACGCGCAAGTTATGTTGATTTCCGAAAGTTTACAAAGCTTGACGGAGTTTCATACAACAAGTTGACGAACCTCGTCACAGTAGGCACTGCGTACTACAGCCTCCATTTGAGCGAGGTAGTAATTTCAATAATGTTCCATTTTTTTTTAAAACGACATGCACATTTCTTAATCGTTGATAAATTATATGGTGCGTTTTTTACATTTACATAGGAAAATTTACATCACTTGAACTACTTCGAGAATGGATTTCCACACTGGGAGCTGGCTCATGAAACTTTCCGAAAGAAAAAATTCCCTATGCTTGCTGGAGAGAGCGATAGCAACTACGTTGATCCGCACATTTTCTCAGATTCGGATGAGGAGTGACAAAACTGTTGTTATTTATATTCATGCTTAGGCTTAAATGTTGTTTTGTAACAGACACTATCGGCAACTAATTCAGATGCAAGGGCTTTGGTTGAATTATGTAACTGTTGTTGATACGGGAAACTATTTATGCAGGTTGATATGTCATGTCCAGCAGGAATCTTTGTCTCGTGAACTTTATTTTCAGGCAGACCATATATTTTGCTCAGATTATATTCTTGCATGCGTATTTTGCCCTGTTCTAGTGCCTATTCAACTGCATCAATCATGTATAAGAGAGACAACTATTGGGTAGCCATGATTAATACATGGAAAATGAACATCTACGATACACCTACTCTCTCTTCACAATGACAGTATGTGATGCCTATAAATAAATCCATGTTTCCTCTTTCCATGTTGTGATTTATGTAAAAACAACAATAAAACTAGTAATATGGGAGAACGATCACGATATCCATGCGCTAATTGTCTAAGAACTTTAATCGCTTACGAGTTGCACGACTACGTTGGAAATCATGTTCTTACAACTACGGTGGAAGCCCACTATGCAACTGCCATGGTTGCCAACAACATTTCGAAGAAATTGTTTGGTGGTGTTGGACAAGGCCGCGTAAGGCGGGTTGTTACTTCTCTAAGAGCGGAATACATAGAGTTTCGAAAATTTTTGAAAGTTCCTGGTGTCATCTACGATAACACGAATGATGAAATTGAAGTTACCGAAGTATACAACACAAACCATTTACCTCAGGTTATTCTCCTTTTTCCCATATATTTGTGTTTAACTACAATGACATTTTTGGGCTTTAAGTACCATCTAACGGATGTTATTTTAGGAGTCACCGAATGAAAGGAATTTTCGACTGAATGGGTTCCCGTTATGGGATCCCCTCCATGAGACGTTTCGGAAGAGAATGTTTCCTAACTTCCTGATGGATACACCCGATCTAGTTGTTGATCCGCTTGTGTACTCTGATTCCGATGAAGGTTGATGCGGCACCACCTGTTTGCATATATCAAACCTCGTGTACGCACCTTGTTTGCTTCGAATAACGCTCCATGTACCCATTTCAGTTTCGAATAAAAAAAAATGAAGCCGTGCTCCCTGTTTTCAGGCTTAAGTAACCCTGTTTGCATTACAGTTATAGTGGATGCAAATTGGTATTCCATTGCATTAAACTTATTTCGGGAAAAAAAAATTGCGAACAAAAAATATCATATGTCATATTAACCAAAATATAAACTGCATCGAGCCTTGTTGTCCATACCAAAAAAATATCAGGGACACGTACATCCCAAAACATATTGTATTAGTGTCTTCAACGTGGCTGAACAAAAAGAAAACTAACACAACAAATACCTTGAAGCGCATCAAACCGCATTCATAACATCAAACTTCACAAATACATTGACCCCAACAACATTCAACGAAGCTTGCCATCAATCACCATTTGCACCATCACTTGTCGAGCAGCGGTATTCATCCCAAAGAACATATTCAATTGGCTCGGATTATTTACCAACATGTTGGACACGTTGATGTGGTCATGTATATCGATGAACATGGGTAGCGATCCAATTGCTTCAAACACATCTTCTTGCCTTTTCATGGTATCCTTGGCAGCTCCAAGGCTCGAAGCGACATCACGCATTGAGTTGGTCGATTCGTGGCAGAAATTGGATATTGCCTCCACAATGAGGTCCCCGTTTTGGCTATCTCTTTTACGCTTTTTCTTGTCCGAGACAGTACTTGCTGTTGGTGGCTGAGAGGTAACAGGATTTGGTTGGTTAACTTCATCATCCAGTCCAACTGTCGGTCCAGCGCTGCGGTTCGCGACACTGTCTGGCTCTTCTCTATCGGCAGTCAGGTCAACCGGGGAATGCTCTGCTGCAGCGGACCAGTCCATTGCGTTATGACCTGTCGCTCGATCTTTGCCAAAGATTTCAACCCAAGCCTCGTACAGAGGGAAAGGTATACCACGAATACACGCATGGTTTGGGAATTGCTGCGGAAATTTGCCAAACCAGTTATCATTTTATAATGCATACTGAATTACCAATTTAATAATACATTGAGACTAAAGCTGCACAGTACATTGAAATAAGTCAGGAACTTATAAGTGGAACTAGTAAGTTTAAAAAATGCAAGTGGAACTAGTAAAGTAAAAAAAATGACAGTTATATTCCTATAAGACATGTATATGTATATTTGTAACTTCTGTACATAATGTGCACGTGGAACTAGTAAGTTTCAACAATGTCAAAGAGACAGTCACTTTCAAAGTAGCCGATTTTCAATGCACGAAAGTACGTGGCTGGATATTTCAAGCGTGGTCCGAATAATATCAACATAAATTGCATTAGAATAAAAGTCTAACCTGCAGAAAACTGTCCCATTCGCCAGGTTCCGCCTCGACAGTGAAGGTGCTTGAATTCCAATTCATCCCGCTGAAACTCAACGCGTTGGAAATCTGATGGTACGTCTTTTTCCAAGACGTATATTTGGAAGATATATGAGGCTCCGACTTCAGGTCTGTCCTAGGCATGTATTCTTTCATTTTCTGCTCCAGTTGTACAAGAAACCCACTGCGGTATCCGTTTGGTGACTTCCAACCTCCAGCGATTATATCCCTAAACGCTAATACAAGGTTGTTCTCCTCTTGTATCGTCCACCCACGCCGCCCTTTCACTTTCGATGTTCCCGTTCCTTCCATTGGGGTCATAAAAGACATCTGCAATAACTATACGATAAATTAAACAGCTACCACATAAGAAAGTTTGGTTACAACACATGGGATAAAACATAATAGTTGCTGAACCGTACATACATTCATAACAAATTCCCCATAAAGTGCAAATAAATATTGTACCATTACATGCCATATGCCAAATTCGCAATACATAAATAGAATACAACAGATTGTTTGTTTAAGGAAAAATAACCCAAAAAAACTATTGTCTTCCGGGCCACTCGTTGTACATAGTCTGTGCAAGGTTTTCACGCCAATTGGTCCAGGCTTGGGTCGCCTGAACATGTTCCACGTACTCTCCCACAGTCTCGTCGACTTCCGGTTCATCAGGAACAAGAGCTTCTAATGGATCGATATGCATTTCAACACGGATGAAGTTGTGAAGTAGGCAACACGCAATTATAATTTTATTTTGGGTCTCTATCCGATAGAATGAAGGACTGCGAAGCACCCCCCACCGAACCTTCAAAACCCCAAACGCTCTTTCAATTACATTCCTCGCTTTAGAATGGCGGAGATTGAATAGCTCTTTATAGTTTTGTGGTCTAGCAGTGCCTGTCCCCCACTCTTTGAGGTGGTACCTCACTCCTCTATATGGGGCTAAAAAACCCTCCCCGTTAGTGTAACCGGCATCACAAAGGTAGTAATTCCCTAGAAAATTGGATTAATTAGACCAAAATTTCCAGTATGATCTAACACAACAAAACACAATGTCAAACTAACCTCTAGGAACTTTAAAACCATTTGGCCTATGGATAGCATCTCTTAGAACTCGACCATCAGCTGCAGAACCCTCCCAACCAGTTAAGACATATATGAAGTTCAAATTGCGTTCACAAACAGCTAACGTATTGACTGACACAATACCCTTCCGACTACGGTAACGGGCCTGGTGAGACGAGAAAACTGTCACGGGTACGTACGTACCATCTAACGCACCCAGACATCCCTAAAAATAATAACCATCAGCACTTATAAGCATCTGTTTCCTGAAGGGCAGTTATACTAAAAAAAAAAAAAAGTAAATTTTAATAGAAACTCACTTTAAACCATTTCCAGCGTTCGTCCTGGCAATCGTCCTCGACCGGAATAGGTTTAACCACAAAAACATCATAACACTTCAAAACAGACCTAAGCACACTATGAAAATGTCGACTTACAGTCCTACTCGACCGAGTAAATGACTTCTTAACTACACGAAGCTTTTGATGGTGCGAAAAAACACTAAGGAACATGGCGACTTGTTCAATTACAGACACCCCACGGGTTGCACATAGCCCACCCCTTTGTTCAAGTACGACACACAACTTTGCAAAAGCATTTCGCCCTAATCTCAGCTGCTCGATACAATCAGTCTCATTCAGTTTAACAAGCACATGGAGGTGCTCAACTTGTGCAGGAATTCTACCTAACAGACTATACTGCTGATAAATTTGTTGCCTAGAGTCATGATCTAACACGCCACTTTGCAAAATCAAATAAACTAGCAGCAACAAATTCAAGGTTTGAAATCGAATTAACTCCAATGCAATCAAAGCTTCTTCCTCATTAACGAAACTGTCCATTCTACAATTCATCAGAAAAACTCAGATTAATTACAGCCTAAATAAAATTATGTTACACAAGTAATTATAGCACAACAGACACGCATCATACACATACAACAGGATTCCACCTCATTTCTAAGTCAAAGACCAACAACTACATCCAAATTCACGTATAATTCAGACAAATCTGGGTAAAAGCGAGCTAACCAAACTGGAGGAAATACCAATCTACACAACCCAATTAAATTTCCAAAGCTTGGGGTTTAAAGATATTACCTGTGTGGAGTTGCGACGAGAGTCTGCGAAATACACGACAATCCGAACCCTGCTATGCGAATTTTATGGATATTATCAGATTCAATTCCAAAAATAACAAGAAAAATTAACGGAAGAGAAGAAATATTACTGCGAACGCTGATGGCTGGTCTGAGGTCTGCTTCAAAACGGCAAACGAAATCTATACCTTCATCAACCCTTTTATTTGAACCCTTTTATTTCAACAGTGCGCTTGGACAAAAATGAGGGAACATTGGAAAAATTAGGTTAACGATTGCAGCGGGAGAGCGAAAAATTGGAGGGAAGTAAAGAATTCAGTGGCAAACGATCATAATTACAGGCAAAGGTAGGGTCCTTTGTTAAGTTTTCCTCGCCAAGAAATGGAGTGGTTAGCGAGACATGGCAAATTGCCGTGTCTGCTGGCCCTCGCCATTTCTGCCGCCACCTACGGGCTGGTACGGAAATCACTGGCTGCGACCAACAAAAAGTAAACGCACGATATCGCCTGATGACCACCTCCATCCTCCGGTTACAAGATAAGTAAACGCGGCCTAAAGGTTTTAGGGTATATAACATAATTCGAGAAACACACGAGAGAAAAGTATTTTCAATAATTTTATATATAAGTAAATACTCGACTATTGTTTATATTAATATATCCCCCATATGCATACATAATGAGTTCTCGTTGAATAAAATATTTTTCTCTCATATGTATTTAAAAAAAAAAAAAATCCCCCATTATGTATTTTAATATATACCCAATTCATATTTTTTATATTTATATAAAATTTTTAGTATATACTAAAATATGAAGGCTTGCAATAATAGTTATTAACTAGTAAATTATATTTATTTGCGGACAAATAGTCGCCTAGTGTGACCAGCTGGTTACTTGGTTATTATGCATTGCTTACACATGTTATCTGTTATCGACCAAAGAAAGATACTTTGAGCCCGTCATCCGTATGGTTGCAGCCACCTGTTGCGAGAGATAGTGGTTACGCCGACCATAATCACTTTTGTCCGACAACCTGGGCACCTTTTTAGGCTAATAAGTGATGTGTATCATGGGGTGTGGATAGTACTTGTCCTTGGGTTTTCATGGGTTGTAATCTTTTTGTTAGACGTTTTTACTTGTTTGCATTACTTGTTTGTTGAATCATGACTCTCTACGTGTACGTTTATTTTGCTGATTCGTTTAATATATGAGGTGCCCCCTCCGTCTAACCCTACTCTTTCGGTCAGTTTCCATTAAAAAAAAAAACTTATATTTATATTAAGAAAAAAATTAATTTGTAATTTTCAATTAAAATTTTTATAAAAATTAATAATAAACTCACTACAAATTAATTGTGTTTTCTAATTAATATTTAACCACCATTAATTGATTCTTACTTTATATATCGTAACATTAATAATAAAATAAAAATATATAGTAAATAAAAAGTCAAATATTATTATTGATTTATTAATTTTATGTAGATTTATTAATTATAATATAAAATTAAATAATATGTACTTTTTTTTTTTTTTTTTTTGACAACCAAAACCCTCAAAGGGAAATATTATAGCAAATCATGAGTGATACTAGGAGAAAATATTACATTCAGGCTCAAACGGATGGCCCAATATGTTCGACACAGCAGCCCGTCGTGGAGGTCAGCTAGCAGGTAGTTTAATGGGCTGGTTACTGGATTTAGCAGCCGATTGAACGGGCTGCTCATCAGGCCCAAAAGAGCAGCCCAACACATTTGAGAGGCCGGCCCAATCACCAAAGGAAACCCTAACCCTTCTCTCCTAACATTGAGGGGAATATTCTGTTACGTGGAAAAGAGATGCAGAAATATTCAAATAAAAAGAACCGGTCAACTCCCACAAAAAGAGGAGCCTCACAACTTCCAAACACTCCACTTCTCACCTATCTAGATACTAGCTACCCCAGTCACAACCTTCCCCTCCCACAACTATAAAAGAAGTCCAAGTAAACCCCGACTCTTCTCTCCAACTTTTGACGGATTATCATCTCTCATACTCTCATAATATTCAGTATTCTCTTTCTCTCGAGAATCGAAGTTCTCAACAAGCAACATCAACATCTACTATGCCATTCAACGGCCTTTTGCATATCTATTTTTAGCATTGATACTCATAATTATTCTTCATTGTAATTCCTTTTATCTTGTAACCGTTCTTCATTATTAATACAATTTTTCTCTCTTTATTTCTTAATTTAGTGGTGCAAAAACCCACATGCATCAATGAGAAACAACGAGAAAAATACAAGAAGCAACAACAGAAAATGCAGGCCGAAACCGCAATTTCAACAGATTTGTGAGCTATTATATTAGCATCACAATTAAAAAAAGAAAAGAACTCCTTGATGATTGTTCCTTTCAAGTGGATCTCGATTTGATCGGGCTGAAGATCCGCAACCGCTTTTCCTTCGGATTGAGAACAAATAGGTTGGCCCAGAAATTGCACGGAAAAAACACAAAAAAAAGAAAAAACTAAAATTTCATACGGAAGGAACAAAACTTCCATACGGAAGAGATAAAGTCTCCATAGGGAAGAAACGAAATAAAACATAATGAAAAGAGAAAACAGATAAGGAAAACGACCAGAAAAATCCACTAAATCTGGGAGGACGTCAATGGATCTGGAAGAAAACCGATGAAACTTACGATAAATCCACGAGAGTGACAGCAAATTTGAGCAGATTTCGACGAATAAATCTGAGAAGGTGAAATAAATTTGGGCCGATCCGGCGGTGAAACTGTGTTTTCCACCGCCGGATCGACGTTGCGATCTCTTGCATGCGTTGCTGGGTCAAATAATCCCTATACCTAATATTGCAATAATCCCTAATTAGTTTTTAGAATATATATAAATCTCCTCCAAACTTTCTAACTTCATTCTACAATTAGGGGTGGACGTTCGGCTCGGGGAATTCGGGCCCCGTCCCAACTCGATCGGGTATTTTCCGAACGGGACGGGGAGTTAGGGAAATTTCGAGTTCGGGACGGGTACCCGAATCCCGAATAATATTTCGGGCTCGGGATCGGGGAGTGATTTGTTACCGTTTTCCCCGATCGGGTACCCGAACTCCCCGACCTTAAAATTTAAAAAAAAAATAATTTATATATATATATATATATATATATATATATATATATACAATACGTATATTTTTGTCTAACCAGACGCTTCCCATTCTCAGTTCTCCATTCTCACCTTGTGAATTCATCCTCTTCGATGTTCAAGATTTTGAAGCTTCTCCTCTTCTCTCATGCCATCGTCTTTGTTGTTCAAAATTTTGAAGTTTCTCCCCTTCTCTCATGCCACAATCTTAGATCTCCTCTGTTCTTCACGCGAAGGGCCAATGGGCCATATCTCAATTCTCAGCAACCCACGCCACAACTTAGCTCCTGCCAACCCTGCGCCAACGCCATCTCCAAGCGTCGTCGGCAAGGCACTGCTCCAATATTAGCCCTCATATTTAACAATTAATAATTTATAACCACAGCCGGCAAGGCAGGCTCCGCTGCCCCTTGAGTTAATAGTTAATACTAGCCCTAATTTTTAACCATTAATAACCTATTTAAACCTATTTAGATTTCAATTACATGAAGATTTGGCCCAACAAATTAATTGGTTGGAAGCCCATTTCGTGAATCACAAAATAGGCACAATAAAAATGTAAAAAAAAAAAAAAAGAAACCCGTCCCGAATCCTGAACTCTCCGACTAGTTGGGTACCCAACATTTTCGGGACGGGCTCGGGCACCTAATTTCCCATCCTGATCCCGAACGAATCCCGAACTCTCCGTCCCGCGCCTAAGGGTGGGGGACCCATCCCGTCCCGATCGGGAATTTGTAGGGAAAGTCCCTAAACCGTAACAAACATGTCGAAATCATCGAGAACACACAAGCGGAAGCGTACCTTGATCCATAGCAATCCGTAATCGACCAGCAATCTAAGGTTGTGATCTTCTAAGCCTTGATACGCCGTCAATTCAATTCTCTCTGGGATGGGGCAGAAAAGAAGACAAAAGAACGTATCTGGCTTAGGGACCACAACCCTAATTTATAATCCAAAGTAGGGCACCTTAATTATGGGCCCATCAATCATAATTAAGTGTCCATGGGTTTCTACAAATAAAAGCCCCATACTTCAACAAATAAATATTTCTATAAGCCCATATTAGAAATAAATCTCAAGTAGATCACTCAATCGGGCTCATATTCTGAGATAGCCCATGTACAATTATAAATATGTGAGACCACCTGAATAGAAAATCCAACAATCTCCCACTTGGTCCACATATGTTTCCAAATGATTGTACATAGTTTAAACCTTAGTGCGCGCAACCTTATGCTATCTCTGCTTTCGAAATATTTCCAAACAATCTGGTCCATCAATTATGTTATTATAGGATCAAAGCAGCTTTTGTTACACAATTTGTAACTAAACCGAACAGTGGTCATAATACTAACACAATCAATGACATAGACCAAAAGTATGTCATGTAGCATGGAAATTACATGTAATGTGATCTTAGTCATGCCTATTTCCAACTGGTCCTACCTTATGACTCAAAGAGTCCCAAAGCACTTTCAAATACTTAATGCAAAACCGCAATAGAAAGCCAAAATCTTTATTGTCAGAGTATTCAATCAAATAAAACTTTATTTGTCTCATAAAACCTTAGTCTGTACAGAACATAAAACATGTCAATAAGCAAGATGGAAAGACCACAAACTCACACCACTAATACATGTCATCTAGTTTGATGACACCCATATGAGCCACATGTCCATGAAACACTTTAGGTGGCAATCCCTTAGTAAGTGGATCTGCTAGCATTGAGTTTGTACTTATATGCTCTATTGACACTTGAAGACTCTGAACTCTTTCCTTCACAACCAGATACTTAATATCTATGTGCTTAGATTTAGATGAACTCCGGTTGTTCTTTGAATATAACTCTGCAGCCTTATTATCACAATTAATTCTCAATGGCCTTTCAATACCATTGACAATTTGCAGCCCAGTGATAAAATTTCGGAGCCATATCCCCTGATTCGATGCCTCAAAGCATGCAACAAATTCAGCCTCCATAGTGGAAGAAGCTATTAGTGTCTGTTTGACACTTTTCCAAGATACAGCTCCTTCAGCCATCATGAAGACATAACCTGATGTGGATCTTCTGCTGTCAAGGCATCCAGCATAGTCTGAATCGGAGTATCCAATGATCTCCAAATGATCCGATCTCCGATAGGTGAGCATGTAATCCTTAGTCTTTTGTAGATACCTCATAACCCGTTTTGCTGCCCTCCAATGATCCATTCCCGGGTTACTTAGATATCTGCCTAACATCCCCACTATGTACGCTAAATCTGGACGCGTACACACTTGAGCATACATGAGACTCCCTACTGCAGATGCATAAGGGATTTCCTCCATCTCTTTCTTCTCTAGGTCCGTCTTAGGACATTAGAACAAGCTAAATTTATCACCTTTTGACACAGGTGTGTCCCCTGGTGCACAGTTCTGCATGCCAAAACGGCTCAGCACCTTATCGATATAGGCCTTTTGCGATAAGCCAAGTATACCTTTGAAACGATCCCGATGGATCTGTATACCCAGAACATATGAAGCCTCTCCAAGATCTTTCATCTCAAATTTACTTGATAGAAATTTCTTGGTTTCACGCAATAGGCTGATATCGCTGCTTGCTAGTAGAATATCATCTACGTACAATACCAGGATAATAAATTTGCTCCCACTGACCTTGAGATATATGCATTGGTCAACAGTGTTTTCCTTAAAACCAAAAGAGGAAATCACCTTATCAAATTTCCGGTACCACTGACGGGATGCCTGCTTTAGACCATAAATAGACTTCTTTAGTTTACATACTAGGTGCTTTGAATCTTTGGACTCAAAGCTCTCCGGTTGCACCATGTATATAGTTTCTTCAATGTCTCCATTGAGAAACGCTGTCTTTACGTCCATTTGATGGAGCTCTAAATCATAATGAGCTACAAGTGCCATAATGATTCTAAAAGAGTCTTTTGTTGAAACTGGAGAGAAAGTCTATTTAAAATCAATGCCTTCCCTTTGAGTGAAGCCCTTGGCAACAAGACGTGCTTTATATCTTTCGATGTTACCATTTGAATCCCGTTTGGTTTTAAAAAATCCATTTACAACCAATTGGTTTTACTCCTTGTGGTAACTCGACAAGATCCCAAACGTCATTGTCCATCATAGATTTCATCTCTTCATTCATGGCTTTGATCCATTCATTAGAGTTTGAACATAACTTTACTTGATTGAAAGATGTAGGATCACCTTGCAATCCCATATCAAATTCATGTTCATGGAGGTAAACGACATAGTCATCTGAAATCGCTTTCCTCTTTTCTCTAGTGGACCTCCGTATAGGCACTTCATTTTGAGGTTGTTGTGGTGCATCATCCTAAATAGATGATGGTTCTGGATCTGATTCAGTGGGTCCTAACTCATTATTTTGAGTCAATGATGGACCCGCAACTGATTCAGTAGGAATCCCAAATGTGATTGTGTTTTCTGAATTTACTTGATTCGCAGGCTGAGGAGTGATAGGAATATTTATCCAATCATTCTCAGCTGCAACTATAGTGGGAATGTTAACACATTCCTTGTCAAACACAATCTTTCCAATTTGATCCCTCCCACTGTAATCAACATCCTCAATGAATTTGGCATTTTCCGTTTCGAAAAAGGACTTGTTTGAGGGGTCATAAAACTTAAATCCCCTCGACCTATCCGAGTAACCTACAAAGTAGCAGCTAATTGTTCTTGAATCCAATTTTCTTTCGTTAGGCTTATAGGGCCTAGCTTCAGCTGGACATCCCCAGACATGCAAGTGCCTAATACTAGGCTTCTTGCCTGTCCACAACTCGTACGGGGTTTTGTCTACAACTTTGCTTGGAACTCGATTTAAAATATAAACTGCAGTCTTTAGTGCTTCGCCCCAAAGTGATTCTGGCAATGAAGAATGATTAATCATACTTCTTACCATATCCTTAAGAGTTTGGTTTCGTCTCTCAGAAACACCATTTTGGTTTGGACTCTCCGGCATGGTGTACTGAGGTACAATCCCGCACTCACTTAAGTATTTGGCGAAGGGTCCTGGACGTTGTTCACCGGATCCGTCATATCTGCCATAATATTCTCCACCACGGTCAGATCTGACAGCTTTAATTTTCTTGCCTAGTTGATTCTCAACTTCGGCTTTGAAAGCCTTAAACACGTCCAAAGACTGTGACTTCTCATGAATTAGGTACAAATATCCATAACGAGAGTAATCATCAATAAAGTTGATAAAGTATCGTTGTCCATTCCAAGAAGCTGTAGGGAATGGACCACAAATATATGTATGTATCAACTCTAAAGGTTCTTTACTCCTATTGGCACCTAATTTCCTCATATTTGTTTGTTTTCCCTTTATACATTCTATACAGATTTTAAAGTCTGTAAAATCAAGGGAATCAAGAATTCCTTGTGATATAAGCCTCTGTATTCTCTTTTCAGAGATATGTCCTAAACGCTTATGCCACAACATTGATGAATTCTCATTTGTTAACTTACGTTTAGTACCAAAGTTACTTGAATGTAGATTTTCAATATCAGTTGAAGCCTTAGTGTTCAATTTATACAAATTATCAATTAGAGTACCAGTACCAATAACATTTGAATTTAAAGAAAAAACGCAACTTCCATTCCCAAATGAACAAGAATATCCAGATTTGTCCAAACAAGAAATAGAAATCAAGTTCCGTCTAAATGACGGTACAACGAAAGTTTCTTCCAAATTCAAATAAAAACCAGTATCTAAATGAATTCTAAAAACACCAATAGCTTCTACTAAAGCTTTATTGCCATTCCCCACATAGATGTATCTTTCAGCATCAGTTGGTACTCGGCACCTTAGGCAATCCTGCATTGTGACACTTATGTGAGTAGTTGCACCCGTATCTATCCACCAAGTGTCACTAGGTACTAAAGTCAAATTAACTTCTGAACAAACAAAGTTGAGAAGTCTACCTTTCTTTTCACGCCAGGAGGCGTATTTGGGACAATCCTTCTTTATGTGATCAGGCTTCTTGCAAAAGTAACAGGAAATAACCGAATTCTGTTTGTTTTGCACCTTAGGTTGGGTTGTCCCAAATTCTGCAGTTTCCTTATCCTTATTCCTTTTCCTCTTATTGGTGGTAGCCCTAGCCTTAGAAGTCATAGCCAAATGAGCACTTTCAGTCCTATCTTGTTTCAGTCTCTCCTCTTCTTGCACACATTGAGCTATGAGCTCATTTAGAGTCCATGTCTCCTTTTGAGTATTATAGGAGATTTTAAATGGATTAAATTGTGCAGGAAGTGAGATCAAGACCAAGTGCACAAGTATGTCATCCGACACCTCAAGCTTTAAGCCCTTAAGTCTTGTCACAAGATTAAACATCTCCATAATGTACTCCCTTATGTTTCCTTTACCTTTATACCGCATAGAAACCAGCTTACTTAGAGTAGTGCTGGTCTCAACCTTTTCATTAGTTTTGAATCGGTTTGCTATTTGGTCAAGGAAACTTTTGGCATTTTCTTCATCAGGAATACCACCCCTTATGGCTTCCGGAATTGAGCGCCTCATGATCATCAAACTCATGCGATTTGATCGCTCCCACTTCTCGTATGCGGATCTCTGTACAGCAGTGCTAGTATCAGTGAGATCCGCGGGGCGATCAAACCTTAATGTATGATCGAGATCCGCACAGCCAAGCATAATCATAACATGCTCCTTCCATTGTTTGAAATAAGAACCATTGAGTTCAGGGATGTTGTTCAAGTTGGCAGATATGGAAGACACTATAAAAGAAAACAATATGCTCACAATTAATTAAACATCAAAACATGCATATACAAAGATAAAACCAAATATCATAATATATATGCACTGGTGGGCCCATCTCAAGATACCTAGCACAACATTATTATTTAGTCTTTGGACAAAAATAACAATTTGTAAGTGGTACTGTTATACATAGTCAAGAATATTAATATCTAAAAAACGGCCTCACAATATGCCTTTCTTTGGACCGACACATTGTAAGCATGTTAACACCAAATATATCACATATTCATGACCATCATTATCTGGCCAAAATAATCTTCCTTTGGGCCGATTATTTCGCATAGATAACACGATTGACTTAAGAAAATTAACTAAACCTTACCCAAAAGAGGTTACTTTGGCAACATTTTGGTTCAATCTAATTAATTTTCAAAATCAATATACCCAAATATAATTGCGTCATATGTAAATCTCAAATACAACACAGTACAGTCTCATCGGCTATGGAATAAAATCACGTCGAGCTCTAAATTCATCACAAAGTGCTTGCCATCATCACCATGTTTGTCCAGTTAACAAACGAAATCAATAGTTCTAAGTGCCGACTATTTGTAATGTCTTCACATGCATATGATTACGAGATCAAAAAATCATCAAATTCATAATACATACACTGTGTAACAGAAAACTAAATTCCCGGCCTGCAAACTCATACATATGCAAGATCATGCATAGTGCCAATTATGTGGGCCATACAACATATAATATTAAAGTTCCTTTATCACAAGAGTATACAAATAAAGAATTAAGCCAATTTAGAACTCATGCCTTTAGCCAATAATTCTCAAGCACTGTACACGAATCCAAGATTAATTTATGACACCACCATGTAACAAACTGAAATTTCAACATTCTTGGGAATTTCAAATCCATGATTGAATCCACAAAAACTTTATGCAATTTATCAATTGTCTATGCACAGTGAATTCATTGAACGCAAAACGAATAGTTCAGCCGATTAGCAAATAAAAGTTAGAATTCGACCGAACAATCATATCAAGAAATAAATCTCAATTTACTGAATAATCACATTCAATTTTCGATCTATTTGTTATCAATTGAAAATAAATCTCAATCCTTCGACATGAGAGTGGCTCTGATACCACTTGTAGGGAAAATCCCTAAACCGTAACAAACATGTCGAAATCATCGAGAACACACAAGCGGAAGCGTACCTTGATCCATAGCAATCCGTAATCGACCAGCAATCAAAGGTTGTGATCTTCTAAGCCTTGATACGCCGTCAATTCAATTCTCTCTGGGATGGGGCAGAAAAGAAGACAAAAGAACGTATCTGGCTTAGGGACCACAACCCTAATTTATAATCCAAAGTAGGGCACCTTAATTATGGGCCCATCAATCATAATTAAGTGTCCATGGGTTTCTACAAATAAAAGCCCCATACTTCAACAAATAAATATTTCTATAAGCCCATATTAGAAATAAATCTCAAGTAGATCACTCAATCGGGCTCATATTCTGAGATAGCCCATGTACAATTATAAATATGTGAGACCACCTGAATAGAAAATCCAACAGAATTTCCCGTTCGGGATGGGAAATTTGGGAAAATAAATTTTCGGGACGGGATCCCGATCCCGATAAAAAATTCGGGATCGGGATCGGGAATTAGTTTTAATAAGTTCGTTCCAGGCCAAAAGCAACTAAGCAAGTGGAAGTCATTAAATGATTAAATGTCTGTAAGCCTCTCGGCAAGGATCTCTTTCCTTTTATTTTCCATGTGAATTATTTCAAAAGTTCTTTATATTATAATTTAGTTTGAAACTCAATCTATTTAATTAAGTTCATCTCTAACCAACTTCCTCACGGTATTAATTATTTCAAGAAATTAATAAGATTCAAGTCTGTTGGCTTGTGGTGATTCCATTTTAATAATTTTTTGCATGGTTCTAATGGATTTCATTTAGTTGTGAGTTGTGATTTGTGAATTATATAACTTAATTATACTTGAATAAGTAAAAAAAAAAATATAGAGAAAAATATTCCGGGAATCCCGATCCCATCCCGAAATTTTCGGGATCCCGAATTGGGATCCCGAAAATTTCGGGATGGGATCGGGAACTCAAGATCCTATCCCGATCCCGAAAATCCCGTCCCGAGTCCACCCCTACCCGCGCCCACCCCTATCTACAATTTCCTCCTTGATTACTTTCTCTCTCTCTCTCGCTCTTTTTCAACCATTAATACGTTAGCATTTCATCGCCTTTATTTTCGATCCTCTCAACCAACTTTCACTTTGGCCAACTTTTAGATCAATATAAATGCCTACTTTTGCCTTGAAAATGATGGATGATGATTTTGTCCCCCAAAAACTCAGGAATTAAAGACACTAGTTATTTTTTCTCTTATGTCAAAAAAGAAGGCATTTATATATACCATTGTCTTCTTATCTTGTGTTTGTCCTTGCGTATAAAATTTTCATATGTATTCTAATGAATAGAATTATTCTGGTCATTTGATTATTTTTTCAAACATAAGTGGCTGAACAAAATGAGAGAATTGTGTTCATTTTACAGGTAAAAAAGAGGATATAATTATCATTTGCTGACTAACCATCCTAAACATAACTTGGAAAGTAAATATTTTTTTTTTACAATCGATCTTTTCCATCAATTTTCTTAAGAAAGTAAACAAAGGAGTTTGGCACATTGTGTAACTACACTAACCTAGCTATCCCAACATGCAAAATTCTATTTTCAAAAGTAAACGCGACCATAGTAGTTCATGAATGTATAGATAAATTTTGCAATAATTATATTTACTATCACTAAATTTAGATGAAATTATAAATTAATTCATCAGATAGGAAAAATTACATCATAGATTATGATATTTACAGTAAATAAATGTTCAAAACTTTGACAACTATCCCCTTTTTTAGATAGGGGTATTTTTTCAGAGGCATAACCCATCAAGCGCTATGGGTGCGAAGATTAATGCGAATAAGCTAATCAAGTTTGAATTTTCTACTTCATTATTGTGCTTTATCTTATACTCCACATAGTGGATGTACGATACATATTAAAACTTATAGATTTTACTAACGGATAATCATAACGTTATATGAAAGAAAAAATTGGTATATATATCCAAAAAAAAAAAAAAAAAAAAAAAGAAGTTGAAAACCACATTTAACATAGTCCTACTTTTTATCAAAACTATGTGCTCTTTATCAAAACCATTGACGAACTAACAGATTGAAAATTCAAGATGAAAATTTAGAAGAATTTGAAAATTAAAAAATTTAGACGGATTAAAAATTTAGATAAAACACGGACAAATTGAAAATATGTACTCAAACCTTGAAAAATTATTTAACAGAACTCCATTATTTCCTTAACAAATTTAAGTCTGGTTTTCATGTCATAATCGATTTCAATCGAATCATAAATAGGCAACTACTATGGAAAAAAATTGCAGATAGAGAAGATTACCTTTTTGGTTAATGGAGAGAGAGAAACATTGACTAACAGAGCAAATCTCATCTTACCGTGAGTTAACGTTGGGAGGGAAAATAATTTTTTTAATTAAGTTGGTGGTGAGTTAATGTTGGGAGAGAAAATAATTTTTTTTTAATTAAATTGGTGAGAAACCTGGCGATATCTCATTGGCGCAGCAGGAAAATGGAGTAGGGGTATTTATTTCAACGCGACATAACCCATCAAACGCTATGGGTCCGATGATTAATACGAATAAGCCAATCAAATCATGAGTACGCAGCTATCATTGCGTGTATGAAATTGATCATGTAAAAGAAATCGATATATTACGAGGGAAAATTCAAAGAAGTGCTACTGGAGGAGGCGAAAAGTCATCACCTGACTTTTCATATATTAAATTTCAGTTTAATATATATTTTTTTTAATATACATTTATAAATGGCTAGGAAAATTCGAATTCGAATTATTAATCTGTTAAAAAAAAAATTTAATCACGTGAACTATCACCTGTTGACTTAATATTACTTAGCAAGTTATGTGAAAAAATTATCGGCCAGACATATTTAAGTTGAGTTCGGTTGGTTTCTGGTTCAAATACCGTAGGATAGAATTTGAACCATATATTTCGATTAAGTATCTATTAACTCATTGCACTATACAAACTTATTTTCTGAAATATAATATATTAAATATAAGCCAAGTAGCCAACGATTAAAAATACAATGTATTTTCTTTACTTCTGTCAAATCAACTCGGTCTTCGTTGATATTCATTATAAAAATGTAAGAGAGCATTTTATTTGAAATCACTAATAACAATTTACGTAAGAGACATGCGCATAGCCTGACTCTCCTGCTAGTTAATAAGCATTCAGCAAACTACTTGCCTGGTTCATTTGATAACTATAGGCAAAAGTCTGAACATTTCCTCAGTTAATTAGAGCGATTATTCGTTTGACAAAAATAATATTCGAAGCAAAAGCAGAAGGAACTCTTGTTATGATGCCTTTGGACGATCATTCATCAGCTGATACAGAATCAAATTTCAGTGAAGACGAGACTAAAGTAATGAGTACTCTCTACTTCCCTTTTTCTTCTTTAATAATGCTAAAAGTTATGTATTTTTTCTCCTGCATCATAATATAGGACTCTCACCTATACAAGGTGTAAAGATCATCTGACTCTGATGTAGTTTAAATTTGATCTTCATACTTACTTATTCAAACTCTTTTTAGAAAGCAACGGAAACAAAAGTAAATGGAGACCCTCATCCCCTCGTCAGTCAAGAGGGAACTTCGTCCCTTTCATCACCTCAACCTGTTTACACAATAAGGAATAAGTATGAAGGGCCACTCGATCTACAAGTAAGTTTAATTTCTAGGTTCAGATCTGTATTGAAACATGCACTTGAATTTCTTGATCAAAGTTTATAAAGTGCTTCAATTTCTCTAAATCAATTCGTGAGTAGTATAGATTCATTCAATTTCGGTACCATATATTCAAACCCCTCTTTCAATTCCGTTACCATACGAATCAATTTTCTCAAATTGCATATCAGAGTTTACAAAATATATCAATACATATTTTATTGGTACCGTCATGTTCGAGTGATTGTTACTTGTTTTGCTTCGTTAACACTTTGTTGATGAAGGTTTGAGTGAGTATTTGATAGTTAATATTCGGTATAGAAAAATGATGAAAATCATGCATCCCCAACAAAGTCCGATGAAGACGAGGAACGCGATACTTTGCCAATCGAGTCTGATTGTAAGGACGAAAACCTCGACTATTTCTCTGAGTTTGATAAGGTAAATTTACAATACCTCACGCATACAAGTTGTATAGTCGTCATCTGATGTATTTTGAAAGGAGATATATGTACCAAACTCTTTTGTGTTATTTGAAATGAGCCTACAAAATCTTATGTTATAAAAATCTCATAAAAAATATTGTATTTACTAATTTTTGCACAGAAAACCTTACGACCAACAATCGCATTATATGCATGTCATTTTTCCGGCGATGATTGTCCCCGAAAATACAACTTTTTTTTAAGTTACGGGTCGATTTTGCTATCGAAAAATGTTCAAAAAATGTAAACTAAAGGTATTTGGTATTCTAATTTTGCATTTTTTCGTAATTATATCAACACATATTATAATGGTACTGTCATGTTTTGTGTTGATTGTCACTTGTTTGGCTTCATCAACAGTTAGGTAATTGATAATTAATATTCGACGTAGGAAAAGGATGAAAATCAAGCAACCCATGCAAAGTCCGACGGAGACAAAATCTTTCGTGGCGTAAGTTTACAAAATCTTTCATACAAATTGTATTATCATCATGTGATGCATTTCAATATGATGTTCATATTGCTTCAAACTTATCTGTAAACTATGGAGGAAAAAGAAAATGGAAACTTCATCCATTTCTTCACCTGAACCTCGAATATAGGAATATTTTTTTGCACTCCAGTCTTTGGGCAATTTTACACTAAATACCCAACCTTTAGAATTTTATATTTTAATACTCAATTTTTGAATTTTATTGATTGGATTTCAAATCGGGCACTTAAATGCAACAAAATTCAAAGGTTGGGTACTAAAGTATAAAATTTTAAAGATTGGGTATTAAAGTGCAAAATACCCCAAAAGTTAGGGTGAAAAAAAAAGATTAATCATTTATAATATGAAAATATAAATAATATTATTTTTAAGAGTGGTACAACCATAATTTTTTTAAAACTAAAGGAGTAAAATCTCTAATTTAGGGGATAAAAATATAAAATTTGTAAAATATATAAATAAAATAATTCTTTTTTTCAAAATACACTCGATATGTGTGAGGGGATACAACAGGAGATGTAGCAGGAAAATAGGGAAAATTACAATTTTAGTCCCATTGGATTCAAACCGTTGCAATAAAGGTCCCATTGGTTTGAAATATCCAAAACACATCCCATTGGATTCTAAAAGGTTGTAATAAAGGTCCCATTGGTTTAAAATTCCAAAATACATCCCATTTCATTCTAAAACATTGCAAGATTAGTCTCATATTTGATCAACTAACAAAATAATTACTTATTTCATTAGTGTCTATCTTTTTTGCTTATTTTATTGGGAAATAACCTTTTTTTATAAAATATTTTATTTTCACTCGTATTTCTCTTATTTTCAATATTTTATTTTCGTTCATATTTCTCCTATTTTTCACCCCATTTCTACGGTCTCATTAAGGAGTTCTTTTTCAAAAAATTAATTATTTCCGCCCCCATATCTCTTGATTTCCATCAAAATTTTCTATCTTTTTATTAAGAGTATTTTTTTTTTTTTCAAATTCTACATTACTCTTAATAAAAATTAAAAAGAACTTCAAATTTTTCAATGTTTTTATTTATAGGGGAGGAAATAAAAAATATTGGTTGGCACATTTATATGATTTTTTTAAGTAAGAAATGAAAATCTCCTTTTCGATTACTCATTAGAGGACTTATTTATTTATTTTTTTTTTTGTTATGAGTATTTTTAATTTTTATTAAGAGTATTTTTCTATCATTTTATTAAAGAGTTCTTTTTTAAAAAAATTACATTTTTCCCCCTCATAAATGAAAACATTGTTTGGCACATTTATATATATATATATATATATGATACTTTTGATGTGAGAAATGAAAATCTCCTTTTGAATTACTTACAATAGGAGTTATTTATTTCATTGTAATCCATAGTGCATTATAGAAATTTTTAAAAAAAAAAATACTCATAATAAAAAAATAGAAAATTTTGGTGGAAATCAAAAGATATAGGGAAGGAAATAATTAATTTTTGTAAAAAAAGTATTTAATAAAATGACATAAATGAGGTGGAAATTAGGAGAAAAATATGGGGGAAAATAAAATATTAAAAATTTGAATAAATATGGGTGAAAATAAAATATTTTAGAAAAAAAAAATGGGGATTTCCCAAAAAAAAAAAATATATATATATATATATTTTACACTAACGAAACATTTAATTATTTTGTTAGTTGATCAATATGGGACTAATCTTGCAATGTTTTATAATCAAATGGGATGTATTTTGGAATTTTAAACCAATGAGACCTTTATTGCAACATTTTAGAATCCAATGGGATGTGTTTTGGATATTTTAAACCAATGAAACTTTTATTGCAACGGTTTGAATCCAATGGGACTAAAATTGCAATTTTCCCGAGGAAAATATAATACTAAATCTAATGGGCTCGCGGTGTTTTTGGTAATTTCTCAGCTATGAGAATATTTGTGGTAATTGGATTAAATTAAACCTTGTAATCATCCCTAAATGAAAAAACCTTTTCTTTGAATTATGTACTAAACGAAGACGACGTATTAACAAAATATATATTGGACTGGAGTTCAACTTGCTCATTGATATTTAGTGGTGTATCAGAAGTCAGTCTTTCGTCCTTTCTCAAGCTCTTTACACACCAAACTTACTAAAAACGCGGTTTTCTTGATTTGCCACCAACAATGAGTAGTTCAGTATCCCAGTATATTCCTCCACTGATACCGACGGTTCATCTGAAACATGGCGAATGGAGCTGAAGGTGAGTTATTTACTTATTCTTCCTATTCCAATCTCGTTGATTTTTGTGTCGTGGATTTATTGAACACCATGGACATAAACAACATATTTTTTTGCTTAATATTGCCTTAAATTAATGTTGGAGTTTATTGCATCAAAAATCCTCTAATATACCTAATTAGTACTCCGAACCCTATAATTTAAAATGTCTCAAAACGAACCCTATAATTGTATTAAATTAGCACTCAAACCCTACAACCGTGGTTATTAACACGACGGTAGGGTTTTGAGTGTTAATTTAGTATTAATTTAATACAATCATAGGGTTCGCTTTGAAATATTTCAAATTATAAAATTTAGAATGCTAATTAGATATATCATAGAAGGTGACCGAGAAAAAAACTTATCAATGTTGATCAACCCCAAAACTTAAAAAATTGTGCATCCATAATATATATCTATTCTATCTGTCACGCGACATGGTCAAATTCGCATCGGATACTAAAAAATTGTGCACCCATAATATACAACTACACATATATAGAAATTAGTTCCACACTAGTTTATCTTTTTTTTCTTGGTGGAACCATACTAATTTATCTGTTTTCTCTCCTACCCTATTACGTCATATTTTTATCTACTATCTATTTCCTCTTTCATATATCTTTCCAACATTTTTTTCCTCTTTTAAATTTAAAATCTAAATTATTTTTCCTTTTCTTTAAAAAAAATTGAATTTATTGTATTTTTCAAATTTTGCACGTAAATAGAGTTTTGTACATACAATTCCATAACTCGAGACATTTTTCTGATAAACCATAGGAGGAGGAACTGCTTATGGTGAAGATCAAAACACCTCAAAATAATGCGGATGGTACGTAATTCATATAATATGGCAGAGGCGACACTATTCATTTTGCAATTTAGCCTTTTCGAGGTTAATATTTTATGGTATGAAGATTAATTTTGGTTTACTAGTTCATAGATTAACTCATATTTTCTCAAACATAATTTTTTATATTGTAAAATTGGAAGTTATTTCTAAAAATTTAATATACAAGATATGCCTTCAGCGCCCACACTGACACGGGGAATTCTTTAGCTTCGTCTAGGCTATTTTTCCTAAGAATTCCAAGAATGTTGAAATTAAATCACATGAGGATGTTTTTGGGTCAATTTCATGGAATTTTTATTTTAGAATCCTCTAACGATTTAATAAATTTGATGACAAAATTGAACCAATTTTAAATTTTAGTTCAGGTTTCCTTATATTATTACTTATAATTAGTTAAAATCCATATTTTAAAATCTCGTTCTAAGACAAAGACAATATATTTATTTTAAGAAAAATAATTATATCATAATTATTATATTTTCATTATATCTTTTTCTTATGTTTTTCTTTATTTAAATATTATTTTATCTTAAATGATAAAATTATGTAAATTAAAATATTTAATTTTAAGAAAACTTTTCTATTCTATTTGGTTTTATGTTGATAATTCTACTTTTCTTTGAAATTGAGTTATTTTTGTTTTAATTTTCAAGTGAGAGTTTATTTTTATTACTTTTGTTATAGCCTACCAAATTGTTTTAGTATTAATTACACAAGACGCAGCTTACCAAATTATCACAAACTAATATAAGGAATGAATCCATGCATATTAAGAAGATAATTCAACCAAGCCCAATTTGAAATCAAACAATACACAATAACATTAAGACTGAGAAAATATAAATATTACAAATTAAAATTAAAAATATTTAGATCTCTGGAAGGCACAATATTTTCGTAAATAAAAGTTTATATCTTTGACATTGTTCTTCTGTGTTCTGTACATTTGGAAAGCATTTCATCTTTGTTTATGTTTCAGGAGAGAGAGATGAAAAGATTCCTAAAGAGGAAGCAGTGTGCAAAGTTTGCTTCAAGATATTTACAGACGACAATGTTCTTAAGATAAAATGCGGATGTAAATTTACCTTACTGCATGAAAACTGCAGAAACCAAATTAGCAGCACCAAATGCAAAGTTTGTGACCAAGATACACAATATATACCTGTAATGCTAACAGGGCCGGCCAACAATGAAAATCAAAGTTCTCATAATAACAGGTATTTCGTGTGATTGATACAAATTCTGGAGAATGTAAATTGGGAAAATATTATTTTTCGTCCTCTACCGATGCCCTTTTTTGGTTTTGGTCCCAAAATTTTCACTTTTCTTATATTTCATCATTTATGTTTCAAAAAATCTCAATTTCAGTCCTTTAGCTAATTAACGGACGTTAGTTTTTTAACAGAAAAAGACGTGTGTCACTCACACGCCCTAAATAAATGTGAATAGCGCGAGTGACACACACCTTTTTCCGTCAATATTTTAAAGTCGGTTGGCTAAAGAACTGAAATTGAGATTTTTTTTTAAACATAAAGGATGCAATGTGAGAAAAGTTAAAAGATCAGGACCTAAATCGAATAAGGGCTTGTGTAGAGGGCCAAAAATGATATTTTCTCATGTAAGTTTAGTATACTACTTGTTATATACTTGATTAGGTATGGCCAAACTTGAATTCCACATGATATATAGTGCGATCTTTTTCTAGGGAATTTGTTAATTTCCTAAAATCACAGAGATTCTTATGTTGTTAATTTAATTCATTTGATATTTTCGCAGGTCTCGCAATTGGATGGCGTGCTTCGGGGGCAAGGCCTAAAGATGGTTCCAATTCCACTCATCTTATTTGAAACTAATGTTTTATTTTTTTTGAAATAAGCTGTTAGAATTTTCAGCATTTTCACTGAACTTCACCTTTTTGGATGTACTCTTCCAATTATATGCCAACTCATTTTGGTCCTTTGTGCTTAATGAATCTTCTTATGAGACATCGTCTTTGTTGAATATGCTGTGCATAAACACAATTAATTGTTGGAGAATTAATATATATATATGATTAATTGTTGGAGAATTAATCAATAATTGTGCAAAGGCATATCAAAGGTTGTTTGGAAAATGTGCATTGGTTATTGTGTCCCACATTGGAAAAATAACACCAAGCATACAGCTTTATATATTATAATGTTGTATGTGTTATTAAATTATGGAACCCAAGAGAGGACTAATGGGCTCACACGCGGTCGCGCACGCGCGCGCGCGCGCACGGGCTCGGGCATGGGCGAATGTGGCGTTTGATGGCGCACTTCGCACGTGCGCATCGTCGCTAGGAGCTTGGAGCCTCGCCTCCGAGCCTTACTTTTTGAGCCAGAGTCGGTCTGATTTAGTCCAAAATTCAAATTACGAACCAATGTCCAAGTACATCCGCTGAGGGATGTCTAGGTACATCCGAATCTGATTCAACAGTCAAATCCGTTGAGGGATGTAACAGTCAGGTAGTGGGCATTAAAAGGGATGTAATTCAGGCCATTAACACCTGAATTTGACCTATTCAAATTCCCACATTTAAACCTGCCAAACTCCTGACGCCTATAAATAGACAATCCAACACCTGAAAATATACAGCAAAACTCACCTGAATTCTGGCAAATTGCTATTGTCTGAATTCATCTTTTTCCAGCTTGACATATATCCTAAAAAGTAAATCGTCTGTAACCTTAGCAAACTCACAGAGTAGGGGCGATTAACACTTTAAGGACAGGGACTACCCGTGTCATTCTGATTCCGTTTCTCTCATTTTCTCAACAATCTTAAAGTGTTAAAAGAGAATCACAAATATTAGATTTAATTCATACTGATATTTGTGAGTTAAATGGAATTTTAACTAGAGGTGGTAAAAGGTATTTTATTACTTTTATTGATGATGCTAGTCGTTTTTGCTATGTGTATTTGTTAAGAACTAAAGATGAAGCTCTTAGTTCTTTTGTGAAATACAAATCAGAAGTAGAAACCCAACTTGAGAAGAAGATTAAGGTTCTACGTTCTGATCGAGGCATGGAATATTGTTTGAATGCTTTTGATACACTTTGCGAAGAAAGTGGTATCATACATCAAACAACTGCCGGTTATACACCCCAGCAGAACGGTGTAGCTGAAAGGAAAAATCGTACCTTTCTGGACATGATAAATTGCATGTTAAATCATGCAAATTTACCTCACAACTTATGGGGTGAAGCCCTTCTGTCTGCGTGCCATATTCTAAATAGGATGCCTAGTACTGTTGTGAAGTCTAGTCCCTATGAAATATGGAAAGGCAGAAAACCCAACATAAGTTATTTTAAAGTGTGGGGGTGTGTGGCTTATTTTCGTGTTCCTGATCCCAAACGGACTAAGTTAGGAGCCAGAGCTATTAAAAGTGTGTTCGTTGGGTATGCTCTTAATAGCAAGGCTTATAGACTTCTTGATTTGGAGTCTAATGTGATATCTGAGTCCAGGGATGTTGAATTCTTCGAAAATACATTTTCAAAAGATGTTGAAAATGATTCTGAGTCATCCCAAATTGAGCCTAGAGGTCCTATAAGGCCGGTTGAGGAAAATAATATTCCTACACAACCAATTGAGCCTAGAAGGAGTACTAGAGCAAGAAAAGAGAAAAGCCTAGACAAAGACTTTATCTCTTCTGAGGCTTTATTGTTCTTGGTGGAGGGGGACCAGGATAATAAAGTGATAAGTGAAATACCGTTTGTATTTTCACTTGAGACGGATCCTAAAACATTTTCAGAAGCTATGGCTTCTCGAGATGCTTCCTTCTGGAAGGAAGCTGTGAACGATGAAATGGATTCGATCTTGGGTAATAATACTTGGGTATTAGTAGACTTACCTCGTGGTTCTAAACCCATTGGGTGCAAGTGGGTATTTAGAAGAAAACGAAACACTGACGGCACTATATCAGCTTTTTAAGCTAGATTAGTTGCCAAAGGGTTTAGACAAGTAGAAGGGATTGACTACTTTGACACTTATGCACCGGTGGCTCGAGTTGCTTCCATTAGAATTCTTCTTGCCTTAGCCTCTCTTTACGATCTGTTTGTTCATCAAATGGACGTAAAGACAGCTTTTTTAAATGGAAATTTAAAAGAAGAAATCTATATGGAACAACCTGAGGGTTTTGTAGCACCGGGAACAGAAAACAAAGTGTGTAAGTTAGTAAAATCTCTGTATGGTCTAAAACAAGCACCAAAACAGTGGCATGAGAAGTTTGACACTGCTATCTTGAAATTCGGATTCAAGTATAACAGTGCTGATAGGTGCATTTATTCCAAAAGTACGACTGACTATATGGTGATAGTCTGTCTATATGTCGATGATATGTTGATCATCGGGACGAATATGATTGGAGTAAACGAGACTAAAAAGTATCTATCCTCGGTCTTTAAGATGAAAGACTTAGGTGAAGTAGATACTATTTTAGGCATTAAAGTTAAAAAACATAGTGGGGGTTTTTCACTAAACCAATCTCACTATATTGAGAAAGTTCTGACTAAGTTTAATCACCTCGAGATCAAGGAGGTGAATACTCCGTTTGACAACGGACTGAAACTTAAAGAAAATACTGGTAGAGCTATTGCACAGCTTGAGTATGCAAGTGCTATTGGCAGCCTTATGTACGCAATGCATTGCACTAGACCAGATATTTCCTTTGCAGTTTCAAAACTTAGCAGATACACGAGCAGTCCCAATGCTGATCATTGGAAAGCTATTAGTAGGGTACTTGGGTACCTTAAGAGAACTATTAGCTTTAGTTTGTTCTATAACAAATTCCCTAGTGTGTTGGAAGGGTACTCAGACGCGAGTTGGATAACTAGCGTGGGAGATAATAAATCCACAAGTGGGTGGGTTTTCACTCTTGCCGGTGGGGCTGTTTCTTGGGCAAGCAAGAAACAGACAATAATCTCTCACTCTACCATGGAATCTGAGTTCATAGCTTTGGCACAAGCTGGACAAGAGGCTGATTGGATTAGAAATATGTTGTTAGACATAGATCTATGGCCGAGTCCAATGCCTCCAATTTCGTTGTATTGTGACAGCGAAGCTACGCTTACAAAAGCGTATAGTGGCACCTATAATGGCAAGTCTAGACATATTGGTCTTAGACATGCATTTGTGAGACAATTGATACAAGATGGTATCATAACAATTGTCTATGTGAGGTCAAATAAGAATTTGGCTGATCCATTTACTAAGCCTCTGACGAGAGACTTAGTAGCTACAACTACTAGAGATATGGGACTTAAACCACCCGAACCATAAGTGATGGTAACCCTACCTATAATCTAGGTTACCCCTGGTTATAGGTTCAAAGGGAAAAACAATTCACGAGTTGGTTAGAGCTGTCAAAGTGGTCTCATATGTAGTAAAAGATAGCTCAGTGAGTTGCAAAGTGACAAGGTTGAGCTATGCTCCTAACAAAATGCTGCACTAATGCAACTAGTGCTAGAGAAACATTTTGCCTATATGAACAAGAAGTGAAGTCGCTTCTTATAGAGAGTTGTGGTTTACTCTCATAAAGGTTCATGAAATGGGATATCGCGTATGGCTTTATAAGCGCAAAGCAGTGGAGTGCTTGTTGTATGAGAAAGAAAACATGTGTGTGATAACTCCGATTGCATCACGAAGGAGTTGAGGTTCAATCTACGGACACCGTCAACTTCGATGCAATTTTGAGTTATTTACACTAAGGGAAGGTTCAATGTTCGTCACACCTTCCTCTAGGCATGTGATCTTTGACAAAATCTTCAGGGACTTGTCTGGCAAAAGAGTAGTTTTCCAAACAAGTGGGGGATTGTTGAATATGCTGTGCATAAACACAATTAATTGTTGGAGAATTAATATATATATATATGATTAATTGTTGGAGAATTAATCAATAATTGTGCAAAGGCATATCAAAGGTTGTTTGGAAAATGTGCATTGGTTATTGTGTCCCACATTGGAAAAATAACACCAAGCAGACAGCTTTATATATTATAATGTTGTATGTGTTATTAAATTATGGGACCCAAGAGAGGACTAATGGGCTCACACGCGGTGCGGTGCACCGCACCGCCCGTGCTCGCGCACGCGCGCGCGCGCGCACGCACGGGCTCGGGCATGGGCGAATGTGGCGTTTGATGGCGCACTTCGCACGTGCGCATCGTCGCTAGGAGCTTGGAGCCTCGCCTCCGAGCCTTACTTTTTGAGCCAGAGTCGGTCTGATTTAGTCCAAAATTCAAATTACGAACCAATGTCCAAGTACATCCGCTGAGGGATGTCTAGGTACATCCGAATCTGATTCAACAGTCAGATCCGTTGAGGGATGTAACAGTTAGGTAGTGGGCATTAAAAGGGATGTAATTCAGGCCATTAACACCTGAATTTGACCTATTCAAATTCTCACATTTAAACCTGCCAAACTCCTGACGCCTATAAATAGACAATCCAACACCTGAAAATATACAGCAAAACTCACCTGAATTCTGGCAAATTGCTATTGTCTGAATTCATCTTTTTCCAGCTTGACATATATCCTAAAAAGTAAATCGTCTGCAACCTTAGCAAACTCAGAGAGTAGGGGCGATTAACACTTTAAGTACAGGGACTACCCGTGTCATTCTGATTCCGTTTCTCCCATTTTCTCAACATTCTTAACTGCACGAATGACTGCTTCACCATTTTCCGCGATGAAACATCATCAACATGAACTAGCAAAGCTAGAATCACGGCTTATTCATAATGAACAACACAATTATCATTATCAGATTGTGTGAAGACATAGTCTTTGAGCTTGGCTGTAAATTCTAACTTTCACTCCCTATAGTCATTTTTAAGTCTATAAAGAGATTCGACGTGCAAACTTTACTTGAAGGAACGTCAGTAGTCTTGAGGTCAGTTTCATATACACATCTTCATGTAAGAAACCATGACCAAAAGCATTGTTAATGTTAACATCTCACATTGGAGAAATATCAAACTATATGCTAGTTAATAAATGTAAGACAACCTTCACCTCATCAGCTAACTTTTAAGGTGAATTAAGCCGGATTTAAACTTTTAGATGGCATTAGATCACGTCACATCCTGTTAAATTGAATTGAATTGAGTTTTACCCTCTATCTTTGATTGTTCGGATCTGGGCGTACGAGAAATTTGAATTGTGTTTCATGCTCCAGAATAGATCCACGATTGTTCGGGTCAATATCCCACATTAGAAAAAGATCAACCACATGCTAATTAATAAATGTAAGACAATCCTCACCTCATCAGCTAGTTTTTGAAGTGAATTAGGTTGTGCATGAATATTTCATTCTTTGGCAGTAGTATTTTATTTTGAATATTAAGAAGTTTAATAACCGAGATCACACCAAATAATATACAAGAACCGTTGATCAAACTCATTCAAATCTTCATTTTGAATATTAAGAACACACCCACACAACATCAATAGAAATAGATTTGATCCAAGAAAACACCCACAACATCAATAGAAATAGGAGTGTTTAATTACCAAGATCACATCAAATAATATAAAAAAATCCGTTGACCATACTCATTCAAATCTTCAGCAGGTATCACACGCTTTATGTTTATCGAACCTAATTTTAATTTTGCACCAAAAGCGATTTTGACCGATCTAATCCAAGGGAGATATGGGATAACTGCTTCTAAGGGATATTTACATCTGACTATCATGTATTTAGATCTAATTACAACTCAATCCATCATTATCGAAAAATTATATTTTAATCCCTATAAATCTTGTTTGGTTTGAGATCGCTTAACGGAACTTGTAAAAATACACTTATGCGCCTTATGATTTTATGAATGTTACATTGAATATATGACCAAAATTACAAAATCATCCCAAAAATTTACAAATATAAACAAAACAAACCCTACAAAGTATGAATTTAAAAACCAATCAGGATATTTTTGGAATGACATAACGAAACCTAGGAACCACAAATGATTCTCAAAGTTAGGGACTAAAAATAATTTTTTAATAATGATGGATTGCATTATAATTAGACCTAAACGTAGGCTAGTTAGATGTAAATTTTCCTTGCTTCTAATCAAAGATACTGGGCAAGTGCATGCCTGGATTATTTGAGTTCTGAAAATCTTTTTTGGCTCAAAGAAGGGAAGCACATACAATTGTATTTATAATACAAAAAGAATTATGAAGATCTGACCCAAAAAAAAAAAAAAAAAAGAACTATGAAGAAAGCTATATATAGAGTTGAAAGCTCACGGTGACGGAAATTTACAATTACAAAAGATTTCAAGTTACCTGAAGTATAGAAGTCACCGTTTGTGTAACAGTGAGCAAAACCAGCACTACAGCAACAAGAATAGATATAACAGCCCAAGGACTATTCAAATAATTCCTCCTCAAATTCGCCATCCATCTATTTCGACGTCCATTGCAATGCATATTCACATTATCAAAGACATCAGCGTAAATAAAACGGTTACCAGGACCAGAGACCGAATCAGTAAGTTTGTTGAAAATGTTGGCCACTGCATCATCATCACCTAACCAATTATCAATAATTCCACAACGAGAAAGTATTTCAACATCCTTCGAAGAGTCTATAAGGCAATCCAAAAACTTCACATAACCCATTACAAAACTAGCTTGAGTATCATGAAAATATTGCTCGTAAGCAATGAGATTTCTGAAGAAAGATTCTGTTCTGTCCTCAATAGTCAAAGGTGGCAATAACATAGTTCCATTCTTGAATTTGACTTCAAACAAACTTACACCTTCGTTCATTTTGAACTTCACATTGGCTTCTCTAAGCGCCGTTGCGTTTTTAATAAACCTCCATCTCATCCTTTTATCTTTCACGCCTTCACCCAAATCCGAACAATCAAAAGAAGGAAGCCAATTACTATGTATCAAATCAAGCAAATGTTTTATCTCAAGCGGGTTTTTACTCGCACCCTCTTTATTTAATTTCCCGGGGTAGAGATTATGGAAAAAGTTCAATAGAAGGTACACCAACCTACTGTGTTGATTAGGGACCTCAATCAAATCAAACAACTTGCACAAAACGAAAAATGGGATTTGATTTTCAAACAACATCAAATCTCTTTGCAAGCTATTCATGATCCAATCCATGTGGAAGATGGGATCGTTCTTTTCTCTCAAGTATACCATGTTACATTTCCGTACCAAGTCGATTATGAAGCAACCGTCTAATACCAGCATTTCTATAAACTCTGTTGCAGTAAGGCCAACAGGCTCTGCATAACTTTTGCGTGCTTCTGATTCTAATGGACCAATAATCGAGACATATTTCTCTAGATTCTCTTTTTTACGCTCAAGAAGCGAGTGAAAATAGCGTAATTTGTGATCTTCCATCATTTTTAAGTTTTCTTTGTCATGATGATAAGGACCAATTGCTATAACTTCAGGTTCGTAAGCTTGGTAATTGATATTTCTTAAATGTCCATACACTTTATAGATGGTGCACTCTGATTGTACCATGGAGAGCTGCATAAGCTTCTGACTTATGTTAGTGCACGCTTGAGCTGCGTCATCAGGCTGCATGATGACTGAATTATTAAAAGAAATGATATTAGTAGAAATGGAATTACATGAACTAATTAACCTACATTTCTTAATAGTTATCCATGAATTAACGTACATTTGAAAATTTGTGCCTGAATTTAATTGAATGTCAATCATTAGTTCGTATGGACATCGAATTAAAAGAAAGACCCTATATGCTACAAGGATATAAGTGAGGTGCAGATAAGGATATCTTGAAGGAACATAGTCACATACCAAATGAAGGAAAAAGGAAACAAGCACCAAGGGATAATTATGAATACACATGAGGTTTGATTTAATGGGTAAAAAAACTTTATAATTGAAAATTTACGAAAAATACCCAGAAGTATGAAAAAAACTTAGGAAAAATACCTTAATAAATGTGAATTACAAAAAGAAAACCTAGGTAAGTTGTTTTTCATAAATTTTCAGCTATGAGATTAGAAAAAATAGCATATATCCTAATCCCTACTAATCATAGTGCTTAGCTACATATTTAGGGCCTCAAACAAGAGAATTATGGTTAAACTAGCACAGTAACGAACCCATTAAACTGAATGTACTTATCTATTGGTTCTATTTGATTTACTCCCTTTAATAAAGATTTATTATTGATCAGGGGCTATAAAAAATGAATAATCTCTAAAAATTTCTTTCTAACATCCTGCAACTTCAGTTATTGAACTAACAGTAGATATTTCAACAAACAAACATACAAGAATCCACAATACTAACAAGTGCAGTGCACGAAAAAGAAAAGTTGAACCCAATTCGAATACAGCCCACAAAATGAAAATAAAATTAAATCAAGAAGCGGAACAATAATCATTTTCACAGATAGATCGAAACATCCACAAAGGAGTTTGACCTCAGTTAAGAACAAAGCGGACTTATGAACAGCGGAAGGATTAACGAAAAACTCACAGAAGAGAAATTCTTGACCTTGGACTTCGGAGACTGATTTATCCGGCGGATTCCTTCGTCTCTTCTTCTCTTTTCTTCTGCTACAGAAAAACTGAGTGATGGCAGCTTAAAACTTAGACGCTCAATGTTATCCTTTATAGACTATTGAGGTCGAACAAGATTCAGAAGTCAGAAACCGGAGCAAACTTTCTGGATAGACTGAAACATGCTTGAAAGTTGAAGGCAACCCATTACTTTGATGTTCAAAGTTCTCGGTCAAATCGCGTGAAAATTTTTGGTTAGTCAAATTTCTAGTAAGTTGTTCGATTAGCAGTATAAATTGGGGGTTCTAGTAATTAGGGCTGTTAATGATCGGATTTTAATCTAATTTCGATTCGAAATTTGATATATTCGTACGATAAAAATATTCGATTATAAATTCGAAATAAATGGAGCGAATATGAAATTAAGGAATCCGATACCTTAACGATCCGAATTCAAAATTTTATAATATTTTATTATTTTATTAAATTAATTATTTGAACATATATATATGTATATATACATATCATTTTATTTAATAATATATCAATATATATAATTTATTATTACCTGTGTATTATTTATAGGGTTAATATTTTTTTGCACCTCAATTTTTGGGTCGAGTTACACTTTGGTACCCAACCGGGTCGAGTTGCACTTTGGTACCCAACCTTTGAATTTTGACCAATTAATACCCAATCTTTTCAAATTATTTAATTTCAGTACCTAGATCAACATTCGGCACAATTCTCAGGCCAAGGCATTGCGCGTGTTTTCCATGCGATTTTTTAAGGTTAATTTGGTGATTTCATGTTTGTTCCCGCCAATATCAACTATCTCTCACCTTTACCTTATTTTATTAAGAAATTGATAATCATTTTTTTTCCCCAATCGAAGAACTAAAGTTCGGCCATTGAAGGAGTATGCAACTGCAGAAGACCCCTTGTGAGGAGAACTTCATGAACTGACATCAATCCAAGAAGATGATTCTTGGCGTACGAAAATCTTCGGGTATGTAGTGGTACAATTTTTGTTTAGTGTATACTTAATTCTTTCTCCTTCTCTTCTCGTTGAGTAGTAAGTTGGAGGATGCAATTTCTTTATCAGGACAGACCCCTCAATGTGTGAAAGATCGAGGTAAATAATACCTGGATTATTGAGGAGGGTTAATACACTCGAAGAGGTTGCTGGACAAAGGAATGACAAGAAAAAGTGATTGTGGGTTGCCTTGATAGTTTCTTGGTTGCTTGTTGGCAACTAAATTATATAATATGACAGCATGTAGGAAAATCAAAAATTTTATTTTAAATATTGGGATTTTGAAAGGGACAGTTTGAAATCATTCTTTATAAGTTTAGAATAGTTTTACTTTATTCTCCATAAAATTATACAACATAATATGATATAAATACATTCGAATGTTTTAGTATTACATTTTATGAAAAATATACAACATATTTTGAGAGGTATTTTAAGTACTACATTATGTGAAAATTATACGATATTTTATCAAAATAAGGAGTAAAGTAAAAATATGATGCATAATTAGGAATTTATTCCACAATACCCATTTTAAAAGATATTATTTGTTTAAATTATATATTTTTGTTCTTAATTTTGAGAAAATGTAGTTTATACTTCCAATATTACATTCTATATATATATATATATATATATAATAAAATACCAATTCAATTGATGGTTAAACCGATCGAATCAATAATTAGTAAGTCTACCGGTTCGACATCAGGTTCGGTTTTAAAAACATCGACTTGAGTGGGGTGTATTCCGGAAGATTAGTTTGTTAAAGAATAAAGACAGTTGTCAGCATTAGCTTTCTTTCCCGCTTTTCTGTTCTTCCCTTGTTTGATCTGTACACGTGTACAGGGCAGATTAGTCTTGGTAGATATTTATTTGTTAGGTCTCCTAGCCTGTAGCAAGCTGTACTGCTGTTGACACACGTGTACGTTCAATGAAAACAATTTCCATTTTTGATTTTTCAATTGCTTAGCTTCTAATAAACTTATCGGAAATTACCAATGTATTTTCTAAACTTTTTGGCTGGGTAGTCAACTCACTCAATTTATTAATCTGCACTCAGAGAATGGTCTGGTTCATTTGAAAATTAGTGTCGTTATTCGTTTGACGAATAATATTGGAATTTGGAAGCAAAGGCAGAAGGACATCATGCCTTTTGACGATCATTCATCAGCTGATGCAGAATCAAATTTGAATGAAGAGGAGACTAAAGTAATGAGTACTCTCTAAGCTTCTTTCCTTTTTCTTCATTAATAATGCTAAAAGTTATGTGTTGAATCTCCAATTTCATAATACAGAGCTCTGTAAAGGAATTAGTAGAGCCAAATCCGGACTCCGAGAAGTGCGGTTCTTCGAAAAGATCTAAACTTGAGGTGAATATCACAACTCAAAACTATTATGAGAATAGTAATTTTGTTTAATTTGTTAAGTAACTAATTAATTATGGGGTTGTTTGCCACCACCACCAGATCCGCCGCAGCCCTATCGCCAACAGATCGGCACCGCCACCATCACCACCGGTCGCTTCTAGTCGCCCTCCACCATATCCGCCTCTCCCCACAAAAAATCTTCCAAGTCGATCGAGAGAGATAGAGAGTGAAATGGTGGTTTCAGATAAAAAGTTGGAATGGCTGCGTGGTGGTCGTGGTGCGATGGTGGCTGCTTGGTGCCTTTGAAGATGCAGAATGAGGCTGCCGGTGGCTGTGGTTGGTGATGGTGAGTGGATACGTTCTAAAATTTTTAAGGGTATATTAGGAAATTCATGCAGATTTGTTGACGGGCATTCAGAATTCGCACAACATAGGTTTTTTTGACACATATAACTATTATGTTTCTTTTCTTATACGCAATGTTTGTAATATCACGGGAATTGAGGGGTGAAAAATATATTATCTTTTTGTTTCCTTGATGGAGTAGCATTTTTAATTGATGTGTAACTCGGGCAATGAAGCTAGTTTCAAGTATTTGATTATTAATTTTTGCTGGTGTTAAAAAGGATGAAAAGTCCAATGGAGACGAGGAACGTAATCCTTTGCCAACCGAGTCTGAACATAAGGACGGATATCTCGACTATTCTATGGTAAATTAATTTACAAAAACTTCTCACGTACAAGTTGTATAGTCATCTTATGACGTACGTATTTTGAAAGATGCACATTTCTTCAAACTTGTCAGGAAACTGTGGAAGCAAAAGAAAATGCAGACCTCAATCCCCTACTTAGTGTGGAGGAAACTTCATCCATTTCTTCACCTAAACCTCGTCCACCAATTTTGTAAGTTTCTAAGTTCAAATATATTCTCAGTATTGCGGTAACAGGATAGCTAATTCATATATGGGTAAATTGACAATGATATGGAAGCAAAGCCTAATAATATAGTAAGAGAATTGAACCCCCTCTAATTTGAAAATTTACTAATACCGGCTACAAACTCACCAATTACCATAATATTTTTTGGTTCGACGGACTGCATAATTATCTAGAGTGAAGAAAACTAAAGATTGACTTATATATGGTCCCTGGACGTCGTAATAATACCTAGTAAATCAATCTTTTGTCAGTCTAAACGGACTTCCTCTTTGAAAGAAAATTTAAAGAAGAATAAGTTTAACCCAACTGAAAAAAATAAAATATTCATAGACATAGTTGAGAAAGTTAAAGAAAAAAGAAACCATGAGCACATGGTTTTTTCTGTAGTTTCTTGTAGTATTTTTCGTTATCTTTCTCCAAACTTTAATGTGTTTTTTTGTACTTTCTCAGCTATTTGAATTGAATTAAACTTCAAGGGTATTAGTAAGTATCCCTAAATGAAAACACAATTCTTTGATTTAAGTAACAAACGAAGATGACTTTTAGCAGCAAAGTATTACCAAAGTACAAGGGTGGAATTTCACCTTGTTCATGTATATTTATAAATGTAGACAAACAAATGGCTTAATCATAAGTATCTACACCTTTAAATTAATAAATTCATAGATTCGAGTTTTACTGGTGCAGTTCGAAAATCAGCAACAATCCTCTTAATTTGAAAAAAAAAAAAATACATGTATTTTTACACATGTATATGAGATTACAAGTTCCCACCAAAAAAAAAAATGAGATTACAAGTCGGTCTTTTATCCTTTTATGAAGGTTTTTTGTAACCAGCAATAATCTTCTTACTTCAAAAAAAAATAAAAAATATATATATATATAGGTGTGTATGAGATCAGAAGTCAGTCATTCTTCCTTTTTCAATCTCTTTTGTATACCTTTACATGACAATCTTACTAAGAATCCTATGTTGTTTGCCACCAAACAATGAGTAGTCAAGCCGCGGAAATCCCTTCACTCGTCACAATCGTCGGTCTACTCCACGGCAACTGGAGTTGAAGGTGATTTATTTACTTAATTTTCATAGTCCAATCTTGCTGATTTTTGTCTTTAAATTTCTTGACAATTTCATCGATTAATTGAACGTCATCAGTTTTTCCTTAATATTCCTTTAAATACAAGTTGATTAACAAATTAGTAGCAAAATAAAAATAAAATTTGCATTTGCAGCCATAATATATGAATATTTCTTTATACAGTAGTTATGTTTGTTCTCTCTCCTCTCTCCTACTCTCTATCCCATAGGTTTTATCACTATCTATTTTCTCCCTATCCATCTTTCCAACGAGTTTTTTTCTTCCTCTTTTCTAATCTTAATTTTGAAGGGGTGTTTAGCCAAAACTCCCCTCAAGTTTGAAAAAATTTTAGTTCCATTTTCAAAATTATTTTAGTTAGGTCCCCAATTGACATGTATATTTTGAGTTAAGGACCCATTTTTCGGGCCATATACGCACTATTGCAAATTACATACGTAATAATGCGATTCGGTTACGCGATTCCTGAATTTTTATACACTATGGCCCGAAAAAATGGGTCCTTAACTCAAAATATATATGTCAATTGGGGACCTAACTAAAATAATTTTGAAAATGGGTCCTTAACCAAAAATTGAGTTGTCATCTGAGGATTTTTCACTAATTTCCCGAATTTTGAATTACTTTCACAATTGAAAATAGAATTTACTGTATTTTTAATTTTTGTAAATATATAGAGAGTGTTAGAGTTGCGAATATATATTTATATATACATTTTCATAATTCCATTTATTTTTCTGGCAATTCATAGGAGGAGGAACTGCTTATGTTGAGGATCAAGACACCTCAAAATTATGGAGATGGTACGCACCCAATTTTAAAATTGACCGCTCATTAAAATATGGCAGCAGACAATTCATTTTGCAATTTAGCCTTTTCTAGGTAAAATATGATATGAAGATTTTAATATACTAAACTTAGATATGCTTCTAGCTCCCGCACAGGGAAAACTTTATCTTTATCTATTGGCTATTATTCCTAAGAATTCAAAGAATGTTGAAACTAAATTCAATTTTATTAATTTTTTATTGTAGAATGCTTAAGAATTTTTTAATTAAATTAAATTAAAATTAAAATTTTAGTTCAAATTTCCTTATATTATTAGTTAAATCCCATGCTAAGACGCAGACCGTATATTTATTTTAAGAAAAATAATTATATCATAATTACTAAATTTTCAACTAAATATTTTCGTTTGTTTTTTGTTTAAATATTATTTTATATTAAATGATGAACTTATGTATACTAAAATATTTACTAAATTTGTTTTTATGTTGGCAACTCCTTTTTTCTTTCTTTTTTAAATATGAATTATTTCATTTTAATATTCAATTGGTGATTTTTATTTTATATTTTTTTGGCTTTGGGTAAATATCAAATTATTTATATAGATATTAATGAATTTATACATGTACAAATGACCTGTCAGGCCTAAATTATATATAGATTTCTTACAAGTCATCACCCACCAAATTATCAAAATCTAGTATAAGGAATGATTTTATCCATATTAAAAAAAAATTAATGAGGCCAAAATTAAAAATCTAATACAATATAATAACATTAACTTGAGAAAATATAAATACCATAATTAAAATTAAAAATATTTTGGTGTCACGATTGAAGGCACAATATTTGGCAGAGAAAAGTTTATATATTTGACATTATTCTTGTGTGATTTGTACTCTCGAAAACATTTCATCTTTGTTCATGTTTCAGGAGAGAGAGATGTAAAGATTCCTAAGGAGGAAGCAGTGTGTAAAATTTGCTTCAATATATTTACAGACGACAATGTTCTGAAGATAAAATGCGGATGCAAATTTACCTTACTGCATGAAAACTGCAGAATTCTAAGCAACACCAAATGTGAAGTTTGTGAACAAGAAACAGAATATATACCTGTAATGCTAACAAGGGCCAACAATGAAAAGCTAAGTTCTTCTGCTAAAAGGTAACAAACTTGGCATTCAAATTAATTTAATTAACTGGCAAGTATGTCATGCGATTGATGCAAATTCTGGAAATTGTGACCAATTAAATTGTATATTATGTATAAGACATTTGTCAACACTAGGATTTCAGCAAGATATATAACTATTTTTTTGCTATGGAATTTAATTCATTTTTTGTTTGTCTAAAATGAATGAGAATCTTTCGTTTTTAATTTTGATTCGATGGGGTTTATTTGATTGAACATGATGATATTTTTGCAGGTCTAGCAATAGGATGGGGTGTTTGGGGGGCAAGTCCTGAAGATGATTCCAATTCCACCAATTTCTCATCATCTCATGTGATCTTCCACATTTCTTATGTGAAACTAGTACTGTTTTATGTTTTTGAATTAAGCTGCTAGAGTTTTTAATATTTCGATTGAACTTCACCCATTTGGTGGTTCTCTTCCAACTATGCCAACTCATTTTGGTTATTTGTGTTCAATGAATTAATATGGTGTTTGATTGAGCTTATGAACTGATCTTCTAAACAACTTATGAGATGTCTGTTAATCGGAGGAATAACCGCATAGGTAGCGCATGTTTATTTTTCATGTAATGATAATTTTCATGTAATGATAATATAGGTAAGGATAATAAGTATACTCTCGTTTACGGATCATGTCAACAAATGTCATCCATTCATGTTTATATATGATTTATTGTTTATTTTTACGAGTAGTTAATGTATGATAAAAATAAATTATACAACGGAAAAACAAGGTTTTTCTAACAAAATAATTTTCCAACGGAAGATCTTCATGTAAGAAACCATGACGAAATGCGTTGTTGATGTAAAGTTGGTGAATTCTCCATTCTTGAGGGGTAGCTAATGCCAAGCCATTGGCGAGGTATTTTTTTACCCATTTTGATCCAATTACGGATTACCTTCCGACCAGGTTGGAGGTCAGTAGCAGCTCAAGTTTTGTTGTTTACCGAGATCTGTAACTCTTTAAATACTCATCACCTCAGCCCATCTGGAATTAACAGATGCTTGTTATCACTCGCAGGCAAAAGATATAGAAGTACCACTGTACACATGGACGGTGACTTTAACTTCGTGGAATATTGGGCAACTGCCAAATTTCCTTGAGCAATTGAACTTACCTCCCTCTAGATAGATTGCATTTGCCAAACCATTTCTCTAACTCTATCCGAAAATATCATTCAGAAGAACTATACAAAATGTCGATAGAAATAGTGTTTAATAACCAAGATCACACCGTATAATATACACGAATCCATTGATCGAATTAACTCATTTGAATCTTCAGTTAGGTATCACACACTTTCAAATTATCAAACCTAATTTTACTTTTGCACTGAAAGAGATTTTGACCGATCTACTCTAGCGAGATAATTACTTCCTATCAAAGATGCTGGACTGGATTATCTCAGATCAGAAAATCTACTTTGGCATTGATACTATGCGGAAATTCAAGACATAGGTAATCGAATTGCAATTCGCAACAAATCCCATTATTTCAGCTCAAGGAAGCGAACTAGGGAAGGTATTATATTTATATAGAAAAACCTATAGTTGAAAGCTCATGGTGACGGAAATTTACAAGTACTAAAGTCAAAAGAAAAAAGTTGTGTAGAAGATATATGGATTGAAGATGTGTTTATGAATGGAGTAAATATACAGCAGTACATCACTGAAATCCAAAGAAAAAGGAACAGAAAAGATACAGTATACGGGTAGCAACCTAATCTAAAAGATAAATTTAAAATTACAACATAATAATTCTTGATAAGATCTCAAGAGATTTTAGTTATCATTTACTAGTCACTTGAAGTATAGAAGTCACGGTTTGTATAACAGTGAGCAAAATAACTACTACAGCACCAAGAATGGAAAGAACAGCCCAAGGACTATTCAAATAATTCCTCCTCAACTTCGCCATCCATCTATTTCTACGCTTATTGCAATGCTTGTTTACATTGTCAAAGATTTCAGCGTAAATAAAATGGTTACCTGGGCCACAAACCGAATCAGTAAGTTTATTGAAAATATTGGCCACCGCTTCATCCTCACCTAACCAATTATCGATAATCCCACAACGAGAAAGTATTTCAACATCTTTGGAAGAATCAATAAGGCTATCCAAGAACTTCACATAACCCATTACAAAACTAGTTTGAGTATCATGAAAATATTGTTCATACGCAATGAGATTCCTGAATAAAGATTCTGTCCTATCCTCAATCGTCAAGGGTGGCAACAACATAGTTCCATTCTTGAATTGAATTTCAAACAAGCTTACAGCTCTACTCATTTTGAACTTCACATTAGCTTCTCTAAGTCCCGTAGCGTTTTTAATAAACCTCCATCTCGCTTTTTTATCGTTCGCATCTTCACCCAAATTCGAAGGAAGCCAATTACTATGTATCAAATCAAGCAAATGTTTCATCTCGATCGGCCTTTTACTCGGACCCCCTTTATTCAATTTTCCGGTATATTGCGGACTTTTACTCGAATCCACTTTTTTCAATTTTTCGGAGTACCCATCAATCTCAAGCCGACTTTCACTCACACCCTCTTCACCCTCTTCATTCAATTTTCCAGGGTAAAAACCATGGAAAAAATTCAATAAAAGGTGCACCAACCTATCGTGTTGATTAGGGACCTCAATCAAATCAAACAACTTGCACAAAATGAAAAATGGGATCTGATTTTCAAACAACACCAAATCTCTTTTCAAGCTGTTCATAATCCAATTCATGTGGAAGATGAGATCGTTCTTTTCTCTCAAGTGTATCCGGTTATATTTTCGTACCAAGTCAATTATGAAGCAACCATCTAATACCAGCATTTCTATAAACTCGGTTGCAGTAAGGCTAAAGGGCTCTGCATAACATCTGCGTGCCTCTGATTCCAATGGACCAATAACTGAGACATAATTTTCAAGATTCTCTTTTTTACGCTCCAGAAGTGAGTGAAAATAACGTAACTTGTGATCTTCCATCATTTTTCCTTTGCCACGATGATAAGGACCAATTGCTATAACTTCAGGTTCATAAGCTTTGTTATTAATCTCTCTTAAATGCTCATACACTCTATAGATTGTGCATTCTGATTGTACCATGGAGAGCTGCGTAAGCTTCTGTCTTATTTTTGTGCACGCTTCAGATGTGTGGTCGGGCTGCATGATGACTGAATTATTAAAAGGAAATGATATTAGTTGGATAAAATTGTAAAAATCATCCTGCAACTTTTACGTTTTCGGGAGGCAACAGGGGGTTGGTCCAAGTAATTAATGGGTTCATTCTCCAAGGCAAGGTTTTGGGTTCAAATCCCGCTTGGGTGTGCGTGTAAAAAAAATAAAAACTTTTACCATTTTGGACTTCAAGAGATTTAATTTTGTCCACCAAATTATTATTATTATTTTTTTTGTAATTTTCATCCGATTTTAGCTCAACATCAACAAAAAAAAACTTCAGTTCTCTAGATTTTGAGCTTTTAATTGTGTCCACCAAATTAATTTTTTATTGTAATTTTCATCCTATTTTAGTTTGAAATCAACAAAATCTCCAAATTGGTTCACATGTCTCTTATTCGGACTTCAGTTCTCTTGATCTTGAGCTTTTAATTTTGTCCACCAAATTATTATTATTTTTTTATAATTTTCATCTGATTTTAACTCGAAATCAACAAAATCTCCAAATTGGTTCCTGTATCTCTTATTCGGACTAGTTTTGCTAATGTGTACGTGACTTGGAGATTGACTATGTAAAGTCTCATTAACTGTGCTAAAAAACAACAAAAAATAAAATAAAATAAAAGGAAAAAAAAAAAACCAAACAAATCATAACATTATTATAAAGGAAAATTCTTTTCTAACGGTCGGTAAAAAAATAGATTTTTATACAGATAAATCACAATCATTAGATTAATGATTAGTACTATTTGACTACTTATTCTGTTTATAGCTTTTTTTTTTCCTTTTTTTTAATTTTTTTACTTAATTTATTTATAGTTGATTCTCAAATTCTCAAAAAGTATTTTTTGCAACTTAATTTTTTAAAACTATTTTCGTCGTCCATCTTCAATCTCCAAGGTTTTACAATTTCAACGTACATCTTCCATCTGAAAAATTAACTAAAGAAAACCAAAAATTTCAAATAGTGTAAACAAAGTGTATTTGAGAAAATATGCCAACAAGATTGGTCCAAGCTGTTAATGGTCCTTCTCGAAGGCAAAGTCCCGAGTTCAAATCCCGCTTGGGTGTGTATGGGAAAAAAAAAAAAAAAAAGTATATATGTGAAAATATAAATATTTTATAATATAAAGTTATTTTATTAATATAAAATTTCATTTTTCAAGTTGTTTACACAACACGTTCGTTCTTCTTAATAGTTTTTAAGTTTGAACTTTTAGAGAGAAATAGAAAAAAAGAAAAGGGAAAAAAAAATGAACAAGGAAGTTTAAAATAAAATTAAAAAAAACACATAAATTTATGATATGATTTATACATATATGTTAGGTATGAATTCTTGATTTAATTTTAATTTTGCTATAAATTCTTGATTTACTTTGGATTTCATTGGATTCTTTCACAAGAAAATTAGTGATTATATATTTTTTTTTACGATTTTCCTTTTGATAAATTTTACTAAAATCCTAATTATATAAATTAATTATTTTCTTATATTTTTAAAGTTCTAAATTTATTGATGTCTTTATAATAATATTGATACTTACGGTTCTACTTTGTATAAATCATTATTTATAAGAGAAGATAATTAATTGTCTATGAGAAAAAATCTCGCAAACGTCTATGAGATTAGTAGAGTCCTATTATAAAATATTTATTATATATAAAATAAATATAGGACAATTTAAATTTAAGTATTTTGATGTTTGACCTAATTATAATATCGGGTAATGTGAGAAAAATCCCCACTAGGGTATGATATTTTTACTTTAATACCTAATTGGGCATCAAATTTTTATTTTAATTCCCACGTGTAATATGAATATGATAGAATTCAGTATTTATATCCTATTATGTTGTATATGTTTTCATTACTCTCAAATATATTGTATAAATTTCACATAATGTAGTATTAAAATATTATAACATAATATTTATATCGTATTATATTGTATGAATTTGTGGGGACTAAAAAAAAATCTCCAAACTGGTGAGGATTTATTTGAAACTATGATGCACGGACACGGACACGGCGACACGGACACAACACGGATACGGCGATACGGATTTTTTCTTGAATTTCCCACGTAGGGAGTGTCGGACACGATGTCGGACACGAGTGTCCGACACGACACGACAAAATGATATTTTTAGAAGTGTCCGTGCATCAAATCTGTGTCCGACACGACACGGCAAAATGATATTTTTAGAAGTGTCCGTGCATCAAAGATTTGAAACTACCCCATAAATTTTTTTTTTTTTTCGATTATTAAGTCTTAACTTTAGTTTTCATTTGAGAAACGACGAAAATGAAAAAAACACAGATAAACCCTGATGCTTGGGTGGTATTATTATTATTTTTTAATTAAAAGGACTATTATACCCCCTAACATCCCCAATCCCAATTCACAACCCCACAAAACCCCCGCGGAAATTTCTCTCCGGTTGAAGAACCACCGCCTCCACTCAACCTCTTCCCTCCACCATTCGACGCCGCTCACCACACCACCATCATCGCCTCCTCTCAGCCTCTTCTCTCTGCCACCGTCGAAAACCGCCACTCACCACCACCTCCACCATCGGCGCCTCCTCCCAGAGCAACCACTCAGATCAGAACCAACCCCCCTCCACTTTCCCACAGCAGATCTGCTCCGATGCCATCAAAACCACCATAATCAATGCACGCCTCCATTCTTTTGATGAGTTCCAAACACAATTGTTGGAAGATTTAGAGTTTTGGGTATTAGATCTGTGGGGAGGTGGCTGATTTAGTGGTGGTGGTAGCGGCGGCGGGGATGATCTAGAGAAGGGGAGTCGATAAGGCGGCGGTCTGATTTTGTGGGTGGTGCTAAGGCGGCGGCCGGTGGCCTCAGGGTGATGGTGGCGGCGGTATGTTGGGCTGACGGCATCCCGATGAAGATTGGGAAGAAATTGGGAGTATTGAAGGGTTTCTATCTTATTTTTTGTATTTTTCACCCGTCTCTGGCGTTCATGAGATCCGCTGAGATTTGTATGATAGGACTCATTGTTGAACTGTTTTTTGTTTTTGGATGATTGGGGTGGAGGTTGGGGAAGGCCTTGATTTACACATCTTTGAGCATTCAAGCTATGGGAAATTAAATTTCTTTTTACCGCGGCGGTGAGTGTAGGGGTGAAGAAGATGGTTGGGGACTGGAGTTCAACCTCTACCGCCGCCGCCGATGTGTGTGCGGCTGAAAATGAAGGATGTGAACGGCTTGAATGGTGGGGGAACCGACGACGTTTTGGGTGGGGTGATTTATTTATTTTATTTATTTATTTATTTATTTTTTTAAAACCGGTCAGCCGGACCGTGAGGTTTTTAACGAGACCCTCTCCTCATTCATAAATAAACCGAACCAAGGATACCAACAATGAGAATAAATCCATAAGTACATTAGTGACGGCTTATGGACGTGGATTGAGGAAGATTACATTTCCCTTTGGGGGAATAGTATGTAACTTTGGAATTGATGGTGTCGTGCTTAATGCTAAACATAGACCGAACACCAATGTAAATCATCCCAAGGACGCCATGACGGTGGTTGAGGCCAGACGTTTTTGCAGGATTATAAACACATTAGTGACGGCTTATGGACGTGGATTGAGGAAGATTACATTTCCCTTTGGGGAATAGTATGTAACTTTGGAATTGACAGTGTCGTGCTTAATGCTAAACATAGAACGAACACCAATGTAAATCATCCCAAGGACGCCATGACGGTGGTTGAAGCCAGACGTTGTTGGATGAAGTATTGAAGTCCACCATAGCCTATGTTTTACCTTTTTTTTTATAGTTTGAATTTTATTTTATTTTACATTTTATTTCTGACTCTATATATATAAGTTTCCACCAAAAAAATATAAAATATATATATATAAGTTAACATGTTATTGCTGAATTTTATTTTATTTTATTTTATAATAATGCTATGTTTTGTTGGATTTTTTTATTTTTTGTATTATTTTTGTGCACTATCAATGAGATTTAAGTCACGTACATGTCACCAAAATTAGCCCCAATAAGAGATAAGTGAACCAATTTAGAGATTTTTTTGATTTTGGATTAAAATCGGACGAAAATTATAAAAACATTTAAATCGGAGGACAAAATTGAAAATCTGAAATAAAAAAAAAGGGGAACATATATTTTTGTCTAAGAAATATTTATAAAATATGCACTAGGGAAATGTATGTGTAGTTATAACATATAAACCTGGTTCGACAGACGTCATAATTAAATAATATTTATATTTAATTATATAATATAAATATTAATTATTATAATTATATAAATATTAACTAAAAATAATAAAATAACATCTCTAGTAATAAACTTTCAAATCATATATATGCAAACACATAGATAAATTTAACTAAATAGTAAAATAATCAATATCAACCAAATTAATAATATAGATAAAAGATTAATTTAATAAATAATATATTTTTATTGTGGAAAAAAATAAAAAACACATCACACATACATTTATGTTTTTATAAATATATATTACAATAAATAAAATATTTCATATTATCTTACCCATGTTTAAATTGAATTCTTATAATATATTATAATATTATAGTCATAATTAATATTTTTTTAAAACTTGGATTTGGTGAGTTTATTACTCAGGCGTATTATTAAAAAAATTTTCCAATAGATATAGATCATCTAATTAGTCTAAATGGTTTCAAAATTCTCTTTTAAGACAGAGGTGATGGGTTCGAACCCCCAATTTTTAAAAAAAAATAATAAAAATAAAAATTGGGCCAAGCGGCCTATGGAACGATCCAGGCCGGTTTTTTAATCCGACCAACCGGTCCGGTTCGGATTTTTAAACATAGCATATTAAAAAAAAAAAAACAAATCACACACTTCTTTTGCAATTTTTATTTTTTTAAATAAATAAATATCACATTAGTTAAAAAATGTAAATCAAAATAATTAGGGAGCATAAAATAAATAGATAAAAATTCCAATTAAAAAAAATAGAATAAGAAAAGAAAATAAACATATAAGGTGACTTTGAAGGGATAATTTTGTTCAAGAAAAATAAACATAATGAATAATAGATTAGCTAAAATAACAATGAAAGGGATATTTTTGTCCAATCAATATATTATTAGTTAAAAATAGGAGGAGGTAGTGTGATTAATTTCAAGATAATAAAGGGGTAAGTTGGAATAAATGTTTTTTAGGTAGGTAAAGTAAAACTTACAAATTTAAAAGGGAGGACGAATGAATTTAACCTAAAAAAATACCTAATAATTGAGAAATTACGAAAATATAGAAAAGGTTCACAAAAAACACACTAAGAAATTTAAAAAAAAAAAAATTGCTAACTGAGTTGTTTACCATAGTTTTTTAGCCATGAGATTAGAAATAATAGCGTATATTTTGCATAAATCCTAATCCGTACTAATAATAGTTGTATATTTAATCCATGCTAATAATACCTGTATATTTAAGAAATGAAAACAAAAATTATGGTTAAACTAGAATGATACTAAATAGTTAACCTACAGCACTTAATAATATATTTTGCTATTGATTCTAATTGAATTACTCTTTTTAATTAAAAAATATTATTGGTGTGCTAACTGCTATTATAACTGCAGAATCTCTAAAAATTTCTTTCTGTAAGTGCCGTGCAGGAAGAAGAAATAGTTGAACCCAATTCGAATACAACCCACAAAATGAAAATAAAATAAAATCAAGAAACGGAATAATAATCATTGTCCGCAGACATTGAAACATCTACAAATGAATTTTTCTTCAGTTAAGAACGAAACGACTTATGAACAGTTGAAGGACTAAAGAAAAACTCACAGAAGAAAACTTCTCGATCGACCTTGGAGATTGGAGAATGATTAATCCAGCGGATTCCTTAGTTTCTTCTTCCTCTTTTCTTCAGAAAGGCTGAGTGATGGCTCCAGCTGAGATTTACTCATATACAAATTTTCACATGTCAACTCTCCACCCCCACCACCTTGAAAATTTTCTATTTATATGCATATATATAACTTGAAATATTTATATTTTGTTCTTTAAATTAAATATTTTGTCCAGCGTTGGAATCAAGAAGTCCCGCCGACAAAGAAACATTACTAGTTTACTGGGTAAGAAAAGGGGAAATTTTCACCGAACTCCCCTGTATAATACGAATGTAGCAAGGAAAACCCTGACAAAAAAAAAGTGTTTTAAAAAACCCTATGTTTTTTAAAATACGTACAAAAAACCCTAAAACAAGGGTGTGTGGTTCACGCGCGTTGACTGCGACTGAAATGGAGATTTTTGTCACTTTCTCAAATAAAATGACTATTTTACCCCCGTATTATATTTATGTATATATATATACACATACACTTCATCCCGTCCCACAACCATCACCACCACTTCGCCGGTACAACCACCATCGCCGCCGCCACCGCTGCCGGAGCCATCACTGCCATTTTCGCAGTTATTGAGCCTGAAATTAAGGTTTGAAATCATCCCAGATCCGAGGCCAAGCGAAAGAGATCCGATTTTCCTGCTGGAGCTCTTAAGGTCACCGGCATAACCACCGTCGGTGCCGCCGGCTCTGCCACCGCCACACATTGCAACCACCACCACCACAACAACGGCTATTATGAACTACCACTCAAAATCAAACTCAAATGCACACATTCACACACAAAAAATCGGATCTGGAGCCGCGGACCTGAGAAGTAAAGTTGGGACGACATTTGAGTGTGGTTGTGGTCGTCGTTGGGTGGAGGGCGGTGAATCTACTCGTCGTGGACCAGATCTGGGGGTGGGGAGCGATTTCGGTGGTAGCCCGATAGTGAAGTTGGTGACGGTGGCGGTGCGAGGAGGTGGTGGTTGTGACGATGGTGTCGCGATTGTGGAAGTGGCCCAAGGTGATGGTGGCCGTGACATCCTTGTCTTCACCGGAGAAGACGATGGTGGCGTCGGAGGTGTTCTTCTGGGCTATGGGAATTAATTTGCAGAAAGAGGGTGGGGTTGTGTTGTGCGTTGGGCTGAACGGGGTGGGGGTGGTTAATAGATTTATAATATATTTTAATTTTGATTCTTATATATTTATAATATAGATGTATATAATATACATTTATAAATTATAGATGTATCATGAAAATTATATATATGTATATATTATACACTATTATAATATAATATATATATATATATATATATATATTATTTGTAAATAATATTATATATATATATGTATTATTTATAGAAATAATATTTAATACGTATATTATGTATATATATATATATACATATATATTATTTTTATAAATTTTTTAATTTATTAATATGTATTTTTATATATTAAATAAGTTTATATATACATATATATTATCTTTATAAATTTTTTAAGTTATTAATATGTATTTTTAGATATTAATTAAGTTTATATATACATATAATGTATATATATACATATATATTATCTTTATAAATTTTTTTATTTATTAATATGTATTTTTATATATTAAATAAGTTTATATATACATATATGTTATCTTTATAATTTGTTAATTTATTAATATGTATTTTTAGATATTAAATAAGTATATATATATATATATATATATATATATATATATATATATATATATATATATATTATACGTATATATATTTATATAATTGCTACAGTATATAAGGGTATTATGGGGTTTTTACACTTTTTCGTTGACCAAATGGGATTAGGGGGCGGTGACTTTATTTTTAAAAACATAGGGTTTTATAAAACACTTTTTTTTTGTCAGGGTTTTTTGTGATCATTTCGAATAACACAGGGTTTTTGGGGTTGTTGGCTCGTAAGAAAAGGGTTGGTTAGGTTTTGTACGCGCTGTTTTTTATGTTTGCTATATAACTCATACTCATCTATACAATATAAAAAAACGGAGCGGTTTTTCTCTCACAATCGTCAATTTTCTCAGGATACCAGACCAATTTTTTTCAACTTCCTATTTTGTCTTCAATAATATTACTAAGCATATATAAGATTAATGGATTTTTTTGGAATATGGCTACCCACGTTATTTGTGAACCCATGTTCAAGTATTATCAAAACCCCTCTCTAAAAATCTCACGATCTAAAATTCTTTTTATCATTATCCATATATCAGAACAAAAGTATCAGTTTTTCTCCGACTACGTTCAAGTATAATCAAAACTATTTAAAGTTCTTTTTGTCATTATCTAGAACGATAAAGTATCAGTTTTTCTCTTATTAATAACTCCATTTTGTTTTTCTATTCTTCAATTTTTTTTTTCTCGAATTAATAATTTTTTATCTATTTTTTAATTTTTAGGTTGCATTCTTCACATGGAGCAATTGTTTGAGATCTTCACATGACAAATGAGAACACTTACTTGAGATTCAACTCTGTTTCAACTTTAACGAAAACTAAGAAGGGACTTCATAAAATTGAATTTCTTTCTTCTTCTTCCTCTTTCTTTATTTATTAATTTAATTTGTATTTGACAATCAATAGAAGATAGTCAAGTTTTAAATTTTAATGAATTTTGCTATCAAATTCACCATATACATATAGATAAAAATTAAAATATATTTATTTTATTTTTTAAGTGAAATATAAATTGCATCAAATTTTTATGAGCATAGTGAACACTTGTAGGGATGCAAACCAGCCAGCCGAGTCCCGAGCCAAAAGAAAACCAAATCTGTTCTTTTTCATTATGTATATCCAAAACAGTAACTAAAAATCTTAGATTCTTTTCTTTAAGTATAGAAAAAGCACAAAAAAGATAAGTTTAATCCCTACACTTGGCCTAGACGTACGAATTTAATCCAACACACACCGCGTTGGGTTTGTACTGTACCGTGTGGGGGTTTCTTTTGTACTTTTTGTTTGTACAATATTGATAGGTTCTAAAATCTTTTAAATTAAGTTTCCGATTTCAATATTTAAGAGAAGGGGAAGACAGCATTGAGCCCTGAGGAAATCTAATAATCATTATTGTCATTCCGGAAAGAAAGGAAAAATCATCACCGGAGCGTGCAGCAAAGCCTAAAGTAATAATTTATTCTGCTCCCCCTAAGTTCTTCTTCAATGATTCTAAAATTTGCACGTTTCTTTTTCTTAGAAGGTGGACTACACCGCGTTGGAGTTAAAGAAGTTTGTACAATACAGTGTGGGGGGGGTTTTGCACTTTTTGTTTGTACAATATTTTTGCCCTTTTAAATTAAGATAAGTTTCTAATTTCAATATTTATCGCACATTAATTTGTAATCTTTTATTGCCACAGAAAAGAATGGGAGCAAAACCAGGAGCTCTTCAATCATCAATAGAGGTAGCCTCGAATTTTAATAAAGAAATTGTACTTCACCGAATTTCTTCTTTACTAATGCTAATATTTGCGCGTTTCTTTTTTCTCACGCTTCATAAATATGCAGGCCAAATTTTTGTTATAGGTTTTAGTAAAAATTGCATTATGCTTCTATACAAGTATGGCCAGATTCTAATTTTGGTCCCTTATATATTCAACTAATCCGGTTTTGCACATTTGATCCTTGATTTAACAGATTTGATCCTATAAACACACCAACCTCACTCCTTTAATTTTTTCTTACAGGACCAAAATAAATTCTAACTATACTTTTAGGACCAAAAATGCAATTTTGCCTAGGTTTTATGTAAGCATCATTCATATACAGTTAATCACGAGATTTATAATTTCATAATTATTTCTTAAAATTTAGTTGTATTTTTTTGGACACCGAGTCTTTACTTAATTCGAAACCATTCTTTTCGAATTATAAAAAAAAAAAAAAAAAAAAAGAAATTGGTTTGTATATTTCTTCTTCTTATTATCTATACTATTAATATTATATTAATCGAGAGAGTCAAGTTTCGTCTCTTGAACTCTCCATTTCTATTTATTTTTTTTCTATTTTAGAAAAGTAACCTATCCCACGTACAACACAAACTGTTCTCAAATTATTTTCTTGGACTCTTCATTTCTTTTTAATTTTATTTTAATTTTTTTTTTAAATACCCAAGTACAAAACTAATTGATTTCAAAAATATAAAATATTATGTAGATAATCCATCTCAAATACTATTCACATATTTTATGGGTTTTCTATTTAAAATCTTAATTTTATAAGTTTATGATCTTAAATTTTTATCTGCAGAATTGCTAGTTATTATTATTTTCTATAGCCCACTTCTATACGTCTAGTCGGCAGCAAGAGTCCTTCAATTTTGTTTACACAAAAAAACTTATTGAAAATTCTGTTCTTCAAACAGGTTAAGGCTGGAAACCGGAGACAGGAGCTGCTTGCCGCAAGGCCAGAACCGGAGATGTGTGGCTTAGGTTCGTGGCCATCTCGGCCATGGGTGCTGAAGGTGAGTTATCTATAGATTGTTGTTTCTTTTTGGTTTTGTTTATTTATTTTTGTCTTCAATATCCTCAGCCATGTACATTTTCATGTAACGGCGATTTCAGAATTATTAATCAATGGGTTAAAAAAAAAATTAAATTCATCACTAAATATGTTTTTCTAATTATGTGTTTAAATTTTTATATAATAAATTAAAAATATTTATAAAATATCCAAATATATATATATGCTATTACTTTTTTTAACTATAGATATATATAAAAGAGTATATAAATTATAAACTAGTAAAAAATCTTACTAAAATATTGAAAAGTACTAAATTGTGGATTAATCTATATAAAATGATAATTTATTTACTATACTTTAGGATCAATTACAAATTTTTTGATTTTAATATGGGGTCAAACATTATAACTATAACTATTTACAAAATATTATATATTAAATATTATAAATATATACTTGAGGAAAAATGTCCTGGCCTCCATGTAAAAATCGTATAAATCGTATAGATGAGATGACGGTCTGCAAAAATTGTATAAATAGGATGGTGGTTTTGTAAAAATCTTATAGATGAGATAGACGGAAATAAGTTCAGATTGGGTTTAATTAATTTAATCCCCTTAATTGTTGATCTTAAATAATTCTATAAATGATTTCTGCTATTTAACTTCCTTCAAGGATATGGATATGTAAGTTTCACCCATCAAGATACTTTAATGATTATACCAAAATTAGGAATAGAGTCATAATACATCTCTTAATTACGGGTCTCATCGTAATCCTTCAATTACACCATTAGATAAACATTACTATTATATGTAGGTCACTTGAATATCTAACAAATAATTTATTAATGTATTGTGCACTGATATATATTCACACAATTTTTTGACAATTTGCAGGAGGAGGATATTCTTATCATGAGAGTCAAGGCACTTCAAAATAATTGTAATGGTACAGGTACATATTCAAGCATTATGTCCCTTTCCGGCCAAATCATACATTATAAGATAATTTTCTTTTATGGTAGAAGTTAGAATTTCCATCTTCCATCCTGTGATGATAATAGTCGTAATATCTAAATTAAGAATCCAAGTCATCATATCTTAATACTGGTAAAATCTAAATTAGGAATTTAAGTCATATCTTAATATGATGTACATATTAAGATAAGAGTTAGATGCTATATGTCTAGGAGCTAGAGTTACCTCTTAAGTTCGTAAAAGCCTGCTAACAGGGGTTGGTCCAAACGGCAAATGGTTAATGGATTCATTCTTTAGGGCAATGTCTCGAATTCAAATCCCGCATCATTTTTAAAATTAAAATTAAAAAGTAATTTTGAATATCTTATTTTAAATTAATTAATTAATATATATATATATATATATGATAGACATAGATATACTAGCTCCATTTTCAGGCGGTATGTATCATGCATGGGTCTTTTTTGGTTAAGAAAATTGAATTAAGGGTACCAAAGTCCCAAATTGCAATTTTTTCTTAATTAAAGTCTTAAATTACAACTGCAGTGATTACAATCCCAAAATATCAACTCAGGTGTCCCAATTTTACAATTTACATGTACGACTGTTCTTTACTCCTGTTCCTATGTTTCTAATTTGTTTCTTTCTAACAAAACATTTCATCTGTGCTTATGTTTCAGGAAAAAAGGATGTAATGATTCATAAGCACGACGCAGTGTGCCAAGTTTGCTCCGTCGGATTTGGGAATAATGATGTTCTGAATGTGAAATGTAATTGTGGATATGCTCTAATGCACGAAGACTGCGCAACTAAATGTTCCAAAGAAAAAGGCAACAATAAATGCCACTTGTGTGATCAAGACATCCAAAACATACCTGTGACCTTATCAAGGGCTGAAGAACAAAATCTTGGGAACCCAATCCTTCTTCCAAAAGGAGAAAGGTGATAACACATATTAATTGGTCATTTCTCGATCAATACAGTTTAATTATTTCCTAATGTTTTTGAGTGAATCTAATCTCTTGTGCATGATTATCGATATTTGTCCTTTAGTTTGATTTCACATTATGATATTTTCATATATAGGTCTTCCAATTTGCTTTGGTGTTTCACGGGCTAAAAAGAACTGTAATTGCAGCTTTTCAAATCAGCACCAGCTTGCATGGCTATGGATTTGTCATTTTTTCTACTTTGTGCTCTCAATTTGCACAACAGAATGCTTGGACTTTGATCTTAGTGTTTTATAACTTATAGGGTTGGTTTACTTCGATTTTTAGGTTGGTTAAGTTGTTATCTATTTAAGATTGTAAACATCTTGTTAATTAAAATATCATGTACTTCAATATATTCTCTCTCACTTTATCTAACTAAATAGAGGGGTTTTGTTTACTTCAACTATCACTGAAAAGTCTTTAATATATTTAATCCTATTCTATATTTTCTTTTGCACCCGAATTTATTCTCAATATGTTTCTCCACCTTGATTCCAATTTTAAAGTTACGGCTCCGTCTACCTTTTTCTTCCTCTCACTTTATTCCCGGGGTTTTCATTTTGGAATTCCAAAAAACTGAAAAAGGTAGTTGTTTGAAGCATTATATAGTAGAAATATTTGTGCAGATTAATTGAGAACCATTTTCAGCGTAGTCAATATTTGGTCCGAAAATTTCGTTTGGCTCCAAGAAATGAAGTTTGGGAAGTTTTGTGAGATTCGGATGGCATACAGAGTAAATTTGAGCAACTCTTGGACCATATTGTATTTTGCTCCTATTGCCAAGCCGGTGGTTTAGCTAAAACATAAAATTTTGAATGGGCTATAAACACGACTAACACGCTACTGATTTAACGGGTTAGATGGTTTTGAGCGGGTCTTGACCCTATTAAAGTAAACAAAGAAAATCATAGGTCAATAATTAAATACACTGCCAAGACCCATGTAAACGCCATATCCATCTTTTTATCTGACTTATTTTATTTTATCGAGCAAGAGATATATTTAGTTTTTTAAGTTTTAATTTTATATCTCTTTAATACTTAATGTTCGGGAAGTAACAGTTATGTATCATGGATTTTGTGATGTCAAAAAATGAATTGTATAAGATATCAAATTTGCACCAAAATCAAACCTTAACAAACAAGCATTTTCGTTGTTACAAAGTAATATTGAGCATAGTTGAATACAACTTCAAATAATATTACATAGCAACCCAAAAAACAAAAAAACAAAAAAAAACAAAAAAAAAGAGAAAGAGAAGTGATCATATCTCATACTTATAAATTATAACCAAGCAAATCACTAATATTTTTTCATAAAAAAATAAAAAATGCACGAAATATGCCATTAGAAGTGTACCTGTTATGAGTGTATTATAAGTACTTCAATAGAACTCCTATACAGAATAGAAGCTTCTGAGATTTTCTGGTACCACATATAAATTTATTGCTCATCATCTTTTGCCCCCAAGGGAAGCATCCAAAGTTGAATTTCAACCCAGCAATTTTTGTCCAAATCATCAGAAGGAAGAATAAAGTCCATAAGGGTGCAGATTGAGCATATTTCTGATATATTGAGTTCCCTAAAGTAAATAAATTGAGTGAAAGAAATAAATTGAGTTCACCTATTTGGTAGTACTATGCCAACTCATTTTGGTCATTTGTGTTTAAAATGAATTAAGACGGTGTTCATTTGAGCTTATAAACTGATCTTCTAAAAAGCTTTTGAGATACATCTTAACTGCACGAATCACGGCTTCACAGTTTTCCGCGATAAAACATCGTCAACATAAGCAAAGCTAGAATCACGACTTATTCATGATGAACAACACCACTATCATTATCAGATTGTATCAAGACATAGTCTTTGAGCTTAGCCGTATATTATAACTTTCACTAGAGGCTTTTTTAAGCCCATAAAGATATTTGACTTGCAAACTTTACTTGAAGGAATGTCAGCAGTCTTGAGGTCTGTTTCATATACACATCTTCATGTAAGAAAACATTACCAAAAGCGCGGTTGATGTAAAGTTGATGAATGTTCCATTTTTTGACAGCAGCTAATGCTAACCATCAGCACGGTATTTTATTTTGGATATCCGTTTTGATCCAATTGGCTTCCGACCAGGTTGGAGGTCAGAAGTAGCTCATGATTTGTTGTTTACCGAGGCCTCTAACTCTTTATTCATGACCTCGGCCCATCTAGGACTAGCAAATGGTTGTTTATCAATCATAGGCAAAAGATAGAGATGAAGAATAGTTAGTGATCTACTTTGCAGCGCCATAACACACATAGACAATGGTTGTGAATTGCTGTAGTTCATCCCATAACTTCTTTAATTTTGTGGAATATTGAGCAACTTACAAATTTCCTTGAGCAACTGAACTAACCTCCCCCTAGATCTAATAAAGTAGATTGCATTTGCCAACCACTTCTCTAATTCTGTCCGCAAATCCTATTCGTAAGCACTATACAAAAACACACCCACAACTTCGCTAGAAATAGTGTTTAACAACCAATGTCACACCGAATAATATACACGAATCTGTTGATCAAACTCATTTGAATCTTCAGTAGGTATCGCACACTTTCCATTTATCGAACCTAATTTTACTTTTGCACCGAAAGCGATTTTGACCGATCTAATCCAAGTGAGATAATTGCTTCTAAGTATCATGCGCAAGTGTCATGCCTGGATTATTTGAGTTCTGAAAATCTACTTTGGCTCAAAGAAGGGAAGCACATACAATTGTATTTATACAGAAAGAACTATATGAAGAAAGCTATACATAGAGTTGACAGCTCATGGTGACGGAAATTTACAATTACAAAAGAGTTCAAGTTACCTGAAGTATAGAAGTCACCGTTTGTGTAACAGTGAGCAAAACCAACACTACAGCAACAAGAATAGATATTACAGCCCAAGGACTATTCAAATAATTCCTCCTCAACTTCGCCATCCATCTATTTCGACGTCTATTGCAATGCTTATTCACATTATCAAAGATTTCAGCGTAAATAAAACGGTTACCGGGACCAGAGACTGAATCAGTAAGTTTGTTGAAGATGTTAGCCACTGCATCATCGTCACCTAACCAATTATCAATAATCCCACAGCGAGAAAGTATTTCAACATCCCTAGAGGAGTCGATAAGGCAATCCAAAAACTTCACATAACCCATTACGAAACTAGCTTGAGTATCATGAAAATATTGCTCGTAAGCAATGAGATTTCTGAAGAATGATTCTGTTCTGTCCTCAATGGTCAAAGGTGGCAACAACATAGTCCCATTCTTGAATTTGATTTCAAACAACCTTACACCTTCGTTCATTCTGAACTTCACATTGGCTTCTCTAAGCGCCGTTGCGTTTTTAATAAACCTCCATCTCATCTTTTTATCGTTCACACCGTCACCCAAATTCGAACAATCGAAAGAAGGAAGCCAATTTCTATGTACCAAATCAAGCAAATGTTTTATCTCAAGCGGGTTTTTTTTACTCGCACCCTCTTTATTTAATTTTCCGGGGTAGAGATTATGGAAAAAGTTCAATAGAAGGTACACCAACCTACTGTGTTGATTAGGGACCTCAATTGAATCAAACAACTTGCACAAAACGAAAAATGGGATTTGATTTTCAAACAACATCAAATCTCTTTGCAAGCTATTCATGATCCAATCCATGTGGAAGATGGGATCGTTCTTTTCTCTCAAGTGTACCATGATACATTTCCGTACCAAGTCGATTATGAAGCAACCGTCTAATACCAACATTTCTATAAACTCGGGTGCGGTAAGGCCAACAGGCTCTGCATAACATTTGCGTGCTTCTGATTCTAATGGACCAATAATCGAGACATATTTCTCTAGATTCTCTTTTTCACTTAACTTGTGAAAATAGCGCAGCTTGTGATCTTCCATCATTTTTAAGTTTCCTTTGTCACGATGATAAGGACCAATCGCTATAACTTCAGGTTCATAGGCTTTGTAATTGATATTTCTTAAATGGCCATACACTCTATAGATTGTGCATTCTGATTGTACCATGGAGAGCTGCGTAAGCTTCTGACTTATGTTAATGCACGCTTGAGCTGTGTCATCAGGCTGCATGATCACTGAATTATTAAAAGAAATGATATTAGTAGAAATCGAATTACACATGAACTAGCTTACATTTCCTAATTTTTATCGGTGTATTGACATTTGAAAATTTGTGCATGCATTTGCTTTAATGTTAATCATTAGATTGTATGGCGATGGAATTAAAAGAAACATCCTACAAGGATTGTGAGTGAGGTACAGATAAGGTATCCTTTAAAGAACATATCAAATGAAGGAGAAACGGAAACAAGAAGCAACAAAATAACAAAGTAACTTAAAATGCAATAAATGGCATAGTATAAAATAGGGATAATTAGGAATATACATGAGGTTTCATCTAACGGGTAAAAAAACTTTAAAGTTGAGAAATTATGAAAAATACCCTATAGTATGGAAAAGGCTTACGAAAAACACCTTGATAAATGAATTACATAAAGAAAACCTAGGTAAGTTGTTTTTCATAATTTTTCAGCTACGAAATTAGAAAAATTAGCATATATCCTGCATTTTGCCGAAGCAATCCAGATTAAATAGTATATACCCTATTGTGTGAATGTGTGCAAGTACAGTGAATCCTGTGTGCAAAATGAATCCACAAAATCAACCAGTGCAGTGCACCAAAATAGAAAAGTTGAACCCAATTCGAATACAGCCCACAAATGAAAATAAAACTAAATCAAGAAACGGAACAACAACCATATTCCACAGATGGTCGATAGATCGAAACATCCACAAATGAATTTTTCATCGGTTAAGAACAAAGCAGACTTAAGAACAGTGGAAGGATTGAAGAAAAACTCACAGAAGAGAAATTCGCGACCTTGAAGACTGATTTATCCGGCGGATTCCTTCGTCTTTTCTTCTGCTAAAGAAAAGCTGAGTGATGGCAGCTTAAAACTTAGAAGCTGAATTGCTTGACTTGCGCTTGGTTACTCTTAAGTCTTAACGAATAAGATTCAAAAGTCACAGAAGCTTAAAGTCAACCCCGCGCATCCGATATCTGCAAAATTGGCCAAAGATGACTTTCAAATAGGCCAAAGATGTTAATTAATTAAAGGGGCGTAAAATTGATGGAATATTTAGTCGCAGCAAGAGTTTAATTCTCTTAGTTAAAATGAATTTGCTCGCTAAGGGTGGCACTTTTTTTTTTTTTTCCTTAAACTATAATTGCAAAAACTATGAACCATGAACTCAATAGAAGATGGGGGAAATAATTGAAAATTTAGGCAAGGGATAATTGTATTTTATCTTCTATTTTACTCATATAAACGTCTTATTTATGTAAATGGACGAGTAAAACGGATGATGGACACAAGTCCAAAACAGAAGATCCAAAGTCCATCCCTCCATAATATTTTTTTTACTTTCCTTTTATTTTTCAAATAACCAACAAACTTGAAATATAGAGGCGCTGAAGTCCCAAAAAATTGAAGTTACACTACGAATTAATTTCATTCATTAAGGAGTAGCTTTTTATACAAAAAAAGTTGCATAAGGTCAATTCCAACTCACTCAAATCTTGAAAATGTTTCATAAGTGAACGTTTCTCTAACTCAAATCTTGAAAATGTTTCTTAGACAAAATAACTAGAGATTCTAACTTCTAGAGATTCATTAAGGAGTAGCTATATTGAAGGCTTCTAACTTCTAGAGATTCTTAATTGACCCAAAAATTATTCATTATGATATGGGTTATAATTACAAGCTTTGGGCCTCTCTTGGGCCTTATTTGTTACGTCTTGGACCGTTTTCGTAAGGTTATTTAACCTTACAAAGTTGGGCTTAAGCCTGGGTAAAGTCGAGGTCAGGGTTCACATAACCCATTAAAACCGCTTATACATGGAAGTATTGCAAGCCCAGCCTAACTTGGGCCCATGAAAGGATTGGGGCAGATCATGACATAGGCTCGCGGTTATGGTACTCTTCACTATAAATAGGATCTCAATTGTTCAAACTTTTTATTACTATTTTTTTACGATGTACTCTTACCGGATATAAATAATTAAATATAATGACCTAACTTGAATTAAATATAATGACCTAACTTAATTCAATGATCTTCACTGAAAACACTTATGGTGGGTCCTTCTTACAAGGTATTGGAGTTACAAGTAATACAAGAAGGTACGATCGAGATCGTATCACAATAAAAGCAGAGGAAGGGGAAAAAGAAGAAGAAACGGGGAATTCCCGAAAACTCTCCAAATGATAAATTCAATTCCTCTTAACTCCCCATTTTCAAAAATGATATATAAAAACTCAAGAATCGCGTATCTATATCCCCAAATGATATATTTGAAAATGGGGAGTATCTAAATCCCAAAATCACGTACCTAAATCCCCAAATGATGTATTTAAAAATGGGGAATAAAAAGGAACTTGCCAAACTCATGGGGAGTTTTTGGGAAGTGCCCCAAGAAGAAAAAGACTTAATTCAATGATCTTCGCCGAAAACACTTACGGTGGGTCCTTCTTACAAAGTGTGGAGTTACAGGTGATACTAAAAAATGTTGAAATTACAGGTGATACAAGAAGGTACGATCGAAATCAAGAACAAATCGCGTTGAAGACTACATACTTGTTTACCATTAATATTTTAAAGTCAGCAAGAGTTTGGCGTAGCATTGTGTAATATAATTTCCGTGTTAATTAAATAATTAAACGCGAGAAACAATCACAAATGAATTTTTATTGAATTATTTGAACTTGTGGGTACAATCTCTAATTTATTCCCCTGATTCTTCCTACAAGAATTTGCTGAAATTCGGAAGGTTTGAAACTCCTTCGTTGACTTCGGAGGTTCGATCTTCCGTTGGATTTGATTTGCTTCCTTAAACGTTAATTGCGAGTCTCTAGACTTGTTCGCGAATTAAACGCCTTGATTTGATGAACACCGAAGAACACGCCGATGAACACCTTTGATGTTGATTTGAGTTTGATTTGAATTTGTTGAGGAGCAACGCCGAAATCTGGATTTGATGCTTTGATTACGGATTGAACGCCTCAGTTTGTTGATTTTCTCGAAGAACGCCGAAGAACACGCTTGGAGCACCTTCGAATTTGATTTGAAGAAAACGCCGGATTCGCAGACTTGACGCCTTGTTGCGGATCAGACGCTTCAATTTGGTTGATTTCCACGAAGAACGCGAAGAACACGCTTGAATCTCGCTTCGATCTTTGAGGAGAGCAACGCCGAAACACCACTTCGATGCCTTGATGCCGGATCAAACACCGTTGATGCTGACTTCTACGAAGAACGCCGTTGAAGATGCCGAAGAACACCAAGGATGCTGAAGAACACTTGAGAGCTTCTTTCTCCTTGCTTTGTGGCTTGCTTCTTGCTTCTTCAAGTTGTGTCAATTGTGTTGTAGAATGCCTCTATTTATAGGCGTAGGGTGGAGTTTGTGATAATTATCCCTTTAATTAATTTATTTATTTATTAAAGGGATAATATCAAATTTATTTATTTATTTATTACTTTAATATGAATTTATATTAAAGAAAATAAATAAATGACATATATCTTGACTTTGATTGGTCCACGTGTTGAGATATGCCACGTGTCATCACTTGATTGGTCATCACCATTTGAGCTGCAAGACTTGATTTGATTGGCCGGAACACCTCAACTTTGACAAGTGTCAATATTTGATTTGATGACAAAATAAATATTAAAATTATCAATTAAATCAACTATTTAAATATTTTATGGATTTTGATTTAGTATTTATCCAAAAAATATAAAAATAGCATGAATTAAATTTGATAATTAATATTTAATTTACACGTGTCACATTTTAATTCGACGAAAATTAATTCGTCTACAAATGCCCCCACTTCAAAGCTCGGCGAGAGACGTGTCAAGCGATCAACGCGGCGAAATTTGAAGTACATAATTTGGGATCCGAAACTTAAAATGCAATATATTTCCCATTTGAATTTGGACTAAAAGGAAAATTGCATTATGACTTGAAATTGTTCTCAAACTTTGAACTTAAATAATCTCCACATTTTTTTTCTTTAATGGACGATCACAACTTGGCTGCTCAAAGACAAATGGGCCCACCCCTTAAGTTAATGGACTCTGGAGGCCATTGATATTTGATCATTATTTGGAATTAGACTCAAGATTATGAGTCATTTGATAGCACATGACCAATGCATTTGGAGAAAAATATGGCCCTGCAGAATATTCATATGCCCAATTTAGTTTTGGACTCCAATAACCTTCACATGTGCTCCCGAGAAGTTACGGCTCAACCCAATAGGAATATTTGACCCAACCTTTCCTTTCTAAAATAAACTAAGGCCCAATGCTATTTTTTTTGTCTTTAGGCAATTCCTGCCTTCCAAGTCTCTTGACGATACAGAGCATTAGAACTCTGCTTCACTCCCCCTTTTTCTTTTCTTTTTTTTTTTTCAATAATTTGGAAGAATTTGAATTGGACTCCGATAACTTGATGGAGGTTTACTTGTGCTCTAAGAAACAAATAGACTCTTTCAGAATCCTAGTAGAACAAGGACTTACATGATCTTCATGCCTATAAATATATTGTCACCCCAGCCCATAATCACACCACAATCTCAGCAACATAATCTCGAAAAGAATTGAGTGAAGGCGGTACCGTGTTCTTACTTCAAGACCGGAGTCGGGGAGGAAGTTCTTGAATTTCGGCTCGCCCATCAACTAGTTGGGAGAGACTACAAAGTTCTCTTTCCTTCTATCCTTTCGTTTTTTTTTCTTGACTTCAGATTTTCTTTGTTACTGAATCAATGTTCTTCTGTTTCACAGGTGTTTGGAATTCCTGAATTTGCGTGGAGAAGAGATTTGTGAATCGGTATTGCTACGTGGATCCACCCGCGGAACTTTCTTTCACCAAAACCTTTTCCAAGAACTCTGCCATCAATTTTCTCAAAACTGTTTGGTCTTGGTTTGCTGTTATTTCTCCACTTTTTCTTTCGTTTCTTTCGTTTTTTTTTTTTTTCAACTAAAATCAACATAGTGGCAGCTTTCTCAAGTTGGGAAATTGGGTTTTTCTTTGTTGTGTTATACATATATATATATATATATATATATATGTACCCACAACTTTGATTAAAGCCTCAAAAGTCCACCCTTTGAAAATAACAGTTACAATTTCATTGCGCATTAATTAATGTGGCACCATCTTGATTTGCAATTTATTGTTGGACCTCACTAATTACTTGTGACTCCATAATGGCGTGAATGATCCACAATCTTTTCTTGCAATTTCATCATTCCACGTCGCGAGATCGCGAACTTTTCTTTTTTTTTTTTTTTTTTCTTTTTTTTTTTTTGCATATTTGATCGTTTACTCACTTTCGTGTTTCTTTGGCTTTGTTGTTTTGTAGGGAACAATGGTTTACTTCAAAGACATCACCTTAGCTTCCGGAGTTAAACAATTGGTGATTCTCGACGACAAGAAGCAAGAGCTTGAGACGGGCACGAAGTTGGCGGTTCATCCTTGTCTCACCGGACCATATGCGGGTGATCGGGGAAGGGTGACGGTGCCTTTTCGCGTCAAGGAGTGGTCATACCGAATCAAGTTGAGCCAAGCGTTGCACGTGTGGGTTTTGGAAGCGGGCCATCATCAACACTCAAATGAACCGGCTCATCTACCGACTCTAGGGCAAAGCATCATCGAAGGCAATGTGGAGTGGGGAGACGACCTTCGGTTCAATGGCGAGTTCCACCATGTTGCCGGATATTGGGAATGGACCGAGGACATACTCAGCCGGTGCAAAGACAAGCTGCAGTCAGCCCAAATATACAGCTCGGTGCGAGCTTCCTTGTTCATCTACAACAGCAACTTGGAGATCATGAAGGCGTTCTGCGAAGCGTGGTGCCCTGCAACCAACACTCTTCTGACGTCGAACGGCGAACTGTCCATATCGCTCTGGGATTTATACTCTTTGGCGGGTCTCCCAATGACGGGTCTTCTCTACGACGAAGTGGTCCCCGATGCAAAGGAACTCACAGAGAAAGGTGAATTCGGAAGGAGATATGCCCCATCTAGCTGCCAGTACTTGTTCCATGCCTATCACTTGCTGCGACAGGATGTTCATGGCGATCAAGTTTCCATCGAGGCCTGGGTGAGCTTTTGGTGCAAAAAGGCGAAGAAGTATGTCCAAGACGAATCAACCCAACGCCCACTTGGTGACTTCGGCCCTCATGAAGCTTGGAATGCCGCAGAAGAGAGGTTGTTTGCTAGATTCGGACTCACCGGGAACAGAAGGGAAGATACTTATTTGGCGGCATTCATAGCTTGTTGGCTTTGTCTCTTCGTTCTTCCAACAGAAAGCGTCGGCTTCATACGCCCAAGTACTTTCAAGATGGCGAGCGTCATAGCAAGCGGCTTCAAGGTCGATTTGGCTGTTCCGGTCTTGGCAAGCATTTATCGTGGTTTGAACAAGATATCAGCATCCGCCCAACCGACTCAAGTTCATGCTCCATTTCCCGTTCACTTCGTCTATGGTTGGCTAGCACATTACTTCAAGACGCATCGCCAAGCTTATCAAGACATCCGTGGTCCGGAAATGATGCGGTTTTCTGGTGAGAGAGGGGCAAAGGATTATGATGCGAGGGAGGCTCGTAAGAAAATCCACAAGGCGGAGTTCGTGGCTTGGAATTGCAATGCGATGAAGCTCCGCGAAAGTTTTCGTTATACTGACAATGGGGAAGGCTCGGAGGAGGAGCACAACTACTTTATGTCAATTCGATCTTGCTACCTACCTTTGAGGCGAGGTGATCGTTTCATCATTGAGCCATACTATCCTCACCGTTTTGCTCGTCAGTTCGGGTTTTATCAACTGGTACCCGGAGTTCTCAAGAATGATTTTCGTGATGCTTCTCTAGACAAAGGACTCAACCATTGGCGCGTGTGCACTTTATCAAATTCTATGGATGAAGTGGTCTTTCCCCCAACAACTGCGGCTGTTAAGAAGTTGTGTGCCAAGAGCTATATGGAATGGTGGTCGAGAACTCACGGCAGCTTCTTTGATGACAATATCATGAAATTGATCAATGTGGAAGTCGCCCCAATCCAAGTCGAGAAAGTTGATCCGATTGGAGGAGAAAAGAGAAAGACTTCCCCCGTCCCTTTGGCAAAGAGTGAAAGTGGCATTGCAGATCGCCATTGGAAGAGGCCAAAGAAGCGTGATAAAATTTCAGCTGACAAGTCTGGTGAAAAGGTAGTTTTCTCCTTCTTCTTTCATTGTTCTTCAATGCTTTTCTATTCTTCTTTAAACATTGAACGTGTTTCACTTGCAGTTGGAAGAGGAACCTCTTAGAGCTGATGATGTGGAGTCTCAAGGGTCGATCCTCGGGCCGGTTCTTTTGGAGACAGGTCTTATTTCTGAAGGAGAGGCACAATCCAAAACACTTGTGATATCCGAAGAAAAGCAAATGCCTCAGCATCCCGCAGTCTCAGTTTTCCAAGCATCCACATTTATTGCCGCTCAAAAGCAGCAATTTGTCAGGATGATGTGGGGCAATCTCCTCGAGAAGATAGAGAGCACTCCACTTGACTTCATTTCATCCCTCAAGGACGAGGTTCAATCGGCGTTGAATGATGTTAAGGGTTTTGACGAGCCTTTTGTTTCTGCTGTCAAGAAGTCATTGGCGATTTTGTTTGCCAAGGCAACTGCTTATGACGAGGCGAGGTCTGCAACTTCTGGAGAGACTTCAAAAGATTGGCTTTCTCAGCAGTTGAGTGAAGCCAGGGATCGACTCGCCAGTGCCCAAGTCGAGGAAACAGCTGGAGCGAATCAAGTTAAGGCAACTGAGAAAAAGTTGAAGTCTGTTACGAAGAAACTTGCCAGTTTGACGAAACAAAAGGAAGATTTGTCACTTTCACTGGGGCAGCATCAACTCCTTTACGAGAATGCTCAATCGCTAGTTCAGACTATTAGCCAAGAGATCGAGACACTTGAGAAGACTCCTCAATTGGATGACATCATTGCCCTCAAGGCGTTCAAAGCTGTGGAAGATTCACTAGCACTTCTGAAGGTGGCGAAGGAAGACTTGAAGAATTTGAGCCCCTCCCTTTGATAGTTTAGGATGCTTTTACTTTTCTTTGTTTCTTTGATTCATTGTCTAGTTTAATGAACTTTATCAATTTTGAGATCATAAAGACTTTATTTGCTTTATTCCAATCTCGTATGCATTTTCTTCTGCTTCAGTAGTCCATAACTTCTTTGCACTTGTCTTGATTTGTTTAACTTGAAGAACAAAGTTTTCAACAAGAAAAACATAATTTAACGGATAATCTTGACTGAACTTAGTTAATTTCTAAGCTGCCTACGTACCCGGTGAAAGGATCAAGTCATAACGTAGTTCAAGGGAAAACTTCTTTTAAGAAGATTTGGGGGGCCGTTCACAGTTTATACTCATGCGGGCCAGGAGTATTCAAAGTTTAACCACCCTGAACAAGAGTGGGGAATTTCTGTTTTAGCCACTTGAAATACCATCAGTGGAGTAACTTAGCAATTTAGCCACTTGCTTTACCATTAGTGGATACCGTACACAGTTTATACTCATGCGGGTCAGGAGTGACATGCAGTTTAGGCTCGTACGTCAAGGAGCAATCTTCAACTTATGCATAGTAGCGTTTTAAGAACTTCCCGTTTATGGGACCAATTCTCAGACCATCTTCGGCGATCAGCCTGTAAGCGCCGTTTGTGTAAACTTCCTTCACAACATAGGGACCATCCCATTTGGAGATGAATTTATTCCCCGTTCGATGAGTAGTGATGATTGGCCTTCTCACAGCAAGCACCAAATCCCCAACTTGGAACGAACGAGTCCTCACTTTTTTGTTGAATGACCTGGAGAGACGAGCTTGATAGCACTCGAGCCTTTGTTGAGCCTCCAGCCTCTTCTCATCGAGCGCCTCCAACTCTTCAAGTCGTAGGCGAGCATTTTCATCTTGGGTTAGATCTTCTTGAATCGCTATCCTGAGCGATGGAATTTGTTGTTCAAGGGGAACAACGGCTTCGACACCATACACCAACGCATAAGGGGTCGCTTGGGTAGGTGTTCTATAGGTGGTTCGATAAGCCCACAAAGCTTCTCCAATCCTTTCGTGCCAATCTCGTTTCGACTTGGAAACCACCTTCTTCAGCAAACTGCATAGAGTTTTGTTGAAGGCTTCGGCAAGACCGTTGGCAGCGGCGTTGTACATCGAAGACTTCCTTTGCTTGAATCCGAACTTCAGGCAGAGTTTATCTATCAGGCTATTGCTAAATGGTTTCCCGTTATCAGTGATAATGTAACGAGGCACGCCATAGCGGAAGATGATGTTTATTCGGATAAAGTCGGCGACGTTCTCCTTCTTTACTTCTTTCAGAGGAACTGCTTCCGCCCACTTGGAGAAATAATCAGTTGCAGCCAAAATGTAGAGATGACCGGCAGAAGACTTCGTTATGGGGCCTACCACATCCAATCCCCAAGCATCGAAAGGCCACGAGGCAACCGTCGGATGTAACGGCTCGGGCGGTTGGTGAATGAAGTTAGCATGAAACTGACAAGCTTGACATCGTTGCGCGTATTCTATGCAGTCTTTCACCATTGTTGGCCAATAGTATCCCATTCTTTTTATACGAAAGTGCAGCTTTGGGCCCGACTGATGAGCACCGCAGACTCCGGAGTGGGCTTCTTCCATGGCTTGGTTTGCTTCGTCTTCGCCCAAACACCTCAGGAAGACTCCATCGAACGAGCATCGGTAGAGTGTACCCTTAAAGTAGATGAATCGAGCTGAGCGTCGTCGCACATCAACTCTCTGTCGCGGATCGTTGGGCAACTTTTCATATTTGAGATAGTCAACAAGGGGTTGTCGCCAATCCTCCTTTTCGACTTCGAACACTTCGACAACGTGATTTTCTTCTTCTTCGAAGTCTCCATCATCGAAGATTGGAGGTATAACCCAATTCTTGCAAACCGACACTCGAGTTTCCTTCTCCGGCATCGCCAATGTGGAGGCAAGTTTTGCCAACGCATCTGCTTGCTTGTTCTCTTTTCTAGGCACGTGTTCAATCGTCACATCTCCGAGCCATCCCATCAGCATTTTAGCATAGTTAACATAGGGGATCAATTCAGGCTTTTTAACTTCGTACGAGCCCTCCAATTGGTTGACTACCAGCTTCGAGTCTCCATATATTCTGAGATGCAACTGTTTTATGTCGACCGCCACTTCCAAACCGAGTATGAGGGCTTGATATTCGGCGACGTTGTTGGAACATTTCTGTGTTAAGGTGAAGGAATATGGTAGAACCTCCCCATCGGACGTGATGAATACAACTCCGGCACCAGCTCCTTCTCTATGTGAAGCTCCGTCAAAGAACATCTTCCAAGGGGAGTGACTTCGACTAGTAACGCATCTTCGTCCGGTAAGTCATCAGACAATTCCCATTCGGCGGGTATAGGGTGGTCCGCCAAGAAGTCAGCCATAACTTGTCCTTTCACCGCCTTTTGGGGCATGTAAACGATCTCGAACTGCTGAAGTTGGAGATACCATTTTGCGAGTCTGTCCGAAAGCACCGGCCTCGACATGACGTATTTTAGAGGGTTTGCCTTTGAGACAAGATGTACAGTATGTGCTTGGAAATAGTGCTTCAACTTTTGAATTGCAAAGATCAAGGCCAAACACATCTTCTCGATCGGAGAATACTTCAGCTCGTTTGGTAGCATTGTTCTACTTAAGTAGTACAAAGAACTTTCTTTTCCCGCATCATTTTCTTGGGCGAGTAAGGCTCCAACGGATCGTTCTTGAGCTGCGATGTAGAGAATCAATGGCCGTCCCGGAGTAGGTGCGACCAAGACAGGTGGCCTCATCAAGTACGCCTTTATGCTATCGAAGGCTTTATGGCACGCTTCATCCCATTCGAAGGGAACACCTTTCTTCATAAGCCGACTGAATGGTTGACACCGGCCGGCCAGGTTCGAGATGAATCTTCGGATGTAAGCCAACTTTCCTTGCAAACTCTTCAAGTCATGGATATCTCGAGGTGGCGGCATTTTCAAGATCGCGTCTATCTTTGCTTGTTCGATTTCAATACCTCGATGTCGGACTATGAACCCGAGGAACTTCCCTGACGAAACTCCGAAAGCACACTTGAGCGGATTCATCCGGAGTTGGTACCTTCTTAATCGTTCGAAGATCTTTCTTAAGTCTTGTAGATGATCTTCTTGCTTCTTGGACTTTACCACCACGTCGTCCACATAGCATTCGATGTTCTTGTGAAGTAGATCATCAAAAATTTTCTGCATCGCCCTTTGATACGTGGCACCTGCATTCTTCAAGCCGAAAGGCATCACTTTGTAGCAGTATATCCCTTTAGGGGTGCGAAACGCTGTTAACTCTTCATCTTCAGGTGCCATTCGTATTTGATTGTATCCCGATGAGCCGTCCATGAAAGACAGAGCTTCATGGCCCACGGTAGCATCGATCATGAGCTCGGTTATAGGCAGTGGAAAATCATCTTTCGGGCAAGCAACATTTAAGTCTCTGAAGTCGACACACACCCTAATCTGGCCATTTTTCTTCCTCACCGGCACAATGCTAGAGATCCATGTGGGATACTTCACTTCTCGAATGAACCCAACTTCGATGAGCTTGTTTACCTCGGCTTCAATTAGGGGAACTAAGTCCGGTCGGAATCGTCGCTGAGCTTGTTTCACGGGACGAGCGCCCTTTTTCACGGAGAGGTGATGTACTGCAACTTTCGGATTCAACCCCGGCATTTCTTTGTAGGACCATGCAAACACATCTCTGAATTCAAGCAAAAGTTCGACATAGGCTTTCTCCTCGTCGCCGGTTAATAAGGCGTTGATGTAGGTCGGGCGAGGATCGTCGGTGTTGCCTAAGTTGACTTCTTTGAGATCGTCCACGGTTGCCTTAACTCCTTCTTCAAGCTCAGGTGGTGCGTCTTCGGCATCCTCTTCAGCTGAAACTCCTTCGGACGAGGTGATGTGGTAAGATGACGACACACTTTCTCTATCTTCGTCTTTGGTTTTGTCACGTGTGAAGATGATCGTCTCCCACCTAGCTTTCAATACTTTATCGCATGAGACGATCAAATTAGTGCACCGTTTCATACGAGATGGAACTGCACTTTGAAGCTTTGGAAAGCGTCGTGCCTTTCGTCTTCTCAACCAATGACTAGCTTTGGCTCTCTTGGGAGGACTAAGTCTATCGAAGACTGACTTTCGCCGAATTTTTCTTCCATTCTCATCAAAAGTGTCTTCAGTTGATGAAAGCTCTTCAGATATATAGTTATTTGTCGCTCTGTTTATGGCGATTCGAACGGGGCCTTGCGCGATAAATCCGAGTCCTACTCGCGAGTTTGGGGTGATATTAGCATCTTCTTTTGACGACCTCAACTTTGTTTCTTTTGTCTTGGCCGTTGGAATGAGTTTTCCCAGCTTTGACTTCTCTTGTGGGTTGTACCCGGCTTTGACGAGAAGTTTATATGCTTTAGGATCATACTCCTTTGCATTTTGGAGCTTGGTTGCTTCTCCATGCTCTATTTTACTTCCTTGAGTCGGACGAACGAATCCATTGAGTGGTGGAGAAGAAGGCTTCACAACATCTAGTTTGGTGAGGGGCAATGTCAGCCCTTCTAGTGCCTCGGACTTTGTAAGTGATGATCCCCCCTTTTCTTGGCGATCGATCGAAGTTGAGGCTCTTTCACCTTTACAATCATCTCGTGGATCAGAATCTTCTTTTCCTTTGCTTTCTTCCACTTCCTCGCGGTAGTACTTTGCATCGGCGAAGTGGGCCTCCGCCTCGGTGAAAGGTTTGCTATCTCCAAGAACCTTCTTCGTCACACCCTCCCGGCAGTACTTGAAGCATTGATGCCAAGTAGATGGGACGATGCCGTTTTCATGTAGCCAAGGCCGCCCTAGAAGCATGTTGTATGAAGTTTTGGCATCTATGACATGAAACAGTGCGCTTGACGTCATATCTTCTATCAACAGCTTTAGTCGAATGATACCGAGAGCTCTTTGTCCTCCCTGATTGAAACCTTGGATCATCAGACGACTGCTTGCTAGTTCTTCCTTCAAGATTCCTAACTCGTTCATCACTCTTAAAGGCAATATATTGACTGCTGAGCCTCCATCGACGAGCATTCTATTCACCTTTTGTTCGCAGGTATAACCTGTCACGAACAGTGGCCTGTTGTGCGGCTTTGAACCGAGTAGCAAATCTTCGTCGGAAAAGGTCATGGCTGCCATGCATTCATTTTCTTTAGAGTGGGCTTCTCTGGGAACCTCTTCTTCACTTATCAGCAGGCAAGTTACAGCATTGGACGTCGCGTTAACATCTTCGAGTGCGATCTTTCCTTGTCGTGCCAACTGCATCACTTTATCCTTGAAAATAAAGCAATCATGGATTGGGTGTCCGAGCAGACGATGATACTTGCAATACTTTGGATCGTCAGTCTTTCCGGCTTCATTGGGCCTCTTCATTTCGGGTAATTCGATGAGGTTTGCTTTGAGCAGGTCGTCGAAAATTCCGGAGACATCAGAATCTTTGAATGGGTATTCCTTGGCTTGCATTTCTGCTAAGGATAATTTTCTAAATGTTCTTTCTTGGGGGACTTCCTTCCTTTCGTCCGCCTTGTCATTTGTCTTAGCCCGAAATTTGACAGGAATTGCATTTACCGCCATGGACTCTTTGGCTTGTGGTTTGGTGAAGGGTTTGCCCCCTTTCCTGAAATCTTGCTTTTCCCTAGGTCTGCGGAACTCTTGGACGGGCGGTCCTTCGACTCCAGTAGCGATCATGCTCAACTCCATATCATGTGCCCGAGTAGCAAGCTCTTCGAAAGACTTGGGCTGAATTCCTTGGAGAATGTAGCGGAGACCCCAATGCATCCCTTGAATACACATTTCAATTGCTGAAGCCTCTGATAGCCGATCTTTGCAATTTAGACTAAGGTTTCTCCACCGATTGATGTAGTCGACAACTGGTTCTTCTTTCCATTGTCGGGAGTTTGTGAGTTCGATCATGCTAACTGTCCGACGAGTGCTGTAGAAGCGATTGAGGAATTCTTGCTCGAGTTGTCCCCAACTATCGATCGAGTCCGCTTCTAAGTCTGTGTACCAGTCGAAGGCATTTCCTTTTAGTGATCGAACGAATTGCTTGACTAGGTGATCCCCGTAAGTCCCGGCATTGTTGCACGTCTCGATGAAGTGAGCTACGTGTTGCTTAGGATTGCCTTTGCCGTCAAACTGCTGGAATTTGGGAGGTTGATAACCAATCGGCATCTTCAAGCTATCGATTCTTTGGGTGTAGGGCTTGGAGTAAATCAATGACGATTTGGAGCCTCCCTCGATCTTGTCTTTGATTGTCCCCATGATGAACTCTTTCAATTGCTCTACCGGGATAAGTCCGTCCGATGAAACTTGAAATTCTTTAGCTGAAGTCTTCTCGGTTCCACTTGATTGAGCTTTTGTTGGAGTTTGAGACTCTTCCTGCTCATTCGAACGCTTCCCCTTCACTTGGCTAGCATTGTCACCGTCTACTCTGTCCATCAACTTTGAAATGCGAGAGTCTTGCTCTTCAACATGCTTGGAGAGTCCCTCAATGACCTTTGTCAGATTCGCAAGTTGTTCTTCTATAGTTGTTGCACTTGTCGTCATGGCCGGAGCAAAACTTGAAGAACTTGAACGAGGGGTGGACGAGGCCGAGTCGTCTTCTTCGCCTTCACTTTCGTAGCTGAGAAGTCGAACGTTCTTTCCATCGCTTTGGAGGGATCGAGCTTTCCCGGAAGACGTCTGCTCTTTCTTAGACATACTTCTTGTCACAACGACGAAGCTTTCGACAACAAGTTTGGAGATGATAGCCTCGAGATCGACGATCTTGTTGTTGGCCATTTCGTGCTTCAAGCTTGTTGAGTAGGAGGAGATGAGAGGTAGAGATGGTCCCACTGGGCGTGCCAAAATTTGTAATATAATTTCCGTGTTAATTAAATAATTAAACGCGAGAAACAATCACAAATGAATTTTTATTGAATTATTTGAACTTGTGGGTACAATCTCTAATTTATTCCCCTGATTCTTCCTACAAGAATTTGCTGAAATTCGGAAGGTTTGAAACTCCTTCGTTGACTTCGGAGGTTCGATCTTCCGTTGGATTTGATTTGCTTCCTTAAACGTTAATTGCGAGTCTCTAGACTTGTTCGCGAATTAAACGCCTTGATTTGATGAACACCGAAGAACACGCCGATGAACACCTTTGATGTTGATTTGAGTTTGATTTGAATTTGTTGAGGAGCAACGCCGAAATCTGGATTTGATGCTTTGATTACGGATTGAACGCCTCAGTTTGTTGATTTTCTCGAAGAACGCCGAAGAACACGCTTGGAGCACCTTCGAATTTGATTTGAAGAAAACGCCGGATTCGCAGACTTGACGCCTTGTTGCGGATCAGACGCTTCAATTTGGTTGATTTCCACGAAGAACGCGAAGAACACGCTTGAATCTCGCTTCGATCTTTGAGGAGAGCAACGCCGAAACACCACTTCGATGCCTTGATGCCGGATCAAACACCGTTGATGCTGACTTCTACGAAGAACGCCGTTGAAGATGCCGAAGAACACCAAGGATGCTGAAGAACACTTGAGAGCTTCTTTCTCCTTGCTTTGTGGCTTGCTTCTTGCTTCTTCAAGTTGTGTCAATTGTGTTGTAGAATGCCTCTATTTATAGGCGTAGGGTGGAGTTTGTGATAATTATCCCTTTAATTAATTTATTTATTTATTAAAGGGATAATATCAAATTTATTTATTTATTTATTACTTTAATATGAATTTATATTAAAGAAAATAAATAAATGACATATATCTTGACTTTGATTGGTCCACGTGTTGAGATATGCCACGTGTCATCACTTGATTGGTCATCACCATTTGAGCTGCAAGACTTGATTTGATTGGCCGGAACACCTCAACTTTGACAAGTGTCAATATTTGATTTGATGACAAAATAAATATTAAAATTATCAATTAAATCAACTATTTAAATATTTTATGGATTTTGATTTAGTATTTATCCAAAAAATATAAAAATAGCATGAATTAAATTTGATAATTAATATTTAATTTACACGTGTCACATTTTAATTCGACGAAAATTAATTCGTCTACACATTGCACCTTGAAGCTTCAGGCATGCAGAAGGAAAGCATTAATGGAAGCAAAAGCAGACGGATAATTAAAGCATAAATTTGGTAATTAAGTTTGACATATTCGATTATCAATTTCCGATATGGGAAAAGGACGAAAATCAAGCTAAGATAGCAAAAACATACGGACACCCCTTCTTCGAGTACCAAAGATCGCCGTCATATGTAAGTTTCTTAGTTTATACTTATTAATGATGTAAATTCCAGTGTCAAAATTAACCATGTCCAGAGTCCAGACAATAGTTCAAATCAGCAAGATTTGCTAATTTTATGTGTGATATGTTTTATCAATGTTTTCAAAATCTAACCGGAGGTCGAACCGGTAGTCTTACTGGCTCTGTTTTAAAACTCGGACAGGTCGTCGAACCGTAAAGTGTAAACCTTATTGGCTCGGGTGGTTGAACCGGTGTGACGTTATAGTTATGTAATAATTATATTTAATTATATATATTTATAAATATTATAATAAATATTAATTAAAAATAATAAAATAAGTTAAATCATAATAAAAAAATTAGATATAATTTTAAATCACGTACAACTACTCATTAATTTTCAAATAACATTCTCCAATAATAAATTTTCAAATTATAAATCTACAAATAATTTAGATAAAAATTGATTTAGTAAATACCATACTATTTTTTGTGGGAAAAAAAATTAAAAAAAAATCACAAATTCATTTATATTTTTATAGATATATATTATAAAAAATAAAATATTTACACTATTTTATCCATATTTAAGTTTTGTTCATACTAGGTATATAATACATGTAGTTGTAATTAATATTTTCTTCACACTCAATTTTTAAATATAATTTATAAATTTAGTGAGCTTATTATTTCACGAAGTTAGTTAGTAGTTCAATTGGTTTGAGTATATGTGTTGGGCATGGGTTCAATCCCCAACTGCATCATAAATTTTGGATTTAGAATTAAAAAAAAAAAGTTGAAAAAAAAAAAAAAAAAACGAGCCAATCGGCCCGTGGAGCGGTTTGGTCAGGGTTTTAGGCCGGTTTTGAGGGGTCTGGACTGGTCTGATGGAGGATTGGTTTAAGCCTTAAGGGATCACCAATCGAACCAGTCTGACCCATCGCTCCGGTCCAAATTTTAAAAGCTTGCTTACTGGTCACTAGTTCAATCAGTTCGACCGATTCAACTATCGATATTAAAATAATTATATATATTATATTGAAAATATAGATTAAATTTCCTAAAAATTGTAAACAAAAATATATAATTTCTACTCACACTATCTTTCAAAGTTTTAATATTTAAAATAAAAATTTTGATTTTCCTACATACTGTCACATTATATAATTTAGTTTTATATAACTTTTAAAATAAATATTATACATGATAATACCAATAAAAGCAGTGGCGGAGCCACACTCTTTTGAGGGGTACAATGGACTCCCCTAAAAAAAAAAAATTTTTTTTTTTTTATTATGTATATATATAGATATTTGTATATTTAATTTTACGGGACTTTTCATTAGTGATTCCTCTCATCAAAGTTAAAATTAATACTAATGAGGATCAATATGGTAAATTATTGAATCCCTTTAGTAATATGCTTTGGTCGACCCCCCCTAGATATTTTCGGAAAACGTCTTCACCATTTTTAGTCAATCGTCCACTTAAGTTTGATCAACTCAAAATTTTGTAAAGATGTTTTTTAAGAAAACGTCTGAAGACGATGTTTTTCTAAAAAAGTAAAAAGCGTTTTACACCATAATTAAACTATTCTCGGAAAACACACTATTTTTGCACTATGCACGTGAACAATACACCATTATTAAAATTTCACCTTTCAATTCAATCAAGAGCAAAATAAAAAACTTTATGATATATACATCAACAATTATTAGTTTTGATCGGTCGAAATTCCGACTCCAGTAATGTCTCGACTCTCAAGTTGGAACTCGATCCCATCACTTAGAATTTGTTGAAGGGAAGTTCTCGACTTGGGAGCAGAGTTGTGAGAATGCAACAAACGTGAGCTATCGGCCGAGCTAGAACAAATTTAGGGGTGGATTCAGGATCGGCATTTCGACACTCAAGTCAGTATATCGATCTAGGCAGAGAGATTAGACTCGACTTAAGCGTAATTAATGTGCTTACCTAACGACGTTAATGAGTGAGTATTTATACATTGATATGTTGAAGCGGTTGGACATGGAGTCCAAGGCGCATTTAATGCGTACGAGGTACAGTTCAAAGTACGACTCAAGTATTTAATGCTGACGGCGGCTCGACGGATCCCACATCCGTATCGAGTGTTAGAAGTAGAGGCGGTTAGGTTGAGAATCGAGTGATGCTAGACCCCGACTAACCATCGAAGGTCGAGATGAGTATCCTGTTTCATCGTACCTCGAGCTTCCTCCTTCCCCATCTGCTAGTCGGAGAGTGACCGTGTTCGACCCCAAGGTCGAATATACGCAAATAATTAACTTAGGAGGTGACGCCACGTGGCCGAACGGGGTTGACCCACATCAAGTTTATTACCCTTTTAAAATTGAGTATTTATTAAAAAGAATTATTGCAAAATATTTTAGTCTAACATACAGAATACCTTAAAGGTTTTTCTTTGGGGAAAATGTTGTCCAGCTCCCTTGTGTAACACGAAATGATCAAGAAAAACCCCCTAAAAAAAAAGTACTTTTAAAAACCCCATGTTTTTAATAATGTGTATAAAAAACCCTACAACGGGAATTTGAGATGCACGCACCCTGATTGCGAGTAAGAATTGTTTTGTTTTCACTTTTTCAAATAAAATGACTATTTTACCCTTCCGTTATATAAATAAATAAATAAATATATATATGTATATATATATATCTACTGTAGCTCCACCGCACTGTAGCTCCGCCGTCCACTGAAGGTCACCGAAAAAAATCCCCAAAAATCAACCCCGAATATACTACTCGTGCTTGTTCCATATGTTCGATTGATTTCTGGAAATTCCAAACCGTTTATCCCCAATTTCAAATCTAAAAACACGAACTTCGAAATTGAAATTGCAATTACTCTCAAACCGTTTAACGAAATTCAAATCCGTAAATTGCATTAGCTTACCCGTGTTGAGAACTTCGAAATGCATATGTTGGTCGCCAGAAAATTTCACCGTAAACCGACCGCTGTCGTGAACAGCCGCGCGCCTCCGCTGCTCTGTCGTGGCCGTCGTTCGGGTGGGTTTCAGGTGATGGGAGTGTCACCAATGGACTCGCCTCGTCGAACTTAGTCAAAATCCAAAGATTCCGTCGCTGGAGGATGGCCAGAACGGCCATCCCGTCGCCGCCCGCAGTGGTGGAGGATGGCAGTGGATGGAGGTGGTGGGTGCTGTGACGGTGAGGATGGTAGTGGTGGGTGAAGCTGGCGTCGCCGGCAGCGGGGGTGGGTGACTTGAGGAAGAAGACGATGTATATGTATATATATTTACATATATACATATATTACATATATTATATGTATTATATAATATTTAAGAGTTTATAAACATAATTTATTCATCAATACAATATTTAAATAGAATTAAAAAATATATATCAAATTAAAATACATTATGATAATATAATATATAATTATATTTATATTATAATTACAATATTTATATGTATTTTTATGTATTAAATAAGTTTATATATATATATATATATATATATATATATATAATATGTAATATACATATAATATCTGTATTAATATGAATTATATATATTAAGTATAAATATCATGTATAATATTTAAGAGTTTATAAATATAATTTATTCATCAATACAATATTTAATTAGAATTAAAAAATATATATCAAATTAAAATACATTATGATAATATAATATATAATTATATTTATATTATAATTACAATATTTATATGTACTTTTATATATTAAATAAGTTTATATATATATATATATATATATATATATATATATATATATATATATATATATATATATTATGTATATATATACATATATACTATTTTTATAAATTTGTTAATTTATTAATATGTATTTTTAGATATTAAATAAGTATATATATTATATGTATATATATATATATTTATATAACTGCTACAGTACATAAGGGTATTATGGGGATTCTACACTTTTTCGTTGACTAAATGAGGTTAGTGGTAACTCGTTAATTGGCCATCTTTATGATGAAATTATACCCCGAGTTGTGCTTGAATTGATATTATCTTGAGAGAAATTGATGCTTTGTTGTTTATATTGTAGAGTTGGGGCTTAAAGGTGAAATTGAAGCTAACTTGATCGTTTTGAGAAGAAAAATCGATGCATGCGAGAAGAAGCTGGAATAATTAGAAACTGGGCATGGTTGTGGCGGACTTGCTGCATGAAGACTGATTATTTGGATGAGCTTTGGGAAGCATGGGACAACTCTAGAATCATGCATGCATGCATGTGACATGGGGGCGTGAATGTGATGGACTAGTTTTTAATTGATGGATGCTGACTTGTTTTGGTGGGAGTTGGGCTAAGTGCTAACCTCTTGGAATTAATTATGGGGTCCAGCGTTTGCGATGTTATTTGGTTAGTGGGCCTTGGAATTTTGATTAAATGGGCTGGCGCTTTACCTTGAAATTTAATAACTGAGAAGTCCACTTTGGGAAAGACTTGAAGAGCACGAACCAAGACCCTTTTTGCTTTAGAATTTGGAATCCTAATTTATCGAGAAGTCTGGGCTATTTATTGAGCTTGGGACAGCAGCTGGAAGAGGAATCACGTAACACTTTGGCTTCTTTTCTTTTCGAGGTTCCGGAGACGACGTCGAGGAGCAGATTTCGTCACAATTTTTCATACTTAATTTACTTCTTTTGTTTTTAGTTGATTTATATTAAAGAATTCTTTATTTATTTTTATGAATTTTAGTAGCTAAACTTTTAATTATCTAGCTAGGGATTAAGATTCGATTTTGGATATTGTGAGACCTAAACGTTTTTATTAATTCATGTTTATTTCGGCATTTATCTTATCTCCGTGTTTCGCGTTTATTGTGATTAGGCAATTTCGGGATAGTGCACGATCTCTAGGTTGTTTGATTTGCATATAGTCATTCATGATGCTTGAAGTATAGTAAAGTTAATTGATAAATTGTGGTAAATTAGTGGCAGGGTCTTAGCGATAACATTCCTCGTTCACTAAGGGATTTGATAATCTAATTTAAATCTTGCGTGTGTCACGACTTGGTTAATTAGGATTGGTGTTTTTATAGTTCTTAATGCTACGGATTCATTAAATCCTGTCGAGTGTCTCTAGGGGTTGTGAATTTGTTAGGGAAGATAATTGTCGAGTATCTCTAGGTTATCCGATTAATTAAGTAAAAACGAAGTTGAGTCGAGTGTCTCTATCAACTATAGCCAATCTGTCTGAATAACTTGAATTTATCCTTGAGTCAATGATCAATATAACAATTCGAATCGAATATCCCTGGCTAGGTAATTTTCCCTTTGATTGATTTAACCCTACGTGATCTTATTTGTTTAGTTTTAGTTAGCTATTTAATTCTTGTTGTTTTATTTTTATTGCATACTTTAGTTAGAATAATTCTAAAATCCCCCCTTTTAATTGTTGCTTTTCGTGAATTCCTTGCGATTGTGAGAAATAAGTCAACCAGTCTCTGTGGATCGACCCTTTTTAACGCTATACTCCGTTGTTTAGTCGTTGAATAGGTTTTACATTTATTTTTGACGGATTCGACACCTGTTAGTTAGGGGGCGGTGAGTTCATTTTGAAAAACAGAGGGTTTTTTAAAGTACTTTTTTTTTTGTCAGGGTTTTTTATGATCATTTCGAATAACACAGGGTTTTTGGGGTTGTTAGCTCTTTTTCTTTGGGGCAGTTTGAAATAACTTCCTATCATTTTGGAATATTTTTACTTTACTCCTTATAAAGTTATATAATATAATAAGATATAAATACTGCATTAAAACATTTTAATACTACATTTTGTGAAATTATATAACATATTTTGAAAGGTATTTTAACTATTATATTATGTAAAAATTATACGATATTTTGCCAAAATAGGAACTTAAATAAAAATATGATACTCAATTAAGAATTTATCCCATATCACCCCTTTTTTTTTATATATGGATTTTGAGCAAATTTCATCTACTGAATTAACCCGACCCACCATGATGACTAACACCCCGACCAAAAACCGCGTTGGAGATAAAAAGTTTGTACGATACCGTGTGGGGGCCGGGGTTGTCTTTGTTTTATCCTATCGATATTTCTAAGTCAACTAGTCAACTATGAATTCTCCTTACTTTGAAATTTTTTCTTTGTATATTTGAAGGTTTTAACTTTTAAAGCCTTTTTAAATTAAGATAAGTTTCCAATTTCAATATTTGACAGAATGGCAGACGCTGCACCAAGAATGGAAACAAAAGCAGAAGGACCTCTTCAATCATCAGCCGAGACGTTGCCCGAATTTGAATTAAGAGGAGATTAAAGTAATTATTTATTGCACTTCCCTTAATTTCTTCTTTAATAATGCTAAGGGAAAATTGCAAAATGGGTATAACAACTCTAAAATTTTAGCGTTTTTGGTACTGTAAATTTTCCGGTGAAAAAAAAAACCCGCAACTCTAAAAAATAAGCAAAAAAGTGTCAATTTTACCCAAGTAAGTCAAAACCCGGCTGAGATCCGACCCGGACGCTGACGTGTCTCGCCGGAGTCACAGCTGGCCTATGCAGCCTTCCACATCACACAAAAAACCAATCCAACTCACATGCCACATACACAATAAACAAATTATAGATTCCAAATAAGCAAAATAAAAGTGAAAACAATTACATACTATAGAATAAAAAATGCAATTTTCTCCTATAAAATTTATTGAAGTATTTTTAAAACATTCGTACGATCGCACGAGGATAATTCTAGGATAATAGCATATAATGATATAAATTAAATTAAATTATTTTATTTTATTATTTAGGAACTAATATTTTTAAAATTATTTTGGGGCCAAAATTAAATTCTTTTAATTTATTAAGATGTAAAAAAAAAGTAAAAAAGCTTCCTAAATCATAATTTAAAATATAATATACTCAAGTAAGATACATAATATTTATTTAATTCGACAAAAACAAATATTTATTTAATTACTATTCTTACACTTTTATAAATATGTTTATTATATTAAATATTCCAAGGTAAAGAAGAGCAGCTTCCGGCAACCTTTACAGAGGTAAGAAGAAGAAGAAGCAGCCACATTTCCCGGCCACCAATTATCACCGCCAACAAACACCCCGAATCCGGCCACCAACCACAACCGACAACCTCTTCACCTCGTCTTCTCTCTCTTCTCCCTGATATCTCTCTCAACCCATCTGCCTCGAATCTCTCTCTCGATCCCATTTCTCTCTCTTCGTCGCCTGCACAGACCACCGCCGACCATCTTTGCCGGTGAGACCACCTTCACGAACCTCCAACCACCGCCACGAACCCACTTCCCCTTCTCCCTCTCTTTACCACTTCAGAAAACAGAGGGTAAAAACCCGCCCCTGTCACCATCCCTCGCTTCTCTTTCATCCCTCTCGCCCAATCACAGGTAAGGAGGGAACCCTCCAGCCACCGGATCTCCGCCGCGCCACCATCCCCCGTCGCCGCCGTTCACCTCAGAAGATGGAGTACCCCCATGGATGTAGCTCTGCAAGCTTTCTTGAATGAATTTGTGAGGGCTCTTAATTTCTCCCATCTTTCCCCTTCCTCTAATAATTCAGATTTTGGACTGATTTTGTGTTTGTGGGCGCCGGATTTTGGGTGGAGACGGAGGTGGTGGAGCGGAGGCAGCGGAGTGACTGGGTTTGGGTGAAGAAGATGGGGCAAAGAAGACACTGAAAAGGCTGTATGCATCAAGAAGAGACTGGGGTTTGGGTGAAGAAGTTTGATGAGATTATGGCAGCGGCGGAGACGGCGGGTGCCCGAAGAAGATGACTGGGAATGGATTTTTTATTTTATTTTTATTTTATTTTGTTTCATTTTATCACTTTATTTTTTATTATATATATTTCAATAAATTTTGTAGGAGAACATTGCATTTTTTATTCTATAGTATATAATTGTTTTCACTTTTATTTTGCTTATTTGGAATCAATAATTTGTTTATTGTGTATGTGGCATGTGAATTGGATTGGTTTTTTGTTTGATGTGGAAGGCTTCATAGGTCAGCTGTGACTCCGGCGAGACACGTCAGCATCCGGGTCGGATCTCGGTCGGGTTTTGGCTTATTTGGGTAAAATTGGCACTTTTTTGTTTATTTTTTAGAGTTGTGGGGTTTTTTTTTCGCCGGAAAATTTACAGTACCAAAAACGCTAAAATTTTGGAATTGGTATACCCATTTTGCAATTTTTCCTAATGCTAATATATGCGCGTTTCTTTTCCCTCATGCTTCATTAATGTGCAGGCCAAATAATTTTTGGAGCCAAAGAGAGACTCCGGTGACTGGTGAGTGCAGTGCCTCGAGGTGAATATCGAAATATAATTTAAGGGTAAAATATATATTTTGCATGAATAGGTGAAAAAAATATAATTTGAGTCTGATTCGATATGCCCAGACAATAGTTGAAATTAGCACTTTGTTATGACTGTAGGTTTTATAAGCATCATTCATATACGGGTAATCACGAGATTTATAATTTCATAATTATTTCTTGAAATTTAGTTGTATATATATTTTGGACACCGAGTCTGTACTTAATTAGAATCCAATTTTCTATAAGAAAGTTAAAATAGTTGAGAATTTTGTCTTGTAGCTTTGCAGTTGTCTGGTCAAGAATATACATATATATATATATACTGAAGCCGAGGAAAAACAAATTTTTTGACACAAGTAAATCGAGAAAACAAAACATGCTGCGCAAGGTGGAATGTTAACCGAATCAATGCAAATTGAAATCATACTCCTAAAGAATACATGGATTATACAGATAGTCTCACCCTTCTTAGAAGAGGAATGGCGACTTGTCATCAGAGCACAAACACTTATACAGGTTATCCCCTTCTCCTCCTCTAGCCAGTTTTGCATTCTCTTTCTCTTTTTTTTTGTTCAAAAACATAAATTATGGACCACCATGGAAGAAATAGATACCACATATATTATATTTTTAAATATTAATAATCGGCAGATTATTGCTAAATCATTATTAAATATGTTATACATTATTAATGAGGATGATGATTGGAATTTCTATTTTTTTGGTTGTGATTTTAAATGTTAAGAAATTTAAAATTTGAGATTTTATCTATTTTTTTTTTTAAAAAATATGTATTATATCATATGTATATGTATATAATAAAATAATAATTTATTATTTATGACATCACACCGATCCACCAAGTCAGAACCACTGATCAATGAGAATATTTGTTCGACCTACGGTCCGCTTTTAAATCTTTGCAAATTCTCATTCTATTCCGGTAACACACAAATCAATTTCCTTAAATTGCATATCATAATTTGGAAAACACATTATAGTGGTACCTGCCGGTGATTGTCACTTGTTTTATTTCATAACTAGGGTATTTGTAATCATCCCTAAATGAAAAAACCGTTTCTTGGAATTGTACTTTACAAAGCGAAGTATTATCAAAATATTGGACTGGAACACAATTACTTGTCCATGTATATATACTGTATTTATTCGAGATCGTCTGCTCTTTTCTTTTGTATTCCTTTACACAACAAACTTACTGAGAATTCTGTTTTATTTTTTCGGTCACCAAACAATGAGTAGCCATGCGGCCCAAATTGCTGCACGCGGCCCAAATTCCTTCACACATCGCAATGCGAATCCTATATTGGGTAATGCGGCCCAAAATAAGATACAACAACGAGAATCCTGTATTGGGTTCATCTACACCATGGCTCTTGGAGCTGAAGGTGATTTATTTACTTAATTAATTTTCCTATTCCAATCTTGCTGATTTTTGTCTTTAAATTCTTTGACAACGTGTGAAGACTACTTTTCAGTTAAATTAAAGTTAATTAACAATTAGTCGCAAAAATATATAATAACTTGCTGATTTTTGTCTTTAAATTCTTTGACAACGTGTGAAGACTACTTTTCAGTTAAATTAAAGTTAATTAACAATTAGTCGCAAAAATATATAATAATAAATTTTGCTCCCATAATGTATATATCTATACTATATATTACGAGTCGAATTAGTGGCGGATTAAACAATTTGTGAACCCACAATAATATATATATATGTTTTTTTTTTTTTTTGGTGAAATGTATATATATATGTGTGTATTTCCATAATTAACTCCACACATTTTTTCTGACAATTCATAGGAGGAGGAGCTACTGATCATGAGGATCAAGGCACCTCAAAATAATGCGGATGGTACGTTTTTACGAGCACATTGCAATACTATTCATTTTGCAATTTAGCCTTTTCGAGGTTAATAAGGTGTTTTATTTGTGGTACTGACAATAGGTGTTTGAGTGATATATACCTGAAGATTTTGATTTTGATTTTGATTTTAATTTCCTTCATAAATTAACTCGTATTGTCGCAAACACAATTATTTTACATTATAAATTCGAAAATTATTTCTAAAAAGTTAATATACTAAATTTATCTAAGGATTCCAAGAATTTTGAAGATAAATCCCATAAGGATGTTTTTTGTTCAAAATTTTGGAACTTTTGTGGTAGAAGGGTTAAGAATTTAATAAAAACTGACGACCATATTTTCTTATGGTGACATTTTCCATGACATAGCCTTCGCATATGCCTCACAAAATTAAATTAAATTTTAAATTCTAGTTCAAAGTTCCTTATATTATTATTTAAAATCCAAATTTCCTTATAATATTACTTAAAATCCGTACGACACAAACAATATATTTTTTTAAAAAAAATAATTATATTATAATTATTAATTTTCTAACTTTATTTTACATTTGTTTTTCTTTATTTAAATATTATTTTATATTAAATGATAAAATTATGTATATAAAAATATCTAATTTAAGAAGAATTTCTATTTATGTAGACAATTCTATTTTTTTTTTCCCTTTCACGAATGAATTATTTTCGATTAATCTTCATTTGCTAGTTTATTTTTGTTTTGTTTAGTTAAAAATTAAATCATTTATACAAATATTATTGAATTTATATATGTATAAATGATGTGATAATTTTCAAGGGTTACTTATCACGTCATCACCTACCAAATTATCATAAACTAGTATGAGGAATTAGTATGACTTTATGTATAAATTATAATAAAGAAAAAAATAAAAAATCAATCAGGCTCAACTTAAAAGTCAACCAATATATAATAGCAGTGAAACTGAGATAATAAAAATATCATAAATTAAAATTAAAAATTATTAGATCTCACGAAGGCACAACATATTTTCGTAACTAAAAGTTTGTATTTTGACATTGTTCTTCTATGCTTTGTACGTCTGGATAGCATTTCATAGATCTTTGTTTATGTTTCAGGAGAGATACAGGAAAAGATTCCTAAGGAGGAAGCAGTGTGCAAAGTTTGCTTCCATATATTTACAAAAGACAATGCTCTTAAGATAAAATGCGGATGTAAATTTACCTTACTACATGAAAACTGCATAAATCAAATTGGCAGCAGCAAATGCAAAGTTTGTGACCAAGATACACAATATATACCTGTAATGCCAACACGGGCCAACAATGAAAATCCAAGTGCTTCCGTAATCAGGTAAAAAACTTGGCATTCTAACTCGACCCGACTCAGGCAAACTAATTTAATTAGCTGACAATTATTTTGCGTGATTGAATTTGAAAACATTTGTCGTATACTTAAGTAGGTATGGTCAATTGTCAAAACCAGGTCGAGAATTTTCAGCAAGAAAACAATTCAGTTTTTTGCTACGGAATTTAATTCCTTCTTTATTTTTCTAAATTCAGCGAGATTCTTATGTTGTTAATTTTGATTTGATCCTTTGACTTATCGAACATGATGATATTTTCACAGGTCTTCCAATTGGATGTGGGGTTGTTTTAGGAGCAAGGCCTAAAGATGGTTCCAATTCCGGAAACTTCTCATGTGATCTCCCACTTGTCTTTTGTAAAACTTCTGTTTATAAGAACAATAATTTCATTATTGACGGAAGATTCAAGAACTTATTCAAGAATGGTTGTTCCGTCAATAGTGAAATGGTTGCTCTCTTCTATTGCCTTTTTAGCATTTTCACTGAACTTCACCCGTGTTTTATGAATTAAGATGGTGTTTGTTTGAGCTTATAAACTGATCTTTTAAACAGCTTATAAGATACATCTTAACTGCACGAATGACAGCTTCACTATTTTCCACGATAAAACATCATCAAAATAAACTAGCAAAGCTAGAAACACTTGAGACTTATTCATGATGAACAACACAACTATCATTATCACATTGTGTCAAGACATAGTCTTTGAGCTTGGCTGTAAATTCTAACTTTCATTCCCCAGAGGCTTTTTTTAAGCCTATAAAGAGATTCGACTTGCAAACTTTACTTGAAGGAATGTCAATAGTCTCTAGGTCTGTGTCACATACACATCTTCATGTAAGAAAACATTGACCAAAAGCACTGTTGATGTAAAGTTGATGAATGTTCCATTCTTTGGCGGCAGCTAATGCCAACCATCAGCATGGTATTTTATTTTGTATATCCATTTTGATCCGATTGGATTCCGACCAGGTCGGAGGTTAGAAGCAGCTCATGTTTTGTTGTTCATCGAGGCCTGCAACTCCTTATTCATGACCTCAAGCCATATAGGAGTCGGACTAGCAAATGCTTGTTGTTCAATCATAGGCAAAAGATAGAGATGAAGAATAGTTAGTGATCTACTTAGCAGCGCCAAAACACACATAGGCAGTGGTTGTAAATTGCTGTAGTTCATCCCATAACTTCTTTAATTTTGTGGAATATTGAGCAACTTACAAATTTCCTTGAGCAACTGAACTAACCTCCCCCTAGATCTAATAAAGTAGATTGCATTTGCCAACCACTTCTCTAATTCTGTCCGCAAATCCTATTCGTAAGCACTATACAAAAACACACCCACAACTTCGCTAGAAATAGTGTTTAACAACCAATGTCACACCGAATAATATACACGAATCTGTTGATCAAACTCATTTGAATCTTCAGTAGGTATCGCACACTTTCCATTTATCGAACCTAATTTTACTTTTGCACCGAAAGCGATTTTGACCGATCTAATCCAAGTGAGATAATTGCTTCCACGTATCAAAGATACTGCGCAAGTGTCATGCCTGGATTATTTGAGTTCTGAAAATCTACTTTGGCTCAAAGAAGGAAAGCACATACAATTGTATTTATAAACAAAGAACCATGAAGAAAGCTATACATAGAGTTGAAAGCTCACAGTGATGGAAACTTACAATTACTAAAGACTTCAAGTTACCTGAAGTATAGAAGCCACAGTTTGTGTTACAGTAAGCAAAACCAACACTACAGCAACAAGAATAGATATAACAGCCCAAGGACTATTCAAATAATTCCTCCTCAACTTCGCCATCCATCTATTTCGACGTCTATTGCAATGCTTATTCACATTTTCAAAGATTTCAGCGTAAATAAAACGGTTACCGGGACCAGAGACTGAATCAGTAAGTTTGTTGAAGATGTTAGCCACTGCATCATCGTCACCTAACCAATTATCAATAATCCCACAGCGAGAAAGTATTTCAACATCCCTAGAGGTGTCGATAAGGCAATCCAAAAACTTCACATAACCCATTACGAAACTAGCTTGAGTATCATGAAAATATTGCTCGTAAGCAATGAGATTTCTGAAGAATGATTCTGTTCTGTCCTCAATGGTCAAAGGTGGCAACAACATAGTCCCATTCTTGAATTTGATTTCAAACAACCTTACACCTTCGTTCATTCTGAACTTCACATTGGCTTCTCTAAGCGCCGTTGCGTTTTTAATAAACCTCCATCTCATCTTTTTATCGTTCACACCTTCACCCAAATTCGAACAATCAAAGGAAGGAAGCCAATTTCTATGTACCAAATCAAGCAAATGTTTTATCTCAAGCGGGTTTTTACTCGCACCCTCTTTATTTAATTTTCCGGGGTAGAGATTATGGAAAAAGTTCAATAGAAGGTACACCAACCTACTGTGTTGATTAGGGACCTCAATCGAATCAAACAACTTGCACAAAACGAAAAATGGGATTTGATTTTCAAACAACATCAAATCTCTTTGCAAGCTATTCATGATCCAATCCATGTGGAAGATGGGATCGTTCTTTTCTCTCAAGTATTCCATGATACATTTCCGTACCAAGTCGATTATGAAGCAACCGTCTAATACCAGCATTTCTATAAACTCTGTTGCAGTAAGGCCAATAGGCTCTGCATAACATTTGCGTGCTTCTGATTCTAATGGACCAATAATCGAGACATATTTCTTTAGATGATCTTTTTTACTCTCAAGAAGTGAGTGAAAATAGCGTAACTTGTGATCTTCCATCATTTTTAAGCTTTCTTTGTCACGATGATAAGGACCAATTGCTATAACTTCAGGTTCATAAGCTTTGTAATTGATATTTCTTAAATGGCCATACACTCTATAGATTGTGCATTCTGATTGTACCATGGAGAGCTGCGTAAGCTTCTGACTTATGTTAGTGCACGCTTGAGCTGTGTAATCGGTTTGCATCATCACTGAATTATTAAAAAGAAATGATATTAGTAGAGATGGAATTACATGAATTAACCTACCTTTATTTTCATCCATGGATTAACATTTGAAAATTTGTGGATGAATTTGATTGAATGTTAACAATCAGATTGCATGGACATCCAATTAAAAGAAACACCCTATAAGGATTGGGGGAAAGTGCAATTTTGTTTTGTCAACTGACCCATTTTAGCAATTTTGGTACAAACTTTTTTCCGGTGGGGATTGGTGTTTTCCGGTGGAATGTTTTAAATTGCAAATTTCTAGAGTTGTAGGTTTAAACTGTACATTTTTTGAATTGTGAATTACATTTTTACCGGAAAAAAGTTAGTACCAAAATTACTAAAATGAGTTGGTTGATAAACTAAAATTGCAATTTTCCGCCGTGCATTGTGAGTGAGGTACATATAAGAATATCTTAAAGGAACACACCAAATGAAGGGGGAAAAAAAAGGAAACAAGAAAGCAACGAAATAACAAAGTAACTGAAACTATAAATTAGGACAATACATGGAGTTTAATCTAAGGGGAAAAAAATTATAGTTAGAGCAATTACGAAAAACACTCTAGCATATAAAAATAGCTTATGAAAAACACCTTGATAAATTACAAAAGGAAAACCTAGGTAGTTTGTTTTTCATAATTTTTCAGCTATAAGATTAGAAACAATAGCATATATACTAATCCCTATTAATATATAGGGTAAATTACGGCAACCCCCTGTCTTTTGGCACGTTATGCACTTTCCTTCTTAACCTTTGATTTTGCATAAAACGTATCATTGTCCCCCTTTTGGACGAAATCTTGGGGAATATTCCGTTAAATTTTTTGAAAAAAATTTTGACGTGATTTCTAAGGTCAAATTTATTCAAATCAAATGTCAAATGTGTTAATATTATACATAAAATCAAAGATCTCGATGCAAGGAACACAATGGTGGCCTTGAAACCAAAATCCGACAACCGGAGAAAGAGGAATTACCGGTCAAAGATGGCACACGGGTGACAGAGCGTTGCAGGGGAATTCCGGCATCTTCCGACGATCAATAGGTTCGAATGGTGTAGGGGTTTTGTTCTTCTTAGAGAGACAGACACGATAGCTGTGGTCTTAACTCTTGGATCACCCTGACGGAGGAGAAATCGACGATCAAAGTTCACCTTGTATAAATTCGAACGGAATATTCTGGGAATATTCCGCCGGAATCGTGCAAAAGGAGTAACGTGCAAAAAAATTCATAGGTGAAGGGGGAAATAGCGTAAAATCAAAAGTTAAGGGGGAAAATGCAAAACGTACCAAAGGACAGGGGGGTTGTCGTATTTAATAATACCTGCATACTTAGAAATTCGAATACGAGAATTATAGTTAAACTAGTATAACGATCCTATTAATAATAGGTGCATACTTAGGAATTCGAATATGAAAACTATAGTTAAACTAGCATAGTACAGAATCAGTAAACAATAACACTTGGTAACGTACTTTTCTAATGATTCTAGGGTTAATTACATTTTCCAATCCAAAGTATCATCTTTTTGCATTTTGCTACCTCAATTTTCTAGTGCTACCGATTGCTACCTAAAGTATGATAAGTATTGCAGTTTAACACCTGAAGTATTTCTTCAGCCATTTTAGTAACAATCATAAACATTTTTCACAAAAAAAATAATGGATCTAATCGTAGGATTTGATCTTAATTTGTATCTGCCTCAATTTATCTCTATAAACTTATTTTTTGGATAAAAAGTGTAGCTAAATTATTTTTATTAACCCTTTCTGTATCCTAGTTTTATCTCTATAAACTTTTTTTTTGAAAAATATTGTTAAATTACCTTTTGTTCTTAAAAAAATTATTAAAATAACAGAGAAATACTTCAGGTACTTCAATTAACAATATGTAAAATTAGAAAGTTGATGTAGCAAATTGAAAAAAAAAAAACGACAGTTTGGATGGAAAAAGGTAATTAACCCTGATTCTATTTGAATTACTCCTTTTAAACCAGGATTTATTGTTGACGGGCTAAAATAAATGCAGAATCTCTAAAAATTTCTTTCTATAAGGTAACATCCTCTTATTATGGGTTAATCTTTTTTTTCACCCCAACCTTTGGGATGCATTACACTTTAGTACCCAATCTTTAAAATTTTAAACTTTAATACCCAATCTTTGAATTTTGTTGAACTTAAATGTCCAATTTCAGATCGGACCATTAAGAAAAAGACACGTGCTTTGCACTTATTGGTTGAATTTGAAATTGGGTACTTAAATATAATAAAATTCAAAGGTTGGACTAAACTATAAAATTTTAAAGATTGGGTACTAAAATATAAAGCAACCAATTGGGTGAAAAAAAAGATAAAACCAACTATTATTGAGATAATAGTAGATACATATTTCGAACAAACAAACATACAAGAATCCACAGAATTAACAAGTGCAGTGCACGACGAAGAAAAGTTGGACCTAATTCTAATACAACCCAAAAATTGAAAATAAAATAAAATCCAGAAACGGAATGATAATCATTTTCCACAATCTGAAGATGAATTTTTCATCAGTTAAGAACAAAGCGGACTTATGAACAGTTGAAGGATTAAAGAAAAACTCACAGAAGAAAACTTTTCGACCTGGGAGAATGATTTATCTGGCGGATTCCTTAGCTTCTTCTTTCCTTCCGCTACAGAAAAGCTGAGCGACGGCAGCTTAAAACTTAGAAGCTGAATTGCTGGACTTGCATTTGGAGTTAGTCGTTAGGTATAATCTTTTGATTAAGAAAAAGAAAAAAGAAATCCTTACAGAAAAGACTTTTGAGGTCGAACAAGATTCAGAAGTTAGGGAAGCAGAGCGAAGTTTCTGGGTTGACGATAACATCCAATTACGTCTCAGTGCATCAGGCTTAGTTATAAGTTAGTCCCTCCACTTTTATTTATTAATATATAGTCTCTCTACTGTCCACTCTTGTGATTCTTGACGGAAATGATAAAAGTCTAAACTGCCCTGCAATGCCGAACGTGAATTTCAATTTTTTTCCTTGCTTTTCTTTTTAAAATTTATCTAATAATTAATTAAATAAAATTTTATATAATTATTTAGTAATATTTTTTATTAAATTATTACAAATTTATTATGTTTTCCTCAAAACATAAAAAAAATATATATTATACACAAACAAGAATAATATTTATTAATTATGTACATAAATTATAAATATAAATTTTCAATATAATTTAAAAATAAAATGAGGTAATATGCGGCATTCATAGTAACTCCTGAAATCTATAAATATTCACGAACAAGCCCTGAAAATCTGACATATAACAAAATAGTTCCTTGGAAAATCTGCCATATAACAAAACAGTTCTTTAAAATATTTTTGATAATGTAAAAATATTAATATATATATCTCGAAAGGGTATTTAGGAACTACGTACAGAAAAAATTTAACAAAATTCCAACAAATTAAAGAGACTACCAACGAAAATAAAACCTGAGGGAGCATATGATATATACTATATAGTAAATGAAACTAGTGGAATTAACTAGTAATTAGGTCTAATCTTCCTATAGTTAAAAGGTAATTTCTCAAAAAAAAAAAAAAAAAAAAAAAAAGAAAGAAAGAAAAAGCTTTTCTTATGCAAGCAATTTGATATACTGAATTAACCCAACCCACCATAACTAACTTCCCCACCCAAAACCGCGTTGGAGATAAAAAGTTTGTACTATTCCGTGTGCGGTTGTCTTTGTTTTGTCCTATCGATATTTCTAAGTCAACTAGTCAACTAGATATTGTTGTTCCTTTGAATTTTCGTACTTTGTGTTTGTGTATTACTGTATTTGAAGCTTTAGGAGGAAATGTAAGTAGTCATTAATTTGTAATCATTTATTGCCATTCCGGAAAGAATGGACGCAAAAGCCGAAGGAACTCTTCGATCATCAGCAGACGTGGCCTCCAATTTCAGTGAAGAAGACACTGAAGTAATCATTTATTGCACTTCCATTAATTTCTTTTTATTTAAAAATAAAATAAACAAGCCAACTATTAAGTTTTTCCAGCAGAAAATAGCTCCAAGGCTTAGTAATTATGCTAATATTTGCTTTTCTAATAATGCTAATTAATAATGAGCGTTTCTTTTTCCTCATGCTTCATCAATATACAGGCCAAATATGGTTTGGAGCCAAAGAAAGACTCAGGCGAGCGCAGTGCTTCGTCGAGACCCCACCTCGAGGTGAATAATTATTTCGTAAAATTTATTTATATATTTTTCTACTACCGGGTCTTTACTAAATTAAAAACCTGTTTTCTTGTCCGTCCGAGAAAAAAAAAAAAAAAAGAGAAAGAAATTGACTACTATATTTTGAGTTGTTGGAATTAAATTGATATGTCTAATTTGGAGAATCGATAATGCTTGTAATTGGAAAGGAGTGGGAGAGTTTTAGGTAACCATCACAAGCTCGCATGTTGGTAGGGATCGGCAAAAATATGCCTAGGATTTTGTTTACACAAACGAAGTTATTAAAAATCCCGTTTTTAAAATGGTTTAGGTTAGGAGAATCCCATCATCCCTCAAGTATAGTTCATTGCCAATGGAGAAGTTTGGCGTTCCGTCCTTCAACGGTGTCGTAGGCTCGTCTACCTCTAGCTCGTGGTTGGAGCTGAAGGTGAGTTATCTAGATTGTTACTTTTTAATTTTGTTTACTTAAACCACATAGTTTTTAGTATAATATCTCCTTAACTGACAAATTAGTTTTATAAAGTATTGTAGATTGGTTAACACGATATGTTATTAACATGAATAATTGACAAATTGTTGAAGTTCGATCGGTTATTCACATATATTCATATTGGGTTTAATTTGATCTCCTTATTAATTGTAGATCTTGAATAATTTGATAAATAATTGATTTCTACTACCTTTAAGGATGGATATTGGATATATAACTGTGGCGCATCAAGATACTTTAATAGCTATATATACCAAAATTAGGAATAGAGTCATATATACTTCCTCTCTTAATTACGGGTCTTATCGTAATCCTTCAATAACAAATAATTTATTAACGTATTGTGCAGTGATATATATTCACACAATTTTCTGACAATTTGCAGGACGAGGATATTCTTATCATGAGAGTCAAGACACTTCAAAATAATTGTGATGGTACGTATTCAAGCATTACGTCTCTTAACGGCGAAAGCATATATAAATGGGGTGCCAACTATATTTTACTTATAATTTTGGGATAATATTTTTTTCTGTCAAAGTTTTGACATTCTATCCACAAAATTATTGTATGTTCCGGATTTTAGTCACCACAATCCATTTTAGTAATCCAAAAATTATGAGCTCTAAATTATATGGTAATATACATGGATAAATTTCAGCATATAAACTAAATGATGAGGTACCAATCAAAATTCTACACACGTATAACTGTTTTATTAAGTGACGACTAAAACGAATTCCGGTGATCGAAATCCTAAAATTATAAAAATTTCCTAGATAGACTGTCAAATTTTTCATCACGGAAATAATTGTCCCAAAATTGCAACAATTTTTCATGTTAACCGTTCTTTATTCCTGTTCCCCGTATTTATTTTTATGTTTCAGGAGAAAAAGACGTAAGGATTCCTAAACACGAAGCAGTGTGCAAATTTTGCTTCGACATATTTGAAAATGACAATGTTCTCAAGACAAAATGCAAATGTAAATTTACCCTAATTCACGAAGACTGCGCAATTGAATGGTCCAGAGAAAGAGGCAACAACAAATGCAACTTGTGCGATCAAGATATCCAAAACATTCCTGTGACCTTATCAAGGGCTGACAAACAACGTGTTGCGAACCCAATCCCTCATCCAAAAAGAAAAAGGTGATAACACATGCATTGGTTTTTCATTAATAAATAAATTTTACAGCATTTTATAAACATAAAAAATATAAAAACGAATAAAAAAGAAAAAGGTGATAATAAATGCATTGGTTTGTCATATATTCATCCAGGTGTCCCACGCTATTAAATCGAGTAGTTAGAATACTCAGTTATTTAAAAACTTTGAAAGATCTAAATGTAAATAACCCTCAAGCCTGTGCGTAATAGATCAATACTCAAGAATTAATAGTACATTTTCTAATAAAGCTAATTACAGATTACATACCTTTTCGTTTTCCTCAAAAAGTGATATCTGAGTCAATCTAATTTGTCATGATCAACATTCAATATTAGTCCTTTAAATTGATTTCGCATTATGATATTTTCATAGGTCTAGAAACTGGCTTGGGTGTTTCAAGGACAAGGTCTAAAAAGTACTGTATCTGCAGCTTCTATTGGCTATTATTACATGTCATTGGCTTTCCGTCATGGATTCATGAATTTAATGTTGTAAGATAACTTGACAGTTTCCTCACCTTGTGGATACCTTTCTATCATCTTGTTTTATTCTCCTTACGGCACGATTGAAATGCATGAATGAAGGAGAACGGAATGGACATTCTCAAATCAATTTCTAAACACTTATTTGATAGCTTAACCATGAGGTTTCGTGGCCGAATTTCTGCGTATGCAGCTGCCAGGAGATCTTTATCCGACTTGACTCAACCCATAATGGTATCTAAAACCAGAAAAAGGGTAAATGGATTTGCTTTGCAACACAATCAAATCTCAACAAATCAAGCATTACATACTAAGATAAGGCATAGTTGAATACAATGTCAAAAAGATTTCACAACTCATAATTGAGTAAATCACTAATGTTTCTTTCAAACAAAAAAAAAAAAAATGAAAATAATAAATGCACAAAAAAGTAAACAATCTGTCATTAGAAGTGTACCTGTGATGAATATATTATAAGTACTTCAATAGAACACCTATACAAAATACAGCTTTTAAGATTTACGTACCACATGTAAATTTATTGTTCATCATCTTTTGCCCCAAGGAAAGCATCCGCATCCCTGAAAGAATCAAAGAAAGAAAAAAATTGTTAGCTAAAAAATAGAAAATGTTATGTAGCAGTATCATGAAAGAAATCCTAGTCACACACATCCGAGATCGAAAAATCTTTTGCTTTGAAAGAATTCTTTTTTTTTTTTGAATCGTGCTTTGAAAGAAATTAACATCGTAAAAAGTTGGAATAATAAGAATGAGGGGGTTCATAATTCCTGTAAGAAGGAAGAAGTGCAGAACAATGTATTCGAGTGTTTGAAAAGAATAGTTGAGAAGCGTTTCACTACTCGAAACAAACTTCATTTATTTACTAAAATATCCTAGGAACTTGAAGTTATTTTGCTAATGGATCAGAAACAAACCCTCGGGGATTTAAATGCCTTTCCAAGAAATATTTTCTATGTAATACGAAAATGTATCAAATTAATCAATATATAACCACCGATACCATTCTCTAATTAATCTTTACGGAATCATCAAGGACACCAAAACTTCTCAAAATGATCCGTATTAAACAAATCAAACAACCAAACGCTATCAAAATTAATATGAAACCACTACCACTACTAGAAGTATGGAACTCAAGCTGCTAACTGTGAGATACCTCTTGGCAACTAAACACCAAAATTTTAACCAAAAATGTTTTAATTCCAAACAGAGCATAATGAAGGGGTGCTCGGTATTCATTAGCAAATCATAATGTTGAAAACGTAATTTCTAAAACCAAGGGGGCCCATGTGTAATTACACCTAACTACGGGTAGTCTAGACGTAATTTACCTTTTTTATCACTAAATTATTACCATATATATAAATAAAAGCCAGTAATGACAACTTATGTTCTATTCAATTCCATATATAATCAATAATGCCACTAAGTTTTAATCTCCGAAAGTACTAAATGATATACGTCTAGTTATGAGAATATAGGTGCTTAAACTACATTGATTTACCTTTGCATCATCATCTCCAGATTGTTTGTTTCCATTGGAGTATGATGTTTCAGTCGGCATCGACGGTACTTTTCCTGCGTCACTATTTTTTTCTTCTCTCACTAGGTTGAAAATGTGAGTATATCCTTCTGCTGATGCAGGATCCGTCTCGTCCCACTCACCAAATTTTGGAACGGCAGGGCCGCGATCAGGCTACCACAGGCGCAAAAACATCATTAGTTTTGTAACAAGAACCTCACACTAAGACTAAGGAGCTGTTTGGCTAAGCTTGTTTTAAATGCTCATAAGCTCTCACATCTTTTTACGAAGTAAATATGCTCATAAAAAGTTAGATCTAAATGATGTATTTGTGCTCATAAAACACTAGATCTCAAATAAAAGGAAGATAATGAGCTTGGAACATGTTAATGGTGACAATATTTATGCAATTAACATGACTAAAAATGTAAAGGAATGAAATAAGACCTTCAGAATCAGTTGGAATCCTTCATTAATATATTCTCACCAAACTTTTTATTATTATTTTTAATATTTATTGATATTTCTAAGCATATTATGAGATAACATACCGAATCATCGCCTCGCGTAACCGATCTCAACCGGGATCTTCCTGGAGTCGAAGGTGCAAGACCATGGCTCCCCTCAGACGAAGCTTTCCTTTCCCAGGAAGGAGAAGAAATTCCACTATTTTTCCCTCCAACCCTCCTTGGTGTGTCACCAGCAGTGGACCCACCATTACGGTGGTGAGGTGAGTTAACTCGGCCCACATTCTCGTGGCGTAATGGTGACTCAGTGAGTTTCCTCATTTCACCATCTTCTCGACTTGACCGGCGTTCATGTCTTGCCCTATGCACTTCAGGAACCTTTGGTTCGACCTCCAACTTATTACTTCCATATTGCACGTTATTCTTCTATGCAAGATTGTAATATTAATGAGAAAAACATTATCACTAATAACATGTTAAATCTCAAATTTCATTTTCTCACTGAATATCAGTATGTATACTAGGTGACGGTAATATTAGTGTTTCAAGCTGTCGCCATATTAATAATGACAACCAAATCACAAAACTTGTCACTTTTAAACGCATAAAGGTTACTTTTGTGAAAATATATATATATATTATTTGCAAGCATAATATAATCACTTATTTTCTTTCTTTATCAAAATCGGGGCATTTGAGAGATGAGTGCAATACAGATTTATGACCAGTTGCAGTAGGTGAATCAGTTGGTCTCTTCAGCTCAGCTTCTTCTCGGTCGTGCTTTTGAACTTTTACTTCAATTTTTTGTTGGACCTTCTGTGCAATCTCACCATTGTCTTGAGAATCAAGTTGATGGATTTGGCCACTCTTCTTTTCTTTCCTAGCATTATCAAAGTACATAGTGTAGGGAACTTCATCACTTTCCCAGTTGCCAAATTCGGGTAATTGTTGGCGCTGCTAAAACATCAGGAAATCTGTTCAAGCACGGCTTAATAGAAACATGGTATAGATTAATTTAGATCTACTTTTGTCTTCATCTCGTGAAAGTAAAGTACTTCATGAATTCTTGAAGACCGCAATCGCAAAACATGACTCGGGCAGAAAAAAGGAAGCAAGAATAATGGTGATCAATTGTCCTACTTATTCCCTTCTTACATATCAACTGGTAAAGGAGAATCTTGCTAATGTTGTCACACACAGTAGATTATTGGGCCTCTCAAGCAAAAGTAGTTAACTCTAGAATTAATTAAGACTAATTTTGCAGCAATATTATACAGTCAAACTGATTCTAACATTGTAACCCGTCTGACTAAATACCAAATTACTTAGGACCCAATAATGTTTGGGCAACCCTCATCTCATACGCTAGCTTTTTGAGTGAGTGAGATCAAACACATAGATGATTTCATTACTTTTCGAACTAAAAATAATATCCAACTGATTTGTGCATACAAATACAATGTTTGCAACCCCATCGTCCCCACCCACCCCCTGCCCTCTTAAGAACTAATGCTTATATGTTCCAACCCATTTATACAGCCAATTTATAAAAAAATTTAACTAGTCCAGCCCTTAATTAATCTATATCCAGACCACAATTAACCCTTCCATTACATTCACAGCTTAACTTCACATCCCCTGTTTTTCCAACCAGGTGAAGTGAACAAACAATGCAATAGAAAATCCCAAAAAGCCCACTTGCATATAACAGGAGAGATCAAGACCAATAAAAGCTAAAAATTATAATGCAAGCGAAAGAACCTAATGTTGATGAAACAAATGTAAGAAAGCACACCCAGAATACGCAAGAATCTCATTAACTCATCCAACAAATTCACAAGATTTCTTTTTTCCCACTCATTCTTACACAATTAGCAACCACCAATCGGCAAATCGAACAAAATGGAACTCATAAACGCAACCCAGTAGATCAATGTCAGAAAGAAGCTCAAAAATGCAGCAAAAGAACATGACTTGACAAGAGCTAACAGCAAGCAGTAACAGAAAAGGAGACAGATCAAAAAGATCAAAGGAAAGAACAACTAACTGCCATTAATCTTCCAGAAAAGCAACTTTTGAGCAAAACCCACTTTAGTCCAGCTGAAACCCAAGCGGAGAAAGTTGCTAGAAACTATGCTGATGGGGGTGGGGGCCGGTCTTACTGGGTGACTGGTACCATCGGTGAAGTATTAATGGGATCTGGTAATAACATAACAACGTTAAACTCCTAAATTTGGTTTGGGGAAAAGGAAAGACAGATGCTCAAGTGGAGGAGTGCACGTGCTACTGCCGGTCACTCATTGTAATGTGCATTTAATGTGAAGACGTGCTGTGTCATCTACTATAATAAATTTATTTAAACCGACATGCCATGGATGTTTTTCTTTTTATGGGATATAAAAGAAGAATTATATAAGTTACTTATATTTCTATAAATTAAATAATAGTATAAGATTGAGATATTTTATTAGATTATGGTTTCTATTTTGTCAAATTTATGATGAATAAGATATACTATTCGAGATAAAATTATATGATTATGAAATAAATACAAATATAGTATAAACAATCTAAACAAGAAAGACCAACAATTGCTCCATAATAAAACCCCACGATTTTTTGAGCCAATTACTTTAAAATTCAAACAAAAAATAAAGGAAATAAAAATAGAAAAAGCAAATTAAGATATTTGAAATGAAATAGAGGGGCTAGGTGGATAGGAAAATGGGGCCGAGAGAGAAAAGAGAGGAGAGATTATATTAGGAGACGTTCGGAAGATGGCCCACATAGAAAAGATAATCACCCAGCCCAATTAGGAGTAATGAGTGATATTAGGTAGGGCTCTCAATAGATTGGATTTTAATTTGAATCCGATCTTAATTTTAGTATATTCGTCCGATAAAAATGATCGATGAGTTATATTCGATTATATATATATATATTTGTTATTCAAAATAAATGGACTGAACATGAAATTAAGCAATTCGATCCGTTAAAAATTCGAATTCGATTTTACATATAATATTTAATTAAATAAATTATTAGTAGTAAAGAATATTAAATAAAATGATTAAAATTAAATTTTTTTACATATTTATCAGTTTAACTAGTAATAAAATTTATATTATTTACTCTAAGAAAATATGCATTTTCCTTTATTAATAAGTTTAAATTAATCTATTTTAAATAAATATAAACAAGACCATCAAATAATTTATTAAATAATAATTATTTGTTAAAAATTATGTAGTTACATTTATTTTTTAATAAAAATTTAAATTTTATTGTTAATCGGGTCAAATTTTTATGGAATCTAATCCTACCCGACTACATGTGAATTCAAAATCAATGAATTTGAATCTTTACCGATGATGATGCCGAAAATTGGTTTCGCCGGAAATTGATCGGAATCGGCATCGAATCTCCAACAAATCAGCCAAGAGTGGGTTCTTCAACTTGCTAAGATCAAAACAACGTAAGAATACCAGGCGGGAGGTGTTTCCCGCATAGGCACTCCAACCCTCAAGACAGTGAGATTGCCTTAGGTGAAAGATGACCTGAAATTTAGACAGAGGTTCGATATGTACGTTCCTGATTCTGATGAGAAAGAGACTATTTATACCATTCGAATTAGGTTAAGGTGCAAGTACCGCGGGGTCGTGTTGAGCGGTTGAGAAACGTGCGAACGTGGGTAACCGCTGCGACTAAGTGCCAAAAGCGCTCAAACTCGACCGCATTATGCAGCCTCGCTTGATGCAGACATCGCGAGATGGTGATCTCGCATAATGCAGACCTCGCAAAGTGCGGACCTCGCATAATGCGGAACTCACATAGTGCGGACCTCGCAAAGTGTGGACCTCTCAAGATGCAGACCTCGCATAATGCGGACCTCGCAAGGTGCGGGCCTCGCAAGGTGCGGAACTTGCATAGCGCGAACCTCGCAAGGTACAAACCTCGCATTATGCGGACCTCACGAGATGCGAACCTCACATTATGCAGACCTTGCAAGGTGCGGACCTCGCATAATGCGAAACTTGCATAGCGCGGACCTCGCAAGGTGGAACTCGCATACGAGAGACCTTGAAAGAGGGAAATCGTATAGGAAGGAACCTGCAATGGGAGAACGCACATTACGAATCCCGTAATAAGGGAACACGCGTTAGAAATGAGCGGGGAGTGCTTGAGCGCAAAAGGGAAAACGTGAGGCTTGAGCTCAAAAAAGGGGACGCTGTGCTTGAGCGCTAGAAGGAAGCGCATGAAATGGAAACGCAATAGGGTAACATAGTGTTTGTGTGCCGAAGGGGGAAAGAGTCCCTTACTTTATTTTTTTAGCATTATAAACTGGGTTTCCGTATCGGATTCGGATCCGAAACCTCCTAATCCGATCTGAATTCGACTCGTACTAGGGCTATCGGCAAGTCAGATTTTATTCTGAGTTCGATTTGAATCTAATATGAATTTTGACATACTCGGCCGATAAAAAAAATTCGATTAATCATATTCGATTATATATATTTTTTATCCAAAATAAATGAATAGAATATAGAATTAAAAAATCCAATCCGTCAAAGATATAAAACCGACTATTTACAATATTTTATTAAATTAATTATTTTATAAATAAAAATTATTAATAACAAATAATTAAAAAATTAGAATTTCTCTCTCTCTCTCTCTCCATATATATATATATATATATATATATATATATATATATATATATATATATATATCATGGCATTTAATAATATATCTTTTAATATTTATCTAAAAATAATATGCGATCTTTTATTAATAATTTTAAACTACCAATTATTAAATGAATACAATAGAAATAATAAATAGCTAACTGAATAATCATTATTTCGTAACTATTATATGTTTATATTTATTCTTTTATATATTTTTCCTTAAAAAATTTTAAATTTTGTTATTAATCATGTTGGATCATTTATCGAATCGGATCCAATCCGATTTTATGCAGATTCAATATTAATGAATCCGAATCTTATAGGATTCAAATTCGAATCTAGTAATTAAATATTCTTATTTGATTCGGATTTTTCAGATCCTACCCAAATCCAATCTTTTGATAGCCCTAAATAATATACTGTCCCAAAATATTTATTTATCTTATTCTTATAATTATTAATTTAGTACGAACGTATTTGGTTTTGCCTTATATTGTTAATATGAGTTTATACCGTTCGGGCTTGTAGCTTGTTAATGCATATTAGCTTTTATTACACTGCAATTAATTTTGTATTTGGTAACCATTTTATCCTCAATAACAGCCTAATATGCCAGAAATAATTTTCTGCTCGGTAATCTTTATTAACTCCCTTTACTCTTGTTTTTACAAGTTGATCCTTGCCCAATCGGGCGCGGGCACAATTTTGCCAATCCGAATACCCAACTGTTTTGATTAGGGTTATTTCCCATTTATCAACTACATGATGCATAACAAAAGAAAATTATCCAATTAGGATATCAAGAATGAGTCTTTGCTAATTTCTCATTTTCAATTATCCGGACGGTTTGCTTGACCAACCAGGGGAAGTGAAAAGAAGGGGCCGAAAAACCAACTGAACTGATGGCGAGTTGTTTAAATTTAGTATTATTAGGGAGTTCTATTTTCAATTTGGTGACTCGATAAAGCCGAAAATCGTATTAAATTAATTGACCTAAAATCGAATCGAATGCCATTTTCTTTTTCCTTTCTCTATTATTATATTTTTATCTATTAAGAATTAATTAACATCATGAATAACTTGTACTGGAGTTCTTGTAAAAAAACAAATCGAATCGATTTGAGAGTGGTTCGGTTTAAATTCATTTAAAATTCATGAAAACAAAACTGAAAATGCCGGTTAACTAAAATGAAAGTTCATTTTTATTTGTTCAGGGATTTTACCGATCAGACCGATGGAATTAGGTCCAGTTTTAAACGTTGGTAAGCATATTTTTTTGCATATTTGAAAATAATAGTAATGCGAAAAGTACTCTAATACCATTTGAGGACTTCCACTAAATATTAACAAGTACATTAAATGTGTTTCCCTATTTTGATTAATCGGACGATAATTCTGAATATTATTATTTGTTGGGAGGTCCTCGTTCCAATAATGAACCACACAAGTCAAATTGAAATCAATTAAATTTTTGTAAAGCTGTTTATCTCAAACCAATTTAAATCCTACTCCAATGCCCTAACAACTCAATTTAAACCTTATCAAGTGGCTAGCAAAACCCACAACCCATTTCTTGTCCGAGTTGCGCACCGATCCCCCGACTACCGCAGACCATTCATGGATGTTTAATTTCATCAACCCACCTATGGAGGAGTCTAGGACTATTTGGGAGTTTTCCGACTGTTTGTGGGGTTGGTTTTGATGGTTGTTCTGTTTTGATTTACGTAGCTCCTACGTTTGCACCAATTTTTTTGAAAAAAAGAAGAAAACAAATACAAAAAAAGGATTTAATTACCTGAAAAATCCTGTGATATACCAAATGTATGAAATAAATTTTGTATTTCAAAAATTACAAATAAAAGATCCTATATTCTTTAAAATATGCACCAGAATCTCTCAATGCCTTGGAGTGTCTTACAAGCGCCAAAAGTATTTTCTTTAAATTAAAACTTAGCACAAAAAATCCTATATTTATTTTTTTTTTGACGACCAAAGGATCCCGAGGGATCAATTTATTGCAAATCGCCAAAAACGAGGTCCGAAGCAAACAAAGGAATATCAACAGAACCAACGCAGGCCGAAGCCGCATTACGAGCTAAAATGTGGGCGACTTTATTCGCGCCACGCCTAACGCAAGAAAAACGACAAGAATCAAAACTCGAACAAATAAGCTTGATGTCGTGAAAGATATTTCCCAAGGGGAACAGGTTGTCGCTCAAGGATTTCAGCTGGTGAATAACTTGGGTGTTGTCTCCTTCAATCACAATCTTCTTCCATCCGAAATCCTGGGCTAAACGCGCCGCCGACAGAGCTGCAAGAGTCTCCGCAACCTCAGGGTCAGCAACATTGCTCTTTCTATCGATCTCCCACCCAATGCAATTACCATCCGAATCCGTTGCAACCACACCAATCCCCACCGCATTAGCCTCTTTGAACACAGCTCCATCAAAATCCTATATTTATAAAAATATGCATAAAAAACCCTGACAACTTAAATGAATTTATATATACCAAATAGGCGAGTTTAAGGTATGAAATGCAAAAATTTGTAGAAACATTATAATCTACACAAATACAATCTCTAGCTAATAAAATAAAATTATTATCTGAACAACTCCAAAATATAATTAAAAAAAATGCATAAATTAGAAATAATTATACTTACTAAATTAGTAGAAAATGATCATGAATTAGAACAATAATACATACCAACTAATAATTTTTTTTCTTGTCATCGGGAGGGGGAGAATATTTACACTTATTTTTCACCTCAAAAAACCCAAAATTAAATATTATTGTTGATATGATATGACAAATACTTTTACAAAGAAATAAAGAAAAAATACATCAACAAGGAAAGATTTAATTTTAATTCAAGAGATAAAAATTAAAAATTTAAAAGAAAAGAAAAACACGTGTTTACAATAATATGGGCATAACAAATGAATAACATATAATCAAAATATACAAAGATAGGTTATATTGTTTCAAACAAATATATAAACAAAGCTTTGTAATACTAGAAAGAAAAAGTAGAATATGCGGGAAAAAAAAAGGATGAGATTTTATCTAAATGAATAAAATACAAAAATTATTTATAAAATTTTAAAAACAATTAAGAAAGAAAGAAAAAGATTTAGAAATATATTATGAAGGATTAGATTTCATTATTATAAATAGTTTTGAAAACAAAATATAACTTTATAAAAGATATATAAAGAGATTATATCAATTATTATACCTATTTGAAAGATTTTATAAATTTTGGGATCAAAAGTGAAAAATATAGAACTACAAGTCCATTTATTAAAAAAAAAAAATGAAGATTTTCAACCAAAAAATCACACAACCCACACTCAATGACTCAAGCACATTTGCCAGCGGAAGATTTTCCATACATGTTTTTGATTACATAGATTTCGTTTTAAAATTTTTGCAATATTCTGGAATCTTCAGCTGGGAATGAGTTGCTTACCTTTTCCGCGAATCAGTTAGAGATTTGTTAGGCGCCAATGTTAGTTTTAAACTAGTGACCACGTGGCTCATATTTATTGGTTACATAGTTGTATATAAGTCTGGTTTTGTAAAGTTGCTCTGTTTTGAGTTTCAGAAATGAAATATTCATATTTTCTGCATTTTTAGATTTCAACATTTTCAAAACTCAAGATTCAACTTGAATATTATCCATTTCATATGAGCGCTATCAAAGAAAACCCTACAACAAAATAAGAAACAATAATGAGTTACATAATACATAACTGTGCTTTATCTTCTCGCCGGGCCCATAGATATCCCTCATATTTGTTTTTCCTTCCATTTTTAAAGCTTTTCAATTTCGTGTTCCAATCAGTAAGACTAATAACACTCATATCAGATTAATCAACTACTTAAAAAAGCAATGAGGCGGCCCATCCATATGGCCACTTATAGAAAGTATACATGCTTATGGAACCAATTCACCTCAAAAGTTAGTTGATAAATGGTAAATTATCAGAACATTCCCATACACACTTAGATCTCAACAATTTGGAAGTTTAAATTAGAGGGTAAAATCCAATTCAAATTCCCATCAATTCAATTATTCATTTTTTTAAATCCCCAAACCCCAATTCAATTATTCAATTATTTTCAATTCCCATCAATTCAATTATTCTTTTTTTTTTTTTAAATTCCCGAACCCCAACAGTTAAGATCTAAATTACACTGATATCAGTAAAAATATGTGCTTGACTTGATTTACCTAAATAAATAACTGATGAGATTAGTGCGTATTAAGGAGCCACATATCATAAGGAGATTGATACCATATTTGATTCCTCATCTATAAAAAGGACCCCAAAGAAAGAATGTACGAGACAGGATTAGATTAGAAAATAAAATAAGAAAAACGTGATGTTGGTGAAACTCATCAAAGAGAAATCGCCAGAAATAATAAACAACTATATATTGCGAGTGGTTGTAACAGATAACGCAACACGTAATTGATATTGCTCGAAATGTTGATATTATATCTATTGATTGATACAGACCAATTATTAGCTATGTTCATGCATCAAATTAGTAGCAAATGGACCAGTGAATCACGTTTTCTTGCCGGAATTTGTCTTAATTCAGTAAGAAAACTGTGTCTGCACCAATAATTCTGCAAGTTCACACCAACCTGATCAGATATTAATACAAGATATTCAATGAAGATATGGTCAATTTTACACCGATAAAAAAAAAATAAAAAATTAGTGTTTGGATAGTGACAATTAGTTATTATCAGTTGCATCACAGTTAAGGGAAAAACTTCAAGGGCCTTATAAAGAAAATAATTATCAAAATAGCTCCTCTGGGAAAATTAAATAGCAAAAAGTCTTTTCAAATTCAAAAAAAAGAGAGAATTACGGACAATCCCCTGAGATATGACGAAATTATAAATTTCCTTCAGAGGTTTAAGAAATTACGAATTCTCTCCTGATCCTTTATTTTCTCCGTTAAATTTAACAGAATGTACAATTTTACTCTTCATATGCTGAAACTCGAGAGGATATACGTAAGAAAATTTCTAGGACAATGGGGTTACTGCAAGTACTGAAAATTTTGGGGTATTTGATATAAGTACTTGAGTTTTGTAACTATCTAATTTTATTTTTTTTTTAAAAATACTACTTAATGATATTTTAATATTTTTATGATGAATCAATTTCATACTTAGAGTTTATGAATACTAATTTTTATTTTTTTGATATTGGGTATGCATGTTTATACAGAGATATTATTCTTTGTATGTAAGGTAGGTGCATTAGGGATCGCCAACACTTGAAATATTTGTTTCAATAACTCTGATGGATATTATGTGAATTTACTATTGTATTGATTGATATTGGTGTGATTTGTTATAGTTTTCTATTCCATAGGAAAAACTTGTTATTCTCAAATAAATAGGATTAAATAAACTTATGCAAAATATACATAAAACTAAAATATAAACTTAAGGTATATAATGAATATCCATGAAATACCTATTTCGATTTATATTTATAGATAAAATATAAATATTATATTAAATTAGAAAATTTTAGATTAAAAAATATAAATTTAACTAATATTACTAATATATCATTATATTTTTAATATTATTACAATTTACCCCTTAAGTGTAGGATTGAAAATTTTAAAAATAATTTTGCTGACGTCATCAAAATTTAACACCATTATTAACGGTTGATGCAATTTGTGAAATAAAGTATAAACCTCAGGGGGTGTTCGTAATTTTCCAAACCTCAGGGGGGAATTCATATTTTCGTCATACCTCAGGCGGTTGTCTGTAATCATCCCTTTAAAATAAAAAACATATTTACCCCTCACATAGTGGTAGTCGTGTTGACTACATTGTTTATTCCACTTTTTCGTACTTTTTCTGAATTTAAACCTCATTCATGTTTAACTAAATGAGTTTAAAGTCAATTTTACCCATCCTTCATATTTTCATCTTCAATCTGTTGTTTACTCAAGCAGATTTCTTTCGACATTGAACTTCCTTTCAGATGTTTTAGTTAGGATTTTTTGTTGAAAGAGAAAAATAAAGTGTAAAGAAAATAAAGTTCTAAATAGCGATAAAATATTTCAGTGCATTACATACAATTAATCAACAAAGAAAAATTAGAAAGGAGACAATATGTAATAATAATACAAGTAGGTTAGGTGCTATTTAATTTTATACAAGGGATGGCTTGAAAATTATTTATCACAGCGGGTAAAATGTTTTTATCTCCTATTGTTAAGTCCTGGGCTTCTAAGCACGTGAATACGGCAGTGTCCAAACACATCAAACATATTATGAAATTCGATCTATATCACTGTCTAAAAAAAATAACCATCGATTACCTTTGATCTTTTTACCCTTATACACAAAACTTATCGGGACAGAGGCGTCACAACTATAATGAAACTTCAGTTACAAAAAATTGTCACCAACGATCTCATGTCGAGATTTTACCCGTTACTCAGTTGTTATAATAATGGGCAATAATTGTTACAATAGTTATCACTGCTCATGTAGGACTAAATTGAGAGAATTATCCCGTAATGAGCTTCTACGGGAAAAATGCAAAATGAGTATACCAACTCTAACGATTTAGCGTTTTCGGTACTTTAAATTTTCCGGTGAAAAAAAAAGCCCACAACTCTTAAAAATAAGCAAAAAAGTGCCAATTTTGCCCAGATAAGCCAAAACCCGCCGGATATCCGACCCGGATGCTGACGTGTCTCGCCGGAGCCCCAGCTGGCAAATAAAGCCCTTCCACCTCAGAAAAGCACCCGTCCACGCTGTAAACACAAGGCATTTACAGTACTAAAAACGTTAAAATTTTGGAGTTGGTATACCGATTTTGCAATTTTCCCTACTATTAATTAGGCATTGAAGTTAATAATCAAAGATTAGGGATAATATTTATAAGGTCTATAATTGCTCCATCCTATTTAACCACGTACATCTTAATTTGTAATTCAATTCTTCAATTAATTTCAAGGGTTTAGGTAATTAAATGTTGAAAAATAATACATCCCGACATTATTGTAGTAGAATTCCTCCCGACCCCTCTGATATAGTGGAGGTATACTTTTTAGAAAAATCGACAAACATTTAAGGCAAATTAAGGACCTTAAGGACAAACATTTAAGGCAAATTAAGGACCCCTCTGATATAGTGGAGGTATATTAATTTCAATGCCTAATTAATAGTAGGGAAAATTGCAAAATCGGTATACCAACTCCAAAATTTTAGCGTTTTTGGTACTGTAAATGCCTTGTGTTTACAGTGTGGACGGGTGCTTTTCTGAGGTGGAAGGGCTTTATTTGCCAGCTGGGGCTCCGGCGAGACACGTCAGCATCCGGGTCGGATATCCGGAGGGTTTTGGCTTATCTGGGCTAAATTGACACTTTTTTGCTTATTTTTAAGAGTTGTGGGCTTTTTTTTTTCACCGGAAAATTTAAAGTACCGAAAATGCTAAATCGTTGGAGTTGGTATACCGATTTTGCATTTTTCCCGAGCTTATACAATACCCGCCAGCCTAAAAAAAAAAAAAAAAAAAAAGAGTTTTTTTTCCTGAACCTCCCTTTTTTTTTATATAATTTACGCATACTCAAATGAGATTCAAACGCCTTATCCTAAAAAAAAATGAACTCATTAACCACTTGAACCAACCCCTAGTGGTAAATAAGAGAAAATTATCAAAATCGTCCCGTAAAGTGAACCACTTTTAGTTTTGGTCCCAACAGTTGCCAATGTCTCACTTTTGGTCCCATAAAGTGGCATTTGTCTTAATTTTGGTCCCATTGACCATTTTCCGTCCAAAATAACGGTTGACCGTTAAAAAAAGTTACTTTTTACCCTATTTTCTTAAAAAAATTACTTTTAATGTTAAAATATATTATATATATATATAATATTATATTATATATATATTATATTATATTATACGTGTATAATATATATATATATATATATATATATATATATACACACATACACGTATATTATATGTGATGAGGCCCAAAAACGCACTCGTATCTGGGCCGTCCACCTGTCACCATCTGCTAACGCAGAGACTACACCCTCGCATTGATGGGCTCGTGGACCAACCCAGCCCACTCCCTTGCCAACTAGTATAGGCCCTTGAGTCTCGGACAACCATTTAAACGGCAAGGACGAACCGGCAGGCCCGGCTCTCCCGTCCCGGCCCTCGGGGTTACCTTTCTCAAGGAATCACCCTCACGAGGGCCATATTCTTGTCGCTCGGGTTTTGGCGCTCAAAGATCATAAACCATGAGGGACCCGTCTGAGCACTCTTCGAGCGTCACCTGTGCGCTCGCGGATGATCCTCCACCGCCGTGGTGTATCTGAACCCTCATAAAACGGATCAGGGACCCTCCACCCATGCGACCCTCGTCAACAACCTCTGACATAAAGGTAGTGCGCACCGTGTACCTGACACGCCGCCTCCTTTTCAGAAACGTCATTCTCACGCCCTCAAAGGCTGCCACGTGTTAGGACAACACAGGTTTGGGACCACACGGTCAATTTACCCATTTACCCTCACCCCTAACATATAAATAGGGGAGAACACATGCTTTCTCCCCCAAGTCATCATCTGCATACAAACCGCATACATTGTTCTGGGCATTTTCACTCATCTTCCCAAGCTTCTCATCATTTTCACCACAGTAGCATCACCCTTGCAACTTGCATTCTTGGTGTTATCCTAGCTGGAAGAACCCACGCTTAAGAGGAAACCCAGATCCTGAGGCCCGCACGCCTGTGATGGTCTTTCCCTTTTTATACAAATACTGAAGTGTTGTTGCATTTTTGGAAACCTGATTTCCAGCATGATGGTAGATTCGACCGCTGGGTGTGAACTTATGAGCATGATGGATGCTTTCCAAGGATATTATCAGATATTTATGGCTCTTGAGGATCGTCCCAAAACTGCGTTCGTAGTCCATATGGGTGTTTATTGCTTCAAGGTCATGCCCTTTGGGCTCAAAAATGCAGGAGCGACATACCAACGCCTCGTCAACAGAATGTTCGAGTGTGAGATCAGAAAGTCCATGGAAGTATATGTGGATGACATGATCGTCAAAAGCGAACGCCAGTATTCTCATCTAGAAGACCTCAAACGAGCGTTCAATATCCTGCGGCATTATGGTATGAAACTGAATCCTTCCAAATGTACATTTGGCGTATGGGGTGACAAATTTTTGGGATATATGGTCAGCCAACGGGGCATAGAGGCAAACCCAGAGAAGATCAAAGCAATCCTGGACATACCCTCCCCTCGCAATCTGAGAGAGGTCCAGGTGCTTGTGGGTAAAATCATTTCACTAAATAGGTTCATCTCCCGCTCAGCGGACCGGAATCTACCCTTCTTTAAGATTCTGCGAAACGCTCGCAACTTTACCTGGAGCGCGGACTGCGAAAAGGCCCTGCAGGACATGAAGCAGTATCTTTCGAGCGCGCCTTTGTTGACCAAACCTAACCCGGGGGAGACTTTGTTTGTCTATCTGTCAGTTTCCTTGGAGGCCACGAGCGCTGTTTTGGTGGCCGTTCGCGAGCGTAAGCATATGCCGGTGTATTATTTAAGCAAGACTCTACAAGGAGCGGAGAAAAGATACATGGAGATAGAGAAATTTGCTTTTGCGCTCGTAAATGCCTCTCGGAGGTTAAGGCCCTATTTTCAAGCGCATTCCATCGTGGTGCTTACAGATCAGCCCCTCAGACAAGTGCTTGCAAAGCCGGACGTCTCAGGGAGATTAATTAAATGGTCAATTGAACTTAGTCAGTTCGACATCACCTTTGAGCCTCGCACGACGATACAAGCCCAGGCCGTGGCCGACCTATTGGTGGAGCGTTTCAATTTAGATACCGGGCACTCGCCAGAGGGTGGCCTATGGCTTCTGCACACAGATGGATCCTCGACCTCGCAAAGGGGGGGGGGGGGGGGGAGCCGGGGTGACCCTCAGGGATCCCCTTGGAGCTGAAGTTGACTACGCCATCAAGCTGGCGTTCCAAGTCACCAACAACGAAGCTGAGTATGAGGCCCTCATCCAAGGGCTCAGGATTGCACTCCAAAATGGCGCCACTCGGGTCACTGCATACTTTGATTCACAATTGATCGCGAGTCAGATTGACGGTTCTTTTGAGGCCCGAGAAGCCACCATGGTGCAGTATCTGGCGAGCGCTAAGGAGGTGATAGCCAAGTTCAGGGAATTCCACCTTTTGCAAGTCCCAAGGGCAGAGAACGAACGTGCTGACGCTCTGTCAAAGTTCGCATCTGCCCTGGATGGTTCTAGCGAGCGTGTTATAACATTTCTTAGAACAGAGGAACCACTGATAAGTAGAGGCGAACCTTCGAAGGAGGTAAATATGATTGACCCCTCCGAGCCTTGTTGGCTCGACGAAATTATCAGATTCCTCCAGTATGGAACCAGCCCAAGCGACAAAGTTGAGGCTCGGAAGATCAGAAACAAGGCCCCTCGTTTCTCATTGGACGCCGAGGGTCGTTTATTCAAGAGATCCTTCCAGGGTCCGCCGTTGAGATGCTTGAGACCCTCGCAGGCCAAGGAAGTTCTAGAACATGTGCACAATGGAAGCTGCGGGAACCACTCGGGCGGTCGAATCTTGGCAAAGAAAGTCTTAAGGAGTGGGTTCTACTGGCCCTCGGTGCTGCAGGATGCCGTCAGCTACTCCAAGAAATGCCCCAAGTGCCAATTTCATTCTAACACCCCTCAGTTGCCGGCAGCTCAAATGATTCCTGTTGATGTTTCGTGGCCTTTTGATCAGTGGGGCATTGATATTGTGGGACCCCTCCCAATGGCGGCCGAACAAAAGAAATTCGTAATACTCGCTGTGGATTACTTCACTAAGTGGGCTGAAGCCGAAGCGGTCGCCAAGATAACGTTCAAGGTTGTGAGAGATTTCATTTGGAAAAACATCATCTGTAGATATGGTATCCCGAGGGTGCTCATCTCAGACAACGGCTCCCAGTTCATCGCCGCCGACACGCGGGATTGGTGCTATGAGCTAGGGATCGAGTAGCGATTCACCTCCGTGGGCCACCCTCAAGCCAACGGACAAGCGGAGGTAACCAATCGAACCATACTCCAGCATCTGAAGACGATGCTCGAGAGTAAGAAGGGAGAATGGGCTGAAGAACTTCAAGGAGCCCTGTGGGCATATCGTACTACTCCACGAGCGGCAACAGGAGAAACTCCTTACTCCCTCGTTTATGGCTCCAAAGCTATGATACTTGCGGAAATTGCGCAAGAGTCCGCACGCGTTGCCTATTTCGAGCCTGCTACCAACGAGGCCAATCGGGCGCTCGAGTTAGATTTGTTGGATGAGAAGAGGAATACTGCTTGGGCACGTATCCACAAATACAAAGCGACCGTCGCCCGCCAGTACAACAAACGTGTTAAGGAGAGGACTTTCCAGCTAGGGGACTTGGTCCTTCACTCAAGGGATTTCACTCACTCAACCTAAACCTAATGTTAGCACGAGAAAAATAAGGAAAATGTTATGGAGTTTTACCTAAAAGCTTGAAGGACAGAAACTCGCCGGAACTGGTGAGGGTTGTAGAGTTTTCTCGCTGAATATGTGCTTGAAGAAGGTTGAATGCGTGAAAGAGGCTCCAAAGCCTTGCAGATCCCTATTTATAGGGGTAGAAGCTGGCATTAATTAGGGTTTAAGATTTCAAATGACTATCATTTCCCGCCTAGGAAATCCCCCCACTTTTGGTAACCGCCTCACGTCTCCCGGAGTGCACGCGCCCACGTTCCCACTCAGCATTAAATGCGGACATGACTTCAATTAATGCGGTGTCAGACTGTGTCCGTTAAGGAAGTCAAGCGGTCACTTCCCTAGCAAGGGCTTGACCCTCGAGTAATTCAAAATCCTAGGCTCCCTCCATGTTAAAATTCTACAGTACGCTCGAGCGATACTACAGAATTTGGGGGCAAAATGATGAGGCCCAAAAACGCACTCGTATCTGGGCCGTCCACCTGTCACCATCTGCTAACGCAGAGACTACACCCTCGCATTGATGGGCTCGTGGACCAACCCAGCCCACTCCCTTGCCAACTAGTATAGGCCCTTGAGCCTCGGACAACCATTTAAACGGCAAGGACGAACCGGCAGGCCCGGCTCTCCCGTCCCGGCCCTCGGGGTTACCTTTCTCAAGGAATCACCCTCACGAGGGCCATATTCTTGTCGCTCGGGTTTTGGCGCTCAAAGATCATAAACCATGAGGAACCCGTCTGAGCACTCTTCGAGCGTCACCTGTGCGCTCGCGGATGATCCTCCACCGCCGTGGTGTATCTGAACCCTCATAAAACGGATCAGGGACCCTCCACCCATGCGACCCTCGTCAACAACCTCTGACATAAAGGTAGTGCGCACCGTGTACCTGACACGCCGCCTCCTTTTCAGAAACGTCATTCTCACGCCCTCAAAGGCTGCCACGTGTTAGGACAACACAGGTTTGGGACCACACGGTCAATTTACCCATTTACCCTCACCCCTAACATATAAATAGGGGAGAACACATGCTTTCTCCCCCAAGTCATCATCTGCATACAAACCGCATACATTGTTCTGGGCATTTTCACTCATCTTCCCAAGCTTCTCATCATTTTCACCACAGTAGCATCACCCTTGCAACTTGCATTCTTGGTGTTATCCTAGCTGGAAGAACCCACGCTTAAGAGGAAACCCAGATCCTGAGGCCCGCACGCCTGTGATGGTCTTTCCCTTTTTGTACAAATACTGAAGTGTTGTTGCATTTTTGGAAACCTGATTTCCAGCACCATCAATATGTATAATACGTATTTTATATTATACGTATTATACATATATATATATATATATATATATATATTATATACACATATATTATATGTATTATATGTATAATATGTATATTATATTGTACGTATTATACATATTGTATATATACACGTATTATATATGTATGTATATGTACATTACATGTATCATATATGGGTATATATACATATAATATATATATATATATATATATATATATATATATATATATTATACTATATTATATTATACGTGTTATACATATATATATACGTATATTGTATTATATATATATATATATTATAGGGCGATTTACATCTGACTACCCTGCTATTTGGGGTAATTACAACGTAGTCCATCTGTTTCAAGAAATTACAATATAGTCCCTGATGTTTATGTTCCGTTAGAGATCCCTGGAGACCGTTAGGGTTCCGTTAATATTTTGACCTGTTCTTCCAAAAATGCCCCCAGGACTGTATTGTAAAATTTGTAAAAGTTAGGGATCGTTTTGTTATGGAAAAAAAACACCAGGGACTTATTTATAATATTATACAATATTTACAATTAATCATTAAATATAAATTATTTATTAATTTAATAAATATAATATTGCTAATTATTATTTAAATATTTTTAATGAATCATTAAATACAAATTGTTTATTAATAAAAGGAAATTTTTTAATTTAATCAAAAAACCCTAACTATTTATATTTCTATTCAAATTAATTAAATTCCTATTCAAATTTAAAAAATTAAATTAATTAAATTCATAATTCAAATTAAAAATCCAAATTCAAAAAATCTAATTAAAAATCTAAAAAAACTAATTATCTTAGCATCTTAGCATCTTTTTTTTTATTATTATTTCTTTGTTCCATTGAAACCCCACTGGCGGCCGGCGGGATTTATCATTTTGCTCACCATCACCCAAATCCGGCGGGATTTATCGAAAGTTCTCTTAATTTTCAAATTAAAAAACAAAATGAGAGATTAAGGTAAAACACAAAAAGCAACATCCCAAAGATTTGATGCCTCAAATGCGATATAGATTTGCAAAATAAAACTCTTGAATGCAATTGAGCGGCCGAATAGAGTAGAAAGCCCAAATAAAAATGAATTCAGACTACCTTCATATGTAATTAATATACATTGCCTTTGTAGGAATCCCAAAAAATTTGTTCTAAGCTGAAGCATAAGAACTAAGAAGAGGGAGATGAAAACTCAAAAAATTCCATAAAAAAATCAATTTTCTTGGAATAAACCTAGCGGTCCTCGCTGAAATTAAAACTAATTATAGCTTCAAACCTCTGAATCGAAACTCTTGACAACAAATTGGTCAGAAAATCAGCTCTCAAAACCCAAAATCACCAATAAAAATTACATTCTCTTCGAGAAACCCAAGCAAAGAAAGGCCCCAAAACTTAACTAATCTCATATGGAAAATATGGAAAATATTGTAAATATTTTACAATATTACAAATAAGTCCCTGGTGTTTTCTTTCCATAAAAAAACAATCCCTAACTTTTACGAATTTTACAATACAGTCCTAGGGGCATTTTTGGAAGAACAGACCAAAATATTAACGGAACCCTAACGGTCTCCAGGGATCTCTAACGGAACATAAACATCAGGGACTATATTGTAATTTCTTAAAACAGATGGACTACATTGTAATTACCCCAAATAGCAGGGTAGTCAGATGTAAATCGCCCTATATTATATATTATAAAATATTATATATACATATATTATATATATATACACGTATTATATATGTATGTATATATACATTACATGTATCATATATGTGTATAGATACATATAATATATACATTATATTACACTATATTATATTATACGTATTATACATATATATATTTATATTATATTATATATATATTATATTATAAAATATTATATATACATATTATATATATATATACACGTATTATATATGTTTATATATGTATTATAATATATAATACATATATATTATATATTATATATAATATATATTATCTTTTGTTTGGGGTGAAAATATACAATTTAAATAGTTTGGGGGTGAAAATATGGAATTTAAATAGTTTGGGGTAGTTTTGAAAATATAAAATAACCAAAAGGGCTAAAAAGTTACTTTTTTAACGGTTAACCGTTATTTTGGACGGAAAATGGTCAATGAGACCAAAATTAAGATAAAAGCCACTTTATGGGACCAAAAGTGAGACATTGGCAACTGTTGGGACCAAAATTAAAAGTGGCTCACTTTACGGGACGATTTTAATAATTTTCTCGGTAAATAAACAACTGACTTCTTTTTTCCCGAACCTCCTTTGTTAATTAAAATGAGAAAAAAAAAATTGTATTATAAATTATCATTCAAATGACTTCCTCTCTTATTAATTTTTCACTCGTAAAACCCTAACATCATTGGGTGCGTCTCATGGGCCAAATTTGCGAATCTAGCACCTCTTTTCAGTATGCAATGTCAATTATACCTTTTTTTTGTCCGTTTAATAAACTAGTTTTTACATTGTCAAACTCAATCCCACATAAAACTTAATTAAGTGTTTTTATGAAATCATCATTTTTTGATAATGGCAAATCGAAGCCTTCCATTGTTAGAATTAGAGTATAATTGACATTTCACATGAAAGGTGGTGTTAGATTCACAAATTTAACACATGAGACGCACTCAATGATGTCGAGGTCTTACAAGCAAAAAATTGATATTATAAGATCTTTTGAATGATAATTTATAGTACACGGTTTTTTGATTCATTTTAACTAACATATAGGGTTCGGGACAAAAAATTCATAATCAGATAAAACAAAATAAAAAATATTAATTTTATCATTAGCACACAAATTTAATTTATCACATTAATCATGCAGTATGAGAACAAAATAAATAGTTTGGAAGAAGCATCGAGCAAGAACGTTAGTATAAATTGGTGAATTCTCTTTTGCCATTTCACAACATCAAACATATATAAGAAAAACAGATAGTCGAATTTAAGTATTTCAGAGAATGGAAACAGCTCCTCCAACCGGCGACCTCCGACCACCGGTGAATAGTTACAGCCCTAGCATGTGGGGTGACACTTTCTCTTCATTTTCTTCCGACCATAAGGTACAAAGTAACGTCTTGAAATTATTTACGTTTTTTATAATTACAATAAGAGGGGGAAAAAAAAAAAAACGAAAATTAGAGACAACTCATAAATTGTCAAATGTAAGAATTTTCTGTAATTATATCATTTAGTTTCATAAGATCTGATTATGTCAAAAAAATTTATTCTCATAATGTATAACACTGACAAGAACTGGTTTCACGAAGTGGCAACTAAAATTTTATCACCGGATTATACCGATAACTCTTCTATCATATAGTTTTAATCACAAGACAAAATATTGTCCCCGTGTTACTCTTATTCGATTGAACTAGATTCAGATTAGAATTACACAATTACATACATAAATTCCGAAATATTAGCTCAAACTAGGTTAAGGAAAACTAATAGATATTGATGTAATAGATAAACAAAGTACTTTTATTTTACAATTGGCTTCTGTTCAGGTACAAGAAACATACAAAGAAGCCATTGAAGCATTGAAGAAAGAAGTAAGAAGCATGCTAATGGATGCAACGCCCGCCAAACTAATCACCTTACCCTTGAGCGTTTGGGATTAGCTTATCACTTTGAGAAAGAGATTGAATCAAAACTTGAAAAAATCTATCACTTTGAAGAAAACTATGATTTGTTCACCACTGCACTTCGATTTCGTTTGCTCAGACAACATCAGTATCACGTTTCTTGCAGTATGCCCCTTGAAACTATATACTTATATCTTAAATTTTTGCATGATATATACGTAAATAAAACCAATAATATATGATATTTGGATTGGGAAATTGTATACGGCATCATATAGGAGCAGTTGGCACAAGGCGGCCAGTACCGACAGCTGTCCGTCTGTCCCCTCAAACTTTCTTACTCCTATTATATATAGTTTATATTTAAAATTTCCTAAATTATATGTGAACTAATCAAGCTACTAACAATATTGAATCAGGTGATTTTAAAAAATTTTTGAGCAAAGACAACAAATTCAAAGAAACCCTTAATAATGATATTGAAGGTTTGCAAAGCTTGTATGAAGCAGCTCATGTTCGAATTCACGGAGAGGAGATTCTAGAAGAGGCTGTTTCATTTACGACACATCACCTGAAGCGTCTCGTTTCTGTACTCGAGTCTCCCCTCAAAGACAAAGTGAGACGAGCTCTTCATCAGCCACTTCATAGGGGCGTTCCAATAATTGAAATACGACTTTATATCCCAATCTATGAAAGTGACAAGTCGAGGGACGAATTGCTTCTAAAACTAGCAAAAATGAATTTCAATGTCTTGCAAGATTTGTACAGAAAAGAGCTATGCGAAGTCTCGAGGTAATCAACCTTTTCTCTTTCGTATTTGGGAGAACTAAATTTCAACTTTAATAAACGAAAGAAAGAAAACATACCATTTTTATCCCATAAAGTAGCCTATTTCGGATTCTGATATGCGTTATTACGAATTTTTTTCCATAAATTTGATCCTGCGTTACTTAAGATTTCATATATTTTCATGATAACAATGTATTATATACGGTAACGAAAATTTACATGCGCTGACTTAAAAAGAAAGAAAAAAAGTTACGACTTTTTTATTATCTTAATATATCATATTATTAATTTGTTTACTTGTCTGGTTTTGTCTTCAAAGATGGTGGAATAAGTTTGATCTTAAGTCAAAATTGACATACTCAAGAGATCGATTGATAGAATGCTATCTTTGGGGCGTGGCGACCCATTATGAACCTCAATACTCGTACATTCGAAAGGCTGTTGCTAAAAGCATGCAAATGGTTTCAACAATGGATGATACATACGACAATTATGGTACACTTGCTGAAGATCAGCTTTTAACTGACACTTTGGAAAGGTATATAAATATGCATATATGTATCAATTTTTTTTAATTTCCTTCATTGGTCCTTGAACTTTTGTCTATTTACAAAAAATTACGTCTGGTGGTATCATAAATAGCGATACAATCTGTAAGAGTTCAAAATTTTGATATAAAACGTCTATCATCGAGATATATTTTTTCGATAGCTTTGCAATATAATTTCAGTTAAAAGTGGAAACTTAAATGAAACATTAGGGATCATACCGTTATTTCTGATGTCCAAAGAGTAACCTAGTAGATACACTAAACCTAAAGGATAACTAATCTAAATCACCCTAGATAAACATGTGTATTGTATTTACATAAACGGAAAAATTGCAAAATTGGTATACCATCTCCCCCATTTTAGTCGATCTGGTGCACTAACTTTTCCGATAGCAAAAAAACCCCACAACTTATTAAACAATACAAATTAGTGCACTTTTTACCCGAATAAGCCGAAACCTGCCGGAAATCCGACCCATTTGTACAGGATCCGGCGGGTTTCGGCTTATTCGGGTAAAAAGTGCACTAATTTGCTTATTCTAGATAGTTGTGGGGTTTTTTTTGCTGCCGGAAAAGTTAGTGTACCAGAACGGCTAAATTGGAGGAGATGGTATACCAATTTTGCAATTTTCCCTTACATATAAAATTATTATCTTTATCCTCAAATTTTACATAAACTTTATATAACATTTAAATAGGTAATTCATATTAAATGTAAATATTATTCGATAACCTATGAAGTAATTTGGGACCATATCTGCGAAAACGTCTATATTTTTTGGGCAGTCGCGAATAACTCCCCACCAGTTTGGATATTTTTACTTAGCTCCCCATAAATTTATACTACATAATAGGATATAAATACTGCATTAGAACGTTTTAGTACTACATTATGTGGAAATTATACAACATATTTTGAGAGTTAGAATATATTTATAACACTTTTGGATACAACATTTTACTAAATTTATATTACATAATAGGATATAAATATTGCATTATATCATATTTGTACTACATTATGTGAAATTTATATGTGAGGAGTTAAATAAAAATATAATGCCCAATTGGGGAATTAAGTAAAAATATGATGCCCAATTGGGGATTTATCCCACATTACCCCATATTTTTTTTTATCGGAATGACAACTTTCCCTATTCAAGGATATGCGCACACAATATTGAATCTGATTCACATAAGTCATACATCCTTAAAACTTTCATATATATCTGGAAATTACTTTGAGCAAACTAAATTAACCTAATGTACATTCATTTTTCTAAGGTGGAATATGGATGAAATTGATCAACTTCCAGAATATATGCAAGTTGTCTACAAATTTATTATGAGCATATACGAAGATTACGAAAAGGACGCTGCAAAATATGGAAAAGCCTTCGCAGTTCCTTATTTCAGAGAAACAGTAAGGGATGATTCCCATACAACTTAATTTTCTCACATGTTTTCACTTCACTTCTTCACATTCATAAAAGTACAAAATGATTAAGTGTGTGTTTATACATTTTGTATTGTGGAAATAGGTGACACAGCTTGGAAGGGCTTATAACCTAGAGCAGAAGTGGATTATGAGACGACAAATGCCTCCATTTGAAGAATATATGAACAATTCCGTGTTCACTAGTTGCATCTATGTGATGTTCACAGCTCTCGTCCCAGGCTTGAAATCTGTCACCAAGGAACAATGGATTGGCTTTTGGGTGAGCCTAAAATTGTGATATCTACTGCTAAGATGGGTCGACACCTCGAGGACTTGGGCAGCCACGAAGTAAGCTTTACTTGATGCGTTCCTTGAAAGCTATACACATATATGTTTGTTATTGTGTTAGTTAACGGTCTCATATTGATTAAATACTGAAATATGAAACCTTATAATGATTTGAAGAAACCTGACTTGAGGAGTTAGTTCGAAGTCCATTTTGATTACGCATGCTTGCTGCTTCTGATTTTATATGAAGCTTGATTAAATGGATTATTTTCCGATTACACTAGCCTGCAGTCCATATATACATGCAAGAGTCAATGTGGTTTAAAAATTTAATCTGTCCTTGATCAAAGTCACTGTTTAACCCAATTTTCACGAATTTACATGAATAATGAGCTCGGCCAACATGTCAGAAGACTAAGCTAATATCTCATTATTTCTATAATTATCTTTCTATTATGTGAGGTTAGGTTTTAACTTTTAACTAACTCTTTATAACGATTGCCTACAAAGCGTGAGAATAGAGAGGGGAAACTACTCACTGTGGTCGACTGCTACATGAAACAACATGGTGTGTCGAAGCAGGAGACTCTATCCAAGTTCCTCGAACTGGTTGAGGATGGATGGAAAAATGTCAATGCAGAATGGGTCAAGAAAACTAGTGTGCCTAAGGAAATGGTCGAGCAACTTCTGAACTACGCACGCATAGCTGAAGTCACTTACAAGAATTGTGAAGATGGATACACAAATCCAGAAAAGTTTTTGGCTCCTCTAATTGTTGCTCTCTTTGTTGATCCTCTGGTCATATGATTGTTCATCAACATTTCCTTGACGTCCTACTTTATTGTCAGATTTTATCATTGTACTTGTTGGATTTCTGGTGCGTCACTTTAATTATCGAATAATACGGCTAAAAATGCTGTTGTGTATTTGGAATTCCTTCAATATATTTTCATGATCTTTTATTCTTGTACATGTAAAAATTTAAAAAGTGGTATTTTGCCTTCTCAATCTCGTCAATTCGGGTGGGTCATGTTGAATGAGGTCATTAAACTTGACCATCATAAATGAAGTGAAGGTTTTTGGACAAATGAAGGGATGTAGTAAAGTGATGAATGTTACAAATGAAATAAATAAAGAGGTTACATCTATGATGCACAGACACGGACACGGCGACACGGACACGACACGACACGGACACGGCGACACGGATTTTTTTTAAAATTTAGGACACGACACGGCTCCGACACGGCTATATTATATATAAATAAATAAAATATATATATATATGTTAATTTATATAGAATAAAATATTCATAAAATATTCAATATTACAAATTTAAATAACATACGTCATTTTCCAATTCAACATTTTAAATCATTAAAATAATACTAATACATTTTTTATATAATGATATTATAAAAAAATTAAATTTAAATTAATATTATACATCTTTTAGCACATTTATATAATTCTTTTTTTTTTAAAAAAAATTATATCCTTAAATTTTTAGGAAAAATAAATTAAAAATTAATTTTTTATTGAATTTTTCATGTCGAAGTGTCCGAGCCGTGTCGGACACATTCCACGCCGTGTCCGAGCCGTGTCGGACACATTCCACGCCGTGTCCTAGCCGTGTCCGAGCCGTGTCCCCGGCGTGTCGGAATTTTTTTTAATTTTTGGACACATTTTGGCGTCGGACACGTGTCGGTGCCGTGTCGGAGCCGTGTCCGTGTCCGACACGTGTCCGACACTGCACGGGGGTAAATTTTGGAGTGTCCGTGCTTTATAGGGTTACATACATGCATTAGTAATCCTCTAGCCAAAACGTAATAGCATTTAGGATTGAAGTTTAATATTATAATTAATTGGAGTCTTGTAACATTGATTTTAGGTTAGTATAAATAGAGTTGCAATCACTTAGATTTACAAGACAAGACAAGATAAAAAAGAAAAGAAAGAGTTTGAGAAAAGAGTGAGTTTGTAAGAGTTTGAGTTTTAAATAGAAGTGTTGATTTGAGTTGAGAAAAAATAGAGTGAATTTCTCCTCTCCACTTCCTCCTCTTCAATAGTCTTTGCCTTCAACACTAATTTATTTTTTCCATCACGCTTTCGCAACAAAGTGGCATCAGAGCCACGTTAAAATGGTTTCGATGAGTGCTATCCCATTTCCTAAACTTACAAAAGAAAATTATGAAAGGTGGAGCATCCAAATGAAGGCATTCCTTGGTGGACAAGGAGTTTGGAAAAATGTCGAAGAAGAGTATGTGGAACTAGAAAATCTAGCCGGTGTTAGTAATACAGTCAAACAAAATGCACGAGAAACAAAAATGAGAGAACAAAAGGCTCTCTCATTCATACAACTCGCCGTGGATGACAACATCTTCGAGAAGATTGCACAAGCCGACACCGCAAAGAAGGCTTGGGATATTCTTGCCAATACTTTTAAAGGTATTGATAAAGTAAAGAAAGTAAGGTTGCAGGCACTTCGAGGTGAATTCGAATCACAAATGAAGGACTCCGAGGTAGTATTTGACTTTAATTCAAGATTACTTTATGTATTACAAATCAACTTGAAAGTAATGGAGAAAAAATTGAGGACAAACGTGTCGTGGAAAAGATCCTTCGATCCCTTGATCCGAAATTTGGCCACATCGTGGTGGCCATTGAAGAGTCCAATGATGTGGAAAATATGAAGGTTGATGAGCTCGTGGGTAAACTACAAATCCACGGAGAGAAGTTGAAAAGGCGAGCCAAAGAACCAATTGAGCAAGCGCTCCAAGCAAAGTTGCACATCGGAGAAAAGAGAGTTGATGCCGAGAGTAGCAATTGTCGAGGTGGCTTTATATCTCGACGTGGTCATGATCGCAGTCGAGGCCGTAGTAGAGGATGTGGACGAGGTGTACCGACTATCAATCAAATTGAAGAAACTCACTTTGAAGCCAAATCCGTAAGAGGACATTTTCGAGGTCGTGGAGGCCAATCAAGGTGGCAAAGAAAAAATGATGTGGAGTGCTTCAATTGCCATCGAAATGGACACTATGCCTAAGAGTGTCGAAATGAACCAAATAATGAAAGGGAGAGAAACCACCTCGCTGAAGAACAAAAGGTCGAGGGTGATGCCCTTTTGTTAGCCCATAAAAAAAATAACGGAGGATAGGAGATCATTTGGCACCTTGACACCGGTGCTAGCAATCACATGTGTGGACACAAACGCATGTTCGTCAAGATGGATAAATCTATGAGCGGTAATATCTCTTTTGGAGACTCGTCAAAAATACAAATTGAAAGACGAGGTAATATTTTGATTCGTTTGAAGAATGGAGATCACCAATTCATCTCAAATGTGTATTATATATGTTCCTAGGATGAAAGCGAATATTTTGAGTTTAGGCCAGCTATTGGAGAAGGGATATGATATTCATATGAAAGACAAAATTCTCTACCTTGAAGATGGCAAAGGAACATTGTTAGCTCGCGTACCAATGACAAGCAACAGGATGTTTTTGATAAATATCAAGAACGAAGTGGCGAGATGCTTGAAATCATGTGTCAAAGATCAATCTTGACTATGGCACTTGAGGCTCGGACATCTCAATTTTGGTGGCCTTAAGTGGATGCCATCGAAGAGAATGGTAAAAGGACTTCCTTCAATAAACCACCCCGATCAATTATGTGAGGGTTGTCTCATGGGAAAACAATATCGTCAAAGTTTCCCGAAGGAGTCAAAGACAAGAGCAAATGAACCTTTGGAGTTGGTTCATACGGACACGTGTGGTCCAATCACACCAAACTCACTGGAAAAAATTAGGTATTTTATATTGTTCATTGATGACTATAGCAGGAAGACGTGGGTGTACTTCCTCAAGGAGAAATCAGAAGCATTCTCAGCATTTAAAAGATTCAAGGCAATGGTGGAGAAGCAAAGTGGCTATTAAATTAAGTCACTTTGATCGGATCGAGGACGAGAGTTTACCTCTAAGGAGTTTAAGAACTTCTGTGACGAGAATGGGATTTGACGTCCCATGACCAATCCATATTCACCCCAGCAAAATGGAGTAGCAGAGAGGAAGAATCGATCAATTTTGAACATGGCCCAAAGCATGTTGAGAAGCAAAGATTTGCCTAAGGAGTTGTGGGCTAAAGCTGTGGAATGTGCTGTGTACTTACCAAATCGAAGCTCGACAAGAAGTCTATGGAATCAAACTCCACAAGAAACATGGAGTGGATACAAGCTGAGTGTATCTCATTTGAAGGTGTTTGGAGGCATAGCTCATATGCATGTTCCAGATCAACATCGAAGCAAGTTAGATGATAAAAGTGAGATGTACATTTTTGTTGGATATGATCAACATTCAAAGGGTTACAGGTTGTATGATCCTGTCAACAATAAGATTAAAGTGAGTCGGGATGTGTACTTCGATGAAAAGAGCTCATGGAATTGGAGTTCTGAAGAAAAGGAGCAATATAGCTTCTATCCTGCTGAGACGGAACCCAGTCGAGGTGAAAATGAAGAAGAATTGGAGGAGCCGATCACTCGGACAACATAATCACCATCTAGTTCCACCTCGACAGAACATGATTCAAGCATAGGGCCTCGAGGAAAAAGATCCTTGAATGATATATATATAATGAATTGAATCAAAACAATACATTGTTTTGTCTATTTTCAGATACGGAGACAATTGATTTTGAAGTGGCTTTGAGGAGTCAAAAATGGAGAAAAGCCATGGATGAGGAGATTGATGCAATCAAAAGAAATGATACGTGGGAGTTAACCACTTTCCCGGTAGGACACAAACCCATCGGAGTAAAGTGGGTTTATAAGATCAAAAGAAACTCACAAGGTGAAGTTGAGCGCTACAAGGTAAGACTTGTAGTGAAAGGTTATAAGCAAAGGTCTGGAATTGACTATGATGAAGTTTTTGCCCCGGTTGCAAGATTGGAGATGATCAGACTTTTGATCTCAATGGCAGCACAAAGCAAGTGGAGAATTCATCAAATGGATGTAAAATCGGCTTTCCTGAATGGTTATCTCGAAGAAGAGGTGTACATCGAACAACCGGAGGGTTATTCTGTTCGAGGTCAAAGAGAGAAGGTGTTGAAATTAAAGAAAGCTTTGTATGGTTTGAAGCAAGCCCCAAGAGCATGGAATAGTCGGATTGACAAATATTTTCAAGAGAAGGGATTTGAAAAATGCCCTCATGAGCATGCTCTTTATGTAAAGAAAGAACAAGAAAACATACTGATAATATGTTGAGATAAAGATTTTCGCCCATCCGAACTATGACCATTTTGGCATTTCACCATCCCAACTATTTTTCACCCGAAACCGCCATCTAAACTTTGAATTCCTGACAAACCATCATCCCACAGCGGTTTTGACCCTTTTTTGATCGGTTTTGACTCTTTTATCAGCGGTTTTGGATGTTTTAACACATAATCTATGGAAAAATAACAAAGAGAGACATATTTACATGTGTTAAAATATCCAAAACCGCTGAAAAAAGAGTCAAAACCGCTCAAAAAAGGGTCAAAACCGCTGTGGGATGGTGGTTTGTCAGGAATTGAAAGTTTAGATGGCGGTTTCGGGTGAAAAATAGTTGGGATGGTGAAATGCCAAAAGGGTCATAGTTCGGATGGGCGAAAATCTTTATCTCTAATATGTTTATATGTTGATGATTTGATCTTTACAGGTAACGATGAGAAAATAATGGAAAATTTCAAGAAGGAAATGTCCAAGTAGTTCGAAATGACTAACATTGGCTTAACGTCATACTACCTTGGAATCGAAGTGAAACAAAAAGATGATGGAGTTTTCATCTCTCAAGAAGGTTATGCCAAAAAAGTATTGAAGAAATTCCAAATGGAGGATTGCAAAGCAATAATCACCCCATTCAAAGTTGGAGAGAAGTTGTCAAGTTATATTGAAGGAGATCGAGTAGACCTCAGATTGTTCAAAAGCTTAGTCGGGAGTCTAAAATACTTGACATGCACAAGGCCAGATATCCTGTACGCTGTCGGGATAGTTGGTCGATAATGGAGAAGCCAACAACTTATCATTTTAATGTGGCAAAGAGGATCCTTCGATACCTCAAAGGTACAATCAGTTTTGGTTTATTCTATCCTACTACTAACGACATGAAACTAGTGGGATACAGCGACAATGATTGGGTAGGAGATATTGATGATCGTAAAAGCACTACCGGATTTGTGTTTTTCTATGGAAAAACTGCTTTTACTTGGACATCAAAGAAGCAGCCATTGGTGACATTGCCAACCTGCGAGGCGTAGTACGTGGCTACAACATCAAGTGTTTGTCATGCATTATGGCTAAGGAATTTTCTTAAAAAGATGGGTTTTAAGCAAAGTGAAGCAACCGAAATTTTTGTCGATAACAAGTCAGCAATTGCATTGGCAAAGAACCCAGTTTTTCATGATCGAAGCAAGCACATAGATATGCGTTTTCATTTCATTCAAGAGAGTATTGCGAAGAAAGAAGTGCTGGTAAAGTATGTGAAAACCGAAGACCAAGTAGTGGATATTTTCACGAAGCCCCTCAAACGTGAAGTATTTGAGAAGTTGAGAAGTACACTTGGTATGATAAGTCAAGTTTAGGGGGGGCGGTGTTGAATGAGGTCATTAAACTTGACCATCATAAATGAAGTGAAGGTTTTTGGACAAATGAAGGGATGTAGTAAAGTGATGAATGTTACAAATGAAATAAATAAAGAGGTTACATACATGCATTAGTAATCCTCTAGCCAAAACGTAATAACATTTAGGATTGAAGTTTAATATTATAATCAATTGGAGTCTTGCAACATTGATTTTAGGTTAGTATAAATAGAGTTGCAATCACTTAGATTTACAAGACAAGACAAGATAAAAAAGAAAAGAAAGAGTTTGAGAAAAGAGTGAGTTTGTAAGAGTTTGAGTTTTAAATAGAAGTGTTGATTTGAATAGAGAAAAAATAGAGTGAATTTCTCCTCTCCATTTCCTCCTCTTCAATAGTCTTTGTTTTCAAAAATAATTTAATTTTTTCATCACGCTTTCGCAACAGGTCGGGTGGATTCGCATCGGGTTGATGTATGGGTATTACACGAAAAGTCCCAACCCGAATCCGAACCCGGCCCGAAATTGAACCCGAAAATCCCAACCCGAACACGATCCGATCGGGTTTTGGTTGGGTTCGGGTTGTGTTCGGGTCACCCGATAACCCGACCCACCCGAATAACCCAACCCGACCCGATCGTTTTTTTTTTGAATTTTTTTAAAATTCTATTTTATGTTTAAATTATTGTAAAACTTAAAACAATATATAAAAATATATAATTTGTAAGGTTTGACATAATTGCAATTAATATAAGATAAAAAAATAATTAATACATAAATATTATTAAGTTCTAATTGTAAATGTAATTATAATTAAGTTCAATATCAACTCTATTTAAATTTCTATTTATATAAATTCAATAAAATTCAATCAATAGGGTAATCGGGTAAAATATAAATTAGATACATAACATTATTTAGATTGAATAATATATTTTTTACTAAACTAATCATAATGCAATTCTAATTCTTTAAGTCCAAATAAATACATTTCTTTTTGTCCATAAACTCCGTTTAATTCTAATCATATTACGATCATATATATATGTCTTTGTAATTAACAAAACTATACAATTTAGACAAATTATATAATATTGACATTATAAATCAAGTTATTCTCAAATAATAATCACATGTTTATAGAAAAAAATTATTTTACTAGGCCTTTTTTTAATAGTCTATTATATTATATTATAAAAATACGAGTTGATTTTTTCAAAATTTATTGGTCGCCAAAATATCCTTACAATAATGATTTCACTAATGTTTAATTAAGTTAATTATGTAAACCAATATGTATTATAAATTATTATTGAAATTTTATAAGTACTTAATTATGGATAAGAATTTAGTTACAAGTCTAATCTTAATCAAATTCTAAATCTAACTCTAATAAATTGTACCCACATTAAAAACTTATTTTTAATTTTAATTAAGATCTAATTGTAAGTGTAATTATAATTAAGTTTTATATCAACTCTATTTAAATTCTTATTTATATAAATTTAATAAAATTCAATTAATAGGGCAATTATGTAAAATATAAATTAGATCCATAAAAATTACTTAGATCGAATAATAGATTTTCTACAAAACTAATCATAATGAAATTCTAATTGTTTAAGTTTAAATAAATACATCTCTTTTTATCCGTAAACTTCATTTAATTCTACTCATATTACAATCATGTATGCCTTTCTAATTAACAAAATTGTATAATTTAGACAAATTATATAATATTAATATTATAAATCATGTTATTCTCAAATAATAAATTAATTATTATTTTTTAAGTATATCTAATCCTAAAGCAACTATCATTTCATAAATTTTTATCTAATTATAATACACCATATAATTTAAATAAATTAAATATTTTTTTTTATAATTTTCGTGTCGGGTCGGGTTCGGTTTGTTGGGTCACCCGTATAATTTTTCGGGTCGACCTGGGTCAACCCGAAACCCACCCGAACCCGTCTTCTCTCCTTCGGGTTCATTTCGGACCCGACCCGATTTCAACCCGACCCGAAAACTCCTAACCCGAACATGATATTTAGGCGGGTGGGTCGGGTCGGGTTCACGGATCGGGTCAAGATTTGACACCCCTACTCGTCCTCCCTCGGTAAAAATCCTTATTTCGTCCCTGGTTAATTATCGTATTCGTTATTTAAACAAGTACAAAACGGATAATTAGTCCTATACCACTATGATTGACTTGAGATACATAATTGACTTGAGCGTTGAAATGCCTTCAACGGAGTATTGCGTCAAATTAGACTAAGCAATCGGTCATGATTGGATTAAAGATATCCCATTTCTATACAATCTCTCAAGATCTAGTCAACTCTCAACTTCCCACGTTTAGATTATTTGATAAGCTTTGATTTTCAATCTATGGTCTGGCCTACAAAGATTTCATAAGATAATAGAGCTTACCGTATTCAAATTAATCTATGGGAAAATTATATCTGACTACTCTGCTAGATAGGGTAATTACAATGTAATTCATCTTTATCTAAAAATTTTAATTTAATCCCTAAATATTATGGACGTTTGTGATCCCTATATTCCGTTAGAGTTCTGTTAAGGTTAAGCTCTGTCCCCAAGAATTGCATTGTTATATGCATAATACCTAGGGATCGTTTTGTTGGAATGTGTATATTGTAGGGATGAATTTATTATTTTATTCATTAAACTAACGGAATGACAAAGCCCAACCCTAGCGGAACATTAATGGAATAGAAGTATTACAAACGGTCCATAACATTTAGGGATTAAATTGTAATTTTCGAATAAATATGGATTGGGTTGTAATTACCATATCTGGCAAGGTTGTAATTACCGTATCTAACATGGACACCTGGACATCGAGGCCTATACCGATGTAGACTGGGCGGGAAACCCGATGAATAGGAGATTCACTTTCAGGTATTTCACTTAGTTGGAGGAAACTTGGTGACTTGGAGAAGCAAGAAGCAGAAAGTGGTAGCGCTTTCGAGTGCAGAAGTAGAGTTTCGAGGAATTGCACGAGGGGTGACAAAGATCTTATGGTTACGAAAGCTGCTCGCAGAAATCGGTTTTCCTGCGACAAGAGCGTGCAAGTTGAGATGCGATAATCAAGCGGCTATCAGTATATCAGAGAACCCCGGTGCAACATGACCGTACTAAGCATGTGGAAGTCAACAGACATTTTATTAAAGAAAAGCTAGAAGAGCAAGTAATTGACATTCCGTTCGTTCGGTTCGAGTACCAACTGGCAGATATTCTGACGAAAGCTGTGAGTGGAAGGATATTCAGTGAAGTGTTGAGCAAGTTGAGCATCAGAGATCTGACACTCGACTTGAGGGGGAGTGTTAGGAAAGACTATAATTTAGGAATTATGTAATCACATAGTTGACTTTCCTTAGTTAGCAGTATTTGTACATTATATAGTGTATAACCTTGTACTATGTTTTAATACAGCTTTACAGAGAATCAATACACAATTATTCCTTCCAATATCATGGCTTCTCTAATCTCTAACAGTTGGGTCTTACACCTACAACTTTCTTACTTCTGTTGGCCTTGCTCTTAATTTCTTATACCGGGTTATGCTTTATGTTTGGTTATTCGAAGTTAGTCCGAACCAAACTTTAAGTAGCAAGTTTTCCTTGTCAGTTCGAATCGGAAATAAGTCATTGATCAAAACTAGTTTGAATCTTGCTAAGTATTTGGTGGTTGACTTGGTTGTCGTGGCTCGGGACTTAGCTGCTAGCTTGGTTGTCGTAACTATGAATAGATCCTTTGTGTCCTATAATGGGACCTACCCGATGTACTTCAAAAGCCCAAGATTGTTCACGTCTCATTATTTTCATGGGCATCATTGTATGTTTTCTCTTGAGGATGTTTGGATTGGTTCTTTGTATAGTCGTGTTTTTGTGGCAATAAATGAGGGGGGTTCTCTCCCCACGGTTTGTCTGACCGGTTTCCTTAAAAAAAACAAAAAACAAAAAAAACCTTAAATCCTGTATCTGAATGGCACATGTAATGTCGAGGAAGTGGCATTTAAGATGATTGTTGGGGATTAGACGATGATTGTAGCTGACAGTGCCCCAAAAAATTCAAATACTGATTAATTTTGTCATTTTTATATATACTACTAAATTTGCGGTTGGCGTGGGAACGTCGATTCCCAAGGATTGAGGTGGAAGTGGACTCGGAGAGTGTTTATGAGCTGCTTAAAAGGGTGGATGTTTCAGATCATCCGTTAGAACACTTGATTACGGATTGCAAGAAACTTCTCCATATGCCTTGGGACGTGAAGTTTAGACATATTTGCCGTACCGGGAATGCTGCTGCTGATTTTATGGCAAGGTATGGGCACAATCTAGCAGAACATTTCAAGGTTTGGGATGAGCCCCCAGAGGGTATGACTAGCGTCATTGCTGCTGATATTGCTGCTGATACGGCTGCTGCTTTTGCTGCTGATAGCCTGGATAGTGGATGATCTCCTTTTCTCTTTCCGTTGTACCAAAAAAAAAAAAAAATGTCATGAATCATGTGGAACCAGCACCAAAATGTACATGAAACTCTATAATTGATGAATTACTGTTGATTGGGATGAAATTATTAGTTTAAGTTCAATATGAATCATGTGGAACCAATTACCTTGGTCGTTTGAAGAAAGTATAAATTAATGAATAATGATAGTGATGTGATTGATGATCAATTATTGTGGATTGGGATGAAAATATTAGTTTAAGTTCAATATGAATCATGTGGAACCAACCTCGATCGTTTGAAGAAAGTATAAATTAATGAATAATGATAGTGACGTGGCATAGATACGCTGAATCGCATGATCCAATATACGTTTGAGACGTGGATTAGAGACTAGTTTGATACACTCTTCCTCGACATAGTCCTCGAGAGTGCCCTCTCTTCACCTTCTTGTCCAAAGCACTCGACTCCCACATCGATACTTCTGGATTGATTATGCAGGTCGGTCTTCCCTCAACCCAGAAAGTCACGTGGTCACTAGCGGTTCCCTGAGCAAGTGATCGATCACACATTTAATACACCTTTGTAATGTGACAGCTATCAGCTTGAGAAGCCCACACGTCGTCCGAGCTCATCATTACTTCCAAGTTCCAACTACCATATTCATTGCGCTCTCGATCAACCCCTTTCATTCAAGTATTGACTTGAGCGTCGAAGTGCCAACCTGGGTAACACCCCCACCTGTCCCGAAGTTGGCCTCGAACTCACGTTTCTTTCTCCTTCCCAGATATATAATTGACCTGTCGGCGGATTTTTCCATCTACAAATTTTAAGTGGCCGATCTAGGATTTTGGTTCAAACTTCTTGACGCTATATTTTGGCTCGATCAGATAGGATAATTGAATTAATTTTTTCCCTTATTTTTTCCTTTTCATTGGGGGGCATGATTCATGTGGAACCAACAACGATTCACATGTAGAAGAAGAAAAGGGCACGTACACAAGGCAATAATCAATTTTCTGATGCAATACATAATTTAATTTTGTTAAATTAATGAAGAATTGAAGATGAGACACTAACTGATCTCTAATCGAGCTTATAGATATATAATAATTTGACCGGTCGCATCGCAATTATACTGACTTCCATGTATATATTTCATGTGTCTATAATAGCTTTTTTCATATAAAAACTCGGCAAATTACTAGTGAATTAAGTTGTTCACACGTTTTATGTGACTAACACGCGTAGTATTTATGCTAGAAATAAATGTCTACTGAAGTGGGTCACAAGATTGCCAAATTCATCAATATTTCCAAATTGAGTTCTACACAGATTTTTTAGTATCATAAATTGAATATCCATTTGCTTAGCAAATGGGAGTTATTTACATCATTTTGTAGGCAAAGGTCTTTTAATAACTGGAATCACATTCAAACTTTTGGCCTTTCTAGCTGTCACCCCAAATGCTTCAGTTAAATCTACAGTTGCACTTTGATCGGAAGGTAAATGCCAGTCAAAATGATAGAGTAACATTGCAAGAGGAAGCTCAACATTGGCGACACCAAAAGCCATGCCCAGGCATATCCTCCTTCCAGCACCAAACGGGATATACTCGAAATAAGTGTTAAATGTCCCACATCGAATAATTAATGATGTGGTGTTCAATATATAATGGCTTGACAACCCTCTCCTCAACAGCTAGCTTTTGGGGGTGAGTAAGGCCAAAGCACATTATTCAATATGGTATCAGAGCGGATTCACAGATGTTCGATTCCTGTGCCTGTCTCTTCTCTCCACCTGGCTTGCAGATGTTTCATTCCTGCGGCTTGCAGATGTTTATTCCTGCAATGTTCACGCACCAATTTGGACGTGACGGGGGTGTGTTAAATGTCTCACATCGAATAATTAATGATGTGGTGTTCAATATATAATGGCTTGACAACCCTCCCCTCAACAGCTAGCTTTTGGGAGTGAGTAAGGCCAAAGCACAGTATTCAATAATAAGTACCCTTGTAATCAACTACACTATCAAGAAATCTTTCTGGTTCGAAACACTGGGAGTCTTTCCAAGAATTAGGGTTTCTATTGATAGCCCATGCATTGATGACGACTCTGGCATCGGCCTTAATCTCGTACCCATCAACTCGACATGTCTGTCTGCATTTTCGTGGAAGTAATAGCGGTAGTGGTGGATGCATCCTTAGAGTCTCCTTGATAACCAAGTTGAGATACTTCAGTTGATGAATTTTTGATTCATCAACATATCCTTTGTCATCGAAAACCTTACGTACCTCGTCTTGTGCCTTCTGAAGGACTCGTGGATTATTCAGCATTTCGGCCATGGCCCAGTCCATCGTGGTGCCTGATGTCTCATTTCCCGCACCTAATACATCCCGTACTTGAAATTTATCACATGACATGAACCAGACACAGGTATCAAGATACGACTAGGCCTTGCCACAGATATTGAAAAATGATATTTTTATAAGCGATGAATAATGTGCTTGGCCTTACTCACCCCCAAAAGCTAGTTGTTGAGGGGAGGGTTGCCAAGCCATTATATATTGAGCTCCATATCTTTGATTATTCGATGTGCGATACTTGACACACCCCCGTCACGTCCAGGGCCGCGAAATGCGGGACAAACTGGAGCGTGAACATTGCAGGAATCGGAACATCTACAAGCCGGAAATTGGAACATCTGGTGGGGTGGAGAGACAGGCCTAGAATCGGACCTGTTGTGATACCATGATGAATAATGTGCTTATTTGACATTTTACAAGTTTTCCACCAAAATCATTAATGGTGATCAATTTCATAATTCACATATTATTAAGACATAAAAAGTGTAGTATACATGATTAAATGTATCCAATCAAAATTATATTTTGTACGGGTGAAGCAAGCCAAAACCAAATCAACCAAAAACTAACCATGAGCACAGCTTTAATGTTTGCATCAGTCAAAGGAGGTTCCGCCCATTTCAGAAGAACATCCAAAATATCATCGTCCTTCTCACGATCACCACTCAATGCTGCTCTGTGCTCACGGATTATCCCGTGAAACATCCTGTCCGTCTTTCCGTGCAACGTCATCACTTTCCTCCTCAATCCACTGATCATTTGAAGTACCAACTTCATCGAAGGATACAAATCCGCAATATCGAATCCCGAAGCCACTAATATAAGCTCTTTCAGCACTGCCAACAGTATCCTCTCCTCTTCATCATTCTTCTTCCCACGCGCGGCCCTTGAAGTGACAGTATACGCCGAAGAGTAGAACTTCTCCGACAGATTCACGACTAACCATTCGTTACGAGAAACCCACCTCACTAAATCCGAAAACACGTCTTCCCTTATCGCCCGGAATGACTTCACGCGCTTTGCGCTCAGGAGCTCCAACGTAGAGATTTTCTTGATCTGTCTCCAGTAATCGCCGTACGGGCCAAAGGTAATGCTTGTGCAGCCGTAGCTCATGACATCGAGGGCTGATATCGGGGGCCTCATCGCAAAGTTTATGTCGAGGGTTTTCATCACCTGCCTCGCGGTGCTGGGTGAGGAGATGACGACAGTGGAGACTTCCCCGAGCTGGAGGTGCATCAAAGGCCCGTATTTGAGGGATAACTCGTGCAGCGCACGATGGGGCAATGCACCGACGAGGTTGTGGATATTGCCGATTAAAGGCAACTTTCGGGGGCCGGGAGGGAGATTTGATCTTGTTTTGGATTTGAGCTTGAAGATTATTGAGAAAGATAGTAAGATGGAAATGATGGTTAGTATCATTGGGGAGAACTGGATGACTTCCATCAGAAAGTTACAGGATCTTGATGTTTCTTTGCGTTGTTGTAGTTATTTTATTCGAGCTTATCACTTATCAGTAAGTTATATATAATGGTGAGCATACTTAGCCGTTGTGTGTAAAATAGAATAGGAAAATAGTTGCACTAAGTGTTTATATTAATTTTACTTTAATCACTTAATTAAATTTCTATTAACTAGACAAATATAGTGAAGTAAGTTTAACCATAGCCGACATGTTCTTCTCCAAACTAATGTAACAATGGGCCAATGTTTTATATTTTTTTATGTGATTAATGAAAAATTTTAAAAAAGTAATTAATTAATTAAATAATTAGCATGTCTATTATACTTGCAATTATAATTAATTGGATTTCACCAAAAAAATAATTAATTGGATTCAATCGAGTATGGTTTAGACTAGAATTTTTCAATCTTTCCTATAAAATTTAGGTCATAAGTATTTCACATAATTTTTCTTAATTTTTTATTTATTTATGTGAAGGTTAACTTGTTAAAATATTGTTGTTCAATTTAAGACTTACTATTCTGTTCGTTATGGTTTTCTTCGTGGGTGTATTTTTTATAATGCTAGAAAATTAAATATTTTTTGAATGAGTTTTGTATGGACATGTGCAAATATCTGTAAATACATTGGGGGAGGTGGTGCTTATTTTCTAATCATAATTGCATGAAAAGTATTTTTATAGTAATTTATATATGTAATTATTGCTCGTAATGTTGATATATCTATTGATTGATGCTGATCCAGACAAACAAATCATGGGGACGCAGTGAATCACGTTTTTCAGGCATATTTTGTCTTAATTCGGAAAGAAATGTGTTCGCAATAATCACTAATTATGCTCTTATCAGATATTATAAAATGTTTAATGACGATAGGATCACTAATGAAGGTCATTTGCCTATAATGAAACGAGTTAACTGCACCAAGATTTTAGTATTACTCGTAGCATCCATAACTCTTTGCTATCAAAATCTTTCACGAAATCTTGTGTTATCAATCTTTTATTCATCGTCCACTCCTGAGTCATTTTAGCTTATTTTACATGTTAATCTTTGTTTGCACCCCAAACTTTGGAAAATTTTACACTTTATTATCTAACCTTTGAATTTTTACATTTTAGTACTCAATTTTTAAATTTTGTTGAATTTAAGTACCCGCAACCAATAAAAAAATGACACATATACCCAACCGACTAATAAGAAAATGACCCGTCTGATATTGGACACTTAAATACAACAAAATTCAAATGTTGAGTACTAAGCTGTAAAAATTCAAAAATTAGGTATCAAAGTGCAAATCACCCCACGTTGGGGTGCAAATAAAGATTAGGGATAATTACCAACACCCCCCTGAGGTTTGGCGTTATTACAGAATACCCCCTGAGGTTTCGAAAATTACGAACTCCCCCCTGGGCCGTTATCTCCTTTGTTAAATTTAACGGATTGTATGAAATTTACTATTTTACCCCTACTATGTTGAAACTCAGGTGGGTATATGTAATAAAGAGCCAAAGGTAAGGGGGCTAATGCAAGAATTGAAATTGTTAAGGGGCTTTGATGTAAGTACTTGAGTTTTGTGTCTACCTAGCATTTTTTTTTTAATAAAATGCTACTTAATGTTATTTTATTATTTTTATGATAGACTAATTTCATACCTACAGTTTATGGATGCTTAATATTTTCTGTAGATATTGACCATACATGTTCAATGTTTGAAATAATTGTTTAAACGGCTAGCGGATATTTTTGTGAATTTACTAATGCATTTGTTGATATTAGTGTATTTGTTATGATTTTCAATTTTGAGGAAAAAAATTGATAATGCACTAGTTGATCTTTGTGTGGGTTTTTTTATATGAATTTTTATTTTGAGGGAAAATTTGTTATAATTGCAAATAAATTATTTTAAATTAACTTTAAATGGACTTGTACAAAATATTTTTAAAACTAAGAAATAAATTTGAAAGGAAATTTATAACTTATCATATTTTATAGAAATAAATATGCATGGAATATCTAATTCAATTTATATTTATAGATAAAATATAAAATATTAAATTAAATAACAACTTTTTAAATACAAAAAATCCAAAATTAACTAATATTACAATTATATCATTAAACTCTAAGTAAAATTACAATATACCCCCTAAGGGTGTTTTTGGAATTTAAATTTGAATTTAACGGTGTAATTAACGGCCGGTGTTATTTGTAAGCGAGGGTGTACTATTTAGGGGGGAGTTCGTAATTTCCGAAACCTCAGGGGGTATTCTGTAATAACGCCAAACCTTAGGGGGCTGTTGGTAATTATCCCTAAAGATTAACCATATTTTATATTTGAACTTCCAATTTTATTTCTTACTTATCCCTTTTGGTGCAATTTGCTTTGTCTTTTCTATTTTTTTTAACAAGCACTCCACTCCACCTCCACACCACCTTGCCTTCGGCGGCAAATGGGGTCAAAGAATGGTGGCGGGGGGTTGTCATTGGATTTGTATATAGGTTAAGACCGGTGGTGGCAGCGGTAAAGACCGGTGGTGCATGGTGGTGGTGCCGACAAGTGTGGTGGTGGACTGGTGGTGGGCATCTAGGAGTCCAATATATGATCCAATTGATAGTAATCAAGGAGATAGCCCAGTATCATTATGGGTTCAATTGGTGGTGTAATTTAGCGCTATGTTAGTTTAACTAGAGGTTTTGTATTTAATCATTTAGGAACACAGCTACACCTCGGTGTTCCGATAAGCTCGAACTCAAATAATAAGTTACAAAATAAAAACAAATAAAAATAGCAGTAATTGATTGTCAATCCCAGTGTGGGCTACAAAGATTTCTGATGATAATACAACTTTGTAAGTAGAATGTATAGTTGATTCTTAATTTTCTTTTCGGTACAGCAAACTTGAGCAAATATTCAAATATATCCTTTTGCTTGTACGTGATTGCCATTATATAGATTTGTTTAACATGAATAATGCCGATCACTGGATTAGTTAAACATCATTAAAGATTATTCACTGGAGTAGTTTATATTTAACACTGTTCAACTGGATTCGTTTAAAATTTGAAGTTTGAACATCAACAGAGTGGAGAACAAACGGTGGGTTATTCCGTGTTGCAAAAATAGACGAAACTACACCTTCAAGTGCTATAGGTTATCAATTTGTCATTATGCTAGTTTAATTTGATCTACCGTATTTGACTCCAGGCAACATAGCTACTGTAGATAGAAGAAAAACATTGCTTTTCACTGGGTCGAGCCGACACATATCCAAAATAGATGAGATACAAAACAATATGAAAAAAGATAGAGAAGAAGAACAAGAAACTGTAGTTAATGAATAACCTAGGACGAATGGCTGCATTAGTTATAACATTAATCATTTGTAATGAACAGTAGTGATGGCTAAATTCCATTACAGAGTATCGTTTGTGGGTAGCATGACTCATGATAGATTTTATTTCCTGAGTCCCATCTTTCCTTCTTTACTAATAAGCTAGTATCTCGCAGTGTCGGCCGAAAACTGGAGCAATTTTTGTGCACGAAATGCACTTTATTGAGATAGAAATACAATTTGAGCGAAATTCACCCTTATTGTGGACAAGAGTTGCAAGCACAAGATCAAAGCAAAACACACCAAATCCACCTTTATTGCAAACAACGAACAACAACAAAGGAGTGAAGATTAAATCCCTAATATTCCTCAGTACTGTGTGGTAAGTTTCTTGAGTTCCTCATCCTGTTCAAAATACTTCATGTCCGATTCATGCAAATACACCCATGCATCAACGCCATCCTTGTCTTGGGTGTTCATCATGATGATAAGGTCCTGGAAAGGCACGGTTGCTAAGCTCACCCACACAGGTTTCCCGAATCCAAAATCAAGTTCGTATTCTCCGAATTTCGTCCAATCCGTTAGCCGTAGTATTTTGTAGCCAAGATTGTATTCTTTGTCAGCGATGGCGAAGTTGCTGTCGACCAGGACCTATCTTCCAAACTCTTTGTCAATCAACACACGCAGACATTCCTCGACCCCTCGCATCTTTGCCTCACGCATCCTTAGTGATATGGCATAAAATGGCCGAGCCACGTGGCACGCCTTAGAGAAAGCCACTTGGACATCTCGCCACCTCAAGCGGACCAAGGTCCCTATGCCTAACGGACCCAACGGATCGAACCCGATCCCTTGCCTAACGGATCGAGTTCGATCCCTTCGCCACCGAGCGGATCGATTCGATCCCTATGCCCCCAAACGGATCGATCCGATCCCTATGCCTCAAGGGATCGGTTTCGATCACGTTTGCCACAACGGATCACACTCGATCCCGTCCTTGTTCCCACATGGGAACCACGTATGAAGCGTCCTTATCCCGCACAAGGGTTGGGGTCGAACTCGACCCCACTGACGGGTTCCCTATTACGGACATGCTTCGTCACGATTTGCTTGATCTCGACCTCGCGGATCGAGATCCTACATCACCTGGCAACAAGATACCATAAAGCATCTTTGTCGGGACACGTGTAGCCCCCCTATTCACTACGACTAGACGCGCTACAGTGCATTTAATGCCCACTGTACGTGTCTACGCCAAAAGGGGAAACTAAGTACACTCGACCCCAAGTCACCTGTTCTGGCGTCCGACAAATGAACCGATCGACTGCAGAGCAATTAATGCATAGTCGCGGTACACGCACTACTGTGTTAATTGCTCTTGACTATAAATACCCATGCCTTGAACAGTGTTTGGTAAGCAATTAAGAGCATTTATTTCGCTTCTCTAGCATTTATTTCTCTCTTTAAGAATCTCCCACTGACTTGAGCGTCGGAGTGCCAAACTTGGGTCCAACCCCAAGTCCCCAAATTTGACCTTTGAGCTCACGTTTGTTTAAGTGTTTTCAGATCGACTAAAGAGCCCACCATATAAATTCTTGACTGATTGACCCGAGATTGCCATCTAGACCTCCAACTCAGCTAAACCATTTTCGGGCCGGATCACTTAGAATCATGCCCTGAAGATCCTGCGCGAAACGTTCACTCTCGTCCTCATCCAACTCCGAGTGCGAATAGGAAACCCACGAGCCGCAAGCATATTTGGAAATTGGTGGGATTGTCCTTACGTTGATTGCTTGTGCCATGAGAGAGGCTCTCGACTTGCCGTGTTTCGCCCTGCAAGGATTCCAAGATTAGGTTAAAAGTTCATTCCGGCTTTGGATTAATTCTTGTTTTGATAAACTATTCATCTTTTATTTCACTCATATACACACATTAAGTGTATTAATAGGCGCTCGAGATTATAGAAAAAAAAAAATTTTAGTTTTTTTCCATATCATAATTGTTTCTTTGTCTTAATCTCAAATGTCTATCGATATTGTACAATCCCGAGAGACTATACGCCTATAGCCAGGCCGCCACATTGGAACCTGTCATTGGCGTAGCCGAAATTTTTTTTCATGAGAGCCAGTCACAACAAATTATTTTAAGGGCAAATTACATCCAACTACCCTGAGGTTTGCCCTAATTACGAATCAGTCCCTCTTTTTTCATTTATTACATATCAACCCCTAAAAACACTGTTTCAATTACAAATCAGTCCCTCTTTAGGGGTTAAAATGTAATTGAAACAGTATTTTTAGGGGTTAATATGTAATAAACGAAAAAAGAGGGACTGATTCGTAATTAGGACAAACCTCAGGGTAGTTGGATGTAATTTTCCCTTATTTTAAATTTGTTGTGAGAGAGGTACAAATCATATAGTGCAAGTGTATTACACTTCGTTGGTTATTCTGCTTTCCTAAAATATTTATCATATGACAGAGTATAAAATAGTTTAGGATCTCCTGTTTTATATTCGTGTATCATCTCCTGTTTCACTCACATACACGCATAAAGTATAAAGTGTACAAATAGGCGATTCAAGAGAGAGAAACAGTAGATATATAATATAACCTGTTGATTTGGACCGACAACATCGGGTCGGTCAGCTCATCAACTGCTCCTATTTCTTGCGGGAGGAAAGGGTTAACCTGCTCGGGTTTCACCCCATTGCCAATGAGTTGGTTGAGTTTGCAGTCGACGTCTGCAACACAGAACTCAGCACCTTCGTTGTTGCAATCAACCTGATGCTTTTCCCCATTGTACCTTCCAGCTAGTGGATAAAAGTGGGGTAGCACTTGAGCCAGCAAGCGCTCTAGCAGGACATCATGGTTCGCTTCAACAGCATCATCCGATGCATCATAATAGATGATGCGAATGACGTGCATCGGTGGGTTAATTTCATCCATCATAGAGATCTTGTAAGGATTGAGATGTGAGGGTGTTGGCTTGCCTGGCTTGATCATCTTTCGGCTAACCACGTTGACCTTCATTGTGTGTGTATATATTTTGGCCTCGAGGATCACAAGAAAAGGGTAAGAAGTATGTTAAAAGAACATATGTCGTAGTGATCAAAAAGAAAAGGATGATTGAAAAAGAAAAAAGAATTCGGAGAACAAGAAAAACAATGTTAAGAGATTATTGGTACTGGTGCTGGTGCTGCTGTTTCGATGCTCTGGATGTGGTGTATTTAATTTACTGAGGGTGCTGACGAGAATAAATAAACCTAATTTATTATGATTTGTTTAGATATCAATAAGCAATTTTGGGTTGGATTCACAAGGTAGTGAATATTACAAAATCACATGATTAATGTGTGTACAGTTGAGGGGTATTTCTCACTAATATTTCAGTCAAACTGGTGCAGTGGAGGGTTAGCAATTTATATTAATTAGTTGTGTAATTTGTGAAAATTTTAGAAAGAAAAATTAATTAAGTAGCATGTGTGGTATACGTATTATGTGATTGGTTAATATTCGATTGAGTAATTGAGTTTGGACTAGAATTTTTCCTTTCGCTTAAGGGGCCGGGTTGGTTTGTTTAAATTGGAACTGAAATATTTGTTTTTGTAAAATAATTAGTACTAAAGTTTTATGCCTTCGAACCTCCTCAACATGGCCACCCACTCACGATAAGAAATTTGGTTCATCAATCAATAGGACTCCAAGTGTTTCTAAATCGATTGTTGCAACTTGCAACAGCATCAACCTTTTTATTTTCCGCTTGGATATTTTTGTTTTAAGATTTTTTTTAGAGTATTTTGATATATAATCGAGGGATTTTGACATATATATCCTCAAGAGATTGTATAATACGATTGGTACCGGTTTCGAAAAAAATATTACATACTCTATTGAGCCCAATAAATTACAATGACATGCAAAAACAGAAAAAAAAAACATGATTAGCCTAAGATTAATTAGAAACAATTATATTTTTGTTATTTTATTTTCTAATAGCATCGACACTTTTTGTTGTAGCACTACGAGACAATAGGTGTTCGGTTTAATTGACTTCAATTATAATACATAATCCTCGCATGTCTATTGTATTAATTGTTGAAAGCAATTTAAAAGATCTTATTGAATTGAATTGAGTTGAAGAAACTTTTGAGTCCTACCTGACTTTGAATGCTAGAACAGAAAATGCTGCTCAAAACCTTTGACTTGGCTTTTATGTCGCACACAAAACGAGCCCTCAATCACCCCAAACAAGTCCCTTTAGAATTAGGAAAGCATCCTCGCATAAAAACTATACCAGGGTGGGTCCATTTCGGCCTCCGGCCGTGACATTGAGTACAGAAAGTACGCAAAAAACGGCCATCACGGCCTTGATGGGTTTTGTGCTGCAACGGTCACAACTGTCATAGGGTGTGTTGACCTAGCTAAACATGGAAGTTGTTAGGATCCCTACAAATCAGGAGCTATAATAGAAAGATTGTGTAGGACTCCTCTAATATATATTCTGGCTTGTAATCTCTATTGAATTAATTTATTCATCAAACAATTACAATGAATAAAGTTCTCTTTACCGCTTTTATATATGTCTTTTATAATGGGCTTCATCATCTGCCGTACACGTGTCCAATCGTCCGACAATGAGCGAAGAGGAGGTCTCCTCGCCGGCACTGTCCTCTCATAGCAAATCGCCAAACTCCTGCAACAACACAAACCACAGCCTCAATCAAATTCTGATAGTCAAGTGACTGTCGATCTAAAATTGAACAACAACAACTATGTTTTGTGGGCGAGAATACTCGAAATTGCTATTGGTGCACGGGGGCGTCTAAACCATCTGACCGGACACCCAGCCCCACCCCCAAAAACCGATGAATCGTATCAGTCGTGGAAACAACGCGGCCTCCAAGTTTTCGGATGGATTACACAGGCCATCGATCCGTGCCTTGTTACCCAATTTATCCACTATCCCACCGCCAAAGATATGTGGAAGGGATTATCAACTACGTATCAATCTGGAGAAGACAGCCTTCAGATTTTTTACCTAATGACGAAAGCAGATAGAATCAAACAAGAACAAACCAGTTTGGAAGAATATTACAGCACCAGCCGGAGTATTTGGGCGGAAATAGACCACCGACAGCCAAAACCTATGGAATCTCCGACCGACATCACCAAATTTAACCAGCTTCAAGACGAACATCGTCTCTTTAAATTCTTGTCAGGATTAAACCCCGAATATGATGCGATTGTTCGAGAAATTCTAAGAGAATCGAAGTTACCCTTAGTCGACGCCGTCTACGCCGTAGTCCGCCGGGAAGCCGCCAAGAAAGTAATCTTGGGACCAACGGAAGCCTCCAACGAGGCGAACCCATCATTGGGTATTGGATCGGGGATGGTGGTGCAAGGGAGAGGGTTACGAACTCTTGGCCAGAACCGAAAACCCTTCCGCCGCTTAGATCAGGCGAAGGGCATGCTGGAGTCATCTTCGTGGCGAAAGTCAGATCTTGTCTGCGACTATTACGGGAAACCAGGCCACTTAGAGAAAGATTGCTTCGAGATTGTTGGTTACCTGGACTGGTGGGAGGTTAAAGGTCGAAAAACAGAGCCGGAGAAGGAGAAGATGAAGAGTAGCGGTATGGCAGCCGTCGCCAACGGCACCGCCACCGGAGACGATGATCGGAAGGTGGGAAAAGTGGCGTCTGCCATAGTTCAGCAGAAGAGTGGATAGGAACCGACCCGCATCACAAACCCGATTAAAGGAGGAAATGACCCGGCGGCTTCCCACTTCACCGAATGCACTCCAGGTATAGGGCAAGAGAGGCGGAATTTACCCTCTTGCCCTTTGACTCAGCATTCCCCTCATTTACAGAAATTGAATTTTGGTTCTCTAAGCATGACTATTGATTTACATGAACTTGGTAGTTTGCCTACTTTAAATATTGTGAACAAAGCTGCAACTATGAAAGAATCTGCTTGGATATTTGATTGCGGGGCTATGGATACAGTAACCTATGACCCCACCGATATTATTTCTCCTCAAATACCACGAAGAGATACTTTGCAAACTGCTAGTGGTGAACATTTTCTTTTGAGGGTGGGGGTGTTATTGAACTAAGTCCAACATTGAAATTGTCTAATTGTCTCTTTGTTCCCTCATTATCGAATAAGTTGCTGTCGATTAGTCATGTGACTAAGGAACTCAATTGCGTGGTTGTAATGTATCCTTCCTTTTGTGTATTGCAGGATATCCGTTCGAGGGAGATAATTGGGCGTGGCACTGAAAGGGATGGCCTATACTACGTTGACGAGGTGAACTCTGAGGGACGGACTCTAATGGCGCAAGGCTCAGCTGATACATAGAGTTGGTTGTGGCATCGGCGTCTCGGGCATCCCTCTGAGAGTTATCTCAAGAAGCTTTTTCCTCAGTTTTTTAGTAAACATCTTTCTTGTGAAACTTGTGTTTTAGCTAAAAGTCACATACAATCTTTTCCCTTGAATAATACTCGTATTGATGTTCCATTTTCATTAATACATTCCGATGTTTGGGGGCCAGCACCTGTTTCTGGGGGAGGGGGTTTTCATTACTTCGTGACATTTATCGATGATTGCACCCGCATGTATTGGATATATTTTTTGAAACACAAATCTGATGTTTTTGATAAGTTTCTCCACTTTTTATCGTATGGTTAAAACTCAATTTGATGCCCAAGTCAAGATTCTTAGGTCCGATAATGGGGGGGAGTTTGTTACTCAAAAATTACGCACATTCTTTTCTGAAAATGGCCTAATTCATCAAACCACCTGCCCACATACACCACAACAAAATGGGGTCGCTGAGTGAAAAAACCGCATTCTCTTAGAAATTACCCGAGCTTTAATGCTTGAGTCATATGTCCCTTCTTCTTTCTGGCCTGAAGCAGTTGCCACTGCTGCTTATTTGACCAATCGTCTACCTACCAAAATTCTCAACTTTCGCACTCCTATCCAAGCTCTGAGTGACTATACCCGGGTCCCACCTGCCATGGCACTAACCCCTCGTATTTTTGGGTGTTCTGTTTTTGTCCATATCCCGAAATCCAATCAAAATAAGCTTGATCCCTGTGCTGTAAAATACGTGTTTGTGGGGTATGAGGTCCACTAAAAAGGGTACCGCTGCTATAATCCCAAAACCCATCGCATGTTTGTCACCGCTGATTGTGACTTTGTTGAGTCTGAGTACTACTATCTTGTCCCTACCCAGTCTAGTGGTCAGGGGGAGAACGAACCAAAGCAGGATCCACAAGAATGGTTGGGTGCAAATGTGGGTCCCCTTATTGAATCAAGTCCGTCTCCCTCAAGCCACCTCGAAGACGAAGTGCAGGTTAGCCAGAATGTGCAACAATCTCCCTCAACTGATATCCTCAAGGTTAGTATTAGTGAGTTCTCTCATGTTAGCTCCACTACTGTTCCTGCTAATACTAAAAATGCAGATGAAAGTGAAAGAATAGAAGAAAACAGGGAAGAAAGATGCATGCTTCCCCCACGGAGTACCCGTGGAATTCCTCCAAAATGGTATTCCCCGGAACGAGAACCTAAGTCACGAAGATATCCAGTGGCAGATTTAGTCAGAGGGAGTCTGACGAATCAGCAAAAGCTTTTTCAGCAGCTATCTACACAGATGATATACCGCGCAATGTGGAAGAAGTAATGAGGACCCCGGATTGGGTAGTAGCAATGAATGACGAAATGAGTGCTTTGAGGAAAAATGGCACTTGGGACAGATGTACACTACCACCAGACAAGAAACCTGTTGGATGCCGGTGGGTGTATACAATAAAACGAAAGACAGATGGGACTATTGAGAGATACAAGGCTCGTTTGGCGGCGAAAGGCTATACCCAAACCTATGGGGTGGATTACGGAGAGACATTCTCACCAGTGGCAAAGATTGATACTATACGGGTCCTGTTCTCTATCGCTGCAAACATGGAGTGGCCTCTTCATCAATTCGACGGCAAAACTACCTTTCTTCATGGTGATCTGACAGAGGAAGTTTATATGGAGTGTCCACCAGGGTTCTCTCATGAGTTCGGGTCTCAGGAGGTCTGTCGACTGAAAAAAGCATTGTATGGTCTAAAACAGTCTCCTAGGGCGTGGTTTGGAAGATTTACCACTGCAATGAAGCGGTATAGATACAAGCAGAGTAACTAAGATCATACTCTGTTTTTAAAAGGAAGGGAGGGAAAAATCACATGCCTTATTATATATGTTGATGATATGGTTATTACCGGAGACGATGTCGAGGAGATAAAGAATCTTCGGGAGAACTTGTTCAGGGAGTTCAAAATGAAAGACTTGGGGTATTTGAAGTACTTTCTCGGAATCGAAGTCATGAGGTCAAATCAGGGGATTTACATATCACAGAGAAAGTACATTTTGGATCTTCTTACAGAGGCAGGGATGTTAAGTTGCAAGCCGGTTGATACTCCTATGGTAGTTAACCACGGATTGAAGATAGTAGAGGGAGCTGAAGCAACTGACCAAGGAAGATATCAACATTTGGTCGGAAAACTCATCTATTTGTCACACACGCGGCCTGATATCGCGTATGCAGTTAGAGTGGTTAGCCAATTCATGCATAAACCACAGAAGGAACACATAGAGCCTGCTTTGAGGATTCTAAAGTACTTAAAGGGGTCACCAGACACAGGAATTTTTTACAGGAAAAATGGTCATCTGAGAATAGAGGTTTACACAAATGCAGACTGGGCCGGAAACCCTATAGACCGGAGGTCTACTTCAGGGTTTTTTACCTTTGTTGGAGGTAATCTGGTCACCTGGAAGAGTAAGAAGTAGAAGGTTGTGGCATTGTCAAGTGCCGAGGCGGAGTTTAGAGGCATTGCGAAGGGGCTGGCAGAAATCTTGTGGCTTAGGAAGCTAATGATGGAAATCGGATTTCCGTCAGATGAGGCTTGTCCTCTAAACTGCGATAACAAGGTAGCAGTACAGATATCTGAGAATCCGGTACAACATGATAGGACAAAGCACGTCGAAGTAGATCGACACTTTATTAAAGAAAAGCTTGATGATGGGATCATCTCTCTACCGTTTGTACGATCAGAACATCAGTTGGCCGACATTCTCACTAAAGCAGCTACAAGCCGGTCTTTCCATGATATCTTATGCAAGTTAGGTATTGGGTGCCCCGTGACCTAACTTGAGGGGGAGTGTTGACCTAGCTAAACATGGAAGTTGTTAGGATCCCTACAAATCAGGAGCTATAATAGAAAGATTGTGTAGGACTCCTCTAATATATATTCTGGCTTGTAATCTCTATTGAATTAATTTATTCATCAAACAATTACAATGAATAAAGTTCTTTTTACCGCTTCCATATATGTCTTTTATCAGGGTGTTCCACATGGTCGTTATCAGCATCCCGACCCAAGCTATTTCGGACTCTAAAACTTCATTTCTTGCTCTGTTTTCGCTATGAATCACCTCCAAGCACAAAGTAATTATTAATGCTTACCATTTTCAACACCAGTAACTCCTGGATGGAAAATCGCTTTCAAGACATTGAATTCGCGTCGTTCGTTTGTAGAACTTGTTGGATAAGAGGGAAGAGACCTCCAAAACAAAGAGGTTACCCTCCACTGAATTAAGTCAGTAATCAATACAATAAGATTAATAATAAAAGAAATGAAGATAATGGAAAGAGCAATACTAAAGCTAAAAAAATGTTGAGAGTAGAGCAAAAAGTATTGCAAAATGTTGAGAATTGAGCAGAGAGCATTGCAAAATCGTTGTAAATATGTGTAAGCTAATGGTATGCTAAAAATGGAAGAATGGAGCTATTAGAGCTCATTTATAGTGAAAGGAGAGCAGGGAATTGCAGAGTAGGGGAGGTGATAATTGGCTTAGTGAGCAATTGAGAAATATCAACCAGTGGGTGCCATCTTCTGGAGAAAGCTGAGTTGTTTCGAATTTCAACGGTGGCTATCCTAAACCTTTCCCATGTTCCCATTGATTGGAATAATCCCTAGAATCGGAGGGAGCTGTTAGGGCTATGCCTAACCTGCTGAACTCTTCCGATGGGCCTAACAACCTGTCGGTCAGCCCGTCGGCTCACTGGTTGAACCCTCCTGTAACAGTTATCCATGACCCCCAATTATTTTCTAAATTGGTTGCGCTATGCATTATATAATTGAGTCATACTATATAATTTCCCCCAAACATCTTCCCCCATTTCTTCCCCTTGTTGCGGCTGTGAAGTTCTCCAAGGTTAGCATGTCAAGCGGATCCACTGCATGGAGTACACAAAGGTAAAATTTCCCCGTTGAGCGAGTTTTTTGCAAATGTGGCTATGAATTACCATTGAGAACATCATGGACTGTTTTGAATCCCGGTAGAAGATTTTGGGCATGCCCGAATTATGGGGTATTTAGAAATTTCTCTCAATTCTTGATTATACATGTAATTCAGTGTTATGAACTTATATTCTTTATTTTATTTTATTTATTTATTTATTTTTAACATCTGGAAGAAGGATTTTGCGGTTTTTTTAGGTGGTTGGATCCTTTTTTTTGTAGACGGGCCAAAGAAGTTACCCTACAGTTGCGTCGGGATAAGAAAAATCTGGAACACGAGTTGCTTGAAATTATGGAACGTGAAGCTGATTTGGAAAATTTAGTTGAAAATTATCGGAATGAGGTGAAGGGGTTCAAGAAGCCAAGTAGATGGTGCTCTTTGTTCAGTGGCTTCATGTTCGGATGTGTTTTCATGGTTATCTTGTTGTTGTTTCTTGTTAATAAGTAGGATATAACTAGTAGCATATCTTCGGATGTAATCTTATGAACATCAAGATGTTGTTTCTTGTTGTTGTGTAATAAAATGTGTGCTAAAATTCTGTTTTTTATAGCTCTATACCATCTTGAAAATCAAAATAGATCAAGCAAACTGATAATGCCAATATGTATGCAATAGGAACATAACTACAAATTGTCTGAATATAACAACAAATGGTCTGAATAAGAACAGTACAACAACCTGTTTAAAACATCATGGTCTAAGATAAAATATGACAATGTTTTTGTTTCAAACCACTGAAAGCCTCACAGTCTAACATAAAACAAAAGTGCAACAACATAAAACAACAGGTCTTCAAATTACATGTTTTCAAAGTTAACTCCAAACAACATTGATTCAATAACACAACATTCATTCCAGCCACTCCTACTTTGTTGCCTTTCCTTTTCCCTCCTGACTTGTTTTTTGGAGGTTGGGCACTGTGATGAAATTTATACCTCCTCGTACTATCACCGGTGTGCTTGATGTGGAGTTTTGAGTGAGCTTAAAACAAAAATAAACCACATTATTTAGAAGGATATACCATAAGATAACCTAGGAAAAAAACAAATTGTGTAAGAATGTATTGCAACTTACATTGACTGATTTTATTTTGTTTGAGGAGCCACCAATCTTAATCCCTGTTGTCTTTCTTGAACTCTTCACCTACACAATTTAAATTACAACAGATTAGTACAACTAAAACACTAAAAGACAGAAACTAAAATTTTATAATTACTGGCAATTTTTGCCTCCTTGAAGTGGTTGATTTAGTTGTGGATGTTGTAGTTTGCTTGACTGACTGAGTCCTTGAAACTTCAGGTGCATGAGAATCACCACTTAGGATTTGGTCTAGGTTCACTTCCATAGACTTTTCTCTGCTTTTTTCCTTGCGAGTCCTAGAATTATGACCCTGCACCCCACAACTTCTACATTTCATTTTAGTGTTAAATCTTCTCATTTTATTGGGATTAGCTGCTGGAGGCTCATCTGCTTGTCTTCCTTGCCTTTTTAGATCTTCCTGGCATATTTTCATACACAGGTGGGAGAGATGGCGGGAGATCAGTTAAAGGCCAAACCTCAGGTCCTGGAATTGGGTTGATGACTGGTAGATAAGCCCTTTTATAGGATTCTGTGCTGTAGAAATCATGGACGTAGTTTGCTGGTTCTTTATTCTTACACCAAATGGTAGAAATCCCATGTCTACAAGAAATACCTGTCAAATCCCACCTTCTGCAGCTGCATGACCTTTGATCCACTTCCACAACATGTTGATCAAAAGGTCCTTGAATCTGATACTTTGAATCACTTGCCTTGATGGGTATACACTCTCCAGCTTCCTTTGAGTTCTTGTCAAGGATTTTCAAAATTTTTGGACACACATTACCATCCCACTTTGCACCATTATCTCTGTTCACTTGAAACCTTGTCATAACAGTGTTTCTGATTGCTTCCAACATAGTGATAATTGGTTTATCCCTAGCAGACAGAAGAAGGGCATTAAAACTCTCACACATGTTGTTGAGGAGTATATCATTCCTTGGCATTGTAGTGAAATATGCTCTAGACCATTGGCTTGGTGCTTTTTTTACCAACCAGTTATATGCATCTTCATCAATCTCTTTCAAACTCTCTATTTTGGTCCTAAACTCCTCAATCCTAGTGGCCCTTGCTACAGCCCAAAGAACATTTTTAATACTCAACCCATGGAATCCATCCTTTTTCATGTTGCTGTGGAGGTGTCTTACACTGTTAGCATGCAATATTCTGTAATATTTATATTTTCTTGGTCACATTTTAAGTGCTTTTATTTGATATAAATTGGTGCTATAATATGGTTTTGTGTTTTAATTATAGCTGGGCCAATTTTATTATTTTGGAGACTTTTCGGGCCAATTAGGAAGATGTTGGGTTAATTTCTTAGGCATGGCTAAGTTGGGTCGTACGTGCTGTTGAGTTGTTGGGAAGAACCTGATTTAAATTGCTTGCATTATTGTTAGGAGTGGACCGTGGGCATAACTCATTTCATGGACTAAAATAGTGTTATGGCAGGTCTTTCTTTGCATTGGGCCAAAGAGAGTTGGAGCATGAGAATTAATTAATTGAGGCCCAAATTGAAGATGTAAGCCCACTTGGAAGACAATTGGAGCAAGGCCAATTTAATTAGACTTTGGCAGCAAGTCATGTACACGTGAGAAGCAAGAGTCCAATTTGGAATTGGATTAGACTTTGAGGGCTGAAATTTGGAGTGCTATTTAAGAAGTTTTGGGGCAGCAGTAGACAAGGGGGGTGCGCAGCAATTCTGGGGGCGTGAAGGCAGTAGCTTGAAGGCTTCCGAGATCGAGATCAATTCTTCTTCTTTTATTAATTAGTTTATGCTTTTTATTTATTTTGTGTTTTTGGACATGATTTTCATGAGTAACTAATTTCTTTAGTACCTAGTTAGGAATTTATAATTTATGTTTTTGACATCGTGAGACCTAATTGGTTTTTATAATTCAGTTTTAATTCAAGTATTTATTAATTCTCCGAGTGTCGTGTTTATTGTGATTTGTTTGCTTAGTGATAGTGCACGATCATCTAAGTAGATTTAATTGCATATAGCCATTCTTGATTGCATGAAGTTTATGTAATGCATGATAGATAATTAGTGGTACATTAAAGAGAAGGATTGGTTGCAGTTCTCAACTTATTAAGGGAGTTAATAATCAGATTTAAATTTAGCACGTGTCGTGACTAGGTTAATTTGGGCTAGTGTTTTCTTAATTCTTAATGTTGTTGACTCATTAAATCCTATCGAGTGTCTCTAGGGGGTTGTGAGTTGATTAGGGAATAACTGTCGAGTGTCTCTAGGTTATTCTATTATTTAAGAGAAAACGAGGCGAAGTCGAGTGTCTCTATCTGCTATAGCTAGTCTATTTGAATAACTGAATTTATTTTTGCGTCTATGATCGATGTCCTAAACTAAATTGTGATTCCTAGCTAGGTATTGTTTTCCCGTTGATTTATCGAAATCCAACTTCTAAGTGATTTATTGTTTTTCCTCTAGTTAATTTTAATTGCTTTATTAGTTTAGTTTAATTAAATTCCAAAAACCCTTACTTTTTCTTGTGCTTTCTCGTGAGTTTCCTGTGATTAATTAGAATTATTTTCAACCAATCTCTGTGGATTCGACCCGTTTGCACTATACTTTATTTTAGTTGTAAACCGGATTATAATTTATTTTGACGGATTCGACACATGTCAAATTTTGGCGCCGTTGCCGGGGATTGGTACTAATTGATTTTAATTCTTTTTTTTGAACAGGAGCATTCACAAAAAAGACAATCATCCAACAATGTTTGCGAATGCACAACAGTTCAACAATTATGCAAACATTCCAAGACACGTTAACGAGGTCAACTCTTCACCTTTTGATGAAATTAAGAACATGATAAGTGTTTTGGCTTCTAACCTTGGTGCAGGTGTACCCCAAGTAGCAAAGGTTTGTCAATTGTGTGCAAGCACGTTGCATCCCACCGATGCATGTCCATCCCTTCAAGTATACACTTCCGAAATTGTGGACCCATTCGGATATCAGCCTCCGATGTATAACCCATACTCCAACATGTACAATCCCAGATGGTATGATCAACCCAACACGAGTTATGCACCAAATCCACCTAATTTCCAACCCTTCGTACCTAGACCACCACCACCCCAACAAAAATCCCAACCGGATCCTACTTTCGATCCACAAGCAACCCAAATTGAAAATTTGGAATCAACTGTTCAGAACTTGGGAGTTATGGTTACGAATTTGGAGAATCAAATGGGGCAAATTGCAGTCGTATTGAGTAGAATTGAGAACCAAAGGAATTTGCCTTCGCAAATCGAGGATCCTAGGCATAATATTAGCCCCATCACGCTCAGAAGTGGTAACGAACTTCCACCACCGCTGGAGACGGAACAGGTATGGAAAACTGGGTCCGAAAGAGATCAGGCAGAGGGTACGACTTCATGTATGACCATACCTTATACCCCTACCGATACAGCGAGTCCGAAATTGTCGTACAACCCAAGCCCCTCGTGGTTCCACCTCCATTCCCTCAACGTTTAGTAGAAACGGAGAAACAGAAGGAACAGAAGAATAGTCTTGAGACGTTTCGAAAGGTTGAGGTGAACATTCCTTTGTTGGATGCTATTCAGCAAACCCCACGATGTGCAAAATATCTTGAGGAACTCTGCACCAGGAAAAGGAGACTGAAAGGTAATGAATGGTTAAATGTTGGAGAGAATGTCTCAGCTTTTCTGCAAAAGAAATTACCTCCTAAATGCGGAGACCAAGGTATGTTTTGCATTCCATGTAAAATTGGCAAGACTGAGATTAAGAAAACAATGTGTGATTTGAATGCACCCATTAATATTATGCCTCTATCTATTTATTCATCACTGAATCTTGGTCCTTTGAAAGATACAGGTATCATAATTCAGATGGTTGATCGCTCTATTGTATTCCCGGAAGGAGTATTAGAGGACATACTTGTGCAAGTTGATGGATTAATCTTTCCTGTTGATTTTTATGTGATTTATGAGGATGAAAATTCTTTAAGCGCTTCTGATATTTTACTTGGGCGACCTTTTCTCCGTACTGCTAATGCTAAAATAGATGTTCAAGAAGGCTTGTTGACTCTAGAATTTGATGGTGACATTGCAAAAATTAATGTTTATGAGTCAAGTAAAGATACTGATGAATTATCTAGTAATTTCGTTGATATGACTGAGAACTCAAGTAATGAAACTTTTGAGCCTAATAATGTGGAAAATCTAAGTCTTGAATCTTTTCAAAATTTGGTAGTTGAAAATTTTGAGAGTAAGCCAAAACATATTGGGTTGTCTATTGATCCTTGTGGGATGGTTTTACCATTAGAGGCTTTTAAATCTATGAATAGGGATGTTCTGACGCTTGATGCGCCTAATGCTATAACTGAACTAAATTCTTCCGTGTTTCAGGCACCTATTTTGAAATTCAAGAATTTTTTGAATAATCTGGAGTATGCCTTCAAGGGAGGAGGAAAATATGCAGATTCAAAGCTGATATACGATGATTTATGGAGTGAGCAGTTTTTTGAGGTGTACGACCTTAAGGTTTGGTCATACCTTACTGTCACGCTCTGGTATGCAGATATTCTCGACTATTTAACCACTATTTTCTTCAGATCTCACATACTTTTTGAGTACAGGAACCCAAGAGTCATTGTGAAGGATCATGAAATTTTTTTTTATAAGTGGTTGACGAAGTCTGTGCTGAGGCATTGTCGAATTGTGTTGAGAACCTCTACGAATCATCATCCCCAATCTAGAGGGCGCAATGGATTAGAAGATTCATCACCACATAGTCGAGGGGATTTATATGGAGGTTCTACCTCAATTTGAGTGGATTGATGCTCTTGGTTGTCTTGCAGGCGCGTTTTGTTTGCCAAATATTTCCAAATTGCTGCTGTTAAACTGTTGATGCTTCTGTGCAGGTTTTACCTCTAGGTATGACCATACCCTACATTCATACTATTTTTGCGGGGAAAAAAAAAAAAAAGCCCCCAGATCTGCGCTTCAGGGAAGTCCTCTTTTCTCTCGATTTTTTTTTTATTCCTTGAGGACAATGCATGATTTAAGTGTGGGGGGAGGGATAAGCCTATTTACTGATTGGCTTACATGCTTGAATTCGAATTTTTTTTATTTTTTTTTTCTGCATTAACTGTTTTTACTTGTTGTTTACTTGAATTTGAGGATGTTAGAAATTATGAATAATTTGCTCACATTTTGAATGTGTTTGCTTAAGCTTGAGGTTTGAATTTTTGCTAGAACTTATTAGCCACTTGAATACATGAAAGATTGTGTGAAATTTGATTAATTAGTACTTTGTTATGCCCTCATCTTTCGCCCACTAATTGAACGATTTTATGTACTTTGTTTAGATAGGTTAGTTATGTTTTTCAATAAAGTTCTGAAAATTGACAAGAATACACTTTAACTCCCTTCGAGGCGAAATAGATTGATTGACGAATGATTCGGGAGATGACTTAGGCATTCATTGTCGGTGTTTTTAGCCTTTTTATTGATTTTCACTAAATAAAACATCCCGATGTCCGCTGAGCCTTAGTATTGTGCAAAAATTTCTTACCACGTTACAAGCCGAGTGCACAATATAATTTTCTACCCTTATTTTTATTTACGCCTTGCTTACTCATTTTCTTTTTGGGGATTGTATTGATTGATGTCTAGACTCCTTTTTCCTTGGTTTGAAGAGAAAAGTTTCATTATGTTTGGAATAGAAAAAAAATATGAAGTGATGAAAAAAGAACAAGAAAAGAAGTCAAAAAGAAAAAAGAAAAAGAGAAGAAAAAAAAGCAAGAGTGAGAAAGAAAGAAATATGAGAGAGTTTGAGTCTTGTTGAAAAATCAATAAAGGGATGCGAATTGATTGAAGAAAAGGGAGTCTTTTGGGGAAGAACGAAGGGAAACACTTGGGATTTATTTAAAATGTGTAAGCTTGGTGTTAGCCTTTGATTTACTTTTTCCTACCTTGACCCAAACCTACATTACAAACTCGAAAGACCTTTCGATCCCGAGTTATGAGTTGATCAAATTAGTGGAGATTGGAGTGATGGGTGCATTCGAAATTGATGATCGGTTCTTATGCAAAAAAATACTAACTTATTTGTCTAATTTTTGTACATTCTTTTGTTCGATTCACACTACACACGAGGGTATGATTTTTGTACTAATTAATTGAATTTCGTGTGATTAAGTAATGTGTTTGATGTGCTAGATTCGTTTAGGCGAAAATTCGATGATCGCTTTTGTGAATATGTTTGATGGGAGTGATGTTTCAATTGATTTTTATTTCCCTCGAGGACGAGTGAATGAATAAGTGTGGGGGGATTTGTTAGCATGCAATATTCTGTAATATTTATATTTTCTTGGTCACATTTTAAGTGCTTTTATTTGATATAAATTGGTGCTATAATATGGTTTTGTGTTTTAATTACAGCTGGGCCAATTTTATTATTTTGGAGACTTTTCGGGCCAATTAGGAAGATGTTGGGTTAATTTCTTAGGCATGGCTAAGTTGGGTCGTACGTGCTGTTGAGTTGTTGGGAAGAACCTGATTTAAATTGCTTGCATTATTGCTAGGAGTGGACCGTGGGCATAACTCATTTCATGGACTAAAATAGTGTTATGGCAGGTCTTTCTTTGCATTGGGCCAAAGAGAGTTGGAGCATGAGAATTAATTAATTGAGGCCCAAATTGAAGATGTAAGCCCACTTGGAAGACAATTGGAGCAAGGCCAATTTAATTAGACTTTGGCAGCAAGTCATGTACACGTGAGAAGCAAGAGTCCAATTTGGAATTGGATTAGACTTTGAGGGCTGAAATTTGGAGTGCTATTTAAGAAGTTTTGGGGCAGCAGTAGACAAGGGGGGTGCGCAGCAATTCTGGGGGCGTGAAGGCAGTAGCTTGAAGGCTTCCGAGATCGAGATCAATTCTTCTTCTTTTATTAATTAGTTTATGCTTTTTATTTATTTTGTGTTTTTGGACATGATTTTCATGAGTAACTAATTTCTTTAGTACCTAGTTAGGAATTTATAATTTATGTTTTTGACATCGTGAGACCTAATTGGTTTTTATAATTCAGTTTTAATTCAAGTATTTATTAATTCTCCGAGTGTCGTGTTTATTGTGATTTGTTTGCTTAGTGATAGTGCACGATCATCTAAGTAGATTTAATTGCATATAGCCATTCTTGATTGCATGAAGTTTATGTAATGCATGATAGATAATTAGTGGTACATTAAAGAGAAGGATTGGTTGCAGTTCTCAACTTATTAAGGGAGTTAATAATCAGATTTAAATTTAGCACGTGTCGTGACTAGGTTAATTTGGGCTAGTGTTTTCTTAATTCTTAATGTTGTTGACTCATTAAATCCTATCGAGTGTCTCTAGGGGGTTGTGAGTTGATTAGGGAATAACTGTCGAGTGTCTCTAGGTTATTCTATTATTTAAGAGAAAACGAGGCGAAGTCGAGTGTCTCTATCTGCTATAGCTAGTCTATTTGAATAACTGAATTTATTTTTGCGTCTATGATCGATGTCCTAAACTAAATTGTGATTCCTAGCTAGGTATTGTTTTCCCGTTGATTTATCGAAATCCAACTTCTAAGTGATTTATTGTTTTTCCTCTAGTTAATTTTAATTGCTTTATTAGTTTAGTTTAATTAAATTCCAAAAACCCTTACTTTTTCTTGTGCTTTCTCGTGAGTTTCCTATGATTAATTAGAATTATTTTCAACCAATCTCTGTGGATTCGACCCGTTTGCACTATACTTTATTTTAGTTGTAAACCGGATTATAATTTATTTTGACGGATTCGACACATGTCAAATTTTGGCGCCGTTGCCGGGGATTGGTACTAATTGATTTTAATTCTTTTTTTTGAACAGGAGCATTCACAAAAAAGACAATCATCCAACAATGTTTGCGAATGCACAACAGTTCAACAATTATGCAAACATTCCAAGACACGTTAACGAGGTCAACTCTTCACCTTTTGATGAAATTAAGAACATGATAAGTGTTTTGGCTTCTAACCTTGGTGCAGGTGTACCCCAAGTAGCAAAGGTTTGTCAATTGTGTGCAAGCACGTTGCATCCCACCGATGCATGTCCATCCCTTCAAGTATACACTTCCGAAATTGTGGACCCATTCGGATATCAGCCTCCGATGTATAACCCATACTCCAACATGTACAATCCCAGATGGTATGATCAACCCAACACGAGTTATGCACCAAATCCACCTAATTTCCAACCCTTCGTACCTAGACCACCACCACCCCAACAAAAATCCCAACCGGATCCTACTTTCGATCCACAAGCAACCCAAATTGAAAATTTGGAATCAACTGTTCAGAACTTGGGAGTTATGGTTACGAATTTGGAGAATCAAATGGGGCAAATTGCAGTCGTATTGAGTAGAATTGAGAACCAAAGGAATTTGCCTTCGCAAATCGAGGATCCTAGGCATAATATTAGCCCCATCACGCTCAGAAGTGGTAACGAACTTCCACCACCGCTGGAGACGGAACAGGTATGGAAAACTGGGTCCGAAAGAGATCAGGCAGAGGGTACGACTTCATGTATGACCATACCTTATACCCCTACCGATACAGCGAGTCCGAAATTGTCGTACAACCCAAGCCCCTCGTGGTTCCACCTCCATTCCCTCAACGTTTAGTAGAAACGGAGAAACAGAAGGAACAGAAGAATAGTCTTGAGACGTTTCGAAAGGTTGAGGTGAACATTCCTTTGTTGGATGCTATTCAGCAAACCCCACGATGTGCAAAATATCTTGAGGAACTCTGCACCAGGAAAAGGAGACTGAAAGGTAATGAATGGTTAAATGTTGGAGAGAATGTCTCAGCTTTTCTGCAAAAGAAATTACCTCCTAAATGCGGAGACCAAGGTATGTTTTGCATTCCATGTAAAATTGGCAAGACTGAGATTAAGAAAACAATGTGTGATTTGAATGCACCCATTAATATTATGCCTCTATCTATTTATTCATCACTGAATCTTGGTCCTTTGAAAGATACAGGTATCATAATTCAGATGGTTGATCGCTCTATTGTATTCCCGGAAGGAGTATTAGAGGACATACTTGTGCAAGTTGATGGATTAATCTTTCCTGTTGATTTTTATGTGATTTATGAGGATGAAAATTCTTTAAGCGCTTCTGATATTTTACTTGGGCGACCTTTTCTCCGTACTGCTAATGCTAAAATAGATGTTCAAGAAGGCTTGTTGACTCTAGAATTTGATGGTGACATTGCAAAAATTAATGTTTATGAGTCAAGTAAAGATACTGATGAATTATCTAGTAATTTCGTTGATATGACTGAGAACTCAAGTAATGAAACTTTTGAGCCTAATAATGTGGAAAATCTAAGTCTTGAATCTTTTCAAAATTTGGTAGTTGAAAATTTTGAGAGTAAGCCAAAACATATTGGGTTGTCTATTGATCCTTGTGGGATGGTTTTACCATTAGAGGCTTTTAAATCTATGAATAGGGATGTTCTGACGCTTGATGCGCCTAATGCTATAACTGAACTAAATTCTTCCGTGTTTCAGGCACCTATTTTGAAATTCAAGAATTTTTTGAATAATCTGGAGTATGCCTTCAAGGGAGGAGGAAAATATGCAGATTCAAAGCTGATATACGATGATTTATGGAGTGAGCAGTTTTTTGAGGTGTACGACCTTAAGGTTTGGTCATACCTTACTGTCACGCTCTGGTATGCAGATATTCTCGACTATTTAACCACTATTTTCTTCAGATCTCACATACTTTTTGAGTACAGGAACCCAAGAGTCATTGTGAAGGATCATGAAATTTTTTTTTATAAGTGGTTGACGAAGTCTGTGCTGAGGCATTGTCGAATTGTGTTGAGAACCTCTACGAATCATCATCCCCAATCTAGAGGGCGCAATGGATTAGAAGATTCATCACCACATAGTCGAGGGGATTTATATGGAGGTTCTACCTCAATTTGAGTGGATTGATGCTCTTGGTTGTCTTGCAGGCGCGTTTTGTTTGCCAAATATTTCCAAATTGCTGCTGTTAAACTGTTGATGCTTCTGTGCAGGTTTTACCTCTAGGTATGACCATACCCTACATTCATACTATTTTTGCGGGGAAAAAAAAAAAAAAGCCCCCAGATCTGCGCTTCAGGGAAGTCCTCTTTTCTCTCGATTTTTTTTTTATTCCTTGAGGACAATGCATGATTTAAGTGTGGGGGGAGGGATAAGCCTATTTACTGATTGGCTTACATGCTTGAATTCGAATTTTTTTTATTTTTTTTTTCTGCATTAACTGTTTTTACTTGTTGTTTACTTGAATTTGAGGATGTTAGAAATTATGAATAATTTGCTCACATTTTGAATGTGTTTGCTTAAGCTTGAGGTTTGAATTTTTGCTAGAACTTATTAGCCACTTGAATACATGAAAGATTGTGTGAAATTTGATTAATTAGTACTTTGTTATGCCCTCATCTTTCGCCCACTAATTGAACGATTTTATGTACTTTGTTTAGATAGGTTAGTTATGTTTTTCAATAAAGTTCTGAAAATTGACAAGAATACACTTTAACTCCCTTCGAGGCGAAATAGATTGATTGACGAATGATTCGGGAGATGACTTAGGCATTCATTGTCGGTGTTTTTAGCCTTTTTATTGATTTTTACTAAATAAAACATCCCGATGTCCGCTGAGCCTTAGTATTGTGCAAAAATTTCTTACCACGTTACAAGCCGAGTGCACAATATAATTTTCTACCCTTATTTTTATTTACGCCTTGCTTACTCATTTTCTTTTTGGGGATTGTATTGATTGATGTCTAGACTCCTTTTTCCTTGGTTTGAAGAGAAAAGTTTCATTATGTTTGGAATAGAAAAAAAATATGAAGTGATGAAAAAAGAACAAGAAAAGAAGTCAAAAAGAAAAAAGAAAAAGAGAAGAAAAAAAAGCAAGAGTGAGAAAGAAAGAAATATGAGAGAGTTTGAGTCTTGTTGAAAAATCAATAAAGGGATGCGAATTGATTGAAGAAAAGGGAGTCTTTTGGGGAAGAACGAAGGGAAACACTTGGGATTTATTTAAAATGTGTAAGCTTGGTGTTAGCCTTTGATTTACTTTTTCCTACCTTGACCCAAACCTACATTACAAACTCGAAAGACCTTTCGATCCCGAGTTATGAGTTGATCAAATTAGTGGAGATTGGAGTGATGGGTGCATTCGAAATTGATGATCGGTTCTTATGCAAAAAAATACTAACTTATTTGTCTAATTTTTGTACATTCTTTTGTTCGATTCACACTACACACGAGGGTATGATTTTTGTACTAATTAATTGAATTTCGTGTGATTAAGTAATGTGTTTGATGTGCTAGATTCGTTTAGGCGAAAATTCGATGATCGCTTTTGTGAATATGTTTGATGGGAGTGATGTTTCAATTGATTTTTATTTCCCTCGAGGACGAGTGAATGAATAAGTGTGGGGGGATTTGTTAGCATGCAATATTCTGTAATATTTATATTTTCTTGGTCACATTTTAAGTGCTTTTATTTGATATAAATTGGTGCTATAATATGGTTTTGTGTTTTAATTACAGCTGGGCCAATTTTATTATTTTGGAGACTTTTCGGGCCAATTAGGAAGATGTTGGGTTAATTTCTTAGGCATGGCTAAGTTGGGTCGTACGTGCTGTTGAGTTGTTGGGAAGAACCTGATTTAAATTGCTTGCATTATTGCTAGGAGTGGACCGTGGGCATAACTCATTTCATGGACTAAAATAGTGTTATGGCAGGTCTTTCATTGCATTGGGCCAAAGAGAGTTGGAGCATGAGAATTAATTAACTGAGGCCCAAATTGAAGATGTAAGCCCACTTGGAAGACAATTGGAGCAAGGCCAATTTAATTAGACTTTGGCAGCAAGTCATGTACACGTGAGAAGCAAGAGTCCAATTTGGAATTGGATTAGACTTTGAGGGCTGAAATTTGGAGTGCTATTTAAGAAGTTTTGGGGCAGCAGTAGACAAGGGGGGTGCGCAGCAATTCTGGGGGCGTGAAGGCAGTAGCTTGAAGGCTTCCGAGATCGAGATCAATTCTTCTTCTTTTATTAATTAGTTTATGCTTTTTATTTATTTTGTGTTTTTGGACATGATTTTCATGAGTAACTAATTTCTTTAGTACCTAGTTAGGAATTTATAATTTATGTTTTTGACATCGTGAGACCTAATTGGTTTTTATAATTCAGTTTTAATTCAAGTATTTATTAATTCTCCGAGTGTCGTGTTTATTGTGATTTGTTTGCTTAGTGATAGTGCACGATCATCTAAGTAGATTTAATTGCATATAGCCATTCTTGATTGCATGAAGTTTATATAATGCATGATAGATAATTAGTGGTACATTAACGAGAATGATTGGTTGCAGTTCTCAACTTATTAAGGGAGTTAATAATCAGATTTAAATTTAGCACGTGTCGTGACTAGGTTAATTTGGGCTAGTGTTTTCTTAATTCTTAATGCTGTTGACTCATTAAATCCTGTCGAGTGTCTCTAGGGGGTTGTGAGTTGATTAGGGAATAACTGTCGAGTGTCTCTAGGTTATTCTATTATTTAAGAGAAAACGAGACGGAGTCGAGTGTCTCTATCTGCTATAGCTAGTCTATTTGAATAACTGAATTTATTTTTGCGTCTATGATCGATGTCCTAAACTAAATTGTGATTCCTAGCTAGGTATTGTTTTCCCGTTGATTTATCGAAATCCAACTTCTAAATGATTTATTGTTTTTCCTCTAGTTAATTTTAATTGCTTTATTAGTTTAGTTTAATTAAATTCCAAAAACCCTTACTTTTTCTTGTGCTTTCTCGTGAGTTTCCTGTGATTAATTAGAATTATTTTCAACCAATCTCTGTGGATTCGACCCGTTTGCACTATACTCTATTTTAGTTGTAAACCGGATTATAATTTATTTTGACGGATTCGACACCTGCCAAATTTTGCACAGAAACAGTTGTCAGCATCAGGAAAACATGTTCAAAATCAGGTATCAAACCCTTCTGCTTATCACTCATAAATGTACACTCATATTGGTTTTCAATCTCCAGATCATTTTCAAGTAAATTCAAAAATCACACCCAAGTTTTCTTAGTTTCACCCTCTATAACAGCATATGAAATAGGAAACATGTTGTTATTGGGATCAACACCAACTGCAGTGAGTAACATGTCACCCTGTAGACCCTTAAGAAAACATCCATCAACCCCAACAACCTTCCTGCAAGCTTTAAACCCTTGTTTGCATGCCTTAAAACAGATGTAAATCCTCTGAAACTGAGATTTTCCATCTTCATTTTCAATCAGTTTAAGAACCACAGTTGAATCAGGATTACTTCTTAGTAATTCAGCACAATAGTCTCTAATCCTTGCAAATTGCAGCTTCAAAGTCCCCTCTATAATCATTTTTGCCTTTTTAAATGCCCTGTAGACCTGTGGTTTTGAAATATTAACCTTCAACCGTGGTCCTCATCTCATCCTTAAAATCATCAACTCCCATTTTAGAACTGCCCTTCAACTTTTTGACAAAAGTTTTTGCCAACCACCCACTCTTCAAATTGTTGTTGTTATAGGCCTATGGACACTTGTTATGCAAAGGGTTATAGCTCTTTATTTGCCTTGATTTATCATTTTATGCAGGAGACACCCACAACCCCCAAGAACAACCCTTTCTACACTTAACTTGAAGTCTATTGCTATCATTTTTTACAAACTTAAAACTAATCCCCCTCCTAAGACAGTGTGACTCAATTGCAAATTTGGCCTCCTTTTTGCTAGCAAAAGTTAGCTCTACCTGCAATGTAGGATTTTTACCATCGGTTTTGGGATTAATTTTAGGGAATGATTGCCCAGCTTCTTCATCTGACCCATATACACTCTCAAATTCATCACTGTCCTCTACATCCCCATAAATCTCTGCCTCAAAATTTTCCACCTCCTCTTGTATTAAAAAATCAACTTTTTCTTTTTTTTTAGCTTGTTCCTCACATCCATACAATTCAACATCACTTTCAACAAAGTCACCATAATTTACATCATCTTCATACATATCATAGTCACTATCTTCAAATGACTCACACTCACTATCATTACTATCATCAGAATTGGCACTAACATGCTCTTTAGTGGGTGGATCATCAAGAAAAGAGAAGTCAATTAGAGGCTCAGAATCAAAGAAGTTGGAGGTATTTTGTGTATCAGATTCGGGTGTTATGTTTACATTGTGAGGGGTAGGAACATCATTCAAACTACCATAAAAAGCAACCTCATGCTCAGGTATCATTGGTGCATTAATACCAACATGCTCAACATAAATATCTAACACCCTATCAAACTCAACAATGTAATTTTGTAAGTTTACCACGTCCGCATCTCTCTCAATTAACTTACTGCCATTCCCCAAATTACTACCAAATCTGTGCCAAAACTTACAAGAGTCTTTTTCATACCCAAGCTTCTATACTATATCATGCAATTCAAGTAACCCAAATAAGTCACCATCAATTTCATCAAAAAAGTCAACTATACCCCTAACATACCTCCGAGCAGGCTCTTCTACCATGATACCACCATGAAATATTTTGATGCTGTACATTGTAGGCACAGCTGTAAGGGGAAAAAATAAAGTCAGAAGTTTTACAAAAAATACCCATTAAACACCGAGAAGTTATCGTAAACCAAGCAAAAATTGTCACCCAAAAAAAATTCAAACCAAGAAATGAAAATACTCACAATATTTAGGCCGTTCCCGCACCCATGGAGGCCTGAGAGCCATATCCCTCCTCCAAATACTTGTGAAATTCTCGTCAAATCCCACAGCTTGTGTATCTTCGAAAAATTGCACTTCCACAGCTTGTAATCACCAAGAACACAAAATTTAATGTTCTATTACATGCTTCAGAGCTGCGAAGTTGAAAAATTTTGGAGCTTTTAGCACAAAGAAGAATTGGGGGAAGTTGGGGGGAGGGGGGAATGCTGCAATTTTTGTCTAATTCAGGTAAATTCCGACATAAGGTTAACAAAGTTAGTCACGTGAATTGCACGTGAGTAACTAACACGAATATTCCGTTTCCACTACAAAAAAACAGCCATTTCCAGACGAACTTTTCAGACGAAATTCCAGACGACTTCGTCTGGAAAATTCAATTTCCGACGAACTTCCGGCAAAATTCCGACCAACATCAAGTCGTCTGAAAAACACTCGTCTGAACATATTTCAGACGAACTTTCAGACCAAATTTCCGACGAAAATATATCCCGACGAACTTTCCGGCCAAATTCCGACGAACCATTGTGTCGTCCGAGATCTATAGAGTTCCGACGAACTATTTTTCCGACGAATTCCAGACGAACTTCCCGGCCAACGTTCCGACGAATTTTCCGACGAACTAATTTTTTCAGACGAACTTTTTAGAATTTTATTATTTTATTATTATTTTTCAGACGAACTTCAGACGAACTTTCAGACGAACTTTCAGAATTTTATTATTTTATTATTATTTTTCAGACGAACTTCAGACGAACTTTCAGACGAACTTTCAGAATTTTATTATTTTATTATTATTTTTCAGACGAACTTCAGACGAACTTTCAGACGAACTTTCAGAATTTTATTATTTTATTATTATTTTTCAGACGAACTTCAGACGAACTTTCAGAAGTTTATTATTTTATTATTATTTTTCAGACGAACTTCAGACGAACTTTCAGACGAACTTTCAGAATTTTATTATTATTTTTCAGACGAACTTTCAGAATTTTATTATTATTTTTCAGACGAACTTCAGACCAACTTTCAGACGAACTTTCAGAATTTTATTATTTTTATTATAAATCCAGACGAACTCTTTCGTCGCAAATTTATTTTCTTTTTATAATATATTTTATAAATTTTTATTTTTATCCTGATTGTATCCATATAAAAACAATGATTTGAAATTTAATAATATAGATAAATCTGACAACATTATAATTGCAATCCTTCAAAAATAAATTCTTACAAGAACATCCAGCAACATTATAATTCCAAATCCTACATAGATAAATTCGTACATGAAAATTGACAAATTCTAACAACTTTAGAATTTCTACATAATAAAATGAGTGCTACAAGTTTCAATCTGATAACCTTTTTTCCAAAACACAAAACAAACATGTCATAGCAGTCTTGTTCCTTTTCACTTGCTTCTTCTAAATTCCTTTTCACTTGCTTGTTCATCGATCTGATAGAACATAAAATACAACAAAAATAAATCAAATAAGCACCAATTCCACTTGAATTTAAACAAACTCAACAAACGGTCTAGGCTATAAACTAACTAAACATGTAAACTTCAGAAATTCCAAATGCTCATGCAAGAATCTTCAAATTCAAGAATCAAACTAAAAACAACATAATTCAACAATGAAAAAAAATAAACTCTCCTTGCTGCTGTATCACTATAAAAAATTCAAAGATAACTCATCATTATAATTCATCATTCACTATTTATAACAAGAATCAAACCCAAAACAACCTAGTTCATCATTCTCACTAACTTGCTTGGTCATTTGATTGGCCTCGTACATTGGAGTTTGCATTAATCTGTTGTTCAAATATAGTTGCCATATGTTTTATTGCAGATAAAATCTCTCCCTGCTGCTGTGCAACCTGCTCCTGTTGTCGTCGCAGCTCAGCTTGCTCCTCGATCATTTCGTGTCGTAACGCAGCTTGTTGTTCAATCAATTGTTGTTGCTGCCTTCTCAATTCATCAAGTTCTGGCAATGCAACCGAGCTAGTGGAACAATGCTGAGAACTAGTGGATGCACTAGTAGTACGTGAGCATTTGCTCTTCAAGTAGGGCATCCCGTACACCTCACCCTTCTTGTTTGGGCCCCCAGCAGCTTGTTGCCATAATTCAACATCAGTAGGCAAGTTAGCTCTATCCTCGTCACTAAGTTGAGCTGCTTGTTGGTTCCTAATCTCTTTCAACTTCTCATAGTTTTCCTAAATTATTATATCATGCAAGTGTAATCATGAATTTGTATAACAACTAAAATAAATGATTAACTGCTCATAAATATATTCAAACAATTAAACTTACATATGTCAAGCGTGAACGCTCGTCAACCCATCTATCTCCACCAACATCATCACTCTTCTCATTATTTCCTTCACCCCCTTCAGCAATATCACCAACATTCTCATTTGGTATTTGCTTTTTATCCGACCTTCTGGTGCGAGTGATCTTATATATCTCTTCGTGGGGGATGTCCCTATTTTCCCTCTCGCTCTACAATTAATTTATACTTAATAGTATATTTATTCAAATAATAAATATAATTTAAAATATTTGCAAGTTAATGACTTACCAATCTTTTTCAAAGAGTAGCAGCTGAAACGCACCCACCAGTATGAAGTACCCCTCATTTGCTTGAAGCCCTATTTTGCTTGTTTTTAACAGACTTGGCTAAGAATTCCGGGGTCTTCCACCATTCAGACAAATTATCATAAACTGACTGCAACATCCATCCCGGCTTTTTACCATTATTTCTAATCCTATTGAAATGATCAGCCATGCGTTTTGCTCCAACGATCTCAAAGGCTTGTCGCATATGCATCTCATGTTGGGGTTCCCAATATACATACTTCTGCAAAGTAAACACATAAACACACAAAACAGGACATTAATATTTATTTTCTGCACAAATTAATTAAATACGAAATATGTAAGTAATACCTTCCATTCCTCAAACCACTCGTTAACAACATTTAGGGGAATGTCTTTCCACGTCCTATACGGCTCAGTTAACTTCGATTTCATGACATTAGTAAGACTACTTGTCCCATCCAAATTATCCGTATACCTAGATATAAAAATTCTTAGAACATACATAAACTCCACAAATATTATAAAACTCAATAAATTTTATGTTTTCTACTTACAAATCTCCAGCAGGCTCTAATTTCTTTTTATTGGTGGATAGTGGAGCAGGCATGACAGGTGGCCCATTGCATTGTGATCTATTTGATGGTTCTGCAGAATTCGATTCACCAATTTGTGGAGAAGGAGATGATGATGGTAGTGTAGTAGATGGTAATGGTTGTGTAGCAGAAGATGATGGTTGTGGGGAAGCAGCCAGTGATTGTGGTGGAGAAGGAGCTAATGGAGAAGATACTAATGTGCCATCGCCATATACATTAGCCGCATTAGGAGACGAGGTAGGAGTTAGAATTTAGAAATTAGACTTTTGGAAAAATTTTCTATATTCCATTGATTTCTATGTCAAACGATTACAGCAGAGGCTACAATAAATAGGATACAAATTCCTACAAAAAAGGAAACAAGATATATACAGACGTGATTACCTAAATCCCGCTAAATCAGGGATTCCACCAAATCCTAACCGTAATCTCCAACACTCCCCCTCAAGTTGACTGTGGGGTCACACACATTCAACTTGTTTAGAACACTTGAGAACACTCTCTCAGTTACAGCTTTAGTGAGGATGTCCGCCAATTGATCTTCTGATCGTATAAAAGGAAGAGTCACGACCCCACTTTCAAGTTTCTCTTTAATGAAATGCCTGTCCACTTCTATATGCTTCGTCCGGTCATGCTGAACTGGATTCTCTGAAATACTTATAGCTGCTTTATTATCACACCATAAACGACACTTCTCTTTCACAGAAAAACCAAGCTCCTCAAGTAACTTTCGTAGCCACAAAACTTCTGCCAATCCTCCTGCAATTCCCCTAAACTCAGCCTCTGCACTGGAAAGAGCAACCACCTTCTGTTTCTTGCTTTTCCATGTGACAAGATTCCCTCCAACCATGGTAAAGTACCCTGAGGTGGAACGTCGATCATCCTGACTTCCTGCCCAGTCTGCATCTGTGTAGGCTTCAATAGATAGATTGCCATGTTTTTGAAACAAAACCCCTCTTCCGGGCAATCCTTTGAGATATCTAACAATCCTGAGTGCTGCCTCCATATGGTCACGCTGTGGTCGGTGCATGAACTGACTCAATACACTTACTGCATAGGCAATGTCTGGCCTAGTTTGTGATAAGTAAATCAACTTCCCAATGAGATGCTGGTATCGGCCTCGATCCACTGTTTCTGCCCCGTCTGTGATCTTCAGCCCATGATTAACTACAATAGGAGTCCCCGCTGGTTTGCTGTCAAGTAATCCCGTCTCTGCTAATAGATCAAGCACATACTTCCGTTGGGAAATAAAGATTCCCCGCCTCGACCTAAGTACTTCAATACCTAAGAAGTACTTTAACTCCCCCAAATCTTTCATTTCAAACTCCTCAAACAGATTTTTCCTCAATTGCTTAATTTCCTCAAGATCATTCCCAGTGATGATCATATCGTCCACATAAATGATAAGACAGGTTACTAGCTCACCCCTTCTCTTAAAGAACAAAGTATGGTCCGAATTACTCTGTTTGAACCCATACTTCTTCATAGCAACTGTAAATCTTCCAAACCAGGCTCTTGGAGACTGCTTAAGCCCATAGAGTGCTCTCTTCAACCTGCATACTTCCCCAACACAAAACTGTTCAGAGAATCCTGGTGGAGGTTCCATGTACACCTCCTCTTCCAACTTACCATGCAAGAAGGCATTTTTTACGTCAAACTGATGCAACGGCCAATCCTGATTAGCTGCTATTGAGAAAAGTACTCTGATAGTGTCAATCTTAGCAACTGGAGAAAACGTCTCCGAATAATCCACTCCGTACGTCTGTGTATACCCCTTGGCTACCAACCTAGCCTTGTACCGCTCAATGGACCCATCAGATCGATGTTTGATGGTGAACACCCACCTGCAACCTACTGGTCTCTTTCCTGGTGGTAACCTACACTTTTCCCAAGTCATGTTCTTTTCAAGGGCCATCATTTCTGTTTTCATGGCCAACTTCCACTCATCTTTCTTCTGAGCTTCTTCAACTGTTCTAGGAAGCACATCACTGTAGACTGCCGCTGAGTATGCTCTAGCTGTCACTGTTAGCTTTCCCTGTGCATAATCAGCTACCGGATACTGAGATTTTCTGGGTTCATACTCTGGCTCATACCTCCTTGGAGGCACCCCCCGAGTACTCCTTGGTGGAAGGACATACCGGTCACTTCCCATGGGCTCCCCCTGAACTTGTCTTTCCTGATCCTGTACTTCTCCCTGAACCTGTCTTTCCTGTACTTCTCCCTGAACCTGTCTTTCTGGATCCTCAGGAACATTCAGTGGTTCGGATCCTGGGACTGGTGCTGACACGAGGGGCTGAACTGTGGGAGACGTGTGCTCGGTGGTCCCGCCTACTGGATCTTTTGGGTCCGGATCTGGCATAGTGGGGTATGACACCCAACTTAGTGGATCTATAGACTGCTCCCCCTGACCGCTAGGTTGGGTGTGGTAGAAGAACTCGGTTTCTAGGAAGTTACAATTCATGGTGGTGTACATACATCGTGTGGACGGGTGATAACAACGATACCCTTTTTGATTGACTCCATACCCAACAAAGACACATTTAACTGAACATGGATCAAATTTAGTACGTTCCTGTTTAGGGATATGAACAAAGACTGAACACCCAAAGACACGAGGCTGTAGAGTCAGAGGTGTGGGAACACTAACATATCTGGAGAGTTCTGAGAGAGGTGTCTTAAGATCAAGAATCTTAGTGGGCAGTCTATTGAGGAGGTAAACAGCTGTGGCAATAGCTTCAGGCCAGAAGGACTTAGGAACACCTGCATCAAACATAATGGCCCTAGCGATTTCAAGGATGATCCTATTTTTACGTTCAGCAACCCCATTTTGTTCAGGTGTATGAGCACAGGTGGTTTGGTGAACAAGACCCTTTTCTGAGAAAAACTGTTTAAAGCTGGAATTAACATATTCCCCCCCATTATCTGACCGAAGGATCTGTATTTTGGCATTAAACTGAGTTTGGACCATGTTATAAAATTGGACAAACTTAGAAAAAACCTCTGATTTATGTTTCAAAAAATATATCCAAGTCATGCGAGAGCAATCATCAACAAATAAAACAAAGAAACGGAAACCAGAGTGAGAACCCGTATATGGAGCTGGGCCCCAGACATCTGAATGTATCAGGGAAAAAACTGTATTCACACGGGTTCCAGAATAGTGATATGACTGTTTATGACTCTTAGCCAGAATGCAAGTTTCACAGGATAACTGACTCTGACTTCTAGACGGAAAAATACTTGGAAAAAGTAAATGCAAGTAGCTAACCGATGGGTGACCTAATCGACGATGCCATAGCCACTGTTGCCTCTCAACGGTCCCGTGAGCCAGCGCTGCAGTGCCGTTTTGAGCCACATCATCCACATAGTACAACCCATCACGTTCAGTGCCACGCCCAATCACTTTCCCCGACTGAATATCCTGCAGAAGACAGAAACCAGAATAGATCACTACAACGCAATTCAATTCCCGGGTAACATGACTAACTGAAAGTAACTTGCAGGATAAACTGGGAACATATAAACAATTTTTCAAGGTTAAGGAAGGAGATATATCAATCGTTCCGGTGCCCTGAACTGACAATAGATCCCCGTTAGCACACTGAATAGCTGGTCTCGCAGACTTTGACACTGTAATTAAGTCATTATGGTCATAAGTCATTGTATCGGTGGCCCCGCAATCAAGGATCCACTCGGCTGGCTTGGGTCCTTGAGTTATATAGGCACTTCCGCATTTTGGAGGATTATTATGAGTTTCCACCAAACTTGGGGGGCCATTCTGTATAGAATTAAAAACTTGGGGACCAATCTGAACTTTCTTCAACCTTTGGGGACTGATCTGCAAACCCTTCAAACTTTGGGGGTCAACCTGCACAAAGCTGGGATTTGGGGGGCTATATTGCAAATTTTCATTTAAATAGGGTTGGGTTTGCAAATCCCCAACCCTATTTCCTTCTCTTTTAGCCGACATCTTCCTTTCCAATTCCAGACTTGGGAAATCTGGAGGATTCGTCGCCTCTTGGCTTGACGACCCCAGCTGCATCTCCTCGAACCCCGGCGGCACTGGCCTCGCCGCCGGCGGTCTCCGCTGCTGCAATCCACGCGACGGCGGTATTGTGAAGTCTGGAGGATCCGCCGCCTCATGGAGACCTGCCGCCTCTTGGCTTGGCGGCCCTCGCTGCACAAATCTGAGACCACTGTTATTCTTCTCAAAAAACGGCGGTACTAGTTTCGCTGGTGATGATAACTGTTTCGGACCAAGAGCAGGCGGCACTGATCTCGCCGCCTGCGCCGTGAAGGCGAACCCCACTTCGCCCTCTTTATCTCCGGTTTCTTGTGCTTCTGTGGTGGTGTTGGCTACGGCGGCGATGGTGGCGCTTCTGTTGCTACCGCCGTCGTCATGCCGCTGCTGTCCGGTTCCTTGTATTTCTGTGGCGACGGCTATGGCGGCGCTACTGGTGCTGCCGCCGTCGCACTGTGAATGCTCCGCCTCCGATGGTCGCGGGTCTGAGCTTGGTTTGGTCATGCCGGCAGATGATGAGCTCGGAAACTCGTCGGAAAGCTATGAACGACGAACCTGCTCTGATGCCAAGTTAGAATTTAGAAATTAGACTTTTGGAAAAATTTTCTATATTCCATTGATTTCTATGTCAAACGATTACAGCAGAGGCTACAATAAATAGGATACAAATTCCTACAAAAAAGGAAACAAGATATATACAGACGTGATTACCTAAATCCCGCTAAATCAGGGATTCCACCAAATCCTAACCGTAATCTCCAACAGTAGGAGCAAATGCTGAAGGGTTGTTGATGATCATATTGCCCCGAGTATGTCGGCCTGTTGTACCCCGTAAACCTCTATTGATATTACCACGAGTACGATTCATCTACAATAATCACATTAAATACATAACCGTTGTTGTTTTCTCCATATATTATAATAATTATTGTAGATTTTTTTGATGAAATTGAATACATCCATATATTATATTATTTCGTTTTATTAAAGTTAAGTGAAAGAAAGAAATAAGTAAATAATAAAAATATGAACTTACTGAAGGTGCCCAGATAAAGATCTTTATTCCCAGCAACTCTTCCGAAAGTGTGTGCCTGAGAATATAAATTTCAGTAATAAGTAATAATGACGACAATAATATGGTTTCAATAAGAGGTTAGAACCCTTCTTCCTCAAAAGGACTCCAATAAGAGGTTTGCATCTGGTTTATGATAAGACGAATTAGAATGCCAGAATCATGCTAAAGATACATTTTGGTTTGATAATTGTTGGTTGTTGCAGGAAAAGCAGCACAACAATTGTGTATTTTTAAAATGTAGTAAATAATATGTATGTAATAAAACAAATACTCAAATAATTGCTTATATAAAAGACAAGGCAAAGATTCGTCAAAGTGGTGTTTTCTTGTTAAACTAATGTATGACATTCAAAAATGACATACTCATCTTTACATAGAACAAATATATGACATTAACTAGTCAGTATGTCAAATCTAAGAAACTTCTACCTATTGCATCTTTCTACAATCAATCTGCGAAGTATACAATCTCCATTGTCAATTCTCCATTACAATCAATCTGCGAAGTATACAATCAATCTTCCTACTTTGAATAATTGTGTATTTTTAGAATTCATAAAACAAATGAAATTATAGTAGGGATTAATAAAATGCTCCATTATTTCATAATAAAATCAAATTTATAATAAAATGCAGAATTTATAAACACTTCAACTTAGAAATTAATTATCTCACCTCTCAACTTAATCAGAATCATCGTATTTGTCAGAGTCAATGTCTTCATCATCATGTTGTTCAAATAACTCTTCTATATCATCCTCATTTTCACTATTATTATCATTCGGTTGTTCAATTTCAATATCCTCAACGGTATTATTATGGTCAACCAACTCACCTACAACATCATCAGAGGCAACATTATTTACAATTACTCCTCCATCACTTTGATAAGCTATTTGTAGAGGTTCTTCTATTTCTATTCTCCCTTTCGCTTTAGCTTTAATGACAACGAACCATTGTTGCTTGTCTCTAATACGACCTGGATATTGAACAAAGTAAACTTGACGAGCTTGATGGGCAAGTATGAAGGGATCATATTTTCTGTATTTGCCACTTTGTCTAACTTCTACGGTCATGCATTCTGCATCTCCAATCCGAGTTCCTTGTTTGGGAGTTGGATCAAACCACTCACATTTAAATAGAATCACCTTCTTGATGGGTTCTCCTGGATATTCTAATTCAATAATTTGATCCAAAGTTCCATAATAGTCATCTTCACTACCAGCTTCATCATCGCTACCTTTAACCCAAACCCCACTATTCATCGTCTTTTTCCCACGACTCCAATATTTTGTGTGAAACTTAAAACCGTTTACAAAATATTTGGGCCACATTTTAACTTTTAGAAGAGGACCGCAAGACAAATGATATAAGTGTGGGTCGTTAATTCCATTGGTAGGATTCTGAACCTGTATAAAATTATTTTTGATTGTTAGATTATGTATGCAAATTATTAAATATTAATTTTTCACAAATTTACTTACGTAATTCTTGAACCTTCCTGCAAATTCTTCTTCAACTCGACCACTACCATCAATATTGCCAATTTTAAACTCCTCGACAAAGAAACTACAAAGTTCACCAGTATCAAATTTTGTTAAAATTATAACTTGATTCTTACGATATAATAAATTGATTAATTCTCTAACTTACTCAAAGAAGTTTTGGATCTCGTCGCAATTCAATAAGATGTAAGTTCTCACAGACTTGTACTCCTTATCATCCAAAAAACGAGTACTACATGCACCTGAAGCACGTCCTGGTTGATTGAAAATAGCTAGCGTTTGAGGAATTGAATCATCAATACCACCATCATCATTCCTCACCACCCTTGTTCTCATGGAACGGACATGAGATTGAAAATAGAAAGACCAAAAATGAGCTGTCTCACCCCTAGTTTGTTAAAGTCCCTCAAAAGATCAAAAAACTTCTGAGTTTCTGCATTAGGCAACTCCTCATTATAAGTTTGTTGAGCACCCCCATCATCTCCACCCCTATTTTGTTCTTGATCTTCATCTAAATTTTCAATTCCCATATCTTGTCTAGCCGCATCAACGCACATTTCAACATACCGACTTAAAGGATCTACATGGTCGTCATGATTACTGCTCGAGGCAACATGACCAAAAGATGGTGCACTCTCTTCTTGAGGTGCTACCTCCCCATGATCAGTCCAATACCAGTAATTTGGTTTGAACCCGTTCGAATATAAATGTCTTGCAACTGTAGCAGGTGACAAAAAGTCCCATTTTCTCAAGCATTTAATGCATGGACATCGTATAACACCGTCCGTTTTAAACGGTCGTAACCCCTTGGCATATTCTATAAAAGAGTCAACCCCAGCCATAAATTCTGGTATTAGGCCAACACGATTTGGGTAAGTCCTATTATACATCCATCTCCTATGCAAAGGAATATTATCCATCTACACACCAAAGGTTATAAATTATGTTACAAGTATATGGTATTTGTGTTGTACACTCTCTTACATATATATATATATACACAAATTATGTTACAAGTATACGATATACAAATACAATCTAATCAAATCTAGCTAAATGAAGATCTAAATAGAATATTATTTTGGCTTTCTGATGTTCTTTTTCCATTTTAGTTTTATTCTAATTTAAAAAAATCTCATCCTAAACAATCTAAAACATGTCTCGTTTTAATTTTTTGGGACTTCATATTTGTTTGTTTTCTTTTATTTTTTAATAATAATAATTTTTTTATTTGAACAATTAAGTATTAAACGTGCAAAAACTAGTAGTAAGTAATTAAGTATCAGTGGCATGATTAAGGATAAATATAGAATTGCACTTAGAAAAATAAATCTATTGCTCTCCAGAATTGGTAGAACTCTCCCCCTGGCAGGACTATAAGATTTTTGCAATATGATTTAACATCACTAATGATATTAAAATTCTAAGTAGTGGAATAACAATGTGGCAAGGAAATCAGAAGTGTCCTATTAGGAAGAAAATCGGCGAAATTCATTGGAATCCCAATTCAGCAAAATTCGTTAGATTCAATTCAACATCTACATAGATCAGTTACAATTTTCTGGCACACAAAGGATGCCCACATTTCATGGGTGCATAAGTTCTAAACATTTAAAGGTTGACAAGATCAAGTTTGCTGATTAGACTGGTCAAATCACTAATTTGAAAAACTAAATCAATATAATATCCAATTGAGTGTAGAGGGAATTTGAAAAACTAAATCAATCTAAACTTGTAATACAAACAAACCAGAATATATAACATTAATTCATGTATTTTTGCAACTATATAAATAAAACTGCAGCTTTAAATTCCACTTTCAATTACAATCTTCTGTTTTCATTTTTTTTTAATCTTTATATACAGAGGAAACAAGTATCTTACTAGGAAACAAGGAATCTGACTTTTGTACAATCAGAGTGCCAAACATTTATTAAAAGGAAAGAACTTACGAGTTCGGTTCTTGTATCTTGTGAGGCTTTCTCAGAAATTACAACAGCTTCAACTTGAGCAGCAGTATACGCTCGTAACCACCTTCAACAACATCCAACTTCTGACTCATTTCTCGAAACCGATGTCGACATTCTAGCTAAAAAAAAAAGGAAAAGAAAAAATATTTTTCAGCAAGCAAAAAACCAAACTGTGCAACAATTATAGAACACTTATATGGTTCGATAAGATCATTATGGATAAACACAACATACACTGAGCTAAAAGCAGGAAAAAGACCCTTTCTTGAACTATATTAAGGGCTCCCTCTAATTACTCCTTAAACTTGATTTCATAGCATAAAGAATGAAACTTTAAGCAATGTTCATTAAAAAATCAAATCTTTGGGCCCCACATAGATTCAATCGAATGCCCAAATAAACTATTTCTTCAAATCCAAAGGAATAAGCAGGAAATGGGATTTCCAGGAAATGAGAAAACAAAACTCAATCAAAAGTCAGCTGAACAAACAAACTTTAGTCACTCCCACAAAAAGTTTCAACAATGAAAGATGATTGAGCAAACTACTTAAAAGAAAAGGAAAAAAAGAAAGTAAAACTACTGTAGCAAGCATACAAAATCAAAACAACTCAAATGGACAACTTCAGAATATCAGACATTTAATTTGTCTTGAAAGCGCACAAGATGCAGGAGATTTGTACAAGAGAGCAACAACTGATAAATTTGTAATTTCATGTTTTAAAATACCCAAAAAAAAAAAAAAAAAACAATAACATAAATATATAAAATCCAAATCAATTATGCATATTGTCAGCCAAAGTATTAATAGTATGCCAAGGATGAATTCATATCAGCATAGGAAATGTAAATTGTTGCAAATAATGGAAGGACAAATAGGTGTATATTTCTACAGCAAGGTTCATAATCCTTCAAGAAACAAATTAAACACAAAAGAATCAATGTTTAGTATAGCACGTCAGCTGACTAATCAAGGCCATGATATAATTATTTCAAAGAACAGTCATTGTCATGATCAAAAACAACAAACACCCCTATCTAACACATTAAAACAGGGAGGTCCCATATTGACCTACTAACTAAAGGTTTTGAGCAAACAAACACACAATTCTTTTAATAAATTATACTTTACACTTGAGAATGCTTTTGAAGATAGAAACAGAACTCCTGAAATTATAAATCAGATTGATAAGCGTTAACAAATCATCTTCATCAACACAATCAAATAATGTAATTCCATAAAGATGCAGAGCAAAAAAAACTCATGTCGGATTCCTATTAGAGCTTTTTCCAGCAGCATATAGATAGAATAATTGGAAAATTTTATTCAAGTATCCATTGTTGCCTCTTAGTCAGCAATCAAGTTGTGTCTCATCATCACCAAAGCAACAATTCCTTAAGCAACAAAACATGTTGATACTACAATAGCAATATACCAGCAGCTTAACACCAAAACACAACTGTAAAATAACAGATCAACAAGTGCACCAAAACAGCAACAACAGACATCTCACCATATATACCTGACTTAGGGGCTGCAGCATTCAAAGCAAATTAATGATGTGGTTCGCTGATATTTGACTGTCAAAACACAAAAACTAACCATTATAAACATCATAACATGCATAAAAATCAAAAGGTGAATGGCAACTTTATTTCTGTTAAAGTGAAGCATAGTAAGCTGGAATATGGTCTAAACAGTCCCAAATAACCAAGTTTCACTGAGAATATTTCCAGGCCCAGAAAGGAGAAGCAAAACATTTGCTTGTTTTCCAAACATCTCAAGAAAATTTACCCCATTTTATGTGAATCTAAACTACCTTATTCTAAGCAATAACTTATTGTAAATCAACATCATAAAAGGAACATTTACACACATCAAATATGAATCAACTGGAATCAAATGAAATTCAATAAGTTTAGGAATAGTTATACACATCAAAGCTGATAATAGAAAAATTGGTAACAAACAAGTAATTGATGCTCATAACTCCAAATATGAGCATAATTCAATAAATTTCAGCATAAGCGTATTCACCTTAGTATGATTTAACTCCAAATCCAACAGATAACAAAGTTTCTGTCCAACATAAAGCTTGGAAATATGATCCTGCAAAACAGTTGAAACACGAACATAGTGACCTTAGTTATGTTTCTGGTCCAGAAATAATGCTTTTGTAATTACAGTCAAATACAAATTTTATATATTGCAAAACTAGTACTTAGACTTCCAATATTTAATCATGAAACAATTTTATATAAGTCTTTGACTTGGCATCCACTATACGTGGTTAAACATGAAATAAGCTAATAGTAGAAACTTGAAAATGATAGGAATAATATGTGACCAAAGACTTAAACGATTAACTTGGTGTGCATAAAACTCGAGCTTTTCAGTTGAGAACACAAAACTTCATGAAGATAAATTCTTCAGCACTTTGAAATTTCAGCATTTTATCATAAATTGAAATTTTCAGTAAGGTAGAATTAGGAAAACCGAATCTGCCAAAGAATTTGTGAAAAACTTCTTGTCAAGCATATACGGAAGAATCTGGGTAAAACTTCTTAGCTTGTTTATATGAGACAATAAATATTATAAGCTCCAAGCTGAAACTCAAAATTAACCCAACATATTGATAAAATCCCCCATTATCAGCGAAATCAATACAACCCAACACTGTTTTCACTTCAAGATTTACCAGTAAAGATCAAAACTTTCCATAACAGGGCCAAATAAAAATCGACACTTTTCAGAAATAGAATCAATTTCACAAAGAATCTATTCGCAACAAGTCGGAGAGGGCGAGTTACCTGAAATCAAATAAACAAGGGCTTCACACACCTTATGACTTTGTATCCCACTAGTGAGCAGAGCAGGCGGCACTAACGACGGCGTTGAATGGAGGAAAGTGTGGAAAATTTTTTGGGTGAGAAACGGCGAGATGAGAGAGGCGGGCATGGGAGGGAAAACCGTGAATGAGACTGAGAGACGCGGGATTGAAACTTAGGGGAAAAAAATTAGGGCATGGATTTTTCGACGACAACCTCGCCGGCTTTTCGTCGGTGGATTACAAAGGTGACCTGGATTTCATGTTAGTAATTTTTGAAAGATTTCAGAAGAAATAGTTGGTATGAGTTTCCTCGCAAAATTTGATTTTACTTGTGTCATTCTCAGATGAAAATTTTCATCGCAGTTTGGCCGGAAATTCAGACGCCTCTCAGACGATGCTTCGTCTGTAATTTGCTAACAAATTCTCAAGGAATTTCCGATGAACAATTTCGCCGCACTAAGAGTATAATTTCAGACCATATTTTTCATCTGCTTTGCGTCTCAAATCTCAGACGCATTTTAGATAATTTTTCCTCTCAAAAATAATTTAATAAAATATTTTTAAATTCCAGACGAACTTTCGTCGCAACATTTCGTCTGCGTAATAAATTTTAATTATTTTTAAAATTAAAATTAAATATCATCGGAATTTCGTCGTAATTTCGTCGAAAATTTTGCATCAAACTAGAAAAATAATATATTTCTAGGTTCAACGGCTTTTCTTCGGAATTTCGTCGAAATATTTCAGACGAAAAAAGTTCGTCGGAAAAGTTCGTCTAGAAATGGCTGTTTTTTTGTAGTGTTCATTTAACGCCAAGGCTGACGACAGGACCAAATGTGTAAAAAAAAGTGGTAGTTCAGTGACCATTCTTGTAAAATTGGAAAGTGGAGGACTAAAAGAGAATAAGTTGCATAGTTAGATGACCGAAACTGTAATTATCCCGATGTGGGTTATTAAATATTCTCGTGCACACTCAGACCTCAACAATCCTTAACAATCGGGAGTTTAAATTAGAGGGTAAAATCCAATTCAAATTCCCATCAATTCAATTATTCATTTTTTTTTAATCCCCAAACCCCAATTCAATTATTCAATCATTTTCAATTCCCATCAATATTCAATCATTTTCAATTCCCATCAATTCAATTATTCAATCTTTTTTCAATTCCCATCAATTTAATTATTCAATTTTTTTGAATTCCCAAACTCCAAGAGTTAAGATCTAAATTAGACCTGATATCATGCAAAAATATGTGTTCGATTTGATTTACCTAAATAAATAACTGATGAGATAAAAATTATCAAATATATATTAACTAGTGTGTGTCCCGTGCTATGCACGGTTTAAGCGTATAATATTAAATATAAATATAAATTCTAAACTATAATAATATAAAATAAATTTCTTGATCTTATATGATAAAAAACGACAATAAAGAAATTAAAAAAAGAACATTTAGCATACAGCCTCAAAAAATAGAAAAAACACGGACGATTTATTTATTTATTTTCCTACAGTTTTTAAAAAGTTCTATCCTTTTAATTTTTTTCCCGAAAAATAAGGTCCCAAAATGCACATAATTCACTTTTACTCCCAGCGATATTAAATTTCTACCAGAGTTTTAAACCTAAAAAATTTATATAAATAATTCTTTTTTTTTTAGAAATACAAATTTATAATTCTATTTTTCTTTAAAAACCTTCATCTTCAATATTAAAAAATATCATATAATGATATGGATTTTATTTTATGATAAATAATAAATTATCATATTATAAAATATAAATATTAGATTAAAAGTATAAAATCAAAAAATATTAAAAATTCATATAGCACAACATAATTAATGAAATAGCTTTTAATATACAAATTAAAACTCTAAATAAAAGTTAAATATTAAAGAAATATTTTTGGAGTTTAATAAACTATAAGTCAACTTCCTTTTGCTATTTCGAAAATTTTTGTGTATTTACATTTTGTGAAAATGTTGACCTTAACTGCTAAATTCAAAAATAAGGTGAAAGTTCGAATTTCAATTGAAGGTATTTGTTTTTAAAAGAAAAAATGATTCAAATTATTTTAAAATTTATTAATTGATTTTATACAATACTTTCTATAATTCAAATTTGCAAGATATATAATTAAAATTATAAAACTATACAAATCAATTTATATGTTCATATATTAACAAAATAAATTATCTTTAAGGAATATTTAAATAACTTTTAATGGTTTATTATATATTGTTTGTATAATTTTTAAAGTTGAATTTTTTTATACATCATATGACCCAAATAAACAAATTAAACAGCCAACATTATGGAAAAAAAAAAAGAAAAAAAGAGCAACATTACTAAAACTCATCATAACTACTTCAGACAATTATCCACCCATCAAGATTAAAATGGACAGAGGTAACAAAGTTTGAATGAGCCGGACTTGACATTCCAAATTCCGACGGTCTCATCGAAGGAACCGGAAGCAAGTATGTTTTCATGCATCGTAGGGTCAATATTCTAATACCAAAAGAATATATATACAATTCGTAAATTATTATTGAACAAAGATATGTATAAAATTACCTTCTCACAATTAGTACTTGGGCAAACATTTTAAAAGAATTAATTTTTCTATCAAAAAATGGAGAAAAAATTTATAATACAAATATATATATGATGGGGTCAAAATACGATCGTCCCACATTAAGACACGTGGCCTCACCGAGATGATGACATCTGTCTCCCCCAGGCTGCATCATCAGTTCACAAGCGCTGGAACCAACGAGCGCAGGTCTTCTTCAGGAGTTAAGTCCAACGAGCGCTATCACTCCCACGAGCGTCCATCAGACCCAACGATGGGTACGCCTACGTGCCAGGGGAGCCCTCTTCGAGCGTCACACTCCCTCAGAGTGGCCCCTCCTCCGGCTCGTCATCTGAATTGGAGCCAACATTCCCCTTAGCGGATATCTTAGCCTCCAAGACTTAAGGTTGTCACGAGCGCGCTCTCAAGCCCTCGTTACCAACCACCCACATGGCTCTCTGACACAACGTACATGCCCGCGCACCTGCCACTGTTGCCAGCACTAACTTTTGGGCCGCTTTTGCAGAAGATTCCTCCTAGGTTTCTCTCTCACAGCGCCACGTGTTAGGGCAACATTCGGCCAGGACCACTTGAGGCAAATGACCAAAGGGCCCTTGACCCTCAACTATAAATAACCCAAGTCATCTTCTACACTGTAAGCATTCTCTAAGCTTTCTTCCTCACTGCAACTGTGACTGAACTTGCATTTTCTTCACTAAACTGAACTGACTTGAGCGTCGGAGAGCCAAACTGGGTATCACCCCCAGTTCCCCCAGCTTGGCCTTCTGACTTTCTTGTGCTTGTCCCAACAGGTTGAACTCACTTCCCCATTTCCGGCGAAGCTCCGGTGGTTTCCTCCACAAAATACAAATCGTAAAGTGATTGGATTCGGACCATCCATTCCCGGACCCATCATTTTTGGCGCCGTCTGTGGGAAACCAATCTTCCTTTTACTTCCTTTCTTTTTGTTGGTAGAAAAACAAGCACATCTTCATCTTCAACAACCATGGTTGCAACGAGATCTGGAGCTGTGGGAGGAGGGGAAAACACCTCCCAAGATGCAAACATCGTTCTTCCCTCCACCGCTACTGGTGGGGCACCACCCCTTTCTGTCGCCACTGGTGGAGCACCTCCCGCCGTAGGACTAACTCCACCAGCTGAATCTTCTGCGCCGCCGCCTGCACCGCCGGTGATGCCCGTTCCCACCACCGCGGGAGGAGTTTCTCTCCCAGTCCCCCCGCCACTTGCACAGAATTCCTGGGTCCATCCCCAGATGAACCTTGGGATGCAAGGTTACATGATGCCTCCTCCTGGCTACACTCTTACTCCGGCCGCCATGATGCCGCCGGTCCAACCATATCACGCCGGCCAGATCCAGCTCCCAGTGGTGGTTCCCAGGGAGATTGAAGGTGTGGAGCTACCTCCGTTGACCACCCAACAATTACGGGCTCTCTATGCCCAGTGTGAGGTTCAGGCGGCTCAGGGGGCATGGGAAAGGTTCCATTCCATGTATTTCCCCTCTGGGCAGGCCACTCAGATTGCCGCCCCTTTAGGCGGACAACAGAACTTTCCCCTCAGAGAAGCTCAGGCTGTCTTGAGGGCACAACCACCACCACCACCAGCCAGAGAAGTGCCCCAGCAGGAGGGCAACGAGCGTGTCTCCGTGGGCAGGAACAAGGAGCCCACAGAGCGAGTGAACGAAAACGAAGGAGACTCTCATGTCTCCAGGAGGGGCTCACGAGCCCACAAGGACAAGCAAGTGGAAGTAAATCCTGACGTCCTCGCGGCTGTGCAAGACCAGCTGCAGGGCCTCAAGGATATGGTGGGACAGCTCTCACGAGGGCGTTCAACTCAGATCTCCCATACTCGGGATGAACGGGTTGACGCCAGGAGCACCCGCACCAAGGATCCTCCACCGAGGGTCCCCCGTCGGAAGGAGCCGGAGGAAAACTTCGGCACGTATGAATACCACCCCTTGGCGAGGGGTTCACCCCTCGTCGAAGAAGTTTTGATGGCCCAAGCCGGCATGGCCAAAGTCCCCACATCCATCAACAGATACGACGGGACAACCGATCCAGCGGAGCACTTGGATCATTTTGTGCATCTCATGCACCTTTACGAGCATTCCAGCCATTACTGGGCGAAAGTGTTTGTCACTTCCTTGGTAGGGATGGCTCAAGAGTGGTATAAGCGCCTGCCACCGCGCTCGATCCACTCATATGAAGAACTGGCCGATGCCTTCCTCAACCACTTCAACTCTTTGAAGGCACCAGTCACCGCACCCACAGCGCTCTATAACGTGGTGCAGGGCAAAAACGAATCACTGCGCTCGTTCTTTGCCCGCTTCAATAAGGAGATCTTACAGGTGGAAAGACCCTCAATGGACTTCTTGATCCCAGTACTCTTTCAGGCTGTGGATCACAAACAATACGTGAGCAAAAAATTCGCTGACGCCATCGTAGAGAGAAGGCCTGGGACTCTCATGGGCCTGAGGGAAATAGCCGAGCCATTTTTCGCGCTCGAAGATATGTATGGGACGAATGGTCCCCGACATCACAGCCCGGCCCGGAACGAGCGACCTCATCACGAGCGGGGGCGAGATGTGGCAGTCAAGAAAGAGCGCCCTCAAGAGCGCAGGAGGTCGCCACCACCCCCTCGTCGATTCGAGCGCATTCCGCTCACCCGGCCAAATTCTGAAGTCTACAATCTCTCCGATAAGAAGCTCTTCAAAAGGCCCATCAAAATGAGAGAAACAGACTCACTCAGGCGCTCGAACAAATACTGCGCCTTCCACAAGCAGAGAGGGCACGACACGGATGAGTGCCGGCAGTTGGAGGCTGAAATCCAAAGGCTCGTTGCAGGGGGCCACCTGAAGGAGTTTGTCCGGGTGCTCGAGCGCTACGATGAACAATGCAATGAGCGCTCCGGAAGGAGAAGAAGGAGTCCTTCCCGGTCAAAGAGCCCAAGGGGTAGGGGACCCCCTGAAAGCAGCAGTCGCCGAGGCAACAAAGGCAAAGCCCCTGAGCAAGAGAACGAGCCCTTCGCAGTCATAAATATGATTGCGGGAGGTTCATCAGGAGGGGATTCAAACGCCTCTCGACGGAGGCACATTCGGAGCTACAACCAACGCCCAGCAATGCCCAAGCCTATCTACGCTATCCAGAGATCAAGCGCTCCAAAATCAAGAGAGAATGATGTAATAGGCTTTGATGATAGGGATCTAGAACATATTGTAACGCCCCATGGGGAGGGTGTAACCTCAGATTGCCCCATGGTGGTTAGTTTAGATGTTCATAACCATGTTGTAAAAAGGGTATTGGTGGATAGTGGAAGCTCAGTTAATGTTTTGCCTTACTCTACTTTCTTAAAAATGAAGGTTGATCTCCCGCTCGAGCCTCTCAAAACAGCCCTCATTGGCTTTGGAGGCTCGGAAGTGGTCCCACGAGGGCAAATACGTCTGGCTACATCATTCGGCCGAGCCCCTCAACGCAAAACGCTCTTGGTGACGTACGCGGTGGTGGAGATTGACATCCCTTACAACATCATAATTGGGCGCCCAGCCCTTGTGGATTTCAAAGCCATCATCTCCACCTACCACCAGAAGATTAAATTCCCTACTCCCGAGGGCGTGGGAGAAGTGCTGTGCAATGTGCGAGAGGCTTGGGAATGTTACATGCTGTCCCTCAGAAAGCCAAAAGCGGAGAAAACCTTCCAGATTGGTTCCACCAAAAAGTCCGTGGATTTCCCCAACTTGGACGAGGATAGCCCAGCACGGAAAAGGGCGAAATTGAACAAAAAGAAGAACAAGAAGAAGAGAGGAAATAACGAGGATAATCCCCTCGAGAGTGTTCCCCCAGGGACCGTTGGCGGATCGTCCTCAGAAGGAGACGAGCTGGAAGAGAGTGAACCGGCCTCTGGCGATCGTTTGACGGGAAAGAAAAGGGCGCTCGAACTTCCTCGCCCTGAGGTGAGAATTGAACCCTCGGAAAAATTCCTCACCATTGAGCTGGAGCCTGGAAACAAAGACAAGACCACACAGATAGGCTCAAACCTCTCAGGGCCTTCTCAGATCATGATGATTGATTTTCTAAGGGAGAACAAGGACGTATTCGCGTGGAAAGCCTCTGATCTCACAGGGATTGACCCAAGCGTCATAGTCCATAGGCTTAATGTGGATCCATCTTTCAAGCCCATCAGGCAGAAAAAGCGGGATGTACATGGCTTTCGGAAAAAAGTCATTGAAGAAGAAGTTAATAAACTCTTGGAGGCTCAATATATCGAGCCCATCTTATACCCGGAGTGGCTATGCAATGTCGTCTTGGTGCCCAAGAGCGCGAATAAGTGGCGCATGTGCAATGATTTCACGGATCTCAACAAAGCCTGCCCAAAGGATCCTTACCCGCTACCTCGGATTGATCAATTAGTGGATTCGACCGCTGGTTGCGAGCTCATGAGCATGATGGATGCTTTCCAGGGATATTACCAGATTTTTATGGCCCCGGAAGACCGCCCCAAAACTTCGTTCGTTGTCCATATGGGGGTGTATTGCTTCCTAGTCATGCCCTTTGGACTTAAGAACGCCGGAGCTACATATCAGCGGCTTGTAAACAGGATGTTTGAAAAAGAAATCGGAAGATCCATGGAGGTCTATGTGGACGATATGATTGTCAAAAGCGAGCGCCAGAACTCCCACTTGGAAGATCTTAAGCGCACCTTTTCAATCTTGCGCCAATATGGAATGAAGCTGAACCCCTCGAAATGCACCTTCGGAGTGCAAGGGGGAAAGTTCTTGGGATACATGGTCAGCCAGAGAGGAATTGAGGCCAATCCAGAGAAGATCAAGGCCATCTTGGAAATCCCCTCCCCTCGAAATTTGCGGGAGGTGCAGGTCCTGGTAGGCAAAATCATCTCATTGAATAGGTTTATTTCGCGCTCGGCGGACAGAAACCTTCCCTTCTTCAAAATTTTGAGGAACGCACGTAACTTTGCTTGGACCGAGGAGTGTGAAAAGGCGTTGCAGGATGTGAAAGCTTACTTATCAAGCGCGCCACTGCTGACTAAGCCTGTCGACGGCGAAAGGTTATTCATGTATCTTTCTGTTTCTCCTGAAGCCACGAGCGCGGTTCTGGTCGCAATACGAGAGCGGAAACATTTGCCTGTCTATTATCTGAGCAAAACCTTGCAAGGAGCCGAAAAGAAATATCTGGAGATTGAGAAATTTGCGTTCGCCCTCATTAACGCCTCAAGACGGCTAAGGCCTTACTTTCAAGCGCACTCAATAACAGTTCTCACCGACCAACCCTTGAAGCAGGTGTTGTCCAAGCCAGATGTATCTGGCAGATTAATCAAGTGGGCCATCGAATTGAGCCAGTTTGACTTATGCTTTGAACCCCGGACCGCGATACAGGCTCAAGTTGTGGCGGATTTGTTGGTTGAACGTTTTGGTTTCGAGCCCACCGTTGCGGAGAGTGAGGGGTTATGGGTACTGCACACAGATGGTTCCTCAACCTCTCAAGGGGGAGGAGTAGGTGTGGCTCTCAGGAGCCCTGATGGGATTGAACTGGACTTTGCGATCAAGCTAGACTTCCAAGTCACTAATAATGAAGCAGAATATGAAGCCCTCGTGCAAGGGTTGAACATAGCTTTTCAGAATGGAGCCTCCAGGATCACTGCTTACGTGGATTCACAATTAATAGCGAGCCAGATTGAAGGAACATACGAGGCTCGAGAAACCACCATGGTACAGTACCTAAAGAAAGCCAGAGAAATCATTGGGAAGTTCAAGGAATTTCACCTACTTCAAGTACCGCGAGGAGAAAACGAGCGTGCGGACGCTCTGTCAAAGTTTGCTTCAGCTTTAGAAGGCACTTCCGAGCGCTCTGTTACGTTCCTCAGAACGGAGGGACCTTTGATCAAGGAAAGGGTCGCCACCGAGATGGTCGCCATGATTGATCCAAACGAGCCCTGTTGGCTTGACGACATCATCATTTTCTTGAGGGATGGAATCACTCCAACTGACAAGGTGGAAGCCAGGAAGGTCAGGAATAAGGCCCCTCGTTTCGCTCTGGATCCCGAGGGGAGATTGTTCAAAAAGTCATTTCAAGGACCCCCAATGAGATGCCTAAGGCCCTCCCAAGCGAAGGAAACGCTCGAGCTCATACACAATGGAAGTTGCGGGAATCATTCCGGAGGGCGTATCTTGGCAAAGAAGATTCTGAGAAGTGGGTTTTATTGGCCTACAGTTCTCCAAGATGCCATTGAATTTTCAAGGAAATGTCCCAAATGCCAGTTTCATTCAAACATCCCCCAATTGCCAGCCGCACAAATGATCCCAATAGACGTCTCTTGGCCTTTTGACCAGTGGGGAATAGACATTGTGGGTCCCTTGCCCATGGCTGCAGGACAGAGGAAGTTTGTCATCTTAGCCGTCGATTACTTCACCAAATGGGCCGAGGCTGAAGCTGTTGCAAAAATCACTTTCAAGGTTGTAAGGGACTTTATTTGGAAGAACATCATCTGCAGGTACGGAATACCGAGGGTACTCATATCTGACAATGGATCCCAGTTCATAGCAGCTGACACACGAGAGTGGTGTTCGGAGTTGGGGATAGAACAAAGATTTACCTCTGTGGGACATCCGCAATCTAATGGACAAGCAGAAGTTACCAACAGGATCATTTTACAACATCTGAAAACCATGCTTGAAAGCAAGAAAGGTGAGTGGGCTGAGGAGCTGCAGGGAGCGCTTTGGGCTTATCGCACAACCCCACGAGCGGCCACTGGAGAAACACCATACGCGCTCGTTTATGGGTCAGAAGCGATGGTACCAGCGGAGATAGTAAATGAATCCGCTCGAGTAGGCTATTTCGAGCCTCAGCTCAACGAGGGTAACAGGAGCTTGGAGTTGGACTTGCTGGATGAAAGGAGAGACCGAGCGTGGGCCAAGATCCACCACTATAAAGCCTCTGTAGCCCAACAGTACAACAAGCGTGTGAAGGAAAGAACTTTCCAGTTGGGAGATTTGGTCTTGAAGAAAGTGGAAGTATCCAGACACGTGGGTAAGTTGGATCCCAATTGGGAAGGCCCATTCAAGGTCACACAACTCAGAGCTAACAACACCTACACCCTGGAGACACTTCAAGGCGAGCGCTTGCCTCGCCCTTGGAACGCGTGTAACCTCCGGCGGTTTTATGTTTAAAAGCTCTTTGCAAACTCCAATGTAACAACCCACTTTGACGGGTTCTATGTACTTCAAATCAAAGTGAAAGGTAACATAATCCTTTTTTAATTTCTTTGGTATTCTGGTTTCTTTGGTTGGTTGAATGGATAAAGTCCCACGTCCCTCGTCTTCTCGAGCGTGGTTGGCAACCCATTCCAATATGAATGCTGTTTCCTCTCATGGGTTACGCTGGCCAGTAATCTATTCCACATGGGGGGACGCCCTCATAAGGATAGACTGGTTACGCTCACAACCAATTAGGCAAGACGGAAGGGGATCGCGAAGAAAATCCTAGTAGGCCTTGGCTGTTTCTTACAACGTCTTGCGCTCGAAAACGGGATCTCCCACGAAAACGCATCCTAGTAGGCCTTGGTTGTTTCTTAAAACGCCTTGCGCTCGAAAGCGGGATCCACAAAAAAAAAAAAAAAAAAAAAAAAAAAAAAAAAAAAAAAACCCTAGTGTGCCTTGGTCGCTTCTTAAAACGCCTCGCGCTCGAAAATGGGATTTCCTGCAGAACCAAGAAGAGGATAAGAGCCAGAGCGCTCGAATGATAGTCTCAGAATCAAAAAGGACTTTGCTCAAGACTTGAGCGTAGGGGCAATCTCACAATAAGACCCTCACGATCGCTCAAGACTTAAACAAATTTTCAAGGTTTGTGTCAAAGACAAAATTTATACAAGTCTTGAGCGGGGGGGGGCAATCTCACCATAAGACCCTCACGAGCGCTCAAGACTTAGACAAATTTTGCATTACAGAAGCAAAACATCATCACAAGGAATAAAACATTCACAGGAGCATACCACACAGTCTTATTATATAATTCATAAAGGAAATGAAGAACAAAGGCATGGAAAACATAATCTTTATTCATTGATAAAGGGAAGCTAGTACAAGGCTAAAGGGCTCAAAGGCCCATGGAATTTTAATAAGAGAAAGCAGAAAATCAGAAAAATACAGAAAAATGATGGAGAAAAAGTCTCAAGCAGCCGGAGCGACATCTTCATCAACCACCACCAGAATTGGGCCTTGAACTGGGCCGTGAATGGGACCTTCAGGCTCTTGTGGATCGTCGGGGGCATTGGCAGGAGCAGGCTCATTGGCGTCGGGAGCATTGGCGTTTTCATCTACGTGAACTGGGGCATCCTCTATGAGCGGCGCTTGTGGCTCGTCTTCACGAGCGTCAGATGGACCCACACCCCCTTCCCTGTGGGCCTCGGCGTACTCATCCTGGATCAGTCTCACCAGGAAGTCATACTCCATTTCCGCTATGCTGTCAGCGGGGTCGTTGGGATCCTCTTCTGCCTCCTCACAGCGCTCATTAAACATGAGCCCCGTACCCTCAGCGCCCTTCATGGCTGGATCTGTCAGTCCTTTGTGGATGCCCTGATCCACTGCTAGGTTGAAAGCATTTTGAGCCTCGTCCAAGCAGTGTAACGAGGCCGCGAAGTTGAAAGCTTTAGAATGACAGAACTTGATCAATGCCTCCTTGGTCGCGCGCTCTAAGCTCCGAGGCCACTCGCTAACGGTATCATTAAACTTGCGCTCGGCCTCCTGAGCCTTTGCTCTCAAGCTCTCCCTCTCTGCCTCTGCCTTTTTGAGCCGCTCATTAGCTTGGACCAGCTCGTTGCCCAAACGGATCCGAGCGCCGTCCACAGCCACAAAATCCCCCTTCAGTTTCGACAGCTCTTCCTCCGATGTATTGTACAAACCCTTGAGGGTTTCGTACTTGGCTTTCTCAGCATCCAGCTCCCCTTGGATATGGGCCGGATCATTCGAGCGGGCCTCCTTCTTGTATTTGGCTTTGCGCTCGGCGTAGGTGGAGGCTCGCATTTGCACATTCCGGAGCCGAGGAAGGACTTGCTGCATAATCGAGGGGAAAAGTGTTAGCAGAGGAATGGTGATTTACAGAAAAGAAGAATGCAAGAAATAAGGACTTACGGAAATTAGGGCGTGGGCTGCATCGAACGTCACCTTCTCTACAGACTCACTGTAGAGATGCCTGTGGTCTGCCGAGAATTGAGCCCGGCTGAATAAATCGTCAGTGATGGTCTGGGCAACCGAGCCCGGCCTCAACAGAACCGGTCCGCCGTCAGGGGCGCCAGTGAAGTCTCTGTCCCCTCGGCGAGGGAAATCCCACATGTGTTCTTCCTCTGAAGAGGAAGTGTCCCCCTCGCCTCGGGGACCCTCAACCACCCGCTTGCCCTTTCCCCTGATCGCGGCAGAGTCAGGCATTCTCTTCCTCTTGCGGGAAGGTCTATTTGCGCTCGCGCTCGCAGGAGCCTCAGTAATCGCCAAAGTGGTGTTTGGCCTCGTTGGTTCTGCAGGAGGGAGAGGTTGAACATCATCTCCTCTCTCCGTTCGCCTGGTCTCCCTGGGGACCAACCTACGTTCCCCTCGGCCACGAGGGGGTTGCACCTCTGGGTTGGCGCTTGAACCGGAACCCCCTCGAGCGTCCCCTCTGTCATTGCGGTTACGAGGGCGTTGGGGCTCGCGCTGTTGGTTCCCTTGGTTGGCTTGGTTCCTCTGGGCGTTGGCGAAGCGAGCTGCTTGTCTGATGCCACCTGCCATTTCTAAGATAGTGGCTCCTGCAAGAATGAGAGTACGAGGGTTATAAATCCTTGAGCAAGAATTGTTAAGTGCAAATTACAAGTACAAGAAAGCAGTTAGTATTCATCCCTATCTAAGGTTAGTGCCCTAAGGATCTAACCGTCTCTCTCTATATCACGAGCCGGAGGGTTGTCAAGGAAATGAGGATCGTTGGTAAGACCACACAAGAACATGAGTTCCGCATCGTCTATCCAGTCCTTTGCTTGAATGAGATGACCCTCGTCCCTTAGGGTTGTTGCCAGGTTTTTAGCCCAGTCTCTGGGGAGTGAGGGTGGCAAACGGCTCTTTGAGTACGAGCCCCATTCTGTGATCACCCCAAAATCCTCTCCTGCTGGAGCCTTGACAAAGATGAATTTTTCTTTCCAATCAATGCCGTAGGTGCTCGAGGGTGAGTTGATCAACTTCATATGGGCCTTCGCTTGGATGTAATAAAAACCCGCCTCAGGAGAAGAGCGAGAGGAGCTGACCACTTGAAAAAGGGCATTGAAGTTCCGCAAATAGGGCTCGTAACCCATGGTCCTCATCAGAATTATGAAACAAGTCAGGAGGGCCAAGCCGTTGGGCACTATCTGGGATGGACACAAGCCCAGGTCATTCAGCAAGTGGGCCATGGAGATCGAAATGGGGAACCTTAGGCCTCCTGAGCGCACGGTGTCCACGTATACTGCCATCTCCCCAGGAGGCGGATTATTTGCACGCTCGTGGTTTTGGGGAATTCTCCAGGTATACCGCTCGTCCCAGTAGATGGGGGCCATCATTGTCTTTATATCTCCCACGGTGGCGGCGCTGGGAGTTTCATCAGGAGTGCGCTCGGTAGCTTGATAACCAGAGCCCTCCCCCTCGTTGGGTCCTTTGGATTTTTGGGCTTTTTTACCTCGGTTCTTGTCACGGGCCCTTTCTGAAGGCCCAGTTATGGCTTCCGCCATTGGAAGCGGATTTGCGACACGGGCCCTTTCTGAAGGCCCAGTTACGGCTTCCGCCACCGGAAGCGGGTTTGCAACCGCCACGGTCACTCTGTGGCGGTGGGGATGTGTAGCACTTTCAGTTATGGGGAGGGATACTCCTTGTCTGGTGACTCCTTGTCTTTCTGCCTCAATCACCAGATCCATCTCCTCAAAAAGAGGATCCACTCCGCCTGGGTTTCTGTCTTCCATAGCCATTACCGCCGCCCCCAACTCTTCATCTCTGGGGGAATTGTGGGAAGAAGAACTATCGGTGGCCATCTCTTGGATTTCACGGGCAAATTCTTCAACATGTTGGTCGGCCATGGCAGAAACTGGGGATTTGGAGGTTTTTCTTGGAGAGAGTTTGAGGTTCAGAAATACGGGAATCTGAGGGATTACAAAGTCCTAAGGTCCGAATCTACGGTTAGCAAAGTCAGAAAATCGCACTGGAGATTTACCTTGAAAAGTTCCTGAAGAAAACGGAAGAAGAGGTTGAAGATGCTCTAAGAACTGGAATGCAAGAGAATCTTCTTTGCAAAGGATGCTTGAGAGTTTTGAATGCGTAAAGAGTGTGAAGATTTCAGAATCCCTTATTTATAGGAATGGGAGTTGGTACCGTTTCGGGCAATAAATTCAAAATGGCAATCATTTCCCGCCTAGGAAACCGCCCACTTTATGGAACCGGCACATGCTTCCCAATGCTCACGCGCCCCACGCGCGCCCGCATTTAATGCTCTGACGTTTCAAGGACTTCAAATAGTACCAGCATTTAATGCGGAAGTGATACGAACGGTCAGTTGAAAAGACCGCATTAATGGCGCATTCAGAGGAAAAATTGCTCAACACGCCAAGTTCTATACGAGCGTTGCGCGCAAGAGATTGAGCGTGTCAAAATTCTATAGCCCTTATCAACTAAGGACTACAGAATTGGGGGGCAAAATGATGGGGTCAAAATACGATCGTCCCACATTAAGACACGTGGCCTCACCGAGATGATGACATCTGTCTCCCCCAGGCTGCATCATCAGTTCACAAGCGCTGGAACCAACGAGCGCAGGTCTTCTTCAGGAGTTAAGTCCAACGAGCGCTATCACTCCCACGAGCGTCCATCAGACCCAACGATGGGTACGCCTACGTGCCAGGGGAGCCCTCTTCGAGCGTCACACTCCCTCAGAGTGGCCCCTCCTCCGGCTCGTCATCTGAATTGGAGCCAACATTCCCCTTAGCGGATATCTTAGCCTCCAAGACTTAAGGTTGTCACGAGCGCGCTCTCAAGCCCTCGTTACCAACCACCCACATGGCTCTCTGACACAACGTACATGCCCGCGCACCTGCCACTGTTGCCAGCACTAACTTTTGGGCCGCTTTTGCAGAAGATTCCTCCTAGGTTTCTCTCTCACAGCGCCACGTGTTAGGGCAACATTCGGCCAGGACCACTTGAGGCAAATGACCAAAGGGCCCTTGACCCTCAACTATAAATAACCCAAGTCATCTTCTACACTGTAAGCATTCTCTAAGCTTTCTTCCTCACTGCAACTGTGACTGAACTTGCATTTTCTTCACTAAACTGAACTGACTTGAGCGTCGGAGAGCCAAACTGGGTATCACCCCCAGTTCCCCCAGCTTGGCCTTCTGACTTTCTTGTGCTTGTCCCAACAGGTTGAACTCACTTCCCCATTTCCGGCGAAGCTCCGGTGGTTTCCTCCACAAAATACAAATCGTAAAGTGATTGGATTCGGACCATCCATTCCCGGACCCATCAATATATATATATATATATATATATATATATATATATATAAAATTATCATTGAACATAAGTATGTATAAAATTACCTTTTCAGAATTGATACTTGAACAAAAATTTCAAAAGAAGATATTCGTCTATAAAAAAATGAATGAAAAAATTATAAATTAGTAACAAATAAATATAACAAAAATTTAGAATATAAGTATATTGTGAAGGTGGAAGAAAAGAACCTGACGCCCTAGTTCGTAAGATGCATACGATAGAATAACACACAAACGATCCTTTTTATCCCTAAAAATTTATAATAAAAAGAAAATAAAAACTCAAAAATAATATATAAACAATATATGAATAAAAAACAGGCTACAATATGTAAACCATTATCATTCTTGATGAAAACTATAAAACTAAAAAATTGTAGAGAAGAAATTGAAATATTCAATGTTTATGTCAAAATTGATGTAATTAAAATTCCGTGAGTGAATAGTATCGGGTATTGATTTTCTTCGATTTTCAAGTAAGAAGCAATGTATATTTGTGAATAAGTCGTGACAATCTTTGACTAATAATAATAATAATAATAATAATAATAATAATAATAATAATAATAATAATAATAATAATAATATGAAAAAAGAAAAAGAAAAGACATATATTACTAAATTATAAGTACAAAATAAAATAATTAAAGGGAAATTACAGTTGCAATAATGAGGCCAACCTTGCTTTCTCTTCGGTTGAGTCTCCTTGATGGTTTTATTTATATCAAGATTTCGTTATATTGTGCACATATATTTATTGAAAATAAGTTTTAAAAACACTAATTCCCTTAATTAATTCAAAATAAATTAAATTTATTTTTAATTATTGGATCAATCAATTAATTAAAATATTTATATTTGAATATTTTTTTATTATGTAGAATCAATTAATTACTTGACAGAAATAAAATATTGGTAGTTGGACTTTCTTAAATTTATGAGATTGATATGTTAATTAATGTGATTTGGTAAATAATTAAGATCTTCAAAATATTAAATATTACGAAAAATTTATTGATCAATGATACAATTTTAAAAGAATAAAAAAATCTTAAAAAAGAAAAAATAGCATTGAATCAATTTTTGTAAGGTTAAAAAAATATGAGTAAATTCATAAATACAAAAGATACAAATACTTTAAAACAAATAATGAAAATCAGATCCTAAATTCAAAAGATAATTATTATCATACAATTAAACGAATTATAAATAATAAATAAAATTGTGAATCAAAATTTTGACGCTAGCAACTTTCCTTTCCGCATGTTAATCAAAAATAAAATTAATATATATCAAAAAATCAATGAAATTTTATCTGAGAAAATAGAGTAACTATTGTTGCTAAAACTCAACTTGAAGTGGAGATAATTCACGAAAAGAACAGTAACTGTATACAAAAACTTATTTAAATTTAAACATTGCATAAAAAAGTTCAACTCAATTAAAAAATATACTAATTGATAATGAGTAATACAAAATGATGGTGCAAGATAAAATGAATAAAAAATACAAAAAGAAAAAAGAAAAAACGTATAGTCATAATATGTAAAATATATAAAAATAAAAAAAATCAAACGGATCATTATTGACAAAGTTGTAGCAGTAGAAGTACTTACATGTATTTGGAATTCATCAGATTCTCTCATAGCAAGTTGTGGTCATGAAGAAAAATGAAAAAACATATCAAATAGACGAATTAAAGAAGAAAACTAAAACACCAATATTAGCCGATGCAAGTCATATGAAATGACAATTTTCTTTACTCAACATTAATTTGACGGAGTAATTTAAGCAACTAATTATCACTTTTATTTTGAAAGATTTGAATTTAAAATTGGAAATGTAGTAATATTTGATGGGAGTTTTCCATGATTCGAATGATTAGCCATAAAAATGCAATTTTTAAAAAAACCAAAAAATCTACATTATCAATAATCTCAATTAATACTATTTAACAATAAAAAATTAAAATTCTAAAAATTTCGAAGAAAATTGACACAATTTAGTCCAAAAAAATACATTTTTATATATAATTGTATATTAACTATTAATTTTAAATTTTAAAAAATTAATTAATTTGATGGAGAAATTTAAGAAACTTAATCAATTATCTTTATTTTGTAATGTTTGAATTTAAACTTGAACTTACTGGTATCCATGATTTAAATAATCAGCCATTAAAATTAATTTAATGAAAATATAGAAATATCAAAATATATGCATATAATATTAACCTTACTTGATTAGAATAAATATGAAAATTAATTCCATTCAATCAAAATTTTCAAAGATAATTATTTTCCTTAGTTACTATTTATTTTTATAATAAATTAATATATAAAATAAAGACAAACCAATCACATTTTTTCTATTTAATTAAAAACTTCAAAAAAACAACAAAATTCCACGTCATATAAAATGCACAATAAAAAGTCAAACATCGTTTTCAAATATATAATATTATAAATGTTTTGAGTTATATTTAATACGTTAATCTATTTAACTAAGTCAAGACTTATAAATAATGAATTAATGGTTGATAATAGAAATAATGGTTGATAACAGAAAGAAATTTCCTTAGTTAAAGTTAAGATTTCATCATATATTTTAAAAATTATTATTTATTAAAAGTGTTAAAAAAGGTTAATTCCCTTAATTTTTGCCAAAATATGTTAAGTTTATTTCAATTAATAAAACCAATCAATGAATTAAGTTGATTAACCAACTAACATAAATAAACTATTATTAATTAAAAGTCTTAAAAATATTAAAGATTGTGTGGTTAATTATTAATGGGATATTTCCTAAATTTATAAAATAATAAATTAATTAATGTGATTTGGGTAAATAATTAAAGTTTACAAAAATACCAAATATATTGGAAAGTCCATTGACCAATCAAATAATTTTTAAAAAATAAAAAAAAGAGAAAAGGGTATTGAGTCAAAATTGACACAATTGAGTTAAAAGACACCCTTGATATATATTATAGTATAGATATTGGTATAGATATAGAATAATAAAACTATGTAAATAATTTTAAAAAAAATCATACATGAAAAATATATTATGAATATTGTCAAAAATAATTATTTTCGTTAATAATATTTATTTTCATAATAAAATAGTATACAAAATAAAGATTTTTGTTTTAACTTTTCTCTATCAATTTTTTTAACCCTAATTAATAATAGTATTAAATATCACCCTAATTATGGGGTAGATGTCTTGATATATAAAATTATCAATTCAATCTTTTTTAACTTAAAACTCATTAATTATGACATTTATTTATTTGATAAAAATATATATAATTTTAAAAAGAAGTTCATATATAGAAAGTGTATCATAAATATTGTCAAAGATAATTATTTTCCTTAATTACTTTTGTTTCATAATAAAATAATATATAAAATAAAAATCAACCAATCACTTTTTTTCTATTTAACTAAAATTCTTAAAAAATCTACAAAATTACACATCATCAAAATGCACAACAAAAAGTCAAACATGGTTTTCAAATATATAATAGTATAGCTATCAAATTAAAGTTAGACCGAAAAGTAGTTATTCTAGAGGTCTCACGCTTTATTAAATATTATAATAACTCCGATATATTATTAATCTCGGCCTAAAAGTCTAGGACATATTATGCAAAGGTTACCAAAAATAATTCTATTAATCAACAGTTCCAAATTAACAATAAAATGAAGGTGGGCCAATTTTATTACTGTTTTCTATTTTAAAAATATTGGAGATTGTGGAATCTAATTTTTTGGTCATGATTAGGGCTACAAAAATTCGAAGGGTGGTTGCATGTGATCTAATCAAGGCAAAAATTTGAAGTGAATATTATGAACAAAAAGAATGGGGTATATTAATTATTTTCCAATTACTTCTCAATTATCAAAAAAGAGAGACATTAAATAAGAGTATAAAAAAAAAATAAGAGTATATCAAGAAAAGAGATTTGATATAATTGAGCACACCAACATGTGTGGGAGTCTGACTTACATATATCAATCAAATTAATTAGTAACAGAGGCGAAATTAATCATATTTTATAGTTGAAAATGTTGATTAATATATAATAATGGTACACTATTTTCGATAATCAGATTCGGTTAATGAGGTCGGTAAGTAGGGTTTTTCAATGGATGAAAACTTATATTATATATTAATTATTTCTGTTAATTAAGCACATGAAATAAATTCTTTGCATATTGCAGTTATTGTGGTAGGAACTGCACTAATTATAAGAGCCAAATTCTCCTTGTGTTGCCAATTTTCCCAACATCTAAGTTTTTATTTCAAATTTCAAGGTCTTTGTTTGCCCTCATTTTTTCTAAGTTTTTGGCTGAATAGTTGTTCATTTTCTTGTTAATAGTGTGTGAAATAGTTGAAATAATGTATTTACTTTTATCATTTTTTATTTAGTCGCCTACTTTTACTATAAAAAAATATTCCGATTGATAACGGAATACTCAATTTCTTCACTCTAATAATTAGTTTATACGTGTGAAACATACTAATTATCACTCGATTAAAAAAGGAGAATACTAAATTCCTTCATCCTAATAATTAGTTTATATGTGTGAAACGTACTAATTATGACTCGATTAAAAAAAGGAGAAGAAGATGACATTAGATATCGAGTAACTCTAAATCCTCCCACCAATCGTTATGTTCATTGAGCTGCCTACAATTTAATGATGGAAATAGTTATTATAGTCGATAATAGACAATAATATTTATTAATCTTAGTGGCATTCAATTGAAACTACTAGATCTAGCTCTATGTAAGTACATGACAAACTTTATTATATATCTAAAACAAATTAATATAATTGTTTGAATTTGGTGGTTGTGGCACTAAATTTTATTGTGAAACATTCAATCAAGTCTTGTTGAACACATTAGAAATGATGATCTTGGGGCAAATTGTATTCCTCAAGAAAACCTTGAAGCCTATCATTGTTCATTGTATTAAGATTTCAATCTTAGGTTTCGAGTAACTCAATAGATTTGCTTCCATTGTCTCACATATTAATTAATGTATTTACCTTTCATCCAAAGAATCAACCCACAGTTTCAATTCATGTACACATTAAAGGACCCATTACAATTAATTCCCTTAATTTTTGCCAAAATATGTTAAGTTTATTTCAATTAATAAAACCAATCAATGAATTAAGTTGATTAACCAACTAACATAAATAAACTATTATTAATTAAAAGTCTTAAAAATATTAAAGATTGTGTGGTTAATTATTAATGGGATATTTCCTAAATTTATAAAATAATAAATTAATTAATGTGATTTGGGTAAATAATTAAAGTTTACAAAAATACCAAATATATTGGAAAGTCCATTGACCAATCAAATAATTTTTAAAAAATAAAAAAAAGAGAAAAGGGTATTGAGTCAAAATTGACACAATTGAGTTAAAAGACACCCTTGATATATATTATAGTATAGATATTGGTATAGATATAGAATAATAAAACTATGTAAATAATTTTAAAAAAAATCATACATGAAAAATATATTATGAATATTGTCAAAAATAATTATTTTCGTTAATAATATTTATTTTCATAATAAAATAGTATACAAAATAAAGATTTTTGTTTTAACTTTTCTCTATCAATTTTTTTAACCCTAATTAATAATAGTATTAAATATCACCCTAATTATGGGGTAGATGTCTTGATATATAAAATTATCAATTCAATCTTTTTTAACTTAAAACTCATTAATTATGACATTTATTTATTTGATAAAAATATATATAATTTTAAAAAGAAGTTCATATATAGAAAGTGTATCATAAATATTGTCAAAGATAATTATTTTCATTCCTTAATTACTTTTGTTTTCATAATAAAATAATATATAAAATAAAAATCAACCAATCACTTTTTTTCTATTTAACTAAAATTCTTAAAAAATCTACAAAATTACACATCATCAAAATGCACAACAAAAAGTCAAACATGGTTTTCAAATATATAATAGTATAGATTAGCATGTGGTTTAGTTTATTTTTTTTTCAATTTGGAATATGTTAACAAAACCTCATAAGGTTGAAACTCGGCGTCACGTCGAGAGATCAGGGGATAAGGCCGAATCATAGTGCGTATTAAGGAGCCACATATCATAAGGAGATTGGTACCATATTTGATTCTTCATCTATAAAAAGGAACCCAAAGAAAGGATGTACGAGACAGGATTAGATTAGATAATAAAATAAGAAAAACGTGATGCTGGTGAAACTCATCAAATAGAAATCGCCAGAAACAATAAACAACTATATTGCGAGTGGTTGTAACAGATAACGCAACACGTAATTGATATTGCTCGAAATGTTGATATGATATCTATTGATTGATACAGACCAATTATAAGCATCCAATTAGTAGCAAATGGACCAGTGAATCACTGTTTTCTTGCCGGAATTTGTCTTAATTCAGTAAGAAAACGGTGTCTGCACCAATAATTCTGCAAGTTGACACCAAACATGATCAGATATTACAAGATATTCAATGAAGATATGGTCAATTTTACACTGATAAAAAAAATAGTGTTTCGATAGTGACAATTAGTTATTATCAGTTGCATCACAGTTAAGGGAAAAAATTTGAGGGCCTTTTAAAAAAAATAATTATCAATTAGCTCATCTGGAAAAATTAAATAGCAAAAAGTTTTTTGAAATTTTAAAAAAAGGGATAATTACGAACTGCCCCCTGAGATATGGCGAAATTATAAATTTCCCTCAGAGGTTTAAAAAATTACGAATTCTCTCCTGATCCGTTATTTTCTCCGTTAAATTTAACAGAATGTACGATCTTACTCTTCATATGCTGAAACTCGAGAGGGTATACATAAGAAAATTTCAAAGACAATGGGGTTACTGCAAGTGCTGAAATTTTTTGGGGTGTTCGATGTATGTACTTGAGTTTTGTAACTATCTAAATTTTTTTATCAAAAAATGCTACTTAATGATATTTTAATATTTTTATGAATTAATTTCATAGGGAAAATTACATCCAGCTACCCTGTATTTCTGCGTAATTACAACGCAGGACCTATTCTTTCGTTTTTTACAAAAAACTCCCTGTAAGTTATATCCGTTTGAGATCCCTACGTTCCGTTAGGGTTCCGTCAAGTCTGCCCCTTGAAATTACCAAAATACCCTGAGGGACTATTTTGTTATATACTATATAAAGAAGGGTCGTTTTGTAAGGTGATATAACATTGAGGGATTTATTGTTAGGAATAGTGCCCTAGAAAGCCGATTAGTCATAATCCGTTTTGGGACTTACCTAGTATCACAGACAATCTTTGAATAATACACGAATGATTAATATCACAGGCAAACACTTCTTTATATGCTCTTGTTTGTTATGCGTTTACTTTAGCTGTGCACGTATGAGAACTCCCCTAATCCTGATGACTTTAGGACTCTACCATTTAGGTGAAATGGTTCATGAAACGAGCCCTATTTCACATAAGTCATGATTAGTAAAATACTCCAAGCCGATGAGTCCTACAGACAGTGGGAGTGTCAACCTGACTCCTCTAAGGCTTGCTTGTGGGATCACGCCCTTAAGAAGGACCACCTTATTTCATGGAGGTGCAAAGTGTATAGTTGGTACGTGCGTGATACATGAGGGTGCTTACTTCAATAAGTAAGTTCATTGAGGTGCCCCGTGTGAGAAGATTCCTAAATGGGAAAGGAAGTTTCTATTTCAGGAGATGGAAACTTCCAGATTAGGAAATATCTCACGAGTCATTGATGTGATTAATTGATCCTTAGACTTGAGGTTCCTTGTCACTTTATGAGTTAACTCTGTAGTCTTAGGTGTAAGCTTTAAAGGGTGTCGTCTTAGACAACTGATTCAAGGCTTATGCTGGGGCTGCACAAGTGATTCATGAAAGTGAATAAGAATCAAGAAAGGACCTACACTTGCATTTACAAGGTGATCTCTTATTGTGTAAGTCATTCATATGCCATATGGAGTCCTTGGCCAAGGCAGTAGATCAAGACATCAATAAAAGGGTTTCTTGGATTGAGATCAAATGGATATGAAATGCGCTTAGCTTTAAGACCGGATTATTAGGGTTCTGATTATTCCCTTACCCTAGATCTTGGTTGAGAGATAGTAAGTAGGAGGATTGTATCTCACATGAATCAATGACTTAAAGGTTCTGTCGAATCCGAACATTCCAATTCAGTTAGGGGTTAAACACCTGTTGCTAGACTATGGTCGTTTAATCTGTGGACTGATTAATTAATTAGTGAATTAATTAATTAGGGTCACTGCTAATTGAATTGAGAACCTAGAGGGTCACACACAACAACTTGGTTACATGAGTTGAGGCTTTAAAATGATTAAATGAGTTAATCGGGCCTAGAGGGTCCCACACGTGTGAAACCACACGTGTGGGTTACGTGACTGGACACGTGTCATTGGGACACGTGTGCCACACGTGTTTATTTGATTAAATATTAAATAATTAATTTATTAATTATTTAATAGACTTTGGTTTAATTTTGAATTAAAAGGAAAGTCTAATTTTGGAGAAAATTATTCTAGTTAATTAATTAATTAGATAAATAAGTTATTTATTTATTAAATAAATAAAGTATAAAATTATCCAAAAGGAGTTTGGATATTTAGCTCTCGTAAAAGTTGATTTGAATTAGAATTCAAAGTCAAAGTTGGAATTACTTGGTGATCAAGTAATAAGAGAGAGAGGGACCAAATCCTTGGTCCACAAGGACTTAGTTTGGCTGCCCCTCTCTTTCCTATATATAGGGGAGCTCATGCTCCCCTTAGAGAGTGATTGATTTCTTTTGGTTCATGTGTTGAACACCATCCTTTCTCCAAAATCAAATAAACCCTAGGTTATGCCTAAACACTAACTAGAGAACTAGCATCCTTACTAGTTAGATTGTAGTCAAGTTGGTGGACTATCTCTAGAGGGCTTCAAGTTAGAAGTCTTGAAAGATTCGAAGGAACTTTTGGGGATCAAGCAAAAACGACCACAAGGGATGATGAAACGATTCTGAACCCAACAGAAAACGAGTGAAAAAATCGAACCAAAGAAGATGGCGAAAACCGTTCGTCCATATCCTGAAGGATGAATTTTTTCACGAGGGTTTTATGGTAGGCAGATTTCTACTTTCGCAAAACTGGTTTTCGAAGGGAGTTTCACTCATGCCTTTCTCTTTCATGTCTCTTTCTTTGTGTTATATTGATAAGCACTTTTCCTAACATGATTTGAATCTAGATTGGAATTTTTTTTAAATTTTCGCTGTTTTCTGATTCCTGTTTTCCAACATTTATTTGTTATAATGAGTAATGTGTTACAATGTTCATTTTCTCATTGATAACAACAGAAGTTTTCTCATCTTCTCTGGGCTTCATACCCTCCTCGTTCTCCTTAAATTCATTGAAAAAGAAAACAGGGTTCTCAAATGACAATATCACCCGTCTGCAAAGTTATAATTTAATTCTAAGTTGAAGAATCTAAAACAAAAATAGTAAAATAAAAGATCTCCAAAAACCTAAGATAATTGACGTTGAAATTTGCTCGCCTTCCGCGGCCAGCCACCCTCCGCCCAGATCCTCCACCACTCAGTCGCCTTCCGCCCAGATCCACAGCTGCAGAGTCGCCCTCCTTCCAGATCCAATTAGCGTCGCACTAAATCAACTCAACACGACCACTAAATCGGCGCCGCACCCCCACCACCGTTCTTATCCACCGCACACGACTGCTCCACCACCTCCACCAAATCCGCCCTCCTTGCTCCACCATATCATTAAAGGCGCATAATCTGCATTAGGTACAAATCACTCACCTACACCTCTTTCCTCTGAAAATCGAAGTAATCTCTCACCTATTAATGATTTCACAATGTAAAGAAAACTGATTCTCATCTTGGATCCAAAGAAACTGAAAGTTCTCACTTGGGGTTTTCATCGGATCCTTGGAGAGTGGAAAGGGTTGGTGTTGGAAAATTATTGGGATTGGAAATCTGATGTTTTCTACCCTGAGATACACTTTGTAAACGAAGGAGTGTTTAAGTCGTTGGTGCATTTTAACAAATAAACCCCTCAATGTTATATCATCTTACAAAACGACCCCTCTATATATTGTATATAACAAAATAGTCCCTCAGGGTATTTTGGTAATTTCATAATTAGTAAATTGGAAAAAGGGTATTTTGGTAATTTCAAGGGGCAGACCTGACGGAACCCTAACGGGACGTAGGGATCTCAAACGGATATAACTTACAGGGAGTTTTTTGTAAAAAACAAAAGAATAGGTCCTGCGTTGTAATTAAGCATAAATACAGGGTAGCTGGATGTAATTTTCCCAATTTCATACTTAGAGTTTATGAATACTAATTTTTATTTTTTTGATATTGAACATGCATGTTTATACTGAGATATTATTCTTTGTATGTAAGGTTGATGCATTAGGGATCATCAACACTTGAAATATTTGTTTCAATAACTCTGATGGATATTATGTGAATTTACTAATGTATTGATTGATATTGGTGTGATTTGTTATAGTTTTCTATTCCATAGGAAAAATTTGTTATTCTCAAACAAATAGGATTAAATAAACTTATGCAAAATATACATAAAACTAAATATAAACATAAGTTATGGAATAAATATGCATGAAATATCTATTTCGATTTATACCTATCGATAAAATATAAATATTATATTAAATTAGAAAATTTGAGATTAAAAAATATAAATTTAACTAATATTACGAATATTTCATTACATCATCTTTTTTGATAATGGCAAATCGAAGCCCTTCATGGTTAGAATCAGAGTATAATTGATATTTCACACTAAAAGGTGGTGTTAGATTCACAAATTTAGCACATGAGACGCACCCAATGATGTCGAGGTTTTACAAGCAAAAAATTAATTAATAATATAGGATCTTTTGAATGATAATTTATAGTACAAGGTTTTTTTGGTTCATTTTAAGTAACATATAGGGTTCGGGACAAAAAATTCATAATCAGATAAAACAAAATAAAAAATATTAATTTTATCATTAGCACACAAATTTAATTTATCACATTAATCATGCAGTATGAGAACAAAATAGATACTTTGGAAGAAGCATAGAGCACGAACGTTAGTATAAATTGGTGAATTCTCTTTTGCCATTTCACAACATCAAACATATATAACAAAAACAGATCTTCGAATTTAAGTATTTCAGAGAATGGAAACAGCTCCTCCAAGCTGCACCGGTGACCTCCGACCACCGGTGAATAGTTACAGCCCTAGCATGTGGGGTGACACTTTCTCTTCATTTTCTTCGGACCATAAGGTACAAAGTAACGTCTTGAAAATATGTACGTTTTCATAATTACAATAAGAAAAAAAGAAAAAAAAATTAGTGACAACTCATAGATTCTCAAATGTAGGAATTATCTGTAATTTTATTATTTAGTTTCATAAGATCTGATTATGTCAAAATATTTTATTCTCATAATGTATAATACTGACAAGAACTGGTTTCACGAAGTGGAAACTAAAATTTTATCACCGGATTATACCGATAATTCTTCTATCATATAGTTTTAATCACAAGACAAAATATTATCCCGGTGTTACTCTTATTGGATTGAGCCAGATTCAGACTAGAATTACACAATTTCATATATACATAAATTTCGAGAAATATTAACTCAAACTAGGTTAAGGAAAACTAATAGATATTGATGTAATAGATAAACAACGTACTTTTATTTTACAATTGGCTTCTGTTCAGGTACAAGAAACATACAAAGAAGCCATTGAAGCATTGAAGAAAGAAGTAAGAAGCATGCTAATGGATGCAACGCCCGCCAAACTAATCACCTTACCCTTGAGCGTTTGGGATTAGCTTATCACTTTGAGAAAGAGATTGAATCAAAACTTGAAGAAATCTATCACTTTGAAGAAGACTATGATTTGTTCACCACTGCACTTCGATTTCGTTTGCTCAGACAACATCAGTATCACGTTTCTTGCAGTATGCCCCTTGAAACTTTTAACTTATATCTTAAATTTTTGCATGATATATATGTAAATAAAACCAATAATTTATGATATTTGGATTTGGAAATTGTATACGGCATCATATAGGAGCAGTAGGCACAAGGCGGGCCAGTACGGGCAGCTGTCCGTTTGTCCCCTCAACTTTCTTACTCCTATTATATAGTTTATATTTAAAATTTCCTAAATTATATGTAAACTAATCAAGCTACTAACAATATTGAATCAGGTGAATTTAAAAAATTTGTGAGCAAAGACAACAAATTCAAAGAAACCCTTAATAGTGATATTGAAGGTTTGCTAAGCTTGTATGAAGCAGCTCATGTTCGAATTCACGGAGAGGAGAGTCTAGAAGAGGCTGTTTCATTTACGACACATCACCTGAAGCGTCTCGGCTCTGTACTCGAGTCTCCCCTCAAAGACAAAGTGAAACGAGCTCTTCATCAGCCACTTCATAGGGGCGTTCCGATAATTGAAATACGACTTTATATCCCAATCTATGAAAGTGACAATTCGAGGGACGAATTGCTTCTAAAACTAGCAAAAATGAATTTCAATGTCTTGCAAGATTTGTACAGAAAAGAGCTATGCGAAGTCTCGAGGTAATCAACCTTTTCTCTTTCGGATTTGGGAGAACTAAATTTCAACTTTAATAAACGAAAGAAAGAAAACATACCATTTTTATCCCATAATGTAGCCTATTTCGGATTCTGATACGCGATATTAGGAAATTTTTTCCATAAATTTGATCCTGCGTTACTTAAGATTTCATATATTTTCATGATAACAATGTATTATATACAGTAACGAAAATTTACATGCTCTGATCTTAAAAGGAAAGAAAAAAAGTTACAACTTACAACTTATTTAATTTCTTAATATATCATATAATTAATTTGTTTACTTGTCTGGTTTTGCCTTCAAAGATGGTGGAATAAGTTTGATCTTAAGTCGAAATTGACATATTCAAGAGACCGATTGATAGAATGCTATCTTTGGGGTGTGGCGACGCATTATGAACCTCAATACTCGTACATCCGAGAGGCGGTTGCTAAAAGCATGCAAATGGTTTCAACAATGGATGATACATATGACAATTTTGGTACACTTGCTGAAGATCAGCTTTTAACTGACACTTTAGAAAGGTATATAAATATGTATATAGGTATCATTTTTTTTTTAGTTTCTTTCATTGGTCCTTGAGCTTTCTTCTATTTACAAAAAACTACGTTTGGTGGTATCATAAATAGCGATACAATCTCTAAGCTTTTTAAAATTTGGTTTAGAACGTCTATCATCGAGATATATTTTTTTGATAGCTTTGCAATTTCAGTTGAAAGTGAAAATCTAAACGAAACATTGGGGATCATACCGTTATTTCTGATGCCCAAAGAGTAACCTAGTAGATACACTAAACCTACAGGATAACTAATCTAAATCACCCTAGATAGACAAGTGTATTGTATTTACATAAATTATTATCTTTATCTTCAATTTACATAAACTTTATATAACATTTAAATAGGTAATTCATATTAAATGTAAATATTATTCGATAACTTATGAAGTAATTTGGGACCATATCTGCGAAAACGTCTATATTTTTTTTTATTGGAATAGCAACTTTCAGTATTCAAGAATATGTGCACACAATTGATTCACTTAAGTCATACATCCTTAAAACTTTCATATCTCGAAATTACTGCAAAATAAATTAACCTAATGCACATTCATTTTTCTAAGGTGGAATATGGATGAAATTGATCAACTTCCAGACTATATGCAAATTGTCTACAAATTTATTATGAGCATATACGAAGATTACGAAAGGGACGCAGCAAAATATGGAAAAGCCTTCGCAGTTCCTTATTTCAGAGAAACAGTAAGGGCCATGATCCCCATACATCTTAATTTTCCCACATGTTTTCACTTCACTTCTTCACATTCACAGAAGTACAAAATGATTACGTGTGTGTTTATACATTTTGTATTGTGGAAATAGGTGACACAGCTTGGAAGGGCTTATAACCTAGAGCAGAAGTGGATTATGAAACGGCAAATGCCTCCATTTGAAGAATATATGAACAATTCCGTGTTCACTAGTTGCATTTATGTGATGTTCACAGCTCTCGTCCCAGGTTTGAAATCTGTCACCAAAGAAACAATGGATTGGCTTTTGAGTGAGCCTAAAATTGTGATATCTACTGCTAAGATGGGTCGACACCTCGAGGACTTGGGCAGCCACGAAGTAAGCTTGACTTGATCCCTTCCTTCAAAGTGTTATTGTGTTAGTTAACCGTCTCATATTGATTAAAGAAAAAATTACATTTGACTACCCTCTTAGATACGGTAATTACAACGTAGTTCATCTTTATTCGAAAATTACAATTTAATCCCTAAATATTATGGACTCTGTGTGATCCCTCTATTCTGTTAAGGTTCCGTTAGAGTTGAGTTTTGTCATTCCATTAATTTAATGAATAAAATAACAAATTCATACCTACAATATACATATTCCAACCAAACGATCCCTAGGTATTACGCATATAACAATACAGTCCTTGGGGGCAGAGTTTAACCTAACGGAACCCTAACAGAATATAGGGATCACAAATAGTCCATAGCATTTAGGGATTAAATTGTAATTTCCAGATAAAGATGGATTACATCTTAATTACCCTATTTAGTAAGATAGTCAGATGTAATTTTTCCTTTATTAAATACTGAAATATGAGATCTAGTAATGAGCAAGAAATTATAAGATCTCATATTTCAGTATTTAATCAATATGAGACCGTTAACTAACCCAACATGAGATCTTATAATGATTTGAAGAAACCTGACTTGAGGAGCTAGTTGTTAGGGTTGAGTTAGTTTCGAAGTCCATTTTGATTACGCATGCTTGCTGCTTCTGATTTTACATGAAGCTTGATTAAATGGATTGGTTTACGATTACACTAGCCTGCAGTCCATATATACATGCAAGAGTCAATGTGGTTTAAAAATCTAATCTGTCCTTGATCAAAGTCTCTGTTTAACCCAATTTTCATGAATAATCAGGGACGTAGCCAAGATTTTAAAGCTAATATTTCATTATTTCTATAATTATCTTTCTATTATGTGAGGTCAGGTTTTAACTTTGAACTAACTTTTTATAACCATCGCTTACAAAGCGTGAGAATAGAGAGGGGAAACTACTCACTGTGGTCGACTGCTACATGAAACAACATGGTGTGTCGAAGCAGGAGACTCTATCCAAGTTCCTCGAACTGGTTGAGGATGGATGGAAAAATGTCAATGCCGAATGGGTCAAGAAAACTAGTGTGCCTAAGGAAATGGTCGAGCAACTTCTGAACTACGCACGCATAGCTGAAGTCACTTACAAGAATTGTGAAGATGGATACACGAATCCAGAAAAGTTTTTGGCGCCTCTAATTGTTGCTCTCTTTGTTGATCCTCTGGTCATATGATTGTTCATCAACATTTCCTTGACGTCCTACTTTATTGTCAGATTTTATCATTGTACTTGTTGTCATGTTAATTATCGAATAAAACGGTCTGCCTTGGATTATAAAAAAATGCTGTTGTGGTCTTTGGAATTCCTTTAATATATTGTCATAATCTATTTTTCTTGTATATGTAAAAATTTAAAAGTTGTAATTTTGCCCCTTGATTTAGATTATGAAAAAGGTTTCCCTTCTCAATCTCGCCCTCCCTCGGTAAGAATTCTTCTTTCATCCCTGGTCAATTACCATATTCCTTATTTAGAGGAAATTGCAATTTTGGTATATCAACTAATCCCAATTTGTATTTTTGGTAAAAAAAAATTCGGTGAAAAAGCTACCCCTTAACTCAAAAAGTTAGCAATTTTATGCATGTTTTCACCGAAAATTTCCAGTTGGCACCAAAAAAGGCTTTTTTTGCTGATTGGGCTAAATAATGGGTACGTGGATGCCTTGTGTGCTATGACTTGGCTTTTGTATTTGAAAAAATAAATAAATACATATATACAATGAAAATAAAAATAAAAACCCACCCAACCCGAAAAATAAATAAATAAATGGGTAAATTACATCCAGGTAGACTTTGTCATAATTATAATTTACTCCCTATCTTTTCGTTTATTATAAATAAACCCTAATTCTAATGGACCATTTGAAGTCCCTGAGCACTGTTAGAGTTCTGTCTATTTTCAAACTTGATTTTTCAAAAATGCCCCCAGGGACTATATTGTTGAATGACTTATATTAAGGATTCGTTCTGTTAGAATATGAAAAGTGTAGGGACTATTTTATTATACATGTATATTTAGTTAAAATATGAAAAATATAAACTGATGTAAATAATAAATTCAAAAAACAAAATTTGACTAAACACTTCATCATATTATACATATTCATAAATTTATCATTTAAAAATTAGAAGTTGATAAAAGAAAAAGATATCAGATCAGATACCCTTTTTCCGCTGCGCTACCATCATCACCGTACCGCGCCACCATCATCGCCGCCCCCTCAGTCTCTTCACCCATATTCGTCTGAAATGCATCATCGGTGCCCTTCCTTCTCTTCTCCCCATATCCATCTCACATGTACCGTCACCGCCTCCCTATCTCTTCTCCGACATCCACCTTAGAGCTGAGTAGTGGAGGCGGCGACCTCCACCTCTCTGCAAAGCGACATGACGCCTCTCCTCTCTCCAGCGCAGGACCGCCTCGCATCTCCCTTTTTACGCTCCCGAACCTCGAACTCCCTTTATGTTCCCTAGTATGTTGTACAAAATAGATCTGGTCTTCATATATCAGATCTGATCATATAAAGACGAGGTCTGATTTTTATGTATGTGTGTGTTTGTGGTGTTGAGATTTTGATGGTGGTGTGCAGTTGGGTTGGTGTTGGTGATAGTGTGGGACAAATGTGGTGTACAGCGATTTAGTGTTGGTAGTGGTGATTGCAGCAGCGATTTGATGGCGGTGATTCATGGTGGTAGCGATTTTGTGCGCGGTGGCAATATATTGTGGTGGTGGCAATGTTTTCAGGATCGGACCGTTAAGCGAACCGGAAAATCAACTGGGTTAAGGGTTAGTGGTTCAACCGTTGGGCCAACCGTGGTCGAACCGGTGACGTTATAATTATGAAATAAATATTATTAAATATTAGAGATAATAAATAATATATTTTTTAAATTTTATTTTCAATTTTTTTGTTAGTTCATATTTAAATCTAATATGATAATGTAAGATTATTCTACAAAACATGAAATTGCAACACATAAGATTGCATAATATATGAAATTGCATAATACAATAACAAAAAAAGTTGAAAATCAAATAACTTAAGGTTTATTTTCTAAATTTTTAATAATTTTAACTAAAAAAATCTTTAAAAAAAAATATTTTCTAAACCGGTCGGACCATATGACCCGCGAACGGTTCGTCGGTTTAAACGGTCCGACCGCGGTTTTTACCGGTTCTCTCAAAATAGAACGGTTTTGAGTCAATCCGGTTTTAGAGGATGGATCGGACCGTTCCTTGGACCGGTTGACGGTTCCAGCGGTCGGACCGTCCGGTCCGGTCCGATCCTGAGAACACTGGGTGGTGGTTGGCGGCGATTCAATGGTGTAGAGGGGGCGGCAGCAGCAGCGGCGATGAGTTTTTTTGGAGGAGAATGTGGGATTTGGGGGTGAGGGTGGTTGGGGGGTGTGCGGAGGCCGGATGGGGTGGTTGTTAATCTTCTTTTTTCTTTAGGAAAAATTGTTCAATTCATCGGGGAGGGGGGGGGGGGGGTATTTCCAATTTGAAATTTCAGGACATAGTTTTGGGAAATGGCAAATGTAGGGACAAATTTTTGTTGGAATTCTTTTTGCTTGTCGGATTTTTCCATGTGACAGACGGAATGACATGTTTGCATCCACATGGATCTTTTTTTTTTGTCACGTTGGAGAACACACACACAATAAAAAATAAAAACCACACACTTAAAATATTTTTTTATTTTTAATTAACTTAAAATGCACATTTAATGTTTTTAATTTTTTTAATAAAATGAAAAAAAAAATGAGAAGAAATCCCCCCGCTTGTGGGGCACGTTTTAAAAGAAAAAAAAATTAAACAAAACTCTTGATTATCGATGATTATCTAGTTGTAATTGTGAATAACTTGTACAATTTTTAACGGTGAGATTGTTCTCCAACCGTGTTTCTTATAGAGGCAAGATCCCCCCAATTAATTCTGGGATTTCTTAGATTAGATGAGATTTGTGTTATAGGATACACCTTCACCTTCAACACCACAGTCACCGGTCGCCGTTTTCAACACCACCATCACCACCAACCGCCGCCTTCAACACCACCCAAATATAAGCCCACAAAGTTGCACACAAAAACGCACACACACACACATAAATAAACACATAAAGATCTAAACATGAACTCATGGTCCGAGAAGTTTAGATTTAGATCTAGATCTACCCATCCGAAGGAGCTACCGTATGGAGCTGATGGTAGTGTTGTGTAACTGCCATAAGAACTGACGCGGCGCGCCGTGGAGAGCTGAGGGGGCGGAGCACAGAGAGGCGACGGCCGACTGGCATTTTTCTTCTTCTTATTTTTGCTTTTTTTTTTTAACTTTTAAATATTGGATGTGTGTAAATATTTGTATAATATGAAGAAGAGTTTTATAAGGGTGTATATATGTCTACTTATAATTTTTTTTAATCTGGACCCTATATATAAATTTCGATTTTTTATTTATTAATTTAGCAGTGCATGTGCAAGTTTTCTTCTCATTTGTTTTCATTTTTCTAAATTTTTTTTCAAAGCTTTAAAATATTAAAAGTGTATTTTAAGTTAATTAATAATAAAAAATATTTTAAGTGTATGGTTTTTATTTTTATTTATTTATTTGTATGTGTGTAATCCAACGTGGCAAGAAAAAGATCCACGTGGATGCAAACATGTCATTCCGTCTGCCACATGAAAAAAATCGGCAAGCAAAAAGAATTCTGGCGAAAATTTGTCCTATGATTTCATGGTTCAAAAAATTGAAGTCATACATTTGTCATTTCCCAAAACTATGTCCTAAAATTTCATGTTGAACATATCGACAGAATGGATTGAACAATTTTCCCTTTTTCTTTATTATTTTTTTTGTTTTTAATTTTATATAAATTATTTAATAAAAACTCCAATAATGAATGAAGAATAAAAGTGAAATTTTTGCATTTTGGGACTAAAATGTAGAAAAAATAAAAATGTGGGATGACTAAAAAAATTTCGGGACGAAAAATAAATTCAATCTATTTTTTTATAGGACCAAAAATATAACTTTTTTTAAATATTTTTATGTTTTAAATTAAATATTAAATATTTAATAATTTAATATATTATACAAATATACAAATGGGCCACGTAGGATAAAATATTCCATATAGATTTTTTTTTTGGTCAGAGAATATTCCATATAGATGAAGTGACAGTGACAGTGACAGGTGTGAATTTCATGGGTTTTTCGACGGGTCAAAGCTATTCGGATCGGATTATGCATAAAATTGTACCAAAAATACGAATTGGGGTTAGTTGGTATACCAAAATTGCAATTTTCTATCCTTATTTAAACTACTGGAATGGATGATTAGTCCTACCTTGAGACACATAGCTAACTTGAACGTGCCTTCAACGGAGTACCGCGTCTAATTAGACGAAGCTATTGGTCAGGATCGGATTAAAGACAACCATTTCTATACAATCTGTCAAGATCTAGTCAACTCTCCAACTTCCCTCGTTTAGATTTTTTGACAAGCTTTGCTTTTCAATCTATGGTATCGCCTACAAAGATTTCATAAGAAAATAGAGCTTACTATATTCAAATCTATTATTGATTTCCTTTTCTTTTGTACAACAACTTGAGCAAACATTAAAATATATCATTTTTCAAAGATGTCAAGTGATTGACCTTATGGAGGCTTGAACTCAACGAGTACGTACACCAAATCTTGCATCACTAAAAGAAACTATAAATTAATTTTAAGCAAAATTGCAAAAATGGTTTTGTAAGTTACACATTTTTGAACTTTAATCATTTTTGATATACCATTTTAAATTTTATCCTCTAATTTATCGTTTTTGCAATTATTGTCTGATTTCAATCCGAAATTAACTAAAACCTTAATTTTGCCCACGTGGGTCAAATCCGGGCCTAATTTGAGGATATTTTTACTGACTCATCTGCAAAGCTTGCATGACTGTACATGCAGAAGGATTTTTTTTTTTTTTTTAACACATGCACATCCAAACAGAATTCGAACACGTAGCATTAAGTTCTATCAGAGTATCAGCAAAAATATATGTCCAAATATATCCACGTGGATACTTTTTTTTTGTAAATATAATTTGTACATATATTTTTCCTTTTTATGTTTTTGAATTTATACGTCAACCGCCTAAACAGCCATATAAGCTTTATAGATGTACTAGCATCTAGTGCACGCCGTCCCTAAGCGCAAAAATAATTTCTCATGTAAATTATTCTTTCTATATATCCTAGCTTAATTTCTTTTATTCAACACTAAAACAATAAATTCTGAAGGCTGATTGAATTATCCATAAATTAGTATAATCCGAAGCAGTATGTAATACGAACACTTAACATTTGCTTGCAAAATAAAAGAAAAAGTGAACTAATAAATTAGTCTGATCACAACATCTTAATAATAATTTAAATTAACAAACTTAAAAGAAGATACATAATTGATGGGCACAAATGAATCACAAAATAGATGAGAAATTTATGTGATATTCATATTGCCACTTAGTTTACAGGGAAAATTGCAAAATCGGTATACCAACTCCAAAATTTTAGCGTTTTTGGTACTGTAAATTTTCCGGCAAAAACAAAAACCCGCAACTCTAAAAAATAAGCAAAAAAGTGCCAATTTTGCCCAAATAAGCCAAAACCCGGCCGAGATCCGACCCGAATGCTAACGTGTCTTGCCGGAGTCACAGCTGGCCTATGTAGCCTTCCACATCAACAAAAAACCAATCCAACTCACATGCCACGTACACAATAAACAAAGGGAAAATTGCAAAATGGGTATACCAACTCCAAAATTTTAGCGTTTTTGGTACTGTAAATTTTCCGGCGAAAAAAAAAAAACCCGCAACTCTAAAAAATAAGCAAAAAGTGCCAATTTTGTCCAAATAAGCCAAAACCCGGCCGAGATCTGACCCGGATGCTGACGTGTCTTGCCGGAGTCACAGCTGGCCTATGAAGCCTTCCACATCAACAAAAAACCAGTCCAACTCACATGCCACATACGCAATAAACAAATTATTGATGCCAAATAAGCAAAATTTTTGGTGGTAAAAAAAAATTTTCACATGTAAATTTAAAATTCATCAAATATTCGTGATCAAAAAATTTAATTGAAATGAGTATTAAACTGGAACTGTTTCAATATAAATACAATTAAAAAGATTAAGAAATTTTATGTAATTTTTAATTTTGATTATTAATATTTTTACATTTAAAAAATTATTCTTTATAGTTTATTATTGGTGGATGTATACATATTTTAATTAACATTACACAATAAGTAAGGAAACAATAATAATTTATAAATTATTAAAATGCTTCAATTTATATATATTCAGAAAATAAAATAAAAAAAAAGATAAAAATAAAACTACCCCACCCCAACATATATATACTACCTGTATATATACAGATAAAAAAAAAGCCCATTTCTGGCTGCACATTTACATCGCCGTAGCGAAGGACAGAACGATATTCTCCGTCGAAGACAAAGTATCGCCGCCGCCGCTAGCTCCGTCGCCACTATCCACCCTTCCCGCCCCCCCCCCCCCCCTCTCTCCCACATCAGATTCGCGAACGTAGCCATGGCCGCCGTCACCCCCTAGCAAAACCCATGGCCAAAAAAAGAAAACCCACTGCAAAAATCTCTACCGGTGAACTCCTTTCCGAAAGTGAGATTCCAGCCTTTGCTTCATCAGATCGGAATGCGCAATCATCAGATCTGCTCACAAAATTGTTGGTGGTGGTGAGTGGTGAGATTGGTAGTGGTGAATGGCGAGATTGTTGGCGGCGATTTGGGATGGGGTGTTGGTGGTGGCAAGATTGTTGGTGGTGTTGGTGGCGATTTTAGTTGCTGGACACCCACACCATGCCCAATCTCACCCCCGATCTGGCGAAGGTTGTAGCGTTTATGGCCGCATCGGAGGAGAATTTGAGATTCTGAAGAACCGCGACGGGGGAGACTGCTTATCGTTCATTGATTGTTGGTGGTGCGGTGGTGATTTGGGGTTGTGGTGGTGGTGGCGGCCAGATTGTTGCGGCGATTTGGGGTGGTGTGGTGGTGGAGGCAGATTGTTGGTGGTGTGGTGGCGATTTGGGGTTGTGGCGGTGGCGGATGTCTAGTTGCCTGTTCTTGTTTCAGTTTTGAGATTATGTTGTTCAGAATTTGACAATCATTATACTAAGTGTTTTTATGAAGAACCAATCGTTCTGAGAATGTTGGGAAGACCTGCACCAAAAATTTTGCTTATTTGACATCAATAATTTGTTTATGGTGTATGTGGTATGTGAGTTGGACTGGTTTTTTTTTTATGTGGAAGGCGTTATAGGCCAGTTGTGACTCCGGCGAGACACGTCAGCATCTGGGTCGGAACTCGGCCGGGTTTTGGCTTATTTGGGCAAAATTGGTACTTTTTTGCTTATTTTTTAGAGTTGCGGGCTTTTTTTTCCGCCGGAAAATTTATAGTACCAAAAACGCTAAAATTTTGGAATTGGTATACCCATTTTGCAATTTTCCCTTTGTTTATTGTGTATGTGGCATGTGATTTGGATTGGTTTTTTGTTGATGTGGAAGGCTTCATAGGCCAGCTATGACTCCGGTAAGACACGTCAGAATCCGGGTCGGATCTCGGCCGGGTTTTGGCTTATTTGGGCAAAATTGGCACTTTTTTGCTTATTTTTTAGAGTTGTGAGTTTTTTTTTTCGCCGAAAATTTTACAGTACCAAAAACGCTAAAATTTTGGAGTTGATATACCCATTTTGCAATTTTCCCTAGTTTACAATATCATTTTGATTGTTTAGATATTAAAAAATCAGTCTCTATTCCAACAGCCTGTTCCATAAGTTAGAAACAATAATAAAAATAGAAAGCAAAAGTCACCACAAAAATAATGACATATTCCAAAATATTAAAAATATGAGGTAGATACATAGATAAGAGAGATTAAATATTCAATATCCATACTCTTCAACAATTTTAACTTTATACGACATGATGATATTACTTTCAGTTTTAGAGCTAGATCAAACAAAATGTCCAGATTTTGAGTCCTACTACCATATAACTATTATGAAAAAGTATTTGCATGTGTTACTCCATCATATACCTAAAACAAAAAGGAAATGAATGACATAAATCTAAAATTATAATTCAACGTTTAGGTTAGATGTTCAGAACCACTTACAAAAATCATGTCTTCAATGTCATTCTAGTTGGTTGGAGAACAAATGAGAAACTGGTAGGATAAAAATCATATAACATTATCGTATTTCAAAACACATACATCAAACAAATATAGACAATAAAATAAAATTGCATTTTTCCTCCAAGAAAAAATCTTCAATGTATATAAACAACATTAAAATTGAAAAAATATAAACCCAATAAACTCAAAAAAATGAAAGGAGAAAACTTGGGCGGCATGGACTTTGGAGGAAATTTTACCTGAGGAATAGCAGGGACGGTGTGGTGAAGGTTGCCGCCAGAGACCGCCAGCTCTGAGTTCAAGTGAACACAACTAACAATAATAGATCTCACGAAAAAGGGACCTATAAAATTTTTCGACTTATAAAGTAGTATTCTATTTACTTAGCAAAAACCTTGAATTTGGAAGATTTACAAAAGGAATATTGTAAAGAGCACCCAAATTGCTTTAATAGATATTCTTTGCTGAATTAAGCCAAAATATTGATCCTATGTATAATTCTTTGTGTTATAAAAGGTTCTGAAAAATAAATATCATTTGAATATAACCAGCATGAAAGAAAATTGGTTAATTTTCTTGTTCCTCTAATTTCGAGAAGGTAGAACCAAATCTTGGGTATCTCAAGTTCTTGCTAATGCATATCTATGTCCATCATATTAATTATCAAGTTTTAGGAGATTGTCCATATATATAGCGTCATAACTCTACAATTATAATGGAGTCTAAGTCAAATGTTCGAAACCACATACCAAAATCATGTTTTTAATGGCATTCTAGTTAGATAAATGATGAGAAATTGATAGGGTAAAAAATTGCGGTGTATCCATAAAAAATGTAACCTGGCTTAATGGCATATCTATTTATGTTTGTTTGGATTTTCATCAAAATTAACAATCATCCCAAGATTATAATCAAGTTTATTCCAAAAATGAAGCTTCACCAAATACTACAAACCCGAGCCATGCAATCGAGATCACATTATTTCTCCAAGTAAAGACCCCCAATGTATATAAGCACAGTAAAATTACACAAACATAAAACCCAATAAATTGAGAAAAAAGAAAAGGAAAAGAAACCTGAGCATTGTTTTAGGAGAAATTTTGACCTGAGGAAGAGCAGCGACGGAGTGGTGAAGAGAATGTAACTAAAAGTCTTCGCCGAATACCGAACACGAGTTCAAGAGAACACACCTAACAATAATATCTCACCAAAAATAGTCCTAGCTATATTCTATTTACTAAGCAACATCCTCAAATTCGGAAGATTTACAGAAACAAAACTGATGAAGAGCACCGAAATTGCTTTAATAGATATTCCTTTGTATACTAATCCCAATAAATTGATAAAAACGAAAAGTAAAAACCTGAGCAGCGTTGTTTTTGGAGGAGAAAGAAACTGAACGTTGTCGCTACCACTCGTCGAAGACCGAACGATGCCTGAAGTAGTTAAAAATTTCGCCGGTGACCGACCAAGGATGAGATTTTTCCGACGATATCGACTTATGACCTACAGATTAAACTCATCTTCATGCAGAAAGATTGCTTTCAAAACCCATCGAAATCAAGACCTACAGATTAAACTCACCTTCATGTGGTGAGATTGTTTTCAAAACCCATCGAAATCAATATTCTTGATATAATAGCAATTGAAATTAAGCGAACTTACATGTAGTGGAAAGGAATTTCTAAAACATTGAGAGAAGGATTCTCAGAAACAATATTATAGCATTAATCAAACAATTCTCTCTCGTCGATGTGGAAACGATTCTCTGTCGCTTGATGTGGATGTATGGGGTATTGCTTCGAATTTGAGTTTGAGAACGGAGGCAGTTGAATTTGAGTGTGTTCCCATAAAGTGTGGTGCGAATCGTGGGTAATTCAAATTTGTTGATTTCCAAAATAGACCTTTTATCGTATATATTTTTCTTAATAAAGGTGAGGGTATAATAGGCAATTTAGAAAAATTGGTGTCAAACCCTTAAAAAACTTCCGTTTGTGAGATAAAACCCTCTTCCTTTTTTATATAGTATAGAAAAACAAAAATATCCCCAAATTCGGCCCAAATTTGAGCTACGTGGATAAAATTAGGGCTTTAGTTAATTTTGGGCCGAAATAAGACAATAATTATAAAAATTTTAAATTAAAGGATAAAATTAAAAGTGCAATATCAAAAAGATATAATTTACAGGATGATTTTTATTATTTTACCTTAATTTTATTCTTACAGTATAATTAATTATCATAAAATAGGCCAAATAACCTTAAATCTCCCCCTCACTTGATCCCCTTGGCCGAGATAATCTGTTGCAGAGGTTTGAGAGGAAGCAGCTGGCGATCTATAAGAATGGGAACAACTTATACAACAATTTGAAGAGGAATAAAGTTGGCGGCTTGTATGGTTATAGGTACAACAGATTCTTACACCAAAAGCCCCAATCCTTGTTTGACAATCAAGATATTTGGCCTATTAATTATAATCTGCTATTTAAGACAGGTAATGCTCTTGACTTGGTTTGGCCGAGAGGTATTACTTGTTTTTTGCAGAGTTGGAATAATAGGAACTTCAATGTTGGGTCTTACACCTGCAACTTTCTTACTTTCGTTGGCCTTGCTCTTAATTTCTTAACCGGGTTATGCTTTATGTTTGGTTATTGATAGTTAGTCCGGACCAAACTTTAAGTAGCAAGTTTCCCTTGTCAGTCCGAATCAATTGCTAAGTATTTAGTGGTTGACTTGGTTACCGTGGCTCGGGACTTAGCTACTAGCTTGATTGTCGTAAATATGAATAGATCCTTTGTGTCCTCGAATGGGACCTACCCCGATGTACTTCAATAATTCACGTCTCATTATTTTTATGGGCATCATTGTATGTTTTCTCTTGAGGATGTTTGGATTGGTTCTTTGCATCGTCGTGCTTTTGTGGCAATAAATGAGTGGGGTTCTCATTGAATTAATTCCCCACGGTCTGTCTGACCGATTTCCTTTAAAAAAAAAAAAAAAATTTTCGGTTTTTAAATCCTGTATCTGAATGGCACATATAATGTCGAGTAAGTGGTATTTAAGATGATTGTGGGGGATTAGACGATGATTGTAGCCGACAGTGCCCCAAGAAATTCAAATACTGATTAATTTTGTCATTTTTATATATACTGCTAAATTTGCAATTCTCCTCTAGTTTAAATATGACATGAATCATGTGGAACCAGCACCAAAATGTACATCAAACTCTATAATTGATGAATTACTGTTGATTGGGATGAAATTATTAGTTTAAGTTCAATATGAATCATGTGGAACCAACCTTGATCGTTTGAAGAAAGTATAAATTAATGAATAATGATAGTGACGTGATTGATGATCAATTACTGTTGATTGGGTTGAAATTATTAGTTTAAGTTCAATATGAATCTTGTGGAACCAACCTTGATCGTTTGAAGAAAGTATAAATTAATGAATAATGATAGTGACGTGGCATAGATCCGCTGAATCGCATGATCCAATATGCATTTGAGACGTGGATCAGAGACCAGTTCGATACACTCTTTGTCGACCTAGTCCTCGAGAGTGCCCTCTCTTCACCTTCTTGTCCAAAGTACTCGACTCCCACATTGATACTTCTGGATTGATTATGCAGGTCGGTTTTCCCTTGACCCAAAAAGTCGCGTGGTCACTAGAGGGGTTCCCTGAGCAAGTGGCCGATCACGCATTTAATGCACCTTTGTAATGGAACAGTTGTCAGCTTGAGACACCCACACGTCGTCCGAGCTCATCATTACTTCCAACTACCATATTCATTGCACTCTCGATCGACCCCTTTCATTCAAGTATTGACTTGAGCGTCGGAGTGCCAACCTGGGTAACACTCCCACCTGTCCCGGAGTTGGCATCGGGCTCACGTTTCTTTCTCCTTCCCGGATAATCGACTTGTCGGCCGATTTTTCTGTCTACAAATTGTAAGTGGACGATCTAGGATTTTGGGTCAAGCTTCTTGACGCTATATTTTGGCTCGATCAGATAGGATAATTGAATTAATTTTTCCCCTTATTTTTTCCTTTTCTTTGGGGGGCATGATTCATGTGGAACCAACAACGATTCAGATGTAGAAGAAGAAAAGGGTACGTACACAAGCCAAAGATCCATATTATTATTATCAATTTTCTGATGCAATACATAATTTAATTTTGTTAAATTAATGAAGAATTGAAGATGAGACACTTACTGATCTATAATCGAGCTTGTAGATCGGTCGCATCGCAATTATACTAACTTCCATGTATATATTTCATGTGTCTATATTGCAAGATATTAAACAGCTAACTTCACTTAGTTAGCGTAGATATTGATTAGGAACATTCCAGCCGTAATTAGTTTGTTTCCCCTAGCTACGATGCCGACACGTGTAAGGTGTAGATAGCTTACCTTAGATATTTATCTTTTCTTCCTCCTCTGTATATATTATGTACGACATCACTTTTCAGAGTAATTGAATTGAGTGAGAAATATTCCCAAATACTTGTTCTTCAGTTTATGAAATGGTATCAGTAGTGAATCTCGCTTCCGCAGTTCAATTCCGACGCCGATTCCGGTGATCGTTCTTTTTTCTCGGTCTCTTTTGCCGTGTTTCACTCTGGATTTTTGTGTCGACTTTACATAGTTCGCCATGGATTCCAGCGGACCTTCTGCTGCTCCTACGACGATTTCGCCGTACGATCCGTTTTTCCTTCCACCAATGGAGCATCTCAACACCTTTCTCGTCTCTCAGCAGCTCACCGGTGAGAATTACCATACCTGGAGCCGCTCCGTCCTCATTGCTCTGTCGGCGAAGAACAAACAGGGGTTTGTTGACGGTTCTCTCCAGCCTCCCGCCGTCACTGATCCTGAATCTCGTCGGAAGGCTTGGATCCGCAACAATCACGTGGTTATTTCGTGGATATTACACTCTGTTTCTAAAGAGATTGCCGCCTCCATTTTATTTTCTGACTCAGCTCATGAAATTTGGGTAGATCTTCGTGACCGCTTCCAACAATCGAACGGTCCACGGATTTTTCAGCTTCGTCAGTCATTGCTGTCCACACGCCAGGATTCATCACCTGTCAGCGTGTATTTCACTAAGCTCAAGCCATATGGGAAGAATTATCCAACTTTCGCCCTGTCTGTACTTGCAATAGGTGTACTTACGACGGTGTACGTGATCTGTGCCTCTATTATCAAGCAGAGTATGTTATGGCGTTTTTGATGGGCTTAAATGAGTCGTTTGCTAATGTTCGTAGTCAGATACTTATGATGGATCCAATTCCAAATATGAACAAAGTTTTTGCTATAGTGAGTCAGGAGGAATGCCAACGCACGCTTAGGTCTGTGTCTACCTCTACTCCTTTGGCCTTTAATGTCCGCAATTCTCCTCAGCCTTCCTCATCTCGTTTTCCTCCTAGCTTTGGGCGTGGGGGTAGCTTTGGTCGTGGCAATGGTCGTGGTAATGCTGCTTTTAAGGGGAAATCTAAGATTGAGTGTTCTAATTGCAAAGGCACTAACCATACAGTTGATAGATGCTATAAGATTTACGGTTATCCTCCCGGATATTTCAATAATCCAGGGCCACGTTTTACTAATTCTATTCACCAACCTGCACTGCCTAATTCCTCTGCTAATCAGGTTGCTATAGCTTCATCCTCTACTGCCGCTAATGGTTCAGCTAATCAACCAGGAAGTTCAGGTTCCTCCACTCATATGCTACATTCTCTCACTGACTAACAATATCACAGTCTTCTGTCTTTGTTGGATTCACAGATACATAATACTCAATTGCACTCTGCTGGATCATCTGGATTACAGGATCATCCCATCACTGCAGGTATCTAGTTGTCTGCTTTCTCTTGTACTGTTCTTGGGAGTTACAAGTGGATACTCGATTCTGGTGCTAGCAAACATATCTGTTGTGATAGGACTATGTTTGATGTTATTGAGGAAATTCCCATAGCACAGGTCCTGTTCCCTAATGGAGACTCTTTTCCTGTTAATCACAAAGGGGTTATCACTATTCATCCATGTCTGGTGTTGCATGATGTCTTTTTCGTCCCTCAGTTCAAATTCAATTTAATTTCCATAAGTCATATGCTCCAGACTTCATCTGTTTCTGTCTCTTTTATGGCTGATCAGTGTCTTCTCCAAGATTCCAAGCAGAGGGTGATGATTGGCAAGGCTGAACTTCAAGATGGACTTTATATTTTAGATGTTCATAATCTCATGGCTAGTACAGTTACTTCTCATCACTTAATAAACCACGTGTCTGTTAGTACTTGGCATAGCAGAATGGGGCATGTCTCATTTCTAGTACTTGAGAAACTTCAAACTGTGTTGGGTTTTGTTAGTGATAAGACCACTGTTTCTCATTGCTCTGTTTGTCCCTTGGCTAAACAGAAGCGTTTGTCTTTTCCTTATGGCAATAACAGAACTGCTGCTGCTTTTGATTTGATTCATGCAGACATTTGGGGCCCTTTCAATCATGCTCCCTCTAATGTGTACAGATATTTTCTCACTTTGGTGGATGATTACAGTCGTTTCACTTGGATATTTTTACTGAAGTCCAAGTCTGAGGTGTCGTCTGTTGTTCCTCATTTCTTTAAGCTTGTTCAGACTCAATTTAACACCACCATTAAAGCCTTCAGGTCAGATAATGCCCCAGAGTTAGCTTTTACAGATTTCTTCAAATCACAGGGCACTCTACATCAGTTTTCTTGTGTTGAGACCCCTCAACAAAATTCAGTTGCAGAAAGAAAACATCAGCACCTCTTGAATGTTGCCAGGGCACTTTATTTCCAGTCAAAAGTTCCCTTGAGGTTTTGGACAGATTGCTTGCTCACTGCAGTCCTTTTGATCAACAGGACCTCTTCCCTTCATCTTGATTCTAAGTCCCCTTATGAGCTATTACATCAGTCCACTTTTGACTACAATTTCTTGAAGGTTTTTGGTTGTCTTGCTTATGCATCTACACTCATTTCTGAAAGGCACAAATTTTCTCCAAGAGCAAGACCTTGTGTGTTCTTGGGATATCCTCCTGGGATCAAAGGGTATAGATTGCTGGATTTAGAAACCAGAGAGTGTTTTGTCTCCAGGGATGTTGTTTTCCATGAAACAGAGTTTCCTTTCCACAACAGTACCCTTAATCCTACTCCCACTGATGAATTTCCAGACATTTCCCTGCCTTTACCTTCTTCTGCTTATGAGGATGTGTCAACCCCAAATCTGCCATCTTCCCATGTACATATCAGCCAGCGACAGTCTTCTAGACCAGTCAGAAAACCTACTTATCTTCAAGATTATCATTGCAATCTCATAAACAATGTTGCAATTCAACACAGTGATCATTCTTATCATTTGTCCTGTTATCTGTCATATGATAAACTCTCACCTTCGTATAGACTCTTCTCCCTCAATATAACTGTTGATCCTGAACCTCACTCATACAAGCAAGCAGTTCAATATCCTCAATGGCAACAGGCCATGAAAGATGAGTTGGATGCCATGGAATCCAATCACACTTGGGAGGTTGTGACTTTGCCTGTTGGTTCTCATACTATTGGATGTCGTTGGGTGTTTAAAACTAAATATAAAGCAGATGGCAGTTTGGAGAGGCATAAAGCCAGGTTGGTTGCCAAAGGTTTTAGTCAATTAGAGGGTATTGACTTCTTAGATACTTATTCCCCTGTTGCTAAGATTGTTACTGTCAAAACAATCTTGGCCTTGGCTAGTGCTAATAACTGGTCCATTGCTCAATTGGATGTGAATAATGCATTCCTCAATGGAGATTTGTTTGAAGAGGTTTATATGGATCTCCCACAGGGTTATATGCCACCACAATTAGATACTCAACTTGCTGGTCAGTTAGTTTGTAAACTGAGGAAATCTATCTACGGTCTTAAGCAGGCATCCCGGCAATGGTACGCAAAATTTTCCACAGCTCTCATCACCTATGGCTTTTCCCAATCTAAATCTGATTACTCTTTATTTACAAAGGGCACTGGAGCAGACATTGTTGCACTGTTGGTTTATGTAGATGACATAGTCATCACTGGTCCTAATGACTTGCTCATTCAAGATCTAAAGCTATTGTTGCACTCTCAATTTAAACTTAAAGATCTTGGCCCCTTAAAGTACTTCCTTGGATTGGAGATTGCGCGTTCACAAACAGGAATTATGTTGTGCCAACAAAAATACACACTGCATCTTTTGGAAGACACAGGTTACCTAGGTGCTAAGCCTTCCCACACACCTATGGAACCTAATGCCAAGTTGAATACTTTTGATGGTGATCCTCTGCCCAATAACAGCACTTACAGACTGTAGCGCCCGGAGCGACGAGCCACCACATCCCCCGCACCTAGCCCCGAACCCACATATGAAATAGAAATCCATACATGAGCCCAAGACTAAGCGAACGGGAACCTACACACACTCGCTAAGCCAGGCGGAGCTAAGACAATACCAGAGCGCGCATAATATAAGAAAGCGAAAGCATACACCAAAATCCAAGAAGATAAATCCACAAAAACGGGTTCATCTAGCCCTAGGAGCCTGTCCCGAAAATATATAAATATAATTCAAAGAGCATACATAAATAAAATCCCAGAGATGCATATACAATTCGATTAACAAATCTAAAAGATATACAAATGTGACCGAAAGCTAATGAAATGCATCTCGAACTAGGAGACTAGAACCCGACCGACTCACGACTCCGCCTAGCACGAACCAACCTGCAAACTGAAAAAAATTGAAAGGAGAGGGTCAGTCCACCGACTGAGTGAGGGGGCTAACGCACACCCACACACGTATACATATAGAGCAAAGCACGTATTAAATAAAAGACTATGAACCGGGATAGGATTTTGCATACCAAACACCATTTTCGAATCAAACTTATATATATTCATATCATAATCGGACATAGCTTACAAGAAAGGTCCTATCCCGTTTCATAATCAACATATCTTAACGAATTCTCATACCCGGCGAGTACGGGTCTTACTCTAACTCCCCAAATTTTTAATATACGTATTAAAACAGAAAACACAAATTATAAACCAATCCAACCCCAACAACATGTAGTTCGGGGAGCAAACCCTCACTACTCTTACCAATGCACAAGGGGTAGCTAACCCACATTGTGCTTGAAGCACAATGCCTCCTCAACCTCCAAGAGTCGCGCGTGTACTTCAAATGGGAATCGTGCACAGGCTTAACCCGACGGCCCTTGCCGTCCCGGGCGTCCTTACCCATAATTCCCTGGGCCCGGCAAATCTGAACAAGACTTAACATACCAAAACTCGCAACTTAACATAATTAGAATGTAACAAACTCACATACCTTAGCATACCTTACCGTGCAACTCGGCCTATGCTTTTAACGTACCTCTCCGTGTCATCCGAAACATATCAAGTTGAAGAAGAGCAAAGCTTGTACGAAGACACACGGTTTGGAGCATAGCCTTGTTGCAAATCATTTTTAAGCTCACATATGCTCATACATATAGTCCAAAACATTTAATCTTATGACAAGATCATAAACGTATCTTATAAACATGTATCTATTATATAAATATAATAGTATAGTCACATGCGGGCTTGAAAATGAGCACGTAGGGTTGTAGGTCGTATTAACTAAAAAGAAAACAAACCTAAGCCTCACCTTTTACCAAAAGTGCTCACGGATGAGCGTTGACGGCCAAGAAGAGGCTAAATGGCGGAAACAACACCTCCCGAACTCAAATCTGAGACATACAAACATAAACTCATGACTTAGACTCGATCAAGAACCACTTAGATGCACGGCGACTCATACGAATGCAAATGGATGTAATGCATATCATATGGATTCATACTTAGGCATATCGGAGCAAATAACGAGAGATCACATAAGGAATTCAAGAATTAAACTCATACCATATGAAATAAACTCATAATGTGTCATATTATAGCATAATATAAGTGTTCATGAGTTTAAAATGCATAAGGGAGATAAACGATTCAAGAAAGAATTACACGTATCACTTAAGACATATTAAATCATAACTCGTTCAAATCATATCAAATAAATTCAAAATTCCAAAACAAGCAAATTAACACATAATAATTCATGTTAGTAAAGCTTAGGGATCATATTAGGGATGGGAGAGAATCAAACAAGCGAAGAAAACAAGAAAACAAAGTTCGGAGCAAAAATGAGCCACTGCCCTAAATCCACCCCGGTGGATTTTTTTCAAAGGGAAAATCCACCCCCATGGATTTAGGGCAGACTCTCTGCCTCAAATCCACCCCGGTGGATTATTTTCAAAGCAGAAATCCACCCCGGTGGATTTGGGTCAGAGGCTAAAAAAAAAACGAGAAAAAGCTTCCAAAATCCATGAAAACCCATCCTAAACCAAAGTAACAACATCAAGGCATGAAATGGTGCAAATATACAACAAAGACATGCAAGAAAAACGTACTAAATCAGCTCCAAACATGCAAGTTTCAAACCGGAAACTAAGGAGAGCAAAATAGGCATGAGTTTCATGCATTTCCCCCAAAAACCCCAAAGAGCATAAATGGTAAATCTTACCCCAAGCAACTACCATCAACAAGAATCACAAATAAGCAAGAAAGAAGCCTCCTAGGTCATCATATAAGCCATCAAACTCCAAATAGCCAAAGAATGCACATAGAATCCAAAATCTACCAAGAACCCTAACTATTCATTAACCCTAGCATATACATGAATCTCTACCATGAAAGCATGATTTAAAGAGTGAAAAATAATCACAAGAACAAGGAGATCAAGAATCCTAACTTACCTTAAAAGATTGGAGCAAGAAAGGATGAAAATCTTGAGCTTAAGGGCAAAAAATGGAGGAATGGCTAGGGAGCTTTCTCTTCTCTTCTTCCTTCTCTCCTTGGATCGATTTTCAGCTGAAAGTGGGAGGAGAGTGATGGCTTTTTGGTGTAATAAGTCAAGGCTAGTACATGGGGTAGGTTTATTAGCTCTCAAGTGGCATCTTAGGTGCGTTTTAGGTACGTAGAGCCGGAATCTGCTTCGTTGGGGGTCGAAACGGCATCAAAAAGATACAAGGCTTATTCTATTGGCTCCAAATCGTCAATTCGAGTCCAATGGAGGTGACGGAACTCGAATCCGAGTTCCCTAGCTCAAGATACGAATTAAGGACTCAGGAGTGGCCAATTTGCAAAAAAGCCCAAAAATTCAAATAAAGTGCAATTGAGTCCAAACTAAAATCAATTAAGTCCAAGGCAAGTTAATACATACAAATAAGTCCTAAAATCATCTAATTCACATAGTTCACAAAGTTGACATACTCGGGATTCTAATTTATAAATCGCAAATTTCACAAATTGCATATATTCACATTATATGTTCAAATAGGGCAAGTTCTTATCAAATAATTCAATTTGTTCACATAGGAAAATAAAATGAGGGAACATAATTCACATAAGGTCACAAATTAAATAAAGAATCATATAGATTACGGAAAATAAACTCACACGCGACGCGTACCTGTACGTGTGAGCGAGTGGGGTGTCATAATCTTCCCCCCTTAAGAAAACCTGGTCCCCAGGTTCTACTGCTCGAGTTTCAAGCTCGAACAACTTCCGTATTCACCCAAGTTCGAGGTTCATGACGTCCCGACAAGGGTTAACTCGGTAAGGTCTTCCAACACGAAGGGGGTTTGATCAACTCTTGAAGTCTTGATGGAGTAATTCCTCACCGCTTGGTCCGGGCTAGGAGCAAGTCAAACATCTCGCACGGTAGGAGGGTCCAAATTTGATTCATCACCCACCGTTTGATTTGTTCCAAACTAACTCAAGAGTTCGGCATTACACGAGTAGCGTAGTTACTGGACTTTCACCATTCGCACCTTCTAACTCGGGAAGTTCCTCCAAGATGGCCATCTTTCTATTCGTTGTTGCCTCGAAAGTCCATTGCAACCTCGACCCTCGACTTACCACCCTCTCGTACTCTCAGGACAAGTAAGCACTCAACAGATAACAAATACACACAAGAACAAATGATAATAATCCAAATAGCAAAACAAGAATGCATGATGTGCGTGCCATGAATGATTTGTGTACCGTTCATCGTTGTTGGGAATTTCTTGACATCTGGATGATTAGGTGAGTAGCCAAAGTTGGTGTTGTAAGGCTCACAACTCGACAATCTCGATCTCAAGTTTCTTGGAAGAATCCTAACTTGATAATCAATTTCTTTCTCCAACTCCGTATGTTCTAATCACTGTATCCACTCGGGGGACTCTCATTATCCCACCTAACAATCCCCTTGTAGTGGTGTGGAGTTGCTCTGGTCGAGCCGTTTTGAAAGTTTCTCTCTACTCCTCTTTGAATTAACCCTTCCCATGCTCGGCCAAAAGGTGTAAGAGCATGTCCTAGGCGACTTTGGACCATGGCCAGATAATTCTCGAATTCCTTTAAAACCCCACGGTCTTCAAAATCTTTGTAAATCTTCTTACATCAACTAGTATATCTGCACGGTCTGAGATTATGATTTCTTAAATCCAATTCTTCTATTTCCATAGAATTAGTATCCTGACTTCTTCCTACTAATCGACCTCCAACTATTGTTTCGAATCTTTACTTAGTTATCACCTCGATGGAAGTCCCTTGATTTTACTCTTTACGAATTCGAATTGGTTGCATGACTTGTCCTCTATTGACTTGCACTTGGGTAGACAATTATCTTCCAAAACTCTTTGCTGGCCTTTCTTTATCGTTTTCATTTGTTGCTTTATATCTCCCAATTCAACTTCACAACACGGCCAAATCCACTTGGATCTGGAAAGTAAACTCCAATCCATCCTGAAGATAGAACTTCTCGTATCTTGGTTTTTCTATAGACTTGGAATCACTGTAATGATCGATTCTTTTTAGGGCAAATTACATCTACACCCCCTGAGGTTTGGCCTAATTACAAATCAGTCCCTCTTATTTCGTTTATTACATATTAACCCCTAAAAATACTGTTTCAATTACATTTTAACCCCTAAAGAGGGACTGATTTGTAGTTGAAACAGTGTTTTAAGAGGTTGATATGTAATAAACGAAATAAGAGGGACTGATTCGTAATTAGGCCAAACCTCAGGGGGTGTAGATGTAATTTGCCCTTCTTTTTATATTCTCCCAATACTACCTCTTCCTTACCCAAAATCCCAGGTGTTTCAATTCTTTCCCTTGCTCTTTCTTGGGTTAGACAATCCTGTGGAATCAGATTAAAGTTTCTCTAGAATCGAGAGTTATTCGTTTCCCTCCTAGGAATTGGGTTTAAATACTTATTCCCGGTTCCACTTCTTATTTCGATACTTTCTTGATTATTCGTCGTTGGAAAAAGGCCTTCCCTCTCGAAATCCAAACCGCTACATCAAGTAGATAAGGAGGAGGTTCATGTGTATCGATCTTCTCCCTTTGATTAAGCCCTCAACTTCTTGATATAACTTCAACCGGATCTTTAAAATCACCACTTTCTTCTTACCCCGGTTTTCACCCTCACGAAGGGGGACTTCTCTCAATTATAAGCTATCATGAAAACATTAAACTCATGCATATCGGGTTAGATTTGCATATGCTATGCATCACGTTATCATCCAATAAAGCAAGAAAACAACAAGTAATAACAATACATAACACACATCACAAATAAGTACAAACGTACAATGTGGGATGGATGCTCATGCAATGGATGCAATTACCTCTCGGGTGTCTCTTTGGCCTTTTTCGTTCACATTCTTCCAACTTGTGCTTTGGTGATCCACATCCAAAGCATCGCCCCAATCTCTTCCAACAATTCTCGTAAGTATGAGAATTTCTTCTACAATGAGCGCACGGCGGTTGTTCCATAGCTGGGGATTCTTTCACTTTCTTCTTTCCCTTGGACCCCACTTGAGAGTCCTCTCGATCTCTCTTTGATCCTGACCCCGAGCTACTTCCCGATCCAATTCTCCCTACTCGACTCTTTTCTTTTAATTTCTTGGATTCAACTCGGAGGGCTTCTCGGGTACTCTCAATCCAAGCTCTAGACTCGATCCCGGTTTCTATTTCTTGAAGGTCTTCTCTAATTCCTTCCATAAATTGGGCCACTCTTTCGGATTCGTTCGGTCTTCTTGAATAGATGCGAGGGCATACGTTAATCTTGTGTTCGGAGGAGCCACATCTAGTACACTTGCCCAACCTTTTCCAACACCTCTTATAACTATGGTTGGGTCCTCCACAATGGTTGCATGGAATCTGGTCTTCGGGAAACGACGTGTTTGATATGAACATAAGATCATTTCCAATAAATCGAGCCATTTTACCCTTTATCTTGGTTGATTGATTATTGGTGCGATGATTCGGCGGTGTCGGTCTTGAAGAGCCTTCATCTCTATTTGATCCCAATTCCAACTTAGGGGCCATGATGGTTGAGATGAGTGGTTGCTTGTTATAAGATGATAACCTACAATACACAAGGGAGACAAAGGTATAATGCATGCGGTTAGTGAGTGATTATGGCACGTAAATGGAACAACTAGCGCATGTAAAATATGCAACAACTATAATTAATAAAAAGAAAGTAGAAATTTTAAAACACATAATTCAAGAAAATTCACATATTTCGATGCAATGCACACATTAGCACGTTTTTCCTACGCCGTACGACCTAGACTCGACGCAACACGACACTAGAACTCCGGTTTTGCAACCCGGAGCTCTGATACCACTTTAAGATGTAGCGCCCGGAGCGACGAGCCACCACATCCCCCGCACCTAGCCCCGAACCCACATATGAAATAGAAATCCATACATGAGCCCAAGACTAAGCGAACGGGAACCTACACACACTCGCTAAGCCAGGCGGAGCTAAGACAATACCAGAGCGCGCATAATATAAGAAAGCGAAAGCATACACCAAAATCCAAGAGGATAAATCCACAAAAACGGGTTCATCTAGCCCTAGGAGCCTGTCCCGAAAATATATAAATATAATTCAAAGAGCATACATAAATAAAATCCCAGAGATGCATATACAATTCGATTAACAAATCTAAAAGATATACAAATGTGACCGAAAGCTAATGAAATGCAACTCGAACTAGGAGACTAGAACCCGACCGACTCACGACTCCGCCTAGCACGAACCAACTTGCAAACTGAAAAAAATTGAAAGGAGAGGGTCAGTCCACCGACTGAGTGAGGGGGCTAACGCACACCCACACACGTATACATATAGAGCAAAGCACGTATTAAATAAAAGACTATGAACCGGGATAGGATTTTGCATACCAAACACCATTTTCGAATCAAACTTATATATATTCATATCATAATCGGACATAGCTTACAAGAAAGGTCCTATCCCGTTTCACAATCAACATATCTTAACGAATTCTCATACTCGGCGAGTACGGGTCTTACTCTAACTCCCCAAATTTTTAATATACGTATTAAAACAGAAAACACAAATCATAAACCAATCCAACCCCAACAACATGTAGTTCGGGGAGCAAACCCTCACTACTCTTACCAATGCACAAGGGGTAGCTAACCCACATTGTGCTTGAAGCACAACGCCTCCTCAACCTCCAAGAGTCGCGCGTGTACTTCAAATGGGAATCGTGCACAGGCTTAACCCGACGGCTCTTGCCGTCCCGGGCGTCCTTACCCACAATTCCCTGGGCCCGGCAAATCTGAACAAGACTTAACATACCAAAACTCGCAACTTAACATAATTAGAATGTAACAAACTCACATACCTTAGCATACCTTACCGTGCAACTCGGCCTATGCTTTTAACGTACCTCTCCGTGTCATCCGAAACATATCAAGTTGAAGAAGAGCAAAGCTTGCACGAAGACACACAGTTTGGAGCATAGCCTTGTTGCAAATCATTTTTAAGCTCACATATGCTCATACATATAGTCCAAAACATTTAATCTTATGACAAGATCATAAACGTATCTTATAAACACGTATCTATTATATAAATATAATAGTATAGTCACATGCGGGCTTGAAAATGAGCACGTAGGGTTGTAGGTCGTATTAACTAAAAAGAAAACAAACCTAAGCCTCACCTTTTACCAAAAGTGCTCACGGATGAGCGTTGACGGCCAAGAAGAGGCTAAATGGCGGAACCAACACCTCCCGAACTCAAATCTGAGACATACAAACATAAACTCATGACTTAGACTCAATCAAGAACCACTTAGACGCACTGCGACTCATACGAATGCAAATGGATGTAATGCATATCATATGGATTCATACTTAGGCATATCGGAGCAAATAACGAGAGATCACATAAGGAATTCAAGAATTAAACTCATACCATATGAAATAAACTCATAATGTGTCATATTATAGCATAATATAAGTGTTCATGAGTTTAAAATGCATAAGGGAGATAAACGATTCAAGAAAGAATTACACGTATCACTTAAGACATATTAAATCATAACTCGTTCAAATCATATCAAATAAATTCAAAATTCCAAAACAAGCAAATTAACACATAATAATTCATGTTAGTAAAGCTTAGGGATCATATTAGGGGTGAGAGAGAATCAAACAAGCGAAGAAAATAAGAAAATAAAGTTCGGAGCAAAAATGAGCCACTGCCCTAAATCCACCCCGGTGGATGTTTTTCAAAGGGAAAATCCACCCCCATGGATTTAGGGCAGACTCTCTGCCTCAAATCCACCCCGGTGGATTATTTTCAAAGCAGAAATCCACCCCGGTGGATTTGGGTCAGAGGCTAAAAAAAAATGAGAAAAAGCTTCCAAAATCCATGAAAACCCATCCTAAACCAAAGTAACAACATCAAGGCATGAAATGGTGCAAATATACAACAAATACATGCAAGAAAAACATACTAAATCAGCTCCAAACATGCAAGTTTCAAACCGGAAACTAAGGAGAGCAAAATAGGCATGAGTTTCATGCATTTCCCCCAAAAACCCCAAAGAGCATAAATGGTAAATCTTACCCCAAGCAACTACCATCAACAAGAATCACAAATAAGCAAGAAAGAAGCCTCCTAGGTCATCATATAAGCCATCAAACTCCAAATAGCCAAAGAATGCATATAGAATCCAAAATCTACCAAGAACCCTAACTATTCATTAACCCTAGCATATACATGAATCGCTACCATGAAAGCATGATTTAAAGAGTGAAAAATAATCACAAGAACAAGGAGATCAAGAATCCTAACTTACCTTAAAAGATTGGAGCAAGAAAGGATGAAAATCTTGAGCTTAAGGGCAAAAAATGGAGGAATGGCTAGGGAGCTTTCTCTTCTCTTCTTCCTTCTCTCCTTGGATCGATTTTCAGCTGAAAGTGGGAGGAGAGTGATGGCTTTTTGGTGTAATAAGTCAAGGCTAGTACATGGGGTAGGTTTATTAGCTCTCAAGTGGCATCTTAGGTGCGTTTTAGGTACGTAGAGCCGGAATCTGCTTCGTTGGGGGTCGAAACGGCATCAAAAAGATACAAGGCTTATTCCATTGGCTCCAAATCGTCGATTCGAGTCCAATGGAGGTGACGGAACTCGAATCCGAGTTCCCTAGCTCAAGATACGAATTAAGGACTCAGGAGTGGCCAATTTGCAAAAAGGCCCAAAAATTCAAATAAAGTGCAATTGAGTCCAAACTAAAATCAATTAAGTCCAAGGCAAGTTAATACATACAAATAAGTCCTAAAATCATCTAATTCACATAGTTCACAAAGTTGACATACTCGGGATTCTAATTTATAAATCGCAAATTTCACAAATTGCATATATTCACATTATATGTTCAAATAGGGCAAGTTCTTATCAAATAATTCAAGTTGTTCACATAGGAAAATAAAATGAGGGAACATAATTCACATAAGGTCACAAATTAAATAAAGAATCATATAGATTACGGAAAATAAACTCACACGCGACGCGTACCTGTACGTGTGAGCGAGTGGGGTGTCACACAGACAGTTGATTGGTAAGCTTTTATATCTTACACTTACAAGGCCTGATATATGTTTTGCTGTTAACAAGCTAAGCCAATTTGTCTCTCAACCTCGTACCCCTCACTTGGATGTTGTACATCATCTTTTACGGTATCTTAAGGGCACTCTTGGTCAAGGCATTTTATTTCCTGCTACATCTGACAGCTTTTGTTGAGGCTGATTGGGCTGCTTGTCAGGACACTAGACGATCTACCACGGGCTTCTGTGTATTTCTTGGGTCTTCTTTGATTTCCTGGAAGTCTAAGAAACAGTCCGTTGTCTCTCGATCCTCTGCAGAAGCAGAGTACAGGGCTTTGGCTATGGTTACAAGCGAGCTCGTTTGGTTGCATCAGTTGCTTACAGATCTCCAGGTGTCCCTCTCTGGTCCAGCAGTTGTATTTTGTGATAACAAAGCCGCTTTGCATATTGCCGAAAATCCGTTGTTTCATGAACGCACTAAACATATCGAGATTGATTGCCATTTTGTGCGTGACAAGGTTTCTGTTGGCTTCCTCAAGCTCTTACCAGCCCCTTCCTTCCACCTTGAGGGGGTTGTATTGCAAGATATTAAACAGGTAACTTCACTTAGTTAGCGTAGATATTGATCAGGAACATTCCAGCTGTAATTAGTTTGTTTCCCCTAGCTACGATGCCGACACGTGTAAGGTGTAGATAGCTTACCTTAGATATTTATCTTTTCTTCCTCCTCTGTATATATTATGTACGACATCACTTTTCAGAGTAATTGAATTGAGTGAGAAATATTCCCAAATACTTGTTCTTCAGTTTATGAAAGTCTATAATAGCCTTTTCTCATATAAAAACTCCACAAAGTACTAGCTAGTGAATTAAGTTGTTCACACGTTTTATGTGACTAACACGTGCAGTAATATTTATGCTAGAAATAAATGTCTACTGAAGTGAAGTGGGTCACAACATTGCCAAATTCATCAATATTTTACACATCCAAATTGAGTTCTACATAGATTTTTTAGTATCATAAATTGAATATCCATTTGCTTAGCAAATGGGAGTTATTTACATCGTTTTGTGGGTAAAGATCTTTTAATAACTGGAATCACATTCAAACTTTTGGCCTTTCTAGCTGTCACTCCAAACGCTTCAGTTAAATCTACAGTAGCACTTTGATCGGAAGGTAAATGCCAGTCAAAATGATAGAGTGACATCGCAAGAGGAAGCTCAACATTGGCGACACCAAAAGCCATGCCCGGGCATATCCTCCTTCCAGCACCAAACGGGATATACTCGAAATAAGTACCCTTGTAATCAACTACACTATCAAGAAATCTTTCTGGTTCGAAACACTGGGAGTCTTTCCAAGAATTAGGGTTTCTATTGATAGCCCATGCATTGATGACGACTCTGGTGTCGGCCTTAATCTCATAGCCATCAACTTGACATGTCTGTCTGCATTTTCGTGGAAGTAATAGCGGTAGCGGTGGATGCATCCTTAGAGTCTCCTTGATAACCAAGTTGAGATACTTGAGTTGATGAATTTTTGATTCATCAACATATCCTTTGTCATCGAAAACCTTACGTACCTCGTCTTGTGCCTTCTGAAGGACTCGTGGATTATTCAGCATTTCGGCCATGGCCCAGTCCATCGTTGTGCCTGATGTCTCACTTCCCGCACCTAATACATCCTGTACTTGAAATTTAGCACATGACATATGAACCAGACACAGGTATCAAGATACGACTCGGCCTTGCCACAGATATTGAAAAATGATATTTTTATAAGCGTAAATCCAAGGCTATAGTTATTACTTGTAACAGCTTATTTGACATTTTACAAGTTTTCCACCGAAATCGTTAATGGTGATCAATTTCATAATTCACATATTATTAAGACATAAAAAGTGTAGTATACATGATTAAATGTACCCAATCAAAATTATATTTTGTACGGGTGAAGCAAGCCAAAACCAAATCAACCAAAAACTAACCATGAGCACAGCTTTAATGTTTGCATCAGTCAAAGGAGGTTCCGCCCATTTCAGAAGAACATCCAAAATATCATCGTCCTTCTCACGATCACCACTCAATGCTGCTCTGTGCTCACGGATTACCCCGTCAAACATCCTGTCCGTCTTTCCGCGCAACCTCATCACTTTCCTCCTCAATCCACTGATCATTTGAAGCACCAACTTCATCGAAGGATACAAATCCGCAATATCGAATCCCGACGCCACTAATATAAGCTCTTTCAGCACTGCCAACAGTATCCTCTCCTCTTCATCATTCTTCTTCCCAAGCGCCGCCCTCGAAGTGACCGTATATGCCGAAGAGTAGAACTTCTCCGACAGATTCACGACTAACCCTTCGTTACGAGAAAGCCACCTCACTAAATCCGAAAACACGTCTTCCCTTATCGCCCGGAACGACTTCACGCGCTTTGCGCTCAGGAGCTCCAACGTAGAGATTTTCTTGATCTGTCTCCAGTAATCGCTGTACGGGCCAAAGGTAATGCTTGTGCAGCCGTAGCTCATGACATCGAGGGCTGATATCGGGGGCCTCGTCGCAAAGTTTATGTCGAGGGTTTTCATCACCTGCCTCGCGGTGCTGGGTGAGGAGATGACGACAGTGGAGACTTCCCCGAGCTGGAGGTGCATCAAAGGCCCGTATTTGAGGGATAACTCGTGCAGCGCACGATGGGGCAATGCACCGACGAGGTTGTGGATATTGCCGATTAAAGGCAACTTCCGGGGGCCGGGAGGGAGATTTGATCTTGTTTTGGATTTGAGCTTGAAGATTATAGAGAAAGATAGTAAGATGGAAATGATGGTTAGTATCATTGGGGAGAACTGGATGACTTCCATCAGAAAGTTACAGGATCTTTGATGTTTCTTTGCGTTGTTGTAGTTATTTTATTCGAGCTTATCAGTAAGTTATATATGATGGTGAGCATACTTAGCCGTTGTGTGTAAAATAGAATAGGAAAATAGTTGCACTAAGTGTTTATATTAATTTTACTTTAATCACTTAATTAAATTTCTATTAACTAGACAAATATAGTGAAGTAGGTTTAACCATAGCCGACATGTTCTTCTCCAAACTAATGTAACAATGGGCCAATTGGGGTTGGTCAGGTGATTTGGGGGTTGATTCTCGAAGTCAATGACCTGGGTTCAAATCCCTCTGACCACTTGGGGTGTGTGTGTGAAAAAAAAAAAAAACTGATGTAACAATGGGGCAATGTTTTATATTTTTTATGTGATTAATGAAAAATTTTTAAAAAGTAATTAATTAAATAATTAGCAAGTCTATTATACTTGCAATTATAATTAATTGGATTTCACCAAAAAAAATAATTAATTGGATTCAGCCGAGTATGGTTTAAACTAGAATTTTTCAATCTTTCCTATAAAATTTAGGTCATAAGTATTTAACATAATAATTATTATTTATTTATTTTTCTGGTGGAAAATTTTTATTTATTTATGTGAAGGTTAACTTGTTAAAATATTGTTATTCAATTTAAGACTTACTATTGTGTTCGTTATGGTTTTCTTCGTGGGTGTATTTTTTATAATGCTAGAAAAGTAAATATTTTTTGAATGAGTTTTGTATGGATAGGGGTGTAAACGGATGTTAAACGGATCGAATGTATGATTACCATATTCTTATCCGTTTATGAGTCGGATGAATTCGGATAATATCCTCTTTAAGCGGATTCGGATAATATCCTCTTTACACGGATATAAGGTGGATTCGGACGGATATCGGATTTTAATCAGATTTTCAACTATTCATTTATATCATAAATTATTTAATTTATATAACGTTAAATATATGTATTTTAGATCGAGAAAGAAATAATAACTATGTCTCTCTCTATATATATATCATTTTCATTTTTCTTAGTGAATATAGTGATGTCGTGTGATCAATTATAAATTTTTTTATATAATTGATTTAAAATAAAGTAATTTATTCAATAATATACTATATGTAACTTATATTATTTTGTTAAATAGAGAGAGAAATAATAATATAATATACATGTATATACACATATGTGTATATATATTAAGAAAAAAAGTGTGTGTTTATGTATATTTTTAATATAATATATTATTTATCAGATACGGATCACTGATAAATCGGATAACGGATATATTAACGGATGTTTATACAGATCGGATATTAAACGAATCGGATGTGTGATTACCATATCCTTATCCGTTTATTATTCGGATGTCTATAATCAGATACGGATAATATCCTCTTTTAAGCGAATTCGAATTAAACAAATTCGGATGTGGACGGATATCGGATTTTCGAATATCCATTTACAGCCCAATGTATAGACATGTGCAAATATCTGTAAATACATTGGGGAGGTGGTGCTTATTTTCTAATCATAATTGCATGAAAAGTATTTTTATAGTAATTTATATATGTAATTATTGCTCGTAATGTTGATATATCTACTGATTGATGCTGATCCAGACAAACAAATCATGGGGACCCAGTGAATCACGTTTTACAGGCATATTTTGTCTTAATTCGGAAAAAAATGTGTCCTCAACAATCGCTAATTATGCTATTTTTCTCGTAACTTGTCAGATATTATAAGATGTTTAATGAAGATAGGATCACTAATGAAGGTCATTTGCCTATAATGAAATGAGTTAATTTCACCAAAATTTTAGTATTATTCGTGGCATCCATAACTCTTTGTTATCAAAATCTTTCACGAAATCTTGTGTTATCAATCTTTTATTCATCTCCAACGGGGTTGGTCCAAGTAGTTAATGGGTTCAATGATTTATTCTCGAAGGCAAGGTTCCGGATTCGAATCCCCGCTTGGGTATGCGTGTATAAAAAAAAAAAAAAAAAAAACTTTTATTCATCGTCCACTTCCGAGTCATTTTAGCTTATTTTACAGGGTTAATCTTTATTTGCACCCCAAACTTTAGAGAATTTTACACTTTAATATCTAATCTTTAAATTTTTACAGTTTAAGTACCCAATTTTTAAATTTTATTATACTTAAATGCTCACAACTAATAAAAAAATGATTCGTCCAATTTTGTTACAGTTTAACTTACTTTATCGGGTTCTTATTTTCTAATCATAATTGCATGAAAAGTATTTTTATAGTAATTTATGTATGTAATTATTGCTCGTAATGTTGATATGATATCTATTGATTGATGCTGATCCAGACAAACAAATCATGGGGACCCAGTGAATCACGTTTTACAGGCATATTTTGTCTTAATTCGGAAAGAAATGTGTTCGCAATAATCACTAATTATGCTATTTTTCTCGCAACTTATCAGATACTAGGAAGATGGATACCGCACCATGCCCGTTTAAATTAAATATAAAATTCTTTAATTAAATATATTTAGAATAATGAAAGCTAAATACTAGAAAGCACGGACACGGCAAAAAAAGTGTCCGTGCAATGTCCAACATGTGTCGGACACGGACACGCTTCGGACACGGTTCGGACACGTGTCGAACACGGCTGAAATGTGTCCAAAATAAAAAAAAAATAAAAAAAAAATAGGACACGGTGTCGGACACGGCGAGGCAAAATTTCTAATTAAATAAAGTTTTTTATGCATTTTTTAATATTTTTAGAATTTTTTGGGGTGAAAACTAAAATAACAAACTTATTCTAGTTTTTAATTATACATATTTTTTTAAAATATTTTATTTTATCTAGATTATACTTATAAACTATTTTTATTTTTATATAAAATATTTTAATTTATATATATAATATATTTATTTATATAAAATATAGCCGTGTCGTGTCCTAAAATTTTTAAAAAATCCGTGTCGCTGTGTCCGTGTCGTGTCGTGTCCGTATCGCCGTGTCCGTGTCCGTGTCCGTGCAACATAGGCTAAATATAAACTTCGGTAACCTTTATACGTTCATAGTTTTTTATAGAATGTCACACAAAATAATAAGGATAAAAGTTATCCTCTAAAGGATGTTGACAAAATAAGTTACCAGCCATGAACTTCAAAATTCAGTAGATTGCCTAGATATTTATATATTTACAATTTAGAAAGGTATCAAAACCCTCAAAATTCTGTAGATTATCTAGATATTCACATACTTACTATTTCCAAAGGTATGACTATTAAGACTATGGTGATTTAGTAGATTTGTTTAATTGGCAGATAACAGTGTAGACGTAATATTTTTTCAAGCGACTCCTGCAGACTCAACTTGACTACCGTGGGATGTTTTAGAACCTCATTTTGCACCTGGAAAAGAAACTATAGGAATGTAAATAGATAAATTACATTATACCTTGAGAAAACAAAAGAATAGATAAAGCCTAAATCAAATAAAGAGAAGATACTTTAGATAAATAGTAATAATGCTTAATAAAGAGGGAGAGTATGTATAACAAAAATTAGTAAATAAATAAATCTCAAAAAAAGAGAGATGCAACATTATTTTAGGGAAAAAAAACTACGTTTATACTGATGAATAATTGCAAAATAAATTTACATGAGTAGTATTCACAATTGCTATAAGTACAATTTGATAAAATTTTAATAAAACATAAAATAATCATGCTGAAAATTCTAAAACTAAAAATGTACGAACGTAATAATGAAAAGTGTAAATATAGTGATAACACAACTTTAAAAAGGATTGAGCACGATAAATCAACTTCTTTAAGTTCCAAAGTCCTGCAGTCAGCTGCAATCAATATAAACTAATTTTAAGTTTTTGGTTCGAAAATAAACAGATCAAGAAAAGTAAATACGACCAAAATTAAAAATTAAAAACCAGACAAATGCTTAAAACAAATATAAATTTCATAACTTGTGTATTTTATATTTCTTATGCCAAGGTCTAACAATCAGCAAGAGAGCTTTTAACAATACCCTAGTTTGGGTCTTATTTAATCTAGCCTAAAAATTTTGTATTAGCAAGATGTAGACTGGGAGATTTGTAACTTTGCATACAGTTTTTATGAGAACCTTACATAATTACATTACAATTATTCTAACTCATTGAGAAAAGAGAATTTTAGAAACTATATTAGACACGTTCAAAAATTTTAATTTTATGGCTGATTTCAACAATATGCAGAGAACTTTTAACTTTCAACCATAATACAACTGAAAAGCAAACCACCTTTATCCACCAAACGTTACATAAGCACGTTCTTAGAATGTTCCAGCAAAACAACTTCAATAGACAAGAGACAATTGAAATTTAGAGATTCAAAAGGAACATATCAATTGTTCTAGTCCTAATAGGTGATCAGTCAGAAATACTGCTTTATGTTTGTCATGGAATTGTTCTACCAATAAAACTACACAACAAAATTATACATTAATAGAGCACATCGCAATCCGTTCACATATCAGTTATCCATGACCAACAAAAATAAAAGCAAAACCAAAAAAATAAAATTATGTCATGATTATAGCTTTAGCCAGATTAGAGTACAATATCTTTAACAGATCAATAGAAATTAAAATTTATTTATTTTTCCACTCTTTAACTTAATAAATCTAATTCAACTGAAACAAAAAACCATAGATCCAATTATCTCTGTTAATAAAGCCCTCGCTTTTCTTCTCCTTAACAGCCTGTAGTTCTATTTTGCCATAGAAACAAAAAACGTCGTCAGTTTAGGAAAAATATTGCAATCAGCTTCCATACTATGCATGATGATATCATATTCAGAATAGAAGGCCAGAATTCCAACCGAAATTTTTTACCTTCCAACTTCAAAATTACCGATTAGCCCCAAGTCCATCCAAAAATTCAGGAAAGTTTTAGTCATTAAGTCAAGCTTTAATCAACCTAAACAAGAATGAGTAAAGATCTCAATTTTCCAATTTCAAATAAAATAAAATAAAATAAATGAGCTTCATCAAATGAACCCACTTTTGCAGTGCCAAAATAAACCATAAAACCATGTAAAAGATCAACAATCAGTCCAACATACTTTAACCTATGCATAGAGAAGTGCACACTGAAACTATGTTTTTCACCCAAGAACTCCGAGTTGCAATGCCTATTAACTGTTCCAAACTACTAAAACATAAATCTGAAACCAAGACACACACACATATAAATCATAAACATAAGCTTCTACACCCTAATACCTCGTTTTTTTAATACCAAAGAATACCATATCTAGCAAAAAGAGCATAAATTTTATAGAAAAACCAAGTTGCATAAATAAGAAAGGAAAAACAATCACATACTAAGATATAATGCAACATACTATCCATGAAACATTGGAAAATAGCTGTCATGAGTATAAAAGTATAACCACAAGACATTAGTTTAACATAACAACAGAAAGATAAGTTATGTTTGCATATCGTAGGAAGGCATTTGTGTACACCTTGCATATAGATGTATCAACTTTAAAATAAATTACAACCTGCCACCATCAACATAGCAATAGGACAGAAAGAAAAATTAGAAGAAAAAAGAACAAAAAAATATATATATATAATTATCTAATGTGACAGGCTGACAGCACAACACCGCAAGAATAAAGTATTTTAGCTGTGCAGCTGTGCTAGGGGAAAAAAAATCTTAAATCAAGGCGAGTTTCCTTGATTCTCTTCTTGGATCACCCCAAATAAATCCACAACTTAAATCACAAATAATTAATACAATTTGTAAACAAGACAAAAATGTAAAGGAATTGCTTTGTCCAAATAGCCCCAGCGCATGGCCTTGCTATCTCTCTCTCTGAATGCAGAAATTACGGTTAAAAACAAAAAAGCTAACTATATACCGACCTCCAGCAAAATATAGACAGTTTCTTTCCAAGATTGTAAAACCAAGGATGAATGAATTAACAACAGGCATGCTAATGATCAAATAAATACTATTGCCAAAAATCTTGAGATCCAAAATTGAGATAATATTCTCTAATTTACAGCTGAACAAAATTCCTAGTGACAAAGCTAAGATCTTTGCCATTGAGATCATGGTTAGCCGGAACGGTGCTGGAACGGGCGGAACGAGCCTCCGTTCCGCTGTTCCGGTGTGGAACGTATGATGACCTGGAACGACGTTTCTCTGCCATGGAACGGCATTCCGTGGCGTTATAACGGCCGGAACGGAACGCATGGAAAGGAATGGGGAAGAAGACGACCGAAACTGATAAAAACGGCGGCTTTCTGCATAAGAAGACGAATAGATACTGAATAGGTTTTCATTTAATAAATGGAACTTAATGGGCTCATGTATAAAAGTGACTAGTGGGCTACATTCTATTTTAATGAATCTTATAGGATCGAGTATATCTCTGTGAATACGGGGCATTCTATTAAAAGACCCATTTAAGTTTCCTTTTAATTAAATAACCCTCAAATTTTTATTCACTTACTAGATAACCCTTTCAATGATTAATACAAGTAATAACTTTTAAATATTTTATTTTGACCCCCAAATTATAATATATTACAAATTATACCTAAAAATTTTCTCTCACTAAAAAACCATTTCTTTCTTCATATATTTTCTCCCTCTATCGGGGGGGCATTCGGTTAAAAGGGACGCCCAAGTCTTTTTTTAGTTATGTAACCCCTAGTTTTAAAAGAATTGGGTATATAACCCTTTTCTCAATTTTGTCTAATAAAATAAATATTTAATATAATTATTTTCCACGTGTACAAATCGAGTGAGCGATCTCATAAATCGCACACTCGATTTTTTTTCTTTTATTTTCTTTAATTATTTTTATTCATCACGATTTCTTTAAATCTATTTTTCAATTTTTTTTTTCTCTCTATCGGGTCTCTTCTTTTTCCTCATGAATCTTTATCCGGCGGCTTCACGCACCTCATCCTTATCAAGCGCCACTTCTCCGACGAAGTTAGGGCTCCTTCCTCGAGAAATCGGAGCTCCGGAGAGGCGGAGATTGCGGCCATGGCGGTGGGCCAAATTCCCCAGGGCAATTCGGAACAACAGGTAAACCTAGTTTGTATCTTTTCATCTCTCTGATGAGCTACTTTTACAATATGATTGTTGTAATGGATCTCTCGATTTATTGTATCTTATAATTTCGGAAATAATTCTCATGAACCTTTCCCATTGCTTCTCCCCTTTATTGAAGCCATTGTTGAAGCTTTAATCAGTAATATATTTGCCAAAAGTGTGGGTTTTGGGGGTTATTAGAAATTTTTATTCTTAATTTGCTTTCCGGCGTAGGCATCTGTCTTATACCGAATTTCAAACTTGCTTTGGCTGATTGAATTATATGTGGAGATTAACATTTAAAAAAAAAAAACTCAGATTTATGAAGATTTGAACCTTGTTACAGCAAGAATGAGAAGTTAATTCAAGCTCCTTTCTGAGTTCGTCAAGGCGTACGCCGCTCACCTCAAGCGCTCCGGAAAGGTAGGATATCTTAGTGCTTGATTTTTGTTGTGCCTTCTGTTTTCTCTGAACTCTGTAATTTTTTGGTTGATTATTTTTGGCAGTCAATGAGTAATTTTCGATTGGGGGATGATTGGGGCTAGTGTATTTCTCTTTTAATCTTTGATGTTGAGTTCCTTGTGGGTCGATTTTTGTATGGGAATGGGGAATTTGTAGGTTGTTTGGTTATTTAATATCTGCATAGATTGAAGAACTAGGTAAAGTTTGGCTTTCGTTTTTCATATATAATTATATTAAGATTATGGGATTGATCTGAAAAAAAGCTCATTTTGTCCATTATAATGTTTTCTTTAGCTTCAATTTTGTGGCTGTCTTCGAGCTTGTTGCTTACCATGTTCCATTTTTTGTTTTTGGGAAAAACGAAAAATAGATGGAGCTTTTTGAGTGGACTGATATTGTGAAAACTGGTGTCCTCAAAGAACTTGCTCCTTATGATCCTGACTGGTATTACATCAGAGCTGGTAATAATCTATTTCCATTCCCTTTCGTTATATGTTATTATGTAGCTTGGTACATGATTCATAAATATCCCTTTACTTCTTTTCGTAGTTCCGGAAAATTGATCCGCAGTTATAGTTCCCTCAAACTAGCATCAACATTGTATTGTATCTAGTTTTCCATAATACCCCCTGTATTTGGAATGTGCAAGCATAATGACATAAATTCAAGATAAAGTTTATACATTGTATATTTGCAGCTTCCATGGCTAGGAAGATATACTTGAGGGGCGGTCTTGGTGTTGGTTCCTTCAGGAGAATTTATGGTGGGAGCAAGAGGAATGGAAGTCGTCCGCCCCATTTTGGCACCAGCAGTGGATCTGTTGCTCGCCATGTTCTCCAACAATTGCAGAACATGAACATTGTCGAGTTGGAACCAAGGGGTGGAAGAAGAATCACGTCCACTGGCCAACGGGATCTTGATCAAGTTGCTGGAAGAATTGTCGTCATCGCACCATAGATTTATAATTGTGATTTCTTCAGTTTGAGACAATGGGATCTTCTTGATTGAGTTGATGGAAGCTTTCTTGCTATCCCACAATAGAGTAATCATGTTGGCCCTCGTTTTAGAATTTGTTTTAGAATTCCAGTGTCTGATAATTTTTTTATTCCTTTTTATAAGGATTTCTATAAAAGTTGAACTACAAAGTTCAAGATAAGATCTATTTTTTGTACTTTTATTAAATATACATCTAGTTAGAAAGATGGACACTTGGTATTTGAAAGATTTTATTCAAAAATTAGTTGATGTTCCATAAGCGATTTTCCCGTCCTTTTTTTTTTTTTCCCTGTGTTGGATAGATTGATTCCTTTTTTTTTTTTTCCCTCTGTTGGATAGATTGATGAATTTGTTAAGTGATATGTTGTATATGTATAATATACATTTTATATATATATATATATTGTTGTTGTTGTTGAAATCTAATTTCTTAAAAAAGCGATCGCTTTTTTCCCCTTTGAAATCGTTTTTTCAGTTGTCCGAATGAAACTCCTGAAAAAAGCGATTTCAAAAGAAAAAAAACGATCGCTTTTTCAATTGTTGAAATCTAACTCCTTAAAAAGCGATCGTTTTTTTTTTCCTTTGAAATCGCTTTTTCAGTTGTCCAAATGAAACTCCTGAAAAAAGCGATTTCAAAGGAAAAAAAGCGATCCTTTTTCAGTTGTTGAAATCTAACTCCTTAAAAAGTGATCGCATTTTTTTTTCTTCGAAATCGCTTTTTTAAGGAGTCCAAATCAAATTGAAAAAAGAGCGATCGCTTTTTTAGGATTTGAAATCGCTTTTTTAGGAGTTAGATTTCAACTTCTAAAAAAGCGATCGCTTTTTTTGCCTTGAAAGGACAAACGTTCATGCTAAGTTAACATCTAAAAAAATTAACTTTTCTAAGTTATAATATGCATAAATCGAGTGAATTATTAATATTGAATGGAAATTGTGTCATTATGTTTTAGTAATTATAACTCCAAGTTACAAACCCGATCGCTTAAGCGACAAACCCAATCGCTTAGATGGTTCCTTGTATTTTCGCTATTAATCAATATATTTAAAAATTACATGAATTATATTTAATTGATGAATTATATTCTAAGTTATAATAAGTTACAAACCCGATCGCTTAAGTTATAATTGATGAATAAACGATTTAAAGTCAAATAAGTGATCACTTAACTAATTTCTTGTATTTTAGATCAATTAAATGATTTCTTGTATTTTAACTAAATCGCTTAAGCAATAAAATATTTTAACTAAATCGCTTAAGTGATAAAACGCAATCGCTTAAATGATTCCTTATATTTTAACTAAATCGCTTAAGCGACAAACTCAATAGTTTAAATGAACTTAGTGTTTTCAACTAAATTGTTTAAGTGACAAACTCCATCACTTAAATGATTCTTTGTATTTTAACTAAATCGTTTAAGCAACAAACGTAATCGCTTAAATAAAAATTATGTCATTAATCATGTTTTAGTAACCAAGAGGCTACTTGTTGAAATACTTTGGTCTTTGTTTCACGAGACACTCAATCCTCCAAGTGATTGTAAAACATATCTTGTGTATCAAAGTTCAAAACCACCCAGCAATTATAACTCCATCGCTTAAACGGTTCCTTGTATTTTTAACTAAATCGCTTAAGTGACAAACTCAATCGCTTAGACGAACCTTGTATTTTCAACTAAATCATTTAAGCGACAGACCCAATCGCTTAAATGATTCTTTGTATTTTATCTAAATAGCTTAAGTGACAGACCCAATCGCTTGAATGTTAAAGTTAATATCTTAAAAAATTAACTTTTCTAACTTATAATACATAAATCGAGAAAATTATTAATATTTTAATGGAAATTGTGTCATTAATCATGTTTTAGTAACTAAGACGGCTACTTGTTGAAATACTTTGTTTCACGGGACACTCAATCACCAAGTGATTATAAAAACATGTCTTGTGTATTAAAGTTCAAAACAACTATTAATCAATGTAATTAAAAATTACATGAATTATATTTAATTATATTAAATAAATCATATTTTTTTGTTAATATGTGTACATTTTTTATTCGTCATGAAATATATTATTAGTGTTTTATGTAATACATTACACAATGATAAAAGATTATAGAATATTTAAAGATTATAGATTATAGAAGATTATACATCACTTGAGAATAGGAAAATCATAAGTGTTATATTTAAAGTAAAAGAAATCGAGTTTTTGTAATTATAACTCCAAGTGAAGGAGACATCGCTTAAACAATTCCTTGTGTTTTCAACTAAATCGCTTAAGCGACAAACCCAATCGCTTAAAAGAACCTTGTATTTTAACTAAATCGCTTAAGCTATCGCTTTTTTTACTTTGCAATCGCTTTTTACAGGAGTATCATTTGAACAATTGAAAAAGCGATTTCAAAGTAAAAAAACGATCGCTTTTTTTAAAGTTAAATTTTATAGCCTTAAAAAAGCGATCCTTTGCAATCGCTTTTTACAGGAGTATCACATGGACAATTGAAAAAGCGATTTTAAAGTAAAAAAGCGATCTTTTTTTTTTAAGTCAAAGTAAAAAAGCGATCGCTTTTTTTTTTTTATAGCCTTAAAAAAGCGATCGCTTTTTTTACTTTGCAATCGCTTTATCCAAGAGTATTACTTGGACAACTGAAAAGACGATTCCAAAATAAAAATACGATCGCTTTTTTTAAAGTTAAATTTTATAGCCTTAAAAAAGTGATCGCTTTTTTTACTTTGCAATCGCTTTTTACAGGAGTATCACATGGACAATTGAAAAAGCGATTTCAAAGTAAAAAAGCGATCGCTTTTTTCAAAGTTAAATTTTATAGCCTTAAAAGGGCGATCATTTTTTTTACTTTTCAATCGCTTTATCCAAGAGTATCACTTGGACAACTGAAAAAACGATTTCAAAGTAAAAAAGCGATCGCTTTTTTTAAAGTTAAATTTTATAGCCTTAAAAAAGCGATCGCTTTTTTTACTTTGCAATCATTTTTTACCAGAGTATCACTTGGACAACTGAAAAAGCGATCACTTTTTTTAAAGTTAAATTATATAGCCTTAAAAAAGCTTTGCAATCGCTTTATCCAAGAGTATCACTTGGACAACTGAAAAAGCGATTTCCAAGTAAAAAAGTGATCGCTTTTTTTAAAGTTAAATTTTATAGCCTTAAAAAAGTGTTCGCTTTTTTTACTTTGCAATCATTTTTTACAGGAATATCACTTGGACAACTGAAAAAGCGATTTCAAAGTAAAAAAGCGATCGCTTTTTTTAAAGTTAAATTTTATAGCCTTAAAAAAGCGATCGCTTTTTTTACTTTGCAATCGCTTTTTACAGGAGTATCACATGGACAATTGAAAAAGCGATTTCATAAAAATAAACGATCACTTAATCGATGTGGAATAGCTTAATGATGTATTAACTTGTTCATATTGAATCACATTATTAAAAAAGCGATTTCATAAAAATAAGTGATCACTTAATTGATGTGGAATCTCTTAATGATGTATTGATTTGTTCAAACTAAATCAAGTTATAAAAAAAGCGATTTCATAAAAATAAGTGATCGCTTAATTGATGTGGAATCGCTTAATGATGTATTGACTTATTCAAACTGAATCACATTATGAAAAAAAAGATTTCATAAAAATAAACTATCGCTTTTTTTGGAGTTGTTTTTCATCACCTCGAAAAAAAAAAACGATCGCTTTTTTTCTTTGCAATCACTTTTTCCATCGGAATCTTTTGGACAGCTTAAAAAAGCGATTTCAAATGAAATAAGCGATCGCTTTTTTTGGAGTTGTTTTTCATAACCTCGAAAAAAAGTGATCGCTTTTTTTGGAGTTGTTTTTCATCACCTCGAAAAAAACCGATCGCTTTTTCCTTTGCAATCGCTTTTTCCATCGGATTCTTTTGGACAACTGAAAAAAGCGATTTCAAATGAAATAAGCGATCGCTTTTTTTGGAGTTGTTTTTCATCACCTCGAAAAAAAGTGATCGCTTTTTTTCTTTGCAATCGCTTTTTCCATCGGAATCTTTTGGATAGCTTAAAAAAGCGATTTCAAAAGAAATAAGCGATCGCTTTTTTTGGAGTTGTTTTTCATAACCTCGAAAAAAAACGATCGCTTTTTTCCTTTGCAGTCGCTTTTTCCATCGGACTCTTTTGGATAGCTTAGAAAAGCGATTTCAAATGAAATAAGTGATCGCTTTTTTTGGAGTTGTTTTTCATCACCTCGAAAAAAACCGATCGCTTTTTCCCTTGCAATCGCTTTTTCCATCGGATTCTTTTGGACAACTGAAAAAAGCGATTTCAAATGAAATAAGCGATCGCTTTTTTTTTGGAGTTGTTTTTCATCACCTCGAAAATAAGCGATCGCTTTTTTTCGATACAATCGCTTTTTCCTGGAGATTCTTTTGGACAATTAAAAAAGCGATTTCAAATGAAATAAGCAATCTTTTTTTTGGAGTTCTTTTTCATCACGTTTTTTTTTCGATGCAATCGCTTTTTCCAGGAGATTCTTTTGGACAACTAAAAAAGCGATTTCAAATGAAATAAACGATCGCTTTCTACCGTTATCATACAACAAAAGCCACAATTCACAAATAGCTCATTAGGAAAAAATGTGAAGACATATATAGAAATCCAAATACCAACAAAACAACATTGAATCTTATATCAAAAGATACACCAAAAGATACCACAAAAGTCTTACTTCTCATCAACAATAGAGTCTCCTAAAAAATGTTCTATAGCACAAAAAGATTCCATTCGAACATTTCCACAAACACCTTCGATGCATTATTACAACATAAACCTTATATCAAATAGCTCATTAGGTTAAAATGTAAAGACATCGCACATAATCCAAATACCAACAAAACAACATTGAACCTTATATCAAAAGATACACCAAAACAACATTTCGTTTGCTTGAGCGAGCAAGGACAATAAAGCTTGTTTGTTGCCCTGTCTTGATTCCATTCGAACATTCCACAAACACCTTCGGTGTATTATTACAACATAAACCAGAAACTACACAACGATAAGGAATCACTACAAACATACATCATTGTGATACACGATCACAGCTTGATAGATCATGGATGATTACATCTAAATACGAAGTCCCAAAATAAGCAAAAAAGGGCGAAAGAAAATTCATAAGGATCTAGAATCGTGTAAAAATACATACAAAGACTACCAAAATCTAATCAAGAACACACATAGACACGGGAAGGAAGTCGCGTAGTTGCGGCGGAGGTGGTAATACGGCTACGGTTCGGTGGCGGAAGGAGAAAGAAGGAGTAGATGGTGACAATATTCCTCGCGATTGAGAAGATGGAGGAGAGAATATGCATGGGGAGCCGTTGGTAGCTGCGACGGAGGTGGTAGCTGCGACGGCGGTGCGTTGGCGGAAGGAAGAAGACGGCAGAGAGGAACTAATCGAAGTGGAAGGGTTACAGGAAATTTTCTGGGTTCCTCTCTTTGCTTTTGTTCTTTCCCCCTTTATTTCCAATTCTTTTTCCTTTATTTTCAATTTTTTTTTTTTATAAAAACATATTTTCAATTTAGTCCTTCATAAAATAAAAATTTTCAAAACAAACCCATTATATAATTAAATAATTGACTTTATATTTATTACATTAAAAAAATACAAAATAAAATTGAGGGCTATTTTGATAAATTTCCTCCTGTGAATACATTGAGTTTGTTATTTGTAATTTTATTTAATTGTAGTATATATTTTAATTGAATAATGTTATATATATATATATATATATATATATATATATATATATATTAGTGTTATATTATATGATATTTGTACTATTATATTAAGCCAGCCAGACAGATAATAACCGTTTTGGTCTATTGGACTCCTTTTTTCTCTTTTTTAATTTATTTTTTTTCATCCACTTTATTCTCTTGCATTCTTTTCTTTTATTTATTTATTTAGTTTTGGTCCGAATTCTTTTCTTTTATTTTTAATTATCTATTTTTTTATCCCTCCAATAAAGTTTCCTTAATTTTTCTTTTCTTTCACATCTTTTTTTTCTTTATATAATTTTGTTTTTTTCCCCTCTTATATTTCAATTTCTTTTTAACTAATAAGCTATTTATTCATTTATCATAATTTAATAACTACAAAAAAAAAATATTTATAAAATATATATTAATATGAAAAATTAATTTTTATTTGCACATGCAATGAATGTGCACGGTTGTTAGTTATTAATTATTTTTTAGATGCCTCCAAAGTGTCATTATTTAGGATTTTAGTGTGATATATTTGTTAGGATCATGTAAAAAGTAGATTTTGCAACAAAGTTATTATTATAGGAACCATAAGATTGAAACAATATATTGCAAATGTGAGTGGAAATATGAAATCTTGCATAAAGGTTTCAAATGAAATTCAAAAAATGATAAAAAAGCACATTCAAGATTCAAAAATTGAGAAAGAAATTATTAAACGATAAAAAGAAACAACACCAAATAATATTCGTGATGAAACATATAATGCAATTGATAAATGTGCCTATAATATAAACTAATATTAACCTAAATTGATAAATTAATAAGTTTTAAACATTTTTTTGGGATTTTATACATCTTTTAGAAAAAGGTCGCGATTTTGCCGCGACCGTTCCGCATCGTTGCAACGGAACTGGAACGGTGGCCTCCGTTCCGTTCCCCGCGACGGCGACGGCGAACCATGATTGAGATCACGAAAAGTATGCTTCACCGGAAGAACCAATAAATAGCACCAAAATGCCCATTTTCCATTGGATTTATAGTTGCAAATCGAAGCCTAATAAAAAAAAGCACAGGAAAACTAAAAATGTAGAAATCTCATATCTTGCCAGTGGGACTTGGAAACCTTGAGAATTCAGCCTAATGAAACCAAACAAACAAAAACCTCAGGTAGAATATATGAAGAATTCCCACCAATAAAGCAGAAATATAAAAAGAAAAAAAAGAGAAAATTAGAGGAGATACCACGCCAAATTATTGATAGACAAATTTTGAACCCAAGTGTAAGTTCTAAATTCGGTTGTAACACTTAAGGTATCGTATCCACAGGGAAGGGAAATCAACAACCACCCTTATGATTAATTCTAATCTAGAGACCGACAAAGATCGAGAGTGTTGTTCTATACTACTATGAAAAAATTAAACGAAGTAATAACTAATTAACCACACGAACCAACGAATAAAATCGGGAATAAATCACTTAGAGAAAACAGGTCGGGGAGTAAATCATATGTCCTTCAATGCTTAAATCAATGCTCACGTACTTATGTATGATTCTTCAACCTAATCACAAAGTTATACCTAGTTTCTTTCAAAGTCTAGATGTCTTATTGACCGAGCCAAGTGTTGTTCTCACAATCACTTAGTAACCAGATCAATCGAATGGAACAAGATTAGTGTATTTAAAACCTAGCGGCTTGGCATGGAATTCTAAATACGCGTTGTAGAAGTTAGGGTTAAATTTCTTTAAGCCAAAAAGTCTAAGTTGTGGAAAACAATCTCAATTATCCTCAATCTCTCGATTATCGGATAATTTACGATATGTTAATGGATGGCCAGTCCACTCACATTCTATTCAAAGCCGTTTTCCTAACAAAGAATCATACAATTTAACTCAAGCATTAATTCAAACACCTTAGATGCATAATCCTTACCCCCTAACCCTAGGGGATTAGTTCCTCATAATAGACTCAAAACTCATTAAAATCAAAGGAATTGCATTCAAAACATTCATGTCTAACATAAACATCAAAAACGAAATTAGGAATTCTGGAAATTTCTAACCTAATTATCAAAACGAATCTAGAACAATTAAGCTAACTATACTAAATCTCAACTAACAAAAACTAAGAATTGAGGAATTAGTTTGAATAGAAAAGCAATAAATAAAACCAAATTGATAAAGTCTTGTGATTGGATTGAATCTTCAACTCTAGGTCTTCGTGTTTCTTCCGCCTAAACGTCCTCTTGAACTTCTGGGAAGGTATCCGTCCAAAAGCTCTCAAAATCCGCCTCAAAACCGTGCTTAAATAGAATTCCTAACCCAGCCCCGTAACGTGACACGGGCGTGCAGTGCCCATGTACAAAAATATGACACGCCCGTGTCAACTATAAAAATCATATTCGGGCTTTCTTCTTGACACGGGGGTGTCAAAGGTTGTTCTTCAGAATGACACGGAGGTGCAAGACTATCCGGACCTCTCTGTACCGAGACACGGGGATGTCTCGGTTTGCTTTACATTGGTGACACGGGCGTATCACCTTTTGAAATCCGTTGATCATCTCCTGTACTGAGACACGGGCGTGTCTCAGTTTACTCTGCCAAGGGGGCACGGGCGTGTCCCCTAGAATTTCTCGTTTTTCGCCCTTCTTTGCATGGCTTTGCTTCTACTTTCGTTTCTTTGACTCCAAGGTAAAATGTACCTAAAACGGAGCATAAATCACATTATAAGCTCTTGAAACGACATAAATTTAACTCAACTTGCCCTACAAATCCATGGAAAAATTCAATACATCAAACTCCCCAAAACTTGCATATTGCTCGTCCTCGAGAAATTAAGAAAATCGTATCAAACCAACCTCAAAATCAATCTCTCAACAAGGCAATTCTCAGAATTTCACTTAAGCAAGTCTAGCCTATCAAACACATTACTACCAAGCATAAGAATCAACACAATGGTACAAAATAGAATATCCTCGTGTAGTGTGCGAATTCGAACAAAATAATGCACAAAGGTTAGAACACCAAACTAATGATTCCTTCCTAAATACCAATGATAGACTTCGAAAAACATTCTTCGTACCTATCTCCACTAATGGAATTAACTCAGAATTAAGGATCGGAAGGTCTTTCGAGGCTTGTAATGTGGGCTAAGGGTTAAGGTTATGGAATTTTTAGTTTAGTAGTGACTCAACACACCCGGCTCACCCATTGAAATCTCCTCGGTCGCCATCTTTGTCTTTCCCCAAACTCCCCCAAACTTAGACCTTGTGTCTAAGTTTGTCACATGCAGACAGTCTCAGGGATTTTTCTATTTCAAATCTAACTCAACTACTTCTTCATTATTCTTTTATCTCTCCTTTTTTTTTTCCCCTCTTTTGTCTACTTTTTGCCTTTGAAACTCGTTCTTTTACTATTTCCTTTTGAATTCTTCTTTTCTTTCAGCCTCTCAGATTATATCTTATTCTCTGCTTTTGGTTCTACATCAGGAAATCAGCAACATCTTCAATTGATTCAAACGAGTGAGCAAAGTGTGACTCTAGGGTAGGTTTATGGTGTTGTGCCTATGGCTTATAATGTGGCTACAAAAATTTATTGGCACAACACTTAGGCTCAGCGGGGTCAACAGGATTTCGTTATTTAGTGAACACGGCTCAATTGCGAGGCTACCTCCGACATGAATGTCTAAGTCATCTCCCTAATTCTTTATCAATTCAAAATTTCGCCTCAATATGACTAAAATGCATCCTAATCCACTTCTCGGTATTATTCAAGAATTACTGACTCATCGTTCTAAACTAAGTACATGAACATGTTCAAATGTGCACGAAAATGAGGATATCGCATCATACCAGAGTATCAATACTCACACCTAAATTCATGCATTCGACTAGCCTAACTCACTTTCGCATAAATTCAAAAAATCAAACCTTATCGAAAAATTAAAAATTTTGGCCTATTTTCAACAATTAACTCTTCATTCTCAAGGATATCACACTAACAAGTATATAATTTCCCAATGCATCTACCTATGCAAGATATTAACAATAAAATCCAAAACTTTTTTGCCCTCTCCCCCAAACTTAAAACATGCAATATCCTCATGCATAAAAGAAAAAGAAAGAAGGCAAAAAGAAAACTCCCTCAACACAATGAAGAACCCGGCAATAAGCTATTCCTCAAGCCTAACCTGCACTTAGACGACTGAAACACGGATCATAAGCTAAGCAAAGCGAATGATAATCAACATGCATTTAACTAGAATCCTTGTCGTCAAGTACCTACTATAACCATATTACTAGCTAGCACAATACGAACAATTAGGTTAGAGTGGTTAAGTATATCATTATAAAGACCAAAGCAAAAAGACAGGAAGCTAGAAAAGAAACCAATCATGGAAATGGCGGCAGGAAGTGTGGGGGCTGGCTTGAGCTACTCTGTCCGGCACCTCCAAACTGCGAGGCCAGAAATGCGTGGAGATTATCGAACTTTCCATCAATGTGAAGCTGCAAGCCATCAAGCCTTTCGTCCATATGCTCTACAAAACTGTCCATCCGCGTATTCTGAGATGCCATATAGTCCCGCATGTAAGCGGGAATCTCCTCATCATCATCCTGGGCCACTGGCATCGGTGCTCCTCGCCTGGCATCCTCTCGGTCCGAAATCTGCGCAAGCCTCCTCTGCTGATCGAGAGTGAGGTCATCATACTTTGCCATACGCCACCTGTACATCCGATCAAAACGGGTCCTTTCCCTCTCCGGATACCAGGGTAAAACCTGTCCTTTAAGCTCCCGGCAGGCCATCGGATGAAGAGATCCATCTTGATAAACGTCTGCTCTTCAACATAGGGAAAGTCGGACAAAGGCTCAGCAACTTCTGGTTGCCACCCTACTTCCTTGGCCAACTTCGTCACATAGGCTCCATGGCCTATGGTTCCAGATGCCCTGCCAGCCACCTCCTTCAGTTTGTACATAAATTCGTACGTAGCATCAAACTGCATCCCCTCCTTCATGAAATACAAAATGGCCAACTCAAACCCATTGACATTTCCATCGCTCTCGTGCCTAGCACAAATTCCCACAGCTAGGAATATATGCACCATGCGCCAAACCAAACTATCAATCCAGGTGGCCTTAGTATTCCGCGGTTTGTAAGCCAGGGCACCAGCTTTTAGAGGGAATGATCTCCAGACCACCTCTCTATCCTCCGTAGACCAATTGGGCAAAACTGACATATCGCAACTAGGAAACCTTAAGGCATCACGAATGTCGCCATCATTCAATGATAGGGCATTCTCCCCATCCAACGTGAAGTTGAGTTCGGTGGCGGCCTGATTCCAAGTCATAGTGGTGAAGAATGCTGTCGTCAACTCCGGATAGGTGTTGGCCGGAACCGTCATAAATGTCTTCCACCCTATGTTGTTAAATAAAACCTCTATCTCCTCCCAAACCCCTAACCTACGGAGTGTAGCGATGTGCGGGAACTTGGTAGGTATAATGTTGCGCGTAGTATTCCGGTTGTAAGGGTTCCCAAGCCCTTCCAATGTGACATTCACGGAGTCCCGTGGTTGGCGATCGGTGGGGCCGGAAGATGAGGTGAGTTGCAAGGGGGCGGGTCTCTTATTGCGTCCCATACTTCCTGCACAAAAATACCCCCAAATCAACAACAAAAATCAATTCAAGTTCAATGGGGCATTTTACCGAACACCTTGTAAGCACAAGTAAGAAGTCTAGGATTTCATCAAATAAAGCATGACATTTCATCACCCAATACCTAGACTTAGCCCTCAATATTGCCAAATTCGTTTAAAGATCATAGGGACTCAATTTCATCCACAAACGTGTACATACCCGCCCACAACAATCCTCCAAACTTTGCAAAATTCATGACAATGTGTAGGAGCAAGGGCCAAATTTTCCATTACATTACAAATACCTAACTCTAGCATGCATAAAACTCGACTAAGGAGCAAGAATTCATAGAAATTATATCCAACATGCTTCAATAAGAAATTAGGGTTCATCTTCTAAAAGGCCAAAAATTTGCAAATTTATGCCAAATCCTAATTCTAATCATGCCAAAACTTGAAATAGAGTCAACAAGTTCAAAGAATATACAACATAAGCATGCTTCATAGAACTAGGGTCTAACCCTTCTCAATTAAATCCACTAAATTAAAGTACCCAAGAGAAGAGAAGACTTACCCGATTAATAGGAGGTAAAGTGTAATGTGTGTGTTGTCTTGCCGGATTATGACCTAAAAACAATGGTGGCGGTGCTTGTGCCGTGTGGGAATGGGGGAAGAAGATAGATGAGAGAAGAGAAGGGGAGGTTTTTATGTTAAATGACAAGAAAAAGTTGAGGAACCCCCGTTTTATTTCAACCGAGCGGACACGACACGCCCGTGTCATTAAGTATGTTGTATGGACGACACAGGGGTGTCATCCTTTACCTGGAGGATTCTGTACTCTGACACGGGGGTGTCGATTTTGCTAGTGGAATTTGACACACCCGTGTCATCTCTCGGTTGGCACTACTGTACTGAAACACGGGGGTGTCACAAAAAGCCTAAAGCTAGTGACACGCCCGTGTCACCCTTAAATCCGCCAAATCTCTTCTGTACCGAGACACGGGGGTGTCTCGGTTTACGCCTGTGGGAGTCACGCCCGTGTCTCCCCCCAAACTTAGAATTTTGACACGAAATTGCCCACAAAATGTTCCTCAGTGTTTTCATCCGCTAAATTCGCACCTATTAGCTAAAATTCTGCAAAGTAAGACCTTAGTACACCAATTTAATCACCATACCATTTCATTTTAAAGAAAAACACACACAATACTCATGCACCCATTCGAAATTAAAACCACAAAAGACCTCAATACCGATTACCATCGAAGACCTTCATAATCCATCCACTCTAAACGAACCAAAGTACCTGAAACACGAAACAAAAGATAACGTCAATCACAAGCTTAACTAACTAAAGAAAGGAGAAGGAAAAGGGAGAGAAGAATAGTTCTACGTTATAGTCGTTAGCTTGACTTTGTGACTCCGGCCTAAGGCGCTGGAACCATCAACACACACGAGACGTGTTCTCCAATTCGATCTCCGGCGAGATATGGCTTGAGTCTTTGTCCATTCACCACGAAGGGTGGCGAGCCTTCATTACCTATCTCCACCGCTCCATTCGCCAAAACTTTTACCACTCTGAACGGACCGGACCACCTTGACTTAAGTTTTCCGGGAAAGAGTTTCAATCTAGAATTGTACAACAACACCAATTGACCCTCGACAAACTCCTTAACCCGAATATGCTTATCGTGCCACTTCTTCGTTCTCTCCTTATAAATCCGGGCATTTTCATAAGCCTCTAACCTCAGGTCCTCCAACTCTTGCAAGTCAAGTATCCTTTTCTCTCCGGCTCTCGTGAGATCAAAATGTATAGCCTTAACGGCCCAGTATGACTTATACTCGATCTCGACGGGGAGGTGACACGCTTTACCATATACCAGCTAATACGGGGAAGTTCCTATGGGTGTCTTAAATGCAGTCGTGTAAGCCCATAACGCGTCATCCAACTTTGATGACCAATCTTTCCTAGAGGGGCTCACTATCTTCTCTAAAATCCACTTTAACTCCCTATTCGTGACCTCAGCCTGCCCACTTGCTTGGGGATGATACGCCGTCGTTACTCGATGCTGGACCCCGTATTTCTTCAATAATGTTTCCATGGGCTTGTTACAAAAGTGCGTACCTCGATCACTGATTAACGCCAGTGTAACTCCGAACCTATTGAAAATGTTCTTTTGCAAGAATTTAATCACCACCTTCGAGTCATTGGTCGGAGTTGCCACGGCTTCAGCCCACTTGGATACGTAATCCACCGCCACCAAGATATATTGATTCCCATTCGACGGTGGGAAGGGTCCCATGAAATCAATTCCCCAAACGTCAAACAGTTCAACTTCCAAAATATACTTCATTGGCATCTCATCCCTTTTACTGATGTTCCCGGCTCTCTGACAAGGGTCACACTCCTTGGCAAATCTGTAGGCATCCTTAAACAACGTTGGCCACCAAAATCCTGACTGTAACACCTTAGCTGCTGTCTTCCGCCCACTCGAGTGTCCTCCATATAAGCTCGCCTGACATCTATCTAACACTTCATCTACTTCAACCTCCGGGACACACCTCCTTACTAACCCATCCGAGCAATGTTTGTATAAATATGGCTCTTCCCAGTAATAACGCTTCGCTTCTGACAAGAACCTCTGTTTCTGATGGAAATTTATGCCCGGTGGTAAAGCTTTGCACACCATGTGATTCACAATGTCCGCGTACCAAGGAACTATCACATTAGCTGCAAACAACTCCTCGTCAGGGAAATTCTCAGTGATCTCCTCCTCATACTCACCCTCCTTTTCCCCAACTTCTAACCTTGACAAGTGATCGGGAACCAAGTTCTCTGTCCCTTTCTTGTCACGAATTTCAAGATCAAACTCCTGAAGCAATAAAATCCATCTAATCAACCGAGGCTTTGAATCCTTATTCGAAAGGAGATACTTGATTGCTGCGTGGTCCGTGTAAACGACCGTCTTCGACCCTATCAAGTAGGAACGAAACTTGTCAAAAGCATGCATAATAGCTAATAATTCTTGCTCAGTGGTAGCATAATTTAATTGTGCATCATTTAAAGTTTTGCTAGAATATGCGATAACGTGTAAACGTTTCTCCCTTCGTTGGCCAAGAACAGCTCCTATGGCCAAATCGCTCGCGTCGCACATTAGCTCAAACGGTAAAGTCCAATCCGGTGCAACCATAATTGGTGTCGAGGTAAGCTCCTTCTTCAACCTGTCAAATGCAAGTAAACAATCATTATCAAACACGAATTCAGCATCTTTTTGTAGTAACTTGCATAAAGGTAAGGTAATCTTTGAAAAGTCCTTGATAAACCGGCATAACCAAGGAAATTTCTCACTCCCTTTATATTTGTAGGTGGAGGCAATTTTGCGATCACATCAATCTTGGCCCTATCCACCTCAATGCCTTTCTCTGAAACCTTGTGGCCCAACACTATCCCTTCCTTTACCATGAAGTGGCACTTCTCCCAATTTAGAACGAGGTTAGTTTTTTCACATCTCTGCAAAACTTGAGCAAGATTATGCAAGCACGAATCGAAAGAAGAACCAAACACAGAAAAGTCATCCATAAAGATTTCCATTGTGCGCTCTATAAAGTCAGAGAAAATGGTCATCATGCATCGTTGCAAGTAGCCGGGGCATTATACAACCCAAAAGGCATACCCTATAAGCAAATGTACCATAAGGGCAAGTAAACGTACATTTTTCCTGATCCTCTGGGGCTATAGCAATTTGGTTATACCCTGAATACCCATCCAGAAACCAATAGTAAGAATGTCCGGCTAACCTCTCTAACATCTGATCAATAAAGGGAAGTGGAAAGTGATCTTTACGAGTGGCATTATTCAACTTCCTATAGTCTATGCAAACTCTCCACCCCGTGGCTGTCCTAGTTGGTATTAACTCATTCTTCTCATTTTTAATTACAGTCATCCCCCATTTCTTGGGCACTACCTGCACAGGGCTAACCCACTTGCTATCCGAGATAAGGTAGATTATCCCGACATCTAACAATTTTAGTACCTCTGCCCTAATTACCTCCTTCATGTTTGGGTTCAATCTACGTTGATGTTCTACGGAGGGTTTATGGTCGTCTTCCATAAGAATCCTATGCATGCAAATAGATGGGCTAATCCCCTTAATGTCAGAAATAGTCCAACCTATCGCTCGCTTGTGTTCTCTCAAAACCCTCAACAAAGCATCAAGATGTGAATCAGTTAAATCAGAGGCAACTATAACAGGCAATGTTTCAGATTCACCCAAATAAGCATATCTCAAATGATCGGGGAGGGGTTTCAGTTCTAAGTTAGGAGCTTTCTCAATAGAAGGACGAAGAGTGGGCTTACCTGTACCCAACTCTTCGTATACAAACCTCTTTCGGAATGGCACATATGGGGTGGCCTCAAGTGCCTTTGCGTAGGCAGCCAATTCTTCTAGTATGTCTTCCCCATCAATATGGTCTTTGAGTCCTCTCAGACAGAGTTCGAGAGGGTCTTCGTTTCTCACAGACATCAGTGTCTGTTCTTTGATTTCCACCATGTTGCATTGTTCTTCGATGACGGGTCCTTTCATTGTCTTGAACAGGTTGAACTCCACCTGTTCTTCTCCCACTCGAAGAGTTAGAATGCCACTCTTCACATCAATTAAGGCTCCTGCTGTGGCTAGGAAAGGCCTCCCTAAGATAAGCGACATGTCTTGATCTTCCTCCATCTCCAACACTATGAAGTCTACCGGTAGGTAGAACTTCCCAACTTTGACCAAAACATTTTCTAGGACTCCCGTAGGGTGCTTGACTGATCGATCGGCTAGTTGCAGGGAAACTGTAGTCGGCTTCAATGAATTCAATCCAAGTTTCCTGCAAACAGATAATGGCATTAAACTCACACTAGCACCAAGATCACATAAAGCTTTATTAAATGACAAATTGCCAATTGTGCACGGAATTGAAAAACTCCCTGGATCCTTAAGCTTCGGAGGAAGCTTATGCTGTAGAATGGCGCTGCACTCCTCAGTAAGTGCTATCGTGGCATAGTCCTCCAATTTCCTCTTGTTGGAGAGGATCTCTTTTAAGAACTTGACGTATGTGGGCATCTGGGCTAGGGCCTCGGCAAAGCGGATGTTGATATGTAGTTCCTTAAAGATACTCAAGAACTTCTCGAACTTTTTCTCCAACCTTTGCTTTTGAAATCTCTGCGGGAATGGAAGTGGTGGCACATACGGCTTGGGTGCCACTGGTGTCTTTGGCTTAGAAGGGAGCTCAATGGCCTGTACTTCCTTCGCCTCTTTCTCGGGCTCGACTACTTTCTCAGACTTCATCTCGGCTTCCTTTTCTCTCCTTATCTCAGTCTCTACTGGTATTGCAGGCCCTTTGTAGGTTGTGCCACTTCGTAATGTAATGGCCTTGCAATGCTCTTTCGGATTCTCCTCAGGTTTGCTTGGAAGCATGCCTTGGGCTCTAACATTCATTGTATTTGCAAGCTGGCCCATCTGTACTTCCAAATTTTTGTTCTGAACTAGCACCTGTTCTACCTGAGACTCGAGTTTCTGATATCTATCATTCGAGACATTGATGAACTTTTCGAGGGCCGCCTCCCACCCCGGTTTCTGTTCTTGCGGTGGTTGTGGAGGGGGCGCGAATCTCTGCTGATTTTGATGTGATGGATGTGGTCCCTATTGTCTCGGTTGGAAGTGTGGTCTCGGATTTGGGTTTGGGTTTTGCACATTCTGATTGTTTGACCACGAGAAGTGCGGATGATTCTTCCAACCTGGATTGTAGGTGTTCGAGTATGGGTCATTCGCCAGCTTTTGATTTTGCACGTAATGCACTTGCTCCGGACTGACAACAACCTGTGCACCTGCATTGGTAGAAGGACAAACATCAAACGAATGGGGACCACCACAAATTTCACATACTACCTGTATGGCGTTCGACTGTGCTACTGTGTTACGTGCTGCAGAAATTGCAAGTCGGTCTAGCTTCTGGTTCAGTGCTTCGAACTTGGCATTAAAAGCTATCACAGTGTCAGTGGTAAGTATGCCCGCTTCAGGTCTATGTGGAGGAGGATTGCTCCTCTCTTTAGTCCAACTACTATTTGCTGCCATCTTATCCAGAAGTTGCATTCCTACTTCTTCGGACAGCGCCATAAATGCTCCTCCTGCTGCTGCATCAACCATGATCTTCATGTTTTCTGACATTCCATTGTAAAAGATTTGTACTAGTTGCCATCTTGGAACACTGTGATGTGGGCATTTCCTTTGCAAATCCTTATATCTCTCCCATCCTTCGTACAACGTTTCTTCATCATAGAGCTTGAAGCTCGTTATTTTGTCCCTGTACCTCATGGTCTTGCTAGGAGGGTAGAACTTGGCTAAAAAGGCCTTAGAGAGGTCCGCCCATGTCTGAAGTGTCTCGTTTGACAAAGTCGAAATCCATGCTCGGGCTTTATCCCTTAAGGAATCAAGCAGAAAGGGGTGGTCTAAAGCACCAGAAAAAGTCAATAAAGTAATATTGATTTAAACGCCTTCCCCGGCAATGGCGCCAAAAACTTGATAGACAAATTTTGAACCCAAGTGTAAGTTCTAAATTCAGTTGTAACACTTAAGGTATCGTATCCACAGGGAAGGGAAATCAACAACCACCCTTATGACTAATTCTAATATAGAGACCGACAAAGATCGAGAGTGTTGTTCTATACTACTATGACAAAATTAAACGAAGTAATAACTAATTAACCACACGAACCAACGAATAAAATCGGGAATAAATCACTTAGAGAAAACAGGTCGGGGAGTAAATCATATGCCCTTCAATGCTTAAATCAATGCTCACGTACTTATGTATGATTCTTCAACCTAATCACAAAGTTATACCTAGCTTCTTTCAAAGTCTAGATGTCTAATTGACCGAGCCAAGTGTTGTTCTCACAATCACTTAGTAACCAGATCAATCGAATGGAACAAGATTAGTGTATTTAAAACCTAGCGTCTTGGCATGGAATTCTAAATACTAGTTGTAGAAGTTAGGGTTAAATTTCTTTAAGCCAAAAAGTTTAAGTTGTGGAAAACAATCTCAATTATCCTCAATCTCTCGATTATCGGATAATTTACGATATGTTAATGGATGGTCAGTCCACTCACATTTTATTCAAAGCCGTTTTCCTAACAAAGAATCATACAATTTAACTCAAGCATTAATTCAGACACCTTAGATGCATAATCCTTACCCCCTAACCCTAGGGGATTAGTTCCTCATAATAGACTCAAAACTCATTAAAATCAAAGGAATTGCATTCAAAACATTCATGTCTAACATAAACATCAAAACGAAATTAGGAATTCTGGAAATTTCTAACCTAATTATCAAAACGAATCTAGAACAATTAAGCTAACTATACTAAATCTCAACTAACAAAAACTAAGAATTGAGGAATTAGTTTGAATAGAAAAGCAATAAATAAAACCAAATTGATAAAGTCTTGTGATTGGATTGAATCTTCAACTCTAGGTCTTCGTGTTTCTTCCGCCTAAATGTCCTCTTGAACTTCTGGGAAGGTATCCGTCCAAAAGCTCTCAAAATCCGCCTCAAAACCGTGCTTAAATAGAATTCCTAACCCAGCCCCGTAACGTGACACGGGCGTGCAGTGCCCATGTACAAAAATATGACACGCCCGTGTCAACTATAAAAATCGTATTCGCGCTTTCTTCTTGACACCGGGGTGTCAAAGGTTGTTCTTCAGAATGACACGGGGGTGCAAGACTATCCGGACCTCTCTGTACCGAGACATGGGGGTGTCTCGGTTTGCTTTACATTGGTGACACGGGCGTGTCACCTTCTGAAATCCGTTGATCATCTCCTGTACTGAGACACGGGGGTGTCTCAGTTTACTCTTCCAAGGGGGCACGGGCGTGTCCCCTAGAATTTCTCGTTTTTCGCCCGTCTTTGCATGGCTTTGCTTCTACTTTCATTTCTTTGACTCCAAGGTAAAATGTACCTAAAAGGGAGCATAAATCACATTATAAGCTCTTGAAACGACATAAATTTAACTCAACTTGCCCTACAAATCCATGCAAAAATCCAATACATCAATTATGCACATCGGTACCCCTGAAGTGAGAAAAAAATTCATCCTAATCTGAGAACCTCAAAGCAGAGGCACAGGTAGACGCCGTTTGAGGAAGGGTTTTCTCGTTCATATCAACAAAAGGGAAGTACCAACTGTATTCTGCTAAATCCGCAACAAGCAAACCTATCTTCAAATCCCAAGCAAAAAAAGTCACTCCACAAAATCAAATTGAAGATTTTCTAATGTTTATCTCACACCAATCAGTACAAGAAATAATAAAGAGTAAACCGATAAACTATATTTCCCCATTCTATTCCTCGAATACATACCTAAACCCAATAATTCCAAATACAATCGAAATATTAAATGGTATGTAAAATTCCATGGATATGCAGAAGAAAAGGAGTGAAAGAAAATAGAACTATTGTATAATCTGTATTCTGGATAGTGTATTCTCAATAAATCTAAAATACAAACTACGTACATATATATAACTATTTACAAAGGAAGTTATTCTAGATAAGAATAAAAGGTTACAACTTACAAACCAGATAAAACTTAATATTAAATAATATAAAACTAAATATTAATTCTATATTCTAACAGTCCCCCCTCAAGTTGGAACTTCTAAAGAATGAAGAAGCCCAACTTGAACAAGTTAGCGTGGAAAGGAGCCTTCTGGTGTTCCAAAATCTCTGGATCACTTTTCTGCTGCAAAATCCAAAGTCTCAAAATCTTTGAAACTTTATTTTTCTGGTTGTGAATTTTTTATGTCATTCACCGTTGCTCCAATTGCATCCCTGAAACTTTCTTTCCCATAAAAAATTGATACCATGATATCGATATCCTTCAAATTTTTTTTTTTTTTTTTTTTGTTTTTTTTTTAATTTTTGAGAGCAGACACCATAATCATCTTAAAAGAAATCCTCCCCAAAATATTGGGAATATCCCATAGTTCTCTCCAAAAGCAGAGAAAGTATAAATCCAATAATCATATCCAACACGGACGGAGATAAATCCATAATCCTCTCCAAAATAGGGAATATCCCATAACCATCTCCAACACGGAGATAAATCCATCATCCTCTCCAATATGGGGAATATCTTATAATCTTCTCCAAAACGGAGAAATCCCATAATCCTCTCCAAAATGGTGGATAAATCCATAATTCTTCCCAAAATAGGGAATATTCTCATCATTCTCTCCAATACGGAGATATCACATAATCCTCTCCAAAAGTGGATAATATATATAAATAAAACATTCGCTCTAATACCATGTAAAATTCCATGGATATGCATAAGAAAAGGAGTGAAAGAGAATAGAACTATTGTATAATCTGTATTCTGGATAGTATATTCTCAATAAATCTAAAATACAAACTACGTACATATATATAACTATTTAAAAAGGAAATTATTTTAGATAAGAATAAAAGGTTACAACTTACAAACCAGATAAAACTTAATATTAAATAATATAAAACTAAATATTAATTCTATATTCTAACATGGTACCCAAGGATCAAGCTGCCTGGAGGGGCTATAAGGTTGGATTCTTCATTTACAGATGAACTGAACAACAAGAAATCTGGGAGAATCACAGTTATCCATGAATTGTGAAATTGATCCAACATCTTCTCGGAAACCATGATCGGCAAGCGATGTGCGAGAGTGTCGGTACTCCTCCAAGCGAGAATAAGGGATTGTTTTAAACAAGGATTTTCGAGGAGCTTTGAGAGTGATGTAAGATTGAAGCAAAGAGAAATCTAAAAAGACGGAGAAAAAGAGAGAGACAGATGACTCTTGGTGCCGTATAGTGATAAGTAAAAGGGAGGGATCAGGTGTGGCAGGCAGAAATTTTAGAATTGTGAGCCCAATTCTTGACCAAATTTTGACTTACCATGCTTATATATATGTTAAATTATAAGATGTTTAATGAAGATAGGATCACTAATGAAGGTCATTTGCCTATAATGAAACGAGTTAATTGCACCAAAATTTTAGTATTACTCGTAGCATCCATAACTCTTTGTTATCAAAATCTTTCACGAAATCTTGGTGTTATCAATCTTTTATTCATCGTCCACTTCTGAGTCATTTTAGTTTATTTTACAGGTTAATCTTTGTTTGCATCCCAAACTTTAGAAAATTTTATACTTTATTATCTAACCTTTGAATTTTTATATTTTAGTACTCAATTTTTAAATTTTTTTGCACTTAAGTGCCCGCAACCAATAAAAAAATGACACGTGTATCCAACCGACCAATAAGAAAATGACCCGTCTGATATTTGGACACTTAAATATAATAAAATTCAAAGGTTGAGTACTAAGCTGTAAAAATTCAAAAATTAGGTATCAAAGTGCAAATCACCTCAACGTTTGGGGTGCAAATAAAGATTAACCATATTTTATATTTGAACTTCCAATTTTATTTCTTACTTATCCCTTTTGGAGCAATTTGCTTTCTCTTTTCTATTTTTTTTAACAATCACTCCACTCCACCTCCATATCACCTTGCCTTCGGCGGCAAATGGGGTCAAAGAATGGTGGCTGGGGGCTGTCATTGGATTTGTATATAGGTTAAGATTATGATATAGATGAAAAAATCATGGAGGCGACTTCGGCGGCTGTGCAACAAGAAAGGTGGTGGCAGCGGTAAAGACTGGTGGTGCATGGTGGTGGTGCCGACAAGTGTGGTGGTGGACTGGTGGTGGCCTCTAGGAGTCCAATATATGATCCAATTGATAGTAATCAAGGAGATAGCTCAGTATCATTATGGGTTCAATTGGTGGTGTAATTTAACGCTATGTTAGTTTAACTAGAGGTTTTGTGTTTAATCATTTAGGAACACAGTTACACCTCAGTGTTTCGATAAGCTCGAACTCAAATAATAAGTTACAAAATAAAAACAAATAAAAATAACAGTAATTGATTGTCAATCCCAGGGTGGGCTAGAAAGATTTCTGATGATAATACAACTTTGTAGAATTTATAGTTGATTCTTAATTTTCTTTTCGGTACAGCAAACTTGAGCAAATATTCAAATATATCCTTTTGCTTGTACGTGATTGCCATTATAGAGATTTGTTTAACATGAATAATGCCGATCACTGGATTAGTTAAACATCATTAAAGATTATTCACTGGAGTAGTTTAAATTTAACACTGTTCCACTGGATTCGTTTAAAATTGGGATAATTACCAACGGCCCCCTGAGGTTTGGCGTTATTACAGAATATTCCCTGAGGTTTCGGAAATTACGAACTCCCCCTGGGCCGTGATCTCCTCCGTTAAATTTAACGGATTGTGTGAAATTTACTATTTTACCCCTACTATGTTGAAACTCAAGGGGGTATATGTAATAAAGAGCCAAAGGTAATGGGGCTAATTCAAGAACTAAAATTGTTAAGGGGGTTTGATGTAAGTACTTGAGTTTTGTGTCTACCTAGCATTTTTTTTTAATAAAATGCTACTTAATGTTATTTTAATATTTTTATGATAAACTAATTTCATACCTACAGTTTATGGATGCTTAATATTTTCTGTAGATATTGACCATACATGTTCAATGTTTGAAATAATTGTTTAAACGGCTGGCGGATATTTTTGTGAATTTACTAATGCATTTGTTCATATTAGTGTATTTGTTATGATTTTCAATTTTGAGGAAAAAAATTGATAATGCACTAGTTGATCTTTGTGTGGGTTTTTTCATATGAATTTTTATTTTGAGGGAAAATTTGTTATAATTGCAAATAAATTATTTTAAATTAACTTTAAATGGACTTGTACAAAATATATTTAAAACTAAGAAATAAATATGAAAGGAAATTTATAACTTATCATATTTTATAGAAATAAATATGCATGGAATATCTAATTCAATTTATATTTATAGATAAAATATTAAATATTAAATTAAATAACAACTTTTTAAATACAAAAAATCCAAAATTAACTAATATTACAATTATATCATTAAACTCGAAGTAAAATTACAATATACCCCCTAAGGGTGTTTTTGGAATTTAAATTTGAATTTAACGGTGTAATTAACGGCCGGTGCTATTTGTAAGCGAGGGTGTACTATTCAGGGGGGAGTTCGTAATTTTCGAAACCTCAGGGGGTATTCTGTAATAACGTCAAATCTCAGGGGGCATCGGTAATTATCCCTTTAAAATTTGAAGTTTGAACATCAACAGAGTGGAGAACAAACGGTGGGTTATTTCGTGTTGCAAAAATAGACGAAACTACATCTTCAAGTGCTATAGGTTATCAATTTGTAATTATGCTAGTTTAATTTGATCTACCGTATTTGACTCCAGGCAACATAGCTACTGTAGATAGAAGAAAAACATTGCTTTTCACTGGGTCGAGCCAACACATATCCAAAATAGATGAGATACAAAACAATATGAAAAAAGATAGAGAAAAAGAACAAGAAACTGTAGTTAATGAATAACCTAGGACGAATGGCTGCATTAGTTATAACATTAATCATTTGTAATGAACACTAGTGATGTTGGCTAAATTCCATTACAGAGTATCGTTTTTGGGTAGCATGTCTCATGATAGATTTTATTGCCTGAGTCACATCTTTCCTTCTTTACTAATAAGCTAGTATCCCGCAGTGTCGGTCCAAAACTGAAGCAATTTTTGTGCACGAAATGCACTTTATTGAGATAGAAATACAATTTGAGCGAAATTCACCCTTATTGTGGACAAGAGTTCCAAGCACAAGATCAAAGCAAAACACACCAAATCCACCTTTATTGCAAACAACGAACAACAACAAAGGAGTGAAGATTAAATCCCTAATATTCCTCAGTACTGTGTGGTAAGTTTCTTGAGTTCCTCATCCTGTTCAAAATACTTCATGTCCGATTCATGCAAATACACCCATGCATCAATGCCATCCTTGTCTTGGGTGTTCATCATGATGATAAGGTCCTGGAAAGGCACGGTTGCTAAGCTCACCCACACGGGTTTCCCGAATCCAAAATCAAGTTCGTATTCTCCGAATTTCGTCCAATCCGTTAGCCATAGTATTTTGTAGCCAAGATTGTATTCTTTGTCAGCGATGGCGAAGTTGCTGTCGACCAGGACCCATATTCTTCCAAACTCTTTGTCAATCAACAAACGCAGACATTCCTCGACCCCTCGCATTGTTTCCTCACGCATCCTTAGAATCATGCCCGGAAGATCCTGCGCGAGGCGTTCGCTCTCGTCCTCATCCAACTCCGAGTGCGAATAGGAAACCCAGGAGCCGCAACCATATTTGGAGATGGGTGGGATTGTCCTTTCTCGAAAGTTGATTGCTTGTGCCATGAGAGAGGCTCTCGACTTGCCGTGTTTCGCCCTGCAAGGATTCCAAGATAAGTTCATTCCGGCTTTGGATTAATTCTTGTTTTGATAAACTATTCATCTTTTATTTCACTCATATACACACATTAAGTGTAATGTGTATTAATAGACACTCGAGATTATAGAAAAAAAAAATTAGTTTTTTTCCATATCATAATTGTTTCTTTGTCTTAATCTCAAACGTCTATCGATATTGCCGATTACCGGAATTGAGAGCGTAGAGATTACACAATACGTCTATAGATATTGTACAATTCCGATTACCGGAATTGAGAGCGTAGAGATTACACAATCAAGTATCGAGAAGCTTCTGTAAATTTGGGGAAATTTTTTCTGATTCAACTAAACTGGGAACAGAGCATACAAAATATATATACTTGCACCGCCTAAACAATATACTTGTAGCAAATCACAAGAAGACACGTGGTCACTAGTACTAAAACTGCTAACTAATTAATTTAGAGAAACAAGCTGTAAAATACGTTTTTGGCTGATAAGCTTTTCCAATATGATAACAAATATACGTGATGTGTATTTATAAGTTAAATAAAAGATAAAGAGTTTTTTGCACAGTCACCACCTGTGTTATACCTAATTAGCACTCCAAACCCTGTAATTTGAAAAATCTCAAAGACAACCCTGTGATTATATAAATGAGCAATCAAAACCCTATGATTGTGTTAAAGTTAGCACTCAAAACCCTACAACCACGGCTGTAGGGTTTGAAATGCTAATTGAGTGCTAATTTATTACAATTATAGGGTTCGCTTTGAGAATTTTCAAATCACAGGGTTCTGAGTGTTAATTAGTTGTATCACAGGGTTTTTGGTGTAATAAACTCTTAAGATAAACACAAAGTGAAACAAGATATCCATAACAAACCCCTTTATTACAATTACTAAATTGATCGTGGCACCACTAGCTTTCATGTGTGGTCGCCCTTACCTATCAGCGCGCAGAAGAGCCTGGGTTAACACGGCTGGCACCACCACAACCCTGGATGGGGGGCATACGTTCCCGGCTTTTCTCCATTCGGCGCCAACTCTTTCTCTGAGTCTTGATATGGCATTCTTGTCGAAGATGTACCTTTTGGCAAGAATGCTCTTGTTGCTAGTTCTCGACATGCCGAAATCTTGCATTGGCTTGTTTTCCGGGGGGAAATACAAGGGATAGTCGAAGACTGGTGGGTTAACTAATCCCACCTTGGTGGCAGTATTTGCCCAAGCAGTGAGGAATATCCCGAGAGAGAATGAGTCAAAAATCCGTTGTGAAGCACATACGCCTATAGCCAGGCCGCCACATTGGAACCCTAATTGGCGTAGCCGAAAAAAATTTTCACGAGAGCCAGTCACAACAAATTATTTTAAATTTGTTGTGAGAGAGGTGCAAATCATATAGTGCAAGTGTATTACACTTCTTTGGTTATTCTACTTTCCTAAAATATTTATCATATGACAGAGTATAAAATAGTTTAGGATCTCCTGTTTTATATTCGTGTTTCATCTCCTGTTTCACTCACATACACGCATAAAGTATAAAGTGTACAAATAGGCGATCCAAGAGAGAGAAACAGTAGATATATAATATAACCTGTTGATTTGGACCAACAACATCGGGTCAGTCAGCTCATCAACTGCTCCTATTTCTTGCGGGAGGAAAGGGTTGCTCGGGTTTCACCCCATTGCCAATGAGTTGGTCGAGTTTGCAGTCGACATATGCAACGCAGAACTCAGAACCTTTGTCGTTGCAATCAACCTGATGCTTTTCCCTATTGTACCTTCCAGCTAGTGGATAAAAGTGGGGTAGCACTTGAGCCAGCAATCGCTCTAGCAGGACATCATGGTTCGCTTCACAGATGATGCGAATGACGTGCATTGGTCGGTTGATTTCATCCATCATAGAGATCTTGTAAGGGTTGAGATGTGAGGGTGTTGGCTTGATCATCTTTCGGCTAACCACGTTGACCTTCATTGTGTGTGTATATATTTTGGCCTCGAGGATCACAAGAAAAGGGTAAGAAGTATGTTAAAAGAACAATATATCGTAGTGATCAAAAAGAAAAAAGAATTCGGAGAACAAGAAAAACAATGTTAAGAGATTATTGGTGCTGGTACTGCTGTTTCGAAGCTCTGGATGTGGTCATGTATTTATTGAGGGTACTGATGAGAATAAATAAATCTAATTTATTATGATTTGTTTAGATATTGATAAGCCATTTGGGTTGGATTGACAAGGTTGTGAATATTACAAAATCACATGATTAATGTGTGTACAGTTGAGGGGTATTTCTCACTAATATTTCAGTCAAACTAGTGCAGTGGAGGGTGAGCGTTTTATATTAATCGTGTAATTTGTGAAAATTTTACATAGAGAAATTAATTTAATAGCATGTGTAGTATACATATTATGTGATTGGTGTCGATTGAGTAATCGAATTTGAACTAGAATTTCCTATTTCCCTCATGGGGTTTGGTTTGTTTCAATGGGGCCACCCACGCTCGCGATTAGAAGTTTGGTTCCTCGATCAATAGGTCTCCAAGTGTTTCTAAATCGATTGTTGCAACTTGCAACAGCATCAACCTTTTTTTTTTCCTAATTTTTGTTTTAAGATTTTTTTTTTAGGGTATTTTGATATATAATCGGGGGATTTTGACATATACATTCTCACGAGATTGTATATAATACAATTGGTACCCGTTTTGAAAAAAAATATTACATACTCTATTGAACCCAATAAATTACAATTACAAGCAAAAATCAGAAGGAAAAAAAAAAAAAAAACATGATTAGACAAAGATTAATTAGAAACAATTATATTTTTGTTATTTTCTTTTCTTTTTTTTTTTCTTTTTTTTTTTTTAAACACAAACCCCGAAGGGAAATCCACTAAATCAACCAAAATTAAAATATACAATGGAATAATGAGAAAAGCAATGCATGCTCAAGACCGCAATTCTAACAAATTTGTGGGCAATCATACTTGCTCCACGTCTAATAGAATAGAAACTGACGTTCTCAAAACTAGATCTAATACTTGTAAAGACTGTGAGAATACAACCAATGACTTTTTCCACCACCAGATTCTCAGTACTTGAAGATTCTGTAGTTGCTAGAGATTGGGTCATACAGGTCGACTGGTGATCAGGCGTATATCCATCTGATTTGATATTGAAGTAAACGCAGTCATCCATAAGTGACAAAAAAGCGGACGCTTGCAGTACCGGAAGAACCACCTGCAATAAAATGAGATCTCGAAAGAAAACGAAATTAAAATTGCTCTCATTCGAGAAGGGAAAACAGCTTTCATACGAGAGAAAAACTACTCTCATACGAGAGGAATAATGAAATAAAGAGAAATAAACTGCAAACAATATAAAGAACTTAAAGAGATCCAGATCTCAAACAAGATCTGGATCTCCTATGAAAACAAAGCAAAGAGAAAGAGGAGATGACTTCTAGAGAGAAAAGAGAAAAACCCTAGGAGAAACAAAGAGGTTTTTGTTATTTTATTTTATTTTCTATGATAGCATTGACACTTTTTGCAGTAGCACTATGAAACGGTACGTGTTTGGCTTAATTCACTTCAACTATAATACATAATCCCCGCATGTTGATTTTATTAATTGTTGAAAGCAATTTAAAATATCTTATTGACACCCTTAAAGGGTGGACTGGTACTTCGAACAATTTCTGGTATTTGGTAAAATAAAGTACCTGTGCACAAGAAATGAAGACAAAATGGAATAAATACTTAAAATAAAATGCACAAGCGATTTATACAGGTTCGGTCCCGAGAGTGTAATGTACTTACATCCTGTCCCCAAATTTTTAGTTTGGGAGTTATCAAAAAGATTTTCATTAAGCACGCGGAGGTCACAAACAAAACTTTGTGACCCTTTATAACACAATACACGGTAGGATGGATAAGTTACACTAACTTGTCTACCTTACAACTCACACAAAAGAACAATCTCACCATAAAATCAGCACACGCTGAAGTACCAGAGGAAACCTTCCTCATCATACATCAAATCCAGCGACACACTAGAAGTACCAGAGAACAACTGCCTCATTACCACAAAAGCCAACAACTGGAACACCCGGTACCAGTACCACGGTCAAGTCCCTTGGAACGCCCAGTAACAAATTTACCAATGGTCAAGCCCCACACGAACGTTTGATACTAACAATACCGCAGTCAAGTCCCAAAACACTCAAAAGAGTAAACGCCTCAACGTGATTTCTTCTTTGCATTTGCATAACTTTATATTGCTAGAACTTCTATTGTGTATGGAATGGATCCTTTGGAATCAATCTTGTCAACCTCAATTAGTGATTTTTTCCTTCCTTGGTGGGTATCTTTGCCTTAATTTGCTATCAATTAAGTCAAAGACTTTCCTAGCTCATATAAAGATTTGTCCAAGATAATGTATGATTATATCAAGAGTGTTTGACTTTCCTTGTAACCCATATCCTAAAAATATAATTTAAGGCAACAATATCATATGAAATCATCAACGAAATATCAAACGTACACTTATTGAATTGAATTGAGTTGAAGAAACTTTTGAGTTCTACCTGACTGTGAATGCTAGAACGGAAAATACCGCTCAAAATCTTCAACTTGGATTTTATATCGCGCACAAAACGAACCCTCAATCACCCCAATCTAGTCTGATGTGGGCTGATTTTGTACATTATCTTATGATTGAATTAAGTATTCAATAATAGGATTGTTGATAATATTGGAAGAAAAGAGAAAAGAAGTTGAGAAGATATCGTGAGAAGAAGTCAGCAGTTACTACGTGGTTTTCAAATGGGAGAACGTGCCAAGACTTTAGGAGGAGAGAGAAAAGGGGGGAAGACCAGATACATTGAATCTGAAAGAAACCTAGACTGGATATATTTCTCTAAAAGATTAGTAAAGAAAAGGGATCGTCATTCTACACAACACCCAGAAAACCTAATAGCCCTGAACTCTGAAATACTGCAGTCATACTCTATTTGTATTTCCCTTCATCATTTTCTTCTGTAATTATTACGGCTTGTTAGAGATTGACTTCTCCAGAATTCTATTGTACACAGAAGACTCAAGAAACAGACGATTATCAGCATCTTCAAATTTTATCTTCATTTACCGTTATTTATATTTCTCATTTACTTTTCTGCAATTTAAGTCAACACTCATTTATTTATTTATTTCTTCTTTTTACAGCTTGGTCGAATTTATTTCCTACATAAATAAATTGATTGGTGTTTGTTGAATTTTTGACAAACATCATAGTCCTTTTAGAATTATAAAAGCATCCTCGCATAAAAACTATTCCAGGGTGGGTCCATTCCGGCCTCCGGTCGTGACATTGAGTACAGGATGTACACAAAAAATGGCAATCACGACCTTGATGGGTTTTGTGTTGCAACGGTCACAACTGTCATAGGGTGTTCCACATGGTCGTCATCAGCATCACGACCCAAGCTATTTCGAACTCTAAAACTTCATTTCTCGCTTTGTTTTCGCTATGAATCACCTCCAAGCACAAAGTAATTATTAATGCTTACCATTTTCAATACCACTAACTCTTGGATGGATAATCGCTTTTCAAAACATTGAATTCGCCTTGTTCATTTGTAAAACCTGTTGGGTAAGAGGGGAGAGACCTCCAAAATAAAGGGTCACCTCCGCTGCATTAAGTCAATAATCAATACAATGAGATTAATAAGAAAAGCAATGAAGATAATAAAAAGAGCAATAGTAAAAGTAAAAGAGTACTTATGTAAGCTAATAGTATGCTAAACGTGGGAGAATGGAGCTACTGAAGTTCATTTATAGTAAGGGAGCAAGGAATTGCAGACCAGGGGAGATGATAATTGGCCTAGTGAGCAGTTGAGAAATATCAAGCAGTGGGTGTCATTTTCTGGAGAAAGTTGTTTTGAATTCCAATGGCTATCCTAAAGCTTTCCTGAGGTGATAATTGGCCTAGTGAGCAGTTGAGAAATATCAAGCAGTGAGTGCCATTTTCTGAAGAAAGTTGAGTTGTTTTGAATTCCAACGGCTATCCTAAAGCTTTCCCACGTTCACATTGATTGGAACAATCCCTAGAATTAGGGGGAGCTGTTAGGGTTATGCCTAACCTACTGGACTCTTCCAATGGGCCTAACAACCTGTCGGTCAGCCCGTCGGCTCATTGGTTGAGCCCTCCTGTAACAGCTATCCATGACCCCCAATTATTTCCTAAATGGATTGGACTATGCATTATATCATTGACCCATACTATATAATTTTTCCCTAGCATCAGTTATCCTAAGAGCAAAAATAAATATATAAGGTACAAAATGGAGCACTATCATGGTATTAAGTATGCTCAAACAAATGTATAAAATGAACTCAAAAATTACCGATAGTTTTATGAATTTTTGGTAGTGTCGATGATTTCATAAGTATTGATTTGAAACTCCAATATTAATGTCGATGGTTTAATCTAATAAGTTATCAATATTGTATATGAAAAAATATATTAAAAAACACTTAAATCTCTCTCAAAGCTCAACAGGCGGAGAATTTGTAATCCCTAACCGTAATGGGTGAAAGTAATTTCCTAAAACCAAAAGGAGTTTAAGTGTAAATTAATACGTCCGACTACAAGAGATCTAGATGTAATTTATTTGAAGATAAAGCAAATAATTCGAGGACAGTCAAGTGCAACAAAAAGACCCTTAGTGAAATTATGAAAAGATACCCTTACTTAATATTGACCAAGCGTCGCCCTAGGTCACATGATGCAAGTTTGGTGCGTCATGTGCTGGTGATGCGTACATTACTATCGCATTAATATTATTGCAGCTTCTATTTATCGCATATCCTCGAGCTCCCCAAAGAGTCCCATGCGACTAAGAGTTAAGAGAGTGAAGACATTTGGAGACACTAGGACTCCAGGCAGCTTGTGGTTAAGAAAAGCATAGATAGATAAGACTAACGAGAAGTTTGTAAACTCTAATTTTGGGTTTTTGGAAAATCAACTTCTACTTAAGCTACAACCAAGAAGCAACTCAATCAAGACATTCTTTTGCATTCTGTACAATTCTCTATACTTAACTGGAATTCTATTTAGACAATATTATTCTTATTAAATATTAATATTCCTATAAATTAACTTTTTACATTCAAATAAGATGTTGATTCACTTCACTTCTACAAAAGAGAGTTCCAGACCATATAAACAGCCACATAATTGTAAAATTTTAAACCTAGCACGACTTCACTTCTGCAAAAGAGAGTCCAAGACCAAGCGAGGTCAAGAAATAAAATAGTAAAGAGAAAAGGGGTTGATTCGCATAATACTCATTAGTTATTTATTATTATATATAAATTTTAAAGTTTTTATTATTAAATTATTTGCCCCCCTCTCCCCTAAAATTAACTCACCAATCATAATAATTAGGATTTATTTTTAGATTAATTTGAGTTTTAATATTAGTTTACTTTAATTTCGATTCTTTTTCTTAATCAAAATGCATTTTTATTTCGGTTCCAATAAAAGTCTTTTTATCTTCTTTTTCTTCTTTCACATATTAAAAAAATTTCAAATCAATCTTTCTTTCTCTCTCTTTACCATCTTCTTCCTCTTTCATTTTTTATTCTTCTCTTTTTTTCTCCTCAACTTAAAACTCTTGTTTTTCTAATTTTCAAAATCTACACTTGTTGGGAAAAAGAAGTTGATCGTGGTATTAAGTCATCCAATAAAACAAAAGGTAATATTAACTTATATTTAGTTTTAGTTTTTCTTTTATAGTTTTATTATGAATAAATTATTTAGATAAAATTTATAATTAATTTGTTAATTATAAATTAGTTCAATATTTTGAGAAAATATTGTATCTATAACTGTGATATGTGTTTAATTTTGGATAATTTAGTATCGCTTTGACAATAAGATAAAGATAATTGTGTTTAATTATAGGTAAAGATAATGTATTTAATTTTAAGTAATATATTGTGTTTAATGTTGATATGAATTCTGTATATTAAGAAAACATTGTTTCTTTATGTATTATTAAAATAACTATACTAATTGATGTGGGCCATATTTTCCACATTATTTAATTTAATTAATTAGAATATGTTGGTGATTAATTACGTTGGTGGAAGAAGAGAAAAGGAGTTGAGAGAAGTAGTGAAGAAGAGGTCAATCAAGACGTGTTTAGATATTTTGAATTCAAAGAGTCCCACGTGCCAAGATTTCAGGGAAAAGCTACAACCAATTCTTGAGAGAGATTAAAAAGGAGAGGAGAGAGAGAAAAGAAGTCAGATTCACTCAACGTAATACACAGAAAACACTACACTCCATACCCTCTCTCCAATTACCCACAACAGAGTTCAACACCATCTCAGCTTCCTTCAGTCAATTTTCCTACGTTTATATTGAGAATTCTTATATTTCTCTATTAGATTCCACTTCTGATACAGTCCTTTTTGGATTACTTCCTACATTTATTACAGATTTGCAATTATTCCATCAGTTGTATCGATTGAAGACAGATTCCAGAATTCAGAGAATCTTATTATCTATTTCATTGCTATTTTACTTTTCTTCTTATTCATTTATTATTTATTATTTCCTCTCTAATTTATTATTTAAATTACAGATTTTGTCTTATAATCGGATTTCGCCCAAATAAATTATTTTGGTGTTTGGTCAATTTTTTTGCTAACATCATTTGGCGCCGTCTGTGGGAAACCGATTAAATCGAGCAAAAGGCGTGAGTTCTTGCAATTTTCCATGGCATCCAAGACCGGATCTAGAGGCGTATCAACTTCAGTTAATCCGTCTGCTCCGGCCATGACGGGTGCTGAGAAAACGGCTGGAAGTGCTTCAAATCCACTTCTCATCGGAAGCATCCCCGTGTTAACCGATTCAACCGTCGTTACGGTAACGGGAGCCATACCACCAGAATCCAGTGTGATGGAGGGAGCGAGGAATCCACAAAGCCGAAATTTCAAAATTGAAGATGCGGGCCTGCTGACCCCTCCAAGTGCAGGAGATCTCCCACCTGGAAGGACTTTCCTGCCTGAGAGGCTGAACCTGCTCGCAGAAACAGGCAGGCAGGGAGACTATCAGCCGTCTGCTGAGGAGCTGGAAGTGCTGCTGGGCCGTACCTTCAACCCCCAGCAAACTACCAAGGTGGCTGACATACCTGGAGGGACATCATCAGGAATCAGTCCTGCTGCCATGCAGTTCCATGATAAGAGAACAGCTGATGGATTTGGCAGACCAGGAAGTGTCTTTTTACCGCCAGATGCGCCCATTCACCTTACAGCTAGGGAGCTCCAGCAATGGATTAACGCAGCTGTAGCCGCTGCCACGGTACCGCGAGACCAGCCGCCAGCTCCGGGGCATGGAACAGCCCCGCCACCACATAATTGGGAGAATGATTCCCCCTTCAGCTGGAGAAGGCTTACCTCCAGTTAGGGACCCTCTGGTGCTGCAGGGAACTGACGGGATCGAAAATTGGGCAGCAGGCAGAGCCTCATGGCAACCAATGGCGACACCGCCACCTATGGATTACCAGACGGGAAGAAGAGAACCAGGCTTCCCCGAGCAGCCCGACTAGGCTGCCAGGTTACAGCAGAGGCTGGAAGAGATGGAAAGGCAAATGAGAACAGGACCTGCCAGAGTAACCAGGAGGGGTGGACCTTTCAGCCAGAGGATCCTAGCTGATGAACTCCTGCCAGGTTGCAAGACATCCGGGCTGTCGGAGTATGATGGGGCAACGGACCCCCAAAAGCACCTGGATCGGTTCGAGAATTTAGCTCTTCTGTACCAGTACACTAAAGGGGTGAAATATAGAGTGTTCTTGACCACGTTTACGGACAATGCCCAAGAGTGGGCCCAGCAGCTTGAGCCTGGATCCATACATTCCTTCGATCAGTTTGCTGCACTGTTCTTACATTAGTTCGCTAGCAGCAGGGGCTACCAGAAAAATCCGAATGCTCTTTTCGCGGTAAAGCAGAGAGATGGGGAGTCCTTGAGGAGCTATATCAACAAATTCGCTAACGCAGCGCTGGAAGTTCCTTCAGTTACTGTGGAAGTGCGTGCTAGCGCATTCCAGGAAGGCCTTAGGAAGGGAGCTTTCTTCACTTCGCTGTCCAAAAAGCCACCTCCTGACCTCCTGACCAGAGCGGAAAAATATATTAATTCCGAGGAAGTAGAAGCGGTAAAGGATGAATCAACCGCTGACAGGAGGAGGGAAAAGAAGGAGGACGGACACCTGCTAGCTCCAGCTAAAAGGATCAGAATACCTGAAGGGCGAGAGTATTCTGATTTGAACCCCCGATACGATCGATATACCAGGTTGTACACAACGCCATCACAAACTTTGATGCAGATTCAAGGAACGGGACTTTTGAATTGGCCTAGAAGCTCGAAGGATAGGTCCCATAATCCTCCTTCGGAAAGATTTTGCCAATTTCATAATGACTATGGCCACGACACCAATGAATGCTGACACCTACGAAATGAAATTGAATGGCTAATTCAGGAAGGCTACTTGCAAGAGCTGATCTGCTAAGATCGAGCGAAAGGTAGGGAGATGCTCCCAAGACGAAGTGCAGCTGGAAGTAACTTACCTGGAAGGAACGCATCAAGACCAGGAAGAAACCTGTCGGGAAGGAGACGACCAGGAAGGAATGCCCCCAGGTAGAATTACGGCAGGAGGGATCCGCTACCAAGGGTGGAGGAACATGGAAGATATCTCTCACCAGAAAGATCCTTGATTCAAGCGCCCCCTGCAAAACCAGGGGGTGCAGGAGAAAGTAAGCTAGAGGAGGAACACTAAGAGAGCAGAAATGCTGAAACCTGCAGGAAGGTGGGGCCACAGCTGGGAAGGGCCCCTCAAAGTTGTGAAAAATACAGGACGAGAAGCTCACGAGCTGGAAGACACTGGCGAGATAAGGTTACCTCAACCTTAAAGGAGCAACAAGCTGGAAGGAGCAACAAGCTGGAAGAATAAAGATACTAAGCAGAAAGTCAAGAAGATCTCAAGGAGCAGAATGTTGAGCCAACTACAAGAAGTGGAACCTCAAGTAAACCTTGGGTACGGGACGCAACGGTTGTACTCTTTTTACTCATGAGGGTTTTGTCCCACGTGGTTTTCCCAAGTGAGATTTTTAATGAGGCAATCACCGTACCCAGGAAGGGAGATCAACCGGTTCAGTACATCTAACACCTAGAGTTGTTCTCCGAGATTTCACTACTCTCACAGTCGTCCACATTGTTCGACTGTAAGAGTAGGGGGAGTGATGATGTGGGCCATATTTGCCACATTATTTAATTTAATTAAGGGCGAATTATATTTAGGTACCCTGAGGTTTGCCCTAATTATAAATCAGTCCCTCTTATTTCGAAAATTACATATTAGTCCCTATATTTTACGGATCGTTTGAGGTCCCTCGGAACCGTTAGGGTTCCATCAATTTTATAGTTTAAATTTCTGAAAATGCCCCCAGGGACTAATATGTAATTTTCGAAACAAGAGGGACTGATTTGTAATTAAGGCAAACCTCAGGGGACCTAAATGTAATTTCTCCATCATTAAATACTAAATATTTAATTTAAGGGATAACTACATATAGGTCCCTGAGGTTAGGCCTAATTATAAAATGGACCCTATTCTTAAAAATATTACACTATAGTCCATAAGCTTGTTAATTTGTTAATTTTTGTACACTTTTAGGGAAGATTTAGCATTTTTGGTCATACATTATACTTAACACTCACAAAACCTTCAGGGACATAAGTGTACTTTTACAAAATTCATTAATGGACCTCTCACGAAATAAGAAATATAGGGATTACAATGTAATTTAACCAAAAAAAAGGGATTACAGTGTAATATTTAAAAGAATACGGATCGATTTGTAATTAGGTCTAAGCTTAGGGACCTGTATATAATTATCCCTTAATTTAAACATATAAATCATTTCATCATTTAAAATTTCATTTAAAATATTCATACAATAATATTATTATACATACATACATAAATACACACACATATATATATATATATATATATATATGATACCCACACACCCAAAAAGAAACGTAGGAAACGCCGACCACCGGCCTCATCCCGCCACAACGCCGCCGCGAAGCACAGTAACACCACCTTCGCCGGTGTTCTCTCTCTCTCGCTCTCGACGCAACACCACCACCACCACCGGTGTCCTCTCTCTCACTCTCAACGCAACACCACCACCACCGGCCACCCTCGTTTGCCACGCAGCACCATCTGCAGAACACAACACCACTACCACCAGCCCACCATCGTTCTCTCTCTTCTCGTTGCACTACGATTCCAACCACCCATTACCACGCAGCACCCACCAACGGTCCACCACCCTCGAAAATTTTCCAGATCTGAAAATAATTTTGTACCTGTGTTTGTGTGTAGCTCTCTGTGTGTGCGTGTGTACAAATCTATGGTCTTGCCGTGGTGGCTATGGTGATTTGGAGAAGACGGTGGCTGATGGTGGCTATGGTGATTTGGAAAAGAGGTTGTAGATTGGGATGAAGACGGTGCAGATCCGTTGAATATTTCTTTTCTATTTTTTATATAAAATAGTTTGTATTTGATAATAAATTGAAAATATTAGTTTTTAAATTATTTGTATTAAATTATTGTAGATACAGATAAAAAATATATATATGTATTGTAGATATATTAAATTTTTTAAAAAATATAAAATACATATTATAAGAAAAAAGATCAAAATTTTTAATTATATAGATAAAACATTTATATTAAAAAATTTAGTATTAAAATTAGCCTAGTATTAATAAATAATTTTGATTTAAAAAAAATTAATAAATAATTTCTATTTGATTATTATTGAAAATATTTATATAATATAAGTAATATTAAATTATTGTTGATCATATCTAATTTTCTCAAAAATAAAAAATATGTTACAAAACAGTCCTTCAACTTTTCGTATTCTGACAAAACGATCCCTTTACTAAAGTAACTTAACAATATAGTCCTTGGGGGCATTTTCGGAAATTCAAACTATAAAATTGACGGAACCCTAACGGTTCCGAGGGACCTCAAACGGTCCATAAAATATAGGGACTAATATGTAATTTTCGAAACAAGAGGGACTGATTTGTAATTAGGGCAAACCTCAGGGTACCTAAATGTAATTCGCCCTTTAATTAATTAGAATATGTTGGTGATTAATTACTTTGGTGGAAGAGAAAATGAGTTGAGAGAAGTAGGGAAGAAGAGGTCAATCAGCAAGAAGTGTTCAGATATTTTGAATTCAAAGAGTTCCACGTGCCAAGATTTCAGGGAAAAGCTACAACCAACTCTTGAGATAGATTAAAAGGGGAGGAGAGAGAGAGAGAAAAGAAGTCAGATTCACTCAACGTAATACACAGAACACCCTACACTCCATACCCTCTCTCCAATTACCCACAACAAAGTTCAACACCATCTCAGCTTCCTTCAGTCAATTTTCCTACGTTTATATTGAGAATTCTTATATTTCTCTATTAGATTCCACTTCTGATACAGTCCGTTTTGGATTACTTCCTAGATTTGTTATAGATTTGCAATTATTCCATCAGTTGTATCGATTGAAGACAGATTCCAGAATTCAGAGAATCTTATTATCTATTTCATTGCTATTTTACTTTTCTTCTTGTTCATTAATTATTTATTATTTCCTCTCTAGTTTATTATTTAAATTACATATTTTGTCTTATAATCGGATTTCCCCCAAATAAATTATTTTGGTGTTTGGTCCATTTTTTGGCTAACATCACTAATTTTAGTTTTTCTTTTATTATGATAGATTATTTAGTTAAAAGATTATATCTAGTAATTTCAGTATGTTTATTTTGAATAAATATCTAAGTTTTACTCTATGACTATCAGAATAGAATAGGTTAAATAATAGATAGAATATTATAGTTATAACTTATAATATGTTAAGATTTGAGAGACACTTTTTTAGTGCATTATTAATCTAATTACGGTTTTAAGTTATATTCGTTTTATTTATATATATCGAATAAAATAATATTTTTATTTTTTATAAAATGATATTTATTTTTAAGAAAATATTATGTATATTTTTAATTTTCACCCCCTTACATAAAATCCAGACTCCGTTCCTAATAATATGAATCATGTGTAACCACCACTGTGATGTCAGCTGAACACATGATTAATTTACAAGTACAAGGTATCTTTCACGGGTAGCATCATTCATGATAGATTTTATCATGGATCCCATCTTTCCTTCTTTACTAGTATGCTAGTATCTCAGCGCTAGTACCGAGAAAATCTAGCGTCTGTTGATAAATACATTCCACTTCGATCGAACCAAAATGATTTAATGGTTTTATTCGGGATAATTACAATTTTGGTCATCCAACTATACGACTTATTCTCTTTTGGTCCCCCACTTTCCAATTTGACAATTATGGTCACTGAACTACCACTTTTTTTACACATTTGGTCCCGCCGTCAATTTTTCCGTTAAATGTAACGGAAATTACTGTTTCAGGCGAATTTTGGCGCCGTTTTCTGCGTTTTCCCTCATTTCTTCCCCTTGTTGTTTATCCTGATTTGTAATCACATATGAAAGCTTCAAAAAGGGACAAAACTCGAAAAATAGCTTCTGTGCCAGCATCTCATCATGAATTGAGGCTATTTTGGTTGAGTTCAGGGCTTTGTGCAATCCGGGTCATCCTTTAAGCATGCGATCTGCTAGTGCTTCTGTGAAATAAGCTGCGATTCTCTGCATTGTGTCGCCATTGGGAGAGGCAAGGTGTGAAATGTACTCAAATCAACGATGTTAGCATTTTCTATACTTCCGGAAGCAACATGGTTGGCACATGCAACGAGGAGGTAGATTAAACAGAGTCCTCTCTCTTCAGATCTCATTTAACGGAAAATTAAATGCATGATATGCAAAAAAACTCGCTCAATGGGGAAATTTTGCCTTTGTGTACTCCATGCAATGGATCCGCTTGACATACTCACCTTGGAGAACTTCACAGTCGCAACAAGGGGAAGAAATGAGGGAAAACGCAAAAAACGGTGCCAAAATTCCCCTGAAACAGTAATTTCCATTACATTTAACGGAAAAATTGACGGCGGGACCAAATGTGTAAAAAAAGTGGTAGTTCAGTGACCATAATTGTCAAATTGGAAAGTGGGGGACCAAAAGGGAATAAGTCGTATAGTTGGATGACCAAAATTGTAATTATCCCGTTTTATTCATTTAACTAACTCTCGACTTGAATCTTGATCACCTTCTTGAATAGCTTTTATGATCTAAAGGTTCCTTCTTTAAAATTTGAGATAATGATCTTTTGCCATCCGAACTATAGGCCATTTGGTAATTCACCATCCACACTATTTCGCCCCCGAAACCATTATCTAAACTTTGAATTCCTGACAAACCACCATCCCAAAGCGGTTTTGACTCTTTTTTCAGTGGTTTTGAATGTTTTAAGGGTAAATCTATGAAAAAATAACAAAGAGAGACAGATTTACATGTGTTAAAACATTCAAAACCGCTGAAAAAAGAGTCAAAACCACTTTGGGATGGTGGTTTGTCAGGAATTCAAAGTTTAGATGGTGGTTTCGGGGGCGAAATAGTTTGGATGGTGAATTGTCAAATGGCCTATAGTTCGGATGGCAAAAAATATTTATCCCTTAAAATTTTAATTGGAAGTATTAAAATGTAATCCTTATGGTGGAAAGTGAAAACCGAAGCAATTTTCGTACACGAGATGCATTATTTTGAGATATAAGAAATACAACTCTTACAATATGAAGGAACACCCTTGTTGTAAACAAGGAGTTACAAACACAACTTGTAAAGTCCAAAGCAAAATTCACCAAATACAACTCGTACATTTGAGCGAGATTCACCATTATTGTGAACAAGACGAGTTACAAGCGCAACTTGAAAGTCCAAAGCAAAACACACCAAATCCACCTTTATTGTAAACAACGAACAATTAAAAGAAGTGGGGGTGAAAAAAAAAAAGTGAATATTAAATCCGTAATCCTCAGTACTGTGTGGTAAGTTTCTTGAGTTCCTCATCCTCTTCAAAATACCTCATGTCCGATTCATGCAAATACACCCATGCATCAATGCCATCCCTGTCTTGGGTGTTCATCAGGGTGATAAGGTCCTGGAAAGGCACGGATGCTAAGATCACCCACACTGGTTTCCCGAATCCGAAATCAAGTTCATACTCTCCGAATTTCGTCCAATCCGTTAGCCACAGTATTTTGTAGCCAAGAAAGTATTCCTTCTCAGCTATGGCGAAGTAGCTGTTAACCAAGGCCCATCTTCCAAACTCTTTGTCACTCAACAAACGTGGACATTCCTCAACACCTCGCATCGTTGCCTCCTGCATCCTTAAAATCATTGCGGGAAGATCCTGTGCCAGGCGTTCGCTCTCATCCGCGTCCAACTCCAAGTGCGAGTTGAAAACCCACGAGCCGCAAGCGTATTTGGAGATGGGTGGGATTGTCCTTTCTCGAACGTTGATTGCTTGTGCCATGAGAGAAGCTCTCGATTAGCCGTATTTTTTACTGCGAGGACAACTCCAATATTAGTTCAAAACAGGAAAATTGCATTTTTTGTATACCAATTAGACCATTTCAGTGATTTGGAGGCATTTCATTTTCCAACGACAAAATAAGTCCATATCTTCAAAATTAAGCAATTCAGTGTCAAATTTGACCGAAGCTCTCAAATATCTACCAGCGAACATCCCGGTTTTTCACATTTTTAAGCAAAATGGGGGCGGGTTTCCGACGGCAAAAGGATCAAATTTGACACTAAATTACTTAATTTTGAAAATATGAACTTATTTTTTCATCAGAAAATGATATTGAAATGGTAAATTTGGTATACCAAAAATATAATTTTCCCCTACAAAAACAGAACAATATATTATTAGATTGATCATGGCACCACTAGGTTTCATGTATCATCGGCCTTACGAGGAAATTGTATTTTTGGTATACCTATTCACCCAATTCAGCAATTTTGGTAGATTTAATTATTCGGTGAAAAAAACAACCCATAACTTCAAAAAATTGTAATTTCATGCACTTTTTGACCCCAGTAGATATGACCCGTCAGAAAACTCATCCTAAGCTCCACGTGTCCATTAGATAATTTTCCATGGAGCAAACTTTGGGTGGGTTTTCCGGCGGGTCATATCTATGGGGTCATATAATGTATGAAATTGCAAATTTTTAGAATTAAGGGTTAGTTTTTTCACCGAAAAAACTTTTGTACTAAAAGTACGAATTAGGGTGAGTTGGTATACCAAAATTACAATTTCCTCTCGCCCTTACCTATCAGCACGCAGAAGAGCCTGGGTTAACACTGCGGACACCAACACCACCCTGGACGGGGGGCGTTCACTGCTGGTTTTTTTCCATTCGGCGCCAACTCTTTCTCTCAGTTTTGATATGGCATTCTTGTCAAAGATAAACCTTTTGGCAACAATGTTCTTGTTGCGAGTTCTCGACATGCCAGAATCTACCATTGGCTTGTTTTCCGAGGGGAAATACAAGGGACTATCGAAGACTGGGGGGTTAACTAATCCCACGTGCGTAGCAGTATTTGCCCAAGCTGTGAGGAATATCCCGAGAGAGCATGAGTCAAAAATCCTGTATGAAGCGCATATGCCGATAGCAAGGCCGCCACATTGGAACCTGATGGTGGCATGGCCAAAACATATTTTCACTAGGATGAGTCACGACACTTATTATAAACGTAAAATTCATGGTGAGGAGATCAAATAGTACAGCGCAAGTGTATTACACTTATTGAGTTGTTCTGTTTTCCTAAAATGAATGTTCATTATATATTTTTTTTTTAGTTTTATAGAACATTTCTATAGATCAAGTCGGGACGGACTACTTAGGGTATAAAACTCTTCCTATCAATGGTAGCTATGTTTCCAGGGATTCGAACTCGAGACCTCTGAGCTATACCAATTGGTGGTGAAATGTTCATTATATATGACTGAGTATAAAACATTAGTCTGTTAAGAATCCAATTTGGAATTTAATTAGTCAAATGTATTTGAAAAAATTAATATTAGATTATATTCTAAGTATTTCCTAGATTCTTTGTATAATTTAGGTGTCTTTCAAATGTCCTATTAAATTAGGAACTTGGAAGGTTGCACTTTGTGCATGTATCTTGATGGGCATCTTAGCCTATAAATATGTACTCTTATTTGAGATTTTATGCAAGTAAAAAAATCAAAGTAAAAACTTTTCTCTTAAAAACATTATCTTAAGAATTCTTTTTTCTTCATTTCTCTAAAAATCCCCAACAAATTTGGTATCTAGAGCCAACTTCTATCTTAAAAAAATGGCCTCAAATTCAATCCTAACAATGTTTACCTATACCCCCAACCAAATACCAATATTTGAAGGCGAACACTATGATTATTGGAGCAGCCAAATGCAAACTTTATTCATTTCTTTAGATCTTTGGGATCTTGTGGAAACTTCCTTTCCCGAACCTCCACCCGAAGGAAGTAGCACAAATTGATCCGAGCAACAACAAAAATCCTACAAAGAGAATATTCGGAGAGACGCAAGCGCCTTGAGATATCTACAACAAGGTGTAAGTAAAACAATATTTCCAAGAATCTTTGGAGCAAAAAGAGTCAAAGAAGCATGGGATATTCTAAAACAAGGCTTTCAAGGAAACGAAAAAGTCATCTCTTTAAAACTCCAATCTCTTTGGAGAGATTTTGATAATATAGCAATGAAAGAAGGTGATCATATGCAAGCTTTTCTCACCAAAGTTTCTGAGTTCGTCAACCAAATTCGAAGTCTTGGCGATATTATCGAAAGAAAGAAAAATTGTCCAAAAGGTCTTTAGAAGTCTTCCAACAAAGTTTGATCACGCTGTTGCTGCGATAGAAGAATCTAAAAATCTTTCCACCTACCCCTTTCATGAACTTATGAGTTCTCTCCAAGTTCGTGAGGAAAGATTGAATAGATCCTCAAATCAACTGTTGGAGCAAGCTTTTCAATCCAAACTTTATGTTTCAAATAAGAAAAGCTCTAAATGACAAAAAGGTGGAAGAGGCGGCTTCTTCAATAAAAATGAAAAAGGACAAGGCAAGAATTTTAGGGATGGAAAACCACACTTTGGAGGATCGGATTCATCGTGTCGAATTTGTAGAAAAATAAATCATGTGATGAAGGATTGCTTTTTAGATGCAAAAATTGTAAAAATGCAGACCATTCATACAGCCGATGTCCAAAGAAAAACAAAGAAGACGAGGACGAAGCCAACTTCTCCAAAAATGAAGGTGACCAACTATTTTCCTGTATGAGTAAAGAAAAAGAATATGAAAATAGGTGGTATGTTGATAGCGGGTGCAGCAACCATATGACCGGAGATCGAAAGTTGTTCGTGGAGTTAGACACTAGCCATACTTCTCATGTAAAACTTGGAGATGGAAAAATTCAAGATGCAAAAGGAAAAGGTGTCATTACGATGCAAACAAAGGGAGGTAATCAAAAGTTCATTACTGATGTTCTTTTTGTTCCAAATCTCACTCAAAACCTATTGAGTGTTGGACAACTTTTACAAAAAGGATATTCGGTAACTTTTGATGATAAAAAAATGCAAGATCTTTGATAAGAAAAATAATATTGCAATTGCTACATTTCAAATGACACCAAATAAAGTTTTTCCTTTTGTGATGCCTTCACATGAAAAAGTGGCTTTTAATAGTGAAACCATTGATAAGTTTCACTTGTGGCATTTGAGATTTGGGCACTTGCACAACAAAGGATTGCAACTACTTCAAAAGAAAAATATGGTGGTCGGTCTTCCGTTGATTGAAAGAAGAGATAAAGTTTGTGAAGGATGCATCTATGGCAAGATGCATAGACTACCATTTCCCAAAACTCCTTGGAGAGCCAAAACTCCTCTTGAATTGGTGCATGCCGACATTTGTGGTCCTACAAGAACTCCCTCACTCGGCAACAAAAGATATTTTATTCTTTTTGTTGATGATTTTACAAGAATGATGTGGTTGTATTTTTTGCATGAAAAATCAGAAGCATTTTCTGTTTTTCTTCAATTTAAAGCACTTGTAGAAAAATAAAGTGAATGTCAAATCAAGACATTAAGGACTGATCGAGGAGGAGAATTCTTGCTCACCCCATTCATGGAGTATTGCAAGGAAAATGGCATCCAAAGGCAGCTCACCGTACGCAGAAGTCCACAACAAAATGGAGTTGCCGAGAGGAAAAACCGAACAATTGTAGAAATGGCGAGGAGTATGCTAAAGGACAAAGAATTACAAAATAAATTTTGGGCAGAAGCTGTTCATACGGCCATCTACATCCTCAACCGTTCACCTACCAAGGCGGTTCTCAATAAAACTCCTTTTAAAGCATGGTATGAAAGAAAACCCATTGTTGATCATTTCAAAAAATTTGGATGTATTGCATACTCACATGTTGCAGTTCCAAACAAAGACAAATATGGTGCAAAAGGAGAAAAACTCATCTTTATTGGATATAGCGATGAGTCAAAGGGTTATAGACTTTATAATCCTAAGACGAACAAATTGATCATTTCAAGAGATGTGATTTTTTATGAACAAGGAGTTTGGAGCCGGAAGGAAAGTTCATCCTCAAATGAATTTTTGGAGTTAACACCACCACAAAATCAGCCACAACAAGAAGTTCAAACTCCAAATCAAGTGAGAAGTCCTAAAAATTCACCACAAGCAAGTTCTCAAAGTCTAGAAAGTTCAGATTCCGAAACACCTTCGAGGAAGGTACGATCTTTAAGAGAAATTTATGAAAATTGTGATGTTGCTTTCCTTGGTGTTGAACCTCAAAATTTTGGGGAGGCAATTAAAGAAGAAGTGTGGAAAAAAAATCCATGGATGAAGAAATTAAAACAATTGAGAAAAATAAAACTTGGGAGCTTGTGGATTTGCCGGAAGGAAAAGAAGTGATTGGTTTGAAATGGGTGTTCAAAACTAAACTCAACGAAGATGGCTCTATCCAAAAGCACAAGGCACGATTGGTGGCAAAAAGCTATTCTCAACAGCCCGGAATTGACTTCAACGAGACATTTGCACCGGTGGCAAGAATGGAGACAATTCGGACTGTTTTAGAACTGAGAGCACAGTTGAAGCTAAAAGTCTGCCAACTTGATGTAAAATCTGCATTCCTCAATGGTGAGCTTGAGGAAGAGGTTTATGTGCAACAACCTCAAGGATATGAAGTGGAAAAAATGGAAGAAAAAGTGTACCGTTTGAAGAAAGCTCTTTACGGGTTAAAGCAAGCACCACGAGCATGGAATAGCAAGATTGATGGATACTTTTGCATAAATGGATTCCAAAAAAGTCCAAGTGAGCCATCACTTTATGTTAAGAAGGAAGGTACACAAGATTTTTTTATTGTTTGTCTATATGTTGATGACCTTATTTACTTAGGCACTAACATGGAAATGGTGAGTGATTTCAAGAAAAATATGATGCAAGAATTTGAGATGACAGATTTGGGACTCATGAGATATTTTCTTGGAATTCAAGTAAAACAAACGGAGGGTGAGATCTTTATTTCTCAAGAAAAGTATATTGATGACTTGCTAAAAAGGTTTCACATGAAGAATTGCAAACCCGTGGCAACACCTTTGGCATTGAATGAGAAATTGCAACAAAAATATGGTGCTGAAAAAGTTGACTTGAAATATTTCGAAGTCTTGTTGGTTCTTTGATTTATCTCACCAACACAAGACCGGATATTGTTCATTCGGTGAGTTATATTTCTCAATTCATGAGTGATCCTAGCAAGATACATTTTTCCGCTGCGAAACGAATTCTTAGGTATCTTCAAGGTACTAAGAAACAAGGGATCAAGAATGAAAAAGAAGAAAATAACAAATTGATTGGCTTCACGAATAGTGATTGGGCAGGATCATTGGATGATCGAAAAGGCACTTCGGGCTATATTTTTTGTCTTGGTTCAAAGGTGATAGCTTGGAGTTCTAAAAAGCAAAAAACGGTAGCACCCTCTTCAAGTGAAGCCGAGTACATTACCGCCACAGCTGCAGCTTGTGAAGCAATTTGGCTAAGAAGAATTCTTTTTGATTTGCAAGAAAAACAAGAGCAGCCTACTGCTCTTTTTTGTGACAACATGTCAACCATTGCCATGACTAAAAATCCCGTCTTTCATGCAAGGTCTAAGTATATTGAGCTTCGATATCATTTCATTCGAGATCTGGTGAACAAAGGTGACATACACTTGGAGTTCATCAACACAAATGATCAAGTGGCAGATTTTCTTACTAAGGCCGTGACAAGTGAAAAATTCGAGAAGTTCAAGAAGTGATTGAAAATTACAAATTGAGAGGGGGTGTTAAGAATCCAATTTGGAATTTAATTAGTCAAATGTATTTGAAACAATTAATATTATATTATATTCTAAGTATTTCCTAGATTCTTTGTATAATTTAGGTGTCTTTCAAATGTCCTATTAAATTAGGAACTTGGAAGGTTGCACTTTGTGCATGTATCTTGATGGGCATCTTAGCCTATAAATATGTACTATTATTTGAGATTTTATGCAAGTAAAAAAATCAAAGTAAAAATTTTTCTCTTAAAAACATTATCTTAAGAATTCTTTTTTCTTCATTTCTCTAAAAATCCCCAACATAGTCATGCTGTTAATATGACTTGACTAAACTAGATCGGAAGTAGAATATATAGCTATATAACCTGTTCAATTGAATCGATAGCATCGGGTCTGTCAGCTCATCAACTGCTCCTATTTCTTGAGGGAGGAAAGGGTTAACCTGCTCGGGTTTCACCCCATTGCTAAGGAGTTGATCGAGTTTGCAGTCTACGTCTGCAACGCAGAACTCGGCACCTTGGTCGTTGCAATCAACCTGATGCTTCTCCCTGTTGTATCTTCCTGCTAGTGGGTAAAAATGGGGCAGCACTTGAGCCAGCAATCGCTCTAGCAGGACATCATGGTTCGCTTCACCAGCATCATCGGATGCAGCATAATAGATGATGCGAATGACGTGCATTGGTGGGTTGATTTCATCTATTACAGAAATCTTGTAAGGGTTGAGATGTGAGGGTGTTGGCCTGCATGGCTTGATCATCTTTCGGCTAACCACGTTCACCTTCATTGTATGTGTGCGTATATATATATTGGCCTGGAGGATCACAAAAGGAAAAAAGTATGTTAACGAACAATATATAACACAGTGAAAAGAGAACAATTGTTCTTCGTATGCGAGATTCGGAGAACAATGATCGATGAGAATTGGCGACCCGGAAAAGCAATGATAAGTTGATTGGTGTGGGTGCTGTTTCGAAGCTCCGGATGTGGTGTATTTATTGAGTGTCATGATGAGAATAGATTAATATAATTCAGGAAGAATTACATCTTACTACCCTGTTAGATAGGGTAATTACAACGTAGTTCATCTTTATTCAAAAATTATAGTTTAATCCCTGAATATTATGGACCGTTTGTGATCCCTCCATTACGTTAAGGTACCTTTAGGATTGAGTTTATCCTTCTATTAATTTAATGAATAAAATTACAAATTCATCTCTGATATACATATTCGAATAAAACGATCTTCGGGTATTACACATATAACAATGCAGTCCTTGGGGGCAGAGTTCAACCCTACCGGAATAAAGGGATCACAAACAGTCCATAATATTTAGGGATTAAATTGTAATTTTCGGATAAAGATGGATCGCATTATAATTATCCTATCTAGCGGTGTAGTCGATGTAATTTTTCCTATAATTTATTATGATTTGCTTGGATATTAATCGATAAGCGATTTGGGTTGGTAGTGAATATGACAAATCACATGATTAGTGTGTGTACAGTTGAGGGGCATTAATCACTAATTTTCAGGTTAGTGGTTCCTCCCTTTCACTGATAGTTCTAGCTCTAACTAATAATTGGACAAACTACAACGGTGAAGGGTGAATGTAATTACATTTGTCATGTAATTAATTTGTTGTAGATCCTTCATTTACTTTAAATTTCATTCGGATTATTGGATATTGTCTTAATTCTTAAAATTTTAAAATTATTGGGGGTAGACTACAAATTAATTTTGTCCCTTCGGGGACATCTGATAAAATTATTGGGATATTTATAATAATATTAATAACTGGAGTTTTACTTTATATAAATTACTATATTTAATCCAGAATTATGGATGATAAAAAAAAAAGAAAATAATTAATTGTTTATGGAAAAAAAAAATCTTATAAATATATGTGAGATAAGTACAACTGTTAATTAAATAGCATGGGAAAATTCTAGCCCAGACCCGGCTTGGCCGAATCTAACCAATTAAAAAGACAAGTGTATTACATTTGTCATTTAATTGGTCACTCTCCCCAAACTTTCCACCAACCACACGGCAAGTGTAAAACACTCGCCTCCTCGTTACACCGGTTTGGCCGAGCCAGGCTCGGGTCAATAGCATGTGTACTACGTGTATTATTTGATTTGTTAAGATTCAATGGATTCGAGTATGGCCTAGAATATTCTCCGACTCCCCGTTAGCTCATGGATTTAGTTATTTTGGTTGAATTGGAAATGAACTTTTTTTTATAATAATTTGTATTAAATTTGTAAGAACTTTGGTTCCTCAATCAATAGGTCACCAAGTGTTTCTAAATCGATTGATTGTTGCAACAGCATCACATTGTTTTGAGGTCTTTTTTAATTTAGAGTATTTTGAAATATAATCAAGGGATTTTAACATATACATCCTCGTGAGAATTGAGATTGTACAATATTTATCCATTTTGATAAAAAATATTACATATTCTACTTGACACAATAAATTATAAGGACACGCAGAAATGGATAAGAACAAGATCTATGTAGCACGGGCACACCATTTCTTTTTGGCGTGCATGTCGGACATGGCTCCGATATAACATCGACACATGTCCGACACAGTAAAAAATATTTAAAATTTTTTAAAAAAAAAATTGGACACACCGGAGGCACAGCTCAGACACGCGAGGACACGAGAAATTTTAAAAAAAATTATATTTTTCTTAAATTTTAGGATTTTAATTTTTTTACCAAAAATAATAATTATATAAATTATTAAAATATGTATTATATTAATTTAAATTTATTTTTATTTTTATTTGGAATTTTTGTCATAGTATCATGATAAACAAATTTATGCATTACTGTAATTTATAAATTTTGAAAATTGAATTGGATATGAATGTATTTTATTTAAATTTGTAATATTAAATACTCTTATGAATATCTCACTTTAAATAAATTAACAAATATAAATATATTTATTTTATATATAATATAGTCGTGTTCGAGCCGTATCGTGTCCTAAATTTTAAAAAAAATCTGTATCGTTGTGTCTGTATCATGTCATCTTCGTGTCCTAAATTTTAAAAAAAAAAAATTTATATCGCTGTGTCTGTATCATGTCATCTTGTTCATGTTCATGCATCCTAGAACATGATTAGACCCGTATTCTGGTAGCATGCACACATGTTTACACTAGAATATTTTTTCTTCCAAAATATTTTGAGCAAAAATAAAGATAAATTACTTCTAAACCCTTAAATCTCCTTTAGTTTTTGAAATTATGATAAATTACTTCTAAACCCTTAGTTAGGTATATTTATATTTGGATCTCCTTTAGTTTTTAAAATTATGATAAATTACTTCTAAACCCTTAGTTAGGTATTTTATATTTGGATCTCCTTTAGTTTTTGAAATTATACTTTCATTCTCTTATGTTTTACAATTTTATGAGTAAAACCCCAAGTCCCAATATTCTATAAATACGATCCTTGAGATATAACGAATCAAGCTTTTTGGTTTGATCTCTTAATTAATCTTTCCGAAATCCTGATTTACTTCGATAAGATCTTGAGAAAAGATATATTAATTTTAAGGGTTTTGGGTTGGAACGCATCAATAACAAATACCCATTTGTTGGACTCTACTAACATTTAATGTGTAGTACCATAAATATACGCTATTACCACATTAAGTTTCACATCTTAACGGACGAAGAGTTTGTAATCCATTAGCAAATCATAAACTGGTGAAAGTGTAATTCCTAAAAGTAAAAGGATTCTAAGTGTAAGTACGTCCAACTACGGGGGGGGCCGGGGTCTAGTTGTAATTTACCTAAATTAAAGCCAATAATTCGAGGAGGACAGTCATGTGCAACAAAAAGACCCTTAGTGCAATTATGAATAGATACCCTTTCCTAATATTGACCAAGTGTCGCCCTGAGGTCACAAAAGCTGTGCCTTTGTTGAATAAGCTGCTTTTATATCTTTTGTTTGCGAGCTTGGTGCATCATGTGCTGGTGATACATACATTACTCACAAAAATATAACGGAGAATTCCCGAAAACTCCCCAAATGATAAGCCCAATTCCTTTTAGCTCCCCATTTTAAAAAATGATGTATTAAAACTCAAGAATCGCGTATCTAAAACCTCAAATGATGTATTTGAAATACAAGGAAAAAATCATGTATCTAAATCCCAGAATCATGTATCCAAATCCCAGAATTGCGTATCTAAATCCTAGAATCGCGTATCTAAAACCCCAAATGATGTATTTGAAAATGGGGAGCTAAAAGGAAGTTTTTAAACCCATGGGGAGTTTTAAGGAATTGCCCCAAAATATAATTGCAGCTTCTGTTTATTATAAGCTTTTGCTTATTGGAGAGCTACTTGTGTGTGAAAGGTTGGAGCTATTCATGGAAAAAGATAAAGTTTGGTTGATTGTGGTTATTCACAAGTTGGATAATGATCTTGCTACCACATACATATATGCTAATATTTTTCTCTACATTTATGAGGCCTGTTTGGGGCTTCTTCGCAACTTGTGTCAATCAATTTAAGCTCCGTATTCACAAATGCGTCTCTAAGGTACTCGAACCCGGAAAAAATAGGATTGAAAACTGAAAAAACATAAGCTCGAAGCGAGAGTATTTTGAAAAAATTGATGCTTATTATAATTTATTATATGTGTAGTTGAGTGTAGGTTGCTTAAGGGGTGCAATGAAATTTGGAATTATGTATGTGACGTGGTTCGTACCCGCTGCTCTGTTGGACCAATCACCACACGCCACCTGTTCGATCGAAGAACTTGCTTCGACCACCAGGTTGGCCCTCCAGTTACCGCCCATAATTTACCGCCTCAGCCGTCGACCCCGAGTCAGGCTCTCAGATCAGTTCTTTCGACCCAAATCCCTCAACCGGCCAACGCATCGGTCCACTAACCACTCCACAGTTGAGTGGCCGACCACGCATTTAATACAAGGCCATAATGGGCCACCTGTCAGCTCCTTGCGCCGACACGTCGAGGCGGTTAATTCTCTTTCTTCACCGTATATATAGCACCCCTTCATTTATTGCACGGTAAGTTTTCTCACCTACTTCTTTTTACCACTCAATCATTCGACCATCCTCCTCGAACCTGACTTCAGCGTCGGAGTGCCAACCCGGGTTACACCCCTACCTTCCCCGAGTTGGCCTCGAGCTCATGTTTTCCACGATCTGTGCAGATTTCGAGCGGTCAGGCGGCGATTTCCCACTCAACAAATAGAGTGATCGCGATCTGATTTCCCGATTGAAGGTCAAGCGGAGATTTGGCACGATCATTTGGCACCGTCTGTGGGAACCGCAACGACAAGCCATCGAACATGACTGCTCGCAATATCGTTAGCAACCGCCTCTTTGACGAGAATGGTCGAGAGGTTATCCCTCAAATTCCTCTACAAGTTGCTGCCCCCACAATCATCCCGCCTCAACTGGTCTACTCGATGCCCGAGTTAGACAAGTACCTAAAGGCATGTCGGGATGAAGCCATAGCTGCAGCTGCAGAAGGAAGGGAGCCACGGATGCCAGAATGCCCCCAAACTCGGGCCGTAGAAGTCATTCAGTCAGTGGTTAATCATCCTGGATATGTTCAACCGGTGCAGTATCAACAGCCTGTTGGTTATTGGGCTGGGATCGGTCAAAATGTGCATCACCAACCTCAATATCAACAGCCACTACCTGCTCAGGGAAGCGCTAGGAGACCGGTTCAAGATCGCTTGTCATTTCAACCGAATGATGAGGTCGATTCTAGGACCCCCACTGACACCCAGATACACCGGAATGTCAGCCGCCGAGGTGAAGGGGTCTCCCAATAAATATCTCGACCCTCTCACTCCCGGGGAAGGAATAACAACCCTCGGCGATCTGAATCCCGGAAGGAGCATGATACCCATCAACGCGACGTATCCCGTCATGGTTCGAGTGGAATCTTCGACCGACTCGGGCCACATGGTCGGCCAAACCAGATCAGAAGATCCAATAGAGGACATATTGTGAGGTCAAATGACCTCAGGAACCAAATCCCTCCGCGTCCCAGTCGACATGAAAGCCGACATCAGAGTGAGAGCCAAGGATCGTACAGCTGTTCTCTCAGCCGGTCCCACTCTATCAGGCGTGATCGATCCAGATCTCCCCGGTCTACCCCATCGACCCAACGCCTAGCACAACCCTGGAGATACCGCAGTGACAGAGAGGCCCAGTCCCCATTTTGCGATGCTATCATCGAGACTACCACCGACGAAAAGATCCCGACCGGCCTGGCTACCTACAATGGATCAACTGACCCAGAAAAGCATGTGTCACGTCTTGAGATGCAACTCAGCATGTTCGGTCATTCGCCTAATATTTGGGCTAAAATCTTTGTCACAACCCTCGACGGGGCCTGCATTGGAAAGGTTTTCGAGGCTTCCTTCTCGATCCATCCCCACATATAAAGTTCTGGTTGATCGATGCAATGCTCAGTTCTCAGCCATGAAGGGTGACAAGCTACCCCCGACCTATCTGTACACCATTAGGCAAGGTCCTAATGAATCTCTCAGGGACTTCTTCACTCGCTTCTCACAGGCAGTGGTCAAAACGGAAGAACCAAGCATCGACCTGTTGAAACCAATTGTTCATAAGGCCTTGATCAGCAATGAATGTGCTCGATATATCTTCTTACAGAAACCTCAAAATTTAGCCGACATTCAAGCAGCGGTCTGCGACTAGACGCAGCTCGAAGAATTGAAGAATTCCCAAAGAAGTCCGACTCATGGTCGGAAGACAGATCCCAGTCGCCCGAGCAAGCAGGATTTCCGACCCAAGAATGAAGCATCGATCGGATCCACCCCTAGGAAGCACTTCATGCAACTGACGCGACCGATCGACGAAATCTACAACGTCATCGATCCTACCCTCCTCAAGAAGCCCAAACCAATGCGAGAGACTCCCAAGACTCGAGAAAGCACCAAATTCTGCAACTTCCGTCAGCAGAAGGGACATCACACCTCCGAATGCAATACCCTGCGAGACGAAAGCGAGCGTTTGATCAAGGGAGGCCATCTCCTCGAATTTGTGAAGAAAATGGACGACAATGCTCGGAATCGGGACCACCACAATAGATCGCCACCAAGACAGCGCCAAGCCAAGCCTCGGACGGAACGTGACCCACATAACCGACCATGCCTCGGTCGGATTAACATCATTTCTGGGGGGCCCTCAGGGGGAGATTCGAGATCGACTCGAAAGAAGACTCGGCGGGCAGCTGCACAAAGCTTTTATGGACCCCGAGAAGTGATGCACGTCCGACCCGAAGACTCGTGGATCAACGAAGAAGTAGTATTTAGTGAAAATAATGTAATTAATATACCGGCACAATCGAGCGAGACACCTAGCTGTCCTATGGTTGCCACGCTCGATGTCGCCAATTTTGTTGTATCCCGCACTTTGATCGTGTGACACCCTTGTCCCACATCGAGAAAGTATAAGGATTAAGTTCAGTATATAAGTTAAAGAGTCTAAGTATAACCAATGGTTATCCCTTGGGCATTGTTTTAGGCCCAATTTCAGGTTATACTCGGTGGGCTTGGAGACTTGCACTCGCGTCCAACGGGCCCGCGGACCCGGGGCGTGACAGATGGTATCAGAGCCGCTCGTCAACCGTAGGAGCTAAGTGCTATACGGGGCAAAGTGCTACGCACATGGGAGCCACCTCTTGAGCCTGCGGGGCAAAGTGCTACATGTGTGGGAGACACCTCTTGAGCCCGTAGGAGCCACCTCTTGAGTCCTAAAGCAGACGAGTCGGTCATGGGCTATATGTCATGCCGCGACGAGGACGTCGTGATTCTGAAAGAGGGGTGATTGTGACACCCTTGTCCCACATCGGGAAAGTATAAGGATTAAGTTCAGTATATAAGTTAAAGAGTCCAAGTATAACCAATGGATATCCCTTTTGGGCAGTGTTTTAGGCCCAATTTCAGGTTATACTCGGTGGGCTTGGAGACTTGCACTCGCGTCCAACGGGGCCCGCGGACCCGGGGCGTGACAGATCGATAATGGAAGTTCTAACAACATTATCCTTTACTCGATTCTCGCTCGGATGAATTTACATGATAAACTACTTCTAGATCCTATTCGAACCCCTCTTACAGGTTTCGGCGGAGCAGAGGTCTACACGAAAGGTCGAGTACGTTTGGTCACATCAATGGGCACCTTACCCCGACGTGCCACGCACGAGATCGAATATCTTGTTGTTGAGATGCCCTCTGTGTATAATATCATTTTCGGTCGACCAAGCCTCATAGACTTCCGAGCGGTCATCTCCACTTACCACCAGATGGTAAAATTACCCATCCCTGCCGGGGTCGGAGAATTAAGGTGTGACATCCTGACCGCCTGGAGTTGTTACTCCATCTCGAAGGAAAAACCCAAACCGCCCACCGGGAAGCATATCCCCTTGATTATCGACGACCCAATGATCGAAGATGATTTCGTAGACCCTAACGCAGTCGACCCGAAAAACTTAAAGAAAATGAGTTCTTCTCATGCTGCAAAAAGAAAGAAACAAGAGGACAAAAAGCTCGAGCCAACGGAAGAATTGAAGAAATTCAATTGATCCCTGAACAGACAGAGAAAATCACACGCATAGGAGCCGGTCGCAAAGGCAAAGAACAATGCATGCTCATACAGTTTCTCCGAGATAACCTCGACGTGTTCGCTTGGAACGCATCCGACCTTGTTGGAGTCGACAGGAAAGTAATCGAACATCACTTAAATGTCGATTCATCCTTCAAACCAGTCAAGCAAAAATTACGCCCTCAGAGCGATTCCCGGAATACCATCATTGAGATAGAAGTGAACAAACTCCTCGACGCCAGATACATTATGTCGATCCAATACGTTGAATGGCTCTGCAATGTTGTTCTCGTGCCCAAACCAGGAGGGAAGTGGCGCATGTGCAACGACTTCACCGACCTGAATAAAGCATGCCCAATGGACCCCTATCCGCTACCCAGGATCGACCAACTCGTCGACTCCACGGCCGGATGCGAGCGGTTAAGTATGATGGATGCTTTTCAGGGTTACTACCAGATTTTCATGGCCATCGAAGATCAATCCAAAACGGCCTTCATAGTTTTCAACGACATTTACTGTTTCAAGGTTATGTCGTTCAGTCTCAAAAATGTAGGAGCAACGTACCAGCGAATGATGAACAAAGTATTCGAGCCAGAGATCGGCAACACCGTCGAGGTATACGTTGACGACATGCTTGTCAAGAGTGAAAGAGCCGTCGACCATCTCGACCACTTGAAACGAGCCTTCAGCCTTCTCAGGAAATACAACTTGAAGCTCAACCTCGCAAACTGCACCTTCGGGGTCGACGGCGGGAAATTCCTCGGGTACATGGTGAGCCAGAGGGGTATCGAAGTCAACCCTGCGAAGATACAAGCCATACAGCTGCTTCCGACCCCTAATTCGATCCGCGATGTCCAGCGCCTTGTTGGTCGGATCATCTCGCTGAATCGTTTCATATCACGATCGTCAGAGAAGAACTTGCCCTTCTTTAAAATCTTGCGAAATATCAAAGATTTCGAATGGACTCCAGAGTGCGACCAAGCCCTCGAAGATCTGAAGAAATACCTGGCCTCCCCGCCTCTGCTTGCAAAGCCAGTCGATGGAGAGACGTTATATCCATATTTGGCCGTTTCAAGAGAAACGATCAGCTCAGTGTTTGTCACCGTTCGAGATCGAAAACATCTCCCTGTGTACTACGTAAGCAAGATTCTTCATGGCCCTGAAGTACGTTACCTCGAGATCGAAAAGTTTGCTCTCGCAGTGGTCCACACCTCATGGAAGCTTCGACCATACTTTCAAGCACATCACATCATGGTTCTAACCGATCAACCCTTGAAGACCGTCATGGACAAACCAGAAGCTTCAGGCAGACTCACCAAATGGGCGATCGAACTCGGACAATTCGAAGTGGCTTATCGACCCCGGGTGGCTTATCAGGCACAGATCCTTGCTGATTTCCTGGTCAAAAAGGACCCTCACTCGACACCTAGTGACGACAAAGCCGTATGGACACTGTCGGTCGATGGATCTTCGACCTCCTCAGGGGGGGAGCCGGTATATCCCTCTCGAGTATGGATGGACAACAGATCGAATACGCCATCGCCCTTGAATATCCTGTAAATAACAACGAGGCAGAGTATGAAGCTCTTTTAGCAGGAATGAAAATTGCAAAAATGCAAAACATCAGGAAGCTCACCGTCATAACCGACTCTCAACTGGTCGTCGGTCAGGTCGGTGGTGAGTACGAAGCTCGAGAGGAGTCCATGGTCAAGTATCTCGCCTTAGCAAAGAAGGTCATATCAGAATTTGAAGAGTTCAAGCTCTCCCAGGTTCCTAGAGAAGAAAACCTTTGAGCTGACTCCCTCTCTAAGTTTGCAAGTAGGTCGCTTGGCACGCGAAATCGAACCATCACGTTTATGTCGTCCTCAGCCAGATCCATTGACCCACCTGTCCCGGAAGTCAATTCCATCGATGCAGCCGAACCTTGTTGGATCGATAGCATAGTCTTGTACCTAAAAGATGGTACCCTGCCCGAAGATCCATTCGAGGTGAAAAGACTCAAGCAGCGTGCCCTAAGTTAATCGCTTGATCAAGAACGTCGTTTATACAAGCGTTCATTCATCGGCCCAACTAAACGATGTCTCCGACCATCTCAGGGTCTAGAAGTGCTGGCCGAACTCCATGCAGGATCATGCGGAAACCAAGTTGGGGGGTGGTCCCTTGCTCAGAAAGTGTCCCGAGCAGGATTCTTTTGGCCTACAATGCGCAAGGATGCGCTCGAATTCGTGAAGAAATGCGACCGTTGTCAGAAGCATGCCAATTTGACCCACCAACACCCCTCAGAGATTATCCCTATCGAATCATCTTGGCCATTCGAGCAATGGGGAATCGACATCATCGGCCCTTTCCCGATCGTGACTCGGCAAAGACAGTTCATCATCATCGCCATTGACTACTTCTCTAAATGGGTCGAAGCGCTAGCAGTCTCGAAGATAACCTTTCATGTTCTGCAAGACTTTCTTTGGAAGCACATCATCACAAGGTTTGGTGTCCCTCGAGTTATAGTGTGTGATAATGGACCTCAATTTCGAAGTTTCAGATTCAAGACCTACTGCTCGGATTTCAAGATCAACCAAAGGTTCACATCGGTCGGACATCCCCAGGCCAATGGACAAGTCAAGGTCACCAATCGCACCATCATACAGGACTTACGCACGTGACACGAGGCAAAAAAGGAACATTGGATCGATAAACTAGAAGGTGTCCTATGGGCCTATCGAACCACACCTCGGATTCCAATCGGTCAAGCACCCTTTGCCATAGTATATGGCTTGGAAGCAATGATACCCGCCAAGATCGTTCATCAATCCCCTCGAGTAGCTCATTTTCAAAGCGAACGAAACGATGCATTAAGGGCTTTCGATCTCGACACCATAGATGAAACCAGAGAAAAGAGGAATATAAAGATGCAGCAATATCGAGCCACCACCGCTTGCGCATACAACAAGAACTTGCGACCTCTTCACTTCCAAGTCAGAGATCTGGTCCTTAAAAAGGTCAAAGTTACCAAGCATGTGGGCAAGCTCGATGCTAATTGGGAAGGTCCCTACCGTGTGGTCGAAATTGGTAAGAATCGAGCCTATCACCTTGAAGATCTCGATGGGAAACCCTTACCTCGATCATGGAATGCCCACAACTTGAAAAAGTATTATTTGTAAACAAATTATGTATCTTTCGGATCAATGAATAAATAAAGTTTTCCCTACTTTCCGATATTCATGTTATTCGATCTGATACTTAATTTTAAGTCGCTCGTGTTAAAATGTTACCCGTTCGAAAGATTAGAGCAATCAGCCTCAACATCTTCTCGACCATAAGCATCGATTAACACAAAAACTAATTATTAAAGAATTCGAGGGAAAACTTAAAAGTGATCATTCACTAACTCAAAAAAGAAATTACATAATAATTCAGAACAAAGTATGTCGATTATAACTTTTTCGATCACACACTTAACGAGTTTTTGGATTTTCCCAATGGGAGCAACAGACACTCGCATTCCTACCTATTTACATTGAATCCCGAGCCAACAACTAAGGGGACTCACCCTAACAGTCGAGTCCCTAAAGGTTACAAGGGTCCGACCCCAACAGTCGAAACCCTTAATAGATGGGTCATCATTCAGCTAAATTTTCGAGCGCAGAGATAAGGCTGGCACATTTTCTCTGGCTCACTTCTCGGCCGGACCATCTCCGACCCCCTCCTTAATGGGCACGATCGCGGCATCCCCAAAATACTTCGGGCACATATCCTTGGGGTCAAATGAGGCATCCAGGTCGAGCTCCATCAGAGAGATATTGTCTGGCTCGCCGGCAACTCTGGATCGAGCCAGCTTTACCGCGAAACCAAACTCATCTTCATCCCAGTTTGGCTCGGGAGAGGGAGGTCGGTCAACAGGGTCAGAGGGTCGCGGATTATCTTGGTACAAGCCGACCTTCTCTTGATCGTAATCTATTGGAAGGTATTTGGCCGCTTGTACCTGGGCTATACACAAGTTGAAGCCCTCCTCGATGTCTTTAAAGCTCGCGATCGACATGGCTTTAGCATAGGCTTTGGAGTTCATAAAACGATACACTCCTCATCTCTCAAGGTCGGAGACAGACTCCTCAAGGCCCCTCTTACATCTACTCAAGGCCAGAGCTGCCCCCTTCCTCTCGCCCTCGATCAAGCCCCTATTTTTTGCTTCAATCTCCTCCTCGATCGACCTCGCGACCCTATCCTCAGCAATCTTGAGCATCTTCTCGGTATTAGATAACTTTCCGATGGCATCGAGAAGATTTTTGTCGAGCTGCTCCTTGTCCTTGTTGGCCTCAACCAACTTCTTATCCTTCTCCTCCAGCTCGAGCCTCATCCGATCGAGCTGCTGCTCGGCCTTGGCCCTCATTTGCCGGTGGACCCAACCCCTTCGAGCCACCTGGAAGAAGTCTTGGCCCATCTATAACCAAAAAATCGATCATCAGAATTCGAGCCAATACTTGACAAATACAAGAAAGAAATTTATAAGTATAATTACGGCGAAGTACTTCTGAACCCAAGATGCCTCGATCTCGTCATCCGCGAGCGTCCATCTCCCCTTGTGGTCGACAACCATCTGGATCGAGCTGTACAAGGCCCCGAGTGCGCTGTAATCCTTTGGGGCTGTACCGATCCTCCGGGGCTCGCCCTGCTCATTGTGGCTCGAGAGGCCGTTCGGAAAATGGGGTTCTTGGAGAGTGGGGTAGTCGAAGAAGAGCCGCATATCTTCCTCACTCGGCTTCCAAGGGACAGCGGTCGCGGGTTGGGCACCCTGCAGCGGCCTTCGCACCCCGCGACCCTGATTGGGTGGGGTCGAATATTCTCCGACTTGGACCTCAATGATGGGCCCAAGTGGTGGCGGCATAGGGAGTGCAGGGGTCTTCTCTCGACCCTTCCCTCTCATTTTCTCCGTCTCGACCGTGGACTTGGTGTGGCGGTGGGTTTTTTGTTTCATGGAATGTGGGGCTTCTGTGTCATCGACCCCTAGGGGTGGGCGTCGGGTCGGGTTTGAGGGTTTCGGGTTAATCGGGTCAGGTACCCGAAATTTCGGGTACCTATTTTTGCTACCCGAATCCGACCCGAAAATATCGGGTATCCGGTCAAGTTGGGTTTCGGGTACCCGACTTTTTAAATTTTTTTTTTCTTTTTTTTCCCATTTCCATACATTCCAGTATGTATATAAAGTTAATTTCAATGATTTTATATGTATAATATAATAATATGTTATATAATTATATTACATATGTTATATAATATATAATTATAGGGAAAAAGATTTTTTGGCATCCGAACTATGTCCGTTTTTATAATTTACCATCCAAACAATTTTTTATTGCAAACCGCCATCCAACCTTTGTATTTTTTACAAAACGCCATTTGAAGGTGGTTTGGTCCAACGTGTATGTTTTAAGAAAATGTCACGTGTCAATTTTTTTCCCCAAAACCACCAAAAAAAATGGTTTAGATGGTGTTTTGTCAAAAATGCAAAGGTTGGATGGCCGTTTGCAATGAAAAATTGTTTGGATGGTAAATTGCAAAAATGGGCATAGTTCGGATGTCAAAAAATATTTATCCCATAATTATATTACATATGTTATATAATTATATTACATATGTTATATAATATATAATTATATTACATATATATATTATATAATTATATTACATATGTATAATATATATTATACATATATATATATAATATAAATATATTATATTAAATTCGGGTATCGGGTACCCGTTCGGGTAGATTTTTTCTACCCGAAACCCGACCCGATTTTTATGTAGGGTATCGGGTACCCGACCCGGTACCCCATTTTCCCCGAAAATCACTCCCCGAATTAATAATACCCGAAACCCGACCCGAAACGCCCACCCCTATCGACCCCCACTGGAGTATTCCCCCGCTTCTCGGGGGCATCAACTGTCCTCATTGCAAGGACCTTTGGCAACATCTCGACCGTGGCAGTGATCTCCGCTTGGGTCGGCGGAGGCAACTTCTTCTTATCGGTCACCTTCTTCAGCTTGGCCATCTCCTTCCTTCTCGCTGCAAGTGATGCCGGCATGATGTATGGCTCTGCAAGAAGAAGAGCAATCGATCACATACTTTGGACAAAAAAAAAAAAGAGCAACACAGCAAAAACAACAAATGACATAAGCACATTGCTTCAAGGGATCTGCTCGTTATACCCGGGTCGAAATATTTACGGACCCCTGGTGCGAGCCCCAGCTCGATCAGCATCTGTAGAGCGATCATATCTTCCGACTCCACACTTCCTAAATTTCTCAGGGCCGCCATCAAAGTGTTTGGCCAGCCCGGATGCCCCCTCGGAAGATCCGCTCGAGGGACCCAACTCCACCCCGGATATTTCAGACCGGGCCACTCTTTCTCACACTCGATGAAAACAAACCTTTGTTTCCATCCCACACCATTCGAGGTGGTTGGCGACCTTATCACCCGGTAATTATTCTTTGACTGAAGTTGGATGTACCCCGGGTCCGGTGCCGAAGTCTCGATCGTTAGTCCAGCCTGGAAGATCTCGGAGAGGCAGTAGATGTTGGTTTTCATTCCCAAACATCTCAACAAGGCCCTCAGCCCATTTACCATGGCATATGAGTTAGGCATCAACTGTAGAGGGTTGATCCTCAGAACGTTGAAGAACTCAAGCATCTCCTCGGAGATGGGCACCCTAAACCCATTCTTGACTGCCAAGTAGTTGACCGCGATGCAGTTTCTGGGCGGGTTGGTCATTCTATCCCCGACCCTGGGCCTTATCACTCGATAGCCCCCAAACTCCGGTGCACCGCCAAACAACCAGTGCTGAACTTCCCCAACTTTTCATCCGATATGCCGGGGGTTATGGCTCGAGGATCCTTCACTAGCCGACCCTCCGGCTCGATGTTCTCCACCTCTTCCTCTTCCTCTTCCTCTTCCTCTTCACCTCGACCTGAGGTCGATGTCACATTTCCAGCAGTGCGAGGCACGACAACCTCTTCCAATTCCGCCTCAGGCAGTGGGTCGGACACCCCTACCACATCGACATCTTCATCCCTTCCTTGGGGGTTCGTCGACCTAGTGTCTATAGAGACCCCCGAGTCCGTTGAATCTGAACTCGAGCTGGACCCAGAGCTCGACTCCACACTTATGGCCGCCACCTCCATCCCCTTTGGCCCAGTCTCCACTCGATTTGTTGACATCCTACAGTTACAATAGAAGCATGTTTTCACTCTTGGATCGGATACGAACAAATCGAGAGAGAAGAAGCCTTCGAAGAGGGAAGTGGTAGACCTCTCCCTCGAAGCAATCGAGAAAAATAAAAAGAAAATACATAAGAGAATGAAACCGAGATAAGGATCGAAATAATACCTTTTTGCGTTTAGAAAGGTCGGAAGATTGCTTCCCTCGGAATGAACGACCAAAAATCGGTGCGCAAGAGTACCTAATCGACCTGTAACAGCTCGGAGCTTCTCTTCGGTTTTCTTTCGCAAAAGTAACAAATGAAATTACGGAGGGAACTATTTATAGGAGTGAATTTGGCGGGAATCGAGAAGGTGAAATGTCGCCATGATTACAGCGGGTCCCACCCTTGGGAGTTGAAACGCCACTACCACGTCAGCCCTAGCAGATGACGTGGCTCGTACCTGCTGCTCTGTTGGACCAATCACCACACGCCACCTGTCCGATCGAAGAACTTGCTTCGACCACCAGGTCGGCCCTCCAGTTACCGCCCTTAATTTACCGCCTCAGCCGTTGACCCCGAGTCTGGCTCTCAGATCAGTTCTTTCGACCCAAATCCCTCAACTGGCCAACGCATCGGTTCACTAACCACTCCACAGTTGAGTGGCCGACCACGCATTTAATACAAAGCCATAATGGGGCACCTGTCAGCTCCTTGCGCCGACACGTCGAGGCGGTTAATTCTCTTTCTTCACCGTATATATAGCACCCCTTCATTTATTGCACGGTAAGTTTTCTCACCTACTCCTTTTTACCACTCAATCATTCGACCATCCTCCTCGAACCTGACTTGAGCGTCGGAGTGCCAACCCGGGTCACACCCCCACCTTCCCCGAGTTGGCCTCGAGCTCATGTTTGCCACGATCTGTGGAAATTTTGAGCGGTCAGGCGGCGATTCCCCACTCAACAAATAGAGTGATCGCGATCTGATTTCCCAATTGAAGGTCAAGCGGAGATTTGGCACGATCAGTATGTATACACAATTTTCAATTTATATGCCATAATTCAATGATCTACGACCTTATTAGGTCAAATCATAATCATAATGGTTAACCGTATAAATTGTTGGATTTAGACGGTGTTGGAAGCTTATTTAACAATCTTATAGGCACTTAATTGCAGGTTACAGCTTATGAGATTTTGGATCTGATTTTAAAAATAAGATGTTAAAGTGTTAAATTCTTAAAAATTTTAGCTAGGTGATCCGCGATTTACTTACCAATTAAACTCATACCATTAAATTTTAAAAACGTCGACGGTGGATCTCTGCTTTGGACCAAAAAATTAAACTTTAAAAACCTATAAGATGCACTAAGTTGAATATTCGCCAAACACCCAACAAAATCTTACGAGCTCTCCGATGACCTATATGTCATTTTAAAGAGTTTATAAGCTACGCAACCATGGCATAATTCGAACTTGAATTTTTTATGTATTACAACGTCAAAAGTAATTTGGTAAAAAGAAAATTCAGGTGGTGATGATCGACGTTTTGCGATCTCCTTGTCATCTTTCACAGAAACTGCAGCAGCTCAAGATGGCAACTCTCATGACTATACTCATATTGGTTAGTTTTGACATAACAATGGTGAAAATGATACGCACGTTAGTAATGAGCTTGTTTGGTCAATTTTGAGTTTTTTATATGGGGTGGCATTTGAAAAGACGGTTAAAGAAATTGTTCTGATGGGAAAAAACCCATTGAATAAAGATGACAGCCAAATCTATGTAAAGAGGAAAGTGGGGAAATTTGTAATTTAGGTGATTAAGTTGTTTTGGTAAGATCAACGAAGAGATGGTTAAATTCGGATAATTTAATCTGACCTGATTCCGCTAAATCGGCCTAATAAAAAGAGCAAGTGTTGAACTTTTATAGCATAATTGAGTTTGATAAAATAAAATTTTTCTCTAATATTCTTAATTCTCACAAAGTTAGCCAATTAGATTTGCTTCGGATCTTCAACACCGATTGATAGTTCCAAAGTCTACGGAAATAGTAACCGATCAATTACGTCTTTCGATGAACCCATGTCATTTGCTTTTCCATTGGCATTCTTTATTAAAAATATAAATATTGGTTGATCTTTTAGTATTTTGAGGGTGATATGCAACAATTAAAAATATTGGTTAATTTCTTGCCCTTAATTAAACAAAAAAGCCTAACATTCATGTTTTTGTGGCCTTTTAACCTACCATTTGATCATTAATTTTGATTGATGTTCCATTTTGATAATGATGCGTCTGCCCCAGGACGCATGGATAAAATAAAAAAATTAGTCGCAGTGATCCGGAGTTTAAGGGCACTAATTAATAAAATAAAGATTAACCGTTGGATTAATGGATAAAATAAAGGATTAGCTTAGCTGCAATAATCCAGAATTTAAAAGGAAACTAGTAACTCTCCACACTCTACGTGTGTGCAAATAAAAAATTAAGATTATAAGTATAAAGAGGTAAAATTAAGATTTTAAGTTTAAGGAGATGATCAATAGCCATAAAATATGTAAAAAAGATTAAGATTAAGATTAAGATTAAAATTCTAATCTGATAAAAAAATATGTGAATAAAAATTATAAGCAGATAAATGAGAAGAAAAATATAAACTTTATACATTAAAAAAATGAAAAATAATTAAAGTGGGATGAGAGAAAAGAGAAGTTATAAAGATATTGGAGTGATAAATAAAAGAAAAAGAAAAGAATATAAGGTAACACAACCGATGAAAAAAATAAAAAAAGAAAAAAGAGAATAAAAGAGTCCAAGAGACCAAGCGGTTACTATCTGCCTCTCTCGCTTAATATAATAGTACTAGCAATTCTGCACACTCTACGTGTGTGTAAATAAAAAATTAAGATTCTTTTTATTTTTGAAAATAAAAAATATTAAGATTCTAAGTATAAAGAGATAAATAAAAAATTAAGATTCTAAGTATAAAGAGATAAATTAAGATTTTAAGTTTAAGGATATGACCAATATCCATAAAATATGTGAAAAATATTAAGATTAAGATTAAAATTCTAAGCTGATAACTGATAAAATATGTAAATAAAGATTTTAAGCAGATAAATGAGAAGAAAAAGATAAAAAAAAATCATAAGAAAAAGAAAAAATAATTAAAGTGAGGTGAGAGAAAAGAAAAAAAATTCATAAGAAAAAGCAAAATAATTAAAGTGAGGTGAGAGAAAAGAGAAGTTATGAAGATATTGGAATGATAAATAAATAATAGAAAAAGAAAAGAATGTAAGAGAACACGATCGATGAAAAAATAAATAAAAAAAAAAAAACTTATCTAAGTCTCTTTCGCTTAATATAATAGTATAGATAATAGTATAGACTAGCAATTCTGGCACACTCTATGAGTGTGCAAATAACAAAATTATAATTATTTAAATATATATTAAATTAAAATTTTTATGTTCATATTTATTTTATATTTGTTTTTAATATGACTAAAGTTTAAAAACTAATACAAAATAGAAGTTAGAAAATATGAGAAAAAATAAAAATATATAATAGACCAAAGCGGTTAGTCTCTTAAAAATAGTTAAAATATAATATAAAAAATATTTGAAAAAAAAAAAGAATATAAAAGAAGAGAATAAAAGTAAGTTGAGAGAAGAGTGGATTTGAAACACGTTCCGTATAGGATGAAAAAAAATTAATTAATTAAATAAATAAATAAATTAGAGACCAATCCAAGAGACCACACTTGGGTCTCGTGCTTAATAATAGAGTAAGATGACGCAAAAAAATAACCGCAATAATCCAGAGTAATTTTTTAGAGTTTAGAGTTTCCCTAATCTAAATATGGTTTATCCGTTGTACATCCCCTAACCTAAACGCCATTCATGATTCTTAGTAAGTTCTTAATTCTATATGAGATTTGATGTTATCCTTCTCAACCGTCCCAAGATTTTGGGTCAGCTTGCCTCTGGCTTTATTTATGTACTAAATTGAGTCTTAAGTTAAAAGGAGATCCCAAATACATTTATTACTTAGTTATAGAATATTTCTCTTAAATACATATTTAATTATTTAAAATATGCATACGTATAAAATACGAGAATAGTATTGGGTGTGGGATAGACATGTTCCACCTCCCAACAAAATCCCCAAAAGCGGCCAACTCGCATTGGGAACCGGACAACATTGGAACATGTGTACTTCAATTCGAACAACAGAATACGTGCAAAAAAACAACAGAATATGCCTCCATCAATAATGTGCAGATACCATAATTCATCAAATGTAGGGATGGGAGAATAAATTTGTATGGCTGATTCCAAATACTCCTATTTTTTGAGATTTTAGTGCGTTTTGTTATTTAATTTTTATGTTGATGCAAACTTTTCTTTTTAATATAATTTTTGTAAAAGGTGACGCATAAGGTTTTTTTTTTTTTTTTTTTTAATATCATGTTATAATTTTATGTACTGTTTACTTTTAAATTTTATGATCAATTATTTTATTATCGTAATTATTGTAATTTAGGAATGAAACTAGTTTCTATATTCAACAGTGTATCGTCCAAATTACACCCAAAAATACTATTGATAGTACCAAAAATAAGCTATGGCACCCACTTATCCATTCGTGATCATCCATATCCGGTAAATGATCGCACTCATCCACTAGCATGCTCATCCTATTCGAGCTCATCATAGGCCTATGAGTTCGACATGTTCCGCTCATCCTCTATTCCGCTTATCCACTTAATTCGTTCGATCGGTTCATTAATTCTCTCTAATCTATTTATCCACTTCGCTCGACCTCCACTTTGCTTAGCCCGTTCACCTCAAGGTCAAGAGTATCACACTCGAAGTCATTGCGTATGGCAATTACCTGCGTTCATCTACTATTCAATCAACTCGAACATTCAGCCCTCATTCACCTAGTGGAACGGTATAAATATTCTCTTCATCTCTAAGTCAGGTATGCACTTTTAAATACTGAAATTCAATCCAATTTTTCGTTCAAAATCTTATCGAAATACTTAACATAAAAAACAATCTCCGCATGATATTTAACTATTATGTTGATCTTAACCCGTTAAGAACCCACGTTTTTAACTGATTTGTTGATGATCCAATCTCCAACAAGATCATGCGTAAATTTTCATGGGTAAAAAGAATTTTTGTACTCGAACTACGTAGTAGCCCGTATATCCACACGTGCGAGAGTTGGATGACCCATTAAAACCCCGTTAGATCTGCATGCCACGTGTGAAAAGTGGGACCCATTTTCAACTGCCATGTGGTTCTCCCTCCTCATCACCTCCCAAACCAATCTACCACTTCGTCATCTTTCCTTCACCATTCTCACACACACACACAGTATGTGATATGAATCCCATGATTTCCCTATTATCTTCAATTCCATTCTCTTCCCAAACACACAATCTTTCACATGAATAAAAGAGAAATAATGAAAATTAAGATAAAATTATGAGAAAAAACAGCAACTCAAAAACCGAAACTTTAATTTTCCGGCATGTGAACTCCCTTTTCTTTTTTGTCATCGAAACGCATTCGCATTAATTGCATCAGCTGTTCTTGGTCAGATTGAGAAGGAAAGAAGAGGAAAAATCCCGTCTTTGGGTTTGAGGTGGGCTGAATATGGCTGGGAACGAGTGGATTAATGGGTATTTGGAGGCGATATTGGACAGTGGGTTGGGGGCGATAGAGGAGAATAAGGCGGTGACTGTGAGGGAAAAAGGGGGCCATTTTAATCCGACGAAATATTTTGTTGAGGAAGTTGTTACGGGCGTTGATGAGAGTGATCTTCACAGAACATGGATCAAGGTCGTTGCTACGAGGAATACGAGGGAGAGGAGCTCCAGGCTCGAGAATATGTGCTGGCGCATTTGGCACCTCGCCCGCAAGAAAAAACAGGTCCTTTTTCCAATATATATACATACCTATATATATATATATATGTGTGTGTGTGTGTGCTGATTCGCAGTGATTTTTAATGGGATTCTTGATAGTGTGTGTCTGTGTGTTGCTCTGACTCCCAGTGGTTTTTAATGGGTTTCGTGTGTGTGTTTTCTGTTTTTTTATTGGGATTTATGATTGTGTGTGGTCTGATCCCCAGTGATCTTTAATGGGATTCTTGATAGTGAGTGAGTGAGTAGTGTTGTGTGTGTGTATTTTCTCATCTATTTTCGAGTGATTTTCAATGGAATATGTGAAAAAATTGACTTTGAATATTTACCTTCATTTGGAGCTGCAAAAAGGTTCTTTTGTCAAATACTGTTTGTTGTTCTCTGGCAAGTTGCAACCTTTTTGCTTTTTGAAGAATTCTGTGATGCTAAAATATTTTTCAAACTTATTTTAGGAGTTGTCTTTATCAATGATGCTTCAAACAACATCTCACAATATACTGTCAAAAATGTTTGTTTTGGTTATAGTTGGAGTGGGAGGATCTGCAAAGGATAGCGAAACGGAGGTGGGAACGAGAACAAGGCCGTAAGGATGTTACAGAGGATATGGCCGAAGATTTGTCTGAAGGAGAGAAGGGGGATGTCCTGGGCGAGACCGTCACACTCGACAGTCCGAGAAATAGCAAATTTCAGAGAAACTTCTCCACTTTAGAAGTTTGGTCAGATAGTAATAAGGAGAAGAAGCTTTATATAGTTCTCATTAGGTAATTTATTAACACACATTTTTGCTTTCGAAGCCGACACAGTATATCGTGATTCGTTCGTTTTTTTGGTTGGTTTGAGGTGCTATCTTTTTGTAGTTGCATCATAGAACCACAACTTCGTAATGAGTGTTAGAATTATCTGTCCTTTACCACAGAAAATGTGGTCAAAACCAACACATTTCTATCAGGAAATCTACAAAATCATTCAATTAAGTATGGTCTAATGACCGGGATCATGTGGTAATGTATGGTGAGAACAACTCGGTGGGTATATTAATTTTGGAAACCAAGAGGGGAGGTATATGTAATAATTACTTTATTTATTGCATACATGTTCTGAATAACCCTTTCATTATGATTCATCAGTTTGCACGGTCTGGTCCGAGGCGAAAACATGGAGCTCGGTCGGGATTCAGACACCGGCGGTCAGGTCAGTATAAAATACACACTCTACATACCCCTTAACATCTACATCATACTGTGTTTCAACTTCCCTTTTTCCTCTAAAAAATAAACAGATAAAATATGTTGTTGAGCTCGCGCGGGCCCTAGCCAAAATGCCGGGTGTATACCGAGTCGATCTTTTCACCCGCCAAGTCTCCTCACCAGAAGTCGATTGGAGCTACGGTGAGCCCACAGAGATGCTCACAATAGGTTCCGAAGATGACTCAGATCTAGGCGAAAGCAGTGGGGCCTACATTGTCAGAATCCCTTTCGGACCACGTGACAAATATTTAAGAAAGGAATTATTATGGCCACATATTCAAGAATTTGTTGACGGGGCATTGGCCCACATTTTAAACATGTCCAAAGCTTTGGGAGAGCAAATCGGTGGAGGAGAGCCGATTTGGCCTTATGTGATTCATGGCCATTATGCTGATGCGGGCGACAGTGCTGCTCTACTGTCGGGTGCGCTAAACGTTCCCATGGTTCTCACGGGACATTCCCTCGGGAGGAATAAGCTGGAGCAGCTTCTTAAGCAGGGGAGACAATCGAAAGAGGATATTAATTCGACGTACAGGATTATGAGGAGAATTGAGGGAGAAGAGCTCTCATTGGACGCTGCTGAGTTGGTTATTACGAGCACGAAGCAGGAGATTGAGGAGCAGTGGGGGTTGTATGATGGGTTTGATGTGAAGCTTGAGAAGGTTCTGAGGGCTCGTGCCAGACGGGGGGTCAATTGTCATGGTCGATTTATGCCTAGGATGGCGGTGAGTTTTAAATGCTGTTATTTATTGGAAAATTTAACAATCACATATTTAAATTGTTGTGGAAATCTAATTTTTTACTTGTGGACGTTGAGATATGAGAGAAATCTTTCAAAAGTACAGTTTATACACAAGATTGAAAAAGCTAAAATTACTCCGTAAAAGTTTTCAATATTGTAGAAACCACCCCTCTGAGTTTGGCAAAATTACACAAGACACTCCATAATGTAGAGTGGTGTTTGGCAATTTTAAACATTTTTTGGGAGTGATGTCGAGTTCTTCGAAAGCCGCTACTGATCATGATATCGAAATCTCTAACAGGTCGTAGATGTAACTAAGTCTATTGATTAAGTGAAACCTACATATTTGCTCATTTTCAAGTATCCTTCTTGGTTTGAAAATTACAGTTACCCTTTTACTGTCATAATATGATTAAAACCGACAAAACTTTCTCAGGAAAAACTATTATAATTGATTGATCAATTTGAAACTCTATATGAAATTTTACAAAGTCGGAAACTTGATTTTTAATGCAAGTAAGCATGGTTAAGCTTAGAGAGAGCAACGAAGAAATTCAAGATGAAAATTTTCAAATTATAATATTTACGTAATTAAATATCTCAGAGACGAAATCATCATTGTTGTTCAGGTTATTCCTCCTGGGATGGACTTTAGCAATGTCGTAGTTCAAGAAGATATTGCTGAAGCTGATGGTGACCTTGCAGCACTAACCAATTCAGAGGGTTCGTCACCTAGAGCTGTCCCCACTATATGGTCTGAAGTAAGCACATAATTTGTGGCAGAAATTTGCACTAGTTTGTGTTCAAGCCTTTAATCTTTTCTCTTTTGTATTTTCGACTGTAAATGAAAATTTTGTCCTTAGGTGATGCGCTTTTTGACAAATCCACACAAGCCAATGATTCTGGCATTGTCACGCCCTGATCCCAAAAAGAACATAACAACTCTCTTGAAAGCATTTGGAGAATGTCGCCCATTACGAGAGCTTGCTAATCTTGTAAGTTGGCTTCGTGGAACTACCAAAAAATAGAAAACAAAAGTATAATGGTAATGTGTATATTAACATTAATGACAAAGTAATTATATGATCAATGAATATATATTATTAAGGTTAACTCTTCATTTTTCTTGTACCTGGATAAAAATTGGCAGAAATATGATACGTGCTATTTTTTATGCAGACCCTTATAATGGGGAATAGAGATGATATAGATGAAATGACGGGAGGAAATGCTAGTGTTCTTACTACTGTGTTGAAGCTAATTGACAAATATGACCTCTATGGTCAAGTGGCCTTCCCTAAACATCACAAACAAAGCGACGTCCCAGAAATATACCGCCTCGCCGGGAAGACTAAGGTTTACTACTTTACTTACTTCCCTTCCTTATCTTTTAACTAAATTATCTTTGATACTCACTCTTGTAATCTGATGTGGATGTTCAAACAGGGAGTTTTTATAAATCCAGCTTTGGTTGAGCCTTTTGGACTTACGCTAATTGAGGTTCGTTTCGGATGTACTGTTTTTACATTAATTGAGCTCTTTCTTGCTGTATGATCTATGAATTATTGAGTCTGTGTGGAATTGTAGGCTGCTGCTCATGGACTCCCAATGGTGGCAACTAAGAATGGTGGACCGGTCGATATCCATAGGGTAAAGTTAGCTCCAGTTTCCTCCTTGAACTTTGTACATGTTCATTTTACTAGGATTGATGTTATAATGTGTTCCGGGAAAATTGCATAAAAATGAACTCTTTACATGATACAGGCACTCAACAACGGTCTGCTCGTGGATCCTCATGATCAGCAAGAAATTGCGGATGCCCTCCTCAAATTAGTATCAGAAAAGAACTTATGGAACGACTGCAGGAAAAATGGCCTCAAGAACATTCATCTCTTCTCATGGCCTGAACACTGCCGGACGTACTTGACTAGAGTTGCTGCATGCCGAATGAGGCACCCCCAGTGGAAAACCGACAACCCGGCAGACGAGCTGGCAGCAGAAGATTCCCTCAATGATTCCCTCAAAGATGATCTTGATATGTCCTTGCGTCTCTCGGTTGATGGTGAGAAATCATCTTTGAATGAATCGATCGACTTGGGTGGTGATAATAATAATAATAATGTGGACGTGCAAGACCAAGTGAAACGGGTTATGAGCAAAATGAGGAGGCCAGAAAATGCTCCAAGTTCCGATGCCGACAAAAAGATGACCGAAATGCCGCCAAGCAAGTATCCGGTGTTGAGGAGGCGCCGTAAGTTGATCGTTGTAGCCATCGATTGCTATGATGAAAATGGGGCGCCCCACAAGAGGATGATAGGTGTGGTTCAGGAGATTTTGAGGGCCTTTAGGGCGGACCCACAAGGCGGGAGGCTTACGGGATTCGTGATTTCGACTGCTATGCCAATGGTTGAGTTGACTGAGTTTTTGAAGGGCGGGAAGATTAATGTTAATGAATTTGATGCTATGATTTGTAGTAGTGGGAGTGAGGTGTACTATCCTGGGACTTATACTGAAGGGGACGGGAAGCTTTGCCCGGATTCAGATTACGCTACGCATATTGAGTACCGATGGGGATCGGATGGTTTGAAGAGGACGATTTGGAAGTTGATGAGTGGAAGTGAAGTTGATAAATCTAGTAAAACTTCAAGTGCGATTGAAGAGGATGCTAAGTCGAGCAATTCACATTGTCTTTCGTACTTGATCAAGGATCCTAGTCAGGTGCGTAAGTATATCTTGGTTTAGAATTAGTACTATGTCCTATTACACTGGAATTTGATCGAAACTGAGAAATTTATCAAGAAAAATGAGGAACAGGAGCTATGCTAAAAATTGAGAAATGGGGTTTTAGTTGGGAATAGTTACACAAATTTCCCCTAGCATACCCCCAGCTTAGGCCTAACACATGCTATTGTAGTCATGGATTTGAAATTAAATTTGACTAGTAAGTGCCAATGTGTTTATCGTCAAAATTCATCGATACAAATGCAATGTAAATTCTTTGACATGAAAGTTTTGTTATTTTTCAAACCTCATTGGAAGTTTGTTTAATTAAGCCAACTATCCCTTTTAATTATGGCCATTGACTGATAAGGGAGTAATGGTGAGGTGGAATGAGTTGAGGGCAGGTACTAATCATTTTCAAATGAGGAGGGGAGATATGTGTATTTATGCATAGTTATACGATAACTATTTTGGTTTTTTTGTTGGTTTTTTATTCCGAATGTAGGATTAAGCTATTTGATTTTGCAGGCAAAAAAGGTGGATGATATGAGGCAGAAGCTTCGGATGAGGGGTCTTCGTTGCCATTTGATGTATTGCAGAAATTCCACAAGAATGCAAGTTGTTCCTCTGCTCGCCTCTCGCTCGCAGGCCCTCAGGTAAATTAATTTACATTTTCCATTTCTAAAACCGTTAAATCTTTTGGATTTCCTGTGCTTCATATGAAGTTCACCCTTCATTCAAATTATTCAATGACTCCCAAAGTCGAGCCGTGATCCCATGATCCCATTAATATAGGTATCTTTTTGTTCGTTGGCGAGTGAATGTGGCAAATATGTACGTGATTCTTGGAGAAACGGGAGACACGGATTTCGAGGAGCTGATTTCCGGGGCCCACAAGACCATCATTATGAAAGGCGTTGTGGAAAAGGGTTCAGAAGATTTGCTTAGAACGAGCGGAAGCTACCTAAGAGATGATATCGTTCCAGGGGACAGCCCGTTGGTGGCCTACACAAGTGGAGCAGAAGACATAACCAATGCATTGAGGCAACTCTCCAAAGCAGGAAACTGATATACATATATATAGGTGAATTACATCTACCATCCCCGAGGTTTGTTGTAATTACAAAATAACACCAAACGGAACTGAGATTGCAATACTAAAATAACACCCCCGGCTCCAAAAACGAAATCTCAGGAGTCCTATTGTAAAGTATTGTAATTTCTGATACCCTGAGGGATTATTTTGTGAGATATAATCTCGGGCATAGTAAATGTACTTTGCCACACACATATATAGCCTTCTCACCTCCATTCTATATCGGAATACATGCACGATACAATACGATTCTTTTCTCTTTACTTTCTGGCAGCTGCTAATTGCTTACATATACTGTGAGTGAAAATAAAATAATTCTGTAATAGGCAAATTTCAAGCATGAGCTTGGGAAGATGTATGGCGAGCACTCATGTTCTTGAATTGCCTGTAATGTTGTTAATGCTGCAGACATGTTAGAAGCTCAAAAGTTGTGTAAAGGAGAAGAGAATTTGGCTAACCTCAGTTTGAGTGGGTTCGTAAGTTCTATCATAAAGTGGTAAAATTCCAGTGTTCCCCATTGCATCCAAAATCACTGTAATTTGAGTCTAGTTTCAAAGTCCAAGTTTCAGTTAGAAATCCAAAGGGAATGGTCATTTGCTATAAGCTTGGCGTAATTTGGAGGCACGACAACCTCCGATCCAAATTCGGCACGTTATGCATTGATTTGTATATACTGATTTCCTGGTTAAGAGAGAACATTTATGCCACGAGCTGACAACTTGGGACACAACCAATGATAATATGAAGAATCTGTTTGAGGAGGATCAGAACCCTATTGAGATTTGGGATGGAGACTGCTCGAGTCTCCTTTTTGTACCAAAAGAAAATTTATATATACATTACATTCTAGTTACCTTACAAAATTGACAAAGATATTCAAACAAAAATTCATCTGCAGTACATATTCAAATCCATTCAAATTTCACAATTCAGAAAAGATCAAGAAATTCTATTTAATTTTTAAGGAACTTCCATATAGGAAAACAAAAAATTTTGAGGTGAATCGCGGGACCAACAGGTATACAGGGAATCTGGAACCGAGAAAAATTAGGGTATGAAAGCAAGAAAGAAAAACTCAAGACATCTGATCTATTTGATTGAGCCTTCACTGATTGATGCAACCTTACAGACACCAGCTGATGTTGTAAATGGTAAATCTTTGAAACGGGCCACCAGCTCCTTATCGGTATGGAAATCAACTTGAAGTGTTTCCCATACCTTTTTCTTAGGGTTTAGAACTTCATCGGGAGGACCTTCAAAACCTGGGAATGTCACTTTTTCACCAACCACAGCTCCTGGGGGAGGTTCAACTAGTTCAATCTGCCAAAAAAAAAAAATCGATTGTAATTAGGTGGGGGTGTGTGTGTGGGAGTGCGCAAGTTGATTAATAATTTATCTAAGTATGAGCTCCAATCCTACGAGAACCATAGAATCATATCTTCTATGCTAATTCAAAGGTGCAGTGATAATTCACAACTAACAGGTTAATCGAGAATAAACACACAATCAAGGAAGTTGACAAATCTTCATTTGTCCCCAAAATCAATATGAGACACACCCCGTAGAGGAAGGATGCAATATGCCGTTCCTTACCTTTGTATGATCACTATTAGAAGCTGCAAGGACCATCGCTTGAGATTTTACCCCCCTCATTGACGCTGGCTTTAGGTTACAAAGGACGCATACCTTCCGATTCTACCAAAAAAAAAAAAAGAAAAAAGAACATCCTTCAGCAATAATATGTAAAGTAGAGTATTTGGTCTATAACCTATACATCATATGAATACAAAGACAACTCGGAGAAGTGAAAGGTGAAACCTGCATTTCCTCCAGGGGTATATATTTGACCAGGCCACTAACAACTGTGCGAGGTTGTGGTTCACCAACATCAATCTTTTCCACATATAGCGAATCAGCATCAGGATGTTTTTGAGCCTCTATAATAAGACCAACTCGAATATCTAGTCTGCTAATTGTAATTTCAGCATCAGCTGCTGAACCCTTAGGCTTGGCTTCAGACGATTTTTTCGGACGATCCTTATTTGCAGTCTTGCTACCTGCGGAAGTAAAAATATAAGCTGAAGTGAGCAAAAATGGCCGCTGTTGACCAATGATTCCACAGGAAAATCAAACCAAATTGGAAGCAACAGATTTCAATTAACAAAAACCTAATATTAGACAATATATCATATAAAATAATGAAAGCAAATGAGCGCTGCTCAAATGGAGCCCACTCTGGACTCAAATTCACAAAATTTAAAGGGAGGATGAAAGCATAACCTGATAGTTTCGTTTCTTTAAGTTTTTCAGCAACTTTTTTTGCTTCTGCTTCAGCCTTCACGATCCTATCAGCTTGGCTTCCAGCAAATTTCTCTCTATAGAACTCTACCTCCTCATCTTTCTGCATTTCATTAGGGGCATAAAATTGAACATGAAACACAAAACAGATGGGGAATATCTAAGTGATAGAGAAATGAAAGACTTTCTCTAGGTTCTTATCTATCCACTTTTATTTTCACAACATCTTGGTTGAACTTGCATTTCATTAGGGGCATAGAATTGAACATGAAACACAAAACAGATTGGGAGTATCTAAGTGATAGAGAAATGAAAGACTTTCTCAAGGTTCTTATCTATCCACTTTTATTTTCAGAACATCTTGGTTGATTTTGCAAATTGACTCGTTCGAAAAATAAAAAACCGAATAGAATCAGACAGGATGGCACCAATGAAATCATGTGCTAATTGGATCCACTAACCGACCTGATATTGTACATTCATAATGAAATCAGTGTTTTCACCCAAAAAATGGGAACCAACATTTCTGGTTCTGGGTTTTCGCACTTAAAAGAGAAGTGGGGCCTCATTATTCAAATCATAATATCAGTACTAAATGTAGCCCTTCTACTAATTATCACTTTCAGTCACAAATTGCAAACTTATAAAACAACAGAGGTAGACATGGACAATACCAGTTCTTTGAACAATGGCACTGGGGTTCCAATTTTATGACCTGCAGGTAGGAACTCCCAAGGTCTTTTAGCCCTGTCGACATCACCTTTTTCATCCGAAAGTGAGATGTGATTTTCAAGTGGCAAGTTGAGCTGCTTAAGTACCTACATGGCAATAATACAAGCCAATCATTCACAAGAGATGGCAAAAAGGGCTTCAAGTATAAAATTGCAGCAGTCACTAGTGTAAATTTACCTCAATAGAGAAAGATGGCATGAAAGGTTCCAACAGGCATGCAAGAAGATATACTAATCCGGCTGCGGTTTTCATGACCACAGAACAAGTAGGTCGGTCCTCCTTGTAAAGCTTCCAGAATTTGTTTGCCTACATTGAGAATTACAGTTGTATCTTAGCATGGTAGGTAATCAAAAGAGCAACAGGAGGAGAATTAATATCAGCAAAATAGAACCACACGCACTTGCAAATAAGCATTTCCGTCACCAGATACAGCCATGGCAAGCTTCAATCCTTGTTTCAGCTTCACCTACATTATATGCCATATGAAATTCATAGTAAACCAAGGGCCACCCAAGGCATGTGCCATAGTCTCAGAACAAGAACAACAGACATGCATATCGGTTACCTTTTCCATTGCTTCTATATACTGTTCCACATAACTACCGACTGCTTTTCCCAATTCTTTTGTTGTCTTATGAGAAGCTGCATCCGTGCAATCAGGTATAATAGAACCATATCCTGAAGCTGGATTGAGAAGACAAATATTTAGCACATTTATAACAATGAAGCTCATCAACAATGGGTGCAACCCCACGGTAAATTGTGACTTAAAACTATGAGTACGTTATTCAAGAAAATAAATAAGAGGCTATATATCTCTTAAACCTTTTTAATCTTAAATCATTCATAGAATAAAAGGTAAACCCGATTAACAGGAGAAAAGGGGAATTCCAGCCACATGTACATACAGTCAACAACTAGTCATTGTAATCCATGTCACAGCTAACACGTGTCCTTGAACAATAAAAATCAGTCACCTGGGTCTTTGGCAATGAAACTCAAAACTCGGTTGATGAAATTCCCTAGATTGTTCAGCAACTCGCTATTCAACTTAGCTTGCAAGTCAGACCACGTGAATAATGTATCTGATACCTAAAGATTGTAAATTAATATTACTTGTCAGTTGAAATTATGTAGGCAGGTATAGTAGTGCAATGACATACAACATGAATGTAAAAAGTGCATTACAAATAGCATACCTCTGGCCTGTTCGTCAACAAATAGTATCTCCACACCTCTACAGGAATATTTGTGTCTTTTGCATCATTTCCAAACACTCCTACACCCTTACTCTTTGAGAATTTCCCTAGAAATAAAAACCATCAAAACACTTGATAAGGACAATTTAATCCAGAAAAATCTTATGAAAAAGTAAGCAGGCAAGCGCCTCCGACAGCCGAAAAAATTAATATCTTTTTATCTGGTAACGCTTTATACCTGCTTCATAGTTCAAGTACTCCGTAACACTGATTGTTTTCATCAAAGTCCAGTTTTCACCTGTTCCAAGAAGAGTAGAGGGGAACATCACCTGAAACATTACACACCCATTATGAAGTTAAAGATACACCAGATATGGCCATGCAATATCAACAACAACTCTCAACAAAGTATTGAAAACAAAAGATTTTGATCTTACTAATTCAACAAATAACAATATTAAAGAAAACAAAGAATGAACTAGCAAATCCATCCAACTCAGCACTCAACTCTAATCCTACCAAGTGTGTGTAAACAGTCAAATACGCGAATTTTGAATCTCGTGACTTACAGTATGGAAAGGCACATTATCCTTGCCCATAAATTGGTACAGTTCCACATTTTCAGGATTCTTCCACCACTTTTCCCACTCGGGAGTGTGGCATGAAGTGATTGAGACATATCCAATGGGTGCATCAAACCATACATAGAACACCTAGTCATCAAATTGACAGCAGTACATTAGATCAGTATGAAACTAAATTGCAAGTTTGCCGAAACCAGCATATTTGCTTAATACATATCTAAGTAGCTGGTTCCAAGTATCCAAAGAACTCTATTGTCTTCTAAAAGGAATTTTTAGCTATATAATTTACCTTTTCCTTATATTTCTCATGTGGAACAGGAACACCCCATTTCAAATCTCTAGTGATACATCGCTGTCTCAGCCCTTCTTTAAGCCAAGCATTTGTTGCTTGGATAGCATTCTGACTCCACCCTCCAGCCACTGACATGCGGTTGATATACTCTTCTAATTTATCCTTGAGCAGAGGAAGTTCAAGAAATAGGTGGTCTGTATCACGGATTCGAGGAGTATTGCGACAAACCTGTTCATTAAACAGAACTAAAACGTTCATCCAAATATGATTCGTAGCATTATCTTTTCTTAGATGGAGTACAGTGTACTCACTCTTGGGTTTCTATTATTAATGGCAGAAATCACAGCACTACCACGTATTTAAGAACATGCCTTGAGCTATAAGATTACACACCTTGCATTTTGGTTCCAGTAGTTCTGTTGGATTTAAAAGCTTCCCACAGTTTTCACACTGATCTCCACGTGCAGAATCATAATTACAACCGGGTGTTGGACAATTACCCTCCACAAGCCGATCAGCCAAGAATTTTTCACAGGTATCGCAATAGAGCTTCAGAAAGGAATTAAATAATGAATATAATATCTCCAATTATATAAGAGGAAAAAAAATGGAAATGGATAATGTATACTTAGGCTACAGAATAACTCTACACCCAGAAGTGAAAGAAACTACTCAGAAACAAAAATGCACCTGCTGCATTGTGTTTTCTGAAAGCCAATTGTTATCCAATAGCTTCTTAAAAATTGTTTGACATACTTCAGTCTGCTGGGGACTTGAGGTACGCCCAAACTCATCAAAGCTTATATTAAACCACTGATATACCTCCTTATGAATCGCATGATATCTACAAAATAAAGAAAACAAAAGCATACAAACTCATCACAGATCAAGATATATTAAATTCCTGAGAATATCTGCCTCATATATGTCGAACAAACGAGCAAAATTATATATAACTGTACAAAAAATATATATATTAATTTCATTCTTATTATAAAAAAAAATGAGTTCTTAACTTCTTATACAGCTAAAGAGAATGAAGTATCATACTTGTCACAAATTTCCTTAGGCGAACACCCTTCCTCCAGCGCCTTCGTCTCAGTCGCCGTCCCGTACTCATCCGTACCACAGATATAAATGGCATTATACCCTCTCAATCGGCAATACCTCGCAAACACATCAGCACTCAACACACCTAATCAAAACAAAAGCAAAAGTTTATCCGTCAGAAGCTCAAACAAACGATTTCCCCTAGTGTTTCGCCTTCAATCCCACAAACACTTCGGATTAAATTGAAAAGTTCAATTTCTGAAAGCAATATATATAAACAGCTGCCGTCAATCAAAACATGCAGATGAAATTGAATTCAAAAGGAGGAAGTGTGAGGATTACATCCGATTATGTTGCCGAGGTGGGGAACGTTGTTGACATAAGGCAAGGCGCTGGTGATGAGGACGTTCCTCTTCCCCGGAATCGGAAGCTTGGCGTTGGTGGCGGCGGCGGCGGCGGCACTGTTATCTCCCATCTTCAAACTTTGAGAAGGGAAAAGTGGTGAGAGAGACTTGGGGAGTAAGAACCTATACTATTACCTACGGGAGTTATTATTGTTAAATGCCACAAATGTTCCTATTCAGAATCGTTTTAGCGTTTCTTCCGTCACTAATATTGAAATTGTAACATTTTCATTTAATTTTTTTTATAATCCATTTATATGGACGTAATCAAACCATTAAAGTATAAAATTCACTCTCTATTGCTAATAGTAGTTACCTATTCAAGATTCAAATACGAAACCTTTAGTTAAATTAGTATAATATCAACTCCTAAACTAGACAATTTGATAGTAATTGTAATATTTTAATCCTTCATATATACATATAATTAATTTTCGTAACACACTAATTCCCTTATACTTTTGCAAATATTATTATTTTTGTTTATATTTTTATAAATATTATTTTATCATATCATGTAATGTTCGATATTTTGTTTCGAATAATGAGTCACACATTTGGTAAATTTTCAAACAAAATAAAATTTATTCTCGTATTTATATCATATCGTTATCGTAAATTACATGGGTGTTAAAAAAGAAAAATATTCCTTACGACTTTAATTTGGGGAAGTAATTGACTCTAATGATCCTACTAATTATATGATTCCTTTTTTATTTACTATGTTGAATTTACGGCTCACTTCATAATTATGTCATATTTTAATGGAATCCACGTTTTATTCCACACTTTGTTGTACTAAATTACACTATAGAAAGCAGTAAAATGGAATAAAATTAGTGTAAATGATTCCACGCTAAAAGGAATAAGAATAATTATTAAGTGGGTGTTTTGGAGAATAAGAATAATTATAAACTCTAAGGGAGAATTGTGTTGGAAGATGCCCTTACTACAAAAAAAAAATGTAAATTCAAACCACCTTCAGAACATAATGCAAAAGAAATTACTGTAATTCAAAAATATAACAATTGAAATTACACCGAACACACACAAAAATTGTACATTAGCCTAATTAGCGTATCAAACGGTTCCTAAAACAAATCTTGTAAATTTTTAACTAGATCCTATCTAAAAAGAAGGGAAATTCTAAACACAGATAGTTTTAACTTAGCGGTTTGACGCTATATTGGCTTAATCATAAGTATCGAGTTTGAGTTATTGAGAACACAGCCTAAGTGATCTCACAATATTAAGAGATTTTACTATATTAAGTTTTATGTTTATACTAATTTAATCAGAGGTCTTATATTTGAATCTTTTGGTATATTTATGTTAGTTTAATCAGAGGTCTGTCTTATGTTTGAATCTTTGGATACATAGGTACCATTGGTAGGGAGAGTTTTATACTTTAGTACATAGTTACTATTGGTAGGAAGGGTTTTATACTTTAGTATTATGACTCGACTCATTTAAATGAATTTAAAAAAAAAAAAAACTTAATTTGGATTTTTTTTTTTATTGAATCAAAAAATATTTTCAAAAAAAATGCAGAGGCAAAAATTTTAAAAAAAATAGAAAAACAAAGAGCACATGTTGATAGAGATTGTTCAATTTCCATCGTCAAAAAATCGCAACTCTTCCTGCTAGCGACTTTCCGAGTGCAAGACATGGGTAATCTAAGAAGCGTGATCTTATAAACAAGGATCCCGCCAATGGGCACCAACTGTTCGACGAAATGTCTCTCACAAAATACTACTACCGCCACCTCCTCTCATTGCTCCACAAGCACCACCACTCCCGCGGCGCGATTCAGCAAATTCATTCTCACTTTCTCGTGCTTGGCTTTGCGGAGATTGGCGTACTCGCACTTTGGAACTCTATACTTAAGCACTATTCGCTTGGCTCGTTCCCACAAGAAGCTTTCTTTCTGTTCAAATATCTCAGAAGCCAATCTACCGTCATGTGGTATGATAGCTTTACGTACTCATATCTGATGAAAGCGTGTGGGAATTTGAAGCATATTCGTGTCGGAAACCAGCTACATTGTTTGAGCAGTAAAGTCGGGTTTGATTTTCATGTTCATGTGCAGACTGCAGTTGTCAACATGTATCTGGACTGTGGGTGTTTGGCAGAGGCGCGGAATGTGTTTGGTGGAATGCCTGAGAAGAACTTGGTGACATGGAATGTTTTGATAACCGGATTTATCAAGTGGGGTGAGATTGAATCTGCAAGGGCTGTTTTTGATGTGATGCCGGAAAAGAACGTGATCTCGTGGACCAGTTTAATCGATGGTTACACTCGCAAGCACCTGTTTCATGAAGCGTTATCTTTGTTTCGAAAAATGGTTGTGCAGGAAAAGATCAAACCAACAGAAGTCACTCTTCTGGCAATCTTTCCTGCAATCTGGAATATCGGGTGTCTTGATTCTTGCCAGATTATTCATGCTTACGGAGAGAAAAGTGGATTCAATGCGTTAGATATTCGCGTTATGAACTCCCTCATCGATGCATATGCTAAAAGCGGGAGCATAAAAAGTGCATTCAAGGTTTTCGGGGACATAGATGAAGCTAAAAAGAACTTGGTTTCATGGACATCGATCATATCCGGATTTGCAATGCATGGAATGGCCAAAGAAGCTTGGGATTGCTTTAAAAGAATGCAAGATGAGGGCATAAAGCCAAACTGGATTACATTTCTAAGCGTGCTGAACGCTTGTAGCCACAGCGGATTAGTCGATGAGGGGCTCGAATTCTACAGGAAAATGATCGAGGAATCGAGGATCGAACCAAACATCAAACATTACGGAAGCTTAATCGATATGCTGGGAAGGGCCGGGCGATTGGACGAAGCAGAGAAGATGGCACTTGAAATTCCTAGTGAAATTGACAATGTTGTTATTTGGAGGACACTTTTGGGAGCTTGCAGTTTCCATGGTGATGTTGAGAGGGGAGAGAGAGTAACAAGGAAGATCATGGAGATGGAGAGGGAATATGGTGGTGATTATGTGCTTCTATCAAATATCTTTTCTGCTGCTGGTAGATTCATGGATTCTGAGAGAGTGAGGTGTGTGATGGATGAAAGAAATGCTTCAAAACTCCCTGGGGTTACATTGATCTAACTTCCCCCACAATCTCCATAGTTCTGGCAAACTGGGCGAAGAAGGCAGGCTGAAATTTCATTTTCACTCTTTTGCCGCTCACAGGTAACTCCAAATTTCAATTTCACCCCTTTTTTGTGTGTTTTGATGTGGTTCAAGGTTTATGAATTCGCAATTAGAATTTCAACTGACACTTTCAGGCAGTTGAAGTGTGCCAGGGTACTGAGAACACTTCTCTCTCCCTTTGCCATTTCGATAGTACGTAATGCACGGATATTTATAAAAATATCATTTTGCAATTTCGTGTCCGATACTCCTCGTGAAAATTTTAAAGAAAAAATCCGTATTGCCATACCCTTATTGTGTCGTCATATCCATATCCGTGCATTATTCTATAATTTAATCCAAAAAGTAATACTTGTGCAGAACAATCAAGAGGCTTGACTCCTGAACAGAAGGAACAAATGGTGGAGGAAGAATCTGAAGCTCATGAGATCCAAACTCCAAAATGATCAGAATCAGGAGACGGCAAAGGGAGAGTAAACATTAATTGATTAATATAGCTTTATAACGATAGAAATAGTTATAATTAATTATAAGAACTATGTATAAATATTATAATTTAACGGAATAATTGATTGATGAGTTGTGTTTGTTAAATAAAATTTCGCTCGTGTAGAATTTTAATTAGTTGTATGTTAGAGTACAATAAACTCTTTTAAATTATGTTGGACACTTGGACTTACTCTCTGTGATATAGCCTAATATTAGACTATTAGTTATGGGTGCTGTTTTACTTGGTCAATTTAAAAGGTTCATCGTTTATTATTAAATTTTAAATATTAGTCGTAATTTAGCTTCTTTTTTTTTCCTATCTATCATCCATCCCATTAAAATATTTAGGTGTAAAACTCTCTCTACTACTATAGTAGTTGTGTTCTCAAGAGTTCGAATACGAAATAAAACTTTTGGTTAAACTAACAGTGTAACACAGTACAATCTACTTAAATTGTATCACTTGGAATCCGTTAAAGAAACATATTCTTAAACCAAACATAGGATGAGCAATGAATTTAACGATAGATAATTTATTCTAAGTTTAATCCGATATATAGCATCTCATACCTTTTATGAAATGCTTGGGCATTGGAATAAAATTGGGATGAAATGGAATGAATATTTACACAAGTATTTTCTTTAAATAACGATTTTATTTAATTAGTTTGATGATCCTCATGCTTTATTACATGAACTTGGGAGAATATATAAATGCATAATAGTCGTAATTTTAAATCGAACCTAATTAGATAAATCATGCTTAATGAAGGGTGAGTATTTTACATATTTCTAGTAATTAGTGTAAAGTCTATAAGAAATAATCGATCAAATAGTAATATGATTGGTTAAATTCGATCGAATCGGAACTCAATTAGAATTTTTCTATCTTAGGTCAAAAACTTGTATCAAATATTTTGTTAGACATTCAATAAATGACAAACTTCGGTAAAATTTGATATCAATATAAATACGTTACAATGTGTCCTCACATCATAGGTGTGCAACAACTTGCAGTTGCAGATATATTTCTCACCCAAAAAAAAAAAAAAAAATTACAGATATATTCAAATCCGAATAGTAAAGTAATATTTAAATGTACTCTAAATGATATTTATTATATTAAATATAATCTATACTATCTATTAAGCGAGAGACCTTTGATCTCTTCGACTCTAAAAATAATTTATTTTTTATTTTTTATTTATTTTTTTTTCACTATTTCATTAACCGCTTTCTCTTCATTCTAAAATTCTTTTTTTTTTATTTGTTTTTCTTCCACTGTCACACAATATTACTTTTTAATTTATATATTTACTTTTTTCTTTCTAAGCTCATTCTAATTTTTTCTTATTTTTTTTTATCTTTTTTTTCCATATTTTTAAATTTCTATTTTAACTATCATTTTATACTAATATGATACTATTTTATTATGTTTATAGTCATTTATTTATCATAAATTATAATTATACTAAAGAAAATTATTAAATAAATATTAGCATGAAGAATTCAATTTAATATATATCTAAATAATTATTATTATTTTACTTGCATACACATAAAGTGTGCATGGATTACTAGTACTTAATAATTTGTGTACCTTTGGCCAAAATTGGCCTCATAATGATTTACTCCACCCGGCTTTTGAATTATTTTTAAATATAATAAAAACACAATTTTTATTCGGGGAATTCCCGAAAAATCCCCATATGAGAACTCAAATTCCTCTTTGCTCTTCATTTTAAAAAAAACATTCCTCTGAACTCCCCAGATGAAAATCAAACTTCCTCTTTACTTCCCATTTTTTTGAAATGTTCTATAAAAATTCAATAACTAAATCACCAGATATATTTTCCTCAGATCTGTGTATATACACAGATTTGAATGGAGAGTAAATGAAACTTTTAATTTTCATATGGAGAGTTCAGAGGAATTTTTTTGAAAATGAGGAACAAAGAGGAATTTTTTAAATTTTCAAACAAAACCCTATTTTTATTTAATATTTGTTTCCTATACAAATTATAGTCTCTATGAAACCGTCAAGCACGCGCAATGTCGCCCGTGCAGAGCACTCTCCAATCCCGTCAAAATCAAGTATTAGAAATCGACTCCATTTAGGGTTCTCCAAAAAGGAGAAATTATTAAAAAGGTGAAATTCTGTTTCAGAGTTTTTCGAATAATAAATTGGAGACAAAAGAAGAAATCAGCGCATGTACTTTCGATTGCGCATAAGATACATCTATACACATCTACAGTGGGTGAAAAGTATGTGTTTTTCCGCCCAAATTTGAAGTTCTTTTCGGTGCGTTTGGACGACGCTGCTCAGATCTGAATTCGGAAGGTGAATACGCAGCTATGCTGTTTTTTTTACGCGTGATTGATCTGGGTTTTTCTCAGTTTGTGTTTTGATGCGTGAAAATGGCAGTTTTTTCCTGTGTGTTTTGTGGTTTTATCTATGGTGAATGTAAATGCGGGAATTAATCGATGGGTTCTTATGTCCTTTTCCGATTGTTTCGAGATATTCCCTTTTTATGTAATTTTCTGGGGAATTTGGCGGATTGGTTAGGTCTTGAAACGCTTGATCACTAATTTCTACGTTCGTATTTGCAGATTCTTAGGTTTTCTTTTCCTTTTGTTTTCTTGGCCCTTGGTTTGTTTAATGATTTTGAGGTTTGATTTTTACTTGTGGGTGACTTTGAAGCCGAATGTGTGTGTTCGCCTTGGACTGATTTTTTGTTTTGTGGAGAATATGGTGATGGGGAAAGGGATCTTGTGGGCTTAGGTTATCTGTATTTAAGTCCCTTATTTTCAACAGCTTTGGTTGGAAAGAATGGGTAAAATAATGAGAAGTAGAGAGGAAGAAAATATGGGTTCTATAGTATCCTTTTGGAGTATTTCTGATTGGAATTTTTCAGTTGTCTACAAGGGTGAATATGTTATCTCATGTTTAAGAGATTTCCTTGTCTATGAACTTGGACTCAATGACGAGGCTGTAAAAAGTCAAAGACAGTGAAAAGGAGTAGGTTACTGATTTCAAAAGGTTTCTGGTTCTAACTTCTAATTCTAGCACTTAACTCCTTGTTTTCAACATGATCATATGATGTATTCTGGCATATACTTGGGAGCTGTGTGCATACTCCGGAAAAATCTGATTGAATGTTTCGATATGGGTGGTGAGGGATGTATGGAACAAACGATGTTCAATTATTTACATATGACTGAACTATGAAGCATTTAACTATTTTAAATTGATGGTGATATTTGACATGGATTTTACTCGCATCTTACTTGTAGTTTTGTGTGAATTATTTTACAAAGGGGAATTCACACTCGGGCCTACTTAGTGAGGAGCAATGGCTGATGGAGTGTCTAGTTTCTGGGGCCCTGTCACATCTACACACGAGTGGTGTGAGCCGAATTATGTCTACTCTTCCTATATTGCAGAGTTCTTCAACACCATCTCTATAGTTCCAAGCATCCTTTTAGCCCTCATTGGTCTTCTGATTTCGATTAGACAGCGTTTTGAGAAAAGGTTCAGTATCCTTCACATATCAAATATGATACTTGCCATTGGAAGCATGCTATATCATGCCACCTTGCAGCAGCTGTAAGTTTTATTTACTTTGTTTACTCTCACTTTTCTGATTGAGTTACTTTTGAGTCTGATCTTCATATTCATTTGATGGGGATCTGCTGCTGTTTTTTATATTTTGATGTGGGAGAGGGACAAGAGCAGGGCAGAGTAATAATTCTCAACTCTTATGAATGATGATACCATAAACGGAGCTTATACATGTTAATTGGGCTAGATGAGCTTACTTAAGTCTAGATATATAGCAAAGTCATCTTCCACCCCTATTATCAAAGTTACTTAAAATTCTCTTTTTAGGCAACAACAAGGCGATGAAACACCAATGGTGTGGGAAATGCTCCTCTACATCTACATCCTCTATTCACCAGATTGGCACTACCGAAGTACAATGCCTACTTTCCTATTCCTCTACGGCGCACTATTTGCTATCGCCCATTCACAGATACGCTTCGACATTGGTTTCAAAGTCCATTACGTGTTGCTTTGTCTTCTTTGCATCCCAAGAATGTACAAATATTATATCCTCACAGAAGACAAATCAGCCAAACGCCTTGCAAAGTTATATGCCATCACTCTATTGATTGGGAGTGTGTGTTGGCTTGTGGACCGTCAGTTCTGTAAGGATATCTCCCGTTGGTACTTCAACCCTCAGGGCCATGCTTTGTGGCACGTGTTTATGGCGTTCAATTCTTACTTTGCCAATACTTTCTTGATGTATTGCCGCGCTCAACAACGAGGATGGGACCCAAAAGTAAACCACTTTTTGGGGCTTTTCCCATATGTCAAGGTTCAGAAACCCAAGGCTCAGTAACTAGATGGGTGAAATAGTCATGGCTTCAGTTTTGTGTTTTCTTTTTTTTTCCCCTTAGGTTCTTTTTCTTCTTTTGAAGTTATGAAATTTGAAGTGGTAGCTGGGAGTTAAGTTTTGTTGGTTGGTGGTTAAGTTTTGACTGTAAAAGTAGGATTTTGGTGATGTACCATAATATTTATATGTGCTACTGACTCAATGTTACGTGGACTAGCTATAATCAATTCAATTTCTAATCTTTGATTTATTGCTTCTTTTGGAGATGTAGATGTGTTGCTCTGTTCTCGAATGTTGATATGTAATCTTGTTTTGCTTGTGATCACTTAGTTGAATTGCAATTCTTTCTTCTGAAATCAATTACAGATACTTCATCTTTAAGTTATTATCGACTTTCTACGTTTTCTTCATTAACATATGAAATATGGAAGGATGTAAGTGTAATAATCAAAACAAAACAATGTGGTAGAGAGTTATCATAAAAGTTCCAACACCATCGAAGAAGTGTTCACTTTATTTGTTACCAGCCAAACACAATTATCCAACTGAAACGAACTTAAAATTTTGTTTGATTCAGATGGGCAATGGAGAGTTAATATTTCCCAGTCTCTGGCTTTTGTCCAAGCAAGCATAGACAGGTATTTAAAGAACAGAGTAAAACATTTCTGAAACTATTGTTCAACCATGAACAACTTCTTGGGACAGAGAATTCTAACTTGTGCAGGTAGCAAAGGATTCAAATTGAAACAGGTTCCATAAGGGCCGACACAGCCACTTTCGTTAGATCGGATTCAGGGATCCACAAAGAACTTTGTCTGCGCAGAAGTTCATTCTTCTCTTTCTTCTTCTCCTCAATTTTCTTCTCTCTAATCCTCCAGTATTCAAGCTTAGCTGCTCTTTCTTTCATCTGCAAATGAATTACACAACATTCAGAGTGTGCTAGCACATGCCAAAATTTAGTGAGGAAAACGACAAAATGGAGGAGCAGGATCATTGTGCAGGCATTCCGATATAGGTAGGTGAGAGTCTTTAGCTTAAATCTTCAGATACAAAAGCCTGTAATTATGTCTTCTACCAGATTAATCTATGTCAGATGGGCGCAATTGGGTTATCCTTAAATACAAAAATAAGATTACTTAATTCCAGAGTATGTGGCTGGCTTGTTACTAAAAAATGGGAAACTTATCCAAAAAGTATTTACGTATATATAAAATGCATCAGAAGGTTAAGACCAATATGATCATAAATATTACTGAAATAATGATAATTATCGGGGCGTCATATGCTACTTAAGTATAAACCACAAAGCTTTTGCTGTGACTTCCGGAAAAAACTACAATTTAGAAGACAAGCACAAACTCAATTAGAAAGGAAAACCCTAAACTAATGTGCAATTCCCATGTCGCGGAATCTTCATTTAGAAACAAAAATTTAGGATAACAAATGTGGAAAAGAAGAGATGTTAACCGGCCTTGTAAGTCGGTGGACAAATCTACACATATGTGCAACCTCCAACGAGATTAGGGAATCCCATGTCCAAACCCTATGCATCTCCTCCAACTCCCCCAAATAAACCCCTTTCTCCAATTCCGAGCCAAACTAAATCATCATCTATTATCATACTAAACTCATCAGCCCTTAATACGTTAATGCTAAACTAGCCATCTAATTTCCAATATATATCATCTAATTACCAAACTTTGCATCTAATATCCAACACATTCATATAACCCATGTAGCTATGAGAATCGAAAGCATCTGGGAATATCCTACTAAAGTTTGAATAGGTCGTAAAGATCCTCTATATGAGGTGTTCTACCAAATCTAAATCTTAAATTAGGATTACACAATCTCCTACTGGACTACTGGATATTAACACTCCACATGTTACAAGGCAAAAGACGTAAAACTCAAATGCATACGAAAGCAGTTGCGTTAGACTAGTTGTTGCATAGATGCAACTAGAGATGCCCCAAATTCGCAATTTCTTCCCTGTTTTTTTACATTTTTTGGATGAAGAAATCACTAAATTTACACACACAGAGAGCAAGATTTTGAAATGAACACTTCCTGTACGAATGAAAGTTGAATATGGTTGTCAAATCAGCCAATTCCAAGTTTTTATATCCTAGCTGCCAAATATTAGTTTGCACTGTGCAGTACAACAAATGCAACTTTCGCAACCATAACGTTCAAACGAAGAGCACCAAATGAAACGATAAGGAAAAAGCTAGTGTTTTGACAGAAGAATTAAATCGAAATCACGACAAAAATGAATAGAACCAGCTCCAGAAACCCATACCAACATCTGCCGGAACTCCTGTTCGGCAGCTTGTCTCTCAATAGCCTCAGCTTTCTTCTTCGCATCTTTCGCCGCTTTCCTCTCCTCGTTCGCGATCCTCAACGCCTCCTTTCTCGCCTCATCCTTCCGCATCTTTTCGATTCTCATAAGCTCCATTTCCTTGATGTACTCCTTCCGCATTTGTTTCACCTTCTTAGCATAATCACGGCGAAGGAAGGCCAGCTGCGCCGCAGCCTCCCTCGGATCCTTCGGAGGCTTCCACGAGTTTATGTAGGACGTCGGAGGGAGATATTCGTGATGGTGGCGGCGCGCCGGTGAAGATTCCGAGACGGTGGTTTCGGGAACGGTGGAGAAGTGGCGGAGGACGACTGATCCGGTGGACCCTCGCCGGAGCAGGGGGCGGGCGAGCGACATTTTTGTCTGTGCGTGTGACAGAGGGAGAGGGTTTGATGAAGGGTTTTGGGAACTCCTGTGTGAGAGTTATTGTGGAAAATTTGCGATTTTGGACTCAAATTTATTGATCTTTTGCACTATCACCCATAAAACTTTCAAAATTATCATACTAATCCAAAAATTCTTATGAATAGTTGCAAAATTTTAATCCGAGCCTGCCTCGACTGTGTATAGAGAGGGCGAATATTTTATACTTGGCATACGTGATTGATGAAAAATTTAGGAAGAATAACAAATCAAATGAAAAATATAATATATTTATCCTTTTAATTGATTAAGTTCGATATAAATCGGATCTGGATTAGGATTTTTCTTTCATCTGTTGTTATTTTGTGAGGAATATACACGTGTATCATTTATAATATATGGACACAAATACATCTATATTCGCATACAAATGACACTTCACAATGGTAATACAAACCGACATATCATATTGGTAGTATTTGGGCAAAGTCGCAGGCAATTTGTTCCTTCTATCACTATGATACGCAAACATGAATACAACTTTAAGAATATAGAGATAATAAGACATACATATTTTTCTTTTCAAATTTACCACCTGAAATATATCACACACATAACAGATATCCAGTCCGGTCGGTCACAACGCTGCACGATGATATTTTAGTATATAAATGTACATAACCATGTTGTATGTTTCATATGATTGTCAAATACTCATTTTCATTTTCCTATCACATTACTTTAGATGCATGACATGTAGCAAACTTCGTACTCCATTTTGTACACGATTGCTACCGTCATGCATCTAATTAGTTGAATACAAAAAGTGAAACAGAAAACCCCGACACGAAAGGGCTTACTACCTTTGGAACTACATTTGTCATTACAATATTTGCCTCATCGATGGCATCTTTAATATCAACTATCACACGAATTGCTTCAGGAACTCAGTAGCAACGAGCCTCCCTCGTGTGTTCACAGACAACTTCAGTTCGCTTATCTCTTTATCAATGTCCTGCAGATCAAAGAAACAAGAACGAGGACTAAATATCACTTAGTTCAGATCATCAGTAGTTGATCTTGAACATAAAGCCTTTCCTTCCATTAATCTAATTAACATGTTCAGAGTTCTAAACATTGAAATAATTCGTATCCAATCGAATATATCTTCAGAGTGATTTTACCTCCATGAACTGAACAATAAAATCTATCAGCTTTTGCTTCTGCATCTCCTCACAATGATAATTGGTAATTAGAAAACTAATGTCATAACCCTGGGAAAAAAATCAGAGGAAAAGATTAAAGCTAATAAGAATATGGAAAAGTACAGAGTACATAGGCTCTTTTTCTCTATTACAGCTAATCATATTATTAACTCAATGGTTACAGTGAGTTACTGATAACTATATGCAGTACAAAAATATCCCCTCATGGTTACAAAATTGTACATATCTCCGGCACAATTTATGCCCATGTTACAGTTACTCCGTATTTACCAATTAGTATTTAAGTCACTTCACCACGTCTCCCTCACGTAAAAGAGAAAGGAGAAGCAATCTATACGAGGCAACTTGGTGTACATCACCATGTACAATTTAATCAAAAGCTATATGGTTTCAGACTAAGTGATTCATCTCAAGTATGTAATTTTCCAGTCACCGAGCTCATTTATTTCATGAAACATTAGAAAGGCAATATATGTACCGTCAACTAATACTGCTTATGTTCTTACAACAACATAGGAACTAGTAAGAAAGATTCAAACCTGCACTGGTTTTCTCCTCAATACTTGAAATGCTTCTGCTCTCATAGATAAAAACCTAAGGAACTTTTTCGTCAGTATGTTCTCAAGTTCATCTGCCTGCTTAACCTATAATACAAATGCAGAAGAAGAGTGTAAGGGTTTCTCAATGTTAAGATATGTATGAGGATTCTATGTGGATATACGAAGAAACATGAGCTGAATAAGTGCTTCCACACTTAACTAAGCTCAATTGGAGATTTGATATGAAATTTGGGAACCATGTAGGCAGGGGGCAATGCATAAAACCATGAATGTTATGGGAAACACTCTTTCGTAATAAATGAAGCTATCAAATCAGAAAAGCTTAAAGAAAGAGACAAACAACCAAATTGCTTTAGCACTCCAATGATCTAGGAGTGAAATTTTCATTCCTAATCAACAGATGTAGAACTGACCAGCTCACCAGAATTTACCTTAAGGCTTATGCGTAATGAATTTATGGATGTCTCTATCAAGCATTTCTCAGCTTCATTTCTACAGATCAAAACCTGAGAGATGAAAGTTACAATGTAAACGTATTCAAGTTAAAAAATGTTAGTGAGACATGATCACAGGTATGCGTGGACAATATGCACATCAGTAATATTGAAATAATTGCTTTGTCACAGTTTATGACCTATATTTTCCCTTTAAGAACTTTCTTTCTATAAATTCAAGCACAAGTTATGTGACTCAGAAACAGGTCTTTGGAACATCAAAATCTCTTTTAAGTTAAACTAGAAAGACATGCAAAACCAAAATGCATCATACTGAGACAAGAAGATGTCTTACAGGATTCAGAAGAAGCTCCGGACTGGTCCTGAAAATCACAAAGTAATAGTGAAGTCATCCACACAAACAATTATATAGTTCGATCTGAATTTGATTCCACCAACCAAATATAACTTCAGATGATGTGGCATAACATATTAAAAGTTTAATAAAGCATCTATCTTGGTAGTAACAGATTATTCATACATCCATGAATCAGACATCTGCCCAAGGTATAAGTTACAGCCGATCTGCAATTTGTGCAATGAAGTTCGTATCTGTCTGTAAAAGTTTCCCTATTGCTTCACCATCACGAGCTTACTGCTAGCACAGACAACATAAAATGATGTGGTAGCTCTCAAAAGAGATCCTAAACTCTATCAACACCAATTTTATAGCTACACAACAATATAACTTCTTCCCCATACTCAGTTTACAGAGTTCACTGGACAAAAGCCTTGCACGTGCGGAAGAAACCTATCTAGTGTTCTCTCAATATTAAGTTTCTACAATCATCAGATGGATGTGCATAGAGTACAGATATTACTCATCAAGATCTGAGATGCTAATTCACTGCACTCCCTTGTTTTACAAATGCAAGAGTCAGCCTAGCAGACAATAACTCATGTGCACTTGTGCTGCATTCCCCTACTTCAACTAATGCTTCCACCAATTTATATATTTTAATAGCTCAGTAAATCTAATTGCACCAATCTAAATAAATGAATTCAAAAATCAAACTGCTTCACTCAGCAAAATCAGGAAAAAAGAGAAAATTCATTAGCGATTCTTGCTATTGGAAATGAATACGTACTTGAGTTCAACTTCCGGTTTATTGTGCCGTTCAACTTCCTGGCAGGGGAAATTCTACAAACCCATCGCACAAAAATCAAACTTTCACCAAATGTTTGAAATCAAAAAATAAACACAAATACATTTACGGAATCAACAGAATTACACACACCTCTCAACCCAAAAGGTAAGAAAAACACACCTGCAAGCACATGGCCGCCTCCAGAGTGTTCCGGATGCAGGTTAAGTACAATCGCAACGAGTTCGCCTACAATTCCCAATGGAAAATACATAAATTGAGATTATTGAATTGGGGAAAAAAAACAGTTGCTTCCATAGATCAATTAGACGAACATATTGCAGTTGTGTGCGCGTGAAATGGAAATGGAAATGGTAATGGTAATTTTTACAGAAAATTCTCACCATGAATCGCGCGAGCAGAGAAATCAATGAACGAGATCTACGAAAAATTTCCTACAATCTCTGATGCTGAAAAATCAGAACAGAACTGAAGCTTTATTTATACAGAAATTTAAATTCGTAAATTGAAATCAAATTTGCAAATTTAAAAAAAAAAAAAAAAAAAAAAGTTGATCAAAAGATATCCGACCTGCCGGATTCGAACCAGCGACCTAAGGATTTCAGCAACCAAACTACAGTCCTCCGCTCTACCAACTGAGCTAAGGTCGGATGGTGATAACTGTTTTCCTTCAATTATTTATATCTTCTTTTGTTTACATATATTTATATATAAATGTGGAATAAAAAAATAGGTATAAAAATAATATGAGTAATAATATTTTGGATTACAAAAAAAAAAAAGATTATTAGGAAAAGATTGAATTATGTTATAATTTATGAAAAATCAATTAGTGCTGAGGCACGAACGATATGTTTTACTTAAAAAGAAAGTTTGTGATTTTATAATTTATAAATCTTAGAACTACACACCTAACTTTATATGTAGTTAAAAGAAATAAAAAAAATCTTTATACGTAGTTTATGCTAGTAAGGGTGGGTCCAACTGGTTAAAAAGTTCTTTTTTCAGGGTAACAACACGAAGACGGGGATCGAATCACTCTGATCACTTGGCCGGGTTTGTTATTCTTTAAAAAATATAATTGTAGCTTACGTGATGAAATTATTTTATATGTTGGTATTTTAATTTTCTATACACAATCTTCTAATCTTTAAGATAAAAGGTAATAACAATGTACTTGATGGGTCCGGAAATGGATGGTCCGAATCCGATCACTTTACGATTTGTATTTTGTGGAGGAAACCACCGGAGCTTCGCCGGAAATGAGGAAGTGAGTTCAACCTGTTGGGACAAGCACAAGAAAGTCAGACGGCCAAGCTGGGGGACTGGGGGTGATACCCAGTTTGGCTCTCCGACGCTCAAGTCAGTTCAGTTCAGTGAAGAAAATGTAAGTTCAGTCACAGTTGCAGTGAGGAAGAAAGCTTAGAGAATGCTTACAGTGTAGAAGATGACTTGGGTTATTTATAGTTGAGGGTCAAGGGCCCTTTGGTCATTTGCCTCAAGTGGTCCTGGCCGAATGTTGCCCTAACACGTGGCGCTGTGAGAGAGAAACCTAGGAGGAATCTTCTGCAAAAGCGGCCCAAAAGTTAGTGCTAGCAACAGTGGCAGGTGCGCGGGCATGTACGTTGTGTCAGAGAGCCATGTGGGTGGTTGGTAACGAGGGCTTGAGAGCGCGCTCGTGACAACCTTGAGTCTTGGAGGCCAAGATATCCGCTGAGGGGAATGTTGGCTCCAATTCAAACGACGAGCCAAAGGAGAGGCCACTCTGAGGGAGTGTGACGCTCGAAGAGGGCTCCATTGGCACGTAGGCGTACCCATCGTTGGGTTTGTTGGACGCTCGTGGGAGTGATAGCGCTCGTTGGGCTTAACTCCTGAAGAAGACCTGCGCTCGTTGGTTCCAGCGCTCGTGAACTGATGATGCAGCCTGGGGGAGACAGATGTCATCATCTCGGTGATGCCACGTGTCTCAATGTGGGACGATCGTATTTTGACCCCATCATTTTGCCCCCCAATTCTGCAGTTCTTATTGATAAGGACTGTAGAATTTTGACACGCTCTATCTCTTGTTCGTAGCGCTCGTGTAGGGCTTGGCGTATTGAGCAATTTTCCTCTGATTGCGCCATAAATGCGGTCTTTTCAACTGACCGATCGTATCACTTCAGCATTAAATGTAGGTACTATTCTGAAGCCCTTGAAACGTCAGAGCATTAAATGCGGGTGCGCGTGGGGCGCGTGAGCATTGGGAAGCATGTGCCGGTTCCATAAAGTGGGCGGTTTCCTAGGCGGGAAATGATTGCCATTTTGAATTTATTGCCCAAAACGGTACCAACTCCCATCCCTATAAATAAGGGATTCTGAAATCTTCACACTCTTTACGCATTCAAAACTCTCAAGCATCCTTTGCAAAGAAAATTCTCTTGCATTCCAGTTCTCAGAGCATCTTCAACCTCTTCTTCCGTTTTCTTCAGAAACTTTTCAAGGTAAATCTCCAGTGCGATTTTTTGACTTTGCTAACCGTAGATTCGGACCTTAGGACTTTGTAATCCCTCAGATTCCCGTATTTCTGAACCTTAAACTCTTTCCAAGAAAAACCTCCAAATCCCCAGTTTCTGCCATGGCCGACCAACATGTTGAAGAATTTGCCCGTGAAATCCAAGAGATGGCCACCGATAGTTCTTCTTCCCACAATTCCCCCAGAGATGAAGAGTTGGGGGCGGCGGTAATGGCTATGGAAGACAGAAACCCAGGCGGAGTGGATCCTCTTTTTGAGGAGATGGATCTGGTGATTGAGGCAGAAAGACAAGGAGTCACCAGACAAGGAGTATCCCTCCCCATAACTCAAAGTGCTACACATCCCCACCGCCACAGAGTGACCGTGGCGGTTGCAAACCCGCTTCCGGTGGCGGAAGCCGTAACTGGGCCTTCAGAAAGGGCCCGTGTTGCAAATCCGCTTCCAATGGCGGAAGCCATAACTGGGCCTTCAGAAAGGGCCCGTGACAAGAACCGAGGTAAAAAAGCCCAAAAATCTAAAGGACCCCACGAGGGGGAGGGCTCTGGTTATCAAGCTACCGAGCGCACTCCTGATGAAACTCCCAGCACCGTCACCGTGGGAGATATAAAGACAATGATGGCCCCCATCTACTGGGACGAGCGGTATACCTGGAGAATTCCCCAAAACCACGAGCGTGCAAATAATCCGCCTCCTGGGGAGATGGCAGTATACGTGGACACCGTGCGCTCGGGAGGCCTGAGGTTCCCCATTTCGATCTCCATGGCCCACTTGCTGAATGACCTGGGCTTGTGCCCATCCCAAATAGTGCCCAACGGCTTGGCCCTCCTGACTTGTTTCATAATTCTGATGAGGACCATGGGTTACGAGCCCTATTTGCGGAACTTCAATGCCCTTTTCCAAGTGGTCAGCTCCTCTCGCTCTTCTCCTGAGGCGGGTTTTTATTACGTCCAAGCGAAGGCCCACATGAAGTTGATCAACTCACCCTCGAGCACTTACGGCATTGATTGGAAAGAAAAATTCATCTTTGTCAAGGCTCCAGCAGGAGAGGATTTTGGGGTGATCACAGAATGGGGCTCGTACTCAAAGAGCCGCTTGCCACCCTCACTCCCCAGAGACTGGGCTAAAAACCTGGCAACAACCCTAAGGGACGAGGGTCACCTCATACAAGCAAAGGACTGGATAGACGATGCGGAACTCATGTTCTTGTGTGGTCTTACCAACGACCCTCATTTCCTTGACAACCCTCCGGCTCGTGATATAGAGAGAGACGGTTAGATCCTTAGGGCACTAACCTTAGATAGGGATGAATACTAACTGCTTTCTTGTACTTGTAATTTGCACCTAACAATTCTTGCTCAAGGATTTATAACCCTCGTACTTTCATTTTTGCAGGAGCCACTATCTTAGAAATGGCAGGTGGCATCAGACAAGCAGCTCGCTTCGCCAACGCCCAGAGGAACCAAGCCAACCAAGGGAACCAACAGCGCGAGCCCCAACGCCCTCGTAACCGCAATGACAGAGGGGACGCTCGTGGGGGTTCCAGTTCAAGTGCCAACCCAGAGGTGCAACCCCCTCGTGGCCGAGGGGAACGTAGGTTGGTCCCCAGGAGAACGGAGAGAGGAGATGATGTTCAACCCCCCGTTCCTGCAGAAACAACGAGGCCAGTAACCACTCTGGCGATTACAGAGGCTCCTCCGAGCTCGAGCGTAAATAGACCTTCCCGCAAGAGGAAGAGAATGCCTGACTCCGCCGCGATCAGAGGAAAGGGCAAACGGGTGGTTGAGGGTCCCCGAGGCGAGGGGGACACTTCCTCCTCAGAGGAAGAACACATGTGGGATTTCCCTCGCCGAGGGGACAGAGACTTCACTGGCGCCCCCGACGGCGGACCGGTTCTGTTGAGGCCGGGCTCGGTTGCCCAGACCATCACTGACGATTTATTCAGCCGGGCTCAATTCTCGGCAGACCACAGGCATCTCTACAGTGAGTCTGTAGAGAAGGTGACGTTCGATGCAGCCCACGCCCTAATTTCCGTAAGTCCTTATTTCTTGCATTCTTCTTTTCTGTAAATCACCATTCTTCTGCTAACACTTTTCCCCTCGATTATGCAGCAAGTCCTTCCTCGGCTCCGGAATGTGCAAATGCGAGCCTCCACCTACGCCGAGCGCAAAGCCAAATACAAGAAGGAGGCCCGCTCGAATGATCCGGCCCATATTCAAGGGGAGCTGGATGCTGAGAAAGCCAAGTACGAAACCCTCAGGGGTTTGTACAATACATCGGAGGAAGAGCTGTCGAAACTGAAGGGGGATTTTGTGGCTGTGGACGGCGCTCGGATCCGTTTGGGCAACGAGCTGGTCCAAGCTAACGAGCGGCTCAAAAAGGCAGAGGCAGAGAGGGAGAACTTGAGAGCAAGGGCTCAGGAGGCCGAGCGCAAGTTTAATGATACCGTTAGCGAGTGGCCTCGGAGCTTAGAGCGCGCGACCAAGGAGGCATTGATCAAGTTCTGTCATTCTAAAGCTTTCAACTTCGCGGCCTCGTTACACTGCTTGGACGAGGCTCAAAATGCTTTCAACCTGGCAGTGGATCAGGGCATCCACAAAGGACTGACAGATCCAGCCATGAAGGGCGCTGAGGGTACGGGGCTCATGTTTAATGAGCGCTGTGAGGAGGCAGAAGAGGATCCCAACGACCCCGCTGACAGCATAGCGGAAATGGAGTATGACTTCCTGGTGAGACTGATCCAGGATGAGTACGCCGATGCCCACAGGGGAGGGGTTGTGGGTTCATCTGACGCTCATGAAGACGAACCACAAGCGCCGCTCATTGAGGATGCCCCCGTTCAAGTTGCTGAAAACGCCAACGCTCCGGATGCCAATGAGCCTGCTCCTGCAAATGCCCCCAACGACCCACAAGAGCCTGAAGGTCCCGTCCATGGCCCAGTTCAAGGCCCAATTCTGGTGGTGGTTGATGAAGATGTCGCCCCGGCTGCTTGAGACTTTTCCTCCATCCTTTTTCTGTATTTTTCTGATTTTCTGCTTTCTCTTGTTAGAATTCCATGGGCCTTTGAGCCCTTTAGCCTTGTACTAGCTTCCCTTTATCAATGAATAAAGATTCTGTTTTCCATGCCTTTGTTCTTTATTTCCTTTATGAATTATATAATAAGACTGTGTGGTATGCTCCTGTGAATGTTTTATTCCTTGTGATGATGTTTTGCTTCTGTAATGCAAAATTTGTCTAAGTCTTGAGCGATCGTGGGGGTCTTATTGTGAGATTGCCCCCCACTCCAGACTTTTTTGTTTTTGCTCTTGAAATTGAAAATTTGCCTAAGTCATGAGCGCTTGTGAGGGTCTTATGGTGAGATTGCCCCCCCGCTCAAGACTTGTATAAATTTTGTCTTTGACACAAACCTTGAAAATTTGTTTAAGTCTTGAGCGATCGTGAGGGTCTTATTGTGAGATTGCCCCTACGCTCAAGACTTGAGCAAAGTCCTTTTTGATTCTGAGACCATCATTCGAGCGCTCTGGCTCTTATCCTTTTCTTGGTTCTGCAGGAAATCCCATTTTCGAGCGCGAGGCGTTTTAAGAATCGACCAAGGCATACTAGGATTTTTTTTTTTTTTTTTTTTTTTTTGTTTTTTTTTTTTTTTGGGTGTGGTGGATCCCGTTTTCGAGCGCAAGGCGTTTTAAGAAACAGCCAAGGCCTACTAGGATTTTCTTCGCGATCCCCTTCCGTCTTGCCTAATTGGTTGTGAGCGTAACCAGTCTATCCTTACGAGGGCGTCCCCCCATGTGGAGTAGATTACTGGCCAGCGTAACCCATAAGAGAAAACAGCATTCATATTGGAATGGGTTGCCAACCACGCTCGAGAAGACGAGGGACGTGGGACTTATCCATTCAACCAACCAAAGAAACCGGAATACCAAAGAAATTAAAAAAGGATTATGTTACCTTTCACTTTGATTTGAAGTACATAGAACCCGTCAAAGTGGGTTGTTACATTGGAGTTTGCAAAGAGCTTTTAAACATAAAACCGCCGGAGGTTACATGCGTTCCAAGGGCGAGGCAAGCGCTCGCCTTGAAGTGTCTCCAGGGTGTAAGTGTTGTTAGCTCTGAGTTGTGTGACCTTGAATGGGCCTTCCCAATTGGGATCCAACTTACCCACGTGTCTGGATACTTCCACTTTCTTCAAGACCAAATCTCCCAACTGGAAAGTTCTTTCCTTCACACGCTTGTTGTACTGTTGGGCTACAGAGGCTTTATAGTGGTGGATCTTGGCCCACGCTCGGTCTCTCCTTTCATCCAGCAAGTCCAACTCCAAGCTCCTGTTACCCTCGTTGAGCTGAGGCTCGAAATAGCCTACTCGAGCGGATTCATTTACTACCTCCGCCGGTATCATTGCTTCTGACCCATAAACGAGCGCGTATGGCGTTTCTCCCGTGGCCGCTCGTGGGGTTGTGCGGTAAGCCCAAAGCGCTCCCTGCAGCTCCTCAGCCCATTCACTTTTCTTGCTTTCAAGCATGGTTTTCAGATGTTGCAAAATGATCCTGTTGGTAACTTCCGCTTGTCCATTGGATTGCGGATGTCCTACAGAGGTAAATCGCTGTTCTATCCCCAATTCAGAACACCACTCTCGTGTGTCAGCTGCTATGAACTGGGATCCATTGTCGGATATGAGCACCCTCGGTATTCCGTACCTGCAGATGATGTTCTTCCAAATAAAGTCCCTTACAACCTTGAAAGTGATTTTTGCAACAGCTTCAGCCTCGGCCCACTTGGTGAAGTAGTCGACGGCTAAAATGACAAACTTCCTTTGTCCTGCAGCCATGGGTAAGGGGCCCACAATGTCTATTCCCCACTGGTCAAAAGGCCAAGAAACATCTATCGGGATCATTTGTGCGGCTGGCAATTGAGGGAGATTTGAATGAAATTGGCATTTGGGGCACTTCCTCGAAAATTCGATAGCATCCTGAAGAACCGTAGGCCAATAAAACCCACTTCTCAGAATCTTCTTTGCCAAGATACGCCCTCCGGAATGATTTCCGCAACTTCCATTGTGTATGAGCTCGAGCGTTTCCTTTGCTTGGGAGGGCCTTAGGCATCTCATTGGGGGCCCTTGAAATGACTTTTTGAACAATCTCCCCTCGGGATCCAGAGCGAAACGAGGGGCCTTATTCCTGACCTTCCTGGCTTCCACCTTGTCAGTTGGAGTGATTCCATCCCTCAAGAAAATGATGATGTCGTCAAGCCAACAGGGCTCGTTTGGATCAATCATGGCGACCATCTCGGTGGCGACCCCTTCCTTGATCAAAGGTTCCTCAGTTCTGAGGAACGTAACAGAGCGCTCGGAGGTGCCTTCTAAAGCTGAAGCAAACTTTGATAGAGCGTCCGCACGCTCGTTTTCTCCTCGCGGTACTTGAAGTAGGTGAAATTCCTTGAACTTCCCAATGATTTCTCTGGCTTTCTTTAGGTACTGTACCATGGTGGTTTCTCGAGCCTCATAAGTTCCTTCAATCTGGCTCGCTATTAACTGTGAATCCACGTAGGCAGTGATTCTGGAGGCTCCATTCTGAAAAGCTATGTTCAACCCTTGCACGAGGGCTTCATATTCCGCTTCATTATTAGTGACTTGGAAGTCCAGCTTGATCGCAAAGTCCAGTTCAATCCCATCGGGGTTTCTGAGGGCCACTCCTATTCCTCCCCCTTGAGAGGTTGAGGAACCATCTGTGTGCAGTACCCATAACCCCTCACTCTCCGCAACGGTGGGCTCGAAACCAAAACGTTCAACCAACAAATCCGCCACAACTTGAGCCTGTATCGCGGTCCGGGGTTCGAAGCATAAGTCAAACTGGCTCAATTCGATGGCCCACTTGATTAATCTGCCAGATACGTCCGGCTTGGACAATACTTGCTTCAAGGGTTGGTCGGTGAGAACAGTTATGGAGTGCGCTTGAAAGTAAGGCCTTAGCCTTCTGGAAGCGTTAATAAGAGCGAACGCGAATTTCTCAATCTCCAAGTATTTCTTTTCAGCTCCTTGCAATGTTTTGCTCAAATAATAGACGGGCAGATGTTTTCTCTCCCGCACAGCGATTAGAACCGCGCTCGTGGCTTCAGGAGAAACAGAAAGATACATGAATAACCTCTCGCCTTCGACAGGCTTAGTCAGCAGTGGCGCGCTCGATAAGTAAGCTTTCATATCCTGCAGCGCCTTTTCACACTCTTCGGTCCAAGCAAAGTTACGTGCGTTCCTCAAAATTTTGAAGAAGGGAAGGTTTCTGTCCGCCGAGCGCGAAATAAACCTATTCAATGAGATGATTTTGCCTACCCGGACCTGCACCTCCCGCAAATTTCGAGGGGAGGGGATTTCCAGGATGGCTTTGATCTTCTCTGGATTGGCCTCAATTCCTCTCTGGCTGACCATGTATCCCAAGAACTTTCCCCCTTGTACTCCAAAGGTGCATTTCGAGGGGTTCAACTTCATTCCATATTGGCGCAAGATTGAAAAGGTGCGCTTAAGATCTTCCAAGTGGGAGTCCTGGCGCTCGCTTTTGACAATCATATCGTCCACATAGACCTCCATGGATCTTCCAATTTCTTTTTCAAACATCCTGTTTACAAGCCGCTGATATGTAGCTCCGGCGTTCTTAAGTCCAAAGGGCATGACTAGGAAACAATACACCCCCATATGGACAACGAACGAAGTTTTGGGGCGGTCTTCCGGGGCCATAAAGATCTGGTAATATCCCTGGAAAGCATCCATCATGCTCATGAGCTCGCAACCAGCGGTCGAATCCACTAATTGATCAATCCGAGGTAGCGGGTAAGGATCCTTTGGGCAGGCTTTGTTGAGATCCGTGAAGTCATTGCACATGCGCCACTTATTTGCGCTCTTGGGCACCAAGACGACATTGCATAACCACTCCGGGTACAAGATGGGCTCGATATATTGAGCCTCCAAGAGTTTATTAACTTCCTCTTCAATGACCTTTTTCCGAAAGCCATGCACATCCCGCTTTTTCTGCTTGATGGGCTTGAAAGATGGATCCACATTAAGCCTATGGACAATGACACTGGGGTCAATCCCGGTGAGATCAGAGGCCTTCCACGCGAATACATCCTTGTTCTCCCTTAGAAAATCGATCATCATGATCTGAGAAGGCCCTGAGAGGTTTGAGCCTATCTGTGTAGTCTTGTCTTTGTTTCCAGGCTCCAGCTCAATGGTGAGGAATTTTTCCGAGGGCTCGATTCTCACCTCAGGGCGAGGAAGTTCGAGCGCCCTTTTCTTTCCCGTCAAACGATCGCCAGAGGCTGGTTCACTTTCTTCCGGCTCGTCTCCTTCTGAGGACGATCCGCCAACGGTCCCTGGGGGAACACTCTCGAGGGGATTCTCCTCGTTGTTTCCTCTCTTCTTCTTGTTCTTCTTTTTGTTCAATTTTGCCCTTTTCCGTGCTGGGCTATCCTCGTCCAAGTTGGGGAAATCCACGGACTTTTTGGTGGAACCAATCTGGAAGGTTTTCTCCGCTTTTGGCTTTCTGAGGGACAGCATGTAACATTCCCAAGCCTCTCGCACATTGCACAGCACTTCTCCCACGCCCTCGGGAGTAGGGAATTTAATCTTCTGGTGGTAGGTGGAGATGATGGCTTTGAAATCCACGAGGGCTGGGCGCCCAATTATGATGTTGTAAGGGATGTCAATCTCCACCACCGCGTACGTCACCAAGAGCGTTTTGCGTTGCGGGGCTCGGCCGAATGATGTAGCCAGACGTATTTGCCCTCGTGGGACCACTTCCGAGCCTCCAAAGCCAATGAGGGCTGTTTTGAGAGGCTCGAGCGGGAGATCAACCTTCATTTTTAAGAAAGTAGAGTAAGGCAAAACATTAACTGAGCTTCCACTATCCACCAATACCCTTTTTACAACATGGTTATGAACATCTAAACTAACCACCATGGGGCAATCTGAGGTTACACCCTCCCCATGGGGCGTTACAATATGTTCTAGATCCCTATCATCAAAGCCTATTACATCATTTTCTCTTGATTTTGGAGCGTTTGATCTCTGAATAGCGTAGATAGGCTTGGGCATTGCTGGGCGTTGGTTGTAGCTCCGAATGTGCCTCCGTCGAGAGGCGTTTGAATCCCCTCCTGATGAACCTCCCGCAATCATATTTATGACTGCGAATGGCTCGTTCTCTTGCTCAGGGGCTTTGCCTTTGTTGCCTCGGCGGCCGCTGCTTTCAGGGGGTCCCCTACCCCTTGGGCTCTTTGACCGGGAAGGACTCCTTCTTCTCCTTTCTGAGCGCTCATTGCATTGTTCATCGTAGCGCTCGAGCACCCGGACAAACTCCTTCAGGTGGCCCCCTGCAACGAGCCTTTGGATTTCAGCCTCCAACTGCCGGCACTCATCCGTGTCGTGCCCTCTCTGCTTGTGGAAGGCGCAGTACTTGTTCGAGCGCCTGAGTGAGTCTGTTTCTCTCATTTTGATGGGTCTTTTGAAGAGCTTTTTATCGGAGAGATTGTAGACTTCAGAATTTGGCCGGGTGAGCGGAATGCGCTCGAATCTACGAGGGGGTAGTGGCGACTTTCTGCGCTCTTGAGGGCGCTCTTTCTTTACTGCCACATCCCGCCCCCGCTCGTGATGAGGTCGCTCGTTCCTGGCCGGGCTATGATGTCGGGGACCATTCGTCCCATACATATCTTCGAGCGCGAAAAATGGCTCGGCTATCTCTCTCAGGCCCATGAGGGTCCCAGGCCTCCTCTCCACGATGGCATCAGCAAACTTTTTGCTCACATACTGCTTGTGATCTACAGCCTGGAAGAGAACTGGGATCAAGAAATCCATTGAGGGCCTTTCCACCTGCAAGATCTCTTTATTGAAGCGGGCGAAGAACGAGCGCAGTGATTCGCTCTTGCCCTGCACCACATTGTAAAGCGCTGTGGGTGCGGTGACTGGTGCCTTCAAAGAGTTGAAGTGGTTGAGGAAGACATCGGCCAGTTCTTCATATGAGTGGATCGAGCGCGGTGGCAGGCGCTTGTACCACTCTTGAGCCATCCCTACCAAGGAAGTGACAAACACTTTTGCCCAGTAGTGGCTGGAATGCTCGTAAAGGTGCATGAGATGCACAAAATGATCCAAATGCTCCGCTGGATCGGTTGTCCCGTCGTATCTGTTGATGGATGTGGGGACTTTGGCCATGCCGGCTTGGGCCATCAAAACTTCTTCGACGAGGGGTGAACCTCTCGCCAGCGGGTGATATTCGTACGTGCCGAAGTTTTCCTCCGGCTCCTTCCGACGGGGGACCCTCGGTGGAGGATCCTTGGTGCGGGTGCTCCTGGCGTCAACCCGTTCATCCCGAGTATGGGAGATCTGAGTTGAGCGCCCTCGTGAGAGCTGTCCCACCATATCCTTGAGGCCCTGTAGCTGGTCTTGCACAGCCGCGAGGACGTCAGGGTTTACTTCCACTTGCTTGTCTTTGTGGGCTCGTGAGCCCCTCCTGGAGACATGAGAGTCTCCTTCATTTTCATTCACTCGCTCCGTGGGTTCTCTGTTCCTGCCCACGGAGGCGCGCTCGTTGCCCTCCTGTTGGGGCACTTCTCTGGCCGGTGGTGGTGGTGGTTGTGCCCTCAAGACAGCCTGAGCTTCTCTGAGGGGAAAGTTCTGTTGTCCGCCCAAAGGGGCGGCAATCTGAGTGGCCTGCCCAGAGGGGAAATACATGGAATGGAATCTTTCCCATGCCCCCTGAGCCGCCTGAACCTCACACTGGGCATATAGAGCCCGTAGCTGTTGAGTGGTCAACGGAGGTAACTCCACTCCTTCAATCTCCCTGGGAACCACCACTGGGAGCTGGATCTGGCCGGCGTGATATGGCTGGACCGGCGGCATCATGGCGGCCGGAGTGAGAGTATAGCCTGGAGGTGGCATCATGTAACCTTGCATTCCAAGGTTCATCTGGGGAGGGACCCAGGAATTCTGTGCAAGCGGCGGTGGAGCTGAAAAAGATACTCCTCCCGCGGTGGCGGGAATGGGCATCGCCGGCGGTGCGGGTGGCGGTGCAGGAGACTCTGCCTGTGGAGTCACTCCTACGGCGGGAGGTGCTACATCAGCGGCGGCGGAAGGCGGCGGCGCTCCACCAGTGGCAGTGGAGGGAAGAACAACGTTTGCACCTTGGGAGGTGTTTTCTCCTCCTCCTACAGCACCAGATCTCGTTGCAACCATGGCTGTTGAAGATGAAGATGTGCTTGTTTTTCCACCAACAAAAAGAAAGGAAGTAGGAAGAAGATTGGTTTCCCACAGACGGCGCCAAAAATGATGGGTCCGGAAATGGATGGTCCGAATCCGATCACTTTACGATTTGTATTTTGTGGAGGAAACCACCGGAGCTTCGCCGGAAATGAGGAAGTGAGTTCAACCTGTTGGGACAAGCACAAGAAAGTCAGACGGCCAAGCTGGGGGACTGGGGGTGATACCCAGTTTGGCTCTCCGACGCTCAAGTCAGTTCAGTTCAGTGAAGAAAATGTAAGTTCAGTCACAGTTGCAGTGAGGAAGAAAGCTTAGAGAATGCTTACAGTGTAGAAGATGACTTGGGTTATTTATAGTTGAGGGTCAAGGGCCCTTTGGTCATTTGCCTCAAGTGGTCCTGGCCGAATGTTGCCCTAACACGTGGCGCTGTGAGAGAGAAACCTAGGAGGAATCTTCTGCAAAAGCGGCCCAAAAGTTAGTGCTAGCAACAGTGGCAGGTGCGCGGGCATGTACGTTGTGTCAGAGAGCCATGTGGGTGGTTGGTAACGAGGGCTTGAGAGCGCGCTCGTGACAACCTTGAGTCTTGGAGGCCAAGATATCCGCTGAGGGGAATGTTGGCTCCAATTCAAACGACGAGCCAAAGGAGAGGCCACTCTGAGGGAGTGTGACGCTCGAAGAGGGCTCCATTGGCACGTAGGCGTACCCATCGTTGGGTTTGTTGGACGCTCGTGGGAGTGATAGCGCTCGTTGGGCTTAACTCCTGAAGAAGACCTGCGCTCGTTGGTTCCAGCGCTCGTGAACTGATGATGCAGCCTGGGGGAGACAGATGTCATCATCTCGGTGATGCCACGTGTCTCAATGTGGGACGATCGTATTTTGACCCCATCAGTACTTATAAAAGAAATTACATGGCAAATAATTAAATAACTGGATTACGAGTGAAAAGGGACATAAATTACGAATTTAAAACACCATATCCAACTATATAACCTAAGGACAAAAAAAAAAAAGTTAAACTCTAGCTCATTAATTAATCCTTGCCTACCACTTACCAGGGATAAGTAGATAAATTGCTTAATTATAAATATATGTACTTATAAACATATAAATTTTGAATTCTGAGCCTCCAAAACTAACAACCATCCTCTTAAACAACTAAAAATAATAATGTTTGCTTAACCTTGACTTGACTTGTCAACTATTCTTGATTCTTGAATTGTCCAAAGTCCAAAGTCCAAACTCCAAACGAAATATCCAGTTATCCACCACCTAATTCGAAACTCGAAAGCAACATGTCTGAACTCTGAACTCTTATCTCATTAATTAATGCATACCTTTAACTTACGTTAACCTCAACACCATTCTTGATTTGGCCAAAATGTCAACTACACCGAACAACGATGCTCGTTGCGCAACTTGATGCCCGAATCTAGACCAAGTACACAAGGCATATTTCCATGGCAGCTTCCTTAGTTCCCTTAACAAATTTCATCTTCTTCAATTCACTTTCTTGGAGATCTAATAACAAAGCCCCATCAATCTTCTGAGCTGCATTCATGGCGTACGCTGCTCTTGCATCTGTTCTGCACATCACGGACCGAATGTTGGATCCTGATTCGTGCTCTGTTCCTTGCAGTAGGAAGAAAATGGAGTCCCTGAAGCAAACTGTTGAGTCGTTGCTAGCCCTTTTGGAAAGATGCGGCAGCCAAACAGTGCCTAAGAGTTTGGAATCAAGAATCAGGGATTCGGGTTATAGAGCAGAAGACATTCTTGAAACCCACATAGCAAATCACTTTCTGAGGGTTGGTGATGATAACAGGGACAAGAAGGGGAAAGGGTTGAAGAAAGTGATGAATGAGATTGCTTCGATTGAGAAAGACTTGAGGAAAGTGATGGAGGATGTTGTTTCCATGGAAGATGGTTTGAGGAAGAACGGTGGTGGTGGCTTTAATGGCACCTTCACGTCTCGGAGGGGGGAAAATGTCGTTGCGGTGGGGATAAACGAGGCGCTGAAGGAGCGAATAATGGACGAGCTGGTTGGGCACGGGGCAGGGCTCGAGGTCATACCGATAGTCGGTATGGGGGGAATTGGGAAGACCACGCTTGCACGTACTCTATTCGACAATCAAACGATTATGGAGAAGTTTGATATTCGTGTTTGGGTTACGATATCTCAAGAGTATCGTGTCAAGGACGTCCTCAGTAGCCTTGTGCGCGAGATTGAAGTATGTTTGAACGAAAAGAAAGATGATGGGAGAGAAATGGTCGATTATGTGTACAAGAGTTTGTATGGCAGGAGGTATCTGATTGTACTGGATGATGTGTGGAGTGTGAAGGCTTGGGATGATGTGAGGAGGCTATTTCCGAATAACAACAATGGAAATAGAATCATGTTGACGACGAGGCAGGGCGAAGTCGCTGCTCTGAGCTCGTATCAGCATGAGCTGAGTCTTCTTGATGAGGAGACGAGTTGGAACTTGCTTTGCCAGGCATTGTTCGGGCACGAACAATGCCCGCCTAGATTGGTAAGAATCGGGAAGGAGATTGCGAAAAGTTGCAGGGGACTCCCCTTAGCCATCGTCGTGATCGTGGGGCTTCTCTCGAAGGAGATGACGCGAGAGTATTGGGAATATATTGCAGACAATGTGAGTTCAATCTTGGCAACAAATGATGAGCAATATTGCTTGGAGATACTGTCTTTGAGTTACAACTACCTGCCTCAGAACTTGAAAGCCTGCTTTCTTTATATGGGAGTTTTTCCGGAGGATTACGAGATTTCTATTTCCAAACTCGTGAAGTTATGGGTTGCAGAGGGATTTCTGAAACCGACTCGGTGTAAGAGCTTGGAGGAGATCGCCGAGGAGTCGTTGTTGGATCTTATTGATAGAAATCTCATTCTGGTTCGACAGAAAGGGTCAATGGGGAAAGCCAAAACATGCAGCATCCATGATCTGTTGAGGGAAATATGCATCAGGGAAGCAAAGAGAGAAAAATTCCTCTATGTCCTGAATAGATACGTCCAATTTGACCCCCAAGAGGCGAACGAGCAACGTCGCCTGAGTGTCCATCCCAGCATTATAGAAGATGTGGATACTTCATCCTCTTCAGACGACGACGAGGATGAGGATGAGGATGATAGTGATGACGGTTCTTCAAGTGGCGATGGTGGTAAAGAAAATGGAGTTGAAGTCCTGTTTGATGTAATGAACTCAATGCCGCTTACCCGTTCTTTCATGTCGCCTGCTAGTTTTCCTTCTGGCAAATCAAGATTCAATTTTGGCTCAAAACTGTTGAAAGTAATGGACTTTGAAAAGGATTCAGATCTATTCCCAAAAGAAGTTCTTGACTCGGTTAACATAAGGTACTTGGCCCTTGATCATCTCTTGGGACTTCCTTCTTCAATAGGCAGACTCTGGAACCTACAAACCTTAGTTGCTTCGTGCTTAGCCGGCGAAGATCTGCCACCGGAAATCTGGGATATGACGCAGTTACGGCACCTCAAGGTTGGAAACTGCTATCTCCATCCCGAGACAACAGAACACGAGCACTCCGCGGTCCTCAGAAACCTCCAAACGCTCTCAGGTGTAATGAATTTCAAATGCAGGAAGAAGGTCCTCGCTCGAATGCCCAACCTACGAAGATTGAAGATCACTTTCGACGACCCCAAGACATCCAAGTGGTCGAAGTATCGTCTAAGCAATCTCATCCTTCTGCACGAGCTGGAATCACTGAGCTGCATCTTTGACCATGTCGTGCCTAACAAGACCTTCATGAAGAGCCTCGCCCTCCCGGCTTCCCTCAAGAAGCTGACGTTGAGGGGGTGCCGGATCCCTTGGGAACACATGACGGTCATCGGCATCCTGCCTAATTTGGAGGCCCTCAAGCTGCAGAAGGAGGCCTTTCAGGGGCCCGTTTGGGAGACGAACGAAGGGGAGTTTGAGCAGCTCAAGTTCCTGCTGCTCGAAAAGCCAATCGATCTAGTGGAGTGGAGAGTCGAGGGCGAGCATTTTCCGCGGCTGCAGCGACTCGTTCTGAGGGAGTGCAACTTGCAGGAGATCCCTTGTGAAGTTGGAGATATTGTGACTCTTGAGATGATTGAGCTGTATGATTGCAGCAGAGGTACTGAAGTTTCTGCTAAGGAAATACAAGAGGATTGTGATGGTGTTAGAGTGGTGGTACATCCAAGAACAATCACAAGGCATGAGAGCTCCTCTGCATCAAGTGGTTCCTCCTCTTCATCATCATCAGAGAGTAGCAGCTAGTGCGTACAAACCGAATATATTTATGTATGTTGTTTTCTTACATGTAGCAAATTTCTTTACGAATTTCAGTCGACATTAGATCGAGCGTGCCTAGTTACTAGTTTTGACATGCACAGTCTTAATTGATGCTTTTATTCTTATAAGGGAGTCACGCCTAGAGGTCCAATGCGTTTAAAGTGATGTTTGAGCTCAAAGATACGAGTATTCAAGGCGATACAAGATATTACAATAGTTTCAGTAGTTTCAAAATTAGTCAAAGTTATGAACATTCCTTGTATGGTCTTAAAGTTCAATTCAAGATTTGATTAAAATATGGCAAAATACCTTTCGCAACCCTCAATTATATTTCATGGTGTATTGATTGTGAAAATTATACTTAATTAACTCCTTTAGTAAGAAATCATAAAGATGAACATCTTATTGTTCTGAGTTATATAATTATAATTTATAAATACTGCGGCTTTTCACCATCGTCGTTGGGGTGTGTTAATTAAAGGATCCCATAATTCAGGAATATATATGTAATTCTCAATAAAATAGGGATACTTTTGCAATATGTCATACCTCAGGGATGCAAGTGTAATTCCTCTAACTTGAGATACTAAAAAGAAAATAACAATTCTGCATCTGGTCGATGATTTAGCGCCCTCTCTCTCTCATCTCTCTAGTCTCTACACCGAAGCCTGCTCACACTCTCACCTGGTTCTACTGAAGAAAGCTGCTGATCTCTGAGAGTTGGATCTAGAACGACTCCTCTTCGTAATGAGAAGGTGAAAATTCTTCACGTATTCGTAATTTTGTTCTCTCTGATTTGTATTTACGTAAATGGAGCTGGATCTGCTCATAATTTTAGCAATTGATCCATCAGGGCAGCGCATAGACACCAGCTCAAGCAATCTGGTGTGAAGGGCATGTTTGGCAAGCTCTCAATTGCTGTAATTGTGCTGGTGATCTGTACTGTTTCGCTTTTCTCCACTGTGAAGAACACGACTCTATCGTCAGTCTCTCTGAAGGAGGTACTTTTTGTTTGTGATTCTCCATCAATTCCGGATTCTAAGCTTTGGTGTTGTTTTAAGCTATTGATGAACAGTTAAAAGACTGGTTAATTGTGAAAACTGTTTTTAACTGGACTACTGATAATAGTTCATGTGGAAACTTGTTTTCGGTTATTACTTTGTTGCTTGATTGGGATCGCAAGAATGGAAGGTTATGTTCGCTGTATCTGCAGCTGCATTTGCAGTAGAAATTAATTGCTCTGATAGTAGATCTGATGTGAATGCTCAGCATCGTTTCGTTTAGGTTTACTAAAAAGAGTTATTTGTTACACTTTGTTGAATTTGGGGGCAGATAAATGTGGACACTCTTTGGGAAACAGCTGATTCTGGTGGATGGAGACCATCATCTGCTCCTAGATCTGATTGGCCACGTAGGTTTTTTCTTGAATTTTTTGGAATTTTTTGTGTTCATAGGTGTTTCTAGATTTTGTGGGGTCATCCTGCAAATGATTTTGTAGGACGTAGTTTTGTTTGTTATGCTTGTTTGTCTTGATTCAATTTGTTTGAAAAGCTATCTGGATGTGCTGATTATGGTTATTATCTAAATGCAAAATGCAGCTCCTCCAGTAGAAACCAATGGCTACTTACGAGTTCGTTGTAATGGTGGCCTCAATCAGCAAAGAAGTGCGGTATGAACCAAAACCTTGTTATTGTATTGTAACTAATCTCTGGTTCTCCCTCGAACAATTTGAAGTCACTATCTTGAACTCTTTGTAGTTTGTGAGTTTAGAGTTGTTTCCTGAATGAAATTTATTATGATCTTAGATTGCATTATAGACTGGTTTATTAACATAATGAGTTCAGTTTTGTTAGTTTTAGTTAATTCATGCTCCAATTGATGATTATTTCTTTAATATCGGTGCTCATTTGATTGATAGATCAAAGACAAAACTTTCACCTTGACTGGGGCTTTGGGTTCACCTGGAAATGAGTCTCATTTCAGATTTTAAACAATATTTCAAATTAAATCTGGATTACGCATTCTTGATTCTTGGATGTTTATTCTTTATAACGATTTTGGAATACCACCTGAAGTTAAATTTCGGAGTACCTGTTTCTTTCTGTGGTTATTCTGTAGTAATTTCATAGTTCATGCATCATGATCATGAGCAAAAAAGTAAATTTACCCTTCAACCCAATTTGAGGTTATGATTGTTTTTCTTATATTGCAATAATGATGCTCTTTTTGTGTGCTTATTACATCTCTCGCAGTAGTTTTCTTGGTCATGCCACCACTTCCAAATGTATTATCTGGTTTTCACTTGCTCTACTGTTAGATATTTATTAATGAATTTAATTCATGATGTCACATCCATGAAAATTCAAATTGCTTGATGTAAAAAGATGAGAATACAATCTTGTTTGTCTTCTCCTTATGTAAGGCTAAGCACTTCTCCTTATGTATTATGGATAAGGCTAACCTCTTCAATTTATAAAAGTAGTTTGCAAGATTTTGTATACTCATGTTGATGAATTGTCCAATATGTTAGATCTGTAATGCTGTTCTTGCTGCTCGGATCATGAATGCTACACTTGTGCTGCCTGAACTGGACGCAAATTCTTTCTGGCATGATGATAGGTATCTATTCCCAGGAAAACAATCTTTATACATAGTATACCAATATGTTTATGATATATATTTTGTATCTTCACATGGGAGTTTGACCAAGTGTACTCTAGATTTCTGCAGCTTTGAACTTATTACTAGAACATAGGGGAAACATCAGAATGAAATTAGATTAGTGTCTATAGTCATATATGGCATTTGTGGAAAGTTCGTTACAGCTTATGCTATACCTTTGTTAGCACTTAGTATATATTGTTTCACCTGGAGTTTTTACCTATTTTGCTTGAGATGTCTGCAACTGCAAGTTGGCTAGAACACATTTCATTTTGGTAAAGAAATTTGTATATATCTTTCACCTTATGCTTAATTGGTTTTCTTCATCTTTCTATGCTTTGAAAGCTTTAGGATGTGATTATAGTTTAGGAGCTCTTAGGTAATTTAATCTAAAGTAATGGGTTTCTTTGGGAGCATCAAGCCACAAAGTATAAATGGTCTGCATAAGTTGCTGTTTGCTGGCACTGAGTGTCTGTAAAGCAGACCTCAGGCAAGTCAGTCTAATGTTAAAATAACCGAGATTGCAAAATATTCCGTAAGAGTACTGTTGCAACGTTGTTTCAACATATTGTTCTAGTCTATTGAAGGCATACCTTTTACTCTACTCAATTTAAATTGCATCTGAGTGTTATCTATTTTATATCTGTTCCTTTGTAGTGGGTTTCGTGGTGTGTATGATGTCGAGCACTTTATCAAGTCATTGAGATATGATGTGCGAATAGTGGAAAGCATTCCAGAAATCCGGAAAAATGGGAAAATGAAGAAGATAAAAGCTTTTCAGGTTAACCTTGTGATTTTTGTTAAGTCTTTACAAGGTGTGGGTTCATGAATATATTTTGACCACATTCTGTGTTTCAGATACGACCCCCACGAGATGCTCCAATAAGTTGGTACACAAATGAAGCTTTAAAGAAGATGAAAGAACATGGTGCTATTTATCTTACTCCTTTCTCACATCGTTTGGCTGAAGAGATTGACAACGCTGAGTACCAGCGACTCAGATGTAGAGTGAACTATCACGCCTTAAGATTTAAGCCTCACATCATGGAGCTGAGTAACTCAATAGTGGATAGGCTTCGTGCACAAGGTCACTTCATGGCCATACATCTTCGTTTTGAGATGGATATGCTGTCATTTGCCGGGTAAGTTCCTGAATTCCTACGTCGATATCTGAAAATGTGGGTCTGTTATAGTTGAAAATTCACACCCAAACCACCTGTACTCTTGTTTTCTTGCATTCCCTGGACCATCTTTAAAGCTCTCGAGAAAGAATAGCTGAATCATAGAAATGAAGAAATTAAGGAAGCAAGGGCAAATGGCTTCTGGCTTCTGGATCTTTTTCGTTAAATCTCTCTTTTCTTCTTCATATATTGAATCGTGTAGGTACAAAATGAGATAATTGTATGAAACACAGTACATTCTTAGTTTGACGGAAGACTCAATTCAGTTGGGACCATTTGTTTTGTTAGTTTGACATTGAGTCCTTTCAGTTGATATTTTGGGGCATGACATGCTGTTGGCAAGGTGACAGCCTGAACCATTGGAGATATGCTGATATGGGAACCCCGAATGTTAATTAATAAAGAGGCCACAAAGACTATCCCACAATAATGAGGGATCCAAATCTCTTGCTTAACATTGCATGATAATTTCTGGTGGAAGGTGTCTTAGGAAGAAAATAAGGATTTTATTTTAATATGCTAAGAGTTTAAAGTGATGCAATATCTCATATTGCTTATTTCAGGTGCTTTGATATATTTACTCCAGAAGAACAGAAGATTTTGAAGAAATATCGGGATGAGAATTTTGCACCTAAGAAACTTGTCTATGAAGAGAGAAGAGCAATTGGGAAGTGTCCTCTAACTCCTGAGGAGGTAATTTTTCAATCTTGTAAGCAAGATTAACTATTGTTAATTAGATTGTCTACTGATGTTTCATCATCTATAATAGTACCAAATAAAGACCCATTATTAAATATTGTCTTCAACAAAGGCTCGATATTTATGTGTTCTTATGTGATAACAACTTAAATGGCTTGGTGCTTAAAATAGAGGATCCATTCAAACAGTACACATCAACTTCTGTACCTGTCTGAACCTGAGATTTAACTTTTAGGTGATTTTGTTGAAAATGTGCCACTTACATCATCCATTAACATCTTCACCACGGATGTAACACCCGTACGACAAAGATATTGTCTTGTCGTTGGGCCATAGTACATAACACTGACGACCTGGAATGGAGGTAGGATTCCAAGGTTTTTTTTTTTTTTCTTTGTGGGGTGGGGTGTTTACAATCTCTATAAACTTTTTGTAAAAATAATATTTTTAAAAAACTTTAGGGGGCTGGGAGCGCACCCCAACCCCCATCTGTCTCCGTCTATGTCTGAGGTAGTAGGCAAACAGAGTTATCAGTGCATTAATATGATTCTCCAATCCCATGCAGGTTGGTCTCATTTTACGAGCTATGGGTTTTGACAATTCGACTAGAATATACCTTGCAGCTGGCGAACTATTTGGTGGCGAGAGGTTCATGAAGCCTTTTCGGTCTTTATTCCCTCGTCTCGAGAATCATAACACAGTAGACACAACTGGTGAGCTGGCAAAAAGCACACGTGGCTTGGTGGGGTCCGCTGTGGATTATATGGTTTGTCTTCTTTCGGACATATTCATGCCAACATATGATGGGCCGAGCAACTTTGCAAATAATCTTCTCGGCCACCGTCTCTACTATGGTTTCCGTACAAACATTCGGCCTGATCGAAAAAATCTTGCCCCTATCTTCATTAATCGGGAGAAAGGCCACACAAAAGGTTTTGAAGAATCGATCAGGCATGTGATGCAAAACACAAACTTTGGTGGGCCCCACAAACGCGTCTCGCCTGAATCGTTCTATACGAATTCATGGCCTGAATGCTTTTGTCAGATGTCTGCTTCTAATCCGGCTCATAAATGTCCGCCGGATAACGTTTTGGATATCCTGGACAGTCAATTGACAACAGGAGGAATTGATGATTCGGACTCTAGCATATCAAATTCAACATCCGTGGTAGAGAGGTAGGAGTTAAGGTTGAGCACTAGTTGAGAAATGGTCCATAATCCCTCTGAAGCTGCTGCATTATGAAGCCAGATTGAAGCCTGAGTGGCCTTTTTCCTGATTTGGCTGTGCAGGTATTTATATCTCAAGAAAATTACGAAATTAATCCTTTGAGTATGGCCGTGTATAGATTGTCTTTTTATTAGTCTGTTATGTTTCAAAAATTGGCTATTGTTGCCCTTCCGTTTTGTTACGTTACGATTTCACTCCCTTATGTTTCAAAACTCAACACATTTAGTCCTTTTTGCCTATCTTTTTGTTCGTTTAATGTTCCGAAAAAGGACCAAATGTGCTAATTTTGTTAACATAACGGATCGAAACTGAAAAGTTACCGATGAAAAACATATATAGTCATATTTAAAAGAGTATGATTTTGACAACTTTGCTTTTCTGTTCTAGAGCGTTTTCCAAATCTGTAATATTTCTTTCATACCTTTTGCAGTTCTTTATTTCTTTTGCTGGTTGGCGTGATGAACTTAAGAACATTGGCCACCCAGTTTGCTTAGGAATGGGCCATGTAGACAGATACATGTAAAGATGATCGCGCAAAAAGACTAGAGACTAGAGATTCGAGTGGTAACATTTCCATATATGCTTTCTTGTACCTGCAGTTTGTACCGATAACCAAACGTCTGTAAATGACCGACTGATTTTACGAGGGAAATGACAAAGGAAGTTCTGTTATCTTAGTTAACACTTCTTCCGTTGTTGATATCATTATATTGGCAAAATTCATTTTCTTCCTGGGGAAATTTTGAATGCCCTTGAGCTTAAGCCCAATTACGAACGAAATCATCTTGTTCTTCATGTATTTTTCTTTTGAATATTCAATTTCACCCTCGATCTAAACATTATTAAAGTCGTTCAGGAATTCGAACTGCTAAGTTATGTTGTAGCGCGAACTCAACTATACAGAAACTTTATCAATTCGGAGGAAAATAAATTTGTTTTGATATGAAATATTATGCTCATACGAAAAATAATGGAACACGTTCAAACACATCAATTTCGGCCTAAACGGAACCTGTATTGTAGAGAAAACAATCTCAACAATAACTCAAGTAGAAAATGTCTAATTATCATAAGACTGAAATGGAATTATAGACCAAGACATATAAGATCTTCTATTCTACTTCATTTAGTAGAATGTAAGACGTGCACTGTATATGAAATACCAACCTGATGAAATTACAGAAATGAACAACTAATATATTCATTTGGGCATAAACCGATCAGATCACAAAAAAGACTTTTCCTGATTTTCTAATAGATCAGGTATTCAATACCTACTCGTTAAACAAGTCCTTGGAGAGAGCTTTACTTGTCAGCCGACTGGAACCCAATTAAATGGGATATAGAAACCAATAAAAAAAATAAAAAAAATCATGTGGCATAGAATTCGACTGTAAAAATGACACATCATGTTCAAGTTGTAACTCAGTTTCTACACATGAAAGAAGATCTAAATTGACCACTTTCCTGGAGCAGCAAGAGTTTTAAGACCCAGAATACAATAACACCTCTCTCTCACGCTTCTTAAAAACCTTTTCCATTCTATTGTTGGTGAAATAACACGAAGGCCGAACATCCAAACCAAAACCGAAAACACCTAGCAAACACTATCAAGTTACATTTACATCCTGCAATTTTACAAGAAATACCGAGAAAACTACATAATTGAAAATATTTTCGATTGAGAAACTCAGCCTCCCTAGTGACTCCGCAACTTGTTGGCAACGTAGAGAAGGTGACTGATGTTTGTAGGTGGATAGTTCTGTAGCAATTTGAGATTGGAGGTGAAGTCACCTGCAAGTAAACGCCTCCGGACGATAACCAGCATTGCACAACATACTCGGAGCAATGTTTCCTGCGAAATTTTCAATTGTTCAACCATCATATAACTTGAAGACTATTGATATTTGATTCTCATCGAAACGTTTTTGAGACGTTTGCCATCCTAGTCAAAGTCTGAAATTTCAGTTTTTATTTTAATAACTTTATCGCGTGAGACTAATTGGGTCATTTAGCAATCCCTCTTGGGTTTTACAAATTTGCCAAGTTCAAGATGAGGTCTGCTCCCTTGGGAATAGGAGCTATGTAACAAGTGTTGACAATCTTAATATAAGAAAGATTGTAGATCATATATTGTACCGAATAATGCACAATCCAAATAAATTAGATTATAGATACCAAAAAATTGAATAATTAAATAAGATTTTGACTTACTTGAGGACCGTCAGGATCACTCAGAAGGGTGTCCCAGATTACGAGACTGTCCGCAAAATTGAATTCTTGGGTCAGAAGGAGTGTAATCCACCTGAATGCGTAAAATTGGGGATTGACCTGCCACAAGCATAGGAGTGAAAACAACCATGTAAGTACATCCAGAAATGAGATAACCGAGTCAAAGAACTAAAACACATAGGAGAAACTTTTACATCTAAATTGCAAACTATTCACTTTGCTGATACTCATACTAATGGATTGCTATTATGGTTATGGGAACTTGCCAATAACTCTGAATACTACCATTCATATTCCTCTCCCCAAATTGTTACTTGTTGATTATATTATATTTTTGAACATTAAAAAAAAACATAACATGCTGCCCGAAAGTAGGGTGTACAATATATTAGAATCATACTTTTGTAGTCATTTCAAGATGACGCCACAGTTCCTCGTCATGCTCTTTTAAAAGCTGTGATAATCTTGCAATGGTGGCTCGGATGCCCACAACACTGTTATCAAGTTGTTGAACAAAATTGTCCCGAAAGTCACTCAATAACTCCACAAAACAGAAGAAAGTGTCTGCTTCAGCAGTAGCCTGCAGGACTTGCAAAAGAAAATGATAATTGAAAAAGAAACTCAAAAAGGCACATGGAAAATACAGATTTATTGCTGTATGGAGAATTGAATCAAAAGAATCAAATAAAAAAACTTTTGTCCAACTTTAAGAAAATGAACTTGGTAATGTTAACTGCAGCATGCTATGACCAGAAATTAGGGAGAACTAACAAAAACAATAGGTTGCAACTTCTATTCCATACATAGTTTTCAGTCCCACACTCTAGCCCTCCTGCACATAACACCCTCTATCTTGACTTTATTTATTTATTATTTTATTTTGTTTAAATTCAAAGATTCAAAGGGAATTTTCATAAGAGAGAGCCCAAAATTAGATAAATCGTACTTTGGCTGGAATAATAATTTCAAAAGCACAACATTTTTTAAGCCTATTTGGTCAATGCAGCAGTCGATGTATGCTGTCAACTACCATAACAATTAAATCTGCGCACCTCATAATCATTAATGAAATTACAGACAGTAAACAAATCTTACCGCACTTTCCTCATTAGGGTCATTTCTGAATACATAAAACAATGGTGCCAAGATTTCATTCATCCCTTGAACATATCTTATTCCTGGATTCAACTTTGCAAATACAATCAATATGCGCCTCAAAGCCTCCTGCAAGGAAATTAGAGCAAATAAATAAACATCTAAATGCAACACTATCAGCTCCAAGGAAAAAAAAAATAAAATAAAACTACACTATACTTGGTTGGATTTAGCAAAAGATGAGTCCCCCGAGAAGAAATGTATGTCTGGATGAGTGCGCATGACATCCCTCTCTATCTGTTCAATGATCTCAGTGTCCTAAAAGTGAAACATATTAGAGTTATAATGAGTCTTTGTGTTTGAACTCACATGGTGTAGTCCAGTTGCAAAATTGCAGTAGGCACTAGGCATTACTGTAACTTAAAGTTCAGAGGGTGGGAGAAAGGTACCACAACAACAATGAATCTGCACACATGCTCTAGTAAGGAGAAAGTACCTGGAAAAATTGATTCCATATGCTACTCTTGCCAAGACTCAAGGGATGTTCTTCATGATTTATCTCTGATCTAGAGAGGAAACCAGGGCTGAAATTATCTATTTCGTGGTTTTCAAGACTTGATTTTTCCAGCCTCCTTGCAATCTCTGACTAACTAGCCAAGGAAACATTTAGAATATGCCCAAAAAGTTGAGATATATTGCGGAATTAGTTTACTTTGAAAGCACAAAATGAAGATGCCCACATATGTTTATATATTTCAGGCGACACATTTTTCTAACCAAGATTTTAGATCGATATGTATCTAGAAATATATTTCTACTAGTTTGAGTACATTGACAACATTTTTCATGACTACTAAATTACTAGTTTCTATATGTTTGTTTCCTGATTATCCAAAATTATATTAATATATGTCTAGCCACAGTGAAAACTATACCTCAAGACACAGGAAAATATTGAAAAACTATATTCAAGAACTTACAGGATTCATCAGTAGCTCATCTTTAAACTGCTTATACTGAGACCTTTTCTTGGCCATTTCTGAAGGCCAAAGAGAGCGATCACTTGGTAGATAGCCTAATAGTAGCTGCAAAGAGTCCATATGAATAACTTAATCCAGATTATAAAATTTCTGAAATCAAAAGAAAAAGAGCAGAGCCCTATATTTTCTCATCTTTTACGTTTTCCATGATGCTTACACAGGAAAATTTATATTAAGATTGCCTCAACAAAAACCAGAAAAATGCTTTCTTCACAAACTCTACTTGTCTAAGCATATTATAACTTTTCTGATGGGAAACTATACAGAATATTATCTTACTTAAGCAAAATTTTATGAAAATTGTCAATCTCAGGCACATATTATAACTTTTCTGACGAGAAACTAGAAAGAATATTATCTTGCTTAAGCAAAATTTTATGAATATTATCAATCTCAGGCGCATTTATTTTCTTCATTTTTTCCTTTGATAGTTCAATCTTAGGACAACAATATGTACTGGTTGATATATAACAACAAAACCATAAGCATATTATTTCCATAAAGGTCACAACATATCATTACATCAAGCCCATACCTTCCAGACTGTAGCACGAATGCCAGCTCCATCGGGTATGCCTTGTGATGCTAGCCTCCGCAATTCTCCCAAATTTATGACCTTCCTAGACAACTATGCACACCAACAAAACACGCATTAACAAACAAGACAACTCAAAATATCAACTATAAAGCTCAAAAAAATATATCACAATCAAATGCCAGCGTCTAACATCAAACCTATCAACCACGGTAATAGTGATCGTTAAACTCATGCCCAACAGGTCTCTCTACATTCAGTCACAATCACATTATAATCTATGAGCCAAGTAGAAACCTTTATTACTTTCTACAAATACAACAGTGAGTAAAAGCACTTAGACAAACCAATAACGCAACATAAACCCCACATTTGCTCCAAAACCTCTTCCCTTTAAACAGATAAAACTTAAAAGAAAGCAAAAAGGAGAAAAATTGATAATGCCAGCAACAAAAAACCTCTTGCAAAATCTGGGCTTGCTTAGAGATATCCGCAGCAGCTGGAATCGCGGGCGGCGCACCAGAACCACCGCCGGCAGAGGCAATAGAATTAGCCGACGAGCTACCGTTCTCCTCATCACTGTAATAAACACTGACATTATTCCCAAAATTACCACTCAAAGGATCCCTAATATCCCCTTTGGCAGTATGATTGTAAGCTGACGACGACGCCGGCGCCTCAGACGGCCTCACGGCGGCCGGCGGGGGCACCGGAACCGGAGGGCCGGCAATCTCTTCGGCGGCGGACTTAACAGTGTCATTGTGCGGCGTCGGCGGCGTAGAAGGAAGCGGCTTAGGAGTGGACCAGAGGGAGCTGTTGAGCCAATCGGGGACGGGCTTTTTCCCCATAATCAGAGTGAATTTCTCCCCAATTTGAAGGGCGATCGACGACGGATTCGCGAAGCAGGTGAAGAAGATTGAAGAGAGAAAGTATCGATTACATCAAATTGAATGATTTCATGCGTATTGACTCTGGAGTGTTTGTGCGTGTTGATTCTCTAAAGGCCGAGGCCGCCAGGTGGAGTTGTCGGTCGTGTCAGCAACATTTGCGATGGGAATGCGACCCTAGGGCCTAGCTAGACAAGGTTGCCAACGAGCCCGACTTGGCAAGCGGGTCGAACGAGTTTAATTGGTTCGGCTCGAGTTCAAATAAATTGAATTTGAATGGAATCATTCAGATCGAATCGTATAGCTCCCGTCTCTAAAAATGTGACTCGCAAAATGGCCAGTTCAGGGATTTTAGATTAAAATTAAAATCAAGTCGTGTATTTCTAGTTTTTGTGGCTCAAAGCGTCGAGTTGTATGATCCTAGGTTGGACGACCGATCAATTTGAATTTTTGAGATTGAGTTATATACTTCTGGGTTAGTTGCTCGTGAGTCGGTCGAGCTGTATACTTTAAGGCTTATGGCTCGTGAGGCCATGTATATATATATCTAATATTATTTTATGTATACAAATTATTATGTATTATATATATATAGTCATATGTTTTAATTTTATAATACACCTGTCTCATATATGTATATGCGTCAATAATTTATGGTTAATAATATACATAATTTGATAATATATATAAAATATTATATATATGGATTTAATGATATCTTATATATATGTATGTGTTAAATAATATATGGTTAATACTATATACATACTACCGATGACGGAGCCGGAGGGCTTTGGTGGCCCCCACCCCCTTAAATTTTGAATTTTTTAAATTTTTGTATGTATATTTTTATCCATTAATATTTTGATATTTTAATTTTTCGCTCTTTGTAATTAAAAATTTTGTCTCTTTATTTTTGATATTTTAGATTTCCTCCCCCATAACATTAAATCAATAAATCCTGACTCCGTTCCTACATAGTACATGTATAATTTACACATATGTAATTCAAAAATGTAATAACCCTAGAAATGCCTTATAGAAACGTATAGCGAAATTTGCCAAAATTTCGTGTAGCAAATGCTTTAGTAACAAATTATTATCAAAAGAAATTAACAACAAATTCAAAAGATTTATGTCAAGTTGTCGAAAAAGTTTTAGCAACGGATCTGTGGTCGTAAATAGACCCTGGTGGGATACAAGTTTGTGACGGAATTGTTGCTACTTGACAAATATTTGTTGCTAGTTAAAAATAATTTTGCAAGTGCAACAAAAACTTCGTTGCTAATAATATAGTTATTTATTTATATTTTTGCAAGATGTGTAACGACGGAAATTAATATTTAGCAACCTAAGCTCGTAACTCTTTTAAAACAAAATAAAGACAATTAAAAGGCCCACAATTTTCCCTAGTCTATCTCTTTCCACATTTCAATTATTAGCTGGTATAATTCGACTTATCTCTTCAAAATGACCACACAAAAAAGCTCAATTTCTTATCGCTTTGTACAATTGAACTTGTGAACCTAAGTTCTTTCGTACACCATAATTGAGGTTGAATAATCGTACATATATACATCAATAGGGAGTTTCAGGTAATTTTAGTTTAAATTTGATTGTTTAAATAAATATTATGAGGTGAAGAGTGTCGTACGCATATCGTTTGATTAATGTTGATTTTAAGAAAAATGACGAAAAATAATAAGTGCATACATTGATTCATATGATCCATAAAGTTGGATCGAATTGAATTTGGGTTCAGCCAAGCTGAGATTGTAAGTCTTAAATGCAAGAGGTGCAATTACCTCCTCTTTTCAGAGAAATTCTAGTCTAGTCACTTCTTTTTTTTTTTTATTTTATTTTTAATCGTTACACTAATTTGACCAAATCAGATTTGACCAAATCAGATTTGAACCAAAATATTTCCACAAGCTTGGGAGAACTTCTCCTCAACATTAAGTTATTAGTTGTGTATCTGTTGTACTTGTACACCACTCAAACCCATGAAAAGTCTTGCCTTTTATCTTTCCCCTAGATTAAATCAATCGCAACGGACATTCTATATCATACTTTCTTCCTTTGTAGGCTGCTGGTATTGGATTATAATTGAAAGAGAAAGAAAATGGTTCATGCAGTTGCAACAATGGCTCTGGAAACACTTCCGGATCTACTGATTCTTAACAAGTGTTGGTGGCCAAATTGAGGAGGTCCGAAGGCAGCTCCAAACCATGCACTCATTCTTGAAGGATGCTGATAAACGAAGAGATCGCTACAGCTCCGAAACAGTGCGTGATTTGTCCATTGAAGCGGAGAATGTGCTTGAAAGATATGCTATTCAAGTTCAATCCAAAAGACAAGCAAACAATCTAAAAGACAAACTCAAACGATTTACTTGTATTTTGGGTGAGTGCTTGAACGTGCACCAGATCAGAAACGAGATCGAGGACATCAAATCACGCATGGTCAATCTCACCAACAGAGCGGAGTCTATTACTAAGATAGGAGAAAGCTCCTCAAGTTCGGTCGACCAAGATGTCAAATGGTCGAGGAAAACATTTGGTTATGAGACCGAACAACATTTTGTCGGGATGAAGGATGAAATACAACTGTTTGAATTAATCACTGCTGACAAGTATTGACATATATATCAAACAGAGTAATTTCCATATGAGGAATGGGAAAGACCACTCTTGCCACGAAGATTTACAGAGGGGAGGCTGTGCAATGCTGTTTCCATGTTCGAGCATGGGTTTGTATAAGCCCGCAGTTCCAGCTTAAAACTGTTCTTCAAGAATTACTAAAGCCATTTCTCCCCAATGAAGATGAGAAAAATATTAGGGAAATGGAGTAAGATGAGTTGGCCCGAAGTTGCTTGGTGTGCAAAATGAAAAGAAAAACGTGTTGTGGTTGTTGATGACATATGGGAAGTTGATGATTAGAATCTGTTAAGTTGTTTCTTCCGCATTGCGGAGGACCGTTGCAGAGTATTGCTGATAACACGAAATGAAATGATTGGTGCAGGAGAATACTATATCCACAAGCTCAGGAATTTGAGCGAAGATGAAGGCTGGGAGCTACTTCGAAAGATAGCACATCCACTCGACCATTCACGAGGTGAGTTTTTCTCTCACTTCTTTAAAAACAAAACACAAATTTAATACATATATGATATGATATGATACCAAAAAGATAAAAATAAAATTATATATATATATATATATATATATATATATATATATATAGAAGTCAAAAAGGGTATTTATGAGTTCTAAAAGATTCTAATGGTAGTAACTTAATGACGTTGGGGTTGATGAGTGATTCTTGAACTACAACCATAGTATAAACACACATCCATGAATCTCCTAAGGCCTCGTTTACTTTAATGAATTAGGCATGTTAGTGGACCTTCACATGCCTAATTTCTTGTTTACTTTTCGTGGGCTAAAGCCCATGTGATAAAGGGTGGCCCGTGTGATTTTGATGATAAACCATGTGCCCCATCACACGCAAATGAGGCGTGTGATAGCTCACATGATTTTAGACATGGGCTGGAATTTACTTCTTTATCCAAAAGTTCCCAATATTTACAATGATTTACATGGATTGATTGCTTTCTCAAGGGTAATCTGGGAATTTCTTGCTAACATGGATTGACATACCTACAATGTAAACAACCATTCACTAATAAACATGAATTCAATGCATAGAAAGACATGAAAGGTAAACATGGGTATGCTTACTATCACTAACACATATTATCATGACATGTATTAACATGGCATGAAAAGTAAACGAGGCCTAAGGGGTTAATCGCCAACATAATGTGATTGCAGAGCTACCTGTGTCTGAACTGACGTTGTAATTGGAAGGATTTGGTAGAAAAAAAGGTAAGAAAATGTGAGTGTTTGCCGCTTGCAGTTTCCGCGGGAAAATTGCACAAATGGTATACCATGTCCCCCATTTAAGCAATTGTGGTACGTTTAGTTTTCCGGAGGCGAAATTACCCCAAAACTCCCAAAATGTGGCGACTTTATGCCTTTTTCCGCCAGAGACATCTAACCCGCCCGGAAACCTGTTTTTTGTAAATTAAAACCTGCTTGACTCATGTCTTGAATTCGACGTGGATGAAATTTATTTGCCAACTCAAATATCATTGCCACCTTGTCACCACGTGTGATAGCAGCTATGATTGGGGGGGAAAAAAAAAACAAAAAAAGAGAATACAAATTCATCATTACATGCCTGAGACTTTTCATTTCCCCATTTCATCTCCTTACTCTGTAAAATTTCAAACGAGGTGAACTGAAGCGACCTTGTATCTGAGAAACCCTAAGAAGCATTCAGTGGTTGAAGCAAAATCCCAACGTAGCAACAACAATTTCCAGCAATTTCGCCTGGATTGAAGCCGTAATGGTGAGGGTGCGTGCCCCAAGGCTTCTGAGTTTACCACCGCCAGCGTACCGTAATTGCAGTCACTTCCTTGAAGCTTTTTTTTTTTTTTGTTTGGAGGGGGGTTGGTTGGATGTTATATTCGTTTTGATAAAGTCTCTAGCCTTTCGAAGTATGCGTGTACCTTGGTTTTTTATTTGGACTTTACCATTGTCTTTTACAAAGAATGTTGCTTTTAGATGTTTGTGTGTATGTTGTCTGCCATATATGGTCCCCAATGCATGTGTGTGTTGTTTATTGTGGAGCCTCGTCCCTACTTGTTTATACTGGGAGATGGGTCCAGAACAGTAGCGGTTCGAGACCAAATTTTAAATTTTCGTTTATAATATAAGTATTAAAATATTTCTAAAACATTTTAATACAATAGCGGAAGATTAGCCCGATCTACTCAATTATATACATGCAATTGATAATAAATTTTAAATCACTTAAGCATATAAATGTCTAACATGCAATCAACACTTAAGAGCATATAATTTATCATGCTTAAGAAAAAACAACTGTAAAATATTACCGTACTGCAAACATGGCTATCTAACAACATTTTTCCAGCTCCCGAATTCACCTCCCGAGAACCCGATACCCGATCTCCTCATGAAACCGGCAGAGCTTTCCTGTAATAACCCCAGAGAAACCCTCGGAGTGTGGGCTCCGAAAGTATTTCTCTAAATACTTAGAGAAAATAAACTTTAAACTAGAAAACCATTTTGAGGGTTTAATCTCCCGAAATTAGGTGTTTTATATAAACACCTAATTAAAATTAATTCCAAAATAAATCGGAATTAACTAGGAGAAAAGGGGTATGGTTTCAAAGCTAAGAATTAGCCAAAACCTCTCCCAAAATTGAATGAGAAAAATGGCAAGGGGATCAACCTATTTATAGGCATAAAACGGTCATTTTGGACACAAAAGCAAGGGCAAAATGGTCATTTCACAATACCGCGTACAAACCGTGCCCCAAGCCGACCAATCAGATCAAACCACGTTGAGGAACTCGTCACCGCGAATCCAAAGCCACCAGCCACGCGCCGACACGTGTCCCCATGCGCCGTCACGAGGCCGGCAAGTGGTTGGCACGTGTTGATGCGCGTAGACGTCTCCAGAAAGAGACACGTGTCCGGGTTTGGTCCTACCCGGATCGGACCCGGTTTGACCCTATCCGAATAGGATCCGACCCTATTTGTTTGACCGACCCGTTGACCAGCCCAACCCAAATCAAAGCTGGGCCGTTCATACGCGATGACGTGGCGCGATCTCAGCCGTACACGCGGCGCGCCACGCGGCACCCAGTCAGCACCACCTGGGCCCCTCCCTGCTGACGTGGTGTGCCACGTCAGCTACCACGGCAGCAAAAAATGCCACATCATCATTTTTTTTTTGAATTTTTTTTTCTCCTAAATAAAATTTCGGGCATTTCCAACTCTTTGGAACTTGATTTATTTTCTTAAAATAAATCCCTTAGCTATTTTCAAACACTTTGAAAAAACATTTCTCTTTCTCCTTTTAATATTTTCTCTTCGGGTTTTCAATTGGGGCTTGCAGGGGGACCTGTAGGACTAATTAATTTTAGCTCCAAACGGATTAATATATTATCATCTCATGATAATAATTAATTACTGTTTAACAATATTTAATTCCACTTAATAAATATTGTTGCACTCTAAAATTAATTAAATTATTCACGAATTTCTCTATCTAGAATAATTTCGCATTTCACTCCTTCGTGTATATATCCATAAAAATTAAATTGCGACTACTATCATTTATTTTTCATCTCTAATTTGAAATTTATTGATTCGCCTTAAGTTCAAATTCTTTGTTTGTGAAACACATTCAATGAAAAAGCCAATGATGTTTGTCCCACATCGGTTGGGGAGGGGAACTAAGCCCACTTTATAAGTGGGTGGGAACCTCCCACTGTTGAGGCTTTTTCCCGGATGGTGATCTTAGCCATTGGGAGGAACAAAACCGTGAGGGTGGTGTCGCTTAGCCCACCAAAGCGGACAATATCAACAGACGGGTTTTCGGGCTGTTACATTCAACATACAACTTCGGTGACGTATCACGCTAAGTGCTTTGGCCAAAGTCTTAATTTGAACTTTTGCAAATCTATTTCAGGGATATCTTTTACCTTCCAGCAAGGCCACAGATTCCTCGATCAATATAACTCTTTAGCACATTTCATGTTGTCACCAAACGTACAAAGTATTTTGTCCACCCGTTACCGAGACCTCACTTCGAGTATATTACAGTGACTAACACTACATGCCTAAAGCCGAGACATTATCAGGATTAAGAGTACAATGCTTCCTGAGATTTTATTCATTTTAGATAGCGGTATAAAATAAATAATCTCAGTGGTCCAGTTCGATGTTTCCAATCTTATTGAAAATCATCAACGTGTTATAATTGGAATCACCATTCCCTATGACGAAAGACTAATCATCTTATATAACCACATTATAGTCTTGATAAGAACATATTCTTATCTTACCGACTAGAACTTTAATGACACGTGATTTCGGTATTCAAAGTCTTTTCCTATGAAACATAATTCATATAAGAATACCAACACACACCATTAATTATCAATATATGAAATACTCACAACTCGCTGTAAATTCATTTTAATTAATACAACAAATTGAATTTTCAGGGCATTATTCCCAATAGTTTATGTACTGTGGTTGTTGGAAAAATTTAATAATCTGTAAATACAAATTAATTTATTTTATTTTTTGTTTTATGTGGTTGTTGTTTACAGATCCGAAGTCGACCTCTATGACTTTGTCAATATATTACAATGGTGTGTTAGAAAAGGATGGTTACGTGGGTGGTAGGGTGCGCAAGGTTGATTACGTGGACATCGAAAAGCTGAACTTTAATTCGTTTGATGAGTATGTCCAAGATTTAATACCAGAAGGAACTCAAAGAACAGTGCACACAGGTGTGTCTAGTACACATGTACAACTGAAGAATAATAAAGACCTTAAAGCTTATGGAAAGAAGTATCTAAGACAGCATAGAGAATTTCCTTTGTTTGTTGTGACTTGTCCGGATGGGAAGTCTAGCACTGTTGAGAAGGTTGGTGGGGAAGCTGAAGTAGCAGCACCAACTGATAAGAAGGGTAGGGTTGATGCAGAAGAATCACATGCTGAAACAGAAGTTGAAAACAAGGATGATGTTGTATTTGAAGGTGAAACAGAAGTTGAATACAGGGATGAGGTTGAAGCAGGGGTTAATGATAAGCAAAATAATAATGCTGATACATCTGTTCCTCTTCATATGTTATCAGAGAATGAGTTCTTTATGAGAGTGGAGGACAGTGATGAATGAATAGCTGAGTACAACCGCAGATTTGGCAAGCCTGATATTAATGAAGCAACTCAAGTGCATGAGGATGAGTCAGATAGTGAAGATGATGATTTTTGTCTTGAAAATGAAAATGACTTCTTTGGAGATGAGTCTTTGCTTGATGAAATCTATGATCAGTTAGAGCATGAACCTGAATACAAAGTACATAGGGATAAGTCTGCAAATGGGACTCCAGTGGAGTGGTTAGGGTTTGATGAAATTATCTCAGACAGTGGGTCATCTGATGAAGAATTTGGAGTGACTGATCAAGAAGAATCTTCTGGCGATGATAATATTTTCAAAGATTATGTTTGTGAGGATACTGAAATGGTTGAGGGTGACCCAAATAGCAATGATGATACTACTAGTGTGGAGGAGTATGCTGGTGAAAACTTAGTCGGTAATGAGGATGATGATCTAGATATTAATAGAGTGTCTGATGATGATGGTGAGTATGGTTCTTTTCCTCAGTTCAATGAGAATAACAAGTTTGATCCTGAGCTTGATCTAGGACAGAGTTTTGCAAGTAATAAGATATTCAAGCAGTGTGTAAACTCCTATGCCATTAAAACAAGTCTCTTCCTTGTAGTAGATTTGATAGCAGGAGGGTATATGTTAGATGTGCTGAGAGAGCAAGAGGCTGACCATTCAAGATCAACACAGTTAAGGTTGTCAACACTACACCAGACCATGAGGAGGCATGGGTGATTAGAGATATATGCTTAGAGCACACATGTACTTAGGGTTGGGATGTGACAAATATGAAGACAAAGTGGCTGGCTGAGAAATAGCAGCATTGGTTTAAGTCTGATGGTAAGAGGAATGTGAAAGCATTTAGAGATGATGTTTAAAAAGCTTTAAATGTCAATATTTCAAAGGACCAAGCATACAGAGCAGCGAGATTAGCTGTTAAAACTATTTAAGGTGACCCTGACATACAATACAAGAAACTGTGGGACTATGCAAATGAACTGAGAACCACAAATCCAGGCTCAACTGTATTGTTAGGTACTGAAAATGTGGATGGAGAAGTCAGATTCTCAAAATTTTATGTGTGCTTTGAAGCAATGAAAACTGGGTTCAAGAGATGCAAACCCATTGTAGGTGTAGATGGGTGTCACCTAAAAGGTCCACATGGTGGGATCCTATTAACAGCGGTTGGTGTAGACCCTGACAATGGAAACTATCCAATTGCATATGTTGTGGTGTCTGTTAAGAACAAGGACAATTGGAATTGGTTCTTCACTGTATTGAAGAGTGATTTGGGACTTGAAAATGGTTTGGGGATAACCTTTGTATCTGACAAGCAGAAGGGTCTGATCCATGCCTTGCCTGAGGTGTTTCCTGTTGCAAAGATAAGGTTCTATGTTAGACATTTAGTCCTTAACATGATGGCAACTGGTAATAAGGGCTTTATACTAAAGAATACTATTTGGAAAGCAGCTAATTCAACAACAATTAGTGAATAATTTACAAGTGCTATGAGGACTATCAGAGACAAATTCCCAGATGCAGCTGATTGGCTTAAAGACAAGCACCCATCAGAGTGGTCAAAGAGCCATTTCTTGGAGCATTGTAAATGTGACATAAATCTAAACAATTGTTGTGAGTCTTTCAACAGTTGCATTCTTGAGACAAGAAGCAAGCCAATTATAACAATGTTAGAATGGATCAGAGAATATCTAATGAAGAAATGGCATTTGAGTAGAGAAACAGCTGAAACATGGGAGGGTATATATATATGTACATTTTACCTTGCATACATGCTATTCATACTGAGATTTGTTATTAACACTTAAGCCTTTTTTCTTTTCAGGTTTACTTTGCCCAACAATTACTGGTATCTTGCAAAGAAATGGAAAATATGTTGGAGATTGCAGGCCAGTCAAGGCCTCAAAAACTCATTTCCAAATTCAATGTTGTGATGGTAGCCAATATGCAGTTGACCTAGAAGCCAAAACTTGCAGTTGCAGGAGTTGGCAACTGACTGGCATTCCATGCAAACATGCCTTAAGTGCCATAAACAATGACAAGTTTGAACTAGTTGATTTTGTAGAGGCTTGTTACCATGTGACTACCTTCAGGATGTCATACAGTGGTATAATTATGCCAATAAGTGGTCAAAACGTTTGGGAAAACACTCTGTTTATACCGCCCCTGCCTCCAAACTTTGGAAGACGGCCTGGAGGGCTTGCAAGGTTGAGGAGGAGGGGCATTGATGAACCCAAAAATTCAAAACAAAAGAAGAAAAGAGGTCCTATAATCAGAAAGCTAAGGAGGTTTCAAAGAGCAATTCATTGTGGCCATTGTGGGAAACCTGGGCAAAATGCTCTATTTTGCGATGAGTTGCCAGATAGTGCAAAGGCAAAAAGAGAGAGGTTCTTCAGGAAAGCGCGTTCAGTAAGTAGTTTAATCTCATGCCATGATTAACTTCACCTTAATGTTTCTGGTAATAACTTTATTTTATTATTGGACAGGGTCCAAGGGAAACTTCAATAGCAAACCTATCTGATCAAGAAAATGAGAATGTTAATCATGTGGATACATCTGAGGTAACTTATTACTATAATGTAGATTCAATGATTAATTAAACAATTTCAAAGCTTCTAACATTATTGACAAAATTGCAGCAAGTCCTACCACCTGTAAGGATTGAGAATGTTGAAGCAGCAATCAGTGAGCCAATGAATACTGATGCCCCAAACTACACCATACTATCAGATGAAGCCAATGTGCCAGGGCCTTCCATGTTTGAGCAGTTGAGTCAAGGACACACCGAACCAAATTTTAACAGAAAGAGACAAGCACTGACCGTGGATGATGTCCAACAAGCGGCTAAAAGACACATGACTCAAAGGCACAAGAAAAGTAAACAAACCAAATGTGTTAAGATGAGAGTCCCACCAAAGTTGTCTGATGAAGATGTGCACCTCACACAACAAAGTGTGACTAGTCCGCAAATGACCAAAAACATTATCAAAAGTGGAGGCCAAAAATTCCTGAAGCTGTGATTAAAGTTGTGGAGTTGGGGGCATTTGATCATGATGTTTATTGTCTGTGTTTTGCTTAAAAACCTTTTAGAAACTGCTTGATGATGCTGAAAATTGGTTCGCCGGAACTTGAATGGGATCGGCTCCAAACTTCCAACAAATCAGCCAAAAGTGGGTTCTTCGACCTGTTAAGATCAACAAAAACGTGAGAATACCAGGCGAGAGGTGTTTCCTGCGTAGGCACTCCGACGTTCAAGGCAGTGAGATTGCTTTAGGAAAGATCACCAGAAATTTAGGCAGAGGTTCGGTATGTAAAAGTGTGCGTACCTTCGTTCTGAAGAAGAAAGAGTATTTATATCTTAGGGTTGAGTTAGAGTCACGTTTGAGCGGTGTAGTGGGTGCGAATATTGCGGGGTCGTGCGCCAAGTGGTGGAGTGGCGTGTGAACGTGGGCAACCGCCACGCTTGGGGCGGAGCGCGCTTGGGGTTAAGCGCTAAGGTTGAGCGCGAAGGTGGAGCGCGGGGTTGAGCGTGTAGGTTGAGCTCGAAAGTGGAGCGCTAAGGTTGAGCGCAAAGGTGGAACGCTAAGGTTGAGCACGAAAGTGGAACGCACTTGAGGTTGAATGCGAAGTGGTGGAACGCAGTTGCGGTGGAACGCTTGAGGTGGAACGTGAAGGTGGAATACGAAGGAACGGACTTTGAAAGGAGCGGACCTCGAAAGGGTGGAGCTCAACACTTAGAAATATTTTTGGCACTATCATTTGCCCCCCACTCTTCGAGTGTCGAATAATTGAGGCGCTCGTAGAGTAATCCTGAAATGGTCTCCTTTCGATTGGAATATTCCCGTTCACCCTTTCGATCTGAACTCGCGCTCAACTTCTTATCGCTAAGGCAAACGAAAGCCCTTGTTTACAGAGAAGGGAAGGATAGTTACAAACGCCAGTATAGGAGTGTTGTTGTTGACCTCGAAAGGAGAGTTCAGGATCTTGAGAGGGAGCTCAAAAAGGCCAACGTAGAGATTAACAGGAAGGAGAATGAGGTTCACGTTCAGGCGACCCTTTTCTCTGGCTATAATGAGCATATTGAACTCCTCGAAGCTGAGAAGAAAGTCCTTCAGGACGACCTTGAAAAGGTTAATGAGAAGATGACCGATGTCAACGGAGAGCTGAAGAGGTACAAGTTGAAGCTTGTGGAAAAGGGAGAGTTGCTCAAGGAGAGTGAGCAGGCTCGCGCTGAGCTGAGCGAAGCTCGAAGAGTCTAAACGTGACGCGGTAGTCAGGACGCATGCTGAATAGATGGAAGTGATTAAGCGCCTTATGAGAAGCCCCGTGCTCGAGGTTGTAAGCGACCTCAGTAGTTATAGGCAGATTCAAAAAGGCTTTTGAACGAGCTCATCACCAACTCATTCACATAGGGTCCATTCACGAGGATGCAAATGTGGATGACATTGGTCTCGACAAGGATAGCGGGATGAGGCCCATCCTCGGCCAAGAGGGTGCAACGGGACCCGACACCAATGATCTTAGTAACCACGAGTTCGGGTTTACCTTGGATGAGTTCAACATTATACTTGCTGCCAAGGGAGCCGTTCACGCAGCGGGTGAGGGCGTTCCTCTTGGAGGGAATGCTCAAGGAAAGCATGTTAGGGACGAGGAAACTCAAGGTGAGCGCAATAGGGACGAGGAGCCTCGCAAGAAGCGCGCCGTCAAAGATGAGGGGGACGAGGGGGCTCGAGAGGAGCACGCCGTCAATTATGAGGTCGTTGATGATGCGACTGGAGAAGCGCGTGTTGTTCCGGAGCGCTTCGAGGGGAACGATGGTGATGCCGAATCTGTTATACGTAAAACTTTTTCAAGTTGTTTGCGTTCCATGGTTTAGGGAGCAACGTATTATTGGCGTCCGCCAAGTGATAAACATGTTTTGTTGCTTCCCTTTGATTTGAGCGCCATCCTTAGTTGTTTTCGAGCTATCACCAGGGATGAGCTCAGTCTCTGTAAAGTCTCCGGTTGGCTTCAACCTTATTTCTTTGTGCTCACTTTGTTTGGCTTCCAACTTGCGTTTTTGGGGATGAGTGATCCCTTCCATATCAAGCATCTCGTCATCTTCCTCGTGAGTAGCTTCCAACGACTTTGGGGTTTCTTGAATAGGCTTAGGCTTCACAGTTGAGAGCATGTAGCACTCCCAAGCCTTTTTCAACTGATAATTTGCTTCTCCTATTCCGTTGGGAGTTGGGAACTTCATTTTGTGATGGAACGCAGAATGAATGGCTTTGAACTTTGCAAGAGCGGGTCTCCCAAGAATCACGTTGTATGGGAGGTTGACCTCGACCACCCTGTATATTAATGGGACCGTGGCTCTTTTTGGAATGCAACCTAAGGAGCTCGCCAATTTTACTTGGCTAATTGCGTACAGCTCTAATCCGCCGAACCCAAGGAGAGATGTTCCCCTTGTAGCGGCCGGTTCGCCGTGTGTTCCGCCCCTCTCGTCAAGATGGTAGTGCGAGGTGGAGCAATGGTGGCTTAGACTCCTCCAATCTGGGCTTGTGTTCCTCCTTGGAGTCCCCAGAGCGAATTAAACAACAACGGGTTTAGTAGCAAAGGGTTTAAACGTGCCGGAATGTTGAATGAATTTGGGCCTATTTCTGTACCGAGAGTTTGCATGGGTTGCACGGGCCGATTGAAACCCACGATAGCTCCGGTGCGGTTTCTCTTATACGGGAACGCTGGCGGCAGGCGGCGTAACATGTTGATATTCGTTTGACTTACTCGGGTTGGGAATAGTCGCGGCGGCAAGCTAGAGCTTCGCTCGCCACGGCTAATGTTGTCAGATCCGGCCATTCTTTCACACAAAGCACAAAAAGAAGCTTGAAGAAAGTTGGGAAAATGGTGGTTTTCCCACAGACGGCGCCAAACTGATGATGCTGAAAATTGGTTCGCCGAAACTTGAACGGGATCGGCTCCAAGCTTCCAACAAATCAGCCAAAAGTGGGTTCTTCGACCTGTTAAGATCAACAAAAACGTGAGAATACCAGGCGGGAGGTGTTTCCCGCGTAGGCACTCCGACGCTCAAGGCAGTGAGATTGCTTTAGGAAAGATCACCGGAAATTTAGGCAGAGGTTCGGTATGTAAAAGTGTGCGTACCTTCGTTCTGAAGAAGAAAGAGTATTTATATCTTAGGGTTGAGTCAGAGTCACGTTTGAGCGGTGTAGTGGGTGCGAATATTGCGGGGTCGTACGCCAAGTGGTGGAGTGGCGTGTGAACGTGGGCAACCGCGATGCTTGTGGCGGAGCGCGCTTGGGGTTGAGCGTTAAGGTTGAGCGCGAAGGTGGAGCGCGAGGGTGGAGCACGTAGGTTGAGCTCGAAGGTGGAACGCTAAGGTTGAGCGCAAAGGTGGAGCGCGAAGGTTGAGCACGAAGGTGGAGCGCTAAGGTTGAACATAAAGGTGGAGCGCGAAAGTGGAGCGCGAAGGTGGAGTGCTTAGGTTGAGCGCTAAGGTTGGGCGCGAAGGTGGAGCGCTTAGGTTGGGCGCGAAGGTGGAGCGCTACCTTCGCGCAAAGGTGGAGCGCTAAGGTTGAGCGCAAAGGTGGAGCACGAAGGTGTAGCGCTACGGTTGACCGCAAAGGTGGAGTGCTAAGGTTTGGCATGAAGGTGGAGCGCGAAGGTGTAGCGCTACGTTGACCGCAAAGGTGGAGTGCTAAGGTTGGGCGCGAAAGTGGAGCGCTTAGGTTGAGCGCGAAGGTGGAGCGCTAAGGTTGAGCGCGAAGGTTGAGCACGAAAGTGGAACGCACTTGAGGTTGAACGCGAAGTGGTGGAACGCATTTGCGGTGGAACGTTTGAGGTGGAACGTGAAGGTGGAATGCGAAGGAACGGACCTTGAAAGGAGCGGACCTCGAAAGGGTGGAGCTCAACACTTAGAAATATTTTTGGCACTATCACTGCTGTTTATGTTCAACCATGACTGCCTAACATAATTATACATTACAATGCAACTTTTGTATGGATGCTTAAAATATTTTGTGGCTTGCAATCGTTCTATTGAAGCCTTCCAGTTGTACTTAAACATTCCAGTTTTTTCTTAGCTTATTCCAATTGTACTTAGTAACCATTCCAATCTGCAGCAAAACTGAATAGAGTACTTGCACTAGAAAAGTAGCTTTTCATTCTAGACAAAACACTATTACATCATACTTAGACATTTACTTCATAAGAACCATTAGCTTGAGTACACAACAAACACACATGGCTACAATTAAGAGCTGAACATATGTTTTCATCTTCTTCTCTGTCTCATTCATTTGCACCGCCATTTTTGCAGCTTCATCTTCCAATTTATTGATTTTCTTCAACAGTCCGGGTATGATTACCTTGGCCCTCTCACACATTGGTGGATCATACCACTTGAAGAATTTGCAAGTCTACCATCACAAATGAAAGGCAAAATTGTTAAAATTTGCAGGTTTATTTATGAAGTAGTAAAAAAATTACCTGATCTTTGCAACAAAAAAAACTCCTCCCATGATGCTCCCCTTTCCATGTCGTCTTCATTGCTGCATTCTCTCCACATAAACAAAGCAAGCCAGGGTAAGGTTCATACCATGGCTGCCTACCACAGCTGGAAGCTTCCGATGTAAAGTTTTGAGCCATGGCAGATTTCTGGAATGAACAAGGAAGGGGATGATGATGAGGGTTTCTTTCGTTGCAGAGCTGGTGTTTTATATTAATGGAGGAGAAGAAGGGTAGATGTGTGAGTTGACTAGGTTGGGTGAGAAATTTCCCTCCAAAAAATTAGCTTATTTAGACTATAGAGATATTTTTATTTAGTGAAAATATAACACATGTTTAGTTATTTGTGACTTGTCAAGAGTGGTTTTGCCATTTCAGAAAAAATGGGCCACGTTAGCATACGGGTCGGGTTTCCGGGCTGGTTAGATGTCTCCGGCGAAAAAATGCATAAAGTCGCCACATTTTGGGAGTTTTGGGGTAATTTCGCAGCCGGAAAACTAAACGTACCACGATTGTTGAAATGGGGGACATGGTATACCATTTGTGTAATTTTCCCTAGTTTTGGCAATTGGAGGAATTTTGCGTTAGGAAAAAACTCCGACTGGGTGGGAGAAAGTATGTAAAAATACTGATTCATATCTACAACAGGGAGATAGCGTGTGTGATGGGGTCGAACTCTTACAAAAAAAATTTCACCTAAGATCAGCCCCATCCGGCAGGAATTCCTCACAAACTCCCTCAGCTTTATCCCAAAACTCACATACACTCGTGTTTCCTAAAGATTGAACCCAACACTCGTGTTTTTCCCTCATTTTGGGGGATTGAATCCGCACAAGTAAAGCCCACACATTGCATCAAACATTCAACAAGCCCCACGCACACACACTTGCTGAAATTAAAGGTAACATCGCACATTTACGGGCTTCCACCCAACCTTCATATTATTTCTCACATTAAATCAATACAAAGGACATACATAGCATTCTTGCAAGAAAACTCTCATCAAACTCGCACAAGGCCCTACCAAGCTATTTATAAAGCTAAGTACAACCCACTCAGCTAGGTTATTTCGAATTTCAAGCCTGCACTAAGTCATGGGCAGTTTTCCCGCTCAAACAGCTCATAACCGCCACTAATTCAGCCCACTAACTTGGCGGTTATGCCCAGCAACCGCCCCATTCAAAGCTTCATGCGTCTGAACATCTTAGCGCCCAAAAGTGTGCTTAAATTCGCCCCATAATCGTTCCCGCCACGTTTTGAGTTGTTGCTACGCGCGTCCATCCCGCACACAGGCGCGCATGCGCGCGCCCAGCCCCTCCTTGCCGCCTGCTTCCCGCAGCCTTGCGCGCACTACTTGTTTATTGCGCGCATCACCATCTTAGCCTTGCGGGACACCTTTGCACAACAGCCTAGTCTTCCGGGTCAATCCGCACAGCAGCAACCAACTTAGCTAATCCTTGCGGAATAATCACTTTTCATGCGCCAACCTTGCGGGACACTTGCGCAATCCACCAAGACTTGCGCGCACCATGCAAAGCACATTCGCCTGGCCTTTCTTGACGCCCAGCCATCAAGCATCAACATCCGACATCCTTGCATCCAAGCCAAGCTTTATCGGGGCAAGGTGCTTTGCATTGCGCCAAAGCACTTCAATTCGATGATCCTTCACCAAGCAAGCACCATCTCACAACCTTGACTCGTCCACCCGCCGAGTCAAGCCTAGGCAACTTTCAACGGTGTAACAAACCACCCCCACTTGAAGAATCCGACGCCCTCTTCGGATAATCTCTTGCTCGTGGTTCCAACCTTGAACTCTTTGCCTCAAGCTCCTTCTCCATGAAAAAGCTTTCCCATTTCGGACGATCAACCCCCATCCTCAGGCTTTTGTCCCGGAATGTTTTCTTTAAGTTTACACCCCGTTTTTTGCACTTGTCCATCAAGAATAACTTTTGCCACCGACGAACCAATTCTGCCCAATCTCACCATCACTTTCAACAGAATCCATTTGTTAGGAAATTTGTGGGACTTTCCTTAACAAATCCGAGCACGATCCATCCTTCCCTTGGCTCTGCACAACCAAACTCGAACACTTGGTTGAATTGTTTGAAAAACCCATCAAACATGACAACCTTCCTCGTACAAGACTGAATTAATCCCCTTTTGGCTTGCATGGAATGGATGAAAACGAGCCATTTCACTTTGATCGGTTGCTCGTCGCCTTCCCTCATCCTTCCTTCAAATCAATGTGTTAAGGCCCTTTAGATCTCGTTTTAGGCTTAGAGATCAGCCTTTCACGCCACATTAATTTCGTTTCGCTTCCTTCTTTGCCTTGGTTCCATTCCAACAACACTTCACTATGCAATGGACTCCGCCTCTCGCATCACGGACTGTTCCAATGCAACATAGCCACGTTGCAACCTTGCAAATTTCTTAGGAAACCCGACACCTTGAACAAGTTGTCCAACGGGACAGCAATACCTCGAAACTGCCCATGCCAAGGCCCAAAATTTCGGCCACATCCTTGACTAACTTCGAACAATGCAGGCTGATTTCTTTCCAAACGAAATCAGGTCCAAGATCCAACCCCACACACGCTTGGATCTTCAAATCCGCCACTTGCCTTAGTTTTTAAGCACAAAGATCAAGCATTCAGCGGTTATGAGTCATGCACCAACTCATATGATTTCGTCCCCCAACGAAATCTTCAAGAGATCCACATTTCCCGCATGGATCTATGATTGCTCCGCCATCTTCCTTTCTTTCCGGCTAAGGATCCTTCAACGAAGCAATATGGAGTCGCCTTAACAACTCCTTTGTGCAGATTTTCGCCACCAACAAGTATTCTACACTAGATCTACCACGCAAAGTAGATCTAGGGTCTGGAATTCCCCCTTTTTTGAACAGCAGCCACGCACAGCCTTTCTCTTCCTCGTTTTACCTTCTTTGCTTTCCACAAGTTCATCGTTCTAGCACGATTCTCAGATTTGTGGCCTAATCAATTCAGTCAATACCCTCTGAAACTCAAAATTCATGCCAAACTCGAACTTTTAGCCAAAGATAACCGCCACCTCCAAGATCTTGAATAAGAAGATCAGATCCAAAAAGGTTTCCAACAGCAACACCTTCAAGAGATTCGTTCAAACCATCTTCAGCCCACAAATCTTCGGATTTTCAACCAAAGATTCACCCACTTCGAAATCCATGCATCTCACCCACGAATTTGTTTAAAAAGAAGTGGACTAAGTCGCCTCAACGACTCAGATTTCTCATGACCTTTGCAACAGCCATGAAATTTCGAAATCCTTGCATGCACGCAAGGATTTCAGCACCATCTTCATCCTCGTTCACCTTCAAGGATAGAGATTTACGCAGCGGAAAGGAGTTGCGTATCAACTCCCAATTTTCTGACAGCAACGCCTCCAAGCACTTCGCCATCTTCGCATGCAGATCTTCCTTCCAAGCAAAGATCCCCATCAAGCACGCATCAAACTTGAATTTCCCGCATCCAAGTTCGTAGATCAGAACCCCAAACGAGGCTCTGATACCAATTGTGACGGGGTTGAACTCTTACAAAAAAAAATTCGCCTAAGATCAGCCCCATCCGGCAGGAATTCCTCACAAACTCCCTCAGCCTTATCCCAAAACTCACATACACTCGTGTTTCCCAAAGATTGAACCCAACACTCGTGTTTTTCCCTCATTTTGGGGGGATTGAATCCGCATAAGTAAAGCCCACACCTTGCATCAAACATTCAACAAGCCCCACGCACACACACTTGCTGAAATTAAAGGCAACATCGCATATTTACGGGCTTCCGCCCAACCTTCATATTATTTCTCACATTAAATCAATACAAAGGACATACATAGCATTCTTGCACGAAAACTCTCATCAAAACTCGCACAAGGCCCTACCAAGCTATTTATAAAGCTGAGTACAACCCACTCAGCTAGGTTATTTCGAATTTCAAGCCTGCACTAAGTCATGGGCAGTTTTCCCGCTCAAACAGCCCATAACCGCCACTAATTCAGCCCACTAACTTGGCGGTTATGCCCAGCAACTGCCCCATTCAAAGCTTCATGCATCTGAACATCTTGGCGCCCAAAAGTGTGCTTAAATTCGCCCCATAACCGTTCCCGCCATGTTTTGAGTTGTTGCTAGCCCAGTGCGGGCACGCCTAAGCGCTCCGCGCAGCCTTGCGCATACGCGCGCCCAGCCCCTCCTTGCCGCCTGCTTCCCACTGCCTTGCGCGCACTACTTGTTTATTGCGCGCATCACCATCTCAGCCTTACGGGACACCTTTGCACAGCAGGCTAGTCTTCCGGGACAATCTACACAGCCGCAACCAACTTAGCTAATCCTTGCGGAACAATCACTTTTCATGCGCCAACCTTGCGGGACACTTGCGTAATCCACCAAGACTTGCGCGCACCATGCAAAACACATTCGCCCGGCCTTTCTTGACGCCCAGCCATCAAGCATCAACATCCGACATCCTTGCATCCAAGCCAAGCTTTATCGGGGCAAGGTGCTTTGCATTGCGCCAAAGCACTTCAATTCGATGATCCTTCACCAAGCAAGCACCCTCTCACAACCTTGACTCGTCCACCCGCCGAGTCAAGCCTAGGCAACTTTCAACAGTGTAACAGCGTGCAACTAAACAAAAGAGTGACACAAATATTAGATTTGACCTATAGTGTGCTGCCATATAATTTGAAGCCATGTTTTCTATATCTTGCATGTTTCCCTGAGGATATAGAAATACCTAAAGAAGAGTTACATTGCACTTATCATGGATGGCAGAAGGAATGATCTCATCCCAAGATAGAGGGAGAGAAGACACTTAGAGAGATGTCCCGGAACGATATTTGTCTGAGTTAGCACATAGGTGTATGGTTCAATTGATAATAGATGAAAAGTCCATATATAATAGGTTCAGGTCATGCCGTCTTCATGATCTAATGAGAGATCTTTGTCTGTTTAAGGAAAAAGAAGAAGGGTTTCTTCAGGTTGTGGATATAGAGATGGGAAGGGAAGATGAAATATTAGTAATTAGAACGTTTACTGATTTTTGATGAAATATTAACAAAATATTGCTCTAAGGTTGACTGAGATGGATAAATAAGTATAATATATAGATGTGCAATAAGTATTTTGAGTTGCTTATATTTTATATTAAATTCAAACATTCTGACTTGACTTTTGTATCTGATCTCATGTTGCTTATATGGAAAAAGGGTCCTGTTAGGATTTTGTTCCCCATGACTGATTTCCTTTTAGGCTCTTCCATACTCTCAGTTTTCATTTTCTTATCTATCACCTTATTACAAGTCTCCTTAACATTAGGAGACATCTCGTTAATTATCGAGATTCTCTTGGTGAGTTCGCTTCGCTTTACACGTTGTCCCTTGGATTTGGCCACGTATATATCCATTACTGACCACATGTCCACTTGGCCTCGTGTCCTAAAGGGTTGAATCCTTATCATTTGGGATGAATGTAACATATACAATAAAATTAGATTAGGAAACAACTACACTTGTATGTTTAAAATACAATACACATCCAGATAAGAGAAAATTAAGAAAAATCCTTAAATTTGTGCCATCAAGAACACGGAGGGCGTAAATTGAGAAAAATCATAATATAAAATTCCAAAAATTGTTGTATATGATATACCGAAAACATAAGGTTGAGAAAGTCTGCACGCAAATGATAATTACTTATGAATAATAAATATTTATGGTAGTTATATTATAATGTGAAATTAAGCTGGGACCGAGGATTAATGTAACGTGTTTGATTAAATTGAGATAGACTTAATTAAGACGTTAAATTAACGTGTTTGATTAAATTGAAATAGACTTAATTAAGACATTTCTAGTAAAATATTCTAAAATGTAACCTAGTACTCTTTTAGTGTTAAACATGTCTACATGACATTGGTGTGTGGTAAATTAAAATACTTATATGACTACATAGTACGAAACACATTAATAAAATTTAATGATTAGGCGGCAACAGTACTACAAAAAAAATGATGGTAAGAGATGATGATTTAGTAACAATCAACTTTCTCCGTGTTATCAAAAAAAAAAAAAAAAAAAAGCTCTCTGTGATTGTGTTTTCTATAATATTTAGGGAACATGTCAATATTATGGTGACAATGCATTTCTATAGTCCCACATTAATTTTCTAGTCCCACATTAATATATATATATATATATATATATATATATATATATAGATATTAATATATTAATTGTCTTGTATTGTATCAAAACTCATATCAAATGTAGTATGGAACACTTAACACGTGTGATAATTTTTTTGAAAAAATCATATCGTGTATTCATAATATATACATACTAGCGTGTACCCCGTGCGATGCACGGAAATTATAAAAAAATTAATTAATACGTTAGATACATTGATAATAGTTGGAGAAATAAAAAAATCTAAGAATTTGACTTCTTAAATTATTTATGAAAATATAATAATAAAAATTTTAGGTTTCACAGGGGATCATCAACAAAATAAAAGGTAAATTTCATAAGTTAATTAATATAGATATATTGATTATGAACAAAAAAAGGAATTAGGAGGTAAATGACTATGTTGATTATATATATTTACATTTACATGAAGAACGATTTTATAAAATGATTTTTAAAAGATACACAAAATGTTTAGGCTGCATATATATAAAATCATTTCGTGTTTCTTTTTCTTTTTTTTTTGGTACAATATTTATCTATCTTTAACTCATGAAGATTTTAAAATTTTCCTATAAGCTTATCGGATTGAAATAAATAATCAGTTAAATTTGAAACAAAAAGAAAAATCAATTAAAATATACCAAAGAACATGGACTAAATAATAAACAATTTTAAAAAATTAAAAACTCAAAATATCAACTATCAAAATTTCAAAATTTTTTAAATCTAATAAAAAATAAAAAAGAATATCCAAAATTAAAACACAAATAAATAAATGAAGAATTGAATAATAGTAAATGACAAAAATAAAGCACAAGACTAATAATATATATATAAAATAAAGTAGACAAACTATTATTTGAGAAATGATCATTGAGTAAAAAGCATAGATTTATGTGAAAATAAAATATTAATAATCAACTTAATAAGTTGTTGAGGTAGAAAAATTATAGTTATTAGAATCAAACATATTCAAAAATTTTAAATTAATTCTAACAAAAAAAATATACAAAAACTAAGAATTTTGAAGATAAAATAATAATATGTAAAAGTATAAAAAGTAATAATAAGAGCATATCAAAAACACAAAAGACCACACATATGATAATTATAAATAAAAAAAATTGGACATACCAATATATAAATCTAACCATAAACTATGAAAAAAATATATTGCAGCAAAAATAATTTGCATGAAAGTAAATGGACATTAATATTATAAAAATATTGTTGATGATGAAAAAAAAATCTCAAAAGAAACAATTAATAAGAAAAAAATTTATGAAGAAAAAAATAATTGAATTGATAAATCTCAATTTAATAAATAAAAGAGAAATTGCTAAGATGATAAAATGAATTCTTGAATAAATTAGAGAATTAATAAAGAAAAACTCAAATTTTTAGAGAAATAGAGTTGAATTCAAATAAAATAATTATGGTCAACCACCGCTCAACTATATAAATAAAAATAAATAATAAATTTAATCAATTTAGAAAAGAGAAAAAGAACATTTAATTTTCGTGGAAAAAAGAAACCATATTAAATTCAACAAAATTCTTTACTAAATGAAAAAACAAAAAGTTAAATCTTAAAACATCAAATAATATCTTAAGGACAAAGTTAACTCAACGAAAAACCACAAAATATACAAACAACTAAAAATGAAATTAAATTATTAAATTTTGATTAAAAAATATTATATAATGATAAATAAAAGAGAAAAATCATAAAAACAATTATAATATAATTAATCCAACAGTAGCAGAAGCTTGGAAAAAAAATTAAATAATAATAATGAGTAAAAATTGACATAATTTCAACATGCTCGGTTGATTTATGTTAGGTTATGATGCATGAACACTTCTAAAAATATCATTTTGTCATGCCGTGTCATGTCGTGTCCGACACTCATCACATGGGAAATTCAAAAAAAAAAAAAAAAAAATTGTGTCGTCGTACCCATATCGTGTCGTGTTCGCGTATCTGTATCCGTGCATCATAGATGCTAGGTTCTCATGTTGGCGTACAAATAAATGAAACATTTTGTTTCTCAATGTAAAATAATAATAATAATAAAATAAAATATGCAAAAAAAAAAAAAAAGTAAAAAGATTCGAACAATCTATTGTTACAAAACGGTATGAGTGTTTTTCTTCACAAAAATTTGCTCAGTGCTGTTTTGCAGATATAAAATTTATGCAGCATGACATCGTAGGTTTTGAAAATTTTATAAGAGAAAATAATATATTTTAAGGAAGATTGACTAACTAATAAATTTTTGAATCATTAACTGAGAAAATCAAGGAGATAATTAATGGAATTATACAAATAATTTAAGAAAAAAAGTTACCACTGAAAAAAAAAATTATTTATTAATTATAAATAATTCAAAATTCTAAGAATTCACAAACTTCTAAAATTTTCCTAAAATTATGCATCCAAATAAATTGTATCATAAATTGATACTTCAATTTAGGATAATTTCCAAAATGAAGGATATTAATTTGTTAAATAAATAAATTGACTTAATATCTATCAATCAATCATAATTTTTAGTCTTAATTAAAATTTTCAAAAAATTCACGAAATTCTATTCATTCAAAATTGATTGAATTAGGATAAAAAATATTCTTCCTTTATATTATAGTATAGAAGTATAGATATAGATTTAAAACATGCCGGATGATTTAGAATTGAGGGGCAAAAAAAAAAAAAAGAGACCGATAGAGACAAATTTAATTTATTTTTTTTGGGTGCACCCTTTTTTTTTTTTTTTTGGCGCACATAGAGACAAATATTAATGAATGCATTAAAAGATTGAGAAATTGATCATGTAAGTATGGATGATATTTGAATGATATGATACATATAGTAAGAGAATCAAGGAGTAAATAAATAAAATTTATCATAATTACATATAATTAGGGAATTGATAGTTTATATCAATTTTTTTAAAAATTCACTTTAAATAAATTTAATGGTGGTTGTATTAGGTAACTCAAATTCGTTCGTTAATTTTTAGGAGATTTAATTTTTAATAACATATATAATCTTTATTAATGTAATAGTTAATGCATTACACATAACATGGGGTTGAGTTTAATAATAATTGAAATATATTAATTCAAATAGAAACAAAAAAATAGAAGAAGAAGAAGAAGAAGAAGAAGAAGAAGAAGAAGAAGAAGAAGAAGAAGAAGAAGAAGAAGAAGAAGAAATATATTATTCCAACACCCAATGAAAATCATTTTTTCAATAAAATGTTATAAAAATATAAAATAGTGTTGAGTTAAAACAATATAATTGCAGTCAAATACCTTCGTGAAATATATAATAGTGTAGATAATGCATTTTAAATAAATAAATTAATGATAATTTTCTTAATTAATTATAAAAAATTTAAATTACATACATAAAATTTCAAATAAACAATAGAATAATATTTAGTTCAAATTCTATAATTTACTATATATAAAACAAATTAAATCACATGAAGAAATTGAAAATATGCCATGAATCTTACCAAAGATAATTACTCTCCTTAATTACTATTTATTTTCATAATTAAGTAATACACAAAATAAAGATTAGCCAAATCATTTTTTTTTTATCAAAATAATTTTTTCAAAAAAACCCACAAAATTACACATTATCAAAATATACATTGAAAAGTCAAACATGATTATCAAATATATAATAGTATAGATTCCGTAGATTATAGGTCTCACTAGATAAGTTGCCTTTCAATTTGTTCCCATGCTTTACGAAGATTCCAATTTAACCTATAATTTTTCCATTTTTCCAAAATATCAAAATTTGATTCCAAAAAACATATTGCAAATTTGAATATCGCTTGGTCGACGGCTCCAATGACCAGTTTTGACCAGTTATTTATAAACAAAAACGACAAGATTCCAATTTAACGTAATTTTTCCAAAATATCAAAATTTGATTCCAAAAAACATATTGCAAATTTGAATATCGCTTGGTCGACGGCTCCAATGGACAGTTTTGACTAGTTATTTATAAGGGCAAATTACATCCAACTACCCTGAGGTTTGCCCTAATTACGAATCAGTTCCTCTTTTTTCATTTATTACATATCAACCCCTAAAAACACTGTTTCAATTACATTTTAACCCCTAAAGAGGGATTGATTTGTAATTGAAACAGTGTTTTTAGGGGTTGATATGTAATAAATGAAAAAAGAGGGACTGATTCGTAATTAGAACAAACCTCAGGGTAGTTGGATGTAATTTTCCCTATTTATAAACAACGACAATAATAATAACACTAACGATAATTTCGTATTTAGATATCGGGGTTATTCCATTTAATACGTTGTGAGGTACATTAGGAGACATATTATCGAACATGGTATCAAAGAAGTTTGTATCATATATATATATATATATAAATTTCACACTTCATGTTGATCTCCGATTCTACAGGAACATTAGAAGACATACTATCAAACATGGTATCAAAGAAATTTGTACCATACATTTAAATTTCACACTTCATGTTGATCTCCGATTCTGTGGGACTGGGCGAGTGGGTGTTAGGTTATCTAAAAAGTCAATTGATGAGGTGAAAGTTGTTATCAAAATGCCCGGACCAAAAGTTTCATTTTTTCTAATTTCTTATAACTCGTTTACCATATGTAACATATGAAATAGTGTGTAATATTCCATTTTGCAAGAAAGAGATTTCCAATTTCCAAGCGACTAATCAACGAAAACATGCACGCCTTTGCCTTTTCTTTTAATTTATTATTGAATAAAAAATTCCAAATTGTTGACTTTATTTGCAGATGGAGTCATGGAGTGTATGTAATTCATGCATATATACAAGGTGTGGAGTGATGGAAATATGTGCACAAAACAAAAACATCTAAAATTCTCAATAGTTTAAAAGAATTTCTAAACCGAAACAGAAAATGGTTGATTCTGTCGCAACAATGGCTCTCGAAACCCTTCGGGACCTATTGATGGAGGAAGCAAGGTTCTTATATAATGTTGGTGGCCAAGTTGAGGAGGTTCGAAGGCAACTCCATATCATGCACTCTTTCTTGAAGGATGCCGATCAACGAAGAGATAGCTACAACTCCGAGACAGTCCGTGATTGGGTTGCTAAACTTCGCGATTTGTCCATTGAAGCTGAGAACGTGCTCGAAAGATATGCTATTCAAGTTCAATCCAAAAGACAAGGAAAGAAACTGAAAGACAAACTCAAACGATTTACTTGTCTTTTGGGTGAGTGCTTGAATGTGCATCAGATCGGGGAGGAGGTCGAAGACATCAGATCTCGCATGACGGATCTCACCAACGGATTGGAGTCAATTACTAAAATAAGAGAAAGGTCCTCAAGTTCGGGGGACCATGGTGTCAAATGGTCAAGGAAGACATTTGGTTATGAAACTGAACAACATTTTGTTGGGATGAAGGATGACATACAGCTGCTGGAATCACTGCTGACTAGTAACGAAATATCAAACAGAGTAATTTCCATATGTGGAATGGGCGGATTGGGGAAGACCACTCTCGCCACAAAGATTTATAGAGGGGAGGCCGTGCAGCGATGTTCTGATGTTCGTGCGTGGGTTTGTATAGGCCAGCAGTTCCAGCTCAAAACTGTTCTTCAAGAATTACTAAAGCAACTTCTCCCCAGTGAAGAACTAATTTGGATTAGGGAAATGGAGGAAGATGAGTTGGGGAGGAAGTTGCTTGGTGTGCAAGATGAGAAGAAATGTTTGGTGGTGGTTGATGACGTATGGGAAGTTGATCATTGGAATATGTTGAGTCTTTTCTTCCGCACTTCCGAAGACCGTTGCAGAGTGTTGGTGACAACACGAAATGAGAAGATTGGTGCAGGAGAGTACCACGTCCACAACCTCAAGTATTTGAGTGAAGATGAAGGCTGGGAGCTACTACAAAAGATAGCACTTCCACTCAACCATGGTTAGTTTTTCTCACTTTTTAAATGCATATCACCATATTTAGTTAGTTCTAAGTTTCTTAGCTTGTGTCATATATATCATATGGGATTCTACCCATTGACCCAATATATGTACAAGGTCAAGATTCAGCCTGAATAATGAGATAATAAGTCCAGTAACGGTGAACTGGAAATGGCAAGACCAAATCAGCTGGTCGCGTTAGCTCGAGCAAAGGGCGAGCTAATCTAGACTTCAGGGTCTGATGGGAACTCGTACAAGGAAGGATTCTTTAGAAGGGTAATTGAAGAGGATAAAAGGGAGACTAAAAGATAACATTAATATCATATTAATATAAACAAATTGATAGAGATGGGGTTTCTGATTCCACAATACACAAACAGAATATAATTTCCTTTTTTTAATTAACTTCATATCAACTACTTAATCTTATATTATTTCTTCTATACTTTACTACTTATTTTGTCATATTGTCAATGAAGTTTTCTTCTTTTTTTTTTTTTTCTATCTTTTCAAAGTTTTATAATATTGTAATTTTGCTAGCTAATAACAATGAGAAAAAATTTAGGGCTAATTTCAGATAACCTCTGTTCTTTAAGGCTACGTGTATTTTGTCCCATAACCTTTGAGTTTGGTGCGATTGTCCCCCTAACATTTGTAAAATATAAATTTTACACTATTTCGACATAATATTTTGGGAATATTTCATTCAAAATTAACTTTAACCGTCAATTTCTCCTCCATCGTGGCGACCAAGAGTCAAGACCACTGCTCTCGTGTTCCTCTCTTCAAGACGAACAAAACTCATACCCTATTCGATCGAATTGGATGTTGGAAGTCGTTGAAATTCCCCTGCAAAGCTTCGTTGGTCATTCGTCATCTTTGATGATGATTTCCCCTTCGCCAATTGTCTTATTTTGATTTTGAAAGCACCATTGTATTCCTTATGTCGAGAGATTCAATAATATCAACATATTTGACAACTTCCTTCGGTTGTTGGTAGATAAAAAAAAACTCATTTTCCCGCACTTCGGGATAGAATTCGAAAGAAGGTTGGTGGCTTCTCAGAAAAGAACCTCTCCTCGGCCGGAAAAGAGGTTTTAATTAAAGCAGTCATCCAAGCAATCCCCTCCTACTCCATGGGATGCTTCAAAATCCCCGATTCTTTTATTAAGGAATTGGACTCCTTCTCTGCTAACTTTTGGTGGAACAACAAGGATAAGAACAGAATCCATTGGCTTTCGTGGGATAAACTCTGTACTCAGAAGAAAGAAGGTGGCTTGGGCTTTCGGAATTTTAAAGCTTTTAACTTGGCTTTACTTGCCAAGCAAGCTTGGCGTATTGTGATGTCCCCGGAGTGCCTCCTTAGCAGAGTTCTCAAGGCTCGGTACTTTCCCAATTCTGATTTTTTTGGAGTTGGGGTGGGGCAGTCTCCCTCGTTCACGTGGAGGAGTATTCTTGCTTCCAAACCTATCCTTGAAGCAGGTTCTAGGTGGCGAATTGGTAAGGGCGATTCTGTTAATATTTGGCACGATAGATGGCTCCCTAGGCCTAACTCTTTTCGCCCTCTTATCCGACAAGCTAGAGACCCAACAATTAATAAAGTGTCCCAACTTATACTCCCGAACGGTGCAGGTTGGAATCTGAAGTTGGTCGATGATACTTTTTGTACTGACGATGAAAATCTTATTCGAAGCATACCTTTAGGTAGAACTTCCCGAGTTGATAAACTCTTTTGGCATTTTGAGAAAAGTGGCAAATTTTCAGTTAGGAGCGCACACCATGTCGCCTTAGCTCTTGAAGGAGCAAAACGAGCCACTTCTTCACTCTCTATGACCTGCCCTCTCTGGAAGAAGATTTGGAACCCCTAAGGTTAGGGTGTTTTTATGGCGGACTTGTCTTGATATCCTCCCGACTACCTCTAAGCTCCTCTCCCGCCGTTGTTTTGTGGATAGTTGCTGTCCTGTTTGCCTTGGGGAACCAGAAGATATAAAACACACCTTCTTTGCCTGCCTCTTTGCTCGTCAAGTGTGGGCGATCTAGTTCCTCCCATGGACTCCCATCTCCCATTTTGAGGGGGGAGTCCAAGAGTGGATCAATGGTATTTTCTCCGTGTTTGATGGGGGTCTTTTGGAGCCTGAGGTGGTCGAAGCCCTTGCTACTGCCCGAGCTTTGGAACTTGCTAAGGAGCATGATTGGCCTAATATCTTGGTGGAAGGTGATTGCCTCAACCTAATAAACAAATTAAAGCTTCCTGCTGAAGACTAGTCTGCTCAAGGTAACATTATTCAAGATATCAAGCTTGTGGCTGATTCGTTTGCTAGTTGTAATTTTCTTTTTGTTAGACGTGTAGCCAATGGTGTAGCTCATTCGTTAGCTCGTAATGCGACTCCGGCCTGCGGAGGTGGCCCTGTTTTACCACCCTTTCTCTCTGACCTCGTTTCTGAGGATTGTTGCCCTGTGTAATCGGCGCCCTCCCGTTTTGAGGGCTCCTGCTTTCAAAAAAAAAAAAAAACATATTTGACAACTGACAGATCTACCCTTAGAAATCATGCTAAAATTTTGTTCAAAAAATCTGGTGGAATATTCTCCAAAATCCCCACGAAGAGGGGTTAAATCTAACATTTTTCAAAGTTTACGGGAAAATCGTACGGATTCAAAGGTTAGAACAAAGCACACTTAGACCCAAAGGATGGGGCTGTCTGAAATTAGCCCAAAAGTGTAATTCTTATGTTCTATCTAAAATTTATATTTAAATTGTATGTCAAATGTATAAGTTAATGTGTTCGTTGGGGTGTTTTAATTTAGGGTTTTTTCACGCTTCACTCTTCTAATTAACATCTTAAACTCTTTGTTATAAAATATCATATATATATATATATATAACCTTGTGTTTTATAAAATGATGCATAGAAAACCCTCTATCTATTGCTAGGTTCTCATGTGCTTCTAGTGCAACTCAAATACTAATTTTTCTTTTAAATTGTCCTTTGTGTCCTCATGATATTTTATTATATATCCATAAAAAATCCTATGTTATAATATATATGCACCAAAAATCATGTATTTATGAAATCTTTCAATATGAACCCTACCTACAGATAGTTTGGAAATACAAACCTGTTAAGAAACCTATATCACTGATGTTTCAACATTCACAATAAAATCACGGCTTTTGAAAGATTGCAATTAGGATTTTTGCTTGGAGAAAAATGATCTGAGAGCATACTTCAAATTTTAAGAGAAACGATATGCTGTTATGAGAAATTGAGAACTTTTAGTTTTTTATGTACAATTAAATAAGGACAAAAGGGTAAAATCATATTTTAACTAAGAAAAAAATAGGATTATGGGGAGGTGAGCAAAAATATATTAACATAGAGTTTTATAAGTTAATTTTTATTTTCACAATGTTTAGAAGGTTACTTTTAGTTTACACAGGGTTAATAATACAAATAACTCAAAAAACAAGTAGGATTTAACACTAAGGGTAAAATAAGAATATCAAGTCTTAAATATGATGAATTTAGTTCATGAAGGGGCGGTGTGCAATAGTTTTGAAACACAGAGTTTTTTATATGAATTTTTGTAACCCTAAATTTATCTTGCTCTTTTTGCATAACACTGGTGCATATAGCTCTGTTAATTTATTTTTACAAAGTTATTCTCTTATGTCTTAATTCTAACGAAATTCTTGAAATATAAACTGTTTGTGTTGAATTTATGATCTACTAAATTACGTAAAAGTTAAAATATAATGTCAGTTATAACTAACGAAATTTTCATGGATTTTTCTTGTCGATGAAAAGTATAAACATATATAAAACAATTAACTTCTTTAATATCCATGAATTTCCTAAAGAGTTCGTAACTCGTATCAATTCTCTACTCTCAAGGTCTTATTGCGAATGCAGAGCTATCTACGGCTCAACTGGCGTTGTTGGAAGGATTTGGTAGAGAAATGGTAAGAAAATGTGGGTGTTTGCCGCTTCCTATTTCTGTAATCGGAGGAATTTTACGTCAAGAAAAAACTCCGAGCGGATGGGAAAAGGTATGTAAAAATACCGATTCGTATCTGCAACACGGAGATGGCGTACAAATAAACAAAAGAGTGACACACATATTAGATTTGAGCTACAGTGTGTTGTCTTATAATTTGAAACCATGTTTTCTATACCTTGGATGTTTTCCGGAGGATATAGAAATACCTACAGAAGAGTTGTACTTATTATGGATGGCTGAAGGAATGATCTCATCTCAAGATAGAGGGAGAGAAGAGACTTTGAGAGAGGTCGCTGAGCGATATTTGTCTGAGTTAGCAAGTAGGTGCATGATTCAAGTCACAATGGATGAAGAGTCCACATATAATAAGTTTATATCATGTCGCCTTCATGATCTAATGAGAGATCTTTGTCTGTTGAAGGCAAAAGAAGGAGGATTTTTTGAGGTTGTGGACACAAAGATGGGAGGAGACAATTCGGTTAGTCGGTTGGTGATTCAGGATAAACCGAACGATAACATTGGTGAATACAAAAACTTGCGATCTCTCATGTTCTCTAGGAAAAGCTGGAAAAGGGAATGGAAGAGCTTGGCTTCTGTTAGTTTTGGAGTGTTCAAATCTCTCAAAGTATTAGTATTGCAAGGCTTTCAATACGGTAATGGAGAATTGCCCGAGGGAATTGAAAATTTGATCCTACTGAAGCACTTGAGTGTGCAAGATAGTGTTGTGGATAAGCTGCCATCACGTATATGCAAGCTACCATGTTTACAATCTCTCGATCTCCGTACATATTTGAAAATTGAATTATGTAATTCCATTCATAAGTTGAGGAGTTTGAGGCATTTATTTTTAAACCGCAGTCCCTTGGATAGGGAAGTTATTGGAGGAGTGAAATTGAAACTGAATGGCTTGACTGAGTTGGAAACATTGATCGGGTTCAACAGTGAATTAGATGATACTACCGATTTGATTGAACTACCAAAGCTTCGAGTCTTGGATGGAGAAGTTCGTACCGAATACAATTTGTCAATGATTGTTGATCATATCTTGAAAAACGAAGATCGATTTCAAGAGACACGTCTTACTATACATTCAGGGGTAGATGACTGCTCAAAGGATCTTCTTAGGAAGACACTCATGTGTCCCTCATTAAGTAAGTTGTTCATTGGGTGTCGTGTGAACAAACTACCATCCTACAAACCTCAGTTGGGTAAGAATCTAATCAAATTGGAAATAATGGACACTTATATATCGGATGACCCGATGAAAATGCTGGAGAAGCTTCCCATGTTGAGAACCCTTCTCTTAGGTAGAGATTCATTTTATGGCAAAGAGATGGTTTGTGGGGTAAATGGATTTCCTCAACTCAGCGAGCTTACTCTGTGGATGCTACCCAATTTAGTAGAGTGGAGAGTCGAGGAAAAAGCAATGCCCAATCTCTCAAAGCTAGTTATCGGCAATTGTTGGCGATTGGATATGATTCCAGAAGGATTAAAGTTTATCGCTACGCTCAAACAACTGACGATTAGAAGCATGCCACCAGACTTCGAAGATAAAGTTAGAGTGGTGGACGGTCAAGAAGGAGAGGATCATCACAAAGTCAGACACATACCATCCGTTGAGATAAGCTACTGGTGAAATGGTAGTAACTAGCATATTTGTCCTTGAATTTGTGTGCAACCTTTCTATTAAGTTTTCCTTATACAAGACAATTTTTATTTTATCTGTACTATTATTTTTAAGGACAATATTTACTTTGTATCTTTACATTATACTTCATCTATTATTTACAATTTTTCGATAAGTATTTACATGAATTAATTGCTCTTAGGTTGGTCCGAAGAGATGAATATAGAAGTACATAGACATCCAAAAATACTTGATTTCTGAGTAGCCTACACTTTATAGTAAATTTCAAACTTGTTTTAAATGTAAACTTTTTTTTTTTGAAACACATATTTTAAAAGTGCAAAACTGAATACATAATTCAATATTTGATTTCATAAGTTGCGTGTTCTTTTTAAGCAATAAACAGAATAAATATTTTAATATTATTTTACTAATTAAATATTTTTGAGCAATAATTTCATCAGATATCTACATGCTGCCAAATTTAAGTTTTATTTGATAATTATCTCTTTAATAATAAATATATTAAAGAGATAAATATTCATGTGATTTTATTTAATATTATTTGTTTCAAAAATAAAAAAATAAATATTAAATAAATTTGACTAAGACTCAACTCTTGAATTCCACAACTATATAAATCTGCTATGGGTAGTTTCTACCCGCATCAAATTAAGACGGAGCCATCAAAAGGTAAGATGTATAGAAGGCCAAAGTTCTCACGGAGTTGAGTTATTAAATTAAGGAATCCACCCAAGGAGAGCGTTTGAAGACGTGACATGCAAGTTAAATTCACATTATTACCGACGAGTTCATCAACCTTCAGCAAAAAAGTTGGAGAATGTCGATATATTTTTAAGACTTCAATAAAAATTTTATTATTATTATTATTATTATATTAACTAAATAATTATTACAAACGTTTTATAAACTCATTATCATAATTTTTTGAGATCATAATTATATAATAAGAACTAATATTTTGTGAGAATATTAGATATAAGTAAAAGCAAGATAAAGACAATTAAAAAGTCCACAATTTTCCCAAGTTACTTTCCATATTTCAATTATTAGCTGGTAGCCTGGTAGGTAAGGTGACATTCAAAATGACCCCTCAAACCGCCCACGTTCTTATCTCTACGTACTATTCAACATGTGAACTAAGTTAATTATATTGGTACACAATAATTGTGGTTGAATTAACGAAGATGTTTACTACAATTTATTGGTATGAAATTGGCCAACATTTAAATGATGAGTAGGTAGTTTCAGAAATTTTAACCCAAATTTAGTTCGGTTAATTTAACTCGAACCATGAGGAGAAGAATGTTTCATATTTATTATGTAGTTAATATAAATTTTAAGAAAATTGACACCTATTCATATGTATGATTGATTTCGAACCAACAGGGGTTGATCCAAGTGGTTAATAGGTTCATTTTCGAAGGTAAAGTTCCGGGTTCGAATCCCACTTGGGTGTGCGTGTGTTAACTAAAAAAAAAAATGTATGATTGATTTCGGTTTGAGCAAGAATTTTATGTAAATTTTGAATGCATGGAGATGCAATTACACCCTTTTTGTGAAAGTTTTAGTCTAGATTAAATTCGACCAAACTTTTGTGAAAATTTTAGTTTAGATTAAATTTGATCAGATTTAACTAATTATTTAATTCAATATATTATAAGACTAATTCCAGATAATTCTCTGTATTTTTGGCACTTTGCCTTTTAACCTTTGAATCAATGTAATTGTCTACTAATTTTATAAAATATAACTCTTAATCCATTTTAGACAATTCTTGTGGAATATTCCATTCAAGTGGAATTTTAATCGTCGATTTCTCTTCCGTCATGGCAACCCAAGAGTTAAAAGTACAATCATTATGTTCGTCTCTCCAAGGCGAACAAAACTCATATCCTATTCGACGACCCTATTGGCCGTCAAAAGCATCGGAATTCGCCTGCAAAGCTTAGTCGGCATTGCACTATCTTTGGCCGACGATTCTCCCTTCTTTCGTTGTCGGATTTATATTTTGAAACCATCATTATGTTTCTTGCGTCAAGAGCTCCGATTTAATTTAATATCAATATGTTTGAAATCTGATTTGTACAATTTTTGCTTTATAAATCACCCTAAAAAACTTGAATGGAATATTTCCTAAAATTCAATCTGAAAGGGGTTAAGTGTTACAGTTTATAAAGACTAGAATGACAATCACATCGATTTAAAAGTTACGTGAAGTACACTAAATCACCTTCTTTTATGTGACTCATTATTTCAAAGTTTAATAACTCTATCAAAACACGGTATTACTTCAACATATCCATTGAAATGCAAATCAAAGAAACCAAGTGGGATTTCTCCTCCCAATTTGTTCGACTGAACCAAATTAGGCAAACCTCTGAATTGAGAAGGGGGTGGTCCAGTGAACAAATTGCCGGAAAGATCCAAACTTGACCAATATTAATACTTTGTACCTACACAACGAAACAAAAGAAGATGGTAATAGATGATAATTTAGGAGATAAAAGTATTTTACCTACCTATCTAATAAAGAATTATCAAACTACCCCCTTGTGTAAAATTAAATAGCATCTAACTTACTTATATTATTTTTTAAATACCATGTTGCCTCCTTTCTAATTTTTCTACGTTGATTAATAGCTTTTTTTTACTCAAATGTCCCCAAATATTTTAACTCTATTTAAAATTTTATTTTCTTTACGCTTTTTTTTTTTTTTCCAGCCAAACACCCTAACTAAAATACTTGAAAGGAAGCTAAACGTCGGAAGAAACCTGTTTGAGGAAACAATCGATTGAAGACGAAAATATGAAGGAGGGGTAAAATAGACTCATTCATTTAAACATGAAGGATAAATAAAATAGACTTCAAACTAAGAAAAAGTGGAATAAACCACGCAATCAAAATGACCACTATTGTGCGAGGGGTAAATATGCTTCTTTTTTAAAAACATAAGGGGGTTCTATGCTATTTAATTTTTTAGGAGAAGGTAATTTGATAATTCTTTTTTGTCACAGGGGGCCGGGAGGTTTTTTCCCGGATAATTTAGTAACAAGAGTTTTTACAAATCATAATGTTATGGTGAAATTCCATTTTACTCTCATTATGTGATGCAAGAAAACTTTTAAAATAATTTATAAATTACTACTGCATTTTCATAATTTGTTTTATATGAGGTAGCCTAATTTATATCAAGCAAACTCCAAATTTCAAGTCAATTTTAAAGCCATGATACTTGTTCATGAAGTACTTACCAAATGAGACTCTTCTCATTGGATATAGTTGATGTTTAATATTCTATTTTAGTATTTTCCCAGAAAGAGATTCCTAATTCCCGAGCGACAAACCAATTTTCTTTTTCCTTTTCGAATATCACGCCACATCCTAATCAAGGATGACTTGCACAGTAGACTAATGTATGTCTTTCCTTTTCTTCTTTATTATTGGATAAAAAATGCCAAATTGTTGAAGTTAGGCAGACGGGATATATCATATATGTCTTTAACGATGTGGAGTGGAATGAAAATATGTGCAGAGAACAAAAACATCTAAAATTCTCAGTAGTTCGAAAAAAAATCTAAACAGAAAAAGAAAATGGTTGATTCAGTTGCAACAATGGCTCTGGAAACCCTTCGTGACCTATTGATTGAGGAAACTAAGTTCTTATGGAGTGTTGGTGGCCAAGTTGAAGAGGTTCAAAGGCAACTCCAAACCATGCACGCTTTCTTGAAGGATGCTGATAAAAGGAGAGAGCTACAACTCTGAGACGGTGCGTGATTGGGTCTTCAAACTTCGAGATTTGGCCACTCAGGCCGATAACGTGCTTGAAAGATATGCTATTCAAGTTCAATCCAAAAGACAAGGGAAAAATCTGAAAGATAAACTCAAACGATTTACTTGTATTTTGGGTGAGTGCTTGAATATGCACCAATTTGGAAACGAGATCAAAGACATCATATCTCAAATGACCAAGCTGAATGACAGAGCAGAGTCTACTATGAAAATAGGAGAAAGCTCCTCAACTTCTGTTGACCATGATGTCGAATGGTCAAGGAAAACATTTGGTTACGAGACTGAACAACATTTTGTTGGGATGAAGGATGACATACAACTGCTGGAATCACTGCTGACGACTAATGAGATGTCAAACAGAGTAATTTCCATATGTGGAATGGGTGGATTGGGGAAGACCACTCTCGCCACAAAGATTTACAGATCAGGGGAGGCCGCACAACGCTGTTTTGACGTTCGAGCGTGGGTTTGTATAAGTCAACAGTTCCAACTCAAAACTGTTCTTCAAGAATTACTGAAGCAATTTCTCCCAAGTGAAGAAAATCAAATCAGGGAACTGGAGGAAAATGAGTTGGGGAGGAAGTTGCTTCGTGTGCAAGATGAGAAGAAATGTTTGGTGGTGGTTGGTGACATTTGGGAAGTTGATCATTGGAATACCTTAAGTCGTTTCGTCTGCATTGCAGAGTATTGGTGACAACACGAAATGAGAAGACAGGTGCAGGACAGTACTATGTCCACAAGCTCAAGTATTTGAGCGAAGATGATGGCTGGGAATTACTTCAGAAGATAGCACTTCCACAACGTTAGTGTCTCACTCTTTTCTTGTTTAAAGCCAAAAATTCATATCTAATGACATGTGATATTCATGTCACATAGAAAATTGCGTTGGTTCATAAACAAATTGATCAACTATACACAAACAGAAACAGACACATATACACATAGAATATACAGTTATTAAATACTTTGGGGGATAATTACGAACGCCCCCTCGAGGTTTGACAAAATTACAAATACCCCTTGAGATTTGAGAAATTACGAATTCTCCCTAACTCGTTATCTCATCCGTTACACCAATGTTCGAAATATTGTTTAAATAATTTTGATGGATATTTATGTGAATTTAACGTGTTTGTTATGATTTTCTATTTCATTAAAAAAAACTTATTATTCTAAACGAACAAAGTTTAAATGAACTTGGGCAAAATATACATAAAACTAAGATATAAACATAAAGTGAATTTGTAATTTTTTATCATACTTTATTGGAATAAATATGCATGAAATATTTATTCCGATTTATACTTATAAATAAAATATAAATATTATTTAGATTACAAATTTTCAAATTGAAAAATACAAATTTAACCAACATTACAAATATATCATTATGCTTTCAATATTATTACAATATACCCCCAAGGGTATGATTGGAATTTTAAAAAATAATATTGATGATGTCAGCAAAAGATAATACCGTTATTAACGGTTGGGGCAATTTGTGAGAGAGAATGTAAATCCTAGTGTTCGTAATTTCTCAAAACTCAAGGAGGAATCTGTATTTTTGTCAAATCTCAAGGAGAGTTCGTATTTTATCCCTTTTAAATAGTGTTCTTTGTAAACATAAATTAATGAATTATAACGTACATATTAACTTCTTTAATATTCTTGAATTTCCTAAAGAGTCCGTATCAATGCTCAAATACTTATATTATAAATGCAGATCTACCTACAACTCAACTAATGTTTTTGGAAGGATTTGGTAGAGAAATGGTTAGAAAATGTGGGTGTTTGCCGCTTGCGGTTTTTGTAATTGGAGGAATTTTGCGACAGGAAAAAACTCCGAGCGGGTGGGAAAAAGTATGTAAAAATACTGATTCATATTTGCAACACGGAGATGGCGTGCAAGTAAACAAAAGAGTGAAACAAATATTAGATTTGAGCTACACTGTGTTGCCTTATAATTTGAAACCTTGTTTTCTTTATCTTGGATGTTTCCCAGAGGATACAGAAATACCTACACAAGAGTTGTATTTATTATGGATGGCTGAAGGGATGATCTCATCTCAAGATAGAGGGAGAGAAGAGACACTGAGAGACGTCGCCGAACGATATTTGTGTGAGTTAGCAAGCAGGTGTATGGTTCAATTGACAATGGATGAAGAATCCATATATAATAGGTTCAAATCATGCCGTCTTCACGATTTAATGAGAGATCTTTGTCTGTTGAAGGGAAAAAAAGAAAGGTTTCTTGAGGTTGTGGCTACAGAGATGGGAAGGGAAGATGTTTTTTCAATAAGTCGGTTGGTAATTCATGTGGATAAACCCCAGGATATCATTAGTGAATGTAAACACTTGCGAGCTCTTATGTTCCCTTGGAAAGGCTTCAGGGAATGGAATAAATTGGTTTCGGTTAATTTTGGAATGTTTAAGTCTCTCAAAATTTTAACATTGGAAAGTTTTAAATTTGGAAAATTGCCCAAGGGAATTGAAAATTTGATCTTATTGAAGCACTTGAATGTGCAATGTAGTGATGTGGGTAAGCTGCCATCAGGTATTTGCAAGCGATCATGTTTACGATCTCTTGATCTTCGTACATATGCTAGAACTAAATTACCTAATTCTATTCATAATTTGAAGAGTTTGAGGCATTTGTTTTAGTTAGAATTTAGGTTTGAGAATTTTCTGTATTCATTGATTTCTGAATATCGATTACAACAAGGAGTACAATATATATAGGATACAACTACCTACAAATAAGGAAACGATATATACAAACGTAAGTATCTAAATCCTACTAAGTTTGGGATTCCTCTATATCTTAACCGTAGCCTCCAACACTCCCCCTCAAGCTGACTGTGGGATCACACACATTCAGCTTGTCTAGAACACTTGAGAAAACTCTTTCGTTCACAGCTTTAGTGAGGATGTCCGCCAATTGATCTTCTGATCGCACAAAAGGAAAAGTCACAACCCCACTTTCGAGTTTCTCTTTAATAAAGTGCCTGTCCACCTCTATATGCTTTGTTCGGTCATGTTGAACAGGGTTCTCTGAAATACTTATAGCTGCTTTATTATCACACCACAGACGACACTTTTCCTTCACAGGAAAACCAAGCTCCTCAAGTAACTTCCGTAGCCATAAAACTTCGGCCAATCCTCGTGCAATTCCCCTAAACTCAGCCTCTGCACTAGAAAGTGCAACCACCTTCTGCTTCTTACTTTTCCACGTGACAAGATTTCCTCCAACCAAGGTAAAGTACCCTGAGGTGGAACGTCGATCATCTTGATTTCCTGCCCAGTCTGCATCTGTGTAAGCTTCAACAGATAGATCGCCATGTTTTTGAAACAAAACCCCTTTTCCGGGCGACCCTTTGAGATATCTAACAACCCTGAGTGCTGCCTCCATATGATCATGTTGTGGTCGGTGCATGAACTGACTCAATACACCCACTGCATAGGCAATTTTTGGCCTAGTATGAGACAAGTAGATTAACTTCCCAATGAGATGCTGGTATCGGCCTCGATCTACTATTTCTGCCCCGTCTGTGATCTTTAGCCCATGATTGACTATGATAGGAGTCCCTGCCGGTTTACTGTCAAGTAATCCTATCTCTGCTAACAGATCAAGTACGTACTTCCGCTGGGAAATAAAGATTCCCCGTCTTGACCTAAGTACCTCAATTCCTAAGAAGTATTTCAATTCCCCCAAATCTTTCATTTCAAACTCCTCAAACAGATTTTTCCTCAATTGCTTAATTTCTTCAAGATCATTCCCCGTAATGATCATGTCGTCAACATAGATGATAAGACAAGTTACCAACTCACCTCTCCTCTTAAAGAACAAAGTATGGTCTGAATTACTCTGTTTGAAACCATACTTCCTCATAGCAACTGTGAATCTTCCAAACCAAGCTCTTGGTGATTGTTTGAGCACATACGACGCTCTCTTCAGCCTGCACACTTCCCCATCACAAAACTGCTCAGAGAATCCCGGTGGAGGTTCCATGTACACCTCATCTTCCAACTTCCCATGCAGGAAGGCATTCTTTACATCAAACTGCTGCAAAGACCAGTCCTGATTAGCTGCTATCGAAAAAAGTACTCTGATAGTATCAATCTTCGCAACTGGAGAACAAGTCTCTGAATAATCGACCCCGTATGTCTGTGTATACCCCTTGGCTACCAACCTTGCCTTGTACCACTCAATGGACCCATCAGATCGATGTTTGATAGCGAACACCCATCGGCAGCCTACTGGTCTCTTCCTTGGTGGCAGTCTACATTTTTCCCAAGTCATGTTTTTTTCAAGAGCCATCATTTCTGTCTCCATGGCCAACTTCCACTCATCCTTCTTCTGAGCTTCATCAACTGTTCTAGGAAGCACATCAGCATAGACTGCTGCTGAATATGCTCTAGCTGTTACTGTTAGCTTTCCTTGTGCATAATCAGCGACCGGGTACTGGGATTTTCTAGGTTCATATTCAGGTTCATACCTCTTTGGCGGCACCCCCCGATTACTCCGTGGTGGAAGGACATACTGTTCTGTTCCTGTGGGCTCCCCCGGACCCTGTGTTTCCTGATCCTGTAACTCCTCCATGTGCAGATCATCAATAGTACTAACAGTATTATTATCAAATGAGGGAGTTTCAAGGGATACCTCAGGAATATTCAGTGGTTCAGATCCTGGAATTGGTGCTGACGTGAGGGATTGAATTGTGGGAGATGTCTGCTCGGTGGTCCCGCCTACTGGATCTTTTGGGTCCAGATCTGGCATGGTGGAGTATGACACCCAACTTAGTGGATCTATTGACTGCTCCCCCTGACCGCTAGGTTGGGTGTGGTAGAAGAACTCAGTTTCTAAAAAGTTACAGTTCATGTTAGTATACAGACGTCGTGTGGACGGATGATAACAACGATACCCTTTTTGATTGACTCCATACCCAACAAAGACACATTTGACTGAACATGGATCAAATTTGGTACGTTCCTGTTTAGGGAGATGGACAAAGACCGAACACCCAAAGACACGAGGCTGCAGAGTCAGGGGTGGGGGAATACTAACAGATCTAGAAAGTTCTAAGAGAGGTGTATTAAGATCAAGGATCTTAGTGGGTAACCTATTGAGGAGGTAAACAGCTGTGGCAATAGCTTCAGGCCAGAAAGACTTAGGAACACCTGCATCAAACATAAAGGCCCTAGTAATTTCAAGAATTATTCGATTTTTACGTTCAGCAACCCCATTTTGTTCAGGTGTATAAGCACAAGTAGTTTGGTGAACAATACCCTTTTCTGACGAAAACTGCTTAAAGTTAGAATTAACATACTCCCCCCGCCATTATCTGACCGAAGAATTTGTATGTGAGCATTAAACTGAGTTTGAACCATGTTATAAAATTCGACAAACTTAGAAAAAACCTCTGATTTATGTCTCAAAAAATAAACCCAAGTCATGCGTGAGCAATCATCAACAAACAGGACAAAAAAACGAAAACCAGAGTGAGAACCCGTATATGGAGCTGGGCCCCAAACATCAGAATGTATAAGGGAAAAAACTTTATTCATACGAGTTCCAGAATACTGATATGGCTGTTTATGACTCTTAGCAAGAATACAAGTCTCACATGATAACTGACTTTTAGAGGGAAAAATACTAGGGAAAAGTAAATGCATGTAGCTAACTGACGGGTGACCTAACCGACGATGCCATAACCACTGCTGCCTCTCGACAGTCTCGTGAGCCAGCGCTGCAGTTCCGTTTTGAGCCACATCATCCACATAGTACAACCCGCCACGTTCAGTGTCACGCCCAATCACTTTCCCCGACTGAATATCCTGCAAAAGACAGAAACCAGAATAGATCACTACAACGCAATTTAATTCCCGAGTAACATGACTAACAGAAAGCAACTTGCAGGAAAGATTGGGAACATAGAGACAATTTTTTAAGGTTAAGGACGGAGATATATCAATGCTTCCGGTGCCCTGAACCGGTAATAGATCCCCGTTGGCAGTCTGAATAGTTGGTCTCGTAGACTTTGACACTGTAGTCAAGTCATATTTGTCATAAGTCATGGTATCGGTGGCCCCACAATCAAGAATCCACCTTGTTTGTCTCGATCCTTGGGTTAAATAAGCAACTCCACATTGTGAGGGACCAAACTGCAAATTATTAGGAGTGTGGGAGGCAAACTGCAAAGTACCATTAATATGGGGGCTATTCTGCAAAGTGTTAGAACTTGGGGGACTATTCTGTACAATATTAGAAATTGGGGGACCACATTGCAAAGTATCACTTAAATAGGGTTGGGAAATACCTTTGTAATCAGCCGTTGTGTTCTGGGTTGAAGGAGAAACCCTCATTTCTCTCTCTGTCTCCGCTTTATGACCTTCAGCACCAAATCCGATGACCGGCGGCACTGGGTTCGCTGCCGGTGGCCTGTGCTGGAGATTTCCCCTCGCCTGAAACTGAGTCGCGACGGCCGCGACGATTCCCTGTTGAGAAGGCTCCGTCCGTGGCTGCTGGAGAACCGTCGCTGGCGGCGGCTTGCTCCGCTGAAAAACCGCCGCTGGTGGAGTCTGAAAATACGACGGTGGCCGTTGCTTTGCCGCCTGTGCTACGAAGGCGAAACCAACTTCGCCTTCTCCTCCACTTTCTTCCTCAGCGACGGCGGCTATGGCGGCGCTACCGGCGCTGCCGCCGCCGTCCCGCCTCTGTTTTACCATGCTCTCAGTCCGTCTCTTGCTCCGCCATCCCTCCGGAAAACCAATCAATTCGTAGCACTGTTCTTTGGTGTGATTGGGTTTCTCGCAATGGGAGCATGTCGTCCGACCGCCGTCGCGCTGTGAAGATTCTGCCTCCATTGGTCGCCGTTCTGAGCGTGGCTTGGTGGTGGTGCCACGTCCGGTATTCCCTGACTGACCTCGCCCAATAAGTCCAGCCCCAATTCCGGCCGATGATGATTTCTCTGAGGCCATGATATGCTGTCGATCCCTCTCTTTCCGGATTATACCGTATGCGCTTTCAACTGTAGACAACGGTGTAGTCCGTAAGATATCCCACCGATCAGAATCGAACTCCTCTGATATTCCTTGAAGAAATTGGTACAATTTATTCTCTTGTCGGAGTCGATTGAAGGTTGCGATATCTTCAGGGCTGTTCATAGGATTGGGCTGTCGAAGTTCAATTTCTCTCCACAGTTTCTGAAGATTGCTATAGAATGCTTCCAAAGTATCGTTCCCTTGTTTTAGACTGTTGGCTTTAACTGTAAGATCGAAGAATTGAATTCCATCTACTTGCTGACTGTACGTGGCTTTCAATCCTTCCCAGAGATCTTTGGCAGTGGGTTATTCTGCGAAATTACTCACCATGTCGGGTTCCATATTGTCCAGCAGCCAGGAGCAAACTATGAGATCGGTTTGCTCCCATCTCGAGTGATCGGAGGTACCTTCCTGTGGCGGTGCCGGAACACCGGTAATATGTCCGAGTTTCCCCCGTCCACCGATGGCAATTTTCATGAGTCTCGCCCAAAGGGAGTAATTATTTTGATTCAATTTCGTTGCTATTGAAATTGATGTTGTAGGCTGATATTGATTCTGTTTTTGTAGGAGCATGGGTATCTGATCCGCCAAGGTCCCACTCTCGACAGAGATATCGGAACTGATGCTAGGTTCGGTCATGGTGGCAGATGATGAGCCCGGAGAATCATTGAAAGGCTATGACGATAAACCTGCTCTGATGCCAAGTTAGAATTTATGTTTGAGAATTTTCTGTATTCATTGATTTCTGAATATCGATTACAAGAAGGAGTACAATATATATAGGATACAACTACCTACAAATAAGGAAACGATATATACAAACATAAGTATCTAAATCCTACTAAGTTTGGGATTCCTCTATATCTTAACCGTAGTCCCCAATAGTTTTTAAATGGCAATTCCTTCTATAGGGAAGTTATTGGAGGAGTGAAATTAAGTTTGAAATCCTACTAAGTTTGGGATTCCTTCTGTATTCATATAATTCTTCCAAAATGTTTTGAGGCCTACGCAAATGGCTGCTCACATAAAATTTATTTACTTTTCAGGTCAAGGGAATCACTACAGCCAGGGGGTGAAGATGTATTTTTCCTTAATTTGTGTGCTACCTTTCTATTAAGTTTTCCTAATACGAGACATAATTTTTTTCTTATCTGTAATTTTTTTGTATCTCTACATTATATTTCAATATTTCATCTATTATTTAGAATTGTCCGATAAGATATTAAGAGAAAATTGCGCTTAGGTTGGTTGGAAGAGATCGATTCACACAAGTATATACTATATAGACGTCCAAATATACTTCATAATAAATTTCAAATTATTTTCAAATGTAAACCTTTTTTTATTTATAAAACAAATATTTTAACGGATATTTTAAGTTCAGTCTTAAATAGGACTATATTGCTAAATATATTTCTGGATAATTTACCTATTCTGTTTAAGCTAATAATAAGAAAGTTAGTTGGTCTATTTATTTCTACCAAAAAAAGAGTCCAATACTTATTCAAATATTTATAAATCCATAAAATATTTTTAGAAAAACCTAATTTATTGGACAATAATCTAAGCACTTATTATTAAATCTTAAATAGTTTACATATACTTAAGTTTTACTTATTAAGAAAAAATTGCTTAATTGCATATTCGAGTACTCATAATAGTCCAAATCGAAATTTAATCAATGCCAATCCATTTCATTATATTGACAATATTAATAATTTATCTTAATTCGTGTAGTTTATTAAATCAGAAAAATATGTTATTTTTAGTGTTAATATGTAAAGAAAGGGGTTGGTTTTAATTTTGATTCCTCGAATTTTCTTGTGGCCCTGATCCACCACCAAAGCCCAATACATTCTACTTTTAGGCCCAATATGCTCTTACACTACGTTTTTTCTAAGAAAAAACGAGTTTTTACTTTCCAGCAAATACACAATAACGTTTTCACAATACAGTATTTGTGAAAAAATGGATTGAAGTCGAACCTGGCAGAAAGTTTGAGTGCCGCCGCGCTGTCGGACTCTATCGCCGCCGTCTCAATTCATTAAGGTTTTTTCTGTTTCTTGTTTTTAGTTTGAACTTGCTATGAAAGGTACCTTACTCCAACAATGTGCTTTAACTGGATTGAGGTTTAGCAGCTCATAGCTTGCCCATTGCTATCTGGTCACAGCTTTCATTTGTATTCTGATGATAAGCCGTCAATTCAAACTATCCTCCATAAATTGATCTCAAAACGCTCGAGTAATTTCAAGAAATCTCGCCATTTTACCATGGACACCACATGCTTGATGAAATTCCTAGGCCACCAGTTGTCCCTGCTCACCGTTTCATGCTCAATCTCATGCACCAAAATCGCCAGGGTGAAGCACTTAATGTGTTCAAGAGGCATTTGCAAAATGGTCTTTCTGGAATTGATGAAGTTGCGATTGCATTTGCTTCTAAGGCTTGTCTTGCTCACCCACAACTTGGGTGTCAAATCCATGGTTTTGCAGTAGTATCAGGTTTTATGGATTATCTTTCTTTAAGTAATTCTTTGATGAATTTGTACTGTAAATCGAAGGATATAAGGAGGCCTTTCTGCATCTTTGTGAACCTGTAACCCTGATACGGTATCCTACAATACAATGTTGTCGCCTGTCGGGGTTTGAGGATTGTGGAAATGCACTCCTTTTTGCTCGTGGCTCGTGAGATGCATTCAGCTGGGATTTTTTTCGATGCAGTAACATATACTACTGTTATTGCCCATTGTGCTGATGCGCAGTAGTTTGATTTCGGGGTGCAATTGCATTGCCTTTCTTTGAAGTGTGGTTTGAAGACAGAGATTTTTATTGGGAATGCTTTGGTCTCATTGTATTCAAAATGTGGAGAAATGGTGGATGCTAGTAAAATGTTCGAGGAAATGCCTCGAAGAGATTTGGTTTCTTGGAATGCCATTCTCTCGGGCTATACGCAGGAGGGTAGTTACGGATTGGAAGCTCATGTTTCGGTTTGCAATGTTTTGATGTCAATGTATGCAAAGTGCGAGTATGTTAGATGCAAAATTGGTCTTTGAGAATACTACCAATCCTAACGTCGTGTCTTGGACAACAATGCTCTCCATCGACGACGAGGATGCCGTGAATAAGATGTGAAGTATACCCAAATGATGTCACATTCATCGGACTAATACAAACTTCCTTTCCGAAATCAATGTGTCGATTAGTCTGATTACCATGTACGGCAAGTTCAATCTAGTGGGAGACTCTATTAAGGTTTTTGAGGATCGAGCCCATACTGTAACTCCATCGGGCATGCCTTGTCTCCCAAATTTATGACAACTACGCATACCAAGTTACCAACAAAACATGCATTAACAAACAAGACAACTCAAAATATCATCAACTATAAAGCTCAAAATAATATATATCACAACTCACAAGCAAGTGCCACCGTCTAACATCAAACTTATCAACCTCAGTCGACGTGCACGCGCGTGAGACAGGTGTGTGATTTTTAATAATTTATTTTTTTTAATTTTCATACGGGGAAAAAAATTCCACAAGGCCGTCGCTCCGTCGTCCAGGTGAAACTCACACAAGCAAGGGGAATTTTTCATCCTGTAATTTCATGATTTGAAAAATTAGAGTTCATATTTACCGATTTCAAAAATTATAAGATAAATTTGACATCACCCCCTATGGAAAAACTCTCTCTACTAACTCCCCAATTCAAATTTATAATTTGATTTTACTCTCCATTTTTGATAAAAATATCAAAATAACTTTAAAAAAATCTAAAATGACATAATGCATCACTCTTCCCTCTCACACAACACATTTTGTTAGCATAATATCCCATATACACGATTTTATACTTTTATTTTGTATGTTAATACTTCAAAATATAATTTTCATACTTTATATGGAAAATTATATATATATATATAGGTGGATGGTGGAGTAAAAATTAATTATTACTTTATATTTTGAAGTATTGATTAGAAACTATAAAGTATTCAAATTATAAAATAGAGTATTGAAATTATAAAACATAGTATTCAAATTATAAAACGGGGCATTATAAAGTTTCGGAATTATAAAATAGAATATCCAAATTATAAAATAGAGTATTCAAATTTAAAAGTAAAATATTATTTATAAAAGTTAAAATACTCACGTTAAAAACTGAAGTATGAGAAATAATGAAAAAGAAAAGAAAAGAAAGTATTGTTCTTAAAAGTTAAAGAACTTACGTTTTAAATTAGAGTATTATTCATAAAAGTTGAAGTACCTAAATTTATAATTAAAATATTGTTCAGTAACATTAAAGTATTCAAATTTAAAAATAGAGTATTATTCGTAAAAGTTAAAGTTAAGGTTTAAAATTGATATATGAAAAAGAAAAAAAAAAAGTAAGGGTATTGCAGTCAATTTAGTTGAGTGGGGAGTGAAATTAAATTATAAATTTAAATTGGGAAGTTAGTATGATTTTTTTCTATATAGGAGAGTAAACTAAACTATTTTCAGCTAGAAGGGACATTAATTATGGACCCAAATTATATCCAGAATAAAGAAAAATGCAATCTGAAAAACTTAATTTGGTTTGTTCACTAACGGAAAAGGTATTGACTAATCATATTTTTATATAAATATGCAGTATGAGCCGAAAAAGAAATACCTATAATAATAATAATGATAATAATAACAATACCTTTTGAGACTCTTTTGCTCGTCAAAAAATTAAATCCAATTCTAAATTATCATAATTTAAACCTCAATACCTTTTAGAGCAGAATACAAGCTCCATTTACTTTATTCACAATGAAAGCCGCCTTCTCTGACGCCAAAGAAAAGTTTCTTTCCTTTTTTTTATATTTTCTTTTGGGATTTCATAAGAATTAAATAGTTTGAAGATGGAGGACAAAATCACGTAAATTCCCACCTCGCCACATGTATTATAATGCTAATGTTATCCACCAAATTTGGAAATTTTCAAACAAACCATCACACTCGTCACTCGACATACCACAGAGTGGAAACAAGTGTAGGTATACTTATTGTTAAGACATGGTATTCGGGGAAGAAATAAATTGTATTCATGATTTGTTTGTATATTCTGACATACAATGTTACAGGAAAGCAGAGGTATATATCAAAGGTGGAAGGAATCAAATCTCTACAAATCAGGCATGAATCCTTCCAAGGCGGGACAAGGTCAAACATGCCATATATGTAATCTCTAACACTCCCCCTCAAGTTAAGTGATGGAGTCGCCAATCCTTAACTTGCTCAATGCCTCTTGAAATATCTGGCTTGTAACTGCCTTGGTCAAAATGTCAACTAACTGGTCCTCTGATCTGACAAATGGAATAGTGATGATGCCTCCCTCCAGTTTCTCTTTAATGAAATGCCGATCAACTTCCACATGTTTCGTTCTATCATGCTGAACTGGGTTCTCCGAGATACTAATTGCCGCTCTGTTATCACACTTGAGTGGGCTTGGTCCTACCGGAGTGAAGCCAATCTCGGTCATGAGTTTCCTTAACCATATTATTTCAGCCACACCTTTCGCTATGCCCCTGAATTCAGCTTCAGCACTGGATAAAGCCACAACCCTCTGTTTCTTACTGCGCCAAGTTACCACGTTTCCTCCAACGAGTGTAACAAACCCTGAGGTGGATCTCCGATCGTTTGGGTTCCCGGCCCAATCTGCATCAGTGTAGGCTTCTATGTCTAGATGTCCGTGCCTGCCGAACATAATCCCTGTTCCAACGGTCCCTTTCAGATACCTGATGATCCGTAGCACTGCCTCCAAATGTTCCTTCTGAGGTTTATGCATGAACTGGCTAACGATTCCTACAGCATATGCAATATCAGGCCTTGTGTGAGAAAGGTAGATCAGTTTACCAACCAGGCGTTGGTATCGTTCTCTCTCAGTTGTTTCCCCACTCTCTTCTATCCTTAGTTTATGATTCACCTGTATGGGAGTATCGGCTGGTTTGCAATCAATCATTCCAGTCTCAGCCAGTAAATCTAGGATATACTTCCTCTGAGATATGAAGATACCTCGTTTGGAGCGCAGAACTTCAATCCCTAGAAAATATTTCAGACCCCCAAGGTCTTTCATCTCAAACTCTTTGAAGAGATTCTCCCTGAGTCGACTTATCTCTTCTGCATCGCTCCCCGTAATAACCATGTCATCTACATAGATAATCAAACACGTAATCAACTTCCCTCGTTGTTTCAAAAAAAGGGTGTGGTCTGAATTGCTCTGAACATATCCATGACGTTGCATAGCTAGTGTGAACCTGCCAAACCAAGCCCGTGGTGACTGTTTTAACCCATACAGAGCTTTACGAAGTTTGCAGACTTCGCCAGTCTCAAACTCTTCTCCAAATCCTGGAGGAGGTTCCATGTAAACCTCTTCTGAAAGATCCCCATGCAGGAAAGCATTCTTCACATCGAACTGGTGAAGGGGCCAGTCTTAATTTGCAGCTACAGAAAGTAACACCCGAACTGTGCCAAGCTTTGCTACCGGAGAAAAAGTCTCTGAGTAATCAATTCCGAAAGTCTGAGTGACCCTTTGGCTACTAGTCTGGCTTTGTATCTTTCCACTGATCCATCAGCTTTATGTTTTATGGTAAACACCCATCTGCATCCAACCGGTTTCTTTCCTTTGGGAAGGAGGCATTTTTCCCAAGTTCCATTTTTTATTAATGCCTTCATTTCAGTGTTCATTGCCTTTTCCCACTCCTTGTCTTGTCTGGCATCTTCCACTGATTTTGGGATGACTTCTCTGCAGAGATTCCCAAAGAAAGCTTTGGCTGCTCCAGAGATACTCCCCCTGACCATGTTCCCTATAGGATATTTGGACGCTCGAGATTTATGGTCAGGGGAGAATCTGGGTGGTGGAATCCCTCTGTTACTTCGTACGGGGTACCTGTGCTCTTTTGTTACATCCTCAGAAGTCATATCAGCAGTATTTGTTGTGAAATCAATATTATCAGGAATATTAGAGGAGGAGGGATCAGATTCTGTTACCTCGTTATGGACATCATCCGGAGGAGGATCATTGGGAAGTTGAGAAGTGGTACTGAGCTCTTCTTTATTCTGTGTGGATTCAAACATAGTGATTGTATCCGGATAGCTTAGCCAATGCAGTGATCCATCTAGATTCTCCCCCTGAGCACTGGATTGGCTGAGGAAATAATATTCGGATTCGACAAAGTCACAGTCCATGGTGACATGAATCCGTCTGCTGAGAGGGTTAAACCATCGATAACCCTTCTGATGTGGAGCATATCCCACAAAGACACACTTTGTTGCACAAGGTTCAAACTTGGTTCTCCCTGTCTTCGGAAAGTGCAAAAACACAGTGCAACCCAAGATTCGTGGAGGTAGGGTAAGGTGTGGAGGTATAGTGGTTTGGGTTTCAAGCACTGATAGGGGTGTTTGGTAGTTGAGGATTTTGGTGGGTAATCTGTTTGTTAGGTAGGTCGCAGTGGCAACCGCCTCGGGCCAGAAATTGGGTGGAACATGAGATTCGGTTAATAGGGCACGGGTCATCTCCAATATAGTACGGTTTTTCCTTTCGGATACGCCATTCTGCTGAGGGGTGTTAGGGCAAGTAGTTTGATGAATGAGTCCCTGCTTCTGAAAAAACTTTTTCATTTCCTGATTAACAAATTCCCTGCCATTATCGGATCGGAGTACCTTAACTGTTTGATTAAACTGAGTCTGAACCATTTTAAAGAAAGTCACAAATGTTTCGTAGACTTCAGATTTATGACGAAGAAAGTACACCCATGTCATGCGTGAAAAATCATCAATGAATAACACAAAGTACCGAAACTGATTCTGGGTTGTAACTGGGGCAGGTCCCCAAACATCTGAGTGAACTAATGAAAAAACAGTCTCAACTCTTGTATTATTCGACTTAAAGGAAGTCCTGTGACTTTTCGTACTTAAATAAGTCTGACAAGAAAAATCCGAAGTTTGACCATTCTGAAATAAAGCAGGAAATAAAACTCTCAAATACCCCACAGAGGGATGTCCCAGACGGCGATGCCACAGCCATAGTTGTGTATTTGCCTTCCCCACTGACAGAAGAGCTTTAGACGGAGATGCAACTTCATCAACATAGTACAATCCCCCTGCTCAGTACCACGCCTATTGATCTTCTTCGTATGAATGTCCTGTATCACACAAAACCGAGGGTAAATCAGAACTACACAATTCAATTCTTTTGTTATCTGGCTAAGAGACAGCAATTTGCAGGATAATGACGGGACATATAAGTAGTTGCTCAATTTCAGATTCGGTGTAACAACAACGGGACCCTCTTTTTCAACTATAGCAGACCCCCCATTGGCAGTTTGAATATGAGATTTTTCCAATTTTATCGGGTCAATTAAATCAGACGGATCATATGTCATAGAATCCGTAGCACCACAATCAAAAATCCATTTTGAGGCATTATTAGATAAATTCCGGGTATAAAGTCCAACACTTGTAGAAAGATGGGGTTGTTTTTGCAAATTCTCACAAGATGGGGGCCTACTAGCAAATTGGGGAGAACCATAAATTAGGGAACTAGGGTTTGGGACACAACCCCCAAACCCGTTACCTGTGGTTGGGCCGAAATCTCCTCCTCTTTCTCTTTCATTTCCGCCATTGCTGGAGATGATGGCGGCGTTGGCGCGGCCAATTTCGGCCGTGGTGGTGGCGGGCCTGGAGTCTCCGTGGAAGATTCCGTCGGCCACTCCCCCTGTTTTCTGTCCTCCGTCGCTCACAGCCGCGTGAGCCCTTCTCCCGCCGCCTTTCGTTGCCCCTCCAACAGTGGGTTTCCGGTGGCCCTCCCACCACTCTGGATACCCGATAACTTCGAAGCACTGCTCACTTGTATGTCTGGGCTTGCCGCACTGACCGCACACCAAGCCGGCTTTGTCATCACGCGATGATGATCGGCGATTGCCGCCGTCGGGACGGCCGCCATCTGAGCGCCCATACGTCTTACCACCTTTCTCCTTCCTTGCTACAAGTCCGGATCCGATCCCCTGTGTTCCGGAGTCACTGTCGCCTCCGATGTTGGTCTTGAGGATCTGGAGCCGTGCCGCCTCTCTCCGGACGGTGGCATAGGCGGACTCCACTGTTGGCTTTGGATCCTGTTTCAGGATGTCTCTCCAGATGGGCTCATACTTCTCATCGATTCCGGTAAGGAACTGATACAACCTTTGTTCTTGGGTCAGTGAATTGAACGCCTTGATGTCGTCAGGGCATTTCATGGGGTTGGGTTGTTTTCTGTCGATCGCCATCCATATAGATTGGAGGTCGTTCCAGAAAGCTTCTAGGCTCTCTCCATTCTGTTTCTGGGTATTGGCTCTTCGGTGCAAATCGAAGAGTTGGAGTGGATCTCCGCCACTGCCGTAGGTGGTGGCGAGGCCATCCCACAAATCCTTCGCCGTCGGATATTGGAGGACATTATTGATGAGAGTTGGCTCCAAGTTCTGAATTATCCAGGTAAAAATCTTTTGATCAGTTTGTTCCCACTGATCGAATTTTGGGTTTGTACTTTCCGGTGCCGGTGGGACGCCGGTTAGGTGCGAGCGACCGCCTCTGCCTCCGATCGCCATTTTTATTAGGCGTGCCCATATCGGATAGCTGTCCCCGTTTAATTTGATCCCGATGAACAGGTTCTCCGAGTTGGACACCATTGTTTGGTTGTTGTTTGTCATCAGACTTGTTGTCTGGATTGCAAGATCTTGGTTTGTGTTTATGGGACTAGACATGTTGGTTTGGTTTTTCTGACTTGCAGGTTTCGGCTATGGATCAAGGCTGTAAGGGTTTGAGATTTGGTAGGGACGATGATGTTAATACTGAGTCCCAAGAATTCGTACCATGCTTTGATACCATGTTAAGACATGGTATTCGGGGAAGAAATAAATTGTATTCATGATTTGTTTGTATATTCTGACATACAATGTTACAGGAAAGCAGAGGTATTTATCAAAGGTGGAAGGAATCAAATCTCTACAAATCAGGCATGAATCCTTCCAAGGCGGGACAAGGTCAAACATGCCATATATGTAATCTCTAACACTTATTAAAAAAAGGTTCCATTTTTTTATAATATCCTGCACTGACGTCCACGTTTATGCATGCAACACGTCCACCTGGTTTTTTTTTTTTTTTTTTCTATAATCCATTTATATGATGTTCACGTATGAGATAACATCGACAACTTTATATATATATATATATATATATATATATATATATGCATATAAATTTATTTAAAGATCACGCATCATTGTATAATTAATCAACACGCAATAAACAATAGACCAAAGATTTTATACGTGTAATGATTTGGGGAAGACGATGAGATCTGCTAGTAGTTTTGTACATTTAATTAAGGTGTAGGTGGTAGTTTACCAACTGCTATCGGTATTTTTCATAATTAGTTTTTATATGAAGTAGCCTAATTTATGTTTCAAATTTTATTTCAATTCTAAAACCAAGAAAATGATTCAAAATATATATTAATTAGTTGCACCAGAATATTGGAGTCAGTAAATTATGTAAAATTATGTAATTTAGCGTTTGATATTATTCTTGATAAATGAGAATTGCCAATTAGAGAATTGAAAAAGTTCCTACTGAAGAACTTAAGTGTAGCAGATAGTGTGTGAATAAGCTTAGTCATGTAATTGAAGTACGTTTGGATTTTCGTTCTTTCTGATGTCATTGTTTCAATTTTGTTTTGTAAATTTAGATTTTGGTACGTACGTAACTTAATTTTATTTTGGCTGGGAATTAAATTAAAATTATAAAGTCGCCCGAAAGATCTATGAGTAATATTTGAAATTATCTATATTATTCTATTCTAATCATATTATTTCATTAGGTTTACTTTATAATACAATATATTTAACTAAACTAGTCAAGAATGTAACGTAATAAAATTATACTGAAAACATATATACGTACATATTCATAAAATTACAAAATATATGTCCAAATAATAATGTACTTCGTTTTTGCAAATGGCGGACAGTCCTAGTTTCTTGTGGTCTCACAACTTGCACACTTAAATAATCTACCCTTTTTTTTTTAAATAAAAAACTATCAAGTGGTTAGAAAATTTTGAACTCAGATCAATATCCTAAAAAAAGAAGTCTTTAACCATTTTGGCCAATTTTTATTGGCAAGATAATGTACGTCTTTCATTGTTATTGAATCTAAAATTCCCAATAACAAAAGTTTGAGGAAATCTGCACACAAATAATAATTACCTATAAATATTTGCGGTAGTTGTAATGAATTGAATCTGGGGCCGAGGATTAAAGTGTTTGATTAAATGGGAATACACTTAATTAAACATTTTCTAGTAAACTATACAATAATTGTAACCAAACTACTCATAGAGACTTGTATTAATCTTAGTGTTAAACATGTCAACATGACATTGAGGTAGAACAACTTGATCAATATTAATAATACGTTTTACCTAACACGTAATAAAAAAAAATTCGATGATTAGGCGGCAACACAACAAAACAAAAAAATGATGGTAATAAATGATAATTTTGTAACAACCAACTTGCTCTATCATGGTGATTTCTATGATATTTGGAGTTTAACATATCATAATATTACGGTAAAATCTCATTTTTAGTCTGATTATTTGATGTACGAAAACTCCAAAAATAATTTATGAATTGCTATAGTATTTTCATAATTTGTTTTTATATGAAGTAGCCCTAATTTATATCAAGTAAATTTCAATTTCCGGAAAGAGATTCATAATTCCCAAGCCCCCCCCCCCCCCCCCCCCCCCCCCCCCCCCCCACCCCAAATGAAAGACGACTTGCTCACTAGAATAAATGTACGTCTTTTCCTCTTTTTTTTTTTTACCCCTTTATTATTGAATAAAATATTCCAAATTGTTGAAGTTAATGGCAGAAGGCGTATATGTCTTCAAGCATATATATGACGATGTGGAGTGAAATGAAAATATGTGCAGAAAACAAAAACATATCTGAAATTCTCAATAGTTTGAAAAAATATCTAAACAGAAAAATTAAGAAAATGGTTGATTCTGTTGCAAACATTGCTCTGGAAACCCTTCGTGACCTACTGATTGAGGAAGCTAAGTTCTTGTCGAGTGTGGGTGGCCAAGTTGAGGAGGTTCGAAGGCAACTCCAAACCATGCACTCTTTCTTGAAGGATGCTGATAAAAGAAGAGATTGTTACAACTCCGGAACAGTGCGTGATTGGGTCTTCAAACTTCGAGATTTGTCCACTCAGGCTGAGAATGTGCTTGAAAGATATGCTGTTCAAGTTCAATCTAAAAGGCAAGGGAAAAATCTGAAAGATAAACTCAGACGATTTACTTGTATTTTAGGTGAGTGCTTGAACGTGCACCATATTGGAAACGAGATCGAAGACATCAGATCTCGCATGGCCGATCTGACCAACAGAGCAGAGTCTATTACTAAAATAGGAGAAAGCTCCTCAAGTTCGGTGGATCATGATGTCATACAGTCAAGGAAAACATTTGGTTATCAGACTGAGCAACATTTTGTTGGTATGAAGGATGAGATACAACTGCTTGAATCACTGCTGACAAGGGATGGTGATATATCAAACAGAGTAATTTCCATATGTGGAATGGGCGGATTGGGGAAGACCACTCTCGCCACAAAGATTTACAGAGGGGAGGTTGCACAACGCTATTTTGATGTTCGAGCCTGGGTTTGTATAAGCCAGCAGTTCCAACTCAAAACTGTTGTTCGAGAACTAATAAAGCAATTTATCCCCAGTGAAGAAAATCAAATCAGGGAAATGGAGGAAGGTGAGTTGGAGAGGAAGTTGCTCGGTGTGCAAGATGAGAAGAAATGTTTGGTGGTGGTTGATGACATTTGGGAAGTTGATCATTGGAACACCTTAAGCCGTTACTTCCGTATTTCTGAAGACCGTTGCAGAGTATTGGTGACAACACGAAATGAGAAGATTGGGGCAGGAGAGTACCATGTCCACAACCTCAAGTATTTGAGCGAAGATGAGGGCTGGGAACTATTACAAAAGATAGCACTCCCACAAGGTTAGTTTTCTTGCCTCAGTAATGATATATATCACTGGAAGAATTGCTTACTAAGCATATTGTTAAAGATGGATTTTTGTGATTTCTCAGTACACAAACAGAACAGATGGAAATATAAAGAAGAGCTAATAACATAATTAGAAATATACTTCTTTGGGCTATTAAAGTTTTGAAAAATTGTTACATCACTTCAAATATGTTAGTTTAATTGTTCTTGTTATCCGTAGTACTTAATTATCTCTATGTAACATCAAGCTAAAGCATATTTGCCACCAAATGATTATCACTTGTTGTAAACTTAACATAAATTTTGTTAATTATTATTTCACGAACCCAAATTCTTTTGTTAGAATTTAAGAAATAAGAAATATGCTATCTTGGTATTTTTGAAAATTAATGGAAATAAAATAAGGCATATAGAGTTTGATTGGCAAGTTATGGACTAAAAATAATCATTCTCATAACGCAATTAGATATATAACTCACAAAAAAACTTGTAACTTTTAACATTTTGTTTAATTATAAAAGAGGAAAAAATATATAAACTCTTAGATAAATAATAACAAATTATAATAAATTAATAAAGTATTTTATCATTGTGTCTATTAATTAGATCCTAACAAAACTAGAGTAATTAAACCATAAAGAATTTGACTTTGTAGGGAAAAGAATCATAGACAATATGCAAATTACATAAAATAAGAAAAAATTAGCATGACATATATATTTATTTATTTATATAAAAGAAAAAGATTCATTAGCAAATAAGGAGGAATATGTTTTCCAACTTGGGTTAGTCAAGTGGTTCGAGGGTTGTTTCTCCAAGTAATTACTCGGGTTCTAATCCTTTTGGCCACTTAGGATGTGTGTGTTTATAAAAAAAAAAAAAGAAAAAAGAGGAGGAATATGCTTGTTAGTTGATAATAAATTGAGAGTGCATTTTTTTTTTAAGAGGAAAATTGATAGTGCATTTAACAATTTGTAGGTGCAACAAATAATTTTATTTTTTTAATCTTCATGTCAATTACTTATTCTTATATTTTTTGTTCTACACTTTCCGATATTATTTTATCATAGTTGTCAATAATGCTTTTTTTGTTGTTTAACTTACAACTCAGATTCTTTATATCATTGCAATTTCGCTAGAATTACAATGAGAAAAATTTTAATGTAATTCTTATATCTATCTAATATTTATATATAATATTTTCTACAAAAAATGTATAAGTTAATATGCTCATTGGAGTGGTGTTAATATTTTTTTCAAAAAGCTATATTCTTATATCTTAATAGTTAATTCTAACAAAATTTAAGAATTTGTGTTAATGAAATTTAGGGGTGATTGTGTAAAAGAAATTTTTGTTGACTAGTGCATTTAATAATTTAACACTTCAAATAAAAATTTAAAAGATTAAATCTTTGTTAACTTTTATATAAACTAGTAAAAGCAATGTACGTGGCACATTAAACGAACATTTTATCAAAATATTTTTAATAATTAAATTATTAAAATAAAATTATTTAAAACATTAAATTTTTAATTTAAATATAGTAATGAGACTTTAATTGAAACTTAAATTTTCAATAAACACTCACATATACTGATGGGTTCAGAAATGGGTGGATCCGAATCCGATCACTTTACGATTTGTATTTGTGGAGGAAACCACCGGAGCTTCGCCGGAAATGAGAAAGGGGTTCTACCTGTTGGGACAAGCACAAGAAAAGTCAGAAGGCCAAGCTGGGGGAACTGGGGGTGATACCCAGTTTGGCTCTCCGACGCTCAAGTCAGTTCAATGTATGAAGAAATGTAAGTTCAGTCACAGTTGCAGTGATGAAGAATGCTTACTTGTGTAGAAGATGACTTTAGCTATTTATAGTTGAGGGTCAAGGGCCCTTTGGTCATTTGCCTCAAGTGGTCCTGGCCGAATGTTGCCCTAACACGTGGCGCTGTGAGAGAGAAACCTAGGAGGAATCTTCTGCAAAAGCGGCCAAAAGTTAGTGCTGGCAACAGTGGCAGGTGCGCGGGCATGTACGTTGTGTCAGAGAGCCATTTGGGCGGTTGGTAACGAGGGCTTGAGAGCGCGCTCGTGACAACCTGGAGTACTGGAAGCCAAGATATCCGCTGAGGGGAGTGAAGGCTTCAGTTCAAGTGACGAGCCAAAGGAGAGGCCACTCTGAGGGAGTGTGACGCTCGAAGAGGGCTCCCTTGGCACGTGGGCGTACCAATCATTTAGCATGTAGGACGCTCGTGGGAGTGATAGCGCTCGTCGGGCTTAACTCCTGAAGAAGGATTGCGCTCGTGGCGCTTGGCGCTCGTGCGCTGATGGGTGCAGCCTTGGGGAGGCAGATGTCATCATCTCGGTGATGCCACGTGTCTTAACGTGGGACGATCGTATTTTGACCCCATCATTTTGCCCCCCAATTCTGTAGTCCTTAGTGATAAGGACTGTAGAATTTTGACACGCTCTATCTCTTGCACATAGCGCTCGTGTAAGGCTTGGCGTGTTGAGCAAATTTTCCTCTGATGGTGCCATTAATGCGGTCTTTTCAACCGACCGCTCGTAACACTTCCGCATTAAATGATGTACTATTCTGAAGCACTCGAAACGTCAGAGCATTAAATGCGGGTGCGCGTGGGGCGCGTGAGCATTGGGAAGCATGTGACGGTTCCACAAAGTGGGCGGTTTCCTAGGCGGGAAATGATTACCATTTTGAATTTATTGCCGAAAAAGGTACCAACTCCCATCCCTATAAATGTGGGATTCTGAAATCTTGATACTCTTTACGCATTCAGAACTTCCAAGCATCCTTTGCAAAAAGAATTCTCTCGCACTCCAGTTCTTAGAGCATCTTCAACCTTTCTCCCAGACTTTCTCAGAAACCTTCAAGGTAAACTTCCAGTGTAACTTTCTAACTTTGCTAACCGTAGATTCAGACCTTAGGATTTCATAACCCCTTAGATTTTTCACCCTTCTGAACCCTAATCTCTTTTCAAGAAAACTCCCAAATCCCAGTTTCTGCCATGGCCGACCAACATATTGAAGAATTTGCCCGTGAAATCCAAGAAATGGCCACTGAAAGTTCTTCTTCCCCCGATTCCCCCAGAGATGAAGAGTTGGGGGCGGCGGTGATGGCTATGGAGGATAGAAATCCAGGCGGAGTGGATCCTCTTTTTGAGGAGATGAATTTAGTGATGGAGGCAGAACGGCAAGGGGCTGTTCTCCCCATAACTCAGAGTGCCACACATCCCCACAGCCATACCGTGACCGTGGCCGTTGCGAACCCACTTCCTGTGCCAAAAACCTGGCAGCAACCCTGAGGGATGAGGGCCATCTTATTCAAGCGAAAGATTGGATAGATGACGAGGAGCTCATGTTCCTGTGCGGCCTCTCTGACAATCCCTATTTCCTTGACAACCCTCCGGCTCGTGACATAGAGAGAGATGGTTAGATTCTTAGGGCACTAACTTTAGATAGGAATGAATACTAACTGCCTTTTCTGTACTTGTAACTTGCAATCTGAGTAGATGGTTTGAGTATTTCTAACTCTCGAAATTTTCATCCTTGCAGGAGTTGCTATATTAGAAATGGCTGGAGGAATTAGACAAGCAGCTCGTTTTGCCCACGCCAACAGGAACTAAGACCCACAGGGGGACCAACAGCGTGAGCAACAGCGCCCTCGTAACCGTAACAATCGAGGGGACGCTCGCAGCGGCGCCAGTTCGAGCGCCAATCCAGAGGTCCAACCCCCTCGTGGCCGAGGGGAGCGTAGATTGGTCACCAGAGAGAACAGGGGGCGGTCTTCTTCAGAGAGAGCGGGAGATGTTCAACCCCCCACTCCTGCAGAACAAACGAGGCCAGAAACCACCCTGGCGATAACTGAGGTTCCCCCGAGCGCAAGTAGGCCTTCCCGTAAAAGGAAGAGGATGCCCGATTCAGTGGCAATCAAGGGCAAAGGGAAGCAAGTAGTTGAGGGCCCCAGGGGCGAGGGGGAAACTTCCTCTTCAGAGGAGGAGCATATATAGGAGTTCCCCCGACGAGGGGACAGGGATTACACAGGTGCCCCCGACGGTGGGCCGGTTCTGTTGAGGCCTGGCACGCTCGCCCAAGCTGTCATCGAGAACCTTTACAACAAAGCCCAGTTCTCGGCGGACCACCGGCATCTCTACAGTGAGTCTGTGGAGAAGGTGACCCTTGATGCGGCCCACGCCCTAATTTCCGTAAGTCTTCACTCCTGGCTTTCTTTGCCAATTTCTGTAAGTTATCATTTTTTTGGCTAACACTTCCTTTTCTTCCCACTTATGCAGCAAGTTCTTCCCCGGCTCCGGAACGTGCAAATGCGAGCCTCCACTTACGTCGAGCGCAAGGCCAAGTACAAGAAGATGGCCCGCCCGAATGACCCGGCTCAGATCCAATCAGAGCTGGACGCAGAAATTGCCAAGTATGAATCCCTCAAGGATTTGTACAACAAAACGGAGGAGGAGCTGGGAAAGCTGAAGGAGGATTTTGTGGCGGTGGATGGCGCTCGAATCGGTTTGGGCAACCAGTTGGCCCAGGCTAACGAGCGGTGCCAGAAGGCAGAAGCGGAACGGGAAAGCTGGAAGGCGAGGGCTCTGGAGGCCGAGCGGAAATTCAATGACGCCGTCAACGAGTGGCCTCGAAGCTTAGAGCGTGCGAATAAGGAGGCTCTTATCAAGTTCTGCCACTCCAAAGCCTTCAATTTCGCAGCCTCGTTACACTGCTTGGATGAGGCCCAAAATGCCTTTAACTTGGCAGTGGATCAGGGCATTCACAAGGGGCTGACCAATCCGGCGATGAAGGGAGCTGAGGGCACGGGGCTCATGTTCAACGAGGGCTGTGAGGAGGTGGATGAGGACCCCAACGACCCCGCGGACGCCATTGCGGAGATGGAGTACGAATTCTTGGTGAAACTGATCCAAGATGAGTACACCGACGCTCATCGGGAAGGAGGTGCGGCTCAAAGTGATGGTCCTGAAGATGAGCCTCAAGCGCCCATCATGGAAGAAGCCCCGGTCATAGTTGCTGAAAATGCCAACGCTCCCAATCCCGGTGCAAACGAGCCCAACGATCCCCAAGATCAACCGCAAGAGCCTGAGGGCCCAGTTCATGGCCCCGTGGCTCAGAACATTCTGGTGATCGTTGATGAAGACATCGCCCCAGCCGCCTGAAGCTTTTCCCTTTATCAATCCTCTTGTGTATTTTCCAGCTTTTCTGTCTTTTGTAACAGTATTTCCTGGGCCTTTGAGCCCTTATCTTGTAAGATTTTCCTTTGCAATGAATAAACATCCCATTTTTCATGACTTTGTTCTTCTGTTCATTTATGAATCATATAATAAGACTGTGTAGCATACTCCGTGAATGTTTTATTTCTCTGATGCAATGAAAATTTGTCTAAGTCTTGAGCGATCGTGAGGGTCTTATTGTGAGATTGCCCCCCACTCAAGACTTGTATAAATTTTGTTTTTGCTCTTGAAAATTTTTCTAAGTCTTGAGCGATCGTGAGGGTCTTATGGTGAGATTGCCCCCCTACTCAAGACTTGTATAAATTTCTGCCTTTGTAAATTTGTCTAAGTCTTGAGCGATCGTGAGGGTCTTATTGTGAGATTGGCCCCCCACTCAAGACTTGTATAAATTTTTGTCTTGGGGGAATTTTGCTAAGTCTTGAGTGTGTGCGAGGGTCTTACTGAGTGGTTGCCCTCGTTCAAGACTTGTGACATTCCTTCCGCCCTTGGGGGATTTTGCTAAATCTTGAGTGTGTGCGAGGGTCTTACTGAGTGGTTGCCCTCGTTCAAGACTTGTGCAATTCCTTCTTGATTCTGAGGCCATCGTTCGAGCGCTCTGGCTCTTGTCGTATTTCTGGCTCTGCAGGAAATCCCTTTTTCGAGCGCGAGGCGTTTTTGAGAAACGGCCAAGGCCTACTAGGATTTGCTCTTGTAGGAGATCCCATTTTCGAGCGCAAGGCGTTTTTAAGTAACGGCCAAGACCTACTAGGATTCGCTCTTGTAGGAGATCCCATTTTCGAGCGCAAGGCATTTTTAAGTAACGACCAAGACCTACTAGGATTCGCTCTTGTAGGAGATCCCGTTTTCGAGCGCAAGGCGTTTTAGGAAACAGCCAAGGCCTACTAGGATTCGCTCTTGTAGGAGATCCCGTTTTCGAGCGCAAGGCGTTTTAAGAAACAGCCAAGGCCTACTAGGATTTTCTTCGTAATCTTCTTCCAACCTGCCTAATTGGTTGTGAGCGTAACCAGTCTATCCTTATGAAGGCGTCCCCCCATGCGGAGTAGAGTGCTGGCAAGCGTAACCCATACGAGATAACAGCATTCATATTGGAATGGGTTGCCAACCACGCTCGCAAAGACGAGGGTCGTGGGACTTATCCATTCAACCAAAGAAACAGGAATATTAAAGAAATTAAAAAGATTATATTACCGCTTACTTGTGATTGGAAGTACATAGAACCCGTCAAAGAGGGTTGTTACATCAGGGTTTGCAAAGAGCTTTTAAACATAAAACCGCCGGAGGTTACATGCGTTCCAAGGGCGAGGCAAGCGCTCACCTTGAAGTGTCTCCAGGGTGTAAGTGTTGTTAGCTCTGAGTTGTACGACCTTGAATGGGCCTTCCCAATTGGGGTCCAGTTTGCCCACGTGCTTGGATACTTCCACTTTCTTCAAGACCAAGTCTCCCATCTGGAAAGTTCTTTCCCTCACACGCTTGTTGTACTGTTGGGCCACAGAGGCTTTATAGTGGTGGATCTTAGCCCACGCTTTGTCTCTCCTTTCATCCAGCAAATCCAACTCCAAGCTCCTGTTGCCATCGTTGAGCTGAGGCTCGAAATAGCCGACACGAGCGGATTCATTTACTATCTCCACTGGTATCATTGCTTCTGATCCATAAACGAGCGCGTAAGGGGTTTCTCCGGTGGCCGCTCGTGGGGGGGTGCGATAAGCCCAAAGCGCTCCTTGCAGCTCCTCAGCCCATTCACTTTTCTTGCTCTCAAGCATGGTTTTCAGATGTTGCAAGATGATCCTATTGGTAACTTCTGCTTGCTCATTGGCTTGAGGATGTCCTACAGAGGTAAATCGCTGTTCGATCCCCAACTCAGAACACCATTCTCGCGTGTCAACCGCTATGAACTGGGATCCGTTGTCAGAAATGAGCACCCTCGGTATGCCGTACCTGCAAATGATGTTTTTCCAAATGAAGTCCCTCACAACCCTGAAAGTGATTTTTGCAACAGCTTCGGCCTCGGCCCACTTGGTGAAGTAGTCGACGGCTAAAATGACAAACTTCTTTTGTCCCACCGCCATGGGCAAGGGGCCCACAATGTCTATTCCCCACTGGTCAAAAGGCCAAGAGACGTCTATTGGGATCATCTGTGCGGCTGGCAATTGAGGGAGATTTGAATGAAATTAGCATTTGGGGCATTTCCTCGAAAATTCAATGGCATCTTGGAGAACTGTAGGCCAATAAAACCCACTTCTCAGAATCTTTTTTGCCAAGATACGCCCTCCGAAATGATTCCCACAGCTTCCATTGTGGATGAGTTCGAGCGTCTCCTTCGCTTGTGAGGGCCTCAGGCATCTCATTGGGGGTCCTTGAAATGATTTCTTGAACAACCTCCCCTCGGGATCCAAAGCGAAACGAGGGGCCTTACTTCTGACTTTCCTGGCTTCCACCTTGTCAGCGGGAGTGATTCCATCCCTAAGGAAAATGATGATGTCGTCAAGCCAACAGGGCTTGTTTGGATCAATCATGGCGATTATCTTGGTGGCGACCCTTTCCTTGATCAAAGGTTCCTCAGTTCTAAGGAACGTAACAGAACGTTCGGAAGTGCCTCCTAAAGCTGAAGCAAACTTTGACAGAGCGTCCGCACGCTCGTTTTCTCCTCGCGGCACTTGAAGTAGATGAAATTCCTTGAACTTCCCAATGACTTCTCTGGCTTTATTTAAGTACTGTACCATGGTGGTTTCTCGAGCCTCATAAGTTCCTTCAATCTGGCTCGCTATTAATTGTGAATCCACATAAGCAGTGATTCTGGAGGCTCCATTCTGAAAAGCAATATTCAACCCTTGCACGAGGGCTTCATATTCTGCTTCGTTATTAGTGACTTGGAAATTCAGCTTGATTGCAAAGTCCAGCTCAATCCCATCGGGGTTTCTGAGGGCCACTCCTACTCCTCCCCCTTGAGAGGTTGAGGAACCATCTGTGTGCAGTACCCATAACCCCTCATTCTCCGCAACGGTGGGCTCGAAATCAAAGCGTTCAACCAACAGATCCGCCACAACCTGAGCCTGTATCGCGGTCCTGGGCTCGAAGCATAGGTCAAACTGGCTCAATTCGATGGCCCACTTAATTAATCTACCAGATACGTCCGGCTTGGACAACACTTGCTTCAAGGGTTGGTCGGTGAGAACCGTTATGGAGTGCGCTTGAAAGTAAGGCCTTAGCCTTCTTGAGGCGTTAATAAGAGCAAACGCGAACTTCTCAATCTCCAAGTACTTCTTTTCGGCTCCTTGCAATGTTTTGCTCAGATAATAAACGGGTAAGTGTTTCCGCTCCCGCACAGCGATCAGAACCGCGCTTGTGGCTCCGGGAGAAACGGAAAGATACATGAATAACCTCTCGCCTTCGACAGGCTTAGTCAGCAGTGGCGCGCTCGATAAGTAAGCCTTCATATCCTGCAGCGCCCTTTCGCATTCTTCTGTCCAAGCAAAGTTACGTGCGTTCCTCAAAATTTTGAAGAAGGGAAGGTTCCTGTCCGCCGAGCGCGAAATAAACCTGTTCAACGAGATGATTTTGCCTACCAGGACTTGCACTTCCCGCAAATTTCGAGGGGAGGGAATTTCCAAAATGGCCTTGATCTTCTCCGGATTGGCCTCAATTCCCCTTTGACTGACCATGTACCCTAGGAACTTTCCCCCTTGTACTCCAAAGGTACACTTCGAAGGGTTCAACTTCATCCCATACTGACGCAAGATTGAAAAGGTGCGCTTGAGATCTTCCAAGTGGGAATCCTGGCGCTCGCTTTTGACAATCATATCATCCACGTAAACCTCCATGGACCTCCCAATTTCTTTTTCAAACATCTTGTTGACGAGTCGTTGATACGTAGCTCCTGCGTTCTTGAGTCCGAAAGGCATGACTAAGAAGCAATATACCCCCAAATGGACAACGAACGAGGTTTTGGGGCGGTCTTCTGGGGCCATAAAGATCTGATAGTATCCCTGGAAAGCGTCCATCATGCTCATGAGCTCGCAGCCAGCGGTCGAATCCACCAATTGATCAATCCGGGGCAATGGGTAAGGATCTTTGGGACAGGCTTTGTTGAGATCCGTGAAATCGTTGCACATGCGCCATTTATTTGCGCTCTTGGGCACCAAGACGACGTTGCACAACCACTCCGGATACAAGATGGGCTCGATATATTGAGCCTCCAAGAGTTTATTAACTTCCTCTTCGATGACTTTCTTTCGAAAGCCATGTACATCCCGCTTTTTCTACTTGATGGGTTTGAAAGAGGGATCCACATTAAGCCTATGGACAATGACGCTCGGGTCGATCCCAGTGAGGTCGGAGGCTTTCCACGCAAATACATCCTTGTTTTCCCTTAGAAAATCAATCATCATGATCTGAGAAGGCCCTGAGAGGTTAGATCCTATCTGAGTAGTCTTATCCTTGTTTCCGGGCTCCAGCTCAATGGTAAGGAACTTCTCCGAGGGTTCGATCCTTACCTCAGGGCGAGGAAGTTCGAGCGCCCTCTTCTTTCCTATCAAACGGTCACCGGGTGCTGGTTCACTCTCTCCCGGCTCGTCTCCTTCTGAGGACGATCCACCAACTGTTCCTGGTGGTGCACTTTCGAGGGGATTCTCCTCGTTGTTTCCCCTCTTCTTTTTGTTCTTCTTCTTGTTCAATTTCGCCCTTTTCCGGGCTGGGCTGTTCTCATCTAAATTGGGGAAATCCACTGACTTCTTGGTGGAGCCAATTTGGAAGGTTTTCTCCGCTTTAGGCTTTCTGAGGGACAGCATGTAACATTCCCAAGCCTCTCGCACATTGCACAGTACCTCTCCCACGCCCTCGGAAGTAGGGAATTTAATCTTCTGGTGGTAGGTGGAGATGATGGCTTTGAAATCCACGAGGGCAGGGCGCCCAATTATGATGTTATATGGGATATCAATCTCCACCACCGCGTACGTTACCAAGAGTGTCTTGCGCTGAGGCGCTCGACCGAATGAAGTAGCTAGGCGTATTTGCCCTCGTGGGACAACTTCTGAGCCTCCAAAGCCAATGAGAGCTGTTTTGAGAGGCTCGAGCGGAAGATCAGCCTTCATCTTTAAGAATGTAGAATAAGGCAAAACATTAACGGAGCTTCCACTATCCACCAATACCCTTTTTACAACATGATTATGAACATCTAAACTAACCACCATGGGGCAATCTGAGGTTATACCCTCCCCATGGGGTGTTACAATATGTTCTAAATCCCTATCATCAAAGCCTATTACATCATTCTCTCTAGACCTTTGAGCGCTTGATCTTTGGATGACGTAGATGGGTTTAGGCACTGCTGGGCGTTGGTTGTAGCTCCGGACATACCTCCGTCGGGAGGCGTTTGAATCCCCCCTGATGAGCCTCCTGCAATCATATTTATGACTGCGAAGGGCTCGTTTTCTTGCTCAGGGGCTTTTCCTTTATTGCCTCGGCGGCTGCTGCTTTCAGAGGGTCCCCTACCCCTTGGGCTCTTCGAACGGGACGGGCTCCTCCTTCTTCTTCCGGCGCGCTCGTTGCATTGCTCATCATACCGCTCGAGCACCCGGACAAATTCCTTCAAGTGGCCCCCTGCGACGAGCCTCTGAATCTCAGCTTCCAACTGGCGGCACTCATCCGTGTCGTGCCCCCTCTGCTTGTGGAATGCGCAGTATTTGTTCGAGCGCCTGAGCGAGTCTGTTTCCCTCATTTTGATGGGTCTTTTGAAGAGCTTTTTATCGGAGAGGTTATAGACTTCTGAATTTGGCCTGGTGAGCGGAATTCGTTCGAATCGACGAGGGGGTGGTGGCGACCTCCTTCGCTCTTGGGGGCGCTCCTTCTTGATGGCCATGTCCCGTCCCCGCTCGTGATGAGGTCGCTCGTTCCTGGCCGGGCTGTGATGCCGGGGACCATTCGTCCCGTACATGTCTTCGAGCGCGAAGAACGGCTCGGCTATTTCTCTTAAGGCCATGAGGGTCCCAGGCCTCCTTTCCACAATGCCATCAGCAAATTTTTTGCTCACATATTGCTTGTGATCCACAGCCTGAAAGAGCACGGGGATCAAGAAATCCATAGAAGGCCTCTCCACCTGTAGGATCTCCTTGTTGAAGCGGGCAAAGAACGAGCGCAGAGATTCACTCTTGCCTTGCACCACGTTGTACAGGGCAGTGGGTGCGGTGACTGGCGCCTTCAAAGAATTGAAGTGGTTGAGGAAAGCATTAGCCAGTTCTTCATATGAGTGGATCGAGCGCGGCGGCAGTCGTTTGTACCACTCTTGAGCCATTCCCACTAAGGAAGTGACAAACACTTTTGCCCAGTAGTTGCTGGAATGCTCGTAGAGGTGCATAAGATGCACAAAGTGATCCAAGTGTTCAGCTGGATCAGTTGTCCCGTCGTAACGGTTGATGGAAGTGGGGACTTTGGCCATGCCTGCTTGGGCCATCAGAACTTCTTCCACGAGGGGTGAACCCCTCGCCAATGGGTGGTACTCATACGTGCCGAAGTTTTCCTCCGGCTCCTTGCGGCGGGGGACCTTTGGTGGAGGGTCCTTGGTGCGGGTGCTTCTGGCGTCAACCCGTTCATCCCGACTAGGGGAGATTTGAGTTGAACGCCCTCGTGAGAGCTGTCCCACAATATCCTTGAGACCCTGCAGCTGGTCTTGCACAGCCGCGAGGATGTCAGGATTTACGTCCCCTTGTTTGTCTCCGTGCCTGTGGGCTCGTGAGCCCCTCCTGGAGACATGAGAGTCCCCTTCATTCTCGTTCACTCGCTCCGTGGGCTCTTTATTTCTGCCCATGGAGGGACGCTCGTTGCCCTCCTGCTGGGGCACTTCTCTCGCTGGTGGTGGTGGTTGTGCCCTTAGGACAGCCTGGGCTTCTCTGAGGGGAAAGTTTTGTTGTCCGCCTAAAGGGGCTGCAACTTGAGTGGCCTGCCCAGAGGGAAAGTACATGGAATGGAACCTTTCCCATGCCCCCTGAGCCGCCTGAACCTCACACTGGGCGTAGAGAGCCCTCAACTGTTGGGTGGTCAATGGGGGTAGCTCCACTCCTTCAATCTCCCTGGGGACCACCACTGGGAGCTGGAGCTGTCCAGCATGATACGGCTGGACTGGCGGCATCATGACGGCCGGAGTAAGGGTATATCCTGGCGGAGGCATCATATAACCCTGTACTCCAAGATTCATCTGGGGATGGACCCAGGGGTTCTGTGCAAGCTACGGAGGAGCAGAGAGAGAGACTCCTCCAGCGGTGGTGGGAATCGGCAGTGCAGGCGGTGCAGGTGGAGGTACAGAAGACTCTGCTTGTGGAGTCACTCCTGCGGCGGGAGGTGCTCCACCAGCGGCGACGGAAGGAGGCGGGGCTCCACCAGTAGCGGTGGAGGGAATAATGATAGTTGCATCCTGGGAGGCGTTATCTCCTCCTCCCATAGCTCCAGATCTCGTAGCAACCATGACTGTTAAAGGTAAGGGTGTGCTTGCTTTTCTACCAACAAAAAGAAAGGAAGAAGATGGAGGACTGGTTTCCCACAGACGGCGCCAAAAATGATGGGTTCAGAAATGGGTGGATCCGAATCCGATCACTTTACGATTTGTATTTGTGGAGAAAACCACCGGAGCTTCGCCGGAAATGAGAAAGGGGTTCTACCTGTTGGGACAAGCACAAGAAAAGTCAGAAGGCCAAGCTGGGGGAACTGGGGGTGATACCCAGTTTGGCTCTCCGACGCTCAAGTCAGTTCAATGTATGAAGAAATGTAAGTTCAGTCACAGTTGCAGTGATGAAGAATGCTTACTTGTGTAGAAGATGACTTTAGCTATTTATAGTTGAGGGTCAAGGGCCCTTTGGTCATTTGCCTCAAGTGGTCCTGGCCGAATGTTGCCCTAACACGTGGCGTTGTGAGAGAGAAACCTAGGAGGAATCTTCTGCAAAAGCGGCCAAAAGTTAGTGCTGGCAACAGTGGCAGGTGCGCGGGCATGTACGTTGTGTCAGAGAGCCATTTGGGCGGTTGGTAACGAGGGCTTGAGAGCGCGCTCGTGACAACCTGGAGTACTGGAAGCCAAGATATCCGCTGAGGGGAGTGAAGGCTTCAGTTCAAGTGACGAGCCAAAGGAGAGGCCACTCTGAGGGAGTGTGACGCTCGAAGAGGGCTCCCTTGGCACGTGGGCGTACCAATCATTTAGCATGTAGGACGCTCGTGGGAGTGAGAGCGCTCGTCGGGCTTAACTCCTGAAGAAGGATTGCGCTCGTGGCGCTTGGCGCTCGTGCGCTGATGGGTGCAGCCTTGGGGAGGCAGATGTCATCATCTCGGTGATGCCACGTGTCTTAACGTGGGACGATCGTATTTTGACCCCATCATATACAATATTATTTTTATAGTTTTAAATTAACATTCACCTAATGCACAATCATTTTTAAAAATATAATTTTATCATATCGTGTCATGTTTGTATAAGACACCGTATCACAATCTCTAACTTGTTAAATTTAAGAATTAATTTATGTCATATTATATTTATGTTCATACATGATATTTGTGTTTATATGAAATTTTAACACATAATTGAAAATTGAAAGTTTGTAATTTCAATTTAAAATTAATTGTTATTTATAGTTACTATTTATATATATATATATATATATATATATATATATATATATATATTAAAAATCAAACATTTTTATATGTACAGTTATTAATAATTTATATTTATATAAAAGATAAAATAATCTGTAATTTTGAATTAATAATTTATTTTATTGAGTTAAATAAATAACAATAAACTCACCACAAACTAATTATGTTTTCTGAGTAATTTTAACTTAACTGTTATTAATTAATTCTTACTTAATATCATGACATTAGTAATAAAACAAAAATGTAAAGTATTAGTAAAATATATCAACACAAATTTAATCTATTTATTTATTTATTATAACATAAAATTGATATTGATAATTTAATCTTGTAATTCTGGGTTATATATAAGTTCCTTCCAAACCCCATACCACAATTCTCTCTCTCTCTCTCTCTCTCGCTCAATCATCAACACGATAGCACTCCATCTAACCATCCTTTGTTTTCGATCCTTTCAAACCAACTCTCATTCTTTCATACTTCATCATCATGCACTCAACATCAATATCACCACACTATATTTGATTATGTTCATAATCTATATATTAATAATTCATTCTCTTAAGTATGATTATTTGTGTGTGTTGAATGACAATATATCTCGTTTGATAATAGAAAGTTTGGTCATTGAGATTTATTTCATTCACTCTAGTATAATTTTATTAAATTTATATGAGAACAAATAAATTTAGTCCTATATACATAGAGTAGTGCAGCCTAAGGGTATTGCATTAAATGCGTATCTCATTACCTGATATTAAGCATACTTTCAACCTGACTAACAGAACACTTTGACTTTTCTTTCCCCTTTTAGCCGGATCTGATATTTTTGACATTAAATTTCTTTCGATAGTTTGACACATGGGTTCAGAAGTTGATACGCATCCTCCTCACATCATCGGTAGTATTTTGACTCATAAGTCTTATCGACCTCTCGGCCTATGCCGCGACCTAAGCTTTGGTCAATTAGGCCATATTCCGCGACCTAAGGTTTGGTCAATTAGGCCATATGTCGATGTAGTGTTTGACCTTTTGGCCTTTAGAATTTAGCCAACTGACCCGCTTAGCTATCGGATCGACCTCATGACGTTTCGTTTGTTGGTCAATCTGGAGGTTGCCATGGCCAACTTCTGTTGTTTGGCCCATTTGCCGCAGTTCATCGACCTAATGACCTCATGTTTGGATCGTCTCTTGGCAAGTTCGTCCTAGTTATGAGGTTCAACCTCTAAGGTTGGTGGCTGAGATCCACGTGCTACTCCTTCGGGGTGTCCATTTAACCTTTCATGACTCAGCTCATGGTAGACTTAAGGTCCACGTGCCTCCCCTTGGGCATGCCACGCGGAGCTAGGCATGCAAACGAGCCGAACCGAGCTTTGGCCTTTTTTGCTGGCTCGGGCTCAGGGTATAAAAGAGTGGCTCGGGCCGAGCTCGAGTTGGCTTGGCTCGGCTCGCAAGCCAATCCCTTCCCTTCCCTTCCCTTCCCTTCCCTTTCTCATTTGCAAATTCTGGTTTTTCAATTCAGAATTGACAGATCTGCACAGCCACATTCCAATCTCTTACATCTTGCAAACTTTACAATTATTCCGAATTCCAATCTAGAGTACAAAACAATCAAACCCAACATCTCTTTTAATCTATCATTACTAATTTAGAGTTTGCCAAAAAGAGGACAAACAAAAAAAAAAAAAAAGAAATACAATTAAAATTTATAAAAAGGGGAAACGGGCAAAATCGTGGCTGGTGGTGCTGGGGCGAGACGGCTAGATCTGGAGGAGGGGGTGGTCGCGCGGCATGGGAAGGCGAAATCTAGACGAGGAGGTGGTGGTACGGCGCCGGACGACGAGATCTAGAGGAGGTGGTGGTAGTGCGTCTGGGGACGTATAGATCTGGAGCAGTAGGTGGTGGTGGCGCGCGAGACGACGAGATCTGGAGGAGGAGGAGGTGGTGGCGGTGCAGGCCGGCGAGATCTGGAGGAGGAGTGGTGGCGGTGACGATCGGTGGTGAGGTGGTGGCGGAAGTTTTTTTCTGAAAGTGAAAAATGGGGAATGAGATGCGTAGCTGCCCATTCTTCTTTTACCTTATGAAGTTATATGTATATATGTTATGTAATATATATGTATATATGTTATATATATGTGTATGTACGATATATGTATATATGTTATATATACAATATATATATATATTTTTTAATTTTAGCTGTTAAACATGTGGCTCGGGCTTGGCTCGTAGGTTAGCCGAACCGAGCCTTGGCTCGGCTCGGCTCGCAAGAACCGAACCCAAGCGCGAGCTGGCTCATCTCGTTTGCATCCCTACGCGGAGCAACGTCAAGGGATCTCCAAAATATATTATTTAACTTCAATATAATAAATTTTAATAATTTATACACTTAAGAAATATCTAAAACAATTAACTTTAAATCAATATAATACGAAAAGCAAAAATAATTTAATTGTGTTGTTGTATTAACATTTTTGTAGTTATCTTCTATCTCACGTTACTCTTTTACGTGAATTTATTTGTTGTTTTCCAATTCATTAGACATCTCTTATTATAATAAACATTTCAAATTATATGTCTTAAATTGAAAAGATGGACAACTTATATTATCAATTTTGAATACAATTAATTAGTATATTAATTTTCGAACTCCATATTACGATTTTCTCCTTGGCCATGGTCTCTCTCTCTCTCTCAATCACAACTCACTCTGACATGATCATAATCTATTAATGATTTATTTTTTTACATGATCATTTGTGCCTTTAAAATGATAGTATTTCTCATTTGATAATAGAAAATTTGTTCATTGAGATTTATCTCATTCACTCTCATGCGGCCTAAATATGGCAGGGCCATTTCAACATCTCCTATCCAATAAAAACGCACCATGTGGGTCTTTATCCCGTCTCGGGAAGCTCAAAAGTTTCAGCCTAATTAGCCATGTCTAGCTAAATAACTCTAAGGCATCCCTTAGTTATGTGAGGCTTGATACCGCACAATAGGTATCCCTCAAGCCATCAAGCTGAGAGTGAGACTGGGGTACAATTCCCCCTCAATATTCCAAGGGCCAAGCTTCTCGAAACAACCCAATTCTCTCTGACACTCCGTACTCAATAGTACGTCTGCTATGGTTTTTTTTTTTTTTTGCAGGTCTAAGGATGGTTTATCCCAGACGTTCCCTCATTGGGCCACGCATCTAGGGTAATATCCCTTGTACGTGCATGCAATGGAATTACCCAAAGGCCCCTGCCTTACTCCTATATAAGCTACAATACTCTCACTTCATAAGTAAATAAGTCTTTCACTTTCTCTCTCTAAGCTCACTTAAATTTTCATATAAGATTTACTGACTTGAGTGTCGGAGATCCAAAACTAGACACTCCCCCATATTCCCATCAGTTTGTCCTTCTAACGCTTGTGTTTTCCTAGACACGAAGAACCCAGAAATCGCTCGGATAAAGCCATATTCATCCTTCCGAGCGCCCTCACTCTCGGATCACTCCCGTACCTTACAAATTCTGAATGACTGTGCAGTGACATCGGATCATACACTGTCACACTCTAACATAATTTCATTAAATTTATATGAGAACAAACAAATTCATCCCAACATGGTGTAGTGTAGCCTAAAACTCATACAAATGACACACTAAGGTATTGCATTTAACTCGTATCTCATAACTTGACACCAAGCATACATTCGACCTGGCTGACGGGACCCTTTAACTTTCTGTTCCCCTTTTAGCTAGATCCGGTATCTTTGACATTAAATGACTTCTCACAGCTTGATACATGAGCTCAAAAGTTGACATGCGTCCTCGCTCAGGTAGTCGGTATTATTTTGGCTCATAAGACTTCTCGACCTCTCAACCTAAGGTCTGGTCGATGGGGCTTCGTTTCGATGCAGTGCTCGACCTTTTGGCCTTTAGGCTTTGGCCAATTTACCCGCAGTGTAAGGAATAGAATGTTGTGGACTACCGTAAAAAAATATGGATATAAGTTCAATAAATATTTATATTATTAGTAAAGTAATAAGTCTAGGAACCAATATTGATTTAACTTGTAATTTTGTACCACAAAATTTTGCAGAGTCTTTAGTTTAATCAAAAAAATTTCTTTTAATTTTTCTTTTCTTTCACCCTTTTGACTACTAAATACTTCAATCGCATTCAGTATTTTCTTTTATGTTTATTTGCTTTCAACCTATGTTTTAAAACCCGGACCGGACCGGCCGGTCGGACCGGTTCGACCGGTGACCGGCCACCTCTCCGGTCCGGGTGACCCCTAAAAACCAGGCCCTCCACAAACCAGTCTGGCCCGGGGCGAACCGGTCGAAAACCGGCTAGAAACCCAGACCGGACCGTTTTGCGGACCAGTTGGCCCGGTTTCCTTTTTTTTTTTTCAAAAGTTTAAACCCAAATTTAATAGTGCAAGCAGGGGTTCGAACCAATAACCCCCCTATAAGCTCAAACCAGTTGATCTACTTGCTTCCTTGCAATTTATTTTGTTAATTATATTCTTATTCTTAAATAAAAAGTTCATTAAATCTATAAATTAAATTTAAAAAGCTAGTTTTAAGAAAATACTAATTACAACTACAAGTATTATAGACGTAGTATGAACTCAATTTAAATATAGATAAAATAATGTGAAATATTTTATTTCTTATAATATATATCTATAAAAATATATTTGCATGTGTGTTTTTTCTTTTTGTTTTTTATCAGGACAAATAATATAATATTTGTTAATCAATCATTATCTAAATTGTTTGGATATTTATGATTTGAAAATTTATTATTGGAGAATGTTATTTGAAAATTGACCAATAGTTTTAAGTGATATAAAATTATATCTATTTTATTTATATTATTTAACTTATTTATTTATTTTTATCAATATTTATAATATTATATAATTAAATATAATTATTATATAATTATGACGTCATACCGGTCCGACCACTGGTCGAACCGATCGAACCAGTAAAACCAGTAACCAGTAAGGCTTCCGGTTCGACGTCCGGTCCGGGTTTTAAAACATAGCTTTCAACTGTATAATCTAATATTTTATTTTATTGTATATCACAGGTAGGAACCTTTAATAAAAACGGTAATAGAAATGCCTATCTATACAAGTATTAATATGAGAAAATTAAATCTAACTACCCTGCATTTAGGCTTAATTATAACGCAATCCATCATTATCTGAAAATTACAATATAGTCCCTAACTTTCACGTTCCGTTAAAGGTCCCTCTGCACCCTGTTATTCCAAAAATGCCCCGGAATATTTTATTCATTTTGTAATTTTACTAAAATACCCTCAGGGATTATATTGTTGAAGTCATATTAGTGAGAGATCTTTTTGTTAAAAAAATGCATACTATTATAAATATTTTTGTGTTTAAATTATATTAATATCATATTTCATTTATTATAAATATATTATATGTCCTAAAAAATTCAAAATATATATTATACAAAACACTTGTATAAAATTTATTAATTATAAACTATAAATACTAATATTAATAATATTATATAAATATTCTCAACTAGTTATAAAATACAAAATATTTTATTTACACCCAAAAAATATTAAATACTAATTATCTACCGTAAAAAAAAAAAAAAAAACAACATAATTAGCAACCGCCTTCACCAGAATCACCACTAATTACCGCCTTCAACACCAAGACCACCACCACCAGCCACCGTCCATCGCCCACCCTTCCTCTTCCCCCAAGTCCATCGCCTCCCTTCCTCGTGTCTCCATCACCATCACCATCAACAACCACGACCAACACACCACCACTTCTTCTTCTCTACACACCCATGTAATTTTTTTAGCCAAGATCTACACCATGAATTTAGAACATCGATATAATTGAAAGTGTAGATGTACCTGGTTTTCGCCTATTGAATTGAACCTGATATTTACCGATCTTGTTGAGCAATTTTGCGTGGTATGGTCGACTTCTCTGGCTAGATCTTCATCTCCTTCTCACATCAACAATTGACAGCTTAATGGGAAAGCAGAATATCAAGAACGTGGAGTGGAGAGGGGACCTAGCCATCAATAAATATAACCCTAGAAGCCCTCCCATCACGGGCTTTCTAGAGTGGGTCTACACCAGCTGTCAGACCATGTCTGCTAACATCAAGGCTTTAACAATAGTGGGTCAAAGCAATAAGCCTGATAAGTCTTGTCTCATTAACCGTATTTATTTGGCCCGTTTTATTTTAAATACAATCATCAATTAATAGAAGTCCAATAAGAAATATTCTTACAGTCTCCCACTGGACAATATTAATTGAAGTTTTGACACCAAAAGACAAAAAGAAAAAAGAAAAAAAATGACACTATTTTAAAAATTAACTCTCGGGCTAAATTACACAAAATAGTTTTGACTGTGGCCACAGATTTTAAAAGACAATACGGTAACAGACAACACTTTAAACAATCCGGTCCGGCGAAAGTTACCAAATATCGGATCATGGCGATAATTGCATCTCTTATTGATGCAAGACCTTCCATGGTCACAAATACCAGCAATTTCCACTGACATTGATTCAGACGTGGTGGTGTAGCAAGAAATAGCATCAAAATATGACCCCAAATATTGCTATTTCATTGTAAGTCCTCCGATTTTCTTGTAAGATACGAATTTCTGCACAATATGAAATTCCAAGAAAATCTAATTTCCTTATCATATATGGTCTCGGAAGCAATATGAAACCCAAAGGAAATTATAGTTCTCTCGTAAGATATGGATTTCTAAAACAACATGAAATCCCAAGAAAACTCAACAACTTCTCAGGAAGTTATATATGTCTCATTCAATGCTCAATATACAATATGGTGTGTTTACGAGACATACCCAACATTTCTTAAGAACAACACCCAATCTTAAGATAAATATACATGCGAGACAAACAACTCAATCATGTGCAAATAAAAGAATCATTAATGAGTCAAAAATAGTCTCGCATTGAGTGCACATAAGATATTCAGAATGCATATTTTATTCGCATTATGAATATAAACAAATCACATAGACTAATACGCACATTGTAAGATGCACTCACATATTCTCTTGTCAAAATATCAAGAGATTTCATACTAGCATAGGTAATATGCTATCTCAAAGTAAGGTCACATCAGTTTCATGTATGGAGTAACATTATCACTACTGACAAGTAGTATATCATCATCATAAAACATAAGAGATGTGCATGTACTCCCACTGATTCAATAATCATCACATACCTACGTGAAAATTATGGATATCTATTGACAATTAGCAACTAGAGCCAGAAAAAAGTATGCTCCTCAATAGGCCAATCAAATATGTCTTTTCAACCAAAATAATTGTCCTCATCAAGTTTCTTTATAAGAAACCACTTATTTAGACACAACCATATCAATACGGAAACTAGGAGAGTTAATCACCAACCATAAGTCTCCTATTTTGTGACGTGTGTTTTTCTACTAAATAAAACTTACAAAAAGTCACAATGAATTAATCAATGTTCCAAAATTCACTTTCAAAATATTTTCTTTCTCAAACCTACTAACCAATATGCACATGTAGGTTATATAAAGTACCGATCTATTCAGATTCTCGTGAAATAATAATAATAATAATCAAGTTTATTATTTTCAAGATATTTCACTAAAATAGCAAGACATTCCAATAATTGATATATGAGTGTCTCAAATACTTGGTCGGTTAGCTAATGACCAACACTGACTGAGAAAAGATCACGTTTTACAAAAGTCATGGGCTGTTCCAATTATTCCATAACAAAAAAAACTTTGATCTTTCACAATTTTCAAGAAATTATTAAAAACTAATATATCCACATTCACCCCCTTTTTTAAATAATTTCTTTGAAATCAAATTTTGACTGAAACAATTGTGAAAGAGCTCCCACATATCTAGGTAAATTAAACACTAGTATGAGTTCATGATGGTATGAACTCTCACACATCTAGATGAGTTAAAATTGAACCAGGATCAATTTGATAATGGAATAACAATCATTCCCAAAAAAATCAATAAATGCAAGATATCTTTATTCAAATAAATTTTAAGATACTTGCTAACTAGGATCTCAAAGTGAAAGAACTCAGTATATAAATAATAAATTTATCTTAAAAGAGTTTACTATTTCTTTCACACAATCCTATCACATATTGGGAATCAAGCTAGTAGTGGAGATCAAAATTTAAAATTACCAGTCATACCTAAAATATCATGTGATTTCAGATTTAACCAATATCAGTATGCATATGAAAAAAAAAAACAAATATTTGAATTAAACAATAGTCAAATAAAGTGCAAGATCAAATCATTTTAAATATTGCATACTAACCCAAAACTGACAATTTTACACATATTGGGTGAATATTTATGTTCAAGTTTGAATACAAGAACTTCGTTTTACTCCCATACGTAAGAGTCAAAACATAATTTATACAAGTACTGAAAGTATATGTTGAATGTTACTCGTGTCAATTCATTTGGAACTAGACATGACAGATATAGTAACATTTTAAGGTGAAACTTAGTCAAATTCTTTCAATAAATGCGGAATTTTAGAATTTGACTTTATATATATATATATATATATAGCTTTCATGAATTATATCTAAAATGACTCACTCAACTATTTTGAAAACACTTTGGAAAATAATTTTCTTTATATCTCAAGAAAAGTATCTTGAAAACAAGACTAAAAATTGAGTAAAGCCGCCATTAGAGTATAGAAAAATCTCTAATTCATAATGTAACAAATATGGCGGAACGATTAAGTTACACATAGTCAGAGAATATGTTTCACGAATCTAAAAGTTTAAGGAATCTTTCAACCTTAAAACCAACTGCAAAATTCTTGCTAATGTGACACAAACACTAAAACTCAATTAACTAAAATTTTGCATAAGAAAAGAAATCCCACATAAATCATAAAAATATCAACTTTAGGGATTTTTCAAAAAATAACTTCATGCCCATAATTAGCCTACAATTAACAATACATTGTGGCAAATCTTATATTTTAGACTTAAAATTTTACTTGTCTCAAGTAAATTATCATATAGCCTAAAATCAAACAAACAACAGTATTGTTTCATATACCAAGGCAAGAAAACTGCTCAACCAAAGAGTATTAACTTATTATCTCTGCTAATAGACAATAAAGTATCTTGTCACAGGCACAATTCATATAAATGCAGAGTAATTATGCCACAGAAACACTTATTCAAATAAGCTGGAACCAACATAGCTTATTCATGAGAAAATCAACACTTGTCATGACAAACTCCCCTTTGGGCAGAGTTTATCACACAAATGATATTTTCTCCATGCAAGAACAGTACAAGAATATCCTAATTTTCGAAAAGTTGACTCCTTTGGGAGAACAAACCCTCTAAATTAGTAAATTCCAGTCAATATGCTCTGCATCAATAGTTCAAAATATCTATGCATATAAACTCCATTTAACAAGTGAGGATATATTTTGTCATCATAAGAATTCCTCAATATTCATGTGATATGTCATGCATGTTTCAATATAGGACATTTAATCACATGAGATCATATAACATACAGATGATGGAGTTCAACATATTATTGTGTATACTTCAAACTATGTATACAAAAACCATTACTATTTAAACTCGTAGTAATAATATGGGAGACCATGAATGCAACATATTATGATCAGCAGACAATCAATAAGAATAAGCCTAGAAAATATAGCTTTATTCTATAGAGAGTCCAGGGTGTCATGACAAACTCCCCTTTGGGCAGAGTATGTCATACGTAATAGGTCCCTCCGTGCAAAACGGCATAGAAATACCTCAATGTTCGAAAATCGCTTCCTTTGGGAAACTAAATTTTCTTGATTGATGCACCCTATCAATATGTTTTGCACAAATAAAATAAAATTATCATACATATCTCACCCCCTTTGGGCAGGTAAGAATGCATAATAATTCATTCACTGGAAATATGCATGTTCTGAATTTTACAAGTCTTCATAAATAGAACACTTTGGTGTAACTATCTACTTAAACTCAGTAAATTAAGAACATAGCCGAGTTCAAATAGATTGCCCAATTTTCACACGGACGATATGTATGCAATTACTCCCACAAAATAAAGTACGAAAACTATGTACTTTTGGAAGTTATCTATGATATAATATGTTGCATGCAAATTATTCCCAAGATCCAATTTGTTTGAATACTCATGTAAAGCAGTCAATAAACATAGTTCAATTCCAATCAATATGATCAAATATGTTAATTTTATATCATATTCACCTTTTATAAAAACTTAGTGAATAATGAACAATTTAATCTCAACACAATTGTCATTCAATATAAAATATTTGATCACACATATCTCAAATTGAACCGAACAAGAGCAAAAGGGACAACTAACCTTCCAAAACATGCTCTTACTCAAAAGATTTGGTGCCAAAAGTCACATTCGGCTGCAAAGTGCCTCGGGTGAAAAAACCATCTTTCCCAGTGTCTTCCAAACATGCGAACACTGAAATAAACACCTCAACCCACAAGCGAGCTTTCAAATTGACATAATATAAGAGAGGTTTTAATCTTGCCCAAAACAACTTGTGTCTCTATTTTGTTATGGGGTAATCTCTCAAGTACCAACTGTAAGAAATAATTTTAAGGAAACAGAATCACACCATTCAAAACATTAACCATAACAGTACCACTATTCAAGTTTATTGCAACTGATGCAAATAACAAGAATGCAACAAATTAGATCAATAGGCAATAATTGGAATAAGCTCAACAAATATAGCTTTATTCATACGAGAGTCCAGGATGTCTTGACAGACTCCCCTTTGGGCAGAGCATGTCACACATATTAGTTCTCTCTGTGCAAAACGGTATAGGAATACCCCAATTTTTGAAAGCTGATTCCTTTGGGAAACAAACTTCCTTAACTGTTTACCCTATCAATATGTTTTACACAAACAAATGAAATCATTGTACACATCTCACCCCCTTTGGGCAGGTGAGAATGCACAACAATCCATTTACTCGAGATATACGTGTTACTGACTTTACAAGTTTCAATAAATAGAACACTTTGGTGTAACTACATATTGAAATTTGTAAAATGAGCACACGACCGAGCATAAATAAAATTGCCTGAATTACATACGCACAATATGTATGCAACACTCCCACGAAATAAAATACCAAAGATATGTCTTTTGGGAGTTACAAATATTAATCTGTTGCATCCAATTATTTATTCAAACTCTCGAAGCAAAAACAACTCTCACAATTATCCTTATCTATATACTGTACTTCCTTCCATTAGCTAGAATATGGAAAGAATATTCAAAGAACGAAATTAGGATACCAAGCCAATGTTTAATAAAACATAACTACAAAAGATTAGTTTTGGACTAAAAGGAATATCAAAAATCTGCTCCAATTGTCAATCCAAATATACACCATCGATAAACGTGCATCTTCTGAACACTCAAATTATACATGAAAAGGGTTTCATCTTTAATTGGAGAGTGGATGGAGCAGTTCTGCTTGGAGGGTCTATCAAATAACTAATAAGTAAAAAACAAACATGCCCACACATAGGTTCCACGCAATCCAATTATTTACAGGAGTTCCAACATTAATACATTAAAAACTCAAAGAAAGTTAAATTGCACTTACCGACCTATTATCGATCGATCCAACTTTGAGAATTTGTGTATACATAACTTCGGCAATTTAACAAAAGACTGTCGGACGAAACTCACTTCTAATATATTCTCATAACAAATGGAAGGCTGTAAAGGTTCACTTATAAGCATGTCATATCCAAAACCCAAAAGTCCAAAACATATTGAAATTGAAGGGAAAATACTATCTACAATATATCATGATTGATTGTGTAGGGTTTGACGGCCCCACGACCGAATTGATAAATAAAAGAATATGAACTTTTCATGGACAATTCACATAGGCACATATCCAATTTTGTGACAAAAGATATAATACCCGTATAGTCAAGGATGTAATATATACGACATGTGAATCTGATTTCCATAAATTTATCCAACATCATGATAAATTTATCCAAAATCATGAGAGATTTGAGCTAATAAATTTCGAATCGAAATTTGATATTCATACCAATTGAATATTTAAAAATTAGGATTCTAAATTCAGAGATGTATGGCTCTGATACCAACTGTAAAAAAATTTTAGTCAAGATCTACACCATGAATTTAGAACATCGAAATAATTGAAAGTGTAGATGTACCTGGTTTTCGCCTATTGAATTGAACCTGATATTTACCGATCTTGTTGAGCAATTTTGCGTGGTATGGTCGACTTCTCTGGCTAGATCTTCCTCTCCTTCTCACACCGACAATTGACAGCTTAATGGGAAAGCAGAATATCAAGAACGTGGAGTGGAGAGGGGACCTAGCCATCAATAAATATAACCCTAGAAGCCCTCCCATCACGGGCTTTCTAGAGTGGGTCTACACCAGCTGTCAGACCATGTCTGCTAACATCAAGGCTTTAACAATAGTGGGTCAAAGCAATAAGCCTGATAAGTCTTGTCCCATTAACCGTATTTATTTAGCCCGTTTTATTTTAAATACAATCATCAATTAATAGAAGTCCAATAAGAAATATTCTTACAACCCAGTCACACAATAACACACACGCACACATGCTTTCACAAACAAACACTCAGATCCAAATTCGAATTTGAATCTGATGAAGAGAGAAAACCGTAACTGAATGGAGAGAAATAGAGCGGAGGTGGACTTGAGGCGGCGTGATGGGTGTCGAGGCCACCAATAATAAATCCCAATTATTACACATGATTAAATTGTAAAATAGTGGCAACATGTATCGATCCACGAGGATTGGGAGAATTTGTGACTTTTAATATGCTAAGGAAACGAAACAAACAACAAAAATAGGGGGGTTTTGAGATACTTGATTAAACTAATAACGAAATAAACAAAACGAGACTAAATAAACAAATAATTAATAACTAAACTCAGCTGACACTTAAATTAATTCAGTAAATAACAAGTAGCTGGGATTTTCCTACGCATGCATCAGGCTATGATCACAGACAGGGTGATTAATTCCTCGTTAGGCTAGCTATAGTTACCAGATAACACCTCCGGCTCCCTCGTTTCTTCTTACTGTTTATAACGACTAAAAGAAACTCCTAATAATCGTTTTCTAATTAACCAATAACCTTAGCAGAAACTCCTTTTAAGATTCAATTGGGCAATTGCATTACACCCTAAAGAAACACTAACCCTAACCGACTAGGTAGAAACTCCTACTTCGCCTAGTTAGACCGTCTATCCCACAACACGAAATCAATCGAACTTAACGGCCTAGTGATTGTTTGCTACTTCGTTAATTATCCGGCTAGACTCCACCAAATAAGTTAACTAGCTATATGTGAATTGCCTATTCTAAGATTTGAGCTCTTAATATAATCAAAGAATAAGAACAAACACAATGTCGTAAAAATAGAGATAAAACGGATAACTTGATAAAACCACCAATAAATTCGTCTCACACAACCCTAATGCATACTAGGAAAATCCCACTAAAACGAAACTAACTAATCAAGAACAAAGGAATTTAACAAAATCAAAAGAGTAAAACCAAAGGAAAGGGATGGACTCTTTTCTCCGTGTGTAAGTATGTCTCTTCAATCTTGGTTCTTCTCCTTTTATGTAGTGCCAAGGGTTGAATTCTTCCCCACTCCTCCATGATTTGCCATCATAAAATCCAATAACTCCACCTCTTCACGTTCTGCCAGAATAAACGGCCACTAACTCCCTACGTATTGTCCAAGTTACTGCCCGAAAAACGGGTCAGGGTTCCTGACCGTGACCTCAGGCAAGCTTCTTCACAATTTCTCCACATTCTCCAGAATAATAACGCAACAACAGCCACTAACCCACCTCAAAACGTGTTGAACTTTAAATGCCTTCAATTGTAATGAACTTCAGTTACAAAACCCTTTGCTGACCACGTTGATGAATTCCCCAATTTGTGACTTAGTGGGTTTCTCTAACCTTAGCAAGTAGCGGGCCTGGACTTTTGTGGATTATGCATTAAAGAAGACTTCCCCAAGTATGTCTTGCCTTCAAGCGTGGGCCTTACAAACATGTTAGGACTCGGGCTCAATCTCTAATTCACAGCCCAAGGTATCTTGTTGGATCCCTCTTGAATTAAGTGATACCCAATTTCACTAAAGTCCAAGATCATCTCTTCTATAGTCCTCAAATTTGTGCAAGTCGCCATTTCCTACAAAGAAACATTAAACCAATTAATAGACACTATTAAACCAAATTATGGAATAAAATATCACGATTGTAGGCTCAATAATTGGTAAAGAAATGACTTATCAAATCCCCCCACACTTAGGCAATGCTTGTCCTCAAGCATAAACTAGGATCAAAGATAAGAGAGAAATTTGACTCTATTCAATGAAAACACGAGGTAGGCAATGTAACTAGGAATGAAGACACAATCTAATCTTACACTTCAAAATATCAACCTTTTGTAATGAAATTCTCATACAAGAAACCACAAGCCCAATCACAACTTAAAGCACATGCATCATTTACCCAAGTTGAATTATAAACCAATCAATAATAGAAATCATACTCTACTTATTAGATGGCCGGTATGCATAAAGAATGTCCAATTGAGATGGTAGTTATGGGGAGTTCGGATTATTTGCATTTAATCAAATGTAAGAACATTAAGCTTGAAAATGCTTGGAATTGTCATTAGCCGTTTTACGCGAACGCAAACATTTGTGATGAATGCCATCCGGTTACTAAGCCAATCACAACGCCAAGTGGTTTCACCATACTCTTAATTACCCGTGTTGTTGTGAGTTTTCACTTATTTGGCCGGGTAATCAGCGGAGTATTTATAATTCGCCTCACTCGTCAAGTTTGTTCGGGACCTTTTTACGCGAGCACAAACAATTGTGATGAATGTCACCCGGTTACTCAACCCCGTTCAATTATTTTGACGGATTTTTGGCACTATAGTCATTTCATTTCCTTTTTCAATTTAATCATACTCCCTAGTTCCACCACAATGTCCCACAATCAAATGGAAATTCATTATGCACACCAACTCAACTTCTAAGTTTCATACGTTATACTCAAGAATGGTGTCAATTATGCACATAACAGTTAATGTTCAATTTATTCAAACCGGGCATGCAAGTTTCAATGTATGAAAATATTTCACCAACAATTAGTTGATATCAAGGAATGTAAGATTTCAACCATGATCCATATCCTTTCTAAGACAATCCATCATTGCCTAAATCGTGAAAATTCATCAAATAGGACTCAAATTAGGCCATATCTTATCTCTTAATCATGCATAAAAGGTAGCACAACACTATTCACAGCCTTAAACATTTCAACACATGCAGAAAATCATGAAAAATGCAACAGCAGCAATGCCTCAAAACTATCAGCCCTTATCATCCTAAAAAATACCCCAAACTCATGCAAAAATTTTCTCATATAGCCCTAGGACACCCCCCCCCCCCCACTTAAAGCACATGTTGTCCTCAACATAAAGTAAGTCAAAAATGAAAAATAGAGGACTTCCCTGAACCCAGGGGGTGTGAGACGAGAGTCAGACCCGAAGAATCGTGACTATGATCACGGATAGCCTTCCTGTCAGTAGTATTCTGCCACTTTCTTCGATTTTTTTCTGACAGTTCTTGGCCTTGATTGTTTTCAAACTGGAGGCGGAGGAATGGAACAGGATGGCGTGGATGGTGGTAAAGACTCGGCAGCAGATCTATGAGGGCAGAGTGGTGGTGGTGGCGGCGGTGAGGACGCGGTGCCGCCGTCGATCATGAGCGGTGGTTTGTTTGGCCGGTGGACCTTTCTCTTTGCCATGGCTAATTGAGGGTTTGAAGCTCTTGCAATTGTGGGAGATTTTGGGGAATTGAAGGAATGGAGTGCTAGGTTTAATTTGGGGATGGGGCGGTTCGGACTGTAAGTGGAGCGGGTCGCGGGTAGGCCTGGTCTGGGAGGCTGGCGGATCTGGGTTAGCGTATTGGATTAGGCTCTGTTTGGTAGATTTGGGTCCAAGACCCTTGTCCGTGACCTCAGACAAGTTGCCTCACAGAGCAAAATGCCATTTTCGCCAGTTACACCAATTGATCAACAATGTTTTTGCTCTTGTACTTCCCCCACACTCATCCGATTACGCCACCTGCACATTTGCCTGCAAAACACGAGAAGAGAAGAGATTACGTCGGGGCGAGGAAAACGAGAAAAGAAAGAAAATGAAAACAAAAGAAACTAAAGCAAGAGGAAAGAAATATGGGTTGCCTCCCATATAGCGCCCTTGTTTAACGTCACGGACTCGACGTGTTCTTGTTTTCACACTCAAGCTTCTAGAGGAGGATTCTCTAGATTAATCCATTCAACCATGTGCGATTTAAATCCTTCATAAAACGATGTTGGTCCATGCCCCTTCAGGCAAGGTCCCGAAGTGTTCCGTTATGAGCCGGATCCTGACCGTGATCATTGACAGGGAAGTGATCAGTTTTCCTGTCAGTCTGCTGCGCAACTGCAAACTCTTGTTCAGAATCAATATCAGAATCCAGCTCAAACAATTTTGAACTTGCACCAACAACTCATATGAAGGAAGGTTCCTAGGCACAAGAAAAAGAAACAAAATCAATTACAAACCAATCCCCGGCAATGGCGCCAAAAATTGATGGGTGTCGAGGCCACCAATAATAAATCCCAATTAGTGCACACGATTAAATTGTAAAATAGTGGCAACAGGTATCGATCCACGAGGATTGGGAGAATTTGTGACTTTTAATATGCTAAGGAAACGAAACAAACAACAAAAATAGGGGGGTTTTGAGATACTTGATTAAACTAATAACGAAATAAACAAAACGAGACTAAATAAACAAATAATTAATAACTAAACTCAGCTGACACTTAAATTAATTCAGTAAATAACAAGTAGCTGGGATTTTCCTACGCATGCATCAGGCTATGATCACAGACAGGGTGATTAATTCCTCGTTAGGCTAGCTATAGTTACAAGATAACACCTCCGGCTCCCTCGTTTCTTCTTACTGTTTATAACGACTAAAAGAAACTCCTAATAATCGTTTTCTAATTAACCAATAACCTTAGCAGAAACTCCTTTTAAGATTCAATTGGGCAATTGCATTACACCCTAAAGAAACACTAACCCTAACCGACTAGGTAGAAACTCCTACTTCGCCTAGTTAGACCGTCTATCCCACAACACGAAATCAATCGAACTTAACGGCCTAGTGATTGTTTGCTACTTCGTTAATTATCCGGCTAGACTCCACCAAATAAGTTAACTAGCTATATGTGAATTGCCTATTCTAAGATTTGAGCTCTTAATATAATCAAAGAATAAGAACAAACACAATGTCGTAAAAATAGAGATAAAACGGATAACTTGATAAAACCACCAATAAATTCGTCTCACACAACCCTAATGCATACTAGGAAAATCCCACTAAAACGAAACTAACTAATCAAGAACAAAGGAATTTAACAAAATCAAAAGAGTAAAACCAAAGGAAAGGGATGGACTCTTTTCTCCGTGTGTAAGTATGTCTCTTCAATCTTGGTTCTTCTCCTTTTATGTAGTGCCAAGGGTTGAATTCTTCCCCACTCCTCCATGATTTGCCATCATAAAATCCAATAACTCCACCTCTTCACGTTCTGCCAGAATAAACGGCCACTAACTCCCTACGTATTGTCCAAGTTACTGCCCGAAAAACGGGTCAGGGTTCCTGACCGTGACCTCAGGCAAGCTTCTTCACAATTTCTCCACATTCTCCAGAATAATAACGCAATAACAGCCACTAACCCACCTCAAAACGTGTTGAACTTTAAATGCCTTCAATTGTAATGAACTTCAGTTACAAAACCCTTTGCTGACCACGTTGATGAATTCCCCAATTTGTGACTTGGTGGGTTTCTCTAACCTTAGCAAGTAGCGGGCCTGGACTTTTGTGGATTATGCATTAAAGAAGACTTCCCCAAGTATGTCTTGCCTTCAAGCGTGGGCCTTACAAACATGTTAGGACTCGGGCTCAATCTCTAATTCACAGCCCAAGGTATCTTGTTGGATCCCTCTTGAATTAAGTGATACCCAATTTCACTAAAGTCCAAGATCATCTCTTCTATAGTCCTCAAATTTGTGCAAGTCGCCATTTCCTACAAAGAAACATTAAACCAATTAATAGACACTATTAAACCAAATTATGGAATAAAATATCACGATTGTAGGCTCAATAATTGGTAAAGAAATGACTTATCAAATCCCCCCACACTTAGGCAATGCTTGTCCTCAAGCATAAACTAGGATCAAAGATAAGAGAGAAATTTGACTCTATTCAATGAAAACACGAGGTAGGCAATGTAACTAGGAATGAAGACACAATCTAATCTTACACTTCAAAATATCAACCTTTTGCAATGAAATTCTCATACAAGAAACCACAAGCCCAATCACAACTTAAAGCACATGCATCATTTACCCAAGTTGAATTATAAACCAATCAATAATAGAAATCATACTCTACTTATTAGATGGCCGGTATGCATAAAGAATGTCCAATTGAGATGGTAGTTATGGGGAGTTCGGATTATTTGCATTTAATCAAATGTAAGAACATTAAGCTTGAAAATGCTTGGAATTGTCATTAGCCGTTTTACGCGAACGCAAACATTTGTGATGAATGCCATCCGGTTACTAAGCCAATCACAACGCCAAGTGGTTTCACCATACTCTTAATTACCCGTGTTGTTGTGAGTTTTCACTTATTTGGCCGGGTAATCAGCGGAGTATTTATAATTCGCCTCACTCGTCAAGTTTGTTCGGGACCTTTTTACGCGAGCACAAACAATTGTGATGAATGTCACCCGGTTACTCAACCCCGTTCAATTATTTTGACGGATTTTTGGCACTATAGTCATTTCATTTCCTTTTTCAATTTAATCATACTCCCTAGTTCCACCACAATGTCCCACAATCAAATGGAAATTCATTATGCACACCAACTCAACTTCTAAGTTTCATACGTTATACTCAAGAATGGTGTCAATTATGCACATAACAGTTAATGTTCAATTTATTCAAACCGGGCATGCAAGTTTCAATGTATGAAAATATTTCACCAACAATTAGTTGATATCAAGGAATGTAAGATTTCAACCATGATCCATATCCTTTCTAAGATAATCCATCATTGCCTAAATCGTGAAAATTCATCAAATAGGACTCAAATTAGGCCATATATTATCTCTTAATCATGCATAAAAGGTAGCACAACACTATTTACAGCCTTAAACATTTCAACACATGCAGAAAATCATGAAAAATGCAACAACAGCAATGCCTAAAAACTATCAGCCCTTATCATCCTAAAAAATACCCCAAACTCATGCAAAAATTTTCTCATATAGCCCTAGGACACCCCCCCCCCCCACTTAAAGCACATGTTGTCCTCAACATAAAGTAAGTCAAAAATGAAAAACAGAGGACTTCCCTGAACCCAGGGGGTGTGAGACGAGAGTCAGACCCGAAGAATCGTGACTATGATCACGGATAGCCTTCCTGTCAGTAGTATTCTGCCACTTTCTTCGATTTTTTTCTGACAGTTCTTGGCCTTGATTGTTTTCAAACTGGAGGCGGAGGAATGGAACAGGATGGCGTGGATGGTGGTAAAGACTCGGCAGCAGATCTATGAGGGCAGAGTGGTGGTGGTGGCGGCGGTGAGGACGCGGTGCCACCGTCGATCATGAGCGGTGGTTTGTTTGGCCGGTGGACCTTTCTCTTTGCCATTGCTAATTGAGGGTTTGAAGCTCTTGCAATTGTGGGAGATTTTGGGGAATTGAAGGAATGGAGTGCTAGGTTTAATTTGGGGATGGGGCGGTTCGGACTGTAAGTGGAGCGGGTCGCGGGTAGGCCTGGTCTGGGAGGCTGGCGGATCTGGGTTAGCGTATTGGATTAGGCTCTGTTTTGTAGATTTGGGTCCAAGACCCTTGTCCGTGACCTCAGACAAGTTGCCTCACAGAGCAAAATGCCATTTTCGCCAGTTACACCAATTGATCAACAATGTTTCTGCTCTTGTACTTCCCCCACACTCATCCGATTACGCCACCTGCACATTTGCCTGCAAAACACGAGAAGAGAAGAGATTACGTCGGGGCGAGGAAAACGAGAAAAGAAAGAAAATGAAAACAAAAGAAACTAAAGCAAGAGGAAAGAAATATGGGTTGCCTCCCATATAGCGCCCTTATTTAACGTCACGGACTCGACGTGTTCTTGTTTTCACACTCAAGCTTCTAGAGGAGGATTCTCTAGATTAATCCATTCAACCATGTGCGATTTAAATCCTTCATAAAACGATGTTGGTCCATGCCCCTTCAGGCAAGGTCCCGAAGTGTAGCACCCACACGTAGGGCCACATCCCCCGCACCATAATCCGAACCCGAATACGAAATGGAATGTCCGCACCCGAATCCGAATCATAGCGAACGGGAGACCAAACACACACTCTAGGCTAGGCGGAGCTAAACCCAACGGAAACAGAGTGCGCGGAAGCGAATAAATAAAAGCCACAAACAAAATCATCACATATATATACATAGGTACCAACACTTAATTAGCCATATAGTATTTACATATAGGTACCAACAAGTAAACCCGTACAAAAGCCATCCCGGCTCGAACAAAATAGTGTATAAGTATATATACAAATCATAACTATACAGCTACAAAATAATACAGTGCAGGTATGTAAATGCACCTAACGAGACCTAGACTGACAAGTGCAACAGAAGACACACTTCTCCGCCTAGCTCACGCTCCCAAAACCTGCAACTAAAAGAGTAAACGAGGAGTCAGTCAACTGACTGAGTGAGGGGGCTAACGCACACCCACACCCTACATATATATAGAGCAGAGCACAAAGCAAATGGCGAAACTATGAACCGGAATAGGTTTTTCAAACTAAAACTTTCCAAAACAAATACATATACTTGAAAACCTTTCATAAACACTATCCCGATTCATACTTCTCAAACATACAGAACAAAACATAATGCTCGGCGAGAACGAGCTTCCAACCTTTACTCCTCAGATCAAACAAAACAGAAATCATACACTCTCCTCTACACCAATGATGGAAGAGCCACCGGCGGCCCTAACCATGCAGACAGATACAGACTCACGAGGGGTAGCGAACCCGCATCGTGCCCTCCCCGGTTTATAAGCCGAAGGCATCGAAATATCACACCTTCCCAAACTCCCAGGGGTCGCGTGTGACATATCGGATGGAGACTACGCACAGGCCGAACCTCGACGGCCCGAACCGTCCCGAGGGTTCCTTACCCGTAGCTCCTTGGATCCACACATACAAATCATATCATATCATATGCCAAATCTTTCATGGCGATCTCGCTAACAGAATGGTAAAGCCTTTTTCCAAACATAGCTTACATAAGCTTATATAATATCTTTTTCCAAAACAAAGGTGTTCACAAGATCATAAACATATTCTAATCAACACATACATATCTATATATATAATACATAGTCACATGCACGGCCGGAAAACATCACATAAGGCTTTAGGTCGCTTAGCTAGTAAAACCTAAACCTCACCTTGTGCTTGACAAAAATAAGAGTAGACGTGAACAACCTACGCCTCGGGCTCATCCACTGGAACCTCCTCTGAAAAGAAAACACAAAAGCCCAAGACTTAGACTCTATATGAACCAAAGAAGACGCTCGGCAAATGCATGATTCATGCTCATAGACAAAATATTACAATTAGGTCATATAATTTACAAATCATATACATAACATATTTATATACAATCCAATATGCAAAACAATCAATTATAACAATTAAAATGCAAAAGAAAAGCATTTAAAATCATACAAATGCATAAACAAGTCAAAGAGAAAAAGTGGCAAAATCCACCCCCATGGATTTTTCCAAAGGGGAAAATCCACCCCCATGGATTTTTCTTGAGCTACTGCCTCAAATCCACCCTCGCGGATTTTTCCAAAGGGAAAAATCCACCCTCGCGGATTTGACCCAGTAGGAGGGTTCCGGCAATGGGAACGGCCGTTCCCGTTCCCAGTACAAGCTGGGAACGGTCGTTCCCACTCTCGGTCCATGAACAGTAAGGCCTTGGAACGGTCGTTCCCAGTTTAAAACTGGGCGGGAACGGCCGTTCCGGCCTGGTTCGAAGTCTGGAGCAAAAATTTTTTACAGAAACAGGGGAGCTCGTTTTGGAGCCAAAAATGGCCAAAAACCAACCCTAGAATTTGCCACAACTTCTCAAAATGCACACACAATACATATAAATCATGCTCGACATATAAACACTCAAACAACGCAAGAAAACGGAATTTAAAAGCATGATCAAGGGATTGCAATATTCAAGCAAAATTTATGATCATTCATAAATACTCCACCAACCAAAGTTTAAATGCAATAAATACAACACATATAGCATATATAACTCATATTTGAAGCTAGGAATCAAGAATAGCAAGCAAAGAGCAAGTAATCACATTTTTCATCAAACCCTTACTATTCACGTAGGGAAGCCAAGACATGCAAAACTCACTCCAAACTCAGAAATTAAACCATATAAATGACGAGCATGACGAGGGGATTCCGAAACCTACCTAAGTTCAAGAAAAGACGAAGAAACGAGAGAGATATTGGCTTGGGAAGTTGGATGATCAAACTTGAGGGTTTGGCTTCTTGCTTGGCTTGGAGTTGCTGTTGTTTCACGTAAGAAAGGAGAAAGGAAGAATGGTTCAGCCTTTAAGGGCTGGACCGGTTCGGTTCACGGGTTCGGTTCAAGGTTTTCGGTTCAAGTTGGTTCGGTTCAACAATTACGGGTCCAAATAGGGCCAACTCAAATTAAAACGAATAAATCACATGCAACATATAGTTCAAGTAATTCATATAGATTCATATAATTTCAAATAATTCAAAATAGTCCTATACAAATAATCTAAAACGCAAATAATATTAAATCACATAATTTACCTGTGCCGACTGTGAGTCGGGGTGTTACAACCTCCCCCCCTTCGGAGAACCTGGTCCCCAGGTTAACTGTCTGACCTGAGAACAACTCTGGGTACAACTGTCTCATCTTCTCCTCAGTTTCCCAAGTAGACTCCTCAGATTTCTGATCTCTCCAAAGAACTCGGACCAAAGGAATCTGTTTATTCCTCAACACTTGTATCTTCCGGTCTTGAATCTCAACCGGGTGCCTTACTATTGTCAAATCCGTTTCAAGTTGTACCTCTTCAACAGGGAGAATAGTTGATTCTTCGGGATAAAATTTCCTGAGCTGCGAAACATGAAACACATTATGTATCCCGGTCAATCTCGGCGGTAGGTCCAACCTATACGCCACTTCTCCAACTCTCTCAAGGATTTCAAAAGGTCCAAGGTATCTCGGGTTAAGCTTCCCACCTCGACCTATTCGAGAAAATCCCTTCCTCGGAGATGCTTTCAAGAACACCTTATCTCCGACTTCAAACTCAAGGGGCCTTCTCCTCTTATCTGCATAGCTCTTCTGACGGTCCTGAGCTGCCTTCATTCTTTGCTGTATCAATTTAACCTTAGCAGTGGTCTTATCCAATCTCTCTCGAGGTGTTGCTCTTTCGAGCTTATTCTCCTCAGTCCACCGCCAATCTTCCATATCCCAAAATAGAGGCGATCTACACTTCCTTCCATATAGTGCCTCGTAGGGAGCCATTCCAATAGAAGTCTGAAAACTGTTGTTATAGGCAAACTCAACCAGAGCTAAATGCTTATCCCACTTTTCCTGGAAATCCAAAGCACACGCCCTCAACAAATCCTCTAAATACTTAATCAGTCTCTCTGATTGTCCATCTGTCTGAGGATGAAAAGCGGTGCTGAAATTAAGCCTTGTACCCAACCTACTCTGAAGATCCTGCCAAAACTTAGCTGTAAACCTCGGATCACGATCTGAAACAATGCTAGCAGGCGCCCCATGAAGTCTCACAATCTCATTACAATACAATTCGGCCAACTTCGGAGTCTTGTAAGACATCTTCACCTTGAGAAAATGAGCTGACTTGGTCAATCGGTCGACGATCACCCAAATTCCATCATAACCTCCTCTTGATCTTGGCAAGCCGGACACAAAGTCCATAGTCACTTGCTCCCACTTCCACTCAGGAATCGGAAGTGGTTGGAGAGTTCCTCCCGGTTTTTGGTGTTCTGCCTTCACCACTTGGCACGTGAGACACCGCTTCACAAAGTTCGCGACATCTCTCTTCATACCATTCCACCAGAAGTATTCCTTCAAATCTCGGTACATCTTCGTACCACCGGGGTGAATGGAATACCTAGAACGGTGTCCTTCCTCAAGTATTAACCTCTTGAGGTCTTCTGGGACACAAACCCTGGTCTTGAACCTAAACAAACCAGAATCATCAAACCCAAACTTCGTCTCGGGGTCTATCCTAGACCGAACCACTAATCTCTGAATCTCTGTATCCGAAGCCTGAGAATCCAACAACCTCTGTTTCAAATCCGGCTGAACTGAGATGTTAGCTAACCGAGCCACTGAAACCAAAACTGTCGAATCCTGTCCTGAAGACCCTGCACTCAAACCTGAAACACTTGCTTTCCTGCTCAAAGCATCTGCCACAACATTAGCCTTGCCCGGATGATACTGAATCGTGCAGTCATAATCCTCTAAGAATTCCATCCAACGCCTCTGTCTATTATTCAACTCCTTCTGAGTGAAAAGATACTTGAGGCTCTTATGATCCGTGAATATCTCGAAAGTTGTCCCATAGAGGTAATGACGCCACTTCCTCAAAGCAAACACAACCGCTGCAAGCTCAAGATCATGAGTGGGGTAGTTCTTCTCGTGTTCCTTCAACTTCCTAGAAGCATAGGCCACCACTCGGCCATTTTGCATCAATACACATCCGAGACCTTCCTTAGAAGCATCTGCAAAAACTGAATAGCCCTCGGATCCCTCGGGTAGGGTAAGAACTGGTGCTGAAGTTAATCTTTCCTTCAAAGCTTGGAAACTTCTCTCGCACCCATCATCCCACTCATACTTCACCTCCTTTTTAGTTAATCGAGTCAACGGGCAAGCAATCTTGGAGAAGTCCTTCACAAATCTCCTATAGTAACCCGCTAACCCGAGAAAACTTCTTATCTCGGAGGCATTCTTCGGTCTTTCCCACTGAACCACGGTCTCAATCTTGGAAGGATCAACTTCAATCCCCTCACCTGAAATTATGTGACCCAGAAAAGACACTCTGTCGAGCCAGAACTCACACTTGCTAAATTTGGCATAAAGCTTGTGCTCTCTAAGGGTCTCCAACACAATCCTGAGATGAGATGCGTGCTCTTCTGCAGACTTAGAATACACCAAGATGTCGTCTATGAAAATGACCACAAACTTGTCAAGATACTGTCTAAACACTCGGTGCATCATATCCATGAACACGGCTGGAGCATTAGTTAATCCAAACGGCATCACTACGAACTCGAAGTGTCCATAACGGGTATTGAACGCAGTCTTAGAAATATCCTCTTCCCGGATACGAAGTTGGTAATACCCTTGCCTCAAATCTAACTTAGAGTACACCTGCGACCCTTGCAAGATGTCAAACAACTCTTCGATATGAGGTAAAGGATACTTATTCTTCACTGTCATCCGGTTCAACTCGCGGTAGTCTATACACATCCTCAAAGTCCCATCCTTCTTCTTCACAAACAACACAGGAGCACCCCACGGGGATGTACTCGGACGGATGTAACCGCAAGTCAAGAGCTCATCCAGCTGAGTTTTCAACTCCTTCAACTCAGCAGGAGCCATCCGATACGGTGTCTTAGAGAAAGGCTCAGCTCCAGGATAAAGGTCGATTACAAACTCGATGTCCCTATCAGGCGGCAAAGAACCCAAATTCTCAGGGAAAACATCGGGAAACTCACTCACGACCTCTGTCTCCTCAAGTTTGGCCTGATCCTTCGGTTTATTCAAAAGATAGGCCACAAAACCTGTCGCACCGTCCCGGAGGAGCTTACTTGCTTCCATAAAAGACACAAACGGGCTGGACTTCAACCTCTCACCCGTAAAGACCACTGTCCCCAACAAAACCTTCTTCTCATGACAGTCCAACTGAGCTCGGTATCTGAAGAGAAAATCCATACCAAGAATAACCTCATACTTCTTCAACGGTAGAACTATCAAGTCTGCAGGAAAAACTCGGCCCTCAAACACCACCGGACACTCCCTGAACACCCTGTCAGCTTCCACAGATCCTCCCAAAGGAGTATTCACCACATACACATGCGCAGATAATTCATCAAGTAAAGGCAAAGAAGCAACAATATCCCGGGAAATAAATGAATGCGTAGCCCCGGGATCAAACAATGCATGTAGTGATATGCCATGAATGTGTATTGTACCTTCTATCACGGCATTCGGGTCGACATCAGCAGCTTCCTCCTCTCCCTCCAGAGCATACACGCGAGCTTGCACAGCCGGTCTCCTATTCGGGCAAGCATCGATCAAGTGATCAGAAGACCCGCACGCATAACATTTGCCCTGAAGCTTCCAGCACCTCTCCACCGGATGTCTCCCCTGACAATAAGAACAAACAGGTGGTCCCTGAGCTGGAGCCGGTCGAGCTGGAATATCAGGAGGTGCCACGGGACCGGTAATACGGGGTTTTTTGTTCCCTAAACCCTGGGGACGAAAAGCCGGTGGAACAGGAGCTCGTGGAGCATAAGAAATGGGCCTCTTACCCAATCCAGAACCTGATCCCGATCCTCGAGTAGAAGAGAAAGGCAGAGGCTTCAACCGAGCCATTTGGGCCTCAACTTGTATTGCCCTCTTTGTAACCTTGGCCCAAGTACTCACATTAGCAGCTTGTAAAGCTTCTTGAATATCCCGACGAAGTCCATGAAGAAACTTTCGGGCCTTATGATCATCGTGGTCGGTAATGTGAGTAGCATACGGAGCTAGCCTCTCGAAATCCAAAATATAATCCTCCACCGTCCGGTTGCCTTGCCTCAAATTGGAGAACTCTTGGAGGCGACGTTCTTGTGCACTATGAGGGATATATTTCTCATGGAATTCCTGCACAAACGTCTCCCAGTTGAATTCCATACCCGTTCTCTCAAGCTTGGATCTCACGCTCCTGAGCCAAATAGCCGCTTGCCCTTGAATAATACGCCCGGTACAAATAGCCTTGTCCTGAGAAGTCCCTGGACATATCTCCCAAATACCTCGAATCTCAGATAACCACTCTTCCGCTTTGATATCATCACCTCCATACCACTTTGGAGGGTTGTTGTTTCGGAAGTCCCGATATACAGCTGAAATATCTTGTCCTTCACCCGGATTTACATTACCCCTTTGATTGTTTTGGAGTTGATTGAGTAGGGCTTGAACCACATTTTCTGCGTTCATAGGTGGTGGCGGAGGTGCGTTATGTAGAGCCGGTTCATTCAAATCAGGGGTTTGTTCCCGGTTGTTATGTCTTCTTGGAGGCATCCTGAAATTCACAAATTCAAGCAATATGGATGCATGTACATTAGTGTATGAATATGTATACAATTTAAGGAAATAATCAAGTAATCAAGTAATCAATTAGTCAAGTAATCACATATTCGAATCACACATACACATAATCAAAAGTCACATTGTCCTAAGCCGTACGACCTAGACAGACCCACACGACACTAGAGCCCGGTTTTGCAACCGCGCTCTGATACCACTTCAGGATGTAGCACCCACACGTAGGGCCACATCCCCCGCACCATAATCCGAACCCGAATACGAAATGGAATGTCCGCACCCGAATCCGAATCATAGCGAACGGGAGACCAAACACACACTCTAGGCTAGGCGGAGCTAAACCCAACGGAAACAGAGTGCGCGGAAGCGAATAAATAAAAGCCACAAACAAAATCATCACATATATATACATAGGTACCAACACTTAATTAGCCATATAGTATTTACATATAGGTACCAACAAGTAAACCCGTACAAAAGCCATCCCGGCTCGAACAAAATAGTGTATAAGTATATATACAAATCATAACTATACAGCTACAAAATAATACAGTGCAGGTATGTAAATGCACCTAACGAGACCTAGACTGACAAGTGCAACAGAAGACACACTTCTCCGCCTAGCTCACGCTCCCAAAACCTGCAACTAAAAGAGTAAACGAGGAGTCAGTCAACTGACTGAGTGAGGGGGCTAACGCACACCCACACCCTACATATATATAGAGCAGAGCACAAAGCAAATGGCGAAACTATGAACCGGAATAGGTTTTTCAAACTAAAACTTTCCAAAACAAATACATATACTTGAAAACCTTTCATAAACACTATCCCGATTCATACTTCTCAAACATACAGAACAAAACATAATGCTCGGCGAGAACGAGCTTCCAACCTTTACTCCTCAGATCAAACAAAACAGAAATCATACACTCTCCTCTACACCAATGATGGAAGAGCCACCGGCGGCCCTAACCATGCAGACAGATACAGACTCACGAGGGGTAGCGAACCCGCATCGTGCCCTCCCCGGTTTATAAGCCGAAGGCATCGAAATATCACACCTTCCCAAACTCCCAGGGGTCGCGTGTGACATATCGGATGGAGACTACGCACAGGCCGAACCTCGACGGCCCGAACCGTCCCGAGGGTTCCTTACCCGTAGCTCCTTGGATCCACACATACAAATCATATCATATCATATGCCAAATCTTTCATGGCGATCTCGCTAACAGAATGGTAAAGCCTTTTTCCAAACATAGCTTACATAAGCTTATATAATATCTTTTTCCAAAACAAAGGTGTTCACAAGATCATAAACATATTCTAATCAACACATACATATCTATATATATAATACATAGTCACATGCACGGCCGGAAAACATCACATAAGGCTTTAGGTCGCTTAGCTAGTAAAACCTAAACCTCACCTTGTGCTTGACAAAAATAAGAGTAGACGTGAACAACCTACGCCTCGGGCTCATCCACTGGAACCTCCTCTGAAAAGAAAACACAAAAGCCCAAGACTTAGACTCTATATGAACCAAAGAAGACGCTCGGCAAATGCATGATTCATGCTCATAGACAAAATATTACAATTAGGTCATATAATTTACAAATCATATACATAACATATTTATATACAATCCAATATGCAAAACAATCAATTATAACAATTAAAATGCAAAAGAAAAGCATTTAAAATCATACAAATGCATAAACAAGTCAAAGAGAAAAAGTGGCAAAATCCACCCCCATGGATTTTTCCAAAGGGGAAAATCCACCCCCATGGATTTTTCTTGAGCTACTGCCTCAAATCCACCCTCGCGGATTTTTCCAAAGGGAAAAATCCACCCTCGCGGATTTGACCCAGTAGGAGGGTTCCGGCAATGGGAACGGCCGTTCCCGTTCCCAGTACAAGCTGGGAACGGTCGTTCCCACTCTCGGTCCATGAACAGTAAGGCCTTGGAACGGTCGTTCCCAGTTTAAAACTGGGCGGGAACGGCCGTTCCGGCCTGGTTCGAAGTCTGGAGCAAAAATTTTTTACAGAAACAGGGGAGCTCGTTTTGGAGCCAAAAATGGCCAAAAACCAACCCTAGAATTTGCCACAACTTCTCAAAATGCACACACAATACATATAAATCATGCTCGACATATAAACACTCAAACAACGCAAGAAAACGGAATTTAAAAGCATGATCAAGGGATTGCAATATTCAAGCAAAATTTATGATCATTCATAAATACTCCACCAACCAAAGTTTAAATGCAATAAATACAACACATATAGCATATATAACTCATATTTGAAGCTAGGAATCAAGAATAGCAAGCAAAGAGCAAGTAATCACATTTTTCATCAAACCCTTACTATTCACGTAGGGAAGCCAAGACATGCAAAACTCACTCCAAACTCAGAAATTAAACCATATAAATGACGAGCATGACGAGGGGATTCCGAAACCTACCTAAGTTCAAGAAAAGACGAAGAAACGAGAGAGATATTGGCTTGGGAAGTTGGATGATCAAACTTGAGGGTTTGGCTTCTTGCTTGGCTTGGAGTTGCTGTTGTTTCACGTAAGAAAGGAGAAAGGAAGAATGGTTCAGCCTTTAAGGGCTGGACCGGTTCGGTTCACGGGTTCGGTTCAAGGTTTTCGGTTCAAGTTGGTTCGGTTCAACAATTACGGGTCCAAATAGGGCCAACTCAAATTAAAACGAATAAATCACATGCAACATATAGTTCAAGTAATTCATATAGATTCATATAATTTCAAATAATTCAAAATAGTCCTATACAAATAATCTAAAACGCAAATAATATTAAATCACATAATTTACCTGTGCCGACTGTGAGTCGGGGTGTTACACGAAGTGTTCCGTTATGAGCCGGATCCTGACCGTGATCATTGACAGGGAAGTGATCAGTTTTCCTGTCAGTCTGCTGCGCAACTGCAAACTCTTGTTCAGAATCAATATCAGAATCCAGCTCAAACAATTTTGAACTTGCACCAACAACTCATATGAAGGAAGGTTCCTAGGCACAAGAAAAAGAAACAAAATCAATTACAAACCAATCCCCGGCAACGGCGCCAAAAATTGATGGGTGTCGAGGCCACCAATAATAAATCCCAATTAGTGCACACGATTAAATTGTAAAATAGTGGCAACAGGTATCGATCCACGAGGATTGGGAGAATTTGTGACTTTTAATATGCTAAGGAAACGAAACAAACAACAAAAATAGGGGGGTTTTGAGATACTTGATTAAACTAATAACGAAATAAACAAAACGAGACTAAATAAACAAATAATTAATAACTAAACTCAGCTGACACTTAAATTAATTCAGTAAATAACAAGTAGCTGGGATTTTCCTACGCATGCATCAGGCTATGATCACAGACAGGGTGATTAATTCCTCGTTAGGCTAGCTATAGTTACCAGATAACACCTCCGGCTCCCTCGTTTCTTCTTACTGTTTATAACGACTAAAAGAAACTCCTAATAATCGTTTTCTAATTAACCAATAACCTTAGCAGAAACTCCTTTTAAGATTCAATTGGGCAATTGCATTACACCCTAAAGAAACACTAACCCTAACCGACTAGGTAGAAACTCCTACTTCGCCCAGTTAGACCGTCTATCCCACAATACGAAATCAATCGAACTTAACGGCCTAGTGATTGTTTGCTACTTCGTTAATTATCCGGCTAGACTCCACCAAATAAGTTAACTAGCTATATGTGAATTGCCTATTCTAAGATTTGAGCTCTTAATATAATCAAAGAATAAGAACAAACACAATGTCGTAAAAATAGAGATAAAACGGATAACTTGATAAAACCACCAATAAATTCGTCTCACACAACCCTAATGCATACTAGGAAAATCCCACTAAAACGAAACTAACTAATCAAGAACAAAGGAATTTAACAAAATCAAAAGAGTAAAACCAAAGGAAAGGGATGGACTCTTTTCTCCGTGTGTAAGTATGTCTCTTCAATCTTGGTTCTTCTCCTTTTATGTAGTGCCAAGGGTTGAATTCTTCCCCACTCCTCCATGATTTGCCATCATAAAATCCAATAACTCCACCTCTTCACGTTCTGCCAGAATAAACGGCCACTAACTCCCTACGTATTGTCCAAGTTACTGCCCGAAAAACGGGTCAGGGTTCCTGACCGTGACCTCAGGCAAGCTTCTTCACAATTTCTCCACATTCTCCAGAATAATAACGCAATAATAGCCACTAACCCACCTCAAAACGTGTTGAACTTTAAATGCCTTCAATTGTAATGAACTTCAGTTACAAAACCCTTTGCTGACCACGTTGATGAATTCTCCAATTTGTGACTTAGTGGGTTTCTCTAACCTTAGCAAGTAGCGGGCCTGGACTTTTGTGGATTATGCATTAAAGAAGACTTCCCCAAGTATGTCTTGCCTTCAAGCGTGGGCCTTACATGTAGCACCCACACGTAGGGCCACATCCCCCGCACCATAATCCGAACCCGAATACGAAATGGAATGTCCGCACCCGAATCCGAATCATAGCGAACGGGAGACCAAACACACTCTCTAGGCTAGGCGGAGCTAAACCAAACGGAAACAGAGTGCGCGGAAGCGAATAAATCAAAGCAACAAACAAACATCACATATATATACGTATAGGTACCAACACTTAATTAGTCATATAATATTTACGTATAAGTACCAACACATCCTGTACAGAAGCCATCACGGCTCGAGCAAAATAGTGTATAAGTATATACAAATCATAACTATACAACTATAAAATAATAAAGTGCAGGTATGTAAATGCACCTAACGAGACCTAGACCGACAAGTGTAACAGACGACACACTTCTCCGCCTAGCTCACGCTCCCAAAACCTGCAACTAAAAGAGTAAACGAGGAGTCAGTCAACTGACTGAGTGAGGGGGCTAACGCACACCCAAACCCTACATATATATAGAGCAGAGCACAAAGCAAATGGCGAAACTATGAACCGGAATAGGTTTTACAAACTAAAACTTTCCAAAACAAATACATATACTTTAAAACATTTCATAAACACTATCCCGATTCATACTTCTCAAACATACATAACAAAACATAATGCTCGGCGAGAACGAGCTTCCAACCTTTACTCCTCAGATCAAACAAAACAGAAATCATACATATCAACCTCTACTCCAATGATGGAAGAGCCACCGGCGGCCCTAACCATCCAGACATATACAGACTCACGAGGGGTAGCGAACCCACATCGTGCCCTCCCCGGTTTTTACACCGAAGGCATCGAAATATCACACCTTCCCAAACTCCCAGGGGTCGCGTGTGATATATCGGATGGAGACTACGCACAGGCCGAACCTCGACGGCCCGAACCATCCCGAGGGTTCCTTACCCGTAGCTCCTTGGATCCACACATACAAATCATATCATATCAAATGCCAAATCTTTCATGGCAATCTCGCTAGCAGAATTGTAAAGCCTTTTCCAAAACATAGCTTACATAAGCTTATTTAATACCTTTTCCCAAAACAAGGTTGTTCACAAGATCATAAACATATTCTAATCAACACGTACATATCTATATATATAATATATAGTCACATGCACGGCTTGAAAACATCACATAAGGCTTTAGGTCGCTTAGCTAATAAAATTCCTAACCTCACCTTGTGCGTGACAAAAAGCGAGCCAACGTGAACAACCTACGCCTCGGGCTCGTCAACTGGAACCTCCTCTGAAAAGAAAACACGAAAGCCCAAGACTTAGACTCTATATGAACCAAAGAAGACGCTCGGCAAAATGCATGATTCATGTTCATAGATAAAAATATCACAATTAAGTCATATAATGCACAAATCATAATATAACATAATTATTCACAATCTATTATGCAAAACAATCAATCATAACAATTAAAATGCAAAAGAAAAGCATTTAAAATCATACAAATGCATAAACAAGGCAAAGAGAAAAAGTGGCAAAATCCACCCCCATGGATTTTTCCAAAGGGGAAAATCCACCCCCATGGGTTTTTCCTGAGCTACTGCCTCAAATCCACCCTCGCGGATTTTTCCAAAGGGAAAAATCCACCCTCGCGGATTTGACCCAGTAGAAGGGTTCCAGCCATGGGAACGGCCGTTCCCGTTCCCAGTACAAGCTGGGAACGGTCGTTCCCACTCTCGGACATGAACAGTATGGCCTGGGAACGGTCGTTCCCAGTTTAAAACTGGGCGGGAACGGCCGTTCCGGCCTGGTTCGAAAGCTGGAACAGAATTTCATTTTACAGAAACAGGGGAAGCTCATTTTTGAGCCAAAAATGGCCAAAAACCAACCTTAAAAATTGCCACAACTTCTCAAAATGCACAAACAATACATATAAATCATGCTTGACATATAAACACTCAAATAACTCAAGAATACGGAATTAAAATGCATGATCAAGGGATTGCAACTTTCAAGCAAAATTTATGATCATCAATAAATGTTCAACCAACCATGGATTAAATGCAATAAATACAACACATACAACATATACCACTCATATATGAAGCTAGGAATCAATTACAACAAGCAAAGAGCAAGAAATCTCAGTTTTCATTAAACTCTTACTATTCACGTAGGGAAGCAAAGGCATGCAAAACTCACTCCAAACTCAGAAATTAAACCATATAAATGACGAGCACGACGAGGGGATTCCGAAACCTACCTAAGTTCAAGAAAAGACGAAGAAACGAGAGAGATATTGGCTTGGGAAGTTGGAATGATCACTTGGGGTTTAAGCTCTTGCTAGCTTGGTTGTTGTTGTTTCACGTGAGAAAGGAGAAAGGAAGAATGGTTCAGCCTTTAAGGGCTGGACCGGTTCGGTTCACGGGTTCGGTTCAAGGTGTACTGGTTCAAGTTGGTTCGGTTCAACAAATACAGGTTCAAATAAGGCCAACTCAAATTAAAACGAATAAATCGCATGCAACATTCATTCGAATAAATTCACATAAATTCATATAAGTTCAAATAATTCAAAATAATCCTATACAAATAATCTAAAACGCAAATAATATTAAATCACATAATTTACCTGTACCGACTTTGAGTCGGGGTGTTACAACCTCCCCCCCTTCGGAGAACCTGGTCCCCAGGTTAACTGTCTGACCTGAGAACAACTCTGGGTACAACTGTCTCATCTTCTCCTCAGTCTCCCAAGTAGATTCTTCAGATTTCTGATCTCTCCAAAGAACTCGGACCAAGGGAATCTGTTTATTCCTCAATACTTGTATCTTCCGGTCTTGAATCTCAACCGGGTGCCTTACTATTGTCAAATCCGTCTCAAGTTGTACCTCTTCCACAGGGAGAATAGTTGATTCTTCGGGATAAAATTTCCTGAGCTGCGAGACATGAAACACATTATGTATCCCGGTCAGTCTCGGCGGTAGGTCCAACCTATACGCCACTTCTCCAACCCTCTCAAGGATTTCAAAAGGTCCAAGGTATCTCGGGTTAAGCTTCCCACCTCGACCTATTCGAGAAAATCCCTTCCTCGGAGATGCTTTCAAGAAAACCTTATCTCCGACTTCAAACTCAAGGGCCCTTCTCCTCTTATTCGCATAGCTCTTCTGACGGTCCTGAGCTGCCTTCATTCTCTGTTGAATCAATTTAACCTTGGCAGTGGTCTTATCCAATCTCTCTCGAGGTGTAGCTCTTTCGAGCTTGTTATCCTCAGTCCACCGCCAATCTTCCATATCCCAGAATACAGGCGATCTACACTTCCTTCCATAAAGTGCCTCGTAGGGAGCCATACCAATAGAAGTCTGAAAACTGTTGTTATAGGCAAACTCAACCAGAGCTAAATGCTTATCCCACTTTTCCTTGAAATCCAAAGCACACGCCCTCAACAAATCCTCTAAATACTTAATCAGTCTCTCTGATTGTCCATCTGTCTGAGGATGAAAAGCGGTGCTGAAATTAAGCCTCGTGCCCAATCTACTCTGAAGATCCTGCCAAAACTTAGCTGTGAACCTCGGATCACGATCTGAAACAATACTAGCAGGCGCCCCATGTAGCCTCACAATCTCGTTACAATACAATTCGGCCAACTTCGGAGTCTTGTAAGACATCTTCACCTTGAGAAAATGAGCTGACTTGGTCAATCGGTCGACTATCACCCAAATTCCATCATAACCTCCTCTTGATCTTGGCAAGCCGGACACGAAGTCCATAGTCACTTGCTCCCACTTCCATTCAGGAATCGGAAGTGGTTGGAGAGTTCCTCCCGGTTTCTGGTGTTCTGCCTTCACCACTTGACACGTGAGACACCGCTTCACAAAGTTCGCGACATCTCTCTTCATGCCATTCCACCAGAAGTATTCCTTCAAATCTCGGTACATCTTCGTACCACCGGGGTGAATGGAATATCCAGAACGGTGTCCTTCCTCAAGTATTAACCTCTTGAGGTCTTCTGGGACACAAACCCTGGTCTTGAACCTGAACAAACCGGAATCATCAAACCCAAACTTCGTCTCGGGGTCTATCCTAGACCGAATCACTAATCTCTGAATCTCTGCATCCGAAGCCTGAGAATCCAACAACCTCTGTTTCAAATCCGGCTGAACTGTGATGTTAGCTAACCGAGCCACTGAAACCATAACCGTCGAACCCTGTCCTGAAGACTCTGCACTCAAACCTGAAACACTTGCTTTTCTGCTCAAAGCATCTGCCACGACATTAGCCTTGCCCGGATGATACTGAATCGTGCAGTCATAATCCTCTAAGAATTCCATCCAACGCCTCTGTCTATTATTCAGCTCCTTCTGAGTGAAAAGATACTTGAGGCTCTTATGATCCGTGAATATCTCGAAAGTCGTCCCATAGAGGTAATGACGCCACTTCCTCAAAGCAAATACCACCGCTGCAAGCTCAAGATCATAAGTGGGGTAGTTCTTCTCGTGTTCCTTCAACTTCCTAGAAGCATAGGCCACCACTCGGCCATTTTGCATCAATACACATCCGAGTCCTTCCTTAGAAGCATCTGCAAAAACCGAATAGCCCTCGGATCCCTCGGGTAGGGTAAGAACTGGTGCTGAAGTTAATCTTTCCTTCAAAGCTTGGAAACTTCTCTCGCACCCATCATCCCACTCATACTTCACCTCCTTTTTGGTTAATCGAGTCAACGGGCAAGCAACCTTAGAGAAATCCTTTACAAATCTCCTATAGTAACCCGCTAACCCGAGAAAACTTCTTATCTCGGAGGCATTCTTCGGTCTTTCCCACTGAACCACGGTCTCAATCTTGGAAGGATCAACTTCAATCCCCTCTCCTGAAATTATGTGACCCAGAAAAGACACTCTGTCGAGCCAAAACTCGCACTTGCTAAATTTGGCATAAAGCTTGTGCTCTCTAAGGGTCTCCAACACAATCCTGAGGTGAGATGCGTGCTCTTCTGCAGACTTAGAATACACCAAGATCTCGTCTATGAAAATGACCACGAACTTGTCAAGATACTGTCTAAACACTCGGTGCATCATATCCATGAACACGGCTGGAGCATTAGTTAACCCAAACGGCATCACTACAAACTCGAAGTGTCCATAACGGGTATTGAACGCAGTCTTAGAGATATCCTCTTCCCGGATACGAAGTTGGTAATACCCTTGCCTCAAATCTAACTTAGAGTACACCTGCGACCCTTGCAAGATATCAAACAACTCTTCGATATGAGGTAAAGGGTACTTATTCTTCACTGTCATCCGGTTCAACTCGCGGTAGTCTATACACATCCTCAAAGTCCCATCCTTCTTCTTCACAAATAACACGGGAGCACCCCACGGGGATGTACTCGGACGGATGTAACCGCAAGTCAAAAGCTCATCCAGCTGAGTTTTCAACTCCTTCAACTCAGCAGGAGCCATCCGATACGGTGTCTTAGAGAAAGGCTCAGCTCCAGGATAAAGGTCGACTACAAACTCGATGTCCCTATCAGGTGGCAAAGAACCCAAATTCTCAGGGAAAACATCGGGAAACTCACTCACGACCTCTGTCTCCTCAAGTTTGGCCTGATCCTTCGGTTTATTCAAAAGATAGGCCACAAAACCTGTCGCACCGTCCCGGAGGAGCTTACTTGCTTCCATAAAAGACACAAACGGGCTGGACTTCAACCTCTCACCCGTAAAGACCACTGTCCCCAACAAAACCTTCTTCTCGTGACAGTCCAATTGAGCTCGATATCTGAAGAGAAAATCCATACCAAGAATAACCTCATACTTCTTCAACGGTAGAACTATCAAGTCTGCAGGAAAAACTCGGCCCTCAAACACCACCGGACACTCCCTGAACACCCTGTCAGCTTCCACAGATCCTCCCAAAGGAGTATTCACCACATACACATGCGCAGATAAATCATCAAGTAAAGGCAAAGAAGCAACAATATCCCGGGAAATAAATGAATGCGTAGCCCCGGGATCAAACAATGCATGTAGTGATATGCCATGAATGTTTATTGTACCTTCTATCACGGCATTCGGGTCGACATCAGCAGCTTCCTCCTCTCCCTCCAGAGCAAACACGCGAGCCTGCACAACCGGCCTCCTATTCGGGTAAGCATCAATCAAGTGATCAGAAGACCCACACGCGTAACATTTGCCCTGAAGCTTCCAACACCTCTCCACCGGATGTCTCCCCTGACAATAAGAACAACTAGGTGGTCCCTGAGCTGGAGCCGGTCGAACTGGAGCAACAGGAGGTGCCACGGGACCGGTAATACGGGGCTTTTTGTTCCCTAAACCCTGGGGACGAAAAGCCGGTGGAACAGGAGCTCGTGGAGCATAAGAAATGGGCCTCTTACCCAATCCAGAACCTGATCCCGATCCTCGAGTCGAAGAGAAAGGCGGAGGCTTCAACCGAGCCATTTGGGCCTCAACTTGAATTGCCCTTTTTGTAACTTTGGCCCAAGTACTCACATTGGCGGCCTGTAGAGCTTCTTGAATATCCCGGCGAAGTCCATGAAGAAACGCTCGGGCCTTATGATCATCATGGTCGGTGATGTGAGTAGCATACGGAGCTAGCCTCTCGAACTCCAAAATATAATCCTCCACCGTCCGGTTGCCTTGCCTCAAATTTGTGAACTCTTGGAGGCGACGTTCTTGTGCACTATGAGGGATATATTTCTCATGGAATTCCTGCACAAACGTCTCCCAGTTGAATTCCATTCCCGTTCTCTCAAGCTTGGACCTCACACTCCTAAGCCAAATAGCCGCTGACCCTTGAATAATACGACCCGTGCAAATAGCCTTGTCCTGGGAAGTCCCCGGACAGATCTCCCAAATGCCTCGAATCTCAGATAACCACTCTTCCGCCTTAATATCATCACCTCCATACCACTTTGGAGGGTTGTTGTTCCGGAAGTCCCGATATACAGCTGAAATATCTTGTCCTTCACCCGGATTGGCATTACCCCTTTGATTGTTTTGGAGCTGATTGAGTAGGGCTTGAACAATATTCTCCGCATTCATAGGTGGTGGCGGAGGTGCATTATGTAGAGCCGGTTCATTCAAATCAGGGGTTTGTTCACGGTTGTTATGTCTTCTTGGAGGCATCCTGAAATTCACAAATTCAAGCAATATGGATGCATGTGAATTAGTGTATGAATATGTATACAATTTAAAGAAATAATCAAGTAATCAATTAGTCAAGTAATCACATACTCAAAGCACACATGCACATAATCAAAAGTCACATTATCCTAAGCCGTACGACCTAGACAGACCCACACGACACTAGAGCCCGGTTTTGCAACCGCGCTCTGATACCACTTCAGGATGTAGCACCCACACGTAGGGCCACATCCCCCGCACCATAATCCGAACCCGAATACGAAATGGAATGTCCGCACCCGAATCCGAATCATAGCGAACGGGAGACCAAACACACTCTCTAGGCTAGGCGGAGCTAAACCAAACGGAAACAGAGTGCGCGGAAGCGAATAAATCAAAGCAACAAACAAACATCACATATATATACGTATAGGTACCAACACTTAATTAGTCATATAATATTTACGTATAAGTACCAACACATCCTGTACAGAAGCCATCACGGCTCGAGCAAAATAGTGTATAAGTATATACAAATCATAACTATACAACTATAAAATAATAAAGTGCAGGTATGTAAATGCACCTAACGAGACCTAGACCGACAAGTGTAACAGACGACACACTTCTCCGCCTAGCTCACGCTCCCAAAACCTGCAACTAAAAGAGTAAACGAGGAGTCAGTCAACTGACTGAGTGAGGGGGCTAACGCACACCCAAACCCTACATATATATAGAGCAGAGCACAAAGCAAATGGCGAAACTATGAACCGGAATAGGTTTTACAAACTAAAACTTTCCAAAACAAATACATATACTTTAAAACATTTCATAAACACTATCCCGATTCATACTTCTCAAACATACATAACAAAACATAATGCTCGGCGAGAACGAGCTTCCAACCTTTACTCCTCAGATCAAACAAAACAGAAATCATACATATCAACCTCTACTCCAATGATGGAAGAGCTACCGGCGGCCCTAACCATCCAGACATATACAGACTCACGAGGGGTAGCGAACCCACATCGTGCCCTCCCCGGTTTTTACACCGAAGGCATCGAAATATCACACCTTCCCAAACTCCCAGGGGTCGCGTGTGATATATCGGATGGAGACTACGCACAGGCCGAACCTCGACGGCCCGAACCGTCCCGAGGGTTCCTTACCCGTAGCTCCTTGGATCCACACATACAAATCATATCATATCAAATGCCAAATCTTTCATGGCAATCTCGCTAGCAGAATTGTAAAGCCTTTTCCAAAACATAGCTTACATAAGCTTATTTAATACCTTTTCCCAAAACAAGGTTGTTCACAAGATCATAAACATATTCTAATCAACACGTACATATCTATATATATAATATATAGTCACATGCACGGCTTGAAAACATCACATAAGGCTTTAGGTCGCTTAGCTAATAAAATTCCTAACCTCACCTTGTGCGTGACAAAAAGCGAGCCAACGTGAACAACCTACGCCTCGGGCTCGTCAACTGGAACCTCCTCTGAAAAGAAAACACGAAAGCCCAAGACTTAGACTCTATATGAACCAAAGAAGACGCTCGGCAAAATGCATGATTCATGTTCATAGATAAAAATATCACAATTAAGTCATATAATGCACAAATCATAATATAACATAATTATTCACAATCTATTATGCAAAACAATCAATTATAACAATTAAAATGCAAAAGAAAAGCATTTAAAATCATACAAATGCATAAACAAGGCAAAGAGAAAAAGTGGCAAAATCCACCCCCATGGATTTTTCCAAAGGGGAAAATCCACCCCCATGGGTTTTTCCTGAGCTACTGCCTCAAATCCACCCTCGCGGATTTTTCCAAAGGGAAAAATCCACCCTCGCGGATTTGACCCAGTAGAAGGGTTCCGGCCATGGGAACGGCCGTTCCCGTTCCCAGTACAAGCTGGGAACGGTCGTTCCCACTCTCGGACATGAACAGTATGGCCTGGGAACGGTCGTTCCCAGTTTAAAACTGGGCGGGAACGGCCGTTCCGGCCTGGTTCGAAAGCTGGAACAGAATTTCATTTTACAGAAACAGGGGAAGCTCATTTTTTAGCCAAAAATGGCCAAAAACCAACCTTAAAAATTGCCACTTCTCAAAATGCACAAACAATACATATAAATCATGCTTGACATATAAACACTCAAATAACTCAAGAATACGGAATTAAAATGCATGATCAAGGGATTGCAACTTTCAAGCAAAATTTATGATCATCAATAAATGTTCAACCAACCATGGATTAAATGCAATAAATACAACACATACAACATATACCACTCATATATGAAGCTAGGAATCAATTACAACAAGCAAAGAGCAAGAAATCTCAGTTTTCATTAAACTCTTACTATTCACGTAGGGAAGCAAAGGCATGCAAAACTCACTCCAAACTCAGAAATTAAACCATATAAATGACGAGCACGACGAGGGGATTCCGAAACCTACCTAAGTTCAAGAAAAGACGAAGAAACGAGAGAGATATTGGCTTGGGAAGTTGGAATGATCACTTGGGGTTTAAGCTCTTGCTAGCTTGGTTGTTGTTGTTTCACGTGAGAAAGGAGAAAGGAAGAATGGTTCAGCCTTTAAGGGCTGGACCGGTTCGGTTCACGGGTTCGGTTCAAGGTGTACTGGTTCAAGTTGGTTCGGTTCAACAAATACAGGTTCAAATAAGGCCAACTCAAATTAAAACGAATAAATCGCATGCAACATTCATTCGAATAAATTCACATAAATTCATATAAGTTCAAATAATTCAAAATAATCCTATACAAATAATCTAAAACGCAAATAATATTAAATCACATAATTTACCTGTACCGACTGTGAGTCTGGGTGTTACATTACAAACATGTTAGGACTCGGGCTCAATCTCTAATTCACAGCCCAAGGTATCTTGTTGGATCCCTCTTGAATTAAGTGATACCCAATTTCACTAAAGTCCAAGATCATCTCTTCTATAGTCCTCAAATTTGTGCAAGTCGCCATTTCCTACAAAGAAACATTAAACCAATTAATAGACACTATTAAACCAAATTATGGAATAAAATATCACAATTGTAGGCTCAATAATTGGTAAAGAAATGACTTATCACGACGGATTTGGGACGAGAGGCAGTGGCGTGGTGGGTGGGACGGGAAGACAATGGTGGTACCATGCGGCGCCGAGGGAAATTTGGTCGCCGGCTTGCACTTTGTTTAGAGGTTGGGGGTATGTAATATAAACTTTTTTTGGGGCATATACATATAGTGAATTTTTAATTAAATATACGTAAAGGGTAACTTAGTCGTTTCCTTTTTTTAATATTTAATTAATAAATTTAAGGAAAAAAATTGCAATTCCGTCAGGGGCATGGGGTAATTTTATATCTTCGTTCAGGATCTCAAACCAAACAGTACTTATAAGGACTATAGTTTAATTTTTTCGATAACGATGAATTACGTTGTAATTAGACCTAAATGTAGGATAGTTAAATATAATTTTTCCTTTTAATAATGCTTAGGCTCTTAGAATAATTATTTGGGTGGTTTTTCTATTGGTATGCGTGCGCGTGTATTGGGGTTAAATAATTATTTCTTTTAACTAATTATCTCTTACATTTTACTATTTTATTGTGTCGTATTGTCAATAAAATTTTGTATCCCAAATTCTTTATAATATTGAAATTTCAATAGAATTACAATGAGAAAAGATAATAATGTAATGCTTATTTCTATCTAAAATTTGTATATAAGATATGTTATTGTGGACGCAGAGCTACCTACGACTGAACTAACGCTGTTGGAAGGATTAGGTAGAGAAATGGTTAGAAAATGTGGGTGTTTGCCGCTTGCTATTTCTGTAATTGGAGGGATTTTGGGTCAGGAAAAAACTATGAGCGGGTGGGGGAAAGTTTGTGAAAATATTGTTTCATATCTACAACGAGGAGACGGTGTACAAGTAAACAAAAGAGTGACACAAGTATTAGATTTGAGCTACAATGTGTTGCCTTATAATTTGAAGCCGTGTTTTCTTTATCTTGGATGTTTCCCAGAAGATACAGAAATATGGACAGAACGTTTGTACTTATTATGGATGGCCGAAGGGATGATCTCATCTCAAGATAGAGGGAGAGAGGAGACTTTGAGAGACGTTGCCGAACGATATTTGTGTGAGTTAGCAAGTAGATGTATGGTTCAATTGACAGTGGATGAAGAGTCCATATATAATAGGTTCAGGTCGTGTCGGCTTCATGATCTAATGAGAAATATGTGTCTGTTGAAGGGAAAAGAAGAAGGATTTTTTGAGGTTGTGGATACAAAGACGAGAAAGGAAGATGTTTTTGCAGTTAGCCGGTTGGCAATTCACTTGGATAAATCTCAGGATGACATTCGTGAATTTATAAATTTGCGATCTCTTATGTTCCCTATGAAAGAGTATTGGCCATTTAGGGCTTGGAAACCATTTAGGGAATGGAATAGCTTGGTTTCAGTTAATTTTGGAATGTTTAAGTCTCTCAAAATTTTAACATTGGAAGGTTTTAAGTCTGGCAATGTAGAATTGCCCAAAGGAATTGGAAAATTGATCTTATTGAAGCACTTGAGTATTCGAGGTAGTGAGGTGGATAAGCTGCCATCAGCTATTTGCAAGCTACCATGTTTACAATCTCTTGATCTTCGTACTCTTGATAGAATTAAATTACCTAATTCTATTCATAAGTTGAGGAGTTTGAGGCATTTATTTTTAGATCTCCTCGTTAGGAAAGTAATTGGATGTGCGAAATTGAAATTGGGTAGCTTGATTGAATTGGAGACATTGATTGGGTTCAATAGTGACTTGGATGACATTACCGATTTGATTAAACTGCCTAAACTTCGAGTATTCAGGGGACACTTTTTGGATCAATGCAGTCTGTCGATGATTGTTGATCATATTTTGAAAAACCAAGACCAATTTCGAGAGATATATCTATATATTTCACAGGAAGATGGTTGCTCAATGGATCTTCTTCGAAAGACACTCATGTGTCACTCACTAAGGTACTTGAATATTTGGGGACCTCGTCTGAACAAACTGCCATCCTACGAACCTCAATTTGGTAAGAATCTGATTAGATTGGAATTAATGTACTCTTTTATATCGGAAGACCCAATGGAAATGCTAGAGAAGCTTCCCATGTTGCAATTCCTCAAAATAGGACCAGAATCATTTTTCGGGAAAGAGATGGTTTGTGGGGCAAATGGATTTCCTCAACTCAGGGAGCTTAATCTGTTGGATTTGCCCAATTTAGTGGAATGGAGAGTGGAGGAAAAGGCAATGCCCAACCTCTCCAAGCTATTTATCATTACATGTGGCCAATTGAAGATGATTCCAGAAGGATTGAAGTTTATCACCACTCTCAAACAATTGAATATTGAATACATGCCACAAGAATTCCAAGGTAGGGTAAGAGTGGTGGAGGGTAAAGAAGGAGAAGATTATCACAAAATCAGACACATACCTTCCATTCTAATCAGATAACCCACGGTTGAATGATAAATAATTAATTATATACTTTTCAGGTCAAGGGAAGTTCACTACAACCAAGTGGTTACTCTACAATCTGCATAGCGAAGATGTATTTTTCCTTGAATTGTGTGTAGCCTTTCTATTAAGTTTTCATTATACAAGACACAATTTTTTTTCTTGTTTGTAATTTTATTGTATCTCTATATTATATTTCATTTATTGTTTACAATTTTTCGATAAGATATTAAGAGAAAATTATGCCTAGGTTGTTTGTTTGGAAGAGATGGATTCATACAAGTATATTGCTGAATATTTTAACGGATATTTTAACACAAGTTCATAATAAATTTCAAACTATTTTCAAATGTAAACCTTTTTTTATTTATAAAACAAATATTTTAACGGATATTTTAAATTTAACTCTAAATAGGATTTGAATATTACTGAATATAATTGTGGATAATCTTTTACAGAAAGATGAATCTACTATCACTCTATCAGAATATGTTGGGTAGTCAATAAAAATGAGTGATGTGCATTAATTTTGTAGTTGGAATTTCTTATGTGTTAGTACGGCTTATCTTAAAATAGGACATAAGATGAAAGAATAAAAGAAAAAGGGAAAGCTTTGAATATAATAGATAAAAATTATTTGTGCTAGTGCTAGTGCTATGATATCCATATCATACCATACAAGGTTGAAATTAAAGGTAGAAGAAGTGGGCAGGGCGACTAATTACACAAGTCGCAAAATGATGGCTTAAGGTGCTAACTGTTGTCTTGTTTAGATGTTCCCACGTGACCTGAGCCTGACCATTAATAATGAAGATACATGCATACTTTTCGTGGGCTAGGCTAGCTAATTGATTACATGATTTGTCCCACTTTTACTCATCAGTCAAATATGAATATGAATTATGATGATGTATTCTTCATATCTAGAAAGCACGGACACGGCAAAAAAAGTGTCCGTGCAGTGTCCGACACGTGTCGGACACGGACACGTCTCGGACACGGCTCGGACACGTGTCGGACACGGCTAAAACGTGTCCGAAATAAAAAAAAAAAAAAAAAATAGGACACGGTGTCGGACACGGCAGGGTGAAGTGTCCGACACGGCTCGGACACGGCGGGGCAAATTTTCTAATTAAATAAAGTTTTTTATGCATTTTTTAATATTTTTAGAATTTTTTGGGGTGAAAACTAAAATAACAAACTTATTCTAGTTTTTAATTATACATATTTTTTTAAAATATTTTATTTTATCTAGATTATACTTATAAACTATTTTTATTTTTATATAAAATATTTTAATTTATATATAAAATATATTTATTTATATAAAATATAACCGTGTCGGAGCCGTATCGTGTCCTAAAATTTTTAAAAAATCCGTGTCGCCGTGTCCGTGTCGTGTCGTGTCCGTGTCGCCGTGTCCGTGTCCGTACAACATAGCTTCATATTTATATTGGAAATTGAAAGTAAAATAATAATATTAATAGGGTGGAAGCAGGGACGGAGCCAGGATTTCAGGTAAGAGGAGACGAAAATTTAAAATATAATAATATTTTTTAAAAAATAAATATTATTTTATTAAAAATAAAAATATTATTTTATTCGATATATATAAATAAAACATATAAAACTTAAAACTTTAATTTGATTAAAAATGCACTAAAAAATGTCTCAAATTTTTACATATTATAACTATAATATTTCCATTTAACAAAAAAAAAAATAATAATATAATATTCTATCTATTATTTGACATATTCTATTCTGATAGTCATAGAGATAAAAGAAACAGTTAAGAAATTAATTATAAATGTTATCTATTGTAAAAGAAAACTAAAATTATTATTTAAGATACAATCTATTAGCTAAATAATTTATTTGTAATAAAAGAAATACTAAGATTAACACATTTATTTCATAATAAAACACAAATTAAAATTACTATTTAGATACAATTTTTTAACTAAATAATTATCCATAATAAAAGAAGAAAAATAGCACAGTTATATAAATAAGAAACAATATTTTCTTAATACACAGAACTTATATCAACATTAAATTATCTAAAATTAAACACAATATATTATTTAAAACTAAACATAGTTATCTTTATTCTATTGTCATACTGATACTAATTTATCCAAAATTAAACATAATTATTACTTAATCTATTTTCATAGATACAATATTTTCTCAAACTATTGAACTAATTTACAACTACCAAATTAATTATAAATTTTATCTATATAATTTATTCATACTAAAACTATAAGACAAAATTAGAAAAATTAAAATTAAATATAAGTTAATATTATCTTTTGGTTTTATTGGATAACTTGGAGTAAAATAAGAGTTTTAAGTTGAGTAGAAGAAAAAAAAAAGAAGAATGGAAAAATAAAAGAGAAAAAGACGGTAAAGAGAGAGAGAGAGAAAGATTAATTGGAGATTTTTTAATAGGAAAAATTATATCTACATCCCTCGTGGTTTGAGGTAATTACAAATAAGGACCTATTGTTTCGTTTTTTACAAATACACCCCTAATATTTGTATTTCGTCTGTAATCCTTGTAATTCCGTTAGGGTTCCGTTAAATATTCCGAATATACCCCCAAGGATTGTCATGTTATATTGTTAAACCTCAGGGTTCATTTTGTAAAAAATTATATACCTGAGGACTAAATTGTAAAAATATCCAAAATTTGAAACTAGCCGTTTATAGTCGTTGGGATTGAACTACTATATATATTTGGTCAGGGTTTCAGCTTTTTAAACCCAATTTTACATGGCTACTTCAAGAAATTCATCTCATACATATTATCAATATTTGAAATATAGAAAAGAAAGATGTAGAGGACTTGTGGTTCATGCACAACAATTAAAGGGGTGGAGAAAAACAATTTAAATAAGAGGAGGCTATTTTATTGTTGTGATTTGCATGCCTTCTCACACCGATACGCGCCAATTGAAGAAGGCAGGGTTTGAAGCTCTATACTCTAATGAAGAACAAGAAGCAAGTAGTATTAATTTCAAGTCAATACAAGTCGGACACCAAGAACAAGCAAAAATAGCACATTTGTTATGAGACTTAGATATAGCCAATAAGTAGGCCTAACCGTTTATAACACACTCACTATATTTCAATCGTTCACATCCTCGCTAATTATTGATATATCACACGCAAATAATTTTTTTTTTTAATTATAACGTCATTTTAATTACTTAGTCGTGGGGCACATACGCAAAATCCACAATGTTATACTTATTTTTCGATTCAGGTCGATCAAAATCTTTTTTGGTTTTTGAATTGATCTTTTTTCTACGTTCACATATTAACAAAGGACGATTTCTCTTCTTATCCTAAGATTAGTAATTAAAACTATAAATAAACATGAAAAGAAAATTCTTTTATTTTTCTTTAAAAGATTCAAGTATCTTAAAAGGTTAACGAGTAAAGTTAACACTACTTGCCTTTTATTCTTCATCAGAGTGTGGAGTTTCAAACCTATCTTCTTCAATTGGTGTGCACCAGTGTGAGAAGCCATGCAAATCACAACAATAAAATAGTTTCCCTTTGTTTAAATTATTTTTCTCCACCACTGTGCATGAACCACAACTAATTACTCTACATCTTTCTTTTCTATATTTCAAACATTGATAATATGTATGAGATGAACTTTGTGATTAGCCAAGTAAAATTGGCTTCAAAAGGCTAAAACCCTGACCAAATACATATAGAAGTCCAATCCCAATGGCTGATTTGAAATTTTTAACATTCTTACAATTTAGTCCATCAGGTATATAATTTCTTACAAAATGAGCCATAAGGTTTAACAATATAACATGACAGTCCTTGGGGGTATATTTGGAATATTTAACGAAACTACAAGGATCACAGATGGAATACAAATGTTAGGGGTGTATTTGTAAAAAATGAAACAATAGGTCCTTATTTGTAATTATCCCAAACCACGAGGGATGTAGATGTAATTTTCCCTTTTTAATATGTGAAAGAAGAAAAGAATATCAAAAAACTTCTATTGGAAAGCGTAAAAAGTATATTTAGATTGAGAAAAAAAAAATTTAAAATAAACTAATACTAAAATTCAAATTAAAATTAATCTAAAGAGATAGTGGTGGGTAAGGAGTAAGGAATGAGGAAGCATACAGCGGAGCAGCAATAAGAGAAGAAAGGAGGTGGCCCCCACTCCGGCAGTGTAGGAGAGGACCACATAAGCACGCCTCCATCTTCCATCCATCCAATCTCCTCAATTCAATTCAATTCTCTCTTATTACATAATTCCATCCATCCACATAACATAAGCGCTGCTGCTGCGTTTCTCGTGTGAAGCGTCCCTTGCCCCTTTTTTGTAGTGTGATGGATGCTCTTAATTCTTCTCCCCACTCCTCCACGATTTTCCATCATAAAACCCCACTAACTCCAGAATAATACCCACTAACTTTAAGAGACATGCTGCGCCTTTAAGTGAATAAATTCCCCAACAATAGTCAGTTAACAACTAAATAAAGATGAGGGTCTTGATTTAATTTTGAACAACATGGGCTTCCTTCATCATCATGCATGGATGCTGCGTGGGTCTAATGTCTCCAAGAAACACCCAATGATTTCTCCCAAGTTGTGGGTTTCTCTTGCCTTTGCCAAGTAATATTTCTTCAATATTTACTTATCCCACAAGGCCCATCAAGGTAGCACATGCTCATGGTCTAGTATTTCCAAGTTTTGCATGAAGTGTTGGCCTTTTTCTGCATTAAGGATTCTCAAGCTCACGTTAGAAGGCTGCACCAAGAATTGATGTCCTCCAATTATCTCCAGATTTCCACATAGAGTGTTTCCTACGCTTAAATATAAAACTGGAATAATTACTCACAATAAAGCTAAGTTATGGAGTAGAATATAATAATTCGTGCTTAATAATTGGACAAATAAACGACACATCATATATTGAGAATATTAATAATTTATCTTAATTTTTGTAGTTTATTAAATCAGAAAATATGTTATTTTTAGTGTTAATATGTAAAAGAAAGGGGTTGGTTTTAATTTTGATTCCTGTAATTTTCTTGTGGACCTGATCCACCACCAAAGCCCAATACAATCTACTTTTAGGCCCAATATGATCTTACATACGTTTTTTCTAATAAAAGACGAGTTTTTACTTTCTAACAAATAGAAATTAACGTTTTCACAATACCGTATTTGTGAAAAAAATGAATTGAAGTCGAACCTGGCAGAAAGTCTGAGTGCCGCCGCGCCGCCGCCGTCTCAATTCATTAAGGTTTATTCTGTTCCTTGTTTCTAGCTTTAGCTATTTTGAACTTGCTATGAAAGATACCTTACTCCAACCATGTGCTTTAACTGGATGGAGGTTTAGCAGCTCATAGCATGTCCATTGCTATCTGGTCACAGCTTTCATTTGTATTCTGATGATAAGCCGTCAATTCAAACTCGCTATCCTCCACAAATTGATCTCAAAACGCTCGATTAATTTTAAGAATTCTTGCACATTTTACCACGGACACCATATGCTCGATGAAATTCCTAAGCCACCGGTTGTCCCTGCTCATCGTGTCATGCTCAATCTCATGCACCAAAATCGCCACGGTGAAGCACTTAATGTGTTCTAGAGGCATTTGCAAAATGGTCTTTCTGGAATCGATGAAGTTGCGATTGCACTTGCTTCTAAGGCTTGTCTTGCTCATCCAGAACTTGGGTGTAAAATCCATGGGTTTGCAGTAGTATCAGGCTTTATGGATTATCTTTCTGTAAGTAATTCCTTGATGAACTTGTACTGTAAATCGAAGGATATAAGGAGGGGTTTCTGCATCTTTGAGAACCTGAATAATCCTGATACGCTTTCCTACAATACAGTATTGTCGGGGTTTGAGGATTGTGGAAATGCACTCCTTTTTGCTCGTCAGATGCATTCAGCTGGGATTTCTTTCGATGCAGTAACATATACTACTGTTCTTGCCCATTGTGTTGATGCGCAGGAGTTTGATTTCGGGGTGCAATTGCATCGCCTTGCTTTGAAGTGTGGTTTGAAGACACAGATTTTTGTTGGGAATGCTTTGGTCACATTGTATTCAAAATGTGGAGAAATGGTGGATGCTAGTAAAATGTTCGAGGAAATGCCTCGTAAAGATTTGGTTTCTTTGGAATGCCATTCTCTCAGGCTATACGCAGGAGGGTAGTTACAGATTGGAAGCTATTTTTGGATTTATTGAGATGGTTAGAGAAGGCATGAATCCCGATCATGTCTCATTCACTAGCATAATCTCAGCTTGGGTTCAAGAGAGAAACCTGGATTTTGGGAAGCAAGCACACGCATTATCAGTGAAAAGAGGATATAAGACTCATGTTTCGGTTTGTAATGTTTTGACGTCGATGCATGCAAAGTGAGAGTTCGTTAAAGATGCAAAATTGGTCTTTGAGAATACTGCCAATCCTAATGTCGTCTCTTGGACAACAATGCTCTCCATTGACGAAGAGGATGCCGTGAATTTATTTAAGGAGATGATAAGACACGAAGAATACCCAAATGATGTCACATTCATTGCACTAATTCATGCCATAATTAAAAATGGCATGATGAAAGAAGGCCTAATGGTCCATGGCTTTGCATAAAGTCAAACTTCCTTTCTGAAACCAATGTGTCAAATAGTTTCATTACCATGTATGGCAAGTTCAATCTGGTGGGAGACTGTATTAAGGTTTTTGAGGATCTTGACTACCAAGAGATCATATCATGGAACGCCCTTATAACTTCTTATTGTTCAAACGGGATGTACCAAGAAACTTTACAAGCATTCTTGTCGGTTTCAGAAGAATTACCACCAAACCCATATACATTTCGGTAGTGTCCTGCATGCAATCGCCTCATCTGAATCAATTTCCCTGAGGCAAGGCCAAAGATGCCACGGTTATATCACAAAACTTGCATTAAATACCGATCAGGTTGTCTCAGGTGCACTTCTTGATATGTACACGAAACGTGGGAGCATATGTGAATCCCGTGCCATATTTGACGAGCTAACTCAGAAAAATCAAGTTCTTTTTTGGACATCTATAATCTCAGCACACTCGAGGCACGGAGACTATGAATCAGTCATGAAGTATTTCAACGAGATGGTGATGGAAGGAGTGAAGCCCGACTCAATCACATTCCTCTCTGTACTGACATCGTGTGCCGCAACAGCATGGTTCATGACGAAGGATTAGAAATATTCAACTCAATGGTTAACACCTATTGCGTCGAACCATTTGCTGAGCATTATTCTTGCATTGTGGATATGCTTGGCCGAGCTAGAAGGTTGAAGGAGGCCGAAGAATTTTAAGGAAAATCCTAAAAGAGAATACTCATATTTATGTCACCTAGATAGAGGGATGAAAATTGGGGAAAAAAAAAAAAGAAAAGAAAAGAAAAGAAATCGTAATAAAAATGATTAAACATGATAAAGGTCGAAAGGTCTCGTGTATTTTATTTGAATCAGTAACCTAACTTAATTTCAGGTAAGGAGGAATGAGTTTGTGAACCAATAACCATATGATATACAGCAATACAAGTTTGAGGCAGCAATTGAGGATGATAGGGACATTTCCCTATGATGGTGTTTGGACTTCGGTGGTGCATTTCAAGTTTGAGGGAACAGTTCATGTGTTTGGGTGAAGATAAATGATGAATGTGAGTTTGCCTAAGAAAGGGGGTTGAATTAGGCCTTAAAACCTTTTTAAAAATTTTATTAAACTTTATGAAGTGCAGCGGAATTATTAAGGTTTTAAGAAATCCGTTTATCAGAGTTAAGCGGGAGCTTTGCTTGAAATAGTTAATGGTACGAAATGACAAAGTACCAGACAGTGCAATAATGAAAATATACAAAGCAAGTAAATGACATGGTAATTTATTCAGGTTCAGCCCGAAGACCTACGTCCTGTCCCCAAGTTTTCACTTAGGATTTGAAACCTGTTTCACTCAAATAATTAGCACAAGTACAATAAAGTTCCAGGAGTAAAACAGTAAAAACCAAAGAGTTAGAAAAACTCCCTATGAGAGTTGATACAATATAACCGATCACCAATCTTGGCAACAAGATAGTGTGACTCGTTCTGGCGGTAGTATCGCGACCACTCAGCTTTCACGACCTCAGTGTAGTACGCTTAACGTCACTCACACCTAGCTGGAATTAGCTATCGACCTATTACTTCCACGACCCAGCAACCCTGCACAACTCAACTTGCTCCAAGTGATTCTTGAGCTTGAATTTGATCTCTTCACCATCAAAGTCCCTCGAGACAACAAACAAGCAAACAAGAATTAGAAGAAATCACCAAATCGTATATGAAACTCAATATTCTCGTTTTCACTATGTTGGTTTAGCACTCTTGTTTCCCTTTTTGATTCTCACGAGATTTCTCTCTTAAATACAAGTAATACAATGGCTATAATGTGTAAAGTAAGGTAGGAGCCGTTTGGGATGATTCTGGTACAAAAGGAAAGATTTTCAGCGAAGTTCCAGATAAAATTCAAAAAGTACCAGGTCAACATTTTTCATATAATAAAGATTTTATGCATGTGATAAATATATGTATGGAAAGAGATCAATCAAATGATGCATAAAATCGTGATTTACAATCAAGAAAATTAAGGAATGATTTTATGCAATTCAAATAAACTTTCCATGCTAAAATAAAACATGTGATACAATAATATATGAAAAGATGCACAAATATCTTGGAAGCATCAAAACTTACCATTTAAGTACCAAAGAGGTCAACAATCTCCCCCTTTTTGATGATGACAAGAGATTTGATGCGATATTTGAAATAGAGAACTTACCTGAGCTCCCCCTGAATGTGAGATGGAGATTTTTGAAGTTCTCCCCCTGAATAAGTGCTTCCTCTTGAACATAGAGGATTAATTCCAAAATTCCAACATAATTCCAAAAGTTCCAATATAACTTCCATTGTATCAAAACAATACATACTCATGGATAAGATATGCATACAATCAAGAATCACGTAAGGATTACATAAGTATGTCACATAAGCATATCAAATCTTTACCTCTCCCCCTTCATCATCAAAGAGGGTAAATACCAGAAGCTAAAAACTCATGCATCATGCTGGAAAAAAAATTAACTTTTTGCAAGTGTAGGACATTCAATTATCGCTAATGCAGTTCTAAGCATGCAAAATCATTCTTCACTTAATGCCTTAGTAAAAATATCAGCTAATTGATGCTCGGTATCAATGAATTCAATGCACACATCACCTTTTTGCATATGATCACGAATGAAATGATGCTTAATTTCTATGTGCTTTGTGCGTGAATGGTGTACTGAATTTTTCGTAATGCAAATGGCACTTGTATTGTCACATAGAATTGGAATTTCATGCAATGTAATACCAAAATCGCATAGAACTCTTTTCATCCACAACAATTGAGTGCAACAACTTCCAAGTGACATGTATTCGGCTTCAGTAGTAGATAATGCAACAACGCTTTGTTTTTTGCTTGACCAAGTAACCAAACATTTAGCAAGTAATTGACAACCTCCACTGGTACTTTTTCTATCAATTCTGCAACCAGCATAATCAGCATCAGAAAAACCAGTAAGTAAAAAATCATCTGAATAAGGATACCACAAACCATAATCAATCGTTCCTTTAAGGTATCTCAAAATTCATTTAACAACAACAAGATGAGATTCTTTAGGTGAGGACTGGAATCTCGCGCATAAGCAAGTTGTGAACATAATATCAGGACGACTGGAAGTTAAATAAAGTAAACTACCAATCATACCTCTGTAGAGTTTTTCATCTACCAGTTTACCTTCCTCATCTTTGTCAAGTCTGGTATTTGGCTGCATTGGGGTTGACATTGATTTACTTTGATCCATGTTGAATTTCTTCAGTAACTCCTTCGTATACTTGCTTTGAGAAATGAAAATTCCTTCACGTGTTTGTTTGATTTGTAGCCCAAGGAAGAAATTTAATTCTCCCATTAAGCTCATTTCGAATTCTTGTTGCATACTTCTTGCAAATTCCTCACAAAGCGAATCATTTGTAGCACCAAATATAATATCATCAACATAAATTTGCACTATGAGTATACCATGCTCATGTCGTTTAGTAAATAAGGTGGTGTCAATGATTCCAATGGAAAAACCAGTTTTAATGAGAAAACTACTAAGCCTTTCATACCAGGCTCTAGGGGCCTGTTTTAGTCCATAAAGTGCTTTTGATAATTTGAAAACATGATCATACAATTCTTTGTTTTCAAAACCAGGTGGTTGTTCCACATAAACTTCTTCACTTATAAAACCATTTAAAAAGGCACTTTTAACATCCGTTTGATATAAAGTGAAACGTTTATGAGATGCAAAAGCTAAAAGCATGCGTATCGACTCTAATCTAGCTACGAGAGCAAAAGTTTCATCGAAGTCAATACCTTCTTGTTGGCAATATCCTTTGGATACAAGTCGAGCCTTATTTCTTGTGATCTTACCTGATTCATCAAGTTTGTTTCGAAATACCCACTTGGTTCCAATGACTGGACGATTAGGTGGTCTTTCTACTAAAGTCCAAACTTGATTCTTTTCGAATTGGGCTAGCTCTTCCTGCATAGCTGCTACCCAGGCTGGATCATCTAGAGCTTCCTTAACGTCTTTTGGTTCAATAAGAGATAAGAATGCACAGTTGGAACTTTCTGTGGTAGTTTGTCTCGTCTTTGATCTTGTAGTTATTCCAGTTTGCATGTCACCAATGATTAAGTCCGTTGGATGGCTGGAGGCATGTTTGAACTTTCTTTGCCTCGGTTCTTCCTCATTTGTGTTAGAATCCTGATTGGTATTTGCGTTGGTATTCTCTACAGATTCTGGAACTTCTGAGTTTGCTTCTGTTTCAATTTCAGTTCCAGCTTCTCCTCCAGTTCCAGTTCCAGGAACTAAAGTAAGTCTATCCAATCCTGCAATTTCATTGCTCAAAGGCTCCTTGGCTTTAAAAGTGTTAGTTTCATCAAATACAACATGCATGGATTCTTGGATTGTGCTTTTTCTTTTATTAAAAACACGATAAGCCTTACTATGACTTGAATAACCAACAAAAATGCCTTCATCAGATTTTGAATCAAATTTTGAAAGATTATCACGATTATTTAGGATAAAACATTTGCATCCAAAAACACGAAAATATGAAATATTGGGGGTTTTATCATACCACAATTCATAAGGGGTCTTTTTAAGAAACGGTCTCAAAATAAGAAGATTTGCAACATAACATGCGGTATTCACAGCTTCACCCCAAAAAGATTTTGGAAGATCATATTCATTAAGCATGGTTCTAGCAATTTCTTGCAAAATTCGATTTTTACGTTCTACCACGCCATTTTGTTGGGGGGTTTTAGGAGCAGAAAAATCATGAATATAACCATTTTCTTCACAAAATAAGGTAAAGTTAACCTCATCAAATTCAGTACCATGATCACTCCTAATTTTCTTTATGAAAATATTTTTCTCATTTTGCAAACGCTTGGTAAGAGGAATGAAAACACTTAATGCATCATTTTTATGAGCCAAAAACAACACCCATGTAAATCTAGTATAATCATCAACAATAACAAAGCAATACTTTTTACCTCCCAAGGTTGCGGTTCTCATCGGACCAAAGAGGTCAATATGCAAAAGTTCCAGCGGGCTGGAACTTGTGACTTCCTTCTTTGATTTGAATGAAGATCTGATTTGCTTGCCTTTTTGACATGCGTCACAGATTCTATCCTTTGTGAAGTTCAATTTTGGTACTCCTCTAACCAAATCCTTCTTTGTGATGTGAGAGATAAGTTCCATATTTACATGGCCTAACCCCCGGTGCCATGTCCAAGGTTCTCCATCTATCACATTTTGGTTAGATAAAACATCAAGAGTGATGCAATAAATATTTCTATCCCTAGTACCCGTGAATATAGTGGTATCATTTTTGCTAACATTGCAATATGAAGGATGAAATTGAACTTGGTAACCACTATCACATAATTGACTAATACTTATCAAATTATGTTTCAAACCTTCCACAAGCCAAACATTTTCAATGGTGGTACCAGATTTGGTGGTACCAACTGTACCTTTACCAATAATTTTGCCTTTGGCGTTATCTGCAAAAAAGACATTTCTTGCATTGCAAGAATCAAATTTCAAGAACATTGAGATATCACCCGTCATGTGCCTAGAACATCCACTACCCAAGTACCACTTTCTGATTTCGGGAGTGTTCCTTAGGCATTTCTTGCAAAAATTATTAGTTTGACTTAGGTACCAACTTTTATTGGGTCCTTCATGGTTAGTAGCAAGAGATTTACGCGCCCAAACAAACTTTGTACCAATATGTTTCTTAGCAGGACATTTCATATTAGTATGACTAGATCTACCACATAAGAAACACGTTTTATGAAAAGTTCCAGTATTCTTTGGTGCAGTTCCAGTGACTGGTTTTTTGAAAGGGGGACGAAATTCCAGTTTGAGATTCTTAATACCAGAAACAGATTTTCTACTAGTTGAAGAATCATTCATAGTATATTTGCCTTTGACTTGTCTTTTTAAAATAAAAACTTCCTTTTCACGAACTATCTTTTCCTTTTCAATAATCGTCTTTTCATTTTGAAGGTATTCAATTTTGTTCTCAAAAGCAATTTTATTCTTTTTACTTGATTCCTTCAAAAAATTGATTTCTTCTTCCAATTTTCTCTTTTCATCAAGAACTTTACTTAATTCATTTTTCAAGGAAGCATTGGAAGACATAAGTATCTCCATATCTTTATGGCATTCATCTAACAATTCATAAACATCATCATTATCAGAATCAATATCGGAATTTAAATGTACCTCGGCAAATAATCTCCTCTTCATCAAAGGGATCGATGTATGAATCTTGAAAGCTGACTTTCAAGCATTTGATCTTCGTGGATTTGTTGGTTTTGGATGCCTTTTTGAGTTTAGGACAATTTGGTTTTTTGTGTCCAATCTCACCACATTCAAAGCATATGATTTGCTTACTCATCTCAGGTTCTTGACTGGTTTTTCGTGGATTTTTATTTCTCTGGAACTTCATTTTGAAACCAGCAAGTCTTTTCATTCTACGAACCATCATGGTCATCTTATCATCAATCTTTTGTTTATCCAGATCATCATCGTCTTCTTCTTGATTAGAACTAAATGCAATATCCTGTCTGGTTTTTGATCCGGAAGTAACCTGTTTGTTGAGAAGTACCAGTTCGTGGGCAGTGAGAGAACCAATGAGTTCTCCCATGTTCATGTTGTTGATATCTTTCGCTTCATGGATGGCAGTCACCTTTGGTGTCCATTCTTGAGGAAGTGATCTAAGGATCTTCCTCACCTTTTCTTTCTCCGAAATCGGTTGCCCAAGAGCATGAAGCGTGTTCACAATCTCCATGAATCTTGCATTCATTTGGCTGATATTTTCATCAGGTTTCCTGGTGAATAATTCGAGTTGGTGCAGCAACCAAGCAATCTTTTCCTCACGGACCTGACTGGTACCTTCATGGGTGACTTGTAATGTGTCCCACATATCTTTGACCGATTCACAAGTACTTACTCGATTATATTCCTCTTTTACCGATGTACATGCTATCACGTTCTTTGCTTTGGCATTCATGGTGAGAGATTTCATATCCTCCACGGTATACTCATTTTTTGTCTTTAGTACTTGCTTATCACCCTCTCCTTTCATTGGAACTAACGGTCCATCTTCCACAATCATCCATATAGCATAATCCAATGATATGATGAACTCCTGCATTCGATGTTTCCATGATGCATAGTTGGTTCCATCAAAGAGTGGCGGCTTGGTATTTGACATTCCTTCTGCAAACACACCCAAACTTGAAGAAGTCATTAGATCTTTAACTCAAGGTTGTTAAACCAAATATATAGAGCACGAGGCTCTGGTACCAATTGATGAATGTGAGTTTGCCTAAGAAGGGGTGTTGAATTAGGCCTTAAAACCTTTTTAAAAATTTTATTAAACTTTATGAAGTGCAGCGGAATTATTAAGGTTTTAAGAAATCCGTTTATCAGAGTTAAGCGCGAGCTTTGCTTGAAATAGTTACTGGTACGAAATGACAAAGTAGCAGACAGTGCAATAATGAAAATATGCAAAGCAAGTAAATGACACGGTAATTTATCTAGGTTCTGTCCGAAGACCTACGTCCTGTCCCCAAGTTTTCACTTAGGATTTGAAACCTGTTTCACTCAAATAATTAGCACAAGTACAATAAAGTTCCAGGAGTAAAACAGTAAAAACCAGAGAGTTAGAAAAACTTCCTATGAGAGTTGATACAATATAACCGATCACCAATCTTGGCAACAAGATAGTGTGACTCATTCTGGCGGTAGTATCGCGACCACTCAGCCTCCATGACCTCAGTGAAGTACGCTTAACGTCACTCACACCTAGCTGGAACTAGCTATCGACCGACTACTTCCACGACCCAGCAACCCTGCACAACTCAACTTGCTCCAAGTGATTCTTGAGCTTGAATTTGATCTCTTCACCACCAAAGTCCCCCGAGACAACAAACAAGCAAACAAAAATTAGAAAAAATCACCAAACCGTATATGAAACTCAATATTCTCGTTTTCACTATGTTGGTTTAGCACTCTTGTTTCCCTTTTTGATTCTCATGAGATTTCTCTCTTAAATACAAGTAATACAACGGCTATAATTTGTAAAGTAAGGTAGGAGCCATTTGGGATGATTCTGGTATAAAAGGAAAGATTTTCAGCGAAGTTCCAGACGAAATTCAAAAAGTACCAGGTCAACACTTTTCATATAATAAAGATTTTATGCATGTGATAAATATATGTATGAAAAGAGATCAATCAAATGATGCATAAAATCGTGATTTATAATCAAGAAAATTATGGAATGATTTTATGCAATTCAAATAAACTTTCCATGCTAAAATAAAACATGGTATACAATAATATATGGAAAGATGCACAAATATCTTGGAAGCATCAAAACTTACCATTTAAGTACCAAAGAGGTCAACAGTAAGTCTATATTTTCATTATTTTGTGACACTTTTGAGTTTTATTTAATACTAATAAGTTGGTTGTAATTGTTTCTAGTAACTAATATAAGTCTGTCCAAAGTCAATAATGAAGTTCATGAATAGAAGGAGGTGGAAAATCGATTTGAGGTGAATATAATGTCTCCTCTCCTTTTCTTCTTTGAATCAATGTTCTTTAGATTATACGTGTTCACACGATTTATTTTATAAAAATATTTATATTTTGTAGAATTAATATATCAAATATATAATTTTGCAAAATCAAAATTAAAATTTGATATTATTTCACTAATTAAATATTTTTTAGCAATAATCTCATCAATGTCTACATGCTGTCAAATTCAAGTTTTATTTGGTAATTATCTCTTTAATAATAAATATATTAAAAAGATAAATATTCATGTGATTTTATTTGATATTATATTTTTTTAAAAAATAAAAGAGATAAATATTAAATAAGTTTGACTAGGACCTTAAATTCCACAACTATGCAGAGGGGGTTATGATTAGTTTATTCAACACATATCAAATCAAGACGGAGCTCTAGAAGGCCAAAGTTCTCACGGAAGAAGGCCGCTTGATCTGAGTTACGAAGTTATTGAATCAATGTGTTCGTAAATAAGTCGAAAGAATTACGGATTAACGTTATTGAAATTCAGTTTGAAGTTGAAAAAGATCAACCCACCAAATCCACTAAGAAGCATGATCAATGCTTTTGATAGACATTTCATATGTTATTAAGGCGTAATACTCAAATTCATATGTTATTAAGGCGTAATACTCAAGTTAATCCACGTTACCGGCGAGTTTATCAACATTCAGCAAATAAGTTGGAGAATGTCGATATATTTTGAAGATTTCAATAAAATTTTTCTAATTACTATTATATTAACTATATAATTAATACAAACGTCTTATAAACTCATTATCATAATTTTTTGAGATCATATTTATATAATAAGACCTAATATTTTGTGAGAATATTAGATATAAGTAAAAGCAAGACAATTAAAAAGCCCACAATTTTCCTAAGTTTCTTCCCATATTTCAATTATTAGCTGGTAGCCTGGTAGGAAAGGTGGCATGCAAAATGACCCCACAAACCGGTCACTTTCTTATCTCTTCGCACAATTCAACATGTGAACCTAAGTTAATTGGTAAACAATAATTGTGGTTGAATTATCGTAGGTGTTGCCTCTAAATTGAATAGGGGTGGTCCAGTGAACAAATTGCCAGAAAGATCCAAACTTGACCAATATTAATACATTGTACCTGCACAACGAACAAAAGCAGATGGTAATATACGATAATTTAGTAACAACCAACTTGATCTATGATGGTGATTTCTAATATATTTGGAGTTTTAACAAATCTTAATATTATGGTGAAATTCCACTTTTAGTCTCATTATGTGATGCTAGAGAACTTCTAAAATAATTTATAAATTACTATCGTATTTTCATAATTTGTTTTTATATGACGTAGCCCTAATTTATATCAAGAAAACTTCAAATTTCAAGTCAATTTTAAAGCCATGATACCTGTCCATGAAATACGGACCATATGAGACTCTTCTTATTGGATACAGTTGATGTTTAATATTCTATTTTAGTATTTTTCCAGAAAGAGATTCCTAATTCCCGAGCGACAAACCAATTTTCTTTCACCTTTTTTTGGATATCACACCACATCCTAATCAACCACGACTTGGACAGTAGACTAATGTATGTCTTTCCTTTTAGTCTTTATTATTGAATAAAAAATGCCAAATTGTTGAAGTTAGGCAGACGGGGTATATATATTGGTATATATAAAATTGACTAACATTTAAATGATGGGTATGTAGAATTGGGATAAATTCAACTCGAACTTAACTCAGTTAAATTAGTGTAATCATTAATGAAAAGAAGAATGTTTTATCTACAATGGTTTACTAATGCATATGGATTTAATTATAACATAATAAATATTTCATATATTGTATATAATATAAGCATGGATGCGTGACTTAGTTCAGTTTTGGTATTATACAAATTATTTTCAACAAATTGAATGTCATGTCTTTCAAAATGTACTAATTTTCATATTTTTAAATAATTATGTCCAAGTGTTAAATGGAAACATACGTGAAAAATGGAAACATACTTGAAACATGTATGAAAAGTTAAATTTGACATTTAAAAGTTCATTTCAGTTGATTGTAATGTGTTTTGTTGCATTAACAGTTAACGAAAAATTGTTTAACAATATAAAAATTGATACATTTTGAAACTTATGCCATGCAATTTGATAAATCATAAATGTGATTTCATGTTTTGTGTGATGCCAACATTGAATTAGACTATACTTACAGTACCAAAATTTAGATGAAGACCCACTTAAAAGGTATTGGACATATTTGTAAGATATTAATGTATAGCTAGTAAGTAGTAACTCCTCTTACAAACGTCTTGTAAACTCATTATCATAATTTTTTGAAATCATATTTAATTATTTATATAATAAGACCTAATATTTTGTGAGACACATTAGGCATTGAATTAAAAGCAAGATAAAGACAATTAAAAGGCCCACAATTTTCCCAAGTCCCTTTCCATATTTCAAACGGTTTTGGATCTCCTTATAATTATATATTTAATTTCATGTTTTATTAATTTATATACGCCAAGGTATTAATGGACGGACAAAATTAAAAGAGTGATCTTTTAATTTTTTTTATATAATAATTATTTTTTTCTAATTTCAACAATTTATTTATTTATATATAAATAAAATAAAAAATAAAATATCTGTACATGAAATAAGAAAAATAAAGCCAGCAATAGTCAAAATGACCCTACCAAACAGCCCCGTCCTTATGTCTTCGTACAGTTCAATACGTGTACCTCGTCAGTTCATTTGGACGCAATAATTGTGGTTGAATTATTGCAGATATTTACAGCTATCAATTGGCATAAATGATGGATAGTTAAATCCAATGTTTTTAAAACCGGATCGGATCGATCGGTCGGATCGATTCAACCGATGACCGATGGTTGATCCGATCCGAATGATCCCCAAAACCGAAATTGTCCGGACCGCCTCACGGCCGGAAAAACCCCGGCGGTTTGGGTCTTGAGAACCGGATCGGACCGTCGATTTCCAAAATTTGATTTTTTTTTATTTTTTATTTTTTATAAAATGGCCTTTTTTATGAAATCAAACAAGTTTTATAAAAATACAAACACAACTTTGCTTTATTAAAACTAAAAACGTGGGTCTTGAAGTTCAAAACACAACTTTGGTGTTTGATTCTTTAATCTTTTAGACTGGTTTAGAAAAATGAAAATGAAACAACATGAACCGGTGGAAATATATATATATATATATATATATTTTTTTTTTTTTCCTAATATTGTGATATATATTTTTAATTTTAAAATATTATATATATTATTAAAAATAATATTTATTATTTATGATATCATATCGATGGAACCCGTAATCAATAAGGCCATCGATTCCGGTCTCCTGACTGGTTTTGAAAACATTGGGTAAAACAGTCCACATTCTTATCTCTTCGTACAATTCAACATGTGAACCTAAGTTCATTGGTACACAATAATTGTGGTTGAATTACCATATATATTTACAAAATTTATTGGTTTGAAATTGACTAACATTTAAATGATGGGTAGGTAGTTTCAGATAATTTCAGCTTGAATTTAAGACAGTTAAATTAGTATAATGAATAAAAAAATATTTATACTTATTATGTAATTAGTATAAATTATGACAAAAATGACATCAATTCATATATATAATTGATTTCGGCTAATTAAGTTTGGGGAAGAAGTTTTCATAAATTTGAATGCATGGAGATGCAATTACCCCATTTTCGTGAAAATTTTAGTCTAAATTTAGTTTAATCAAACTCAATTAACTATTTAAATAAATATATTATAATTCCTCCTTAATTAATTTAATATTTTTAAATTTAATTAATAATACAACAAATATACAACACTTTCTCTTGTTTCAAAAGCAGATTCCCCGTGGACCAGCTTCGGAGAACTTTTTCTCAACATTAAATTATTGCTGTGTAGTGTGTATCAATTATACCGCTCTCAAAGACTCAAACCCATGAAAAACCTTTAGCTTTTTATCCCTCCACTAGATTAAATAAATCGCCATAGCCATTCTACATCATACACAAAACAGATTAGTCATTAGAAGTATTCTTCCTTTGAAAGAGAAAAAGAAAATGGTTGATGCATTTGCAACAGTTGCTCTGGAAACCCTTCGGGATCTACTGATTGAGGAAGCAAAGTTCTTATCTAATGTTGGTGGCCGCGTTGAGGAGGTTCGTAGTCAGCTCGAAACCATGCACGCTTTCTTGAAGGATGCCGATAAACGGAGAGATAGCAACAACCTTGCAACAGTGAAAGATTGGGTTGATAAACTTCACCGTTTGTCCATTGACGCTGAGAATGTTCTCGAAAAATATGGCATTCAAGTTCAATCCAGAAGACAAGGAAAAGATCTGAAGGACAAACTCAAACGATTCACTTGTATCTTGGGTGAGTGCGTGAACGTGCACCAGATCGGACACCAGATCGAAGACATCAGATCTCGCATGGCAGATCTCTCCATGGGAGCAAGGTCTATGATAAGTGGCAGCTCCTCAAATTCGGGCGACCATGATGCCGAACGGTCAAGGCCGAAAACATATGGTTACGAAACTGAACAATATTTTGTTGGAATGAAAGATGACATACAGCGGCTGGAATCATGGCTGACGAGTGATGACATGTCAAACAGAGTAATTTCCATATGCGGCATGGGCGGATTGGGGAAGACCACTCTCGCCACGAAGATTTACAGAGGGGAGGTCGCACGACGCAGTTTTGATGTTCGAGCGTGGGTTTGTATAAGCCAGGAGTTCCAACTCAAAAATGTTCTTCAAGAATTACTAAAGCAGTTTCTCCCCGACGAAGAACAGCAAATTAGGGGAATGGAGACAGATGAGTTGGAGAGAAAGTTGCTTGGCGTGCAAGATGGGAAGAAATGTCTCGTAGTTGTAGATGACATTTGGGAACATCGTCATTGGAATACCTTAAGGGGTTTCTTCCGCACTGCAGAGGACCGTTGCAGAATATTGCTGACAACACGAACCAAAACAATTGCAAAAGAGTACCGTGTTCACGAGCTCAAGGGATTGAGTGAAGATGAAGGGTGGGAACTACTACAGAAGAAGGCTCTTCCACTCGAACATTTACAAGGTTCGTTTTTCTCACATCCTTGAAAACAAAAAACACACATTTAATACATGATTCTTGCGTCAATAATGATATCTACGTTGTCGGAAATTATAGCTCAAACCGGTTCCCTTGAACCCAATAAATTATAATGACAAGTGTATTAAACTTATCATTTAATTTATCACTTCTCTTAAATTTTCAAATAATCACACGATAAGTATAAAATAATCATCCCCTTATAATATGGATTTTGTCAGGTTTGGATTAGAATTATCCGTATGTCCTAAATTCGGGTTTGAATTTTCTTTTTTGATTTTAATTTTTGTTTCACATCTAATTTTACTTAATACGGACCCATTTCTCCAAAACCCGTAAACTCTGGGAAATTCTTACCCAAATTCGGCTCGGTTGAGCCCGTCAATTAAAACGTTCCAAGTGGAATTTAAATTTTATTTTAAAATAATTACTACTTTCAATTTATTTTCTTAACTCTTGTTAATGTTAACCATATATAATCTAATTTTATGATATATAGAAATAAAAGATTTTGACAAAAGATTTCTTCCAAAGACATTTCTCCCAGGATTATGAAGAAAAAATTTGAAGAAGACATTTCTCCCAGAATTATGAAGAAGACGACGACATTATTCTTGAAAGAAATCTTTGTCAAAATCTTTTATTTATATATACCATAAATTTAGATTATATATGGTTAACATTAACTAGAGTTAAAAAAATAAATTGAAATTAGTAATTATTTTAATATAAAATTTAAATTCCACTTGGAGCGATTTAATTGGAGGGCTCGGCAGAGCCGAATTTGCGTAAGAATTTCCCGTAAACTTTTACTTAATACGTAATTACTTCTTTTTTTTTTTTTTATCGAACTCAAAATCTAGAGTTTTTTTTTTTTCTTTTATTGATACAAACTCAAATCCTAGATAATTAAATATTTAATGATCTTTCTATCAACTTTGAGGTTTTTTTTTTTTTTTTTTTAAAGAGAATGCCTTCAATAAAAAATTGGTTTAGTAAACTTAGCACCCAGAACATGCATATTATAAAATTGAAATCCATTTCATAGACTTTTGATTTGTCTAGAAGAGTTTTGTAAGAAACCTATTTTTAAGGGTTAAATAAAAGAATAGTTGATAATATAATTAGAGATTAACCTCTATTTTCTCAAAATCTCCATAATAAACCAAAGTTTTAGAGATGCTAATCATCAAGAGAGATCGGATCAATTGTCTGGATCGTCATATCTAGAGTCTTGCCATCTAGGGTTTTCCCCACGTATGTCTCCCTTTGATTTACCCAAGATTTGTTAATATAATTGTTACTTGTGCGGCATTCCTGTGGAGTTCCGTATTCGTATAAGTTTACATTAATGTCTGGGTTTTGCCTCGACTTCCTTTGAATTAACCTCGTCAGCACATCCAACAAACTGGTATTGCGAGTCCTTTATTAGATCCTCATATTCGGGCTATCCAACTCTCTTGTTTCATTTAGATTGAGACTTGGACTTAACATTATCCATCTGTTGGACTAGAACTAGATGGTGGATATCATCGAATAAAGTTTTGAAAAATTGTAACATCACTTCTGATGGGAGCAAAATACGCTTCACCCACGTTTTGACACGTGGCACAGTCAACGTATGACAAGTGGATTCAACGATCCCCCAAGTCAGCCCCTACGAGCTTCCCAGACCTTCACTAGCACAAGGTCACGTAAAGCATGTCATTGTTCATGAAGCATATGATCACCCAAGGCTCGCTAAACGAGCGCCAACTTCCCAGCCAGGCGCACCTCTATGGCTCTAACGAAATCATCAACGAGCGTCATGTTCCTTCAGACATACCCTCATAGAACAATTGATTAAAGGGGTCCCACTCCCCCTCGTTGAACTGCTTGGGCGCTGATCTCCATGCGGATCTCTAAGTCCATTAGTCTCGGTTGACACGAGCGTGCTTCTCGCCCTTGCTACCAACCTCCAAAACGGCTCTCTGACCGGCCCGCGCACCTACCATTGTTGCAAACACTAACTTTTACCAACTTTTGGCAGGAGATTCCTCCTAGGTTTCTCCTCGTTGCGACACGTGTTAGGGCAACATTAGGGCAGGACCACACGAGGCAAATTACCAAAGGGTCCTTGACCCTCAACTATAAATATGGGAATTCATCTTCATCTCTGTAAGCAATCTCCATTATTGTAACTTCATACTTTTGCTTGCATTCTCTTTCAGATCATTATCTGACTTGAGCGTCGGAGAGTCAAACTGGGAATCACCCCCGGGTTTCCCCAGCTTGGCCTTCTGACTTGATTGGTGTTTATCCTAGCAGGTAGAGCCCATAGCTTTTCCGATGACCCTCTTTGAGCTTCATCCTCAGTTTTCCCACCTCAACAAAATAGAAAGTGATCGGAGTTTGACCCAAACCTGATCAAACACCATCATTTTTGGCGGCGTCTGTGGGAAACCTGTTCTTAGCTCAATTTTTCTTTTGCTAGTTGAAAACCAAACACCCTTTTGCCGCTTGAACCATGGTTGCTACTAGATCAGGAGCAGTGGGGGGAGGAGATGACCTTCCCTGTGATACCAACGCCCCCGTCCATCCTTTGACGGCGATGGGCGGAGCACCGCCCACTGGAGGAACGCTTCAGCCCAGAATGCATGGGAAAAGTTCCACTCCATGTACTTCCCCTCTGGGCAGGCCACTTAGGTTGCCCCTCTTTTGGGGGCATTGCAAGGGCATCCGTTTATGGAGACTCAGGCCATTTTGAGGACTCCACCGCCACCTCCATCAGCTAGGGAGAAAGAAGCCCCGGTTCGAGGAGGGGATGAACTAGAGCGCCCCCAGGATAACAGGGGCAAAGTTTCTATGGAAAGAATCGATGTGGACGAGGAAGTTCACTCCAGAGCCTCGAAAAGAGGGCCGCAGGCCTCCCAGGGAGGGAGCCAACCCAGAAAGGAAGATCCCAACCTTCTCGCGGTTGTGCAAGACCAGCTGCAGGGGTTGCAGGAAATAGTGGGGCAGTTCTCTTGAGCGCGATCTCAAGTCCCTCATGTCGGAGACGAGTGAGGCGATGCCGGGGACGCTCATCGTAACATCCGTCAACAGCACATCCCACGTCACTTGGAACAGGAGCAAAATTTTGGATGTTATAATCACCATCCGCTCGCAAAGAGTTCCCCCCTCGTGGAGGAAGTCCTAGTGGCTCAGGCCGGCATGGGCAAGGTTTCTACTTCCATCAACCGTTACGATGGAACCACAGACCCCGCTGAGCATCTGGACCATTTTTTGCACCTGATGCACTTGTACGAGCATTCTAGCCATTACTGGGCTAAGGTTTTTGTCACTTCCCTTATAGGAATGGCTCAAGAGTGGTACAAGCGTCTTCCGCCAGGCTCTATCCATTCGTACGGTGAACTCACCGACGCATTCCTAAACCATTTCAATTCATTGAAGGCTCCTGTCACCGCACCCACAGCCTTGTACAACTTGATTCAAGGTGAGCATGAGTCACTTCGGTCATTCTTCGCTCGTTTCAATAAGGAGGTGCTCTTAGTGGAGAGGCCTTCCATGGATTTTCTGATCCATGTTCTTTTCAAAGCCTGCAACCACAAGTAGTATGTGAGCAAAAAATTTGTTGATTCCATCGTAAAGAAGCGCCCCACATCCCTCATGGCGATGAGAGAAATAGCCAAACCTTACTTCGTGCTCGAAGATATGTACTGGTCTAATGCTCCCAGGCCTTCTGGACCCATTAAAAGCGAACGAGGGCGAGAAGAGCTCCACAGGGAATGCCGCAAGTCACCGCTTTCTCCACGGAGATTCGAGCGTGTCCCCCTCAATAGGCTTAATTCAGAGGTATATGCCCTATCTGACAAAAAGCTTTTCAAAAGGCCCATGAAGATGAATAATACGCAGGCGTTAAGACGTTCGAACAAGTACTATGCCTTCCACAAATAGAAGGGGCATGACACGGATGAATGCCACCAGTTAGAAGCTGAAATTCAAAGGCTCATTGCAGGTGGTCACCTGAAGGAATTCGTGAAGATGTTAGAGCGCTATGACGAGCGCTGCAACGAGTGTACCAGGGAGAGAAGAAGGAGCCTGTCACGCTCAAGGAGCCCGCGGAGGCGGGACCACCCAGAAAATAGCGCTCGTGGCAAGCAAAAAGTTCCAGAACAGGAGAATACCCCTTTCGTGGTCGTCAACATGATTGTTGGTGGTTCATCAGGGGGAGATTCCAACGCTTCTCGACGCCGGTATGTCCAGAGTTACGATCAACGCCCCTCGATGTCTAGACCCGTTTATGCCATCCAGGAATCGAAAGATCAACGCTCGAAGGAGAACGAAGCAATAGGATTTACTGATAAGGACTTGGAATATATTGTAACACCCCATGGGGTTAGTGAAACCTCTGACTGCCCGATGGTGGTTAGTTTAGATGTCCACAATCATATTGTAAAGAGGGTGTTAGTGGATAGTGGAAGCTCTGTTAATGTCTTACCCTATGCCACGTTCCAGAAGATGAATGTCACTAATATCCCGCTCGAACCCCTCAAAAAAGCCCTCATTGGCTTTGTGGGCTCTGAGGTTATCCCACGAGGACAGATTCGCTTGGCCACCTCATTTGGTCGCGCCCCACAGCGAAAAATACTCATGGTCACCTAGGCGGTGGTGGAAATTGAGATCCCTTACAACATCATAATCGGGCGACCAGCCCTTGTAGATTTTAAAGCTATTATCTCCACTTACCACCTGAAAATCAAATTCCCAACCCCCGAGGGTGTCGACGAGGTTTTGTGCAACGTTCGAGAGGCCTGTGAGTGCTATATGTTATCTCTCAAAAAGCCAAAGGTGGAGAAAGCTTTCCAGATTGGATCCACCAAGAAATCTGTAGATTTTTCCAATTTGGACGAGGATGGTCATGTGTGTAAAAGAGCCAAGATGAACAGAAAGAAGAACAAAAAGAAGGTTCCCAACCCCAAGAGCCCCCTCGAAGCTGCCCCGCCAGGGACGGTTGAGGAGTGCTCCTCCGAAGAAGACGAGAGTAATGTGGGCGAGCCCGTTGCTGATGGCCGTCTAACAGGAAAGAAAAGAGCGCTCGAGCTCCCTCGTCCAGAGATACGAATCGAGCCCACAGAGAAATTCCTCACTATTGAGTTGGAACCCGGTAATGAGGATAAAACCACTCACATTGGGTCTAATCTCTCAGGACCCTTGCAGATCATGATGATAGACTTCCTCAGAGAAAATATTGACGTTTTTGCATGGAAGGCATCTGACCTTACCGGGATTGACCCAAGCGTCATAGTCCACAGGCTCAATGTGGACCCTCCTTTAAACCAATCAAACAAAAGAAGCGAGATGTGTACGGTTTTGGAAAGAAGGCTATTAAGGAAGAGGTTAACAAGCTCCTCGAGGCTCAGTATATTGAGCCCATACCATATCCAAAATGGTTGTGCAATGTGGTCCTGGTACCCAAGAGCGTTAACAAATGGCGCATGTGCAACGATTTCACTGATCTTAACAAGACATGTCCCAAGGATCCCTACCCTTTACCCCGAATTGATCAACTGGTAGATTCGACCGCCGACTACGAACTCATGAGCATGATGGATGCCTTTCAAGGGTATTATCAAATTTTTATGGCCCCTGAGGACCGTCCAAAAACCTCATTTGTTGTACACTTGGGTGTATACTACTTTTTAGTCATGCCCTTTAGGCTAAAAATCGCAGGGGCTACCTACCAGCGACTTGTTAACAGGATGTTTGAGAAAGAAATTGGAGGGTCCATGGAAGTATACGTTGACAATATGATTGTTAAAAGCGAGCGTCAGGGCTCACACCTTGAGGATCTCAAGCGAACATTTGCCATCTTGCGCCAATACGACATGAAGTTAAATCCCTCAAGGTGTACTTTTGGAGTACGAGGGTGAAAATTCTTAGGCTATATGGTCAGCCAACGAGGGATTGAAGCTAACCCAAAAAAAATCAGAGCTATTCTGGACATCCCTTCCCCTCGTAACCTCAGGGAAGTACAAGTGTTGGTAGGGAAGATCATCTCTTTAAACAGGTTCATCTCACGCTCGGTAGACAGGAACCTCATTTTCTTCAAAATTCTGCGCAACGTTCGAAATTTTGCTTGGACGGAAGAGTGTGAGAAAGCGTTACAGGACATGAAGGCTTACCTTTCAAGCGCACCCCTCCTGACAAAGCCAATAGAGGGTGAAAGGTTGTTTATGTATCTCTCCGTCTCCATCGAAGCCACGAGCGCAATCCTGGTGGCCACACGGGAACGTAAAACATTACAAGGGGTCGAGAGGAAGTATTTAAAAATTGAAAAGTTCGCATTCGCCCTCATCAATGCATCACGAAGATTAAGGCCATACTTCCAGGCACACTCAGTCACTATCCTCACGGATCAACCATTAAAACAAGTTTTGTCCAAACCAGATGTATCTGGAAGACTGATAAAATGGGCCATCGAATTAAGCCAGTTTGACTTAAGCTTCGAGCCCAGGGCATCCATGCAAGCGCAAGTAGTTGCGGATTTATTAACCGAGTGGTTTGGGCCAGAGCCCACGATCCTTGACAACCAGGGCCTTTGGATCCTGCACACGGATGGTTCCTCAACCTCTCAAGGGGGAGGAATAGGGGTAACCCTTAGGGACCCCAATGGAGTCAAAATAGACTTCGCAATCAGATTGGACTTCCAAGTCACCAATAACGATGCGGAGTACGAAGCTCTCGTACAAGGGTTGAAAATTGGTTTTCAAAATGGGGCTTCCAGAATTACCGCTTATGTTGATTCACAATTGATTGCGAGCCAGATCGAAGGAACTTATGAGGCTCGAGAAACCACCATGGTGCAGTATTTGGAAAAGGCAAGAGAGATCATTGGGAAATTCAAGGAATTCCACTTACTCCAGGTCCTACGAGCAGAAAACGGGAGTGCTGACGCTCTATCAAAATTTGCTTCAACACTGGAAGGTACTGGCGAGTGCTCTGTCACGTTCCTTAGAACTGAAGAGCCATTGATAAAGGAAAAGGTCAACAACCAAGTGGTAGCTATGATCGATCCGCACGAGTCCTGTTGGCTCGACGACATAGTCAGATTTATCAAAAAGGACGTTTGTCCCACTGATAAGGTGGAAGCACGAAAAATCAGGAACAAGGCCCCTTGATTTTCTCTGGACTCCGAGGGAAGACTATTCAAAAAATCTTTTCAAGGCCCGCCAATGAGGTGTTTAAGGCCCTCGCAAGCCAGAGAGACGCTCGGACATATTCATAGTGGAAGCTGTGAAAACCACTCTGGGGGGCGTATCCTAGCCAAGAAAGTCCTTAGGAGCGGGTTCTATTGGCCCACAGTCCTCCGAGACGCCATTGAGTTTTCCAAGAAGTGTCCCAAATGCCAATTTCACTCTAATCTCCCTCAATTGCCAGCCGCTCACATGATCCCGATAGATGTCTCATAGCCCTTTGACCAATGGGGAGTTGATATTGTAGGCCCCTTGCCCATGACGGTCGCGCAGAAGAAATTCGTCATCTTAGCCGTTGATTACTTCACCAAGTGGGCTGAGGCTGAGGCCGTAGCAAAGATCACTTTCAGGGTTGTGAGGGACTTCATATGGAAAAATATCATTTGCAGATACGGTACACCGAGGGTACTTATTTCAAATAATGGGTCCCAGTTCATAGCGGCGGATACTCGAGAATGGTGTTCTTTGTTTGGAATTGAGCAACGCTTTACCTCTGTGGGTCATCCACAAGCTAATGGACAAGCGGAGGTCACCAACAGGGTTATTTTGTAGCACCTAAAGACAATGCTTGAAAGCAAGAAAAACAAGTGGGCAGCGGAATTACAGGGAGCCTTATGGGCTTATCGCACCACTCCACGAGCAGCCACTGGCGAAACACCCTTCGCGCTCATTTATGGATCAGAAACAATGATACCCGCGGAAATTGCGCAGGAATCCGCCCGCGTCGCATGCTTTGAGCCTAGAGCCAATGAAGAGGGTAGAGCGTTGGAGTTGGACCTTCTGGAAGAAAAGAGAGACAAGGCATGGGCAATGATCCATCAGTACAAAGCTTCCGTCGCTCGGCAGTACAACAAAAGGGTTAGACAAAGAACCTTTTAGCTAGGGGACTTAGTCCTAAAGAAGGTGGAAGTTTCAAAGCACGTGGGTAAGTTGGACCCCAGCTGGGAGGGCCCCTACAAGGTTATACAGATCAGAGCCAACAATACCTACACGCTCGAGACACTCCAGGGTGAGCGTCTCCCGCTTCCTTAGAACGCATGCAACCTTAGACGGTTTTATGTTTGAAATAACCTTGTAAAAAGCCCATGACTGAGCCTGATGAATTTACTATTTTTCTAGAAAATTATAGTAGAAATTGCTCCACATATTTATCTAATTTTCGAAAGTGCAGACTGTTGAAGATTCCCCCTCGAGACCTGGGTGCAAACTACATAGGCCCGAGGTGCGTGAATCCTTCCTCATCTTAAGGAACAAGGGCCCAAAAACTACAGTATGACTTCGCGAGCGTGCTTATTCAGTACCTCGGGATATCCGTAGGGCTCCATCAGCATACACGAGCGTTCTAGTAGGCTCGGGTAGCCTTTAACAAAGGCACCCGACGCTCGAAAATGGGACCTGTGGAAAAACTAAGTCCCTAACCAGGATACCCATGAGCAGGACCCACGCATTTTACCAAGGATACCATGCAAAACCTTAAGCAAAATTTTCATAAGTCTTAAACGATGGCAGCCTTTCAAGTAAGACCCTCATAATTACTCAAGACTTAACAAAATTTTCCAAGTTTAAGCAAATTTTCATAAGTCTTAAATGAGGGCAGCACTCAATTAAGACCTTCGTAATCACTCAAGACTTAGTAGAATTTTCAAGATTTACGTCTTTTGCTTAGCATGTTACCCAGAGTCTTAACATCACAAGATTTTGATACAGCAAGCGCAAAGTAAGCTGAAGGCCTTAGAGTGGAAGAACTTTATAAGGGCCTCCTTATTTGCCTGCTCGATACGGTGGGGAAGGTCCCTGTGGGTTTCCTCGCACTTCTTCTCAGATGTATTGGCCTTGGAGACCCACCCATTTCGGTCCTCCATCAGCTTTTTGTAGTTCTCCTGAAGATTATTGTGATCCATGCGCCACTTCCTACGAGCCATCTCTGACTTCTTAAAGTCATCTTGGAGTTTCTTCATCTTCGCCTCCAACTTTTTGTGCTCAGTCTCGAGGGAGAGAAATTTTGCCTTCTCTACGTCTAACTCCTCCTGAATCTGAGCAGGGTTATTCGAGCGTGCCATCTTCTTGTATTTTGCTTTACGCTCGGAATAGACAGTCGCGCGCATTTAGAGGTTTTTGGCCCTCGGCAGCACTTGCTATATTTTCAGAATGAAAATAGGTGTTGACACTTAGTATTTTCAACAAGAAAGAGAATTCCATAAGAAAAAAAGGGGAGCAATGAGTAGACTTACAGAAAGGATGGCATGAACCATGTCGGCGGTAACCCTCTCCGTATTCTGGGAGAACAGTGCTCGATGGTCTCAAGAGAATTGGACCCTCTCGTAGAGACCCTCAGTAATAGTGCGGAAGGGTGGTTGAGAGCTTAACAAAACGAGGCATTCTTCCGGGGCGTGGTCGAGGCTCCTATCTCTCAAACTTTCAAAATCCCACAAATGGTCCTTCTCAGACGAGGAGGTATCACCATCGCCCCTCGTTCCCTCCATAACCTGTTTGCCTTTGCCCAGAATGGGGATGTTGTCAGGCATTCTTTTCCTCTTCCTGGAAATGGTGGTGGCATCTCCTTAGGATCCCCCTAATGACCACGTTCGAAGTGGGCCTTGGGGGGTTAGCAGTAGGAGGAGTGGCTCCCCTCGCAGCGAGAGCATCAGCTGGACGGGTGATTATCCTTATCCCAGCATGAGGCTCGCGATTGTTTCCGCGGCCTTGGGTTTGCTGGGAAATACTGGAGCTTGCCCCTGTATGACCCCCACGACCATCTCCATGTCCTGTCCCTCGTCCAGTCCCTCGCCCACGAGGGTTCACCTGGTTTCCCTATTGTGGTTAACGACGGTTGTTGATAAAATTAGCAACGTTGCGCATGTTTGCACCGGCCATAATGATAGCGGCGCCTGGATAGGAGTAAAGGAAAACGAGGGTTAATGCTTGTACAGGAAATTTCTACAAAGTACAATTAAGCAGTTAGTATCCCTATCTAAAGTTAGTCTCTAGAAGCTAACCGTCTCTCTCCAAAGCGGGTGGATTTCTGATAAAGTGAGGGTCATTTGTAATTCCACAAAGAAACATGACTTCAGCATCATCAGTCAGATCCTTTGCTTGAATTATCCAACCCTCGTCCCTCATGGCACAGGCAAGATCTCTAGGCCAATTTTTCGGAAAGGTGTGAGGTAAAGGATACCTAACTATGGGTCCCTCCCCGTGTGAAACCCACTCTCGGGGTACCCCAAAATCTTCACCCTCAGGAGCCCTTACAAAGAAAAACTTTTTCTTCCACTCTACGCCATGGGTTGAGGGGGAATCAATCAATTTCAGGCCTGATTTGGCTTGGATATAGAAAAAGCCCGCCCTCGGGGATGAACGGGGCGAGCGGGCAACTTGGAAAAGGGCATTAAAATTTCGAAACGAGGGTTGATGTTTGGTGCATGCCATAAGAATTACAAAAACGATTATTAAAGATAAACCGTTGGGCAAAATTTGGGTAGGGCACAGGTTAAGGTTATTAAGGATATCGGCTACGGGTTCGGGTATGGGGAATATCAGATCCCCATACAATATGAAATCTAAATAAACGGCCATCTCCCCCAGAGGGGGATTATTCGCTCGCTCGTTTTTAGCAGGGATCCTCCATCCAAATAGCTCGTCCCAATATATTAGGGCCAGCATTGATACTATTTCCCCACGTGTGATTGTGCTTTGGATTTCTTCTGGGGGAACCTCCGTCGCTTGCATGCCAGAACCTTCCCCCTCGTGTGACCCCTTGGCCTTATTGGATTTTTTGGGCCTCTGGGACTTCTTTCTTTTACCTTTGGCAGGGGCACTCTCTGAGGGCCTGGCTTCTCTTTCTTCCTCAGGATTAGGAGCGGGAATTGCCACTCTTACAGCATGGCGATGGGGATGGGTTGCCCTCTCCGTTAAGGCCCATGACTCTCCTTATCTTTCCGCCTCGATTGTCATGTCCATCTCCTCGAATAAGTGTTCAACCCCTTCTGGGCTCCTCTCCTCCATGGCGACGTCTAGTTCCTTGTCTCTGGGGGAACCAGCATGGGAAGAACTTTGGGTTGCCATTTCATCGACCTCCTTGGTAAACTCCTCCACATGATCTCTTGCTATGGCTGTTAGGAGGCTTGGAAGGAATATGGGAACTTTTGAAGATGGGGGATATTCAAGGAGTCTGGAAATTTTGGGAAGAAGGTAGAATTCGGGGTAAGATTTTCAACCCTAAACAAGTACTAAGGTTAGCAAGTCAGAAAATAGAAGAATTGCGAGAGATTTACCTTTAGATTTCTGGAAAAAAGCTTGGAAGTAAGCGAAACTCTCTGAAATTTGCTCTAAGAAGTTCTAGCACAAAGGGAATTCTGGATTCTGGTTCGCGTAAAAATAAAGAAGAATGGTGAATCTCCTATTTATAGGGCAAGATTTGGGAATATTAAATTCAAAGGAAATCATTTCCCACCTTGGTAACTGCCCACTTTTGGGAACCGTCACCCACTTCCTGAGATTCACGCGCCGTTTCCTTGATATTCGCCCCACTCGCACATCAGCATTTAATGCTGAGCTCAATGAGCGGTCATTTGAAACGACTTCATTAATTGCTTGTCAGAAGAAGCTTCTACAGTAAGCAAGGCGCTCAAGCACGAGCGTCTCCCTCGGACGTTGAAAAGATTTAAAATTCTACAGCCTTTAACACCAAGGACTGCAGAATTGAGGGGGTAAAATGATGGGGGCAAAATACGCTTGACCCACGTTTTGACACGTGGCACAGTCAACGCATGACAGGTGGATTCAACGATCCCCCAAGTCAGCCCCTATGAGCGTCCCAGACCTTCACTAGCACAAGGTCACGTAAAGCATGTCATTGTTCATAAAGCACATGATCACCCAAGGCTCGCTAAACGAGCGCCAACTTCCCAGCCAGGCGCACTTCCATGGCTCTAACGAAATCATCAACGAGCGTCATGTTCCTTCAGATATACTCTCATAGAACAATTGATTAAAGGGGTCCCGCTCCCCCTCGTTGCACTGCTTGGGCGCTAATCTCCATGCAGATCTCTAAGTCCATTAGTCTCGGTTGACATGAGCGTGCTTCTCGCCCTCGTTACTAACCTCCAAAACGACTCTCTGACACCCGTACCGGCCCGTGCACCTGCCACTGTTGCAAACACTAACTTTTACCAACTTTTGCAGGAGATTTCTCCTAGGCTTCTCCTCGTTGCGACACGTTTTAGGGCAACATTAGGGCAGGACCACACGAGGCAAATTACCAAAGGGTCCTAGACCCTCAACTATAAATATGGGAATTCATCTTCATCTCTGTAAACAATCTCCATTACTGTAACTTCATACTTTTGCTTGCATTCCCTTTCAGATCATTATCTGACTTGAGCGTCGGAGAACCAAATTGGGAATCACCTCCAGTTTCCCCAGCTTGGCATTCTGACTTTGTTGGTGCACTACAAGAAAACAGCGGAATTCCGACGGCACTGTTCGTCGGAATTCCGTCGGAAATCCGTCGGAAACATCAAATACCGACGAATTTCCGACGGATTTCCGACGGACGATTGTCGTCGCATAACTAGTCCTCGGAAAAATTTACCGACGGATTACCGACGGAATTATCCGTCGGAAATATTTCCGACGGATTACCGACGGATTTCCGACGGAAATTTTAACGAAATGTTAAAAATAATAAACGACTTTTCCGACGGAAAATCCGTCGGAAACCCGTCGGAAATCCGTCGGAAAATAGAATAAAAGTAAATAATCTAAAAAAAATAAAAAAATTATTTGTGAGACCCGAACCACCCCCGAAACAAGCCACACCAACACCTCAGACGAGCCACGAGCCGAGCTTGAGCTCGGCGAGCCAACCCAATGCGAGAATTAATTCCCACGATTATTGCGCTCGCGGGGATTCGAACTCGGGTCTCCAAGAGAGAATGGTGACCCCCTTACCAACTTGGCTAACTTGCTTATTGTTAATATTTTGTCTTTAAATATATTTATATACTTATTTCAAATAATTATTTAAATACGTTTTGTTATTAATTTAAAATATAAAATTTTAAATATATGATTATATGAATTAAATATAATCATATTTATTGGAATTTTTTAAAAGTACTTATTCAAATGAAAATAAAACTCATTAGAATTAAGAGTTCTCCGATCTATTGAAAATATATAGAGTATGATAATAAGAATTTTTTCTAAAATTAATATATTAATTATAAGTTACATTATAAGATATTTGTACATTTAAAAATAAAATTAGTAATTAGAAAAAAATTATTTAATTAAATTTAATAGTTTCCGACGGATTACCGACGGAATTTCCGTCGGAAATATTTATTTTTATTTTTATATTTTTATAGTTTCCGACGGATTACCGACGGAATTTCCGTCGGAAAATATTTATTTTTATTTTCATATTTTTATATGTTCCGACGGATTACCGACGGAATTTCCGTCGGAAAATATTTATTTTTATTTTTATATCTTTATATTTTTTATAGTTTCCGACGGATTACCGACGGAATTTCCGTCGGAAAATATTTATTTTTATTTTCATATTTTTATATTTTCCGACGGATTACCGACGGAATTTCCGTCGGAAAATATTTATTTTTATTTTTATATCTTTATATTTTTATAGTTTCCGACGGATTACCGACGGAATTTCCGTCGGAAAATATTTATTTTTGTTTTTATATTTTCCAACAAATTCCGTCGGAAAACCGTCGGTATTCCGTCGGAAAATATTTATTTTTATTTTTATTTTTATTTTTTTATATTTTCCGACGGATTACCGACGGAATTGTCCGTTGGAAATGTTTCCGACGGATTACCGACGGAATTTCCGTCGGAAAATATTAATTTTTATTTTTATATTTTTGAACAAATTCCGTCGGAAAACCGTCGGTATTCCGTCGGAAAATAATAATTTTCCGACGGACTTGATTCCGTCGGAAATTTCCGTCGGAAATTGGCAGTTTTCTTGTAGTGGTGTTTGTCCTAGCAGGTAGAGCCCATAGCTTTTCCGACGACCCTCTTTGACTTCATCCTCAGTTTTCCCACCTCAACAAAATAGAAAGTGATCGGAGTTTGACCCAAACCTGATCGAACACCATCAACTTCTTAATTAATATATTAGTTCAATTTTTCTGTCATGTTATCCGGTAGTAAATTATCGTCTAACGTAATTTTCTAGTGGATAAAAATTCTATTAATTCAAAGGGAGTCATTATTTGCTCTCATAGATTGTTAATTGCAATCCAAAATTCTAATCAAGTGAGAAAAACGACTCTCCTTATTCCTTGTAATCTTATTGTTTTCTGTTTTTGGTTTAACAAATTACCTATGAATTTTATTAATTTTAATTTCACAACTAGTATTTTTGAAAATAAATATGAACTAGCAACTCTACACACTCAATGCTTGTGTAGATAAAAAATTAAGATTTTAAGCAGAAACCATAAAATATGTGAATAATATTTGAGATCAATTATTTACATAGTATTTTATGTGTTTAAAGCCAATTAGTTTTTACCTGGGTGGGGTTTTTTTTAAAAAAAATTAAAATAAAATGAAGATACCAAGAAAACAGTTGGTGTTGTACGTGGGGTGGTTTTTTTTAAAAAAAAAATAAAATAAAATAAAATAAACAAATGGAGACTTCAAAAAATCAAACTTGGCTCCCTCACTTAATATAATAGTATAGATAAATTAAGGCATAGAGCTTGATTAGTAATTTGTGTAGTAAAAATATTCATTCTCGTAACACAATTAGGTATATAACTCCACAAAAAAAGTATAACAAACCAATAAACCCATAATTTTTAGCATTTTGTTTATAAAAGAAAAAAAATAATATACAAACTCTTAGATAGATAATAAGAAATTATAATTAATTACACAAAATATTTTATCATTGTATCTATTAGAGTGTCACAAAATTACAATAAACCAAAAAGAAGTTGAGTTTTGGGGTGAACATTCATAGACGGCATGAAAAAATAAAATTAAAAGTGTAAAAGAAATAAAAAAAATAATAATTAGCACGAACCCTAATTTTTAAAAGAAAAGAAGGAAATAAGTAAAAAAGAAAATAATGAGAATATGTTTATCACTTGATAATAAATTTGGAGTGTCTATAAATGAAATTCAAAATTTTTTTTTTTAATCTTCATGTCAACTACATATTTTTCATATTATTTGTTCTACACTTTATTGTTTTATTTTGTCATATTGTCAATAAAATTTTCTTGTCACCAATTCATATTCTTTATTATACGGAGATTTCGATAGAATCACAATGAGAAAAAAAAAATTTTAATGCAGTTCTTTTTATTTATCACAAATTTATATATAGCTTCAATATATATATATATATATAAATTTTTTCCTGTATAAAATGTATTTTTTCTATATAAAATATATTAAGTCAATATATTGATTGGGGGCCAATAAGAATGAGTACAAATGGTTAAAGAATTCTTACTTAGGACATGTGTTTAAAAAGAAAATGTTAATATGCTGATTGGAGTGTCATCAATCAGAGTTCTACGCGGAGTTCAACCAAATTTTCATGAATTTTTCTTGTCATGGAATGAAGCAGTTATTAACTTCCGTATTATCCATGAATCTCATTCTCAAGTACATATTGTGAATGCAGAGCTATCTTCCATTGAAGTAACGTTGTTGGAAGGATATGGGAGAGAAATGATAAAAAATTGTGGGTATTTGCCGCTTAGTATTTCTGTACTTGGAGGAATATTGCGTCACGAAAAAAATCCTAGCGAGTGGAAGAAAGTATGTAAAAATACTGATTCATATCTGCAACACGGAGATGGTGTACAACCAAACGAAAGCGTGACACAAATATTAGATTGGAGTTACAATGTGTTGCCTTATAATTTGAAGCCATGTTTTCTTTATCTTGGATGTTTCCGAGAGGATACAGAAATCCCTACAAACGTGTTGTACTTATTATGGATGGCTGAAGGGATGATCTCATCTCAAGATAGAGGGAGAGATGAGACTTTGAGAGATGTCGCCGAACGGTATTTGTGTGAGTTAGCAAATAGGTGTATGGTTCAAGTGACGATGGATGAAGAGTTGGCATATAATATGTTCAGATCGTGTCGTCCTCATGATCTAATGAGAGAGCTCTGTCTGTCGAAGGGAAAAGAAGAAAGGTTTCTTGAGGTTGTGGATACGGAGATGGGAAGGGAAGATGTTTCTTCGGTAAGTCGGTTGGCAATTCATGTGGATAAATCCCAGGAAAACATTAGTGAATATAAACACTTGCGATCTCTTATGTTCCCTATGAAAGAGTACTGGAAACCATTTAGGGGATGGAATAGCTTGGTTTCGGTGAATTTTGGAACGTTTAAGTCTCTCAAAATATTAACGTTGGAAGGTTTTATATTTGGTGATAGAGAATTACCCAAGGGAATTGAAAAATTGATCTTATTAAGGCACTTGAGTGTGCAAGGTAGTTGGACGGGTAAGCTGCGATCAGGTATTTGCAAGCTACCATGTTTACAATCTCTTGATCTTCGTACATTCAATAGAATTAAATTACCTAATTCTATTCATAAGTTGAGGAGTTTAAGACATTTGTTTTTAAATCACACTGAGAGGAAAGTTATTGGGTGTGCGAAATTGAAATTGGGTAGGTTGATTGAATTGGAGACACTGATTGGGTTCAACAGTGAATTAGATGATACTACCGATTTGATTGAACTCCCAAAGCTTCGAGTATTGGATGGAGTAGTTCATAATGTATACAATCTGTCAGTGATTGTTGATCACATCTTGAAACACCAAGTCCGATTTCGAGAGACGCGTCTTAGAATTTCAGGGAGAGATGGCTTCTCAATGGATCTTCTTCGCAAGACACTCATGTGTCCCTCACTAAGTTACTTGTGTATTTACAAACGTCGTCTGAACAAACTACCGTCCTACGAACCTCAATTGGGTAAGAATTTGATACAATTGGTATTAAGCGGCTGTTATATATCGGAAGACGGAATGGAAATGCTAGAGAAGCTTCCCATGTTGCGATTCCTTCACTTATTGGACGATTCGTTTACTGGGAAAGAGATGGTTTGTGGGGCAAATGGGTTCCTCAACTCAGGGATCTTAGAATGTGGAGATTGCCCAATTTAGTGGAATGGAGAGTGGAAGAAAAAGCAATGCCCAACCTCTCCAACCTACTTATCTATGGTTGTCGGCAATTGAAGATGATTCCAGAGGGATTGAAGTTTATCACTACTCTCAAACAACTGAAAATTATGGACATGCCCCAGGAATTCGAAGAGAGGGTAAGAGTGGTGGAGGGGAAAGAAGGAGAAGATTATCACAAAATCAAACACATACCTTCCATTCAGATAGGCAAATGGTGATTAATTCGTATATCATTCTTCCCAAATGTATTGAGGCCTACGCAAATGGGTACTCGCATCTTTCAGGTGAATGGAATCACTACAACCAGCTGGTTACTCTACACAGCCAAGATGTATTTTTCCTTCAATTTGTGTGCTACCTTTCTATTAAGTTTTCCTTATACAAGAAATCATTTTCTTTCTTATCTGCAATTTTATCGTATCTCTACATTATGTTTCATCTATTATTTACAATTTTTCGATAAGATATTAAAAGAAAATTGAGCTTAGGTTGGTTGGAAGAGATGGATTCACACAAGTAAATAGACGTCCAAATATAGTTTATAGTTAATTTCAAACTATTTTCAAATGTAAACCTTTTTTTTATTTATAAAACAAATATTTTCACGAATATTTTAAATTTAATTCTAAATAGGACTTGAATATTACTAAATATAACTGTGGATAATCTTTTATGGAAAGATTTATTTTTTAACTCACACAGACTCGATTCAAACCCGTGATCTTATTTTGGAGAATGAACTCATTAACCAATTACATCGACTCTTATTGACATCTTTTTTTTTTAAAAAAAAAAAGATGAATCTACTATCATTGACTTCATAATTTACGTATTCTTTTTAAGCTAATAAAAAGAAAGTTTTTTATTTTTATTTAACACACACACCCCCAAATAGGGTTCAAACCCGAGACCTTATCTTCGAAAATGAACCAATTAACCACTAATAATAAGAAAGTTCGTTGGTCTATTTATTTCTAAAAAAAAAAAAGCAAAAAAACAAAAGAGTCCAAAATATTTATTCAAATATTTATAAATCCATAAAATATTTTTAAAAAATACCTAATGTATTGGACAATAATCTAAGTAGTTATTATTAAATTTAAATAGTTTACCTTAAGGTTATACTTACTAAGAAAAAATTGCTTAATTGCATATCCGAGTTCTAATAATAGTCGAAATCGAAATTTAATCAATGTCAATCCACTTTATTATATTGACAATATTAATAATTTATCTGAATTTGTGTAGTCCCATTATTAAATCAGAAAAATATATTATTGTTAGTGTTAATTAATGTAAGGAACACATTTGGGGGATAAATATGTAAAAGAAATTGGTTTTAATTTTTATTCCTCGAATTTTCTCGTGGATCTGATCCACCAGGGCACCACCAAATAGGCATGCAAACGAGCCGAGCCTTAGGTTTTTTTCTGGGTTCGAGCTCGGGCTCGCGGTGAAATGGGATGGCTCGGGCTTGGCTCGGAGCTGGCTCGAGCTAGCTCGGCTCGGCTCGCGAGCCTAGCCTGCCTTTTTCTGAAAAAACTGGTGAAAATGCAAATCATACCGAAATCCAGTTTTATACAGGCCTGCAGGGTGTAATTGAAAGTAGATGCTAGAAAATAAAACCTGTTTTAAACATGACCAACATTCAATCCTAAATCAAAATTCCTAATTAGCCTCCAGATCCAAGTTTTCGAATATTACAATTGTCTACAACAAAATGCAAAAGTCATAACAAATTTACAGCAGCCATATTCAGACTAAAACCACAAAAGCCAAACTTGGAATCTGGAGAGAACAAAATGCGTAAGTCATAACAAATTTACAGCAGTCTACTTCAGACTAAAACCACAAAAGCCAAACTTGAAATCCTCCAGACTTTATATTGAACTTGAAACTTGAAATCCTCCATATTCTGAAAAATAAACCGTGTCAATCAAGCATGGTAATTTTTAAAAAAAGCTAGGACTTAAGAAATAACTTGGTATTTACATTATCTCTCAATTAAAATCACCTCTCAATTCAAATATTAGGCAACTCAATTGTCATTGATGCTCGTTCTTCCTGAAAATTGAAGATATCATTAGTAACTTTTAAATACAAATAAAAAGATTTAACAAGAGATTACTTACATCAACTTTGGCCTTGACTCCAAAACGCTTTCTCAACCAATCTCCACCACACAACAACATCTCGACGGTTTTCGGATTTAATCGGGCACGGTATTTATCAATCACTCGACTACCGGCACTAAATGTAGCCTCTGATGCCACTGTTGTAACGGGAATGCCTAGAATATCCTTGGCCATTACGGACAATACAGGAAATTTGTATGCGCTTTGGTGCCACCACTCCAATGCATTGAATGCACTTGGAGCCAAACTTGGATCATACACATGGCATCTCTCTTCAAGATAAACCTCCAACTCACTCTTCAATGGGGTAATCGTCTCCCTAGTTTGAACAACTTTGTTGAATAAACTCTATCCACCAAACGAAGAAGAAGTGGCTCCACTATTCTTTCCACTTACTTCGATTGAGTCGTGCTTTCTTTTAGCCCCCGAAAGTTCAGATTTTTTGGAATTTTCCACTTCGCAATAAGTCAAATAAAGTCTGGTTAGGTTTCTTTTAATTTCAGCACACCGTTCTTGAGCCTCCTCCTCGGGATAAAATTGTGGGAAAAAAGCTTCCAAATTTGCTAACTTGCACCTAGGATCCATTATAGCACCAATAGACATCAACATGTTGGTTTCACCCCAATATTTGTCAAACTTTGTCTTCATCTTACAAACCATATCCCTCACGAAATCATCTTCATCATAAGCCCCTTTATCCAACACACTCTTCACCAACAACACTTCATTCAAAAATAGATTTGAAGTCGGATAATCACTTCCAGAAATGATGTGTGTGGCATTGTAGAAGGTTTTCAAAATCTTGATTACCTTTTCCGTATTCCTCCAATCCTCCTCAGTTGGGCAACTACGATAATTTGAATCTCGAACTTGAAATCTTGGAAACACTTCTTTGAAAGCATATGCACATTCAAGCATCTCATATGTAGAATTCCATCTCGTCTTGCAATCATAAATAAGTTGTCTATTTGGCAACTTCAACTGTTTGGCCACCTCAGCAAATATCATCACTCTTGACTCAGATCTTTTAATGAAATCGATGCTTTCGCGAATGATTGAAATAACTCCATTAATCTCGTTAAGGCCATCTTGTGCAATGAGATTCAAGATGTGAGCTGTACACCTGACAGATTATAAAAACAGATTACAAATCACTTTATAGAACATGTTAATATGTTGTAAAAACAGATAATAATCTGGGGGATTTTATAGAACAGTTATAAACAGAAAATATGTTACAAATCACTTTATAGAACAGTTAATATGTTAATATATAATAATCTGTTAGGAAATCAGATTGTTAAAACATATTAGGAAATCATATTAGCTGTCATTTTATAATCTGTCATATTAGGAAAACATATTATAATCTGTTAGGAAATCAGTTGTTAAAACAGTTTATTAAAACATATTAGCCGACATTTTATGAAAATATAATACAAAAACAGCTAATAAAACATGCTGACAAATTATAAAACAGATTATTTAAATAGATTAAAACATACCTGACATGAAACAGCTTGCCATCACACACCCTACTTGTCCTATTGAAAGAATCTCGCATATTCTCGATTGCTACATCATTTGAACTTGCATTGTCGACCGAAACACTGAGGACTTTGTGGTCGATCTCCCACTCATTCGTACACTTAATAACCGCATCTGCAATTGCATGCCATTGTGAGGAGGTGGAAGCCTAATAAAATTCAGAACACGTTTGTTCAAGTTCCAGTTTGAATCCACCCAATGCCCAGTTATCGTCATGTATTCAAGTTTTTGACTCTTGGACTTCCACAAATCCGTTGTCAAAGAAATCTTGTCAATGGATTTCAATGCTTGCTTCACCTTCTTTTGTTCCATTTCATAAACCGTGAAACAATTTTTCTTCAATGTAGTTCGAGAAATCCTCTTCCACTCTGGCATCCCACGCTTGCAAAAAAGATTAAATCCCTCTTCTTCCACAATTGTAAAGGGATGATTATGCATCATAATCCAAATTGCAGTGACCTCTTTCATTTTCTCCATCTCAAACTTCCCATCAACTAACGGGGGCAATATTGAGCCAGAAATTATAGACCCGAATCCTATCTTCAATTGGTTAGCATTTTCTGCACTCTTCTTTCTTTCAATTTCCAAATATTTCGCACAAGTCTTCAGGTGTCTAATCATATGAGATGTAGCACCCGACTTCGTCTTTGCAAATGATTTTTTACAATATTTGCATACATACTTTACAACTTCCCCTTTGCTATCCAAAACTTTCTCCATAGCAATCCATACAGGTGAAGTGGACTGTCTTTTTGGCTTGTCAAATGGATTATCATCGTCGATTTCAATTGGCTTGTCAAATGGATTATCATTGTTCATCCCTTCCTCATTGATATTCAACGTAACAGGAGTCGGAGGAGTCGGAGGAGTCGTAGGAGTTGGCGCATTGCTATCCAAATTCAAAGGAGACATTGACTCATCTTGAGATTCATCTTGGGACATTCTACATAAAGAGAAAGAACAAAAATCAGTTTATAGAACAGTTAAATCATTCAGATTTGTCAAATTCAATTTATAAAGAATTGTCAGTTTATCAAAAAGAAATACAACAAATTTTAAATCTAACTCAGTTTATACAAATTCAGTTCAGCTTATCAAGAATTCAATTTACAAAGAATTCAATTTATACATCTAACTCAGTTTATACATCAAGAATTCAATTTATACATCTAACTCAGTTTATACATAATTCAATTTTTAAAGACTTCAACTCAGTTTATACAGGCCCACTAACTCAGATATTTGAACAAAAACAACTTCATGCCACAAAACTTGCTTCTACTTTGAGCTTTAATATCAAACCATGCCCGTGGAGTTTTTTTTTTTTTCTGAAAAATCTTTAACATTTCAAAAATCATCATTCTGCAGCACTGAAGATTGAAGAACTTTCCCTCACAAATTCTTCCCACATATTTTAATGTAATTTCCTTATAATATCGAAAAACCATTCTCATCTCTCGAAATCAAAACTGAGCATAAACCAAAACTGAGCATAAACCCCAATCAACCACAAAAATTAATTTTTTTCCTAAAATGAAAAGAAACACCACAAAATTTATTTTTTTTCCTAAAATGAAAACTTTAACAACTAATTTTGATTCACCTTTTCGTAGTGAGGTGACGGGAAGTGAAGAACCAGCGAGGTGACGGCTACGCTGTGCTGGTGCGAGATGGAGCTGCTGACGGCGAGGTGACGGCGAGGTGGTGGCGAGGTGGTGGCATTGGGGTTTGCTTTGGCTGCTGAAAGCCTGAAACTGGTGCTGCTACGAGATGGAGGTGGTGCTGATGTGAGGTGGTGCTGGTGACGGCGAGGTGGTGGCCTTGGCGTTTGCTTTGGCTACTGAAACTAGTGCTGGTGCGAGATGGAGGTGGTGCTGGTGGCGGCGAGGTGGTGGCTATAGAAGATTGCACACCCAAGGAGTCTCCACAAATCAAGAGATCCGCTCCTCAACTGACTGCACCATTCCAGGAAACTAATCACAGAAGCTATTGTTTAGGAGATCTGATTTGTTTAGGAGATTCAGTTTGTTACGTTGTTCCTTGCTGTAACATATCTATATATACTCTGTAACAATACCTTTTCAATGAAGGGAAAATAAGAACCACAATCTTCTTCATGGTATCCAGAGCCAACGATCAATAAATTTTTTTTTCTCCTCTTCACTTTCCCCACTCAACTCACCACTATGGCCACCGAATCTGCAACTTCCGCTGCTCTTTCAAATCAGACGGACACCAATCGCAATCTCATTCTCGTGAACTCGTCCAACGCTGTCAAACTCCACACCAACAACTACCTCGCTTGGAAGCTTCACATGCAGGCCCTCCTTCGTGGTCACAATCTGTTCGGATATGTGGATGGCTCGATTCCGGCACCACCACCGTCCGCTCAAACCGCTGCGACCACGGAGACCAATCTCCAGCCCTCAGTCTGGTACCAACAAGATCAACTCATCTTGGCAGCCATCACAGGCTCCCTTCACCACACGGTTGCTCCGGTCATCCACAGTGCCACTTCCTCCCATGAGGCGTGGACCACTCTCGCCACCACATTTGCAAACACTTCCAGGGGTCACGTCAAGCAGCTGCGTGATGCCCTCAAGCGCACAACCAAGGGTACCAAATCAATCAACGATTATATGACGTTGATTCGCACCAAAGCCGATGAACTCAATCTATTGGGACACCCTCTAGGCCAAGAAGATATCACTGATATTGTCCTCGACGGCCTCGACGACTCCTACCGCTCCATCATTGATGCCGTAAACGCTCGGGAAAGCCCGATTTCTTTTGCCGAACTCCATGAGAAACTCCTCAACAAGGAACTCAGTATTCAAGGATCCGCCGCCGCCACCGCCTCGTCCTTCCCTATCACTGCCAACCCCACGGGAATCCAGCGCAAGCCCAACCATTGGCGCCCCACAAACAGCCACACATACCCATCCCAGACAGCCCAAAGTCGCCCACCTCGCCCATATCTTGGCACCTGCCAGTTATGCAGCACTCCGGGCCACTCCGCCCGTCGGTGCCCCAATTTCCGTGTACTTCAAGCCCAAAACCCCACCCATCCTACATACCAGCAACCACAACGCCCTCCCCAGTATCAACGCCGGCCCTCACCCAACCCTCCGACACCATGGCAGCCACGGGCACACCTCACCACCGCCCCGGACACATCCTCCCCACCCTCATGGCTCCTTGACAGTGGCGCCTCCCACCACATCACATCGGAGCTTGATTCACTCTCCCTCCGCTCTCCATACTCTGCCAATGACAATGTCATGATCGGTGATGGCTCCACCCTCCCCATAACACACTCGGGTTCTATCTCTTTACCCTCTCAATCCTCCACTTTAACTCTAAATAATGTCCTATGTGTTCCCTCAATACGTAAAAACTTAGTTTCTGTTTCTCAGTTATGTGCCTCTAACAATGTTTCTATTGAATTCACCCCTCATAGCTTTCAGGTGAAGGACTTGACGACGGGGGATTCCATAATGACGGGACAGGCCAACAACGGGGTCTATGAGTGGCCGGCGAGACACACCTCCCCTACGACCAACCCCACTATTTACACCTCCTGTGTCAAGACTTCTGGCACCGAATGGCACAATAGGCTAGGCCACCCCTCTCCTGCAATTCATCGCCATGTTCTCTCCCACAACAATCTGCCCGTTTCCCTCCTCTCCAAAGAAATAAACTGCAACTCTTGTCTTTGTAATAAGAGCCATCGGCTCCCCTTTAGTGAATCATCAATAAAATCGTATTCTCCTTTAGAGATATTGTTCAGTGATGTCTGGACATCCCCCATACTCTCCACTGAAAACCACAAATATTATGTCATCTTCGTAGACCATTACACTAAATACATATGGTTCTATCCCTTACATCGCAAATCTCAAGTCACAGACATCTTCAAACGATTCAAAGAATTAGTTGAACTACAATTCGCCACCAAAATCAAGACCATATACTCCGACAACGGTGGTGAATACATTGCTCTCACACCTTATCTCGCCGATCACGGCATCTCTCACTTCACCACTCCACCCCACACTCCCGAACACAATGGTTACTCTGAACGGCGTCACCGCCACATAGTCGAAACCGGTCGTACCCTCCTTCATCATGCGTCTGTCCCCCTCTCATATTGGCCATATGCCCTTGCCACCGCCGTATATCTTATAAACAGACTACCTACTCCCGACCTCTCCATGTCCTCCCCTCACCTACAACTCTTCCACACACAACCAAACTATAACAAGCTTCGTACCTTTGGCTGTCTCTGTTACCCGTGGCTCCGTCCATACTCAGATCATAAGCTTAGCCCACGCTCGATTCCATGTGTATTTCTGGGATATTCACTAACCCAAAGTGCCTATCTCTGCCTTGATGTGTCCACCAACCGTCTGTATACATCTCGCCACGTTCGCTTCGTCGAATCAACCTTCCCATTTGCTAATCCCCGCCCAACAACACCACTCCGCCCAACCTCCACCCCGGCTAATCCTGCTCCACCAGTCACCCTCATCCCGGCTGTCTCGCCTGTGCCAAGGTCCACCCCGGCTCCCCCGTCGCAATCCTCTTCCCCGTCGTCCATGGTGCCTCCCCAATTCCCACCCGAAAACACAACTCCCCAACACAACAACCAGCCTGTTACCGTCCCACAGCCGCCACCACCCCACCAAGATCAACCAACCTCAACCTCAACTGCACCCGCCCCAGCCCCGCCACCACCGCACCGCACCATAGTCACCCGATCCCAAAACAACATCCATAAACCCACACAGAAGCTGAATCTCCACACTCAAATGGTCCTCCCCTCCGATATCGAACCCAAAACTGTCACCCAAGCTCTCCGGGATGAGCGTTGGCGAAAGGCAATGGCGGTAGAATATGATGCTCTTGTGAAAAATGGGACATGGGAACTTGTTCATCCCTCTGTTGCCTCTAATTTGGTTAGTTGCAAATGGATTTACCGTATTAAACGCAACTCTGATGGTTCTATTGACAGGTTCAAAGCACGGCTCGTTGCGAAGGGCTTCCACCAGCGACCGGGCATTGACTTTCATGACACTTTCAGCCCGGTCATCAAAGCAACCACCATTCGGACTATCCTCACACTTGCTGTCAGCCGGGGCTGGGAGATGCGACAACTGGATGTAAACAATGCCTTCTTGCAGGGCCACTTATCTGAAACGGTGTACATGGTGCAACCCCCAGGGTTCATAGATAAAGATCGACCGGATTATGTCTGTAAGCTTCACAAAGCTTTGTATGGCCTAAAGCAGGCCCCCCCGTGCGTGGTATCATGAGTTACGGAATTTTTTGCTCCTTCAAGGATTCACAAACTCCCTAGCGGACTCATCCCTGTTCATTCTTAATTCTCCTGCTACAGTAATTTATGTGCTGGTATATGTTGATGATATTGTGGTTACAGGCCCTGATGCAGCTGCGATATCCAAATTCATACAGGTTCTATCCGATCGTTTCTCACTCAAGGATCTCGGCCCCCTCACATACTTTCTGGGCATCGAATGCACAACAACACCTAGCGGTCTTCTTCTATCTCAGCGGAAATATACTCACGACCTGCTCCATCGGCTGGACATGGCCGACTCCAAACCGGTCGCCACACCTCTCTCCCCTGATCATGAACTCAGACTCGACGTGGGAAAATCACTTCCAGAGCCCAGCGAATATCGGTCTATCGTAGGAGGCCTCCAATACCTGACGTTCACCCGTCCCGATATTGCCTTCACAGTGAATAAATTATCCCAATTTATGCACCGCCCAACATCAGTACACCTACAGGCGGTCAAGCGGTTACTCAGGTACCTACGTGGGACATCGGATTTCGGTATCCTGCTCCACCGTAACAGCTCGCTGAATCTTGTTGCCTTTTCCGATGCGGATTGGGCGGGTAACAAAGATGATTACTCCTCCACAAGTGGTAATATCGTCTACCTCGGCACCACGCCGGTAAGCTGGAGCTCCAAGAAACAACGCAGCGTCCCCCGATCGTCAACAGAGGCCGAGTACCGCGCCGTTGCCTCCGCCTCAGCTGAGCTTCGATGGCTCTGCTCGCTACTAACAGAAATGGGAATCTCACTGCCTCAAGCACCGACCATATTTTGTGACAATGTTGGAGCTACCCATCTATGCTCCAACCCGGTATTCCACTCTCGCATGAAACATATCGCCCTGGATTTTCACTTCGTCCGCGAACAGGTTCAAGGTGGTGCACTACGTGTTCAACATGTCTCCGCAGCTGACCAACTCGCCGACACACTCACCAAAGCGCTTCCCCGTCAGCAGTTTCTGAGTTGTCGCACCAAGATTGGCGTGTCACATAGACCCTCCATCTTGCGGGGGCGTATAGAAGATTGCACACCCAAGGAGTCTCCACAAATCAAGAGATCCGCTCCTCAACTGACTGCACCATTCCAGGAAACTAATTACAGAAACTAATCACAGAAGCTATTGTTTAGGAGATCTGATTTGTTTAGGAGATTCAGTTTGTTACGTTGTTTAGCTTACCCAAAATCCTTGCTGTAACATATCTATATATACTCTGTAACAATACCTTTTCAATGAAGGGAAAATAAGAACCACAATCTTCTTCAGTGGCGAGGTGGTGGCTTTGACTGCTGAAACTGGAAATGGGAACGGCGCAGGAGGTGCAACTCTGGAGAGAGATGAAGCAAAATAGATCTAGATCTAGGGTTTTAACAATATAAGATATAAGATATATAAAATATATATATTTTTTTCAAATCATAGTAGGGCTCGCGAGCCGGCTCGCGAGCCACGAGCCCAGAACCAACTGGCTCGGCTCGTCATATTCGAACCTGAGCGCGAGCTAACCTTCGCGAGCCAGCTCGTCTCGTTTGCATCCCTACCACCAAAGCCCAATACATTCTACTTTTAGGCACAATATGCTAATACACTACGATTTTTTAAATAAAAAACGCCGTTTTATTTCTAAATACAAAGTAACGTTTTCACAATACAAGATTTGTGAAAAAATATGAATTGAAGTCGAATCCTGCAGAACGTTTGAGCGCCACCGCCGTCGCCGCCGCGCTGTCGCACTCTATCGCCGCCGTCTCAATTCATTAAGTTTTTTTCTGTTCCTTGTTACTGGTTTTTAGCTATTTTGAACTTGCTACGAAAGATATCTTACTCCGGCAATGTTCTTTGACTGGAAGGAGGTTTAGCAGGTCCATTGCTATCTGGTCACAGCTTTCTTTTGTATTCTGATGATAAGCCGTCAGTTCAAACTCGATATCCTCCACAAATTGATCTCAAAACGCTCGAGTAATTTCAAGAATTCTTTCACATTTTACCATGGACACCACATGCTCGATGAAATTCCTAAGCCACCGGTTGTCCCTGCTCACCGTTTCATGCTCAATCTCATGCACCAAAATCGCCAAGGTGAAGCACTTAATGTGTTCAAGAGGCATTTGCAAAATGGTCTTTCTGGAATTGGTGAAGTTGCAATTGCACTTGCTTCTAAGGCTTGTCTTGCTCACCCAGAACTTGGGTCTCAAATCCATGGTTTTGCAGTAGTATCAGGTTTTATGGATTATCTTTCTGTAAGTAATTCTTTGATGAATTTATACTGTAAATCGAATGATTTAAGGAGGGCTTTGTGCATCTTTGAGAAGCTGAATAACCCTGATACGGTTTCCTACAATACAGTGTTATCGGGGTTTGAAGATTGTGGAAAAGCACTCCTGTTTGCTCGTGAGATGCATTCAGCTGGGATATCTTTGGATGCAGTAACATATACTACTGTTCTTGCCCATCGTGCTGATGCGCAGGAGTTTGATTTTGGAGTGCAATTGCATTGCCTTGCTTTGAAGTGTGGTTTGAAGACAGATTTTTATTGGGAATGCTTTGGTCTCATTGTATTCAAAATGTGGAGAAATGGAGGATGCTAGTAAAATGTTCGAGGAAATTCCTCATAGAGATTTGGTTTCTTGGAATGCCATTCTCTCGGGCTATACGCAGGAGGGTAGTTACGGATTGGAAGCTATTTTTGGATTTATTGAGATGGTTAGAGGAGAGAATTAGGCCCCAAGGGACGCCCAAGACTTTTTTTAGGGATATAACCCTCAATTTCTTTTCCCTTTTTCTTTCCCCGATATTTTCTGACGTGGTATCTTTATATACTAATCAAGTTGCAATTAACTCGTTTTGTAAAAGGAAGAAATTTTAGGGGCCCTTCTGTAAATAAAATAAATTTATAAGTTATAAACAAAGCAAAAAAAAAAACCCAACATAAATCTCCATTTTTCCTTCCTTTCCTCTGCCGGAGCTTTTCCCGTTCTTCTCCTTCTTCGGCTACATCCCTCAGATCTGTCCATTTGTTCGCATATCATATCAGCATCACCGGTTTTAGGGCTTGAAGTCGAGCATCTAAGGACTGGGCTTCATGAGCAATGAACAACTATTAAGAACATGAACCCCAATCCTTAGAAGCTGACTCCAAGCTCCAAAACGGTGATTTGTTTTCGCGTTCGTCTGCCTCTATTGAAGAAGAAGAAGAAAGAAGGGGAGAGAGAAAGCGGCTAGGGTTTTGCTTGAAGTAAGGTGTGAGGATGACAAGTGATAATTGGAATATTTATAGAAGAATTAGGTGTACATGCATTCAATTAAATTACCATGCATTCAATACTATGACGGTTGGTTGTTGAGGAATAAATAAAAAAAGAATGGGATTTAATAAATAAATCGCACAAGCGATTTAATGAATCGCGCAATCTATTCTTCATGTAGAGCTAGTTTTTTATTTGTTTTAAATATTTATTTGATTTATTTTTTACCCTAAACCCTAAAAATTTGGTATAGTTGAATGCATCTGCAAACTACGAACCGAATAATATTGAATGCATGTAGGCCTAATAAATCGCTCAAGCGATTTAATTAATCGCTCACGCGATTCTAGTCCTTTATTTTATTTAAATATTATTTATTTATTTTCTTTATTTAATCAATCGCCTGAGCGATTAAATATTAAAAATAAATATTTCTATTTATCTGATTAAATTCTAGTTAGCTGACGAATCTAGTGCGCGATTCATCAAATCGCGTGAGCGATTCTGGTTAATCCCTAACGCGATTCAATGTATCGCTCACGCGATTTTATAAATCGCTCACGCGATTAAATATTAAAAATAAATATTTCTATTTATCTGATTAAATTCTAGTTAGCTGATGAATCTAGTGCGCGATTCATCAAATCGCGTGAGCGATTCTGGTTAATCGCTCACGCGATTCAATGTATCGCTCACGCGATTAAATATTAAAAATAAATATTTCTATTTATCTGATTAAATTCTAGTTAGCTGATGAATCTAGTGCGCGATTCATCAAATAGAACAACATATAAAAACTAAATATATAAAAATAGAACAACATTCAGTCTGCTTTACAAAACCAGTAAAATACATTACAATCAAACTAAATATTTTATGGGGGAGGAGGAAACTGATTAACCTCCTCCGGATCATATTGAGGGATAATGGAATTAACACTCCCCTCAGAGGACTCAAGGTAAACAACGTCGTAAAAGGACTCGGGGTCTGAGTCCCTATCACTTATTTGGAAAGCGTGGAGGTGCTCCTCTTCGCCCTCCAAAAGGTGTGCCTGCCGCACTTTGAAGATATACCTAAGGTCATCATAATAACGGCATCCAAATGCTCTGGCATCCAAATCCCGCTGAATAACCTATGTAATATTAAACATTGAAAAATGAACAAAGAAAGATTAAAAAAAAACAAAACAAAAAGGGACACTGATGAATTCGACTTACCTCAATGGTATTCACACCATAATATACTAGGGGATCAATTTCGGCACTAATACGATTAGCAGCCATTTTAACTCCAGGACACGCCAATAATCTACGGAATTCGTAAAATTTTATCCGCAGTCCTTTCACTGCTGCTACAACATCTCGTGCCCAGAATCTGGTTTTGAATCGCTTAGTCAATTCACGCGACACAATAGATAGCACCGTGTCGAAGACTTCAAGCCGATCGATTTCGTTGTCTCCGGCATATATACGAAGACGTTCAACCATGTACTCTTCCACCCATGCCAGAATAGGTCTTGGAGGGTTATTCATGACTTTATTTGTCAAGGATTGAGATATAGGACAGAGAAAGAGAAGCAAGGCTTCTTGCAGGTGATGAAAATTTTGCAGAAATCTGAGAACAGAGCAGAATTGAGGATACTAATAAAGGTGATTGGGCCTTAAACCAACCAACAGTCGCACCCCTTCCTTCCTTCTTTGGTCGCATTGTAAAGGTGACGGTCAAAATTCCGGGATGAGTGCAGGCAGCTTTTCATTAAATTCAAGCATCTCATCGAGAACATCTGTCAGACGCGGGAAGAAGACAATGGACATCTATGTCCCTTCTTCAAATAAAATAAAGGTCTGACGTTGATGAAGAATCGCGTGAGCGATTAACCGAATCGAGTCCGCGATCCAATGAAAATACAACAAATTATTTATAGTATCTAATATTTAGAACAAGAATGAATCGCGCGCGAGATTAATTAATGAATCGCAAGTGCGATTCATTAAATCGCTTGCGCGATTAAATAAAGAAAATAAATAATTCTATTTAGCTGAAGAATCCTGTACGCGATTCATCAAATCAAGTGCGCGATTCAATTAAAACATAAATAATTTGATATAGCTGAAGAATCTAGTGCGCGATTCATCAAATCAGTGAGCGATTAATTTAGGAAAAATTAATATTTTGATTTTTTTACAGAATCGTTTGAGCGATTAAATAATAAAAATAAATATTTCTATTTATCTTATTAAATTCTAGTTAGTTGATGAATCTAGTGCGCTATTCATCAAATCAAGTGAACGATTAAATTAAAAAAATGAATATTTCGAAACACATAAACACAAATTTCAATATTTCAATAATTCTAGTTAGCATTCAATATTATTCGGTTCAACATGCATTCAATTGATGTTGATTAAGGAAATAAATAAATAATATTTAAATAAAATAAATAAATAGATGTAGATGAAGAATCGCGTGAGCGATTAATTAAATCGCTTGCGCGATTTATTAGGGAATTGTACATTTTGCGCGATTTATTAAAGAATTGGACATAAATATTATGAATACATACTGTGTAACTTAAATATTGTATTTATCAAATCCAAAAAATATTTCGGATGCTAAACGTAACCTTAAAAAAGAGGTATTATCGTCATCCAGAATATCCAGTGGTTCCCCACGCATGAGAAGCTCAATGTAATATAAGGAGTAGAGTCCACAATCGCCACTGAAAAAAAAAAAATTAGAAATTAAATAAAAATATAATAAAAAATTTTAGAGTTAGTAAGCTTTAAATGTACCTTCGTTTATTTTTTGGACACGGAGCAAGTTGCAGCTTCCACATGTGCTTGAGGCTGTCACCTAATTGCCTGAACTTTCCTGTGTGGGCCAACAATTTGGGAAAGAAAACACACAGATGGTTCAAAGCAATTTGGTAATTCCTGTGGTCAAGGGAACCACCACCGCTGTCGTAAACTTTGATGACTCCCTCTTGGGGCAAAATCTCGACGGCCACCCAATGGGAATTTCCTGAGTTGACAATGCCATAAAATTTTGTAGCTCCTTCCCATGCACGGCCATGCAAATATGGTAGAGAACCTGTTGTATACGGCAGAACAGTGTCCTCCTTCCATTTGATGGGATCATTCCAGATCCTTCGCATCACATCAAATGAATGCGAGGCAGTCCTGATGTCTTCTTTGCGTTCATTCACAGGCCTCACACCCTTGGCACCCTTGGCACTCTTGGCACCAACCTTCGGAGCTTTGGCACCCCTCGGAGCATTGGCAGCATTATCTGGCCTATTTGTAATAATGAGATTGCCATCATCACCAACACAAACCGAATCTTCCTCTGTAATGAGACCCCTTGATAGATAATAATTTGTTTTAAGATGTTGGAAGAAAGCCTCATCGAGGACCAAACAATCCTGAGCATATTGATCTGGGAGCCTTTTTTGTTTAAGCCTTATATTGGCCAAACACTCTTCCAAATGCTGCAACGAGTGAACCAAAAAAAAAAACAATAAAGATCAAGTATGCATCATACAGGTATTGACTAACATAAACTATATAGGGAGTTTACCTCGGATACCAACCATTTCCCATTTCTGAGGATGGTTAGGAAGAATTCCGCGTCGAAATCCGCAGTTTGTCCATTAATTCGGTCTTTCGGCCCTGCACTAAGAACCCAGCTGTACAAGTAGCTAGAACCAGATTTGTCCGTATTTTTGGATAACCATCTGTTGTGAGATTGAGAGATGGTTTCTGCGTTTTGCGGACAAGGCAGTTGGGGCTGAGCCGTTAAGGCAGGTGTTGCTTCTTTAGCCTTGACTCTAGCTCTGGCTGTAGCTGTGCAAAGCCTCTTAAGTTGCAGCGTATAAGGTGACAGGAGGTAGGCGGGCCTTCTTTTATTTCTCTTTGGTCTTTGACGTTTAGACCCTTCAACATCCTGCACCATTACACTACGGACTGCTTGGTGTTCTTTTTCCTTCTCCAAATGCTGCCATATCTTCTCAACAGTTGCCTTCACATATTCAGAATGAGCTTCAGCTTGGTCTTCTTTCTCCTTCTCCAAATGCAGCCATATTTTCTCAACAGTTGCATTCAAAGATTCAGAATTAGCTTCCGCTTTCTGGATAAACTGTTGAATTTCAAAAGGGATTTGCACTGCAGCAGCTGGTGCAGGTGATGGTGATGTGTCAGGTGCTGTGGAAGTTGGGGGTGCGGTGCCCCAATCAATTCCTGCGGTTGGTGGTGCTGTGGAAGTTGGGGGTGCGGTGCCCCAATCAATTCCTGCGGTAGGTGGTGCTGTAGTTGGATGTGATGGTGAGGGGAACCAATCCATGTTAGAATTCATGAGATTATCATCTTCTCGGACTGGATGGGGCAATTCATCCCCAATGATCAAAAGGGTGCACCCTTTCAAACACTGATGTAGATAATCAATGGGTGCGTCCTCTTCTTCTGAACTTGTTTGTTCATGAAGGTCCCTGATGTAACTCATATTCTTTTCAATGCTGGAGGGCAACAAAAATGGACGTACCTGATCCTGTTACATCAAAAAATAATAGATGTTAAAGGTATTCGGTGATCCATGGCAAAGAAAATAATATAAATTTTGTTCTAACCTCAGGTCCATGGTTATTTAACTTTTGCCGCAATTCTTCAATATCGATTGGGTTCCCTTTACTGTGCATCCATCTGAACATCCTGGGGAGTGGTAGTTTGGACATGTGGGAATCATCATGTTCTAGGCCGCCTCCATAAGAACTTGCTATAGTTGGGCACATTTCGTAAGCCCACGCCTATAAGGAACAAACAGGAAAAAAGATGTATTATAGATTTTGATTCAATTAAATCGAGTGAGCGATTCAACAAGTCGCGTGAGCGATTCATTAAATCGCTTGAGCGATTCAACAAGTCGGGTGAGCGATTCATTAAATCTCTTGAGCGTTTGAACAAGTCGCCCACGCGATTCATTTAATCGCTTGAGCGATTCAACAAGTCGCGTGAGCGATTCATAAATTCGCGTAAGCTATTAATCTGAATAAGATAAATATGATGATCATAATCACCTGCAACGCCCATGGAAAACCTGAAACATGATAGGTCTTCGGTTTAGAGTCAGATTCTGTAGGGGGCAGCCATTTAGCAATATCCTTTTCCCTTTTTTTTATTGAATCCATTGTCGCCTTGAATGACACTAGTCCCCAAGGATATGAATAAAAAAAATCCAAGTCACTTGCAAAACAAAGATGATCCCTATTTACAACTCTCCCCTTTTCAATACCCAGCAACATGTTTTGTACAAAAAGCACATGTGCTATCTTCAAACGGTCTTCCACCGCAATCTTTTTATTGAATAATAAAATTTCCAAATCAGTGTCCTTCACTTTTGATTTCCATTTATTTCGGAGGATCCTCTTAAGAAAATCCTCGGCATTATTTATAACACTCAACTCATCAGCTCTATCGGGCATCTTACCTCCTCCACAATAAAGCCCAGTGACAAGAGCAAACTCCCTTAAGCCAAACCTAACTGGCTTTTGGCCTATCAAGACCCACAGCTCATTCTCTTTCTTGGTGGGTAGGGAGTACATCATAAGATAATGAAGGAGGCTGCCTGAAAACCGCTTCCAACCAGAAGGCAGCTCTTCGGTATATTTTCTAAATACTCCTTCGAAATTCATTTCGTTCTCCTGAAGGAATTCTTTTACTGGGGAAAGACGCTCCCATGATGACCGGACTGTGATCCTCACAGTTGAAGAGAAGAAGTACCTTTCCCAGAAAGGGCGCATGTTGAATTTTGAAAAATCAATGCTCCGGGTGACCTCTTCTTCGTACTCTTCCTGTAACTCATTGTCATCATCCTCCGCCTCATCAAATAACCCAATCATACCCATATTGGTCGAATGTCTTCGCTTACTCCTATTTTCCCTTATGTAAAAGTCCCCTTGCGCTTCATCTCCGGTGTGTTCATCATCTCTGAACTCCTGAGATGTATATGATCAAAAATACCATTTGTCAATATAAACGATTTGAAATACACAAAAGGCGCCATTTTGATCGCGTACGCGACTCAATCAATCGATTAAGCGAGTACTAGATACTTCCGGCATAAACAACCCAAAAAACACAGTATATAAACAAGAGAATATAGTATCAACTCCAGAACGAAAGTTGAAAACAAAAAACAAAGAACCATTACGTTGTAATCGGCCGCTTGGGATATCTGCATGGGATCAATAGTGCCTTCTCCTTCCCTTACTGGGCTTTGGTTTGCTCCCGCTGATGACATCTTGTTTGGTTGATCGTAAAAATGTGATAATAATCTGAATATAGGAGATTGAAAATGGATGAAAACCCTAGTTTTTTTGTTGCTTGTGAGGAAGATGAAGAAGAAGAAGAAGAAGAACAGTCCTTTTACTTTACTTTCCTTTTTTTTTTTACCTTTCTCCTCTTTCTCGCTAAAAGTTGCTTATAACTGGAGAGAATTAATTAATGATGTGATTGGTTTGACTCTTGCGGTGATATATATATTAAATATAAATAACTGTCAGACAAAAAATGAAATGTTTTAATATAATGTACATAATTGTTGCCGCCTTACCGGACATGTATATTACAAGAGGTTTAATTTTAGAGAAATTAAGTGCGAACTACCGTAAGAATCGCGTGGGCGATTCACGAAGTCGAGTACGCGATTTAATACTTTTTGTGGCCAAAATCAAGATCACCTTATGAGAATCGAGCCAAATTTGTAATGGGGTCATTTTATTGTTGGTTATAGCGAAGCTTGATTTGAATGTACCAATCACAATCCCTTCTACATGGTATCAAAGATGATGTTAGGATTTGTTTGGGATTATGACTAAGGTTTGCAATACATCGTACTACACAGATAAGAGTCGCTATGGGGCTCATGTCAAACGCGAAAGAAACATGCTGGGGGACTAGCAAAGTATTATAAACCCATATTAAGTGCGAACTACCGTAAGAATCGCGTGGGCGATTCACGAAGTCGAGAACGCGATTTAATACTTTTTGTGGCCAAAATCAAGATCACCTTATGAGAATCGAGCCAAATTTGTAATGGGGTCATTTTATTGTTGGTTATAGCGAAGCTTGATTTGAATGTACCAATCACAATCCCTTCTACATGGTATCAAAGATGATGTTAGGATTTGTTTGGGATTATGACTAAGGTTTGCAATACATCGTACTACACAGATAAGAGTCGCTATGGGGCTCATGTCAAACGCGAAAGAAACATGCTGGGGGACTAGCAAAGTATTATAAACCCATATTAAGTGCGAACTACCGTAAGAATCGCGTGGGCGATTCACGAAGTCGAGTACGCGATTTAATACTTTTTGTGGCCAAAATCAAGATCACCTTATGAGAATCGAGCCAAATTTGTAATGGGGTCATTTTATTGTTGGTTATAGCGAAGCTTGATTTGAATGTACCAATCACAATCCCTTCTACATGGTATCAAAGATGATGTTAGGATTTGTTTGGGATTATGACTAAGGTTTGCAATACATCGTACTACACAGATAAGAGTCGCTATGGGGCTCATGTCAAACGCGAAAGAAACATGCTGGGGGACTAGCAAAGTATTATAAACCCATATTAAGTGCGAACTACCGTAAGAATCGCGTGGGCGATTCACGAAGTCGAGTACGCGATTTAATACTTTTTGTGGCCAAAATCAAGATCACCTTATGAGAATCGAGCCAAATTTGTAATGGGGTCATTTTATTGTTGGTTATAGCGAAGCTTGATTTGAATGTACCAATCACAATCCCTTCTACATGGTATCAAAGATGATGTTAGGATTTGTTTGGGATTATGACTAAGGTTTGCAATACATCGTACTACACAGATAAGAGTCGCTATGGGGCTCATGTCAAACGCGAAAGAAACATGCTGGGGGACTAGCAAAGTATTATAAACCCATATTAAGTGCGAACTACCGTAAGAATCGCGTGGGCGATTCACGAAGTCGAGAACGCGATTTAATACTTTTTGTGGCCAAAATCAATATCACCTTATGAGAATCGAGCCAAATTTGTAATGGGGTCATTTTATTGTTGGTTATAGCGAAGCTTGATTTGAATGTACCAATCACAATCCCTTCTACATGGTATCAAAGATGATGTTAGGATTTGTTTGGGATTATGACTAAGGTTTGCAATACATCGTACTACACAGATAAGAGTCGCTATGGGGCTCATGTCAAACGCGAAAGAAACATGCTGGGGGACTAGCAAAGTATTATAAACCCATATTAAGTGCGAACTACCATAAGAATCGCGTGGGCGATTCACGAAGTCGAGTACGCGATTTAATACTTTTTGTGGCCAAAATCAAGATCACCTTATGAGAATCGAGCCAAATTTGTAATGGGGTCATTTTATTGTTGGTTATAGCGAAGCTTGATTTGAATGTACCAATCACAATCCCTTCTACATGGTATCAAAGATGATGTTGAGCGATTTAGTAACTTAAATGATTACAATCTAAATTTCTAAATACAAATCATTAAGACAAGTTACGTTATGGATTTCAAGATACAAATCAATAAAAATACTGCTAAAAACAACAAATTGACTATTATCAACTTGTTCACAATATTTTGTTCTCTTCCTTCTGGAATGAGTGGTGTCCTCCTGCTTGAGACTTCACCTTCATCGTTCTGTGGCTCTTCTATTGGATTACACCATTGAGAAAAGTCATGCAAATTGCAACAATAAAATAATCTTCCCCTGTTGGAATTATCTGCTCTATCTACCACCTTGATTGTAGCCCACTGATCGCAATCCCTGCATTTCTCCTTTCTATATCTAAGAGAACTTTTGCGTGTAAAAGCTGAGCTATTTGAGCTTGCCATGATCTTTAAATTCCTAAATGATAATCAGGAGAATTATATAGTGATCCCCACCAACGGCTATAATTAGGATATAAATAAATAGTGTATAACTGCCATATTATAACGGCTATAATATTTTGTAATATTATCATCATCCAGGGGCTCTTTTGCAAACTCACAAATTTACGCGCTGCCCCTCCTACTCAAATATAAAATAAATTTGTTCTGTTCCTTTGGCCAAACCCTAATTCACTTTTTTATCTTCCATCCTCTCCTCTCCTCTCCTCTCCTCTTCTCCTTATGTTGAATATTTCCGCCGCCGCCCTCTCCAATCCAAAGGAAAAATCCTTCGCAGATCTGAAGAGTCTGCCCTATTAGTTTGAATTGCTCTTGAAAATTATCATGTTTGCTGTATGATTTCCGCCATACAGTAGCAATCAATAGATGTTTCTTTGTTTGGTCGATGTAGTGTTTACTCGTTGTAGATGAACTATACGATGGGCAGTACAGGAGAGAGTTTTGAGAGTTTTATGCATCCTGTGCATAACAATTGGAAAGAAACCCTGGAAAATGCAAATGAAGAATTATTATAGATTTTTAAATCTATAATAAATCTTCATTTGCATTATCGAGGGTTTCCTTCCATTGTTATGAACGGTCTGCATAAAGCTCTCAAAGCTCTCTCCTGTATTGCACGTTTTATAGTTCTTCTACAATGTCTAATGATCTATTGCAAGGCCAAACAAAGAAATCTATTGATTGTTACTGTTTGGCAACAAGTCCTACGGAAATGACGATTTTCATGAACATTTCAATCAAATACGGCAGATTTTGTGATTAAGGAGGAAGACGGATAGATCTGTTAATATCCATAATGTTAATAAACCCCCTTGGCTGAAGAATCGCATGCGCGATTCATCAAATCTTGTGAGCGATTCACTAAATCTTGAGCCCTATTATTTAAAAAATAAAGTAATGGATCAAGCTGAGTGTTTTTTAAACTGTCATATATCGAATTAAACTCCAAATTTTATTATATTATAATATATTAATTGAATCTTGGGCGCGATTAATTAAGAAGAGTTAGCGATTCAGTAAATCTTGGGCGCGATTAATTTAAAAAAGAGATATGCCCATTTGGCTGAAGAATCGCTTGCGCGATTGATTAAGTCGAGTACGCGATCCATAAAATCGCGTAAGAGATTCATTAAATAGTCTGCGCGATTAATTAAAAATCAAAGATGTATTATACAATTTATTGATCTAAATGACATTCTGTTATTTATCTAAATGACTTTCTGATCACATGTAGACTTTTTGTGTCTTTTTATTGTGCGCGATTAACTAAAAAGAGAAAGATGACACTTGGCTGAAGAATCGCTTGCGCGATTGATTAAGTCGAGTACGCGATCCATAAAATCGCGTAAGAGATTCATTAAATAGTCTGCGCGATTAATTAAAAATCAAAGATGTATTATACAATTTATTGATCTAAATGACATTCTGTTATTTATCTAAATGACTTTCTGATCACATGTAGACTTTTTGTGTCTTTTTATTGTGCGCGATTAACTAAAAAGAGAAAGATGACACTTGGCTGAAGAATCGCTTGCGCGATTGATTAAGTCGAGTACGCGATCCATAAAATCGCGTAAGAGATTCATTAAATAGTCTGCGCGATTAATTAAAAAATAAAGCTGTATTATACAATTTATTACACAATTATTTATCTAAATGACATTCTGATCACAAGTAGTCTTTTTGTGGCCTTTTCCTCCACACTTTGAACAGGTATTGTACCTTTTTCTTCCCTCAAAAGGTGCCCGGAATCTAGTCATCCTTTTTCTTCCAACACGCACCTTCAGTGGAGGTGGCAGTACTTGTTTTATACCTATATCTTCAGGCAATTCCCACTGTAACTCTGGAGGTGTAGGAAAAATTGTCTCAGAATATGCAAGTATGTAGTACTCAACAGTGTAAAATTTGGAGCATAGGGAATATATTCTTTGTCCAAACCCATTTGGGTTTTGCTCCCTTAACGCCGATAATGCATGGGGGCAGGGGATCTTATCCATCTGGAAGACACCACAGGTGCACGTCATATTGTTCAAGTCAACCATAACCTCTGCTCCAATTCCACGAACAGAAAATTCATGAGCATTGAACTGTTGTGCAATGCATCCTTTGGATTTCTCCAGATTACTCCGGAGAAGTTTCTCTTTGGATGGCACCAGGACTGTACTGCAGTTGATCATGTCCGTTCTCCGGGTGTGGAACCAATCAGCCAATATTCTTATGATAGACTCAAACAGAGAAGGGATAGGATACTCCCTTTCAAATCGAATCCTAGAATTAATAGACTCGGCGATGTTGCTAGTCAGAACATCATACCTGTTTGTTTTAGAATGCACCCTGCTCCATAACTCAAAACCAACTTCATCCTTCAAGTACTCTGCAGCACGTTTGTGAATACGTTCGATCTCTTTGTAGTGCTCCATGAAATCTTCGACGGTATATGCTTTAACTGCCCTAAAAAATGGCTCAAGGATTGCACTTTTTTTAAACCGTTGTCTCAAGTTCTCCGATAAGTGCTTCGAACAAAATCCATGATGAGCCTTAGGATAAATCTTAGCAACCGCATTTTTTATGGAGACATGTCTATCCGATATTATACAGAGATCATCACTATCCGGTGCTATCCTTTTTAAATTTATAAAAAACCACTCCCATGATGCATTATTTTCGGAATCAACCACTGCCCATGCAATCGGATAGGTATGGTTCTCACTATCTTGTGCAGTAGCCAAAAGGAGAGTACCATCTTATTTACCGGTTAAGAAACAACCATCAACGGCTAACACCTTGCGCATGTACGTAAAACCCCGTATGCATGGTCCGAATGCAACAAAAAAATGAAGAAACCTGTTCTCGTTGGCAAGAACCAATTCAGTGACGCTTCCTTGATTCTTAAGAGTTACCATATAACGATATGCATCTATAATTGCATATCCATGCTCAGGTGATCCCCTGACAATATTTTTGGCATGTATTCTGCCCATCCAACATTTCCAGTAACTAACCTTGGCCCCCAATTCAGCTTCGACGTACTTTTTAATTTCCCCTGGTGTGGGACCTTTCTTGTCAAAAAACAAATGCTTCACTAAGTCCCCAATCAATTTTGCGGTAGCCTGTTGATGAGTGGTACTTGCTTCTTCCAACCCACAAGTGTGCATCCGGTTATACTTTCTGAGGATAAATCTTTCAGAATTAACATATTTAACACACCGAAACCACCACTTGCAATCCTGCGAATAACATCCCAGAACAAGAAGGGACTTTGTAGATTTTATCGTTCTTAATTGGAAGCTTCCCTTACATGCAACAAGGTTGATCTTCATGATGGCATCTTCTTTGTTAATAAACTCTTCATCCTCATTAAAACCTGAGCCATCATCCCATGTATGACTTTCAATCCTGGCCTCTGGATTATCATAACATATAATGGCTTCCTCCTGATTAATACATTCATCGGGCACTTCTTCCTCGACCACATTTTCAGAAGGATTACAACGATCTACCATTTCTTCGTTTATAGCAAGGGTGTTATCGGGAAGATTGAATTCTTGATCGTTGATATCAGGGAGACTGAAGTCTTCATACTGATGCTGGTATTGATCTTCACCCTGAGAAGTAAACCCGCTTGTACCAACATGTTCGGATTCTGTTCCACTCTCCTTCCTATCCAAGGAAACCTTCAAAACGGGCCTCCAACCTTGAGGAGAGATATCGGCAAAATAAACTTGTATGTCGTGATCAGTCTTTATTTCAGTTGGATAGCAGGTTGGAGGTGCACTTGTAAGAAAATATTTCACGTGCACATCATCATGGGAGCAAGTAAGTCCTGCTTGTTCTATAATATCACTTATCAACATTTGGAATGTAGTCTGATTGCTCACAAGAATAGCAGAAGTTTGCTTGCTCTCCGCAACCCAATTCAAACACGTGGTTTCTTCTTCCCACACTCCAAGTGCAAATCCAATAACAAATTTTGACATAACCCAGTCGCCGTTCCTTTAAAACAATAAAAAAAAAAAAAAAAAAAAAAAAAAAAATTAACCATGCATGCAGTACAAAACTGAGAAACAAAAAATTTGATCGCGTGGTCGATTGATAAAGTCGCGTGGGCGATTCCTCAAATTCGCGAGCGCGATTAAAGAATCGCGTGAGCGATTATGAGAAATCGGGGAAGTGATTAATAAAATCGAGTGCGCGATCACGTTGTATTGTCCTTATATTTGCGTCCAATTTAGGCTAGGGAATGTACTGTATTAAACCCAGATAGATGGGGTTGGGAAAAAACTCAGTTAAATCATTCAGTAAATAGGTTTAAGAAAAAATTCAAAAGAATCGCGTGAGCGATTTATAGAAATCGCGTGAGCGATTAATAAAATCGAGTGCGCGATCACTATGTATTGGCGTTATATTGGCGTCCATAACAGGTTAGGGAATGTAATGCATTAAACCCAGAATAGATGGGGTTCAGAAAAAACTCAGTTCACTCATTCAGTGAAAACGCAGTTCAAAAAATAGGGTTCAGAAAAAATTCAAACAAACCTAAACCTTTCAATACCTTTGATTGTCGTCGTTGTTGTTTGCCATTGTACATGTAATCAGAGAGAGGTCGGTGATACTTAGGGTTTTTGAAGAATCAAACGAACACTGGACAGCACTTCGATCGGAGAAGAAATATCAGAAAAATAGGGTTTTCGTCGCACATACAGGTGTTGGGAATAGTGCCCTGAAAATTCAATTTGTTGAATTAATTAAACTGAATTTACACAAGTTATGAGTATTTCACATATTAATAATTAATAACGTGTGATGGTATTCTTATATGAAATGTGTTTCATAGGAAAAGACTTTGAATACCGAAATCACGTGTTATTAAAGTTCTAGTCGGTAAGATAAGAATATGTTTTATCAAGACTATAACGTGGTTATATAAGATGATTAGTCTTTCGTCATAGGGAATGGTGATTCCAATTATAACACGTTGATGATTTTCAATAAGATTGGAAACATCGAACTGGACCACTGAGATTATTTATTTTATACTGCTATCTAAAATGAATAAAATCTCAGGAAGCATTGTACTCTTAATCCTGATAATATTTCGGCTTTAGGCATGTCGTGTTAGTCACTGTAACATACTCGAAGTGAGGTCTCGGTAACGGGTGGCCAAAATACTTTGTATGATTCGGTGACAGCATGAAATGTGCTAAAGAGTTATATTGATCGAGGAATCTGTGGCCTTGCTGGAAGGTAAGAGATATCCTTGAAATAGATTTGCAAAAGTTTGAATTAAGACTTTGGCCAAAGCACTTCGCGTGATAACGTCACCGAAGTTGTATGTTGAATGTGTTTCACATACAGAGAATTTGAACTTAAGGCAAATCAATAAATTTCAAATTAGAGATGAAAAATAAATGATAGTAGTTGCAATTTATTTTTCATGGATATCTACACGGAGGAGTAAAATGCGAAATTATTCTAGATCGAGAAATTCGTGAATAATTTAATTAATTTTAGAGTGCAACAATATTTATTTAGTGGAATTAAATATTGTTAAACGGTAATTAATTATTGTCATGAGATGATAATATATTAATCCGTTTGGAGCTAAAATTAATTAGTCCTGCAGGTCCCCCTGCAAGCCCCAATTAAAAACCCGAAGAGAAAATAATAAAAGGAGAAAGAGAAATAAATTTTCAAAGTGTTTGAAAATAGCCAAGGGATTTATTTTAAGAAAATAAATCAAGTTCCAAAGAGTTGGAAATGCCCGGAATTTTATTTTGGAGAAAATAAAATTTTCATCGAAAAAAAAAAAAAAAAAAAAAAAATCGGTGGTGACGTGGCATTTTGCTGACGTGGCGCTGACGTGTCACGCCACGTCAGCGGGTTGGGCCCCAGTTGGCGCTGACGCAGCGCCGCGTGGCGTGCCACGCGTATGGTGAGGATCGCGCCGCGTCATCGCGATGGACGTCCCAGATTCGACTTGGGCTGGCTGGTCAACGGGTCGGTCAAACCGGATCAAACGGGTAGGGCCGGCTCGCATTTGGATAGGGTAGAGCCGGGTCCGGTCCGGGTCGGACCAGACCCGGACACGTGTCGTGATCTGGTGGCGTGACGTGTGTGAATCACGCGCCAACCACATGGCCACCTTGTGGCCGCGCGTGCGGGCGCGTGGCGACACGTGGCGGCGCGTGGTTGGTGGCGATGGATTCACGGCGGAGAGTTCTACACGATGGTGCAATTTGATTGGCCGGTTGGTACGCGGTTTGTACGCGGGACGTGTATAATGACCTTTTTGCCCTTCCATTTGTGTGTAAGATGACCAAAATGCCCTCCAATCTATCCCTATAAATAGGCTGATCCTTGGCTCATTTTACATGAAATTTTTCGGCCAAAAATTTTGGCTGATTGGAGAGACTTTCTCTCTCTCTCTCTAGTTTGTTTAATTAATCCTTTAATTAAGGATTAATTAATATGTAATTAGGTGGTTATATAATTAATATATAATCCGCTTAATTATTAGAAAATTAGGGAATTTTCTAGTCTAGAAAAATGATTTGTTCTAGAAAATATTTTCTCGAGTATTTAGGGAAATACTCGCGGAGCCCACACTCCGAGGGTTGAGTCGGGGATATTACGGGGAAGCTCTGCCGGTCTCACGAAAGGGCAAGGAGCTGGAAAAATGCCGTTAGATAGCCATGTTTGCAGTACGGTAATATTTTACAGTTATTTTATTTTAAGCATGATAAATTATGTGCTCTTAAGTGTTAATTGCATGTTAGATATTTATCTGCTTAAGTGATTTAAAATTTATTATCAATTGCATGTATATACTTGAGTAGATCTGGCTAAGTCTTCCGCTTTGTATTAAAATGTTTTAGAAATATTTTAATACTTGTATTATAATAAAAATTTTAAAATGTGGTCCCGGACTGCTACTGTTGTGGGCCCGCATCCCATCAACTGGTATCAGAGCCGTGCTCTAGATATATACATGCATTGATATGATGCATGTGATGCATAATTTTAAATCTGATACTGTGCACGTAAATTCTGTCAAAGGAGGCTGGTTTTTAAGTGGGACCGTTTGTGACCCCTCCAGTGTTTCTGGGAATTTACGTGGAATGGTAATTTTTTGGGAATCGATTTCAATAATCTTCCTGGTTGATTACCGAATCAGTAAACATGATTTAAATTATGAGATAATTTATTTATAACATGTTTACTTTATGCCATTTATTTTAAGCATGATAATTATGTGATAATTATAACAGCAAGCTTAATTGATTTAATTTATGGCATATTTATTTTGTGTCATTTAAAATTTTAAGCATGATAATTATGTGATAATTATATAAAAGCATGCTTAATTATTTTATTTTATGGCATGATCATGATAATATGAGATATTATGATATTTACAATTATGCATATTTTATTTAATGTGATTAAATAGTAATGTTTAATAGAAATTAGACGCGATGCATAATTGAACTAATATTTTTCGGCCTAATTAATAAATAGTTATTAAATTGCCTTTAAATATTATTATTGGGATTTTAAATATGATTTAGTAATCCTAGTGGGAGGGTATTAATTAGATTAATCACTTCCAACAATAAGACGCCAAAAGTGATTATTAAGATAATCAACAGATAATCCACACCTTTTAAAAATTCAAGTGGGAGCGAGATGAAAAGAGTTGGATTCTCACGGCCTCCATTACCCGTCTATAGTATAGTGGATGTATACTACTCCCTTCGGCGGGTATATATTCGCGGTATACAAGATTAGACTTCTACGGATAGAATGAAATACGGGGAAGTCAGCTCGACCACGCCTCCGTGGAGTGTCTTGACCTACTCGTACGGACTTCTAGGTAATGGTACACACTTGACTAAGTAATGTATTAACCTCCCTTCGGAGCTATGTTACATTTACTTAGAGGCCAAGGGTTGACGTGGTGGATTGACATTGTTTGGTAAGAGTTACCTAGATGACATGTTAATTAAGAATAGTTCTTGCTTTTCTAAGCGGTTTTCGACCTCGCCTCCGGGGAGTCAACTGCAGTTAGTTAAGTCACCATTGCGTAAACTAAAATGCTTACGTGGATTTCATTTATTGGTTGGACGCAGAAGAAAGTGAAATACATAATCATAACTTGCATTTATTTATTTATTTCAGTTTTATAATTACGATCTCTCTTAGCCCACTCCAAACTGTATGTCTATAAGGAAATAGGCTAGTAAGGGTTCAACTACGCTGACTAAGTAATGAATCTTGACACCGTATTGAGACACGGAAGTTTGCGTACTCACTGAACCTTATCCGAAAATTTCGGAAACTACAACCAGTCAGGATTAGAAAGACGTTTATTCTAAATGGATCAAGTGTGATGATCTGGCTAGTCTTATATCCTGATATCTGTCTTAAAAGTTCTTGAGCATCAGACGCATGAGATGTCCACTGATAAGAACATGTTTAAAAGACAGAATCGTACGAAGGTACGAGCCACGAAAAAGGTTGTTAGTCAAAGATGTTTGAAGGATCACTAGCTCAGAATCATATTATGAATATGATAACTAATCTGAACGAGATTGAAGGCCTATGTGCTTAAAGAGACAATCTTAACAGATAGGATACGATCCTATACTCTCTGCCTAACTTGTTTGAATGTTCAAGATTATTTTAAATAAATTTTTTTTAAAACCAATGAACGACCTCAATATGGCAGAAAGGGTGATATAGACTAAGGGAAAAGTTCTCTTTAATCAGACATCAATATCCACGGCCTAAAAAGCCAGTAAGTGGAAGAAAGAAAAAGGAAAAGTTCCTAATCTAAGGTTCAGAAATAGAAAGTCAAAATCCGAAAATGGAAAAGTGTTTCTATTTCGGTGGTAACGGGTATTGGAAAAAGAAATTATCCAAAATACTTAGTATGTCTGTTTGTTATACCGTTTAGATAAGATATGAAGATATCTTACTCGTTGAAAATATGTTTAGTTGGAAATTCACCGGACTCCTGATATGTGAATTTGAGATCAACTAATCATATTTGCAAGTTGTTGCGAAGATTCAAACCAACCAGAAAGGTTGAAAAACGGCTAACACATAACTACTGCTCGGGGATAATACAAGTGTAATTGTATTAGCAGTAAAGACTATAAAGTCGTATTTTGGTAAAAGGGTTTTAATATTATACGTGCCATATATACAGAAATTTAATTTCTGTAAGTTATATGATAACTAATAGTTTAATTGTTTGTTTTGAACAAAAGTTTACCACTAAGTAAAATAAAAGGTTTATTTGCTCTGGCACAATAAAAGATGGTCTTTTATACATCAATGAAAACTCTAATTCAAGTTTAACATTAAGAAGCTTGACCTACCATCTAAGAAGAAAAACTTCTTCGTGGCACCTATCTATTGGTCAATTGAGTCTGAATAGGATCCAAAGACTGATTGTTGAGTCCTATTGACTTGAAAATAGTATCAATCTGCAAATCCTATTTAGAAGGTTAAAATGGCCAAGAAACCTTTTTGAGACAAAAGGTATTTAAGCCATGAAGTTGCTTGTGTCAGTTCATACGGATATGTGATCCTATGATTATTCAAGCAAGAGGAAGTTTTGGATATTTCATCATTCGTTTGAATGATTACTCTAGATACATATATGTTTATTTGATGAGACTTAAGTCTGTAATTTTTGAAGAGTTCAAAGAATATAAGACTGAAGTCAAAGAGTCAAATTAGAAAACATATCAAGGCACTTCGATTAGATCGAAGTAGTGATAAGTATCTATGCTCAGAGTTAAATAGAATTTCTCAAATGAGATTAGATCTCAACCTTCTGTATGAGATACGGTTTGGCAAAGATGTATTACAGAAAAGAGAAATAAAACTCTGATAGAGATGGTAAAGATTCATGAAGAGTCATGCTACCCTATGAATTTTGTTTTGGGGCCTTGCACACAAAACGACAAACCTAGTTCTATCTAAGTCAGTTCCTAAAACACTGATGGATCTGTAGCTAGGGTGAAAACCCTGTATCTTTTATCTTCGGATTTAAGGTAGCCTGGTCCACGAGTTAAGGGTGGATCATGACAAGTTAGAATAAAGAACAAAGGTTTACTTGTTCTAAGGTTATCCTAAGAAAAACAAGAGGTGGTATATTTTGTAATTTGAGAAATCACAAAAGATGTTTGTGAGTATTTCAAAGATAATTACATAGATAACCGCAAAGGGTAGAAGCAAAGTAGTGTTAAAAGAAATAACAGTATTAGATACTGATTTCCATAAACCCGTGATAACTGAAAATATATTGGATACATGTGATGTACCAAATACAACATGTGATGTAGAGACATGTACACGAGAGCATCATTATAGTGGGAGGATTGTCAGGACACCTGACAAGATACCTAAGATTAACCCAAGAGGTTGAATCTAACGTATCTGATCCTATCACGTGTAATGAAGTTGTAAAAGATATAGACGTTGACCGTTTGGTCAATATCCATGGAATCTAAGTTAGAATATCTGTATTCTAACAAAGTCTTGAACTTGTAGAGGCGCCTGAAGGCATTAAACCCTATTAGATACAATTGGGTTCTACAAAACGATAAAAGGATAAATGGACGAAAAAGTAGAGACTTTAGAGCAAACTTTTGGCAAGGGATTTTACCCAGAAAGAAGAAATCATTTATGAGGTCTTCTCGCCTATAGAAATGCTTAAGTCCATTATCCTCTCCATTTTATCTCATTATCGATTATGAGATTAGATAAATGGATGTAAAGACTATGTTCTTGAATGGGCAATTTCAAGAAGAAGAGATACATGGTACAACCTGAAGGCTTCACAGCCAGAAATCAGGTGCATATAATGCAAGCTTAATAGATCGATTTATGATCTTAAGCAAGCGTCTAGATTATGGAGCATCAGAATTATAAGGCAATTTAAATTCTTTGGATTTGTATAATTGCCTGATGAACCATAAAGTGTACCAAATGACATCATGATAGCATTGTAACACTTTCACTTTGTACGTAATTAATATTCTGCTCATTGGGAATGATGCAAGAATTTTGTCAATGGTCAAGATTCGGACGTCAAAATCATTTTGACAAGAAAAGACCTATGTGAGACCAATGTTATTCCAAGTATCAGACTTTTGTTGTGATCATAGGAATAAGGAGATTGGTTTATCACAAGAAACATATATGGAAAAGATGCTGGCAAGGTATAATATGACAAATTCCAAGGAAGGTTCATTACCTTTTAAATGTGGAATTTATCTATCTCGAGATCAGTGTCCTAAGACAACTGAAGAGATAGAAGACATGATTAGAGTTCCGCAGCGGAAGCTTTATGTATGTCATATTATGTACAGGGCCAGATGGCTATTATATAAATAGGTCTAAGTCAGCAGATATTAGTCAAACCCTAGAATCTGACACTGGGTAGTAGTAAAAGCATATATTGGAGTGCTTGAGAAGGACTTGAGATTATATGCTTGTCTACCACAGTGGTGAGTTCATTTCAATAGAGTATAAAGATTCGGATTTACAATCTGATTTGTATTCTAGATGTTTGACATTGGAATACGTGTATACTCTAGGAAGAGCAACCGTTAATTGGAGAATGTTAAGCAGACTTGTATTGCTTACACCGACATGGAAGTCAAATACATGGTAGCTTGAGAAGCAACCAATTAAATGTATTGGATTCATGATTTCCTAGTTGTTGGCTCAGAGAAACGTCTAATAGATTCCTTCACTAAAGTATTGGCGCGAAAGAGTGCAAAACGAGTTTTGACACTCATGTGGAAGGAATAAGACTTAGATGTGTAGCCAAATTGAATTTAGGGCAAGTGGGAGATTGTTGGGAATAGTGCCCTGAAAATTCAATTTGTTGAATTAATTAAACTGAATTTACACAAGTTATGAGTATTTCACATATTAATAATTAATAACGTGTGATGGTATTCTTATATGAAATGTGTTTCATAGGAAAAGACTTTGAATACCGAAATCACGTGTTATTAAAGTTCTAGTCGGTAAGATAAGAATATGTTTTATCAAGACTATAACGTGGTTATATAAGATGATTAGTCTTTCGTCATAGGGAATGGTGATTCCAATTATAACACGTTGATGATTTTCAATAAGATTGGAAACATCGAACTGGACCACTGAGATTATTTATTTTATACTGCTATCTAAAATGAATAAAATCTCAGGAAGCATTGTACTCTTAATCCTGATAATATTTCGGCTTTAGGCATGTCGTGTTAGTCACTGTAACATACTCGAAGTGAGGTCTCGGTAACGGGTGGCCAAAATACTTTGTATGATTCGGTGACAGCATGAAATGTGCTAAAGAGTTATATTGATCGAGGAATCTGTGGCCTTGCTGGAAGGTAAGAGATATCCTTGAAATAGATTTGCAAAAGTTTGAATTAAGACTTTGGCCAAAGCACTTCGCGTGATAACGTCACCGAAGTTGTATGTTGAATGTGTTTCACATACAGAGAATTTGAACTTAAGGCAAATCAATAAATTTCAAATTAGAGATGAAAAATAAATGATAGTAGTTGCAATTTATTTTTCATGGATATCTACACGGAGGAGTAAAATGCGAAATTATTCTAGATCGAGAAATTCGTGAATAATTTAATTAATTTTAGAGTGCAACAATATTTATTTAGTGGAATTAAATATTGTTAAACGGTAATTAATTATTGTCATGAGATGATAATATATTAATCCGTTTGGAGCTAAAATTAATTAGTCCTGCAGGTCCCCCTGCAAGCCCCAATTAAAAACCCGAAGAGAAAATAATAAAAGGAGAAAGAGAAATAAATTTTCAAAGTGTTTGAAAATAGCCAAGGGATTTATTTTAAGAAAATAAATCAAGTTCCAAAGAGTTGGAAATGCCCGGAATTTTATTTTGGAGAAAATAAAATTTTCATCGAAAAAAAAAAAAAAAAAAAATCGGTGGTGACGTGGCATTTTGCTGACGTGGCGCTGACGTGTCACGCCACGTCAGCGGGTTGGGCCCCAGTTGGCGCTGACGCAGCGCCGCGTGGCGTGCCACGCGTATGGTGAGGATCGCGCCGCGTCATCGCGATGGACGTCCCAGATTCGACTTGGGCTGGCTGGTCAACGGGTCGGTCAAACCGGATCAAACGGGTAGGGCCGGCTCGCATTTGGATAGGGTAGAGCCGGGTCCGGTCCGGGTCGGACCAGACCCGGACACGTGTCGTGATCTGGTGGCGTGACGTGTGTGAATCACGCGCCAACCACATGGCCACCTTGTGGCCGCGCGTGCGGGCGCGTGGCGACACGTGGCGGCGCGTGGTTGGTGGCGATGGATTCACGGCGGAGAGTTCTACACGATGGTGCAATTTGATTGGCCGGTTGGTACGCGGTTTGTACGCGGGACGTGTATAATGACCTTTTTGCCCTTCCATTTGTGTGTAAGATGACCAAAATGCCCTCCAATCTATCCCTATAAATAGGCTGATCCTTGGCTCATTTTACATGAAATTTTTCGGCCAAAAATTTTGGCTGATTGGAGAGACTTTCTCTCTCTCTCTAGTTTGTTTAATTAATCCTTTAATTAAGGATTAATTAATATGTAATTAGGTGGTTATATAATTAATATATAATCCGCTTAATTATTAGAAAATTAGGGAATTTTCTAGTCTAGAAAAATGATTTGTTCTAGAAAATATTTTCTCGAGTATTTAGGGAAATACTCGCGGAGCCCACACTCCGAGGGTTGAGTCGGGGATATTACGGGGAAGCTCTGCCGGTCTCACGAAAGGGCAAGGAGCTGGAAAAATGCCGTTAGATAGCCATGTTTGCAGTACGGTAATATTTTACAGTTATTTTATTTTAAGCATGATAAATTATGTGCTCTTAAGTGTTAATTGCATGTTAGATATTTATCTGCTTAAGTGATTTAAAATTTATTATCAATTGCATGTATATACTTGAGTAGATCTGGCTAAGTCTTCCGCTTTGTATTAAAATGTTTTAGAAATATTTTAATACTTGTATTATAATAAAAATTTTAAAATGTGGTCCCGGACTGCTACTGTTGTGGGCCCACATCCCATCAACAGGAAGGAGAGAGAAATTGAGAGAATTGGATGATTGTGATTTGGGGCCAGATTCTAATTTTGTATAAATTTTGGGGCCAAAAAGAGTCTGCAAAATCCTGACGTGGCAACTATTTAATTAAGCTGAGTAATTAATTAAGAGCTAATCAAGCAAAGGGTTATATAACCAATTCTTTTGAAACTAGGGGTTACATAACTAAAAAAAGACTTGGGCGTCCCTTTTAACCGAAAGTCCCTGGTTAGAGAAGGTATTGAACTTGATGACCTTAAAACCTTTTCAAGAATTTTATAAAACATTATGAAACAGTGGTAATATTACGGTTTTAAGAAAATCGTTTATCAGAGTTAAGCGCGTGTTTTGCGCACGAAATAGTTTCTGGTACGAAATAATAAAGTACCAGATAGCGTAATAATGAAAATATGCAAATGGAGTAAATGACATGGCTATTTATCCAGGTTCACTCCGAAAACCTACGTCCTGTCCCCAAATTTTCACTTAGAATTTAAAACCTGTTTCATTCAAATATATTAGTACAAGTACAATAAAATCCTAGGAGTAAAACAGTAAGAATTAGAAAGTTTAGAAAAACTCCCTATGAGAGTTGATACAATATAACCGATCACCAATCTTGGCAACAAGATATGACTCGTTCTGACGGTAGTATCGCAACCACTCAACTTCCACGACCTCAATGTAATACGCTTAACGTCTCTCACACCTAGCTAGAACTAGCTATCGATCGACTACTTCCACAACCCAACAATCTTACACAACTCAACTTGCTCCAAACAATTCTTGAGCTTGAGTTTGATCTTTTCACCATCAAAGTCCCTCGAGACAACAAACAAGTAAATAAGAATTAGAAGAAAACATCAAACCGTATATAAAATTTAATATTCTCATTTTCACTATATTGGTTTAGTACATTTTTTCTCCCTTTTTGATTTCTCACGAGATTTCTTTCTTAAATACAAGTAAACACAATGGTTATAATGTGTAAAATAAGGAATGAACCGTTTGAGATTGATTCTGGTATAAAAGGAAAGATTTTCAACGAAATTCCAGACAAATTTAAAAAGTATCAGGTTAATACTTTCCATACCAATAAAGAAAATTAATTAAAGGATATATAAAATCGTGATTTACAATCAAGGTAATTAAGAAATGATTTTATGTAATTCAAATAATCTTTCCGAATAAAATATGTGATACAATAATATTCGGAAAGATGCACGAATATATCAAATATCTTGGACCCTTTTTCTGGGAGCTGAAGGATGGGGAATTCGCTGAGTTCTGTGGTTGGGGAGAGTGTTTGGAGGGTTTTGAGGCTTTTCGATGTCCATTCGGTGGATCGTGGATGCGGATTTAGGTCGTAGTTTGGGGTCTGTGGAATCTGGTCGTTGGGTCGGTTTGGAGCTCATTATTTGCAGATCTAAAGTGGGTTTGGATTTGTCGGTGATGTTGCAGTTCGATAAGTTTGGGTCCGTCATTCGCGGAAATGGTGAGTTTCCTGGTTTTAATTTGAGTAATGCTGGGTTTGTTTGCTTTTTGGAGTTTGTTGAGCTGCATTTTTTCCATTTTTGGGGGTATTTTATGGTGTGATGGTTGTATTCCGTATCTTGATTCTTTGTGTTCTTTTAGGAAATGTTGGTAGATTGTTTCTGAAATTGGAGGCATAGGAGAAGCAAAAAGTTTGGTTTTTTGAGACTTCTGTTCCAATTTGTCAACTTATTTCCTTAAATTGGAGTGATCGGTTTCAAGAATTAAAGTTATCTGGTTAAAGTGTGTTGCTGGCATTGTATGTGTAGTAGTGATTTGTGTTTCTCTTTAGGCCTTAGGGAAATGGTGGGAATGGGGCTGCCACTAGCATGTTATATGGTCAAAGCAATGCACATTTGGAATGCAGAATTTGCTATATTCACCAAAAGAAGGATGTATCAATTATTGACCAACTTTCTTGTGCATTTGTGTTGTATATATATCAATTGCAGGGTTGCTAAAAGAGGTCCGTTGGTGTGTTCTGAAACAGTTATTTCTTTTCTGGTCTATATTATCCTGCACTGATGCTAATTTACATGGCAAAATGCTGGAAAGAGAGGCCGTGTCTCCGGGCACTGTTCTTTTGGATTCACCTGCCATGCCTGAGTTGCCCTTACCTGCCAATCTCCCATCATTTCATAAACCTCGAAGAAATCATATAAGCCCTTATGTTGCACCTTCTCAGTCTCCTACTTATGGTCATTTTGAAATATCTGCTCCCCCTTCAAGCTCGTTTTTGCCCAAAAATTCAATGCCGAAGAGTGCATCAGTGCCTGCTAGTGATTCACATCCACGCCTCTCGGAGGTTGCTCCTGCTCAACCTAAACCTGGTACTATAACTGCTGGTCTAGCTCAACCACCATTATCTCCAAGCATTTCGAGTAAGATTTGATTATGTTCCCAACTTCTAGCTATATGAATCGTGAATTAAAACTATGAACCTACTTCTCATATGGGTCTTTTCTTTCTTTCTGCCAGGTTGTTGTGGACCAGACATGGTACACAAACGAGAGAGCCGGGGCTGCCACTGTGTATATCCAATAAAGCTTGATATTCTTCTTTTGAATGTTTCCTCTAACCCTAACTGGACCCTTTTTCTGGAGCAGTTTGCCTCCCAGCTAGGGTTAAGAGTGTCACAGATTGAGCTCATTAACTTTGCGAAAACCGTTGCAGAGTATTGGTGACAACACGAAATGAGAAGATAGGTGCAGGAGATTACCATATCCACAACCTCAAGTATTTGAGCGAAGATGAAGGGTGGGAGCTACTACAAAAGATAGCACTTCCACTCAACCATGGTTAGTTTTTCTCACTTTTTAAAGACATCACCATATTTGACTCAGTTCTGAATTTCTTGGCTTATGTCATATATATCTAATGGGATTCTAGGGAAATTTTTGCATGCACCAGGTGTGGATCCCGGTACATACACCATCTATTTTAATAATACAAAAAAATTAAATAAAATATAAAAAAATTAAACATTATTAAACTGGGCCACGGTGCATGCAAGAATTTTCCTTTTACCTAGGGGTGTCAATTCCCAACCGGATCCTCCCACTCAAATATTATGTTAGGGTTAGGGATTCTTGGGTTCGGGTGACCCGGAGACAAAATCACTTAGGATAGCATGATACATAATGATAATATTATATAATTTATCTAAATTATATACTTTTGTTAATTATATAGACATATATAATTATAATATGATTAAAATTAAAAGGAACCTACGGAAAAAAGAATATTATGTCATTATTTAGATTTACATAATTAAAATTTCTTATTATTAGTTTATTATTACCAAATAATATTTATGTATCTAATTTATATTTGACATAATTATTCTATTCATTAAATTTTTATTGAATTTATATAGACCTTAATTAGAATTAAATTTAGAATTAGATCTCGATTGAGATTATAAATAAATTTATAAAATGAATAAAATATATTAGAATTAGATTAAGATTAGGATGGTAACCAAATTTTTATCTAAAATTAAATGTTAATAAAACTTTAATAATAATTTATAATACATATTATTTTACATGATTACCTTAGTTAAAAATTATTGAAATCATTATTGTAAAAATATTTTTGACGATAAATAAATTTTAAGAAACACAAAAAAAAAAATCGTATTTTTATAATATAATATAATGCAATCTAGACTATTGCGACTTATATATTTTTTAGAAGTGTTATTTAACACTTCTTGGTCATGTTAAAAATTATGTAATTGTGTTAGGAATAATTTAATTGTAAGAACCAAAAAAAAAAAAAGAAGAATAATAATTTAATTGTGTTTATGTACATTTATTATTAGTAGGAATTGTAGAAAATAATTTAAAAAATGATGAGAAATCGGCTCAGGTGGGGTTAGTGGGTTGGATCGGGTTAATGGGTGACCCGAAAAAATCAGGTCAACCCGAATCCATTCGAACCTAATACAATCAGGTTATGCTTCATCTAATTTTCGGGTTCGGGTTGAAATTTTTTTATTATACTCCTATTTTAATCCAACCCGAACCCACTCAACCTACCCATTCATCCAATGTACGTATAAGGTCAAGATTCAGCCTGAATAATGAGATATAGATCCAGTAACGGCGAACTGGAAATGACAAGGCCAAATCAGTTCGCCAAGTCAGCTCACGCAAAGGGCGAGCTGATTTAGACTTCAGGATCAGATCACTGATGGTAATTCATACGAGGAAGGATTCTTTAGAAGTGCAATTGAAGAGGATAATATTAAATGTAAGATTGGTCCTATAAGTTTTTCATTTTAACAACTTAGTTTTACAAGAATCTTGTTTTGTAATTTAATTGAGTCCTATAATTTTCAAAAACTTGTAATGTTGGTCCCATTTTTACCAAAAAATTAATTTGTCGACGAAAATATCTACGTGACAGCTACGTCAGCAACATGAATTGGGAAAAATGTTGATTCAATAAAATGTTGGCTAAAAAAATGCAAAATTGATCCGTTAAGTTTTTCATTTTAGCAAATTTAATCTTGATCGTATTAACATTTATAATTAAGTTCCATAATTTTTAAAATTTTACAATGTATGTCTGATTTTTAGCGAAAAATTAATTTGTCATTGGATATGTCAATGTGGTTGTCACACTATCGACATAAATTGAAAAAAATACTTAGACAAAATTGCTAACATATTAAAATACATGAAAATAAAGAGAAAATGAAAGAATTACGTGTCAATTTTAAGAAAAATATATATATTCTTTTATTTTTATGGCTTAAACTAATTTAAATGGTTTTTTATTTTCTATGATACTTTTTTCGATTTATAGTGGTGATGTGATACCATGTAAACAATTTGGACGATAAATTAATTATCCGGAAAAAGTCGGACATGTATTACAAAATTTAAAAAGTTATGAATTTTAATTGCAAATAATAATACAAACAGGGCTAAATTTATCAAAATATATAGAAAATTTACAGGAATAATTTTGCCTTCTTTTTAGTTAAAATTTTCTCCAATTTATTGAGTCAGCATTTTTCTCAATTTATATTACTGATATGGATGCCATGTAGACGTTTTCATCAACAAATTAATTTGTTTACGAAAATCGGACCAATTTACAAATTTTTAAAAGTTATAAAATTTAATTGCAAAATATAATTCCAGCAGAACAAATTGTTAAAATAAAGAATTTATAGAACCAAATTTATATTTTTACCTTAAATGAAAGATCACAAGGGGAAGATTTGACTAACTCAAAGATCCATTCCACATTCGCAAAAAATTAAAAGAGATTAAGAGGCAAGAGCATTTTGAAGTAGAAAAATTAATATCATATTAATTTAAAGGGTTTTCTGATTCGACAATAAACAAACAGAACATAATTTCATTTTCTTAATTAACTTCATACCAGCTACTTAATTTTATATTATTTCTTCTATACTTTACTTCTTATAATTTTGTCATATTGTCAATGTGTTATTTTTTTTTTTTTTTTTTTTTTTGGCTCTATCTACTCAAAGTTCTATAATATTGCAATTTTGCTAGCTAGTTGCAATGAGAAAAAAATTTAATGTAATATATTCTTATCATCTATCCAAAATTTATATTTAAATTGTATATCAAATTTATAAGTTAATATGTTCTTTGGTGTTTTTCAATTTAGGTCTTTTTCACAACTCACCTTTGTATTTGGTCTAATTAACAACCTAAACCTTGTGTTATAAAATATTATATATAAAATCTTGTAGTGTATAAAACCCAACATAGAAAATCCTCTATTTGTTGCTGGACTCTCAGAGGTTTTAGTGCAACTCAAACACTAATTTTACTCCCGAATTTTTGTTTTTGTCCTAATGATATTTATTATGTATGCCCGGAAAACCCTATATGATAATATGAGATAACTATTTGTAACATCTTAAACTATTGTATTTTTTTTAATTTGCAACCGGCCCGAACTACAAAATGTCTAATTTTAACTTATATCCTCAACTATTATTTTTTAACAAATTGCAATTTGATTCCACTCATTGTGTGATACGTACACAAAATTTCTTCCACATGAGTTGAATCAGGTTACACTTTGTTATGTACAAAACAATAGTTGAGATTGCAAACTTAGATATTTTATAATTTGGGTTACAAACTCCAAAAAAAATGCAAAAATTCAAAATGGTCAAAATTTTATCTCTTATAATATATATATATATATATATATATATATATATATATATATATATGAAATTTTGCAATGTATGAACCCTATTTACTGACAATCTGAAAATATAAACCTGTTAAGAAATCTATATCACTGATGTTTCAACGTTCACAGTAAAATCACGGCTCTTGAAAGATTACGGAAGTGGTTTTTGCTTGGGAGAAAATCATTCGAGAGCATCTTTTAAATTTTAAGAGAAACGATTGCTATTATGAGAAATTGATAATTTTTCGTTTACTTGATGCACAATTAAATAAGGATAAAAGGGTAAAATTATATTAAATAAGAAAAATCGGGATTAGGGGGAGGCGAGCAAAATTATATTAGGATTTTATAAGTAATTTTTTATTTTCACAGGGTTTACGATGTTAATTTTAGTTAACACAGAGTTTATGATACAAATAACTCAAAAAGTAGGATTTAATACTAAGGGTAAAATAGAAATATCAAGTCTTAAATATGATGAAGTTAGTTCGGGGGCGATATGCAATAGTTTTAGAACATGGAGTTTTTTATATGAGTTTTTATAACATAAAGTTTATTTTGTGAGTTATTTATACCATACCCCCTATGTTAGGTAAAATGGGCAAAAAAAAAAAAAACTTGTGTTATAAAAATTAACACAGGAAACCCTGTGTTTTCAAAATATATGCATGCCGAACCCTGAAAATTTTTGGTGTTGGTAGAACACTAATTTTCTCTATTTATTTATTGGATGCGAAATAACTAATTTAACCTTTTATATTATGATATCGATCATTTCACATCTCTCTATATACCCTTTTTTATAATTGTTTATAGGGTTCTTCACGCAATTTTTATTTTGTACAGGGTTTCGGTGCATATAAAAAAAGGGTTTCGGTGCATATAAAAAAGTATTGAACAATATAGAGAGACGTGAGATGATCTATATCATAATATAAGAGGTTAACTTAGTTATTTCGCATCCAATGAATAGAGAAAATTAGTGTTCTACCAACACCAGAAATTTTCAGGGTTCGACATGCAAATATTTTAAAAACACATGGTTTTCTGTATTAATTTTTGTAACACATGATTTTTTTTGCCCATTTCATCTAACACAGGGGGTATGACGTAAATAACTCTTTATTTTGCTCTTTTCGTATAACATAGGGTTTATGCTGCATGTGGCTCTTTTAATTTATTTTCACGAAGCTTTTCTCTTATGTCTTAATCCTAACGAAATTCTTGAAATATAAACCGTTTGTGTTGAATGTATGATCCACTAAACGTAAAAGTTAAAATATAATGTCAGTTATAACTAACGAAATTTTCATGGATTTTTCTTGTCGATGAACGAAGTATAAGCATAAAACAATGGATTATGTAGCATGTTAACCTCTTTAATATCCATGAATTTCCTAAAGAGTTTGTATCAATTCTCAAGTACTTATTGCAAAATGCAGAGCTATCTACGACTCAACTGGCGTTGTTGGAAGGATTTGGTAGAGAAATGGTAAGAAAATGTGGGTGTTTGCCGCTTCCTATTTCTGTAATCGGAGGAATTTTACGTCAAGAAAAAACTCCGAGTGGGTGGGAAAAGGTATGTAAAAATACCGATTCGTATCTGCAACATGGAGATGGCGTACAAATAAACAAAAGAGTGACACACATATTAGATTTGAGTTACAATGTGTTGCCTTATAATTTGAAGCCATGTTTTCTATACCTTGGATGTTTTCCGGAGGATATAGAAATACCTACAAAAGAGTTGTACTTATTATGGATGGCTGAAGGAATGATCTCGTCTCAAGATAGAGGGAGAGAAGAGACTTTGAGAGATGTTGCTGAGCGATATTTGTCTGAGTTAACAAGTAGGTGCATGGTTCAAGTCACAATGATGAAGAGTCCACATATAATAAGTTTATATCATGTCGCCTTCATGATCTAATGAGAGATCTTTGTCTGTTGAAGGCAAAGATGGGACACAAAGAAGGAGGATTTTTTGAGGTTGTGGACACAAAGATGGGAGGAGAGAATTCGGTTAGTCGGTTGGCGATTCAGGATAAACCGAACGATAACATTGGTGAATATAAAAACTTGCGATCTCTCATGTTCTCTACGAAAAGCTGGAAATGGGAATGGAATAGCTTGGCTTCTGTTAATTTTGGAGTGTTCAAATCTCTCAAAGTATTAGTATTGCAAGGCTTTCAATACGGTAATGGAGAATTGCCCGAGGGAATTGAAAATTTGATCCTACTGAAGCACTTGAGTGTGCAAGATAGTGTTGTGGATAAGCTGCCATCACGTATATGCAAACTACCATGTTTACAATCTCTCGATCTCCGTACATATTTGAAAATCGAATTATGTAATTCTATTCATAAGTTGAGGAGTTTGAGGCATTTATTTTTAAATCGCAGTCCCTTGGATAGGGAAGTTATCGGAGTGAAATTGAAACTGAATGGCTCGACTGAGTTGGAAACATTGATCGGGTTCAACAGTGAACTAGATGATACTGCCGATTTGATTGAACTGCCAAAGCTTCGAGTATTGGACGGAGAAGTTCGTACCGAATACAATTTGTCAATGATTGTTGATCATATCTTGAAAAACGAAGATCGATTTCAAGAGACACGTCTTACTATACATTCAGGGGTAGATGACTGCTCAAAGGATCTTCTTAGGAAGACACTCATGTGTCCCTCATTAAGTAAGTTGTTCATCGGATGTCGTGTGGACAAACTACCATCCCACAAACCTCAGTTGGGTAAGAATTTAATCAGATTGAAAATAATGGACATTTATATATCGGAAGACCCGATGAAAATGCTGGAGAAGCTTCCCATGTTGAGAACCCTTTTGTTAGGTAACAGGGGGATACAAAAAAGTAATAAGAGAGGCGCACAGACCGATCAATCGTATCGGTCGTATTCTTGAATTTGGAAGATGGTTTTTGGGGTAAATGGATTTCCTCAACTCAGCGAGCTGACTCTGTGGATGCTACCCAATTTAGTAGAGTGGAGAGTCGAGGAAAAAGCAATGCCCAATCTCTCGAAGCTAGTTATCGGCAACTGTTGGCGATTGGATATGATTCCAGAAGGATTGAAGTTTATCGCTAAGCTCCAACAACTGACGATTAGAAGCATGCCACCAGACTTTGAAGATAGAGTTAGAGTGGTGGACGGTCAAAAAGGAGAAGATCATCACAAAGTCAGACATATACCATCCGTTGAGATAAGCTACCGGTGAAATGGTAGTAATTAACTAGCATATTTTTCCTTGAATTTTTGTGCAACCTTTTTATTAAGTTTTCGGAAAATTCCCGAAAAATCCCCAAATGAGGACTCAAATTTGCTTTAACTCCCCATTTTTAAAAAAGTTCCTCTTTGCTCCCTAGATGACAGGCCAAATTTGCTTTTAACTCCCCATAGTTGTATTAAAACTCAAGAATCTCGTACCCGAACCCCGGAATCACGTACTTAAATGCCCAAATGATGTATTTGCCCCCAAATACGAGATTTGGACATTTAAGTACGTGATTTCGGGGTTCGGGTACGAGATTCTTGAGTTTTAATACAACCTTCAAAAAAAATGGGGAGTTAAAGCAAATTTGGCTTGTCATCTAGGGAGCAAAGAGGAATTTTTTTAAAAATGGGGAGTTAAAGCAAATTTTTTCAACTTTTAGGTACTTTTTAAAAAAGACCCCTTAAGTTTTCCTTATACAAGACATTATATATTTTTTGCCTTATCTGTAATATTATCTTTAGGGACAAAATATACTTTGAATCTCTTCATTATATTTCATCTATTATTTACCATTTCTCGGCAAGATATTTACAAGAAAATTGCCCTTAGCTAGGTTGGTTGAAAGAGATGGATGTACAAGTATGAAGACGTTCAATAAGTATTTTAAATTGCTTGTACTTTATGTTCAATTTCAAACCATTTTTTCAATGTAACCTTTTTTCTTATTTTCAAAATAAATAGTTAAAAGTTCAAAACTTAAAGAAACAGTTTGCAATATTTATGTTTTTGCCCTACCTAATTTAAAATTTTACCCCCTCTATTTATATTTCATCTATTATTTACAATTTTTTGATAAGTATTTACGGAAAATTGCTCTTAGGTTGGTTGAAAGAGATGAATATACTTTCACCGAACAGAAAAAAGAAAGAGATGAATATACAAGTATAGAGACGTCTAAAAATACTTAATTTTTTAGTAGCTTATACTTTATTGTAAATTCAAACTATTTTTTCAATGTAAACTTTTTCTTATTTATAAAACAAAAATTTTAAAAGTTCAAAACTTAATAAATAATTCGATATTTGAGTATCATAACCATAACAAAATTTAACTTCTAAGTCAAGTTATTAACGCAGTAATCTAAATATCAAAAAGATAGAAATTTCTTGGACTTTACCAATAATATAGAACTCTTTCAATATTTTAGTAAATATAAAAATTAATATGTTAAATAACTAAAATTTTTAATAAAATAAACTATCTCTTAAATTTTACTTACTAAGAAAAAAATTAGTTAATTGTATGTTTGAATACTAATAATAGTCGAAATCGTAATTTAATCAATGTCAATCCACTTTATTATATCGACAATATTAACTTATTGAATAAAAACTATACGTACATTATTTAAAAACTGACAATAAATTTCTGGGTTTAATTTAATAATTAACTATCAAATTTTTTTAGTTTATTAAATCAAATAAATATGTATTCTTAATGTTAATTAATATTAGGAACATATTTGGGGGATAAATATGTAAAAAAATTGGTTCATAGTTCTTACTATATACCCCAAATCTTGGGAACTTGGTTTTAATTTTTATGCCTTGAATTTTCTTGTGGTCCAAAGCCCAATATAATCTACTTTTAGGCCCAATTTGCTCTTATACTACAATTTTTTCTAATAACACACGTGTTTACTTTTCTAAGAAATTGGTTCGTACTTCTTCTTGGGAATGCTTTGGTCACAATGTACTCAAAATGTGGACTGTGGAGAAATGGGGGTTGCCGGTAAAATGTTCGGCAAAATGCCTCGTACAAATTTGCCAATTTGGTTTCTTGGAAAGCCATTCTCTCGGGCTGTACACAGGAGGGTAGTTACGGATTGGAAGCTATTTTTGGATTTATTGAGATCGTTAAAGAAGGCATGAACCTCGATCATGTCTCATTCACTAGCGTAATCTCAGCTTGCGGTCAAGAGAGAAACTTGGATTTTGGGAAGCAAGCACACGCTTTATCAGTGAAAAGAGGATATAAGACTCATGTTTCGGTTTGTAACGTTTTGATGTCAATGTATGCAAAGTGCGAGTTCGCTAAAGATGCAAAATTGGTCTTCGAGAGTACTACCAATCCTAACGTACGTTGTCTCTTGGACAACAATGCTCTCCATCAACGACGAGGATGCCGTGAATTTAGTTCAAGGAGATGATAAGACGTGAAGTATACCCAAATGATGTCACATTCATTGGACTAATTCATGCCATAACTAACACGGCATGATGAAAGAAGGCCTAATGGTCCATGGTTTTTGCATAAAGTCAAACTTCCTTTCTGAAATCAATGTGTCAAATAGTTTCATTACCATGTATGGCAAACTCAATCTGGTGGGAGACTGTATTAAGGTTTTTGAGGATCTTGACTACCGAGAGATCATATCAATATGGAACGCCCTTATATCTTCTTATTGTTCAAACGGGGATGTACCAAGAAATTTTACAAGCATTCTTGTCGGTTTCAGAAGAATTACCATCAAACCCATGTACATTCGGTAGTGTCCTGCATGCAATCGCCTCATCTGAATCAATTTCCCTGAGGCAAGGCCAAAAATGCCACGGTTATATCACAAAACTTGGATTAAATACCGATCAGGTTGTCTCAGGTGCACTTCTTGATATGTACACGAAACGTGGGAGCATATGTGAATCCCGTGCCATATTTCACGAGCTAACTCAGAAAAATCAAGTTTTTTGGACATCTATAATCTCAGCCCCCTCAAGGCACGGAGACTACGAAGCTGTCATAAAGTATGTCAACGCGATGGTGACGAAGGAGTGCAGCCCGACTCAATCACATTCCTCTCTGTACTGACATCGTGTGGCCGCAACGGCATGGTTGACGGAGGATTAGAAATATTCAACTCTGTTAAAAAGGGAAAGTTGACCGTAATACCTTAATCACCCATTTTACGGCAGATTTGTCGGGATCTTTGTCCCGTGTATAGGCTTATTTATATTCTCTGTTTCCTCTGTAATTCAGACATACGAATACAAGAAAATGAATACCAATTTCAGTTTTACCCAAACATTGTCCATTAAAATTAACATGGTATCAGAGCGGGTTTCGATTCAATAACGAATCGAATACCTTGCTTCATCATCTACCGATGGAATCACTCACGAAAACCAGTCAATTGCCGGCCGAGTTTCACGCCCAGATGGCGGAACCTCTCAGGCACAGACAACCCGGAAAAATTACCCAAACCTCCATCAACATCAAACTCACAGATAACAACCAAGAACAGGCAACTCAGCCAACCATGCTCAACAGAGAGATCCGGAGAGATCTGTTAAAACAAGAACCCAAGGCCACGGTGGAGGCAGCCTACGCCTCCATCCGTAGAGAGACGGCACATTCCCACACCCTGAAGACGGTGGCGGCCGGAGGAGAAACCGAAACCCTAGAAATTGGGTCCGGCCTAGTCTCGAACAGGGAGAAAGGGGGAGGCCACCGTAAGATAACCACCGGAGTGGTGGCGAAAAGGAAAAACCGACGCGACACCATCGCGATTACAGACGGGAAAGGAGGCGGAGAACAGGGATCAAGAGATCCAAAGGGTGGCGCCGTCGTCCGGAGAGAAACCCAGCCAGGAGGGGCGACGGTTGGCCGTGCCAACGCCACCATCACCCCCGGCGGCGGCGGATCAGACAGGAGAGAGGAGAGCTGCACAGCAGTTATCGGGTTTGGGGGTGATGTCCCAAACCCTAACCCCCACATTTATAACTCTAAAGAATTTGTGCAAATGCCCCCATTTTTTGAGAATCTGCAAAAAGAACCCCAATCTCCTAATTATGCTCTTACCACCCATCTTACATTTAATGGGCCGTCAACTTGGATTTTGGATTGTGGAGCTACAGACTCTATGACATTTGACCTCTCCGATTTGACTGATCGGGTGACCCCTAAAATATCTCATATACAAACTGCTAATGGGGGTCAAGCGGTGGTAGAACAAGCGAGGTCAATTCTTATCACTCCGAAACTAAAACTAAGCAATTGTCTCTATGTCCCATCATTGTCTTATAAATTGCTGTCATTAAGCCACATAACGAGAGAGTTGAATTGTGTGGTCCTGATATATCCTCGTTTTTGCTTGATACAGGACACTCATACGAAGGAGATCATTGGGCGTGGTACTGAGAAAGGGGGATTATATTATGTTGATGAAGTGGAAACTCCATCCAGAGCTCTTATGTCAGCAGGGAAGGCTGCCACTCAACTTTGGCTGTGGCACAGACGTCTCGGGCATCCCTCAGTGGGGTATTTAAGGTTATTATTTCCCGCTCTATTTCGGAACAAGTCAGAGTTGAACTTTTCCTGCCAAACTTGCCTTGCTACAAAGAGCCATAGGGCCTCATTTAAACTTAGTAATACACGTGTTGAAACTGCTTTCTCACTGGTTCATTCGGATGTGTGGGGACCTGCCCCAGTCACCAATCAAAACCAGTTTCGTTATTTCGTGTTATTTATTGATGACTTCTCCCGAGTAACATGGGTGTATTTTTTGCGCCATAAATCTGAAGTCTATGGTACCTTTGTGGCATTCTGTAAAATGGTGCAAACCCAATTTGATAAGAAAGTTAAAGTGCTCAGATCAGATAATGGCAAGGAGTATGTTAACCATGAAATGGACAGGTTTTGTCGAGAACAGGGTCTCATACACCAAACCACCTGTCCAAACACCCCTCAACAAAATGGTGTCACGGAAAGAAAAAACCGAACCATCCTCGAAATGACTCGATCTCTTCTAACAGAGTCTCATGTCCCAAATCACTTCTGGCCCGAAGCCGTTGCCACTGCCACCTACCTCACAAATAGATTGCCCACACAAATCCTCAACCATAAAACACCCCTCTCTGTCCTCCAAACTCAAACAGTTATACCTCCCCATCTTACCTTACCTCCAAGAATCTTTGGGTGCACTGTATTTGTTCATATCCCGAAGCACGATAGAACCAAACTGGACCAGTGTGCTGAAAAATGTGTTTTCGTGGGGTATGCTCCCCATCAAAAAGGATACCGCTGTTATAATCCGGTTAGCAAAAGGGTCCATGTTACTATGGATTGCAATTTCGTGGAAACAGAGTACTTCTTCCTCACCAAGTCCAGGGTTCAGGGGGAGAGTCAGAGTGAACCCCTGTATTGGCTTGACTATCTTGGTTCAAAGGATACGGTTATTGAACTTGCAGAAGAACTCAGTACCACCACCACTGCACCAATGCCCAATGATTCCCCTTCTTATGATGTCCAACCTGAGGTAACTGAGGTAACTGAAACACTGAACCCCCCTTCTGATGATCATGTTGATATTCTTGATTTTGATTCCACTGGTGCTGCTGATAACACTGTTTCTGAGAATTCCACAGTAAGTCACAGGTACCCTTTGCCACAACGGAGCAACCGAGGGATTCCCCCAAATAGATACTCACCTGCACGTGTGTCCCGCTCATCTAAACATCCCATAGGGAACATGGTCAGGGGGAGTATGTCCGAGGTCGCTAAAGTCTTCTTTGTCAATTTATGTAAAGAAGAGATTCCGAGGACCGTGCAAGAGGCCGGACAAAGTGAGAAATGGAAGGAGGCCATGACAACTGAAATGGAGGCCTTGGAAAAAAACGGGACATGGGAGATATGTCGATTACCAGATGGGAAGAAGCCAGATGGGTGTAAATGGGTGTTCACCGTAAAACATAAAGCGGATGGCTCAGTCGAGAGGTACAAGGCACGGCTCGTGGCGAAAGGATACACTCAGACATATGGGATCGATTATTCTGAGACTTTTTCGCCTGTGGCAAAATTGGACACAGTTCGGGTGTTATTATCAGTAGCTGCCAATAGAGACTGGCCGCTCCACCAGTTCGATGTAAAGAACGCCTTCTTACATGGCGACTTGATAGAAAGGTGTACATGGAACCTCCGCCGGGGTTTGCAGGAAACTTTGGAAAAAATGAGGTGTGTAGGCTTCGGAAAGCACTGTATGGGTTGAAACAGTCCCCGAGGGCATGGTTTGGCAGGTTCACACTGGCAATGCAGAGTCACGGATATGTTCAAAGTAACTCAGATCACACCCTCTTTCTGAAACGACGGGGAGATCTAGTTACCTGCCTGATCATCTACGTAGACGACATGATCATAACAGGGAGTGATTTGGAAGAGATAGAACAGCTCAGAGAGGATCTCTTCAAGGAGTTCGAGATGAAAGATCTCGGGGGATTAAAGTATTTCTTGGGAATTGAAGTGCTGAGATCCAAAACAGGGATATTTATTTCCCAGAGGAAATATGTTCTGGATCTGCTTACTGAAACTGGGATGATGGACTGTAAACCTATTGAGACCCCTATGCAGGTGAATCATAGTTTGAAGATAGAAGAAAGTGGGGAACCAGTTGAAAGGGAAAGGTACCAACGCCTAGTGGGCAAACTGATTTATCTGTCCCACACGAGACCCGATATTGCGTATGCTATGGGAGTCGTTAGCCAATTTATGCACCAACCCCAAAAGGAACATATGGAGGCAGTAATACGGATCATTCGGTATCTAAAGGGAACAATTGGTACTGGGATTATGTTTGGTAAACATGGGCATTTAGACATAGAAGCCTATACCGACGCAGATTGGGCGGGGAACCCAAATGATAGAAGATCCACCTCCGGGTACTTCACTCTAGTTGGAGGGAATGTGGTGACCTGACGGAGCAAAAAACAGAAGGTTGTGGCATTGTCTAGTGCTGAGGCAGAATTCAGAGGAATAGCAAGAGGAGTAGCAGAGGTACTTTGGCTAAGGAAACTTATGACGGAGATTGGGATGATTCCTTCAGGGCCAAGTTCTCTCAAGTGTGACAACAGAGCTGCAATTAGCATATCCGGAAATCCTGTACAGCATGACAGGACTAAGCATGTGGAAGTAGATAGGCATTTCATCAAAGAGAAGTTAGAAAGTGGTATCATCACGATTCCGTTCGTCAGATCAGAAGATCAGCTGGCGGACATACTGACCAAGGCTGTCACTAGTCAGAGCTTTCGGGGAATACTGAGCAAGTTAAGGATCGGTGACTCCATCACTTAACTTGAGGGGGAGTGTTAAAAAGGGAAAGTTGACCGTAATACCTTAATCACCCATTTTACGGCAGATTTGTCGGGATCTTTGTCCCGTGTATAGGCTTATTTATATTCTCTGTTTCCTCTGTAATTCAGACATACGAATACAAGAAAATGAATACCAATTTCAGTTTTACCCAAACATTGTCCATTAAAATTAACAAACTCAATGGTTAACACCTATTGCGTCGAACCATTTGCTGATGAGCATTATTCTTGCATTGTGGATATGCTTGGCCGAGCTGGAAGGCTGAAGGAGGCCGAAGAATTTCAAGGAAAATCGTAAAAGAGAATACTCATATTTATGTCACCTAGATATATAGAGGGATGAAAATTGGAAAAAAAGATAAAAGAAATCGTAATAAAAATGATTAAACATGATAAAGGTCGAAAGGTCTCGTCTATTTTATTTGAATCAGTAACCTAACTTAATTTCAGGTAAGGAGGAATGAGTTTGTGAACCAATAACCATATGATATACAGCAATACAAGTTTGAGGCAGCAATTGAGGATGATAGGGACATTTCCCTATGATGGTGTTTGGACTTCTGTGGTGCATTTCAAGTTTGAGGGAACAATTCATGTACTGTTTGGGTGAAGGTAAGTCTATATTTTCATTATTTTGTGACACTTTTGAGTTTTATCTGATACTAATAAGTTGGTTGTAATTGTTTCTAGTAACTAATATAAGCCTGTCCAAAGTCAATAATGAAGTTCATGAATAGAAGGAGGTGGAAAAATGAAAATCGATTTGAGGTGAATATAATGTCTCCTCTCCTTTTCTTCTTTGAATCAATGTTCTTTAGATTATACGTGTTCACACGATTTATTTTATAAAAATATTTATATTTTGTAGAACATATCAAATATATAATTTTTCAAAATTAAAATTAAAATTTGATATTATTTCACTAATTAAATATTTTTTAGCAATAATCTCCTCAGATGTCTACATGCTGTCAAATTCAAGTTTTATTTGGTAATTATCTTTTTAATAATAAATATATTAAAAAGATAAATATTTATGTGATTTTATTTGATATTGGTTTTTTTTTTAAAAAATAAAAGAAATAAATATTAAATAAATTTGACTAGGATCTTGAATTCCACAACTATATAGAGGGGTTATGAGTAGTTTATTCTACACACATCAAATCAAGACGGAGCTCTACAAGGCCAAAGTTCTCACGGAAGAAGGCCGTTTGATCTGAGTTACGAAGTTATTAAATCAAGACGTTCGTAAATAAGTCGAAAGACTTTACGGATTAACGTTATTGAAATTCAGTTAGAAGTTGAAAAAGATCAACCCACCAAATCCATTAAGAAGCATAATCAAGGCGTTTGATTGACATTTCATATGTTATTAAGGCGTAACACTCAAGTTCATATATTATCAAGGCGTAATACTCAAGTCAAATCAACGTTGTTACCGACGAGTCATCAACATTCAGCAAATAAGTTGGAGGATGTCGATATATTTTGAAGATTTCAATAAAATTTTTCTAAATACTATTATATTAACTAAATAATTATTACAAACTCATTATTATAATTTTTTGAGATCATTTTATATAATAAGACCTAATATTTTGTGAGAATATTAGATATAAGTAAAAGCAAGATAAAGACAATTAAAAGGCCCACAATTTTCCAAAGTTTCTTTCCATATTTCAATTAGTAGCTGGTAGCCCGGTAGGAAAGGTGGCATGCAAAATGACCCCACAAACCGGTCACTTTCTTATCTCTTTCGTACAATTCAACGTGTGAACCTAAGTTAATTGGTAAACAATAATTGTGGTTGGATTATCGTAGGTGTTTCCTCTAAATTGAATAGGGGTGGTCCAGTGAACAAATTGCCAGAAAGATCCAAACTTGACTAATAATCTAATATTAATACATTCTACCTACACAACGAAACAAAAGAAGATGGTAATAAATGATAATTTAGTAACAACCAACTTGCTCTATGATGGTGATTTCTAATATATTTGGAGTTTTAACAAATCATAATATTATGGTGGAATTCCATTTTTACTCTCATCATGTGATGCAAGAAAACTTCTAAAATAATTTATAAATTACTATCGTATTTTCATAATTTGTTTTTATATTGACGTAGCCCTAATTTATATCAAGCAAACTTCAAATTTCAAGTCAATTTTAAAGCCATGATACCTGTCCATGAAATACGGACCATATGAGACTCTTCTTATTGGATACAGTTGATGTTTAATATTCTATTTTAGTATTTTCCCAGAAAGAGATTCCTAATTCCCGAGCGACAAACCAATTTTCTTTTACCTTTTTGAATATCACACCACATCCTAATCAACGACGACTTGGACAGTAGTGACTAGACTAATGTAGGTCTTTCCTTTTAGTCTTTATTATGAATAAAAAATGCCAAATTGTTAGAAGCAGACGGGGTATATCATATATGTATTCAAGCTTATATATGACGATGTGGAGTGGAATGAAAATATGTGCAGAAAACAAAAACATCTAAAATTCTCAACAGTTTGAAAAAAAAAAAGAAATCTAAAGAGAAAAAGAAAATGGTTGATTCAGTTGCAACAATTGCTCTTGAAACCCTTCGTGACCTATTGGTTGAGGAAGCTAAGTTCTTATGGAGTGTAGGCGGCCAAGTTGAAGAGATTCAAAGGCAACTCCAAACCATGCACGCTTTCTTGAAGGATGCTGATAAAAGAAGAGATAGCTACAACTCGGAGACAGTGCGTGATTGGGTCTTCAAGCTTCGGGAATTGTCCACTCAAGCTGAGAATGTGCTTGAAAGATATGCTATTCAAGTTCAATCCAAAAGACAAGGAAAAACACTCAAAAAAATACTCAAACGATTTACATGTATTTTGGGTGAGATCTCAGATTTACACCAGATTGGAGACGAGATCGGAGTCATCAGATCTCGCATGGCCGATTTGACCAACAGAGCAGAGTCCATTGCTAAAATAGGAGAAAGCTCCTCAAATTCGGGGGACCATGATATCGAATGGTCAAGGAAAACATTTGGTTATGAGACTGAACAACATTTTGTTGGTATGAAGGATGAAAGAGAACGCCTGGAATCACTGCTGACAAGTAGTGATGAGAGACCAAACAGAGTAATTTCCATATGTGGAATGGGCGGATTGGGGAAGACCACTCTTGCCACAAAGATTTACAGAGGAGAGACCGTGCAACGCCGTTTCGATGTTCGAGTGTGGGTTTGTATAAGCCAGCAGTTACAACTCAAGACTGTTGTTCAAGAAATACTAAATCAAATTTTCCCCGACAAAGAAGATCAGAAAAATATTAGGGAAATGAGGGAAGATGAATTGGTGAGAAAGTTGTTGGGTGTGCAAGATGAGAAGAAATGTTTGGTGGTGGTAGATGACATTTGGGAAATTGATCACTGGAATATGTTAAGTCGTTGCTTCCGCATTGCAGAGGATCGTTGCAGAATATTGATGACAACACGAAATGAGAAGATTGGGGCAGGAGAGTACCATGTCCACAAGCTCAAGTATTTGAGCGAAGATGAAGGCTGGGAACTACTTCGAAAGATAGCACTTCCACAAGGTTAGTTTCTCACTCTTTTCTTGTTTAAAGCCAAAAATACATATCTAATGACTTGTGATATTCATGTCATATATATCAGTGGGAAAATTGCGCTGTTGTTTCATAAACAAATTGATCAAATATACACAAACAAAACCGACACATATACACACAGAATTTATAATTTATTAAATACTTTGGTGTTGCTTTTAACTCCCCATTTTTTTTGAAGGTTGTATTAAAACTCAAGAATCTCGTACCCGAACCCCGAAATCACGTACTTAAATGTCCAAATCTCGTATTTGGGGGCAAATACATCATTTGGGCATTTAAGTACGTGATTCCGGGGTTCGGGTATGAGATTCTTGAGTTTTAATACAACTATGGGGAGTTAAAGCAAATTTGGCCTGTCATCTAGGGAGCAAAGAGGAATTTTTTTAAAAATGGGGAGTTAAAGCAAATTTGAGTCCTAATTTGGGGATTTTTCGGGAATTTCCCGGTATATTTATGATATTAACCGAATGTCGGGGCTTCTATGGTGCACGGATACTTCTAAAAATATAATTTTGTCGTATCATGCTGAATACTTGTGCTAGACATTTTTCATGTAAAAAAATTGTATATATCGCTATATGTATATTGCCATGTCCGTGCATGATCATAAATGAGGAATTGAGTGTAATTCTTGAACTACAAAGCTATGTTTAAGAGTTAATTAAATAAATAGTTAATAACTTTGAAACACAAGGAGAGGGTGAATAGTAATTTTTGTTTGAACTACTTGTTAGAAATGTAAAAGCACAAGTTGAGTAAATTGATTGACTACCTAAATTATGAACTCAGAATTTTTTAATGTGTCCGACACTTCTTATGTAAAGTATTAAAAAAAATTTATATTGTTGTATCGTATCATTTCATATTTATATCGTTATACCTGTATTTATTATCATAAAATTTATAAACTTACAAATTTGAAAGAATTAGTCCACTCACTAGGAATATTACAAATACAATAATTGGAATGTGTCGGGAACATATCTAATGATGTTTCAAGACTATTTCTAGGATTCAAAACACAAACAAATAAATATTATAAGGACACTTCAACCCTAGGTGTGGTATGTTCTACAAAACTATATAAAGCTCGAATAGTTCAGTGGTCGAAACTTCATCCCATAAGTAGTTGTTCTGCAACGGTTAAAAGTCATTAAATGTCATACTTACGTACCTAAATGATTAGAGGAATTCGAATTCGAATTATTACTCTAAAAAAGAACTTTTTAACTATTTGTACCAAGCCCTCGTAATGTTTGCTTAAAGAGTCATAAGGCCCCTAATTTTTTTCTTTTTTCTTTTTCATTTTTTTGTTCCCTGAAGGCAATAGTTAATCATATGATAAATGACATTCTTCTGAAAATTAAGTTAATGATGTCATCGTGAAACCTCCTAAAAATGAATAAGGTAGGCACAATATATAACAAATAATATTTTGTCAGATATTAAAAAACGTAACGTTAAATATTTAATCCCTGGTTCTAGCTAGGGGCTAACAAATACACTCCATAAATCAATAAAGTTTTCAAAATTCTTTACCTCACATAGACATGTTAGTTTAATTTTTCTTGTCACATTATCCGTACTAGTATAGTAGTACCATTTTTTATTTTTATTTTTTGGGGGGGGGGCAAAATACACGCGGTCAAAGGGATTCGAATCCGAATCATTGATTTCAAGAAAGAAACCTCAAACCACTTGAGTAACCCTTGTCATGGCTATCGGTAGTAGTAGTATTATTATTGCAATTTTATTCTATTCAAATTCTTTATAATATTGCAATTAATTTTGGTAGAATTACAATGAGAAAATATTTAATGTAATTTTTATTATCCATCTAAAATCTACATATAATTTTTTGTATATAAAATGTATAAGTTAATGTGTTTATTGGAGTGTTGTAATATATTTATCACAAAGTTATATTCTTATATCTTTAATTCTGACGAAATTCAAGAGTTTACGTTTGAAAAAAAAGATTTAATGAAATTTTAGAGGTGATATCTCAAATGAAATAATAATAATAATAATAATAATAATAATAATAATAATAATAATAAATGATATTTTTGTCACTCGATAATAAATTAGAAGCGAATTTATCAATTTAGGAGTCCAAATAATAATTTTCAAAATTATATCTTTGTTGACTTTTGTATAAGAATGCACATTTTTTCTATATTAAATTTTAATATGTGATAATAATCATAATAAACATAAAACGCAAGATTCTACTATTCAAAAGAAAGAGAAGTATCTTTCAAAAAAAAAAAAAAAAGAATGGAAAAGAAAGAGAAGTATATATAAGAGGAATACTGTACATGAAGAGAAATAGAGGACAGAGATTATAATGAGTTGAAATTTAAAGAGTACAAAATCGAAAAGGCAGATTCTTATTAAACTATGATTTATAAAGAAATCGTCAGAACAAAATTGATTCGTATTATCAAACTTATAGTGTCAACATGATCTATGATGGAACAAGATTTGTCATCGATCATAGTTTTATGGCTGAATTCAACAAAAACTTCATGGATTTTTCTTTGGATGAATGAAGTATATTTTTAAATATTGACATAAATTAATGAATTATAACTTACATGTTAACTTCTTTAATATTCTTGAATTTCCTAAAGAGCCCGTATCAATGCTCAAATACTTATATTATAAATGCAGAGCTACCTACAACTCAACTAATGTTGTTGGAAGGATTTGGTAGAGAAATGGTTAGAAAATGTGGGTGTTTGCCGCTTGCTGTCTCTGTAATTGGAGGAATTTTGCGTCAGGAAAAAACTCCGAGCGGGTGGGAGAATGTATGTCAAAATACTGATTCATATTTGCAACGCGGAGATGGTGTACAAGGAAACAAAAGAGTGACACAAATATTAGATTTGAGCTATAGTGTGTTGCCTTATAATTTGAAACCTTGTTTTCTTTATCTTGGATGTTTCCCAGAGGATACAGCAATACGTACAGAAGATTTGTACTTATTATGGATGGCTGAAGGAATGATCTCATCTCAAGATAGAGGGAGACAAGAGACACTGAGAGACGTTGCTGAGCGATATTTGTGTGAGTTAGCAAATAGATGTATGGTTCAATTGACCATGGATGAAGAGTCCGCATATAATAGGTACGAATCGTGTCGTCTTCATGATCTAATGAGAGATCTCTGTCTGTTGAAGGGAAAAGAAGAAAGGTTTCTTGAGGTGGTTGATACAGATCAGATGGGAAGGGAAGATGTTTTTTTAGTAAGTCGGTTGGCAATTCATGTGGATAAACCCCAGGATAACATTAGTGAAAATAAACACTTGCGATCTCTTATGTTCCCTGTGAAAGAGTACTGGGAACCATTTAGGGAATGGAATAGCTTGGTTTCGGTGAATTTTGGAATGTTTAAGTCTCTCAAAATTTTAACATTGGAAGGTTTTAAGTCTGGCAATGGAGAATTGGCCAAAGGAATTGAAAAATTGATCTTATTGAAGCACTTGAGTGTGAAAGGTAGTGAGGGGAGTAAGCTGCCATCAGGTATTTGCAAGCTACCATGTTTACAATCTCTTGATCTTCGTACAGATTATAGAATTAAATTACCTAATTCTATTCATAAGTTGAGGAGTCTGAGGCATTTATTTTTGAATCACTACCACAGGAAAGTAATTGGATGGGGGAAATTGAAATTGGGTAGGTTGATTGAATTGGAGACACTGATTGGGTTCAACAGTGAATTAGATGATACGACCGATTTGATTGAACTGCCAAAGCTTCGAGTATTGGATGGATTAGTTCATAATGCATACAATCTGTCAGTGATTGTTGATCACATCTTGAAACACCAAGTCCGGTTTCGAGAGACGCGTCTTATTATTTCAGGGAGAGATGGCTGGTTCTCAATGGATCTTCTTCGCAAGACACTCATGTGTCACTCACTAAGTGAATTATTCATTTCAAGCAGTGTGAACAAACTACCACCCTACGAACCTCAATTGGGTAAGAATCTGATTAGATTGGAATTATGGAGGTGTTATATATCGGAAGACCCAATGGAAATGCTAGAGAAGCTTCCCATGTTGCAATTCCTCAAATTAGGACCAGAATCATTTTTCGGGAAAGAGATGGTTTGTGGGGCAAATGGATTTCCTCAACTCAGGGAGCTTACTCTGTTTTTGTTGCCCAATTTAGTGGAATGGAGAGTGGAGGAAAAGGCAATGCCCAACCTCTCCAACCTAGTTCTCTTGGCTTGTGGGCAATTGAAGATGATTCCAGACGGATTGAAGTTTATCACTACTCTCAAACAACTGGAAATTAAATCAATGCCAGACAGATTCGAAGACAGGGTAAGAGTGGTGGAGGGTAAAGAAGGAGAAGATTATCACAAAATCAAACACATACCTTCCATTCATATAGGCTAATAATTTCTTCCCAAATGTATTGAGGCCTACGCAAATGGCTACTCGCATCTTTCTATTAAGTTTTCCTTATACAAGACATCATTTTTTTTCCTTATCTGCAATTTTATCGTATCTCTACATTATATTTCATCTATTATTTACAATTTTTCGATAAGATATTAAGAGAAAATTGCGCTTAGATTGGTTGGAAGAGATGGATTCACACAAGTATTCAGACATCCAAATATAGTTTATAGTTAATTTCAAACTATTTTCAAATATAAACCTTTTTTTATTTATAAAACAAATATTTTAACGGATATTTTAAATTTAATTCTAAATAGGACTTGAATATTGCTAAATATAATTGTGGGTAATCTTTTATGGAAAGATTTTTTATTGTTTTTTTAACTCATATGGACTCGATTCAAACCCGTGGTCTTATCGTGAAGAATGAACTCATTAACACTTGCACCACCTCTTACTGGCATCTTTTAAGAAAAAGATGAATCTACTATCATTGACTTCATAATTTCCATATTCTTTTTAAGCTAATAATAAAAAAATTAATTGGTCTATTTATTTCTACCAAAAAAAAAAAAAAAAGAGTCCAATATTTATTCAAATATTTATAAATCCATAAATATTTAAAAAATATATCTAATTATTGGATAATAATCTAAGAAGTTATTATTAAATCTTAAATAGTTTACATATATTTAGGTTTTCCTTACTAAGAAAAAATTGCTTATTTGCATATTCGAGTACTAATAATAGTCGAAATCGAAATTTAAACAATGTCAATCCACTTTGTTATATTGACAATATTAATAATTTATCTTAATTTGTGTAGTTTATTAAATCAGAAAAATATGTTATTTTTACTGTTGATTAATGTAAGGAACACATTTGGGGGATAAATATGTAAAAGAAATTGGTTTTAATTTTGAACCCTCGAATTTTCTTGTGGACCTGATCCACCACCAAAGCCCAATACATTCTACTTTTAGGCCCAATATGCTCCTACACTACGTTTTTTTTTTTTTTTAAAAAAACGTGTATTTTATTTCTAAATACAAAGTAACGTTTTCACAATACAAGATTTGTGAAAAAATATGAATTGAAGTCGAATCCTGCAGAAAGTTTGAGCGCCACCGCCGTCGCCGCCGCGCTGTCGCACTCTATCGCCGCCGTCTCAATTCATTAAGTTTTTTTCTGTTCCTTGTTACTGTTTTTTAGCTATTTTAAACTTGCTACGAAAGATATCTTACTCCAACAATGTTCTTTAACTGGAAGGAGGTTTAGCAGCTCATAGCAGGTCCATTGCTATCTGGTCACAGCTTTCTTTTGTATTCTGATGATAAGCCGTCAGTTCAAACTCGATATCCTCCACAAATTGATCTCAAAACGCGCGAGTAATTTCAAGAATTCTTTCACATTTTACCATGGACACCACATGCTCGATGAAATTCCTAAGCCATCGATTGTCTCTGCTCACCGTTTCATGCTCAATCTCATGCACCAAAATCGCCAGGGTGAAGCACTTAGTGTGTTCAAGAGACATTTGCAAATGGGTCTTTCTGGAGTTGATCAAGTTGCGTTTGCACTTGCTTCCAAGGCTTGTCTTGCTCACCCAGAACTGGGGTGTCAAGTCCATGGTTTTGCAGTAGTATCTGGCTTTATGGATTATCTTTCTGTAAGTAATTCTTTGATGAATTTGTACTGTAAATCGAAGGATATAAGGAGGGCTTTCTGCATCTTTGAGAAACTGAATAACCCTGATACGGTTTCCTACAATACAGTGTTGTCGGGGTTTGAGGATTGTGGAAATGCACTCCTTTTTGCTCGTGAGATGCATTCAGCTGGGATTTCTTTCGATGCAGTAACATATACTACAGGTCTTGCCCATTGTGCTGATGCGCAGGAGTTTGATTTCGGGGTGCAATTGCATTGCCTTGCTTTGAAGTGTGGTTTGAAGACAGAGATTTTTATTGGGAATGCTTTGGTCACCTTGTATTCAAAATGTGGAGAAACGGTGGATGCTAGTAAAATGTTCGAGGAAATGCCTTGTAGAGATTTGGTTTCTTGGAATGCCATTCTCTCAGGCTATACGCAGGAGGGTAGTTACGGATTGGAAGCTATTTTTGGATTTATTGAGATGGTTAGAGAAGGGATGAATCTCGATCATGTCTCATTCACTAGCGTAATCTCAGCTTGCGGTCAAGAGAGAAACTTGGATTTTGGGAAGCAAGCACATGCTTTATCAGTGAAAAGAGGATATAGGACTCATGTTTCGGTTTGTAATGTTTTGATGTCAATGTATGCAAAGTGTGAGTTCATTAAAGATGCAAAATTGGTCTTCGAGAATACTGCCAATCCTAGCGTCGTCTCTTGGACAACAATGCTCTCTATTGACGAAGAGGATGCTGTGAATTTATTTAAGAAGATGATAAGACACGAAGTATACCCAAATGATGTCACATTCATTGGACTAATTCATGCCATAACTAAACACGGCATGATGAAAGAAGGCCTAATGGTCCATGGCTTTTGCATAAAGTCAAACTTCCTTTCTGAAATCAATGTGTCAAATAGTTTCATTACCATGTATGGCAAATTCAATCTGGTGGGAGACTGTATCAAGGTTTTTGCGGATCTTGACTACCGAGAGATCATATCATGGAACGCCCTTATATCGTCTTATTCTTCAAACGGGATGTACCAAGAAGCTTTACAAACATTCTTGTCGGCTTCAGAAGAATTACCGCCAAATGCATATACATTCGGCAGCGTCTTGCACGCAATCGCCTCATCTGAATCAATTTCCCTGAGGCAAGGCCAAAAATGCCACGGTTATATAACAAAACTTGGATTAAATACCGACCCGGTTGTCTCGGGTGCACTTCTTGATATGTATGCCAAACGTGGGAGCATATCTGAATCCCGGGCAATATTTCACGAGTTGACTCAGAAAAATCAAGTTTCTTGGACGTCTATAATCTCAGCCCACTCGAGGCACGGAGACTATGAATCAGTCATGAAGTATTTCAACGAGATGGTGATGGAAGGAGTGAAGCCCGACTCAATCACATTCCTCTCTGTACTGACATCATGTGGTCGTAACGGAATGGTTGATGAAGGTTTAGAAATTTTCAACTCAATGGTTAACACCTATTGTGTGGAACCATTTGCTGAGCATTATTCTTGCATTGTCGATATGCTTGGCCGGGCTGGAAGGCTGAAAGAGGCCGAAGAATTTCTAGGCCGGATTCCTGGTGGGCCCGGAATATCTGTTTTGCAAAGCCTGCTTGGTTCTTGTAGGATCTACGGAGATGTGGATATGGCCATTAGAGTTTCTGATGCTTTGATTGCTATGGAACCTAATGAGTCTGGATGTTATGTTTTGATGTCTAACTTATTTGCTGAGAAGGGTAAGTGGGAGAAAGTTGCCAAAATGAGGAGGATGATGAGAGATAGGAAAGTGGTGAAAGAAGTGGGATTTAGTTGGGTTGATGTTGGCAATGGCGATGAATCAATGTATTTGCATGGATTTTCATCTGGTGATAAGTCTCATCCCAAGTCTGAGGAAATCCATTTGATGGCTGAACTGCTTGGAGCAGAAATGAAAAGAAGAAGAGTATCAAGAACCTTTACCATTTGATACGAATACGACACGAACGGACACAGATACGACGACACGGTAAAATGAGATTCTCACAAGTATGTTGGTGCACTAGAGGTATCAAGTATTTATTGGAACGATTTAAATGTATTTTAAATATAGGATTAAATTACATCTGGACCCCCTATAGTTAGGCATATTTACACTTGGATTCCTTTTAATTTTAATATAAATCACAAGTATATATTTCTTTTTTTCCCTATATTTTGAAACATTCTTACCCTGAGCCTACGGAAGAGGGGCTGAACACTGCCTCCCATGTGTGTAGGCAAAAGAGTTTATTGGAAAATAGTATGTCTGGAAATCTATATATTCATTGTTAACAGCAGAAAATATTTTATTTAATTATTTCTTTTTTCTTTTTTTGTAATTGTTAAAAAAATAAAAATTTTCTCTAATCTGTATAGGAGAAACATGGCAAACCAAGGCCGTTCCGACAACACCCACAATGCTGGACAAACTAGGACTCAAGATCAGGTATAATTGTTTTTCATAATATTATTGTTTAAAAAAAATCCTGAAAATTGAAAACAATTTGTAATAAAAATTACTAAATTTGATAAAAGATGAAAAGGTTTCGTTTATTTTATTTCAATGAGTAATGTAAATTTCAGGTGAGGAGGAATGAGTTTGTGAACCAACAACCATCCGATATGCACAACCAAGGTCAAGGAGAGATGGACACGATGAATGAATCCGGTGGCGGCGCCACCACCGGCACAGCCACGAATACTCCGGCTGCCACCACCAACTATCCAACAAGTACCAACTTCCCCGTGCACCAGGATATAAGATAATAGGGTTTAAAATGTTTCGCAATTCTTTGCCTTTTTTTTTTTTTTTCCAATTAGTGTATTAGTTGATTGATATTGTCACAATTAATTGGAATTTGGAACCCCACAGGGTTAGTCCAAGTGATTAATGGTTTATTCTTCAATGTAAGGTTCTAGTTCGAATTTTGTTTTGGGTGTGCATGTGTTTAAAAAAAAAAAAAAATTGGAACCCCTTTTGGCTTTTGTCATTGCTTTTATAAATTTTAAATGTAATTCCAAAAAATTATGAATTCGTATTATATCTATAATTATATATGGATCCCAACGGAGTATAGAGAATTATAATTTGGTACTACTTAATCAAATAGTTATATTTACACCCTCCCATAAATTTAATAATTACATTTGCATACCCTCATGAATATAAACAACCTAACCTACATTATTGAGGGATCACCAAAAAGATGGGATTAGAATTTTAGGAATTGAAAGAGATCAAAGAAGAAATAAAAGTTCATAATTTGTGGGTGAAAAAAGCAGACATTTGATTTTCGTACATAAAACTAAATTTCTTGTAAAAATAATTTAGAATATTGCAATGTGCTTTAGTAAATCGATAATATGATAATTAAATATTTCGTATTTGAATTTTTAAACATATAATCTAAATTGAGAAATAATTGGGACATATCAATTAGAAAAGAAAAATCTATATTGTATCAAGATGAAGTTTATTTTTCCTTTTTTGACTTTTTACTAGAAGTTTTAAACCTCATTGGCGCAGGCAAGTTCAAAACTTTAACATTCTATTTAAAATGGAGTAATAAACTAGATCCGAGATTCTAAATAACTACCTGCAGTATGAAAATATCTTATCCTGACATTCCACTACTAATTACGACATTTAATATTTGAATAAATTAAGATTTTATCTTTTTTATAATTTGTTCCATAAGTATCGTATTTACCGAAAAGAGAGAATAATATTAATCAATATCCAAAAACAAAATATCCGATAAAAAACAAAATATAGATCAGAACCTAGAAGAGCCAAAATTACATTCTAAGCAAACAAGTGAATCACATAATTCACCTAAAAGTTTAGAATGTTAGTTTACTACTGCTGGAAGTCCAGTCCAGTTCTGGCTCGCAATGCCAATGACAAATGGATTTTTGGGTATACTTGTAATTTCTGGGACGTTTTTGTCACGGTACTAGAGCTTTTGGGAATTCACGGGTGTTTTCAGCTTGCTTGAAACCGAAGTTTTGAACATATTAGTGTAGAATCAAATTTTGAATCGGTAATCTTCCTCATCAAAGTAACAGATATAGAGGATCATCCTCTTGATAATATTATTCTTGATTAGAGAGTTTTTCTTGCGCTACCAGCTTGAGAAAGTGAAATTATTCATACACATTTTGAAGTGAGAATGCTTGTGACCACGGATATGAGGGGTAGGAGACTATTTTATTTAACACACCGAATAAAGGTATTGAACTTTTATTGAAAGAAGAGTATCCAAATTTTATTTAATTTTAAGAATTAATCTTTTATAAAAACAGAAAGAATTCTAAGTAGACATCGAAAGACATGATCTCGAATCTCAAATCAAAGATCAGAATAAAGTTTTATTCTATATTTATAGTGTGAGTGCTATAAAATTTATAAAAAAATATTAATATAAATATTAAATAATTATACTCCCGTACTATTTAATTTAAAAATTCGACCACGCTCAAGTAGTCAGTAGAGCCACAATTTATTCAATACTTGAACATTGTTTCTTAACTTTCTTTTAAGACAACTTTATTATCCAATATCCATATTATGGAAACTACAAAAAAAAAAAAAAAAAAAAAAAGGACTGAAAATACGCACAAATCAATCCTAGATTCAACACGATTCACATGGCATGAAGCAATACTTTATTACAAAAGAGATCAACCCACTTTTCTAACGGCTCCCGTAACGGCTTTCTCCGGATCTTAACGGCAGTCAAATCCAGTCTAGTCTCTTCTCGCCCACAACTGACGTGATTGACGTCCACTGTTAAATTTACTACGACCTTTCCGTCAAAGGCGCACGTTAGACCCACGGTAAAGTAATCCACTACTTTGAGCAGCACGAGGGGAGCTCCACCTTACCCTACACTCCTCTCTCTCTCTCCTCTTTGGTTCACGACGAATGAAGAGTAAAATAAGCACTGAAATGAATCTGAGTGAAGCCAACGACAGATAGTTGGGTGTACACGCGCATAATCATTTTCACGTATATGCTTACACATACAATCATTCTCTGATTTTCACTCTCTCTCTCTCTCTAAGTAGTTTTGTGATCTTTGGTTGCTCTGTTTTTCTGGGAGCTGGAGGATGGGGAATTCGCTGAGTTCTGTGGTTGGGGAGAGTGTTTGGAGGGTTTTGAGGCTTTTCGATGTCCATTCAGTGGATCGTGGATGCGGATTTAGCTCGTAGTTTGGGGTTGAATTGTTGTGGAATCTGGTTGTTGGGTCGGTTTGGAGCTCATTATTTGCAGATCTAAGTGGGTTTGAATTTGTCGGTGATGTTGCAGTTCGATAAGTTTGGGTTCGTCATTCGCGGAAGCGGTGAGTTTCCTGGTTTTAATTTGAGTAATGCTGGGTTTGTTTGCTTTTTGGAGTTTGTTGAGCTGGATTTTTTCCATTTTTGGGGGTATTTAATGGTGTGATGGTTGTATTCCGTATCTTGATTCTTTGTGTTCTTTTAGGAAATGTTGTTTGATTGTTTCTGAAACTAGATGTATAGGAGTAGCAAAAAGTTTGGTTTTTTGAGACTTTTTGTTCCAATTTGTCAACTTATTTCCTTAAATTGGAGTGATCAGTTTCAAGAATTAAAGTTAACTGGTTAAAGTGTGTTGCTGACATTGTATGTGTAGTAGTGATTTGTGTTTCTCTTTAGGCCTTAGGGAAATGGTGGGAATGGGGCTGCCACTAGCATGTTATATGGTCAAAGCAATGCACATTTGGAATGCAGAATTTGCTATATTCACCAAAAGAAGGATGTATCAATTATTGACCAACTTTCTTGTGCATTTGTGTTGTATATATCAATTCCAGGGTTGCTACAAGAGGTCCGTTGGTGTGTCCTGAAACAGTTATTTCTTTTCTGGTCTATATTATCATGCACCGATGCTAATTTACATGGCAAAATGCTGGAAAGAGAGGCCGTGTCTCCGGGCACTGTTCTTTTGGATTCACCCGCCATGCCTGAGTTGCCCTTACCTGCCAATCTGCCATCATTTCATAAAGCTCGAAGAAATCATATAAGCCCTTATGGCGCACCTTCTCAATCTCCTACTTATGGTCATTTTGAAATATCTGCTCCCCCTTCAAGCTCGTATTTGCCAAAAAATTCAATGCCGAAGAGTGCATCAGTGCCTGCTAGTGATTCACATCCACGCCTCTCGGAGGTTGCTCCTGCTCAACCTGAACCTGGTACTATAACTGCTGGTCTAGCTCAACCACCACTATCTCCAAGCATCTCGAGTAAGATTTGATTGTATTCCCAATTTCTTGCTATAAGAACCGTGAATTAAAACTATGAACCTACTTCTCATATGGGTCTTTACTTTCTTCTTCCAGGTTGTTGTGGACCAGACATGGTGCACAAACGAGAGAGCCGGGGCTGCCACTGTGTATATCCAATAAAGCTTGATATTCTTCTTTTGAATGTCTCCTCTAACCCTAACTGGACCCTTTTTCTGGAGCAGTTTGCTTCCCAGCTAGGGTTAAGAGTGTCACAAATTGAGCTCATTAACTTTTATATGGTCGGTATATCTGGACTTAATATATCGATGGACATTACTCCCCATACGGGTATAAGTTTTTCTGCCAAGGAAGCTTCCGGAATAAACTCTTCACTGGCAATGCACAAGGTTCATCTTGACCCTGCTTTAGTGGGTGACTACCGGCTTCTAAACATAACTTGGTTTAAACCACCATTTCTGCCTCAAGGTAATATTCATGTTTCCAATGATACAGTATAATTGTATTTTGATAGTGCGAATCTGTGCTAACCTGAATCTTATTTGTTGATCTGAAAATTTCTGCCTTTTGTGATTGTATACTTGTTGGTTATTTAATAATTTGTTTGTTCATATGTAATCATGTTCATGTTAAATTGTGTAAAGATATAATGATCAAGCACAAATTTAAATATATATCATATATATATTATGTTTGTATGTATGTCATTAAACATGGAGATTTAAGATTGATAAGTCCAATTGTATTTTCCTCGGCAGCACATTTTCTTTCTTTTCTTCTTAGTAGCAAAAAGTATCTCTGCTTACTCAATCATCCCACTCCCAGCCCCTGCATAAGCATCCTGATTGTGTTATTACAGTTTGTTAAGTTCTTGTACATAAAAACGGACCATTTTTTCTATACAGCTCCAGTTTCTGCTAAACCTCCGGTGGAAGCACGGCCACACCTTCCATCAACTCCTGCTGCAATTGTCACTTCAAAAAAAGTGAAACGGCCGAGTTTAGTTGTTGTCATTGGACTCGGAGTCATAATATTAATAGTTACTATCATTTCTGTTGCTTTGATTTGCTTCTGCATATATCGTCAAGGGAAGCATAGTGAACCTCTCAAAGAAACAGGTATTTGAGGAGTTGCATTCAAAATGCGTTTCTGTTTTGAAGCTTTATACTTATTTAACATTGATCCTTTGAAATCAGTTTTGTTGAAAACATGTCCATTGTTTCCTCTTATCTAAATAACAAGATCGTCATGCACACTGACATGTACTGCATTCAATTACTTTGGTCTTATCCCTTCTAATCAATGCTTAAGATAGCTTTAATTATTTGTTGCCACCTTTGTTTCTTGCTTTTCTATTTTTGGGTTCGCTTTTCTTTCTGGATAACACACTTGATTTTGTGCAGTAGCAAAACAAAGGACTGTGGAAACAGTTCAAGCAGTAGGATCTCTTCGCCATCCAACCAGTACACGATTTCTCACCTATGAAGAACTAAAAGAGGCTACAAATAACTTTGAGCCGGCAAGTATTCTTGGAGAAGGTGGCTTTGGAAGAGTTTTCAAGGGTGTATTGAGTGATGGTACTGCTGTAGCCATAAAGAGGCTCAGTACTGGTGGACAACAAGGAGATAAAGAGTTTCTGGTTGAAGTTGAGATGCTTAGTAGGCTGCATCATCGTAATCTGGTGAAACTTGTTGGATATTATAGTAATCGTGATGCCTCACAAAACCTACTATGCTATGAGCTTGTTCCAAATGGAAGTTTGGAGGCCTGGCTCCACGGTAATGATTCAACACTATCAATATAAACTTATTGAGTAATAATTATAGTGCCATTCCCTGCAGCTATAGGCAAATTATGTAAATGTCCCCGCTTCGTTCAAATTAACACATACCTCCCTTATAACTTATTTACTAAATATAACTGAACTGATGTCAATTCAAATATAAGTAAACTTTCCAGTGCCTGGTGCGCAGATAATCTCATCCAAGTTTGTTAATAATATTTTTGATTCGAATTGAATTTCGAGAGTTGGGGGTATTTGTGATCTTGAACCAAAAGGGGGGAAGTTATGTATTTACATTTGATATCTGTGTGATTGACCCTTTTTGTACACTTATTAGCTGAAGCGGTAAGGATAGGGATCCTTAAGATAACTCTGTTATGTTACAGGACCCTTGGGACTAAATTGCCCGCTCGATTGGGACACCAGAATGAAAATTGCTCTTGATGCTGCACGAGGACTTGCATACTTGCATGAGGATTCTCAACCATGTGTCATTCACAGAGATTTCAAGGCATCAAATATATTGCTTGAGAACAACTTTCATGCAAAAGTTTCTGATTTTGGCCTTGCCAAGCAGGCCCCTGAAGGCAGAGCTAATTACCTATCCACCCGTGTTATGGGAACTTTCGGGTTTGTCTCCGACGGCTCGATTTCCTCTTTTCTTTTCTGTTTCTAATTTTATTTTACTTTTAACATAAATCTTTTTTAACACTTGGATTGTCCCAAACCTTTCAAAGGTATGTCGCCCCCGAGTATGCTATGACCGGGCACCTATTAGTGAAGAGTGATGTCTACAGTTATGGAGTTGTTCTTCTCGAACTGTTGACGGGAAGAAAGCCCGTAGAAATGTCACAACCGGCAGGCCAGGAGAACCTTGTTACCTGGGTTAGTTACTTTTCTAGATCAAATTTTAATCTTTACTTTTTCTGTCCATTTCAGCAACAACTTGTATCCAGGTATCTAATTTCATTCGTTAATTACCAGCAAGAGCTAACTTTAGCAACTTAGGAGGCAAACACTCTTCTCTAAGCGCCGTAACAACTGTTCAAAATAATAGCAACTTTAAATAATGGCAGTTTACATATCGTTAGCTTAGCTATTCGATCAATTAGATATTTAGATTAGTGGTTCCTAATCGTACACAAATGTCTCAAATTTGGGGTTGTGTTAATGTACAATGGCAATTCTTCTCTCTTCTTCTCCAAACGGACAATGATATAAAATCTTGGACGAGATAGAACCTAGAGGTACTTGTAATTTTGGAACTAATAAGGGATCTTAGTGTAATAAAATCTCCTGTTTTTTGTTGTATTCTTGCAGGCTAGGCCAATACTAAGAGATAAGGAGCTCCTAGAGGAACTAGCCGATCCAAGGCTCGACGGGAAGTACCCGAAAGAAGATTTTTTTCGGGTTTGCACAATTGCTGCAGCTTGTGTTGCCCCAGAAGCCAGCCAACGCCCCACGATGGGAGAAGTCGTGCAGTCTCTCAAAATGGTGCAAAGGGTAACAGAGTATCAAGATGCTGCTGCACCACCCCCTAATACAGCTCCCAATCTTAGGCAGTCTTCGACAACTTTCGGGTCGGATACGTCGTCCATTTTCTCTTCTGGTCCTTACTCTGGTTTGAGTGCTTTAGATAATGAAAACATCTCTAGGACTGTTGTGTTCTCTGAAGATCTTCAGGAAGGACGATGATTTAACATTTTTTCCCTTTTCTTTCTTGAATTTGGTTTTTTTGGGAACTTTAGAGATGTTTTTTTTTTTTTTATGGGTTGAGAGAGAAGGGAAAAAGTGGTGTATGATGGTGATTGGTGAGATTGAAGGGATTGTGCTCTTATCCGTCCCATGCATAGAAGGATTTTCCAGCTTTAGAGTCTGGTGATCTTTCTGTGTGTTGAGATGAGACTTTGTAAATATATTTTATTTTCTTTCTCTCTCGCTCTCCATCTCTCTCTCTCTGAAACTGTTTTTATATTAAAATGAAGAAAAAGTGAAATATTATTTTTTTAAAAAAAAGTTTGCTTTATTTTGCCAACTCTTCTATAACTGGGCCGCCATGAGGCCCATAACAGTTAGGATAAGTGGGCTCGTTTAGGTTCAACGGATCCATTGAGTCTTTCTAGTTTTGGGTCCATTGGGATCTTGGACTCCAGTCAAGTTTTGATCCAAGTTTGATCGGACCCCAACGAGCTACAAGCTCGAACCCACTACAACGAGCCTGAGTTTTAAAATTTTGCTCCAACTCGAAACTACTATAACAAGACTGAGCCTTAAATTTTTGTTCAAATTCGGCTGAACTTACTTACACTCTTATTAACAACCAACTTAATCATAAACCTCTAGCTATATATTTATAAAATTTACAATTAAAGAGAATTACAAATAAAATGTTATAAATTATATGGGTGCAACCCCAAATTTTCAGGTGAAACTAATTAGTTTTTGCCCATGTTATGTATATATGTATGTATGAATATAACGTGCGTATCCTATACTATTTAAAAAAATTGATAATTATTTATTTCAAATTTATTTAAAGGTTAAATTTGAAGTTAGTTAATATTTAGAGTGACATGAGTAATAATTGCAAAATGGAGGGATAAAATCATTTAATTTAAATGCAAATTAACAGAGTCCATAACTGGTAGCTATTTTCTTGGCGTGATTAGTGAACATTTTAATCGTTTTCCTAAATTTGTATAAGTCAATCTATTAGTTATGATATTTAATCTTTTGTGTAACAACATTAAAGTTTAAATTTTGAATTACATTAACCTTGTGGATAAGAGGTAAACCAGGGTTAATTGCTCTTTACCCCCTTTATTTTCATCAAAATTTTCAATTCACCCCTTTTTAAAAAATAATTGGTAAAGAAACCCATTATTTTCTGAAAAAAGCAATTTGATCCGTCCATCTCATGAGCCTAGCAAATAAAACATAATATTTTTTCCCTAAAATGCATGGTCTAATATGAGTTTTGATGCACGGACACTTTTAAGTATATTATTATCGTGTCGTATACTTATTGCATAGTAAATTTACAGTATTATCGTGTCTAAATCGTTTCGTGTTCATAAATCACATATTCTAGGTTTTCAAACTGCTTCTTATAAAACATAATGGGGTGGTTTCGTCTATTTTCTTTTATATAGAGCCAGTCCAAAATTTCTAATAATACAAGGGGTAAAGTGAAATTAATCAAGAATAACTTTTAACAAATAATATTCCAAAATCCTAAATTTTTTTCCAAGTATTTATCAATAATAAACTACATATAACAGAGCTGATAATAGATCTAGGGTTGTACATAAGATTTGCAATCCTTCATCATCATCATCATCATTAAAAACTCTACTTTATATATATACACACATATATACCTCCCATCTTAGAGAAGAATATATATTAAAAAAGAATAGATCTTTCAAGATCAAGAAACCAACAAAATAAACATTACATACATAACGAGAAATCTCTCAGCCACACTCTCTTCATGCTTTCTTTCTATAAACCAACCCCGCATGCAATTGTAAAGCTCCTTCACGTTTGGTAAATCCCTTTATTATTCCTCATCATTCTGCAGCAATATACGCCAATAAACTATATATTATCATGGATTTCTCAAATTTTCTCGTTTTATCCCTTTGTTATGTCACTTTGTTTTGTTGTTTCACCTCTAAAAATCGAATCTTTTTCTGATAGTGATAATCAGAGGGGAGAGAGAGGAGGGATGACGTTGACAGAGATGAGTTTTGACTTTTGATAATATGCTTTTTATTTTTTTATTTATTTTGTGACTGTAGATGTAATATTAGGTGTGAATCAATGGTTCTTGGAATCTTGGGAGCTGTCCCAGAAATCATAATTCTGGAATCTTGGATAGGAGTGTAATAGACCAGTGGATATTTTGTTAATGCAAGCAATACATAGTATTTTCCCATCATTACTAAGTTTTGCAGTAATTCTTTGTCATATCTTCTTCCAATGTCAGCCAAAGATTTTGCTCAGCCCTATATAGACCTGCAGTATATGCAGTTCATTTATAGGCTTTTGCATGCGCACATATATTGAGAGAGAGAGGACAAGACTATAGCTTTTAGGGTGTTTTGAGGCCATAGCCCAAAAAGGTGTTTTTTTGCTTCAATGTACTAAAGATTACCTCAGTTGATAGGGATTCTTTGGGGCTGATAACATCTTACACATTTTCTTGATTTATTTGTTATAATTTTATTTTATTTTCAAGAATTAATGTTATAGGAGAACCCTGACATACATTTATGTTTGAGTAACAAAAAAGATACTGAAGGCCGATTTCCTTGTAAATATTTATTTGTGTTCAAAATTTGAAATATGGTGCTAAAAAGGTGGTTTTTTGGGCTTTGAGTGAATTTAATGTTGGTGTAAGTTGTTAGATCAGATACTATTATGCTATCAATTGCCTGAAAAAGTGTGCTAATCTTTTTTATTTCTTTTAATCTGATTCTCAGTCTAACTAAGTTTTTGCTTCTCTCGGGCTTTGGGATTTTTGCTTCATCATTCAAGAACCAAGGCGGGTAGTTACTGTACATAACTGCACTTACAAATCTGCTCCTGCCCTTTGCTTTTCCTTTATTCCTTTTCTTTTCTTTGAAATTTTTGGTGTACTTGTATTTGTTTATGCATACGGGCTTCAAGGTTCGATTTTTACTGTAATTTCAGTTGCAAGAATGCGTATGATCGTTTGTTATTTACCTTTTTATTTTCTTGCAAGAAACAATGATGTAATTTTGGTGCCCCTTATGTTAGAAATGCGTCTTTTGTATGATTTGCAATGTTTTTTTATTCTTTTTTGTTGACATGTAGTTGAGGAGTTGTAGCAAAAGAGGAAGGATTTTAACTTTTTAAGAGGAGGAAGATGATGGTTGAGCATGGGATATCAGGGGCAGGTGGGAATGATAAGTTTCCCGTGCAGTCACCTTCTGCCGTCACTAAATATCAAGAAACTACTTCTTCTACTTATTATACTTATCCACCTGCTTTAGCAACATATGAAGATGTTGCTGCCTCACGTGAACTTTTCATGGATACTCTGAAAAAGCTCCATGCTTCAATGGGCACTAAGTTCATGTAACTCTCTCTCTCATATGTGTTTTGTGTGTATTTTGACATATTTGTTGATGCTGTTGTTTTTTGTTCTGTTGTCAACAAGGGATAAATGCTCTATATGTGTCAAGTATTCCTGTTGTTTATGAAATTAGGGAAAAAAATTATGTAATGCATTAAGTGTAGCATTATTATCAACACTGTAATTGTAATTGTGATAACACTGTAGAAGTATTTCTCTTTCAATTTCTAACAGAATTGCTGATACTACCTTCTTCTGTAACACTGGATCAGTTATACATTACTTTGAAGTGATGGTGGCTATTAATGGATATGACTGCATGTGAAACATGATTGTTGGATGGAAAATATTTGTGTTCCACGAAGAAATAATTTCCTGTTTTTGTATATTATGGAACTTGAAATCATCCATGAGAAGTTTCTCGAAAATCTTCAAGAATCTCTGATCGGATTGGGGCTGATATTGCCGTTTCTATGATATGATCTAATAGTCAATAACTTAATGATATAATGTGATGTGAAGTAATTGGTCTAATTAGATGTTAATGGTTGTTTCAGGATCCCGATTGTGGGGGGCAGGGACTTGGACTTGCATCGCCTCTTTGTCGAAGTTACTTCTCGTGGCGGCCTTCAGAAGGTTAGGCGGCCATCTCTCCTAAATTTGTCTACATAATATATGTTTTGCATTTGTACCAGCTTTTCCAATATCTTGATCTCACTTATGTACAATGATGTTCATACTAAGTGGGATCATCAAGGATCATCTCTTTTTAAGAAAAGTAATATAGAAACTTTTCGTGTTCTACTTACTTGCGCTTATGATTAGTCTTTAGCGATGTCGCGTTCTGGGAAATAAGTTAGATCATTACGCATATAAACTATACTGCATTTGAGGTGACACTCTGGTATCTGCAACTTTATACTCTTTTTTGTTAACTCTGTTATGGATCCCATCGTCACACACAGGTATTGAAGGAAAGAAAATGGAAAGAAGTCACTGCCGTTTTCAGCTTTCCTTCGTCAGCAACGAACGCTTCTTTTATTCTTCGAAAGTATTACGTTTCGTTGCTTTTCCACTACGAGCAAATGTACTTCTTTAAGGCCCAATATTGGACTCCTTCGCCTGGTGGTGAGCTGATAGTTCTTGCAAGATCTTCCCTTTCCTTTTGTGATTGTTTTTATTATTATTTTTTGAAACGAGTGTTGTGGAATATGAATTTGCAGATACCATCCAACATCTGTCCACGATCACAGCTCCGACTCATGGATTGCCCGAGTACACACCGTTGGTGGCAGAAGGAGCGCATGCATCGAGAGAAAATAGCGCAACATCAATGCCTCAATGTAAGAAATTTACATTGCATGAACTTCAGTAACAAATATTTTTGTTGATTTAGTTCGTAATTCCCAACTCATATACTCATTTTACAATATAAATCTCCTTCTCGTTGATCTTGTCTGCCCCTCAACAGCATCTTTACCCCCATCTTTCGGTTCCCCAGTGCACGGCGTAATAGATGGAAAATTCGACAGTGGATATCTGGTAACCGTAAAAATTGGTGTGGAAGAATTCAAAGGCGTTCTTTATCAGATTCCAAGCACCAACGACCAACAAGCATTCGCCAATCACATAACACAACCCGAGTCTGCTGCTGCAAGATTCATGAATAGCCACTTGTCGGTAAAATCTGGTCGCCGGAAGCGGAGGAAGAAATCCGAAATCAGGAAGCGGGATCCAGCCCATCCCAAGCCTAATCGAAGCGGTTATAACTTCTTCTTTGCGGAGCAACACGCGAGGTTGAAGCCACATTATCATGGGAAAGATAGAGAGATTAGTAGGATCATAGGGGAGCTGTGGAATAAACTTCAAGAACCTGAAAGATCAGTAAGTCTACAGATTTATTTATAACATTGTTATTGTATTAGTATAATAATAGAAAATTATATGATTATATTGGAATAATGATTGAAAAATGAAAAATACAAGTGTGTATGCATTATGAATGTTATTATTTATAAGTTTTTAAAACTATTTTTGGGAGGAAAAAAAAAAATCTTGATGAAATATTGTCCTTGAAACCATTTTATCATGGCAACTTATGGTTCCCTCAGATTTATCAGGAGAAAGCTCTGAAGGACAAGGAAAGGTACAGATTAGAAATGGAGGACTACAGAGAGAGATTGCGAACGGGTCAGCTCGTCCGGACCGTGGTCCCCACACAGGAATTAGCGCCCACTCCACAAGTCTTCTCGACCATGGATCTCAACGCCAACATCCAACTCGAACCTGAAAACGAAGCCAGTTCAGGGAAGAGTGATAAAAGCATCTTGGAAGAGTATGAAAGCGCCGATAATAAGGATTCTGATTTTGAGGAATATTCTCAAGCGGCTGCAGATACGGAGCTGAAAAATGTGAATATTGAGATTATGGCCAATGAAGCGTTCGATCTGCAGACGAGAAGTGTTGATGGAACGAGGGATGAAAACAGCAAGATGTTTTCATTTCAAAATGACAATGCCGTCCTTGGTGAAGATGGGGTATCGGTGCCTATAGAAGAGAGAGAACAACCTGTGACAGCCGGCGATGGTGGTGAATCGGGTCCGGGCGTTTGAGGGGTATTTTGGAAATTACGTTAGTCTAGGTATGATGTTTAGGCTGAACTCTGAAAAGGGTATTCAAGAGCTATTTTGAACATGCATGATGTATTGATTGCCATGCAACTTTCTGAAATTATAGCACAAGTCTAGGAGTACTACTCTCTATTCCAATAGCTTTAGCACAATTCTTGTTACCTTAGATGTACTTGGGTGTGTAAATGAGCCAAGCTCGACGACCGAGCTTGATCTGGGTGCTTGTAGGATTCATATGAGTTAAACGGTTTTTCTCTAGGGTAATAATTCGGTTCAAATTCCTCTAACCACTTGGGGGGTTTGGTGTTAAAATTCAAAAAATTGTGTAAAATAGTTATTATTCTTGTAGGTGAGAGTGCATGTAACTTGCTAACACCCCTACAACTTGATGTTAGATTTTAATTAGATGTTTACATATGATTTAAAACAGGAGATATACAAAACTGAAATATAAGAATCAATCCACAACTTTAGATCAAACTACTGAAATAGATGAGCAGATCCAAACAGAGGAGCTAATTCGCAACTTCAAATCAAACTAATGAAACAGACGAATCAATCCACAAGGAGGATTATCAGTAAAAATCCACAACAAAGATCATCAGTAAAACTGAACTAGTTATCTATTTTTCGTTTTATGAATCACAGAGATCGCACAACATAGATTATATATTCGATCTGAACACTTCGATACGACTAAACACATAAATTTGACATCATCTTCCAACATAATAGCTAGGCTGAATAGTTTCATTTAAAGAAACACACAATTGATCTTCAATTCCCTTGGGGGAAAATGACCAACAGAGTCATCTCACTATTACTCTCAATGCCATCCAAAGGGCAAATTCCTTCTGTAACAATTTGGGACGAAATCCCATCAATCTTTAGAGTTCTTTCAACAGTTATACGCAGACTGTTGCTATCCAGCAGTCTTATCTTACTACATCTTTTGTTCTTTATCTCTGCCTCCATATTAGGAATTGCAAGTGAAAATGCATGGACATTTTGTGTCTCTTCGCGGACAATGTTTCCAATACTCATTTTCAAGAATGAGTTTTGTCCGTAATCTCAGTTTTGAATGAAGGGAAATTAGGACTTGGTTTTTGTGGCTTTACTTATATAAGAGTTACTCGAATATCTAATTTTAATTGCATGAGCATGAGCGTATATGATTCTTTAATTTTTGGATATATTTCTTCTTTAAGTATCATTTAGCGAGTATATATAATGTGTTCTACTAATTAATACATGACATGTTTATTATCTTTTGTTCTATATATTTCGTTATGGGGTTCGAGCTTGATTGAACTTTAAGGTGTAAAGCTTTTCATATCTGTAGTAGTTGTATTTTTGGGGGACTCAAATACGAGATTGTTTTTTTTATTGTTTTGATCGACTCAATTAAATACGAGACTTGTTAAACTAGTATAGCGACAAACTATTGAATTTATACCGTTTGATGATTGACATGTTTATACAATAAGGAGGCATATGCAGAAAATAATGTTTTTACTTTTAACCACACCATTGGTGTTTGCTGTAATACAGTATGAAATCCTATGGTGATCTATTTATGATATATTTAAAGATATTTTCTATAATACACGGATATAAAATCAGAAATTCTCATGGGCAAATTACATTCTAAATGTGTATGATTCTGTAATTTACCGCGTACATTCGTAATCTGGCAAACAAATTGTCGATTTCAGAATCTAATATATATAGTAAACTCTTTATAATCAAAATCTAAAGTCCAGATTCAGAATTAATAGTATACCTCCAATAACAGGATCTAAACTCAAGTGGGTGATTATTTTCTAGGACGAATTATATTTAAGTACCCACAGGTTTGGCCTAATTACAATGTAGTCCCTATTTTTTCGATTATTACCATATAGTCCTTGAAATATTGTTTCCGTTTGAGATTCCTAAACGCCGTGCCATTAGGGTTTCATCTGAGGTTCCTAAACAACCTAATTTAAATTTAGTTAGAAATTACAAATGCATCCCCCATTGTTTTATTGTGTACAAAACGATACCTATATTAAGTTGAAATTACATACTGATCCCTGAGAACCCTAATGGCGTTTAGGGATCTCAGTTTGAAATCATACCTCATGGACTATACGGTAATAATTGACAGAATAGGGACTGCATTGTAATTAGACCAAACCTGAGAGTACTCAGATGTAATTGACCCTATTTTCTATATGCATGTAATCTTCCACTAAATATACCAAGATCTCCTGCTAATTATCTTAATTACAATCTAACTTCTGAATCTACCCTCCTCTCAAACAAAAAGAAAAAAGAAAAGAAAAGAAAAAACCAATTACATCCACTAACCCTAAGCCCTAAGGTTTGGGGTGATTACAAAATAATCCTTCTCGTATTATTATTGATCCGCTACATTCCATTTTAAAGCAAAAACATTAATTGAAAACTACAAAGCTACAACATTTAGTACCAAAAATGAAATATCTGGGGTCGCACCCATAACTTCTGATACCCAAGAACTTTCCCCGTAAATCCACTAAACCTCGAGCGTAGTAAATGTAATTCGTCCTTCAAAAGAAATCAAAACACCAACATCTCCCTTCAAAGATGATTATAAAAGGGGGAAGAGATCATCGATCGAGAAGAACAAACCACATAGAATAAAATGGCTCCCAAACACATCAAGGTATTCATTTTCCTGTGTGCCATTTCTCCAAACTTCATTCATGACATCGAAGCCACATTGCCGGGAGAACACACCATCAACATCTACAACGAACTTCCCAGCTCTTCATCCAACGATTTGATTGTAAGTTGCAAGTCGTCCAAGAACGACGATTTAGGCACACATAGTCTTGGTCGTGGTGAGGTTTTCAGCTGGATATTTGAAAGTAACAAGGTCTCAGGAAATAATACTAATTTTTTCTGTGATTTTACGTGGGGTGCGAAGAAGAAACACTTGGATGTGTTCAAGGCTGAATGGGACAAAAAAGCGTTTTATCCAACGTATAGTTATTCGGTGTATCTCGTAGGGTTTTTTCTCAGCAATGATCCCAATAATCGTGGGGCTAATTTAGGGTTTGTAGCTGACTGGGATTAGAAGGCTGTGTGGAGCCTCGTCGGGAATTTCCTGTTGGTTTTTTTTACCGATTTCTTGTAGTGGCTGTACTTCTTGGGTTATTGGAAATGAAATAATAAGGATGTTTCTTGGTTCGTTCCGACTATGCTTCTTTGTTTAATGATATTATGGTTATTGAATCTTGACTGGGAAAAATGATAATGTGTTTATTAAATAGTTGCATGCGAAAATGTATGGAAAATTGTGATTTTAATGAATTAAAGAAATTAATTATAATCTTGGTCACGAATTGAAGGGAAAAATTGAAAACCTACAAGACAATTCAATTGCATTAAAGCAATGAATCCCTTGATTCATTTTAATATTTTTCGAGGTTAATGAAGTTTTGGAGTTTGAAACTAGATGATGGCACCTGTTGGGAGTACTATTCTAGGGGCCAAAGCTCTATTCTCGACCTAGCACTTCAAGTATAGAACACCAACCTCGCTACTTGAGCAAGTCATACCTCCCTTGAGCGTGAGCCCTCTCAATCACTTAGGGCAAGTTTATTTCATTTTTTGTGGTGGTTTGGAAGCTAGCTAATTAGCATAGTAAACAATGAATCCTTTAATTAAAATAGTGTTTACTTTAACTTTTTAAATGGATCTTTATCTAACTTAAAAATGAGGTGGTGTTTACTTCATTGTCTATAAACTACTCAAATAGGTAGAAAAGTCCATATTGCCCCTTTCTTCATATTTAGTGCCAACATTTTCATAATGTGAAAGGTCCATCAATTTCCTATTGCAAGACTTTGTAGTTGTATTTTACTCTCCAGATACCTCTGCATTCAAAAATATATTTTGCAGTTAAGTCAATATAACTATAATTAATTAATATTTTCTATTGAAAAAATCACATTATTTTCTACATGAATTAAAGATTTTTTATTTTAATTGCAAGATTTTGTTGGAAAATAAAAATGAAGGATATTTTTATCCTTTTTCTTTGGGTACCGAAAAGGCAAATGGCCATACGAACATGCAATGTTATAGGCAAATAGATCATAAATAGGAAGGAATGAATTTCAATTCGGGAAGATAATAATAGCATGGATGTGCAAGGAAATAGCAAAAGAAGACATATTTTTCTGTGCACTTACAAGTTACTATTCAAATTCAAAAGTATAACAAACCAATACATTTTATACATTATTTGCACTCACAATCCAAACTCAAGAACATAACATGAGCCTTCATATAAAACATCTACACTCACAATTCAAACTCTAAATTATCCATTATATAACTAGCACTATTAACTCAAATAAAATACCAATTGATGTATCCATTGCAGAATACCATAAATAACAATAACTAAACATGTCCGGAAAAGCCATGAGAATGCAGTTCATTGCAAGCTCGTACGAGGCTTTAGTTCATACATGGGAATGACCATATGGAGTTCCCAAAATGTCGTAGAATTCTTCAAATGCTCCATTCTTGCGCCTCATCTTCGAATTCCAAGTATCTTATACTGTACTACCTTGGGGAAATGCAAACAAATAAACTCATGAAATCAACAAACATTTTCTCAATCAGGAGAAATAGTTTTGCACTTGTTATGCTGCTAAACTAATTTTGTTAAACGATTTTTCAATGAAGACGATATCTCATATTTGCTCAAGTCCGTCAAATATAACATGATATTTGTAAGCAACAATAAGCTATCTCACAAAAAGGAGTTGAAACAAGAACCTATTTCAAAGCATCCCAAATCTGAAGGTACGCCTCAACTATTTTTGCCCCAACATTCCAGTTAAATACTGAGTTCGAGAGCAACATCTGTATATCTTCTTCCTAGACCCATACTTTCAAATTTTTGTTTATTAATAGCCAAAAGAGCAACATTTCATAACAAAAAAAAATTATCTTTATCACTCACATCTACTTGTTCGAGTTCGAAAGCTGTTAGTTTTTTTTTTAGAGTACATAATGCCACTCACATTCATTAATGAAAGCAAGATTATACAACAATAAACCGAAAATCCCACAAATTTAAACACTTAAACACTTCTCATATATTCTAAAGCAACACTTACCAAGCAAATTAACATCACTCAACTACACTTCAAAATATCCAAAAACCGACCAACACTTCTACTCAATATATAACTCCACCACAAAAATCCCACCTAGAGATAATCCTCATTCCTCAAATACTTACCAATATCAGCATGTCGATGCACCACAATCCCATTAAGATCCATTTTTCGGCAATCCACCGTGCTCTTTGCCGCATCACCAAATCCCAGCGGCACATCCACCATGGAGAAGACAACAACACCATAATTCAAATTGAAGATGGGGTTGTCTCGTTCTTGACAAGAGGTCTGATGGTTCTCTCAAATTGAAGGATAACACATGCTAGATGTGAATATTGCACAAACGAAGAAAAACCCTAATTTCTTTAGCTTGGAAGACCACGAATAAGATTTGTGGATTTTGAATGGAGAGAAATATTGATGGGCAAAGCGTATGTTCATATCTGCTAGTAGTGGTATCAATGAAAATCCAAAGCGATTGAAGGGAATCTTGGAGCAAAAAATTTGCCATCGAAAAGAAGCAAGAAATTGCCATCTGAAGAGAAGAAAGAAATCTTCGAACCAAAAGATGAAATCCTTGAAGAACGGAATGACTTTCCATGGCAAATAATGTAAATTAAGCAAAGTAATGGACAGAACCGTAATATCATACGAACAAAAAGTTGATGGTTTATTTAAAACCTCAAAATTGAATGGAGTACTACACCAGCCTATAAGGGGTCACATGAACAGGCTCAATGGTTTGGAACGGGCTTCAAAACAATAACAATAAACAATCATAACTGGCATTTTATTTTAGTTACATGGCGTTAAATGGGCTTGTAAACGCCCCCTTAGTTGCTCGAAACAATAACAATAAACAATCATAACTGGCATTTTATTTTAGTTACATGGCGTTAAATGGGCTTGTAAACGCCCCCTTAGTTGCTCGAGCTGACGATCGAGTCGGCCTAGAGTATTATGGGCAGAAATTGTATTGAATGTCTGAAATACGCTTTGATCAATGTTAAATGCCTAGGACTCTCCTAGAAATTCTCTAACAGAGTAGGTATGAGGCACCATGTCTATTGTTACCTATTACATCAAATGCATTTATTGTATTGAGTCTTTAATTAGGACAGACACAAGGCTATACAATATAAATATTCAAACATTTATATTAAACTAGTGAAACGAACGTGCGTTGCACGTTTATCATTTAATTTATTCGAATAAATTTAGCTATTATATTTATTGAACAAATTAGGATATTAAAAATATCTAGTTTGATTAAATAAATATAATAACATTTTTAATAAACCATTTTAATTTTGAAAAGTAACACATACAAAAATATTTATATAAGATCTCTCTTTCAAATCATGTAAAATAAGTAGAAATTCGAAATAGAGAAATAGCTAAATAAATAAATAATAAAAATATTTGAAACTATATTATTACATAAAACAAAATGTTTAAAGTGTATAATATTAATTTGCCCAAATAATTCTAAGTTTTAAGCATAAGTAATAGTTTATAACTTTCAAATATATTTAATAAATAAAAAGACATATATAAAAGAATATAGACAAAAACTTAAAAGAAATGTAAAATGACATATTAATTACATATATTTTATTTCTTTTATTGTTTATTTTTTAATATAATTTGTGATTTATTTTTAATTTATTATTTTTTTTTTTATGAAATTTTGAAGAATCTTTTTATATTCAAAATCTAAAAGTTATATTCACTTTCAAAATTATAACTTTTGAACCTAATTCTTTTTTAATGTTTCTGACCTCGATTCCATCATTTAAAATGGGAACATTGTTATTATTTTTTTCTTTTTTATTCCATAATCTTGAGAAATTGTAACTTTTGATATATTATTATCATAAATTTTAGTATAATTACCTAGCACTTCATCTCTCGAAACCGTGGATTTGATATATCATCATTTTTAATATTATCCTCTTTCTCAAATCTCCATGTTTTTCTCCATAATTGTAATTTGATTTAATGAATGTTTCTATTTTGCTTTCTATTGATGCCTTGATTGTACTTTTTTAATTGCATTACAGTTACCACATGCAACTTTCAATTGATAACTTCATGACATACTTGTAAACCAAGTTTCCTATAATATCTTGAGTTACATTCTCCTTAAACAATTAAAAATTTATATAAAATATTAATAGAGATTTTAATAATTAATTTATTTATAAAGTATTAAAGAAATAATATTTTATAAAAGTTAATTAAACTCTCGATTGAGCAATTTATGTACTCCTCAAATAATACGATGTATAATATTTAGTATCATTTTGTACCTATTATTAATTCAAAAATATACTTATTGATGGTTTGATATTTTTATATTATTTTGGTATATGTTTAATATTTTCATCATTGCACTTTCAATAGGAAACACCCTTTTCAAATGCTTATATTGATGTATTGCATTTTTTACACGTTTCGTACCATAAGAAGGATTCGTTTCAATCCTGTCAGTCTCTCTTAAAACAATAATATATATATCTTCTATAGTAAACAAATTAAATATAACTAATATTATTTATTTTGCACTATTTATAGGTCCAATCATATTCTTTTTTTTTCCCCTATCTCTCCGATATATATTGTTTTTTATCCTAAATGAAGCAACCCAATACGTACAGTAAAAGCAGTCTCAAGCTAAGACTCTTCTAGTTTTGCCGATAGAGCATCCTAGACGCAGTAACCGTCTTAAACCTGGTGACCTATTCTCGCTAATTTATCCATCATCATGTTTCATTCTCTCGAGATTTATTCGATCCAAGTTCCCAAGACCTTTGGAGTAAACTTCGCCAATCAAATATTATATTTCTCTTAGTTGCTTTTCAATATCCTTCGTTGTTATCCATTTCACGATCGTCTCCGAATCAATCTCCACATTAATCATCAAAAAACGCCTCTCCCAAGCAAGTTTTAATCTTTAGGTAAGCCCAATAAATAAAATACATTATTAAAACTATACCAAGATTCATAGCATATCCTAGTACTCATTTTCAATTGTCATCTCGAATGAAGTCCCTGGCCAAGCATTGTCGATGTGGTTATAAAAACTTTCAACCGAGTTTAGTTTTACCCATCACTTCTCGGGTTTATTCCATGACAATTAAGTGTAGATTTTCTTTTGCCTGTGTTTTTTGTCCTCACTGATTAGTACTAAGGTCTCAGATAACTCTTTTATGTGGTGAAGAGTGACTCTTCTAAGATTCATAACATTTTGATAGCTCCATTAGATATATGCTTTCCAAAGATTCCAAAGCGTCAAGATCAAGACAACCCACCCAGGATATTCTAGGAACATATTACTCAAAATTTTACTATTAAAGCTCTCTTTGAAACTGTCTGATACTCGCAAGCCATGAAGATTTCGTCAAGTCTGTGTATCAACAATCTTGTCCTACCGCTGGAGTGCGAATGAAAAAGTTCTTAGCACGTGGTCCACATATTCATATCCTGTACAACAGTGCGTACATACATCATTTTTTCCAAATTTTCTATCATACTTCAATACATTCGTGAGAAAGCTATCATATTGGCAAAACTATAGGAAAATCAAGAACTTCTGGGGGCAAGTTAATTTCCAAGTTCATTTTCAGTTTTTCTCGCATGTTTCATCTGACACCATAAGCATAGTATAGTCATTTTATAGGAGAATTTATCTTTAGTTGACCCAGTCCAGACTCTTTTATCTCCATTATCATGTAGCGCGATTAGGACACTAAGTATCTCATTTACCACCTCCTTGAGCAGTACTATTTTCAGCTTTTCCAAGTTTTAGTTTTTATCTGTGTCAATGAGATTACATACAGTAAAATTTTTATCCTCCACATGAATGTTATCTCCAAAGATGTCCGCTAGTTTATCATGTAATAACCATCTATCATTCCATAAAGATGTTCATTCATCGTTCCCGATCCTCTATTTACAAAATGGTTTCAACATTCAAGTGCTTCTAACTATCCCTTTCATGCTCAAGAAACTATAAGTTGGGGCTTATATTCAAGAATGTCATTCTCTTTTAAATATTTTTTCTTATGTATCTAGTTTCACACCATCATCTCCTTATTGAGCATTTTCCATCCCATTTAGCGAGCATCGCTGTATTTCTTTTTGGGCTTCTCTAAGACCCAATTTGCCTTCTCACTTCTTTCTAGCATTTTCCATCCCATTTAGTGAGCATTTTCCACTATCGTACTCTCGCTTCTCGCTTCCTGTGAATGCACTTCGTCCTATCCACGTTAGCTTTAGCTCCCAATATTATGTCTTTTGTGGAAAGCAAGTGTGTGAGGGCCTCTCTGACATACTATAATCAGCTTTCAGTGTCCGGATGAAATGACCTCTTCAATAATATACGTAAGTTGTTCTGTGCAGAGTACAAACAAATAAAGCGAGAATGATTACCTTATCTAATGTCACACATCCACACAATCTTTTTCGGTTCACCATTCTATAAAACCTCTAGTTGTATCCCCTTCATTCTGCTCATACTAATATTTATGATTTTTATCGAGAATTTTAAGAAAGTTAGAGTTCTCTTTATAAAATTTCACAGAACTTTGTCGTACGCCTTTTCAAGATTCAATTTAAGCACCATACCCCAATTTTTGTCTTTGGAGTGATGTAGCATTCGTAACACTTCTTGAAGCATCAAGATATTGTAATGGGTGTCTTGGACGGGAATTAAGCTATTCTGGTTTGGACTCACAATTTATTTGATATACGACTTAAATGAATTATAATCATCTTGAATCATTTTGAGCAATACGTTAGTTTTTTTGGTTTGGGCTCACAATTTATTTTATATACGGCTTAAACAAAGTATAATCATCTTGGTGATCATTTAGAGCAATATGTTACATAATGTAATGAGCCGAATCTCTTTTGTTTTTCTGGAGAATTAACTTTCGAAATCAAACGAATTAAATAAACATTTGATAAGCCTTTTTGGGAATTGATTCTCTCTCCATACAATCATTGATAAATTTTACCACTACGTCTCCTATTATATCCTAAAAGGTTTGAAAAAAGTAGGCTTGGATACCATCTGCTTCTAGCGGTTTGTACAGGTGCATGCTCTTCACTACCCTCAAGACTTCCTCATTTGAGGTCATTCTTGGGAAGTTATTTTTTCACTGTCACCTTAGGGTTCCTTGGTGCAAGCTAATACCAAGACTCATCACCTTTTCGATAGTATCTCCACTGAATAGTACGTAGTACTTCAAGTGTGTTGCTTTAGTTGATCATTATTTGTTACCCATTCATCGTCTATTATGAGAGTATTTATCTGGTTCCTCTTTCTTCTCGTCACGGTTGAGAGATGAAAGGAACGTTTATGTTTATCCCTGAATTGGAGTCAATTAATTCATGACACTTAAATCTAAATAATCTCTTCTTGTTGCAGTAGTTTGTTATATTCTGTCATCAATTTTTTCTTCAAATCTTTCGAATATTTACCTTGCTTATCTCATATATAATGCTCTAGAAATTTGTTGTAAATTTTTTTTTTGTTAATTTTTTCGCTTTTTGAGCACATTGAAGATTGTTCAATAACCATTGTTCAAGAGTTGATCACAAGTCAAAATATACTTCAAGTTTTGATTCCTCCAATAAGTCATGTATTGCTGCTTTGGATGATATTGATCTAAATTGATAATTTCTAGATAAGTCTCATCTAGCATTTTCAAATTATTTAATCTAATCTTCGGAATTTTGTTTACCATTGTACGCAATATTAATTCTCACTTTGTCATATCCTTTATAAATATATTTATAAAGATATTTCACAATTGTCACTCTAAGAAAAATCTCAACGTTAATGTGAGAATTAAAACTTAATAACAGATATGTATTACAAGGTACTATACATTGGTTAAAAAGTTGTGTATTGCGAACTTGGACCATCACTCTGATTCTTCTTCTTCTTCCACAGATGGGATATCCATCTTTACTTTGTATTGTGTCTTCGTAATATGAACATGAGTAATGATATTAACATTTTTCATCCATCATACAAAAGTTACTTAGGTTTTTTCATCTACATGATTCATGAACCATGTATTTCATAACTGACTCATAAAGTTGGAGATTCTTTTCTTAGTCAAAAAATTCGACACAGATAAATTGATCAAGTTGATCGATCGTGTGTTGTAATTTTATATTTTAACCCCAAAATTATCAAAATATGAGCATGTGATAACCATCTCTTTTGAAACTCGATTGCATGAATATGTACAACCACCTTTTTAAAAATCTCCTTACTGAATACTTGATATTTTAAATCCTGTAACTTTTCCCAAAAAACTCGTGATGTGTTTTAAATCATGAATAATAAATGATCATTTAACAACTGAGCACTAATTAAAACATAACAAAATTAATAAATACTTGCATTCTTTTTTCATGTGAAAGAACTTCATTTGCAGACAAAAAATTTGATAACCAAGAGAGTCAAATAAAAAAAAATTATTTGGATTGTTAATTAATTTTGGTATGCGTGTGTATATACATTAAAATCAAGTAATTCTTTGTTTTAACTAATTGTTCTTTATCTCTTTTTTATTCTCTCTTAGCCATTTGATTCTTAGATTCTATTTTTTATTTATATTTTTCTAATGAACATTATTTAAGATTTATATTATATTTTTATTATTTACTTTATTTATGTAGTAGAAATAATTAAAAGAGTATATTTATATAAAAAAAATCAAGGAATGTTTAATTGAACATTATAAAAGTAATTTATAAAATTAGATTATATCTTATTTTTACATACTCATATATTAAGTCTTCTTAGAATTCTTAATTTAAAGAAACTTTGGTCAAACTATCTACAATTCTAAATTGTGGTATATTAAGTCGTAAGAAATCAAAAATACTATTTGTACTTTTTAATATATATAAATTATGTTAATCATCCTATCTAAATAAAATTTACACATTTAATTTATATTTTATTATATAAATTAAAGAAAGATTATATGGTTAATTAGATTTAAATAATTATAATTATATTAGTATTAGTTAATTGAAAAATATTACATTAAGATTCATTAGTTTATTAAAAAATATTTTATGTAAATTATTCAATTATATTATTTTTTTTAATTAGATAAGTTTATAGAATTATTATATGATTATAATTTAAGAAATTTATAGATTTAGGTAATTAAAATTATGAACTTATATAATTAAAATTACATTAGGATTGATTTATTGAAAATTGTCTTATGTAACTTATTCAATTTAAATTATATTTTATTTTACAAAATTATCAAAATTTATTAAAATTATAAAGTGAATCAATTTGTTGGTTTTCAATTTGTTAGATATATCTTATTATAACATTTTAAATTATAGGCCTTGAAATTAAAAAAGAGACAACTTATATTATAAAATCTGAATATAATTTATTAATATATTAATATTAAAACAATCCTTATTGAACTATGTATCTCTTTTTTTGGTAAGTTGAATCAGTTTTGATTCTACCGAGAGTCCTATTATAAATTAATAAGTACTTTTTAAATATAGTTAAATTAATAATTTATAATATGTATTTACATAATTATCCTTAACTAATAATTATTCATATAATTATTATGAGGTTATTTTAGGCGATCTATATTTTGTAAGAAACTTTCGTGCTTTTATAAGATGTATATACATATAGATAGATATAGATATAGATAGATAGAATATAGATAGATTAAAGCTTATAATTATTTTTTTTTTTTCTATTTTCTCGTGGTGATAGTAATTGTTCTATAAAAAAAAACCCTCATTTGTATCTTTTTCTCTCAAATTTTCCAATTCGAATTCGTATACGGTTCGGTTAGTTAATTACATCATTAATCCAACTCATAATATTTTTTTCTTGACACACGAATATGAATTTGAGTAAGAGAACTTATATTATAAAATCTGAATATAATTAATTAATATATTAATATTAAAACAATCCTTATTGAACTACGTCTCTCTTTTTTTTGGTAAGTTGAATAAGTTTTAATTATACCGAGAGTCCTATTATAAATTAATAAGTACTTTTTAAATATAGTTAAATTAATAATTTATAATATGTATTTACATAATTATCCTTAACTAATAATTATTCATGTAATTATTATGAGGTTATTTTAGGCGATCTATATTTTGTAAGAAACTTTCGTGCTTTTATAAGATATATAGATAAGTAGGATATTTATTGCACCCCTTTCAAGTTCCTTCTTTCTCTCAGTTATTAAATAAGTAGGATAGTAACGGACTAAATCGGAAAAAAAAAAAAAACAAAAACAGTCATGGAACTGTCATGAATAGGGATGCAAAGGAGCCGAGCCGGCTCGCGAGCCTTGTGAACAAGCTCGAACCAAGCCCGAACTCAAGCCCCTTTTAGTTAGGCTCGTGACTCGTGAGCCAGCTCGCGAACCAGGCTATTTAATTAAAAAATAATATTTTTATTTTTATATATATAAATATTTTTATTTTTATATAATATTATATATATTTTTATTGGTTTTTATATAAAATTAATAAAAAATTAATATATTTATAATATATATGTATATATATTTAATAAATATATATTATTATATATAAAAATACATTAAATTATTTAAAAAAACTAATTTTTAATTAAAAATAATATAATTTGATTTGGCTCGAGCCGAGCCGAGCTCGAGCCAGAAAAAAAAAAAAAAAAAAAGGCCAAGGCTCGGCTCGGCTCGTTTGCATCCCTAGTCATGAAGACGCTGGATGGATGAAGACCATGGCTGAGTGCTGTCAAATGTGTGAGAGTGATGAAGACCGAGGTGCAGCAACAAAATAATGGGATAAAATTAGGTTTCATTTAATTAATAATACTAGTGGGCTAAAATATAAATGGGCTATAATATTTTTTTAATGGGTTGATTCAAAGATCGTGGGCTAAATAAAATGGTCCATCTCTTTTACGTAAGAATGGTTAATTAAATTAAATTATATGAGCAAATAAATATCATAAAAGTGAATTTGTAATGAATAATATTTTATGCTTCAAATTTTCAAAGTTTTTATTGAAGAAAATATTATTTTAATATTTGTAAATTATGCTCGCGGAGGAGATAATAAGTATTGTCAATTACACTGCTCCTCGGAAGAGATATTTGAATTTTTTTGGATCGTCAATCCACTTATTATTAGTTAATAATGTATTTTTATTTGTTTATTATATAATTGTGATGTTGTATGATAATGAAAAACCTTCTATTTGTATTAATACATTAATCAATTATTTTTACCATAAAAATATATTCCATTCCACAAAGTATCGCGATCGTTCTGCGACATGACGTTGGAACTGAACGGTGCTCCCGCGACCGTGACGGCGAACCATGGGCGCTGGCCACCTATTTCGAATAATATAAGGCAGAAACTCTGAATGCCGTCAAGGAGAACAAATTGGTCAATATACCTGAGAGAACAAGGATATATTGGATTTGGGGATAGTCCAACCCACATATCCGCATACACATCTTTTGCCTCCGTCTCCTCCGCCATTTTACTTCACGGCGGGTGTTGGAGGCAGCAACAACACAATAACAATATCGTCCTCGGTGAAGATGAGGTATCGAAGCCTATTGAACAGAGAGAACAACCTTCAACCACCGGAAATGGTGGTGAATCCACGTGGGGCTTTTGAATGGTATTTTGATAATTAGGTTAATCTAGATATGAAGTTTGAGATCTCTTTAGCGATGTTTAGGCTGAACATTAGAAAAGGGTATTCTAAAGCTATTTTGAACATGCATGATGTAAGGAGTACTATTCTCTATTCCCTATTCCAATAGCTTTAGCACGATTCTTTTTTTTATTTTTTGGCGAGGCTTCTTGTTAGCTTATGTGGACGGACTCGAGTGTGTTAATGAGCTGAGCTTGATCTCAGTGCTTTATATGAGTTTGAGTTCGGCTGATTTTGTTGGACATTTGTTATCGCCCAAAAATTCCTCAAATTCGATATGAATTCCATGCATTCAAACTCTAGAATTGAGGGTTTTCTCTCTTTTTCTCCTTTCTCTCTAAGAGTCTCTCTTTTTTCCAAATATCCTTCAAATCTAGATTTTTGTTTTGAATTCCAAAAAGATTCAGATCTCTGTATTTTTTCGTTTATTTCTCTTTTTTTAGTTGTTACTCTCATATGAGAGTAGTTGTTTCTCTCGCATGAGAGTTATTATTCTCTCGAATGAGAGTTGTTTTCACTTTCTTCTTCTTTTTTATTGCAGGGTTCACTTATGAATGGCTACCTTTACTTCAAGATCAAATCAAACGGAGACACGTCTGATCATGAGTCGATCTATATGACTGGATCTGCAAGCGCTGAAATCTGGAATCTGCAGGCACTGAAAATCGGATGGTGGTCTTCTTTGTTGGTTATATTCTCATAGTCTTTATCAGTATTAGGGCTAATTTTGAGAATGATAGTTTCTATTCTGTTAGACGTGGAGCAAGTATGATTACCCACAATTTTGTTAGAATTGCGGCATTGAGCATGCGTGACTTTTTTTTATTATTGTTCCTTTGTAAGTTTTAATAATTACGGTTGATTTAATAAATTTTCCCTAAAAAAAACAAACTCTAGAATTGAATACTTTAATAACATCAAGGATTGCCTCAAATTTTAAATTGATTGTTGAAATTCATTGATGGGACCTACTAAAATTAACAAATTCACACGATTTATTTCGAAATCATAACTCCAAAACAGAAATTCTCATTAATAAATTACATGCTAAATGTGTATGATTCTGTAATTCACCACGTACATTTGTAATCTGGTCAACTGATTCTGGATTTCATAAACTAATATAAATACTAAAATCTTTATAATCAAATTCTGAAGTCCACATTCAGAATTAAACATGGTAATCCCCCAATAAATATACCAAGATCTCCCGTTAATTATCTTAATTACAATCTAAATTGTGATTCTACATAATTCCTCCTCTTAAAAAAAAAATAAAGTCAATCAAATCCACAAAACTTAAGGTTTGAGGTGATTACAAAATAATCTCTCATTTAGCACCAAAAATGAAATGTCAGGGACTGTAGTAGTAATATCCGATACCCAAGAACTTTCCCCGTAAATCCACTAAATCTCAAGCACAGTAAATGTAATTCGCCCGAAAAAAAGAAATCAAAATACAAAAATCTCCCTTCAAACACGATTATAAAACGGGGAAGAGATGGAGAAGAACAAACCACATAAAATAAAATGGCTCCCAAACACATCAAGGCATTCATTTTCCTACTTTTCATTTCTCGAAGCTTCATTCATGACATCGAAGCCAAATTGCGGGGAAAACACGACATCAACATCTACAACGAACTCCCCAGCAATAATGACGATTTGAGTGTAAGATGCCAGTCCAAGGACGACGATTTGGGCACGCATCATCTTGGTCGTGGCCAGTTTTTCGGTTGGCAATTTCGTAACAATCTCTTAGGAAACACACTTTTTTTCTGTCATTTTACGTGGGGATCGAAGCAGAAGTCTTTTCCTGTGTTCAAGGGTGTATGGGACAATGAAGGGTATTATCATAATTATAGTTATTCGGTGTTTCCTTTAGGGTTTTATCTCAACAATGATCCCAATAATCATTTGGCTAATTTAGCGTTTATAGATAAGTGGGGTTAGAAGGGTTTGTGGTCTCTTCGGGAATTTCCGTCGTTTTTTTTTAGAGTTTCTTGTAGCTGTGCACTGCTTGGGTCATTCAAAATAAAATAATGAGATGTTTAATTCTTGGTTCGTTTTTACTATGTTTCTTTGCTGAATGATCTTGTGCTTGTTGAATAGTCATTCGCAAAAATTTATAGGGAATTGTGAGTTTAATGAATTAAAGCCATTGGATATAATCTTATTCATGGTTTTAAGGGAAGAAAAATTGAAATTTTAGAAGATAATCTAACTGATGAATTTAGAGTAATTTCAAACCTCTTGTTTCATTTTCATATTTCTTGTAGCGCCCGAGCTCGAGACGCCACATTCCCCCACACCGAGATCCGACCCGCATATGAAATGGAAGTCCATACATGTGCCAAGTTACGTCGAACGGGGACACAACACACTCGTTATGCTAGGCGGGAGCTAACCCTTAAACCATTCAATACTGAAATGCGATAAAATAGAGTATGCAATATAAGCGGAAGCTATACATAGATATCATATACCATATACAATGAGCTTTCAAGCTCCAAAATTAATACAAATATTCCAAATTCAAAGGCCATCACGGCTTAACTATCAAGAACGCCCAACATATCCATATTCATAATACAAAATACAAAGTATGAGTGTAAGTATCAAAAGAATGCTAGACTCAAATGCAAGACCCCTAAAAACTCGAATTCCCGCCTAGCACTCCTCCTGCAAGCAAAAACTGAAAACAAGAACGGGTTCAGCCCAAAGGGAACTGCTGGGTATAAAACAGGGCAGGCTCCAAAGCATCCTTAGGCTACCACTTAGGACTCAAAAATGATCATAAAACATGGCATATGCATCACACAATAACATGTACCGATTGAGCAAAGAAAGGAGAGCAAAGGATGATCATTCAAGCAATTTCATCTCCAAGAATTCAAACCCTCATTAATGAAATCTCATTCAATGCTCAACAAGCATGAAAAGTAAGCTCATAAATGCATTAAGGATACTAGAATGACCAATATACAAGCTCCAAACCAACTGAAACTCTAAGGAATGAATGAGATCAAGAATTCATACAAAATTCCAACTATTCAATCAAATCTTCAAAACATGATCAAATCTCCATGAAAACATGTAAACTATAGCTTCAAATGACCACAAGAAAGTGGTGATCACAAATATATACTTACCTTCCAGATTGGTTGAGGTTTGAAGAAGTTATGAGCTCAAAGTGGTGGTGGAGTGAATAGTGGCGAGATGGGAGGGTTTCTTGGCTTTTGGCTGAGCTCTCCTCTCTCTCTAGTGTTTGGAACGAAATGAGATAGGTGAGATTAGGTAGGACATCAAGTTGTGAGCTTGTGGGTCCCAAGTTTGCTCAATTTGGGTTAAAATTAGCTAAGTTATGGTCAATATAGTTAAGGGTGGCAAATCTGCGGACGAAGCTTGTTTCGGTTGAATTTCGGAGGTTCAAACGGGTTTAGAAAAATATAAGACTTGTTCCATTGAATCCGAATCTTCGATACGAGTCCGCCAGAGGTGACGAAATTCAAATCCGAATTCCCGAGCTCATGTTATGACATCCGGAACCCAAGGTGCGCTAAAGGCTCTTTAATCCCCTTTTTGGTTCCGTTAAACAAAATAAATCCGAAACCAACTCAAACAAGTTCGAAAACAAGTAACAAGCATCAAAACATAATCATAATACAGATATCTCAATCATACCAAAATTTCATAAAAATCGGAAATCGAACCAAAGACAAACACCACCTATTCATAATCATATAGATTCAAACGTTCAAAAATCCAAATAATTCAAAGAATTTCAATTAACATATAAATTAAACATATTATAACATAATGAAATAATTAAAATGCGCAATTACATAAACACATTCGTCATACCTGTACGGCCGAAAAGTCGGGGTGTTATATTTCTTGAGATGATGAATGAATTAGTTTGTACGAGTTACCACGAATACTCCTTAGATTTGGAATAATTACAATCAAGTCTTTCTTTTCAGAAAATCTCATTTACATTTGCTCGTCATTTGTAAAACTCTCATTCCGATATGATTCACTTGTCATTATTTTTCTAATTTTCCAGCATACTCTTATAAAAGCTCGATATTTCTTTTTGGACGGAATACCATGAGAACTGTTTTGTTTTTGTTTTTTATGAAAACGGGACTGTTTTGTTATACATTATATCTTTGGGGTCAAGTTATATGCGATCATAATCAGGAATAGAGCAATACCAAACCATATGATAGAGTAGGGAAAAGTGTAATTTTATGAATTTTCTCATTACTTTCATACAAATAAAATATGAAATGAAACATCAACAACATCTAGGTTTTAAAAATGATAAATTTTAAATCAATACAAATATAAAGACAGCCAACACAAGATCACTGCCTCAAGTTTGATTAGATTCAAGATCTGATTTTTAAGAAAAAAAGAAAAGATGGAAAGGATATATTAAAATAAAAGGCTTACAAGTAGATGATACTGACAAGAAATATTTGATTAATTTCTGACTTCTCTTTTTCTTTTAAAAATAAATATGAGACAATGACCACTATTCAGTTTTATTCCCTGCTTATGAATAGCAGGGACCGCGAATAAGCAAAGGGCTGCTTTTGTATTTTATTCCATCAAAGGTCAAAATCTAATCTTGGAAGAAATGAAAAGGGATAAAGAATTAAAAGAAAAAGGTATTACTTATATGCTTCGTCATACTAATTTTTGGTTCTTATATGCTTCGTCATACTAATATATGTTCTTTTATATATTCTATTTATTGGCTTCGAGATGATTTCTAATTAAAATATAAATTTTTTTTTATAAATTATAATTTATTTCCTCGAGAAAGACACAGACATGGTACATTTTGTTGAGCTAATACAATATCGAGTATTGACAACTAATTTGTGCAAATTATTGGTATTATTAACTGTCTAAGTAATAGTGTTACGGTTTTTTATTATATTTTATTTATTCTATTTGAGGTGGGTTCTACTACTAAAAATGTAAAATCTTTCTATTAATGTTAAATATTCCAAAATAAAGTTTAGATTAAGCAAGAATCGTGTCAAACAACTAAATTATACTTTTTTAAGTGTTACGGTTTCATTATTGTTGTAAATAATTTATTTATGTTTCCGTGAAGCAAAGTTAAGTAATTACAAGAATTACTAGCGATTTGACTAATTTTATGAATTTAAGTATGTTGACTTGATTAGGAGGAATAAAACCTAACATCATTAAAGCCCAACAAATTTAATTATTATGATATTAAAACTCTGATTTGGACTTCCTATCCAATTTTCGTATCTTCACATGCCAGATTATTTAACAAACGTGGACCTTAATTATAAAATTAATATAAATATTTAGTTAGCCTAACTATTATTATACCATACATAAACATTTCATATCAAACGATAATAAGTTAAAGAGTCTCTCGGATATACATCCTACGTAGAAAAAATATAAAATTAATTCACTTATTTATTCTCAATTTTTGTTGGTCATCCTACTTTTATACTTTCAAATTAAAGTAGAATGCCTAAGAAAAAAATTCACAATAATATATATGCTCTGATTTTATAAGAAATAACTTATAAGTTGCTTAGGTTCTAACAATATTCTGACTTATTTCTTATTATTTTTTTCTATATCTTATTTATTTGATTCAAGTCACGCCATATTAGAATATATTGTTTTTAACAAGGTGTATATATATCCCATTTATTTGTCGTTCCTCTTGTTCTTTTTTATTTTGTTGAGTAATAAAATGTGATCCTTTTTGTGATTAAGAAAAAGATATTAAATGGAATAAAAATTAAGTTACAAGGCTTCTGACAATAATATTCTCATTAATTACCTTTGATAACCAATATGTTCCTTAATTAACTGAGATTTTCTGCATTATAAATTAATTCAACTTTTTTTTTTTTTTTAAGAAATCTGTCAATTAGGTAATTGTGGAGTGTGGAGCTTTTAACGAGGCTTCCTCGTATTTACCAATCGAAAATCAAGAATAAAAGTAAAATATTAATTCAACATCATTAGTTGTTTGTGCAACAAAAATTACCTGGCATGTGCAGAAAGGGATGAACCTAAGCACGTTCAATATAAACATATAATTTGCACAGAAAAATTCAAAATTTAATGTTATTCTGAAGATAAATCAAAGTTTATCTTCCTATAATAAAATTAAGAAAACTTATATAATAATAATAATGAACAAAAAAGAAAGGAAGAAAGGGGAAAAAAAGATAAAACACAATTAATTAACTTAATTAATCATCAATCTGAGACAAGAAGAGCATCCCAGATCATATCCATGTCCAAAGAAGGCATTCTACTCAACTGATGAACAGCATCAACATCTGATGCCATCGTCATTTCTGATTCTTTCTTGATCTCCATAATTTCTGAGATTCCAACTTTGCCCTCCATCTCCATTAATGGCCATACTTCATTTTTCTGATCTTTTTTTGATTCTTTTTTCGTTTCCAGCGATGGCGATGATGATGGTAACAGTGCATCAATATCACTGATATTGTTTCCCTTCTTTAAAACTGCTTGCATTTTGGCTTCAAGTAGTGCAGCAGTGCTGCTGTTGTTCATGGAGTTGGCTCTGATTTGCTGCTTTAAATCTGGGAAGTTTAAGTTTGCATAATCACCTCTGAGAATATAAGCTGCTGTGTCATAAGCAAAAGCTGCTTCTTCAGCTGTGTCGAAAGTTCCGAGCCAAACCCTCGTTCGGTTTTTCGGTAAACGTATTTCTGCCACCCATTTCCCCCAGTGCCTTTGTCTCACTCCTCGAAAAAGCTTCGAAGTCGATGATGATGATGACGATGATGGGAAAGTTGAGGATTTATTCTTCATTGGCTGAGTTTTTGTTGTGCTGAGCCAGTAATCGCTGAAACCCTTGGAGGGACTGTTTGTGATCTTCTGACTTATTTTGAGCCATTTCGATCTTGATGAGTCGACTTGATTTTGATCCTTTTGAGGCATGGAGAATAAAGGGGTTTTCGCAGCGTTGAAAGATTCTTCCGGTTTTTTTAGCGGCGGATCGTGTAGAAAAAGACCAAGATTTGGGGTTTTCGAGGGTATGGATAGAAAAGAAGATGGTGGTGAAGAAATTTGATCTGAAAGATTTTGGTGATCGTGATCTCGATGTGGTGAAGATCGGAAGGGTGTTTCAAGAAGGTTTAGAGGTACATAGTTCCCACCTTCCAAATTGGAGGGGGTTTTCAAGAAGAGATTATTTGCATGAAAATCACTCACGATTTTCTCTTTAGAAAATTCAGATAATCGCGTGTTTAAAATGGCACCGGAGACGAACCTGTCTGAAGAAGATGATGACGGAGACGACGAAGGTGCTGTCATCCCTTCGAAATTCCCCTTGTGCATGATGAAGGGCTCCATCTTTTGAAGTTTATTGTCCATTGTGTGAATTAGAGGAGAGAAAGAGAGCAAATGACATAAATGGTACAAAATGTAGGCTAGCTGCTATATATACTAAAGCAGCACACAACTTTAGTTCACATGTTGAAGTGAATAAAGCTTCAAGAAAATAAAGCCCAATTTAACAAATAATAAGATAAAGTGTAATTTTCAGGAATTTCCCATTTAACTTTCTCAGGAATTTAATATATTATACCCATTATAAAACCCCAAGAACTTAATAAAAGGAAGTCTAATACCAAGAGAACTTCACAGTCAAACAAGATATACAATTAATCACAACTATTTTTGGTATAATTAACTTTATCTCAATCTTAATATATATATGAATAATCATGATTAATCAAGAATTGTTTTGAATCAAGATAAGGATAATGCATAAAGAATAGAGTTCTGCTGGCTTGTGTTTGAGAGAAGCTCTGTATCATTCAGTTCCTCAGAAAAATTCGTGCTTTCCAGTCATAATGTTGGGATGATAATCCAGTAAGATTCCTACAAGTGTCATCTTGTCTTTTCCTGGCTTTGAGGATAATTAGTTAGGGTGGATGTATATTCTTCAAGATAGTCACAACTGACAACAAAGCATTAAACTCTAGATTTACTTTAATGAAAAATATTTGGGGTTTTTTGTAATTTTTTTGTCAATCATATTTTAATCAATCATCATGTGTTTTTTATCAATCATCCACATGATCCCTCTTGCCCCTTTTACTTTATTTGTGGAAGGGAAAATTTATAATTTGACTAATGTTTATGTTAGGACTTCTAATTAATGTGTGACATATATGTGCTTGTGTGATTAGAAGAACATTTGACATATTTGAGATTGCTTAATTTTGGAAATTGTGTGTATACTTTCTCTTGTTTATTTGAGATAATACTACTTTTTAATGTTTTGGATGAAGGGCTGAAAATCTAACTTCAAAAATGAAAGTAGTCTGGAAGTAGATTGGAAATAGGAAGTTTTCGAAATTTACATGTATAGAAGCAGATCAACGAGTGAATTCCCGATTAAAATGTGAGATATATTGTGTCCTTAAATTGATCGTTTTGGCACCGAAAATGGTTATCAGATGAAATGATGATATTTTAAAATAATATATTTTAAAGATAAAAAGATCATATTCTCATAAAAGTCTAGAAGGAAATTAGATCGACGAATTATGACGAAAGAAATAATTACACACACTTGTCTCCCACACTAATTCACTTGGGAGATCTAGATAGTTAAAGTCTTGAACTAATCTCTCCACTAATTATTTGTCATTAGGTTCATTTTTAATTCTTAATCAAAATGTGGGCCTTCTAATGATTGGTTTTAACTAGAGTTCTTCCCAAGAAAGGCCTATTTAAGGTCACCTAATCAAATTATATAGCATTATCATCTTGTTACACCCAAAAAAGGGGGCTAAAATAATCTAATTTTTGGCTTGTGGGGTGTGAGGAAATCATGGTTGTCTTTTCTTGATCTATTACTAATTAAAGAGTAATTGGCACAATAAAAATACTCATAATTTGGCTTTATATACATAATACGTGTCGTTTGAGATGTGCAGAGAGACGCTTTACCAATTCATTTTCGAAATTAATTAAACAAAAAAGAGAAAAAGTTCAAAAGCCATGGGAAAAATTATTAATTTTATCTATCTCCAAGTTTGATGGTGTAAAAGTCCTAATTAATTAATGTTGGAACTTGGACGTAATCATGTCTTTGATATTTTATTAATTTAATTTTATATTTTTTCCATGAGTAATTTTGAAGGTGATAATATTTATTATTCTAATTTTGTCTTTTTACTATTTTTTAAATTTAGACTATATAATATGAACAATTTCATTGACAATTAATGACGCACTTATAGAAAAAACATGGAAGTAATTAATTGATTGGATTCGTTATAAAAATAAAGTTTGTTTCGAAATAATTTAGTTCACATGGTCATTTTGTGTTTTTGTCGCAAACGTATAGGTTTTAGATTTTCTGTTATAGTACTTATCTGTTTCATTTTTTATTTCATTTATTGCTATGTCAAGTATACTAATAAACGGTTGAAATTAAAAGAGAGATCTTTTAAAAAAAATTATATTATAATTATTTCTCTCTTTTAATCTCAACCGTTTATTTAAGTCAGATCGAATCACTAAAATATAAAACTCTTTCATAATAGTTGCATACCTAAATACTCAAATACGAGACCTTTGATTAATCTATTATAGCATTGAACCCCAATTATTTCATTTTAATTAATAGATGAAATAAAGAAATAGTTATGGTGTCCAAAACCAAGAGAGGGATGAGCTTAGCCTTTGAGAAAACTAAGGGGGGATGAATAAACACATCAATGTGACACATTACACTACCAAAGATTCCCATCTCTATCTTCTTTTAATTTGTTTTTTACCTTTTGTCACTTGAACTTATTCTAATTGTAGCACATGGTTTTGGCTAACCCAAATTCTGTTGATTATTTAACTTAGCAGATTACATTTTTATAACAAGTAATTAGAAGATTATTGATGAGTGTGGTCATGAAGGCATGTTGCTCAAAGTTGCTTTTTCTCTTTTAACATGAAGACATTCTATCTTTCCATCACATTTCTTACTTTATTCTTTCCTCATTTTTGGACTTTTAAGACACAACAAGACACATTGGAATAAAACAAGATTCTTCTATACCATCTCAATTCTCAGCCCCCTTCCCCCTCACTCTTTTTACTTTCTATTTTTGTAAATCAAGGATTGGACATTCGGATTTGAGTAATCAAACTTGTTTAGAAAATAATAAAATTGATTAATTCTCGTTCTGTAGGTCGCATCTTCCAATTTTTCATTCAGTTAACTCAATTCGATAAGCTCAAAGTCCTACTATAAATTCGGTGCAAAATTAATTCTTGTTTTATAAGTCTCATTTACTTTCTTATCCCTTGTGTTAATCCAATTCTATAGGTTCAAAGTTCTGGTACAACTTCAATGGAGAATTAATTCTTGTTTTACGGTCTTCTATCTTATCCCACAGGTTAACTCAATTCGATAGGTTTAAAACCTTACCACAAATTCAGTAGAGAATTAATTCTTGTTTTGCAGTTCCCGTCTCCCATTTTATCCTGATTAATTTGATTCGATAGGGTCAAAACCCTTCTACAAAATCATTGCCACCCACAAATCCGATCGATCATCTAATTTTTTTTTTAAAAAAATTACAAATTTAAGCAATAGTATTATAGTAATATAATATCTTTTTCATGTTATTACTGATTCACTTTTTCTCTTTTCTACTTCGGCCACATCAAATCCCAAATTCGAAGGCAACATTCCACTATGCTATTCTTTTGTTTTAAGTTTCATCTATTCACTTTAGATCACAAGTGGCTCATCCCCACTAACTTCATCACCATTTTTATTCAACCAAAATTATAAAAGAAGATAGTAAAAAATGATTTTATTTCAGTGCAAATTCCAAAAGTACCTCGACAAAACGAATATTAAACTGAGTCACGAAACCTAATGTGTACATTAATCTTGCGGCTACATTAGAAAATGTCTTATTTTAAGCTAAATTTTTAATTTATAGGTTGGGTTGGGGGAATCTAGCTAAATAGGTGTATCATTAATGACAAGGGGAATTCATTTAAGACTACTATAAAGAATAGTTCTTGTCTTCTTTGAAAAAATTTGTATCAAGCAAGTGGTGTTTGCGTGTACAAGTATACAATTACTTTGTGCTAACAAAGAATTTATATGTAAGGTACATGTTATGTATGAATTTGTGTTGGTTTCAAGAATTACGCTTACACCCCTTACGCGGTTTATTAATAGATTACAAGTAACCCTCCTCCTTTAGGTTCTATGGGAAATTTATAAGCTTGCTTTAATATTTTGATATTAGTAATCAAATTTATCAGCCTGATAATTATCGAATCAGTAACCACGTTGAAATTTCTAAAATTCATGTTCATGAAAATACAAGAATTGCCAAAATTTCTCAAAAATTGCCAAAATTTCTCAAAATCAAACAACCCGGCCGGCCGGTAAGCAAAAGAGAATCAACTAATTTAGTTTTAATTTCAGTAGACTCATAATTGTTTAGGGAATATACTAATCCCCGGAACCGAGGCTAGACAAAGTATTGAGTATAAAAGCAGGAAGGCTTTGTGTGGCAACAACACGAGATCTAGTTCAATTAGCTATCTTTTTGAAGGCGATAGTTCAAAATGCTTATTCTATATATATTTGAAAAGCATCGAGATTGTTAGGTTTCATCAAAATTAATATGAGGTTAGCGCCATTACCAGAAAAATATAAAACGTATAGTGACAGTGGTAAAATAACTTCTAAACTTCACATCAAAATTTCAACTGAAATTTTTTTAATCCTAACAGAGCATGAGGAAGAATTCAATTATATCAAAATTTCAACTGAAATTTTTTTAATCCTAACAGAGCATGAGGAAGAATTCAATTATAAATACACCCCAACGGCAAGAGGTGTAGATGTAATTTTCTCTTACTTATAATTACATCTTTTATGGATGCAAAAGATGCCTAACAACAAATGGAACTTGAACTCATATTAAATCAATTTGCAATAACAAATGGAAATTGAACTTAGTTTTTACTCTAATAAACTTCGAAATAGCGAGTAAGATCAATGCCTAATTCGACTCAACTCGGTTCGTTTATAACCCTAAGCACCTGGACCGTAATGATCTTCAGAGAAATCAACAAAACAATGGCAGCACTAGCACGAGACATTTATGAATGTAAGGATTGCATGTAAAATTTAAATCACAACCCAAGGGTATCACGTCTATCAGGGAAGGAGTAACTATTTCGTATGCTAAACAAATAAATAACGGTAATTACAGTATTACACCAACATACCCTGAGGTTTAGCAGAAGATCATACGTGCTAAAGTAAAAATGGGATATTCATAAAATTGAGAGAGAGAAAAACTAAAACAAATGGATCCAGATATAATGTAAGTCCTTTAACCTTTGTAGTTTTTTGTAATTTCCCAAACTTCAGGGGAGGTTCCCGTAATTGTGTCAAACCACAAGGTAAGTCGGTGTAATTATCCCAATGAATAAAGCTTAACTGTTTTCGAAACAAGATGAAGCAAAACCAACAGAATCTCCCCAAACAAAACATATTCCGGTGTCTGAATTTATGTAAAAATCGAGTTGTTGGACTTGTGCTCAGAAACAAAAAGTTTTAATATAAGACCATAATATTGGACCAAAATTCAGACGAACAGAACCAAATAAACCTGGAAAAAGTTATTGTTCATGATTTCAGCAGAAGCTCAACATGGAAAAAGTTGTTAAGCGTAACAATACCAAATATCTTTATGGTACAAAGAGATTCATATGATCAGGTCCTATCCTATGACCATCTGGGAACTGTAAGACACTGTAAAGAGAATACGACATAAATCTACATATACATATGTACACACATACATGAGTCATAGATTCAGGTATCATTAATTAGCACCTTTTCAAGTGATGCGAATGCTCGAAACTGTATTTTCTTTATAAATATTCAACAAACATTGCTACAAATTTTGCATATATCTCGCGAAATACATGATTCATAGATTCAGGTATCATTAATTAGCACCTTTTCAAGTGATGCGAATGCTCCAAAACTGGATTTTCTTTATAAATATTCGACAAACATCACCACAAATTTTGCATATATGTCGTGAAGCACTTAATTTCAGAATCGTCAAGTACTCTCATTAATTCTAAACCTACAAATCATCAAAATGGTACATACTAACATTAATCGAAGATCGGACCAATAACTTCACACAGAGGTCAAAAAACAATTATAAATAAGAAAATATCATATTTCACATATAAATCACAGCAATTTGGCTGTTACATACTTATTGAAAAAAGAGAATAAAGTACCGGACGATCGATCAAAGACAAAACACGGAAGATATTACATAAGCATCAAATTTCAAGAACCAAATTGAAGAAACTCATTAACCTATTTTTTGGTGCTTTTACCTCCAGCATCATTACTTCCTCCCGCCTGCGCTGCCTTCTTTGCTTGTTTCTCTTGAAGGGCTTTCGCGTCCCTATACAATTACCCACAAATACAGAACAATGTCTAGAGTTCAGCAAAGCACATAAGAAAGAAAAGTAAAACATAAATATATATATGCTATACACCATACAAACATTTTAGATTCTTCCAAATGTAATTTAAATCTCAATATCGTATACGACATCTCATAAAATTTTCGGAATTATTAATCACCGAGCAAAACCTTATGCATAAATCAAAACATATCTGAACTACATAGAGTAATGAATTATGCGTAATCCAGGGAAAAGACGTCTGATCTCGCAAAATATGAACAAAGCAAGAAAATACACCAAACATATTACAATTTGGCACCCAAAAATAAGCTGAAAAGTAATCAACGAGGTAAATCTTGATACAGAAAAACAAACTAATACATCCAAATAATAATAAGAACAATATAAAGAAGAAAGAAGAAAATCCCATCACATAACACTCCAATTTCACATATAACCCCATCTGTTACAGCCCAAAAACCAAAATTAATCACTACGAGACCCAGATCAAGAACACGAATAAAAATTGGATCTTGAATATAAGAATCACAAAAGAATTTTTTTTGAAAGAAACAGTACCTTTCACGACGTTGTTCTGGGGTCAAGCCATCATCTTTAGTCTTCCCCTTGCCACCGGCACGGGCCATAGCCCTTTCTCTGTCGCGATCCCTTTGATTTCCACGTTAGAAAAAGTTAAGGAAAAACCAAGAAATTCAAAAAGGATCAAAACAGAATCGAAAACCTAAGTCAATCACAGAAAAATTAAAGATCTGAAGAACACAATCCTGATAAAAACACACACAGGATAAATCAAAAGAATAAAACTTTGAAATTGAGATGAAAAGATGAACAGCTGCGGAAGGATATGAGTCATGGTGAAACGACGCCGGCGCGGTGGAACCTGTGAAGAGATTGAGAGACGAAGGTTGGACTTGCAGAAACTGTAAGAAACCCAAAATTAGGGGTGCAGAAATATTAATATTTCGAATAAATCTTTATTGATTTTGTAGTTGACTTTTTGGAATACTAAATAAAGAATAAAGGAGAGGTCGTGGAGGAATAGGAGACTAGTGGATGGATTGCTAATAAAATTAGGCAATAATAAAGGGGTATTTATGTAAATATGTGATAATTATAAATTTGTAGGGGCAGTAAATTTGTCCATAACGCAGGGATTTTGTCAAAATATAATTGATAAGACTTTTCATCGTAAAGATCACCCACAATTTTTTTTTTTTTTTTTTTTTTTATCCCACAGAGTTTTCCCCACTCAATTGAGTGAAAGACTAATCTCCCGAAGTAGTTGAAGCGGCTTATTGTGGGGACCTCTCCCAATGTAGTTTTTTACATCCACAAGATTCGAACCCGAAATCTTACTTAAGTGAACTAAACCCCCTATCCACTTGAATCAACTGTCCGTTGGTAATTAGCCACAATTAAAGTCAATCAAGAAGACGTGAATATGAATTAGGCCAAATAATTGAAGGATTTTTTTTATCCCAATTTAAAGTATGTATATTAAAATAATTTTGAAAAAATCAACTAAAAGAATAATTTTAATTCAAATCTATTTCAATCAAATTAGTATAATGAGAAGATAAATATTTTATATTCATTATTTGAAATTATTATAATAATTAGTTGAATTTCATCGAACCAAGTTGGATTATAATTTTTCTAACTTAAACGGTGGGTTAAATATTCTTTTATTTTATTTTAAAGAGTGGATAAATTATTTATGATAAAACAATTATAAACCATATCAAAGAAAACAATCTCTATATACATGAACCATAATGTTGGGAGGCATTCAATTGGAGAAGAATAGTGGGATAGATTTCCCCACTTATCTTCTTCTACGTGTTTTCTTGTCTCATACATTGGCACTAGGCCTGTAAATGGGCGGATATATTATCCAGGTCCAACTCCAGATCCAATAATTATCCATTATTTATTATTGGACCCAAATCCTATCCAGACTCATTATAAATCCAATGGATCTGAATATACGGGTAAAAAGTATACCCACTCTATTTGGGTTTAGATCTGGGTCTACCCAATCAATTATTATTATAATATATGTTGACCCAATTTTGTCTCGTTTCATCCGTTTTTCGACCTGTTCAATATATTTTGGGTCCGCTTCATCTATTTTTGGAATCGTTTGACCAATTTTTATCCCGTTTCACTCGTTTTTTATCCACTCGACCTATTTTGGACTCGTTCAATCCGTTTTGGACCGTTTCACTCGTTTTTCGACCCGTTCGATTTATTTTGAACTCACTTGTCTCGTTTTGGACTCGTTTCACCCGTTTCTAATCCGATCAACCTATTTTAAACTCGTTCGACCCGTTTTTTGATTCATTCGACCTATTTTGGACCCGTTTCACCTGTTTTTTGATCTGTTTGACCTATTTTGGACTCATTCAATCAGTTTTGGACCACCCATTTCACTCATTTTTTGACTTGTTCGACCCATTTTGGGTCTGTTTCACCTGTTTTTTTATTGGTTTGGCCTTTTTTGGACTCATTTAACCCGTTTTGAACCCATTTCACCCGTTTTTCAATTCGTTCGATCTAATTTGGACTCGTTTCACTAATTTTGGGCACGTTTCACCCATTGTTCAATATGTTTGACCCGTTTTGGGCATGTTTTACCAGTTCTTCGACTCGTTTGACCCATTTTTGTCTCGTTTCACCCCGTATTTTTACCAATTCAACCTATTTTCGACTCGTTTGACCTATTTTGGACGCATTTGACTCATTTTGAATCCATTTGACCCGTTTCACCCATTAAGGATCCATTTGACCAATTTGGAATCAATTTAACCCGTTTAACCCAATTTGGACTGTTTTACCCAGTTGGATCCATTTGGACCGTTTTACCCATTTTGGATTTGCTTGGCCCATTTGGATCCGTTTGACCCATTTTAAATCCAAATAGGTTAAATGGGTCTAAAATAGGTTGAATTGGTCGAAAAATAGTTAAATGGATCTAAAATAGGTCGAACAGATAAAAAAAGTTGAAATAGATCTAAAATAGGTTGAACGAGTAAAAAAACAGTTGAAAATTATCTAAAATACATTGAATGCGTTGAAAAACGGTCGAAATGGGTCTAAAATAGGTCGAACAGGTCGAAAAATGGTTAAAATAGATCTAAAATGAGTTGAACATGTCAAAAACCGTTGAAAATGGTCCAAAATAAGTCGAATAGGTCGAAAAACGGTTAAAATAAGTTGAACAAGTCAAAAACGGTTGAAAATGGTCCAAAATAAGTCGAATAGGTCGAAAAAGGTCGAAATGGATCTAAAATAGGTCGAACGGGTAGAAAAACGGTTAAAATGGGTTGAACAAGTCAAAACCGGTTGAAAATGGTCCAAAATAAGTCGAATAGGTCGGAAAACGATTAAATAGGTCTAAAATAAGTCGAACAGATCGGAAAAAAAAGTTAAAATTGGTTTAAAATAGGTCGAACGGGTCGGAAAACGGTTGAAACGGGTCCGTAATGTGTAGAATAGTTCAAAAACGGATCAAATGCTTCAAAAACGAGTGAAATTGGTACAAAATATGCCGAAAATGAATAAAACAAGTTAAATGAGTTCAAAATAAGTTAAATGGGTCAAAAATTGAGAATGGTAAATTTATGATAAATTTTGGGTAGTATATGCATAAATAGATATTGGGTATTATTTGGGTTTGGGTAGGGCCTCATACCCATTAAAAGAATAAATTGAATTTGGGTATGGGTCTGGATCTGGGTAAAATATTTGGGTTTGGGATTAGGTATTTCATGATTTTATTGGGGCTGGGCCTGGATAATGCCCGCCCATTTGCAGGCCTTTCGGCACGTTAGAATTCGTACCAGTAAAATTTTGAGGAGCTGTACCAAAGTCCCCTCAAATGCTCAACACACACACAACATTACATGTAATTGATTGGAATTCTTTTGGAATCAAACTTAATGAGTTTCCAAATGGTCTAGGATATGGACACTCAAAAATTATCAAAGAAAGTTGATCAAGCGCGAGACATGAAAATTATAGTTGGATGATGAAGATTGAGGGTTTCCTATCCTCCCTACTATGATGAAGGCATGAGAATCGAAAAAGTAAATTGGAGTTGGGTCTCAATATTGATAATTTGGTATTAAAATTAGAAATTTTATGATTTTTTTTTTAAACGAATATGTAATAAATATCATACTAATAATTGGGTGTTTGAAGATGTCAGCTCTATAATCATGATCCGATGGGAAGGTGATATAATATGGCACTGTCACGCCCCGGGTCCGCGGGCCCGTTGGACGCGAGCGCAAGTCTCCAAGCCCACCGAGTATAACCTGAAATTGGGCCTAAACCACTGCCCAAAAGGGATATCCATTGGTTATACTTGGACTCTTTAACTTATAAACTGAACTTAACTCTCATATTTTCCCGATGTGGGACAGGGGTATCACAATCACCCCTCCTTCAGAATCGCGACGTCCTCGTCGCGGCATGACATATAGCCCATGACCGACTCGTCTGCGTTGGGACTCTAGAGGTGGCTCCTACGGCTGACGAGCGGCTCTGATACCACTAAATGTCACGCCCCGTTTCCGGGTTGCAACACGGCAATGCACCTGAGCCCCGAAAGGCTCAAGAACACTAAGCCTCGATAATCAGAGCATCTAAGTCCAAAGTGAAATGTTTAAATAATTCTCAAAGCAGTGCAGCGGAAAACATAACCTATCTATTACAAATCTTGATGCAAGTCTCATATATAATCATCCTACAATTCTTAAAAGCATAAAAGAAGAACAACTTGGAAATTCCTAATCTAGCAGAAATACTAGTCGTTCACCAGCCCCAATAAGGCTCTTCCTCAATGTTCTCTACATTGTTCTCTGCAAGAGGTTGTGTAAAGTGGGATGAGCGACACTTGCCCAGTAAGCAATCCCCTAACCCTCTACCGGATTTGAGCACGTTACCATATATATACATTTTCATAAGAAGTTTCCAAGTAGTTTCATAGCTTGAAAGGTTTTCAACTAGTTAAGCACATAACATAACAATACATAGGACATACCACTATGCTCATGAACTTTTGGTTCCCAACATATATACTTGATCAAGTCCTAACTACGACCCCGTTAGGTGGGTTCAGAGTTGCTACTGTAACACCCGTAGCCGGGTCAGAATCATAATGCCACTGTAACACCCGTGGCCGGGTCAGAACATATTGGAACCAGTTCAGAGCATACACATACTTAGCACTCAATCACAATCTTAGAAATCATGTTTTTAAACATTTATTTGGTAACATAATGTCACATACATATCACATAAAATATAGCCATATATAGCATGCTCAAATCCAATTTTATAAGCAATTCTATCTTTCAAAACATATCACTTCGTAAAACAGTTTCGAAAACATAGAAGGTTAGAAAACCACTTACCTCGAATCCGTGAACTTCTTAATCCTAAAGGTCCCGTTTGCTAAAGCTCTAATCTCGGTTTTGCGGATCTAGTCATCAAGTAACAATAAGTTTTACTAATATAAATATAGTAATTATACCAACTATAATAACCTAATCATCCCCAAAAATAGTGCCTAGTTCGTAACATAAGTGATAATTAATAGACTATTATCCTTATTTCCTAAACAACTCCTAAGGCCACTGTTAGTGATGTCATAAAAATAATGAAATCAAGGCTATACTCATATTTGCAATTATACTCAAATTCACGTGGGTTTCAATAGTATTGAAGAAATATTATGAAAAACTATTTTATATATACTAACATATCTAAACGATGCATTAATGATTTAAAAAGAAAAGAAATCCAAAGATCAACTTCTGAGATTTTATAAACACGATATTTGAGAAGAAATTTTCCTTATTACTAAGCAGAACTACTTTAATTACTCCCGACAAGTTAATTTACGGAGAGATTTGGTTAAACGGGTAAATAAAATTATTATTAAAAGAAACTGTAAGGAAATCAATCATCAAGAGAAGAGACGTTTAAAGATTTGTAGTCACTTTTCTCAAAAGATCGTGATAAGATATGAGAGTAATTAATATTGTATTTTTCGCCAGAAAAGTATATTATGGGATACTTAAATATATCTATAAATTTAATACAAATATTTTAGATAGAATTAACAATGTCTATCCTTTAAACTCAATAACGTTGCAATTTATAACAATATAGAGAAATCAATTTGTGGCCTCCTAAGGTCAGTTTCCTACATATTCTCAACCTTAGAAATCTCACATGGAAGATCGACAAACCTTGATTCTCTCTTGACCTTGATTCTCTCTTGTTACTCTTATTCTCTCTTAGCCTAAACTTGTGCTCCTTAATTTGATTGTCCCTCTTCTGTTTCACCGTTTCCACCTCTTCTTCTCTTTCTGCTTCTACTCTCTCTTCGTAACTCTAACGCATTCAGACTTTTTCTCCCTCAACAAATATCTAAGTCCAGAATATATATAACACCTAAACGCAATAGTTAGTTTTCTGCGTAGTGGTCTGTTTTCTGGTAGTGGGACTTGGTTTTCTGCGTAGTGGGACTTCCACTCCGCCACTCTCTAAAACGTTGATTCAATCCTATCTAGTAATATAATTCTTATTAATCAAATAATCAAACTACGCTTAAGTAAATAATATATTACTAAATATAATGATAATAACAATAATTCCTATTAGTACGTAATATAGAAATCTGTACAAAAACAAAAAAGAAAACGGAACGTGGGATATTAAAGGCACGGCATTAGCTTTGTTAAGATAGTAAAATATTGGTGGAAACATTTTTAAAATACATTAATGATTGTGATAGAGTGCACAACTAAAAAATCGTAACTGGAAATTGAGCAACCTTGAGTAATAACTAATATGTCTAATTGGATCAAGTGAGAAATCTTGGATACCCAATAGAACCCATTGGCGTGGGGTTTGAGCATCTCACACTGATGAGGCCTGAAAATCACTCTCGAATCAGAGCCGTCCACGTGGCAGCACATCGCTGACTAATACCCTGACGCTCGCCTTGGTGGGCTCATGGGCCTTCACGCCGCTCAATTGCCAGCTAATGTCATCCATCAGTCAGCGGATGACCATTCGGCCCAAGGGCCCTAACCAACGGGTTTGACGCTCGGATAGCGGCCCTCAAGGTTATCCTTCACAGGGAAGCACCCACATGAGGGCCCCACTAATACGCTCGGTATTCCGACGCTCAAGGATCATATATCGCGAGGAGGCCACCCATGCATTCTTCGAGCGTCACCAACGTTCGGGCATGTCCATGCCCCGTTTCGTTGGATCCGAACCTCGGCAGAAAGAATCTTAGGCCCATCCCTCGCGTAACCCTCGTCAACAACCTCTGACACAAAAGTACTGTGCACCGCGCACCTGACACGCCGTCACCCTTTTCAGGGATGTCATTCTCACTCCACCAAAGTCTGACGCGTGTTAGGGCAACACAGGTTTGGGACCACATGGTCAATTTACCCATCTACCCCCATCCCTAACATATAAATAGGAGAGAAGCCATGCATTCTCTCCCAAGTGATCATCTGCACAAAAACTGCATACATTGTTCTGGGCATTTTCCACGGAACTTCTTAAGCTTTTCACTCACCACAGTAACTCTACCTTAGTAGCTTGCACTCTTGGTGTTATCCTAGCTGGAAGAACCCACGCTCAAAAGGAAACCCAGATCCTGAGGCTCTCACGCCTGTGATGGTCTTTCCCTTTTCTTACAAATTCTAAAGTGTTGTTGCATTTGGAAACTCAGATTCCTTGCACCATCATTTTTGGCGCCGTCTGTGGGAAACCATCACCACCGTCTTTGGTATTGCCTGTTTCTTCCTCTGAAAGCTAGTTGAAGAGTAACACCTAAGTCTTGAATCATGGTTACTGCCACAAGATCTGGAACTCTAGGGAACAGGGGAGGTCTTCCTCCCACCAATGGAGAAAACGCTGAGAGCCCTGCTCTCGCCGGAGGGGCACCGCCCCTTGCGGCCGGAAACGTTGACGCCACTGCACCCCTCCCAACTGGAAACGAAGCGGGAGGATCAGGTTCCAATCCTCCCCCCCCAACTTTCGCCCCAAGTGTCCCTGCCTCCCATCTTGGCGTATATCCTATGGCCATGCCGCCGCCAGGATACGCGCTCACGCAGCCCGGAGTAATGCCTGGAACAACGCCGGGAATGATACCTTTGGTCCCTCCATATCAAGTGGGGACACTGAACCTCCCCCTGGCAGTGCCAAGAGAAATACAGGGGGTGGAGATGCCCCAACTCACTACACAACAACTTCAGGCGTTGTACGCGCAGTGCGAGAGCCAAGCTGTACAGAATGCCTGGGAACACTTCACTATGGCTTATTTCCCTTCGTACGCTGGAACTCGGATAGCCCCACCCTTGGGCGGGCTCCCTGCACATCCTTTGACAATGGCCCAAAATGCTCTACGGGCACAGCAACCTCCCCCACCTGCTCTGAATCAAGAAAATGAAGCCCCACCGAGGGTCCAGCAAGAACGACCCGTTGATGGAGATGACAGGGCTCCTCGAAATGAGGTGGCCGGAAATGATGAAGAGGTCCAGTCAAGGGCCACCAGGAGGGCAAACCGCAGAAATGTCGGTGACCCTCAGCTAGCAGCGGTGCAGGACCAAATTCGAGGGCTACAAAACGTGGTAGAGCAGCTCTCTCGAGCACGGTCTCACGCCCCCCGTGAGGGGGACGAGAGGTCCAAGGCCAGGGACGCTCGACGACCACGCAGCCCCATTTCCCACCGAAGAAGAGAGGCCAGCTATGAAGATCCCGATGAGCGAGATTACAGGATCATGGCGGGTGATTCCCCCCTCGTTGAGGAAGTTCTGATGACCCGTGCTGGGAAAGGTAAAATTCCCTCGTCAGTCAACAGGTACGATGGAACTACGGATCCAGCCGAGCATCTGGATCATTTCGTGCACCTAATGCACCTCTATGACCACCCGGACAACTACTGGGCCAAGGTGTTTGTCACTTCTCTCACTGGAATGGCCCAAGAGTGGTACAAAAAGCTCCCTCCGCGCTCGATCCGAGGGTACTATGACCTGACGGATGCTTTTGTCAGCCACTTCAATTCGCTGAAAGCACCGGCCCCGGCCGCGACCGCTCTCTATAGCCTGGTCCAGGGGCCGAACGAAACTCTCCGATCCTTCATGGGGAGATTCAACAAAGAGATTTTGCTAGTGGAAAAGCCCTCGATGGACTTTTTGAGGCATGTTCTGTTCGGAGCCATCAACATGAAGCATTATGTCAGCAAGGAGTTTGTGGAGGAAGTGGCCAAGAAGAAGCCACGCTCGTTGATGGAAATTCGGGAGATTGCAGACTCCTTCTTTACCCTCGAAGATATGTACATAGCGAGGGAACAGAAGATGGCAAATGCCCCTCGTCCCAACAGAACCCACGAAGACAGAGGAGAGCCCAATCGGAGTCACCGCCGCAGCCCAGTACCCGCTCGCCGTCGCTCCTCCCCCCAGCGGAGACTCGAGCGTATCCCCCTCAACCGCCCAATTGCCGAGGTGTATGCTATGGCGGACAAAAAGTTGTTCAAAAGGCCGTCGAAGCTGAGAGAAACCGAGGCCCAGAAGCGCTCAGGAAAGTATTGCGCTTTTCACAAGCAGAAAGGGCACGATACCAATGAGTGCCGGCAGCTCAAGAGTGAAATTCAGAGGCTGATCGCAGGAGGGCATCTTAAAGAGTTCGTTAAGGTGTTGGAACGTTACGATGAGCATTGTGCAGAGCGAGCGCGCGCCAGGGGGAGAAGTCGTTCACGCTCGCGAAGTCCCCGACACTATCACACCGAGCCCAGTGACCGTGGGAAAGGAAAGTCATCTGACATGGAGAACCAGCCTTTCGCGGTTATTCACATGATCGCTGGCGGACCCTCGGGGGGTGATTCTAACGCCTCCCGGCGCCGCTATATCCGGAGTTATGACCAGAAGTCTTCTCGGTCCAAGTCTGTACTCTCTGTTGATAAGTCCTTACGCTCGGGTGGGGATGAAAGCGTAGGTTTCACAGAAAAGGACTTAGAACACATTGTAACGCCCCATGGGGTCGGTGAAACCTCTGACTGCCCCATGGTGGTTAGCTTAGATGTTCACAACCATGTTGTAAAGAGGGTCCTAATTGATAGTGGAAGCTCCGTGAATGTTTTACCTTACTCCACGTTTCAAAAAATGAACATAACAAACATCCCCCTCGAACCTCTCAGAACTTCCCTCATAGGGTTTGGAGGTTCCGAGATCGTCCCTCGCGGACAGATTCGCTTGGCCACCTCCTTCGGTCGCGCCCCACAGCGAAAGACTTTGAATGTTCTTTACGTGGTGGTCGAGGTGGATCTACCATACAACATCATTATTGGGCGACCAGCCCTCGTCGATTTCAAAGCAATAATTTCCACCTATCATCAAAGGGTTAAATTTCCCACTCCCGAGGGAACCGGTGAGGTACTGTGCAATGTAAAAGAAGCTTGGGAATGTTATGTACTTTCCCTTCGAAACCACAAGCCAAAACAACCCACCCAGGCGGGCTCCACCAAAAAGTCTGTTGACTTCCCTAAGCTGGATGAAGATGGCCCCGAGCGCAAGAGGGCCAAACTCTATAAGAAGAAGAATAAGAAGAAGACCACAGATAAATCCGAGGGTGTTGGCAACCCACCCCCCGGCGAGGTCGGGGAGTCTTCCGAGGAAGGCGAGGGTCATCCATCCTCGGGGGATACTGACGAAAGGATCACAGGAAAGAAAAGGACGCTCGAATTACCGAGGCCTGAAATGAGAGTGGAACCCACCGAAAACTTCTTGACCATCGAATTGGAACCCGGGAATCCCGACAAGATCACGCAGATAGGTTCCAGCCTCGACGGCCCTTCCCAGATTATGATGATTGATTTCTTGCGAGACAATATTGATGTCTTTGCCTGGAAGGCTTCCGACCTCACTGGTATTGATCCGAGTGTCATTGTCCACAGACTGAACGTGGATCCAACCTTCAAGCCCATCAAGCAGAAGAAGAGGGACGTTCATGACTTTAGGAAGCGGGTGATCGAAGAAGAGGTTGGCAAGTTGCTTGACGCTCAGTACATAGAAGAAATCCAATATCCCGAGTGGCTCTGTAATGTGGTGCTTGTTCCAAAAAGTGCCAATAAGTGGCGTATGTGCAACGACTTTACGGACCTCAACAAAGCGTGCCCCAAAGACCATTATCCGCTTCCGAGGATAGATCAGTTGGTAGATTCCACAGCTGGATGCGAACTCATGAGTATGATGGACGCCTTTCAAGGATATTATCAAATCTTTATGGCGCCCGAGGATCGCCCCAAAACTTCGTTTATTGTGCATTTGGGTGTTTATTGTTTCAAAGTCATGCCGTTTGGGCTCAAAAACGCGGGAGCGACTTATCAGCGGCTAGTCAATAGGATGTTCGAGCGCGAGATTGGAAAATCTATGGAGGTATATGTGGATGATATGATAGTCAAGAGTGAGCGCCAACGCTCCCATCTGGAAGATCTCAAGCAGACTTTCGACATCCTTCGTCGCTACGGAATGAAGTTGAATCCATCAAAATGCACCTTTGGCGTTCGAGGAGGTAAATTCCTGGGATACATGGTTAGTCAACGTGGCATTGAGGCAAACCCCGAGAAGATTAGAGCCATCCTGGACATACCCTCCCCTCGTAATCTGAGAGAGGTCCAGGTGCTCGTGGGAAAGATCATTTCACTAAATAGGTTCGTCTCCCGCTCAGCGGACCGGAACTTGCCCTTCTTTAAAATTTTGCGCAACGCTCGAAACTTTTCCTGGAACGAGGATTGCGAAAAGGCCCTACAGAGCATGAAACAGTACTTGACGAGCGCGCCTTTGCTGACCAAACCGATCCCGGGGGAAAACCTGTTTATCTATCTATCAGTTTCTTTAGAAGCCACGAGCGCTGTCCTCGTAGCAATCCGCGAGCGTAAGCATATGCCGATATATTACCTGAGCAAGACTTTACAGGGAGCCGAGAAAAGATACATGGAAATTGAGAAATTTGCCTTTGCGCTCGTTAACGCATCCCGAAGGCCGAGGCCATACTTTCAGGCTCACTCCATCACAGTGCTCACAGATCAACCACTCAGACAAGTTTTATCTAAGCCGGATGTTTCGGGAAGATTAATTAAATGGGCGATTGAGCTTAGTCAGTTTGATATCTCCTTCGAGCCCCGTACAGCCATACAGGCTCAGGCAGTAGCCGATTTGTTGGTCGAACGTTTCAATTTGGAAACTGAGCCGCAGGCGGACGATGGTTTATGGCTTTTGCACACGGATGGCTCCTCGACCTCACAAGGGGGCGGTGCCGGGGTGACCCTCAGGGATCCCCTAGGAGCAGAAGTTGACTACGCAATCAAGCTGGCGTTTCAAGTCACCAACAACGAAGCTGAATATGAGGCCCTCATCCAAGGGCTCAGGATTGCGCTCCAGAATGGGGCCACTCGTGTCACAGCATACGTTGATTCGCAGTTGATCGCGAGTCAAATTGACGGTAGTTATGAGGCTCGAGAAGCCACCATGGCACGGTATTTATTGAGCGCCAAGGAGGAGATAGCCAAGTTCAAGGAATTCCATCTTTTGCAAGTTCCGAGGGCAGAAAACGAACGCGCTGACGCTCTTTCGAAGTTTGCGTCCGCTCTGGACGGCCACAGTGAACGCGTAGTTACATTTCTGAGAACGGAGGAACCACTGATAAGTAAAGATGAACCCTCGAAAGGAGTGCACATGATTGACCCCTCCGAGCCTTGCTGGCTTGACGAGATTGTCAGATTCCTCCAGGACGGAACTTGCCCGAGCGACAAAGTTGAGGCTCGGAAGATCAAATGTAAAGCCCCTCGCTTCTCATTAGATGTCGAGGGTCGGTTATTCAAGCGATCCTTCCTAGGACCACCGCTGAGATGTTTGAGACCCTCGCAGGCTAAAGAAGTTTTGGAGCATGTACATAATGGGAGTTGTGGGAACCACTCAGGCGGACGAATCTTGGCAAAGAAAATCTTAAGGAGTGGGTTCTATTGGCCCTCGGTATTGCAGGATGCCATTCAATATTCCAAGAGATGTCCCAAGTGCCAGTTCCATTCCAACACTCCTCAGCTGCCGGCAGCTCAAATGATTCCTATCGATGTTTCCTGGCCCTTCGATCAATGGGGCATTGATATCGTGGGACCTCTCCCAATGGCGGTCGGGCAAAAGAAGTTCGTAATACTTGCTGTGGATTATTTCACCAAGTGGGCTGAGGCAGAAGTGGTCGCTAAGATAACGTTCAAAGTTGTGAGGGATTTCATTTGGAAAAATATCATTTGCAGATACGGCATCCCGAGGGTGCTCATCTCAGATAACGGATCCCAATTTATCGCTGCAGACACGCGGGATTGGTGCTATGAATTAGGGATCGAACAACGATTCACCTCCGTGGGTCATCCTCAAGCCAATGGTCAAGCAGAAGTGACCAACCGGACCATACTCCAGCATCTGAAAACGATGCTCGAGAGTAAGAAGGGAGAATGGGCTGAGGAACTTCAGGGAGCCCTATGGGCATACCGTACTACTCCGCGAGCGGCAACGGGGGAAACCCCTTATTCCCTCGTGTATGGCTCCGAGGCCATGATACCTGCGGAAATTGCTCAAGAATCCGCACGTGTAGCCTATTTCGAGCCTGCAGCCAACGAGGCCAACCGGGCGCTCGAGTTAGATTTGCTGGATGAGAAGAGGAATGGAGCCTGGGCACGTATTCACAAATACAAAGCAACCGTCGCTCGCCAGTACAATAAACGTGTTAAAGAAAGGACTTTCCAGCTAGGGGACTTGGTCCTCAAAAAAGTTGAAGTCTCCAAACACGTAGGTAAGTTGGACCCTAATTGGGAAGGCCCCTTCAAAGTCATTCAAGTACGAGCGAATAACACCTACTTGCTAGAAACTTTGCAAGGCGAGCGTCTCCCTAGGCCATGGAATGCATGTAACCTTAGAAGGTTCTACGTGTAAACTCCAATTTCTTTGTAACAGCCCGTTCGCGGCATGAAGTGTTTTTCTCTGACGGAAAGAATGTTGTAATCATTTCCGAAAGTGCATCTATATAACAGTAAGTATTTAATGCTTCGTTTTTATCATTTACTTACTTTCTTATCTTATCCAACGATTCGAGCGACAAAAGGCTTACTCCGTGTTGAGCATCCTCCACGTCGAAAAGCCTACGTGATACTTCAATCGTTCCAAAGCTACATCGTCCAGGTGTTGATTACCATCCACCTATAACCGTTTGAGCGACTTGTAAGAATAAACCCTTAACATGAGCGCGTCGGACAATGGGGGGCACAACGCTCAACTCGCGCCTGCTGAGTGTTCATCGCTCCAGCTCGTGCTCGTAAGAACCCCCTGAGACCCTCATCCAATTGGGTAAGAGCGCGCTCGTAAATAGTGGATGCCACTGACACTACGGCTACGCTCGTTTTAACTCTTACTAAGCCAATCCTACAGGCCAAATGTCTACGGCCGACACACCACTAAATCTTTAGGGATTTCCTAAGTTCAAATTCAAGCCTCAAGGAGAATACAGCCAGGGAATGTTCATGAGGATCACCCTCGCACCTGTACTTCCTCAAAGGTTTTCTAAGCCCAAATACACAGTTCATTTCTACTGTGGCCAGGGAACCCTCCTAAGGGTCACCCTCGCGCCCATACTTGCAATAAGCCAACAGCCTGACGTCGCGAGCATCTAAACTTAATATGCATGGTGATGAGTGTCAGAGGACCGTCGTAAAAGACGCCCTGGCCTACTTACACACTAATCGCAAACGCTCGAATAACAGACATCAATATGAAAACGGTGAGCACAAAGGAATAACATCATTCATCATTTAAAAGCAAGTAAGATAACATTCAGACATTCGAGCATTGAAGAAGAGATGCAAATATATCAGAAAGCGACATAAAGGATCCAATGTACTCTGGAACTAAAAGAAGGATTAAATACAAAAGTAAAAATTGTTCATAAAAGGAAGAAAGTGTTCAAATGGACAAGGGCCAGAGATTGGCAGCTACGAGGGCTTCACTGGGCCGGAGCGTTGGGCTCGGGAGGAGCAGTCGCAAGGGGAACTGGAGCCAACACGTTAGCATCGGAAGTTTGGGCCTCACCGGGTTCCTCAGCATCCAGGACATCCATGACAGTGCCCTCATCTTCTATCAGGAGAGGCTCGGGATCTACCCTGTTGGCAGCGATGAACTCCCTTTGGAGTGTTTCTACTAATTCCTGATATTCGGGCTCCGCTAGATTATCCGTGGGATCCTCCTCCTGGACCATTGGCTCGCAGTTCTCATCAAGATCCATGCGCAGACGAGCGTCGGAACGAGCGCTTTCCGGGGCCAGTCCCAACCTCACCATCTGCCCAATCGCCTTGTGAAAGAAGCGTCGAGCATTATCGAAGCATTGGATGTTGGCCGCGAACACAAAGGCCTTAGAGCGCACGAACTTCTTCACCGCCTCCCAAGATACCTTCGCCTCCAAGCCCTGTATTTTGCCCTGCAAATCAGCGAAGGCCTTGTTGGCTGCCTCGTTCTGGCGGGTGCTCTCCGCTAACTGCTCACCCAGTTCCACATTTTGAGCCCTCAGCTGGTCTCGCTCCTCCTTCATTTTCTTGTGACGCTCATCAAGAGTAAGATAGGCCTCGTCCGTCTTTCGAAGGTTCTCCCTCGCTTGGTCCAAATCACGGTGGGCTGTAGTCAGTTGAGCGTGGAGGTTGTTGTAATCCTCTTGCAGTTGGACCGGGTCAGAGACGCGCAGCAATTTCTTGTACTTGGCTTTATGCTCAGAATATGCTTGCGCTCGCCCTTGCAAGTTTTTCAGCCTCGGGATTACCTCCTGGGAAACAGTAAACGAGGCTCATTATCCGGGCGTGGAAGGAAGAAAGGAAAATTTGGTAAAGGGGAATGCAGACTTACCGTCAGGAGAACATGGCAGGCATCATCCGCGACCCGAGCGGTGTCATGCTCGTTCAATTTGTCATGGTCGGCAGAAAATTGGAGCTTTCCGACGATATCGGAGACCATATTAACCGAGAAGGCGCTCTTTTTTAGTAGGACGGGACCGTCCTTCCTTTGGCGCTTGTACCGAGCGTCACCCCGGCAACCAATCTTCCAGAATTCTTCATCTTCAGACGATGAAGTGTCACTACCTTCACCACGGTGGCCCACGACCACCTCTTTTCCCTTACCAGAAATGGGGAGGGAGTCCGGCATCCTTTTTCTTTTCCCCTGGCGGTCGGCGCGGAGAATTTCGTGAATACGGACGGGCTCCCCCGAGCGGTTCCGCGACCCGCTTGAACTAAGAGAAATTGGGCCCACGGGGGCCGCTGGCGGAGGAGTGGCCTCGTGGGCTCCCTCCAGTGTAAGATCCTCAATTGGGCCCCTGGGAGGAACCTCATTTCCCGTGCCCCCACGAGCATTGCCTTGCCCTCGGCCCGCTGCTCGGCGGTTTATCCTCGGCCTTGGGGCATTCGGAGGGCGATTCTGTTGCGTTTGCGGCTGTTGAGGGTCAGCTGCGGGCCCTTGGGCACCCAACATGCGTGATAAGGCCTCAGCATTCATCCCTCGTGAGAGTATTCGGATACCTGCAAATGAAAGGGAACGAGCGTCATAAGAACGGTTGTTTGAATTGTATAAATGAGAAAGCAGGGATAACTGTAAGTCAGAGAACTATTCTAAAGGTTAGAGATGTTAGTTCCTAGAATCTAACCGTCGAGGGCCATGATGTCAGTAGGCGGGTGGAGTATCATTTCAGGGGGGCAGGATAATCCGTATCGGAACAACACTCCTTCGTTCTTCACTAAGGTATCCGCCTCAATCCACTTCTTTTCAGCCCTCATCTCGAGCGCCAACCCCATCGCCCACTCCTCAAAATCCTTGTTCCTCATCCTCTCCCTAATCAGTGGACCCTCACCATGAACCAGCCATTGCCGGTGAACTCCGAAAATTCCCCCGGGAGCTCCCACGAAAAAATATTTTTCCTTCCAGTGCTCGCCATACGAGGAAGATGGAGAATTTATCATCTTAAAGCCTGATTTGGCCTGAGCGTAGTAAAATCCATCTGTAGGCGACGAGCGTGGCGAGCGGGCTACTTGGATCAAGCTGTCAAAATTGATTATCGAGGGTGCTTTGTCCAGGGCCCTCATCGTTATTATGAACGTGTTGATTAAGGCTATGCCATTGGGTAGAATTTGTGAAGGGCAAAGCCCTAGATGATGGTAAATGTTGGCGGCGTCGCGAGCGATGGGAAACCTCAGACCCCCAGCAAGAATGGCGTCCCAGTAAACAGTCATCATCCCAGGCGGTGGTCGATTGGCTCTTTCTCCCTCCTCCGGGAGCCTCATGGGAAACACGGCTTCATCCCAATACGCTTTCGCCCTCAACTCCTCCAAATCACCGAGGGTCAAAATACTTTCAATTTCGTCTGGAGATCTGTCAGTCTGATGGCGGTTGTCTTGTCTTACGCGAGTGGCAGGCTCCTTCCCTCTCCTCTGACGCCTTCTGGAGGGTTCAGCCTCGAATGGACGCCCGGATGGCCCCGCTTCGCCCTCGGGAGCCGCCATTGCCACTGTGATCCTGTGATCTTGGGGTCTCACAGCACTGTTCAAAACAGGGAGTGCTCTCTCCCCTTGTCTCAGCATCTCCATCACACTGTCCATCTCCTCAAAAAGACCTTCTTGCTCACCGGGAGCACGCTCGTTCACCCCTTGAACAGCGGCGTTCACCTCCTCCTCGCCGGCGTCAACTGGAGCCTGGGCCACCGATATTGCCATGGGGATAACTTCACCTCCTGGGTGCGCCCTAATTAGAGGAACAGCTACGGGGACATCGCCGTGAGGGGAGGAGCTCCCCACCGACATCTCCTCAATCTCCCTTACATAATCATCGGCTTGATTTCCGGCCATGGTCAATTTTCAAATTTTGGGAATAGGATTTCTAACAGAGAGCTTAAGGAAAGATAAACTTTCTGAAACAAATTCAACGGTGGATAGCGGTTTCTCCTTCAGGGGTTTGTCTCACACAACCTAAAGCTAATGTTAGTACGGGGAAAATCAGAAGAAGAATCAGGAATTTTTTACCTAAGATGTGGAGAAGAAGAAATTCGCCGGAGCAAAGGACTCTTGCTATGGATATGCTTGAAGGAAGTCTGAATGCGTGAAAAAAGCTTCCAAGGCCTTGCAAACCCTTATTTATAGGGGAGATGGAGCGTGGATTAGGGTTGAAATTTCAAAAATGCAATCATTTCCCGCCTGGGAAACCCCCCACTTTTGGTAACCGCCTCACGTCTCTCGGAGTCCACGCGCCCACGTTCCCACTCAGCATTAAATGCGGACTTGACAGCATTTAATGCGATGTCAGTTTGTGTCCGTTACAGAAGGCCAGCAGTCTCCTCGAGGGTAATGCCCCGTCCCTCGGATATTTGAAATTCAGGATTCCTCCTTTATAAATTCTACAGTACGCTCGATGCGATACTACAGAATTTGGGGGGCAAAATGATGAGGCCTGAAAATCACTCTCGAATCAGAGCCGTCCACGTGGCAGCACACCGCTGACTAATACCCTGACGCTCGCCTTGGTGGGCTCATGGGCCTTCACGCCGCTCAATTGCCAGCTAATGTCATCCATCAGTCAGCGGATGACCATTCGGCCCAAGGGCCCTAACCAACGGGTTTGACGCTCGGATAGCGGCCCTCAAGGTTATCCTTCACAGGGAAGCACCCACATGAGGGCCCCACTAATACGCTCGGTATTCCGACGCTCAAGGATCATATATCGCGAGGAGGCCACCCATGCATTCTTCGGCGTCACCAACGTTCGGGCATGTCCATGCCCCGTTTCGTTGGATCCGAACCTCGGCAGAAAGAATCTTAGGCCCATCCCTCGCGTAACCCTCGGCAACAACCTCTGACACAAAAGTACTGTGCACCGCGCACCTGACACGCCGTCACCCTTTTCAGGGATGCCATTCTCACTCCACCAAAGTCTGACGCGTGTTAGGGCAACACAGGTTTGGGACCACATGGTCAATTTACCCATCTACCCCCATCCCTAACATATAAATAGGAGAGAAGCCATGCATTCTCTCCCAAGTGATCATCTGCACAAAAACTGCATACATTGTTCTGGGCATTTTCCACGGAACTTCTTAAGCTTTTCACTCACCACAGTAACTCTACCTTAGTAGCTTGCACTCTTGGTGTTATCCTAGCTGGAAGAACCCACGCTCAAAAGGAAACCCAGATCCTGAGGCTCTCACGCCTGTGATGGTCTTTCCCTTTTCTTACAAATTCTAAAGTGTTGTTTCATTTGGAAACTCAGATTCCTTGCACCATCACACACATCGTTTGCTTTTATTGTTCCTAATCCTTGTTGCAATCAATTTACTTTTCAGTATTAGAAATTTGTTATTTAGTCGTATAGTTGGCCCATTTTACTTTTCTAGGATTCAGCCCATTGAATTGATAAGGTATTTACATTTTTGTCCCTCAAGTTTGATAGGCAAAAAAAAAAAAAAATCTTTACTTAAGTGACAAATTGAATTGTATAATTATTATAATTGTGGGAGGTCAAAATGGTTTTTTTTTTTCTCGACCATTGCATCCATATTATTTAACAATTCCTTTTGAGAGTTGTTAATTAACATGACTAAATCAGATCTTGTACCGGACCTTAAATATAATACAAGATCATATTTCTAACAAAGTAAAAGAGTATAATGGATCTATTATAATTATATGGTGGATACTTAAAAACGTGATCGACCATAATTGTGCTACATTAAACTCTCCGAACTAATGACACACTATCATCATAATCAATAGGATAAGCAACATTGTGAAAATTACAAATTTACGGTACTAACAAATTCAATATTCCTTAAAATGCCTGAATATTTTAACTAAAGGTTAAATTGCAATTTGCCAAGTTGACTACTAAAAGTCCAAAACTTGATAAAGTTTCAATTCATGGTCCAAATATGCAATAGTTTTATGCAATTTCCAAAAACTATATATAATGATATTGCCAAAGAAACTATTATTTTCTTTCAAGAGAAAACAATATAATCAAACAAACTGCCAACCGAAAACCGGAAATCCATTGAATTGTATTATTGCCAAAGAAACTATTATTTATTTTATTTTATTTTTTTATGATAATGATTCGAATTCAAAATCTCTTATAAATAAATAAATATATAATTTTTTTTTTCAAACAAGCTTGGTAGAGAGCCATTGATTCTGGAGCATAGAGCACAGTAACCCAGTCAGGCACGCCGAGATGACAGAGAAGACGTACCAGAAACCATTAATTCCAACATTAATTTCTCAACAAATAACGCTGAAATTTACACAAAACAAAAAAGTAAAAACAAGAAGAATCCAGAATCCATAAAGAAAAAGAAACAAAAAAAAACGAAGAAAAAACAATAAATACAAAGGCCCAACTCCATTTCCCTCTCTCTCTCTACCCCTTTAAGCCTTTACACTGTCACACTCACTACACTTTCTCTCTCTAAACATCTCTCATCTCAGCTGCGCCAGCAATGGCATCTGTGTTGAGGCCGCAGGTGGTGGCGCTGCTATTCTTGCTTGGCGCCGCCGCCGCTGGGCTGGCGGCGGCCACCTGGTGCGTGGCGAGGAGTGACGCGAGTGACCAAGCTCTGCAGTCGGCTTTAGACTATGCATGCTGGGCTGGAGCCGACTGCGCTCCGCTTCAGTCTTCTGGGCTGTGCTTTTTGCCGAACACCTTGCAGGCACACGCCTCCTACGCTTTCAACAGCTTTTATCAGCGCAAGGGGAATGCTCCCGGCTCCTGTGCCTTCGCCGGCACAGCCACCGTCGCCAAAACTGATCCAAGTTCGTATTTTTTGCCACTCTTCCACACACACACACACACACATATATATAAAAACACACATTGTGGTCTTTTTTATTTTTCTTTTTTTTTGTTGTTGTTCACTGCAAGCACACATTTCTGGCATTCTACATTTTTACTCGGTTTTTGTTCTTGGGGGTTCTTCTTTACTGCAGAAACACTTGAATCTTTGGTTAAAGTTTTGATTTTGGGAACTTTTTTTATTGCACGCACCGGCAGAGTTGATGTGTGTAATCTGCATGTAGGAACTATGAAGTAGAGATTTGCTAGGTTTTCTCTACTTAGTTTTCTTTATTGGGGGATTTCTTGTTCATCTTACGGATTAATTACTGGGTTTTCATTTTCTTTCATCTTTTTGCAGGCTATGGATCTTGCGTATACCCATCATCTCCGAGGTACGTCTATTTCTCTTCGCCTGGTCTTTGTCAATTGTCATGCAGCTTTAAATTTCCTCTTTATCTGAGCCGTTTGCTTTTTCAAAAGTTGCTAATTTGCTGCTTCTTTTTCCATTTTTTGACCAAAAAAAATTGTGCTTGTGGGAGTTTGATCAACCATTGGTGCTGTTATTGTGCCCCAGTTCCTAAAAATTGCAAAAGCTTGTTCATGAGGCTTGAAATGCTTTAATAAAGCCTTGTACTCATTGCTAATAGCATGAGAATGTATATAATTAGTGAGATTCCTCGGCCTAATAAGCCCCACTACAAAATCTTTGAATAAGGAATGTATGTCTTTGGAGATGATTCTACACTAGTAATCTCTTTATTTTTATGCACTTTTTGCAATATAATTATTGATGGATGGAGGAAAAGGATGGGATTTTGTTTTCTTGCTCCCTCACACATGTGAGCTATGTGTCTTTGTGCATGGTGTTGGAGGTGTTGTCTTCTTTTGGGTTTGTCCTTCTTGAAATTTGGGCCTTTTGATGGTTTCTGTTTGGATTAACATCAATATAGGAGGCCCTCTTTTGTTTGGGTTTTCAAGAAGGGAAGTCATGTGTTCCTGTTGTCTTCAAATGAAGAGGACAACTCGTTTTAGTATTTCAAAATGTTCTGCATCAACTCTACTCTCATAGTTGTGGATGAGAAATTTCTGTATGCGCAGGGTGTTTCGGTCCCGCCAATTTACCTAACGGCTGAGGTCGCTCGAAGTTTTGTGTGGATTGATAGAAAATATTTATACACAAAATGTGGCATAATCTTGATCGTTTGGTGCATGCGTGAATCCGAGTACATGCAAGAATTTTGCAATACACTTGTAGGAACCCCTATCTACATATGCATGTTTTTTAGAAAATACATCTTTTGGTGCAATAGAAATCACAAACTTTTCTTATGTACTAAGAGTCTACAATTTTCTTTTAAAGGGATAATAACAAATAACCCCCTAGAGTTTAATTCTATTACAAAAAATCCCCTCTTAGTTCTGAAATTACAAAAGAACACACTGTGATTTGAGCAAGAGTTACAGAAAACACACTGTGATTTTTGTAATTTCTCAACTGTGAGGGTTCTTTTTGTAATTTGATTAAACCTCAAGGGGGTATTTGTAATTATCCCTTTATTTGAAATGATCCAAGTGTATATTCGTACTTACATGAAAATCAGTTCAACCATTAATTCTGACAGATCTGAACTTTCAAAAGACGTGCAAAATGAAGTTTTACTTTCTTCCAAATTGTAACAATTATGACATAGATAAGCTGTAACAATTATGACATATCAGCTTCAAGAGTCTTGTAGTTTCCTCTTAATAAATCCACCATTGCTCCTAACTTCTCTTGCACTCAACCTCTTCTAAAGTTATGTTTCTAATTTCATTAACTTTTTTTATTTTTGCGTCGAACTATTCTTTTTTCCGACTTGCCTACACATTGCTAATTTACCAGTGTTCTCCATTTTCCAGCACTGCAGGAGGGACGATAGCAGGAGGCGGCACCTCGACCCCTGCAGGTACAAACACCACTCCAGGTGGAGGCACAACTATTACCACACTACCGCCGCCGCCACCAGGAACCACCTCACCGTTTTATGGTAACGGTGGAGGAGGATCAACTCCGGGCATGGGACCTGTAATTCCAGACTCGGACAATTCCAACCCGATAACAACATGCTTCCATCACGCGGCGTTCTTGCTTGTTTTTATGTTCATCTTCCAGATCTTGTGATATGTAAAAATTAGTATATGATTCTTCTTTGTGGAGAACTAGGTTAGGACAGTTTTGTGTAGCAACTAGCCTTTTCTTTTGTATTTCGGCTCTTAGGAAAACATTTGATGTTTATTCTTGTTGGAATTAGTGTATTCTGTTGATTGGCGAAGCTCAATGATGCTTTGGCCTTTGGCTGAACGTTGTTCAATTTATTTACATTACTAAATTCGGTTATTGATGATTAATTAAGGTGAAAGTTTTAGTTCAAACCTGCAAAGTTGGCGTATTGAGTCGAGTTTAATTGAGCCGATTAATTAGAGGCTATGTGTCGCAAATGAGTTGAACTCGAGTTAGAAACAATTCAAGATTGAGTCGAGTTTAATTGAGCCTATTAATTAGAGGCTATGTGTCGCAAATGAGTTGAACTCGAGTTAGAAACAATTCAAGATTGAGTCGAGTTTAAATGAGCTAGTTGTCTCTATTGTCTATGTTCAACAAGTGGTAGATTTCATAAGCCCTTTGGGCTTTGACTTTTATAGAGCCGATTAATTGAAGGCCAAGTGTTGCAAACGAGCCGAACTCGAGTTAGAAACGACTCAATCTAGCTAGAAACAACTCAAGATTAAGTAAAAATTAATTAGAGGCTAAGTGTCGCAAGCATGCCTAACTTGAATTTGAAACAACTAAAGATTGAATAGAGTTCAATCGAACCGAATATATCTTTAGTTCAAAGAGTGATAGATTTCACAAGCCCTTTGGATTTTGACTTTATAGACAATTATTACCTTAAAAAGAGAAATTTTGTATCCGAATAGGTGGATTGTTTCAAGTAAAAACCTCATGATCTCTAATATATGGATACTTTTAAAAATATTATTTTTTTGTATTGTGTTGTATCGTATTGTGTTAGACATTCGTATCGAACATTGTGTTAAATACTTCCTATATGGTATATTAAAAAAATATATTATATTGTCCTATTTGTGTTTGTGCATTATAATTCGGGATTGAATTCATAATAAAAGGATAATAAAAAGATAAATTACTAGCATTTTTTTCCCCTTATATAAATCCATTTAAACCAATTTAAAAAACCCTAACAAAATATTTGTGAAGGGGACAATTTTCTTTTAGTAGTGCAAGGTAATTAAAAACATTTTTAAAGTATTTAATAAATAATTATTTTAATTTAAAAATGCCTTTGAACATGTTATTAATTAATGAGTCGACACGTGGTGACAACGAGCCTTTGCTGCCCAAAAAAATAAGAAAAAGAAAATAAATATAAAAATATATTGTCTGAATTAACTCCAGAGATCTCTGTTTCAGTTGATACCCAATTCCAAATACTGCAGAGAAAGAGTAAACGAAAACAGCACAATACCCGAACCTTCTTCACAGATCTGTTTTGCGGGCTGTGGGGGAAAGCTCAACTGTCAATTTCTCGCGCTCGATTTGCAGTTTGATTGAGAAGATAGTGGTGGGCGAAGATGAATATATTCAGATTAGCAGGGGATATGACCCATTTGGCAAGTGTTCTTGTTCTGCTGCTAAAGATCCACACTATCAAATCCTGTGCTGGTAATCGATTTTTCGTATTTCTTTGTGATTTCGTATGTCGGTGGGGGTTGTGTCTGCGTCTGCGATTTGATTTTGCATTTGTGTGATGGTGGTGTGTTGTGATTGTTTCTGTTTTTGTCAGATTTCGTTTCGTAATGGACATTTTTGGGAGAAGATTGTGGTTTTGTGGGTTGTGGCGATTTTTGTTGGTGATTTGAGATGATTGAAATTGGGTCGATGGGATTATTTTCTGGGCTTTGTTTGATTGTTGCTTTTAGGGTTGATTGTGGTCGAATCCCAGCTGGGTTTGATGAAATTGAGCTTAATTTGGGTCCTAGAGGTTAGTTTTAGGCTATGTTTGGTGCAAGGATTTTGATGAGTGAAGGGAAAAGATGATTTTTGAAGGGAATAAATATAATATCGCAAATGTGTATGGTGTTTGAGTTAATAGGAATTGGGAGAAAAGAAAGTTATTTTATGCATTGCAGAGAAAAGTGCAAAATAATTAGAATCTTGTTTTTCCTCATCTTTATGCATGCAAATTGAGATTTTTTGTAATTTCACTATATCCGCCGTCCCATTTGTTTTTTCTTGATAACCAAACAAACACAGTACTTTTTGAAGCATTTTATTATATGCTCGTGGCCAAATTCCTTGTAGCAAACATGGTGTTAAGTTAGCTTCAAGTTTCTTCACTAGTTTTGGAGTATTGATATGTATTAGTGACAAAGAGATATTTTCTGGAATGCTTTACTATTCATCTTTTTCTTGATCTTATGGGAGTGTTTTGGAAATTCTGCTATACGACTATGAGTATGGATAGTTCTTTTCAAGTGGTGGTTGCTTTTCTCATAAACGAAAATGTGTGGTTGGCCTAAAAGTATGAAAATCCATTACGGGTATCTAATCTTCTATCGATCATAACAGCTATAGAATGATTCGAATTTGTCCGGATATTATATTTTTTCTGCAATGAATAAACTAGATAATCTATTGTCAATAATTTTTCTTGATTTCTTAAGTAATTTTCATCTAGAGTTGAATTAATCTGTTTTACAGGCATTTCCTTGAAGACTCAAGAACTCTACGCTCTTGTTTTTGCGACTCGCTACTTAGATCTATTCACGGACTACATCTCATTCTACAATTCGATGATGAAAATAATTTTCTTGGGAAGTTCTTTCTCAATAGTCTGGTATATAAGGCACCACAAGATTGTAAGAAGATCATATGACAGAGATCAGGACACTTTTCGCCACTATTTCCTCGTGCTGCCATGTTTTATTTTGGCCTTACTAATACACGAGAAGTTTACCATCAGAGAGGTATACTTTATCTTTTTAATTATTTTAAATTTATTTTATAAATTACTGTTTTTATCTTAAGGACACTGATAGCAAGCGGCTAGTATAAGGGCCTCTTCATGTGGATGTAATTTGCCCTAAAATATTTGTGTTGTGATGTGTAATTTCTCTCTTTTTTAACCAGGTGATGTGGACGTTCTCGTTGTACTTGGAAGCCGTTGCCATCCTTCCTCAGCTGGTCCTGCTTCAGAGGACAAGGAATATTGACAATTTGACCGGCCAATATGTTTTACTTCTCGGGTGATTTATTAGCACCACATTTTTGTTTGGCACTTGATGATCTCTGTTTCATAAATAGTTATGCATTTATTTAGGTTTATAGTGGTGCTAGAGACATTAAATGTTTTTGCTCTCCTCGCTATAATGTTTAGGTGGTCATTTAGTATGGTATTTGAGTCGATCTTTGATGATTAACCTAACTCAAAAGAGTCGTCCGCTTGATAATTTCACTCTAGTGTTACATATGTTTCTTTGACTTACACTGTTCAATTGATGTAATAACTTAGTGCTCTCTCTCTCTCTGATGCTTTTTGCTATTTTCTTGCAGCGCATACCGAGCATTTTACATTTTGAACTGGATTTACCGCTACTTTACTGAGCCACACTTCGTGCACTGGATAAGTAAGACTCTCTCTCTCTTTCTCACACACACGCACATGCACCCATGTATGCATATTACACGGTTGGATTATGTTTCTGCGAAGGGTATCTCATTCGTTGAACTTTCAAATAACTTTGAGCAAGAAAAAGTTCATGTAAAGTTAATCTGACTCCTCTCTCGAATGCAGCTTGGATTGCAGGCCTTGTTCAGACACTACTCTATGCTGATTTCTTCTACTATTACTTCCAGAGGTATATGCATATATGCATTCAATATCTTACCATTTTCACTTGTTTAAGGTTACCGTCATCTTCTAACATGATTTATTTCTTTTTCTTATCATTATTTCAGCTGGAAGAATAACGTCAAACTTGAACTGCCTGCTTGAGTTCTTCGTGTTGTGCAAGGGCCGGCGATATTTTTTTCCCGTTTACTAAACAGATCATTGAATTGTATTTATAACAACGTAATAGACGGATTCTTGCTTTAGACTCTTACAGGATTTTGTCTGAATTTTCCGGACATTTTAGCATTGGATGATGTTGAAAAACGAAAATTTGCAGCCACAATGACATTGTGGGTCTTGCAGCAGGATATACAGTCTGTTACCAGCAATTACATAGTATTCAATCATATCTATTATATAGTCAATTATTAATGACAGGATTATTAAGTATAATGGTCATTAATTAAAACAATAAGTTAATAAAAAACTGTAAAAACCCAACATAGGTCAAAATACTTGGGAATTTTAACCACATAAGTGACAAAATGCATAATTAGAGTGTGTTTAACACAAAAATACAGGAAATCATATGTTTTAGATAAACATAATCAACTACAAATCTACTGAACTACTCCTCCAAAAGGATCAAAACCAATAAGAGCAGCAAATTCTCCAAAGGTGCAAGCTGATTGGTTGTAATTTGGCATCATCAAGCTCCATTTCCATCAACGAATGCATCAATTTGATCATCCTCTTCCAATCCCAACTGAATTTTTTTTCCAGAAAAATGTCACCACATTCGATATATATATATAAATATAATACGAAACTGAAAATTTAAACATATTATATAAATATCCCTAATTTGTTGGTAAAAGAGAGCATAATAGGAATTAATTAAGAAGGCTAGTCTAACCTGATTTGGTGTTTTATGATGGGCGAAAGATCGATGATTGATAACAAAGCGAGTGGAACGATAGTCGATGGAAGTATGCTCGCAGAAGGCGGCTAAAAGCTTCCTTATTTTGGCCCTGGGATTTATGGCAAAGAAGGTCTCTTCACCATCCTACCAATAAGATAGTCGAAACATTATAATGCGTTGTTATAATATAGTTTAAAATGCGTCTTTAGAATTTACAAGATTAAGGTAATCACAAGAAACAGCAACTTTTCAGACATGTATAATATGCCCTGCAATGAATGGACATTCCTAAACTTACAAAACGATATAGATACGAATTTTTTGTGGAAAAACATGGATGGCTGCCGACCGTCACTCTTTTCAATTTTCATATAAAATTCTGGCCATGTAAATTTATTCAAAGTGGCCAGATAATGGTGAAAGAGTGCAAAAACCTAAATCTCGTGAAAGTTGAAATGTATGTACAAGATCATCTCTTTATCAGAAACACAAGTAAAGAATCAATATAATACACAGAGCCCAGATGCATGTACAAGACCCATATCTCTATCTCTTACACACACAGAAGATTGCAGAGCCCATCAATTCTTTTCCTTTTCTTGACAACAATAATACACAGAGTCTATTAATGCACTGAAATATGCCATCAAGAAATTAATGAAGAGAGGAAGAAAGAGACCTTGTTGCACTTGACCTTCAACTTCAAGAGATTATTATTTGCAGGTTTTTTTTCATCAGCATGCTCTGGACTCTTGCTTCCATTTTCCGCCATTGTAAAAGCCTGGTGGTGTGGTACTATGCAGCCAGCTCTAATCTCCTCTGCAAATATAGTGGTGGTAGTGTACCTTTTAGGTTTTCCAAAGAAAAGGCTTTAATTTGGATGTAATGAAGATATTACATGATTTTATTCTCTATTTCTGCTGTTATAAGATATCATGTCAGAATCCCAAGTTCCCAACTACACTTCTCCATTACTTGTCTGCATCATCACATTTACTTTTCAGACTTCATTATTTTTCTTGGGGATTTTATGGAAAATTCTTGTATGAGCCGGCTGTATGGCATGGTTTCCTATACCCATCTCTAATACATAATAAAAAATATATATATATATATATATTTTTTTTTATTTATGTATTAGACACGGATGTAAGGAACAGTGCCTACACCCTATTGATATGAGAATTCCCCGGATTTTGTTTGGTTCTACAAGAAAGGGTTTTCACTTTATATCTTTTCTTGGGCTTCTCAAAAATCAATTGTCCTTTTTCAAAATATGGAAGTTTTGCCGTACATATATTAACTACAGTGATAAGTCATAATCTTAATTTGGTGAATTTATAATATTTGTGCCTTTTTTTGTTCGTGTATTGTAATTTTATATTTTTTTAGTATATTTTAGTATATTTTAGTATTTTTTAATTTTATATTTTAGTATATTTTTAGTAATTTGATGAATTTTAGTATATTTTTTTTTTATATTGTAATTTTAGTGTAATCCTCTTTTTGAAAAAGTGGAATCACTGTAGTGAACAGTGATTCTGCTTTTTTAAAAAAGATGATTCAATACAAAATTTTATGAGTTTGTCAACACACTTATAAAATTTTGTATTGAATCCTCTTTTTGAAAAAGCGGAATCACTGTAGTGTACAGTGATTCCGCTTTTTCAAAAAAAGGATTACACCAAAATTACAATATAAAAAAAAAGTACACCAAAATTGCAATACACGAAAAAAAATACTAATATTAGAAATTCACCTCTTAATTTATTAATCTCTTTAAATTTTATATTTACGCCACAAATATACAATACTCACTCTCTAATTACGATTGGTCGAACCAAATTCGAATTAAAATTATTGGACTTCAACATCATGCACAAAGCCACAAACAGCTTTCAAGACTCCACCTACCTCAAAATTGAATGTCTGCGTCTCTCTCACAGTACTCATTATATATATATTGAGTCCCTGCATACAACCCTAATTTATGTAATTCTTCTCTATCTTTCTTTTCATTTGTATTGGTCTTTCTTTCCTTCTCTCTCTCTCAAGCTAAAGCTCCAATGGCGAACGCAACAGACTCTAAGATCAGGCTACGCTTCCACGCTCAGGTTACACCCTTCTTTCTTTTTATTAATTTTTTTGGTTCTTTTTTCCCCTTATCTATATTATATTATTAAACGCGAGAGGTAAAGGTGGTCTCTTTGCATCCTCTTTTTTTTTTTTATTTATTTATTTATTTATTTATCTTTTATCTATCAGTTTTCTTTTCTTAGGATTTTCTCTCTTCTTTTCTATTTATTTTTCTTTTATCCATTTTCTTCTCTTATCTTTTCTTATCTTTTTTTTTCCTCTCACCTTATTTCAATTATTTATTTTTTCTTTTCAATTTTTTTTTAAAGATAGTGTTAGTTTGATATTTTATATTTTTATGTTATTTTTATATTAATTCAATAATTATATTAAAAATACTTATAAAATATATATTAATATAAAAATTAAATTAAATATAATTTTTTTTTTATAATTTGCACACGTAACGAGTGTGCCAAAATTACTAGTTATGTTAAAATTTGTCATTCATAGTTTGAGATATTTAATTGTCTGAATATATTCTTTCACAACATTATTTATTCTCCAAAATTGTTGCCTATAATAATTATTTTTGCCATTTTTTAAAGCTTTATTATGTTTATATTAATTGTGCAATTTCGTATTCTTTTCTTTGAAATTAAATTTCGAAATGAAATAATTGCAGGATGGAAGTCCAGCTTGTTACAGAGTCGGTCTGCAGTGCAAATTACAGGAATTGCTTAAACGATTTTGCAAAGAAAAGGAATTGGAGTATAAATGCGTCACTTTCCTCAACGATGGCAGTCGCCTCCATCCTAGCAAAACCATTGCTCAGGTATTATTTTAATTAATTGTCTTATATAATATGCATTTTTATTCAATTATTTACGTATTTAATTTGAAAAAATAAAATATAATAAAATTTGTGTATCTATCGAATTTTTTTTATTTTACCTTATTTTTTGTAATTTTATTTTTGTATCATTTGTGATGTGTTTGTAAGCTGACAAATTGTGTTTTTCTTTTTTTGGGATATTGACTTGATTAATTATGAAGCTTGGACTGAGGGATGGAGATGAGATCGAGGCCATGTTATCTCAGTGTGGAGGTGGCCCTTCAAATTAAAAGAGTTTATTTAAATTTGTTTTAAGGAGGGGACAAATTAAATTAGACTTTATATTCTGTTATAATTTACTTGTTTTGTTTGCTTTATTTTGGTATTTTCCATCTAAAACAGCACTATTTTTATTTTTATGTGATTTGGTAATCTCGGTTACATAAAAATGACTATCGAAATTTCGATTTAGTTCGGTATTACCATTGAACAAGCCTAGTTAAGTTTGTATAACGATGAATAATTACTACCACCACAAATATGCTCAAAGAAATTTACTTGAATATAATGTGTTTTAACGTTTCTTTATAAAGGAAAAATATTATAAGATTCTCATTATTAGTACTCATATCAACAATTAAGGTAGCAAAATGCACACAAATACAAAGAGCCAAAAAAAATATAGGTAAATAAATTAAATAAGACAAGAAAATGAATCCGAAATTTATCTTAGGGCCGGTTGCAAACTTGCAATAGAAATTTTATAAATTAAACCTCCTTATTAGTATCGTACATCTTCATTCACGACTATATTCATAAGGAAATCTTGGATAGTTAACGGTGGGAAATTATTTCTGGTGTCAGGCTATGAATATACCGTAAATTTCAAGTAAAAATTAGGGATTTTTTAAAAATAATTTCCCAAAATTAAAGAAAATTGTTAGTATGTATTATTTAATTTATGAAAAATGTGGGTTTAAAAAAAAAAAAACTGTCGCGGTCTTTCGATTCTTGGCCTCAAATGAAGACTTATGTAATACGAGAACTGCATAGATATGTGAAATTTATATTTCATTTTATCTTATCGTCTATTTAATTAATGTATCTAATGAGTAATGTATAAATACAATTGCAAAATTATTTACTTGGGCAGGACAATGTAACGTATATATAATATATGTGTAATAAGTGATTTTCTAATTTTAGTGTTCTTTTTTGCCGATATTGTACTTTTGGTGTACTTTTTTTTTGTATTGCAATTTTGGTGTAATCTTTTTTGAAAAAACGGATTCACAGTGAATCCGTTTTTTCAAAAAGAGTATTCAATACAAAATTTTACGAGTGTGTTAGCACACTTAAAAATATTTGTATTGAATTATCTTTTTGAAAAAACGGATTCACTATACACTACATTGAATCCGCTTTTTCAAAAAGAAGATTACACCAAAGTTGCAATATAAAAAAAAAGTATACCAAAAGTACAATATCTGAAAAAAAAAAAAAAAAAAGACACTAGAGTTAGAAAATCACCTGTGTAGTATATAGTAGGGGATGTAATACTAACAAAATATCAACACTAGAATGTACACAACGGTCGATTTAGCGGTGGTTTTTTAATAGTCGAAATATATACCATATTGATAAACGTATCGTAAAATTAGGGATCACGAGCGGTTAAAACCCCAATTAGTTTTCGTTACTAACACACTGCTAACATTATATAGTAGATGTAAACCCATCAACTAGACCTGTTTATGTAAAAATGTCGAATCGCAGAAAAGTACTCAACAAGTTGTAAAATTTTATTATAAATAGTTTGGTCGGTTACTTAACCAAGAACAAGAATGACAATAAATGGAAAAATACAATAGAATTAGTTGAAGAACTTATCTTAAAACGGCTTGGAAAGAGTTAAAACTCTCCATACACGTATTTATATCCTCTGGAAGACCGTAAGTCTTCTGACGATATAGAACTTATAAACATGGATTCAAATTCAATTCATTCGTCTCATACCTTCAAGGGTTAGTTACGTTCTACAACGTAAACATATTGTGTTTTGAAGGAGAAATCGATGGAAGACTAATTACTTTTTAAAAGAACAAATTAGATATAAATAAAAAGTTGAATATCTAACTTTACGAGTCCCCCATATCTCAGTTTGACGAAACAGATGAGAGAAAGTAAATCAGATACTCAGCGGCCTGATGAGGGAGATGTGTGTCTCCCACAACGTATAAGGAGCCCACCCTCAAAAATCATATTAGATTTAAGAATAAAACTCTCACACTGCACACCATGAGCAAGGACGAATCCAGAATTATTATTTAACGAAGTCAAAAAAAAAAAAAAAAAAATATATATATATATAACTCTTAACAAAAATATATATTATTAAAAAGAAATTATTTTATTTAAAAATATTATTTTCTCTACTATTTTTATACTTTTTTTTAATGAGTACTATTTTTATACTTAAAGCCTTTTACTTTAACTTCTCGCAATGGGCTATTTTAAAATTTACCCATTACTTAATGGGTTTTTCTTAATTTTACCTTATTACACTAAAATTCAAGAGGTCAATATTCATCACAATTTATTTAGAACTTGGTTCAAAATAATATAATTCTAGAAAATTCAATACTAAGATCCAAAAAACACACATATATTTAGATGAGAAACAAAATTTAGTGGTGTCAAGTGACCCATTGGGATTTTAATAGCGTCGTCCCTGACCATGAGAATTGAAATTTGACTCTTATAACAAATCTATTCCTTTAAAACTAATTGAACTACACCCGATAAGCACATATAATTAATCAATGTACACATATAATCAATTAATACACTATGGAGTAGTTGTAGAAAAGAGTTTTAAAGTGATAGAGATATAATACGATTTTAGGGCCTGTTCTTTTGCAGCTACAGAAATCATCACAATCCATAAACTACACTTCTCTACATCATCACATTTACTTTTCAAACTTCATTAAACAAGAAATCATCACAGAATCCATAAACTACACTTCTCTACATCATCACATTTACTTTTCAAACTTCATTAATTATCGAGGAGGGATTTTGTTTGGTATTGTGATCATGGGATATCTTTTACTTTATTTCTTTTCTTCAAACTTCGTCAAGAGTACATATATATACACAAAACCCTAGCTTCTTTAATTTGTTTTTTTATCTTGCTATTAATTCTAATTCTTCTGAAATCTTTCATTTCTTTTCTAATATGTAGTCTTATTATTCCTTTTATTTGAACTGAAAACTTACATTTAATTTTTCCCCTTATACTTCCTTTTGTACCTCTAAATACTCCATCTGTACCCTCCAAGCTTCTTCACTCTCTCTCTCTAGAACACACAAAACACACACAGAGATGACTGAAGATAGGAGGAAGAGAGAAAATTACTCACCATTACGTACGGAGTTCCACGACATGATTGGAAGAAGTTGATTGAACAATTTGATCGGTAGCTCCGAGTTCATCCACAACCCAATTATCACTATACAGGTTGATAATTGTGTTATCAAAGTCGAAAACAATCACAATTTCGGCATGGTGATCGAAGCATTCAATCAAAAGGGTTTGATGTTTTCTCATGAGATTTAATGGCTTCCAAAACCCAAACTCTTGGCTCGTAACGACATTTAACGTGTGATATGGAATAGACTTATTCTTTTTTAGTATATTAGGTGATACTTGTCTGACGAAAACGCTAGCTGTGAATTGTCTCATCCTTTCACATGCTCACACTACTTCTGTAAAAGACTTTGCTACTATAGTTGATGGATGCTTTAATCTATAAAAGGAAAAAATAGTTCAGACATAAACCGGAGTAAAATTATATTTTCAAAGTGCATCATGAGTTTAGATAAGTACATAAGTGTGAGAATTATTTAGAGCATGTAATAAGCAACTATCTATTATTATTATTTATTTTTTCGTTAAAATTTTGAATTGATTTACTGTGAAAGTTTGGGTTAAAAGATGGTGACAATACAATGATAACTCAAATGGAGGTATTTTGTTCTAATTTATATTTTCTTGTACTTTTTTGCTTCCAACCATACACACACACACATTTATGGTCAAAATTTCCTAAAATGTATTCTTTTCCTTTTATTTGAGCTGAAAACTACTTTTTAACTTTTAACCCAAACTTCATTTTGTACCTACACATACTCCATCTCTACACCCAAAGCTTCTTCATATTCTCCCTCTTTCTCTCTAAGCTCCAGAACACACACCAGACATGGCTGAAGGTGAAGCTCGTAGAGGAATCAAAAGGAAAGCATCCATTCCCGCCATCGCACTCTGCATCAAATCTCAGGTTCAACTTCTTTCCTCTATTTCTTACGTTCTTTTCTTGAATAAATTTCATATCTTGTGTGGAAATGAACGATTTCAGAGAGAGAGAGAAGAAATTTCTGTAGAAATACGAAAATTATTGTGACAATTGTTGGTTGAACGAGTACAATTTGTTCCCCATGAACACACCCTGTATAAGGGATGTTACTGTAATTTGTGTAAACTGCTGAGGGATGTCTCTGTAATTTAATGGAACTGTGTAAATCTGCTTCTAGCTGATTTCTTTAAGCTAACTGATTTGCTTGGCCATGAAAATAATTTCTCAAAATTAATATTTACATTTTGTTCGCATTTTTTGCTTACCTAATATTAAGATTTTTTATTTTTTATTTTTAAAATTAATTGTAGGATGGAAATAAGGAGTTTTTTAAAGTTGGAGTGGATAAAGTGATGAAAGAGTTGCTAAAAACTTTTGCTGAAAAGCAAAAATTGGAGTACAGATGTGTTACTTTGCTCTTGAACGGCAAACGCCTTCGTGTTAAGAAAACCATAGCCGAGGTAATTAATTATATTTTTATCATAATTATTTTTCTAATTTCCTTTATTATCGCACTAATCTTTTGTTTTTCTGTGTTATTTACTATGCTAAATTATGAGAAATACATGTATTTTTATGGTCAATTGCTTGAAATATTAACTTTTTTTGGTTTGTTGTGAAGCTTGGGCTAAAAAATGGTGATGAGATTGATGCAATGGTAATTCAAACTGGAGGTGGCCCTTCAAGCAATTAGTTTGGTTTTGCCCTATTTGTATGTTAATAGTTAATTTCAGAGTTTTATGGGTTTCTAATTTGTACTCAACTATGCTTTTGAATTTCGATGAGATCATCTTTATTATAATCATATAATATTGTTGGGTTCTTGATTTTTTCCAAGTAAATAAGTTAGGGTTTCTTCTTTTTCAGAAGAAAAGAACCCTTCAAGATTACCCGATAAACTCTTCAACAGCTTAAAATCTGTTTCAAGGGGCTTATATAGTTATGAGGCAAACAAACTAATAAAAGAACCAACTAAAATGGAAGCAAATCTTGACACACAAAACATTATTCATAATCCATAGATGAAAAACATGAAACGTAGAAAACAGTTCATACTAAAATACGCCACCGGCGATCGAGCACCCAACTCTGGGAGCCACAATCGCACGGCGAGGACACGAAACTCCAACCGACACGAAACAAACTCAGACAGAAACGAAACATAATATAACCCGAAACCGCTCGAGAAATAGAACAAGAGTTTTTATGGTAGTAATAGAGAAGCTTGAGATCATGCACGATTCACTTTGCACCTTTCTTGGCTGCTGCCTTGGTGACCTTGGCTCCAGAAGGCTCCTTCTTCTCCACGCTCTTGATGACGCCAACGGCAACAGTCTGACGCATGTCCCTGACGGCAAATCTTCCCAAAGGTGGGTACTCAGAGAAAGTTTCGACCACCATGGGCTTGGTTGGAATCATCTTCACCATTCCAGCATCACCGTTCTTCAAGAACTTGGGCTCCTTCTCCAGCTCCTTACCCGAGCGCCGGTCGATCTTGGTCAACAGCTCGTTGAATTTGACAGCGATGTGTGAAGTGTGGCAGTCGAGGACGGGAGCGTAGCCGTTTCCAATCTGACCGGGATGGTTCATGATAATCACCTGTAGGGGCAGAGAAATGATTCTTTGTTAAATGAACTTGTGTAAGAATATAAATGACTAAAACATATTCATATAATGACTATATATTTTGTTCAAGATATTGAAATAACATACAAAGAATTAACTAAATTATGTTAATAAATAATTGGATCGTCTGTGATTACCTGGGCAGTGAAGTTAGCAGCTCCCTTAGCAGGATCATCTTTGGAGTTTGAAGCAACATAGCCACGTTTGAGATCCTTGACAGCGACATTCTTAACGTTGAAGCCAACGTTGTCCCCAGGCAGAGCTTCTAGCATGGCTTCGTGGTGCATTTCAACAGATTTAACTTCAGTTGTGAGACCAGATGGACCAAAGGTGACAACCATACCGGGTTTGATGACACCGGTTTCGACTCTTCCAACAGGGACAGTTCCAATACCGCCTATCTTGTAGACGTCCTGAAGTGGGAGACGAAGGGGTTTGTCCGAGGGTCTTTTGGGCTCCTGGACTTGGTCCAGAGCCTCGAGGAGGGTAGGGCCCTTGTACCAGTCAAGGTTGGTCGATCTTTCAATCATGTTATCACCTTCGAATCCAGAGATGGGGACGAAGGGGATCTTGTCAGGGTTGTAACCGACTTTCTTTAGGTAGGATGAGACTTCCTTCACGATTTCATCATACCTCGCCTTGGAGTATTTGGGAGTGGTAGCATCCATCTGATATTAATAATTTACAAAGAACAGAGGTGAGGAAAGAGTAAGTGAAGATAACACAACGAGCATTCACAAATTTCCATGACATGTTAGCAAATTGATGATCTGAAAACAATTTTGCAGAATCAAACGTCCTTGAAAGGGTAGTGAGAGTTTCCATTAGAAGAGAAGGGTAATTAAGTGTTTAAATAGTGAGAGTTTCCATGAGAAGTGAGAGTTTCCATTAGAAGAGCAGGGTAATTAAGTGTTTAAATAGTGAGAGTTTCCATGAGAAGAGAAGGGTAATGAAGTGTATAAAACTTTCCAGATTGCAACTTGGAAGGAAAGAGCAAAACACAAATAGAATGATCACTTGCACAACAACCAACATATCTAAAACATAATCAGGACTGACGGGATTCGAACCCGTAGCTTCCACCCAGAAAAGGGAGGGGCTCTCACCAAATTGAACTACAATCCTGAATACACACATAAACTGCAGTCCATAATGAAAGATAACCACTCTTCAGTTTTTACCAAAATCCTCTTAAGACAGGATAGGCAAATCAAGGGTATCACTTTCATGCAATAGGACAAACAGGTAAACAGTAAAATATACAAGATTCACATATAGAACACATTAATTCAGCTTAATATATAACAAAACAATTTAATCATACAAAATTCCTACCTTGTTACAGCAGCAGATCATTTGTCTCACTCCAAGAGTGAAAGCCAAAAGAGCATGCTCACGGGTCTGACCGTCCTTGGAAATACCAGCCTCGAAACCACCAGTGGTCGAATCAATGATGAGGACAGCGCAATCAGCTTGCGAAGTCCCAGTAATCATGTTCTTAATAAAGTCACGATGTCCAGGAGCATCAATGACAGTGCAGTAATACTTGGTGGTCTCAAACTTCCACAGGGCAATATCAATGGTGATTCCACGCTCACGCTCAGCTTTGAGCTTGTCAAGAACCCAAGCATACTTGAATGACCTCTTGTTCATCTCAGCAGCTTCCTTCTCAAACCTCTCGATAACACGCTTGTCGATTCCTCCAAGCTTGTAGATGAGATGTCCGGTGGTGGTCGACTTCCCAGAGTCGACATGACCAATGACCACGATGTTGATGTGAATCTTTTCCTTACCCATCTTTAAGATCTAGCAAACCTGTTATGAGAAAGGAGGAAACAGGAAAGTGTGTTAGAGAAATGAAAGAAAAGTCAACACATAATTAAGAATAAAATAATTAATGGCCACGTAATTAAGAAAATAAAATAATTAATGAAGAAGACATATGGATCTTAAGAAATCTCAACATTAACAGAAGACACCAAACGATAAATTACAACGGGAAAAAACAAAAATTTTGGAAACAGCCTAAAATTCAATAGAACAAAAAGCCTTTTCAAATCGTATCAAGAGAAACCTATACAGAAATGACCGAGCTCTCTTCACGAATTCAATTTTTCCAAATCAATACATCAACAAAATCGCATGCATAGCAGATTCGCAAAACTAGTAGATCTCACAGGGACTCGGAGCCTACGTGAACCAAACCAACAACCGAGTCAAAATCCAAAAAATAAATCCGAAAAAACATCATCATTCCACCGATCATGCCATAATCAACATCAAAAACACAAAAACAAGCTAATCAATCAAAATCCACGCAAATCACCCCAAATCCATCGAAAAAAATCCCCTACAACACTGCTACCTCACTCAGAAAACGAAAAAACGGAAATGAAAGCTCAATCCCCAACAGAAAACGTAGAAATCTCTCACACACATCCAAAAACGCAAAAGAATATTACCTCAACAGAAAATTCCGAAATAACTCAGAGAAATATGCAGAAGCAGCGAGTAAGGTTTATGTTGCGATCATGGAGCATGAGCTGCCTATTTGTAGACGTCGCCCAACCGAGGTTTAAGGAAGAGTTTTTACTTTTATTGAATGACCCTTGTACCCCTACTGCGTTTGTGATATTACTGCTTAGTCCTCCTCAGACTTGGGGGCCAAGCAGAAGTTTAATTCAACGAAATGCCTGAAAATAGTTTCCTACGAAAAGAGTATTCTTTAACGCTAACAAACTTTCATTTGTTTGAATTTTAAAAAGGGTTCTGTTATTCTCAAACTTTGAATATATGCCGAGATACGTGGCCTCCAAGAACAATAACGCAATTTTTCCGTTTATATTATATTTTCTTTAGGTAAATAATAAAATTTACTATGCATATACACTTTTTATCATGTAGGGTTGACACTATGACATTTGGTTACCAAAAATATATGGTTTTATTGGTATTATCGTATATCTGTGTCATTATATGTAAAGTAATCAAAATATAAGGATGCACACCAATTTGATTGGGACGTGCAACACTGCCTATAAGTTTGATCAAATTAAAAGAAAAGGCAAATTACAGGTAGACCCAAATTTAGGCTCTTAATTCTAGTTCTAAGCTTATGGTATAATATATTTTACTAATTCTACATAATATTATATATGATAATTTTAAACTAATTATATATATATGTGTGTGTGTTGTTTAACACATGTACATCCAAACGGAATTCGAATTCGGGACCTTGCTTTCGAGAATGAACCCATTAACCACTTAACCAATCGTTGGTAAATTTTTATATTAGTATATTGTTTAAATCATATTTTAATAACTAAAATAATCTTAAAAAATTCAGGGCAATTTAATAACTTAATAAAAATTTAGCCAACAGGGTCGGTTTAAGTGATAAATGCATTCATTTTTAAGGATAAGGTCGTTTGGGTGTGCGTGCATAATAAAAATTTAAAATAATTCTTAATTTTTTTCTATAAACACTCAATAGATTATTTTATTATTTTTTACTTTGCTTTTACTATTAAAAAATTTATAATTTTAATTTCTCTTCATGAAGTAAAATTTGCAAAAAGCTACTTCAGAGTATGGGCTTCAATTTGTCACACTGCACTATGCCGGAATTAGACGAGTTGGCTTTTTATCAGATGCACTTCCAGCCCAAAATCATGCGTCAAATTCGTAAATATCTTCTTTCGGACCATAACTTATTATTGGCCTAAAAGTTATGACACCATTTTATATACGGTATCTCAATCAAAAGTTACATGTCTTTTAACTTATGGGCTTCAATTTAGGAAAATATTTTTCATAAATTTATGTGATTAAAATTCAAAGAGACACAATTTCGAAACAAAATCAATTTACCAAAATTAATAATGACTTGGTTGGAAAATGATTAGAGCTTGAGGTGTCGTTTTAAATGGAGTTTGTGTTTTGGGAGTAGGGAAAAATGAGGTTGGGGTTTGCTTCGTATGGTGCAATTTTATAGGAGTGACTTGGGAGAAGAAAGTATTGAGTCAGCTTATGATCCTCCTTCGATAGGGATCATTTCTCACGTATGGAGGTTGATTAAGGCTCATTTGTTATGGGATGGAACATTCATATGAACCTCGAACAGGTGATCATAATGAATACGCAATGACTTTTTACTGATCTTTCGATATAATATCTTTACATAGCGGATTTTATCCCTAATTGTAATTGAGGGTACAAACTCCTTACCATAAGGCATGACTCGTCAAGGTGGACTATTTATGCTCAACAAGTTAGATGTGTACCTTATTTCACCAATTTAGAGGGGGATGTTCCTCGTGACCATGTTCCCTCAAAATTGTTAAGGGGATGTCTCCTTTTCGTGACCTCATTTCATTTGGGGTCATTATTTGACACTAGAATCCCTTCTCGACTGAAGGGCATTAATTCTCGACTATGTAAAGGTTTAAGGGGCTCTCCTTTAAAGTCGAGAGTGCAGGGGTTTTGACCTATTTGACCTGTATTCACGTAGCACTTGATTTCCAACACGTGATATATGGAAATTATACTATATTAAATATCAATATTACAATTGAAATAAGGGGAATTTTGAGAAAACTCCTCATGGATTGAAAAATTTTTAGTTTGCTCCCCAATTCTAAAAAATTTTTAGTTCACTCCCCAATTCACATGCATAATTTGAGTTAGCTCCCCAATTTTGGGGACAGATACCACATATGGCGATTTAGATACACCATATGACGATTTAGATACCACATATGGCGATTTAGATAAACTCAAGAATCGTGTACCTAATTCGTCATATGGTGTATCTAAATCGCCATATGTGGTATCTGCCCCCAAAATTGGGGAGCTAACTAAAATTATGCATGTGAATTGGAGAGTGAACTAAAATTTTTTAAGACCTGGGGAGTAAACTAAAAATTGACTATACAATTGGGGAGTTTTCTCAAATTCCCCCTTGAAATAAAAGAATCTTTTTATTCAAAACAATCTTTTTTTTTTTTTTTTTTTTCCCACAAACCCCCCAAGTGGCCAGAGGGATTCAAACCCGGGACATTATCTTTAAGAAAGAACCCTCGAATCGCTTGGACCAACCCCTATTGGCAAAACAATCCATTCGTAAAAGTTTATATAAATAATAATTAAGAATGATTTAGTTTTTTTTTTTTAGTTAAATATTTACTTCTTAATTTTTTTCAAAATGAGATAATAGTACCAATAAATATAAAAGCCATAAAGTTTAAGAAGTCTTTATTAGTAGTTCACTAGTTCCCAATTCCAAATTAAAAGTCGTGTACCTAACAATGACAACTCTTGAATCTCAACCCACACTCAAGAAACATTTTTCATGTTTTAAAATTTAGACTGTCAGCCAACCATTTTCCAATGTCCATCAATGATCAATTCAAATCTGCAAATTAGCTAATTATTAGGGGAAAAAAAAAGAATTGAAATAAATAATAAAAAATCTAACTATTAAAATTCAGTAAATTACCACCGTAGATTCCATCGGATTTTATCAGATCCGACGGTTGATATTTATTCTAATTTTTTCATAAATCCTCTTGTATTGCTGGAGAAAGTTTAATAAAAATACCATCCCACAAATCCAAAAACACCACTATTCTCTCTCTCATCTCTCTCCGCCGCCCTCCTCCGCCCCCATTGGCGGCGTTACTCAGCGCCACCGGTCTCCACTCAATTCTATACCTCAATTCACTTCCTCCACTAGCATCTTGGTGCGTGATATGTGATCGGAGAAGTATTGACGGGATTGGGTACTGTACTGTTGAACTTTGAAGGATCTGATACAAGTTGTTGCTGATTTTTCAGCTGCGATTGCAAGCTCACTCGCGAGCAGATGATCGAAACGTGTGCCAATACAGCTTCCCAAGTCTTCGTAGGTCAAAGAATAAACCCTAACCCCAACTCTGCTAATGTTTTTTATGTGTTTTGTTGTACATGCACTTGTTTCGTTATGTGTGGGGCGTGGGTATGGGGTGCCTTATGCATCTGGCTTGTTGGCGGGGAATGCTGAATGTTTGGATTTGGGGAGGGATTTGTGTTTCCGTGTATATGCTCTGTTTTGAGATTTGTTTTGAAAAGGAATTGCTTTCTGTTTATTTGGTCTTGTTGGGATTTTGTTTCTGTTTTTTCTCTTCCCTTTTGTTGATTAGGGCACGGTGGTAATGTAAGGAAGCTTGTAATTTGTGTGATTTTGCATAAATGATTTTCATTTGGGAGATGATAGATACACCAATGTTAAGTAGTGGGTGTTTCTTTGTCCTGATAGTCATGAAGGAAATTGGATTTTGTCTTTGGTCTTTTATCCGACTTTTTCATGGTTTGCATTGATTGTGAATAGAAAACCACAAGATATTTTGTTTGTCAGTTCTTTCAATGAGCAATATATAATGGTTGGAACCAAATTATTTAAGCATTATATCCATGTTTTCTTCCAGGAAATGTTAGTCTAGAGGCCGCTGCAAATTGGATAAGTAAACATGAGAAAGAATCAGACATTGACCTAATGCCATTGGTATAACTTTTGTCTTTCTAAATGTGGATTATTGACTTGATCTTTTTCTAGCGATTTCTCGCTAAGTTTTTGTTGCATATTCACACCTCTCCATAATGGCAACCTATATGTCTTGTCTGAAATAAGGGTACTTACAACCTATTGGCAGCAGTCATTGACGTTCATTAAAGAGATTGAATGCACTCACTGAACTTATACACTGCTTTGCTTACACCAACCCCAAAAATTCACTGTTGGGTTTTTAGGGTGAGGCACACAAGAAACTGCTGGCCGTAATCTAACCGCTTCTCCGTTTTCTGCTGAAGGACATGTTTGAAAAAAAATCTTATCTGATTTATTCTGTTGGTGTGTGCTATGCAAATTCATTCTTTTCAGCTCTTTTGTCACTCAGCAGTATGCAACGTGATTTTGGTTTATATTTCGTAGACCATTTGAACTGAATAATTTATTTAGGGTAATTGTGCAAGCTTGCTGAATATGTCAAGCAACTTCTTATTTTTTTGACTGGGTAGAGCATAAATCTCATTGTGATCTGTCCTATTTATGTTAGCTGCCTGTCAGTTCCGAGAAATCTGAGAGCTTAAAGCCATATCTGGCAGAAGAAGAGATTACATTGAAGCAAGAATTAAGGTAACCTTGCCATTTTGTGCATTTTGTTTCTGATGCAATTTCTATGCTTGCTGACATAATCAGTCTATATAACGGGGTAATGTCACTAGATTACATAGCAAAAATATTGTGACACTCATAAATGGTCACTAATATAATCATGACTCATACAGTGCTATTGCTAGGTTCTTCCATGGTCCATAACCAAAATCACCAGAATGGGCCCCATGTTGTTTTCGAGGACCCACAACAGTGTCATGTCATGCTCTTAGTTTTCAGGATGATCTTGTCTTGTTGCATAGCAAGTTGTAGTTTTATGAAGAGATTCATTTTCATTGTTTCATATGCTAGTTCTTATTTGTTTCTTACTTTTGAATTATCAGGGACCCTAGCCAAAAGAAAGAAGAGGAAGACAAACAAACGAAAAAAGAAATAGAGAAGGTAAATCTTCATTTGTATATGTACATTGTTATTTATATTTATTGAACTAATTATGGAAATTGGGGATCCATATTGTAATGTTGAAACTTTTGTCACTTGGTATATATTTGTTCTTTATGCACACATGCTATGTTACTACCACACTAGCTACAAGTTATGGTCCATTGAAACAGTTTCGACATAGAATATATATACATGTGCTGAATTTGTGTTTTTTCCATGTCTATTATTTCATCGTATTTAATTACCAAATTTTATGAATATACACTCTGCAGATCTTACTGACTATCTGTAAGAAAAAGAATATGTTATTGCAAAGTACCAGTCAATTTTCATAATATATTTTATGCTGATGTATTAATTTGGAGTTTCTTCCATATTCATTGTTTCATCATTCATGTAAGTTCACCCCCTAGTTGTCCGTAACATCGCTTTTGGAATGCAAGAAGATTCACCTTTTACATGCCACAAATACGTGCAAAATAAATATTTGACCGGATAGCGAAAACTGCTTTAATAAAAGCAGAGTCTTGTGGAAAAAAATCAACCACTGTTCCCCAGTTCTTTATGTTTGTTTGATGTTATTTGTTTCTCATGTTGATATGTGGACCTTGCACTTCTTTTTTAAACTTCTTTGTGTTCTTTCTCTGGTTGAACATTATATGATTTTGTCAGATATATTTGCCTTTTGTCCAGCTGTTTTCACAAATTCCAGTTAGTCTTTATGTTTTTCATTTTCTTGGATACTTTTGTAGTCAATAATGGGGAAGAAAGTGAAGAAGAATGGAAGAAGTGGTCAGAAAGAGAAAAAAAATCCCCCTACACTTACAAAAGAAATTTCCCAAGACAGTACGAGCAATGCTGAAATCCCTGATGGAGTTGCAAGTATGAAAGATAGAGTTCTATGCTCCCATATTGATAGAGGAATCAATTTGGATAAACTTTCTGCCAGACTGGGGTCTTCAGAATCTTTTAAGTGTGAAGATTGCCGGGGAAATGTTGTTGATAGACGAGCAAAGAAAGGGAAAGTTAAACAAGGGAAAAAAGGAGGAATAAATTCGAAGTTAGACTCAAAAGCAATTTGGATTTGCCTGGAATGTGGACACTTCTCGTGCGGAGGTGTTGGATTACCAACTACACCTCAGAGCCATGCTGTTCGACATGCTAAACAGAACCATCATCCGTTAGTGGTCCATTATGAAAATCATCTACTACTTTGGTGTTTTCTTTGCAATAAATTAATTCCTGCCGAAAAGACTGAAGACAAACATAAAGAGGCCTTCAATGAAATCGTGAAAATGCTGAAAGGGCAACCGGGTGAAGATGGCTCGTCTGTAGATGTTGAGGAAGTTTGGTTTGGAAGTGGTAGTGTGGTTAGTGCAATAAAATCTGATTACTCTACAAACAATGGGCCAGATGGAAGAGCCGGCTTTTCTATTAGAGGTTTAGTCAATATGGGGAATACATGCTTCTTTAATTCCATCATGCAGAATCTATTAGCGCTAAATACCTTGCGGGATTATTTCATCAAATTAGATGATTCTGTCGGTCCTCTAAGTGGTGCTCTCAGAAAGATTTTCCTCGAAACCAGTGCTGAATCTGGCGTAAGAAGTGCAATTAATCCTAGATCTTTATTTGGTAGTCTTTGTACCAGGGCTCCCCAGTTCAAGGGATATCAGCAACATGATAGTCATGAGTTGCTTAGATGTTTACTTGATGGTTTGTCCACTGAAGAATCGAATGCTAGAAAGCACACCAAATCTTCTCAGGCTCCAATCACTGATCCAACATTCGTGGACACCGTCTTTGGAGGAAAACTTTCTAGTACTGTTAGTTGTTTAGAATGTGGGCACTCGTCAACAATTTATGAACCGTTTCTGGATCTCTCATTGCCAGTTCCTACCAAGAAGCCTCCATCCAAAAGGATCCAACATGTCACTCGAGGCAAGAAACCAAAACTTCCTCCTAAGAGAAGTGGAAAGAATCTCCCGAGAATAAGCAGAGAAGGAAATGCCCAATCACGAGAAAGTACCTCCGGCCATCTGACTGCTGCTAACTTTTCTGGTGAGGTGCAGTCTACAGCACAACCAGTAGAACAGGCTGTGCCTTCTTCAGCTGATTCTGCATTGCCGGATTCTACTGATCCGAACACTATTGCTGTTGATATGGGCTTTACGGCTGACGATTTTTCAGCCATTGAGAAGCCCCAAAACCCGGAAGCACTTGGTAATGTTGCAGAGCAGTCAACCTCTTTAGATAGTTCTCCATGGTTAGATTATGTTGAGCTTAATCCAGTCTCAGAAACTAATGAGCAGTCAACCTCGTTAGATAGTTTTACATGGTTGGATTACATTGAGCCTAATCCAGTCTCAGAAACTGATGAAATTCGAGCAGATTTCGGAAATGAAGATGTTCTGCAAAATGATCTTGCATTGTCCATTACATTGGATGCTAATATCCAGAGTAGTTTAGTAGATACTGTTGCAGCTGCCTCGTTAGATGATGCCGAACATCGTGACGTCCTTGACCCACTTTTATTATCACAACAAGAAAGTGGTTTTTCCCAATTTGAGGACCAGCAAAATGTAAAAGCACAAGTTAATGAAAGGGACTCCCCTGTAGATTCTTTAGCAGAGGGAGTTCTTCAATTTGATGGCAATTTAGGTCAAATTTCCTATTCAAGCAATCAAGTCTGTTCTAGAGATGCAAACAATCCAGGAAGGGATGACAGTAACTCTTCAAGGGTTCAGGATCCTGAAGTTATGATGCAACCCAATAAAGAAGATGCTTCATCCAGTGTTGAGGTATCATCTGCAGTAATTAGTAATGAACAGGATTCCTTAGATTTTGATGGTTTTGGAGATTTGTTCAACGAACCTGAGGTTTCCTGCGAGCGCAACCCTTCAAATCATCCTGTTTCTGAGGCGAGTGGTATTACTAAAAATGGAATTGTTGGAACGAGCAGTGAATCTGATCCAGACGAGGTTGATAATGCTGATGCTCCAGTTTCTGTCGAGAGCTGTCTGGCCTTTTTCACAAAGCCAGAACTGCTTTCCAAGGATGAACATGCTTGGCAATGTGATAATTGTTCAAAAGTTTTACAAGAACAAAAAAATAGATCGAAGAATAAATCAAAAATGCCTATATCGAAAAGTACCTCTAATGGTTGTGGGGACGAAACCGCAAGTGGTCTACTCGACGTGGGAAAAAATTGCAAGAATATGCAAAATACGAATGGGAACCTGGAAAAAGATGTATCTGATCTTGCTGACGCCACATCACAGCCGCACGACACAGAAATTTTTGAAAATGAGCAAACTGAGTTAAATGTGATTAATTCCCATCCACAGGACACAGAATCTCAAGTGATAAGTTCATGTCGTGGTCCGCCAGAATGTTCAACTTTCAGCGATCAACATCCTAATCCAAGCATCGGAGAATGCGACTCTGATAAAGCTGGATCAGAAGTGAGTGATCAAGATGAGGGGAGCTCAGAAATTTTGAAAGTGAAGAGGGATGCAACTAAGAGTATACTCATTAATAAGACTCCTTCTATCTTGACAATTCATCTGAAGAGGTTCAGCCAAGATGCTCGTGGGCGTTTAAGTAAATTAAACGGCCATGTGAATTTTCGAGAGACGATTGATCTTAAGCCATACATGGATCCCAGGTTCACTTTCTCTTCGATCTTTTCCTTTTTTAACTCATTCAATTGGTTTCACAGGGTGGAGTATGGCTGCTGTGATTATTACTTAAATCTTTCGTTTTCTTGTTTCTCAATACCTTTTTGTTTTTGGTAAATGAAGGAATCGTTTTTCCTAGCACTGGATATTTGGATGTGATTGCGGTTTTTTTTTTTGTGGAATTGGTTCAATCCCTACTCGTAAGTACTAAACCTGCCTCCTTGGCCTGTAGTAAAGCCTTGATACTAACCTCACCTCTTAATTTAATTGGTCCAAAATTTGTCAAATTTTGAATTATTATTTTCAAGTGAAATTTGGCAAAATCTGAACACATTTGGGTGCATAAGTGGAGTTCAAACTCTGATGCGTACATGAATCTTCTCTCCTGACTCAGCTTCTCTACTTGTGATCTCGATCAACAACTTCTGGATGTCTTTCAACTCTCGGGAAATATCATGTGTAGAAATCATTGGATCTGCATATATATATATGCTGTAATTTTGATAAGAGGTCTTAAATTCGATGTACAGGTGCAGGGATGAAGCTACGTCCGCATATCGCCTAGTCGGAGTAGTGGAGCATTTAGGAACGATGAGGGGTGGTCACTATGTTGCATATGTAAGAGGCCCTAATAGTGTTTGGTATCATGCAAGCGATGCATATGTGCGTCAGGCTTCGTTCGAAGAAGTTGCTCGATGCGAAGCCTATATTTTGTTTTATCAGGGAACTTAGATGATGATGATCATATATTCTTTTCTTTTTTTAATTTATTTTTCTTCTCACATTTGGGGAGAGAGAGAGAAAGAGAAAGATGGAGGGAGTGTATAACTACAATTGATTGGTCGATAGTCAAATACACAATTTTTGAGGTGCAATGAACTTGATTTGTACAATTTCTGCAGAGTTTTCTTAGGTGTTACGTTGCTGACTTCTAACCTCCTCTTCTGCTTTTACAAGGGTCTCAATATCATCTAAGTATCAGTTGCACTGAAAATAGGATTGAATTATCTGTCTGCCTCACTGCCTTAGATCATCAAAACTGGCCGTGGACTAAGAGTATTTGGTTAAGTTTACGTGAAGAAACTCGAACGCTTGCACATCTTAGAAAATATTTAGGGAGTCTATTAAGATTTTACATCTTATTTTATAGATAAGATCTTAAGAGTATGAATATGAGATGTTGGTAAAGATAATCTTGTAATTAATGAGAGCGAAAAAAGTACACAGTTTAAGTTAAGGCATTAATAAGTAGGGTTAGAGGCTGAGTTTGAACTAAAAATTTTCATATGATTAAATTCAGTTAGGTTAAACTGGGTATGAACTGAAAATTTCCATATTACAGCTATTGGAGGATGGATTTCTTCCAAGATTGTCAAAGAAAGGAAGGAAAATGTAATTGATAGTCGTAATTTATTTTTTGTGAATTCAAAATGTTGCTATGAGGGGGAAAAAATGGCTAAAGATTTGTAAGTAAATAGTTAAGGGTTTTCTACTGAATTTAATTGTGTAGTTGAATCATTGATAACTTACTATTGAAGAGAATGGGACGAAATGCATAGAGCCAAGCTTGAAATTAAACTAAATCATTAACTGTTAGAGATGTATAAAAGACTTCAGATCTACACTTGCCTCTTTCGGAATGAATTAAGGTGTACACTACTGTAGCTGAATTTGAACAAGGTTTTGGTGCAATTTTGGTCCTGATCAATTACTATTGACTCGTAGCAAAAATGTAGAAATTTTCTGAAATTTGCATTTTACATTTGTTATACTTTCAAATGATTTGAATCTTAAATATTGACTTATCACTACTTTTTTGTAATTAAGAAATTTTGAAGCATAAGTTGCTTAAGATATTTTGTGAACTATTCAGTTATATCTGCATTTCTATAAAGCTAATTAAGAGCAATTTGATTTAATATCTAATAGAAAATGATAAATATTACATTTGGATTTGATACTTGAAAAGGTTAAAGAATACATGGAATAAAATTTAGAGTTACAAACAATATTTACAGTCCTTCACATACAGTACTAAAAAAAACTTAATGCAAAAATTGCGTACTAAATTGAAGGAAAAATATCTCCTCTGTGCGGAATAACCAGCTCAGCCTCAGCTGCCTCCAAAGTAATTAATTTTCTCATGCAAAGCCTATATGAATGGAAGGTATGTGTTTGATTTTGTGATAATCTTCTCCTTCTTTACCCTCCACCACTCTTACCCTGGCCCTGAATTCTTCTGGCATGAATGCAATATCCAATTGTTTGAGAGCAGTGATAAACTTCAATCCTTCTGGAATCATCTTCAATTGCCGACAACCATAGATAAGTAGGTTGGAGAGGTTGGGCATTGCCTTTTCCTCCACTCTCCATTCCACTAAATTGGGCAAATCCCATAGAAAGAGCTCCCTGAGTTGAGGAAATCCATTTGCCCCACAAACCATCTCTCTGCCTACAAATGAATCTCTAAGTAATCGAAGGAATCGCAACATGGGAAGCTTCTCTAGCATTTCCATTGGGTCTTCCGATATATCACACCACTGTAATTCCAATCTAATCAGATTCTTACCCAACTGAGGTTCGTAGGATGGTAGTTTGTTCACACCACATCCAATGAACAAATAACTTAGTGAGTGACACTTGAGTGTCTTCCTAAGAAGATCCATTGAGCAATCATCATCTCCTGAAATTCTAAGACGCGTCTCTCGAAATCGGACTTGGTGTTTCAAGATGTGATCAACAATCACTGACAGATTGTATACATTATGAACTTCTCCATCCAATACTCGAAGCTTTGGCAGTTCAATCAAACCCGTAGTATCATCTAATTCACTGTTGAACCCAATCAGTGTCTCCAATTCAATCAACCTACCCAATTTCAATTTCCCCCATCCATTAACTTTCCTCTCGTAGGAGCTGCTATTTAAAAATAAATGCCTCAAACTCCTCAACTTATGAATAGAATTAGGTAATTTAATTCTATCAGATGTACGAAGATCAAGAGATTGTAAACATGGTAGCTTGCAAATACCTGATGGCAGCTTACCCACCTCACTACCATGCACACTCAAGTGCTTCAATAACATCAATTTTTCAATTCCCTTGGGCAATTCTTTATCACCAAATATAAAACCTTCCAATGTTAAAATTTTGAGAGACTTAAACATTGCAAAATTAACTGAAACCAATTTATTCCATTCCCTCAATGGATAGTAGCGTTTCTTAGGGAACATAAGAGATCGCAAGTGTTTATATTCACTAATGTTATCTTGGGGTTTATCCACATGAATTGCCAACCGACTTACAGAAAAAACATCTTCCCTTCCCACCTGATCTGTATCAACCACCTCAAGAAACCTTTCTTCTTTTCCCTTCAACAGACAAAGATCTCTCATTAGATCATGAAGACGACACGATTCGTACCTATTATATGCGGACTCTTCATCCATTGTCAATTGAACCATACATCTATTTGCTAACTCACACAAATATCGTTCGGCAACGTCTCTCGGTGTCTCTTGTCTCCCTCTATCTTGAGATGAGATCATTCCTTCAGCCATCCATAATAAGTACAAATCTTCTGTACGTATTTCTGTATCCTCTGGGAAACATCCAAGATAAAGAAAACAAGATTTCAAATTATAAGGCAGCACACTATAGCTCAACTCTAATATTTGTGTCACTCTTTTGTCTCCTTGTACACCATCTCCGCGTTGCAAATATGAATCAGTATTTTGACATACTTTCTCCCACCCGCTCGGAGTTTTTTCCTGACGCAAAATTCCTCCAATTACAGAGACAGCAAGCGGCAAACACCCACATTTTCTAACCATTTCTCTACCAAATCCTTCCAGCAACATTAGTTGAGTTGTAGGTAGCTCTGCATTTATAATATAAGTATTTGAGCATTGATACGGACTCTTTAGGAAATTCAAGAATATTAAAGAAGTTAATATGTACGTTATAATTCATTAATTTATGCCAATATTTAAAAATATACTTCGTTCATCCAAAGAAAAATCCATGAAGATTTTGTTGAATTCAGCCATAAAACTATGATCGATGACAAATCTTGTTCCATCATAGATCATGTTGACACTTATAAGTTTAATAATAAGAATCAATTTTGTTCTGTCGATTTCTTTATAAATCATTGTTTAATAAGAATCTGCCTTTTCGATTTTGTACTCTCTTAAATTTCAACTCATTATAATCTCTGTCCTCTATTTCTCTTCATGTACAGTATTCCTCTTATATATACTTCTCTTTCTTCTCTATTCTTTTTTTTGAAAGATACTTCTCTTTCTATTGAATAGTAGAATCTTGCGTTTTATGTTTATTATGATTATTATCACATATTAAAATTTAATATAGAAAAAATGTGCATTCTTATACAAAAGTCAATAAAGATATAATTTTGAAAATTATTATGTGGAGTGTGGACTCCAAAATTGATAAATTCGCTTCTAATTTATTATCGAGTGAGAAAAATATCATTTATTATTATTATTATTATTATTATTATTATTATTATTATTATTATTATTATTATTATTTCATTTGAGATATCACCTCTAAAATTTCATTATTTTTTTTTTTTTCAAACGTAAACTCTTGAATTTCGTCAGAATTAAAATATAAGAATATAACTTTGTGATAAATATATTACAACACTCCAATAAACACATTAACTTATACATTTTATTTACAAAAAATTATATGTAGATTTTAGATGGATAATAAAAATTACATTAAATATTTTCTCATTGTAATTCTACCAAAATTAATTGCAATATTATAAAGAATTTGAATAGAATAAAATTGCAATAATAATACTACTACTACTACCGATAGCCGGGTTACTCAAGTGCTTTGAGGTTTCTTTCTTGAAATCAATTATTCGGATTCGAATCTATTTGACCGCGTGTATTTTGCTCCCCCCAAAAAAAAAAAAAAAAAAAAAAGGTACTACTATACTAGTACGGATAATGTGACAAGAAAAATTAAACTAACATGTCTACGTGACGTAAAGAATTTTGAGAACTTTATTGATTTACGGAGTGTATTTGTTAGCCCCTAGCTAGAACAAAGGATTAAATATTTAATGTTACGTTTTTTAATATCTGACAAAATATTATTTGTTATATATTGTGCCTACCTTTTTCATTTGTAGGAGGTTTCACGATGACATCATTAACTTAATTTTCAGAAGAATGTCATTTATCATATGATTAAATATGGCCTTCAGGGAAAAAAAAAAAAAGAAAAAAATTAGGGGCCTTATGACTCTTTAAGCAAACATTACGAGGGCTTGGTACAAATAATTAAAAAGTTCTTTTTTAGAGTAATAATTCCTAGTGAGTGGACTAATTCTTTCAAATTTGTAAGTTTGTAAATTTTATGATAATAAATACAGATATAACGACATAAATACGAAATGATACGATACGATAATATAATTTTTTTTTAATATTTTACATAAGAAGTGTTTGAAACATTCAAAAATTTTGAGTTCATAATTTAGGTAGTCAGTCAATTTACTCAACTTGTGCTTTTACATTTCTAACAAGTAGGTCAAACAAAAATTACTATTCACCCTTGCCTTGTGTTTCAAAGTTATTAACTATTTATTTAATTAACTCTTAAACATAGCTTTGTAGTTCAAGAATTACACTCAATTCCTCATTTATGATGCACGGACATGGCAATATACATATAGAGATATATACAAATTTTTTACATGAAAATTATCTGGCACAAGTATTCAGCATGACGATAAAATTATATTTTTATAAGTATCCGTGCATTAAAGAACCCCCGACATTGGGTTAATATCATAAATATACATTCACAGTTCACACCAAAGTATTTAATAAATTATAAATTCTGTGTGTATACGTGTCGGTTTTGTTTGTGTATATTTGATCAATTTGTTTATGAAACAACAGCGCAATTTTCCCACTGATATATATGACATGAATATCACAAGTCATTAGATATGTATTTTTGGCTTTAAACAAGAAAAGAGTGAGAAACTAACCTTGTGGTAGTGCTATCTTTTGTAATAACTCCCAGCCTTCATCTTCGCTCAAATACTTGAGCTTGTGGACATAATACTCGCCTGCACCAATCTTCTCATTTCGTGTTGTCACCAATACTCTGCAACGGTCCTCTGCAATACGTAAGAAACGACTCAACATATTCCAGTGATCAACTTCCCAAATGTCATCTACAACCACCAGACATTTCTTCTCATCTTGCACAGCAAGCAACTTCCTCCCCAACTCAACTTCATCCGTTCCCCCTTCATTGGGAAGAAATTGCTTCAGTAATTCTTGAAGAACAGTTTTGAGTTGGAACTGTTGGCTTATACAAACCCACGCTCGAACATCGAAACGGCGTTGCACGGTCTCTCCTCTGTAAATCTTTGTGGCGAGAGTGGTCTTCCCCAATCCGCCCATTCCACATATGGAAATTACTCTGTTTGATCTCTCATCACTACTTGTCAGCAGTGATTCCAGCCGTTCTCTTTCATCCTTCATACCAACAAAATGTTGTTCAGTCTCATAACCAAATGTTTTCCTTGACCATTCGATATCATGGTCCCCCGAATTTGAGGAGCTTTCTCCTATTTTAGCAATGGACTCTGCTCTGTTGGTCAGATCGGCCATGCGAGATCTGATGACCACGATCTCGTCTCCAATCTGGTGTAAATCTGAGATCTCACCCAAAATACATGTAAATCGTTTGAGTATTTTTTTGAGTGTTTTTCCTTGTCTTTTGGATTGAACTTGAATAGCATATCTTTCAAGCACATTCTCAGCTTGAGTGGACAATTCCCGAAGCTTGAAGACCCAATCACGCACTGTATCGGAGTTGTAGCTGTCTCTTCTTTTATCAGCATCCTTCAAGAAAGAGTGCATGGTTTGGAGTTGCCTTCGAACCTCCTCAACTTGGCCACCAACATTATATAAAAACTTTCCTTCCTCAATCAAGAGATCTCGAAGGGTTTCGAGAGCCACTGTTGCAACTGCATCAACCATTTTCTTCTTCTTCTTTTTTTTTTCTGAGATAATTTAGTAATGAGATTATAGATTATTTTGTTTTCCGCAAATCATTGCAAGTCCTTCAACCTTCATACATATATTCAAAGAATAGAAAAAGGAAAAACGAATTTATGCATTGCGTATAACCCTAAGAAAAGAATTGCTTTTGTCGGCATGGGAATATTACACATTAAGGCACCTACGATTTATGCTACGAGTGATGACCCTACATTCCATATCATATTATTCCTCATATAAGTAATTTTTGTCATTCCTGATATCATGAATTATTTAATGATCAATACTCTCACATGCAAAAATGGATATAATGATTAGACTAGAAACGATTATTTTTGTTATTTTATTTTCGAGTAGAAGGAGCAAATGATTGGACCAAGCTTAATTAAAAAGAATAACATAGTTTTTTGTGTTTCTTTGATTTTATGAACGTAACAAATTAAATCCAACAATAAAAAAAAAGTAATAATAATAAAATGAAATAAAAGAAAATAATAAATTAAAAAAAGAAACAATAAAGACAGTCGTGACTTTTTATAATGCTGTTTTCTCCACTAGTTTGGACTACAATATTTTTTCCTATTTCCTTATGTTTCTCAAAACCAAAAAAGGCCTAAATAAGCATAACACATTTAGCATAACACTTTCATGTCGAAGCTTAATTGCTTTTGTCGGTATGAGAATTGCGAACCTTTCTTTGTGGTGGCAAAATATGCTACAGGTCATGACCCAACATATAAAGTCATTTTTGTTCTTCCTAATATGACGAATTATTTAATGATCAACACTCACATGCAAGAATGGATATAGTCATGATTAGACCAAGCTTAATTAGAAACGATTATCTTCTGTTATTTTATTTTCTACTAGAAGGAAACATTGTGAAAGTTTAATAATATGCTCGGCCTATCTCACATCGAAAGCTAACTCATGAGGTGAGGGTCGATTTCGTATTTATTAACTAGCACAAGGTTTAATCATTTTCCAATGTGGGATGTGGGCTCAACAAACATGTTTGTACCAGCACTCCTTGATCTATAAATTATCAAAAATACAAATACTTTTTTGTGTTTCTTTGATTTTATGAACGTAATAAATATTTGTATAACACTCTTTAGTTAAAACAGTAATTAATTAGTTTAAGCTGAATGTATTTCATTTATTAATAATGATATTGACTTCTAATCTTACTGTGATGGAGATTGCATGAAAGCCAAGTCGTCAAGGGTACTTTACCCGTCTAGAATGACTTCTCACATTCCAACAATCTTATTGCTGATATCCGATAGCACCTTGCTTGTATTTAGAAAGTTACTTGCTCATTTGTTCGGCTCGAGGGTAATACACTGGCACACAACTTAGCTCGTTCAACTTTATTTCTTAAAGTGGGGGACTTAGAGCTTCTGATATCGTTGTTACTTATTAATCGAATTAGGAATCACCATAAAAATTGACTCTTTATCATGCTCCATAAAAACAACTAATTTTAAATTGAGATGTTTGAGAAGACATGAAAACAAATTTGAAAGAAACGAAAGAAAGAGAATTCTAAAAATTTAGGATTAAATGAAAAGATAAAACCATATTTGTATTTAAAAATTAATAAAAGAGAGTAAAATGATAATTCACATGAAAAAACACATATTCAGTTGCATTTACTGTGCGTGTAATTCAAACAATCCACTTAAAGTTTTTTTATGCACACAAGACTTGTCAAATGAATTTTTGTAACATAGGATTTTCGATGACACTTATTCTTAAGATAGGAGTGTTCCTTATTTAATACAAGATCTTAATTGATTTTAGTTATTCTTCCAGCTTTCTCTTAAAATAAAAAATAAAAAATAAAAACTCATTTCCACGTCAATGAAGACTACATAATGTCTTCATGTAGGTAATATTAATTGTTGAAGTTCAACGTTGCTCGCCTTTTTGAAGAGTAATTTAAGAGATTTGATTGAGTTGAATTGAAGAAATATTTGAATTGAGTGTGGTTGTGGAGCCTTTTCTGAGTTTCCGGATTTGGTATTTATACAAGTCTGGTTCAGTTTCATCGCCATCGGCAAGGGTCGTTTAATTACATTATCTCTCTCCGTTTATTCTAGAAGGTAATGACCCGGGTTCAAATCTTTTTGGCCACTTGGGGGTGTGTATTTAATTTAAAAAAAAAAAAAATACTTGTTCTTTTTATTGTTTATTTCCAAAGTTTATTCTTTACTTAGTGAAGTGAGGGACACATTATTTCCAAATTTTATTCTTTATTTAGTGAAGTGAGACATAGTGATGGGGTCAAAATACGATCGTCCCACGTTAAGACACGTGGCATCACGGAATGATGACACCTGTCTCCCCCAAGGCGGCATCCATCTGCGCACGAGCGCCAAGCCCAACAAGCGTAGTCCTTCTTCAGGGAGTTGAGCCCAACGAGCGCTATCACTCCCACGAACGTCCAACAAACCAAACGACTGGTACGCCCATGTGCCAAGGGAGCCCTCTTCGAGCGTCACACTCCCTCAGAGTGGCCTCTCCTTTGGCTCGTCATTTGAACTGGAGCCAACATTCCCCTCAGCGGATATCTTGGCCTCCAAGACTCAAGGTTGTCACGAGCGCGCTCTTAAGCCCTCGTTACCAACCGCCCAAATGGCTCTCTGACACAACGTACATGCCCGCGCACCTGCCACTGTTGCCAGCACTAACTTTCGGCCACTTTTGCAGAAGATTCCTCCTAGGTTTCTTTCTCATGGCGCCACGTGTTAGGGCAACATTCGGCCAGGACCACTTGAGGCAAATGACCAAAGGGCCCTTGACCCTCAACTATAAATAGCCAAAGTCATCTTCTACACAGGTAAGCTTTCTTCATCACTGCAACTGTGACTGAACTTACACTTATCTTCATACATTGAACTGACTTGAGCGTCGGAGAGCCAAACTGGGTATCACCCCCAGTTCCCCCAGCTTGGCCTTCTGACTTTTCTTGTGCTTGTCCCAACAGGTTGAACTCACTTCCTCATTTCCGGCGAAGCTCCGGTGGTTTCCTCCACAAAATACAAATCGTAAAGTGATCGGATTCGGACCCATCCATTTCCGAACCCATCATTTTTGGCGCCGTCTGTGGGAAACCAGTCTTCCATCTTCTTCCTTTCTTTTTGTTGGTAGAGAAACAAGCACATCCTTATCCTTAGCAGTCATGGTTGCAACGAGATCTGGAGCTGTGGGAGGTGGAGAAAACACCTCCCAGGATGCCAATATCGTTCTTCCCTCCACCGCCACTGGTGGAGCGCCGCCACCTTCCGTCGCCGCTGGTGGAGCACCTCCCGCCGCAGGAGTGACTCCACAAGCAGAATCCTCTGTACCACCACTCGCACCACCGGCACCGCAGATTCCCGCCACCGCTGGAGGAGCCTCTCTCTCTGTTCCTCCGCAGCTTGCGCAGACTCCCTGGGTCCATCCCCAGATGAATCTCGGATTACAGGGCTACATGATGCCCCCACCGGGATACACCCTCACCCCATCTGTCATGATGCCGCCGGTCCCGCCACATCAAGCTGGTCAGATCCAGCTTCCGGTGGCCATCCCCAGGGAAATTGAAGGAGTGGAGTTACCTCCACTTACCACACAACAGTTAAGGGCTCTCTACGCCCAATGTGAGGTTCAGGCGGCCCAGGGAGCATGGGAGAGGTTTCACTCCATGTACTTCCCCTCTGGGCAGGCCACTCAGGTTGCGGCCCCTTTAGGCGGACAACAAAATTTTCCCCTCAGAGAAGCCCAGGCTGTCCTGAGGGCACAACCACCACCACCACCAGCGAGAGAAGTACCCCAGCAGGAGGGCAACGAGCGTGCCTCCGTGGGTAGGAATAAAGAGCCCACGGAGCGAGTGAACGAAAATGAAGGAGACTCTCATGTCTCCAGGAGGGGCTCACGAGCCCATAAGGACAAGCAAGTTGACGTAAATCCTGACATCCTCGCGGCTGTGCAAGACCAGCTGCAGGGTCTCAAGGAAATTGTGGGACAGCTCTCACGAGGGCGCTCAACTCAGATATCCCATAGTCGGGATGAACGGGTTGACGCCAGAAGCACCCGCACCAAGGACCCTCCTCCAAGGGTCCCCCGTCGCAAGGAGCCGGAGGAAAACTTCGGCACGTACGAATATCACCCACTGGCGAGGGGTTCACCCCTCGTAGAAGAAGTTCTGATGGCCCAAGAAGGCATGGCCAAGGTCCCCACTTCCATCAACCGTTACGATGGGACGACTGATCCAGCTGAGCACTTGGATCATTTTGTGCATCTCATGCACCTCTACGAGCATTCCAGCCATTACTGGGCGAAAGTGTTTGTCACTTCCTTGGTAGGAATGGCTCAAGAGTGGTACAAGCGACTGCCGCCGCGCTCGATCCACTCGTATGAAGAACTGGCCGATGCCTTCCTCAACCACTTCAACTCTTTGAAGGCACCAGTCACCGCACCCACAACCCTTTACAATGTGGTGCAAGGCAAGAGCGAATCACTGCGCTCGTTCTTCGCCCGCTTCAATAAGGAGATCTTGCAGGTGGAAAGGCCCTCGATGGACTTCTTGATCCCAGTGCTCTTTCAGGCTGTGGATCACAAACAATATGTGAGCAAAAAATTTGCTGACGCCATCGTGGAGAGAAGGCCAGGGACCCTCATGGGCCTGAGAGAAATAGCCGAGCCGTTTTTCGCGCTCGAAGATATGTATGGGACGAATGGTCCCCGACATCACAGCCCGGCCCGGAACGAGCGACCTCATCACGAGCGGGGGCGAGATGTGGCCGTCAAGAAGGAGCGCCCTCAAGAGCGCAGAAGGTCGCCACCACCCCCTCGTCGATTCGAGCGCATTCCGCTCACCAGGCCAAATTCAGAAGTCTACAATCTCTCCGATAAAAAGCTCTTCAAAAGACCCATCAAAATGAGAGAGACAGACTCACTCAGGCGCTCGAACAAATACTGCGCCTTCCACAAGCAGAGAGGGCACGACACGGATGAGTGCCGCCAATTGGAGGCTGAGATCCAAAGGCTCGTTGCAGGGGGCCATCTGAAGGAGTTTGTCCGGGTGCTCGAGCGCTACGATGAACAATGCAACGAGCGCTCCGGAAGGAGAAGAAGGAGTCCTTCCCGGTCAAAGAGCCCAAGGGGTAGGGGACCCCCTGAAAGCAGCAGCCGCCGAGGCAACAAAGGCAAAGCCCCTGAGCAAGAAAACGAGCCCTTCGCAGTCATAAATATGATTGCGGGAGGTTCATCAGGAGGGGATTCAAACGCCTCCCGACGGAGGTACGTTTGGAGCTACAACCAACGCCCAGCAGTGCCCAAGCCTATCTACGCTATCCAGAGATCAAGCGCTCCAAGATCAAGAGAAAATGATGTAATAGGCTTTGATGATAGAGATTTAGAACACATTGTAACGCCCCATGGGGAGGGTATAACCTCAGATTGTCCCATGGTGGTTAGTTTAGATGTTCATAATCATGTTGTAAAAAGGGTATTGGTGGATAGTGGAAGCTCCGTTAATGTTTTGCCTTACTCCACATTCTTAAAAATGAAGGTTGATCTCCCGCTCGAGCCTCTCAAAACAGCCCTCATTGGCTTTGGAGGCTCAGAAGTTGTCCCACGAGGGCAAATACGTCTGGCTACATCATTCGGCCGAGCCCCTCAACGCAAAACACTTCTGGTGACGTACGCGGTGGTGGAGATAGACATTCCATATAACATCATAATTGGGCGCCCTGCCCTCGTTGATTTCAAAGCCATCATCTCCACTTACCACCAGAAGATTAAATTCCCTACTTCCGAGGGGGTGGGGGAGGTACTGTGCAATGTGCGAGAGGCTTGGGAATGTTACATGCTGTCCCTCAGGAAGCCAAAAGCGGAGAAAACCTTCCAAATTGGCTCCACCAAGAAGTCAGTGGATTTCCCCAATTTGGATGAGGACAGCCCGGCACGGAAAAGGGCAAAATTGAATAAGAAGAAGAATAAAAAGAAGAGGGAAAACAACGAGGAGAATCCCCTCGAAGGAGCAACACCAGGAACTGTTGGGGGATCGTCCTCAGAAGGAGACGAGCCGCAAGAGGGTGAACCAGCATCCGGCGACCGATTAACAGGAAAGAAGAGGGCGCTCGAACTTCCTCGCCCTGAGGTAAGGATCGAACCCTCGGAGAAGTTCCTTACCATTGAGCTGGAGCCCGGAAACAAAGATAAGACTACACAGATAGGCTCAAACCTCTCCGGGCCTTCTCAGATCATGATGATTGATTTTCTGAGGGAAAACAAGGATGTATTTGCGTGGAAAGCCTCTGATCTCACAGGAATTGACCCGAGCGTCATTGTCCATAGGCTTAATGTGGATCCCTCCTTCAAGCCCATCAAGCAGAAAAAGCGGGACGTACATGGCTTTCGAAAGAGAGTCATTGAAGAGGAGGTTAATAAACTCTTGGAGGCTCAATATATCGAGCCCATTTTGTATCCGGAGTGGTTGTGCAACGTCGTCTTGGTGCCCAAGAGCGCAAATAAATGGCGCATGTGCAATGATTTCACGGATCTCAACAAAGCCTGCCCTAAAGATCCATACCCGCTGCCCCGGATTGATCAGTTAGTGGATTCGACCGCCGGTTGCGAGCTCATGAGCATGATGGATGCTTTCCAGGGATACTATCAGATCTTTATGGCCCCGGAAGACCGCCCCAAAACCTCGTTCGTTGTCCATCTGGGGGTGTACTGCTTCTTAGTCATGCCCTTTGGACTTAAGAACGCCGGAGCTACATATCAACGGCTCGTCAACAAGATGTTTGAAAGTGAAATTGGGAGGTCCATGGAGGTTTATGTTGACGATATGATTGTCAAAAGCGAGCGCCAGGATTCCCATTTGGAGGATCTCAAGCGCACCTTTTCAATTTTGCGCCAGTATGGAATGAAGTTGAACCCTTCAAAATGCACCTTTGGAGTACAAGGAGGAAAGTTCCTAGGGTACATGGTCAGTCAGAGGGGAATCGAGGCCAATCCGGAGAAGATCAAGGCCATTTTGGAAATTCCCTCCCCTCGAAATCTGCGGGAAGTGCAAGTCCTCGTAGGCAAAATCATCTCATTAAACAGGTTTATTTCGCGCTCGGCGGACAGGAACCTTCCCTTCTTCAAAATTTTGAGGAACGCTCGCAACTTTGCTTGGACAGAGGAATGTGAAAAGGCGCTGCAGGATATGAAAGCTTACTTATCGAGTGCACCACTGCTGACTAAGCCCGTCGAAGGCGAGAGGTTATTCATGTATCTTTCCGTTTCTCCAGAAGCCACAAGCGCAGTTCTGATCGCTGTGCGCGAGCGGAAACACTTACCCGTTTATTATCTGAGCAAAACCTTGCAAGGAGCTGAAAAGAAATATTTGGAGATTGAGAAATTCGCGTTCGCTCTTGTCAACGCCTCAAGAAGGCTAAGGCCTTACTTTCAGGCGCACTCTATAACAGTTCTTACCGACCAACCCTTGAAACAAGTGTTGTCCAAGCCGGACGTATCTGGCAGATTAATCAAGTGGGCCATCGAATTGAGCCAGTTTGACCTATGTTTCGAGCCCAGGACCGCGATACAGGCTCAGGTTGTGGCGGATTTGTTGGTTGAACGCTTTGGTTTCGAGCCCATCGCTGCGGAGAATGAGGGGTTATGGGTACTGCACACGGATGGTTCCTCAACCTCTCAAGGGGGAGGAGTAGGAGTGGCCCTCAGAAACCCCGATGGGATTGAACTGGATTTTGCAATCAAGCTGGATTTCCAAGTCACAAATAACGAAGCAGAATATGAAGCCCTCGTGCAAGGGTTGAATATTGCTTTTCAGAATGGAGCCTCCAGAATCACTGCTTATGTGGATTCACAGCTAATAGCGAGCCAGATTGAAGGAACTTATGAGGCTCGAGAAACCACCATGGTACAGTACCTAAAGAAAGCCAGAGAAATCATTGGGAAGTTCAAGGAATTTCACCTACTTCAAGTGCCGCGCGGAGAAAACGAGCGTGCGGACGCTCTGTCAAAGTTTGCTTCAGCTTTAGAAGGCACTTCCGAACGTTCTGTTACGTTCCTTAGAACTGAGGAACCTTTGATCAAGGAAAGGGTCGCCGCCAAGATGATCGCCATGATTGATCCAAACGAGCCCTGTTGGCTTGACGACATCGTCATATTCCTTAGGGATGGAATTACTCCCACTGACAAGGTGGAAGCCAGGAAAGTCAGAAATAAGGCCCCTCGTTTCGCTCTGGATCCCGAGGGGAGATTGTTCAAAAAATCATTTCAAGGACCCCCGATGAGATGCCTAAGGCCCTCACAGGCGAAGGAGACGCTCGAGCTCATACACAATGGAAGTTGTGGGAATCATTCCGGAGGGCGTATCTTGGCGAAGAAGATTCTGAGAAGTGGGTTTTATTGGCCTACAGTTCTCCAGGATGCCATTGAATTTTCGAGGATATGCCCCAAATGCCAATTTCATTCAAATCTCACTCAATTGCCAGCCGTACAGATGATCCCAATAGATGTCTCTTGGCCTTTTGACCAGTGGGGAATAGACATTGTGGGCCCCTTACCCATGGCTGCGGGACAAAGGAAGTTTGTCATTTTAGCCGTCGACTACTTCACCAAGTGGGCCGAGGCTGAAGCTGTTGCAAAAATCACTTTCAAGGTTGTAAGGGACTTTATTTGGAAGAACATCATTTGCAGGTACGGCATACCGAGGGTGCTCATATCTGACAATGGATCCCAGTTCATAGCGGCCGACACACGAGAATGGTGCTCTGAATTGGGTATAGAACAGCGGTTTACCTCTGTAGGGCATCCACAATCCAATGGACAAGCGGAAGTTACCAATAGGATCATCTTGCAACATCTGAAAACCATGCTTGAGAGCAAGAAAAGTGAATGGGCTGAGGAGCTGCAAGGAGCGCTTTGGGCTTATCGCACAACCCCACGAGCGGCCACTGGAGAAACACCATACGCGCTCGTTTATGGATCAGAAGCAATGATACCAGCGGAGATTGTAAATGAATCCGCTCGTGTCGGCTATTTCGAGCCTCAGCTCAATGATGGCAATAGGAGCTTGGAGTTGGATTTGCTGGATGAAAGGAGAGACCGAGCGTGGGCTAAGATTCACCACTATAAAGCGTCTGTGGCCCAACAGTACAACAAGCGTGTGAGGGAAAGAACTTTCCAGTTGGGAGACTTGGTTTTGAAGAAAGTGGAAGTATCCAGGCACGTGGGCAAGTTGGACCCCAATTGGGAAGGCCCATTCAAAGTCGTACAACTCAGAGCTAACAACACTTACACCCTGGAGACACTTCAAGGTGAGCGCTTGCCTCGCCCTTGGAATGCATGTAACCTCCGGCGGTTTTATGTTTAAAAGCTCTTTGCAAACTCTGATGTAACAACCCTCTTTGACGGGTTCCGTGTACTTCAAATCAAAGTGAAAGGTAACATAATCTTTTTAATTTCTTTAATATTCCTGTTTCTTTGGTGGCTTGAATGGATAAGTCCCACGTCCCTCGTCTTCTCGAGCGTGGTTGGCAACCCATTCCAATATGAATGCTGTTATCTCTTATGGGTTACGCTGGCCAGCAATCTACTCCGCATGGGGGGACGCCCTCATAAGGATAGACTGGTTACGCTCACAACCAATTAGGCAAGTTGGAAGGGGATCGCGAAGAAAATCCTAGTAGGCCTTGGCTGTTTCTTACAACGCCTTGCGCCTCGAAAACGGGATCTCCTACAAGAACGCATCCTAGTAGGCCTTGGTTGTTTCTTACAACACCTGGCGCTCGAAAACGGGATCTCCTACAAGAACGCATCCTAGTAGGCCTTGGTTGTTTCTTACAACGCCTTGCGCTCGAAAACGGGATCTCCTACAAGAACGCATCCTAGTAGGCCTTGGTTGTTTCTTACAACGCCTTGCGCTCGAAAACGGGATCTACCACAGAAAAAAGTCCTAGTAGGCCTTGGTCGTTTCTTAAAACGCCTTGCGCTCGAAAATGGGATTTCCTGCAGAACCAAGAAAACGACAAGAGCCAAAGCGCTCGAACGATGGTCTCAGAATCAAAAGGGAATGTCACCAGTCTTGAACGAGGGCAACCACTCAGTAAGACCCTCGCACGCACTAAAGGCTTGGCCAAACTCTCCCCAAAGTAAAAGTTTATACAAGTCTTGAGCGTAGGGGCAATCTCACAGTAAGACCCTCACGATCGCTCAAGACTTAAACAAACTTTCAAGATAAATTTATCAAAAGGAAAAATTTATACAGGTCTTAAGCGTAGGGGCAATCTCACAGTAAGACCCTCACGATCGCTCAAGACTTAGACAAATTTTCAAAGCTTATATCAAAAGGAAAAATTTATACAAGTCTTGAGCGGGGGGGGGGGGGGGGGGGGGGGGGCAATCTCACCATAAGACCCTCACGAGCGCTCAAGACTTAGACAAATTTTCAATTTCAAGAGCAAAAACAAAATTTATGCAAGTCTTGAGTGGGGGGCAATCTCACAATAAGACCCCCACGATCGCTCAAGACTTAGGCAAATTTTCATTGCATCAAAGGAATAAAACATTCACGGAGTATGCTACACGGTCTTATTATAAATAAACTGAAGAATAAAGTCATCAAAAAGGAGATGTTTATTCATTGCAAAAGGAAATCATTACAAAGCAAAGGGCTCAAAGGCCCAGGAAATACTATTACAAGGAACGGAAAAACAGGAAAATGCATAAGAGAACACACAAAGGAAGGATCTTAAGCGGCTGGGGCGATGTCCTCATCAACAATCACCAGAACTGGGCCATGAACTGGGCCGTGAACTGGACCCTCAGGCTCTTGCGGATGGGCTTGCGGATCGTTGGGGGCATTGGCATCTAGAGCAGGCGCATTGGCATCTGGAGCAGGGGCGTTGGCACCTTCATCAATTGGGATTGGGGCATCCTCTACGACCGGCGCTTGTGGCTCGTTTTCGGGATCGTCGTTTTGAGCAGCATTACCCGCCGGATGAGCATCCATGTACTCATCTTGAAGGAGCTTGACCAAGAACCCATACTCAGGCTCCGCAATGGAATCAGCAGGGTTATCGCCCTCGTCACCTTCCTCCTCACAGCGCTCGTTAAACATGAGCCCCGTGCCCTCGGCCTCTTTCATGGCAGGATCCGTCAGCCCCTTATGTATGCCTTGCTCGATGGCTAGATTAAAAGCCTTCTGAGCCTCTTCTAAGCAATGCAGGGAAGCAGCGAAATTGAAGGCGTTGGAGTGGCAGAATTTGATTAAGGCCTCCTTATTTGCACGCTCCAAGCTTCGAGGCCAGTCATTGACGGTATCATTGAATTTGCGCTCGGCCTCCAAAGCCCTCGCCTTCCAGCTCTCCCTCTCTGTCTCGGCCTTTTTGCACTGCTCGTTAGCCTGAGCCAGTTGGTTGCCCAAACGGATTCGAGCGCCATCAACCGCTACAAAATCCTCCTTCAGCTTCCCCAATTCCTCCTCCGTTGTTTCGAACAAGCCCTTGAGGGACTCGTACTTGGCGATTTCTGCGTCTAGCTCCGCTTGGATGTGAGCCGGATCATTCGAGCGGGCCATTTTCTTGTACTTGGCCTTGCGCTCGGCGTAAGTGGAGGCTCGCATTTGCACGTTCCGGAGCCGGGGAAGAACTTGCTGCGTAAACGAGAGGAGAAGTGTTAGCAAAAAATGGTGATTTACAGAAAAGAAGAATGCGAGGAATGAAGACTTACGGAAATTAGGGCGTGGGCTGCATCGAACGTCACCTTCTATACAGACTCACTGTAGAGATGCCTGTGGTCTGCTGAGAATTGAGCCCGGCTGAACAAATCCCCGGTAATAGTCTGGGCGACCGAGCCCGGCCTCAGCAAAACCGGCCTGCCGTCGGGGGCGCCAGTAAAGTCTCTATCCCCTCGACGGGGGAACTCCCACAAATGTTCTTCCTCTGAAGAGGAAGTGTCCCCCTCGCCCCTTGGGCCCTCGACAACTTGCTTCCCTTTGCCCTCGATTGCGGCGGAGTCGGGCATTCTCTTCCTCTTGCGGGAAGGCCTGTTTGCGCTCGGAGAAGCTTCTGTTATCGCCAGTGTGGTTACTGGCCTTGTTTGCTCAGCAGGAATGGGGGGCTGAGCATCTCCCGTTCTTTCTGACCTCCCCCTGGTCTCCCTTGGGACCAATCTACGTTCCCCTCGGCCACGAGGGGGCTGCACCTCAGGGTTGGCGCTCGAACTGGCGCCTTGACTACGGGCATCCCCTCTATCGTTGCGGTTACGGAGGCGTTGGGGCTCGCGCTGTTGGTTCCCCTGTGGGGTTTGATTTCTGTTCGCATGGGCAAAACGAGCCGCTTGTCTGATTCCGCCAGCCATTTCGAGTATAGCGGCTCCTGCAAGAATGAAATTTTCAAGGGTTAGAAATCCCCAAACTGTCTACTCAGTCTGCAAGTTGCAAATACAGAAAAGGCAGTTAGTATTTATTCCTATCTAATGTTAGTGCCCTAAGAATCTAACCATCTCTCTCCATGTCACGAGCCGGAGGGTTGTCAAGGAAATAAGGATTGGCAGAGAGGCCGCACAGGAACATGAGCTCATCATCATCTATCCAATCTTTCGCTTGAATCAGATGGCCCTCGTCCCTCAAAGTGGCTGCTAGGTTTTTGGCCCAATCTTTAGGAAGAGCAGGTTGCAGCCGGCTCTTTGAAAACGAGCCCCAGTGTGTGGTCACCCCAAAGCCCTCTTCTGTTGGGGCCTTAACAAATATAAACTTCTCTTTCCAGTTGGGGCCATAAGTGCTCGAGGGCGAGTTATTTAGCTTCATGTGGGCCTTCGCTTGAACGTAATAGAAACCCGCCTCGGGAGAAGAACGAGAGGAACTGACCACCTGGAACAGCGCGTTGAAATTCCGTGAATACGGCTCATAACCCACAGTTCTCATCAAAATCACAAAGCTGGTTAGCAAAGCCAAGCCATTGGGCACGATTTGGGATGGGCAAAGTCCCAGATCATTCAATAAATGAGCCAAGGAGATGGAGATGGGGAACCTCAAACCCCCTGAGCTAACCGAGGCTATGTACACCGCCATTTCTCCAGGAGGTGGATTATTGGCGCGCTCGTGTTTTTCTGGAATTCTCCACGTGTACCGCTCATCCCAGTAAATGGGGGCCATCATCGTCTTTACATCTCCCACGGTGACTGTGCTGGGAGTCTCATCGGGTGTGCGCTCGGTAGCTTGGTAGCCTGACCCTTCGCCCTCGTTGGGTCCTTTGGATTTTTGGGTTTTCTTACTTTTGCCCTTGTCACGGGCCCTTTCTGAAGGCCCGGTTACGGCTTCCGCTACTGGAAGCGGGTTTGCAACCGCCACGGTCACGGTATGGCGGTGGGGATGCGTGGCACTTTGAGTTATGGGGAGGGTGACTCCTTGTCGTTCTGCCTCTATCACCAGATCCATCTCCTCAAAAAGAGGATCCACTCCGCCTGGGCTTCTATCTTCCATAGCCATTACCGCCGCCCCCAACTCTTTATCTCTGGGGGAATTGTGGGAAGAAGAACTCTCAGTGGCCATCTCTTGGATTTCACGGGCAAATTCTTCAACGTGTTGATCGGCCATGGCAGAAACTGAGGTTTTGAAGGTTTTTCTTGGAGAGAGTTTAGGGTTCAGAAAGGCGAAAATCTAAGGGGTTAGGAAATCCTAAAGTCCAAATCTACGGTTAGCAAAGTTAGAAAGTTACAATGGAGATTTACCTTGGAAGTTTTGGAGAAAACTGGAGAAAGGTTGAAGACGCTGGAGATGCGAGAGAATTTTTCTTGCAAAGGAGACTTGGAAGTTTTGAATGCGTAAAGAGTAGCAAGATCTCAGAATCCCGTATTTATAGGGATGGAAGTTGGTACCGTTTTCGACAATAAATTCAAAATGGTAATCATTTCCCGCCTAGGAAACCGCCCACTTTATGGAATCAGCACATGCTTCCCAATGCTCACGCGGCCCACGCGCACCCGCATTTAATGCTCTGACGTTTCGAGTGCTTCAGAATAGTACAAACATTTAATGCGGAAGTGATACGATCGGTCAGTTGAAAAGACCGCATTTATAGCGTAATCAGAGGAAAAATTGCTCAGCACGCCAAATCCCATACGAGCGCTGCACGCAAAAGATTGAACGTATTAAAATTTTACAGTCCTTATCACTAAGGACTACAGAATTGGGGGGCAAAATGATGGGGTCAAAATACGATCGTCCCACGTTAAGACACGTGGCATCACGGAATGATGACACCTGTCTCCCCCAAGGCGGCATCCATCTGCGCACGAGCGCCAAGCCCAACAAGCGTAGTCCTTCTTCAGGGAGTTGAGCCCAACGAGCGCTATCACTCCCACGAGCGTCCAACAAACCAAACGACTGGTACGCCCATGTGCCAAGGGAGCCCTCTTCGAGCGTCACACTCCCTCAGAGTGGCCTCTCCTTTGGCTCGTCATTTGAACTGGAGCCAACATTCCCCTCAGCGGATATCTTGGCCTCCAAGACTCAAGGTTGTCACGAGCGCGCTCTTAAGCCCTCGTTACCAACCGCCCAAATGGCTCTCTGACACAACGTACATGCCCGCGCACCTGCCACTGTTGCCAGCACTAACTTTCGGCCACTTTTGCAGAAGATTCCTCCTAGGTTTCTTTCTCATGGCGCCACGTGTTAGGGCAACATTCGGCCAGGACCACTTGAGGCAAATGACCAAAGGGCCCTTGACCCTCAACTATAAATAGCCAAAGTCATCTTCTACACAGGTAAGCTTTCTTCATCACTGCAACTGTGACTGAACTTACACTTATCTTCATACATTGAACTGACTTGAGCGTCGGAGAGCCAAACTGGGTATCACCCCCAGTTCCCCCAACTTGGCCTTCTGACTTTTCTTGTGCTTGTCCCAACAGGTTGAACTCACTTCCTCATTTCCGGCGAAGCTCCGGTGGTTTCCTCCACAAAATACAAATCGTAAAGTGATCGGATTCGGACCCATCCATTTCCGAACCCATCACATAGAATAACTTTTTTTTTTTTTTTTGTTTTGAAAGGGAGACATTGAATAACTTGAGGAAGGAGAAATAGGATAAAAGCATGTGAGGAAGGAGAAATAGGATAGAAACAAGTGAAAGTTTATGCTCAACTTAACTTACGTCAATAATTAATGAAGTGAGGGTTGCCTTACATTTATTAACTAACACATAATTTGATTTTTTTTTCATGTGGAATGTTAACAATCACTTACATTTATTAACTAACACATAATTTGATTTTTTTTTCATATGGAATGTTAACAATCACTTACATTTTTCATGTGGGATGTTAACAATCACTGATCAAAAAGAGATTAATTTTAGCCGACTTTTCAATTTGATTTCGCTTTCATTTAGTAGTGATATGTATAGTACCCCCACGCTACAGATGATTCTAATTCGTGCACATACTCGATCAAATTCAATAAGAGAAGTATTTTATATTTATCGTATAATTGGTATAAGATTTAAAATGATCAATAAAAAACCAACTATGATACATTTATTTAAACGATTGATTTGGCCAAACTTCAAAGGTTTGGGAACATTTTCATGATATATTTAATGTGCCGCGGACGGATTCCGATGATGTGACTATGGTGGTTAAGGTTTCGATAAACTCGTCACCGTTTAGTACCAAACGGTCCATTCGTACTGTCATCCCAATTCTGATACTGTGGTGCACTTGGATTGAAAGAAATCATGTTAAACATGAATCAGCCAAGTTTAATGCATACAATATTATTCGCAAGGTTACTAATCATGTCCATAATCTTTACAGGATCAAACGACTCAATCATGATTGGTGGCGTGGAGACATTAGGGCAGCTGATCGGTTTGGAATCAAAATCTGGCGTTTGGTGCCGGCCACTACCGCGAGTTGTTAAATGGAAACGACCAACATTGGATTGGCTAAAACTTAATTCTGATGGATATTCATCACGGGGCAATCCGGGTCCGGCTGGAATTGGAGGAGTGATTCGAAATTCTAATGGTAATGTGTTGGCTGCTTATAGTAGAGGTATTGGAGAAGGCACTAATACTAGGGCTGAACTTATGGCTGTATTAGAAGGTGTTCAGGAGGAGGATAAAATTGGTTGTCCGCGATTATGGATTGAAATTGATGCACAGGTGGTGAATTGGTGATTGAAATAATTAAGAGAGGTTATGTGGCTCGTTTTTAATTTTGGTCTCATTCTTTCAGAATTTGATAAAATTAGTCCTGTTATTTTTCAAAAGTTACATTTTTGGTCTCAACCGTTAAATTTTGGATGGAAATGAGGTTTTACCGTTAAATGCATTTGGGAATGGGAGGAGTCAAATAAAATCATTGACAAAAAAAAACATAATGACATTCGTATCCCAGTTGGTTGGGAGACTCTATCCCCTATGCCAAAAATCATGAAAATCAGCCTTAGAACTACTCTATGACAAATCTTGTTCCGTCATAGATCTAATAGTCTATACTTTGATTCCTCTCTAATATTTTCTCAACTTTTCATCATGCAATTCAAAAATTAAGTCCAATAATATTTTTTGTTTGGCATTCATGTATATAGTCTTTAGAAAATGACACCATGTCTCTGAATTAAGTCATTGTGATGAAAGAGATGTATAGAGAAAGGGAAGTACATACTCGAGCCTGATTCGGTCAAGTCGGTGTAACGAGTGGATGAGTGTTTTATACTTATCGTTTAGTTGATAAAAAATTTAGTGAGAATGACAAATCAAATAACATGTGTAATACATTTGCTTTTTTAATTAGTTGGTCTCGGTCGAGTAAGATTTAGGATAGAATTTTTCTAGAGGGGACCAAATGTGTTCTGTTACTTTTTGCTATCCTCCGCATGTAAATATAGCAATAAATAAAAGGGTAAATTCACAAACTAATTTTATTATGTTTTATACTATATATTTTCTCATCCTAAAGACTCAAAGTTTGTCTCGCATAAGACATTTTGGATCTCATTTTTTGATATATATATTAGCTAAGGCCTGTGATAGGAAAGGGATACACCAAAAACTAGTGCACGCAGCGGAAATTAAAACTCCTCTCCAAATACCCAATAAACAATCAATCAAGTATGCCAACGGATAGAAAAATAATCAACCAAACAAAAATAATAGAGACACGAAATTTAACGTGGAAAACCCCTTCAAATCAAAGAGTAAAAACCACGAGGCATACGAGACCCAAAAACAATTCCACTATAATACGAGGCAAAATTACAGCGGTTCAACACCAATAAATCTAACTCCAAATACGAACCGAACACCGATTCAATCCAAAACGAACTAGAACACAAAAGGAGAAAAAGCACCAAAATAAGTCGAAAATTATATCACTGTTCAAGCACCAAAAAACCCGATTTACAGTGCTCCAAATCCGATCTCCACCGTTCACTTTCAAGTTCGATGAATTAGGAACCTACTATCCAAAATTTAGCTCAATCGGACCACAAATGATCTCCCGATCGTCCAATTTAATAAGTTGTCGCCGCCCCGAAAAACTGCTGTCAAAGTGCAGAAAAGTCCTCTCTTTTCACGCAAAAGCTGCTGCGTCTAAAATTAAGTTCCAAGCCAAACCTAATGTTGTTTGAAAAAGGATTTTGATGATGGGCATTTTTTTATTTATTTATTTTGTTTGATGAGATAATTTAGTAACGGGATAATAGCTTATTTTGTTTTCTGCAAATGATTGCGTATAACGTAGGAAAAGAATTGCTTTTGCCGGCATGAGAATATTACACATTAATTAAGGGCACGTATATATGATTATGCTACAAGTGATGACCCTACATACCATGTCATATTAATCATTTTTGTTATTCCTAATATGATGAATTACTTGATGATCAATACTCACAAGCAAAAATGGATATAATCATTATTAGACCAACTTTAATTGATTAGAAATGCTTTTTTTTTTTTTTTTTTTGTTATTTTATTTTCTAGTAGAAGGGAGACAATATGTTTGTACAGCACTCCTTGATATCATAGTTTTTGGCGTTTCTTTGATTTTATGAACGTAATAAATTTAAACCAATAACACAAAAATAAATAAATAAAATAATAAAGCAAGAAAGATTAAAGATAATTATGGCTTTTTAATGAAGCTGCTTTCCACTAGTTTAGACTACAATCCTTTTTCCTATTTCCGTATGTTTCTCAATACGAATAAAGCCTAAAGAAGCATAACACGTTTAGCATATATAGTTTAATCACACAAGGTAAATAAATGGTTAAATTAATGAAAAGCAAGAATCACAGCCTTCAATGATATAGAACTAATTTCCATGGTTTGAAGACAATCATCATTTGTTCTTTTCTCCAAAGCTCAAGTAAGACTGTAAGAGGGTTAAATGCCTCACAGTCTTTAAATTGTGCTTTTTATTGTTTATTTGTAAGATCTCATTTTTACTTAGTTTAGTGAGGGAAAGAATTGTTCTAAGGTCTTAAAGAACATAGAATAACTTGATGGAGGAGAAATACATCTGAGAAAGGGATTAACTTTAGCTGACTTCTCGATTTGATTCTCCCCACCCCTAGGGTAATTCTTGATCGAGCCTGTTCAGCCAAATGAGTATAATAAGGGGAGAATGCTTGTAATTGATGTAAAATGTAAAAAAATATCAATTAAATAGCAGATGTGATATATTTATCTATAAAATTAAATAAGTCAAACTTCAAAGTTTACCTTTTATTTTAGTTGTCATTTAATCCATGGGACAATTTTTGAAAACTCCCCATGAGTTTGAAAACTTCCTTTTAGCTCTCCATTTTCAAATACATCATTTGGGGTTTTAGATACACGATTCTGGGATTTAGATACGCAATTCTGGGATTTAGATACGCGATTCTGGGATTTAGATACATGATTTTTTCCTTGTATTTCAAATACATCATTTGGGGTTTTAGATACGCGATTCTTGAGTTTTAATACATCATTTTTGAAAATGGGGAGCTAAAAGGAATTTGACTTATCATTTGGAGAGTTTTCGGGAATTCCCCGTTAATCCATAGGATAATTACATCTAGGTCCCTGAAGTTTACCATAATTACAAATTAATCTCTTATTTTGTTTATTACGTATTAATCCCTAACTTTAATGGACCGTTTGAGGTCCCTAGACATCAATTTAAAGTTTGAATTTCTGAAAATGCCCTCAATAACCCTATTTTTATTTTAAATATAAAAATTTATTTATACAAAATTTTTAATATTTAAACAAATAAAAAAAATACCCCCAACCACCACTCCAACCCCAAAAATCCGGAGACTTTTCAATAAAGGTATACTTTGAAAAGGACTTTTCAAAAATGGTGCAAAACGTTAATCTAAAAAACGTCTTCCCAAAAACCATGACACAGTTGATATTTTCTTACAAATCAATACTAGAAACTTTTGAAATATTATACTTTGAACCACAATACTTTTCATGAAAAACTATAGTAAATATTTAACGGATTTATACAAAGAATATAATAACCATAAAAACTTATACTTGATAGCAAGAAATAATGGACACTGGTATATTGCTAGATATCATAAAGACTGGATAGAATATTACCAAGAACAGATACAAAAAACTATTTTAATACTAAAACGTTTTCAAAAATAAAATGAATGAACAAAAGGAAATTGAAACTGATATAAGAAATTTGGGAAAGAAATTAAACGTTGCAATAAAATACGACTCTATTATGAAAGAAATATTTATATACCCAAATGAAATAAAAAATATAACAGATAATGTTAAACAAATTAATATAATAAATACAAAATTAATAAGAAAAATATATCAAAAGGAAATAAATGGATAAAAATGGATCAATTTAATAATCAGATGAAACGAAGGGAATTAAGAAAAATACGGAGTATAATAAAACAAGAAACTTTAGTTTTAAACTCAATAACTCATCCAACAAATTACAAAATACACGAAGAAATTCTTAATAGTAGAAAACGAAGAGAAAAACAACTCTTGAAAAATGAAATATACACTCCAGTTAATTTAATAAGATTAGAAAAATACATGACATGGTTAAAACAACATAATGCGCAGACTGAAGAATTTAAAGAACAAACTAAAAATACATTAAACTGGTGCAAAAGACTAAGAACTAAAATAAATATACTCTCATCAGCATAAGTTTAACACAAGAATTACAAATTTAAATATGGATCAATATCAAAAACAATTAAAACGTCAAGAAATAAGAAGGATAAGAGAAATAATTAAACAAAAAATTGACATATTAACTAAAACGACTAATCCAGAAGAATATGAAAAACTAGAAAACATTATTCAAAGTCTTAGACGTTATGAAGAAAATCTTGTAAAAAATAAAATATATGACCCCACTACTATTACAATACTAGAAGAATATATTAAATTCATAAAACTATCAAATGAATTCATAAACCAAACAGAGGAAGTAATACCAGAACTCATAAATGAAAATAAACAAGTAATAAAACGGTGTCGTGAAGAAATAACTAAATTAAACATACTTTCGTCAGCATGAATGAATTACAAAATTTTGTAGAATTATTAAACAAACAAATACAATCTTTAAATAATACAGTACAAACATTAACAGAACAATTAATAAATACTAATGCAAAAATGTCACAATTAGAAGATACTATCAATAATCTGAATAAAACTCAAGAAATTGAAACATACTATAAAATAGATCAAAACATTTTCTCTTGTCATCAGGAGGGGGGAGAATATCCACATTTATTTCACACTACTACAAACCCACAATTAAACACCATTATAGATATGTTACAACAAATTCTTTTAGATAAAAAACAAAATGTTATAAATGAAATAGATAATACACAAGAAATTCTTAATAAACTTCTAAGAGAACTTAGAGGAAAACAACAGGTGGTGGAAAACCAAATTGAAACATCTGACGAAAAACAAATAATACTTCCTATGTCAAACTGTCAGGAATTATTAAAACAACTCAAAGAAGTAATTATACGAAAAGAATATTCTAGACATATAACTATTGCCGATCTTGAAACATATTTTGGAAACAAAAATCTCAAACCTTTTCAAATAGAAGCTCCACGTTTATAATGGAAACTTTTGATTTAGAAGAAAAAATCTCAGAAATAAACAATTTATTAGAATCATTAAAAATAGTTGATGAAGAAAATAAACAAAATCATACATTAGAAGCTATAAAACCAGAAGTAGAAAATGAAGAAGTCATATATGGATATGAGTCATCAGAAGACGATGTGTTAGGAATGGAACATAATATGAAACAAGAAAAAGATAAGAAAGATATTCCAGAAAGTAGTAACACAAAAGAAGAAGAAATTAAATGGGAATATTATCAAGAAGATAAATATACCAATCCTTTAAAAAATTCAAGCATACAATACAATTTTAAAAAGGGATATATTCCAAATAAAAAAGGAAGATGGTCTAAAATACCTGACCAATATATACCTACAAAGGGAATACTAGGAGTCGATGGAATATTAAATCTAGACTGTGTAACAAACAAATCAATACTCATTACTGAATGGGCACATAAATTAGGATTAATTATAGAAACTGAAGATAGATTAAGACTAGGAAATTTTAAAACAATATTCAATTTTGTTCAATATAAATCAACAGGAAATGTAACACATTACTTAGCCACATTATCAGAAGAACAGAAAACACTCTTAGTAGGAGAAGAAGCTATAGATACTTTTTGGAACATAGTTGCAAAGATATACTCAGAATTCATTGGAATACCTATACAAGATTCTGGACTCTTTATTAATGCAAGAGAACAAGATAGAGCAGCATACCATCTTGCTAATACACAAATATTAGATATGTGCGCTATAGAACACTTTAACTGTGAATATAATATGTATTACTATAATTTATCCAAGGAAAACAGAGAAAAATATCTATCCTTATACTTCAATAAACTACCTTATCCAGTAGGTCAAATTGTATACGCGGAATTTAAGAAACAAGTAAACGAAGGATTCGCTTCCGAAACACTAGGAGGAGCACAAACTGTCGTAGAACAATTTTTAGGAGATAAATGCTATGAAAGAGATTTACACAATGCAGTTAAAAATAAAGTCACGATATGTTGTGAGGGAAATCCTTTAGTACCTCAACAATACGGAGAAAGTCCATACGTAATCAGATCAAACAAAAAAAGAAAATATAAAAGAAAGGATAAAAAATATAGATGGAGAAAGAAACCTAGAAAATGGTTTGATAAAAATAAACATAAATTTCAAAAAAGAAGAAGACGTTTCTTTAAAAAGAAAGAATACAAACCTAAACAAAAATACTGTCCGGAAGGAAAGAAAAAATGTCAATGCTGGCTTTGCCACGAAGAAGGACACTATGCTAGGGAATGCCCTAAACAACGAAAACAGCCTGAGAAAAAACTATACATACTTCAAGTAGCTCAAACATACAATCTAGAACCTATAGAAGAAGACTATTCTGATCTAGAAAACATATACGAAATAGAAACAGTCACAGAATCAGAAAATGATTATAGTTCAGACGAAGATTTTTAAATGAAAAACTCTAACGCTACATTTATAGAAGTAAGAATAAAACATAAAACAATTAAAGCATTTATAGACACAGGAGCAAGTTTATGCTTCGCTTCACCAGCTCTTACAATATTCAAATGGAAAAAACTTAAACAACCATTAAAAGTAATGATAGCAGATGCAAGTCATTATTATATATGGTACGCAACATACTTAGAAAAAATCTGGATACAGGGATATTGCTTTATTATACCATCTATATACAGACACGAAACAGGATTACCATTCATCCTAGGAAATAACTTTTTAAAATTATACAGACCTTTTTGTCAAGATTTAAAATACATCACTTTAAAATCACCTGTTAATGAAAAACTATCTCAAAGAAGTGAAACAGTTAAAATACCTATAATAAAAATTGAAAACAGAAGTAATCTTATAGACAAAATAAGTTATTTAATCAATCATGAATTAATATTTTTCATAAAAACAAATCTTGAAAAAGAAATAGAAGAAATTTTAGACTCTGTCACTAGTGAAGACCCTTTAGACAAAGACAAGAATAATAATTATATGATAATTGAAATTAAACTTAAAAATCCTTTAGAAGAAGTAAATGTCAAAAATAATATACCTTACTCTAAGAGAGATATTGATGAATTTAAAGAAGAATGTAAACAACTTTTAGAAAAGGGATTAATTTCTGAAAGTAAAAGTCCACACGCAGCACCTGCATTTTATGTAGAAAATAAAAATGAAATAAAACGAGGAAAACGACGAATGGTCATAAATTATAAACAATTAAATGAAAAAACTGTAGGAGATGCATATAAACTTCCTAGAATTGATTACATCAAAGATAGATTGAAAGGAAAAACATGGTTTAGTACTCTAGATGCTAAATCAGGATATTGGCAACTACGGTTGCATGAAAATACAAAACCATTAACAGCTTTTACATGTCCTCCACAAAAACACTACCAATGGAATGTTTTACCATTTGGTTTGAAACAAGCACCTGGAATATACCAGAGATTTATGGACAAAAACCTTGAAGGTTTAGAAGACATTTGTCTTGCTTACATTGATGATATTATCATTTTCAGTAATCAAGATAAAGAAGATCATTTGAAAAAACTAAGGATAGTTTTGAAACGATGCAAAGACAAAGGACTAATTCTTTCTAAAAAGAAAGCAGTCTTATGTAAAAAACAAATTGATTTCCTTGGAAATATTTTTGATTCACAAGGAAACATAGTTCTTCAAGATAACATTTTGAAAAAATTAAACGAATTTCCAGATCAAATTTCTGATCGAAAACAACTACAAAGATTTCTTGGATGTTTAAACTACATTTCTGATCAAGGATTCATAAAGAACCTTGCTAAGGAAAGAACACAACTACAAAAGAAACTTTCTGAGAAAATACAATGGAATTGGAGAATTGATGATTCAATACAAGTTCAGAAAATAAAACAGTATTGTGAAACATTGCCTGTTTTATACAATCCAAGGGAAAATGATTTTATTATCATTGAGACAGATGCTTCGAATGATACATGGTCTGGTTGCATGCTTGCAATACCAGCCGAAAAAATGAATACAAACGACCTTGAAGGTCATATGAATACAAGAACCAAAAAGGTTCGCGAAATTACACAACTCTGTAAATACATATCTGGGACATTTACAGAAACCCAGAAAAATTATACAGTCCATGAAAAAGAGACACTTGCATGTCTAAAGATACTTAGGAAGTGGAAACTCGAGCTTTTACCTCGAGAATTCGAGCTTCGAACAGATTCAAAATACTTAACAAACTTCTACAGGTATACACTTCGAGACAACTACAATCAAGGAAGATTGATACGGTGGCAGCTCGAAATACGAAGATACCAGTTTCACATCGTATACATAAAATCAGAAGAGAACGCTCTTGCGGACACACTTACTCGAGAATGGAGGCCGCGATAGCCCTGATGAAACAAAACATCGAAACAATTGATCATGAGATACAACAATTCACGAGAGCCAAACAATTAGAAATACAAAAATTCACAGAATCCAAGATGACACAACGACAAGAACTTCTTGCCGCGTTACACGCTGTCCAACAAGCAGCCGGACTTCCACCATCAGAGCTCCCAGCAAGCGTGGTGGAACCATCATCCAAAATATTCACAAAATCAAAAATATTTCCACAAACAGCAGCAGAAGGAAATACTTCATCATCAGCAGACAGTGGAGATGAAAGAAAACAGATCAAAAAATGGTACACAATATTCAATGGTCCAAGTCGTGGAATCTACGACCATTGGTCCAAAGCAAGTATACACATATTGGGACACTCAGGAATAACACACAAATCATATAACAGTTTCGAAGAAGCCAAACAAGCCCTTGAAGAGACTAAAACCTACAAAAATACTCTCCAAACCACTTTTCAAACCCAAAACAGTCTTAAAGAAAAAATGAGAGTTCTTGGAAACATACCCACAATAAACCCAATGGACCGTGTTCAAACACCAGCCCAAAAAGAGGCCCAAATACAACCCTCAAAAGAAAAATTTGACAACCTCTTGAAATCCATTTTTGAATACAACCCAGAGAAAGACAAAAACAACCTTTTTTGGTACCCAGTAAACAGAAACGGCCCAAAAGTCGTTGTATTTGAACAAACAGACCCAGATTTGATATATCAATTCTTCATACATGGATTTCTTGACACCTTATACTTCAAAAACCCAAACTGTTTCCGAAAATTTAGCCCAAAACTTATGTCTACACTTCAAGACTATGCCAAACGAGTCTCAAGAGGAAACATGGATAAAGAAATAGTCTTCAAATCTACACTTTCATATCCTATCTTCAACGAAGAAGGAGTTTTAGTACACTCTTATGGAATTATCAAACTGATAGTTTCAAACGGAGAATACCCCAGCATTGACACAATGAAGACATTTGATGACATAAACGAGATAGTTGCAAAACAACTAAATCAAATATTTTATGCATCACAGGAGATAAACAAGGACAGTAATGTCAAAATAAACTACAAATCCAATTATCATCTGATATACGGATCTTCAAGATACACAATTCCACCGTTACAACTGAAAACGTTGGAAAACTTTGAGAAAACTTTCATCAAGATTGAAGAACACAGCCTGAAGACACTCCCCATGGAAGTCAAACTCATTTTCTGTGAATACAGTGAAATAATTGATGAACACAGCTGTGCAATATGCCAAGACAAACCAGAAAACAAAGCTGAAGAAACAGGGTCCCACAATTCAGACGAATCAATAAAGGAAGACACTGTTACTGAAGAATAATGTAAACTGACGCATGCAATGACGTCAAACACTCAAGGGAATACGTATGCAATGACGAATACACTTCAATAATGCAGACTTTATGTCTCTGTCTGCTTTTTAGGTGCGGTTGTTAAGCACCATTATTATTGCTTTAAGTCTTTTTCTACTTTTTTGACTTTTGTAAATAAAAACGCGTCTGTAATAGTGAGTCGAGCGCCTATATATTGGCCTCAATGTAGTATGTAATATTCAGACTTTAATGGAGAAAAAGATCATGTGTTGATCAAAAAACTCTCTGAGTTTCAAAAGCCTTTGAGCTTTTCTTTTCTGTTGGCCTCACGCCTGAATAGCAGAACCATACACAATCACACACAACTAAACATTTCTCATACAAAAATCAAACATATATTTTGAAGAAATGACGGACAGGTAACATGGAGTGCATGAAGACAGTAGATACGAATACACAAACAGGTAAACTATACAAACTTCGCTCTGATACCGTTATTTACATATACTAAAGATTATATACATGGAGACTAGTTTGATAGATCAAATAGAAAACTTTGAAACAACCGAAGAATACGGATATTTTTCTCAAGATATTGTTATAGATAACAAAAAATTAAACAAAGTTAGAAGAAAAGAATTAAACTTAATTGATGGACAAGATATGAAAACAGATTTGAAAACAAAACTAAGCAGAAAAAACATTATACTATATGGAAAATTTACATGTGAAACACCTATTGAAATTTCCACAACAAAAGGAACACAGGCTATTTCATTGATAAACAAAGCCGATATAATTCAGAAAATTAAAAAAGCAAAATACACACCTAGTGAAATAGGATATATACATATCTCTACAATACAGATACTAATTAAGAGCACATTTGCTGAAGGAATAAACTCACCAATAAAACTAGCTATATGTGATGATAGAATTATGAACATAAAAGATAAAATACTCGGGATAATTGAAGGAAACCTTGCTTATACTAAACTACTTTTTAATGTAGCTTTACACTATGCTATACCACTTGTAACGGAAAAACTAGACAAATCTTTAAACATTGCCTATAAATTTGAAAGACAAGATTTAATGGAAACAAATGACTATCCATTTTCAATAACATACACTATTGGATATGCTTTGACAAACAGTCATCATAGTATACAATTCAGAAATACAGACAAAATATATATGGAAGATATTTTTCGAGAAGTTTCTCGTATAAAATACATACCAAAAACACCTATTATACAACATGTTAACACTAATGTTTTTCAAAATAAAACACCTAAACTCTTAAAAAGTAAAAGTACATGTTATTCATACCTACCACCAAACCAAAGAACAAATGAAACTAGTACTAGTACACGGGCCTCTATTAAACATTTTAAAGAAGAGGAATCTTCTAATGAAATAACTGAAAACGACTTTACACAATTAGCCGATCAAATGGCTAAATTAACCACCACCATCAAGGAAACACTCTGAGCCTCTCTGGTATCAGAGCCCGTATACGATTCTAAAATACTCAAAACTAGCTTTGATACTTTAAAAATGTATGATTATAACAGACAAAAATTCTATAGAGACAATATAAAAGCTATAAACGAAAGTTATGATAAAGAAGTAAAACTTTATTTAAAAGCTAAAAACGAAGGTCGAAAATCAGATGGAATACAACATTTGAAAAACATTATTAGTTTAGAAAAATCAAAACAAATAATTACACAATTAACTATAACATAATGGAAAGATTTAATTATAAAACAAGAATAACACGAGATATACGAGAATTAGAAGAACAATATATTATAGACGAATACCTTGTTAAAATGGCATACCATAATTTAAGACACGATAAAAATATATCACAATGAACACAAGAAATAATGATAAAAACTGCAAATGAAGATTTAAACAATACCAAAAGAAAAAGAGATACAGCATATCAGATGTCACACGCCTAATTATGAGTTATAAACCGAAAATAGAATTAGATACTATAACAGAAGAAAGACACCGATTAAAAGAAATCATGAAAACTAAAAATATTAAACAAATGGGAAAAAATTTAGAAACATCTATACAGAAAAAAGAAATATATCAGAAAAATTACGAACAAACAATAAATAAAGATATATTAAATCGAGATACAATTATACAAGGCATAGAAGAAAAAGGAAAAATAATAAACCATATAAATAATAAATTTATAGAAAAAATACACGAAAGAGAAATTAATGGACCAAATTGAAAACATTTATAAACTACAGGGTTTGAATGAAAAATACAAAATGAAAGGCTTTGATAAAGACGCCTTTATGAAAACCTTCTTACACCAAACTTGAAAAAGAATATAAAAGTACACTATTTTTACAAACCTTTTGAAAAATGATACTATTTTTATATTTTCACCCAAAAATCCCCAATGCAAATCCCTGCTCCACGACCGTCGAGCACCACCCCCTGCCCGCCACAATACGCACCACTGACCACCAAAGTCGCCGTGCCCCTCCCTAAGTACACCGCCGCCGCCGCCGACATCATCTATTGCCCTACGTCTCCATAACCATCAGCAACCACCAACTGCACAACACCACATCTTTTCCTTTCTACACACACAAAAAAATAATTTCAGATCCAAATCCGGATCTGGATCAGGCAAAGAGAGAAGGCGGCGAGGGCGGCGGTGGACTTGCGGGCGATTGGGGATGGGCGGCGGCGGCGGAAGATTTGGAAACTCAATATGGATCGTGTCGGCGGCGGGTTGGTGAGGGAGGCAATGGCGTCGTGTGTAGGGGCAGGGGGCGACAGTGGTGTTTCTGTGCTTCGCGGCGGCGGTGCGGCGTTGTGGCGTTGTGCTTCGCGGCGGTGCGGCCTTGTGGGTGTGTGGGTAACATACATATATATATATATATATATATATATATATATATATATATATATATATATATATATACAAATTTAGTAAATATTTATATAATTAAATATGTATGGATTTATATAGTTTAAATAATTATTTAGTAATAAAAATTAAATATCTAGTATTTAATGATTTAATATATTATTTTAATGTATACAAAACGAGCCTTTAACAAAATATATTCAACAATCCTTGAGGGTGTTTTTGGAAATTCAAACTTTAAAATTGATGAACCTAATGGCGTTTAAGGGACTCAAACGATCCATTAAAGTTGGGGATTAATATATAATAAACGAAATAAAAGGGATTAATTTGTAATTATAGTAAATCTCAGGGAACATAGATGTAATTGCACCATTAATTCATATATCTTTTGATTGCATCACTAAAAACCCCTAATGTTTTCTTGTCACTATATATGATCATTACAATGTGTACATTGTACATAGCAAAAACTCAAAATATCTCAATTTATGAAAACATCATGAGTAGGGATATTTACTAAATTCTCATGGTGTTTCTCGTAATTTAGATTTTTCCGTACCTGAATTGAACCTCGAGAATATTCGTAGCAGTCCCAGTTTTTTATTACTGATAATGAATAAAACAATTTTTCATCACTATTTTTGTGGTTTTTATTTCAGTCGAAGATGCAAAGATGATGCAGTGTTTCCTCCCAATTATACGACTTGTATAGGCTTTTTAAATTTGCTATGACCATTATCCTAACTGTTCTCGCCTCTCGGAGTTGGTTAGTAGACTCTCAATGCTTTTGTCCATTTCATTCAATTTTAAATGCTAAAATCATCTCAAATATTCATGTCCAAATACACTTTTTGTGCAGGGTTTTGGTAAAGAGAAGAAAGAACGACACTCTTAAGCCTTTGAGATTATTATGAGTAAAATGGTCGAGTTAGAATCGAGCTACAAATACGACAGCAACGGCCAACGCCCTGTCCAGAAACTGGAGCATGAAGGAACCGAGATTCCGGATGTTCTTCCTCATGATGATGAAAGTGAAAGTAACGTTGCTAAAAATTCCTCAACTAAGTCTAAGCACGAGAAGGAGATTAATGGAAAATATCATTTATAAAAAATTAGGTATGAAATTATTCTGGATTTATCGTGAGCAGTATCTATTAAAAATTAATGACTCATCGATAGCGACAATTTAAGTGTTAGTCGCCACTAATTAAAAACTTATCTATCGTGTAATTTTATAATGGAAAATTATGCTTAGGTAACAACAACGAAATTCCAAAATTATTGAAGGCGCAACGACTGACAACTTTTGAAATTCTTCTTGTGCTTTTTATGTTTTTCTTTTTCATTTTCTTGGATACTTTTGTAGGCAATAATGGGGAAGAAAGTGAAGAATGGAAGAAGTGGTCAGAAAAAGAAAAAAAAAAAAAAAAAATGGTTCCCCCTACACTTACAAAAGCAATTTCCCAAGACGGTACGGGCAATGCTGAAATCCCTGATGGAGTTACAAGTATTAAAGACACAGTTCTATATTCTCCTATATTGATAGAGGAATCAATTTTGATAAATTATCTGCTAGACTGGGGTCTTCAGAATCTTTTAAGTGTGAAGATTGCCGGGGAAATGTTGTTGATAGACGAGCAAAGAAAGGGAAAGTTAAACAAGGGAAAAAAGGAGGAATAAATTCGAAGTTAGACTCAAAAGCAATTTGGGTTTGCCTGGAATGTGGACACTTCTCGTGCGGAGGTGTTGGATTACCAACTACACCTCAGAGCCATGCTGTTCGACATGCTAAACAGAACCATCATCCATTAGTGGTCCATTATGAAAATCATCAACTACTTTGGTGTTTTCCTTGCAGTAAATTAATTCCTGCCGAGAAGACTGAAGACAAACATAAAGAGGCCTTCAATGAGGTCGTGAAAATGCTGAAAGGGCGACCGGGTGAAGAAGGCTCGTCTGTAGATGTCTAAGAAGTTTGGTTTGGAAGTGGTAGTGTGGTTAGTGCAATAAAATCTGATTACTCTACAAACAATGGGCCTGATGGAAGAGCTGGCTTTTCTATTAGAGGTTTAGTCAATATGGGGAATACATGCTTCTTTAATTCCATCATGCAGAATCTATTAGCGCTAAATACCTTGCGGGATTATTTCATCAAATTAGATGATTCTGTCGGTCCTCTAAGTGGTGCTCTCAGAAAGATTTTCCTTGAAACCAGTGCTGAATCTGGCGTAAGAAGTGCAATTAATCCTAGATCTTTATTTGGTAGTCTTTGTACCAAGGCTCCCCAGTTCAAGGGATATCAGCAACATGATAGTCATGAGTTGCTTAGATGTTTCCTTGATGGTTTGTCCACTGAAGAATCGAATGCTAGAAAGCACACCAAATCTTCTCAGGCTCCAATCACCGATCCAACATTCGTGCACGCCGTCTTTGGAGGACAACTTTCTAGTACTGTTAGTTGTTTAGAATGTGGGCACTCGTCAACAATTTATGGACCGCTTCAGGATCTCTCATTGTCAGTTCCTACCAAGAAGCCTCCATCCAAAAGGATCCAACATGTCACTCGAGGCAAGAAACCAAAACTTCCTCCCAAGAGAAGTGGAAAGAATCTCCCCAGAATAAGCAGAGAAGGAAATACCCAATCACGAGAAAGTACCTCCGGCCATCTGACTGCTGGTAACTCTCCTGGCGAGGTGCAGTCTACAGCACAACCAGTAGAACAGGCTGTGCCTTCTTCAGCTGATTCTGCGTTGCCGGATTCTACTGATCCGAACACTATTGCTGTTGATATGGGCTTTACGGCTGAAGATTTTTCAGCCATTGAGAAGCCCCAAAACCCAGAAGCATTTGGTAATGTTGCAGAGCAGTCAACCTCTTTAGATAGTTCTCCATGGTTAGATTATGTTGAGCTTAATCCAGTCTCAGAAACTAATGAGCAGTCAACCTCGTTAGATAGTTTTACATGGTTGGATTACATTGAGCCTAATCCAGTCTCAGAAACTGATGAAATTCTAGCAGATTTTGGAAATGAAGTTCTGCAAAATGATCTTGCCTTGTCCATTACATTGGATGCTAATATCCAGAGTAGTTTAGTAGATACTGTTGCAGCTGCCTCGTAAGATGATGCCGAACATCGTGACGTCCTTGACCCCGTTTTATTATCACAACAAGAAAGTGGTTTTTCCCAATTTGAGGACCAGCAAAATGTAAAAGCACAAGTTAATGAAAGGGACTTCCCTGTAGGTCCTTTTGCAGAGGGAGTTCTTCAATTTGACGGCAATTTAGGTCAAAGTTCCTATTCAAGCAATCAAGTCTGTTCTAGAGATGCAAACAATCCAGGAAGGGATGACAGTAACTCTTCAAGGGTTCAGGATCCTGAAGTTATGATGCAACCCAATAAAGAAGATGCTTCATCCAGTGTTGAGGTATCATCTGCAGTAATTAGTAATGAACAGGATTCCTTAGATTTTGATGGTTTTGGAGATTTGTTCAACGAACCTGAGGTTTCCTGCGAGCGCAACCCTTCAAATTATCCTGTTTCTGAGGCAAGTGGTATTACTAAAAATGCAGTTATTGGAACGAGCAGTGAATCTGATCAAGACGAGGTTGATAATGCTGATGCTCCAGTTTCTGTCGAGAGCTGTCTGGCCTTTTTTACAAAGCCAGAACTGCTTTCCAAGGATGAACATACTTGGCAATGTGATAATTGTTCAAAAGTTTTACAAGAACAAAAAAATAGATCGAAGAATAAATTAAAAATGCCTATATCGAAAAGCACCTCTAATGATGGTGGGGACGAAACCGCAAGTGGTCTACTCGACGTGGGAAAAAATTGCAAGAATATGCAAAATATGAATGGGAACCTGGAAAAAGATGTACCTGATCTTGCTGATGCCACATCACAGCCGCACGACACAGAAATTTTTGAAAATGGGCAAACTGAGATAAATGTGATTAATTCCCATCCAGAGGACACAGAATCTCAAGTGATAAGTTCATGTCGTGGTCCGCCAGAATGTTCAACTTTCGGCGATCAACATCCTAATCCTAGCATCGGAGAATGCGACTCTGATAAAGCTGGATCAGAAGTGAGTGATCAAGATGAGGGGAGCTCAGAAATTTTGAAAGTGAAGAGGGATGCAACTAAGAGTATACTCATTAATAAGACTCCTTCTATCTTGACAATTCATTTGAAGAGGTTCAGCCAAGATGCTCGTAGGCGTTTAAGTAAATTAAACGGCCATGTGAATTTTTGACAGACGATTGATCTTAAACCATACATGGATCCCAGGTTCACTTTCTCTCCGATCTTTTGCTTTTTTAACTCATTCAATTGGTTTCACAGGGTGGAGTATGGCTGCTGTGATTATTACTTAAATCTTTCGTTTACTTGTTTCTCAATACCTTTTTGTTTTTGGTAAATGAAGGAATCGTTTTCCTAGCACTGGATATTTGGATGTGATTGCTTTTTTTTTTTTTTTTTTTTTTTGTGGAATTGGTTCAATCCCTACTCTTTAAGTACTAAACCTGCCTCCTTGGCCTTTAGTAAAGCCTTGATACTAACCTCACCTCTTTATTTAATTGGTCCAAAATTTGTCAAATTTGGCAAAATCTGAACACATTTGGGTGCATAAGTGGAGTTCAAACTCTGATGCGTACATGAATCTTCTCTCCTGACTCAACTTCTCTACTTGTGATCTAGATCAACAACTTCTGGATGTCTTTCAACTCTCGGGAAATATCATGTGTAGATATCATTGGATCTGCATATATATGCTGTAATTTTGATAAGAGGTCTTAAATTCGATGTACAGGTGCAGGGATGAAGCTACATCTGCATATCGGAGTAGTGGAGCATTTAGGAACAATGAGGGGTGGTCACTATGTTGCATATGTAAGAGGCCCTAATAGTGTTCGGTATCATGCAATCGATGCATATGTGCGTCAAGCTTCGTTCGAAGAAGTTGCTCGATGCGAAGCCTATATTTTGTTTTATCAGGGAACTTAGATGATGATGATCATATATTCTTTTCTTTTTTTATTTAATTTTCTTCTCACATTGGGGGGGAGAGAGAGAGAGAGAGAGAGAGATGGAGAGAGTGTATAACTACAATTGATTGGTCGATAGTCAATACACAATTTTTGAGGTGCCTTCTAACCTCCTATGTTTGATCGATATGTACAATTTCTGAAGAGTTTTCTTAGGTGTTACGTTGCTGCCTTCTAACCTCCTATTCTGCTTTTACAAGCGTCTCAATAACATCTGATCTAAGTATCAGTTGCACTGAAAATAGGATTGAATTATCTGCCTGCCTCATTGCCTTAGATCATCAAAATTGGCCGTGGACTAAGAGTATTTGTTTAAGTTTACGTGAAGAAACTCGTACGCTTGCACATCTTAGAAAATGTTTAGGGAGTCTATAAGATTTTACATCTTATTTTATAGATAAGATCTTAAGAGTATGAATATGAGATGTTGGTAAAGATAATCTTGTAATTAATGAGAGCAAAAAGTAAACAGTTTAAAGCATTAATAACAATATATTTAGGGTTAGGGGCTAATCTCGCGTCCAACGGATCCACGAGCCGGACTGCGTGTCTCCTGCCAAATGGTTAATTAAGTTTTCTCTAGTTGAGTTTGAATAAAAATTTTCATATGATTAATTAAGTTAGGTTAAGTAGGGTCTGAACTAAAATTTTCCATATTACAACTAGTCGGGGATGGATTTCTACCAAGATTGTCGAAGAAGGAAAGGAAAACGTAATTGATAGTAGTAACTTATTTTTTGTGAATTCAAAATGTTGGAAAAAGGAAAATGTAATTGGTAGTAGTAACTTATTTTTGTGCATTCAAAATGTTGGAAAAAAATGGCTAAAGATTTGTAAGTAAATAGTTTAGAGTTTTCTATTGTTTTTTATTTTTTATTTTTTTTAATGGTGTAGTTGAATCCTAGATAACTTTCTATTGAAGAGAATTTGACGAAATACATAGAGCCAAGTTTCAAATTAATCTAAACCATTAACTGTTAGAGATGTATAAAATACTTTAGATCTACACGTATTCTTTAAGAATGAAATAAAGTGCAGAATATAATGCACAGGTAGGAACACGATACACATAAGGTGATACAGATTTTTTTCTTGAACTTTCCATATGAGAAGTATCAGTATTTGACACAAATATCTGACTACTACCTAACAAAGTGATATTTTCAGAAGTGTGGGTATCTATGATGCACGGACACTTCTAAAAATATCATTTTATCGTGTCGTATCTTGTCGGACACTCGTATCGGACACCGTGTCCGACACTCCTCACGTAAAAAATTCAAAAAAAAATTCGTGTCGTCGTATCCGTGTCGTGTCATGTCCGTGTCGCCGTGTCCGTGTTTGTGCATCATTGGTGGGTATAGACTACTAGCTAGATTTAAACACGGCTTTCTTGCAATTTTGGTCGTGACCAACTACTATTGACTCGTGGCAAACATATTCAAATTTTCTAGAATTTTGCATTTTATATTTATTATACTTTCAAAATTATTTGAATTTTAAATATTGACTTATCACTGCTTCTTATTTGCAATTAAGAACTTCTAAAATTGAAAATTGAAATCTAATTTAAAATATAAGTTACTTTAAGATATTTTGTGAAGTATTCAGTTATATCTGCATTTCTATAAAGCTAAGAGCAATTTTGATTTAATTATCAAAAATGATGAATACTACATTTGATAGTTGAAAAGGGTAAATAATAGATGGAGTAAAATTTAGAGTTACAAAACATATTTACAGCCCTTCAAAATAATAATACAATATATCAAAAAAAATAAAAATAAAAATAAAAATAAAAATAAAAATGGTATCTTGGATTAAGGAAAACTTAATGCAAAAGTTGCGTTAAAATATCACTTCAAGTCTTCAACTGCTGCTTACGTAACTAATCTTCTCATGCAAAAGTCTTCAACCGGTTGTAGTGAGCTTCCCTCGACCTGAAAAGTAATTAAATTTCATGTGAGCAGCCATTTGCGTAGGCCTCAAAACCTTCCATTAACATTATATTCCGCTGGTTATCTTCATGGAAGGTATGTGTTTGATTTTGTGATAATCTTCTCCTTCTTTACCCTCCACCACTCTTACCCTGTCCATGAATTCTTGTGGCATTGATTTAATTTCCAGTTGTTTGAGAGTAGTGATAAACTTCAATCCGTCTGGAATCATCTTCAAATTGAAACAATTAAAGATACATAGCTTGGAGAGGTTGGGCATTGCCTTTTCCTCTACTCTCCATTCCACTAACTTGTACAAATCCCCTAGATTAAGCTCCCTGAGTTGAGGAAACCCATTTGCCCCACAAACCATCTCTCTGCCTACAAATGAATTTAGTGACAATTCAAGGAATCGCAACATGGGAAGCTTCTCTAGCATTTCCATTGGGTCTTCCGATATACAACACACCCCTAATCGCAATCTAATCAGATTCTTACCCAACTCAGGTTCGAAGGATGGTAGTTTGTTCACACGGCATCTCCAAATACTCAAGTAACTTAGTGAGTGACACATGAGTGTCTTGCAAAAAAGATCCACTGAGTCATCCATACTGACAATTAGACGTATCTCTCGGAATTGGTCTTGGTGTTTCAAGATGTTGTCAACAATTACCGACAGACTGTATTCATCACAAACTCTTCCATCCAATACTCTGAGTTTAGGCAGTTTAATCAAATCGGTAATGTCGTCAAAGTCACTACTGAACCCAATCAATGTCTCCAACTCAATCAAGCTACCCAATTTCAATTTCGCACTTCCAATTACTTTCCTGTCAAAGTAATCTAAAAATAAATGCCTCAAACTCCTCAACTTATGAATTGATTTAGGTAATTCAATTCTATTAAATGTACGAAGATCAAGAGATTGTAAACATGGTAGCTTGCAAATACCTGATGGCAGCTTACTCCCCTCACTACCTTTCACACTCAAGTGCTTCAATAAGATCAATTTTTCAATTCCCTTGGGCAATTCTCCATTAAGAGGTTTAAAACCTTCCAATGTTAAAATTTTCAGAGACTTAAGTATTCCATAATTAACCGAAACCAAGCTATTCCATTCCCTGAATGGATAGTAGCCTTTCCTAGGGAACATAAGAGATCTCAAGTGTTTATATTCACTAATGTTATCCTGGGGTTTATCCACTTGAATTGCCAACCGACTTACTGAAAAAACATCTTCCCTTCCCATCTCTGTATCCACAACCTCAAGAAACCTTTCTTCTTTTCCCTTCAACAGACAGAGATCTCTCATCAGATCATGAAGCCGACATGATTTGAACCTATTATATATGGACTCTTCATCCATTGTCAATTGAACCATACACCTGCTTGCTAACTCACACAAATATCGCTCGGCAACATCTCTCAGTGTCTCTTGTCTCCCTCTGTCTTGAGATGAGATCATTCCTTCAGTCATCCATAATAAGTACAAATCTTCTGTAGGTATTTCTGTATCCTCTGGGAAACATCCAAGATAAAGAAAACATGGCTTCAAATTATAAGGCAACACACTGTAGCTCAACTCTAATATTTGTGTCACCCTTTTATTTACTTGTACACCGTCTCCATGTTGTAGGTATGAATCAGTATTTTTACATACTTTCTCCCACCCGCTCCGAGTTTTTTCCTGACGCAAAATTCCACCAATCACAGAAACTGCTAGCGGCAAATACCCACATTTTCTAACCATTTCTCTACCCAATTCTTCCAACAACGTTAGTTCAGTCATAGGTAGCTCTGCAATTGCAATACATTGATGATTGATATGAACTCTTTACGAAATTCATGGATAATAAAGAGATTAATGCCTATTTGCTAACTTAATTCATTAACGTATGGTCATGAATATATATAAAACAGTAAACCGAATATATGTAGTTGATCCATTACCAAAAGTAAAGGAAAAGAAAAGAAAAACAAAAATTAGAAAATAACCATCAAATCAGCCTTAGAATTACTCTATGACAAATCTTTTTCTATCATAGATCTAATAGTCAATATCTTAACCCTCTCTAATATTTTCTCAACTGTTCTTTTATATTTAATCATAAAATTTAAAAATTAAGTCTAATAATGTCTTTTGTTTGGCATTAATGTATATAGTCTATAGGACATGACAACATATCTCTGTACTCTGAAGTAAATCATTGTGATGAAAGAAATATATGGAGAAAGGAAAGCATATAGAGCGGGCGGACCAAATGTGTGCTTTGTTACTTTTTGCTATATCTATATTAGAGGGTCAAATGTGGTCTGCCATTTTTGGTATATTAGTGAAGGAAAAATTGCAAATTCGGGTCATTCGACTTTTTGAAATTTAATTTGACATTTTAGATATAGGAACACTTGATTCAATTTTTTCGAAAATTTGACCAAATCTCAATTTGACCCCGGAAAATTGTATGTGTTCACCTGAAACCGATATTAATCCTGCATGGCAAACCTGTTACGGGCACATACGCAATAATCTGCCATGTCATAAATTATATACAATTACGTGGCCTTTAAACTTAAAAAACTGTTGAATTTGTATAAAAAGGACATCTTTATTATGGATAAATATAAATATAATGAAAATTTTTCTAATTAAATGTGTTATTTGAAATTACAGATATAATAAGTTCTACTATTTATTTATATATAATAAAATATATTTAACTTTAATTCAAATTAAATATAATATTCTTATTTAATTATTTATGTAATAAATGACATATATTGATGCCGTGGAGCCAACAGGTGTTAGTCCGAACGGTTAAAGGATTAGTTCTCGAAGGCAAGGTCTCGGGTTCTAATCGAAGAAGTAGGTGAGTGAGGTTGGTTTTATGTATCATAATTCACAGCCCAACAGCTGATAAAAAAGAAAAGGGAAAAACGCACACGTTCACTCACAAGATCTAGATCTAAAAATTAGTTGTGGAGAGAAGGTCGGTGGTGGTGTGTGGATACTGGTGTGCGACTGATTGTCTGTGCTGGCTGGTTTGCAATTGGTGTGGTGGGGATGGTGGTGCACAATTGGTGGTGGGAATGGTGGTATCCGACCGATTTTTTTTTGGGGGGGGGGGGGGGGGGGGGGGGGGGTTTGGATGGCGGTGTACGGTGGCTGTTGTGGGATGGTGGTGGTCGGCGATGTTGTGGGATGGTGATGGGGGGCGGCTTTGTGGGATGGTGATGGTGGTGTACTGGTGTACGACAATTCTTTTGGTGGCAAAGGATGGGAAATAAGTAAATAATAACAGAAAATAATCATTATATTAATAATTATTATAATATTTTTAAAAAAGGTAAATGTATATTTATTTTTATTTTTTAACATGTCAAAGAATCTACACCATTAATTTTTATAAAAGAGATCTAACGGCCTAAATTTTATTATGTATATAATATTTAATCTAAATATCGATGGTATAATAGTCTTTTTTTTATTTTTTTGAACAATATAATAGTCTTTTTCAATTAATTATGAAAGAAAATAACACTCCTACTCGCATATAAAAAGCGCGTGAAATTACAAATACAGAGAATTTTTAAAGAAGGTTGCATAAGGTTAGAGAATTTTTATATTTGTTTTTTAATCCGTTATTTGTACTATCACTTCAATCATATTTTTATATAAGTATTCTATGTTAATAATTATTAAATATTTTGGATGAATTTTTGTTAAATATTTTTTTGAAATATGAAATATTGAAAATAATTGTCATAGCACATGTCGCATGTTAGCATATAATTATATGTTGTTAAAAAAATATAATTATATGCATCGCACGGATCACAGGAGGGCATATAATTATACGTTACTAAAAGAATAATTGATAATAATTTTCAACTATTTTAAGTATAATATAATTATAGCAATTTCACATAATATTTTTCATTTATTTTATATATAGTATAATTATAATAATTATAATAATTTCGTGCCTAGCACGGGGTCTTGGGCCAGTTCTGCTATATTTTATCACCATGATTGCTTCTAATTTTATTCTATTATTTTGTAATCACCCTCTACTTCTTGTTTGTTGCGCCATTTCTATCTCTCTATCTAATTAATGATTTGAAATATTTTTCTTTATATATTTTCACATCAATTAAAGGTGATTTTTGTATTATTTCATCCCTTAATTACAATTGTATTCTATTCATTTGTATTGTTGATTAATGGTGCTTGGAAAATCCAAAAGTGTCATATATATATATATATATATATATAGTGTCATATAATATATAATATATAAAAAAGGAACCGATGTTTTGTCTCACAAACAACGGTTTGTGACACCAAAATACCAATTTTTTGTATTGCCTATTATACCCTTACTATTATTAAGGAAAATACACATGGTAAGGGTTTCTTTTGGGATTTCCTTTTGAGAAGTTTTGCACGATGAAAACTCCCTCAATCCTTAACTTCTTCCCTCAATTTATAAATCTCAACTTCTTCCCTCAACTTTTAATTTCTTATCGGTATCAACTTCTTCCCTCAACTCACCGTCTCAACAATTTATATTCGGTATCAACTGTCTCCCTCAATTTATTGTTGCAACAATTTCTTTCGTTCTAAATTCAAATTCAAATAATATATATTCTAACACAGGTTTGGGGTAATTATTTTTAATTTGATTTTATTTTGCATTTTTTCTACTTTAAAAAGTCGTATCGTGACAATGTGCAGAAAACCAGAAAAGAGTGAAAGAGAAAGGGTAATTATTTTTAATTTTATTTTATTTTGCATTTTTTCTACTTTACAAAGTCTGTCGTGACACTTTGCAGAAAACCAGAAAAGAGCGGAAGAGAAAGTGTAATTGTTTTAATTTTATTTTATTTTGCATTTTTCCTACTATAAAAAGTCATATCGTGACAATGTGCAGAAAACCAGAAAAGGATGGAAGAGAAAGGGTAATTGTTTTTAATTTTATTTTATTTTGTATTTTTTTACTTTACAAAGTCTGTCGTGACACTTTACATAAAACCAGAAAAAGGTGAAAGAGAAAGGGTAATTGAAACGAATGGATTTTGGTATTAAAGCTTCAACCTGGAACATTCTAATTCAAACAATATATATCCTAGCAAGATAATTGTTCTTAATTTTTATTTTATGTTATTGCGTTTTATCTATTTTAAGAAGTCGTATGATGAGATGACACTATGCATGTAAACAAACCTGATTCATCTTTCCTGTGTTCAATTTATGCAGGATTGGTAAATAAAGACGTTAATTCACCTTTCATGTGTTCAATTTAATTGAGATGGGCATGTTCAATTTTGGATTTTTTATATTAAAACTTTAAATGAAGGTTTCTTCTTTGGTATTCGGCATGTTTCTATTTGTTACGAATTTAAATAAATTTGTGTTCTTTTTTATTTTTAATTATAAATAATTAATTACATTAACAAATTTTCTTGCACGCAGGGACGACGTGCGGCAGTGACTAGTATATATATATATATATATATATAATCATACTTGTACTTCAATACATATATTTTCAACTATAGATATATACCTAAAAAGTTCTACTATTTATTTATATAGTAAAATGCAAAAAAAAAAATTATATATATATTTTTTAAAATTTTTTTATCTTCTATTTAATTTTTGTATATTTTTTTAATAGAGGATGCATGTACCGGGACCCATACCCGTTGCATGCAAGAATTTTCCCTTTTACCCCCAACCCACATTCGTAATGCCAACACTGACATTGTCTCCACCAAAATTTCACCACCACCGTCATCGCTAAAAATAGCCTCCGCAAAAATTTTAGATCCGTCCGCCAACTCCCTCCCTGTTCACCACCACCGTGTCACTGCTCCTACCGCCACCAGAAACATCACCTCCGCTACAATCTCGCCACCAACATCTCGCTCAACATCCTTTCTCTACCCGCAACATTCTTTGGCAATTTCAAATTTTGTGTAAGTCTGGATTTTGCTGATTTTGTGCTTTGTGTCATTTTGGATTTGGGTGACTTGGGTGATTTTGTTTTCTATGTGTGTGTGATTTTGGTGCGGCATGGGGGTCCGGTTTTGGTGGTGGTGATGCGATTCAGGGCAATTTTGATTGGAGGTGGTGGTGCAATTTGGTATTTTGGTGAGGGTAATGGTGGTGGTGCACTGGCGCTTTGGTGCTAATGGTGTGAAGCCAATGGCCGTGGGGATGTGAAGAGTCTCCAGTGGTGGTGTGAAGATGGCGGTGGTAGTGCAAAGCATGGGGCAGTGGTGATGTAAAGCAGGCGGCGGCGGCGGCGGCGGTGGTGGTGGTGGAAAACTGAAAAGGTTTGATTTTTTAAATTAATTTAATTAAAATTAAAATTTTATTCTAAAGTTATTAATTGGGATTTTTTGAAAGAACTCCTATTTGACAATTTTTTTTTTTGTTCACATCCAAATTTAAATAAAATTTTGGGGTTTACTCCCTAAATTGAGATTTCATTTTTTATAAATTATCAACTAACATAAATTATCTATTTTACCCATAATTATCTTAATATGAAACACTTAAACTTGAATTTACAGAACTGTATTTAAATTTTGAAGAATTATTATGTTACGCAACAGTTGGTGGTCGAATAAAGAACTTTTATGTTAATTTGAAATATTTACTTGTGCTTTTTTGGAACTATATTTAAATTTTAAGGAACTATTGTATCATTTAATAATTTTTTTTGCTAAAAAATTTTATTTACATTTGTGTTTGTATAAATGTAATTGAACTTTGAAAAATTGTCGTGTTATGTAGCATAAAATAATTTAATGAAATATTTTTCTCTTATATGAAGCATTAATATTTGAATTTGTAGAATTATATTTAATTATCGAGGAATTATTGTGTTACAACAATTAGATGCTAATATAAGAACTTTTATCTTAATATGAAGTATTTACTTCTTTTGAATTTTGAGTACTATATATATATATATAAACTTTGAGAATTTATAGTGTTACAAATAAAGAACTTTTCTTTGAAAATGATGTATAAAATTATATTTTTGTAGAAGTATATTTGAATTTTGAGGAATTATCGTGTTATTCAGATACATGGTTAAATGAAGAATAATTAAGTCATTTTAGAATATTTAGGGAGTTAAGTAAAAATTAATTTTTAAAATAGAGAGCTAACTAATTTTATTTATTTTTTTTTTTTGGGCAATTGGGGAGTATATTCAAAATTCAAATACCATTTCAGGAGAACTAATACATTTTTTTTTTTTTTTGGCTTGGGGAGTATATTCAAAATTTAAATATCATTTGGGAAGTTAACTCTAAATATCCGTTAATTATTATTTTTATTTTGGTTTAAATTAATTAAGATTTTATTTTCTTTGAATTAATTAGAAATTCAAAAAAAAAAAAAAAAAAGTAAAAATCCAATACGTATATTGTAAATGAGCTGGCCAATTTTGATATGCCACATAGGCATTCTAGTGCCACATGTTCAGATGGTATTGCGATAGCCACGTGAGGTTTTCCGAGGTTAAAGTAGGGTTCCAATTGAGATTTGATCAAAATTTTGAAAATTTTGAATTAAGTGCTCCTAGAATAAAATGTTAGCAGTTTATGGTCCGTTGGGATTTCTAAACTGCATAAAGATAATATTTATTTGTTAATATTATATTTCTCACACTATTATTATGTAATAAAGGAGTCCATTAACCCCACTAACTCCCACTTCTAGACTTATCGGGAGATAACCGCTAAAGAAGAAAACTGCTACAGATATCGTAACTGATGGAGTTACGATATATAAATAATATAGAATCTCTAAGGTCCCTAAGCACGAACAACACACATACAGAAAACCATATCCATCAGGTTGTGAGGATTCGGTGCTTAGAAGAACCGAAGAGAAAAGGGCTTGAAGAATTCTTGAGATAGAAGACTTGAAGTCATTGACGGAGTTCTTCTCAGTCATCAAATAATTGGGTTTTCTGGATTGCATCGGTTATTCAATCGGCAGAACGAAGAGCAATGGCTGGAGGTATTTCGATCCTAATTTCCGCTGCGTGAATTCATGATTCAGTTTATTCTATGAATTCGTATGATTATGCATACATGTGGTATCAGAGCATACCATATATCTCTGCCTTGCTCGTTTTGTATGTCAATTGATGAATTTTGTTTGCGAGAATTTCGAACAATTCTATGACTGCAGGCTTAAGTTTAATTCATGGATATAGAGTTTCACTGCTCTTGAATTTCTCGATAATTGTACATCTATGTTGACATATTTTATGTGATTTCTTGACCAAGAAGTAGTGCGAAATCATGTGCCCTTTATGATTCCTAATTTGTGTTCGCCTTTAAGTCACTGAGTTGTGCATTGGTTGATTAGTTCTCCATGTGGCCATGTATAATTATAGTAAGGTGAATTTTGTGAAAACAATTCACTGTGGCACACGTAAGCAATTTCCAAATCCCAATACATGTGCAGTTTCGAGGACCTTAGCAATTATGATTAAATGTGTTCTCGGCAATTAATTGGGTCTGTTCACATTAATGGGTATGAATAGAATACATGTGCAATTGGGGTCTTAGCATGTTGATGTCATGATGACGGAATTCTTGGAGATTTACAGCTTATTATGTGTATGCAATTGAGGTTTTGCTGCTGTGTACAAGTAAATCTTATTCTAATTGATTATTAGATTGAATTGTTACTGGAATATGCACTTGATTTCATGATTGGACCTCTGTGATATGTTGTGTCTTGCCTTAATGTGCATTTTGGTATATTTGTGTTAGATAATATGCACAAATTATGATTATATGAGGTTTTTAATAATCATGTGCTTAGAAGTACGAAGGATTTATATATGATCTCATAAAGTTTAATACTGATCATCAAGAAATATGCATTAGACATTTTTCCGTGGTTCATGTAATTTTATTTAATTGGAGGTTAGCCACAGCAACTCTAATTAAATTTAATTATATGATAAAGTAAAACCACATATGGTAACTTTAAATGTCTAATATTTTGTGCATATTATAAGATACAGATTTTCAGTGATCAATTAAATTTTATTTTATTAAAGACTAGCCACAGCATCTTTAATCAAATAAAATTTGTTATTAGGGATCAAAAATGGTACTTCATTATATTATTAAGATAAAATATTAAATGCCCTTTCACAATTACCCACAGGGTTGTGGAATTGAATTTAACATTTTTATCAAGGGATAGAAATTATCTCAAGTTTTCGATAATTCTATCATCAAGTAATGAATCTTATCGAATTAAAAATTTAGCCCACAGGCAATTTTTATGTCACTTGATTCATTTATTTATGATTTGCATTGGTAAATCATAGTTAGTTTATTTGCCTCAATTTAAGTTAGTAAGTATGTTTATATGATTTTGCAGTTAGGAAACCTGTAGGTGTCTCTGATTTTAACGTTGAAATCCCTGAATTGAATGGTGAGAATTATAAGATGTGGAAGGATGGGGTTCTCCTCCATTTAGGGTGTATGGACATTGATTATGCTATTCGGAAAGACAAACCACACATCACTGAAACCAGCACTCAAGCAGAAAAGAATCTTTATGAACAGTGGGAGCGGTCTAACCGACTCAGTGTCATGTTCATAAAGACTAAGGTTCCTGCTGGTATTCGTGGTTCTGTGGAAAAGCATGACGATGTCCGGGCATTACTGAAGGCACTGGATGAACAGTTTGAGACTTCAGATAAGGCACTTGCTAGCACCCTAATAATGAAATTCTCGAACTTAAGACTCACCGGAGTTAAAGGTGTGCGTGACCACATCAATAAGATGAGGGATATAGCAGCTCAACTAAAGAACCTTGAGGTTGATATGTCTGAAACTTTCCTTGTGCACTACATACTGAACACCCTTCCTAATCAGTACGGCCCATTTAAGATCTCTTACAACACACATAAGGAAAAATGGTCAATTAATGAACTTATGGCCATGTGTGTTCAAGAGGAGGGACGATTGGTTATGGAAATGGGAGAGAGTGCATTCGTGACCACCCAAGGAAAAAGGACTTCTCATGCCAAGTATAAGGGGAAGGAGAAATTACTTCCTAATGCTGATATCAAGAAGGAATCCAAGTGTTTCTTCTGTAAAAAGAAGGGACACATAAAGAAGGATTGCACCAAGTATAAGAAATGGCTTGAGAATAAAGGTAATTTAACCTCATTTGTCACGTATGAAGCAAATATGGTTGATGTTAATTGTAACACATGGTGGATTGATTCTGGTTCTACAATCCATGTCTCAAATTCCTTGCAGGGATTAACCAACCTGCGAAAACCAGTGGGAAGTGAACGATGCATCTATTCGGGAAACAAGATGCAGTCACATGTGGAAGCTATTGGAACATGCAATTTAGTTCTTAAGAGTGGTTTTGTTTTGACTTTAGAAAAGACTTTTTACATTCCTAGTTTTTCTAGAAATTTAATTTCAGTTTCAAGACTTGTCCCTTTGGGATACTCCTTTAATTTTTCAAACTCTTGTTTTAATTTGTCTTATGAATCTGAAATTGTTGGACAAGGAATGTTATGTGATGGTCTTTATTCCCTTGATTTGCAAAATGATACCACTCATAATGTTATGCATGTTCAAGCTGGTATTAAGAGATGTGTTACAAATGAAAATTCTTCTGTTTTATGGCACCGGAGATTGGGACATATCTCCATTGATCGAATTAAGAGATTAGTAAATGATGGGGTACTTAGTACCTTAGACTTTACTGATCTTGATACTTGTATAGACCGCATTAAGGGCAAGCAGACTAACAAGTCAAAGAAAGGTGCCAAAAGAAGTACAACCATATTAGAAATCATACATACGGATATATGTTGTCCAGATATGGATGCATATGGTCAGAAATACTTTATCACCTTCATTGATGACTACTCACGATATATGCACCTCTACATGCTTCACCACAAAAGTGAAGCATTAGAAGCCTTTAAGGTTTATAAGGCTGAAGTAGAGAAGCAATGCAGTAAGCAAATAAAGATAGTGAGGTCTGATAGAGGTGGTGAGTACTATGGTAGATACACTGAAGATGGACAAGCTCAAGGTCCATTTGCGAAGTTTCTTCAAGAAAATGGGATTGTTGCCCAATACACTATGCCTGGTTCTCCAGACCAAAATGGTGTAGCAGAAAGAAGAAACCGAACTTTAATGGATATGGTGCGTAGTATGCTTAGTGGTTCTAAGCTACCTAAGTCTTTATGGATTGAAGCTCTCAAAACGGCAGTGTATGTATTGAATCGAGTTCCAACTAAGGCTGTTTCTAAAACACCATTTGAGTTATTCAAAGGTTGGAAACCGAGCTTAAGACATACACGTGTATGGGGATGCCCATCTGAAGTGAGAGTCTATAATCCTCAGGAAAAGAAACTTGATCCAAGGACCATTAGTGGGTATTTCGTTGGATATGCCGAAAGGTCTAAAGGATACAAGTTTTATTGTCCATCTCATAGCACTAGGTTTGTGGAATCGAGAAATGCCAAATTTCTTGAGAATGACTTGATCAGTGGGAGTGATCAATTGCAGGATTTTATTTCTGTGAGGGATCAACCTTCTACTTCAAGTAATAGATTGGTTGTTATTCACAACACCCCTCAAGTACAACCGGGTGTTGAAGAACAACATAATGAAGATCTACATATTGCTGAGGATACTCAAGTAGATCAAATTGTTCAAGAAACTCCACAAGTTATTGAACAACAGGTAGAGCAGCATGATCTTAATGAGAATGTTGGTCAAGCCTTAAGGCGATCTACTAGAGAAAGGAAATCAGCACTTCCTAGTGACTATGTTGTGTATTTACAAGAATCTGACTGTGATGTTGGAGCTGAAAGTGATCCCGAGTCCTTTTCACAAGCTATGAGTTGTAATGAGTCAGAATTATGGTACAATGCTATAAAGGATGAGATGAACTCTATGAAATGTAATGAAGTCTGGGATCTTGTCAAGTTGCCTGACGGTGTAAAACCCATTGGTTGTAAATGGGTGTTTAAAACCAAGAGAGATTCATTAGGCAACATTGAGAGATATAAGGCTAGACTTGTTGCGAAGGGGTTCACTCAAAGAGAAGGAATTGATTATTCAGAGACATTCAGTCCCGTTTCTAAGAAAGATTCCTTACGTATTATATTAGCATTAGTAGCCCAATTCGACCTTGAATTGCAACAAATGGATGTGAAAACGGCGTTCCTGAATGGTGATCTAGAGGAAGAGGTTTACATGAAACAACCTGAAGGATTCTCCTCTAGTGATGGTGAGCAATTGGTGTGTAAGTTGAAAAAGTCCATATATGGATTGAAACAAGCCTCCCGACAATGGTATTTAAAATTTCATGATGTTATCTCTTCATTTGGTTTTGTTGAGAACATAAAGGATGAATGTATATACCGTAAGGTTAGTGGGAGTAAAATTTGTTTCCTTATCTTATATGTGGATGATATCTTGCTTGCTACCAATGATAAGGGGATGCTATATGAAGTAAAACAATTCCTTTCTAAAAATTTTGAAATGAAGGACATGGGCGAGGCATCTTATGTCATTGGCATTAAGATCCATCGAGATAGACATAAGGGAATTTTAGGTTTATCTCAAGAAGCCTATATCAACAAAATTTTAGAAAGATTTCGGATGAAAGATTGTTCGTCAAGTATAGCTCCCATAGTGAAGGGTGACAGATTCAATTTGAATCAGTGCCCGAAGAACGATCTTGAGAGGGAACAAATGAAAAACATTCCTTATGCTTCTGTTGTTGGAAGCTTGATGTATGCTCAGGTCTGTACAAGACCTGACATTGCATTTGCAGTTGGAATGTTAGGGAGATATCAGAGTAACCCAGGTATTGACCACTGGAAAGCTGCAAAGAAAGCCTTGAGGTATCTTCAAGGGACTAAGGATTACATGCTTACATATAAGCGATCAGACAATTTGGAGGTGATTGGGTACTCCGATTCAGACTTTGCTGGCTGCGTTGACTCTCGTAGGTCAACATCAGGATACCTTTTTATGCTTGCCGGTGGAGCTGTATCATGGAGGAGTGCAAAACAGACCCTAATTGCTACTTCCACTATGGAGGCTGAGCTCGTTTCATGTTTTGAGGCTACCTCACAAGGATTGTGGTTAAAGAGTTTCATTTCTGAGCTTGGAATTGTGGATTCAATTTCCAGGCCAATAAAGATTCATTGTGACAATTCAGCTGCTGTTTTCATGGCTAAGAATAACAGAAGTGGTAGTCGAAGTAAACATATCGATACCAAATATCTAGCCATAAGGGAACGTGTCAAGAATAAGGAAGTGGTCATTGAACACATTAGCACTGAATTGATGTTAGCTGATCCTATGACTAAAGGCATGCCACCATATAAATTTAAGGATCATGTAGTTAATATGGGACTTGTCTCTCATATGTAAAGTTTCGTCATTGGACGAATGCTGTGAAACTCTGAATTTCAGGATATTTCTCGTATTTATGATTTTGTGTACACATTTATATTATTTTGAGAAATATCAATCAAGTTTGGACCTCGAATAAACATAGGGTTTATTCATAAAGATTATGCGGTAAAGTTGAAACCATAATGCATAGTAATACATGGAAGGTACTACTCGTTTATAAGAGGAACTATCGCCATGATTCGTGTATTGTGTTTTCTAAAGTTTGGGTAAATATGGGTTTACGGACCAAGTGGGAGAATGTTAGCAGTTTATGGTCCGTTGGGATTTCTAAACTGCATAAAGATAATATTTATTTGTTAATATTATATTTCTCACACTATTATTATGTAATAAAGGAGTCCATTAACCCCACTAACTCCCACTTCTAGACTTATCGGGAGATAACCGCTAAAGAAGAAAACTGCTACAGATATCGTAACTGATGGAGTTACGATATATAAATAATATAGAATCTCTAAGGTCCCTAAGCACGAACAACACACATACAGAAAACCATATCCATCAGGTTGTGAGGATTCGGTGCTTAGAAGAACCGAAGAGAAAAGGGCTTGAAGAATTCTTGAGATAGAAGACTTGAAGTCATTGACGGAGTTCTTCTCAGTCATCAAATAATTGGGTTTTCTGGATTGCATCGGTTATTCAATCGGCAGAACGAAGAGCAATGGCTGGAGGTATTTCGATCCTAATTTCCGCTGCGTGAATTCATGATTCAGTTTATTCTATGAATTCGTATGATTATGCATACATAAAAATATCAAATTAAAGTTCAAAAAAATCAAATGTGAGTATGTTATTGTCCCAAATTTACATTTTAATATTAATGAATTGATTAAACTTACTCTTCATAAGTAAAGATAGAAAAAATTTAACAATATATAATAGGGTAAATTCACAAACTAATTTTATTATGCGTTATACTATGTTTCTCATTCTAAAGACTCAAAAGTCTGTTTCCCACAAGACATTTTGGAACTTCTAATAGAGAATCTAAACCATTGTTTATTTATCTATTCATTCATCTTGGCTAATATTGATGAGGACACATATATTAACTAAGGACATATGTGTAATACCCGGTATTTTTTTTCCCCCCTATTTATTGATTTCTAATACTTAATTATCGTTTTATTTTTATTTTATTTTATTTTTATTATTTTTTATAATTATAACCTTAATAGATAATGATACAAATAACTGTATCGAGAAGTGGTGGGAAGTGGGAGTTTCTTTAGGTTGTGGAAACTGATTTACGTGCATAATTAGTAGAATTCTGCACACATAAAATAGATCGAGAGAGAGACGAAGAAGGAGGGAGAACAGAGAAAACAAAATGAGAAGAAAGACAGAGACAGAGAGAAAGACGCAAGAGGTTACAAAGAACGCAGAGAGGAAATCAACAATATTAGAGTTTGAGAAAGTCGATCATCAAGAAGAATTGATAGACTTTCTATCTAAGTCCAGTTTCTCGTCTTCTTCGGCAAATTCAATATTCTAAGGATTAAGACTTTGACGCACAAGGTCCTTAGGATATCTAACAGAATCAAGTCGAGGTAAGTGGTTTCTTCCTTGTATGTTTTCCTAAAATTGTTTTAGAAAAATTATATGTCTTATTTTAAAAATGTAATTTTATTATATAAAATTGGGATTTGAGAATGGTATGTGTGATTGCGTTACGTGAACTAAATATCAAGTCGTTTGTAAGCTTATGGTATGAATACATGATTTATATTGAGTAGGTCTTATGCTCTGAACTATTGGAAACCGAATTGGCTAGTTCCGAATTATTGTTCTGACTAGGCTACGGGAGTGACAGTAGCACCATATGAACCCAACTACGGGAGTGACAATAGCATCATATGAACCCGGCTACGGGAGTGACAGTAACATTATTCTGACCCGGTCACGGGTATTACAGTGAGAATATTCTGACCCGGCTACGAGAGTAATGACAGTAGGGTCATATTGACCCAACTACGGGAGTGACATTAGCAATTCTGAACTCATCTAACGGGGTCATAGTTAGGACTTGATCAAGTTAAGCCAATTGGCAACCGAAAGTTCATGAGCATAAATTTAAGTGTTTTAATATGTTAAGTATGTTATGCTACCTATGTGGTAGGATTCTTGCACAATTATGCTAGAAATTATGTAATGACTTGAGACTGCTTGTGATGTTATATATATTGTAAATTGCTCAAATTCAATAGAAGGTTAAGAGATCACTTACTGAGCAAGTGTCATTCACACCACCCTAACAACCTTTTGCAGAGAATAGTTAGAGAATGCTGACTAGGAGCAGTTTTGGGGTTGGTGAACGCCAAACTCTTCAAGTAGATTAGGAATTTCACTTTATGTTCTTACATCTTTTCATGAACAATTAGGATTGAGTAATGTTCAAGACAATGATTTAAGAAGTGTAATAGTTAGTATTCCTCTGTTGCACTGTTTTAAGAGTTGATTTAAGTTTTATTTTGGATTTTAGTCGCTCTGTTTATCGAGACTTAGTGTCTTTGAGTCTTTTGGGGCTCAGAGACACTACCGTGTTGCGACCCAAAAACGGGGCGTGACAATATGACCATTCTTTTAAATATTAATCTCTGTCTAATCATCATTTAAAATATATTAAAAATACCCTTACTAATTTCAAATGTATAGTGATTAATTATCCTTCATGCAGTATTATAAATCACTTTTTGTACCAAAAAAAAAAAGTATTATAAATCACTTCGGACATGGTGCGACTTTTCTGATAAAGTACTTTTTAACCCAAGAAATTTTAGTATTTATATATTTTTTCAAAAATTAAGATAATATATGTTTACCCTAGTATTTCATAAAATACCTATTCTATTTGAATAGGATCTAGTTGATGAAATAACTTTTACTGATATAATAACGACATAAATATCCGTATTGATCACAGCTAATTTAGTATGTTTTTGGCTATATATAAAGCAAAAAAGAGTGAGAAACTAACCTTGTGGAAGTGCTATCTTTTGAAGTAGTGCCCAGCCTTCATCTTCGCTCAAATACTTGAGCTTGTGGACATAGTACTCTCCTGCACCTATCTTCTCATTTCGTGTGGTCACCAATACTCTGCAACGGTCCTCTGCAATCCGGAAGAAACGACTTAAGGTATTCCAATGATCTTCTTCCCATATGTCATCAATAACCACCAAACATTTCTTCTCATCTTGCACAGCGAGCAACTTCCTCCCCAACTCAACTTCATCCATTCCCCCTTCATGGGGAAGAAATTGCTTCAGTAATTCTTGAAGAACAGTTTTGAGTTGGAACTGTTGGCTTATACAAACCCACACTCGTACATCAAAACTGCGTTGTGCCGCCTCCCCTCTGTAAATTTTTGTGGCGAGAGTGGTCTTCCCCAGCCCGCCCATTCCACATATGGAAATTACTCTGTTTGATATATCGCCATCACTTGTCAGCAGTGATTCAAGTAGTCGTATTTCATCCTTCATCCCAACAAAATGTTGTTCAGTCTCGTAACCAAATGTTTTCCTTGACCATTCAATGTCATGGTCGACCGAATTTAAAGAGCCTTCTCCTATTTTAGTCATAGACTCTGCTCTTTTGGTGAGATCGGCCATGCGGGATCTGATGCCTTCGATCTCCTTCCCGATCTGATGTGCATTCAAATACTCGCCCAAAATAGAAGTAGATCGTTTGAGTTTATCTTTCAGGTTTTTTCCTCCTTTTTTGGATTGAACTTGAATAACATATCGTTCAAGCACATTCTCGGCCTGAATGGCCAAATCTCGAAGCTTGAAGACCCAATCACGCACTGTTTCCGAGTTGTAGCGATCTCTTCTTTTATCAGCATCCTTCAAAAAAGAGTGCATGGTTTGGAGCTGCCTCCCAACCTCCTCAACTTGGCCACCAACACTCGATAAGAACTTTACTTCCTCGATCAATAGATCCCGAAGTGTTTCCAGAGCCATTGTAGCAACTGCATCAGCCATTTCTTTTTCTTTTTTTTTTTCTGAGACAATTTAGTGCTGAGATTCTAGATATTTTTGTTCTTGCAAATCATTGCAAGCCACTCCCATATGTAGATATACATATACACGTTTTACCGCCTTCAATAATTGGGAATATTATATTTATTAAAGAAAAGAAAAAGGCCAAAAGATTATATTATTTAGTGGCACGTTGTAAAAAGTAAGGATAATTGAGCCTCAGTCAATAATTGAGAATATTATGTTTATTAAAGGGCAAAAAAAAAAGGTCCAGGAGATTACATTATTTAGTGGCACGTTGTAAAAAGTAAAGTATAATTGAGCATAAAGTAAGAAAAGAAGTGCTTTTGTCGGTATGGGGATTAGGACAAAAGAAAAAGAAATGTTTTTGTCGGTATGGTACCTTTAGTGGCAAAATAAAATTGAATTTCAACTTTTTTTTTTTTTTCCGACTCTTACTATTCTCCTTGTTGTATATTTAGTAATTAAAAATAAAATATGATGACAAGTTACTTTCTTGGAAAGAGATTATTGCATATATGTAATATATATGCTTTTGAAATAGTAGATAAAGTAATTTATAATTCAATTTTTCTCGAATTGGTGTTTAGAATTAAATATATTTAAAATCACCAAGTTTTTTTGAATATTAATTATGCTATAGTTGTTTTATTTTATCTCAATAAACTATCTAAACAAATTAGAAGATTCAATAAACCATCGAATACGGTAAAAAATTCACTAGAATTTTATTAGAAGAATTTAAGGGAAACAAATTATTAAATTTAGAATATGATGCGCGGACACTTTTAAAAATATTATTTTATCGTATCGTCTCGTATCGGATATTCGTGTTCAACGCCATATCCGACACGTCTCGCGTGGGAAATTAAAAAAATAAAACAATAACGATTGAAATTATGGCTTTTTAGTGAAACTGTTTCCACTAGTTTAGAGTACGATTTGTTTCCTACTTCTGCATATATACTTTCATCACATCAGGGGAATAAATAGTTAAATTAATGAAAAGCAAAAATCAAAGCCTTCAATGGTGGAACTTGACGTGGCACGTACCCGCCGTCGATCTAAGCTAATCACCTTGCCCCACGTGCATGATCGGAGGTCAATTCTCACTCGGAGATCACCCTTCGACCGTCCCACTCAGAGGCTCATTTACCCCGCGAGAATTACCGCACAGGAATATCGACCTAACTGTTCGAACCAACCGAACCGTTTCGATTGACCCCAAATCTCCGATCGACCAGCGCACTATTCCACTAGCGTAGTGACCGACCGAGCATTTAATGCACAACCTTAATGGGGCACCTGTCAGCTCCCCGCGCCACCACGTCGAGGCGGTAATTTCTCTTTCCTCTCTGTATAAATACCCCCTCCTCATTTATTGTACGGTAAGTTTTTCCACCTAACACTTTTCACCACTCAATCTTTTCGGTCATCTTTACCGATCTTGACTTGAGCGTCGGAGTGCCAACCCGGGTCTCACACCCATCTCCCCCGAGTTGGCCTCGGAGCTCACGTTTGTCGACCTTTGCAGAATTCGAGCAGTCAGGCGGCCGTTTCCCCCCATCAACAAATAGAGTGACCGCGTCGGATCTCTCGATCGATCATCCCTCGGAGATTTTGGCACGATCATTTGGCGCCGTCTGTGGGAAGCGCAACAACAAGCCATCGAACATGACTACTCGCAATATCACCAGCAATCGCCTATTCGACGAGAACGGTCGGGAAGTCTTCCCTCAAATACCTCTGCAAGTCGCTGTTCCCACCACCATCTCGCCACAGCTAATCTACTCGACGCCCGAGATAGATAAGTACTTAAAAGCTTGTCGAGATGAGGCTATAGCGGCTGCTGCGGAAGGAAGAGAGCCCCGGATGCCAGAATGCCCGCAAACTCGCCCGGTGGAGATTATTCAACCCCAGATGAATCATCCTGGGTATGTACATCCGGCGCAATACCAACCACCTGTCACATATTGGGCTGGAATTGGGCAAAATATACAACCTCAACTTCAGCATCAACAACCATTGCCCGCACAAGGGAGTGCTCAGAGGCCAATTCAAGATCGGTTATCATTTCAACCCGAGGATGAGGTCGACTCTAGAACCCCAACGGACACCAGAATACATCGGGGTGGCAGTCGGCGTGAGGCGGACGTATCACAACAGAGATCTAGATCGTCTCATCCTAGTGGGAGAAATAGCGGTCGTAGACTGTCTGGATCCCAAAGAGAACGAAGCCCCACTCAACGTGACTCACCCCCACATGAATCGACGGGAGTCTTCAACCGGCTCGGACCACACGGTCGGGTTAATCAGATCAGGAGATCGAACAGGGGTCGTATCGTGAGGTCGAATGACCTTCGAAACCAGATACCTCCGCGTTCCGGTCGACAGGATAACCGACAGAGGAACGAACGTCAAGGATCATTCAGCCGTTCGCCCCACCGATCACACTCCGTTAGGCGTGAACGCTCTAGATCGCCCCGTCGCACACCGTCGGGCCCAAGGCATGTCCGCCCATGGAGGTATCGCAGTGAGAGAGAAGCTCAGTCTCCATTTTGTGACTCGATTATAGAGTCCACTACCGATGAGAAGATCCCCACCGGACTACCCACATATAACGGATCGACTGACCCGGAAAAGCATGTGTCACGCCTCGAAATGCAGCTCAGCATGTTTGGACACTCTCCTAATATCTGGGCTAAGATCTTTGTTACAACTCTGGATGGCCCCGATCTTGAATGGTTTTCGAGGCTCCCTCCTCGATCGATAACCTCCTACAAGACACTCGTCGACCGATTCAAAGCTCAATTCTCTTCCATGAAGGGAGATAAGCTTCCACCAACCTACCTGTACACCATTAAACAGGCTCCTAATGAATCGCTTCGAGATTTCTTCAGTCGTTTCTCGCAAGCTGTGGTCAAAACAGAAGAACCGAGCATCGACCTTTTGAGACCTATTGTTCACAAGGCACTGGTCAACATCGAAGCCGCTCGGTACATCTTCTTACAGAAACCAAAGAATTTGGCCGACATCCAAGCAGCTGCTTGCGATTGGATGCAACTCGAAGAATTGGAGAGTTCTCAGAGGAGCCCTGTACCCAGTCGAAAGGCAGATATCCATCGACCAATTAGACAAGACGCGCGACCTAAGCCAGAGGGACCGACAGGGCCTACCACTCGCAAGCATTACACCCAGCTGACGCGCCCGCTCGATGAAATCTACAATGTTATCGATCCTGCCCTACTGAAAAAGCCTAAGCCGATGCGAGACACTCCCAAGAACCGAGAGAGCAATAAATTTTGTAACTTTCACCAGCAAAAAGGGCACAACACTTCTGAATGTAATGCTTTACGAGATGAGGTCGAACGACTGATCAAAGGAGGCCTCCTCCAGGAGTTCGTGAAAAAAATGGATGACCATGCTCGGAACCGGGATCACCCCGACAGGTCGGCTCCCAAACAACGGCTGGCTAAGCCCCCAACAGAACGAGACCTTCATAACCGACCATGCCTCGGTCGGATTGACATGATTTCAGGAGGACCTTCAGGTGGAGACTCAAGGTCCGCTCGGAAAAAGACGCGACGGACCGCTACGCAAGGATTCTGTAATCCCCGAGAAGTGATGCATATTCGGCCAGAAGACGCCTGGATCAACAAAAATATAGTGTTTAATGAGAATGATGTAATTGATCTACCGGGACGCTCGAGCGAAACACCTAGTTGTCCTATGGTTGTCACGCTCGACGTCGCCAACTTTGCTGTATCTCGCACTTTAATGGATAATGGAAGCTCGAGCAATATTATCCTGTATTCGACTCTTGTTCGCGTGAATTTACACGATGAATTGCTTCTAGATCCCATTCGAACCCCTCTCACAGGATTCGGAGGTGCAGAAGTGTACACCAAGGGTCGAGTACGGCTCATCACATCCATGGGCACTTTGCCCCGACGGGCGACACACGAGATCGAATATCTTGTCGTCGAAATGCCCTCTGCGTATAATATTATCTTTGGCCGACCGGGCCTCATCGATTTCCGAGCAGTTATATCCACTTACCATCAAATGATCAAGCTACCCACTCCGGCCGGAGTCGGCGAATTAAGGTGCGACATACCAACCGCCTGGAGTTGCTACTCTATCTCGTTAGACAAACCCAAACCTTCTTCGGAGAAGCACGTCCCTCTGTTAATCGATGATCCCATCATCGAGGATGAATTCGTGGACCCGGGAACCATCGACCCCGAGAATTCACGGAAAATGAGTTCTTCCCATGCGGCGAAAAGAAAGAAGCAGGAAGATAAAAAGCTCGAGCCCACAGAAGAACTCGAAGAGATTCAACTAATCCCGGGGCAAACAGAAAAAATCACTCATATCGGCGCTGGTCGAAAGGGAAAAGAACAGTGCATGCTCATTCAGTTCCTGCGTGACAATCTCGACGTTTTCGCGTGGAGTGCTTCTGATCTAGTGGGAGTGGACAGGAAAGTGATCGAACACCACTTGAATGTTGATCCCTCCTACAAGCCAGTCAAGCAAAAGCTACGCTCTCAAAGTGACTCCCGAAATGCCATCATCGAGGCTGAAGTCAACAAACTCCTGGACGCCCGGTATATCATGCCGATCCAATACATCGAATGGCTGTGCAATGTCGTCCTCGTACCCAAACCAGGAGGAAAATGGCGAATGTGTAATGACTTTACTGACTTGAACAAGGCGTGCCCAATGGATCCCTATCCGTTACCCCGAATCGACCAACTAGTCGACTCCACGGCCGGATGCGAGCGATTGAGCATGATGGACGCCTTTCAGGGGTACTACCAAATCTTCATGGCCCTCGAGGATCAGCCCAAAACCGCTTTCATAGTCTTCAATGGCATTTACTGCTTCAAAGTTATGCCGTTCGGACTCAAAAATGCGGGTGCTATGTACCAGAGAATGATGAACAAAGTTTTCGCGTCCGAGATCGGGGATACCACCGAAGTTTACGTCGACGATATGCTAGTCAAAAGTGAAAAAGCCGCCGACCATCTGGGCCACTTGAAAAGAGCTTTCAACCTCCTTCGAAAGTACAACTTAAAACTCAACCCTGCTAAATGCACCTTTGGGGTCGACGGTGGTAAGTTCCTCGGATATATGGTCAGCCAGAGAGGGATCGAAGCCAACCCCGCAAAGATAAAAGCTATCCAACTTCTGCCGGTCCCCAACTCGATCCGTGACGTACAGAGACTGGTGGGTCGGATCATATCCCTTAACCGCTTCATAGCCCGATCGTCGGAAAAGAACTTGCCCTTTTTCAAAATCTTGCGCGACATCAAGAATTTCGAATGGACTCCAGAGTGCAACCAAGCTCTTGAAGACCTAAAAAAATACCTCACCTCCCCACCTCTGCTTGCGAAACCCATCAACGGGGAAACCTTATATCTGTATCTAGCTGTGTCAAACGAGACCATCAGCTTGGTACTCGTCACCATTCGAGATCGGAGACATCTCCCCGTGTATTACGTAAGTAAGGTTCTCCATGGCCCGGAGATACGCTATCTCGAGATCGAAAAGTTTGCTCTCGCAATAGTCCATGCTTCCCGTAAACTCCGACCCTACTTCCAAGCGCATCCCATCGTAGTCCTCATCGATCAGCCATTAAAGACCGTCATGGACAAACCAGAAGTCTCAGGTCGACTCACGAAGTGGACAATCGAGCTCGGGCAATTCGAGGTAACGTATCGACCCCGGGTGGCATACCAGGCACAGATCTTAGCCGATTTCTTGGTTGAGAAAGGCCCGCACTCAACGATAAAGGGTGACCCAACCGTTTGGACCCTTTCGGTCGATGGCTCCTCAACCGCTTCCGGGGGGAGGGAGGGGTACCGGGGTATCCCTAGTCAGCACAAATGGCCAACAGGTCGAATACGCCATCGCCCTCGAGTATCCTGCAACAAACAATGAGGCTGAGTACGAAGCTCTTTTAGCGGGTTTGAGAATTGCGAAGATGCAGAACATAAAAAAACTTCGAGCTTTAACCGACTCACAACTGGTTGCTAGCCAAATCAAGGGCGAATACGAAGCTCGAGAGGAGTCTATGATCAAATATCTCGCCTTGGCCAAAAGGGCAATCACTGAATTTGATGGAATCGAAATCTCCTAAATTCCTCGAGAGGAAAACGGTCGAGCCGACGCCCTTTCTAGATTTGCCAGTGGTTCGCTCGGCACCCAAGATCGGACCATCACCTTTATGACCTCATCAACTCGGTCGATAGATCACACTCCACCCGAAGTCAACTCTATCGATGCGACTGAGCCGTGTTGGCTCGATAACATCGTCTTGTATCTTCAAAATGGCATCTTACCCGAGGATTTGACCGAAGCAAGGAGACTCAAGCAACGCGCGTTGAGCTATACGCTGGACCAGGAGGGTCGTCTGTACAAACGTTCATTCATCGGTCCAACTAAACGGTGCCTCCGACCATCCCAGGGTCGAGAAGTTTTAGCCGAAATCCATGAGGGATCCTGTGGGAATCATGCCGGGGGGCGGTCTCTAGCCCTAAAGGTATCTCGATCTGGATTCTTCTGGCCTAACTTACGCAAGGATGCACTCGAATTTGTGAGGAAATGCGATCGTTGCCAGAGGCACGCCAATTTGACCCATCAGCACCCCGCACACATGATTCCGATCGAGTCATGCTGGCCCTTTGAGCAATGGGGAATCGACATAATTGGACCCTTTCCGATATCAACTCGACAAAGGCAGTTCATCATTGTGGCGATCGATTATTTTTCTAAATGGGTCGAGGCTTTGGCGGTCGCAAAGATTACTTTCCACTCCTTACAGGACTTCCTCTGGAAGCACATCATCACTAGATTTGGAGTACCTCGAGTCATAGTATGCGATAATGGACCACAATTCCGAAGTTCAAGATTTAGAGCCTATTGCTCCGACTTTAAGATCGATCAAAGATTCACTTCAGTCGGACATCCCCAGGCCAACGGTCAGGTCGAAGTCACCAATCGAACCATCATACAGAATCTGTGTACGCGCCTCGAAGCAAAGAAGAGGCATTGGGTCGATGAACTTGAGGGCGTCCTTTGGGCATATCGAACCACCCCCCGAATCCCCACGGGACAGACACCTTTCTCCATAGTGTATGGCTCGGAGGCCGTGATTCCGGCTGAGGTTATACATCAGTCTCCCCTAGTGGCTCACTTCCAGCATGGTCGGAATAATGAACTAAGGGCTTTCGATCTTGACACGATAAACGAAACTCGAGAAAAAGGAAACATGAAGATGCAGCAATATCGAGCCACGACTGCTCGGGCATACAATAAAAACCTACGACCTCTCCACTTTCAAGTCGGGGATTTGGTCCTCAAAAGGGTTGAAGTTACTAAGCACGTAGGAAAGCTCGATGCTAATTGGGAAGGACCCTACCGTGTCGCCGAAATAGGCAAAAATTGGGCATATCATCTCGAGGATCTCGATGGGCTACCGTTACCTCGATCATGGAATGCTCACAACTTGAAGAAATATTACTTGTGATTAATCGATGTAATTTCTTTCGGTCAATTAAACACAGTATGTAAATCTTCTGGTCGAATTAATCGATAGAACATTCTCCTGCCTTTTTAACAATCATGTTATTCGATCATATACTTGTGATTATACGACACACGTACTAATTTCTTGTATACCTCGAAAGATTAAAGCAGCTTGCCTTGACATCTTCTCGATCATTATTTTCAATTAACATAAAAAGCTAACCGCCAAAAGCTCGAGAAAACACGTATAAAACCCAGAAGAGAACTTGCATAATGTACTTAAAACAGGAAAGTCTACATCGATCATAATTCTTCGATCATAACCTTACAAATTTGGATTTTACAAATGGGAGCAACAAACGCTCGGATTCCTACCTATTTACACATGAATCCCGAGCCAACAACTACTAAAGTCTGACCCCAACAGTCGGAACTTTGAAAATTGGATTCCCCTTGACTAAAGACCTCCGAGTGCGAAGATAGGGCTAGTCCATTCTCTCCGACTCAATCCTCGACCGCTCAGGATCTGGTCCCTTCCTCGATTGGAACGATGGCCCCCTCCCCAAAATACTCGGGGCACATATCTTTAGGGTCGAAGGAAGCATCGAGATCGAGCTCTTCTGTAGCTACGTTGTCTGGTTCCCCCGCCGCTCTAGATCGAGCCAACTTCACGGCGAAACCAAACTCGTCATTGTCCCAGTTTGGCTCGGGAGTAGGAGGTCGGGTGACCGGTTCAACTGGACGAGGATCATCTTGATATAGGCCGACCTTTTCCTGATCATAGTCGAGCGGAAGATACTTAGCCGCTTGCACTTGAGCCAAGCACAAATTGAAGCCTTCCTCGACGTCCTTAAAGCTCGCGATCGACACGGCCTTCTCGTAAGCCTTAGACTTTATGAATCTGTAAACGCCTCGATGCTCGAGGTCGTTCACAGATTCAGCAAGGCCCCTTTTGCATCGCTCCAGAGCTAGCTTGGCGCCTTTCCTCTCTCCCTCCACCAAGCCGCGGGTTCTCGCTTCGGCCTCTTCCTGGATCGACCTCGCCACCCGATCCTCCGCCACCTTCAGCTTTTTCTCGACTTCCGAGAGATTTGTTATGGCATCCAAGAGATCGTGGTCGAGTTTTTCCTTGTCCTTGATGGCCTCGGCCAGCTTCTTATCCTTCTCCTCCAGCTCGAGCCTCATCGACTCAACCTGCCGCTCGGCTTTCGTCCTCAACTGCCGATGAACCCATCCTCTCCGAGCCACTTGAAAGAAGTCCTGGCCCAACTGCAAAACATCATTGATCATCAGAAACTTCGACCATACACAGAAAATAATTTCTACAGGCACTTACAGCAAAATATTTCTGGACCCAAGACGCCTCGATCTCGTCGTCGGAGAGCGCCATCCTTTCTTTATGATCGACCGTTGTCTGGATCGAACTGTAAAGAGCTCCGAGTGCCTGGTAGTCCTTCGGGGCAGTTCCGACCCGTCTGGGCTCGCCTCTCTCGTTGACACTTGCAAGGCCGCACGGGAAATGGGGTTCCTCGAGGATTGGATAGTCGAAGAACAACTTCTTCTCTTCTTCGCTGGATTTCCACGGCACCGCGCTCGAGGATCCCGCGCCGGGCCTTCGCACCCCCCGCCAAAATGCTGGCCACGTTTCGGGGCACTATTGCTCCTCGACCCTGGTTCGGAGGGGTCGAGTAGGCTCCGACCTGGACCTCTACAATCGGCCCAAGCGCCAGTGGCATGGGGAGCAAGGGGCTCTTCTCTCGACCTCTATTCTTATCGGCCCCGACCCCAGACTTCGCCTGGCCCTTGGTTTTTTGCTTTTTTGCCTGGGGGGCTCCATAGTCCTCGACCCCCGATGGGGTTCGCCCCCTCTTCTCGGGAGCGTCATTGGTCCTCATCGCAAGAACCTCAGGCAGAGCCTCGATCGTCGCATCGGTCGATGCAGCAGTCTCCGCTTGGGTGGGAGGGGGCATTTTCTTCTTCTCGGCCGTCTTCTTCAGCTCGGCCATCTCCTTCCTTCTTGCATTCAAAGCAGCCGACATGATGTATTGCTCTGCACAGAAAAGGCACTTGATTATGAAAATAACCAAACAAGGAGAAAAACAACAACAAACAAATGGTCGAGACCCCTCGAGGGATTCGTTCGGAATACCAGGGTCGAAATGCTTTCTAACTCCCGGCGCGAGCCCCAGCTCGATTAGTGATTGCGGAGCAACCATGTCCTCCGACTCCACACATCCCATCCTCCTCAGGGTCGCCATCAAAGTGTTTGGCCAACCCGGATGCCCCCTCGGAAGGTCCGACCGGGGAACCCAGCTCCATCCCGGATATTTTAGGCCGGGCCAACCCTTTTCACTCTCGATGAAAACAAATCTCTGCTTCCATCCCTTGCCGTTCGACGAAGTAGGCGACCTAACGATCCGATAATTACTCTTCGATTGCAGTTGGATATACCCCGGGCCAGACTTCGAGGTCTCGGTCGTCAATCCGGCTTGGAAGATCTCGGAAATGCAGTAGATGTTGACCTTCATTCCCAAGCACCTCAACAAAGCCCTCAATCCGTTTACCATGGCGTAAGAATTGGGCATCAACTGCAATGGACTAATCCTAAGGGTGTTAAAGAAGTAAACCATCTCCTCGGGAATGGGCACCCTAAACCCATTTTTGACCGCCAAGTAGTTGATCGCGATACAATTGGGCGGCGGGTCGGTCATGCGATCTCCTGACTGGGGCCTTATCACTCGATAACCCCCGTACTCCGGAGCCCCCCCAAACAACCATTTCTGGACCTCTCCCAGTTTGTCCTCCGATATCGAACAGGTAATGGCTCGAGGGTCATTTTGTAGCCAACCCTCTGGCTCTAAATTCTCCACCTCCTCGTCCTCTTCTTCCTCCTCTAGTCGACCTGAAGTCGACGTCACCTCTCCTGGCTCCCGAGGTACTACTGTTGGGTTTAGTGCCCTGAAAAATCCAATTTCTTTGTAAATACATCGTATTTTGTTGGATTAATAAAACTGAAATTATCGCAAGTTATGAGTATATTAACATAATTAATAACGTGTGATGATATTCTTATATGAAATGTGTTTCATAGGAAAGGACTTTGGATATCGAAATCACGTGTTATTAAAGTTCTAGTCGGTAAGATAAGAATAAGTTCTTATCGAGACTATAATGTGTTATATAAGATGATTAGTCTTTCGTCATAGGGAAATGGAGTTTCCAGTTATAACACATTGATGATTTTCAATAGATTTGGAAACATCGAACTGGACCACTAAGATAGTTCATTTTAAACTACTATCTAAAATGAACAAATCCTATGGAGCATTGAACTCTTAATCCTGGTAGTATTTCGACTTTAGGCATGTAGTGTTAATCATTGTAACTTGCTCATAAGTGAGGTCTCGATATCGAATGACCGAAACCTTTGTACGTTCAGTGATTACATGAAATGTGCTAAAGAGAAATATTGATCGAGGAATCTGTGGCTTTGCTGGAAAGTTAAAAGATATTCCTGAAATAGATTTGCAAAGTTCGAATTAAAACTTTGGCCAAAGTACTTCGTGTGATGCGTCACTGAAGTTGTATGTTGAATGTGTTTCACGTACAAGAGATTTGAACTTAAGGCGAATCAGGAAATTTCAGATTAGAAATGAAAAAATAAATGATAGTAGTATTAATTTATTTTTCATGGATATCTACACGGAGGAGTAAAATGCAAAATTATTCTAGATCGAAAAATTCGTGAGTAATTTAATTAATTTTAGAGTGCAACAAATATTTATTTAGTGGAATTAAATATTGTTAAACGGTAATTAATTATTATCATGGGATGATAATATATTAATCCGTTTGGAGCTAAAATTAATTAGTCCTGCAGGTCCCCCTGCAAGCCCCAATTAAAAACCCGAAGAGAAAATATTAAAAGGAGAAAGAGAAATGATTTTTCAAAGTGTTTGAAAATAGGCAAGGGATTTATTTTGAGAAAATAAATCAAGTTCCAAAGAGTTGGAAATACCCGGAATTTTATTTTGGAGAAAATAAAAGTTTAAATTTAAAAAAAAAAAAAAAAATGCTGACGTGGCAGCTGACGTGGCATGCCACGTCAGCAAGTGGGCCCAGGTGGCGCTGACTGGGCAGCCGCGTGGCACGCCACGTGTGCGACACGTGGATGGCTCAGATCGCGCCACTTCATCGTGGAGTGACGGTCCAGATTTGGCCTGAAAACGGGTCGGTCAAAGCGGGTCAAACGAATAGGGTTGGACCCTATTCGGATAGGGTCAAACCGGGTCCGGTCCGGGTAGGACCAGACCCGGACACGTGTCGGCGTCTGGTGGTACTACGCGTTTTCACACGCGCCAACCACTTGGCCGACTTGTGGCGGCGCGTGGGGGCGCGTGCGTCCACGTGTCGGCGCGTGGTTGGTGGCGTTGGATCCGCGGCGACGAGACCTTCAACGTGGTCACCTCGGTTTGCGTGTCCAAGTTGTACACGCAAGTGGGGATGTGAAATGACCATTTTGCCCTTGCTTTTGTAACCAAAATGATCGTTTCGCCCTCGAGTTTTTGCCTATAAATAGGCTGATCCCCTCCCTCATTTCTCATAACACTTTGGGATGATTTTGGCTAATTCTTGGCTTTGAAATCGTCCCATCTTCTCCTAGTTAATTCCGATTTATTTTGGAATTAATTTAATCAGGTGTTTATATATAAACGCCTAATTTCGGGAGAAAAAACCCTGAAAAGGGTTTTTAGTTTAAAGTTTTATTTTCTCTAAGTATTTAGAGAAATACTTTCGGAGCCCACACTCCGAGGGTGTCCCTGGGGAAATTGCAGGGAAGCTCTGCCGGTTTCGCGAGGAGGTCGGGAATCGGGTTCTCGGGAGGCGAGCTCCGGGTGCAGTAGCCATCTTCGGTGAAAGGTATTTTATATTGTTTTTATTTAAGCATGATGAATTAGGTGCTCTTAAGTGTTAATTGCATGCTTTATTTATCTGCTTTATGATTTAAAATTTATTATCAATTGCATGTATATACTTGAGTAGTTCCGGCTAGTCTTCCGCTGTTTGTATTTAAATATTTTAGAAATATTTTGATACCCGTATATTAGGAAAATTTTTAAAGTACGGTCCCGGACTGCTACTGTTCTGGGCCCACCTCCCAGCAACTACCACCTCTGTTGTCTCATCCTCGGACAAAGGCTCCGAAACCTCTACGACCTCGACGAACTCATCCCTCCCCTGAGGATTCGTCGACCTAGTCTCCACGCTCTCTCCAGAATCCGACGTCGAACTCGACCCAGATGTGTCCGAACTCGACCTCTCACTCGCGGTCGCCACTCCCTCCCCTCTGGGGCCGGTCTCCGCTCGATTTGTTGACATCCTACAGGATAAAAACCTCGTTTTTATGGTGTAGCTCGGATACGAACAAATCGAGGGAGAGGAAGCCTTCGAAGAGGGAAGTGGTACACCTCTCCCTCGAAGCAATCGGAAACAAAATAAAAAGCACAGAGAAAGAAAATCGAACAACAGATCGGAAATATTACCTTTTTGTTTTCCGAAGATTCGAACAGTCCTCTTCTAAAGCGAGCGACCCCGAAATTCGACACACAAAGGACTCTTTATCGATCGAGAATGGCTCGAAACTCTCTTCAATTCTCTTTCGCAAAAGTAACAAATGGATTTACAGAGGGAACTATTTATAGAGATAAAAAATGGGCGGGAATCGAGAAGATGAAATGGCGTGATGATTGCAGCGGGTCCCACTCTTGGGATCTGAAACGCCACTGCCACGTCAGCCCTAGCAGATGACGTTTCGGGGGGCTTATGACGTGGCACGTACCCGCCGTCGATCTAAGCCAATCACCTTGCCCCACGTGCATGATCGGAGGTCAATTCTCACTCGGAGATCACCCTTCGATCGTCCCACTCAGAGGCTCATTTACCCCGCGAGAATTACCGCACAGGAATATCGACCTAACTGTTCGAACCAACCGAACCGTTTCGATCGACCCCAAATCTCCGATCGACCAGCGCACTATTCCACTAGCGTAGTGGCCGACCGAGCATTTAATGCACAACCTTAATGGGGCACCTGTCAGCTCCCTGCGCCACCACGTCGAGGCGGTAATTTCTCTTTCCTCTCTGTATAAATACCCCCTCCTCATTTATTGCACGGTAAGTTTTTCCACCTAACACTTTTCACCACTCAATCTTTTCGGTCATCTTTACCGATCTTGACTTGAGCGTCGGAGTGCCAACCCGGGTCTCACACCCATCTCCCCCGAGTTGGCCTCGGAGCTCACGTTTGTCGACCTTTGCAGAATTCGAGCAGTCAGGCGGCCGTTTCCCCCCATCAACAAATAGAGTGACCGCGTCGGATCTCTCGATCGATCATCCCGCGGAGATTTTGGCACGATCAGAACTAATTCCTTGCTTTGGAGACAATAATTTGTTCTTTTCTCCAAAGCTGAAGTAAGTGGGTCAAAATGTCTCTCAATCTTTTTAAAGTGTTTTCTATTGTTTTTTACAAAGCCAGAACTGCTTTCCAAGGATGAACATGCTTGGCAATGTGATAATTGTTCAAAAGTTTTACAAGAACAAAAAAATAGATCGAAGAATAAATTAAAAATGCCTATATCGAAAAGTACCTCTAATGGTTGTGGGGACGAAACCGCCAGTGGTCTACTCGACGTGGGAAAAATTGCAAGAATATGCAAAATACGAATGGGAACCTGGAAAAAGATGTATCTGATCTTGCTGATGCCACATCACAGCCGCGCGACACAGAAATTTTTGAAAATGGGCAAACTGTGATAAATGTGATTAATTCCCATCCAGAGGACACAGAATCTCAAGTGATAAGTTCATGTCGTGGTCCGCCAGAATGTTCAACTTTCAGTGATCAACATCCTAATCCTAGCATCGGAGAATGTGACTCTGATAAAGAAGCTGGATCAGAAGTGAGTGATCAAGATGAGGGGAGCTCAGAAATTTTGAAAGTGAAGAGGGATGCAACTAAGAGTATACTCATTAATAAGACTCCTTCTATCTTGACAATTCATCTGAAGAGGTTCAGCCAAGATGCTCGTGGGCTTTTAAGTAAATTAAGCGGCCATGTGAATTTTCGAGAGACAATTGATCTTAAACCCTACATGGATCCCAGGTTCACTTTCTCTTCGATCTTTTCCTTTTTTAACTCATTCAATTGGTTTGCCAGGGTGGAGTATGGCTGCTGTGATTATTACTTAAATCTTTCGTTTTCTTATTTCTCAATACCTTTTTGTTTTTGGTAAATGAAGGAATCGTTTTTCCTAGCACTGGATATTTGGATGTGATAGCTTTTTTTTTTCGTGGAATTGGTTCAATCCCTAAAGTACTAAGCCTGCCTCCTTGGCCTTTAGTAAAGCCTTGATACTAACCTCACCTCTTTATTTCAAATTTTGAATTATTATTTTCAAGTGAAATTTGGCAAAATATGAACACATTTGGGTGCATAAGTGGAGTTCAAACTCTGATGCGTACATGAATCTTCTCTCCTGACTCAACTTCTCTACTTGTGATCTCGATCAACAACTTCTGGATGTCTTTCAACTCTCGGGAAATATCATGTGTAGAAATCATTGGATCTGCATATATATATATATGCTGTAATTTTGATAAGAGGTCTTAAATTCGATGTACAGGTGCAGGGATGAAGCTACGTCCGCATATCGCCTAGTCGGAGTAGTGGAGCATTTAGGAACGATGAGGGGTGGTCACTATGTTGCATATGTAAGAGGCCCTAATAGTGTTTGGTATCATGCAAGCCATGCATATGTGCGTCAGGCTTCGTTCGAAGAAGTTGCACGATGCAAAGCCTATATTTTGTTTTATCAGGGAACTTAGATGATGATGATCATATATTCTTTTCTTTTTTTTTTAATTTATTTTTCTTCTCACGTTGGGAGAGAGAGAGAGAGAGAGAGAAAGATGGAGAGAGTGTATAACTACAATTGATTGGTCGATAGTCAAATACACAATTTTTGAGGTGCAATGAAAATCATCCAAAATCATCCAAAATCATCCAGAGTTTTCTTAGGTGTTACGTTGCTGCCTTCTAACCTCCTATTCTGCTTTTACAAGGGTCTCAAAATCATCCAAGTATCAGTTGCACTGAAAATAGGATTGAATTATCTGTCTGCCTCACTGCCTTAGATCATCAAAACTGGCCGTGGACTAAGAGTATTGTTAAGTCCACGTTAAGAAACTCGTACGCTTGCACATCTTAGAAAATATTTAGGGAGTCTATAAGATTTTACATCTTACTTATAGATAAGATCTTAAGAGTATGAATATGAGATGTTGGTATAGATAATCTTGTAATTAATGAGAGCAAAAAGTAAACAGTTTAAGTTAAGGCATTAATAACAACATATTTAGGGTTAGGGGCTGATCTCGCATCCAACGGATCCACGAGCCGGACCGCGTGTCTCCTACCAAATGGTTAATTAAGTTTGATCTAATCGAGTTTGAATAAAAATTTTCATATGATTAATTAAGTTAGGACCGCGTGTCTCCTACCAAATGGTTAATTAAGTTTAATCTAGTTGAGTTTGAATAAAAATTTTCATATGATTAATTAAGTTAGGTTAAGTAGGGTCAGAATTAAAATTTTCCATATTACAACTATTGGAGGATGGATTTCTACCGAGATTATCGAAGAAGGAAAATGTAATTGATAGTAGTAACTTATTTTTTGTGAATTCAAAATGTTGGAAAAAGAAAAATGTAATTGGTAGTAGTAACTTATTTTTGTGCATTCAAAATGTTGGAAAAAAATGGCTAAAGATTTGTAAGTAAATAGTTTAGAGTTTTCTATTGAATTTAATGTTGTAGTTGAATCCTAGATAACTTTCTATTGAAGAGAATTTGACGAAATACATAGAGCCAAGCTTCAAATTAATCTAAACCATTAACGGTTAGAGATGTATAAAATACTTTAGATCTACACGTATCTCTTTAAGGCGACACGTACGAACACTGATCGTGTCAGATCCGTGTTGATGACGTGGCGATGACCTGTCTTGATCGACTCGAGTCACTTGTGATTTGTTGATGGGGCAGAGCTTGGTATGGAATTGACCTGGGGAAAATGACAAACGTAAACTTCGGACCGACAAAGGACGGGAGGGGTGATTCCCTTTGTCGGCACTCCGACGCTTAAGTTAGTATCGAGTGGCTGGGAGCTTGTCGAGTAACTTGTGTGCTTTTAATGTGGTAGTTGTGTGTTAAATGACATTTATGAGGGGGGGTATTTATACCTATTAAGGTAATGATTACCTGTACAGTGCGACTTGCAGGCACATTTAATGCGCCAACTGCTTCGTACGGCCTGTCAGGCCTCATTAAATGCTGGAAACGGCGGAGTGGGCCCCAGGGATGGTCGACCCCAGTTCGACCTAGGAACTATACGGTCGAGTACTCGCCGACTTGCCTTGGTCATAGTCGATAGTGTTTCGACTATTCCTGAGGGTAGTCGAGTCGACACGGTTGACTGGTCAGCTTTTACCCTCTTGAAGGGTTTGCCGTTGGACGCGGATGATTGGGAGGCTTACGTGGCTCCGTTGACCGGTCTGCCATCCGACGTGGCTCGGGGACAGAGGTCCACGTGTCGCCAGCGTGGCTGGACTGGATGGGACCACGTCATTAGCCCCCGGAAAGGCGGTGCCACGATGACGTGGCAGTGTCCTTTCGGTTTTCGAGAAGTGGGCCCCAGGCGTAATGATGGCGACGGTTCGCCTTCGATTTTCCTGCCCAGGGTAATCCCTATAAATAGCCCCTTACGGCCTTCATTTGCACCCTTACTTCTTTAGAAATTCTCAGAGCAGTTCGAGTCCTGAAGAGCTTTTCGAGACCAGCATCCGGATACTTCGAGTCGATCAGATCATTTACGAAATTCTCCAGTAAGCCTTTTCCGACAACTTCTTTCTCTCTTTACTGCTTTAATTTCTTTATTTTATATCTGTTGGAGAGTCTGGAGTCGAGTGAGAAGAACCCCATCTCGAATCGCTTTCGACTCGATCCCTGACACGAACAACCTTAACCCTTATTTCAAGGAGAAGGCGAACTCCAAGGGAATCCAGTCGAAGAACTGTTGAGCGGTGGGATGTCTTCTTCTACCTCGACTAGTTCAGACCTGTCAGATAAGATCCCGGGCCCTGGGGATGATGTACACTCGATCTCCTCGACGTCGAGTGAAGAGGAGTCGGTTAGATCGCAGGGCTCTGATAGGGTAGAGGTATCGGAAGCTTCAGAGGACTCTGAGGACAGACAGTCGGCCTCTCCCTCGAGCCTAGTAGCCTCTGCAGAACCTATATCGGCGATTCCACCAATTGGGATGCGACTCGGCCCGGATTTCGCGAGTCGAGTAGGAGACGTGGGACCGTCAACCTCGGATAATCAAGGAGAGGGTGGCATACATATCCCTTATGGTAGGAAATCCCCTAGCCGAACTTTGAATAAGGACCCTAGAATAGTCGAAAGCAAAGTATCGGCCAAGATGTTTGAAGAAATGAGAGAGATTTTGTTCGGGGGAGATGTTGAGCTGGGGGGATACAGTTTAGTTCGACCTCGAAGTGGGGAATCCATGACCGACCCCCCGAGAAACTGCATCACCGTAACCTGGAAGATGATCCAAGCAGGGTTTCGGATCCCGATAGATGATGACGTCCTCGACATCCTGAACCATTTGAATATCAGCCCGGTCCAGTTAATGCCGAATGGTTATGCGATGCTTAACGGCATCCGAGTTTTGATGAAGTATTTCGGGATTCCCATGCTTGGAGTAGCCAAGGATCTTTTTAATGTAAGTGTGACCAAGGAGGGGTCCGGATCGGGCTATGGGTTCGTGCAGCTTTCGTTCAAACAGAAACGCAAACTCACAACGTCGCCGACCTCTTCAAATGGACAATCTTGGAAACACCAATTTGTGTATGTCGAGAGCGAGTCGGGTTGGCCGAATTTATGGAACAGAATGTGGTGTTGGAGGCCGAGCTCGACGTTACCGGTGGCAGCTACCCGGTGGTCCAATACTTTCATCCGGGACATGTTATCTCTCGGCCAGTTCGACTGCAAAAAGTTGATCGAGAATAAAGTACTGGTTGATTTTGGCTTAGCCCCCGGCCGTATGAGTCGGACGTTCGACCCTGGTAAATCATGTGGTCGAGTCAGACTGATCGTTTTAAACTCAGAACTGTATTTCTATCTTTTTAGTCGATTCTAACATTCGCCTTTTCTTCTTTTCAGATAAAGTCATAATGAGTCGCTTGGCAAAGATGAGGGCCGACATGGAAGAGCTAGCGGCCAAACATGCTTTGGCGAAAGCGGCCGAGGTGGCCCAGCCCCACAAGACCATAGATGCCGTTCTCCCAAGGGGAGCGGATAAGACCGGGGCAGAGCCGAGTCAAACGCCGCAGACCCAAAAAAGGAAAGACAAAGCCCCCCTTCCTGAGCCTGACAGGAAGAGGTCGAAAAAGGACAGGGACCCCAAGCCGGCAAGAAACATTGATACAAGTGCTGGGGGGAGCCAGTCGAAAGGCACGAATTCCACCGGCTCGCTCCCGTCGACTCCTTCAGGGACCGAAAAGGCGCCGGCCCCTTTCTCTTCAGAGGCCATTAGATTGGCCCACCTTCCATTCCATCCCCCGGCAGAGGACCTGGCCGATTTCTTCAAAATGCTCAAGATCTCTGAGCCGCACCTCCCAGGGGGCTATAAGATGATCGGGGACGACGGAAAGCCTCGAAGGATAGGGTCGATCCCTAGGGACAACCACGCTGCCGGGGCGGTGTACCACTGTTGCCAACTCCCAGTCGACCATGAGTCGAGATGGAAGATGTCCGAGGTGGAACTGGAGATGTCGGCCGCGGTGAAGATTATTGGGGTAAGAATCCGAGCTCTTCCCTATCTGTCAGTTCGCTTTAAGTTCGACTATTAACCCCCTTTTCTTTTCGTGTCGCAGCTTGCTCAGGATGTCTATCATATGAGTCGGAGGGCCCAAATCTACAAGGAGGGGAGGTCACGTCTGGAGGCAAAGGCCGGGATCGACTCGGAGGTCGAAATTTTGAAGAGGCGGGTGCAGAAGTTGGAAACTGAGAAGGCGGGGCTCGGTTCGAGTGCGAAGGCGGCGACCCTGGGGAAGGAGAAAGCAGAGAGGGCCCTCGAAGAAACCAAGAAATTGCTGGAGGCCAAGAAGGCGGAACTGCTCGAGGCTCTCCAGAAACTCGATAAAGAGGCCGAGAAGACCCTTAATGCTTTCAAGGATGGGGAGTCGGCAGGGGAGGTGAAAGGTGCAAGGTCTGCTATCGAGCGGTGCCAGCGAGTTTATGACCAAATCATCGCCGACTCGGAGCAGTTCGGGGCCTACCGATTCATGAAGTCGACGGCCTTCAAAAGATCGACTGCCACCTTTGGGATTTCGGACATGAAGGAGGGGTTCGAGCTATGCTTGGCCCAATGTCGTGCTGAGGGCTACCTCCCGGTCGACTATGATACGACCAAGGTTGGCCTCCTCTGCCCGGACCCGCGTCCTCAAACCGAACAAGCTGCCGAAGATCCCGAGGAGGACTGGTCGAAACATGAATTCGGGTTCGCCATCCCCCTGGCCCAATCCATAGTCGGAGGAATCGAGGAGGATGCCAGTCGGATGCCTCAAGGGGTCGATCCTATGGTCCTAAACCATGCCAAAATATTCCCCGAGCTATTCTTCGAGAAACCCGCGAACACTCCCTCCGACGAAGAAATAGATTAGGCCTCCCGCTTCCCTGCACCGACTCTTCTCTCGATGTAATTTTTTCTTCTTAATTTTAATTCTAAAATCTGATGTTGTAAGTCGACCCGGGGTGGTCGAACAATGTTCCCGCTGGAAAATCCAAATGTAATTGTTACACAAACATCAATGAAATTTTACTTTCAATGTTCAATTCGAATTAGCATTTTCGAGTATGCATGTTCAAACCGAACCCTCAAGTCGACAACATAAATTGCTTTAGCCCCTTGAGAGAAGGACGTCAAGCAGTTAGGTTGATTTTTAAGAGATAAGTTTAGTCGATTATATCGATTAGGCTATTTAACCCATTAAGGATATGATAACCTTTTAGGTCGAAAAACCACTCCAATTTTATTGATTGACATGTTGGAGGTTACATCTTTTCAAACATAAAAAGCCCTAAGGTTGTGGGCATTCCATGATCGAGGCACAGGATTGCCATTCATATCTTCGAGGTGGTAGGCGTGGTTCTTCCCGACTTTGGAGACTCGGAAAGGACCATCCCAGTTGACGTCGAGTTTTCCGACATGTTTCGTCACATCTACCCGCTTCAGGACAAGATCACCGACTCGGAATCCTCGATGAAGGACCTTTTTGTTGTAGCTCCTGGCCACCGCGGCTCGATACTGCTGCATCCGTCGGAATGCTCGATCCCTTGCTTCTTCAATCATGTCTAAGTCGAACTGTCGATTCTCTTGATTGCGATCGAGTTGATAATGGGACACCCTATCGGTTTGGTGTATCAACTCGGCGGGGACCACCGCCTCGGAGCCGTAGACCATTGAAAAGGGGGTTTCTCCGGTAGCGGTTCGAGGGGTGGTTCGATAGGCCCATAGGACGCCGTCAAGTTCCTCAGCCCAAGCTCCTTTGCTCCCCTCGAGTCGGGTCTTCAGATTCTGCACGATTATCCGGTTGGTGACTTCGGTTTGGCCATTGGCTTGAGGATGACCGACCGACGTGAAACGTAAACTGATGCCGTACTTGGAACAATAATTCTTGAACATCTTGCTTCGGAATTGGGGGCCATTATCGCAAATCAAAGTCCTTGGCACCCCGAATCGGCATATGTTGTTTTTCCACAAAAATCGAGTCATTACTGTATGGGTGATCCTGGGGACAGAGACTGCTTCGACCCATTTAGAGAAGTACTCCACACAGACAATAACGAATTGGTGTTGTCTTGGGGCGAGGGGAAAAGGTCCAACAATGTCGATTCCCCATTGATCGAAAGGCCACGAGATGTCGACCGGGGTCATTTCCCTCGGGTGTTGGTGGGTGAGGTTCGAATGTTTTTGGCAGCTGGGGCATTTCTTTACCAGATTGATCGAATCTCGCAGGAGGGTCGGCCAGTAGTAGCCGGCCCGAGAGACCTTCTTAGCGAGTATTCGGCCTCCCGAGTGGTTTCCGCAGGATCCGGCATGCACCTCTTCGAGGACCTCCTTGGCTTGGGAGGGTCTTAGACACCTCTTGGCCGGTTCATTGACAGACCTCTTGTATAGCACGCCTTCGGGGTCGAGTGAGTAGCTTGCTGCCCGGGCTATCAATCGATGCCTCTCTGTTCTGTTTTCGGGCAAGAAGCGGTCCCTTAGATGTAAGACCAAATCGTCTAACCAACATGGCTCGACGGGGTCGATGCTATGTACCGGCTTTCCCCTTTCCTCGATTGATCTAGCTGTGACTGTGAGAAAAGTAATCGACCTATCCCTTGTTCCCCTGAGGCCATTGGCCACCTTGGAAAGGACATCGGCTCTCTCATTCTCCTCCCTAGGTATCTGCTCGAGCCTAAAGTTTTTGAATTTCGCGGCCCATTCCTTGACCTTCTGCAAGTATTTGGCCATCGATTCCTCCCTTGCCTCATAAGAGCCAGCATATTGGCTGGCAACCAACTGTGAGTCGGTTAAAGCCGCCAGGCTCTCGATGCCTTGTTCTCTGGCGATTCTCATGCCCGCTAAGAGCGCCTCGTACTCGGCCTCGTTGTTCGTGGCGGGGAAGTCTAGACAGATGGCGAAGTCGAGCTCATCACCGTCAGTACTTCTCAATGACACTCCCGCACCTCCCCCGGATGAGGTCGATGAACCATCGAGTGATAAAGTCCATTGACACGCATTTTCTTTGAGTGGGGCCAAAGGTTGCTTTTCGACCAAAAAGTCTGCCAAGACTTGAGCTTGGTATGCTAACCTTGGTTTGTAGGTCAAGTCATACTGGCCCAACTCGACAGACCATTTAACAAGTCGACCGGAACTGTCTGGTTTGGACAACACCTGTTTGAGAGGTTGATCGGTGAGCACGATGATCTTGTGGGCCTGAAAATACGGCTTCAATCTTCTGGCCGTGTGCACAAGAGCAAGGGCAAATTTTTCGATTTCCAAATATCGTGTCTCGGCCCCGTGCAGAATTTTGCTAACATAGTAGATCGGCAGGTGCTTCCTCTCTCTTACAGCAACTAAGACTGAGCTAATCACTTCGTTCGACACGGCCATATAGAGGTATAAAGTTTCTCCCTGTTTTGGCTTAGCTAGGAGTGGGGGTGACTCGAGGTATTTTTTCATCGCCTCGAAAGCCTGGTCGCATTCCTCGGTCCACTTGAATTCTTTAACATTCCTCAAGATTTTGAAAAAAGGAAGGTTCTTCTCGGCTGACCTGGAAATAAACCTGTTAAGAGAAATAATTCGTCCAACTAAACATTGTACCTCTCGAATCGTTTTCGGGCTGGACAAGCTGCGGATAGCATCGCTCTTCTCGGGATTTGCCTCAATCCCTCTCTGGCTAACCAGGTAACCAAGGAATTTTCCCCCTGACACCCCGAAGGTACACTTGTTCGGGTTGAGCTTCAGGTTGTACCGCCTGAGCAGCTCGAACGATCTCCTTAGGTCTTCAAGGTGGTTGCTCGACCGTATCGACCGTACAATCATGTCGTCGACATAGACTTCCATGGTTTTACCGATCTCTTCTCCGAAGATTCGGTTGACTAGCCTCTGGTATGTAGCCCCCGCGTTTTTGAGTCCGAAGGGCATCACTCGGAAGCAATAAACACCCTTCACCACTATAAAGGCGGTCTTATCTTCGTCCTCGGGTGCCATGAAGATTTGATAGTAGCCTTGAAAGGCATCCATCATACTCATTAGCTCGCATCCCGCAGTCGAGTCGACTAGCTGGTCGATATTTGGGAGGGGATAGGGGTCCTTTGGGCACGCTTTGTTTAGATCTGTAAAGTCGTTGCACATACGCCACTTCCCTCCTGACTTGGCTACCAGAACTACATTACAAAGCCAGTCGACATACGTGGCAGGCGTGATGTATCCAGCGTCCAATAGCTTGTTCACCTCTTCCTCAATTATTTCATTCCTTCTGGCGCTTTGGGTTCGCAAACGTTGCTTGATTGGTTTGAAAGATGGATCGACATTGAGGTGATGCATAATCACAGAGGGATCGACTCCCACTAAATCGTTGGCACTCCATGCAAAGACATCGGCGTTATCTTGAAGAAATTGAATTAGAAGTACTTGCTCGTGTTCCTTCCCCGGCTCGGGGAGCCCCACATGAGTGATTTTCTCTCTTTGTCCCGGAAGGAGCTCGACCTCCATCGTTTGAGTAGACGCCTCGAGTCGATTATCCGCAACCTTTTGCTTCTTCTTAGCTTTCTTCGATTTGCGGATAGGCTCGTCACTAGGAGCTTCCATGTCCTCGATCTGATCCTCTTCCCCGTCAGGTAGGCCCAAAACGGGGACGATTCGACGGTCGGGCAGCTTCACCTTCTCCATGGAAATTGAGTAACAAGCCCAGGACATGGGCACATCGCACCTCAACTCGCCTATCCCGGCGGGGGTGGGGAGCTTGATTAATTGGTGGTAAGTAGAAATAACTGCCCTGAAGTCGATTAATCCAGGCCTCCCTAAAATGATGTTATATGCTGAAGGCTGATCGACTACAAGATATTCCAGTTCAAGAGTCGATCTCTTAGGGAGCGTTCCCATGGAGGTGATCAATCGGACTCGACCTTTAGGGTATACCTCGGACCCTCCAAACCCTGTTAAAGGGGTTTTGAGAGGCTCCAAGTTCAAACTTTTGGCAAGATTCATGCGATTTAGAGTCGAGAGATAAATAATATTTACAGAGCTTCCATTATCAACAAGGGTTTTTTATACAGCATAATTGGCCACGTCGAGCGTAACCACCATCGGACAACTAGGCGTATCGCCTTCCCGTGGTGGCATGCCGACTAGGTCCCTATTGTTAAAACTAATATCCTGATCTGCCCACTCTCTACTCGGCTCGATCTCCATCACCTCGTGGGGGCCGTAATAGTTTCTTTGGGCTTCTCTGCGGGTCCTCTTTCGGGCAGTTTTTGTGTCACCTCCGGCTGGGCCGCCAGCGATCATGTCGATTCGACCAAGGCAGGGGAGGTTATGATCATCCCTCTCGGTCGGGGGTTTAGCCTCCCTACGTCGTGGCGGACTGCGATCGTCGGCTCGGGTGGCTAACTCATCTAGCCTCTTAACGAACTCTTGGAGCTCCCCTCCTTTGATCAATCTCTCGATTTCATCCCGCAGGGCAAAGCACTCCGAGGTGTTGTGTCCGGACTGTCGATGGAAATGACAGAACTTTCCCGAATCCCTGTTCTTCTGAGTTTCCTTGATGGCTTTGGGATTTTTGAACAGCTTTTTGTTGGCGATGTTGTAAATCTCCTCAATCGACCGATTTAACGGCGTATAATACTTTTTAGAGCTGCTTCCGGAGGTGTGGTCGGCTCGATTCTTTTGATCCTTCTTGAGCTCAACCTTCACTGGCCGGATGGCTTCAGATTTACGGCTCGCGGCCCCTTTCTGTGCCAACTCGACCTCCTCCACCCTCATCCAGGAGGAGGCGATATCCAGTAATTTAGATATCGAGGCGGGGTTTTTCCGGACGATGTGTCGAGCACACTCTCGGTCTCTTAATGCGGCGTGGATGGTGGGTATAACCATGTCCATACTTGGAGATTGAACTTGTACCGCCGCTCGAGAAAATCGAGTGAAAAAGTCTCTCAAGGTCTCATCCTCTCTCTGCACTATGTTGTAGAGGTAAGTGGCCGGCAACTTGTCGCCTTTTACAGAGGAGAAATGAGCCACAAAGCGCTCTACCAACTCATCGTATGATTGGATACTTCTCGGAGTCAGCCTTGAGAACCAGTCCTGGGCTGACTCGACGAGAGTGGTGGCAAAAATCTTAGCTCTCACGTCGGACGAATGGCCGAACATACTTATCTCAATTTCAAAGCGGTCTACGTGCCGCTCGGGGTCGGACGCGCCATTATATGTAGGGAGATTCGTGGGCATCTTATCCGCGGCCATGGCTGCCAAGATCCTCTCACAAAAGGGAGATCGCACTTCGCGAGAGCTCCGGTATTGATGAGTCGGCCTCCTTTTGGGTGGGGGTGACCGATTGCTGTAGGATATTTCCTCGTCATCATCGACCCGAGAGGGAGTTTTACCATGTCTGGACTGTTGGGGAGAATCTTCCCTTCGAGGCAAGCGATGTCTCAAATCCTTCCGCCCCACAGGGAGTCCTCGGTTCGACAATCTGGGGGTTTCAGGAGAGGCCCTAGCCCCCAGTCGATCGAATACCCTAAAGTTTCTTGGTCGCTGCTCTTTCTCATGGCGAGAGGGGCTCCTTGATTCCCTCGCATCCCTCGATCCTCGAGCGGTTCTTGGTTCTCCTCCCATTCCCTTGGTCCTTGACCTAGCACCTTGAGGTTCTTGATCGACGGGGCGCTTACCTGGACGCCGAGTCGATTGGGCCTCTTGGTCGGGAGGTAATACCTCGGTCTGTTGTGGCTCCAGACCTGCCCCTTGCCGCTGGTTTTGACCAGGCGGTGGGGGCATGCCGTAGGGATCTTGATGGTATACTATGGGGCCGGGCTGATACCCCCAATGAGGAGGGGGCGGATACCCATAATGAGCGGGTGGCCCGCAGTAGTACGCATACTGACCTGTTGGCGGGACGGCCAGTGTTGCTTGAGGCTTTTCTGGGAAGACTGGGGTTCTACCCTCGGCCGCCGCTGCTACTGCCTCGGCCTGACACTTCTCTAGGTAGGCATCTAAATCGGGAGTCGCGTATACCATTGGCGCAGGGGCGGCCATCATCTCGGCCCTAGGTCGCCTTGGGGTTCGACTCGGTCCGTCGACCCCGTGCTGGGCTTCCGTATTGGGGGCGTCATCCCCCAGAGTACGACGACTGCGTAATTCCATTTCACTTCAACTTCTCGCTCGTTTCCCACAGACGGCGCCAAAATGATCGTGTCGGATCCGTGTTGATGACGTGGCGATGACCTGTCTTGATCGACTCGAGTCACTTGTGATTTGTTGATGGGGCAGAGCTTGGTATGGAATTGACCTGGGGAAAATGACAAACGTAAACTTCGGACCGACAAAGGACGGGAGGGGTGATTCCCTTTGTCGGCACTCCGACGCTTAAGTTAGTATCGAGTGGCTGGGAGCTTGTCGAGTAACTTGTGCGCTTTTAATGTGGTAGTTGTGTGTTAAATGACATTTATGAGGGGGGGTATTTATACCTATTAAGGTAATGATTACCTGTACAGTGCGACTTGCAGGCACATTTAATGCGCCAACTGCTTCGTACGGCCTGTCAGGCCTCATTAAATGCTGGAAACGGCGGAGTGGGCCCCAGGGATGGTCGACCCCAGTTCGACCTAGGAACCATACGGTCGAGTACTCGCCGACTTGCCTTGGTCATAGTCGATAGTGTTTCGACTATTCCTGAGGGTAGTCGAGTCGACACGGTTGACTGGTCAGCTTTTACCCTCTTGAAGGGTTTGCCGTTGGACGCGGCTGATTGGGAGGCTTACGTGGCTCCGTTGACCGGTCTGCCATCCGACGTGGCTCGGGGACAGAGGTCCACGTGTCGCCAGCGTGGCTGGACTGGATGGGACCACGTCAAACACGATACACGTAAGGCGATATAGATTTTTTTCTTGAACTTTTCATATGAGAAGTATGGTATCAAACATAAATATATGACACGATACTTTTCTTGAACTTTCCATATGAAAAGTATCAGACACGGTATCAAACATAAATATATGGCACGATACGACACAACAAAGTGATATTTCATGTGAGCAGCCATTTGCGTAGGCCTCAAAACCTTCCATTAACATGAAAATCCGCTGGTTATCTGAATGGAAGGTACGTGTTTGATTTTGTGATAATCTTCTCCTTCTTTACCCTCCACCACTCTTACCCTGTCTTCGAATTTGTCTGGCATGCATGAAACTTCCAGTTGTTTGGGAGAAGTGATAAACTTCAATCCTTCTGGAATCATCTTCAATCCGAAACAATTAAAAATACGTAGCTTGGAGAGGTTGGGCATTGCCTTTTCCTCCACTCTCCATTCCACTAGCTTGTACAAATCCGATAGATTAAGCTCCCTGAGTTGAGGAAACCCATTTGCCCCACAAACCATCTCTCTGCCTACAAATGAATATATTGACAATTCAAGGAATCGCAACATGGGAAGCTTCTCTAGCATTTCCATTGGGTCTTCCGATATATAACACCTCCGTAATTCCAATCTAATCAGATTCTTACCCAATTGAGGTTCGTAGGGTGGTAGTTTGTTCACACTGCTTGAAATGAATAATTCACTTAGTGAGTGACAAATGAGTGTCTTCCTAAGAAGATTCGTTGAGCAGCTCTCTCTCCCAAATATAGTAAGACGCATTTCTCGAAATTGGTCTTGGTGTTTCAAGATGTGATCAACAATCACCGACAGACTGTATTCATCACAATTTTTCCATCCAATACTCTGAGTTTAGGCAATTTAATCAAATCGGTAATGTCGTCAAAGTCACTACTGAACCCAATCAATGTCTCCAACTCAATCAAGCTACCCAATTTCAATTTCCCACATCCAATAATTTCCCTCCACCTTTGGTAGTAGGGATCTAAAAATAAATGCCTCAAACTCCTCAACTTATGAATAGATTTAGGTAATTCAATTCTATTAAATGTACGAAGATCAAGAGATTGTAAACATGGTAGCTTGCAAATATCTGATGGCAGCTTATCCACCTCACTACGACGCACACTCAAGTGCTTCAATAAGATCAATTTTTCAATTCCCTTGGGCAATTCTCCATTAAGAGGTTTAAAACCTTCCAATGTTAAAATTTTCAGAGACTTAAGTATTCCATAATTAACCGAAACCAAGCTATTCCATTCCCTGAATGGATAGTAGCCTTTCCTAGGGAACATAAGAGATCTCAAGTGTTTATATTCACTAATGTTATCCTGGGGTTTATCCACTTGAATTGCCAACCGACTTACTGAAAAAACATCTTCCCTTCCCATCTCTGTATCCACAACCTCAAGAAACCTTTCTTCTTTTCCCTTCAACAGACAGAGATCTCTCATCAGATCATGAAGCCGACATGATTTGAACCTATTATATATGGACTCTTCATCCATTGTCAATTGAACCATACACCTGCTTGCTAACTCACACAAATATCGCTCGGCAACATCTCTCAGTGTCTCTTGTCTCCCTCTGTCTTGAGATGAGATCATTCCTTCAGTCATCCATAATAAGTACAAATCTTCTGTAGGTATTTCTGTATCCTCTGGGAAACATCCAAGATAAAGAAAACATGGCTTCAAATTATAAGGCAACACACTGTAGGCATGAATCAGTATTTTGACATACTTTCTCCCACCCGCTCCGAGTTTTTTCCTAACGCAAAATTTCACCAATCACAGAAACTGCTAGCGGCAAATACCCACATTTTCTAACCATTTCTCTACCCAATTCTTCCAACAACGTTGGTTCACTCATAGATAGTTCTGCAATTGCAATACATTGATGATTGATATGAACTCTTTACGAAATTCAGGGATAATAAAGAGATTAATGCCTATTTGCTAACTTAATTCATTAATGTATGGTCATGAATATATATAAAACAGTAACCGAATATATGTAGTTCCATTACCAAAAGTAAAGGAAAAGAAAAGAAAAACAAAAATTAGAAAAAACCATCAAATCAGCCTTAGAATTACTCTATGACAAATCTTTTTCCATCATAGATCTAATAGTCAATATTTTAACCCTCTCTAATATTTTCTCAACTGTTCTTTTATATTTAATCATAATATTTAAAAATGAAGTCTAATAATGTCTTTTGTTTGGCATTCATGTATATAGTCTATAGGACATGACAACATATCTCTGAACTCTGAAGTAAATCATTGTGATGAAAGAAATATATGGAGAAAGGAAAGCATATAGAGCGAGCGGACCAAATGTGTTTTGTTACTTTTTGCTATATCTATATTAGAGGGTCAAATGTGGTCTGCCATTTTTTTGGTATATTAATGAAGGCAAAATTGCAAATTCTGGTCATCGATTTTTTGAAATTTAATTTGATCATGACATTTTAGATATAGGGACACTTAATTTAATTTTTTTTCGCAATTTTGACCAAATCTCAATTTGACCCCGGAAAATTGTAAGTGTTCACCTGAAACCGAAATTAATCCTGCGTGGCAAACCAGTTACGGCCACATATGCAATAATCAGCCATGTCATAAAAATTAAAATATATACAATTACGTGGCCTTTAACCTTAAAAAACTTTTTAATTTGTATAAAAAGGACATCTTTATTATGGATAAATATAAATATAATGAAAAATTTTCTAATTAAATGTGTTATTTGAAATAACAGATATAATAAATCCTACTATTTATTTATATATAATAAAATATTTTTAACTTTAATTCAAATTAAATATAATATTCTTATTTAATTATTTATGTAATAAATGATTATATTAATGCCGTGGGCTACCACATCTATTTTGGGCCAAGTGAAAGAAATGTATTTTAGCCAAAGAAGGAGGTGAGTGAGGTTGGTTTTATGTATCATAATTCATAGCCCAACAGGATAAGACCCTCCATAAAGAATTCAATGTATGGAACTATGGAAGTGATACTTTCCAACCCTAGGTGCTCTCAGTAGGGGTGTAAAAAAAAATCAAAACAAAACAAAACAAAACCAATAACCAAATCAATAATTGAATCGAATCAATGCTAACCAAACTGAATCCAACGTTTCGATTAGCATTTTTTTTTAAATTTGGTTTCAGTAAAAACTGAAAACTAATCGGTTTTTACCGAAAACTGAATCTGGGTATTATGATGTTTTTTTAATTTTTTTCCCGTACCCCATTACACGTTTTTAGTTTTCTCAATTTATGCCCTCATTTCTCAATTTACGTTTCACTTTCACATTTCACAATTTTCCACGGATCATAAATTTATGCCCTTATGATTGCAAGACAATCATAAATTTTATATTAAATCCGCTTTTTGAAAAAGCGGAATCACTATTCACCTATGTTTTGAAACTCAGACCAGATATTGAACCGGGACTCCTTACTGGTTATTGGTTTTACTGTTTCGGCCGGTCGAACCGGTATAACGTCATAATTACGTAATAATTATATTTAATTATATATATTCATAGAATATCGTAAATATTAATTAAAAATAATCAGATAAACTAAATAATATGGAAAATTAGATATAATGTTAAATTACTTTCAACTATTTATTAATTTTCAAATGCTAATAATAAAATTTCAAATTATAAATTTACAACATATAGATAAACTATCTAACTAAATGGCAAAATAATTAACATCTAGCAAATTAATAATATAAATAAATATCAATTTAACGAATATCATATTTTTATTGTGAAAAATAAAAAAGTAAAAATATATTTTTATAGATATATATTATTAAAAATAAAATATTACACATTATTTTATCCATATTTAAATTGAGTCTTACCATATATTGTAATATACATAGTCATAATTAATACTCAAAACTCAAAGTTTAAATACAATCTAGAGATAAGTTTATTTTTTATGGGAGTTTTTCCAAATAAATTACCATTAAAAAGGGACTATTTTTTTTATATTAAGAATCTAATAAGAATCTCTTACATTATATTATTAGTACTAATATTTAGTTTGAATTTTATGAAACAAACATCCATGTTTCCCAATCGGTTGGGACATTGCTTTGGAAGAGGAAAAACTGGGCCAACCGGCCCGCTAAGACTGGTCCAACCAGTTTTTGATCGGTTTTGAACTGGTTTATATCGATTCAGATTGATCCAACCGGGAACTGGTTTTAGAGGCATAATCGGACCGGACAGGCCTGTGGTCACCGGTCAAACCGAACCGATCCGGCCGGCCAGTCCGGTCTGGTCCGAGTTTCAAAACATAGTCATTCACTACAGTGATTCCGCTTTTCTAAAATACGGAAAACCCCAAAAGTACACTATCAAATAAAAAAGACATCAATTTTAGAAATTCACCTAAATTTTGCTTCTTCATTTTCTTCTCACTAGTTTTTGCTTCTTCATTTTTGTTCTTCAACTTTACATTTTGTCTCTTATTAATAAGCAGATTTCTATCTTCTATTATTTTAGTCGGATAATGATCAATGAACACTTATATTGATATGACATCAACCATTATCAATGAGCACGTTAATTATTGATTTATTACATTAAAAATCTTGTGTTATTTCAAATTAACAAGTAAAACCCCGTGATTTACAAATTCGCATGAAAAACCCTATAATAATTTTTAATTATTACACGGCTCCTTTAACCTTTAAGCTGTATTTTTTAATGGAAAATACCAAATTTGCCCATAATATTAAATTTATTTTTTTCTCACCAAAAAGTTCGTTTTTTTTTTTCTTAATAGTTAATTTCAGAGACCTACATCAATTGGAGACCACCAGTCCACCACCCAACACCGCCACCGACGCCACCACCATTATCGCCATCACTGCCTTGCCACCACCAACACTCGCACATCATCATAAAAAAATACACATACCCAAGAAAAGGCACGCACACACACAAACCAGAACAAGCAGACCATCGCCGTCGCACCAGCACCGCCAACCGCGCCATAAAAACGTGCACCCTCAGTTAGATTTATATCTAAAACAATATAAAAAAGAAAAGGGAAAAACACACACATTCACTCACAAGATCTAGATCTAAAAATTAGTTGTGGAGAGAATGTCGGCGGTGGTGTGCGCCGCCGGCAATGGTATGTGGCTACTGGTGTGCAACTGATTGTCTCTGCTGGTTGGTTTGCAATTGGTGTGGTGGGGATGGTGGCGGTCGGCGATGTTGTGGGATGGTGATGGTGGTGTACGACAATTCTTTAGGTGGCAAAGGATGGGAAATAACAACAGAAATTAAAACTCCCCAAATGATAAGTCCAAATCCTTTTAACTCCCGATTTTCAAAAAATGATGTATTAAAACTCAAGAATCGCGTATCTAAAACCCCAAATGATGTATTTGAAATATAAAGAAAAAATCACGTATCTAAATCCCAGAATCGCGTATCTAAATCCCAGAATTGCGTATCTAAATCCCAGAATCGCGTATCTAAAACCCCAAATGATGTATTTGAAAATAGGGAGCTAAAAGGAACTTTTCAAACCCATTCGGAGTTTTCAAAAATTGTCCCAAAAAACAACAGAAAATAATCATTATAATATTTTTTAAAAAGGTAAATGTATATTTATTTTTATTTTTTAACATGTCAAAGAATCTACACCATTAATTTTTATAAAAGAGATCTAACGGTCCACATTTTATTAAGTATATAATATTTAATCTAAATATATATGGTATAATAGTCTTTTTCCATTAATTATGAAAAAAAATAGCACTCCTACTCGCATACGAAGCGCGTGAAATTACAAATACGTGTTTAGAGAATTTTTAAAGAAGGTTGCATAAGGTTAGATAATTTTTATATTTGTTTTTTAATCCATTATTTGTACTATCACTCCAATCATATTTTTATATAAGTATTCTATGTTAATAATTATTAATTATTTAGGATGAATTTTTATTAAATATTTTTTTGAATTTTTGATGAAATATTATGTATCATTGAATTTTTTTGGTGTTATCTCTTAATATATTTTAATTTATTTTTAGGAAAATTATATATAAATTAGTTGACCTTTTTATTTTAAATAAATTTTTGTTTATAAAGTCTCTAATATTTGTGTGGTATGAAATGTAGGTATATTTAATATTTTATTTTATACATTTTAATTGTTATGTTTTTGTTTGTAAATTGTTGTACAAATGCTTTAATATATTCTTGATTTTTATTATTATTTTATTTTTATTTTTGATACATTATCTTTATTTAGTTGTAATTTTTGTTCTCTCTTTGTGACTTATTTACATTATTTTATATGTGTGTGTATATATATGTTATTTTCTTTATTTTAAAAGATACATATTTTTCAATTACCTTTAATTTTGACTTTACTTAAAAACTTTCCTTACCTACAAAAACTTTAAAAACTTTATCTTTGTATAATCTATTTCTAACTTAATTTGTTTGGCTTTAAAAAAATTAAAAATACTAAATTTAATTTTTTAAAAAATATAATCACTACTTTAACTGACATTTTTATACGGTCGATTTGATATTCTTAATAATTTATATAATAAAGTAATTCGATTGACTATTATTATAATTGCATTATAATTCAAACAATTTATGCATGAGATTTTTTGTTTTTTTATAGAATATGAATTTATATGTATTTTACATTTTCAATCAAGATTTATAGTTGTAATCTCAACTATATAAAATAATATGTTTACATCTTTTTACAAATTAAATTTCTTAAACTGATGTAAATTTAGAGTAGTGTTCATAACACATTATTTTAGGTATATATGTACAATAAATGATCATACCTAACAAAATACTTTTAAAAAATTGAAAATACTATATTTAAATCTTTAATTCATATTTCAAAATATAATCAATAACTTAACCATTACTTTTATATGATATGTTTGGTATTCTTAATAATTTCTGTAATACTTTTTATGAATATAATTCAATTAATTATTTTTTATTATTTATTTTTCCATATTCATATTTAGTGGTATAAGTTATTTCTTGAATTCGTAAAAATATATATGATATATAGTTTTTGAATGATATGAATATTATGAGATAAAAAATAACTATATGTAATATATAAAGTATATAATTATATTTTAAATATGTAATAAATATCTTTAATTATACTTTGTATTTTTCTTTGTTCATATATATTTTTATTATTTTTATCGGTAATAATTATTTTTAATCGTTTTAGTTACAATATATATATACCTCATATTACAACTCTACCATAACTATAATATTATTTTTCAATAATAATATAATCTATAATAATTTTCAATTATTTTAAATATAATATAATTTTAATAATTTCACGCATCGCATGGATCGAAGCGTGAGATTTCACATACATTTTTAATTAATTTTATCGATAATAATAACTTTGAATATTTTTAGTTAGATGCTCTATGTATAATATAATTATAATATAATTTCTTTATAATTATAATATTATTTTAGCATTTAATAATCTTTAATTACTTTAAAACATAATATAACTATAATATTACTTGCATAGCATATGGCGCATGTTAGCATATAATTATATGTTGTTAAAATAATATAATTATATGCATCGCACGGATGGCACGAGGGCATATAATTATATGTTACTAAAAGAATAATTGATAATAATTTTCAACTATTTTAAATATAATATAATTATAGCAATTTCATATAATAATTTTCATTTATTTTATATATAGTATAATTATAATAATTTCGTGCATAGCACGGGTGTTAGGTTAGTTCTGCTATATTTCATCACCATGATTGCTTCTAATTTTATTCTATTATTTGGTAATCGCCCTCTACTTCTTGTTTATTCCGCTATTTCTATCTCTCTATCTAATTAATGATTTGAGATATTTTTCTTTATATATTTTCACATCAATTAAAGGTGATTTTTACATTATTTCATCCTTTACGATTGTATTCTATTCATTTGTATTATTGATTAATGGTGCTTGGAAAATACAAAAGTGTCATTTTACTATATAATATATAATCATACTTGTACTTCAATACATATATTTACAACTATAGATATATACCTAAAAAGTTCTACTATTTATTTATATAGTAAAATGCATATTTTTAATTTTTTTTTAAATTAAACTAACAAACACTACCAGTTACCCGGAAAATTCTTGCATGCACCGGGTGTGGGGCCTGGTGCATGCACCCCCTCCCCCCAATTAAAAAAATGCAAAAAAAAAAGTATATTTTTTTATTTTTGAATTTTTTTTATCTTCTGTTTAATTTTTTTGTATTTTTTTAATGGAGGATACATGCACCGTGACCCACACCCTGCGCATGCAAGAATTTTCCCTTTTACCCCCGACCCACATTCTTAATGCCAGCACTGACATTGTCTCCACCAAAATTTCACCACCACCGTCATCGCTAAAAATAGCCTCCGTCAAAATTTTAGATCCGTCGGCCAACTCCCTCACCTGTTCACGACCACCGTGTCACTGCTCCTACCGCCACCAACAACATCACCTCCACTACAATCTCGCCACCAACATCTCGCTCAACATCCTTCCTCTAACCGCAACATTCTTTGGCAATTTCAAAATTTGTGTAAGTTTGGATTTTGCTGATTTTGTGCTTTGTGTCATTTTGGACTTGGGCGATTTTGTTTTCTATGTGTGCGTGATTTTGGTGCGGCATGGGGATCCGGTTTTGGTGGTGGTGATGCGATTCGGGGCGATTTTGTTTGGAGGTGCTGGTGCGATTTGGTATTTTGGTGAGGGAACTGGTGGTGGTGCACTGGCGCTTTGGTGCTGATGGTGTGAAGCCAATGGCCGTGGGGATGCGAAGACTCTCTAGCGGTGGTGGTGGTGGTGTGAAGATGGCGCTGGTAATGCAAAGCATGGGGCAGTGGTGATGTAAAGCAGGTGGCAGCTATGGTGGTGTTGGGTGAAAACTGAAAAGGTTTGATTTTTAAAATTAATTTAATTAAAATTAAAATTTTAATCTAAAGTTATTAATTGGAATTTTTTGAAAAAACTCCTATTTGACAATTTGTTTTTGTTCACATCCAAATTTAAATAAAATTTTAGTTTACTCTGATGGTGCAGAATAAGGATTTCTAAGATGCAACCAACACTTTGATATTTTGTTTATGAGGGGAAGACCATCACAGGAGTTTGAGCCTCAGGGTCTGGGTTTCCGGTGAGCGTGGGTTCTTCCAGCTAGGATAATACCAGTTTATGCAAGGGGAATGCAACAAGAAAATGATAAAATGTGGGGAGTTTGGGGAAGATGAAGATCCCAGAAAAATGCAGTAGTATGGTTTAGAGGAAAATGCTAGGTTTCTTGTGGAAGAGGATGACTTGGGAGAAAAAGCAAGTGTTCTCCCTTATTTATATGTTGGGGATGAGGGTAATTAGGTAAATTGACCGTGTGGTCCCAAACCTGTGTTGCCCTAACACGTGGCAGCCCGTGAGGGTATGAGAATGATATTTCTGAAAAAGGGGCGGCGTGTCAGATGCAAGGTGCGCACCACTTTTGTGTCAGAGGTTGTTGGCGAGGGTCGCGTGAGAGGGAGGTTCCAGATCCGTTTTACGAGGGTTCGGATCCACCACGGCGGTGGGGGATCATACACGAGCGCATAGGTGACGCTCGAAGAGTGCTCGGACTGGTTCCCCACGGCATATGACCTTTGAGCGCCGAAGTCCCGAGCGACAAGAATATGGCCCTCGTACGGGTGATTACCTGAGAAAGGTAACCCTGAAGGCTGGGATGGGAGCGCCGAGCCTGCCGGTTCGGGCCCTTTACCTGAATAGTTGGCCGAGGCTCAAGGGCCTGTACTAGTTGGCAAGTGAGTGGGCTGGGTCGGCCCGCGAGCCCATCAATGCGAGGGTATAGTCTTCACGTCAACAGATGGTGACACGTGGACGGCCCTGATACAAGCGTGTTTTTATGTCTCATCATTTTGCCCCCCAAATTCTGTAGTATCGCTCGAGCGTACTGTAGAATTTAATAAGAAGGAAGCCTTGAATTTTGAATTATCCGAGGGTCAAGCCTCAGCAAGGGAGGTGACCGCTTGGCTTCCGTAACGGGTACAGTCTGACATTGCATTAAATGGTGTCATGTCCGCATTTAATGCTGAGTGGGAACGTAGGCGCGTGTACCCCGGGAGGCGTGAGGCGGTTACCAAAAGTGGGAGTCTCCCAAGGCGGGAAATGATTGCGTTTTCAAATCCCCAACCCTAATTAATGTAAATTTCTACCCTATAAATAGGGTTCCGGAAGGCCCTTTTGCTCTTTTCACGCATTCAACTTTCTTCAAGCAAATCAAGCAACAAGGATTCTCTACCATTTTCTGCGATTTTCAGCAAGCTCTTCTTCAATCTCTAGGTGAAAATCCCGCGAGTTCTTACTTCTGGTACTAACTTTTAGATTTAGGTTGAGAGAGTGAAACTCTTGAGTGAAGAAATCCCCTTATGTTGTGGAATTTTGAGACTTCCTTCTCCATTTTCTACGATAAGCTGTGTCTTCAAAGAATCACAGAGCAGGTATGGCCGGACTCCCCGTAGACGATTATGTGAGGGAGATTGATGAGATGTCAGTGGGGAGCTCTTCCCCTCATGGTAATGTACCTACAGCTGTTCCTATGGCTAGAGCGTCCCCAGGTGAGGGGATTCCCATGGCGATTCCAGTGGCCCAGGCTCCGGTTGATGCCAGGGATGAAGAGGTTGACGCCGCCATTCAAGGGATGAACGAGCGTGCTCCTGGAGGGGTAAATGACCTTTTTGAAGAGATGAACAATGTGATGGAAATGCAGAGGCAAGGAGAGAGAGTATTCTCTGTGCTTAACAGCGCTGTGAGACCTCAAGATCACAGGATCACAGTGGCCGTCATGGCCCCCGAGGGTGGTGCAGGGCCATCCGGGCGTCAATTTGAGACTGAACCTTCCAGAAGGAGTCAAAGGAAGGGAAAGGAGCCTGCCACTCGAGTGAGATAAGATAATCGTCATCAAACCGATAGATCTCCGGACGAGATTGAGAGCATCCTGACGCCCGATGATTTGGAAGAGTTGAGGGCAAAGGTGTACTGGGATGAAACGGTATTCCCTATGCGACTTCCTGAGGAAGGAGAGAGGGCCAACCGACCACCACCTGGGATGATAACAGTTTACTGGGATGCTGTCTTAGCCGGGGGCCTGAGGTTTCCAATTGCTCACGCCATTGCCATCATCTACCATCACCTAGGGCTTTGCCCTTCACAAATTCTGCCAAACGGCATAGCCTTAATCAACACTTTTGTAATAATGATGAGAGCCTTAGGCCACGCATCCTCGATTGCCAATTTTGATAGTTTGATACAGGTAGCCCGCTCACCACGCTCGTCCCCTACGGACGGGTTTTATTACGCCCAGGCCAAGTTGGGCTTTAAGATGATAGACTCCCCATCCACCTTCTACGGCGAGCATTGGAAGGAAAAATACTTCTTCGTGGGGGCCCCCAGAGGAATTTTTGGGGTTCACCGACAGTGGTTAATACATGACGAGGGTCCTTTGATTAGGGAAAGGACGAGGAATAAAGCCTTTGAGGATTGGGCAAAGGGATTAGCCCTCGAGATGAGGAGTGAGAGAAAGTGGATTAAGGCTGAGACCTTGATGAAGAACGAGGGAGTGCTGTTCCGTTACGGCTTGTCTTGCCCTCCAGATATGATACTCAACCCTCCAGCCGACATCATGACCCTCGACGGTTAGATTCTAGGAACTAACTGCTCTAACTTTTAGAATAGTCTCCTAACTTGGTGTGATTATTGTACCTCTGTACCAGTGATCCAAACAACCAACTTTTGATGCTCGTATCTTCTTACTTGCAGGTGTCCAAATATTATCACAAGGTATGAATGCTGAGGCTCTTTCTCTCATGCTGGGCGCCCAGGGACCTGCCGCCAACCCTCAGCCCTCGCAGCAACAGCAAATCCGCCCTCCCAACGCTCCGAGGGGGAGGGGAACTAGGCGAGGAGCCGGCCGAGGACAAAACGATGCTCGTGGATGTTGGAAAACACGAATCAGAAAGCAGCGGAATTTAAAAATTTTTTCCAACAAAAGGATCTAGGACTCGCAATCGTGTAACCAAATTCGTAAAGATAGAAAACTTACTTTTCTTTTATTCTTTCTTGAAGCGTTTCAAGCCACCCAAGAACGCTCTTCACGCGGCTTGATCCCCTCTCCTTGGTAAAGCTCGAATCTTCAAACTTCTAACTTGAAGTCTCTAGAGAAAGTCCACCAACTTGATCACAATCTAACTAGTAAGGATGCTAGTTCTCTAGTTAGTGTTTGGGCTTAACCTAGGGTTTAATTTAATCTTGGAGAAAGGAAGGTGTTCAACACATGAACCAAGAATTGTCTATTAGCTCTAAAGGGGAGCTCGAGCTCCCCTATATATAGGCAAGGGAGTGCCGAAATTCCTAGTCCTTTATGGGCTAGGATTTTGGTCCCTCTCTCCTATTACTTGAGGATCAAGTATTTTCAACCTTGACTTTGAATTCTAATTCTAGTCAACTTTGAAGAGAGCTTAAAAAATATCCAAACTATTTTTGGATAATTTTATACTTTATTTATTATAAAATAAATAACTTATTTTATCTAATTAATTAATTCATAATTAATTAACTAGATTATTTTCTCCAAAATTAGACTTTCTTTTTAATTCAAAATTAAACCAAAGTCTATTAAATAATTAACTAATTAATTATTTAATATATATATAATATATATATATATATACACGTGTGTGACACGTGTCACAGTGACACGTGTCACTCACGTGATCCACACGTGTGAATTCACACGTGTGGAACCCTCTTGGTCCGATTAACTCGTTTAATCATTTTCAAGCCTCAACTCATGTAACCAAGTTGTTGTGTGTGACCCTCTAGGTTCTCAATTCAATTAGCAGTGACCCCAATTAATTAATTCACTAATCAATTAATCAGTCCACAGATTAAACGACCATAGTCTAGCAACAGGTGTTTAACCCCTAGCTGAATTGGAATGTTCGGATTCGACAGAACCTTTAAGTCATTGAATCATGTGAGATACAATCCTCCTACTTACTATCTCTCAACCAAGATCTAGGGCAAGGGAATAATCAGAACCCTAATAATCCGGTCTTAAAGCTAAGTGCATTTCATATCCATTTGATCTCAATCCAAGAAACCCTTTTCTTGATGTCTTGATCTACTGCCTTGGCCAAGGACTCCATATGGCATATGAATGACTTACACAATAAGAGATCACCTTGCAAATGCAAGTGTAGGTCCTTTCTTGATTCTCATTCACTTTCATGAATCACTTGTGCAGCCCCAGCATAAGCCTTGAATCAGTTGTCTAAGGCGACACCCTTTAAAGCTTATACCTAAGACTACAGAGTTAACTCATAAAGTGACAAGGAACCTCAAGTCTAAGGATCAATTAATCACATCAATGACTCGTGAGATATTTCCTAATCTGGAAGTTTCCATTTCCTGAAATAGAAACTTCCTTTCCCATTTAGGAATATTCTCACACGGGGCACCTCAGTGAACTTACTTATTAAAGTAAGCACCCTCATGTATCACGCACGTATCAACTATACACTTTGCACCTCCATGAAACAAGGTGGTCCTTCTTTAGGGCGTGATCCCACAAGCAAGCCTTAGAGGAGTCAGGTTGACACTCCCACTGTCAGTAGGACTCATCGGCTTGGAGTATTTTACTAATCATGACTTATGTGATATAGGGCTCGTTTCATGAACCATTTCACCTAAATGGTAGAGTCCTATAGCCATCAGGATTAGGGGAGTTCTCATACATGCACAGCTAAAGTAAACGCATACCAAACAAGAGCATATAAAGAAGTGTTGCCTCAATTCGTTATTTCATTCAAAGATTGTCTGTGATTACAATAAGGAAAAGCACAAAGCGGATATACAATCGGCTTTCTAGGGCACTATTCCTAACAATCTCCCACTTGCCCGTCAAAGCCATTCTAAAGCTACTCTAAGTCCCATCTTCTGAAGATGACCTTGGAAAGCTTCTCGACTAAGGGGTTTAGTAAGTGGATCTGCCACGTTCTCTGCTGATGTGACCCTCTCAATTAGCACATCTCCTCTTTTGATAATATCACGGATTAGGTGATACTTCCTCATAATGTGCTTGGTCCGTTGGTGAGATCTTGGTTCTCTTGCTTGAGCAACCGCCCCAGTGTTGTCACAAAACACAGTAATGGGGTCTTTCATGCTAGGAACAACATTCAATTCTTGAATGAAGTTTCTAATCCAAACACCTTCCTTAGCTGCATCATTTGCAGCTAAGTATTCGGCCTCAGTGGTCGAATCAGCAGTGGTAGTTTGCTTGGAACTCTTCCAACTCACTGCTCCGCCGTTTAGGCAGAAAATGTATCCTGACATTGACTTAAAATCATCTAAGTCAGATGCAAAGCTTGCATCGCAGTATCCTTCGACAGTAAGATCTTTCTGACCTCCGTAAACTAAGAATAAATCTTTAGTACCTTTCAAGTACTTAAGAATATTCTTCACGGCAGCCCAGTGACCATCTCCAGGGTCAGATTGGAAACGACTTGTTATACTAAGTGCATAAGCCACATCCGGTCGAGTACATAACATTGCATACATTATGCTACCTATTGCTGATGCATAAGGTGTATGAGTCATTCTTTCCTTCTCAAGGTTAGTCTTAGGACACATTTTCTTTGAAAGACATGTTCCTACACTCATAGGAAGGTTCTTAACCTTTGCTGACTCCATATTGAATCTCTTCAATACTTTGTCAATGTACATCGACTGTGATAGTCCTATTAACCTTCTAGATCTATCTCTATAGATTTTAATTCCAAGGATATAGGACGCATCACCAAGATCTTTCATCTCGAATTGGTTCGATAACCATAACTTAGTCACTTTCATGTCATCCTTCGAATTCCCAATAAGAAGGATGTCATCAACATAAAGTACTAAGAATTGCACTGAGGTCTCCAATTCCTTTCTATACACACATGACTCATTCGAAATTTGGATGAAGCCAAACGCTTTGACCGATTCATCAAATCGAATGTTCCAATTCCTAGAAGCCTGTTTCAATCCATAGATTGACCTTTGGAGTTTGCAAACCTTTTGCTCACTCCCACTGAATGTGAAACCTATGGGTTGCTCCATATAAATGTCTTTGTCAATGTCACCATTGAGAAAGGCATTTTTCACATCCATTTGCCATATCTCATAGTCATAATATGCAGCAATGGCAAGCATGATTCGAATGGACTTTTGCATTGCAACTGGTGAAAAGGTTTCGTCAAAGTCCACGCCGGGTCTCTGAGTGAATCCTTTTGCAACCAGTCTTGCTTTGTAGGCTGCAATGCTTCCATCAACTCCAAGCTTTCTCTTAAAGATCCATTTGCAACCTATGGGTTTGACCCCATCAGGCAAATCTACCAAGGTCCAAACTTGGTTGGAGTTCATGGAATCCATTTCGGATTTCATGGCTTCTATCCACTGTTCAGAGTCAGAATCTGAAAGTGCCTCCTCATATGTTGAAGGATCATTATCCTTTTGAGAGATTTCATGGAAGAATCCATACCATCTCTCCGGCTGTCTAGGAGTACGTTCAGAACGCCTTAGAGGAGGATTTACATGTGTATCGAAATTCGTGATTGGTTGTAGTTGATCAGAGTGGGACGTTTCTTCAGTGGGTGGTATGGGGTCACTTTGTACTTCTTCTAATTCTATGATCTTGCCTTTCTTTTCTTTAAGGAACGGTTCCTCAAGAAAAGTGGCATTTCTGGAAACAAACACCTTTTGTTCAGATTGATCATAGAAGTAGTATCCTATGGATTCCTTAGGATAACCTACAAAGTAGCATAAGTTAGAACGAGATTCTAACTTATCTCCCACTGTCCTCTTCACGTAAGCAGGACAACCCCAAATTCTTAAGTAAGAATAACTAGGGATTTTACCATGCCACATTTCATAGGGCGTTTTAGGGACTGACTTAGAGGGAACAAGATTCAAAATCTTTGCTGCACTTTCTAGGGCATAACCCCAGAAAGAAGGCGGTAAGTCAGTGAAACTCTTCATGGAACGAACCATATCAAGTAGGGTTCGATTCCTTCTCTCAGAAACTCCATTAAGCTGAGGAGTTCCCGGAGGAGTCCACTGAGAGATAATCCCATTACCTTTGAGATGATTAAGGAATTCTTCACTAAGATATTCGCCTCCTCGATCAGATCGAAGTGCTTTTATCTTGTGACCAGTTTGGTTCTCAACCTCCTTTTGAAATTCTAAGAATTTCTCAAAAGCTTCAGATTTATACTTCATTAAGTATACATAACCATACCGACTAAAGTCATCAGTAAAGGTTATGAAGTACTGATGATTGTTTCTAGTGCTTACACTAAGCGGTCCACAAACATCAGTATGGATCAAATCCAAAACCTCAGTGGCACGTTCCACAGTTCCTTTAAAAGGGACTTTGGACATTTTTCCTTTGAGACAGGATTCGCAAGAAGTCAACTCTTTGAGATCATTTTCAGAGAATGATCCTAAAGTGTTTATCTTGCTAATTCTGTTCTTGGAAATGTGTCCTAATCTAGCGTGCCATAAGGGAGCTGAAACTTGGTCATCTCTCTTACGCTTTGTTTCTCGTTGTATATTCATAATATTGATATTTTGAGTTAGGTAAAGTCCATTACTTAGAGTACCGATATGAACGGAAGAGTTGTTCCGTTTGATAAAATATTTACCATTCTTAATATAAGTTTCATAACCTTCACAATCTAATATTGGAACTGAAATTATATTACGAATAATGTTCGGTACATAAAGGACTTTATTTAATACTAACTCAAAACTACCTAAATCTAATCTAATTGTGCCTAAAGCTCGAGCTTCAACGTTTGAGCCATCGCCGATCTTCAAGACACATTCTCCTTCTTTTAGTTGTTGAACATCACTTAGCATCTGTACATCATTACAGATATGAGTTCCACAACCGGTATCAAGTACCCAAGAACTAGAATTAATAGAAAGATTTACTTCAACGAGAAAGATACCTTTCTTTAGAGTAGCCTTGTACTCTGGGCAGTTTCTCCTCCAATGTCCCGCTTTGCCACAATGGAAGCAAACATCCTCTTTCTGATCACGCTTCTTCTTTTGGGCCTTCCCCTTCGAAATGCCACCAGTGGGCCTAAGGGGTTTCTTCTTCTTCTTTTGGGCTTTCTTGCCCTTACCTTTAGAAGGCCCAGAAGAGGAAGATGGAGCATTCACCATCAAAACCTTATTGTCCTTCTTGATCGTGCTTTCAGCAGTCACAAGCTGACTAATCAGCTCAGCTACAGTAGCACCAGCATGATTCATGTTGAAGTTAAGGACAAATGGGTTGAATGATGGTGGGAGCGAAGCTAGCAACAAATCCACTGAAAGCTCATCTTTCAGCGGCATGTCCATGGAGGCAAGTTTCTCAGTAAGGGCAAGAAACTTGAGTCCATATTCATGGACACTTGAACCTTCCCTCATTCTCAAGTGGAATAATTCCTTTGAAGTGTTATACCTTGTAACACGTTCATGAGGGCGGTAAAGTTGCTCTAAGTGGTCGTAAATCTCCCAAGCAAATTCCATGGCCTCATGTTGTCTTTGCAAGTCCGGAGACATGTTAGCCAACATAAGGCAACGGGCTTGGAGATTATCATCCTTCCACTTCTGAATCGCGTCCCGCTCGGCCCGAGTGGGAGCCTCCCCTTCAGGAGTAGGCTCCCCTTCGAAGAGAACATAAGTTCTCTTCTCAGAATCTAAAATGATTTTTAAATTCCTCAGCCAATCAGAATAGTTGGGACCAGTCAACTTGTTTGACTCGAGGATCGATACAAGAGGGTTTTTGGTTGCCATTTCAAAACACGTAGAGAATCACAGAATCTACGACCTAAATGGTGAAACAGAGAACTAGTGAGCATGCTGAATTATAACGATATACAAAAGATAAGGTCTTTAATCTATTGTAGCTCCCACTGTTTTTCAAAGATCTAGAATTCCCAAAGATCTAAGAGGAACACGTTTCCCAATGGGTACTAAGATCCTAGGCATTTTACCTCGAACCCACGACTCGCGGACATTCTTAGCAAGAACCCTAGGTAGGTACAATTTACCAATTCTAACACCTTTAGAACTCTTAGTAATTGTTTTTGCATCACCTATCTTTCAATATGGACCCACGACTCGTGCGACATCCATATTTACTTAGGCGTTAAGCTAGACCCATCAATCATAAGATCATGACCAAAACTTAGTTCGAACGACCCACGACTCGCGGACATCGCCCTCGCCAAAATTGACCACGAAATATTAATCATTTAAAATGATTAATTAGGTAACTAAGAACTAATAAGCTCCACTAGCTATCCCACGACTCGCGGACAATAACTAGCTTTACTTACTAAACTTAAAACCTATTGATGGAATGCTAGGAATTTAATTCAAAATTTGCATCTCGAATTAAACACCTATTTGTTCGAAATTAGCTTAATATTTAATGGGAATTTTCGAATCAACCGGAGAGTTGTCCGGTTCGACCTCACCAACATATATGTTATCCAATTTTATTAGTCTTGATTAATGCAAGTACACTTAAATGCATTTCAAACAAGCACATAAACAGATAACATGTCCTAGCATGATACTAACATGTAATGATCATGGGTTCTACCTATCTTATGCGTGATATGTGGGAGCCACTCCACAATCACAAGTTCTAACATACATGCCACATAAACAGTTCAAATCACATAAGGGAAAGCGGTAACAAAATACGAGCCCTATCTCTATTACATTTAACAATTGAGATTCCCCTCCCTTACATTTTGAGGGGTCTTCACTTATGGCCTCCTTGTTACTTGAATGTGGTCCATCTTACTCCATGGGTGCATTGTCTCCAAAATGAAAATAAAACCTCACCACCTATCTCTACTCTCAAATTACAATAAAAAGAAAAAGACATAAAGTAATAAGGCTCAATCTTCATATTGGCCTTAGACAATTACACGGGGCATACCCCGGCCTCAAAAACAGTAATATGGAAAGCCACATAATAAATCACATAACAGTACGCACATAAGTGAGGCTCCAACCTCAATTGAAAAACGCAACTATAGGGCTCCAACCCCAATTGAAACCATTCATGTGCATAAATTAAAACCATACATAGATCTAAACCCATGATCACCTAACATGCTTTTGCGAGAATTTAAATTTAGCCAATAAATTAAAATTCTCGTTTCAAGTCCTAATGACTCAAAACACGACTTAGATGCAATTCTTGTTCAAGAGCCTTTTCAATAAAACCCGAAAAACATTAAACTAATAAAATTCCAATTAATTTCCAAAATTAATAATTTTATTCTTTCATTATTTTCAGAAAATAATATTCATAATTTTTCCAAAAACCAAATCGCTTTAATTTCTCAAAAATCCCAATTTAATCAAAATTTTAAAATAATTTTATTTTACCAAAACTGATTTTAAAAGATAAAATTAAAATAAAATTAAATCGGGATTTTTCGGACCGAAAAACACGAAACACGAAAACACGAATGCACGGGCCCGGGATGACGCGGGATCGCCCGCCCGCCGCGCAGGAGCGCGCGCTAGGCGCGCGCCAGCGCTGCGCACAGCCGGCAGCGATTGCCGCCAGCGTGCGCGCGCCAGGCGCGCCCTTGCGCGCAGATGTGCGGCGCGGGCAGGCAGTCCCGCCCATCCCTGGGCGGGCGCTCCCGCGCGGTTGCGGGAGGAGCAGGCGGCTGTCCCGCACGGTTGCGGGACAGGCGAGCAGGGCGCCTAGGCGGGCGGGGAGGCCTCCCGCGCGGATGCGGGAGGGCTGGGCGGCGGTAATGGGGTTTGGGCGTGCGACGTGCTAGCACGCCCAATCCCATTCTTTTCGTGTCCCGTTTCGTATTTCCGGGTTTCTCCAAAACCCGTTTCAATCCAAAATTAAAAAATTCGATTTAAACAAATTTCAACTAAAACAATTTTTCAAAAACACGATTTGAGAAAACAGTTTTAGAAATTCAGGAAAAATTACAGTTTCGTAATTCAGGCTTTCTAAAAGAACTCATGAATACCTAATTCGCATCTAAGCCTAAGAATTTCTGCCAAATTCAGAATAATTGAGACGAATCAGAAACACGATTAACGAGGTGGCTCTGATACCACTTGTTGGAAAACACGAATCAGAAAGCAACGGAATTTAAAAATTTTTTCCAACAAAAGGATCTAGGACTCGCAATCGTGTAACCAAATTCGTAAAGATAGAAAACTTACTTTTCTTTTATTCTTTCTTGAAGCGTTTTAAGCCACCCAAGAACGCTCTTCACGCGGCTTGATCCCCTCTCCTTGGTAAAGCTCGAATCTTCAAACTTCTAACTTGAAGTCTCTAGAGAAAGTCCACCAACTTGATCACAATCTAACTAGTAAGGATGCTAGTTCTCTAGTTAGTGTTTGGGCTTAACCTAGGGTTTAATTTAATCTTGGAGAAAGGAAGGTGTTCAACACATGAACCAAGAATTGTCTATTAGCTCTAAAGGGGAGCTCGAGCTCCCCTATATATAGGCAAGGGAGTGCCGAAATTCCTAGTCCTTTATGGGCTAGGATTTTGGTCCCTCTCTCCTATTACTTGAGGATCAAGTATTTTCAACCTTGACTTTGAATTCTAATTCTAGTCAACTTTGAAGAGAGCTTAAAAAATATCCAAACTATTTTTGGATAATTTTATACTTTATTTATTATAAAATAAATAACTTATTTTATCTAATTAATTAATTCATAATTAATTAACTAGATTATTTTCTCCAAAATTAGACTTTCTTTTTAATTCAAAATTAAACCAAAGTCTATTAAATAATTAACTAATTAATTATTTAATATATATATAATATATATATATATACACGTGTGTGACACGTGTCACAGTGACACGTGTCACTCACGTGATCCACACGTGTGAATTCACACGTGTGGAACCCTCTTGGTCCGATTAACTCGTTTAATCATTTTCAAGCCTCAACTCATGTAACCAAGTTGTTGTGTGTGACCCTCTAGGTTCTCAATTCAATTAGCAGTGACCCCAATTAATTAATTCACTAATCAATTAATCAGTCCACAGATTAAACGACCATAGTCTAGCAACAGGTGTTTAACCCCTAGCTGAATTGGAATGTTCGGATTCGACAGAACCTTTAAGTCATTGAATCATGTGAGATACAATCCTCCTACTTACTATCTCTCAACCAAGATCTAGGGCAAGGGAATAATCAGAACCCTAATAATCCGGTCTTAAAGCTAAGTGCATTTCATATCCATTTGATCTCAATCCAAGAAACCCTTTTCTTGATGTCTTGATCTACTGCCTTGGCCAAGGACTCCATATGGCATATGAATGACTTACACAATAAGAGATCACCTTGCAAATGCAAGTGTAGGTCCTTTCTTGATTCTCATTCACTTTCATGAATCACTTGTGCAGCCCCAGCATAAGCCTTGAATCAGTTGTCTAAGGCGACACCCTTTAAAGCTTATACCTAAGACTACAGAGTTAACTCATAAAGTGACAAGGAACCTCAAGTCTAAGGATCAATTAATCACATCAATGACTCGTGAGATATTTCCTAATCTGGAAGTTTCCATTTCCTGAAATAGAAACTTCCTTTCCCATTTAGGAATATTCTCACACGGGGCACCTCAGTGAACTTACTTATTAAAGTAAGCACCCTCATGTATCACGCACGTATCAACTATACACTTTGCACCTCCATGAAACAAGGTGGTCCTTCTTTAGGGCGTGATCCCACAAGCAAGCCTTAGAGGAGTCAGGTTGACACTCCCACTGTCAGTAGGACTCATCGGCTTGGAGTATTTTACTAATCATGACTTATGTGATATAGGGCTCGTTTCATGAACCATTTCACCTAAATGGTAGAGTCCTATAGCCATCAGGATTAGGGGAGTTCTCATACATGCACAGCTAAAGTAAACGCATACCAAACAAGAGCATATAAAGAAGTGTTGCCTCAATTCGTTATTTCATTCAAAGATTGTCTGTGATTACAATAAGGAAAAGCACAAAGCGGATATACAATCGGCTTTCTAGGGCACTATTCCTAACAGTGGAGGTGCGGGGAACGAAGCTCCCCCTAGGGGCCCTATCGAGGACTTGACGGTGGATGGTGCCCGCGGGGCTACTCCTCCGCCGGTGGCCACCGAGGGTCCAATTTCACTGAGCTCGAGCGGCTCCCGAAATCGCTCGGGGGAACTGGTCCGTATCCATGAAACCATCCGATCTGACCGTCCGGGGAAAAGGAAGAGGCTGCTAGATTCCATCCCCATCTCTGGCAAAGGAAAAGAAGTGGTAGTGGGGCATAGAGGCGAGGGCAGCGACACTTCCTCATCAGAGGATGAGGATTTCTGGAAGATAGGCTGCAAAGGCGACACTCGCTACAAGCGCCAGTGGACTGAGGGTCCCGTGCTTCTGAAGAAGAGCGCCTACTCCATGAACCTCGTCTCGGACATCGTCGGAAAACTCCAATTTTCCGGCGATCACGATAAGCTGAACGAGCATGACGTCGTTCGTGTTGCTGATGACGCTTGTCACGCCCTTCTAACGGTGAGTCCTTAATACTCTCTGGAGAATTCCCACTTCCACTGTTCCAATTTTAACGCTAATCTTTGCTTCTGACTCTCCAGGAGGTAATCCCTAGGTTGAAGAACCTTCAGGGGCGAGCGCAGGCCTACTCCGAGCATAAGGCTAAGTACAAGAAACTGCTGCGAATCTCTGACCCTGACAAACTGCAAGAGGATTACAACCATGTCCACGCCCAACTGACCGCCGCCAACCTTGAGAAGGACCAGCCGAAGGAGAATCTGCAGAAGGCGGACGCGGCCTACCTTACTCTTGACGAGCGTCATAAGGAGCTGAAGGTGGAACGCGACCAACTGAGGGTCCATAATAGGGAGTTGAGCACACAGCTGGCAGAGAGCACTCGTCAGAATGAGGATACTAAGAAGGCTCTCGCTGATCTGCAGGGGAAGGTGGAAGGACTGGCGGCGAAGGTTTCCTGGGACGCCGTACTGAAGTTCGTGCGTTCCAAAGCTTTCGTATTTGCAGCTAACATACAGTGCTTCGACAACGCTCGGCGCTTCTTCCATAAGGCTATCGGGCAGATGGTGAAACTTGGCTTGGCTCCTGAAAGCGCTCGAACCGACGAGCGTTTGTGCATGGACCTAGATGAAAACTGCGAGCCTATGGTCCAAGACGAGGATCCCACTGAGAGTTTGGCGGAGCCGGAGTACCAGGAGTTGGTGCAAACGCTCCAATGGGAGTTCATAGCTGCCAATACTCTAGGTCCCGAGCCCATCCGCATAGAGGACGAGGGCACCGTCATGGATGCAGCGGATGTCGAGGAACCAGGCGAGGCTCAAACTTCTGACGCCCACGTTTTGGCCCCAGTTCCTCTTGCGACTGCCCCTCCAGAGCCTGACTCTCAAGCCCAGTGATGATCCCCTGGTTGTTGATCCCCTATTTTTGCCAGTTTAATTTCCTTTTCCTATTTACGAACAATTAACGTCTGTACTTAATCTGTAAGCTATTTTCCTGAAAGTTTTGGACTCCTTGATGCTTCTTCCTATATATTTGAACTCTTTTCTTACTGTTTGAATGTTTCTGCGCTTTCTTTTACTCTTAAATGTGGATGTTTTGGATTCGCTGTGCTTTCGTCACACTTGGTGATTGTACACTTGTTTTTCTTGTCCATGTGTGATGGGCGTGTATGTGCACGAGGGTGCTTCCTCCGAAGGTTCCCTGGCACTTATCACCTTGCACCATTAGTTTAATGTTTGTTAGCGTCCAGTGACGTGAGGGAGGCCAGTATGAGCGTGAGGGTGTTTCCTGATGGGATGCGGGCCCACAACAGTAGCAGTCCGGGACCACATTTTAAATTTTTTATTATAATACAAGTATTAAAATATTTCTAAAACATTTTAATACAAAGCGGAAGACTTAGCCGGATCTACTCAAGTATATACATGCAATTGATAATAAATTTTAAATCACTTAAGCAGATAAATATCTAACATGCAATTAACACTTAAGAGCACATAATTTATCATGCTTAAAATAAAATAACTGTAAAATATTACCGGCCTGCAAACATGGCTATCTAACGGCATTTTTCCAGCTCCTTGCCTACTCGTGAAACCGGCAGAGCTTCCCTGCAATATCCCCAGGGACACCCTCGGAGCGTGGGCTCCGAAAGTATTTCTCTAAATACTTAGAGAAAAAACTTTAAACTAGGAAACCCTTTTCACGGTTTATTCTCCCAAAATCAGGCGTTTATATATAAACACCTAATTAAAATTAATTCCGAAATAAATCGGAATTAACTAGGAGAAATGGGATATGGTTTCAAAGCTATTCTCTAGCCAAAACCTCTCCCAAATGTTGAATGAGAAATGAGGACCCAAGGCCCCTATTTATAGGGGAAAAACCGAGGGCGTTTCGGTCATTTTGGATTCAAAACCAAGGGTAAAATGGTAATTTCACATCCCACTTGCGTGTACAACTTGGACACGAAAACCAAGGATACCACGTTGAAGGTCTCTCCACCACGAGTCCAACGCCGCCGAGAACGCGCCCATCGGAGTACGCACGCGCCCACACGCGCGGCTACAAGGCGGCGCGTGTGATCACTTGCCGGCTAGGGTTTCCGGTGACGTGGCCTCTTCAGGAGCTGCCACGTGTCCGGGTCTGGTCCGACCCGGAACCGGACCCGTTCCGGTCCTATCCGGAAACCCGACCCGTTGACCCGACTCTGGACCCGTTGACCCGATCAACATGATGACGTGGCGTGATCTGGGCCGTCCACGTGTCGCACACGTGGCGTGCCACGCGGCTGCACAGTCAGCGCCACCTGGGCCCACTTGCTGACGTGGCGTGACACGTCAGTGCCACGTCACCTGCCACGTCAGCAAATTTTTTTTTTTTTTAAAATTTAAATCTTATTTTCTCCAAAATAAAATTCCGGGCATTTCCAACTCTTTGGAAATTGATTTATTTTCTTAAAATAAATCCCTTGGCTATTTTCAAACACTTTGAAAAATTCATTTCTCTTTCTCCTTTTATTATTTTCTCTTTGGGTTTTCAATTTGGGGCTTGCAGAGGGACCTGCAGGACTAATTAATTTTAGCTCCAAACGGATTAATATATTATCATCTCATGACAATAATTAATTACCGTTTAACAATATTTAACTCCACTAAATAAATATTGTTGCACTCTAAAATTAATTAAATTATTCACGAATTTCTCGATCTAGAATAATTTCGCATTTTACTCCTCCGTGTAGATATCCATGAAAAATAAATTACAACTACTATTATTTTTCATCTCCAATTTGAAATTTATTGATTCACCTTAAGTTCAAATTCTCTGTATGTGAAACACATTCAACATACAACTTCAGTGACGTTATCACGCGAAGTGCTTTGGCCAAAGTCTTAATTCGAACTTTTACAAATCTATTTCAAGGATATCTCTTACCTTCCAGCAAGGCAACAGATTCCTCGATCAATATAACTCTTTAGCACATTTCATGTAACCACCGAACATACAAAGTATTTTGGCCACCCGTTACCGAGACCTCACTTCGAGTATGTTACAGTGACTAACACTACATGCCTAAAGCCGAAATATTATCAGGATTAAGAGTACAATGCTTCCTGAGATTTTTTTTTTCATTTTAGATAGCAGTATAAAATGAATAATCTCAGTGGTCCAGTTCGATGTTTCCAATCCTATTGAAAATCATCAACGTGTTATAATTGGAATCACCATTCCCTATGACGAAAGACTAATCATCTTATATAACCACGTTATAGTCTTGATAAGAACATATTCTTATCTTACCGACTAGAACTTTAATGACACGTGATTTCGGTATTCAAAGTCTTTTCCTATGAAACACATTTCATATGAGAATACCACCACACGTCATTAATTATTAATGTGTGAAATACTCACAACTCGCTGTAAATTCAGTTTTATTAATTCAATAAATTGAATTTTCAGGGCACTATTCCCAACAATCTCCCACTTGCCCTAAATTCAATTTGGTCATACATCTAAGTCTTATTCCTTTCACATGAGTGTCAAAACTCGTTTTGCACTCTTTTACGCCAATACTTTAGTGAAAGAATCTTTTAAATGTTTCTCTGAGCCAACAACTAGGAAATCATGAATCCAATATATCTAAATGGCTGCTTCTCAAGCTACCATGTATTTGACTTCCATGTCGGTGTAAGCAATACAAGTCTGCTTAACATTCTCCAATTAACGGTTGCTCTTCCTAGAGTATACACGTATTCTAATGTCAAACATCTAGAATACAAATCAGATTGTAAATCCGAATCTTTATACTCTATTGAAATGAGCTCACCACTGTGGTAGACAAGCATATAATCTCAAATCCTTCTCAAGTACTCCAATATATGCTTTTACTACTACCCAGTATCAAATTCTAGGGTTTGACTAATATCTGCTGACTTAGACCTATTTATATAATAGACATCTGGCCCTGTACATAATATGACATACATAAAGCTTCCGCTGCGGAACTTTAATCAAGCTTTCTATCTCTTCAGTTGTCTTAGGACACTGACCCCGAGATAGATAAATTCCATATCTAAAAGCTAATAAACCTTTCTTGAAATTTGTCATATTATACCTTGCCAGCATCTTATCCATATATGCTTCTTGTGATAAACCAATCTCCTTATTCCTATGATCACGAACAAAAGTCTGATCCTTGGAATAACATTGGTCTCACATAGGTCTTTTCTTGTCAAAATGATTTGACGTCCGAATCTTGACCATTGACAAAATTCTTGCATCATTCCCAATGAGCAGAATATTAATTACGTACAAAGTGAAAACGTTACAACGCTAACATGATGTTATTTTGTACACTTCATGGTTCATCAGGCAATTATACAAATCCAAAGAATCTAAATTGCCTTATAATTCTGATGCTCCATAATCTAGACGCTTGCTTAAGATCATAAATCGATCTATTAAGCTCGCATTATATACACCTGATTTCTGGCTATGAAGCCTTCAGGTTGTACCATGTATCTCTTCTTCTTGAAATTGCCCATTCAAGAACATAGTCTTTACATCCATTTATCTAATCTCATAATCGATAATGAGATAAAATGGAGAGGATAATGGACTTAAGCACTATTATAGGCGAGAAGATCTCATAAATGATTTCTTCTTTCTGGGTAAAATCCCTTGCCATAAGCTTGCTTTAAAGTCTCTACTTTTGTCCATTTCTCCTTTTATTGTCTTGTAGAACCCAATTTTATCTAACAGGGTTTAATGCCTTCCGGCGCCTCTACAAGTTCAAGACTTTGTTAGAATACAAATATTCTAACTTAGATTCCATGGATATTGACCAAACGGTCAGCGTCTATATCTTCTACAGCTTCATTACACGTGACAGGATCAGATACGTTAGATTCAACCTCTTGGGTTAATCTTAGGTATCTTGTCAGGTGTCCTGACAATCCTCCCACTATAATGATGCTCTCGTGTACATGTCTCTACATCACATGTTGTATTTGGTACATCACATGTATCCAATATATTTTCAGTTATCACGGGTTTATGGAAATCAGTATCTAATACTGTTATTTCTTTTAACACTACTTTGCTTCTACCCTTTGTGGTTATCTATGTAATTATCTTTGAAATATTCACAAACATCTTTTGTGATTTCTCAAATGACAAAATATACCACCTCTTGTTCTTCTTAGGATAACCTTAGAACAAGTAAACCTTTGTTCTTTATTCTAATTTGTCAGGATCCATCCTTAACTCGTGGACCAGGCTATCTTAAATCCGAAGATAAAAGATACAGGGTTTTCACCTTAGCTACAGATCCATCAGTGTTTTAGGAACTGACTTAGATAGAACTAGGTTTGTTATTTTGTGTGCAAGGCCCCAAAACGAAATTCATAGGGTAGCATGACTCTTCATGAATCTTTACCATCTCTATCAGAGTTTTATTTCTCTTTTCTGTAATAAATCTTTGCCAAACCGTATCTCATACAGAAGGTTGAGATCTAATCTCATTTGAGAAATTCTATTTAACTCTGAGCATAGATACTTATCACTACTTCGATCTAATCGAAGTGCCTTGATATGTTTTCTAATTTGACTCTTTGACTTCAGTCTTATATTCTTTGAACTCTTCAAAATACAAACTTAAGTTTCATCAAATAAACATATCTGTATCTAAAGTAATCATTCAAATGAATGAGGAAATATCCAAAACTTCCTTTGCTTGAATAATCATAGGATCACATATTCATATGAACTGACACAAGCAAGTTCATGGCTTAATACCCTTTGTCTTCAAAAGGCTTCTTGGTCATTCTAACCTTCTAAATAGGATTCGCAGATTGATACTATTTTCAAGTCAATAGGACTCAACAATCAATCTTTGGATCCTATTCAGATTCAATTGACCAATAGATAGGTGCCACGTAGAAGTTTTTCCTCTTAGATGGTAAGTTAAGCTTCTTAATGTTAAACTTGAATTAGGGTTTTCATTGAGGTATAAAAGACCATATTTTATTGTGCCAAAGCAAATAAACCTTTTATTTTGCTTAATGGTAACCCTTTGTTTAAAACAAACAATTAAAACCCTAGTTATCAAATAACTTACAAAAATCAGATTTTTGTATATATAGCACGTATAATATTAAAACCCTTTCGCCAAAATACGACTTTATAGTCTTTACTGCTAATACAATTATACTTGTATTATCCCCGAGCAGTAGTTATGTGTTAGTCGTTTCTCAAACTTTTTGGTTAGTTTGAATCTTTGCAACAACTTGCAAATATGATTAGTTGATCTCAAATTCACACACCAGGAGTCCGGTGAATTTTCAACTAAACATATTTTCAACGAGTAAGATATCTTCATATCTTATCTAAACGGTATAACAAACAGACAGACTAAGTATTTTGGACAATTTCCTTTTCCAATACCCGTTACCACCGAAATAGAAACACTTTTCCATTGTCGGATTTGACTTTCTATTTCTGAACCTTCAATTGGGAACTTTTCCTTTTCTTTCTTCCACTTACTGGCTTTCTAGCCCGTGGATATTGATGTCTGATTAAAGAGAACTTTTCCCTTAGTCTATATTACCCTTTCTGCCACATTGAGGTCGTTCATTGGTTTTTAAAAAAATATTTAAAATGATCTTGAACGTTCAAACGACTTAGGCAGAGAGTATAGGATCGTATCCTATCTGTTAAGATTGTTTCTTTAAGCACAGAGGCTTTCAATCTTGTTTAGATTAGTTATCATATTGATAATATGATTCTGAATCGGTGATCCTTCAAACATCTTTAACTAACAACCTTTTTCGTGGCTCGTACCTTTGTACGATTCTGTCTTCAAAACATGTTCTTATCAGTGGACATCTCATGCATCTGATGCTCAAGAACATCTAAAACAGATGTCAGGATATAAGACTAGCCAGATCATCACACTTGATCCATTTAGAATAAGAGACTTTCTAATCCTGACTGGTTATAGTTTCCGAAATTTTCGGATAAGGTTCAGTGAGTACGTAAACTTTCGTGTCTCAACACGATGTCAAGATTCATTTCCTAGTCAGCATAGTTGAACTCTTACTAGCCTATTTCCTAATAGACATACAGTTTGGAGTGGGCTAAGAGAGATAGTAATTATAAAACTGAAATAAATAAATAAATGCAAGTTATGATTATGTATTTCACTTTCTTCTGCGTTCAACCAATAAATGAAATCCACGTAAGCATTTTGATTTACGCAATGGTGACTTGACCAACCGCAGTTGACTCCCCGGAGGCGAGGTCGAAAACTGCTTAGAAAAGCAAGAACTATTCTTAATCAGCATGTCATCTAGGTAACTCTTACCAAACAATGTCAATCCACCACGTCAACCCTTGGCCTCTAAGTAAATGCAACATAGCTCCTAAGGGAGGTTAATACATTACTTAGTCAAGTGTGTACCATTACCTAGAAGTCCGTACGAGTAGGTCAAGACACTCCACCGAGGCGTGGTCGAGCTGACTTCCCCGTATTTCATTCTATCCGTAGAAGTCTAATCTTGTATACCGCGAATATATACCCGCCGAAGGGAGTAGTATACATCCACTATACTATAGACGGGTAATGGAGGCCGTGAGAATCCAACTCTTTTCATCTCGCTCCCACTTGAATTTTTAAAAGGTGTGGATTATCTGTTGATTATTTAATAATCACTTTTGGCGTCTCATTGTTGGAAGTAATTAATCTAATTAATACCCTCCCACTAGGATTACTAAATCATATTTAAAATCCCAATAATAATATTTTAAGACAATAATAACAATTTATTAATTAGGCCAAAAAATATTAGTTCAATTATGCATCGCGTCTAATTTCTATTAAACATTACTATTTAATAACATTAAATAAAATATGCATAATTGTAAATATCATAATATCTCATATTATCATGATCATGCCATAAAATAAAATAATTAAGCATCCTTTCATATAATTATCACATAATTATCATGCTTAAAATTTTAAATGACACAAAATAAATATGCCATAAATTAAATCAATTAAGCATGTTGGTATAATTATCACATAATTATCATGCTTAAAATAAATGGCATAAAGTAAACATGTTATAAATAAATTATCTCATAATTTAAATCATGTTTACTGATTCGGTAATCAACCAGGAAGATTATTGAAATCGATTCCCAGAAAATTACCATTCCACGTAAATTCCCAGAAAACACTGGAGGGGTCACAACGGTCCCACTTAAAAACCAGCCTCCTTTGACAGAATTTACGTGCACAGTATCAGATTTAAAATTATGCATCACATGCATCATATCAATGCATGTATATATCTAGAGTACGGCTCTGATACCACATGATGGGATGCGGGCCCACAACAGTAGCAGTCCGGGACCACATTTTAAAATTTTTATTATAATACAAGTATTAAAATATTTCTAAAACATTTTAATACAAAGCGGAAGACTTAGCCGGATCTACTCAAGTATATACATGCAATTGATAATAAATTTTAAATCACTTAAGCAGATAAATATCTAACATGCAATTAACACTTAAGAGCACATAATTTATCATGCTTAAAATAAAATAACTGTAAAATATTACCGGCCTGCAAACATGGCTATCTAATGATATTTTTCCAGCTCCTTGCCTACTCGTGAAACCGGCAGAGCTTCCCTGCAATATCCCCAGGGACACCCTCGGAGCGTGGGCTCCGAAAGTATTTCTCTAAATACTTAGAGAAAAAACTTTAAACTAGGAAACCCTTTTCAGGGTTTATTCTCCCAAAATCAGGCGTTTATATATAAACACCTAATTAAAATTAATTCCGAAATAAATCGGAATTAACTAGGAGAAATGGGATATGGTTTCAAAGCTATTCTCTAGCCAAAACCTCTCCCAAATGTTGAATGAGAAATGAGGACCCAAGGCCCCTATTTATAGGGGAAAAACCGAGGGCGTTTCGGTCATTTTGGATTCAAAAGCAAGGGTAAAATGGTAATTTCACATCCCACTTGCGTGTACAACTTGGACACGAAAACCAAGGATACCACGTTGAAGGTCTCTCCACCACGAGTCCAACGCCGCCGAGAACGCGCCCATCGGAGTACGCACGCGCCCACACGCGCGGCTACAAGGCGGCGCGTGTGATCACTTGCTGGCTAGGGTTTCCGGTGACGTGGCCTCTTCAGGAGCTGCCACGTGTCCGGGTCTGGTCCGACCCGGTCCGGTCCTATCCGGAAACCCGACCCGTTGACCCGGCATGATGACGTGGCGCGATCTGGGCCGTCCACGTGTCGCACACGTGGCGTGCCACGCTGCTGCACAGTCAGCGCCACCTGGGCCCACTTGCTGACGTGGCGTGACACGTCAGTGCCACGTCAGCAATTTTTTTTTTTTTTTAAAATTTAAATTTTATTTTCTCCAAAATAAAATTCCGGGCATTTCCAACTCTTTGGAAATTGATTTATTTTCTTAAAATAAATCCCTTGGCTATTTTCAAACACTTTGAAAAATTCATTTCTCTTTCTCTTTTTATTATTTTCTCTTTGGGTTTTCAATTTGGGGCTTGCAGAGGGACCTGCAGGACTAATTAATTTTAGCTCCAAACGGATTAATATATTATCATCTCATGACAATAATTAATTACCGTTTAACAATATTTAACTCCACTAAATAAATATTGTTGCACTCTAAAATTAATTAAATTATTCACGAATTTCTCGATCTAGAATAATTTCGTTTTTTACTCCTCCGTGTAGATATCCATGAAAAATAAATTACAACTACTATCATTTATTTTTCATCTCCAATTTGAAATTTATTGATTCACCTTAAGTTCAAATTCTCTGTATGTGAAACACATTCAACATACAACTTCAGTGACGTTATCACGCGAAGTGCTTTGGCCAAAGTCTTAATTCGAACTTTTACAAATCTATTTCAAGGATATCTCTTACCTTCCAGCAAGGCCACAGATTCCTCGATCAATATAACTCTTTAGCACATTTCATGTAACCACCGAACATACAAAGTATTTTGGCCACCCGTTACCGAGACCTCACTTCGAGTATGTTACAGTGACTAACACTACATGCCTAAAGCCGAAATATTATCAGGATTAAGAGTACAATGCTTCCTGAGATTTTTTTTTCATTTTAGATAGCAGTATAAAATGAATAATCTCAGTGGTCCAGTTCGATGTTTCCAATCCTATTGAAAATCATCAACGTGTTATAATTGGAATCACCATTCCCTATGACGAAAGACTAATCATCTTATATAACCACGTTATAGTCTTGATAAGAACATATTCTTATCTTACCGACTAGAACTTTAATGACACGTGATTTCGGTATTCAAAGTCTTTTCCTATGAAACACATTTCATATGAGAATACCACCACACGTCATTAATTATTAATGTGTGAAATACTCACAACTCGCTGTAAATTCAGTTTTATTAATTCAATAAATTGAATTTTCAGGGCACTATTCCCAACATTTCCATGGGGGTCCCCTGACCGTACTTGTAGTGGGGCTCGAATTTGAACTTAGGAAACCTCTGAGGATTCGTCCAAGTGTTGGCCCCAACAATATGCACCTTCGTCTCGAACGCTCCAGTGGGTTGTTTATACTTAGGAATCAACAGTAGGATTTGCTAAGTATGGGATCAAAGCGAGCGTACGCGTGGGGCTAGCGTCGCTTAGAATCCATGAAAGGAATAATTTTGGATCCATTATTTTACGAGTGTGCTCTTACTCAGGAAGTTGAGGGTCATCGGGGTTTTTACGAGCGCGATCTGGAGTGGCGAGCACTCAGCTGGCGTAAATTAAGCATTTTGCTCCCCGTTGTTCGACACGCTCATTATTAGAACTTTATACTCTTAGGAATTGTCAGACTATTTCGTGGGGAGCGTTCTCAACACCCGGATAACTTTGCTTTGAAATGATTGAGGTATTACGTAGGCCGTTCGACGTGGAAGATGCTCGACACGGAGTAGGCCTTCTGTTGCCTGAATCATTTGATCAAATAGGAAAGCAAATAAATGACAAAACAAAGAACTAAATACTTACTGTTATACTTGCAATTTTCAAAATGATTACAACACGCTTTCTATCAAAAGAAAGTACTCCATGCCGCCAATGGGTAATTACAAAGACTGACGTTTACACATAGAACCTTCTGAGGTTGCACGCGTTCCACGGTCTCGGGAGACGCTCGCCTTGCAAAGTCTCTAGCAAGTAGGTGTTGTTTGCTCGTACTTGGACAACTTTGAAGGGGCCTTCCCAATTGGGATCCAACTTGCCCACGTGTTAGAAACCTCAACTTTTTTGAGGACCAAGTCCCCCAGTTGGAAAGTCCTTTCTCTGACTCGTTTGTTGTACTAGTGGGCTACAGTCGATTTGTACTTATGGATTCGAGCCCAAGCAGCATCCCTCCTTTCGTCTAACAAATCCAATTCGAACGCTCGGTTGCCTTCGTTGGTAGCATGCTCGAAAAAGACAACGCGGGCAGATTCTTGCGAAATCTCCGCAGGTATCATAACTTCGGAGCCATAAACGAGGGAATAGGGGGTTTCTCCTGTCGCCGCTCGCGGGGTAGTTCGGTACGCCCACAGGGCTCCTTGAAGTTCTTCAGCCCATTCGCCCTTCTTACTTTTGAGCATCGTTTTCAGATGCTGGAGTATGGTTCTATTGGTTACCTCAGCTTGACCGTTGGCCTGAGGGTGGCCCATGGAAGTGAAACGTTGCTCAATCCCAAGTTCGTTGCACCAATCCCGCGTGTCAGCGGCAATGAATTGGGATCCATTATCTGAGATGATTACCCTCGGGATGTCGTATCTGCAGATGATGTTCTTCCAAATGAAGTCCCTCACAACCTTGAACGTTATTTTCGCAACTGCTTCAGCTTCGGCCCACTTAGTGAAGTAATCCACAGCGAGTATTACGAATTTCTTTTGTCCGACCGCCATTGGGAGGGGTCCCACAATATCAATGCCCCACTGATCGAAAGGCCATGAAACATCAACAGGAATCATTTGAGCCGCCGGCAACTGAGGGGTGTTAGAATGAAACTGGCACTTAGGGCATTTCTTGGAGTAGCTAATGGCATCCTGCAACACCGAGGGCCAGTAGAACCCACTCCTTAAGACTTTCTTTGCCAAGATTCGACCGCCCGAGTGATTCCCACAACCTCCACTGTGCACATGTTCTAAAACTTCCTTGGCCTACGAGGGTCTCAAGCATCTCAATGGTGGGCCCCGGAAGGACCACTTGAATAATCGTCCTTCGGCGTCCAATGAAAAGCGAGGGGCCTTGTTTCTGATTTTACGAGCCTCAACTTTGTCACTTGGGCTGGTTCCATCCTGGAGGAACCTGATAATTTCGTCGAGCCAACAAGGCTCGGAGGGGTCAATCATACTCACCTCCTTCGAAGGTTCGCCTCTACTTATCAGCGTCTCCTCTGTTCTAAGAAATGTAACAGCGCGCCCGCTAAAACCATCCAGGGCGGATGCGAACTTTGAAAGAGCGTCAGCACGTTCGTTTTCTGCCCTTGGGACCTGCAAAAGGTGGAATTCCCTGAACTTGGCTATCACCTCCTTAGCACTCGCCAGATACTGCACCATGGTGGCTTCTCGAGCCTCATAAGAACCGTCAATTTGACTCGCGATCAACTCGAATCAACATATGCAGTGACCCGAGTGGCGCCATTTTGGAGCACAATCCTGAGCCCCTGGATGAGGGCCTCATACTCAGCTTCGTTGTTGGTGACTTGGAACGCCAGCTTGATTGCGTAGTCAACTTCAGCTCCGAGAGTGTTAGTGTGCATTATTCTCATATATTTGTGAGTATGTGGCCTTGATTTTAATGTTTAATTTGGATATATATTGGTGTCGTGATGTATTTTCGTGTTTTTAGTGCAGTTGGGCCGATTTCTTTATTATTGGAGTTTTATGGGCTGAAAATACACAACAAATCAGGACTAATCATTTTGAATAGATCAAGGCAGGATAAGACCAATTTTGGGGCTGAGAGTAAGAGTTGGTGAATCAATTGTTAATGGGTCATGCTGTTGTGTTGGGGATATTGATTTAATTTGGAAGCAAGTGGACACTTTATTGTTCACGTACATGCAGGAAGGCCTTTTAAGGAATTAGATTAATTTCATAAAGTGGGCTTGGTGTCTCCGATGGGCCCATGAGCTTTGGAATTAATTAAAAACCCATTGCAAATTGAATTCAGCTTAGGCAGCAAGTTTACGTGAGAAAGTCAAGTCCAATTAGGAATTGGAATTATTGGAGGCTATATATTTTGAGGATCACAAGGGAAGAGGGGATCATTCTTTTTCCATTCATTATTTTCTCACGCAGGCGTGAAGGTAGTAGCTTGAAGGCTTCTGAGATCGAGATCAATTCTTCTTCTTTTATTAATTAGTTTATGCTTTTCGTATTTTAAAACTATGAGTAACTAATTTCTTAGTACCTAGTTAGGAATTTACAATTTATGTTTTTGACATCGTGAGACCTAATTGGTTTTTATAATTCAGTTTTATTTCAAGTATTTATTAATTCTCTGAGTGTCGTGTTTATTGTGATTTGTTTGCTTAGTGATGGTGCACGATCATCTAAGTAGATTTAATTGCATATAGCCATTCATGATTGCATGAAGTTTATGTAATGCGAGATTGATATTTGTGGTACATTAACGAGAAGGATTGGTTGCAGTTCTCAACTTGTTGAGGGAATTAATAATCGAATTTAAATCCTGCACGTGTCGTGACTTGGTTGATTCGGGCTAGTGTTTTCTTAATTCTTAAAGCTGTTGACTCATTGAATCCTGTCGAGTGTCTCTAGGGGTTGTGAGTTGATTAGGGAATAACTGTCGAGTGTCTCTAGGTTATTCTATTATGTACGAGAAAACGAGTCGGAGTCGAGTGTCTCTATCTGCTATAGCTAGTCTATTTGAATAACTGAATTTATTTTTGCGTCTGTGATCGATGTCCTAAACTAAATTTTGATTCCTAGCTAGGTATTGGTTTTTCCACTGATTTATTAAAACCCAACTTCTAAGTGATTTATTGTTTTTCCTTTAGTTTAATTTAATTGTTAGTTAATTTAGTTAGTTTAATTAAATCCAAAAACCCCTATGATTTTACTTGTTAATTTTAGTGAATTTTCCTGTGATTAATTAGAATTCTTTTCAACCAATCTCTGTGGATTCGACCCGTTTGCACTATACTCTATTTTAGTCGTAAATCAGATTATAATTTATTTTGACGGATTCGACACTTGTCAAATTTTGGCGCCGTTGCCGGGGATTGGTAATTGAATCTAATTCTTTTTTCTGAACAGGAGCATTCACGGAAAAGACGATCATTAAACAATGTTTGCGAATGCACAACAGTTCAACAATTATGCAAACATTCCACGACGGGATAATGTGGTCAACTCTTCACCTTTTGATGAAATTAAGGACATGATAAATGCTTTGGCTTCTAACCTTGGTGCAGGTGTACCCCAAGTAGCGAAGGTTTGTCAATTCTGTGCGAGCACGTTGCATTCCACCGATGCGTGTCCATCCCTGCAAGAATGCACTTTTGAAAATGTGGACCCATTTGGATATCAGCCTCCAACGTACAATCCATACTCCAACATGTACAATCCCGGATGGTATGATCAATCCAACACGAGTTATGCACCAAATCCACCAAAATTCCAAAACTTCGTACCTAGACCGCCACAACCCCAACAACAAACTCAATCGAACCCACCTTTCGACCCACAAGAAATCCAAATTAAAAACTTGGAGTCCACGGTGCAAACTTTAGGATCCACTATTCAGAATTTGGAGAGTCAATTGGGGCAAATTGCATCGTGTTTAATAAGGTTGGAGAATCAAAGGAAGTTGCCTTCGCAAACCGAGGATCCTAGGCATAATTTTAGCGCCATCATGCTCAGAAGTGGTAAAGAACTTCTGACACCACTGGAGAAGGATCAGGGACGGAAATATGGGTCCAAAGGCGATCAGACAGGTAGTGCGACTTCTGAATATAACCATACTCTAAACTCAAATCGCAACAAAGAGACGGAACTCGTCGTGAAACCTAAACCCTTGATGGTCCCGCCTCCATTCCCTCAACGTTTCACAGAAACGAAGAAACAAAAAGAAGAGAAGAGTATTCTCGACACGTTTCGCAAGGTTGAGGTGAATATTCCCTTGTTGGATGTAATCCAACAAATTCCCAGGTATGCAAAAGTCCTCAAGGAGCTCTGCACAAATAAGAGGAAACTGTTAGGTAACGAAAAGGTAAGTGTGGGGGAAAACGTGTTCGCCATTTTGCAAAAGAAACTTCCCCCCAAATGCCATGATCAAGGTATGTTTTCCATTCCGTGCAAGATTGGGAATTTAGGCATTAAAAAGGCGATGTGTGATTTAGGTGCAAGTATTAATGTTATGCCACTTTCTGTATATAATGCACTTAATCTTGGCCCCTTGAAAGGAACATGTGTCATCATTCAGTTGGCGGATCGCTCTATTGTTTATCCAGAAGGTGTTTTAGAAGATGTCCTCGTTCAAGTCAACGATTTAGCCTTCCCGGCTAATTTCTTCGTGTTGGACATGGAGGATAATTATTCTGAGAAATCCTCTGATATCCTTTTGGGTCGTCCCTTTTTGAGTACTGCCAATGCTAAAATAGATGTTAAAAAAGGCTTGTTGACTCTAGAATTTGATGGTGATGTTGAGAAGTTTAATGTTTATGAGTCAAGTAAAGGTCCTAATAAATTTTCTAGTGTTTTTAGCATTGATGTGATAGAAAACCTGCCTAATGAGCTGAACAATGTAGAGGAACTAAGTCTTGTTGAAAACTTAGAGAGTAAGGCGAAGCATATTGGGTTGTCTATTGATCCTTGTGGGATGGTTTTACCATTAGAGGCTTTTAAATCTATGAATATGGATATTCTGATGCTTGATGCGCCTAATGCTACAACTGAACTAAATTCTTTCGTGTTTCAGGCACCTATTTTGAAATTCAAGAACTTTTTGAATAATCTGGAGTATGCCTTTAAGGGAGGAAGAAAATATGCAGATTCAAAGCTGATACACGATGATTTATGGAATGAGCAGTTTTTTGAGGTGTACGACCTTAAGGTTCGGTCATACCTTACTGTCACGCTCTGGTATGCAGATATTCTCGACCACTTAACCACTATTTTCTTTAGATCTCACATATTTTTTGAGTACAGGAATCCAAGAGTCATTGTGAAGGATCATGGAAAATTTTTTTATAAGTGGTTGACGAAGTCTGTGCTAAGAAAGTGTCGAATTATGTTGAGAACCTCTATGAGTCTTCATCCCCAATCTAGAGGGCGTAATGGATTAGAAGCTTCATCACCACATAGTCGAGGGGATTTATATGGAGGTTCTGCCTCCATTTGAGTGGATTGATGCTCTTGGTTGTCTTGCAGGCGCGCTTTGTTTGCCACATTTTTCCGAATTGCTGTTGTTACACTGCTGATGTTTCTGTACAGGTTTGACCCCTAGGTGTGACCGTACCCCACGCTCATACTATTTTTGCGGAAAAAAAAAAAGCCCCCAGATCTGCGCTTCAGGGAAGTCCTCTTTTCTCTCGATTTTTTTTATGCCTTGAGGACAATGCATGATTTAAGTGTGGGGGGAGGGATAAGGCTATTTACTGTTTGGCTTACGTGCTTAAATTTGATTTTCTTTTTTCCTGCGTCAACTGTTTTGACTTGTTGTTTACTTGAATTTGAGGATGTTAGAAATTGTGAATAATTTATTCCTGTTTTGAATGTGTTTGCTTAAGCTTGAGCTGTGAATTTTTGCTAGAACTTATTAGACAATTGAATACATGAAAGATTGTGTGAAATTTGATTAATTAGTATGACTTTGTGCCATTATTTCTCACGCACTAATTGAACAGTTTATGTACTTTGCTTAGATAGGTTAGTTATGTTTTTCAATAAAGTTCTAAAAATTGATTAGAATCCACTTTAATTCCCTTCGAGGCGAAATAGATTGGTTGACAAATAATTCGGGAGATTACTTAGGCATTCTTGTCGGTGTTTTTAGCCTTTTATTTGATTTTCACTAAATAACATTGCCCGATTGACCCTGCTGAGCCTTAGTATTGTGCAAAGTTTCTTTTTTTAGCCGCGTTACAAGCCTAATGCACAATACAAATTCCTACCCTTATCTTTATACCTTGCTTACTCATTTTCTTTTTGGGGATTGTATTGATTGATGTCTAGACTCCTTTTTCCTTGGTTTGAAGAGAAAAGTTTCATTATGTGTTGAATAGAAAAATTGTGAGATTGATGAAACAAAAGAGGAAAAAAAGAGAGCGAAGTCAAGAAGAAAATAAGAGAAAATGAGCTGAAAAATAGAGAAAAAACAAATTGAAAAAAAAAAAAACGAGAGTGAAAAGAAAGAAAAAGAGAGTTTGAGTCTTGTTGAAAATTCAATAAAGGGTTGGGAATTCATTATGAAAAAGGGGAGTCTTTTGGGAAGAGATAAAAGGGAAACACTTGGGATTGGTTTTTAAATGTGTAAGCACGGTGTTAGCCTTTGATTTACTTTTTCCTACCTTGACCCAAACCTACATAACAAGCTCGAAAGACCTTTCGATCCTGAGTTATTAGTTAACCAAATTAGTGGAGATTGGAGTGAAGGGTGTATTCGAATTTGATGATTGGTTCTTATGGGAAATATATTAACTTGTTTGTCTAATCTTTGTACATTCTTTAGTTCAATTCACACTACACACGAGGGTATGACTTTTGTACTAGTTAGTTGAATTGCATGCAATTGAGTAATGTGTTTGATTTGCTAGATTCGTTTAGGCGAAAATTCAAAGTTCGCTTTGGTGAATATGTTTGATCGGAGTGATGTTTCATTGATCTTTATTTCCCTCGAGGACGAGTAATGAGCAAGTGTGGGGGGATTTGTTAGTGTGCATTATTCTCATATATTTGTGAGTATGTGGCCTTGATTTTAATGTTTAATTTGGATATATATTGGTGTCGTGATGTATTTTCGTGTTTTTAGTGCAGTTAGGCCGATTTCTTTATTATTGGAGTTTTATGGGCCGAAAATACACAACAAATCAAGACTAATCATTTTGAATAGATCAAGGCAGGATAAGAGCAATTTTGGGGCTGAGAGTAAGAGTTGGTGAATCAATTGTTAATGGGTCATGCTGTTGTGTTGGGGATATTGATTTAATTTGGAAGCAAGTGGACACTTTATTGTTCACGTACATGCAGGAAGGCCTTTTAAGGAATTAGATTAATTTCATAAAGTGGGCTTGGTGTCTCCGATGGGCCCATGAGCTTTGGAATTAATTAAAAACCCATTGCAAATTGAATTCAGCTTAGGCAGCAAGTTTACGTGAGAAAGTTAAGTCCAATTAGGAATTGGAATTATTGGAGGCTATATATTTTGAGGATCACAAGGGAAGAGGGGATCATTCTTTTTCCATTCATTATTTTCTCACGCAGGCGTGAAGGCAGTAGCTTGAAGGCTTCTGAGATCGAGATCAATTCTTCTTCTTTTATTAATTAGTTTATGCTTTTCGTATTTTAAAACTATGAGTAACTAATTTCTTAGTACCTAGTTAAGAATTTACAATTTATGTTTTTGACATCGTGAGACCTAATTGGTTTTTATAATTCAGTTTTATTTCAAGTATTTATTAATTCTCTGAGTGTCGTGTTTATTGTGATTTGTTTGCTTAGTGATAGTGCACGATCATCTAAGTAGATTTAATTGCATATAGCCATTCATGATTGCATGAAGTTTATGTAATGCGAGATTGATATTTGTGGTACATTAACGAGAAGGATTGGTTGCAGTTCTCAACTTGTTAAGGGAATTAATAATCGAATTTAAATCCTACACGTGTCGTGACTTGGTTGATTCGGGCTAGTGTTTTCTTAATTCTTAAAGCTGTTGACTCATTGAATCCTGTCGAGTGTCTCTAGGGGTTGTGAGTTGATTAGGGAATAACTGTCGAGTGTCTCTAGGTTATTCTATTATGTACGAGAAAACGAGGCGGAGTCGAGTGTCTCTATCTGCTATAGCTAGTCTATTTGAATAACTGAATTTATTTTTGCCTCTGTGATCGATGTCCTAAACTAAATTGTGATTCCTAGCTAGGTATTGGTTTTTCCACTGATTTATTAAAACCCAACTTCTAAGTGATTTATTGTTTTTCCTTTAGTTTAATTTAATTGTTAGTTAATTTAGTTAGTTTAATTAAATCCAAAAACCCCCATGATTTTACTTGTTAATTTTAGTGAATTTTCCTGTGATTAATTAGAATTCTTTTCAATCAATCTATGTGGATTCGACCCGTTTGCACTATACTCTATTTTAGTCGTAAACCAGATTATAATTTATTTTGACGAATTCGACACCTGTCATAGAGGGTCCCTAAGGGTTACCCTGGCTCCTCCCCCTTGTGAGGTCGAGGAGCCATCTATGTGCAAAAGCCATAAACCATCTTTTGCCGAGGGCACGGTGTCTAAGTTGAAACGTTCTACCAATAAGTCGACCACGGCCTGAGCCTGTATCGCCGTACGAGGCTCGAAGGTGATGTCAAATTGACTAAGTTCAATTGACCATTTAATTAATCTTCCTGAGACGTCCGTCTTTGCAAACACCTGTTTGAGGGGCTGATCTGTAAGCACCACGATAGAATGCGCTTGAAAATAAGGCCTTAGCCTCCGAGAGGCATTAACGAGCGCAAAAGCAAACTTCTCTATTTCCATGTATCTTTTCTCCGCTCCCTGTAGAGTCTTGCTTAAATAGTACACAGGCATATGCTTACGTTCGCGAATCGCTACGAGGACAGCGCTCGTCGCTTCTGAAGAAATTGACAGATAGACAAACAAGTTCTCCCCCGGATTAGGTTTGATCAACAAAGGTGCGCTCGAAAGGTACCGCTTCATGTCCTGCAAGGCTTTCTCACAGTCCTCGCCCCAGGTAAAATTGCGAGCGTTACGCAAAATTTTAAAGAAGGGCAGATTCCTGTCTGCTAAGCGGGAGATGAACCTGTTTAGTGAAATGATCTTACCCACTAGCACCTGGACCTCTCTCAGATTGCGAGGGGAGGGTATGTCCAAGATTGCTTTAATCTTCTCTGGGTTTGTCTCTATGCCCCGTTGGCTGACCATGTACCCCAAGAATTTACCCCCCCCCCCCCCGGCGCCCGCCCGCCAAATGTACACTTGGAAGGGTTCAGTTTCATACCGTAACGATGCAGGATGTTGAACGCTCGTTTGAGGTCTTCCAGATGAGAATATTGGCGTTCGCTTTTGACGATCATGTCGTCCACATATACCTCCATAGACTTTCCAATTTCACACTCGAACATTCTGTTGACAAGGCGTTGGTATGTCGCTCCTGCATTTTTGAGCCCAAAGGGCATAACCTTGAAGCAATAAACACCAATATGGACTACGAACGCAGTTTTGGGACGATCTTCAAGAGCCATAAATATCTGATAATATCCTTGGAAAGCGTCCATCATGCTCATAAGTTCACACCCAGCAGTCGAATCCACCAACTGGTCAATTCTAGGTAGTGGGTATGGATCCTTAGGACATGCCTTGTTGAGGTCCGTGAAGTCATTGCACATACGCCACTTGTTGGCGCTCTTCGGGACGAGCACCACATTGCAAAGCCATTCGGGGTACAGAATTTCTTCTATGTACTGAGCATCAAGAAGTTTATTGACTTCTTCCTCTATGACCTGCTTCCGGAACCCATGAACATCTCTCTTCTTTTGTTTTATAGGTTTGAAGGCCGGATCCACGTTCAGTCTGTGGACAATAACGCTCGGGTCTATGCCCGAGAGGTCGAAGGCTTTCCAAGCAAAGACATCAATATTTTCTCGCAAGAATTCAATCATCATAATCTGAGAGGGACCGTCGAGGCCGGAACCTATTTGCGTAGTCTTATCAGGATTCCCAGGCTCCAACTCGATGGTCAGAAAGCTCTCCGTAGGTTCTACCCGCACTTCAGGCCTCGGCTGTTCGAGTGCTCGTTTCTTGCCTGTAATTTTCTCGCTGGTATCTCCCGAGGGTATATGATCCTCGTCTTCCGTGGGGGAATCCCCAGCCGTTCCGAGGGGTGAATTCCCCGCATCTACGGGTTTGCCCGCGGCCTTCTTTTTATTCTTCTTCTTGTAGAGTTTGACCCTCTTGCGCTCGGGGCCATCTTCATCTAATTTGGGGAAGTCAACAGACTTTTTGGTGGAGCCTACTTGGGTAGGTTGCCTGGGCTTGTGGCTTCGAAGGGGCAATATGTAGCACTCCCAAGCCTCCTTAACATTACACAGTACCTCTCCGGTACCCTCGGGAGTGGGAAATTTGACCTTCTGATGATAGGTGGAAATTACGGCTTTGAAGTCGACAAGGGCTGGGCGCCCAATGATGATGTTGTATGGCAGGTTCACTTCGACCACTACATAGAGAACATTTAGGGTTTTTCGCTGTGGGGCGCGACCGATAGAGGTGGCCAAGCGAATTTATCCGCGAGGGACGATCTCGGAACCCCCAAAGCCGACGAGGGCTGTTCTGAGGGGTTCGAGCGGGATGTTTGTGATGTTCATTTTCTGAAACGTGGAGTAAGGCAAAACATTCACGGAGCTTCCACTATCAATTAAGACCCTCTTTACAACGTGGTTTTGAACGTCTAAGCTAACCACCATGGGGCAGTCAGAGGTTTCACCGACCCCACGGGGTGTTACAATATGCTCTAAATCTTTCTCTGTGAAACCTACGCTCTCATCCTTTTCCGAGCTGATGAGCTATCGATGGAAAGCACTGGCCTGGGCTGAGAAGATCTTTGATCATAACTCCGAACGTAGCGACGCCGACAAGCGTTAGAATCACCCCCCGAGGGTCCTCCAGCAATCATGTGGATGACCGCGAAGGGCTGGTTTTCCATGTCTGAGGCTTTCCCTTTGCCACAGTCGCTTGGCTCGGTGTGGTGGTGGCGCGGACTCCGCGATCGTGAACGGCTTCTTCGTTGGGTACGCGCTCGCTCAGCGCAATGCTCATCATACCTCGCCAACACCTTCACGAACTCCTTGTGGTGTCCCCCCAGCGATTAGCCTCTGAATCTCACCCTCAAGCTAAAGACATTCGTTCGTGTCGTGCCCCTTCTATTTGTGGAAGGCACAATACTTTCCCTAGCGCTTTTGGGCCTCAGTTTCTCTTAGTTTTGGCGGCCTCTTGAAGAGTCTCTTATCCACCATGGAATATACCTCTGCCATTGGGCGGTTAAGGGGAATGCGCTCAAACTTTCGTGGGCGAGAGAAATTCCGATGAGCGGGAATAAGGCTGCGACGGCGACCTCTATTGGTTTCTCCTCTGTCCTCAGGGGCTTTGCTGGGGCGAGGGGCGTTTGCCATTTTCTGATCCCTCGCGATGTACATATCCTCGAGGGTGAAAAACGAGTCAGCTATGTCCCTAATCTCCATCAACGAGCGTGGCTTTTTCTTGGCCACCTCCTCCACGAATTCTTTGCTGACATAGTGCTTCATATTGACGGCTCCAAACAGAACGTGCCTTAAGAAGTCCAACGAGGGCTTCTCTACCAATAATATCTTCTTGTTGAACCTTCCCATGAAAGATCGGAGGGTCTCATTCGGCCCCTGGACCAAGCTGTAAAGGGCAGTTGCGGCCGGGGCCGGTGCTTTTAAGGAGTTGATATGGCTTACAAAGGCATCAGTTAAGTCATAATACCCTCGAATTGAGTGCGGGGGAAGTTTTTTGTGCCAATCTTGAGCCATTCCAGTGAGGAAAGTGACGAACACTTTGGCCCAATAGTTGTTAGGGTGATCATATAAGTGCATCAGATGCACAAAGTGATCCAGATGCTCGGCTGGATCGGTGGTTCCATCGTACCTATTGACAGATGAGGGGATTTTGCCCTTCCCCGCGCGAGTCATCAATACCTCCTCAATAAGGGGCTAGTTGCCGGTCATGATTCTGTAATCCCTGTCGTCGGGATCCTCGTAGCTGGCTTCCCTTCTGCGCTGAGAAATTGGGCTGCGTGGCCGGCGAGCGTCTCTGGCCCTGGACCTCTCGTCCCCATCACAGGGGACTTGAGACCTTGCTCGAGAGAGCTGCTCAACCACATTCTGGAGCCCCTTAAGCTGGTCTTGCACAGCGGCAAGCTGAGGGTCTCCGACGTTTCTGCGGTTTGCCCTCTCTGTGGCCCTTGATTGGACCTCTTCATTGTCTCCGGCCCCCTCCTTTTGAGAGGCTCTCTTATCTTGAGGGGCCTTCTCATTTCCAGCGGGTTACTGCCCTTGGTGGACCCTCTAGGGGGTCTCGTTTTCTTGAAGCGGTGGAGAAGGAGGTTGCTGGGCCCTCAACGCGTTTTGAGCCATCGTCAACGGGTGAGCCGGGAGTCCTCCAAGGGGTGGGGCCACTCGTGTGCCCGCCAGTGAGGGGAAGTAGGCCACAGTGAAATGTTCCCAAGCATTCTGCACGGCTTGGCCTTCGCATTGTGCGTACAACGCCTGAAGTTGCTGAGTAGTGACCTGAGGCATTTCTACTCCTTGTATCTCCCAAGGCAGCGACAGAGAAAGATTTAATGCCCCCACTTGGTAAGGCTGGACCATGGGTACCATTCCGGGCATCATTCCGGGTTGCATGTAAGGGTACCCAGGAGGCGGCATGGCCATGGAGTACATGACTGGATGCGGGACGGGAACGTTGGTGATGGGACCCGTAGGTGGAAGAATGGAACTGGGTCCTCCCACAATGTTCCCACCAGGTGGGAGAGTTGCAACCACCGTTTCTACATTTTCGACCCCATTTCCCGCAGCTGGTGGGTTCGTACCTCCGGCGGGGATGTTGCTCTCTGCGTTCTCTTCGTTGACTGGGGGAAGAGCGCCCTTGTCTCCTACGGCTCCAGATCTCGTTGCTGTCAACATTTCTGCAATGGGAGGTGTTATATCTCAACTTGCTTTCCGAGGAAGAAACTGATGATGTCAAGGATGGTAGTGATGGTTTCCCACAGACGGCGCCAAAAATGATGGTGCAGAATAAGGATTTCTAAGATGCAACCAACACTTTGATATTTTGTTTATGAGGGGAAGACCATCACAAGCGTTTGAGCCTCAGGGTCTGGGTTTGCGGTGAGCGTGGGTTCTTCCAGCTAGGATAACACCAGTTTATACAAGGGGAATGCAACAAGAAAATGATAAAATGTGGGGAGTTTGGGGAAGATGAAGATCCCAGAAAAATGCAGTAGTATGGTTCAGAGAAAAATGCTAGGTTTCTTGTAGAAGAGGATGACTTGGGAGAAAAAGCAAGTGTTCTCCCTTATTTATATGTTGGGGATGAGGGTAATTAGGTAAATTGACCGTGTGGTCCCAAACCTGTGTTGCCCTAACACGTGGCAGCCCGTGAGGGTATGAGAATGACATTTCTGAAAAAGGGGCGACGTATCAGATGCAAGGTGCGCACCACCTTTGTGTCAGAGGTTGTTGGCGAGGGTCGCGTGAGAGGGAGGTTCCAGATCCGTTTTACGAGGGTTTGGATCCACCACGGCGGTGGGGGATCACACACGAGCGCATAGGTGACGCTCGAAGAGTGCTCGGACTGGTTCCCCAAGGCATATGATGACAAGTGTCGAATCCGTCAAAAATAAATGTAAAACCTATTCAACGACTAAACACAGAGTATAGTGCAAACAGGGTCGATCCACAGAGACTGGTTGACTTATTTCTCACATAATTACAAGGAATTCACGAAAAGCAACAATTAAAAGGGGGGTTTTTGAATTATTAAGACTAAGGTAAACAATTAAAATAAATTAACAAGAATTAAAACTAATTAAAACTATCAAGCAAATCACGTAGGATAAAATCAATCAGAGGGAGAATTACCTAGCCAGGGATATTCGATTCGAATTACTATATTGATCATTGACTCAAGGATTAATTCAAGTTATTCAGACAGATTGGCTATAGTTGATAGAGACACTCGACTCAACCTCGTTTTTACTTAATTAGTCGGATAACCTAGAGACACTCGACAGGATTTAATGAATTCGCAGCATTAAGAATCATAAAAACACCAACCCTAATTAACCAAGTCGTGACACACGCAAGATTTAAATTAGATTATCAAATCCCTTAGTGAACGATGAATTCTATCGCTAAAACCCTATCACTAATTTACCACAAATTATCCATCAACTTTACTACACTTCAAGCATCATGAATGGCTATATGCAAATCAAACAACCTAGAGATCGTGCACTATCCCGAAATTGCCTAATCACAATAAACACGAAACACGGAGATAAGATAAATGCCTAAATAAACATGAATTAAATAAAACGTTTAGGTCTCACAATATCCAATTCGAATCTATAATCCCTAACTAGATAATTAAATACTTAACTACTAAAGTTCATAAAAACAATAGAGGAATTCATTAACATAAATAAACTAAATTATCTAAGAAGCAAAGAAATAAGATAAAGAAAGAAAAGCTCTATGGAGATCGCCGGAGCATGCTCCAAGAATACTCCTCAAGTGTTGCGTGTCGTCTCTCCCCGAAGCTCTTGCGTTAAAGTCTTCTCCTCTTTCCCAAAGTTGCTGCCAAATAAATATAAGCCCTCCAAGACTTTGTTTCGTAGCCTCCAAGTCATCCCCAAAGCAGGCTTCTCTATTCCTATCTCAAAAGCAATGGGCAAGCCTACGTTACCAAGAAATCAAGGCCCAAAAGCCAGTTAAAATTAATTGCTTCGCATGTGCTGCATGCATGCAAGAACTTTAATTCCAATAATATCCAATACTTTCCAATAATTTCCATGTAGCAACAAGTCTCTTCAAGTCGCGACTAACTTCAAAGATCAATGGGGTTTCACTTTCGCATTGCTTTCCTTCAAAATGATCAATTTGTTTCAATTTCGCATTCGAGTCCCAATTCTACAATTAAAACAATAAAGTATTAATCCTCTCAAAATTAAATCTAATAAAAGCACTAAATAGGACTAAAATTCAATCATAAAGAAGACGAAATAATGAGTTATCAAATCCCCCCACACTAGCCATTTACTCGTCCTCGAGGAATCATGAAAATCAAATGGAAACAATACCACCCATCAAACACGAACACAAAGGCAATCATCGAATTCTCGCCTAAACAAGTCTCGCTCATCAACACACTACTCAATTGCATAAAATCCAACAAATTAGTATAAATAGCATACCCTCGTGTAGTGTAGTGTGAATTGAACGAAAGAATGTACAAAGACTAGATTGATTAGTCTATGATTTCCGCCTAAGTACCAATTATCAACTTCGAATGCATCATTCACTCCAATCTCCACTAATGTAGTTAACTCATGACTCGGATCGATAGGTCTTTCGAGCTTGTAATGTAAGGCTTAGGGTAAGGGTTAGGAAAATTTTGGAATTTAGTGACTAACACACCAAACTTACACATTTTACAATAAAAACCTGTGGTATTTCTTTAATTTTCATCTACCGGACTCCCCTTGTTTTGCCTTATACAACTAAATTCCCCCCTTTACTCATCGAACTTTTTATAACTCAAACACACTCTTACTTTTTTTTTTCTTTTTTCTTTCGTTTTTTTTTCTTTTTCTGCTCATTTTTTTTTCTTTCTTTGACTTCTTTTTCCCTTTTTCTTTTGATCTTCAACATGGCATAATCTCTCAACTTTCTCAACTTTCAATTCAGCACAAAGGATAACAAGGAGCCCAAAGATATCTAAAATTTCAAACCCAAAATGAGCAAGCAAGGTGTGATTCAAAGTAGGGTAGGGAAAATAATGTTGTGCATCGGCTTGTAACGCGGCTAAGAAGAAATTTGCACAACATTGAGGCTCAATGGGGTCAAATGGGATGATTTTATTTGTGAAAGGGTCAAGAAAAGGCTTACCACCGACAACGATCGCCTAAGTCACTTCCCAAATCAATCGTTAACTAAAAATTTCGTCTCGAAAGGAGCTAAGATGCATTCTAATCAACTTTTAGACTAATTTGAAAATCAAAGACCTTTCTATCTAAGCAAAGTACATTAATTCATTCAATAGTGCGCAAGAAATGAGGGCATACTACTATACTAATTCATCAAATTCTACTCAACTTTCATGCGTTTAATAAACCTAACTCGTTCTAGCTAAATTCAACAATCAAACCTAATAGAAAGTATTCAAAATGGGAGAAATATTTCCACAATTATCAACATCCTCAAGTTCGAAGTAAAATCACAAGTTCAGCTACAAAAACAAAATTTCAAAAAAATTTCAGTTTTAGCACTAGTAGACCTAATCCCCCCACACTTAAATCATGCATTGTCCTCAAGCATTAAAAATAATCAAGATCTAGAGTAAAGAGGACTTCCCTGAAGTTCGGGTTGGGGAGGTAGGGCGTCTGGGCATGTAAATTTCCCATTTAATTTGAAATTCTGGAAGTGGCGTGGGTGTTAGGCGTGACCACGCTCAAGGGTCATGTCAGCAGAAAATTGACAGCAGTTATCAGCAGCATATCAGCATTATCTGGGCCAGGTTACGCGCTCCTGCAAGACAGAAAAGGGCAGAAAATCAACACAAACACCACGAGAACCGAAAAAAAAAAACAAAAAAGGAAACTGAGGGAAGAAAATGGCGCCTAAATCGCCAAAACTTGGGTTGCCTCCCAATAGCGCCCTTGTTTAATGTCCTAGGCTCGACAAGACTTGTTAAAGTGCTACTCAAATGGAGGTACACCCTCCATACAAATCCCCTCGACTGTGTGGAGATAAATCTTCTAGTCCATTACGGCCTCTAGATTGGGGATGGTAACTATAAGAGACTCGCAACGTGGCTTCATACTTTTTCATCAAAGGCTCCATCAACCGTTTGTAGCAATGTTCACCAAGATCACTAATGATGGCTCTAAGATTCCTGAACTCGAAAAAGATATGAGATCTGAGGAAGGTAGTAGTCAAATAATCAATAATATCAGCATACCAGCGCGTGACCTTAGAGCGTGGCCACGTCTTACGGTCAAGTGTCTTGAAAAACTGCTCATCCAGGAATTCAGCCTGGGTACGCTTTGAATCAGCAAATTCTGTTCCGCCTTTGGAAGCATAAATCAGATTATCCAAAAACTTCTTGAGTCCCACAATAGGTGCCTGCAAAACAAAAGAATTCAGTTTAGCTAAGTCATCAAATAGTTTCAAATTCAAAGCCTTTTTACTCGCAGGATTAACATGCCCTAATGGAATAACCATATCATAGATATCATCATGCAAACCAACATGTTTCGGCTTACTCTCAAAATTTTCAACTACCCAATTTTGAATGGATTCAAAACTTAGCTTTTCCACATTGTTAAGCTCAAAAGTTTCAATACTTGGGTTTTCAATCACATCAACACTTAAAGCATTAGATGATTCATTAGGATCTTTACTTGACTCATAAATATTAAATTTTGCAATATCACCATCGAATTCTAGAGTCAATAAGCCTTCTTGAACATCTATTTTAGCATTAGCAGTACTGAGAAAAGGTCGCCCAAGTAAAATATCAGAAGTACTCAAAGAACTTTCATCCTCCATATAAATCACATAAAAATCAGCAGGAAAGACTAATCCATCAACTTGCACGAGTATGTCCTCTAATACTCCATCTGGATACACAATAGATTGATCAACCATCTGAATTATGATACCTGTATCTTTCAAAGGACCAAGATTCAGTGATGAATAAATAGATAGAGGCATAATATTAATGGGCGCACTCAAATCACACATTGCTTGCTTAATCTCAGCCTTGCCAATTTTACATGTAATGGAAAACATACCTTGGTCTCCGCACTTAGGAGGTGATTTCTTTTGCAAAACGGCGGAGACATTCTCTCCAACACTCAGGATTTCATTACCTTTTAGCTTCCTTTTGTTGGTGCAGAGTTCCTTCAGATATTTCGCATGTCGTGGGAGTCGTTGGATTGCATCCAACAAAGGAATATTGGCTTCAACCTTCCGAAAGGTCTCAAATATACGTTGCTCCTCCTTTTCTTTTCTTGCTTGGATCAGGCGCTCTGGAAACGGTGGTGGCTCCACCCATGGCTTAGGCTGGACTACAATTTCTGACTCTCTGTTGCGACTGGAGCCTAAGGCGTGGTCACGCTTAACAGTCAAGTCGCTCGTCTGATCAGTTTCTGCTCTGTTCTGACGAGTTTTGGTCTTCTCCACTGGGGGAGGCAGTTCCTTATCACTTAGGATCGTGATTGCACTCATGTTTCGCCTCTGATCTTCCGTTTGTGATTGAAGTTTCCGTTGATTCTCTAATCTGCTCAATGAGGCTGCAATTTGACCCAACTGGGTCTCCAAATTCTTAACTGAGGTTTCCAACTTTTCAATCTGATCAGCTTGTGGGTTGAAAGGTGGGTACGGTTGAGGGATTGGTTGTTGGGGTTGTGGAGGTGTAGGTACGAAGTTTTGGAAGTTTGGTGGATTCGGTGCATAACTCATAGTGGGGTGATCATACCATCTGGTATTGTACATGTTGGAGTATGGATTGTACATCGGAGGTTGATATCCGAATGGGTCCACATTTTCGAAAGGGGATTCTTGAAGGGATGGACACGCATCGGTGGGATGCAACGTGCTCGCACACAATTGACAGACCTTCGCTACTTGGGGTACACCTACACCAAGGTTAGAAGCCAAAGCACTTATCATATTCTTAATTTCATCAAAAGGTGAAGAGTTGACCTCATTAACCTGTTGTGGAATGTTTGCATAATTGTTGAACTGTTGTGCATTCGCAAACATTGTTGAATGATCGTCCTTCCCGTGAATGCTCCTGTTCATGAAAAGAAATAAAATCGATTAAAAACACAGTCCCCGGCAACGGCGGCAAAATTTGACAAGTGTCGAATCCGTCAAAAATAAATGTAAAACCTATTCAACGACTAAACACAGAGTATAGTGCAAACAGGGTCGATCCACAGAGACTGGTTGACTTATTTCTCACAATTACAAGGAATTCACGAAAAGCAACAATTAAAAGGGGGGTTTTTGAATTATTAAGACTAAGGTAAACAATTAAAATAAATTAACAAGAATTAAAACTAATTAAAACTATCAAGCAAATCACGTAGGATAAAATCAATCAGAGGGAGAATTACCTAGCCAGGGATATTCGATTCGAATTACTATATTGATCATTGACTCAAGGATTAATTCAAGTTATTCAGACAGATTGGCTATAGTTGATAGAGACACTCGACTCAACCTCGTTTTCACTTAATTAGTCGGATAACCTAGAGACACTCGACAGTTATCTTCCCTAACAAATTCACAATCCCTAGAGACACTCGACAGGATTTAATGAATTCGCAGCATTAAGAATCATAAAAACACCAACCCTAATTAACCAAGTCGTGACACACGCAAGATTTAAATTAGATTATCAAATCCCTTAGTGAACGAGGAATTCTATCGCTAAAACCCTGTCACTAATTTACCACAAATTATCAATCAACTTTACTACACTTCAAGCATCATGAATGGCTATATGCAAATCAAACAACCTAGAGATCGTGCACTATCCCGAAATTGCCTAATCACAATAAACACGAAACACGGAGATAAGATAAATGCCTAAATAAACATGAATTAAATAAAACGTTTAGGTCTCACAATATCCAATTCGAATCTATAATCCCTAACCAGATAATTAAATACTTAACTACTAAAGTTCATAAAAACAATAGAGGAATTCATTAACAAAAATAAACTAAATTATCTAAGAAGCAAAGAAATAAGATAAAGAAAGAAAAGCTCTATGGAGATCGCCGGAGCATGCTCCAGGAATACTCCTCAAGTGTTGCGTGTCGTCTCTCCCCGAAGCTCTTGCGTTAAAGTCTTCTCCTCTTTCCCAAAGTTGCTGCCAAATAAATATAAGCCCTCCAAGACTTTGTTTCGTAGCCTCCAAGTCATCCCCAAAGCAGGCTTCTCTATTCCTATCTCAAAAGCAATGGGCAAGCCCACGTTACCAAGAAATCAAGGCCCAAAAGCCAATTAAAATTAATTGCTTCGCATGTACTGCATGCATGCAAGAACTTTAATTCCAATAATATCCAACACTTTCCAATAATTTCCATGCAGCAACAAGTCTCTTCAAGTCGCGACTAACTTCAAAGATCAATGGGGTTTCACTTTCGCATTGCTTTCCTTCAAAATGATCAATTTGTTTCAATTTCGCATTCGAGTCCCAATTCTACAATTAAAACAATAAAGTATTAATCCTCTCAAAATTAAATCTAATGAAAGCACTAAATAGGACTAAAATTCAATCATAAAGAAGACGAAATAATGAGTTATCATATGACCTTTGAGCGCCGAAGTCCCGAGCGACAAGAATATGACCCTCATGCGGGTGATTCCCTGAGAAAGGTAACCCTGAAGGCCGGGATGGGAGCGCCGAGCCTACCGGTTCGGGCCCTTTACCTGAATAGTTGGCCGAGGCTCAAGGGCCTGTACTAGTTGGTAAGTGAGTGGGCTGGGTCGGCACGCGAGCCCATCAATGCGAGGGTATAGTCTTCACGTCAACAGATGGTGACACGTGGACGACCCTGATACAAGCGTGTTTTTGTGTCTCATCATACTCCCTAAATTGAGATTTCATTTTTTATAAATTATCAACTAACATAAATATGTTACGCAACAGCTGGTGGTCGAATGAAGAACTTTTATGTTAATTTGAAGTATTCAATTGTGCTTTTTTGGAACTATATTTAAATTTTAAGGAACTGTAACCTTTTTTTTTTTTTTTGGGCAATTGGGGAGTATATTCAAAATTCAAATACCATTTGGGGAGAACTAATTCTTTTTTCTTGGCTTGGGGAGTATATTCAAAATTTAAATATCATTTGGGAAGTTAACTCTAAATATCTTTCAATTATTATTTTTATTTTGGTTTAAATTAATTAAGATTTTATTTTCTTTGAATTAATTAGAAATTCAAAAAAAAAAAAAGTAAAAATCCAACATGTATATTGTAAATGAGCTGGCCAATTTTGATATGCCACGTAGGCATTCCAGTGCCACATGTTCAGATGGTATTCCAATAGCAATGTGAGGTTTTCCTAAGTCAAATTAGGGCTCCGATTGAGATTTGATCAAAAATTTGAAAATTTTGAATTAAGTGCTCCTAGAATAAAAAGATCAAATTAAAGTCCAAAAAATCAAATGAGAGTATGTTATTGTCCCGAATTTACAATTTTCCCTATTAATGAATTGATTAAACTACTCTCCACAAGTAAAGATAGATAAAATTTAACAATATATAATAGGGTAAATTCACAAACTAATTTTACTATGCGTTAGCCGTTATACTATGTTTCTCATTCTAAAGACTCAGTCTCAAAGTTTGTTTCCCACAAGACCTTTTGGAACTTCCAATAGAGATCTATACCATTATTTATTTATCTATTCATTCATCTTAGCTAATATTGATGACACATGACCATTCTTTTAAATATTAATCTCTGTCTAATCATCATTTAAAATATTAAAAATACCCTTACTAATTTCAAATCTATAGTGGTTAATTATCCTTCATGCAGTATTATAAATCACTTTTTGTACCAAAAAAAAAACGGACATGGTGCGACTTTTCTGATAAAGTACTTTTAACCCAAGAAATTTTAGTATTTATATATTTTTTCAAAAATTAAGATAATATATGTTTACCCTAGCTAGTATTTCATAAAATACATATTCTATTTGAATAGGATCTAGTTGATGAAATAACTTTTACTGATATAACGACATAAATATCTTTTTTTTTTTTTTTTTTTTTTTTTGACACACATAAATATCCGTATTGATCACAGCTAATTTAGTATGTTTTTTGCTATATATATATAAAGCAAAAAAGATTGAGAAACTAACCTTGTGGAAGTGCTATCTTTTGAAGTAGTTCCCAGCCTTCATCTTCGCTCAAATACTTGAGCTTGTGGACATAATACTCTCCTGCACCTATCTTCTCATTTCGTGTTGTCACCAATACTCTGCAGCGGTCCTCTACAATGCGGAAGAAACGACTTAAGGTATTCCAGTGATCAACTTCCCAAATGTCATCTACAAGACTACAAGTCTACAACCACCAAACATTTCTTCTCATCTTGTACACCAAGCAACTTCATGGCCAAATCCTCTTCCTCCATTCCCCTATTGTGATGTTCTTCGTTGGGGAGAAATTGCTTTAGTAATTCTTGAAGAACATTTTTGAGTCGGAATTGCTGGCTTATACAAACCCACACTCGTACATCAAAACTGCGTTGTGTGCCGCCTCCCCTCTGTAAATTTTTGTGGCGAGAGTGGTCTTCCCCAGCCCGCCCATTCCACATATGGAAATTACTCTGTTAGATTCAAGCAGTGATTCAAGCAGTTTTATTTCATCCTTCATCCCAAAAAAATGTTGTTCAGTCTCGTAACCAAATGTTTTCCTTGACCATTCGATGTCATGGTCGACCGAATTTGAAGAGCCTTCTCCTGTTTTAGTCATAGACTCTGCTCTTTTGGTGAGATCGGCCATGCGGGATCTGATGCCTTCGATCTCCTTCCCGATCTGATGCACATTCAAATACTCGCCCAAAATACAAGTAGATCGTTTGAGTTTATCTTTCAGGTTTTTTCCTCCTTTTTTGGATTGAACTTGAATAACATATCTTTCAAGCACATTCTCGGCCTGAATGGCCAAATCTCGAAGCTTGAAGACCCAATCACGCACTGTTTCCGAGTTGTAGCGATCTCTTCTTTTATCAGAGTCCTTCAAAAAAGAGTGCATGGTTTCGAGCTGCCTTCCAACCTCCTCAACTTGGCCACCAACACTCGATAAGAACTTTACTTCCTCGATCAATAGATCCCGAAGTGTTTCCAGAGCCATTGTAGGCTTGTAGCAACTGCATCAGCCATTTCTTTTTCTTTTTCTTTTTTTTTTTCTGATACAATTTAGTGCTGAGATTCTAGATATTTTTGTTCTTGCAAATCATTGCAAGCCACTCCCATATATAGATATACATGTACACGTTTTACCGCCTTCAATAATTGAGAATATTATATTTATTAAAGAAAAGAAAAAGGCCCAAAGATTATATTATTTAGTGGCACGTTGTAAAAAGTAAAGGACAATTGAGCATAAGTCAATAATTGAGAATATTATGTTTATTAAAGGAAAAATGGGGCAATTATTCAACAGTACCAATAATCCTTAATTTTTATCCAAAACCCCCTAATTCAAATTTTATACATTTACAATCCCCCAATACATAAAACATTTTTTCTAAACCCGCTAATCACCTAAAAAGTCTATTTTACCCCCATTTTTTTTACTTTGTCCATACCTTTTTTTTCCTTATTCCACACCTCATCTTCTTCATCCTTCATTTCACCGGAGCACCATCACCACCACCGCCGAAGATAATCCAAAAAATCCCGAAAAAACCACAGGGTGATAGGGCCAAAATCACGCTCGGATTAACGTTGTACACGTGTCGCCATCCGCATACACAGAGCTTGGACGCTCGCGTTACAGGGCTCGCGGACCAATCCAGCCCATTCACTTGTTGGCTAATCCACGCCCATGCGCCTCGGCCCACTATTCGAGCGAGCGGTTCAGGCTGTCAAGACCCGGCACTCGTGCTACGGTCTCTCAAAGTCACCCTTCCCAGGGAAACGATTCACGAGGGCACCTCCTTTCGTACGCTCGATTATTTGACGCTCGTGAGTCATCTGCCAGAGGAAACCCTCTCGTACACCCCTTCGAGCGTCACCCACGCTCGGGTAAGATCTGCCCCAGGAAGCATCCGTACGCCTACATGACAGATCTAGAGCCTCCCAGCGCACGACACTTGCCAACAACCTCTGACACAGTGGTAGTGCGCACCTCGTACCTGACACGCCGCCCACTTTTCAGAGGTATCACTTTCATACCGTCACAGGTCGCCACGTGTTAGGGCAACACAAGTTTGGGACCACTTGGTCAAATTACCCAAAGCACCCTCACCCCTAACATATAAATAGGGAGAAATCCCTGCTTTCTTCCCCAAGTCATCTTCTCTACAACTCACTTGCACTGAACTGGGCATTCTCCTCCATTTTTCTTCTTCTCAAGCTCTGCGTTACACTCACCTCAGCTGCACCCTTATCGCACTTGCATCATTGGTGTTATCCTAGTTGGAAGAACCCATGCTCAAAAGGAAACCCTGTTCCTGAGGCTCAACACCTGTGATGGTCTCCCTCTCCTAAACAAATCTTAAAGTGCTTGGTGTTAAGGCAACCTTCTAAGTTTTTGCACCATCATTTTTGGCGCCTTCTGTGGGAAACCATTGTCTGCATCTTCATCTTCATCAGATTCTTCCTCTTGAGCTAGTTGAGAAGTAACACCAACGGTTTTCAGTCATGGTGACAGCAATAAGATCTGGAATTACGGATAACAGAAGCGCTATTCCTCCGGTAAATGAGGAGAACGTGGAGAGCAATATCCCCGCCGGAGGTGTACCCCGACCTACTGCCAGAAATAGGGCCGGAGACACGGAGGCAGCAGCAACAACTCTCCCACCCAACGGAAACGGGGCAGGGGGATCTGGTTTTGTTCCTCCTCCTCCGGCGCTCATCCCCACCACCCCTGCCTCTAATCCCGCCGCTTATTCCATGGCGATGCCGCCACCAGGGTTCACGTATGTGCAACCCACCATGGTGCCCAGGATGATGCCGGGCATGATGCCCATGATCCAACCCTACTAATTGGGCACGTACAGCTTCCCATCTCCATGCCTAAAGAGATCCAAGGAGTGGAGATGCCACCAATAACCAGAGAGAAGCTCCAGGCGCTCTACGCTCAATGCGAGGCGCAGGCCGTGCAAAACGCCTGGAATCACTTTGCCTCTACTTACTTCTCCCAGGCGGGAGGCTCGCGGGCGGCCCCTCCGCTTGGAGGTCTCCCGGTCCACCCTCTTATGATGGCTCAGAATGTACTGGGAGCCCAGCCACCTCCACCGCCTCCAGCGCAGGGAAAAGATGCCCCACCGAGGGTGGGTCCGGAGTTACGGCCAGGAGAGAAGGAGAAAGATCCCCCCGCGAGGGGAGATATTGAAGAGGAGGTCCAATCCAGGACCACCAGAAAAGCCAACAGGAGGGAAGGAGACGACCCTTAGATAGCTGCAGTACAGGACCAATTAGAAGACCTGCAGCACATAGTGTGATAGCTCTCTCGAGTGCGGTCTCAAATCCCCCATGAGGGGGATGAGAGGTCCAAGGCCAGAGACGCTCGTCCTCCCCGCAACCAAGTTCCCCTGCGTTGGAGGGAGGAAGACTACGAGGAGTATGACCGCGAGGGTGGGAACCACAGGCCTTTGACAGGCGGTTCGCCCCTCATTGACGACGTCCTGATGGCCCGTGCTGGGAAGGGCAAGATTCCTACGTCCGTCAACCGGTACGACGGGACCACAGATCCGGCCGAGCACCTGGATCACTTCGTGCACTTGATGCACCTTCATGAGCATTCCAGTCACTACTGGACCAAGGTATTTGTCACTTCCCTCTTGGGAATGGCCCAGGAGTGGTATAAGAAGCTGCCTCCCCACTCCATCCGAGGGTACAACGACTTGACTGATGCCTTCATGAGCCACTTCAGTTCCTTGAAGGCCCTAGTGCCCACTGCCACGACTCTCTATAGCCTAGTACAAGGACCCTACAAGACTCTCAGGTCCTTCATGGGCAGATTTAACAAGGAGATTTTGCTAGTGGAAAAGCCCTCAATGGACTTCTTGAGGCACGTGCTGTTTGGGGCCATCAATATGAAGAACTATGTCAGCAAGGAGTTCGTGGAGGAGGTGGCAAAGAAAAAGCCTCGCTCGCTGATAGAGATCTGGGATATCGCTGACTCTTTCTTCACCCTCGAAGACATGTACATTGCGAGGGATCAGAAACTTGCCAACGCCCCTCGAACCAGTCGGGGCACGGAGGACAGGGTCGAATCCAAGAATCGTCGCCGAAGCCCAGCTCCCGCTCGAAGAAATTCTCCGCCCCCTCTCGGGAAAGTACTGCACCTTCCACAAGCAGAAGGGACAAGACACAAATGAGTGTAGCCAACTGGAAAATGAGATTCAGAGGCTCATCGGGGGGGGGGGGGGCACCTCAAAGAATTTGTGAAGGTGCTGGAGAGGTATGACGAACATTGCTCCGAGCGTGCGAGAGCCAGAGGAAGGAGCCGCTAGCGCTCAAGAGGCCCACACCATCACCGTCCAGGGACCAGCGAGCGCAACAAGCAGAAGACCCTCGATGTGGAGAACCAACCCATTGCGGTTATCCACATGATTGCTGGAGGATCCTCAGGGGGAGATTCCAATGAGTCCAGGTGCCGCCATGTCCGGAGTTATGATCAGAGACCTTCCCAACCCAGGCCTGTGCTCTCCGTCAACAGCACTTCACGCTCAAAGGAGAATGACATTGTGGGGTTTACAGAGAGAGACCTAGAATACATTGTAACACCCTAACCATGTTGTAAAGAGGGTCTTAATTGATAGTGAAAGCTCTGTGAATGTTCTCCCTTTTGGGAATAGTGCCCTGAAAATTCAATTTATTGAATTAATAAAACTGAATTTACAGCGAGTTGTGAGTATTTCACATATTAATAATTAATGACGTGTGGTGGTATTCTCATATGAAATGTGTTTCATAGGAAAAGACTTTGAATACCGAAATCACGTGTCATTAAAGTTCTAGTCGGTAAGATAAGAATATGTTCTTATCAAGACTATAACGTGGTTATATAAGATGATTAGTCTTTCGTCATAGGGAATGGTGATTCCAATTATAACACGTTGATGATTTTCAATAGGATTGGAAACATCGAACTGGACCACTGAGATTATTCATTTTATACTGCTATCTAAAATGAAAAAAAAATCTCAGGAAGCATTGTACTCTTAATCCTGATAATATTTCGGCTTTAGGCATGTAGTGTTAGTCACTGTAACATACTCGAAGTGAGGTCTCGGTAACGGGTGGCCAAAATACTTTGTATGTTCGGTGGTTACATGAAATGTGCTAAAGAGTTATATTGATCGAGGAATCTGTGGCCTTGCTGGAAGGTAAGAGATATCCTTGAAATAGATTTGTAAAAGTTCGAATTAAGACTTTGGCCAAAGCACTTCGCGTGATAACGTCACTGAAGTTGTATGTTGAATGTGTTTCACATACAGAGAATTTGAACTTAAGGTGAATCAATAAATTTCAAATTGGAGATGAAAAATAAATGATAGTAGTTGTAATTTATTTTTCATGGATATCTACACGGAGGAGTAAAATGCGAAATTATTCTAGATCGAGAAATTCGTGAATAATTTAATTAATTTTAGAGTGCAACAATATTTATTTAGTGGAGTTAAATATTGTTAAACGGTAATTAATTATTGTCATGAGATGATAATATATTAATCCGTTTGGAGCTAAAATTAATTAGTCCTGCAGGTCCCTCTGCAAGCCCCAAATTGAAAACCCAAAGAGAAAATAATAAAAGGAGAAAGAGAAATGAATTTTTCAAAGTGTTTGAAAATAGCCAAGGGATTTATTTTAAGAAAATAAATCAATTTCCAAAGAGTTGGAAATGCCCGGAATTTTATTTTGGAGAAAATAAAATTTAAATTTAAAAAAAAAAAAATTTGCTGACGTGGCACTGACGTGTCACGCCACGTCAGCAAGTGGGCCCAGGTGGCGCTGACTGTGCAGCCGCGTGGCACGCCACGTGTGCGACACGTGGACGGCCCAGATCGCGCCACGTCATCATGTTGACCGGGTCAACGGGTCCAGAGCCGGGTTAACGGGTCGGGTTTCCGGATAGGACCGGACCGGGTCCGGTTCCGGGTCGGACCAGACCCGGACACGTGGCAGCTCCTGAAGAGGCCACGTCACCGGAAACCCTAGCCGACAAGTGATCACACGCGCCGCCTTGTAGCCGCGCGTGTGGGCGCGTGTGTACTCCGATGGGCGCGTTCTCGGCGGCGTTGGACTCGTGGTGGAGAGACCTTCAACGTGGTATCCTTGGTTTTCGTGTCCAAGTTGTACACGCAAGTGGGATGTGAAATTACCATTTTACCCTTGCTTTTGAATCCAAAATGACCGAAACGCCCTCGGTTTTTCCCCTATAAATAGGGGCCTTGGGTCCTCATTTCTCATTCAACATTTGGGAGAGGTTTTGGCTAGAGAATAGCTTTGAAACCATATCCCATTTCTCCTAGTTAATTCCGATTTATTTCGGAATTAATTTTAATTAGGTGTTTATATATAAACGCCTGATTTTGGGAGAATAAACCCTGAAAAGGGTTTCCTAGTTTAAAGTTTTTTCTCTAAGTATTTAGAGAAATACTTTCGGAGCCCACGCTCCGAGGGTGTCCCTGGGGATATTGCAGGGAAGCTCTGCCGGTTTCACGAGTAGGCAAGGAGCTGGAAAAATGCCGTTAGATAGCCATGTTTGCAGGCCGGTAATATTTTACAGTTATTTTATTTTAAGCATGATAAATTATGTGCTCTTAAGTGTTAATTGCATGTTAGATATTTATCTGCTTAAGTGATTTAAAATTTATTATCAATTGCATGTATATACTTGAGTAGATCCGGCTAAGTCTTCCGCTTTGTATTAAAATGTTTTAGAAATATTTTAATACTTGTATTATAATAAAATTTTTAAAATGTGGTCCCGGACTGCTACTGTTGTGGGCCCGCATCCCATCATGTGGTATCAGAGCCGTACTCTAGATATATACATGCATTGATATGATGCATGTGATGCATAATTTTAAATCTGATACTGTGCACGTAAATTCTGTCAAAGGAGGCTGGTTTTTAAGTGGGACCGTTGTGACCCCTCCAGTGTTTTCTGGGAATTTACGTGGAATGGTAATTTTCTGGGAATCGATTTCAATAATCTTCCTGGTTGATTACCGAATCAGTAAACATGATTTAAATTATGAGATAATTTATTTATAACATGTTTACTTTATGCCATTTATTTTAAGCATGATAATTATGTGATAATTATACCAACATGCTTAATTGATTTAATTTATGGCATATTTATTTTGTGTCATTTAAAATTTTAAGCATGATAATTATGTGATAATTATATGAAAGGATGCTTAATTATTTTATTTTATGTCATGATCATGATAATATGAGATATTATGATATTTACAATTATGCATATTTTATTTAATGTTATTAAATAGTAATGTTTAATAGAAATTAGACGCGATGCATAATTGAACTAATATTTTTCGGCCTAATTAATAAATTGTTATTATTGCCTTAAAATATTATTATTGGGATTTTAAATATGATTTAGTAATCCTAGTGGGAGGGTATTAATTAGATTATTTACTTCCAACAATAAGACGCCAAAAGTGATTATTAAATAATCAACAGATAATCCACACCTTTTAAAAATTCAAGTGGGAGCGAGATGAAAAGAGTTGGATTCTCACGGCCTCCATTACCCGTCTATAGTATAGTGGATGTATACTACTCCCTTCGGCGGGTATATATTCGTGGTATACAAGATTAGACTTCTACGGATAGAATGAAATACGGGGAAGTCAGCTCGACCACGCCTCCGTGGAGTGTCTTGACCTACTCGTACGGACTTCTAGGTAATGGTATTCACTTGACTAAGTAATGTATTAACCTCCCTTAGGAGCTATGTTACATTTACTTAGAGGCCAAGGGTTGACGTGGTGGATTGACATTGTTTGGTAAGAGTTACCTAGATGACATGCTGATTAAGAATAGTTCTTGCTTTTCTAAGCAGTTTTCGACCTCGCCTCCGGGGAGTCAACTGCGGTTAGTCAAGTCACCATTGCATAAATCAAAATGCTTACGTGGATTTCATTTATTGGTTGAACGCAGAAGAAAGTGAAATACATAATCATAACTTGCATTTATTTATTTATTTCAGTTTTATAATTACGATCTCTCTTAGCCCACTCCAAACTGTATGTCTATTAGGAAATAGGCTAGTAAGAGTTCAACTATGCTGACTAGGAAATGAATCTTGACATCGTGTTGAGACACGAAAGTTTACGTACTCACTGAACCTTATCCGAAAATTTCAGAAACTATAACCAGTCAGGATTAGAAAGTCTCTTATTCTAAATGGATCAAGTGTGATGATCTAGCTAGTCTTATATCCTGACATCTGTTTTAGATGTTCTTGAGCATCAGATGCATGAGATGTCCACTGATAAGAACATGTTTTGAAGACAGAATCGTACAAAGGTACGAGCCACGAAAAAGGTTGTTAGTTAAAGATGTTTGAAGGATCACCGATTCAGAATCATATTATCAATATGATAACTAATCTAAACAAGATTGAAAGCCTCTGTGCTTAAAGAAACAATCTTAACAGATAGGATACGATCCTATACTCTCTGCCTAAGTCGTTTGAACGTTCAAGATCATTTTAAATATTTTTTTAAAAACCAATGAACGACCTCAATGTGGCAGAAAGGGTAATATAGACTAAGGGAAAAGTTCTCTTTAATCAGACATCAATATCCACGGGCTAGAAAGCCAGTAAGTGGAAGAAAGAAAAGGAAAAGTTCCCAATTGAAGGTTCAGAAATAGAAAGTCAAATCCGACAATGGAAAAGTGTTTCTATTTCGGTGGTAACGGGTATTGGAAAAGGAAATTGTCCAAAATACTTAGTCTGTCTGTTTGTTATACCGTTTAGATAAGATATGAAGATATCTTACTCGTTGAAAATATGTTTAGTTGAAAATTCACCGGACTCCTGGTGTGTGAATTTGAGATCAACTAATCATATTTGCAAGTTGTTGCAAAGATTCAAACTAACCAAAAAGTTTGAGAAACGACTAACACATAACTACTGCTCGGGGATAATACAAGTATAATTGTATTAGCAGTAAAGACTATAAAGTCGTATTTTGGCGAAAGGGTTTTAATATTATACGTGCTATATATACAAAAATCTGATTTTTGTAAGTTATTTGATAACTAGGGTTTTAACTGTTTGTTTTAAACAAAGGGTTACCATTAAGCAAAATAAAAGGTTTATTTGCTTTGGCACAATAAAAGATGGTCTTTTATACCTCAATGAAAACCCTAATTCAAGTTTAACATTAAGAAGCTTAACTTACCATCTAAGAGGAAAAACTTCTACGTGGCACCTATCTATTGGTCAATTGAATCTGAATAGGATCCAAAGATTGATTGTTGAGTCCTATTGACTTGAAAATAGTATCAATCTGCGAATCCTATTTAGAAGGTTAGAATGACCAAGAAGCCTTTTGAAGACAAAGGGTATTAAGCCATGAACTTGCTTGTGTCAGTTCATATGAATATGTGATCCTATGATTATTCAAGCAAAGGAAGTTTTGGATATTTCATCATTCATTTGAATGATTACTTTAGATACAGATATGTTTATTTGATGAAACTTAAGTTTGTATTTTGAAGAGTTCAAAGAATATAAGACTGAAGTCAAAGAGTCAAATTAGAAAACATATCAAGGCACTTCGATTAGATCGAAGTAGTGATAAGTATCTATGCTCAGAGTTAAATAGAATTTCTCAAATAAGATTAGATCTCAACCTTCTGTATGAGATACGGTTTGGCAAAGATGTATTACAGAAAAGAGAAATAAAACTCTGATAGAGATGGTAAAGATTCATGAAGAGTCATGCTACCCTATGAATTTCGTTTTGGGGCCTTGCACACAAAACAACAAACCTAGTTCTATCTAAGTCAGTTCCTAAAACACTGATGGATCTGTAGCTAAGGTGAAAACCCTGTATCTTTTATCTTCGGATTTAAGATAGCCTGGTCCACGAGTTAAGGATGGATCCTGACAAATTAGAATAAAGAACAAAGGTTTACTTGTTCTAAGGTTATCCTAAGAAGAACAAGAGGTGGTATATTTTGTCATTTGAGAAATCACAAAAGATGTTTGTGAATATTTCAAAGATAATTACATAGATAACCACAAAGGGTAGAAGCAAAGTAGTGTTAAAAGAAATAACAGTATTAGATACTGATTTCCATAAACCCGTGATAACTGAAAATATATTGGATACATGTGATGTACCAAATACAACATGTGATGTAGAGACATGTACACGAGAGCATCATTATAGTGGGAGGATTGTCAGGACACCTGACAAGATACCTAAGATTAACCCAAGAGGTTGAATCTAACGTATCTGATCCTGTCACGTGTAATGAAGCTGTAGAAGATATAGACGCTGACCGTTTGGTCAATATCCATGGAATCTAAGTTAGAATATCTGTATTCTAACAAAGTCTTGAACTTGTAGAGGCGCCGGAAGGCATTAAACCCTGTTAGATAAAATTGGGTTCTACAAGACAATAAAAGGAGAAATGGACAAAAGTAGAGACTTTAAAGCAAGCTTATGGCAAGGGATTTTACCCAGAAAGAAGAAATCATTTATGAGATCTTCTCGCCTATAATAGTGCTTAAGTCCATTATCCTCTCCATTTTATCTCATTATCGATTATGAGATTAGATAAATGGATGTAAAGACTATGTTCTTGAATGGGCAATTTCAAGAAGAAGAGTTACATGGTACAACCTGAAGGCTTCATAGCCAGAAATCAGGTGTATATAATGCGAGCTTAATAGATCGATTTATGATCTTAAGCAAGCGTCTAGATTATGGAGCATCAGAATTATAAGGCAATTTAGATTCTTTGGATTTGTATAATTGCCTGATGAACCATGAAGTGTACAAAATAACATCATGATAGCGTTGTAACGTTTTCACTTTGTACGTAATTAATATTCTGCTCATTGGGAATGATGCAAGAATTTTGTCAATGGTCAAGATTCGGACGTCAAATCATTTTGACAAGAAAAGACCTATGTGAGACCAATGTTATTCCAAGGATCAGACTTTTGTCGTGATCATAGGAATAAGGAGATTGGTTTATCACAAGAAGCATATATGGATAAGATGCTGGCAAGGTATAATATGACAAATTCCAAGAAAGGTTTATTAGCTTTTAGATATGGAATTTATCTATCTCGGGGTCAGTGTCCTAAGACAACTGAAGAGATAGAAAGCTTGATTAAAGTTCCGCAGCGGAAGCTTTATGTATGTCATATTATGTACAGGGCCAGATGTCTATTATATAAATAGGTCTAAGTCAGCAGATATTAGTCAAACCCTAGAATTTGATACTGGGTAGTAGTAAAAGCATATATTGGAGTACTTGAGAAGGATTTGAGATTATATGCTTGTCTACCACAGTGGTGAGCTCATTTCAATAGAGTATAAAGATTCGGATTTACAATCTGATTTGTATTCTAGATGTTTGACATTAGAATACGTGTATACTCTAGGAAGAGCAACCGTTAATTGGAGAATGTTAAGCAGACTTGTATTGCTTACACCGACATGGAAGTCAAATACATGGTAGCTTGAGAAGCAGCCATTTAGATATATTGGATTCATGATTTCCTAGTTGTTGGCTCAGAGAAACATTTAAAAGATTCCTTCACTAAAGTATTGGCGTAAAAGAGTGTAAAACGAGTTTTGACACTCATGTGAAAGGAATAAGACTTAGATGTATGACCAAATTGAATTTAGGGCAAGCGGGAGATTGTTGGGAATAGTGCCCTGAAAATTCAATTTGTTGAATTAATAAAACTGAATTTACAGCGAGTTGTGAGTATTTCACACATTAATAATTAATGACGTGTGGTGGTATTCTCATATGAAATGTGTTTCATAGGAAAAGACTTTGAATACCGAAATCACGTGTCATTAAAGTTCTAGTCGGTAAGATAAGAATATGTTCTTATCAAGACTATAACGTGGTTATATAAGATGATTAGTCTTTCGTCATAGGGAATGGTGATTCCAATTATAACACGTTGATGATTTTCAATAGGATTGGAAACATCGAACTGGACCACTGAGATTATTCATTTTATACTGCTATCTAAAATGAAAAAAAAATCTTAGGAAGCATTGTACTCTTAATCCTGATAATATTTCGGCTTTAGGCATGTAGTGTTAGTCACTGTAACATACTCGAAGTGAGGTCTCGGTAACGGGTGGCCAAAATACTTTGTATGTTCGGTGGTTACATGAAATGTGCTAAAGAGTTATATTGATCGAGGAATCTGTGGCCTTGCTGGAAGGTAAGAGATATCCTTGAAATAGATTTGTAAAAGTTCGAATTAAGACTTTGGTCAAAGCACTTCGCGTGATAACGTCACTGAAGTTGTATGTTGAATGTGTTTCACATACAGAGAATTTGAACTTAAGGTGAATCAATAAATTTCAAATTGGAGATGAAAAATAAATGATAGTAGTTGTAATTTATTTTTCATGGATATCTACAAGGAGGAGTAAAATGCGAAATTATTCTAGATCGAGAAATTCGTGAATAATTTAATTAATTTTAGAGTGCAACAATATTTATTTAGTGGAGTTAAATATTGTTAAACGGTAATTAATTATTGTCATGAGATGATAATATATTAATCCGTTTGGAGCTAAAATTAATTAGTCCTGCAGGTCCCTCTGCAAGCCCCAAATTGAAAACCCAAAGAGAAAATAATAAAAGGAGAAAGAGAAATGAATTTTTCAAAGTGTTTGAAAATAGCCAAGGGATTTATTTTAAGAAAATAAATCAATTTCCAAAGAGTTGGAAATGCCCGGAATTTTATTTTGGAGAAAATAAAATTTAAATTTAAAAAAAAAAAAAAAATTGCTGACGTGGCACTGACGTGTCACGCCACGTCAGCAAGTGGGCCCAGGTGGCGCTGACTGTGCAGCCGCGTGGCACGCCACGTGTGCGACACGTGGACGGCCCAGATCGCGCCACGTCATCATGTTGACCGGGTCAACGGGTCCAGAGCCGGGTCAACGGGTCGGGTTTCCGGATAGGACCGGACCGAGTCCGGTTCCGGGTCGGACCAGACCCGGACACGTGGCAGCTCCTGAAGAGGCCACGTCACCGGAAACCCTAGCCGACAAGTGATCACACGCGCCGCCTTGTAGCCGCGCGTGTGGGCGCGTGTGTACTCCGATGGGCGCGTTCTCGGCGGCGTTGGACTCGTGGTGGAGAGACCTTCAACGTGGTATCCTTGGTTTTCGTGTCCAAGTTGTACACGCAAGTGGGATGTGAAATTACCATTTTACCCTTGCTTTTGAATCCAAAATGACCGAAATGCCCTCGGTTTTTCCCCTATAAATAGGGGCCTTGGGTCCTCATTTCTCATTCAACATTTGGGAGAGGTTTTGGCTAGAGAATAGCTTTGAAACCATATCCCATTTCTCCTAGTTAATTCCGATTTATTTCGGAATTAATTTTAATTAGGTGTTTATATATAAACGCCTGATTTTGGGAGAATAAACCCTGAAAAGGGTTTCCTAGTTTAAAGTTTTTTCTCTAAGTATTTAGAGAAATACTTTCGGAGCCCACGCTCCGAGGGTGTCCCTGGGGATATTGCAGGGAAGCTCTGCCGGTTTCACGAGTAGGCAAGGAGCTGGAAAAATGCCGTTAGATAGCCATGTTTGCAGGCCGGTAATATTTTACAGTTATTTTATTTTAAGCATGATAAATTATGTGCTCTTAAGTGTTAATTGCATGTTAGATATTTATCTGCTTAAGTGATTTAAAATTTATTATCAATTGCATGTATATACTTGAGTAGATCCGGCTAAGTCTTCCGCTTTGTATTAAAATGTTTTAGAAATATTTTAATACTTGTATTATAATAAAAATTTTAAAATGTGGTCCCGGACTGCTACTGTTGTGGGCCCGCATCCCATCACTCCCGTACTCAACGTTTCAAAAAATGAATATAACAAACATTCCCCTCGAACCCCTCAGATTAGCCCTCGTTGGCTTTGGGGGTTCCGAGATTGTCCCTCGCGGACAAATTCGCTTGGCCACCTCTTTTGGTCGCGCCCCATAACGGAAGACTTTGAGCGTCCTTTATGCAGTGGTTGAAGTGGATCTCCCCTACAACATCATCATTGGACGTCCGGCGCTCGTGGACTTCAAAGCTGTAATTTCAACATATCACCAAAAGGTCAAGTTCCCCACCCCCGAGGGAACAGGCGAGGTACTGTGCAATGTTAAGGAGGCATGGGAATGCTACATCCTTTCCCTTCGAAGCCACAAGCCCAAACAAACCATCCAAGCAGGTTCCACCAAGAAGTCAGTTGATTTCCCGAAGCTAGATGAGGATGGCCCCGAGCGCAAAAGGGCCAAGTTGTATAAGAAGAAGAACAAGAAGAAAGCAGTGTGCGAGGGCAAGGGTACGGAGGACGGCCCCCCCGGCGCTGTCGAGGGTTCCTCTTCAGAAGGCGAGGGCCATGATCCCTCGACCGAACTGGATGGTAAGCTTAAGGGTAAGAAGCGGGAGCTCAAAGCCCCTCGGCCTGAAGTTCGCATGGAACCCACTGAGAAATTCTTGACCATCAAATTGGAGCCAGAAAATCCAGATAAAACCACGCAAATAGGCTCCAATCTCGACTGTCCCTCACAGATCATGATGATCGATTTTCTTTGAGAGAACCTTGATGTGTTTGCATGGAAGGCTTCTGACCTCACGGGAATAGATCCGAGTATCATTGTCCACAAGCTCAATGTGGACCTGGCCTTCAAACCTATCAAGCAAAAGAAGAGGGTTGTTCATGGATTCAGGAGGTAGGTCATCGAAGAGGAGGTCAACAAACTTCTCGGGGCTCAATACATAAAGGAGGTCTTGTATCCTGAGTGGCTCTGCAACATGGTGCTCGTTCCCAAGAGCGCCAACAAGTGGCGCATGTGCAACGATTTCACAGATCTCAACAAAGCGTGCCCTAAAGATCCTTACCCTCTGCCAAGGATTGACCAACTGGTAGATTCGACCACTGGTTGCGAGCTCATGAGTATGATGGACGCCTTCCAGGGGTATTATCAGATCTTCATGGCGCCCGAGGATCGCTCTAAAACCTCATTCGTGGTCCACATCGGCGTTTACTGTTTCAAGGTTATGCCGTTCAGACTCAAAAACGCAGGAGCGACGTACCAGCGCCTTGTCAACAGAATGTTCGAGCATGATATTGGAAAGTCCATGGAAGTATATGTGGACGACATGATTGTCAAGAGCGAACGTCAACATTCCCACCTGGAGGACCTCAAATGAGCATTCAACATCTTACGTCATTATGGTATGAAATTAAACCCATCCAAGTGTACATTTGGCGTTCGGGGTGGCAAGTTCTTGGGATACATGGTTAGTCAGAGGGGCATAGAGGCCAATCCAGAAAAGATAAAAGTAATCCTCGACATTCCCTCCCCTCGAAATGTGAGAGAGGTCCAAGTGCTGGTGCGCAAGATTATTTCTTTGAACAGATTCATTTCCCGGTCGGCTGACAGAAACCTGTCTTTCTTCAAAATCTTGCGTAACGCTCGTAATTTCACTTGGAGCGAAGAATGTGAGAAAGCCTTGCATGACATGAAGGCTTATCTCTCGAGCACCCCACTGCTGACAAAGCCCAACCTAGGGGAAAACTTGTTCGTTTACCTTTCTGTCTCCTCAGAAGCCACGAGTGCAGTCCTCGTAGCTGTACGCGAGCGAAAGCATCTGCCGGTGTATTACTTAAGCAAGACCTTGCAGAGGGCGGAGAAAAGATATATGGAGATAGAGAAATTTACCTTTGTGCTCGTTAATGCCTCCCGGATGTTAAAACCGTATTTCCAAGCTCATTCCATCACGGTGCTTACAAACCAGCCCCTCAAACAGGTGCTCTCGAAACCGGACGTCTCAGGGAGGCTAATCAAGTGGTCTATTGAGCTCAGCCAATTCGACATCACCTTTAAGCCTCGTACGGAGATACAGGCTCAGGCAGTGGCAGAGCTGCTGGTAGAACGCTTCAACCTGGATGTCGCGCCCTCAATTGAGTCGAACTCACAAGGAGGGGGGGGGGGGAGGGGGGAGCCAGGGTGACCCTCAGGGATCCTCATGGAACTGAAGTAGACTACGCTATCAAACTGGCGTTCTAGGTCACCAACAATGAGGCTGAATATGAGGCTCTAATATAAGGGCTCAGGATAGCCCTTCAGAATAGCGCCCTTGGGTCACTGCATATGTTGACTCCCAGTTGATTGCAAGTCAAATTGATGGCACTTATGAGGATCGAGAAGCCACTATGGTGCAGTACCTGGCGAGTGCTAAGGAAGCAATCTCCAAATTCAAAGAGTTCCATTTATTGCAGATCCCAAGAGCGGAAAACAAGCGTGCGGATGCTCTTTCCAAGTTCGCATCTGCTCTAGAAGACTCCTGTGAGCGTTCAGTCATATTCCTTAGAACTGAGAAGCCATTGATTCGCGAGGCAGGACCCTCGGGTGAGGTAAGCATGATCGATCCCTCCGAACCTTGTTGGCTCGATGACATCATTAGGTTTCTGAGGGATGAGACTTAGCCGAGCGATAAAGTGGAAGCACGGAAGGTTAGGAGTAAGGCCCCTCGCTTCTCTCTTGACAACGAGGGTCGACTCTTCAAGCGGTCCTTCCAGGGTCCACCATTAAGGTGCCTGAGACCCTCGTAAGCCAAAGAAGTATTAGAATATGTGCACAGTGGAAGTTGTGGAAATCATTCTGGCGGTCGAATTCTGGCTAAAAAAGTATTAAGGAGTGGGTTCTACTGGCCCTCGCTACTGCAGGATGCCATCAGCTACTCCAAGAAATGTCCTAAGTGCCAGTTTCATTCTAACACCCCTCAACTTCCGGCAACCCAAATGATCCCTATTGACGTTTCATGGCCCTTCAACCAGTGGGGCATCGATATAGTGGGGCCCCTTCCAATGGCGGTCGAATAAAAGAAATTTGTAATCCTCGCTGTGGACTATTTCACCAAGTGGGCCGAAGCTGAAGCGGTCTCAAAGATAACGTTCAAAGTGGTGAGGGACTTCATTTGGAAGAACATCATCTGCAGATATGGCATCCCGAGGGTGCTCATCTCAGATAACGGTTCCAAATTCATTGTCGTAGACACGCGAGATTGGTGCTACGAACTGGGGATTGAGCAACGCTTCACTTCCATGGGCCACCCTCAGGCCAACGGTCAAGTTGAAGTGACCAACCGAACCATACTTTAGCATCTGAAAATAATGCTCGAAAGTAAGAAGGGGGAATGGGCAGAAGAACTTCAAGGAGCCCTCTGGGCGTACCGTACTACCCCACGAGCGGCAATAGGAGAGACCCCTTACTCCCTCGTGTACGGCTCCGAGGCTATGATACCTGCGAAAATTGCTCAAGAATCAGCACGTGTTGCCTAATTCGAGCCTGCAATCAACGAGGGTAATCAGACATTCGAATTGGATTTGCTAGACGAGAGGAGAAATACTGCTTGGGCTCGGATCCATAAGTACAAGGTGACCGTAGCCCACCAGTATAATAAGCGTGTTAAAGAGAGGACCTTCCAGCTAGGGGATTTGGTCCTCAAAAAAGTTGAAGTCTCCAAACATGTAGGTAAGTTGGACCCCAACTGGGAAGGCCCCTTCAAAGTCATTCAGGTACGAGCGAACAATACCTACCTGCTAGAGACTTTGTAGGGCGAGCGTCTCCCCAGACCGTGGAATACATGTAGCCTCAGACGGTTCTATGCCTAAGCGTCAACTTTTGTAATTGCCCGCTCATGGCACTTTATACTTTCTTTTGACAGAAAGCATGTCAGTCGTTATTATTAATTGCAAGCACAACAGTAAGCATTTTACCAATTGTTATTTGTCATTTACTTGCTTTCTCTTTAATTAATGACTTGAGTAACAAATTGCATCAACGACCCTCCGTGTCGAGCATCCTCCACGTCGAACGGCTTGATGACCATCCAATTTGTCTTCCAATCAACGCTATCTGTGCCGAGAACCTCCCGCACTGAATAGTCTGACGCTCGTGAACACATAAACCCTAAGAATGAACGTGTCGGAAAAGGTGGGTTGCTAAAGGCTTAATTTACACCAACTGGGTGCAGATCACCCCAGTTTGCACTCGTAAACCCCCAATGATTCTCATCCTCTTAGGTATGAGTACACTCGAAGATAGCTAATGCTGGGCTAATCCTCTTCCAGATACCTAAGTACAAAGCTAACATTACAGCCACGCTCGCTTTAATACTACACTTAGCAAATCCTACAGTTGATTTCTAAGTACACTCAAGCTACTGGAACGCTCGAATTCGAAATGTGCATCACACGTTTAAGGCCAATCCTTAGCTAAATCCTTAGTGGATTTCTAAGTTTAAGTTCGAGCCTCATTATGAATACGGCCAGGGTACCCTCATCTGAAATACCCACGCGCCCATACATTCTCATCACAAGCATGCAAGCATAAAAAAAAAAAGAGAGAGAAAATAGTGCCCAACATTCAATATTGAAAGAAGTCAACTTCATTGGCAGAAAATAGGAAATGCATCGTCAAAAGTACAGAGTTCAAATACAGAAATTAAGTGTTCTTAGCAAGAAAAGAAGTAAGCAGGCAGAATTTGGAAATAGCAAATAGGGGGAAATCACTGGGCTTGACTCTCGGGCTCTGGAGGGACAGCTGAGAGGGGAATCGGGGCTAGCACATTGGCGTTAGAAGTTTGAGCCTCGCCGGGATCCTCGCCATCTTGAGCATCGACGGTGATACCGTCATCATCTTTTATGGTAATGGGTGCTGGGTCCCCATGATTGGCCACAATAAACTCCCTTTGCAGCATCATCACTAGATCCTGATACTCAGGCTCCGTCAGGCTCTCCGAAGGGTCCTCGTTACGGACAATGGGCTCTAAATTTTCATCCAAGTCCATGTGCAGGCGCTCGTCCATTCGAGCACTCTCAGGAGCCATCCCCAGCTTCACCATTTGGCCCACCGCCTTCCAGAAGAATCTACGGGCGTTGTCAAAACAGTGGAGGTTAGCCGCAAGAGCGAATGCTTTGGAGTGCACGAATCTCAACACTGCCTCCCATGCAACCCTCGCCTCCAGACCAACAACCTTCTCCTATAGATCAGCAACATTCTTCTTAGCTGCCTCATTTTGCCGCGTACTCTCGGCCAATTGCTCGCCCAGCTCCCCATTGGTAGCCCTCAGTTGGTCACGCTCCTCCTTGAGCTTTCTGTGACGCTCGTCTAAGACCAGGTATGCGTCATCGGATTTCTTCAGGGCCTCCATTAGCCTTCCCTGCTCAAGCTCAGACGCAGTCAATTGAGCGCAGACGTTGTTATAATCCGCCTGCAATTGACCGGGGTCAGAGATTCGCAACAACTTCTTGTATTTGGCCTTATGCTCGGCGTAGGCCTGCGCTCGCCCCTGCAGATTCTTCAGCTTGGGGATCACCTCCTAAAAGACCAACAACAGAAGTTAACACTGGATTCGTTTAAAAGTCAGAACTTTTTAGGATACCTTAGGAAAACTCACTGTCAAAAGGGCCCGACAAGCATCGTCAGCAACCCCAGCGGCATCATGCTCGTTTAGTTTATCATGATCGTCGGAGAATTGGAGTTTGCTTACAACTCCTGTGACCAGATTGTAAGAGGATAGGCTTTTCTTCAGGAGAACCGGGTCGTCTCTCCTCTGGCGTTTGTACCGTGCGTGTCCCTCGCACCCGATTTTCCAAAAATCCTCATCCTCCAAGGATGAGGTATCACCGCCCTCGCCGCGAGGGCCCACGACAACCTCCTTCCCTTTCCCAGAGATAGGGATGGAGTCCGGTATTCTCTTCTTTTTCCCCGGGTGCTCGGAAAGCTCGGCTCGCACTTCGTCGGGCATTCTGGCCAGCTCCCCTGAGCGATTGCAGGAGCTACCTGAGCTCAAAGCTATGGGGCCCCCAGGGGCAGCGGGGGGAGTATCTTCGCGAATGGCCTCGAGCCTCAGGTCTTTGATATGGCCTTCGCCACGGCCAGCGTTCTCCCCACTCCGACGAGCGCCCCTTCCGCCGTCACTTCGTCCTGTACCTCGACGGGTGCCTCTCCTCCTCGGGGCGTGGGGGGGTTGGATGTCTTGCTGTTGTTGTTGTTGCTGCTGATTGGTATCCGCCCGGTGGGCGCGCATCATCTGGGCAATACTCTCGGTGTCAATTCCTGCCATGAGTACTTGTACGTCTGTAAAAAAGGAAAGCGAGCGTCAGAGAAAGCGCAATTGAACACTTGGCATAAAAATGTAACGGCCAGAACAAGTCAGTATTGCTACTCTAAAGTGTTAGAAAAGTTAGTTCCTAGAATCTAACCGTCAAGTTCACTAATTTGGGTTGGGGGATTGAATATCATGTCTGGGGGGACGCGAGAGCCCGTAACGGAATAGTATCTCCTCGCTCTTCATCAGATCTTTGACCTTAATCAGTTTTCTCTCGTTTTCATCATGGGGGCCAAACTCTTCGCCCAATGCTCGAAAAGCTTATTCTCGGACCTATTCCTAACCAATGGCCCTACACTATGAACTATCCACACGCAGTGAGCCCCAAAAGTCCCCCTAGGAGCTCCCACGAAAAAGTACTTCTCCTTTCAATTTTCGCCATAGGATGTCGAGGGCGAATCAATCATCTTAAGCCCTGACTTGGCTTGTGCATAATAAAACCCATCTATTAGAGATGAGCGCGGAGAGCGGGCCACTTGGATCAAACTGTTGAAGTTATCTAACGAGGGTTCGTGGCCTATGGCCCTCATCAGCATCACAAACGCGTTTATCAAAGCAATGCCGTTGGGAAGGATCTAAGAAGGACTTAACACAAGGTAGTTGCAAATATCGACGACAAACCTCAAGCCTCCAGCCAGGACTGATTCTTGGTAGACGGTCATCATTCCAGGCGGCGGTCGTTTGGCCCTGTCTCTCTCCCCAGGAAGATGCATTGGGAACACTGCCTCGTCCCAATACACTTTAGTCTTTAAATCTTGTGAATCCTCGAGCGTCAGTATGCTCTCTATGTCATCTGGGGACCTGTTAGTTTGATGAGGGTTATTTTGCCTCACTCACGTCGCAGGCTCTTTCCCTTTCCTTTGGCGCTTCCGGGAGGCTCGCCCTCGGGCCGACGCTTGGAGGGCCCTACATCGCCCTCGGGAGCCGTAATCGCTACTGTAATTTGATGGTCTTGCGGCCTCACCGCACTGTTCAATACGGGGAGTACCCTCTTCCCTTGCCTCTGCATCTCCATCACAAGATCCATCTCCTCAAATATCTGATCCACCCCCTGTGGATCACGCTCGTTCATCCCTCGAACTGCAGTGTTTAACTCTTCATCCCCAGCCTCTACCGGAGCCTTAGCTACTGGAATAGCAGTTGGGATTGCGTCACCTGGGAAAGCCCTCGCCGTTGAAACGACAGTAGGAATATCATCATGAGGAGAAGAACTCCCCACAGACATCTCGTCTATCTCCCTCACGTAACCTTCTTCAATGTTGTTCACCATTGTTGATCTTCTTTTCTTGAAGATGAAGCTTTCAAACAAAGGATCAGTGGGGAAAAGGAATTCTGGTGTGGATTCAACCACGGAAAAAGTTCCTCACTCAAAAGTATCACTCAAACACAACCTAAATCTAAGGCTAGTACAAGTAAAATCAGAAATTACGAGGATTTACCTAAGGATTGAAGAAGGAACTTGATGGAAGTCGCAAGAATTTGCAGAGATGTTGCTGCTATTTCTCTTGAAGAAGACTTGGAAGCGTAAAAGGGTGAAAGAGCCTTCCGGATCCCTATTTATAGGGGAAGTAATTTGCATTAATTAGGGTTGGGGATTTGAAAATGCAATCATTTCCCGCCTTGGGAGACTCCCACATTTGGTAACCGCTCCACGTTTCCCGAAGTACACGCGCCCACTCAATGAAACACGCTCCCACGTTGCCTCTCTGCATTAAATGCGGATGGGACTTCATTAATGATCATGTTAGAATTTGTCTGTTACTGAACACGGACAGTCACTTTACCCCTGGAAGCTTGACCTTCAGATATTCAAAGGACGAGACCCGCCTCTTTAAATTCTACAGTACGCTCAAGCGCTACTACAGAATTTAGGGGGCAAATGATAGGGCCAAAATCATGCTCGGATCAACACTATATACATGTCGCCATCCGTATACACAGAGCTTGGACGCTCGCGTTACAGGGCTCGCGGACCAATCCAGCCCATTCACTTGTTGGCTAATCCAGGCCCATGTGCCTCGGCCCACTATTCGAGCGAGCGGTTCAGGCTGTCAAGACCCGGCACTCGTGCTACGGTCTCTCAAAGTCACCCTTCCCAGGGAAACGATTCACGAGGGCACCTTCTTTCGTACGCTCGATTATTTGACGCTCGTGAGTCATCTACCAGAGGAAACCCTCTCGTACACCCCTTCGAGCGTCACCCACGCTCGGGTAAGATCTGCCCCAGGAAGCATCCGTACGCCTACATGACAGATCTAGAGCCTCCCAGCGCACGACACTCGCCAACAACCTCTGACACAGTGGTAGTGCGCACCTCGTACCTGACACGCCGCCCACTTTTCAGAGGTATCACTTTCATACCGTCACAGGTCGCCACGTGTTAGGGCAACACGAGTTTGGGACCACTTGGTCAAATTACCCAAAGCACCCTCACCCCTAACATATAAATAGGGAGAAATCCCTGCTTTCTTCCCCAAGTCATCTTCTCTACAAACTCACTTGCACTGAACTGGGCATTCTCCTCCATTTTTCTTCTTCTCAAGCTCTGCGTTACACTCACCTCAGCTGCACCCTTATCGCACTTACATCCTTGGTGTTATCCTAGCTGGAAGAACCCACGCTTAAAAGGAAACCCAGTTCCTGAGACTCAATGCCTGTGATGGTCTCCCTCTCATAAACAAATCTTAAAGTGCTTGGTGTTAAGGCAACCTTCTAAGTTTTTGCACCATCACAGGGGACGTACTCCTCGTACTCTTTCCATATCTTCGATTAGTTTCTCAAAATTGCAAGTCGTTTGTCCCCAATTTCAAATCTAAGAATTTTAGATCTAAAAAAGAAATGTTCATAACTCCCAAACCACTTAACGAAAATCGATTCTGTCAACTGCAATGGATTCTTCGTGTCGAGATCTTCAAGATCCATACAAAAAACGTCAAAAAATATCGCCGAAAAAGAGAAACCCATTTCCCATTTTCTATTGAAAATTTGTAGGTTGGGTCGATCTTCCCGGCACCTTCTCCGACCATTTTCATGAGACGTGGTTGGTATCAATGAAGTCGCGTCGTCGAAATGAATCAAAGCACGTAGCTCCCGTCTCCGGAAAGTGGCCGGAGACGGCGCCGCCGCCACCTGCAAGAACACCTGCGTCTTCAGCAGAAAAAAGGAAGAAGAAAAGAAAAAAAAAAGAAAAAGAAAAGGAGAGGAAAAAAAAAAGGGCATTGGGGGTAATTTCACATATTTTATTAAGGATGTCTCAGTCTTTTTATGCGAATTGGGGGGTTTAGGAAAACTTTTATCAATAATTGATCCTTAAAACATAGAAAAAACCAATTGGGGGTTTAGAAAAAGTATTGAAGTATAATAGGAATGTTTGATTAATTTTCCGAAAAAAGAAAAAAAAAAGTCTAGGAGATTACATTATTTAGTGGGGTTTTCTATGAATAGTACCTAAAAGTTGAAAAAATTCCCTTTAACTCCCCATTTCTAAAAAAGTTCTCATTTGCTCCCTAGATGACAAGCCAAATTCCCTTTAACTCCCCATGGTTGTATAAAAATTCAAGAATCGCGTATCCGAACCCCGAAATCACGTACTTAAATGCCCAAATGATGTATTTGTATAAAAATTCAAGAATCGCGTATCCAAACCCCGAAATCACGTACTTAAATGCCCAAATGATGTATTTGCCCCCCAAATACATCATTTGGGCATTTAAGTACGTGATTTCGGGGTTCGGGTACGTGATTCTTAAATTTTTATACAACCTTTCAAAAAAACGAGGAGTAAAGAGGAACTTTGATTTTCATCTGAGGAGTTCAGAGGAATTTTTTTAAAAGTGGGGAGTAAAGAGGAATTTGAGTTTTTATATGGGGATTTTTCGGGAATTTCCCGTTAGTTTTAATGGCAAGTCGTAAAAAGTAAAGTATAATAGAGCATAAAGTAAGAAAAAGAAGTGCTTTTGTCGGTTTGGGGATTAGGACAAAAGAAAAAGAAATGTTTTTGTCGGTATGGTACCTTTAGTGGCAAAATAAAATTGAATTTCAACTTTTTTTTTTCGACTCTTACTATTCTCGTATATTTAGTAATTAAAAATAAAAGAATTAACTACAAAAAAACCCTTGTGTTTAGCCTAAATAGCAAAAAAAAACCCTGTCATAAAAAAATTAGTTCAAAAGACCCTGTATTTTTTATTTTTTGCATACCATCCTCTCATTCTATTTGGTCAACAAAGGAACGCATTTTACCCAAAATACCCTTTATGTGCATTTTAGACAAAAGAGTATGATTTATTCATTACATAATAATCATAATAATAATTATATATATATAAGTAATATTTATAATAATCATAATAATAATTATATATGATTATATATATAAGTAATATTTAATATATACATTGCATAATATTATATTATTTTTTTGCGTAATATACTATAAATTTATTTATCTATACATCATAATGTAAATATTATAATATTATATATATATATATATATATATATATGAAATAAATTTTATATATAATATTTAATATATATAATGCATATTAACATATTTAGATGACATTATAAATCACTTTTTATAATTATAAATTTATAATACAAATTATTTATATTTTAAAATATTGATAATATATATACACACACATATATACAATAAATTTTATAAATAATATTAAACATATTAAAAAATTCGTATGATATTATAATGAAAAATTATAATATTATTATTAAAAAAAAAAAAAAAGGGGAGAAGACGTCTTCTCTACCATATTCACAAACGCAACCGGAGGCCAGGAACACCTTCCCCTAATCTACAAATCTACCCAGCCGTCACCACCGCCACCCTCGCGCCACCACTCCCCAGATCTGCTTCCTCATCAATGGTGAAGGCAGCGCACCAAAGGTAGAACCACCACCCCATCTCCCCTCACAACTTCCATCAGCCCCAGTGCCGTCGCAGCCACCACTGGAACTCAACCACCGCCTTTTTTCGAATAGGTCTCATCACCCCTTCAAAACGGTGTCAATCACCGCTGCCGCCTTGTTTACAAAGATTTTTCAACCGGAGATTTGTTGAGTTCTGCTGCCGCCCCTTCCACCCTCCGTCTCTCCCAGGTTTGTCATCCCTAGATCTGAGTTTCTATGTGTGGTTTTGTATGGATCTGGGTTTGATGGTGGGTGGTTGTTCATGGTGGCAGTTGTGGTGGTGTTGGTGTGTGGCAGCGGTGGTGGGGCACTTGCAGATGGGGGAAGAAGTGCAGCCAACTCCTGATTTGGTTCATCACCGAGTTCCACCACCATCGTGTCCGGTTCTCTACAGTACCACCGCGCCATCACCAGCGGATCTCCTCCGCCATCGTCTCCTTCCCACCACCACGCCAGATTTCTTCCGCCGACGAAAATGGTGATGCGCCATATAAATATATATATATACACACACATAAGTTTTATAGATATATAAAATATATAATTTAATAAATATAATGTTGGGGTAAATTTGTCATTTTACTCGAAAAAGTGAAGAAAAATTCAATATCACACGCAGTCAACGGGAAATTCCTTAAAACTACCTAATGCACCGACCAAATTTTCCTTTGCTACCCACTTTTAAAAATTTCCCCCATTACTCCCCAATGTACTTTACTAATTCCCCTTTACTACCTAAAGTGTGTAATTTTACTAACTTACCCCTGATGGCTGTAACGTTTCCCTCTCATTCTCAGTAAGCTGAAATCAGAAAAAAAAATTTTTTGAGAAAACGGGAGAGAGGTTCGCCTGTGAGACCAAAACCGACCACATTACGGCGATCTTGGGTTACGACGGTGGTGGGTGGCGGATAAGACGGTTTCGGACGCGTACGAGCACCTTGGTGAGAGGTTTCCGGTGTTGAGGGAATTTCCATGCTGGTGAGGTTAGGTTTCAACCGCTGTAAGGTTTCCGCTGCGGAGTTAACGGCGCCGAAGTGGTTACACCGCCGACGAGGATTGATTCAGGTGTGTACCCTTAAAGATTCGACAATTTTTTTTTTCCCTCTTTGCTCCAATACGAAATATGAAGCCTTAGATACGATATTTTCCAATTTTGGTACACAAAATTGGTAGGGTTTTGCTTGAATTTAAATGTTGCTCCGGTTAGGTGTTGGTTGAACCCAAATGCCCAAATTTGTGTAGTAGGTTGTTTGGATGTATTAGCACTAATATTTTTCCCGTTGTATGCTTGAATAAGCTATTTCTCGTTGTTCGGATCTTCTACGATATGTAACGACACTATTTGTTTGTGGGTTGTTTGAAATTTAAAGTCATTGCAATTTTTTCTCATTTTCTATTGTAATACGAAATTTCTTTATTTAGATACGCTATATCTCATTTTTTGTACACGAAATTTTCATTAACCTTGTGATGTTGTCTTTGGCAGGAATGGCTACCCTTCAAACTCGATGTTCTCCTGTGGTATTTTGCAATGAAATGGAAAGTATTAAGCTTTTAATGAAGACTGGACATGAAGAAGCCATATCCTGGTGTCCATTTGATTTCTTCATAAACATGCCCTTTGCATATTCATCCAATACTAGAATCAAACTTCTATTATCCAGGTATGATGTGGAGTCCTGTACCTTTGCAGTGGGTGAAGATATTGATGTTCCCTTCACGGTGTCCGAATTTTGTATAGTGAATGGTCTGCAACACTGTGGATTGAATGTTGATCTACACTATCTACAGCCATCTTCCACAGTAGCAAAACATTTTTATGGCAATCCCGGATTATGTAATAAGGACAACATTATAGTCAAACTCAGGGAATTAGTGAAGAGTACGGAGAAATCTGATGTCGATGATTTCTGTAGGATGTATATACTCTTTGTATTTTGTACGTTATTGTTCCCTATCAGCTCCATGGTTGTGCCTCGAGGTCTAATTAGTTATGTGGATGACTTGTCTGCAATTGGAGAGTTTTCTTGGGGGATAGCTGTGTATCAGTTCTTGGTTGTATCAATGAGGCATCATTTGGTGGATGAAACATCATATGTCAACGGCTTTGTGGTTGGAATGATGGTATTAAATAAGTTCAGAATTCTATTATATGTCGATTTACTTTTTTGTATCTAGTTTTGTTAATTAATTGAATTTGTTGTTTGTCTAATGCAACAGGCTTGGTTTTATGAGCATTTTCCAACGTTTGGTTGCCCGACATCGTTGCGGGCCTTTCCTTGACTCTTTAGATGGCAGTCGAAAGCCAGCAATTTGCCTTTGAGCATTGACAGAGCCAATGAGGTATTGGATACCATCCAAAGGTCTCAGGTAACCCAGTTTACATTTTCCCTTTATTTTTTGTATATAAGTATGTGTTGTGACTGTTGTATATCAGTAACATCACGTTACTTATATTCTTTGAAGTTTGTGGAGATTGTTGCAACGCAAATGAGGGAGTTGCAGTTGTTTGAACCTCCTGTGAAAAAAGATGAGACTTATTTAGGGACTCTAGCAACGTTGTTGAGGGAGATTATTGCTAACCAAAAGCGGGAGTTGAAGTTGTTGGGGCAGTTGGTGACTGAGAAGAATGGAATGGCCGCTGATGAAAGCGATGGGGATGAAAATGAGGACGAAGAGCAGGTCGATGAAAGTGAGGATGAAAAGGCTTTGGAGGAAGAGGATGATGGTATGGATGAGAGTGACAAAGAAGCAACCATGGAGGAGAAGGGAGAGGAGTATGTAGCTGATATATTGACTGATATGCAAGATAATGCTGTAGAGGAGGATGTAGTTGATGCTATGGAGGAGGCTGTGGGCAATGTTGTAGTGGAGGCTGTGGATAAAGCTATAGAGAAGGCTGTGGTGGAGGAGGATGTGAAGAAGGATATGGAGGAGGTTGTGGAAGAGGAGGATGTGAAGAAGAATATGGAGGAGGATGTGGAGAAGGCTATGAATGATTATGCCAGTGGTGATGATTCAGCTGATAGTGGGCGTCATGAGATTAGAATGAAGCAAGTAAATGACACCATTAGCTCTATTGTTTTGTCTGTAAGAGAGAGAGATGATCGGATCAAGAAAAGAAAAACACCCGATTTCGTTACACCTCCTCCATCCACAGCCCCGACGATGAAGAAGAAAGTAAGTTGTCATATTTCATTTAATTATAGTTAATTATAGTTAATTATATGTTAGTTATATGTTACTTGAAACTCATGTATTGTGTAGGTGAACTTTGGAAAAACCCCGATGGATCAATGCTCTGCTTATGTTGGGAGATTGGACTATCCGGGAAGGGATGAGCTTAAGACCAAGAAAAAATCGATGGATTCATCCGGGGACAGGCTAATGAGGCATCCAGAGCTATTATTTATAGTGCAAATGATGTTGAAATCTTCGACTTTGACATTTACCGAATGCTTTGGGGACTCGAGATGAGGCAATCTGTGTTTGAGGGATACGTAGACATTTTCAGTAGACTGAACATGACAAGAATTTGGGCCATGTCTTCCCATGTAACAACTTGTGTATTGGATAAACTGCCTCATGAAAAGTTCATCAAAGGTTCGAAGAAGAAACTGAAGGCTGAAGATCTGGAAGGGATGGATAAGTTTTTGGCAGACAATGTCATGAAGTGTGTGCGTTCATTGCTTGAGCGTTTGAATCCTGATGTGTTGGGAGATAATCGTTACATTATCTTCCCTTTGAACACAAAAAACCATTGGCATATGGTGGTCCTCGACACCGAACTCAAGGTATTTAAACACTTGAACTCTATGAATTCTGCTATTGCTACTGGGCATGCGAAGTTATGGGCGAAATTCATTCGGATTTTCCTTTTTCATGCATACAAGTATGAGATTCCGAGTGATGACATAGATGCTCAGGTATGTCCCTCCCAAAGTGATGATAGCCTCGATTGTGGTGCCTTTTTATGCTTGTTTGATGAATGTTTTGCTAGGGATGATCCTATTTTCTGGAATGAATTTCATCACGTGAGGATGCCATCTTATCGTGCTCAATTGGTTGTGAAGATCTTGGCCGCTAGAGACAGTTGTAAACTTATAGTTGAAAACTGATGTGTATATCTGGTATTGTAGTGGCATGTTGGTGGGTTGGAAGGGTTGTAATTTTTGTTGTGTACTTTTGAAACCTTATGATCATTGGATAATGTTATTGTAGTAATAGTGATGTAGTACTGTAGTGTTAGTATTCAACTGTGGTAATGTCATATGTGCATTTTAAAATGAAAGTTTTATAGTTCCATCTCCTACATGCTTCTTCACAAATTTATACGCCATATGGACGTTTAAGTACGTGATAGTACCATTCTGATACAACATTTTCATAACACATGTACGAAGTGACCAAGTGTTGCATAATTCTATCTCCTACGTCCTTTTTCACAAATTTATACGCAGTATGGACGTTTAAGTACGTGATAGTACCATTCTGATATAACATTTTCCCAACATATGTACGAAGTGAGAAAGTGTTGCATAATTCAATCTCCTACGTGCTTCTTCACAAATTTATACGCAATATGGACGTTTAAGTACGTGATAGTACCATTCTGATACAACATTTTCCCAACATATGTACGAAGCGAGCAAGTGTTGCATAATTCAATCTCCTACGTGCTTCTTCACAAATTTATATGCAATATGGACGTTTAAGTACGTGATAGTACCATTCTGATACAACATTTTCCCAACATATGTACGAAGCGAGCAAGTGTTGCATATTTCAATCTCCTACGTGCTTCTTCACAAATTTATACGCCATATGGACGTTTAAGTACGTGATAATACCATTCTGATACAACATTTTCCCAACATATGTACGAAGCGAGAAAGTGTTGCATAGTTCAATCTCGTACGTGCTTCTTCACAAATTTATAGCAATATGGACGTTTAAGTAAGTGATAGTACCATTCTGATACAATATTTTCCAAACATATGTACGAAGCGAGCAAGTGTTGCATAGTTCAATCTCCTACGTGCTTCTTCACAAATTTATACGCAATATGGACGTTTAAGTACGTGATAGTACCATTCTGATACAACATTTTCCCAACACATGTACGAAGTGAGCAAGTGTTGCATAGTTCAATCTCCTACGTGCTTCTTCACAAATTTATACTCAATATGGACGCTTAAGTACGTGATAGTACCATTTTGATACAACATTTTCCCAACACATGTACGAAGTGAGCAAGTGTTGCATAGTTCAATCTCCTACGTGCTTCTTCGCAAATGTATACTGAAACGATAAATACCAAATTATGAAATGTAGTAATTCATACCACCATATGTTGTACGAGTTTAAACCAATTGAGACAGTAGAGTTTAATAGAGTTTGTACAAACTTATGTTATCATAATGATGTTGAATGATGTATACTATATGATATAGGATGGTGGTTACATATGTTACCATAAAGTGTTGAATGATGTTATCTATAAATGAATAGTTGATAATCTGATTAAAATTCGAAGTTATATAAATAAATAATTTTTGTCAAATTTTGAATAGTTGAAAATCCGATTAAAATCCGAATCCGCCGTGTATCCGTATAAAAAGGATATTATCCGAATTCGATTTAAAAGGATATTATCCGTATCCGTCCGAATCATAAACGGATAAGGATATGGTAATCATACATCCGATCCGTTTATTATCCGTTTACACCCCTAACCGAAATTAGCATAGTCCACATTCATTTGTGCATCAACCCAAAGTATGTTGCAAATCAAATCACCCGCATCAACTTGAATCGCGTAAAAGAAATTGGGATCATCTGACTGCTTTTCTTGCAAATATTCTAGTACACCACCGGTATCACCCATCTTCATTTCCACGGTCCTTTTCGAGCGCAAATAATTTTTGTAGTCCTCAAAAATAAATCCAACATTTTCACGTCCACCTGCTAGTGTAACCATTAAGGAGAAACCTGCTTTAGGTGCTATTCCCGAACTCTCTATGTCATTTATTTGTGATGCTTGTGCAATAGCCATATTTCTATGAGATCGTAGCATCTTCAATTTAAGTGGACTAACTAAGTCATGACCATTATGCTCAATAATAAGTTCCTCAACCTTATATCTCCCAGAGATGAAATTAATTTTCATCATTGCATTGCAACCATTCCTTGTTTCTGCACAAGCTTTAGTTGGTATAGCTCGCTTATCTTTTTCTCTACGACCTTGCCATGAACAACAAAATACGCGCTTGGTGATCCTTCAATTAATATCTTTGCGGATAGAATGTCTTCTTATACTAAAACCAACTTTCTTTGCATATGCATTATAAAATATGTAAGTTGTTTCTTCACTATCAAAATCCATACCAAGTCTTGGTATTTTTTCTTCAGAAACATTCGAATGACCTTCATGGATCTTATTTATTCCATTATCAATCTCAACTATCTCTTCTTCCTCATTATTCTCCTCCACAGAGAAATTCAACTTACGACGTGGGGTAAAATCTACAGGATTGTTTCTTTCCATGGGTTGGGATAATAAACAAGCCTGAGTCAAAATAAATTTTCACATGTTAGGCCTAAATCACAAATATTCTTGCACAAATTTTTTTTTCTAATATTATATGTCATTTTTCTTCGTAATAGTTATAATACTAAATAATCAATAGAACAAACGTATTAGATGGAGGGAAAAAATAAAAATAAAAATCGCTCATACCTTGAAAATTGGAGCTCCTCAAAATCTCGTGTATGATCAATTTTGAAGTATATGAAGTTGTTTATTTTTTTCTAAACTTTTTGTGTTTCGTCTGCTTATTTTCTGGCATTTGATAGTGAAGAAAGTCTTTGGTCTCCTTGTTCTGCAAGTTTTTTTTTTCTTGATTCCGTATTATTTTCAGAAGATTTAACCATGTTTAGAAGATTTTTGTTTCTTGATTACCTATTTAATTAACCATGTTTGAGAAGATTTAGAATCCATCTAGAAGAAAGTTTCTTTGTTGGAGCACTTTCAATTGAGATTTCATAACTGAGAATAGAAGAGAGTTTCCATGTTGCAGGATTGTTAGTTGAGATTTTTATGGTAGGAATGAGAATGGTAACGAGAGAGAGAGATGACGGAACTTGGGACGTTAAGTTTCTCTGTTTTCTCAATAGGCTTGTGATTTGTTTGATTGACACGTGTCAGCAATCTGAGCCTGGAACAGGAGATATAAGCTATGGAAACAGGGGATCCGAAGCCATCTTGCTGATGCCACATCACAGCCGCACGACGGAGAAATTTTTAAAAATGGGCAAACTGAGAATCTCAAGTGAAAAATTAATGCCGTGGTCCGTCAAAATGTTCAACTTTCAGCGATCAACATCCTAATCCTAGCATCGGAGAATGCGGCTCTGATAAAGCTGGATCAGAAGTGAGTGAGCAAGATGAGGGGAGCCCAGAAATTTTGAAAGTGAAGAGGGACGCAACTAAGAGTATACTCATTAATAAGACTCCTTCTATCTTGACAATTCATCTGAAGAGGTTCAGCCAAGATGCTCGTGGGCGTTTAAGTAAATTGAATGGCCATGTGAATTTTCGAGAGACGATCGATCTTAAACTATACACGGATCCCAGGTTCACTTTCTCTTCGATCTTTTCCTTTTTTAACTCATTCAATTGGTTTGACAGGTTGGAGTATGGCTGCTGTGATTATTACTTAAATGTTAAATCTTTTGTTTTCTTGTTTCTCAATACCTTTTTGTTTTTGGTAAATGAAGGAATCGTTTTTCCTAACGCTGGATATTTGAATGTGATTGCTTTTTTTGTGGAATTGGTTCAATCCCTTCACTTAAGTACTAAACCTGCCTCCTTGGCCTTTAGTAAAGCCTTGATACTAACCTCTTTATTTAATTGGTCCAAAATTTGTCAAATTTTGAATTATTATTATATCTATTTTCAAGTGAAATTTGGCAAAATCTGAACACATTTGGGTGCATAAGTGGAGTTCAGACTCTGATGCGTACATGAATCTTCTCTCTTGACTCAACTTCTCTACTTGTGATCTCGATCAACAACTTTTGAATGTCTTTCAACTCTTGGGAAATATCATGTGTAGAAATCATTGGATCTGCATATATATGCTGTAATTTTTGATAAGAGGTCTTAAATTTGATGTACAGGTGCAGGGATGAAGCTACGTCCGCATATCGCCTAGTCGGAGTAGTGGAGCATTTAGGAACGATGAGGGGTGGTCACTATGTTGCATATGTAAGAGGCCCTAATAGTGTTTGGTATCATGCAACCGATGCATATGTGCATCAGGCTTCGTTCGAAGAAGTAGCTCGATGCGAAGCCCATATTTTGTTTTATCAGGGAACTTAGAAGATGATGATCATATATTCTTTTCCTTTTTTAATTTATTTTTCTTCTCACACTGGGAGAGAGCGAGGAAGAGAAAGATGAAGAGAGAGTATAACTACAATTGATTGGTCGATACACAATTTTTGAGGTGCAATGAACTTTGATATGTACAATTTCTGCAGAGTTTTCTTAGGTGTTACGTTGCTGCCTTCTAACCTCCTCATCTTCTGCTCTCGCAAGGGTCTCAATAATATCCAATTAGGGCAAATTACATCCGACTATCCTCACTTTAGGCCTAATTATAATTTAGTCCCCGTACTTTCGTTTATTACAAATTAGTCCCTGACTTTTGTATTCCGTTTGAGGTCCCTATTTTCAGTTAGGGTTCCGTTAATTTTTTTTCTATTTTTCCCAAAATACCCCCAAGGACTATTTTGTTTTATATTAAATGTCCAGGGGTCGTTTTGTTAATATTTATAAATTTTAAGGATTATTATGCAAATATTTGAGTTTTATTATATAAAATAATAATATTTATAATTTATGTATATAATTGATAAATTTTATTTTTATTATATATATATATATATATATATATATATATATATATATATATAGTAATTTTGAGGAGAATATATAATATATCTATAAAGACTAATGTTGCATATATATACTGAATTTCTTGTTAAATACGGATAATTTTATAGGGAATTTTTGAGAAAACTAATCTCACAAAATCTAAGAGGATAATACATGGCAAATCATATCATTCTTTTTGGGTACGAAAAAAATTGAATTTTCCTTCATATATTTTCTCTAAGTTTCATTTTATGTAAACATGTGTGATCAAATTTAATAACAGATTGTACCCCAAAAAAGAAAAACAAATTTTTAGCTTAAACAATATTACATAGATCCGTAAAAAACAACTAAACACCTCTGCCACCTCCGCTGCTCGATCACCCTCCACCACCAAATAACCCATCATCCATCGTCGCCGTCACCACAACCATACTACCGGTTCCAGATCTACACTTTCTCAAAATCCAATTCCATTATTCTCCTCTCCCCACGCCGCCGAACATGATGGTCTTCTATGGCGGGAGAAATTTTTCTTCTTAGGATTTTCTCCATTGAAAGCAAAGAGAGTTTTTTGAACTTTAGAAACTTATTTGGCATGACTTTAGAAATTTTTTTACGGATCTATGTATTATTAAAGCCAAGAACACATTTTGGGTGCAATCTGCCATTAAATTTGATCACATATGTTTATAAAAAATGAAAATTAGAGAAAATACATGAAGGAACATTCAATTTTTTCGTATCGAATAACATGATTTTCCATGGATTATCCTTCCAAATTTTGTGAGATTAGTTTTTTTCAATATTTTTTCTTTTATGATTTTTAACTTAAAATTAAATATAAATCTATTATATTTTTTTTAGTGGTGGTGTAAGTTTTCAATTTTTTTATACCTAGAAAGAATGACATGATTTGCCATGGATTATCCGCTCAGATTTTGTGAGATTAGTTTTCTCAAAAATTCCCTTGAAAATCATCCGTATTTAACAAGAAATTCAATATATATATATATATATATATATATATATATATATATATATAATAATAATAATAATAAAAATAAAATTATTATATACATAAATTATAAATATTATTATTTTATATAATTTAAACACAAATATTTGCATAATAATCCCTAAAATTTATAAATATTAACAAAACGACCCCTGAACATTTAATATATAACAAAATAGTCCTTAGGGCTATTTTGGGTAAAATAGGAAAAAATATTAACGGAAACTTAACTGAAAACAGGGACCACAAACGGAACACAAAAGTCAAGGACTAATTTGTAATAAACGAAAGTACAGGGATTAAATTGTAATTAGACTTAAAGTGAGGGTAGTCAGATGTAATTCACCCTATCTAATTATCAGTTGCACTGAAAATAGGATTGAATTCTCTGTCCGCCTCACTATAACGTTGCTTCATTTCCCACTGCCTAAGATCATTAAAGAAAAAGATCATTAAAACTGGCCGCTGGACTAAGAGTATTTGGTTAAGTTTACGGGAAAAAAGTCGTACGCTTGCACATCTTAGAAAATATTTAGGGAGTCTATAAGATTTTACATCTTATTTTATAGATAAGATCTTTACTATATGTTTACTTTGTAAGTTAGGATGAGATGAGATAAATGAGTAATGGGATGCATGATGGGATGTGATGGTGAATTGTTCATGAAGAATATGAGATGAATAATCAACCTTTTATCCAATATTATCTCGGGCCATGTTATCAATTCTGGACTCACAAAAATATTAGTAAACGTAAGTTTAAATAGAATGATTAATCTAATCCACTTTCATCCTACGAAGCAAACATGTTATTAGTGTATGAATATTGAGATGTTGGTAAAGATAATCTTGTAATTAGTGAGAGCAAAAAGTGAACAGTTTAAGTTTAGGCATTAATAACAATATATTTTAGAGGCTAATCCCGCGTGGAAGGGATCCACGAGCCGGAGCTTGTGTCTCCTACCGAATGGTTAATTAATTTCGGCCTTACTGAGTTTGCACTAAAAATTTCGGCCTTACTGGTTTGAACTAAAAGTTTCCGCACTACGGCTATTGGAGGATGGATTTCTTCCAAGATTGTCAAAGAAAGAAAGGAAAATGTAATGGATAGTAGTAAATAGTAATTTATTTTTTGTGAATTCAGAATGTTGCTATGAGGGGAAAAAATGGCTAAAGATTTGTAAGTAAATATTTCAGAGATTTCTATTGAATTTAATCGTGTAATTGAATCCTTGATAACTTTCTATTGAAGAGAATGGGACGAAATACATAGAGCCAAGCTTCAAATTACCTTAAACTAAACCATTAACTGTTAGAGATTATGATGTACGGATACAAACACTGAGATATGAACACTGCAGCACAAATTTTTCTTAAATTTCTCATATGAGAAGTATCAAACACGGTGTTGGACATGACTATCTAACACTATACGACACAACAAAATGATATTTTTAAAAGTGCAGATATAAACTACTCTAGTTGAATTTGAACACGACTTTCTTGCAAATTTGGTCCTGATCAACTACTATTGACTCATAGCAAACATGTTGAAATTTTCTAGAATTTTGCATTTTATATTTATTATACTTTCAAAATTTGAATCTTAAATATTGACTTATCACTGCTTCTTATTTTCAATTAAGAACTTCCGAAATAGAAATTTGAAATCTATTTTAAAGTATAAGTTGCTTAAGATATTTTGTGAACTATTCAGTTATATCGGCATTTCTATAAAGCTAAGAGCAATTTTGATTGAATATCTAATAGAAAATGATAAATATTACATTTGATAGTTTTTTATTTATTTATTTTTTTTTTATATTACATTTGATAGTTGAAAAGGGTTAACAATAGATGAGTAAAATTTAGAGTTACAGCCCTTCAAAATAATAATACAATATGTCAAAAAAATAAATAAATAAAAATGGTATCTTGGATTAAGGAAAACTTAATGCAAAAGTTGCGTGAAAATTGAAGGTTAAAATATCACTTCAAATCTTCAACTGCTGCTTTAGTAATGAATCTTCTCATGCAAAAGTCTTCAAACGATTGTAGTGAGGTTCCCTTGACCTGAATGATATACGAATTAAGTACCATTTCAACTCTAGCTTATCACAGTTGAAGGTATGTGTTTGATTTTGCGATAATCTTCTCCTTCTTTACCCACTACCACTCTTACCCTGTCCATGAATTCTTCTGGCATGTATGTAATTTGCAGCTGTTTGAGAGTAGTGATAAACTTCAATCCTTCTGGAATCATCTTCAATTGCCGACACTTGGTGATATATAGCTCGGAGAGGCTGGGCATTGCTTTTTCCTCCACTCTCCATTCCACTAAATTGGGCAAATCCCATAGAGTGAGCTCCCTGAGTTGAGGAAATCCATTTGCCCCACAGACCATCTCTCTGCCTACAAATGAATCAGTATCGAATTTAAGGACTCGCAACTTGGGAAGCTTCTCTAGCATTTTCATTGGGTCTTCCGATATATAACAGCCGGATAATGCCAATGTTATCAAATTCTTACCCAACTGAGGTTCGTAGGATGGTAGTTTGTTCAAACGACATCCAATGAACAACTTACTTATTGAGGGACACATGAGTGTCTTGCGAAGAAGATCCATTGAGCAGCCATCTCTCCCTGAAATAATAAAATCCGTCTCTCGAAATTGGTCTTGCTTTTCCAAGATATGATCAATAATCACTGACAGGCTATATTCATCCAAAAACTCTCCCTTGAATACTCGAAGTTTAGGCAGTTTAATCATATCGGTAATGTTGTCCAAGTCACTACTGAACCCAATCAATGTCTCCAACTCAATCAAGCCACTCAATTTTAACTTCGCTCCTCCAGTTACTTTCCTAAAACGGCCATCTAAAAATAAATGCCTCAAACTCCTCAACTTATGAATAGAATTAGGTAATTTAATTGTATCAAGTGTACGAAGATCAAGAGATTGTAAACATGGTAGCTTGCAAATACCTGATCGCAGCTTACCCACCTCACTGTCTTTCACACTCAAGTGCTTCAATAAGATCAATTTTTCAATTCCCTTGGGCAATTCTCCATATTGAAAACCTTCCAATGTTAAAATTTTGAGAGACTTAAACATTCCAAAATTAACCGAACCCACTTTATTCCATTCCTTGAATGGTTTCCAGTACTCTTTCATAGGGAACATAAGAGATCGCAAGTGTTTATATTCACTAATGTTATCCTGGGGTTTATCCACGTGAATTGCCAACCGGCTTACTGAAAAAACATCTTCGCTTCCCATTTCTGTATCCACAACCTCAAGAAACCTTTCTTCTTTTCCCTTCAACAAACAAAGATCTCTCATGAGATCATGAAGACGGCATGATTTGAACCTATTATATATGGACTTTTCATCTATTGTCAATTGAACCATACACCGGCTTGCTAACTCACACAAATATCGTTGGGCGACATCTCTCGAAGTCTCTTCTCTCCCTCTATCTTGAGTTGAGATCATCCCTTCAGCCATCCATAATAAATACAACTTTTGTGTAGGTATTTTTGTATCCTCTGGGAAACATCCAAGATAAAGAAAACATGGCTTCAAATTATAAGGCAACACACTGTAGCTCAACTCTAATATTTGTGTCACCGTTTTATTTACTTGTACACCGTCTCCATGTTGTAGGTATGAATCAGTACTTTTACATACTTTCTCCCACCCGCTCGGAGTTTTTTCCTGACGCAAAATTCCACCAATCACAGAAACCGCTAGCGGCAAATACCCACATTTTCTAACCATTTCTCTGCCTAATCCTTCCAACAACGTTAGTTCAGTCATAGGTAGCTCAGCAACTGCAATACATTGAAAATTGATATGAACTCTTTAGGAAATTCTTGGATAATAAAGAGATTAATGCATATTTGTTAACTTAACTCGCTAATTTTTGGCCAAGTATATATATAGAACAGTAACCGAATATATGCAGTTCCATTGCCAAAAACAAAGGAAAATAAAATTAAAAAAAAAAAAATTAGAAAAAACCATGAAATCAGCCTTAGAATTACTCTATGACAAATCTTGTTCCATCATAGTTCTAATAGTCTATACTTTAACCCTCTCTTTCTCAACTTTTCCTTTATATTTGACCATACAATTCAAAAAGTAAGTCTAATAATATTTTTTGTTTGGCATTCATGTATATAGTCTTTAAAAAATGACACCATGCATATCTCTAAAGTAAGTTATTGTGATGAAAGAGAGATGTAGCGAAAGGGAAGTACATACCCAAGTCTGATTCGGCCAAACTGGTGTAATGAGAAGACTAGTGTTTTACACTTGTCGTGTAATTGGTGAAAATTTTAGGGAGAGTAACAAATCAAATGACAAACATAATAATTTGCCTTTTTAATTGGATGATTTCGGTCGAGTAAGGTTTGTGATAGAATTTTCCTAGAGGGGACCAAATGTGTTTTGTTACTTTTTGCTATATCTATATTAGAGGGTAAAATGTGGTCTGTCATTTTTTGGTATATTAATGAATTGACCAAACTATCCTCCATATATTAGCAATAAATAAAAGGGTAAATTCACAAATTAATTTTATTATGTTTTATGCTATATATTTTCTCATTCTAAAGACTCAAAGTTTGCTTGGCATAAGACATTTTGGATCTTAATTTTTGATATATATTAGCTAAGGACATATGAACATTCTTTTAATTAATCCCTGTCTAATCATCATTTAAAATATTAAAAAAGCCCTTACTAAATTCATATAATGGTTGTCCTTTATGCAGTATTATAAATCACTTAGGACATGGTGTGATGTTTCTTATAAAGTACTTTTAACCCAAGAAATTTTAGTATTTGTATATTTTTTTTCAAAGATTAAGATAATAATTATATGTTTACACTAGTATTTCATAAAATTCATATTATATTTGAATAGGATCTAGTTTATGAAATACCTTTTACTCATATATACAACATAAATCATTATCACAGCTCAGTTAATATGTTTTTGGGCAAAATTGCAAAAATCGTCATTTAATTTATAATTTTTCGTACTTCAACCCTTTTTGATATTGCGTTTTCAATTTTATCATGTAATTAAGTTTTTTGCAATTTTAATCCAATTTCGAGCTAAAATTATTATCATTATTTTTTTTTTTAACTAGGCCGATTAAAGATTACGTGGATGCCTGTGAAAAATTAAAAAAAAAATGAAAAATATATATATATACACACATGACAAATTCAAAATTTTAAAAATATTCTATAATCATTTTTTGTCAAGTAAAATGTCCTTAAAAATTATATTTTTTTAACGGATATCTAGAGTTAACTCCCCAAATGACATTTAAATTAGGGTATACTGCCCAAGTGAAATTTTTTTAAGTTCACTCCCTATTTTAAAAATTAATTTTTGCTTAACTCTCCAATTATTCTAAAATAACTTAATTATCCTTCATTTATATAACATGACAATTGCTCAAAATTCAAATATAGTTCTACAAAAATATAATTTTATACTTCATTTTTTTTTAAAACAAGTCCTTTATTTAATAAGTAATTTTTATGCAACACTATAATTTCTCAAAATTTATATATAGAGCTCCAAATTCAAAAGTAAATAATTCATATTAAGATAAAAGTTCTTAATTTAACATCTAATTGTCGTAATACAATAGTTCTTCAATATTTAAATATAATTTCACAAATTCAAATATTAATGTTTTATATTAAGAGAAAAGTATTTCTTTAAGTTATTTTATGCTCCATAAGACAGTAATTCTCAAAATTCAAATATAATTATACAAGCATAAATGTAAATACTTCATATTTACAATAAAAATTTTCATTTAACTACCCATTGCTAAATAATATAATAGTTACTCAAAATTTAAGTATAGCTCCACAAATACACAAATGAATATTTCAAATTAATATAAAAGTTCTTCATCTAATAACCAACTATAGCGTAAAAGAATAGTTCTTCAAATTTTAAACATAGTTCTGAAATTTCAAAATTTAAGTACTTTATATTTATATTAAAATAATTTGAGGATAAAATAAACAATTTAGATTAATAGGTAATTTATAAAAAATGAAATCTTAATTTAAGGGTGAACTAAAAATTTATTTAAGTTGACGATGAACTAAAAATTTTTGGGCAATACGTGAGTTTTTTAAAAAAATCCTTTCTTTTAATTTAGGGTAAATCACAAATTCACCCCCCCCCCCCCCCCTCCTTTTGCCCTTTTGGGCGGATTACCCCCTAACCTTTGAATCCGGACGATTTATCCCCTAACCTTTAAAAAAGCGCTCACTTGACCCCTTTGAAAAAACTTTAACAAAGCATATTTATACGATGCTGATATCAAATGTGTTGATATGATATATCAAATTGAAGCTCTCGATATAAGGAACACAACAATGGTCTCGAAATCAAAATCCGACAACCGACGAAGAAGAAATTATCGGTCAAAGGTGACGCAAGACAAACAAAGTGTTTGACGGCTAATAGGATCGGATGGGGTATGGATTTTGTTCTCCTTGGAGAGATGAGCACGATGACGGTGGTCTTGGAATTTGGATCTTCATGTCGGAGGAGAAATCGATAGTCAAACTTGGTCAAAGGGATCAATTGAACGATTTTTCAAAGGTTAGGGAATAAATCGTCCGGATTCAAAGGTTAGGGGGCGGTTTGCCCTTTAATTTAAAACATAAAAATATTTATTTATACATAATTTCTAATATTCAACCAAGTAGACAATTCAAAAATAAAAAAATACCCCCCCCCCCCCCAACCCCGGTCGGTTCCCCCACCCCAATCCCTGAACCAAAGTCCATTATCCCCCACCCCCAAATAGATAAGTAAAAGAGAAAGGAGAGAGGTTCGATGGATGTATGCTCTTGTTCAGTGAAGAAGATGGCTACGGTGGTGGTGTAGAAATGTTGGCTGGCGGCAATTTTGTGCGGTGGCGGCAGCGGCTTGAAAATTTCCGATGGGGAGTGGCGGCGTCTTGGAGCGGCGGCGGTGGTGGTGGCTGCTTGGAGGAGGGAGGTAGTGTCGCCGGATATGCAGGAGGGAAGCCAATTTGGCGGTGGCGGTGGCGGTGGCGGTGGCGATTTTGGGTGGTGAGTGTTGAGTGGTACTGGCGCTGTATATATTTCTGGGGAAGGTGAAGGCGGCAAAGTGGGGACGACGAACGCGGCGGCAGAGTGGCGACGGAGATGGCGGAAGCAGAGTGGCGATGCCGACAGCGACGGAGTGGAGGCGGCGAGTAAGATGACTGGGGTGGGAGGTGGGAGACGAGTTCTGTACTTTTTTGGGGTGGGGTGGGAGTTTTGATTTATTTTCATATATAAATTTTTTGATGGGAAATTCATCGGAACTCCCCAATACGCAGAGACGAAGCCAGGATTTAAGATAAGGGGGGGCGAAAATTAAAATATACAAAATTAAAGGGACGAAATTTTAATTTTGGGGGGGCGAAAATATAAAAATTTCAAAATATATATACAAATTAAAAAAAAAAAAAAAATTAGGGGGGGCGGCCGCCCCCCCATGCCCCCCCCCTAGCTCCGCCCATGCCAATACGGTATTTTATTTTTGCATAACTCCCTATACAAATTTTACATAATATAGTACAAAAATATTATAATGTAGTTGTTTGCACTAAAAATTCGTATTTATTGAATTTTAATCAATATCGAATAAATAATACAAATTATTTAATAATCTAAGTAAAAGTGGGTCTTCAATCTTCACTTGATCCTCTGATTCTTCCTTCAAATTTAAAGTTGTTGAATCTTCAAACGCTCCTTGATGGATTCGATGGTTTGATCTTCTTCAACTTTGAATTAGACTTGAAATAACGTTAATTCGTAGGTCCGTCGACTTGTTTACGAATCAAACGCCGGATTTTGGAGAATTCCGTCAAGAACGCCTTCGAACTAGTTTGGTAACTCCGTGGATTTAGCTTGAATATAACGCCGATTCGCCGGTATAACGCCTTTGGTAACTCCGTGGATTTAGCTTGAATATAACGCCTTCGAACTAGTTTGGTAACTCCGTGGATTTAGCTTGAATATAACGCCGATTCGCCGGTATAACGCCTTTGGTAACTCCGTGGATTTAGCTTGAATATAACGCCGATTCGCCGGTATAACGCATAGATAACGGATCAAACGCCTAGATTTGATAACTTCGGGGAAGAAAGGTTTTTAGCCTTTCTTGAACTTGTAGAGAGGTTTTTAGCCTTTCTTGAATTCGTAGAGAGGTTTTTAGCCTTTCTTGAATTCGTGTTGTGTGTTGAATGAACAACCCATGGCCTCTTTATATAGGCATAGGATTCAAGACTTGTTGCTCAAGTCAAAGTTTATTTAATAATTATCTCTTTATATTTTTATTTTTTAAAGAGATAATATCAAATAAGACTTGAATTTGATTGGTCGGTGTGATGCAATACGCCACATGTCGCCATATGATTTGTCTTGGCTTTCTTTGACTGCAAGACTTGATTTGATTGGTCAAAACATGTCACTTTGACACGTGTCATCACTTGATTTGTTGATAAAATAAACATTATAATATCAATTTAATTTTAACTATTTAACTTTGAAATTAAATTTAGGATAATTTCAAAATATTAAATAGCAAATTAAATTAATAAACTAAAGTTTATTTATCCGTCTACAAATGCCCCCACTTCAAGGCTTGGCGAAAAACATACTAAGTAGTCGTGCAAAGACGAGACTTGAAGTAATCAAATTTATTGGACATAACTTTTTTTTCGAAGATGTGACTGAGCTTGAAGTTTAATTCAAGTTGCCTACGTACCCCTCAAGAGGATCAAGTCATGACGTAGTTCAATTTTCTTTTTTTTTTTTTTTTTTCAAACTTGTTGACATTTTATACTCGTGTCAGGGAGTACACTTGACTTTAGTTTTAAACAATTTATACTCGTGTTTAAGGAGTAATTGATTTGATTTTAAACAGTTTATACTCGTATTAAGGAGTAACTTGAACTTGAATTTGATTTTAAACAGTTTATACTCGTGTTAAGGAGTATTGCACTTGAATTTGGTTTTAAACATTTTATACTCGTGTTTAAGGAGTATTAATTTGGATTTGTAGATAGTTTATCCTCATATCAAGGAGTTTTGAATTTGAATTTGAAGATAGTTTATCCTCATATCAAGGAGTCTTGAATTTGAATTTGTAGATAGTTTATCCTCATATCAAGGAGCTTTCATGACAGTTTATTCTCTTATCAAGGAGAATTTCAACTTCCTCTTGAATTTTAGTTGCCCCCGGTATTTTCCTGGCGGTCTATATGCACTTCAGCTTTAACTTTTCTACTAGAGAGCAAGTTTGAAACTAGCATCGGCTCTAAACTTCCAAACTGGATTGTTGTGGATGCCCGCAATGGTGTTGGTGGCGTTATCGTATTCTTGTTGCTTTTAACCATATTGGCATTTGTTGAAGCTACTATACTAGTGACATTTGCATCAGCTGCGTCTTCACTTTCAAGAATAATTTTGCTTTCTCTTGTTAGAGCCATGATCTTATCTTTAATCACAAAACACTTTTCTGTGGGGTGACTAATGACTCGATGATACTTGCAATATTTAGGGTCATCAACCCTTCCACTTTCATTTGGACGTTTTGGTTTGGGGAGCTCAATCAACTTCTTAGCTAATAGTTCATCAAAGATATCGGGTACATCTGAGTCTAAAAAGGGATATTCTTTTTCTTGATTTCTCGTTGGGAAGTTAACTTCACGATTGACAATAACGAGTTCCAAATCATGAGCACGAGTAGCCAATTCTTCAAAGTTGCGGGGTTTGATTCCTTGTAGGATATAGAGAAGTTCCCAGTTCATCCCCTGAATGCACATTTCAACTGCAGATATTTCTCAGAGTTTGTCTTTGCAGTTGAGGTTTAGTGATCTCCAACGGTTAATGTAATCCACAACGGGTTCATCTTTCCATTGTTTCGCATTGGTGAGTTCAATCATGCTTACTATACGGCGAAACGATTCAAGAACTCTCTTTCTATCTGGTTCCAACTGTCTCCCGACTCTGGCTCTAAATCAATATACCAATCGAAAGAGTTTCCTTTAAGTGACCTCACAAATTGTTTTACCAAATGATCACCATATGTCCCCGCATTGTTGCATGTTTCCACGAAATGAGCAATATGTTGCTTCGGATTGCCCTTTCCATCGAATTGCTGAAAACTCGGTGGTTGATAACCCATTGGCATCCTCAAAGAATCAATGCATTTAGTATACGGTTTTGAGTATGTTGGAGAATTTTGAGAGGGTGCACCATACTGAGCTCTAATTGTATTAGTTATCATATTTTGCAGTTCTTGCACAGATAGAGCGGCGATGGATGCAGCGGAGTTATTCATCCTCATTGCGGAGTCATGCTTCTGAGGACGAAAATTCACTTGTTTTCCATCAGTGACTTGAGCCGAAAAGATTTGAGGGTTACGACTAGACTGACCAGGATCGTGATTTTCTAACTTATTCATAAGTTGAGCAATCTGGAAGTCTTTATCCTCCAAAGTCTTTTGCAAGTTAGCCATTGCTTGAGCCATTTGGGCAACTTGCTCTTCAAGAGTCATAGTCTCCGCCTCTTCAGTAAAAGGAGTTTCCTTTGATCTAGTTTCTTTAGGGGTTGAGGGAGTTGAACCATCTGATGATTTTGAGTCATGACTGTCTGTAGAAGACCGCACGGTGCCATCAACTCCTTTGTTCTTCAGATTTTGTTGGTTCGCCCCATCAGCTCCTTTACTCGCACCATCAGCTCCCTTATTCTTCGGGTTGGGTTGGATTTTAGGAGCCATTGAGTATTTGAACTTTGGTATGAGAAGGAAGAGATGAGAGGTAAGATGGTCCCACTGGGCGTGCCAATCTGTTTGCACTAAAAATTCGTGTTTATTGATTTTTAGTCAATATCGAATAAATAATACAAATTATTTGATAATCTAAGTAAAAGTGGGTCTTCAATCTTCACTTGATCCTCTGATTCTTCCTTCAAATTTAAAGTTGTTGAATCTTCAAATGCTCCTTGATGGATTCGATGGTTTGATCTTCTTCAACTTTGAATTAGACTTGAAATAACGTTAATTCATAGGTCCTTCGACTTGTTTACGAATCAAACGCCGGATTTTGGAGAATTCCGTCAAGAACGCCTTCGAACTCATTTGGTAACTCCGTGGATTTAACTTGAATACAACGTCGATTCGCCGGTATAACGCTTAGATAACGGATCAAACGCCTAGATTTGATAACTTCGGGGAAGAAATGTTTTTAGCCTTTTTTGAACTTGTAGAGAGGTTTTTAGCCTTTCTTGAATTCGTAGAGAGGTTTTTAGCCTTTCTCGAATTCGTGTTGTGTGTTGAATGAACAACCCACGGCCTCTTTATATAGGCATAGGATTCAAGACTTGTTGCTCAAGTCAAAGTTTATTTAATAATTATCTCTTTATATTTTTATTTTTTAAAGAGATAATATCAAATAAGACTTGAATTTGATTGGTCGGTGTGATGCAATACGTCACATGTCGCCATATGATTTGTCTTGGCTTTCTTTGACTGCAAGACTTGATTTGATTGGTCAAAACATGTCACTTTGACACGTGTCATCACTTGATTTGTTGATAAAATAAACATTATAACATCAATTTAATTTTAACTATTTAACTTTGAAATTAAATTTAGGATAATTTCAAAGTATTAAATAGCAAATTAAATTAATAAACTAAAGTTTATTTATCCGTCTACAGTAGTATTTATATCTTATTATATAGAATAAATTTTTCGTATTTGTGGTTTTGGGACAAATCAGCATATGTCAACGTTTAAATGTATATTTTATGAATTTTACATAATGTAGTGCAAAATCGTTTTAATATAGTATTTATATCTTATTATGTAGTATAAATTCATGGATTTTGGTTTGCGGAGGTAAATGAAAATATTCGAACCCATGGGAAGTTATGGGAGACTAGCCCATTTAATATATATATATATATATATATATATATATATATATATATATATATATATATATATATATAAATTTTTTTAATATTTGGCATTTGATTTAAGATTAGTAATTCTGCACACGTGTACAAAGAAAAAAATTTATTATTTAAATATATCAAATTAAATTATTCATCTTAATATAAATTTTATAATTATATGTTAATAAAAAATATTTAAAATATAAATTAAAAAATATGAAAAATATTAAAAAAAATATTAGAAAAAAGAATAAAAATGAGGTTAGAGAAAAATAGGGTTAATAGATAAGTAATTATTTATACACATTTTTCATGTATTAAAGAAAAATAAATAAATAAATAAATAAAAGAGACAAAGTCCAAAAGATTACAATTAGATCTCGCGCTTATAACAATGTATAGATATTGAGATTTTATAATTTTCTTTGATTTGCCATATCTATCTATACTATAATATATAGGAAGGATGTCTTTTGACCAAATTGTGTTAACTTTGACTAAATGGAATTTTGTGGTTTTTTTGAGATTTTTAATTAAAATTAAAATTTTTGATTGGTTGATGCTTAATAAATTAATTTATATATTTATTAATTTTATATATCCCTTAATTTTCGGAAGTTATCCTCAATTAAAGCATCTTTATGGTAAATTTATTTTGAATGTACAAAATATGACACAATTTCCAAAATAAAGTTTTAAATTTAAATTCAAATTTTTGTTTCTTGATCAATTTACTTAAATTATTCCATTAATTTTGTGCAAAATAATGAAAATTGATATATAAATATTACATCAATAATAACGTGCACAATTAATTTGAATTTTTAAATATACTAAGGAAATTTATTTTTTTTAATATTGTTTTTAATTAATAATAACATGCACAACAACATGCACATTGCACAATAATTATATAGTCTCTTTGAAATTTTCTAATTTTCTAAATTTTTGAATTTTTTTAATTATCTTAAAAAATTATTATTATAATTTATTTTAGAACATGCAAGTCATTCGTTTTTATGTCATAATTATTTAATTCCTTAATTGAAGATGATTAATCCACACAAATTGCTTACATTAAATATTCTACAAATCATGTCCAAGATTTATTACAAACCATACCCAAGATTTGCTATTTTAATTTAGTAAAGTTCTTGAAGTTTGAAATTTGAATGTGTATTTGCATGTCTAAAAATAATCTACTCTTAATCCAGTTTTTAGTATTTGTTTTGTATCTTCTTCTTCTCCTTCGATATTTTGGTATTTCTTTGAATGTTTTTTTTTCTTTTGTTCTTCCTTGATTTTGTTCGATATTTTGGTTTGTATATTTACAACTTCTCTGAATATTTAATATTTGTGCTCATTTTATAATATTAGAGAATGTATTATAAATATTGTTTGGCTATTTTTTTTCAATACATCTTTTTTATTTTTTTCTTATTTGATTTTCTTATGTTGCTACATATTTTCTACAGTTACGATTTTGATGAATATTTTAATGTTTGTATTGCTTATTACTACAGATTTTTTCTTAGTTATCTATCATAAAATTGATTACATTCCAATAAAAAAATTTACTTCAGATTATTTTTTTGACAACTTTATATTAAATATTTTAACCAATTTTTTTTGTTATGAAATTACCACCATAATTTTAAAAAGGGAAAGAAGAAGAGTATTTTGTAATACGAAATCATCAAATTTATTAATTATGATCAACTTTTTAATAGAATCATTTTACGTATTCAAGTTTTGCTTGATATTTGATAATATACACTTGGATTGTTGCTTGAATATGACAATGTAATTAGATTTTAGAATTTTTTATTTAATACATGTAAGATTCTAAAAGATTTTTTTTATCAAATTCTAGATTTTCTTATGTAATCTTTGTTTCATTTAATTTTTATGATTTTTATAATTCTTTTGGATTTTCATTATTAAAGAATATTTTTTTGAGATTTTAACTTCATCCAATTTAGAATTTCAATACTTATTATTGTAATGTTTATTTTTTACAATTATTTTATTTACTTTGTATTATTATTTTTTAAAAAAATTTTATCTTATTTTCTTAATGATTTAGCGATTTTTTCTTTTTATTAACTAACCCGATTTCCCCAAATTGAGGAAATATGTTATATCTTTATATAAATTTTACATTTTTAATATTTAATAGCAGTTTTCAACCACATTTATATATTTAACTTTTATTTTCTAAGAATATTACCTAATATTGTTTGTAACCTTTTCAACTTCTTAAATCTCTTTTTTATCCATATCATCAGATCTAAATATTTTTTTTATATATTAAAAATTTCAGAATAATTGCATTGTTTATTAAATTTATAATTATTTATAGTTTTACCTATTCTAAATACAGATTTTTTTTAATATCATTTTAGTTTACAATATTTAGCACTATTACGTAATACTACAATTCACATAATATAATTTATATATACAAACCGTGCATTGCACCGGGTATATGCTAATATATATATATATTATAATTTATTGATTAACATGTGGATATATACAGTGGATGCCACATAAGAAAAATTGAAAATTTTCCAATTTTCTACCACATTATTTCGGATACACATTAGCAAAATTGGTTTGAATAAGTGACACGTGGACAATTTTGGGAATTTTGCTGATTTTTGGGTCAAAATAGAATGAAAATTATAAAAAAATTTAAATTATATGACAAAATTCAAATGAGATAAGTAAAAGATTAAAGTTCCAAAAAGTTAAATGAGATTTTTGTAATTTTTAATATGTTTTTAGCTATAAAGCAAAACATAGTGACTTAACTAACCTTGTCCTTGTGGAAGTGCTATCTTCTGAAGTAGTTCCCAGCCTTCATCTTCGCTCAAATACTTGAGCTTGTGGACATAGTACTCTCCTGCACCTATCTTCTCATTTCGTGTTGTCACCAGTATTCTGCAACGGTCCTCTGCAATGCGGAAAAAGCGACTTAAGGTATTCCAATGATCAACTTCCCATATGTCATCAACAACCACCAAACATTTCTTCCCATCTTGCATATCAAGCAACTTCATGGCCAAATCCTCTTCCTCCATTCCCCTAATTTGATGTTCTTCTTTGGGGAGAAATTGCTTTAGTAATTCTTGGAGAACAATTTTGAGTCGGAATTGCTGGCTTATACAAACCCACACTCGTACATCAAAACTGCGTCGTGCGGCCTCCCCTCTGTAAATCTTTGTGGCGAGAGTGGTCTTCCCCAACCCGCCCATTCCACATATGGAAATTACTCTGTTTGATATATCGCCATCACTTGTTAGCAGTGATTCAAGCAGTCGTATTTCATCCTTCATCCCAACAAAATGTTGTTCAGTCTCGTAACCAAATGTTTTCCTTGACCATTCGACGTCATGGTCGACCGAATTTGAAGAGCCTTCTCCTATTTTAGTCATAGACTCTGCTCTTTTGGTGAGATCCGCCATGCCGGATTTGATGTCTTTGATCTCCTTCCCAATCTGGTGCACATTCAACCACTCATCCAAAACACCAGCAAATCGTTTGAGTTTATTTTTCAGGCTTCCTCCTCCTCTTTTGGATTGAACTTGGATTGCATATCTTTCAAGCACATTCTCGGCCTGAGTGGCCAAATCTCGAAGCTTGAAGACCCAATCACGCACTGTTTCTGAGTTGTAGCTCTCTCTTCTTTTATCAGCATCCTTCAAGAAAAAGTGCATGGTTTGGAGTTGCCTGCGAACCTCCTCAACTTGGCCACCAACATTATATAAGAACTTTGCTTCCTCAATCAAGAGATCTCGAAGGGTTTCGAGAGCCATTGTTGCAACTGCATCAACCATTTTCTTCTTCTTCTTCTTTTCTTTTTTTTTTCTGAGATAATTTAGTAACGAGATAATTGATTATTTTGTTTTCTGCAAATGATTGCAAGTCCTTAAACCTTCATACATATATTCAAAGAATAGAAAAAAGAAAAAGGAAAAAGGAATTCATGCATTGCGTATAACGTAGGAAAAGAATTGCTTTGTCGGCATGGGAATATTACAAAATTACACATTAAGGGCACCTACATATGGTTTATGCTACAAGTCATGATGACCCTACATATCATATCAGGAGATAAAAATTTTATCTAATAAATAATTCTCAAATCACTCCCTTATATAAATTAAAATTAAATTACACCTAACCTACTTGTATTATTTTTTAAACACCATGTTGCTTCCTTTCTAATTTTTCTGCGTTGATTAATAGTTTTTTTTTTTTACTCAAATGCCCCCAAATATTTTAACTCAATTTAGAACTTTATTTTTTTTACGTTTTATTTTTCTCTTTCAAACAAAAACCCTAACTAAAACAATTGAAAGGAAGCTAAACGTCGGAAGAAGGGGGTAGTTGAATAACTCCCAATCAGTTTGGAAATTTTTACTTTACTCCCCGAAAATTTATACTACATAATAGGATATAGTTACTGCATTAGAACGTTTTAGTACTACATTATGAGAAATTTATACAACATGTACCTTTTGAGAGTGACGAAAATTTATACAAAATAATAGGATATAAATACTGCATTATATCATATTCATACTACACGTGGGGGAGTTAAATAAAAATTTGATACCCAATTAGGGAGTTAAGGAGGGGTAAAATAAACTTTGGACTCATTAATTCATTTAAGCATGAAAGATGGATAAAATAAATTTCAAACTAAAAAAAAAAAGTAGAATAAACGACATAGTTAAAATGACCGGCCACCACTCTGCGAGGGGTAAATATGCTTATTTTTTAAAAATATGAGGGGGCTTTATGCTATTTAACTTTTCAAAATGAGGTAATTTGATAATTATATTTTTTACAGGGGCCTGAGATTTTTTCCCATCCATTTTTGTTATTCCTGATATGATGAATTACTTGATGATCAAACTCACATGCAAAAATGGATATAATCATTATTAAACCAAGCTTAATTAATTAGAAACATTTATTTTTTGTTATTTTATTTTCTTGTAGAAGGGAGACACATGTTTGTAAAGCAGTACTCCTTGATATCATAGTTTTTTGCGTTTCTTTGATTTTATGAACGTAATAAATTTAAACCAACAATACAAAAATAAGTAAATAAAATAATAAAACAAGAAGGATTAAAGATAATTTTGGCTTTTTAATGAAGCTGCTTTCCACTAGTTTAGACTTTAGACTAAATCCTCTTTCCTATTTCCTATTTCTGTATGTTTCTCAATACGAATAAAGCCTAAAGAAAAGAAGCATAACACATTTAGCATAGGGTAAATCACAAATACCCCCCGTCCTTTGGCCCTTGGGGCGGATTGCCCCCTATCCTTTGATTTTGGGCGATTTCCCCCCTAATCTTTCGTAATTGTTACACTTTGCCCCTTTATGATGTTTCCGACGGCATCTTTTTGGAATATTCAGTCATGAAAGATTAGGGGGTACAGATCCCCCCCTGTCCTTTTCCCCCATGGGTGAATTGTCCCCTGTCCTTTGATTTCGGAATATTTCGTAATTATTTTTCAACTTTAACTTCTATCCCGACTTTTTATAAGTAGATAAGTCTTCGAACACTTTCATTATACACCATCAAATCAAATAATGTAACTTAACATTTCGGTGTTATATTAGCTTAACTAAAAATTTCGTGTTCAAATTTTTGAGAATACAACTATAACTTGCAGGAGAAACTTTTATATCAAATTGGTCTAACCCGATTCGATTCATATAAATGTCCTATAAAAAAAATACCGATATTGCTTATGAAAGTTTACTGAAGCATTCTTGAAATCACTTCTTCTAATTATTTATTTTATTTTTTTTTTTACTTTTAAAAATATCACTTTAAATAATTAAGAAAAAAAATATAACTCGGATACGATACAAAATTAATGTGATATATATATATATATATATATATATATATATATATATATATATATTATTTGCATTAAAAATTCACGTTTATTGAATTTGGTAAACACCGGATAAATAGTATAAATATTTGAGAATTTAAATATCAAATACGACACGACACCAAAATGTTAGTTACATTATTTGATTTGATGTTAGCAGGAGAAACTTTTATATCAAATTGGTCTAACCCAATTCGACTCATATAAATGTCCTATAAAAAAAACACCGATATTGCTTATGAAAGTTTACTGAAGCATTCTTGAAATCACTTCTTCTAATTATTATTATTATTATTATTTACTTTTAAAAATATCACTTTAAATAATAAAGAAAAAAAATAACTCGGATACAATATAAAATCAATGTGATATATATATATTATTTGCATTAAAAATTCACGTTTATTGAATTTGGTAAACACCGGATAAATAGTACAAATATTTGAGAATTTAAATATCAAATACGATACGACACCAAAATGATAGTTACATTATTTGAGTTGATGGTATATAATGTGAGTGTTCGAAGGCTTATCTACTTATAAAAAGTCGGAATAGAAGGTACAGTTGCAAAACAATTACGAAATATTCCAAAATCAAAGGACAGGGGGCAATCCGCCCATGAGGGCAAAGGATAGGGGGGGATCTGTAAAACGTATTCTTTCATGAACGGAATATTCCAAAAAGATGCCGCCGGAAAGGTCATAAAGGGGCAAAGTGTAACAATTGCGAAAGGTTAGGGGGGAAATCGCCCAAAATCAAAGGACAAGGAGCAATCCGCCCTAAGGGCCAAAGGATGGGGGGATTTGTAATTAACCCTTTAGCATATATACTTTAATCACATAAGGGAGATGAATGGCTAAATTAACGAAAAGCAAGATTCACAGCCTTCAATGATGGAACTAATTTCCATGCTTCGGAGACAATAATAACTTGTTCTTTTCTCCAAAGCTCAAGCAAGAGGGTAAACATGTCGCACAGTCTCTTTAACTTGTTCTTTTTATTGTTTATTTGTAGATATCATCTTTACTTAGTTTAGTGAGCGAAAGAATTGTTCTAAGCTCTTAAAGAACATAGAATAACTTGATGAAGGAGAAATACAACTGAGAAACGGATTAACTTTAGCCGACTTCTCGATTTGATTCTCCCGACACCTAGGTAATTCTTGGTCGAGCATGGTTCAGCAAAAGGAGTATGATAAGGGGAGAATGTTCGTAATTGATGTGAAATTTAAAAAAAATATATCAATTAAATAGCAAATATAATATATTTATCTATAAAATTAAATAAGTCAAACTTCAAATTAGTTTGGGATAATTACGAACAACCCCCTGAGATTTGAGAAATTATGTACTCCCCCCTAGCCCCGTTATCTCCTCCGTTAAATTTAACGGAATGTGTGAAAATTACTATTTTTCTCCTAATATGTTGAATCTCAGGGGGTATATGTAATAAAAAGCCCAAAGGTAAGGGGGTTAATGCAAGGACTGAAATTCTTAGAGGGTTTAATGTAAGCACTTGAGTTTTGTGTCTACCTAATATTTTATTTTTTTCAATGAATGCTAATTAATGATATTTTAATATTTTTATAATAGATTAATTTCATACCTAGAGTTGGGTACCTAATATTTTTCTATAGATATTAATCATGCATGTTCAACGTTTGAAATAATTGTTTAAATAACTCTAACGGATATTTATGTAAATTTACTAATGCATTTATTGATATTGGTGTGTTTGTTATGAGTTTCAATTTTTTTGGAAAAAAAGAAAATTGGCAGTGCACTAATTCATGTTTGTGTGGTTTTTTTTTTTTTAATATGAATTTTTATTTTGTGGAAAAATTTGTTATAATTGCAAATAAATTATTTTAAATTAATTTTATATGAATTTGTACAAAATATATTTAAAAGTAAGATATAAATATAAAAGGGAATTTATAACTTATCATATTTTATAGAAATAAATATGCATGAAATATCTAATTCAATTTATATTTATATATAAAATATTATATGTTAAATTAAATAACAACTTTTTAAATTAAAAAAATCCAGAATTAACTAATATTACAATTATATCATTGAACTCTAAGTAAAATTACAATATATCCTCTAAGAGTATTTCTAGAATGTAAATTTGAATTTAAACGGTGTAATTAACGGCAGGTGAAATTTGTGAAAGAAAGTGTAAATCTCAGGGGGAATTCGTAATTTCTCAAATCTAAGGGGGTAATCTGTAATATCACAAAATCTCATGAGGCTGTTCGTAATTATCCCAATTAGTTTTCATTCTATTTTAGTTGTTGTTTATATATCTTACAATTGCATCACTAAAAACCCCTAATGTTTTCTTGTAAATATATATATATATATATATATATATATATATTGAAAGGCCCAAACTTTCCTTGTCAATATATATGATCATTACAATATGTACATAGCAAAAACTCAAAATATTTCAATTTATGAAAACATCATGGAGAGAAAACATCATGGTGTTTTTCGTAATTTAGATTTTTCAGTAATTGAATTGAACCTTGAGGATATTCGTAGCAATCGCCGGTCTTTTATTACTGATATCATTTTTCTTTGTTCTGAAAAAGGATCAGTATACACGCAGACCCTACCTATATATATATTCATGGTACCAATTTCTGATATGCTTAAGATCCATCAAAATGATAGAAGAAACACTCAAAAACGAAGAATTTGTCGAGGACCATCTCTTCAAACTGACAATGGAGAAGAAGTGGGATCAAGTTGTGGAGATTTACAGGAAACATCCGAGAGCCCACATCACTAAGCTCACTAAATCTGAGGAAACAGCTCTTCACATAGCCATTTCGAGCTACCACTCCCAATTCCCCACCGATATAATCGATCATATCCAGCGAATGATCGATTCCATCGAGAAGAATTGCTCGTTATCCGAAATACTATCGATGCAGAACGTGAAAGGGAACACCCCACTTCATCTTGCTGCTGCAGTTGGATGCTTAGAAATCTGCAAATGCATAGCTTTGAAAAATCATCAGCTCATAAGCATTCGCAACGCAAATGGCGAAACCCCGTTGTTTGTTGCAGCCCATCATGGAAAGATGCAAGCTTTTCTTCTGCTTCAAAAGATTTATAATGAGAGGAAATATCAAGAAGAAGAAGAAACAGAAGCAGAAGCAGAAGCTAAAGCTCGTGATCTGCATGATGAGTCTCTATGTAGGAGGAAAGATGGAAACACGATTTTGCATTCGGCTATTTGTGGAGAATATTTTGGTAAGAGATTAATTATTAGTCAATTAAGATTTAATTTTTTTTTCCTCTGTATTTTTCCGACGGATATCCGTTGAAATTACGGATGACCTACCGGGAACATCCCATCGGTTTTTGACAGTTTTCTTGTATGGCGGGGTGTAATTTCTTTAATGACATATTGTTTGCATATATCTATAATCTGTGTGTTTGTTGGTTAATTTGTTGTTAAACAGCTTTAGCTTATCAGATAATAAGCGATTATCCAAAGCTGGTGAACTCCGTAAACGAAGACGGAGAGTCACCTCTCCATGTTTTAGCAAGAATGCCGCATGTTTTCAGAAGCAGCAACCAGCTTGGATTCTGTGACTCAATTATTTACTACTGTAAGTATTCCTAATTTTACATAATATATATTTGTTTTAATTAGCTAACGTAATTAGGGATTTTATCGGTAATTAGGTGTATTTGTTGACGAGCTAAAGCAGCAGAAATATAATCCAGCTTGGACAAGCCCAACTGATTACACTCCAACAAGTAACATAAACATCCCAGAGAACTACAGGACATGTATGAACATCTTGTATCTTCTAATCTGGGCGCCAATTTCCAAGACTATTTCAGGTCAGCTGCTTAAACAAGCTCAATTATTATTATTATTATTATGAAAATAATTAAATAATTTGAGGGGGGTTTAATTCCAGCAAGTTTTCCGAGGCTGTGCAAGGATAAGATTGGTAATCCACCTGATGAAGAGAATCAAGAGCTGACAGAAAATGAAGATCAGGGTATGTATTAATTCTTTTTATACTTCCAATTTCATGTGATACTTCACAAATATTGGAACTTTGATTGAGTTTTACTAAAGGTTTTGCAATGGCACAATCTAAAAATTGCCCAGATATAATGATTCTTCGATTATATATATAGCTGTGATGTAATGATACCATGTAAGTGAAATATCATTGGTTCCATTATTCGCAATCTTATACTTTAGTAGTAGTTAGGATTACTGATATAAGATGCCCGCATACTGGTAAAATTATCAATTTTTTTGTTGCATTGTGTTCGACATCTTTGTCTCCATATCTGTATATACATCATAAATACGAATCTATGATGTGTTTTTCAGTCGAACATCTACCTTCATATCCGTATATACATCATAAATATTAATCTATAATGTTTTTTTCAATCAAACATATGTTTCCGTATACGTGGATCATAAATAGCAAAATTTGGTATTCATTATTCTAAATTTCTAATCATGATGAAAGAAATGATCTGAGTTGTCCCATCATGCGAGATGCTATTTAGCGAGAGATTAATTACTATAATCGACAGTAGATACCTTGATTTTGAAACAAAAAAAGAATCATATACTCAAATTAAAAAAAAAATGTAATACAAGGATAGTATCATTCATTTTCTTTACTTTTTTTCTTTTCTGATTTAGTTTTAATTCCTTCCAATCACACATATCAAATTATCAATGATAGCATTAATCTAATCTATGCCACAACTTTAGACCATGAGTACATTCCCTTCTGGTTGAAGCTATATATATATATTTGTGAATATAAAACAATTTTTCATCAGTATTTTTGTGGCTTTTATTTCAGTCAAAGATGCAAAGGAGAAGACTAAAGATGATGCAGTGTTTCCTCCCAATTATTCGACTTGTATACGCATTTTTAAATTTGCTATGACCGTTATCCTAACTGTTCTCGGAGTTGGTTAGTAAACTTTCAATGCTTTAATTTTGTCCATTTCATTCAATTTTAAATGCTAAAATCATCTCAAGTGTCCATGTCCAAATACACTTTTTGTGCAGGGTTTTGGAGGATAAAGAAGATTATAGAGAAGAAAGAACGACATTCTCATGCCTTTGAGATTATGAGTAAAATGATCGAGACAGAATCGAGTTACAAATACGACAGCAACGGCCAGCGCCCTGTTCGGAAACTGGAACACGAAGGAATCGAGATTCCGGATGTTCCTCCTCACGATGATGATGATGATGACAGTGAAACTAATGTTGCCACAACTCCCTCAACTAAATCTAAGCACGAGAAAGAAATTTATGGAAAATATCACAATAAAAAATCAGGTAAGAAATTATAGAATAATTTCCCACACTCCTGAGGTTTAATTCTATTATAAAAATAATTCTCAAACGAAAAAATTATAAAAAACATCCTATTCAGGACGATTTTGGTAATTAATTAGGGTGTTTTGGGAAACTATCCTCAAAATCATGGAAATATTTTTAATTCCTCAATTAGAAGATTCTTTTCCGTAATTGGACTAAACTGTACTCGTAATTATCCTTTAATTATAACACAAAAAGTTATATGTTTCTATTTGTTTGTGCAGAGAAAGAGAAAAAGAAAAAGGAAAAGGAAAAGGAAAAGAAAAAGGCTCGTGAATGGAACTTAGCTAAGGACACTCCATTGTTGGTAGCAGCAAAGATGGGAATCCCTGAAATGGTGAAGAAAATAATCAGCACATGCCCCGTCGCGATTCAAGACCTCGACGTAGATGGAAAGAATGTGCTGCTTTTAGCAGCTGAAAATAAGCACATAAATGTGTTCGATTATTTGGTGGAGGCAAACCTCCCAGAATACATGTTCCATCAAGTGGATAATGAAGGAAACAGTATCCTTCACTTGGCAGCAATGCTCGGGGAGAAGCAGCCATGGCGGATCCCTGGATCTGCTCTCCAGATGCAGTGGGAGATCAAGTGGTACGAGGTACTATCGTCGTGATCTCTCCTTTTCTTGATTATGTTATGATTCTGAGATTGCAGAGTTTAAGAATGTGCGTTGTTATTATTACAGTTATCACAAACAACCAATTAATGACCAAAATTAGATTAGTTAAATCAGTTTTATATTAGCCACTAATCAGGGTTGAGGCTATTAAGTAAAGCCTCCCATCTTGTACACGTGTATAATCTGTAATAGTTATCGCTGAGTGTCTTACGCTTGTCGTGTGTTTGTTGCAGCACGTGAAGAACTCCGTCCCCCGTCTCTCCTTTGCCCACCGCAACTTGAACGGTGAGACCCCGCGGAAGATCTTCACTCAGACGCACGAGAAGCTAGTCAAAGAAGGGAACGAGTGGCTCATCAAGACCTCTGAGTCCTGCTCCGTGGTGGCCGCCCTCATTGCCACTGTCGCCTTTGCCACATCGGCCACTGTCCCCGGCGGCTTGGACGAGTCCACGGGCCACCCCACGCTCGAGGAGTACAGTGCTTTCGACATCTTCTCCATCACTTCGCTGGTAGCCCTCTGCCTGTCTGTGACTGCTCTAGTCTGCTTTCTGGCGATCATCACCTCGCGGTGCGAGGAGCGCGATTTCAGGACGAATTTGCCAAGGAAGCTGTTGATTGGACTGACTTCTCTGTTTGCTTCCATAGCAGCAATGCTGCTTTCGTTCTGTGCAGGACATACTTTCATACTGAGGGAGAAGCTGAGGGTTGCTGCTGTGCCTATATACGCCGTTGCTAGTGTGCCGATTTCCTTTTTCGCGGTGGCGCAGCTGCCGTTGTACTTTGATCTGATGTGGGCTGCGTGCAGAAAAGTTCCTCTAAGGAGTTACAAGGTGTTCTATCAATAGAATGGTAGGAAATGAAGGGGCTCTTTTTTCCCTCTTTTTTCAGGATTATGACATAGTGGCTTGAATTTGACTAGTATTATGCATCTGTTTTGATTTGCAATGTTTGCATTGATGGTTTTGGAGTCTGAGCATTTCAAATTCATAATAATAAATCGTTCGAACTTTGAGAGCAAAACACACAGAACACAGATTCACTGAGCAAGGGTGGACCTATTTTAATCTAATTTTGGAGATCATTGTGGCGGATTTGATATCGATCCTCTCGAAAAATCTCTCCAAATCCATGCCGTGAGAAACAATGCACACACACAGTAACCTCGACCGCATACCACGAGAAACAAGTTCAGGTGTAAAAGGAAGCTCAATATCAACATAATTTTACTTCTAGAGATAAAAAGGTAGCAGCTACAATATACACACACAGTAAAAGAGATCAAACTGGTGTACAAAATTCTACAGCTCTTTCTTACCATTTCCAACCATCTCTACTAAAGAGTTTTCTAGCTAAAATATGTACTGAGGCGACAACGATCCTTAGTTTCACTCCAGACATTCTGAGAAGCTACCAACTTGTCAAGGCAACATGGATGTCATCCTGGAAACACAGAAGGATAGGACAGTTAATCCAATAGTACAGATAGGTACAATTCAATACTATCAAGGGCAAAGCCATGATTTCATGCGTGTGTTTGAGTGGGGGTGATTAGGTAGTTATTCCATAGATTAATAGGAAGTTTAAGTTGGTTTACCGTCTGAATTTCTCGAAAATCCTCCTGAAGAAACACTTCTGCTTCGCCTTTTCTTGGTGAAAATCTATGCAATAATAAACAGTTCATTCTCTGTTGATTTATTCAAGTTCAATCTCCACGAATAACACAGTTATGCAGTGTGAAATAAAAAGAAGAAGAAAAGCACAGAAAGCACATATGTGTTCTCAAGAGATAGCCACAACAAAGCATATAAACATATAAAGGAGTATCCAATAGAAAAAATATAGTACCTTAGAGGCTGGAAGGGGCAAAGACCCCTGCCGTACAGCTTTTCCAGGTTCAGTCAAATACCGAATCTCCTGAACCTGACGTGCAATATCCTCCAAAAGCTTCAACTGCACATTTTCTCGCTCTCGATTTTCCACAGAAATGCTACTAAGCCTCTCTCTCTCTTCTTGAACAAGCTTTAGCCTTTCTAGAAGCCGTCCAACTTCACTGTCAATTTTTAGCATCTCACTCTCCACTGCTGATGCGGCACTCCGCCTCAGTGGACCCACCGGTGGAAGCCCGCGAGCTATCTCAGAAGTGCTTCTAGTGGCTTCAACTTCACTTTCAGTATCGACCCTTTTTATTACAGACGATTCATCTGGGACACAATTTGCTTCTCTAGATAAGTTGGTCTTGTCATAGACATGGGTATTCTTGTCTGATATTTGATCACAGGTTACAATGATTTTTTCAGTTAGATTCAGTTGTTGAATTTGCTCAGATTCTTTGGCATTTATATCACATTGTTGGGGGGATTTTGATGTCGAGTCATGATCCATGGATAAAATCTCCTTTTCTTGAAAATCCATGATGCTGACGCTGTTGCAAACTGGCCGCTGTACAGATCTTTCATCCTGAATTGGAATTAGAGAATAATATTTGTTAGAAATATTACGTATTTAATCTCTCCTCCCGAAAAGCTTAGTCTTTCAAAGTTTCGTATCAGATTCAGGCCACAAACAACACATAAAATAGAATCTTATATTTGACTTCAGAGTATTTTCTAAGAGACTTTCTTCTAAAATGGATTTTTACGATCATTAACCAGAATACATAATACAGGGGGTCGGGTGTCATGTTACCTTCTTCTTCTCATTGGATGAGGTGAGTTGGTGAAGAATCAAGACTGGATCATCATCACCATCATTCTTATCAGAATCATCCCCCGATAATTGTCCATCTCCCGTAGATAACATCTGCCTATAAGCTTCAACTTCCTTTTCTAAAAAGTGTTTCTCCTTCTCCCTTCTCACGAGGATTTCCTTAAGAATATTCATTTCTTCGGCATCATAGGCCGATTTTTCTTCTAGAATCCTCTGATACTGACGAGCTTCCATTTGTAGGGATGCTTTTTCCTCCTGAAGGCGGAGAATCATGGCCATAGCCTCGTCAGCAGCAGTAGCAGCAGAACTTCTCTCCTTTTCAAGCTCAACATAAAGGGCAGCACGTGCACCACGTTCTTCCTCAAGTGTTAGTTCCAAAAGCCGGGTTCTATCTTTCTCATCTACAATGTTGGAAATTTGAAACCCTTGTGGATTATTAGCCATATGTATATCCTGTTTTATGTGGGTATCTTCATCTGGGGAATCATTCCATTGCCTCATTTCTGTTTTTGTGGGAGCTTTAATATCATCTACACAGTACCGGCCGAGAAAGGGTTAGAATATATGAGTTTTCACCCCTAAATCACCTTTCAAGTCCCAAACTTGATTTTCTTTTCTTCTTTTAGCAGTGACAGTGTGCAAAATAAATGTAATACGAATAACTGGACTTCAAATTTAAAAACAGGGACATTTACACTGCTTGAGATATGGCCTAAATACACAAACTTCCGTGAGGTTTGAGAAATTACAAAAACTTCCCCCAGCATACCCGAGGGTTTGGCCTAACACATGCTATCATAGTCATGAATTTAAACCTCAGGGTGTGTCGCTGCAATTATCCCTATAAAATATCTCGCAGATTAATAACATAGTTCAACCCAATGAAAATGATGAATCTAATATAACCAGGATAATAAATTACCAGGGACGCTCCACCAATGAAAGAATTTCTTGTACCGTTTAGTAACAATATCAATCATCTAATGACTAGTGATCTCTGAAGGAATGGTAAAAACTGAAAAAACAATTATTTCCAGAAACAATGATACTACTAATCAATTGGGAATCGCATGAATTTTTTTTGCACAAAAGACAGCTTTAAGCTTCGGAACTCTCCTCGATGAAGCCACAAAAAGTAAATGCATGTTCAAAAAGAACAAGAACAAGACTCATACATACCAAAAACAATCAATAACTACAAAGTCCTCCCCTTTAACCACACATAATTATATTGAAGCCCTCTTAGTAAAGTTATACATAATTTCATTTCAACTTATCTCACAATCATCGCATTCTGTTGATTGCTACACATGGTCAATGATCTCATACTAAAAAATTTTCCACTAACATGCCCTGCTAATAATCAGCTAAGAAAACCGAGCCAAGATCTGAAAACACGATTTTAAGAGATCATCACAACTCACATTCTAGCTGAAGAACCTCAGCATTATCATCATCACCATCATTTCTCCCCTTATTGGTGCTAGAATGAGAATAAGGCTCCATACTTAGAGACGAAACCGACGAACATTTCCTTCGCTGCCTCATTCTACCCCGAGGCCTATGACAAATTACCCTTTTGCCCTTGACATCATACTCACTCATCTTCCTCCCATCAGATACAGAGCTACACGATGCCTCACCTTCAATTTCAAGAATCGCATTCCCACAATTATCACCAATAATCCTGAAATCGCGTTTAACTGCACAATCACTGAAAGGGAACCTCTGCCTAACGGAGAGTTGAACATCCGACACCATCTGCGTCGGGAAATCGAGTAAGAGTTTGCTCAAGCAGAAATTTTTACTGCGGATGTTGAAAAACATCCCATCACAAGGGCATGGTAAGTTCAATCCGAGGAAACCCAGAAATTTTGAAGCGAAGTAAGCTACAGCAGAGGCGCAAAGCAACAAGTACGCTATTACAAGATCGAGAAAAGCAGATACTAAACCGCTCAAAGTCCAGGTTCTCACAGCCTGGCACGCCATTTTTCATGGGAATCGAGATGATTTTCTGCAAAGATTCCGACTTTTAGAACGAATCAACAAAAGGGTACCTTTATTTTGTTGAGAAAAGATGAGGGAGAAGGAATTAAGAACAAGTAGAAGGAGAAGAAGCTGATCTTTGGTTAGGAGGACCATGGTTTGTTTTGTTCTGTGTTCTTCATGGCAGCTGAAAAGGAGGCTTCGGAGGAGGAATTTTCAAGATACCACAAAATGTCAAGAAACTATACTATACTTCATATTTAGGAAAAAGATAATCACAAAACTATATTCTAAATTAATTAAGAAAACGTACCTTATATTTGCAATAATTACGTGGGCCAACTTCACCTAAAAAAGTATGTCTACCTGTAAGGGGTTCTTGATAGGTACTGTGTAAACTAAACTAATAAAAATGGTGTAATTATCCGGAAAAAGTAATTTAAATCAAATGAATAATTTAATTAAGGAAAAAACACAAAATAATTAAAGAGAGAAATATTTTGAATTAAAGGGAGTAAGAGGACTAAATCGGGTGAATAGGAAAAGGAAGAAACAGAGAGTGTAGAGGTAAAAAAATGAAAAAAATGGGGTTCCCCCCAAAAAAGAAGAAAAAATTGAAAAGGTATATATTTTGATTTTTCAAATTACTTAGATCCGAAACCTAATTTTATCAAATTAATATAATAAAATTGAGTGTTTTGTACTTGATGTTTGAGTAGTAACATTTTTTAAGAGAATTACTAACTTTACGTAATAAATATAATACGTTTATCATTATAATTGGTTAGGTCGAATCGATCTCATATAATTAATCCTATGCACTAATAGTGTATCGTGCGTGTGAGGCTCGTGAAAAATCCATCCAAGAAATTAACATCGGGATTAATATTACACCATTCCTTTAAAAATTGTAAAACTAAAATTGAATGAACGAAAATACTAATACATATAATCACACATGTTACTGTCTATGGTACCAAAATTGTATATTTTTTAAACTTTTGGTATTAAGGGTAGATGTAAAATTAAGAGTTGAAGTGTGTAGTTGTGTTTCCCATCTGTATTGATTCCCCACTCATAATGATGTTCAAAACGACAGCCTGGTGGATGTCCATCTTGTAAGCTATGCAGGGGCGAATTGTCAAACTTCCATAATCACCACGTGCGGCCAAGTATACATTGGTTGTTGAAATTACATTTTTCATCCCTCAAAGTACAAAAGAATTGACTTAAGTAGAAATATTCAAAGATATTAACCAAATCGAAATTGCATCTTGTGAATGGGTTATATAAGTTTCCGCCCAATAAAAGTAGACACACACAAAAAATACAAAGAAGCGAATGGGCACACCTGTTAAATGATTCTCATGCTGAATAAAAATAAACACAAACAAGAAAATGCAAAAAAGCCAATGGGCACACCGGACTTCCATACCGTATTCTTTATAAAATTAACTCTTCAATGCATTTTTCATAACACTAGGTATGTGAACGTGCGTTGCACGTTTTTCATTTAAGTTATTTAAATAAATTTAGCAATTATATTTATTGAATAAATTAGGATATTTAAAAAGTAATACATGTGAAAATATTTATATGAGATCTCTCTTTCAAATCATGTACAATAAGTAGAATATCGAAGTAGAGAAATATCTAAACAAATAAACAGTAAAAGTATTTGAAACTATGTTGTATCATAAAACAAAATATTTAAAGAGTATAATATCAATTTTCCCAAATAGTTCTAACTTTTAATCATAAGTAATAGTTCCTAACTTTCAAATATATTTAATAAGTAAAAAGATATATATAAAAGAATAAAGACAAAAATATAAAAAATCATATAAAATACCATATTAATTATATATAGTTTATTCATGGTATTATTTATTTGTTTAATATAATTGGTGTTTTACTTTTAGTGTTTTTATGAAGTTTTTTGCAACTAATTTTTTGCAAATGAAACTGAAATTGAGAAGAAAACCTTTCATGCACGATGGAATTAAAAATCTAATTTCTTTAGAATTATATCATTTAGTTTATTTCGATAAGTGTAGTTATTATATTTATCGAGTAACTTAATATATTAAAAGTACCTAATTTAATTAAATTAATATAATAAATTTTTTAACGAATCAATTTGATTTTGTAAAACTACACATACAAAATATTTTCTTTGAAATCTCTCTTTTGAACCATATACAATAAGTAAAAATTCAAATTAGAAAAACATTCAACTAATAAGAAACAATCAAAATATATATTTGAAACTATGTTACTGTATAAAAATAAAATATTTAAAATAGATAATATAAATGAAAAGACATATATAAAAAATATAAATTTAAAAATTTAAAAGATCATATAAAATACTATGTTAATTATATGTACTTTATTCTTTCTATTATTTGGTTTTCATTAATATAATTCATGACTTATCTTTAATTTTTATATAAAGTTCTGAAATGTTACTTTGTTATAACTCCAAATGTAAAGGTTATTGCATTTTCTATAGGAGTCATCCTCTTCAGATTTGTATCTTAATGTGTTGGATTCTTTACAACCCAACAGAGGAATAGTAACCTCAAACTAAGACTTATTCAACTCTGTTGGTAGACCATCCTACACCCAGTAACCATCTTGAATCTTGTGGTCTATTCGTACTGATTTATCCACCATGATGTTTCTTTCTCTCAGGATGTGCTCAATCCGAGCTTCCTAGGGGCCTGAGGAGTAAATTTTGGCAATCATATATTAAATTTTTTATGGGTTGCTTTTTGTAATCCTTCTATGTTATGCATTTCACCAACGTCTCCGAATCAATCTCCATATTAATCTTCAGAATGCGCCTCTCGATCCCAAGCTAGCTTTAATCCCTCATGTAAGCCTAATAACTCCGTCATTTTTGTTGGAACTCTATCAACATTTATAGAGTATCTTAGCACCCATCTTCCATTGTCATCTTGAATGACGCTCCTAGTCGAAGCATTGCTGGTGTGACTATAAAAGCTTCCATCTAAATCTTGTTTCACCCATCCTGATATGGCATAACAGCACAATGCCACGCGGCCGCCCCAAGTGGTGCCGCGTGGACTCCGCGCCAGCCTGGACAGACCAGAGACGGCTTTTCGAACAGATCATCAGATCGGCACCAGGCCCTCGGATCATCAGATCTGCACAAGGACATTAGATCGATCTACGCACCACCTGATCATCAGATCATCGGATCGATCTCAATAAGCCAGGTCATCAGATCGATCTGCTCCCCTCCAGTGGGAAACCCAGTTATGGATCCCGGAAGGCAATGTCGATCTACAGATCGATTACATACGTCACCGGACACCCGGATACTGTAAAGCACTCCTGTCGAGACACGTGTGCCCTTCTCATTCCCTGAAACAGGCGTACTACGGCTCATTAATGACCGTCAGTCCCTGCTTTTACCCAAAGGGGAAAGAAGGTACAAACGACCCGCCTCAAGCCAGTTCCATCGTCCGACATCCAGATCGACGACTGGCAACGCCATTAATGCACACCTACAGTACACGCATTACTGCGTTATTTGGCCATGGCTATAAATACTCGCCCCCTGAACAGTAGTTGGTAAGCTTTTAATACGCATTCAATTGCATTTATTCTCTCACTAAAGAGCCCCTTTACTGACTTGAGCGTCGGAGTGCCAACCTTGGGTAAAACCCCAAGTCCCCCAAGTTGGTTTCGAGCTCACGTTTGCTAAGTGCTTTCAGGTCGATAAAGAACCCACTCAAACAAATTCTTGACTGATTGACCCATATCTGACAGTCAGATCGACACGTCGGATCGACCAGATTTGAGCCAGATCAGTTTGGCGCCGTCTGTGGGAAACCCTTGCTTTCAAATCGACCTAGATAAAAGCCCCTTCAATCCCACTTTCAGACAAGATGGTGAACACGAGGAACACCTACCGAGAAGAGGACATGGAGGAAGTAGCCAAAGGCAGGCACGATCACGACGCGCCGCTTGGCAACACCTCCACTGATCCTCCGATCGGACCCAACACCAACGTTCCCCAACCTCCGCTGGAGGCCGCTCCCAGGTACGCCGTCACCCAGGCGAACCTGGAAGCCTTCCTCGACCAATGGCGGGTCGAGATCGAACGCGCCCAAACGGAGGGCCGCGAACCCAGGCGCCCAGAGCTACCAAGGGCCAGCCCAGCTACCACCATACCAAGCCCCGTGGTGGGCAATTCGTTGGCCCCTACCGTCCAGGCATACGGGAACCTGGTTCCCTATGTATTTCAACCGCTCGATGGACGACCCGCACAGATCATTTGGGGCCCTAGTCCCCAGGTTGGGGCGGGGCAGATCCAAGGGATCGCACCGCCACCACCCCCTCCCGCAGCAGACAAGGTTCCCCGAGAGGACCACGGGGACTCCGACCACCCCAGCCGCAACAGCCGCGGCAAGCGCGTGGTCGACGAAGACGACGATGAATTCGACGACCTCAGAGATCGAATTCCCCCCCGAACGGCTAGGGAGGAGGCCGCCAGAATCGCCGCGGCTCGCGCGGAAAGAGAACAGGATTACTGTGAGGACCCACCCCGAAAAAGGGTCCAAGACCGCCTGGGTGACCGTGGCTCCCACGTCACCCAGAGGCAGGTCGATCTTCGAGAAGGGCTGAACCGACGCCCTCTCCGTTACCGCAGCGATAGGGAAGAAGCTTCCCCTTTCTGCGAGGACATTCTCCGCACGACCTGTGACGGAGATCGAATTCCGACCGGCCTGCCCATGTACAACGGGACCACGGATCCCGAGAAACATGTAACGGCCTTCGAGAACCGGATGTTTCTACACTCCCATCCCCAACAGATCTGGGCTAAGCTCTTCGTCACCACGCTGACTGGCCCCGCTCAAGACTGGTTCATCCGCCTGCCGCCAAGGTGCATAACGACCTACAACCGGTTTGTAGATCGGTTCACGGCGCACTTCTCCTCGATGACGGGAGAAAAACTCCCCCCCTCCTATCTCAACAGCATCTATCAGAGGGAAGGAGAGTCCCTGCGAGATTTCATGACTCGCTTTTCGAGGGAAGTAGTCCGGGTCGAAAACCCGACGATGGACACCCTGCTCTCTGTGGTCCATCGAGCTCTCCGCAACCGTCTATGGGCGGACGAAATCGTCAGGGCCGGCCCACGCAACCTGACGGAGATCCAGGATATCGCCCACGGCTTCATGCGCGTTGAGGAGATCGCCCTCGCGCACGGACCTCCTCCTCGATCTGAGAGGCAGGTCATTGGGTCCAGCTCGCCCCAACACCGGAAAGGGAACGAGCTGAAGAAGATCAAGGGGAAAGTCGACCAACCGACCCAGGTCGACCGACGAAACTATGTCCCCTTGACCAAGTCCCTAGACCAGATCTACGTGGTCATGGACCAGAGCCTTCTGAAGAAACCAAAGCCCATCCGGGAGGGCCCGAAGGCTCAGGCATCAGGGAAGTACTGTGGCTACCATCAGCAATGGGGCCACACGACCGCAGAATGTAACGCCCTCCGAGATGAGATCGAAAGACTCATCCAAGGGGGGCACCTGAAGGATTTTGTTCGACGCATCGACCACTACTCTGAAAAGGCGGGGAGGTCGATCGACCGCGACAGGTCCAGATCTCGAACTCCCCCAAAACGATCTGGGAAGCAGCCGCTGGAGAGGGCAGAAGACAATCCCCCCACTCACGGCAAGATCTACATGATAGCCGGGGGGCACGAGGGCGGCGATTCAAATGCAGCTCGGAAAAGGAATATCAGGCGAGCCGCTCGAGAGTACAACGGTCCTCACGAAGAAGTCTTCCAGAGCGATAGTGGTAGAGAGTGGGAAAGGCAGGAGGTTAGCTTTAGTGAGAGTGATAGCCGCCCTGGCCCCCATCGGGAAGGCGATGCGCCTAGCTGTCCGATGGTGGTGACCTTAGGCGTGGCTAACTATGATGTAACCAAATGCCTAGTTGATAATGGAAGTAGCTCGAACATTATCCCTTACTCGACTCTTGTAAAAATGAAGCTGCACAACCTAAAGCTCGATCCGATCCGAACACCGCTTTCCGGGTTCGGCGGATCGGAAGTCATACCGTTAGGGCGCATTCGACTCCTCACCTCGATGGGAACATCCCCCAAGAGGGTGACCCAGGAGGTCGAGTACGTCGTCGTCAATATGCCCCTAGCGTATAACATGATCTTCGGCCGACCTGGCCTTATTCAGTTCAAAGCAATCATCTCAACGTACCATCAAAAGCTGAAAATGCCCACCCCGAGCGGGGTCGGAGAGGTGACTTGCGACATCATGGACAGTTGGGCTTGTTACGCCATCGTCCTGAAAAAGCCATCCGGAAAAGAGGTGGAGCCAGAGCTCGACCTCCAGACCTATGCCGATGGGGAGATCGAGCTCCCTACCAAGGAGTGCGAGGCGGAGAGATCCCCCGCAGCTCTGAAAAGAAAGGCCAGCGAGCGGCTTGAGCCCTCCGAAGAACTGAAAGAAATTGCCCTAGTCCCCGGAAACAGCAATAAGACCACCAAGATCGGGGCGAACATGCATCCTCAACACGAGGTCATGATGATAGAATTCTTGAGGGACAACTCTGACATCTTCGCTTGGGCTGCCAAAGATCTGACCGGAGTCGACCCGAAGGTGATCTGCCACCGGCTCGGGATCGATCCGTCGATCAAACCCATTAAACAAAAGCTAAGACCTCAGAGTCGGGCGCGGAATGATATAATCGAGGCCGAGGTCAATAAACTCCTCGATGCAGGATACGTCACTCCAGCTCAATACGTTGACTGGTTGTGCAACGTAGTCCTCGTGCAAAAAACGGGCGGGAAATGGAGAATGTGCAACGATTTCACCGATCTCAACAAGGCATGCCCGAAAGACCCGTATCCGCTGCCACGAATCGATCAGCTCGTCGACTCGACAGCTGGGTGCGAGATGCTCAGTATGATGGACGCATTTCAAGGTTATTACCAGATCTCTATGGCCCCCGAGGATCAAAAGCACACGGCCTTCATTGTGGTAAAGGGAATATACTGCTTCAAGGTCATGCCCTTCGGGCTAAAGAATGCGGGAGCCACGTATCAAAGATTGGTCAACCTGATGTTCAAGGATGAGATCGGAAAGACCATGGAGGTCTACGTCGATGACATGATCGTGAAAAGTCGTTGGGCGTACCATCATCTAGATCATCTGCGCAGATCGTTTGAGATCTTAAGGCAATACGGCATGAAGCTCAACCCCGACAAATGCACATTCGGGGTCGAAGGAGGAAAGTTTCTGGGATACATGGTGAGCCAACGAGGCATCGAGGCGAACCCCGCGAAGATCAAAGCAATCCAGGTCATCCCTCGACCTCGGTGCATCAACCAGGTACAGTCCTTGGTGGGTCGCATAATCTCACTGAACCGGTTCATATCACGATCGTCCGAACGAAATCTCCCATTCTTCAAAGTTTTAAGGAACCTCAAAAAATTCGAGTGGAACGAAGAATGCGACCGGGCGTTAGATCAACTGAAAGAATACCTGGCCTCCCCGCCATTGCTGGCGAAGCCGAATGAAGGAGAGACCTTGTACCTCTACCTGTCCCTCTCTAATGAAACTTTCAGCTCCGTTTTGGTAGCCATTCGAGATCGAAAACACCTACCGATCTACTACCTGAGCAAGATCCTACACGGCGCGGAGCGAAATTATCTCGAGATCGAGAAATTCGTGTTCGCTCTGACGCATGCGGCTCGGAAGCTACGACCGTATTTCCAAGCCCATCCCATAATCGTCCTAACGGATCAACCCCTTAGGCAGGTCTTATCCAAGCCCGACGTGTCGGGTCGAATGATGAAATGGGCGGTCGAGTTGAGTCAGCATGACATCACCTACCAACCCCGGGCCGCCCAGCAAGCTCAAGTTCTGGCTGACTTTCTAGTCGAAAAGAACACCAGCTCGATGGAGATCGTCCGCGCCACGCCCAGTTGGACCATGTATACGGATGGCTCATCGACCTCTCAAGGAGGGGGGGTGGGCATATCCCTTGTAAACTCAGACGGACTACAGCTCGATTTCGCCATTAAGCTCGATTTTAAAGCAACAAACAACGAAGCTGAGTACGAAGCACTGGTGGCAGGACTAAAATACGCCACGGAGAACCAGATCGACAGATTAGCCGTTGTAACTGATTCCCAGCTCGTCGCGGGCCAAGTTAACGGCACGTACGAAGCTCGGGAAGATTCCATGGCGGCATATCTCAAAATGGTTAAAGGGCTGGCCTCTAAGCTGAAAGAGTTCAAAATCGAGCAGGTCCCTCGCGAAGAAAACGGTCGAGCTGATGCCCTATCGAAGTTGGCCAACGGATTCCAGGGAACAAAGGATGCGACCATCTCGTTCATGGTCTCGGGGGGCCGGGCGATCGATGAAGGAAAGGTCGAGGTCGCGACCATCGATCCGCCGGAACCTTGCTGGATGGACGATATAATCGCTTATCTTAAGGACGGGGTTTTGCCCCAAAATCGAACTGAGGCCAGGAGAATAAAATATCGATCTCTGCTCTATATGCTGGATCGGGAGGGCAGGTTGTTTAAAAAATCCTTCACAGGTCCCCCTCTAAGGTGCCTGCGACCTAGCCAAGCCCGAGATATCCTAGAAGAAGTCCATGAGGGATGCTGCGGAAACCATTCCGGAGGTCGAGCTCTAGCTCGAAAAATCTTAAGGAGTGGATATTTTTGGCCGACTATGGTGTGGGATGCGAAGATCCACTCTAGGAAATGCCCCAAATGCCAAAAACACGGCAACCTAATCCACACTCACCCAGCCTCCATGATACCGATCGATGTGTGCTGGCCCTTCGACCAATGGGGGATCGACATCATCGGTCCCTTCCCCTTGGCACCCAGACAGAAAAAATTTGCCATAGTATGCGTCGAGTACTTCTCAAAGTGGGTTGAGGCCGAGGCAGTCCCCAAAATTACTGATGCAGTGGTAAGAAATTTCCTCTGGAAGAATATAATCTGCCGTTTTGGGGTCCCGAGGGTACTCATCTGTGACAATGGCCCTCAATTTCGATCTGAGAATACCAAGAGCTACTGTCGAGATCTCGGGATCGACCTCAGATTCACTACAGTGGGCCACCCGCAAGCAAACGGCCAAGCCGAAGTCACCAACCGAATCATTATCCAAAATCTCAAGACCCGCCTTGATGCCAAACTGGGCGCATGGGCGGACGAACTCGACGGTGTGCTATGGGCTTATCGAACTACCCCGCGAACAGCCACTGGGCAAACACCATACTCACTGGTTTACGGATCCGAAGCCGTCATCCCATCGGAGCTGCTGCACGAAACTGCTCGTGTATCACAATACCAGCTCGACCGGAATGCGGAGATCAGAGCCGAAGATCTAGACGTGATTGAAGAAAGTAGAGAGCAAGCCTATCAGAAGCTCAGGCAGTACAAGGCAGCAGCGGCCCGATCATACAATAAGCACGTGCGACCCAGATCGTTTCAGATCGGTGACCTAGTGCTAAAAAAGGTCGAGGTCTTGCAACATGTCGGAAAACTTGAGCCTAACTGGGAAGGACCTTATCGCGTCACGGAGATCGGGAAAAACATGGCCTACCGGCTCGAAGACATGACCGGGGAACCGTTACCCAGACCGTGGAACGCGCACAACTTGAAGAAGTTTTACACTTAGCTTTTAAATTTATTTCAACATTGTAATAGTTAAAGAGGTCGAATTCGACTGAGAATCGACCTCTGATCAGTCAATTAATTCACATATTTTGGGGTATCCGATTAAAAGTCAATCCATAATCCCGCGTCAGGCCATTATCCCCTCGATTAAGCTCTCATTCGACCTACGGTCATGAATCGAGGAGGGTGAGCCACCCCGCATCCGATCGTTAGAGATCGAGATCCAACGAGGTCGTTCTTAGACCCAATGAGATCCTAAGTCCTAACGTATTTTAAAAAGCAACGATTTAATCATCGTTAGAGATCGAGATCCAACGAGGTCGTTTCTAGACCCAAGGAGATCCTAAGTCCTAACGTATTTTAAAGCAGCGATTTAATCATCGTTAGAGATCGAGATCCAACGAGGTCGTTTCTAGACCCAAGGAGATCCTAAGTCCTAACGTATTTTAAAGCAACGATTTAATCATCGTTAGAGATCGAGATCCAACGAGGTCGTTTCTAGACCCAAGGAGATCCTAAGTCCTAACGTATTTTAAAGCAGCGATTTAATCATCGTTAGAGATCGAGATCCAACGAGGTCGTTTCTAGACCCAAGGAGATCCTAAGTCCTAACGTATTTTAAAGCAACGATTTAATCATCGTTAGAGATCGAGATCCAACGAGGTCGTTTCTAGACCCAAGGAGATCCTAAGTCCTAACGTATTTTAAAGCAGCGATTTAATCATCGTTAGAGATCGAGATCCAACGAGGTCGTTTCTAGACCCAAGGAGATCCTAAGTCCTAACGTATTTTAAAGCAACGATTTAATCATCGTTAGAGATCGAGATCCAACGAGGTCGTTTCTAGACCCAAGGAGATCCTAAGTCCTAGCGTGTTTAATGCACTTTTAATCATTTCCAGAAATTAATGATCCGGAGATCCAATGAGGTCGTTTTAGATCCAAAGGGGTCCAGAGATTAGCGTCTCAGAGATCGCTATCGATCCAAAGAGCGCAGCGAATGGACAAACGCCCAACGAAGCTAGATCGACATCCAAAAGAGATCGAATAGCTTCATGAGCCAATCGATCCAAAAGCGATAAGAATCTAAGCTAAGTGGTAAATGAAACCTAGGTCGATGAATCACGCGCATGCCAGATCGAATTAATGTTCAACTTGTAAAAGCAAAAAAAAAAGAGAAGTATGAGAAACATAATTCATTCATGCAAACAGCGATCTCCAAAAAATTATGAGAGATCGAATGTACCTAGCGCATCGAGCTCACCACGCGACGTGGCTCGATGGGCAAAATGTTTGTAAAAAAGCAAAGCAGAAATGAAACAAGTATTCACACAGCCACAACCTGGCTGGAAGGTCAGTACAACTACCCATGAAAGAAAAATCTAATCGATCTCAACGGGCTCGATAGGCTCTTGGCTAGTTCGACGAAGGGACCGCTCGATCTCTCTAACGGTGGGGAGGAAGCTCTCGATCTGAACCAGCGGAGGGAGCTCGCACTCTACCCGACGCTTCTCCTTCTTGGCCTGAGCGATCTCAATGGCGTGTCCATATTTGAAGGTCGCCCAGTCAATCTGGACCGGCTCTTCTTCCTCAGGGAGGTCAGGAGCGCAAGGATCGGGAAGCAATGGGCCGATCGAGTTAAAGTCGAAGTCGGGGATGATGGCGTTCTGGGCATTTAGTTGGTTCAAGGCGATCTGGAACCCCTCCGCCAGATCGTTCTGACCTACGATCAGGCTCGCCTCCTCGAAACCAGGGCCCTCCATGAACTCACGAACGGCGTACCGCTCGATCTCCAGCTTACATCTCTTCATCTCCTCCGCGGCTTTAGCGAGCTTCGCCTGGGCCAAGCTGAACATCTCATTCCGCCCCTCCTCCTTCGAGGAAGCCCTAGCAGTCTCGAGCTCCTTGGCGAACTCTTCCCTCATTTGGGCCAGCTCGTTCGCATGAGCCTTCTCCGCTTCCTTCAGGGCCTCCTGTGAGCTCTTCCACTGGGCCTCCAAGGTTTGTGCATCCTCGACCCGTTTTCTCTTCTCCTCGCGGGCCTCCCTGAGCTCCTGCTCGAGCTGTTCAACCCTCTCGGGGTTCGCTGAAACAAGCCGGCCTTTCATCATCTGGTACTTCTCCTTATACTTTTCCTTGCCGGCCTTAAAAACCTCGGCTTCGTGGATCGAATTGATAAGGACGGGGAGAACGTCCTGAGAACAAGTCGTCAGATCGGATGAGTCCGATCTCCAAGAGTTGGCAAAAAAAAAAAACGCAAAACAACACCAACTTACCCCGAAAAGGCCTCTGGCAGCTTGGTACCTCTTCTGCCTGGCCGACCTCTGGGAGAGCCTCTTCTGCTCATCAATGATACACCCGGAGTTGAAGAGGGCAGCCAGGAGTTCGGGGTCGGCTTTGCCGAATGCCAGAGCTCGTTTGGTCCCATCAGCCTTTTCGAGCTCCAGACCTGCAGGCCATTGGGGAAGGGGAGTCTTGGGAAAATCCAGGAGCTGGGCCTCCTCATCGGACTCGTCGGAATCCTGCAGCTCGTGAACCAGTTCTCTAAAGGGCCTCTTGCCTACCCCGTGCCTCGCCTGAACATGCTCGAGTTGAGAATTTAATTCTTCATCAAAATATAAAGGAAGATGGTCTAAATTTATTACTTGTTCGACATCTTCATCGACCTCGACAGCCGGCTGTGCTGATGACCCGGCTCGTCCCTCGAGTTCTTGCCCACGCGGGGGATCTCCCTCGACCTGCTCCGCCAGATCGGCGTCTAAGTCATGCAGCTCCTTCGAGCACCTCGCCTGCTGAGCTCGTTGGGTTTCTGGAAGCGCATTGATGATGGCCCGAGCGGCCTCCGTCACAGGCCTCAGCTCGTCAGGGGTCGCATTCCTCTGGTTCATCGCCCTCATTCTCGCAGCTCGAGACATTATCAGCGGTCGTAGATCTGCAAAACGAAAGATTCAGTTCGACGCATTAAAAAAAAAAAAAAAAGGGAAACAAGTAAAAAAATAAAAAAAAAAAAAAAAAATTCAAAGACCCTGATCGAGTAGGGGTCCGGTCGAAGTGAGAGCATACCAAAGCGAAAGTTCTTTTTATGGAGCCCGGTTATAATGCCCGCTTCGACCAGATTCCCCGTCCTCGTCAGGTTGGTATGATCTAGGAGGCCCATATTAGACAACAGTTCGAAGTGATTGTGGAGCCAGGTCGACGATTTGGTCACGAGCCGTCTTGGGCCGTTATCCCCCCAAGTGATCCGGAAGCGAGGAACGATGGGGAGATCGATGAAGAAGAACTTGGACTTCCAGTTGATACCATGGGATGTAGATGGGATCGATACGATCTTCCGGTTCGGCTTCGATTGGAGGTTGAAATATCCGACCCCGGACTTGGTGGCACTGTTAAGGGTGAAGAATTCGCCGAAGTCCCAGATCTCCGGCTCGAATCCCAGGCACTTCATGGTGATGATCATACAATGCATCAGGGAAAATGAGTTCGGGGTCAGCTGGGAGGGACATAAGTTATATCGAACCAAAAAGTCAGAGATGACCCGGGGAAGGGGGAGCCTGAACCCATACTTGACAGAGGAATAGTACATCCCAACCGATCTCAGACCCCTCGGTCTCTCAACGGTCTCCCCCTCCTCCGGCCTTCGAACCGCGTACTGAGGACCTAACCCCAGTAGCCGCGTGACCTCCGCGAGCTCCTGAGAGGTTATCTTGGAGAACCTCTCAGAGACGTGTGAAAGTGTCCTGTATACATGGGGAGGTCGCGCGGGAGGGTTTCCGACCTGTGTCACGGGTTCCCCTCCATCAGCTTGCCCCACTCCGACCTCTTCTCCAACTTCCCCTTCCAGCTCGTCTAAAAGCCCAATAGGTCGCCGTACCCTCGATGTCGAAGCCTGACCCCCTCTGTTCGCCGTCGAAGCTCCGTCCCTTCCGGTAATCGGCACGGAGTTGAGTTCGAAATCCTCATTCGGAGAAGGTGGGGCTGGCAGGTCCCCCTCTCGTTCTGGCGACGGCGTGAACGCTACCTGATTCTGAGCCATAGAAGATGGGAAAAGGAAAGGACTTTACCTCTGAAAGGAAACGGAGTTCGGATGCTGTGATTGCTGAAGAGCTGATCGCGGCCAAGAGCAGTTCGAATTCCCAGAGTGTGAAAGTAGTAAAATGAGGTGGGGGGATGAACCCCTATATATAGAGGTTGAAAAGTAACGCCTCGAAATACGAAACGACGCCATAATTACCCTGCACACGCCTATCCTATGGAAGGTCGCGTCGCATTAAATGCTTTGTCGGAACGATCTAACTCAAAAGTCACGCCCGTAACTGAGGCAACGGCTCAATTTCGACGGTCACGACGGTTCCCCTACCCATTTCCAGATCGATGAAATTACCACCGCGAAATTTCACGCTGGTAATTTGGGGGGCCTCTGATATGGCATAACAGCACAATGCCACGCGGCCGCCCCAAGTGGTGCCGCGTGGACTCCGCGCCAGCCTGGACAGACCAGAGACGGCTTTTCGAACAGATCATCAGATCGGCACCAGGCCCTCGGATCATCAGATCTGCACAAGGACATTAGATCGATCTACGCACCACCTGATCATCAGATCATCGGATCGATCTCAATAAGCCAGGTCATCAGATCGATCTGCTCCCCTCCAGTGGGAAACCCAGTTATGGATCCCGGAAGGCAATGTCGATCTACAGATCGATTACATACGTCACCGGACACCCGGATACTGTAAAGCACTCCTGTCGGGACACGTGTGCCCTTCTCATTCCCTGAAACAGGCGTACTACGGCTCATTAATGACCGTCAGTCCCTGCTTTTACCCAAAGGGGAAAGAAGGTACAAACGACCCGCCTCAAGCCAGTTCCATCGTCCGACATCCAGATCGACGACTGGCAACGCCATTAATGCACACCTACAGTACACGCATTACTGCGTTATTTGGCCATGGCTATAAATACTCGCCCCCTGAACAGTAGTTGGTAAGCTTTTAATACGCATTCAATTGCATTTATTCTCTCACTAAAGAGCCCCTTTACTGACTTGAGCGTCGGAGTGCCAACCTTGGGTAAAACCCCAAGTCCCCCAAGTTGGTTTCGAGCTCACGTTTGCTAAGTGCTTTCAGGTCGATAAAGAACCCACTCAAACAAATTCTTGACTGATTGACCCATATCTGACAGTCAGATCGACACGTCGGATCGACCAGATTTGAGCCAGATCACATCCCTTCTCGAATTTTTTCTTTTGCCTATGTTTTTTGTCCTCACCAATTAGTACCAAGGACTCAGGTAACTCATTTATGTGGTGAAGAGTGACGTTTCTAGACTTCATAATATTCTAATAGCTTCATCAGTTTCGTGCTTTTCAAAGATTGCAGAGTGTTGAGATCAAGGCAATCTACCCAAGACATTATGGTAACATGTTGATCTAAACTTTGTTGTTAAAATCTCTCTTCGAGCCATTCCCAACCTTACAAGCCAAAAAGATTTCGACCAGTCTACATATCAACAATCTTGTTCCACACCCGAAGTGTGAACGGACAGCTTCTCAGCACGTGATCCACATCTTTACATCTTGTACAACAACTTGTACTTATATCGTTTTCCCCAAATTTCCAGTCATACTTCAATGCATTCATGAGTTTTTGACTAAAAATTTGGGCCATTAGTAGACTATAGGCCATTTTATAGGAGAAATTATCGTTAGTTTCACCACACTTTATATTATTTGTATTTAATTTTTGTCCCCTTTTGTTTTCAATTTAGCTATGTTCCATTTTTTTTATCTATTTCAATGAGATCATATGTCAGAAGAACATTATTCTCCTCATAAATGTTATCTTTCAATACATCGGGTAGTCTACCTTGTGGTAACCATCTATCATTCTATAAAGGCACCCCGTCACTGTTTTCAATTCTTCAATATTTGTAAAACGGTTCTGCCAACCAAATACTTCTAACAATTCTCTTTCACACTCGAGGAGCCAAAAGTTGAGGCTTACTTTCAAGAATATCACTTCTCCCTCTTTTAAATATCTTTTCTTATATATCTAGCTCCGCTGTGTTGTCTTCTTGTTGAGCATTCCCCATCCTATTTTAGTAAACATCGCTATACATTTTTTTTTTTTTTTGCTTTTAAAACTCCCAATCCCCATTCTCACTTCTTTCTAGTCAACTTCTTTCACCCTATAAGATGGGTTCATTTCTTTGTTATATTAGTCACCGAAAAAAAACTTACGATTGAGTCGATCAAGTTTATCGCACGCGTGATTGGGGAGCCTATTCATAGGCATATGGTAGATGAGATTCGAGCTCATGATAAACCGAATAAATGTAATTGTCAAACAATATTTATCATTTTGGCTTTCTATCCTGAAGGAGTTTTTTTACTCTCTCAATCACCATCGTGAAAAGCTTACTATAATTTCGACCAAAGTTCGTCTGCACCCCCTAGTTCCCTAAGTTGTTTGTACTTTCCATACCCAAAATTTCACTAACATGTTGTTCTATATTATTTGACACAAGGTGCCAATAATACGTGTGATTTTCTCAAGTTCAATTTGAGGTCTGGTACCTTGCAAACGCCTAAACCTCACTTTAAATGCACATCGCTTCATCCGCAGTAACTTTAGCTCAAAATATTATGTCGTCTTTAAAAGACAAGTGTGAGATCTAAGGGTCTCCTAGACATACCGCAATTGGCCTCTATTATTTGGTCGAAACAACTTTCTCAACTATATACATAAATCTTTATGTACAAAGCACAAATAAATAAAGCGAGAGTGGATCCCATTGTCTAATGCCACATGTTATTTGTATAACCTCCGTCAATTCACCATTCCATAGAATCTCCGATTTTATCCCCTCCACTTCGCTCATGATGATATTGATGATTTTTGTTGTGATTAGAAGAAAGTTAGAGTTTCCCTTAGAAAATTCCACCAAACTTTGTCGTACTTCTTTTCAATATCCAATTTTAGCACCATGCCCCCTTTTTGTCTTTGGAATGATGTAACGTGTGTAACACTTCTTGAAGTACCAAGATATTGTAATGGGTCAAAATTCGTTTTTCTTTTTTTAGCATTAACTTTCGAAATATGGCAAATAAACATTTGGCAAGCCTACATGGGAATTGATTTTCTCTTCATGCAATCATTTGTGAATTTCACCACCGAGAGTCTCTTGTTATGTCCTAATAGGTATTGAAAAAGTATGATTAGAAACCATCTGATCCTAACGTTTTATATGGGTGGATGCTCTTCACTACCCTTAGGGTTTCCTCATTTGAGGTCGTTCTTGCCAAGTTATATTTCTGCTACCACCCTAAGGTTCGTGACCATTCGATGGTATATCCATCGAATAGTTTGGTATAATACTCACAAGTGTGTTGCTTTAGTTGGTCATTATTCCATTCATCACCTATTTTTAAGCATTTACACAATTCTTCCTTCTGGTTATGTTTGAGAGATGAAAAAAGCGTGTATTTTTATCCCCAAATTGAAGTTTGTTAATTCTCGACTTTTGAAACCAAATCATATCTTTTTGTTTCAATAGTTTGTTAAATTTCGCCATCAATTCTTTCTTCAAATCTATTCAATATTTATCTTGTTTTTCTTATATATATAACATTTGAAAATTCTTTTTAAGAAAACTTCCTTTTTTTTTTTAGCATATTAAAAAGTGCTAATTGACCATTGTATTAGAACAATGATTCCAACTTAAAGTATCTAAAAATTTTAATTATTAAAATATTAAAATAAAATTATTTGAAAATATCAAATTTTTAAATTTTAAATATACTAATGAGATCTCATGTGAAATTTAATTATTATTTTAATTAATTAATTAATTATAATACAAAATTATTATTGGTAATATGTACTAATTAGTTTTTACGTTAAGTATAAGTCTCATTCAAACCTCCTAATTTTATACCATAACTTCTTCCATGGTCACTGTATATCTTTCTCTACTACCGGCATGATAGGGTACTATCTAGTTGTATTTGCTCTAGGTCCTTTCGATAAACTCTCACTTTTCTTTCGTAAGTGTTAATCACACATTTAACATCAACTAATGTGACAACGTTACGTTTGATTATACTCATAATCTATTAATGAGTAATATTTCTTAAACACGAATATTTGTATGTGCATGTAGAGAAAGGTAATGTGTTTCATTTGATAATAGAAATTTTATCTTTTTGAGCTTGTATTCATCACTCTAGTACATTTATATATTTTCTAAATTGAAGGAGTTTTAATTATATTTTATGAAGAATCCTATTTTTACATTATAAGCATTACTCATGTCTTATTGATCTTCTGTGCCGTTATGGGAGAATAGAGGAGGCTTATGATATTGTTAAACAAATTTGGGCGAACATCACTGATTCAACTATTGGAGCTTTCCTCAATGGCTGCAAAATCCATGAAAGGAGAGATCTTGCTGAAAAGATTTCTAAAATTCTGAGGATGGAGCTGAAAAGGCATGGAGGTTTTGTGACTTTGTCGATTATATATGCGTGTGAGGGTGAGTGGGGAGGAGTTAAGGATGTTAGGGAAGTGTGGTGAGTTAAGCTAATTAAAGTAGTGATCTTCTAATAAAGAAAGTCTTTCCTGCCGTTCTTTTATCTTTTATTAGGTCTAGTTTTTTTCAAGAATCTAAAAAATTTAGGGATAATTACACAAGCTTACCATAAGGTTTGACCTAATTGCACAAAATTCCCCTAAAGTTTGAGAAATTACAAAACTTTCCACATTAAAATATGTATATTACATCCGAATTGATGAATATTGTTTTTATAAATATCCTACTTCGCTCTTGAAACTTACTTATCAATAGCATGCATTAGGCCGAATCATACAGTATGTCAAGGGAGCTTTTTGTAATTTCTGAAACTTCATGTGAAATTTGTGTGTATAGATCAAACCTCCACCAATTATATAATCATTTTAAATAGTTGACCCACCAATTAAATGCTTGTGAATTACGATTAATTTAAATTTATAAAAATTATATATTTGAGTATTAATTTATAAAAAAGGATACGAATATAGAGATATTATTTTTTTTTCTTTAATTTCTTACGTGAGCAGTATCTAAATATTTTCTTTATATTTATCAGCCTTTCTCTACTTTTTAATATTATTTATGGACTTTTTGACTATTTACTATAATCAAGAGTTGTAAAATGATATCTTTATATTTATCAGTCTTTCTCTACTTTTTAATATTATTTGTGGACTTTTTGACTATTTACTATAATCAAGAGTTGTAAAATGATATCTTTATATTTATCAGTCTTTCTCTACTTTTTAATATTATTTGTGGACTTTTTGACTATTTACTATAATCAAGAGTTGTAAAAGAGAAAATTACTAACATATTCATGGCTGACGCAACCATCTTTCCCAATGGCATGTTATTTAGTTATTTTATTCACTCCTTACGAATATAAAGATATCATTTTTTTCCCTTTAATTTCCTAGTGAACAGTATCTAACACAATATCACACTCCACAATTTAGGTAAATACACTTTTGGATAGAAGTATCTAACACAATATTTACCACACACTTTTGAATAGAAGATAGGTAATTTAAGAATTTACCTAAAAATATGATGAGATAGAAGTATCTAACACAATATTTTTCACACTTTTGAATAGAAGATATGTAATTTAAGAATTTACCTAAAACTATGATGAGTATTCTTTTGTTCGATTGTAGCTCAAGTGTTGATAGAAAAACAAAATGTCTTTTGGTATAGAATGTTCGATTGAACCAAATACTCAAATCTCGTGTTGATAGAAAAACAAAATTTTTTGTTATAAATTTTAAGTATTAGGTTAGTATTTATAGATATTAAAAGAGATTTATTAAAATCTGATTAGAATTAGAATTATTAGTACTCTAGACTCGTTAAGTAGGATTACGCTATAGTATTTTATAATTTGGAACCTTATCCAATTATATTTCTAATATACATAAATTTGATTATAATTAGAAGAATTAGCCATAATTACAATTGAATAGGTAATATGAGTAAAAAAACACACAAGAATTAGAAAATCCCTAGTGGACTATAACATCGGAAAAAAAAATATTAGAAAATTAAATGCTCTTATTTTTAAGCAAACGAAACTGAAATTGAGAAGCAAACCTTTCATGCACGACGGAATTAAAAATCTAATTTCTTTAGAATTAATGGTAATTGAATAATTATCAAAAGAATAACTATTTCCGTCTAAATTCTGACAAAGGAAGTTATGTTGCAACCTATTAACACCGGGCCACTAAAGTATATTGATATATCTTTTAATATATTTAATTTAACAATTTATACGAATTAACACCAGGGGACTAAAGTATATTAATATATCTTTTAATATATTTAATTTAACAATATATAACATGTATTTACATAATTGGCTCTAATTAATAATTAGTAATATAATTATTATGAGGATATTTTAGCCGATCAGCATCTTATATAATTCTCTTTTCGGAAGAGTCCTATTGAAATAAATACTTTTTAATGTATTTAATTTAATAATTTATAACATGTATTTACATAATTGTCCCTAACTAATAATTATTAATAGAACTATTAAGAGGGTATTTCAGGCGATGAACATTTTGTAAGAAACTTATGTGCTTTTATAATATAGATAGATATAATTTATAAAATTAGCCGTTTAATGCATTTTTCTTAAATACACGCACACTCAAATGAAATTCAAACTCGCAACATTATTTAGAGAATGAATCTTAACCACTTGATCAATTTATATTGGTAACTTTCAAAACATTCAATAGTATATGTTATTATATTTCCCTACACAAATTAAATTTATTATTTTTTAGGATATCCCTTAATAAATATATTAGTAACCCTACACATTCAATGCGTGTGTAAAATAAAAAATTTATATTATTATGATATATAATTATTTTTAATTTAATTATAGTTTTATAATAAATAATTAAATAAATAAAATAAAATAATATCATATTAATATAAAATAATAGTTAATTAGAAATTTAAAAATTAAAAAAAGTATGTAATAATAAAATTGAAATGAGGTGAAAAGAAAAAAAGTTAAAGATAAATAAATGATAAAAAAATACAAAAGAAAAGAATTCCCAATAAAGTTAGCAGAAAACGGTTAAAATATGTGATTAGTATTTATGTTAAAAATAAAAAAGAAAAAAAAAGTACATAACCCCTGATACCAAATGAGTTTGTAACTTAATATAATAGTATGAGCAAAATGCATTTTTGGTCCCTTCAAAAAAAAAAATGCATTTTTGGTCCCATAGTAATAAGCTATTATCATTTTTAATCTCATATTTTTTAAAATTAGTTTTTTTGGTCCTATAGTAATTTTTTTTGGTCAATTTAAAGAACTTCCGTCAAATAAACTGTTCATCCGTCAAAATGATGAACAGTAACTTCTGTCAACGGATGAACAATGATTTAAATTTAACGGATGAACAGTGACTCCTGTCAATTATTTGACGGAGTCCTAAAATTGATCAAAAAAAATTACTATGGGATTAAAAAAACCACTTTTAAAAAATATGAGAGTAAAAGTGATAATGACCCATTAGTATGGGACAAAAAATGTATTTTGCACTAATAGTATAGAAGATGGTAACATATATATGGTATCATAGAGGGCATAGATATGATGTATTTTTTTAAATAAAAATAAAATAAACAAAGTGATCTACAGCACTAATTAGAAAAGAAATTGAGATTGCAAACCCTATTGTTTTTCCCCATTTCTCCAACTTCATCGTCTCCAATTGAGAGCTTTCTGCCATATGCCGTGAGATATCCCATCTCCGCCGACCTCCAACCGCCACCAAGCTTCCCACTACTGCCACCGCCTAATGCCGTCGCGGCCACCGCTACCGAACGTCGTAAAAAGAGCATTATCTGATGGAATTATCTATTAAATTAAGCCATCTCCATTTCTACTCTTCTTCAATTCGTCATGACTCTCCAGCCACTTCTCTCAAAATAAATGGTATGTATAATCGTATGTAAAGCGATTATTTCTCTAAGGATTTTATTTTCAAAATTAAATTTTGATGTATTTTGTAATGCTGCAGGCAAAAGGGAACAAAGGGTTTTCGATGGACCTTCCACCCGACCAGTAAACCATCTTTCTAAACCATTTTGTGGTTGTTTGCGAAGAAATGAAGAAAAAATGGTTGATTGCTGCATTGGGCCTTTGTGTGCTCCTTTTTGCAATTTTATGTTTAGTTATGTGCATTAATTCTGTAAGTTTTTTAGAAAAAGAACTTGAATACTTTATTAAAAGTATGACTGATTAGTGTATATTCATTAATCTAAGCACTCTCACAACTTGGAGATTATTAAAAGTTTCATTTACATCCAAAACTAAATAATTGTTCGAAATTGAGATCATTCGTGTGGCTTTTGTTATCTAAACACCTGATGAAAATTGCATAAACTGCAATTTCAGATTTTCTTTTCTTTTTATCATTTCTTTCTTGGGTTTGGTCCTTTTGGATTGAGATCACTTAATAGGTATATTTGCTCACACATAAAAATAACCAGCGGATCAGATTCCTCCTCATTTTCTATTCAATTTTGCATCAGTTGAGTATGACCTAACTAACTGAAGGAAAAAAGTTAAGAAAGTGTATTGAGAGTCGATTGATGCAAAAACCCCATGAAATTGTTGAAGAATAAGTAATCGACAAACTTATTATATTCATGAGAGAACTTCTGAGTGATGGTAGATCAGGTTTATGGACAAGTGGCTTCCTTAAGCAGGATGATGTTATGTTGCTTTGATACCATTGTAATGCTTTCGGATTGGAGTATTCTCTAAAGCGAATTAAGTTGTTTTGTTTCATTGATATATTATTTTCATCTTAAATTTTGGATCGAATGTGAGCTGATTGAAGTAGGGACGGGGTAACAAATATGTTTTTCTTGAATGTTTATAAATATATGATAATTTCTTGAAGTGCAATAAATGAGTTTTTTGCATTAAGTTATCAGCCATAGAATCTGAGAATATTGTAAAGAATCTGAGCATATTGTAATTTCTAAATGCTAATTATTTGGATGTTATCATACTTCCATGATTTGCAGACAGTTCTTTTGCTAAAGTATTGATCTTAACAGTTGGCTTCTCTTCATGGATCTCATTTTGGCTTGTGGACTCCCAAAAAACCATATCTGAGACATTCAAAAACTTGTGAGCTAAATTACTTTTCAATGTTTACTTTTAACTCTTTCACAAAGATTTTCTTTGGCCATTTTGTTAATCTTAATAGATAATAGACTATATTATTCACACTTTTAACCACCACAGACTGCCTTCTACATGAATCAACAAATGATTCAAGGAGAGATCAGTATCGAACCCGTAGTTCTTTTTACCATGGAGAGAATCTCAATAGAACATGTAAGGATTGTGAATGTTCTAGAAGGCGAAAAGTTTCAGGAATCGTAGTTAATTCTGAACTTACTGGTACAGGATCCACTGAATCTTCATATCCATTATCAGGTATTTACCCATAGATTCCCTTTATTTTTTATTTAAATTATTTATCTATGTTATTCTCACAACACCCCCCCCCCCCCCCCCCCCTCGTATTTCGTTTTTTCAGAAATTTGGTTGAATTCAAAGGTCAGAGGAATTCTCTTTTATGCTGTAACAGCTTGTGCTGCCATCATTTTGTTCGTGCCCATGCTTCTAGAACATCCCTTTGTCCTCCTGCTTGATCGGTACCGTAGGAAAGCCCATTATCTTGTTGCCAAAGCTTGGGCATTTCTGTCAATTGCTCCTTTTGTTAAGATTGAATATGAAGGATTGGAGAATCTGCCTCCAACAGATGCCCCCGCTGTGTATGTGTCGAATCATCAAAGCTTTTTAGATATATATACTCTTCTGACTCTTGGGAGAGGCTTCAAATTCATTAGCAAGACTTCTATTTTTCTTTTTCCAATTATTGGTTGGGCCATGTTTTTGCTGGGTGTTATTCCTTTAAAGCGCATGGACAGCAGAAGTCAATTGGTACTCATTTCTTCTTTTTAATTTGGGATGATTACATTGACTTACCGTGAGGTTTAGCCTAATTACAAAAACTTCCCCTAAGGTTTGAGATATTGCAAAAACTTCTCTTAGGATAACCTGAGATTTGTCCTAGCGCATGCTATATAATAGTCATGAACTTAAACCAAACATTGGCCAGTAAGTCCCTTAGGGAAAGATCGCATAGAAAATATAGGTATGTCGTCAAAACTGATGTAATGTAAAATGATTTTCAGGGTAAGTTTTTGTAATTTCTCATATTTCAAGGGAAGTTTGTATAATTAGGTCAAATCTCTGGGTATGTCGTTGCAATTATCCCCGTTTAACTTTTTCTTCACATTAAAGCAATTGTGTCTCTTTTTTTTTTTTTAACTTTAAGTTGTTGCAACTGTTCATTTAGGACTGCCTTAAGCAATGCATTACTTTGATCAAGAAGGGGGCATCGGTTTTCTTCTTTCCTGAAGGTACTCGGAGTAAAGATGGTCATTTAGGTCCTTTTAAGGTAGGCTTTGTTTCCCTCCTCTATGGCTGTTCTTCAAGATAAACTGTTTGCAATTCTCGCATGAAGCTTCAAAAATATTAAGTGGAAAACTACGAAGTTATCTGCATTTTGCTGTTGTGTATATCTATAGGGGGAGAATTTTTATGTTAACCGGTTCTCGGGCCCCATTTATGCACCATTCAGATTGCGTCACATTATGGATGCCAGTACTTTATTTCAAATAAATTATTGATGCGTCAACATCTTAGCAGAAGTTCTTAGAAGAAGTGATTTTGTGCTTTTAACCTAAAGAACAGAAATGGGTTGGGTTGTTTTGCTGCTTGTGCCTGAAATAAAGCTAGAAGCACCATTTTTTCTTTTGGGGGGTAAACTTTAAGGTTATTTTTTTCTGCTATGTAAAAGTGTTTTTGCTCTTTCTTCTCTGAACACTCCCAGGTCCGTATTTTTACTATGATAACATTTTACCATTTCAACTTCTCCTAAAGCAGAAGTTTCAGCAAACGCACCCCAAACTTATATTTGAACTCTCATTTTAGGCTATTCTTTGAATCGTTACAGTGGATCTGAAATCAACTCATTTAGATTCTTTCTGTGAAGGGATAATTACACTTAAGATACCCTGACGATTCGCCTAATTACACAAAATCTCCCTGAGGTTTGAGAAATTATAAAACCTTCCCCTATCAAAGAATTTGATTACATTTGGATTGATGAATTTCGGTAATATCATCTCTAATTCTTTTTATATAAACCCGATTTTGCCTTCTTGCTAATCAATATTTAAAGTCTAACTAAATGAGTATAATATCATGCATTAGGCCAAAACCTCAGTAGAATTTTGGTAATTTTTCAAATCTGAGGAGAATTTTCTGTAAATAGTTGAAACCACAGGGTAGGCAGGTGTAGCTATCCCTTTTAAATGCAGCCTCTGAGGAGAAATTTTCAAATCTGAGGAGAATTTTATGTGCTTACCTTTTAGAGGAAAAAACAACTTATCCCCTGTACTATAATAGTTTTTTCCATTTTTTATCTAAACTGTCTATGTATTAGATTGCCATTTGTACTTCGTAAAATTTTTCAGATTGTCATCTCGGTCATTTAGGTGTTAACACGTGACTCATTTTTTGCTCGAAATTATTAATTTTTCGCAGGAAATGAGACACATATTAACACTTAAATGGCCGAGATGTCAATCCAAAAATTTTTACAAAGTACATATGACAGTGGTGAAACAGTTGGAAACTAGGATAAAAAGTTGGAAAAAGGGTCATAGTACATGGGGTAAATTGTTTTTTCTTGTGCCTTTCAACATTACTATAGTTTGTGATCACACTATCATATGACTGATTGTTTTGCAGAAAGGTGCATTCAGTGTTGCAGCAAAGACTGGCGTTCCTGTTGTTCCAATAACTCTTGTTGGAACAGGTTCGATCATGCCTGCTGGTATGGAGGGAAGAGTAAATCCAGGATCAATCAAACTTATTGTTCACCCCTCTGTAGTGGGAGATAAACCCGACATGCTTTGCAATGAGGCTAGAAATATTATAGCTAATGAGCTCAATCGTCATGGCTAAGAGCATCAATTTCTTTTGAAGATTATGAAGATGGGTGAGTTTTTTTTTCACCGGAATTTTTCTTCTGTTTTATGGGGTGCCTAAACTGGTGCCTGGAGCAGTAATATAGCAATAACACATTTTCTCTTGTTTCATATTTAGAATAATTATAAAGGCCATCTTTTGTAAGCTGTAAAAAAAATGTCATGAACGTTGCAATAATACAATTGTGGATTAAAAGTTGATATTCGTTGTTTACTGTGTTGGAACTGTTATGGCATGATTCACAATTGAATAAGAAGTTGATAGTATCTCTTGTACTTATTGCAGGGGTTTAATTGCTTAATCTCAAGAATATATGAAATTAAGCTATAGAAATAGTTTTAACACTACGAAAATATATCTTGTAAAAACACTATAGTACGATATGGGTGTTTTAACTTAAAGAAACTCAGAGCATTTTATGCAGTTGTTGGATTCTACACTTTCAATTACCTAAGATATATAACATTGTGGGATATCTTACATCTTTTTATTATTCACATTGGAAAACTTGGTGATCATCCATAAAATCCAGGGAAAATTGGTCCCAACCGATTACTTTTTTACAAGTCTCGTCTGAAAATTATAAAAACGACAAAACTACACCGTTTATTTAACAAACATTCGGAATATAGGACTTCCGTCCCAACATTAACCGCACACACTAGAAACACTTGAGGGTTAGTGAGATGAGAAATTCAATTTTGGTTGCACATTAATTTTGTTAGAAGAAGAAGAAGCTGATCTTTAGTTAGACAGAAGGAGCATGTCTGTTTTTTTCTGTATCCAAAAAGAAGATTTCAGAGGAGCAATATTTAAGATACCACCAAATGTCAAGAATCTGTGCTTCACAATTTGAAAAGGTTCTAAAAGATAAGAACTAAACTATTCTAAATTAAAATAAGAAAACATACGTTAGAAATTTTTGCAATAATTAGATGGGCCAACTTTCACCTAAAAATTATGTGCACGCCCATACGGGGTTCTTGATAGGTATTACAAACGTGTGTAAAAACTATCTAATATAATTTAAAGAAAAAAGTAATTTAAATCAATTGAATAATATAATTAAGGAAAAAACACAAACTAATTAAAGAGAGAAACAATTTGAATTAAAGGGATTAAGAGGATCTAAATTGAACAAACAAGAAAAGAAAGAAGCAGAGAGAATAGAGGGGAAAAAATGAAAATTAGGGTCTATGCAGAAAATTTGAATTATGATGAATTTATTTGTCAACAAAAAATTACTAAAAAGCCTATATATATATATATATAGAGCAATAAATGGTATATATTTTGGGTAGATGCAAAATTGGCAGTTGAAGTGAGTAGTCATTTTCCCATCCGTATTAATCCCCACTTGAATAATTTCGTCCTAAACTACAGTTTTACAGACTCCATGTGCTAAAACAAACTTCATTTGTAAATGATGACGGGACACTTACGGAAAGACTTAATAATTACACAAATATTATATTATGATATTTAAATTAATTACATAAATTTTTTTTATACTAAGCTAGAGATCCTTAGAATAATCTCTCTCTATCTCCGTGTGACTTTTTATTTATTTCTTAACTCATTTTTTTCTCTTATATCACTCTAAATTTTTTCTATTATATTTTTATATTTTTTCTCATATCTTTTATTTCAATTTTAACTATTATTTTTTATTAATTTAGCATTATTTTATTTTAATATATTCATTCATTTATTATACATTTATAATTATATAAAAAATAATTATAAAATAAACATTAACATGAAAATTTTAATTAACAACTTCCTCCTATAAATAGTCTACACATATGGAGGGGTGCTAGTGTAATTAGATAATTTACACAAGGGTACTTCCTGTAATTTTAATTAAACTTTGTATAACCGTTCCTAACTGACCTAAAGCAGCTGAGTTGTCTGCTGTTTGTTGTTTAGGGTTAAATAAATCTGCAGCTGGCTCAGAATCAGAAATTTTAGAATTTCAAATTTCAGCAAAAACCTGTTACTGAAAAATGATACTCAAGTTCAAGGTGCAAAAAACAGCGAAGAGATATAAGGATGCATGAGCAATAAGAAAAATGTGGTTGTGAATTGTGAAGCAGACTTTCAGTAAGATGTTTCGATGCCTCATATATTAGACGAAAAGATTATTTGGTACTGAGTTCATAGCAAACAGTGGACTCAAATCAATTTGTTATGTTTGATCAAATTTGCATACAAAGTAATTCCATGTACAAACAGGTCTGCGGAATTCCTCCATACTATGTAGCAGTTAAAGACAGCTGACCTGTAGATGATCGATCACGACTTTCTGGAGCTCTTTTCCAGCCCCACCAACAGTCTTAGCCACCCTTTTGAACCTCTAAGGATCAAAAATTCAAATGAAGTATATAACCCGTAATCTATTTTCATCATTGAACACATCCCGGGGTAGAACATACGGCTTCGCCGAGAGAATTAACTAAAAATTGATGAACAGCTGGACTTGTCCTTGCATCCCCAACATGCTTAGAAACTCTTCTTGAGGACTTGAGTCAACTCCTGCAATCTTTTAGCATCAAGATTTGGAGAAGAGGCAAACAGGAAATGTGAAACTGATTAGTTTTTATCAAGAACCTTACTATGGTCAATAATCAGGGAGAACAGAGCATTGAATTTTTCTTCGTGGTACATATGCTTCGCATCTGACCACTGCTTAGACATGAAACCTAGTGATCTTCGTATGACTTCAATAAAATGTTCCACATTGCATGTCTCACTAAATCGGTAATAATTGATACCTCTCAACAAACATTATGACTTATTTCCCACGAGATGATCAAACTGAAGACAAGTACCCTCATTCCAAATGATAATTCCCAATAATTGTCAAATTGGACGACAAATCACCTAGCTAGGACTGAGATTTGATAAGTAAAATTTTGATAAAACTTGACAGTCTTACCGGATATTTGAGAAGATCATTTGGCAGCGGCAACTGTTCTATAAGTACAAGTATTCGAGAAGCTCCAATGGTGCAGAAGCCAAAAGATCCTATCAGATATATATCAAAATGCTGAAAAAAAATATTAAAATTCCCAACAAGAGGGATTTTTGTAATCCATTAGCAATTCTTAGGGGAAGAAAGTGTAATAATTCAAACTAAGGGAGCTCCATGTATTACAATTTACTAAACTTTAGCGGCACAAAGGAAAACATTTCAAGTCAAAATGCAGTACTTTTACTAACGCTCTGCTTATACTATTTTTGATTTGTGATCAGCACATTTGAATTTGCAGGTATCCAATCTATCAGGGAAGAGACATTATATATCATGTGTTGACAAGCATAACAAGTTGGTCCTTGTTTAGTTTTTCCAGTTTTTTTGATTTTTCATTCTCTGGATTGAATTGCCTGTTGACTGTTGATGACTTGGTGTTGCTTAATGCATCTCAAGAACTTTGAACCCTTCACATATGAAGACTTTATTTTGTTTAGGTGTGTGGAAAATTCATATGGATCTGATTTTTCAGTGCTTAATTAATAACAAATTTGTGATGTGTATTATTTTAAAAAGGTAAGATATTAAATAAGCATTTTTTTTTAACACACGCCCAAATGAAATTTGAACCCAGGACCTTATCTTGGAGAATGAATCCATTAATCACTTGAACCAACCCCTTTTGACAAATATTAAATAAGCATATGGCCTGTGATGTAATATTTTACTTTTCATGCAATAGCCAAATTATTGTGTCTGCATTCAATTGTTAAATAAACACATGGCCAATATATGATCTAATATTGCAGGGTATGATTGATTAATTAAAAAGAAATTAACGAAGAAGTATCCATAAATAACCATTAAGTGGTATAATTTAGCGATTCAACGTTATGCTAACTTAATTAAATGTCTCGTGTTCGAATCCCTAGATACATAGCTATTATTAATTGATAGGAAGAATTTTACACCTTAGTGGTCCGACCCAATTCAAATAGGGCAGAAAAGTTCATAGCAATTAATTTAATTTGGTAAGTTTTAATACTATATATCAAAATGTGTGGAAATTGTTTATTCAAGAAATTAATTAAACAATGAAAAAAAATTTAAAAATAAATAAAAAATATTTTTTTCCATTTTTTTAATGGAGGGTGCATGCACCGGGGCCCACACCCAGTGCATGCAAGAATTTCCCCAAAATGTGCAAAGGAAAATATTTATATTTTTTAACAAGACCTCATGAAAGGGAATTTTTGTTTCTATTAAAATTCATAGTTCATGGAAGTGTAATTAGGGTATTCAACAACGTGCTAATTCATCTTCATCTTCTCTGGTTCTCTATTTTTTTCATGTTCTCTAATGAGTTGTTTGTTGGGATAGTTTAATCATTAATGCATCTGAACGAATTTGAACCCTTCAAGGATATACTTTTCTTGCAACAAATTTTATTTGATACTTCGATAACGTGATACCATTTTGTTTTCTTGGTTAATGTGAAAACTCAAATACATTACTCTTTTGCTAAAGAACAAGAACTTGATTCTTCCTCCAAATGAAGTTTATGTAACCTCACCACTAATTGTGAGAGTGAAGAAATTAAATTGAGAAACATGGAAAAATTATTCAAATATGTGGTGGTTAAAATTGGATCATTAGGATAGGCAGCCCTCAAACTCCAGCTTTGTTCGATACTTTGATAATGTGAAACTCTTTTGCTAAAGAACTTGATTCTTCCTCGGTATGAGTATGACATTTATTTGTTTTATCATCGCTTCTATCAATAACCATTACTTCTAACAGTGCACAAAATTTGTTGTTTCTTCTTAAAATGGCTGAAGCTGTCGTCTCCATGGCTCTTGAAACCCTTCGCGATTTGCTGCTTGAAGAGGCCAAATTCTTATCTGGTGTGGGCGGTGAAGTGAAGGCATTAGAAACGCAGTTGAAGGAGATTAAATGTCTCCTCAAAGATGCAGACAGAAGGCAACACGGAACCGAAACTATAACCAATTGGATCGCTGAAATCAGAGATCTTGCTTACAAATCCGAAGATGCGATTGAATCCTATGCCATCAAAATCTCTTCCAAGAGGGGTTGGGGCTTCAAGAAGCTCCTTCGCAGATTTTCTTGTCTCATGAATGAGAGCTTCTCACTCCATCAAATAGGCTCAGAAATTTCACAAATCAAATCTGAGATTGCAACAGTGAAGCAGAACATGCAAAATTCCGGCATAAAGAGCATCAGTCAAGGTGAAAGCTCAACTGCCAACATAAATGATAACCAACGATGGAAAAGGCAAACCTCTCCCGTCGAGAGTGAAGATTGTTTTGTGGGAAAGGATGACGACCTGAAGCAACTTGTTTCCCTTATAGTTGATGACATACAACAACGAGTCATTTCTATATGGGGAACTGGTGGTATTGGGAAGACCACCATAGCCAAAAAAGTATACAATCACACCAACATCAAGCGTTCGTTTGAATCTTTTGCTTGGGTATGTATTACTCAGCAGTGTCGTATCAGATCAGTTTTGGAGGATATCCTCAAGCAACTAATTCCACTGGAAAGGGATGGTATTTCAAGTCTAACCGATGTAGAGTTGCTTCAAAAACTTGGCCAAATTCAACAGGCAAAAAGATGCATGATTGTTCTTGATGATCTTTGGGAAATTGGGCACTGGGATGGTCTTAAAAATGCCTTCCTTGTTCAAGGTTCAATTAGCAAAGTGTTGATGACCACTCGAAAACAAAAGGTTGCAGATATGGGGTATGCGTTTAAACTTGGTGGTCTAAGCCACGATGACGGATGGAAATTACTCAAGATTAAAGCATTTCCTTACAACGATATCCCAGGTTGGTCACCTTTTTTGTATCATACCTCCGCATATCATACATACGTGGGCTCAACAATTTGAATAATTTATATATATTAAAAAAAAAAAATTGATGTTGAATATAAATTTTAAGCCTCAAAGACTTATGATTTGTATTTGAAATTAAATTTTCAACTCTTAACTTAAAATCACGAATTAATTGTATTTAGCACAACTTCAATATATATTTGGACCTACCCAGCAAAAACCAATTCAGATGATATATTTACCATCGAGCCTGATAGTTCGAGCTTGATCGCAAGCTTATATAATAATTCTTGTGTTATTTGTTTTTAGGAAAAAATGACTGTTAGTTTTTTTATATAACAAAAGACTATAACAGAGAAATGATTTAAAATCAAACCTTAAAGAACATAATATTAGAGAACCTCTTGTTCACTAAATTCAGGTTGGTTTTCAGCCTTCATTAGTTATTTGCTTAGATTTAAAAATAAAGCCTGGGGGAAAAATCATCCTTAAATTGCAATTTCTTACCCTTGAAATCCTTAAATTGCAACTGTATTTAGTGGCATGAAATATCATACTTAATGGGTCTCTATATAAATACATATATTCAGCGATATATATAAATAAAACACACACACACATATATATAATTTAATAAATATAATATGAAGGGTACAATAGTAATTTTATATAAGAAAGTGAAGAAGAATCCTAGTCAAGTTTTAATTTTAGAACTACAACCTATTCCTTTAAAGTTTTCTTTACAACTATTTTAAAATACAATATTTTTTAGGGACAATTTTTTATGAGCACCATCTATCTCTAATATATTTGCTAAACCCTCCAATTGGAATTTTATATATTTAAGATCCCCAATTCACAATACATTTTTTCTAAACCCCCTAATGACCTAAGAAGTTTATTTTGTCCTTATTTTTTTCACTTTTTCCATACCATTTTTGTTTCCTCCACACCCCTTCTTCCTTATCATCTTCTTCCTCCTTCAAGCTCGCTGGACCACTACCGCCGGAGGTGGTCCAAAAATCCCCGAAAAATTCACTCCAGACGTACTCCTCGTCCTCGTTCCATATATTCGATTAATTTTTCAAAATTCGAAGTCATTTGTCCCCAATTCCAGTTCTAAGAATTTTAGATCTAAAAATTCCCGAAAAAAGAAATGTCCATAACTCCCAAACCGCTTAACGAAAATCGATTCCGTCACTTGTAATAGATTCATCGTTCGAGATTTTCAAGATCCATACAAAAACCATCGAAAAATATTGCAGGAAAGGAGAGACCCATTTCCCATTTTCTATTGAAAATTTACAAGTTTCCGGCGACCTCCCGACGTCTTCTCCGGCCATTTTCATGAGACAAGATTGCCACCAATGAAATCGTGTCGTCAAAATGAGTCAAAGCACGTAGCTCCCGTCTCCGAAAAAGTGGCCGGAGATTGCGCCGGGAGATAGCCGGATTCTGAATTTTTTCAAGACAAAAAAAGGGAAAAAGAAAGAAGAAAATGGGGAAGAAGAAGAAGAAAGTAGTATGAGGGTAATTTTTCATATTTTATTAAGGACAATTTAGTATTTTTGCTCGAATTGGGGGTTTTAGGAAATGTTTGATGATAATTGAACCTTAAAACATGTAAAAACCCAATTGGGGGGTGCGGGTGGGGTGGGGAGAGGGTGTTAGGAGAACTCTCATAGTATGATAGGGATGTTTTATTAATTTTCCATATTTTTTATATGACGTTTTATATCATAGGATTTTTCTTGTTATTTATCTCTAACGCAGGAGTGAATGGTGAAAAACCCTGCTTTTAATTTTAAAAAATTGAGTTATATTTGTTATTTTGTCTAAAAAAAGGTTGTACAATATTAATATGGCCCAAGAAGTTACAGATCTTGATATAAAATCAAATCTCACACAACACAAAGTTGAAGATGATTAATTTTGATTTGGAGATTCCAGAATCCAGATTTTGAATGGAAGAGATATTAAGTTAAAAACTCACCATTACAAATTACATAATAAAAAGCATATTAAATTAACAAGTGCTTTAACTTTTCCAGATAAATGACTTCATCATAAATTAAATTCCCTAAGCGTGTATTTATGGAACGGATAATAAAGCTGCTCAACGCCGGTTCCGTTGTTTTGCAGAAAGTTTTGGCATGGATGAAAAACAGCTTGAAAAAATTGGGAGAGAAATGGTACGCAAGTGTGGATATTTGCCCCTCATAATTTCGGTACTTGGAGGGCTCTTGAGTGAAAAAAGATCAATTGAGGAGTGGGTGTCCCTGAATGAAAATATGAATGCATATCTATATAGAGGGGAAAATGAGATTCATGGAGTACTAAGATTAAGCTATCAAGACCTACCTTTTTACTTGAAACCATGCTTTCTATTGATGGGTCAATTTAGGGAGGATGAAAAGATATCTTGCGATGACTTGTACAAGATGTGGATAGCGCAGGGTATGATCTCACATGAGCATCGAAGAAAGGAGACACTGATGGATGTTGCTAAGGCTTATTTTGGCGAGTTGGTCTCTAGGTGTCTTGTTCAAACTTCATCTTGGGATAGGAAATTTAATGGAGAATATTATAGATGCCAACTTCATGATGCAGTGCGAGAGCTATGTTTGTTAGAGGGAAAAAAGGAGGGATTCAATTTCCAAATTATGAATTACAGAGGAGGAGAATTCAGCCGCCTACTGAACGATTCATTGTCGAGTAATAAATCACGGTATTTGGCAATTCATTTTGAAGGACAAATGACATCAAACCTAGATAGATTGATGGTTCATCGTGAAGATACCAGACATATTCGATCACTTCAATTCCTCAACAAAATACAGGGTGAGAGGATTGATTTTCAGCACAGTATGCTTGAGTTAGAGAAATTTGAACGACTTAGGGCTCTAGTTTTCATGAATTTTAGAATTAAAGGAAGACACTGGAAAGGGATCGGAAATCTAATACACCTTAGACTTTTAGCCTTGAGTAATTGTGAATTGGATGAGTTGCCGTCATCCATAAGAAATTTCAAGTACTTGCAGACACTTGATTTATCTTTTTGTTGGAATGTCAGAGTGCCAAATGTATTAAAAGAGATGCATCGACTGAAATACTTGTTCCTTCCCTTTTATGAGAAAGAGTGGGTTGAACGAAACAAATTCCGTTTAACATTGGAGGGTTTAGGTGAGCTTGAGATACTTGATTGCTTCAACAGTTTGGTGCATGATTTGAAATCAATCATGACAATGAAGAATCTCTTGGAGATATCCACATCCATGCATGACAATGAAAGCTTGTCGCTTGTCATTCATGCCACTACCACAAACCTGACAAATTTGAGGAGTTCCAACTTAATTATCAACACTGGTTGCCAGCTAGAGTCAACAGAGGAAAGCTTACTGATTCTCAGGAGTGTGTTCTCATGTCAAACTCTCCATGAGTTGGTAATACTTGTGCCCATAAAGAAGTTGCAACTTGAGGAGTGTGTAATTGAAATAAGTACCTCAAGAATTCATTCTCTACTTTTACGTAATTGTGAGATTGAGGATGATCCAATGCAAATACTGGGGAAATTTCCTTTTTTAGAGAATCTATATTTATACCTGTTGGCACCGAAAAATTGGGAATTATTATTAATTAACGGCCCAAACAAAATGGTAGTTAATTATTAATCACGATAATAAGTCCATACGAAATTTGGGCTTTATTATAGTTTTATCCAAAATAATAAATATAAATTTATTATTATTTTGGGTTAATTGAATGGGCTAACATATAAGTCCATTCGCTTAAGCCAAATATGAGTGGTTTCAAGTCCAAGTCCAAACCAAAACCCATGAAGTCAAACGAGCCCAACACGTGCCTATAAATAAAGCCCCGGAGCTCACAAATCAGACCATGAAGAGAACACTATCAACAAATCAAATCAAGGGAAAAAGCTCTCAAAGTTTCCGAGTTTTTGCCACGACGAAGTGCTGCCGCCATAAAGATTCAACACTTCTTCAAGGCTTAAATCATCAAGTCCTCCAAATTAATCTCCAAGTTTTACATTTGATTCGAGATCAAGCATCAAGCCCTCGAATCCATTATTTGAGAAGAATCAGAGGAATTACAGAGATTGTAACACTTTTTTACATTAAATCAATAAATTCTATGTTTCGCTATTTTCTTGTATTTTGCATTAATTTATTGCAGATTCCAACGAAAATTTGTGTAAACAAATTTTGGCACGCCCAGTGGGACAATCTCTGCCTCTCATCTCTTCATCCTACGAAAAATCTCAAATCCATCATAAAAGGCGCTTCCATGGCACCTAAAAAGGATCAACTCGCGTTGAACAAGATGAACGTGGCTGAAATCGTTGCCAACATTGTTCAATCCTCTACCGGGGGCAAAGACAACGGTTCAACCTCATCCAAATTGGACAACTCCAATCCTGCCACCCCGAAAGGGACTCATTCCACTACCTTCGCCGACTTATCTGCGATGACTACCAGCGTGACGAACGTGGAAGAACAACTCGCTCAGATGGCTCAAGCCATAACTGATTTGCAGAAGATCGTGGAGGACAAAGATCTTCAAATTTCGCAACTAATGAACAAAGTGGAGCAACAAAATGCCGAAGGGTCTAGCCGCAACCGTCTTTCTCCTCCAAAACACACTCCGAACGAGAAGCTGGTTGATCAGACACTTCACAAGCCAGATTTTGCACAAAAGACCACGCGTTCAACAAGTTCGGTAGCGACATTGTCCATGGAAGAGTTGCAAGCAATGATAGCAAACACAATCAAAGCGCATTACGGCGGGTCATCCCAAAATCGAGTCGCATACTCAAAACCATACTCAAGAAGAATTGATGATTTGAAGATGCCAAATGGATACCAGCCACCCAAGCTTCAACAGTTCGATGGAAAAGGTAATCCTAAACAACACATTGCCCACTTCATTGAAACTTGCAACAACGCTGGAACGGGTGGCGACCTTCTTGTCAAGCAGTTCGTGAGATCACTCCGAGGAAATGCCTTCGATTGGTATATCGACCTGGAGCCACAATCCATCGATTGCTGGAATCAAATGGAAAGTGAATTTCTGAGCCGCTTCTACAGCACGCGCCGCACCGTGAGTATGATCGAGCTTGCTAACGCGAGGCAACAGAAAGATGAACCGGTCGTCGACTACATCAATCGTTGGCGAGCACTAAGCCTATGTTGTAAAGACAAGTTGTCAGAAACGTCCACAATAGAGATGTGCACGCAAGGGATGCATTGGGGACTTCAATACATTCTCCAAGGAATCAAACCTCGAACATTTGAGGATCTTGCTACTCGTGCCCACGACATGGAATTGAGTATCACAAATCACCGACCTTCATTTCCACTAGGAGAACAAGGAAGAGAAAGGAAAGATCATTGGGGAGATGAGAAGTTTGTCAAAGCCTCTACCGAAGAGTCCATGGCCATTTCAGTTGCTGCAAGAGTGTCTCCAAATGTCGAGAAGAACAGAAACTTTGGAGTTCCACACAACTCAAATGATGGTCATCGGCCTACGCTGAGAGAAAGACAAGAAAAAGAATACCCTTTTGCTGACTCTGATGTCCCGCATATTTTCGATGAATTAGTCGAAAGAAGATTGATCAAATTGCCCGAGTCAAAACGCCCCGAAGAAAGCGACAAGGTGGCTGATCCCAAATACTGCAAGTATCACCGAATTGTAGGTCATCCTATTGAAAAGTGCTTCGTGGTCAAGGAAAGAATAATGTCGTTGGCCGATGAAGGAAAAATAATTCTTGACGATAATGACAGTGATGACGAGAAAGATGAAGATGTTGCTGAGGTGAATCACGCTAGCCTTATTGCGACCAAGAGCTCGTTGTGCAATCTTCAGAGCAAGAAGGTCATCTTCCCTCCACCTGAATTCTCGGGGCCGACAACACTTCAATTCGGGAGCCTAGACCCAACTTTGGTAAAGACCTTGCTCGCTGATAAAAGAACTAAGCAAGAATTAACTCCCTCCAACAAAATGACGGATGATAGATGGGTTCTCGTGATTCACCAAAAAGGTTCAAAACAACATGTCGAGCAAGTTCATCCACCAACATCAAGGAGAAAGCCAAAACAAACCAAAATCCATAGACGGAATCCACCAAGAAGTTCGAAGAGTTCTCGATCAAGTCAAAAGAAATCAGAAAGAACCTGCAAATCAAACCATGCAACACTTGGAGATTTCTTTCCACCTACGTTTCTTAGAGAAGCCGACAACGTGTTCCCGAATAAAACCAACAAATCGATAGACAAAGCCAAGTTGCGCATCACTATCCAAAAGCCAAATTCCCCAAAAGGATCATCCTGAATGAAAGAGTTTGCTCCTCAACGCACGAGCTTAAACTGCATGTTACTCCTTGTTTGCATGAGTATAAACTGCAACAACAAAAAAAATCTGAACTACGTCATGACTTGATCCTCTTCGCAGGGGTACGTAGGCAACTCGAATACTAAATTTTCAAGTGCAGTCATATCTTCAAACAAATCTAAATCCATCTTGAGTTTCAACAAGTTCGTGAAATCCCAACTCCGGGGGCATGCATTGGAGTCATTCAAGATCAATATCAAAGCAAAGAATGGCGAACAAATACACAAAAAAGAGAAGTGACACGAAGAGATATGAAAAAAAATCTTATTCCACAAATTGGTATTCTTTTACATCAAAGTTACAAAAGGAGTACAAAAAAACATGACAAAAGCTACTACATCTTGTCTAAACTCTCCATATGATGTCTGCAACTCTTTCAACACCTAAGTCTCTTGTCAGAGTTTCCAGCAAATTCAAGGTCTTTTGGACGTCACAACAATTCTCATCTCGTGAAGTGATGGTTCATTCCAATTCTATACCAGAGTCAAAGTATCTTGGGCTTCTCTTGTCGCCGATCAAGGGGTCTCGATCTTCCGGTGGCCTATCTCCTCAACTCATTTTTTCATCCTTCACCTGCACCAAATGGGAGAGAAAAAAAAAAAAAGGAGATTCCATTAGAATAAAATGCTGCGCAACCGGCGTGACAAGTTGAGTTTTTCCTCTTCGTCATATTCCATCGCAGCGATGTCTCCACAACACCAAATCATTTGGAAATGGATGGCACGTTGGGAAAATTGGTGGAATCCGGCAGGCCGTAAAGTTATTGATCACCGCTACCGCTTGAGATGCAACTCCATGATGCGAAGGATTGATGGTCACCAACAATTTGCAACACTTTGACTTGATGGAGGTTTGAAGGATGTTCCGCTACTCTTTCACTTCGTCGGGCGATGAAAAAGATGACTTGCAAAGCTTGAAAGGGCAGATTTCTTCTTGATTCCCGAGCATGGTCCAGATGGTAGAGCAAATTTCATGCAATCCTACTATCATGGGGCGTCGGAATGATGGATTTAGCAAAATCTCCGTTGATACCGGAATGATGATACATGCTATGGAGTCGTATGGTGGTAAATGAAAGGCCTCCATGGTTCAGAGTCAAGGTTCGAGAGTAAATCTGCCAGGATCTCATCGATGCCGAGAAGGGAAAGCACCGTGACAATGATGCCGTGACAATGATGTTTCAATCGGGGGCAAGAATCTGATACACTTGTCTTTGACCGCGAAAATCTTGATGCTGTTGGATGATGATCGCGAACAAGTTGTGTGGATGATTGTTTTGTCCTGAGGTGAAAATTTCAAGCAAGGATCACTGATAACGAGCCGGTGGTTCCGAGGCAAAATCTTATCAATATCCCCATGATGTTAAGGGAAGATGATGACAAGATAAAAGTCTTTATTGGAGCTTGTATGGTGGCTCGGCGGAGGCAAAAATCAGATCAAAGTGTCTGCAATGGTTGGAACTTCAATGATATCGGGCTGTCAGAGCGAACAAGCTTCAAACATGCAAGTGCTATGGATGAGTCTCCATTTGTGATGATATCGGTGGTGGGTACGGCTTGAGATTATTTCTGGCACGTGTCTCCAGTCGTCATGAAGAAATCCTCGTACATGTTGATGGAATGGTGGCTCGGATGAGGAAAGGTTCATACATGTGTCTCTCTGATAATATATGCTGGGGGGTATGCAACAAGAATTCGGACTGATGTTGAATCGACAATCTGGCTATTTGAATTGAGTCTGATCGTCGGAGTGCAACGTTGTCATGATGGCTGGACAAGATTGATTGTTGCGTATCTCGAAATCTTCTAACATGTAGAGAAAGAAACTGTGATGATGAAGTTTGCTGACTCCCTTTGATTCCTATTGTTGGTTGTGATTGAAATGGTGATTTGGAAGCTGGAATTTCATTTGTTGCCATGATGGAGTGAAGCTTTCAGCATGATGTCTCGAGAGTCGAAAGTGGCACCGTAGCACGGATCGACGTTGTCGTGATTGCCTCAACGGATCATTCTGAAAGATGCATGGACTTGTTGGAGAATCAAGCCTTGAGTGGATGTATGCTTATGATCGGTTCCCGAATAGGAATGGTGGTGCTCAGACTGCATGTGAAGATGTTAGGTTGCCTCCTTTCTTGCGAATTTGCAAGGGAAATTTGTGGATTAAGCATAGCCGCGGTAAAGATTCAGACTGTCCCATTGTTAATGGATCTGCAATAGGAGTTTGTGGTGAATTCAGCATTGCTGGAGGTGAAGATATCAGATTGGATAATTGGTTGTCTTCTGTGATCACCAGAACCCACGTGATTGTATTTAACGCCACCTGCAAAAGTAAAAAGAGGTGCGACGAAATAAAGAAAAAGAAAAAAGAAGGAGAATTCAAACCTGCAACAACAAGTAGCAGCAACACCCCGGCACAACTATTCTCTCAGTAAACCAAGAATGAAGGGATTGGCATGGATTAGAGCATGGCCACATCACACCTTTTGTCGCCGCAAAAAAAGTGGTGGAGCTTCTGAAAACCAAAGACATTGTCAACGTGAAGCTGTTCGACATCGGCCCACTTATGCTCCGACGAATCACTCGTCGGAACTAAAACTCGCGTCAGTATTCCTAATTTTCTGTGCAAAGCGCAGCCGTCCCATGCCTGAGAATGATAGAAGTGGAGAGTTTGTGGCCACTGTTATATAGATGCGGATGAGAGTTGTGAAAAAGGAAAAAAAAAGAAAAATCAAAGATTTCGAAAATCAAGAGGGTAGCCTGATTTGCAGCTTGCAGATTTGAGAGAAATTAAATCCTGACTTCTTGCCCCAGCCTCTGTTGCCGCTCTGCAATCTGCTAAAAATGGAATTGGAAATTGTCGTAAATTGCTGCTTGGCAAGTTCCACACGTGAAAATTGAAAAAGCATAAAAGTGAAATTTTGGGCCGATTTGATGACCACCCAGCCTTTTGTTGCCAAAATAAATCAAACAAAGAGGATGGATTTGGCTCTTTTGGGGGTCCCGAGATGAATCCTTAAGGCTGAAAATGAAAAAAATCTTTGGGCCAATTATCAAAATGAAAGTGGGCCCACCAATTTCAAGGGTGAAAAAAAAATAAGATGAGGTTGGCGCTGAAAGCTGCTGCACAAGCAAATAGCCACGTCAAGATTGCATTCAATTGAGGAATAGTTATTTCTAATTGGGCTCATTTTGATGCCCAATTTAAAAAAAGAAAAAAAAGTGAGGTTGGGTTATTTGTTGTCTTGGGCCAAATTGTCAATTCAAGTTAATTTGGGCAGCCGCCCAACACCAAGAAATGAAAAGAAATTGTGGAGTACTTCAAGCCCGGCCTCGCGAAAGTTCATCACGCTCTTTCCGAAGCTTGAAGTGGGGGCATCTGTTGGCACCGAAAAATTGGGAATTATTATTAATTAACGGCCCAAACAAAATGGTAGTTAATTATTAATCACGATAATAAGTCCATACGAAATTTGGGCTTTATTATAGTTTTATCCAAAATAATAAATATAAATTTATTATTATTTTGGGTTAATTGAATGGGCTAACATATAAGTCCATTCGCTTAAGCCAAATATGAGTGGTTTCAAGTCCAAGTCCAAACCAAAACCCATGAAGTCAAACGAGCCCAACACGTGCCTATAAATAAAGCCCCGGAGCTCACAAATCAGACCATGAAGAGAACACTATCAACAAATCAAATCAAGGGAAAAAGCTCTCAAAGTTTCCGAGTTTTTGCCACGACGAAGTGCTGCCGCCATAAAGATTCAACACTTCTTCAAGGCTTAAATCATCAAGTCCTCCAAATTAATCTCCAAGTTTTACATTTGATTCGAGATCAAGCATCAAGCCCTCGAATCCATTATTTGAGAAGAATCAGAGGAATTACAGAGATTGTAACACTTTTTTACATTAAATCAATAAATTCTATGTTTCGCTATTTTCTTGTATTTTGCATTAATTTATTGCAGATTCCAACGAAAATTTGTGTAAACAATACCAAAGAGCCTTTGTGGGGGAAGAGATGAAATGTCATGCGTTTGGTTTTCCCCGTCTCAGGGAAATTGATCTAGATAGTTTACCAAATTTGAGGGAATGGACCGTAGAGCAAGGAGCAATGCCACTTCTCTCTTCAATAATAATCAAAAATTGTCCTCGTTTGGAGAAGATACCTGATGGATTCAGATTCACTCGAAACATACAACAGTTGGAAATTATAGGAATGCCTGAATTGGGAAAAAGAGTGGATGCAGGAGAAGGCGAGGATTTCGACAAGGTCTGTCATGTGCCTTCCATCATCATAGGATGACTAATTATTATCTACTCTCAGGTAATGCATATATACATCATTCTCGCTATATATATTTACTTTTCCTAGAAAATCTTTTTTAGTATTCTGATTATACGTATATTTTTCAAATTTTTGGCACTCATTGACGGCCACGTGTCATTCAGGTAAAAGCTTAAAACAACGTGGTACTATATGTTATCTCTCTTGTTAAATTTTATTATTATCCTTGTTTTAGATAATTATGGAAAGAACAATATCATGAAATGCTTAGGTGTGGACAAAAAAATATAACAGCAACTTAAAAATATCCCGTAAGCTTTGGATTTTAGGCTACTGTGTAAAAAAAGTAATAATTAGGAAAAGCATGTACGCTTTGCATTATAGTTGCCTTATATTATACCCAAAACAATATGCATTATTGGCACTATCATGTATGCTTAGCAAACTTTGCAATTCAAAAATGAAGAGGATTTTTGTAATTCAATAGCAATTTGTTGAGGATGGAAGTATAATTTTTAAAAGGTAAATTATAGATTCCCTCCGTCCTTTGCCCCTTAGGGCGGATTACCCCCTATCCTTTGATTTTAGGCGATTCCTCCCCTAACCTTTGAAAAATATAACACTTAATCCCTTTGAACTGTAAATTATCCTTTTTTAAATTAAGGGGGTTCTCCGAATAAGGGGTTCCTGACAATGATGGATTGCGTTATAATTAGACCTAAATGCAAAGTTGTCATATGTAATTATTTCTATAATTTATATCAGATATACTTTTTTTTTTTTTTTTTTTTTGGTGCCAATATTTATATAATATGTAGTAATATTATCCTATATACAGCAGAGTTTTGAATTGAGAAATATTTCGAGCCCTTTTCTTAGAACTCTGCACATACTATATATTTTACTTTATAATCCACGATTTATTTCATTTTTTGAATTTGCAGACCATCAGGGGAGGAGTCAGATGCTGAAGATTTTTAGCAAAAAGTGTTGGTTCTGGTTAATCTTTCTATTTTCATGTTTTTTCCTTTTCTGTAATTGAATGTGTTGCTTATTGCATTTCAAGAACTTTGAGGCCTTCACATGTAAAAACTAGTTCTAATTTCCACTCACTTAAATAACAAATATGTTCAGCCAATTATTTGTGTCATTGTTTGTGTAATATTTTACTTTTCATGCAATACCCAAATTATTGTGTGCACTCAATATATAGTTAAATAAACATGTGGCCAGTGATCTAATATTGAAGAGTTTAATTGCTTCATTCACAAGAGTGTATGAAATCAACACGTTTACCTCTACCAATATATACTTTTGTACAAACACTATACATTACAACGTATCCAAGAAGTAGTTTTGAGGGTGTTTAATTACCAATAATTTATTTAGAATCAGAAATTTCATCTTCATCTTCGTCAAGGATATATACCAATGCACGTTTTCTTGCGGCGAAAACACAAGCGACACCTCTGGATGCTGAAATCAAAATGAAACTAAAACATAAGTTGAAATGTCTTTGAACTAAAACACAAATATATAGTTGTTTCTTAATTTTCCAAAACAACCCATTTAACTTGACACTCAATCAACAAAATGCCAGTTTTATCATACAGCCGAGAAAGTAAGATAATGGAGCGAAAATAATGACACTGACCGCTAACTGCCAGTGGAGCAACCACAGTGTGTAAAATTTCTCGGACCTTTTCGTTCTCCAATTGTAGGTACATAACAGAATCCTATAAACAAGATAAACCAGTACGTGTTTATGGCAGCGCCTTAGAAAGGAAGGTATATCACAAGCTGACTAATTCTTAAATGCCTTCGACTATCTTGATTTCAGTTTACCTATCCAATACGTCGTCTGCTATTTACTGTACATAAGGGAATATGATTTTTAAGCATTGTAGCAGCACATATAAAAAGCAACAAAGAAATGAAATCTCAAGTTTTCGTTCGCATGCATGAATGTATACCTGAATTTCGTGAAGAGTCCAAGAGTTGGCAACGGGTGATCTTGTGATCGACACAAATGGAAGGTCATTTGCTTGTATAATCATCATACACTCATTTCCTGAGCTTTCGGAAGGCGTTGTCACCTCATTTAACAACACCACAATTTGTTAATCCTGTTTAATTTAGACAAGATATGAGAATCTGAGCGTCCAAACAAAATAAGATAGAAGAAACGTTCTCATACTTACTTTATATAGAGATATATCCACGCATTGATAACCATCAGGGAAACGTACGTAACAGAGCAATTTCTAGTGAAGAACGGCCATTTTTTGAGTTTTCTAGATCATGTACCAGCCCCTTCGCTATGTACCATGAAAGAAGTATAATCAGTAGGCCTGAGATCGGTGGCTCCATGATTCATAGTCGTATGAGAAACTCCTTTTCAAATTAAATACAATTAAAATAAATGCAGAATCAGTTTTTCTCTTTGAAATTTCGAGTAAATGATAAAATATGGATCTTGAACTAGTATTCATGATTGATAATGCATATTATAAAAGTTGTTAAATGTCCCACATCGAATAATTAATGATGTGGTGTTCAATATATAATGACTTGCCAAACCTCCCCTCAACAGCTAGCTTTTGGGGGTGAGTAAGGCCAAAGCTCATTATTCAATATGGTATCAGAGCGGGTTCACAGATGTTCGATTCCTGTGCCTGTCTCTCCACCCGGCTTGCAGATGATAGGGTTCTAAATTTGCAATTTCCAATTGAAAGAATTCTAAAAACCATAATGATTTTTTAATTTGTTGTTAATTGGAAGAGATGTTTCTGGTGTTTGGAAGAGAGAGTTATAGCTGCTAAAATTCTTCAATAATTATGTAATCCTAAATACTAAATAAATCTTTTGAAACATCGCATAATTATTATTATTATTATTTTTTTTTTTGAAAGAAAACGAACTAAAATATTATCAAATCACAAAGTACAATCGAAACACAAACTGAAATTACATGGGACAAACGCTAACCGAAACTGCAGTTGTCAAAAGCAAATGGGCTACACAAACACTTTTTTTCTAGCTTAACCTACGTACAACAGATTACATAATACAACCATCGTCCTTTTAATTGTAAATATTTGAGGTATATTTGTTATATTATTTAAAAAAAGGTTGTACACTATGATGCACGGACACTTCTAAAACTATCATGTTGCCGTGTCGTGTCGTGTCGGACACCGTGTCCGACACTACTCACGTGGAAAATTCAAGAAAAAATTCGTGTCGCCGTATCCGTGTCGTGTCGTGTCCGTGTCGCCGTGTCTGTGTACGTGCATCATAGGTTGTACAATACTAATATGGCCCGAGAAGTTACAGACCATGATATAAAATCAAATCTCATAAAACATAAAGTTGAAGATGATTAATTTTGATTAGGAGGTTCCAGATTTTGAATGGAAGAGATATTAAGTTAAAAACTCACCATCACAAAGTACATAATAAAAAGCATATTAAATTAACAAGGGTTTAAAATTTTCCAGATAAATCACTTCATCATAAATTAATTAAATTCCCTAAGTGTGTATCTATGGAACGGATAATAAAGCTGCTCAATGCCGGTTCCGTTGGTTTGCAGACAATTTTGGCATGGATGAAAAACAGCTTGAAAATATTGGGAAAGAAATGGTACGCAAGTGTGGATATTTGCCCCTCATAATTTCGGTACTTGGAGGGCTCTTGACTGAAAAAAGATCAATTGAGGAGTGGGTGTCGGTGAATGAAATATGAATGCAGATCTATATGGGGGGAGAATGAGATTCATGCAGTACTAAGATTAAGCTATCAAGATCTACCTTTTTACTTGAAGCCATGCTTTCTATTGATGGGTCAATTTAGGGAGGATCAAAAGATAATTTGCGATGACTTGTACACGATGTGGATAGCACAGGGTATGATCTCACATGAGGATCGAAGAAAGGATTTGACGCTGATGGATGTTGGTAGGGCTTATTTTGGTGAGTTGGTCTCTAGGTGTCTTGTTCAAACTCCATCTTGGGATAGGGACTCCAATGGAGATTATGTTTTATGCCAACTTCATGATGCACTGTGATGGGTGTCGAGACCACCAATAATAAAATCCCAAGTACCGAATACAAACGAATTGCAAATAGTGGTAAATGGGGTCGATCCACGAGGATTGGGAGAATTTGTGACTTAGTGGGTTTCTCTAACCTTAGCAAGTAGCGGGCCTGGACTTTTGTGGATTATGCATTAAAGAAGACTTCCCCAAGTATGTCTTGCCTTCAAGCGTGGGCCTTACAAACATGTTAGGACTCGGGCTCAATCTCTAATTCACAGCCCAAGGTATCTTGTTGGATCCCTCTTGAATTAAGTGATACCCAATTTCACTAAAGTCCAAGATCATCTCTTCTATAGTCCTCAAATTTGTGCAAGTCGTAATTCCTACAAAGAAACATTAAACCAATTAATAAACACTATTAAACCAAATTATGGAATAAAATATCACAATTGTAGGCTCAATAATTGATAAAGAAATGACTTATCAAATCCCCCCACACTTAGGCAATGCTTGTCCTCAAGCATAAACTAGGATCAAAGATAAGAGAGAAATTCGACTCTATTCAATGAAAACACGATGTAGGCAATGTAACTAGGAATGAAGGCACAATCTAATCTTACACTTCAAAATACCAACCTTTTGCAATGAAATTCTCATACAAGAAACCACAAGCCCGATCACAACTTAAAGCACATGCATCATTTACCCAAGTTGAATTATAAACCAATCAATAATAAAAATCATACTCTACTTATTAGATGGTCGGTATGCATAAAGAATGTCCAATTGAGATGGTAGTTATGGGGAGTTCGGATTATTTGCATTTAATCAAATGTAAGAACATTAAGCTTGAAAATGCTTGGAATTGTCATTAGCCGTTTTACGCGAACGCAAACATTTGTGATGAATGCCATCCGGTTACTAAGCCAATCACAATGCCAAGTGGTTTCACCATACTCTTAATTACCCGTGTTGTTGTGAGTTTTCACTTATTTGACCGGGTGATCAGCGGAGTATTTATAATTCGCCTCACTCGTCAAGTTTATTCGGGACCTTTTTACGCGAACACAAACATTGGTGATGAAATTCACCCGGTTACTCAGCCCCGTTCAATTATTTTGACGGATTTTGGCACTGCAGTCATTTCACTTCCTTTTTCAATTTAATCATACTCCCTAGTTCCACCACAATGTCCCACAATCAAATGGAAATTCATTATGCACACCAACTCAACTTCTAAGTTTCATACGTTCTACTCAAGAATGGTGTCAATTATGCACACAACAGTTAATGTTCAATTTATTTAAACCGGGCATGCAAGTTTCAATGTATGAAAATATTTCACCAACAATTAGTTGATATCAAGGAATGTAAGATTTCAACCATGATCCATATCCTTTCTAAGACAATCCATCATTGCCTAAACCTTGAAAATTCATCAAATAGGACTCAAATTAGGCCATATCTTATCTCTTAATCATGCATAAAAATGGCACGACACTAAAATTACTATTCACAGCCATAAACATGCAACTATAGCAGCAAATCATGAAAAATGCAACAGCAGCAATGTCTCAAAACTATCAGCCCTTATCATCCTAAAAAATACCCCAAACTCATGCAAAATTTTTCTCATATAGCCCTAGGACACCCCCCCACACTTAAACGCATGTTGTCCTCAACATAAAGTAAGTCAAAATGAAAAACAGAGGACTTCCTTGAACCCGGGGGGTGTGAGACGAGAGTCAGACCCGAAGAATCGTGACTGTGATCACGGATAGCCTTCCTGTCAGTAGGATTCTGCCACTTGCTTCGATTTTTTTCTGACAGCTCTTGGCCTTGATTGTTTTCAAACTGGAGGCGGAGGAATGGAACGGGATGGCGTGTTGTTTTGGTTTGTGGGATACGCTCCGTTTGGCAAAATATGGTCCAGGACCCTTGTCCGTGACCTTAGACAAGTTGCCTCACAGTAGCAAAATGCCATTTTCGCCAGTTATAGCAATTGATCAACAATGTTTCTGCTCTTGTACTTCCCCCACACTCACCCGATTATGTCACCTGTACATTTGCCTGTAAAACACGAGAAGAGAAGAGATTACGTCGGGGCGAGGAAAACGAGAAAAGAAAGAAAACGAAAACAAAAGAAACTAAAAAGCAAGGGGAAAGAAATATGGGTTGCCTCCCATATAGCGCCCTTGTTTAACGTCACGGACTCGACGTGTCTTGATTTCGCACTCAAGCTTCTAGAGGAAGATCCTCTAGATTAGTCCATTCAACCATGTGCGATTTAAATCCTTTATAAAACGATGTTAGTCCATGCCCCTTCACCTCACGATCCGAATTTTCAATTAATCGACCAGGGGCTTCAGTGGTTGTTGTGCCTCTGTGAGTCGGGCAAGGTCCCGAAGCATTCCGTTATGAGACATATCCTGACTGTGATCATTGACAGGGAAGTGATCAGTTTTCCTGTCAGTCTGCTGCGCAACTGCAAACTCTTGTTCAGAATCTGTATCAAAATGCAGCTCAAACAATTTCGAACCTGCACCAACAACTCATATGAAGGTTCCTAGGCATAAGAAAAAAAACAAAATCAATTACAAACCAATCCCCGGCAACGGCGCCAAAAATTGATGGGTGTCGAGACCACCAATAATAAAATCCCAAGTACCGAATACAAACGAATTGCAAATAGTGATAAATGGGGTCGATCCACGAGGATTGGGAGAATTTGTGACTTAGTGGGTTTCTCTAACCTTAGCAAGTAGCGGGCCTGGACTTTTGTGGATTATGCATTAAAGAAGACTTCCCCAAGTATGTCTTGCCTTCAAGCGTGGGCCTTACAAACATGTTAGGACTCGGGCTCAATCTCTAATTCACAGCCCAAGGTATCTTGTTGGATCCCTCTTGAATTAAGTGATACCCAATTTCACTAAAGTCCAAGATCATCTCTTCTATAGTCCTCAAATTTGTGCAAGTCGTAATTTCCTACAAAGAAACATTAAACCAATTAATAAACACTATTAAACCAAATTATGGAATAAAATATCACAATTGTAGGCTCAATAATTGGTAAAGAAATGACTTATCACACTGCGAGAGCAATGTTTGTTAGAAGGAAAAAAGGAGGGATTCAATTTCCAGATTATGAATTACCGAGGAGGAGAATTCAGCCGCCTATTGAACGAATCATTGTTGAGTAATAAATCACGGTATTTGGCAATTCATTTTGATGAACAAATGACATCAAACCTAGATAGATTGACGGTTCATCGTGAAGATACCAGACACATTCGATCGCTTCAATTCCTCAACAACAAAGACGGCGAGAGGATTGAGTTTCAGCACAAGACGCTTGAGTTAGAGAAATTCGAACGGCTTAGGGTTCTAGTTTTCGAGAATTTTAGATTTAAAGGAAGACATCGGAAAGGGATTGGTAATCTAATACACCTTAGACTTTTAGCCTTCAGTTATTGTGAATTGGATGAGTTGCCGTCATCCATAAGAAATTTCAAGTACTTGCAGACACTTGATTTATCTTTTGGTTGGAATGTCAGAGTGCCAAATGTGTTAAAAGAGATGTATCGACTGAAACACTTGTTCCTTCCCTTGTTCCAAAAAAGTTGGAATCGCCCACCTTATGCATCCCTTCTAAGTGACCCCACACCAGTAGGAGGGAAGGTAACTCACGGCCCCACGAGGTAGGAGGACGGCCTCTGGTGGCCACAAGGGGCTACCCACCATATTGGATGGATAAAACCCCCACAACTGCGCCTGCCAGAGTTTGATCCTGGGTCCTTGTTCCAATTCTGCTACCTGTGTTACCGTTGATCTAAACCCGTGGGGGTACACTTGTTCCTTCCCTATTATCAGAAAAAGTGGGTAGAACGAAACAAATACCATTTAACATTGGAGGGTTTAGGTGAGCTTGAATCACTTGATTGCTTCAACAGTTTGGTGCATGATTTGAAATCAGTCATGACAATGAAGAATCTCTTGGAGATATCAACATCCATGCATGACAATGAAAGCTTGTCGGCTGTCATTCATGCCATTACCACAAACCTGACAAATTTGAGGAGTTTCAGCCTATTTATCAACACGGGTTGCCAGCTAGAGTCAACAAAGGAAGGTTTAGTGATTCTCAAGAGTGTCTTCTCATGTCAAACTCTCAATATGTTGGTAATATATGTGCCCATAAAGAATTTGCACCTTGAGGAGTGTGTAATCGAAATAAGTACCTCAAGAATTCATTCTCTAATGTTATATAATTGCGAGAATAAGGATGATCCAATGCAAATACTGGGGAAATTTCCTTTCTTAGAGAATCTATATTTAAGCGGAAGAGTCTTTGTGGGGGAAGAGATGAAATGTCATGCGTCTGGTTTTCCCCGTCTCACGAAAATTAATCTAGATAGTTTACCGAATTTGAGGGAATGGACCGTGGAGCAAGGAGCAATGCCCCTTCTCTCTTCGGTAAAAATCGAAGATTGTCCTCGTTTGGAGAAGATACCCGATGGTTTCAGATTCACTCGAAACCTTCAAGAGTTGGAAATTATAGGAATGCCTGAATTGGGAAAAAGAGTTGATGCAGGAGAAGGCGAGGATTTCGACAAGGTCCGTCATGTGCCTTCCATCATCATAAGATGACTAATTATTGTCTACTCTCAGGTAATGCATATATACATGATTCTCACTATACATATTTACTTTTCCTAGAAAATCTTTTTTAATATTCTGATTGTCTATATGTTTCAGATTTCTTGCATTAATTGACGGAGAGGTAAAAGCTTAAAGCAACATGGTACTGTATGTTATCTCTATTGTTAAATATTATGATTATCCTTGTTTTAGGTAATTATGAAAAACAATATCATGAAATACTTAGATTTGAACAAAAAATATAACAGCAATTTAAAAATATCCCGTAAGCTTTGGATTTTAGGCTACTGAAAAAAAAAAAAAAAGATTAGGAAAAGCATGTACGCTTTGCATTATAGTTGCCTTATATAGTTATATTATATCCAAAACAATATGCTTAGCAAACTTTGCAATTCAAAAATGAAGTATAGTTTTTAAGTTAAGGGGGTTCTCCGGATAAATACTTCGGTTATCTTAATGCAACTTAGCTTATCTTATAATCTATATCAGATATACATTTTTTTTTTCTTTGTGCCAATATTTATATAATATGTAGTAATATTATCCTACATACATATTACTACACTGTTACAGCAGAGTTTTGAATTGTGAAATATCTCGAGCCCTTTTCTTAGAACTCTGCACATACTATTTCACTTTACAATCCATGATTTATTTCATTTGAATTTGCAGGTAACTAAACCCTCAGGGGAGGAGTCAGACGCCAAAGATAGCAAAAATTGTTGGTTCTTGTTAATCTTTCTATTTTCGTGTTTTCTCCTTTTCTGTAATTGAATTGTCTGTTGATGTTGCTTAATGCATTTCAAGAACTTGGAACCCTTCACATGTAAAAACTAGTTATTTTGTTTGTATGTGTGCGTAAACTTCATATGGATCTGATTTCCAGTACTTCAATAACAAATTTGTGATGTGTGTTTTCAGCCAATTAAGTGTCACTGTTTGTGATGTGTATTGTTTGTGTAATATTTCACTTTTGATGCAATACCCAAATTATTATGTGTGCACTTAATATATAGTTAAATAAACATATGGCCAGTGATCTAATATTGCAAGGTTTAATTGCTTAATTCACAAGAATGTATGAAATCAACCTACAGAAATAGTTTACTGAAATCAACCTACAGAAAGAGTTTACCACTATGAATATATACCTTGTAAAAATACTATACAGTACAGCACATCAAAGAAGTAGTTTTGAGGGTGTTTAATCACCAATAATTTATCCAGAATCTGTAATTTCATCTTCATCTTCGTCCAGGATATATACCAATGCACGTTTTCTTGCAGCGAAAACACAAGCCACGCCTCGGGATGCTGAAATGAAGATGAAACTAAAACATAAGTTGAAATGTCTTTGAACTAAAACACGAATATATGGTTGTGTTTTAATTTTTCAAAACAACAGTCAATCAACAGAATGCCAGTTTTAAAATTTGTCGGATCTTTAACATATATAAGGCCTGCGGAGTAAGATAATGGAGCGAAGACAATGACACTCACCGCTAACCGCCAATGGAGCAACCACAGTGTGAGAAATTTCTCGGACCTTTTCGTTCTCCAATTGTAGGTACATAACAGCATCCTACAAACAAGATAAACCAGTTATGTTTTTATGGCACCATCTTAGAAAGGAAGGTATATCACGAGCTGACTAATTCTTAAATGCCTTCGACTATCTTGATTTCAGTTTTACCTATTCAATAGGTTGTCTGATATTTACTGTACATAAGGGATACGATTTTTAAGCATCATAGCAGCACACATAAAAAGGGACAAAGAAATGAAATCTCAAGTTTTCGCTCGCATGCATGAACGTATACCTGAAGTTCGTGACGAGTTCAAGAGTTGGTAACGGATGATCTTGTGATCGACACAAATGGAAGGTCATTTGCTTGTATAATCATCATACAAGCATTTCCTGAGCTTTCAGAAGTCGTTGTTACCTCATTTAACAACACCACAATTTGTTCCTCCTGTTTAATTTAGACAAGATATGAGACTCTGACGTCCAAACAAAATAAGATAGAAGAAACTTTCTCATACTTACTTCATATAGAGATAGATCCACGCATTGATAACCATCAGGGACATGTAACAGAGCAATTTCTAGTGAAGAGCGTTTTTTGAGTTATCCAGATCATGGACGAGCCCCTTCGCTATGCCAAAGCAATTTGTGATGTTCGGAAAAGTCTCAGCAGGTACCATGAAAGAAGTATAATCAGTAGGCCTGAGATCGGTGGCTCCATGATTCGAAGTCGTATGAGAAGCTCCCTTCGACTTCGAATCTCCCTTTCAAATACAACATGCAAAATTAAATAAATGCAGAATCAGTTTTCTTTCTTTGAAATTTTGAGCAAATGATAAATATGGATCTTGAACTAGTATTCATGATTGATAATGCATATTATAACAGTTTGATAGGTTTAGAGGTTACAATAAGTACTCCATTGGCAGCTAAATGATGTTATGAATAAATATACTGGGTAAACTGGAAATTCGGGACACTAAATGACCTCAAGTTGACATTTTGGATAATAGATATGGTATGTTGCGTTCAAGCTACGATAACTCTTAAAATTTTAGCGATTTCAGAACCAACGTGATCGAAGCCCTCACCACATGCCTGAAATCCGCATGTATACCATGGCCTGAATACGACATGGCAAATTATTGCCCAGAATCTCAACATGAGGACAATTAACGTACCAAATTTGTAATTTCACGTTAACATAATTGATCCATACATCTATATTAAAGTTGCTCTTTGCCTTCATATTGTAGAAACGACATCAGATCAAAGACAAGCACTAATACATCATTTTTCCATTACGGATGAAAATAAGTATCTCTAGGAATAACAATACCTGATAGAATGATAATGACGCTGGAAAATAAGAGTCCAAATTTGGCATGGATGAAGCCGGGAAAAGTGGCAACATGTCTTTACAATGTATTCTTCTGGAAATCGTTTCTAATGGCATCTCCAAAGCCTCTTTAAAACTAGAATTACGAGTCATTAAATCCATCAGAAACTTTACAGTTTTAAGGAATCAAATACAGTCAAGAAACATATAGGTAAGGTTATATGCACAAAAAAGCAGGACAACATGTTGATATATGTTGTCCTAGGTTTTGCTAAACTTTAGTCATATAAAACATATCGAAACCTCCAAAATTTATCAAAACCATATTGAAACTGATGAAATGCATACCAAAACTCCAATTGCCGAAATTCTTTTGCTAATGTTCTTTTCAGGTATTCTAAATCTGCGAAACCTCCAAAATGAGCCAATTCTCCAATTCGCTGCTTTGTTTCCCTTGTGGTACAAATGAGCAAATAATAGAAAAAAAATTATGCACTGAAGAGGCTAAATTTAAAAAAAGCAGCACGAAACTTCCTGGAATTGGCTAAAAATAATAAATCATAAGACATAAAAGTCAACGTCAACAATGTGGTCAAACTCGGAATCTAGTAGCAATGTACCGACGGGATCTTGGTCGTATAAAAACTTCAGGAATATGATAACAAGTTCACTGCAAACAAAGCAAGGATTAGCTTAGTTTAACGAAGTCCTCAAAATTTGAAAGACCAATGAAGAAGAGCTAATCGTCAAACCTACTGAAGGGCAAAAGTTGGTCACTTGGTTCAGACATTAGAACTTTCACGCATTTCAGAAGCCAGTTGAAAAAATTCGAAAACTGAGAACAAGACAAGTATTAGAGTGACAAGGGGAAATAAATGGTAAAGAAGGCTAAGGGAGCATAGCATTACCGAGGGATGGCACGTACCTACTGCACCACAGACGACAGAATCCTACAAAATCTTTCAATTTGAACAAGAAACAATCCAGCTTTTTCTGTTGTGTTATCAATTAAGTTCTCATCCAACCCAATACCAAGAAAACGCGCATGCCATTTCAAAAGACCTCTCAGTTCTCCCATTCTAAATTCAATAATTTCTGCAGCAGGCTGAGAATCAGAAATTTTAGAATTTCAAATTTCAGCAAAAACCTGTTACTGAAAAATAATACTCAAGTTTAAGGTGCAAAAAACATCAAAGAGATATAAAGATGCATGAGTAATAAGATAACTGTATGGTTGTGAATTGTGATGCAGGCTTGCAGTAAGATGTTTGGATGCCTCATATATTAGACGAAAAGATTAGTTGGTACTACGTTCGTAGCAAACAGTGGACTCAGAGCAATTTGTTATATTTGATCAAATTTGCATCCAAGTAGTCCCATGTACAAAAAGTTCTGCTGAATTCCTCCATAATACGTAGCAGTAAAAGACAGCTGAACTGTAGATGATCAATCACAGCTTTCTGGAGCTCTTTTCCAGCCCCATTAACAGTTTTAGCCACCCGTTTGAGCCCCTAAGGATAAAAAATTCAAGTAAAGTATATAAGTCATAATCTTTTTCATCACTGAACACATCGCAGGGTAGAACATACCGCTTCACCGAGAGAATTAACTAAAAATTGATGAACAGCTGGACTTGTCCTTGCACCCCCCAACAGGCTTAGAAACTCTTCTTGAGAACTCGAGTCAAGTCCTGCAATCTTTTAGCATGAAGATTTGGAGAAGAGGCAAACAGAAAATATGAAAATGATTAATTTTTATCAAGAATGTTACCATGGTCAATAATCAGGGAGGACAAAGCATTGAATTTTTCGTGGTACGCATGCATCGCATCAGACCACTGCTTAGACATGACGGCCATTGATCTTCGTATGACTTCAATAAGGTGTTCCACATTGGAAGCTTGTTGAGCCACCTGGTGAAGCTCATTTTTCCTGGGAAAAAAAAAAAAAGAGAGAGAGAGAAAAATAAGCCATCACTAGTCAACCAGCAAATAAGGATATGCGTTTCCCATTAAATTAAAGAGGTACATACAGTGCCTCTCAACAAATAATATGAGAGCATGTATCAAAGAAAAATTATGTGCTTGCAACAAGAAGTTGTTATACATATCACATTAGGAAAATTTGTTCAAAAAATATGAAAGCTAATTGAAGGAAAAAACATTGACAAGAACTCGCATATAATATTTCACAACATCTTAGATTGGCTTATCAAAGATGCTCACAATGAACATAAGTTCAATGTGTTTGGAGAATGATTTAATTCCCACATGATGGTCAAACTAAAAACAAGCACCCTCATCCCAAATGATATTTTTTAAAATAATTATGAAACTGGAGGACAAATCACCTAGCGAGGACTGTCTCAACAGTGATTTATCAATGTAGTGAACTAAAGAACACCAAATAAGGTGAAAAAGCATGGTTTGGAATGCAATTCGACTTGGTACCACGAAAACAGAATCTGAGATCAGTTACACAGCTTTCAGATATTAATCTTAACTCTTCCAAAAAATTGTGCTGTCAAGGACTAAGCAATGGAAACCTTGCAAATCAATTCCAGACATTTGATTATCACTTGCTTCTGATCCAGTTTCAGAAAGAATACCAGAGCACAAGACAGTGATATGACTGAAATCACTTGACAATGCAATCCGATGAGAAGCAAAATAACAATATTAGGTTAGATTCCTCAAATAGGTAGAACCTGTCATGCTTATGAAAATATCTTTCATTCTAATGGAGAACAAATGAATATATAAGCAATTTCAAAGAAAGATTCTTCCAGTAGTAGATAACTTTTCAACTAATTTATACATGACTGCCAAGCTTATGTTTTATGTTCCTATGATGCTTCGTGAGAAGTTACATAGTAATGGAGTTCTAATATGAATTTCTGCAAATTGGCATTTCTCTTCAAAGTTTTGTTTTCTTGGGTTCGCAGGCATAAACTGCTTTAGTATGGACAGGTTGTCAATTGTCATCAAGGTGAACCAAATGGAACATGAAATGGGACTACATGGTTTTACAAACTCAGTTTACTGAAACATTAGCATTTCTATACCTGCAATGCCACTTGTTTGTTTATGTATATAGTTAAAACATAACATGTTACAACTGGATAATTGCAACAACTATTCAGACTGAAACATCAATGTTCGGTGTAGATACCAAAATTACAAAACCTTCTACAAACAAAGTTAAATTACCTTGTAAATAGAAGCATCCATCAGGCGGCACGAAACATGGTTCCTGAAAGGGGTTCGAACTCTTTAACTTAGGATTTTCTAGAATCCGACCACCTTCGGCCTGATTCCTCTCGAATCAGTCAGCCAATTCACTCCCTCACGCACACTCGTGTTTGATTTAGTCTGAGTGTTTGATTTTACAAGCCTAATTCGGACAAGCATACAACAATCGTAAAGGCACCAACGTTTACGGGAAATTCCCAACCTTAGTATTATTACTCGCACTTCTTAATACAAAGGAACTTGCCCAAGGCTTGCACACAATGAGTAAAATCGTGCAGCTCATAGGTCTTTATAATTACAAAGGTAATTCGGTTGTGGACATCCCCCACAACTGGGTTAGAACGGGCCACTCTCGTGCTGCCAGCTGGCGGGCGGTTTTCCTCAGTCAAAACCGCCCAATCCGCCCACTAAGTTGCTGTAACCGTTGCCTCCAAAATTTGAGAGGAGCCGCCCACTCAAATTTGAACTCAGCCGCGCCTAGGGCATAACCGTTCCCGCCAAGGGAAACTGCTCCGCAAATCCCGCATCATGCGCGCAACCGCCTGACTCGCGCGCACACCAGCCCGGCGCGCGCGCGCGCGCCCAGCGCCTGTCCGCCATCGCCCGCATCAGTCCGCGTCACTCCCGCACGCTGCCTGCTCAGCGTGCGGGCTTGCTTGCTGCCTTTGCGCACAGCCCAGCACTTAGCCCACTTTTCCCGCAACACTTGTGCAAGCGCGCAACTCATGCGCGCCGCACTTCATCAATGCCCGCAACCTCGCCCGGCGCCCAGCTCACCGTGCGAAAAACTTAGCCGATAACCCAAGCCAAGTAGGATGCTACACCAAGCTAGCATCCTCATCCGGTGTTGGCACGTTCCCCCGCCGTGCCAACCCGGCCAACACTTCAAGGGGCTAACAAACTTCCCCCGCCCGAAGGAACCGACGTCCTCATCGGAGATGCACTACTCTCCCCCTTTTCTTGCCAATATTCTGCAAGTTCTTTCTCAAACTGCCACAAGGTAACACCCTTCTCCCAAGTAGCATCGGCCTCGGTTTCACCCTTCCAATGGACTAAGTAATCTGTTCTTTTGTTCTTCTTACTTTGCCCCATCGTTCGGTGATCAAGAATTTTCTACACAAGCTTCTCAAATTGAGCACGGATAACAGGTGGTGCTCGCTTTGTTTGCTTCCTTCGCTCATCCACCAAGTCCGCATTATACTTCTTCAAAAAGCTAACGTGGAATGTTGGGTGAATTTTCAATCTGTCCGGCAACTTCAACCGATAAGCCACATTGCCCACTTTACTTAAGACTTCAAATGGACCATCAAATTTCGGGACCAACCCTCGATGTACTGTTTTGGAACTAATCTTTTTCCAAATTTGAGGAGTAAGCTTCAGCAATACTTGCTCCCCAACAGCAAATTCCACATGCCGTCTACCCATATCCGCATACTTCTTCATTCTGCGTTGGGCCTTAGCCAAACTATCTTTAGCTTCATCAATCACCTCCTGCTTCGCCCTAGCAAAACGATAGGCAGCCGGACACTTGCCACCCGTTTTCTGCACCGCAATCTCGTGGGGCGTCAATGGTTGTTGCCCGTACACCAACTCAAACGGGCTCATGCCAATAGCTGAAGATTTGTGTAAGTTGTAGCAAAACTGGGCCATATCCAGAAGTTCTACCCAATTTTTCTGACTTGCTGACACATAATGCCTCAAATATTCCTCCAACAACTGATTCATCCTCTCGGTTTGCCCATCCGTTTGGGGATGATTAGCCGTTGAAAACTTCAACTCCGTTCCCATCATATTGAACAACGAAGTCCAGAATCTTCCGGTGAAGCGAGTATCCCGATCACTCACAATGTCTTGGGGAATGCCGAAATATTTGATCACATATCGAAAGAACAAGTCAGCAGCAACTTCAGCGGGGCATGCATTCGGAGCAGGAATGAAGACCGCATACTTTGATAACCGATCAACCACAACAAATATTGAAGCCATCCCATTCACCTTTGGGAATCCACTAATGAAGTCCATGGAGACGGACTGCCATGGTCTTTCCGGGATAGGCAGGGGCTGCAATAATCCTGCCTCTTTCTTACGTTCGGTCTTATCAAGCTGGCACACCAGGCAAGTCCGAACATAGGCTTCAATATCATCCTCCATTCTTGGCCAATAATACCGGCGGGACAGCAACGCAAGCATTCTTTCAATTCCAGGGTGGCCAGCCCATTGAGGGTCGTGGGTTTCCCTCAAGAGCTGCCTCCTCAATAAGCCACTCGGGACATAGGCTCTTCCACCCTTTGCGTAAAGCAATCCATCATCCAGCCAATATTTCCTCACCAAGCCATCATTTACTTGACCAACAATGCGTTGGTATACAGAATCATTCTGGAACATCTCTCGAATTTTCTCCAAGAAATCCGACTCGATCACGGTCAAGGCAGCCACATACTCCTCAACCTGTTTTCTGCTCAAAGCATCAGCCACATTATTATGAATACCCGGCCTGTGCATCCACTGAAAATCGAATTCCCCAAGGAACTCTTGCCAACGTGCTTGCTTTGGAGTTAGCTTCTTTTGAGTTCTGAAATAAGTATTCGCCACATTATCGGTCACCACCACGAACTTCGTACCCAAAAGATAATGGCGCCACGCATCCAAGCAATGAACCACAGCCGTCATTTCCTTCTCATGTGTGCTGTATCGTAACTCCGCATCTTTGAGCTTTCGGCTTTCAAAAGCGATGGGGTGTTTGTCTTGCACCAACACACCTCCAAGAGCTCGATCAGAAGCATCAACTTGCACCTCAAAGGGCTTGTCGAACTCCGGTATCTTTAGAACCGGGGCTGAAGTAATGGCCACCTTCAGCGCCTCAAAAGCCTTTTGACAAGCAACTGACCATTCCCACTTCTGATCCTTCTTTAACAAATCCGTCAAAGGGCTAGCAATTTTCGAATAGCCTTTGATGAATCTGCGATAATAGTTAGCCAATCCCAAGAACGATCTCAACTCGTTCAGCTTCGTAGGAGCAGTCCAATCCACCACAGCCTGCACCTTCTTAGCATCCATCTTTACTTTGCCTTGGCTGATAATATGCCCAAGGAAAGTAATCTCATCCCGACAAAACTCACATTTCTCCTTCTTAGCATACAGACTATACTCCCGTAACTTCAGAAATACAACCCTCAAATGCTTCAAATGATCCTCCAAGGACTCACTATAGATTACGATATCATCCAGGTACACAACAACAAAGCAATCCAAGAACTCGTATAATACATCATTCATTAGATTGCAAAAGGTAGCAGGGGCATTCGTCAAGCCGAAAGGCATGACTAGAAACTCAAATGAACCGTACCTCGTGACACAAGTTGTCTTAGATTCATCTCCTTTAGCCACTCTCACCTGCCAATATCCCGATCTTAGATCGATCTTTGTAAAGAACCGAGCCTTCGCCAACTTATCAAATAGATCAAGGGCGTTTGGAATAGGGTACTTATTTTTGATAGTAACCTTATTCAAAGCCCTATAATCCACACACATTCGCAGCGAACCGTCTTGTTTCTTCTGGAACAATACCGGGGAACCGTACGGGGCTTTTGAAGGCTGCACCAAACCTGCCTCCAACAATCCATCCAATTGCTTCCGCAACTCAACCAACTCCGAAGGGCACATTCTGTAAGGTGCTCTCGAAGGGGGCTTTGCACCGGGCTCCAACTCAATCTTATGATCAATAGCTCTCCTTGGCGGTAACTCTTTCGGCAACTCCGGGGGCATCACATCTTTGAATTCCTCCAGTAGTTCCGCCACTGAATCGGGTACTTCCTGGAACACATCGGGCTTGATTTCTACCAATGCAGCGAGGTAGGTCATTTCGCCATGTCTTAGACCGGCCTCAACTCGCATTGCAGAAACAAGCTTGGCTTTCTTATCCACATGATTCGCCTCAACAGCTTGAACTCCTTGCACAAAGCTAGGATTCTTCGGGTCCGCAATCAATATTCCACCCAAGTAAGGCATCACCGAGACCTTAGCCACATTCAGAAACTCATTTCCCAAAATCACATCAAAGTCATCGAGAGGGACAGCCATCAAACTGCATTGTCCATTCCACGAACCAATTGTTAAGGACACATTGGCAACACCCCTGATAGGCTTTGCATCCGAATTTACAGCCTTGATCTTGCTCGCCTGTGGAGTAAGTTTAAGACCAAGTTTCTGAATTTCCCGGTCTGCGACAAAGTTGTGAGTAGCACCAGTGTCGATCATTGCCATCACTTCCTTGCCATTAAGAGCGATCCTTACATACATCAACCCATGCTGGTCCACGGGTTTTTCTTGAATAGCATTCAAGAGTTGAAGAGGATTGACACGAGTTGGGCATGAATCGTCATCACCATCCTCTTCAGCAACAAGGGCCGTCAACTTGCTTTTCTTTGGACAATCTCGCATCCGATGGTCGCCATTGCAAAGAAAGCATCCTCGCCTAGACTTGTCAATTTCAACCTTAGTTTCTTTCGGTTTGAAACCGACATCAGGCTTAGATTTGAACTTTTTCTTGCCTTCCTTTACCATCTTTGCCTGCTTCCCTTTGTCCTTTCCCGCATCCCTTCTTCTCCTTTCGGAATCGGGACCACCAACCACCCGATAGTCCACCAAGCGATCGGCAGCAGCAACAGCGGAAGGCAGATCCTTGACACCTTGCCTCCTTAATTCGGCTTGGGCCCAGGTCTGCAATCCGGACATGAAGTTGAACAGCTTGTCCTCCTCGGACATATCCCTTATATCCAGCAACAAGGAACTAAACTCCTTCACATAATCGCGAACCGTCCCCGACTGCTTCAACTTTCGCAGGGACTCCCTAGCAATCCATCCCGTGTTGCAAGGGAGGAATTGTTCTTTCAATTCCTTCTTCAAGATTTCCCACGTTTCAACCTTCTCACGGTTGGCATTATCGTCAGAGAGACGAGTACGCCACCATAACTTGGCATCACCCGTCAAGTACATACTTGTGATGGAAACTTTCTCATTGTCGGACACCTTCACAGCCTGGAAATATGCTTCCATATCCCACAAGAAATTTTCCAACTCCTTGGCGGACCGCGCTCCACCATAAGGTTTCGGATCTGGGACTTTTACCTTGGAAGAAGAAGGTTTGTCCTCGGGAGTTCCAGACCCGATAGCCTTCTTCAATACACGCAACTCTTGGTTGTAAGCGTCGAATTTCAAGTCGACGGCATCTTGAAGGACTCCGATATCTTCTGCCACCGAAGCTAGCCTTCCTTCGATAAATAGGGGCAACCCCTCCGCAGATTTCATCAGATCTCGCACTTTATCGTGCAAGTGCACGATCTGTTCAACCAAGCCGTCGCCCGGTGGAAGCCGTTCCACCGGAACTTCATTCGCCATTCCAAGCCACGCCTCGATCCGTTGAATCCTTGTCTCCACACCAAGGACTCTTTCTGGCAGCGGATTTTGGTTAGACATCCCAACCAAAACAGATCAGAACCCGAGAACCGGGCTCTGATACCACTTGAAAGGGGTTCGAACTCTTTAACTTAGGATTTTCTAGAATCCGACCACCTTCGGCCTGATTCCTCTCGAATCAGTCAGCCAATTCACTCCCTCACGCACACTCGTGTTTGATTTAGTCTGAGTGTTTGATTTTACAAGCCTAATTCGGACAAGCATACAACAATCGTAAAGGCACCAACGTTTACGGGAAATTCCCAACCTTAGTATTATTACTCGCACTTCTTAATACAAAGGAACTTGCCCAAGGCTTGCACACAATGAGTAAAATCGTGCAGCTCATAGGTCTTTATAATTACAAAGGTAATTCGGTTGTGGACATCCCCCACAACTGGGTTAGAACGGGCCACTCTCGTGCTGCCAGCTGGCGGGCGGTTTTCCTCAGTCAAAACCGCCCAATCCGCCCACTAAGTTGCTGTAACCGTTGCCTCCAAAATTTGAGAGGAGCCGCCCACTCAAATTTGAACTCAGCCGCGCCTAGGGCATAACCGTTCCCGCCAAGGGAAACTGCTCCGCAAATCCCGCATCATGCGCGCAACCGCCTGACTCGCGCGCACACCAGCCCGGCGCGCGCGCGCCCAGCGCCTGTCCGCCATCGCCCGCATCAGTCCGCGTCACTCCCGCACGCTGCCTGCTCAGCGTGCGGGCTTGCTTGCTGCCTTTGCGCACAGCCCAGCACTTAGCCCACTTTTCCCGCAACACTTGTGCAAGCGCGCAACTCATGCGCGCCGCACTTCATCAATGCCCGCAACCTCGCCCGGCGCCCAGCTCACCGTGCGAAACACTTAGCCGATAACCCAAGCCAAGTAGGATGCTACACCAAGCTAGCATCCTCATCCGGTGTTGGCACGTTCCCCCGCCGTGCCAACCCGGCCAACACTTCAAGGGGCTAACAGTTCCCCACAAGAGGACTGCCAAAGGCAAGATCGCGTATGTTCTGAAACATGGTTTCAATATGCAAAACCACATAGGAGATTGAGATCATGATATGTACTTCGGATATTCAAAGATGTAAATAAACAGATCAAAACATTTAACTCTTGAGCATTAACTTACAACTCTTCCTATGGGAAATATGCCAAATATATTGAAGCAATATTTCCATCTTTATCCCCACTGCATAATATGTCAAACTTCCGATGCGAAGAATCAAATAGTTCCCAAAACGAGTCATCATTTTCATCCATGAAACCACTACTATCTCCAGGAAGAAGTCCAGGAGTCCGAGGTACTCTTGGAGCAGGTGGGAAAAAACGAGCAGTTCGATCTTCATATGTTGAATTGCAACATTTTCCATCCTAAACAAGTGCAATGAAAATTTATACAGTTACTAAGGTAAAAAGAATATGAAGATTCTAAATGTAATGTATTAGGCAACTTTCTAATAAGAACACAACAAATTTAGTAAAGCAAAATACCATCATAATTATTCTTCATTATTGGCTTAAACTGTACGTATACATGTATGCTTTCATTATGTGTATGACTGTAGTTGTAACAACATATCAAAAAATGAAAAAACAACTAAACAAAAAACCTTGATTCCTTATTAACGAAAAGATAATTTTGAATATCACTCGTATGATTCAATTTAGACCAGCAGCCTCTTACAACAAGCCAGATCATAAGTGAAATGATGAAAATCTATTGGCAAATAGAACATTTTAATCATTTATTATAAATCATATGCAAGATGAGTATGGTGAAGCTGCAAATTCTCGTGCTTTATACTTCCACATGAAATGGAATACCCTAATTGAATGAATACGAACTACCGAAGAATCTCATTCAGGAATAAAGTTAAGTAGCCATACCATTATCCTATTTCTATCTTCCTCCCAGTTGAGACAGACACAGACAACAGAAACATTATGGAATTTCATACTTCTCAGCAACTTCCCATTCTGCTTTCATCAAATGCACCAAAAGGGATGACATGAATTCCAGTTAGTTAAAAAATCCAAAGATAGCACACAAATAGCATGGATTTGCCTCTATCATCCATAAATAAGAGAAAATATAACTTTTCAAATATCAGAGGAAGTGTATAAAATCATCTCACTTCCACATCATGTAGCGAAATAGTCCCATCTTCAAGGCCCACTGCAATTGCTTTACCATCCGGACGCCAACATATGGATGTTATGCATTTTCCTATACAAAATATACATCATTGACTTGCAAATATGATCAAAAATATTGAGGCATAGAGACAAAGAAACTTCATAATAAATACTAATCCAGCTACTGTCAGCTGTCTTCAGTAACATACTCAGATTTCAGAATCTTACAACTCTCATGAGCAGGACAAAAGAAAAAGGAAATCTATCGAACAAATTGAATTCAAAATTCCACTTCAATTAGGGCTCAATGCATTCAAACCACTACAATGTCAAGTTAACTAATTCACCACTGCAAACTTCACTAGGGAACCAAAATTTTCATTTCAGTAAGAATATCAGCAATCCTCTCACTCTCGGCATTACTTAATATCAATCCTATGAAATGAAGAAAGTGCCACTCTTCATAGCTCCCTAAACCTTGACTATACCTGGGTACATGTCTCCCAAAATGTGTTCTTTAAAGAACAAATTTTTGCTTACCAGAAGCGGTCGTCCAGAGCCTCTGCCAATTGAAGCGATGGAGAAGAAGCTTTGAATCCTCCGTCACCATGGCTAGTAAATCCTTCTCCGGATTCCATTCAGTTATCTTAATCTGCAGTAAAATTGTTACAAATTACACCCAAGAATAGCATATCTTACAAAGTTCCCATGAGAGAGAAAAAGAGAGACCTGGGAAGCAATGGGTTTGTCGAATTGGAGCTGAAATGGAACCACCCTCTGAGATTCGTCGGCTTCCATGGAAGGCTTTGGGAGTGACTGAGAGAAAGAACACAGAGAGGCGGGCTTTTGCTGATTTCAACTCTTCTTAGCAAAAGCTCCTTAAACCAAGTTCTTCTTTTCTTTCTTTTTTCCTTTTCCTTTTTTTTTATTTTTTATTTTGTACAAGAAATATTGATATTTAATATAGCTATCACTTTATATTGCCTTTTCTTTTTTCCCATTTGGAATATATAGTTTGGGAAATATTAATTCTGAAGAGGATTTATAATATTTAACATATGTAAAAATTTAATTTTCCACCCCATAATATAGATCATATGTCATTTTAGGTCCCTCGATTATCTGAGTTAGCAAGCATGTTTAGGATTTGTAATTTAGGGCAAATTACACCAAGGTCCCCTGAGGTTTGGCATAATTGCAAATTAATCCCTCCACTTCTGGAAATTACGAATTAGTCCCTATAAATACTGTTTCAATTGAGGTCCCTAGACGCCGTTAGGGTTCCGTTAATTTTGACAGGACTACATTGTTGATGTGATTTAGTTAAGGGGTCGTTTTGTAAGAAAATTCATAGTTCAGGGACTTTTTTGTAATATTTTTCGAAAATTCAAATGTCAAAATTAACGGAACCCTAACTGCGTCTAGGGACCTCAATTGAAACAATATTTATAGGGACTAATCCGTAATTTCCAAAAGTGAAGGGATTAATTTGTAATTATGCCAAACCTCAGGGACCTTGGTGTAATTTGCCCTTGTAATTTATTTTAGGGATAAACTTAGGGCTAATTTCACTTTGCCTACTTCTATTGTGAAGTATTTGATATATATACCCCCCTCTACTATAAAAATGTTCACACACACCCCTTGGATTCTTAATCTTTTGTCGACTCTCTCTCCCTCTAGTTCATGTCCTGCTCGTCGCCATGTACGTGGACTTGTCCACCGGAGGGCTTTGTTAAAATTAATTTTGATGGCGTGTTGTTTAATAGTAATGACAAATATGGTCTTGGAAAGATGGCCAGAAACCATAATGGTAAGTGTTTGTATTGGCGAGTTCGTAAACTTGTTGACTTGTTTGAACAGACGATGGTGAAAGGACTTGTTGCCTCGAATGCTCTCTTCTTAGCTGTTGACAAGGGCCGAAATTCTCATTGCCTGAATGTCATTGTCACTCTTTAATGATTCACGTGTTGTCGAAGGAATCGAATCACTCTAAATTCTTAATATACGTCATGTTTTGTTTCTGTATATTGTTGTAGATCTTTTCTTTATTCAGTATGAGACTAAATCTGTAGGGATAATTGCCAACGCCCCCCTGAGATTTGGCGTTATTACAGAATACCCCCTGAGGTTTCGAAAATTACGAACTCCCCCCTGAATAGTACACTCTCGCTTACAAATAGCACCGACCGTTAATTACACCGTTAAATTCAAATTTAAATTCCAAAAACACCCTTAGGGGGTATATTGTAATTTTACTTAGAGTTTAATGATATAATTGTAATATTAGTTAATTTTGGATTTTTTGTATTTAAAAAGTTGTTATTTAATTTAATATTTAATATTTTATCTATAAATATAAATTGAATTAGATATTCCATGCATATTTATTTCTATAAAATATGATAAGTTACAAATTTCCTTTCATATTTATTTCTTAGTTTTAAATATATTTTGTACAAGTCCATTTAAAGTTAATTTAAAATAATTTATTTGCAATTATAACAAATTTTCCCTCAAAATAAAAATTCATATAAAAAAACCCACACAAAGATCAACTAGTGTATTATCAAATTTTTCCCTTAAAATTGAAAATCATAACAAATACACTAATATCAACAAATACATTAGTAAATTCACAAAAATATCCACCAGCCGTTTAAACAATTATTTCAAACATTGAACATGTATGACCAATATCTACAGAAAATATTAAACATCCATAAACTGTAGGTATGAAATTAGTCTATCATAAAAATATTAAAATAACATTAAGTAGCATTTTATTAAAAAAAAAAAAAATCTATGTAGACACAAAACTCAAGTACTTACATCAAAACCCCTTAAAAATTTCAGTCCTTGCATTAGCCCCCTTACCTTTGTCTCTTTATTACATATACCACCCTGAGTTTCAACATAATAGGGGTAAATATAGTAAATTTCACACAATCCGTTAAATTTAACGGAGGAGATAACGGTCCAGGGGGGAGTTCGTAATTTCCGAAACCTCAGGGGGTATTCTGTAATAACGCCAAACCTTAGGGGGACGTTGGTAATTATCCGAAATTTGTAAGTACCTCTCAACAAACATTATGATTTATTTCCCACCAGATGATCAAACTGAAGACAAGTACCCTCATTCCAAATGATACTTCCCAATAATTATTAAACTAGACGACAAATCACCTAGCTAGGACAGAGAGTTGATAAGTAAAATTTTTATAAGATTTGACAGTCTAGATACCGGGTATTTGAGAAGATTTGGCACGCGGCAGCGGCAGCAAAAACGCAACTGTTCTATGAGTACTAGTACACGAGAAGCTCCAATGGTGCAGAAGCCAAAAGGTCCTATCACATATATATGTCAAAATGCTGAAAAAAAATATTAAAATTCCCAACAAGAGGGATTTTTGTAATCCATTAGCAATTCATATGGGACGAAAGTGTAATAATTCAAACTAAGGGAGCCCCATGTATTACTATTTACTAAACTTCAGCGGCACAAAGGAAAACATTTCAAGTCAAAATGCAGTACTTTTACTAACACTCTGCTTATACTATTTTTGATACCATTGTAATGCTTTCGGATTGGAGTATATTTACTCTAAAGCGAATTAAGTTGTTTTGTTTTGTTGATATATTATTTTCATCTTATATTTTGGATCAAATGTGAGCTGATTGAAGTAGGGTCTGGGTAACAAATATGTTTTTCTTGAATGTTTATAAATATATGATAATTTCTTGAAGTGCAATAAATGAGTTTTTTTTCATTAAGTTATCAGCCATCGAATCTGAGAATATTGTAATTTCTAAATGCTAATTATTTGGATGTTATTATACATCCATGATTTGCAGACAGTTCTTTTGCTAAAGTATTGATCTTAACAGTTGGCTTCTCTTCATGGATTTCACTTTGGCTTGTGGACTCCAAAAATTAAAAAACCATATCTGAGACATTCAAAAAACTTGTGAGCTAAACTACTTTTCAATTTTCACTTTTAACTCTTTCACAAAGATTTTCTTTGGCCATTGTGTTAATCTTAATAGATAACAGACTGTATTATTCACACTTTTAACCACCACGGACTGCCTTCTACATGAATCAACAAATGATTCAAGCAGAGATCAGTATCGAACCCATAGCTCTTTTTACCATGTAGAGAATCTCAATAGAACATGTAAGGATTGTGAATGTTCTGGACTGGGAAAAGTTTCAGGAATCGTAGTTAATTCTGAACTTACCAGTACAGGATCCACTGAATCTTCATATCCATTATCAGGTATTTTACCCGTTAGATTCCCTTTATTTTTTATTTAAGTATTTCGTTTAATTTTTTCAGAAATTTGGTTGAATGCAAAGGTCGAGGAATTCTCTTTTATGCTGTAACAGCTTGTGCTGCCATCATTTTGTTCGTGCCCATGATTCTAGAACATCCCTTTGTCCTCATGCTTGATCGGTACCGTAGGAAAAGCCCGTTATCTTGTTGCCAAAGCTTTGGCATTTCTGTCAATTGCTCCTTTCGTTAAGATTGAATATGAAGGATTGGAGAATCTGCCTCCAACAGATGCCTCCGCTGTGTATGTGTCGAATCATCAAAGCTTTTTAGATATATACACTCTTCTGACTCTTGGGAGAGGCTTCAAATTCATTAGCAAGACTTCGATTTTTCTTTTTCCGATTATTGGTTGGGCCATGTTTTTGCTGGGTGTTATTCCTTTCAAGCGCATGGACAGCAGAAGTCAATTGGTACTCATTTCTTCTTTTTAATTTGGCATGATTACATTGACTTACCGTGAGGTTTAGCCTAATTACAAAAACTTCCCCTAAGATTTGAGACATTGCAAAAACTTCTCTTAGGATAACCTGAGTTCTATCCTAGCTCATGCTATATAATAGTCATGAACTTAAACAAAACATTGGCCAGTAAGTCCCTTAGGGAAAGATCGCATAGAAAATATAGGTATGTCATCAAAACTGATGTAATGTAAAATGATTTTCAGGATAAGTTTTTGTAATTTCTCATATTTCAAGGGAAGTTTGTATAATTAGGTCAAATCTCTGGGTTTGTCGTCGCAATTATCCCGCTTAACCTTTTCTTCACATTAAAGCAATTGTGTCTCTCACTATTATTATTGTTGCTGCTGCTACTGCTACTGTTATTTTTTCTTTCTCGGTCTTTTTTTTTTTTTTTTTTAACTTTAAGTTGTTGCAACTGTACATTTAGGACTGCCTTAAGCAATGCATTACTTTGATCAAGAAGGGGGCATCGGTTTTCTTCTTTCCTGAAGGTACTCGGAGTAAAGATGGGCATTTAGGTCCTTTTAATGTAGGATTTGTTTTCGCATGTAGCTTCAAAAATATTAAGTGGAAAACTACGAAGTTATCTACATTTTGCTGTTGTATATATCTATAGGGGGGAGGATTTTTATGTTAACCGGTTATGCACCATTCAGATTGTGTCACATTATGGATGTCAGTACTTTATTTCAAATAAATTATTGATGCGTCAACATCTTAACAGAAGTTCTTAGAAGAAGTGATTTTGTGCTTTTAACCTAAAGAACAGAAATGGGTTGGGTTGTTTTGCTGCTTGTGCCTGAAATAAAGCTAGAAGCATCATTTTTTCTTTTGGGCGGTAAACTTTAAGGTTATTTTTTTCTGCTATGTAAAAGTGTTTTTGCTCTTTCTTCTCTAAACACTCCCAGGTCCCTACTTTTACTATTTTAACTTCTCCTAAAGCAGAAGTTTCGGCAAACACACCCCAAACTTATATTTGAACTCTCATTTTAGGCTATTCTTTGAATCGTTACAGTGGATCTGAAATCAACTCATTTAGATTCTTTCTGTGAAGGGATAATTACACTTAAGATACCCTGACGATTCGCCTAATTACACAAAATCTCCCGGAGGTTTGACAAATTATAAAACCTTCCCCTATCAAAGAATTTGATTACATTTGGATTGATGAATTTCGGTAATATCATCTCTAATTCTTTTTATATAAACCCGATTTTGCCTTCTTGCTAATCAATATTTAAAGTCTAACTAAATGAGTATAATAGCATGCATTAGGACAAAACCTCAGTAGAATTTTTTTAATTTTTCAAATCTGAGGGGAATTTTCTGTAAATAGTTGAAACCACAGGGTAGGCAGGTGTAGCTATCCCTTTTAAATGCAGCCTCTGAGGAGAATTTTTCAAATCTTAGGAGAATTTTATGTGCTTACCTTTTAGAGGAAAAAACAACTTATCCCCTGTACTATAATAGTTTTTTCCATTTTTTATCTAAACTGTCTATGTATTAGATTGCCATTTGTACTTCATAAAACTTTTCAGATTATCATCTCGGTCATTTAGGTGTTAACACGTGACTCATTTTTTGCTCGAAATTATTAATTTTTCCGCAGGAAATGAGACACATATTAACACCTAAATGGCCGAGATGTCAATCCAAAAATTTTTACAAAGTACATATGACAATGGTGAAACAGTTGGAAACTAGGATAAAAAGTTGGAAAAAGGGTCATAGTACATGGGGTAAATTGTTTTTTCTTGTGCCTTTCAACATTACTATAGTTTGTGATCACACTATCATATGACTGATTGTTTTGCAGAAAGGTGCATTCAGTGTTGCAGCAAAGACTGGCGTTCCTGTTGTTCCAATAACTCTTGTTGGAACAGGTTCGATCATGCCTGCTGGTATGGAGGGAAGTGTAAATCCAGGATCAATCAAGCTTATTGTTCACCCCTCTGTAGTGGGAGATAAACCCGACATGCTTTGCAATGAGGCTAGAAATATTATAGCTAATGAGCTCAATCGTCATGGCTAAGAGCATCAATTTCTTTTGAAGATTATGAAGATGGGTGAGTTTTTTTTTTCACCGGAATTTTTCTTCTGTTTTATGGGGTGCCTAAACTGGTGCCTGGAGCAGTAATATAGCAATCACACATTTTCTCTTGTTTCATATTTTGAATAATTATAAAGGCTATCTTTTGTAAGCTTAAGCTGTAAAAAAAAAAAATGACATGAACGTTGCAATAATACAATTTGTGGATCTAAAGTTGATATTCGTTGTTTACTGTGTTGAAACTGTTTATGGCATGATTCACAATTGAATAAGAAGTTGATAGTATCTCTTGTACTTACTGCAGGGGTTTAATTGCTTAATCACAAGAATGTAAGAAATTAAGCTACAGAAATAGTTTAACACTACGAAAATATATCTTGTAAAAACACTATAGTACAATATGGGTGTTTAACTTGACAAAGAAACTCGGAGCATTTTATGCAGTTGTTGGATTCTACACTTTCAATTACCTAAGATATATAACATTGTGGGATATCTTACATCTTTCTATTATTCACATTGGAAAACTTGTTGAACATCCATAAAATCCAGGGAAAATTGGTCCCAATTGATTTCTTTTTTACAAGTCTCGTCTCAAAAAATTTAAAATCGACAAAATTACACCACATGTTTAACAAACATTGGGAGTATAGGACTTCTGATCCAACATTAACCAGACACGCTAGAAACACTTGAGGGTTAGAGAGATGAGAAATTCAATTTTGGTTCCACATTAATTTTGTTAGAAGAAGAAGAAGAAGAAGCTGATCTTTAGTTAGAAGGAGCATGTCTGTTTTCTTCTGTTATCCAAAAAGAAGATTTCAGAGGAGCAATTCTCAAGATACCACAAAATGTCAAGAATCTGTACTTCATAATTTGAAAAGGTTCTAAAAGATAATAACTAAACTATTCTAAATTAATATAAGAAAACATACATTAGAAATATTTGCAATAATTAGATGGGTCAACTTTCACCTAAAAGGTATGTGCACGCCCATACGGGGTTCTTGAATCTTGATAGGTATTACAAACGTGTGTAATAAAAACTATCTAATATAATTTAAAGAAAAAGTAATTTAAATCAAGGATTGAATAATATAATTAAGTAAAAAACACAAAATAATTAAAGAGAGAAACAATTTGAATTAAAGGGAGTAAGAGGATCTAAATTGAACATGGGGTCTATTGAGAAAATTTGAATTATGGTGAATTTATTTGTCAACAAAAAATTACTAAAAAGCCAATATATATTAAATGGTATATATTTTGGATGGATGCAAAATTGGCAGTTGAAGTGAGTAGTCATTTTCCCATCCGTATTGATCCCCACTTAAATAATTTCGTCCTAAACTACAGTTTTACACACTCCATGTGCTAAAAGCCTAAAACAAACTTCATTTGTAAATGATGATGGGACACTTAGCCAAAGGCTTAATAATTACACAAATATTATAGAGAAAATTGCATTTTTAGTCCCGTAGGTTTAAAGCCAAATTTTTTTTAGTCCCACACATTTGTTTTTTAGACACATTTAGTCCTATATCCTAAAACTTTCAGTATTAGTCCCAAATTGTGTTAAACTCCGTTAGTATCATTTTATTTTTATATTAAATAATAAAAAATATAAATATTATATAGAAATAAGTGTTTACTATTAAATTTAATCTTTAAAGTTTGATATAAAAAATTCATTTATTAAAAATATTATATTAATAAGTAAAAATATTATACAACATTTTTAAAATACATATATTAATCAAAAATAAGATATTATTCAAATTTACTTTTTAATTTAATCAAATATTATATTAACGATAGAAAAATATATAAACGCAAAATATTATACATTTTACCTAAAATATACATATTATAATTATAAATATGTGAATTATATAAATATAAAATTATTATAATTATAAATAAAAATATAGATATAAAATGTATATATATATATATATATATATAATATTAGATTGTAAATGCTCAAATGCCATACATGAAAACTATGTATGTTTATATCTGTACGTCATATTTTTGCATTTTCAGATTATTTTGTTTGTTTTTAATTATTAGGGTAATATGTACACTAACGCCGTTAAAAGTTCTATTAGTTTTTCAGGGTTTGGAACTAAATGTGTCTAAAAAACAAATGTGTGGGACTATTTAAAAAGTGTGGGGACTAAAAAAAATTTGACCTTAAACCTGCGGGGCCAAAAATGCAATTTCCTCAATATTATATTATGATATTTAACTTAATTACATAAATTTTTTATACTAAGCTAGAGATCCTTAGAATAATCTCTCTCACCGTGTTACTTTTTATTTATTTATTAATTCATTTTTTTCTCTTATATCAATCTAATTTTTTTCTATTATATTTTTATATTTTTTCTCATATTTTTAATTTCAATTTTAACTATTATTTTTTATTAATTTAGTATTATTTTATTTAATATGTACATTCATTTATTATAAATTTATAATTATATCAAAAATAATTATAAAATATATATTAACATGAAAATTTTAATTTACAACTTCCTCCAATAAATAGTGTACACTCCACATATGGAGGGGTGCTAGTGTCATTAGATAATCTACACAAGGGTACTTCCCGTAATATTACTTAAAATTTGTATAACCATTCCTAACTGATCTAAAGCACCTGAGTTGTCTGCTGTTTGTTGTTTAGGGTTCAATAATTTCTGCAGCAGGCTAAGAATCAGAAATTTTAGAATTTCAAATTTCAGCAAAAACCTGTTACTGAAAAATGATACTCAAGTTCAAGGTGCAAAAAACAGCGAAGAGATATAAGGATGCATGAGCAATAAGAAAATTGTATGGTTGTGAATTGTATTACTACCCCATACCATCTCATTACTCGTCCTCGAGGAATCATGAAAATCAATAGAAACAACACTACCCATTAAATACAATCACAAAGGCAATCATCGAATTCTTACTTAAACAAGTCTAGCTCATCAACACATTACTCAATTGCACAAAATTCAACCAATTAGTATAAATAGCATACCCTCGTGTAAAGTAGTGTGAATTGAATGAAAGAATGTACAAAGACTAGATTGATTAATCTAAGATTATCGCCTAAGTACTAATTATCAATTTCGAATGCACCATTCACTCCAATCTCCACTAATGTAGTTAACTCATGACTCGAGATCGTTAGGTCTTTCGAGCTTGTAATGTAAGGCTTGGGTTAAAGGTTAGGAAAATTTGGAATTTAGTGACTTACCACACCAAGCTTACACACTTTATAATAAAACCCGTGGTAATTCCCTTCTCATCTACCGGACTCCCCTTATTACAACTTAATTTCCCTCTTTTTTTCTTCTAATTTTTGTTACTCAAAACACACTCTTACCTTTTTTTTTTTTTTTCTTTGCAATTTCTCTGTTCTTTCCCTTTTTTTTCTTTGCTCATTTTTTTCTTTCTTGACTTCTTTTTCCCTTTTTCTTTTCATCTCTTTTTTTTTTTTTTTTTCTTTTTCAACATTGTATATCATTCTCTCAAAATTCAAGCACAAGGGAGAAAACAAAGGAGCCTAAGACATCTAAAATTTCCAATCCAAATGAGCAAGCAAGGTGTGATTCAAAGAAGGGTAGGAAATTAATGTTGTGCATGTGGCTTGTAACGTGGCTAAGAAGAAAATGTGCACAACATGAGGCTCAATGGGGTCAAACGGGATGATTTATTTGTGAAAGGATCAAGAAAAGGCTTACCACCGACAACGATCGCCTAAGTCCCTTCCCAAATCAATCATTAACTAAAAATTTCGCCTCGAAAGGAGCTAAGATGCATTCTAATCAACTTTTAGACTAATTTGAAAATCAAAGACCTTTCTATCTAAGCAAAGTACATTAATTCATTCAATAGTGCGCGAAAAATAAGGGTATAAGATTATACTAATTTATCAAATTCCACACAAATTTCATGCATTTAACAAGCCTAACTCGTTCTAGCAAGATTCAACAATCAAACCTAATAGAAAGTATTCAAAACGGGAGAAATATTTCCACAATTATCAACATCCTCAAGTTTGAAGTAAAATCACAAGTTCAGCCACAAAAAAAAAAAAAAATTCAATTCTAACACTAGTGGACCTAATCCCCCCACACTTAAATCATGCATTGTCCCCAAGGCATAATAAAAATCAAGATCTAGAGTAAAGAGGACTTCCCTGAAGTTCAGGTTGGGGAGGTAGGGCGTCTGGGCATGTAAATTTCCCATTTATCTTGAAATTCTGGAAGTGGCGTGGCTGTTAGGCGTGACCACGCTCAAGGGTCATGTTAGCAGAAAATTGACAGCAGTTATCAGCAGCATATCAGCGTTATCTGGGCCAAGTTACACGTTTCTGCAAGACAGAAAAGAGCATAAAATCAACACAAACACCACGAGAACCCAAAAAAACAAAAGAAAAAGAAACTAAGGGAAGAAAAAGGCGCCTAAACAGCCAAAACTTGGGTTGCCTCCCAATAGCGCCCTTGTTTTATGTCTTAGGCTCGACAAGACTTGTTAAAATGCTACTCAAATGGAGGTACACCCTCCATACAAATCCCCTCTACTGTGTGGAGCTGACTCTTCTAGTCCATTGCGGCCTCTAGATTGGGGATGGTAACTCATAGAGGTTCGGACCATGGCTTGATACTTCCTCATCAAAGGCTCCATCAACCGTTTGTAGCAATGTTCACCAAGATCACTAATGATGGCTCTAAGATTCCTAAACTCGAAAAAGATATGAGATCTGAGGAAGGTAGTAGTCAAATAATCAATAATATCAGCATACCAGTGCGTGACCATTGAGCGTGGCCACGTCTTATGGTCACGTGGCTCGAAAAACTGCTCATCCAGAAATTTAGCTCGTGTAGGCTTTGAATCTGCAAATTTTCCTCCTCCCTTGAAGGTATATCTCAGATTATCCAAAAAATTCTTGAGTTCCTCAATAGGTGCCTGCAAAATGAAAGAATTTAAATTAGCCAAGTCATCAAGTAGTTTCAAATTCGGAGCCTTTTTATTCAAAGGTCTAACATGCTCTAATGGAATAACCATATCATAGATATCATCATGCAAACCAACCTGTTTCGGCTTACTCTCAAAATTTTCAACTATTAAATTTTGAAGGGATTCAAAACTTAGCTTTTCCACATTATTAGGCTCAAAAATTTCATTACTTGAGTTTTCAATCGCATCAACACTTAAAACATTAGATGATTCATTAGGATCTTTACTTGACTCATAAATATTAAATTTTGCAATATCACCATCAAATTCTAGAGTCAATAAGTCTTCTAGAACATCTAATTTAGCATTAGCAGTACTGAGAAAAGGTCGCCCAAGTAAAATATCAGAAGTACTCAAAGAACTTTCATCCTCCATATAAATCACATAAAAATCAGCAGGAAAGATTAATCCATCAACTTGCACAAGTACGTCCTCTAATACTCCATCTGGATACACAATAGATTGATCAACCATCTGAATTATGATACCTGTATCTTTCAAAGGACCAAGATTCAGTGATGAATAAACAGATAGAGGCATAATATTAATGGGTGCGCTCAAATCACACATTGCTTTCTTAATCTCAGCCTTGCCAATTTTACATGGAATTGAAAACATACCTTGGTCTTCGCACTTAGGAGGTAATTTCTTTTGTAAAACAGCGGAGACATTCTCTCCAACACTCAGTATTTCATTACCTTTTAGCTTCCTTTTGTTGGTGCAGAGTTCCTTAAGATATTTCGCATGTCGTGGGATTTGTTGAATAGCATCCAACAAAGGAATGTTAGCTTCAACTTTTCGAAAAGTCTCAAGTACACCTTGCTCCTCCTTCTCTTTTCTCGCTGGGATCAGGCGCTCTGGAAACGGAGGTGGCTCCACCCATGGCTTAGGCTGGAATTTAATTTCTGACTCTCTGTCGCGACTGGAGCCTAAGGCGTGGTCACGCTTAATGGTCAAGTCGTCTGTCTGATCAGTTTCTGCTCTGTTCTGGCGAGTTTTGGTCTTCTCCACTGGGGGAGGCAGTTCCTTATCACTTAGGATCATGATTGCACTCATGTTTCGCCTCTGATCCTCCGTTTGTGATTGAAGTTTCCGTTGATTCTCTAATCTGCTCAATGAGGCTGCAATTTGACACAATTGGGTCTCCAAGTTCTTAACTGAGGTCTCCAATTTTTCAATCTGATCAGCTTGTGGGTTGAAAGGTGGGTACGGTTGAGGGATTGGTTGTTGGGGTTGTGGAGGTGTAGGTACGAAGTTTTGAAAGTTTGGTGGATTCAGTGCATAACTCATAGTGGGTTGATCATACCATCCGGTATTGTACATGTTGGAGTGTGGATTGTACATCGGAGGTTGATATCCGAAAGGGTCCACATTTTCGAAAGGGGATTCTTGAAGGGATGGACACGCATCGGTGGGATGCAACGTACTCGCACACAATTGACAGACCTTCGCTACTTGGGGTACACCTGCACCAAGGTTAGAAGCCAAAACACTTATCATATTCTTAATTTCATCAAAAGGTGAAGAGTTGACCTCGTTAACCTGTTGTGGAATGTTTGCATAATTGTTGAACTGTTGTGCATTCACAAACATTGTTGGATGATCGTCCTTTCCGTGAATGCTCCTGTTCTTGAAAAGAAATAAAATCGATTAAAAACACAGTCCCCGGCAACGGCGCCAAAATTTGACAGGTGTCGAATCCGTCAAAAATAAATGTAAAATCCTATTCGACGACTAAACATAGAGTATAGTGCAAACAGGGTCGATCCACAGAGACTGGTTGATTTATTTCTAACAATTGCAAGGAATTCACGAAAAGCAATAATTAAAAGGGGGGGTTTTGGATTATTACAACTAAAGTATGCAATTAAAATAAATAACAAGAATTAAAAAGCTACCTAAAACTAAACAAGTAAGATCATGTAGGATTAAATCAATCAGAGGGGAAAATTACCTAGCCAGGGATATTCGATTCGAATTATTATATTGATCATTGACTCAAAGATTAATTCAAGTTATTTAGACAGATTGGCTATAGTTGATAGAGACACTCGACTCAACCTTGTTTTTACTTAATTAGTCGGATAACCTAGAGACACTCGACAATTATCTTCCCTAACAAATTCACAACCCCTAGAGACACTCGACAGGATTTAATGAATTCGCAGCATTAAGAACCATAAAAACACCAACCCTAATCAACCAAGTCGTGACACACGCAAGATTTAAATTAGATTATCAAATCCCTTAGTGAACGAGGAATTCTATCGCTAAAACCCTGTCACTAATTTACCACCAATTATCAATCAACTTTACTACACTTCAAGCATCAAGATTGGCAATATGCAATTAAATCTATCTAGATGATCGGGCCCTATCACTAAATAAATCAATCACAATAAACGCGAAAAACGGAGATAAGATAAATGCCTAAATAAACATGAATTGATTAAAACGTTTAGGTCTCACAATAATTAAAACGAATCTTAATCCCTAGCTAGATAATTAAAAGTTTAGCTACTAAAATCCATAAAAACAATAATCGAGGAATTCTTTATCATAAACTAAAAACGAAGGGAAAGAAATAAACTAAAACGAAGAACTCGTGATGAAGTCCGGCTCTTGATGTTGCTTGCCCACGAACTCTGCTCCCCAGAATATTACGTGATTCTACAAAGCTGCAATCCCACGCTAATAAATAGCCTCCGTAGACAAATCCTAAACAAATTAGGATTACAATTCTTGCACTTCAAGTTGGACTCAAATTAATTCCAATCTGCTGGGCTTTCTTCAAATAATCCCAATATACGTGCAGCCCACAACACCCCAAGCTATGCTTCTCCTATTAAGTTCAAACTTCAATGCAGCCTCGGCCAACAATTATTCCCAAGATGTGTGTTTAGCCCACATCCCAAGCTATATAATTAGTCCCCAAAATCAATTAAACAACCCAACCCACAAACGTGAATGCCTGCATGTTCCAAAATTCTCATGCATCTCAAAACATAATTCTTCATGCAACAATAATGCTCAGCCACGGTATAATGCACAAGGCAACAAGAGTTTGTCCCTTCTTCGTGGATTTCTTCTAAACCTGACCAATTTTGTTCCAATTTCGCTTCCGAGCCCCGAATCTACGACATAAACACAAAGCATCAATTCTTTATAAATAATATCATTTCAAAGCATAATTCGGGGCATAATTCAATCATAAAGATGATTAATTAACAACTTATCAGCCGCACAAAGGGAAACATTTCAAGTCAAAATGCAGTACTTTTACTAACACTCTGCTTATAGATTTGTGATCTACACATTTGAATTTGCAGGTATCCAATCTATCAGGGAAAGAGACATTATATATCATCTGTTGACAAGCATAACAAGTTGGTTCTTGTTTAGTTTTTCCAGTTTTTATGTTTTCTCATTCTCTGGATTGAATTGCCTGTTGACTGTTGGAGACTTGGTGTTGCTTAATGCATCTCAAGAACTTTGAACTCTTCAGATATGAAGACTTTATTTTGTTTAGGTGTGTGTAAAATTCATATGAATCTGATTTTTCAGTGCTTAATTAATAACAAATTTGTGATGCGTATTATTTTAAAAAGGTAAGATATTAAATAAGCATTTTATTTTTAACACAAGCACACCCAAAAGAGACTCGAATCCAGTACCTTGTCTTGGAGAATGAACCCATTAATCACTTGGACCAACCCTGTTGACAAATATTAAATAAGCATATGGCCTGTGATGTAATATTTTACTTTTCATGCAATAGCCAAATTATTGTGTCTGCATTCAATTGTTAAATAAACACATGGCCAATGATCTATCCATTGCAGGGTATGATTGATTAATTAACAAAAAATTAAAGAATAACTATCCATAAATAACCACTAAGTGGTATAATTTAGCGATTCAACATTATACTAACTTAATTAAAGGTCTCGTGTTCGAGTCCCTAGACACACAACTATTATTAATTGATAGGAAGAATTTTACATCTTGGTGGTCCGACCCAACTCAAATAGGGTAGAAAGGTTCATAGCAATTAATTTAATTTGGTAAGTTTTAATACTACATATCAAAATGTGGGGAAATTCTTGTATGCACCCGCCTCCCCTTTTTTTATTCAAAAAATTAATTAAACAATGAAAAAAATTCAAAAATAAATAAATAATATTTTTATTCCATTTTTTAATCACCCGGTGCATGCACTGGGCCCACACCCGGTGCATGCAAGATTTCCCCCAAATGTGTAAAGGAAGATATTTATATTTTTTAACAAGACCTCATGAAAGGGAATTTTTGTATTCTATTAAAAAGTCATAGTTCAGGGTGTAATTAGGGTATTCAACAACGTGCTAATTCATCTTCATCTTCTCTAGTTTTCTAGTTTTTCATTTTCTCTAATGAGTTGTTTGTTGGGATAGTTTAATGCATCTGAACTACTTTGAACCCTTCGCATATAAAGACTATTTATTCTGAATTGGTAATATCATCTTCATCTTCATCTTCACCTTCACCTTCCTCTTGCTCAAGGATATACTTTTCTTGTAACAAATTTTATTTGATACTTCGATAACGTGACACCATTTTGTTTTCTTGGTTAATGTGGAAACTCAAATACATTACATTACTCTTTTGCTAAAGAACAAGAACTTGATTCTTCCTCCAAATGAAGTTTATGTAACCTCACCACTAATTGTGAGAGTGAAAAAATTAAATTGAGAAACATGGAAAAAGTATTCAAATATGTGGTGGTTAAAATTGGATCATTATGATAGGCGGCCCTCAAACTCCAGCTTTGTTCGATACTTTGATAACGTGAAACTCTTTCTTTTTTGAATAAAATCTGATAACATGAACACTCAACCACATTACTTTATTAAAATAAAAAACTTGTAATCCACAATTCTGTCAATTTGATACTTTGTTAAGGTTAGGACTCCATGAGATGGCTTCACTCTTTCGCTAAAGAACTTGATTCTTCCTCGGTATGACATTTATTTGTTTTCTCTCTTTGGAACTGCTAAAATATCATCGCTCTATCAATAACCATTACTTCTAACAGTGCACAAAATTTGTTGTTTCTTCTTCAAATGGCTGAAGCTGTCGTCTCCATGGCTCTTGAAACCCTTCGCGATTTGCTGCTTGCAGAGGCCAAATTCTTATCTGGTGTGGGCGGTGAAGTGAAGGCATTAGAAATGCAGTTGAAGGAGATTAAATGTCTCCTCAAAGATGCAGACAAGAAACGACATGAGAGCGAAACCATAAGTAATTGGATTTCCGAGATCAGAGATCTTGCTTACAGATCGGAAGATGCGATTGAAACCTATGCCGTCAAAATCTCTTCCAAGAGGGGACGGGGCTTCAAGAAGCTACTTCGCCGGTTTTCTTGTCTCATGAACGAAAGTTTCTCACTCCACCAAATAGGCTCAGAAATTTCAGAAATCAAATCTGAGATTTTAAGAGTGAAACAAAGCATGCAAGAATTTGGTATAAAAAGCATCATTCAAGGCGAAAGCTCAACTGCCAGTATAACTGACAACCAACGATGGAAAAGGCAAACCTCTCCTGTTGAGAATGAAGATTGTTTTGTGGGAAAGGATGACGACCTGAAGAAACTTATTTCCCTTATAGTTGATCATGACAAACAAAAGCGAGTCATTTCTATATGGGGAATGGTTGGTATTGGGAATAGCCAGAAAAGTATACAATCACACCGACACCAAACGTTCTTTTGAATATTTTGCTTGGGTTTGTATTACTCAGGACTGTCATTTCAGATCTGTTTTGGAGGTCGTCCTCAAGCAGCTAACCCAGCAGAAAAGGGATGATATTTCAAATCTGAGCAATGAAGAGTTGCTTCAAGAACTAGGCCAAATCCAACAGACGAAAAAATGCATGATTGTTCTGGATGATCTTTGGGAAGTTGAACACTGGGATGGTCTTAAACAAGGCTTCCTTGTTGAGGGTTCAAGTAGCAAAGTGTTGGTGACCACCCGGAAAGCAGAGGTCGCAAGCAGGGGATTTGCGTTTGAACTTGGCGGTCTAAGGCCCGATGAGGGATGGAAATTACTCAAGATTAAAGCATTTCGATACAACAATATCCCAGGTTGGTCACCTTTCCATACAACAATATCATGAATAAGTGGGCTCAACAATTTGATCACAAGCTTATATATATAATAATTATTGTGTTATGTGTTTTTAGGAAAAAATGACTGTTAGTTTTATACAAAAGATTATAAAAGAAAATATTTGAGAACCTCTTGTTCACTAAATTCAGGCCGGCTTTCAGCCTTCATTATTTACTTAGATCATTGACGTATGTGACAACTTAAAAAGGAAAAATTGTAAAATCTGGACTCTAAAATACTCTAATTTGACTTTTTGTATTTCAATTTGACTATTCTAATTTTGAGGATAATTATTATAAAAATTTCGCAATTTTAGCCTAAGGCCATCAGAACTCTAATTTCCCATTTGAAAAAATGAATTATGAATATATGGTAAACTGGAAATGATTTATCTGCGCGGCAAAATCTCGTCATGCCATTCAAACGTTTTACTAAATTTATATTATCCAAAAGGAAAATAAAATTCCAACAAAGTATACCGTCATCATATAATATACATTATACATAACATGAATATGATATCAATTTTATTCTTATTAAATGCAATATTTTAATCATAGATATCTAAACAGTAAAATCCCTATTTATCATATATATATATATATATATATAGTAAACTATAATTTTTATTTTGTTATATTTTAATTCATAAATATATATATTTTCAACACACACCTTAAAATAAACAAAAAAATTGTTTGTTGTATACTTGTATACAATGTAAATATAAATTATGTCTTAAATCTAATTAAATATAATATCTTAATTATCGAAAAGAATTGCATTACCAAAATTTAATTTTTACTCTTAACTAAACTAGGGAAACACTATCCCACCACCATCCCACTTCCCTCACCTTTCTCTACCACCACCATCGCCGGTCTTCCTTCCCCAATAAAGTCCACCATAGCCGCCACCTCTCCAAGCTTTCCTCCCACCAGTCCATCAACAATTGCGCTGCAACCATCATCGCTCCATTATTTAAAATCTGGTGTGCTAATGTGTGTGAGTTGCTGTCAGGGATTTTTGCAAGGAAACCCCTCGTGTCATGTGAAATGATAAAAAAAAACCCCGTGAAAAATAAATTCTCATATAAAACCCTATGTTTTCAAATTTTTACAGAAAAAACTCTGAGACGCGTTTTTGAATCACACGCGCGTTTACTGCGTGTGATATTGGATTTTTCTTCACTTTTTCACGTAAAATGACAAATTTACCCCAACATTATATTTGGGTTTTTTGCAAGGAAACCCCTTGTGTCATGTGAAATGATAAAAAAAGACCCCGTGAAAAAAAAAATTATCATATAAAATCCTATGTTTTCAAATTTTTGCAGAAAAAACCCTAAGGCGCGTTTTTGAAATTTCGCCGGCGGAAGAAATCCTATCAACTTTTTTTTTTTTAATTTTATTTTAAAATTTCTTTTATATGTATATATATGTATGTATTATATAATATATTATATATATACATGTATATGTATAAAATTACTAATGTACTATATGTATTAAATATTATTTATAAATTTATTTATTTATTTTTGGTAGAATTTGTAAATTTATTGAATATACATACATATATATATATATATATATATATATATATATATATATATATATTAAATATTATTTATAAATTTATTTATTTATTTTTTGGTAGAATTTGTAAATTTATTGAATATACACACACATATATATATATATATATATATTAAATATTATTTATAAATTTATTTATTTATTTTTTGGTAGAATTTGTAAATTTATTGAATATACATACATATATATATATATATTGAATATTATTTATAAATTTATTTATTTATTTATTGGTAGAATTTATAAATTTATTGAATATACATATATATATATATATATATATATAATTATAATTATTGTACTATACATATAAATAATATTTAATATGTATATATGTAATGTCTTTTTTTTTCTTTTGAAATTTCTTTTATATGCATGTATATATATGTATATATTATATAATATATTATATATATATACATGTATATGTATAAAATTACTAATGTACCATTTGTATTAAATATTATTTTTAAATTTATTTTATATATATATATATATATATATATATATATAATTATAATTATAATTATTTTACAATACATATAAATAATATTTAATATGTATATATATAATGTATATAAATATATAAATTATATTATATATTTATTAAAAATCTTATAAATATATATATATATAATATTATAATGAAAATATATATGTATTGTACACTAATTATAATTATAAATATACAATTAATATTTTATTTATTGCATATATATACATATATAAATATATATATAATAATTTTTGGACTATTTAATTTTTTATAGGGTTTTTTGACTCTTTTCATAAAACACAGGGTTGTGGGTGCATATAGTTCTTTAAGAATGTATTGTAATGAAAGAAGGGCAATTTTGACAAAACACGTCGGTTCTTTGACTAAATGGTGTAAAGGGGCGGTTTGCAAAAAATAAAAAATACAGGGTTTATTTTATCAATTTTTTTTTTTACAGGGTTTTTTTAGCTCTTTTTTAAAAACACAGGGTTATGGGGGCATATAGCTCGTTGCTGTCATGTGTGGTGGTGCGAAGAAGGCGGCGGCAATGGTGATTTTGTAAAGCAGGCGGCCGCGGTGATGCGAAGGCGGGCGGTGCCTCACATGATAATTAGAATGAGAATTCAATTTTTGTTGTTAATTAATTTAAAATCCGATTTTTCAATCTACATTAAATTTTAATTAATTTTGTTTTTTTAGTCTAAAAATAGAGATTTAATTTATTTTAGTCAATTAAAACTTTATGAAAATTAAAACTTTAGGAAAAATATGCCGGATATACAATTAAAACTTTACACAGATATATATACATGTACAAACTTAAATGACTTGATCAATTATGATATGCCATGTAGGCATTGAACGCCTCATATCCATATCCCCGAAGTCACGTGAAAGCACGTGCGGTTTCCCAACTGAAATAAGGATTTTTGTAATAATTACGAAATGTTTTTAATAATTGTCCTTAAAATAAGAATCACCAAATTAAATTCTAAAAAGTAAAAATAGAGGATGATAGGGTTTTAAATTTGCAATTTCCAATTGAAAGAATTCTAAAAACCATAATGATTTTTTAATTTGTTGTTAATTGGAAGAGATGTTTCAGGTGTTTGGAAGAGAGAGTTATGGCTTCTAAAATTCTTCAATAATTATGTAATCCTAAATAGTAAATAAATTTTTTGAAAAATCGCATAATTATTTTTATTATTATTTTTTTGAATTATCGCATAATTATTTTAATTAAGCACTTTTTTTTTTCTCGCTTAATGCACACAGGAACGGAGCCAGGATTTTAGGGGGGGGGGGCAAAAATTAAAAATATATATAATATTTTTTAAAAAATAAATATTATTTTATTCGATATATATAAATAAAACAAGTATATCTTAAAAACTTTAACTTATTATTTTGTGGTGGAAGTTTCAAGAATAACATTTGTATAGGTCTGATGGGTTCCAAAAGGGGTAGTTCAGAATCCGATCACTTTAGAATTTGTTTGAAGGGGGAAATCACCAGGAATCGCCGGAAAAGAGGGGTTCTACCTGCTAGGACAAACACACAGAAAAGTCAGAAGGCCAAGCTGGGGGAAACTGGGGGTGGTACCCAGTTTGGCTCTCCGACGCTCAAGTCAGATACTGATCTGAAAGAGAAGAAGTAAGCTTAGTAGAAGCTATAGCAATGGAGATCGCTTACCGTGAAAGAGATGACTTTGTTTATTTATAGTTGAGGGTCAGGGACCCTTTGGTCATTTGCCACACGTGGTCCTGGCCGAATGTTGCCCTAACACGTGGCGCTGTGAGAGAGAAACCTAGGAGGAATCTTCTGCAAAAGCTGTCGGGAGTTAGTGTTGGCAACAGTGGCAGGTGCGCGGCAAGGTACGGTGTGTCAGAGAGCTGTTTGGAGGGTTGGTGACGAGGGCTTGGGAGCACGCTCGTGACAACCAAAAGCCTTGGAGGCCAAGAAATCCGCCGGGGGGGACGAGGGCCCAGGCTCGTGTAGCGGGTTGCAGGGGGAGCCTTTCTGAGGGAACGTAGCGATCGAAGAAGGCTCCTTCTGATGGATTGGAATACCAGTCATGTCGCGTGAAGAAGGCGCTCGTAGGAGAGCGGTGACAACGGTCACGTGCGAGGGTGGCAGGGACAGCACGTGTTCTTGGAGGATGCTGGCGCTTTAATGGGTTCATCGCTCGTTCAGGACAACTATAATCAACTGAGCAAATGCTGTTTTTTAAGAAAGGCCATGTGTCCAAACGCGGAACGAGCGGATCTTGACCCCATCATTTTGCCCCCTCAATTCTGCTGTCCTTTGTAATAAGGGCTGTAGAATTCATCAAGCGCAATCCTCTGATCATGGCGCTCGGGAGGGTTTTTGGCGTGTTGTTTAATATTCTTTCCGACTGCACCATTAATGCGGTCCTTTCATCTGATTGCTTGTCGTGTCCAAGCATTAAATGCTGTCCTTTCTTCTGACCCTTTATAGCATACAAGAATTAAATGCTGATGCGCGTGGGGCGCGTGAGACTTGAAAAGTGTGCGACGTTTCCATAAAGTGAACGGTTTCCTAGGCGAGAAATGATTACCCTTTTTGAATTCCTTGCCAGAAACGTACCAACTCCCATCCCTATAAATGAGGGATCTCGTATCCATTCCACTTCTTTCGCGAACACAACTCTCAAGCATCCTTTTGCAAAATTTCTCCGAAGACCAGTCTCAAAGCACTCTCTCCTTCCTTCAAGTTCTTCCCAGAAATTTTAAGGTAAAATTCGGTGAACTTTTCTAACTCTGTCAATTTTAGGATCATAAACTAGGATTGAGTGACTTCCCGTCTTGATTTCTCCAAGAATCCCTGTCCTTTTTAGAAAAACCCCCTCTTCCAGTTTCTCCAAAACTTTTCCTAACTTCCCCTTACCATGGCCAATCAACGCGTTGAAGAGTTAGCCCGGGAAGTAGGGGAGATGGCCACCCAAAATTCATCTCCATCGGAATCATCCAGGGATGGAGGGTTGGAAGGGGCCATGACCGTCATAGATGTAAGGGACCCAGAAGGGGTGGAACCCCTTTTCGAAGAGATGAACTTGGTGATGGAGGCAGAGAGACAGGGGGGTACTCTTCCTATCACTGCAAGTGCTACTCACCCCCACCGCCATACCGTGACAGTAGCGATGGCGGCACCGGTGTCGGATGCCGAGGAAACAGCAGGGCCTTCTGAAAGAGCCCGTGACAAAGGAAAGGGCAAGAACCCTCAGAAGCCCAAGAAAACCAGAAAGCCCAAAGGATCCAAGGAGGGTGGAAGCTCAGGATACCAGGCTACCGAGCGCACCCCAGACGAAACTCCTAGCACGGTTACTCTAGGAGAGGTGAAAACAATGCTGGCGCCTATCTTCTGGGACGAGCGTTACATATGGAGAATCCCTGCTGAGCACGAGCGCGCCAATCATCCTCCTCCTGGTGAGATGGCCGTTTATGTAGATGCCGTCAGCTCTGGAGGCTTGAGGTTCCCTATTTCAGCTCCGATGGCACGTTTACTGAATGACCTGCACCTCTGTCCTTCCCAAATTGTGCCCAATGGCCTAGCTCTATTAACAAGCTTTGTGATTCTAATGAGAAGCGTTGGTTACGAGCCCTTCACGCGAAACATTTCAGCACTCTTCCAAGTAGTTTCCTCATCACGCTCATCTCCTGAGGCGGGTTTTTATTATATCCAAGCGAAGGCTCATACCAAATTAATCAATTCTCCCTCCAGCACATACGGTCCTGACTGGAAAGAAAAGTTTGTTTTTGTCAAGGCTCCCTCAGAAGAAGGCTTTGGGGTGCCCTCAAGCTGGGGCTCAGTTTCAAAGATCCGTTTGGAACCTGCTCTTCCCAAGGACTGGGTCAAGAGCCTGGTTGAAGCTCTAAGGGACGAGGGCCACCTTATTGAAGCGAAAGATTGGATAGACGACGCAGAGCTTATGTTCCTGTGTGACCTGTCCAACGACCCTTATTATCTTGACAATCCCCCAGCTCGTGACATGGAGAGAGATGGTTAGATTCTTAGGGCACTAACCTTTAGATAGGGACACTAACTGCCTTTATCTTTCCTCAATTTTGCATTAATTTATTTCAGGGAGTTTTGATTCTGGTGCTTGCTTTTCTTGTAGGAGCATATATCTTAGAGATGGCAGGAGGAATTAGAAATGCCGCTCGTTTTGCTCATGCCAACAGGAACCAGGCCCCACAAGGGGAGCAACAACACCCCCGAAACAGGGGTAGCAGGAGGGACGCTCGGGGCGCAAGTTCCTCTTCGAACGTACAACCCCCTCGTGGTAGGGAGGAAAACCGCGCGGCCAACTCTGCTGGCGGAATAATGGTTCGACCACCTCCCCCTCCGGCAGATTCAAGGGTGTCTGAGCTTCCCGCTGTTGACCAAACCATGCCTCCTTTGGCCATAAGCGAGGCACAACCAAGCGCTAGTATACCCTCTCGTAAGAGGAAGAGGATGCCCGACACTGTAGCAATCAAGGACAAGGGTAAACAAGTGGTTGAAGGCCCTAAGGGTGATGGAGAGACCACCTCCTCAGAAGAGGAACACTTATGGGCGTTCAACCGGCGAGGGGATAGGAATTTCTCCGGTGCCTCCGATGGCGGGCCAGTTCTGTTACGGCCCGGTACGCTAGCCCAATCCGTCAGCGAGGACCTCTATGGCAGGGCCCAATTCTCGGCGGATCACAAACACTTGTACAACGAGCCTGTGGAGATGGTAGCCTTGGATGCAGCGCACGCCCTGATCTCCGTAAGTCTCTATACTTTTGCCGTATCGCGTTTCTCCAATACTTTTTTGCTAAAATTTTTTTTCCTTCCTCTTGAACTCATACAGCAAGTACTTCCTCGGCTCAAGAACATTCAAAAGCGGGCCTCCGTCTATGCCGATCGCAAAGCGAAATACAAGAAGATGGCACGCTCTAACGATCCGGCTCAAATTCAAGCGGAGCTGGACACTGCAATTGCCAAGTATGAGTCTCTCAAAGGCTTATACAAAAAGACGGAGGGGGAGCTGAAGAAGTTGAAGGAGGATTTTGTGGCGGTGGAGAGCGCTCGGAATGGCTTGAGCGGAGAGTTGGCCCGCGTGGGTGAGGGCTTTAAGAAGGCAGAGGCTGAGCGCGACAGCTGGAGAACGAGAGCTTTGGAGGCTGAAAGGAAGCTTAATGACACAGTGAACGAATGGCCCCGGAGCCTTGCGCGAGCAAACAAGGAGGCCCTCATTAAGTTTTGTCACTCTAAGGCCTTCAACTTCACAGCCTCTCTGCACTGCCTGGATGAGGCTCAAAAGGCCTTCAACTTGGCCATTGATCAGGGAATCCACAAAGGGCTGACAGACCCAGCCATTCGAGAGGCGGAAGGGATGGGGCTCATGTTCAATGAGCAGTGCGAGGAGGATGGCGATGACCCGAATGATCCCTCAGACTCAATTTCTGAGCCCGAGTATGAGTTCCTGGTCAAACTCCTCCAGGATGAATACATGGATGCCCATCCCATAGAAAATGCTCCTCAATCCGCACAAAATGACCCGCCTGAAGATGAGCCTCAAGGGCCTGTCGGGGAGGATGCCCATGCTCGGGTTGCTGAGGACGCTAACGCGCCTGTTCCCGCTGCTAATGAGCCCAACGATCCCCAAGTGCCCGAGCCACCCGTTGCCCAGCCTCAAGAGCCAGAAGGCCCAGTTTATGGTCCAGTGGCTCAGAACATCCTTGTGGTTCTTGATGAAGACATCGCTCCTGCGGCTTGAAATTCCATACTCCTGTTTTTTTTACTTGTTTTAACGCTTACTCCTTTTGTAATGATGCTCCTGGGCCTTCAAGCCTATACTTTGTAACTTAGGCGAAGGCCTTAATGAATAGAATTTCTCATTTCCATGATACTGTCTCTACCTTTTCCTTGATTGCGAACTTCCACTTTGCCTTTAATGCGAACAAATCTTGTAGTTATAAGATTGTGTGTAAGTTGCATGTTTCATACAGACTTTTGATGCTTAGGAGATGTTGTCAAATCTTGCAAAACTTTGAAAATTTTCACTAAGTCTTGAGTGATCGTGAGGGTCTTACCAAGAGACTGCCCTCGTTCACAATTTGCAAAATTCATTCTTAATCTGGGGAAATTTAGCTTAGTCTTGGGCATTTGCAAGGGTCTTACTGAGAAAATGCCCTTGTTCAAGATCTTGTGAAATTTCTTCTTAATCTTGGAAATTTTGCTAAGTCTTGAGTATTGAGGGTCTTACTGAGCGGTTGCCTTCGTTCAAGATCTTGTGAAATTTCTTCTTAATCTTGGAAATTTTGCTAAGTCTTGAGTATTGAGGGTCTTACTGAGCGGTTGCCCTCGTTCAAGACTTGTGAAATTTCTTCTTAATCGTGGAATTTTTGCTAAGTCTTGAGTATTTGCGAGGGTCTTACTGAGTGATTGCCCTCGTCCAAGACTTGTGAAATTTTTCTTAATCTTGGAAATTTTGCTAAGTCTTGAGTATTTGCGAAGGTCTTACTGAGCGATTGCCCTCGTATTCAAGACTTGGCGGAATTTTCCTCTGACGACGTTGCTGTCGGATTATCTTGCTCGTATTGGCCTCCATTTTTGGATTCGAGCGCAAGATGTCGTGACAGATGATCAAGGTCTACTTGGGATTTTCATTGTATTTCTCTTCCATTTTATTAAGTTGGTTTTAAGCGTTACCGGTCTACCCTTACGAGGGCATCCCCTCGCACGGGTTAGAGCGCCGGCAAGTGTAATCCATGTGAAGTAATAGTGACCAACCACGCTAGTAAAGACGGGGGGCGTGGGTCTTATGTATTCATGCAATTTAGAAAGTGTAAGCATAAAGATATTTGAAAAGAATTCGTCGCAACTTACTTGTGATTTGAAGTACATAGAACTTGTTAGCGGGATTGTTACATCATAGTTTCTAGAGAGCTTTTAAACGTAAAACCGCCGGAGGTTGCATGCGTTCCAAGGGCGAGGCAAACGCTCTCCTTGAAGTGTCTCCAGGGTGTATGTGTTGTTAGCTCTGATTTGTACTACTTTGAACGGTCCTTCCCAGTTGGGGTCTAACTTCCCCACATGCCTGGATATTTCAACTTTCTTTAGAACCAAATCTCCCAAATGGAAGGTTCTTTCCTTCACACGTTTATTGTACTGTTGAGCCACATATGCTTTATATTTGTGTATCTTAGCCCAAGCTTGGTTTCTTTTCTCATCCAATAGGTCCAACTCCAGGCGCCTGTTACTTTCGTTAAATTGAGGCTCGAAATAAGCTACACGAGCGGATTCATTTGCAATTTTCGCCGGTATCATTGCTTCTGACCCATACACGAGCGCGAAAGGTGACTCGCCCGTGGAGGCTCGGGGAGTAGTGCGATAAGCCCAAAGCGCTCCTTGTAGCTCTTCTGCCCATTCACCCTTTTTACTTTCCAACATTGTTTTTAAGTGCTGCAAAATGATTCTGTTGGTGACTTCTGCTTGTCCGTTGGCTTGGGGATGGCCTACGGAGGTGAAACGCTGTTCAATCCCCAATTCCGAGCACCATTCTCGTGTGTCAGCGGCTATGAACTGGGATCCATTATCAGAGATAAGCACCCTCGGAATGCCGTATCTACATATGATGCTTTTCCAAATGAAATCCCTCACAACCCGGAAGGTGATCTTCGCCACTGCCTCGGCCCATTTGGTAAAATAAACGACGGCCAAAATGACAAACTTCTTCTGTCCAACAGCAATGGGCAAAGGGCCCACAATGTCTATTCCCCACTGGTCGAAGGGCCAGGAAACATCTACTGGGATCATTTGAGCGGCCGGCAGTTGAGGGAGATTGGAATGGAATTGACACTTTGGACACTTTCTGGAGAATTCGAGGGAGTCATGCAGAACTGTGGGCCAATAAAACCCACTCCTTAAAATCTTCTTAGCCAGAATACGCCCTCCTGAGTGATTTCCACAGCTCCCATTGTGAATGAGTTTGAGCGTTTCTTTCGCTTGCGAGGGCCTTAAGCACCTCAAAGGAGGCCCTTGAAACGACTTCTTAAACAGTCTTTCCTCAGAGTCTAAAGAGAATCGAGGGGCCTTGTTCCTCATTTTACGCGCCTCCACCTTATCAGCGGGGTAAATACCATCTCTAAGGAAGCTGACGATGTCATCCAGCCAACATGGTTCAAGTGGATCAATCATAACGACCGCCTCTTTGGCAACTCTCTCCTTGATCAAAGGTTCCTCCGTCCTAAGGAACGTTACAGAGCGCTCAGAAGTACCTTCCAACGCCGAAGCAAATTTTGAGAGAGCGTCAGCGCGCTCGTTCTCGGCCCGCGGGACTTGAAGCAGATGAAATTCTTTGAACTTTCCAATGATTTCCCGAGCCTTGCTCAAGTACTGCACCATGGTGGTTTCTCTAGCCTCATAAGTTCCTTCAATCTGGCTCGCAATTAACTGTGAATCTACATACGCCGTAATTCTGGAGGCTCCATTCTGAGAAGCAATTTCTAACCCCTGTACAAGGGCTTCATACTCTGCTTCGTTATTCGTGACTTGGAAACCCAACCTAATTGCGAAATCTAACTCAATCCCACTGGGGTCCGGGAGGGCTACCCCTGCTCCTCCTCCTTGGGAGGTTGAGGAACCATCCGTGTGCAGGACCCACAATCCTTCATTCTCAGGAACGGCAGATTCTAACCCAAAGCGTTCCACCAATAAATCAGCTACAACCTGGGCATGCATGGCAGCTCTAGGCTCGAAACATAGATCAAACTGACTTAATTCAATGGCCCATTTTATCAGTCTTCCTGATACGTCTGGTTTGGATAAAACCTGCTTCAAAGGTTGATCAGTAAGTACCGTTATTGAATGTGCCTGAAAGTAAGGCCTCAGGCGCCTTGATGCATTAATGAGGGCAAACACAAACTTCTCGATTTCCAAATATTTTTTCTCTGCTCCTTGCAATGTCTTGCTTAAATAATAAACGGGTAAATACTTCCGTTCTCGCATAGCTACCAACACAGCGCTCGTGGCATCGGCCGAGACAGAAAGATATAGGAATAGCTTCTCGCCACCTATGGGTTTAGTCAGTAAAGGAGCGCTCGATAGATAAGCCTTTATATCTTGCAAAGCCTTTTCATATTCCTCCGTCCAAGCGAAGTTCCGGGCATTCCTCAAAATCTTGAAAAAAGGGAGATTTCGGTCGGCCGAGCGTGAAATGAATCTGTTCAAGGAGATGATCTTTCCTACCAGTACTTGCACTTCCCGGAGATTTCGAGGGGAGGGAATTTCCAATATAGCTCTGATTTTCTCAGGATTGGCCTCAATTCCCCTCTGACTGACCATGTACCCTAAGAACTTTCCTCCTTGCACTCCGAAGGTGCACTTTGAAGGGTTCAATTTCATCCCATAATGATGCAAAATTGCAAAGGCACGCCGGAGATCCTCTAAATGCGAGTCTTGGCGCTCGCTTTTGACAATCATATCGTCCACGTAAACTTCCATGGACCCTCCCAGTTCACTCTCAAACATTTTGTTAACGAGCCGCTGATATGTAGCTCCCGCGTTCTTCAACCCAAAAGGCATGACCAGGAAGCAATACACCCCTAAATGAACAACAAATGAAGTTTTGGGGCGGTCTTCAGGAGCCATAAAGATTTGATAGTACCCTTGAAAGGCGTCCATCATGCTCATTAGTTCGCATCCAGCAGTTGAATCCACCAGCTGGTCTATCCGAGGCAACGGGTAATGATCCTTAGGGCAAGCCTTATTAAGATCAGTAAAATCATTGCACATTCGCCACTTGTTTGCATTTTTAGGCACCAAAACCACATTACACAACCACTCTGGGTATAAGATAGGCTCGATGTACTGAGCTTCCAGGAGTTTATTAACTTCTTCTTCGACAACCTTCTTTCGAAAGCCATGAACATCTCGCTTTTTCTGCTTGATGGGCTTGAAGGAGGGGTCTACATTAAGCCTGTGGACGATGATGCTTGGATCGATTCCGGTAAGGTCAGACGCTTTCCATGCAAATACGTCAAGGTTCTCTCTGAGGAAGTCAATCATCATGATCTGCGAGGGTCCTGAGAGGTTTGACCCTATCTGAGTAGTCTTATCCTTGTTTCCAGGCTCTAGCTCAATAGTAAGGAATTTTTCTGAGGGCTCGATCCTTACCTCAGGGCGAGGAAGTTCGAGCGCCCTCTTTTTCCCTACCAAACGCCCCTCGCGAGTGGGATCCTCCCCCTCCTGCTCGTCTCCTTCTGAGGAAGACTCTTCGACGGACCCTGACGGAGCATTTCCGAGGGGGTCTTGGGTGTTGGTATCCTTCTTCTTCTTATTTTTCTTTTTGTTCAACTTTGCCCTTTTCCGCAAAGGACCATCCTCATCTAGGTTGGCGAAATCAACGGATTTCTTAGTGGACCCAATTTGGAAAGTTCTCTCCACCTTAGGCTTTCGGAGAGATAACATGTAGCATTCCCACGCCTCACGCACGTTACAAAATACCTCCCCAACACCCTTGGATGTGGGAAATTTGATCTTCTGGTGGTAAGTGGAGATGATTGCTTTGAAATCGACGAGGGCGGGGCGCCCAATTATGATATTGTATGGAATATCAATCTCTACCACAGCGTAAGTAATTGTGAGCGTCTTACGTTGAGGGGCTCGGCCAAATGAGGTGGCTAAGCGCACCTGCCCTCGTGGGATAACGTCTGATCCTCCAAAGCCAATGAGGGCTGTTTTAAGAGGTTCTAGTGGGAGGTTAGCATTCATCTTTAAAAATGTGGCGTAAGGCAAAACATTAACGGAGTTTCCACTATCCACTAATACTCTTCTTACAATATGATTGTGGACATCTACACTAACCACCATGGGGCAGTCAGAAGTTTCACTTTCCCCATGGGGTGTTACAATGTGCCCTAAATCCCTATCATCAAAGTCTATCACATCGTTCTCTCGGGAGTGCTGATCTTTGGCTTTTTGTATAGCATAAACGGACTTGGGCACGGATGAGCGCTGGTCGTAACTCCGGACATATCTCCGCCGAGCGGCATTCGAATCTCCCCCTGAAGGGCCTCCCGCTATCATGTTGATAACCGCAAAAGGCGTATTCTCCAGATCAGGGGCCTTTCCTTTGTTGCTCCGACGGCTACTGGTCTCAGGGGGACCCTTTCCTCGTGGACTTCTTGATCGGGATGGGCTCTTTCTCTCCTCCCTGAAACGACCCCGACAGTGTTCATCAAAGCGCTCCAGCACCTTCACAAATTCCTTTAGATGCCCCCCCGCAACGAGCCTTTGGATCTCAGCCTCCAGCTGGCGACATTCATCTGTGTCGTGCCCTTTTTGCTTGTGGAAGGCACAGTACTTGCTGGAACGTTTCAGAGACTCGGTCTCTCTCATCTTGATGGGTCTCTTGAAGAGCTTTTTGTCGGAGAGGTTATAGACCTCGGAGTTCGGTCGAGTAAGTGGAATACGCTCGAAACGTCGAGGGGGCAACGGCGACCTCTTGCGCTCCTGATGGCGCTCCTTCTTAACTGCGATCTCGCATCCTCATTCAGGGTGGCGCTCATTTCTTATGGGGCTATGATGCCGGGGACCATTCGTCCCATACATATCCTCGAGCGCAAAAAACGGCTCGGCAACCTCTCTTAAGGCCATAAGAGTCCCTGGCCTTCTCTCCACGATGGCATCAGCAAATTTCTTGCTCACATACTGTTTGTGATCCACAGCCTGAAATAGCACTGGGATCAAGAAATCCATGGACGGCCTCTCCACTTACAGTATCTCCTTGTTGAAGCGGGCGAAGAACGAGCGAAGAGACTCACTCTTGCCTTGTACCACGTTATAGAGGGCAGTGGGCGCAGTGACTGGAGCTTTTAGGGAATTGAAGTGGTTGAGGAAGGCATCGGCCAACTCTTTGTATGAGTGAATCGAGCGCGGTGGCAATCGCTTGTACCATTCTTGCGCCATTCCCACCAAGGAAGTGACAAAAACCTTGGCCCAATAGTTGCTGGAATGCTCGTAAAGGTGCATCAGATGTAAAAAATGATCCAAATGCTCGGCTGAATCGGTCGTCCCGTCGTATCGGTTAATGGAAGTGGGAATTTTGGCCATCCCGGCTTGGGCCATTAAAACTTCTTCCACGAGGGGAGAGCCCCTTGCCAATGGGTGATAATCATAAGTGCCGAAGTTCTCTTCTGGCTCTCTCCGGCGAGGGACCTGCGGCTGTCGGTCTTTGTGACGAGCATCTCTGTCATCGGCTCGTTCATCCCTACTGTGGGAGAACTGAGACCGTGCACGAGAGAGCTGTCCAACCATGTCTTTCAAACCCTGCAGCTGGTCTTGCACAGCCGTGAGGATGTTAGGGTTCACCTCACCGTCCCGGTCTCCTTGTCTGCCCGCGCGGGAAACCCTCTTGGAAACGTGGGAGTCCCCCTCATTCTCGTTGACCCTCTCAGTGGGCTCCCTGTTTCTGTCTACAGGGGGCCGCTCGTTTTCGCCATGGCGGGGCGCCTCATTAACTGGTGGTAGTGGTGGCACCCTGGGGACGGCCTGGGTTTCCCTAACAGGGAAAGCTTGCAATCCGCCTAAAGGTGCTGCGATTTGAGTGGCCTGCGCAGAGGGGAAGTACATGGAATGAAATTTTTCCCACGCCCCCTAAGCCGCCTGAACCTCACACTAGGTATACAAAGCCCTCAATTGCTGCGTAGTTAGGGGAGGTAACTCTACTCCTTCAACCTCCCTAGGAATCACCACGGGGAGCTGTATTTGGCCGGCGAGGTACGGTTGAACCGGCGGCATCATAACAGCGGGAGCAAACGTGTACCCCGGCGGCGGCATCATATATCCCTGACCTCCTGGATTTGCAAGGGCATGTACCCCTTGAGTTTGGGGAGGGTGTGAAAGAGCAAAGTGAGAAAATCCTCCTGCGGCGCCGGAAGCTGGTAGTGCTGGTGGGGCCGGTGGGAGAACGGAAGATTCGGCCTGCACGGCCGCCCCGGTGAGGGGCACTCCACCTTCAGCGACGGTAGGGGGCGGGCCTCCGCCTACAGGGATGGTGGGTACGATGGGGTTGACGTCCGGAGAAGTGTTATCTCCTCCTCCCGCAGCGCTGGACCTTGTAGCAACCATAGCTGTGAAGATTTCGGGGGTGTTTGCTTTTCAACTAGCAGAAAAGATGGAAGAGGCGAAGAGATGGTTTCCCACAGACGGCGCCAAAAATGATGGGTTCCAAAAGGGGTAGTTCAGAATCCGATCACTTTAGAATTTGTTTGAAGGGGGAAATCACCAGGAATCGCCGGAAAAGAGGGGTTCTACCTGCTAGGACAAACACACAGAAAAGTCAGAAGGCCAAGCTGGGGGAAACTGGGGGTGGTACCCAGTTTGGCTCTCCGACGCTCAAGTCAGATACTGATCTGAAAGAGAAGAAGTAAGCTTAGTAGAAGCTGTAGCAATGGAGATCGCTTACCGTGAAAGAGATGACTTTGTTTATTTATAGTTGAGGGTCAGGGACCCTTTGGTCATTTGCCACACGTGGTCCTGGCCGAATGTTTCCCTAACACGTGGCGCTGTGAGAGAGAAACCTAGGAGGAATCTTCTGCAAAAGCTGCCGGGAGTTAGTGTTGGCAACAGTGGCAGGTGCGCGGGCAGGTACGGTGTGTCAGAGAGCCGTTTGGAGGGTTGGTGACGAGGGCTTGGGAGCACGCTTGTGACAACCAAAAGCCTTGGAGGCCAAGAAATCCGCCGGGGGGGGGGGGGGGGACGAGGGGCCAGGCTCGTGTAGCGGGTTGCAGGGGGAGCCTTTCTGAGGGAACGTAGTGATCGAAGAAGGCTCCTTCTGATGGATTGGAATACCAGTCATGTCGCGTGAAGAAGGCGCTCGTAGGAGAGCGGTGACAACGGTCACGTGCGAGGGTGGCAGGGACAGCACGTGTTCTTGGAGGATGCTGGCGCTTTAATGGGTTCATCGCTCGTTCAGGACAACTATAATCAACTGAGCAAATGATGTTTTTTAAGAAAGGCCACGTGTCCAAACGCGGAACGAGCGGATCTTGACCCCATCAAGGTCCATTGCTATTATAGGTTTCTTGAAGTAAAATTCCAAATTTCTTTTACTTACGGTGCCTATATAAATTTAAAAAAAATCATGAACTCAATTTAACATAATTTAAATAAAATAATAAAGTCAAATAACAAAACGACATAAAAAATAAAGAATTATTTATCTTTAACCTATTCTGATAGTCCTAAAATAAAGATAACTATAGTTAACAAATTAATTATAAATGTTATTCATAATTTAAAAAAAAAAACTAAAATTACTATTTAAAATATAATTTTTTACCTAAATAATATATCCATAATAAAAGAAAAATTAAAATTAACACAATTATTTTCATAATAAAAGACAAACTAAAATTACTATTTTGATACAATCTTTTAACTAAATAATCTCTATAATAAAAGTTAAAATTAACACAGTTATCTTAATAATAAATAAAGAAATCTTAATATACAAAACTCATATCAACATTAAATTATCTAAATAATAAATAAAGAAATCTTAATATATAGAACTCATATCAACATTAAATTATCTAAAATTAAATACAGTATATTATCTAAAAATTAAATGCATTATATTTATCTATAATTAAATAAAGTTATCGTTATCCTATTGTCATAGAAATAAAAATGTGATATTTCCTCAAAATATAGAACTCTAGATACTAAATTATCCAAAACTAAACAAAGATCGCACATACTTATTAAACACATACTTATCTTTAATCTATTCTTTTCTCAAAATATTGAACTAACGATTAACAAATTAATCATAAATTTTATCTAAATAATTTATTCATAATAAAACAAAAAAAAACTAATATAGATTTATTGGATAACTTGGGAGACACGATCGATTTTGAAGATTAAAAAAATGAGAGTTTTAAGTTGAGTAAAAGAATAAGCCAAGAATAATAAAATGAAAAAGGAAGAAGACTTAGATAGAGAAAAAGAAAGATTAATTTGAAATTTTTTAATATCGAAAAAAGATCAAAAGACTTTTATTGGGAAACGGAAGCAAAAAGTGTATTTGGATTGAGAAAAGTAATAGTAATTAAAGTAAATTAATAGTAAAAATAAAATTTAGTTATTATGATTGGTGAGCTAACTTTTATTTATTTATTTTTTTTTTGGAGGGGGGCGAATTTATAAATTTAGGGGGGGTAAAATAATAAAAACTTTAAAATTTAGGTATAATAATAAAATATTTTAAATATTTTAGTTCGTTTTCTTTCAAAAAAAAACATATTTTGCAATGACTTTTAGGGAGGATGAAGACATATTTTGCAATGACTTTTACATGATGTGGATAGCACAGGGTATGATCTCACATGAGCATCGAAGAAAGGATCAGACACTAAAAGATGTTGCTAAGGCTTATTTTGGTGAGTTGGTCTCTAGGTGTCTTGTTCAAACTCCATCTTGGGCTAGGGACGCCGATGGAGGTTATCTTTCATGCCAACTTCATGATGTATTGCGAGAGCTATGTTTGTTAGAAGGAGAAAAGGAGGGATTCAATTTCTAGATTATGAATTACCGAGGAGGAGAATTCAGCCGCCTATTGAACGAAACATTGTCAAGTAATAAATCACGGTATTTGGCAATTCATTTTGATGAACAAATGACATCAAACCTAGATAGATTGACGGTCCATCGTGAAGATACCAGACACATTCGATCACTTCAATTCCTCAACAACGAAGACAGTGAGGGGATTGAGTTTCAGCACGGTACGCTTGAGTTAGAGAAATTCGAACTGCTTAGGGTCCTAGGTTTCAAGAAGTTTAGATTTAAAGGAAGACATTGGAAAGGGATCAGTAATCTAATACACCTTAGACTTTTAGCCTTGAATAATTGTGAATTGGATGAGTTGCCGTCATCCATAAGAAATTTCAAGTACTTGCAGACACTTAATTTATCTGGTTGTGAGAATGTCAGAGTCCCAAATGTATTAAAAGAGATGCATCGACTGAAATACTTGTGGCTTCCCTCGTATGAGAAAGAGTGGGTTGAACAAAACAAATACCATTTAACATTAGAGGGTTTAGGTGGGCTTGAGTCACTTGATTTGTTCAACAGTTTGGTGCATGATTTGAAATCAATCATGACAATGAAGAATCTCTTGGAGATATCAACATTCATGCATGACAATGAAAGCTTGTCGGTTGTCATTCATGCCATTACCACAAACCTGACAAATTTGAGGAGTTTCGAACTGCTTATCAACACTGGTTGCCAGCTAGAGTCAACGGAGGAAGGCTTAGTGATTCTCAAGAGTGTGTTCTCATGTCAAACTCTCAATATGTTGTTTATATATGTGCCCATAAAGAAGTTGCAACTTGAGGAGTGTGTAAACGAAATAATTACCTCGAGAATTCATGTTCTATGTTTAGTTGATTGTGAGATTGAGGATGATCCAATGCAAATACTGGGGAAATTTCCTTTCTTAGAGAATCTATATTTATACAAAAGAGCCTTTGTGGGGGAAGAGATAAAATGTCATGCGTCTGGTTTTCCCCGTCTCAGGGGGATTAGTCTAGATAGTTTACCAAATTTGAGGGAATGGACCGTAGAGCAAGGAGCAATGCCACTTCTCTCTTTAATAGCAATCGATAATTGTCCTCGCTTGGAGAAGATACCCGATGGATTCAGATTCACTCAAAATCTTCAAGAGTTGGAAATTATAGGAATGCCTGAATTGGGAAAAAGAGTGGATGCAGGAGAAGGCGAGGATTTCGACAAGGTCCGTCATGTGCCTTCCATCATCATAAGCTGACTAATTGTTTACTCTCAGATAATGCATATATACATGATTCTCGCTATATATGTTTACTTTTCCTACAAAATCTTTTTTTAGTATTCTGATTATCTATATATTTTTCTGATTTTTTGCACTCATTGACGGCCACATATACCCTATCATTCAGGTAAAAGCTTAAAGCTATGTTGCACGGATACGGACACGGACACGACACGACACGGATACGGCGACACGGATTTTTTAGTGAATTTTCCACGTGCGAAGTGTCGGATATTTTTAGAAGTGTCGATGCATTAGAGGCTTAAAGCAACATGGTACTATTATGTTATCTTATCTCTCTTGTTAAATTTTATTAGCATCCTTGTTTTAGATGATTATGAAAAAACAATATCATGAAATACTTAGTTTTGGAAAAAAAAATATAACAGTAATTTAAAAATATCCCGTAAGCTTTGGATTTTAGGCTACTGTGTAAAAAGAAATAGGAAAAGCATGTATGCTTAGCAAACTTTGCAATTCAAAAATGAAGAGGATTTTTTTAATCCATTAGCAAGTTGCAGAGGATGGAAGTATAATTTTTAAATCAAGGGAGTTCTCCGAATAATATATCTAATCTTAGTGATCTTGATGCAACTTAGTTATCTTATAATTTATATCAGATATACATTTTTTTTTTGTGCCAATATTTATATAATATGTAGTAATATTATCCTAGCTATATACATATTACTACACTTTTACAACAGAATTTTGAATTGAGAAATATTTCGAGCCCTTTTCTTAGAACTCTGCACATACTATTTTACTTTTGAATTTGCAGGTAACCAAAGCTTCAGGGGAGGAGTCAGATACTAAAGATTTACAGCGGAAAAGTGTTGGTTGAGGTTATCCTTTTCTGTAATTGAATTGTCTGTTGGTGTTGCTTAATGCATTTCAAGAACCTTGAACCCTTAACATGTAAAGACTAGTTATTTTGCGTGACTGCGTGTGTAAACTTCATATGGATCTAATTTCCACTAATTAAACAACAAACTTGTGATGTACTGCGTTTTCAGCCAATTATTTGTGTATTGTTTGTCACTTTGTGTAATATTTTACTTTTCATGCAATACCAATAACCAAATGATTATGCGTGCGCTCAATATATAATTAAATAAAGATGTTGCCAGTGATCTAAATTGAAGGGTTTAATTGCTTAATTCACAAGAATGTACGAAATCAACCTACAGAAAGAGTTACCACTACAAATATATACCTTGTAAAAACACTATACAGTACAACACATCAAAGAAGTAGTTTTGAGGGTGTTTAATTACCAATAATTTATTAGAACCTGAAATTTCATCTTCATCTTCGTCGAGGATATACACCAATGCACGTTTTCTTGCGGCGAAAACACAAGCTACGCCTCTGGATGCTGAAATGAAGATGAAACTAAAACATAAGTTGAAATGTCTTTGAACTAAAACACGAATATATAGTTGTGCTTTAATTTTCCAAAACAACCCATTTAACATAATGTCTTTGAACTTGACAGTCAATGAACAAAATGCCAGTTTTAATTTATGGGATCTTTAACATAAAGCCGGCAGAGTAAGATAATGGAGCGAAGACAATGACACTCACCGCTAACTGCCAATGGAGCAACCACAGTGTGGGAAATTTCTCGGACCTTTTCGTTCTCCAATTGTAGCCTGTAGGTACATAACAGAATCCTATAAACAAGATAAACCCATTACGTGTTTAAGGCACGGTCTTAGAAAGGAAGGTATATCATGAGCTGACTGATTCTTAAATGCCTTCGACTATCTTGATTTCAGTTTACCTATTCAATACTTCTCTGCTATTTACGGTATATAAGGGAATATGATTTTTAAGCATCGTAGCAGCACATATAAAAAGCGACAAGGAAATGAAATCTCAAGTTTTCATTCGCCTGCATGAATGTATACCTGAAGTTCGTGAAGAGTCCAAAGTTGGTAACGGATGCTCTTGTGATCGACACAAATGCAAGGTCATTAGGTTGTATAATCATCATACAAGCATTTCCTGAGCTTTCGGGAGGTGCTGTTTGATACGGTTGGATTGTTGGAGGATGATAAATCTGGTGAAGTAGGGGAAGTACAGAAACAGGGGTATGAGAATGAAGAGGATATGCAACATGAGAGTAATGAAGAAGTAGTGCAGCGCAGAAGTGGCAGGGTGGTGTGTACGCCAAAGTGGCAAAAGGATTTTGTGATGCATTAGTTAATTAGTTAATTAGCGTCTCGTTTGGTAGCATGGATTTATTTAAGTACTTTCCTTTCTCGTTGAAGACTCCTAGTGCGTTAGGGTTGTCGATTATTTAATTGTTACGTACCTTAGTTTTGGAGTTATGAATTCAGTAATACAATTCTCTTAATACCTAAATCCCGAAATCTCTTTCTCGTCTCAACCTTCACCGCCCGGTCTGTCTTGCCGGAAAATCCCTCTCTTCTCCCCTATATTTCTACGAGTCCGAGGCTACTCCGAAGTCTCCTTCGATACGATCCTAATCTCGTTCGTATCACTGGTGCTTTCATTGTCCTTGCCCAATGTCGGAATTCGACAGTTTGGAGAACTTTAAGGAATTTCAGCAACAAATCGATGTTCAATTTGTGTCCCATAACGCCGCGGTTACTCAATTGAGCCAGGCGGTTAAGGAATTAAGGCAGGAGTTATCCCTGCTCTCGACCCGTGTGGATAAACGCCCGGTCGATGGGGTTTCTTCGTCTACACCTCACGTGGAGGAGGGTACGTTTCCGAGCTCTAAACTACGCCTGGATATGCCCAAGTGTGACGGGACAGACCCATTGGGTTGGCTTTTCCAAACTCAGGAATATTTCATCTTTTATGGCATCTCGGAGGAATCTCGCTTGGCAACGATTGGTTTGATGCTGGAGGGCCCGGCTTTGGATTGGTTTCGCTGATGGCAGCGTAACGGATTATTGGATTCTTGGCAGGATTTCGTGGCGAAATTTAAACTTCGTTTCGATCCCCTCAACTTTGTGGATTATTTCGGTATGCTAGCAAAGGTTCAACAAACAGGTTCGGTGATGGATTATCAGGCGGCGTTTGAGAAAATCTTGGTTAACGTGACTGATATGTTCGAGACCAATCTCCAGTCGTTGTTCCACGCTGGTTTGAAACGCCATCTCCAGCATGAGATTATGTTATTAAAGCCCGACTCCCTGTCGGCATCGTTCGCCTTAGCCCCTGAGTTGGAGGCTAAACATTCCACCTGGTCCTCCGCTCCGCCTCTGTGGAATTTGAGCAACACTACCGTTCCACCGCGGAGCCTCCCTACCCCAGGGGCATCAGTGTATACACCGTCCTCCTCCCTTCCGTTGTTGCCGACTCCGGCTATGAAACAGCCGCCCAAACCATCTGCTTCCCCGCCTATACGGCGTCTCTCTCGGGCAGAGCGTTTGGAACGCGATGCGAAAGGCTTGTGCTACAATTGCGATGAAAAGTGGGTCAAGGGCCACCGCTGTGGCCGCTTTTTGTTGTTGATGGGCGAAGATGCTGAGGAAGATACCGAGGAGATCGCTAATGATGAGGAAGCCGTGATCACCGCCAACGTCTCCACTCTCAATAGCATCATGGGGGGCCTTACACCTCGTTCGCTACGGCTTTCAGGTTTGATTACTGACATTGTGGTGAATGTTTTGATTGATGGTGGTAGTACTCACAATTTCATTCATCCGACCTTTGTGGAGAGGCTGAAATTACCGGTTGCCGCGGTTCCGCCGTTCCGGGTTTACATGGGAAATGGTGCTTCCTTGGTCTGTAACAAACAGTGTCGGGCCGTATCTCTTTTAATGCAGGGCACTACCTTTTCCGTGGACTTGTTTGTGTTGCCAATTCATGGGACTCACATTGTTTTGGGGGTTCAATGGCTTCAACTCTTGGGCAAGGTCGGACACGATTATGCCAACTTAACTATGGAATGACAAACTGGTTGTCCTTAGGGGCAGTCCGACACCTCCTCGGGAGATAAGCCTACACCACGTCTTCACACTACAAGCATCCGATGCTATTTCGGGGTGTTTCGAATTATTCTTGGTTGAGCAGTTGCCGCAATCCACCGTGGAAGGGCTGGAGTTTCCAGCGGGATTATCCGAGCAGGTGCGTGAGCTTTTGCACCACTTTAGTTCGGTTTTCACTGTTCCGACGGGGTTACCTCCACCTTGGTGGAGCGATCATCGTATCCGTTTGCTTCCGGGGTCCACTCCAGTGAATGTTCGTCCTTACCGGTACCCTCAGTTCCAGAAAAATGAGATTGAACATATAGTGAAGGACATGTTGGAGCAGGGGATAATTCAGCTGAGCAGGAGTCCTTTTTCATCTCCGGTCCTTTTGGTTAGGAAGAAAGATAATTCATATCGGTTCTGTGTCGATTATCGGGCCTTAAATGCGATAACGGTTCCGGATCACTTTCCTATTCCGACTGTCAATGAGTTGTTTGATGAGTTGGGGGCGGCTCGGTTCTTCACTAAATTGGATTTACTTTCCGGGTACCATCAGATTCGGATGCATGACCGCGATATCTATAAGACAGCGTTCCGCACTCATGAGGGTCATTACGAGGTTCGGGTGATGCCTTTCGGTCTTACCAATGCCCCGTATACTTTCAGGCCTGCATGAATCGGTTGTTTACGGATTATCTTTGTAAGTTTGTCATTGTTTTCTTTGACGATATCCTGATTTATAGTCCTTCATTGCCTGCTCATGTTTCTCATCTAGAAATTGTATTGAACTTGTTGCGCTTTAATGAGTTTTTTGTAACCAAGTGCACTTTTGCTTCAAGTTCCATTGAATACCTCGGGCATATCATTTCCAATGGTTTTTTAAAAGCTGACAGTGGGAAGATCGCAGCCATGGTGGATTGGCCTCCCCCATCCATGATCAAGCAACTCCGGGGATTCTTGGGTTTGATCGGGTATTACCGACGCTTCATTCGACAATATTCGCAATTGGCGGCTCCGTTGACTGATTTGTTAAAAAAAGATAAGTTCTTTTGGACGGACGCTGCGGCGGCGGCTTTTGGAAGTCTCAAACGGGCAATGTCTTCGGCACCCATACTCCATTTGCCGGATTTTAATGTGCCATTTGTCGTCGACACTGACGCATCCGCCACGGGTGTTGGCGCGGTACTCTTGCAAGATGACCATCTGGTGGCCTATTTTAGTAAGAAATTGGGTCCGCGGCGCTTGGCGGCGTCGACCTATCATCGTGAATTATATGCTATTGTGGAGGCCGTTCAGAAGTGGCGTCAATATTTATCGGGGCGGGAGTTTGTTATCCTCAAGGATCAGCGGAGTTTGTGGGAATTACTCCAACAGGTTATCCAGACACCGGATCAACATTTCTATGTTCGAAAGTTGCTGGGTTTTCGCTTTCGAATTGAGTACAAACCGGGATCCTCCAATGTTGTCGCAGATGCGCTTTCGCGCCGGGATGATTCTACGCCGGTGGCTCAGTCTTTTAGTTTGTTGTCTCAACCATTGCAAGATATTATGGGGCTGCTTAAGGCTGAAAATACTTCCCAACCGGACCTATTGAAATTTCATGCTGATTATAAGGCCGGGAATTTGCTTCATCCTTTCTCTGTTCAGGATGGCATCGTATTTTTTAATAACAGGCTATGTGTTGGGGCGTCTTCGGGCCTACGGCTGCACTTAATCCATGAGTATTCTATTGGCCGAAAATGCCGGCGTATATTCGTGATTACATCGCCGCATGTCTCACTTGCCAATCCATGAGGTTTTCCACGCAGCCTCCGGCAGGCCTCTTGCAGCCTTTGCCTAAACTCATTTAACAACACCACAATTTGTTCCTCCTGTTTAATTTAGACAATCAGGGATACGTAACAGAGCAATTTCTAGTGAAGAACGGCCATTTTTTGAGTTTTCTAGATCATGTATGAGCCCCTTCGCTATGCCTATGCAATTTGCGATGTTCGGGAAAGTCTCAGCAGGTACCATGAAAGAAGTATGATCAGTAGGCCTGAGATCGGTGGCTCCATGATTCATAGCCGTATGAGAAACTCCCTTTCAAATACAATTAATTAAAACAAATGCAGAATCAGTTTTTTTCTTTGAAATTTTGAGTAAATGACAAAATATGGATCTTGAACTAGAATTCATGATTGATAATGCATATCATAACAGTTTGATAGGTTTAGAGGTTACAAGAAGTACTTCATCTTCATCAAGGATATACACTGATGCACGTTTAATCGCAACAAAAACACATGCCACACCTCTGGATGGTGAAGTGAAAATGAAACTAAAACATAAGTTGAAATGTCCATTACCTAAGATAAAATCCAGGGAAAATTGGTCCCAATGATTAATTTGTCTGAAAAAATTTAAATCGACAAAGCTACACTGCTTGTTTACCAAACATTCGGAATATAGGACTTCCATCCAAATATTAACCGGACACATGAGAAACACTTGAGCGTTAGCGAGACGGGAAATTTAATTTTGGTTCCACAATTTTCAAGTAGAAGAAGAAGGTGATCTTTTGTTAGAAAGAGCATGTTCTGTCTTCTTCATCGTAACTGAAAAAAAGATTTCAGAAGAGGTAGAAAAGGAAGAAACAGAGAAAACAGAGGAGAAAGAAAGATTAAAAAAATAGGGGTTGAGAGACAAGTTGAATTGTGATGAATTTATTTGTCAATCAAAATTACTAAAAAGACAAAAAAAAAAAAAATTAAAATTAAAATGAATGAAATTTATAGCAATATATATATATTTTTGGGTAGAGTATAAGTTGGGACTTGAAAGATGTCAAATGGGGCCGGGCTGGGTTGTAGTTGAATTGGGCCCAAACGCACTACAATGGTCTGGGTCAGGTCCAGTTGGTTTGATGGGTTATACTTATATCTATTGAGTTTCTTGGGCTAGATAAGTGGGCTAATTTTTTTTTGTTTTATATTTTTATATAAGTTTAAGATAGTTTTAAATTTGCATTAATATTCTTTTTATCATATTAATAAAATTTTATGATTGTTTCATTTTTGTTATTATGTTATTAAAATATCTTAAGTTAAGACTTATAAATAAGTTTACATTATATTTCTATGCAGCATAAGAAATATCTTAAAAAAAACAATAATATTTCATTCATTTCAATGGAAGTGAATCACTTAATTTAACATCATTATAAATAAATATAACCTAGTTGAAGAGGTTGTTCGAAGTTCAGAGAGTTCGGGCTAGTATTTATTAATCGGGCAGAGTAAAAATAAAAAATACAATAAGCCTTAATAGAATAATGTATACCAGATAAATTGGATTAAGGGAATTAGCGGATATGAGCCGGTTCGAACCGGCTGCTCCACCGATTTCGTGGGCCGGGCCGTTTGACTGTCCAAAACGACAGCCTGATGCATGTCCCTCTTTTACGCTTTGCACTGAAAAATCTATTGGATCAAGTAAAACATAAAATAGGGGCCTAATGATCAAATGTTATTTTGAGTTTGACCGATATTTAATATCTCTATATATGTTATACATAGAGATAATTATACCAATATTATATCATGATATTTAACTTAATTACACAAGTTCTTTATAAGTTATGAGAAATTAGAAAACTTATTTACACATGTTATACGATTTGGCCTAACACGTAATAATATATTCATGAATATACAATGTAAATCTTTCAAAGGCAAAGTATGATGCACATAAAAAAAAATGAAAAATTATCCCATGAATTTCATGAATTCTAATGCAACTTCATTTTTTTTTCCCTGCAGGGAAAATATTGTAAGTTTCCAAAATCATTTCAAGAGAAGAGAACCTTGTGTAATTTAGCCAAACTTCAAGGCATGCTAGTGTAATTATATATATAAAGGTAAAATTCTTTTAGTCATTATAGATTATATAAGGTCTCAAAATGCAAATATACCTTAGAAAATGTGTGGTAGGCTTGCTTTTTCCTACAAGATTATTATTGAGCGTCTACTAGCTTTTCCACAAGTCAATATGATCTTATATCTCATAGTCTTCTGCACTCAAAAGAAAAATCTCACTATGTCTCCAAACTTCACTTCTTAGTTCAACAGACACCAATCATTTTCTATTCAGAAGTTCAATCAAAGCGTCTTTGGGAAATTTAGAGTGGTGAGCTAGATTGCCTTATGCCTTGCGATTAAACGTCGTCAATGGCAGAAGCTGTAGTTTCCATTGCTCTGGAAACCCTTGGGGATTTGTTGCTTGAAGAAGCTAGGTTTTTATCAGGTGTGGGCGGAGAAGTGAGGGCTTTGGAGAAGCAGCTTAAAGAGATAAAATGTCTACTTAAAGATGCAGATAAAAAGCAACACGGAAGCGAAACAATAAGCAATTGGATCGCTGAAATCAGAGATCTTGCTTACAGATCGGAAGATGCGATTGAAACCTATGCCATCAAAATCTCTTCCAAGAGGGGACGTGGCTTCAAGAAGCTACTTCGCCGATTTTCTTGTCTCGTGAACGAGAGTTTATCACTCCACCAAATAGGCTCAGAAATCTCACAAATTAGATCTGAGATCGCAACAGTGAAACAGAGCATGCAAGAATTTGGAATAAAAAGCATCATTCAAGGCGAAAGCTCAACTGCCGATAACCAACAATGGAAAAGGCAAACCTCTCCAGTTGAAAGTGAAGATTGTTTTGTGGGCAAGGATGATGACCTGAAGCAACTTGTTTCCCTTATAGTTGATGACAAACAACATCGAGTCATTTCTATATGGGGAATGGCTGGTATTGGGAAGACTACCATAGCCAGAAAAGTATACAATCAGACTGACACCAAACGTTCTTTTGAATGTTTCGCTTGGGTTTGTATTACTCAACAGTGTCATATCAGATCTGTTTTAGAGGACGTCCTCAAGCAGCTAATCCCACAAAAAAGGGATGGTATTTCAAGTCTGAGCAACGCAGAGTTGCTTCAAGAACTAGGCCAAATCCAACAGACGAAAAGATGCATGATTGTTCTGGATGATCTTTGGGAAGTTGAACACTGGGAAGGTCTTAAACAAGCCTTCCTTGTTGAGGGTTCAAGTAGCAAAGTGTTGGTGACCACCCGGAAAGCAGATGTCGCAAGCAGGGGATTTGCGTTTGAACTTGGCTGTCTAAGCCCCGATGACGGATGGGAATTACTCAAGATTAAAGCATTTCCATACAACAATATCCTAGGTTGGTCAACTTTCCATTTCCATACAACAATATCATAAATACGTGGGCTCACCAAAGCTTATATAATAATTATTGTGTTATTGGTTTTTAGGAAAACATGACTCCGTTAGTTTTATACAAAAGATTATAACAGAGAGATGACATAAAAGCAAACTTTAAAGAACATAATATTGGAGAACCTCTTGTTCGCTAAATTTTGGAAAGATGACTGATCAACTTAACGGAATGCTAACGGACGTCAGGGACCTCGAACAGAATGTAAACTTCAAGGATTACATTGTAAATACAGAAAGAATAGGGATTGAGTTGTAATTATATCAAACCTGTAGCTAGTAGTTGGATGTAATTTTTCCTAGTTTTTAAATAATTTTTCTTAATTAATGGGGATGGGGTCGTTTGTAATTTTAAAATTTATTTGGGTCTCCAATATTAATATATCTAAATGTGGGGATGTTTTGTTATTTAAAAATTAATCTGGGAGCTAGAAGTAAATAAGTCATATAATTGATCTCTTAAGCCCAATTAAGTATAATATCTTAATTACTGAAAAGAATTACATTACCAAAATTTAATTTTTACTCTTAATATGTATATACATATATATAATATACGTATATTATGTTTTAACAGTCAAAAGTAATTCTTTTAACGGGGTAATATACGCATATTATATTTTTACTCTTATAATATACGCATATTATGTTTTTAATATTCAACTGTTTGTTTTGGAGGGAAATTGGACCTAATTTAAGAAAAAAGTGACTTTATGGGATGCAATTTGAGAACATAACAACGGGGAATTCCCGAAAACTCCCCAAATGATAAGCCCAATTCCTTTTAGCTCCCCATTTTCAAAAATGATGTATTAAAACTCAAGAATCGCGTATCTAAAACCTCAAATGATGTATTTTAAATACAAGGAAAAAATCATGTATCTAAATCCCAGAATCATGTATCCAAATCCCAGAATTGCGTATCTAAATCCTAGAATCTCGTATCTAAAACCCCAAATGATGTATTTGAAAATGGGGAGCTAAAAGGAAGTTTTCAAACCCATGGGGAGTTTTAAGGAATTGCCCCACATAACAATTAACAACTGTTGGGATTAAAATTAAAAAGAAATTACATTATAGGGCGAAAATAATAATTTTCTCTAAAATCAAATCTCATAAAACATAAAGTTCAAGATGATTAATTTTGATTCAGATTTTGAATGGAAGAGATATTAAGTTAAAAACTAACCATTACAAAGTACATAATAAAAAGCATATTAGATTAACAAGTGTTTTTAACTTTTCCAGATAAATCATTTCATCATAAATTAAATTCCCTGAGTGAGTATCTATGCTATGGAATGGATAAATGATAATAAAGCTGCTCAATGCCGGTTCCGTTGTTTTGCAGACAATTTTGGCATGGATGAAAAACAGCTTGAAAAAATTGGGAAAGAAATGTTACGCAAGTGTGGATATTTGCCCCTCATAATTTCGGTACTTGGAGGGCTCTTGAGTGAAAAAAAATCAATTGAGGAGTGGGTGTCCGTGAATGAAAATATGAATGCGTATCTGTATAGAGGGGAGAATGAGATTCATGGAGTACTGAGATTAAGCTTTGAAGATCTACCTTTTTACTTGAAGTCATGCTTTCTGTTGATGGGTCAGTTTAGGGAGGATGAAAAGATAAATTGCGGTAACTTGCGCGAGATGTGGATAGCGCAGGGTATGATCTCACATGAGCATCGAAGAAAGGATCAAACACTAATGGATGTTGCCAAGGCTTATTTTGGTGAGTTGGTCTCTAGGTGTCTTATTCAAACTTCATCTTGGGATAGGACATTCAAGGGAGAATATCGTATATGCCAACTTCATGATACAATGAGAGAACTATGTTTGTTAGAGGGAAAAAAGGAGGGATTCAATTTCCAGATTATGAATTACAGAGGAGGAGAATTTAGCCGTCTATTGAACGAATCATTGTCGAGTAATAAATCACGGTATTTGGCAATTCATTTTGATGAACAAATGACATCAAACCTAGATAGATTGACGGTTCATCGTGAAGATACCAGACACATTCGATCTCTTCAATTCCTCAACAAAATAGGGGGTGAGAGGATTGAGTTTCAGCACAATACGCTTGAGTTAGAGAAATTCGAACGGCTTAGAGCTCTAGTTTTCGTGAATTTTAGAGTTAAAGGAAGACATTTGAAAGGGATCGGTAATCTAATACACCTTAGACTTTTAGCCTTGAGTTGTTGTGAATTGGATGAGTTGTCTTCGTCCATAAGAAATTTCAAGTACTTGCAGACACTTGATTTATCTGGTTGTCAGAATGTCAGAGTGCCAAATGTATTAAAAGAGATGCATCGACTGAAACGCTTGTTCCTTCCCTATTATGAGAAAGAGTGGGTTGAACGAAACAAATACCGTTTAACATTGGAGGGTTTAGGTGAGCTTGAGTCACTTCATTACTTAAACAGTTTGGTGCATGATTGGAAATCAATCATGGCAATGAAGAATCTTTTGAGGATATCCACATCCATGCATGACAATGAAAGCTTGTCGGCTGTCATTCATGCCATTACCATAAACCTGACAAATTTGAGGAGTTTCCTACTAATGATCAACACTGGTTGCCAGCTAGAGTCAACAGATGAAGGCTTAGTGATTCTCAAGAGTGTGTTCTCATGTCAAACTCTGGAACGGTTGGTAATACGTGTGCCCATAAAGAAGTTGCAACTTGAGGAGTGTGTAATCGAAGCAAGTACCTCAAGAATTCATTTTATATTTTTAGTTAATTGTGAGATTGAGGATGATCCAATGCAAATACTGGGGAAATTTCCTTTCTTAGAGAATCTATATTTATACAAAAGAGCCTTTGTGGGGGAAGAGATGAAATGTCATGCGTTTGATTTCCCCCGTCTCAAGCAAATTAGACTCGATAGTTTACCAAATTTGAGGGAATGGACCGTAGAGCAAGAAGCAATGCCACTTCTCTCTTCAATAACAATCGAAAATTGTCCTCGTTTGGAGAAGATACCCGATGGACTCAGATTCACTCGAAACCTTCAACATTTGGAAATTATAGGAATGCCTGAATTGGGAAAAAGAGTTGATGCAGAAGAAGGAGAGGATTTCGACAAAGTCCGTCATGTGCCTTCCATCATCTTAAGAAACTAATTATTGTCTACTCTCGGGTAATGCATATATATATGATTCTCACTATATATATTTACTTTTTCTAGAAAATCTTTTTAAATATTCTGATTATCTATATTTTTCAGATTTCTTGCACTCATTGACGGTCGCGTATACTCTATCATTCAGCTAAAAGCTTAAAGCAACATGGTACTGTATGTTATCTCTATTGTTAAATTTTATTGTTATCCTTGTTTTAGATAATTATGAAAAAAACAATATTATGAAATACTTATGTTTGGACAAAAACATATAACAGCAATTTAAAAATATCCCGTAAGCTTTGGATTTTAGGCTACTGTGTAAAAAAAAAAAAAAAAGGGGAAAAGGCGAAAAGCATGTGTATGCTTAGCAAACTTTGCAATTCAAAAATGAAGAGGATTTTTGAAATCCAGTAGCAATTTGTAGTATAATTTTTAAATTAAGGGGTTCTCCGGATAATATATCTAATTTTAGGTGATCTTGATGCAACTTAGCTTATCTAATAATTTAGAGTAGTTTATATCTAATTACTCTACATTTAGGTTTAATTACAACGCAGTTCATTATTATCAAAAAAGTATATTTTAGTTCCTATAAAATTTATTTGGTCTAAGGTCCCTTAATGGAATTTGTAAAAGTGCACTTATTGACGGTTTTATGAGTGTTACATTGAATATATTATTAAAATTATAAAATAATCCCTAATGTTTACAAATGTAAACAAAACGATATTTACAAATCATGCATTTAACAACAAATATAAACAATAACGAAATCCTAGGGACCACAAACTGTTCTCAAAGTTAAGGATTAAAATATAATTTCCTGATAATGATGGAATACGTTGTAATTAGGTCTAAATGCAAGGTTGTCAGATGTAATTATTTCTATAATTTATATCAGATATACATTTATTTTTGGTGCCAACATTTATATAATATGTAGTAATATTATCCTATATGCAGCAGAGTTTTGAATTGAGAAATATTTCGAGCCTTTTCTTAGAACTCTGCACATGCTAATATTTTACTTTATAGTCCACGATTTATTTCATTTTGAATTTGCAGGTAACTAAACCGTCAGGGGAGGAGTCAGATGCTAAGGATTTTTAACAAAAAGTGTTGGTTCTTGTTATCTTTCTATTTTCATGTTTTCTCCTTTTCTTTATTTATTTATTTATTTTTTTGACAGTCCTTTTTTTTAATTGAAATTTGAGTCCTTTCACATGTAAAAACTAGTTATTTTGTTTGTGCGTGTGTAAACTTCATATGGACTAAATTTCCAGTACTTAAATAACAAATTTGTTATGTATTGTGTTTTCATCCAATTATTTGTCATTGCTTGTGATGTGTATCATTCGTAATAATATTTTAGTTTTCATGCAATACCCAAATTATTAAGTGTGCATTCAATATATAGTTAAATAAAGATATGGCCAGTGATCTAATAGTGAAGGGTTTAATTGCTTAATTCACAAGAATGTATGAAATTAACCTACAGAAATTCACCGCTACCGATATATACCTTGTAAAAACACTATACAGTACAACACATCAAAGAAGCTGTTTCGAGGGTGTTTAATTACCAACAATTTATTCAGAATCTGTAATTTCATCTTCATCTTCGTCAAGGATATATACCAAAGCACGTTTTCTTGCGGCAAAAACACAAGCCACGCCTCTGGAAGCTGAAATGAAAATGAAAATGAAACTAAGACATAAGTTTTATGAAATGTCTTTGAACTTGGCAGTCAATGAACAAAATGCCAGTTTTAATTTATGGGATCTTTAACATAAAGCCGAGGGAGTAAGATAATGGAGCGAAGACAATGACACTCACCGCTAACTGCCAATGGAGCAAACACAGTGTGAGAAATTTCTCGGACCTTTTCGTTCTCCAATTGCAGGTACATAACAGAATCCTATAACAAGATAAACCAGTTACGTGTTTATGGCACTGTCTTAGAAAGGAAGGTATATCGTGAGCTAACTAATTCTTAACTGCCTTTGACTATCTTGATTTTAGTTTGCATACTATTCAATACATAGTCTGCTATATGCTGTACATAAGGATATGATTATTAAGCATATTGGCAGCACATATAAAAAGCGACAAAGAAATGAAATCTCAAGTTTTCGCTCGCATGCATCAACGTATACCTGAAGTTTGTGAATAGTCCAAGAGTTGGCAACAGATGATCTTATGATCGATACAAATGGAAGGTCATTTGCTTGAATAATCATCATACAAGCATTTCCTGAGCTTTCAGAAGGCGTAGTTACCTCATTTAACACCACCACAATTTGTTCCTCCTGTTTAATTTAGACAAGATATGAGAATCTGAGCGTCCAAGCAACATAAGATAAAAGAAACGTTGTCATACTTACTTTATATAGAGATAGATCCACACATTGATAGCCATCAGGGATACGTAACAGAGCAATTTCTAGTGAAGAACAGCCGTTTTTTAAGTTTTCTAGGTCATGTATGAGCCCCTTCGTTATGCATACGCAATTTGCTATGTTCGGAAAAGTCTCAGCAGGTACCATGAAAGAAGTATAATCAGTAGGCCTGAGATCGGTGGCTTCATGATTCACAGTCGTATGGGAAGATCCCTTTCAAAATAAATGCAGAATCAGTTTTCTTTCTTTGAAATTTTGAGAAAATGATAAATATGGATCTTGAAATAGAATTCATGATTGATAATGCATATTATAACAGTTTGATAGGGTTAGAGGTTTCAATAAGTACTCCATTGGCAGCTAAATGATGTTATGAATTAATATACTGGGTAAACTGGAAATTCGGGACACTAAATGACCTCAAGTTGACATTTTGGATAATAAATACAGTATGTTGCATTCAAGCTACGATAACTCTTAAATTTTAGCGATTTCAGAACCAACGTGATCGGAGCCCTCACTACATGTCTGAAATCCGCATGTATACCATGGCCTGAATATGACATGGCAAATTATTGTCCAGAATCTCAACATGAGGACAATTAACGTACCAAATTTGCAATTTCACGTTAACATACATCAATACATCTATATTAAAGTTGCTCTTTGCCTTCATATTGTAGAAACGACATCAGATCAAAGACAAGCACTAATACATCATTTTTCCATTAGGGATGAAAATAAGTATCTCTAGGAATAACAATACCTGATAGAATGATAATGACGCTGGAAAATAAGAGTCCAAATTTGGCATGGATGAAGTAGGGAAAAGTGGCAACATGTCTTTACAATGTATTCTTCTGGAAATTGTTGCGAATGGCATCTCCAAAGCCTCTTTAAAACTAGAATTACGAGTAATCCATCAGAAAATTTACAGTTTTAAGGAATCAAATACAGTCAAGAAATATATAGGTAAGGTTATATGCACAAAAAAGCAGGACAACATGTTGATATATGTTGTGCTAGGTTTTGCTAAACTTTAGTCATATAAAACATATCGAAACCTCCAAAATTTAACAAAACCATATTGAAACTGACGAAATGCATACCAAGACTCCAATTGCCGAAATTCTTTTGCTAATGTTCTTTTCAGGTATTCTAAATCTGCGAAACCTCCAAAATGAGCCAATTCTCCAACTCGTTGCTTTGTTTCCCTTGTGGTACAAATGAGCAAATAATAGAAAAAAAAATTATGCACTGAAGAGGCTAAATTTCAAAAAAGCAGCACGAAACTTCCTGGAATTGGTTAAAAATAATAAATTCTTTGATTGGTCAAAAGACTTACAAGTCAACTTGAACAATGTGGTCAAACTCGGAATCTAGTAGCAATGTACCGACAGGATCTTGGTCGTCTAAAAATTCAGGAATATGATGACAAGTTCACTGCAAACAAAGCAAGGATTAGCTTAGTTTAACGAAGTCCTCAAATTCGAAGGACCAATGAAGAAGAGCTAATCGTCAAACCTACTGAAGGGCAAAAGTTGGTCACTTGGTTCAGACATTAGAACTTTCATGCATTTCAGAAGCCAGTTGAAAAAATTCGAAAACTGAGAACGGGACATGTATTAGAGTGACAATGGGAAAGAAATGGTAAAGAAGGCTAAGGGAGCATAGCATCCCCGAGGGATGGCACGTACCTGCTGCACCACAGACGACAGAATCCTACTAAATCTTCCAATTTGAACAAGAAACGATCCAGCTTTTTCTGTTGCATTATCAATTAAGTTCTCATCCAACCCAATACCAAGAAAACGCGCACGCCATTTCGAAAGACCTCTCAGTTCTCCCATTCTAAATCCAATCATTTCTGCAGCAGGCTGAGAATCAGAAATTTTAGAATTTCAAATTTCAGCAAAAACCTGTTACTGAAAAATAATACTCAAGTTTAAGGTGCAAAAAACAGCAAAGAGACATAAGGATGCATGAGCAATAAGATAACTGTATGGTTGTGAATTGTCATGCAGACTTGCAGTAAGATGTTTGAATGCCCCATATATTAGACGGAAAGATTAGTTGGTACTATGTTCATAGCAAACATTGGACTCAAAGCAATTTGTTAGGTTTGATCAAATTTGCATCCAAAGTAGTTCCATGTATAAAAAGTTTTGCTGAATTCCTCCATAATGCGTAGCAGTAAAAGACAGATGACCTGTAGATGATCAATCACAACTTTCTGGAGCTCTTTTCCAGCCCCACTAACAGTTTTAGCCACCCGTTTGAGCCCCTAAGGATAAAAAATTCAAGTAAAGTGTAAGTCATAATCTTTTTTCATCACTGAACACATCGCGGGGTAGAACATACCGCTTCACCAAGAGAATTAACTAAAAATTGATGAACAGCTGGACTTGTCCTTGCACCCCCCAACAGGCTCAGAAACTCCTCTTGAGAACTCGAGTCAAGTCCTGCAATCTTTTAGCATGAAGATTTGGAGAAGAGGCAAACAGAAAATATGAAAATGATTAATTTTTATCAAGAACGTTACCATGGTCAATAATCAGGGAGGACAAAGCATTGAATTTTTCGTGGTACGCATGCATCGCATCTGACCACTGCTTAGACATGACAGCCATTGATCTTCGTATGACTTCAATAAGATGTTCCACATTGGAAGCTTGTTGAGCCACCTGGTGAAGCTCATTTTTCCTGAAAAAAATGGAGAGAGAAAAAATAAGCCATCACTAGTCAACCAGCAAATCAGGATATGCGTTTCCCATTAAATTAAAGAGGTGCATACAGTACCTCTCAACAAACATTATGAGAGCATGTATCAAAGAAAAATTATGTGCTTGCAACAAGAAGTTGTTATACATATCATATTAAGAAAATTTGTTCGAAAAATATGAAAGCTAATTGAAGAAAAAACATTGACAAGAACTCATATATAATATTTCACAACATCTTTGATTGGCTTATCAAAGATGTTCACAATGAACATAAGTTCAATGTGTGTGGAGAATGATTTAATTCGCACGTGATGGTTAAACTAAAAACAAGCACCCTCATCCCAAATGATATTTTTTCAAATAATTATCAAACTGGAGGACAAATCACCTAGCTAGGACTGTCTCAACATTACTCTTACCAATGTAATGAACTAAAGAACCCCAAATCATGTGAAAATGCATGGTTTGGAATGCAATTCGACTTGGTACCACGGAAACAGAATCTGAGATCAGTTACACAGCTTTCAGGTATTAATCTTACCTCTTCCAAAAAAATTGTGCTGTCAAGGACTAAGCAATGGAAACCTTGCAAATCAATTCCAGACATTTGATTATCACTTGCTTCTGATCCAGTTTCAGAAAGAATACCAGAGCACAAGACAGTGATATGACTGAAATCACTTGACAATGCCATCTGATGAGAAGCAAAATAACAATATTAGGTTAGATTCCTCAAATAGGTGGAACCTGTCATGCTTATAAAAATATCTTTCATTCTAATGAAGAACAAATGAATATAAAGCAATTTCAAAGAAAGATTCTTCCACTAGTAGATAACTTTTCAACTAATTTATACATGACTGCCAAGCTTATGTTTTATGTTCATATGATGCTTCGTGAGTAAGTTACATAGTAATGGAGTTCTAATATGAATTTCTGCAAATTGCCATTTCTCTTCAAAGTTTTGTTTTCTTGGGTTCGTAGGCATAAACTGCTTTAGTATGACCAGGGTATCATCAAGGTGAACCAAATGGAACATGAAATGGGAGAACATGGTTTTACAAACTCAGTTTGCCGAAACATTAGTATTTCTAACCTGCAATGCCACGTGTTTGTTTATGTAAATAGTTAAAACATAACATGTTACAACTGGATACTTGCAACAACTATTCAGACTGAAACATCAATGTTCGGTGTAGATACCAAAATTACAAAACCTTCTACAAACAAAGTTAAACTACCTTGTAAATAGAAGCATCCATCAGGCGGCACGAAACATGGTTCCCCACAAGAAGACTGCCAAAGGCAAGATCGTGTATGTTCTGAAACATGGTTTCAATATGCAAAACCACACAGGAGATTGAGATCATGATATGTTCTTCAGATATTCAAAGATGTAAATAAACAGATCAAAACATTTAACTCTTGAGCATTAACTTACAACTCTTCCTATGGGAAATATGCCAAATATATTGAAGCAAATATTTCCAGCTTTATCCCCACTGCATAATATGTCAAACTTCTGATGCGAAGAATCAAATAGTTCCCAAAATGAGTCATCATTTTCATCCATGAAACCACTACTATCTCCAGGAAGAAGTCCCGGAGTCCGAGGTACTCTAGGAGCAGGTGGGAAAAAACGAGCAGTTCAATCTTCATATGTTGAATTGTAACATTTTCCATCCTAAACAAGTGAAATGAAAAATTATATAGTTACTAAGGTAAAAAGAATATGAAGATTCTAAATGTAATGTATTAAGCAACTTTCTAATAAGAACACAACAAATTTAGTAAAGCAAAATACTGTCATTAATGTTCTTCGTTATTGGCTTAAACAGTACGTGTACATGTATGATTTCATTATGTGTATGACAGCAGTTGTAACAACATATCAAAAAACAAAAAAATAAAAAAACAACTAAACAGAAAACTCTTATTCCTTATTAAGGAAAAGATAATTTTGAATATCACTCTTATGATTCAATTTAGACCAGCAGCCTCTTACACCAAGCTAGATCGTAAATGAAATGATGAACATCTATTGGCAAATAGAACATTTTAATCATTATTATAAAATCGTATGCAAGACAGGTATGCTGAAGCTGCAAATTCTTGTGCTTTATACTTCCACTGAAATGGAATACCCTAATTGAATGAATAGAACTACCGAAGAATCTCATTCAGGAATAAAGTTAAGTAGCCATACCATTATCTTATTTCTATCTTCCTCCCAGTTGAGACAGACAACAGAAACATTATGGAATTTCATACTTCTCAGCAACTTCCCATTCTGCTTTCATTAAATGCACCAAAAGAGACGACATGAATTCCAGTTAGTTTCGAAATCCAAAGGTAGCAAGCAAATAGCATGGATTTGCCTCTTATCATCCATAAATAAGAGAAAATATAACTTTTCAAATATCAGAGGAAGTGTATAAAATCATCTCACTTCCACATCATGTAGCGAAATAGTCCCATCTTCAAGGCCCACTGCAATTGCTTTACCATCCGGACGCCAACATATGGATGTTATGCATTTCCCTATACAAAATATACATAATTGACTTGCAAATATGAACAAAAATATTGAGGCATAATGACAAAGAAACTTCATAATAAATACTATTCCAGCTACTGCCAGCTGTCTTCAGTAACATACTCAGATTTCAGAATCTTACGACTCTCATGAGCAGGAAAAAAAAGAAGGAAATTATCCAACAAATTGAAATCAAAATTCCACTAAAATTAGGGCTCAAAGCATTCAAACCACTACAATGTCAAGTTACCAATTCACCACTGCAAACTTCACAAGGGAACCAAAATTTTTTCATTTCAGTAAGAATATCAGCAATCCTCTCACTCTCGGCATTACTTAATATCAATCCTATGAAATGCAGGAAGTGCCACTCTTCATAGTTCCCCAAAACCTTGACTATGCCCGGGCACATGTCTCCCAAAATTTGTGCTTTAAAGAAGACAATTTTTGCTTACCAGAAGCGGTCGTCCAGAGCCTCTGCCAATTGAAGCGGTGGAGAAGAAGCTTGGAATCCTCAGTCACCATGGCTAGTAAATCCTTCTCCGGATTCCATTCAGCTATCTTAATCTGCAGGAGTAAAATTGTTAGAAATTACACCCAAGAAAAGCATATCTTACACAATTCCCATGTGAGAGAGAGAGAGAGACCTGGGAGGCAATGGGTTTGTCGAATTGGAGCTGAAATGGAACCACTCTCTGAGATTCGTCGGCTTCCATTGGAAGGCTTTGGGAGTGACTGAGAGAAGAGAAGAGAACACTGAGGCGGCCTTTTGCTGATTTCAACTCTTGTAAGCAAAAGCTCCTTAAACCAAGTTCTTTTCTTTTCCCTTTTTTTTTTTTAATATAATTATCACTTTATATGGCCTTTTCCCTTTTTTTTTTTTCTATTTGAAACATATTTACTTTCCCCATAGTTTGGGAAATATTAATTCTGAAGTGGATTTATAATATTTAACATATATAAAAATTTAAATTTTCACCCCCATAATATAGTCATATGTCATTTTAGGTCCCTCAACTATCTGAGTTGGCAAGCATGTATTATAGGATTTGTAATTTATTTTAGGGTTAAATTCACTTTACGCCCCTTCTATTATGAATCATATCAAATACCCCCCTTGGATTCTTAATCTTTTGTCGGCTCTTTCTCCCTCTCGATCATGTCCTGCTCGTCGCCCTGCCTGGTGGACTTACCACCAGAGGGCTTTGTTAAAATTAACTTTGATGGCGCGTTATTTAATAGTAGCGACAAATATAATTTTGGGAAAATGGCCAAAAACCATAAGTGTTAAGTTGTTTGTATTGGGCCATTGGTGAGTTCGTAAACTTGCTGGCTTGTTTGAACCTACGGTGGTGAAGGGATTTGCTGCCAAATGTGAGCTGATTAAAGTAGGGAGTAGGGACGGGGTAACAAATATGTTTTTCTTGAATGTAGATAAATATATGATAATTTCTTAAAGTGCAATAAATGAGTTTTTTTCATTAAGTTATCAGCCATAGAATCTGAGAATATTGTAATTTCTAACTGCTAATTATTTGGATGTTATCATACTTCCATGATTTGCAGACAGTTCTTTTGCTAAAGTATTGATCTTAACAGTTGGCTTTCCTTCATGGATTTCATTTTGGCTTGTGGACTCCGAAAAAACCGTATCTGAGACATTCAAAAACTTGTGAGCTAAATTACTTTTCAATGTTTACTTTTAACTCTTTCACAAAGATTTTCTTTGGCCATTTTGTTAATCTTAATAGATAATAGACTATATTATTCACACTTTTAACCACCACAGACTGCCTTCTACATGAATCAACAAATGATTCAAAGAGAGATCAGTATGGAACCCATAGATCTTTTTACCATGAAGAGAATCTCAATAGAACATGTAAGGATTGTGAATGTTCTAGAAGGCGAAAAGTTTCGGGAATCGTAGTTAATTCTGAACTTACTGGTACAGGATCCACTGAATCTTCATATCCATTATCAGGTATTTACCCATAGATTCCCTTTATTTTTTATTTAAATTATTTATCTCTGTTATTCTCACATCTCTTCCCCACCCACCACCCCCTTCTCTCGTATTTCGTTTTTTTTCAGAAATTTGGTTGAATTCAAAGGTCAGAGGAATTCTCTTTTATGCTGTAACAGCTTGTGCTACCATCATTTTGTTCGTGCCCATGCTTCTAGAACATCCCTTTGTCCTCGTGCTTGATCGGTACCGTAGGAAAGCCCATTATCTTGTTGCCAAAGCTTGGGCATTTCTGTCAATTGCTCCTTTTGTTAAGATTGAATATGAAGGATTGGAGAATCTGCCTCCAACAGATGCCCCTGCTGTGTATGTGTCGAATCATCAAAGCTTTTTAGATATATATACTCTTCTGACTCTTGGGAGAGGCTTCAAATTCATTAGCAAGACTTCGATTTTTCTTTTTCCGATTATTGGTTGGGCCATGTTTTTGCTGGGTGTTATTCCTTTCAAGCGCATGGACAGCAGAAGTCAATTGGTACTCATTTCTTCTTTTTAATTTGGGATGATTACATTGACTTACCGTGAGGTTTAGCCTAATTACAAAAACTTCCCCTAAGGTTTGAGACATTACAAAAACTTCTCTTAGGATAACCTGAGTTTTCTCCTTAGGGAAAGATCGCATAGAAAATATAGGTATGTCGCCGAAACTGATGCAATGTAAAATGATTTTCAGGATAAGTTTTTGTAATTTCTCATATTTCAAGGGAAGTTTGTATAATTAGGTCCAATCTCTGGGTATGTCATTGCAATTATCCCGTTCAACTTTTTCTTCGCATTAAAGCAATTGTGTCTCTCACTATTATTATTGTTGCTGCTGCTACTACTACTGCTACTGTTATTGTTTCTTTCTCTTTTTTGTTTTTTTTTTTTTTTAACTTTTAAGTTGTTGCAACTGTTCATTTAGGACTGCCTTAAGCAATGCATTACTTTGATCAAGAAGGGGGCATCGGTCTTATTCTTTCCTGAAGGTACTCGGAGTAAAGATGGGCATCTAGGTCCTTTTAAGGTAGGATTTGTTTCCCTCCTCTATGGCTGTTCTTCAAGATAAACTGTTTGCAATTCTCACATGAAGCTTCAAAAATATTAAGTGGAAAACTACGAAGTTATCTACATTTTGCTGTTGTATATCTGTAGGGGGAGAATTTTTATGTTAACCGGTTCTCGGGCCCCATTTATGCACCAATTGTTCAGATTGCGCCACATTATGGATGTCAGTACTTTATTTCAAATAAATTATTGATGCGTCAACAACTTCACAGAAATTCTTAGAAGAAGTGACTTTGTGCTTTTAACCAATAGAACAGAAATGGGTTGGGTTGTTTTACTGCTTGTGCCTGAAATAAAGCTAGAAGCACCATTTTTATTTTTGGGGGGTAAGCTTTAAGGTTATTTTTCTCTACTATGTAAAAGTGTTTTTGCTCATTCTTCTCTAAACACTCCCAGGTCCCTACTTTTACTATGATAATATTTTACAATTTTTACTTCTCCTAAAGCAGAAGTTTCGGCAAGCGCACCCCAAACTTATATTTGAACTCTCATTCAGGCTATTCTTTGAATCGTTGCAGTGGATCTGAAATCAACTCATTTAGATTCTCTCTGTAAAGGGGATAATTACACTTAAATACCCTCGTGATTCGCCTAATTACGCAAAATCTCCTTGAGGTTTGAGAGATTACAAGACCTTAACCTATCAAAGAATTTGATTACGTTTGGATTGATGAATTTCGGTAACATCATCCCTAATTCTTTTTGTATGAACCCAATTTTGCCTCTTGCTAATCAATATTTAAAGTCTAACTAAATAAGTATAATAGCATGCGTTAGGCCAAAACCACAGTAGAAATTTTGTAATTTTTCAAATCTGAGGAGAATTTTCTGTAAGTAGTTGAAACCACAGGTGTAGCTATCCCTTTTAAATGCAGCCTATATGTGCTTACCTTTTAGAGGAAAAAAACACGTAAATGACAATGTATTAACATGCGAATCATTTTTTGGCTGGAAATTATTAATTTTTCATCGGAAATGAAACACGTATTAACACATAAATGGCCGAGATGGCAATCCGAAAATTTTTATAAACTACAGATGACAATGTGAAACATTTGAAAGTTAGGATAAAAAGTTGGAAAAATGGTCTTAGTTCATGGGGTAAATTGTTTTTTCCCGTGCCTCTTAACATTACTATAATTTGTGATCACACCATTGTATGAATGATTGTTTTGCAGAAAGGTGCATTCAGTGTTGCAGCAAAGACTGGCGTTCCTGTTGTTCCAATAACTCTTGTTGGAACAGGTTCGATCATGCCTGCTGGTATGGAGGGAAGAGTAAATCCAGGATCAATCAAACTTATTGTTCACCCCTCGGTAGTAGGAGACAAACCCGACACACTTTGCAATGAGGCTAGAAATATTATAGCTAATGAGCTCAATCGTCATGGCTAAGAGCATCAATTTCTTTAGAAGATTATGAAGATGGGTGAGGTTTTTTTTTTCACCGGAATTTTTCTTCTGTTTTATGGGGTGCCTAAACTGGTGCCTGGAGCAGTAATATAGCAATAACACATTTTCTCTTGTTTCATATTTTGAATAATTACAAAGGCTATCTTTTGTAAGCTGTAAAAAAAAAAAATGACATGAACGTTGCAATAATACATTTATGGCTCGAAAGTTGATATTCGTTGTTTATTGTGTTGGAACTGTTTATGGCATGATTCACAATTGAATGAGTTGATAGTATCTCTTGTACTTATTGCAGGGGTTTAATTGCTTAATCACAAGAATATATGAAATTGTCCAACAGAAATAATTTACCATTACGAAAATATATCTTCTAAAAACACTATATAGTACAATATGGTGGTTTAACTTGACAAAAGAAACTCAGAGCATTTTATGCAGCTGTTGGATACTGTACTTTCAATCACCTAAGATATATAACATTGTGGATATCTTACATCGTTCTATTTTTTTTTTTTTTTTTGGAAGCATTGTGGGATATCTTACATCTTTCTATTATTCACATTGAAAATTGGTCCCAATCGGTTTCTTTTTTACAAGTCTCGTCTCAAAAAATTTAAAATCGACAAAATTACACCACTTGTTTAACAAACATTTGGAACATAGGACTTCCGTCCCAACATTAACCGGACACACTAGAAACAAAACATACATTAGAAATATTTGCAATAATTAGATGGGCCAACTTTCACCTAAAAGGTATGTGCACGCCCATACGGGGTTCTTGAATCTTGATAGGTATTACAAACGTGTGTAATAAAAACTATCTAATAGAATTTAAAGAAAAAGTAATTTAAATCAAGGATTGAATAATATAATTAAGGAAAAAACACAAAATAATTAAAGAGAGAAACAATTTGAATTAAAGGGAGTAAGAGGATCTAAATTGAACAAACAATAAAAGAAAGAAGCAGAGAGAACAGAGGGGAAAAAATGAAAAAATAGGGTCTATTGAGACAATTTGAATTATGATGAATTTATTTGTCAACAAAAAATTACTAAAAAGCCAATATATATATATATATATATATATATATATATATATATATATATAGCAATAGTGGTATATATTTTGGGTAGATGCAAAATTGGCATTTGAAGTGAGTAGTCGTTTTCCCATCCGTATTAATCCCCACTTAAATAATTTCGTCCTAAACTACAGTTTTACACACTCCATGTGCTAAAACAAACTTCATTTGTAAATGATGATGGGACACTTACCGAAAGACTTAATAATTACACAAATATTATATTATGATATTTAACTTAATTACATAAATTTTTTATACTAAGCTAGAGATCCTTAGAATAATCTCTCTCACCGTGTTGCTTTTTATTTATTTCTTAACTCATTTTTTTTTCTCTTATAACACTCTAATTTTTTTCTATTATATTTTTTCTCATATTTTTTATTTCAATTTTAACTATTTTTTTTATTAATTTAGCATTATTTTATTTAGTATATTCATTCATTTATTACAAATTTATAATTATATCAAAAATAATTAAATATTAACATGAAAATTTTAATTTACAACTTCCTCCAATAAATGGTCTACACATATGGAGGGGTGCTAGTGTAATTAGATAATTTACACAAGGGTATTTACACAAGCCACAAGGGTACTTCCTGCAATTTTCCTTATACTTTGTATAACCGTTCCTAACTGATCTAAAGCAGCTGAGTTGTCTGCTGTTTGTTGTTTAGGGTTCAATAATTTCTGCAGCAGGCTGAGAATCAGAAATTTTAGAATTTCAAATTTTAGCAAAAACCTGTTACTGAAAAATAATACTCAAGTTTAAGGTGCCAAAAACAGCAAAAAGATATAAGGATGCATGAGCAATAAGACAACTGTATGGTTGTGAATTGTGATGCAGAGTTGCAGTAAGATGTTTGGATGCGATTATTTAGTACTACGTTCATACCAAACAGTGGACTCAAAGCAATTTGTTATGTTTGATCAAATTTGCATACAAGGTAATTCCATGTACAAAAAGGTCTGCGGAATTCCTCCATAATATGTAGCAGCTAAAGAGAGCTGGCCTGTAGATGATAGATCACGACTTTCTGGATGTCATTTCCAGCCCCACCAACAGTCTTAGCCACCCTTTTGAGCCTCTATGGATCAAAAATTCAAATGAAGTATATATGTCGTAATCTATTTTCATCATTGAACACATCGCGGGGCAGAACATACCGCTTCGCCGAGAGAATTAACTAAAAATTGATGAACAGCTGCTGGGCTTGTCCATGCTTAGAAACTCTTCTTGAGGACTTGAGTCAACTCCTGAAATCTTTTAGCATAAAGATTTGGAGAAGAGACAAACAGGAAATGTGAAACTGATTAGTTTTTATCAAGAACGTTTACATTGTCACGCCCCATTTCCGAGGTGCAACACGGCAGTGCCCGTAAGCCCCGAGAGACTCAAGGACACTAAGCCTCAATAATAGAGCAACTAAATTCAAACCAAATATTTAAATAAATACTTTCGTAGTGCAGCGGTAGACAAAACCTATCTATTACAGTCCATGTGTTCAGTCTCACCCAAAATCTCAAACTGGCAATACTATAAACATAAATTGAAATAACTGAAACTATAATCTACTAAAACGTAAATGTCTTTCAACAGCCCCAGAATTGTTCCTTCTCCGTGTTCTCTAAATCGTCTTCTGCAAAATTGTTAGGGTGGGGTGAGCGAAACTAGCCCAATAAGCGATGTTCTTCCCTCCATTGGTCTCTGCATTAAATGTATGACGTAATCTACTATTCTTAGTGGAAATTCCTCATAGCTCAAATCTTCTTTAACTTGTAATGGCTCTGACTCGAGTACATGGTTCGGGTCTGATATATATCTACGGAGTTGTGAGACGTGGAATACATTATGTATCCTGGACATTTCTGGTGGCAACGCCAACCTATAAGCCACTTCTCCTTCCACGTCAGTCACAAATGCTAAATAGGTATCAGCTCCCTGCTTGATTTCCCTCTCGATTTATACCGCCGATAATATAAGGCTAGACTTTCCTGTTCGATTCTTCTTACCTCCTTTCAGACTATAACTATTTCCTTTCGATGGATGAAAGTTTATAGTCTTTTCTCTACAATCGACATGTGCATAGTTGTTAGCCAACCACTCCATTCCTAAGATTATCTCAAACCCACTCATGTTGATTTGAATTAAATCGGCCCTATGTTCGATAGCCTCAATCCCAATGGTACAATCCTTATACACTAGGTTGGAGACTAAAGTTCTGTTCGTAGGGGTGGCTACTCTATAAGGTACGTCTATAATTATTGGTTTATCAACAAGATATTTGGAAAACCATTTTTTTGCCACAAAAGAATGGGAGGCACCACAGTCAAATAATGCGAAAGCAGGCACATTGTTAATGGTAATCGTACCTGTCACCATATCCTCTGCGCTAATTGCTTCCTCCTCTGTCAGTGCAAACACTCTGGCGTTCTTTTTAGGTTTATACCCCTGATTCTGGTAGGTCGACTTGGCATTGGCATTACCAGTTCCATCTACTCTTGGATCCGGATCTGGACAGTTCATAACCTTATGATCAGGCTTCCCGCACCGAAAACAGGCTCCACTTTTCCACCTGCACTCTCCCTCGTGTTTGCGGTGACAAAGTATGCATTCCTTAAACTCCTTAAATTCCTTCGGTGCTTGTCTTGGGGAGTAAATGTCTTTCATCAACCACGACAGGTAGACAACGATAGATGACATGATTAGATGTAATATCATACATTTCGAATAATAAATATTTGATAGGAGATTCAATATGAATAATTGGGTGTCCCACACGAATATTTAATAATATTAATATGATAACATTATTTTTTAAAATATTTCTATACATTAGAGGATTATAGTATACTAAATTCGATTTTATTCAATGTGCAACTTCACAAAATATGATCAATTTTCAAAGTTTGAAATATAAACATCGAATAGATCGAGCTTTATATTTATGTCTATTATGCAACTTTTATTGATAATATCACATTTCATGTATTACTATTGAAAGCAATGCGTTGTTACTCCTTTTGTTCTTATTTTTTAAAGTTTATCATGGAATTATTTTCTCACTTTTTGATATCTATACTTTATTTCTATTTATTTAACAAAATTCATGATTGTCGAATCCTAACCCCGATAATATTAAGGATAAAATATCTTAAATTCATTATATTGTCGAGTCTTGATTCTTTTTTAAAAAAAAAAATCAGTGTGTGAAATATTGCCTTCTTACAATATGGACTGTGAAAAAATTATAATATTTTATACAGCTATGTGAATAAGATCAGATGTCTCAACAACCGCATCGAATTTAAAAAACTAAAGAAACATAAAGTAATTAACTTATGTGGGCAGCAGCCTCTTACCGATTCAACTAGGGGTGTTCACAAAAAACCGAAACCGAAAAACCGAACTGAAAACCGAACCGACTTCGGTTCGGTTTTCGGTCAGGCCTTTTTTTATTTTCGGTTTTTCGATTTTTTCGGTTCGGTTGACCAGTTAAACCGAATTGAACCGAAAACCGAATTTTTTTTTTTAATATATATATATGTATATATATATGTGTGTGTGATGTGATATATATATATATATATATATATATATATATATATATATATATATTACTTATTTGGCAAAAATATATATGTATATATATAATAATTATATTTATAAATATAGATATAAATAATTATATATATAATAATTATAATTATATTCAATTTTTTTTTTTTTAAATAATTTCTGACTTTCGGTTTTTCGGCCGAAAACCAAAACCGAACCGAACACGATTCGGTTCGGTTCGGTTTCGGTTTAATTTTTTCGAAAACCGAAAGTTCGATTAACCGAACCGAACTTTCGGTTCGGCCGAAAAACCGAACCGTGAACACCCCTAGATTCAACGTTTCCAAAGTCTAAATTGTACAAAATAAATAAAGAATTTTCAATAAATTAATAACAGTTTACTAAACTTCTCAAAAAATTTGAAATCAAAATTGCCCCGCTTGTTTAACAAACATTCCAAATATAGGACTTCCGTCCAAACATTAACCGGACACTTCCGATGTACGTAACTTTTAAAAATATATTATTTTATCATGTTATATCGTCTCAGTCATTCGATATTTATCACTTTTTATGTAAAAAATTTATTAAAAATTCGCATTGTCGTATCTATTTCATGTCGTGTTTATATTATCATATTCATATTCATGTATTATCTTTGGATACATGAGAACACTCGACTGTTAGCGAGACGGGAAAATGCATTTGGCTTCTATGTTTAAGCTGTAATATTAAAATCTAATTGGCCAAATCATCATTATTGCTGGGCCAAAACTTATATATATTGTCTATATAAATTTTATTATGTTTATATAAGTTTTCTAAGAAATAAATTAGAGAGGCATAAGATAATACCAACTACCTGCAGCCCTCTACTCTGCTATGACCTGCTCTGGTATTATGTTAACTAGTATACATATGCTTTGTCTAACATTCTATCAAATTATGACAGTGAGGTAAAAATTGTCCAAGCAGTAGAAGACAACGGCAAGTAGCATCGTAATCAATCAATCAAATTATGACAGTAAAATCTATTGAAACAAATTATATTTATTTTGGAGTTACTACCGCTTAATCATGCTATCACAGATATTAAACTAAAATTTAGTGACGCGTGAATACGTTTTGATAAAAAATAAAAACGGCAAATTAATGAACTACGTTAACTATTCATAAACTACGTTAACTATTCTTATTTCTGCTGTAATATTAAAAAAATTAAAAATTTCAGTAAGTAAGACAAACTCATAAAATTGAAATAATATAATTAGTAGAAATGTTCGTGTACGATCTACGATGCATGGGATAAATTTATATTTGTAATATCGATAAAAATCTTGTCCAAATAGAGGTACAGGTAGTCAACAACCCAATTAGAAAACAGATTCTTTATAAAAAAAAAGAAAATAATAATAGTTAACTCTTTCTTGATCGTATCTACTAGACTACTACACAGTCACAGAGGGAGAGGGAGAGGGAGAGAGAAACTTGAAAGCATATTTACTTCGAGTAGAGTGAGAATCAGCCAAACAAGAAGCTGAATTCAAATATTGATTTTGTTGGCGTACTGGAAATTTGTTCCATTACTGTGGATTTGTGAAGTTGTGTTTAAAGTTCAATATTTTTCTAACGGAAACTTCAAAGACCCGTGTTATTGGAAAAAAGTCCACCATGAAATCAATGTGCAAGTAGCTATTCGACTCACCGGCGGTGCAGAGTAACAGTGAACGAAGTTCGCAAGGAAACCCTAGAAGGAAGCGAAGTATTAAGTTGGGGATGCAATTACATTATGAATGGGAAAGGATATTGGATGGTAGAAAAATTGTTAAAGTAAACCTATCCATTATAATCTTACAAACATGTTAAATTTTCGAAAATTTGAAACTTAACTAATTAACTACTATATATTATGCCGCAACAAAAATAAGCTATTCTTCAGACTTCAATAGTGCATGATTATTTTCAAATGAGTCCTGCCAATTGTAATTAATTAATGTGCGGCCAGCTGGCTCTTTCGATTGGTTAATTGTTTAGTTTGAACTTTGAAGAGAATCTTTATTCTTTTGCAGGTTTTCATACACTAATCAACTAATTAATGCGTGTTGAGGTGTACGAGTACATTACTTAATTACCCAGTTGGTACGATGATCACTTAATCAATCCATTAGTTAATTTGTACACTTCGAAGCAGGTTTTCCTACATCACAGTTCACATGTACTGCATTATTGCAAAATTCAAAGAAATCAATTTATCAGCTGAATTTCCTTTTGCATTCCCATTTCATCTCATCGGCGGAAATTGCAGTCTCCATTGCTCCTCGGTAAGATAACTACTCAATCTATTAGTTAGTTGTGTAGTTTGAAGAGAAAAACCCAAAAATGGAATTTTTCATTAAACTGGAAGAGAAATTGTTTTAGAGACTAAAGATCATTGTTTGTTATGTAGAAACAATGGCGGAAGCTGTAGTCTCCATTGCTCTTGAAACCCTTCGCGATTTGTTGCTTGAAGAAGCGAGATTCTTATCTGGAGTGAGCGGAGAAGTGAAGGCTTTGGAGAAGCAACTGAAAGAGATAAAATGTCTGCTTAAAGATGCAGACAAAAGGCAACACGAAAGCGAAACCATAAGTAATTGGATAGCTGAAATCAGAGATCTTGCTTTCAGATCTGAAGATGCCATCGAAACCTATGCCATCAAAATCTCTTCCAAAAGGGGACGAGGCTTCAAGAAGCTCCTTAGAAGATTTTCTTGTCTCATGAATGAGAGCTTCTCACTCCATCAAATAGGCTCAGAAATTTCAATAATCAAATCTGAGATTGCAACAGTGAAACAGAACATGCAAAATTCCGGTATAAAAAACACCCGTCAAGGCGAAAGCTCAACTGCAGGTACAAATGATAACCAACGATGGAAAAGGCAAACCTCTCCCATTGAGAGTGAAGATTGTTTTGTGGGAAAGGATGACGACCTGAAGCAACTTGTTTCCCTTATAGTTGATCCTGACAAACAACAACGAGTCATTTCTATATGGGGAACGGGTGGTATTGGGAAGACCACCATAGCCAGAAAAGTATACAATCACACCAACATCAAGCGTTCTTTTGAATGCTTTGCTTGGGTATGTATTACTCAGCAGTGTCGTATCAGATCAGTTTTGGAGGATATCCTCAAGCAACTAATTCCACAGGAAAGGGATGGTATTTCAAGTCTAACCGATGTAGAGTTGCTTCAAAAACTTGGCCAAATTCAACAGGCAAAAAGATGCATGATTGTTCTTGATGATCTTTGGCAAATTGAGCACTGGGATGGTCTAAAACATGCCTTCCTTATTCAAGGTTCAAGTAGCAAAGTGTTGATGACCACTCGGAAACAAAAGGTTGCAGATATGGGATTTGCTTTTGAACTTGGCTGTCTAAGCCCCGATGACGGCTGGAAATTACTCAAGATTAAAGCATTCCCTTACAACAATATCCCAGGTTGGTCACCTTTCTTGCATCATACCTGCGCATAGGCCTGTAAATGAATGGGGATTCCCCAGGTCCAGACCCTTTTTTTTTTTTTAAATACTCAGGCCCAGATCCATATATCAGGCTCAGATCCAGATCCAATTTAAATTTTTTATGGGTCTGGGTTTGGATATACACCCATATAAGGTCCAATTACCCATTATTCAAATCCTACACAATGTATATCAAAACCCATAATTATTAAATTATTTTTAAAAAAAATATTAATCATTTTAATTTTATCTTACTATTTCAAATATATCTTGATCTCATACATACGCGGGCTCAACAATTTGAATAATTGATATATATTAAAAAAAACAAATTGATGTTGAATATAAGTTTTAAGCCTCAAAGAATTATGATTTGTATTTGAATTTAAATTTTTAACCCCAACTTAAAATCACGAATTAATTGTATTTAGCGCAACTTCAATATATATTTGGACCTACCCAGTAAAAACCAATTCAGATGACATATTTACCATCGAGCCTGATAGTTCGAGCTTGATCATAAGCTTATATAATAATTCTTGTGTTATTTGTTTTTAGGAAAACATGACTCTGTTAGTTTTTTTATATAACAAAGATTACAACAGAGAAATGATATAAAATCAAACCTTAAAGAACATAATATTGGAGAATCTCTTGTTCACTAAATTCAGGTAGGTTTTCAGCCTTCATTAAGATTGGGGGAAAAATAAAGCCTTAAACTGGGGGAAAAATTATCCTTAAATTATTATTGCTTACCCCTTAAAATCCTTAAATTGCAACCGCAATACTTAGTGGCATGAAATATCAGTTTGACGTACTTAATGTCCCAAATTTGTAATTTTCTATATATAAATACAAATATTCAGTGATATATATAAATGAACACACACACACATACATACATATATATATATATATATATATATATATATATATATAATTTAATAAATATAATATAAAGGGTACAATAGTAATTTTATATAAGAAAGTGAAGAAGAATCCTACTTAAGTTGTAATTTTAGCGCGTGAACAACAACCTACGCCTTTAAGGTTTTCTTTGCAACTATTTTAAAATACAATATTTTTTATATGACATTTTATATCATAGGAATTTTCTTGTTATTTATCTCTAACACAGGAGTGAATGGTGAAAAACCCTTCTTTTAATTTTAAAAAATTGAGGTATATTTGGTATTTTGTCTAAAAAAAGGTTGTACAATATTAATATGGCCCGAACAGACAGACCTTGATATAAAATCAAATCTCACAAAACACAAAGTTGAAGATGATTAATTTTGATTTAGAGATTCCAGATTTTGAATGGAAGAGATATTAAGTTAAAAACTCACCATTACAAAGTACATAATAAAAAGCATATTAAATTAACAAGTGTTTTAACTTTTCCAGATAAATGACTTCATCATAAATTAAATTCCCTAAGTGCGTATTTATGGAACGGATAATAAAGCTGCTCAACGCCGGTTCCGTTGTTTTGCAGAAAATTTTGGCATGGATGAAAAACAGCTTGAAAAATTTGGGAAAGAAATGGTACGCAAGTGTGGATATTTGCCCCTCATAATTTTGGTACTTGGAGGGCTCTTGAGTGAAAAAAAATCAATTGAGGAGTGGTTGTCCCTGAATGAAAATATGAATGCATATCTATATAGAGGGGAGAATGAGATTCATGGAGTACTAAGATTAAGCTATGGAGATCTACCTTTTTACTTGAAACCATGCTTTCTATTCATGGGTCAGTTTAGGGAGGATGAAGAGATAAATTGCGGTGACTTGCACAAGATGTGGATAGCACAGGGTATGATCTCACATGAGCATCGAAGAAAGGATCAGACACTAATAGATGTTGCTAAGGCTTATTTTAGTGAGTTGGTCTCTAGGTGTCTTGTTCAAACTTCATCTTGGGATAGGAAATTTAATGGAGAATATGAAATCTGCCAACTTCATGATGCAGTGCGAGAGCTATCTTTGTTAGAGGGAAAAAAGGAGGGATTCAATTTCCAGATTATGAATTATCGAGGAGGAGAATTCAACCGCCTATTGAACGAATCATTGTCGAGTAATAAATCAAGGTATTTGGCAATCCATTTTGAAGGACAAATAGCATCAAACCTAGATAGATTGACAGTTCATCGCGAAGATACACGACACGTTCGATCACTTCAATTCCTCAACAAAATAGAGGGTGAGAGGATTGAGTTTCAGCATAGTACGCTTGAGTTAGAGAAATTCGAACGGCTGAGGGCTCTAGTTTTCGTGAATTTTAGATTTGAAGGAAGGCATTGGAAAGGGATCGGTAATCTAATACACCTTAGACTTTTAACCTTGAATAAATGTGAATTGGATGAGTTGCCGTCATCCATAAGAAATTTCAAGTACTTGCAGACACTTGATCTAACTTTTTGTTGGAATGTCAAAGTGCCAAATGTATTAAAAGAGATGCATCGACTGAAACAATTGGGCCTTCCCTTTTATAAGAAAGAGTGGGTAGAACGAAACAAATACCATTTAACATTGGAGGGTTTAGGTGAGCTTGAGCTACTTGATAACTTCGACAGTTGGGTGCATGATTTCAAATCAATCATGACAATGAAGAATCTCTTGGAGATATCCACATCCATGCATGACAATGAAAGCTTGTCGGTTGTCATTCATGCCATTACCACAAACCTGACAAATTTGAGTAATTTCCAACTACTGATCGGGAGTGGTTGCCAGATAGAGTCAACAGAAGAAGGCTTAGTTATTCTCAAGAGTGTGTTCTCATGTCAAACTCTCCATGAGTTGTCTATATTTGTGCCCATAAAGAAGTTGCAACTTGAGGAGTGTGTAATCGAAATAAGTACCTCAAGAATTCATAATCTATTTTTAGCTAATTGTGAGATTGAGGATGATCCAATGGAAATACTGGGGAAATTTCCTTTCTTAGAGGATCTATATTTATACGGCAGAGTCTTTGTGGGGGAAGAGATGAAATGTCATGCGTCTGGTTTTCCCTGTCTTAGGAAAATTGGTGTAGATAGTTTACTGAATTTGAGGGAATGGACCGTAGAGCAAGAAGCAATGCCCCTTCTCTCTTCAATACACATCGAAAATTGTCCTCGTTTGGAGAAGATACCCGATGGATTCAGATTCACTCAAAAACTTCAAGAGTTGACAATTATAGGAATGCCTGAATTGGGAAAAAAAGTTGATGCAGGAGAAGGCGAGGATTTCGACAAAGTCAGTCATGTGCCTTCCATCATCATAAGATGACTAATTATTTTCTATTCTCAGGTAATGCGTATATACATGATTCTGGCTATATATATTTACTTTTCCTATAAAATCTTTTTTTAATATTCTGATCAGTTATATATTTTTCAGATTCTTGCGCTCATTGACGGCCACATATACTCTATCATTCAGGTAAAAGCTTAAAGCAACATGGTACTATATGTTATCTCTCTTGTTAAATTTTATTATTATCCTTGTTTTAGATAATTATGAAAAAACAATATCATGAAATACTTAGGTTTGGGGGGGGGAAAAAAAAAAAAAAAAAATATATATATATATATATATATAACAGCAATTTAAAAATATCCCGTAAGCTTTGGATTTTAGGCTACTGTGTAAAAAAATATAGGAAAAACATGTATTCTTAGCAAACTTTGCAATTCAAAAATGAAGAGGATTTTTGCAATCCAATAGCAATTTGTATTACAATTTTTAAATTAAGGGGGTTCTCTGGATAATATATCTAATCTTAGGTGATCTTGAAGCAACTTGGCTTATCTTATAATTTAGGATAGTTTACATAATTACATCTGATTACCCTACATTTAAGTTTAATTACAACATAGTTCATTATTATCGAAAAATTACATTTTAATCCCTATAAATTTTGTTTGTTCTGACGGTTTGATGAGTGTTACATTGAATATATGACCAAAATTACAAAGTAATACCTAAAATTACAAATATAAACAAAACGATCCCTACAAATTATAAATTTAACAACAAATATAAACAATAACGGACCACAAACTGTTCTCAAAGTTAAGAATTAAAATATAATTTCCTGATAATGATAAACTACGTCGTAATTAGGCCTAAATGCAAGGTTGTCAGATGTAATTATTCCTATAATTTATATCAGACATACTGCCAATATTCATATAATATGTAGTAATATTAACCTATATACAGCAGAGTTTTGAATTGAGAAATATTTCGAGCCCTTTTCTTAGAACTCTGCACATACTATATATTTTACTTTATACTCCACGATTTATTTCTTTTTTTTTTTTTTTTTTTTTGATTTATTTCATTTTGAATTTGCAGGTAACTAAACCGTCAGGGGAGGTGTCAGATTCTAAAGATTTTTAGCAGAAAGTGTTGGTTCTTGTTATCTTTCTATTTTCATGTTTTCTCCGATTTTTAGCAGAAAGTGTTGGTTCTTGTTAATCTTTCTATTTTCATGTTTTCTCCTTTTATGTAATTGAATGTGTTTGCTTATTGCATTTCAAGAACTTTGAGCCCTTCACATGTAAAGACTAATTATTTTGTTTGTGCGTGCGTAAACTTCATATGGGTCTAATTTCCGGTACTTAAATAACAAATTTGTTATGTATTCTGTTTTCAGCCCATTATTTGTGTCGTTGTTTGTGACGTGTAATATTTTACTTTTCATGCAATACCCAAATTATTAAGTGTGCATTCAATATATAGTTAAATAAACATATGACCAGTGATCTAATACTGAAGGATTTAATTGCTTAATTCACAGGAATTTATGAAATCAGCCTACAGAAAGAGTTTACCTCTACCAATATATACCTTGTAAAAACACTATACAGTACAACATGTCAAAGAAGCAGTTTTGAGGGTGTTTAATTACCAATAATTTATTCAGAATCTGAAATTTCATCTTCATCTTCATCTTCGTCAAGGATATATACCAATGCACGTTTTCTTGCGGCGAAAACACAAGCGACACCTCTGGAAGCTGAAATCAGAATGAAACTAAAACATAAGGTGAAATGTATTTTAACTAAAACACAAATATATAGTTGTCTTAATTTTCCAAAACAACCCATTCAACTTGACAGTCAATGAAAATAATGCCAGTTTTAATTTATGGGATCTTTAACATAAAGCCGACGGAGTAAGATAATGGAGCGAAGACGATGACACTCACCGCTAACTGCCAATGGAGCAACCACAGGGTGAGAAATTTCTCGGACCTTTTCGTTCTCCAATTGTAGGTACATAACAGAATCCTATAAACAAGATAAACCAGTTACTTGTTTATGGCATCGTCTTAGAAAGGAAGGTATTCACGAGCTGACTAATTCTTAAATGCCTTCGACTATCTTGATTTCAGTTTACCTATTCAATACGTTGTCTGCTATTTACTGTACATAAGGGAATATGATTTTTGAGCATCGTAGCAGCACGTATAAAAAGTAAAAAAGAAATGAAATCTCAAGTTTTCACTCGCATGCATGAACGTATACCTGAAGTTCGTGAAGAGTCCAAGAGTTGGCTAAGGATGATCTTGTGATCGACACAAATGGAAGGTCATTTGCTTGTATAATCATCATACAAGCATTTCCTGAGCTTTCGGAAGGCATAGTTACCTCATTTAACAACACCACAATTTGTTCCTCCTGTTTAATTTAGACAAGATATGAGAATCTGACATCCATACAAAATAAGATAGAATAAACCTTCTCATACTTACTTTATATAGAGATAGATCCACGCATTGATAACCATCAGGGATACGTAACAGAGCAATTTCTAGTGAAGAACGGCCGTTTTTTGAGTTTTCTAGATCATGTATGAGCCCCTTCGCTATGCCTACGCAATTTGCGATGTTCGGAAAAGTCTCAGCAGGTACCATGAAAGAAGTATAATCAGTAGGCCTGAGATCGGTGGCTCCATGATTCACAGTCGTATGAGAAGCTCCCTTTCAAATACAACATGCAAAATTAAATAAATGCAGAATCAGTTTTCTTTCTTTGAAATTTTGAGTATATGATAAATATGGATCTTGAACTAGTATTCATGATTGATAATGCATATTATAACAGTTTGATAGGTTTAGAGGTTACAATAAGTACTCCATTGGCAGTTAAATGATGTTATGAATTAATATACTGGGTAAACTGGAAATTCGGGACACTAAATGACCTCAAGTTGACATTTTGGATAATAAATACGGTATGTTGCATTCAAGCTACGATAACTCTTAAATTTTAGCGATTTCAGAACCGACGTGATCGGAGACCTCATCACATGCCTGAAATCTGCATGTATACCATGCCAGAATACAACATGGCAAATTATTGTCCAGAATCTCAACATGAGGACAATTAACGTACCAAATTTGTAATTTCACGTTAACATACATCAATACATCTATTAAAGTTGCTCTTTGCCTTCATATTGTAGAAACAACATCAGATCAAAGACAAGCAATAATACATCATTTTTCCCTTAGGGATGAAAATAAGGATCTCCAGGAATAACAATACCTGATAGACTGATAATGACGCTGGAAAATAAGAGTCCAAATTTGGCATGGATGAAGTCGGGAAAAGTGGCAACATGTCTTTACAATGTATTCTTCTGGAAATCGTTGCTAATGGCATCTCCAAAGCCTCTTTAAAACTAGAATTACGAGTCATTAAATCCATCAGAAAATTTACTGTTTTAAGGAATCAAATACAGTCAAGAAATATATAGGTAAGGTTATATGCACAAAAAAGCAGGACAACATGTTGATATATGTTGTCCTAGGTTTTGCTAAACTTTAGTCATATAAAACATATCGAAACCTCCAAAATTTATCAAAACCATATCGAAACTGACAAAATGCATACCAAGACTCCAATTGCCGAAATTCTTTTGCTAATGTTCTTTTCAGGTATTCTAAATCTGTGAAACCTCCAAAATGAGCCAATTCTCCAACTCGTTGCTTTGTTTCCCTTGTGGTACAAATGAGCAAATAATAGAAAAAAAATTATGCACTGAAGAGGCTAAATTTCAAAAAAGCAGCACGAAACTTCCTGGAATTGGTTAAAAATAATAAATTCTTCGATCAGTCAAAAGACTTACAAGTCAACTTCAACAATGTGGTCAAACTCGGAATCTAGTAGCAATGTACCGACAGGATCTTGGTCGTATAAAAACTTCAGGAATATGATGACAAGTTCACTGCAAACAAAGCAAGGATTAGCTTAGTTTAACGAAGTCCTCAAATTCGAAAGACCAATGAAGAAGAGCTAATCGTCAAACCTACTGAAGGGCAAAAGTTGGTCACTTGGTTCAGACATTAGAACTTTCACGCATTTCAGAAGCCAGTTGAAAAAATTCGAAAACTGAGAACAGGACATGTATTAGAGTGCAAGGGGAAAGAAATGGTAAAGAAGGCTAAGCGAGCATAGCATTACAGAGGGATGGCACGTACCTGCTGCACCACAGACGACAGGATCCTACTAAATCTTTCAATTTGAACAAGAAACAATCCAGCTTTTTCTGTTGCGTTATCAATTAAGTTCTCGTCCAACCCAATACCAAGAAAACGTGCACGCCATTTCGAAAGACCTCTCAGTTCTCCCATTCTAAATCCAATAATTTCTGCAGCAGGCTGAGAATCAGAAATTTTAGAATTTCAAATTTCGGCAAAAACCTGTTACTGAAAAATAATACTCAAGTTTAAGGTGCAAAAAACAGCAAAGAGATATAAGGATGCATGAGCAAGAAGATAACTGTATGGTTGTGAATTGTGATGCAAACTTGCAGTAAGATGTTTGGATGCCTCATATATTAGACGAAAAGATTAGTTGGTACTACGTTCATAGCAAACAGTGGACTCAAACCAATTTGTTATGTTTGATCAAATTTGCATCCAAAGTAGTTCCATGTATAAAAAGTTCTGCTGAATTCCTCCATAATACGTAGCAGTTAAAGACAGCTGACCTGTAGATGATCAATCACAACTTTCTGGAGCTCTTTTCCAGCCCCACTAACAGTTTTAGCCACCCGTTTGATCCCCTAAGGATCAAAAATTCAAGTAAAGTATATAAGTCAATAATCTTTTTTCATCACTGATGACTGAACACATCGCAGGGTAGAACATACCGCTTCACCGAGAGAATTAACTAAAAATTGATGAACAGCTGGACTTGTCCTTGCACCCCCCAACAGGCTTAGAAACTCTTCTTGAGAACTCGAGTCAAGTCCTGCAATCTTTTAGCATGAAGATTTGGAGAAGAGGCAAACAGAAAATATGAAAATGATTAATTTTTATCAAGAACGTTACCATGGTCAATAATCAGGGAGGACAACGCATTGAATTTTTCGTGGTACGCATGCATCGCATCTGACCACTGCTTAGACATGACAGCCAGTGATCTTCGTATGACTTCAATAAGATGTTCCACATTGGAAGCTTGTTGAGCCACCTGGTGAAGCTCATTTTTCCTGAATAAAAAGGAGAGAGAAAAAATAAGCCATCACTAGTCAATCAGCGAATCAGGATACGCGTTTCCCATTAAATTAACGAGGTACATACAGTACCTCTCAACAAACTTTATGAGAGCATGTATCAAAGAAAAATTATGTGCTTGCAACAAGAAATTGTTATACATATCATATTAAGAAAATTTGTTCGAAAAATATGAAAGCTAATTGAAGAAAAAACGTTGACCAGAACTCATATATAATATTTCACAACATCTTAGATTGGCTTATCAAAGATGTTCACAATGAACATAATTTCAATGTGTTCGGAGAATGATTCAATTCCCACGTGATGGTTAAACTAAAAACAAGCACCCTCATCCCAAATGATATTTTTTCAAATAATTATCAAACTGGAGGACAAATCACCGAGCTAGGACTGTGTCAACATTACTCTTATCAATGTAATGAACTAAAGAACACCAAATAATGTGAAAATGCATGGTTTGGAATGCAATTGGACTTGGTACCACGGAAACAGAATCTGAGATCAGTTACACAGCTTTCAGATATTAATCTTACCTCTTCCAAAAAATTGTGCTGTCAAGGACTAAGCAATGGAAACCTTGCAAATCAATTCCAGACATTTGATTATCACTTGCTTCTGATCCAGTTTCAGAAAGAATACCAGAGCACAAGACAGTGATATGACTGAAATCACTTGACAATGCCATCTGATGAGAAGCAAAATAACAATATTAGGTTAGATTCCTCAAATAGGTGGAACCTGTCATGCTTATAAAAATATCTTTCATTCTAATGAAGAACAAATGAATAGATAAGCAATTTCAAAGAAAGATTCTTCCACTGATAGATAACTTTTCAACTAATTTATACATGACTGCCAAGCTTATGTTTTATGTTCATATGATGCTTCGTGAGTAAGTTACATAGTAATGGAGTTGTAATATGAATTTCTGCAAATTGCCATTTCTCTTCAAAGTTTTGTTTTCTTGGGTTCGTAGGCATAAAACTGCTTTAGTATGGACAGGGTGTCATCAAGGTGAACCAAATGGAACATGAAATGGGACTACATGGTTTTACAAACTCAGTTTGCCAAAACATTTGTATTTCTATACCTGCAATGCCACGTGTTTGTTTATGTAAATAGTTAAAACATAACACGTTACAACTGGATACTTGCAACAACTATTCAGACTGAAACATCAATGTTCGGTGTAGATACCAAAATTACAAAACCTTCTACCAACAAAGTTAAATTACCTTGTAAATAGAAGCATCCATCAGGCGGCACGAAACATGGTTCCCCACAAGAGGACTGCCAAAGGCAAGATCTCGTATGTTCTGAAACATGGTTTCAATATGCAAAACCACATAGGAGATTGAGATCATAATATGTTCTTCGGATATTCAAAGATGTAAATAAACAGATCAAAACATTTAACTCTTGAACATTAACTTACGACTCTTCCTATGGGAAATATGCCAAATATATTGAAGCAAATATTTCCATCTTTATCCCCACTGCATAATATGTCAAACTTCTGATGCGAAGAATCAAATAGTTCCCAAAACGAGTCATCATTTTCATCCCTGAAACCACTACTATCTCCAGGAAGAAGTCCCGGAGTCCGAGGTACTCTTGGAGCAGGTGGGAAAAAACGAGCAGTTCGATCTTCATATGTTGAATTGTAACATTTTCCATCCTAAACAAGTGAAATGAAAAATTATATAGTTACTAAGGTCAAAAGAATATGAAGATTCTAAATGTAATGTATTAAGCAACTTTCTAATAAGAACACAACAAATCTAGTAAAGCAAAATACTGTCATTAATGTTCTTCATTATTGGCTTAAACGGTACATGTACATGTATGCTTTCACTATGTGTATGACTGTAGTTGTAACAACATATCAAAAAACAAAAAAATAAAAAAACAACTAAACAAAAAACTCTGATTCGAAAAGATAATTTTGAATATCACTCTTATGATTCAATTTAGACCAGCAGCCTCTTACACCAAGCCAGATCGTAAATAAAATGATGAACATCTATTGGCAAATAGAACATTTTAATCATTATTATAAAATCGTATGCAAGACAAGTATGCTGAAGCTGCAAATTCTTGTGCTTTATATTTCCACTGAAATGGAATACCCTAATTGAATGAATAGAACTACCGAAGAATCTCATTCAGGAATAAAGTTAAGTAGCCATACCATTGTCTTATTTCTATCTTCCTCCCAGTTGAGACAGACAACAGAAACATTATGGAATTTCATACTTCTCAGCAACTTCCCATTCTGCTTTCATTAAATGCACCAAAAGAGATGACATGAATTCCAGTTAGTTTCGAAATCCAAATGTAGCACGTAAATAGCATGGATTTGCCTCTATCATCCATAAATAAGAGAATATATAACTTTTCAAATATCAGAGGAAGTGTATAAAATCATCTCACTTCCACATCATGTAGCGAAATAGTCCCATCTTCAAGGCCCACGGCAATTGCTTTACCATCCGGACGCCAACATATGGATGTTATGCATTTCCCTATACAAAATATACATAATTGGCTTGCAAATATGAACAAAAATCTTGAGGCATAGAGACAAAGAAACTTCATAATAAATACTATTCCAGCTACTATCAGCTGTCTTCAGTAACATACTCAGATTTCAGAATCTTACAACTCTCATGAGCAGGAAAGAAAAAAAAGAAGGAAATTTATCGAACAAATTGAAATCAAAATTCCACTTCAATTAGGGCTCGAATGCAAACCACTACAATGTCAAGTTAACCAATTCACCACAGCAAACTTCACAAGGGAACCAAAATTTTCATTTCAGTAAGAATATCAGCAATCCTATCACTCTCGGCATTACTTAATATCAATCCTATGAAATGCAGAAAGCGCCACTCTTCATAGCTCCCTAAACCTTGACTATGCCTGGGTTCATGTCTCCCAAAATTTGTGCTTTAAAGAAGACAATTTTTTGCTTACCAGAAGCGGTCGTCCAGAGCCTCTGCCAATTGAAGCGATGGAGAAGAAGCTTCGAATCCTCAGTCACCATGGCTAGTAAATCCTTCTCCGGATTCCATTCAGCTATCTTAATCTGCAAGAGTAAAATTGTTACAAATTACACCCAAGAAAAGCATATCTTACACAGTTCCCATGTGAGAGAGAGAGAGAGAGACCTGGGAGGCAATGGGTTTGTCGAATTGGAGCTGAAATGGAACCACTCTCTGAGATTCGTCGGCTTCCATGGAAGGCTTTGGGAGTGACAGAGAGAAAAGAACACAGAGGCGGGATTTTGCTGATTTCAACTCTTCTTAGCAAAAGCTCCTTGAACCAAGTTCTTCTTTTCTTTTTCTTTTTTTCTTTTTTTTTTTTTTTTTTTTTTTTTTTGTATTTTGTAAAAGAAAAATAAAATGTTATCAATATTATTTATCTGAATTTTCTGAAATATTGATATTTAATATAGCTATCAGCCTATCACTTTATATTGCCTTTTCTTTCTTTTTTTTCCCCTATATATTTGGAATATATTTGCCCCATAGTTTTGGGAAATATTAATTCTGAAGAGGATTTATAATATTTAACATATATAAAAATTTAATTTTTCACCACCATAATATAGATCATATGTCATTTTAGGTCCCTCAACTATCTGAGTTGGCAAGCATGTATTATAGGATTTGTAATTTATTGTAGGGTTAAATTCACTTTGCGCCCCTTCTATTATGAAGTATATATCAAATACCCCTCTACTATAAAAATCTTCAAACACCTCCCTTGGATTCTTAATCTTTTGACGGCTCTCTTTCCCTCTCGATCATGTCCAAAGGGTTTTGTTAAAATTAACTTTGATGGAGCGTTATTTAATAGTAGCGAACAAATATAGTCTTGGGAAGATGGCCAAACACCATAAGTGTAAGTATTTGTATTGGGCCATTGGTGAGTTCGTAAACTTGTTGGCTTGTTTGAACCTGCGGTGGTGAAGGGATTTGCTGCCTCGAATTGCTCCCTACTTAGCTGTTGATAAGGGCAGGAATTTTTGGTGCTTGGATGTCATTGTCACTCTTTTAATAAATCACGTGTCGTTTAAGAAATAAGATCACTCTAAATTTTTTATGTTCTTTATGTTTTGTCTTTATATAATGTTCTAGATTGATATTCGTTATGTTTTTGTCTCTATATACTGTTTTATATCTTTTCTTTATTCAAAGCGAGGCTAATAATGTAGTCCATCATCTTGCTCATTGCTGGTGTTTCTTTTGTTCAACACGGACCAAATAGTGTAATCTATTATCAAGCTCGTAATCCAGTTTCAATCTACAATGCACCGTTGGTTTGTTGGATTCCCATTATCGTATTTTCTCATTAATAGATTCTAACTAGAATCCATGACTTATTTATCTTGGGTCTTTCGAGCTTCTCTTTTCAAAATAAAATACAACATTGATTATTTCTATTTAGAAATTTTCTCTCTCATTTTTTTCCCATTTTCTTCTTCTTCATCTATCTTTGTCGATGGTGGAGATGTGTATCATATCAAATTAGGAAAATCATGAGTATTTAAAGTTGTTCATCGCTAGCCCTCATTTATTATGTATTTGAACCGAATCAGATCTTCCTATTCTAAAAAAGGATAATTGTGTCCTTACATATTTGGTTACCAATACAATTCAAAAGGGAAATTTGAGTGCGTTTAATACTGGAACGTTGTTATCTCGAAAGGTTAGTTTAAAAAGTCAGAGCCATAATCCCAGCAATTAGTCTAATCAAAACTGTTGTATTGCCAATCTTTTCTCCCAAGTAGACAAACCTATTCAACCAACTACTCCACAATGCCTTGAATTTCTAGCATATATGTATTCGATCATGGTATTGAACAAATCAGAATACATTGTTGTCGATTCAAGCTGATCATCTAAGGCCCATTTGAATTCTGAACTAGCTTTGTTAGCTCAGCAAACCATTAATTACTTGAATAACTTTTTCAAATTTGACAGGTTTAACAATAATATATATATATGAGAAAATTGTTCAATTATTCGATTGGCTATTTTAACTTATGATTTTTTAATATAATTTTCCTAATTTATAAATGTGAGCACGCACTTTTTAATATCATGAAATTACTCGACTGATAGTGGTCGAAATTTGAAAAATTTTGTCAGAGACGATCATCTATGTCCATGTGTCCTCTAGAGCGACAAGTAAACTGACATGTAATATATTATTTTCCACTTTGTTTTCGTTTTAAAAAATAAGAAAACAAATTTTCAAGTAGAAAATAATATATTACATGTTAGTTTACGTGTCGGCCCGGCAGACACGTGAACGTAGGTGATTAGATTTGCCAAAATTTTGATCACTAACTATCCAATAATTTTATAATTTTGAAAAGTTCGTGTTCACATTTATAAATTAAGAAAATTATGTCCAAAAATTATAAGTTGGAATAACCAACCTGATGAATTGAACAATTTTATATATACATACATATATATATATATATAAAAGCCCATTTGTTTGTTTTCATAATCCAATCTGATTTGGCTCAAAATAAGTGAATCATCATCTAAAGAATCTCATTTTGGATTGTCGGGGTCTCCTTAGGAAGCCTTGGGAGGTGAGTTTCAAGCATATTTTGAGAACGCATAATAAGAATGCTGACAAACTTACTCGTTCGGGCCACGAGATTGAAGAGTTTCGGATTGTTTGGGATAACCCGCCCGATTGCATCAGGAATGAGATTGAGAACTGCTTGATCCGGTTGGGGGTCTTGGCGTTCGCTTACAGCAAAAAACAATAACTTCTATCTCTAATGCACAAACACCTTCATTTTTCGATCTGTGTAATATCGGACACCTATCATACAGTTTGATATGTGTCGAACACGATAAAATGTATTCAAAAATATAAAAAAATTTGACACGCTAGGACGCAATATCAACATACAATGAACACAGCTCCAATACGGGAAGCAAACGTATAATTTTAAAAAATAATATTTTTTCATTTTTCTAGGATTATACTTTTTAAGGAAAAAAGAATTTTATATATTTATTAAAAGATTTTTTATATTAATTTTATACAGATTAATATTTTATTTACATAGTTTAATAAATATAAATTATTATGTTTATTTATATATAATATACTATGTCGGAACCGTACTGTGTTCGAATTTTTTTTAAAAAATTTGTATTCGCATCCGTATCGTACCGTATTTGTATTATTTGTACTTGTCCATACATCACAACCCCTCCTTTATTATATAATATAGATAGATACAGATGTTTTTTAATGTCAAAATTCTTGCATTTAATTCAGTTTGATTTAACTTCTAATTGAGGTTCTCTCCATATATCAACTCTAATTCTAAACCTATAATAGTAAAATTTAACCCGTTTTTTTTGGGACCAGTAAAATTTGATAATCTTCCTTTCTAGTTTTCACAAATCATATCACCAAGATACCACAATAAACACCAAAGATTAAGCACTCTCCTCTATAAATATCAATACCGAAACCCCCACATAACAACAAAAAAACCAACACAAATTGCACACAGATATGAAATCCATCTTAGGATGTTTGTTCCTGATCTTTGTTACACTTTTCCAGGCAACAATGGTCGTAGGGCAATCCAATTGTCAAGATATTCACGTCATTAGGGATATCTCTGCTCCAGATTACTTCGTCGTATCTTGCACTTCTAATAATGCATTTTTGGGATACTATCCTGTCGCACAAAACAAGGAGTATAGATATTCTTTCTGCCCCCTTAATTCATCTTCCGTTACTTTTTGTTATATTACGTGGGGTTATGATAACAAGAAGGCGTTCCTACATGAGGACTGTAGTAAGACTCGAGTCTGCTATTATATTGCAAAAAGTGATGGTATTTATTTTTCAGATAGTAGCCCTTCGACGGGCCTTGTAAAGAAATATGATTGGGGAAATAAGTAATATCGTAGACCTAGTGTTGCTCCAATAATGACGCTGAATTTTGTTTGATAATAAAATTGTCAGTTTAATTTTCTGATTTAGGTTGTTCTTAATCTTATTTAACTTGTAGGTGACGTGATATCAAATTGAACATTATATATATATATATAAAATTAAAAAATAATAATTTAAAATTTAGTTTAATAATCAATGATAAAGGTTATTAATTCATTTATCAATAAATAAAATTATATATAAAATAATGTAATTCGACATTAAACAAGATACAAATGATAAAAACAAAATTTATATGAACTTAGTAAATTCCTTGAAATAACCAAAAACAAAAATGAAAAGAAAATTATTAAATAAAAAATAACAATATATTATTAAGAAGAACAAATAACTTGTCAAAATAACAATAATGTTATTTAAGTAGCTAGAAGTATGTCTACGATAAAAGAAAATTTTCTTACTACCACAAAGATAAAGTTTTAAGTAAAAACTAGTATATAAAATAAATGAACATGTCAATTACAAGTTAAATTACAAAATGATAAGAAATAACTAAAAAATGATTCAAATAATAATTAAATGTAATTGAATAAGTAAATATTAAATGATAAATAATTGTTAAATCTAATAAGCCCGTTTAAATAACCAAACAGATACAATAAATTGCTAAAGTGAAAACAAAAAAGGAATTATATAAAAAAAATAATAAAATATTAAGAATAACAAACTCCACCAATAAAATAATGTTATTTAAGTAGAAATATGTCTACAATAAAAATATCTTTTTTACTTAAGAAATATGTCTACAATAAAAATATCTTTTTTACTTAAAATTTTAAGTAAAACCTTCTCTAAAATAATTAAACATATTAATCGCAAGTTAATTACAAAATGAGAAGAAAAATAATTTAAAGAATAAATTAAATAATGATTAGATATACTTAAATAAATAAATAAAAACCGATAAATAATGATTAAATCTAATAAACCCTTCATATAACCAAACGCAAACAATAAATTATAAAAACAAAAACAAAGAGAAATTTATTAAACAAAAATAACAATAAACTATTACAACAAACAATCCGTCAAAATAACAATAATATTATTTAGGGAATAATTACGAACAACCCACTGAACTATGACGAAATTACGGATTTCCCTTTGAGATTTGAAAAATTACGAATTTCCCCATAATCTGTTATTTTCTCCGTTAAATTTATATATGATTTTACTATTTTACGATCACATATGCTAAAATTCAAGGGAATATATATAATAAAAGTTCAAAAACAAAAGGGTTAATACAAGTATTGAAATTTTTTGATAGGTTTGAAATAAGTACTTGAGATGTGTGATTATTTATTTGCTTTTAAAAAAAAAATACCACTTAATGATTACAACATGTTTGTGCTCAGTTCTTTGTGATTGCAATCATCCCTAATACAAATGTTTCACTTTATTATTATTATTATTATTATTATTATTATTATTATTATTATTTTGTGTACAAATTTCACTTTATTATATGATTTTAATTTCATTTAATAACATATATACATTACACATTAAAAGTATTGACGATGCCCATCTTCATCTATATCTCCTGAGTATTTAAAGTGATTTTACGCCTAAACTACCGCCCTTAATGGCTGTCCATTCCTTATGATGCGCCTATATCTGCAATCTTGACTTTTGCAGCCCCCATCTTCTCTTCTTCAATCTCCAACAATATATCCTCAACATTTCAACTAATTGTAGAGTTTTTTTCAAATATTTCAATCCTCCTTTGTATTTCAAGTTTAGGTGTACAAAAAAACAAACTTGGGGGATGAGAATTACATCTACCAATTAGCAATGTGACTGTCATTTTCATTCCCACCTATCTTCCATTTCTTTGGAGCATATGATTTCTCCGGGGAACACAGATATCATTCCGTGTTTAATCTGCCTAAAAGATGTCTCACGATTGGGAAAACATGAAAAGTTATGATGCATGAATACGGACATGACGATACGGATATGACACGATACGAATACAACGATAGGATTTTTTTTTTTTCCCACGTGAGGAATGTCGGATACGGTTTCGAATAAGAGTGTCCGACTCGATACAACACGATAAAATGATATTTTTAGAAGTATTCGTACTTCATAAATAAAAAGTAAATTTCATGGACTCCCAGGTGTCCAAATGAAATTAACAGGGGGTGTAAGTGTAATATATTAATCAATAGGGTTTGGGTTGTAACTTCATATCCTTATAGGGAGTGTAAATTATATAATTTACATACATACGATCCGGACCTCTATTTTTAATTTTTATAGACTATTTTTTAATTTTTATCGACTATTAAGGTGTATAAAGGTTTTTCTTCCAAACATTCCCACTCATCGAAATGTAAACACAAATGGACAGAGAGAATTTGAAGTTGTTGCATGCTCAAAATTACAAATCAAACATCTAATATTTAGTTAAAATAAATGATTTTATAATTCTTGACTACAGCCCTCGTTACTAAACTTAGATGATAGAAATAGATTAAAAATGAATTAAAAAATAACGCCCTTTTGCTGGTTAATAATGGAGTTTTTTTCCTACACTTCAATTAAAATGAGATCACTTCTTATTTTCCAGATAATTAAAGAGTTCATATACAAGTTCATCTAACCTGGAGAAAAAAAGAAAAGAAAAGAAAAAGAAAAGAAAAATTGTGATCTTTTTGCCATTGGGTTAGGTTAAATAAAATACACAACCTAAGTACCTAACAATACAACCAAACAGATTCTCATTGTAAAATAATTTATTATCCATAATGACGTAAATATTCCTCAAATATACTTATCTCAAAAAATTATAATATACATATATTTTTAAAAATATTATTTTATATTATTGTGTTCTTTCGAGTCATTTCAAGTATCCGTCGTATATTTGGGGTGTGTGTTAAAAGGGAAAAAAAAAAAGTATCCGTCGTATATTAAATTTACAAAAAAATAAATAAATTATGATTTTATATTATATTTGAATGGAGGCGTACGTATATGATATTTAACCTCCCCAAATCCAAATTGTTCTCTCTTATATACTCACTGGCTCGGTCATCTTTGCTTAAACGTTCTGCTATTAATTAAACTATTATCCTCGAAATTAACTAAGACATGTTTGTCCTCTCTTGCAACTAATTTAGTGACCAAATTTAAGAAAATGTGCACCAATTTACACAACATATGGAACGCAATTTCAATGATGACAACATCAAGAAGTAATTAAAAAAAGCAAACAAATAAATAATAATGTGGGAATCATATTCCAATGTCTGCTTTAATTATTTTAATTATTATTTAATTGGAATCTAACCTTTTCAATTTTAATAATTCTTTGATGCATACCAACTACCATATGGTCAGCATCAAGATAGTTTCAACGCCAATTTCAATATTTTCTAGGCATTTAGTTGTATTCCTTGGAAAAAAAATGATTTTCGTGTAAAATAAGTATTTAGTTTAGTAAAAAAAATCATTAAATTCCAATATTGCAAATAACGTTTTAATCCGGTTTATTTGTTTATGAATCCAATATATAATTGCTTAAGAGGTGCCTTGTTCACTTGACAATTTGTTAGCTCGTTCCGTTGCAAAAAAATATGAATCCAATATATTGGACGTGATATTCAAATATGTTATTATTATTATTATTATTATTATTATTATTATTATTATTATTATTATTATTATTTTTACGAAAATTATTGTTGGTTCTAAATTCTAATTACAGTTAATTGGACTCAGATTTGTGAATATGTAATTATCTATTCACAGTGAAAAATACTTACAATAGAGTTATATTCTTGTGACATATCCTAATATAAAATTACAAACCACCCAAACCATATAGGGATACCAAATACAATTGACTTATATTGAAATTTAACCTAATTTTACAAACCCTTTTCTATAATTCTGGAAATTACATAACCCGCCTTCTCGTGCAATATAATGTTGGTTTAGCTCATGTTATTGTAGTTATGAATCGGAATTCAAATTTTAACTAGTAACCGTCGAAGACAAAATAGAATATTCTTAAAATATTAGAAGTAATATCATCAAAATTTAGAAATCTCAAAATAAAAGTAAATTATTTGACATAAATTTTCGGAACATCGAAAAGTCAGAGGAACATTTTCAATTAGACAAATCTGAGGGTAGATTAGTGTAATTATCTAAATTATATCTCAAAAGGGGCCCAACAACTTTATTTGTGTGTCCCGTGCACCTTTGGTGACAGTTTCTCGACTATTGCCTTAAACTAAAGCACCACTTTCTTGACACTTCTTTCCTTCCTTTCTTCTTCTCCAGCGTGTATCATGACCAACTTTTCTACCAAAACTCTTTTTAGAAGATTCGCACAAAAACGACGAGTTTTCAAGTTTCACATAAACACGAACCTCGTCGATCGCAATGCTGATAATTCTAGTCTAAAATTTTATTAATAACATTTTGTACTTATCGTATGTATAATTGATGTAACTTTAGACAAAATCATTATTCAAAAAATAATTATAATACACTTACTTATTTAATTATAAGTTAACAATTCAACCGAGTCGAATGTGAATTAGAATTATCTTTGGCAACATCCGACAAAAAACTCGTAAGCTAAATCCAATAAAACCGCGTTTCAGAGCCTAAAGTTGTGATAAATCAGAAGGAGACAAAGCCAGTTCAGGTGTGAACATATTGAACATTGACAAGAATGTTATGTTTTTTCTTCAAACAATATATAATTAATTGTCCTGCTCTCATCACAGAAAGGAAATAAAAGAAAAGGTGAAGTAGGTTTTAGTTGGCCGGTTTCATCTTTCACGCCATAGATTTCAACACCTTCAACCTAATCACGTTTGAATTTGCAGCATACAGAAGATCACGACAATGTCCTATAAGTTCCCATTTGAATTCCTGCGGATTTCGTTCACGACTTTCTTCAAACACTCACCATGCATCATTTGAAGAGCTTCTTCTGTTCCATTTTACTGACTACGTAGTTCGATGAAACAGAAGATATTCGTAACGAGTGAGGATCATTGGATCAAGAACCTAACCCATTAATTTTTATTTTGAAAAGTTTAGGATTTTGGCTCACGACTTTCGTCGAACACCATGCATATTAAGAACATCTGCTTCGTTTTACCTTCGGAGCTTGATGAAACCGGAGAGGGTGGCCACCACAAGAAGCTTTCATCTTCCAATCGAGGGTGTGGATCTCTGGCTCTTGATTTCCTCCGCGAATCCTTGCAGCGTTTCTTCCAAACGAAATGGGTCCGTTTCTGCCACCAAAACCCGCCGAAGAAACAGTTCTCTGGCGTGTTCTTCGACGCCGATGGCGTGCAGATTGAGGAAAAAGTTGGCGGCGGCAATCAGAACCCTAGAATCTTCAGCTATTCAGAGCTGTACGTCGGCTCTAATGGATTCGACGAGAAGGAAATTCTCGGCAGCGGCGGATTCGGCAGAGTTTACAGAGCTGTTCTTCCCAGCGACGGCACGGTGGTGGCGGTCAAGTGCTTGGCAGAGAGAGGCGACTCTTTCGAGAAGACTTTCATGGCGGAGCTGGTGGCGGTGGCCCATCTCCGCCACCGGAATCTCGTCCGCCTCCGGGGATGGTGCATTCACAACGAGGAATTACTCCTCGTCTACGACTACATGCCTAATCGTAGTCTCGACAGAGTCCTCTTCAAGAACAAGCCCGATAATCTAAACCCGAATCCCCTAAACTGGGAGACGAGGATCAAGATCATCAATGGCTTATCATCTGCTCTCAATTACCTTCACGGACAGCTCGAAACGCAGATAATACACAGAGATGTTAAGACAAGCAACGTCATGCTGGATTCCCATTTCAATGCCCGCTTAGGCGATTTCGGGCTGGCCCGTTGGCTCGAACACGATCTTCGTTACAACCCAAAAACACCGCCGGTGTTGAAAGACCGACAGTTCCGGTTGGCAGAAACCACCCGAATTGGTGGCACGATTGGGTACTTGCCGCCAGAGAGCTTTCAGAAGAGAAGTGTGGCGACAGCAAAATCAGATGTCTTCAGCTTCGGTATAGTTGTGCTGGAAATCATTTCCGGGAGGCGGGCCGTTGATCTCACATACCCCGACGATCAGATCATCCTTCTCGATTGGATCCGGCGGCTATCCGACGAGGGAACACTTCTACAAGCAGGGGATGCACGCCTGAAAGATGGATCATACAACCTTTCGGATATGGAGCAGATTGTACGCCTCGGACTCATGTGCACCCTTCATGATCCGCAGTCGAGGCCGAGCATGAAATGGGTGGCCGAAGTCCTTTCGGGCAATGTATACGGTAAATTACCGGAACTACCATCGTTTGAGGCCCAGCCTATGTACATTTCATTGTCATCGTCATCAAACACGAGCGCTAGCAATACAGGGGCCGGGAAGTGGTTGTCTTCTAGAACTACAAGCACCGCCACGACTGCTACCACGGTGTCTGACTTTGTCTCTGCTAATGGAGAAACCATCTACATGAGTGCTGAGTCCGAAACAAGCGGTATGCTCGTACCTTCAAGAAATAGAAGTCATAGGCAAACAGATAGGGTGTTCCCTGTGGTGGAAACGCCTCGGGTGATAACCTTTGAGGAGATCATCTCAGCCACGGACAATTTCTCAGACGCGCATCGCGTGGCCGAGGTTGACTTCGGGACGGCCTACAGCGGCCTTCTTGAGAACCGCTACCGCGTTCTGATCAAACGACTAGGAATGAAGACGTGTCCGGCCCTGCGCATGAGGTTTGCTGATGAATTCAAGAACATGGGCCGGCTTCGGCACAGGAACCTGATACAGCTCAGGGGGTGGTGCACCGAGCAGGGCGAGATGCTCGTTGTGTATGATTATTCGGCCAGTCATCTTCTCAGCCGTACAGTCTTCCATCGCGATCACGCCGGTGGTACTTGGAAGTCAAAATTGAATTGGAGTCAGCGCTACAACATAATCAAGTCCCTAGCTGCTGCCCTTTGCTACCTCCATGAGGAGTGGGACGAGCAGGTGATACATAGAAACATCACTTCTTCTGCAATCATTTTGGATCAAGACATGAACCCCAGACTCGGCTCATTCGCGCTAGCCGAGTTCCTGACGAGGAACGAGCAAGGGAATCACCACATTGTTATTGATAAGAAGAAATCAGTTAGAGGGATCTTCGGATACATTTCGCCAGAGTATAGTAACTCGGGCGATGCAACGACTGCGGCCGACGTCTATAGCTTCGGAGTGGTGTTGCTCGAGGTGGTGACGGGCCAGAGGGCAGTCGACTTTAGGCGGCCAGATGTGTTGTTAGTGAAAAGAGTGCACGAACTCGAGCTGCACAAGAGGCCGTTTAAGGAATTCGTGGATTGGAGATTGGAGGGGGAGTATGATGAGAGGGAATTGGAGAGGTTGGTGAAATTAGGAATTGCCTGTACGCGGTCCGACCCGGGGTTGAGACCGAGCGCTAAGCAGATAGTCAGCATATTAGACGGCCACGACGGATGGTTGCTGGAGAGCGGACGGAAGAAGGAGGGGAGAGAAGAGTGGAGAGAAAGAAATGCATCTTCCATGTCTCTCATTAGAAGAATTCAAGCTTTAGGGATACAGTGATGTGTGTAGTTATGTGTGTTCTGTTTTTGGGTTTTTTTTTGTAAATTGAAAAAGATATGTTTAGTTTTGTACTTCTTTCATTAATGTATTTGTTTGGTTGAAGTAATCAGGGGATCAGAGTTTCCTTTTGAGATATGTTAGACTATGTAAGAACAGAGGTTTGTCCATCAAAGTGTAAGCAGTACAACAGTTGTAATATATCTGAATTTTTATTGCTTTTTGGTAATGTATAATGTTATCAAACTGTCTGAAATTTGTTATGTCTAAATCACTTTTCTAAATATTATTTTTTGTCAATGCATTTCTCGTTCTGCATTAACTCCGTTGACATATCAAATAAATGAAGACATAAATGAGTAGTACATCATCTTTGATGCGACATCTTAACCATCACAGTATAATTAATTTGTTCCTAAGAATTTCAAATCAAATATGGTATACACTAGCATACCCTGAAGTTTGACCTAACTGCCCATACTTCCCCGAAGTTTTAGAAATTACATAACTTCCCTCGGCATGCCCGGAGTTTTGGTATAGATTATAGAACATGTTATTATAGTTATGAATATAGAATCAAATTAAAGTAAGTGTTCAAGGGAAAAATAGGGTATTACTGAAACATTAGAGAGGACTTAATTTAAATTCTTGACAGGGGAAGTTTCTGTGATTCCCAAACCTTAAGGGAAGTTTGTGTAATTAGGCTAAGTGTCAAGATATGTTTGGGTAATTATCCCGAAATCATCTCAGCCTTCTTATAATCCATATGGAAATCGATTTCAATCAAAATGAAGACAGGTTCTTGCCAACTAATCGATCTTTTTCTATTGAAATGCAATTTCTGGTGTAAATTCTCACTCTCTCTCTCTCTCTCAAGTAACTCCATAATTACCTACCTATATTCCCTCGAAGAAAAGAACTTCACTATATGTGATCAAAGCATTTTCAAGAACTCGACAATTCAGATTACAGATTCTTGCCAGCAATATTACAGAAAACACCATCCATCCAAACAGTACAATCAGATATGTACAAGTTATCTTAACAAAAGAAGAAAATTCCAAGTACTAACAACATAAAATGAAACAACCAAACATAAAACTTACCTCGTCAGTCTTTCATAGATCTGAGAGTGAAAAACCTGAAAATGTAAAGGATCAAGTCCCCAAACTTTTCCATTTACAGACATCCCTTCTTTAAAGAAAAGGAAAGCAGAAACGAAGAAAAAATGGAAGTGTAGAAATGCTATAGTGATTAGTGGCCAAGACTGGACTCTCTTGTTAACCCTTTTCTTTCACCAAAGTGGAAATGCAATCATGGCTTTGACTTCAACTCAGCCTTTCCACCACTCAAAAACACACACTACACGCAGGAAATTCGTCAATATTGGCATAGACCAGAAAAACATCGTATACCCATCAGGTTTAATCTAATTATGAAAAAAATTCACAGTTGAAAAATTACGAACAATTGGGGGTATTTGTAATTATCCTTAGTTTTTAAGCGACAAATGTACATATGGATTACAAAAGAAACAGTGTTACTGCTCATTTCACTTGACAAATATACAATTAACTCATTAATACTTGAGATAATTCGTTCTGATGGAGAGATCAAATAGCCACATCCTCCTATATGATCTCTTGAAGAATGTACATAGCATGGATTATTATACATAATTCTCTCTTTCTTTTTCCTTAATTTAAAAGAAAGTAAATAGTAGTGATAACCTTGCCTTCTCCTGCTACGAAGCTGATGATTCACACACTGAGATAGAAAAAATATACATAAAAAAAAAAGGGGAAAAAATCTATATTTTTGTTCTTGAAATTTGATGTGTCGCGATATATTTCATCCGATATTCGACATCATCCACTCCACGGGCCTCATATTGCTGTCGAGGGGCACGGAATCTCCGGTGTTGAATAAGGGACGTGGTCGTTTCTTGATTGCAGCAGGTTGTGACTGCTCTATGGAGCAGTCGCCTAATCGAGCTGGTATTTTAGATATGGTTTTGTTATTCATATCTGAGTTCATTGATGCAGGAGGAGGGTTTGATAACGTAACATGAGTGTCGTTTGCAGCCTTGATTGCTAGATCAGAGAGCTCATCTCGTGCAGCCTCTAAGCCAGCTTGATCATCGAGTGCTCTACAAGCTTTGTCGAGGATCGATTGGAGGTACTTTCCTTGCGCTTCTATTCGAATTTGGAGATGGCGTTGGACCTGCACTATGAAGAAATGTGATTAATGACAAAGGATTAGATGATAATGTCGAATATGAGTTAATTGTAACAAGAAACACTGTCATTATCAGATGTTAGTGACAATGAGTATGTAACTATGTATAGTGCATAGTTAAGGGATAATTACACCGACATACCCTGATGTTTGGCCTAATTATACAATTTCCAAGGAGTTTGAGAAATTACAAAAACTTCCCCTATCGAAGAATTTATAGTATATATGGATCGATGGACTTTGACATGCAGGAAACACGATTTACGCTAATCTATGAAGCTGGAGGTTGATAAATCAGCAAATAAAACCAATGTAAATTTATTCTAACCTCGAGCTGTTCATGCAGTTTTCGTTGAACTTCCATCTGCGCGCGCAAAGCCTCAGTTACCGGGAAACCACTGATAAAAATGTGAAAACATGACTATATTTATACAGAAATAAAAATCCATTTGATCATAGAAAAACCCAAAGAGTTGTAAAGTACTCATTTATATCTTGTGCTATCATTCTCGAAGAAGTTGATGTAGACGAGCCCGTATCCTGACTCTCGGCAATACAAGATGCTGCAACAATATTAATACCAGATCCATCAATATAAACTTACATAAGCCAGCTTTTATATGTCTTTTTGTTATTAAAATTTTGAAAATCTATCCAACCCTCAAGACTACATACCATCTTTTGAGTTTTCAGTCATCTCCTTGTTTGCTTGCTTCCCCAAACGGTATTTCTGCAATTTACAAATTACCATATAGTCCATGAACGTCATATTTTGCAACATCTTGAGAGAAAATGGTTAAAAAAATAGAATTTATATCTCCTTTAGCGCCATCCTTTGATGATACAAGCCTAATTACGATGTATATGTAGTATATGTAATATATGTAAAGTTCCAACACGGAGGATTATGTCAACAGCAAACCTGAAGATGAGACTTTAAATGGTACAAAGTTAAGCCCTTCACTCCCATTGTTCTCAAAATAGTTTTCGGCGTTGCCTCTGCCATAAAATCGAAGAATCAATTAACTCTGCCATCATCAAACACTAGCCCTTTTTCACCATGAACAAGTATGTGATCCAAAGAAGTTCAGTTTTTCCCATTCAAGAGCTCAAAACCATGAAGCAATTTCTTCTGAAAGTTTAGTAGAAATTAACAGAAAAGCTGATTCAATCAGTACAATTCTCTCCAAGTTCTTGAATTTCCACTACACTCATTTAGTTCATAACAAACACAAATACTCAAAGTCGATTTCCACCAAAATTCCGTAAAGTCAACCAGCACATTTCCCTCAAATAGACATACATAAAGAACATGAATTACATTCCAAATTCCAAATACATAAACATGCACACACATATGCCATCTCCTTCCTCCAAATAACTGCTTTCTTGACTTCATTTTTAGTACCACATTCGAATTCGTATCTGTATATTTTGTAGTAATTGCAATACATAATCCAAAATCTTGGTTCCATCCACACACAAGCACACACACTGGTAAAACAACATGGAAATCAAGCCCTCAAATCACAGTTATGTTCTTACACACATGAAAATACACAATAAAAAAGAACAAGAATTTGAAGGGTACACTCACTGTCAGGCCCGCCGAGCTGCGTGACGGCGTCGACAAATCTCTCATGTAGCTCCGCCGTCCACCGGAGGCGCGGCTTGGGGTCGGTGGTGAGCACAAGGCACGCATCTCCGGGCAAATTCGTGCCATCCAACGGCCCCTGAAACTCCACCCCACTCGCCTCTATCGCCAAACTGTGTATCGGCAAAGCAGAGTACATTTTCCCTCAGCAAACTCAATTCTTGACCAAAAAACTTCAATCAAAACCTGTCATCAGAAAGATTGCAGAAAAGGGGTGAGACTAAAAACCCGTTTTATTTTTGTGTGGTTCTTGGAAGAGTGGTTTGGTTATGAAGGTGAAAAGGGGGTTGGGGGGTGGGAACAAGACAGCGATGTCTTGTTCTGTACTGTCTTTGTCTGTTATTTTAGACTGTATCTGTCTTTGTCTGTCCATGGCTATATATGTATGTATATGTATGGAGGTGTAATGCAGTGTGGCTGCTGTGTGTAGTGTGTGAGAGAGAGGTGGGGGTAACATGTAGCATGGGCTGGCATCGCCATTTTTGATGTTTTCTATGAACTCCTTTTTTTAAGAGGAAGGGGAGAAGTACAAGTTGCTCATGTCTTTTCTTATACACAAAATATCTTGAAATTTAATTTAATTACACAAAATTATATAAATTCCTCTTGTAAAATGGTTTAGGTTGTGTATGATCTATAAATTCTGATATGTCATTTCTAATTTTTTAAAAATATTTTGATTTATACTTAATATTGTTGGTAAGTATATGATAGAAGAGATGAATTTTATAAATTTAATCCGGTGGATTAAATGAAATTAAATATTTGTGGGTAGTCCGAACTAGATTCTATCAAACTAGTGAAATGAAGGATCGAATGTTTTATTATTGGTGTATAGTTGGTAAAAAATTGAGAATGGATACAATTTTTTTTTTTTTTTTTCCAAAAGAAGCCACAATTGACACACCACTCACAAATTAAACAATAGAAACTAAAAATTCACTGGAGGCACGTCCCACACCATACAGTCAACTGGGATGGATAATAATTAAATGACAAGTATAATACAATTATTATTATAATTAGTTGAGTTCGATTGAGTTATAATTTTCCAAATATCTCTTGCCTCCCTAAGGAAAGGAAATTATTATCATATATTATTTTTGGTTCTTATTGTCATAAATTGTTGTCCTTATAGCAATAAATAAATTAAACTCTTCCAAGTATTTAGCCTAATTTTAAAATTGTAGAAAAATGACAATTTCCCAACCACATAGACATACCAAGCCCGGTTTAACATGGAATACACTATACATTAATAATATAAAGACTCATTTCATAGAAATGATGTAACGGGACTGATTTAAAACAAACAGTACTCAAACTTAAATAAATTATACATAATAAAAGAAATAATTTACTCAAAAAATATCATAATTTAAAGGAATAAATATCATATTAAAAGTCAATCCAAAGTTATATGAATAGGCAATATATAAAAGAGTTATTGCCCGTCAAGTCATTGTCCCTTAAGGGCTATGAAATTGAAATACATTGAAGCAACTTCACATTTTAGTGTAGAAGATAATAATTGAGAGGGCTCAATGATTGAATGAAGTCAACTTAGGGACAACTCCACAACAAACAACGTGACAAAATCCCAACCGGCCAAACTTAAACTATCATCAATCTACATTTATTTAAATTTTAAACGAATTAGAGAACATCATAATGTTTTTTTTAATTAAATAATTTGGTGATATCATTATTGCGATTTTTAATAATGTTTTTCCTATTTGTATGGATATTAGATTAAGTTAATATATGTTCGTTTCTATGTTGTTACGAGTATATTTGTATTCGTATAGTCAGGTATAGCTAGCTATAACGAACTCTTAATTTCAGCGATTATACTTTCGATTCTTACTATTATCAAGTTGATTACGAAATTTCATAAGATAAGCTCTACTTAAGATTAAAATGTAGATTACATTTATACCTATATAGTTAGGTGTATTTATACTTAGATCCCTCTCAATTTCAAAAGTTACACTTTTTTCAATTATATAAATAATTTACTAATACATAGCAAATTTAATGTGCAATAGGAGGCCACTTTACTACTATCACCATAAATTCTAAACTTTTCTCATAGTTGTAGTGGCCGCATAAATTTTCAAATAAGATGAATAGGTTCAATTATTTGATTGTTTCAAAAAAAAAAAAAAAAAAATTTATTTGATACAAGTCATTTTCAGAAATTTCACAAGTATTAATAATTCCAGAAATATACCTAACCACAAGACATAAAGATGTAACTACCCTAAAGTTTAGAACCTATTCGAACTTCAAGATTAGTTATTTACAAGATAGCGGAATAAGCTTTACAAGTATTAATAATTCTAAATATCTAATCCTTACTGTAAATTAAAAAAAAAAAAAAAAAAGAAAGAAAGAAAGAAAAGAAATATTCATCAACTACGCATTAATATCTCAAATAATTTTTTAAGAGTCTTGTCCAATATAAATATGGATGATATCTTTTTGAGTGCTGACTGCTGACAAATCATATTTTGTCTAAATCAAATCTAATTATTACGGTCCAAACATTAATTTTGAGAATAAGTTGACTTTCACAAAATAAAAAGATCAGGCTTGAGGGAGCACAAAAAGCAACCAAATTAATTATCTATTAATACAAAAATGTATGCGAGGAAAAAGAATAAAATCTTCTTCTAGATCTGTTTGACCCAAGCATATATTACAAAAAGAATTAGTTTGAGTAATGGACTAATTATAATCTATTATTTAGGTAATATGTAGTAACAAGATTCTAGTAACTTTATTTTTCTGGGCCACCAAATTCTAGTAATTTTATGTGTTACCTAGAATACTGCTTTTATGCTACTTTGTTCACACAATTTAGTTTAGAATTATATAATTTACTTAATATAAGCATTACCAAGTATCTTTACATGTTTTAGGTTTGATGAATTTAGATTTTATGAATAGTATCTGATAATAAATATATGTAATGCAAGATAGATGGGTAGATTAATGCGTTAAAGATTATGAATCCGATGCTAATAACGAGATAGATCTTTCATCACACTGGATCCAAAAATATATGCTCTATACATAATAAACAACAACGATGATACAAACAGATGATTTAAAATAGTACATCTCTAATGCACGAATATATACATTTGTTGGTATATGTTTTATCAAATGAAAGCTAAATTAATCGGATATATTATTACACATAGGATTCTGGTAAATCCTAATGTAAGTTTATATTGTTGAAGATCACGGCTAATTTGTTGGGATATTTATTCCTGATTTAGTGGGATCCTTTTTTGTACATATCCTTTCCTTATTTGTAGCTCTGTACGTCTATTTAGTGTAAACCTATTGTATTGTACTACCTACAGATTCAATGAATACAGTATTATTCATAATTCTCTAGTTCTAACTTGGCATCAGAGCAGGTTTATCGTCTATAGTTTGACGCTTTTCTACGCTCATCACCTGCCACCATGTCCGAGATTTCCAGCACCTCTACCGACAGCGGGGTTTTGGCGGAACAGCTCGCCTCAATCCTACAAAAACAGAGTCAATCTCAGCCTACAACATCAATTTCAATAGCAGTGAAATTGAATCAGCACAACTACTCCCTTTGGGCGAGACTTATGAAAATTGCCATTGGAGGACGGGGGAAACTTGGGCATATCACCGGAACATCGGCGCCACCAGCAGAAGGAACCCCCGATCATCCGAGATGGGAACAAACGGATCTCATTGTTTGCTCCTGGCTACTAGACAACATGGAACCCGATATGGTGAGCAATTTCGCCGAATACCCTACAGCAAAAGATCTTTGGAATGGATTACAAGCCACTTACAGCCAACAAGTGGACGAAATTCAATTCTTTGATCTTACGGTAAAAGCGAATAGTCTCAAGCAAGGGAGTGAGAGTTTGGAAATGTTTTACAGTAATCTTCAACGACTATGGAGAGAAATCGAAATCAGACAGCCAAATCCGATGACTAATCCGGAAGATATTGCAACATTCAACCGTCTCCGTTCCGAAAACAAACTTTATCAATTCCTCCAAGGCATATCAGAGGACTTTGATTCCGACCGACGAGAAATTTTGAGAACCACACCGCTGCCTACAGTCGAAAGTGCATACGGTATCATTCGAAAGGAAAGGGATCGAAGAAATATTATGGCCTCAGACAAATCATCATTGGCCGGAACAACAGGAATTGGGGCCGGATTTATCGGGCGAAATCAGTCACGCGGGACCACCACCAAACCGCGCTCAGACCGGCGACCATCGGAATCGGAGTCTTCACAGCGCGATGGCGGTAAGATAACGTGCTCTCACTGCGGGAAACCCAATCATACGAAAGAACAATGCTACGAGCTGATTGGTTTTCCAGAGGGATGGCGGAGCAAACGCCGGACCGAGAGCTTGGGTAAACAGAGGTGGGACGGCGGCGGCAGCACTGGCAGCGCCGCCATAGCCGCCGTCGCTGAAGAAGAGAATAGAGGAGAAAGCAGCGATGAGGCGGGTTTCGCGTTTGTAGCAGGGGCGAGAGCAGCGCCGTCAGCCTGGGTGGCGAAGCAGCAGCGCCGCCATGCCCCTTGGGCGGCGACGGCTGGAATGGGGAAGAAGACTCCAGTTTTGGAAATGGAGAGAGAGGCGGCTGAAAACAGAGGTAATGGGGTTGGGAATTCCTCACCCCAACCCTATTTAGATCGTGTTTTTCAATTGGCACCACAAAATATTCCCTATTTGCCGATTTGCCCCCCAATTTCTAACCATGTACAGATGAGTCCTAAAAGTTTGGAAAAAGTTCAAAATACCCTCTCAAAGTGTGGAATGGCATATTTAACCCAAGGACCCAAAACAGTAACATGGATTCTTGATTGTGGGGCAACGGATACCATGACTTATGATCTCAATGATTTGACGGACGTGTCCACATCAAAGAAACCTGCCATTCAGACTGCTAAGGGGGAACTTTTACCGGTCGAGGGCACCGGAATCATCAATATCTCTCCATCTTTAACTCTGAGAAATTGTCTTTATGTTCCTAATCTGTCCTGCAAGCTGTTATTTGTTAGTCATGTTACCCGAGAGTTAAATTGTGCGGTGATGATTTACTCTGGTTTTTGTATCTTGCAGGATATTCAGTCGGGGAAAGTGATTGGGCGTGGCACTGAACGTGGTGGACTCTACTATGTGGATGATGTGATTCAAAACGGGACTGCAGCGCTAGCTCACGGGTCTGTTGAGAAGCAACAGTGGCTTTGGCATCGTCGGTTAGGTCACCCGTCAGTTAGATATCTCCATTTACTGTTTCCTACCATTTTTTCTTCTAGTAGTCAGTTTTCTTGTGAAACTTGTATTTTGGCAAAAAGTCATAGACAGTCGTATTCATATTCTGGAACTCGTACGAATAAAGTTTTCTCTTTAGTCCATTCTGACGTTTGGGGTCCTGCTCCTTATATGGGTTCACGTTCTGGTTTTCGTTTCTTTGTTCTTTTTATTGACGATTGCTCACACATGACCTGGGTATATTTTTTGAAACAAAAATCAGAAGTTGTGTCTAAGTTCATAGAGTTCTATAATATGGTACAAACTCAGTTTAACACTAAAATTCAGGTACTTCGTTCAGATAATGGGGGGGAATATATTAATAATTCTTTCCAACAGTTCACCAAAGCTAATGGTCTAGTTCATCAAACTACTTGTGCCCATACTCCTGAACAGAATGGGGTTGCTGAACGTAAAAACCGGATTATTCTGGAGATCACTCGTGCACTTATGTTTGATTCTTGTGTCCCTAAGTCTTTTTGGCCAGAAGCTGTAGCCACCTCAGTGTATCTTCTGAATAGACTACCCACTAAAGTACTGAACCTTCGAACACCACTTTCAGAACTTTCCCAGCATGTTCGGGTCCCCACTACCTTGACCCTCCAGCCGCGTGTTTTTGGGTGCTCTGTATTCGTTCATATTCCCAAACAGGAGCGCACCAAATTAGATCCATGTTTGGTGAAGTGTATTTTTGTCGGGTATGGGGTCCATCAGAAGGGGTATCGTTGTTACCATCCACCTACTAGGCGTCTGTACACCACCATGAATTGTAACTTCCTTGAGTCTGAGTTCTTTTATGCCTCTCAACTCAGTGGTCAGGGGGAGCAGTCTGTGGACCCGCTGAGTTGGGTGTCTCATTCCACTTTGCCTGATCCGGACCCAAAAGAGCCAGTAGGCGGAACCACCGAGTCAACATCTCCCATAGTCCAGTCTTCCACCACGGAACCAACCCCAGGATCTGACCCACTGAGTATCCCTGAGGTAACAGTTGAGAATTCCTTTGTTGATCATGATAATACTGTCAGTGCTACTGATGATCTGCAGATTGAGGAAGTACAGGAACAGGGGGAGTCTGTGGAGGTTGATCGGTATGTTCTTCCGCCGCGGAGCACTCGAGGAGTGCCTCCAAAAAGATATGAGCCTGAATATGAGCCTAGAAGCTCTCGGTATCCAGTCGCAGAGTTGGCTCAAGGGAAGCTGACAGTTGCTGCTAGAGCTTATTCAGCAGCTGTCTATGCTGAGATACTCCCAAGAACAGTTGAGGAAGCCCAGAAAAAGGAAGAGTGGAGAAAAGCCATGGAAATAGAGATGATGGCTCTAGAAAAGAACTCAACTTGGGAAAAGTGTGTGTTACCACCTGAGAAGAGACCTGTGGGGTGCAGATGGGTGTTTACCATAAAGCACCGGTCAGATGGGTCTATTGAGCGGTACAAGGCGAGATTGGTGGCTAAAGGGTACACTCAGACATACGGGGTGGATTACTCAGAGACTTTCTCTCCTGTTGCCAAGATTGATACTATCAGAGTTCTGTTTTCTATAGCCGCCAACCAGGAGTGGTCATTGCATCAGTTTGACGTAAAGAATGCTTTCCTTCATGGGAAGTTGGAGGAGGAAGTATATATGGAGCCTCCACCGGGTTTTTCTGATAAGTTTCGCACAGGAGAAGTCTGCAGGTTGAAGAGAGCTCTCTATGGGCTCAAACAGTCTCCTAGAGCGTGGTTTGGTAGGTTTACTGCCGCCATGAGAGATTATGGGTTTAGACAGAGTAATTCAGACCACACTCTGTTTTTTAAAAGGAAAGGGGAGCTGGTGACATGTCTTATCATCTACGTGGATGATATGATCATCACTGGGGATGATCTCGAGGAGATCAAGCAGTTAAGGGAGAATCTTTTCCAAGAATTTGAAATGAAGGACTTGGGTGAGTTAAAATATTTCTTGGGGATTGAAGTGTTGAGATCGAAGCGAGGGATCTTTATCTCCCAACGGAAGTATGTACTGGATTTGTTGGCAGAGACAGGGTTGCTTGATAGCAAACCAGCAGGGACTCCTATGGTAGTGAATCATGGTCTAAAACTTTCAATCGAGGCGGAAATGGCTGACCGGAGTAGATATCAGCATCTTGTTGGGAAACTAATCTATTTGTCACATACTCGGCCTGATATAGCATATGCAGTAGGTGTGTTGAGTCAGTTCATGCACCGCCCACAACATGAACATTTGGAGGCTGCACTCAGAGTTGTCCGATACCTCAAAGGGTGCCCTGGAAGAGGAGTCTTGTTTCAGAAGCATGGAAATCTGGATATAGAGGCGTATACAGATGCAGATTGGGCTGGAAATCAAGACGATCGACGTTCCACTTCGGGGTATTTCACCATAGTTGGAGGAAACCTCGTCACCTGGAAGAGCAAGAAACAGAAGGTAGTTGCTCTTTCTAGTGCAGAAGCTGAGTTTAGGGGGATCGCACGAGGACTGGCTGAAGTCCTTTGGCTGCGAAAATTGCTTGAGGAGATTGGGTTTCTGGTGAAAGAGAAGTGCAGGCTGTGGTGTGATAATAAAGCGGCAATCAGTATATCAGAAAACCCCGTTCAGCATGACCGAACGAAGCATATAGAGGTGGACCGGCACTTTATCAAGGAAAAGCTTGAGAGTGGGGTTGTGATGTTTCCGTTTGTGCGGTCAGAAGATCAATTGGCTGACATTCTTACTAAGGCCGTACCTGAGAAGGCATTCTCAAATGTTTTGGGCAAGTTAAGCGTGTGTGATCCCACGATCAACTTGAGGGGGAGTGTTGAAGATCACGGCTAATTTGTTGGGATATTTATTCCTGATTTAGTGGGATCCTTTTTTGTACATATCCTTTCCTTATTTGTAGCTCTGTACGTCTATTTAGTGTAAACCTATTGTATTGTACTACCTACAGATTCAATGAATACAGTATTATTCATAATTCTCTAGTTCTAACTTATATTGTTCCAAAACACGTAAATTGGGGAAAAAAAAGAAAAGAGAAGAAAATCGAAAATCGAATTCATTTAAGTAAGGTTTAAGGTTCGTCTCTAGTGAATCTAAAAAACTATGCTGAGAAGGATTCCAATAAATCTAACAATACTTGAGGAAATTAGTCATTGGTTCGATTAGAAGACACTCCAGGGGGAGGGAAAAAAAAAAGAAAAAGAAAAAAAAGGAAGACAATAACTATAATGTGTTAGTTTTGAACCCAAAAAAAAAAAAAAAAAACAGTATAATGTGAGTTCTAAAATTTGAGCGGCAGGTTAGGGATCCATCCTTCAGTGTCTATGAATGAAAGGTTTGTAATTGACTGCAATTCCTTTGGGTCAAGTTTTTTCATCCATTTGACCCGATTCGATTTGTCGGATCCGGTTCCTTGACATTGCTCCTCCGCAAAGGTTATTTGGTTCCTGGTTTGACATCCATAGTGGATTTAGAAATCAATAGGATACACGTACAATTAAATTAAGAGAAAGGGATAGTTGCGAATCAGAAATGATCTTTTTTTAAAGGATAAAAAGAAAAAGTTATGAAAATATTAATTTTGAGAATTAAGCGGATACTAACTCTAAATAATGACCCGATGGCATGAAGGATCCGGGACTTCTTAGGCGTAAATATCCAACTGATTTCTCGTCTGTTCAAGAATTCTTGTTTATGCAATTTGTATGTACCATCTATATAGTGTTTGAACAAAAAATTCAATTCTTTGTATATTAGTCTTAATTGAAGTGTAATCTTGATTTTCTATGGTGCACCCCTTAAGTAAGGTTCCCTATTTGAATACTGGGTCCTAGCTCTGCTACTCGAGCCGAAGTCTGCACAGGTATTTTTTAGACCAAAAGACATCACCTTCCCAATCCCCACTACCTAGTCAATACTTTGTCGTATCTTTCTAGCGTAAGAATGACAAATTGCTTACAACCCCATTAACTTCTATGTATTTTCAAAAGCAACGAACTTATCATTTTACCCTAACCAATTCAAAGAAGTAAGAAAAGAATCAAACAAAACAAGAAACTGGGAGCAAATTAGCAATTGTAGCAAAAACTACTGATCAAAATTTGAGTTTCATGAATGAGAAAAGAGTAAGTATCTTACTCTTGGCCGACGAATGTCCATGCATCCCATCCTTGAGGAACGATGATGTCCGAAAGAGATGAGTTGTAATAAACAGCTCTCGAGTAAGCTTTCCAAGCCCTTCCAAGGAACGTGTTTCCGGTCCCACTCACATTGCACCGATTGAATACGAATCCGGTCGGATCACTTGAGCTTGCTCTTGCATGAGCGACGATGAAACCGGTCGAATGAGGTTCTATTAATCCCACGTTAACCGATATGCGACATTCCTACAACAAAACAACACAATTATTGCTCACTCCTGATTGTGTAGCTGTTACATCTTATGTTGGATTGTTATATACACGCGTGTTGTTGCAATAAGAGAGAAAAAATTTGTTATTTTGATCCGTATTATAAATTTTTGACCGTGTTTTGTGTTTTATAATCTTCTAATCTATGCTGGTGTGTTGGCATTTTCTTGCGATAAGTGAAAAGATATTTTGTTCTTGAAAATTGGGGGAAGTAGAAAAGTCATTTTTCGATTTTGCTCCTTACTTAGGTGTTTTCCTCCAATACCATTCATGGCAAATACATACGACGTCCTCCTTCAATTTACGAAGGACAATGGACTAAAATTAAAAAATGTCAAAAGAAAAAGGATGCAACGTGATAAAAACAATAAAAAAATTGCAATTTTGCCTAGTAATTTTGACCCATCGGCGTCTTCATTCTTTTTCGCATTGCTCAAATTAAGACATAGTAAAGGAGGTTTCAATAATTTGGTCATAAGTGAGCTGAAATGAAAATGTACAATCACAATAATCAATATAAACCAATTTGTTGAGACAAAAATGCAATTAGATTACTACCTCATAAACGGATTGACCATTTCCGAAGATGAAATCAATTGCCCCTTCAATGGAACAAAGCTTGAAATAGTGCCTTCCCTCATCATCCAATAAGGTGTCTTGATACCCCAAAAACTCACATTCATAGAAAGCCGATTTGTCGCCGGAGATCTTCGCCGCCACCGCCGGTTTCACCGGGTTGCCGCCCTTGCTTGGGGGATAATTGTAAGAATTCTGTAAAGTTAAAAGTGTTGAACAAATTCCGAACTTTTTATGAGTAAAAAGTATCTTTTTAATCACAATCATTTTAGGCAGGCCCTAAGAAGCAAATTTTCGAAAAATGAGGCTAATTTACAAGTTGAAAATCGTTTCACATTAGGCTTCGATCTTAAACCTTTTTTTTTTTTTTTTTTTTTTTTAAATTAAAAATATCCAACATCTCATTCCAAACAAATTTAGAACTGAAGTATATGTAATCTCAACATTAAGTTAAAAATTTTGTGATATCAAAATATATGTCATAAAATAATTCGACTTTATATTTTCTGTCTAGCTATTCCATTTTTCGAGTGTCTATAATTGAGCAAGAAGATTAATCGCTGCGATTGATTGTGAATGATCTGGTTTAGAATAAAAAATCGTAATTGTGATAATCCCTCCCCATGGTAGTCGGTGGATGATCTGGTCTAGAATAAAAAGTCATAATTCTTACCACAAAAGTGATCCCTGAGACCACAATATTGTCAGCCATGGAGGCAAAAGTCGAAGAATTCATAATTGTGTCATTGTCACCCCATGTAACATTGGTTTTTCCTATGCCTTCTCCTTTGAGATAGATAAAAGGCTTCTCTGGAGGGATTTTCACCTTTTCACTGCATGCAAAACCACACATAATTATACATAGAGATGGAATTCAAGATTTTTATGTACATGGGAAATGATAAAGAAAACGTGCCAAAGAATTAATACTTGTAAACTCCAGCTTTAACAGTGATGAAAACCCAATCCTTGTTGTTTGAAGGGACAGAATCAATGGCTGCTTGAATAGTCAAAAAGCCCGTATGCGTCGAAGGATCGACGACAATAATGTGGGGGTTTATTAACGTTCTTCCTGCTGTGAATCCAGAGCAAATAAAAAAAGCTGTACAGATGAATATACACTGCAGAAATGATGTCATTCTAGCCATGGCAAAGGGAAGTTTTAGAAGAAAAGAAGTAAAGGATTTTAAGACAAGTAACTGGGAAAACTGGTTTTCAATGAAGGTGGATTTGAAAAGGTTTACTAATGGAGTAATTAAAACTAATTAATTTTGCTTTAAAGTTCTTGAAAGATCTTTCGTATTATCTATCATACCTTAATTCAGTTTCTTACCTTTCTTACGTTAATTAGTTTATGGACGCTAATATTTCACTTTCCCACCTTTCCTTACATTGATGGGGGAATTCTAACTCTAACATAGTTCAGTCAAACTAGCTGAGCGTGAATATTTTAGACTTGTCTTATAAAAATATTTTTAGAAAAATTGACGAATTAAATAAGTACGTAATACATTTGCCACATAATTAATTGAGGTTCGCCAAGCCGAGTTTGTGCTAGAATCCCTTTTGTGTGCGAGCAATTTTCAAAACGACATAAATAAAGCAACTTATATTTCTACATATTTTATTGAAGCATTTAAAGATTGTTGGAAAAATCAACTTAGTTTTATTTATTTTAAGAAAAAATAAGTTAGAATCTACGATTCCCCATAAACATGCTTGTGAGAAACTATTTGCCTATCAACTTCTGCTCAATTTGGGATTGTTTTGCCTATCCTATTGAGTTTTCCTCCGAAGGCATTTTCTGGTGTGATCAAAAGACTATTCGTCCACATTATTTTTGCACTGACTTAGTTTTTTAATTCCCGATAATTTTCTTTCATCAATAATCGTGATGGAGTAACTCATCGGTGATGAATTAATGACAATTTCCACAAAAAGAATGTCTGGCAATAGTTGAGGATTCTGACGAAAGTCGACGAACTGACGAACTCAATTTTGCAAGAAAAGTAAGTTCAGACATGATAGCAACTCGAAAGTAATAAAGGCAAGATTAAGTAGCTTAATACAAATAGAATTTCATTATAAGTTAAACCATGCATGGAAGCGGGTGCAAGGATGGGGTCATAAGATGCTATCCCAAGCAGGGAGGGACAAATAAGCTATTCTACAAGTTATATTAGCTTATGCTATAATTTTTTATTTTTTATTTTTACACACAAATTCCCAAGCGATCAGAGGGATTCGAATCCGGGTCATTGCCTTCGAGAACTAACCCTTTAACAACTTGGACCAACCCCCTATTAGCAGCTTAAACTATAAGTTGTTTCAGGCTTTCGGACACACTTTTGGGAGAGATTTCTTCGATATGGCATCTTTCTTGTGGGGTGGGAGCTCGGGTTCCAAGATTCATTGGGTGAGCCGGGGGGAGGTGAGTTTGCCAAAAGCCGAGGGAATTATGGGGTTCAGGGATTTGAAAGTGTTCAATATGGCACTTCTAGCTAGCTAAGCATGGGTGGATATTAATTACGGAAACAAGAAGTCTTCTATCTCGCCTTCTTCGAGCTACTTACTTCACGGTCGGGGACTTCTTTTCGGCATGCTTGGCTTTAGACCTTCGCCAAACCACTTTTGGAGTTCAGGATTAGGTGGAGAGTGGGAAATGGGGCTTGTATCAGAATTTGGGACGATAAATGAATTCCGAGACCAATTCGTTTTAGGCCTGTTGGTTAGAGTTGGGCGAGAGAGAGTTTAATAATAATTTATGTCATCCAACTTATAAAAATTGATTGCTCAAGGGATGAGGAGTTGATTAATGATGCATTCTTGGCATGTCATGCAGAGGCCATTCTCTCAATCCTACTAATAGTTTTAGTAATTGAGGCATAAGCATGAATTATTTGACTAATTTGTGCCAACTATTTAAATTTAATCCCGAAGGCTAGCTTCATTAAAACTTAACTCCTGCATCCCGGTGCTGTATGCTAGTTTAATTAATAAGAGATGATGATGAGCCAGCAATGCCTGCCGGTAGAAATTACCAAATTGGAATCATTAATGCTTTATTTGTTCTTTTTAATAACTCCTAATAATTTCGTCACCCAAAGACTTCCCGTTTGCATTATTGGTACTTAAAAATATAAGATAAACTTTAATTATTAAACAAGTTGGTACTAGTTTTCATTTTTTTTTTTTTAATTATCACTTGTCTCAACTAATCAAAAATAAAATATATTTAACCGAGAAGATTAGAAGAATCTCTAAGCTTTAGTTTCTTAATCCCAAATTAATTTGTTCAATGGTGTCAACTCTATTTCTTTATTAAATGTTAATACGTTGTGTGGAGCTAATTAATTGAGATGTTTAAACTATATTTGTTTCGATTTGAAGTTTCGTTCATTGAATAGTCGTTACAGACCAATAATTGCACATAAAAAAACATGTGGCTCAAATTGGTGATCCTAGACAAGTCGTATATGTAACTTATACATCAAAATTGTTAATAAGTTATTTAGTGTGTTTTCCAAAATTTATATGTTGATTGTTGATAATAAACAATACTTATATCTGACATTTGTTCAAATATATTGAATAACTATCTCACGCTTTTGCGTCCAAGGGATTTCTTTTGGTCATGTCTTGCACGTACAATTTTTATTATTATTTTTTTCCAATACAAATGAGTGACGAAAAGGATTCGACAACACTACTACACATTATGTGATACGTTGATACGGTGTCAACTATCCAGTCACAATTGCGTTGTTGAAAGGTTGTACTCTAGAATATGACCTCATGATTCCAGTCATTACAGCAACAAAAAGGCTGGTTATACCCTCAGTCAGCTGATTTTAATTTGCATGATATATATAATGGTTTCAGTATCTCATCTGCCTTTATTTGTAATAATATGTAATTTGATGAGTGAATGCAATAGAACTGTTCTTCTTTACCTTTGGCATCACTCATACTTATGTAAAAAACTAAAAATTATATTAAAAAAAAAAAGTTTTAGAATTTCAGATTAAGCGTTGTGATGTCATGTTGAACGATTACCTTATGCAGAAGTTAAATATCTCAACAAAATATTCAAAAGTTACATCAGTTCTTGAAGTGCGACGAATATGATGAATTGCGATCCGGTAAACGTACGTGTTGACTTAAGGAGAATGATGCAAAAATGGGGTATTCGTCTTTCTTTATTCAATATAAAATTCCCCATTGTCATGTTAGTAGATGGAGCACACACATCTATATATGGTGGGGAGTGAACTGAAAATATTTGCAGCAAACAAAAACATCCAACTTATCAAAAACAAAGTTATTCAAACAGAGATCACAAAATGGTTGATGCTATTGCAACGGTGGCTCTCGGAACACTTCGGGACCTTTTGATTGAGGAAGCTAGGTTCTATTCAAATGCTGGAGACCACGTTGAGGAAGTGGGCAGGCAGCTCCAAAGCATCCACGCTTTCTTGAAGGATGCTGATAAAAGAAGAGATCACTACAACTCCGAGACCATGCGTGATTGGGTTGCTAAACTTCGCGATTTGTCGATTGAAGCTGAGAACGTACTTGAAAGATATGCTATTCAAGTCAGATCCAAAAGAGAAGGACAAAACCTGAAAGATAAACTCAAAAGGTTTACATGTATATTGAGTGAGTGCATGAGTATGCACACGATCGGAAACGAGCTTGAAGACATCAGATCCCGCATGTCAGAGCTCACGAAACAAGCAGTGTCATTAAATAACGGAATAATAAGCTCATCATCAGCAAATTCTGTGAATGATGATACTCCTGAATGGTCGTCGAGGAGAACATATGGACATGAGGTCGAAAGATACTTTGTTGGGATGGAGGCGGAAATCAAACTCCTGGAATCACTCCTAATCAAAAGTGATGACAAATCGAATCAGGTGATTTCAATATGTGGAATGGGAGGATTGGGAAAAACTACTCTTGCAAACAAAATTTATCAAATGGAGTCCGTGAGACGTTCCTTTGAAGCTCGCGCGTGGATCTGTATCAGCCAACAATTCAAGCGCAAAACTGTTCTACAGGAAGTGCTAAACCAACTTTCAAGCAATGAAGGCGAACAAAGTGAAGATGAATTGGTAAGGAAGTTGTACAAAGTGCAGAAAGACAAAAGATGTTTGGTGGTTTTGGATGACATATGGGAAATTGATCACTGGAATAGTCTGAAATGTGCTTTTCCCATTGGAGAGGAATTTTGCAAGGTTTTGCTGACGAGCAGAAATGAAAGAATTGCTGAGACGGAATATGTCCATAAACTCAAGTGTTTGAGCGAAGATGAAGGATGGGAGCTTCTACAGAAGATAGCACTTCATGTCCACTATTCACATGGTTAGTTTCTTCCCTGTTCATCTTATTTCTCATTACAGAAGGGAAAGAGATTATAGTCAGAATCATAAAATTAACTTAGTCATAGCAAGAGGTGAGTGCCATAACTATATAAATTTAGAATTTTATATACTTGTCATCATATTCTCGATGTTATTTTCCTTGTCTTTCTATCATAGCATTTGTCCTCATATTTCCTTTAGACTTCAAATTTACGTTTGAGTTAAGTTCAGGTTTGGATCACTTATATAGGGTTGTTGAGTTATTCTAGGGTCAAGAAAATGGTACATAACGAAGTGTTTTAATCTCCTATCTTACTTTTATAGTATTTTATTTCATGTTTCACTTACATACATATGTGATAATAAGTGATATGTATTGACAAATAGTTGAGATGAAGAGGGAAGAACAATTGTGATTTGAAAAAAAAATCAAAAAAAATCAAAAGATTCTCCCCTCTAATCTCAACAGCTAATCAATACATCGACGTGCGTGGATAAGCGAAATAGGAGAAGAAACACATAATTGAAATAGGAGATTCATAAATCCTTTGAGCATATGCTATTTTTCTTATATAAGTACCTGTAAATAATAATTAGGTAATTATTCATTATATTTTTTAATCAATTCTCATCATTAGATTATTATTATTATTTTTTTTTAATAAGCAAAAAATAATTATCATTCCTGCATGCAGAGGTATTTACAATTGATCAGTTAAAGGTATTGGAAGATATTGGCAGAGAAATAGTGAGGAAATGTGGGTGTCTACCGTTGCCTATTTCTGTTATTGGAGGAATTTTACGTCAAGATAGAACTCAAAGTGAGTGGAAGAAAGTGCGTAAAAATATTGATTCATATCTACAGTGGGGAAAAGGTGTGGAAGAAAATAAAAGCATCAAACATATATTGGATTTGAGTTATAATGTTTTGCCTTATAACTTGAAGCCATGTTTTTTGTATTTGGGATGTTTCCCGGAGGATAGAGATATTTCTACAATCGATTTGTATTTATTATGGATGGGTGAAGGAATGATTTCGTGTGAAGATAAACGAAGACGTGAAACTTTGAGAGATGTAGCACAACGCTATCTGTCCGAGTTAGTTGACAGGTGCATGGTTCAAGTTGAAATTGATGAAGAGTCGATGTATAATAGATTTCGTACCTGTCGTCTTCATGATCTAATGCGAGACCTCTGTTTATCAAAGGGAAAGGAAGAAGGATTTCTTGAGATTTTGGATGCAAATGAGATGGGAAGACATGATGCTTCTTCAGTTAGTAGGTTGGCTATTTCCACGAATGTTACAGCAGAACATTACGAGCTTCATCAATTTCGCAATTTGCGATCTCTTCTGTTCATGAAGAAAGATATGGGAGCAAGAGTTTGGAGCAAGGTTTCTATTAATTTTGGAATGTTCAAATATCTGAAAATCTTGAAATTAGAAGGATACAAGTTTCAAAACGGACAATTGCCCAAAGGAATTGAAAAGTTGATCCTGCTAAAGCATTTGAGCATAGCACGTAGCTACGTAGATGAGTTGCCAGTATCAGTATGTAAGCTACCATGTTTAGAATCTCTAGATCTGTATGTACATGGAAGCATTAGACTACCGGTTCTCCTGGGTAAGATGAACCGCTTGAAGTACTTAGTTTTGCCTTGTGGTGATAGGAGTGTTTTAGGAGGTGGAAAATTGAAACTAGACAGCTTGAATGAGTTAGAGACAATCATGGGATTCAATAGTTCGATTGATGATATTGTCGATCTGACTAAACTGTCAAAGCTTCGAGTATTCTATGGGGATATTTTTGATGAAGGCAGCTTGGCCAAGATTGTTAACCACATCTTAACTCACCAGGATCAATTTCGGGAGACAAAGATTGATATTCAGAATGAGTGCAATATGATGAATTCGGAAATAGATGGAGACTCAACTCTTATTAGGAAGACACTCCTGTGTCACTCGCTGAGTTACTTGGAAGTTGAATGTCATTTGAACAAACTGCCATCCTATGAAGACCCAATGGGTAGGAATCTCCTTCACTTGGGTTTTGTGGATTGTTATATATCCGAAGACCCAATGGAAACGCTCGAGAAGCTTCCTGTGTTGCGATCCCTTCAATTCGCTCAAAAATCATTTGTAGGCAGAGAGATGATTTGTGGAGCAAATGGATTTCCTCAACTTAGGGAGCTTACTCTGTCAGGTTTGCCTAATTTAGAGCAATGGAAAGTGGAGGAAAAAACAATGCCCAATCTCTCGAAATTATCTATATATAGATGCAGAAAACTGCAGATGATTCCCAATGGCTTGAAGTTCATCACTACTCTCAAACAACTGAAAATTAGAGGCATGCCTAAGGAAATCACAGACAGGGTCAGAGCGGTGGACGGTCAGGAAGGACAAGATTATCACAAGATCAAGCACATACCGACTGTTGATATCGAGACTGACATTTTGCTTGTGTGAAAACCAATTCTGAAACTTTCAATATATTTCCTTTTTTATTTGTTTTCAATTTCTGCTGTTCGTTATGTTTCACTTTCCCTACAAACTAATAAAGTCTTGCTTTGTGTGTTCCTTGGAATATTCTTTTTGCTCGGCTTTTAACCCATATATAATTGCGTAATGATCTTTAACGATTACATTCTTAAAATCAAGATATCGAACAAAAGTAAATCGGAATGGGAGTACCATTAACTGAATTTTATTAGGGCAAAGCTGCATGTGCTGCGGAGGGGGAAAGGGAAGATGGGATTCACAGTTCACATACTCAAGAACTGACCAGAGGCTAGAAAGGTGTGGGAACATCTGGTCAATATCAACAAGGTTAAAGAACTTGCTAATGAGATGAGCCAAGTCACCATGAAGAAGACAAGCTACGGCGGCAACTTCTGACAAAAGACCGGTCAGCCGTTGGAAGTTCTAATCAACCTCTAAGCTCAGCAGCGGCACAAGATGTGAGGGATAAAAAAGGCCAACCAATGATGGGATACTTGCATCAGGTGGTGAGGGATGAAAAATGCTAACGAATGAAATTACATTAAGTTTCAATTATAGTTGTTAAACTATGAAATTACATTAGGCTAATAGGGGTTAATCCAAATGATTTACATCAGCTTTCAATTATAGCCGATGCTCGGGAATGATGCTTTCATATTATAGTTGTTAAACTACTGATGGGGCTCCAGTGCGTGCGAATGATGCTTTCAAAGACGAGGTAGAGATGAATTCAGTGGTGGTGGTTAAAGCTATTCTTGGAAAGCAATACAACCAATGATCCTCCAATAAATATTGTCAAATCTGCTACGCAAGCCTTGGGTGGCATTTCCAGATCATGTTAGGCTAGATGGTACCAAAGGACGGACAGGGAGGCAAATGTCCGTGGGAGATGAACTTTAACCCACCAAAACTTATAAATCTAATAAGCCGGTATATACCAACATGAATTTACTCCAAATTTTAACAATCAAAAAAGCAATTTTCTTGTTTCCAGTGTGAATATTCCTATTGCCTATATTAATCCAATCTGGAACAGATGGATGCATTCGAGATATGCAAGAAGGCCTCGAATATGTGAACTCAACATCAAAGTCGTAGATAATAATTGGAAAAATCCTCCAATAGAGTATCCACACAAAAGCAATGAAACTTTGAATAAACTTAGCTAAGAAAAACAGATTCAAGGGACATAATATCATTAACCAACAAAATTGTCACTTCAAAAAAGAGCTACTCTGATCTATTTCAGTACTTGATCGGAGTGATTATGTCGAGTTGGGTACCAAGCTTCTCCTCAGCAATTTTCTCAGCTTTCACTCTGAGTTTAGCCAACTGTTTCTTCCTTTCATATGCTACCTGAGCTCTCTCTTTCCTCTTCTTCTCCAACTCCTATAATTTTAAAAAAAAAAGCTTAAAACATCGTAGACCAGCAGAAATATTGAATCAATGAAATCTATGAAACATAAAGGGTCAATTTAACAAAGTGAAGTTTAAATGCACTTGCAATAGAGATAAATCAACACCAACTACAGAAACCAGGAACATTGTACTAAAAACAAAGCACACGAGATATTCAATAGTGTCATCAGAAACACTAAATGGTGAAACAATTCTTGGGAAGAGGTATAAATAAAATTCAGACCTCACTGTTAATAGGAGTCCAATAGAAACATGTATGATGTATAGACTCAATTCAAGGACTTTTAAGTTATAATAGGAGTCAAATACAATATCTACTGAAGAATACAGAAAGAAGCAATTGGAAAAAAAAAAAAAAGGTTAACTTACTCTGATGGTATCATAATGGTTCCACCCGACTTCAGATGAGAGTTTTCCCAACAAACAGTATTTGTGACCAGCTTGAAGCCTCAAAACCCTATTATCAAATAGCCAGTGTTGGAAATGTAAGTGCATGAAATAACATGAAAATAGACATAAATAATGAACTCTCATATACTCACTTGAGGGCATCAGGAATGACCATCCTCTTCGTCTTGTCATATGGTGGGGGTACACCCTCATAAACCTTCAAACGAGCAAGGGCAGCTGCTCCTCTCTTAGTCTTGTGAGGAATCATCCTGCAAGTAATTGACAATGATATTGGAACATCCAATCAACTAAGATAACAAGAAATCATTGCATATAATATGAGACATCAGAATTAGTGCAAATGAATTAGCTTCGTATATATTACCCTAAAAACTCAGATGAAATCATTCCAAATAAATAAATTTATGCCGTCTTAAGAGTCATTGACTAACACAAACCGGAGACTCAATTGAGAATGATAATAGCAACATTTCCAAGATTAAAAATTATAAAACGGGTACCCATCCACCTTAACATCATTAACAACTCAGTACACTGAATTATCTGTGTCAATGTCATACAGGACATCATGAAACATCCAAAAACCTAAGCACAAATATATCCCATTACAGGTGAAGCAATTGGCAACATTATCCAAATTTCATGACTGGAAATCATAATGTCAATGAACTTTAATCAATTGTGACTCGATATTAATCAGTATGCCAAAATACAAGCACACACTAATGGCCACATGGTTATACTACGAGAGGATAGCAATACGAGTATGTCAGTTCACCATTAAAACATTACATGTCAATAGTCATGGTCATTCGAGCATTCAGAACCCCACAAAAACACCACAAATTTTGACTGAGGTAAAACATCAAACAGGTAGTACACCCGAAAAATTAGCCCCATCGACTAAAAAGAAGCTCTCATTTTCACATTAAACCCACAGAAAACACAAACTAAGCAAAAACACAGAATCAAATAACTTAAGAAAGGCAGACAATTTACATAAATCCAAACACATACCCACGGATGGTCCTCCACAGGATCTTCGACGGAGCGCGGAAGTGAATCGGCCCATGAGAAGGCTTCGTGTTCATCCTCTTACGGAGGAAACGGTGGTACTTCATCTTCTGACGCACGAGTCCGCCGGAAAGGCAGATCTCCTCGGCGCGAACAACGACGACCTTCTGCCCATTCAAGAGCTCCTTGGCCAAAATGGAGGAAAGGCGGCCGAGCATGTGGTGCCTGGCGTCCACCACCACTCTCTTAGCGCAGATTCCCGAACCCGACACCATTGTTGCTCTCTCTCACACACACACTCAGAGGCGGATGAATTGCGCGGTGAAGATGGGAAATTAGGGTTTTATCAGTGGTACTTATACGGGTGCGTGTTTCTTGGTAGGTTTTTGAGTGTGATCTTTGTGGGCTTTTTGATTTAATTGAGGCCCAATGTGTATGGGCTCTTCATTAAAATTGAATGACTCTTAACTGGGCCTCTGATGGGCCAGATTTAATATGAAGGCCGTCTTCCAATTCATAATTACGTTTGTGCCCTATCTGCCTCATACGCTTCATGGGCCTATGTCAATACCCATAAATATGGAATAGGGCTACCAAGGGTGGGTTTTTTAATCCGGGTCCGGCCGTGTTCGGTCCGAATTTTAACATTTTCTTTTTTTAGCATCGGAAAAGTTACAATATTTAAAATATCAATTATTCAATAAGGAGATTTCTAAAAAAGGTAGTTGCACATATTCATGCAATCGAGTTTCAAAAGAGATGGGTGTCGCGGCCGCGACGAAGCTCCAGACCACCTCCTGGACGTCAGTCGCGGGCGTGACCGAAAAGAGGAGCAAAGCCGTCGCGGCCACAATGGCATTACAGAGCCAAAACTACCCAAGTGGGATTCGTACCCGGCCCTTGCCTTCGGGAATGAACTCATTAACCACTTGAACCAACCCCTGTTGGTTGAAAATTTTAACATTTTCGACCAGCAAAAAGATCTAATATATCATATTTGATTATAATATTTGTATTTTGAAATAAATAAATTTGATCTGGCTCAAATTTGGTCGATCTGACGTGGTCGATCCGGCTGTCAGATATGGGTCAATCAGTCAAGAATTTGTTTGAGTGGGTTCTTTATTGACCTGAAAGCACTAACAAACGTGAGCTCGAAACCAACTTGGGGGACTTGGGGTTTTACCCAAGTTTGGCACTCCGACGCTCAAGTCAGTAATGGAGCTCTTTAGAGAGAGAATAAATGTAATTGAATGCGTATTAAAGGCTTACCAACTATTGTTCAAAGGGCGAGTATTTATAGCCATGGCCAAATGACACAGTAGTGTGCGTACTGTGGGTGTGCATTAATGGCGTTGCCAGTCGTCGATCTGGATGTCGGACGATGGAACCGGCTTGAGGCGGGTCGTTTGTACCTTCTTTCCCCTTTGGGTAAAAGTAGGGACTGGCGGTCATTAATGAGCCGTAGTACGTCTGTTCCAGGGAATGGGAAGGGTACACGTGTCCCAACAGGAGTGCTTTACAGCATTCGGGTGTCCGGTGACGTATGCAGTCGATCTGGAGATCGATATTGCCTTCCGGGATCCTTAATGTTGTGGGTTTCCTCATAAGAGAAAGCAGATCGATCTGTTGATCGGATGGTATGCCAATCGATCTGGTGTCCTCAAGCAGATCTGATGACCTGAGGACCTGATATCGATCTGATGACCTGTCCAAGAGGCCGTTTCTGGTTTGTCCAGGTTGGCGCGAGGGTCCACGTGGCGCCAACAGGGGGCGACCACGTGGCCCTGTACTATTATGCCATATCAAAATTGAATATGAAATCATATGGTTAATTTGATTCAATAAAGATCGGAACCCAGCATTTTATTACGATATTTTATTAAATTAATTATTTTTCAAACAAAATATTCTACTGAAGATGACTAAAAATAAATTCCAATTTATGTACCTAGTTACATATCTTTCATTATTTTCTGAAAAGATAGGTCTTTTTTTTTTTAATAATTTGTTCTCAAAACATTTAAATTAACATATTTTAAATGAATTTTAAGAAAATAATACATAAACTTGTTTTTAATAAAACAAATTTCCAATCATAGAACATAAAAGTACACAAAAACCCGACAACGACCATGTGCAGCATTGTGACCATAATCCATATACATGAATAATCAAGCTGCCTGACATGACATGAACAAGTTTTTGACCCAAATAACAAGCAAGAAAATTGGAAATATGATATGAATTTATAGACTAAGGGACCTCAATATAATGTCTCATCAATTATCATATATATTATCATATCTGACACTGACAGGTCAACCCATATGGAACCAAATTCGTATATGTTATATGTATATATATGTATGTTGGGACGTTGACCCTTTTAAACTCGAGCTATAATTATTGCAAAATGAATTGACCCTTCTGCACACTTTGTCTAGCTACATGTTGATCCTAATCTCACGTAATCTCATTGACACGAGATAGTGACGGAGTTAAAATTTTATATGAGAATCGAGATTAAACGCGATGATTTTATCATTTAGGAGGATGGAATTATTAATTTTATAAAATTTATATCAAAGTTCTTTTATATGAGAGCAATCAAAGGGAATTTAAGGGGGCGGGCACCCCTCCCCTCTATACCCATATGGAACCAAATATATATATATATATATATATATATATATATGAAAGTATGGGATAGAGATATCATATAATGGATGGTGAGCCCTCAAATCACTTGTTATATCTTACCAATATATATATCTTACCCAAAAAAAAAATAAAAAAAAATCACTTGTAATGCTTATGGTCACATCCAATTTGTTTTTTGCATTCACGTGGTTTTTGAGTTATAGTGCCTCTTAAAAGGACTACCGAAGAAAATTTTAACAAAATAATAAATAATACTATATGAAGCATTTAAGCAAATATATATGCATGTATATTAATTAAAAAAAATTATTATCATAAAAGACTATATATTGGAACATTTAAGCACATATGTGTGAGTGTGACAGTACTTTGATTCAAAATATTATTACTAATTGAAGAAAGCGGAAAATATACTATAGCTAGTAAGAAAATTACACAATCATGACATATCTATGTAGAAGACTAGAAGTCCTTCACAATTCGATTGTTTTCTTGCAGTAGTAGTACTGACGATTACATACTGCTGCTTGCATGGATGAAACTGAATATTTGTTGAACCGAGTTCGCTATATCTTCAGCTGTGAACCTCGCCTCTCCACCGATCTGCATGCACAAAATTACATCAAAAACTTGAAAAAACAATCAAATTATCATTTTATCACAATCCAATTTCTTGAAAATTAATTTGTTTCACAATACCTTAACATTGAAAGAGTAGAGAACAGTTTGTTCAATAGTGGTAATATTTGTGTGAAGAATAATAAGCTGGAGATCTTCAAGTGCAGCAATGGTTTTAATCAGCTGCCCTGGTCTTCTTCTTGATAAAATCTTGATCAATGCATCAAACCCTAAGAGCTTGACTTCAACATCTGCCATGCAAGATTTGCTCTCTGCTGTGATTTCTTCGTTTAGGCCGGGTTCGTACTCGACGAGCTTGTTTACTTGATCGTTCGGAATATTAATGGGGATATTCATATTGTTGTTGTTTGGAGGGAACATCGATGGAGTTTGAGGCTGCTGGGGATCGGGTATCGGCCCCCTTTGGCCGCTTCCTTCGCCATAGAGCCGCCGCCGTTTTTGTGACTCGAGGCATTGGAGGAGCTGCTCTAACTCTCTCACGAACTCGATTGCTCCACCAATTATGGATGCTTGATCACCCTATATATGTGTGATTTAATTTTAGCAAGAATGAGAAGCAACATGAATTAACTTAGATACATATCATAATATGTGTCCAGAAATGAATCAAAATATTTGTGAGAAATAAACCATGTTACGTACCCTTTGCACATACGAGCTCGGCATGAGAGACCTCAAAACTCGAAGATGTTCGTTCATTTGCTTCCTTCGGTTTCTTTCGACTGCAATATGAGTCATTCTTTGGCTCTCAACTTCTTCAGTAGTCTTCACAGTTCTCGGCCTCTTCCTCTTACCCTTACCTTCTCCGGCCAACGGGCTCTTCTCAACATTTTCGCCGAGAAACCTAAGTTGCACCGAAGTATCATTTTCCTCGCGGTCATTAACCCTAACCTCAAGGTCATCGCCCCCATTTCCCCCCCTTTCTTGATTTTCACCTCCCATATGTTGATGAATGTCATCTTGCGGCTTCTGATGATCGTTCAAAACCGGGAACTTGAGGAAGTAGACGGGATCGAGCCCAGATTCTTCCTCCCCGGCTTTGGATTGGTTTAAGGCCAACTTTGGGCCGAAATCTGCAAACTGCATCACGTCCGCGAAGCTCAACTTGTCGAAGGAATTCGAGCTGCAAAAATTGGAGGAGAGAGGCTGCTGTGACGGAGGTGGAGTTGGATTGTTTAGCATGTAATCCACCATTTGGTTGCTGTTGTGATCAGCAGAGGTTGATCCCATTTGATGATTGTGGACTTCAACAGAATTGTAATCAAGTCCAGGGAAATTATTTCCCTGGAAAATATGGTAAGGATATTCAAAGTAAGATAACATGGCCATGGAAGTAATGATATTTTGATCTTGAAATGGAATTATATGCATATATAAATATCTATGTGTGTGTGTGTGCATACCTGAAAGTTTCCTTCCTTCTCCATTATATAGTGCCAAAAACCCTAAGAGGGCTCAATTCATGCAAAGACAATTCTTGAATCAATTTTTCTTTTTTACAGCTTCAAAGGGTCCACCCCAACCTGATTGATATCAAACTCAGTTTAGAAAGATATACTAAATAAATATCGAAATTTCAAGAAACATACTAAAAGAAACAAATAACATAGAATTACTTAAACTCATCAAATGATTGGGTTGACATATCATAAACTGACAAAACAAATTAATTTGATTATGCCCACATACATGAAAAATAAAGACAAATTATCATGATGATGGATCACCATCACTAACCTTGGGGGGGGAGGGAGAGAGAGAGAGGAGAAAAACAAGAAATTAATAAGTGGGCTTCTATGTTTGTGCAGAAAATACAGACATATGAATCTGCAAGAAGAATGGGACCCTAGTTTTGCCTGTGGGAGCTGCCTTTGACTTCATATACAAATATATGTATCTATATATATATGTATGCATGATACATGTGGATGGAGAGGAGCCTATGGATTAATTTCCACCTCACATGAACAAAATCACGTACACTTTTTTTCACTTAGCTAGCTCCTTTCATTAATGTATTTCACAGGTAAATTACCAACACCGCCTTCTTTTTCATGACTATTGTAATTGACCCAACGCTCAAGATTGCAACTTTTTTCACCTTTTTGAACTTTGAATGTTGAAAATCAATATTAGAGATGATAGTTTTTAATCTGGATTTTGGTTCTTGCTAGGTGTATTTAATGTGACTTGTGAGTTAGAAGATATGGGAGGAGCTATTGATATAATTATTGTGTTACTTTTAGGCGTGATCGATTTGAGGTGTATAGTCTATGGTTTTTTATTTCATTTTGTGTTTCATGGGACAAAATATTAGGTATTTATAATTAATTGTCAACTATGATGCACGGACACGGACACGACACGACACAGATACGGCGACACGGATTTTTTCTTGAATTTCCCACGTAAGGAGTGTCGGGCACGGTGTCGGACACTCGCGGCATGACACGACACGACACGACAAAATGATATTTTTAGAAGTGTCCGTGCATCATAGATTGTCAAAAGGGATATGTGGAGGACTACTTTACTAAGCTACTTGGATTGAAAACAAAAGAGATTATGTATCTATGCTTTACTTATAATCTACATACGCAGATATTGAGATACAAATACAAACGGATTTAGATATAAGTAATCGATCTGACACGATTAAATAAAATTTTTAGAAGTGTTGCAACTAGGGCTTTCCCAACCGTGATACGGTTATAAGCTATAACCGATATGACACAATTGAATAAAATTTTTAGAAGGGTCGCATCAAGGGCTTTTTCAATGCACCTGAGTCCGTGCAAAACCGATGAAATTTCTGAATTTTTAGTCAGTTTTTTCTCTATACCAACTATTCATAAAAGATCAACTGAATTGGCAAAAGAGATCTTCTTTAACAAACAGAAATAAAACAAAAATCCCAGTAACCAGATAATCAACCGCTTGTAAACGAATAAATAATCTTTCAAAAGCTGAGAATCCAAATTCCAGCTTTTGCTTTCACTAAAAGAACATTACACCAGCAGTTGCTATACTATCCACTTCTGAATATATATAACAAAGCCTCTCCATCGGAAATAGCACAAAAAGAACGAGAAAGCGTTTCGTGACCTTTTTAGCATATCACGATGTGTATTCAAATGGTTGTGGAGGTGCAGGTTCTTCGTCAACAGCCATTGCTGAGGCAGAGGCAGATCCCTGTTGTTGTTGTCCGGTAGTAGCAGCGGCATTTGTCGCTGACGAAGGCGTATCCGTCAGAGATAATTCTTCAGGCTCGTTTGGACGGAGATCTTTCAACAGCACGAATCCTGATGGTGCTGACTTGACTGGAACATATCGGCTTGATTCAAGAAATTTGATGTATTTCTCTTGGGCAGGAACGACTCTCGCAGGGTTTGTCAGAAGTTCATAAGACAACTCAGGCTCGGCTTTCTTTTCTACATTGCTATCGACCTGTTAATTAATTGTGTCAGTACTGTGTCAATTTCAGAACTACAATTACCCCTTTGGATCTCTGGAATTTAAACTGAAAAGAGACTTATGAATGAACTTGAATATAATCATTCTTATGTGAAATACTGAACAGAACAGGATCACCATAAGGTGGAAATACGATATAAGGGAGTTATAATGTAAAGGGAGGTCTCTCTCTCTCTCTCTCTCTCACACACACACACACACACATTAACACTATCAGGATCCTTACGGCACGAAAATTTCAAGGCGAAATGTAAATTTGATAAATCACGGCATACAAACCAGAGGAGCACTACTGACCTGCATGGAATCACCATCTTTATCGCTTGCTTTAGCCTTTCCCGAACTAGTCTCCGCCTTTTCAGAGGCCTTCTCAGCCTCTTTCTTCGTAGCCCTTGCCTTGGCTCTTGCTGATGTTGATAAAACTGCTGTAGGTAGCTTAACAGCTGAAGCTGCGGTAGGTACAGTAGTAGGCTTGGGGTATTCAAACAAAGATGGTTTCGCATGTGATAGGAATTCAAACTTTGGCACTTTCAGATCATAGTTCAAGCCGATGAAAGCAGTGGGCGAAAAGGCCAAACTAATGAAGTATATAAGAGGGTACCAATACCAAAACTGACTGAACACAGCCAGACCAACAACTGCAGTAATTTTATCATGTTTCGTCTTAGAAAGTAGCTTGATTGACACATTTCGTCCACCGGCATCTAGAATTCCAGAGGCTAATATTGCACCCATCTTGCTCATTGTGTCTTCATGTTTATCAAGGATAATTTTTTCCAATTGACGCCTAAGTATTGGGAAGAAAAATGTAAGCTGAAGAAAATATAGCTTAAATAGTGAGAAACATGTCGATTAGAAACCGAAGGAATACCTAAAAGCACCGACGCGAGAATCACTTGCTTCACTGATCTGGACCATAACCATTGCCATTGCAATTAGAGCACCTTGACGAACAAAGTCAACAACATCTGATGTCAAAGGCTCTAGCAATGATATGGCCTCACTAAGACCAGTACCCGCACAAGAAATTCCAACAGCCATTGCAGCACCATACCGTACATGTGGATTGTAGGACTCAGATAAAAGGGAAACAATTCGAGGAGTCTGCATTTGATGTAAGTAGATGAAGCTAAATAACCAATGAATAATCATATTACAACAATGCAATACATCAATAGAACATAAGGAAACAATGAGCTTCTTATCATCACCAACCTGTTCAGGATCATTATACAATACAAATCCCAGAGCAAGAACAGCAGTCCGCCTAACATCATCGCTCACATCAGAAACAGCAAAGTGCAGCAGCTGCCTTATGGCTTTATTGTTGGATGTTCCTCTGTATGCCAAGGCCAAAGCATACATTCCACCATAACGCAAAATAGGGTCTTGATCACGGGTCATTTGCTCAATAAGTGTATCAGCTTCTTCCTCCCTTCCATAGACTGTCAGTGCTATCCCCAAGGCCAAACCCCTATTAACATGTCATACCCAAATAAAACAATCAGAAAACAAAAATTAAATAAAACACATTAAAAGAGCTTCAGCCATGGATACAAAATTCATTCACCTAATAATCTTCTCATGCTGGGTTTCATGTGCATAAGCAAGCATTTCACCAGCCTTTTCACTTGCAGTTCCAACCATTAGCAAACCCATACTAATCCCAGCAGCTTCACCAGCGACAGCACTGTCCGTGTAGAGTACATTTTTTATGTCATCAAAGATATCGTCGTCGGCAGTGCCCAACGCTGCCAAACCAAGTCCTAGGCAGGCACCATGCTGAATAACCTGCATGTCCAACAGTCGAAGCATTTAGCTACAGAACATATTATTGAGAAACATAAGGTTGACAAGATTTTAACCTCTACGTTAGTGCTCCTTAGGCTCTCACGCAGAAACTGTTTAATGCCTTCTCCATGGTTTGCATGAATCAAACCAAGAGCATACAAAGCTCCACCTTCAGAATACGGACTGCCACCACCACCGGCCCCGCCTTGTGGCAAGTAAGGTGCCATGAGGGATCTCCCTTGCTGCAGGTGGCCTCTGTGAATGACACCAAGACCAGCTGTCGCACTGAATTTAGCCCAATTAGTAGCCCTACTTAGCCAATCCTGATAATCAAGTCAGATGTTAGTAAATATATTACAGATACTGATTAAACGAAATAAAAATAGAAAACCTATTAACTTAGTTGATTGCGTGTACCAGATTCTCCCTCAGAAATGTATCAACAGTTGTTCCAGCATGCATAATAGCATTAGAATATATAGTTGCACTATGGCAGACACTGTTTCTCATCTCAACAGATTGCTTTATTGTCTTGAGGATGAGAAGATCTGATCTGTAAGCAGACAAGAAATGTTTTGCATCACACCGACCACTTTAGTTAAGCAAGTTGTGTGAATTTGATTAATATAAAACAATAATATGCACAGCAAAGGAATATAGCCTCACTTGTTATGACTGTATAAGAATTGCAGTGTCAGCTGTATTGAAGTCTCTCCAGACAAGATTCCTCTTATTTTTGTCAGTCTCTCCGCATAAACCGCTTCACGTGGATCAGTGATAGTTATTGTACTATCTGCTTGAGCTGTACTAGATGCATTGCTATCTGCTTGAGCTCCATCAGCCATTTGAACATCTTCTGATGCAACGGCATTCCCACTTTGTGCAGAATCAGGCCGGGCAGACTCTGATGGTTGTGCAGGCTCTGACGGTTGCACCGGCGCTGGAGGCTGTGTCTTGGGACTAGGAAGCTGATCTCTCACCTTCAAAAGGAAGGCTTGGTGCTCATTCTCCACGAGATCAAAGGCTATTTGAAATGCCAAAAGTGCATCATCCAAATTTTCTGATCTTAGCAGTTTCTCAAATATGCTTGCAACTCCCTCAGGCTCATCTAGAAACATTAGGCGCTGACAAATACTCAAATAATCAGGAGACGGCAGCTGCTGGTATACTTTGACAAGAAGACGAAGGATCTGCAGGATAATTTGAGGTCAGATATTAAAACTTCAAAGTGGGCCATAACTTATAAATAAATGCGGAACAATAACAAGATACAGAAAAGAATAGGTGTAAATCTACATAAATCAGAAAACTAGCATCTTTCCTGGATGTGATTATTTTTATGAATCCTTCCACGATTCTGGTGTGCACAATCTAACCAATGAAGTGATCAACTAATATGGGAAAAAGAATCTGAGAAATAGAAATATGAAAGAAAAAACTGACCCGTAAATCATAGCATACTATATTATCAAAAAAACCATTAATCCACATTTCCTGAACAAGGATGGATTAGTAGAACATTTTCCACAAAAATTTACATCACCCCTGATCCCCCTACCCGAATTTAGTAAAAATTATTTAGACTGGATCATCATAATACTCGTAAAATTGTTCAGCAAATCTGGAAGTCATTCAACCCACGAAAGTTTAACTTGTAGCATACAATAAAAGGCTTATGGGAACAATAATGTGTATGAACAACGTCACCTCGCGCCGATATTCTCTTCGGTAAACAAAGGAATGACAGACATCAATGCAATAATTAATTGTGGAATGGACATTATCACTCCTTATAACTGCTTCCTCAAGCTTATCCAATCTTCTGCATTCAATGGCCATCCCTATAGCTTGGTGGTATTTTCCATCTGCTATACATCTGCAAAGAAAGATGAGAAAAGGAAACTATAGAGAAAATATTCCACACGACTTAATTTGGCAATAGATAAACTAATTTACATACTTATCAAGCATTCTCTCAACAATTGCCTCCAGTCTAGGATCAACCACTGCAGATTTATCATTTGCCTCAGCCGCTTTAGTCTTGAGGCTGGCATATTCATCAATTGCTTTGGCTGTGAAAGAGAAAACCTATTAGAAGCTCTCAAGCACGGGAAACACCAAAAAGTAATGCTAAATAGCTACTTTTTATGAATACTGCTCTCATTTTTTTAACAAAGAGAAATATTGCAACTCAATAACTAAATGGTTCCGCATGGAAAAGTTGAGCATATAACTCTTACCAAGAAGAGTATGAACATAGTCTGAATCCTCGGACACATCAAAAAGAGGACCGGCTCCCAGGGCATACGACAATGAGTCATCAAGTTCACCCAAATAATAGAAAACCTGTAGACAGTACCCACCAAAATTGTAAGGTAACAGACAGTTTGCCTTACTACTATCATTAAGGGTACATAATAGATAATTTAATCAAAAGGAGATGAATTCACGCTTCTTTTCGGTAAATGCATGCTACAGATTAACAATACAATGAAAATGCAGCACCAAAGGGCTTTATTAACACTTATGTCGAATGCTTCTTGACAAATATGCAAGCAAAGGCTGGAAACATGGTACTCCTCGCACAAGACATGATATTAGTCCTTGCAATACGCTTACGAATATAAGAAAAGCATATAACCCAATAAAATAGCCCCACATAGGCCAAGATTCCAACAAAAGCCTATAGAAACTTTCCACATATAAAACAACTCCTCTAATACCATTTTATTAAAGTTTTAAAAACTCTGTATATTACTTCTATAAGATATGACCAAAAGGCCACCATTAATCTAGAATGATCTTCTCAAACAATGAGCATTTTCTTCATCCCAAGAAACAACGTGAAGTTTTCCCGATAACTCTTTTTTTTGTAATTTTACACTATAACCTATTTGCATCACAGTATTCTTTAGCTTAATTGAAAATCATCTCATTCATGTGGTTTGGCCCAAAATTCTTCAGTTATGCAGTGGTGTTTGCAATTATCCAACTTGAATTGATGGAAGCCGAAGAATACTCATCTATGCACTATGGTCAAAAGAAGGCTTCAACACCAAGCTTTTGTCCTGCCCTACTAACTTTTCCCAGAAACACACCGCAAGTTGCAGTAAAACAATTAACCAAGTAACATACATGAAAGAACATATGTTTACCTTTGAAACAAGCAAGGCAGCCAGCTGCCTCTGATCAAACTCTTCATCTTCATATAAACTCTCTCTACATCCAGATCAAAGGGAGAATTTAGAAAGATCTAATTTAAATCTATCTAACAAACAAATAACAGCATTCTACCCCTATTCCCCCAAAATCTAACTCCATACTTTCTTGCAAAGTTTAGCTTCCATATCCCACAATTTAACTCTCTTCACACGCATTCATGTCACAGAGCTAATCAAATAGAACTGAAAAGTAGACGACTTTAATGGTAAGAACAAAAAAAGACTGAAAAGTACACGACTTTAATGATAAAAACTCGAATTGCGTTAACAATCAAAACCATTTACAACTCCAAACCAATCTCCCAACAAACTCCGACGTTTCCAAGAAACCCCACATCAGAAAATCCCCAATTCCGAATACAGCAATGAAGCTATTAACTAAATCCCAGGTCGAAAACCCAGTTCATACGTAAATAAACACCGACAAGAAAGAGGAATTACATAATGGGGACAGAAGTTGAGATCTCCGGCCAGAAATAGTCGACAAAAGCATTCAAATTTGATAGAGCGTGCAGCTTCAAAGCCGGGTGGCTTTCATTCAGCATAGCCAATAGCCCACCCGCCGAACTGACCATCGTCGCCGCGGCAGCCATTGTCCTCAGAAACCCAAGAAAGCTGGGTTCCGATCTAATGAGATTTGGGGATAGGGTTTACAGAAACGAAGGAGAGGGGAGAAATTTTCAGAAGTTTTGGGCGAATAAAGAGAGAAACAGAGAAGATGGGTTTTGTTTGAAATTAATTAGAAATTGTTTTATGGGGTATTTCGAATTTCTTTTCCTGTGTTTGGGGTTTGCTTGGAAGACAGGGAAAGCTCCAAGCTTATTTTTTGACCTTTTTTTTCAAGGATTTTCCAATTTAGTTTTGGTTATGTATAATGAGGAAAAATAAATTAAATTAAATTAAATTAAACATGCATAATGAAATTATTCACATTACTTGTGATAATAAAAATAAGTGAAAAAAATAACTTAATAGGATCAATTAATTAAGTGTGCCTAATGATTTCATGTATTATGTTTATTATATATTACTTTGGTACATTTACAATCGAGATATATAGATATTTGTAAGAATGACAATACATGAATTTGTATTATCCTATACATCAATTTATATTATTGTATTAGATATTTTTAAAAATATCAGTTTATATTATTTGTATCATACACCATACATATAATCATATGTCGTATATTTGTAAAAATATTATATCAAACATAATATGCAATCAGTATACTAGACATTTTTTATTTGATATATCAAACATTCGTAAAAATATTGTATCAAGCACCATACACAATCGTATATCAAACATTCTTATACAATCACCGTACACAATCTTATATCGTATCAAACACCACTAGAAATTCTTATATATTTGCACAAACACAAACATTTCTAAGAATATTACATTTCCAAGAAAATAATAACCATACAAAAAATTTTGCAAGAATATTAGTCATTTATATTGTCATATCAAACATTAATTTGTATTTTCGTATCAAACATCTATTAGGCAAAACAACTTTAATTAATGCATATCATAATTTAAGTAATATGACAACAATTAAAAAGAAATTAAATTGTACATGATACTCTATATTGACAAAAGTATCTTCCTGGACTAGCAGAAAATTGGTCCGTTTACAGGAAGGGAGAGAAAATATTACCAATTAGCTAGAATTACAATCTCTGGGTTCGAATTACAAATGCAAGTTCCTATTTCCATTGAAACAGATCATTCAACCCTGAAGTATTAAAGACCCCCACCGCCCCGCCCCTCACTGCAGTGCAGTGGGAATTGAGTAGAAACTTCCCCGCCATTTCAGGATCGGCATCGAAGTTTCCCCGATAAATTTGCACGAAAGTAAGATACAGCATTGCTTCACCGTTTGTTTGGCGTATCATGAAGTGTATTCAAATGGTTGTGGAGGTGCAGGCTCTTCATCGACAACCATTGCAGAGGCAGCAGATCCCTGTTGTTGTCCAGCAGCAGCAGCAGCATTCGATGCTGACGAGGGCGTATCCGTCAGAGCTAATTCTTCAGGCTCATTCGGACGAAGATCTCTCAACAGAACAAATCCTGATGGTGCTGATCTGACTGGAACGTATCTGCTTGATTCAAGAAACTTGATATATTTCTCTTGCGCAGGGACGACTCTCGCAGGGTTTGTCAGAAGTTCATATGAGAGCTCGGGTTCGGCTTTCTTCTCTGCATTGCTATCAACCTGAAGATCAAAATCAGTAAAACTCGTGTCAGTTAACGTTATTAATTGGAGAGAAAAAGCAACTGATTCCAGTGGGTGAACTTTTTTAAGCAATACAGCACCCTCGTCCCTTATACCTAACTCGGAAAGGAGCTTCAAGGGTTGACCCTTCCACAAATTGCCAAGAAATGCAAATTTAGATCACAGGGCAAAAACCCACACCACACACACACACACAAAATATACATACATATATTAGCCACAAACCCGTACAAATAAGAGTAGCATTACCGACCTGCATGGAATCACTGTCCTTGTCGTTTGCTTTAGCCTTTCCCGAACTAGTCTCTGCCTTGTCAGACAACTTCTCAGCCTCCTTCTTCGTAGCCCTTGCCTTGGCTCTTGCTGATGTCGATAAAACAGCTGTAGGTAGCTTAACGGCTGAAGCAGCAGTAGGTACGGTAGTAGGCTTGGGGTATTCAAACAAAGATGGTTTTGCATGTGATACGTATTCAAATTTTGGCACTTTCAGATCATAGTTCAAGCCGATGAAAGCAGTGGGCGAAAATGCCAAACTAATGAAGTATATAAGAGGGTACCAATACCAAAACTGACTGAACACAGCAAGGCCAACAACTGCAGTAATTTTATCATGTTTTGTCTTAGAAAGTAGCTTGATCGACACGTTTCGTCCGCCGGCATCTAGAATTCCAGAGGCTAAAATTGCACCCATCTTGCTCATTGTGTCTTCGTGCTTATCAAGGATGATTTTTTCCAATTGGCGCCTAAGCAAAGATAAATGTAAGCTGAAGAAAATATAGCATAAATGATGAGAAACATTTTGATCATAAACAGAAAGAATACCTAAAAGCACCAACACGAGAATCACTTGCTTCACTGATCTGGACCATAACCATCGCCATTGCAATTAGAGCACCTTGACGGACAAAGTCGACAACATCTGATGTCAAAGGCTCTAGCAATGATATGGCCTCACTACGACCAGTACCCGCACAAGAAATTCCGACAGCCATTGCAGCACCATACCGGACATGTGGATTGTAGGACTCAGATAGCAGGGAAACAATTCGAGGAGTCTGCATTTGAAGGAAGTGGATAAAACTTAATATAAATAGAAACACAAGCCATGACAAGCCAATTTTACAGCAGATGGGGTTAGGCTGCACCGACCTGCTCAGGATCATTGTACAAAACAAAGCCAAGGGCAAGAACAGCAGTCCGTCTGACATCATCACTGACATCGGACACAGCAAAGTGCAGCAGCTGCCTTATGGCTTTATTGTTTGAAGTTCCTCTATATGCCAGTGCCAAAGCATACATTCCACCGTAACGCAAAATAGGGTCTTGATCACGGGTCATTTGCTCAATAAGTGTATCGGCTTCTTCCTCCCTTCCATAGACTGTCAGTGCTATCCCTAAAGCAAGACCCCTATCAAAATGCCATATCCAAAAAACCATGAGATAAAAAATAAAAAATTTAGAAACAAATGTAAATCATCTGTCCCAGCATATTATACAAACATCCAAGTTACCTAATAATCTTCTCATGCTGGGTTTCGTGTGCGTAAGCAAGCATTTCACCAGCCTTCTCACTTGCTGTTCCAACCATTAGCAAACCCATACTAATCCCAGCAGCTTCACCAGCAACAGCACTGTCGGTGTAAAGCACATTTTTTATGTCATCGAAGATGTCGTCATCGGCAGTGCCCAACGCTGCCAAACCAAGACCGAGGCAGGCACCATGCTGAATAACCTGCAGCATTCAACAACTTACAGCCTTAAGCTTCATAATTGAATAACGGCATCTGCTGTTAAGGAAAGCATCGTGACCTCAACGTTTGTGCTCCTTAGGCTCTCACGCAGAAATTGTTTAATGCCTTCCCCATGGTTTGCATGAATCAAACCAAGAGCATACAATGCTCCACCTTCAGAGTATGGACTGCCGCCACCACCAGCCCCACCCTGTGGCAAGTAAGGCGCCATGAGGGATCTTCCTTGCTGCAGATGGCCTCTGTGAATAACACCAAGACCAGCTGTCGCGCTAAATTTAGCCCAATTTGTAGCCCTACTAAGCCAATCCTGATAATCAAGGCAGGAGTTAGCAAATATATTACAGATATTGATTAAACAAAATACAAATAGAAAATTCTATAACTTAGTAGATCGCATGTACCAGGTTCTCCCTTAGAAAGGTATCAACAGTTGTTCCAGCATGCATAATTGCATTAGCATATATGGTTGCACTATGGCAAACACTGTTTCTCATCTCGACAGATTGTTTTATTGTCTTAAGGATGAGAAGGTCCGATCTGTAATCAGAGAAAGGAAATGAGAAGTGTGTCACACTCTTAACACTTAGGTATGCATGAGAAGTGAATTTGGATAAAGTTAATATAAGTTAATCAGATGGAAAATGAAGGAACATATACTCACTTGTTATGACTGTATAAAAATTGCAGAGTTAGCTGAATTGAAGTCTCTCCAGACAGAATTCCTCTAATTTTTGTCAATCTCTCAGCATAAACTGCTTCACGTGGATCGGTAATTGTTGCTTTGCTTTCTACTTGAGCAGTACTTGTCACATTGCTATCAGCTTGGACTCCATCTGCCATTTGAACATCCTCTGATGCAACCGGACTTCCATTTTGTGCAGAATCTGACTGTTGTGCAGGCTCTGGTGGTTGCGACGGTGCAGGCACTGGAGACTGTGTCTTGGGACTCGGAAGCTGATCTCTCACTTTCAAAAGGAAGGCTTGGTGCTCATTCTCCACGAGATCAAAGGCTATTTGAAATGCCAAAAGTGCATCATCCAAATTTTCTGATCTTAGAAGTTTCTCAAATATGGTTGCGGCTCCCTCAGGCTCATCTAAAAACATTAGGCGCTGACAAATACTCAAATAATCAGGAGATGGAAGCTGCTGATATACTTTCACGAGAAGACGAAGAATCTGCAGGAGAATTCTATGGTTAAGTTTCTTAAATATGCTTGCTGGGTAGTCAATGAAAGCAAAGTCACAAACATCATCCGCAAGAAACTCATTTAATTGCCATCGGAAAATAAAATACGACATTAAATCCATAAACCTCAACCTAAAGCATATATAAAGAACTTCTAGGAAAAAGATTGATGAGCTGAATAAGTCACCTCACGCCGATATTCTCTTCGGTTGACAAAAGAATGACAGACATCAATGCAATAATTAATTGTCGAGTGAATGTTATCACTCCTTATAACTGCTTCCTCAAGCTTATCCAATCTTCTGCATTCAATGGCCATTCCAATGGCTTGTTGATATTTTCCATCAGCTATACACCTACACAGAAAGATGAGAAAAGGAAATATAGAGCAATATACCACATGACTAAATTTTGCAACAGAAGGAATATTTTACATACTTATCCAGCATTCTCTCAACAATTGCCTCCAGTCTAGGGTCCACCACTGCTGATTGATCATTTGCCTCAGCCGCTTTAGTCTTGAGGCTGGCATATTCATCAATTGCTTTGGCTATTTGAAAGAAGAACATGAAATAAAGTTTTAGAAGCTCTATAGCATCGGAAAACACCTCAATAATATTACATTTCTACTTCATGGAATATCAAGAAATCACCCTAATTTCTGTGACTACAAATAGAAGTACTGCAGCGAAATAACCATATGGTTTTGAATGGGAAAGTTCAGCTAATAATTCTTACCAAGGAGAGTTTGAACGTAGTCTGAATCCTCAGATACATCAAAAAGCGGACCAGATCCCAGGGCATATGACAATGAGTCATCAAGTTCGCCCAAATAATAGAAAACCTGACGACAAAACGCACCATTACTTTCAATACAATAAATAAAGACAAGAAAACATTTAGAACATTGACTATTCATCTTGGAAAAAGAAGGCTTCAACATTGTTCTATTCTACTAAATTTTGGTAGGAGTGCACAAAAAAATTCCTAAACAACACAACCCTACAATATAAATTCACTGCTATGAAGACCTGCAAAAGATACAGCAGTGACAGAACCAATACTTTTTTAACATATAAGAACGCACCAAGGGGCCATGGATTCAGGCGGCATTTAGGACACTCATCACATGAGGAAGCACCAAATTCTCAAAAAGGAAAACAGACAGATACTTCTTAATGAGCTAAGAAATAGGAAATTGACTAAAACCAATCACACATGGAACAAGAACATAAGACACAACATTAAAACAATAACCGAACAGCAGAACACCAAAGAACAAATTTTTACCTTTGATACAAGCAAAGCAGCTAACTGCCTCTGGTCAAACTCCTCATCTTCATATAGACTTTCTCTGCACCCAAAACAAAAAAAAAAAAAGTTATTAGTTTGCATAAAAAGGTGTCAGGTTTACAAACAACCAATATTTAGAAAATTGCTTAACCAATACAGATTAGAACTAGCTCTCATCCATTCAATAAGATAATACAAATTAATTTCAGAAAAGATTTTCAACGGTAAGATTTCAAATACAAATCTACTAAAAGAAGAACATGCTAAAAGGCGTTCTTTTAATCAACAGTCAGTAAAGCACTAGTGCGAGCAAATAATCGTGTGGAATTGTAACTAAGCAGCTTCACCAAGAACTTGTGCGCATCATCACTTGGCCTCCAGCAAAATTAAGCATATTGCTAAATTTATGAACAAATTAAGCAAAACCCACATAACCAAACCCCCCAAGTTTCCAAAATAGAACCCCCAATCATAAGCACTTAACAAAAATCCGTCTAGAAAAACCTAATGCATATGCAAAGGAACACTCATGAAGATAAAATTACATAATTGGGACAGAAGTTGAGATCTCCGGCCAGAAACAGTCAACAAAAGCATTGAGATTGGACAGAGCGTGTAGCTTCAGGGCCGGGTGGTTTTCATTGAGCATCGCCAGCAGCCCTCCGGCGGAGCTAACCATAGTTGCCGCAGCAGCCATTGCACGCAGAGTCTCAGAAACGCAAGAAAAGACTAGGGTTTCGATCCAATCAAACTGGGGTTAAAGTCTATCGATAGAGCACCAAAATCCCTGGAAAATCGAAGAGAGATGGGAAGATTTCAGAATTTAGGGAAGAATAAGAAAGGGATTTATGTACCGGGATTTCTTGGAAGAAGGGCAAAGTTCAACATTCAATTTCAGTCCTAGTAAGTTACTACTGTTGTTTATTTTATTATTTTATAAGTTAATTTCAACAAAAAGGTGTTTTTTTTAATTTAATTAGGATTTATCTCCAACTTTTCTTATAAAATAAAAAAATATATATTATATTTTTAATACTATTTAACGTATATAAAGTATGTTTTATCATCATCCTTCATGGAATAGTTTTAGTAAAAACACAGTGATTGATTATTAAAAAGCGATCAATACTAGAAAATTAAGGGTTAATTACATTTAGACCCCTTCCAAGTTTAGTATATTACAATTGGATCCCTATTAGTCATTTTATTACAGTTTGACCCCTTCTAAAATTTCGAAATTACTAAACGGTGAAAAAAATATACGATTCCGTTAAATATTACACGTTATATTCCAAATAATTGTGAAATGACCATTATGTTTGGTTCTAAGATCATGTTTTATAAAAGTAGGAAAAAAAATCACGTCTTTTTAGAATAAATAAACGGTTAAACAAATAATTATTTCACAATTATTTTGAATATAATGGTTATTTCACAATTATTTGGGACATTCCGTGAAATATTTAACGAAATTGTATCTTTTCTTCACTGTTTAGTAATTTCGAAATTTTAAAAGGGGTCAAGCTGTAATAAAATGACTAACAGGGGTCCAATTGTAATATACTAAACTCGGAAGGGTTCTAGATGTAATTAACCCGAAAATTAATTATAATGAGTAATTAAAAAATAATTATTTACGACTAATAGCAATGGATCTAGGAATATTATTAGGAAATTATATATATTTTACCATATTAAATTTCAATAAATATTATTTTTAATGAATTTGGCTATATTACACGACATATATTCAGTGGGTCACGTGAGATGATATTAGTGGAGTCACGTGGACTCAAGAGCCACCTTGGCCAACATATTGATCGCCACGTGGATGCCCCTTGTACACCACATGGCAAGACCATTGATCAGGCCTAGCCTTAGCCTGCCTGGGAGGTTGATTCTTCCAGGGAGGCTAATGCCCGAGAAGCATTCATGAGCCAAGACACAATTGGCCAAGTTCAAAGGTCGATCGTCAACTGATACGGACGAAACACCCTGTATATCGAACTCTTGGCTGATATTGAGGATTTAGATGAATTCATATATCGTCGACACCCAAACGAACATGTATAACCTTCCGATTAAGTGAGTCAGTGTACAAGGGAGCAATTAATACTTTAGAGTATTGAAATTGATTAAAAGAGAAACGGGGACCGATAAGTACGATTCTAGTTAGATCGAAAATAACAAGTAGTCAGGTCGATAACATATACATTAAAAGTGACACACTCGGTGTATGTCCAATGCAATTCTTTCCTCTCTACCATAAATAATTCCGTCATGAATAGTATTAGGTAAATGCATTTAATAGCAATCAAACTCATTAAACACATTCCCTAGTGAATTTATTACTGTTTGAGCATTAGACACATTGTCATTTAAACTCCGAGCTAGTTCACCCTTAGTGTTTGAGTGTTGCAGGTCAAGTAAGACTCTCTTCTACAAATTTTTAATAGGTCGAACTAAAGAGCCCAATCAGGTTGACAATTCAAATCGACTAACTTTTAATACGATCAATTACAAAAGATAAAATATAAAATAATTTAACATGCAATCGAATTCAAATTCATTGAATCATAAAACTCTCTCTAAATTAAGAAAAATAATATATTAATTAAATACTTCAACTACATTCAAATATACAATTACTACCAAACTTAGTTTTTGTCTCAACTATATTTTTGGTTGAGAACTTCTTCTATGGACCAAAGTTGGTTTAAGTGGTTTTTTCTTGAGCAATAACTCAAATTTAAACCCCATTTAGGGGTATGTATGTTTAAAAAGACAAAAATATATTTTTGTCATAATTTAGAGACAAGTTAAACGGAGATCCATTAAGAAGAAAGTTAAAAAGGAGGGCATAGTAATCATAAATGATCAATTAATTTTATTTTATTAATCACTTTAACGGTCTTAATTTATGTTTTAAAACTCGGACCAGACATCGAACCGAGAAACTTACTGATTACTAGTTTCACCGCTTCAATCGGTTCGATCGGTGATTGAACCGTTATGACGTAATAATTATATATATGTATATTATATTATAAATATTAATTAAAAATAATTAAATAAGTTAAATAATATAAAAAATTTAGTTATATAAATCACTTTTAACTACTAATTAATTTTCAAATAACATCTATAATAATAAAATTTTAAATTATAAATCTACGAACAATATAAATAAAAAATTATTCTAACAAATATCATCATTCTTATTCTGGAAAAAAATATATCACACATATATTTTTGTTTTTATAGATATATATTATAAAAAATAAAATATTTTACATTGTTTTATTCATGTTTAAATTCAATTCATAGGAAATATTATAATATTTGTAGTTATAATTAATATTTTCTTAGAATTCGATTTCAAATATAATTTATAGATTTGGGTTGTTTATATTTGCAGCCCCCTGCAAGATTGAATAATTACAACTCGTACCCTTTAAATGAAAATATTACACAATTTACAATTCTAAGTTTTGAAATTTACAAATGAACTCATTTCGATTGGAATTTTTGCAAAACTAATTCTTAAATTGACTATATCTCATCACCAATTAGTCACTCACAACAACCCGCACATCATTCTTAAGTGACAGACAAGTAATTTATGAAGTTTTTTGGAGGATCAATACTTGATTCGTTTGTAAATTGATATTTATAATGACCCCCCCCCCCCCCCCCCCCAAATTAGCGGTGAGAAATTAATTGGTGATAAAATATAATCAATTAAAAAAAATCGTAAAAAATCCTATCCAAATGAGCTTTTTTTTTTTTTTTTTTGGTGAAAACCAAATGAGTTTAATGAGCTTATTATTTCAAAGAGAGACATTAACATTTTACCAATAAAAATACGTTAACAAATGAAGTAACACACTTAGTCGGAACATTTCCCTTCAATGGAAGAGGACATGGGTTCAAATCTATGATGCACGCACACTCCTAAAAATATCATTTTGTTGTGTCGTGTCGTGTCGTGTCGTGCCGTGTCGGACACCGTGTCTGACACTTCTCACTTGGGAAATTCAAGAAAAAATCCGTGTCGCCGTATCCGTGTCGTGTCGTGTCCGTATCCGTGCATCATAGGTTCAAATGCTGCTGCCCCCATTTGGTTTTACAATTTTGGAGGCGAAAAAATAAAAAATTTCGGTCCAAACAGCCCGCTAAGTTGTTCAAGCTGGTTTTTTTAATCGATTTGGTTTTAAGGGGTTATCCAAACTTGTTAAGCTACCGATTGAACAGATTCGACCAGCCAGTCGGAATTTTAAAACATAGATCTTAATATTGTTCACCAAATTTTCAAAAAATGAACTTTCTTTGTCAATAATAAAATTTATACACAGTCTCAAAAAATCACTAACATAACTTTCTTTTTTTTGGTCAGACTAAAAAAAGGGAGGGGTGCAACACGAGTACTTCCCAGGGGGTCACCCATCCTAGTACTACTCTCGCTCAAACACGCTTAACTTCGAAGTTCTGATGGGATCCGATGCATTAGTGCTGGTATGATCGCACCCATCACTAACATAACTTTCATTATTAGAATATTTGTGCATAAAACAAGAACTTTTTATCCTATGTTCGAACAAAATATTCATTTAAGAAAGTAATATTCTTGAGGGTCATATGTAATTAAACTTATATATAATAACTTTTAATGCCAATCGATGATAATGGTACCTTAACATTATATACATAGAATTAAAAAAAAAAAAAAAAATTTAAAATCAAAATCACACGTATTAACTGGAGATCTCTAATGCATCGACACTTTTAAGATATTATTTTATTGTGTTGTGTAATATTAAATAACTGCTACATGAAATTTTTCAAAAAAAAAAAAAAAAAAAGTATCACTATAATCATATCATGTCTGTATCAGTACATCATAATTTGAGAACTAATATATATCGGGTTATTTACATATTTCACCCCTGTGTTAGGTGAAATGAGAAAAAAAAAACCTTGTGTTATAAAAATTAACACAAAAAACCGTGTGTTTTCAAAATATTTGCATGACGAACCCTGAAAAATTCTGGTATTGGACACGCGCTAAAAGCACGAATAGAACACTAATTTTCTCTATTATTGGACGCAAAATGACTAATTTATCTTTTTATATTTTGATATACATCATCTCACATCTCTCTATATTGTCCAATACTTTTTTATATGCACCAAGACTCTGTACAAAATAAAATTACATGAAGAACCCTATAAACATACAAATATATGTTGAATACTTTTTTATATGAACAAAAACCCTGTTCAAAATAAAAATTGCATGAAAAACCCTATAAACAAGTATGAAAAGGGGTATATAAAGAGAGATGAGATGATATATATCAGAATATAAAAGGTAAATAAGTCATTTCACGTCCAATAAATAGAGAAAATTAGTGTTCTAATTGTGCTTTTAGCACGTGTCGAATACTAGAAATTTCCAGGGTTCGTCATGCAAATATATTTTTTAAAAACATAGGGTTTTTTGTATTAATTTTTGTAATACAGGATTTTTTTTTTCCATTTCACCTAGCACAGGGGTTATGACATATATAACTCAATATATATCTATACAGGCCTCAATTTTTCTTGGGTCTCATGTTGACAAATGAAAAATTACCAAAATAAATCCAAGCTACACACAAGAATCCAAGCATAAGAATAACTCCAGAAACCATAATATCATACAACACAAAGCATCTAGCTAACACTACTACCATTCATTTATAATAATCCATAGCTATGTAATCACAAATCAAAGATGATCAGCACTAACTCCAAAAGCTTATTATTAATAATTAATTACATCACATATTTGAATATATAAACGTTTCTTTCACTTCTGAAATCCCCACGAAAACATTACAAATTTATATTAATATTTAACCAAAATAGTTATTATCCCACTATTTGTTATCATCCGGCCAACTTTATAATATTTAAGGTGCAATAATTATGCCATTTAAATATCAAGAATCCCATTCCTTGCTTTAATTAAGAACAGCAACAATGGGGGCAGAGAGCAAGGTCTTCAGCCATTCTGAAATCTCTGCTCACAACACTGCAGAAGATTGTTGGGTCATTATTAATGCCAAGGTATTTTAAATTACATATATATGTTTGAATTATATTTATGTAGATAATTATATTTTGCTATTTAATTATTCGACTTTTTAATATTCTTCTTCATTCTTCATGTATTTCTTTATTATTATTATTTTTTATTTAATGGGTCGTGATGGAAAAATTCTGAATAGCCAAAGTTCTTGAGAAAAGCTTGAATTTCTAAATTTTGATGGGTTTTAACTTAATTTATGTGAAATATTCGCCACTAGTTCTCCTTGGCTTAGTTGGTTTGAGTGTTTGTAGTATATCAAAAGGTCAAGGGTTCAAGAACTGGTAAGAGGGGGAGAAGAAATGAGAGAAAATGAGGTATTTTAAAATACCTTCCTTTTTATTTCCAAAATATAGATGGAGTGTTTGAGTTTTTCTTTTTTTTTTTTTTTTAGAAATAGATAATAAAAATTATTGGGATAATTACAAATGACTCCAAAATATGGATGGAGTGCTTGGATTTTCCTATTTCTTTTAGAAGTAGAAATTAAAAGTTATTGGGATGATTACGAACAACTTCATGACGTATCGATTATTCCGAACTTATAATATAGTAAGAGTGCTGAGTATTTAAAAATTCAGTTAAAAGCAAATAAAAACAGTTGATTTTGCATTGCAGGTTTACAATGTTACAAACTACTTGAATGAACATCCTGGTGGTGATGATGTCTTATTGGCCAATGCAGGTACAATATCATTTGCAGTTGTCACATTTGATTAAAAATATTGCATTTTTTTTTTGGTGAAAAAAATATTGCATAAACAAGTACAAAACTCGAGTTCTAGTTGGAAGGGTACTATAAAAAATATTCCGTTTCTTTGCGAAGAAAACTCAATTTATAGTTGGAATAACATTCACAAATCATCGATATTCAGACACAGCTATCCGGGACATGACAATTTATGATGTGGTAGGTTTCGAACACTTTTATTCAACACAATAGCAGCGCAATAAAATAATATATATTTTCATTAATTTTATTATTTTATACATCAATCATGGGAATAGTATTCAGAAATCATTGATATTCCATGAACACAATCATACAGACATGACAACTCATAGTTGTTAAATTTACGGTGTCCCAAGTTCCAAACACTGGTATCCGACAGGAGACCGAGTCGACAAAATGATATTCCTTATTGACTCTATTATTTTACATAAATGACAGGGAAAGATGCAAGTGAAGAATTTGAAGATATAGGGCATGGCAGTGCAGCCAGACTGATGTTGGACGAATTCTACGTTGGAGAGGTCGATCCATCAATCAAGCCGATCATGGAAGCCACAAGTATGCCCCCAAGTTTTGTTGAAGATGCCAAACACAAGCAATTGGAGAACAGTAATAAGTTTATGTATTTCCTAATAGCCATTGCAATCATAGCATTGGGTATGGGGATTCAATTCATCAATTTGGTGAATTAAGTTATGGAAAATATTAAGGGAAAAAAAAGGGGGGTAATCTTCGAAGATAAGAGATGATGATTGATGCCCTTCGGGTTATGATTTGTATACTATTTCATATGTATTTGGCCTATTTTTTTCAATAATGAGAACTTGCTATTACTTTCTGATTACCGTGATACTAGTGGGTGAGATGTAATTCGCGTATTATAAACCTCATTTAATATTTTGGTGTTCATATGTTTTAATTAGACCTAAACACTAGCGGATAGGAGCATGGTTCTTTTAGTTAACCACTCGAATATTATGAATACATGTTTGTGCTAGTATTACGATATGCATTATTGATGAGTACTTACCGATTTTATTCTTAGTTCATCTTTTCTCTCGTTGGTGAATATTATGAATATTATGAATACATACTTGTTGATTTATTGCCTCCCGGGTTAGGAGTTTGCTCTTTTAGCGAGCTTCCGAGCTACTTTCTCCTTAACTGCTCGCACCACTGGCCACTTATCCTTATGGACCGTCTGCATCAATTATTCATAATGATTTTACTTAATATAGCAACTCTATATATTTGACTATAATTATCACTAATTACCCATATCTAACTTTGAATCAAACTTAAAATATATTAAGAATATAAAGTGTACTGTCATATCTCACAAAATAAACAAGGCTAAGGATAAAATACAGTCTTCTACTTATTTTATGTCCTAATAAAGCGCTTACACGATTTTAAAATAGGAGTTGTGACTGCATGAATATTTTTTGTTAAAAGCTTATGATATAAACCTATAATAAATGTGTGTTTTTTTTTCTCTAAATCTTGTTTATCTAAGAAGGTTACACATTTAAATCCATATTATCCCGACCTGTTGATCGAAACCTCCCATTCTTTAAAATTTTGCGAAACATGGAGTTCAAATGGACGAAAGAGAGCAATATTGCTGTGCTCGACAATATGAAATCATCTACTAATTATTGACCACTTTTATGGCTTAGAAATAGCGTATGAATATTTATATATCCATTTATAAGCTATATCAATTTTCACCAAGAAACAAAATACAACTATAAGAAGAAGCTACGAATAATTAGAGGCTAAACGATGTACGATCATGGAGAAGATATTGGACATTAACACAAACAGATAGTTAAAACTAGGTGAAGTACAACTTAAAACAGACTTACAACTCCCACCAATACATAGATACATAACTAGATCTGAAAGATACGAAACTACCAAACTTAAACTCGAAATATCGATAAACACGACGACCCTTAGCTTATACAGACCCGAAACTCTCTAAGTACCGAAACTTTTTGCCCTAAACGAATCCAGCTCTAAGGCTCCATTTTCACCCATTCGTAACGCCCCTCCAGCGGCTTCTCATTCATGAAATCAAAGTTGTACCTTCGAGATCAAACATCGAAAATTAATTTCAATAACAATATTAACAAGTAATACAATTATACATCACAAGTAATTACAAAAAAAATTTTAAAAAAAAACATGACTTTAAAAAGTTTTTTACTTTTTGGTGAATCTTTCAATTTGTTCTTTCTCAAATTTTGCCAAAAACTCCTCGATTTCTTGTGCACTCGGTATTCCTTGAAACACCACCTTTTTCTCCTCAGTATTTGCCCAGCTGCTGCTTGATGCAGGAGTTTCAGGGATGTTTGATCCACTAATCAAGCTGTTAGGTGTGGTCGCTCGAGCTTTTCTGCTAATAATTTAGCTTTATTATTAGTCATACAAACAAAGCAAGAAACGTAAATACAATGTTTTAATTTCACGAGTATATGCGACGACCACCAAAACTTCTCAAAATGATTCAATTATTAATGCTCGCGAAAAATGAATCTTAAGGGTAAGTTTTTCTATAAATTTGTAATAATTCAATCAAGATCTCACATTTATTTGGTTGCACAAGAAAGAAACAACATGTATATGTTCATAATATAGACTCAACGAAGTTATTATACCTTGGATGTTTATTTATGAAACTTGTATTTATTAGTTACTACTAACCGAAATGGCATAAATTTTTACAAGAAAATTTATCAAAATTAAAAAGAAATAAATTTATAAAAATGACAACATTTATTTTTCATTTTCCCAGAACCCCATTTATAATTACCTTCTAAATTCTAAATTTAAGATTTTTTGTAACCAAATTAGAACTTAAACTATATATAATGATAGAATATTCATAAAAATTGAATCTTTCATCATGGTTTGCCTTCACAAACTTTGAAATTAATTAAACAAATGTCAATAGTTTTCAATTAATACTAGATATGCATGCCATCAAACCATACAAAATAATGTGCAACAAAATGAATTAATTTTGAAATAAACTATTTTCTCTATTAGTACTTCAAGATTTCAAAAATAAATTTAGAGAACTCACCTCTCTTTGTTTTGAAGATTGAGCTCTTCATTATCTCCAAAAGAACCTTGCTCTATCTCATCATAATCATCTTTCTCATCTTCTTTATCCTTTCCATTCCTCTCCAATTTCTCTTTCTTGGCAGCATTTCCTTCAATCTTAGGATCAGATGAAATATTCTCATCCTCAGACAGCTTCTTTTCAAACTTGATTCCCACTTTTCCCTTTTGCATACCAACATCTTTCTTTCCGGGTGAGCTTTTTCGCTTTCTAGCTTTCATCGTACGAGGAGCCACGAACCTCTCCAACCGCCTACTCCTTAGCTGGAGGTAGCATTCATCGCCGCCTTTCTTTGTTGTCTTATCTTCCACGACAGCCGGCCCAGACATAAACAATGACGACCTCTTGAGGGCCGTCGTTTTGGCCCTCGTACGTACCCCGATCGACGGTTGTGCATGGTTTGGGCCATGGTTCTTGATATGCTTCCTCATCCTCATTCTCTAACTAGGGTTTTTGCTTCTTTCCTCTTTTTGAGAATGCAAATCTTTAGTAGCTAGGATATCATTTCATGTTAACACAAGAGAGATTGAAAAGGAAAGGGCACAAATGAATTGTAAAAGCATGAGTAGGAGATTTTGTTTTATGTAATTTAAATGATTTTGTTGCTTCTTTGGTAAGTGAGAGGGAGAAGAAGAGAGAGAGGAAGGATTTGAAAAACCTTGAATAGGAACCCTCATTTTATAATAGGCTAAGGAGAGTTAGGACTTAGGAGATATGGAATATTGCATATATATCATCTCATGATAAATTGAGCATATATATCATCTCTTTGTTAATTAAATAATTATTTTATTGAATTTACTAGGCTCATAATAAAGACACACACAAAGAAGTCATAATTGTGATAATCTGCAGGCCATAATTTTGTTTAAAGATGTGACTTCTAAGTGTTAATATTTTAATTGAATTGATTAATATATGGATACAAAATCTATCATAGATTTCTAGAAAAAGACAATGTGATCTCAAGGGATTTAGTGATTTTAGCAGAGTTGAATTTTATTTTATTTTTTGGGTAATATTTTGAGCCTTTACAGTTTTTTTTCCAAAATTTATTAATTATTCACTTTTATAATTTCGAATTCTTAGGGAATATACGATTATTAGCATGAGTAACACTTCATGTATTCTAAAATGGGAAAATTATTAGCATGAGTAAAAGGCTAAACCTTCTAAAAAATGGAAAAATTAAATTAAAAAATCTTTAGTTTCGTGGAAGTAGTTATATTAAAGGAGGAGCTCTTTAGGGTTTAGAGAATTATAATTTTATTAAAAATTAATAGAAAATAAAATGGAATGGGTTAATGTTATTTAGTTAATTTGCAAAAAGGTATTGAAAACAAAATGAAACTAAAATTTTAAAATTTTTATATTTGACAAACTGGTTGTTTGAATTTTAGTTTTATAAGATAGCACGGTATGTTATAATAATTTTATCGTCCCGTTTAATCACTTGACGAGATATTTTCTAGATAAATAATTTCTCGCCTTTTATTGTCATTATTCTGTTTGCTTAGATCAAATTAAAGCATTTTCTAACAGGTATAGGAAACGACAAAGTTTAGTTAATCGAACACGATATAAACACTAGATCGTACTTTTTAGTACATTAAAAGTCAATTCGAATATTTTGTAATAATTAACATAACGACATATAAATACTTTATTATAACGAAAGCGCTAAATGACCTTATGCTACAAATGTCCATATTCCTCCATCTACGATTAAGAAGTTCTCTCTTTTTCTTTAAAATTAATTATATTGACGTTGTATACAGTATTCCTAAATACTAGTATATTACCAAAAAAGAAATAAAGGTTTCGTGCCCGTAAAATCCGTCACTAGACTCACTACTAATAAAACTGGTTATTTATTAAAGTTGGTGTCCGATTTGGTGACCGATCGACTATATATCAGTCACGAATTGGTGTATGGTATATTGGTCCCCAATTAAAACCAGTACTAAAATATATTATTTGGTCCATACAACATGGTAATTAATTTACTGACAGTTTTGGTCGGTCACTAAATTAAAGATAAACATATCCGTCACAAAATTGGTCACAAAAATAGTGCGTTTTCTAACGGCGTTAGGTGGAACCGTGGTCCGTGAAACAAGCTGCTTTAATTTGCTTTACATAACGACCTAGCTTAGTTCATTCACAAAAAAAAAAACAACAATAACATTTATAATATTTTATTGCATTTCTCTCAGAAGATTACTCACGAATAATCTAATTATTTGCCGGATGAATAATCCTACCAAATAAACTCTTTTTTCTTTGAAAATTTTGAGAAAATTGTTAGAGAATAATAATCCCTCAAATTTCGTTAGTTCTCGACAGTTTTTTTAAACCGTAAGTTGCATAATATATATGGTAAAAAATTACAACATAAGTTGATTCAAGTGACTAAGAATTTTTTTTCCATAACAATGATTCATTGGTAGGTTATCTGTAAAATTCAAAAAGTTCGCATTGAATAATAATCCAAACAGGGTTATGTAAATCTTGAAGGATCGATAGTGTGCCCTGATTTTAGAGATGTGATAGTCACCTCTACTCCTAAATTTTCGCCAATAAAAAAATATATATATGATCAGAAATGGAAAGTAGAAAAACAACTATAGCCTCCAAATCGTTCAAATCTTTAAAGACTAGCTAGCTTATATAAGTCTAAAAACTCTTCCATTTATATATGATTGTATGCCTACGTCTCTCGTTAATACATAATTTATCGTAACAATAGAGCGAACTCATTTACTCATCAACAAAAATTCCGTAAAAAAAATGCAAAAATCCATAATCAATTATTGCCTATTACTTGCAGCTAATACATACTTTATGGTAACAATGGAGAGAATCCGTTTACTCATTACGAAAAACTCTGTAAAAACAACGCAAAAATCCCAAACCTATTGTTGCCTCTTACTTGCAACTAATGTAACATATCTATTCTTTAATGAAAGATAAACTTTAATCCATCAATTTAAATAAATAAACTATAAATACATGATTTCTTAAAATGGGGAAATTAAAATTAAAATCAGGATCTCATCATCATCTCACGAGATAAGTGTTAAATTAAAAGCGAGTATTTGAGGGCTTAATAATCAACATTAAATACCTAATTTGGTGAAGGGGGTAGAGTCACGTTGATAGTCCATTCCAAGTAGTCTCATTCTCAGCAATATTAACAGCTGCACACGTGAGTAAGCTGAGCCCCAAACACCTTTTTAGAATCTTTTTCTACTTTATCAAGTGTGATAAGCATTGGATGCTCCACAATTTATGTTTCTTTTTATGCCTTTTATTTTATTTTAATTTTTTTTGAATTTTTTTTCAAGATTAATATTTATATCTACAATGTTAAGTATTTTTTGTAACCATATTAGTTGATATGTACGGTGTTTCAATATTGGACGGATGTGATTGATTAATCGACAACTAATATAACCGATGAATCGGCTCAGAGAAAAATTCAAGTACATATTTGTGAAACTAAAACTATTTCACGAGCTGTCTGAGCTTGAACTTAGTTGCCACTTATTTATAGCTCTTGGTTTTCTTTTCTTGCATAGATTAGTTAGTGAAATAAATCTAATTATGAGGTTTTTTCTATGTGTTCATCTCTGATATAGGGATATTTCTAAAAATTCTATTTTATCACATTGTGTCATACTGGACACTCATGTCCGGCAGTTCTTAAATAGAAAACTTTAAAAAAATTTATGCCACCGTATCTGTGTCATGTCGTTGTATTCATGCATCATAGGTATTCATCAATCATAGGTGTTCATCGATATTTAGTAATACATTTAAGAATTAAGTTAAAGCTAATGAATAGAGTGTTATTCCCTTCAAATATCAGTGATGTGTTTTCATGATTATTAGTATAATAATCAATTATCATATATATATAGATTATACGCAAGTTAATCAAATAGTATCGTGTTAAATAGTTTGGTATTTTAAACTCAAATTACCTTAAACACTTTCAAAAGTGATTCGAGCTGCATTGTACAGCTCGTCGAGCTTAATTGTGGGATCGAGCATATCTAAACATTTTCAAGCTTAAGATGGTCGATTTTTTTTAATCCTAAACTCATATTTTTCGATTCTTGTAAAAAAATTATAAAAAAATAAAAATAATTGCATTTGCCATAGTAACGGTTGCACTAATTTGTTGGTTACGTAAAAATATAATACGGGGACAACAATTAAAGGTGTCCTTTTATGCAAGATTTGTGGTACGAAACGTTGAATGCATTTGGGGGCTGTCACGTTTAATATGCCATTCCAAAATATTCTCATAATTATTAACTTTTGTCTTTGATGGGTGAGGAAAATGAGGTCTATGCACCAATCCTCCTCATACTTATCTTCAGAATCTTTTCATTTATGGAGCCTTACCAAAGTTTTAAGCATGGTTAGGAATTGGGTTTAAGTGTAATTACGTGAAATACTTCTTAAAATGAAGAACGTTACAGTGGCTCCATAAATGTAATGGAGACCGTCTTCGACGAATACAAAATTGGAACAAAAGATCCGATCCGTTTTCAATACATAATATATTGTACTTTTAAGTTTTAACTCTACAAAATTGGAACAAACGATCCGATCCGTTTTCAATACATAATATATTGTACTTTAACTCTGTAATATATTTAAACTCTACGAACTAGAGCCATCTTAAGAATCTTGAAATGATGAACTTCACACGAGATCCTTCATACTACTAGCTACAAGATAGATATTTTAAAAGCATCCGTGCATTATAGCCAGATAGCCTTCAGAGGTCGACCTGATAAATTATGGATACATTTACCTTGTTAGCTAATGATATATGTAAACAGGGCAACCACTTTTTCAGTTCTCAACAAACTAAAATATAATTTCCATTCTCTGTGGAGCGAAGTGAAGTACGTCAGGTAGCTTTGATCTACACTAAAATTAAGACAAATTCTCATCAAAGTACTTCTGTTGCATGCAAAGAGGGTTCAAATCTCCTGTTCACAAGAGATTAGAGTCATCTCTTGGGCAATTATTGGAGGAATTTGGAGAAGTTGACGCATCATCGTTGTTGTCGTCGCCACCATCACCACCACCACTACTCGATGAATGAGAAGCTGCTGATGTATTCTCATGTTCGTGGCCTGAAGCAACATTTGAAAAATCGGGCACTCTGAAAGCTTCTTGAAGAAAGTTAGGATCGAGAACATGTTCACCCATATGTTCATGCCCAAGAGTGTATAATATGTAATATTGGAGGGGAAGAGGTTGTTCCACCACAAACTGGTGATCAGAAGTATGCTGCTGGTTAAACCGGCCGGGAAGCTTGGAGGAACTATTGTAGCAACTCTCACAAAGATCGAACCCCATTCTCTCGCGACAGTCTTTGCATTTGTATCGCTCTCCTATGATGGGACACATCTGTTTCATGGAATCGTAGATATGTTTTAATGACATCATAAAACATTACAGAAGTTCAGAAAGTTCATAGAGTTAAACAAGTGCTATTTCTCCAAACACTCAAATTCTTCTGTTTTATACTTTTCTTTTTCCAAACGACTTCCAATTTTTATTACCCTAACTTTCCATAACTCATTTTTACTACAAGTTTAACTTCTCCCAAAGTAGAAGATAATGCAAACACCACCATAAGAAAAAACGGAACAGATGATTGTATTACCCCACAGTAGTCACAACCCACAAAAGGATGAACCTTGGCTCCCTTGTCCGTATACCAAGACATGAGTTTATCTACAGACACGTGTTTATCTACTGGCACAGACGGACTTTTAGGCACTCGCTCCTTTCTTTCAGCTGAACCTGATTGAACCATTATATGAGGAGGAAAAGTGAGACAAATGAACCATTTGAAATAATAGCAACGAAATAACATCTGAAATACTAGAAATCAGTTCTTTCAGGGTCCCAGTATCGCATATAATGCCTGTGCTGGTATTATAAATCAAACTTTAGCGAACTTTTCAAATGTTCACCTATGTATGGATTTATCAGAGATTCTAAATAAATATTTTTCAGTTTTTATTAAATGTGACTATCAAAAGAGGATATCTGTAATTCAACTAAACAAATTAAAATTTTAAGTTTTTATTTGCATAAATAAAAACGTACTTCCTGATGGAATAGCACCCTGAGTGGAAGCTAATGATTCTTTTCTTGCTGAATATTCTTCTGGAAAATGTTTCTCCAAAAAGTGCTCAAGAACCAAACAAACATTTGGAAATCCATATGGATGTGGATTTTGACACTCTGGACATTTACAGACAGTGTCTTCGGCTGCTTTTGTACAAGCGTCACAGAAAACTGAAAACACAGAAAACAGTCAACAAATGATAATAAATATTAGGTGACAATCAAAATTTTAAAACTTAGCACGTTATTATTAAAATCATTTATTACCATGGCCACAATTGAGAACCACGGGCCGAAATAATAGCTGCTTGCACACAGAACATTGTAAATCATCCTGCTTGAGAGTTCCATTTGTTTCTTTATGTTCATGAGTAGCTTGGGGACTCGATGTTGTTGGGAGTGTTATTTTTAATGAATCTTGAATATATGATTTGTCACCACATGAGGAATTAGACTCCGTAGCTTGTGAAAGTACAGAAAATGTCTCTGGAACATTAAGCACCTCATTTAGTTGAGAATCAGTTAAACTGCCTGCAAACTGGGGAGATGTACATCCTTCTGACTCTTCTACTTCTGAAACAAGTTGGAAAACAGGGCATTACACTAACTGTATCATAATGAGTGGCAAATGTCGTGTAAGAACAATGCATGAATTTGTAAGAAGCAAGAGTCGACATTTATGAAGAAAAGAATAACAGATAATTTAAGAAAAACTCAACCCAGAATATGTTAACAGTTATATGGGCCCCCCGAGCAAGGCTTTGAAGATTTTGAAAATAAGATATAGGCTTGAGCTTTAAATTTAAGGGTGAGATCTGTGAAAAAATAATAATTTCGGCCAAACTGTTTGTCGACCAGATCTAAAGTTTAATGTCCCACAGTAAATATTGTAGATCTTTAAAGCAAAACAAATTAGCATAAAGAAAAAGAATCCAAAAATTATTGGTGCACAGAGTGAGATGATTTTAAATAAAAGGACTTGGAAGATAAGTTGTACAGCTTCACAAAGTATATAAAGCCGTAAATTGTATACATGCATCCATAAACATATATGCATACAGTCATACACATATAGACACTGAACGAAAGAAGATGCTCATTTACAAAACAAGTAGCTGTTGCAATTAGATAAGCAACGGAAGAGGTCAAAGCAGAAAGTGCCCAAACGCTGTGCGTCTTTTGCTCCATTAAAGCCTGTCTTTGGGATGAGACTTACGGCCAACTGACTGCTATTGTAGAATGTGATAGCCACTTAGAATTATGTTGATTTTAGAAATTCTTTTACATTTCTGTGAAAAAATGGTAAAGAACCCATCATTGTCATGATCTGGCTCAAAAGCTAAAGAGGACCACCGCACTAAATACTAGTTGAATAAAAACAAGACATTTCCAAAAAGCTTGCTAATATTAGTATTACCATTTCCTCACTTTCCCACTGTTTGAAAATCTCTAGGTTTCGTACACGCTGGTCATTAGTTAACTGAGATATCTATCATCCAGATTCTTCAATGGGGCATCTTTCTAGCTAGTGGAGGCAGTAGAATTCGTGAACAGTTTCTAAACACAATCTCATGAAGTTAACAAGTGCAATTGTGTGCTTCCATTAACAAATGTTCATGACTATATAAACACTGCAATGCTCAGGAGGAAGACGGCACCTGCAACTAGTTTTCCCTTTCTCTTGTAAGCTTCTGGGTACAACTTCATAAGCAAGAAATGCAGCAATGTGCATATTCTAGGAAAATGAGCATAAGGGTTTCGACAGACCGGACAGTGAGACTCCTTGAAAAGGTCCATGGCGTGGAATACACACCAAAAACACGAAATGTGGCCACAAGCTGCAAAACAGGAAAATGAAAAAAGAAACAAAACAAAGAAGGAAAAAAACCATACAAGACATTAGTAGTTCCACTTCAGAAATACTATCAATTGCATAAATTCACAAATCATTCAGCCAAAAAGAACATCCAAATTACATTCAGCAATGTCCACTTACCTAATACCACAGGTTTGTACAAGATATCCCTGCAAATTTACAAGGTTATTATTAATCTTTTCCCCCAAAAGGTTCAACATTCAACAACAAGAACATTAACATCTATTAACCAGAACAAAAACTCAAGGGTTTAAATTGCCATTGCTATGTAATTACTGGACTAATTTTGCAATAAAGCCATAAAATCAATCCCAAATTACAAAAGCCTAAATTCATCGAGCTAAGTGATTGTCCCGCGTTCAAATTCCGTCCGTAAATCATCACAGGGATGATGTTAAACAACAAAAACCGATTAAACCGCAAAAAGCTGTATTTTTCTCAAAACGATTCAATCGAGAAGAAACAAATAGAACAATTATGAACTTACAGGCACACGCAGCATTGAAATTCATCGGAGAATTCCTCATCCTCCATCTGAGAATAATCTTGCATGCTCCGATCCGCCATGGTAATCCGTAAACACACTTCGAGAAGTGTGTGTACGGATATATATAATATATCACTAAATATGTATATGTATGTATGTATCTGAATTCCGAGTTCTCAGTTCTCACATATACAGAGATTTCGAGAAATAGAAAATCGAAACGGGAAAATGAAAATTGATTCGGAGAAAAAGAAAAAGAAAAATGAAAATAAAACTATGGTCTTCAAACTTGGGCTTTTGATCTTTATATATTGGTCTGATTTGGTGTATTGGGCTCATTCATTTGTACTTTGTAGTCTGAATCGGAAAATCAACAGGGTCAAGTTATTGGTTCACCAGTTAAGTCAACTGTGATCGAATAAAAATAATATTAAAAATATAAAATATAAAAAAATAAGAGTGTATTTAAATTTTTACATGTGGAATATCTAGCTCCAATTAAAATTTATATTTTCAGATATAGATAATAAAAATATCAGCTCTAATTAACTCACAAGAAATTTTATCAATATTAAAATAAGAAGAAACAAAGCAATTACCAATTAAACACCAACCATGAAATCATGAATTATGAAGAGAGAATTACTTAAAATTGTGTAGGAGTGTCGGAGATAGTTGATTGGACTGATTAAGATTAAAGTAAAGGGTAGGAAATTAGAAAAATTAAATTTTAGTTTTTCAGATTTGTAGGTGTTTTCAGATCGAGCGACTTAGTTGACAAGAAGCGATTCAAACAGTTCATCGTTTTATACTGTGGTTTTTGACAATTTTCATAAAATATAACAGCTTTGAAACATGTCCGATTTTAGGGACTTGATCGGATTGTTTATTGAATCTGTTGACGATTTTTGCGGTCGGACTGTCCGATCTGATCCTGTCCACAAAAAATTGATTTCACGGTGACATAATTTATATGTTCTATTAAACCTGTCAAATGGGCCAACCTGGCTCACGAAATCAAATGGCTAAGCCCAATCCACAAATCGGCCCACTTAAACCTATGACCATTCCAAACCAAGCCATGGACCATGATCGGTTCAGAACGGCTATATATATAATATATTGTGCAACTTAGCTTAATCAAAGATTTTATATCCAATTCATTGATAAGTAGAGACAGTTTCGATCCGACTCAAACACATAATGAGATTTAAAATTAATAGAATAAGAAAATAATAATTACCATAATAATATATGTTTGAGAATTGCATATTATGTGATAATTATTTATTGCGCGTTTGCCACGTCCTATAAGCTCTTAAAAATATTTTTGTAAGATGTTGCAGATTGTTTGATAATACTTGTGAATAACTAGGTCATAACCTCCTAAAATAAGATATCAATACTATTACTATTATATATTTGATAATCATGTTTGATTGTTCAATGTGCATTTTTGATGATTTAAAATTTTGTGGTTTTTCTGAAAAATTTATGTTGATAGAAAAAATATGATTGGCTAATCTTTATTTTGTGTATTATTTAATTATAAAATAAATAGTAATTAAGGAGAGTAATTATCTTTGGTAAGATTCATAGTATATTCATGTGATTTAATTTCTTTTATATATAGTAAATTGTAGAATTTAGACTAAATACTATTCTATTGTTTATTTGAAATTGTATGTTATGTAATTTAAGATTTTTATACTTAATTAAGAAAATTATCATTAATTAATTTATTTAAAATGCATAATCTATACTATTATATATTCCACGAAGGTATTTGATTGCAGTTGACTATTTTTTTAACATTTTATTGAAAAAATGATTGGGTGTTGGAATAATATATATTTTTTTCTTTTTTTATTTGGATTAATAAATTTCAATTATTATTAAACTCAACCACATATTATATGTAATCCATTAACTATTCCATTAATAAAGATTATATATATTATTAATAATTAAATCTCCTAAAAATTCGCAAATGAATTTGAGTTACCTAATACAACCACCATAGAAATTTATTTATAATGAACTTAAAAAAAAAATTTTGATATAAAGAATCAATTCCCTAATTATATGCAATTATGATAAGTTTTATTTATTTCATACTTGATTCTCTCAATATTACTTACATGATCAATTTCTCAATCTTTTAATACATTCATTAAAATTTGTCGTCTTTATGAGCAACCAAAAAAAAAAAAATCTCTATCATTCTTTTTTTTTTTCCCCTCAATTCTAAATCATCGGTATGTTTTAATTAAATTTATATTATAATATATAAGAAGGGTGTGTTCGACACTAATTCAACCAACTTTGACTGAATAGAATTTTGTGATTTTTTTGAAATTTTTAGTTAAAACTAAAAATTATGATTGGTTGATAAATATTAAATCAATTAATTTATTTAACAAATTAATATCCCTTGATTTTTGAAAATTATCCTAAGTATCAATTTATGGTACAATTTATTTGAATGCAAAAGTTTAGGAAAATTTTGGAAGTTTGTGAATTCTTAGATTTTTGAATTATTTATATATTTGATAAATAATTATTTGATTTAAGTGTTATATTTTTTTTCTTAAATTATTTGTATAATTCCATTAATTATCTCCTTGACTTTCTCAATTAACGATTCAAAATTTTATTAGTTAGTCAATCTTTCTTAGAATACATTATTTTTTCCTATAAAATTTTCAAAACTTACGATATCATGTTGCATAAATTTTATGTCGGCAAAAAAACACTGAGCAAATTTTTTGTGAAGAAAAGCACTCATACCGCTTTGTAATAATAGATTGTTCGATTCTTTTTTCTTCTTTTTATTTTTATGTTTGCATATTTTATTTTATTTATTTATTTTTTTTTTTGCAGTGAGAAACAAAATGTTTCATGTATTTGCACGCCAACATGAACACCTAGCATACCAACAGCGGTTGGTTCAAGTAGCTGAAAATTTTTATATTATATATATCAATTTACTTTCACGCAAATTAATTTTGCTGCAATATATTTTTTTATAGTTTATGGTTAGATTTATATATTGGTATCTCCAATTTTTTTATTTATCATTATCATATGGGTGGTCTTTTGTCTTTTTTGATATGTTTTTATTATTACTTTTTATGCTTTTACTTATTATTATCATTTTATCTTCAAAATTCTTATTATTTTTTGTATATTTTTTTGTTGAATTAACTTAAAGAATTTGAATACGTTTGATTCTAATAGCTGTAGTTTTTCCACATCTGCAACTTATTAAGTTGATTATTAATATTTTATTTCACATAAATATATGTTTTTTACTCAATGATCATTTATCAAATAATAGTTTGTCTATTTTATTTTATATATATATTAGTCTTGTGCTTTATTTTTGTCGTTTTCTATTATCCAATTCTTCATTTATTTATTTGTGTTTTAATTTTGGATATTTTTTTGTGTACTTTTTACTAGATTTAAAAGATTTTGAAATTTTAATAGTTGATATTTTGTGTCTTTAATTTTTTAAAATTGTTATTATGTAGTCCATGTTCTTTGATCTACTTTAATTGATTTTCTTTTTTGGTTCAAATTTAATTGATTATTTATTTCAATTCGATAAGCTTTATAGGAAATTCCTTAAATTTTTATAAGTTAAAGAAGATAAATATAAACGGGAAATGATTTTATATATACAACCTAAACATTTTGTATATCTTTTAAAAGTCATTTTATAAAGTCGTTCTTCATGTAAATGTAAATATATATAATCAACATAGTCATTTACCACCTAATTCTTTTTTTTTTTTTTCATAATCAACATATCTTATATTAATTAAGTTATGAAATTTACCTCTTATTTTATTGATGATCCCTGGTGAAACCTCAAATTCTTATTATTATTTTTTCATAAATAATTTAAGAAGTCAAATTCTTAGAATTTTTTTTTCTCTCCAACTATTATCAAAGTATCTGACGTACGTATTAATTAATTTTTTCGTAATTTTCGTGCATCGCACAGGGTATATACTAGTTATGATATATAGTACAACGACTTCTAAATTTGTTCAAATAGTATTATACTTCCATAAGTTAAACTATGTTGTGCATGTAAATTGTATATGTATATATTTTGGGAATGTATCGGAAGAAAAACTGACCAAGGATATACCAATCTCGTTCTCTGATGTACAAATATTTTTAAAAATATTATTTTATCGTGTTGTAATATTCATGTTGAATATATACAAGTATCCGATATATTGTCTTTGATATTTCTCACGTTAAAAATTTAAAATAATAATAATAATATTCATATCATGTATTTATATTCGTACATTATAAATCATCCCATTATGAAAAGACAGGAGCAACAAACGATTGATCAGAATAATGGAAGGAGAAATTGTCAAAAAAAAAAATAATAATAATGGAAGGAGAAGAGATGAAAAGAACGAAAGGTCATTGATTGGTTGCAGCATTAAATTAAAGCAGGACTAATAAATGCGAAGACCAACCCCAAGCCTTTAACATTTATTTGAATTGCAATTTAATGAAAAAATAGTGATAAAAATGTCATATGCAATACAATACAACATAAATAAATAAAAGATACATTTTTTTTTATACGTGACATATATGATATTGTAAGATTCTTAATTTAGAAGTTTTTGTACATGTAAAGCGAAATGTTGCTATTAATTTATAAATAAGGATATATACATTATGCCACTTTAATGATAGAAAAAATAACTTTCCAATTATACTGATTAACAATTTTCGATATATATACTTATTTCTTAAAAAAGTACACAAAAATAATAAGAAGTTGGAAGTAGAAACTAAAATTCTTTTAATGTTTCCAACTTATTTCTATTTAAAATAATTATATTGTTTTACGGGCACTGTCATTTTCTCATTATATGAGGGTTTTAGTATAATGCCTCAAAAAACCTATCATTGGCTAAGAACCCATTCATTTGAAATATTTAGCATAGACAAAGACAAGGACCTAAGTTATAGACTCTAAAAAATGAATTCTGAATTATGATATTGGAAGGAAATTAATACACACCAATAATTATATCCCCTAATAGCTACCAAAAATATTCCCTAATTAATAATGCTATATTTTTTTTTTGCTCGAATATCATAATATGGTACTTTCATGACAACTTATGATGTACGGATACGTTTAAAAATATCTTTTTGTCTTGTCTTGTCGTGTCATGTTCGACACTCACGATTGATATTGTGTCCGACACTCATCACGAGAAAATTAAAAAAAAAAAAAATCGTATCACTATATTTATGTCGTATCATATATGTACTGTCGTATCGGTATTCGTATATTATAGTCGATAACTTTTCCCGACACAGCCAACTCAGTCTACCTACGGGCTTCAATTAAACGACCAAAGAAATACACTCAAAAACGCATTATTGCTTACAACAATTAAGTAGTTTCTTCATTGTTGAGCATATCAACCACGTTGTCATTAATGCGATGAAAATGAATATAAAATTTAATAATCAGAGTAGATATTTCCAATTAATGCAACAATAACTAACAATTTAATGATAATCAGTCTTTAATTAAAACGATCTAGAAAAAATTAGAGGGAAAATGTTTGAATAGTACCAAAAAGTTGAAAAAATTCCTTTTAGGTCCTCAATTTTGAAAAAGTTCTCATTCAATCCCCAATTGAAAAACAAAATTCTTTTTAGGTCCCCACAAATAGTACATGTTCGTACATTGTCTTTAGGAATTGCGTACAATTTTTAGGGAATTGCGTATAAAAATCCCGCAATCTCGTATATACGAGATTCCGGGATTTTTATACGCAATTCCCTAAAAATTGTACGCAATTCCTGAATTATTATACAACCTTGGGGAGTGAAAAGAAATTTTATTTTTCAATTGGGGAGTGAACAGGAACTTTTTCAAAATGGGGGAGTGAAAAGGAAATTCAGTTTACACTTGGGGATTTTTGAGGAATTGTCCGAAAATTAAAACGCTCTAGAAAAAGAGCTGTTTTCAACTAGCTAGGTCATCGCCTCTTTATGTAGGGTTGCAACAATTGGCGAAGCCAGGATTTCATTAGGGGAAAACGAGATTATGAAACCAAAAAGCCTGTTTCTGCACGGTTGCAACCAACGGCCGAATCAAAATTTTATTCAAAGGGGAGTGAGATTTACAAAACAAAAAAGCCCGTTTCTGCATAGTTGCAACTACGGCTAGCAACGGAGTCAGAATTTTATTTGAACGCAGGAGAACACAAAAATTTACAATCTTTACAGGAAATAGGATTAAGAAAGTTCTGAGGTAGGGGCTGCTGTCATATGCCCTTTGACTCCGTCCCTCGGTTGCGAGTCTTGCAGCATTAAATGTGTGATCAGCAAAGTTTCTACTTTTATGAATTATGCATGCATGAGACGCCGATAACCATGTATTTGCATCAAGTTGATTCAATAAATCGTATATAATTGGATGGGAACATGATTATCAATTATGGATCCAAGTTGTACAGTTCCAAAAGTCAAAATCCCAATTAAATCTCATGAACTCGAGGCAGTTGAGGGAAATAAATAGTCTGCCGCGTCACGGAAGGACATGCATTAACTCCTGCAAAAGTTGGCAGTTGATGAGTTAGTGACCAATAACATGTGGTTTGTGTGTGATCTTTGCTTTCAGTATAAATACTCTGTGATCCAGTTCAGTTCTAGCATGCATTTGTGGTGTTCTTTTTTTATAAGCGATGATGATGATGGGGTTTTCTCGATCTGCTGTGGGTTCGGTGTTGTTGGTTTTGCTTGTTAGTGGTGTGGCTTTTGCTGATGTGAAGGGCGTGGAGAATGATGAGAAGTTATTGGGAAGGGGGTTTAAGCGTGGGTTTTATAGGAAAGGGTTTAAGCATGGTGGGCTTGGTGGCGGTGGTGGTTTAGGGGGAGGCGGTGGGTTGGGCCATGGTGGAGGATTGGGAGGTGGTGGTGGGCTTGGTGGGGGTGGTGGGCTAGGTGGTGGTGGTGGGCTAGGCGGAGGCGGTGGTTTGGGGGGTGGTGCTGGCGGTGGTTTAGGTGGTGGAGCTGGTGGTGGATTGGGTGGAGGCGGTGGTCTAGGTGGTGGAGCTGGTGGTGGATTGGGTGGAGGCGGTGGTCTTGGAGGTGGTGGTGGATTGGGTGGAGGCGGTGGTCTTGGAGGTGGAGGTGGAACTGGCGGAGGAGGTGGGGTTGGTGGAGGAGTTGGTGGTGGTGCCGGGGGAGGGTTTGGAGGAGGAGCTGGTGGTGGCCTAGGAGGAGGTGCCGGTGGTGGTGGCGGCTTCGGGGGAGGAGGCGGTGGAGGATTGGGTGGTGGTGCCGGAGGAGGGTTTGGAGCCGGTGGAGGTGTCGGTGGTGGAGGCGGATTAGGAGGTGGAGGTGGAGGCGGCTTTGGTGGAGGTGGAGGTGGGGGTCTAGGTGGTGGCACAGGTGCCGGTGGTGGCTTTGGCGGTGGTGCTGGTGGTGGCTTTGGTGGCGGCCACTAAATTTGCCCTAGTATGTCATCTGCATGCGCAACTAGTGCTGCATTTTGTGTTGGTAAATGAATAGTTTACTGTGGTGGGTATTATACAAGTTAGTGATTCTTTATATGTGCTAATTAAAGGCTTTGTCGCAAATGTGAAAATGTGTACTCCGCCCCTATGCAAGAGCATGTAAGGAGAGATTATAGACTATAATTTATAGTCGTGAGATAAAATTTCCAAAAATTAATGGAAGATGGACTTCATATTCCATGAGAAGTTAGTCTGTGTACTGTATGTATCGTTTGTAAGAGTCTTTCTGCTGCAGTTGTAATAAATTTTGTTGCTTATTTGACGTTGTGCTATTTCACTATTGCTTCCTTTTTATTTTTAGGGGAAACAATTACAATTTTGATATTAATATTTAATAGAGGTTAAATCACGTCCACGCTCAGTGTAGTTAGGTATATTTACACTGAAATTCTTTTTGGTTTCAGAAATTATACCTTGGCATCTTATAATTTACTAATCGACTATGAATTTCCTATTGGATGGCTTCTATCAGGGGAAAAACTTTTTAAATAACATTATGTTTTGTAGTATATACTCGTAGTATTTCAAAGCTGGTGGTAAGTACCAATAGTATTTTACTGTTACTATCATATGTTTCACGAGTTTTGTTAGTTACAGACTTGACTTACAGTAATTTCATATTCAGTTTAATAAGATTGAATAGTCTCGATTGTTTAATATATATCGTTTAGAGAAGTATCCACATTCGTTGACTCTTTTATAACTATCAATTGAGTCTCCGGTAATGTCTATGGTTCATTCTGGTAAATTATCAATATTAACAATTACATATGAATTTTGTAATGAAAAAACATTCAAGTTCCCATGAAACCCTAACAGAAGAACCCAATTATGAATGTACCTAATTACAACCATACGTATAAAAGATCTTTTATTATTTGAACTTTATTTTCTTTTTCAATTTATTATTTCAATAAATTTTGGTCGTATACTGTCATTTAATGTTTGTATTTGTAATGTACTGTCATCTAAATATTTTTTTAGTGATTTTAGTAAAAATACAACTGACGTAAATATTTTACAAACATGTTACGTGCCATTTTTTTAAAACCAAAATCACTAAAAAAATTTAAATAACTATATATATATATATATATATATATATATATCTCATAAATATAAACATTAGATATCGATATACAATAAAAATTTATTGAGATAATAAATTACCCAAAAACTTACAAAAAGATGTAACAAAAACTCCTTTTTTTTCCTAAATATATTTGCCGCAACAAAATTTCAATTAATTTTCTTAAACCACCAACATCATGATGAAACAACCACTTGAAGCAATTAACCTCGGAATTAACAAAAGCAAAGTCATGATACCACAACACCATATGTTATACGCCCTAGCTAGTTAGTACACACATATCTATTGGGGCTACGTCAAAATTGTCCCCTAAAGTTTTAAAAACAGGCCTCAATAATTCGAATCTTGGACTGTTATAAATTATGATTTTCAAATCATATCAAATCAACTTTCCCAATTTTTGCCCCGTGGGGCCCACCTCTTCTACGTGACAAATGCAAAAATCCATGAAATAAATTATATATGGGGAGTACTTTGCATGGAGACAAGAACAAGACTTCTCTATTGAGTCTAATTGACCTCTCACCTTTTTGCATCTCTGAATCACTGCCATCTGATCTGATCCCCCCTCCCTCGCAAATTGCCAATTCATCCTTTGCAGGTACAACATCACATGGATTTCAACAAAATTCATCACAAATAAATAAATAAAAAGTTTAGTCTATGATAGTAAATATCTTTTTGGATGTGTGAAATTATGTTACATCAATATTAATTAACATGGGCTCGGTAGTAAAAAATTTTATCAACCAAGTTTGATTCAAGAAGTTCGATCAAGGAACATGGTAGGTAATTACTGATTAATTAGGAGGTAAGCATCTGCAATGTTGAATAAATAGGTCGAAATTTGAGTCTTGTTGATAGTAGTCGAAAAAGTCTATCAACAATCCCACGAAAATATCAAGAAGTATGATCGATAAAGAATTAGTTGCTTCGGTTGGACCAGATACCAAGATTATTCAGTATGTAAGTAGATTAATGTCCATGCATTTAAAACTGAAATTCATGATATGCTCTAACTCACATAATATATAGTCTTGAATAAGAACAAATACCATAGTCCATTGCCAAACCAAATAAACTTATATATTGGAGTATGCCTTTACACAAACATACAAGAAAAATTAAACAAAATAACACCACTACTCTTGACTAGCTAGAAACTATAACAGCAAGAAAACCAACGTACTGCACCTGCAAATTCAACCAACCTCGATGGGTATTCTTGTAATTTCAACTCTAATACCATCATCATCATCATCAGTTGGATTCTGGGTTCGGGCCACTGGGAACTTCATGAGCAGCAGCATGGAACTGTCTGTCATACGGCGACGTTTTAGCAGCAGCAGGAAATGCTCTCCTAGTGGTACGAGGACTGCTGTTAAGGGCATTCTCCTCTTGATGCACAAGTAACACTCTCCCTTCAGAAGCTGATGATGTGAAAACGATCAAGAAAACGAAGAACATGAGTGGGAAAATGGTGTGAAGATGACCATTATGTGATGGTTTTGTGCTGATTCTTGCCATGAACGTGTGGCCCGAAAGAAATTACACTCCACCCCCAAATTCTGCACCAGGAATCAATATCCATGAACCAAATAGGCCTCCAACTTTGGAGAACAGTTATGGTGATGATGATGTGCTTGTTGGTTCAAACTGAGATGGGAAAGAGCACAAAGGAGCCTTTTGGTTTGGAATAATGTTTGAAGGTAATGGGAAGAGAAACCCCAAAACTAACTCATGGTGGAATTGGGGTTTATGCAAAGTTAGGTTTTACACTATTAGATAGGCTGGAGAGATATATAAGGACATCTTGTGACCTACTTTTGGAGTTTTTGCCATGTTGTTCAAGTTTTTGTTCTTATTTGCAATTTGCACCCTATGTTTTTTATTCCTTGAAAGAACGGAGTCGAAACTATCGGGGACTTGTGGAGGCGCCCCCTTTACATTCCCGTGAAAGAGGATTTTTATTGATTCTCCAACTACTGACCCCCTAATTTAGACAACTGTTTCATTTTTAATCACGGTTAATCCCTCTTTCCTGAAATCCTAGTTTCATCCACGTGAAAAATGATTCTTCCTGATTCTCCAACTATTTTAATAGAATTTGAATTCATAATTCATTTGTTTACCGATGTATATACTTATCACTAAGTTATCTCGTTCTCCCTGCATTAATGCAGCTTATGTTTGACGCAAATTCAAATAAAACCCTACAAGTAAAAAGTAAAATCAAACCAAACTTGAACAGGAATAACTTTGCCAGTCTCAGAGTCAATTGATTTATACAAGCAAAAAAGCAGCTTTAGAGAAACCCTAGAGATGTTTCACATAATCCAATATGGTCAATAATTCAGGTAGCTAGAGTAAAAAAGATGAGTGCATAATATTGTCAAGTTGGAAATAAAGTAATGATAAAGCGTGTGCAGAATGATGCCAACTCTTTTCGTGTTGGTCTCTTTCCTTGCTGAGAAATCTGCCTTCTTTGACTACTGAATGCATTGGAAAATTACAAAAAGTATTTACCTTTATATATGTGATTAATTTCGAGCATATATTATCATATATTAATGAATGTAAAACATATGCTTGTGAAAATTTACAGCACAATTGTCTGCTTGATTGCAAGCAGCAGAACCCCACCTCTCTCTTATATAACACACAGTTTAAGAAGTATTTTGCATTATGGAAAAATGTAAGAATATAAAATCTTGTATCTTTCAGAAATAACAAAAATAAACAATTGAATGGTATGTAACATTTGCATACATGAAAGGAGTAAAAATTGCGTTTCTCATAAGTCAGAAACTTGTGATTAGAAAGGTTACGATCAACATGAAACGTAGGTACCTCAAGTGTCTGAACGAGGGTTAGACACCTCATAGAATGAAATATCTATCATTAATTATGATGATTAATTTTTTACTAAATTGTATGCATATTATTTGATTGGACATGAACGGAAAAAGAATTTTACATTAGGAGGGAAGAGAGCGAAAATTAAAATAAAAAAAATAAGGACAAAAATTTATAATTAAAAGGATAAAAATATAAATACTTCAAAATGCATATACAAAAATAATTAATTTTCAAATTTTAGGAGGGACGGGATCCACCACATGTCCTCTTGCCTCCGCCTCTGCATGTACCGCAATAACTGAACTTTTTATTGAATTGAAAGCACAATACAGATAAAACATCCACATGCAGTGACTAGACTCTTGTTAAATTATAATCTTTGTCCTTTTGAATTATAGATATCTCGGGAAGTAATTGATTTAAAACTATTTCGTATTTAAAATTAGAATTCAAATCCTAATTAATATTGTTTAGCTTAAATTAAAATAAATGAGCATCTTCTACCGAGTCTAGCCGCTATCTCGAGCAAGAAGATCTCATCTCGGGTATAAGAATAATTAGTAAACAAACATTGATTCTCCCTTCAATTAGTCATCAATCATTCCAAGATGATCATGATTACTTATCCACTAATGTGAAGGCCCTCCAAACAGTAATTATGTAATCATTTTGGTAGGGATTAAAGTTGAGTAAAGTTAACAATCCTTTTTTTTTTCTTGAAAAGAGAGTTCAATATCTACCCATAAAAGTTGGGTAAAAGCTGGAAAGGGCTCTTTGACTAGGTGACTCAGTCCTCCCTCTTGGAGCAAAGCAAAGGGATACATTTTCTAGTGCAAACATATTTAAAAAAATATTATTATATAATCTTGTATTATATCGGATATTCATATTAGGCATCGTGTCCGATATCTTTCATGTAAAAATTTAAATAAAAGTTCATATAATAATATCTATATCGTATCTTCTTTGTATCATTGTATACATATCCATATATAGAGGTGTAAACGGAGCGAATGTACAGTATCCAAATCCGTTTAGAATATCCGTCATCTGAATCCGTATCCGTTATCTGTCGAATAATGAAAATGCTATTCGCATCCGAATCCGATGGATATTATCTGAATATCGGATTATCCGTATTCATGAGAATATTCGATTAGTGAATTATCTGATATCCGAATCCAATATCCAAATCCGAACCCATTTACTTGTATTAAATAAATTTTCTAATAAAAATAATAGGTTAAAAATTTATAACACAATTAAATATTAAATACATATAAATATTAATATAACTAACTATAAATCTATTAAATCTATACAAACATTAACTCACAAATATGATATATAATTTATAATATATGTTGACTGTTATTAATGAAGTTTATTATTATAAATAATATGATATATGTTTATTGCTATTGTATTTTTTGTAATTCTCAAATAATTATATAATGCAATATTAATATATGTTTCATCAAGGTATAAAAAATATATAAATATATATGTTATCGGATAAGGATTAAGGATAATGGATATATCTAACGGATGTATAAACGTATTGGATGTTAAACGGATCGGATGTTTCCATATCCTTGTCCGTTTATAATTCGATTGTTTATAATCATATACGGATAATATCCTTTTTGAATGAATACGGATAATATCCTCTTTAAATGAATTCGGATGCGAACGAATATCAGATTTTCGATTATTCATTTATATCCTTATCCGTATATTATAAGATATATTTCTTACATTGGTTTGTATGCATTTATAATAAAATAGATTTTGTTGAGCATAATTTGCCACAAATAAAATTTAATTATGGACCGATTCTAAAATTTCTTATTCTTATTCACATTTATTTATTCAGCATTTCAACATAATCGAACTACTAAAATAAAAACCTTGTCAGCAAAATAAAATCACTTTAGTTTCTTTATATTTATAATTAAGTTGATTTTGCTTGAGCATAATTGGAGTCAAACAAATGTTTAATTTATGGTTTATTTTTTAAAATATTTGTATCGCATTTATGATTTATTCCTTAAAATTAAGAGTTATTGGGCTTTCTCTCGAGCCCATATATATATACTTTTAATTGGTTCAACAAGTTGAAGAGATTACATTGGGCCCCCAGGGCCACTGGGAGCTCGAAGAAGTCATTCAAGTCTCAAGAGTTGAATTCCATCTAGGGCTGTCAACGGGTCGGATTCGGACCGGATCAGGAGATTCCGGATCCGAATCCGATAAGAGAATCCGAATATCGGATCCGAATCCGAATCCTATAGGATTCGGATTCATTATTTTTTAATCCATATATAATCGGGCTGGATCCGATCCGATAAAAGATCCGACCCGATTAGTAATAAATTTTATTTTTTTAAATAACAAATTTGATATAAAAAATAAATATAATTACATAATATTTAATAAATAATTATTATTTAATGAATTATTTGATAGTTTTGTTTATATTTATTTAAAATTAATTAATTTAAACTTATTAATAAAAGAAAATATATATTTTTAGAGTAAAAAATTTAAATTTTATTATTGTTTAAAATGATAAATATGTGAAAATTTTAATTTTAATCATTTTACTTAATATTATGTACTAGTAAATAATTTATTTAATTAAATATTATATATAATATCGGATTCGGATTCTTAACGGATCGGATTCCTTAAATCCATATTCGTTCCATTTATTTCGGATAACGAATATTTACAATCGGATATGATCCATCGAATATTTTTATCGGACGAATATGCTAAAATTCGGATCGGACTCGGAGCGGATTCGGATTAAAATCCGACCCATTGACAGCCCTAATTCCATCGAATAAAATATCAACATAATATATATATATTTGATTGATTATTTTACAATTCCGATAATATTTTTGATGCGTTCTAGCCCAAACCCTTAAAGATTAATCCATCTTTCCTCAAGGATCTTACCGAAGTAAGCCAGGGTTTCAGAGAGACTAATCAAGAGATCAGACCAAAAGCTTGGATCGTCATATCTCAAGGGTCGTTTATATAGAATATCGGACTTAAAGTTTTAGTCATTCACGTTACCTTCTCTTCTATTCGATTTGTTATGATCTTACCAGATTCTTCCGTATCTTATTTAGTTGTTACTTGCCCGGCACTCCTCTAGATATCCTTCTGCTCCACGGTCTTCTATCAGCTCGTTATACTTGCGAGCTGATTCTTCTGTTCGTCTGTTCTCTTCTGTTCGTCTTATACTTGCGAGCTGATTCGTCTATTCTTAGCGAACTCTTCTATTCGTGTTGTGCTATTGACTTGGGCTTTGGTGTTATCCGAATGCAGCTCGTCATTCCCCAACTCGCAATTCGTAAGATTCCAAGGAGCGAACTCACACCGCGAGCTCCCCCACACAGCTCGTAGTAAGTTAGTTCTCTCAGTTTAACTCTCATAAGGCTGGCCATATGTCCTAGGTGGGTAGGGCCCCATCACTACTCCCCCCCTAAGTCCGGACAAGGTATCCATGCCTAGGCCGGATAAATGTCATTGTGGCCAGCTAACACGACTCTCCTTGAAAAGCAACTAATTTAGCATTGTGTCAACGAGCACTCAGCTCGCCATAGCTCGCAACCCCGGGCAGCCACTCCTCTCAACCCATGCTCGTTTTTGACGAGAAAAGACATATGCGGCGAGTAGAACAGCTCGCCATTTCCAACATATTTTCGGCAGCTTTCCTCCAAGTTCATAGAATTATGCAGTCTAATGCAAAACAGATAGCACCAAGAAACTAATTAATAGTTTAATGCTGTAAAGGGCATCCAACACTATAATCTACGAGGTTCTTCACAAATTACCAAAGCTTGCTGATAATGTAGCTGAATAAGAGTACTTGAATGAAAAGATATTGACGAATACTCAACGTCTTCCGTACTTAATTGTTTAAATGTCATGACATCCCAAAGATGGCGAGCACTGGATGCGTGACGCGTGATCCAGCTCGGGAACGAGCACCCGGATACGTGGCGAGTGCTCCATCATTCATGTGATCAGCGTTTATCCCAACTCTCCCTCAATCGTAGGCGGTCATAGCATACTTCCCGAGCAAGAGAACTCGTAATTGTCAAACTAATATTAGTGATGACAGCAACGCACCACCCCTTATGAATGCTACATTGAAAAGATATATCGCAACGAGCAGGATAGCTCGCCGTGTCCACCACTCACAGAGCCGCCTCATAAAAATTATAATTATTGATAGGCTTAAAATCTCATATCTCATCCGAAATAGCATTGAGGCAAACTTGAGCTCATCAACCCTGATCCATGGCCCAAGGGAACAACCATCTCAATAACATTTACTCCACAGCTCCCCCACAGCACTGCGAGATCGAATTCAATCAAAAAGATTTAACGAATATCACTCCGGCATTTTATGAAACAGTTGGCGTTCAACAATATAAGTAGACATTCTCGTGACACCTCCCAGTAACTTCAATCCAATGCAAACATCCAACAATGCATCATGAGTGTCCATCATAACACCATCAAAGGACTCAAAAGCAGAGTTAACCGCACTCTGGGGCGAACAACCGGCTTGCCGCAAGCTCCGGCACTAGCAACAGAACTCCAATCATGTAAATGAGGGCGAATAGAACAACTCACCATCAAACGCAACTTGCTGTATCCGCCGTAGCTCGCCACATCTGCCACAGCAACGGAACTCGCATTAATTGCATGCACATCCGTCATTTTTTATCGAGCAGCAAGCTCGCTGCGAGACGCTGCACCAACGCTGACCCCAACCTCCAACAGGCAAGGGCTAGCAAACAGCTGGCCACGCCTATGAGCGTCATTCCCGAAACATATTCATACTCATCAGCGAGCTACACTAGGTGTAGTGTCTCGATAACACGAAACGAGCTATGCTCTGCCTCGGAGACAACTCGAACCCTCACCAAACCGCCACCTGAAGTTGTACAACTCCATTTTTTGCCAAATGAAATAAGTGTTAAAAAAAAATTGGAGGCAAAGGATATACCCTATTTTCTGCTAACGAACCAAAATAGTTCGCGAGTACAGTATCCTAGCCACGAGAATACTCAAGATAGTTCCATCTAAATCCGCTAATCTTCAAAGTTCCATCGGGAACGCATAACTATTCATGAAAGGTCACCATACAAATTGCCGATGAAATCTGAACCAAACCCAGTGCTGAGTAGGCTTCTCGCAGTGATTATGCGACCACACCATATCCCGGGGTGACAGCTAGCTCGCACCAGCGACGGTCCGACTATCATGTTAATGAGGGCGAACAGAGCAGCTCGCTACCTCGCTATTCCCCTCAGCTCGCACACATTCATAATAAGCAAAATATGATCCGTATACAATCTGAGCGAGCAAGATAGCTCGCCACACTTTTTGCTCGATTTCTTATAGTTCACCATATTTGCAGTAGCGAGTAATTAGCTCGCCTCAATGCAAATCAATACATCTATTTGATGTTCCTATTTGGTCCTCGTGAAACGCTGCACCAGTGGCGAACCGAACAACACGCCACCCTCATCCAACGGATCATTACAATAATTTAACATCATCAATCACGTGACCACACCTTCTTCCGGAATGAGCCATCAGCCCGCCATCATGCGAATGACGACAAACAGAAAAACACGTCACATTGCAGTAACTCGAACACATTCGTGTCAATCAAAGTGGGAGTCGGTAACAATTGTGGCGAGCAGGACAGCTCGCAGTACCCTCCCATTTGCGAAGCTCATCAGCGGGTCTATCAGTAGTGTAGGTTGTTAAGAATGTAAGCGAGCAGCCAGCTCGCGTAGTATACTCTTACCAAAATTTGAGTGAATGCAAACCTGTATGAAGACGCGACGATGATAGTCTCGGAACAAAATGATTGAATTGTTTGCTTGTGTCCTAGTGAACTATGAAACCGATCAATTTTCGCTGTTCTTCGTCTCCTCGCATTTATTGAATTTGTAATTTTGTTCATTATTCAACTGATAAGCAAAGCGTTAAATTTTTTTTTCTGCAAACTCTCTCCATACCAATACCTTAAACCGTCTTCAATCACAATAACAAAGAGCAACCCCAACCACGAACAAATTACACACCAAACAATCTAACAAAGGCAAACCTCTAATGCTTTGCTTTTAGATATATGACTTCATAACACAGAAACATAAATATCTTTCATACATGATATTAGCAATTTGGATATCAAGCTTCCAATCAATCTTGAGCATCTTGTTGGTTTAAAACTTAATCATATTATAAAACAAGTATGTTATTGACTAGCAGGCAATTATCTAAAGCAGCAGCTCGCACACATGTGCTATGCGATATCATGATTATCACTCTTAAGTATCATTACCAACATCACAAATACCTTGCCCTTATCACAACTCGAATAACTCTAGCGTAACTAGATACATGATTCGTTGCTCAACATGCAACAAATTCACCTATATGCTTGCTCAATAACGCCAAACTTATAATTGATTTGCACCTAAAATAATCAAATAATACCTTTGTTCCGGGCAACACAGCTCTCCATATCTTCAAATAGCTTGCCCAACAACTCACACTCAAGGTAATATACCTCACTCACCTTACGATGAAACAACTGTTGCCGCAGCTCTCGAACATATGAACGAGATCGAGCAGAACAGCTCGTCAACCAAGAACCACCAAAGATTCCATGAACACCACAAGCCAGACACATTGTCTTGTGATCAGTATTTGCCAAAGATCTTGAATCCGTATACGTAAATCATTACACCAAAATTCTATCGAAATAATATTATACCTTGTATTTGAGTCACAAAATCTAACAACTTAGCGAGCTATTAGAGCAGCTCGCCGATCTATCCATCCAGCTAGTGAAACTGTTGCCAATGCATAGGCTTGCCCTAAAAAAATACGATGCTGAAATTACACTCCGATATTGCCCGTGTTGAGTGCACGATCAACCTTCACTCTTATAAGTTCTACATATCGATTCCTGTGCCCTGGTGAGCAGATAGACCGATGTAAACCCTGTGTGTCGTCATCCTTTTCATCGATTAGCGGACAAAGTCAAAAAAAACTCGACCAACTATAGATATCTGTTGCAGTGAGAATCCCGATGCCAAGCTAACCAAATCTAGAGCAGAAATAAGTTGCTCACATGCCGACCACTTGTAGTTTTTATAGGGGTAACTTGATTCTTATCCAGTCAAAGTGTCATTCGAGTGACCATTTTTCTCTAGTAATTTAAGCATATAACTATCTAACACCAATAATTATAGTTCTATTCAGACTAGCAGTAAGTCTCGTGCACCAGCAACCCTCTGTTGGCTGGTGAACAACTAGGGGCAAGCAAATAACTCAACTAACTATAGATGCCCGTTTAAATAGCTTGCCTTAGTTCGCTTATCGCTTGTACCAGCAGTTATATCAGTTAGTCCTTTGCTCGCCATATATACCCTCTCGCCAGCTATTGTGGGCTCCCAATTCCCCTAAATTCGTACCTTTCTCAAGATAAGAACATTGTACGAGAGCGTGATCAGGCATTGCAGAAGATCTTCGAGCTGAGGGCTCTACTAGAGACGCGTTCTACCGAGAAGAAAAGAGCGAGGAAAATCTCAAAATGTTATCCGAAGTATTCTCTTCTTATCATCAAGATTTAGTCATATATAACGGGCAAGTGCTCATGGTGTTGTCAGCTGACCACGTGATGACCTCGATGAACCTACTCGAGTTCCTAAGCCATACTAAAGGCTTAAAGGATTTTTCAGACCCCATTGTCATGCCTCCGAACACTCATTCGTTGCCTGAGGATCCCATGGTTTCAATTGAGCCCGAGCTCGTTATTTCGGGACCAGCTGCCACGCTTGATTCCAATAAGTAGATAATTTGTCAATTTATCATGTAATGGCTCAATATCTTCGGATAGTTGATTTACGTGTGTTCGACAGACTTTTGGACGATAATCCTTTATTTGTAGCTTATCGTGATATGCTTATCTTTATTATATTTCTTATCGTATTCAAAACTTATTGTTATCATGATTGTTAGCATATCTTTCCTTTCTTCGCCCTCAATCGATTAAATGCATAAACATGCAAGAGGTCATTTTGTTGCCGCGGGTAACACAGCAGCGCGCCCATATACGAACCCCATCAGCTCGCCTTAAGCCATCATAAGTCGCGCGCACACCCCATATCGAATTTCTCTCAACTTTCCCCCATAAAATTATGGCGCTTGAATTCGAAATTGAAAAAACCTAAATTTTGAAATTCCCCACATATCTAGGACCATGTTTCTCAACATCCGGGTACTTTGCAGTAACCACTCGTTCCTCAATAGGATTTTCAAATGTTCGGTCATGTGAGCATTTATAGATATTGGCTATTCACGTTTTCAAATAGTACGAGGTTCATAATCATTCAACGTATCCGATCAAAGTTGTTTGGTCACCTGTTCGATATAGAACAAGGTTTTAAAGAGTCTTACTTTCATAATAGTTCAATGTATCCGACCAAGATCCCTTGATCACCTGTTCGATCCCGAACAGGGTTTTCAATTCATAATCACTTAACGTATCCGACCAAGAACCCTTGGTCACCTGTCCAATCCTGAACAGGGTTTTCCATATCGATATCCACCAACTGAATTCGCTTCAGGATTTCCTACATGTGCATGTTCACATAATATCTGTACCTTTGGAATTAGTAATCACCAAAACTAGAACCTAGTGGAAATATATTATTATATAAAGTGTCATTTCTGCTATCTTTATTTGTTTATTTATCGACAAACTCGAGCAGAAATCTTATGATTTGCACACATCCAAACATAATTACAATTTCAAGCAAAAACTCATGTTTTTATTCAAAGTATCTGAAATCGTAAATCATGTAAGATATGATATTAATCGGCAAGATATAAATCAATACTTATCTTCATGACTTCTATGTTGGTTCAGTGCTTTGCTCGAACTACTTGCTTTTGTGTTTGTTGATCTCCCATCTCAAAACTAGAAATTTTATCCTGCTTTGATTTTAACTTGATGTTCCTAGCATACATCAAATCCACTAAGTTAGAATATCTCCATTCGCTACACTATCTCCACGAGCTCTGGAGCTTTTGTTTCCCCGTTCTTTGGTCCTTTCAGTGTGGATTTGCATAATCTTCTCTTTCATTATTTTCATAGAGATGTGACATCGGATACAAACATCTTAGTGAAGAGTTATCTCGAAGATTAAAATAGAAGCGGAAAACTTATTTTGGTCGTGTGTCTATCAATCTCAGGTCACATCTCTGTATAGTATATAGCTGTATGGAAAATCGTCGAAGGCTGAATCTCGTTGCTATGAGCTCATTGTTTTCACTTGCATCATTTTGTTGCTTCTAATTTCGCTTGTTCCCTTCCTTAGTCTCGCTATTCACTACGCGGAGCAATGAAGTTGGATTGCCATTGTTTTGCTATTTTGCTGCTCCGAACTCAGACAACTCGAGCTCTTCTATTCCGTTGTTCGGAGCGTTAATGCACTACTACTTCAAGCTCATCTGCTTCTTCCTTCGCTAGTTGTTTCTTTGAGTTTTGTTGTTCCGCCACTCGGAGCACCGAATTCATTCCTTCGTTGTTTTGTGACTCGAAGCTAATTGTCTCTGCTCAGAGCAGCAAAGTCAGATTTCCATTGCATCACTGTTTCGAGGTCTGTTAAGTCGAGCTCTTATGCTTGTTATTCAGAGCTCCACCTTTCGCTACTTTGAGCTTCTCTGCTTTCTGCTCAGAGCTCCGTTGCTTTGTTTCTTTGCTACTCCGAGCTCCATTACTTTGCTACTCTGAGCTCTTCTGTTCATTTCTAGGAGCTCAACCTTTTTGCTGCTCTGAGCTTCGCTACTTCTAAGAGTTCCATCGGCTTGCAGTCTTCGTGTACTGAGTTTCAATACGTCAAGGTCATTTGTTTTGTTGCTCGATATTTTATCGCTATTTTTGAACTCCATTATTTTCTGCCTTGCTAATCCGAGATCCAACACTTCTTTAGTATCTTTTGTTTGCATCTTCTAGTTTTGTTATTCACTTGTCCGCTTCTACTCTGTGTTTCACGGTGTCATAGCTCTCAAATTCTTTATTTTGCTTTTTTCAGTTCACGAGTTCGCTACTTTGTGTTTCCCCGTTCCACATTTCCGTTGTTTTGCATCTTCGTGATTTCATTTGTGCTAAATTCATAATTTTACCGCTTCCTTGTTTCACTGACAATGATACATCATAAAAGTAAATCGTAAATTCTTAATTTCCCAACAGCAAACAATCGAATTGAGAAAAGCTACATCAGCTCTGAATCTAGTTTTTGTATCCTTTTATCACATTCAGTTGCATCAATTATGGGGAAAAACGAACTCATGCATCACTTACAAACAAATTCACATTATTAATCGAAGGATCCGAACACATAACACATAAATCATGTATGATATTATATTAATTCGCGAGATATGAATCAATAAATGACTTATCTTTAATTATGCAAAATTTTCTGTGATTCAACAATCTTCAAGCTTCGTTGCTTTGCCCAAATGAGTTGGTACTATATAAGTTAGAAGCTGATCGATCATCTCGACAATACCTTCACTCTACGCACTAATCATGGGAGTCCAGCATTTTCGAAACTAGAAAAGTATCATGTAAATAAAAATTCAATAACAAAAAATATAATTAGAATAAGAATCTTATCTGGCTTATATCAATATGGTGTCCACGGATAGCACAAGTCTTCATGGCATCACGAACATCCGGTTGAGAGAGTTCTGTTTTGAACATTCATTGACTGTATACCTCTAATTCCTATGTTGTTGCTTCCTTTCTGAACTTGTTTGGTGTTACTCCTCTTAATGTGGAAGTTCGGTAAAGCTCTAAGGGCGACCACGCGAACAGGATGTAAAACAACGACAACGGAAGAAGAGATGTTAAGGCGATTGAGTTCGGCGAGAAGTTGGCTCCCGGAAAAAAGCAAGGCGACATGGCGAAATCGCAGCGTTCGGTTTCAATCGTTCTCAACCCAATCGCAAAGCTGTCGAGGCGATGTGTTACGGTTTTGGACCTGCTGGTATTCCAGAAGTAGCGGAGCTCATCGAGGCTATGATGGTTTCGCCACCATCGAAGGAGGCGAATTCCGATGTACAGCTCGAGGAGTAACGAGCTGTTTGGTTGCTTCGTTTCCCTCAATCTCCACCATCAATTCTTAAATATTGTTAACTCTAGCTTCGAGAGCATCCGCGACAGAGATGTTGGTTAGCACATCCAACAGAACGTTCTTCCTCCTTTGCGCAAGTTCTGGTACTTCCTTTTCAATGTCTACTATTATATTTTTCCTTCCTTCATAAAGAATTTATACAAGATAATCTAATCGAAAATATAATCGAACATCATGAACAAGAAAACTTATCTTCCAAATTGTTTTGCCCATCTTTTGTTTGTAAATCTCATATCCTTTTTCCTAAAAGCACATAAATCAACTATTAAACACGAAAACATGAAGCGAGGCTAAGTTGTCTGAGAGCCTTTATCATAATCAACTAATGTTTTGTGTAGCCATCAAAACGCAATAGATACAATTCAAAAAATATCAAATTCTCACAATTTGCAAAATTTAAATACAGGCTATATATTATATAAACAAAGACACGGCAACTAATTTGTAATCAATTGTTCGGATACTTATCTTAATTCCACCATGATGCAGGTTATGGTCCGACCAAATAACCGCGTATACTCCGAGCAGACATGGACATCAATACAAGGCTTTTTGGGTCGGCTGATTTAGACAGAAACACACGCAAGCTTTTTGTATCGCTTCCCTGTTCGTTGGCGACTTAAAAGATGGAGGACCTCGTGGCGGACGTTATCGGATTTGCAGGTCATAACAACCAGTGACTGCTCACAGACATCACACACTCAGGTCGATCCGTGACGAGAAACGAGAACTCTTTTGCGTCGCAACTGATGCAAGGGAACGCGGTGTCAGTGCCGTAGAACATGGAGGCAGACGCTGATTTGCACGAGTCGCCGACATTGTTTTCGGAGGCAAGCAACAAATCTATGATATCATACTCCAATTGAAAATTTGGATTGAAGCTCGCACGGTGGATCATCAAGACCAAGCCGCTGCAATTTCTAGGTTGCCGACTTCCAGCCATGATAGAAGAAGAACAAATTCGTGAGGAACAAATATCGTTCCCACAGACGGCGCCAATGATGCGTTCTAGCCCAAACCCTTAAAGATTAATCCATCTTTCCTCAAGGATCTTACCGAAGTAAGCCAGGGTTTCAGAGAGACTAATCAAGAGATCAGACCAAAAGCTTGGATCGTCATATCTCAAGGGTCGTTTATATAGAATATCGGACTTAAAGTTTTAGTCATTCACGTTACCTTCTCTTCTATTCGATTTGTTATGATCTTACCAGATTCTTCCGTATCTTATTTAGTTGTTACTTGCCCGGCACTCCTCTAGATATCCTTCTGCTCCACGGTCTTCTATCAGCTCGTTATACTTGCGAGCTGATTCTTCTGTTCGTCTGTTCTCTTCTGTTCGTCTTATACTTGCGAGCTGATTCGTCTATTCTTAGCGAACTCTTCTATTCGTGTTGTGCTATTGACTTGGGCTTTGGTGTTATCCGAATGCAGCTCGTCATTCCCCAACTCGCAATTCGTAAGATTCCAAGGAGCGAACTCACACCGCGAGCTCCCCCACACAGCTCGTAGTAAGTTAGTTCTCTCAGTTTAACTCTCATAAGGCTGGCCATATGTCCTAGGTGGGTAGGGCCCCATCAATTTTAAACTAGTTAAAAATAGTTACAAGACACGACTATGTATATTTTATAATCAAAAGATTTTTTTTTTAATTAAACATTAAAGTTTTGGCACAAAATAGTATATATATATATATATATATATATTTTCAACATACATGCCTAAATGGGATTCGAACTCGAATTATTGCCCTAAAAAATGATACAAAATAATATGACTTTTACTACTATATGTTAATCCTTTATAATATTTTAATTAAGTATAATATGTTCATAGTTGGAAAATAAAGGCAATAAAATTAAGTTTGTTTTTTACTTTTAACATGATTTGAGTTTTTCACTTGTAACGATTTCTGTAATTTTTAATAATTATATATAATTTGATTTATATTGAAAGTTAAACATAATATAATTATTATTTCATTTTATTTTAAACTCAATAAGAATAAGATGGTAAAATTCAAATAGTACAAGAAATAATAAGAAAAGGAAAAATAAAATCGGTTTGTCAAAATTGGAGAGAACGACGTCGTATTGAATCGTGCTTCCCTGTATCTTCTTCATCTTCACGATCTTCTCCTCTCCTACACCATACAGATCGCATGCCCGTCAAATCTCTCTCCTTTTCTCTCTCTACCATGGATTCTCGCAGAGCTTACACTTTCAGTATTCTGTTGTCTCTCCTCGCTCTCCATTGCAAGGTCTCTTCTCTCTCTCTCTCTCTCTGGCTCCATCTCTCTCTGACACGCATATACATGTGAACAAGCATGTATTGGATTTGTATTTGGTCAATCTATTGGATCTTCTGATTGTAAATTCTGTAAATTGGGTATTGATGTGAGTATTGGAACTTAGATCAATTGTTTACCTTGATTTAATTCAGGTGATTTATGGGGATTCTTCGGTTGTTTTCGTCGATAGCCCTACTCGGAATTATCTTCGCCAGTCAGCAGCCCAGGTAATTGTTCTGATTGGGTTTTGGGGGTCTGTTTCCTATATGCCCGATTGATGCATCACCACGTTGTAGATTCTAGATTTCTCTATTTTTATATTGTCTATGATGGATGAAGTAAATAGCTAAAGCGTTGGAACTGTGAAAATCTTGATGGGGAGTTAGTGGGAAAGAACGAGTCTTGTAATCGTGATTGATGTTTGAACGAATTTGATTTGATTACAGGGAATAATTTGCTTAATTGGCATTCAAGAAAGTTGAAATTGCCTTTTAAATACAAGGGTTTTGTTTGATGGCTGCATTTCTTTTCAAGTGGTTGCAGGCCAGTGATGAATGGCTGATAAAGCCTTCTGATCCTTTTGGCGATACTGCCTTTTGTTTTACTAAACATTGGAGATTGATTACGCAGAGGTTTTCATGTTTTCAGATTTAGTCTATTCGAACTGCATGTTCTTCCATTTAACGACTACGTTTTTAAGTTTCTCATGTGGATGTAGTTCCTTAAGATTGTCTTTAAACCTGGTTAATATTTATTGGTCAGTACCTTAGTGCTGCCATAGGTTTAGCTGTCAACTGATATGCGAGTTGTACTGTTTAATTATTATTTTGGGTTTCTCTGGATCAGTAAAATGAGCAGATCCACTTCGGTTAGTTTTATTTTATTGGAGAATATGTGGTAACTTTTGTTATTTATGCAGACTGGTTCACTTTCTCCATCCGAACTTGGTGCGGCTGCATCAGTGTTGCTTGGATTTGCACCCCCGTCTACACTCTCTGCTGCTAGTTCATCCAAGGTACAGTATAATTAAAATGGTAGTTCATATATTATTTATATCTGCTGTGACGTATTGCCTGTGTTTATTAACTTTTCAATTTGCAGCTCAACCAAGTACTCACGCCCAACCCATTCAATAGGCCTCATGCCATGTTGATGCTTGAAATCACAGGAGTTGAAGGTATGCTGATAGACTAAATTATTTATAAGCTGCGACTAATATTTCTTTATTGTTTGATCAAGTAGTGATTGAATGATGGTTTGCATATAGACTCTCAGCTTATTGCCGATTCAGAGAAATCTCCCTTTAGAACTGCTCTTAGAATCAAAGTTGAAGGTGATGAAAGAGTGGACATCCAGCTACCAGGTAACTGACCCCTCTGGGTTAGTAAATAATCTCATAGTCTTGATCTTATTTGATATTGTTGATGGACTACTTTGTTTACTGTGTGTGCAGATCAAGATCAAGTGTCATTGGTTTCATTGAATAGATTGTCAAGTGATACTGAATGTTCAGATAAAGAACTAAGTGATTTTGTTAGCTCTCTCTCTCTCTCTCTCTCTCTCTCTCTCTATGTATATATATATATATTTCCAGACACGTATATGCAAACACTTCCAACGTAATGTATGAGGTATTTGTTTTCCGTATTTAGGCATCTTGGTTGGGAGGATCTTATGTTGAAGATGCATCTGGACCATTGAGTGGAGAGCTAGTCCTTCCCGTTGCCAATGGTGCCTTTTTGAGACTTCATATGTCAGAGGTTCTTGAAATTCAATAATTTGGTGTTGCTATTGATTAATGTAGATTAATTCCTTGAGAAGTTCTTAAGGATTTCTTTTTTGGAATTTGACAGAGAGCTGACAGGGAATTTGCAACGAGTCTTGTACTTCTCATTAGTAATATCAGAAGTTCAATGGAGCTCCATCAAATGTTGACAAACAGTGTACGCAACCCGGCAGAGCTGATTACTGGGAGATTTGATGGAATCAAGGTAGTTAATAATTTTTAAATTGTAGTTGTTTTAAAAGGAGTCAATAAAGCTTATTTTATATCTAAAGCAGGTAGTTCAGCAGATCAGTTTCCTAATTCTTGGGTTATTCCAGCAAAAGATTCTTCTTTTTGGTTCCCATGAGTGGAACTAAAGTACCTGTTGCCCTTGGGTTGTTTCGGCAGATGATTCATCTGGTTTAAAGAATTGTTAACTTAGCTTGTGAAAGTGAATCAGCTTTATGTGGTTTTAGACCTAAACATCTGGTGCAATGTACATGTTTCTAATTCTAAGTGTATGCTTTCACAGGCCTTACGAGATCATTATGGAAAAGAAGGCATTGCTCTAAGTGGATTGGAAGTATTTATTAATTCCATTTCAAAGGCATTCGATTCCTTGCAATCAGCATTCCAAGGTTGTTGCCATATGCTTTATTTATGATGTAAATTAAAATTTTGCCTCCAGCCTTTTTATTTGCTGTGTTGTTGGTTTGAATGAATTAGTTGCTTACTTGGCAATCAGTTTGGCGCATACCTTATTTTTCCGCGCCTATAGATGAATCTCACGCCTGGCATAGATGAGTGTAGAATTCGTCAGCTATGTTTTGCTTGAATATAGAGAAAATAGCATATATTAGTAGTCATGTTCTCGTTATATATTCTCTTTGGAACCAATTGTAGTTGTTGTATGAGCAGGACAAATTGTTGGAGTTATTGTCCACAGTGGCCCACATGTATCAGAGACAAAAAATATATTGCATGTCACGGCAACTTCTCGACCATCTGCTCGTTTGTTGGAGGAAAAAAAAGACTCACCTGAATCAATCTTAGTTACAGAGGTCTTATTCGTCAGGAAGACATTGGCTTGGATAACAGGAATCATTCTTCTAATTGCCACTATTTTGGGGGTAAGTTTTTCTATTCATAGTTGCTGTGCGCATCACATTTTGTTCATGGACTCTTCACATTGGATGAAAATAAGATCTAGTTCATTAGATGTTAAATAGTAATGTCAATTTTGTAACTATGATCAAAAGTAAGTTAATTGAAAATCATAAAATATAAGTTGGAAATCGTGATCGCTGATTGGGAATGATCAAGTACGGACAAAGGAAAAAGAACTTATGATCAAGGATAATACTGTTAGTCTGTTACGCCTAAATTTAGTTCTAATTAGTGTTTTTGGTCATTACGAGCAATATTGGGCCTACGAAATTGTGTACCATTTATTCAGATTAGATCTAGTCTATCCTTGTTTCATTGCCAACCTTCGTTGGCTTGCATTAGAACATGCTTGTTTTCGCTATTTGATCTTCTTGTTTTATTTGCTGCAGATCCACTGTCTCATGAACATGCCACTCACTAAAGATACCCTCCTATATTCTAATGTCAAGCTCGATTAATTATCACCAGCTCCGAAAGCTTATTCTCTTCAATGAAATACACGACGCCCATGCTCCCATTAAACTATTTCATGTAGATGAGATCAAAGTCTGCGATTGTCGATCCAGTTGTTTTGCTTGTGACTTTTGAAATTATTATTATTGTTATTATTTTTTTATATCCTTAGCTTCGTAAGCTTTTTGGTGCCTCGGTTGTTAGTCGGTAGATCACACTTTGGCATAATGTGTATTAAGCGTGTTGGTTGGAGATGAAAGCCTGAAATTTCAGTGTGGAAGTTGGGAATAAATGCAGGTTACATATTTTTAGCATGAATCTCATGCTATTTCAATATTTGGAGTGCAGAATCTGCTGTTTTGCTCCGACTTTTGTATTTATTGTATGAGTTAATTAAACCTTTTGTTGAATTTGGATTTCTGTATTTCTTGCTCGCATTGCAGGAGAAGTTTATCCATACTTCTACCTTTTTTCCTTTTTTCTTGTGGAATCATGTTCTACATTTTTCCTTCCATGACTTATTTCTAGAATGTTCTACAATACCGAACATTTTTTCTTCTATAACTTATCTTTTTATGATAAATTCTTTTTGTTCTACAATACATTTTCTTCACGTTTTTTTTTTTTTCCCCTTCTAGCTGGACATGCCCACTCCTGCGAGATTCAACTCGCCCACTACGAGTTTTAACTCTAAAATCTAAAATCAATAAAGAAATTAACTCCTATTTAACTGAAATTAGATTTCTACACATACCCAAATCTAAAATCAAATCAATAGAAACTTGGGAAATTAACTCCTATTTAACTCAAATTAGATTTCCACACAGACCCAAAATCACCCAACGATTTTAACTCTAAAATCAATAAACTAGAGAAACTTGGGTATTTAACTCAATCAGATTTTAAACTAGAGAAACTTGGGTATAACTCAATCAGATTTCTACACATACCGAATTCATAGCATACAAAAGATTTGACATAGTATTCATGCAGATATGAAAATTTTGGCATTTTAGCGGGTAATTTGCCCACGAAATTTTGAACTCTACATACAAGCTCAATCTATAAACAGGAGAACTCTACACCAAACAGGAGAACTCGTTCCAAAAAATTAGCCAAGTTGAGAGATAACTCATTTGATCTATAAACCCCTCACCAATTGTCTATACAATAGACGTGGAACAAGTCCCATACTTTACAATTGGTCTAAGTCCATGATAGAAGTAGAACAAAAACAAAAATGGCACAATAATTACGTGAAGTTGGAGGGTTGAACTGTGCTGATGGACGATGGTAGATGACTGGGATGGTTGCGGCTCTGCGGTGGACGGTGAGCAATAAACCATGGAGTGTTGGTGTTGGAAAGCGCGATTTGGCTGCTCAGAGAAAATTGGGGGCTAAGATTTTTCTTCAAGTTTGAAATGAACGAGACTAAGAGAGTGAGAGAACATATTTTTCTGCCAAGTATTTTTTTTTTTTTTTTGTGATATACATCTTAGATATATATAATAGTGTATATAAATTATAAATAAAAATATTGGTATAATATATTACATAATTAATAATAATATATATATATAAATTATTTTCTAATTAAGATATTAGTGTTTACTGGTCGGTTCGTGGAGTCCAACATTTACATAAAAAAGAATTAGAATTAGATTTGTGGAGGTCACAAATCCAGATAAGATTTAAGGGGGAGTTATTTAAAAGGACCAAATATTCTCAAAAGTTATCTTAAACTCCCTAGTTTGGAAAATGTATGTTTTAGGTTACCAATACAGAAGTTATTTTTTCTAAACGCACCATAACCCTGAAAAGTCTGTTTTGCCCCCACTTTTTCATGTTTTTTTCCCCCTTTTTCCCCCTCGCCGAAAAAATGGATTCCCATTTTAGGAAAGATTCATCTCATAATCTGCAAACCACATTTTCACTTCATCGGCAACGAGATCTCACCGCGACGACAGCAGGATAAAGGTAGGCAGCGACAACGGCAACGAAGACAGCAGGATCTTGATAAGCGGCGGCAACGGGAGTCGATTTAGTTATCGTGCCCTATTTCCTGTACTGTTATAAGGTATTCTCAGCATGTGAATGTTAATTGAATGTATTCCTGGCGTTAATTGAATGTTAATTATGTGAAATAGACAGTATAATTAACTGATAATTTGTATCGAATTGAATTGCTGATACTTTGTATCGACTCGAATTGTTGATCGTCTGCAAACTGATACTTCAAATTGGTATTCTGAAGATGGCGTTAGCCGGTGACGAAGCTCAAGACAAGCAAATCCTAGGAAGTTGTTGGTTTAATGGCGAAATTACGGTATTTCCAATTCCGCGGAGTGCGCTAGTGGAAGAGATTCACGCGCAAATTGGTGAAGAGTGGTCAGACTTCGGCTCTGATGCTTACTTAGTACAATACCTCGCACCCCATAAAAAAGGTTTGTGGGTTAGTTTGCGACGCGACGGGCAGATTCCGACTATGATCCAACTGCATGAACTTGTCAAACTCAACATTGTTGAGATGAGGGCGATTCGGCCTCCTACCTATTTAGGTGGGAAGCAAGCATCGAAGAGAAGGTATGAGACATCTAATTTATTCGTTTCTGTAATAACACTATATTTATTAATTTCTGGTCAGTAATCTCATTCTGTGTCAGGAAGAGAAGATATAACCCCTACGCTGATGGTTCATGCTTGGTCACTGTTCGTTCTGAGGTTGAGGATTGATCAGATCCACTGCGTGTTCTGGAGTTGAGGATTGATTTTATTCACTCTTTGTTAAGGAACCTTATTTGTTGTTGTAATCGTATACACATTTTTATGATTGTTTCTATTTGTTTGAAACTACGTCCATAAATTGCTTGATGCTGTTTTCTCAATTTGATCTAATGGAAACGTTAGGAATGCTTAATTAACAGAAGACTTTGTCCAGTGAAACGTTAGAAATGCGTTATTAAAAGAAGACTCTGTCCAGTGAAATGTTATAAATGCGTAATTGAAAGTTGGGTTTGTCCAGTGAAAGTTTAAGAATGCGTGATTAAATGAAGAGTTTTTCCAGTGAAACGTTAGAAATGCGTGATTAAAAGAAGACTTTGTCCAGTGAAACGTTAGAAATGCGTGATTAAAAGAAGACTTTGTCCAGTGAAACGTTAAAAATGCGTGATTAAATGAAGGCTTTGTCCAGTGAAACGTTAGAAATGCGTGATTAAATGAAGACTTTGTCCAGTTAAAATGTTAGAATTGCGTGATTAAATGAAGACTTTGTCCAGTGAAATGTTATAAATGCGTAATTGAAGGTTGGGTTTGTCCAGTGAAAGTTTAAGAATGCGTGATTAAATGAAGAGTTTGTCCAGTGAAACGTTAAAAATGCGTGATTAAAAGAAGACTTTGTCCAGTGAAACGTTAGAAATACGTAATTAAAACAATGCTTTGTCCAGTGAAACGTTAGAAATTCGTGATTAAATGAAGACTTTGTCCAGTTAAAACGTTAGAATTGCGTGATTAAATGAAGACTTTGTCCAGTGAAATGTTATAAATGCGTAATTGAAGGTTGGGTTTTTCCAGTGAAAGTTTAAGAATGCGTGATTAAATGAAGAGTTTTTCCAGTGAAACGTTAGAAATGCGTGATTAAAAGAAGACTTTGTCCAGTGAAACGTTAGAGATGCGTGATTAAAACAATGCTTTGTCCAGTGAAACGTTAGAAATGTGTGATTAAATGAAGACTTTGTCCAGTGAAACGTTAGAAATGCGTGATTAAATGAAGACTTTGTCCAATTAAAACGTTAGAATTGCGTAATTAAAGGTGGGTCATGATTCAATAAATCTTGATTCTCTCTATTGTAATGATGTGGTCATGATTCAATAAATCTTAACGTTTAACTCTATTGTAATGTTGTGTTCATGATTCAATAATGTTGTGTTCATGATTCAATAAATCTTGATTCACTCTATTGTAATGTTGTGGTCATGATTCACTAAATCTTGATTCACTCTATTGTAATGTTGTGTTCATGATTCAATAAATCTTGATTCACTCTATTCTAACGTTTCTCTGGGCAAAGCATTGTTTTAATTACGCATTTCTAATGTTTCACTGGACAAAGTCTTCTTTGAATAACGCATTCTTAACGTTTCACTGGACAAAACATTGTTTTAATTATGCATTTCTAACGTTTCACTGGACAAAGCCTTCTTTTAATTACGCATTCTTAACGTTTCATTGGACAAAGCATTCTTTTAATTACGCATTTTTAATGTTTCACTGGACAAAGTCTTCTTTTAATTACTCTATTCTAACGTTTCACTGGACAAAGCATTGTTTTAATTACGCATTTCTAATGTTTCACTGGACAAAGTCTTCTTTGAATAACGCATTCTTAACGTTTCACTGGACAAAACATTTTTTTAATTACGCATTTCTAACGTTTCACTGGACAAAGTCTTCTTTTAATTACGCATTCTTAACGTTTCACTGGACAAAACATTCTTTTAATTACGCATTTCTAACGTTTCACTGGACAAAGTCTTCTTTTAATTACTCTATTCTAACGTTTCACTGGATAAAGTCTTCTTTTAATTACTCTATTCTAACGTTTCACTGGACAAAGTCTTCTTTGAATAACGCATTCTTAACGTTTCACTGGACAAAACATTTTTTTAATTACGCATTTCTAATGTTTCACTGGACAAAGTCTTCTTTGAATAACGCATTCTTAACGTTTCACTGGACAAAGCGTTCTTTTAATTACGCATTTCTAACGTTTCACTGGACAAATTCTTCATTTAATCACGCATTCTTAACGTTTCATTGGACAAAGCATTTTTTAATTACGCATTTCTAACGTTTCACTGGACAAAGTCTTCTTTTAATCACGCATTTCTAACGTTTCACTGGACAAATTCTTCATTTAATCACGCATTCTTAACGTTTCACTGGACAAAGCGTTTTTTAATTATGCATTTCTAATGTTTCACTGGACAAAGTCTTCTTTTAATTACGCATTTCTAATGTTTCACTGGGCAAAGTCTTCTTTTAATTACGGATGACCACACCAATACTCAACAATCTGCACTTTTGGTTCTATATATTTCATCAGTTTATCTGTCTTCATATTTATAACTGTCATATATTTCATATGGTTCATCAGTTTCTCTGTTTTCATATATAACTGTCATATAGTTCATCAGTTTATCAAACTAACTCTTATTCTTCCAACTAAAACAAACTTCCTTGCAGGATATATACTAGAATCAAACAACAATAAACAACCAACTCTAAACATTTCATTAGAGAACCAAAAATATACGCTACAATCAACTAACAGTAACATTTAAACTACTATAAACAATCCACAAACAACAAATTTTGGAGAAGCGCTGTCTATATCATGGGGGAGGAAACTGATTAACCTCATCCTCATCTTCCTGAGGGATGTTAGAATTAACACTCTCCTCAGAGTGTTCATAGCCTGGGTAATCCGCGCTGTGAAAGGACTCGGGGTCCGAGTCCCTATCGTCAATGTAGTATGCGTGGAGGTGCTCCTCTTCGCCCTCCAAAAGGTGTGCCCGCCGCACTTTGAAGATATACCTAAGGTCGTCGTAATAACGGCACCCAAATGCCCTGGCGTTGGAATCCCGACGAATAACCTACGTAAAATTAAACATTGAATAATGAACAATTCCAAAAAAAAAAGGGACACGGATGAATTCGACTTACCTCAATGGTATTCACTTCAAAATATACTAGGGTCTCAATTTCGGCGTGAATACGATTAGCACCCATTTTAACTCCAGGACACGCCAAAAATCTACGGAATTCGTAAAATTTTATCCGCAGTTCTTTCACCACTGCTACAACATCTCGGGCCCAGAATCTTGTTTTGAATTGCTGAGTCAAATCACGCGCCACATTAAACAGCACTGTGTCGAAGACTTCTAGCTGCTCGATTTCGTTGTCTCCGGCATATATGCGGAGACGTTCAACCATGTATGCTTCCACCCATGCCAGAATAGGTTTTGGAGGGGGATTAATGACTTTGTTTGTCAAGGATTGAGATCTGGGAGAGAAAGAGAAGCAGGGCTTCTTGCAGGTGAATGTTTGGGGATGAAAATTTTGCAGATGTTTGCGTACAGGGCAAGATTGAAGATACTAATAAAGGTGATTGGACCGTAAACCAACCGTCACACCTTTCGTCGCATTGTAAAGTTGATTGGCCAGTCCAAATTCCGGGAAAGCGGGCAGGCAGCCTTTCATTTAATTCAAGCGTCTCATCAGGAATGCATAATAATCTATTAAGTTTGTAGTGTAAATATTCATTTTATTAGTTATTGAAAGGTCTGTTTGTCTAGTTAAAGAAAAATAATTCCAGAAATTATAAAATAGCGTTTCGAAACAGAGTTGCCGGAAACCCGTTTCGAAAAACAGTCGCCGGAAAGGGCATTCGGAAAGACTCGCCGGAAATTGATTGCCGGAATAGAGTAGCCGGAAAGATCAGACGCGGGAAGAAGAAGCAAAGATCAGACGCGGAAAGAAGACAATGGGCATCTATGTTCTTCTTCAATTTATTAAGGGTATTATGGTACTTTTACAAGGTTTGGGGGGTTTACAAAAAATGGAAAGGATAATAGGGATGAAATATATCTATTTATTGAATTGGGGGGTTTAGCAAAAGTTTTCAACCATACTAGGGAGTGTTCATTAATTTGCCGAAGATTTAATTTGGGTTCGACTATCTCGAACACTAGCCCAAGCCTTCCACGGAGAGATCCATTCCACCACCAAAAATTTAACCTCTTTTCTCCACTCCTATCATAATTAAGTACTAGAGAAATTATGAATAACCCCTAAAATTTAACAAAATTATAGATTACTTCTTAAAGTTTGAAAAATTACAAATTCTCCTCTCTTCTGTTATCTTTTGACTTCTCTATTAACTTTGACGACGTGTACAATTTTACTAATTTACCACTAATATACTGAAATTTAGGGAGTAAATATAATAAAGAGTTCAAAATTAGAGGATTAATGCAAGGATTGAAATTATTAGGGGATTGATGTAAGTATTTTGAATTTTGCATCTACTTAGTATTCTCCCAAAGAATGCTATTTAATAATATTTTAATATTTTATTGATGAACTAATATTATGCATACAATTTATGAATGTCTAATATTTCTCTGTAGATATTGGGATGTACTTTTTTTATTGAAATGATATTCATTATATTTAAGCTAGATGTATTATGAGTCACCAACGTTTGAAATACTTATTTAAATGACTCTAACTGATATTTACGTGAATTTATTAATGCATTTATCGATGTTGATGTGTTTGTTATAATTTTATATTTCAAAAGAAAATTTTTGATAGTGCAATAATTGATGTTTGTATGTTTTTTATATGAAGTTTTATTTTTAAGGGAGAATTTGTTATAATAACAAATAAATTATCTTAAACTAATTTTAAATAAACTTATAAGAAATATGTATAAAATTAAGATACATTATAAGAGAAAATTTACAATTTTCTATCATATTTCATGGGAATAAATATATATGAAATAACAAATTTTTAAATATAAAAATTCAAAATTAACTAATATTACAATTATATCATTAAACTCTTAATAAAATTACAATATATCCTCAGGGCAGAATTGAAATTTTCAAAAGAAAAATGATTGACATCATCAAATCTAAACGGTGTGTTAACGATAGGTGAAAATTTATGAAAAAGTGTGTAAAGATGAAGGAAGAGTTTGTAATTTCTCAAACCTTTGGGATAATGATTATAATTTTGCCATAACTAAGGGACAGTTCGAAATTATCTCTAAGTATTATGGTTAATTCTTAACGACCTCTTATCACCTTCTTTAACCGTCAAAAGTCGTGAAAATAAAATATCTTGCCATAAAATCCCAATCAAAACGAACAACTACACCCACCATATATCTCTAAAGCTTCTTCAGAGTTCGCCACATACAGTATCGGAAAATGCTGTCTTCAATAGTGCCTCTAACTCCAAAACCCGCGCTACCTCTCCTCCACAAACCCCATTTCTCCGTTTCCCTGAGACCCTTTTCGAAATCCCACATATGCTTCGCCTTTTCTCCCTCAAACGGAGACCCCATCGGCGAAGAGTCGCGGTGGCTGAGGGAGGAGCAGCGGTGGTTGAGGGAGGAGCAGCGGTGGCTCAGGGAGGAGTCACGGTGGAACGCCGAGCGCCAAGCATTATTGCAGGAGATAAACGGCCTTAAACTCAGGATTCAAGAGCTTGAAAGGCTTAATTCCCTTCAGGGAGCTTCGGTTACCGAAACTGTCGCAAATATTGCTAAATTATTGCAGGTATATAAAAATGTGTTCTTGTTCGATTTATTTATTTAATTTTTTGGCCAGGAAGTTGTATTTTTGTTCATTTATTTGTTTTAAGTAGACTGTGATTGCGTTGGATTAATTTTCTTGGACGGTTCGGAATCGGATTGATTTTCGAAAATTCAATATCATTTCTTGGAATACATGGAAATGATTGTTGATACTGGAAATTTCTTTGTTGCCACGAAATCCACAATAATAAGATGATAGTTTCTTATGATTAATTATCTTGCAATACATGGAAATAATAAGATATCGTTCTGTTATAATTTCCTTATACTGGAAGTATTTAAAAGTGGATCAGAAATGGTTGTAATTGAAGGAAAATCTGCGAATATTAGGTTCATGGCTCTGTTATTCGGCAGAATATGATTTTGATATTGATGAACACTTCAGTTCTTCATCTTTAGGTTCTGAAAGAGGGGGATTTAGCAAAGACTGTTAATAGAATTGCTGAAAGTGGCTCAAGTGCTGTGCCATTAGAAGTTGAAACATCCAATAAGGAGGAAGAAAAAGCAGAAGCAGAAGTTGTTATAAAGGAAATAATCAGTGTTCCCGAGAAAAAGGTAATAGTAAAAGAGAGGGCAACATTGAGAGTAGGATCTGAAGGAGATCAAGTACGAGAAATGCAGGTATTGTTATATCAATTAGAATCCCGTCCCACATTGGGAACGTATGAAAGATCATATTCATTATAATAAGTTAAGACTAAAGATTCCCGTTTAATCTTTTTTTGCATTTTTGTGATAGGAAGCTTTGCAGAAATTTGGGTTCTACTCGGGCGAAGAGGACATGGAGTTTTCGAGCTTCTCAGCTGGAACTGAGCGTGCTGTAAAAACCTGGCAAGTATGTTGCATATCAAGAAATAGTGGATCATTACCCTGACATACACTGAGCTTTGACATAATTACACAAACTTCACTTGATTTTTGAGAAATTACAAAAACATCCCTCATTAAAGAATTTACATTTAAGTGTAAATCCATCAATTGTGATGATCTTATAACTAATTTTTTATGAATATCAATTTCGCTCTACACTTACTGATCAACATTTGACATTGCTAATAGCATGTTTTAGGTCAAATCTTTGACTCTTCGAGGGGATATTTTTGTAATTAGACCAAAACCTCGGGGTATCTCAGTGTAATTATCCCTAAGAAATACATCAAAGAATAACTTATATTTTCTTTTCTTTCTTTCTTTCATTTTTCATTTATTTTTTTGGGATCATATTTGGCAGTCATCAGTAGGAGCACGAGAAGACGGCATTATGACTGCAGATCTTCTGGATAAGTTATTCGGAGGTCCAAATCAAGACCTCAAACCAACTGATTCCCAGAAGGTATATGCCTCCATCTCCTAATCTGATAAATCATTTTAATACTCTAAACTAGGAAACTGGTTCCAAAATAGGGTATTTTCATCTTCATATGAACCTCCTTTATGCCACTCTTTTTATGACATTTCTTTTATTAAATACCAAAAGGATCTTTCTAATAAATAGACTTTCAGTTTCATTGAATATTCATCTTATATTATATGGTTCAAAGCTTCTCCTTCATGGTTTTTGTTCTTTCTCAGAAGAGCACGAATGGTGCCCCGATTGCTTCCATTACAGAGATATCTAAAGTTGAGCAGACTGTTGTAACAGACGAAGAGGTAACAGAAGTTGATGTGTCTCATCATAGAGTCTTTCTTCTCGGCGAGAATCGATGGGAAGAACCCTCCAGGCTTTCAAGAAATAGCAAAAAGAATATAACGAAGAGTACAAGCGGAAGTGCTGTAAAGAAATGCCTCACCTGCCGTGGAGAAGGCCGCATCTTGTGCATGGGTATAACCATGTTTTCTGTTTTCTTCTTTTTATGCTATAATCTAGTCTCTGATAGTCGCTAATTAAGTAGATAAATGCTTCATCATTAATCTAGTAATTGACTTCTGCGATTTACATTCAGTCGTTGTATATTTGTCGCAATTTCAGGACATTTTCAGCTTACAGGAGAATATGAATTGAAGAGTTAATTTTTCCAGTTTACATACCATGATTAGATGAAAAAGATAAAAATATCCTCAAATTGCAAAGAAAATCCACTTACTTGATGTATTAGGAGAGCTTATATGTTATAAGAATATGTGATAATTTCTAAATAGAGTTGTAGGTCCTATGCTAGCTACACCATGAAACCATCATTTGTGGTGAGACCATATACCTTAGACAACTCGAACCCGAAATAAATAGAATTTAGTACGAAATACATTACGTCAATAACTATCACTATATTATGTTGAAAATCTTATTTTCTGGTGGCTAACGTACCATGGTTTTCTTGTAGAGTGTGACGGAACTGGGGAGCCAAACGTCGAACCACAGGTTAGAAGACTTTTGAGTAGTTTCTCTATCTTTTTTGTTGAATTGAAAATCAGAAAATTACTTTTGCTTAGAGTTCGCAAACACTACTTTAATCGAAGAGCACTTTGTACGTAGTTTATACTGATGATGGGGTTTTCTTTTGTGCAGTTTCTGGAGTGGGTAGATGAAGGAGCTAAGTGTCCATACTGTGAAGGTCTTGGATACAACATTTGTGATGTCTGTGAAGGAGCTACTGTAATTAAGGCTTAGTTTGGCATGCAAAGTTGTAATCTACACACATGACACATGTAGCATGACCTGTGTCGATAATTAACAGATAACACGAAATAGTGATTGATGTATATTTGGAGGTAGAGGTGTATGGATGGAGTTTCCGACACGACAAGATACAACAAAATAATATTCATGCACCATGCATATGTGGATTCAAGAGTTGTGCATCACAATATATGTTGAAATTACAAGTTCATATTCTAACTGAATTTTGAGAACTGCGACATCTTACTATCCATTTTTGGGCATAAGATCTAAGCATGCAAAAATCATATTTGAAGCTTACAGAAAACACAAGATCAAATGATTTGATTACAATTTAACTTTTTTGTCTTTTGAAAATGAAAATCAACATTTATCCTCCCACTATTCAAAATCGATAATCTACACTCCTCAGTTATAGCCGGCGCTTGCTTACCAGCAAATTATCTGCTTATATAAGATCAATTGAAACCAGCTTCCTTCCATTTCAATCGAAAGCGAATTGCTTGCTTCTGAGTGCTCGGCATGGCACATTCTAACCAATTTTTCCCTTGAAAAGGAAGCCAGTTATCTCGACTCTCATGAAAGGTCTCTACACTTACTTCCTCAAGATCATGTTGCCAGGAAGATTGCTGCTTGATTAATTTTTCATTTTGAATATCGCCTCTCTCCATCAAACTCTTCCACAGAAACTCAACTACACTTTTGGCATTCGCGCTAAAGAAACACCAAGAATGCTCAATTTTCATGGGGCGAAAAATACCAAAAAAGGCAGTCAGAAGAGGTGAGCACATAGGTGAATGAGAAGTAAAATGCAGGCACTCCACTACTAGTTGAGGGACTTCAACATTCTGCTCAGAGATCGATATCAGAGCCTTCTCAATCCACTCACACTTTTCTTTAAGCAGACAAATATCCAGAAATATTTCGGATTTACGTAACACGTCGAGCATTTCTTTCAGCCTCGAGAACCACAAAGAAGCATTGAGGAGATCAAGTGGGCTTAGTTTTATCGATATATTTGATTTGCATTCATTCGAGATTGTTGTGAAAGCGAGGGATGGAATAGATAATCCCCAATATTGAAAATAAAGCATGTTTGGGGCATCGATCTCGAAAGACATCCATATAGATGTAGTAAACTCGAAATGCTTAAGTGTGGGACTTCGCAGGTGGAACTTTTTGAAACCATGGCAACGGAAGACGATCAGCTTTTCAAGACTCAGTAAATTACATGAAAAGCAATCAAACGAGTTGCTAGATAGCGTCACTCCCCTCAATGTCAAATTCTTCAGATTACAGAAGCTATGGTTAGGATCAAGAACCCAATTATCATATTGAATCAACAAGGTTTCAAGATTCGGGGTCTCCTCGATTTCGATATCCTGATCAGCATTACGGCAATAATTACTAATCGAAAAGCTCCTGAGATTCCGAAGATTACTCACCTTAAGGGATTTGAAACCCGCACACGACGCGATCTGGATATCTTCAATCAAAGGGCAGCTCGAGATTATCTCCTGAAAAGTTTCGTTCTTGACGAGCAAAAAACTGAGACAAAGTTTTCTCAGATTAGGGTTGTGATTCGGAGCCTTGATTCTATTCAAATTGCAATGAGTCGGACTTATATCTTGGACAGATTGGGCATTAAAGACTTCAGGAGGAAGACCATATAACTTCGGTTCCCGGTTTGATATTGTAAATGTGAAAAGATGAAACTTGGTTATTTCACCCTTACGCATCACTACTGGGATCCATTTGTTGAGAAGTTCAGTTGCATATTCCCCTGTGGGAGTCTCAAGAACAAACTCGTCTATGCAGAGGTTTTGATCGTGGTATGCCTGTAAAATCTTGTTTACGAGAGTCACGAATTCGTATTTGGTTCCTTTTAAGGACTTGTACCGGAATTCGACGGTGGAGCGAGTCGACCAGGTGTAACGCCATGCTTTGGACAGTACACAAGTTCGAGCAGCTTCATTTTGGCGGAGAAAGTATAGTATGCGGTGTAACACTGGTTCGGGTAAATGGGATATTCTATCCATGGAGGATGGGAAGCTTTCTGCGTATACGTAGTCGTCGTTAACTTATGCTGATGAATTCTCAAACCCTAAGTTCAGTTTTGTATAATAAGTTCGCATATGCCAAGAAGTTGAGGACTCTTTCAGTGACTGACTTTTTAGTTTTTAAAATTCTCCATATGCTAATATTAACTTAAACACCGGATTGAAACACAAAGATTCAAGCCCTACTACATGACTTGGATGATTGCCACGTGTCCCTCCAAAGGTTTTCCATAGTTACCCGACAACTATTATAAGTGATACCTGACGTTTTTAAATCTAATGATTCAAAACATACAATGAATCATTTGATATGTGATACCAACGCGCAACATAGTTACAAGTCAACAAAAGCGTAAAATTTTCGAGTCTTTCTTTTTAATTGTGTAATGTTCGACGGATTGAATATCTAATTAATATGCCTGCGCTTGTTTATATTCAGTTATTTTCAAAAGGATACCGATAGTATTAGTATTAATGGGTATAAATTGAATAGAAAATTTCAATTATTTATATACAGTCATGAGTTACTTACATTTCGGACAAACAAACAAAAAAAGGTGAATTATTTACATTTATATAACTCGCGTAAACGCATATTGAAGAAACGTATCTAGGGAAAAAAAAAATAGAATAATTAATATTTATAGATATTATTCTTATTTATTCCAAATGCAATATAGTAATGGTTATTGTTAATAACAATATGATATTGAACCTTAATTTATAAAAAGAGAATTTTCATTCCATAAACTACCTGATGAGTACTCGCCGAATCTATCTACCTCTCTCTCTCTTTTCTCTCGTATATCATGTTCTGGTTTCGTAGTGACTAAACTCCTAATTATATAGACCCGGAGTCCCATTAGGGTTTACTACCTATTCAATTCCGTATTGGATTCTGTCTTATCATTCGTCTCTATCCTTAGGACTCATTCCCTTCTCCATCAAGTCATAACGTGAAGTTTATAACTACTTAGGTATCCTTCTGTAAATAGAGTCCGAGGAGCGAACGTATCAAGCGAGCTCCGCGTACAGCTCGTCATACCCGAGCTTGCCCAAAGGACAGTGCTTGCAACTTATACGACTATAACAGAGCGAGCTCATACAGCGAGCTCCTCCCACAGCTCGTCATAAGTTAGTTGTGTATCATTCTAACTCTTCTAGGGCTGGCCACGTGTCCTAGGTGGGTAGGACCCCATCACTACTCCCCCCTAAGTCCGGTCCAGGTCTCCGTGCCTGGCCCGGAATAATGTGATTGTGGCCAGCCATGCATCAGGGTAAGGGTGATGCAACTCGTAGAAAAGCAAAGAGGTGGATGATGAAAGAAGAATGAAACAAGCACACTGCCAAGGAGCAACGGCGAGCAATCAGCTCGCCACCTCATTAACCGAGGTTACAATAAAGTCCCCCAGCGTGCCACGGCATAAGAGAACCCGGAAACAAATAATGAGTACTATAGGCATTAATGAGAATGTGATGATAACAATAGAGCTGGGTATCACATGCGGATCATCAAATGAATTATCAACCAAAATTGGTAATGGTCCTCGTGCGAAACAATCATAGCTGATAGGCTACACCCGAATGCATACAAGCTATTAGGACACGCTACCCTCATTATGATTCGGCACCCCAATAAAGTAGACAACTCAAGGACAAAGACGAGCAACACAACTCGTCGTATAACATCCGCGAGCAAAGAGCTCGGCCAACTGTCGTGTCACCACCATTGGACCTTTCCTCCGCGCATCGGCCTATGTCCCGAGCAAACAACCAGCTCGCTACAAAATTTTGGAGATTGCACGACTCCTCGATCCGCAGAATGAGGACGATCAGCAAAACCACCAGCTCGCCACCATTGCCACAACGACACAACCCGCCCCCTCGACGAACCGCTCACCACCAACAAGCGTTTTTGATAGGCGAGGAAATCCGTCAGGCGGCACAACAGCTCGCCAAGATACAGACCCTCATCAGCTCGCCAAAGCCAACAAAAATTGGACACTCATCTTAAATCGATTTTCGCCCAATCCACCCCTCCCCCTCCCCCTCCCCCTCCCCCCCCCCCCCCCCCCCCCCCCAAATTTGAGGGCCGAAATTCAAAATTCAAAATTTGAAAACCCATCACCTAGTAAGACGGGATATTCTATAGCCCTTATCAAGGAAAAATCCCTTAACATAACTCTTAACACAAAACCTCACAAAATAAACCAAACTCGCACACCTTCTTCCTCACGTGCCTGCAATTTCCACCTGAATCACGCCTGCTCCCTTGGATCACGATCATGGCAGAAGCTAAATCGCAAAAAAAAGGTAACTAATTCCTTCTCATCTTGGTCGTTAGTAATCCCTAGATACGGTATCGTCCATGGCTTCGTCCTCGCACCCTCCTAGTGGCCATATCTCACTAGAAGGTAATCTTCCCCTTACCAATACGGATACCCCTAATTCAACCGATACACATCCCCTCGAAAATCAAGTTCATACCCTTTGTCAAATTCCTCCGTCTTGTGCGCTAATATTCCCCACAGAAGAAAATAAGTTCCACAATCCTCCACAAGACGGCTACCTCGCCTTTTTCTATGACCATCTAGCGGCCGGACTCCGATTTCTAATCATTCCCATATTATCCCAAATTAGTGCGCGGGTCGAAATCCCCCTAAACTAGTTTCACCCTAATGCCATTAGAATGCTACTTGGATTCATAGCTGCCTGTCGAAGCCATGAAATTGAACCCACCGTAGAGATATTCGATGCCGTTTTCCAAATAAAGTTGCAATTAGAAGTGTTTTACATAGCCGCTCGTAAAAAATCATCCATAGTGGATATCGGTTCTTATCACAACACCCATTGGACTCGTGACTTCGTATATATCAAATGTCAAAATCCTTGGGAGTTCCCGTCTAAACCCGTCTTCGCGAACCCCCTCGTCGTGATAACAAACCCTCGTATTCGAGAAAACCTGTATGAACGAGAATTGAACCTCCTTAGAGCTAGGCGATTTTCTTTTTCGTCTTTGTACGACTCCGGATCCTTTGTACAGTATCAACTCAGCTCGGACTGCGGGCGGCTGTTAACCCCTCTAGGTGAGCCTTCCCCGAGATCCCTTAGAGTAAAATTCGGGCTTATATGAAATGTACTAAATCAATATCATTTGCCTTGTGCAGAGGAAACACAGCTGTCCGAGGCGCGCAAACTGATTTTGGCCTAGAACCGCGCTGCCCGTCCCGTCCAAGCAAAAAAACGCAAGACGGCAGCCAACACAGCGAGCTCGTCCTCCGAGACCATTGTGTGCGAGCAGAATACCCTGGCGACGAATCCAAAGGAGACCTTGTCTATTGGTACACAGCGAGCTCGTCCTCCGAGACCATTGTGTGCGAGCAGAATACCCTGGCGACGAATCCAAAGGAGACCTTGTCTATTGGTACTGAAGTAGATGGCCAAGGGACGACCCACACACCCATTGGTGATAAGTGCTTGCTTGAAGAGCTCGCCGCCATCCGCGAGCCGTATAGCCAAACTAGCTCGTTGCATGCTAGTCCTGCCCCTGCGTATACAGATTCTATCTTAGTGAGCAATAATGTAGAACAAAGCCGAGAATGTCTTCGGAAGTGTGTATCAGCTCGCGATCAATTGGCGATGAACAATATGTCGCCTCTTGGTAAGGCCCATGCTTACATCAAATTAGCATCGAAGGTAGGTATTACACAAAAAATATGGCATTCCAATCCTATGGGAGCTATTGTCGTCTTTTTTTTTTTTTTTTCCCCCGCACTGAATGTTCTTATGTCTTTTGCATTTTCAGACATCTGTGTTGAGCAATGGTGTTGTTGATGACCTCCTCCGCAGTGCCGAGCTTCAACAACGAATATCTCACTTGGAGAACCAAGCGAAGGAAAGGGAGACGACGCTAGCCGTCGCTAGGGACGCGAGCCAGGCATGGCAAATATGGGTTGTTGAATTGGAGGCGGAGGTACTTACGAGTAGAGGTCGAGATAAAGACTTAGAGGAGTAAAAGCAAATTCTTATGCAAGAGCGGGATCACGCAGTAAAGGAGGTCGCCGAGTTAAAAACTATACTTGACATCCGTGATTTAGAAAAGAAGAAGACCAAAGATGATCTTGCAAAGATGGCGACAGAAGCTCTCGCGTATTATCATCAGGGCCTTGTCATATGTCGGTCTCAAGTGGAGACGGCGTTAGCAGCTGGTCATCTGCTAACTCCCGCGAATCTGCCTGAGTTCCTGAGTTGTGACCAAGGCTTGGAAGATCTCCCGAATCTCGTGATTATGTCACCCAACACTCCGCCGTCTCCTGAGGGCCCCATGAACGACCCTGAGCTCGCCGCTTCGCGCAAAGATGGCATGTCGGCCATAGTAACTTTTGTTTTTCTTAGCGTTAATCAATAAGTCCATCACCTAAAATGTAGCTTTTCTTTATTTTTCCGTATGTGACTGCTTAGCTATTACAACTTTATCACTCGTGCAAGGACAATGCTCGAATTAATAAATTTAAGTTTGTACCTCAATTCATGTCATGATTAATTCCAAAATCTTCTAATATCCGTGTAATAGATCTAATTATATCCTTACTATCTCATGATTCAATCAAGTGTCATAAGTATGAAATAAAAATTACTTATCTTTGAATTTAACTTGCTGATTTTTTTTGGGGGGGGGGGGGGGGGGAGGCTCGCATAACTGATACGGCCTCATGCGTATTAGATGTTACGAAGTAGAGATGGCAGAAAATTCACCATCTTGGAGCAGCCGTAATCTGGACTTGCTTAATGTTCTTATCAGTTGCACATCACAACTTAAATTATGGAGCAACCGTAATCTGAACTTATCTTCCGAGTTATTTTGCCTGTTAATGTTTTGCATCCCTTCTTGCTTGACGAATTTCCCCAATAAAAACATAAGCGACGATTCGTAATTAGGGACTTTGAAAATTGGTGATCTCCGAAGCTGAAGAATCATGGAGCAGCCGTAATCTGGACTTGCTTAATGTTCTTATCAGTTGCACATCACAACTTAAATTATGGAGCAACCGTAATCTGAACTTATCTTCCGAGTTATTTTGCCTGTTAATGTTTTGCATCCCTTCTTGCTTGACGAATTTCCCCAATAAAAACATAAGCGACGATTCGTAATTAGGGACTTTGAAAATTGGTGATCTCCGAAGCTGGAGAATCATGGAGTTCATATTCATGTTACCTTTTCGGCGACTCTGAGCTTGTTGTGCCAAGACGTGCAAGAACCATCCGTGAGATAGGTTATTATCTTTATCGGATTAGTTTGATCATTTTCCAAAAGTCTTTGAAGACTTGTCGAAATCTATCCGCACAAAGCATATCGCCATAGTTGTTTTTTTTTTTTTTTTTTTTTGCATGAACCAAGAAACAGTCTAAATCCTTTGGGATAAACTCTATTTGCAAATTTTTGTAAGGGGACTTTGTTTTCCTTACCGTGTGTCAAGACGAATCATCTTGATTTACCATTTCGATTCGTAAATCAAGTACTTGTGATATTGAAAGCTTTTGTGATCATGGAGATCATGTTCGTGTAATCTTTTTCGGCTATCGCCACCTGAATTGCATCAGGATTTTCCAATCACGCGAGCTGGTGATTGCCTGTTTGCTCCAGGATTTTTCAAACAAAATCATATGCAAAAGGATATCATCTTATAGCTATATCTGATAAAGTTACAAAATGATAATCATTATTGAAAAGAAAAGTAAACTTACTATCAATCTTTAGGGAAATAAAAGTAAACTGCTACTAACTAATCCGCGTTGTGTTGCCTCATTAAAAACCTTGCAAAGGGAAAACCTCGTGGGAAAAAAGCCTTAACAAGGAAAAGAGTGCAACCGCGATACTTCCTTAAACGTAGTATTTCTTCAAGTGTTGGGCGTTCCACGCCCGTGGCAATTCTGTTCGCTCTCCATCGGCGTCTTCCTCTGCAATTTTATATGCTCCTCTCATTAATACCCTTGTGACCACATATGGTCCATCCCATGTGCGCTCCAGTTTGCCTACTCCTCCAGAGACTTCTGCTGGCTTGAGTACCAAATCTCCTGGCTCAAACTCCCGTGGTCGAACTGTCTTATCAAAAGCTGCTCTGATTTTCGCTTTATAACGAGCTTCATGAAGATGTGCTAGCTCTCTATGTTCATCGATGAGATCCAATGAGTCCGCCAGTAAATGTTCATTGTCCTTAAGATTGTATGTGTCTATCCTGTGCGAGTTACCCATAATATCTATTGGTATCACTGCTTCCGTTCCGTACACCATGCTAAACGGTGACTCTCCAGTAGCTCGTCGCGGGGATGTTCGATATGCCCACAGGACATGTAGTAGCTCGTCTGCCCATTTTCCCTCGTGTCTCTCTAATCTGGCCTTTATTCCTCGTATGATTGTTCGATTTGTCACCTCCACTTGGCCATTTGTCTGTGGATGTGCTACCGAAGCTGGATTCTGCTGGATCTCCCGTTCCTCACACCATGCCCGAACCTTGTTACCTACAAATTTATTCCAATCTTCTCGAGCTAATGGTATTTGGTGGTACCCTTGAGATGCATCCATCATGCTTAACAGCTCGCAACCTGCTGTTGAATCCACGAGCTGATCAATCCTTGGAAATGGGTAAAAGTCTTTCGGACATTCTTTATTCAAGTCTCTGAAATCAATGCATGTGCGCCACTTACCCCCAGGTTTAGGTACAAGCACCACATTGGATAACCATTCAGAGAACTGGATTTCTCTGATGTGTCCGGCTTGGAGTAATTTTGCAATCTCAGCTTGGATGATTGCATCATTCTCAGGCCCGAAATGCCGCTTCTTCTGCTTCACTGGTCGTACCCCTTGTTTGACATTCAAGCGATGCTCAGCAATGCTCCTATCCAGTCCTACCTAATCATGTGTACCGAAGGCGAACACATCGCTGCCAATGTTTCCCGCACCTCCTCAAGGAGTTGCCCGCCGATCCTGGTCGTCTTGGTTGGATCCCCTGGTACCAACTCAATGGTCATCAGTTCTCCTTCTGGTTCCATAGTCTTCGCATCTTCTGCCCGTCGTTTCATTCCACTAAGCTCGACACCCGAGCTCAGATTAGTGGGCTCATATTTCCGCTTCTCCTTTCTAATTGCCTCTACGTAGCACCTCCGCGCTGCGAATTGATCTCCCCGTACTTCTCCGACCTCATTCCCGACAGAATATTTTAATTTCAGATGGTAAGGTGAAGCGATGGCCTCGAATAACGTCAAAGCCGGTCGCCCTAATATCGCATTGTACGAGGAAGGCGCATCGACCACCATGAATTTGACTTGTCTTGTTTTCACATGATCCCCCCTTCCTAGAGCCATTGACAATGTGATTTGTCCGATAGGCTCCACCATTTCACCTCCGAAACCATATAAAGCTGTGTTGACCGTCCCCAACTGCACTGTTCCAATATCCATTTGCTGAAAGGCATTTAGGAACAATACGTCCACCGAGCTACCTCCATCCACCAAAACTCTTGATACCCGGTGATGTGCAATTATTGCCGTGATAACGAGTGCATCGTTATGGGGCTGTTGTACTCCTATCAAGTCTTCTGGACCAAAACGAATCTGCGGAGTGTTCTCTAGGTGTACCGATAGCATTTCCTCCTTATTCGTTATCCGGGCATATGCTTTCCTAGCTCGTTGTGAATCTCCATCAGTAGGTCCCCCAATGTTCATCTGAATTACCCCCGAACCTGAGGCTCCTCCTGTTGCTCGTTCATCTCTGCTGGTCTTCTTCCATCTGTCTGCATATCCTTATTTCCTTCGGACTTAATCTTTTCTTCCACCAGTTCTGGTATTTTTCCTTCCCGCACCAGCCTCTCGATTTCGTCCTTCAGATGTTCACAGCGATCTGTTTGGTGCCCGTACTCATTATGATATTCACAGAAAGTGTCTGACGAAGGCCTTTTTGGTGTTGGTGCTCGGGTCCGCGGCCACCTGAACCCCTCCAATTGCTTAATCGTTGCTAGGATACCATGCAGTGTTTTCTTTAAACTCGCGTATGAATCGTATTTTGCGAACTTGCGATTTCCTACTTCGCCTCTCTTGCTCAATTCTCTTGGTTGGAATGTCTCTTGAATTCCTCTCTTCCTGCTAACCTCTTAAATAGCTGCCTTTTTCGCGGCCAACGCCTCCTCTAAGTTTATATATCTCCCAGATCGCCTCAGTAGGTCGTCAAAATCCGTCACTGGGTCTAGTGCTAATGATTGAAAGAACTCACCGCCTTGTAAACCTTGAGTGAAAGCACTTGCCTTGACCTCCTGTGACACGAAAGGTACATCCAAGGCTTCTCTGTTAAAGCTCTGTACGTAAGTGCGAAGTGGTTCTCCGACCCCTTGTTTTATTATGAACAGACTAATCGCGTTCCTTTTATAGTGAAGGGAGCTAGCAAACTGGTTCGTGAATAATCTGCAGAAATCCTCGAAACAACTTATTACATTCGGAGGTAACAATGAAAACCATCTGCGAGCTGGCCCTTTAAGTGTTGTTACGAACACTCGACACTTGATCCTGTCCGACAGCTTATGTAACATTGCTACATGCTCGAATTCGCTTATATGTTCTGCAGGGTCCCCCGTTCCATCATAATCCGCCACTTGCACCGACCTAAAGTTATACGGGAGGTCTTCTTCTAAGACTTCTTCTGTGAATGCGCTTCCCTTTTTTTTCTCCGGCATGGGGCCTTGCAAATTCTTTTTCATCTCCTCTATCATTTTTCCTATATCCTGCATCTATTCTTCCCAGTTATTAGTCCCTCTATTGACCGGGCCTTTGTTTCTTGATGTCGTCTGGATTGTTGTTTGATCGTTCTCCTCATAGTAATCCTTGTCTTCAGAGCTGTCTTCCAGATCAGTATGAAGTGCCTCTGTTCGCTTTCCCTTGGTCATGGTGTCGGCCTCATCTCCCTCCGTTCTCCGCTGGCTCCTAGTATGGCTAGTTCCTGCCCGAGCTTCTCGCTTTTCAACAATCATCGCCACCAGAGCTCGGAGCTGATCCATCATCATGTTAGCAGGCAAAACGGCTGGTGTCTGACTTTCCTCCCCCTGAACGTCTTTTTGTTTCATGTTCTCAGGGGTGGCATAATCGATCTTTCCGCTACCACCATCTCCACGATTGTTCGCCATTATTTGATCAATCTGGTTCAATACTTGGTTGATATGTTCCCTCGTCATCTTCCTGCAAAGAAGAAAATAAAACTCGACTAGTACTCAAAAAGGAACGAAAAAGCTTTTCGTTCCCACAGACGACGCCAATGATGAGTACTCGCCGAATCTATCTACCTCTCTCTCTCTCTTTTCTCTCGTATATTGTGTTCTGGTTTCGTAGCGAACGTATCAAGCGAGCTCCGCGTACAGCTCGTCATACCCGAGCTTGCCCAAAGGACAATGCTTGCAACTTATACGACTCTAACAGAGCGAACTCATACAGCGAGCTCCTCCCACAGCTCGTCATAAGTTAGTTGTGTATCATTCTAACTCTTCTAGGACTGGCCACGTGTCCTAGGTGGGTAGGGCCCCATCACTACCTTTTTTAATTTTGGTCCTACAAAATAATAACTTTTCTATTTTAATCTCATATTGTTAGTTTTTTGCAAATTTCGTCTCATTGTTGATTAGCCGTCTATTACAAACAAAAATAATTGCAAATACCCTTCGCAAATACTTTGTTCTCACTTATACTTCCAAAAAAATATTTTGCTCTCAATTAAGACACTAAAAAAATATAATATATTAAGAACTAGTTTAAGTGGATGAGCCCTAAGCCAATTGGTTATGGTAATGGACTGATTCAATTTTGGGTATTTAGATAACCCAATGTTTACTTGGGCATTTTCAATTCATGGTCGTATATTCTTATTACTGGACTTTGTGTTTGTCAAACATCTTAAAATTGTCTCATTTACATTTTTGCCCTTTTACAAAATCAACAACCTGGGAATTAAGTGATGGGTTATGGACCTACAATGCAAACTGAGGTTCACAGATGAGAAATTTTTTTGGAGCGGTAGTTACCTTTGCGAGGTGGCAAGGAGGCCTTAATGGCGCGTTCTCGTGAGGCCACGTGTCAAATCGTGTCCAGGGTATATTTGGGCACCATCAATATAATCGTAAATCATTAATAACTAATCATAGGATTATTAGTCATGTATCATGTATAATAATAAATCATATTTTAACATAACAACATATAACATCATATCATAACCATAAGTCATCATATTGGGTGGGCACATACCATGTAACATGTAACACTTTATAATTAACATTTTATAACATAATATAATATGTTATAACATAATTGATCATAGGTTACTATTCCATTGCCTAACATGCTTGATCATAGCATAATTATCATAAACATACATCATAATTCAATATATAACAACCCTAAAACATGATCAAACTATATACTAAAACACATTCTCTAATCATACATTAATAATTATTGAAGCATGCATAATAATTACACTAATCATAAAACATATCATGAAAAAAACAATATAATAGAAGCATGATATAAACTTCTATAAGTCTTGGGGAAGACCCCAAGATCCAACCTAAACATAATATAAAACATAACATAACATAAAACATAAGCTAAACAAAACATTACATAAAAACTATAACTTAAAATAAATAAATCACTAACCGGGGGGCGGGGGAATCTTCGGCCAAGAGGGGGAAGGAAGGGAGAGAAAGGGACTTGTTAACACAATATTTGGTGCAAGAGATAATGAGGAGAGGAGAGGGGTATTATATTTCTTGGGGGGCCTCTCACCTTGCAAATAAACTTAGATTAAGGGTAGGAGAGCAAAAGGCATAACTTACTTTGGAAGCTTGCTTGAAAAGTAATTATAAAATGAAAAATAAAGGGTATTTTGGTCTTTTCACCTCACAAAACGGATGAATAAACTTATGAAAAAATATCCAAAGTGATGGAATCAAAATTAGCTTCTAAATGGTCACTCATACGTCAAAAATGGATGAACGGTTTAAAAATTGTTAACGTAGATATGAATAATAAATTTTTTGCCAAAGAGAGTTTCGTAAATAAAACGAGGTTAGGATGTGTTTCAAAATTTTGGAAAGTGTTCAAAACTTGTAAAATAAATCGAGGATTTCTTTATGTCCATTGACGAGGGTTAAAATCTTAACAATTAGAAAACTGTAACCGAAGGATGAATAGTAACCCTAATTTGTACGTTTTCCTTTAAAACTTGAGTTAGGGTTTGAATCAAGGGGCTGCAAAGTATCTCAAGGGGCTGTAAGTTTGAAGGGTAAAAGTTATCCAAACGAAAAAGTTGTTCGTAGTAGAAATAGTAAAGTAGGTTTTCGTAAACTTTTTTCGAACAAACGAAGTTCGGAATGGAATTTGAAAATACGGATGATATCAATAGACTCATATCGACTCAAGGATCGATTCGACTATAAGTTTTGGTAGGAAAAGGCGTGCCGAACAAAAACTCATTTTGACAATGAATAATAACTTTTGACAAAAATTTCCAAAATGTCCCTAATGATCAAGAAAGGATTTCGGAGATTGGAAAACAAGTTCAAATGATTGGGAACTATTAGTTATGAACCTCTAGGGTTCCAGTGATATACTTGGCAATGTAGGCTCGAGAAATGAATAGTAAATTTGGTTTGTGGTAAGAAAACCCCCCTTAAAACACTGAAAGACACATCACAACATTCCGTTCACATAAGAATGCAATGCATGAAGGTTTGTAAAGATGGATCATGGTTTATAAACGCTTTCCACCTACCCTTAGCTTGCCGTTTCCAACCAAACTCTTTTAGGGGTTGTTACAAATTTTTTGTGATTTAAGCATTCTTATCAAATGACCTGACTTGAGCATTGGAGGGTTTGCAAGCCCTTCTAACATTTGACTATGTACTCAGGTTTCAGGGATTGAAGACCGGATTGATCACCGCGCCAGGTTACAGGATCGGTTCTATTGGTACGACTCCCTTTGTTGTGTCAATTGCTTTTCAAAGACAATTATCCAATGAAACTGTTCGATTATCAAAAGCAAACAAGTAACAACCTTTCTCATGGAAGGAAAAAAAACAAGAACAAGAACAAGAAACATATAGTAGCAGGAATTATATCATGGGTCTAAACTCAACGCCTTCAACAATTAGGCCTGACTTATAGCCAAGCTTCCAAATCTCCATCAATCGTCCCTCAGCCTCTCTATCATTTGCCGAATCGTTGTAAAAGCTTCCCATTTCGACCTCCATCCATCCATCACTTCTTCTCGATGGCAGTTGCCCAGGCTGTTGGAGGTGAACGACACGAGCCCTTCTTTCAGCTTTAACATCCATTTCGTTGTCTACAAATCTGACAACTGCTTTAGCCGATTCGAGCCCATAACATTGCTCATCTAATTTGAACACCAGATATACTCCATAAGTAGTGTTGGAGGACAGCATCCGTGTTTTTATCTTGCCTCGGATATCAAGCCACCAAACACATAGGAGATGAGCCACCTCCGAGAATCTGAAAATAATTAAGAAAACGGGTTCAATGAGTGATATTTAAATGTCAAACTAGAAAGCACGGCCTTTTCATAACATCAGCTCTGATGCCATACTGAACGACATCTCTCATGGATAAACGTAAGTTGTAAGAGAAACAAATCACTCAATATTTAAATATCTCAAGAGCTCCGCCCCATCAATGTTTCAAAATTTAAATAGATTTCCTCGTAAAACTTCACGATTTTCCCCTTAAAATGATAATACTTCGTAAAAAATCAAACTTTTGTCCGAGAAAATTTAAAATTCTGGAAGGGAAGTAAGGGTAGATAACCTTGAGCCTGGATATTCTGCCCATTTCCAATATATGTCGCGGTCTCCCCATGCAATGATGAGCTCCCTCGCGCATAGCATACAACACTTCTTCCCACTCCTTTCGTCAAGATAAAAACCCTGATTCAAAAGTTCAAACACTGCTTTCAGGCATTTTGAGTACAAATAGATCATGCAGCATGAATTAAATAAGAATTTTCCACCACTCCGATCATTTTTCTGGCCAAATATACTATCAAAAACCCAAAATAAAGTCAAACCCGAAATTCAAAAACAAACAGGAGTTGTTTTTGTAATTCGGTTGCAAAATGGGTTTGCAGCGTTATCCTTGTTTCGTTGTAAAAATATGGGTTTGTAAAAACTGTTTTTTCTAGTAGCGCTGATATATGTCAAACTCTAGGTTTTACTGATGTAGTTTTCCTTAACAATTAAGCATATATCGCTCTTACTACTACGACTGAAAATTTGTGATTCTTCTTCATGCCAAATTGCTCTAGGAAGTAAGAACAAAACTCTACTAAATTAAAAAGTATGATGTGTAATTTACTAATTCTGAAGTAGCACCCGAAATCCTTAAAAATGAAAAATTACTAAAAAAACCTCATGTTTGCAATAGATTTCCCATCGAAAATTCTAGCCCGACTCAGTTAAATCTAACCAATTAAAAAGACAAATGTAACGATTTGTCATCCTCCCTAAATTTTCCACCAACCACACAACAAGTATAAAATACACGTCCCCTCTTAGCACTATATCGATTTGGCTCAGTCAAGCTCGGCTAGAATTTCCTATTACTCACCACCCTGTGGATCTTTCATATATTCTTTAACGAGTGAATTTCCCCTTTTACCCACTTATAACATCATGATATTTTTTATTATTTATTTTTATTTTCCAATTTAACAGAAGAACTAAAACATTAAAAATTTAAAATTATGCCATCAATCCATCACCGTACTTCAACGCCATCACCATCAATTCACACCACCTGCCACCAAAATTCACGGCACCACCGGTGTCGCGGCCGTCACAATCACGACCCACCGCTTTAAGACCCCTCTCCCCAGACCTACCACCACCATAACCACGCAAAATACACTGTCGGCGTGACCACCACCGCCGTCCCCCAGATCCACCACCATCCATCATGATCCGCCACCGCCAGCACCAAAAAACCAGATTCGTGCCCCCACCACCACCAACAAAACGACCAAATCCGCACCCAACCACCACAACTGATCTCCAAAAAAAGAAAAAAAGAAAAAAGGAAAAAAAACTCATGAAATAAAGTGTCTTACCCCACGCTCTGATCTTGAAGCTATTACTTTATATTCATCAAAACTGGATCCGCGAGCAAGAAAAGAGTCCTGAACTGGGGAATAATTGGAGCTAAAACTAGAGCTGCAGGATGATAGATCAGAAGCTCGAGCAAGCTCTCTGAACTGCTCTCTCCGCCACACTGCATCAACCAGTCTCTCCCAATTGTCATAGTTCTTCGACATTATTTAATTTGGTTTGATTTATTTGTCATTTGAGGTCAGTTTTATAGAGTCCTTGTGGAGAACAGAAAATTCTAGCCTTCTTCGTATAAAATGGAAATGAATTACAGTACTTTCCTCGTCGGCTTGCCCTCAACTAATTATACCAATCACCTACAATCATCGTAAAACAAGTGGTTCAAGTGATTTGACCAAATGAGGTGTCGGTTAGAATTAACGGTTAAAGATAGAAATTGGACACAAATTAATTAAATGTACAGGTCATGGAAAACTTTTGGTTGACTCTTTGACATGTTATAACATCCTGAGTTGATACATCGACTTAAACTTTCTTCGTGACTAGGGGTCTTCTATAATAAATTTAGGCCGCTAAAAGCCTGTTGAGGCATTTCAACCCACATTTATTTTTCTTGGTGTGAAGCCTGGAAATAGTGATTTTGAGTGTGAAGTATCACACGCCTTTTTTACGCGTTTCTTATCACACTAGCCATTACATGTCTTGGCTAATGACAAATGGGTCCATAAGTTCGATTAATTGACAAAGAAATGTCACCGAAATATATTTTGTAGTGTCCCGCTCGAAAGACGACGGAAATGAATTTGCCTCAGGGCTAATCAACATATAAAGCTAATGTTCAAATTATCAACATGTGGTCGGTGCATATCCCCAGCTAGTAATTTTCCGGTATTCGAAATGCTTGCATTTGCCTTTGGAATTAATGACAACCCAATCAATTAAAAAGATAAATGTATTACACTTGCTATTTGATTGGTCACTCTTCCTAAATTTTTCACTAACTATATGACAAATGCAAAATACTCGCCTCCTCGTTATACCGGTTTGACCGAACCAGACTCGGGTTAGAATTGCAGAAATGTGTTTGTTGGCTATATACTAGAGTCGGTGAAAACGTGTTTGTTAACCATATGCAGAAAAGAAAACAAAGACCATAACATTGACGATTGCTGAAAAGTGTTATTTATATGGAATAATCTCACTTTGCACAATCTTATTGATGGCCAATTTTTTCTTTTTTATTGAATTACATAATGGGCTAAATATAGTATTTTTATGGGCTATTTTCTTTTTATAATTATTTGAGTTGCTAATAAATAATTATTAAAAAGTTAGAATGTTGGGACTAATAAAATGGGGTATCACTTTTAAGGAATAATAATATTTAATTAAATTAAAATTATATGAGTAACATTAATATTTTTATTAATAAAAAAATATTTTTCCTAATAATTCGATAATATTAATATTTTTTATCTTAATATTCATTATGTTGTAGAATGATATTTTAATATTGATGTGTTTATTAGGTGTTAGATTACCAAATTATATTTATTATTTTATTATCAATGTGGTTCTTCACGATAAAAATATTAGTAATTAATTGGTTAAATTGCCAATTTAGTCCCAAAAGATTGGTCCCTCGTCAATTTAGTCTCGTGCTTTTGGAATAATTCAATTTAGTCTCAAATCCTAAAATTCTCAACCAATGTGGTCCCAAATGCTAACGGACGTTAGAAAACTAACGAAATTGACCATTTGACACGTTGACTTAGAGTTTGGAGGGTAAAAAATAGAACCTTAACACATCCAATTTACTCATTCATACTTCCCCCAAATATTTTACCATTTTTTTTACAAAAACCCTGGGAGCCCGCCTTCGATTTTCTTCGATTTGTGGAGAAATTTTGGAAATTTCTCCACAATAATACTCTCACATGTTTATTACAGTCCAGAAACTTGGTCAATCACGTTAGTTTTCTAAGGTCCGTTAGCATTTGGGACCACATTGGTTGAAAACTTTAGGATTGGGGACTAAATTGAATTATCCCAAAAGCATGGGACTAAATTGGCGAGGGGTCAATCCTGTGGGACTAAATTGATAATTTGGCCTAATTAATTGCATACATATGCCATTAGATGTTTGTGATATTATATGATAGTGGATGGACATATAATTGTACTGATGCACTAATCAATTGTATTTATCATAAAAATGCTTTTCATTCCATAATTTAACACCACGATAGGGTTATGAAACTGGAACGTTGTCATCTGTTCGGTTACCCGCGACCGCGACTACGAACCATGGATCATGGGGAGCTAATGTTGCTTGAATTGCTCGAAGGAATCAAAGCTAGTTCCCAATAGTGCCCGGCACCGGACTGTCACAAGCCTCTCCCATTTGTCGTAATTGTACTCATCTCAATCAAGAAAAGTAAACCAGAAACAGATATCATACAAGAATTGCATTTCTATGCTTTACCATGTATTTTGCTGGGAATATTATGAAGAGGTATTCCGTATTCGTTGACTTCGTAATACAAATGCGCGTGAAGTGTCGTTCGTGAACCGGAAAAATCACTGGAAATTGCTACGTTTGAGAGTAGAAATTGTTTGAATATCTGAATTTTGACGCAAGTATTAGATCCATACGCAAGTTATTAATTAAATCTAAACATTTTCAAACACTACATTTTCTATAATATCTTCGTATAGGAGAGGACTTCTTTTTCTTCCCGTTAAGGACTCTTTCAGTTAAGCCCTTTTACGTTTTTTTAAAATTATAGCAGAACCACCTTCAATTGGACCTAACCAATTATATAGGTCGATAAGTATCCTAGACTTGACGCTCTCCGGTTGTCAGGCAAAATTGCATTTTTTGTATACCAACCAATTAGATCATTTCAGCGATTTTGAACGTTTCATTTTCCGGCAGCAAAAAGCGGTTTCGGTCAAATTTGGCACTAAATTGCTTAATTTTGAAGATATGAGCTTATTTGTCACCTCAATAAGAAACATTCCAAAATCTCTCGAAATGGTCAAATTGATATATCAAAAACGCAAATTTTCCTAATATTACATTGATTTGACCGAATCGGATTAGAATTGCCCTAATTTTTAAACTACCAAATTAATGGATCCCTGCTATTTTTCCTATTTAATCTCCTAAAACAAGACCTGGATCACAACTTAAAACAAATGTAGGAATAAGAGCAGGAATTCCATAGATATATCCATAACCAGGGGTTCAGTGCCTGGGTGATCTTCAGTGCCGGCATAGCAATTTTGGACAAGAGATTGAGGCAGTCCCCTTATATTCGACCAACCTCTTCTCTGGAGTCTGGACGAGGGATACAAACAGCACAGGCTGCATATATGCTTTTGAGATAGCAAACAAGTGAAAGTAAACTTGTTCAATATACACATACCTAAAACTCTAAAAGATACTTAATAGCGATTAGCGATCGAAGTATATATATTTTCATACATAACTTCACTGTTGTTGAAGCGTAGAACGCCACCAAATTAATGAAAACTGCATAACTTATTTCTAAAGAAGAAATCCTTAAACTGGAAGACTCCTTTACCCTTTTCTTTTCTTTTAGGCCGAGAAACTCAATGCCTTCAAGGATGATGTCTTCTCTCCCTTCAAAAGAAACAACGATCTCATTCCTCCTAAATCCCGACAGAAACAACGAACCCCATACAATGTTATTATTTCCTTCTCGAACATAGAAATCTTCCAGTTCAAATTCCAACCACCCATCATCCCTAATGGCTACATCATGCTCATTTCTATCCTCTCCAGCATGAAGGAACACTTTGTGTTCTCGCACTGAAATCTTTTCCGGATTAAAATATGTTCCACTTTGATCTACTTTCCTATTCACCACGACGGTCGCGATTGCGTCTCGTGAGTCTTCGCGTGTCATGTAGCTTGGATATTTGACGCATTCGTCTTTGAGCTTTATGTCGAGAGATTCAAACACCAAATATGCTGCATAAAGAGTATCTGGAGAAAACATTTTTCCTTTAGTACTATTGCCTTGGATTTCAAGTAATAAACAGTTTTCGGAATCAGGTGTGGCCACCTCCAAGAACCTGCAATCACAAGTGTTAGATAGTGCACAGTTGAGTTTGTTGGTGGGGTGGATTACATTTACTGTACCAGAGATCGAGTGAAATTACAAATTAATAAGGACCTGGATTCTGAGTTATGCTGAATCGAGGATATATATCCTGGTAGAATTTCTCGTGGTCCAAGCATGAAACAGTTCTTTTTAGTGGTTGGATCAAGAAAAAACCTCTGAAAAATAATAGCAAACAATCAGATTAAATGCACAGTAACAAATTGTGATATAAAAAAGGGATAATTACAAACAGCCCCTGAGGTATGGTGAAAATACGAATTCCCCCCTGAGGTTTACGAAATTACGAATACCCCCCTAAGGTTTACATTCTCTCTCTCACAAATTGCCTCAATCGTTAATAATGGTATTAAATTTTGATGACATCAGCAAAATTATTTTTAAAAATTTCAATCCTACCCTTAGGGGGTGAATTGTAATAATACTGAAAATATGATAATATATTTGTAATATTAGTTAAATTTGTATTTTTTAATTTAAAATTTTGTTATTTAATATAATATTTATATTTTATCTATAAGTATAAATTGAAATAGATACTTCATGCATATTTATTTCATACCTTATATTTATGTTTTAGTTTTATGTATATTTTGCATAAGTTTATTTAAACTTATTTGTTTGAAAATAATAAAATTTTCCTCTGAAATAGAAAACTATAACAAACACACCAATATCAATCAATGAATTAGTAATTAATGTAAATATCTATCAGAGTTATTTAAGCAAATATTTCAAGCGTTGGTGATCCCTAATGCATCTACTTTACATATAAAAGATAACATCTCAATATAAACGTGCATGTCCAAAATAAAAATAATAAAAATTAGCATTCTGTAAGTATGAAATTAATTCATCATTAAAATATTAAAAATATCATTGAGTAACATTCTTTGAAAAAATATTAGATAGTTACAAAACTCAATTACTTACATCAAACTCCCCCAAAAATTTCAGTACATATATTAACCTCATTGTCTTTGCACTTTTCTTATATATACCACCTTGAGTTTCAGCATATGAAGATGAAAATAGTAAAATCGCACATTCTATTAAATTTAAAGGAGGAAATAACGGACCGAGGGGAATTCGTAATTTCTCTAACCTCAGGAAGGATCTGTAATTTCATTATACCTCAGAGGCAGCTCGTAATTATCCCTATAAAAAAAATTAAAAAAATTTCTCCTTGGAAATGAAATAGGAGATTGGAACACATAATTGAAATATGAAATCGAATTCCACAAAAATCACAAAGCAAGAGAAAGAAAATCAACAAGAAAAGAGCTCGTTACCATAGATGCTGATTTCCACACTATTTCATTTTTCCCAGGCGGCAGCATCGTCTTCCATTGAGTATTTGAGTATGATCAAGCGTTAACTCAGAGTGGTCCATCGGCATCTTCCATGGACTTATTCGAGCAATAGAGTTCTCCCTAACAGATCCCGAATTCGATCTAAAACTAAGATCATTAGAACCAGACCATTCGGAGCTAATGTTGCTTGAATCACTCGAAGGAATCATAGCCAGTTCCCTGTCGTGCTCCCGACTCAGGACGGCAGCCACAAGCCTCTCCCAGTTGTCTTAATTCGTACTCATCTCAAATCAAGAAAAACTAAACCAGAAACTGATATCATACAAGAGTTGCGTTTCTAGACTTAAAACTATGTGGTTTGGTGGGATTGTTTTCAAGAGTAATTCGTTGACTTTGTTATACAAACGAGTCCGTGCAGTGTTGTTCGTTCACCCGGAAAATCACAGGAAATTGCTACGCTTGAGAGTAGGAATGTGTTAATATCTGAATTTTGACATAGGTATTAGTAGATCAGTACCCAAGTTTTTAATTATATCTAGGGATAATTACGAATGGTCTACCAATGGGTTAAATATTTTAGGGCCGACAATGATTTAAGTATAAATTTTGGGAGGTCACTCTACGAAATTCTAACGGGTTATTTTGGAGATTGGATCTCTAGTTTCATTTCACTTGTATACTGTATCAATAAAATGTTTTTTTTTTTTTTTTTTTTCCTCCTGATGAAAGAGTATTCATAAAATGTTGATATCAAAAGATTTTCACCTTTAATTTCGATCACCTACTAATACACTTAGCACCAGCGTGAGCAAGTAAAACAGGAAATCCAATGCATTTTTTTCTCACGTGTGGCCCTTATATATGTTAGGTTTTCTATAAGAGACAGTCATGTCTGATTCCATTCTGACCATCCCAAATTATCAGTCTCAAACAGTCTGTTAATCTTGTCGCCCGTACAACAATTAGATATGATCATCTGTTAATTTCAATGACAACTATCCAATCAAACTGTTCGATCATCAAAAGCAGACAAGCAACAACCTTACTCAAGGAGCGACTAAACCACAAATACAAAAGCAATAAGCATTAAGCAGCAGCAGGAGTAGGAGTTATATCATTGGTCTAAACTCAATGCCTTCAACGATGAGGCCACATTTGGTGTTAAGCTGCCTAATCTCCATCAATCGTCCCTCAGCCTCTCCATCGTCTCCCATGTCGTTATAAAAGCTTCCCATTTCTATCTCCATCCATCCATCGCTTCTTCTCGATGGAAATTCTCCAGGCTGTTGCAGGTGCACAACACCAGCCCTTCTTTCAGCATCAGCATCTTCTTCATTGTCTACAAATCTGACAACTGCATTAGCTGATTCGAGCCCCGAACATCCCTCGTCCAATTTGAACACCAGGTATACGCCATAAGTAGTGTTGGAGGACAGCATTCGTGTATTTATCTTGCCTCGGATATCAAGCCACCAAACAAGTTTGAGATGAGCTACCTTAGAGAATCTGAAAATAATTAAGAAAACCGCTCCAATGAGTGATATTTAAATGTCAAATTGGAATGCATGGCCTTTTCATAATATGAGCTCTGATACCATACTAGAATGTAGCACCAGATCATTCAAGGGACTGTTTGAAATAATTCTCCATCAGTTTGGAATATTTTTATTTAACTCCCCATAAAATTATACTACATAATAAGATATAAATACTGCATTAGAACGTTTTAGACTTTTAGTATTATATTTTGTAAAAATTATACAACATATTTTGAGAGGTATTTTAAGTATTACATTATGTGAAAATCATATGGCATTTTGCCCAAATGGGTAGTTAAGTAAGGTATTTTAAGTAGTACATTATGTGAAAATCATATGATATTTTGTCCAAATGGATAGTTAAGCAAAAATATAAAGTCAATTGGGGATTTATCCCATATTGCCGGAAATGCTAATACTTCGTAAAAATTCGAATTTTTCTCCAAAAATTTAAATTCTGGAAAGGAAGTTAGGGTGGATGACCTTGAGCCTGGATATTCTTTCCATTTCCAATATCTATCGTCATCTCCCCATGCAATGCCGAGCTTCCTCGCGCATAGCATATAACACTTCTTCCCACTCCTTTCGTCAAGATAAAAACCCTGATCCAAAAGTTGAAGCACTGGTTTCAGGCATTGAGCACAAATAGATCACGCAGCATTAAAAAAATAGGACAAAATTGTAAAAATCGTCTAGTAAATTTGACATTTTCGGACTTCAGTACCTTTTTATTTTCGGCTTTCAATTTTATCCTCCAATTTAAATTTTTTAGCAATTTTCGTCCGATTGCAGACCGAAATTGAAAAATCCCCAAATTTTGTTGGCTTCGCACAATTTCGAGCCAATTTTGCTGATGTGTACCTGACGTGGCAGCTGCCTGTACAAAGCTTCATTAATTATGTTTAAAATTAAAAAAGAAAAAAAAATCCACATAATATATACATGGCAAATTTAGTAAAAATTATAAAATATTCAATAAAAAATATCAAATAAGAACAATACGACTGAAAGTTCTGATTCTTCTTCATGTGAAATTGCTCTAAGAACAAAACTCTTCAAAATCAGAAAATACGTTTTGTAAATTTGAAGTAGCACCCAAAATCCTTAAAAATGAAACTCTCTCAAAATACCCCATGTAGTCATGTTTGGCTGTTTGCCTTGCAAGTTGCAATTGATTGCTCACCAGCCCGTGGGGTCTAACGAGAGTAATTCCCCTTTTACCCACTTTTAATATCATATGATATTTTTCATTTGATAAAAGAATTAAAAAATAAAAATATGTAAAAATAATTCACAATTTCACACCACACACCACCATAGTTCACGCCGCTGCCGTCACAACCACCACCACTACAGCTTTAAGACCCCTCTCCCCAGATCCACCGCCGTCAGGCTCGCCACCAGTTCACACACCACCACCCAAGATACACCGTCCACCGTGCCACCACCATCATCCCCCAGATCCACCGCCATCCGTCAAGATCCGCCACCGCCAGCACCAAAAACCAGATTCGTGCCCCCACCACCACCAAAACGACTAAATCCGCACCCTACGACCACAGCTGATCTTCAAGTCGTGAGAGAGACCTGCTCAACCCCCCTCCCCCGGCGAAGACGGCGGCGCTACTGGATGAGCTGGATCCGGTAGGCCTGTGTGTGCGTGTGTTTGTGTATTGTGTGTGCGGCGCGGCGGCGGTAGCCGGTAGGGTTGAAGGTGTAGGTGATGTGGAGAGAAAGGATGAGTGGTGCGGTGATCAGCTGGCAGAGGTTGTTGCCGCTGTTGTTCTGGTTGTGGTTCCAAACCAAAAAAAAATCATGAAATAAAGTGTCTTACCCCACGTTCTGACCTTGAAGCTATTCCTATATATTCATCAAAACTGGATTCGCGAGCAAGAAAAGTGTCCTCAACTAAAGAATAATTGGAGCTAAAACTAGAGCTGCAGGATGATACATCAGAAGCCCGAGCAAGCTCTCTGAACTGCTCTCTCCGCAGCACTGCATCAACTAATCTCTCCCAATTGTCATAGTTCTTCGACATTATGATTTTGGTTTGATTTCTCTGATTTGAAGTCGATTTAAAGAATCTTTGTGGAGGATGGAAAATTCTAGCATTCTTCGTAGAAAATGGAAAACGGAAATACACGTTGGAAAATGATTCAAAATATTTTTTGTTGTAATAGTTGGCAACTTGGCATTGAATAAGTCAGTGCAGTTAAGTTTTGGAGTCTTCCTTGGACTTGGTCGAGTTAGCGTCGGGCTGCATTTACTTTGCAAGGAAAGGTCGGTTGGGGTTGGTTGTTTTGTTGGTACCACTACCACTGCTTTACTTTCCCATTTAGTTTCCCCATCCATTTCATGTAGCCCCGGGATCGTACGATTAATGGGGGCTGGATATATTTCTCAGCATTTTGGAGGTTTAATATTAACCAACCAGTACGGACGGATGAAGTAAATGTACCAAAATGCCCCTCATTTTTTAATTGAAATTACTGGCAGGTCCCTTACCTTTTTCCCCCCAAAATCTTGCCCTAAATTTTTCCCGGCACTAAGTTCCCGCTTCAATTTTTCAGCCCCCATTGACTATCCTAGTGCAATTGAGACAAGAGGTGTGGGAATTCAGCTTTGAAATTGCTCTTCCGAGTGCTGAGCGTGGTTGTTTTCGTCCTTTCTTTTTTCTTGTAATTTTCCTATAATTGATTCGAGATAGCTGAATACGGTGATTGATAGGTTGTGTTTTTTTTTTTAATATTTTATGAAATCGCAGGTGTAAGCTGTCGGAGTTCGATTTTGCTGCAGATTTGGGGTGGGTATTTGCGTAGCGGCGGAGCAGAACAGGCGAGTTCCAGGGTAAGGTAAGGATCATCTTCACCTTGTACACTTGAATACGGTCGATTAAGTGGCACCCCTGCAATTTTATTCTTAAGAGAACGAGCACGTGTGTGTGCAATTATAAGTACATCGCGATGTGGTCTGGCTGACTAATTGTTGATTGATATATGAAGATGGTGTGTACAATCTGTGATGACATGTTTTGGGTACCTGTGGAAATTTTTTTTTTTTTTTTGGGGATTGATATGGCTTATGAACAATTGTTAGGCAAATGGATCCTAGAAAAGCCTTGCTCATCGTTCAAATCATGAGGCTTTTTTTACTTGGTATGCTCATGGACACGGCCCTTATTCTCACGTTAGTTAGCCGGATGAAGCGTCATTTAGAGGATGGTTCGTCGAAATCATATAATCTGAAAGACAGGATTCTAGATAGGATAAAATATCTGGACAAGCTGACCAAAAAATCCGAGAAGAAATGCATTAGCTAGCTTCGTATGGGCAGGGATGCTCTAGGCAGGTTATGCTCTAGGCAGGTTATGTGTGATCTTGAGGGAAGCCGGTGGGTTAACCGATAGTCGAGAGGTTACTGTGGTGGAGTAGGTATGCATTTTCTTGGGGGTTTTGTCGCACCATAAGAAGAATTCGACGGTGGAAGTTGATTACGAACGCTCAAGCAGGACTGTGTCGAAATATTTCCATAAGGTTCTCAAAGTTCTATTGAAACTGCATAATCTCTTTGTAGTTAAACCACTCCAGTGGAAGCGAATTGCACTAATATTACGTGGAAATGGCTCAAGGTACAACTTTATTCTCCCATATTTAATTTACTCATTCAGCTCGTTATATATTATAAATCGTAGTGGCTTATTTAGTACGAACTGCCTCACTCTCCTATATATAATATGTTTTTACAATATTTGTTTAGTATTGATTCATTTGTACAAAAATTCTAATTTGGATTACAAGATATGAATTTGTACATAGACTTGTAAACTTTGTTTTTACCGTGTTGAATCTGTTTTTACATATTCCAATTTTGTAATGGCAGTTTGATAGCTAGTGTTGTTATACTAATCGTTGCTTGTTCACGAATATTGCTTACACTTCGGTATATCATTGGTATACGGTTGCCTTGGTGCTTTGGATGGCAGGTTGATTGAGGTAATAGTCCAGGAACATGATAAGGGACGCTACCGATCGCGTAATGGCAAATGCCAGGTGAATGTGCTTGGAGTTTGTGATCGAAACTGTAACTTCACGTACGTCTTGACTGGGTGGGAGGCTCAGCTGCAGACGACCTTGTTTTACGCGATGCAATTCATCGTCCAAATAGACTTCGTGTTCCAGAGGGTAAGTTGAATTTTATTAGTACATTGTTCTATATGTGGTACAAATCTATCACTGACTTTCCCTTAAGTACACTGTTTTTTTTATATGAAGTGAGTAATGAGTCCTTTTATGGATTTGTAGGAAACTTTTATCTCTGCCACGCCGGTTACACTAACGGCCCCGGGTTCTTACTCCGTATAGGGGTACTCGCTACCATCTACAGGAGTTGGGTAGTCGGACACCCGTCAATGAAAAAGAGTTGTTTAACAGATGACATTCGTCGGCAAGGACAACTATTGAACGCGCATGGGGCATTTTTAAGAAGCGATGGGCGATCCTACGTAGTCCTTCATTTTATGAAATTAGATTGCAAAACGAAATAATCATGGCTTGTGCGTTGTTGCATAATTTCATACAAAGAGAGATGTCAGTTGATCCGATTGAGTTGGAACTTAATGAAGCGGACTTGGCTGGCGAAGCTATAGGCCCACCAAGTGCATATGTTCCTCACGTTGAACCATCACAAGCGTGAACTGATTTTCGTGATCAACTCACTAGGGACATGTGGTCAGCTTATCGGAAACGTTGATTAAATTTATCTCAAACTTTCGTTACTAGTAGTAGTCTGTTTTTAATGGAATGTACTGCTTGTGCTCAATTTCTAAAACTGATTATGGTGTTTTTTTGCCTTGCAGCATCAATTTATCATATGTTGATGTGATTCTTATTTATTTCTGCTGTCCATATTTCATTATGAGTTGTTGCCTATTTTATTTTTATTGATGCATGAAGAACGTTTTCATATGTTTGTTGGCCTCTTTTAAATAAGTAGAATATAATTTATGGATTTGATTTGTTGGTAGATGAGTCAATTGCCGTCACAATCCAATCGTGGCAAGAGCAGTGGGGTTAAGAGAAATGGATCGAGGCTTTCCTGGACAACGATAGAGGAGCACTCACATCTTAACACATTCAAAGACATTATAGCGAGCGGATGGAAAACTTCGAATGGCTACCGGTCTGAATTTATTCAATAGCTGGAGGGCCGAATGAAAATGTATCTACCCGGGATTGACTTGCGAGGTGATCCCCATATTCTCTCGAAATATGGCGCATGAAAGAAGACCTATAGAGAGCTCAACGAAGTTCTTAGCATCCAGAACTGGAATGGGTTGGAACACCACAACTAAGACTGTGTTTGCGGCGCCCCGATATTGGGATGAGCTTTTAAACGGATACTTTTTACCCTTGCTTTTTATTTCTAATTGTTTCATTTTGTTATTAACATACATATTTGTTAATCTGTTAATAAGGCATCTCTAATTTTTTTTGTCTGTTTGAATTTAGTATAACCCTGACCTGGCATACGTTCGAGAGAAGCCTTTTCCATATTACATAGAAAAGGAATTTCGGATTTTTTGGATGATTTTGTATTTTTGTTGATCGAGAATAAAGAGATAGGAGTGGGGTGGGATTTTGTGGTAGTATGCTGCCATTTTGGTGGTGGTACGATAGCAGGCATTGTGGTGGTGCGGCGGCGGTAGCGGTGATGAAGATAGAGGCGATGGTGGTGCGGCGGCGGCATAGCGACTATGCGAAGATAGAGGAGGTGGTGGTGCGGCGGCAACGGATGGTTTGAAGATGGGGGGATTGAAGACGGACATTTTTCTGTTTTGATTTTTTAATTTAAATTAAGAATACAATTATTTTGGTTTTTTAACTTGAATAGGAGTTTAATTAATTTGAATAAAAATTTAATTAATTTGATTTTTCGACTAAATTACGAATTTCACTTTGATTAATTAAATTAGTCTAAATTAAGAATTTGTGTGTTAATTCATTTTTATTTCATAATCTGAATCATCTACTAATATATTGGACATGTGTGCATAATGGAAACAGGTAATATAACAACAAACTGAAATAGTAGATCCAATTCCACCTGCAATCACCATCTATTTTACCCAAAGACATGAACACTAAACCTGTCTAACACATACAATGGGGCGAAACTCAATTCCCTCAATAAGTACACCGCTCTTACGACGGCTTGTCTCAATCAAGCGCACTTCGACCTCTTGATCGTCTCCTCCATTGACGTAAAAGCTTGCGATTTGAGCATCCATCCGTCCATCACCTCTCTTCATGGGCTGAAGCTGCACATAATTAGCTCTTTCCCCAGCATCACTGTCTGCTTCATCATTATCGACAGGCCTAATCATGGTTCTCGGTGATTCAAACCCCTTCAACTTCTCATTACCTGTGAACACTAGATACGCCCCATAAATTGTGTTTGGTGTTAGCAGTCTTGTTTTTATCCTTCCTCGGATGTCAAGGTGCAGGACAGCATTAACCTCCACTACCTCAAAAACATAATCTACCCCTGTTGTTGATCTGCATATGCTGAAGTATTAAAATGAAGATGAGATTTTCACGGGTTTGGATCTGTAGTTTTGTTTCACTTATATGTTACATCTCTTGTTTCATTTATGCGGACAAGCCATCGTGGACTTGTAGAACATCGGGAGATTAAGAAAGAGATATAATTGTGATGGGGACCCACCATATAGGACATGTGGCAACAACTCGCACATGAAAAGAATTCTGCGGATAAAAACGAATCTACGCGAATCTATAAATATACGATACAAGCGACTTTATAGTTGTACGAGTAGAAGAATGTCTGCGGATAAAAACGAATCCACACGAATCTATGCGAATCTACGCATATACGAATAGAATAATGGATTGCGGATAGGAACGAATAGAAAAAGCACACAGGAAGGACTCTAATGCAACAATTAGTAAACCCTAACTGGACTCTTTGTATTCGTCTATATAAAGGAGGCGAATAGAAGCAAACTGCGAATAAAAACGAATCCACACGAATCTATACGAATCTATGCATATACGAATAGAATAATGGATTGCGGATAGGAACGAATAGAAGAAGCACACAGGAAGGACTCTAATGCAACGATTAGTAAACCCTAACTCGACTCTTTGTATTCGTCTATATAAAGGAGGCGAATAGAAGCAAATAGGACACACAACAGAACAAAGGAGAAATATAACAAATATAAAAGAGAGAGAGATAGAGAGATAGAGAGAGAAAACACTCTTGTTGGTTCTCATCAAATTGTAATATAAAAAAAACATCAAAAGATTCTATTTCCTGATATTCAAAACTTACTAATACACTTGATGTGCGTTGATAAGTGAAACATACGAAACATGAAATTTGATGCCCATTTTCACATTATTGTAATAATCAAAGCAATTTCAAAAGGTTTATGGGCATATTATCAGGGCTAAATTAAATTTACAAGCCCTGAAGTAGGCCTATAAATGGGCGGATATTATTCAGGCTCAGTTCCACACCCAATAATCACCCATTATTTATGGTTGGACCCAGATCCTACTCAAACTCATTATAGATCCAATGGGTCTGAATGTATGGGTAAAAAGTATACCCAATCTATTTGGGTCTGGATCTAGGTCTACCCAATCAAATTTTTTTTCTATTATTATTATTATTATTATTATTATTATTATGTTGATCCATTTTTGTCTCGTTTCATCCGTTTTTCGACCTGTTCAATATATTTTGCGTTCGTTTCATCCATTTTTGGAATCGTTTGACCAATTTTGATCCCGTTTCACTCGTTTTTCATCCGCTCGACTTATTTTGGACTCGTTCAACCCGTTTTGGGCCCGTTTCACTCGTTTTTTGACCCGTTCGACTTATTTTGATCTCACTTGACTCGTTTTGGACTCGTTTCACCTGTTTTTAATCCGTTCAACCTATTTTAGACTCATTCGACCCGTTTTGGGCCAGTCTCACCTGTTTTTTGACTCATTCGACCTATTTTGGACCCGTTTCACCTTTTTTTTTTATCTGTTTGACCTATTTTTGACTCATTCGACCCGTTTTGGACCCATTTCACTCATTTTTTGACTCGTTCGACCCATTTTGGGCCTGTTTCACCTATTTTTTGATTGGTTTGACCTTTTTTGGACTCATTTCACCAATTTTGGGTACGTTTCACCCATTGTTCAATATGTTTGACCCATTTTGGGCCAGTTTTACCAGTTATTCGACTCGTTTGACCTATTTTGGACTCATTTGATCCGTTTTGGTCCAGTTTCACCCCGTATTTTTATCAGTTCGACCTATTTTAGACTCATTTATTTTGTTTTTGACCCATTTGATCTAGTTTTTGAGTTGATCGACTAATTTTAGACTCGTTTGACATATCTTGGACCTGTTTCACCCATTTTTCAATTCGTTCGACCTATTTTGAACTCGTTCAACCCCTTTTTTGACCCGTTTATCCCCATTTTACCCAGTTGGATCCATTTGGACCGTTTTACCCATTTTGAATCCATTTGATCCAAATGGATCTACTTGATCCATTTGGATCCGTTTGACGCATTAAGGATCCATTTGACCCATTTGTAATCAATTTAACCCGTTTAACCCAATTTAGATCCATTTGACCCATTTGGACTGTTTTACCTGGTTGGATCCATTTGAACCGTTTTACCCATTTTGGATTCATTTGATCCAAATGGATCTACTTGACCCATTAAGGATCCATTTGACCAATTTGGAAACAATTTAACCCGTTTAACCCAATTTAGATCCATTTGGACTGTTTTTCCCAGTTGGATCCATTTGGACCGTTTTACCCATTTTGGATCCATTTGATCCAAATGGATCTATTTGATCCATATGGATCCGTTTGCCCTATTTTGAATCCATTTGACCCGTTTGACCCATTATGGATCCATTTGACCCATTTGGAATCAATTTAACCTGTTTAACCCAATTTAGATGCATTTGACCCATTTTGGACTGTTTTACCCATTTTGAATCAATTTTACCCATTTTGGATTTACTTGACCCATTTGGATCCGTTTGACCCATTAAGGATCCATTTAACCCATTTGGGATCAATTTAACCCGCTTAACCCAATTTAGATCCATTTGGACTGTTTTACCCAGTTGGATCCATTTGGACCGTTTTACCCATTTTGGATTCATTTGATCTAAATGGATCTATTTGACCCATCTGGATCCGTTTGACCCATTTTGGATCCATTTGATCCGTTTAACCCATTAAGGATCCATTTGGAATTAATTTAACCCGTTTAACCCAATTTAGATCCATTTGACCAATTTGGACTGTTTTACCCAGTTGGATCCATTTGGACCGTTTTACCCATTTTGAATCAATTTTATCTATTTTGGATTTACTTGACTCATTTGGATCCGTTTGACCCATTTTGAATCCATTTGACCCATTAACGATCCATTTGACCCATTCAGAATCAATTTAACCCTTTTAACCCATTTTAGATTCATTTGAACCATTTGAATTCTTTTATCCACTTGGATCGATTTGGACCGTTTTACCAATTTTGGATCCGTTTGATCAGTTTGACCCATTTTTTATCCATTTGAACTATTTTACCCAGTTGGGTCAAAATGGGTCGAATGGGTCCAAAATATATTGAATAGATCGAACGGGTTAAAAATAATTAAATGGGCCGAAAATAGGTTGAATGAGTCAAAAAATAATTAAAATGGGTTGAAAATAGGTAGAACGGGTCAAAAAATAGTTAAAATGGGTCTCAAATAGGTCGAAAGGGTTCAAAACAGTTAAAATAGGTCTAAAATAGATTGAATGAGTAAAAACGATTAAAAACGATCTAAAATAGGTTGAATGGGTCAAAACACGATTGAAATGGGTCGAAAACGGTTTAAATGGGTCTAAAATAGGTTGAATGGGTCGAAAAATAGTTAAATGGATCTAAAATAGGTCGAACAGGTAAAAAAAAGTTGAAATATGTCTAAAATAGGTTGAACGAGTAAAAAACGGTTGAAAATGATCTAAAAGACGTTGAATGCGTTGAAAAACGAACGAAATGGGTCTAAAATAGGTTGAACGGGGTCGAAAAACGGTTAAAATTGGTCTAAAATGGGTTGAACAAGTTAAAAACGGTTGAAAATGGTCCAAAATAGGTCGAATAGGTCGAAAAATGGTTGAAATAGGTCTAAAATAGGTCAAACGGGCTAAAAAATGGTTAAATAGGTTAAAATAAGTCTAATGGGTCGAAAAAAGATTAAAATGGGTCTAAAATAGGTCGAACGGGTCGGAAAATGATTGAAACGGGTACGTAATGTGTAGAATAGTTCAAAAACGGGACAAACGTTTCAAAAACGAGTGAAATTGGTACAAAATATGCCGAAAATGAATAAAACGAATTAAATGGGTTCAAAATAAGGTAAACGGGTCAAAAATTGAGAATGATAAATTTATGATAGAATTTGGGTAGTATATGGGTAAATGGGTATTGGGTATAATTTGGGTCTGGGTATGGTCTCATACCCATTCAAAGAATAAATTGGATTTGGGTCTGGGCCTGGGTCTGGGTAAAATATTTGGGTCTGGGACTGGGTATTTCATGATTTTATTGGGTCTGGGTCTGGGTAATGCCCGCCCATTTACAGGCCTACCCTGAAGTTAGGTAAATTACAAACTAATTCCTCTTGTTAGACTAAGAAAATTGCATAAATGGTACCAATTCCACTGTTTCAGCGAATTTGGTGTAATAAGTTTTTCGGTGATAAATATACCATATAACATACATCTACCAAAAAGTTACAATTTAATACAAATTTTCACCGAATACCTGAAAATCGACCGAAAATCTGACCCGTTTGTACACGTGGATTCTATACGTGTCATTTTATCCAATGTGGCAAAATTAGGCTGGTCATGTCAAACACCACCGCTAATGTGGCATCGACAAATAAGAAATATATATATATATATATATATATATATATATATATATATATATATATATAATTACATTTTTTTTTAAAAAATACATAAAATAAAAAAACTTAAAATAATATATTATGATATATAATAATTCAAGGGGTTGTTTTTTAATAGTATCCATAAGTTGAAATTTTTTTGCTTTAACTCTACATCATATTACGAAATTTATATATTATTTAGGGATTTAGTTACGTGATCCTTGAGTTTTTATACCATATTTTCAAAAAATGGGAAGTTAAAAGAAAATTATGATTTTCAATTGGGGAGTGAAGAAGAACTTCTTTGAAAATAGGTGAAATTTTACTTTTGGTGCACTATTCATCCGAATAGTGTAAAAATGGTGTATTTTTTGAAGATAGTCTAACTTTGGTGTAAAACGCGTATGCCAAAAACGTCTTTGAAGACGTTTTTGTGAAAAACGTCTTCATCGTATTTTCTATTGACCAAACTTCAGTGGACGAGTGACAAAAAACTGATGAAGACGTTTTCCAGAAAAACGTCTTTAAAGACGCTTTTCTGGAAAACGTCTTCATAAAAATTGCGAAATTCAGTGCTGGATGCTTGATCCTAGTGTGTTTTTTTTGTGAAATATCTATGTTTTGTTTATTCTCAAAATGAAAGATGTGAAAAGATAAATAAATTGTACGATGTTCAATAATTAGCTTCTCGAATTGAGATTAAAACACGAGGAGCAGATATTATTATGAATAAATAAACAAACAATAAAATTTAATACAACACCAAAAATATCATATTCACCCTCTCAAAATTTTCAAATAATAATTAAAAAAAAGAATCTGAATTTATCATGAATTCCATATCCTTAGGATTCTGAGATGCGATATGGATGAGAACAAAATTGAATCCTAAGGATATGGAATTCATGATAAATTCAGATTCTTTTTTTTAATTATTATTTGAAAAATTTGAGAGGGTTAATCTGATATTTTTGGTGTTATATTAAATTTTATTATTTATTTATTTATTCATAATAATATCTGCTCCTCGTGTTTTAATCTCAATTTGAGAAGCTAATTATTGAACACCGTATAATTTATTTATCTTTTCACATCTTTCATTTTGAGAATATTATCTTTTCACATCTTTCATTTTGAGAATAAACAAAATATTTGGATGTTATAAGAACCGTTTGCTAGCATTATTAACCCACATATATATTTCACAAAAAACACACTATGATCAAGGTCCAGCACTGAATTTTGCAATTCTTATGAAGACATTTTCCAGAAAAGCCTTTAAAGACGTTTTTCTGGAAAACGTCTTTAAAGACGTTTTTCTGGAAAACGTCTTCATCAGCTTTTTGTCAGTCATCCACTGAAGTTTGGTCAACGGAAAATGCGATAAAGACGTTTTTCACAAAAACGTCTTCAAAGGCGTTTTTGGTATACGCGTTTTACACCAAAGTTAGACTATCTCCCAAATATACACCATTTTTACACTATTCCGATGAATAGTACACCAAAAGTAAAATTTCACCTTGAAAATAAGGAGTTATTACTAATTTGACTCCCCATTTGGGGATTTTTCGGAAATTCCCTAATAATTCAATACACATATATAATTTAATATAAAAAAAAAAAAAAGGAAAAGATAAATATCCCACCCAAACAAAATGCACCGTCGCCGTCACCACCATTAGACCACCGTCAACCCGCCCGGCCACGATAAAGCACACGAACCACCAAACTTCACAGCCACCACCCATCCCCCAAGTACACGGCGGCGTCCTCCTCCCCGCCTCCACCACCACCCATCGCCCACCCTTTCCCCTGTCTCTGCGTTCACCATCAACAACCACCACCAACACACCCTGCGTTCAACAGTACAGGTTAGGCGAGATATAATCCCTAATTTGCCTTCGGACTTTCCTAAACTCAAAGGAATTCTAGGGTAATTTGACATCGCAAGTGGTGAATTTGGTGGGCCTCTGAGGGAATTTGTATTTCTGTTGAAGCAAAGAGGATTGACAACATAAGATGGCGGATTTAAGCCAGGGCATCCTCATAGACATTGTGGATGAGGAATGGATGAGAGATACTCTTCCTGATGATGATCTTCCTTTTGCCGCCTGTACTTGCTTCTAGGACAGATGATGCAGAAGACACAATTAGGGGCAATTTGCGACGGGCGGCCGTGGTGGAAAATTTGGGAAATCGGGATGGGCGTCGGTGTCTGCGAATTTGACGAGGGAGACTGTGGTGTGGCGGATTTGGTGGCCGGCGGTCCTGCATTTTATTGGGGGGTGGGGGACGCGTCGTGTGTGTATATCTATATCTATATCTATATATATATATAGTTATATACTCTTTATTAATTAATATGGGAATTCCCGAAAACTCCCCAAATGATAAGTCCAATTCTTTTTAACTCCCCATTTTCAAAAATGATGTATTAAAACTCAAGAATCGCGTATCTAAAACCCCAAATGATGTATTTGAAATACAAGGAAAAAATCACGTATCTAAATCCCAGAATCGCGTATCTAAATCCCAGAATTGCGTATCTAAATCCCAGAATCGCGTATCTAAAACCCCAAATGATGTATTTGAAAATGGGGAGCTAAAAGGAACTTTTCAAACCCATGGGGAGTTTTAAAAAATTGCCCCTTAATTAATAGACGTTTCAAAACCAATTAGAAAAAATATTATTTTTTCAGATTTTTAAAAAATATAAATTATAATATTATAATTGAGGATCCCTTAGTTACGATCCCAAAATATGAAGGGACAATTACTCTACCAAAATTGTATTTTTTTTTTTTCTAAAAATAAATTTATAAATATTATTTTAATAATTATGTTATTCTATATGAATTTTTAATATTTTTTTATTTTATAATTTAATATAATACTTATATTTTGAAATAAATAATTTATTCTTTATTTTTTAACTTTTTTTTTTAAGATTTTTTATATTTTACAATTATAATATAATATTTATATTTTAAAATATAGCAACTATTATTTATTATAAGAAAAAATTCATTGCCTTTTGTTGGAATTAGATCCTTAATAATTTATATAATTTTTTTAATATTTAATATGAATTTTTCAAGAGAAAGAAAATTATAAATATGTATTTTTCAAAATAAGGGGAAAAAAAATAAATTGAATGAGGTTAAAAATGCCACATTAGTAATATTGTTTGACATTGTCGGCCTAATTTTCGTCACATTGGATAAAATGACATGTATGGAGTCCACGAGTACAAACGGGTCGGATTTTCATCCGGTTTTCGGGTCTCCAGTGAAAAATTCATTAAATTGCAATTTTTTGGCAGATGTGGGTTACATTTGCCACAAGAAAACTTATTATACCAAATTCATTGATACGGTGGAATTGATATACCATTTATGCAATTTTTTCTGTTGGACTAGCTACGATACAGTCCCCGTACATTAGTAGTAAATATATAAAATTTCGAAAATACTAATGGAATAGTACCCCTTTCGATACTTATTAACAAATGTCAGAGACCATGTTATATTTTCTCAATAAGAGAAATTAATTTGCAATTTCACCTTAAGTTCATATTCATGGATAGTGAATATAACTTGCCTTGTGATATATGAATGGAAATGAGATTTTCACAAAATTGAATTAATTACTGCAAAGCAATGGGAATATTATGGACGAATTAAGGACCTGAAATTCGCTGAATACGGAATTGGTCCTTCTGGGTAGTCTCCACTCCAAACCACGAGTTCTCTTGCTTCAACAGAAAGAAAAATGCTCTTCTTCAAGGAGCAATAACAGATAAACAAGATCAGAAATTGGGTTCCAAACAAAACAAAAAATAAAGGGAAAAATCCTGAAAGGAAGTTTCGTACCCCAGGCTCTGATCTTGAAGCTCTTCCTTTGTATAAAACATATTCATCAAAATCAGGTCCATAAGCACGAAACGGGTCCTGAAATAGAGAATAGTTGGAGCTAAAACTAGAACTGCAGGTTGATACATCAGAAGCCAGAGCAAGTTGTCTGAACTGCTCTCTACGCAGCACTGCTTCAACCAATCTCTCCCAATTGTCATAGTTCTTCGACATTGTTGATTTGGTTTGATTTGGAGAATGGAAAATTCTAGCCGTCTTTGTAGAAAATGGATTATGGAAAATTCTAAATGCAGACTCGATTAGGTTATATAAAAAAAAAAAAAGAGTGTGTCGCATTTATTAATTTATTAGTCATTCTTTTTAAGGTTTTCACTTATGACACGTAGTTGTTGTAAAGCAATTGCCTTCTTTTTATAGCAATTTGGCCTATTCAGGGCCCGATTAGAATTAAGTTAATGAAGTGTGCAAGTCATGGCAGACATTTGGTGGTAAGGATGACTTATTGACTTGTACATAAATTCATTGTTGTTGAAGGCTACAACGCCACACAGTTAATGACAACTGCAAACAATAACGTGTTTCTGAAATTCATCAAGAAATCCTGAAACTGGAGAAGATTCCTTTACCCTTTTCTTTTTCTCTTAGGCCGAAACTCAAATACTCAATACCTTCAAAGATGATGTCCTTAATTCTCCCTAATTCAAAAGACACAACGATCTCATTACCCCAAGGTTCCGACTGCAAGTTTGCAACCACGAATCCAATGCGCTGTTATTTCCTCCTCCAACATAGAAATCATCCGGTTCAAATTCCAACCACCCGTCGTCCCTGCTAAAACTTCCATTGGAACCAGACCACGGGGAGCTAATGTTGCTTGAATAACTAGAATGAATCAAAGCCAGTTCCTTGTCGTGTTCCCTAGGACCGCTGTCACAAGCCTCTCCCAGTTGTCGTAATTCTTGCACATCTCAATCAAGAACAAGAAAAACCAGAAACAGCTATGTTTAATGGTTGTATAATAAGTGAGTGAGTGGTGAAGATTTTAGGAGAATAACAAATCAAATAATAAGTATAATACATTTATCATTATGATCGGTTGGGTTCGACTAAATTGAATCTAGATTAGAATTTTCATAAATCTATACACAAGCTTTTAATTGAATCTAAAATTTTGTTATAAATGTCGTATTGATGGATAGTCTTTCATTGGGTTAAATATTTCCATAGCATTTGGTCAATTTCATGGACCGCCAAGATTTAACTTGAGACTAGAAACTAGATTCTAGTGTCGAAATTAGTTTTAAAAAAATTACCAAGAATCTGAGAGTTGCTGTGACATAACTCAACATGTAAACTGGTTTTCAAAATGCCAACATGAGGTCAATTCATATCCTAAACTTGTAAATTTTTTTCCATATTTGAAATGCTTGCATTTACTTTTAGGATTAGTAAATGTTGCTATATTGATAGTCGTTTTTTGACAAATATTGCTCTCAGAAAGTAAGATTTTTGTATACAATATCCTTATAACTACGCCATCTTAATGCAACTCATAGAAATTAGAAATTGATAAAAATAAAAGTTATAAAGATACAAATTTTATTAAATTAATAACTAGTAATGAATGATAACCCCCAAACCCCGACTAAATCTCTCAGGGAAAAAAAAAATCCAACTAAAAATTTGCACCAAAAAGTGACGTTGGTGGAATCAATTACCGATGAATGGATCTTTGATTACTGACAACCACAAGTTCGTTGTTTTGATCTTTTATTTCATTCATGACACATTTCAAGTGTATTGTTTGGCAGCCGAGATAAGAGAGAGTGATGAACTTTTATTATTATTTTTTTAAAAATTCAAAATTGTTTATATTTTATAATTTCAATTATCTATCAATTAACGTGAAATATGTATGTAAACGTTATATAAAATGAAACAGAAAAGTAAAACGATAGATCTAAAACCTAGTCAGTCAGACAGTCACCCATTCAGCACAAGGACAATACCTCAGTACTTAGAAACAGAGACGGAGCCAGGATTTAAGATAAGGGGGGGCGAAAATTAAAATATACAAAATTAAGGGGGCGAAATTTTAATTTTGGGGGGGGCGAAAATATAAAAATTTCAAAATATATATACAAACTTTAAAAAAAAAAAAAATTATGAATTTCCATCTGGATTTTCATAAATTTAGTTGGGAACTAGTGTCTCTCTGTAACTCACCAATACAACATTTATTCATAAGCACTAGAAAACTAATGCTTTTGATGAATTTTCAAGGCAATGGGCGGAACTCCATACCTTCAAGAATAAGTCCACTCTTTCTGTACACACTCGTCTCCAGAAACTGCACCTGTACCGTTTCCTTGACACCCTTAGGAACGTAGAAATCTCCCATTTTTATCTCCATCCACCCATCTGCTCTCCGATAACCTGATTGCAAGTCGAGTCTTCTTTGTCCTTCTTGGCGATAAGCATTGATTCCTGATTCATATGAAGATTTAACTACTGCGAATGCTCGTTCCAGGTTCTCATGGATCTCAGTTAGTGCAAAGACAAGATAAGCTGCATACTGAGTGTCCGGAGACAACGATTGTATATCAATCCTACCCCGGATATCCAGCTGAACCCATCTGTCCAAAAACGTAGCTGTTTCTGAAAATCTGCAAATTGAAGACTACTATGAAATGTATGAATAGTAGTGGTTTGATCTGTTTGAACATAGGTAAACATTTATAGATCCAACTCTAATCTATGATGAGATATATATTTCACTTGAGAGTTCTCGAAATACGAACCTGGAGTTGGCGTCCGATTTCATTTCCCATGCGCCCCGGAAACCTACTTCTCCCGAGACCACGAGTTTTTTGGCTCCAAACAGAAAACAGTTCTTCCCACTTCTCTGATCAAGGAAGAGGCTCTGTTTCAAAATCGAACATGTCAATTATATTGAAACACCACTTGATCTAAAAGTTTGAACTTTTAAAAAAGAAATATCATTAAATATTTGGAGTATCATTAAATATTGTAGGATTAATATTTAAACATCTCTAACTGATTACCCTTCTTCCTTAATATAGAACTGTAAGAAAGAAAAGGATTTATGAACAAATAAGGGAGTCTTTCTCAAGTCTCACCATAGAAGCTGATCTCCATACTACTTGCTGTTTATCAGGGGGCAACATAGCCTTCCACTGATTATGATCAAGGCTTAAGTCGGAATAGCCCAATGGCAATTCCAGGCTTCTCTGGTCCTGATCATGATCAATTTGGGAAACTGAGCTTAAACTTATGGAGCTTGAGTCGAAGGAATGTTCCAGGGCTATTTGTCTGTCCTTCTCCCGTCGCAAAACGGCTGCCACTAGTCTCTCCCAGTTGTCGTAGTTCTTGGACATCTCGATAACAAATATTGATTTTTTCTTCAGAAGATGATACTAGAGAAAGACAAGTAGCAGCACGCAAAAAAGGAAAATTAATTCTAACACTGATAGTGTTTAATCGAGTCAATTTCGAATTAGTATGGTAGAATAGATACAATCACGCCAAAGGAACTTGCAAATCACGGAGAATTAATTCAGTCAACTTTGAAAATGTACTTTACTTTTATTGAAACGATTAATTGCGTGTGGACCGTGGACTTAACCTTTCCTCGAGAGTGGAGACATATACTAGAGTCGGTGAAAACGTGTTTGTTGGCCATAGTCCATGTGCAGAAACGAAAACAAAGACCATAACATTGACCATTATTGAAAAGTGTTATTTATACGAGTTAATTTTATTTTGCACTCCAATTTTGGATCAATATTTATTTTATTAAATTACGTAATAAGTTAAAAAAATTTTATGGGCTATTCTTTTTTATTATTTGAGTCGCTAGTAAATAATTATCAAAAGGTTAGAATGTTGGAACTAATAAAATGGGGTATCACTTTTAAGGAATAATAATATTTAATTGAATTAAAATTAAATGAGTAATATTAATATTTGATTAATAAAAAAATTTTTAATAAAAAAATATTTTTACTAATAATTCAATAGTATTAATGTTTTTTATCTTAATATTCGTTATGTTGCAAAATGATATTTTAACATTGATGTGTTTATTTGGTGTTAGATGACCAAAATATATTTATTATTTTATTATTAATGTGGTTATTCATGATAAAAATTAGTAATTAATTGCATACATATACCATTATATATTATATGATAGAGACATATAATTGTATTGATGCACTAATCAACTGTGTTTATCATAAAAATACTTTTCGTTTCATAATTTAACATGACCATTACGTGACAGGGTCATGGAACTGGGACAGGGCCATAACCGCGACGGCAAACCATGTACCATGGGGAGCTAATATAATGTTGCTTGAATTGCTCAAAGGTATCAAAGCTAGTTCCCTGTCGTGCTCCCGGCGCCGGACAGTCACAAGCCTCTCCCAGTTGTCGTAATTCATACTCATATCAATCAAGAAAAAGTAAAGCAGCAACAGATATATATCATACAAGAATTGCATTTCTAGGCTTAACCTTGTATTTTGCTGGGAATATTATGAAGAGGTATTCCGTATTCGTTGACTTCATTATACAAATGCGCGTGCAATATCGTTCGCGAACCGGAAAAATCACAGGAAATTGCTACGTTTCAGAGTGGAAATGTTTGAATATCTGGATTTTGACGTAAGTATTAGATCCATATGCAAGCTATTAATTAAATCTAAACATTTTCTATATTATCTTCGTATATTTGGAGATGACTTCTTTTCCTTCCCCGTTAAGGACTCTTTCAGTTAAGCCCTTTTAGGTTTTTGGAAAATTATAGCAAAAAACCGTTGAATGGAACCTAACCAATTATATAGATAATCGATAAATATACTACACTTGATGCTCTCCTGTTGTTAGGAGAAATTACATTTTTGGTATACCAATTAAACAATTTCAGTGATTTTGTGACGTTTTATTTTCCGGCAACAGAAATGGTTTCGGACAAATTTGACACTAGATTGCTTAATTTTGAAGATACGGGCTCATTTTGTTGCCTGAAAAGAAACATTCTAAAATCGCTAAAGTAGTCAAACTGATATACCAAAAACACAATTTTCCATTGTTACATTGATTTAACTGAATTAGATTAGAATTGCCCTAATTTTTAAACTTTCGAATTAATGGATCCCTGCTATTTTTCCTATTTAATCTCCTACCACATGGCCTGGATCACAACTTAAAACAAATGTAGGAATAAGAGCAAGAATTCCATAGATATATCCATAACCAGGGGTTGCATGAATGATCTTCAGCTGGATAGCAATTTTGGACAAGAGATTGAGGCAGTCCCCTTCAAGGATAATATTCGACCAACCTTTTCTCTGGACGAGGGACACTGCAGCACGGGCTGCATATGCTTCTGAGATACTAAACAATTGAATAGTAAACTTGTTCAAAATATACACATGCCTAAAAAGATACTTAGTAGAGATCGAAGTATATATATTTTGGTACATAACTTCATTATTATTCAAGGATAAAACGCCACACAATTAATTAATTAAAACTGCAACAATTACTTATTTCTAGAGAAGAAATCCTTAAACTGGAAGACTCCTTTACCCTTTTCTTTTCTTTTAGGCCGAAACTCAATGCCTTCAACGATGATGTCTTTTCTCCCTTCAAAAGAAACAACGATCTCATTCCTCCAATTTCCCGACAGCAACAACGAACCCCATACAATGTAATTATTTCCTTCCCCAACATAGAAATCTTCCAGTTCATCGCACTGAAATCTTTTCCGGATTAAAATATGTTCCACTTTGATCTACTTTCGTATTCACGACGACAGTCGCGATTGCGTCTCGTGAGTTTTGGCGTCTCATGTAGCTTGGATATTTGACGCATTCGTCTTTGAGCTTTAGGTCGAGAGATTCAAACACCAAATATGCTGCATAAAGAGTATTTGGAGAAAACATTTTTCCTTTATTACTATTGCCTCGGATTTCAAGTAATAAACAGTTTTCGGAATCAGGTGTGACCACCTCCAAGAACCTGCAATCACAAGTGTTAGATAGTGCACAGTTGAGTTTGTTGGTGGGGTGGATTACATTTACCGTACCAGAGATCGAGTGAAATTACAAATTAATAAGGGCCTGGATAACTATCGAGGGTATGTAACCTGGTAGAATTTCTCGCGGTCCAAGCATGAAACAGTTCTTTTTAGTGATTGGATCAAGAAAAAACCTCTGAATTGTTGGCCGGAAAATAATAGCAAATAATCAGATTAAATGCACAGTAACAAATTGTGATAAAAAAAAATTGTCGTGGAAATGAAATAGGAGGTTGGAACACATAATTGAAATATGAAATCCAATTCCATAAAAATCACAAAGAAAGAGAAAAAAAATCAACAAGAAAAGAGATCGTTACCATAGATGCTGATTTCCACACTATTTCATTTTCCCCAGGCGGCAGCATCGTCTTCCATTGAGTATGATCAAGCGTTAACTCAGAGTGGTCCATCGGCATCTTCCATGGACTTATTCGAGCAATAGAGTTCTCCCTAACAGATCCCGAATTCCATCTAAAACTAAGAATAGAACCAGACCATTCGGAGCTAATGTTGCTTGAATCACTCGAAGGAATCAAAGCCAGTTCCCTGTCGTGCTCCCGACGCAGGACGGCAGCCACAAGCCTCTCCCAGTTGTCGTAATTCGTACTCATCTCAATCAAGAAAAAGTAAACCAGAAACAGATATCATACAAGAATTGCGTTTCTAGACTTAAACCTTAAACCAGCTGAAACAAATATCATACAAGAATTGCGTTTCTAGACTTAAACTATGTGGTTTGGTGGGATTGTTATGAAGAGTAATTCGTTGACTTTGTTATACAAACGCGTGCTGCCAGTGTCGTACGTGAACCCGGAAAATCATAGGAAATTGCTACGCTTGAGACTTGAGAGTAAGGAATGTGTTAATATCTGAATTTTGACATAAGTATTAGATCAGTACCCAAGTTTTTAATTATATCTAAACATCTTGTATTATAAATGTCAAATTCACGGATGGTCGATCGTTGGGTTAAATATTTTCAAGGCATTTAGTCAATTTCAGGGCAAGTATTAATTTTGGTCGATATTTACACTCTACAAAATGGTAAGGGATTATTTTGGTGTTTGTATCTCTGGTTCAGTATTGCGCTTTATTTTTCATTTTTTGTCACGCGTATTAGTAAAATATTGATATCAAAAGATTTTCATCTCTAATTTCGACCACCTACTAATACACTTAACCCGTTAACCGTGTGTGGGTGAGTAAAACAGGAAATTCAATGCATTTTTTTCTCTCGAGTGGCCCTTATGTTAGGTCTTCTATAAGAGACTGTCAGGTTTGTTATTGTCATGTGTCTGATTCCACTCGGACCCTCCGAGATTATCGGCCTCAACATTAACGAGGAGTTTCACTCTTGTCGTAAAACAATTAGATATGATCATATGTTACTTTCAAAGACAACTCCAATCAAACTGTTCAATCATCAAAAGCAAACAAGCAACAACCTTACTCAAGGAGAAAAAACAAAATACAAAAGCAATAAGCATTAAGCAGCAGCAGCAGCAGCAGCAGGAGTTATATCATTGGTCGAAACTCAATGCCTTCAACAATTAGGCCATATTTGCCGTTAAGCCCCCTAATCTCCATCAACCGTCCCTCAGCCTCTCCATCATCTCCCTTGTCATTATAAAAGCTTCCCATTTCGATCTCCATCCATCCATCGCTTCTTCTTGATGGAAGTTCTCCAGGCTGTTGCAGGTGCACAACACCAGCCCTTCTTTCAGCATCAGCATCTTCTTCGTTGTCTACAAATCTGACAGCTGCATCAGCTGATCCGAGCCCACCACATCGCTCGTCTAATTTGAACACCAGATATACTCCATAAGTGGTGTTGGAGGACAGCTTTCGTGTATCTATCTTACCTCGGATATCAAGCCAGCAAACAAATTTGAGATGAGCTACCTCCGAGAATCTGAAAATGTGTAAGAAAACCGCTTCAATGAGTGATATTTAAATGGTGAATATATCATTAAATGTTAAATATTCTCAACAAGCAAACATGAATGCACGAACTTCTTATAACATGAGCTCTGATACCATACTGAATGACTTTCCAAGTAGAAACATAAGTTGTCAGCTAAGCAAACCATTGAATATTTAAATATTTCAATAATACAGAGGGCGGGCACTGGCCCTGATCACTGTTTCAAAATTAAATGTATTTCCTCTTAAAACTTCACAATTTTCCCCTTAAAAATGCTAATATTTCGTAAAATTTCAAACTTTTCCCCGAAAATTTACATTCTGTAAGGGAAGTAAGGGTGGATGACCTTGAGCCTGGATATTCTGTCCAATTCCAATATCTGTCTTCTTCTCCCCATGCAATGCCGAGCTCCCTCGCGCATAACATATAACACTTTTTCCCACTCTTTTTTTCAAGAGAAAAACTCTGATTCAAAAGTTCAAGCACTACTTTCAGAATCAGAGGTATTGCACAAATAGATCATGGAACATTCACAAAATAATTAACCCTTTTTCATACTTTACATTGTGTCCCCAACCAATGAGTTAAATTAAAATCTTGAGCAGATTCTGCTACGAATTTGCAACGGACAAAATCTATTTGCAGACGTATTTCTACTCTATTGCAAAATTCAATTGTAAGTTTTTGCAGAGGATGATCCGTTTCAAAAACTGTTTTTTCTGTTTGCAGCTGTATTTCTATCCGTTGCAAATTAGTCATTTCCCTCAATTTTCCATCAATCATACAACATGTATAAAATACTCATTCTCTACATTCGCCCGAACTAAGTTGGGCTAGAATCAATTTGACCTAGGTTGCATTCATGTAGTTTTCCCTAATAATTAAGCATCTCTCCCACTTCTACAACTGCAAATTTACTGGTTCTTTTTCTAGCACAAAATTTGCTCCATGAATTAAGACCGAAACTCTTCTAAATCAGAAATTTGCACAACATTTACACTATGATTCATCATCATGCCAAAATGAAATCCCAACAGGAAATTAAAGACGAAAGTATGTAAGAGCGAGTACCAGTCTTCCAGCATCAAGAAGAATAGGATAGTGACAAAGCCTCATGTAAAGCTCCTTCGTGGTGGCGTAAACCACCGGAGACACCGCCGTCGAGAGGATTTCCGGCCAATCTGACGGCAGAAACTTGTCCCAAACAGTAAATTCCGCTGCAGAGTTGAACTTTTTCGAGATCACTGCAAACCTCGACACGTCCGGCGGCGACGTACGCGACAGAATCTCCGACACCAAATCCACCGGCAATGTTGCGAAACAGCCCATTGTCAACAGTCAAGACTCAAGTCGTCTGTGTAATCTCTATCGATGTTTCTGCTTATTTAATATACTATGATACTAACAAGAAATGATAAAAGAAAAGTCTTTAAAGGTGCTAATTTAGCAATTAGATTGCTTTGTTATTAAGCTGTGAGAGTTTCTTCTCGCAAAAGGTTCAATCCCCACCCTAAGGATTCCTACACCCCGGTCCAACAAAGTAAGTGGGAGGAGATAAATCAAGTATCCAGTGCCCGGTAGGTGTGTTCCTCACTAGATCTACAAGAAATCCACCCTCAAAGTTCAAATTGGACTCAAAAATAAAACTCCCACACTGCAACCTATGGGAATCGAACCTTGTACCTTATCACAAATCTACCCCTCCGAAATAAAATGAGCTACGCCCTGCGGGCAGTTGTGAGAGTTTCTTCGATGTCACACAAGAAAGAGAGAAGAGAAGAAAGAAGGGAAGGAGAGAGAGTTGACTTAGAACATTTGTTGGGACACTTTTGGTCAAGCGAGAAAAATATTATCAAGTCATGTTGATTTGATAATAGGGATATCATATGATAGCATCGACACAACATACGATAAAATAATATAAAAATTGATATAATTTGATACGATAACACCATGAAATGATATTGATATCAATACCGCTCCAACGAGAGAATACCATTAATAAAATGATGTTTTTTTGGAATATGCAATGCAAACTTATTTTTCTTTTATTTTGTTTGTACTCCTTTTAGTTTATTTTTAATGGTCTATGAATTTTTCTTGTTATCTACCAAAATTTTTGTATATTTATGAGTTTTCCTCTTTTATCTATAAACTGTTGCTAAAACATAATATATTTTGTGATTATTTTTGCATGAGTAGTGCTAGAAAACTTGATATATTTGAATTCCATAAAGTACTAGGCGCGTACCATCTTTACTGTACTACTAATTCTGAAACCACTCATATAACATGTTTTTCTCTCTTAAATCTCAACAAATTCAAGACTTTCTCTAAAAACAATTATTTCTATCGTATAAATTATATTATCATCTGCGACGTATGAGATACTCCTAAAAATAAGATATCTGACATATCTCGTCAGACACATGTAATATTAATATATTGGCATATTGTGTTGACACGATTGACGTATCGTATCGCGTTAAACACTACTCATATGTTAATCCAAAACACTCTATAGTTCAACAAAATTTTTGGTCCCTTAGGATATAGGTCAATTTTTTTTTGGTCCCATAGTTTTTAAATCGTCCCGCACTTTTAGTTTTTCGACAAATGTAGTCCCAAAGTGAATTTTTTTCAATATTAGTCCCAAAAAATTTAGAAATATATATTTATAATATTTTTCCTTAATTAAAAAATACATATCAAATATTAGGAAAAATTTAAAAGAATACCAACCACAAGATATGCATTTTATTTTTATAATAAATAATAAATTATTACATTTTAAAGTATAAGTATTACTTTAAAATTATAAAATAAAAGAATAAAAACATATACATAGTAACATAATTAATAAAATAATCTTCAATATTGCATTTAGTTAAAAATATATAAAATAAAAAATTGAAAATAAAATATTGATGTTATTTTTGAATTATCATTAAATATATATGGCTATTAATTACTTTTTAATTTTTTAATTAATATTATATTACTGAATAAAACATATATAAATTTTATGTTATTTTCAATTTTAACTAAATCCAAAGTTAATTATTTTAAATGAATACAATGTTATATATATAAGAAATATTTAAGTATTGTAAATATTAATTATTTTCAATTTTTTATTTTACATATTTTTAACTAAATGCAATATTGAAGATTATTTTATTATTTATGTTATTATGTATATATTTTTATTTTATAATTTTAAAGTAATATTTTAAAATGTAATAATTTATTATTTATTATAAAAATAAAATGCATATCATGTGGTTGGTATTCTTTTAAAATTTTCTTAATATTTGATATGTATTTTTTAATTAAGAAAAAATATTATAAATATATATTTCTAAATTTTTTGGGACTAATATTGAATTTTTTTTCACTTTGGGACTACATTTGTCGAAAAACTAAAAGTACAGGACGATTTAAAAACTACGGGACCAAAAAAAAACTGACCTATTTCCTATGGGACCAAAAATGCAATTTTCTATAACAATCCACATCCCAATACTCTTTATGCAACACCATAAACAAGCACATAGCTAGTTTTATTGAAATGTAACAGATATAACACCTTTGACCCAAATTTACCTCTCAATCTTAATCAATCAAATCCTAATCCCAGTCTTGCAAAGTGCAAACAAACTCACACTTCTATCTGCTATATATTCTGTTTGCAGTAAATCTATGACCCTTTGTAATAGAAGTTGAAAGTTATATCATATACTCTCTCTGTCTATAAGTTGGTCTTTGGTTTGCTGGGACCGACCCGCCTAGTCACTGACCGCATCGTCACAAATTCCTCCGCAGAAGAGGGATGAATGCCCACCTGAAAAATAATATCAAGTAAACGATGTGTACACGACATTAAAATGATTTAAGTTTCACCCAAATATGAACTACGTCGATTGATAGTAAAGAGGGGTAGTGAATATTTCTGGGGCTACGACTTTGAAGAGATCACTCCAATTATATGAATGGGGAACACTTCACGAATATCATTTAGGTTATAGCTATAGGTTTTCACTTTTTTTTCAAGGGCGTAGTTCAAAGATTTTACAGAAACAATGTTTGTAAGAGTTCAAAGTGCTTCGAATTTGAATCGAGATATTATAGGAATAATAGACAGTTGAGCCTAATTACTCAAAACTTCCCAGAGGTCTGAGAAACTATAAAAACTTCAGTTATCAACAAATTTACATTACATGTGGATCCATGAATTTGAAGTCATCTCTTAACTTTAAATTCAAGACTATAATAGCATGCGCTACGTCATCTGGGGAAGTTTTTGTAATTTCTGAAACCTCAGGGGGGAAGTTTGTGTAATTACGTCAAACCGCAGGATATACCATTGTAACTATTCAAATATATTATGAGCTGATATTGATTTCTGAAAACACAACTAAGTACTGAAAGCAAAGCAAAAGGCACAAAACACTTATTAATAGTCTGCAGGAATTCCCAAAAGCATGCATAGCACACACTTTCCAAATAATACAATAAATCTCAAAAGCATTAATTTCAAGATTTTGCAAATACCCACGTTAAATAATTGAATTCAATAAATGCGATCTTGAGGGACTCCATTCATATTTCAACAGTAATTATCAGCCTGGAAAGAGTTGATAAAACTTACCGTACTGTCGAATTGTGCTTTTGTAGCTCCACATTTGAGTGCAATAGCTATGCCCTGTGACAGAAATCCCAAAATTTTAAAATAATTGGCTAAATACATATACACATCAAGCTGAGGGGTTAATATCAGATAAAGAAAATATACACGTTATTCTGGAAACAAGATGCTTCCTTAATTTATCATGTGAACTTGCTACACATTTCAAAATTACCATTCCCTTTTGTTTCTTTAACCACAGAACATCCTAATCTTTTTTGTTTTGAAAAAAAAAAAAAGTTAAACAAATGAAAGAGTAACTTAACACATACCTGCATGATTTCAGGTGCGTCGGGGCCACACATGGACGCTCCAAGAACTTTATCCGTCTCACCATCAACGATAAGTTTCATAACAGTCTTCTCTTGTCGTCTATCATGAAATCAAAAACCATTAACATTTCCATACAAACACGAGGCAAGAGCAATATCAGTTATCCCCTCTTTTAACAATAAAGACACTACTTGTACATCCCCTCTTACGCCTCAAAATATCCAAACTGTTTTTAGACTAGGAGTAAAATAAGAATGTTCATGTAAAAACTTTGATGATATTATCATTTTGTGCCAACATTTGGGGGTTGGGTTGCGGGGTGTAGCTCTTTAAACAGTGTAAAGTTGGAGGAGTGGTGTAGGCAATTGTGAAAGTTAATGGGGAGGAATCAGTAATTATGCTATTTCAGGAGGCAAGTGTACTTAAACATATTCCAAATTAGTGCAACTATAGTATCAGGATCTACTTAAATCGTCACAGTTTTGAATGTTCAAGTGGCAGATATTCATCTCCAACTTAGACATTCATTCACAAGTCAAGATATTATACGTTTAAGAATAAAAAATAAACTTCCAATAAGCATACCCAGAAATAGTGTTCTTCATTGGATTAAATGATGATGTAAACACCAGGACTTCGCCATTTGCTTGCTCTATAGCCTGTTCCTCACTGAGCCCAACTACCGAGAGTGGTGGTATGCTGCGAGTAACACATCAGATAAGGATCAACATATTAGAAAAGGTATTAATTATGATGAAATTTTATTTTTCAAGGCCTTCAAAGAACAGTAAAATACCAGAACACAGCACAAGGAATATGGCCATAATCAGGTGATCTTTGCAGCCCACCAAAAACAGTTTTCTGCAAAAAAAAGGGGGCATTAAAGATGAATCGAATATAACATATCATAAGTAGCAACAGAATAAACTATTCGTATTATGTGTACCTGAATTAATTAATAGAAAACGACAATGGATATTATAATGAGTTTGAAAGGAAAAAACATACTGCAAAGCAGGTTCCTTCCATTAATGCAACAGGAGTAAGATTCATTCGATTTGTAGCATCACCAATGGCCCATATACTAGGCACGTTGGTCCGAGAGTATTCGTCAACCTGAAATTCCAAATTTTGGAAAATTAATTGCAGCATATTCATTACTAAGTAATGGAATGAATTCATAACTAAGTAAAAGAGTAGAATGCCATAAAACAAGGTGGAAAATATATAGGAGGCATGATTATTCAATTCCTGTTTAAATCCTATCACAGTATCATAGCATTGTTCAGGCAAAAGTATGTGTGCTCGAGAGCAGCATATAATATCTTTATGAATAGATAAATAAATTTCCCATTTATCAGGGAACCATGGATCACCACGCCACAGAAATTATCGAACCTTTGAAAAGAGAGTTATAATAGCCACAAAAGAAAAAAAATTGATGTTCGCCCCAATTGTAAATGAACTTGTCTATCTATTGAAATTACAATTACCACCCCCCGAGGTTAGCTACCATCTTATAGCACCATCCTTTAGTTGCTCCAATTACAAAGAAACCCCTCTATGTATCGGTATCCGGGAGGAAATTGTAATCAAGTATAATATGAATATCAATACATATGGTTTCCCCTTTTTTGGCAATTCAGGAAAACCTAAGATTTTTCCATAATTATTCCAAACAAAAATTCTGGAGTGAGAACTTCAAGAACATCTATAAATAAAAACCCACCTTCACTGCTCCAGTCTTATCAAGCTCAACACCTACAGCATCCAGGTTTAATCTTTTCGTGTTGGGGGCCCTACCTGTAAGGAATTGGAAGACAACCATCATTGTGCCTCTTAACAGGGGTAAAAAGGTAATCCAAGAATTAGCAACTATTTTGCCATTGGTCTAATGCAGACATACTTGAATTATACTTGACGCAAATATTGAAGTATTGGCAGTATATGAATGTCAAATAACTCAAATTGAAGTATTAGCAGTATATGAATGGCAAATAACTCAAAATTACCTGTGGCAAAAAGTACAACATCGGCCTCAATTTCTTCACCATGGTCGGTACGAACCTTAACACCACTATCTGTTTTAACTACCTGCATTACGAAATCACTGTCTAAAACATAGAAATAAATTGAAAAGATGCTATGATACTTGAAAAGAAAGAAAGAAAAAAAAAAAAAAAAAAAAAAACACCTCAGTTAAGCCTGTCCTTGGATGCAGGTTAATACCCCTGCCTTCAAGATTTCTTGCCACCACTGCTCGCATCTCATCATCAAAACCTCTGTGATAACATTTTGGGGTGAAAACGCATGAGATAAAATCTCATAGACAATATTCTAACTAAGATTGATGGTTGAACAAGGAATGTTGACCAAATAGCAAATGGACAGCAGATATTATAAGTAGAAAAAGTCGGATAGGCAATTCAAAGCGAAATTTCGATGCATTAGTGGTGTCAAGATTCAATTTTCAATTCCATTTTACATTACAATATTTTGGGAGATTCGCTAATTGTATCATGCAAAAAATTCTAGAATCCATTAACAGAATGTGGAGAGCAATATAAAAGAGAGCAAAGCAGGAATTTAATGACCTCAAAGGAAGTTCTTTTCTGAAAATTAAATCGACTGTTGCACCCATCCCTCGCCATATGGAAGCAAACTCCACAGCAATGTACCTTAATTACGACAAAGGACATTCACTTAATTTCTTCTAAAGAATCTTATATGGACTTATAAACAAAGCATGAATATCCAGTATACCCTCCACCAAGTATGACAGCTCGCTTGGGGAACTCTTCCAAGCTCAATGCTTCATCCGATGTAATAGCTAATTCCTAAAAAAAAAATGAATTAACACAAAATTCATTATGAACAAAAGGTGGAAGAAATTCAGATATAAATGCCAAATATCTGCAAACCGATCCATCTTAATGTCATCACAAATATTGGCCCATACAGAGAACCCAAATTCAAGTTAGGGGCGAACTAAATGATAAGATATGGTGTACGTTTTGAAAATTAAAACTGTGAAAAAGCAATATAGATCAACTCCATGGACATAAATTACGGTCAAGACTCTGTTACATAGTCAACATTTTTATTTCGAGAAAAGAGAAGAAGAAGAAGAAGAAGAAGAAGAAGAAGAATAAATAAATAAATCATCTTACATTGCCTGGAATAGGTGGACGCTGAGCTCGGCTTCCAGTTGCAATCAAAATATGTTTCGCTGAATAGCTAATTTTGGTTCCATCCAATTGAATCAATTCAACTTCATTAGGACCAACAACTCTTCCCTCTCCTTCGTATAGCTTAACCCCCGCATTTGAAAGTAATCGTTTGTAAATTCCATTTAATCTGACTATTTCTTCAGTCTGAAAGTTGGAACAATTCAGTAAAACAATTTCCGATATACTTCGTAGATCTTCATTTAACAAGCAATCGGGTAAAAGCCTGTTCCCAGTATATTTGACTAACCTTCTTCTGTAAAAGTTTCTTCCAATTGAAATCGATCCTCTCATTCAGTTCCCACCCAAAACTCCTTGCGTCCTGCAAATCAGAAGTACTAAATTGATTAGATTGATATATACATTATTATTCTAATTGGAAAATAAGCTCACGAAACTTAGAAAAGAAGAATTGGACAGAGATATTTCTCTTTCCAATGAACATTCAGTTAAGAATTTTTGGTTAAAGACATAATATAGCTGATGAACCAACTTAAAGAACGTGCGATATAATCAGCACAATTTTTGGAAAAAGCATAGCATTTTTCTCTTCATATTTTCATATTATCAAATTAAAAATATCACCTCCAACTCAGGTCCAAAAGAAGCACCATAGACCAAAATCTTCTTGGGAACACAACCACGAATGACACACCTGAAATTCATTAAAACATTAATCAATCCCAACCACTAAATGTTGAAACAAGGAAGTTGGGAACTGTTTTGATCCACTAGATTTAGATAGTCATTATAGAAGTGCTAAAAAATAACATTTTTTACCCCAAGCCAAATATAATAGAAACACAACTTGAAATTATCAAGGTTAAAAAGTATAAGAAAATCCAATTAGTAATGACGATTCTATCCATATGAAATATTATCTGATGATTCCACATTCATTCAGTAGATATAAAATAATAAAATCAATAATTACTAAAAGGCCTCAGCAAATTCAGCAGACTTACGTTCCACCAACTCCTCCAACAACTTCAGAGCTGATAGGATGAAAAGGAAGCTCACAGATACCTACCTAGCAACACAATTGAAGTTTCCCCGTTAAAAGAAAACCGTTTACACGAGGAACATGACTAACAAGAAGTTCAAAGGAAAATGACTTACAAGAATCATAATATACAACCAAGATAAATATAAAGCAGGAAAAAGCATATGTAACAATTATATCTCAAAATACACTTTGCAACGTGACAACTATCCATTATCTCCATAGTTGGTCCCATATTTTCGCCGAAGGAACAGAAAAAGATAAATTTCTTCTAAAATTTTGACACTGATCAAGGGACGGAGTCACAAACACCATTAGTTTCTAGTAAAATCCAATAAATTCAATTTTCTAATGCATCCATACATGCACAGCTCGGACCAGAAAGACAGATTTAACATATGAAATAAAGCTATTTAAACGTACACAAATATATGATCATCCAAATTTTGAAATCATTTTCTATCCCTTGTACCTTAGCTCCCTCCTGCGCAGAAAATCGAGCAGCACGAACTCCACCACTTCCCGCTCCAATTACAAACAAATCAAAATCATATTGAGTGGAATCCTCTGTAGTTTTCTCCAGCTCCCCATCAATAAGCATCTTCCTCGCCATTACGAAAAGACTGTATACAAAAAAGGCCCACCAAAAGAAAAGAAGAAAGTAAAATTGCAAGAATGTGCTAAGCCATAAGCCAATGACAACAGCAATATTTTCCACAACCAAGAAACTTCAGATCAACAAAAACTAACGCCTAGACCACAAGCAAATCAAGATCAACTAGGCTCTGCTATAAGCTTAAGCAAATCCAACAGCTCGGAAGATCCAAAACCTAACTAGACAACAATGGGGAAAAAAAAACATGTAGCTAAGCTTACTCTTTAACTCATCCAAACAAAAAAACAATCTCATAAAATCAACAAAGTCACAAAAAGATCAGAACATTAATACTAAAAATCGACGAGAAACAAGCTAAAACAGATAACTTGCAACGACAAACCTCCTTCTCTAGTTTGAATTTCTTAAAGTTTATTCTCGGCGACAAATTCTTGTAAAAGTTTGCTGAAAAGGATCAGATTCAAACTGTTCAAACAGGGTACCTGTATTAAACAAAGCTTTATGAAAAATTCAATTCGAAATTGGCTGCTTTTCTCCTTCTGGGTTGTTTCCGTAGGGTTTTGAAATGAAATTAAAGGGCCTGCTGATGGAGATGACCACGGAGTGTAGTGTCGTGTCAGGGGAGAGGAGAGAGAGAGTTGATTAATCTGTACGTTTGACTGCTAAGTGAGAGAGAAAGCAATTAGTTACCATTTAATATTTAATTTTTCATAATAGATTTGATTCTTTTTTTTAACCTTCCTTAATATAACACACACCTCATCCCTGCGTGAATGCAAAAAATATTCGTAATATAATTAGTTATTTATAAATTATAATAAATCAGGGCAATTGCTCCCCAATTTTGGGAACAGATACCATATAGCTAAAAATATATACCAAAATGGTACATGATTCTTGAGTTTAATTAACTAAAAATTAACTCCATAATTGATGATTTTTTCATAATTTCCCGATAAATCAACCGATTATGATGTCAACGAAATCTGCGTAAATTATTTGAATTTTTCCTATTTTGAAATTCAACGAAGAGTGTCTTAACAAAATCTGGACATTGATTGAGAATGGATTTACTTGTAGGGTAAGAGAAGATGATTTAGAAGGAGGGCACACACTCCCTTTCTCATTATTAGAAATCTAATCTCAAGAAGTAAATTTTCTCTCAAACTCTTCTATTTCTATGGAGGTATATCAGAAATATAATGTCAAGCAAGCAAATTTTCTTTTCAGTTTCTTTTATTTCTATCAAGCACACTCCCTTTCATATTATCAAAAATATAATTCCAAGAAACAAATTTTCTTATCAATTTCTTCTATTTCTATAATGTATATCAGAAATTCAATGTCAAGCAAGAAAATTTCTTCTCAGTTTCTTTTATCTCCATCGAGGTATATACTCCAAGCATTTCTAATATCAAAAATCTGACTCCAAATATTTTTCACTACCAGAAATTTACATCCAAGCTAATTACTAAGCTATTGTATTGATTGCATCTTTTCGGAGTTTCTATTAATTCTTGTTTTCTCTCGCATGGCTTTAATTTTTTTTATTTTAATAATTTTTAAATTCTTTTTATCTTTTTCTCTCATATTTTATAATTTTTATTTTAATTATTATTTTTATTAATATAAATTAATATAAAAATTTTAATTTAATAAATCTAAATAATAATAGTATTCTTTGCACGCCTATCGATGTGCGGGTTATTAATTCATATAAATTTACCGAGGACAATATGAGGGAAAAACTAATGTCAATAAGGCCATTTTCGGATTGTGTGTAAATAATTTTTCTTTTCCTAAATAGGGTAATTAATTTTGAGATGCTAAGTTTAATTATCTTATTTAAATTGGGGCCAGATACTTCCCGAGAAAAGGCTCCAGTTGCCAACATGGAACAATCGCTTCTCAAGAGTATGTTTACAGGCTTGATTTTCTGACCGGTCAATGAGTACTTTTTTCACCCATAAAAATATTGATGCACCTTTTTTTTTTTTCCAAAATTTGAGAATGTTTCCAAAGTTTATTTCTCTTATGTTATGAGCATAAATAAGCTAAAAATTAGCAGCATTTAAGAACTTAGTTAAAACTTCAGCTTGTAGCTTCTAACTTTCAAGTTATTTTTATAAATAAATAAAAATTTATTAGACTATTAAAGTATTTCTCAAAATTTTCTTTCTAATCCCGACAACTTTACAAGTTTAATTTCCACTCCTACTAATCCAAGAAAATTTAGAAACACACCTTATATATGTCCAGAAAACATTTACACAATACAAATCATACAACCAACATATATAAGTACATAAAGAAGAAATAATACAAGTTACCCAACATGTTTTGATTTCATCCCCATTTTATGTGGAGATCTATAAATTAATAGATCCCACAATCATATGCAGCCCTTCAATATATTTCAAAAGCAAAGATCAATAATACAATGATATATTATATATATATGATATTGTTGCATTACATTTGCATATGACCATATAGCAGCCAAGAGCAACTCGTCACTGGAACCCACTCATATCCATGCTTGATCATCTCAATCCGAGCTTCAACTATCAAAGTCAAATGTATCCCATGTGTCAAATAACTAATTAATCAAGTCTGGTATATAGAAAGACAAAAGTCATTCCCTTCTAATCTAATTACCATTAAGGTATAATTACGAAAATCTCGATAAGGTTTAAACTTTTACCTAATCATTAAAAAAGAAAACTCTTATAATTGAGAAATCAAAAAATAAAAATAAAACAAATTTGAGCAGGGTGTTTTTGGTAATTTCTCATGTGTTTTTCGAATCCCTCCTTCAAACTAAAAGATTTTTTATTTTTTTTAATAGTTTCTCAACTATGAAAGTTTGTCCGTAATTGATTCACGGGACATATTTGTAATTATCGCTAATAGAGAAAAGAAAAGAAATAAATTGAACAACTTATTACCCAAGGAAATTAATGATTGGTATGTGAGAGACTTTGTGATAATCTGCTCCTGCTTCACCATTCACCACACGTAATCTGTCATTGAATTCTTGGGGCATTCCCTCAACTCTCAGTCTCTCAACGGTTGTCAAGAATCTCAACCCATCTGGAACCATTTCCAATTGGTTGCAATAACCAACATGTATAGTAGAAATATTGGGCATGGCTCCTTGCTCCACTTCCCACTTTTCTAAGTTTGGCATTCTCCACAGCCAAAGATCCCTGAGCTGTTGAAAATCTAATGCATGACAAATCAGGATGTTCGAGTCGACACTCACATACATAAGCAATGTGAGTGATTTAAGCACGGGAAACTTTCCCACTACTTTCATTACATCAACTCCCTCAATCTTAGTATCGTCAAGCATCAAGTCAACCAAATTTGTGCACATCCCTGATTGATAGCGTGGTAAGTTGCAGCCTATCTTACCGGATATGAACAATTTGACAAAACAATCGCACATCAATCTCTTGCTTAGAAGTGCTGAGTCTTCTTCCCCATGACTAAAATCGCAACCATCAAAATAAATTTGCGCCTCACATAACCTGAGTAAGTCGTTAGCAATAATCGAGGCGATTTCATTGCCTTTGAAGGTTGCTTGTAATATTCGGAGATTCGTCAGTTTGGAGAGATCTTGAAGGCGGATGGAGTTACCATTGGCTCCTAATACTAGCGTCTCCAACTCCTTCGACCCATCCAGTATCAACAGTTCATCTCCATTCACACTCCAACGATTCAGAAACAGATGCTTCAATCTTTTCATTTTATGAATCAAATTAGGCAATCTTATGGAGCGTAATACTTTCAAATCCAAGGTGTGCAAATAAGGCAGGTAGCATATCGACGCCGGCAGCTCTTCCACATCGCTTCTATATAAACATAGGTATTTCAGGTGCACCAACTTGCCCACTTCACTCAGTAATCTTTTGTCTTGAAAAACACATCCCTCCACAGTAAGAATTCTCATAGATTTCATCTTGTTCAAATGGGTGAAGATAACGGATTTAAAACTGATATCCATTAGATCATGATCACCACCTGATCTCGGAAAGAAATGAAGAGATCTCAGGCGTTTCAATTCTTCCACCCCAACGAAATTGTCGTCATCCGGAAGATCATCACCAAAACAGACGACTAATCTCTGAGTTGTGCCAATAGAAGGATTAAAGTGGTGCTTATTCTGGCTGAGATCCTTTACCTCGACGAACCTTTCTTCTTTGCATTTGGTTAAACAAAGATCATGCATCAGATCATGCAACCAACAGAGTTTGAATCTTGATGAAAAAACCAGATGTGATGAGTCATCGGATTGCGCTTCAACCATGCACCTGAGTGCCAGTTCACTCAAATAACGTTGTGCAATGTCCGTTAGAGTTTCCTTACATCCTTTGTCTTCGGCAGAGACAAATCCTTCGGCGATCCACAAGTGATACAATGTTTCTGTATTTATTTTTACATCCTCCGAAAAACAAGCCAAATACAGCAAACATGGCTTCAAGTAATATGGCAAGACATTGTAACTCAATTCCAACACATGTCTCACTCTTCCGTACTTCTCATTAGCTCCTTCTTCGTGTTTCAAATATGTATCAATATTGTTGCTGGCCTTCCTCCATTCACTCAATGTTTGTTTTCCGCGCAAACTTCCTCCCATGACTGAAATTGCTAACGGCAAGCCGCCACATTTCTTTACGATTTCTTTTCCGGTAGCTTCCAGTTCTATTGCTTCACCTTTAAACACGCACATCGAGATGAAATTAGGAAGATTATAATATGATTAATTATAAATTAATGACTTTTACAACAATCTCTCCACTATTTGGAATCTCATCTTGTGTTCTAATTTTATTATATCAACAAAAATTAAAGATATAAAAATATAATTAGTATTTTGAATTATGGACTAAATTAGTTTATAATTCATAATTTAATTTTAATGATAATAAGTCAGTTCTTGTTAGTATCATATCGGATTAATAGATAAAATCCTAAACAGGGAGGAGATCAGGGATTTTGAACTGTCATCGAGCCTGTTTTAGGAAGAAGATGCTATACCAGAGAGCAAAGAAGTTGGGGGAAGTGTTCTACTATATATTCCAATTTCCACATAAACACCATCCTTCTCATTTTCTAGATATAGGGGACGTGTGGTTTAACGGCCATAACCACCATCTTATGAAGACTAAGCACGACTTTACTTTAGCAGAAGAATAAGGGTGTTTGGTAAAATAACGACTCATATTCTACGTTTTAGTTTAATAGAAAAGAAATCTGTTCTTTTCTTGGAGCCCCAGATAAGGATGAAAAAAACTTGATTATATAATCTTGGTTGAAAGTAGTCGCTAAATAACTAATTTTTTCTGGAAGAGTGTTTTTACTGTAATGTCCTTTTTTTCTTTATATCTAAATATCACGTTCTTCTTTTTGGAGTTAATTTCGTTGAAAATTTTTCTCACTTTCTTTCCCACATAATTTTATTTGCTTTTCTTCTTCTACTTGGTAAAAGTTTGAAGTAATATTATTACGTATTTGGTAGAAGATATTGTGTATATGATCTTTTTCTGTTATTATGTTTATGGATATTCTTTTAGTATTATATTTAGAATATAATTTATTGTATTTATCTTATAGAATTATCTAAAATGTTTTGTATAGATTGTTAGATTTTTTGTATTCTATATATTTTGTTGTATTGTTATTAAATGAAGAAAATAAATTATACTTTTAAAAAGAACATTAATGTATCATTAATTTAGTTTAAAAACATAGATTATTTGGATATCAATTATTTTAGTAAAATAAGGTAAGGATAAATATGGAAAGATAATGATTATAAAATAGAAAAGTAAAAACATGAGAATTTAAAGTTATTTAAACGGCAACTTATCAATTAAAGTAAATGAGAATTTTGGGTATATATTCCCAAAAATTTTATATTTTCTAACCCACTCATGGTGGTTTGCTAACTCTCAAAGTAAACTCGCCCTAAAATGACTAATTAAAAATGTAAATAAGTACAGAGGCGTGCAAGCAGCAAGCCAACAAAAGCGCAACAATAGAAAAACAACAATCAAATGCCCTAACAATTAAATCCCTGATTTGAAATACGTGGATCAATTTGAGAATTTTGTGTACTTCGGGCCAAAATCGGATCAAAATTAAAAAAAAAATTAAATTAGAGGATAAAATTTAAAAAATGAAAAAAGTTAGAGGATAATTTTTGCAATTGGGCAATTCTTGTTCAAATCTAACTCGATTAAACTAGTGTAATTATGGTGTGAGCTTTCTATACTCGAGTGATTGGTGGAAATTTTAGAGAAAGTAACCCGTTAAATAACAATTATAATACATTTTATCTGATTGGTTGGAGTTCGACGGAATAGGCTAGAACTTTCCCTTATTTTGTAACAAAAATTTATTAAAATAAAATGGATGAAGATGTAAATACATACTAACCTTGCGAGTAAACATCTTGGAGTGCTATTTTCTGAAGTAACTCCCACCCGTGGTCTTCGGTCAGATAACCGAGTTTGTAAACATACTCTTGAGAAGCAATGTTTTCGTTACGGCTGGTAAGCAACACTTTACCATTAGCTTCTGCAATCGGAAAAGCTTTTCTTAAGATGTCCCAATGCTCAGTTTCCCAGATATCATCAATCACAACAAAACATTTTCTTTGCTTTTGGACATCATAGAGTCTCTCCACCAATTCATTATGTTCCATATTCGTAATCAAATCCTTCTCCCCTGGAATAATTTGCTTCAGAAGTTGTTGTAAGACATTCTTGGGCTGAAATTGTTGGCTTATGCATACCCAAGCACGGCTTGCGAATGTACTCTGCACTTCTCTATGGTTGTAAAGTTTTCGCGCCAGAGTGGTCTTTCCAAGTCCACCCATTCCGCAGACATTAATCACTCTCTTGGATCGACTTTCGTCGTCCTTGATCAAGAATACCAAATGGTCTATGTCCTTCTTCATGCCGACAAAGTGCTCTTCAACCTCGTGTGCGTACGTTTGCCTCAGCAAGAGCTGCTGCTGCTGTTGCTGGGCCTCGTCTGCTGAAGCGGAGATCGTCGGCATGGATTCTAACTTTTTGGTGAGGTCGGTCATTCGAGACCTGATGAATTGGATCTCTTTTCCAGTCTGGTGGACACTTAAACACTCGCGTAGTATGCAAGCATATCTTCTCAGCTTATGTTTCAGGGCTCGTCCGCTTCGTTTGGATGTAACTTCAATAGCATATTTTTCAAGAACATCCTCAGCTCTCAAGGAGAGATCTTTGAGATCCCTGACATAGTTGCGCACAGTCTCGGAGTTGTATCTGTCGGGCCTCGCATCAGCATCCTTCAAGAAACAATGGATGGTGCTCAGCTCCCTGTGGATCTCCTCCACTTGGTCACTCACTCCGTATAAGAGTCGGGCTTCGTCGATCAGCAAATCGCGAAGGGTTTCGAGAGCTACTTGGGCTAGTTGATCAACCATTTTTCTTTTTTCTTATTTTTTTGGAAATTAAGGGCAATATGTAATTGTGATAGAGTTTGTATAGAACTGTTTGGCTAGCAAGGTTTGTTGTTCCATGGATGACTCGAGATACATAATAGGTTTTGGTCGATTCTTTTCTTCTTGTTTGTCCCAATAAGCCGAACCCACAAGCCAAGAAAAGGATACATGCTTTAACTTTGTGTGTGTTCTTTCTTTATTCTTTTAACTCAACTTTACATTTGATTACTCAAATAGTTTCATTTAAACTGCGTACATATCGAGTAATTTTAGGAAAAAGCTGGTTCAGCCGAATGAATATAACCAGATAGAGAGTATTTTACGTATCGATCTTGATATAAAATTTAGAAAAAATAATTAATCAAATAACAAGTATAATATATTTACTTATATAATTAGTTAGCTTCGATTAAATCGGAATTAAAATTTTTATTATATATTGTATCCCACCTTAGCTCATTATTAAGCATATTTAATTACCTTAGCATGGTCTTGAAGTAGTTATATTCCCCCACTTTAATATCATGATATGCTATGGCTTGCATTAGCATACAAAGTATTATAAGTCTCGTATATTACACGGAATAATTATATAATTTATACTATTCTAAATTAAATTAGATATAATTACAATTACATCCCAACATTTCAGATAATAACACCACAAATCGTATAGGCCGGTTCTAACACTATACCTTGCCTTTGAAAATAGATATTTTGTTTCAAAATACAACAAAATATTTCAATATATTTCGCATAGAATAACAAAAATGGATTGCTCACATACTTAAGAAAGATTTAATATTGAAATGCAAATTTTTAAAACTTTGAGTAATAGAATGCAACACCCAAAGATTGACGTGCCATTTAATCTGCAGGGCATCTACAATTTTGTCGCGTGAAGCTTGTTGGCTGATACAGTCATTTTCCGATCAATTTAAAGTAGGGCTAATGGGTATGGGCCTGTGTTTTTTAAGTAAAATTTGGGCCTGGGCCTGGGGATGGGGAATCCCACCCATTGACAGGCCTAGCACGACAATTGCATTTGAGCTATTAATCTATCATGCCTTCTCGAAGATATTTTGATATGCTAACCAGAGTTTAACGCTAAAAAACAAAATATTTTTTTAATGTATCGTTATTCATATATTATTTTCCATATCGTATTGCCCGTATATTCCTGTTCAAGTCCGTACAGGTAATTAAGAACTTTTATCGGGGCTATTTTATTTTTTGTTCTCTGGGAAAAGGAAAAATAGATTTTTTTTTGAGAGAATTTTAAGAGAATTTCCTATTTGACCATGAATTTTGAGTACATTGTTTGATTTAAATAAATTTTTAGTTTACTCCTCAAATTGAAATTTTATTTTTTATTAGAACTTATGGTTTATTTTATTCTTAATTCTCCAATATTCTAAATCTATTTCATGCGACAGTACGTGGTGGCTAAATGAAATTACCTCCACAGCTAAGAGGATTTCTCAGAATAGATAAGCGGAAATACCTGCTTTCTCCTTAAGATGAGCAATCATCCCAAATTGTCGACGCTCACAATAATAAGAGTATGCAGGCGTGATTGGGTTCCCTTTCTGGCGGACTCCACTTGAATTGGACTAATCTTCTAGGACGCTCTAGTATGAAATTAATTCTTCTAGATTCCTTAATTTGTGTGGCTCCAAATTGTTTGTGTCTTATACTCTTATTATTTTGTGGATATCTTTACATGTTTTCGCTGGTTTGACGTTTAGATTAAAGCTCATTGTTTGTATTTCCTCGATTGGCAACAATAAATACAAGAGTACTGGGCATGGGGGCTCGTTAATAACTCACGGTCGCAGTGATCGATTTAAACAAAAAAAAATATATGAAGATCTTTTCTCTTAATATAAAATACGTATTTATAGAACATATAAATTAATTAAAAGAATTATTTAATTACGCATCACCATTATTATTCAATGAAAAAATGTTTTCTTCTTACCTTGAAGTGTTCACTTTTATATTTATGGAATGCATATGCATTTAAAAAAAATATTATATTACTTAACAAAGGTGGATGAATAAAGAATTTTTTTTTTGATATAAAACATTTATATTTATATTTGTAAAAATGTTTAGAATTTTGAGGAATTTTGTGGTGTTATATAGTACCCGATGGTTTTGTGGAGAATTTATATTTGGATTTGTAGAATTATTTCTGAACTTTAAAGAATTATTGTGTTATAAGCCGCTCGTTGATAGAAGAACTTTTCTAACTTTTTTTTTTGGGTAAGAAAACACAGGCAGCAGCTCAAATAGCTTCGCTCATAAGTCATAACCAGACTAATCAGATCTTCAGGCGGCTCCAACCAATTCTCAACTTGATCAGCCCTATGTCCCTTCTTAGCCAGCAGGTTGGCGCACGCATTAAGCTCACGATGAACATGCCTAATCTTAATCTTCCAAGGTTTGAGAATGAGATCCTTGCAGTCAGCAACAATATTAGCGAGCGGATGTTCTTCGTTGAAGTTTCCTTCTAAAAGACCAACAACCACCGCACAGTCCAACTCAACTTCCAGTTTTGGGATTCACCGCTCCCAAGCAATCCGAAGTCCTTCCCTAAGACCAAGAAGCTCCGCAATGGTGATCGGGACATTGCCGATAAACTCAGCAAACCCCACAACGTCCCAATTGCCTTCGGCACATTGAATCAATCCTCCGCAAGCGCAGAACTCTTCTCCAAAAAGACGCTTCCGTCCATGTTGAGCTAATTACACCATCCCTCGGGGGGCTTAGTCCAGCACGTTGAACTTCTTATCTTGACATTGAAATTGTCGCATCTAAAGTTTTGTTTAAGTTCATGAGCCAGATTCCTTACATTGTTGATCTCCTGCCAAGTTGGGAGCTTGATCTTGTGGAACACCCAAAGATTACGTGCTCTCTAAATGGACCAGAACGTAGCAAGAAAGATAAAACTCCAATGGCAATCCGGAGCGATGATATTTCGAAACTAGATCTTGTAGCTCTCCTTCAGCCAATTATTCTCGGGAATCTCCAAGAAATTATGTGTGTGTGAAATTAAATTAGTGATTACTTAGACAGTAAAAGATAATTAAATTATTTTAGAATAATTAAAAAATTAATAAAAAATACAATTTTAAGATAGAATATTTACTAAAGATTTTTTTGGCCCGAGGATATATTCAGAATCCAAATATCATTTAGGGATTTAACTCTAAATATTTGTTTGTACTTTTTTCGAACTAGCTTTCTATTTTATTTAAATTATTTTCATTTATATCCCTTATGAAATTATATAATTACAACTCATATTCCATTAGATGAAAAAAATTACATATTCTATATTTTGAAAATAACGAATAACCCAATTTCTTTAGGTGATTTTAGGTACATTAATGAGTGATCTTGCATTTTTACGTTAATCTGAAAATAAAAAATAAAAAATAAAAAATTTAATTTTATGTTAAACTAAATTTATAAGTTAAATTAGATTTGAGACTTTTACAAATAAATCAATTTTTAGTTTTTTTTTTTTTAAATTAAAAAAATTTTTAAGTTGGGAGCATGCAGCTGTTCATAAAAGTCCCAATAAAATAAGATAATGAATAATTTTAAAATTTTTAAAGGTGGAATTTATAATATTTTCATCTAAATAATTATTTATTATAATGAGACGATCTTATAGGAGTATATATAGATATAAAAAAGCTTTATTTTAATTTGTTTTTGTTGAAAATATAAAAAAACCCATTATTTTAATAAATAATATTGCTATTTATAAACTTTCTAAAAAGAAAAATAAATACTCCTGAAAAAAAAGAAAAATAAATAATTAAGAGAAAATAGTAATGATTTTGTTAGTTTCAAATAAATCGCCAATCGTCCTTCCCAAATTCAGCAAACGCTCGCGTGAAGGTTTTCTTCTGTAAATCGCTAACTCTCCGCGCTGCTTTCTTCTTTTCGATTAGGTCTTTACGCTCGAGCTCTGCTCACTTCGAAGACTGTTGTAGATTTTTCTTGGGGTTTTTTGTTGCAAGTGAGCTGCTGCTTTTGTCTCTGGTTTGAACCTCAGATGAATTAGTGTACAGTTTATTCGTTAATCGAGGTGTTTGGTTTTTGCTCAAAGGTGTGTTTTTTCTGTAATGATTTCCTCATATTTGTGTCAACATTCTTGCAGGGTTTGAATTGTTACTTATTCTTGAGGAATTTGTTGTTTATTAGGTGGAAACATGGCGGAGCACAGCTCTGTGCCTAATTCAATAACGAATGCGCCTTTGCAAGAATCAGAGCTGACCCAGAATAGTACTACCGGATATAGTGTTGCACGACCTTCCTTTTCTTACTTGAATTCGACTGATATGCCTAGTGGAAACTCTCAGCAGTCGTCCTCCGGTCCTGTTAGTGAAAATGTAGGGACATTTGATAGTGTACTTCATATTTGTTGAATTCTTGTTAGTCCCAGGACATCTATAGACAATCACAACTGTTCATATGGTTGGATTCATGTATGGATAGTTGTGATTGGCTCGGGCGAGAAATTGTAGGACCCCTTAAGAAGAATCACATTTGGAAATTTATGATGATTGTTTGTTGTTCTGATCAGAACTGATATGTGTTTGTTTCTAGGTGATGTCTAGTTCTGCGCCGCCCTTTTCATACACTGCCTTGAATTCCAGTGGTCAGCCGTTATCCACTACCATGGTAAGACTTTGAGTTTATTTACTGGTTCTTTTTATTCGACTGGCATGTGGCTATGTGAGTTTTATGAGTAAAAGGTCAGTGTGCAATGTTTTTGCAAAGCTGGTTAAGCAGGTGTCAACCTCATGCTATTATGTATAGTTTCTGAACTTCTATGTTGTGTGTTGATGCCAATTTCAGGAATTTTTATTTGGTTCTTTTTTCTTTTCTACTTTTGTTGTCTTTCAGCTGAGCACATGCTTATACTGAACTAGCAGAATTATTGTGAGCCTTCCAAATAATTTGATGAGGTCACGGTAATATGTACATATTCTTTGATTATACATTAGGAGTGGTGGTTTGTACTGTAGTTTCAGATTAGCTTCTGGAACTTCCAAGTGTAATATTGGCAACTGAGTTTGAAGAGTTAGGCTGTGTGCCGGAAGCTGGTCAGTTATAGATAGGACCCATGCTGTCTTGGTATGATTAGCTGGTCAAGTAAATCAAGAATTAGTAATTATTGTCCTTAATTCACTAACACTGACAAATAGCTGAGAATTTATCAAGTTATGATGGATATCGAAAATTTTGTATGTAAAATTAACATTTTGCTGGAAGACTGCTGCCAACTTAATTTTCAAATTCATAATCAAGACAAATATAAGATAAAGATGTTATTGATTATTTTACGACGTAAGGAAGTAATTCTTGCAACCTCAAGGGGAAGAACAGGTACTATATTCAAAAGAAATAGAGAATTTCTTTTATGAAGAGTGATTGAGGATGGATTGTAGAAATGCTATGTTAATTCAGTTGCCTTTGTTCATACTGTTGAGTTGTGCGTAAAAACATTGGTGTGTAAATAATGTAGTAGTTGTTGTAAAGTTTTATCATTGGTATTTGTATACCTGTACTAATCTATATCTTTGGTTAAGCAAGTTGTAGTCAGTTATCTTGAATTTATTTCTTTTTTTTTTTTTTTTTTCCTGAGTGTTGGATTCTTGAACTTTGCTCTTTAACTCGATATGTTACACTATTATTTGACTGGAGTTCTTATTTTGTGTGTACAAGACTCCAAATTAAATCTTAATGATCTAATAGTTGGTCTGTAAATAATGTAGTGGTTGTTGTAAAATTTTATCATTGGTATTTGTATACCTGTACGAATCTATATCTTTGGTTAAGCAAGTTGTAGTCAGTTATCTTGAATTTATTTATTTATTTATTCTCTCTGAGTGTTGGATTCTTGAATTTTGCTCTTTAACTCAATATGTTACACTATTATTTGACTGGGGTTCTTATTTTGTGTGTACTGTGTACAAAACTCCAAATTAAATCTTAATGATCTAATAGTTGGATTTGCTATAAGTTTCAGATTGTAAGAGCTAACGGTACTCAAGAAAAGGGACCAACTGCATCTACACCAGCCTTTCAGCACCCTGCTCCTCTGACTGCTTTTACAAATTTTAACAATTTTGCATCAAACAACTTTAGTAATCCAGGCTCATGGCTTCCCTTAGCACCTCGACCCACTGGAATAGCTTCCTCTTCAGCTTCACCTTCAAACATGAATGCCCATCCTTCAATGTCCACCGTTCAGAATCAGGCAGTTAATCTCTTCCCTTCTCCATCTCCTCCTGGACCTTGGTTGCAACCCCAACAGATTCCTCCCTTTGCCAGACCCCCCTTTTCACCATACGCTCCTGGTCCTTATACAATGCCAACTCATACTATGAGACCTCTTTCTGCTGCCTTTCCTGACATTCAACCTCCTGGGGTTTCTCCTTCAGTGTCTTCAATTGGAGCCCGTAAATCTTCCTTTGATTCAGAGCAGGCAGATGTACCTCCTGGAACCGGTAGGCTTGGAATTTACTTTGAATACTCTTTCATGATATTGTGTGCATTAATAACATTAATGATGCATGCTTTGCTGCAGTTAGTAGCAGAATTGTTAGCAATGATGAAACCAGAAATGAAACTTCTGGCAGAGAACAATTGGATGCCTGGACAGCACACAGGACAGACACAGGGACTGTATATTATTATAATGCGTTGACTCGGGAGTCTACCTATGAGAGACCTCCTAGTTTTAAAGGAGAGGTACAATTAATTTTTAGAAGAATTTATTGCACATCTACATATTGAACTAGTTAACTGTTAACATACTCAGGCATGTGGGATATGAAGCTGTGCTTCTCTTGTGCTTCTTTTACTTTACTGCATATGCTTTTGGGTCTGGCATTTTTCAACTTCGCATCTAATGGCAGAAAGATGAGTGAGCCTGAGTTTGGTGGTTTTTCCTTAAAAAACTAAATATGGTAAAACCACTGGATGCTTATCGAAAGTCGAGCTTATTGAGAATGAAAAGTAGATGTAGAACTTCTTTACAATTTTGGAGTTGGTATTTAGTAGGTATGGGCCTTTTTCCCAGAATCAAGATACATTTAACTTATGGATAGTTTAAAGGGCTGGATAAAATAGTACTGAAATGCAAGCTAAAAATAAATCGACAACAAGGAGATGAGTAGAAGCAAGAGATCCTCTTAAGCTTGTTTCCAGCGATAATATTGTTGGAATAAGCATTATAGATATAGTAGACATCAAGGGTATAGTTGGGGTACTGTCAGTAGGATATTCTTGGTTTAACATTCATTATTTATATCATAATTTGAATCAGAAGACTTATTACCAGAATTTGACTTCTAAAACTCAGAGATAACAAGTAACTCAGACCTGATTCTCAACTGAAAGAAAAGTTTACGATTATGTAGATGGTTGAAGGGCATATTGCTATTCAACAAAGTTTCTCGCGGATGTTTGATCATTTTCCTTGTTAAGGAATAAGGATTCTGTTGCAGAACAGACTTTGCTGGAATGCTAGTAATTGAACTGGATTTCCCTGCATATATGTGTTTTGGATATTGTTATTTTGGATTAGATGTCTTTGTTAACCTCTCAATATGTTCATAACAAGTTGTTTTTGTAATGTGGTGCAGTCTGATAAAGCAATATCGCAACCAAGTCCGGTTTCATGGTAAGTTATAGCCAGTGAAGGCAGCATAAGATTTATACCTCAACCATACGCTTTGTTAGCTGGCAACTTGTAAACTTCAATTGATGCCTGCTCGTTATTCACATGCACACACACACACACACACACACATATATTTTCTCTTTTAAATGATCATCAAGGCGGTCTTGTCCATTTCAATATGTTTTTCACCTAGGTCTCTTCGGTATCTTGTTGCCAGGTAGTGTAGTCAATGAAATGGAGCTTGTTGCTTCTTCATTCATGTCTCTGATCATACTCTATGCGTTTTGTACAGTGAGGAGTTCTGCTATTAAGTTATTCTCGAGTCTTAACATGTTCTCATGTGTTCAGGGAGAAATTGGCAGGTACTGAATGGACACTGGTCACCACTAATGATGGGAAGAGATATTACTACAACTCTAGGACTCAGGTAAGCTCAAGGGTCAAGGCTCCCCTTTGCTGTCTCTCGGAAATAAAGAATGTATACAGTCAAATTGTATTTGTCAATTCTCGCTTATTTTGTTATATTCTTGTTCTTCTGTCTTACCCTTTTCTTTTATGTGCTAATGACACTGAATTTGCACATTGTTTATTTAGAAAACTTATCTCATTAATGGCCACTGATGATATAATTGATGCGATATGAAAACATATCTAGGAATAGTCATTATTTTTTTGGCATCTGTAATTAGGTCTAATGATATAGCACTAGTTACCTGGGTTGATTACCTGGGTTGAATAAAGTCATTTCTTGTTTTTGGTTGACTTTGAGCTCTTTGAGATGGGGACAAAGTGTGGATTTAAATCAGATCATGTGGAATGTTCTTATTTATGCTATTCATTCGTTTGTGCGTAAACTCATGATTTTCTTGTTTCACATTTACTTCTATCATTCTCATCTTGAAATAATAATCTTCAAATTTTCACCATCAAGGTAGTCTTTAAACAGTGGCCTCCAACTCCAACATATGTTTCACGCGTCCACTTCACCTCAATAAAATAATACTGTATATAACTGCCCTCGCTCCAATTGTGAATCTTTTGTGTCCGAAAATATATATTTCCTCTACTAAGCAATTACTTTAATTATTTCAGTGCTGATCTTGCTCATGATTTGGAATTGTCACTTGACATCCTTTTCTTGTTTTTTTGATACAGATAAGTAGTTGGCAAGTACCGAGTGAGGTGACAGAGTTGAGAAAGAAGCAGGATGCCGATGCTCTGAAAGCTCAATCAGTTTCAGCTACAAATATCAATATAGTCACTGAAAAAGGATCACCTACTGTTAGTTTAAGCACCCCTGCTGCTGAGTCTGGTGGTCGTGATGCCACAGTCATCAGGCCCTTGAGTGTGTCCGGTACATCTGCACTGGATCTCATTAAAAGAAAGTTGCAGGATTCTGGACTCCCTGCTTCTACTTCACCCGGTCCTGCAGATGCAGTAGCTTTGGATGTAAATGGATCAAAGTCAATAGAGGCTACCGTTAAAGGTCCCCAAAATGAGAACAAAGACAAAAACGATGGTGATATGTCCGACTCTTCTTCTGATTCAGAGGATGAAGATAGAGGTCCCACCAAGGAGGAATGCATTCTCCAATTTAAGGTATTTCCCTTTTTGTACAGGTTTCCTATTATTTTTCTTTCTTGATACTATGCGGTTTATGTGCTTAGATATTTATGATAGGATCACACACACACACACACACACACACATGCACATAACAATTCCTCATGGTATAGAAAAATATACTCACTACATATGAAATTCTTGTTCATTATTTATTTCACTTCTATTTCCAATGTCTTGAGTTATTATCCCAATTTTATGATTATGTTGTATCTAGGCACGAGAGAGCTCTCATGCACTTCATTACTGAAATTCAATTTACTATAAAATTCAAAACAAGGCAAAACTGATTTATGTGTATCATTAGTTAAAACTCCAGTGGATAAGTTGCTTTGGTCTCAATGGATTTTTATATCATTTCATGCTTCCTCATGCTGATCTATTTTCCCAGAATCGCCGACTTTCCACCAACATTCATAACTCAATACATCAATTTCCCTTTTCCAGTTACTAACTCAAACTATCTGCTCCTGATGTGCATAGATGTCAGTGTTTGGATAGCAACTATTACAGTCTGTTCCTTATTGTGTTAGCATCATATCCTAAATTTCTGTCAGATCCGTATTCTCATATTTTAGCATTTAGTTACTCTTTGTAATTTTGGAATCTCCAGGAGATGCTCAAGGAACGTGGAGTGGCACCATTCTCGAAATGGGAGAAAGAACTTCCTAAAATAGTGTTTGATCCACGCTTTAAGGTCTGTTGCTACCTAGAGCTATGAATTAATATGAGTTCGTTCTTATTTGGTAGTGCATTTATGTTAAGAGCATGCTGAGTATGCAAGCTTGCTTTTAAGCACTCAACACTTAGCAGTTTCTGTTTGCTGTCTAATTTCTGTGTCACCTAGGTTGTAGTTGCATTGCTTTAGTGCCTCTGTGTTAGTTTACAGACAATAATTTTAATTTTTAACTATATCAAGATTTTGTCCAACTAGGGTTCCGGTATATGTTTGTACCGCTTCAGTTCCTTAAAGATCCTCTATCTTTGATTCTGTTCAGTGTGTAAACTCTTGGATACCCTGGAAAGATATGTCCCTTTTTACTATGGGTAAGTACTTTAACCACATAGTTGTAATAAGAAGCTATTTGTTTATCAACCAGGATATAGAAAATGCTTCTTGCTTGCTGTAGTTTCTTCATGTATGCAATAAGTTACTGTTGCAACTCGTGATTATCTGCAAATTTCCAGATAACTGTCTAACTGATTAGCCATGAAGAACTGAACGAATATTGGTACTTCAAATTTCTAATATAGTTGTGGTTCTTTATTTCCTAAATGAGCTCTCTTTTGTCCCAGTTTACCATGTGATTCTTGAAGATACGTAGACATACTTGTCCAATGAAACATATTATCATTGAAAGCTAGTCACATGATCAAAATAAATGTGCTGGCTGAATGCTGATGTTGGAGAATGTGGGTTATACGGATAGATAATGGTTTACTGTCTTTAGAGTTTGGACAAAAGCTTCTGCTAGTTTTGACTAATGTTCGATGAAATGATTTAAGTTGCGGTAAACCAAGTAAGAAAGAGAAATATACGATGCAAGTCTTATGATGTTCCATACCATTCACTAGGTCATAGGATAAGATCACATCATACCTCTGTTATAAGGTAGTGCCCGGAATCCTAAGAACATTTTAACCTGACTAATGTTTTGTTTTATATGACGGAATATGGCTGCAGTTGTTTATTAGTTTCCTTTGTCCATTATAACTGGTTATTGGTATTCTATCTTAATTATGCATCTTCTATTATTCTTACTTGGACAGTTTGCTTGCCATTCCTTTGCTTTAATGAAGTTTCTCTGCTGCAGGCTATTCCAAGTCACAGTGCTCGTAGAGCTCTTTTTGAGCATTATGTTCGAACACGTGCTGAAGAGGAGCGCAAGGAAAAACGAGCTGCGCAAAAGGCAGCTTTGGAGGGTTTTAAGCAGCTGCTAGAAGAAGCTAAGGAGGTTTGATGCAATTGTCTCCTGTTCAAGTATTCTCTGTTTCTTTTTTATATTTAATGCTTAGTTTATGTTTCTAAGTGAAGGGACTAAAACGGATCTTTACTATTCAGGATATCTCTCACGACACTGATTATTACACCTTTAAGAAAAAATGGGGCGATGATCCACGATTTCAGACCTTGGATCGGAAAGAAAGAGAGTCTTTGCTAAACGAAAGGTATACTTAGCTTCATATTGATGTGTGAAGGAAATATGGTGGTGGTGATCATCTCTAAATTTAGCAAAACCGTTATCTTTTACCATTTCACCATCATAACACCTTGAACCTTGATAAGTTTGTTGCTTTCTAGGATATGGAAACTATGAGCAATTAAGCTGATTATGGTTGGGTAATCACTGTCATTTATTCCTCTGAATACTTTAGGCTGTACAACAATGTTTTATTTATAGTTTGCTAGTGTTCGAACCTGTTATTAGTTAATTACATTTCAAGATGATAATGGTCAAAAGTTAACCCGGATTTGTTACTGAGTTTAGGATACTCCATTTACTACTCTGCACACTCTGTGCAGAACACTAGGATATTCTTTTGGAGTCCTGAGTCGTTACTGTAGGTTTATTCTGGTAAATATCAAATTAATGTTCTTTGCACAGACCATATGATGCATATACGCTGATTATATCCGTCTTCATATATAACTTTGTCAATAGGAGGCCATTAAGTCTTGGATTGACTTCATCAGTGTGATTGTGCTTTATATATATATATATATATTTTTTTTTTTTTTAATAAACTGCTGTTTAAATGGTGATTATGCTTTCAACAGGGTTTTGCCTCTGAAAAAGGCTGCTCAAGAAAGAGCACAGGCAGAACGTGCTGCTGCGATCTCTAATTTCAAAATGATGCTTCAGGAAAAAGGAGATATTACTTCTAGTACTCGCTGGTCAAAGGTAGGTTAACCCTCTTGCTACTTATCTCGAAGTTTGCATTTAATTCTCCTAGAGTGCAAGTAATTGGATTTGGCACCTTTTGGTTTATATGAACAAATTGTTTGTAAGCTGCTTATCTAATGAAAATATGAGAAGTATAGTTTGTTGGCTTCTTGCATTTTATGAAGACATGAATATTTTTTCTACTAGGTGAAGGATAGCCTAAGAAGTGATGATAGATACAAATCTGTCAAACATGAGGATAGGGAGAAGTTATTTAATGAATATGTAGCTGAACTAAAGGCTGCGAAAGAAGAGATAGAAAGAAAGGAGAAGGCTAAACAGGACGAGGAGGTGAGACAGCTACATACCCCATCTTTGAGATTGCTAATTCTGTTTGAATTGCACATAGTTTTTCTTATGGTTCTGATTATTTTTATTTTAAATTTTGCGTCATTTCTATTGATTAGGTTTGGATAGTAGAATTCAGCTGCAAATTCTTGCATTTATATTACAGCTCATGGTTAAGCTGGTCCTGAAATGTATATTTGCTTCGTTATGAAGAACCAAACTCTCCTATCTCAACTGGTCAACTTATATGAACTCCAGATTTACAGTCATTTCCTGCAGTACATAACAAAAAAGTACTCATATTTTGAAGAGTATACCGAAAAAAAAAGGCTTTCTTTTCCTTGCAATTAGCCTGAAACTAATTCTTGACATTGGGACCTACCATTTGTGCTAAATTGTTGTTTGCCTTACGGCCTTACCAGTGAAGGCTGTATATGTTATTATTAAATTATTGTTTTCCATTTGCTCATTTTCAACTTATTTAGTATTTGCTTTCCATATGTTGTGTGTGAATATTTGTGTTGCCTATAGGACAAACTAAAGGAAAGGGAAAGAGCACTACGCAAGCGGAAAGAAAGAGAGGAGCAAGAGGTTGAGAGGGTGAAAATGAAAGCTCTAAGAAAAGGGGCTATTGAATCATATCAAGCTTTATTGGTTGAAAAAATAAAAGATCCTCAGGTAGCAATTTTGGTCGTATATTCTTGCTGATGTATATTAAAATAATATGGTGTTTCCACCGGGAAGTAAATTTTAATCAATTCATCTAAGTCAATATTTTTTGTTTCCACATAAGTCTAGCCAAGTGCCTCCACAGATTAAAGTGGTCTTTGGGTGAATCAAATAACCCATCATTTTCAATAGGTTTCAGATTCCCTATTGATCCTAATTACACATTTTATATTATCTTACCCACGCATAATTTTGCAACTTCGCCTCTAATTCTTAATGGTGCCATTTGCTTTAAGTTCTACTTAATACTTTTATATCGATCATAATTTGCTCCATGTATCTAGGCATCATGGACAGAGTCAAAGACTAAGCTGGAGAAGGATCCCCAAGGACGTTCAGCCAATCCTCATCTAGATAAATCCGACTTGGAGAAGCTATTCAGGGAGCATGTTAAATCTTTGTATGAGGTGCTGTGGCCTATCTTTGTTATCTTCCACTTCTTTTAGTTTATGGCTATTAATTTTTGGTTAGAAACGCCTTGCAATGCATATAAAAGCACATGTTCATTCAGTTCAATGTCTTTTGAATTAATTCGAGCTCTTTTACTATTTTCTAGCTCCACTCGGATATGAAATCATTTCAAATACATTTGCCAAATCCTTGCCTCAACCCAAATCCATCGTTCCATAACCTAAGGGCGTTTTGGATTAACTATTTGTGCTAAGATAGGAAGAACGGAAAATATTAGCTTGTGGGGCCCATTATTTCGGAAACTAATTTGATTCCATGATGGTTGCAGAGATGCGTCGTGGAGTTTAGAGCACTCTTGAACGAGGTCATAACTGTGGAAGCAGCAGCTCAAGAAACAGAAGAGGGTAAAACCGTAATCAGCTCTTGGTCGACTGCAAAACAAGTGCTGAAGAAAGACCCCAGATATAACAGAGTGCCGAGGAAAGATCGAGAATCCTTGTGGCGCAGACATGCCGACGATATTCAAAAGAAGCAAAAATCAATGCAAGATCAGGAAACAGATGGAAAAGCAAGAAGCTCTGTTGATTCCGGGAAGCACTTATCTGGGTCGAAAAGAGCATATGACAAAAGATAGTTTTTAACTGGAATCTGTTTCTCTGGTGGAATAATTTAGCTAACTTCTCAGATATGCATTTGAAACAGTAACTTCGTCAATGTAGTGAGTTTAGAATTTCGATTTTTGTAAAATTTTAAGTTAATTCGTTTAAAGAAAATTTTGTTTTTGTTTCTGATTGATAGCTTGTGGTGTTAATTGTGTTGGTTAGTTTCGCATGAGTTCAAGAGTGAGAGATTTAAGTAACATGATTTTTAATGGGATGTTTAGGAATGATGCAAGACTTGAAGATATCTGCACGCTTGGGTGAAATACAAATTAATCCCTTAAATTTGAAGAATTACTATATTATTCTTGATTTTCTTTTGAGATTCATCTAAGGGGAGTTTTGAGAAAACTCCCTATGGGTTGAAAAATTTTTAGTTTGTTCCCTCGATCTAAAAAAATTTTAGTTCACTTCTCAATTCACATGCATAATTTGAGTTAGCTCCCCAATTTTGGGGGCAGATACCACATAAGGCGATTTAGATACATCATATGATGAATTAGGTACCACATATGGCGATTTAGATACATCATTTGAGTTTTATTTAACACTAGCAACTTTGCACATTCTATGCATGTGTAAATAAAAATAATTATTATATAAATATATTATATTTAAAAAGTTTTTATTAAATATATATTTTATAATTTTTTTAATATAATCATTAATTTATTATAAATAAATAAGTAAGATAAGATAATGTCATATTAATAATTATAAAAATTTAAAATATAAGTGAAAAGTGAGGATAAAAATTATAATTAAAAAAAAAAGAAAAAAATGCAAGTGATAAGAAATAAAAGAGAAATTAAGAAGAGAAGTGAGAAACAGAAAATAGAAATTAACAGAACGTGAAAGAGATAAAGTTGGATAAAATTAATCAATAAATAAATAGAAAAAAAATTAATTTTAGAGTCCAAGAGACCAAACTTGGGTCTCTCGCTTAATAGATAGTATAGATGCATAATCATATACCTAATTCGTCATATGGTGTAGCTAAATCGTCATATGTGATATCTGCCCCTAAAATTGGGGAACTAACTTAAATTATCCATGTAAATTGGGGAGTTTTCTCAAATTACCTTTCCATCTAACCTCAAGGGTAGTAGACGTAATAAGTTTTAAATGCATTTCTCTATACAAATTATAATTTAATATGTAAGGTTTTCTTCTTCTTTCTTTTTTTGGGTGTGGGTTTGTTAGTAAATTGTCATGTGATGTTTATCCGTTGTACGGTGTAATTACGGATTTTCTCCCGTGATTTGGAAAATTACGAATTCCCTCTTGATTTGTTATTTCCTCTGTTAGATTTAATAGGACGTGCAATTCTATGATTTTACCTCTACTATGCTAAAGCTTAGGAGATATACGTAGTAAAGAGTTCAACGGTATGAAGACTAATGCAAATACTGAAATTATTGGATATGTATTGATGGTGCAAGAATCTGTGTTTCCTAAATGCAACAACACTTTAATATTTATATGAAAAGGGAAAAGACCATCACAGGCGGGGAAGCCTCAGGAACTGGGTTTCCTCTTGAGCGTGGGTTCTTCCAGCTAGGATAACACCGAGAATGCAAAATGTAATGATGATGCAACTGATATGAAGCTTGGGAAGATGCAGAGCAATGGAGATATGAACCTAGAACAATGTATGCAGTATGTATCGTGGAGATGACTTGGGGGAGAAAGCATGTGTTCTCCCCTATTTATATGTTAGGGGTAAGGATAAATAGGTAAATTGACCATGTGGTCCCGAACCTGTGTTGCCCTAACACGTGGCAGCCCGTGAGGGCGTGAGAATGACGTTTCTGAAAAGGGAGGCGGTGTGTCAGGTACAGGGTGCGCACTACCTTTGTGTCAGAGGTTGTTGACGAGGGTCGCATGAGCAGAGGGTCACGGATCCGTTTTATGAGGGTTCAGATCCACCACGGCGGTGGGGGATCATCCTCGAGCCGAAGTGACGCTCGAAGAATGCTCGGACGGGGTCCTCACGGCTCATGGTCTTTGAGCGCCAAAATCCGAGCGACAAGGATATGGCCCTCGTGCGGGTGATTTCTTGAGAAAGGTAACCCTGAGGGCATAGGTGTGAGCGCCAAGCCTGCCGGCTCTGACCCTTTACCAGAGTAGTTGGCCGAGGCCCAATGGCCTGTATTAGTTGGCAAGTGAGTGGGTCGGGTTGACCCGCGAGCCCATCAATGCAAGCGTTATAGTCTTCAAGTCAATCGATGGCGACACGTGGACGGCTCTGATACGTGCGCAATTCTGAGTATCATCATTTTGCCCCCCAAATTCTGTAGTAACGATCGAGCGTACTGTAGAATTTTAATAAGAACGGGGCCTTGAATTTTTGAATATCCGAGGGTCAAGCCATTGCTAGAGAAGTGACCGTCTGCCTTCTGTAACGGACACAGTCTGACACCGCATTAATTGAAGTCATGTCCGCATTTAATGCAGAGTGGGAACGTGGGCGCGTGCACTCCGGGAGACGTGAGGCGGTTACCAAAAGCTAGACGGGAAATGATTACCATTTGAAATCTTTAAACCCTAATTAATGCCAGCCCCTTCCCCTATAAATAGGGATCTACAAAGCTTTAGATCCTCTTTCACGCATTCAGATTTCTCTAAGCACATACGCAGCAAGAATTCTCTGCAATTTTCACTGATTCCGGCGAGTTTCCGTTCTTCAAACTCTAGGTAAAACTCCATAACACTTGTTTTCTATACTAACTCTAGATTTAGGTTGTGCGCGAGTGAAACTTTCTAAGCGAAGAACCCTTTCTGCCGTTGAATTCATTCCAGAAACTTTTCTTCTTCCCTGAATCTCTTGTGAAAAGCTTCATCTCCGATAACCAAATCCCAGATATGGCAGACAACAACGCGGATGCCTATGTGAGGGAAATAGATGAGATGTCAGTAGGGAGCTCATCCCCTCATGGCAATGTACCCACAGCCGTTCCCCTGGCTAGGGCGTCCCTAGGTGTGGGGGTTCCTCTGGCGATTCCAGTGGCTCAGGCTCCAACTGACGCCAGGGATGAAGAGGTTGACGCAGCCGTTCAAGGGATGAACGAGCGTGCTCCTGGAGGGGTGGATGATCTCTTTGAAGAGATGCATAACGTGATGGAAATGCAGAGGCAAGGGGAGAGAGTATTCCCGGTGTTGAATAGTGCCGTGAGACCCCAAGATCACAGGATCACAGTGGCCATAATGGCTCCCGAGGGCGAAGCAGGGCCATCCGGGCGTCCATTTGAGGCTGAACCTTCCAGAAGGCGCCATAGGAGAGGCAAGGAACCTGCCATTCGAGTGAGGCAAGATAACCGCCATCAAACTGACAGATCTCCGGATGAGATTGAGAGTATTTTGACGCTCGACGATTTGGAGGAATTGAAGGCGAAAGCTTATTGGGATGAAGCAGTATTTCCCATGCGACTTCCTGAGGAGGGGGAGAGGGCCAACCGACCGCCGCCTGGGATGATGACGGTATATTGGGATGCAGTCCTGGCTGGGGGTTTGAGGTTCCCCATCTCGCCTGTCGCTGCCAACATTTATCACCACCTGAGGCTTTGCCCTTCACAAATTCTACCGAACGGCATAGTACTAATCAACACTTTCGTGATTATGATGGTTGCGCTAGGTCGCGAACCCTCGATCGTCAATTTTGATAGCTTGATACAGGTGGCCCGCTCGCCGCGCTCATCACCTACGGACGAGTTTTATTATGCCCAGGCCAAGTCGGGCTTCAAGATGATAGACTCTCCCTCATCTTCTTATGGCGAGCATTGGAAGGAGAAGTATTTTTTCGTGGGGGCCCCAGGAGGAATTTTTAGGGTTCATCGCCATTGGTTGATACATAGCGAGGGTCCTTTGATTAGAGAGAGGACGAGGAATAAAGCCTTTGAGGATTGGGCACAGGGATTAGCCTTCGAGATGAGGAGTGAGAAAAAATGGATTAAGGCTAAAACCCTGATGAAGAACGAGGGAGTGTTGTTTAGCTATGGCTTGTCTTGCCCCCCAAACATGATACTCAACCCTCCAGCTGACATCATGGCCCTCGATGGTTAGATTCTAGGAATTAACTGCTCTAACCTTTAGAATAGCCCTCTAACTTGGTGCAATAGCTGTATTTTTATATATGTGATCCAAGCCACCGGCTTCTGACGCTCGTTTCTCCTTATTTGCAGGTGTTCAAATACTATCGCAAGGCATGAATGCTGAGGCTCTCTCCCGCATGTTGGGTGCTCCGGGAGCTGGTGCTGACCCTCGACAACATCAGCAGCAGAATCAAGAACGACCCCCTAATGCGCCGAGGGGCAGAAGAATTCGGCGAAGGCAAGGGCGAGGCGATGGAGGCAGGGGTACCGGAAACGAGGCTCCAGCCGTTGGTCCCGTCGAGGACCTTACCCTAGATGGCACCCAGGAGGTTACCCCGACTCCAGCTGCTCCCGAGGGACCTATAGCGCTCAGCTCCAGCACTTCCCACAATCGATCCGGGGAGTTAGTCCGCATCCAAGAAGGGATTAGGGCCGAGCGTCAAGGAAAAAGAAAGAGAATGTCGGACTCTATCCCAATCTTCGGTAAAGGGAAAGAGGTGGTTGTAGGCCACCGGGGCGAGGGTAGCGATACATCCTCCTCCGAGGACGAGGACTTCTGGAAGATTGGTTGTCGCGGGGACGCTCGATACAAGCGCCAAAGGAAGGACGGTCCCGTCCTGCTGAAAAAGAGCGCCTTTTCTGTCAACATGGTCTCCGACATCGTCGGAAAGCTCCAGTTCTCCACCGACCATGACAAACTGAACGAGCATGATGCCGCTCGGGTCGCGGATGACGCATGCCACGCCCTCCTGACGGTTAGACCTTGATTCCCTCAGTAAAATTTTCCTTCTTTTCTTTTTATTCTGATGGTGTTTTTCGCTTATGGCTTACTAGGAAGTAATCCCGAGGCTCAAGAATCTGCAAGGGCGAGCGCAAGCCTACTCCGAGCATAAGGCCAAATACAAGAAGTTGCTGCGCATCTCGGACCCAGGCCAATTGCAGGAGGATTACAACAATGTCAGCGCTCAACTGACTTCCGCCAACATTGAGAACGATCGGCTAAAGAAAAATCTGAAGAAGTCCGATGACGCTTTTCTGGTCCTTAATGAGCGTCACAGGAAATTGAAGGATGAGCGGGACCAGCTGAGCGTGCAAAATGGGGAGCTGGGTGAGCAGCTGGCGGAGAGCACTCGCCAAAACGAGGAAACACATAAGGCCCTTGCTGACTTTCAGGCCAAGGTGCAGGGATTGGAGGCGAGGGTATCCTGGGAGGCAGTGAAGAAGTTCGTACGCTCCAAGGCTTTCGTGTTTGCAGCCAACATCCACTGCTTCGACAATGCTCGGCGTTTCTTTCACAAAGCCATCGGGCAAATGGTGAAACTTGGCTTGGCTCCTGAAAGCGCTCGAACGGACGTGCGCCTGCGTATGGACTTGGACGAAAACTGTGAGTCTATGGTCCAAGACGAGGATCCTTCCGAGAGCTTGGCGGAGCCAGAGTACCAGGAGTTGGTGGAAACGCTCCAGCGGGAGTTCATAGCTGCCAATACTGTAGGTCCCGAGCCCATCCAGATAGAAGATGAAGGCACCCTCATGGACACCGTGGATGTCGAGGAACCTGGTGAGGCCCAAACTTCTGACGCCAACGTGTTGGCCCCAGTTCCTCTTTCGACTGCCCCTCCGGAACCCAATTCTCGAGCCCATTGAAGATCCCCTGGTTGCTGACCCCCTGCCTTGTTGGTTGAAATTTCTTGTTTTAATTATGAACAATTTATGCTCGTACTTGATCTTCTAGTTATTTCCCGAACATTTTGGGTTTCTTTCCATATATTAGCACTCTTTCCTTACTGCTTTGATGTCTGAATGCTTTTTCCTTTACTCTTGGATGGTGAATGATGTTATTTCATTGTGCTCGCCACTTTTATATTGTCTCTCTCATTTGAACGTTTGCGATGAGCGTGTTTTTGCACGAGGGCGCTTCTTGTAAGGGTGCCCTGGCATTCATCACAATGCTCTATTAGTTTAAGATTTGGCAGCGTCTGTCGATTTGCAGGGCGTAAATACGGGCGCGAGGGTGTTTCCCATGGATGTTCCCTGGCCGTATTCGCAATGAGGCTCGAATTTGAACTTAGGAAACTTTTAGGGATTTGCCTAAGTATTGGCCCAATAATGTGCACCCTCGTTCCGGACGCTCCAATGAGTTATACTCACTTTAGAAATCAACAGTAGGATTTGCTAAGTGTGGGAGAATAGAGCGTAACCGTGGGGTTAGCGTCGTTTCGAGGGACCAATGAAAGAATTGGTCCAGGATCCAATACTTTAAGAGTGTGCTTTTACTCAATAAGTTGAGGGTCATTGGGGTTTTTACGAGCGCGAGCTGGAGTGGCGAGCACTCAACTGGCGTAAATTAAGCATTCTGCTCCCCGTTTTTCGACACGCTCGTTTTTTAGGACTTTATATACTTACAAATCGTTCAAACTGTTCTGGGTGGATGGTTATCAACACCTAGATAGTGTTGCTTTGAAACGATTGATGTATCGCGTAGGCCGTTCGACGTGGAGGATGCTCGACACGGAGTAGGCCTCTCGTCGCTCGAATCATTTGATTAAATAGGAAAGCAAACAAATATCAAAAATAAAGAACTAAATACTTGCTGTTGTATAAATGCCTTTTTGAAATGATTACAGCACGCTTTCCGTCAAAGGAAAGCACTCCATGCCGCAGACGGGCAATTACAAAAGAACTGATGTTTACACGTAGAACCTTCTAAGGTTACATGCATTCCATGGCCTAGGGAGCCGCTCGCCTTGCAAAGTTTCCAATAGGTAGGTATTGTTTGCTCGTACCTGGATGACTTTGAAGGGGCACTCCCAATTGGGGTCCAACTTACCTACATGTTTGGAGACTTCAACTTTTTTGAGGACCAAGTCCCCTAGCTGGAAAGTCCTCTCCTTAACATGTTTGTTGTACTGGCGGGCGACGGTCGCTTTGTATTTGTGGATACGTGCCCAAGCAGTATTCCTCTTCTCATCCAACAAATCTAACTCTAGCGCCTGATTGGCTTCATTAGCAGCAGGCTCGAAATAGGGTACACGTGCGGATTCTTGGGCGATTTCTGCAGGTATCATAGCCTCAGAGCCATAGACGAGGGAGTAGGGGGTTTCCCCCGTTGCCGCTCACGGGGTAGTACGGTACGCCCACAAGGCTCCTTGAAGTTCTTCAGCCCATTCGCCCTTCTTACTCTCGAGCATCGTCTTCAGATGCTGGAGTATGGTTCTATTGGTTACTTCTGCTTGACCGTTGGCCTGAGGGTGGCCCACGGAAGTGAAACGTTGCTCAATCCCAAGTTCGTAGCACCAATCCTGCGTGTCAACGGCGATGAATTGGGATCCATTGTCGGAGATGAGTACTCTCGGGATGCCGTATCTGCAAATGATGTTTTTCCAAATGAAATCCCTTACAACCTTGAACGTTATCTTGGCGACCGCTTCGGCTTCAGCCCACTTAGTGAAATAATCCACGACGAGTATTATAAATTTCTTTTGTCCGACCGCCATTGGGAGGGGCCCCACAATATCAATGCCCCACTGATCAAAAGGCCATGAAACATCAATGGGAATCATTTGAGCCGCTGGCAACTGGGGGGTGTTAGAATGAAACTGGCATTTAGGGCATTTCTTGGAGTATCTAATGGCATCCTGCAGCACCGAGGGCCAGTAAAACCCACTCCTTAAGACTTTCTTTGCCAAGATCCGACCGCCCGAGTGGTTCCCGCAACTTCCATTGTGCACGTGTTCTAGAACTTCTTTTGCCTGCGAGGGTCTCAAGCATCTCAACGGTGGGCCTTGGAAGGATCGCTTGAATAGTTGACCCTCGGCATCCAATGAGAAGCGAGGGGCTTTGCTTCTGATTTTTCGAGCCTCAACTTTGTCGCTTGGGCTGGTTCCATCCTGGAAAAATCTGATAATCTCATCGAGCCAACAAGGTTCGGAAGGGTCAATCATATGCACCTGCTTCAAAGGTTCCCCTCTACTTATCAGCGGTTCCTCTGTTCTAAGAAATGTAATAGCACGCTCGCTAAAACCATCCAGGGCAGATGCGAACTTTGACAGAGCGTCAGCACGTTCGTTTTCTACCCTCGGGATTTGCAAAAGGTGGAATTCTCTGAACTTGGCTATCACCTCCTTAGCGCTCGCCAGATACTGCACCATGGTGACTTCTCGAGCCTCATAAGAACCATCAATTTGACTCGCAATCAACTGCGAATCAACATATGCAGTGACCCGAGTGGCGCCATTTTGGAGTGCAATCCTGAGCCCTTGTATGAGGGCCTCATACTCAGCTTCGTTGTTGGTGACTTGGAACGCCAGCTTGATGGCGTAGTCAACTTCAGCTCCGAGAGGGTCTCTGAGGGTTACCCCGGCTCCTCCCCCATGTGAGGTCGAGGAGCCATCTGTGTGCAGAAGCCATAGGCCATCCTCCGTCGAGGGCACTGTATCCAAGTTAAAACGCTCCACCAAAAGGTCGGCCATGGCCTGAGCTTGTATCGCTGTGCGAGGCTCAAAGGTGATGTCGAATTGACTAAGTTCAATTGACCATTTAATTAATCTCCCTGAGACGTCTGGTTTTGCAAGCACCTGTTTGAGGGGCTGATCTGTGAGCACCACGATGGAATGCGCTTGAAAATAAGGCGTTAGCCTCCGAGAGGCGTTAACGAGCGCAAAAGTAAATTTCTCTATTTCCATGTATCTTTTCTCCGCTCCCTGTAGAGTTTTGCTCAAGTAATACACTGGCATATGCTTACGCTCGCGGATTGCCACGAGGACAGCGTTTGTGGCTTCCAAGAAAACTGATAGATAGACAAACAAGTTCTCCCCTGGGTTAGGTTTGGTCAACAAAGGCGCGCTCGAAAGGTACAGCTTCATGTCCTGCAGAGCCTTTTCGCAGTCCTCGCTCCAGGTAAAGTTGCGAGCGTCACGCAGAATTTTAAAGAAGGGTAGGTTCCTGTCCGCTGAGCGGGAGATGAACCTATTCAACGAAATGATCTTACCCACAAGCACCTGGACCTCTCTCAGATTGCGAGGGGAGGGTATGTCCAGGATTGTTTTAATCTTTTCTGGATTTGCTTCTATGCCCCGTTGGCTGACCATGTACCCCAAAAACTTGCCACCCCGCGCGCCGAATGTGCACTTGGAGGGATTCAGTTTCATACCATAACAACGCAAGATGTTGAACGCTCGTTTGAGGTCCTCCAGATGAGAATACTGGTGCTCGCTTTTGACGATCATGTCATCGACATATACTTCCATGGACTTTCCGATCTCACACTCGAACATTTTGTTGACGAGGCGTTGGTATGTCGCTCCTGCATTTTTGAGCCCGAAGGGCATAACCTTGAAACAATAAACACCCATATGAACCACGAACGTAGTTTTGGGACGATCCTCAAGAGCCATAAATATCTGATAATATCCTTGGAAAGCGTCCATCATGCTTATAAGTTCACACCCAGCGGTCGAATCCACCAACTGATCGATTCTAGGCAAGGGGTACGGATCCTTGGGACAAGCCTTGTTGAGGTCCGTGAAGTCATTGCACATACGCCACTTGTTGGCGCTCTTCGGAACGAGCACCACATTGCAAAGCCATTCGGGATATAGAATTTCTTCTATGTACTGAGCGTCAAGCAGTTTATTGACTTCTTCTTCTATGACCTGCTTTCGGAACCCATGAACGTCTCTCTTATTTTGCTTTATAGGCTTGAAGGCCGGATCCACGTTCAGCCGGTGGACAGTAACGCTCGGATCTATCCCAGTGAGGTCGGAAGCCTTTCAAGCAAAGACATCAATATTTTCTCGCAAGAAATCAATCATCATAATCTGAGAGGGACCGTCGAGGCTGGAACCTATTTGCGTGGTCTTATCTGGATTCCCTGGCTCCAATTCGATGGTCAGGAATTTCTCCGTAGGTTCCACCCGTACTTCAGGCCTCGGCTATTCGAGCGCTCTCTTCTTGCCGGTAATTCCCCCACTGGTATCTCCCGAGGGCATATGATCCTCGTCTTCCGAGGAGGAAACTCCAACCTCCCCGAGGGGCGAATTCTCAGCATCCACTGGTCTGTCCATGGCCCTCTTCTTGTTCTTCTTCTTATAGAGCTTGGCCCTCTTGCGCTCAGGGCCATCTTCATCTAATTTGGGGAAGTCAACAGACTTCTTGGTGGAACCTGCTTGGGTAGGCTTTTTGGGCTTGTGGCTCCGAAGGGAAAGTATGTAGCACTCCCAAGCTTCCTTAACATTACACAGTACTTCCCCGGTACCCTCGGGGGTGGGAAACGTAACTTTTTGATGATAGGTGGAAATTACAGCTTTGAAGTCGACGAGGGCTGGGCGCCCAATGATGTTGTTGTATGGTAGGTCCACTTCGACCACCACATAAAGAACATTTAGAGTTTTTCGCTGTGGGGCGCGACCGAAAGAGGTGGCCAAGCGAATTTGTCCGCGAGGGACGATCTCAGAACCCCCAAAACCAACGAGGGCTGTTCTGAGGGGTTCGAGCGGTATGTTTGTGATGTTCATTTTCTGGAACGTGGAATAAGGTAAAACATTCACGGAGCTTCCACTATCAATCAAGACCCTCTTTACAACATGATTGTGAACGTCTAAGCTAACCACCATGGGGCAGTCAGAGGTTTCACCGACCCCATGGGGTGTTACAATGTGCTCTAAGTCTTTCTCCGTAAAACCTACGCTCTCATCCTTCTCCGAGCGTGATGACTTATCAATAGAGAACACTGGCTGGGGCTGAGAAGATCTTTGGTCATAACTCCGAATGTAGCGGCGTCGAGAAGCGTTAGAGTCACCCCCCGAAGGTCCCCCGGCAATCATGTGAATGACCGCGAAGGGCTGGTTTTCCATGTCTGAGGCTTTGCCCATTCCACGGTCGCTGGGCTCGGAGAGGTGGTGACGAGGGCTCCGTGAGTGTGAACGGCTTCTCCCATGTGCATGCGCTCGCTCTGCACAGTGCTCATCGTACCTCTCCAACACCTTTATGAACTCCTTAAGGTGCCCCCCAGCGATCAGCCTCTGAATCTCCCTTTCTAGCTGATGACACTCGCTGGTGTCATGCCCTTTCTGTTTGTGGAAAGCGCAGTATTTTCCCGAGCGCTTCTGAGCCTCGGTTTCTCTCAATTTTGACGGCCTCTTAAACAGCTTCTTGTCCGCCATGGCATAAACTTCCGCAATTGGGCGGTTGAGAGGAATGCGCTCGAACTTCCGAGGGGGTGGAGAGTTTCGTCGTGTGGAAACTGGGCTGCGGTGGCGACCCCTGTTAGAATCCATCCGGTCCTCGGGTACTTTGCTGGGACGAGGGGCGTTCGTCATTTTTTGATCCCTTGCGATGTACATATCCTCGAGAGTAAAGAAAGAGTCCGCAATTTCCCTAATCTCCATCATCGAGCGTGGCTTTTTCTTGGCCACCTCTTCCACAAACTCCTTGCTGACGTAATGCTTCATGTTGATAGCTCCAAACAGAACATGCCTCAAGAAGTCCATAGAGGGCTTTTCTACCAACAAGATCTCCTTGTTGAATCTTCCCATGAAAGACCGTAAAGTTTCGTTCGGCCCTTGGACCAAACTGTAAAGAGCGGTCGTGGCTGGGGCTGGAGCCTTCAAAGAGTTGGAGTGACTGATGAAAGCGTCAATCAGGTCGTAGTATCCTCGGATTGAGCACGGAGGAAGCTTTTTGTACCAATCCTGGGCCATTCCCACGAGGGAGGTTACAAATACCTTGGCCCAATAGTTGAGGGGGTGATCATATAAATGCATCAAGTGCATAAAATGGTCCAGATGCTCGGCTGGATCTGTGGTTCCATCATACCTGTTGACGGACGTGGGGATTTTGCCTTTTCCCGCACGAGTCATTAGCACCTCCTCGATGAGGGGAGAATCGCCCGTCGCGATCCGGTAATCCCTGTCCTCCGGGTCTTCGGGGCTGGCTTCCCTTCGTCGGCGAGAGATGGGGCTTCGTGGTCTGCGAGCATCACTGGCCCTGGACCTCTCGTCCCCATCACGGGAGACATGTATCCGTGCTCGAGAGAGCTGCTCCACCAGGTTCTGGAGCCCCCTAATTTGGTCCTGTATTGCTGCAAGTTGAGGGTCACCGACATTTCTGCGGTTTGCCCTTTCCGTGGCCCTCAATTGGACCTCGTCGTTATCTCCGGCCCCCTCGTTCCGAGGAGCCCTTTCATCTCTTACTGGTGGTGGATCTTGCTGGATCCTCGGCGGGGCCTCATTTTCTTGATTCGGCGGTGGAGGAGGTTGCTGGGCCCTCAACGCGTTTTGGGCCATCGTCAAGGGGTGCGCGGGGAGTCCTCCCAGAGTGGGGCCATCCGAGCGCCAGCGTGCGAAGGGAAATACGCCGCAGTGAAGTGCTCCCAAGCGTTCTGGACTGCCTGGCCCTCACACTGCGCATACAGCGCCTGAAGCTACTGGGTGGTGATTTGGGGCATTTTCACCCCTTGTATCTCTCTCGGCAATGACATGGGGAGATTTAGAGTCCCCACTTGATAAGGTTGGATCATTGGCATCATCCCGGGCATCATTCCGGGTTGCATAAAAGGGTATCCCGGTGGAGGCATGGCCATGGGATACGTACCTGAGTAAGGGAAGGAAGCGTTGGCGGTGTAGTTGTAGGCGGAACAACGGAACTGGGCCTTCCCATGGTGTTCCCTCCTAGCGGGAGAGTTGCAGCCGCCGTATCTGGATTCTCGCCTCCATTTCCCTCAGCTGGTGGGTTCACGCCTCCGGCGGGAATATTGCTCTTCGCGTTCTCCTCATTGACTGGAGGAGGAGCGTTTTTGTTTCCCACGGCCCCTGATCTTGTTGCAGTTACCATTTTCAGAGTTAGGAGGTGTTATATCTCAACTAGCCTTCAGAGGAAGAATCTGGTTGTGGTAGTGATGGATTTCCCACAGACGGCGCCAAAAATGATGGTGCAAGAATCTGTGTTTCCTAAATGCAACAACACTTTAAGATTTATATGAAAAGGGAAAAGACCATCATAGGCGGGGAAGCCTCAGGAACTGGGTTTCCTCTTGAGCGTGGGTTCTTCCAGCTAGGATAACACCGAGAATGCAAAATGTAATGATGATGCAACTGATATGAAGCTTGGGAAGATGCGGAGGAATGGAGATATGAACCCAGAACAATGTATGCAGTATGTATCGTGGAGATGACTTGGGGGAGAAAGCATGTGTTATCCCCTATTTATATGTTAGGGGTAAGGATAAATAGGTAAATTGACCATGTGGTCCCGAACCTGTGTTGCCCTAACACGTGGCAGCCCGTGAGGGCGTGAGAATGACGTTTCTGAAAAGGGAGGTGGTGTGTCAGGTACAGGGTGCGCACTACCTTTGTGTCAGAGGTTGTTGACGAGGGTCGCATGAGCGGAGGGTCCCGAATCCGTTTTATGAGGGTTCAGATCCACCACGGCGGTGGGGGATCATCCTCGAGCCGAAGTAACGCTCGAAGAATGCTCGGACGGGGTCCTCACGGCTCATGGTCTTTGAGCGCCAAAATGCGAGCGACAAGGATATGGCCCTCGTGCGGGTGATTTCTTGAGAAAGGTAACCCTGAGGGCATAGGTGTGAGCGCCAAGCCTGCCGGCTCTGACCCTTTACCAGAGTAGTTGGCCGAGGCCCAATGGCCTGTATTAGTTGGCAAGTGAGTGGGTCGGGTTGGCCCGCGAGCCCATCAATGCAAGCGTTATAGTCTTCAAGTCAATCGATGGCGACACGTGGACGGCTCTGATACGTGCGCAATTCTGAGTATCATCATGTATATTTGTATTGGAATGTTATTCGTTGTATTTAAGGTAAACGTACTAGAAATTTAATTATTAAATAAAATTATAAAATTTTAAATTAAAAAATACAAATTTAACTAACATTACAAAATATATCATTACATTTTTAATAGGGCTAATCCCACACATTCCCTTGTCCTTTGGTGCTTAGTGCGCTTTGTTCCCTAACCTTTGAATCAGTGCGATTTACCTCTTAACCTTTGAAAAATATCATACTTAACCCCTTTTAACAAATTTTAACCGTCAATTTCTCCTCCGTCACGCGACCCAAGTTTCAAGACCACTGCCATCGTGTTCGTCTCTTCAAGGCTAACAGAGCCCATACCCCAGTCGACCTTATTATTCGCCGAAAGTCGCTACAATGCTTCGTCCATCGAGTGTCGTCTTTGATCGGTAATTTCTTCTTCGTCGGTTGTCGGATTTTGATTTCGAGATCATTGTTGTGTACCTTGCGTCAAGAGCTTCAATTTGATATGTAATATAAACACATTTGAATCTACTTTGTACGGATTTATTTTGCTAAAGGAGTTAAGTGTGATATTTTTCAAAGGTTAGGGAGACAATTACACCAATTCAAAGGTTAAAGGATAAAGCGTACTAAGCGCCAAAGGATAATGGGGTGTCTAAGGATAATGGGGTGTCTGGAATTAGCCCCTTTTTAATATTATTACAATTTACCCTCTAAGAATAAAATTGAAAATTTTAAAAATAATATTGCTAATATTATCAAATTTTAACACCATAATTAACCGTTGAGTTAATTTATGAGAAAGAATATAAATTTTAAGGGTGTTTGTAATTTTGCCGGGCAGTTTGTAATTATTCATAATAATTATTATTATGATTCCTCCAAAATTTTCTAGGTATACGCGTGGTTCTGTTTTCTTAAATTCCTCGAGGAATCACATGTATTGAAAGAATATTATAATGCTTCCAGGAATAAGCTAATTGCTTTATCAGAGAAAATGTGTAATATATTGTTTTGCACTCCAAGTAATATATTATACAACAAAACTACATAGTACTTTTTATTAATTGCATGATATGTGTAAATGTATATATAAATATATATGGAGAAAAAAATATTATAATAAGTTTAAAAAAATTTCTCTTTTTCTAAATTGCACGACTAATTATTTTATCATATTGTGTCATGACGTGATCATGTCTCTATATCTAAATCAGTGCATCATTGTTGATTAAGAAATACTAATAGAAACTTTGTCCGTAGGGATTAATATAAATAATTAAAGAGTTTCTCTTTTTAGGATAATAACTCGAGTTCGAATTCCTTCAACCATTTGACCGAGGTGTTTGTCTAGAAAAACTTGTACAAGAATTTTCCAAACTATTGTATATGTTGGATTAATAAAAACTTGTAATGTTGACTAAAAAATAAAAACATTTAATTCATTCTTCGATAAATTAACGATCAATATATATTATACATACCTCGTACATGGAATATGGTAGAGTGGCCTTGTTGATAGTCCTAAAAAAGATGAACATGGTACCTCACTTTGTGGCATCAATCACAAGATTGAAGAAAACTAGGCTCTCAAATTAATATACCATCCTTATTAACTTTTGCAAATAATTAATAATTAAGAGGGATACCAAAGGTCGCTTTATGTCACTTGGAAGCCCCTTCTTACGAGGCTACCTTTCAGAATACATCACTGATCACACATACACTTGCTGACTTAGTGATGTTAAAAAGACTAATTAGAAAGATCTATTTTGAAAATTATCCAATTTACACAAATCAAAGTTATGTTATTCATGTAAAATAAAAAATTGATGTCCAATTTTGATTTTAATAGGGTTCTAATTTTATAATTCATGGCCATGAATTATGAAGATAATTTTACATTGAATTTGGATTGCTAATTCTTTCATAATAATATCTTTATTATAAGTAGTTAGTTGATGGTATTGTATATCAAAATACGCTTATCAATATATTATTGTTATAAATTACGCATACTTTTAAAAACTATCATTTTGTCACGTCATATCATGTCGGATGCCATTCATATATTAAATTTTAAAAATAAACATGTATCGATATATTTGTATTCTGCCGTATTTGTATCTCCGTATTGTGTTCAATTATCATATAATTCGATCAAAGCAAATAGTATATTATAATGTTTTTAAAGTTATAGTTAATTTATGCTGATATCTAATTAAGTAAAGTTGAATCAAAGGAACCCAAAATTATTAATTATTGCTAAGATGGACAAAAATAAAATTACACATTCACCCCATGTTTCCTTTCCTCAAGCTCTTCCTACATAACTAGTTCAACACCACTCCCAAAACCAAGAACTGCAGCATGCATTGATCATCAAACCTCTGCAAAGAAACTATCAGCCATGGCACCTTCTTCCCAACCCCACATAGCCATACTACCATCTCCAGGTATGGGACACTTAATCCCCGTATCCGAACTCGCCAAAAAGCTCGTCTCTGCCCACAACTTCTCCGTCACATTCATCGTCCCTAGCGATGATTCCACAACTGATTCCCACGTAAAAGCTCAAGAATCACTTTTGCTGACTCTACCAAATAGCATAAGCACAATCTTCCTCCCTCCAATCAGTTTAAGTGATCTCCCTCTTGATACGAAGATCGAATCGCGCATCTCACTAACCGTGAACCGATCCCTCCCACATCTCGATCAAGCTTTGCAAAAACTTCAGAGCTCTGGGATTCGTCTCTCTGCTCTTGTGGTCGATATCTTGGGCGTTTTCGCCGTAGTTATCGCGAAAGAACACAAGATTCCGCCTTATATATTCTTCTTCTCTAATGCAATGGCCTTATCCTTGGTACTTAACTTGTCCAAACTCGATGATGCCATAAAATGCGACTTTAAAAACTTTCATGAACCGATCACTTTACCGGGCTGCATCCCTTTGGAGGCAAAAGACTTGCCCGATCACCTTCAAGACAAAAGGAATGAAGCCTATAGATTCTCTCTCCAAAAGTCTAAAAAATACCATTTGGCAGAAGGGATCATAATCAACAGCTTCTTCGACTTGGAACCGGGCGCTTTCACGGCTTTGAAAGATGGAGAGTGGTTCAAAGTACCGGTTTATCCGATAGGCCCGTTGGTACAGACGGGCCTACTCGGATCAAACTTGGATGCAGGTTGTTTGAAATGGTTGGATGATCAACCAACGGGCTCAGTTCTTTATGTCTCATTCGGTAGTGGAGGGACTCTGTCACCCGATCAGCTGATCGAATTGGCTTACGGCTTGGAGACGAGCGGCGTAAGGTTCCTTTGGGTGCTGAAAAGTCCAGACCAGACTAGACCGAACGGTGCTTTCTTTAATAATAATGAAAGTGTTATCGACCCTTCAAGTTCTTTACCTAAAGGTTTCTTGGAGAGGACAAAGAACAAGGGCTATTTAGTGTCCTCGTGGGCCCCACAGGGTCTGGTGCTGAGCCATCGGTCGACGGGTGGGTTCCTCACGCATTGTGGTTGGAACTCGTGCCTTGATGGGATTGTGAGCGGGGTGCCGATGATCGGTTGGCCTTTATTTGCCGAGCAACGGATGAGCGCGGCTCTTATGAGGGAGGGATTGGGGGTTTCGACGAGAGCTGAGGCGGGCGAAAACGGGATTTTGGGTAGGGAGAAGATTAGTGAGATGGTGAGAGGTTTGATGGGAGGTGAGGAGGGAGTGGAGATGGGTAGTAGGATGAGGGTTGTCAAGGATGGAGCTGAGAAAGCTTGGAGTAGTGAAATTGGATCATCTCATAAGGCATTTGATGAGTTGGTTCATAAGTGGATGCAATTCTAGGTTTTTTTGAAATCTTTCCTTGTATGATATATAAGCAATCTTGATTTGTTGTGTTCTCATGGGAAATTCTTACCCAAACCCGGCTCGGCCGAGCCCGTCAATTAAAATACGCCAAGTGGAATTGGAATTTTCTTTATATCTATATAATAAAAAATAAAAATTGAGTGGGGGTCTGCAAATGGGGCTTAGAAGTGTGAGTGGTGAGAGTTTGTTGACTACACCGAAATACCAAGTTTCAGATATTATTTTCGGTTTTAAGAATTTCACATCTCTAGAGTACTTGCTCGATCTTATTTTCATTTTTATTGAGAAAAAAGGGCAAAACATTACGTAAAAACCATTTGCAGACCCCCACTCAATTTTTATTTTTTATTATATAGATATAAAGATATATGTATATATAATTTTATGAGATTTTTCATTATTAACCCCCTCACCAAAATTAAAATTAATAATAGTGAAGGTCAATACAGTAAATTATTAATAATTGGGGTCACACAAATAATAATAATAATAATAAGCTTTGGTTGTCCCCCTAAAAAAAATTTCTGACTCCGTCACTGCTAAGCCCATAGCTTATCTCCTCCGAGCAACAAATCTGCAACTCAACGTTTGAGCACTCAAACTGTGTTCAACTACGCGAGCTGTAGGTCGTCGAAGGTGTCTCGATGATGTTCGTCCGAAGTTGATCATGATTCTCATCTCACCATGCAACTTTTTTTTTTTTTTTGTTTAAAACATCTCACCATGTAATTTAAGCACTCGAAAGTGTATGAGACCGGGTGTAGGCAACAGTGACAACCCCCGGTCTATGGAAGAATTTCCCCTCGAAAGCTCCTACATGACATTTGTCACACGCACAGGATGTTGACTTAACTCATAAGTTCGTTAAAACAACTTTTAAGATGCTTCCAAGTGTTGGTAAACTATTTATTTACTTGTGATATGAGATGAGAAATAATAATTTACTTTTCAAGATTTTAACCTACTCCCTTATTTTTTTTTTCACATATTAATTACAAAAATATCTTTGCCAAGGTCTTGTAACTTATATAAGCCAATCATTTTATTATTATTCGGACACTTCCCTTACTCTTTATACCCGCGAGACCCATATAAGACCCGACCCATCGGTTCCCGAGACGGGCCTGGATCCAGAAAAGAGACCCTTGAATATCCGGGTCTTTAACGGGTCTGAACCCGGACCCGCCTTAAACCCGAAACCTCAAATTAAAAAAAATAATAATAAAGGAAAAGAAAAAATCCAAAACTGAACTTTCAGACTTGATACTTCTGCTATTCTGCAATTTTTCTCCGCATCCCCACGCCGTCGCTCCGGCAGGCCGCCTCTTGCCCACGCCGCCGCTCCCCAACGTTGTCTCCGGCGCGCCGCTCAAGGCTACTGATGTTGGGTTGTCTATATTTTTCGGATCTGGTAATTTTCTTAGATTTACATTACTTTTTAACTGAAAATACTTATTTTTTGTGAAATGAACACATGAATGATGAATCATAATCTTAGGCATCTGGGATTTCGAGAAGAAAGGAAATTTTGTGTTTTGGCCTTTTGCCCTAGTACTATTTTGGGAGTTTTAGTGTAGGCTTTGAATCTTGCAATTGAATTCGTTCCTTTTTTCGCATTTATGGACAGTGATTGTATGCCATCAACACGGTTTAATCAGGAATTTTGATCCGAAATCCGAATTTTTTACTTATCTTCTTGGTGCAATTAAAATCTTTTGAAGAAACCCCACATGAAAAGAAACTGACTTTATGCATTCTTGGCCCTTTTGTTTTGGTGACATTCTTGCCTTTTATTCTTTTAATTGTTTTGATTTTTTAATGTTACATGTTTGTTTATTTTTTTTCTGGGTTTGGTGGAGGTCGGAGAGATGACTTTGTTTTGACAAATTTGCTTGGTAAATTCCCACCTTTTGAGTTGATTTGGGGCTTTTCTTGGCTGTGTGGTATGTTGTGCAGTAAAGGTTGTACCTTGCTTGACAGGATCCTAAGTTGCTAACTTCACTGGCATTACCATGTTTCTTGTGCTGAAGTTTGATATATTGTTTCAGTTTTATCTGTTTGAGCTGAATATTTTGATAGAATTATTATTTTGCACATTCATTGTGTACATTCTTTTATGCATAAATAAAGGAAAATTGGAAATTTTGTGCCTTGGGTTAGTATTTGGATAAGTTAATGACCGTATCTAATGGATTCTTGAGAAATAACATTTTGAATTTTTCCTTCATAGATTCCGGTAAGATTGAACGACAAAAGAAGAAAGCTTTCGATTTAGTTTCATCCAATATTTAGCTGTGTTTGATGTTTAGCTTTGCTTGCTATTTTCTTGTGTGATTCTTGAAAGGGGAAACCGGTGGGCTGCATATCACATATAAGTTTTTGAATTGTGCAATGATATCTCCACATCCATGATGACATGTAACATAATAATTAAGTGCCGAGTTATTAAGCTTTGATTCTGATTGTAATGATTAAGACTATATCAGAATGATCTCAAGTTCAACTATATGTCCTATTCCGATTGTGCATGAGTGGATCCATTTATTCACCAGTCACCACTAACCTTACTTCTTTTACTGCTCTTTCAACACTTATTGCCTTACTGGAAATCAAACCACTCCTATTTTTTAACCATCACCTTCATGTTAGCCAAGATATATACACAAACAAAAAGGAATAATTACCATGTTTAACTCAACTACTACAAACACCCTTCTAACTGAATTGTGTTTTGAAGAAACCCCACATGAAAAAAAGCCCACTTTATGCATTCTTGGCCTTTTATTCTTTGATATGTTGTTTTTTCCTTTCAAAATAGTGGTGGGGTTGTCATATACTTGCTTTAACTTTCTCTATTTTGTTTTCTAATTTGCATGAGAGCTTGTTTTCTTGCTAGTTTTATCTTCTACTTGCGAAATTGTTATTTGTTCACATCACCTTTGTTTCAAGAAAATGGCGTTATTTCATATGTGGGATTTTTGTCTTAAGATCCATTTATTTCATCATTTGTGAAATGAAAATAAATTTCTTAGGTAAAGACTAGTTCCGCAACTCCCCAAAGATGTCCTAGATTTGTAGGTGTAATGGTGCTTTCGCAGCTTGGCGATAGAGAAAGGGTGGCCTTTGTTAAGTTGTAGTTTCGTATTGTTCTAGTATGATCTTTGCGAAATAGATACGGTTACTTATGTGCTCTCTTGGATGCTAGTATGCTGTATACATGCATATATCTGAATCATGCTTGCTCTTTCTTGACTTTGCAGATATTGAAGAACATAACTGCAGGCTCACAGGAGGGAAGAAAGTAGTTATTATTACTAGTAATTCCGCACACCCCATGCGTGTGCAAAGAAAATTATTATTATTTAAATGTATTAAATTAAATTATTTATCTTAATATAAATTTAATAATTGTATATTAATAGGAAATAATTAAAATATAAACTAAAAAATATAAAAGATATACAAAAGAGAATAAAAATAGGGTGAGAGAAAAATAGGAATAATAGATCAATAACTTATAAGACACGTTCTGCATATAATGAAAAAAAAAATTAAATAAAAAATAATTAAAGACCAAATTCAAGAAACCACCTTTACTTCTCACACTTAATAATAGAACTAGCAATTCTGCATATTATGCATATGCAAATAAAAAATTATTAATATTAAAATATATTAAAACAATTTTTTTATTAATATATATTTTATAATTATTTTTAATATAATAATTAAATTACAATAAATAAATAATATAAGATAATGTTATATTAATAATTAAAAATAAAAGTAAAAAAGAGATAAAAATTATATAAAAAAAAAAGGAAAAGAAAATAGTAGAAGTAATGAGAGGGAAAAAAAAAAGTTATAAATATGTGGGAGTTATAAAATAAAATAAATAAAGAAAAGAAAAGGAAAAGAGAGTTATAAAATAAAAAAAAAAAAAAAAAAAACAAGAATTCATGACACTACAATCTACTTTGACATTTAATAATATAGATATAGATTATTATTTTTTTCTTTTCAAATTTTGAAAGGATTAGGATGTGTTGGGATATGTTCTTGAATACAAAATTTTTTCTCTGTATATATATATGAGTTGTAATTTCACTCTTTTAAATCAATCAAACGTGTCGAGAATAGGTCAAACGTGTTAGAAAGGGGATAAACGAATCGAAAATGAGTTGAACATATAAAAAATGGATCAAAATAACCAAAACTGGTCTCATGGGTTCAGGTCCAACGGGTCCAAAATTAGACTCAATGTGTCCAACGGGCCTGGGTTGGTTCCCAACCCACCACCAATCAGCTCCGGATCCATTGGATCCAGACCCGGCCCATTGCCATTATATATTCATTAGACCACATAGGGCTGTAAATGGATATCTGAAAATCCGATATCCGTTCGCATTCGAATTCGTTTACAGAGGATATTATTCTAATCCGTCTTAAGAGGATATTATCCGTATTCGATTATAGACATCCGAATTATAAACGAATAAGGATATGGTAATAAGACATCTGATCCGTTTAACATCCGATCCGTTTCATTATCCGTTAGATTTTTCGTTATCCGATTTATCCGTAATCCGTATCCAATAAATAATATATTATATTAAAATATATACACACAACTGTGTATGTATGATAGATTATTAGTATTAAGTAAATTTTTTAGCGTATTTATTAAAGAAAAATCTTAGGTTTTAATAGTAACCATATGTTTACTTCAACATTTATATTGAGATAATATAAGTAACATATATTATATTATTAATAAAAGTATTATATTTCAAATTAATTATATGATAAAATTTATAATTTCCAACATATTTATACATTCACTAAAAAATAAAATTAATATATATAGATATAGTTATTTTTTCTCTCTTTGTCTAATATATCTATATATATATATATATATATATTCAAAGTCATATAATTATTAAATAATTTATTTATAAATGAGTAGTTGATAATTTGATTAAAAATCCGAAGTTATATAGTTAAATAATTTATGTCAAAATGAATAGTTGAAAATTCGATTAAAATCCGAATCCGTTCGAATCCGCCTTGTATCCGTATAAAAAGGATATTATCCGAATTCGATTTAAAAGGATATTATCCGTATCCGTCCGAATCATAAAAGGATAAGGAGATGATAATCATACATCCGATCCATTTAATATCCGTTTACACCCCTAAGACCACAACAAACTTAGCAACTAAGTCATATTTACAATTTGGTACTCCTGTTCCATGAGTCTATTATCTATACATGTCTGATACGTGTTGATCATTTTGCCTCGATCAGCAACAGAGAAGCAAACCATGGCTGTTGAAAACCGTTTCTTGTTATTACCAGAAGGCTGCATAGAAACCATAGTCTCCTTAACTTCTCCAAAGGATGTGTGCCGGTTTTCGGCCATCTCGTCGGGATTCAGATCGGCCACCGAATCCGACGTGGTCTGGGAGAGATTTCTGCCGCCTGATTATGAAGATGTTATTGCAAGATCAGTTTCTCCGGTGCTTTTTGCCACCAAGAAGGAGCTTTACTTCAAGCTTTGTGATTCTCCACTCCTCCTTGATGAGGGCAAACTGGTAATTTCACATATGAAGCTCCCTTTTTTTTTTAAAGGTTGATCAATTTAATTCGTGATAAAAGTGAGCTATTTTGGGATTTTGTATCTGAAAAATGAAAAGGGCAAATTATAATTATTAGTTTTGGTGAATTATAATTTTTTTTTAAGGATATTTAATTAAGTTTACACAAAAACTTATGAGGGTTTACTGTTCATGTAGATTTGTTAAATTATAGCACAGAACAGTTTTGATCTGCGTGGATTAGACTTTAAATTAGTAAAATAAGACAAATTTTAGTTTTGTCAATTTAATTGAACTTCTAGTCAAAAACTTTTTAGCAGTTACTTTTAATTTCACAAACTTCGGGATAATAAATATAATTGACACGTGAACGAAAATAGCCTAATGTTTGAAAATAAATAAATGTTTTTATAACATTTGATTAAAAGAGCATTTTCTTAGAAAAAAAATTCATAATTCAATTTCGAATTTCACTCGACTATCATATGATTCTTTCCTAATAATTGCATGAATCTTTTATAATTACTATTGTTGGGGATAGATGTCATGATTTAAATTGGAAAAATTATAAGTTTGATATACCAACCTGACCAATATATTTTTGGTATATTTTATTTTTCGACGATAAAATAAGATCGTATTTTAAAAATCATGCAATTTATTGTATTTTTTTTTTTTACTGGAATCCAGTTTTACCGGCCAGAAACCCAACCTAATTTTATAAATTTCGGCAAATAAAATCAATTTTCATAAAAATGTGTATTAAATTGCTTGATTTTAAAGATAAAGTCCTATTTTTTGGTAAAAAATAAAATATATTATAAATGTTGAATTGATCAAGTGGTATATTAAATTTGTAATTTTCCTTTAAAATAAAAATAAAGTATAAAATATCTGTGATATTCGCTTGTACTGAAAGCATAGAGTATTTGATTGGTGGACAGAGTTTGAGACTGAGTCGATCAAGTAGCAAGAAGTGTTATACATTGCCGGCGAGTGAACTGCACATAGCATGGAAACAAGAGCCAATGTATTGGCAACTAATATCTTTGCCGGAATCAAGGTATACTTTAAATATTGTGGGATTTACTTGTCACAATCTGGAATTAGCGTAGTATCATCAAAGTAGCAATTTGGTGAAGACAAAGTCATAATATTTTAGACAAAATTTCAGTTTATCACTAATTTATTCCGAGACCAAGTGGTGTAATGTAGTGATTCGATGTTATGCTAGCTTAATTAGAGATCTCGATCGAGTTCGAACTCATTAGAATGCAACTACCATTGGTAGGGAGGGTTTTGCACTTTAGTGGTCCAACTCGGCCCGACCCATAAAAATAGACTATGCAATTAAAAAATATATATATATATTCCAATATAGACGGTTATGTCTTCCTATCTGCATTGTGTCCGTCGATAAATCAGAGCTTGGCATATGTTAGTTGCTCCTGTTAAGTTATATGTAATATGTACTGAAACTGCAGATTTGGTGAGGTTACTGAACTGCTAAGCGTTTGCTGGCTCGATATCCGCGGCTTGTTTCAATCACGAATGCTGTCACCTGACACGAACTATACAGCATACCTCGTGTTTAAACTGAGGGAGAATCATTCAGGTTTCGATAATCCAACAAAGGCATCAGTTCGCCTTGTGAAGGAGGGCTCAGCTGAGGTTGAAGAAGACAGCAGAGAAGTTTACTTAACCCCATCACCGTGCAAATACGAATGGATGGTGGGAGGAACTTGGAGACGAGTGCCGGTGACAGATGCGGAGGGCCGTGTCCCGAGTAGGAGAGCAGATGATTGGATGGAGCTTGAGTTGGGAGAGGTTTTCATCAATGGTGGAGGAGAGCATGGTGCAAGTGGTGAGGTTCAAGTTGGTTTAAGTGAAACTGAGAATCTCAATTGGAAAAGGGGCCTTGTTGTTGAAGGGATTGAGCTAAGGCCCAAGGAGGAATGATGATTGTTGTAGAAATTTGTGTGTGGCTTTGGAAGGAGGAGTTTTTTCAATGTGGGAGGGTTTTAAAACATTAAACAGTGAGAATTTGTGTTACTTTAGTAGAGAAGTTTTATGTTTTTGAACATGTTTCATACCTCTTGCTTTCCTCTCTTTATGTGGTTCCAGAGAAACATAAATGAATACATTATCATCTAAGATCAAGATCTACATCAATTAGTTCTTTCTTTCATTTCTAGTTATTATTATTATTATTAATCTTATTCTTGTTGGTTTTAGTATTAGTTTCTAATGCATGATACTTATAAAAATATCATTTTATCCACTTAATTTAAAAAAAAAAAAAAATCAATAACGTCATATTCATGTCGCATCACGGTGGTATCCGTACATCGTAGGTATCACCGTGGAGAGAAAATTTTTGTCATTAAATTTTTGTTTTACACGACTACATAAAGTGGAATTCTTTTATGCAATTTATTTATTAATTATAATTTAATAATTTTATCAAAAATAATTATAAATATATATTAATATAAAAATTAATTTTAATATTTAAATGAGAATTTTTTATCTGCACCCGCGACCACGACAAGGGTGTGAAAATTACTAGTTATTATTATTACAACAGATATGTTTTTTTTTTCAACTAATACAAACATATTTCCATCTCAAATATCAATCCAACCTTAAGACGAGGGGCATGGCGCGAAATCCGGTCACACGTCCATGCAACGAACCTCTGCAACTCCCTAAATATATTTTCATCTCCGCCATTGTTGTCCCTCGTGCTTTTTCTCCACACTTTTCAAACTTCCCATCAAAATCCCCAATCAATTTTTCCAAATTCTTTTGGGGATTCCATCTTCGGGGCGCATCACGCCCTGGTAAGCCATCACCATCATGTCCTCATCCAATCCCCGGTGGCCCTTCTCCGGCGGAAACTCCGCCGGAGAACCCATCGAGGGAAAACCGTCGTCTCAATCCGTCAAATTCTCCCGCCGGACGTCCAGCGGCCGCATTGTGAGCCTCTCACGGGACGACGACGTCGACATTCCGGGGGATTACCCCAACGACCAAAACGACTACATAAACTACACGGTGATGCTGCCGCCGACGCCGGACAATCAGCCTGCGGCGGCTGGCTCCCCCGCCAAGGACCCGTCCGGGGATAAACCCGACGGGCCCTCGTACCAGGCGGCGCCGTCCAGGTTTCGTTCCGAGTCGAAAATCATCAGGAATGGAGACGGTGGCGGGAAATTGGACCGCAGAGTGTCGATCTTGAAGAACTCTAACAATAACAAATCGATGCTTCTGAGGAGCCAAACGCAGGATTTCGATCACAATCGATGGCTGTTCGAGACGAAGGGGAAGTATGGGATTGGAACTGCGTGTTGGGATGAGAAGGTTGAGGAGACGGGGATGAGCATGAAGGATTTCATAGATAAGCCATGGAAGCCGCTTACCAGGAAAGTTTTAGTGCCGGGAGGGGTCATCAGTCCTTATAGGTGAATTAATCATCTTTTTTTTTTTTTTTTTTCAAATCATCTTATATGTGCCTGAAAATCTTATTTCTGTTTAAATTCGATTCAATTTCATGTTCTTCTCCAAACTATAACGTAATTCCTGCGGGTGCACACAGGGTTCTTGTCGGATTACGAATGATCATACTCGCATTCTTCCTCACATGGAGAATACGTAACCCCAACAGGGATGCAATGTGGCTATGGGGCATCTCGGTTGTCTGTGAATTGTGGTTTGCATTTTCATGGCTCCTCGATATTCTGCCAAAGTTCAATCCCATAAACAGGGCAGCGGACTTGGGTGCTCTGAAGGAGAAGTTCGAGTCCAAGGGTCCCTCCAATCCGAATGGCCGGTCGGATCTCCCGGGCATCGATGTGTTCATATCGACGGCCGATCCTGAGAAGGAGCCTCCGTTGGTCACGGCCAACACGATTTTATCGATCTTGGCTTGCGATTACCCCGTCGAGAAGTTGTCTGTGTATATATCGGATGATGGCGGAGCCATTTTCAACTTTGAGGCCATGGCGGAGGCTGTCAAATTCGGAGAGGTAAGTTTGAAAGTTGTCACGAATGAAATGATATAAGAGGAAGTGAAATTTGTGTTATGGTCACTAGATTATGTTTAATTGGTGATAATAGTTTATACTTTGGTTTAAATTGTCACAAGAATTTGTACTTTTAAATTGTCATTGTTTACGACCAGGGACACTTCTATGACAACCATTTAGTGCTAAAAACATGTCATCAGGTAGATTATTACTAAGTTGTCGCGATAGGAATATCACTAAATATCAGCTCATAATATGATATTTCTACTATTGAATAATATTACGCAGTACGTTCAGAGCCTTGACTACTATTCTTTGCAAGTGGATGATAAGTAATTTTTTTCTTTTTCAAATGAAGTTATGGGTGCCATTCTGCCGGAAACACAACATTGAGCCAAGAAATCCAGACAGTTACTTCAGCCAAAAGGTCGATCCAACAAAGAACAAGAAGCTTCCTGATTTTGTGAAGGATAGGCGATGGATCAAGAGGGAGTACGACGAGTTTAAGGTCAGGATCAACGCCTTGCCGGAAGTCATCCGCAAACGTTGCGAAATGTACAACAAAAATGAGAAAATGCAGGAAAAGAAAAGCGCCAAAGAGATGCACGGCGGTGTTTTGCCCCCCGATTTCAAGAGTGAAGTCGTGCCAGCGACGTGGATGGCGGATGGGACCCACTGGCCTGGAACATGGTACACTCCGGCACCTGATCATGCCAAGGGAGACCATGCTGGCATCTTACAGGTGCGTGAAATGATATTTACTTGTCATATGATTGGTTGAGTTTGATCAGAATAGAAAGTTTTGTTGCACTTGACATTGTTTCTGCGGGATATGCAGATAATGACCAAGGTGCCCGATAGCGATCCGGTGTATGGCAATTCAGACGAAAAGAGTTTGGATTTCATTGGTGTGGACATTCGGCTTCCCATGTTTGCATACATGTCTCGTGAGAAAAGGAAATCATACGATCACAACAAGAAGGCCGGAGCCATGAATGCTCTGGTGAGGTTATCTGCCATATTGTCAAATGGACCATTCATTCTCAACTTGGATTGCGATCACTACATCTATAACTCCATGGCTCTGAAAGAAGGGATTTGCTACATGATGGATCGAGGCGGTGACCGCATTTGCTACATACAGTTCCCTCAAAGATTTGAAGGAGTAGATCCTTCGGATAGATACGCGAATCACAACACTGTCTTTTTTGATGGTATGTTCTGTTTCTTATTACTAGAAAAGTGCACGTGAATTGAAAACAAGTAGTTTTTGTTTTCTGTTTGTTGTTATAACTTTTTGAATAACGTCAAACAATTTCACTGTCGCGATAACAGGAAACATGAGAGCCCTGGATGGTCTCCAAGGTCCATTCTACGTTGGAACCGGATGCATGTTCCGGCGTTATGCGTTGTATGGTTTCCCTCCTCCAAGAGCAAATGAATATTTGGGTGTTTTCGGACAAAACAAGACCCCTGCTAAGAGCCCTAGCCAACGCCAGTCTGATGAACAGCAGCCTCTTACATCGAACGAAACCGATCATCCGGATTTGGACATGCCCAAAAAGTTTGGAAATTCGACTATGTTTTCAGACTCTATAGCCGTGGCTGAGTTCCAAGGCCGCCCCCTTGCTGATCATTTCACCGTCAAGAACGGGAGGCCCCCCGGTGCACTGCTCGTGCCCCGGCCCCCGATCGATGCCCCCACCGCAGCCGAGGCTATTGCTGTCGTTTCATGCTGGTAATTAACTACTTAAAACTTCATATCCACTTGAGGTGGAGCTAGCTCTTCGTGAAAATATAAGTAATGTCCATTAATGCAAGTCTTTTGAACACAACCCCCAAGAGATTTAACTGTCGTATATGTTTTCACGTGTTTTGTTATGTTAACACTCGATGGTAACTCTGCAACACAGAGTATTTTTCGTTACAAACCATCATTCCTAACGTTGCTGATTCCAATTAGGTACGAGGAGAACACCGAATGGGGCGATAGAGTAGGGTGGATCTACGGCTCCGTCACGGAGGACGTCGTGACCGGCTACCGCATGCACAACCGTGGGTGGCGGTCGGTCTACTGTATCACCAAGCGCGATGCCTTCCGGGGGACGGCCCCCATCAACCTCACCGACCGCCTCCACCAGGTCCTGCGCTGGGCCACGGGCTCGGTCGAGATCTTCTTCTCCAAGAACAATGCCTTCCTCGCCACGTCGCGCCTCAAGTTCCTCCAGCGCATCGCGTACCTAAATGTCGGCATCTACCCGTTCACCTCCATCTTCCTCGTCGTCTACTGCTTCCTGCCGGCGATGTGCCTCTTCTCGGGCAAGTTCATCGTGGCCTCGTTGGATGTCGTGTTCCTATCGTACCTCCTCACCATCACCCTCGCTCTCATCGGCATTTCCCTCCTGGAGGTGAAGTGGTCGGGCATCGCCCTCGAGGAGTGGTGGAGGAATGAGCAGTTTTGGGTCATCGGCGGTTCCAGCGCGCACTTGATTGCTGTTGTCCAAGGGCTTCTTAAAGTCATCGCAGGTAGGAACTCCATCAATATTTACTACTAATAGAACATTTTTTCAAATATTTTTAGTTTTCCAATCACGACAATAATTCAGGTTTGAATATCTCTTCATGTGTATTAAAAAGAAAAATTCTTTTAGCTATTCGAATACCTTTAACGTTTATTCCAATTACGAAAACTTATCGTTATCATGAAATTTGAGAATAAAAAACATCCTAATTTTTTAAACATCTTTAATTCCAAGATTCAAAGCTCATATTTTTTTTGGTAACTTTTCACCTATAATTTTCTTTTTTCGTAATTTGATTAAAGTTTAGGTGACTAATAATTATCTTTATCTATTAAATTCGTAATTTGATCCCCTTCGAATTAAAAAGATAAAATAATTTCTTAATATCATCCTCTCTTAATCGAAAGGGTTTTTTTGTTTTAATTTTCCAGTAGTTATTCATAACTCTTGTTCTGATTTTAGGTTTTTTCTTTTAATTTTTTCAGTTATAATGTTCGTTTTTTATTTAATTTGATTAAAAATTTAGGAATATTCGTAATTATCTTTGCCTTTTAAATTCTTAATTTCAATGCATGAACTTTAAAATTTTTGTAATTATTTGACCCACCTTGATCATGTCAAAAAATAAATAACTTCTTAACATCGTCCTCTCTGTCAAAATCCTGACTCCGTCCCTAACTATAGGAATCGAGATCTCCTTTACCCTGACATCAAAATCCACGGTGGAGGATGAGGAAGACGAGTTTGCGGACCTGTATGTGGTGAAGTGGACGGGGCTGTTCATAATGCCGTTGATGATCATGGTGGTGAATCTGGTGGCGCTCGTGATCGGGATAGCGAGGACGATATACAGCGTGATCCCGCAGTGGAACAAGCTCTTCGGTGGTGCTTTCTTCAGCTTCTGGGTGCTGGCACACATGTATCCATTTGCAAAGGGATTGATGGGAAGGAGAGGAAGAGTGCCCACAATCGTGTATGTTTGGGCGGGACTTATTTCCATTACGGTTTCTTTACTGTGGATAGTCATCAACCCTCCTGATGATGGGAATGGGAAGAACAATGGAGGAGGAATGCTCAATGTTTGAAAACATTTTTGTTTATATGTAATTTTTAGCATAAATCATGTACACAAACTTTGAGCCAAGTTATTACAATCTACGAGTAGAGAAATTCTTTTTTTACTGGAGAAATTTAATAAAGATTTATATGTTTTTGTCTTAATGTTATGTTAATATAAATGCCACAAAAAAACTTGTATATGTAATTTGATCATATGACTATAAAATACACGGATGGTGCACTAGTTATTGCAGCTTGTTGTAATTCATGGACATTAATGGAATGCAATTGTTAACCCCTTAAAAGGATGTGACTTCTTTTTATTTTTTAGAGGGTTCTATTAAAAGGAGGAGACAAACAGACGACTTAGTGATAAGCATCACATAAGTCGCAAGTTTGAGTCACACTGGGATGGTTGGGGAACCAGTATTATTGATCCTCATTGAGACGATTACATGTGGTTGGCTGAATGTCGGTTGAATGGTGGAATGATGATATTCATAATGCTTGCAAATCTGGAGTCACATTGCATTGTAAGCCAGTCTCACAACCCAGTATTGTCATATGAAAAGGGCCGATTGAAGGGTGGCTCAAGCTCAACACGGATGGGGTCTCCCTCGCAACCCTGGCCTTGTGGGTATTGGGGGTCTGATCAGGAATCATGGGGGGATGGTCATTACCGCATTCAGAGAGGGAATTGGTGAAGCCACAAAGATCGTCGTGGATGATGGAAGCCATAGTTCGCTGAGCTAGGCTAGAGGCTATGCATGTGTGTGTGTCATTACGGATTGAGACCGACTCTCTTGTTTCCATAGAGATTCTCAATTCCGGTTGTTCTGGTGATCTTCAGGTCCAACAAACGATCGCTAGATTTAAGCACCGCTGGAATAGTTTTTAGAATTACACATATATCCAATGATGGAAATGGTGTTGCGGACTACCTTGCAGGCAAAGGGGCATCAGAACAATGCAATTATTTGTTCACTGTGAAACATTGATCAGGAGAGTTTGGGGATTCGTCCAAGCTAATTCATGGGATCAACAATCCGAATGTTGCAACACTGGATGACTTCGACTATATTCAGTTCGTCCAAGCATGCTAGAGTCGTTATCCCACTCACGATCTTTCTGGTGTGCTTGGCTCGGGCAAAACAACGTCAAGCACCATGCTACAAGATTGAGGCCCTTCAATGTCATAAGGCAGGTTAATCTCCATTTGAGACGATTACAGGCAGCTTGAGACTAAGTTCTAATACTTCTAACTTCTAGGAGAACCAACTTCTAATACTTCTAACTTTTAGGTTGTTTTGTTGATACATGCAACTGTTTTTTTATTAAATCGGGGTCGAGGTGACCTGTATGTACCCTACCAAGGTATTATAACGGACAACCAAATAATTTAGTGGTAAGCATTTACAGCTATGAACAGATAGGTCACAGGTTCGAGTCTCATTGAGGATAGTTGTGGAATGAACAGTGATCCTCTAATTCTTGGCTATTTAACAACCACCGAGGAATTATGCCTCTCCTAACATCTGATGAGTTATACTATCCTATCCACTTTGACGGCTTATTTTCAAAATAAGATGTCGGGCCTTACAAGATTCGAAAACATAGCTTGTAAACTTTGAGAGAGACAGAGCGAGAGATGATCGAAGGAAATCTGAACCAAGAAAAATGAAATGCATCCGAAAAGTGCCTCAGAACAATTATCATTACGAAAAACTTATGTGTCGCCAACCACACACATTTATGTGTATGTATATCATCTGTACATCAAGCATTAATCTTATGCGAGTTACAGGCTAGGACAAAAAACAAGTCTGACTAAGAACAAAAGTTAACATGGAACTGATTCCAGAAGAAGAGGAACTCAAAACATATGACAAAAGATGTTTATTTACACTTGAAGCCATGGCAGATGGACAAGTAAATGACCAGCCCTAAAAGAATGATAATTCCGACCACTATCAGCTTAACCTTCATATTCTGAATCCACATTTTCCGCCTTATCTTTGTCCCTTGTGTCCTGAAATCCTGAGCCTGAAACCACAAAATCGAAACGCGTATTACCAATCGCCATCAGACAATTCAGAAGGGTTGACGAATGAATGCAACATCAATCGAACTAACCTGAGATCTGAGGTTCTCAGTTTTGTCGACAAGTAATTCAATCTTCTCTCCTCGGTCAAGAACCTGATGAGCCAAAGAAGAATAAAACACCGATTTAAATGATCGAGGAAGCATTAACAAGCAGCACAAAAAACAAAGGTTAACGCGTGTACCTTTTCAATATTTTCCATCATCACACCCTTTACTTCAGTAACCTGAGCCTTAACCTTAGCAAGTTTGCTAATTTCTTCAGGATGCTCAGCACAATACTGCATTTGCTCTCTCAGTTTGGGGCTGCAATACCATAAAGTAATGCTTAATTTAAATATTCTTGGACATACTATTATATTTAGGATAATCAAGTTCTTTTATAATCACTGAGGGCCTTGACAAAGATGGCCGAGTGCAAAATTGCAAGAAAGCTTGGATGTATAATCCAATCCAAAAGGTTGGATATAACTGTCAGAATTGTTGGATCTTTTCTGATGCGAAGTAATAATGAAAAATTCAATCACATTTTGTCATCGTGATTGCAAACTATTTGATCTTTCAAAAAATGATAAACAGACCTTCTGGGAACCATGTGCAGATTATACATATTTCCTGTAGTTATGGGTTGGTTTTTGTGGGGAATGACCCTTCATCCCATGTCCAAATTAGGTTGCAATTAGGTATATGCCTTCGGCTCGTATAGTCAAGCTTACTAAACCAGACATTAGTTAATGTATAAATCCTAGCATTTGTATTTTGTAAACCATCGTAATAGAGAAAGCCTTAACCAAACAAGAGAAGACAGCACTTACCCGAACTCCTTTTTGAGAGACATGGGGCCTGCAGAGCTAGCTTTCCCTCCTCCATATTTCCTGTTAAATTCTTCCTTAACACGTTCAAGAAATGCAATTGGGATTTGCCTACCAGCAGATTCAATGGCAACAACACAGTAGGCTACAAAGTGCAGCACATAGTAAGTCCAACGGAAAAAAGGATAGGAAAATTCACAAAAATAAATATATAAATCCACCCTAACATCATACTGGAATTCTCATACAAAAAAATAAAAAGGAAGCACATTTTTCATAATTCATTAGATACTTCTACTTTAACATTTAAAGGGGGTCAGGGCATACTTTCGTTCCACCTAAAGGGGCAGAATCCTACCATCACGGTTCACATTATTCTCATTTGCGATATATTCTTTTACCAATCAATTGTGATGAGCTATTTACAAACTCAAATCATCTCTCTTTATGTAAGCAAATAACCTCTCACACACACTCCAAATTGTTTTGATGCAAATAAATGTGCTAATTCCCGTCTTCCCTCGATCCAGAAAGATACTTTTTATCTTTCATTTGTCAACTAATGCACTAGTTAAATGAAGCAAGAAGAACCTCACATAGATGGAAAGAATCCAGGCAAAATCAAGTTTTCTTCTTTTCAAAATATATATGAACAATTCGGTTCGTGTGTGGATCGAACACCCGATTCATATCAGTATTTATTCAAAATCTCTAATGCAGCTCAGACATATGATCAGTCCATTTGAGACAAGAGTATATCCATTGGAGGTCCCATGACAAGAATGATGAATCAAATTTATTAATGTGGGAGTGGGACACATCGTACAACAGATATTGACAATTCCATCAATTTATCAGAAATAAGCACAAAGTTACGAATTTTTCAGGCCAATTTCCATGGAGGCTTGATGCATGCACGTATACCCACAGATTCAGATTCAGATAAACAACAAAACAATGCACGTAATTCAAACGAAAGAATGACAACCAAACCACCCAAAATCAAACTGAAAAACACAAATTGAAATTCTGGGCTCATACTGAATCCATTCTCCACGAGGTAATTGAAGGTGTGGCCGTCGCAATTGTAAGTGAATTTGTTACTCGACGCCGGCAGCTTCTGCAAACATTGAGCAGCAACGGAGGTGAAATTGCCCGTGAATTCTGTGTACTCCGTCAAGATCACTGTCCCCCTCGCCACAAAACTGTAGATCAACGACTGCTGACCCATCATACAGAAATTTCTCTCGCTGCCCCTCTCTTAGATTATGGTTATCAAAACAAGATAGAAGGAAAAAAAACCCACAATCCCAGAAATGCCAAGAATTAAATAAAAATTTGGAGAAAAGAGAAATGAGAAACGGGTTGAAGATGGCGAGATGGGCTTGTGATGATGGAAGAATCAATTGGGGATGGATGGAGAAGAGAGAAATGGGGAAGAGAGATGAAAGGTGTGGAGTTCGTTGTATTTATAGAAGTTGGAACTGAATTCAGGGGTGAGATGAGAAGGATAGTGCTACATTTTGCATGCAAATGTTGTGAATGTGTAATGCGTAACAGCGTAAGGATATTGTTTGAATAATTACACTTAACCCCAAATTGTAAGTTCTATTTTTTTGGATCACCACTCTAGGAATGAGTACTCAACATCAACTTAGAAGAAGAGGCCATCTATTATAATTATAGTTTTTATTATTTTTTTTTTTTACATCCTTTAAATCATTGTTATTATTACTTTGTTGGACGAAATCTCAATCTCTACTAAACTTGGATTTTCGGAAAACTGGCTATATCTGATCTTGGTTACATATAAAGTACAGACATATTTAAATATACAACTCTTAATTACATATAACGTACGAAAGTTTAGTTTAATACATCAACGATCGATTTATCTAAACCACCACATGACTCCTGCTTGCGATTTATGGACCTTATTCAACAAACTTCTATCAAAAGAACCTGTCACCCCTCCAACGATACATCTACTTATGAATATACATATGCAAAATCTCCAAGACATGAGTAACATAATTTTCAAGAACATCCTCGGCGTTGGAGGCGAGATCTTTAAGATTGGCGAGCAGACTGTGCACTGTGTTGGAGCTGTATCTGTCAGGCCTTGCATCAGCATCTTTCACGAAATGATGGATGGTTGCCAGCATCCGTTGGATCTCCTCCGCTTGATCACTCGCGCCTGATAAAAACCTGACTTCTTCGAGTAGCAAATCACGGAGTGTTTCGGGAGCCATTTGAGCAAGTTGATCAACCATTGTTGTTTATCAACTTCTTTCTTTCTTTCTTTTTTGGTTGGTTTTTAGAGGAAATCAGATATGAAAGAAAGTATAGTTAAGAAAGATCTACGGGAATGAGCCAACATATAGATTAGATTCTTTTCTTCTCTTCCTCCAAAGGAAACGAGAATATTCAACTTTGGAGAAGAATGAATTCCTTCAAATTTCTTCTTCCGTTCTTCTACTTTTAGTTTTCATTCGTCTCGTAGTAAAACACTCATGTCGAACATTGTGCTCGACTTTACTAACATGATAAATTTAAAAAAAAATATGTGTTCATATCTATATGACATTGTATTCGTATCTCCTTATCCCTATCCATGTATCATAAATTAATCTACTAGCTGCAGGGACACAACTTTGAAAGATGTTTCCTAGCTTCCGGCAATTCATTTCGACCCTCATGAACATCGTGTCGGACTCTACTGACATGATAAATTTAAGAAAAAAGGTATTTTCATATTCATATCACTATTTAAGAAAAAAAATATTTCCATATTCATATCACTATCGCATTCGTATCTTCATATTCTTATCTATACATCATAGCCTACCAGCCATGAGAAAGCCACGTACTCATTTTTTTTAGGGTACTTTTCTTGCTCTTAGCATTTCATTCTTTGCCTCAGCTCTCAAGTTTAGCTTTGCTCATTGGAATCACTTGGTGAAGGAGTAAGCCATGTATATGTACTTTCATACGTCTGTCAGGCTACCGTCCTAAATACTTAAAAGTTATTTATCTTATCATGAGATGATCCAGCTTTACATACACTTAGCCTCAAATCATGAACAAATACAAACATCAAACAGAAGTATTTACAACATCATACAAATCAAGTAATGACCGTACAAAACTAAACTATATCTACAATGGAAGGGACAAAACTGCAGCAGAAAGTGAACAAATAACTAGCTGCTTATGCAGTGCTGTGTACAGCTTTCTACTATAAACATGCATATGGAGATATTCTAGTTGAACCTATTCTAGGTGATCATGGCCCCTCTCCTTGGCCCCCCATTCTCCCCCTTCCATATCGATAACCTCGTCCCCCGCCCCTCCGACCCCCTCTGCCTCTTGCATATCCAGCACCTGTTACGATAACAAGGTCAAAATTAGAGTGAGAGAGAGGTTAGAGGTTGCATTAGGGACAAATTGTTTCTTCTCACAAGTATATCCGTTCGTATACAAACTTGATCAATACCTCGATAGTAACCATACCCACCCCTCCCTCGACCACGTCCTCTGCCTCGTCCCCTACCTCTGCCTCGTCCTTCCATAATAAATGGCGTGCTCTCTCTACAATTATCTAGGCATCAAAAATTGAAATAGGTAAAGGAATTGAACTTTTTCTAACTCCTTGAAGCAATATTAATGAGAGGTTAGATTAAAATTTAACTATAGACAAATGACGAAATTATAATCAAATTTGCAAAGTACTTCATGCACCTAGTACTAGGTCTAGGAGTTTAGGGTTCGAATAACTGACATACAACATCTGAATATTATCTCACCTCCACCAACAAATTACTAAAATACAAATATTCAATCAATAATCATGTTACCTTCGGCATTATATGTAGAAGAAACAACAGGTTCGTCAGTTTGCTGCTGTTCTTGATTCTCGTCTATCGCTTGTTTATGAGTTGGAGCTTGATACCTAATTGTATAAATTTCTAGCTATTTCAGTTGTGTGCAACATAACTCATAAAAGATCCAGCTTTACTCAAAATAACAAAAGGATTACAGCTTCTTATTTACCCGGGAGAATTCTTATTCAGCTCAATCATTGACAAAGTGATAGTAATTAAAGAGACTTTTCGCTTCATCTCCAAGCTGCAAGATAAGGGAACCAACAAAAATTGTTTGACACCATCATTAAGGAACAAAACCTTGGCTGAGTTTCGATGCAAGGACTTCAAGAGGCTTCACATTGTGTGGATTTCCAAATTTAATCAGAAAATAGTTCAAATAATTGGAGCTTAAAGATTTGGAATTCATATATTATTACATCATCTAAACAAGGCCCAGGATATATAAATCCAGAACACAAATTCAGGCTACATTTGGATTGATGGATCTGGAGGTAGGGAGGATTTCAATCCATAATAACAAATCATTGAGATTGTTGGGATAAAATTCTATGATAACGGATTCCAAATTCTTTTAACTCCCATTTTAAACTACTTTTTGGTATTGGTGTTGTGAATCTGAAATCTCTCAAATATGAAGTCATCCGAATCCATCCTCCAAATCCAGATTCTAGAATCCAAACACTAACGGAATTTGATCAGTCAAATGGAAGAAGTGAACTTACGGATTCAGCCCCTCTTCAATGGGCTCATAGGCGTCGGTTATTGTTGTTGAGCTTGTTGATGCATTTTGATGCAATCCAGGAATTCTCTTCTGTTTTGAACACACATACACATACAGAAATGTTTTGTTTCATACATTACAGTAATTAAACTGAAATTTTATCCCATGAGAAATACTTTTATGGCCGATAAGTAATGGAAGTTGATGAATCGAAAAACTAATTAATATTAAGACCTTGATAATCTCAGCAATGGCCACAGCCTTGCTAATAGCCTGCCCCATTGCCTTCAGTGTAATCTCCTTCTCATGTTTATCCTGAACATGCAAGTAGGAATCATTATGAGTATTGATATTAATGTAACAAAGCACAAGAAGACAGAAAATTTCTTATAATACACCTTATAATACAAGCCAAGCATGAGATTATTTCATTCAGTTCCTATCTCTTGATAAACGGATTGCCACGAAAACCTTGTGAAAATGTAAATTGACTACTTCTAACTCCACCTATGCTTTCCATGTGCTTAAATTGTGAAAAAAAGAAAAAGTTCAAACACTGAAGGGTTCTCTTTCAGCTTTACACTCTGTTCAGTTAGCCTTACACCTATGAAATGCAAATAATAGAACAAGCAGTGGCGGAGCCTGGACTGAGCTCAAGAGGGTCACTTCTTGATAGCCCAGGAGGTCAAAAGCAGCCGCCGCCGCCCCCCGCCCGCAGCCCCAACACATAAGAGTAATTTTGACATCGATGGTAACACTAACAATCCTAGGCTCCTAGCTTATCTGCGGCTCTGTCACTAAGCACAAGCATAATGTTTCCAGACTTCCACTAATATTTTCATCCAACCGCTGCTAATCTCAAAAGATTAAGCAAGTCCCAAGATTCAAAAACTCGTTTTCTCAATAATTTTAGATGCTCAATAGTCAATAAAACCCATTTGAGAAGGCTCCCCGAACCCTCTCCAAGATTCAATTTTTATCACTCAATTTTATCATTCTAAACAAATAAACCCCACAACAGAAGCTGCAAGGAAAAGGCAGAGGCTGTGCGAGTATATATGAACAAAACCTGGAATAAAGAAGTGGCGTAGGCGATGTAATTGCGAATGAGGCCGTGAGCTGTGACTCTGATTTCATTCTCGTTGATGGGTTGCTGTGGTTTCGGCTTCACCACTCTCTGGTACCTTTCCATTCTTCTCCGTCCTTCAATCGTGTGTGCTTCTGGAGGATTCTCCCTTGTTGGTGCTTATTTTGTTTTGAAGAAAATAGCGGCAAAGTTGTAGACTCGTGTCAAAATGCCATAATGTCGCCTCAATCTACCACTTTCTTCGAATTTATCATATCAATTTAGCTTTGTTTTTCTCTTTTTTTTTTTTTTCTCCTTTTTAAAAGAAAAGATGAGGGAAAATTACATTTTGGTCCACCATAATTAGCCCGATTAGATATTTGGACAAGTATAATTTTATGTTTACACATTGAGTTCTATACAAATTAAGTTTAAACATATTTAGTCTCAAATGTATTTGTTTTTAAAAAATTGGAATTTTTTATACGAATATCTTTTATTTCGTGATTTTTTTCGATACATTCAACTTCATCATGTTCAAACATTGTTCTCTTAATTTTTATGTGATTCTTTTTTAATTTGGTCAGAAAGATAACGGTCGAACGATGTGTTTAAAATTAATTCTTATAAAATTGAACGGCATAAACATAAAATTTTATTAAATTAGACGCTGCATCGAATTAGTCCAATAAAGTACCCATTGTGTATAAATTATAGAGGTGGACTATTATTATTATTATTATTATTTTGGTCGAGATTGGTGGGAATGACTGAATGAGTACAAGAAAGGTGTGAGCTATCATGAAATTAATAACTGTATGGCTATATACTTGCATTTTAAATTACACTATTTTCAATATTTATTATTCTTAAGAGGGTTTTTAATTGGCTTTTTAATTATTTCTATAATATTTAAATTCAAAATCGATCGAGTGAAATTATATCTGTCGTAAATCTCAATTTATGGTATTTATTTTGAAATTATTTTTACTTTTCAAATTACGAAAAAAAAACCAAAAGCCCTTCAAAATAGAAGAATTCTATGTCAATTCCCTGATTTTTACGAATCAAATTCGTATTAAAATCGCCCCTTACAAAATATCTACCTTAACCAAAAGGCAAAAACCAACTCCCACATAATTTATTAAAGTTTCTAATTTCTCCAAAAATAACCTCAAACAATGAAAAAAGCACAACCAAGAACCACACAGAGGAAATGAACGGCAATTAGGCCTGCTCAGAATCGCGCCAACATAACTGTAAATCTCAACCCCAAGAGCATTTCCATGGCTCCTCAGTCCTCCACGTATCTCTCACGCCCACTATGAACTGCTGATTTCTTTATTATTCATAGATTCCCACAGTCTTCAAATCACCACCAGACACGCACATCACGCACTGATTTGTTTTCCCCCCTTTCTCCGCAAGTCAAATTCCCACTGTTCTGCTCCTGCATTTGCTTTTCCTGCTTCAAATCATCTGGAGGAGAAGTGGGATTTTGATTTTCGGTAGTTTTGTTTAAGAGGGTTCCGCCATGGACGCGGCTGCTCAGCTCGTTTACTGCGGACCGTTTTCTTCGGCTGCCGCCGGTAAGAGGCTGAGAAATCGCCGGGTTTTTCCGAGGGTCAGGCAAAACGCCGTCGTAAAGGCCATCGTCACCGAGCCTAGATCATCGTCAGATGCTAAGCAGACAAAAGTCGTGAATGGGTCCTCCAAAGCAGCTACTTTCAAGCCGGTCAACGGTGCATCGACTGTACGTATTTCAAAAAAAAAATTTCATTTTTTGTTTTGGGTGTGTGGTTGGCCTGAATTATGAGAATGGAGGGTTGAGTGTTGCTCGTCTCATTTTTTTCATTTCCCTTTTTTGTTTGTTAGCTGATTCGGAGAATTTTACTGACTAAATGTTCTATTAGTTGGATTATTTGGAAAATGAGGAGCAGTAGGAGAGTTAAAAACCAAAACTTTATACGAATTGTGTTCATCTAATGTAGCTCAAGAATGTAAAGAATGAATTATTGTTTGAGACAAAAGAAAGATTATTGAAACCAAAAGAAGATATTCTAACAAAACAGAGACATTCATGTAGATGCGCAAAAACAGCCCTTATTAGCCATGTGTTGGATGGAAATTCAGCTCCTTAACGAACAATCAAGCTGTTGTTATGCTCTGTGTCGGTATCATTTCATTGAAATGATGATTCTTTGTATTGTGTGTTTTTGGAAATGGCAGAGAATGCAAGATGTTTCACAGGAAATAAAGAGAGTGAGGGCACAAATGGAAGAAAACGAGGAGTTGGCTATCCTTATGAGAGGGCTTCGGGGTCAGAATTTGAAGGACTCATTGTTTGCTGATGATAGTATCAAGCTTCGTCTAGTCGAGGTACACACACTACTTTGATGTTTAAATTAATATTTAATTGTAGCAATAGTTGAAGCTTCTTCCCCTGTAACTGTATGCACTATTTCTACCTTACAGTTAGCCTGGTTGATTACCTCACATTGCTAACTGATGTTATTATTCAAATTTTAGTGAACTTTCAAATTTCTCTTGCATCTTTTGATGGTGTTATATTTCTATCGAAGTTTAGTAAATAAATATTTCCAATTTTAAGTAAATTGCAATTTGGAAATTAAGACGGGATGTTTGTGTAATTAGATATACTTATGAGGGAGGTTAGTGTGATTGACCCAGAACTAAAATTGAGTAAGCATTAAATCTTCAGATTTTCTTGCTAATTGTCCTTCATATGGTCTTAGTATTAACTAGCGATAGGATTAAACATAGATATACATATCTTTATACAATGAAATCACATTGGATTAGGATTGTTTTCCTAGCATTGGTAAAACAATATTTTGTGTATTGTGGGCTAGCAATTAAACAATTAAAAATAATGAAGAGAAAAGTATGGTATGGTGAGAGAAGTTTCTCAAAATAATTAACGTGAGTATTTGGGGAAACTGTTGAATTTTTTGCCGCCAAGTTATGTGGGTCGTAGTAATTCTTTAAAAATTTAGTAAATTCACATTTCTAGGTTGGTAAACTCATTTAAAAGTATCAAATGTAAAGTCCCTTGCTTTCTAAATGATATAGATACTAAGATGCTCTAGGTTGTTTAAAAGGACTAACCGGACTAATATATAACGACGTAATTTTACCGTTCTGCCCTCCAGGTTGATGAGAGCAGTGAGTTTCTGCCATTAGTGTATGATCCTGATACCATTTCTGCATATTGGGGCAAACGACCACGTGCTGTTGCCACTCGTGCTCTTCAGCTATTGTCTGTTGCGGGAGGTTTTCTATCGCGTCTTGCTTGGGATCTGGTAAATAATAAGATAAAAGAGGTAAGAGTCCAACACTGTCTTTCCTTTATTCGTTTCCAGTACATAGAAATGTTAAAATAATAAAATCTCTATTATTTTACTTTCTTGCTATGCAGAATGAGGTTACCCGAGCTATTGAATTGAGGGAAATAGTTACTTCGTTAGGTCCCGCATACATAAAACTTGGGCAAGCGTTGAGCATCCGACCTGATATATTGTCACCTACTGCTATGGTTGAACTACAGAAGCTTTGTGATAAGGTGAAAACTGACATAATATTATTTTTTATCTCCTCAAGTTTACATTTTGAGGTGAAACTAATAATTTTATCTCCTTAATATTTATTTGCATATTTCACAATTAACTTCTTAATCCTCGACACTTGCAGGTTCCATCTTTTCCAGATGATGTGGCTATGGCTCTTCTTGAAGAGGAGCTTGGTCAACCGTGGTATAATATCTACTCCGAACTTTCTCCTTCCCCTATAGCAGCTGGTAATGTCATTGAATCAAATTTTCTATTAATTGTCAAATGTTTCCAGAATATTAATTATGCATTATTTTGTTTGACCACTTATCTTAAGTTTACATACCTTTCTTCTCTTTTTGCAAATTAAATTGCAGCTTCACTCGGGCAGGTTTATAAGGGTCGTCTAAAAGAAACTGGAGAGTTGGTAGCTGTTAAAGTACAGAGACCCTTCGTTCTTGAGACCGTAACTGTTGATTTGTACATAATTAGGAACTTGGGTCTTGTTCTTCGTAAATTTCCGCAGGTATTAATTGTTAATTTTCTGTTCCCAGTTTATTAATGAAAGAGGTGATTGATTATAGTTGATTTATTCAGTAAGGTCTCAATTTGTGTCAGATCTCTGTTGATGTGGTTGGATTGGTTGACGAATGGGCTGCTCGTTTCTTTGAGGAGCTCGATTATGTTAATGAGGGGGAAAATGGAACTTTATTTGCTGAAATGATGCAGAAGGACCTTCCCCAGGTAATTATGCTTTAAAGTATGGCCGAAATGGAAGGACTTTATCTTGCAAAACCAGAGGCCAGTCCAAGATAAATAAATAATCTTAGGTGGAATTGGAATTGAACGATTTTAATCCGAAGGAAGGATTTGAGTCCAAATCCATCAATCCAAACATAGCTTTAATTATTTAAGGGATTTGCTTTTAACACTTTACCAGTTGGAACTTTTATTTCACATTTCACACTCTCATCATCATGATTTTTACTAATTACCGTGGAAGTTATTTCTGATGGAAAGTTGCCTAAGAGAACTCATGGAATTATTTTGCATATATTTTTAAGCTCTTTTTGGTGCACTAGAATATTTAGGAATTTTCTTGTTGAATATGTTTGCCAAAAATAGGCATGACCGCATGAGATGGTCATGTTACAATTTACGTTGTTGAGGAGCTAAAGCGTAATACAGTTAAATTTCGGTTGGTAAAGTGCAAAAGCAGTTGTGGTACGGGTTGAAGATTTTTATCCCGTTATTTAATAACACTTATATGTTCTCGTATACAGGTAGTTGTGCCCAAGACATACAGTCAATACACGGCACGAAAGGTTCTTACAACACAATGGATAGATGGAGAGAAGCTGTCTCAAAGTACTGAAAGTGATGTTGGAGAATTGGTAAACGTTGGAGTTATATGCTACCTTAAGCAGGTAATTGATGCCTCTGGGTGCTTTCAAATATAGTAATTTTATGTAGGGGTGATGTTAAATGGCTCTTAATTGATGAAATTAATTAACTATCTTATTTTACTTCTCCAATTCGGATCTGCAGCTGCTTGATACGGGTTTCTTCCATGCCGATCCACACCCAGGGAACTTAATTCGAACTCCAGATGGGAAGTTGGCTATTCTAGATTTTGGTAAAATATATATCACTCATCATGCCGTACATCGTAAACTTCACATTTTTTAGTATAGCTGCGCAAATTGTTGCAAAAATTTTCCAAGCCTTGTGTATGCATAAATTTGCGAGTTTTTTTGTGTATTATTAACTGGTGTTCAAACTGGCAGGCCTGGTCACAAAGTTGACTGATGATCAGAAATACGGCATGATTGAAGCTATTGCTCACCTTATTCACAGAGATTATTCTGCTATTGTGAAAGATTTTGTGAAACTCGGATTTATTCCCGAAGGAGTTAATTTAGAACCTATTTTGCCTGTGCTGGCCAAGGTCTTCGATCAGGCACTCGAAGGAGGAGGAGCAAAAAACATCAATTTTCAAGAGTTGGCATCGGATTTAGCACAAATTACTTTTGACTATCCATTTAGAATTCCACCTTATTTTGCACTTATAATTAGAGCAATCGGTGTGCTTGAGGGAATAGCTTTGGTGGGAAATCCCGAATTTGCCATTGTCGACGAGGCCTATCCCTATATTGCACAGGTACATAAATGCAACATTATTTTCCTTAAATCATGTTTAATCTCATTTCTTTGACTTTTTACATCTGTCTCAATTTTCATTCTGTTTGTATAAATGGTATGAAAATTGATTGAATTGATATTATTACTAATCTTTCTTTAAAAAAAAAGGAAAGGATTAATAATTTCTTGACCCCATTTTTGTGGATATTAGAGATTACTGACAGATGAATCTCCAAGACTAAGGTCTGCTTTACGCTACACAATATACGGGAAAACTGGAGTCTTTGATGCTGAAAGATTTATTGATGTCATGCAAGCCTTTGAGAATTTCATAGATGCAGCAAAAAGTGGAGGTGGAGAAAATCTTAACGGAAGAATGGCAGAGCTTGGTGTTCTAACAAATCAGCCAAATACTTTACTTCCTACTTTTACCGGTGATCGAGGCTCTACTCAATTACAACCAATCCAAACAAGAGCAGCCTTGGGGTTTTTGCTGTCCGACAAAGGAAATTTCTTTCGAGAATTTCTGCTAGATGAGGTATATTTCACTTTCGGGTTAATTTCGTTTTTAGTACACTGCTAAGCAAAAAGTGTAGTAACCGCAATATGGTGAGAAGAGTGGTATTATCCCTTTAATTTCCCAAATGAGAACTGTTGGTCACATTTTACGTCGATAACCAAATAAATAGCTTTGATATTCCTGTGAAATATTGATATTGTCCTAGTGATGTTAATTTTGGTATTTATTTGGCAGATTGTGAAGGGGATAGATGCTATCACTAGGGAACAGCTTGTGCAAATACTGGCATTTCTTGGAATAGGAAATGTATCTCCTGTTTTTAGCTTGGTTCCTTCTTTCGGACCGATCAGGACAGCTGCACTTCTTCCCACAGTTACGGAGGAAGACAAGGTCATTCTCAACAATGTGCAGAGAATCGTCGAGTTCTTAGCTGCTGGAAGTGCAGCTACATCAAATCAGGTAAACTACAAGTTTTTGTTTAGATTTACATGTAAATATTTTACATTTAAACCAATATTGGTTGCCAACTTTAGAATTGTAAATCTTAATATTCATCTTGATGTTTTGCATACCTGCTTGGTAAAAGATTTTTTTTTTTTTTTTGAAGAATATGCTAAATTGAGGTGGATGATAGAAAACAAATTGCAAATAGTCCCACGTGGCTTTTATCTAATAAACTAATTAGTATTTATCTTAAATTTATTAAGTATATTAAATATAAGGGATGGTTACACTGACATACCCTGAGGTTTGGTCTTATTACACGAACTTCCCCTGAGATTTGAGAAATTATAGGAACTTCCGCTATCAGGGAATTTATTACATATTGATTGGTAAATTTTCATGATTCTTATAGATACTGTATTCTGCCACTTATTTAATAATTGACTCTAAATTTATGTCTATAATAGAATGCGTTGCGCGAAACTTCATCGTTTGTCAGTTAAAGCTTTTGTAATTTCTCCAACCTCAGGGAAGTATGATTAGTCATGTGTAGTTATGAACCTCAGCGTAAGGCGGTGTTATCATCCCTAAAACTAAACCAAATATTTACTGTGAAATTATGTATTTAGTATTCGTTATTAAAATTTCATTGGACATTTATTTTGCACAGACAATGAGAGGCCATGTTCTCTTGTGCTTTTACTAGCAAGCACATTTCGAATTGCTCTTTCTTGCCTGTAATGTTGTGAGATCAACAGCTTCAGGACTTTCTTGTCTGTTTTTACAGGGCATTAACGTTCCTCAAGTGATCCAAGAGCTACTTCCAGTGCTGCCAGGGCTTTCTGCCAAAGTGCTTCCTGAGGTGCTGAATCGATTATCATCCCGAATATTCGCCCGTATAATCCGAGATACATTGTTGTAAACACGAACCGTCACATTTCTGCTTGGTTATATAGTATATACCCACACACATTTATTTACAGACAGATATATCATAGATTATTTGGAATAGTTAAATGTACCCTGCTGCACTTTCCTATGTAATGTAGATGTTGTATATGATATAGTCTGTCTCAAGTCTCAACGAATTTGTAATTGTATATTTACTGATCAGAATATCAATAAAAGCTAACATTTTCCCTTCTATTTCAAACTATATTTACTGATAGGTTTAGTTAGTACGTTCGTTCGGTATGTGATACGTTTAAGATGATTAATCGGTACTCTGGTAAATTTAGAAGTATAATAATATTATAGATTTTTTTATTAAATTCACCACATGAATGTTATTTGACACAACATGCACTAAAATAATATTTTTAAAAATATTTTGCATCATAGATCGCATATTGTTACACTGAAGTGATAGGTTATAGTAATTGCTGCATCTATTCAAAATTTTAACTAAGAAAGAATTTTATATGAAAAACTTGAGAGGGCCATATAGTGATTAGTGACTGACTGACTGGATATATTTTTGAAACATTAATTTAATGATGAATACAAACATAGAGTATTATTAAGAAAAATTATGTCATGATGTGCAAGATTTAAAAACTAATTTATAATGAAAGATGGTTATTTTAGTAAACTATAAACACATATGTGATTCGAAAAAAAAATAATTTGACATAAATTTAAGTAGTAATCTAATTAGTTATAATATATAACTTTGGACTATTTTATTTTTAGCATTAAGGAATCTGAACATAAATATAGAAAATAGTATTAAGAGAAAATTGCAATTTTAGTATACCAACTTATCCTAATTCGCAATTTTGGTATAAAAAAATTTTCGATGAAAAAAGTAGCTCATAACTTTAAAAATTCGCAATTTTATGCATTATTTGATCCGAGTAAATATGATCCACCGGAAAACCACGTGTCCGTTGGAGAATTTGCCATGAAGCGAGGCTTTGCAAGCTTCGGGCGATTTTTTCGGCGGGTTATATCTATTCGGATCAAATAGTGCATGAAATTACGAACTTTTAGATTTATGGGTAAATATTTTTGTACCAAAATTACAATCTACTCTGGTATTAATGGACAAAAACTTTTCATGCATCAATTTAGCATGCAAGAATCAATAAACTTCTTCAATGCAACCACCGACGACCCATTCTCCCGCACCGCCGCCTCCGCCGCAGCTTTCATTTCCCCGACACGGTGCCTGATGCCCCTCCCAACGCCCGACCCCATCAGCTCCCTAACTCGTTTTTCCAACTCCGCCGCTGTCACGAACCCATCCGCCGCTTCCTCCACCGCCACCGCCACCTTCATTTCCTCCACCATGAAAACCCGATTCGTCCTCTGCTCTGCGTACATCGGCCAGCAAAGCATCGGCACCCCTTGCGATACCGCTTCCAAAATCGAGCTCCTCCCGCAGTGCGTCACGAACCCTCCGACCGAGTCGTGACTCAGTATCTCCTGCTGAGGCGCCCACGATTTTATCACGAAGCCCCTGTCTTTGGTTCTCTCTAGAAAGCCCGCCGGCAGAAACTCGTCCAAGTTCGGATCGCCGCCGCTGACGGCGGGCGGATTCCGCACCGACCAGAGAAACCTGTGGCCGCTGTTTTCCAAACCAACGGCGATTTCTCTCAACTGTTCGCCGGAGAACAAACCCCATCTGCCGACACAGAGGAAAATCACGCTTTTCTTGGGCTGTGAATCGAGCCACCGCAGGCAATCTTCCCGGGCGGTGGCTTTTCTGCTGCTCTGCTCAATCAAGGGCCCGATTAAGTAAACCGGCGGAGTGGGTCCGTTGGGAACGCACAACCCGTTTGATAGAGCTTCCTTGGCTCTGTATTCGAGCGCATCAAAGGCGTTCACAATGATTCCGGTGGATTTCCGCATGTTCTTCGCGGTGCAAACAAAGTGTTTGTAAGAATTACTCTGACGATGAAGTATGTGCTTGGGGTGATCCGAAGAGTGAATTAGGGGGCAGCCGGGATACTCAACTACGTCGTTCAATTCGGCGATGTCGCCGGCAATGGTTTCGTCGACGGTGGGGAGATAAAGGAAGCGGCAGAGGCCGAAGGCGCCGGTGCTCAGGTAGAAGTACGTGGGTACATTCAGGCTTGTTGAAACTTCAAACGCTGAGTTGCAGAAGAAGTCGATTATAAAAGCTTTGATTCTCGACTTCTGCGAGATTTCTTGAAGTGTGTCCTGAAGGTTTGCGTTGTTGAGACGGGGGATTTCGAACAGAAGCTCTACGAGGTCGGTTGTCATGTTTGGAGGAAGAGGAGCGGCGACCAGGCGGCGGTAGGTAATGGAAGGCGCGGTGGAGATGGAGGCGGCGGATGATTCCACGGCGGAGCAAAGGATGATAATGGGCAGGGAGCGGTGGTGTTTGGTGATGAACTTGGCTAGCACAGACATGGAGTTAAGGTGCCTTTCTGAAGAATAAAGAACTATGACAATGTCTTCCATTGATTAATCTTGGAAAAGGAAACAAAACGAGGAAAAGAGAAGAGAAGTGCGATTTTATTCCAAAGATTGTTAAGTGTATTGTTTTTTTATAGGGTGAGTTTATTCTGAACTTGGTTTAATTCAATCACTGTAATGAGATAGCGATATTTGACGCTAATCTTGTAATCGACATAAATGTTACATAAAAATGATCAAATAATAAATATAATACACTTGTACTTGTTGATATTATTCATGTGAGTTTAGGTAAAATGATCAAAAATAGTAAATATAATACACTTGCACTTGCTCATACTCTTAGTCCGATTTAATCGACCCGAATTAAAATATTTCCTTTTTATAGTTTATAGATGATCTTATACAAAGAACGATGAGATGATTGGAATTAATCGGACTTTTAAAATTTAGAACCGCCGTAATTCCATAGGACGAGGGATAACCAAAACTAATCCAAAGAACATGGCTTTGTCATCCAACGTTAATACGTTGAAATTTATATATATTTGTTTATTATTCTTAAATCATGCTTACATTGAATTTTGATTTTGATTTTCCTACTAAGCCATATTATTTTATTTTTATATGAAAACGTGGACCAATTTTACCGTCTTTCAGAGTTGACATTGAATCATATAATAAAGTTGCAACTTTATTATATTCTGATTTTTAAAAGCTATTAGTCCACATAAAGCGTGCAATATTGAGTCATTGGCGTACTCGTGGTGGCGACCTATACATATATACTAATATTAGTCTAGTGGATACCGGTAGGTTACGCTACCTAATACGAGTGCAAATTAGTCGAGCCAGTTCATGTAGCTCCTTGACTCGAACTCAAGCTTTAAAAGACAAGAGTTTGACTTCAAACCAATCTCGAGTTTGGTGTGTCTAAACTCGAGGCTTGCGAATTGGTTCGCTTATCGAGATATAGTTTAATAAATGCTATATAATTTTTATATACATGTATAGATCAATACACACAAAAAAGATACAATATAAAACTCCCAACAAAAATGTAATCACAGAGATGTAATATGTCGTAAACATCTCAATGGAAGTGTAAATTTACAACCATAACATCAATAGCTTACTTTTCCCCCTCTATACAAGACTTTGTTGATGCAGAACTAATTACCAGAACCTGATATTGTTCGTCCTAGGACATAGGGACATTGGATGACTCTGGATCAAGAACCTCGACCATACGCGAGTACATCTCAAACAAGCACTCGTAATGCTCAAAACCGGGCTTAATACCATAATGCTCGATCATGTAATAGAAATACTCGCGACCCTTTTCGAAGTTGCCTGTATGCAGGCAAGCAGATAAGACCCCTGCAAAAGTTATTGCATCAGGCTTTACATCCAGCTTTTCCATCTCCTCGAAATACATAAGGGCTTCTTCCCCGCGCCCGTGAACTCCAAGGCTCGTGATCATCACGTTCCAAGTTGCCACGTTCCTGATTTCCATGTTTTCAAACACCCGTTTTGCATACTCCAAACTGCCACATTTGCTGTACATATCTATGAGGGCTGTTCCGAGAAAAACCCCAATCTCAAATCCGTTCTTGATTGCAAAGTCGTGCACCCAATGGCCCAATTTAAGGCTGCTTAACTCGACACAAGCCATAAGAAGAGCAACCAGTGTGTATTCGTTGGGCTTTACACTGTCCCTCTGCATTTCAGAGAATAGTTCGAAAGCCTTCTCTGGTTTCTCACTCTTGGCGTAAGCATTGATCATCGCCGTCCAAGAGACTACGTTTCTGTTGGGCATTTGATCAAACATCTGTTGTGCGGCATCCAACTCCCCATTACTGACGAGCCCCGATATTATGGTCGTCCAAGACACAACAGTTCGAAGGCGCATTTTGTCGAACACCTTAAGCCCATCGTCCACAACCCCACATTTCATGTATAAATCCATCAACACGTTATCCAAGTACGAATCTCCAGAAAATCCAGATTTAACAGCAAGACCGTAAACCTCTTTTGCCTTCTCAACGCAACCAGCGGCTAAACAAGCTTTCATGACAAATGGGAACGTGAATTTATCCACACTAACACCACGACAAACCATTAAATTGTAGAAAAGAATAGCCCTCCGTGAGCATTCATTCACAGTGTAGGTCCTGATAAGCAAATTCCAAGCAAACGTCGACGGCTCCTCAATCTGTTCAAACACTAAAGCCGCGTAATCGAGCTCACCATAGGAAGAACAGAGCCGAATCAACTTCGTGACAATCACTTGATGCTCGTGGAGGCTGCTCCGAATAATTCTCGCATGAATCTGCTTCATTTGCTTGAAACTAGCGCATTTCTTGAGAAATATAACAGCATCTTGCGAAGTGAAACTTGGCCCGGATGCTGTGCGCAAATTTCTGGCCGGTGGAACATCGAGAGTGCTCAATGAACAACAGCATGCAATCATTATTGAGCACCAGGTGTTTGAATTAACGTCTGTTACGCGAGTGAGGTCTCAACAATTGAGATGAATTTAGGAAAAGTGAGACGAAAAGCATACTTGTTTTCTGTATCAATGGACTGGCATTGATGTGCATACAGCATACGTATGAATCGTTGATCTCCTCTGCGGTGCCATTGATAAGAATCGAACCAGCCACAGGGAAGAGATAACTCTCAAACAAGAGGAGGAAGACGATATGAATTAACTAACTAAGTCCAAATAAAAATAATAAATATGAAAAATATGGCCCAAGTGAAAAAATATGTCTAAGATAATTTTAAATCAAGAATTTATTCGTATGTAATATATACTATATATAAGTAAATATGGAATTTTGTATTTATATTTATTTTATATTTGATTAAATAAATATGGTTGAGAAGTATCATCAAATACATGAAAGAAAGAACAAGAAGGAATGAGCTCAGCTTAAATAGGACTTGAGTTAAGCCCTAGGGCCTAGGCAGGGCTCGGTGCGTTTGAATTCTACATCTGAAATTATTCGTTCTGAAATGAACGAGAATATATCGTTGTTTGTCCAAATTTTTTAATTTATATAAGTTCCTGACGTTTTACGAATCTAGTCAGGGTGCGACTTAGGTCAAGTAATACAAAGAAGATAGAGTTCACTCAACGATTGTTTTTGGGTTCGAACTCCATATGGGGAAGGAGCATTGTTGTTTGCGGGGTCTCGATCATTTACGTGGACCTACTTTTCATTCTATTTGTGGGAATTTGATGATCTATAGACCGCCCCTAACGAACAATTGACTGATCCTAATATTATTCTTGTGTTTTAAATTTTCATTTAAAATACTTTTTTTTTAACTTAATGTTATTCACGCTATCAAAATGAATTAAAATTTTCGAAAACAATTGAATTTATAAATAACATACATGTATCTTATAGAATATGAAGCAATTAATTTATAATTACTAGAAGTTAGAAAACTATGGGAAAACATAGATAAGTATGTTGACACAAAATCAAGCGTGTGAAAATAGATGAAAATTCCTTTGAAAATATCTTAGGCGGTACAACTCAATCAAGAAAATGGAAGAATTTTGAGCAAATTAACACATTCTGTAATATAGACTAATTGACCAATTCCTATAAAGAAAATATAGACTATAGCTCATTGTTAGCCAATAATTTGTTATTTGCTATAGTTGTCATTTGTCAATATTGATAATTGACTATTTATATTATTTCTATTGTCCCTTCTCAACATAATAATAATAATAATAATAATAATAATAATAACAATAAAAAAAAAAATAATAATAAATTATAGTTTGATAAATAAAAAATTATTATTTTCTTAACTTAAGGCAAAATTTCAAGAAAGGATGCAAAATTCAATGCCCCTCAACTTGTGATGTATGATATTTGTAAAAATATTATTTTATCTTATCGAATATCATGTCCGATATTATTCATACAAAAAATTAAAAAAAAAAATCGTATTATATCATTTTTATACTCGTACATCATAGCTCTTATGCCTCAACCCTAACTTGACTTTATAATAATTCTTAATAAAACATTCACATATTAAAGTCATAGTTTAATCAAATACTTCGAAAATTCAAATATGAAATTACACTTATATCTGTTATATAAATGCTAACTATTTAAATTATAAAACTAATTTTCTTTATTTTACGCTCTCTTCCAAAATAATCTCTTTTACATCAATAACATATTGTATGTTAAAATGTGTATTAAATACAAATTATTCTAAAGGAACTTAGAGAATATATTTATAATTTCGAAATTATACATAGATACATACATACATCATACATGCACTTCACACATTCATACATACATACATACGCAGTTGCAGAGTCATTCAGTCTTTCGTCTTCCCATTTCGCTCCATATAATCCAACCAAATCAAACGAAATCTCCAAAAAATGGAAAGATTCTCAGATTTATCTTGAAATTGCACTCGCAGAGAAATATAGCACAATCAATTTCCTTGCTCTCAAATTTATTACCCAAAATCCTCATTCCTACCGCTTCTGCGACTCCTCGATCTGGCCGGCGGGCGGCGGTTGGATTTTCATAAAGCTATTTTTATTTGACGGGAAACACCCCGAGCTTTCCGTAGCCACCGGAGTTGAGGTAATTCAGTTTTTCTACAGTTTATGACGGATTTTCTAAGTTGTTACTGTTTAGGGTGCAAATATCGGCGATCTATGGGTGTTTTCCTGAAATTGATGCAATATTTATGGGGTTTTTTTGCTACAAATTCAATTCTATGCTATGTTTATGCATTTTACAAGTTTTTTGGAGTTTTTGCATATGCATTTCAATTATGCTGAAATTTCTAAATACTAAGACGTGTGAAAAACTGGATTTTTTTTGTGTGTTTTAACTATATTGAGTGGCTGAAGTTGGATTATGCTTATACATGTGTTCAATTGCAGATTCATGGTGCGGATTTCATTGGGGTTTGGGGTAATTTAGCAGAATCATCAGTTTCTTTTAGATATTGGAAAATGATAAATAGAACTTTGCAGTATTAGCAAATAACGATGTGACTATTCTCTCAATCCAAACCAGTCATCATGACAGATTCAGCATAGTATTTTCTGCACAATAATGCAATTAAGGTTTTCTGTGATTTGTACAAGTATCATATTGTCACTAAGAACACCCAAATGAAAAGTAGAATGCAACTCCTCAGATTCCATTCTTGCATCCCAGATGGTCTCTCTCATTTGAAATTAATTTTGTTTTCTAATTTGGCATTGAAAAAGAAAGCAATTATAAAGCAGAAGTGCCTTTCCCATTGGTCGATCAGCCAAAAGATATAAATCCCCATTTACAGGATGTAGTTAGAGTATTAAGCAAGAAATTGCACTGTTTTTCTCCAAAAATAATGTGTAGTATAGTTGAGATTAATTCATTTCTCTAAATAGAAGATCTTTGTTTTTTATTCTCTGCTTCCTCAAGAGTGAAATCTTAAAATTGTGTGATACGGATTTGTATCAAGATCTGTTTTCTTTCTAAAACACAATAGATGTGCCTATGCTTGATACATGGTTTGTGCGTGTAATTCTACCTTTCTTTGCCTTCAGGAAAAGTAAATTCTCTTTTTCCTGTGTTTCCGTCATTTCAAGTTTTTGCATCTCCCTACTTCCAGATTCTCAACTTTTTAAAGCATTTTGTTGCCTTTTCCCTCCCTTTTATTTTCTTTTTACCATAGTTTGCACCAACCTGCATAGACTTTCTTGTTTATATGTGATATGGTCTGGGTCGAAAGGATTTATATTCGCCCTTCTTCTCTTGCTTCTATTTTCTATTTATATAGTGAGAAAGATAGGGGTGGCCGTGGGATTCTTTTCGATAAGGTGATATATCTTAACACTTTCAAAATCTTTTAAGATTCTACATTCTATTTCCTTTATAAGTTATAATTGTGGATTTTCTGTTGTTTTTGTATCATCTGAGTACTTGCAAACTGTATGTTTTGTATATTTCATTTTTTCTGAAATCTTGTGTTGGAAATTTACAACTCTTTTATTGATATTGATATGGATTCTGTTTGTTGAATTCACTAGTTTGAGAACTTATTTAGGTTGGCTCGAGGCAGTTCTACTCATCATAAATTATTATTGATCTGGGAAGAGGAAGTTCTTTAATTTGCTTTTCTCTTAGTGGATCTTTGGATGGTTGAATTTGTCTCTCTGCTAGCTTAGCATTTGCCATCCCCTGTATACTTCTGAGGCATGTCGGCTGTTGATGTATCGAAATATGAACATAGTCCTGTTCATAAGGCCATAATTTTGAAGGATTATGTTGGCCTCAGGAGAATTATTGCAGGACTTCCCCGTCTTTGTGACCCATCTGAGATCCAGACAGAATCAGTTTCACTCGCAGAAGAAGCTAAGGCTGATGCCATATCTGCTGCAATTGATAGGCGTGATGTACCAAACAGAGAGACTCCTCTTCATTTGGCTGTTAAATTTGGTGACGAGACTGCCACAGAAATGCTTATGCTTGCTGGTGCAGATTGGAGCTTGCAGAATGAACAGGGTTGGAGTGCATTACAAGAGGCCATATGTAATAGAGAAGAAGGAATTGCCAAAATCATAGTCAGGCATTATCAGCCGTTGGCTTGGGCAAAATGGTGCAGAAGATTGCCTCGCTTGATCGCTACCATGAGAAGGATGCGAGATTTTTATATGGAGATTACATTTAATTTCGAGAGCTCAGTCATTCCGTTCATTTCCAGAATCGCCCCTTCTGATACGTACAAAATCTGGAAAAGGGGTGCAAATTTGAGGGCAGATATGACTTTAGCTGGTTTTGATGGTTTCAGAATACAACGCTCAGACCAGAGTATTTTATTCCTTGGTGATGGATCAGAGGACGGTCAAGTTCCTCCTGGATCACTTTGCATGATCTCACACAAAGATAAGGAAGTTATGAATGCTTTGGATGGTGCAGGTGCACCAGCAAGTGAGGCAGAAGTAGAGCAAGAAGTGACTGCAATGTCTCAGACCAATATATTCCGGCCTGGAATTGATGTGACTCAAGCAGTTTTATTGCCTCAAACAACGTGGAGGAGACAGGAGAAGACAGAAATGGTGGGCTCCTGGAAAGCTAAAGTATATGATATGCATAATGTGGTTGTGAGTATTAAATCAAGGCGGGTCCCAGGAGCCATGACGGATGATGAATTCTTTAACTCCTCGAATGAAAACGAAACAGAGAGTGAGATTGATGATGTTTTGACAGAGGACGAGAGAAGACAGCTCGAGGCTGCTCTTAAGATGGACCAGTCAGATTCGAGCAATGAAACTGGTGAAGGCATTATTTCGCACCGTCATAGTTGTTATGATCACAGGGATGTGCCCATTGAGGGGGTAAATGGAGTGAAAAATGGAGAAATAGAAACCAAACAGGAAAAAAAGGGATGGTTCAATGGCTGGAGGAGAAGGGAAAATAATAAACAGGAAAATGAAAAAAAGATTGCTCCTCCAAGAAGTTCTTTGTGCATGGATGAAAAAGTTGGTGATCATCTTGAGGAATCTTCTCCTAGAAGTCAAAATAGAGCAGGGAGACACTCTATCGAGGTGGTGGTGAAACGGGACGAGCATCGGAAGGGAAGAGATTCTAAAGCTTCTACTTCATCAGCAAACGGTGATAATGGAAATAGAAGAAAGGAGAATGAGTACAAGAAAGGTTTGAGGCCTATTCTCTGGCTTTCTCCAGATTTTCCATTGTCAACAGAAGAACTCCTTCCGTTGCTTGATATTTTAGCTAACAAAGTTAAAGCTATACGGCGCTTAAGAGAGTTGTTCACTACCAAACTGCCAAAGGGGACTTTTCCTGTCAAGGTTTGCTTCTCATACTTCTGGCAGTTAATTGAACATGATTTCATTCTTTATTGAATTTGTATTTGTTTGAAGTAATATTTGCAGTATTCATAGGCGGACATATGTGTTTAGTAAGTATAATCATAATCTAACTTTTATTAATATGGGTTCATCCTGCAATGTCATAATCTTGTTAAATGAAGCTTACGGTAAAGGGTTGTCATCTTGTCGAGTACTGGGGATGGGGGTCCGCTATTCTTGATGACAAATGCATTCATCTTGTGCATTTGAAATCAGCTGTGGTGGGTGCCTTTCTATGGCCTTTTTGAATGCTCATGATATCAATTTTTGTCAAGGTGTATTTCTGATATTCTTTCTGAATATCATGTAGTACACTTGCATTGTGACTATTATATATACTATTCCTTCCTTTTTGATTCTTTGTTCATTCCACAAAACAAAAATACATAAAAGATCCTTCTATGGTAGCGCTATATGAAGAAATAGAATAGGGATATCTACCCCCTCTGCAAATATCGACGCCTATCTTCAGTTTATGGTTGATCTTACCACATAAGAAAATTGTCAGAGTCTTCAAAACCCTTTTTTTAACAAAAAAAAAGTATATACTATCATCTGTTGCAACTGTTACTCTCAATAACGCATGTCTTGTTGTTTCAGGTTGCCATTCCTGTAGTTCCAACAATCAGGGTTATGGTTACATTTACAAAATTCGAAGAACTACAGCCTTTGGATGAGTTCTCGACGCCCCCATCAAGTCCAACCGCAGTAGCCAAGGAGAGCCCTTCCGCCCCTCAACCCTCGACTTCATCTTGGTTCCAGTGGATAAAATCTCCTTATCAACGCCCCTCTTCTTCGACTGCTGGCTCGAGCAGCAGAATCGAGAACATCCAAGACCCCTTTGCTATTCCTTCTGATTATTCATGGATCACAGCCGAAGCAAAGAAAAAGAAAATGCAGGAAAAGAGCAAATCCAAGAAAGCCAAAAGTCAGAAGTAAGTTACAAATCTTTTAGTGTTGGATAATGTGATTGATTGTAGGGTTTATGATAGTTGGAAATTGTGGTATATCATTGTGGGGGGTTTATAGAAAGCTGAAAATTTGTGATTCTTGTAACCATTATATGATGATGATGATTTGTTTTTAATTAATTGTTTGGATATATGGACAGTTCACATCTCATACTGACCTATAATTTGTATATTTTTCTATGTTCTCTAACATTGTTTGTTTATTGGCTTAGTTGCAGTTTGAACAACCCGAATCAGTCTTGTAATTTTATTTTTCTTCTCTAATACTTTGCTTTTCTTTAATGTTGCTTCTAAAGTCTCTTTTAAATACATTTATTTTACCTGAAATCTTAATATATCTTATAGTAATTTTGAAGAGGTTATGATCTTATCCCAGGATCTTATATGTGAATGAATGTTCGATTAAATTGCGTAGGAATTGTTCGATAAAAAAAAAATTCATTTTAAAGAACTTTCAAACTTCCAAGATGTTAATCTTAAATTTTAAATTCAATAAGAATTAAATCTAAGAAAATAAAATAACTTTTAACTATATATTGCCGTAATTAAGACTAAGGAGTTTATTAGGCTCCAAGGCAAAAGTTAACCCAAGTCAAATTTATAAATATCTTATGGAGTTTGTAAGCTCACCAAAATTGGAATATAATAATCCACACTCATCGAACCAAATTAATTATACGACAAATGTATTTTACTGATCACTCTCTTGCAATTTTACTGGTTACTTTTTTTTAAAAATAAAAATAATGGTACTAATTACACAACAAGTTTAATTAATACACTCTTTCTCTCGTATTACTATTTTGCCGGATGACCTGATAACATGTCCCATTTTGATTTTTGAATCCATCAAACATAGGATGTTCAATAAATTGTCGTAATAAAAATTGTTGTCATGTTAGAAACCCTAATTTGCAAAGGGAATGAATGATATGGTTTGCAGCTCCTTACACCTCCATCACAATCTCAAATGTAGAAACTTAGATATGATATTCATGTACCTAGCTTCATCATTGAATGGAACATTTACAAGAGCTCCCTACTCCTCCTAAATCTCCTTCTTCGCTGCAAATATACATCACAAAACAGATTAAACCTACAACTTAATTAGTAAAAATACCAAGCAAATTCATGTTTATAACATTATCCCTAATGTTAGACCTAATATTAACGGGAAGCCGTGGTGGAGACGAGGGATTGTCGGTTCTAACTTCAAAATTATCCCGAACCCTAAACACCGGTTTTTCAATCTAACAATAGGTTGAGAGAACAGAAAAAGGATAGAAATATATATACTAATGAATAGCATACCTTGGTTCAAATTCTTGGACATGAGCAATGTCTTTGCCATGAGCATCAGACCAGCTAACTTTCCTCATCTGATTATTCATCTCCACCATTGATGCCTTCTTCTTCTTCTTCAGATTACTCTTCACTGGTTCAATTACTTGAACCCCTTTTCTGCCATTATTGCTTAGTTTATTACTCCTCTTAATAATATTAATGTCGCCACCTTTTGAATATTCATCACTTCGATCCATAAATACACCTTCATCTCATCATCTTTAGCATTTGGTTATTTATAATCTCTCTCCCCCTCTCTCTCTCCCTCTCTCTGTATATATATATATATATATATATATATATATATATACATATGCATGCCCTCATGATTGGATTTTGCTTCACTATTAAGAGAGTGCATGGGCTGTGAAATTAAGTTATAAGGTGCGAGATTATACTGAAAACCAGTTCAAGTTGTCTAATTAATTCTATTTTTTTGTCTTACATATAAAAAATGTTATACATTTTATGTACATGAAAATATATTTCTACGTATATATTGGTATATATAGAACCCAATTAATTAATGGTAAATAGATTTGTATGTGTGATGTAATTAATTAATTAATTTGAAGCTCTCAAGAAAGCGATCAATAATGGGATAATTATAATTGCGTGTCTCTAATACTTAATTAGGGGCGGCCAAGCAAGATTTGGAAAATAATTTTTTCGAACAACAACTAATTAAAAGGGATATTTTGATGGACTTATAGTAAAGGTGGGTAAAAATGGAGCAGTTTAGATTCATTTATGACATATAATCATGAATCAAAGTACTCATGCTTCTTATCCACTAGGGCTTTTTCCCCCCCCCTTTCCCTTTTGCTTTTGGCCTCATTAGAAAGCAGTGGCGGAGCCAGAAATTTGATTCAGGGAGGTCATATTAGGCTTTTCCATATATACATATATATATATATATATATATATAACCTTGTGAAATATTGAAAATGTAAGATAAACCCTATGTTTCAAAAATTAGCATAAAAAATCTCGTGTTTTATAAAAATAAACATAAAAACCCTTAGACGTTGTTTGAGTCATATGTGTTGGCCTTATTCACGAAAATAAAAGCAAAAATTAGACAAAAAAATATTTACGAAGAAATATAATAGAATATAAAAGAAAATATTTGGAATGATAAATACAAGAAATAAATGAAGAATATAAATACCACAAAAAAATTTATTAGGAAGCAAAACACGAAAGGAAAGACATAAATCAAAAGTTGGTAGAAAACACATTTTTGTAAAGAAAATTCGCTGAATCCGAGCATGCGGCCATAAGATTTTCTGTACAAAATTAAGAAAAATTCAAGGTTTTCTATGAGATTTTATATAACAAAGGGTTTTTTACGCTCATTTCGAATAACACAAGAGAATTGGGAATATATAATTCATGTATTATTTGTGTGGTCTCAATTATTAATAATTTATTATATTGTTATTTTTTGTTAGAATAATTTATTATATTGACCCTCACTAGTATTAATTTTAGCTTTGGTGAGGGGGATCAATAATGAAAAATTCCATAAAATTACATACATTTATCTCTATATATATATATATATATATATATATATATATATAAAAGAAAAAAAAAAAAAAAAAGGTTGAGGGGGGTCAATTGCACCCCCTCATGAAGCTGTGGCTCCGCCACTGTTAGAAAGGTTATTTTTTTTTAAATGAAAGCAACAAAAATTACAAAATTAATAAATATAACATGCTTTAATAAGCTTCTAATTAGCTTATAAGTCTCTAACCTAGTGAAAATTTTACCAAGTTCATATGAGATCTTGGCTTCGAATTCTCATACGTATACAAGGTATTGTTTTGTTTTAGTTTTACGCAAGATAAAAACTACATTTGCATGAGAATATTCGATGATGGCCGGCCCGTGCGTATACAAGGTATTGTTTTAGTTTTACACAAGATAAAAGCTACATTTGCATGAGAAATTGAGAATCGATGATGGTCCGAACAATTGGGGTTCAACTTGGAGATGTTAGAATATATATTTAGCCTAACTCACCTCAAAAGTTAGCTGATGAGATAAAAATTACCAGACATTATTACGGTAGCACATAATTTGATAATTAATTAATATAAGACACACTAACATATATTGATATTGTGCATCATTCTCGTAATGAGTTGGGATTTCCCCCCATCATTATCTTTATATATTTCATTATACATTTACCTTTGTTCATGATTGTGCTTTTACAAAGCGAAAGGTATAAAGAGCATCATGCGCGTGTGCAATGTTGATATAAAGTGTTATTTTGTACTCATAATATTGTGGCATAATAATGTTGCATGTCTCTAAACTCCACACAAATATTGGCATAATGAGTAGCATCAAATTGACATACAAACATTAATAACTTGTTGGCCGTTATGCGATATGCGATGTTGCACGCATTATTTTGCATCGTTGAGTTATTTATTTATTTATTTATTTATTTATTGGAGGGGGTGTTCTCTTTCTATTTTGAATTGTTAAAAAATAATTGTTATTTTTGAAGACATTGGAATATATATATATATATATATATATATATATATATATATATATATATATATATATATATAATATGTGTGTGTTTCGTTGAATGATATAAATTTGACATGTTATTTAGTTTCTAAAGGTGTAAAATGTTCCCTATTGATGGTAACTGAAATACACTATTTGGTGATTATAAATTTGATTATGCACTCTTCTATTAACATTAAATACAAGTCGGATAGGAGCATATTTGAGACAAACTACTGTATGAACTATCCAAAGTTCGAGATGGGTTTAGACTTCAACGTCTATGCATGATTAGAGCCCGAAACAACCCATGAGACTTGAAAAATTACAAGATTGATCAAATATTAGATCGTCCTTGGACATCCCATGAGGATTGGAAAGCCAGAGAATTCACAATCTATTGAACTCCCCAATAGATTCACCCTCGAGAGTTACAACCCTAAAAAACACACTACAAAAAAAACACTTTTTTGTGACAAAATAATTTGTCGCAATACATGACAATTTTGTCATAATAGATCTATTGTGATAATTATTTTTGTCACAATCGTTATCGCAACAGGCCCGTCGTATAAAGTCCCATACGACAATTTCTACGTTGATCACAATAGGTTTGTGACAAACGTACTTTTGTCACAAAAAACTTCATTCTTGTGACAAACTTATTGTCATAATAATATATATGTATTGTCACTGCAATTCGATTTTATCACTAAAGACCCGGTCAATTGATCACTTATTATGACAAATGTTTTTGTCACAATATCATGTTCTATTGTGATAAACTTTTTGTCACATATTTGACACTTATCGTCATCATAGTCATATATTTGTCACTACAGTCATGTCAACTGGGCATCTAGTATGACAAATATATTTGTCACCATATCATATTTTATCGCAAAATAATTAAATAAAAAAATAAAAAATTTCATTTGTGTGAGACCCGAACCACCCTTGGTACGAACCACACCCACCCCTCAGACGAGACAACACCGAACCCATCGAGCCAAGCACGAGTTAACGCGAAAATTAATTCTTTTTATTAATTGAGCTAGTTGGGAATTGAACTCGGGTCTCCAACGTAGAATATTGACTCCTAAACCAATTTGGACAGCTTCTTTCATGTTAATATTATGTCTTTTAATATATTTAATAACAATTGAATATATTCATACACTTATTTCAATTAATTATTTAAATATTTTTGTGTTATTATTTTAAAATATAAAATATTAAAGATATAATTATTTAAATTAAATATAATCATATTTATGGAGATATTGTATTAAAATTGTTAGCTTATATACTTTTAGTTTAATTAATAATTTATATACTTTAAGTTATATAAAATATCGTATTGACAATAAATATATTATCACATAACATATTTCTATTATGACAATATGAATATATCATAACAAAATAATTTTTAAAATAATAAATTTTTATATGACAATATTAGATTTTGTCACGACAAAATTAATTATTGTGACGGCCAATCATTTATCATAACATTATATTTATATGGTAACAATAAGAACTTGTCATAATTAAAAATTTATATAAAACAAAAATATTTTACATGACAATAATTAATTTTGTCACCACAAATGACCTATTGTAACAATAAAAAATTTGTCATGATACCATAATTTTATAGTGACTATTATAAATTGTCACATGCAAATAATTTATAAAATAACAATACTTTATATGATGATATTATTTTTTGTTGCGACAAAATAATTTTTTGTGACAAACCTAAAATTTATCATATATATGATACATAAGTGGCAAAGTATTTCGTTACAAAAGGTTAAATAATTTGTCACCGTATATTATACCATTTAGCTTGACATATGTTTGAATATTTTGTGATGAATATTAAAATTTGTCATATATATGATACATAAGTGGCAAAATATTTCGTCACAAAAGGTTAAATAATTTGTCACCGTCTGAATATTTTGTGACGAGTATCAAAATTTGTCATATAAAATAAAGTCTTTCGTGACATATAAGAATTTGTCTCTTAAAGTTTATTTTTTGGTGACAAACTTATATATCGTCGCATGATTTTTCTTATGCCTTGAGGACAATGCATGATTTAAGTGTGGGGGGATTAGGTCCACTAGTGCTAGAACTGAAAAATTTTTAAATTTTTTGTTTTTGTGGCTGAACTTGTGATTTTACTTCGAACTTGAGGATGTTGATAATTGTGGAAATATGTTCCGTTTTGAATGCTTTCTATTAGGTTTGATTGTTGAATTTTGCTAGAACGAGTTAGGCTTGTTAAATGCATGAAATTTGTGTGAAATTTAACGAATTAATATAATCTTATACCCTCATTCCTCACGCACCATTGAACGAATTAATGTGCTTTGCTTAGATAGAAAAGTCTGTGATTTTCAATTGAGTCTAAAAGTTGATTAGAAAGCATCTTAGCTCCATTCGAGGCGAAATTTTTAGTTAACCATTGATTTGGGAAGTGACTTAGGCGATCGTTGTCGGTGGTAAGCCTTTTCTTGATCTTACAAATAAAATTATCCCGTTTGACCCCGCTGAGCCTGAATGTTGTGCAAAATTTCTTCTTAGCCACGTTACAAGCTGAAGCACAACATTATTATCCCTACCCTACTTTGAATCACACCTTGCTTGCTCATTTGGATTGGAAATTTTAGATGTCTTAGGCTCCTTTGTATTCTCCCTTGTGCTTGAATTTTGAGAGAATGATATACAATGTTGAAAAAGAAAAAAAAAAAGATGAAAAAAAAAAGGGAAAAAGAAGTCAAGAAAGAAAAAAAATGAGCAGAAAAGAGAAAAAGAAAAGAACAGAAAAATTGCAAAGAAAGAAAAAAAAAGTAAGAGTGTGTTTGAGTTATAAAAAGTTCGATGAGTAAAGGAGGGAATTTAGTTGTATAAGACAAAGTAAGGGAGTCCGGTAGATGAAAAGGGAATTACTACGGGTTTTATTATAAAGTGTGTAAGCTTGGTGTGTTAGCCACTAAATTCCAAATTTTCCTAACCTTTAACCCAAGCCTTACATTACAAGCTCGAAAGACCTATCGATCTCGAGTCATGAGTTAACTACATTAGTGGAGATTGGAGTGAAGGATGCATTCGAAGTTGATAATTGGTACTTAGGCGAAAATCATAGACTAATCAATCTAGTCTTTGTACATTCTTTCGTTCAATTCACACTACATTACACGAGGGTATGCTATATATACTAATTTGTTGAATTTTGTGCAATTGAGTAGTGTGTTGATGAGCTAGACTTGTTTAGGCGAGAATTCGATGATTGCCTTTGTGATTATGTTTGATGGGTGATATTGTTTTCATTTGATTTTCATGATTACTCGAGGACGAGTAATGGGCAAGTGTGGGGGGATTTGATAACTCGTTATTTCGTCACCGTTATTATTGAATTATGGCCCGAACTGTGCTTTAATTGATATTATCTTGAAAAGAATTGATGCTTTGTTATTTATATTATAGAATCGGGGCTTCAATACGAGATTGGTCCGAATTTGATCTTGTTATGAAGAAATTTTTGGAAAAGCTGTCCTTAAGTTGTTGTTGACTGCTGCGTGAGAAACTTGGAGGCAAATTGGAGGTTTGTGGTTGTTGCAACTTGCATGCATTTGTCACGCTTGGAATTGTTAAAGAAATCATGCTGTTGGGTTAGTGCTTTGATTTGTTTTAATTGAGCATTGGGCTGCGTGTTTGGAGTTTAATTGGGAGAAGTCCACTTTGTTTGGAAAATTGCGTGGGCCGAGAACTTAATTATTTGAAAGAAGCCATTTTGGTGTTTGAAGTTGTGGGCTTAGTAATGGGCTGTCAGAATATTGGGAATTAATTGAAGTTGGGCCGCGGGAGTGTTGTGTTGGGAATTAATTAGAAGTCCAGCTTGTAGCCCAACTTGAAGAGCAAGAATTACACTTCTACTTTGGTAAGGATTCGGAAGCTTTGGATTGGGGGCTATATATTTTGGTATGGTACAACAGCTTTGGGTGTCACGTAATATTCTGGCAGCAGCTGTTCGAGATTTGGGGCGCAACATTCTTGGAGCAGGACAACATCACAGTTCTTCTTTAGTTTAATTCTTCCGTTTTTGTATTTAGTTTATTTATGTTAAAGACTTCTCTATTTATTTTTATGAATTTTAGTAGCTAAGTTCTTAATTATCTAGCCTAGGGATTAAGATTCGATTTGGATATTGTGAGACCTAAACGTTTTTATTAATTTAAGTTTATTTAGGCATTTATCTTATCTCCGTGTTTCGTGTTTATTGTGATTAGACAATTTCGGGATAGTGCACGATCTCTAGGTTGTTTAATTTGCATATGGCCATTCATGATGCTTGAAGTGTAGTAGAGTTGATTGATAAATTGTGGTAAATTAGTGGCAGGGTCTTAGCGATAACATTCCTCGTTCACTAAGGGATTTGATAATCTAATTTAAATCTTGCGTGTGTCACGACTTGGTTGATTAGGGTTGGTGTTTTTATGGTTCTTAATGCTGCGAATTCATTAAATCCTGTCGAGTGTCTCTAGGGGTTGTGAATTTGTTAGGGAAGATAACTGTCGAGTGTCTCTAGGTTATCCGATTAATTAAGTAAAAACGAGGTTGAGTCGAGTGTCTCTATCAACTATAGCCAATCTGTTTGAATAACTTGAATTTATCCTTGAGTCGATGATCAATATAACAATTCGAATCGAATATCCCTGGCTAGGTAATTCTCCCTCTAATTGATTTAATCCTACGTGACTTGCTTGATAGTTTTAATTAGTTTTTTAATTCTTGTTATTTATTTTAATCGCATACTTAGGTTAGAATAATTCTAAAACCCCCCTTTTAATTGTTACTTTCCGTGAATATTAAGTCAACCAGTCTCCGTGGATCGACCCTGTTTACGCTATACTCCGTTGTTTAGTCGTTGAATAGGTTTTACATTTATTTTTGACGGATTCGACACCTGTCACTAATAATTCTCCAATAACATTAACGGATAATGAGTGATAAGTACTTAGTAGCGGGAGAAATTTTAATGCTAAAACTTTTAGTACTAACTCTACATTTTTAAATTTTGATTTTTATTTGTACCCCATTTTGTGTAAAAATACTTTATTACTACCTTCACAGAAAAAATAAAAAGAAGAAAATAACACACAAACCATTTTGTTAATATAATACTCAATTATCCTTCATTGAAATTAAAAAAAAAAATGACACAAACTATTTTGTTAACATTATCTCATATACACGATTTCATACTTTTATTTTATATGTTAATACTTCAACATATAATTTTCACACTTAATATGTAAAAATTAATACTTTTTTTTTTGTGTAGGTAGATTTGAGAATATTGCAATCAAAATTTAAATATTTTGGAAATAAATTAAAAAAAAAATAAAAATTTAAGAATAAAAAGCTAGTACTAAAAATTTTCGCATCAGGGAGTAAATTAATTTAAAATAATATATAACACACTTCTTCAAATGAATGATATGCGCATGGGATGTGGCCACGTGGCAAAGAAGGTGTTAACATACTGCGAAATTACGATTTTGCCCCTCTCTGCTTTACTTCTCATTCTTCTCAAAATTTCACTACTCTTCCAGTGTTTGCAGTCTTGATTCTTCTTTCCTGCTTAATATTTTCTCAAGGAATTCTTGGAAAAATCTCCAGTATAATGAAGAGGTATGGAATTCAGTTTATGTATTGATTTCAATTAATTTTCGCTATTTTTCTTAGTTTGCGGCAATTCTTTGGATCATAATATTTCTCGATAATTGTTGTTTCGAGTTGTGTAAAATGTTCAATCGAGCTTAATTCGATGAAAACAAAGCTGAAATTTTTATGGAAGTACCATTTACATTCGATTTCACATTAGATATATGGGTTTTTGAATTTTTTTTTTTCGTGCAATACTGCCTGGCCAAGTTGGATTGGATCCGTTAATTGTAAAGAGAGAAGCCAAGAAATGAAATTAACTGTATCTTTTTGCAGAAAAGAGTTTTGGTGGTTACTGGAATTGTTGTTTCTGTGTATGTAGATATACATTTTCCTGTTTTGTGAAGTTTTTGTTGTTATTGTTGAGGTAATTTTTGCTGGAAGTATGCAGTATCTTGAGTATATCAATGAGTAATTTCTTTAATGTTGGTGTTGTAGAATTTTTGAAATTTTTTCCCTTGTTATTGGACTAAGGATAACTTCAAGGGTGGCAGCCAACGTTCGAACCTTGAAATTTGCACGGAGAACCTTGTGTAGTGGTGCGGGTGTCAAGTTACACGGTGCAGACAGTAATCAAGTTAGTACTATAGTTGTTACTTGACTATTTTGTTTAGTGTTCTCCTGTATGATATTTTCTGGCTGAACTGTTGCTACTTATATGTAGGATGTTGCGGACAAACATGCAGATGAGAGCAATGTTCCCGTGCATGATGTTGCTATTGTTGGAGGTGGCATGGTTGGAATGGCTTTTGCTTGTTCTTTGGGTAATTCTCATTCCTCATTTGCTTGTTTGATAGATTCTGTTATTGGTTTGTTGTATTGTGTTCTGGATTTTCATGCGGTCTTCTAAAATGTTATAAAAATGTTTTGTTTTCAAGGTTGCAAGAGAAACAACAAGAAAAAGCACTCCGTTTCTGCTATTTTTAAGCTAAAAGGATTTTTTCTTTTTAAGTTTGCAAACACTATCTATGTAGAGGCATGGTTTACTAAAAATTCATCTAATGCATGTTTCTAACATGGAGAAAGGGGTCTTTTGCTTGTGCTGATTGGTTAATCGAACTGAATTTTGATATGCTTGCAGCAAACATGCCATTGACAAACCAACTAAATGTTGCCATTATTGATAGCAATCCAGCATTACTTAGTCGTGATTCGATCAAGAAAGATGATCCCCCTGATCCAAGAGTTAGTACTGTTACACCAGCAACCATAGCTCATTTTAAAGGTATTACTCATGTCATTGTCAACCTGTTATTTTGCACTTCTTTCTCCTTTTTTCTTGTTCTTTGTCTATTTCTTTTCCTCTTTCTCTCTGACGGGACTAAATTTAGCATAAGCTTCTAAATTTTCTGGTCAGTAAGTCGAGTCATGTTCATCTCATAGGCTCTTTAAGTTTATTCTTTTTATGCCCAGCTGAAAATGAGCATGCTTACAGGATTATTCCGGACATGAACTATGTAGGCCCCAATAAATTGTTCCACCATAAATATAATTAGTTCCTTGTGTACAATGAGGAACCATTTTTGAGCTATGCAAGTATTATACCTGTCCCTTTCAGGTGTAGATGCCTGGAAATATGTTGAACAGCATCGGCATGCATACTTTGACAAGATGCAGGTAAATGCACCAACCTTGTAAATTTGTCTATGTTTGGCTTTATGTTTCTATATCAACGCATTTCCATTAAATATAATCTGGTATACATATCAAAGTTGATAAAAAGTTCCTTTCAATTTTTTACTGCTTATTAAAAGAGGTGATACTAAAAAATTAAAACAAACTAGCATGTTTTTAGAAGAAATCACTACAAGCCTGGCTCAAGCTAGAACCGTTTTGAAGCTTCTTTCAAATAAGTCAGCTGGACATATGTTGCTTCGTATTACATAACTAATTTGACAATTTTTGTCTCGTTCTTCTAGAGATCGGAAAAGTCAAATTTTGAATTTATACTTGAATGTCTTGTTGTAGGTTTGGGATTACACTGGTCTGGGATACACAAGGTATAATGCTAGAGACATTAACAAAGAAATACTTGGGTAAGAACAAATGCTGCAATGCGACTCTTTCAGTAATCGTACAGTTCTTTCTTGCAGATAATATTTGTTTGGGATTTGAATTTAGGTGTGTCGTGGAGAATAAAGTGCTCCATAAATCTCTATTGTCGTGTCTACAGGTAAATTTTTGGGGATGTTTGCATTTCATTTTCAAGAAGTGAGCTAACTGTTTGTATCAAATATATACGGGAAGCCTGGATATTGTTTTCTCTTTTTTTTCTGGTGTTTATCTTTACTAAGACTGGAGAGTTATTTGTCATATTTGCCTGTTCGGTATCTTTTCTAATTTAAATTGGGATTTTATTAAATGTGGCCTTTCCTTTCGTGCACATTGTGTTTGTTACAGAACACAGCTTTGCAGCAGAAAATATATCCTTGTAGACTTAACTCGATGACTTTGCAACCGAGCTCTTCTCCGAGTCCTCATGGTTCTCTGGCAAAACTAGAATTGAGTGATGGGAACAGTTTGTATGCAAAATTAGTGGTAAGTTAACAGGTTTTAAACATTTTACGTTTATTGAAGAAAATTGTTGATGTAATCTTTTACGTCTCAAAGCATTTGAAACCATGCTTCCTGTTATCGTCATTCCTTTATGCTTTTCTCATGGTGCTTATCCCATCGTTTCTATGGATAATTATTATTATAAAAAGAAACTTGAGGTACCCCCGAAGTACCAAAAACAAAAGAGTGGCTCAATCACTACTCTATTTCTCTTTTAATTACAGTTACCTTCCTTGAAGGATTGCCTCCATCTTACAAATAGCACCTGATAAGCGCCAATTACAACTAAGTAGAATTCTGTTTGTTGATATCATCAAGATTCATCGATCTAGAAGCAATGTAAATTCTTTGATTGGGGTAGCTTTTTTATTTCTTAAACCTCAAAGGAAATTTGTGTAGATAGGCTACTTAGGGTATGTCAGTATAAGTACCCCTTCCTATTATATATCAAATAGGGCAAACCTCTGTAGATTTTCATAATTATCCCTTTTTGAAGAGTAAATATGCTTCAACATTGTGTTCTTGATGGGCCCCACTCCATTTGTTAAAATTCCTTGCCACAGGTCGGAGCTGATGGATCCAAATCCCGTGTTAAGGAATTATCAGGAATAAATTCAACCGGATGGAAATATTCTCAAAATGCGATTATATGCACCGTGCAACACACCGAGGAAAATCAATGTGCATGGCAAAGATTTCTCCCTAACGGTCCAATTGCACTTCTACCTATTGGAGACAATTACAGCAATATTGTTTGGACAATGAGCCCAGATGAGTCATCGGACCGGAAATCGTTATCTGAAGTTGTTTTTGTTCAAGAATTAAATCGGGCCTTGGACGAAGGGTATGGCCCTCGTCCAAAATCTCAACCATTTGGGGGCAAAAGTGTGTTTTCGTTTCTAAGTGGGGATGGAACGGTATCGGCGAATGAGAGCTTTGAAGTTCCACCAAAAATTATGAAATTAGCCTCAGAGAGAATGGTGTTCCCTTTGTCATTAAGTCATGCAAATTCGTATGCATCGAAACGTGTGGCTCTTATTGGTGATGCGGCACATACGGTTCATCCTTTGGCTGGTCAAGGGGTAAATATGGGATTTGGAGATGCTTTTTCTCTCTCTAAGTCTATTGCAGATGGGATGGCGGTTGGATCGGATATTGGGGAGGTATGCTAATACTTCCTTGATTTTTCAGAAGCGTTTGTGATGCCTGCTTTTACCTGTTTTTAAAGTGGAAAAGTTAAAAGCTAGAAGCACCTTATGCAACTTTTAAAATTTTCTTATGCAAACTTTTATTTAAATCATAATCTTCATAATTACGGGTGTTGGCAAAATCCTCTGCTTTCGAAGAAGTTGAAGTTGGAAAAAGTTGGATGAATTTGGAGAAAAGAATTACAAGATCTCTTTCCCGTACAAGAAAAAAGAACCTAGGTAGAAACGGTGCTTCTAACTTAATTTAGGTGGAAGCAGCAAAACAAACACTCAATTTCTACTTCTATTAAGCTAAAAGCTGAGAATCACTTGCCCAGAGCTTGCAAACACTACCTTAACCACTTCAGAAAGCAAAAGCCCTTGGCAACCCACTTTTAGTGATTCTACCACTAATTTATCCTGGAAATCGAATTCCTTAAACATCACTGATGCGCACAAACATGAGGGATCTCGTCCTTTCATATAAATTAAGAAATACAAATCATATCCAATCACTTTTCATTGCAAATACGGGCATATTTTACGTACTCTCTTTATAGATTTCTAATTCGAGGAGCATTCTTCTTTCACACAGGTGTCTTTGCTAAGAAGATACGAATCAGAAAGAAAACCAGCAAACTTGACTATGATGGCAGTCTTGGATGGTTTTCAGAAGGCGTATTCGGTCGATTTCGGACCCTTTAACATGTTACGTGCTGCCGCATTCCAAGGAGCTCAGTATATCTCACCATTGAAGAAATACATTATATCATATGCCTCTGGTGAGCAGAGATTTCCTCTTTTCTCATAACTTTTCAATTTCAATTGAGAAATTTCAGAAGCTTAGAATAATGCATTTCTGGTGAAAGAGAGTTGATATTAGCATAAGCAGTCTTGTATTTTACCTGAAACTTTTACTAGAAGTTTTGAATGGATATATGACTTTACGAGGTTATGGATTTGTTTTGATGGCCCTTTTCTGGGGTTTGTATTTATTTTGTAATTTATTTATTTTGTTATACTGTTTCTGATACTCGATGCAAGAGCTATGATAGCATGATGAATAATATGTTTAACTTTACTCACCCCCAAAAGCTAGTTATTAAGGGGAGGTTGTCAAACCATTATATATTAAATTCCACATCTTCGATTATTCTATGTGGGATATTTCTCAACGATGAAGCTTATTCCCTATTCTCACCCACCGAAATAAATGTTCATACCTTAAGGGATCTTGGTCTAGTGATAATTGTTTAGATCACAAGAGATAGATTTTATCGTTTGAAACCTATTTGTTAAAAAAAAGTTAATAAGAATTATTTTATTTGTCGTCTAATTCGAATTCAATTAAATGAAATATAAACAATAAATAAATAAATATTCATACATTTCGGTAGAATACACCTATGACATAAATAATCGTACATATTACTGTTTGGACCATGCATACACGGTTACACCTATTAACATAAACAAATATTCGTACATATCACTGTTTGGATCTATCAACAAACGGAACCAAGAATTACTATTTGAGGTCAACAGTAATCTTTTTTTTTTTTTTTTTTCCCACATAAATCGTTGAAAGAAAAAATTAAAAGAAAGTGATAGTTTTATAAGTGGGATAGGATTGGATTAAGGTTTAAGATTGTAATAAGTGAAAGTACAAAGTATTAATTATCCCACTTCCAAAGTACCTTTTCGTAGTTACTTACGGCTCGTTTACTTTTATCGTAATCTGACCGATAAAATTAATTAACACTCAAAATCTGTCATTTACTTTTTTTGTTGGTTTTTCTGCCAAAATCTCTTCGGCCTGTAGGATAGAGAAGATTTTATTGGTTTTCTTTCACATGGCAAAATGCCGTGTTTGAGAAATCATGATTTTTATCGGTATTGGTAATTTACTTATTTACCCAAATCTTTGATTTAGTTACAATAATTTGCCATTATTATTTATTAAAAAAAAAAATGGCTATTATCTATAATCTATAAGCAAGACCAACAATTAACAATCGTTTGGTCTTTGGAAGGACTCTTGGATTCTTTTCTTTTTTATTTATTTATTTATTCGTTTTTTATTATTTGTTTATTTGATTACCGTTCCAACATCTTCATAACTCCTCTCTTCTCTTATCCACATCAATTCTTTTTTTTTTTTTTTTTTGGTCTTGTATTCCTTTTTTTTTCTTTGATGTATAAATTTTATCTTTTTTTTTTTTTAAATCGTAATTTAATAATTATATTAATATTAACTATAAAATATATATTAAAATGAAAATTAATTTTCATATATTTAAATAATAATATTTTTTTTATAGAAGTTACTAATTTTTTTAAACCTATAAGCATCATTAGTTACTATTATCTATAATTTTTTATTAATTGATAGCATCATTAATCGCTATTATTTATAAAAATAAACTTAAAAACTGACACTCAATTAATATAATGTGATTTTAAATTTGTTTAATAATATTATTATCAAGAAAAAAATTACTTTTACGTAGAAAAAAATTATCTAAAAATAATATTTTTTTTGTTGGGAAAGAGAAGCCTAAGCTTCATCTAAAAATAATAATTAATCATCATTATTACATATTATTGAAAAAGAATACTTTAAAAAAATTATTGTTCATCTTATTTAGAAGAAGGAAAAATGTATAATATGTATGCCAATGGTAAAAATAATATATATATATTAAATGAGATAAGTATATGTCTATTTTGGTAAAATTATTATTTAAATTAATTATCTTCACATGTAAAGTAAACAATTAATTCAAGAAAACATGATATTTATCTTTAAAAGTAAATAATAGATAATGACTAATTAATCCATTGAAAAAACCTCCATTATCCTATCTGTCCAAAACCTTTTCCGGGAAAGTAGTTAGGTGTGAGAATACGATGTATATGGTAGTTGAATTGGGAGATGAATATTTGGCCACGTCCAAAAGTTATGTCCTATCCTTGTCAGTTGTCAATATGCGACGGTACTTAGGTAGCGTTATCGACTTCATATATTTCTAATATTTTATAGGACATTTGATTTGAGTTGAGGTTGCCCTAATACGTCATTTAACGTATTAGACCTACGATTTTTTTTTTCAATTTTATATAATAAATTTGATTCATTTAGAGAATATGTAAATAGAATATGTTATATTTTGATAATAGATTTTATTTTATTAAAACAAATTTTCTATAGATATAATGGAAGAAAACTATGTCGAAGTTATAACTGTGGACAAGAACACATCTTACTTTCATGCAAAGGCATCCAAGAGGTTCTGAAGAATTGGGAACTAGGGCTCAGAAAAGTAAAGCAATACAAAGAAAGATAAGAAAAAGAATATGAACCTTATTATTCAGAACTAAAACTATTTACAAAGTAAAAACGTTTCTAAAATACAATTCCACATGTAACGGCAACAAGAAGAAACGTGGTCAACTAGAGTCTAACCCAAAAGCCCGAAAGAAATAAATGCACGAAATAGAGGAATAAAAATATAGATTCCCAACGCCCCTCAAGTAGGATCTTTGCATAATATTTAAGAAGTCCTATTGGCTCAAAAGCCTCTTGAAGAAAGGTCTTCACAAAGCTTTACTGAATGCATCTGCTAGATGCTGTACGGATACTAAGTCTATTATTGTGTTTCATCTTGTACTTCACATGGTATAGGTGCGATACATGTCTCTTCATCAAAATGATTTTGTAATATTAACAAATAAAAAAAGAAAGATTCTATAATATTTAAAGTAACAATGAAATTTGAAAATTCAGAAATTAAACAGATTGAAAATGTAGATGAAAATTTAGAAGAATTTGAAAATTACTAATCTCCAACGTGTCCTGACAGTATGATCAAAATATTGTAAAACTATTTAGGGCTAATTTTAGATAACTCTCATCCTTTGGGATGTGCACTTTGTCCCTTAACATCTAAATCAAAAGGTTATCCCCTTAAACTTTGTAGTCAATTTTAGAGAAGCATTCTATTCAAGACGAATTTTGACCGTCGATTTTTCCTTCAACAGGGTGACCCAAGATTCAAAACCACCATCATGTGTTCCTATCTGCAAGATGAACAAAGTTCATACCTCATCCAACTCTATTGACCGCAAGAAGCCGCCGCACGCCGTTTGCAACCCACTGTGCGCCATTTTGACCAGTGATTCCTCCTTCATCGGTTGTCGGATTTTGATTTTAAAACCATCATTGATTTTTTTTTTTCTTTTTGTGTCGAGAGTTTCAATTTGATGTGTTATATCAACACATTTGAAATCTGATCAGTTCAAATTTGCCATTATGAATCACGCCTACATTTTGTTAAAAAAAAATTGAAAAGAATACCATAAGATTCCACTGAAAGGATGTTAAATGTGTCATTTTTCAAAGGTTAGATGACAATTGCATAGATTCAAAGGTTAGCAGATAAAACACACTAAGAGAGAGTGTCCGGAATTAGTTCAATTATTTAATAACAATTTTTTCCTATTATTTCCATTCCTTATCTTTGATATCAAGTCTTTTTGCGATTGATATCAAGCCTTCACCAAACATTGTTCCGACCACAGAGAGTTTTGATCTAAATGAAATTTTTGGGTTGGAAATTTGGAAATCTTTGTTACAAGAAGAGTGCTCTGACCATAGAGAAATTTTCATCCAAATGAGATTTTTTAGTTGGGAATTTGGGGATCTTTGTTAGAAAGAAGATTGGATGGCTATTGAAAGTCATCAAAATGAGATTTTTGGGTTGGGAATTTAGGGATCTTTATTATAAGAGGATTGGATCACTATGAGAGAACATTGAAAGTCCGATGCAAGGAAGGTTGTCTTTGTTTTTTTTTTTTCTACCGTTAGAAAATTACGTTTCTCTATTAGTATAATTTGTAATTTCGACACATGTCAAATATCTAATATAGGAGTATAAGATAACGTACAATAACAAAATAAAATATTCCAAGTGTACGGAGGTTATTTTTAAGAAAATATATAAATTTGTAAATGTACATCAAAATGTAGTATGAATTATGTATGAATACACTTTAAACGGTAGGAATGATGAATATATGTTGTTGCAGTTGTAAGTGCCCGGTAAACTCTCCTTACGACAATTGTTGATGCACATTTTAAAATTAGGGAGAATTATATCTGATTACTCTGCATTTAGTCCTAATTACAACGCAGTCCATTATTATCAGGAAATTACATTTTAGTCCCTATAAATCTTGTTTGGTCCTAATTACAACGCAGTCCATTATTATCAGGAAATTACATTTTAGTCCCTATAAATCTTGTTTGGTCTGAGGTCCCTTAACGAAATTTGTAAAAGTACACTTATGCCCCTGATGGTTTTATGAGTGCTACATTGAATATATGACCAAATTACATTACAAAATTATCCCTAAAGTTCACAAATATAAACAAAACGATTTCTACAAATTATGAATTTAACAAAATATTAGGGGTATATTTGGAATGACATAACGGAACCTTAGGGGCTACAAACGGTTCTCAAAGTTGGGGATTAAAATGTAATTTCTCGATAATGATGGATTGCGTTGTAATTAGGCCTAAATGCAAGGTAGTCAGATGTAATTATCCCTTAAAATTAGTATAAGTTTATATATAGTAAAAGGAAAATTACATCCAACTACCTTCAGGTTTGACCTAATTATAATACAGTCCTTATTCTTTGCGTATTTACAATGTAGTCCCTAAACTTTACATTCTGTTTGAGGTCTCTGACGTCCGTTAGGGTTCCGTTAAGTTGATCAGTTGTCTTTCCGAAATTTCAAAAAGAATAGGGATCGTTTTGTTATTAAAAAGAAACTGTAGGGATGTATTTGTAATAAATTTAGAGGCAATTTAGGAAGGATAACTAACCAATCTAACGGAACTCTAATGGACGTCAGGGACCTCAAACGGAATGTAAAGTTTAGGGACTATATAATAAATATGGAAAAATAGGAACTAAGTTGTAATTAAGTCAAATTTAAGGATAGTTGGATGTAATTCCCTTTCATAAAATAAAGTCATTTTATCCACACAGTGTAGTGATAACTAATTTTCTGTGTAGTACAAAGATCCAAATAATAGACAAACGAAAAGCATAGCACCAATATTAAAATTAATTAATTTCGCACCAAATTAATTATTATGAGCTCTACCTACCGAAACCATCTACCAAATTATAATTATTTAAATGCATTAATTCTTAATATCATTGAGAACTTTGCAATCTCCAACATATATATGTTATTACTTATTATTAGTATTACAATCACTTTGGTACATTATTATGCGAATAATAACAAACCAAAATCGAGTTTGGATCTCATTTTCATTTTTGAAGTTCATTTTTTATTTTACTAATATACACAAGTCAGGTCTATTGATAGATGGTTCACATTAAAAGAGAAAATTAATTGAAATATGAAAAAAATAAAAAAAATTCTCTCCTATAATTTGAATTGCTTATAAATTATATCGGACGTATATTATGAGTAAAATAAGCAATAGAACACCGATTTAAAAAAAAAAAAGTCAAAGCCCCGAAATAAACCATGACATAAACCCACACGGACGCAAAATAACAATAATTCATGATGATATCCAAATTTAAGACAAAATGAAATTAATAAATTTATCCTTAATTAATTGATCGGCACGCTATGCAGCACCACCGTCTCCACCGTGAGGCCCGGCCCAAACCCGAACAACACCCCCCATTCCAGCCCTTCTCCAGTGGTTCTCAGCCCCTCCTCCGCCGATGCCTTCCTCATCTCATCCAATATGAAAAGAACACAAGCACTCGTTATGTTTCCGTACTCGCTTAAAACGTGCCTCGTCGACTGGAGCTTCTCGGGCTTTAGCGCCAGTTTTGCCTCCACAGAGTCGAGGATCGCTCGACCGCCTGGATGCAGGATCCAAAAAATGGAGTTCCAATCGGAAATGCCCAGAGGTTCGAAAGCCTCCTTCAAGCTCTTCTCTATGTTCTTCGAGATCATACTGGGCACGCCCTTCTGCAAGTGGAATGTTAGGCCCGCCTCTCTTAGGTGGAGTTCAATGGCGCCCTGGCTGTCGGGGAGGATCGTCTGCGCCGCCCAGACGAGCTGGAACAGCGGCCGCTCGACTCCAGCGATAGGGTCGGAACCGATGATGACTGCCGCGGCACCATCACCGAAGAGCACCTGGCCAGAGACAAAACCAATATTTAATGTAAGAGGTTGAAAATTAAAATATCAAAAAATGATGAGGTAAAATTTTGAAAAAAAATATAAATATTTCAAATAATATATAAAATAATAATATTTCAAGGGGCCGGATCACCCTATGCCCCTGTTTCCGTCCATGCCTGGCCGACGAGGCTGTCGATGTGGGTGTCGTTGGGGCCGCGAAATATGACGGCGGTGATCTCGGAGCAGACGACGAGGACCCTGGCATCGGCATTGTTCTCAGCGAGGTCCTTAGCCATGCGGAGAACAGTGCCGCCGGCGAAGCAGCCCTGCTGGTACATCATGAAGCGCTTAACGGAAGGATGGAGGCCGAGGAGCTTGGCGAGTTGGTAGTCGCAGCCGGGCATGTCAACACCACTGGTGGTGCAGAAAACGAGGTGGGTGATCTTGGATTTGGGTTGTCCCCACTCGTTGATCGCTTTCACAGCAGCATCACGGCCAAGCTTGGGGACCTCCACCACCACGATGTCCTGACGCGCGTCCAGCGATGGTGCCATGTACGCGCACATGTTGAAAATTGAAGAGTTTTTCAAGATATTAATCTAGATTCATTTTCTAGATTAGTCTTTTAATTATTTGGTACATGTATTTTATATTATTCATTGTTTTTAGTTAGTTCATGAATTGATATATTCATGCATAGGATATCAAGAGTCTTATTAATTGTAATACATGAACTAAGTCTAAGTTCATGTCTAGCAAATCCTATATATACCCTATGTATTTGTCATTTTTCTTAAGTTAATCAAGTCATTTTTATTAAGTGAAATAGAGTCACTTTATATCTCCACTTTTATTTTGTGAGTTTGAGTGTGTATTTTGCTCTCCATTTCTAACAAAGTGGTATCTAGAGCCAATTTTGTTTGGAGACAACGAAAAAAATGACGAGTGCTCCTCTTTTCCAAGTTCCATTGCTCGTAAAAGAACATTACGAGAATTGGTGTATTCGTATGAAGGCTTTACTTGGAGCTCATGATGCTTGGGAACCTATCGAGAACGGTGTTGAGGCCACCAATGCCGCTGCAGTAAAGAAAGATCAAAAGGCGCTCACTCTTATCCATCAAAGTTTGGATGAAAAAATGTTCGAGAAAGTTGCTAGTGCAACCACCTCCAAGCAAGCTTGGGATATTCTCCAAGCCTCGTTCAAAGGAGTTGATAAAGTGAAGAAAGTTCGTCTCCAAACCTTAAGAGGAGAATTTGAATCTCTACGCATGAAGGAGTCCGAAACCATTTCGGATTATATTTCACGAATAATGGTGGTGGTTAACCAAATGAGAAGATATGGAGAAGACTTGAAGGATGATCGGGTCGTTGGAAAGATTTTACGATCCTTGGATTCAAAATTTAACTATATTGTTGTGGCAATTGAAGAGTCCAAAGATTTGGACACTATGACCGTTGAAGAATTAGCTGGATCTTTGCAAGCCCATGAAGAGAGACTAAAAAAACCAAATCAAGAACCGGTGGAGCAAGTTTTGCAAGCAAAACTTTCTTTCAAAGAAAGGCAAGAAAAGCGTAACATGTCCCAAAGGGGTCGAGGACGTGGACAAGTTGCTCGTGGAAGAGGAAGAGGCAACTATGTAAACAAAGAAGAGAAGAATCAAAATTTCTTTCAAGGAAGAGGTCGCGGACGCGGTCGAGGAAGAAGTAATTGGAGGCCGAATTCGAGAAGGTATGATAAATCAAATGTCCAATGTTATAATTGCAATAATTTTGGACATTTTCATTGGGAATGCACAAACGAAGTGGAAGAAAAAACAAACTTCGTGGAGAGCAATAATGAAGAAGGAGGTCCCACTTTGCTTCTCGCATGCAAAGGCGAAGATAATCAAGAACAAAACTTGTGGTATCTTGATTCCGGTGCAAGCAGCCATATTTGTGGAAAGAAAAATCTTTTCATGGAGGTTGATGAAACATATGGAGGCAACATCACTTTTGGAGATTCCTCTCGGGTACAAGTGAAAGGAAAAGGTACCATTTTAATCAAATTGAAAGATGGAAGCCATCAATTTATCTCCAATGTTTTCTATGTGCCCGAAATGAAAAGTAACATATTAAGTTTGGGACAATTATTGGAGAAAAATTATGACATTCATTTGAAAAATAAAAGTTTGGTTATGAAAGATGAAAATGGGCATTTGTTAGCAAAAGTTCCAATGACAAGAAACCGAATGTTTATGCTTAACATTCAAAGTGATGTACCAAGGTGTTTACAAGCATGTTTCAAAAGTGACTCGTGGCTTTGGCATATGAGATTTGGTCATTTGAATTTTGATGGCCTAAAGGAGATGAGCAAGAAAAAGATGGTGAGAGGATTGCCAAACACTGAGCAACCTAATCAAATTTGTGAAGGTTGTCTCTTTGGCAAGCAAGCTAGGAAAAGCTTCCCGAAAGAATCACTTTCAAGAGCTCAACGTCCGTTGGAGTTGATACACTCAGATGTGTGTGGCCCTATCAATCCTTGTTCGTTTGGTAAGAATAAATATTTTCTTACTTTCATTGATGATTATTCTCGGAAAACTTGGGTGTACTTTTTGAAGGAAAAATCCGAGGTGTTTCAAACTTTCAAAAAGTTCAAAACTATGGTGGAAAAGCAAAGCGGCTACCAAATCAAAGCCCTTCGATCCGATAGAGGAGGAGAATTCACATCAAATGAATTCAACAAATTTTGTGAAGAAAATGGCATTTTGAGGCCGTTGACAGTTCCAAGAACACCGCAACAAAATGGAGTTGCCGAAAGAAAGAATCGGACAATTCTCAACATGACAAGGATTATGCTAAAGAGTAAAAATGTACCTAAAGAATTTTGGGCAGAAGCAGTTGCATGTGCGGTTTATTTGATGAATCGGTGTCACACTAAAAGTGTTAATGACAAAACACCTCAAGAAGCTTGGAGCAAAATAAAACCGAATGTTGCTCATTTGCGGGTCTTTGGAAGCATTGCCTACGCACATGTTTCGGATGAAAAGAGAACAAAGCTTGATGATAAAAGTGAAAGGTATGTTTTTATTGGTTATGATTCAAATTCCAAAGGATATAAGTTGTATAACCCGCAAAATGGAAAGCTTGTCATTAGTAGAGATGTTGAGTTCGATGAGAAAAGTTGTTGGGAATGGAACATGTCCAAAGAAGAGAAAAATTTGTATCCTCTTCTTGAGGATGATGATGAAGAGTTGGTGCAACCGAATACTCCACCACAACCACCTCCACCCGTTGGCGAAGAAAGTTCAAGTGTGATATGGATGGTCAGTCTCAAGATGGTGTTGATGAAGTTGAAGAAGGCGAGGCTGTGAGAAGAAGCTTGCGGGCGAAGAAGGTTCCGGGTTGGCAAAAGGCGTATGTGATTCCTAAGAGGCGTTGATGTCTTATTTCCTAGTTATTTAAATTCCTGTTAATTGGTATTTCCTTTTATGTTTCCTAGCAGATTTAGGAGTCTTAGTATTTATATTGTTTGGGTTATTGCCGGAACATTTTTATCAATAAACTACTTTATCAATTCCAACCCTAACTTCTCAAGTCTCTTTCCCGTCTATATTTCTCTGCGCCGGCGGTCTTCCGGTGAGTTCACGAGTTTGAGACGACTCTAAGGTCTCGTTTGCGATAAGCGTTCTTATCACTGGTGCTTTCGTTGAGAGTTGCCGATTGTCGCGATGTCGGAACCTATTACCGAAGAACGATTTACCGAGTTCCAGAAGCAACTTGACGTTCAGATGAGTTCGAACCACACGACGATTCAGCAAACCGTGCAACAATTAGCGATCGTGGTTCAAAAACTTCAACAGGATATTGCGGCAGGGGCTTCGCCCTCTGATCGCGCCCGTCTGGAGCCGTCGGCCTCTAGTGCAACGCGCGGCGACGACCAGCGTCCCCCAGTGCCTGCCGGTACGGTGTCCCATCTCCGCATCGACATGCCTATGTGCGATGGATCTGAGCCGTTGGGGTGGCTCTTTCAGGCCCAGGAATACTTCACGTTTTATGATGTCCCGGAAATTTCCCGCCTTGCAACCGTGAGATTGATGTTGGAGGGACCTGCGTTGGATTGGTTCCGTTGGCATCAACGGAATAACTTACTCGATTCTTGGGAGGATTTTGTCAATAAGTTTAAACTTCGCTTTGACCCGTTGAATTACATTGATTATTTCGGCATGTTGGCCAAAGTCCAACAAACTGGGTCGGTCTTGGAGTATCAAACGGCGTTCGAGAAAATTCTGGTTAACATAACAGGTGTTGCTGAGCCGAATCTACAGTCGCTTTTTCACGCGGGTCTCAAACCCCACCTGCAACATGAGATGGTGCTACTTAAGCCGGATTCCTTATCGGCTTCGTTTGCACTCGCGCGGGAGTTGGAGGCCAAGCATCTGGCTTGGAGTGCTGCGCTACCGCCCCGAGTTTCGGGAGGGCCACGGCCGAACTCTTATGTTCCGCCCAGTACCACCCCGTTGCTACCGACCCCAATTTCTCCTGGCCAACCGTTGAATAAACCGTCACCGCAACCACCGATTCGGCGTCTCTCACGGGCGGAACGGCTTGAGCGTGATGCTAAGGGCCTTTGTTATAATTGTGACGAGAAATGGGTTAAAGGCCACCGCTGTGGTCGTTATTTACTGCTGTTAGGTGATGATGATGATGAGGGCGAGGATGACGTTGAGAATGTTGATACAGTGGTTACCGGGGATGTCTCTTCGTTACATAGTCTCGTGGGTGCCCCGACTCCGCGCGCCCTTCGGATTTCGGGCATGATTGACAAACAAGTGGTTGAGGTGTTGATCGATGGGGGAAGTACGCATAATTTTATCCATCCCTCCATTGTCGAGAAGCTACAGTTGCCGACAGCTTCAGTTACACCGTTTCGTGTTTATGTGGGGAACGGTGCCTCCTGGCTATGTAAGCAACAATGCGCAGGTGTCCGTTTATTGCTGCAAGGAACGACCTTTCCAGTGGATCTGTATGTCCTCCCAATTCACGGCCCCCAGGTGGTTCTCGGGATTCAGTGGCTACAGTCGTTGGGTCGTGTGTGCTACGAATACGCGAAATTACTCATGGAATTCAGTTGGAATGGTAAGTTGGTGACTCTACAGGGATGTACGCCGACGCCCAAGGAGATATCCTTACATCATTCCATATCGGAGTATTATGAATTGCTGCTCGTTCCACCGATCGAGGCTGAGGGGCGCGAGCCCGACCTTCCGCGTGTTCCCCCAGACATTGCCGCGGTATTGGGAGTCTTTAAGGAGGTTTTCCACCTCCCGTCAGGGTTACCCCCACCCCGCTGGAGTGACCACAGGATCCGCCTTCTTCCGGGGACGTCCCCCATCCACGTACGACCGTATCGCTATCCTCACTTTCAGAAAACTGAGATCGAACGATTGGTCCACGACATGCTTGAACAGGGTCTCATTCGCCCCAACCGTAGCCCTTTTTCATCCCCCGTTTTATTGGTGAAAAAGAAGGACGGGTCGTATCGTTTCTGTGTTGACTATCGAGCCCTCAATGCCGTCACGGTTCCCGACCATTTCCCGATTCCTACGGCGGATGAGTTATTCGACGAGCTCGGTGAGGCTCGTTTCTTTACTAAATTAGACCTGCGTTCGGGGTACCACCAGATTCGGATGCACGACCGGGATGTCTATAAAACGGCTTTTCGCACTCATGAGGGCCATTACGAATTTCGGGTGATGCCTTTTGGCCTCACAAATGCCCCCTCGACATTCCAGGCATGCATGAACAGGTTATTCGCAGCTTTTCTACGAAAATTTGTTATTGTTTTCTTCGATGATATTCTGGTTTATAGCCCTTCCTTGACCGATCATGCTTCACATTTGCGGGTTGTCCTATCTCTGTTGAAAGCTAATGAATTTTTTGTCAAGATGTCCAAGTGTTCCTTTGCACAGGAATCCATTGATTATTTGGGTCATGTCATTTCCATGGGCTGCTTGAAGGTTGATGGTAGTAAGATTGACGCCATGCTCACGTGGCCTGCCCCTAAGACAGTGAAACAGTTGCGTGGTTTTCTTGGTCTCACAGGCTACTATCGGCGTTTTATTAATCACTATGCTATTATTGCCGCTCCTTTAACGGATTTACTAAAGAAGGATCGGTTTGTTTGGGGAGGGGAGGCCGAGTCGGCGTTCACCAGTTTGAAGACCGCCATGAGCTCCGCGCCTGTGTTGCGTTTACCGGATTTCTCGGCCCCTTTTGTGGTTGAGACAGATGCATCCGCTACGGGAGTCGGGGCGGTGTTGCTGCAGTTCGGACAGCCGGTGGCATATTTTAGTAAGAAATTGGGCCCGCGACGGTTGTCGGCATCCACATATCATAAAGAATTGTATGCCATTGTGGAGGCGGTGCAGAAATGGCGTCAATATTTGTTAGGTCGTGAGTTCATCATTCGGACTGATCAACGGAGTCTGCGGGAGTTGCTACAACAAGTGATTCAAACCCCCGACCAACAATTCTACGTCCGTAAACTGTTGGGCTTTCGTTTCAAAATTGAATATAAGGCGGGTATTTCTAATGTCGTGGCTGATGCGCTGTCGCGGCGCGAGGATGACTCTGACTTTCACGCGTTTTTTCGCTTGGTTTCTATGACTCAATCGGATGTGCTGGAGTTGATTAAACTTGAGAATTGCTCGCAGCCGGATCTTCAAAGCCTGCATGTGGCCCATTCCGCGGGCACCCTTCCGCGACCATTTGCTGTGCGGGATGGCTTATTGTATTTTAATCATCGCCTTTGTGTGGGGCGTGCCTCTGATCTTCGGTTTCGGTTGATCCGTGAGTATCATGACTCCCTGACGGGCGGACATTCGGGCGTGCATCGTACTTTCCACCGGTTGGCTGCGGCTTTCTATTGGCCGACTATGCGTGCTGATATTCGCAAGCATATTGGGGGGTGCTTGACGTGCCAATCGACCAAGTTTTCTACTCAGCCGGCGTCGGGACTGTTACAGCCGTTACCGGTTCCTGCGAGGGTGTGGGAAGATGTGAGTATGGATTTTATCACAGGGTTGCCGTCCTCTCGTGGGTTTAGCGTGATCCTTGTGGTCGTGGATCGCCTCAGTAAGTATGCTCATTTCGGGGCCCTTCCGGGTGATTTTGACGGCCATCGTACGGCTCACTTGTTTGTCGATATGGTGGTAAAACTCCATGGCATCCCGTCATCCATTGTGTCTGACCGTGACTCCGTGTTTACTAGTCGGTTTTGGAAGGAACTTCACGCCTTGAGTGGGACAACTCTAAAGCACAGCTCGGCATTTCATCCGCAAACGGATGGGCAGACTGAAGTTATGAATCGGACCTTGGAACAGTATTTACGGGCTTTCTGTCATGGTCGTCCGCAGCGTTGGTCGGTGCTGCTTCCGTGGGTGGAGTATTCTCTAAATACTAGTTATCATTCGGGTATTCGCATGACCCCATTTCAGGCCGTGTATGGCAGACTCCCTCCGGATCTCATTCCTTATCGGCGCGGCGAGAGTAAAGTGCCTGCGGTGGATGACGTGTTGTCGGAGCGAGAAGGACTCTTACGGGATCTGCGCCGTAATTTGGGAGGGGCTCAACACCGGATGAAGGTGTTGGCGGATACTAAGCGGACCGATGTCAGTTTTGAGGTGGGCGAGCTGGTGCTATTGAAGCTCCAACCTTATCGGCAACACTCGGTGGCTCGTCGCCGAAATCAGAAGTTGGCGAAGCGTTTTTATGGTCCCTTCGAGGTGTTGGCCAGAATTGGGTCCGTGGCTTACAAGTTGCGCTTACCTGAGTCGTCGCGCATCCATCCAGTTTTTCATGTTTCGCTATTGCGGAAGTTTCGTGCGCAGGGAGACCAGACCCCCGTGATGGCGCAATCGTTGCCGGACGACTTGGTGAGTGGGTCGGTTCCTTCGCGACCGGTACAAGTGCATGAATCGCGTACGGTGTTGCGCGGTGGGGAGTTAGAGGAGCAATAGCTTGTTCGCTGGTCTGATGGTTCCCTGGATGACGCTTCGTGGGAGCCTGCCGATTCTCTCCGTCGTCATTTTCCAGATCTTCACCTTGAGGACAAGGTGGTTGTCGAAGGGGGGAAGAGTGATATGGATGGTCAGTCTCAAGATGGTGTTGATGAAGTTGAAGAAGGCGAGGCTGTGAGAAGAAGCTTGCGGGCGAAGAAGGTTCCGGGTTGGCAAAAGGCGTATGTGATTCCTAAGAGGCGTTGATGTCTTATTTCCTAGTTATTTAAATTCCTGTTAATTGGTATTTCCTTTTATGTTTCCTAGCAGATTTAGGAGTCTTAGTATTTATATTGTTTGGGTTATTGCCGGAACATTTTTATCAATAAACTACTTTATCAATTCCAACCCTAACTTCTCAAGTCTCTTTCCCGTCTATATTTCTCCGCGCCGGCGGTCTTCCGGTGAGTTCACGAGTTTGAGACGACTCTAAGGTCTCGTTTGCGATAAGCGTTCTTATCACTGAAAGGCCTAGGAAGACAAGAAATGTTCGTGAGTTGTATGACGTTACAAATGAGGTAACTTTGGATTTAAGTGAAACATATTTTTGTTTATTTGCTAATTCCGAGCCTTCGAGTTTTGAAGAAGCGGTTGGTGATAAAAAATAGAGAAGTGCTATGAATGAAGAAATCAAAGCCATAAAAAAGAATGATACTTGGGAGTTGGTGGCACTACCCAAAGGAAAGAACACCATTGGAGTTAAATGGGTGTATAAAATCAAGAAAAATTCAAAAGGCGAAGTTGAAAGGTACAAAGCAAGATTGGTAGCGAAAGGCTACAAACAAAAGGCAGGTATTGACTACGATGAGGTTTTTGCTCCGGTTGCGAGATTAGAAACTATTCGGTTGATCATTTCCTTGGCAGCTCAAAACAAATGGAAAATCCACCAAATGGATGTCAAATCAGCCTTTTTGAATGGCTACTTGGAGGAAGAAGTTTATATTGAACAACCTTTGGGATATGTTGCAAAAGGGCATGAAGAAAAAGTTTTGAAGTTGAAGAAGGCTCTCTACGGCTTGAAACAAGCCCCTCGTGCTTGGAATAGTAGAATTGATAAATATTTTCAAGAAAATGGTTTCTCAAAATGTCCACATGAACATGCACTCTATGTAAAAACAAACAATAGTGGTGACATTTTACTTGTTTGTTTGTATGTGGATGATTTGATTTTTACAGGAAACGCTCCAAAGATGTTTGATGAATTCAAACAAGTAATGGCGAGGGAGTTTGAAATGACGGACATTGGATTGATGTCCTACTATCTTGGGATTGAAGTGAAGCAAAATGATGAAGGAATATTCATTTCTCAAGAAGGCTATGCAAAGGAAGTTCTCAAGAAGTTTGAAATGGCGAATTGCAAGCCGGTGAGCACCCCCGTTGAATGTGGAGTTAAATTGTCCAAACATGGAGATGGAGAATTGATTAATCCCACTCTCTTTAAAAGTCTTGTTGGAAGCTTGAGGTACCTAACTTGTACAAGACCGGATATTCTTTTTGGCGTCGGACTTGTTAGCCGTTACATGGAGAATCCTACTACTTCTCACTTGAAGGTGGCCAAAAGAATACTCCGTTACATCAAAGGTACACTTGATTATGGAATTTTATATTCATTTTCTCAAGATTTCAAGCTTGTTGGATATTGTGATAGTGATTGGGCTGGTGATGTTGATGATCGAAAGAGTACTACCGGGTTTGTTTACTTCATGGGAAATTCAGCTTTTACTTGGAATTCTAAAAAGCAACCAATTGTCACTTTATCAACTTGTGAAGCGGAGTTTGTGGCAACAACTTCTTGTGTTTGTCATGCAATTTGGCTTAGAAATTTGTTGAAGGAGCTTTATCAACAACAAAAAGAGCCAACGAAGATTTTAGTTGATAACAAATCCGCCCTTCAATTGGCGAGAAATCCGGTATTCCATGAAAGAAGCAAGCATATTGATACTAAGTATCATTTCATTCGAGAAAGTGTGTCCAAGAAAGAGGTTGAGTTGGAATTTGTGAAATCACAAGATCAAATCGCCGATATTTTCACCAAGCCATTGAAGTTTGAAGTTTTTCGAAAATTACGAGAGTCTCTTGGAGTCATGAATCAAGATTAAGGGGGGATGTTGAAAATTGAAGAGTTTTTCAAGATATTAATCTAGATTCATTTTCTAGATTAGTCTTTTAATTATTTGGTACATGTATTTTATATTATTCATTGTTTTTAGTTAGTTCATGAATTGATATATTCATGCATAGGATATCAAGAGTCTTATTAATTGTAATACATGAACTAAGTCTAAGTTCATGTCTAGCAAATCCTATATATACCCTATGTATTTGTCATTTTTCTTAAGTTAATCAAGTCATTTTTATTAAGTGAAATAGAGTCACTTTATATCTCCACTTTTATTTTGTGAGTTTGAGTGTGTATTTTGCTCTCCATTTCTAACAATGTTGGGGTTCTCTTTCAGGATTTCCTCTGTTAGGTGCATGTAGCGCTTCTTAATCTGAGATTTATCGCCTGGTTGCCAAAAATTATTAGGGCTTGTTTCTAAACTTATCCTATGTTGAATAATTACTAGATCATGTACTATTTTATAAGACTTTGAACTATCATCTCATTAGTTAACTTTTAAGGTGAGTTAATCTGAGTTCATACTTAAACATGAAATTAGAGTAGATTATATCCTATATTTAAATTTCACGCTCAAGGGTAACTCCTGATTATTCGAGCTTGAGCATGTGGGGGTGCGTAAACCTATCCCACATTAAAAATACCCCTGTCTCACATTGAATAATTACTAGATTATGTACTAATTTGGACAACCCTCACATCAGACCGAGCACATAATTTACCAATTATGTTTCAAGATTTTAATTAAATAATTAGTGTAGTAAGATGGCAATTTGGTTAGTTAATTATTTGGGAATTAGAGGTTTTGGAAATATTTATAAAATAACTAACTTCGATGAAAAATTTGGGAAATTTTCCAATGGTATGATTCTTTTGTGGTAAAGGCAAATTGCATGACAATCGAGAGACGTAAGAATACGCAAAATACATAGTTGTGCGAGTAATTCTAATTTGATAATTTTAATATAAATCTAATTCAGCCCGATTAATATAACAAAAAAAACAATTTTAATCGTATAATTGATTACGGTAGATTACTTAACCAAATCGAACTATAATTCCACCAAATTAATGTATTAATTCTCTTCTATTAGGAGTTCCTAAAATAAATTAAAATTAAAATCGAAGATAAATATTAAGTGGAAAATGTAACATTTTTTTCTCAAGAAATGGATTAAATATTTTAAGAAATTAAATCATTGTGTAGATTTCGAAATAAGAATAATAACAATAATCTTACACATGCGCTTGAATTTTTCTTTAAGCTCGACTTTATGTTCACTATTAGTGATGCGAAAATAGTAATCAGGGTATTCGCTTTGATTGATGCAGTTCGCCGGCGTCGCAGTTCCGATGGCCAAGATGGTGGCGGAACCCTCGGCACGTTGAGCCCTGCGAATCTCCTCGACGGTCACCATTTTTGCCGGAAATTTGAAAAAGCGGTGGCTGGCGGTGGTGCTACAACAAATTTACCGATTTTTGAGAGTGTTAAAATATTTTGGGAATGTATTGAGGGATATTTATATATAAGTTTTGTTAAGTGTTGGGAACGGAGACAACCTAATCTAAGTGATTCATTAATTCTCTATTAACGGCAACGCATGTACTTAAAACATGCATAATTAAGTTCAAGGGCAAATTACACCCACCACTCTGAGGTTAGACCTAATTACAAGCCGATCCCTATTCTTTTAAATATTACATTGTAGTCCCTATATTTCTTATTTTGTGTGAGGTTCATTAACGAATTTTGTAAAAGTACATGTATATCTCTGAAGGTTTTGTGAGTGTTACATAGAATGTACAACAAAAAATGCAAAATCGTCCGTAAAAAGTATACAAAAATTAACAAATTAACAAGGCTTAGGGATTACAGTATACTATTTAAAAGAATATGATTGACTTTTAATTAGGCCTAACTAGGGGTGGGCGCGGGTCGGGTTTTGTCGGGTTCGGGTTTATCGGGTCGGGTACCCGAAATGTCGGGTAGCAATTTTGACTATCCGAACCCGACCCGATTAGGATCGGGTACCCGACAATCGGGTATCCGATTTTGTCGGGTACCCGGTCGGGTCGGGTTCGGATACCCGCATGATTTTCCTTTTTTTTTTTTTTAAAAAAAAAAATTTAAAATTTAAACCCGATTTGCCAATTAATTAAACATAATTAAACTGTTAAAAATGAACAATACGTCTGGAAAGCAGGAAAGTCAGAAATTAAACATTACATACATTAATTAAACATTACAATTCACACACATTAAACATAAACTAACAAAGAAATCACAAAAAAATAGGACTTCCAGAGTTCCATTCCAGTTCCAGACTTCCAATTGCACAAGTCTTCCAGAGTTCCAGTTCCAGACTTCCAAGTCTTCCAAGTTCCAATAACATAAAAAATAGCACCAAACTCAATTGCACAAAGTCCAGTAGCATCAAATATCAACAATAGTAGAATCAATGCCCAATTTCACCAATTCTAAAAATAAAAGAGAATAGAATAAAAAATAGTTATTAGTTATATATTGAATTGAAACTTAAAAAATGAAATAATTGAAGAGTAAAACAAGAAAATTTACCTTTCTCAATGGATTCAATCTCACACAAGTCCTCCTCCACATTGATTGGTCTCGAATCCGCACGGAGCCAATCTTGAGCACATACTAGAGCTTGAACAATTCTAGGAGATAAAGAACTCCTAAATGCATCAAGTATTCGTCCACCGGTACTAAATGCCGACTCCGAAGCAACCGTGAAGACGGGAACGGCCAAAATGTCATGAGCCATCTTGGAAAGAATAGGAAACCTAGGAGAATTCATCTTCCACCAATTCAAAATATCAAATTGATCCCCTACATCATCCTCTTGTGCCTCACTTAAATATTTCTCCAACTCCGATTTTACAAGATTACTAGCTTCTCCCTTTTTCTTCTTCTTAAACTTCTCTTTCAAAATTGCTCTAGAATCAAATGAATCGGAAGAAGAAATTGTCGACGAACCCGATGAGTTTGACGAATTTGATGAAGTTGGGCTCGTTGGATATCCATAATTTGATTTGTATTGTTCATATAACTCTTGCATTCCTCGAACCACCGTTTCTTTCATAATCCCACTCTTGGAAATGTCATCATACATTTCCTCAAAAGACAACTCAAGAAACTTCATCTTATATCGTGGATCAAGAACCACCCCAAAGTATAGTAGTAGATTCATTTTCTCAATTGCACCCCAATACTTATCAAATTTCGCTTTCATTCTAGTAGACATTGCTTGCAATTCCGGAATATCACTTGATGACCATTCTTTCAAAAGCAAATCTACCTCGCTTATCTCATGAAAAACCGTGTTGGCCGTGACATACAAAGAACCGGATACACACAAGGTAAGTCTATAAAAATGAGCCAAAAACTTGCACAATAATTCGGCCCTTTCCCAATCTCCATTCAATGGAACACAATCCTCCTTATCTAAATCATTAAAATATCCAAGATCAATGTTCAAGTAAGAGTCAAAAGCTCCCCTAAGACATATTGCCGACTCCAACATCAAATATGTAGAATTCCATCTTGTAGGCACATCAAGAGACAACAACTTCTTGGTTTTTAACTTTTCCATTTCCACACACTCTTGAAATTTTTTGTACCTAGCCGGGGAGTTCCTAATATGTCTTATAGCACCTCTAATACGACAAATAGCCTCATGCTCTTGTTTGTTTTTCAATCCATCTTGAACAATAAGATTTATAATATGTGCAAATATTTCCCCCCCGAGATACTAGTTCCCCAATTATCAAACTTCTTTTGTAAGTACACAATTGCACCATCATTCGACGAAGCGTTATCAACCGTGACCGTGTAAATTCTATCAATTCCCCAATCAAGCAAGCATTTCTCAACCCCTTTACCAACCTCCTCACTTTTATGTCCCAAAATTGGGCAAAAGTTTAGAATTCTTTTTTGCAAATTCCAACCATCATCAATAAAGTGAACCGTAAGATACATATAATTGACCTTTTGAATTGAAGTCCATGTATCCGTTGTTAGGCAAACGGTTTGTGAATGATTTTTAATGAATAACTTCAATTTTGCACGTTCACTTACATACATGTTATATATGTCTTTGGTTATGGTCCTTCTTGATGGAATCACAAACATAGGACATGCAACCGACATGAAGTGTTTAAACCCCGGATTTTCAATAGTCTTGAATGCAAGCTCATCCACAATCAACCAATGACACATAGCCTCACGAGTTTTATTTTGGTCAAATCTCCAAGAAACAACATTTCCCTCTTTTTCACCTATCTTAACCGGTTGAAGTGAAATTCTAGTTTGATTAGTCATCACTTCATGAGGTTTTTTTTTGCATGAATCAAAATGATTTCTTAGGGGCCCCGTGCCATGTAATTTTGGGTCGGCCTTAATATCTCTTTGACAATATATGCATCTACCCTTTTGCACCTTATCTTTTTCACAATAAAACTTGACAAAATACTCCCAATACTTCGACCTAGATGGCATATCTTTTCTACTTCGTTTGTTTGTCCTACTACCGGCAACATCATCATCTAAATCACACTCCATATGCTCAATATAATCTTCAACTTCCTTGTCGACATTAACATCACTAACCTCTTCACCATGGGGAGATTCATAGCCAATTCGATTGGTTTGAGAGCCCGAGGCTGGCGAGGCATTCTCACCTTGTGACGAACTTGGTGCACTTCAACTTCCACTCCCACTCTTAGACATCTACAATAACCATTACCAAGAAATTAAATTTATTTCCCATTTTCAGAAATTAAACTAGAACTCGCGAAAATACAATAAAAATTCATGAATTCAAATTAAACCCTAGAATCTGTTAATGTTATATCAAAATCTCCAATAAAGGTAATCAAGAAACTAACTTTGAACCCCATTTCAGAAATTAAACACAAATTAGAGAAAATAAAACGAAAATTGGAGAAGATAAATTAAAACCTACAAGATTAATTAGAACTTACCTTGAGAGAGGCTGATGCAGATGATGGAGGAGGCTCCATTCGTCGCCGGCAGCTGAAGATGGCGGATGACAGACCGGATCACCGGAGTTGAGCAGCGTCGCAGGCAGCGGCAGCCGGCAGCAGGGTTTCAGCCTTTCAGGCTTTCAGCCGAGTGAGAGAAAGAAAAGGGTTTGAGAGTTGAGACTGAGTTTCTGATTTTCTGTTCTTTCGCTGGGCCTGGGAGTTGAAGAATTAAAGGCTTAGCTTAGGTTAGAAATTAGAATAATGTATATGTAATGTAATTAAGAAACAAAAAACGTTGGAACAACTATAAAAACGTTTGAACACTTTACACTTTACATTTATGTATATAATATCAGTATATATAATATATATATATATATATATATATATATATATATATATATATAATTTTTTTTTTAAAAAAAAAATCGGGTTAATCGGGTAGTGAAATATTACCCGAACCCGAACCGATATACTATATCGGGTACCGGGTACCCGACCCGATATCCGATTTTTGACCACCGGTACCCGACCCGATATCCGATTTTTGACCATAAACCCGAACCGATCGGTTTTTACCCGATCGGGTCGGATCGGGTATCCGAAACCCGATCCGAAACGCCCACCCCTAGGCCTAACCTCAGGGCGGTGGATGTAATTTTCCCTTAAGTTCAAATATTTGGTGTCAAAAAAAAGTTCAAATATTTTATTTTCTTGTGACAAAAAATTGAATCCTCGACTCTAAGGGCTCCTTACATTCTGGCTTGACGAAGTAGTTAGGAGAAACTAAATTAGGTACTCAGTGGTCCGTTAATGTAGACTGGAGAGGTATGTCTCTCACAAACCTACAAGGAACTCGCCATCAAAACTCATATTAGGCTCAACAATAATGTTCTCACACCCTCAAAACTCATATTAGGATCAAGAATGATGCTTCACACACTGCACACCGTGGAAATTGAACATCGCCCCTTATAGTAAATACGTCCCTCCGAAACCAACTGAATTATGCCCTACAGACAAATATTTTATTTTCATGAAAGTATGAAATGTAGTTTTAGTTTATGTATATAATTAATTATATATCTATACTATTTTATTAAACAAGAGGGGATAGATAATAATTATTTTGGTATTTTGGACTCTTAAACTCTTTTTTATATATATTTATTTTTTTCATCGTTTTGTTTCTGACCTCCTTTTCTTTTCTTTTTTTATTTATTAATTTTTTTATCACCCCAACTATATTTTACTAACTTTTCTTTTCTCCGTACCCAATTTTAATTATTTTTCTTTTTTTTTTATATAACTTATAGGGAAAATATTATTTTTGGTCCCACACATTAATTCAAATCTATTTTTGGTCTCAATCATTACAGGATTCTTAATTTTGGTCCCAAGTATTCCAAAAAAGTCTCAACGTTAGTCCTCCGCTAACCTTTCCGTCCTTTGACTAACGGTTGACCCAAAATTCCATTTAAAACCCATTAGTTCAGCGTTAAAACACTAATTTGAGGGAAAATCCTCATTCTTAAACCCTATATAACTAATAAATGAGAAATGTAACTAATAAAATATAATTTGGAAAAGAATAGTTTATTATAACAATCACAATAAATATGCCAAACATAATATACACTAGCAACTTGGCACATTCGATGCATGTGCAAATAAAAAATAATTATTATATAAATAAATTAAAATTAATTTTTTTTATTATATATTCTATAGTTATTTTTAATATAATTTCTAATTTATGATAAATAAATAAATAAATAAATAGCATAAGATAATGTTATTTTTAATATAATTACTAATTTATGATAAATAAATAAATAAATGCATAAGATAATGTCATATTAGTAATTATAAAATTTTAAACTATATATAAGTAAAAAGTGATAAAAATTATAATAAAAAAAGAAGAATGCAAGTGATGAGAAATAAAAAGAGAAGTTAAGAAGAGAAGTGATGAGAGAGAATAGAGAAATTAAGAAAACTAGGAAGAAATAAAGCCGGATAAAATCAATTAATAAATAAATAGAAAAAAAAATATTTTTAGAGTCCAAGAGACCAAATTTGGGTATCGTGCTTAATAGATAGTATATATATCCCATTATTAAATATCTTATTTATTGTCAGGTTTTCCCTTTTTCTTTCTTGTTTTGGTTTCCCCTGTTCTTTCCTGATTCAAGTTTCAACACACGAAACAAAAAAGATACCTCCATCAGGGTGGGGTAGGGTGGAGAGTGGAGACAAGCCTCCCAATCTCACTCGCAGATCTCACTTCCCTTCCAAGTTCCAACTCACCTTACATTTTCCCCATTTTGCTTTCAATTTCAGTAACAACTTCATTCGCCATTGATGCCCTCATACTCCTTACCCTTTCGCCTAAAAGATTTTCATTCCAATTCATTGCATTGTGTCTCGAGAAATTATCCTGATTTTGGATTGCATTGCATCATTTTTTTGTTGAGTTATCATCACGCCACGATCTCTTTCGAGGAACGATTGTCGAAAGAAAATGATCTCGCAGAGATCTACAAAACCCTCAAAACCCCCCAATCAAACACCCACATCGAGATCGTCTTCTTCTTCTCTGTCGTCGCATTTAGCCATAGTCGAATTGAAGCAGTGGATCCTCACTTTGTTAACCAAGCTTGCCGATCGCGACACGCACCAAATCGCGGTTGAGGACCTAGAGAAGATCATCCAATCCCTCTCGAATGGTGGTATTCTGTTGAAAATATTGGAAGGTAATTTTAGGGTTTACGAATGAGGATTTCCCCCCAAAATTAGTGTTTTAAAGTTGAACTAACGGGTTTTAAACGAAATTTTGGGTCAATCGTTAGTCAAATAACGAAAGGGTTAACGGAGGACTAACGTTGAGACTTTTCGGAATATTTGGGACCAAAATTGAGAATCCTGTAATGATTGGGCCCAAAAATAGATTTGGGTTAATATGTGGGCCAAAAGTGATATTTTTCCTAACTTATATATTTTTTTCTTCCTATTTTATGATATTCATTTATTTATCATGATTTAATTATTATGTTAAAAATTATTATAGAATATATATTAATATAAAAATTAATTTTAATATATTAAATAACAAAAAAAATTATTTATACACGCAATGAATTTGCAGGAATTATCAGTATTATATTTGACGTGGCTCGTACCCGCCGCTCTGATTGGACCAATCACTGCACGCCACCTATCCAATCGAAGGTTACTCCTCGATCCTCCGGTCGGTCTTCCAATTACCGCTCATAAATTACTGTCTTGATCATCGACCCAGAAAAAGGCTCTCCGACCCCTCGACCCGCCGCGTGCTGTCCCACTATCTCAGTTGAGTGGCCGACCACGCCTTAAATGCAAGGCGATAGTGGGGCACCTGTTAGCTCCCCACATCGACACGTCGAGGCGGTTACTTCTCTCTCCTCACCTTATATATAAGACCGCCGCATTTATGCACGGTAAGTTCTTCACCTACCTCTTTTACTGCTCGATCATTCAACTCATATCACCCAAATCTGACTTGAGCGTCAGCGGGCCAACCCGGGTATCACCTCCTCCTTCCCCGAGTTGGCCTCTAATTTACATTTCCTTTGATCCCTGCAGATTCCGAGGGGTCAAGCGGCAGTTTCCTACTCAACAAATAGAGTGATCGTAGCTCGACTTCCCAGTCAAACAACAAGCGGAATTTTAGCTCGATCAATATTAATAGCGGTCGATATAGTTGGGACTCAGGGTGATTGTAAGAAACTAAAAATTAACTTTCTGAGAAGTTAAAATAGATTGAAAGATAATATCAAAAAATTTTAAAAAATATAAATATACGCTTAAAGTTTTAATATTTTCACTGATATTTAGATTCCACTAAAAGTAAGACGTATTTATTTTCAATATCTCATATTTAAAAACTAAGCAATTCATCCAAAATAAAAATAATGAATAATCATTAACTTTAAAAATACTTATGTAAAAGTATGTATAACACATTAAAATAAAATAAATTTACAAATCTTCTAACCTTCTGCAAAAAAAAAAAAAAAATTGAAATCTTCTTCAAGAAATTAACACGCTGGTTTTCTATGGTTGATATCATACCAACACAAGTGATTTATTACTATCTGATAAAATAATAAAAAATCGATCAATAACGTGAATATTAATAAGAAACAATTGTATGAATACAAATGAAAATTGAAGAACAAAATTAATTCGATCCGGAGGTTGAAGAAAAAAAAAAAGGAAAATGAAATGAAGAAAAAAATATTAGTAGCTAATATTGCTCAAATCTTTTGGAGCAAAACAGGCAATAGTTGTAGAAAATATACACTAAATAATATTGAACAATAAAATAAAAAAATATACTCAAAATAATTATTTTCATTTAATTGTAATTATTTTCATTTAAACCTTATTAAAAACCTTCGTACTTTTCTAAGGTGTTTAAAAGGAGACTTTGTAATAATAGTATACATTTGAAAAAGACTTTTCAACAAAGGTGTAAAACGTTAATTTGAAAAACGTTTTCCAAAAACCATGACACAATTGATATTTTCTTACAAATCAATACAAATAACTTTTGAATATTATACTTTTACCCACGATACTTTTTATGAATAAAATAAAATTCCTAGAATTATACGACGAATATTTACAAGAAATATATGATGAATATGATTATCATAATGAAAAATATATAGAAATGAAAAATAAGAGACACTGGTATATGATGAGATATCATTTAGACTGGCTATTATATTATAAAGAACAAATACAAAGATTTATTTTGATAATAAACGCATAAGAAATAAAATGGATAAACAAAGAAAAATCAAGAACGATATAAGGAAATTGGGAAAGAAATTAGATGTTGCAACAAAATACGATTCTATTATGAAAGAAATTTTTATATATCCCAAAGAGATAAAAAATATAACAGACAATGCTAAACAAATTGATATAATAAATACAAAATTAATAGAAAAAATATATCAACGGGAAATGAATGGATAAATATCAAAAACAATTGAAACGTCAAGAATTAAGACTAATACGAAAATTAATTAAACAAAAAATAGACATATTAAATAAAACAACTAATCAGCACACTATGAAATGCAAGAAAAAATTCTTCAAAGCATGAAACGGAGTGAAGAAAATCTTGTAAAAAATAAAATACATATTCCCACTACTATTTCAAGACTAGAAGAATATATTAAATTCTTAAAACAATCAGATATAGGGATAACAGAACTCATGGAAGAAAATACCAAAATAATAAAATGGTGTCGAGAACAAATAACTAAATTAAATATACTTTCATCAGCATGAATTTCACATAGGAATTACAAAAATTTGTAGAAACATTAAACGAACAAGTACAATCTTTAAATAATATCGTACAGACATTATCAGAACAATTAAAAAATACAAACGAAAAAATGTCACAATTAGAAGATACTATAACAAATAAAAATAATACCAAAGAAATTGAAACATATTATCACATAGATCAAAACATTTTCCATTGTCAACAGGAGGGGGGAGAATATCCACATTTATTTCATACCACTACAAATCCACAATTAAACACTATTATAGATATGTTACAACAAATTCTTTTAGATAAAAAACAAGATGTTATAAATGAAATAGATAATACACAAGAAATCCTAAATAAACTTCTAAGAGAATTCAGAGGAAAAGAAAAAGAAAACCAAACTGAAACATCTGACGAAAAACAAATAATACTTCTAATGGCAAATTGTCATGAATTATTAAAACAACTCAAATAAGTGATTATACGAAAAGAACAAACTAGACATATAACCATCGCTGATCTTGAAATATATTTTGGAAGAAAAACCTTAAACCTTTTCAAATAGAACCTCCAGGTTTATAATGGAATCTTTTGAATTAGAAGACAAAATTGCAGAATTAAACACTCTGTTAGAATCATTAAAAATAGTTGAAAACGAAAATAAACAAGAACATACATTAGAAGCTATAAAACCCGAAGTAGAAAACGAAGAAGTAATATATGGATATGAATCATCAGAAGACGATGTTCTAGGAATGGAACGAGAAAAAGATACAAAACAAGAAAATGATAAAAAAGACATTCTAGAAGCAAGTCATAGAAACGAAGCAAGAGACTGGGAATACTCTCAAGAAGAACAGTATACTAATCCTCTAAAAAACACAAGTATACAATACAATTTCAAAAAGGGATATGTTCCGGAAAAAAAAGGAAGATGGACTAAAGTACCTGAACAATATATACCTACAAAAAGAATATTATGAGTTGATGGAATGCTAAATATATATTGCGTAACAAACAAATCAATACTTATCACGGAATGGGCAAATAAAATAGGATTAATTATAAAAACTGAAGATAGACTGAAATATGGAAACTTTAAGACAATATTTAATTTCGTACAATATAAAACAATAGGAAATGTATCACACTATTTATCCTCATTAATAAATGAACAGAAAACATTACTAAACGGAGGAGACGCTATTGAAACTTTTTGGAAAATAGCTCATAAAATATACTCAGAATTCATTGGAGTACCCTTACAAGATACTGGATTAACTATATCTAGAAGAGACCAAGAAAGAGCAGCATATCATTTAGCAAATACACAAATTTTAGACATGTGCGCCATAGACCTCTTTAATTGTGAATACAATATGTACTACTATGATCTATCAATAGAAAACAAAGAGAAATATTTATCTTTATACTTTAACAAACTACCCTGTCCAGTAGAACAAATAGTATATTCCGAATTTAAGAAACAAGTAAATGAAGGATTTGCTACAGAAACATTAGGAGGAGCACAAACTGTAGTCGCTCAATTTATAGGAGACAAATGCTATGAAAGAGAATTACACAATGCAGTTAAAAACAAAGTCACAATATGTTGTGAAGGAAATCCCTTAGTACCTCAAAGATATGGAGAAAGCCCATACCTAATCAGACCAAACAAAAAAAGAAAATATAGAAGAAAAGATAAAAGATACAGGTGGAAAAAGAAATCAAAGAGATGGATAGACAATAATAAGCATAAATTTCAAAAAAGACGAAGACGTTTCTTTAAAAAGAAAGAATACAAACCAAAACAGAAATATTGTCCGGAAGGAAAGAAAAAATGTCAATGTTGGCTATGCCATGAAGAAGGACACTTCGCAAGAGAATGCCCTAAACAACAAAAACAATCTGAAAAAAAAAAATTACATATACTTCAAGTAGCTCAAACATACAATCTAGAACCAATAGAAGAAGACTATTCTGATTTGGAAAATATATATGAAATAGAAACAATTACAAAATCGAAAAATGGATATAGTTCAGACGAAAATTTCTAATGAAAAACTCTAATGTTACTTTTATAGAAGTAAAAATAAAACATAAAACAATTAAAGCATTTATAGATACAGGAGCAAGTTTATGCTTTGCTTCACCAGCTCTTACAATATTCAAATCGAAAAAACTTAAACAACCATTAAAAATAATGATAGCATATGCGAGTCATTATTATATATGGTATGCTACATACTTAGAAAAAGTCTGGATACAGGGATATTGTTTTGCTATACCATCTATATACAGATATGAAACAGGATTACCATTTTTTCTAGAAAACAATTTTTTGAAACTATACAGACCTTTTTGTCAAGATTTAAAATACATCACTTTAAAGTCACCTGTTATTGAAAAACTATCTCAAAAGAGTGAAACAATTGAAATACCTATAGCAAAAATTGAAGACAAAAGTAATCTTATAGACAAAATAGATTATTTAATTAATCATGAATTAATACTTTTCATAAAAACAAATCTTGAAAAAGAAATAGAAAAAATTTTAGACTCTGTCACTAGTGAAAACCCTTTAGACAAAGATAAAAATAATAACTATATGATAGTTGAACTCAAACTTAAAAATCCTTTAGACGAAGTAAATGTCAAAAATAATATGCCATATTCTAAAAGAGATATTGATGAATTTAAAGAAGAATGTAAACAACTTTTAGAAAAAGGATTAATTTCTGAAAGCAAAAGTCCACACGCAGCACCTGCTTTTTATGTAGAAAACAAAAATGAAATAAAACGAGGAAAACGACGAATGGTCATAAATTATAAACAATTAAATGAGAAAACTGTAGGAGATGCGTATAAACTTCCTAGAATTGATTATATCAAAGATAGGCTGAAAGGAAAAACATGGTTTAGTACTTTAGATGCTAAATCAGGATATTGACAATTAAGATTGCATGAAAACACAAAACCTCTAACGGCTTTTACATGTCCTCCACAGAAACATTACCAATGGAATGTTTTACCATTTGGTTTGAAACAAGCACCTGGAATATACAAATTACCAAAGATTCATGGATAAAAACCTTGAAGGTTTGGAAAATATTTGTCTTGCTAACATTGATGATATTATCATCTTTAGTAATCAAGATAAAGAAGATCATTTGAAAAAACTAAAAATAGTTTTGAAACGATGCAAAGACAAAAGACTGATTCTTTCCAAAAAGAAAGTGGTCTTATGTAAACAAAAAATTGGTTTTCTTGAAAATACTTTTGATTCACAAGGAAATATAGTTCTTCAAGACAATATTTTGAAAAAATTAAACGATTTTCCAGATCAAATCACTGATAGAAAACAATTACAAAGATTTCTCGGATGTTTAAACTACATTTCTGATCAAGGATTCATAAAAAACCTTGCTAAAGAAAGAATACAATTACAAAAGAAACTTTCTGAAAAAAATACAATGAAATTGGCAAATTGTTGATTCAATACAAGTACAGAAAATAAAACAGTATTGTGAAACATTGTCCGTTTTATACAATCCAAAGGAAAATGATTTTATTATCATTGAGACAGATGCTTCAAACGATACATGGTCTGGTTGCATGCTTGCAATACCAGCCGAAAAATGAATACAAATGACCTCGAAGGCCATGCGAATACAAGAACCAAAAAGGTTCGCGAGATTACACAACTCTGTAAATATATATATGGGACATTTACAGAGACCTAGAAAAATTATACAGTTCATGAAAAAGAAACACTTGCATGCCTAAAGATAATTCGGAAGTGGAAACTCGAGCTTTTACCTCGAGAATTCGAACTTCGAACAGACTCAAAATATTTAACAAACTTCTACAGGTATACACTTCGAGACAACTACAATTAAGGAAGATTGATACGTTGGCAACTCGAAATCAGAAGATATCAGTTTCACATTGTATACATAAAATCAGAAGACAACGCCCTTGTAGACACACTCACACGAGAATGGAGGTCGCGATAGCCTTGATGAAACAAAACATTGAAACAATTGATCATGAGATACAACAGTTCACAAAGGCCAAACAAATGGAGATACAAAGATTCACAGAATCGAAGATGGTCAGGAGAAACGAGCTAATTGCAACATTACACGCCATTCAACAGGCACCTGGACTTCCCCTATCAGACTTGGCATCAAGCGTGGTGGATCCATCATCAAACACAAAATTAAAGCCATTCACAAAATCAAAAACATTTCCACAAACAGCAGCAGAAGGGAATATGTCATCACCAGTAGCAGCTACACAAGACAATGAAGATGAAAGAAAACAAATTAAACAATGGTATGTTATATTAAATGGTACAAGTCGAGGTATATATGATCAATGGTCAAAAGCCAATGTTCATATACAAGGAAACCCAGTAATATCATACAAAACATACAACAGTCTTGCAGAAGCTAAACAAGCCTTTGAAGAAACAAAAACCTATAAAAACTCTCTTCAAACCACTCCCACATTCCAAATCCAAAATAGTTTCAAAGAAAGGATGAGAGTCTTTGGAAATATACCCACGGTAAACCCAATGGACCGTATTCAAACACCAGCCCAAAAAGAGGCCCAAATACAACCCTTAAAAGAAAAATTTGATAATCTTTTGAAATCCATTTTTGAATATAACCCAGAGACAGACAAAAACAACCTTTTTTGGTACCCAGTAAACAGAACCAAAAGTCATTATTTTTGAACAAGCAGACCCAGACTTGATATACCAATTCTTCATACATGGATTTCTTTATACCCTCTACTTCAAAAACCCAAACTGTTTTCGAAAATTCAGTCCAAAACTAATGTCAACACTTCAAGACTATGCCAGACGAGTCTCAAAAGGAAACATGGATAAGGAAATAGTCTTCAAATCTACACTTTCATACCCTATCTTGAACGAAAAAGGCGTATCAGTATACTTACATGGAATTATAACACTGATAGTTTCAAATGGAGAATACCCCTGCATTGATACAATGAAGACACTTGATGACATAAATGAGATAGTTGCAAAACAACTAAATCAAATATTTTATGCATCACAGGAGATAAACAAAGACAGTAATGTCAAAATAAACTATAAATCCAATTATCATCTGATATATGGATCCTCGAGATACACAATTCCACCGTTGCAATTAAAAACGTTGGAAAATTTTGAGAAAACATTTATCAAGATTGAAGAACACAGGCTGAAGACACTCCCAAAGGAAATCAAACTCATTTTCTGTGAATACAGTGAAGTAATTGATGAACACAGCTGTGCAATGTGCCAAGACAAACCTGAAGACAAAGCTGAAGAAACAACAGGGTCCAACCACTTAGACAACTCAATAAAGGAAGACACTGTTACCAAAGAGTAATAATGTAAACTGACGCATGCAATGACGTCAAACACACAAGAAAACACGCAAGCAATGACGAACACATCTCAATAATGCAGACTTTATGTCTCAGTCTGCTTTTTAGGTGCAGTTGTTGAGTACCATTATTATCTTTACTTTAAGTCTTTTCTACTTTTTGACTTTTGTATATTAGCGTGTATGAAAACGCATCTGTAATAGTGAGTCGATTGCCTATATATTGACCTCAATGTAGTATGTAATATTCAAACTTGAATAGAAAGAAAAAGATCACGTGTTGATCAAAAAACTCTCTGAGTTTTTAAGCCTTTGAGCTTTTCTTTTCTATTGGCCTCACGTCTGAATAGCAGAACCGTACACAATCATAAATAACCATACACAACTAAGCAATTCCCATATCAAAATCAAACATTTACTTCAAAGAAAGATGAATAGGTAACATGGAGTGCTTGAAGACAGTAAATAGAAATACACAAACAGGTAAACAATACAAACTTTGTTCTGAAATTACTATTTATACTTTTGTATACTAGAATTTATACAGATGGAGACTAGTTTAATAGATCAAATTGAACATCTTGAAACAACTGAAGAATACGGATATTTTTCACGAGATATTATTATAGACAACAAAAAATTAAACAAGGTTAGAAGAAAAGAGTTAAACTTGATAGATGGTCAAGATATGAAAACAGATTTAAAAACAAAACCCAGTAGGAAAAACATTATATTATACGAAAAATTTACATGTGAAACACCAATTGAAATTTCTACAACAAAAGGAACACAGGCTATTTCGTTGATAGACAAAGCTGATATAATTCAGAAAATAAAAAAAGCAAAACATACACCTAGTGAAATAGGATATGTACATATTTCTACAATATAGATACTAATTAAGAGTACATTTTCTGAAGGAATAAACTCACCCATAAAACTAGCTATATGTGATGACAGAATTATGAACATAAAAGATAAAATACTTGAAATAGTTGAAGGAAACCTGACTTATACTAAACTATTTTTTAATGTAGCTTTACATTACGCTATACCACTTGTAACAGAAAAACTAGATAAATCTTTAAACATTGCTTATAAATTTGAAAGACAAGATTTAATGGAGACAAACGATTATCCGTTTTCAATAACATACACCATTGGATATGCTCTGACAAACAGCCATCATAGTATACAATTGAAGAACACAGATAAAATATATATGGAAGATATTTTTCGAGAAGTCTCTCGTATAAAATATATACCAAAGACACCTATTATACAACATGTTAATACTAATGTTTTTCAAAATAAAACACCTAAACTTTTAAAAAGTAAAAACACATGCTATACATATCTACCACCAAATCAAAGAACTAATGAAACTAGTACACGGGCCTCTATTAAAAACTTTAAAGAAGAGGGATCTTCTAATGAAATAACTGAAAACGAATTCACACAATTAGCCGATCAAATGGCTAAATTAACCACAGTTATAAAGGAAACACTCTGATTGTCGCTCTGGTATCAAAACCCATATACGATTCTAAAATACAAAATAAATTATAAATTCACAATATGTATGAATATAATAGGCAAAAATTCTATAGAGACAATATAAAAGTAATATACAAAGAATATAACAAAGAAGTAATACTTTATCTAAAAGCTAGATGATAAGTTGTTAATTAATCATCTTTATGATTGAATTATGCCCCGAATTATGCTTTGAAATGATATTATTTATAAAGAATTGATGTTTTGTGTTTATGTCGTAGATTTGGGGCTCGGAAGCGAAATTGGAACAAAATTGGTCAGGTTTAGAAGAAATCCACGAAGAAGGGACAAACTCTTGTTGCCTTGTGCATTATGCCGTGGCTGAGCATTATTGTTGCATGAAGAATTATGTTTTGAGATGCATGAGAATTTTGGAACATGCAGGCATTCGCGTTTGTGGGTTGGGTTGTTTAATTGATTTTGGGGACTAATTATTTAGCTTGGGATGTGGGCTAAACACATGTGTTGGGAATTATTAAAGTAGGCCCAGTTGAGCGTGATCTTTTAGCTAGAGGAGTTAGTGGGTCGGCCGTGTCTTGTTTGTAATGTGGAGAAAACAAATTCTTGTAATTAATATTGAGGCCTTCCCCTAGTGGGCTAAACATTACCTTGGAAATTATTTGGAGATGGCCCAGAGTGAATTAATTCTTGGGAAGCAAGAGATCAAGTCCAATTTTAATTGGACTTGGCAATCCGAATTGCATGAGGATTCTTGGACGGGCCCTGGAGACGTGAGACTATATAAATTGGCGTGGGACATCAACACGAAAGGGGGAATCACGTAATATTTGGAGCAGCAGTTTCGGAGTTTTGGAAGCAACACCGAGGAGCAGACTTCATCACAATTCTTCGTTTTAGTTTACTTCTTTCCCTTCGTTTTTAGTTTATGATAAAGAATTACTCGATTATTGTTTTTATGGATTTTAGTAGCTAAACTTTTAATTATCTAGCTAGGGATTAAGATTCGTTTTAAATATTGTGAGACCTAAACGTTTTAATCAATTCATGTTTATTTAGGCATTTATCTTATCTCCGTGTTTCGCGTTTATTGTGATTGATTTATTTAGTGATAGGGCCCGATCATCTAGATAGATTTAATTGCATATTGCCAATCTTGATGCTTGAAGTGTAGTAAAGTTGATTGATAATTGGTGGTAAATTAGTGACAGGGTTTTAGCGATAGAATTCCTCGTTCACTAAGGGATAAGATAATCTAATTTAAATCTTGCGTGTGTCACGACTTGGTTAATTAGGGTTGGTGTTTTTATGATTCTTAATGCTGCGAATTCGTTAAATCCTGTCGAGTGTCTCTAGGGGTTGCGAATTTGTTAGGGAAGATAACTGTCGAGTGTCTCTAGGTTATCCGACTAATTAAGTAAAAACGAGGTTGAGTCGAGTGTCTCTATCAACTATAACCAATCTGTCTGAATAACTTGAATTTATCCTTGAGTCAATGATCAATATAACAATTCGAATCGAATATCCCTGGCTAGGTAATTATCTCTTTGATTGATTTTCTCCTACGTGAATTGCTTGATAGTTTTAATTAGTTTTAATTCTTGTTAGTTATTTTAATTGTTTACCTTAGTTTTAATAATTTAAAACCCCCCTTTTTAATTGTTTCTTTTCGTGGATAACTTGGAATTATTAGAAATAAGTCAACCAGTCTCTGTGGATCGACCCTGTTTACGCTATACTCCGTGTTTAGTCGTTGAATAGGTTTACATTTATTTTTGACGGATTCGACACCTGTCACTAGAAATGAAAATCGTAAACAAGAAGAGATACAACATTTAAAGAATATTATTAGCCTTGAAAAATCTAAACAAATAATTACTCAATTAACTATAACATAATGGATAGATACGATTATAAAGCTAGAATAACACAAGATATACAGGAATTAGGCGAACGAATCATTATAAATGAATATCTTGTTAAAATGGCATACCATGATTTAAGACACAATAAAGATTTATCACAAATGACTCAAAAAATAATGATAAAAACTACAAACGAGGATTTACAAAATACAAAAAGAAAAAGAAATACAGCATACCAAATGACATATGCTTAATTATGAATTATAAACCAAAAGTATCAACAGACAGTATAACAAACGAAAAACAACAAACAAAAGAAATTATGAATGCTAAAAGAATTAAACAAATGGGAAAAAATTTAGAAACATCATTACCAAACAAAGAAATAGATAAGAAAAATTATGAACGAACAATAAATAAAAATGTTTTAAATAAAGATACAATAATACAAGCTGTAGAACAACAAGGAAAAATAATAAAACACATAAATAATAAATTTATAGAAAAAATACATGAAAAAGAAATTAATGGACCAAATTGAAAACATTCATAAATTTTGGGACTTAATTATAAAACATACAAAAAGTAAAAACAAGAATTTTGATAAAGACATTAAAGGGATTTACGCCTTGCACTAATATTGAAAAGGAATATAAAAGTACACCAATTTTACCAAACTTGTGGAAAATGATACTATTTTTATAATTTCATCTGTTTAAAACTGTGTCTAAACTTTTGCGTAAGAAAATTTTGAAATTTCTTATAAGATCAATTTAAAATGATAATATACAGAATTCAGGTAAGTCAAGATATTAAAAGATGGTTAGGCAGCTACGATCGATTTCAACCACGAATTCTTTTTTTAAATTGATCTTAAAAGATAAAATAATTAATAGAAAATTTTAAAACTTTTATATGCCCAATATTAGAATCCGAATATCTGATATTTTAATTAAGAATTAATGAGTTTTTTTTCTTACTAGGTACCAAGATTAATGAGTTCTTTTTTTTTTTTTTTTTTCTTTTTTACAAAAAAAAAAAAAAAATGAGTTCTTTTTTACTCAGTACCACTTCTCCATCAGCCCTTTATCAGCTATTGCTATGCATTGTCAGCTATTACTTTTTGCCAATGTTTTCAAAAGCGGACCGGAGGTCAAAGCGGCAGCCTTACTGGTCACCGGTCGGACCGGTTCGACCGGTTCAACCACCGGTCGAACCGGTATGACGTAATAAATAAAAATATTATTTTTAATAATATATATATATAATAATATGCTAAAATTAAAAATATAATATATAATATAGTTCAATTTTAGAATAAAAGAGTCATATTCAAGTGTTTAACGTCTAATTTGAGGCCTGTGATTTTAAATTTGGGATTTGGGAATTGTAAATGTGTAAAAAATATTTTTTAAAACTCAAAAAAGGTTAAAGGATGTGGGAATTTTAAGTTTTTTCAAAAAAAAAAAAATTGAAAATTGAGTGAACCGCCGGTCCGGTCCGGTTCACGGGGCCAAAACCGGCGGTTAACCGGCCGGTTTTTACTGTTCGGTACCGGTCCGGTTCGCACTGGTTTTGCATGGTGGTTCGGACCGGACCAGTCACCGGTCGAACCGGTCGAACCGGCCGGTCCGGTCCGGTTTTGAAAACATTGCTTTTTGCATAGCAATTATATCTAGGTTCTAGCTGTCAATTCAGTTTTTGATCCACGTGATACGAACACTCTAATTTTTTATTTTATGTAATATTGAATACGTGTCGGATAACGAACATAATTCTAAGGTAAATTTCTAAAATTTGTGGCTTTTTTTTTCGGGAAATTCTCGAAAAATCCCCATATGAGAACTCAAATTCCTCTTTACTCCCCACTTTCAAAAAAGTTCTTCTGAACTCCCCAGATGAAAATCAAAGTTCCTCTTTACTCCCCGTTTTTTTTTAAGGTTGTATAAAAATTCAAGAATCGCGTACCCGAACCCCGAAATCATGTACCTAAATGCCCAAATGATGTATTTGGGGGCAAATACATCATTTGGGCATTTAAGTACGTAATTTCGGGGTTCAGGTACGCGATTCTTGAATTTTTATACAACTATGGAGAGTTAAAGGGAATTTGGTCTGTCATCTAGGGAGCAAATGAGAACTTTTTTTAAAACGGGGAATTAAAGGAAATTTTTTCAACTTTTAGGTACTATTCATAGAAAACCTTTTTTTTTTTTTGTTGATATTGTACTTTTGGTGTATTGTAATTTTGGGGTTTTTCACTTTTTGAAAAATTGATTCCACTTTTTCAAAAAACGGATTTAATACAAAATTTTATAATTGTAACATACACACTCATAAAGCAGAAAATACCAAAGTTACAATATGTCAAAAAAATACACTAAAAATACAATATTAAAAAAATACACACTAAAATTAGAAAGAAAAAAAAAGCCAAATTCGAACACGGTACTAACATGGGTTCGATATGACAAAAAATCTAACATGGCTGGGACACGTTCGGACACGGTAGGAATGCGTGTCAGACACGATAGAACACGAGAATCTCAAAAAATTATTTTTTAAAAAATTTTATGATTTTATTTTTTAAAAAAATAATTGTATAAATTTATTAAAAAATATATTATATTGATTTAAAATTTTATTTTCATTTTTAAAAAAATTTTCTTATAATATCGTAACACTCAAAAAAGAATCATGTTATTTATAATCACTTTAAACATTAAATTTGATAAAAAATTATTTTATTTAAAATTTTAATATTGATTACTTTTATTAATAGGGGGGTTTTGAGAAAACTCCCCATGAGTTGAAAAATTTTGAGTTTGCTCCCCATTTTTAAATACATCATTTGGGGTTTTAGATACACGATTCTGGGATTTATATACACGATTCTGGGATTTAGATACATGATTTTTTTCCTTATATTTCAAATACATCATTTGGGGTTTTAGATACACGATTCTTGAGTTTTAATACATCATTTTTGAAAATAGGGAGCTAAAAGAAATTTGACCCCCGAATTGGGGAGTTTTCTCAAATTCCCCGTTATTAATATCATATTTTAAATTAATTAATAAATATTAATATATTTATTTATATATAATAGAGCCATGTTGTATCCTAATTTTTTTAAACAATTCGTGGTATCGTATTCGTACCATATCTTATCCGTGTTGGTATGTCCGTGTCCATGTATCATACGAAAGGACTCTCTCTCGTCACTTTTTGCATTCAAGCTGTTCTTGCTCATGCATCCTCTTCTCTACAATTCTCGCGTTCTTTCTTCAAACTGCCACCATTCTCCTCTGCGATCGTTTTTCGACTCCTCCTCCATAGGAAACTCGACAATGACTCTCCCCAAACTTTATCCCAATTGGGCGCCGCGAGCTAGCAGAAAACCACCCTTGCCGCCCTAAGATAAACTCGTCGGTCTTAGTGATTCATGTTGGTTAATAGTGCATAGGCTATTAAAGATCCAAACCCTTTTAAATCGGAGATGTTGCCAATTCGTGAAAAAACACTTCCTTATTTTACATGAGAGTCATCTTGGTATCATGAATTGAAGTCTAGGGTTAGAAATAGACCTCGTAGTGAATTTCTAAGATTGGTGTCTTTTTCTTTTGATAATGTACTTTTGGTGTATTGCAATTTTGGGGTTTTTCGTTTTTTAAGTGTATTTTTTTTGGGGAATTACAATTTTGGGGTTTTTCGCTTTGAGTTACAATACACCAAAAAAATAAACCAAAAGAATAATATTAAAAAAAAAAAACAAACACTAAAATTAGAAAAACACCGACCTCGTGTAGTCATAAATCCAATTATAAATGATAGATCTTGATTTTTCCGATGGTAGGTTAGAAAAGGAAAATTCTTTCCTAAGATACACCCGGCATTAAAAAAATGCAAAAAAATTATTTTTTTTTATTTTTGATTTTTTTTTCTTTTTATTTGTTTTTTTTGGATTTTAAAATTAGGGGGTGCATGCACCGGGGCTCACACCCGGTGCATGCAAGAATTTCCCGGTTAGAAAATAGTTTTTCTAATAGCTTTAGCTTATGTAGATATTAATTAAAGAGCGTGGTCAAAGGATTCTACCCATTTTTGACTATTTCTATTTTTATTGTATTTTAATTAAATTATTGATTGTGTTTCAATTGAATTGTATTTACTTTTTAGACCTAATTTCACTTACCCCGTTCTATAAACGCTTTGTCCCCATCCTTTTATTTTGGGCGATTAACTTCCTGATCTTTCTATAATTGCACTTAATCTTTTTTTACACAATTTCTTCAGAATATTTCCGAAATATTCAGTTTAAATTGAATTTTGACTGTTGATTTTTCCTCCGTTACGATGACTCAAGAGTCAAAACCTACCATCGTGTTCCTCTCTCTCCAAAAAGAACAAAATTCATATCACATTCGATCCTATTGGTCGTCGAAAGCATTGAGATTCACTTGGAAAGCTTCGTCGGGCTTATGTCATCTTTAATCTTACCGGCGATTCCTCTTTCATTGATTGTCAGATTTTGATTTTAAAACTACCGTTTTGTTCTTTGCGTTGAGACATTCGATTTGATGTATAATATTAACACGTTTGAAATTTGATTTGTACAAATTTAGCAAAACAAAAAAAAAAAAAGAATGGAATATTCTAAAATTCTACCGAAAAGGGGTTAAGTGTTACGTTTTAGAAAGGTTAGGGAGTTAATTGTCCAAAATAAAAGAATGGGGGGCTGATATGGGCCTGATGGGGTCAAAATATGATCGCCCCACGTTAAGACACGTGGCATCACCAAGATGATGACATCTGTCTCCCCAAGGCTGCACCCATCAGCGCACGAGCGCCAAGAGCAACGAGCGCAATCCTTCTTCAGGAGTTAAGCCCAACGAGCGCTGTCACTCCCACGAGCGTCCTACATACTAAATGATTGGCACGCCCACGTGCCAAGGGAGCCCTCTTCGAGCGTCACACTCCCTCAGAGTGGCCTCCCCTATTGGCTCGTCATTTGAACTGAAGCCTTCGTTCCCCTCAGCGGATGTCTTGGCTTCCAGTACTCCAGGTTGTCACGAGCGCGCTCTCAAGCCCTCGTTACCAACCGCCCAAATGGCTCTCTGACACAACGTACATGCCCGCGCACCTGCCACTGTTGCCAGCACTAACTTTTGGCCGCTTTTGCAGAAGATTCCTCCTAGGTTTCTCTCTCACAACGCCACGTGTTAGGGCAACATTCGGCCAGGACCACTTGAGGCAAATGACTAAAGGGCCCTTGACCCTCAACTATAAATAGCTAAAGTCATCTTCTACACAAGTAAGCTTTCTTGATCACTGCAACTGTGACTGAACTTACATTTCTCCTCCATACATTGAACTGACTTGAGCGTCGGAGAGCCAAACTGGGTATCACCCCCAGTTCCCCCAGCTTGGCCTTCTGACTTTTCTTGTGCTTGTCCCAACAGGTAGAACCCCTTTCTCATTTCCGGCGAAGCTCCGGTGGTTTCCTCCACAAAATACAAATCGTAAAGTGATCGGATTCGGATCCATCCATTTCTGAACCCATCATTTTTGGCGCCGTCTGTGGGAAACCAGTCCTCCATCTTCTTCCTTTCTTTTTGTTGGTAGAAAAGCAAGCACACCCTTACCTTTAACAGTCATGGTTGCTACGAGATCTGGAGCTGTGGGAGGAGGAGATAACGCCTCCCAGGATGCAAATATCATTCTTTCCTCCACCGCTACCGGTGGAGCCCCGCCACCTTCCGTCGCCGCTGGTGGAGCACCTCCCGCCGCAGGAGTGACTCCACAAGCAGAGTCTTCCGTACCACCGCCTGCACCGCCGGCACTGCCGATTCCCACCACCGCTGGAGGAGTCTCTCTCTCTGCTCCTCCGCCGCTAGCACAGAACTCCTGGGTCCATCCCCAAATGAATCTCGGAGTACAGGGTTATATGATGCCTCCGCCAGGATATACCCTTACTCCGGCCGTCATGATGCCGCCGGTCCAGCCGTATCATGCTGGACAGCTCCAGCTCCCCGTGGTGGTCCCCAGGGAGATTGAAGGAGTGGAGTTACCACCACTGACCACCCAACAGTTGAGGGCTCTTTACGCCCAGTGTGAGGTTCAGGCGGCTCAGGGGGCATGGGAAAGGTTCCATTCCATGTACTTTCCCTCTGGGCAGGCCACTCAAGTTGTAGCCCCTTTGGGCGGACAACAAAACTTTCCCCTCAGAGAAGCCCAGGCTGTCCTGAAGGCACAACCACCACCACCACCAGCCAGAGAAGTGCCACAGCAGGAGGGCAACGAGCGTCCCTCCATGGGCAGGAATAAAGAGCCCACGGAGCGAGTGAACGAAAATGAAGGGGACTCTCATGTCTCCAGGAGGGGCTCACGAGCCCACAGGCACGGAGACAAGCAAGTAGACGTAAATCCTGACATCCTCGCGGCTGTGCAAGACCAGCTGCAGGGTCTCAAGGATATTGTGGGGCAGCTCTCACGAGGGCGCTCAACTCAGATCTCCCCTAGTCGGGATGAACGGGTTGACGCCAGAAGCACCCGCACCAAGGACCCTCTACCAAAGGTCCCCCGCCGCAAGGAGCCGGAGGAAAACTTCGGCACGTATGAATACCACCCATTGGCGAGGGGTTCATCCCTCGTGGAAGAAGTTCTGATGGCCCAAGCAGGCATGGCCAAAGTCCCCACTTCCATCAACCGTTACGACGGGACAACTGATCCAGCTGAGCACTTGGATCACTTTGTGCATCTCATGCACCTCTACGAGCATTCCAGCAATTACTGGGCAAAAGTGTTTGTCACTTCCTTGGTAGGAATGGCTCAAGAGTGGTACAAGCGACTGCCGCTGCGCTCGATCCACTCATATGAAGAACTGGCCAATGCTTTCCTCAACCACTTCAATTCTTTGAAAGCGCCAGTCACCGCACCCACTGCCCTGTACAACGTGGTGCAAGGCAAGAGCGAATCTCTGCGCTCGTTCTTTGCCCGCTTCAACAAGGAGATCCTACAGGTAGAGAGGCCTTCAATGGATTTCTTGATCCCAGTGCTCTTTCAGGCTGTGGATCACAAGCAATATGTGAGCAAAAAATTTGCTGATGCCATTGTGGAAAGGAGGCCTGGGACCCTCATGGCCTTGAGAGAAATAGCCGAGCCGTTCTTCGCGCTCGAAGACATGTACGGGACGAATGGTCCCCGGCATCACAGCCCGGCCAAGAACGAGCGACCTCATCACGAGCGGGGACGGGATGTGGCCGTCAAGAAGGAGCGCCCTCAAGAGCGCAGGAGGTCGCCACCACCCCCTCGTCGATTCGAGCGAATTCCGCTCACCAGGCCAAACTCAGAAGTCTATAACCTCTCCGATAAGAAGCTCTTCAAAAGACCCATCAAGATGAGGGAAACAGACTCGCTCAGGCGCTCGAACAAATACTGCGCCTTCCACAAGCAGAGAGGGCACGACACGGATGAGTGCCGGCAGTTGGAAGCTGAAATCCAGAGGCTCGTCGCAGGGGGCCACCTGAAGGAATTTGTCCGGGTGCTCGAGCGCTACGATGAACAATGCAACGAGCGCACCGGAAGGAGAAGGAGGAGTCCGTCCCGTTCGAAGAGCCCAAGGGGTAGGGGACCCCCTGAAAGCAGCAGTCGCCGAGGCAATAAAGGAAAAGCCCCTGAGCAAGAAAACGAGCCCTTCGCAGTCATAAATATGATTGCAGGAGGCTCATCAGGGGGGGATTCAAACGCCTCCCGACGGAGATACGTCCGGAGCTACAACCAACGCCCAGCAGTGCCCAAACCTATCTATGCCATCCAAAGATCAAGCGCTCAAAGATCAAGAGAAAAGGATGTAATAGGCTTTGACGATAGGGATTTAGAACATATTGTAACGCCCCATGGGGAGGGTATAACCTCAGATTGCCCCATGGTGGTTAGTTTAGATGTTCATAATCATGTTGTAAAAAGGGTATTGGTGGATAGTGGAAGCTCCGTTAATGTTTTGCCTTATTCTACATTCTTAAAGATGAAGGTTGATCTTCCGCTCGAGCCTCTCAAAACAGCCCTCATTGGCTTTGGAGGCTCAGAAGTTGTCCCACGAGGGCAAATACACCTGGCTACTTCGTTCGGCCGAGCCCCTCAGCGCAAGACACTCTTGGTAACGTACGCGGTGGTGGAGATTGATATTCCATATAACATCATAATCGGGCGCCCTGCCCTCGTGGATTTCAAAGCCATCATCTCCACCTACCACCAGAAGATTAAATTCCCTACTTCCGAGGGCGTGGGAGAAGTACTGTGCAATGTGCGAGAGGCTTGGGAATATTACATGTTGTCCCTCAGAAAGCCAAAAACGGAGAAAACCTTCCAAATTGGCTCCACCAAGAAGTCAGTGGATTTCCCCAATCTAGATGAGGACAGCCCGGCACTGAAAAGGGCGAAATTGAACAAGAAGAAGAACAAAAAGAAGAGGGAAAACAACGAGGAGAATACTCTCGAAAGTGCACCACCAGGAACAATTGATGGATCGTCCTCAGAAGGAGACGAGCCGGGAGAGGGTGAACCAGCACCCGGTGATCGTTTGACAGGAAAGAAGAGGGCGCTCGAACTTCCTCGCCCTGAGGTAAGGATCGAACCCTCGGAAAAGTTCCTTACCATTGAGCTGGAACCCGGAAACAAGGATAAGACTACACAGCTAGGTTCAAACCTCTCAGGGCCTTCTCAGATCATGATGATTGATTTTCTAAGGGAGAACAAGGATGTATTTGCGTGGAAAGCCTCTGATCTCACAGGAATTGACCCGAGCGTCATTGTCCATAGGCTTAATGTGGATCCCTCTTTCAAACCCATCAAGCAGAAAAAGCGGGATGTACATGGATTTCGGAAAAAAGTCATTGAGGAGGAAGTTAATAAACTCTTGGAGGCTCAATATATCGAGCCCATCTTGTACCCGGAATGGTTGTGTAATGTCGTTTTGGTACCCAAGAGCGCGAATAAATGGCGCATGTGCAACGATTTCACAGATCTCAACAAAGCTTGCCCTAAAGATCCTTACCCGCTGCCCCGGATTGATCAATTGGTGGATTCGACCGCTGGCTGCGAGCTCATGAGCATGATGGATGCTTTCCAGGGATACTATCAGATCTTTATGGCTCCAGAAGATCGCTCCAAAACCTCGTTCGTTGTCCATCTAGGGGTGTATTGCTTCCTAGTCATGCCCTTTGGACTTAAGAACGCCGGAGCTACGTATCAGCGGCTCGTCAACAAGATGTTTGAAAAAGAAATTTGGAGGTCCATGGAGGTTTACGTGGATGATATGATTGTCAAAAGCGAGCGCCAGGACTCCCACTTGGAAGATCTCAAACGCACCTTTTCAATCCTGCGTCAGTATGGGATGAAGTTGAACCCCTCGAAGTGCACCTTTGGAGTACAAGGGGGAAAGTTCTTAGGGTACATGGTCAGTCAGAGGGGAATTGAGGCCAATCCGGAGAAGATCAAGGCCATCTTGGAAATTCCCTACCCTCGAAATTTGCGGGAAGTGCAAGTCCTGGTAGGCAAAATCATCTCGTTGAACAGGTTTATTTCGCGCTCGGCGGACAGGAACCTTCCCTTCTTCAAAATTTTGAGGAACGCACGTAATTTTGCTTGGACAGAAGAATGCGAAAGAGCGCTGCAAGATATGAAGGCTTACTTATCGAGCGCGCCACTGCTAACTAAGCCTGTCGAAGGCGAAAGGTTATTCATGTATCTTTCCGTTTCTCCTGAAGCCACGAGCGCGGTTCTAATCGCTGTGCAGGAGCGGAAACACTTACCCGTTTATTATCTGAGCAAAACATTGCAAGGAGCCGAAAAGAAATATTTGGAGATTGAGAAATTCGCGTTCGCTCTTATCAACGCCTCAAGAAGGCTAAGGCCTTACTTTCAAGCACACTCCATAACGGTTCTCACCGACCAACCCTTGAAGTAAGTATTGTCCAAGCCGGACGTATCTGGTAGGTTAATCAAGTGGGCCATCGAATTGAGCCAGTTTGACTTATGCTTCGAGCCCAGGACCGCGATACAGGCTCAGGTTGTGGCGGATTTGTTGGTTGAACGCTTTGGCTTCGAGCCCACCGTGGCGGAGAATGAGGGGTTATGGGTACTGCACACAGATGGTTCCTCAACCTCTCAAGGGGGAGGAGTAGGAGTGGCCCTCAGAAACCCCGATGGGATCGAGCTGGACTTTGCAATCAAGCTGGATTTCCAAGTCACTAATAACGAAGCAGAATATGAAGCCCTCGTGCAAGGGTTGAATATTGCTTTTCAGAATGGAGCCTCCAGAATCACTGCTTATGTGAATTCACAATTAATAGCGAGCCAGATTGAAGGAACTTATGAGGCTCGAGAAACCACCATGGTACAATACTTAAATAAAGCCAGAGAAATCATTGGGAAGTTCAAGGAATTTCATCTACTTCAAGTGCCACGAGGAGAAAACGAGCGTGCGGACGCTCTGTCGAAGTTTGCTTCAGCTTTAGAAGGCACTTCCGAACGTTCTGTTACGTTCCTTAGAACTGAGGAACCTTTGATCAAGGAAAGGGTCGCCACCAAGCTAATTGCTATGATCGATCCAAACGAGCCTTGTTGGCTTGACGACATCGTCATTTTCCTTAGGGATGGAATCACTCCCGCTGACAAGGTGGAAGCCAGGAAAGTCCGAAATAAGGCCCCTCGTTTCGCTCTGGATCCCGAGGGGAGGTTGTTCAAGAAATCATTTCAAGGACCCCCAATGAGATGCCTGAGGCCATCACAAGCGAAGGAGACGCTCGAACTCATCCACAATGGAAGCTGTGGGAATCATTCCGGAAGGCGTATCTTGGCAAAAAAGATTCTGAGAAGTGGGTTTTGTTGGCCTACAGTTCTCCAAGATGCCATTGAATTTTCGAGGAAGTGCCCCAAATGCCAATTTCATTCGAATCTCCCTCAATTGCCAGCCGCACAGATGATCCCAATAGATGTCTCTTGGCCTTTTGACCAGTGGGGAATAGACATCGTGGGCCCCTTGCCCATGGCTGCGGGACAAAAGAAGTTTGTCATTCTAGCCGTCGACTACTTCACAAAGTGGGCCGAGGCCGAAGCTGTTGCAAAAATCACTTTCAGGGTTGTAAGGGACTTCATTTGGAAGAACATCATTTGCAGGTACGGCATACCGAGGATGCTCATTTCTGACAACGGATCCCAGTTCATAGCAGCTGACACACGAGAATGGTGTTCTGAGTTGGGGATCGAGCAGCGATTTACCTCTGTAGGACATCCTCAAGCCAATGGGCAAGCAGAAGTTACCAATAGGATCATCTTGCAACATCTGAAAACCATGCTTGAGAGTAAGAAGAGTGAATGGGCTGAGGAGCTGCAAGGAGCGCTTTGGGCTTATCGCACCACCCCACGAGCGGCCACTGGAGAAACTCCTTACGCGCTCGTTTATGGATCAGAAGCAATGATACCAGCGGAGATATTAAATGAATCCGCTCGTGTCGGCTATTTCGAGCCTCAGCTCAACGATGGTAACAGGAGCTTGGAGTTGGATTTGCTGGATGAAAGGAGAGACAAAGCCTGGGCTAAGATTCACCATTATAAAGCCTCTGTGGCCCAACAGTACAATAAGCGTGTGAAGGAAAGAACTTTCCAGTTAGGAGACTTGATTTTGAAGAAAGTGGAAGTATCCAAGCATGTGGGGAAATTGGACCCCAATTGGGAAGGCCCATTCAAGGTCGTACAACTCAGAGCTAACAACACTTACACCCTGGAGACACTTCAAGGTGAGCGCTTGCCTCGCCCTTGGAACGCATGTAACCTCCGGCGGTTTTATGTTTAAAAGCTCTTTGCAAACCCTGATGTAACAACCCTCGTTGACGGGTTTTATGTTCTTCCAATCACAAGTAAGCAGTAATATAATCTTTTTAATTTCACTAATATTTCTGTTTCTTTGGTTGAATGGATAAGTCCCACGTCCCTCGTCTCTGCGAGCTTGGTTGCCAACCCATTCCAATATGAATGCTGTTATCTCGTATGGGTTACGCTGGCCAGCACTCTACTCCGCATGGGGGGACGCCCTCATAAGGATAGACTGGTTACGCTCACAACCAATTAGGCAAGTTGGAAGAAGATTACGAAGAAAATCCTAGTAGGCCTTGGCTGTTTCTTAAAACGCCTTGCGCTCGAAAACGGGATCTCCTACAAGAGAAAATCCTAGTAGGCCTTGGCTGTTTCTTAAAATGCCTTGCGCTCGAAAACGGGATCTCCTACAAGAGCGAATCCTAGTAGGCCTTGGCTGTTTCTAAAAACGCCTTGCGCTCGAAAACGGGATCTCATACAAGAGCAAATCCTAGTAGGCCTTGGCCGTTTCTTAAAAACGCCTCGCGCTCGAAAACGGGATTTCCTGCAGAGCCAGAAATACGACAAAAGCCAGAGCGCTCGAACGATGGCCTCAGAATCAAGAAGGAATTGCACAAGTCTTGAACGAGGGCAACCACTCAGTAAGACCCTCGTACATACTCAAGACTTAGCAAAATCCCCCAAGGGCAGAAGGAATGTCACAAGTCTTGAACGAGGGCAACCACTCAGTAAGAACCTCGCACACACTCAAGACTTAGCCAAATTTCCCCAAGGCAAAAATTTATACAAGTTTTGAGTAGGGGGCCAATCTCACTATAAGACCCTCACGACCGCTCAAGACTTAAACAAATTTACAAAGGCAGGAATTTATACAAGTCTTGAGTAGGGGGGCAATCTCACAATAAGACCCTCACGACCGCTCAAGACTTAAACAAATTTACAAAGGCAGAAATTTATACAAGTCTTGAGTAGGGGGGCAATCTCACAATAAGACCCTCACGACCGCTCAAGACTTAAACAAATTTACAAAGGCAGAAATTTATACAAGTCTTGAGTGGGGGGCAATCTCACTATAAGACCCTCACGATCGCTCAAGACTTAGACAAATTTTCATTGTATCAGAGAAATAAAACATTCACGGAGTATGCTACACAGTCTTATTATATGGTTCATAAATGAACAAAAGGACAAAGTCATGAAAAATGGAATCTTCATTCATTGCAACAAGAAATCTTACAGGCAAAGGGCTCAAAGGCCCAGGAAATACTATTACAAAAGGCAGAAAAGCTGGAAAATACATGAAAGAGTTTATAAAGGGAAAAGCTTCAGGTGGCTGGGGCGATATCTTCATCAACGATTACCAGGATATTCTGAGCCACGGGGCCATAAACTGGGCCCTCAGGCTCTTGCTGTTGAGCTTGGGGATCGTTGGGCTCGTCTGCACCGGGATCAGGAACATTGGCACCTTCAGCAGCTAGGACCGGGGCTTCCTCCATGATGGGCGCTTGAGGCTCATCTTCAGGACCATCACTTTGAGACGCACCCCCTCCCCTATGAGCGTCGGTGTACTCATCTTGGATCAGTTTCACCAAGAATTCGTACTCCATCTCTGCAATGGCGTCCGCGGGGTCGTTGGGGTCCTCATCCACCTCCTCACAGCGCTCGTTGAACATGAGCCCCGTGCCCACAACTCCCTTCATAGCCGGATCCGTCAGCCCTTTGTGGATGCCCTGATCCACTGCCAAGTTGAAGGCATTTTGAGCCTCCTCCAAGCAATGCAGGGAAGCAGCAAAATTGAAGGCCTTTGAATGGCAGAATTTGATAAGGGCCTCCTTGTTTGCACGCTCCAGACTCCGAGGCACTCGTTGACGGTGTCATTGAATTTCCGCTCGGCCTCCAAAGCCCTCGCCTTCCAGCTTTCCCTCTCCGCCTCGGCCTTCTGGCACCGCTCGTTAGCCTGGGCCAGCTGGTTGCCCAAACCAATTCGAGCGCCGTCCACCGCCACAAAATCCTCCTTCAGCTTTCCCAGCTCCTCCTCAGTTTTGTTGTATAAATCCTTGAGGGATTCATACTTGGCAACCTCAGCATCCAGCTCCGCTTGAATCTGAGCCGGCTCGTTGGAACGAGCCATCTTCTTATAATTGGCTTTCCGGTCAGCGTAGATGGAGGCTCGCATTTGCACGTTTTTTAGCCGGGGAAGAACTTGCTGCATAAGTTAGAAGAAAAGAAAGTGTTAGCCAAAAAAGATGATAACTTACGGAAATTGGCAAAGAATGCCAGGAGTGAATACTTACGGAAATTAGAGCGTGGGCCGCATCGAGGGTCACTTTCTCCACAGACTCGCTGAAGAGATGCCGATGGTCCGCCGAGAACTGGGCCTTGCTGTAAAGGTTCTCGGTGACAGCCTGAGCGACCGTGCCAGGCCTCAGCAAAACCGGCCCCCCGTCGGTGGCGCCTGTAAAATCTCTGTCCCCTCGACGGGGGAACTCCCACAGATGTTCTTCCTCTGAAGAGGAAGTTTCCCCCTCGCCCCTGGGGCCCTCGACAACTTGTTTGCCCTTGCCCTTGATTGCGGCAGAATCGGGCATCCTCTTCCTCTTGCGGGAAGGCCTGCTAGTGCTCGGAGGAGCCTCAGTTATCGCCAGTGTGGTTACTGGCCTCGTTTGTTCTGCAGGAGTGGAGGGTTGAACATCTCCCGCTCTCTCTGACCGCCCCCTGGTCTCTCTCGGGACCAACCTACACTCCCCTCGTCCACGTGGGGGCTGGACCTCAGGATTGGCGCTCGAACTGGCGCCACTACGAGCGTCCCCTCGATTGTTACGGTTACGAGGGCGCTGTTGCTCACGCTGTTGATCCCCCTGTGGGGTTTGGTTCCTGTTGGCGTGGGCAAAACGAGCTGCTTGTCTAATTCCTCCAACCATTTCTAGTATAGCAACTCCTGCAAGAATGGAAATTTCAAGGGTTAGAAATCTTCAAACCATTTACTCAGATTGCAAGTTACAAGTACATAAAAGAAGTTAGTATTTATTCCTATCTAAAGTTAGTGCCCTAAGAATCTAACCATCTCTCTCTATGTCACGAGCCGGAGGGTTGTCAAGGAAATAAGGATTGTCAGAGAGGCCGCACAGGAACATGAGCTCCTCGTCATCTATCCAATCTTTCGCTTGAATCAGATGGCCCTCGTCCGTCAGGGTTGCTGCTAGGCTTTTGGCCCAATCTTTAGGGAGTGCGGGTTGCAGCCGGCTCTTTGCAAACGAGCCCCATTCTGTGGGCACCCCAAAGCCCTCTTCTGATGGGGCCTTTACGAAGATGAACTTTTCCTTCCAATTGGGGCCATAGGTGCTCGAGGGCGAGTTGATCAGTTTCATATGGGCCTTCGCCTGAACATAGTAGAAACCCGCCTCGGGAGAAGAACGAGAGGAACTGACCACTTAGAAAAGGGCGTTGAAATTCCGCGAGTAGGGCTCGTAACCCACGCTTCTCATCAAAATCACAAAACAGGTCAGCAAAGCCAAGCCGTTGGGCACGATTTGTGATGGACAGAGGCCCAGATCATTCAGCAAGTGAGCCAACGAAATTGAGATGGGGAACCTCAAACCCCCTGAGCTGACCGAGGCCACGTACACCGCTATTTCTCCAGGAGGCGGATTATTGGCACGCTCGTGGTTCTCTGGGATTCTCCATGTGTACCGCTCGTCCCAGTAAATGGGTGCCATCATCGTTTTCACGTCTCCCACGGTAACTGTGCTGGGGGTTTCATCAGGCGTGCGCTCGGTAGCCTGGTAGCCTGACCCCTCACCCTCGTTATGTCCTTTGGATTTTTGGGATTTCTTGCCTTTTCCCTTATCACGGGCTCTTTCTAAAGGCCCGGTTATGGCTTCCGCCACTGGAAGTGGGTTTGCAACAGCCACGGTCACGGTATGGCGGTGGGGATGTGTGGCACTCTGGGTTATGGGAAGAACAGCCCCTTGCCGTTCTGCCTCCATCACTAAGTTCATCTCCTCAAAAAGAGGATCCATTCCGCCAGGGTTTCTATCCTCCATAGCCATCACCGCCGCCCCCAACTCTTCATCTCTGGGGGAATCGGGGGAAGAAGAACTTTCAGTGGCCATCTCTTGGATTTCACGGGCGAATTCCTCAATATGTTGGTCGGCCATGGCAGAAACTGGGATTTGGGAGTTTTCTTGGAAAGAGATTAGGGTTCAGAAAGGCGAAAATCTAAGGGGTTACGAAATCCTAAAGTCCGAATCTACTGTTAGCAAAGTTAGAAAGTTACACTGGAAGTTTACCTTGAAGGTTTTTGAGAAAACTGAGGAAGAGGTTGAAGATGCTCTAAGAACTGGAGTGCGAGAGAATTCTTCTTGCAAAGGATACTTGGAAGTTTTGAATGCGTAAAGAGTAGCAAGATTTCAGAATCCCGTATTTATAGGGATGGGAGTTGGTACCGTTTTCGGCAATAAATTCAAAATGGTAATCATTTCCCGCCTAGGAAACCACCCACTTTATGGAACCGGCACATGCTTCCCAATGCTCACGCGCCCCACGCGCACCCGCACTTAATGCACTGACGTTTCGAGTGCTTCAGAATAGTACAACATTTAATGCGGAAGTGTTACGAGCGGTCAGTTGAAAAGACCGCATTTATAGCGCAATCAGATGAAAAATTGCTCAACACGCTAAGCCTTACACGAGCGCTATGTGCAAGAGTTAGAGCGTGTCAAAATTCTACAGTCCTTATCACTAAGGACTACAGAATTGGGGGGCAAAATGATGGGGTCAAAATATGATCGCCCCACGTTAAGACACGTGGCATCACCAAGATGATGACATCTGTCTCCCCAAGGCTGCACCCATCAGCGCACGAGCGCCAAGAGCAACGAGCGCAATCCTTCTTCAGGAGTTAAGCCCAACGAGCGCTGTCACTCCCACGAGCGTCCTACATACTAAATGATTGGCACGCCCACGTGCCAAGGGAGCCCTCTTCGAGCGTCACACTCCCTCAGAGTGGCCTCCCCTATTGGCTCGTCATTTGAACTGAAGCCTTCGTTCCCCTCAGCGGATGTCTTGGCTTCCAGTACTCCAGGTTGTCACGAGCGCGCTCTCAAGCCCTCGTTACCAACCGCCCAAATGGCTCTCTGACACAACGTACATGCCCGCGCACCTGCCACTGTTGCCAGCACTAACTTTTGGCCGCTTTTGCAGAAGATTCCTCCTAGGTTTCTCTCTCACAACGCCACGTGTTAGGGCAACATTCGGCTAGGACCACTTGAGGCAAATGACTAAAGGGCCCTTGACCCTCAACTATAAATAGCTAAAGTCATCTTCTACACAAGTAAGCTTTCTTGATCACTGCAACTGTGACTGAACTTACATTTCTCCTCCATACATTGAACTGACTTGAGCGTCGGAGAGCCAAACTGGGTATCACCCCCAGTTCCCCCAGCTTGGCCTTCTGACTTTTCTTGTGCTTGTCCCAACAGGTAGAACCCCTTTCTCATTTCCGGCGAAGCTCCGGTGGTTTCCTCCACAAAATACAAATCGTAAAGTGATCGGATTCGGATCCATCCATTTCTGAACCCATCAGGGCCCTTTGTGTAAATTAGAATATTATTACAATAATTGGGCCCCAGGAGATTACCATTCATCATTTAGAGAAAAGGTAAGCCCATACATAACACCGCTTGATGGGCTAGAAGAATTGTTATTGCGGCCTGTTTCATTAGGGCACAACTATGTTGGCTCTTACAAGATCAGGACACGTGGAGAAAAGAGATTGAATCACTGTTCCCTATAAATACCAACTCGTGTCATTCAGAAGGGGGTGACCACTACATTCTTTCTATAGTTTAAATTATTGGTTCAATACTCTTGTAGTGAAGATCTGACTTAATTCAGTAAAGGGGCTTCACAGGGTAAATACCCTGTGGTCCTTCAAACGAAGTGTTGGCCTTTTTGTCTAGGTGTTTGGAGAGATTAAGTGTTGCAACCAGCAGGGTTACTTATGACACGTGTGGTACGATTAATTGTCGTATCATTTGGCGCCGTCTGTGGGAAAGTTTCTTGTATAAATCTTTCCTTTTGTTTTTGTCTCTAAGGAGCCCTAGACGAGAATCGCCGTTGAAGGTCACCAGAAAGGTGTAGACGAAGCCAGGGAGCAATCCCCAACCGTATCTAATGAAATCGACATTTGGGTGTCTGAGGAGCTGGTGCAAGCAGTCGAAGGGACGTCTGATAATCAAGTGACCCTAGAGGTACAGAAGAAGATGATGTCAGCTTTAAGTAAGAGGATGCTTCAGCAGTTAACTCCTCATAACGCTGAAGCGACAATGGCGAAGCAAGGTAAAGGGAAGGAGAAGGAAGGGTCCCCGGTTAGAAGGGTAAATTTGTTCCAGGATCCGATGACCGAGCTACCCTACGATACTCTTCAAGATGATGAGCAGATTCTGGCATTGGAAGAGCAAATTAGATTATTGAAGCAAAAGAAAAGTGGCATTGAGAGAAGAGTGATGGATCCGCACGTGTTACGAAGTGGTTCAGCTTTTTACCATACCATCTTGGAAGAAACCTTACCTCCAGGGTTTAAAATTCCGGACCTGCCCAAGTATGATGGGACTACCAACCCGAAGGAGCACATTGTGGCCTTCGGGAACATCATGCAGTTACATGGGCAATCGGAGGCTATCAATAGTCGAATTTTCATAACCACCTTGACGGGCAGAGCTCAAGAATGGTTCACGAACCTATCGGCAGGAACGGTTGTGCCTTTTGACCAACTTTGCTAAAAGTTCACGTTTCAGTACGTTAGTAAATCTAGATCACAACGGTCCGCGACGCATTTGTTTCAGATTAAGCAAGGGGATAATGAAAGCCTTCGAGACTTCATTACGAGGTTCAATGACGAAGCCCAGGAAGTCCCTGACCTCCGCATTGATATATTGAGCAGCATTCTGATACAAGGTCTGAAGAGGGGTTCACTTAGCAGAGCTTTGCCAAGAAAGACACCTCAGTCGATGGCTCAACTCATGGAAATCATTGAAGAGTATGTAGCAGAGGAAGAAATTGATGCCATGAAACGAGAAGTCAGGATCGCGAATCGTACGAAGCAAGAAGTCAGGATCGCGAATCGTACGAAGCAGGACAAAAAGGGAGGTACACCAACTACGCCCCCTTGAAGATGTCCAGGCAGAGGCGCTAATGACAATCGATGCTAATGTTCTGCAATGGCCGAGGCGAACCAGATCATCTCCGAATCAGCGGAATTCAGGAAAATATTGCCACTTTCATCGTGAAAGAGGACATGACACAGAAGATTGCTGGAATTTGATGGATGAAATAGAGAGGCTTATACGGTAGGGCTACCTTCATAATCTGATATGAGACGATGCATGACCCCGAAGCCCGAAACAGGGGTATCAGCGAGGTGAGCAAGGAAACAATCGGGGGGTACGAGAAGGTTATCCGCGAGAAGGGCGGTGCCGTTCCCGGTCTATTGAGCGACATTTAGGGAGGCGGGTTGAGCCCCGTATTGTGACAGAACCAGAAAATGGTGATGCTCTAGTAGCAGGGCCGGAGATAGGTCATGACCCGCAACCTAGAAGGGTGATCCACACCATAGCCAGAGGTCCCACATCGGGAGATAGCAGGAACACGCGAAAGCGCTATGTCCGAGTGTCTGGTATGACCCGATACGTTGATGGAAGAGATGTGATGCTTACATCCCCAAGCCCAAGGATCTACTTCGATGACGCAGATCTGGCGCATGTTCAGTTTTCTCATGATGACCCGCTTGTTATCACGATGGATATAGGATCTTGCATTGTAGAAAGAGTATTGATAGATAGCGGTGCTTCGTCTGATATCATCACCGCTGAATGTTTGCGAGCTATGGAGCTCTGGCTACCCCACTTCGAGGTTTTGTTCCGAAGTGACGCCCTTAGGTGTTATAAATCTCACTACCACACTGGGGAAAGAACCCCTAAGAAAACAGGTGATGATCAAGTATGTGGTGGTGGATTTACCCCTCGAGTATAATGTAATATTGGGAAGGCCCGGTTTGAATGCTTTCAGAGCTATAGTTTCTACGATGCATGGGTAGGTGAAGTAAGAGGTGATCAAAAAGCAGCCAGGGAATGTTATACCGTTTAAATTGATTCTCGCAAATCGAAACCAGCAGCGAAACAAGTGGACAAACTATGCTCGAACAGCAAAATGAAGCCAGAAGAGCCACCCTTGAAATTTGAGGGAAGGATCGAACCCTCTGAGCACAAGGAATGGGTCCGAGTTGCAGGCTGATGTCGAGGTGAATTTAATCAGCCTTCTAGTGGAGAATTCCGATTTGTTCGCATGGTCTGCGTCGGACTTTGAAGGAATAGATCCCAACATTGTAGTCCACAGGTTGAATGTGGATCCCTCGTTCAGGCCAGTGAGGCAGAAGAAGCGAACGCATTGCGCAGAGCAGTATAGGATTATTGAGCAAGAAGTTGCTAACCTGCTCAAAGCTAGGTATCTTAAAACTACCGGAAGCGTAGAATCCGCTGATAATGTCTTTACGAAGTTGGGGCATGTTGTCTTGAAACCTTTGCTCAGCTTCTCAAACTCCATTTTCGTGAGCATCGTCTATCAGATGTTGCATTTTCGCCTCTAAAGCTTCGTATTTTTGGATAAGATCAGAGTTCTCACGTTGCAGTTGCTGGGTGGTGGGCCCAGAACAATAGCAGTCCTGGACCACATTTTAAAATTTTTATTTATAATACAAGTATTAAAATAGTTCTAAAACATTTTAATACTATAGCGGAAGACTAGCCGGATCTACTCAAGTATATACATGCAATTGATAATAAATTTTAAATCACTTAAGCAGATAAATATCTAACATGCAATTAACACTTAAGAGCACATAATTTATCATGCTTAAAACAAAACAACTGTAAAATATTACCGTACTGCAAACATGGCTATCTAGCGACATTTTTCCAGCTCCTGAATTCACCTCCCGTGAACCCGATACCCGATCTCCTCGTGAAACCGACAGAGCTTCCCTGCAATAACCCCAGAGAAACCCTCGGAGTGCGGGCTCCGAAAGTATTTCTCTAAATACTTAGAGAAAACAAATTTTAAACTAGAAAACACTTTTCAGGGTTTAATCTCCCGAAATTAGGCATTTTATAAAAACACCTAATTAAAATTAATTCCAAAATAAATCGGAATTAACTAGGAGAAAAGGGATATGGTTTCAAAGTCGAGAGCTCAGCCAAAACCTCTCCCAAAGTTGTGAATGAGAAATGAGGACCCAAGGCCCCTATTTATAGGGGAAAAACCGAGGGTAAAATAGTAATTTCACATCCCACTTGCGTGTACAACTTGGACACAAAAACCGAGGACACTACGTTGAAGGTCTCGTCACCACGAGTCCAACGCCACCGAGAACGCCCCAATCGGACATCTCACGGGCCCACACGCGCCGCCTAAAAGCAGCGCGTGTCATGTACTTGCGGCTAGGGTTGGGGCTGACGTGGCCGATTCTCATTCGGCCATGTGTCCGGGTCTGGTCTGACCCGGAATCCGACCCTACCCGAGATCCGGCCTGTTAGCCCGGTTGACTGACCCGTTGATCACCGGCCCAGATCTAATCTGGACTGTTTATCCTCGTTGACGTGGTGCGATCCTAGCCGCACACGTGGCATGCCATGTGGCGCCCAGTCAGTGCCACCTAGGCCCACCTTGCTGACGTAGCGTGACACGTCAGTGCCACGTCACCTGACACGTCAGTATTTTTTTTTTTTAAATAAAACTTTTAAAATTTTATTTTCTCCAAAATAAAATTTCGGGGATTTCCAACTCTTTGGAAATTGATTTATTTTCTTAAAATAAATCTCTTGGCTATTTTCAAGGCCACAGATTCCTCGAACAATAGAACTCTTTAGCAAATTTCGGGGATTTCCAACTCTTTGGAAATTGAGTTATTTTCTTAAGTCATTGATTCATGTGAGATACAATCCTCCTACTTACTATCTCTCAACCAAGATCTAGGGTAAGGGAATAATCAGAACCCTAATAATCCGGTCTTAAAGCTAAGTGCATTTCATATCCATTTGATCTCAATCCAAGAAACCCTTTTCTTGATGTCTTGATCTATTGCCTTGGCCAAGGACTCCATATGGCATATGAATGACTTATACAATAAGAGATCACCTTGCAAATGCAAGTGTAGGTCCTTTCTTGATTCTCATTCACTTTCATGAATCACTTGTGCAGCCCCAGCATAAGCCTTGAATCAGTTGTCTAAGGCGACACCCTTTAAAGCTTATACCTAAGACTACAGAGTTAACTCATAAAGTGACAAGGAACCTCAAGTCTTAAGGATCAATTAATCACATCAATGACTCGTGAGATATTTCCTAATCTGGAAGTTTCTATTTCCTGAAATGGAAACTTCCTTTCCCATTTAGGAATGTTCTCACACGGGGCACCTCAGTGAACTTACTTATTAAAGCAAGCACCCTCATGTATCACGCACGTATCAACTATACACTTTGCACCTCCATGAAACAAGGTGGTCCTTCTTAAGGGCGTGATCCCACAAGCAAGCCTTAGAGGAGTCAGGTTGACACTCGCACTGTCTGTAGGACTCATCGGCTTGGAGTATTTTACTAATCATGACTTATGTGATATAGGGCTCGTTTCATGAACCATTTCACCTAAATGGTAGAGTCCTAAAGTCATCAGGATTAGGGGAGTTCTCATACATGCACAGATAAAGTAAACGCATACCAAACAAGAGCATATAAAGAAGTGTTGCCTCAATTCGTTATTTCATTCAAAGATTGTATGTGATTACAATAAGAAAAAGCACAAAGCGGATATACAATCGGCTTTCTAGGGCACTATTCCTAACAAGCATACCAAACCCAGGTCTTGGCCGATTTTCTAGTCGAAAAAGCATCCCCGACAGCGAAAACCCCGGGGTTGGGTCATTGGACGCTGTTGGTCGACGGGTCATCGACCTCATCTGGGGGAGGTGCAGGGGTATCCCTGAGGAATAATGAAGGAGATGAGCTCGATTTCGCCATCTGCCTGGAGCTTCTAGCCACGAACAATGAGGCCGAGTACGAGGCCCTGATAGCAGGAATGAAGATTACCAAAGAACAAGGAGTCGATGATCTCACAGCCCTAACCGATTCCCAATTAGTCGCAAGCCAATTCGATGGCTCGTATGAGGCCAGAGAGGAGTCGATGGTGAAGTATCTCGAGATGGTAAGTGTTTGGCCCTCTAAATTCAAAAGCTTCAAACTCGAGCAGGTCCCGTGAGAAGAGAACGAGAGGGCCCATGTCCTTTCCAAAATGGCCAATGGCCTCAGAGGAACAAGGGACAGGTCAATCACATTCTTCACTAATTCGACTCGATCTATTGACGAAAAGGGACTCTCCGTCCTCAGTATTGATCCTGCCGAACCTTGTTGGCTGGATGATATAGTTTTACATCTAAGGGATAGATTCTTACCCGAAAATAAAACAGAAAGGCGTCGGCTCATTGCTCGATCGGCCAGTTATTCCCTTGACCCAGATGAAATGTTGTTCAATAAGTCCTTTAGGGAACCGGCCAAGAGGTGTTTACGACCTTCCCAAGCCAAGGAGGTTCTCGAGGAAGTGCATGCTGGGTTATGCAGAAACCACTCAGGAGGTCGGATCTTGGCCAAGAAAGTAGCTCGAGCCGGTTACTATTGGCCAACTCTAATACGGGATTCAATCAACTTTGTCAAAAGATGTCCCAGTTGCCAGAAACACGCCAACCTCACTCATTAGCACTCGAAGGAAATGATCCCCGTTGACATAGCCTGTCCTTTGGACCAGTGGGGGATCGACATTGTAGGGCCCTTCCCAATGGCCCCTCGCCAGCAGCAATTTGTCATTGTCTGTGTCGAATACTTCTCAAAATGGGTCGAGGTTGCACCGGTCCCAAAGATTACTCACACAGTCATGACCCGCTTTCTCTGGAAGAGCATCATATGCCGATTCGGGGGACCTAGGACGCTGATATGTGACAACGGGCCCCAATTTCGCAGTAAAATGTTCAGGAGTTTCTACTCAAAGCATGGAATTAGCTTACGTTTCACCTCGGTTGGTCACCCTCAAGCCAATGGCAAAACTGAAGTCACCAATTGAACCCTAGTTCAGTATTTGAAGACCCGACTCGACGGGAGCAAAGGGGCATGGACCGAAGAACTTGACGGAGTATTATGGGCCTACTGGACGACGCCTGGAACCGCCACAGGGGAGACACCTTTCTCGATGGTTTATGGTTCTGAAGCCATGATTCCTGCTGAGCTAAAACATCAAACCGATCGTGTATCACACTATCAACTCGGTCGAAACCAAGAAAACCGCCAGTTCGAGCTCGATACGATTGAAGAAAGAAGAGAGCAAGGTTTTCGTCGAATGCAATAGTATAGAGCATCGATGACCAGGAGCTATAACAAGAAAGTCTTCTCACGACAAATTCGAGTCGGCAATCTGGTTCTGAAACGGGTCGACGTTACCAAACATGTCGGAAAACTCGATGCCAACTAGGGATGTAAACGAGCCGAGCCTGGCCCTTTCTCTTTGCTCGACCAAGCTTGTGAGCGGCTCGGCTCGGCTCGCGAGCCATGAAACACATTTTTTTTATTTAAAAAATAATTATTTTTAATATTTATATATATTTATATATAAAAATAAGTATATATATATATAATATTATATATTATATAAGTATTTTTATATATAAAAATTAATATTTATTTATTTTTAATTAAAAATAGTGGCTCGCGAGCCACGAGCCAAAAAAAAAAGGAGCTTGGGTTCGAGCTCGGCTCGCTTGTTTACATCCCTAATGCCAACTAGGAAGGTCCTTTCCGAATTGGGAAAAATCAGGCTTATCACCTCGAAGAACTAAGCGGCCAACCGTGCCTCGATCTTGGAATGCTCACAACCTTAGAAATTTTTATGTTTGAAAAGCTGTAAAGTGCAATTACTTGTGCATATCTATAGAATCTAACGTTCCTCTCGACTATCATACTCTCTACGGGTTAAATAGGCCGATTTATTCATTTTGATTTGAATCATGCTTATTATCTCCCCATTTCCGATTCGACTTGGAAGTTTGAACGTGCATGCTCGAAAATGCTAATTCAAAAATAGATCTAAAAATATCAATTCCATTAAAGCAAAAAGGTCGGATTCGACCCGAATCAGTTACATTTGGATATTGCAAGTTAGGAGCACTCACCGGTCGGCCCGGGTCGGTTTGATGCTTAACAAAAATTAAAACTACAAATGAAAAAGTAAATTACAGGGTAAGAAACAGTGAAAGTAGTAAGGCTGACGCAAGGGGGGATATCTAGTCGACTTCATCATCAGAATTGGTTGTGACCTGCTCATTGTCGGGCTCTTGGTTGGAAGTCGACTCGAAGAACAGCTCCGGGAACACCCTCGCATGGTTGAGGACCATCGGGTCGACCCCCTGGGACATTTGGCTTGGGTCTTCTTCTCGACCCGCCACTATGGACTTCGCCAGAGACACGGCGAAAACAAATTCGTGCTTCGACCAGTCGATCTCGGGCTCTTTCGTAGCAGTTTCGGGCGGCGGAGGTCTGGGGTCGGGGCACATAAGGCCAATCTTCGTAGTATTGTAATCGACGGGGATGTGGCCCTCGGACCTGCATTGGGCCAAGCAGAGATCGAACCCCTCTTTCTGTCAGCAATCCCAAAGGTCGCAGTCGATTGCTTGTAAGCCGAGGATTTCATGAACCGATAGGCCCCGTATCTCTCCGAGTCGGTCACCACCTGATCGAAGATTTTCTAGCATCGGTCTATGGCCGTTCTCGCACCTTTCACCTCCCCAACCGACTCTTCATCTTTGAAAAGGCTAATAATCTTGTTCGACTGCTCATCGAGTTTCTTGTGGGCCGCGAGCAGTTCCTTTTTCTTTTCATCCAGCTGCTTCCTCAGTTCCTCCGAAGTCGACTCGGCCTTTGTCTTAGCCAACTCGGCCGCTTTGGCCTGAGACCCCAAGCTTGGTTTCTCGGTCTCCAGGTCTAACACTTTCCTCTTCAAGATCTCCACTTCGGAGTCGATCCCCGCCTTTGCTTCCAGACGGGACCTCCCCTGCTTGTAAATTTGAGCTCTCCTACTCAGATGGTAGACATCCTGAGCGAGCTGAAACATGAGAAAATGAAATGATTCAGCAGCCATTAAGAAGGTCGACTCGAGTAAGAGGAGGGATTGTAAGACTTACCCCTATAGCTTTAATCGTTGCCGACATCTCCACCTCTATGTCGGACATCTTCCACCTCGCCTCATGATCGATCGGGGTTTGGCAACTATGATAGACCGCCCCAGTAGCCCGATTGTCCCGAGGAGTAGACCCTATCCGGTGAGGCTTGCCCTTGCTGTCGATCAACTTAAAGCCGCCAGGGAGATGAGGCTCTGAAATTTTGAGCATCTTGAAGAAGTCCGCCACATCATCCTCCGGAGTATTGAAGGGTAGATGGGTCATCCTCATCGCCTCGAAAGAGAAAAATGCCAGCAATTTTTCGGTCCCCGAAGGAGTCGAGGGCAATGAGCTAGTCGAGACCGTTCCCCTCGACTGGCTATCTCCCGCTGGGCGCTCGTGGACTGTGCTAGCTTGGACCGGCTTGGGGACCTTAGAGTCCTTCTTGGACTTCTTCCTTCTGTCTTCCGGATCGACAGGAACCTCCTTGTCTTTCCGTTTCGACCCATGGGCGACCGGCGTCTGAGCCGATGCACCTGAGTCTCGGCTCGACTGTTCCCTCGGTAGTGGGGCGTTCATTGTTTTATGTTGGGCAGCCACCCCGGCCGCCTGGGCAATTGCCTGTTGAGCCTTGAGCTCCACCATATCTGCTCTCATAGCTGCCATACGACTCATGATTATTTTATCTGCAAAAGGAAATCAGAACGGATTAAAATCGACCTGAAAGACGAAGAAAAATGCGTAAACAAAATTTAACGACACGACACTCGACTCGGGTGCTAATGGTACCAGGGTCAAAAGTCCGGCTTTGAACTCCAGGGGCTAAGCCGAGGTTCACAAGTACTTTGTCCTCGATCAATTTCTTACAGTCGAATTGACCGAGAGACAGAAGGTCCCGGATGAACGTATTTTTCCAGCGAGGGGAAGCGATCGACAATGTCAAGGCAGGCCTCCTGTAACAGCCCGAAAATCCGCCTGTCGATATTGTCCGCTTTGGTGGGCTAAGTGACACCACCCTCACGGTTTTGTTTCTCCCGCTGGAATTTAAACCCAAAGGTGCCCAGCCAGGAAAAGGCCTCAACAAGGGAAAGGTGTCCACCCCCTTATAAAGGAGGCTTTGTTCCCCTCTCCAACTGATGTGGGACAAGCACCTTAGGCTATTACAGTCCACCCCCCTAAGAGGGCCCAGCGTCCTCGCTGGCACACCGGCCCGGGCCTCGGCTCTTATACCATTTGTAATAGCCCAAAAACCTGTCTATCGATATTGTCCGCTTTGGTGGGCTTAGTGACACCACCCTCACGATTTTGTTTCTCCCGCTGGAATTTAAACCCGAAGGTGCCCAGCCAGGAAAAGGCCTCAACAAGGGAAAGGTATCCACCCCCTTATAAAGGAGGCTTTGTTCCCCTCTCCAACCGATGTGGGACAAGCACCTTAGGCTATTACACCTCCAGCACCACATTCTATTCCACAAATTGGGCCATCCGTTTCGACTCTCTACATAAACAAATTGATGCTTCTAAGACTGCCCATTGGAAGAGGTCGGCGAAGTCGTGAGCTTGCACTTCTGTTTGAATGCCAACTGCACAAACCCGTAGCCCGAGCCTGATTTCTCTTTAGTCACACTCGCGTTGAACAAGTCCTTGGCTACTCCCAGCATTGGAAGGCCAAAATATTTTATGAGTACCCGGATTGCATTTAACATCACATAGGCGTTCGGCATCAATTGGACCGGACTGATGTTGAGGTGATTCAAGACGTCGAGGATGTCGTCGTCGATAGGAACACGGAACCCTTCGTTGACCATCTTTCAGTTCACCGTGATACAGTTGGGTGGGGGGTCGATCATCGTTTGCCCACTCCTAGGTCGAACCACACTGTAACCTTCCAACTCGACATCTCCCCCAAACAAGATCTCCCTTATATCCTCGAACATTTTGGGCGAGACCTTACTTTAAACGAGGCGGGGATCCTTATCTAATACTCGGGCCAGAGATTTCGCGCCATAAGGGATATAAACCTCTTCCTCTCCTTGCTAGCGATCAGACGTCGACGGCCCAACGTCATCTTCCCTGCTCGAATGCTCCAGCCGCAGGATCATTCCTACAGGAGGGACGATGGTTATCGGTTCCGCAGAGGCAACCGGACCCAATGGGGAGGTCGAATGTCTATCCCTAGAGTCCTCTGACACCACTACTATATCCCCCTCTTCCGAGGCCGCCTGGGACTGAACAGACTCCCCTTCCCTCGAAGTCGAATCCTCAGATCTAACTTCGTCTCCAGGGCCAGGGATTCTATCAGACAAATCTGAACTGGTTGAGGTCGAAGAAGACATCCCACTGCTCAAACTCAAAAACTTCGACTGGTTTCCCTCAAATTCTGCCTTCTCCTTGAAATAAGGATTAAGGTACGTGTCAGGGGTCGAGTCGAACGTTATTCGAGATGGGGTTCTTCTCACTCGATTACGAACTCTCAAAATAAATAAGCGAGCTAAAGAAACTGAAGCCATAAGAGAGAAAAAGATCGATTCGAGAGAGCTTACCGGAATAATTTGCTGATGAGGTAGATCGACTCGAATGTTCCGGCTGCTTAAATAGAAAAGCTCTGGATTTCTCAAAAGGCTTTAAAATTCAGAAGCGTGAAAATGAAGGCTCTCAAGGGCTATTTATAGGGGTACCTTGGGCGGAAAAAATCGAAGATGAACCGCCGCCATGATTACGCCTGGGACCCACTTTTCGAAATTCGAAAGGACGCCGCCACGTCACCTGGCGCTGCCTTTCCGGGGGCTAATGATGCGGTCCCATCCGAAATCGCCACGTGCGTAAGAGGTGGACCAATGTCCGCCCGCCACGTGGTACGGTGGACCAGTCAAAATGCCACATGTACACCCCAAGTCGGTCGCTTTAACAGCCAAAGGAGACTAACCTGGGCCATCATGCAATGTCGAGTCAATCTACCTAAGATAAGTCGGAGCTAAGCCGAGTATGTCCAAGAAAGATTGGTGATTAATGGACGATTCGTTGTCCTGATCGATCTTCTCTCGACTTATTCCCTGGCCCCACACCGCCGCTCCAAGCATTTAATGAGCCTAACAGGCCGTACGAAGTAGGTGTAGTGCATTACATGCACCTGCAGACGACACTGTTCAGTCATGATTACATGACCAGGTATAAATACCCCCTTCATAAATGCTATTAAGGGATCTCCACACACATTTATTACGCCCAAACAACTCGAAAAGCTCTCAAACTACTCGACACTAACTTGGGCGTCGGAGAACCGACAAGGGTAAAACCCCCTCCGGTCCCTTGTCGGTCTTCAGCTCACGTTTGCTTTTCCATCTCTCAGGTCAACCCTAGTTCGAGGTCATCCCTTTTACAAATTCTAAGTGGTCAAGTCAACAATTTCGAGCCACGTCAGTCGCTCGGAATTCGACGCGATCAGTATCTATTGCTGCTAGCTGTGCAGAGAAATTGCTGAGGTAGGCGAAGACTCACCGAAAATTATGAAAGCCTCGAAAAGAAGCCACATTTTCAAAAGCCTTTCCGATGCCTGCTTTTACTGTTTTTAACGGAGCTATTTTTGCACCAAAATATATAATTCGAAAAGAGAAAAAAAAAATCCTATCAAAATAAAAATCTCTAAATTTTGCATGAAACCATGCAACGATTTGTGTTTGAGTCACACGCGATCTCACTGCAACTCTTTTAGTCTTAGGATTTTTTACATATTTCACTCCTGTATTAATCCTAATTAACACAAAAAACCTTGTGATATGAAAATTAATATATAAAATCCTATGTTTTCAAAATATTTGCATAGCAAACCCTGAAATTTTCTAGTGTTTAATATGCATTTTTAATACGACTAGAACAATAATTTTTTTTATTTATTGGACGCGAGATGACTAATTTACCCTTTTATATTTAGATATATATCTCATATCTCTCTGTATTGTTCAATATTTTTTTATATGCATCAAGACTCGTGTATAAATTAAATAAAAATTGCATGAATAACCCTATAAATAGAAAAAAGAAAAAAATGTCACAAATAAATAAACAATAGACATTGGAAAATGATACTCGAAATTTACGTTTAATTTGTGAGAGTAAAATAGAGAAATTATATTTCAATTATTATGATATCACCTAAAGAGTCAGTATGCAAATATATCAAAACACAGAGTTTTTATGTTAATATTTATAACATAGAATTTTTTTTGCCCTTTTCACCTAACACAGGGAGTATGGTATAAATAACTCTTTAGTCTTATGGGAAAATTCTAGCCGAAACCCGGCTTGGCCGAACCCAACCAATTAAAAGAGCAAGTGTATTACACTTGCCATTTGATTGGCCACTCTCCCTAAATTTTCCACCAACCACACGGCAAGTGTAAAACACTCGCCCCCTTGTTATACCGGTTTGGCCAAGCTAAACTCGGGCTAGAATTACTCAGTCTTATGACACATTTTTGGTATGTGTAATGACATTTATACCTTTATTGAAAAGTTAAATAAACCTGTTGTTGAAATATACACAGGAAACCCTGTAATTTGTTGAAATGTGCACAAAAAACTCTACAAATTAAATAAATTTGAAAAAATCCATGCCATGTCAAAATTTTTAATTTTAAATATTTATTTATTTATTTGATTATTATTATAATGAGTTCTAGTTATATTATTATATTAAGAAAATGTTATGAATTTTGTTAAAATATGTTATATGAATTGCTAATTAATTTTATTTTTCTTTTACTTTTAACACTCATATTAAAATATGTTATATTATTATAATTAATGAATTTTAGTTATGATATCAATTTTTTATTTTATTAAAAAAATATATTAATGAATAAAAATATATATAACTTTCTAAATATTATATAAATTATTTTTAAAATATGTATGAAAAATTATTATTACCCAATAAAATATTATTTACGCTTTTAATATTATTTACTTAATGAATTTTAATATGTTCTAAAAAAGAATGTATATATAGCAATTTTTTAACCTTAACAAATCTATAAACCTTATCATTATTTACTTAATTTATGCTCTTACGGAAAATTCAACAAAATATAATTAGCAATATATATTAATAAAAATCCTACCTTTCACCAAAAAATAAAAAAATTAAAAACTAAAAAAAAAAACTACCCAAAAGTCACACCCCAAGTAAATAAAAAAAAAAATTGTCAGGTTTGTTTTTTTTTTTTGGCTCTTTAGGCATAATACAGGGTTTTTGGAGCATGTAACTCTTTAATTTTATTTGAGTCCGTCTGAAATGAGGATGGAGATTTTAGTCAAAACACGTCGTTCAATTGATTGGATGATGAAAAGGGACTGCTAGCTTAAGTTTTATAACACAGAGTCTTTTAAACCTTTTTTTTTTTTTTTGACAGAGATTTTTTTGCTCTTTTCAAATTACACAGGGTTTTTAATGCAAATATCTCGTTTTTAAAGTGGAAAAGTTAAAAGCTAGAAGCACCTTCTAAAATTTTCTTATACAAGTTTTTATTTTAATCCTAATCTTCATAATTTGGGAGTGTTGGCAAAAGCTATATTGTACGGATACGAACACAGCGACACGAACACGACACGACACAAATACGGCGACACAGATTTTTTTGTGAATTTTTCACGTGAGAAGTGTCGAACACGGTGTCGGACACAGATATCCGATAGGATTACACGACAAATTAATCTATCTATATTATAAAAGCACATAAGTTTCTTACAAAATGTTCATCGCCTAAAATACCCTCTTAATAGTTCTATTAATAATTATTAGTTAGGGACAATTATGTAAATACATGTTATAAATTATTAAATTAAATACATTAAAAAGTATTTGTTTCAATAGGACTCCTCCGAAAAAAGAAGTCGCCTAAAATACCCTCTTAATAGTTCTATTAATAATTATTAGTTAGGGACAATTATGTAAATACATGTTATAAATTATTAAATTAAATACATTAAAAAGTATTTATTTCAATAGGACTCTTCCGAAAAGAGAATTATATATGATGCTGATCGCCTAAAATATCCTCATAATAATTATATTACTAATTATTAATTAGGGCCAATTATGTAAATACATATTATAAATTGTTAAATTAAATATATTAAAAGATATATTAATATACTTTAATCCCCCGGTGTTAATTTGTATAAATTGTTAAATTAAATATATGAAAAGATATATCAATATACTTTAGTCCCCCGGTGTTAATAGGTTGCAACATAACTTCCTTTGTCAGAATTTAGACGGAAATAGTTATTCCTTTGATAATTCTTCAATTACCATTAATTCTAAAGAAATTAGATTTTTAACTTCATCGTGCATGAAAGGTTTTCTTCTCAATTTCAGTTTCGTTTGTTTAAAAATAAGAGCATTTAATTTTCTAATATTTTTTTTTCCGATGTTATAGTCCACTAGGGATTTTCTAATTCTTGTGTGTGTTTTTACTCATATTACATATTCAATTGTAATTATGGCTAATTCTTCTAATTATAATCAAATTTATGTATATTAGAAATATAATTGGATAAGGTTTCCAAATTATAAAACACTATAGCGTAATCCTACTCAACGAGTCTAGACTACTAATAATTCTAATTCTAATCAGATTTTAATAAATCTCTTTTAATATCTATAAATACTAACCTAATACTTAAAATTTATAACAAAAAATTTAGTTTTTCTATCAACACGAGATTTGAGTATTTGGTTCAATCGAACATCCTATACCAAAAGACATTTTGTTTTTCTATCAACACGGTTTTCTATCAACACTTGCGCTACAATCGAACAAAAGAATACTATCATAATTTTAGGTAAATTCTTAAATTACATATCTTCTATTCAAAAGTGTGAAAAATATTGTGTTAGATACTTCTATCTCATCATATTTTTAGGTAAATTCTTAAATTACCTATCTTCTATTCAAAAGTGTGTGATAAATATTGTGTTAGATACTTCTATCCAAAAGTGTATTTACCTAAATTGTGGAGTGTGATATTGTGTTAGATACTGTTCACTAGGAAATTAAAGAAAAAAAAAAGGATATCTTTATATTCGTAAGGAGTGAATAAAATAACTAAATAACATGCCATTGGGAAAGATGGTTGCGCCAACCATGAATATGTTAGTAATTTTCTCTTTTACAACTCTTGATTATAGTAAATAGTCAAAAAGTCCATAAATAATATTAAAAAGTAGAGAAAGACTGATAAATATAAAGATATCATTTTACAACTCTTGATTATAGTAAATAGTCAAAAAGTCCATAAATAATATTAAAAAGTAGAGAAAGACTGATAAATATAAAGAAAATATTTAGATACTGCTCACGTAAGAAATTAAAGAAAAAAAAATGATATCTCTATATTCGTATCCTTTTTTTATAAATTAATACTCAAATATATAATTTTTATTTTTATAAATTTATATTAATCGTAATTCACAAGCATTTAATTGGTGGGTCAACTATTTAAAATGATTATATAATTGGTGGAGGTTTGACCTATACACACAAATTTCACCTGAAGTTTCAGAAATTACAAAAAGCTCCCTTGACGTACTGTATGATTCGGCCTAATGCATGCTATTGATAAGTAAGTTTCAAGAGCGAAGTAGGATATTTATAAAAAACAATATTCATCAATTCGGATGTAATATACATATTTTAATGTGGAAAGTTTTGTAATTTCTCAAACTTTAGGGGGATTTTGTGCAATTAGGTCAAACCTTAGGGTAAGCTCGTGTAATTATCCCTAAATTTTTTAGATTCTTGAAAAAAAACTAGACCTAATAAAAGATAAAAGAAGGGCAGGAAAGACTTTCTTTATTTGAAGATCGCTACTTTAATTAGCTTAACTCATCACACTTCCCTAACATCCTTAACTCCTCTCCACTCACCCTCACACGCATATATAATCGACAGAGTCACAAAACCTCCATGCCTTTTCAGCTCCATCCTCAGAATTTTAGAAATCTTTTCAGCAAGATCTCTCCTTTCATGGATTTTGCAGCCATTGAGGAAAGCTCCAATAGTTGAATCAGTGATGTCCGCCCCAATTTGTTTAACAATATCATAAGCCTCCTCTATTCTCCCATAACAGCACAGAAGATCAATAAGACATGAGTAATGCTTATAATGTAAAAATAGGATTCTTCATAAAATATAATTAAAACTCCTACAGTTTAGAAAATATATAAATGTACTAGAGTGATGAATACAAACTCAAAAAAATAAAATTTCTATTATCAAATGAAACACATTACCTTTCTCTACATGCACATAGCTATGATGCACAGACACGGACACGGCGACACGGACACGACACGACACGGACACGGCGACACGGATTTTTTAAAAAATTTAGGACACGACACGGCTTCGACACGGCTATATTATATATAAATAAATTATATATATATATATAAAATAAAATATTGATAAAAATATTCAATATTACAAATTTAAATAACATACATCGTTTTTCAATTCAATAATTACAGTAATTACAAATAACATTAATATATTTTTATATAATAATATATGAAAATAAATAAATATTATATTGAATTTAAATTAATACTATACATCTTTTAATAAATTTATATAATTATTTTTTAAAAAATAAATTATATCCTCAAATTTTGAGGAAAAATAAAATAAAAATTATTTTTTTTTGAATTTTTCGTGTTGGAGTGTCCGAGCCGTGTCGGACACGGCTTGAGCCGTGTCCGAGCCGTGTCGGATAGGTCTTGAGCCGTGTCCCCGGCGTGTCGGAATTTTTTTTTAATTTTTGGACACATTTTGCCGTGTCGGACACGTGTCGGTGCCGTGTCGGAGCCGTGTCCGTGTCCGACACGTGTCCGACACTGCACGGGACAAAAATTCGGAGTGTCCGTGCATTATAGGCACATACAAATATTCGTGTTTAAGAAATATTACTCATTAGATTATGAGTATAATCAAACGTAACGTTGTCACATTAGTTGATGTTAAATGTGTGATTAACACTTATGAAAAAAAAAGTGAGAGTTTGTCGAAAGGACCTAGAGCAAATACAACTAGATAGTACCCTATCATGCCGGTAGTAGAGAAAGATATACAGTGACCATGAAAGAAGTTATGGTATAAAATTAGGAGGTTTGGATGAGGCTTATACTTACCCTAAAAACTAATTAGTACATATTACCAATAATAATTTTGTATTTTAATTAATTAATTAATTAAAATAATAATTAAATTTCACATGAGATCTCATTAGTATATTTAAAATTTAAAATTTTGATATTTTCAAATAATTTTATTTTAATATTTTAATAATTAAAAATTTTAGATACTTGAAGTTGGAATCATTGTTCTAATACAATGGTCAATTTGCACTTTTTAATATGCTCAAAAAAAAAAAAAAAAAGAAGTTTTCTTAAAAAGAATTTTCAAATGTTATATATAAGAAAAACAAGATAAATATTGAATAGATTTGAAGAAAGAATTGATGGCGGAATTTAACAAACTATTGAAACAAGAAGATATTATTTGGTTTCAAAAGTCGAGAATTAACAGACTCCAATTTGGGGATAAAAATACACGTTTTTTTCATCTCTCAAACGTAACCAGAAAGAAGAATTGTGTAAATGCTTAAAAATAGGTGATGAATGGAATAATGACCAACTAAAGCAACACACTTGGGAGTACTATACCAAACTATTCGATGGATATACCATCGAATGGTCACGAACCTTAGGGTGGTAGCGGAAATATAACTTGGCAAGAACGACCTCAAATGAGGAAACCTTAAGGGTAGTGAAGAGCATCCACCCATATAAAACGTTAGGATCAGATGGTTTCTAATCATACTTTTTCAAGACCTATTAGGACATCACAAGAGACTCTCGGTGGTGAAATTCACAAATGATTGCATGAAGAGAAAATCAATTCCCATGTAGGCTTGCCAAATGTTTATTTGCCATATTTCGAAAGTTAATGCTAAAAAAAAAAAAAAAAAAGGAATTTTGACCCATTACAATATCTTGGTACTTCAAGAAGTGTTACACACGTTACATCATTCCAAAGACAAAAATGGGGCATGGTGCTAAAATTGGATCTTGAAAAGAAGTACGACAAAGTTTGGTGGAATTTTCTAAGGGAAACTCTAACTTTCTTCGAATCCCAACAAAAATCATCAATATCATCATGAACGGAGTGGAGGGGATAAAATCGGAGATTCTATGGAATGGTGAACTGACGGAGGTTATACAGATAACATGTGGCTTTAGACAATGGGATCCACTCTCGTTTTATTTGTTTGTGCTTTGTACGAAAAGATTTATGTATATGGTTGAGAAAGTTATTTCGACCAAATAATGGAGACCAATTGCGGTATGTTAGGGGGATCCTTAGACCTCATATTTAATTCGATTTTTGGGGACGATTTAATATTTTGAGCCAAAGTTAACATGGATGAAGCGATATGCATTTAAAGTGAGGTTTAGGCATTTGCAAGGTACCAGAGCTCAAATTGAAATTGATCAGATCACACGTATTGTTCGCACCTTATGTATCAAATAATTTAGAACAACAGGTTAGCAAAATTTTGGGTATGGAAAGTATAACCAACTTAGAGAAATAGGGGGTGCAGACGAATTTTAATCGAAACTATAGTGAGCTTTTCTCAAAGGTGATTGAGAGGGCAAAAAAGCTCATTCAGGATAGAAAGCCAAAATGCTAAACATTGTCAGACAATTACATTTATTCGGTTTATCATGAGCTCAAATTCCATCTAACATATGTCTACGAATTGACTCACCAATCACGCATGCGATAAACTTAGTCGACTCAATCGCAAGTTTATTTGGGTGACTAATATAACAAAGAAATGAACTCATATTATAGGGTGAAACAAGGTGACTAAAAAGAAGCGAGAATGAGAAATGGGTATTAGAGAAGCCAAAAAAAAAATTGCAATGTTCGCTAAAATAGGATGGGGAATGCTCAACAAGAAGACAACGTTGCGGAGTTAGATATATAAGAAAATATATTTAAAAGAGGGGAGAAGGGATATTCTTGAAAGTAAGCCTCAACTTTTGGCTTCTCGACCATGAAAGAGGATTGTTAGAAGTATTTGGTTCGGTAAACCATTTTACAAATATTGGAAGATTGGAAACGGTGATGGGGTGTCTTTATAGAATGATAGATGGTTATCACAAGGAAAACTAACCGACATATTGAAAGATAACATTTATGAGGAGAATAAAAATTTTATGACATATGATCTCATTGGAATATATAAAAAATAGAACATACCTAAGCTGAAAATAAAAGGAGACGAAAATTAAATACAAATAATATAAAGTATGGTGAAACTAATGGTAATTCCTCCAATAAAATAACCTATAATCTACTTTATGGTATCGAATGAGATATGCGAGAAAATACTAGAAAGAAATTTAGAAATTATCTTGCCCTTAAAAGTTCAAGATTTTCTTGTGACTTTGCCAGCATGACTGCTTGCACACGAATGCATTGAAGTATGACTGAAAATTTAGGGAAACCGATATATGTACATGTTGATGTACAAGACGTGAAGATGTGGATCACGTGTTGAGAAGCTGTCCGCTTGCATTTCAGGTGTGGAACAAGATTGTTGATATGTAGACTGTTCGAAATCTTCGTGACTTGTAAGGTTCGAAATGGCTCGAAGAGAGCTTTTAACAACAAAGTTCAGAGCAACATGTTACCAGAAGGTCCTGGGTAGATTGTCTTGATCTCAACGCTCTACAATCTTTGAAAAATACGAAACTGATGAAGCTACTAGAATATTATGAAGTCTAGAAATATCATTCTTCACCACATAAAAGAGTTACCTGAGTCCTTGGTACTAATTCGTGAGGACAAAAAACATAGGCAAAAGAAAACATGCGTTGAGTTGCCTTGGAATAAACGTGAGAAGGGATGGGTAAAACAAGATTTAGATGAAAGTTTTATAGCCACATCAGCAATGCTTCGACTAGGAGCATCATTCGAGATGACGGTGGAAGATGGGTGATAAGATACTCTATAAATTTTGGTAGAGTTTCAACAAAAGTGATGAAGTTATTAGGCTTACGTGAAGGATTAAAGCTAGCTTGGGAGAGATGCATTATGAAGATTAATATGGAGATTGATTCGGAGACGGTGGTGAAATGTATAATAAAGAAGGATTATAAAGAGCACCCCATGAAAATTTTAATATTTGATTGCCGAAATTTACTCCTCAAGCTCTAGGAAGCTCAGATTGAGCATATCCTGATAGGAAGAAACATTATGGTGGATAAATTAGTGAGGATAGACCACAAGGTTCGAAATGGTTACTGAGTCTAGGATGGTCTACCAACGGACTTGAATAATTCTTAACTTGAGGCTACTATTCCTCTGTTGGTTTACAAAAAATCCAATACATTAACATACAAATGTGAAGAGGGTGATTCTTACAGAAAATGCAATAACCTTTACATATTGAGTTATAGCAAAGAAACATTTCAAAACTTTATTTAAAAATCAAAGATAAATCACAAATTATATTAATGAAAATCAAATTATAGAAAGAATAAAGTACATATAATTAACATAGTATTTTATATGATCTTTTAAATTTTTTCATTTAAATTTTATATATGTCTTTTCATATACATTATCCATTTTAAATATTTTATTTTTATACAGTAACATAATTTCAAATATATATTTTGATTGTTTCTTTATGAATCGAATATTTTTCTAATTTAAATTTTTACTTATTAGATATGGTTTGGAAGGGAAATTTCAAATAAAATGTTTTGTATGTGTAGTTTTACAAAACCAAATTGATTCATTAAAAATTTTATTATATTTATTTAATTAAATTAGATACTTTTAATAAATTAATTTACTCAATAAACATAATAATTAAACTGATCGAAATAAACTGAATGATAAATGTGCAACGCATGTTGATTTTGCTAGAAATCCAACATATAAAAAATACAAACTTTTAACGTGCATCAATAAGTACCTATACAGAGGCTATACAGATAACATGTGACAATAGACCAAGGGATCCACTCTCGCTTTATTTTTTTGTGCTTTGTATAGAAAGATTTATATATATGATTGAGATAGTTGTTTCGACCAAATAATGGAGGCCAATTGCGGTATGTCTAGGAGACCCTTAGATCTCACACTTGTCTTTTAAAGATGACATAATATTTTGAGCTAAAGTTACTGTGGATGGAGCGATGTGCATTTAAAGTGAGGTTTAGGCGTTTGCAAGGTACTAGACCTCAAATTGAACTTGAGCAAATCACACGTATTATTCGCACCTTGTGTCAAATAATATAGAACAACATGTTAGTGAAATTTTGGGTATGGAAAGTACAACCAACTTAGGGAACTAGGGGGTGCAGGCGAACTTTGGTCGAAATTATAGTAAGCTTTTTTCGATGGTGATTGAGAGAGTAAAAAAACTCCTTCAGGATAGAAAGCCAAAATGCTAAATATTGTTTGACAATTACATTTATTCGGTTTATCATGAGCTCGAATCCCATCTACCATATGCCTACGAATAGGCTCCCCAATAAAGCGTGCGATAAACTTGATCGACTCAATCGTAAGTTTCTTTCGGTGACTAATATAACAAAGAAATGAACCCATCTTATAGGGTGAAAGAAGTTGACTAGAAAGAAGTGAGAATGGGGATTGGGAGTTTTAAAAGCAAAAAAAAAAAAAAAAAAATAGTATAGCGATGTTTACTAAAATAGGATGGGGAATGCTCAACAAGAAGAAAACACAGCGGAGCTATATACATAAGAAAAGATATTTAAAAGAGGGAGAAGAGATATTCTTGAAAGTAAGCCTCAACTTTTGGCTCCTCGAGTGTGAAAGAGAATTGTTAGAAGTATTTGGTTGGCAGAACCGTTTTACAAATATTGAAGGATTGAAAACAGTGATGGGGGTGCCTTTATAGAATGATAGATGGTTACCACTAGGCAGACTAACCGATGTATTGAAAGATAACATTTATGAGAAGAATAAAGTTCTTATAACATATGATCTCATTGGAATAGATAAAAAATGGAACATAGCTAAATTGAAAACAAAAGGGGACAAAAATTAAATATAAATAATATAAAGTTTGGTGAAACTAACGATAATTTCTCCTATAAAATGGCCTATAGTCTACTAATGGCCCAAATTTTTAGTCAAAAACTCATGAATGCATTGAAGTATGACTGAAAATTTGGGGAAAACGATATAAGTACAAGTTGTTGTACAAGATGTAAAGATGTGAATCACGTGCTGAGAAGCTGTCCGTTCACATTTCGAGTGTGGAACAAGATTTTTGATATATAGACTGGTCGAAATCTTTGTGGCTTGTAAGGTTCGGAATGGCTCGAAAAGAGATTTTAACAATAAAGTTTAGAGCAACATGTTACCATACTGTCTTGGGTAGATTGCCTTGATCTCAACACTCTGCAATCTTTGAAAAGCACGAAACTGATTAAGCTATTAGAATATTATGAAGTCTAGAAACGTCACTCTTCACCACATAAATGAGTTACCTGAGTCCTTGGTACTAATTGGTGAGGACAAAAAACATAAGCAAAAGAAAAAATTCGAGAAGGGATAGGTGAAACAAGATTTAGATGGAAGCTTTTATAGCCACACCAGCAATGCTTCGACTAGGAGCGTCATTCAAGATGACAATGGAAGATGGGTGCTAAGATACTCTATAAATATTGGTAGAGTTCCAACAAAAATGACGGAGTTATTAGGCTTACATGAGGGATTAAAGCTAGCTTGGGATTGAGAGACGCATTCTGATGAAGATTAATATGGAAATTGATCCGGAACGTTGGTGAAATGCATAACAAAGAAGGATTAAAAAAAGCAACCCATAAAAAATTTAATATTTGATTGCCAAAATTTACTCCTCAGGCCCCTAGGAAGCTCGGATTGAGCACATCTTGAGAGAAAGAAACATCATGGTGGATAAAACAGTGAGAATAAACCACAAGATTCAAGATGGTTACTGGGTGTAGGATGGTCCACCAACAGAGTTGAATAAGTCTTAGTTTGAGGTTACTATTCCTATGTTAGATTGTAAAGAATCCAACACATTAAGATACAAATCTGAAGAGCATGACTCCTATAGAAAATGCAATAACCTTTACATTTGGAGCTATAACAAAGTAACATTTCAGAACTTTACATAAAAATTAAAGATAAGTCATGAATTATATTAATGAAAACCAAATAATATAAAGAATAAAGTACATATAATTAACATAGTATTTTATATGATATTTTAAATTTTAAATTTTATATTTTTTATATATGTATTTTCATTTATATTATCTATTTTAAATATTTTATTTTTATACAGTAACATAGTTTCAAATATATATTTTGATTGATTCTTATTAGTTGAATTTTTTCTAATTTGAATTTTTACTTATTGTATATTGTTCAAAAGAGAGATTTCAAAGAAAATATTTTGTATGTGTAGTTTTACAAAATCAAATTGATTCGTTAAAAATTTTATTATATTAATTTAATTTAATTAGGTACTTTTAATATATTAATTTACTCAGTAAATATAATAACTACACTTATCGAAATAAACTAAATGATATAATTCTAAAGAAATTAGATTTTTAATTTCATCGTGCATGAAAGGTTTTCTTCTCAATTTCAGTTTCATTTGCAAAAATTTAGTTGCAAAAAACTTCATAAAAACACTAAAAGTAAAACACCAATTATATTAAATAAATAAACAATACCATGAATAAACTATATATAATTAATATGGTATTTTATATGATCTTTTATATTTTTGTCTTTATTCTTTTATATATATATCTTTTTACTTATTAAATATATTTGAAAGTTATGAACTATTACTTACGATTAAAAGTTAGAACTATTTGGGAAAATTGATATTATACTCTTTATATATTTTGTTTTATGATACAACATAGTTTCAAATACTTTTGCTGTTTATTTGTTTAGATATTTCTCTACTTCGAAATTCTACTTATTATATATGATTTGAAAGAGAGATTTCATATAAAAATTTTCGCATGTATTACTTTTTAAATATCCTAATTTATTCAATAAATATAATTGCTAAATTTATTTAAATAACTTAAATGAAAAACGTGCAACGCACGTTCACATAACTAGTATTTTTAAAAGTGCCAATGCATTAGAGGGCAAAAGCTTCTGCTTTCAAAGTAGCTGAAGTTGGATGAATTTGGAGAAAGAAAGTACAAAATCTCTTTCCAATACAAGAAATAAGAACCTGGGCAAAAAAAGGTACTTCTAACCTAATTTAGATGGAAGCAGCAAAAACAAACACTCAATTTCTACTCCTATTAATGTTAAAAAAAAATAAAAAAATGCTACTTCTATTAAGGTAAAAGTAGAAAATCACTTGTTCAAAGTTTGTAAACACTGCCTTAACCAGTTTAGAAAGCAAAAGCCCTAGGCAATCTACTTCTAGTGATTGTACCACTAGTTTATCCTGGAAATTGAATTCCTTAAACATCATTGATTGACACAAAGGCAAGAGATCTCGTTCGTTTGTATAAATTAAGCAATACATACGTACGTACCCGATCACTTTTCATTGAAAATACGGGTATATTTTACGTACTCTCTTTATATATTTCTAGTTCGAGGAGCATTCTTAGTTTACTCAGGTGTCGTTGCAAAGAGGATACGAATCAGAAAGAAAACATATGCTTCTGGTGAGCACAGATTTCCACTTTTCTCATGACTTTATTTCGATTTTAAGTGTGAAATCTGATAAGCATAGAATAAATGTATTTCTGGGGACAGAAAGTTGAAATTAGCATTAGCAGGCAGCAGTCTTGTATATTACCTAATCTTTAGTACAAATTTTAATTTGCATGGATATGACTTATGGGTTGAACAAAGCTCAAGAGAAATGGATTTGTTTGGATGGCCCTTTTTGGGGGGTCTGTATTAATTTTATGATTTATTTATTTAGTTTATTGTTTCTAATCATGGAGTTCAGTTCACAGTCGTCAGAGATGATATGGATATGATAACATAAATTTTGTCTTATATCTACATATTTTTTCTTAAATTTCAAGCGCAATGACATTAGAGCTTTGATCTTAAAATTTAGATATAATTTCTTGCTATGATGTACAAGTACTGACATGACGACAAGGACAAGATACGGGCTTTTTTTAAAATTTCTCACATGAAAAGTATTGGATATGATTTTCAACACAATACGAATTGGTTTGATTGGCCAGAACAAGAATGAACTAGTTTCCCTTTTTTGTTCAATCAATGGATAGAAGGGAAAAGCAATGAAAGTTTTCTTATTCCTCTTCTTTGTCTATAAAAATCCAAATTTTGATACCTAATACCCCATAGATGGTCCGAACTGTATAGGAACAATAATCCATTTTAGCTCGAATGGTTTGTAGGGGAACCCTACCCTCTCTGATCCATTCGACACGTGCAATTTCTTTTCCGTCGATACGCCCGGCAATTTGTACTTGAATTCCTTTTGTATCTGCTTGTTCAGTTAATTCAATAGCCTTTTTCATTGCTTTTCGGAAGGAAACCCTATTCTTTAATTGTCCGGCTATAAATTCTGCAAGAATTTTGGGGTTTCCATAAGGTTTTGCAATTCTTAGGATAGCAATGTTCAGTTTTCGGTTTACATAATGAAATTCTTTTTGTAGATTCATCTGTAATTCTTCGATTCCTCGCGGTCTATTTTCAATTAAGAGCTTTGGGAATCCCATAAAGATTATGACCTGTATCAAATCGAGACACCACAAAATAATATTATTAGAAATGTCTGCAACGGCGATGCCACCCATAAAAATGTCAATTGACCCCAACTAAAAAACATTAGTTATGTATTTATATATTTTGTATGTGTTCTTAAATTTATTATTTTAAAAATAATTTTTTTGGAGTCCACATGAAAAAGAAAAAAATTGTATTGACGCGCTTAAATTTTATATTAATATGTAATATTGAAAAGAATTCGTAGTCCAAAAATAAAAATAAAAATCTATTTAATAATACCCTAAGTATTAAAAAATTTTGAATAATATATACTTTGTAGTTTCCTTTAATTTTGGAACACTTCATTTGAAATGAAAAGGTTTTTTAAAAGAAAATCACGATTTAGAAATTCATTAGTAGAAGAAAATAATCTAAATTATTTATAATTTAGTTACATATATTGATAATGATGTATTTAGTATAAAAAAAATTAGTAAATATGTATTTCGTACAAATAAAAATTTATAAAGGACAAATGCAAAATAAAATATTTTATTTTTTAGTAATATATTCTTTTATTTGGAGTGAAAAAAAAAATTCTACCACACAGTCTACAATTCTAGAATCATCTTTGAGCGTAGGTACGGGCATTAGAATTTTCGTGATACCAACCCCGCCTCATAAGGATAAGATCGATATTAACATACATAAATCTCATGTCAAATTTGCAGGAAATAGTAATAAAGTATTAAATATTAATTATCCCATAGCGTTGTTTGCAAATTTATCTCTCATGTCACATGTTCTGACCTTTATTAATATTCCGAAATAGTTTGTAATTAATTAAAGTATAAAGTAAATTATCCCATATCGTTTTTTGCTATGCGTTAAAGTATAAAATATTAATTAATTAAGTATAAAATACAAAGTTTAACTTTTTTGATATTCGTATTTCTTCAACACGCTGAATAAAATATTTTCAACGTGCACAACATCATTTAATGTTTGTATTGGTAATATATACCAACATTTAAACTCACTTTTTAATTGATTTTGTAAAAAATTAAAGATGATGTTGCTGTTATTTTTTAATCAAAACAATTAAAATATAAATTTGGTATGTTACAATTTCAAATATTAGACGATGATTATATTTATAAGTTGAAATGATTTATCTTGCAAATTATAAAAAATGCTATATTAATTTCAAAGTGTTGAAAAAAGTTATGTCTTGTAATTATTTAGGTGTGCGAAACCGATGTATATACGGTAGTTGAATTAGGAGATTGATATTTGGCCACGTCCAAAAGTTGTAATGTCCTTGTCCTTTGTCAATAGTCATATGTTAGGTAGGGTTAACGGTTTCATATATTTCTAGCATGTTATGGACATTTGGTTCAGTTGAGGTTGCCCTAATAGCTCATTTAATGTATTATTTTTTTTATGTTTTATATAATATATTTGATGCATTTGGAATATGTAAATAAAATGCCATTTAATCATTGAATTAGATTTTGATAATATATTTTATTTTGTAGTTAAAATAATTTTTCTAATGAGATAACTAAGAAAATTATGTATCAGACCAGTTATTATCATTGACGTATATCATTGACGTTTAACTGACACATTTATAGTGACAACATAATTAAAATTATGCATGTTGGGCAGCAAAACATATTAATAATCTTTTCCTTTTCACAATTATTTTGTGATGACAGAACGTGTCATTAATCGTTAACTGTTACGACTAAAAACCGTTAAAAGAAACGAAACAAGGACTATTGTCATTAAATAGATATAACCCATGACAATATAAAATATGGTGCCCCTCGATACATATAAATGGTAACAATGTTCATAATATCGAACAGTTTATTTTTTTTCATCAAATAATGATTTTTCCAGTTGTGAAACTACGTTAAATTAATATAAAATAAACCCCATTTCATATTGCCATCATGGAAGATAAGTATAATGGCCAGATGTAGAATATGAGTGAGCAGCTAAATTAATTAATTGATAGGTTGTACCGAACTTAAAGCAAGACTTAATTTGTTTTTGGACGAATGTTTGTTGAAAGATAAATCCTCAAATTCTTGAATAGTAGCTGGAAAATGTGGACTTATGTCTGCTTCAACCTCAATGTTCAACGGAGACGATCAGATGGCTTGTTGGTAAGTATAAAGTTTAGTGAAACCTATCAGTACTTGTGATAACCAATGTTTTCAAAAGCGGACCGGACCGGCCGGTTCGACCGGTGACCGGTGGCTGGTCCGGTCCGAACTACCCCCCTAAACCAGTGTGGACCGGACCGGCACAGGACCGGAAAAACCGGCCGGTTAACCGGCGGTTTTGGTCCTGTGAACCGGACCGGACCGCCGGTTTACTCAATTTTCAGTTTTTTTTTTTTTTTTTTTTTTTTTTTTTTTGTAAATTTAAAATTCTCACGTCCTTTAACCTTTTTTGAGTCTTAGAAAACGTTTTTTGCACACTTACAATTCCCAAATCCCAAATTTAAAATCACATGCCTCAAATTAGACGTTAAACACTTGAATATGACGCTTTTATTCTAATATTGAACTATATTATATATTATATTTTTAATTTTAGCATATTAATAATATATATATATTATTAAAAATAATATTTTTATTTATGACGTCATACCGGTTCGACCGGTGGTTGAACCGGTCGAACCGGTCCGACCGGTGACCAGTAAGGCTGCCGCTTTGACCTCCGGTCCGCTTTTGAAAACATTGGTGATAACATCTATACTTATAAACAGATAAATAATAAATTACGAATTTCAATCTTATTAAAGGTAATCGGAGATTTTCGAAATGTAACACAATAAACTAAAAAATCGCAATTACCAAAATAATTAAAATTCCTTTCACATATATTAAAATATAGAGAACTTTGCATTTATCCAACATATATATATGTTATTAGTATTACAATCACTTTGGCTGTTTGATTTGAATAACGATACACTAAAATAAACAAGACAAATAACACATTGACACAAAATAACAATAATCCATGATAATGATATCCAAATTTTGACCAAACAAATTAATTGAACCCTTAATTAATATTAATTGATGGGCACACTATGCATCACCACCGTCTCCACCGTGAGTCCCGGCCCGAACCCGAACAGCACCCCCCATTCCAGCCCTTCTCCGGTGGTGCTCAGCCCCTCCTTGGCGGAGGCTTTCCTCATCTCATCCAATATGAACAAAACACAAGCACTCGACATGTTTCCATACTCACTCAAAACATGCCTCGTCGACCGGAGCTTCTCCGGCTTCAGCGCCAGCTTCTCCTCCACGGAGTCGAGGATCGCCGGACCGCCGGGGTGGGCGATCCAGAAGACAGAGTTCCAATCGGAGATGCCGAGGGGGTCGAAGGCCTCCTTCAAGCTCTTCTCGATGTTCTTGGAGATCAATCCGGGGACGTCCTTGAGAAGGTGGAAGGTGAGCCCCACCTCCCGGAGGTGGCCGTCGATGGCACCGTGGCTGTCGGGGAGGATCGTCTGCGCTGCCGAGACGAGCTGGAAGAGCGGCCGCTCCAAGCCCACGACGGGGTCGGACCCGACGATCACCGCGGCGGCGCCGTCCCCGAAGAGGGCCTGCCCGACGAGGGAGTCGAGGTGGGAGTCGCTGGGGCCGCGGAAGGTGACGGCGGTGATCTCGGAGCAGACGACAAGGACTCTAGCGCCGGCGTTGTTCTCGGCGAGGTCCTTGGCCATGCGGAGGACGGTGCCGCCGGCGAAGCAGCCCTGCTGGTACATCATGAAGCGCTTAACGGAAGGGCGGAGGCCGAGGAGCTTGGTGAGCTGGTAGTCGCAGCCGGGCATGTCGACGCCGGAGGTGGTGCAGAAAACGAGGTGGGTGATCTTGGATTTGGGCTGCCCCCACTCCTTGATCGCCTTCTGCGCCGCCTCTTTGCCGAGCTTCGGAACCTCCACCACCACGATGTCCTGACGTGCGTCCAGAGACGGTGCCATGTACGCGCACATGTTAGGGTTCTCTTTCAGGATCTCCTCCGTCAGGTGCATGTACCGCTTCTTGATCTGCGATTTATCGCCTGCGCGGGGGAAATTATATATTAGGGTTTCTTAATTAATTATATTTCAAGATTTTAATTAATTAACTAACTAATTAGTTTAATAAGAAAGTATATTGGTTAATTAATTATTTAGAAATTAGTGTTTTTGCAAACATTAATAAAATTATTAACTTTGACAAATTTGGATAATTAGGAGAACAATTGCGTATCCCGTTGGGATGATTCTTTTGTGGTAAAGACAAATTGCATGATATGTTACGTTACCAATCAAGAAACGTAATAACTTCCATGCAAAACACCTAATAATCCAATAAGTAATTCTAATTTAAATCCCACTCGACTGATTAAATCAATGTAAAAAGAAACAAATGTTTTATATTTACTGGGCTCGATTGAGTCGAATTTAAATTAAAATTGTCATAATTCTCTTTTATTAGTACTGTTCTTAAAATAAAATTTAAATCTAAGAAAAGTATTCAAATTTAATTTTGATCCGATCTGATTTGATCAGAAAGTTTTATATTTATCGTGTAATTAGTTGAGATTCCACCAAATCGGGTCTGAACAACCACTTTCCTTCTTCTGTCGAGTGTTCTTAAAATAAAATTTAAATAGAAGAAAAGTATTCAGCGGAAAATGGAAACTTTTTTTTCAAGAAATCAATAAAATATTTTCAAGGAATTAAAATAATTGCATAGATTAATCTCAAGAAAAATAGCAACAATAATCTTACACATGCGCTTGAATTTTTCCTTAAGCTCGACTTTATGTTCACTATTAGTGATGCGAAAGTAGTAATCAGGATAGTCGCTCTGATCAACGCAGTTTGCCGGAGTCGCAGTTCCGATGGCCAAGACGGTGGCGGGACCCTCGGCGCGTTGAGCCCTGCGAACCTCCTCGACGGTCACCATTTTCACCGGAAAACTGAAAAAAAATGGAGAGACTGCGGCGGAGGAGCGGTGGTGCTGGATAACAAATTTTTGTTCTGTTACTTGGAAAGTGTTGCAATATTATGGGAATGTATGGAAGGGTATTTATATATGAAGGGATGTAAGAGTAGTGGTGGCTGAGATCACGTGGTTGGGCGAAGTTTTGTTAAGTGTTGGGAATGGAGGGCAAGGGCATGGCACGTGGCGCATGATTTTACTTCAATTGCTACCTAATTTTGTACTTCTAAATTAGGGTACGAGATTTTTATCAAAAAATACATATATATAGGGTAAGAGATTTTTTCTAAGTTTTGATTGCACCTAGTAGGAATTGTTTGAATCTTGGGGATTGTTCACTAATTCGTGTTAATGAAAATGCTTGTACTTATAATTTGAAATGTTTTGTTTTCTTGAGAGTATGAAATTTAGTTCTAGTTTAAGTGTATTATTAACTATGTTACATTAAGGGTCGATATGCGTGGTTAGGGGTGAAGGTAAGAAAGTTGGAAAAAGTTGGTGCTTGAAAAAAAAAAAAAAAGTAAAAAAAAGAAATTGAAAAATACTTTTATTACATTAAGTAAAGATATAAAACTAAAGCATGTTCCATAAATATTTCTATATTTTTAACTAATTTTTAGTAGAATTGGTTTTTCAAGCACTGCTTCAAAAAGATTATTTTTTCTAGGGTGTTGAAAAGATGTCTAAACTTTTATCTAAGAAAATTTTGAAATTTTATATAAGATAAATTTGAAATTATGACATATAAAATTCAGTTAGGTCAAGACATTGAAAGAAGGTTATTTTTATTTTTATTATTTTTTTGAACAGGACATCCTCTATCGAATTCTTTTTTTTTTTTTTAGAATTGTAGACGGTTTAAAAGATGGAATATGAGAAAAATGCAATTTTGGTATACCAACTGGACCCATTTTGCAATTTTGGTACAAGTTTTTTTCCGGTGAAAAAAGAAGACCCTAACTCCGAAAGTTAGCAATTTTGTGCATTTTTTGACCGGAATTGCTTTGACCCGCCGGAATGTTACACCTGTGCCTCCACGTGGCATATTTTATCCAACATGGCAGACCAACTCTTACACATCAGAAATGAAATGAAAATTTTGATATAATAAATTCCTTCAAAAACGTGTTTACACTTTTGTAAACAAAAATGTCTAAAGAAATTGGAACATCACTTCTGATAGCATGGGAAAAAGCAAGTTTTGAGGTTTTCTTGGACTTGTAAAAAGGTAGTGCCCGTTCACTTTCTTCACACAATTTCCCAAGTCTTGTACAGAGAGCTTGAGAAAACCCTAGGTAAAATCATATGCGATTTGGAAACTAATAGACTAAAGAAGCTTGATTTTGGTCGGAAGTTACTTCGTGAAGATGGTGAGAATAAGGAAGGACGGTATGTTGAGCCTCCCTCCGCCAATGTACCGTAAGTATTTCTCATTTTTTCTTGGCAGAGAGTTTTATGGGTTTGAGTTTTTGTTTTGGTAAAAGTGCTTCTTTTTCTATATTCTGATTCTTATGTACTGCTGCGGTTTTTTTTTTCTGGGTAATGGTCCCCCCGCTAGTGAAGGAGCATGGAGTCCCCACAATGTTGTCGTCGTCTTATTTAAGAATCTTCTAATCATTCTTTATGATAGCCTTTGTTTTTTTTGTCACACTTTTCAGATCCGGAGTCCACGGGTATTACATTGGTTATCTATTACAATGGGACTTTCGATGGTAAAAATTATGTAATTTCAAAGGTAAGGAAAGTTGACCATGTGGATGTGGAGAAATTGAGTTTACTATGCCTGGATGAGTATGTGCAAGATTTGTTTACTGTTGGAACTGTTATTAAAGTTTTCACCACTGTAAAGGATGTGTATACAAAAATTTTCAGTGACAAGGACCTTAAGAATTACGGTAGGAAATATTTGAAAACAACAAGAGAGTATCCCCTTTTCCTTGAAGTTTCTGAATCATATGAGCAGATCAGGGATGAAACAACTAATAGGGAAGATAACAATGGGGGAAATCGTCTGGAAAGGGAGTCGAGCCCTGATTTTTTTGGGAGGGTAGATAATACCCCTGAATGGATAGCTGAATATAATCGTAGGTACCCAGGAAAACATGATGTTTTTAATGTTGTTGATTCTAATGTTTTTAATGATGTTGATTCTGATGATGAGTTATATGAGCCATCTGGGAATGTGGATATAGCTGTTGATGATGAATTATGGGATGATGCTGTTGATAAAACTGTTATTGAACCTAACTTCACTGTGGGAAAAGAAACTGCTAACAATGAGCCCGTTCTGTGGCTTAATTTTGATGAATATGTCCCTGATTGTTTGTTTGAGGAGGATGATGATGACTGGGTTCCTCCACCAGAAACCAAAGCATCCTCTGAAGATGATGTTTTGTTTGGAGATAACGTATCATCTGGTGCTGAAGTTGGTGATAGTCTCAGTGATGATCAAGATGAGGCAAGTGAGGAATTAAGTGATGATGAGGACATAGTTGGTAGCCAAGATGATGGTTTAGATCTTAACCGTGTGTCTGATGAAGAAGGCGGGGCAAACTGTTTTCCTGCCTTTAATGAGAGCAATGTGTTTGACCCTCAGTTTGATTTAGGGCAAACATTCTCAAGTAAAGCACTGTTTAAAAAAAGTGTCAATTCATTTGCCATAAGGACCAGAAGGTCTCTTCCTTTCAGTAGGTCTGACAGTAAGAGAGTTTATGTCAGATGCTCCAACAGAGATAAAGGCTGCCCTTTCAAAATGAATGCTGTGAAGGTGAGTGAATCCACTGATGAGAAGGAGCAAGCCTTTGTGATAAGAGAAGTGTGCTTCACTCATACTTGTGCTGAGGGCTACCATGTGAAGAACATGAACACAAGTTGGTTAGCAGAGAAATATATTGGCTGGTTCAAATCTGATGCAAAAAGAAAAGTCATGGCATTCAAAGATGATGCAAAATGCAGGTTCCAAAAACACTGTAACTGTTGAGGAAATTGCAAACATGGGCAAGGCTTTCATTGCTAAGAAGAAGAAAAAAGCTTTGGGATTGCGGCAGGTTAGGATGAGAGTGCCCCCAACACTGAACGAACAAGATGTTCAACTTTCACAGCATAGTGTTTCAGGACCACTGCTCAATAAGAAAATTGTGCTCAAGGGTGGAAAGAAGTTCATGGAACTATCGCAAGCTGAAGACGAAGAAGGGGGATCTTAATGCCTTGCTGGAAGTTTATTGATCCTTTAAAACAGTGTGGTTTGGTATTTTATTGTCGTTCATGGTTTGCTTATGTATTAATCCATAAACAAGGATGTTGGTGCTTTTTTGATGTTTATGTGTTGGCTCCTGGAATTAGGAGATATGATGAACTTTTGTTTTGGGAGGTCCTTCTGTATGTTGCTGCATGTTTTTGTGTTGGCTCTTGGAATATTAGGCAGTTTAATGGAAAGATCCTTTATTGGCTTAAACTCCATTGTTATTTTCTACATTGCATAGTCTGATGTCAATTGGGACAGATACTCTTTCAAGATAGATAAACTCATATATAAATATAAATACAACAACATTCATGGAGAATGGTTAATTGAGTTTGCATAACTGTTAAACCGGAATACATACATATACAGGTCCACTAAACATGACAAAATGAGCAGACCTATACTACTTTAGCTTGAAATTTTACAACATAACAAACAAGATAAGAACAACAATGAAACAGGTTATGGTTAAAAACAACCATTTCGTAAGGTTTTTCACATGTTGATCCTTTGCAAGAATTTCATTTTCCAGGACATCGATCCGATAGAATTTCTTCTCCAGGTTCTCTATTTCACTTTCAAGTATCTTGATTCTCTTCAATTTCGTCTCCATAAGCTCAATTTCAGCCTCAAGTTTGTTGATTTTTTTCAAAAGACCAGGTATAATAACCTTCGATCTGTCGCACATTTGACCATCCACCCATTGGAAGAATTTGCATTTCTGTAAAAATCTCATATGCACGGGCACGTTAAAAATCGAGGAAAAAATTGACTAGCTCCCAACCAAACAAAAATTTAAGGAAAAAAGAACAAAAATTTTTACATCTCAACTGTCAAAATCATGGGCAAAGATATCAAAGTAAGAAGATAACCATTTCTACGCAGGCAAGAAATCTTCGACCCGGGTTATCTGGCTTCCACGCTGTCCTCATCACCACTCCTCTTCCACAATAGCAAATCGTCTTGCGCGTAGCTTGAAAAGACCCGTTGTGGTCGAAATTGAAACCTGATGCTGAACTTGATGAATCCATGCTTCGTAATTGGTACGCTGTGCAAGAACTAGGGTTAGTGAATATGGGAAGAAGAGAAGGCAAAGGTCCTTTTTTTATATTGATGAAAAGTCGTGTGAGCCTTGCTATAATTTGGGAGGAAATTTTGTCAACTAAAATAGTTCCAAGTTTCATTTCGTTTTATCACAAAAAAAAAAAAAAAAAAAAAAAAAATCATTTCATTTCTGGTGTAAGAGTTGGTCTGCCATGTTGGATAAAATATGCCACGTGGAGGCACATGTGTAACATTCCGGCGGGTCAAAGCAATTCCGGTCAAAAAATGCACAAAATTGCTAACTTTCGGAGTTAGGGTCTTCTTTTTTCACCGGAAAAAAATTTGTACCAAAATTGCGAAATGGGTCCAGTTGGTATACCAAAATTGCATTTTTCTCGATGGAATATATAATGAACAGAGATTACAAATTACTCCATATTAATGTCGGGATTCAAATATATGATATATTACTTTTACTTCAAATCAGACAAAAAAATAAAACAATAAATTGAAGTAGGAGCCTCAACAAAAGTATCCCATGTAATATGGATGGCAATAAAGAGGATAAAAATGCACCAAAAATTAAAAAAAGAAAAAGGTATTGTGCATTATATGTAAGATTCATGCATGTGATGATAATTAAAGACAATCACGAGATGATTTCAAAGTCTCAAGAAAAGGTTAAAAATAGAAACTAAGGTTGAGTAATTGTCTAAATAGTCGAATTAAGATGGTAATTTAAGTAATTACTGCGCACCACCAATCAGAAAATCAGTTTTGAAATTAGCAGCAACAGTAATTATTCGTGTCAAGAAAAGTTCATGGTTGAAATTAAGTTGGGTGGATAATAATGGTGTTTTATACCAACCGCTCATGCGACTTAATAATCCGATGTTGTTTTGAATTTAATAAGAAATCTCATGTTTGACTCGATTAAAACTCAAATAAATGAGATATAATACTGGGGTTCCATTGTCAAATGCGATAACGGCTAGCTAAAGCTACGTAGAAACAATCATAAATTTAAAGATTTATGGAATTATATAATTATAATTTACACCAATTTAGAGAAATATATATTGTACCCAAACCATCTATGTTTATGAAAACAAATTACCTCATTTAATTTCAGCCGATATATATTTTAGTGAATCTACGTGAAAGGATCGTTTTACCTGATAAAAAGATATTATGATTACCCTAATAGGTAAATTAATAAATTAGAAAATAAAAATTAGTAAAACGAAGATAGAGACACTTCAATACAGGACAAGAAGGAATCCATTTTTTTAGTTACTTATAACTTATGTGAACCTTAATATTGTTTAATGTCAGTTACTTATAATATAATTAATAATATTCAAGTTCTACATTGATTTGGACATATAAGATGATGAAAATAATTAAAAACAGCAAGACATCACTAAGGTTCTAATCATCTGGTTGAGTTTTGAAGAAGAAGAAGAATTATTCAGAAATTGGAGGTTAGGTTAAGGGATATATGGAGAGACCACATCCAACTGTATTATTATCCCATATTATAATTTAGAGGTTCGATGATATTTAAATTTTCTTATTTTTTTTAAGAAAATCACTGTTGGTTCCTCAATTACACTCAATGAAACTTGAACTTATGACCTACGATGATATGTGAAGTTTAATTATAGTTATTATACTCGAGTTTCCAAAGTAAACAACAATAACTAATGGAAAGAATTTTATAATTTAAAAGTATAATCGAGTCAAATTCATAATAAATGAGATATAAAAAATTTACTAGTATTATTTATTTTTATTTTTTTTTTAATTAGGGGTGGTGTGGTTATAAATGTAAGGAACTCCTCGATGTCTAATCAAATTTTGAACCCTCGAAGGAAATTCCCACAATATTAATTGTTTTGATTACACTAGTTAACGTAGCTTAAATTTGGCCGCTCTATTAGTTTTTTCTAATGCAATCATAATTAGTAGGAAGAGTTTTATTTAAATAGTCCTACCTAATGAATTCAGAATAAATAAAGTATAGAAAATAAAAGATAAAAATATTGATTATTTTGACTATTTAAATTAATTAGAGTTTATTAATTCACTAATTAAATAACTCAATCTGCACCACTCATTTCACCAACCTATGCAGTACTAAAGAGTTGGCCCTGTCGAGGGACATTAAATGTATAAATGTTGTAACGGTGTCTGGTCGAGCCAAAAATCGATTCGATAGTGTCGAGCGTCATTTTGGATCGATCACTTAAAATTTGTAGGGATGAAAATCTGTTGTCAGATTGATTATCTTTCAAAAGAAAACGTGTGCTCGATGCCAACTTGGGATTGGAAAGAGTGTTACTCGGGTTGACACTTCGACACTCAAGTCGGTCATCGACTGAAAAAAGTCGAGAGAGAGTGCAGTGAATGAGATAGGTGAAAAGTTGTTAGTTGAAGTATAAATGTGGGATATTTATACCCAAGGATAATGATAAGTTCAGACGACGTGTGAATATCTCAAACTGACAGTTGCCCCACTATAAGGGCACATTTAATGCGTGGTCGGCCACTTCTTCTTAGGACCTCAAGTGGTCACGTGGCCTCTGGGGTTGAGGGGAGGTCGATTAATATGGTCGGTTGTGAAGTACCGATCGTAGAGTCGAGTGTTTTGGCCAGTGAACAAGCTAAGGTCCACTCCCGAGACCGAGATCGAGAAGAAGGTGCGTCGAGTTAGTCTGTGATCCACGTGTCATGTATGCATTAGGCCACGCAGCTCAGTGAATTCATATCACGTCAGTGTTTTAAAATAGTATGTATTTATACTTGTACTCGTACACACACAACCACGTATGTAAATATATATTGTATAATTTATAAGAACTTTTTATTTTTTTTTTCTTTTTTTTAATGAATTAAATATAAGGACCCAAGATGTTGGAATCAAGAATTAAATATGACATAGCTAGATTTGTCAACTTATTAATTTATGTATTCTACGAATAGTTATTTCTTTCTTTTTTAATGCAATTTGATAGTTTAATTTTCCCTCAAACTTATTGTTTACTATTTCATGATTGGATGATTTGGATTGAACCTAGATTATGCTAAAAATATATGTAATATTTATTAAATAAATAGAAATTTAGGTATAAAACACTTTATTTAAGTTGAACTATGTTTGGTCGAACTTTATCTGTTATATTTTATGATTAATTTTTTCTTTTTAATGTACACACTTTTAATGTGGTCAGAAAAATTCGAACTCAAAGTTATTATTTGGAAAAAGAATCTTTAATTGGGTCAATCACTGTTATCATATTTTATAATTATGTTAATTCTAGTCCAAACAAACATTTTTTTTTATGAAAAAAAAAAAGCAAAAATATTGATCAAAATTACCATTTTTTAAAGTGGTTGGTACTTCTGTTTGATTTGTCTTTGGAGTTAGGTGGTTTAAAAAGAAAAGAAGTAGGGCTAAGACTTAGGTATTTAAATTGTTTTATGAACCTAATAAATGAATCATAAGCATATTCCATACTTTAGTCTAACTTAATTAAGCAGACCTAAGCAAGTACGAAATGCATGCCTACGTATTTGAGGAAAAGTATTTAACTTCTTAAACTAATTCGTGGCATTATGGACAACATTAGAACAACTTGGAGAGGGGCATCTGTCGAAGATTAGGGAGCCACTGTCGACTACAAAGATTAATTCATTTTCTGAAAAGATACTTAAAATTGCGGTTATCGACATAATTACTGACCAAGAAATTTGAAATTGTAAATTTGTAATTAACGAGACAAGTCCCGCAACAGTAGTTTGTAACGTTGGAGGGATGCGACACTATCAAAATTCGGGATTCAAATTCTTAACATTTGATTAAGAAATGACGAGTTTTTTGTTTCGCAAACCATAAACCAGCAAGCAACCCCTATAGTCACTGATGTCTTCTAATATGAACATCAAACTACTTTATTAAGCTTGATATTAGTACAGACAGTATTTATTTCATGTTCATGTTAGTAGAACATACCTTTTCAGCTGTTTTGCTACAGTCTTGTTAATCAACATTTATGAAAGAATTTTAATTAAGAGAATTAATGAAATAGTTTTAATTAAATTATGGGGTTTTTTTTTCCGCTAACTCCATCAAACTTAAGCTTTTTATTTCTTTTAGAGGATTGTTGTTTGTTCTCTGTTCGAACCCATGACTTATTTGTTCTCAGGTATTAATTATACTACAACAAAAATTGGTTATTGGGGGCACAAGTGTCGCATATATTGGTGTCGCATAAAGTTTTGGGACACTTAAAGTGTACTCTCGATAACTTATTTTATTATGATACTTATATTTGTCCTCTTAATGCATTGATAAGACACAAATAAGTGTCCCTATACAAAATTTAAGAACTAATAATTTATATTTTTAAATTTATATCGTATTTTGTTATACCAATGAAATCTTTAGATAAATATAACTTTTTTTTTTGGGGTCAAGTCTCATAACATGATAGGAAATTAAACAAAAATATTTCTAATTAAAATTACAAAATAGTGGACATTCATTCAATCAAAAAATGATTTATTTAATAAAATCCATCAAAAGACCAATAATTCTATATTATACAAGTCGTCAATTCCTAGATCAATATGTATACAAGAAAATTATTCAAAGTTTCTAATACTACAAACTCAATTTCTATAATTTGAAGTCTTGATTCTTGGAATGATCTAACATGATTCTTCAATGTAATTTATTGTCCAAAACAACCTGCAATCACAAAATGTACATTAATCACTTTTGTAAGAATATATGCATCAAAATAATATTTTATAACATATTTTTATATAAAAAGAATTCAACTTATCTACTTGCCATTAGGATACGTTAAAGAAGAAAGAAAATTAATTTCCTCTCAATTCTAGAGTTAGTCCCAACAAGATAATCAAAAAATAAATACGTTAATAAAGAAAGAAATTAGTTTCCTCTCCATTTTAGAGTTACTCCAGTAAGATAATCAATATAATCAAAGTTCACAAGAAAAAAACAACTCAAAATTATCAAAACTGTCATCTCCAAAAATGCTTTATCCAACAATAACTTATCTGAAAGTCAAACAAACTCTTATCTAAAGAAAATAATAGAATATTAATAAAGTAATAATATAAGTACTAAAAAAATAAAAGAATTTATCCACACAATTTTAATGCAAATATATATAATATTACCTTGATTTAAGAATCCAATGTAATAATGTAGTAATCTATCGCTGAATATCCAATTCCAATATCCGAATTAACCCTACGTATAAAAGATCCAAAAATTAAAATTGAGAACAAAAATATTGTCGGGAAATTGAGAAAACTAGAATATTTGAGCAAAAAAATATTGCTAGGAAATTGAGAATAGATATATTATTGGAAGAGATTACCTGGAGACGACTGAGAAAGTTAATTTGTTCCTTTCAGAAAAGAAAGTTAATCTGTCGATGGGTTTAAAGAAAAAGAGGAGGAGAAAGGTGAATTGTAAATAAGAGAGAATAAGTGTAGAAAAAAAAACCGAACAAAGAAGTGGTGAGAGGTTGGATTCTTCAACTCCACGATTAATTAATTAATTTTATTTAAAAGTGTCTCTACTTGTATAACTATTAGTACATATTTTATTAAGTATCCTAATATCACATTTTTGGGACATTAATAAATAAATATCCTAAATTAAGTGTCCTAATATCTACTTTTTGTTGTAGTATATACTAATTTATTTGTTTGTCTCTCATTCCAAAATTTAGTTGAAATTTATATTAGAAATTAGTAAATTTAAAATTAATTAAATTAGATTAAAATTATTTATACTAATATTAAATAATTCCGAAACCATCGACATCGAAGAAGCTCAATGTCGTGTCCCAGACCATGAGCTTCAGAATTTAATGAAATTCTTACTTTGCCACTCTTCTTTGGACAAAAAAGCCACACGTCTCCATACTTATATTTTCATGGAAGAAATATTACAAATTATCTTAAATAAGTTTAAATTGTAAACTAATATATGTTGATTATAATTATATTTGTAATAATTTAGTTACATCACCGTAATACTGACATTTATGATACACTGATACTTTAAAATTATTATTTTGTTGTGTCGTTTCGGACAGCGCGTCCGACACTCCTCATTTAAAAAATTTAGGAAAAAATTCGTATTGTTGTATCTATATCGTGCCGTATATGAATTCATGCATCATAGACTTAACGTAATTAACAACGTGAAATTCTAATTTGAAATACTAATTTGATGAAATTTTACATATAAAAAGTTATAGATCAAAAGAATTTTGTTTTGTTAGAGGGCCTATCTTTTAGTGACATACCTACATAATGAATGAAAACAATTAAATAGGCATTACTATAATTTGTTAAGTTGTCAACTTGCCAAGGTTATTTCACTATCAATTTTAATGACAATTTAATTATAATGCACCGAGAAATTAAATATTATTATTTATGTTTTACTTAAAATCAGTGCATTCACTCTTAATTAAAATAATAAATTTTATCCCCGATCTACGGGCATCTCAAAGAGTGGATCGAACAGTTGATTACTCAATCATACTACGTGAATATCGTCACCAACAGCTCAAAAGGTTAAATAACTAATCGAAAAATTCACAATTACCTTTTATACTGAAAACGAATCGAATCCGTAACATTTACATCGGAAAAAAATAATAATAATTAATTGTGAATATCATAATAAAAAGGGTACCTGAAAACAATAAGAAAGAGTTGCTTTAAAAATTGCAGGTAGCATTAATTGATGTTCCAAAAATAAAGTGGTCTCAACTCTCAACCTCTTCTTAGGTTTCTTCTGAAGCCTTCTAAGACGAGAGCAAGTGAGACCACAGCTTAAACCAACCAAGAAACGATGCCGCCGTGGGCAATTGACCTCCAAAAGTACTTCAATTTTGTGAACCTACTTTGAAAGTGACTAGTCAACTACTACCCTTCTTGCAAGATCATTCCATATGTAGCTAAATTCGGAATTTTTTGAATTTTTTTTGAAGATTTATTGAATTATATATATACACTCTTAATAATTGATTATAATTCGCCCCCGATATTTAGTTTATTTAATAAAGAATATTATACGGAAAAAAAAAAGGTTTTTTCGTTGATGAATAATGTCGGACATGTATTCGGGTTTGGTTTCGTGGGATTGGACCTCCTATTTCGCGAACGTAAATGAGTAGCGTTTATTTCCAACTTTTCATGGGTTTACTGGATTAACCGAGAAAAGAAAATTCGCAATTTATTCTCACACTTCATCTTCTCAAATCAAAGGTGACATTGCCATATTTTTGTGTCTTGTGAGACTTTTATGTGAAGAGGGTGTTATTTTTAAATTTAATTATTTATTTACATGTGTGTGGGCCTGTGGAGTGTGGGGTGTTTATGTTCAAAACAAGTAGCAACGAGCTCTAACTAAAACCAGTTGAATTATTATTATTATTATGGTCATGAAAGTTAAATTTGAAGTGAATTTGTTAATAATGAATGACTCAAGTGGTTAAAAGTTCTTTTTTCAGGATAATAATTTTTGACTCGACCGACCGACCACTTCGGGGGTCTTTGTTTTAAAAAAGAAAATTGAAACGAATTAGTGAAACTTCAACTATTTAATTCTAATAAAATGTAAAATTTCAAATATTTACTAAATGGGCCAGAGCAGTGAGAACAAAACAGTTGGGCCATTTTGTGTTAGAAGTTAGATCATATACAATACAACCCCCATTCACCATTCGGGCCAACAAATTTATACTGTTGAAATTCTGTGTTTTCGAGTTTGTTTCTTCTTTTTCTGTAAGTTTCGAAACAGGGAATGTTCCATTGGGTTCTAGTTACAAAATAGTACCAAAAAAGGTATATATTCCTCACCCCATAAGAACGATTCGATTGCACGTTATATTAATTTAATTAAAATTTTCTTGCTCGAATTCTAAATATGTAACTATTATCGATAAGAGAACTGTATAGGACAAAAATAAAATGATTTCAACAATGCTTTAAGATCTTGTTAATTTCACTATGACATTATCAAATTTTTGCCAGAAACCAAAGGGCAAGGGGCCGAGTGTAATTTACAAACTTCTGGGTACGGATAATCATATCTAAAAGTAGAATACAACTCATAGTTTCATATACTCACACAGGGCTAAGCGTCAATGGATCTGTCGAAAATATTTAGGAACTCACTTTTGTAGTTCGACCAAACCGCAGGTACAAAGGGATCATCTCAATTCTCACACATAAATATTGTAATAGAGAATGATCTGAAATTATCAAATATGCGAACGATATCTATATATGACATTAAATCAAGAACAAATGAGGGCACAACGCAGCCAGGAAATGAGAAAATAGAAATTCATTATGGGAAAAGCAGGGAAGGTATCTATCTCTTTATAACAAATGGTATCATTAGCTATGAACTTATTTTTATTTGATTGAGAATGTAAAAGAGCTTGATTACTCCATCAAGCATGACACTTTAGAGCTCGTAATTGGCCGCGACGGCTTTTACTTGGCATCCTTGGAGAGGAAATTTTGTGCCTCCACTTTTCGGGCATTGCAAAGGTCGTCACAGGAGTCACCTCTTTCGAAAACAGCAGCAGCCCCCATCCCTGTGCCTGCATTTGGTGTAAACAGAAATATATTGAGATCATCAAAATGGAAATGCAGATGTGCATGCACGTGTGGAGGTTCAGAGGTGGTCGGAGGGTTGGGGGATTCGAGTTATTTTGTAACATTAGGCTGAAATTAGGAGCGGAAAGGGGGCGGAGGTGGGGAGAATATATGTGAATTATTTTGTAAATTCTGATATTAAAAAAGTCAAGAACCCGCATATATGAGAGAGGGAGGGAGGGAGATACCTATACACATAGACACCACACCGAAACGACAATCTTTGCCACGGCGTTTCATTTCATGCAACAGCGTAGCAACACAGCGAGCTCCTGCGTATGACGCAAAGAAAATATTAATGATGGGACGATGATTATGCTCTCGATCATCCTTAAAACTCACACGCTCATACCCAATTCTTTGTTTTTGTTTTTTTTGACAATTGATTCATTTGATTATCTTCTTTCACTCGCATCCAAAATTGGTTAATCCATCTACAAACAGTTCTTTCCATTTAATTTAGAATTGCACCATTATCTACATTTACTATGAAAAAAATCCCTTCAGGTGTTTATACTAGTCTCATGGCTGCTACGACATGATTAGCCACCACCAAAAATATACAATTCCGATGCTCTATGATCTATATAAATGGCATAGTTTGATTTTCAAGAAAGTCACACCTGTTGCACCCAAAGGATGTCCAATAGCCATTGCACCTCCATTTACATTAATTTTTTCCGGATCAAGTTCAAGCTTCTTACGGCAGTATAAAAATTGTGAAGCAAATGCCTGTTCCAGAATATCATCCACAATGAAAACGTTTGTAGCAATGTGACAATGGATGTTTTCTAGATGTTGAAAGAATTTATACCTCATTTATTTCGAAAAGATCTACATCTTCAAGTTCAAGACCAGCAGATTTGACTGCTGCAGGAATTGCAACTGCTGGACCAACACCCATGATGGCAGGATCTACACCGACTGCAGCAAAGCTCCTGCGGAGTGGTGGAAAGGAGATTACACACACTTACACCGATAGTTAGCTTTTAATTTCAGGCAACTTACAACAAGAACCCCTTGTGGTTAGGCATGTTAACATGTGGCGCCCCCTTACTTCAAAATATTATAGTTTGCTAATGGAGTACAACACCCACCCACCCACCCCCAAACAACCCAAACCCTGGGTTAGGCTCTGTTACGAATTTAAATGTTTTTTCATAGAAACTCGGGTGCAGTGCTGAATAATGTTGAGATCAGGGAGTTGAGCAGATAATAGTTAGGAGGGTTTCCAAGCTTGCACTTTCATAATAAAATGACTATAATTGTCACTAACTTGAATACTCCAAGGATGGGAAGTCCTTTCTGCATTGCCACACTTCTCTTCATGAGGAGCACAGCTCCAGCACCATCACTTACTTGACTAGAGTTCCCTGAGAACAGAGCATGAAGGTCAAGTTAAGAGAATTCATGCTTCCAAGAGATTAGGAATTTAGAATAACAGTAGTAATTACCAGCAGTGGTCGTTCCATCTTTCTTGAAAACAGGTTTCAGCTTTCCCAAATCTGCCAATGAGGCATTCGGTCTTATACCATCATCGACAGAGATGGTCACTGGTTTCTCATCTCCAGATTTTGGGTCCACAATCTTTTCACCAAGAAAATTAAAATCAAAATTCGATGGTGGATACAATAACATAACATAAATCAAAATTCTCAGCTTATGTTGGGTACCTTAGTTTTTACTGGTATAATCTCATCCTTAAATCTGCCTGAAGCAGTGGCCGCAGCAGCCTTTCTGTGTGAGTCAACCTGAGAACGAAATTACACACATTAAAATGTGGTCAGCTTGTATCTTGCATTTCAGCAAACACAATCAACTTACTGCAGCCTCATCTTGCTCCTTCCTTGTCACGCCAAAGCGGTGTGCCACGTTTTCTGAAGTAATTCCCATCGGAAGCATACAATCTTGCGCCTGTACCATTGAATTTACCTGAAATGTTTATAGAAGTAACGGTTATCAGCCTTTCTTAAAATAGTTTGAAGAAGTAATGCATGAGAGGAGATAAGACTTACTCTTGGATTCACTGATCCTTCCCAAGCCATAGGATTAGTAGTCATTGATTCCAACCCAGCACCAATCCCTGATTCAAAACCAAGCAAACGCGACAAAATGTATTATGAGCAAAGAATAATAATGCTCATCTACTATAACGGAAAAAATTTATACACATACACACACAAAGACATACCTATATCGTAAAATCCAGCTTTGATAGCAGCAGCAACATCAGCTACAGCTTGAAGGCCAGATGAACATTGCCTATTCACGGTTCTAACAGGTACAGTTTCTGCAGGTTAAGTAGAATATCAGTGTTATCACGTACTACAGTATCCTTGTTATCCTGATAAGGGAGACAAAAGGACACAAACTACAAAATGTGTACCAGGGAAACCAGCATAAAATGCAGCCATCCTGCATTCACTTGCTCTTTGGGAGCCTGGTGCCAACACCGTGCCCACAACAATATCCCCAACTTCACTTGGATTGACATTTGTTTTTTCAATTAATGCCTGTGACAGACAGCAGTGATGAACCACTTTTAACCTTAAGTTTCATCAAAATAAGGATTAAAACAGTATTATTAAATTGGAAATAAACCTTCAGAACAGGAGTAAGTATATCATCAGGATAGGTATCTTTGAAGCCACCCCTCTTCGACTTGCATAGAGCAGTTCGATAAGCACTATATCAAGTCAGAAACAAAAGATCTTTAGACAATACAAAATACACTAAAACATATAATTCGCTCAAAATAATCAAGGCTGGGTCACTTACGCCACTATAACCACATCATCACCAAATACAGACGACCTATGGTATGATGCACTGTCCCCAGCTGAACATATAGATGCCTGATTAATTTAGAAGAATTAGATTGCAGTCAACGAAAGGGTGGCAAGAATACATGTGCTTGTAAGTGCATCAAACATTTTCACTCAGTATAATAAGTCGCAACAAAACATTTCAACATAGCAAATACCATGCAGATATCCATTCCAAAATCTGTCTAAAATGTCAGCTCTAAGCTGTAGTGAAAAAAGAAACACGAGTCTCTAAGTTCTGTAAAGTAAGCTTCAATGATACTTTCAAGAAAATTCAAACTCGGAGGCAAGATTTACAAATTAGCTTCCAGACCCATCAATTTTTCACTCGATATTTGTCAAGTACATCTAAACTGACCAAAAGAAAGCATAAAGAAGGTTAGATCAATATAAAGAAACTGACTTTTGAACGTCAGCATACATACTGTAAAGTGTAAAAGAACAATCATTTTCCAGCCAAACCAGGACGAGTGATTCAATAGGAATATTCATCCCAATCATAAAAAAGTAAAAACCTCCTATTTCCGATTGCAAAGCTCCAATCACTCCACCAAAAAGTGCATAAGATATCACGCGATCACAACCATCAAAGAAATCACCACAATTCAATCAAATCAACAGCTAAAACACTCAATCAACAAACACGAGATTTCAAACCTTGATCACATCGAAATCAGCTAACGAGATAAACAATATCCCCAAACAGAACCCAAAATTAACAAAGAAAACATCCCCCTCAAATACAAGAACTCGCAAAACTCACCGAAATTGAAGATTCAATGTCTTCGAACGACGACGAAGTGAAGGAAGGGCGCAGGTGCTGAAGCAAAACTCTCTGCCTATCGATTGCTTTCTCCATTTCTCCCTCTCTCTCTCTCTATCCAATACGCACCGAAAATTCCACAACTACAGACTAATCTTCTCAACCTTGCGTGTATATATAGCTCAAGTCTCCTGCGTAAATCTTGGGATGTGTGATGAAGATGACATTTTTAAATGGTTTTTGTATCCATTGCTGATCAAGTGATGATGATGGATATTCTGATATTATCCCTTTTATTACAAAATTGCCCACATTAATTGAAATATTTACTTCTGAGAATTACAAGTGGTCCTCCAATTAACGTGGTTTCCAAGATAAGCAACAAATATGTTATTTCATTTTCACACTGTTAAAATTGTTGTGATATTTTTTTTAAAAGAAAAATTGTTGTGACTAGTTATGTTGTTAGTTTCTATTACAGGTTTTATAAGGCATAAAAAAATTTACCATTCAAATGGTAGATATTTTTATATTTTCTCACGCGAATTAAGTTACCGTTATCGTTGCTTCGAGTTTTGTTACATACCACAGTTCATAGTTTGCATTTCTTATAAAAATTATCGCCAACTGATTTATAATAGTTTTGGTAGTCTAAACATAAAACAAGTGATGTCCGTGCTAAATCATGGAATGATAAATTTGTCCTTTTTAAATCATGTGTGCATCACGTATTTACTTTTTATGCTATCGAAACCACCGAGAATTGATAAAAGATGATTTTTATAAAAGATGGCAAAAAAAAATTATATCTTTTTTTTATTAGGAGCAAAAATCTAGCATGTCACCAGCTCGATCTCCAATTTGGAAAATTTGAGTAGATGGATGAATTGGATTTTTTTTTAATTGAGTTACGGATTTATGGATTGAATTGAATTTTAAAAATACTAGTTAACAATGTGAAAATTATAAAGGCCAACAAGAGTTGATCTAAGTGGTTAATTGATTCATTTTTAAGATTAAAATTCTAAATTCGAATTGCGCCTAGTTATGCGTGTCTTTACAAAAAAAAAAACACCAAAATTACAAAGGATTTCCGTTAAGATGCTTTTGTAGTCGTATGCTAGAAATGTACAATTTACTGTTACATTTGTCCTTTTGTATAAGTTGCTAAATGACATTAAATTTTAGAAGCCATTTCAATGCATTCAAGACTCGAGAGTCGAGACTCGAGAGTAACTAAAAGTCTAAAACCCTATATTATATTGGCTCATTTATTGGCCGAATTTTAGCTATTTTTCATAGTTAAATCTAATGAAGCTACATAGTTAGGGTTCTATCAAAATTTATGGCTATTCGCCTATTTCCCTAGTAGTTGTGTACCCTATAATACATGTACATGATTACGCGATACGACTGATAGAATAATACAATACAATATATATATATATATATATATATATATATATATATATATATATATATATTTTTTTTTTTTTTTTTTTTTTTTTTTTTTAAATTTATTATGTGATAGTGATCCAATACGAATATTCAATAATACATGACTAATGATATATACTTTAGAAGTATTCGTACATCATAGCATGTACCCTATGCGAGCCATGCGTTGATACAAACAAAAAACTCCGACCAATCTAAGGGGAATTTTGGCGAAACGGGTATCTATTATATATATATATATATACATACACAACAAAATTGCTTTACAAAATTATAGAACTAAAGACTATTTCCGGCTATATTCCTCAGCTTCTCAATCAAATTTCACATGTATCTTCTTCAACATAGGGTTTGGATTGATTTGATCTCATCTTCTAATCCTATTAAATCTCTTCGGTTGGAGCGCGTTGGACATAACACGCAGCCTGTTTGTTATCTCGGTGAACGATGGCCGTGCTTCTGGATCGTGAGACCAGCATTCTTCCATCAGCTTTCTCCAATCGGGATCACACCGATCCGGGATAGGAGGCCGCAATGTGTTGTTTACAATCCCACCTTCGCGAGAAAAGAAACACAGACACATACACACAACAAAGAGTGAATGAATTTGTGTTTTAAATTCTTAATCTAGGTGCTTTGGCTCCAAGAACTTACCTATGATGGCTCCACAATGCATATTTGCATATGGCTCTTCTCCCGCCAAAATCTCCCACATCGCTATGCCATACGAGAAAACATCGACCTGGTGATTCGTCCCAAAAGTTAACAACAATTACTAAGTAGTCTCATGTAAACGTATTCAATAGCTTTCTCGGGAACCCGACTACTGCTCCATTTCCCACCATTCTTGAAAATCTATAACCAGAATATGCAACAAAGATATCACAAATTGATAGAGCACTAACTTTCTCAGAAACCCGACTACTGCTCCCATTTAGTAGCTCTGGGGCCATCCATGGAAGCGTTCCTCGGACGCCGCCTGACACGAGCGTATTCTGCTTGATTCTCGAGAGTCCAAAATCACCAACCTGAGAAATCAAACAGAAGTGCTTTTTCAAGTCTTTCAATATTGTGTTATAGACGGAAAGATACAGGGCTAAATTCTGTGGGCATTACCTTGCATACGGGGCGATGAGGATCCCCCAAATTGACAAGCAAGTTGTCACATTTTAAATCGAAATGAACAATATTTCTCAAATGCAGGTACTCCATGCCAAAGGCAGCATCCAGTGCAAGCATTACCTTTTTACGTCGATCAAGTGATCTGCCATAACTTCAACTTCCAAAAATTAAATCAAATTTCCCAAGAAAGATAGGAAAATTAAATAAATATATTAATTAAGCAGAATGAGAAATAAAATGACTCACCTATCTTTTCTTAAGAGAACACGCCTTAGGGACCCGTTCGCCATGTACTCAGTGACAGTAGCCAATGTACCGCCTGGCCCGTCAGGAACAACCCCATAAAAAGCTACTACATTTGGATGGTGCAGTTTGGAAAGAATCTGAGCCTCCCTCCAGAAATCTTTCGTCTGAGGAAAAAATAAAACTATATAACCTTTATTCATCATTAAATTTTACTACATATATATATATTCTCTCTTTTTTTTTTGAGAGTGTGTGTGTGTGCATGCGTATGTGTTTGAGTGACAAACCAGCCTTTCTTGCTCGGAAGATCGCCCAGCGAAGCAACTCTTTTTTATTCTCTTGATGGCAACATCAGTTCCCCTCCACTTCCCATGATATACTGTTCCAAATGTACCTGATCCTAACTCTTGTTGATCTTCAAGATCAGCATTTCTAATGATCTGTTCATGTCATATGAGGTAATAATAATTAGTTTCAATCCTGAAGAACTCACAAAATGCAATTTAACATCAATATAGCAACCTGCAAACCGTATATGCCGGCCTCCATCTCAATAATTGCAGAATCACTTATCGACTCATCCTTGTCGAAATCGTCAACCTTAACACCCTACATCCAGACAACAACAAAAACTTAGCTTCCACCAGGGTTCAATTCTCGAGAAAAATAAATAAATAAATAGAAAAAATGTCATACTTCATAGTCCAATTCCGGCATAACATGTTCGGCATACGTATCTGCTCCACGGGATTCCATTCCATCACTCTGTTCATTCAGCATATGCGGGAGACCTTCAACTGTAATAGCCATTTCCGGTAAATTACCACTTGCACCACAATTTTCAGACAATTTAGAGTGGAGTAGTGTTCCTCCATTTATGACATCCAATTTCTTGAAAGAACTTATTGCTGGAGTCTCGTGTTGCACAATGCCAGAGATCTCTTGGCCTAAAGTAACTTCATCATCCGGAAACAGAAACGGGTTTAAGGGTTGTGATTGGCTGTTGTCCTCCTTAGACAATAAGGAGTGGAGACCACTACGCTTCCAATCTTCATTACTTGATTTTTGGCTCTTGATGATAAAATTATCAGGCTTACTCTGCTCTTTCCAAACATCTTGTTTATTTTCCATACAATTAGTTGATGAATCCGGTTGGCACGTTCTTTTCTCCAAACTCAATTTTTGCTCGAGGAAACCGGCATTTAACAAATAATCATTGTTAATTAAGGGACTTTTCATATCACTAAGCACCTGATAGTTATCATGTGCATTCTGCTTATGCTGCTGTTCTTGAGATAAGCAGAAGTTCATGGGAACATCGAACGTGGGAGCAAAACCAACTATATGATCATTGGAGGGAACTAACTTCACCTGACCCATTGGCACATCGTTTCCTAAATCCCTCATCTCATCAAAGCCGGATGGTGAGCGCGACTCAGACTCCGCGCTCGGTTTACGGACAAGGGTGCGCAACATGGGAACTGGGCGTGGCTCCACTATATAACTCCTCTTATTCGGACTCCCCATCGGAAGGCCGTGGTAATTATACCCTGTGGCAGGGTCCACAACCGGGGACAATGGCGGAGATTGGAAGTACCCTTGAGATGGACTAGCTGGCAACATCAACCTCAAGTTCGAGGAGCTCGTCCGCCTGTCCATCCGGTGGTGATGATAAGGAGCTGGCGGATCCCGCCCCAGCGTAGGGCTGGCAAGGCTCTCGCGGCTCGAGCTCCTGTGATGGGTCCCACCGGTATCCAGCATGCTGTTCACAGCAGCGACATACTCAGTGTTGCTCTGCTGCAGCCCACCGCCCCCCTCGGGGTCGCCACATGCGACAAGGAATATCCTGAGTCTCTGAGAGGTCTTCTCCAAATCACGGAACTCCTCGATCATGTGGTGGAGATCCTCATCAGACGACACAGATATGAGCGCATCGAGATCCTCCCCAGGCAGCTGGTACCGAATTGTGTGTGCTTGGGTCCAAATTGCATTGGTCTTCCTCACGAGCTCGGGATAGGTTAGATTTTTCCTTATCGATATGATCCTCGTCTCTCCTCCTACATACCTAAGCTTCCCATCGCTCGGTCTCGGTAATATTCTCCCCCCGAAACTACACAAAAATTTCATTTTACCCGATAATGAACTGTCCGGAAATCCAGAGGGAATACCTCGGTCCATCTCCTCAGATAATTTTCGTTGGTGCAATGCACCAGCCGGGATTTCCCTATTATACCTATCTATAGGAGAAAAATCCGACAGATCGGAGGAAACATCAGAGCCCTGTCTCCTTATGGGAATGGGAGATGTCCGACCATCATGACCGAGGTGGTGGTTTTGATAAGGAGTGCTCATCGGATGATCCGCACCATCTTTCAACACAAGGGTTCTTCTAGAAGTAATACGGTCCCTCAAGAATTCTAAAGAAAACTCTTCGCCAGTCTGCACAGAGATGTTCTTGTTTTCAAATTTTTCGCTGTTTTGCTCAACTTCAGATGGATCAGCATCGCTATGAAGTTCACTTTTCATGTTCTCGCGATTTGTTTCTCACTTGCCACGAGCATTCTTAGTGATTCAAACTTGCTTGTTTCAACTCTATAGGCAGTAAGGAACTCTTCTGGCTTCTACATGACATGTATAATTTAGAATTTCGAGGGATCCAAAATACTACGCCACCTACGTGAGCTGCAGCTGCTTCGACCTTCCATCTTCAGTTGTAGGTGATGCAAGACCAGCTAGTAACTCAACATCATGTAATAGAATTTCATCTTCTTCTTTTTCCCCAACTTTTTTGGGTTTTAAACCGTGCTTATTCCACGTTCGAGCTGATGAAATTGTACATTGGTGGTACCAATCGAACAACTTCCCCAATGTGCTCCTTAAACCAAACTAGGCCAACTTCAACAACATTGCCCTTATTCAACATTCATCAATCAACTAGCATGCCCGAAATCTCCATTAACTCATCAAATCCATCCTCCCAAAGCAGTGCAAATGAACAGCACAATTATAATCAACTGTTCCAAGGAAAACCCAAAAACAAACAGAATCTAATGAGCAAACAACTAGATACAAAAATTCCCTTCAAATGAAACCATCAAATGACCCATTAAATCCAGATATTCAAATATTCATACCAAACAATATCATATGAGCAATCAATAACCCATTAAGACAAATCCCAGGAGCCCAGATGAACAAAAACTCGAGAAATCAGAAAAAAAATTAAAAAAAATGCATTGGAACACAAATTATACCTGTGAAGGACAGAAATGTGGATTCTTGGCCCCTTTTCCAGCTCTTTTTGCATAAATTAAAATTGGGGCTGCTCCAAAAGAGAAAAAAAGAAAAAAGGAAAATCGAAATCGATGAAGAACTGGGTTTTTGTTTGAGAGGCAGAGAATGATGGAGAAAAAGGGAGACATTGCATGGGTTTCGGAATATCGGAGGAAGAACAAGAAAGCAGAGAATCATCATCGTACAATAGCGCGCCATCATCGAGGCTTTCTCCAACTGTAAAATAAAATGCACTAATTTATATTTAAACCCCAAAGCCCGCACTTGTGAAAATTCTTTTTCCGGTCCATAACTTTGAAACGAGTTCGATTTTAGTCCCTTTCGTTGTGGTAAATTGTAATAAATCCTACAGGATCAAATTTAGGCAAGCTAAGTCCTTCAGTTAGTGGAAGTGGCTTGATCATGAAAATTAGTTGTTGTCACACAGTAATTTATTACTGTTTAAATAATAATGATTTTAGTAAAATAATACGAATATTTGTATTATAAATAAATTCGTGACAAAATTTATTCTACTAACAAAATAGATTTCCATCTTTCTTATGCAATATTCTCATGATTTGGTATTTAAAAAATCCTTATATCGTTTAACATTACAAAATAATGACAATGATGGTGATTGACGTGGCAAGGACCCGCCTTCCGTTACGATCCAATCACCGTGCGACACCGGTCCTATCGATCAGTTTTGGTCTCGACCATCAAGTCGTTCACTCAATAATCGCCCCAATTTTTACCGCTCCTGACCTCGACTCTAGGAACTGTCCTTTTGCTCGACCCAGGTGACCTTCGACTCAACACTCGGTTAGTGGCCGACTACACATTTAATGTCCAGGGGGATAATGGGCACCTGTCAACTTCTGGCATTGGCACGTCGAAGCGGTGGATTTTCTTTCCTCAACCTATATAAGGCCTCCTCATTTATTGCAACAGTAAGTTCTTTTACCTACTGCATTTACTACTCTATCATTCGACCTCCTCAATTCCTTTCCTGACTTGAGCGTCGGAGTGCCAACCCGGGTATCACCCCCCACCTTTCCCGAGTTGGCCTCGAGCTCACGTTTCCTTTCATCTACTAACAGATTTCGAGCAAACAACGAAGGTTTCCCACTCTATAAATTCAAGTGTTCGACCGAGTATCCAGATCGACCCGTTGGTGGATATTCGACTCGATCATTTTGGCGCCGTCTGTGAGAAACTGGAACTAAAAAGTCATCGATCATGGCTGCTCGCAATCTAACTAGCGCTCGCATTTTCGATGAGAATGATCGGGAGATCCTTCCTCAAATTCTCGTACATGCATGTAAATGCCCCTGCTGTTGCCGCATCCCAACTTGTGTACTCGACGCCCAAGTTAGACAAATGCCTAAAAGCTTGTAGAGACGAGGCAATAGCAGCTGCGGCAGAGGGAAGAGAACCTCGGATGCCCGAGTGTCCCCAAACCCGACCCATCGAGATAATTCAACCCGTAGCGAACTACCCAGGGTATGTCCAACAAGTACCTTGTAACGCCTCAGCTTTTCCGGCTTTCAGTTAAGCACGTCACGTGTGAGTTTTCGAGAGTTAGGACTTATTTTAACTTGTTCATTTATTCAATTCCACATTTCATGATAATTTTATAAAATCTTATTTTAAGTGTTTATATGAAATTCATATTAATTTGAGAATTATCGCATAACTTGAATTTGATTGATACGTGAATTATTTGCCGAACGTGACTTATGTGATTATACTTGATCCATTTCATAATTTGATGACCTAATTGAATTGGATCTAATTGGCATCACTTCATGAGCTTAGGGACTCAATTGCATAACTTATTAACTTGAAGGATTTAATAGCAATTTGGAGCATTTCATCCGCATATCACGTAAAACCATTTCTTCATCTCATTTAAACTCATACGAACATACAAACACTTGCTTTCTTGCTCTTCATCTTCACGAGACAAACCAAGAAGGAAGGAAGAGAAAAATTCATCATCTTCAAGCTATTTTTCCGGAAAATTGTAAACTTTGAAGTTCAATCATCCTCATGATCTCATCTCTTCCCTTTTCCCCTTCTTTCAAGGTATAGATATGTATATATGTGAATTCTTGGAATTTATATGTGAAGCTAGGGTTAGTATTTGAGCTTGATAACTTGGTTAATTGGTGTTGGAAACATGATTGTAGCCTTTTAGCTTGAAATTGATGCATATATCATGAAGTTTATGAACTTGGGTGACGAATTTATATATGGGTTTCATGGTGATGATTCTTGATGATCAAGCATGATATGAGTGTTTATATTGGATTTTATTGAACCATAAGTGCCTAAGTATGTTTGTTTCATGATTTTTGGTGTTTAGGATTGATTTCATGGTTGTTTGATGATGTTGGTTTGTGGTTTGAGCATTTCCCCTGTTTTGCTCGGTTTTCTGCTGCATCTGCATAACGGGAACGACCCTTCCTGTCCCAGTTCATTCTGGGAACGGTCGTTCCCATCCATTTGAATGATCTGGCACGAGGCGGGGAACAACTCCTCCCAGTTTTGGCCTATGGCCGGAACGGCCGTTCCCAACCCCAAAAAATTGTCAAATTCTTACAGACACGCGGGATCAATTCGGGGATCCGAAAATGGCCCTTCTCATTTCATGTTAAAACCCGGAACGGCCGTTCCCATGCTCCAGAGGATTTTATGAATTTTCTACATAAACTTTACTTTTCCAATTCCGTTTCTAAGCCCCTAAACGATCGATACGTGCTATTATATGCTCATTTTAGGCATGAAAATGATCATGACTGTGACGCCCCGCATTTTTGTGAATTAGGTATATGATACGTGAGAGTTTAATTTCTTGTTTTCGTCACTTATAATCCGTATCCCTAATTATTTAACGAAACTTAATTTGATGGATTATGTGCTAAAGTGAAGATGTTTGCATAATTCGGAAAATAAATAAATAAAGAAAGAAAAACTAATCGCGCCTAATTGATTTCATCCACAAAATTGGAGGTAAGAATTGCTTCAATTTAATTTAAAAGGGGTTCAATTGCAATTTAACATGGAAAAATTTGTTGACTCCTTTTTATTGCATTACACGTGCCTCTTTACTCATTTTATTAAACCTCCTATAACATTCCATCTGATGTGATCAAGTGAAACAAAGGAAAAAATAAATTAAGTCTCCATTTCTCATTCATTTGGCCATCTCCCACAACATACAAAGCACCACGGACCACCCTACTTCACCATCATTCACTTCTCGTTCCTCCGTCATCCACACCAAGAACAGCACCTTTACTATTTCTTTCCTCTTCCCCTCGTGTTCCAGTCATACGAATCAACCACCATCATAGGAAGGTCTCCTTGTTGATCATCTCCTTCCTCTTCCTCACTCAAGTTTAGTTAGCTCGCCAATCCTTTTCGAATTCCAGCAACTAATAGGTAGAAATCCACTTTAATTCCATTCTATAATTAAAATCTTATGTGGTATATGACCTGATTTGAATTGGAAAAAAGAACGTGAGCTTATGCAAGGGTGGTAATTGATTTGGTGTGTATATATGTTATATATGTGCTGATAGATTGAACTTGATAGAGTAATGAAGTTTTCTGCAAATATATGTTAGAGTTGATCATGATAGCTGAATTTTATGAGCTAATAATGATATAAATCATGCTGGAAATTAGCAAAACATGAGGATCTTAGAACCTTGCAGGCTAGAGTTGAACAGCAGCTGTCATGATTTGTGCAGTGACTTCGGACATAAATTCCGAACACATACGAACTTATTTTTCAAAACTTTTTTAACCGGATATTCCTTACATATTCAAGTTGCTCTCCGTAAAAATTCGTGTTCATCCGAGTCCGTTTGATACCTCGAAAAAATCCCGAAAGACATTGCTGTCACCTTTTTTTGCCCTGTTTTTTAATCTGAAAGTTTAGACTGATCAGAAGGACTAAACCTTTGAATTTTGAAAAACTGTTGTAACTAGATAATCCTAGTATATTAAGGTTTATGTCTGTCGAATTTTATGTTAATCCGAGTTCATTTGATACCCCGAAAAAAATACGGAACGCCCTGTTGTCCCCTGTTTCTCGATCTGGATTAGCATCTTGAGCAGAAGTAGTAAACCTTCGAATTTTTCAAAACTGTTTTACAGGGGTGCTCTTATATGTGTCTGGAGTGTGCCTACAAAAATTGAGAATTTTTCGACCTCGTTTGATATGGTAAACGGACCCGTTTCTGAAAGGTGTCAGTGTAGCCGAGTTGTTGTATTGTGGTGACTTTGATCAAAAATCTGTAATTTTACAGAAACATACAGGGAGTAAGACCTATACCATTTGATAGATTTGTATGTCTAGTTTACTAGTAATTTTGCGGTTCGTTAAAATATTTCCTGAGCAATAAGCTATGACGATTCTTCTACGATGTGTACGTGCTGAAAGTTTCTGCACAAGCATTTTATAAGTGATGAACTTTGATTTTAGTTTGCTTTGTGGTTGTTATGAATTAAATTCGAATTCTCATACCAATATGATTTAATAAATCTCATTTTCTTGCCTTATGTGTTAAATGTGAATCATGCAAACATGTTAGCATTCATGTTTCATCTCTATTGCATTTAATCATTATCAAACATAAGTCGGGCGTCTCTTGTGTGGTTTATTGAGTCGTGTTTCATTCTAGATTGTGTCTTTGACTCAGGTGTTCCACCAGCGGAGGAGTAGACGTATATAACTTCTCTCTTTTTGGCTTTTGTCCTTTCTACAAGTCCAAGGTGAGGTTTCTTTAACAATCTTTCAATACAATCAACCCCCACCGCGACGGGCGTCGAAAGCGGATATGACCTTAACCCCGAGTGATGTTGTTTTATCATCCCGCATGCGACCATATTATATATTATACATATGGATATGTGTAAGAGTTATTAATTGTTATATCCAATTAAAGTTGTTTCCATAAAGTGATAAGTGTATTTATGGGATAATGACCCAAATGTCTTCACGTGTGAGTCAAGTGCAAATTGTTTTACTTAAAGTGTAACAAATGAAATGTTTTAGCGAGATAAATGGAATTGATGTTCTCTGTGAGAACGCTCATGGGGTAAGTGTTATTGTGGGCCCGGGGATTGTATATGAGGTGAACCGGGGAAGCAAGGGCCGACGGGAATCCAATTACATGATCCCTATAGTGACACGGGATCCTAGAACACCACTGGAGGTAGTGGAACTATAGGGTTCTATGTCGTGGCGGGTTTATCCCCCTGAAGAGGGCGTTGGGAGTCATGCACCCACGCCTTAATGTAGTGAGACAGTGGATGGTTAGAGAAACGTATACCTCTCTTCCATCATGAGTGGGCGTGAAGGTTGGATTGTTTTATTAATATTATAATTTAAAATTGTATTTGAGTTGGAGTAAAGGTTGAGGAATGGCTCGTATCTCGCCGAGCAATTGAAATGGTTTTAGTGTGCGTGAGTTATGGTTATTGTTATTGAGTGAGCTTATACCCCCTTATATTATTATCTTTCACCTCACCAGTCTTGGACTAATTCCTCATTTGGGCGTTGACTGCAGGTACAAGTGTTGAGCTAGGCGGAGTAAACGTGAAGTCGTGGTCTTTCAGTTTAGAGTCTAGCTCATTTCATCTATTCAACTTGTATATGCATACATTGACATACTTTTATATACTTGAAAATATCGTTTTGTCCATGATGGTACTTGTATATACGTGTCGAGAGTGTCTGATAGCGCTAGTCCTTGGTGGGACTTAGGATTACATGATGACGGTGTTGAGGATATTTTGGATACTTGTGGCCAGTGCGGCCTTTATGCTAATTGACTAGTTTATGTTGATCCTTTAATCGCTTCCGCATGTGTATCTGTTTCGCGCGCTTCAAAGTTTTGGTTTTCATAGGTTCCGCCTAGCCAGAGAGTGAGTGCGTCTCCCGTTCGCCGTGAGTTTGGCACGTGTACGGATTTTCCTATTTCGTATGCGGGTTGAGCCTCGGTGCGGGGGATGTGGCGTCATTTAGCTCAGGGCGCTACAATGACATTCTATAATTGCTAAGGCACGACACATTGCTTCATGATTACGTCGTTTGTCCTAATTGGTTCATTTGAGTCGTGTCTCACGTACACTTGTCTTTCTTGTACAGACCAGCTTCCTGGTGACGAGGGGCAGGCTCCGTAGACTGTATCTTTGTTCTCTTTTTTCGTTACAGGTGAGGTTTAAATTCTAGTTATATAGAACCCTTACAACCTTATGTGAGATTTTGGCCAAAATGTATATATATTTATACCCTTTCATAAAATCTTAAATGATTTCAAAGGAACCATTTATAATTTACATAATCGACTGTATTTTGGCGAGTATACTGTACTACACTGTGGGCCCGAGGGTAGTGTCTTGAACCAACCGGAAAAGCAAGGGCTGATGGGTAACTCTTGCGCTATCCTCACCATTTTGGGATGACCCCTGAATCCACTAGGAGATTAGTGGAGGAAAGAGTTCCGGGCATAGGGATTCATGTACCCTACGCTCACCATGACTAGATGGTTGGGCCTTGCAAACCCACCATTACCCGAGGGAAAAGGGTTACTGAAACTGCTCTTGACTGATTGCACTGTAAAAGTTACATGATCACCTAATCAATTGGTAACATGATTATTGTACACTGTCGGAGTAAAGGTTGGAGAATTGCCCTTACTCGCCAGACCACTTATTGACTGAAATTGAATTAATTGCTAAACTTGATAGTTGTAATTTCGGGCGATGTTTATGTTATTATTGAACTTATATTGTATTTTGCAAAACTTCACCCGAGGTTATAACTTGTATGTATTTGCGCTTATACTTATTATACCCCTCACTCAGTCTTTCATAGACTGACGCCTTTACCTTTCAGTGTTTTGCAGGAGCGTGCTAGGCGAGAATTAGAGTCTGTTGGAGTCTTTAATTTGGGTCTAGCACACTACACTTTCATGCTATTGATGTTTATGGATACTTATGACTTATTATGCTTTTTTGGGGATTATTGTACATATATGGATCTAGTTGCACGTGCTGGAAATTATGAACTTTTGTTATACATAGTCTTGTTTAATGAAATTACTATGCTTCCGCTTATTTATATTGTACAGATTATTTGGTTTCGCAGTTAGCCCCACCTAGTTTAGGATGGTTTTTTTATTGTCACCCGTTCGCCATATGTTTAGTTTATGTACGGATTTTCCATTTCGTATGTGGACTGAACTATAGTGCGGGGGATGTGGCATCCTGACATGTCGGGTGCTACATACCTTATCACCAGCCTATAGGGTATTGGACCGGGATCGGACACCCCTCCTATCACTCCTCTCAATATCAACCGCTACCTCCTGCTCAAGGGAATGCAAGGAGAGCTATCTAAGAGCGCCTCACCCTCTGACCTGAAGACGAAGCAGACTCTCGAACCCCTACGGACACCCACATACGCCGAGCCGCTGATCCTAGGGATCGAGAGGACTCCCGATAAAGAACCCGACATACTCACTCCCAGAGGAGGAAGGATAGTCCCCGACGATAAGAATCGAGGAGGGAGCGCAAGAGACACCACAGTAATATCTCGCGTCGTGGATCAAGCGGAGTCTTTGACCGACTTGGGCCCAATGGTCGACCCAATCAGATCAGGAGATCCAATCGCGGACATATTGTAAGGTCGGATGATCTCAGAAACCAAATTCCACCTCGCGACAGTAGACAAAATTCCAGACGATACGAAGAAAGGCAACGGTCCATAGCCGATATCGCGATAGGGAAGCCCAATCTCCCTTCTCTGATGAAATCATTGAAACGACAACAGAGGAGAAAATCCCCACTGGTCTACCAACCTATAACGGATCAATCGACCCCGAGAAGCATGTGTTAAGGCTTGAGATGCAGCCCAGCATGTTCGGTCATTCCCCCAACATCTGGGCAAAAATCTTCTTCACTACGCTCGATGGGCCTGCGCAGGACTGGTTCTCGAGACTTTCCCCTCAATCCATCCCCACCTACGAAGCATTGGTCGAGCATTTCGTTGCCCATTTCTCCTCGATGAAGGGGGACAAACTCCCCTCCACCTATCTCTATACCATAAAGCAGGGACCTAATGAATCTCTTTGAGATTTCTTTACTCATTTTTCCTAAGCTGTGATAAAAACAGATGAACCAAGTATCGACCTGTTAGTCCCCATAATTCATCAAGCTTTGCTTAGCAATGACTGTGCTCGATACATTTTCCTACAGAAACCAAAGAACTTAGCCGACATATAAGCAGCGGCATGTAACTGGATGCAACTCAAAGAGCTGGAGAACTCTCGGGGTCAGTCCCATAAGAGGCAGGAGAAACGAACCAAGCCGATTCAATAAACCAGAATCCCACCCCAAAATCGACCCTCCGGTCGGACCTGCTCTTAGAAAGCACTATACACAGCTAACTCGACCGATCGATGAGATCTACAATGTCATCAATCCAAAGCTCCTCAAAAGGCCCAAACCATTGAAGGAAACTCCAAAGACTCGAGAGAGCAATAAGTTTTGCAACTTCCACCAGCAAAAGGGCCATAGCACCTCCGAATGCAACGCCCTACGCAAGGAAATCGAACCACTCATCAAAGGCGGACAACTGCTCGAATTCGTCAAGAAAATCAACGATAACGCTCGGAACCGGGATAACACCGACAGATCACCACCTAAGCAGAGACAGGCCAAGCCCCCGACTGAACGTGACCCACATAATCGACCATGCCTCGATCGCATCGACATGATTGTAGGGGGACCTTCAGGGGGTGATTCGAAGACTGCTCGGAAAAAAACGCGAAGAGAGGCCTCGCGGAGTTTCTTTGGCCCTAGAGAAGTGATGCATGTCCGACCCACCGATTCCTGGCATGAAGAAGAAGTTGTATTTAGTGAAAATGATGTAGTCAATGTACCACAGCACTCGAGCGAAACACCCAGTTGTCCTATGGTCGTTACGCTCTATGTTGCTAACTTTGTTGTATCTCGAACCTTGATCGATAATGGAAGCTCTAGCAATATTATCGTTTACTCGACTCTTGTGAGAATGAACTTACATGATAAATTATTGCTTGATCATATTTAAACCCCTCTTACAGGTTTTGGTGGGACAGAAGTTTACACACAAGGCAGTATTCGACTCGTGACCTCGATGGGTACGCTCTCTCGACTGGCTACTCGCGAGATCGAATTCCTCGTGGTCGATACGCCCTCCGCCTACAACATAATTTTTGGTCGACCAGGATTGATCGAATTCCGAGCTATCATCTCCACATACCACCAGATGGCGAAGTTGCCCACTCCGGCTGGGATCGGAGAATTGCGAAGTGATATCCCGACATCCTGGTCCTGCTATTCCATTTCCATGGAGAAGGTTGAGCAATCCACAGGAAAATAAGTTCCCCTGCTCATAGCCGATCCGATGATTGAAGATGAACTCCAAGATCTTGAGGCAGTCGACCCAGAAAACTCGAAAAAGATGTGTTCATCACATGCTGCAAAAAGGAAGAAATAAGAAGACAAAAAGCTCGAATCAACTGAAGAACTTGAAGAAATTCAGCTCATCCCTGGTCAGGTCGAGAAAATCACCCGCATCAGAGCTGGTCGAAAAGGCAAAGAACAATGTATGTTGATCCAATTTCTTCGAGACAACCTCGATGTCTTCGCTTGGAGCGCCTCAGAACTTGTAGGCGTCGACAGGAAGGTGATCGAACATCATCTAAACGTCGACCCATCATACAAACCAGTCGAGCAGAAACTTCGACCCCAAAGTGATTCTCGGAATGCAATAATCAAACAAGAAGTAAACAAACTCCTTGATGTCAGATACATCATGCCGATTCAGTATGTCGAATGGCTCTACAATGTCGTGCTCGTTCCAAAGCCCGACGGAAAGTGGCGGATGTGCAATGACTTCACTAACCTGAACAAAGCCCGCCTAATGGATCTGTACCCATTACCCAGGATCGATCGGTTGGTCGACTCCACTGCTGGATGCAAACGATTGAGCATGATAGACGCTTTCTAAGGATATTATCAATTCTTCATGGCTCTCGAGGATCAGTCGAAAACAGCTTTTGTGGTCTTCAACGGTATCTACTGCTTCAAAATTATGTCGTTCGGGCTAAAAAACGCAGGAGCAACATATCAGAGAATGATGAACAAGGTTTTCGAGTCAGAAATCGGAGACACAATCGACGTGTATGTCGATGACATACTGGTCAAGAGTGAGAAAGCGACCGACCACCTAGACCACTTGAAGAGGGCTTTCAATCTCCTTAGGAAGTACAACCTCAAGCTTAGCCCTGCCAAGTGTATCTTCGGGGTCGATGGAGGAAAGTTCCTCGGATACATGGTCAATCAACGAGGGATTGAAGCTAATCCTGCCAAAATTCAAGCCATTCAGCTCTTCCCAAAATCTGTTAGGAATAATGCCCTAAAAGCCGATTGGATATCCGCTTTGTACTTTTCCTTATTGTAATCACAGACAATCTTTGAATAAAATAACGAATTGAGGCAACACTTCTTTATATGCTCTTGTTTGGTATGCGTTTACTTTAGTTGTGCGTGTATGAGAACTCCCTTAATCCTGATGACTTTAGGACTCTACCATTTAGGTGAAATGGTTCATGAAACGAGCCATATATCACATAAGTCATGATTAGTAAAATACTCCAAGCCGATGTGTCCTACAGACAGTGGGAGTGTCAACCTGACTCCTCTAAGGCTTGCTTATGGGATCACGCCCTTAAGAAGGACCACCTTGTTTCATGGAGGTGCAAAGTGTATAGTTGATACGTGCGTGATACATGAGGGTACTTACTTCCATAAGTAAGTTCACTGAGGTGCCCCGTGTGAGAAGATTCCTAAATGGGAAAGGAAGTTTCTATTTCAGGAAATGGAAACTTCCAGATTAGGAAATATCTCACGAGTCATTGATGTGATTAATTGATCCTTAGACTTGAGGTTCCATGTCACTTTATGAGTTAACTCTGTAGTCTTAGGTATAAGCTTTAAAGGGTGTTGCCTTAGACAACTGATTCAAGGCTTACGATGGGGCTGCACAAGTGATTCATGAAAATGAATGAGAATCAAGAAAGGACCTACACTTGCATTTGCAAGGTGATCTCTTATTGTGTAAGTCATTCATATGCCATATGGAGTCCTTGGCCAAGGCAGTAGATTAAGACATCAAGAAAAGGGTTTCTTGGATTGAGATCAAATGGATATGAAATGCACTTAGCTTTAAGACCAGATTATTGGGGTTCTAATTATTCCCTTACCCTCGATCATGGTTGAGAGATAGTAAGTAGGAGGATTGTATCTCACATGAGTCAATGACTTAAAGGTTCTGTCGAATCCGAACATTCCAATTCAGCTAGGGGTTAAACACCTATTGCTAGACTATGGTCATTTAATCTGTGGACTGATTAATTAATTAGTGAATTAATTAATTAGGGTCACTGCTAATTGAATTAAGAACCTAGAGGGTCACACACAATAACTTGGTTACATGAGTTGAGGCTTTAAAATGATTAAACGAGTTAATCAAGCCGAGTGGGTTCCACACGTGTGAAACCACACGTGTGGGTCACGTGAGGAGCACGTGTCCTTGGGACACGTGTCTCACACATGTATATATATATATTGTATATATATATTAAATAATTAAATGTGTTAATTATTTAATAGACTTTGGTTTAATTTTGAATTAAAAAGAAAGTCTTATTTTGGAGAAAATTAATTAATTATGAATTAATTAATTAGATAAAAATAAGTTATTTATTTATTAATAAATAAAGTATAAAATTATCCAAAAGGAGTTTGGATATTTTTAGCTCTCTTAAAAGTTGATTTGAATTTGAATTCAAAGTCAAAGTTGAAAATTACTTGATGATCAAGTAATAGGAGAGAGGGACCAAATCCTTAGTCCATAAGGACTAGGATTTTCGGCCACCCCTCCCCAATTATATATAGGGGAGCTCGAGCTCCCCTTAGAGAGGAATTGTCAATTTTTTTGGTTCATGTGTTGAACACCATCCTTTCTCCAAGATATATTAAACCCTAGGTTAAGCCTAAACACTAACTAGAGAACTAGCATCCTTACTAGTTAGATTGTAGTCAAGTTGGTGGACTATCTCTAGAGAGCTTCAAGTTAGAAGTTTTGAAGATTTGAGCTTTATCAAGGAGAGGGGATCAAGCCGCGAGAAGAGCGTTCTTGGGTGGCTTGAAACGCTTCAAGAAAGATTATTGAAAAGTAAGTTTCTAATCTCTACGAATTTGGATTCACGATTGCGAGTCCAAGATCCTTTTGTTGGAAAATTTTTTAAATTTCCGCTGCTTTCTGATTCCTGTTTTCCAACAAAATCCAACTTGATTCGCGATGTATAGCTTTTAGTCGGTCGAATCATCTCATTCAACCGTTTTATTTCTCGGTCCTCTGAGAAGAACCTGCCATTCTTCAAGATCCTCCGCAACACCAAGTCTTTCGAATGGACGCCTGAGTGCGATCAAGCACTCGAAGATCTCAAAACTTACCTAACTTCACCACCTTTGCTCGCGAAACCAGTCGATGGAGAACCTTTGTATCTGTATTTAGCTGTCTCACCCGAGACCATCAGCTCGGTGCTTGTCACCATTCGAGATTGAAAGCACCTCCCTGTTTACTACGTTAGCAAAATTCTCCACAGCCCAGAAACTCGATACCTTGAAATCGAGAAACTTGCACTCGCTGTGGTCCACACGGCATGGACCCGTCTTCCAATACGATCCAATCACCGTGTGACACCTATCCGATCGATCAGTTTTGGTCTCAACCATCAAGTCGTTCACTCAATAACCGCCCCTTACTCAACACTCGGCCACCTTACTCCGCGGTTAGTGGCCGACCACGCATTTAATGTCCAGGGGGATAATGGGGCACCTGTCAGCTTCTGGCATTGGCACGTCGAGGCGGTGGATTCTCTTTCCTCAACCTATATGAGGCCTCCTCATTTATTGCAACAGTAAGTTCTTTTACCTACCACATTTACTGCTCTGTTATTCGACCTCCTCGATTCCTTTCCTGACTTGAGCGTCGGAGTACCAACCCGGGTATCACCCCCACGTTCCCCGAGTTAGCCTCGAGCTCACGTTTCCTTTCATCTGCTAACAGATTTCGAGCAAACAACGGAGGTTTCCCTCTCTATAAATTCAAGTGTTCGACCGAGTATCCAGATCGATCCGTTGGTGGAAATTCGACTCGACAGTGATAATAATTTCAAAAAGAAAAATGATTGATTAAAAATCATACCTTTTCATTTTAATCTTTCATTCAAGTTTCCTCACAAAGAGAATTTTAAGCATATTATTAGGCCGTTTTAACTAACTTTTCCTACAAAAATTGAGCCCTAGGGAAACTAATGTGGGATGATATAAGCAAATTAACAAAAGGACCCAACTTTATTGGAAATTTAGATCTTATAGAACTTGTTTTGAATTAATGATTTGTTTGGGGCGAAACGGGCATTCTTCCCAAATTTTCCCCTAAATTCGATCGTCGAACTCGGGTTTCGACGTTAGAAAGTTACGATTGTGTCGCGTTACTCGCATACTTCATTTATTTATTATAAAAAGAATATGTGAAATAAAAATGTGATGCAATCTGAACCGTTGGATTAATATACATATATATATATGGCTCACGAGCCAGCACAAGCAGAACAACAAATACAATCAAAATGGCTAGGTAATCAAGCTCAAACAAGAAGCATATGGGAAGGACAGAGACAATACAAGGGGAAATGCCATTCACAATAATAACAATAACTAATCATGTCCAGGAAATTCAATCACCACCATCAATCAAACAAAAAATGTTGAATAGCATCTATCGAATCCGACAAACCAGCTCAGAATAGCATCTAGGATTCGATCGAAGTCCGACAAACCAGCTCAGACAAGAACCGGAAAAACATCATATAACAATCTATATGGAAATTACAGGCAAACTACTTTCTCTTTGCACACCGGCAGAGGGCATCAACCATGCACGGGGAGGAGAGGGAGGGAGAGAGAGAGAACGGAGTTGAGAATGGTGTCTAACGATATGAATCGGGGCGTTTAGGTTTGCTTTGCACAACAGCCTCAATCTTCTCCATCACGGCAGGTGTTAGCAGAGGAATCACATTGATAGCCTTCATGTTTTCTATAATCTGCATTACCAGGAAACTAACATTAAAAGCAAGAAAAAGATAATTGATGAGAAAAGCTCGGTCGTGATCCTTTTGGGACGAGAGAAAGGACAAAACAAAAACATCAACATGTAGTTGATGTGGGGTCATAAATTAAGGGGGCTTAGCAATAAAATTAGGGGAACTTGAAGTTCTCGAGGAAGTTCTTAAAAGTTTTAGTAAAAATGGGGAAGAAGAAAATACAAGAGCACTTTAAAATAATAGAATAAAAGACCAAGAAGATGGAAAGAGCCCCGAAAGGGTGTTTCCAACTTCTAGCACATTATAGCTGTTTTTAAGCAAAAGCAGCAAACACACTCAACTTCTTTCTTAAGCGGGAAAAACTGTTTTTACAGGGCTTTCAAATTCTTTTTAAGTCTCTTGCTATGAATATCGTAAGTCATGACACCAACTCTATACCATACAGAAAGAAAAAAAGGGGTAAACATTCAAGAACCATAAGAACTTCACACATTCATTTGTATGAGTGTGTGAGCTGGATTTAATTTAGTGCATAGACATCCATTGGAGTAGAAACATATCAGTATGTGTTATTCAATACTGAATGCAACAACGAAAAAGTAGATAATTGCAACAGCCAACAATCAAGAACTGCAATAAATCTTTTTTAACTTAAGGGCAAAAAAAAGGTTCTTTAAGGCTTCTTTTTATAGATTTTCTACATCCTCTTAAGAATTTCTTCATGCAAATATGCAATTTAAGTTTTAGTTAAAGCTAACACAATTCCGTAACTTACTATCTCATTATTAGAATCCCAAAAAACATTCTAGCTGTTGATCAAAGAAACAAAAAGATTCTAGCTTAATATCTACATTATTTCACAGAAATGCTACCTTGTGATTTAGATACCAAGATTTACTAAGATTACATCTCCACAACATAAGAAAGAGATTATATTATGCTGACCTGAGACTCTTTGGTAGCACCAGTGATAACAGAGGAGACATTAGGGTTTGAAGCACACCAAGCAATTGCAAGTTGAGACAAAGGCACACCGAGCTCCTCTGCAATTGGTTTTAATCCATTCACTTTCTTCAGCACATCATCTACCAATGATCTGCTCGCGAGATTCTGCACAAAATATTTCAACAAACTTTAGGTTGAGAGCAAGAAAAGCTTAATCCACACACATAATGGTAAAAGGCAAAGCTTATGATTACATTTTTTGCAACTCATTGTCATTCTAATCCAACACTTAATTCACTCCATCCATTGTCATCATATACTTCTCAATATAGGATAATCATTTCCCTCACCGTGTTTCTTAGCAACCAAACAAGTTGAGGATTTTGGTTTTCTTTTACTTTCCTATTCTTTTTGATGATATTTTCTTTCCTTGGCAAGATTCTAGAACTAAACATACTGTTGTTAGACGTAAACTTGCCTTGAATCTCAAAAAAAAATTGTATATCAATGCTTAAAGGGGTAACAGTGATTATTTTCAATTACCATGATGACCTAAAGACCATACCTTGTAAATTTAACAACTTGCTTAATACAAGATCTTTTAAGTTAAGCATACCATAACAAAGAAAGCAAAGGCAAATCCCAATCTATTTCTTTAAAAAATTAAGTTCTGCTTTTAGATTTACCTTATAATTTTCCAAGGAAAATCTACTATCACTTGGAATAGTCCCTGAGTTATACTTGCCGGTCAGAACTCCAGAGGCAAGCGGACTCCATGTGGTGAGGCCAATACCATAGTTAGCGTACAAAGGGAGATACTCAGACTCAACCTGAAGCAATCCAAATATATCACAATTTAATAGGATATTGAACTAAAACAAAATCAAAAGAAAAAATTATCAGAAATGAATATTATATACTTATCTTCAAAAACTTAAATGAAAAGCTAACAAAACCTGGACAGATTGATGTCAGATTCCTCTAATGTTCCAGTCTTTAATTACAATCTTCCCATCAGCCCCACCCACCCCCCAAAACCACCAAAACAAAAGGGTCTCCCAAATTTCCTCCAAACTCACAAAATATAATATCTTCAGGAAACTTCAATGAAAAGAAGTTAAGAACTTCAAGAAACAATATAGAAACAAGGCAAAGATCCAGTTTTTAACATACACAATCCCCCAAATACACCCATCTTAATCAGTTAATCTATAAAAGAAATAATCTTCAAATAGGAACTAAAAGAGCAAATATTGAATGCAATCATTCATCTGATCTGAAATCAACTTACCTTGTGCCTGGAAAGTAGATTATATTCAGGCTGTTCAACAATAGGCCCCATAAGATCCAACCTCTGAGCCACACCCCAAGCTTCAGTGATCTGCTGAGCAGACCACTCACTAGTTCCCCAGTAATAAGCCCATCCCTTCTCAATCACATAGTTCATAGCCCTCACAGTCTCCTCGATCGGAGTCCCAATATCCGGCCGGTGGCAATAAAGCACATCAACGTAGTCCATATCCAGCCTCTTCAAGCAATTCTTAGTCCCTTCTATAATATGCTTCCTCGACAAACCCTTGTCATTGGGACCCGGACCACCCCAGAAGATCTTGGTCGATATAACAACGTCAGATCTCTTCCACCCCAGCTCCTTGATCGCCTGCCCCATGATCTCCTCGGCCCTACCGTTGGCGTAGACCTCGGCATTGTCGAAGAAATTGACGCCGTGGTCGCGGCAGCACTGGAGGATGGATTTAGCCTCCTTGACATCGAGCTGGTTGCCGAAGGTGACCCAGGCGCCGTAGGAGAGCTGGGAGACTTTGAGGCCAGATCTTCCGAGGTTCTTGTACTGCATGGTTTGTTCTGGGATTTTCATCGAACAGATGGTGGGTATGTTTCAATAGGGCTCTTCTGGTTTTTGGGAATTGGGAAAGTAGAGATGAGAGTGAGGAGATGGAAATGGGGGATGAGGTATATATATATATATATATATATGCTGTGGGGGAGGTTGAGAGTGACGACTCTGTTCTGTTCTGTTCTGGTTATTTCCGAGGACAAGTGTTTTCTTGGATGGGATTTGACTGCTAATGTTACTACAAAATCTATTTACAGACTACGATGCTTCTTTAGTTTCCAACTTTCCTCTTGTTCTTTTTTTTTTTATTTACAAGAACTTTCCTTTTGTTTTGTTCTCACGATAATATTGGATAAATCTTCACTTGGTATTATATTTTTATTTAATTCTTCAATTGGGTATCAAATTTTTATTTTACTCCCCATATGTAATATGAATATGATATAATGCAGTATTTATATCATATTATGTTGTATAAATTTTCACCACTCTCAAAACATGTTGTATAATTTTCATATAATGTATACTAAAATGTTCTAACACAGTATTTATATCCTATTATGTAGTATAAATGTCTGGGAGTAAAGTAAAAATCTCCAAACTAATGGGGAATTTTTTTAAATTGTCCCGTTGTTCTCTCGGGTTTTCCATCCAATTTGGCAAGAAATGGCCTCCAATTCATAATATTACGAGTTTTTCCTTACACTGATATTTTTAAAATAGAACCACTCATATTTTTAAAATAGGATTAATTGTATTTATCTTACATAAATAAAAATTTTCAATTAAAAATATAAATATCATCTCACGCTATTTTAGAGTAAAGCAATTTTAGGATAATTTATATTGAAAAACGTTTCCTTTGAAAACGTACATACATGTTTCTCATGTAACTAACTTTTGTGAATTGAACTACATAGGGTTTATGGCATGCATTGTTTATTTTGATGGGTTTTTTTTTTTAACTTGTTGTTCCTTATTATTTATTATGTGTTAACTGTTGGGTCGTGTCATGCATTGTTTATTTTGATGGGTTTTTTTTTTTTTTTTTCGTGAAAATATGTCACCTAGGCTCCACATAGTTCAATTGAGCAGAAAAAAAATTTCGACATATATTTACCTCTAAAAATGCACATTTTTGAAATTTGTGGGGAGATATTTGCATTTTTGGAAAAATAGTGTCCTAAACCCCAAATATGTGATTTGTGTTCTATGAATTGTGTAAACTTTCCTTTAGAACTATAATTGTTAGTGTTGTATTATGTCTTGAGTATTTACATCGTGCACAGTAAATTATTGAATACTTGTTTTGTGGACGTTATAAATTATTATTGTATTATTTTAGATATTATAATAGGGAAAATCTTTGAATAGTACCAAAAAGTTGAAAAAATTCCTTTTAGGTTCCCAGTTTTGAAAAAGTTCTCATTCAATCCCCAATTGAAAAACAAAATTCCTTTTAGGTTCCCACAAATAGTACATGTTCGTACATTGTCTTTAGGAATTGCGTACAATTTTTAGGGAATTGCGTATAAAAATCCCGGAATCTCGTATATACGAGATTCCGGGATTTATATACGCAATTCCCTAAAAATTGTACGCAATGCCTGAATTATTATACAACCTTGGGGAGTGAAAAGAAATTTTATTTTTCAATTGGGGAGTGAACAGGAACTTTTTCAAAATGGGGGAATGAAAAGGAAATTCAGTTTACACTTGGGGATTTTTGAGGAATTGTCCGATTATATAATTGTCGTGCTGTATAGCATTGATTATTTATACAATTATAGACTAAATAATATATTTATGACCTGGTAAAATCATTTAAAATATAATCATTTGTATTTTATACATGTCTCCTTGCATCAATGATTATCTCACATATTCTCAAGGATCTTAATGTGAATGAAATCCAGGTACAAATTTAAGTATAATTAGGGGTGTTTCAAATTACTTTTTCTTTTTTTTTTTTTAATAATTCTTTTAAAAAGTATATATATATTTTTAACTTATATCTACACAACGTGAGATGTGAGAAAACTAATTTAATGAGTACACCAATGCATGAATATTTTATTTTTCGGAAAGGAATTAAAAACAGTTTAAACACTTACATAATTAATAATCTAATATTAAACACAAGAGTATCAATTATTAAGTACAAAAAGATAATAATGTGCCTTGTACAAATTAGATATGTATATTTGTGATATGAAGCTCAAACACATAATCATTTCGATCATGAAAATTTAAGACCTATTTTTGGACGGAATAATAATTAATACGTGATACAATATATAATATTAAGGTTAAAACTTACTAATTTCTTGGTTGTATTTTAATAATTAATACTTGATAAGGATTTGAATATATATGTGAACTGAGAAGTTACGGGTTCAAATTTTATTGGGATAATTGGGGATCAGCATTGATCCTCTTAGAAAAAATATTCTTGATTGTATTTTTAGTAATTTCTTGATTGTGTTAAAGGGCATGTGTTAAATGTATTTGTTTAGAATGGTCTCGCCTATAATTTTTTAAATATTTAATATTATTTTGGTGCCCATACAATTAGGGTTTTAAAACTTGACTCGTCTAGTTAGTCGAATCAGTAAACTCATGATCCAACTAAAAAGGATTTAGTTCAACCCTCAAATTAAACGGTTCTTAAAATCCATTTTATTTCGTAAAAACCGTTCAACCAAATACGAAGCAGTGACCCATTCGACCCGATAGTTGGACTTGGTATAATGGATCAAATAAATTGACCCGGTAGTAGAAACCGTGGGTTAAAAATTTCTCCTTCTTCCATGGTTTCTTATTTTCTTTTGCCTTTTGAAATGTATACTTGGTCGAACATTCTTTTCTCTTCTTCTTCGACTCGTTTTCTTTCCTTTGTTACTTTTTATTAATTAAAATTTAAAAACAAGCTAAAAGTTAATTAGTGGACTTTGAGAGGGCAAAAAGGAGTATGAAAATGAAAAACAAGGATAATCTAACAAGGTGAATAGTGAATAGGGAGGGGAGACAGAAAAACAAGTATTACCATCATACATAATTGTTTATAATATTTTTATCAGACATCTCTTGCGTAATAAATTTAAAATAAAAAATTTATATCATTATATTTATGTTGTTTCATGCATGTATCTCCATATTCGTATTGCATTATACGAAACTGATAACTTGTATATATTTCCACCAAAAAAAAATCTGCTCCAAATTAGTGTTTAATTTCCTTTTGCTTTTTATGGGTTGATAAATCTTACTCTATTATTAAGCGCGAGACCCAAGTGTGGTCTCTTGGACTTGGTCTCTTTTTTTCTTTTTCTTTTTTTTTTTTAATTGATTTATTTTACTCACTTAACCACAGACGACGTGTTTTAGTCCGTTACTTACGTATTAACCTCACTCTTTTCTCATTTCATTTCAATTCTTTTTCTTTTCTTTTTCATAAATTTTTTCTAAGATAGTGTTTTTTGGTATTTTATTCTCTATTTATTTATATTAATTTAATAATTATATTAAAAATAGTAATAAAATATATATTAATATAAAAAATGATTTAAATATATTTTAAACAATAGAGTTTCTTAATTTGCACACGCAACGAGTGTGCCAAAGTTACTAGTTCTATTATTAAGCGCGAGACCAAGTGTGGTCTCTTGGATTGCTCTCTAATTTCTTTTTTATTTAATTAATTATTATTTTTTCATTCCAAACGAAACGTGTTTCAACTCCACTTTTCTCTCAACTTACTTTTATTCTCTTCTTTTATATTCTCTTATTTTTTTTTCAAATATTTTTTAATTTGTATTTTAACTATTTTCTATGTGAGAGACTAACCGCTTTGGTCTATTATATATTTTTATTTTTTTTCTCATATTTTCTAATTCTGTTTTGTATTAGTTTTTAAACTTTAGTCATATTAAAAACAATGATAAAATAAATATGAACATAAGAATTTTAATTTAATATATATTTAAATAATTATAATTTTATTATTTGCACACGCATAGAGTGTGCCAGAATTGCTAGTTAATAATTAATTTTCAAATTTGATCCTAACTCGTAGATTGGGTGAATATGACAAAATTAATCCAAGAGTCAAAGAATAGACTGTTAATGTCTTGCTATTTTTTGGATATATCCAATAATAGAACTTTAATACAATTTCCCTTTTTCTTCTAAAAATAGAACGTTAATATAATTGTGTAAGTATTATTTTTTTCTATTAATAAGTTAATTTTATTTATTAATATAATTTTACATATGTCCAATAAATAGAGTAGAAGATGAAGCACTGAATTAAAGTAGAAAATCTACTCATCCTCTGTATAAATAGAAGATGAAATATAAATTTGGAACAGAAGATTTCACGCGCTCCATCACACGGTCAGTAATAGTGTGATATTCGATTCCTTTCCTTGTATAGGAATTTATTTTCATGCAAAAGTGTTAAGGTTAAGCCACCTTTTTCATCTTTTCTATAATTTGACCCAAAAAAGGCCCAAAAGTATTTCTAGAAGATCAACTTTCCGACACCCAAAATTTGACTTCGCCCTTTAACTTAAATGCCCATTAGCATCACACGTCCAGAGTTTGATCATTTCTATCGTTACAGTAAAACGTGTTGTCCCATTAAAATAAATTTAAAAAATATGAGAACGATATTCGTATCTTGTCATGTCTATATGTGTATTCATCTCTGTTCATTAGGCACCACTCCTAAGTCCATCAATTTTAGTGTAACAGCGCAAAAAATATAAGTAATTGGGCCTCCCTCTTTAATTTTATGGTACATTTGCAATACAATTTAACTGGGTGTAGGCCCAATTAAAATGTTTATTTGATTTCGAGCTGTGCCATGAAGATATAAGAAAAGAAGAAATGTGGCCCTCTATTAATTAATCCATATAAACCAGGCCCAATTTATACATGGATGCTAAATATAGATTGGGCCTTTTTACCGAGTTCCGGCCCAAAATTATGAGTAATTCTAATATTTTAGAAAATTTTAGTAATAAATCATTTCACATCGTGTTGAACGACGTAAGTAAGCGTAAAGTCTTCTTTATCAATAATACTTGCACTAAAAAACTCAAACACAAAATATCTGATTACGTTAGTATAACACTAAATCGTTAAGTTATACGTCTTACTAACAACAACAACATATTAATAAATCATGTAACTAATATAAATTAGAACTACCCTAATTTATGGTTTGAAATGTGAACATGAAAAAAAAAAAAATGTCAAAAAAGCAAGAGAGTTTACTTTCTACAGCTTTTCAGAAAACATCGTCAAAGTCACAATCCCCACACTTTTCTCGATTTTCCTTAATTATACAAATCAACATGTATAAAGTTGGGAAATGTATTAGTTGAAAAAAACAAGGTAAAAGTAACCAAATAAAAATAAAATAAGGTATAAAGTGCATCCACTTAATAGTGTAGTTTTGGCAGGAAATAACTCAAAACATTTGTTAGTGGAATTGCTTTCCTTTCCTTGCGCTGTTTTGACTGCAAAGTTTGTTAAACTAACACACAACTCCAAAGTCTTTCAAAGTGGTTTGGTTTGGGGGAATTAGGAGCCATTAACAGCTCCAAAACCTGGCAAGAATGGTGGAACCCTAAAAGCTATGAAGAAGATGCTCAAAATTACTTGATTCATATTTTGTAGTTCAGATTATTTCAATCTTAACTCTGACTCAGGCTCAAATTTGTTTTAGTTTGACGAGTTGTATGATAATGAAATTAATCAAGGTCGAGCACAATTAGGCGATTGACAAAATGAAGATATGGAATTTACTTACTCGATTCAATCAACTCGATTTACACTCGGCTATAAAGAAATAAAAGACAATTACACTTTGCATCACGTTTTTATATTTTACTATCTTAATAGTTAATATTCAATTGTTATTGAGTCACCGAAATTTACTATCTAAATTATTGTTTGTTTCAAATCGGTTATATCCGTCCGTAAATATTTCCACTTGCTAGCCGCATGATGACTGTGCTTAATCTAAAACATCATATGTGCACAAAATTGTGATTATATGAATACGATAGTAGTAGATGTCGATTGAAAGTTTAGCCAGTAAAATGTAAAAATAGATCTAGTTTGCACAGCAAAGATTAATTATCTTTAAAAAGATAATAATTTAAGTATCATGTAGTTCTCGTATTTTCAAAATTGAAAATTCCCATGTAATTAAGCGACAAAACCAAAGCTAATAAAAATAATCATTTTGGTTAATCCTACCATGGAGAACATGCAATGCAATCATCAGGATTTGACTAACTACCTATGTTATCGCAATTCACGGCTTTTAATCTGTACTTAACCCCGTGAAAATATACTTCTTGACTTTTCATTTTTTGAATATTCTATAAAAGAAATTCTAAGGGTACGTGTATTAAATTGGAAAAGAAAAATGAAACATAAAATAAATCTCAATTAATTCATAAATAAAATGCCTAATTGACAGCAGTCCATGGCTAGACATGTGGCTGTTCCGGGGGAATTTTGACCTTTGATATCAAATTCCCAAGATTGATCTGGATAAGGGTTTTAATAAATTTGATTGGAGTCTGGAGATGACTCATTGTTGTTAATATGTTATATAGTATTTAATGATTAACGAATACGGACCCAACAATATGTATACAATACATAATGACTTTGGTAATATAAACTTTTTTTTAAAAATTTACGTGAAGAATGATATCCAATATAATATGATACAATAATTTTTAAAAATATTCATATATTAGGATTATATAATATGTGACTATACATTCTGAATTCACATCTTCATTATTTTTTATAGACGTTATCGAATACAATCAAATAATTAAACGAAGTGAACACGAACATTGTTATACAAAGTGTTCGATAAGATATCGAGTATCACATGTGACCAAAAAATAAATAAAAAAATTACGAAAAGGTAAATTGTTACCATGACCAATAAATAATGATTTTACATCATATTGGGCACTTATTGCAAAATGTGAAATTTTTTGACTTCCAAATGGGAATTATGACAATTATTCTCGTTGACTTTCCCTTTGTTGTCTGTCAGAGTAATTATTTGCTTATTTTCTTCTAATTAATCATTTTAGATGCAAAGTCAACTTTAAAATGAGGGGAAGGGCTTCACTCTTCTCAATTAAATTTAATTTAGAGTAATTTTCAAATTAAAAAAAAAAGGGGTTTAAGTTAGATTTACTATAACACATGTAATATACTTATTACGTGATTTCTTATGTTTCATTTTACTTAAAAAAAATTGATTTAGATTTTTCCATTACTCCCCATAAAATTTGAAAAAATAATCGGTATGTTCACCCATATTGTTTATGTGCAACTTCCCCGTACATGTTAATGGTCTATTTCGATTGGTTTTCTTTATTATTCCATTACAAATTAATAATTTACACTATTAAGTATTAATTTATTAATAATTAATCATTATTTCACGAAACAAAATAATCAAATAAGTATAATGAAATTGGTAGGTATGAATTTCTTGAATGTCTGCATTGGCCGAACCATGTTATACCTTGTGTTGCATGGTTAATAAATTGTTGTATATAATAAAAATAAATAAAAATTTAACAACATAATAGAACAACCAAAAACAACTAAATATCATCGCTCTCTTCCACGAAAGAAAAGTTTTTCGGCGGATGGTCATGCGGTGACTCATTTTAGCTAGAGCATCAACTAGATCATTTCCCAATTTCTTGATATGCTTAAGATTGCAGTCCCAAGACATCCTTAGGAGCACACGACAATCTTCCTCCGCTATATATATTGACCCGTTTTATCAATTGGACCACTACCTTTGAGTCGCACTCCACCTCGAGCCTCTGATAATGTTTGTCCCATGCGAATTTGAGTCGCTCGTACAGATCGAGGCCCAAATGCTCAACCATGTTGATGAGCCTTACCCAGTTTCATGGCGAAATTCACTTGCCAAATCCCGTACCGAAAATACTATTATCCGTATTGAGTTTGCACCACACCGATTGAGGGCATTTACAAGGGATAAGTTGTTGGGTACTCTAGTTTTATATAGTAATGCATGCCACAAATTAGTCCTTTTATTTTTATTTTCTTGGTCAGAACAAATTAGCTAGTCTTTTTATTGACTATTATTTTCCGTGTTCATATTTGTAATTGAAAAAACGCGTCAATCACTCCCAAATATATATTTTTATTTTTTGTTTGAGGATGAACTTATAAAAAATTATTTATTTATTTATCAAATGCATGTCATGGAAGAAGCCCTTAAAGAAATCTAGGAAACATTGTGTCGCATTCAGACTGTTGCAAATTTGATCATTTAAAATATTAATATCTTAAAAGAAAAATACTAAAAATACAATTTTATAATTATTGTTAAAAATATAGTATTTATGTTATCATTTTAAATGAGTGAGACGTATGTTGCATTGATTTAAAACCAATTGAACTAAAATTGTTAATTTTCTCGTAAATCTTTTACTTGCACGAAAGAGATAGAAAGAGTATATATTTATAATTTTATAGAATTCACTTTTTATATAAAATTGCTCAACTTCAAATATAATCCAAACAATCTGCATAATTAGCGGTGAAGTAGTATAATTCTTTTAAAATATTTTACAACTATTTTCTTTTCTTTTTTCTTTTTTTGAAGCTAATTTAAAACTATTTAGAATAATAAAATTATAATTATGCATGTGAATATGTTATTAAATATAAGAAAACGAAGGTCAACTGATAATAATTGGGCTTGATTCTTGAGCGGCGGCCGGCCATGTGCTGATGGGTTGGGTTTCTAAGCCGACGATCCGATTCACTGCCATAAACGGGTCGGATCCGAATACCGGAATTAATTAATTATGCACAAATGAGGGGGGGAAATTAATTCCCTTTTTTTTTTTTTTTTTTAATTGAAATTTTGCATTTTCAAGCATAGTCTTCACAAATCAATTACATATAGATATAGGTGTTTTGTTGCTTTTATTGTATATGATGCTTTTATTGAGCTTGATCCGAATCATCTATCAGACTCGGGGCCTTTTTTTTTTTTTTTATTATTATTATCTAAAAGTTTTCCAACACTTAATTAAAAAAAAAAACTCAGAATTCGACTCAACTCGACTTCATGTTATGAAGTCTTATAGCCCTTAAAAAATTTCAGGATTCACCTCAAATTCGACTTGATGTTCAGAAGTTCTTTAATATTAAAAGAATAACTAGGGTTCAACTCAATCCGATTTTACTGCAAGCTAAGGTTCACAATATATACGTGGTATGACCTACCAATAGTTGCTCTTAATTACTAATATTTGCTTTAAATAAAAAATATTAAATAATATGTAGGTCTTCTGTTTTTTCCTATTAATAAATGTTCTTTATTTGTTAATGTGTACGTAATATAAATTGTGTTTGTACTGTACGAATATACCCCGATTCATAGCAATCATATATACAATATACTTAATCTAAGGAAGCAAAGTATCTATATGTACAGATAGGCACACAGTCATGCACATGCAGTCTGGAGAATTATAGTCATTAATTAATTAATTTTTGTAATTATTTTCTGACACTAATAACTAACTTTTTGTACTCAGAAAGAGTCAGTTTTTGTACCGTAATAATAATAATAACAATAATAGGAGATTATAATATCAAATTAATGTATATAATGCAAACATTCATTTAAGGTGAATATTTGGTGAATTTGCAAGTTCTTTTACTAGTGAAACATTTAAGTAAATTAATTCATTGAAAGACTATAGGCTATAAATAAATTCATGCTATAATTAGAGCATCTTAAATTCTGTTAGAAGTTCAGAGTTAAATATGTTTGGAATAATAATGGTACTAAAACGAGTTACTCAATGAAATTCGGGGTGATAAAAGAAAATAAAAAAAATAGTTTATTAATTATTTTCTAGAAAAGGACAAATTTTATATCAATAGAAGATAGTTTATTTTCTCACACCCTCAAAGTGTTTTAAATTGTTATTTGTACTTCCTAAAAAAATTTAAATTGTCATTTGTACATTGTAAACATTTTAGCGAAATTGTCAGAAATTGTTATTTTTTGTCAAAAATTGGTATTAACATATGGTTCATTTTTTGTCAGAAATTGTTATTTTTTCCCCCAAAATAAGACATGTGTTGACACTTCAATGACCGAGATGACAATTTAATTCTTTTATCAAAGTAGAAATGATAATTTAAAACACTTAGAGATAACTAGGATAATCTATTGTAGTAAATAAATTGAATTAGGTATTTAATAAAATTTAAACATAATCATATTAAATCCAACTAGATAACAAACTATAAAAGTAAACATTTTCTTAAAAGTTTGAAAAAAAAGTTAAAAAAAAACGATTATAGTACAAAAAATAAATTGTTTTCCTCTTTTCTTTATAGACGTTTACTCCCAAACTGTATTCTGATGCATCAATATAAACCACAAAATTGTCGTTAACTTCTAGCAACATTAGTATCCGTAAAGTCATTAACTTCTTTTTGCACTTGTTCGTTCAATCAAGAACGTATTTCTTCGTTAGTTGAGTTATCGGTTAGGATTTTGAAAGAAATTGTGAATGAATCCCGCTCTGATGCACCGATACTTTTAAAAATATCATTTTGGTGTGTCGTGTCGTGTTGGATACCGTATCCGACACTTCTCGAGGGAAAAATTTACAAAAAAATCCGTGTCGCCGTATCCATATCCATGCAACATAGAATCTCTGGTACTACATGGTGTATTCTTAAAAATTTGTAAATTCGATCCATTAGCATTTTCAATTGCTTTAATTGTGAATCGTCTGGATTTTAGATTAATAAACTTTTACTTTGTTTCGAGTATCGACAAATAAATTGTCCTCTCGGAGCTCGCTGAATTTGACGTACCACTTATTTAATAATTACGAACAAATACTTAACTTTTTTAAAAAAAATGAGGTTAGGAAAGGAAATTTAATTATGAATTTGTGAGTAGCCCTTAAATTAATAATAATAAGATCACAAAATTAAATATTATTGGCATGAGTTAGTGAGGAAATTAAATTCTTCACCAAATTAATAGGCTATATTTTGAGTTTTCTGGTACGCATTTGTTTTCTCATTTTTGTAAATGCTTCCCCGTGGCCGTGTGGCAACATATACAAGGACATCAATTTTGTTCACTTCAAAATTTCCGCCAATTATTTGGTAAAGAGTGGTTATAGTTTATAGTTTAGATGACCACAAACTATACCTAGGTTTAACCATATCATGGCCACTCAATAATTTTAGGAAGTCTACTTACTTTCGCGATTTAGCAATGAAATTTATCGTTATATTTAAAAATAAATATTCCAATCTATAACAAAATGAGATATAATATGTTAAATAGTATATTTTAGTTATTTGATGTTAAACTAATTTAATCAAAAGTTCCTTGTTCAGACTTTTAAAAATGCAACTACCATAGCATAAAAATTTTACACTTGAGTATTTCGACTTGGTTCAACCAAAATAAATGGACTAATGTCATATTTCTTTAGCCCCAGGTGTTCCAAATTGCGTGTCTCGACTCCTGAAGATATAAAAGTGTTAATCGTTAGTTACTGATATCAAATTCAGCCGACTCTTTTGTAGGAATTTGAGCACGGGACTTGCATTTGGCATTTTCTCTTAGAAAGATTAAAAGACGAAAATACCCATGGAAGAAAAATGGATGTAAATGATGTGATGGTTGATATTCATGGTTCCACTTAGCACATGGTGCACACATGCTAGGTCCTTTTTTCTTTTTTCTTTTTTTTTTTCCGTTAATTTCTTTAATTATATATTATGTGTATGTGTGCACGAAGGACCCAAATATTATGAAGTGGATTCTGCTCTATACATGTGTGATTCTATAATATATTAAAAAAAAAGGTTGTCTTAAGAATATAAATGAATTATGAATTATCCAATGATTATTTAGGGAATTGTTGGCTGGAAATGAAGGTGAAATGCAACGAAAATGGATGGTATGTATTAAGTTCCATGTGCTACATGTGTATGGTAGGGGAACATGCTCATCAATTTCACCTTATTATTGTTTTTATTTTAATTAATTCATCAATAAAAAGAATTCTATTTGATTTAACTTCTTCATCTTATTGATCTAAGTTATCCCCCATTTTTTTTTTTTTTTTTAACACACGCACACCCAAATGAGATTTGAGGTGTATGCCACGTTGTATGTGATGAGACATAAACTCAAGCTCATATCAGAGCCGTCCACGTGTCGCCATCTACTTATTTAGAGCTTGGACGCTCGCATTAATGGGCTCGCGGGGCGACCCAGCCCATTCACTTGCTTGACTACGGATCCAGGCCCATGAGCCTCGGCCCATTTTTCGAGCAATGGTTCCAACTGTCCAACCCAACGCCTATGCTGGGGCCCTCCAGGCTATCCCATCCCCAGGTAAGCGCTTCACGAGGGGCCCATCCTTGAACGCGCTCGGGGTGTTGACGTTCAATGGACATCTGCTGGGGCGAACCCCTTCGTGCGTCCCTACGAGCGTCACTAATGCTCGGGCAAGGCATACACCAGGGCGCAGGCATCCGTTCGCCTGTACCCCATATCTAAAGCCTTCCCATACGCTCGACACTCGCCAACAACCTCTGACACAGTGGCAGTACGCACCTCGTACCTGACACACCGCCCACTTTTCAGAGGTATCACTTTCATATCGTCACAGGTCTCCACGTGTTAGGGCAACACAGGTTTGGGACCACATGGTCAAATTACCTAAACCAACCTCATCCCTAACATATAAATAGAGGGAAGCACATGCATTCTTCCCAAGTCATCTTCCTCCACAAGAATACTCTGCATAAAACTGGGCATTTTCCCTTGCTTTCCCTTCTTCCTTCCAAGCTCCGCATTTCACGCACCTCAGTTGCATCTCTGTCCCACTTGCACTCTTGGTGTTATCCTAGCTGGAAGAACCCACGCTTAAAGGAAACCTAGTTCCTGAGGCACCTCGCCTGTGATGGTCTTTCCCTTTTTAAACAAATCTTGAAAGTGTTGGTGATTTAGTACGTTTCCAGTTCTTGCACCATCAGTATGATTTTCTTTTCTTTTGTTCGTAAGTCGTAACTAAACTGTAGTACTATTAAGTTATATAATTTAACGGTTCAATATTATGTTAATTTAATTAATTAATTTTTTTTATTAAAATCCTTAAAATTATAGTTATTATTAATACGAAGAGTTTTATGAATGAACGATCTGATCCGCTCAAACTGGTATAAGTTACCAAAGTAATATAAGCTTTTAATCATTTACATCGACCAACTCTTGCCATTGTTTTTCAACCCCATTACATAGATGATGTGACAAAAAAAGCTCTCTTTATGTTAGGTGGTTCCGAAGAAGAAAACATTTATATCGCACATTATTAGATAAAATAATTTTAAATATTCAAGACTTAATTGGCAATGTCTAGAGCCAAGCCAACTATATCTTATAATTTTCTAATCAATTGAAAATAAATAAATACAAATTTATTTATGACAAAATCTTCGATTATATATACAGTCTTTACTTACCACAAAAAAATAAAATAAAAATAAATACCACATTGCTACGTTTTAATCCATAGATAAATGTTGAGATTTCAACTCTTGAAACACTTGAGTTTTTAAATTCGGATTTCATTAAATGGTTTTAATTTTATACTAATTTATTATGAATGTGAGTCGAATCGAATCATTAAAAACTTGTACAATTATCTGATTGAACTAACTAGTATAATATTGAATCAATAAGTTGGTTGCTTCGGGTTATGATTATATATGCCTACATATATAGTTAACGTCAGAAAGCTACTTTTAACTATTAGCTTTTTCTTTGTGGTGGTTGGTTAGGAAAGCTAACGAGGAAAAGTGAGTGTAAAAAGCGGGTTATTATAATAGAAAATTGATGTCGCATTAATGTGACAGGTTATTATACCTTGTCTCTGTCAATATATTTAGTTAACTAACTAATTAGAAGTGCAAATCAAGTTTTAATTAATTAAGTTTATTTATTTACTGTTAATCACTGTCCATGCAACTTGTTCTAATATATCTTAATCCTTTTGCTATTATTTGCTAAGTATGTTTAATTAATGTTCGTGTTAGATAATTAACAACGTAATTAAGATGATGACAATACCTGCAAATAAATAAATAATAAATCTGGAAAGGAACTGATAAACTGGTGCTTGTTCTTTTCTGCAAATGCTAGGCTACGGCCGTACAGGACCGCCCGATATTTATACCCAATTTATATTATCAAAAAAAATATAAAAAAAATATTGAATTTATATGTAATAATACTATAAATATATGAAATATTTATAAGATATAAACTGAAATTTAAAATTAACATCATATCTATTATGTCTTAAAATATGAATATGTTTAAAGGGGATCATTGAGGACATGTGGTCAAACTCGACGACAAATTGATGAACTTGTTTTTGAACAATCGAACTTATAAGAAGTCCTAGGGTCTAGGGACTAGGCTCGGGAGTACAACCACTAAAGGAGATTAACGTTATAATGAATTCAGATTCTTTAAAAAAATCGATTATCAAGATACATCATGATACGTAATAAAAAAGAGTGAATAAAGGAGGAAAAAAAGGAACATTTTGATAAACAACCATAAATACTAAATATTTTGCAAGTAATAAATTAATCTCACTCGTGAACTCACAAATAAGATGCAGTTAACACGGCCTCAAACTCTATCAACTCGGTTCGACTCGTTTGTCCGTCTAATTCCAAAGATGACAAAAAAAAACTCTAAAAACTGGACAAAATGGAATGAAAAACGTAACAAGGTGCCAAGAGAAAATTATAGTTGTTGTGGTATGTACTTTAATTGTTTCTAATTTGTCAGGTTGTGCATGTTTTAAGGTTTCCGTTAGGAGGGCATTACATGAAATCTGGTGAATTTCACATGGCATAAAATAAAAGAAATTTGTCTGTTAGTTTTAACGGCTCCACAAATAACGTTACTGATTCCCAACGTAGGGAATTTGTCAAAGAAAGCAACACCTAACGTGCCAGAGCCAGGCCACTCAAATTTACCCTATTCACTTGTTGCTTTAATTCCTCCAATATTATTATTTACTTTTTCGTTTTTTTTTTTTTAATCTACGCTCCTTATGAAATTACATAATTACCGCTCGTAACTAGAAGAAAATATTATGTAGTATATTTCTAGGAGTTTTGAAAATTACAGATAACCCATTTCTTTGGATTTCTAGGTTTATCAATCTAGTTAATTTTTTGGTATTTATTGAAAATGAGGATCCCGACCCTTAGCGACTGTCGATGAAGAAGGCTAATTTCGACGGAGACCAAGAGTTGAGGTCCTCATTTCGGCAATTAAATCTGGTAAAATTCCTCGTTTTAATTTCTATACTGATGATGGAAAGTCTGAAATTATTCAAAGTAAAAATAGAAAAAATGTAGTTCGTAAAATTAAATGGAGTATTAAAATAATAAATTATGAAATAGTTTGAATCATCAATCATGCATTTACGCCCGCCATGACTTCCTGTAAGTAGTTCCCTTGAAGAAGAAGCATGATTGAAAAAAGGAGGAAAGGTAACACCCCTCCACGACCCATGCATGAAGGGAAGATGTCGGAGAATTAATGCACTCCCATTATAATAGACCTTTCATTGCATTTCAAGCTTTGCTTTTCTTTTATATATATATATGTATATATAAATAGGGCGGGTTGTTTATGTTTGCATTCCTGCGGGATTTGGTAATTATAACTCGTATCTCTTTGGATGAAAATACTATACAAGACCATTTCAAATTTGGAAAATTATAAATGAACCCATTTTGGTTGGATTTTTTACAAAATCATTTTTGAATTACTCATATTTTCCCACTAATTAGTTCATCATAACTGCTAACTAAAGGGGGAAAAAAAATTCTCATGAATATCAATTTCCGAACGAATCATGTGTTGATAATCCAAAATGTTCATAAACTATTTGTTTGTCATTTGAGAATAATGTGTGTGGGGATTGATGTGTGAGTAACTAATTAGTGGTGAAATATTGCAAATTCAAAAAAATATTTCGTGAAAAATCCTATCGGAATGGGTTCTTTTGTAATTTTTCAAACTTGGAAGAATATATTGTATAATATTTTCATCTAAGATGGTTCAAGTTATAATTATTTAATCTCGCACGGGGTGTATACGTAAAAATACTCTATAAGGTATATTAGTTAAAAAAACCTTAGGGGGGTTTCTTTCGTTTTGGAATTTCTTTTAAAAGAAAATACATATTGATTGCCACGTTAATATAATTACGGAATTATACCAATTCAAGATCAAACAATAAAACCTTTAGAATTCTCACCCGATGAATTTTTTTTTTTAAATAATATGCTATGCAAGCCAAAGGAAAAAGTAACCAAGTAAAATTAGCCAGAAAATACGATTTAATTCGCATTTAATTATCTTTTCAAGATCACGAGATCAATATAATACGAATTCCTAAATTTGCAAATCAACTCGTTTCAACTTTCAACTTCTCAAGCATCCAGTCGAATTTGATTTGAATTATGGAGGGAATTGATGAAGTGCCATTACTTTATATAATAAAAGAAAAAGAAAAGGTAAAACAACTTTACCAAAATTTGAGGTTCGACCATGAAAGAATGGGGTAAAACCGTAAAAACAAAAACTAACCGAACCTTGACTGGAATTGGAATATCACTTTAGCTGTAAGAAAAGGTTATATATATATATATATATAGGGTTAGACCCGCCAAAATTTTCTGGTAACAAAAGATGGCCTACACAATCTTCACTTTCCTTTTCCATAATGTAAAAAGATGTTAATTGAGTGAATTTTAATAAAGTTAAATACCAGCCCCACTTTTTTCACACTAAACATGTATGCCCCCATTGCTTCTAGGTCAAGACATATATATATACACATACATAAATACATACATGTATATATGAAGGGCAATCCTCCAAGATTTAACTCAATTTAAAAAAACCATCGTAATCGAGATAAAAATTGGGGGTAAATAGGTAATTTTGGAGCTCAACCGTTAGTACCAAATTACAAATCATGATTAACTTGCACATAATTACAATCATTACCTAAAACCATATAGTTTGTAACCACTCCTTGTTAACTAATTGACCAACATCAGATCAAACTTCAGGTGGGAAGTCGTTATGATATATTGTTCTCATTTGGTCAATCCAATCATTTTCTACCTCTGAAGGTGTCTAAACCAATTTTTAGAGTATAATTAAATAATTTTACAATATTATATGAGTAATTAATTATACCACGACGAATGGAAGCATTGAGGTTAAGTGAAATTCATAATTAATTAGGTTTAGTTAATCTGAATTACCATAACAAATATGTACTAATTGAGATCACTTTCAGTGTACCTGATACAAATACCTAAATCAACCACTTGTGAGAAAAAAAGTTCACCAAAAATGTAGAAATATTTCATTGACAAATGTCCCAAATATATATATAAACAAAGACCGTAATTTATAATATATGATTACGGAAACGGTGACACGAATACGATACGTCAATACAATTTTTTTTTAATATGATAATGTTACTTTTGGTGAAAGGGTAAAAATAAAAACTTGGAAATAAATTGAGTGTTTGCAGTGTTCGGGGCGTGAAGTGCAGTTATGATGGGAAGCACTTGCATTGTTGCATGAAGAGCATAATACTGCCTCCCAAAAGTGCACTGCTTACTTGGCTCTAAAAGAGCACAAATTAAATTTCAATTTTTCTTTTTTATTTTACATTATAATTTATAATAGGTAGATTGGATTGCTTTTCATGGCACCTAGGTTAGTAGTAAGATTGACATCTTACACGTCCCAAAATATAACAAGTAAATTAAGATTTTAAATATAACTAATTGATATTTCATATGGGTGAGTTTGGAAACTGTATTTACGTTCAACGGATTCGTGGATTCGAGACGTGATAAAATAATATCAAAATCACTCATTAATACAAGAGTCAAGTATTATGTAGGGTAAAGTGTTGCGCCTATAAGAATTACTTCTGAACTCGTGAGACAAAGTCCTACATAGGCCAGAGTCGCTTGTAGAGTGTCAATAAATTGGTCATGGGTTATATCATGCCCTCGACAAAAATGTTATGATTTTGGAGGAGGTGCAATTGTGATGCTCATGTCTCCCATCGGAAAAATAAGTTATTAATATAAGTTAAGAGTTCAAAAGTAACCAATAGATATTCTTTTACTTGGTGATTAATTTTAACTTAAATTTTGATTATACTTGATGGGTTCGAAAATTTCATTCGTATTCAACGAGTATGCAAATTTTAGTGGGATAAGTAATTTATATACTTCTTTTTTTTTTTTTTTTTTTTAAGATAAAAAACTAAGTTATTATGAAACTGAATCAAGAAAATAGAAATTGTTTTATTTTAACTAGAGACCGAAAAATAGAACCTATAATTAAAGTAATATAACAATGATATGTAGATGTAAAACAAGAATTAACCATCAAGTGGTGTAACTTAGCAGTTCGACGCTATGCTAACTTAATCAGAAGTCTCAAGTTCGAGTCCTTGAACACACAGTTTCCATTAGTAAGAAGAACTTTACACCCTAACTGGTTCGTCCCGACTCGATCCATAGAAATGGGTTTTGGAAAAAAAAAAAAACATTGAGCCTCCTAAGGTAAATACAGTATTCTATATATGATGGGACCATATTATTTGAAAGAAAGTCCAGAGATAATTCTTATGCAATTTTAATAATTAAAACTGTTCTTATTTTTTGGATTAAAACCTAAGCAAAATTGAATCATGGCAGCGCATGCATGTAAAATATGGGAAAAGGCTTCAATTTGATTGATGTCTCCATATAATTAATCTACATTTTTATTATTAGTTTTCATGAGAGATATTAACTTGAAACATATTCATGGGTCTTCTTTGAAAATTCCCCATGAGTTGAAAAAATTCCTCTTTGCTCCCCATTTTCAAAAAAGTTCCTTTGAACTCCCCAGATGAAAATCAAAATTCCTCTTTACTCCCCATTTTTTTGAAATATTGTATAAAAATTCAAGAATCACGTAACTAAATCACCAGATCTGGTATATTTTACTCAGATCTGTGTTATAATTCCCATATGGGGATTTTTCGGGAATTCTCCACATATATATCATTCTTTCGCTAATTATTTTTAAAAAAAATATGTCAATTTCCTAATTCATCAATCATTGTATTGTGTGCTTGCATTAAAGTTAAAATTATATATTTAACAAAACACTTAGTATCTTTTCTCAGTTCATTAGGGAGCTTGATATCCATAGTCATTTTTAATTGCACTAAACTAATATTCTCATCGAGTTATATGTACCTCAAAAGATACGATATTCGACTAAGAAATTATGTGTCAAACTTGTTTGAAAAATAAAAATTTTCTTGACTAACTATTCTACTACTCACCCTATTTGCTTAATTTATTTTTACACATATAAATTATACATTTACCCTCCACCAATTATTAATATTATTGAATATCCATAGGCATACATTATTATTATTAGAAAAATATCACCACTTCACACAATCCCCAATAATAACTAAACAATTCAGTTTCAAAAAAAAAAAAAAAAAACTAAACAATTCACAACTCAAATAATATGATCCTAAAAATAAAATAAAACCCCAATAAATTGAGATCGCACCTTCACACAAACCTTAAATCATGGCGATCCCTAAAAATAAAAAATAAACATATCTTGAACCATACTCCAGCATTAAAGTTGGTGGCAATCCATTCCAATCCAATCCAATCCAATCCATTCCTTCCTCCCCTCTTTTAATTTTCCGCATCCAAACACGTCCTTATCTGGACCCTCATTAACCTGCGCCGCGACTCCCGGCGCAAGATTAACAACTCAGTTTCCACCCAAGCAAACACCGCCTAATTAATTCTCAAGGAAAATAATATTTAATTTAATATTAGCCAAGTAATTTAAAATTATTTATTTAATTAAATAAAGATTGAATTCCGTGGAATCAGGCTCAGCAATTCCCCGTGAAATCAGTTCCGTCTGTTTGGAATGTTCGTACGGCGTTACGGTACGGGCCCCTCTGTTCCGTCACAGTGGTAGTTTTAATTTTTAATTAATTTTTTAATTTTTCACTTTTATCGAGGGGGTGAATTGTTATTGGTCAATGGCACCATAGGGAAAAATCAGGAATAGTAAATATATATATTCTTGCATGGGTTGGTGGTTGAATCTATTTAAGAATTTAGTGATTAAGAATTTAATATGTAAAATACTGGGACATAATTCAGATTAGATTGTGATTTAGTGGAACAACTCTTTTTGTTTAGTATCTTTTAATAGTGGAATAATTATTATTAATCGCTCTCGCTAAAATCTGGACCATATAACAATGATATAATAAATATAAGGGTATACATGCATATAATTAATTTCGGTTTGATCACTTTTAATTTTACAATGAAAATTTTGAGATGAAGTAATTATTATGAGAGAAATAATCTTAAACTTTTAAAGATCAAAGGTTGGATTGAGGAAATATGTTAGTTATATAACTCAAACCATCACAAAAAGTTAGGGTTCTGCTCTCCAAAACCAAAACCTTCAATCAAGCACACGCCATCAATTAAATTAAGAAAAAATAGTATCGTTGTGTAGATATGAACATTTGTTATACCTGTGTTTTTAAGTTGAACTCGAAGATATTTTTTATCTTAAAGTGGAATGTTAACCCCTCAGCCAAAAAAATTGTTATTAATCTTAAAAGAAAAAAAAGAAGAAAAAAGAAATATAGGATTTGCCATAATTTGTGTAAAATAAATTCCTTGTCAAAGTACATATCAATGCAATTTCCTTTACTTAAAAATAAAGAATCTAAAAGCAAACAGCGGTGTACCTCAAGAACCTTTGTCCCTTTTGCATTTCCATGTACTTCCTCATCAATAATTTACCAAAAATAAAAAGAAAAAAGAATAATCAGCTTCGGCACGTGAGTGACCGACGGTGGCACGTGACGGCATCAGACAGAGTGGATAGAATTGCAGTGGTTAGTTAACTTTATTCTAGTTCAACAGAGTCGGTTAAATTAGAGGAATCACCAACCACGGTTAAACGGACAGTTAACGGTGAATAAGGTAATTAAGCGGAGAGGGTTTGGCGGTTAGTTAACGGGCGTTAAGTTTAACGTCTTCTGAGCGTTGCAGGTCTATAAAACCTGAGCCAGAGGCCGTTACGTTGGGTGTAGTGCTTCTTCTTCTTTCTTTCTTCCTCTGTCTCAATTCTCTCTCTAGAACAGTTCGGTTTATCTCTCTACATTGTCGGGTTTTGGTGCCCATTCTTGTCTGGGGAGATATAGAGAGAGAGTGGGAGCTTCGGGGTATGGCAATGGGGATGTCTTCGAAGAAATTGGCGGTGTCTCTGGTTTCTTTGGTGCTGCTGGTGCTTTTTGTTGGAGCTTTGGGGAGGTTTCAGAAATTGAGGTTGGTTTTTGAGTTTTTGTTCCCCTTTTGGGCGGGTGTCTGATTACTCTGAAAATGCTCTGTGTTTTTGAAGAGGATGCATTTGATCCGTTTGCGAAATTCAGCTGAAACTTCGTGTTTTGCTGTTTTCTCCTACAATGGTGGCCTTTGGGGTCTTCGTTCTGGGTTTTAGTTTTAGTGTTTTGGTTTTCCAATAGATTCAACAAAAGATTTTGGGATTTGTTTTTCTGAAAGCAAGCTGCATTTTCTACAAAACTTATGGCGATTTGTTACTCATCTTCTTAGCATAATGTTTGGAAATGATGAGATTAGTGTTTTAACTCTTCATGTTTTGTGTTTGTTTCTTCAGCGATGTGGAGAAAGAACAGCTGCGGAGCTCTCCGAACTCAACAATGGAGGCCAAGTGAGTAGCTCTCGTGTTTACTCAGTTTTACATTCTTTCATTTCTTTGCTGAGTCAACTCGGTCTACACCACTCAATTCCAGCCGTTGAGATCCCGGCCTCTTGAGCAGATCTCAACCGTTTAATTCCGTTAATACGTAATTCTCCTTGGATTCCTCCATGTCAAAACACATTCCCTATCTTCTCCCCCACCAAATGCAGTCATTGCGCAGACCCAAAAGCAGTTATTAGTTGCTTCCCTTCTCTCTTTCTCTCTCTTAAAAAGCAGATTTGACGGGTTTAACGGTGTGTGATTCGTATAATCGTTGTATGTATGTATATTGTATAGTGTACGTATATACGGCCACCGCCGTCTCCCCCACTAGCTTGGTCCTTGAGCAGTGTACTCCACTGTGTGTTGTGTGTTTATTCTTAATCTTAGCATAGTATTTCTGTACTTCCACCTTTTTTCCCACGTAAGAATACTAATAACTGTAAATAAATGGAATGTGCATAAATAAATCGCCCCTGCTGACATCCCATGTGAAATACTATCACACCCTTTTCTTTCTTTCCCATTTTCTTTAATGAATTCACTGTGAAACCAGCTAAAGCTGCTTTGGTTTGGCCCAAATGGTAACATTTCCCAGTCAAAATATTAACATTTTCACTGTGTTTTGATGGGGCTAATAAATGTGGATGGGTTGTTTCAGGTTGGAGGCTTTGAAGGAGCACGCTGTGGATGACCCAGAAGAGGTTGCCAGAATGGTTGAAATGTGGGTGATAGTTCAATTTCTTTGCCTTTTGTACTTCAGAGAATTCTTGAAATCTGCCTTTCTCTGCATTTAATGGCCACCTTCTCCATTTTAACTGACAATATGTGGTTTAGTATCAGTTGCTGTTAGTCTTACACTTGTTATTGCTGTGGTCCTCTAAGATTTACCCCACCCCACCCATATGCTCTATATAAATCAATCTTTATTTTTTTATGATTTTTCTTGCTTTTTCCAAGGTTCTTTTACACTATTTTTATATTGGGTTTTTCCTTATCTTAAATGAAGAAAAAGCTAAAAATGATGTTCTTGCACCTCTGTTCATCACATGGGCTTCTACGATTTAGTCAGATCCCTGTTTCTCGCCGTATAATATCTTGATTTATTCATGTCTTGATGATCATATCCAATTTCCTTAGCTTAATAGTTTATGTGTGATTTCTTGATTTGGATATCTGCTGTTAGAAATGTTGTGTGGTGGTGGTGGTGGCCACAATCTGTAAAGCTACTTCATTCCATTGTAGTCATGTGTGCATGTGTGTGTGTCTGAATTATAGCATCAAGTGTGACTACAGCTAACTTTGCATAAACATGCATGTGTGTATTCAATGATGGAGAATGTATTCTCCCTGTTTCCATGTCATGTGCCCCAGCAAAGACAAAAGTGCTTGCAGCATTGCTGCTGCTGCTCCTCCCTTAATCAATAATTTTCACTTTTCCAAATCTTTTCACAGCTTCAATTGAATAGTGAATTACCCAAATTGCCCCTTATTGCACTGTTGAATAGCCATGGTAGCTCTGTAATCGCATTGCATTTCTTGATCCATCATCAATACTTGATTTTTCTGTTGCTCATGTAACCTTTTCTGTCGACAGGGCCACTAGTAACAGCACTGCGAGGAGACAGCTCGGGTTTTTCTCATGTGGCACTGGCAACCCGATCGACGACTGCTGGCGCTGTGACCGCAATTGGCACAAGAACCGCAAGCGCCTTGCTGACTGCGGCATTGGTTTTGGCCGTAATGCCATCGGTGGCCGTGATGGACGTTTCTATGTCGTCACTGACCCTAACGACGATGACCCAGTTAACCCCAGGCCCGGCACTCTCCGTCACGCCGTCATCCAAGACCGCCCTCTGTGGATCGTCTTCAAACGCGACATGGTTATTAGGCTGAAACAAGAGTTGCTCATGAACAGCTTCAAGACCATCGACGCGCGTGGAGTCAACGTCCACATCGCCAACGGCGCGTGCATCACGATCCAGTTTGTGACCAATGTTATTATACATGGCTTGCACGTTCATGACTGTAAACCCACCGGTAATGCCATGGTGAGAAGCTCGCCGACGCATTATGGGTGGAGGACTATGGCGGATGGAGATGCTATTTCTATTTTCGGGTCGAGCCATATTTGGGTTGATCATAATTCTCTCTCTAACTGCGCCGATGGTCTTGTGGATGCTGTCATGGGATCGACTGCGATCACCATTTCGAATAATTACTTCACCCACCATAATGAGGTAATTCTTGAATTCTAATGTTCTTTTCTTCCCGTTTAATGGATATTTGTTTGTTTTGGAGTTGATTAATTGAATTATATTGATGAAACAGGTTATGCTGTTGGGGCATAGTGATTCATACACGAGAGACAAGCAAATGCAGGTGACTATTGCCTACAATCACTTTGGAGAGGGCCTTATTCAGAGGATGCCAAGGTAACTCAATTTAAAGTAAATTACACTTGCCTCCCTTGCAAACTATGGTCAAATTACAAAAATCCCCTGTTATTCCTTCCATTAGACATGGTTTCTTGCAAGTTGTAATTTGTCAAAGGGGGTAAATGTAATGTCCCTTTAATTTATCACCGTGAAGAAAAGACTAATTCTGGGAAATTGACCACATGATCTAATTTAAAAACTGGTTCTAAAAATGAATGCAGGTGTAGACACGGATACTTCCACGTGGTGAACAATGACTACACTCACTGGGAGATGTACGCCATAGGCGGAAGCGCAAACCCCACCATCAACAGCCAGGGCAACCGCTACCTCGCACCAACCAATGCTTTCGCAAAAGAGGTACACGCAGCAATAAACCAAACCTACATTCGAAAAATTAAAGCACCATAAGTAGTTTATTAATCTAAACACCGAATTACAATCATAATCAGGTGACGAAGAGAGTGGACACAGATCAAGGCCAATGGAAGGGGTGGAACTGGAGATCAGAAGGCGACCTCATGTTGAACGGAGCCTATTTCACACCATCTGGAGCTGGAGCCTCAGCAAGCTATGCCAGAGCATCAAGCTTAGGTGCAAAATCTTCCTCCATGATTAGTTCCATTACTTCCGGTGCTGGTGTCCTTGGCTGTCGCCGCGGCCACCAGTGCTAAAAACGAGTTTTCTTTCTTTTTTTTCTTTTTCTTTTTCCCTTTTTTTTCCATTTAGATCCCGATTCAATCCCTGAGAGGTCGATTTTATATATCCGTATCTGTTCATCATCCATTCATACATTGGCAAGTGTACATTTTTTGCACATGTCCAACACCATCCACCCCCACAAGAAAATGGATAATTGTTGCTCAACCTCGGCCTGGTTCACTTCAAAAACTATGATACTCTGGAAGCAGGCGCGGAAGCGTTGTCCAAATCCATTGTTATTATTATTGTTACTATCATTATTACTACGTCGTTTCTTTTTTTCGCTTCGATGTATTCCAATTCCGGCCTTCTCAGGATTTCTTCACCCTCTCCCATTTCCTAACCACCATTTCCATTCATCTGCCTTCAATCCACAGAAATTGTGTTGGCTTTTGCCTCTTCTTCATAGGAACTCTGTAATCTCATCCCTTTCTCTTCTCTCTTTCTTTTTTGGGTTCTAGTTTTCTTGAGTCATACAAGTCTATAGTGTGAATGTCAAAACCTTTTGAGTTATCTGAAAAAAGAAGCAAAAAATTGAAAAAAAGTGCAACTTTTGTAATAGATGAATGATTGTATGCTTTTGTCTTTGTCAATGAAAAGCAATGTTATTGTAATGATTTGAATGATGGATTGTGTTCTCACCTGTTGGGGTGTTTTCTTTGCCTTGTGATTATTACAGCATGTTTGGATTGGTAATTTGACATTAACCTTAATCATGACTGTCGGTTGTCTAATTATAATTTCTTCCTATATTCCAGCTTCTGAAAGTAAAACAAAAGTGGTGTCAACTTTTGTCGTGTAAAACTGTAAATTTTATAATCATTAAAAGGTTCAGATTTTACATAGGATGCTTTCTTCTTCAAGCATTGGCTCCTGTTTTTTTTGTTCCAACTCGATTTAGTCGAAACCAATTCATTATATAGTACGTATATCATGCTTCTCTCATTATATTAATTTGATCAGACCCGAATGGAACCAAATATTTTGAGTGTGTCGCATCGGAAGTAGTTGTAATCATATAAACTAAGAAAATAACTGTTCAATTCATGTACAATTTCAAATTAGATCTTGATGAAAAAGGAACTTTTTAAACATTTCAAATCATAGTACTACATCTTATCAAGATCTTGTAGAGCATGACCTACGTGTTCTATGAGCGAAAATAATTAGAGAAATATAAGAGAATCATCCAAAATTTAAAAAATATATCAACGCATAAATCATCTGAATGCAAATGCCAAACATTCATCTAAGTTCACAAAAATCTGAAATTAAAGTACACAAAAATGAAAAATCACAGAAATAATATAGTAAAGAATAGTTGATAATGAAAGTTCTTGAGAAGTAAGCTCACCCCACCCAAAAAAGATTGAAGGGTTTTTAGTCAATACAAACACGGGAAAATAAAGTAATATTGGTACATGTACTATGTACCCTGTATCTGCCTTGACAGCTCCTACATATCCACCAATTCATACTTCCTTTTTCTCCACCATTTATGTTCTGAAAATTCTACTTTTTATTCGATTCGAATGAATCTAATTAATTATAATGATAAGTATAATACACTTTCCCAGTTTTATATCAATTTGGCCAAATCAAATTTAAGCTAGAATTACCGTTTCTGCCGCCCTACCCAACTCATTCTTGATTTTAATTTGAAAAAGATATATATTTGAATAATATGGAAGAAAATAAAATGCTTATAGTATATCCTACAAAATAATTTTTTTATTTGTTTCCTTCAAATTTTCAAATTCATATCACACGAATATTTTTTCTATGAAATTAAATTGAATTTAGAGCACATTTTACCATTATGATTTAGATGTACCCTAAAATAACCAATCAAAAAGGATTTAAATTTTAAAGTTTTTTCAATATCTCTAAACCAAAAGCCTTGCATGTGATGATGTGGGCCCGCTATTTAATGCATTCACCTACAAGCCCAGCCCACACCATTAATTTATCATATATATATATATATATATTTATATGAATCATATGAAAATTTATGACTATTACTATTTATTTGATTACTCTGGTTGAAATTCTCACCAAGTATAATATAACAATTATAAAATATTTGTTTTTGTATTTCACTGATTTAATCGAATCAAATCAAGTTCCGATTAAAATTAACTAGGATCAAACCTTGGCTATTATGATTTACCTAACGGGAATCAAGGGAACAAGCCCTTGATTACTCTACTCACCGCGTATTAGAAAAGATCTTAGGCAAGATCTAAGCAGTGCCTTCCTTTTTTATTTTTGTGTTAAAGTTAATGATTGTGGTGGTTGTTATGTAATTAATATGGCAGATATGATGACAGGAGGTGAAGAAAAAGGTTCCTAATTAATGACAATAAAGTGTAGAGCTAAAGTAATTAGGTCATGTTGGAGTACTGAAATGCTGATTTAAGAATTAAGATTAATGTAGTTAGCTAATCTTGTGGATTAATCTTTTATATTTAATTTGCTAAATGAAAATTTTGGACTTAAATCATGTTAATTACTTTATAAGTTAAATAAAAATTTGCTTTATAAATAAAGTGAATTGTTGACATAAAATTTTGGGATGATTGCTAATTACTAATTAGTAACTTTAAATTAATTGGCTATTAAAATTGAAACTCAGAAATTTGGAATTTTTAGGGTGGATTAATCCAACTATCCAAGAAAAGTGACACATTTTGGTTTTTAGTTAGGGCTATTAAACGGGCCGAAGAAATAAGCCCATTTAAAATTAAAATTCACCTAAATGTATGTATCCAAGTCCAAACTCAACCCATAGAAGTTAGGAAGTTTTAGCTTGTGCTTACATATAAAGACACTCCTATCCATACATACATTGTTGAATCACTAACAACGTCGTGCGCTTCATATTTATGTTTCATCTCCTATTTCACGATATAACGTGCTATATGTATAAAAAGGCGACCCATATTAGCAAAAAAAATCTTTTAAATTTTTTTCATATCATAATTATTTTTTCTCCTAATCTGAGCCGTTTCTTTATACACATGACGCATGTATATAAATAAAATAGGAGATGAAACACAAATATAAAACAAGAAATCCCAAGCCATCTAACAAACTCTCAATTCTTCATGTCTTATCACCAAAAAGCGTTGTCGTTGGGAAGCCCTTGAAATTAGAATTCCGCCCTATTTACCTTTACCTCGATCATGTTTTAACATGTTGAGATATTATATGTTTGTGATATATCACAACACGTATTTACTTTTTTAACGCTACTTAGTATAGCATGAGCTCATTTTCATCAACAAGATTTACGGATTGGTAGACTAATGAAACACCGAATAATACACAACAAATTAGAAAAGTAATCGATGTCTATCTAAAAAAGATAATACATTTACACGAAAAAGAAAGGAAAAAACAGAAAAGAATGCGACTCCCGAGATTTCCATGAATTGCAACAAGTGTAAGCAACACAATTTGCATGAATTTGCATGGCATTCAATATGAACTAGCTTGCATTAATATCACGTACACATCAATCAATACTATTGTTTCATCATTTATATATTTGGTTGACAATTTCAGTAAACATCTTTAATTTTCAAGAATGCGACTCCCGAGAGTGTTTCACTGCCTGCGATCTTAATGCTCCTTCAATCTTCACAACTGTCCATGAAAATTTTGCCCATAAATAGAGCTCCTTCTCATCCTTCATTCAATCAGAATCATCTAGCCACTTCTAATACGTGTTTTTTAGCGTGTGAGAGAGAGAGATGGGGAAGTTGTATCTAATTTTCTTGATTGTGGTTGTAGTAGCACATGCCACAGCAAGAAACATTCCAAATGATGCATTAGCCCCAGTTGGGAGCGCGGCGGAGAATGTGGTGGCAAACGCTAATGCGCCGGCGGCAAACGCCGTTGGTGACCAGAAAAATTTCATCACTTACGGTGGTGTAGGTGGATGGGCTGGAATAGGTGGCTTTTCGGGTGTGTTTCCGGCGATAGGTGGAGGAAGTGGGCTTGGAGGGCTAGGTGGCGGCGCCGGCGGGCTGGGTGGGCTCGGTGGAGGCACTGGTGGGCTGGGAGGGCTCGGTGGCGGTACCGGCGGGCTGGGTGGGCTGGGTGGAGGCACTGGAGGGCTCGGTGGGCTTGGTGGCGGCTCAGGGGGGGTTGGTGGTGTAGGAGGCGGCGGAGCTGGTTGCGGTGTTGGTGGTGGCGCTGGTGGAGTGGCCGGCAAAACTATACCTTAAATATGTTAATTTGCTTGGCATAGGTTATTTTCACTATTAGTAGGGTTGATTATGCGTTGTTCATCAATTTCTTGTAATGTTTCCTTTAAAATTTATGAATATCTTAGATTAATCAACTTATATGACTCTTGGGGGTTATTTCAAATTATTTCCTTTCGAATGATGCCAAGTTAAGATATGAAACAAGTTTAAATATTCAAATCATTTGTACACAGCTCGTTAAGGTACCTACAATTTATTGCAATAAGTTATCTATACTCTTTGAGACACCTATAATTCAATTAAGTATTATTGTCTCTAACAAGTTATCCGTACTATTTTACATAGCTATAATTTAACGAAATAGTCACTATAATCGATGTCGAAAACTCTGGATCTAGGGAAAAATGAAGGAAAGAAAATATGGGATGTTCTCATGATGTGGTTTTTGATTTATAGAGAAAAAAGGACACTATAGTTGAAGGAGCTTGGCTTTATATGTAACAGAAAAGATGAACAAACTCCATGTGATGCTTTGGAACCTAGACCCGAAAACCTGGCTGAGGACCTTCATAATCGCCCAAATCATGTCAATGTAAGGAAAAAAAGAAAATCGGTGATATACAAAGGTATATTTCGTTCATTCCTTTCTCTAAAAATCCAAACCGATCGTAATCATCCGACGAGCGTAAAACATTCAATTGATACCTATTTGGCCGAGATGTGTAACATGAATTACTTTCTTGATTCTTCTTTTATGTGTGTCATTACGAATATTTGACTCCCGGAGCAAGGTCTCATTTGTAATTTCTCTCGTCTTTTCCCAGGAATCTTTGTTCAAATGTTGGAATATTTTTCGCAATTTGTCAATTATGAGTGTTTTATTTATAATTAGCTAAAAATTTGGGAGTATTGGTAATTATCTCGAAAAAATCGAGGACATCAAAGATGGCCGTAAAATCTTGCTTTTCATATTCAAAGGGAAAGAATAAGAACAAAGTTTTCAATCAAGCCCATGAAGTTAGATTCCTTAGTTGCATTTATAAATCTGCACAAATCTACTTCATAAGTGTTTCAGAATCAGGTCATCATGGCTCGTTTTCCCTCTCTTTGCTTGCTACTTCTCATGTTGCTTATGATCAGCATTTCCCTTAGCTCGGGGCAACGCCCTCCACCAACACAAACACCACCTCCTCAATATCCTGGTGGCGGAGGTGGTGGTGGAGGCGGAGGCGGTGGTGGCGGGCCTTATGGAGGAGGTGGTGGGGGCGGGGGCGGGGGCGGTGGTGGTGGTGGAAGTGGTAACTACCCCGGTGCTGGCTCATCAGGAGAATTTGGATGGGGACGATTTGGTGGTGGTGGTGGTGGTGGCGGCGGTGGGGGTGGTGGTGGTCGTGCAGGAGGAATTGGAGGAGGTAGAGGCGGTGGCGATCCTCATTCAAAGGACCGGATGGCGGTGAATGCGAGGAAGATTTTGCCGGGCTTTCCTTGAAAAGCGGAATTTGTAGTTCGTTGTGCATGCAAATGTTGTACCTTAGCTTGCTGAAGACTGAAGTTTAGGCTCAGTATTTTGCAATGGCAAATAAAGTTACATTGCTGTACTTCACCAATAATTTTGAATAAAATGTGTGGCTTATATACACTTCAGTTTGTTGATGGACTCAGTCACTTACTACTACACTTCAGCTTCGACTAGCGTATATTTCGATTTTATTTAATTCTCTCTCTAAGTTTTAAGAAATGTCAGCAATTTCAAACCCCCCCAAAGAAAAGGCATAACCAGGCAAGTAGTAAAAATTACTAAATGTAGCCCCATTCAAGAAACACCTTCCATAATCAAAATTACAATTACACCCATAAAGCAAACTTGCAATATGATCAATAAAAATTTCACAAATACATAAATTTCTTTTGCAATTGAGGCAAACAACAAGGGATTTTGGCAATCATCCCTACATAACACACACACGCACAATATCCATCTAATTACACAGCGCATCGCAATACAATCACAACAAACGATGATCATATCAACACTTATTGGCCACAGATAAACACACACACACACACCCCACTCCGAAACCATTCTTTGCTGATCCCGGTTTGCACGTTGTCTGTACTAGTAGCATAGTGTGCTCGAGCACATTACATGATAGAAACTATATAAATACGACATTCTACGTGCAGTATGCAGGAACAATAGCCGGGCGATAGACAAAAGGTCTGACCGTGTGAGAATAGCCAGACGGATGGTTGTAACTGAACTTGACACCAACGTTACTGTCTCCTAAATGTGTGCACTGTGCATGGAAGCTGCTGATAGGCCTAGCGAGACAAGCATCCCAGCGTTCACTCTCAGGCATAGTTTCAGCAACCGTGTAAATCCCATTTGAATTTGTGAATGCTTGATAGTTTAGAACTTCACCGGACTTGGTTATGCAAAGGACAGCTACCTCAGCACCTGTTATAAGAAGTGCAAAGTTACTAACCAGGAACAGTCAAAGCAAGTAAGTCGACATTCAACCAAACCCCATTGTATGAAAATGAAGAAGAGCCCTTTTCAAGTAAACGGGTATCAAAAGATAATCTTGCCTTGTAAAACATGGTCTTCAGGCCCAATCGAGGAATCTCCACACACATCACAGACAACTCTGCCATGTATTTCACCCGTCCACGATCTCACTCCATCTACCATTAAACTTGTGAAGAAAAGGATGATCATCAAGAGTCCTCTCCACTTGGACTCCATTCACAATACTAACACAGTGTCGGAGCCCCTCTGCAGTTCTTTTCCTCTTTCTCTGTCCAGTCTGAAACAAGTGAATACAACTATCAAAGACTACATGATGAAAATATCTAATATCCCACACCAAGAACATTCTCATGTAGTGCAATTTCCAAACTTTCACATTGATAATGACAATTCTAAATGTAAAAGGTTGCACAAAACCTTAATCAACTATATTGTCCTGACGAAAACCATAACTTCAAGAATGTAAGAAGATTAAGGATTGAACAAAAATATAATCAACATTTCATCATTCCATTGAATACCTAACACCAGTATAATGCTCACCCATCTACAATAGTTGATTAGGCCGATAAATGGAGGGGAAAGGTAAAGTCGTTGAGAGCTCAATCGCAACACAAAAGTACTGATAACTTAACAGCTTCTGTTATAGTTGGGTATTCAAAACAGAGCTGAAACAAATATCATCACACATAAATTGGCACATTCGTGACCCATATTTCCCCAAAGTTCTCTTCATATCCCCTATCACCCCTTTTTCAGACTTTCCCAACTAATATCCGAGCTCCAAAACAAACACAATCTCAAGTCTCAACTCAATAACATCATCAAATTGAAAAACCCCAGAAAAAGATTAGGAATAATAACCCGCTGCTTTACCAGGAGCGCGAGTGCGATCGGGAAAAATTCTTTCTAAACCCTGGTCTTATTGAAAGAAATTAAGAATTGAAAGAAGACGAAGATGAAGTAGAGGAAGGGGAGGAGACGAGATCCATACCTTGAACGATGAGAATGATGAAGATGAAGCCTGGCAATTGGGGCTACAATAACAGTGTAGTTTAATATCGTTGTAATACCCTGCGCTTGGCTCAAGATGGAAAAAAGCTTCAGCCTTGAGATTACTTAACATATGTTTCGATTTTAATCTTTACAAATCTCGTGAAAAGCTCCTTTAATATTTCGGTTGGTGAACGATTATAACTCTCTATTCTTTTTTTATTATTTTACTCTTGAAATTTTATCGTACTAATTTTAACTCTTAAATAAAAACTTAGGGACATGATGTACGTTTTTGGAGTTTGAATTGAAATTGCATAAATCATCATATCATTTAGTTGCTTTGCATATTTTCATTATAACAATATTTAGTATTTCGTACCAATAATCTTATTCACAAAGCAACATTTTCTTAAAATGTTCATAAAATCTTAAAAAGGATTTTAATGCCCAATTCAAATCCCCTTCTTTGGCAAAGCCACATTCGGTCACAAAATTTACAAATCTTGACACACACATATATCCCTTTCAACTAAATAAAATAGAAATTTTTTATTAACTTAACTAAGTTAAATATTTAGTAAATATGATTCAAATTAAAATAATATTAGGTAAAAAAATTATCATTCTTGTTTTCGCTTTAAAAGTAAAATAATTGATTAAATAAACTATATAGAGAATAAAGTAGAGAAAAAGAATGACTTAGGAAGAAGAAAGAAAGCATACAAAGCATGGTATTATAGGTATAGAGTCATCCATGGGACAAGATTTCCACGCCAAACAGTTCTATACACTTTCTTAATTACAGATAGCCCTTAATTTCCCCCCAAAAAAGAAAAATGGTTGATCAAATAGCCCAAGTAGCTCTTGAAACCCTCCGCGATTTGCTGGTTGAAGAAGCTCGATTCTTATACGGAGTGAGTGATCAAGAGGAGGAGATCCAAAGGGAGCTGAGAACCATCCATTTTTTCTTGAAGGATGCTGATGCGAGGCCCGATAGATACAACTCCGAGACCGTGCGCAACTACGTCAGAGATCTCAAAGATCTCTCCTTGAGAGCCGAGGATGTTCTTGAAAATTATGCTCTTGAAGTTACATCCAAAAGAAGAGGACGAACCCTGAAACATAAGCTGAGAAGATACGCTTGCATCCTGCGTGAGTGCTTAAGTGTCCACCAGACCGGAAAAGAGATCCAATTCATCAGGTCCCAAATGGCCGATCTCACCAAAAAGTTGGAATCCATGCCGACAATGTCCGCCTCAGGAGATGACGCCCAGCAACAGCAGCAGCAGCTCTTGCTGAGGCAAACATACGCGCATGAGGTTGAAGAAAACTTCGTCGGCATGGAGAAGGACATAGAGAGTTTGTTATCCTGGATTAAGGATGACCAAAGTCGATCTAACAGAGTGATATCCATATGTGGAATGGGCGGCCTTGGAAAGACGACTCTTGCTCGAAAAATTTACAACCATAGAGACGTGCAGAGTAGATTCGAAAGCCGTGCTTGGGTATGCATAAGCCAGCAATTTCAGCCCAAAAATGTTTTGCAACAGATTTTGGTAAAAATCATTCCAGAGGAAGAGGATTCGATTATGAGAATGGAATTAGCTGGATTGGTGGAGAAACTCTATGATGTCCTGAGGCTGAAAAAATGCTTTGTAGTCATTGATGATATCTGGGAAACAGAGCATTGGGACATCTTGAAAAAGGCATTTCCAATTGCAGAAGCTGACTGTAAGTTACTGCTTACCACTCGTAATGAAGATATAGCATCTGAGGAACATGTTTACAAACTCGATTATCTAACTGAAGATCAAGGTTGGGAATTACTTCTGAGAATTGCTCTCCCCAATTTCTACTCACAAGGTCAGTATATTCCATCTCCATCCACTTCATCTTACTCCAATGAATGATCTCTTTTCAATTTTGGTCCCAATAGTTAGTCATATTTTTCAATTTGCCTTCCTTAAATTCACTTTTCTCTTAAATTAAGTCTCATTGATCAATTTCCGTCCAAATTTAATGTTAGACCTTTAAAATAATATTGTTTACACCTTTTGTTACTTTTATATTTTTAAAAATACCCCAAATTATTTAAATTGTATATTTTCACTCCAAATAAAATATAATACATATTATATATAATATGTAATATATAAGTATTGTATATTATAATACATATATGTACATATATAATGTATATATATATATATATATATATAATATAATATGTATAATATACATATATATAAATAATATGTTTTAACAGTAGTAACATTTTTAATGGTCAACAGTTTGTTTTGGACGAAAATTGGTCAATGAGACCTATTTTTTTTTTTAAAAATGATTTTATGGAACGCAAATTGAGAACATGACAACTGTTAGGACAAAAATTAAAAATAAATTATATTAATCGAGAAAATAATAATTTTCTTGATTAGTTTATGATGAAAAAGTAGATGGTTCTAAAATAAATATATTAGAGGAATTAATATGAGCCGAATATATTATTATTGGGGGTTTTGCACTGTTTAGCTCCGTGTTTGATTATTTAACATGAAATAAGTAATTACACATAATTCCTATTTTTTGTTAAAATATTCCTGACATTGACGAAAATTTTGATAAAAATTTGAAAATATCCTCGTTAACTTTGGTCAATCTTTTTATTTCCATATTGTCCTTGGGGGTTGATTGTAACTGATTATATTGAGGGTTAAGTATAATATTTTTAATAAAAAATTTCAACCATTAGTTTTGAACAAAATAGAGTCATTATAACGACTATATTCCTCTCAACTACAATTTATTAATATGAATTAAATATTTATTATTAATATTAAGATAAAAATTAGAAATTAATTAATTATGGTAAAACTTAAACGTCAATCAAAAAATATAATTACTTATGGTGCTTTTATTATTAATTTATTTATTTATTTAACTTAATGAAAACAATTATTAATTCAATATTAGAAGTTAAAATTATTTTTTATATAGACATAAGTTAGTTGCTAGTAATTATTAAATAATAATTAATTATAAATTAAAATTACAGACTTTCGGTTTATAATATATATGTTAAAATTTTCATGTAAATATAAAAAAGAGAGATAGATAATACTGGGTCTAGTCCCCTCAATTTTCCTTTTACAAATACATAATTAGTAAAACTTCTAATATTGAATTGTTTCACTTAGATCCGATATGATACAAGACAAGTTTAGTTTCTAAATTTAACACTTGAGAATTGTCTGATATGGTTAGAGACGGAAGCAGGATTTAATATTGGGAGGGGGGAGGGGCAAGAGAGGGGGGTCAAAAATTAAAATATAAAAAATAAGGGGGCAAAAATTTTAATTTGAGAGGGGCAAAATTAAAAAAATCTCTCAAATTAAAAATTTCAAAACATATATATAAAAATAATTTTTTTCCTTCCGTCACTAGATACGGTGTTTGGCACAAACATGACACAACACGGTACTGATAAGGCATAAAACTACGCTCAAATCAGAGCCGTCCACGTGTCAATACCTGACTTCAAAGGAACTGGGCGCTCGCATTATTGGGCTCGCGGGTCATCCCAGCCTACTCCCTCGCTTACTAGAACAGGCCCATGAGCCTCGGCCGATTTTTCAGGTAAAGGGTTCAAGCTGACTGGCTTGATGCTCACTTCCTAACCCTCAGGGTCACCCTTCTCAGGGAAGCATCCACACGAGGGTTCCATTCCTGATGCTCGGGATTTTGGCGCTCAAGGGTCATCTGTCGTGGGGGGCCCATCCGTACACTCTTCGAGCGCCACCAGCGCTCGTGAATGATCCTACCCCCCCGCGATGGATCCGAACCTTAGCAAAGAGGACCTTGGGCCTCCCTCTAACGCGACCCTCGCCAACAACCTCTGATACAAAGGTAGTGCGCACCTTGCATCTGACACGTCGTCTCCTTTTCAGAAACGTCCTTCTCACACCCTCACAGGCTGCCACGTGTTAGGGCAACGCAGGTTTGGGACCACACGGTCAATTTACCCATTTACCCTCACCCCTAACATGTAAATAGGGGAGAACTCATGCTTTCTCCCCCAAGCCATCCTCTGCATACATACTGCATACATTGTTCTGGGCATTTTTCATCGGTCTTCTCAAGCTCTCTCACCACAGTAGCATCACCTTTGCATCTCACACTCTTGGTGTTATCCTAGCTTGAAGAACCCACGCACAAGAGGAAACCCAGATCCTGAGGCCCTTACGCCTGTGATGGTCTTTCCCTTTTCATATAAATATCAAAGTGTTATTGCATTTTAGGAAACTCACATTCCTGCACCATCATTTTTGGCGCCGTCTGTGGGAAACCATGTAGCACCCTAGACCCCAAGGCGCCACATCCCCCGCACTGTAGCCTCAATCCACGTATGAAATGGACCGTTCATACATAAACCAAGACCACAGCGAACGGGTGACAACAAAACGACGCTCTAGGCGGGACACTCTCCCCAACATAATCATGCAAACATGAATAGAAAAGCGGAAGCAATAAAGTCATTCATATATATATAGGTACCATATTTATTCCATAGATACATATAGGTACCATTTCTATCAATACATTAGAGTCTATTAATAATATACATAACCATGAATCCCAAAATACTAACATTGATCAATACATGAAATGTTCCAAAGGTAATATACATGAAGGTATGAAACTAGACCCGTGGAAATGCAAGACTCGACCAACTCCCGCCTAGCACAACCACGCTCAAAAGGTACCTGAAAAGTGAAGTATCAGTCTACCGAAGACTGAGTGAGGGGCAATAAATATATATAACACACGTCGCATGCAAGTTGTAGCCTCGGGTAAAGACTTTTAGAAAACAATAATTATATAGTTCAAGAATCTCATTCTTTGCCCGAGATTACAACTGTCAATTTTAACACGTTTAATTAATCATGCTTGTCAATATCATGAACATGTGGCCCCGGCGAGTAAGGGCAATCTCCAACCGAACTCCCAATCGTGAACAATACGTGATCATGCTTGCTTGCTTGATAATTAAGTGATCATGCAATTCATTGAGTGCTCACATAGACAATTTCATACTTGAAAACATGCAATAACCCGAGGATAACCCGACATTCCGGAGTGATCCCCAGTCTCCTTCTTCCTCCGGGTGATAGCGAGTTTGCAAGGCTCGACTATCCACGACATGGTGTGTGTAGAGGACATGACCCTCTAGACACGGAACTCCTTCCACCACTAATCTCCTAGTGGCTTCGGGGGTGATCCCAACAATGTGAGGATAATTCAGGAGTTACCCGTCAGCCCTTGCTTTCCCGGTTGGCTCAAGAATTACCCTCGGGCCCACGTGCAATCATGTACTCGCCAAACATACTTGAAAATCATGACAATCGATACATTCTTGCTTGAAACATTTATTACTTGGAAAACGTTTATAAGTATAATAGGTTTTGGCCGAAAACTAACACATAAGGGTTGTAGGGTTCGTTTTACCAAAACAAAACCTCACCTTTCTTGCAAAATATAATAAAGAAGCGTTCTAAGGAGCTTGCTCCTCGTCCACGCCCTCGTGACCTGTGCAAATACGACATATGAACATGAGACATGGACTAAAATGGCCAAAATATGACGAACGGCGAAAACGTGTCGAGACGACCTCGAAAATGCAATGTGGTATTATAACTTTTCGTTTCACATCATATTAACACATATTATAGCAATTCGGGGTCAAAGAAGTCGTTGGATCGAGGGGTCATTTTCGGAAATTTATGCAGAAACTTTTGTTCTGCAACACAGGTGGGAACGGCCGTTCCGGTCCCTTTTGCAAAAATGGGAACGGTCGTTCCCAAGGTTCCCCAAAACGTGCCCGCGTTTCTTTCCCTTAAAGCGCGCCTTTGAGCTGGGAACGGCCCTTCCGGCACAAGGCCAAAATGGGAACGGCTGTTCCCATGCTCGGCCGCTTGAATTTTGAAAAGGAATGGGAACGCCCGTTCCCACCAAGCCTTGGGGCTGGGAACGGTCGTTCCCAGCTTCTGCAACTGAAAGAAACAGAGCAGAAGCAGAGCATGCTCTCGGGAAGAAACAACAAAGCAACAACAAATTTGATTTTTGATCCCAAATACCATAATTTCTGGAAATATGATGCATCTAAGTTCAATAGACACTAATATAACATTTAAACACATAAAACATGCTATATCCTCAAGAATTCATGCTTTCAAGTTCATGATCAATTTGATCATTCAAGCCAAAAATCCAAGAATTTCATGAACAAACCATGCTATAATTCAATAAATGATCACATATTCATGCTTCCATGTCCAACCAATCCATCTAGCATATAAATCTTAAACCCTAGCTTATGAAAATATGACCAAGAACCATGGCTTTCATGCAACCAACCTTACAATGAAGAAATGGATGAAGAAGATGATGAACTCTCAATTTCTTGTAATATTTCTTGATGATTCTGGAGATGGATGATGAAAATCACTTCTTCTCTTTGTCTTCTTAATACCGAGAGTGGGAGAGATGAATAAGTTGGAGAATTTTGGATGATATTTGATCAAGAAGATCATGGAAGCTTATACCGATATATCCCATTTTTGAAAAGTGTGAAATATGCTAATTTGCCCCTTAATCCTTGAAGTTTCTAAGTTATGCAATTAAGTATGCCATGATTTAAAATATGCTCAATTTGGTCCTTAGAAATCATGCAATTAAGTCCCTAGAATTATAGAAAATATTTAACTAGGGACAATTTGGTAATTATATCACTCTCGGTAATTGATTTCATGCAATAAATATTTTTCGTGTCATGAAATAATATTTTGAATGATACGAAATCAAATAATTGATATAAATAATGTTTCATGAATTTTGTGAAAATATGAATTGCCACGTAATAATATGAAATTATAAGAAATAAAATAAAACCTACGCTCAAACTCACACGTGGCGTGCTTACCTGTTCATCCGGAAACTGGGGCGTTACAACTCTCCCCCCCTTAGAAGAATCTGGTCCCCAGATTCTCTAGTCCTGCTCGAACAACTCCGGGTGGAACCGTTTCATTTTATCCTCTGTTTCCCAAGTGGCTTCTTCGGTTTTGTCGCTTCTCCACAACACCTTAACCATGGGAATCCTCCGGTTTCTTAGTTCCTGAAATTTCCGATCCATGATCTTAACCGGCCTCTGAACAAAAGTTAAGTTCGGTTCCAGCTCAACTTCTTCCACGGGGAGAATCGTGGTCTCATCGGGGTAATATTTCCTTAGCTGCGATACGTGGAACACGTTGTGAATCCCCGTAAGACTCGGTGGTAGGTCCAGTCGGTAGGCTACCTCGCCTATTCTTTCAAGAATCTCAAATGGACCTAAGTAGCGAGGATTAAGCTTTCCCCCTTTCCCGATCCGGGTGAAACCTTTCCTTGGTGACACCTTCAAGAATACCCGGTCACCCACTTCGAACTCTAGATCCCTTCGGCGCTTATCTGCATAGCTCTTCTGTCTATCTTGCGCGGCTTTCATCCGTTGTTGAATCATTTGAACCTTTTCAATCATAGCCTGAACGACTTTGGAAGGCCTTTCGAATCTTTCACCTCTCTTTACCCCTTCCTGTTTCGACCACTTCCATTCTTCCAAGTCGAAAAACAACGGAGATCGGCACTTTCTTCCATAAAGTAACTCGTAAGGAGCCATCCCGATCGAAGCCTGAAAGCTATTATTATAAGCAAACTCGATCAAGGGAAGCTGTTCTGACCACGAGTTCTGAAAATCCATCGCGCAAGCCCGAAGAAGATCTTCCAAATACCTGATTAACCTTTCAGTCTGGCCGTCTGTTTGCGGGTGAAATGCTGTACTGAACTTAAGCTTCGTTCCCAAGACAACCTGTAATTCCTGCCACAACTTTGAAGTAAACCTTGGGTCTCGATCCGATACTATGCTCACCGGAATACCATGAAGTCGAATAATCTCTCTGTTATAGATCTCAGCCAACTTCGGGATCTTATAGGACATCCGGACCGGTAGAAAGTGAGCAGACTTCGTAAATCTATCCACGATCACCCAAATTCCATCAAACCCGCCTTTAACCTTCGGTAACCCAGAAACGAAGTCCATCGTTACTTGTTCCCACTTCCACTCGGGAATAGGTAACGGTTGTAGAAGTCCCGCGGGTTTTTGGTGCTCAGCTTTTACTTTCTGGCAAGTCAGGCAATGTTTCACGTATTCTGCCACGTCTCTCTTCAACCCGTTCCACCAATAATATTGTTTCAAATCCTTGTACATCTTGTTCCCTCCTGGGTGGATCGAGTAGGCTGACTTGTGAGCTTCCTCGAGTAGGACCCGTCTCAATTCTGCAGGTACTACTACTCTGTTCTTAAATCGAAGCAACCCGGTCTCATCAAACCCAAACGGACTCTCCGGGTCATCCTTAGCTTTACTTGCAAGTTTCTGTATCTCCGGATCCCTATTCTGAGCCTCAAATAACTGATTCTTCAATTCCGGCTGAATTGTGATATTAGAAACCCGAGCCTTTAACACAATCGGGGCAACTTCCTGACTTTCCTTTAATTCCAGACTCGATATACTCGCCTTCCTGCTAAGTGCATCGGCGACCACATTAGCTTTCCCGGGATGGTACTTAATTGTACAATCATAATCTTCCAACTTTTCCATCCAACGCCGTTGCCTCATATTCAAATCCTTCTGTGTGAATAAGTACTGGAGGCTCTTATGGTCGGTAAATATCTCAAAGGAAGTCCCATAAAGATAATGTCTCCATTTCCCGAGCGCAAAGATCACGGCTGCTAGCTCCAGGTCGTGTGTCGGATAATTCCTTTCATATTCCTTTAGCTTTCGAGAAGCATAAGCAATCACTTTTCCTTTCTGAGTCAAAACACAACCTAAGCCCTCCTTAGAAGCATCTGTATACACTGCATACTCTTCTGAACCCTCGGGAAGCGTTAACACCGGAGCTGAGACTAACTTCTCTTTCAGAAAGTTAAAGCTTTGATCACATTTCTCGTCCCAGACAAACTTAACATCCTTCTTTGTCAACCGGGTTAACGGTGCCGCAATCTTGGAGAAATCCTGAACAAATCTCCTGTAATAACCGGCCAATCCCAAGAAGCTTCTAATCTCTGAGGCGTTCTTTGGTTTCTCCCACTTAAGCACGGCCTCAATTTTCGAGGGATCGACTTCCAATCCTTTCCCTGAAATCACGTGCCCCAAGAAGGAAACCCGATCTATCCAAAATTCACACTTGCTGAACTTAGCAAATAACTGATGCTCTTTCAAGGTCTGTAGGACGAGTCTGAGGTGTCTCGCGTGCTCCTCGACTGATTTCGAGAAAACCAGAATGTCATCAATAAATATTACCACGAACTTGTCGAGGAAAGGCCTGAATATCCGGTGCATCATATCCATGAAAGTTGCAGGGGCGTTAGTCAATCCAAATGGCATAACCACGAACTCATAATGCCCGTACCGAGTATTGAATCCTGTCTTTGGAATGTCCTCTGCTCGGATCCGCAGCTGATAGTATCCCTGTCTTAAATCCAATTTCGAATACACCTTGGAACCCTGGAGTATATCGAATAACTCCTCGATATGTGGAAGGGGATACTTGTTCTTAATAGTCATCCTGTTCAACTCCCTATAATCGATGCACATTCTTAGAGTCCCGTCCTTTTTCTTAACAAACAACACCGGTGCTCCCCACGGCGGAGAACTCGGCCGAATGTACCCAACTTCCAATAAAGCCTCAAGCTGAACTTTTAATTCCTTTAATTCGGCTGGAGCCATCCGGTAAGGAGTCTTTGAATACGGCTCAGCATTCGGAAAAAGATCAATCACAAACTCAATCTCCCGTTCAGGCGGCAATGAATCCAATTTCTCTGGAAATACCTCGGGGAATTCCTTTACCACTTCGGTATCCTCTAACTTTACCTGATCTTTTGGCTTGTTCAAAATGTAAGCAATGAACCCTGTGGCCCCGTCTCTGACTAGTCTCTGAGCCTCTGAAAATGAAAGTAAGGGTACAGTCTTCGAAGTACAGCCCGTAACAACCTCTGAACCCAACTGAACCTTCTTAGCCCGACAATCCACAGTAGCACAATGCCTGTATAACCATTCCATCCCTAGTATAGCCCCGTATCTCTCCATCGGCATCACAATAAAGTCTGTCAGAAATTCCCTGCCCTCAATCACAACTGGAACATCCCTGTAAACCTGATCCGTCTCTCGCCTACTACCGAAAGGAGTACTAACTATATAGCGCACAGAAGTACACATAGCAGGCAATGACAAGGTAATAGCAATAGAATGCGCAAGAAAGGAGTGTGTAGCTCCTGGATCAAATAATGTATGGATGTTCGTGCCATGGATGCAAATAATACCTTCAACTACTGCGGCGGGGTCAATATCAGCATCCTGCTCCTCTCCCGCGAGTGCATAAGCTCGAGCCCTCACAAGTGGCCTCGGTCCTGCAGGTGGTGGATCCTGGCGATCCGGACAACCATCAACCAGATGCTCGTTACTCCCACAGATCAAACATAGGCCTAACCGGCGTCTGCAGTTATCATAGGTGTGTGTAGGATGTCCACACCATGTACATCTCGGTCTCTGGGGTGGCTGAGGTGGTGCTGGAGCTCGTGGTCCCTTCTGAAATGGCCCGGTGTACTTAGGTTTCTTCCCGGTATCCCTCTGAGCTGGAGGTGTAGGGTAAACCATCGGCCTCTTTCCTGAGCTCGATCCCTGACCTGCCCTCAAGCCTGAAGCCTGTCCTGCTCGCTGAGTAGCCCTCCTCACACTATCAGAATCCTCAACCTTCAGGGCCTTTGCAGTAGCCTTTGCCCAGGTACTAGTATTAGTCGCTTTCAACGCATCCTGAATGTCCGATCTCAACCCCTGAACAAACTGCATCGCTTTGTGAAAGTCATCATTCGCTATGTTGGGTGCATAGCGAGAAAGCCTCTCGAACTCGGCGATGTACTGGCCCACAGACCTACCTCCCTGCTTTAGCTCTGTAAACTCCCTCAATCTGCGGGTACGGGAAGCTGGAGGAATATACTTGTTTCTGAACTCCCGTACAAATACCTCCCAAGTAATCTCTGTCCCTGCTGCCTCCAGAACGATCTGAGTGCTCTCCCACCAGGAGTGGGCCTCGCCCTGAATAAGAGTAAGTGTACAACGGGCCTTCTCCTGACTGTCACAAGGGATAAGCTGCCATATCCTTTCAATCTCCTTCAACCACATCTCTGCCTGTATGTCGTCTCCCTTATAGAACTTCGGGGGACGCTGATTCTGGAACTCTCGCAAGATAGCAGAAATGGGATTCTCTGGAGGTGCTACCTGCGCTGGTGGTGGTGGTGGAGGTACCCGTTCCTGTAACCTCTGATCAATCAGCCCTACTACTGCATTCATGAAATCCTGGGGCTGTGCCTGGGCAGGTGGAGGAGGTGGTGATCTCTCGCGGCGATGATGTCGGCGATGATGATGCCTGTGCCTCGAGGATCGATCACTGTAATGTCTATCGGGCTCCATCCTGAAATTAGATCACTAAACATGCGTGGTTTGATCAATAAATGCAAATGTGTGCATAGAATTTCCATAATATCAAGTAATTAACACATATTCAAGGAAGATCAAGTAGTGCAATTAATACGAATAAGGAAGTAAATCAAGTAAATCAGCCCAATGCAGACTCCCAAATACCACATAATCCTATGCCGTGCGACCTAGACTGACTCGACACGACTCGAGAACCTCGGTTTTGCAACCGGGCTCTGATACCACCTGTAGATGTAGCACCCTAGACCCCAAGGCGCCACATCCCCCGCACTGTAGCCTCAATCCACGTATGAAATGGACCGTTCATACATAAACCAAGACCACAGCGAACGGGTGACAACAAAACGACGCTCTAGGCGGGACACTCTCCCCAACATAATCATGCAAACATGAATAGAAAAGCGGAAGCAATAAAGTCATTCATATATATATAGGTACCATATTTATTCCATAGATACATATAGGTACCATTTCTATCAATACATTAGAGTCTATTAATAATATACATAACCATGAATCCCAAAATACTAACATTGATCAATACATGAAATGTTCCAAAGGTAATATACATGAAGGTATGAAACTAGACCCGTGGAAATGCAAGACTCGACCAACTCCCGCCTAGCACAACCACGCTCAAAAGGTACCTGAAAAGTGAAGTATCAGTCTACCGAAGACTGAGTGAGGGGCAATAAATATATATAACACACGTCGCATGCAAGTTGTAGCCTCGGGTAAAGACTTTTAGAAAACAATAATTATATAGTTCAAGAATCTCATTCTTTGCCCGAGATTACAACTGTCAATTTTAACACGTTTAATTAATCATGCTTGTCAATATCATGAACATGTGGCCCCGGCGAGTAAGGGCAATCTCCAACCGAACTCCCAATCGTGAACAATACGTGATCATGCTTGCTTGCTTGATAATTAAGTGATCATGCAATTCATTGAGTGCTCACATAGACAATTTCATACTTGAAAACATGCAATAACCCGAGGATAACCCGACATTCCGGAGTGATCCCCAGTCTCCTTCTTCCTCCGGGTGATAGCGAGTTTGCAAGGCTCGACTATCCACGACATGGTGTGTGTAGAGGACATGACCCTCTAGACACGGAACTCCTTCCACCACTAATCTCCTAGTGGCTTCGGGGGTGATCCCAACAATGTGAGGATAATTCAGGAGTTACCCGTCAGCCCTTGCTTTCCCGGTTGGCTCAAGAATTACCCTCGGGCCCACGTGCAATCATGTACTCGCCAAACATGCTTGAAAATCATGACAATCGATACATTCTTGCTTGAAACATTTATTACTTGGAAAACGTTTATAAGTATAATAGGTTTTGGCCGAAAACTAACACATAAGGGTTGTAGGGTTCGTTTTACCAAAACAAAACCTCACCTTTCTTGCAAAATATAATAAAGAAGCGTTCTAAGGAGCTTGCTCCTCGTCCACGCCCTCGTGACCTGTGCAAATACGACATATGAACATGAGACATGGACTAAAATGGCCAAAATATGACGAACGGCGAAAACGTGTCGAGACGACCTCGAAAATGCAATGTGGTATTATAACTTTTCGTTTCACATCATATTAACACATATTATAGCAATTCGGGGTCAAAGAAGTCGTTGGATCGAGGGGTCATTTTCGGAAATTTATGCAGAAACTTTTGTTCTGCAACACAGGTGGGAACGGCCGTTCCGGTCCCTTTTGCAAAAATGGGAACGGTCGTTCCCAAGGTTCCCCAAAACGTGCCCGCGTTTCTTTCCCTTAAAGCGCGCCTTTGAGCTGGGAACGGCCCTTCCGGCACAAGGCCAAAATGGGAACGGCCGTTCCCATGCTCGGCCGCTTGAATTTTGAAAAGGAATGGGAACGCCCGTTCCCACCAAGCCTTGGGGCTGGGAACGGTCGTTCCCAGCTTCTGCAACTGAAAGAAACAGAGCAGAAGCAGAGCATGCTCTCGGGAAGAAACAACAAAGCAACAACAAATTTGATTTTTGATCCCAAATACCATAATTTCTGGAAATATGATGCATCTAAGTTCAATAGACACTAATATAACATTTAAACACATAAAACATGCTATATCCTCAAGAATTCATGCTTTCAAGTTCATGATCAATTTGATCATTCAAGCCAAAAATCCAAGAATTTCATGAACAAACCATGCTATAATTCAATAAATGATCACATATTCATGCTTCCATGTCCAACCAATCCATCTAGCATATAAATCTTAAACCCTAGCTTATGAAAATATGACCAAGAACCATGGCTTTCATGCAACCAACCTTACAATGAAGAAATGGATGAAGAAGATGATGAACTCTCAATTTCTTGTAATATTTCTTGATGATTCTGGAGATGGATGATGAAAATCACTTCTTCTCTTTGTCTTCTTAATACCGAGAGTGGGAGAGATGAATAAGTTGGAGAATTTTGGATGATATTTGATCAAGAAGATCATGGAAGCTTATACCGATATATCCCATTTTTGAAAAGTGTGAAATATGCTAATTTGCCCCTTAATCCTTGAAGTTTCTAAGTTATGCAATTAAGTATGCCATGATTTAAAATATGCTCAATTTGGTCCTTAGAAATCATGCAATTAAGTCCCTAGAATTATAGAAAATATTTAACTAGGGACAATTTGGTAATTATATCACTCTCGGTAATTGATTTCATGCAATAAATATTTTTCGTGTCATGAAATAATATTTTGAATGATACGAAATCAAATAATTGATATAAATAATGTTTCATGAATTTTGTGAAAATATGAATTGCCACGTAATAATATGAAATTATAAGAAATAAAATAAAACCTACGCTCAAACTCACACGTGGCGTGCTTACCTGTTCATCCGGAAACTGGGGCGTTACAAACCATCATCATCTTCTTCTTCATCCCCAAATTCTTCCTCTAAAAGCTAGTTGAGATATAACACCTTTTAACTCTGGAAATGGTAACTGCAACAAGGTCTGGAGCCGTGGGAGACAAGGGCGCTCTTCCCCCAGTCGGCGAAGAGAACGCGGAGAGCAACATCCCCTCCGGAGGTACGAACCCACCAGCTGCGGGAAATGGGGTCGAAAATGCAGGAACGGTGGCTGCGACTCTCCCGCCTGGTGGGAACGTTATGGGAGGACCCAGTTCCGTTCTTCCAACTGCGGCTCCCGCCACCAACACTTCCTTCCCGCATGCAGGTATGTATCCCATGGCCATGCCTCCACCGGGATACCATTTTATGCAGCCCGGAATGATGCCCGGGATGATGCCAATGATCCAACCCTATCAAGTGGGGACACTGAATCTCCCCCTGTCGTTGCCAAGAGAGATACAAGGGGTAGAAATGCCCCAGATTACTACTCAGCAGCTCCAGGCGCTCTACGCACAATGTGAGGGCCAAGCGGTCCAGAATGCATGGGAACATTTCACTGCGGCTTATTTCCCTTCACTCGCGGGCGCTCGAATGGGCCCATCCCTGGGAGGACTCCCAGCACACCCACTGACGATGGCTCAAAATACACTGCGGGCCCAGCAGCCTTCCCCTCCTCCAATCCAAGAAAATGAGGCCCCGCCGAGGGTCCAGCAAGATCAACCACCCATAGGGGATGAAAGGGCTCCTCGAAATGAGGGGGCCGGAGATAACGACGAAGTCCAATCGAGAGCCACAGAAAGGGCTAACCGCAGAAATGTCGGTGACCCTCAACTTGTAGTAGTACAAGACCAGATTAGAGGGCTCCAGAATGTGGTAGAGCAGCACTCTCGAGCACGGTCTCACGTCTCCCGCGATGGGGGCGAGAGGTCCAGGGCCAGAGACGCTCGCAGACCACGCAGCCCCATCTGTCGCCGACGAAGGGAAGCCAGCCCCGAAGACCCAGATGACAGGGATTACCGTATCGTGACGGGCGATTCTCCCCTCATTGAGGAGGTGCTGATGACCCGTGCGGGGAAGGGCAAAATCCCCACGTCCGTCAACAGGTATGATGGAACCACAGATCCAGCCGAGCATCTGGATCACTTTGTGCACTTGATGCATTTATATGATCACCCCCTCAACTAGTGGGCCAAGGTGTTTGTCACCTCCCTCGTGGGAATGGCCCAGGACTGGTACAAAAAGCTTCATCCGCGCTCAATCCGAGGATACCACGACCTGACTGATGCTTTCATCAGTCATTTCAACTCTTTGAAGGCTCCAGCCCCGCCTGCGACGGCTCTCTACAACTTGGTCCAGGGGCCAAACGAGACCCTCAGGTCCTTCATGGGAAGGTTCAACAAGGAAATCCTACTGGTGGAAAAGCCCTCGATGGATTTCTTAAGGCATGTTCTCTTTGGAGCCATCAATATGAAGCATTATGTCAACAAGGAATTTGTAGAAGAGGTGGCCAAGAAAAAGCCCCGCTCGTTGATGGAGATAAGGGACATAGCTGACTCGTTTTTCACCCTTGAAGATATGTATCTTGCGAGGGATTAGAAAATGGCGAATGCCCCTCGCCCCAACAAAGCCCTTGAAGACAGAGGGGATTCAACCAGAGGTCGCCGCCGTTGCCCTATTCCCGCTCGTCGAAACTCTCCACCCCCTCGAAAATTCGAGCGCATCCCTCTCAACCGTCCTATAGCCGAAGTATATGCCATGGCGGATAAGAAACTGTTCAAGAGGCCGCCGAAGCTGAGAGAAACCGAGGCTCAGAAGCGCTCGGGGAAATACTGCGCTTTCCACAAGCAGAAAATGTTGGAAAACAGAATCAGAAAGCAGCGGAATTTAAAAAATTTTCCCAACAAAAGGACCTTGAACTCGCAATCGTGTAACCAAATTCGTAAAGATAGAAAACTTACTTTTCTTTTATTCTTTCTTGAAGCGTTTCAAGCCACCCAAGAACGCTCTTCACGCGGCTTGATCCCCTCTCCTTGGTAAAGCTCGAATCTTCAAACTTCTAACTTGAAGTCTCTAGAGAAAGTCCACCAACTTGATCACAATCTAACTAGTAAGGATGCTAGTTCTCTAGTTAGTGTTTGGGCTTAACCTAGGGTTTAATTTAATCTTGGAGAAAGGAAGGTGTTCAACACATGAACCAAGAATTGTCTATTAGCTCTAAAGGGGAGCTCGAGCTCCCCTATATATAGGCAAGGGAGTGCCGAAATTCCTAGTCCTTTATGGGCTAGGATTTTGGTCCCTCTCTCCTATTACTTGAGGATCAAGTATTTTCAACCTTGACTTTGAATTCTAATTCTAGTCAACTTTGAAGAGAGCTTAAAAAATATCCAAACTATTTTTTGGATAATTTTATACTTTATTTATTATAAAATAAATAACTTATTTTATCTAATTAATTAATTCATAATTAATTAACTAGATTATTTTCTCCAAAATTAGACTTTCTTTTTAATTCAAAATTAAACCAAAGTCTATTAAATAATTAACTAATTAATTATTTAATATATATATAATATATATATATATACACGTGTGTGACACGTGTCACAGTGACACGTGTCACTCACGTGATCCACACGTGTGAATTCACACGTGTGGAACCCTCTTGGTCCGATTAACTCGTTTAATCATTTTCAAGCCTCAACTCATGTAACCAAGTTGTTGTGTGTGACCCTCTAGGTTCTCAATTCAATTAGCAGTGACCCCAATTAATTAATTCACTAATTAATTAATCAGTCCACAGATTAAACGACCATAGTCTAGCAACAGGTGTTTAACCCCTAGCTGAATTGGAATGTTCGGATTCGACAGAACCTTTAAGTCATTGAATCATGTGAGATACAATCCTCCTACTTACTATCTCTCAACCAAGATCTAGGGCAAGGGAATAATCAGAACCCTAATAATCCGGTCTTAAAGCTAAGTGCATTTCATATCCATTTGATCTCAATCCAAGAAACCCTTTTCTTGATGTCTTGATCTACTGCCTTGGCCAAGGACTCCATATGGCATATGAATGACTTACACAATAAGAGATCACCTTGCAAATGCAAGTGTAGGTCCTTTCTTGATTCTCATTCACTTTCATGAATCACTTGTGCAGCCCCAGCATAAGCCTTGAATCAGTTGTCTAAGGCGACACCCTTTAAAGCTTATACCTAAGACTACAGAGTTAACTCATAAAGTGACAAGGAACCTCAAGTCTAAGGATCAATTAATCACATCAATGACTCGTGAGATATTTCCTAATCTGGAAGTTTCCATTTCCTGAAATAGAAACTTCCTTTCCCATTTAGGAATGTTCTCACACGGGGCACCTCAGTGAACTTACTTATTAAAGTAAGCACCCTCATGTATCACGCACGTATCAACTATACACTTTGCACCTCCATGAAACAAGGTGGTCCTTCTTAAGGGCGTGATCCCACAAGCAAGCCTTAGAGGAGTCAGGTTGACACTCCCACTGTCTGTAGGACTCATCGGCTTGGAGTATTTTACTAATCATGACTTATGTGATATAGGGCTCGCTTCATGAACCATTTCACCTAAATGGTAGAGTCCTATAGTCATCAGGATTAGGGGAGTTCTCATACATGCACAGCTAAAGTAAACGCATACCAAACAAGAGCATATAAAGAAGTGTTGCCTTAATTCGTTATTTCATTCAAAGATTGTCTGTGATTACAATAAGGAAAAGCACAAAGCGGATATACAATCGGCTTTCTAGGGCACTATTCCTAACAATCTCCCACTTGCCCGTCAAAGCCATTCTAAAGCTACTCTAAGTCCCATCTTCTGAAGATGACCTTGGAAAGCTTCTCGACTAAGGGGTTTAGTAAGTGGATCTGCCACGTTCTCTGCTGATGTGACCCTCTCAATTAGCACATCTCCTCTTTTGATAATATCACGGATTAGGTGATATTTCCTCATAATGTGCTTGGTCCGTTGGTGAGATCTTGGTTCTCTTGCTTGAGCAACCGCCCCAGTGTTGTCACAAAACACAGTAATGGGGTCTTTCATGCTAGGAACAACATTCAATTCTTGAATGAAGTTTCTAATCCAAACACCTTCCTTAGCTGCATCATTTGCAGCTAAGTATTCGGCCTCAGTGGTCGAATCAGCAGTGGTAGTTTGCTTGGAACTCTTCCAACTCACTGCTCCGCCGTTTAGGCAGAAAATGTATCCTGACATTGACTTAAAATCATCTAAGTCAGATGCAAAGCTTGCATCGCAGTATCCTTCGATAGTAAGATCTTTCTGACCTCCGTAAACTAAGAATAAATCTTTAGTACTTTTCAAGTACTTAAGAATATTCTTCACGGCAGCCCAGTGACCATCTCCAGGGTCAGATTGGAAACGACTTGTTACACTAAGTGCATAAGCCACATCCGGTCGAGTACATAACATTGCATACATTATGCTACCTATTGCTGATGCATAAGGTGTATGAGTCATTCTTTCCTTCTCAAGGTTAGTCTTAGGACACATCTTCTTTGAAAGACATGTTCCTACACTCATAGGAAGGTTCTTAACCTTTGCTGACTCCATATTGAATCTCTTCAATACTTTGTCAATGTACATCGACTGTGATAGTCCTATTAACCTTCTAGATCTATCTCTATAGATTTTAATTCCAAGGATATAGGACGCATCACCAAGATCTTTCATCTCGAATTGGTTCGATAACCATAACTTAGTCACTTTCATGTCATCCTTCGAATTCCCAATAAGAAGGATGTCATCAACATAAAGTACTAAGAATTGCACTGAGGTCTCCAATTCCTTTCTATACACACATGACTCATTCGAAATTTGGATGAAGCCAAACGCTTTGACCGATTCATCAAATCGAATGTTCCAATTCCTAGAAGCCTGTTTCAATCCATAGATTGACCTTTGGAGTTTGCAAACCTTTTGCTCACTCCCACTGAATGTGAAACCTATGGGTTGCTCCATATAAATGTCTTTGTCAATGTCACCATTGAGAAAGGCAGTTTTCACATCCATTTGCCATATCTCATAGTCATAATATGCAGCAATGGCAAGCATGATTCGAATGGACTTTTGCATTGCAACTGGTGAAAAGGTTTCGTCAAAGTCCACGCCGGGTCTCTGAGTGAATCCTTTTGCAACCAGTCTTGCTTTGTAGGCTGCAATGCTTCCATCAACTCCAAGCTTTCTCTTAAAGATCCATTTGCAACCTATGGGTTTGACCCCATCAGGCAAATCTACCAAGGTCCAAACTTGGTTGGAGTTCATGGAATCCATTTCGGATTTCATGGCTTCTATCCACTGTTCAGAGTCAGAATCTGAAAGTGCCTCCTTATATGTCAAAGGATCATTATCCTTTTGAGAGATTTCATGGAAGAATCCATACCATCTCTCCGGCTGTCTAGGAGTACGTTCAGAACGCCTTAGAGGAGGATTTACATGTGTATCGAAATTCGTGATTGGTTGTAGTTGATCAGAGTGGGACGTTTCTTCAGTGGGTGGTATGGGGTCACTTTGTACTTCTTCTAATTCTATGATCTTGCCTTTCTTTTCTTTAAGGAACGGTTCCTCAAGAAAAGTGGCATTTCTGGAAACAAACACTTTTGTTCAGATTGATCATAGAAGTAGTATCCTATGGATTCCTTAGGATAACCTACAAAGTAGCATAAGTTAGAACGAGATTCTAACTTATCTCCCACTGTCCTCTTCACGTAAGCAGGACAACCCCAAATTCTTAAGTAAGAATAACTAGGGATTTTACCATGCCACATTTCATAGGGCGTTTTAGGGACTGACTTAGAGGGAACAAGATTCAAAATCTTTGCTGCACTTTCTAGGGCATAACCCCAGAAAGAAGGCGGTAAGTCAGTGAAACTCATCATGGAACGAACCATATCAAGTAGGGTTCGATTCCTTCTCTCAGAAACTCCATTAAGCTGAGGAGTTCCCGGAGGAGTCCACTGAGAGATAATCCCATTACCTTTGAGATGATTAAGGAATTCTTCACTAAGATATTCGCCTCCTCGATCAGATCGAAGTGCTTTGATCTTGTGACCAGTTTGGTTCTCAACCTCCTTTTGAAATTCTAAGAATTTCTCAAAAGCTTCAGATTTATACTTCATTAAGTATACATAACCATACCGACTAAAGTCGTCAGTGAAGGTTATGAAATACTGATGATTGTTTCTTGTGCTTACACTAAGCGGTCCACAAACATCAGTATGGATCAAATCCAGAACCTTAGAGGCACGTTCCACAGTTCCTTTAAAAGGAACTTTGGACATTTTTCCTTTGAGACAGGATTCGCAAGAAGTTAACTCTTTGAGATCATTTTCAGAGAATGATCCTAAAGTGTTTATCTTGCTAATTCTGTTCTTGGAAATGTGTCCTAATCTAGCGTGCCATAAGGGAGCTGAAACTTTGTCATCTCTCTTACGCTTTGTTTCTCGTTGTATATTCATAATATTGATATTTTGAGTTAGGTAAAGTCCATTACTTAGAGTACCGATATGAACGGAAGAGTTGTTCCGTTTGATAAAGTATTTACCATTCTTAATATAAGTTTCATAACCTTCGCAATCTAATATTGGAACTGAAATTATATTACGAATAATGCTCGGTACATAAAGGACTTTGTTTAATACTAACTCAAAACTACCTAAATCTAATCTAATTGTGCCTAAAGCTCGAGCTTCAACGTTTGAGCCATCGCCGATCTTCAAGACACATTCTCCTTCTTTGAGTTGTTGGACTTCACTTAGCATCTGTACATCATTACAGATATGAGTTCCACAACCGGTATCGAGTACCCAAGAACTAGAATTAATAGAAAGATTTACTTCAACGAGAAAGATACCTTTCTTTAGAGTAGCCTTGTACTCTGGGCAGTTTCTCCTCCAATGTCCCGCTTTGCCACAATGGAAGCAAACATCCTCTTTCTGATCACGCTTCTTCTTTTGGGCCTTCCCCTTCGAAATGCCACCAGTGGGCCTAAGGGGTTTCTTCTTCTTCTTTTGGGCTTTCTTGCCCTTACCTTTAGAAGGCCCAGAAGAGGAAGATGGAGCATTCACCATCAAAACCTTATTGTCCTTCTTGATCGTGCTTTCAGCAGTCACAAGCTGACTAATCAGCTCAGCTACAGTAGCACCAGCATGATTCATGTTGAAGTTAAGGACAAATGGGTTGAATGATGGTGGGAGCGAAGCTAGCAACAGATCCACTGAAAGCTCATCTTTCAGCGGCATGTCCATGGAGGCAAGTTTCTCAGTAAGGGCAAGAAACTTGAGTCCATATTCATGGACACTTGAACCTTCCCTCATTCTCAAGTGGAATAATTCCTTTGAAGTGTTATACCTTGTAACACGTTCATGAGGGCGGTAAAGTTGCTCTAAGTGGTCGTAAATCTCCCAAGCAAATTCCATGGCCTCATGTTGTCTTTGCAAGTCCGGAGACATGTTAGCCAACATAAGACAACGGGCTTGGAGATTATCATCCTTCCACTTCTGAATCGCGTCCCGCTCGGCCCGAGTGGGAGCCTCCCCTTTAGGAGTAGGCTCCCCTTCGAAGAGAACATAAGTTCTCTTCTCAGAATCTAAAATGATTTTTAGATTCCTCAGCCAATCAGAATAGTTGGGACCAGTCAACTTGTTTGACTCGAGGATCGATACAAGAGGGTTTTTGGTTGCCATTTCAAAACACGTAGAGAATCACAGAATCTACGACCTAAATGGTGAAACAGAGAACTAGTGAGCATGCTGAATTATAACGATATACAAAAGATAAGGTCTTTAATCTATTGTAGCTCCCACTGTTTTTCAAAGATCTAGAATTCCCAAAGATCTAAGAGGAACACGTTTCCCAATGGGTACTAAGATCCTAGGCATTTTACCTCGAACCCACGACTCGCGGACATTCTAAGTAAGAACCCTAGGTAGGTACAACTTACCAATTCTAACACCTTTAGAACTCTCAGTAATTGTTTTTGCATCACCTATCTTTCAATATGGACCCACGACTCGTGCGACATCCATATTTACTTAGGTGTTAAGCTAGACCCATCAATCATAAGATCATGACCAAAACTTAGTTCGAACGACCCACGACTCGCGGACATCGCCCTCGCCAAAATTGACCACGAAATATTAATCATTTAAAATGATTAATTAGGTAACTAAGAACTAATAAGCTCCACTAGCTATCCCACGACTCGCGGACAATAACTAGCTTTACTTACTAAACTTAAAACCTATTGATGGAATGCTAGGAATTTAATTCAAAATTTGCATCTCGAATTAAACACCTATTTGTTCGAAATTAGCTTAATATTTAATGGGAATTTTCGAATCAACCGGAGAGTTGTCCGGTTCGACCTCACCAACATATATGTTATCCAATTTTATTAGTCTTGATTAATGCAAGTACACTTAAATGCATTTCAAACAAGCACATAAACAGATAACATGTCCTAGCATGATACTAACATGTAATGATCATGGGTTCTACCTATCTTATGCGTGATATGTGGGAGCCACTCCACAATCACAAGTTCTAACATACATGCCACATAAACAGTTCAAATCACATAAGGGAAAGCAGTAACAAAATACGAGCCCTATCTCTATTACATTTAACAATCGAGATTCCCCTCCCTAACATTTTGAGGGGTCTTCACTTATGGCCTCCTTGTTACTTGAATGTGGTCCATCTCACTCCATGGGTGCATTGTCTCCAAAATGAAAATAAAACCTCACCACCTATCTCTACTCTCAAATTACAATAAAAGGAAAAAGACATAAAGTAATAAGGCTCAATCTTCATATTGGCCTTAGACAATTACACGGGGCATACCCCGGCCTCAAAAACAGTAATATGGAAAGCCACATAATAAATCACATAACAGTACGCACATAAGTGAGGCTCCAACCTCAATTGAAAAACGCAACTATAGGGCTCCAACCCCAATTGAAACCATTCATGTGCATAAATTAAAACCATACATAGATCTAAACCCATGATCACCTAACATGCTTTTGCGAGAATTTAAATTTAGCCAATAATTTAAAATTCTCGTTTCAAGTCCTAATGACTCAAAACACGACTTAGATGCAATTCTTGTTCAAGAGCCTTTTCAATAAAACCCGAAAAACATTAAACTAATAAAATTCCAATTAATTTCCAAAATTAATAATTTTATTCTTTCATTATTTTCAGAAAATAATATTCATAATTTTTCCAAAAACCAAATCGCTTTAATTTCTCAAAATCCCAATTTAATCAAAATTTTAAAATAATTTTATTTTAACAAAACTGATTTTAAAAGGATAAAATTAAATCGGGATTTTATGGACCGAAAAACACGAAACTCGAAAACACGAAAACGAGCCCCGAAAAAAGGGCCCAGCCGTGCGAGGCACCGCCGCGCAGCCGCGCGCGCAGACGCGCGCCAGCCGCGCGCACAGCGGGCGGGATGAGCCGCTCGCGTGCGCACGCTGGGCGTGCATCATGCGCGCGCCTGCGCGCAGCAGCGTCCGGCATGGCCTGGGCAGGCGTCCCGCGCGGTTGCGGGACGGACTGGGCGGGCGCGCCTAGGCGCGCCCGGGACGGCTCCCGCGCTGTTGCGGGAGGAGCTGGGCGGCGCGACGGGCCTGGGCGTGCGACATGCTAGCACGCCTAGGCTCGTTGCTTTTCGTGTTCGTTTCGTATTTCTGGGTTTCTCGAAAACCCGGTTCAATCCAAAAATTAAAATTCGATTTAAATATATTTCAATCAAAACGGTTTTTAAAATCACAATTTAAGAAAACAGTTTCAGAAATTCAGGAAAAATTACAGTTTCGTATTTCAGGCTTTCTAAAAGAACTCATGAATACCTAATTCGCATCTAAGCCTAAGAATTTCTACCAAATTCAGAATAATTGAGACGAATCAGAAACACGATTAACGAGGTGGCTCTGATACCACTTGTTGGAAAACAGAATCAGAAAGCAGCGGAATTTAAAAAATTTTCCCAACAAAAGGACCTTGAACTCGCAATCGTGTAACCAAATTCGTAAAGATAGAAAACTTACTTTTCTTTTATTCTTTCTTGAAGCGTTTCAAGCCACCCAAGAACGCTCTTCACGCGGCTTGATCCCCTCTCCTTGGTAAAGCTCGAATCTTCAAACTTCTAACTTGAAGTCTCTAGAGAAAGTCCACCAACTTGATCACAATCTAACTAGTAAGGATGCTAGTTCTCTAGTTAGTGTTTGGGCTTAACCTAGGGTTTAATTTAATCTTGGAGAAAGGAAGGTGTTCAACACATGAACCAAGAATTGTCTATTAGCTCTAAAGGGGAGCTCGAGCTCCCCTATATATAGGCAAGGGAGTGCCGAAATTCCTAGTCCTTTATGGGCTAGGATTTTGGTCCCTCTCTCCTATTACTTGAGGATCAAGTATTTTCAACCTTGACTTTGAATTCTAATTCTAGTCAACTTTGAAGAGAGCTTAAAAAATATCCAAACTATTTTTTGGATAATTTTATACTTTATTTATTATAAAATAAATAACTTATTTTATCTAATTAATTAATTCATAATTAATTAACTAGATTATTTTCTCCAAAATTAGACTTTCTTTTTAATTCAAAATTAAACCAAAGTCTATTAAATAATTAACTAATTAATTATTTAATATATATATAATATATATATATATACACGTGTGTGACACGTGTCACAGTGACACGTGTCACTCACGTGATCCACACGTGTGAATTCACACGTGTGGAACCCTCTTGGTCCGATTAACTCGTTTAATCATTTTCAAGCCTCAACTCATGTAACCAAGTTGTTGTGTGTGACCCTCTAGGTTCTCAATTCAATTAGCAGTGACCCCAATTAATTAATTCACTAATTAATTAATCAGTCCACAGATTAAACGACCATAGTCTAGCAACAGGTGTTTAACCCCTAGCTGAATTGGAATGTTCGGATTCGACAGAACCTTTAAGTCATTGAATCATGTGAGATACAATCCTCCTACTTACTATCTCTCAACCAAGATCTAGGGCAAGGGAATAATCAGAACCCTAATAATCCGGTCTTAAAGCTAAGTGCATTTCATATCCATTTGATCTCAATCCAAGAAACCCTTTTCTTGATGTCTTGATCTACTGCCTTGGCCAAGGACTCCATATGGCATATGAATGACTTACACAATAAGAGATCACCTTGCAAATGCAAGTGTAGGTCCTTTCTTGATTCTCATTCACTTTCATGAATCACTTGTGCAGCCCCAGCATAAGCCTTGAATCAGTTGTCTAAGGCGACACCCTTTAAAGCTTATACCTAAGACTACAGAGTTAACTCATAAAGTGACAAGGAACCTCAAGTCTAAGGATCAATTAATCACATCAATGACTCGTGAGATATTTCCTAATCTGGAAGTTTCCATTTCCTGAAATAGAAACTTCCTTTCCCATTTAGGAATGTTCTCACACGGGGCACCTCAGTGAACTTACTTATTAAAGTAAGCACCCTCATGTATCACGCACGTATCAACTATACACTTTGCACCTCCATGAAACAAGGTGGTCCTTCTTAAGGGCGTGATCCCACAAGCAAGCCTTAGAGGAGTCAGGTTGACACTCCCACTGTCTGTAGGACTCATCGGCTTGGAGTATTTTACTAATCATGACTTATGTGATATAGGGCTCGCTTCATGAACCATTTCACCTAAATGGTAGAGTCCTATAGTCATCAGGATTAGGGGAGTTCTCATACATGCACAGCTAAAGTAAACGCATACCAAACAAGAGCATATAAAGAAGTGTTGCCTTAATTCGTTATTTCATTCAAAGATTGTCTGTGATTACAATAAGGAAAAGCACAAAGCGGATATACAATCGGCTTTCTAGGGCACTATTCCTAACAGAAAAGGCATGACACCAGTGAATGTCGTCAGCTTGAGAGTGAGATTCAGAGGCTGATCGCTGGGGGGCACCTTAAGGAGTTTGTAAAGGTGTTGCAGAGGTACGATGAACATTGCGCCGAGCGAGCGCGTGCACAGGGAAGAAGCCGTTCACGCTCACGGAGTCCACGTCACCGTCACCCCGAGCCCAGTGACCGTGGGAAAGGGAAAGCCTCAGACTTGGAAAACCAGCCCTTCGCGGTCATTCACATTATTGCTGGAGGACCCTCGGAGGGCGACTCTAACGCTTCCCGACGCCGCTACATTCGGAGTTATGACCAAAGATCTTCTCAGCCCAGGCCGGTACTCTCTATTGATAAATCATCACGCTCGGAGAAGGATGAGAGCGTAGGTTTCACAGAGAAAGATTTAGAGCACATTGTAACACCCCATGGGGTCGGTGAAACCTCTGACTGCCCCATGGTGGTTAGCTTAGACGTTTACAATCACGTTGTAAAGAGGGTCTTAATTGATAGTGGAAGCTCCGTGAATGTTTTGCCTTACTCCACGTTTCAGAAAATGAACATCACAAACATCTCGCTCGAACCCCTCAGAACAGCCCTCATCGGCTTTGGAGGTTCCGAGATTGTCCCTCGTGGACAAATTCGCTTGGCCACCTCTTTTGGTCGTGCCCCACAGCGAAAAACTTTGAATGTTCTCTATGTTGTGGTCGAAGTGGACCTTCTATACAACATCATCATTGGGCGCCCAGCCCTCGTCGACTTCAAAGCTATAATTTCTACCTATCATCAGAAAGTTAAGTTTCCCACCTCCGAGGGTACCGGTGAGGTATTGCGTAATGTTAAGGAGGCTTGGGAGTGTTACATACTCTCCCTTCGAAGCCACAAGTCCAAACAACTTACCCAAGCGGGCTCCACCAAAAAGTCTGTTGACTTCCCCAAACTAGATGAAGATGGCCCCGAGCGCAAAAGGGCCAAGCTCTATAAGAAGAAGAATAAAAAGAGGGTCGCGGGCAAACCCCTAGATATTGGGAATTCACCCCTCGGAGCGGTCGGGGATTCCTCCTCCGACGGCGAGGATCATATACCCTCGGGAGATACCAGCGAGAGAATTACAGGGAAGAAACGAGCGCTCGAACAGCTGAGGCCCGAGGTGCGGGTGGAACCTACGGAGAGTTTCCTGACCATCGAGTTGGAGCCTGGGAATCCTGATAAGACTACACAAATAGGTTCCAGCCTCGACGGTCCCTCTCAGATTATGATGATCGAATTCTTGAGAGAAAATATTGATGTCTTTGCTTGGAAGGCTTCCGACCTCACTGGCATAGATCCGAGCATTATTGTCCACAGGCTGAACATGGATCCGGCCTTCAAACCTATAAAGCAAAAGAAGAGGGATGTTCATGGATTCCGGAAGCAGGTCATAGAAGAAGAAGTCAATAAACTGCTTGACGCTCAGTACATAGAGGAAATTTTATATCCCGAATGGCTCTGCAATGTGGTGCTCGTTCCGAAGAGTGCCAACAAGTGGCGTATGTGTAATGACTTCACGGACCTCAACAAGGCATGCCCTAAGGATCCATACCCATTACGTAGAATTGATCAGTTGGTAGATTCGATCGCTGGATGTGAACTTATGAGCATGATGGACGCTTTCCAAGGATATTATCAGATATTTATGGCTCCTGAGGATCGTCCCAAAACTGCGTTCATAGTCCATTTGGGTGTTTATTGCTTCAAGGTTATGCCCTTCGGGCTCAAAAATGCAGGAGCAACCTACCAACGCCTCGTCAACAGAATGTTCGAGGGTGAAATTGGAAAATCCATGGAAGTATATGTGGACGACATGATCGTTAAGAGCGAACGCCAATATTCTCATCTGGAAGACCTCAAACGAGCGTTCAACATCCTGCGTCACTATGGTATGAAACTGAATCCTTCCAAGTGTACATTTGGCGTGCGGGGTGGCAAATTTTTGGGATACATGGTCAGCCAACGGGGCATAGAGGCGAATCCAGAGAAGATTAAAGCAATCCTGGACATACCCTCCCCTCGCAATCTGAGAGAGGTCCAGGTGCTAGTGGGTAAGATCATTTCATTAAACAGGTTCATCTCCCGCTCAGCGGATAGGAATCTACCCTTCTTTAAAATTTTGCGTAACGCTCGCAACTTTACCTGGAGTGGGGACTGCGAAAAGGCTCTGCAGGACATGAAACAGTACCTTTCGAGCGTGCCTTTGTTGACCAAACCTAACCCGGGGGAGAGCTTGTTTGTCTATCTTTCAGTTTCCTTGGAAGCTACGAGCGCCGTTCTCGTGGCGATTCGCGAGCGTAAGCATATGCCGGTGTATTATTTGAGCAAGACTCTACAGGGAGCGGAGAGAAGATACATGGAAATAGAGAAGTTTGCTTTTGCGCTCGTTAATGCCTCTCGGAGGCTAAGGCCTTATTTCCAAGCGCATTCCATCGTGGTGCTCACAGATCAGCCCCTCAAACAAGTGCTTGCAAAGCCAGACGTCTCAGGGAGATTAATTAAATGATCAATTGAACTCAGTCAATTCGACATCACCTTTGAGCCTCGCACGGCGATACAAGCTTAGGCCATCACCGACATATTGGTGGAACGTTTCAATTTAGATACCGAGCCCTCAGCAGAAGATGGTCTATGGCTTCTACACACAGATGACTCCTCGACCTCACAAGGGGGGGAGCCGGAGTGACCCTCAGGGACCCTCTCGGAGCTGAAGTCGACTACGCCATCAAGCTGGCGCTCCAAGTCACCAACAACGAAGCTGAGTATGAGGCCCTCATCAAGGAGCTCAGGATCGCGCTTCAAAATGGCGCCACTCGGGTCACTGCATATGTGGATTCACAGTTGATCATGAGTCAAATTGACGGTTCTTATGAGGCTCGAGAAGCCACCATGGTGCAGTATCTGGCGAGCGCTAAGGAGGTGATAGCCAAGTTCAGGGAGTTCCACCTTTTGCAGGTCCCGAGGGCTGAAAACGAACGTGCTGACGCTCTCTCAAAGTTCGCATCTGCCCTGGAAGGTTCTAGCGAGCGTGCTGTTACATTTCTTAGAACAGAGGAGCCGCTGATAAGTAGAGGCGAACCTGCGAAAGAGGTGCATATGATTGACCCCTCCGAGCCTTGTTGGCTCGACGAAATTATCAGATTCCTCCAGGATGGAACCAACCCAAGCGACAGAGTTGAGGCTCGGAAAATCAGAAACAAGGCTCCTCGCTTCTCATTTGACGCTGAGAGTAGATTATTCAAGCGATCCTTCCAGGGCCCACCGTTGAGATGCTTGAGACCCTCGCAGGCGAAAGAAGTTTTAGAACATGTGCATAGTGGAAGTTGTGGGAACCATTCGGGCGGTCGAATCTTGGCAAAGAAAATCTTAAGGAGTGGGTTCTACTGGCCCTCGGTGTTGCAGGATGCCATTAGCTACTCCAAGAAATGCCCTAAGTGCCAGTTTCATTCTAACACCCCCCAGTTGCCGGCGGCTCAAATGATTCCTATTGATGTTTCGTGGCCTTTTGATCAGTGGGGCATCGATATTGTGGGACCCCTCCCAATGGCGGTCGGACAAAAGAAATTCGTAATACTCGCTGTGGATTACTTCACTAAGTGGGCCGAAGCTGAAGCAGTCGCGAAGATAACGTTCAAGGTTGTGAGGGACTTCATTTGGAAAAACATCATCTGCAGATACGGCATCCCGAGGGCGCTTATCTCGGATAATGGCTCCCAGTTTATCGCTGCCGACACGCGGGATTGGTGCTACGAGCTGGGGATTGAGCAGCGATTCACCTCTGTGGGCCACCCTCAGGCCAACGGTCAAGCTGAGGTGACCAACAGAACCATACTCCAGCATTTGAAGACGATGCTCGAGAGTAAGAAGGGAGAATGGGCTGAAGAACTTCAAGGAGCCCTATGGGCATACCATACTACTCCACGAGCAGCAACAGGGGAAACTCCTTATTCCCTCGTTTATGGCTCCGAGGCTATGATACCTGCGGAAATTGCTCAAGAATCCGCACGCGTTGCCTATTTCGAGCCCGCTGCCAACGAGGCCAATCGGGCGCTCGAGTTAGATTTGTTGGACGAGAAGAGGAATACTGCTTGGGCACGTATCCACAAATACAAAGCGATCGTAGCCCGCCAGTACAACAAACGCGTTAAAGAGAGGACTTTCCAGCTAGGGGACTTGGTCCTAAAAAAAGTTGAAGTCTCCAAACATGTGGGTAAGTTGGACCCCAATTGGGAAGGCCCCTTCAAAGTCATCCAGGTACGAGCAAACAATACCTACCTATTGGAAACTTTGCAAGGCGAGCGGCTCCCTAGGCCATGGAATGCATGTAACCTTAGAAGGTTCTACGTGTAAACACCAGTTCTTTTGTAATTGCCCGTCTGCAGCGTAGAGTGCTTTCCTTTGACAGAAAGCGTGCTGTAATCATTTCAAAAATTGCGAATATAACAGTAAGTATTTAATTTTTTGCTTTTGTCATTTATGTGCTTTCCTATTTGATCAAATAATTCGGGCAACACAAGGCCTACTCCGTGTCGAGCATCCTTCACGTCGAACGGCCTACGTAATACCCCAATCATTTTGAAGCAGTGCTATCTGGGTGTTGATAACCATCCACCCGAAATAGCCTGACAATTCCTAAGAGTATAAAGTTCCAATAATGAGCGCGTTGAACAACGGGAAGTACAATGCTTAATTTACGCTAGCTGAGTGCTCGCCACTCCAGCTCACGCTCGTAAAACCCCGACAACCCTCAACTTCGTAAGTAAGAGCACACACATAAAATATTGGATCCTAGACCAATTCTTTCATTGGTCCCTCGAAACGACGCTAACCCCACGGTTACGCTCTATTCTATCCCACACTTAGCAAATCCTACTGCTAATTTCTAAAGTGCGTATAACTCACTGGAGCGTCCGAAACGAGGGTGCACATTATTGGGCCAATACTTAGGCAAATCCCTAAAGGTTTCCTAAGTTCAAATTCGAGCCTCATTACGAATACGGCCAGGGAACACCCATGGAAAACACCCTCGCGCCCGTATCTACGCCCCTCAAATCGCCAGACGCTGCCAAACCTTAAACTAATGGCGCATTGTGATGAACGCCAGGGCACCCTCAAAGAAAGCGCCCTCATGCAAAAACACGCTCATCGCAAACATTCAAACAAGAGAGACCAATATAAAAGCTGCGAGCGCAATGAAGTAACATCATTCACCATTCAAAAGTAAAGGAGAAAGCATTCAAACATCCCAACAGTAAAAGAAGAGTTCTAATATGTGAAAAGGAGCACAAAGGAGCCCAAAGTGTTCAGAAAATAGCTGAAGATTGAATACACACATAAATTGTTCATAAGTAAGACAGGGAATTGAACTGGCAAACAAAAGGACTCAACAACCGAGGGATCTTCACTGGGCTTGAGAATCAGGCTCTGGAGGGGCAGTCGCAAGAGGAACTGGGGCCAACACGTTGGCGTCGGAAGTTTGAGCCTCGCCTGGTTCCTCGACGTCCACAGTATCCATGATGGTACCCTCGTCCTCTATTTGGATGGGCTCGGGACCTAGAGTATTGGCAGCTATAAACTCCCTTTGGAGCGTTTGCACCAGCTCCTGGTACTCCGGCTCCGCCAGACTCTCAGTGGGATCGTCTGGAACCATGGGCTCGCAGTTCTCATCCAGGTCCATGTGCAAGCGTGCGTCAGTCCGAGCACTATCAGGAGCCAAGCCCAGTTTGACCATCTGCGCGATAGCCTTATGGAAGAATCGCCGAGCGTTGTCGAAGCACTGCATGTTAGCTGCAAATACGAAAGCCTTGGAACGCACGAATTTCATTATTGCGTCCCAGGAAACCTTCGCTGCTAGTCCTTCCACCGTCCCCTGCAGATCAGAGAGAGCCTTCTTAGTATCCTCATTCTGGCAGGTGCTCTCTGCCAGCTGTTCGCTCAACTCCCTATTTTGGCCCCTCAGTTGGTCGCGTTCCACCCTCAGCTCCCTATGACGCTCGTCAAGAGTAAGATAGGCCGCGTCCGCCTTCTGCAGATTCTTCCTCAGCCGATCTTTTTCAATGTTGGCGGCGGTCAGTTGGGCGTGGGCATTGTTGTAATCCTCTTGCAGTTGGCCTGGATCTGAGATGCGCAGTAATTTCTTGTACTTGGCCTTATGCTCAGAATAGGCTTGCGCTTGCCCTTGCAAAATTTTCAGCTTCGGGATTACCTCCTGAGAAGCCATAAGCGAGAGTCATTATCAGAATAGAGGTGGAAAAAAGGGGAATTTTACAAAGGGAATTAAGGGCTAACCGTCAGGAGTGCGTGGCATGCGTCATCCGCGACCAGAGCAGCATCATGCTCGTTTAATTTGTCATGGTCGGTGGAGAACTGGAGCTTTCTGACGATGTCAAAGACCATGTTGACGGAAAAAACGCTCTTTTTCAGTAGGACGGGACCGTCCTTCCTTTGGCGCTTGTACCGAGCGTCTCCCCGACAGCCTATCTTCCAGAAATCCTCGTCTTCAGAGAAAGATGTATCGCTACCCTCGCCCCGGTGGCCTACAACCACCTCCTTTTCTTTACCGGAGATTGGGATAGAGTCCGGTATCCTCTTTCTTTTTCCTTGGCGCTCGGCCCTCAGCGAATCATGGATGCGGGCTATCTCCCCAGATCGGTTGAGGGAAGTGCTGGAGCTGAGTGCTATAGGTCCCTCGGGGGCAGCCGGAGGCGGATTAACCTCCCGAGCGCCACCTACTGTAAGATCCTCGATAGGACCAACAGCTGAAGCCTCGTTACCGGCGCCCCTGCCTCCGTCGCCTCGTCCTTGCCTCCGTCGGATTTCTCTGCCCCTCGGTGCATTTGGGGGCCGTTCCTGCTGCTGCTGCTGTTGTTGCTGAGGGTTAGCACCGGCTCCCTGAGCGCCTAGCATGCGTGAAAGAGCCTCAGCATTCATACCTTGCGATAGTATTTGAACACCTGCAAGTAAGAAGAAACGAGCATCAGAAGTTGGTCGCTTAGATCCCCGATACAAAAATACAACAATCACTCTAAGTTAGAAGACTATTCTAAAAGTTAGTGCAGTTAGTTCCTAGAATCTAACCGTCGAGGGCCATGATGTCGGTTGGAGGGTTGAGTATCATATCTGGAGGGCAAGACAAGCCATAACGAAACAACACTCCCTCGTTCTTCATCAAGGCCTCAGCCTTGATCCACTTCTTCTCATACCTCATCACGAGGGCTAATCCCTTTGCCCAATCTTCGAAATCCTTATTCCTCACCCTCTCCCTAATCAAGTGCCCCTCGCCATGTATTAACCACTGTCGGTGAACCCCAAAAATCCCCCCTAGAGCCCCCACGAAAAAGTATTTCTCTTTCCAATGCTCGCCATAGGAAGTAGATGGAGAGTCTATCATCTTAAAGCCTGATTTGGCCTGGGCATAATAGAACCCATCCGTCGGGGACGAGCGTGTTGAGCAGGCCACCTGTATCAAGCTGTCGAAGTTGGCAATCGAGGACGTGTGGCCTAAGGCTCTCATCATTATCACAAAGGTGTTGATCAGAGTTATGCCGTTTGGCAGAATTTGTGAAGGGCAAAGCCCTAGGTGATGGTAGATGATGGCAACGACATGAGCGATCGGAAACCTCAGGCCCCCGGCCAATACAGCGTCCCTGTAAACCGTCATCATCCCGGGCGGCGGGCGGTTGGCCCTCTCCCCCTCTTCAGGAAGTCGCATAGGGAATATAGCCTCATCCCAATAAGCTTTTGCCCTCAATGCTTCCAAATCGTCGGGCGTCAAAATGCTCTCAATCTCGTCCGGAGATCTATCGGTTTGATGGCGGTTGTCTTGCCTCACTCGAGTTGCAGGCTCCTTTCCTCCCCTTTGACGCCTTCTGGAAGATTCAGCTTCAAATTGACGCCCGGATGGCCCTGCACCACCCTCGGGGGCCATAATAGCCACTGTGATCCTGTGATCTTGAGGTCTCACTGCGCTGTTAAGCACAGGGAATACTCTCTCCCCTTGCCTCTGCATTTCCATCACATTGTTCATCTCTTCAAAGAGATCATTGACCCCCCCAGGAGCACGCTCGTTCATCCCTTGAACGGCGGTGTCGACCTCTTCATCCCTGGCATCAACCGGAGCCTGGGCCACTGGAATTGCCATGGGAACCCCCTCGCCTGGGGACGCCCTAGCCATGGGAATAGCTGTGGGTACATTACCATGAGGTGAGGAGCTCCCCACAGACATCTCATCTAGGTCCCTTACATAGGAATCGACATTTTGGTCTGCCATGTCTGGGTTCTGGTTATTGGGAAGGAAGCTTTTCGGAAGCGGTTCAGTTGAGGAAGAGAAATTCTGGAATGAATTCAACGGCAGAAGGGATTCTTTGCTTAGAAGGATCACTCACGCACACCCTAAATCTAAAAGTTAGTATTAGAATATCAAGACTTGTGGAGGTTTTACCTAGAAATTGAAGAAGAAACTCGCCGGAATCTGTGAAAGTGGCGGAGAATTCTTGCTGCGTATATGCTTGAAGAAGTTGAAGGCGTGAAAAATGCCAAAGAGCCTTCTGGAACCCTATTTATAGGGGTGAAAGCTGGCATTAATTAGGGTTTAAGATTTCAAATGGCAATCATTTCCCGCCTAGGAAACCCCCCACTTTTGGCAACCGCCTCACGTCTCCCGGAGTACACGCGCCCACGTTCCCACTCAACATTAAATGCGGACATGACAACAATTAATGCGGTGTCAGACTGTGTCAGTTACAGAAGTCAAGTGGTCACTTCTATAGCAAGAGCTTGACCCTCGGATATCCAAAAATCCAACGCTCCATTATCTTGAAAATTCTACAGTATGCTCAAGCGATACTATAGAATTTGGGGGGGCAAAATGATAAGGCATAAAACTACGCTCAAATCAGAGCCGTCCACGTGTCAATACCTGACTTCAAAGGAACTGGGCGCTCGCATTATTGGGCTCGCGGGTCATCCCAGCCTACTCCCTCGCTTACTAGAACAGGCCCATGAGCCTCGGCCGATTTTTCAGGTAAAGGGTTCAAGCTGACTGGCTTGACGCTCACGTCCTAACCCTCAGGGTCACCCTTCTCAGGGAAGCATCCACATGAGGGCTCCATTCCTGATGCTCGGGATTTTGGCGCTCAAGGGTCATCTGCCGTGGGGGGCCCATCCGTACACTCTTCGAGCGTCACCAGCGCTCATGAATGATCCTACCCCCCTCGATGGATCCGAACCTTAGCAAAGAGGACCTTGGGCCTCCTTCTCACGTGACCCTCGCCAATAACCTCTGACACAAAGGTAGTGCGCACCTTGCATCTGACACGCCGCCTCCTTTTCAGAAACGTCCTTCTCACACCCTCACAGGCTGCTACGTGTTAGGGCAACGCAGGTTTTGGACCACACGGTCAATTTACCCATTTACCCTCACCCCTAACATATAAATAGGGGAGAACTCATGCTTTCTCCCCCAAGCCATCCTCCGCATACATACTGAGGCCCTCTCACCACAATAGCATCACCTTTGCATCTCACACTCTTGGTGTTATCCTAGCTGGAAGAACCCACGCACAAGAGGAAACCCAGATCCTGAGGCCCTTACGCCTGTGATGGTCTTTCCCTTTTCATATAAATATCAAAGTGTTGTTGCATTTTAGGAAACTCACATTCCTGCACCATCAGGTACAATACGAAAACATAATATTTTTAGAAATACCCGCACAACATAGGTAAGTGTCGCGCAACAAAAAAACTTACGTGTGTGATGGATGAGGGTTTGAATATCTTATTTCAAGTTTGTGTGTCATCTTCACTTTACAATAAATTATTAATATTAAGAGAGAAAAATAATTATAATATAAAATAGAAAAACTCAACGATGGTGGATGATATTTTGTTGTCGAACATGAAATTGTGTGCCCTTTTTATTTATAATTTTGTAGAAAGCACTCCATATCATTCGTTATATTAACATTTTGATGAAAAATAGAGAAAAATATCAATATATTGTTGCATCATATTTCTCATATACTTCCGAGTTTCGGCTTGAATTTTTAAATTCCATCCCTCGTAAGACATACCTATAATTGCATGATGAATTATGCTTGAAATTGATATATATATATATATATATATATATATATATATATATATATGTATATGTTATTATCATGAATATTTAGAATCCCAACAAAAACAGATAATTGTAAAATAAATACAATGACTTCCAATAAAATTTTATTAAGAAAATCTCGACTAAAGCTTAGAGTATACCAAATATTTTTTCCTTCTTCAAAACAATTCATGCATGGAAAATTATACGTTTTCGGAAATTAAGTAACTTAGCTCAATTTTAGGAGTACAATGACCAACCGAAAGAGAAATATAGTCATTATAACGCGCTATATTTTATCCAAAAATGACAGTCGAAAAATTTGTTAAAGATAGTATGCTTAACTCCCCAAATTAATATAGTCAATTACAGTCAACTCCCAAAGGTAAGACGAGAAACAAAAACTTGACCAAAGTCAACGAGGGTATTTTCGAGGTTTCATTAAAACTTTTGCTGAGGATAGCAATTTTTTAACGAAAATAGGGGTTAAGTATAATTACTTATTTTTTGAAGAGTGGTATTTATAATTTAATCTAAAAATAATAACGAATTGTAATTAACCTATCTAATATGTTCATAATAATAATAATAATAATAAGAAGGGCGAATTACATTTGGGTCCCCTGAGGTTTGCCCTAATTACAAATCAGTCCCTCTTGTTTCGAAAATTGCATATTAGTCCCTAAAAACATTGTTTTAATTGAGGTCCCTAGACGCCGTTAGGGTTCCGTTAATTTTGACAGGACTACATTGTTGATGTGATTTAGTTAAGGGGTCGTTATATAAGAAAATTCATAGTTCAGAGATTTTTTTGTAATATTTTTTGGAAATTCAAAATTTAAAATTAATGGAACCCTAATGGCGTCTAGGGACCTCAATTGAAACAGTGTTTTTATGGACTAATATGTAATTTTCAAAACAAGAGGAACTGATTTGTAATTCGGACAAACCTCAGGGGACCTAAATGTAATTCGTCCTAATAATAATAATAAACTAGTGTTTAATGCATAAGGGTAACAAGGGAATATTAAGTTTTAATTGTGCTGAAATCTTTGGGGGGGTATTCAACAGTAAATTTACGGGACATGATGTTTTGTAACATAAGATTTAGGAAAAATTACATCCAATTACCTTCAAGTTTGGTTTAATTACAACCCAATTCCTATTTTTTGCGCATTTACAATGTAATCCCTAAACTTTACATTCTGTTTGAGGTCCCTGATGTCCGTTAGGGTCCCGTTAAATTGATCAGTTGTCTTTCCGAAATTTCAAAAAGAATACGGATCATTTTGTTATTAAAAAGAAACTGTAGGGATGTATTTATAATAAATTCAAAGACAATTTAGGAAGGACAACTACCAACCTAACGGAACCCTAACGGACGTCAGGACCTCAAATGGAATATAAAATTTAGGTATTACATGGTAAATATGAAAAGAATATGGACTAAATTGTTATTAGGCCAAACTTCAGGGTAGTTGGGTATAATTATCCCTAAGATTTATCTTGCTCTTTTATAATATAGGATTCACAAGGCATATAGCTCTAATATTATTAGAGCTTAGTATGTAATTATGTATTTCATGGAAAACAATAACTTCTAGTATATATAGATATTACAGAGAAATACCAAATAGACTAATTCTAAAAAAATAGTTTGCTCAACCTCTCAAGGTATCGTGCTTAAACCTGAAGCAACAGCAACTGAAGCTATCGGACGAAAAATTGTGCAGAAATGTGGCCGCCTACCACTAGCCATCTCGGTGATCGGAGGAAGTTTGCGAGGAAAACAAACTCTGAACGCGTGGGAGAAAGTTAGTAGTAACATGGATACATATCTGAAACACGGCGAAGGAGCAACCGACAAGGGCAAAAGAGTTAGCCAAGTGTTGGACTTGAGCTACGCTATCTTGCCTTATTACTTGAAGCCATGTTTCTTCTATTTGGGATGTTTCAAAGAGGACGAAGAAATAGATACAGAAAAGCTGTACTTATTGTGGATGGCGGAAGGATTAATCTCATGTGAGGACAAAGGACGTAATGAAACACTAAGAGATGTCGCACAACGTTATTTGAGTGAACTAGCACTAAGGTGCATGGTTCAAGTCAAGCACGAAAATGATATCCAGAATTTTCCATCGCAATATGCCTCTGAAGTTAAAGAACGTGATTTTCCATCGACATATAATAAATTTATATCGTGCCGTCTCCATGATCTGATGCGTGATCTTTGTATATCCAAAGCAGAAGAAGAAGGGTTCGTCAAGGTAATGGATGCCAGCCATGATAAGCACTACCCTGTTCCTTCTATTGGCACCATCCGCAGATTAGCCACAGATATTAAATATCTTGATGAGGCTGAAGAATCAAAAGGCTTGAGATCTCTCTTAATCCTCACGGAAGGTACGGATTCGCACGACTACCGAGATCTCACCAATGTGAAGAAAATGAAATCTCTAAGAATTCTCATAGTGGAGGGCTATATTTTGTACACAGAATCACTGAGTGTACTGGGCAAGCTAGTGCATCTAAGATATCTGAATTTTAACCAAAGTATAGTGAGAAGCTTGCCAGCGTCTATATGCGACCTGCCATATGTAAACACCATGGATTTAAGAACAAATGATAGGATAAGTTTGCCTAATCTGATCCATAAGATGAAAAGATTGAGGCATTTATTTCTGAGATTCTGGGATATGAGTGAAGATGGATTGTTGATACTGGACGGGTTGAAGGAGCTGGAGACACTTGTATTGGGATACGGAGGTGATCGTATCCGCATTGAAGATCTCCCCAAATTGATGAGGCTCCAAATATTGCAGGCAGTGTTTTATAGTGATCAAAGTGTTCCAATCATCATCGATTATATGTACCAATTGCGCGAGGCAGATGTGGAATTTTGTGTTAGTAAATTTAGTTCAGCTTTTCTGAGGAGGATGCTGATGTGCCAATCGTTCTTCAGAGTGAGTATAAATGGTGAGATAGGGGGTACTTTACCATCCTATCAAGCAAGAATGTGCACAAATTTAGTTCAACTGGAACTTATAAATACAAGGATTGAGGGAGCTGAGGCAATGGGAGTGGTGAGCAAGTTTCCTGTGCTGAAATCACTCAAAACGCTCGGGGAAGTATTTGTAAACATGAAAATCATGATTTGCCGCGCTTCTGATTTTCCGCAACTCAAGTATCTCCAACTGGGGATGCGCAATTTAGAGAAATGGGAGGTGGAAGAAGGAGCCATGCCTAATCTTTCTTCACTGTATATTGGTACTTGTGGACAGCTGGAGATGATTCCAGACGGGTTGAGATTCATCACTACCCTCCGGAAACTGGAAACTCGGATGCCCCAAAAATTCAACGACAGATTACGAGGGGCCAACAGTGAAGATTTTCACAAAATCTCTCACATACCAGTCGTGTATCTCATTGACGAATGGTAGTGAAATGTGGAAGGATGGTACGTACATAGCTAACTACACAATCATCTTCTTCAATTTGATTTGCATGAAACAATATGAAGTTAAACTTGCTTAAATATTTATCAATTCAGCGAGGGGGCGAGTTGTTGTTCCCGAATGGGGATGCCCTAATCCATAAAGAAGAGCTTACATTTGCCTTTTCTATTGTAGTATTGTGAAACTCTTTGTTTCAATCTGTTTATCCATTATTTACAAATTTGTATTGTGAGAATAAGTTGATTGATCAATGGATATACGCCACCTAATTGAATTATTGCTCTAACTTATTGCTAAGACTTCGAGCAGTCACAGAGAGAGGACACTGGAGGCATCGGATTTCTTGTTTTGATTTTACATTTTATTTTCTATTTCACTACTCACACGAATCAAATGTATCAGTACATATTAATATGTTTTATGTGTGTAAATAAAACAGAAAATGCAACAAAAATCTAAACTAAGAGATCTCACGAAGGTTACTTCTATTAATTTCAATATATTTGCAAATTAAGGGTTGAGATTTAGACTCTAAGGAAGAATTGATATAAAAAATGGAAGTTTTTCGGACATTTTCCCTCTAAATTATAAGCCCTAAAGTAGAAACGGGAAAAAATGACAAAAATCTAACATAGGACTAATATTGTCCTCAAAACTTGATTTATGGGACTATATATGGAATTAACTAATCTAAGAGAGGGGCCGAGGTTTTGAGTCAAGGTGTGAAATAAATGAGGGGTAACAAGAGGTTAAACATGAAAAGCACGAGTAGATATGGAATAAGTAAAATAAGATAGTTGGGAAAAAAAAAAAAAGAGAGAGAGAGAGAGAGAGAGATACTTACCGAAGAAGGGGTGATGATGGTGAGGCTCTTTGTATGCTGGGCAGTGATGCTCGGATTTGTAAGAGAAGGAAATTGAGAGGACAAGAAAAGAGTGGGAGAGGAGAGATTTTTATAGGAGTAAGCCAGTAAGGAGAAGATTTGATTGTGGGAAGTAAAAAAGGGAAGAAAGATTTGAGAATTGAAATCCCATGGAGTTGACCAAGTGGAGCTATTTGATTCTAACAAGGTCGTAGGTTCAAACCCCCCTTGTCTCCATAGGGTGAGGTATATGTAAGTACTCATTGACCCTAAAGACATTCCCTGCCTTGGATTGGCGTGTCATCCCCTCAACCTAAATTTTTATGTAGCAAAAAAAAAACCCTGCCTTGGATTGGCGTGTCATCCCCTCAACCTAAATTTTTATGTAGAAAAAAAAAAAAAAAAAGGGAATTCGGAGATATGATTTCATTCATTTCAAAAGAGAAAGGGTTTGGGTCAAAAATTTGATGAGGAATCTGCATGTCAGAAATGGGTCATAATCATTTGGGTTAAGACTTAAGAATAACCCAATCCATGTTTTGAAGAATTAAAGGGAAATGTTATGAGCCCAATAAAGAAAAGCCCAAACTGAAATTAGGTCTCTCCATAGCTTAGGGGAATGCCACGTATCCTAGAGAAGAACATGAAGCTCGGGGCGATTTTACAATATTTTGTGTGTTCTGTTAGTTGGAATTTTATTGGTTAGGAGACATAATATGCGTGACAGGGGTGTTTGTGCAATATTTCTGCAGGACTGATATGTGTAATTTTTCTGCAGCAGTAGGTGTGTATGTGTAATATTTCTGCAATTTTAATTTGGTGAGATGTTTGGATATTTTGGAACTGTACTGGATCATTATTGTTAATGAACATGTCAAGAAAAAACACGAATATTATAAAATACCAACAACATATATACATAAATAATCAAATATTACGAAATGCCAAATTAGAAATAGTAAATCCCTTACTCAGATTCACAATTTATGATCACTTAAGCAAACTCCAATTAATCCAATCAAATCCTCGATAACCATCTATAAAATCGCCAACAAAACATATCAAATATCAGAACCAAAATCACAATAAAAGAAAGGTCGAATGGCCCCAAAATTCTTCTTTTTTTTTTCTTCTCTTCGCCTTCGCCCCCAGCTTCCCCACGTGCGCAGCCGCCAAAACTGATGCCGGAGGCAAGCCACCGGTGATTCACTTCATCAATGCGGCTGCACCTAACAGCCAAGCAGCTCGTATTGAAGTTGCTGTTAAAGCTGGCGTTGCTCTGCAAGCCGCCTTTAAGCTGATCCCCGAGAAGGAGTACCAGCTTATTGCAGACATCAACGATGTGTATATAGCCATCGCGGGTACAATTGACTCGCGATTTGCGACGTTTAGAGCATTCGAGCTGGGTCGTGATCAAGGAATTGCAGACGTATATTGGAGGGCTAACGACGAGGGATTTTCTCTCAGTTATGATAAGACTAATTGGGTGGTGTTGGCTCCTTGGAAATCAGTGTGATGATATTTTTTTCGTGTGATTTTTATGCTAGACAATTATGAAGGGATGAACTTTTCTTGATCTTAAAATTGGAGCCAAATAAAGTCAGTTTAAATTTTTACCTAATGTTTTTATAATTGTGTCACGTAACTGTACGACAATTAGAATTAAACTAAAGAATTTCATCAGTTTGAAATATGAAAAGATAGTATTGTTTAACTTTTAATTCACGTGTATATATATAGCAATTGTGCTTCCATTTATGTCATTCTACATATATATATACTGCAAACTAAAAAGTGTGGTTTGTTAAGTTTCACGAATCTGTTAGAAATATTTAAATATTTAACAATACTCATTTCTAATCACTTAAACTTTTAAATCAGAAGATTATTCAATAATATTCTCAAAAACATCCTGCCGATGAATATGAAAATTAGGATAAAAAGCAAAACTGTGACTTTCGGATTATATTTGACTGAGTTATCAAGAATCTTGACAAAAGGGGGTTGTTTGTAATATAAAATTCTATCATTCGGTGTTAATTTCAAAACTGTGTGGGACTGGAATTTGGCTTAATTAAGAAATGGATTGAGGTGTCGATCACGAGGGCTAAACTTCTCGGGCTTCATGAGGGTCTTTGGATAGCTTCGGAAAGGATGTTTCTGTGTCTCGATCAATGTTGAATGTGACTCTAAAGTTGTGGTCAAATTTGTGAAGGGTAACAACATGAAGGACCACCCGCTCGGTCTTGTTACTGAAGAGTGAAGACGGTAAATGTCTCTTACGTATGCCGTGGGAATGCACCTTTACACACATAAGACGTTCCGGGAATGAGTCGGCGGCTGAGTTAGCAAAGAAGGGAGTAAAAATACATAATTAAGTGTATACGATCCTCTTTAGGGCTGTCAATTTGGGTGGGTCGGGTTGGGATGCAGGTACTACAGGAAAAGGTCTAACCCGAACCCAACCCGAACCCGAAATGCTGAACCCGAACCTGAACCTGTCAGGTTAGGGTTGGGTTCGGGTTGACCTGATTTTTTTCAGGTCACCCATTAACCCGACCCACCTGATTGACAAGACCCGACCTGCACCACCTTTTTTTTTTTTTTTTTCTTTTCTGTTTTTTTTTTGGAACTTTTTTGCTGAATTGAAAATCTGTACAGAAGTTCATGTCATGCTGAAACCATTACAGAAGTGCATTCCAATTACATTTTCATGGGCTAAATCTAACTTCTGCATAAAAACTCACATGCACAAAAATAAAGATAAACTAACTAAATGCATAACATTAAAAACCAACGAACTAAGTTCAGTTAACCAAACATCCCAAAAAAAAAAAAATTTAAAATAAGTTCAATTAAAATAAGCTTCATAGCCAATTTTGCATCACCATCATCTTCCCAAAAAAAATTCTTCTCCATGCCACCTAAAATTAATAAGCAAGTCAAGTAAAATTAGATTCATAATAAATATTAGTAATTCATATATTAAATATAAAAAAGATTACTTACTTGTCAAACATCAATATAAGTAGCCGTACTAGATTGATCGTCGTTTTGATTCAAACACATAGCCATGACATTCTCGGTCAACTCATCCAATTGTACATCATGAGAAACTACAGAAAAAAATATATATATATATTAAAGAATGCAGTTTACCAACACAAATATTAATTAAAGGCATAAATATCGGACCTTGTTCCCCAAATAACCAATCTCCGCAGCATATCAAAGCTTCAACAATATCAGGCTTCATTGAGAGAAATTTAATCAGATTCATAGAGAGAAATTTAATGAATAAAAATTAAAATTTAATTAGATTCATAGACTGAAATTTAATGATCCATAAAACTGATGCATTCATACAATCCAAGAACTTCCTCCATGAACTTGTTAGTTTTAGACTCAGAAACATAAAACTGATGCATTCATACAATTAATATCATCATTAACATTCATAATAACAAGATATATGTCACCTCCACAGCTAGTTCCACCACCTTTTGCCTTTGAATATTTTGAATTTTTCAGTTGCGGCCGAGGATTCAAATTCACTGCCTTTTCACTATTGATTTTGTAATCCTGAAAAATGACATGGATAGTCAATATTAGAGAAATTGAGCAATTATTACATGATGAATGGAAATTGAGCAATAGCAGAGTGTTACCTTTTCTTCTTTATCAACTCAACAATATTAGGGTGGATTTGTCTGTATGAATGCCAATTTCTAGAATTCAGTTTTGTGAAAATACTTATTTGAAGCTCCTGAGGAAAAAATAAATTCAGTTTTCAACTTTTCATGCATCAATAATTGAATTAGCAGAACTCATTAAAGTATCAATCAAGAATTGCACCATAAACATATAACAAATATTACTAGCAGTGAACACATTCTAACAAATATATCAAAGCTGTATAAACATCTACTTTTATGTAACATAAATTGGTTGTTACCCTGCCAGATGCACACAACGAGAGCACTCCAGAAGGTGGGTTTGTTATTTGAACACAATGAGAGCACTCCAGAAGGTATGTTCTAATGCAGCTCCTGAGATTCTACCATTTGAATCAAACTGAATCTCAACAAACTTGCCAAATCGACTGCAGCGGAAGCACAAGAAGTATCTATAGATCAGTAGAATGAAATTTGACAGCTTTTTACTGTATTACAAGGAATCATTTGAAATTAAATAGGCATATCAAGATAGTAAAATACATGCTGCATAAGAGGGTGTATTTCATCAATCCATTGGCTACCTCTCTAGAGAAACAGAAATCAAGAGGATATATTTCATCAATCCATTAGAGCTTTATTTATATATATATTTTTTTTTCTGCTGGGACACTTAGAATCTTTTACATGATGTGAGCAGAGCAACCGATGGGTGTGGAGGAAATGGTTTTACAAATGTCACATACATACCTTAAAATAGTGCAGAGATCAAGATTTTATTTTTTTTCTCCATTTTTTTTTTTAAATTGTTCTTTTTTGGGTTTAATTTTTGAAAATTTTCTCCATCTGACACAACCTCATGAGGAACTGTATTACAGAGTATACAAAAAAGATTGAAACTTTCACCGTTTTGCTCAAACTTTTCACAGAAACAAGAAATTACAGACAGATTTCAGGTGGAAAAAGGTTTGAACGAAGAAGAGACCAAATGTACCTGTAACATACCTCTAAGCCGTAGCCGATGGCGAAATCGCCGGCGGCGGGACAAGGAAATCTGGCAGAGAGGTGGACGAAAGGATCTCTGTATCGCTATCGCCGCGGCTGAAAATTGAAGGCAAAAGAGAAATTTAGGTCATAGTTAGGGTTTTCTGCTTATATAGTATCCAACTATCCATATTCTTTTTACCCGGGTGGGTTTCGTGTTTCGGGTTGTAGGGTCAAAATAAAAGAATAAAAGAGAAGCAACAATTTGTTTAATAGCATCGAGAGATGATTAGTTCAAAATATCGAGAGAAGTATTGCAAATAATCAAATTATGTTGTATAATTATTATGGAAAAAAATTATTTTACTAACCATTTTTTTAATAGTCTATTATATAATATTATAAAATAACGAATTGATTTTTGGATTTTATTGAAATTTATTGGTCGTCAAAACATCCTCACAATAATGATTTCACTAACGTTTAATTAAGTTAATTATGTAAACCCATATGCATTATAAATTACTATTGAAAATTTATAAGTACTTAAGTGTGGATAGGAATTTGGTTACAAGTCTAATCTTAATCAAATTCTAAATCTAACTCTAATACATTGTACCCACATTAAAAACTTGTTTATAATCTTAACTAATATCTAATTCCGAGTGTAATTATAACTAAGTTTTATATCAACTCTATTTAAATTCTTATTTATATACATTTAATAAAATTCAATCAATAGGACAATTATGTAAAATATAAATTAGATACGTAAAAATTATTTCGAACGAATAATATATTTTCTACTAAACTAGTCATAACGCAATTCTAATTGTTTAACTTTAAATAAATACATCTCTTTTTATCCGTAAACTTAGTTTAATACTAATCATATTACAATCATGCATGTCTTTCTAATTAACAAAATTATAGAATTTAGACAAATTATATAATATTAACATTATAAATCACGTTATTCTCAAATAATAATCACATGTTTATGGAAAAAAATTATTTTACTAACCATTTTTTTAATAGTCTATTATATTATATTATAAAATAACGAGTTGATTTTTGGATTTTATTGAAATTTATTGGTCGTCAAAACATCCTCACAATAATGATTTCACTAACGTTTAATTAAGTTAATTATGTAAACCCATATGCATTATAAATTACTATTGAAAATTTATAAGTACTTAAGTGTGGATAGAAATTTGGTTACAAGTCTAATCTTAATCAAATTCTAAATCTAACTCTAATACATTGTACCCACATTAAAAACTTGTCTATAGTCTTAATTAAGATCTAATTCTAAATGTAAATATATTTAAGTTTTATATCAACTCTATCTAATTCTAAATGTAAATTTAATAAAATTCAATCAATAGGGCTATTATGTAAAATATAAATTACATACATAATAATTATTTGATCGAATAATACATTTTTTACTAAACTAATCATAATGCAATTCTAATTGTTTAACTTTAAATAAATACATCTATTTTTATCCGTAAACTTAGTTTAATACTAATCATATTACAATCATGCATGTCTTTCTAATTAACAAAATTATAGAATTTAGACAAATTATATAATATTAACATTATAAATCACGTTATTTTCAAATAATAATCACATGTTTATGGAAAAAAATTATTTTACTAATCATTTTTTTAATAGTCTATTATATTATATTATAAAATAACGAATTGATTTTTGGATTTTATTGAAATTTATTGGTCGTCAAAACATCCTCACAATAATGATTTCACTAACGTTTAATTCAGTTAATTATGTAAACCCATATGCATTATAAATTACTATTGAAAATTTATAAGTACTTAAGTGTGGATAGAAATTTGGTTACAAGTCTAATCTTAATCAAATTCTAAATCTAACTCTAATACATTGTACCCACATTAAAAACTTGTCTATAGTCTTAATTAAGATCTAATTCTAAATGTAAATATATTTAAATTTTATATCAACTCTATCTAATTCTAAATGTAAATTTAATAAAATTCAATCAATAGGGCTATTATGTAAAATATAAATTAGATACATAATAATTATTTGATCGAATAATACATTTTTTACTAAACTAATCATAATGCAATTCTAATTGTTTAAGTTTAAATAAATACATCTCTTTTTGTCCGTGAACTTCGTTTAATTCTAATTATATTACAATCATGTATGTCTTTCTAATTAACAAAATAATATAATTTAAACAAATTATATAATATTAACATTATAAATCATGTTATTCTTAAATAATAAATTAATTGATATTTTTTAAGTATATCTAATCAACCAATTATTATTTCATAAATTTTTATCTAATTATAATACATCATATAATTTAAATAAAATAAATATAGTTTTTTTTTTTTAAAAAGTTCGGGTCGGGTCGGGTTGTCCCGGGTGGGTCGGGTTGTCGGGTCACCCACAGATTTTTTCGGGTTGCCCCGGGTCAACCCGAAACCCACCCGAACCCGCCACATTACTTCCGGGTCTAATTCGGGTCCGACCCGATTTCGATCCGACCCGAAAACCCCCAACCCTAACCCAATTTTTTGGCGGGTGGGTCGGGTCGGGTTCCCTTTTGACACCCCTATCTTTACATTTATTTACATATTTTCTTCAATATATACTCAGATTTGCATGCATCCTAAGTATAAAACGCAATACGAAATGCATGCCAAATTGATATCATAAAATCCCTTGCACTGATTCACCATTTATGATCAATTAAGCAATATCCAATCCAATTAAACCCTCTTCAACCATCTATAAACCCCCCCCCCCCCCCCCCGAAACACACCAACCATCACAACCAAAACACCAACAAAAAGATTTGTGAAATTACAGATGGCCCCAAAAATCTTGTTTCTTCTTCTCTTGGCCTTTGCCCTTACCTTCTCCACTCCGGCAGCCGGCGCCAAGCCGCAGGTGATACACTTCACCAATGCCGAAAAATTGGCAACTATCGAAGTTTCCGTTAAAGCACGCGGAGAGTTGCAAGCCGGCTTTGAGCTGAGGCCCAACAAGGAATATCAGCTCAATGCAGACATAAGCAACGTGTATTACACCCGTGCGGGCACTCTCGAAGACCTGAGATTCGAGTCATTCAACGCGTACTAGCCGGTTCGCGATCAAGGGAAGGCTGACATATATTGGAGGGCTAATGATAAGGGATTCTCTATTAGTTATGATCAGAAGAATTGGAGGTTGTTGGCTCCATGGACATCACAGTGATTATATCTTGTGGTGTTCTTATGCAAGACAATAAGGATGACCTTTCTTGATCTTGAAGTTTGGTGTAGGATTTGAGTCCGAATATTATTTTTAGTCTATAATGTTTTGAGTTTGTATCACGTTAACTACTTAATATCCCAAATATGACATTTTAAGTAAATTATAATCCAATGATAAATAAATTGAGTAAAAAGAAAAAGGAAAAGAAAATCTAAAAACAAAATACGCAATCAAATATTGCGGGTAAGCTAATTATTAATACAATGATTGTGATGCATGAAAATCTATTTCTTACATATGGTTAGAAAAGAATTCTTCATAGTTAAAATAAAGAAAGAAAGAATGAGAGGCATGTAAAAATACAAAAAGAGAATTTCTTTATTGTTGGATACATTTGAAACGATATTTATTAATGAACAACAAACACAGTGATAAGAGATGGAGATTGAAGAACTAGAAAATCTTATTAAGTAAATCTTATCTGTAAGTACATGTGCAGCAACAATATATACAAAATAAGATAAGTGGAGACACTTACCACCGAACACGTGTAGGTAGGATATGAAATAGATTCTATAAACAATAAATTAATTTAACTAGCTATTAATGCAAATAATAATCCTAACTGTACAACCCCCAACTGTACAGATTATTTAGTATGTTGTATTACCCCCCCCCCCCCCCCCCGGAAACTGGAGAGTGAATAGACTTCAATCCCAGTTTGGAAAGATGATTCTGAAATGTGTTGGTAGCAAGAGGTTTTGTGAAGATGTCGGCGGTTTGATCTTGAGTGCGTAGCGGAAGTAGATGTATTAAACCTTTGTGAAGTTTTTCGCGAACAATGTGACAATCTATCTCGATGTGTTTGGTGCACTCGTGAAAAGTTGGGTTGGCAGCTATGTGCATGGCAGACTTACTATCACAATATATGATTGCTGGCTTTGGGTGAAAGATCTGCAAGTCTTCCAATAAGTATTTGATCCGTTGTAATTCACATGTTGTTGAAGCAAGAGCCCTGTACTCAGCCTCAGAAGATGACCTAGAAACGGCATTCTATTTTTTTGATTTCCAGCTAATCAAAGAATCTCCAAGAAAGATACAAAAACCTGTTACAGATTTTCTTGTAGCAAGACAGCCTGCCCAATCCGAGTCGCTGAAAGCTTTAAGGTCTGAATTTGGTGTTGAAGAATAGAAAAGTCCTTGTCCAGGAGAGTTCTTGATATATCTAAGTATCCTAAGAGCTGCTTGATGGTGTTGCACTTTTGGAGCTGACAAAAATTGACTAAGATGATGGACACTAAAGGAGATGTCTGGCCGGGTTGTGCAAAGATACAATAATCGTCCAATTAGCCTCCTATAACCTGCGATATCTTCATATGCTGGACCTTCGGAGCTATATTTAATTGTAGCATCCATTGGAGTAGAGACAGGTTTAGCACCAAGGACTCCACTATCAGATAGAAGTTCAAAAGCATACTTCCTTTGATTGACATTTATTCCTGACTTTGTGCGAGCAATCTCCAGACCTAAAAAAAATTTTAGAGAGCCAAGATCTTTGATCTTGAAAGTGTTATCAAGATATTCTTTAATGGCATTGATTTCAGATAGATTGTTTCCAGTCAAAATAACATCATCCACATAAACTAGAAGTGCAGTGAAATTGTTCTTGTAATGCTTAATGAATAAACTATAATCAGCAGAAGATTGTATATAACCTTGAGATATTAAAGCTGTAGACAACTTACTAAACCACTGTCTACTTGCTTGTTTGAAACCATACAAAGACTTATTTAATTTGCAAACTTTATTAGAACCTGGAGTGATAAAGCCTTGAGGTAATGTCATATATACTTCCTCATCTAAATCTCCATGCAAAAAGGCATTATTGACATCTAGTTGTTGCAATATCCAGTTGTTAATAGAGGCTAAAGCAAGCAATAACCGTATTGTGGTAATCTTAGCAACAGGGGAAAAAGTATCAAAATAATCTAACCCTTCAGTTTAAGTGTATTTAGCTACTAAATGAGCTTTAAACCTTTCTACAGAACCATCAGCCTTGTATTTTATTTTATAAACCCATTTGCAACCAATAGCATGTTTTCCTGGAGGCAAATCAACTATTTCCCAAGTATTTATGGACTGTAAAGCATCAATTTCTTTTTGCATAGCTTCTTTCCATTCTACATGTTGAACAGCTTGGTTATAAGTTTTAGGTTCTATGTGAGTAGTTATAGACATGATATAATGTTTATAAGATGGAGCTAAATTTTGATATGATAGAACAGAAGATAGGGGACAAGAGGTTGAGGAGGATGGTTGAGTGGTGGAGTGGGATAGATTACAGTGATAGTCACGAAGATATGAAGGGGGATTTCGGGATCTCTGAGGTCTAACAGATGGTTGAGTAGGGCTAATGTTTGGTGCAATGGCTTGGGAAGAATTATGAGATATGTTTGAAAGTGTTGGAGGGGAAGTTCCTGTAATTTTAGTAAGATTTGAAATATCAGGGGTGGTATGAGTAATATTAGAATCTGAATGAGTATGGCCTTGGAAGGAACTTGGATGTGTTGGGACGGGTGGATGAAGTTGTTGTGGTACGTGTTGATGTGAATCATGGGAGTTGGAATCAGATGGATCAGAATAACAAACATATTTAGAATAATCACATGAATTATCATCAGTTGAGGGACATATAGATTCATAAAATTTCACATTTCTTGACACAAATATTTCTAAAGTAGAGAGGTCTAGTAGAACATATCCTTTTGTTCCAGGTTCCTAAGAAAATGCATTTTCTAGCCCTAGGCTCAAACTTTGACCTATTATTAGATAATGTAGAAGCATAACATAAAGACCCAAAGACCTTTAGATTGGAATAATCTGGAATAATTTTATGCAGAAGCTCATAATGTGTTTTATTTGTAAAAGAGGGGTCGGTAACCGATTTATGATGTATACAGAATGAATAATAGCATACGACCATAAATTTTTGGGAATCTTAGCTTGAAATAACAAAGATCTAGCGACATTTAAGATGTGTTGATGTTTTCGTTCGACAATTCCATTTTGCTCAGGTGTTTCAACACATGAAGTTTGATGTATTATACCTTTTTCAGAATAAAAATCATGCATAAGAAACTCAGGGCCATTATCAGACCTAATGCACTTGACTTTAGTGTTGAATTGAGTTTCAACTAAAGTAACAAAAGATTTTAAATGATTTCTAACTTCTGATTTTTGTTTAATCAAAGCAACCCAAGTATACCTCGAGAAATCATCAACAATAGTAATAAAATATTTGTGTCCAAGTATGGAAGGAATAGAGTACGACCCCCATATATCGATGTGCAAAATCTCAAAAACAGTTTGAGTGACAGAGCTACTTAATCTCAAAGATGTACACATATTAAATAAATATATGACTTAATTTAATGTAAACTTAGCATCAATGTTTGTTCTTTCATCAAATTAAATATAATTCATGTAATTATTAATTACATTGATTAATAGTTGTTTTGAACTTTAATACACAAGAGATGTTTTTACAATCACTTGGTGACTAAGTATCCCGTGAAACAAAAAGTAGCCCTCTTGGTTCCTAAAACATGATTAATGACAAATTTTCCATTAAAATATTAATAATTCGCTTGATTTATGCGCATCATAACTTAGAAAAGTTAATTTTCTAAGATATTGACTTTAATCATTTAAGCGATTGGGTTTGTCGCTTAAGCGATTTAGTTAAAATATAAAGAATTGTTTAAGCGATTGGGTTTGTCGCTTAAGCGATTTAGTTGAAAATACAAGGTTCGTCTAAGCGATTAGATTTGTCGCTAAATACAAGGAATCATTTTAGCGATCTCTCCATCGCTTGGAGTTATAATTGCGAAAACCCGATTTCTTTTGATTTTAAACTATAACACTTATGATTTTCCTGATGATTTTCTATTATCAAATATAACACTAATAATATATTTCATTTCTAATAAAAGATGTACACATATTAACAAAAAAATACGATTAGGTTTGTCGTTTAGGTGATTTAGTTGAAAATACAAGATTCGTTTAAGCGATTGACAAGAAATCGTTTAAGCGATTGGGTTATCGCTTAAGCGATTTAGTTAAAATACAAGTAATCGCTTAAGCAATTGCATTTTATCGCTTAAGAGATTTAGTTGAAAATACGAGGAATGGTTTAAGTGATCGCTTATTTGACTTTAAATCGCTTATTTGGGTTGTTCAAACTCAAATACTGAAAAAAGCGATTTCAGAGTAAATAAGCGATTGTTTACTTAATTTTAATCGATTTTCCTAGACGTGATTAAATTTGAACAAACAAGAGTAACATTAAGCCATTTTATATCCAATAAACAATTGATTTTATATGAATCTTATGTTGATAGTTTGTTTGAAGCATTTCCTAGACTGCTTTGGCAAAGTATAGTAGAATGAATCAAGTCTGAAGAAAGCAATTTTACCTTAGGCGTAAACACTTCAAATTTCATTAAAACTTCACAACTTGCAAAACATATTCTTTATTCTGTACAAAATCCAGATTTGGAAATCATACACACAAGATGCACGTATATTTGCACTGAAACCCCATAGGAATGACTAGTTACATAAATTCTATCTCCAGTTACTAAGAACAGAACTTCTATGACTCATTCACAAATAGAGCGACTCATGAAACAAAGTATTTCAACAAATAGCCCCTTGATTACTAAAACGTGATTAATGGTACAATTTCCATCAAAATTTAAATAATTCTCTCGATTTTTCGCGTAAGCAATTTAGTTAAAATAACAAGGAACCATCTAAGCGATTGGTTTGTCGCTTAAGCGATTTAGTTGAAAATACAAGGAACCATCTACGTGATTGGGTTTGCTGCTTAAGGCGATTTAAATCTTACTCCGAAAAAAGTGATCGCTTATTTACTTTGAAATCGCTTTTTCAGTTATCCAAATCAAGGTCCTAGAAAAAGCGATTTCAAAGAAAATAAGTGATCGCATTTTTTAAGGCGATTTAAATCTAACTCCTAAAAAAGCGATCGCTTATTTTATTTGAAATCGTTTTTTAGTAGTCCAAATCAAACTCCTGGAAAAAGCGATTTCAAAGAGAAAAAAAAAAAGATCGCTTTTTTTAAGTTGTTGAAATTTTGAAAAATGATTTAACTCTAACTCCTAAAAAAGCGATCGCTTATTTACTTTGAAATTGCTTTTTCAGTTGTACAAGTCAAACTCCTGGAAAAAACAATTTCAAAGTTGTGGAAAAACAATCTAAATCAAACTCCTAAAAAAGTGATCGCTTATTTACTTTGAAATCGCTTTTTCAGCTGTCTCCTGGAAAAAGCGATTTCAAAGATAAAAAGCGATCGCTTTTTTTAAGTTGTTAAAAAAAGATTTAAATCTAACTCCTAAAAAAGCGATCGCTTATTTTATTTGAAATCGCTTTTTCAGTTGTCCAAATCAAACTTCTAGAAAAAGCGATTTCAAAGAAAAAAAGCGATCGCTTTTTTAGGAGTTAGATTTAAATCGTTTTTCTACAACTTAAAAAAAACGATCGCTTTTTTTAAGTTGTAATTGTAAGCGATCGCTTTTCTTAAGTTGTTGAAAAACTATTTAAATCTAACTCCTAAAAAAGCGATCGCCTTTTTCTTTGAAATCGTTTTTTCAGTTGTCCAAGTCAAACTCCTGGAAAAAGCGATTTCAAAGGAAAAAAGCGATCGCTTTTTTTAAGTTGTTCAAAAACGATTTAAATCTAACTCATAAACTAACAATGCATATTGGAACAATAGATTACACATTTCTAACAATCAATCTCATCTTCAGCATTATAGTTATAATCAAATATTATATCATCATTTGCTAAACAAATATCATTCTTATTAAAATTGAAATCAATATTCAGTGACTCCAATTCATTGTTTTCTCCAATATCAGCTATAGAGACTTTCAAAATAGGCCTCCAACCACCACAACCAACATCACTCATGTATATCTTTAGATCTTCATCCGACGGTATTTCAGTTGGAGGTACTTTTTCATTCGGAGGTGCATTTATTATAATATACTTTATATGTATTTGAGAACGTGAGCAGCTCAACTCGTGCTTGTTGATAACTTCATCGACAAGAATCTCAAAGGTAGTATCCTTACTTACAAGAAATGGTGTAGTTACATTACTTGTTGCATTCCACTCCCAACAACAATCTTTCTCCACCAACTCGCCGTATACGACACCTATAACAAATTCTTGCATTGATGCAATCAAGTTAAAATGTACCTGTATCGTAACAAACACATATTAATTTTTAAAATTTGTGCTAGTTAAAAATCGATCGCTTTTTTTTCTTTAGCCTGGGCACAAAATCGCTTATCAGTCTGATATTCCACTAAGCGATCAATCTGATTTTTTTCTTTAGAAGCAAACTCCGATCACTAAGCGAACACCCAAAAAAACCCATAAAAAAATAGGTCTAAAATTTCTATCTCCAACATTCAGCATATATATATATACACACACACACACAAATCTTGTTCAAGAAAAAGTGTTATGCACATAATATCTATCTCTAATCTCCTTACTCAATGATAGAAATACAAATACTTGTTACCTTCAATGTGTTTTTCACAAGATTTCTTCCAACACAACAAGTTGAGTTCTTGAACCACTTTTTCTTGTATGAACAATCTTAAAGACTTCCTTTATCATATAAATAATCTTAATTCTTGAATAAATAAGTGCTTGGATGAACAATCAATCCCTAGAGAAGTGAAGAGAATAGAAAATTTCAGGAAGAAAATGACGGGGGTCATGGAGAAGAAAGAGTTTCAACGCAAGAGAGAGAGAGAGAGAGAGAGAGAGAGAAATGAGAGAGAATAAGTGGGTTTGTAGTGAGAGAAAAATTTTGGTTGTAATTTGATAAAATTTGGGGATCAAAATAAAATATCTAAAAGTTATTATTTGTGTTAATTATTAAAAGGGTTATTTAATAGGCAAGTATAAACTTGAGGGTTATTTAATTAAAAGGAAACTTAAATGCCCCTTTTAATAGAATCCCCCACTAATAAAGGGTCTATTTTCAGCGGGTTGATGTACTTATAAAATATTTCCTTTTCCTTCTTTTAATTGAAATCCAATCATAGATTACATTATACGCACAGTCGCACACTCGAATCTCCATATCAAATATATATCGAATTAAAATTTTATATTAATATTTATTTTATAGAGTTAATTCCAAACAATCCCTTATGATTTGGTTTTTAGTGTCCTTTATCCCTTAATTTTGTCTATCTAATTTTTTAAGAATATCACACTTAAGACGAGAAAAGCTATGTCCTGGATAAAATCGAATGTGGATTGGGTTAAACTCAATTCTGATGGACGCCTCTATCTTCACACTAACTGTGTTGCAGCGGATGGGCTTATTCGAAATGAAGAAGGGGCGTGGGTTTTGGGCTATGCAATGAAGTTGGGTGCTATCTCCATCAACCTAGTTGAGTTGCTTGGTCTTCGAAAAGGGCTCGAGTTGGCATGGGAGAGGCGTTTCCCGAAGATAGAGGTCGAAATCGACTTGGAGATTGTTCTTAATTGGGTGACTTGGGAGGATATCGAAGATTATCCTTTACGGAATGTTATTGAAGATTGTCGGCGGTTGCTGCGTTTGCCTTGGGAAGCTCATATAAAGCACGTTTTCTGTGAAAGAAACGAGTCGGCTGATAGACTTGCAAAGATGAGGCATGAGTTGAATGAGGGTCTGATCGTGTTGGATTTGGCACCGAGCGAGTTTACGAAGATGAGGATCATTTAGGGGAGGACGCTCCTCTTCTTTTGAACCAAAAAAATAAATAAAAAAATCACACTTAACAACGCGAATCCATAAATAACATATTTAATATCAAAAAAATGGGTGATATTAAGGGAGTATATACAAACTTTAAAATAAGTACGGAATAAACTTATTTTAAGCAGAAATAAACTAGAATTCAAAAGCACTTCAGAACATGCTTTTACTTATAACTTATTTAGTTTTCTGTGGTTAATTAAATTCTCTTTAGACAATAATATCCTCATTAGACTATTAATATTTATTAATTAACCATTTTATATCCATATAAAATTCTATGGTTTATATGATTATTAATTTTTTTTCTTTCTTACTGATAATATTAAAAATCTAAATTAAATGTTTGATAAAAAAAATCTCTGATTACTAAGTAATGTTTCTTTTTATAAATTTATTTTTCTTTTTTCTTAATTCTTATAAATTTATTTATTTTAAAATCATTCTATTTTATTTTTTTTTATATCTATTTTTTCACATGTATTTTATTTATAATATATACTTATTTTATATAATTTAGACTATTATTTATATTAATATATTATTTAAATCATATTAAATTGCTCAGAATAATTTAAAAAATTTTATGGATAAATTAGTAACTTAATAAAAATTAAAAGCGATTCTCAACTTTTCTCAACAAATAATCAAATGATTATTTTTCTATTTTTTACTTTATTTTCGAAACACTCATTATTTTTAATATTGTAAATTTTAACTACTTCACTTTTAGCTATGCAATAGAGTTTGCAAACATTCCCTTCGTCACATTGAAATTTTGCTTTTTACTTTTTTTTCCCCCCAACTTCCGCCCCCTTATTTTTCCTCTTTTACCCTATTGTAAGGGTAAATTCGTAAAAAGCCCTACAGAAGGAGTTAATAAGACCTACCAAACAAAAAATTAGGTATACCGTATTAGGCTGTCTTTGAACTAAAATTGGATACCAAACAAAAAATTAATTCCCTCATATTAGAAGTTAATATGCTTTAATAAGCCCAAAAAATATTAAATCATATTAATAAGAGGTGTCACAAATAACTCCCCAATAATTTGGATATTTTTACTTTTAACTCTCCATAAATTTATACTACATAATAGGATATAAATACTACATTAGAACGTTTTAGTACTACATTATGTGAAATTTATACAATATATTTTGAGAGTTACAAAAAATTATACAACATAACAAGATATAAATACTGCATTATATCATATTTGTACTATATGTGGGGAGTTAAGTACAAATATGATGCCCAATTAGAAAGTCAAGTAAAAATTTGATGCACAATTTGATATTTATCTCATATTACCCGTATTAATAAAGGGACGCTGCCAAACACTTCCTTATTTTCTTCACTAATAATAACTGGCCCCCACTAATCTACTTTAATCCCGGCTTATCTCCCCACTAACTCCACTTTTCTTCTACAATTCTCTCTTTCCCAAATCCCACCCCACTTTCTACCATTATCACATTCATAATCCTCCCCATCTCACATATATTATTACACAATAAGTATAAATTATACCCTTTTTATTATACTGATTTGATCGTTGTGTCTTAATTTACACGAATATCGAACGCCCCAACTGTTTGAATATTTTTTTTTGATAAATTATTACAAAGAACACATAACATGATTATTGATTTCATATCATACATTCCAATCATTACCAAGAACCCCCCTTGCAACATTTAAAAATCAAATCAAATCCCCAACCAACTCAAAGATCAACAAAAGGTGATCGATCCTCGCCAAATTTTCAAACACAAAAACAATAATTATTACATAAAAAACATTCACCTAAATCACTCAGTTTCCCATAGAGCAACGAGCTTCCACTTCCTGTTATCATAGCTCAAATGAAACCCTTCTTCATTGGCCTTCCAATATATGTCCGCCTTCCCTTTGTCCCTCGCCGGCTCGTATGCGTGGAACGACATAAACCGTTGCCCGAACATGCTCATCCCATAGTAGACGTAGTTCTTGAACTCCACCGGAAGAACGTACTCCTGCGTGCGGTTCACCTCAAATGGGGCTGAGGCCAAGGGGCCAAAGCCCTCGGTCTTGAGGTTGCCGGTGATCCGGTTGGGTTGGGGGTCCGCCACCCCGTTGATGATGTGGATGAGTGGCTGCCGGCAGCCGCCTTTGTGTCGGGCAGCGGAGGAGGGGGAGAGACTGAGGGCCAAAGCCAAGAGGAGAGGGAAGAGCAAGAATCTTGAGGTTGAGGCCATTTTGGTTTGTTTCTTTGGTTTTGGGGTTTTGTGTATTTATAGAAGTGGGAAGTTAAAAGGGTTTGTGGGGTTTTTGATTAGTTAATTAAGAAGGGGGCGTCATTTAGGGATAATGACCCGTATATAATGGATCTTAATCTTATTATGAAAAAAATTTCCATTTTAATTTGGTGTTAGTTGTTTGACTTTATTGTAAACATGGTATGAAGGAAGACTTAATTTGGCAATTGCTTATATATTCGTATAATCGTATTAGGAAATACTAGTGATATATATGACACGCTTGACTTTGACCAAAAAAAAAAGAAGTTTACAATTTGAAAGAGTCGTGGACTAATTTACAAAACCCTAAAATTTGAGTTTGTGGGCCAAAAAAGCAAGATTACAAATAACTAGTTTTTTGCCAAACAAGAAGTAATCATCTCTGATTAAGGAGTTAATGTCACTCGTCGAACGAATGAGTAGGTAATTTTATCTTTTTAAAGAAATCGTAAGTTTACCTTTAGAACGTTGTTAATTTCGTTTGTCTAATACTTTTTTGGAAAATTTCTTATTATATTGTCGAATGTTACGTATCAGGAAATCATTTCATCGCTATCTTTTACGTCTTTATTAAGAAACTTGATGAATTATTGTTCAGTTTATCTAACTTTAAAATGTTATACGACATTGTAACGTATATTACATATTTTCATGTTATTTTTTTTGAAAATGTTCTGCCTTGATATCTACTTTTTCTGAGATAATTTAATTCGATTAAGCACTGATTCATCGAACTTAAAGTCGAGCCTCATCTTCTGCCCGAAGTTGCTGTGCAATTGATTATAAAATCAAGCATATCTCCACAAAATCATCTTAGTCTAATTTATCAGACTAATTATCTCCTTAATTAATCAATTTTAATATATTTATAGTTGAACTATAATACACGGATACGGATATGGACACGATGACACACACACGACATGATACAAATTTTTTATTGAATTTTTCACGTGAAAAGTATTGAATAATTTTTCAGGTGAAAAGTATTGTTATTCAATACGATACGACATAAAAAAAAATGATATTTTTAAAAATGACTGTATAATTACTAGATTTTTAAATGGTTATCAATTCTACTCTAGTGTCTAAATCTCACACGTTGTTCACAAATATTCTGAAATTAAACAACAAATATTATGAAATTATTATAAGTAAATGAGAAAATTATTAAAATCGTCCCGTAAAGTGAGTCACTTTTAGTTTTGGTCCCAACAGTTACCAATATCTCACTTTTGGTCCCATAAAGTGGCATTTGTCTTAATTTTGGTCTCATTGACCATTTTCCGTCTAAGTTAACGTTTGACCGTTAAAAAAATTACTTTTTAGCCCTTTTACTTCTTTTATGTTTTCAAAATTACCCCAAACTATTTAAATTGAATATTTTCATCCCAAAGAAAATAAAATATTATATTATATTATATATAATATATAATATATATGTATTATATATTATAATACGTATATACACATATATAATACGTGTATATTATGACATATGTATATATAATATTTTATAATATATATATATATATATATGTATATTATATATATATATATATATATATATATATATATATTATATGTATATATACACATATATGATACATAAAACGTATATATACATACATATATAATATGTGTATATATATATAATATATGTATATATAATATTTTAAATATATAATATATATATATAATATAATATAATATATATATATATATGTATTACGTGTATATACATATTATATTATACGTGTATAATAAATATATGTATATAATACGTATAATATAATATAATATATATATAATATAATATATGTATATATATGTATAATATAATATTATATATATATATATAGATAGATAGATATATAAAATATATATTTTAACGGTAAAAGTAATTTTTTTTAACGGAGTAAAAAGTAACTTTTTGAATAAAATAGGATAAAAAGTAATTTTTTTTAACGGTCAAACGTTAATTTAGACGGAAAATGGTCAATGGGACCAAAATTAAGACAAATGCCACTTTATGGGACCAAAAGTGGGACATTGGCAACTGTTGGAACCAAAACTAAAAGTGACTCACTTTACGGGACGATTTTGATAATTTTCTCTAAGTAAATTAACTCTCCCGACCTCCAAATCGGCAAATCCTATCTTCGCCACTGACCGAAAACTTACTAATTGTCACGCCCCAAAATTTAAATTTCGAAGAACAATAGTTCGAGGCGGCCGGATTACCAAAACCATCAAATTCAAGAATTAGAACTAAGAATCAAACCACTACGTGTGCAATTTTCATTCATATAACATTTCCAGCATGACATTTAGACTTAGACGTAAGATCAACAAAAGTTCATCCGTACTGTCTAGCTTAAGAATAACAACACAAGATACAATCACTGTGATGGTATTACTGTCCATGGAGCCACGAACCTCCAATTCTTCTGATCATAACTGATAGAGAATCCCTTATCGTCAGCCCTCCAATGTATGTCCGCCTTCCCTTGATCACGAACCGGTTCGTACGCGTTGAACAACGCAACTTCCAAGTTGAGATCACCCGCGGTGGCGTAATACACATCGCTTATGTCTGCATTGAGCTGATATTCCTTGTTGGGGCTCAGCTCAAAGGAGGCTTGCAACGCTCCACGTGTTTTAACAGAAATTTCAATACGATCCAATTTTTTGGCGTTGGTGAAGTGTATCACCGGCCGCTTCGCGCTGGCTGCCGGAGTGGAGAAGGCTAGGGCAAAGGCCAAGAGAAGAAGAAAAATGATTTTTGGGGCCATCTGTAATTTCACAATCCTTTTTGTTGGGTTCTTGGTTTGATATTTGATGTGTTTTGTGGGGGTTTTTATAGATGGTTAAAGAGGGTTTAATTGGGTTGGGTTTTGAATAATTGATCATAAATGGTGAATCTGAGCAAGGGATTAATTACATCATTTGTCATGCATTTCTCATTGCATTTTACATTTAAGGATGCATGCAAATCGAGTATATATTGAAGAAAATAGGTAAATAGATGGAAAGAGATCGTATACACTTAATACAATAATATGTATTTATACTCAACAATAAAAGATAAAATTGCACTTTAATAGATGACGATTCTGAATTGAAAATCCATACATCTATACATTAGTTCCAATCTCGACTTGCAAAATCACTCATTCCGAGGATAGAAATAGGAACGACTCGAATTGAGTTGAGTTTTAATCTTTTTCTAATGGTCTGAGCTTGTTAGTTTATAAAAACGAGTTTAAGGATGATCGAGCATTACATTGGAAATTATAATTCTCAATCTTATTTTTTACCACTCACGGCTTTAGAAACGAGTTTAAGGATGATCGAGCATTACATTGGAAATTATAATTCTCAATCTTATTTTTTACCACTCACGGCTTTAGAAAGGATCATTCCATTCCCATCTCATCCCATCCTACGGATCGTGTTTTAAGGGACTTATAAGTTAGACTTGAGTGGGCCAACAGGGGTTGGTCCAAGTGGTTAGGGGGTTGTTTCTCGAATGCAATGTGATACATAGGTGATTACAAACGTATTGGGGGAGAAGTCGGGAGTCGTCTCGAACTCGTGTATATAGGGGATGAGAAGAGAGTTTTCCGGTGAGACCGACCGGAGCGGAGAAATATTGGGGAGGGGAGAGAGATATTAGAGATTTAGGATTTAGGAATTGAAAGGATTTCTGTATTGATACGTAAAATAAAGTTGGACCTTACAATATATAGAAGAAACTCCTACTCCTCAAAGACTCTAAAAAAGAAACGAAAATAATGCTAAAACTCAAATATGCCAACTAGATCCAATACTAAAATAACTAAGGCATAACAAACTCCTCATGCCATATAGGCTTCCTTTTAATCCAAGCCTTGGTACGCGGCATCTCTTCCCTTTCTTGTGCCTCAATCTCTTCTAGAGTCTCTTCCCTTCTCACGCGGCATATCTCTTCCAGAATCTCAGCCATATCACATCCTTGGTTAAGGAAACACGAATGGTATGTGAGAGACTTTGTGATAATCTTCACCGTTCACCTGTAATCTGTTGTTGAATTCTTAAAACCATGCATAAAACCAGCCGTTATGTTCTCAGCCACTACTATTATCTTTACTGCTATATTTTGCCAAGCTTGTACCTGCAAATTTTCTCGACCTCAACCATTAGCTGCATAATTATCTCTAAGATATTGATTAATAGTGTATAACAGAGAGCAATCAACATCAGAGGTTAGCATGATTAAATACTGAAACTTAAATTCTGGGAGCCTTTGGAACAGCTCCAGCACAACATTACCAAAATCACGCATGCACTAATCTTATGATAATTCTCACAAGTGCAATATCACACATGCACTAATCATAGATAACGCCAATTAACTCATATATCAAGTTGAAAATTCTCACATACCGATACTTCACTGCTATGTGAAATGTGGTTTGTTTTGATTGATTCACTTGACACAGAATATCAGGATATCGATCAATGAGCATAACAAGGAAGCCATTGTTTCCAGATTCAGCAGCGATAAAAGGCAATTTAGAAGTGTTTTCACTAATAATCTGCTCTGTTTCAACATCCTCCTGGCACATCATGCTATCCCAGAGACATTCGAATAATATATAAGCATCACCACACGTTGCTGGCTTTTTATCGGTCTTCCATTTCTTGCCTCCTCCTTCAGCTCCGGCGACGGAGATACTGAGGCGGCGGCGCCCTTTCCCCTCCCCAACCCATGTTGCTACCGTTTCTCGCCTCCTCTTTCAGCTCCGGAGACGGAGATCCTGCAGCAGTGGAGGCCTCGTCTCGAAGTGCGTGATTTCTTCTTCAGGTACCCCGATGCGCAGCGGGTGACGAAGGAAGAAGGTGGGCTAGGATTTCTTTCGTGAAGATGTCTGGTAGGAAGAAATTGTATACATTTTTTTTATTGCAATCTAGTCCTTATAAAAGTTATGTCATTCGATTTTACACTATTTAGATAATTAATTAATTTTAATTATATTTATTGAATAAAAATAAATAAAAAATATTTGGAGGGTTATTTTGTGAAATGAAAACTTGAAGGGTATATACAAACAAATTTCCTCGAACGACTGCCCCTACATGCCCCCTTCCTCCGCCATTGATCACCCCCTAATGAGGTTCGGCGCGATCCTAACTTAAATACATCATGTGGGAAACCCAAAAAATTGTTAACACTCAAACATCACTGATCTTTGCACGGTGGACAACATTAACCCGATCCAATCCGTTAAGCGCATCGATCAAACCCACCCGTAAAGAGCCTGGGCCTTTCGCTGTATCCATTCCAATCTCACTCGCAATGCCAAACACGGCTAATGCAGTAGCTGTTGCCTCGAATGCCCTCGAGGGATCTACTGCCACAAAAGCTGCAATCAGTGCAGTCACAGAGCATCCCGTTGCTGTGATCTTCTGCAGCATGGGAACCCCATTTTTAGCTCCAACCACACGATGCCCGTTTGTGATTATATCCACCGCACCCGACACCGCCACTACACCACCGGTGATCCGAGCTAGGGATTTTGCTGATTCAACTGCGTCCGTTGATTCATACGTGCTGTCCACACCCTGTACATAGAAAAGAAAGGAACTCTTAAAAAGCCTTAAGTTTCAGAAGATCTCATCAAATTGTGTTTATCTATAAGCCCAAAGACATGGATTACAGACTTAATGATTATAAAGTTTACAACTTTCTTGCAGATAAGTCCTGTATCAAGTAAAATCACTGAATTTCATTACTCCAAACCACCCTCAAAACCTTTTTGTGGATCAAATACCATAACTTGCAAAGACTATCACAATTACAAATGAACCAACCCTAACATAAATGTTAGATTCTTCTTACTTCAGAGTTCAGACAGTATTGAAGGACATGATGCAGGTGCAACAAGAACAAGAAAAGCATAGACAATACCTTAGAATCTCCATCCACAGAGCCCTTGAAGAGGGCCATAATCTCAGACCCATTCCCCCTAACAACTGTGGGCCTCAATTTCAGCAGCTCCAAACAAGCCTTCAACCGGAAACTGGAAGCTCCGGCGGCCACCGGATCCAGCACCCACGGCTTCCCACACTCGTTCGCCACCTGCGCCGCCGTCTTCATCGCCGGCAGCCAGTTGTGGGTAAGGGTCCCGACGTTGATGTAGAGCGCGTGGGTTTTGGGCGTGAAATCGGGGATTTCTTCGATAGAGTGTATCATCGCCGGGGAAGCTCCGGCGGCGAGGAGAACGTTGGCGACGAGATCCATGGAGACGAAGTTGGTGATGCACTGGATTAGCGGCGAGGCGCGGCGGACGGATTCTAAGTGGGCCCATGCTTGTTGTGCCCATGAATTGGTGGTTTCTGACGGTGGTTCTTGGTGGTTGTAGGGTTTGTCCGCCATGGTTGTGTGGTGTCGCCGCCGGAGATGGTGGAGGATAGAGTTTGGGGGAATAAAGGAGGAAATTTGTTTGTATATACCCTTCACGTTTTCATTTCACAAAATAAGCCTCCAAATATTTTTTATTTATTTTTATTCAATAAATATAATTAAAATTAATTAATTATCTAAATAGTGTAAAATTGAATAACATAACTTTTATAAGGACTAGATTGCAATAAAAAAAATGTATACAAATTCTTCCTACCAGACATCTTCACGAAAGAAATCCTAGCCCACCTTCTTCCTTCGTCACCCGCTGCGCATCGGGGTACCTGAAGAAGAAATCGCGCACTTCGAGACGAGGCCTCCACTGCAGCAGGATCTCCGTCTCCGGAGCTGAAAGAGGAGGCGAGAAACGGTAGCAACATGGGTTCGGAGGTGCATTTGTTATAATATACTTTATATGTATTTGAGAACGTGAGCAGCTCAACTCGCGCTTGTTGATAACTTCATCGACAAGAATCTCAAAGGTAGTATCCTTACTTACAAGAAATGGTGTAGTTACATTACTTGTTGCATTCCACTCCAACAACAATCTTTCTTCACCAACTCGTCGTATACGACACCTATAACAAATTCTTGCATTGATGCAATCAAGTTAAAATATACCTGCATCGTAACAAATACATATTAATTTTTAAAATTTGTGCTAGTTAAAAATCGATCGCGTTTTTTCTTTAGCATGGGCACAAAATCGCTTATCAGTCTGATATTCCACTAAGCGATCAATCTGATTTTTTTCTTTAGAAGCAAACTCTGATCATTAAGCGAACACCCAAAAATACCCATAAAAGAATAGGTCTTAAATTTCTATCTCCAACATTCAGCATATATATATATATATATATATATATATATATATACACACACACACACACAAATCTTGTTCAAGAAAAAGTGTTATGCACATAATATCTATCTCCAATCTCCTTACTCAATGATAGAAATACAAATACTTGTTACCTTCAATGTGTTTTTCACAAGATTTCTTCCAACACAACAAGTTGAGTTCTTGAACCACTTTTTCTTGTATGAACAATCTTGAAGACTTCCTTTATCATAAAAATAATCTTGATTCTTGAATAAATAAGTGCTTGGATAAACAATCAATCCTTAGAGAAGTGAAGAGAATAGAAAACTTCAGGAAGAAAAAGACGGGGGTCATGGAGAAAAAGAGTTTCAACACAGGAGAGAGAGAGAGAGAATAAGTGGGTTTGTAGTGAGAGAAAAATTTTGGGCATATCTGTAATATGGTAAAATTTGGGGATCAAAATAAAATATCTAAAAGTTATTATTTGTGTTAATTATTAAAAGGGTTATTTAGTAGGCAAGTACAAACTTGAGGGTTATTTAATTAAAAGGAAACTTAAATGCCCCTTTTAATAGAATCCCTCCGGTCGTTCCCCTGAACATCTCATAAATAATAATTGCCTCCCCTCAAATTTTGGAAATTATCTTTTTGGCCCAACCCCGTTTATCATTGAAAAAGTAAAAATTTGAAAGATATGACCAACACCAAAAAAAAAAGAAAGAAATTTTGAAAGAGGTGTAAAAAATACTAAAACGCCGTTGCCGGGGATCGAACCCGGGTCACCCGCGTGACAGGCGGGAATACTCACCACTATACTACAACGACTTGGTTGGTTATTTCATATATATTTTAGAATAAATTTTAATCATATTACAGAATTTATAACCACAACTAGCGGCATTGAATGCGGTTAAAGATCATCATGAAATCCTATTTTGAACTCGACAGCAAACATGAAACAACATAGTACACAAACAAAAGCTAAGAACAAGTGCAGAAAGTTAAACCAAAGAAGCCATGCTGATCTTTGATCTACTTGGGTATCACAGTTGCAAGAGAAACAAGAAAACATAGGAAATTTTGAGGACAAGAACAGTCCAATTGGATTCCCGAATAGATATATTTCGATCGACACAGCCTTTATCGATTTGAAGGCGAAAGATGCACATAAACTGCTGATATGAGAGAGAGAGAGAAACTTCATATGATCTTTTTCAATAGAATTGAGAGAGAGGGAGAGGAACTTCACATGATCTTCATTAGAAATTAGTACTTCTAGTGAAGAGAGAGGGAGAGGACGGATCATATGATCTTCTTCAGCAGAATTTACAGAGAAGGGGCAGAGAGAGAGAGAGAGAGAGAAGAACTCACACAACCTAAGAAATCCAACCAGACAAAGTCAGTAAAAATAAAGGAACATTTTCAAGAAGATATCATGTAAGAAGCTTACATATTACTGAAGATCAAAATGCGTAAATCTTCAGTTCTTACTTTAGTACAAGCTCTGTATCTTTACTCATTTCAATGAATTATTAACGAAAATCTCTACGCTTATTCGGAAATTATGAATATTTAGGCCTGACAGCCAGTAAATAGTCCTGCTCCTGCACGTAAATTCTTCAATATCTCTAACATGAAAAGAGCTTGGTGAAGATAAGATGACCACCCCTCTTCTGGAAAAAGACACACCAGAAAGCTTTGAAGAACCTGTTGGTTTCTATCCCACATCGACAGCGCCTGAAAGACAAAGTTCCTTTATAAGATCAATCTGCTACAGTATGGATCACCGGGCTAGTTAACGTGAGCCTGTAACCTGAGTGGGGGCATTAAGGGTATCAGATCAATTGTTTGCACCAAAAAAATGCATATATAGTCTGAGTGTACAAAAATAAAACTGTCTAATCAGCAGACTAAAAAAGAACCAAAAATAATGGAATGAAAAACGGCAAACAATTGAAATGATAACCTTTTATCTTTTTGCAGAAATATTCTTTTCTTCTAAAATCAGGAATATAGGATTGGCAATTTGGCATTATGGATAAATGTAATCATATTCCTTTCCGCATTCATATGTTATGTAAAAATAACTTTTTCTCAAACTTACGACTGCTGTTATGGAATTGAAAGTTCAAGATGCACGAAAACTGTTGGTGCAAGGAAGGAGAGAGAGAGAGAGAGAGAGAAAGATCATATGATCTTCAACAGAATTTTGAGAGAGGTGGGGGAGAGAGAGAGAGAGAGGGGAAGACCATATGATCTTCAACAGAATTTAGAGAGAGGTGGGGGGAGAGAGAGAGAGAGGCAGGGGAGAGGGGGATGGGAGGAACTTCAAATGATCTTCTTCAGTAGAATTAAGCAATTCTATTGGAGAAAGAGAGCGAGGGATAGCTACTCTGCAATCTTCTTGTTAGAATATAGCAATTCCACTGGAGAGAGAGAGAGAGGAAATTCATATGATCTTCTTCATCGGAATTTAGCAATCAGGAGAGAGGGAGGGATAAGAACTTCATATGATTATCTTCATCAGAATTCAAGTCTATTGGGGGGAGAGAGAGAGAAACTCAGACAACCTAAGAAATCCAACCAGACAAAGTCAGTAAAAATAAAGGAACATTCTCAAGAAGATATCATGTAAGAAGCTTACTTATTACTGAAGATCACAATGCGTAAATCTCACATATTTTCCTGAAATTCAGTTCTTACTTTAGTATAAGCTCTGTATCTTTACTCATTTCCATGAATTATTACCAAAAAATCTTTCTCCGTGTTTGGAAATCACTAATATTTAGTCCAACAGCCAGCAAATAGTCCTGCTCCTGCACGTAAATTCTTCAATATGCATAACATGAAAAAAAATTGGTGAAGATAAGATGACCAGACCACTACTGTACTGGAAAAACGCACCAGAAAGCTTAGAAGAACCTGTTGGCTTTTATCCCACATCGACAGCGCACGAAAGAGCAAGTCCCTTTATAAGATCAATCAGTTACAGTACAAATCGCCGGGCTAAGAAACGTGAGCCTGTAACCTGAGTGGGGGCATTAAGGGTATCAAATCAATTGTTTGCACCAAAAAAAAAATGCATTGATTCCAAGTGTTGATTGTTTGCACCAAAAAAGTGCATTGATTCTAAGTGTTGAAACCAAAAATGAAAAAGAACCAAAAATAATGGAATGAAAAAGGGTGAACAATTGAAATGATAACCTTTTATCATTTTGCAGAAATATGCTTTTCTGCTAAAATCAGGAATATAGGATTTGCAATTTGGCATTATCAATCGTATTCCTTTCCACATCATATGTTATGCAAAATAACTTTTCTCGAACTTATGCAGCAAAAACAAAAAGAAAATGAAATGCCAATTGACGAGGTTCGAGCATAAGAACAGTCCAAGGAGAGAGCACAAGAGGAGTGAAAAGTGTTGATCTAGAGAGAGACAGAGAGAGAGATTATATGATCTTCTTCAATAGAACTTAGAGACAAGAAGGGGGAGGGGAGGGGAGGGGAGGGGAGGGGGAGGGGGAGGGGGAGGGGGAGAGAGAGAGAGAGAGATCATATGATCTTCTTCAATAGAACTTAGAGAGAGAGGTGGATAGAGAGAGAGGGAGGGAGAAACTTAATGTGATCTTCTTCATTAGAATTTTAGCAATTCTATTGGAGAAAGAGAGTGAGAGTAACTTCTTACGATTTTTCTTTGGGGGGGGCCTTCATATGATCATTGTCATCATAATTTAGCAATTCCAGAGAGAGTAAAACTTGGAGCAGTTCAGCAACTGGGAAAAATGTGAAAAGCTATCGTCTGAGATAATATGGAAACGAATCGAGTAATTACTAACTGATTTTATATTTTCAGTTTTTCACTAAGTACTTCAATATATCTCTATATCCTGTCAATGGTATCAATCTAATTTTTTAGTAATTACATGATTAAAACAACCTAAGATGTCCAAGCAAACAGTCACCAAAAATTGAAGTCAAATTTCTAAGAAAATATGATGATGTAAGAAGCTTACGTATTACCGAAGATCAGAATGTGTAGATCTTACATATTTTTCTGAAACTCAGTTGTTACTTAGCATAAGCTCTGTGTCATAACACATTTCAACGAATTATTACCAAAAATCTTTCTGCATATTAGGAAATCGCTAATATCTTGTTTCGATAGTCAGCAAATAGTCCTCTCACATAAATGCTTCAACGAAAAATCTCCGTGATGACACAATATTAAAGAGTTTAATTCATGCCTTAAAAGATAAAAAGACCACTAAAGGAAAAGCACACCAGAAAACTTTGAAGAAACAAGTTGGTTTTTATCCCACATCGACAACGCACGAAAGAGTAAGTCCCTTTATAGGATCTGTCAGTTACACTACATATCGCCGGGCTAGGTAACGTGAGCCTGTGACCTAAGTGGGGGCATTAAAGGTATCAAATCAATTGCTTGCACCAAAAAAATCGAAAAAACTTAAAAGCCAAAAACATCTACATGTATTCATACACACTGTCCGGAAAAAGAACCGAAAAAAAGGGAACGAAAAAATGCAAACAATTGAAATGATATCCTTTTTATCTTTTTTGCAGGCATGAATTCCACATTCATATGTTACGTAAAATAACTTTTTGCATACTTATGCAGCTATGACAAAAGAAAATAAAAGGCTAAATTAAGATCTTATATATAAAAAAGCAAAAGGTATTCTTGTATATTTCGTTTAGTTTATTACATAGAAAGAAAAATTATTAATTTTTATGTTTCACATTGGAAAAAATAAAAGGTAACTCATCAATTATCCTAAATCTAGAATAAAATAAGAAGGCAATAAGTAGATACTTACCAGTAAATGTATCCATCTTTGAGAAAGAATGGCCGAAAATTCTTTCAATGTTATTGTTTCTTCTTCAATTAAATTCTCAAGTTCTCTTTGTAAATCATCAATGCTTCAATCTCCTTAGCATGAAAAATCCGAGACGATAAGATATTATTGAGTTAATTCATGCCTTAAAAGAAAGATGAACACTAACGGAAAAATGCAACAGAAAACTTTGAAGAACCCATTGGTTTTATCCCACATTGATTATGCACGGAAGAGTAAATACCTTTATAAGATCTATCCGCTACAGCACAGAATGCCGGGCTAGGTAACGTGAGCCTGTAACCTGAGTGGGGGCATTAAAGGTATCAAATTAATTGCTTGCACCATAAAAATTTGAAAAACTCAAAAACTCAAAAATATACCACGTACTAAAAAATGACAAAAAAAAAGGAGAAATGAAAAAACCGCAAACGATTGAAATGATATCTTTTTTTTTATCTTTAAGGAGAAATGAAAAACCGCAAACAATTGGAATGATATCCTTTTTTATCTTTTCACGGGAATATGCGAGCAAAGAATAAAGATCTTCTCTCCTAAATTTGGCATACGAGATTGATGAGAAAGTGAAATTTAACCGTAATCCTTTCCTCATTCATATGTTATGAAAAATAACACTTCTTACACTTATGCAGCAACAAAAAAAAGAAAATGAAATGCCAATTGAGAAGTTCAGAGATCTAGGATAAAAAACAAAAGGTACAGCCTCTTATATTTCACGTTGGAAAAAATAAAACGGATTCATATCAGTTACCCGAATTCTTAGAATAGAGTACGGCGCCGAGGAAACTAAGACAACCAAAAACCATCTTGAATTTACTCACAAATGGTTGATGCATAAATCAACATCCCTTTCGAGTAACTTTATTTCATCAAATTTTGAGATAACGTACTAAATAATCACAATCAAAAAGTAAAAAGTATAATCCTGGAGAGGAATCTTTACCAATACATGACGAAAGAATCTCCCATCTGATGCATTACCATACCTGCACAGAAATGAATTATCTCAACTATGGATAAGAAAGAGAAAAGGAAACAGAACAGAAGAACAAAGAGCACGAATAATATTTGATATCAAACCTAAATGCTGAAACAACAGAGTCCAGAAAATCAAAGTTGAATTGAACTTCATGCATAATCATCTACTTCACTCAAATTCATGTTCAAAAAAGCAAAACACAGCCAATATCCTGAAAAAAAACGTGTTCAGCAATCAAAAGTAAACCCTCATAGCTAAAATCAGCTTGGTTTTACATGGCCCGTCTCAATCATTCAATCCCCTAACAGATATTTGTAATAAAGATTGAAGCTTTGCTTAAAATTCAAATCACTCATACAGTTATACTGGTGACTCTTACCAATTTACAAAAAACAAAGAAAAACACAAACAAGAACGTGGGTTCCCAGTGCAGCCGCCATGAATCAGTAATTAGCAAATAGCTAAGTTTTCCCCTTAATTATGCAAGAAATATTAAACCAACAAACCCAAATCCCAATTCTGCTGGAAAAGATTCTATTCAGATATAAACTATTCAAAAGAAAGAAAATATTCATTCCATTTATCCTCACAATGAAAAGGAATCATGGTCAATTCAGCAAGATTAATTAAGAATCTTAATCTTGAGCATAATATATCTCGAAGATAACAGATATACCTGAAATTATCGGATAAAAGTTCATCCGGATATGATATCGATGGATATCTGCTCGTTTATTTTGGTGAGCTCTGCTCTCTCTCTCTCTCTCTCTCTCTTTTCTTGTGTGAGTTCAAGATATAAATGTATAATTTTTTATTTTAATAAATTATATTTGAAATAGTCAATCACTTTATTATAAATTAACTTAATTAATTTGTGTATACCTAATTATTTAAAAAAATAAAAAATAACAATTATGAATAAAAAATATACGCAATTCCTGAATTATTATACAATCTTGGGGAGTGAAAAGGAATTTTGTTTTTCAATTGGGGAGTGAACAGTAACTTTTTCTAAATTAGAGAGTGAAAAGAAAATTCAGTTCACACTTGGGGATTTTTGAGGAATTATCCGTAAGATTATCAGTTAAATTTTATATCTTAAAAATTAAGAATGTTTTGAAATTTAAGAAGTTATGCTCTAAATAATTTGGATAACTATAATGTACGTGGGGTCCAAAAGCGAGATATTAATTTATGGGTTGTCCCTAGAGAAATAGTCCAAACTTGCGACCCAGAAAATAAAATAAAGGGTAAATACATTTGCATCCCCGACGCCGGGAACTATATACGTCTGTTGCATTTACACCCAAATTTTTGTAGGGACGGTTTGTAATAATTTTGCATTAATTTGAAATATTTTTATTTTACTTCTTATAAAATTATATAATTAATATATTTTGAGAAGTATTTTAAATACTGTATTATGTGAAAATTATACGACATTTTACCAAAATGGCAAGTTAAGTAAACATATGATATCCAATTGGGGATTTATCTCACATTACCCGATTTTTGTATAAATAGGTATATATGTCTATAGCCTATAAAGATTTTAATTTTTAAGTAACTTAAATTTGAAATATAACTTCAAACATCTGGCAGAACTAATTTATTATTTATTTATTTATTAATTTGCTAGTTTATTTTTTATATTTATACTTATTTAATTAAATATAATGTTTTTATCATGAGAAGTAAGGACATTTTATTTGCTTTTCTTTTTCAAAATACCTACTCTAATTAAAAAAGATAAAAATCATGTTTGCTTATTTTTTGTTATGTATAAAATAATAATAATAAGTTTTCGTATCGACAACTCTACTTGTGATCGGTTAAAAATTAATAATTTTTGTTTTAATTTTTTTAATAATAATTTCTTTCTTTTAATCTTTTCTTTGAAAAAATTTTATATGTTCTTTAATCTTCTCTTTGAAAATTTTCATATGTTTTTTAATGGGAAAATCTTTGAATAGTACCAAAAAGTTGAAAATTTTCCTTTTAGGTCCCCAGTTTTGAAAAAGTTCTCATTCAATCCCTAATTGAAAAACAAAATTCCTTTTAGGTCCCCACAAATAGTACATGTTCGTATATTGTCTTTAGGAATTGCGTACATTTTTTAGGGAATTGCGTATAAAAATCTCAAAATGTCATATATACGAGATTCCGGGATTTTTATACGCAATTCCCTAAAAAATGTACGTAATTCCTGAATTATTATACAACCTTGGGGAGTGAAAAGTAATTTTGTTTTTCAATTGGGGAGTGAACAGGAACTTTTTCAAAATTGGGGAGTGAAAAGGAAATTCAGTTTACACTTGGGGATTTTTGGGGAATTATCCGTTTTTTAATTTAACAAGTAGTTATCAATAAAATAGCATTTCGCCCAATAAGATCGGAAATTTTTAACTTCAATTTGATTCTATTAAAACAATGTCATAAAGAGATGATCGTAATTCACTTATATCGAACAATCCCTATAAAGTAATAATTATAATATATTTTTCATGTAATTGATTGAATTGACCGTGTTTGAAGCAGAATTTTCTATGTAACACCGATATTGAAATCCGGTATCAAAATTTCTCTGTCTCCTTAACACTTGTAGTTGATTCTAATTAATGTTACCAACTATTCAATTTCCCCTTTTAGACAAAAAAGCAACAACATTGATTATAATTTATAATTAACTATACTTTAACACATATTACATGAGAGAACAAAATCATGTATATATATATAGCTACACTTGCTCTGTGGCTTCTTCTTCATGGTTCATCACTTTGGGTTCTTTCAACACAGGGAAAATCAGCTTCCACACTGCCCAATCATAGAATCTCTAATCACAAACTTACATTTATTAACGGAAAAATATCGATATTTCTAACTTCTAGCTTCTAGCTTATTTCTGCTTAAAAAAACCGAAATGAATTTTACGAAAAATTCCGAAGAAGATACTCACGGTATATTGTGGCTGCAAACCACTCGTTTACGATCTTCACCCATGTGCTCGCCCATCCCACATCGATGCTCCATCTGTTAATTAATGTAATTTTTCCCACACAATTATTAGTAATTAATGAAATGGTTTAGCCGAAACTATGCTATAAAATGACATATTTTTTTTACATAGCAAAATATTATTAATTAATGACTTACTTTCTGGTAAGGCTGCCTAAATTCCAACTGATAAATAGCATAGCAAAGTACATTGCCCCCAATGAGAATATCAAGTGAAAGAACCCATAACTATATGGAATGTCATCCTCTTGCAACTCAGCTCGTTTACGAAACTGCAAAATAAATAAATAAAAATAATAATTAAATTAAGGGGGCTAATTACGTCGCCGAGATTAGATGATTTTACAAATTAATCCCTCCGATTTGAGAAACTGCTATATACTGTCTGAGTTTTGCATGAAATTTGTTTCTCTGTTTACGTGAGCTTAACTGCTCACCTGAAATGTCTGTGAGTCGATCCCTGTTGAGAAAGTAGCGATAACAATTGCGCATAGAGCGATGACGAAGCCCTGGAAAAACGAGCACGAAGACGAACAAGAAGAAGCAAATGTATAAGATGAAATGCCTAAGAATTATAACAAAAGATTCTTGTAATATGTAGAGTGAAATCTTACAACTATAGTAGACCAGCCAATATGGCCACGTTCTTGTTGCTGGGCACCACATTTTTCACTAGCTGGTTCGCTGCATTCAAATATTAGAATTTTGGATAAATATAATTAGTTAGTTCTTAAAATTATAATGTTTAATAGTAAAGGAACAAAGTTATTATTATTATTTTTGGTTAAATTACCATATGGTTGATTAATTACCTTCTAATTGCAGTCCAACATAGGAAAACAATGTAAGAGGCCATAATCCCTGAAGACAGCAGCCCTCTGTTCACCTGTCTTAAGCATATAGGACAAGAGTCATGTATCAGATCAAGATGCTTCGTGTGTAATTACGCAAACATCCCCTCTTAGTATCGGAAATTACAGATACATCCTTCCGACAATAGGAGTTTAATCGATGTTGATGACTACGTTGATGCATTCAAGAAAAAGAATTGAAAACTTATGCATCTATGTACTTATGTGGAAATACTTCTAAAAGGGAGGTATTTGTAATTTTGAAATGAAGAAGGGGGTATTTGTGTAAGTATGCTAAAAGAGTTCTTCATGACAAAAAGTCATACCTTAGAATGCAGTGAGATAACCATCATGACTATGAGAAGAACCCCAGTCCAAGAGATGAAGAAAATGTTGAGGGAGCACGATGTTTTCGAGGCGTAAAGCACGTACATCACAGCTATGCCACACACGGAAGCTATGTAAAATACGGTCGACATGAATAGCCCAATTGAGAACCGTCTGTACATAGTAAACAAGACATATACAACGCATTAATCACATCATTTACCCTGAAATCCTGAAATTCAACAGAATTTCTCACACAATTTCTCACCTAGTTTTTTTCCTCTCATCGGACATCCAATAGTTATTCCACCACGTTATAAATTCAATCACACTCACGAGCTGGAGAATCAGAAAAATCCTGCAAAATGTGAGTATATATAGAAAAGATCAATGTATATCTAATAACAACAAATTATATATACAGATGTATACGAGTATAATATTCCAAACCAAGTGATTACCCCGCGCCAACACGAGCAAGTTCACCTGCAAAAAACATCACAGATGCTCTTTATTGCAAACCAGAAGAGTAATCACAGAAGTTTAAGTGGGAAAATATTAACAAATTTTCTAAGACTAAGTAAATTGAACATACCATATAGTTGGATATAATCAGTGGGAATGAAGAAAGGAATGACGAACGAAATAAGCAACAAACTAAACTTGAGACCCCACCATCCGGAATGCCAAGCATTTCGATTTTCGCTTAAGGTTCTTGTGTTGCACGTCGTCACAAACATTAAGAAGAAGAATATCTACATCTCATGTCAAGGGAACAAAAACATGTATAAGAAGGAACAAATCATATATATCACATCTTTGTCATATAATCGGAGAGTTAACTTCGAAAATCAAGGATACAAAGCATCCTAAACTGACACGAAGGACTCCCATCGTATGGTAGCATTCCCTCTCCTCTGCTCCACAAGCTTTCGAATCTGCATTAATATGTCATCAACTCATCATACAATATTATGATCACACAATCGATCACATTTTGATTTTTGGTAGATTGAATACATCAAAGTGATGAACAAATGAGATCAACAAATACTTACAAGGTAAGAGGGGTAAAATCCTTTCTCCATAGTCTCGAAAGAGCCAAGCTATAATATTCGTTAACAAGAAAATGACACCGTAAGCATAACGAGCACGTAAAGACTTGATCTTCCTAGCTGAAAACTTGGCACTCTTCTGCCCCGAAGCAGCTGCTACTTCATCCGCCCCAACATTTTCCCTTATTTCGTTTGCTGTCACGACATTATTTTCAACCATATTCCTGCACAAAAAGAGCCTATTATTCAATAAACATGACATATGTATATAATATGTGAATACTCTTGATAAATAAATGAACTGCACATGAAAGTTATAGCCTTGTGCTATAAAATCAAAATTTCCTGTAAATTCAAGAAAATGGTTAATAATTATAAAAAACATGTTTTTTTTTTCTAAATTTATTTTACATTATTTGTGAAGGATTTCAGAATACTGTACTTTTTTTTCCTGGTAAAAGGAGACAAGTTTCCTTCATCTATCTACCAAACCAAATATCCAGCAAGAAAAGAATCTCTCTGATAAAAATACAGTAAACCCACGAAAGGAATAGGCTGCTCATACACATTATTTTAATAAAATTGAATTAAAACATATTTAATTGAGGAGTAACTAAGAAATAAACACTTTTCCAAGACTTCCAAGATTTAGCAACATTTTGCCATAACTTCTGCGTATTTTTGCAGGGAAACCGTCAAATTACTCAAACGTTTCAAAAGGGACAAAAGTGATTTCTGTTGGCCTAATTAAGAACTGAAACTTCCCATTTAATTTATAAACAAGAAACGGGTAACTTATAGAAATGTACTAAATCTTGCTTCAACCTTTCTTCACACACATTCTTCGCAGCAAAGAAACAGTTTTTTTCCGAAAAATAACATGAATAATACAAAATCGAAAGCATAATGCAGCTCAAGAATGATGTGGATTAGTTCTTGAGAAGTAACCTGGTTTTGGGTTCTTGGTTCTTGAAGAAGAAGAAGAAGTAGCAGTACACACAGCGATCACTTACTTCATCAAGAAAAGGGTGTTGTTTGATTTTAAGTAAGGTGCTAGAAACTCACTTTTGTTACTTTTACCAGAAAAAGGAGGGGCCATGGCCCCTCTACAAAGAAATCATATAACAACCCCCTTTGGTCACATGCATAGTAGATTAATTTCTCCTTTTCTTTATTCTTTTTATAGATAAACTGATAATTTTCTGTATTATTCTAGTAATTACAAATTTAAAAATATTATTTTTATCATATCGGCTTAAAAATGAAATGTGAAAAAATTTGAAAAAAAATAAATTATATTAGTGTGCATGATTAGACAATATGTACGCACATGCACTTTGAAGTAAGTGCCTTCTGGTTAAAGTCTACGTCCTCTGATTCTCTGTTATGGTGCAGAGAAGAACTTATTGCAGGCTGATATTATGAGAATAAATAGTTTTTATATTTTATTTTTAGAAAAGAAAAAGAGAAAGAATTAAGCAAATATTCTTTGTTTGCAATAAATAAGGAAATAAAATAAAATCTTGCATTAATTAAAAATAAATAAAGCGTGGGTAATCATTAATTATTAAAGAGAAAGAATTAAACAAATAATCATTGTTGCAATAAATAAGGAAATAAAATAAAATCTTATATTAATTAAAAAATATATAAATCGTGGGTCATCATTAATTATTAGGGTTTCATTCGATCTCCAATTGTGGTAGATTGCACACAATTTTCAAGAGAATTTGCCCTTTACTAAAGAAATAGATTAATGAAAAGGAGTAGTAGTGAATATTAATATAGTGTAATGAAATATATATATATATATATATATATATATATATATACTAAGAGTGTTGATGAAGCAAATAGGGACAAAGAAAAGGAGTCATTATAGGTTGAGAGTTGAGAGCGGTGGGAGCCTCTAGCCTATAACTAATTCTCTTGGCATTTTAATTCATACATTTTTCACTTATAATAACGTTCATTACTTACCGTTGGAGGAATTCAATTAATTAATGGGAGGTGCTCGAGGATATCCTATAGGAAGGTTAGTAATTTTAATGTCAACCTGATTCGACTAATTAATCAATAGAATAAAAGGAATATTACATTTTGGATCCGTAGAACAGTGTCTAGTGTTCGATGTGCAGTTTTTGATGAGGCTAGAGAAATATCACGTCTTGAACCTGCAAGTCACTCGGAATGCGTATGTAATGTTTGAGGCTAAATCATTATAATGATGCAATGTTCAAGGCTAAATCAGTATTATGCGGAGAATATCACATTCCGGACTTATGCGATGAACGTGCAATGTTTGATGGTCAAATCATTATGATGAAGTAGTGTTCAATGTTAAATCGGTACAATGAGAAAAATATCACATTCCGGACTTATAAGGATGCGTGTCCAATCTTCAAGGGTCACGCAAGACGCGAGTGTAGCTTTCAAACTCATTAAATGTAATTTGTAATTGAATCTAAACTGTTACTCGAAAAAAATATTTAGTTATTATGCTTGAACTATTTTGGCTTGCACACAAAATTTATTTCTTAAAGTTGCGCAATGCAAAACAAAAACATCATATTTTAGGCTAATTACGTGCTTAATCCAATATTTAAGATAAACATACAAATTAAATAACAAAAATAATATACTCCTCTCAATTATTGACAGAGTTCAGCTACAAAGGATCCCCTAATTAGAAGTTAGAACTATCCCACATAGGACTTTTTTCCCCTCTGATTGAGGAGTGGGATGGGATTGGCACAAACCCCAAAAGTTCATCACGATTAATCAACCTATTACGAGACAGTAATAATTAGATAAAGAGACAAGTTCAACACAAATATGATCAAAGTTTTCAAAAGATGTTTGAATGTCCTGAAAATCTGTGAAAAAAGGCCATAATATAATGCAGCAAAAAGCCAAAAAGTAAAGGAGGCATGTTTAGTGTAGTGCCGCGTTGATTAAGTGAGCAAGCTCATGCTTGGTTTTAATTAATTATTACTAATCATTTTTTACCAAATATTTTGGCGTTTAGTGATGCTTAATTAAGCTTTTCCCTTTCTTTTTTCTTGTCTTGACACTACTTTTCGAGTCGAGATGAACGGGTTCACATGATAAGATTGCATGTTAATGTTTGTAATTTGTATACACATATAGGTTGTTAGGTAGGGTTTTATGGTTTCGGTGGCTTCAAAATGGGTCAAGGAATACAGTGTAAAAAGTTTCGATTCAAATCAATCCAATTCAATTTTCAACACCAAGGTTTAATCCTAGCCTGATATGATTAAGTTTGTATCGGGTTCAAAATGTTTAAATTGAACCGATAAGTGATAAGTGATAACTAATAGAATAATCCAATAATTTCATTTAAAATTTTTTTAGTCCAAATCCGATTCGATCAAACCTAACCAATTATACTTGTCATTTGATTTGTCATTTTCCTAAATTTTTCATAAACCACACAATAAATATAAAACGATCACTCTCTCATTACACCATTTGAGCGAATCAAACTCCGGTTAGAATTCTCCCTCTCCCTATCGAAACCAATAACCCAACTCATACAAGAGATTTTTATGATTGGGTTTCGTATTCTCTCTTAAGTGAGTATTTAAGTAAAATTTTATAATTTGTTTATTTGTGGGTTGTGAAATGTAGGGGAAATTAAATGGGTTGTGTGATATTGGCTTTTCATAAAATAAATTAACAATGTTGGGGAAAAAAAACAATTGTTTATAAATGTACAATGTCCGAGTTTATTTTGTTAGAGCTCTGAATTTAAAACGTGTACGACAATTAATGAGATGAAATTATAATTTTAATTTTTGTAATTTCAATCGATGGTAGTAATTAACTAAGATGGGATTATACAATTAAGAAAATGTTATAACCTAGTAATAGTTTGGAAAAGTAAATGCCAAAAAATAAATAAAAACTAAGAGATGGATTGAAAACATAAATGAAGAAAAATGTTGGGGCCCTAATTGAATTATTGTTTGTAAGAGGACTTTTTAGTAACAAAATAGATTAACCATTGATGCCTCGAGGGGTATATTTGTCTTTTGGTAAAATGGGAATGGAATCCCATATATTACCGCTCTCGTAGTCGTTCCTCCTCTTTGCTCTGGCGGGAAGATTCGTTTGGGTTCGATAAAGTATCAGTGTGCGTTTGAAAATCGCGTGATTTCGTCAGGAGATATGTCGATCAGCGAGGAATTTCAAGCGGGTAAGTCATGATTTACACTACGCATGATTGAATTTGTGTTTTTTGATTGATTATGGGTTTTGTTTCGAAAACCCTAGGTTTTGGGATTTGTTTAAATGCTCCGTCTCTTGTTTAATTGGTTACGTATTCTGCGTTGGGAGAATTCGAATTGACAATCTGGACCGAAGAAGTGGGTTATTGTCTTTGTTATGATATTTTGTTTCTGAGGTTTTTTGATTTGTTCGGAAAGATGGCTTCTTTACTCTGCATTTGTTCCTCATGTTACTGTCCTCATGAATATATGATGAGAACTGAAGCATTGGATTTTATTTTCTTGCGATTAATTTCAGTTGAAAATGTCTGTTTGCGGTTGTCCGGGAGAGTTGATAATGTTCTCTTTGTTCGCCTTCTTGTTTTTGAATAGATATTGGAGCACTACCAAATATATTGAGAAGGAAATACGCACTATTACGAGAATTGGATAAAAGTTTGCAAGGTATGTGTTACGGGAGACGAGCAGCCTGGATTCTTTTTACTTATTAGTCTTTGGTACGGGGGTACAAATTTTTTTGTTGATGAGGTAAAATTCCTAAAATATACTTCAATCTTTCTCTCATTTTCACCATGCTGGGTAGTCTGTTTTGTCCAAAGTTAACAGCAGTTTGTGCATCCACCCTTGGTCCGTTAATGTTTACAGTTTAATGGTAGCTTTCTTGTCTCTGTCCATCTGACCCCAGAAAAGACAATGAGAGATTACATGTTTGACCATACAAATTTGTTCATTTAAATTATAAATGAACTTGCAGATTGTAGTTTGTTACTGTATGTGTGATATACATCTGAAGTTAAAATTGAAATGGACTTGTTACCTTGGGGACTTCACGCTTTCTGGCTTCTGAGCTGTTATGCCCTTTACTCTGTTGAACAGAAATCCAGAAGGAAAACGAACAACGGTGTGAACAAGAAATATATGATCTGAAACGTGGTATTAAGTCTGGTAACATCACACCAAATTCTTCTCTTCTCAAATTCTCAGACGTTGCTCTAGACGAGCAAAAACATGCGCTCAGGATTGCTGATGAGAAATGTGTATTGGCAGCTCAGGCTTATGACTTGGTAAAACGGAAAGGCCCCATAATTTCTGTTTTAGAATGACTATTATCTTGTGCTGTCCTTGTCTTTTAGTTTCGCAACTAATGTGCACTCTTCCATAATCAGGATTGCATTCTTGTATCTTTCGATGTGGCTCAGTTGTTATTCTTTTGTTCTAGATTCATCGCCTAAATCTCCTGTACATCGGGATTAGCTAGATGTCTGGTCTTTTTTCTTTAAGACGAAAAGGTACTGAGACCAGACTAATCAAAACTTCAAGGATGGTTGAAGTTATCAGCATCGATAACCACCTACTTTTCTTACCACATTGTGGAAATCCTAGTGTGACATAGATGGTTTAGAATTGAGTTTTAATCAAAAGAATTTATTTCTTCTTTCATGTCTATTATTTATGCTATTTAATGAGTTTCTTATTTTCATGCAACAGGTTGATACTCACATTCAACAGCTTGATCAGTATTTAAAGAAATTTGATGAAGATCTTCGGCGTGGTACTTATCTAGTGCTTTTTATGTCTCTTTACTTGCAAATGGATTTCATAGAATTGTTGGATTGCTGGCCGCTGCATGGTATGAAATTCTGTATTGCTTCACATGGTTTATCTAACTTATGATTTCAAAAATTAGCAGAAAGAGATACCGCCGCCGCAAGTGGATCTCCTCCACCTCAAGATAACAATGTGAAAGGTGGAAGGTCTGGGGAGACCAGTAACAGAGGGCGTAAGAAGTAAATAATCTTGTATCCATTCTCCTATATATTTGCAGGAAAATTAAAAATTTCCCACTGGTTATATAGTTATATACTGAACTTTGTGTGATGCAGTAAGTCTCACATAATTAGAAAATTGTTTTTTTCAGGATGATATATCAGCAAAAAGTTACCTCACATTATATGACAGGAAAATATTTCATTAAGAGCAACGATTTTCCAACCTATTATTACACATGTACCTGTAACTTGTTACATTAAAATAAATTTCCCATGCAGGACGCGCCTTGCAACAGCAAATACAGCTGGCTCGGTCGGTGCTGCTGGATCAACAGCAGCGAATTCAACAGGCATGGAATTAGACCTACCCGTTGACCCTAACGAACCAACATATTGTCTCTGCAACCAAGTGAGCTATGGAGAAATGGTTGCGTGTGACAATCCTGATGTACGTTGACTAACACCTGTGACCACTTAGTTTTGTTGCATTCTTTTCCCTTGACTGAATAAAACCATTGTCTTTTACCTTTCTGCAGTGCAAGATTGAATGGTTTCACTATGGCTGCGTTGGACTCAAAGAACAACCGAAAGGGAAATGGTATTGTTCGGATTGCGTCGGTAATCAAAGGCGTAGGAAGACCCGATAACCAAGTGCCGACTAATCCTATATGATATTCTCGTGTAAATAAAACCTCACATTTAAATCTCTTGGTATATCTGTCTGAAAGATACTCTTCTTACCTCTCTATGGGGATTTAAGATTTTACTTACTGCATCAAAGTATTATGGTTTCACATTTACATTCTATATGAAATTATATAATACCTATTCATACCCGTTTAATAAAAATATAACCAAAAAATTAATTAAAATAATAGCTATTACACCAAAATTTTATTTAAAGTATTTAAATAGCAATTAAAAATATTATGTAAAAGAAATACTACTGAAATTAGAGAGAAATTTATTAAATAGAAAATAAAAATAACTGTAAATTATATAAAAAATAAAGTGTGTATTTAAGAAAATATGAAAATTACATTTCTTAGAATTAAAATAACTAAAATAAAACACTAAAAAGTGTACAATAAATTCCCACGTATATAAAGAAAAATAAAATATGTTACAAAATTTGAAAGAATTTCGTAAATAAATTTATATATGCAAAGAAATATAAAGATATCATGTAAAATCAAAAAATATCATATTATTATTTGACAATTATCAAAATATAATATATTTTATGAAAATATAATAAATTTTTTTTATCGTGTATAATAATCAAACAAAATTAATTAAAATTTTTAAAAAATAAATTTAATGAGCATAATAATGCATAGGAATATATTATAAAAATGTAAGTTTTAAAACATTAAAAAAAATCAAATATTAAAAACTAAATTAATAATTTAAAAATAATTACAGGGATATGAGAAGAGGTAGGAAATTAGTAAGAAAAATTATAAAATAATAGAGTTTAAACTAACCACTAAATCAACAAATTTAAAATTTCTAATTTCTATTTTATGAATTACCAAATTTAATTTACTTTTAACTCTTTTCTAGTATTTTATCTTTTTAGCCTTTAAATTCAGATTAAAACAATTAACTTTATTGGATCGCCCTAAAAGACAAGATTAATTACAATTTTCAAGTTTAAGGGGAGTATTTGTAATGTTTTCATTTAAGCAGATAGAGATTATAATTCTGCAACCCATAAAGATTGTTGACTTCAAAAAAGTATTTTGAAATTAGGACAAAAGGATGAAGTTAATCTGTTAATCACAAAAAGAAGGGTGAAGTTGCAGTAATTGTTTCTTGATCACAAATATGAATCAAGTAGCAGGAAAGCACAAATCACATCTTCACCATTCCAATTGCCAACAACACCATCTCCCAAAATAAATTACAGTGTCTAATCCTACGTGCTCAATATGCGTCATCTCGAGTAAACTCATCAAATTGGCCAACACCCTTAAAATTTTATTTTGACTCTTCAAACAATTTTGTGTTGCACATGCCGGATCAGTTTGTTGAAACCTCTCAGTAATCCATACCGCCCATGCCACCACCCATCGGAGGAGCAGCAGGCGCACTCTCGTCTTTAGGCTGTTCGACAACAATTGCTTCAGTGGTTGTCATCAATGAAGATACACTGTGGACAATCAGATCGCCAAAGATCAGTTTGTATGTCATCCAACATCACGAACACAAATTAAAGAACCAGAAAATTTTCCAACATGAAAGAACAGAAGAGCAGAAATAAGCAAAGATCAGTGTATATTCACCTTGCAGCATCTACAAGAGCAGTTCTAATAACTTTCAATGGGTCAATGATTCCGGATTTCACCATATCAACATATTCACCTGTTTGCATAATTTCAAATTTGTCGTGTTAATGTCAGTTAACAGAAAGATATATTAAATAATCTAAGCATAATGCATAGTTCACCTTTGGCGGCATCATATCCAAGATCGGGATTGTCAGACTCCAACAATTTGCCAACTACAACAGCGCCTTCTACTCCGGCATTCGCTGCAATCGTATGCACGGGTGTCTGCAATTTCAAGTTTTTCAGTATCTCGAGGCATGTATATAGAAGATATATATGGTGACAGAAAATATAGCTAAAATATCAAACCTTTAATGCATTTTGAATAATTTGAACACCAATCTTTTGATCAAAGTTTGCTGTTGGCAACTTATCCAACTCTTTCGATGCATAGAGCAAAGCAACACCTCCGCCTGCAACAACATCAGGATTATTTTAGTACAACCATCTCTCTCTTTTTCTTTTTGAAGCTAAACCGAAAGAGATATAAAAATACATACCAGGCACAATTCCTTCTTCTACAGCTGCCTTTGTCGCATTCAAGGCATCTGTCACCCTGTCCTTTTTCTCGCTAACCTCTGCTTCACTAGCTCCTCCAATCTGTTACAATTAAACAAAAATATAACCATGTTATATATAAGTGGCATACTTTCTGGGATTGAATAAACCGACAAATAGTGCACGAGAAAAAAGACCTTTAGAACAGCTACTCCACCAGAAAGTTTAGCAAGCCTTTCTTGCAACTTCTCCTTGTCATAATCAGAAGAACTCAATTCAATTCCCGACCTAATCTGCATTGTGAATTACAAGCTATGTAAGAAAGTTTGAAAACAATCACATAATAATACAACATCACGTCACAACATGTACAAAAAAATCTAAGAGTGGCATCCTTTAGAAGTAACAAACCTGGTCGCATCTTTCTTCAATTGATTTCTTTTCACCAGCTCCATCAAGTATAACGCTATCATCCTTAGAAATGGTAACCTAGAAGACAACATGTATGAGGAGATAAGTTGCAATTTTTTTTTAACTTTCCGGAACTGCGAAACTAGGAAACAAGAGCCAATAAGAGACACAGTAATAAATCAAGATAATGAAAAACTAACCTTCTTGCATGAACCCAGCATATCCAATTCCACATCATCCAAGTTCATTCCAAGCTCCTCAGTTATGACCTAGGGAAAAGAGAATTAATTCAAAACCTATGTAATATATGAAAATTTTTAACATGTAAAACAAGCATTTGTAAGAAAACCGCATTTACCTGGCCTCCTGTTAAAACAGCAAGATCCTGCAAATTAGCTTTCCTGTTTTCACCAAATCCAGGGGCTTTTACAGCACAAACCTACAAATTAGAAGTTCACGATCGAGCGCCACACCTGATAAGAGAACACTTGCGACATATGAAAGAAAGCAACTGTGTACCTTAATTCCAGCTCGGAGCTTGTTAAGGATAAGAGTTGCAAGTGCATCACTTTCCACATCTTCAGCAACTATCAGGAGAGGCCTTTGCCTCTGCATACACAGAATAAAACATAAACCACCTCCAACGAAGTAAAAAAACTGATTAAACTGATTTTAAAGATCAGTAAGTACAAAATATTTACCTTCAAAGCCAATTCTAGAACTTTCACAATAGCATTTATGCTGGAGATTTTCTTCTCATGAATTAAGATTAGAGGATCATCCAATTCCTGTTGGTGGCAAATAGGAGGAACTTTCACCACACATGTATATAATTTTTGAGGAAAGAAGGCAGTATGACTAATGTCAACAAATAAACTTACACATTTCTGGTTCTTCTGGTTAGTAATGAAGTATGGAGAAATATAACCTCTGTCCAGCTTCATCCCCTCAACAACTTCCAATTCATTGAAAAGTGTCTTACCATCCTACAAGTCAAATGAGAAGAAGATATAACAGATTGTAAATATGTGTATTAACTTAGCTAACGTTTACTTCTATCAACACAGTCACTCTCTTTGTTAACCATTTCATTTTTATGATAGAATGACAAAGAAAACATTAGCTAGAAAGAGGAAAAGAAAACAAATTCAAATTACAAAATGAGCCGAGATCACAGCACCAGAAACACACAAATAAAGTCCAAAATTCATACTTGAATAGTGATGACACCCTCTTTGCCCACTTTCTCCATAGCCTTTGCGATCAGCTCACCAATTTCTCTTTCTCCATTGGCAGAGATTGTGCCAACCTGCATATGCACAATGACATTATAAAACGTGCAAATTAAAAGAATACTCGTGACTTAGTTCTCTTTCTTCTTATTTATTTATTTTTGGTTCATTTTGCAGCAATCATTTTATGGATTCACAAAGAAGTGTGAGCCTCTAACTTAAGCTATCCTCGTGAATATATAATTGTCAAACATCAAACAAACCTGAGCAATCTCTTCTGAAGTGCTAATCATTCTTGCTCTGCTTTTCAAGTTAGCAACCACAGCATCAACTGCCATTGAAATACCACGTCTTAGATCCATTGCATTCATGCCAGCTGCTACTGACTTGCAGCCTTCGGTAAATATTGCACGTGTGAGGACAGTGGCACATGTGGTACCTGAAAAACACAACACATTTTAATTGGTTCATTGAAATTGAAACATATGAATAAATCATGAAAAGTATAATACTAAGGCATAATTGATAAAACTTACCATCGCCAGCAACATCATTTGTAGCATTAGCAACTTGTTTTACAAGGCTTGCACCAATGTTTTTAACTTTGTCCTTAAATTCAATGCTTTTTGCAACTGTCACACCATCCTTTGTCACTTTAGGGGCACCCCAACTTTGTTCAATAACTACGTTACGCCCCTACACCACATAAAACCCCCATTTCATTTCACAATACATAAAATATGAACTATAATCGGATGCATTACACAAAACTTAAATGCAAACTGAGAGAGAATAATAAGATATCATACTAAGAGACAAGATATTGCAGGAAAAAGTAATTGTTATTTTCAAAACGTCAAAATAACTTGTAAGAAGCCAACATCAGCTGACTACAGAAAACAACAATACAAAGAATGTACGCAACAACGCAAAAAACCAATTCAACTAAAATCCCATTAGCAATATCAACATTACACCATCTAACGCAGCATAAACAGTAAGATCGCCTTACCTTTGGACCCATCGTAACTCTAACTGCATCAGCAAGCTCCTCAACACCCTTAAGCATCAGAGCCCTCGCCTCCACACCAAATCTAATATCTTTAGCCGCATAATTCCTGCTCGAACCATATCTACCAGCAATCTGCGACAAACCCAACAAATACGGCCATTACACTAGGAAAAAAACAAAGTATTTCAACATAAAACAATCATAAAAGTAACTCCTTTAACTCAATTACCTGTTGGCTACTGTTCCTCGCAACCCTGTAGGATCAGGACAAATGGGTTCACATCAAATCAACAAACTTAACAACCAAACAACATAAAGTTCAAATTCACTTGCCTCGAGAAAGAAGTGCAAAATTACCTGGCTTTGGAGGCGAGATTTGCTGCAAAACGGTACATGTTTCAATCTTGAGAAAGAAACGGTATGAAATGCAGGAAGAATGAGCGGATTACAGAACGCCAGGAGGAAAAAGAAGCACAAGTGATATCCGATTTGGGTTTTTGTGCGATTTAAATGTTGGTCAGAGAAGGGTCTAGAAGAAGGAAGGAGGTTCCTTTTTAGGGTTTAGGGTTTTAAGTCACGCCGGCTCTTCAAAGGGGGTTTTAACTTTTAAGCCGTCGTTGGTGTTTTCACTTTAATTAAATTAATTAAGGAAAATATATTATGCCATCATGAAAATAAATATTCTTTTTAAACTAAAATAAATTCCAAAAAAAGAAAAAAGAATTTACCATACTTTTTTATTATTTACAAATTATAAAATATCATCATAATAAAATTTCTAAATAGTTCATGTTTCACCAAATTGAATTAAATTCAGTTATATATATATGTATATATATAATATTGATATGAGTTATAATTAAAATTACATTACTTCCACTTTAAAACTGTCCTATAGTTTCCTCGATCCTCACTATAAATACCTTTGGGGGCATACTTTTCAAATTCTCCATAAGTTGAAAAAATTTTAGTTTGTTCCCTATTTTTAAAATTATTTTTGTTCACTCCCCAGATGAGACTCATAATTTGAGTTTGCTCATAATAAAAACTCAAAAATCACGTAACTAAATCGCATTATGTCATAACTAAATCGCAATATATCGTATGTGATGTCCAAAATGGGAAGCAAACTCAAATTATGAGTCTCATCTGGGGAGTGAACAAAAATAATTTTGAAAATAGGAAACAAACTAAAAATTGAATTCATATTTGGGGATTTTTCGCATATTTCCCGATACCTTTGAATCATTTTGAATAATCTCAAAGTTATGGAGTCTATTGTGCTGACTTGAGCATCAAAAAGTTTTAACTAAAGAATCTCTCAACATGCCTGGTAACGACCACATTCTTGATCTCAATGTCATCACAAGAATTAAAAATATCTCATTAATATTTAGACAATCTCATAAATAATTACAATTTTATAATTCGTAAACGGTATAACTACAAATGGTATTATCATTTGGTGAAGTTATTCCTAAATTTGTTATTAAAATAAACCACTTCGGCTGATCCACCTTTTTTTATGAAAAATATTTATGTATCCCTCGGAAACTATAGCATATAAAACGAATTATATACATCATACCCCCCGTGTTAGGTGAAATAGACAAAAAAAAACTTGTATTACAAAAATTAACAAAAAAACCCCTGTGTTTTCAAAATATTTGCATTGCGAACCCTGAAAATTTCTGGTATTGGACACGTGTTATATACATGAAATGACTTATTTACCTTTTATATTCTGATATAAATCATCTCATCTCTCTCTATATACTCCTTTTTATACTTGTTTGTAGGGTTCTTCATGCAAATTTTATTTTAAACAGGGTCCCTGTGCATATAAAAAAATATTCAAAATATATTTGTTTATAGGTTCTTCATGTAATTTTATTTTGTACAGAGTCTCGGTGCATATAAAAAAGTATTGAACAATATATAGAGATGTGAGATGATGTATATCAAAATATAAAAGGGTAAATTAGTCATTTTGCGTCCAATAAATAGAGAAAATTAGTGTTCTAGTCGCGTTTTTAGCGTATGTCCGACACCAGAATTTTTCAGGGTTCACCATGCAAATATTTTGAAAACACAGAACCCTTGTGTTAATTTTTGTAAGACAGAATTGTTTTTTCTCATTTCACCGGTGAAATATGTAAATAGCCCCATATAAAACTATTCTAAATGGTTAATATAAATATGGTAATATACTAGCTTGTGAACTTGTATTATTACTTGCAGCAGAAGTTAAAGATTCGAAGCAGTCAAATTTTAACTAGAAATCTTTTCAACAATAAATTCCCCAAAAGATTCACAAAATCTGAAATAAATTGGAATTTTGACAGTTTTAATTATATTGTTTCAAAGAAGGACACCATTTCCTATACCGAATAGAACTCAAATCGACAGCCTTATATATACGCCTAAACCTCAAAGCCATAGCTATCGATTATCCTTTGCAGCAATGGCTTCCCCACTCCTCCTTCTCCCTCATCCCGATCAAGAGAATAATCTCGTCCTCTTCGACCTCGAACACGAAACCTCATTCGCCGGCGTTAATGGCCTCAAAAACCTCCCAAGAAACCATCAATGTGTTGGCTCTTCGCATGGCTGGTTGAGTTTCTTGGACGAAAACTCAGACCCGTATCTCTTTAATCCCTTTTCGAATACTCGAATTAGTCTCCCCAAAACGCGAACTCTTAATCGTCGCGGAGCGCGATCGGGTCCCTGTGCCTCCAAGATCAACAAAATTGTGCTGTCTAGGAACCCGAGTCACGGTGATGAGAGTTACGTCGTCGTGGCAATGTATAGCGTTTTGTGCCAGACGGGGATCGCCTTCTGCATGGATGGAGATGAAGAATGGAGTCGCATGGAATCCGGACTCGGCATGTGCTATGATGTCGTTTGCTGCGATAGGACGAACACGGTGTACGCGCTCGGACCGGGGCCTAATGTTGTGTCGTGGGATTTCAGACAATTTGTTCGGAATAAGATGACGATCATTCAAGATTCTTGCCCGAGGAAACTCATGCAAGCCCGCCAAACCTATCCTAGTGATCTTTATGCTTCCAATTGGTACTTGGTTAGGTCCCCCTTGGGACAAATGTATCTTGTCGCGAGGTACATAGGAGAATTCGTGAGGTACGACGGAGAGGTGGTGCACGAGGCGGACACCCTCACGGACTATGCAGCGGAGCCGTTGGTGTGTCCGTATAGAACGGTTGATTTCCAAGTCTACAAGGTCGATTACGATAAGAAGGAATGGATCGAAGTGAAGTGCTTAGACGGGTTTTCGATGTTTTTGGGACAGAATCAGTCAATGATGGTGTGGGCTAAAGATCATAAAGGATTGAAGAAGAACTGTATCTACTTTACGGATGATTATTTAGATAGAATGGATGAAGATTACACTTATGGTGGTCATGATATGGGAGTTTTCAACATGGAAGATGGTAGCATTGAGCCTATTTTGCAATGTCAAGAAGGGAGGATTGAACCACCACCAATTTGGATCACAGTTCCTAAGTCTTTTTCTAGAATTTCGGATTGTAATTAGAGAGGTAACTTTGGTTAGGTTAATACTCCAAAGTAGGGAAGATCTTGTAAACATGTACTACTTTAATTTCTTGCAGAGTTTGTGTCGATTTCTTCAAAGTTATTAATGTGGGAAAGTTTTTCAATGATCTCTATTATTCTGGCTATTTTAATTTGGATTATTACAAATAACTCGTGAGTTTTCATAAAAAATATGAAAAAAAGTTCTTACAATTGAAAATTTACAAAAAAACAACCTAGCTTAAACAGGGTTATTTTTTGTCATTTCTAAAGGTATTTTATTGTAAATTTTTAAGTTTTTCTTAAAATATCTTAACTGAGGGTGTTTTTTGTAATTTTTGTGTTAAATTTAAGGGGTTGCTTGTATTATATCTTCTTATACTTGAAGGTTTGAAAAAATATGAATTGTTGGTGAATTTAGTGTTACTTCTTTAATAATCTTGAAATTCAAACAAAATTTTGAAGCACAATTCTAATAATCCGCACGACTTTAGCTTTCAAGTATAATCTTCAAAAACTTAGAAACCCAAACACTACTTACTTAAAAGCGCGTTTCCAATAATCCGGAAAACAAACCCTCCAAGTTGCGAGAACTGGAGAAAACGAAGCATCACAGCAGAGAAGAACAGCTTATATCTCTCCCTTCCCTCTTTCCCCATTCTCTGAAATCAAGAAATTATTTGGAGATTGAGAGCTGAAATTGAAGAATCATGACGGAGGCGATGATAAGGAAGAAGGCCGGTATGGCTAGCGTGAAGGATATGCCGGTACTTCAGGACGGTCCGCCGCCGGGAGGTTTTGCGCCGGTCAGATTCGCGCGGCGGATCCCTAACACCGGTCCGAGTGCCACCGTCATTTTCCTCGCCGCTTTTGGGGCCTTCTCGTGGGGGATGTACCAGGTGGGGAAGGGCAACAAGATCCGCAGGTACACACGGGTGCATTTTGTGTGTGTGTGTGTGTATTGTTGGAGTGTTTGGTTTGGGTGATTTGGTTGGGGAAATTGTTTGGGATTAATTGGGGGTCTTTTCGTGGTGTCTGTGATTGACTGGAATTGATCATTAGTTGAGTTGAGAATGTGGGAAAGAAGGAATGATTTTCTATGGTACTGAGATAGTGAAGGGCTTTAAAGCGTAAGGAGGATTGGATGTGGTTGAGTTTTATGTGCGCACCAATTTTATGTAGGATTCTTTAAAGGATTTGAGGGTTAATGTTTTGTCATATGTTCTGAAGTTATCTCGGTTTCAATGTTGAAAAATCTATTATTTGTCTGTCATTACTCATCTTTTGTGCTTAAAGATTGGGTTTTGATGAAGTGGTGCGTTTATGTACGATGATGCTAATGTCTGATAGCTTATGAAGCTTTTGTATTATCAAAGGAGTAGTGCTGTATAGTGTTGAACGTTTTAAACTTATAATTGAGTCGCAATCACAAGATTTAGGTTGTTTCGTCTCACCAGAATTATACTATCACATTTTCACAAAATTTGTTCTGATCTTCCACAATTCTGTAGCTTGAATCTTTCCTTAGTAGTGTCTGCTCAATTCTTTGCTTCTATAAATACAACTTCATCTCTTCTAGAAAACTTAGCTCGGTGTCTTCTATTAAATTTGTTTTATGGTGCAAGGTATCTGGCTCTTTGCCCTAACGTGATAAACTAATACTACATATGAGTCAAATATTATTGGCGTTCAACAAATGATTCATATGATTCTTGAAAATGAAAGTGGATAGTGTAGTAGTAGGATCCTCTCAGAAAACCTTCATGTATACGAGTCTCGATCAACTGTAGTTAAAGGTTTTGAAGTTGAATAAAAATTTCATGTTTGACGAAGGTTGGATGAAAGAATTATATGCGACCTTGGGTATTTGTGCAATGAAAGTATTACGAGATTTTCATGGTTTTATCTACCCTACAGGGCACTAATTTAGGAATGGATGGTATATAGTAAACAATGTGACGGTAGCAAATATGTCTAATAAAAGAAACAAGGTTAAGATCACATTGCAGTTTCCGTGCTCAGGACAAGTGGATTGCAGAACCCAATAATTTGGTGATAATGAAAATCGGTCTGAACTGTACTGTCTGATTTCCTGTACCCAGTATTAACTTTAAGATACAATTCTAATCAACTTAGATCCATTTGTTACTGGCATGTGAATTGTATTATTAGTGATTCGTTTTTTCTGTTTCATTAGTGATTCATATGTTTCTTGTTCTTGCTTATTCTAATGATGGGAATCGGGATATATTAGTACAATAAACTCATACCACTATATATATATATATATATATATATATATTGATTTTGGTAAAAGTTGAAATGTAATATTTTAACATACCCTTTTCTACTGCATAGGGCACTGAAGGAAGAAAAATATGCTGCTCGGAGGGCCATATTGCCCATTCTTCAAGCTGAAGAAGATGAAAGGTGACCTTTTTGCAGTTCTTTACTGTTCCTGATTTATTTCTGTTGAACCTGACTTTCCGTAATTTTATTATTGCTTCTTCAGATTTGTCAAAGAGTGGAAGAAGTATCTCGAGGACGAGGCAAGAATCATGAAAGATGTCCCAGGTTGGAAAGTGGGTGAAAATGTTTACAACTCGGGAAGATGGATGCCTCCAGCTTCTGGGGAGCTACGTCCGGACATCTGGTAAATTTCCTCTGACCAATGGAATGTCCCGGAACACAGTTCTCTTTCCTGCAAGTTTCACATCTTCTTGGACTTGCTTGTTTTTGCAATAAATAAAGATGATGTTGAAAAAATTGTTCACTTTTGGAACCCATAATGATTTCCTAATTCTTGTTTTATGGTATATTTGCCCTTGATCTGCTGCATTTGCTGGAATTGTAGATTATTTATTAGTGAATGTGACATGCTGTGATTTGATATTCAAATCATCCTATACTTGGATAAGGGTGTAATCGAGTTGTGTTGAGCTTTATATGGAGCTCGATCTGGTTATCTCTAGGCTCGTGGCTCATGAGTTAGAGAATAAGTTTAATAGTTTTTTTTTTTATTAATGATATGTATGTATCATACGTTAATATAAATATATGTGTATCTATACTATTATATTAAGCAAGAGGGGGGAGTTTGGTCTCTTGAACTCTTGATCTCTTTTTCTTTTTCTTATTTATTTATTTTTCTTCACCACTCTCACAACATGCCGGTTAATTCACACCCCAAGAACATATTAACTCCCCTTCTCTCTCACCTATCATTAATCTTTTTTTCTAATAATTATTTTATATTCTTTTTATCTTTTTCCCTCATATTTTATAATCTAAATTTTAATTATTATTTTACTAATATATATCACGCTTATTATTATTATTTAATGATTATATTAAAAAATTTATAAAGAATATATTAACATGAAGGATTTAATTTTAATAAATTTAAATAATAATAATTATTTCGTTGCACATGCATGGAGTGTGCCGAAATTACTAGTCATAAATTATATATATATATATATATATATTACTAATAGTTTATATTACATCATATCATATTATAGCATATTTTCTTCTCTTATTAAAAATTAAAATTATAGCTTGAAATTCTCATGTTATTTAAAAAATCAAGCTTAATCGAGTTGTAATCGAGTTTCATCGAGCTCCATCAGAAGAGTTCAAAGTCATAACAGCTCGAGACTACATATCTAACTCAACCCGAAATACTTGAACCCTAAATTTCGCCTAAACACGGCTCGTTTTCATCTTATACTCGGATGACTGGATGATAAATTAGATTGGAACTTGCAGTAAACGAGTAAAAACACCAAGATGAATTTATTCCAAAATAATTGATAACTTTGCCAATATTTCTAAAAGAAGAGAACCAAAATAACAAATGACAAATAAAATTAGCAATTGTGCTAACTCTTCATAGCCAATCATACCGTTTCACATAATTTTGATTATCACAACTGAAATAAATGCCCCCCTCCCTCACTGACCAGAAGCATGTTGAAGTTTCTTCACACTGTGAACTTATGTAGTCAGTGTCGAAGACAGTGAACCTCTGATCGCTCTCTCCCGACCGTAAATGGCAAAAGAACAGAGTAGACCTGAAGAAATTTACTCTAAATTTCCAACCCCAGTCCTCCCCTTTATTCAAGAAATGCTCTCCCAGATCATCATCTGCAGATTTGCAGCTAACGATCAATTTGTTTGTGTCAGTACTGAAGTTGTTGATAATACGGACATTGTAACGTTGCAAGAATCCGATATTAGCTCTTGCTGACATGATAATCATGAGAAAAGTTGTTGCAAAGAGGATAACTGAGCAATGGCTGTGGTAACCAGAATTCATTTTTGTGAAAATTTTGGAGTGTTTAGCCTGGAATGATACTGTGTACTGTGATGTATCTTCACTGCAGAGAAGATGAACTTATAGCCAAAACCCTCACTAAAACTCATTAATGAGAAGATAATTTGCAGTTTAAGGAAGATGGAAAGCAGCAATTTCTATGGAAAAAAAATGATCTTTTTCCAATTCTGGTTTTGTTTTAAGTTTGAATGCAGGAATTGCTAATGATTCTGAAACAGGGGATCTTCTTGTTATAGAACTTTGGGAACAAAAAAATTTGTCATCCGAACTTTGCCCATTTTTGTAATTTACCATCCCAACAAACATTCGTTGCAAACCGTCACTCAATCTTTGTATTCGTAACAAAACACCATCTAAACTTTTTTTTTTTTTGTGGTTTTGGTGAAAATACAGCTGACGTGTATGTATTATAAACATGCCAAATGTTAAGTTTTTTTGCCAAAACCACTAAAAAGTTTAGATGGTGGTTTGTTACGAATGCAAAGATTGGATGGCGGTTTGCAATGAAATTTTATTTGGATGATAAATTGTAAAAATACGTAAAGTTCGGATGACAAAAAAATCTTTTTTCCTAGAACTTCAGTGATTCTTGTGCACATTTGCATTTTTTACCAGTAAAGTTCAAGTAAATAATTTCATTGGATTGAGAAGGGTTGTGCTCTTTTAACAAGTATGGGCTATGGCAATCAATCAAAACAGGTTTTGCAGCCTAATAGATCAAAATTGCTCACGTTGCACCTGCAACATATCAGGCTTTACTAACTTTTTACGGACCGATGTTATATCGTACGGTTTGACATAATTTCAACACTCGTATTGGATTATATGGAGAATTTAAGAAAAACCTATATCTCCATGTCATGTCGGTGTTGTGTGTCTATCTTTTCAAAAATAATTTTGTCGTATTGCATCGGTTTGCACATAATTCCTGTAATTTTCAAAACAAATGAGGGTTGTTGCTGTAAGGCCAGTTGGAAAAAGATGAATCCAGTTCCTAATCTGAGACGTAATCCAAATCCCTGACGGGGAAACAAAAATGCTGCCGTGACACCTGGATCCTGCACACTCTACCACCTGTCTCCTGAGTCCTGCCCACGAACTCCATCAACAATTATCCCATTTCTTCCCAAACCCAAATCATAAAGCACACAACTTTTTCCTTACAAAATTACACAAATCCCCCAAAAGCACACATCCAACCAAGAACCAGAGTCCCTGTTCCGTACATACTACAGTTTTCGAGTTCCATTTTTTCCAGCGGCAGCAAAGTAGCAAACACACACACACACACACATACAGTGAGAGAGATATGGTTCTCAGAAGATGGCGAAGAAAGGGCCAGTCCCTTCAGGCCTGTCATGAGCATCAGGGACGCTGGTGTAGCAGTAGAGAGAGAGAGATGGTTCTCAGAAGATGGCGAAGAAAGGGCCAGTCCCTTCAGGCCTGTCATGAGCATCAGGGACGCTGGTGTAGCAGTAGAGATGGTTGGAAAGAACCCAACCCCAGTCGGGTCGCCTCTGCACTGTAAGCTGCGGCCATCTGTTAATCCTCACGTAATGCTCCCTTATCTTGCCGTCGGCGAGCAAGCCGGTGACGATGGTGTAGGAGGACTCGTGGCCGCCCCAGACCCTGTCGTCGGGATCCGCCGTAACGCTGCCGTCAGGGTGGAAGTACCGCCGCATTGCCGGCCCCGTGCCTAGCCAGAACGGGTCCAGGCTCCGCCAGTATTCAGGGGCAGCCTGAGGCCAATTTTAAAATTCCTCATGTAAGAAAAAGAAACCACACTCTTCCATAAAATTACCCTGTTTTGCTTTCTTTTGTTGATTTTGTTTTGGGTTTTCGGGAACGGGAATACGAAATTAGAAGAAAGAAAACATATTTTGCTGCAGGGGAGGGTGTTTGACACTGAATCTTGAGAAAAAGTGTGTGTGAGTGCTGTTGCAAGAATGCTGAGAGAAAAGATAGATCACGGAATTGTTGTTGTTTGATGAATTTCTAAATATTAGTATGATATCTGTCATAAACTGAAGGAACTGAGAAAATTGTGCGTACATACCACAGAACATCTATTTCCATTGACGGCCTTAATGCGCTAAATATTGTCTAACTGATCAAAACCATAAGACTTGATATGATACACCGTAGGCGAAAGGAGATCTAGACACCGTCTGGCACAGAAATCTATTCATCGTAGGCAAAATGATGGTTTTTGAGATATATAGATGCAGAACAGAGGAAAGGAAACAGAAACAGGGGAAACTGAAAGTAAAGCCGAAGGAGAATGAAGGAGAAGAGGTGAACATTTTGCAGTTTTAACAAAAATATGGAAGAACATAAAGTCCTGCTAATATCCAGGAGCTTGTAATAATTCAGCAGTCCATTTTTCATTATCACTAGTTCTGGTATAGAAGGCGAGACCGACATAAAATGGAAACGAATAGAGGACGTGACATACCTCAGAAAAATGAAACTCCCATACATGGTCACAAAGATCATTCCGAGTTATTCGACTCTGCCAACGGAAAAGAACATATATCAGAAAATCATGCATGTGTGTCGAAATCTGCACGTGAATTGTATCTTATTACTTCACAAGCAACTCTCTCTTTTAGAAAGTGGGAGAGGGGAGAGAGATAGAGACTCACTCGTTTACCATCCATGATTGACAGGGAGGTTGCCGCCATCTTCGAAAGTCCTTGAACTTTTGATATCCGTGGTATGTGTGCTTTTCCCCGCCACAACTCCTCACACTGAAAAGGATACCAACACGATGTATAAAAGCTCGATAGACGAACCAAGACGGAAAATGAGAAGTCACATCAGATTCTTTCACTCAGCATTCCATGAGGTTATTGACATTCAAGATGACGGGATTATTTCCAAGTTCCAACAGAGATTACGTCAGAGACAGCTCTTCAGAGTCGAGATGTATATCATCAATTCGTTCGACTTAAGATGTATGAAAAAACCAAATATAGTGCCATAGCAGGTCTGTGAAGTTTGGCAGAATTACAAAGAGGTCTATCTTTCTTCGAGACACTACTATTACCCCCCTATGATCTCAGTCTGCCAACCGTCTGAACTATTTTGTCCAGATTCCCTTTGTTCCGTGTTTATCGTGTGACAAGTTGTGTATGTCATACATTCTCTGCCTTGAGAAGAAGAGTTGGAACATTTTAACAGGGTTATTTATACAATTTTAGTTAGACATCTATCTTCTAGGCAGACGCTCTGTATTATCTTTACCTTAATCTCTATGTAATCGAGGTAGGAGCTTATTTAATCTGCACAGAAACAATACTTTCATCTTCCAACAAGGCAACAACACTCTGTATAGGAAAAACAGAGGTTATACTTATATCGGGATGGAGATTATGAATAATTAAAACAGAGTGTGATGGAACACTTGTGTCATTTAATGAATAAGATCTAAATGAACCAAAGCAGCAATCTTATGTTCAAACAAAGGATGAATCAATACAGTAAGAACACTCCTTTTGCAGTATAATATTATATAGAGCTTCGTATTTCTTGAATCATGAAGGGAGTCTTCTCTAAAAACATCCACCTTACACCCTACCCAATCGTCCATCCTACACCATAACCACCCTAGAGTCGATGTTTCAACAGGAATCACACAAAGGCATATCAGAAACTCTACCAAACTTGCAGTCAACCAAAGGATAAACGCAAAATAAGATTACATAAAAATGCATTCAGAATGCTAAAATTACACATCGAGTGTAAGGTAGAAACCAAAACATCTATTTGATATGAAAAAAACAAAAGAAAACACCCTTTATGATCAGACATATGATCCCTTGTGCTAGAGTTGGGCCTTGGGGCTCTCAACTTTTTTTGATATGTTTTGTTTTGTTTTTCACTTGTTCCTTATGATACTTTACTTTTTAGCATTGCGTAGGTTTTGTCACAAACTTAGCTTACGGCGATACTAGAGTTTTCGATTCAGAGAATAATCGATAACTAGTAATTCACAGCTTTCTTCACTATCAATGCTGATGATGTTCGTGTCTCATACACTTGGCCAACAAGAAGAAACTTTAAAGCTGAATTTAGCTCATGGTTAATGACACCATAACTGCGTTGATTTCTTTTAACTAAGCATTGGAGATAACATGGAAAATTTCCATTTAACTTGAGCATTAGAGTGATCTAAGAACCTTGGGGCTCATCCTTGTAAGTGCACCTTTTTTGCATGTATTGAACAATTCTCATTGATGATGTGCATCGTTAGGCACTTAGAGAACTTGGGGACTATGATTCTAGAAAATCAACTTGAGACATATCTTCATATGCAACACTAAAGCAATAGCTACACAAACGTTTCTTTTCTTCTCTCTTTCTCCTTCACAAACGTTTTGGAATTATCGTGGCATGACCATAACTCTCTCTCCGGAACAGATAGTGATTTCTCCCAAGGAAAGCCATGATTCTGTCACTCTTTTCTCATGACATGACCATAACTCACTACTAAATAGTGACTTCACTCAAAGCAAACTTGTTTCTGTCAACTGTTAGTTATCTTGACATAATTATGATCTTACTCATATCTCCACTTTGTCGAATTCTTTATCATAACCGGTTCACGATTCTTAACTCTTTCTCATGTCAATCCCATAATGTCTAGAGTTCATAGGTCTGCGACTTTCCATACTCTTGTCAAGAACTCTCAATCGCTATCTCTATTTGTCTATCTCATCGCAATATATTGTGATATTCTGAATGATACTCCACTCTAAGGATGCACGATATTGATGCACCAAATCTTAGTTCAAGCTTCAAGGTTTCTGAACTTGAAGGATCGTTACATCAATTTGTGCATATTTTTCATATATGCTCCAACTTGAAGGGGAGTGCTGTGATTAATATCTAAGTTGATATTAGGTACACTACGAAGTTGATGGTAGACAAAATTAGATATTGAGATAAGATTATGATTCTTAATCTATTTGGTATATGCATCTAAGCTCTATATAGTACTACAGATTAGGTGTTCTGATGTTCTCCACATACAAGATAATAATAATAATAATATTCAGCTTATATTTCTCACAACTTTATGCCCTTTAATTAGCTAGACCTTGAGAATCCACTCAACTTGACTTGTAGTGACTAGGGACGGGTGTTTCAGAATTAGAACTTATATAATGTCAAGCGCTCCCCATGACACTCGAGATCTAAGGCTCATGCCACTTGTACTTGTATGTATTTTCAATCAAAATCAAGGAAGATATGTGTAACCGCCCAACACACAGACTTATAGCGGTTAATTCTACATTAAAGATCTACATGTCTAAGGTCCCGGTGCCTTGGTGTGAGCTCCTAATCTTATCTTACATAGAGTTGGTCGTTGAAATTTCAAGGCAATCACACATGCACGGTACCAAAGTTAGCTTTTTGCCAAAAATGAATACCAAGGCCTTGTTTACTTCCTAAGATTAGGTAGGATAGCATTCAAAGCGTAAACTATAGCTTTTCTCTCCTGACATAATTGTAAGCTCTTCGATGGTCCAATATGATCTACCTAGGCAAAATTGGCCGGCTCATCCAATGTTAGAGGGTAGGATGAACATATGAGATCAAGTGAACTAATTCATGGCTAATCCCATGTTACAACTGCTATCAATATTTCAAGGGATCTAGCTTTCTCAAGAGCTTGATTAATTCACAATCACCATAGCTCGTCATAACAATGAAATAGGAAGAAGAGTTATCGAGTATGAAATGAGTAAAGAATCAAGCTAAAAGTCTCAACCTAAACGAAATGCACTGCTTTTTTGTCCTTTTTTTTTTTCAGATAGCAAAAAAACACTTTATGGGGCTCTACTTCTTGCTTATTAACCAAAAAAGAAAAGAAAAAATGCCAGAGAAATTGGATTTCAATGGAAGAATTAACAATGTGGAGATAAAAAGGGCATCAATTTCCTAGAATGACACTGGGGACCAAATGAAAAGGATGTAGCATAGCTTGGTAGCGCCTTTGAGGGTAAAAAATGTTCTTTTTCTCAATTGAAATAGATAATTCCCTACAAAATTGTGAACCTAGAGCTAAGTCTTGATGGTTTTCAAAGGAGTGGCACCCTAAACCAAAATCTATCTTGAACATCCTTAGTCTTGGTGGGAAGTTTGGCCATTAAAGAATTGACTCAAATTCCTAGCAAAGGCAATATCCCTAATTCCTTATTTTGCATCAGAAGTTCCTCAAGATTGAATCATAATCAAACCAATCATGGCAATTGTAGCCACTCAATCAAATCACCAACTTTAAACTATTTTATTGTACTTCTCATAGGGTTCATTTACTTTATAAATGGGATGGCCCCATTAGGGTTCTATCAAATAGTACTTCTCCTGGGGTTTATTTACTTTATAAATGGGATAGCCCCATTAGGCTTCTTTCATGTGATAGTCACACTTAACTGCTCAATTCCCATTACAATGGAGTCTAAATAAATGATACTTATGTTGTGATACACTATGTCCTAATTTATGGAGCTAACATAAATTGGCCAAAATTCTTATATCTTTCCTAAGCACATATTTTTGCTCATCCACAAATTCAACTTGCCAAAAGATGACACTTCACATGACCAACTCAAGGATGGGTAAAACAAGAGAAAAAGGATTAGAAGGAGACATGACAAGACGAGTAGATGACTTAAGTGGTAAGCATCTGCACCTGTGAACTAGTAGGTCACGGGTTCGAGTCTTACCAGGAGGTAGTTAGGGAACCAGCATTGATCCTCTTTAAAAAAAATAAAATAAAATAAAATGAGACATGACCAACTCAAGAAAGTAATATGTTGTCAATTTTTAATTCTATCAAACAACATAAAAAGGAGAATGCAACATCATCAAGCCAGTGAAGATCATCCATATGGTGTTTTAAGTTTTAACAATGTTATCCACTATTATCTATTAGCAAAGCTTAGAGTCACTATTATGTGGTCATATGGAACATGCAAAAGTAGCTCTAAGTTCAAGAATTATAGTGCACAGTGTACCAATGTGCATGATGGACAAAAACAACATAGAAAGAAGGACCTATTCAAGAAATGAATTCAAACTATAGTCTAATTTGACCTTTCTTGAAATTATCAATAGTATATTGCTACATTTTGTTTCTAGCAAAAGGATGAAACTTCATCAAGAGTACTTAGACCTACCAAGTTATTCAAGATTCAAGGAATTATTGGTACTTGTGGAGTGGGATTTAATTCTTTGATTAGTGCACAAAAATGTATGAATGTTGGGCCCAGGTTGTTGATATCAAGAAGCAACATTTGGAAAAAGTTGGCAACCACCTTATAAGTTATACCCTAGTGAAGAATTCTTTTAATTCACACAAGATATGGCCCCATATATCTAAAATTCAACATACTTCAAACCCACCGTAAGTATATTATAAAGGGATAATTTCTCTAATATAGCTTGAGATTTAAGACTCTTTTTTTGTAGTTCCTCAAATCTTAGGGTATGTCGGTGTAATTATCCACCTATTATATACTGAGAAGTAAATACCACTCTTAAAAGATGCCTCACATTTACCATAATTCATCTGTTTATATGATAAGCTCTTTTGATTTAAATCAACATGCCTTATCTCCAAATAAAGAAAGAAAAGGCAACTTAAGATATCAACTCCTCTCTTCATATACCTTCATGAACAGCAAGTACTTGTCCATAATTTAGCACCATTAAGAGATCCAAAAGAAAGCAGTTAGATGACCTTCTACCCCTAAGAGTTCACGGTCATGTCTCTATAGTCTGAAACTTGATCAAAACAAACTATCCTTGAGGCAGGAAAAGAGAATGCTCTTCTCGCTTTCGTTTCAAGCTATAGCGGGAAAAAAAAGATGTCCGCTTCCTAAATTGATCTCTACGAAGAGATGCAAAGCGGGCAGACATCCCTCTGGCATCGCTTCTTGGTAATTACAGAAACTTATCCCTGAAGTTCGGGATATTACAAAAAACTCCCCTCGACATATTCTAAGGCCACTAGGCGTAACACATGCCTCTATAATCAGAATTTTAAGTCTGACTAAAATACTCTTCTATATTCTTCTTCTTCTTTGTCGTCGAATGAGACCGGAAGTTCCTTTAACAGTTATGTGGCCGTGGGAGAAAAATTCAACGAAGAAGCAACTAGATAGATGAAGTCTCAATTAGTTCATAGCTAAAATACTGAGGTAGGGCATGCTCTAAGGTGATGTCGTCGAGTGGAAAACAGAAAACAAGCATTTCATCCCTTCAACTCATAAATCCGATGACCAAATCTGAATAAGATGTCACTCTTCCAATAAGTACTCCAAGAATTATCATCAGAATACTACTCATATTTCAAAATCTATTCCTATCTCAAGGAATTTTTGCCAAGCATCTAAATGATTGTTAATCAAGCATGATATAACTCTAGCTCAATGAGGCAAAGAAGCTCTTACCAATTGGGAGGTCATGACATGCTGCTGTACTCTGATCGTAGCCTTCTTAGCCTGAAGAAATGAAGTACTCGAACCAATTAAAATCCATGATAATCACTAGATGTAAACTATAAACATATGACAACTCACATGGTGACAAGGCTGTGAGATTCTTAAACCCAAGATAAGATTTCTATAGTTAGTCACAAGGTCATCGTAACATTTTTCTTCTAGAGTGGTATGGTTGCCTTTACCAAAATCCTCGGCTTTCAAAGGGAACCCACAAATTGAACCTGAGATATAGTCCGGGCTCTACGCTTTCTTCATAGTTTGCATCCCTATGTTCTTTCTTTATAACTAAAGGCAGTAAGAGATCTTAATTAGTGAACCAAACACATCCTCTCTAAAGATGTTAATGAAGTACTGGAATCAGCATCACATTTTCCTACGAGACAAATCACGGACAACCGCCTGTCCTATCACTACTTACCCTTGGGAAACAAGCATTCCAACCAGCAATTTCTCTATGCTTTAACCAACTAATTAAGGATATACAATTTCAGATACATAGTTTAAAACCTGTTTTTAAGAATTGATGTTCTAATAAGTCAAGAATATTGACATTGTTTTGACAAACATTTTCCTGCAGTTGCTCCCACAGTACAAAATGAAGAGATGCTTAATTTCGAAAATGTGCAAATAAACAAATATGCAGGGTGGGTATGTGTGTATAGCATGCATGAATAAGCAAAGAGATTTCATGTAGGCTGTTAGACCAACAACTTTTCAAATAATCAAAACTTAGAAGAACATCTTAGATCATAATATACAGATTGTGAAACCGTCAATCTCCGGTTTTAGGTGTAAAAAGCATCTAAGAGTACAGCTTCTTGTTGAATTACGCAAAGAACTGAACTGGGATCATTAGATGATCCCTAAAGAAGCCTATTTCTACCACCAATCTTTATCTCCAGTTGTCCTGGATAACAAAACAAACCAGAACAACATCTGCAGGTGGTTCCCATGGCAGTCTCGTCCTCGTGGTTGCCAATTTCCCACTGGACTCGAGAAGCAGAAGAAGGATTTTGCATTTAAGATGCCAAACTCAAAACATATGAAACAGAATCTTGAAACACGTGCATGAGAGTCTGTACAACAGAAAAAGAGACATGCTAAGTCACAGCTACACACACCGCAGAATTAGGAAGCAAAAACCACAAGATTCCCCTACTCTTGGACAACTTTAACAAGATTCCCAACTCTTGGATAACATTAACAAGAATCCCTTACTCTTGGATAACATGAGGAAAACTGACCAAGAAATTTGATTTAACTACACTACAAGTTGCAAGCAAATAGAAGGTTCCAAAAAAAAAAAAGGTTTGTCAAAGATTCGATTTTTGTTGACCTAATTTCCGAAGGAAAGGGTCAAACACAGTCCAAGACAGGCAAACAGCAAAGCAAGCATAAGAAACAGAGCAATTAGAGAAGGAAACAGTAAACACCAGGGGGTCGAAAAAAGGAACCTTAGATGCCCAAATCTTGTCGGAGGAAGCAACCGCAAGCCACCCACTAGAAACCAAACGAGAAAGTGCCACGCTGCGTGCGTCGAGTTTGCTGAGTATCACCGTCATGATTCCGGAGCCAAACAGCAATAAGGGGTCGTGCCGCCACCCTTCCGCGTCGGCGGCGCTCCGCCCTTTTCCTCTCAAGAAAGGTGGCATATTCCACAGCCCATCCATGGAACTCTTCTCCTTCCGCTTACCTAGTTTCTTCACTCCAGCTTCATGCGCAGCCATACCCGATTGATCAGCAACAAAGCCAAGAAATGAAGAAACAAAAACGAAAACCCACAGACACACAGGAAGAAGGTGGCTCAAACCTCACGAGTAAAAAGTGGAGAGACTCTCGACATGGGTTGGGTTGGGTTGTGTCCGCAGTGATAGAGAGCGGGAGAAGAAGCCAGAGAGAGAGAGAGAGAGAGAAGGGTTTATTACATAATATATATAGAGCTGAAACAGCGTGCCATTGTGGCACCGTTTGTGGCCCAAAGCTAGAAACTTAGAGCCGCAGAAAATGATGACGGGTCATGTGGGCCCACAATTGGAGCCAATAAAAAATCGAAACTCGTCCCACCCTCCCCTAGGTACCTAGTCTGACGACTGTCTGAACCCCATACAACCTCGTCACACGACAAAACAACAGTTATATTGACAGGCAGAAAAGGTGGGTGAATGACCCATGCAGCGTTACAAGCCCCCGCGTGTGAAAACTTAGAAATGCAAGCTCTTTCTCCTAATCCTAATGTAATCTCTTTAATCATTACTTTATTATTTGCAACTGGAGTAAAAGCAATGGAATCATGCTTATTTTTGTAGAATCAATCCCGTCATCACTTCCTACGGACTTACTTGCTTATCCTAGTTCCTATGTATATATAAGCGGTAAAAATTAAAAGATACATGAGATTGCTTTATTAGTCGTGACACAATTACACGTAGAAAAGATTTATTTATAGTAAATAATAATATATATGATGGAAGCAGATTGATTATGGAATAGAGCTAAGAAGAAAAGGAAAAAGAAGTTGATGATGGAGGTGAATCCATATCATATATCATATGCTGGTTTAACCGAATTGAGGAGCAAAAGTAGTGTATATCATATATATAGAGGTAGATATGCATGTCTTGTGTAGTGAGAACTATTAATAGGTGGAGTGGTGACCAAGACGTGTAATTGTGTCACGACTCAATCCATATAAATATTCTATTGAACCAAAACATGACCTATGTTATAATCCATATAAATATAACATGACGTACGTTATTTGTACTATTACGCACAAATCGCTCCATCAAAGAGCTTCAAATTTCACTATTAAGATTAAACATGATATGGAGCCTGTTTCACTCAACTTATATAAAATCCTTTATATTATTTCAATTTTCAATTAAGATATGTTTCACTTCAATTTTCAGGTGGCAAATAATAAATAAATTTCACCAGCTCCTTATCTGCGTCACATTCACACTTGTACTAATTCCTCACACCAAACTCGTTTGTTGGTTTCTATTAGCGACTCTAGTCTAAAAGAAACGCGACTTTCCTTCAAACTCTAAGAATTTATTTAAAAGCGTCATGTAACGGCAATAAGAGGAGAGAGAGAGGAAATGGGAGAGATTTAAACCAAATCAAATTTAGAAATACAATAAATAAATAAAAGAAGAAATGCGCAGAAAATCTTTCCCTCTTTCCTCCCCCTCTTCTCTCCGATCAGATCGGGCTCGGGCCTCTCTCTTCCGTTTTGCGATTTAGAGAGGAAAAGGAAATATAGATTCTTTGATGGCAATTGGGATTTCTCAATTTTGCTAGCTGTTGTTCCTAGTGTTTTAGCTAATTTGGCAATCTGCATTTTTGTTTGTGTGTATAGATGCCGGATTTGTATGTGTTTATGTGTGATTGTGGCGGCATGATCTGAATTTTCCGGGGAATTGTTGGGGTTTCTGTGGGGGGAATTTAATGATTAGGTGAGGATTTTTGGTCGACCTTTTGGATGGCGTCGGCGCAGGTGATAAGGAAGCAGAAGGATTTGGAAGCTGGGAAGAAAAAGGTACTCAGTTTTCTTCTGTTTTCAATTTTATTTCCGAATGGGGTTTTGCACATTCTACTCGTTTTGCGTAGCTTATTGGCCGAATTTTTGGTCGTTTTGTTATTTTGGATGTTTGTGATTTGCAGTTGTTGATTTTGTTGGTATTTTTTTTCTGGGGTGAGTGTGTGGCATGAAGAAATGCTTGGAAACGATGAAACTTGGATTGAAAAAATGTTATATCTCGTCAATCTTAGTTCCAATTTAGTCCCAATTAATGATAGTTTTAGTTGGTGGATTTTTCAAATGCTTTGTTGCAAATCATTTACTGTCGGCATTGAGTGAATTTCAAGGTTCAGAGAGGTGTGCAGGATAACGTAGTCACACACCTTGTATGTGAATTGGAATTAGTTGTTAGATTCTTTCTTTGTTAATATTCGTTGAATTTTCTTACTTTTATTTTGTTTCAGTGATTAAGCTGTTCCCTATGATTAAGTTTTGGGTTGCAGACATTAGAATGGTCATTGGTTAGTGACTATAGCTGTCTTACTGTTATTTAAATTAAAATTGCAGCTAGAAGAGTTTCGCCGAAAGAAAGCAGCAGAGAAAGCAAAGAAGGCTGCTGCGGTGAGTCAAACTTATGCGTCAGACGGTGTTCCACTTGAGAAGCAACCATCAGAAACCGAACATGTACGCCTTACAGATTCTAGTGGCGTAGGTACTTCTGATGCTCATGTTGAAGGTCATTTGGAGCCCTCAAGTGGTGTTCCAAAGATTGGGACCAAGGAACATGATATTTTGGTAAAAAATGATTTTGATTCTTTTACGCACACAAATGATAAACCTTCTCTTGTGGCAAGAAACAACGGCATAAATCCTACTGTTCCCGAGAATTCTTACTTAAATAATGAAGAGTACAAGGGTGCTTCTGCTTCGGTGGGTTTGGATGCATTTAGAAGTGCTGAAGATAAATTCCAGAACAGGAAGGATGATGATGGATCATCAGCTCAAGTTGCTTCTGGGGTTGGAAACAATTACTTTCTAGGTCAACATGGATCATCCATGCAGGAAAAGTGGGTTTCTAGTCAATCCAGTTACCATGGGCTTGATAAGTACCCATCAAATGAGATTGATGGCCCCGAGAAGGAACTTTCACGTGGTAATTCTGGTACATCTCCTGTTTTTACTACAGATTTTCTGCCCAAGAATTCTGTCAATGATGTCCTGTCAGACAAGTTAGGTAATCGTGGATTTGAGGATCAAAGTGTAACATCTTCACGCTCCCAAGGTAAAATTATAAATTGTTTGCCAGAAGACTTCTTTTCCTTCTATTTTGCTCATATATTCTCTCTCTCTCTTTCTTATATGTTATAGAATTTCTGATAGTTGTGTTGTTTGGTTCTCCTTTTTTTTTTTTTTTTTTTCTCCCCCTTGCTCTTTGGTGACAGATTCTCTTCTTTCTACCTCAAATATGTGGGACTCTGCTTTTGGACTTAAACAAAAGTCATCTGCATTTTCTGATTTTGGAGAGAAGAAATTCGGTGGTGCTGCAGATCATGTAGGGAGTATGAACTATTCATCTCCATGGAATTCTGACCATAGATATGTTAATTATAATTCTGATGCCCAAAGCTCAACAAATAATGCACCACCATCTCCACCTGCTGCTGGAAGGAGATCCCGCCCATCTTTTCTGGATTCTATTCCAATCTCAAAAGGCCCTTCCCCGTCCCCTCCTCTATTTCCTGCAGCTAAAGATGATTCATCTGGTTCCAAAGTTCATCCAGTTGATGGTTTGGGATCTTCAGTTTCTCAAATACCAGCTAATTCTTCTGCTCTCTCCGGTGACGGGGTTGGCCTACTCAATCATGTTTTCGATAACAAGCACAGCTTTTTTTCGCAGAAGCAGAATGATGATTTTGCTGCTCTGGAGCAGGTTTCTTTTCTACGTCCTCTGTTGCAATAGTTTTTATGACTTCTGAGAGTATTTGTTGCTCATGTTGGTCCAGTTATAATCTTAATACGTATGCAGAGGTTAGCTGTAATGAGTTAGTAAAAGTTTTTGTATTGTGAGTCTTGTGAGCGGTGTATTATTTCGGTGTACTGTAGTAATTGATTTGTAGTTTGGGGTTTGTGGTTTTCAGTGATTAAGAAATAATTACTTTTTTGCTCCCTTGCAGCATATCGAAGATTTAACACAAGAGAAATTCTCGTTGCAACGTGCACTGGAAGCATCGCGTGCATTATCAGAGTCCTTGGCTTCTGAAAATTCAGCTTTAACAGATAGTTTTAATCAACAGGTTTGTTATAACTAAAGCCGAGTTGCACTCTTAGCCATTCTTTCTTTGATGGCACCATGGTTTCTTGTGACACTTCTGTCTCAATTTCCAGGGAAGTGTTGTCAACCAGCTGAAATTTGACTTGGAACAGTTACAAGAAGAAATCAAAGCTCAAATGGTACGTATTAATCAAATAAGCTCCATTATCATTCAGATTGTGCTTTCTTTCTTCTTAATAACTTATATGTCCATTTTCCTGTGTATTAACTTCATCTGGTGACCTGTATATTGGAATTGATTTTTTGCTTCACTATTTCCCTTCCACAATACTGAATTATGTCTTGAATTTTCTTCCCATTAACATAGCTCAAAGTGCATGAATATATTAAAATCTTCTAGTATATTAGTGTGTTTTATAAAGGGCTGCACTTAGATTAATTTCTTTGTCATCTTTCCTCTGTTAACAACTTCTGGGACTACATATCCAAGTCTCAGGCCCTCCCCCTTACATGTCTCAATATCTGTAGGTGGAACTTGAAGCTGTAAGAATTGAATATGCTAATGCCCAGATGGAATGTAATGCAGCGGATGAACGTGCAAAGCTATTAGCTTCTGAAGTTATTGGACTGGAAGAGAAGGTAAACCCTCGTCGAGTTTCATTTCTTCATTGCATTATATAATTAATGTACTTGCAGAAGAGAAAAATGTGCATGGTATTATTTGGCGTAATATCAGGATGATGAAAATATCCAGGAAAAGAGATTCTAATGATCTAGTCACATGCTCATTAAGTTGGATCCTATGGCGTTGGAGCAGTTGGGTTTATTTTTGTGCATCTATATTTGTGGTGTTTGAACCAACTCTTATACTTCCACATTCTTATAGTTTTTAGTTTGTGAGGAGTGACTAGTGAGGATGTATGCCAATCTTTGCGACTAGTAGAGCTGAAGAACTCTGCTGTTCAATCTTTCTTTTTTCTTTGGCAAACTGGGGTGTTGCATCTTGAATATTGTTATAAAGAAGGCTTAAATGTTTCACACTCACAGTGCACATGCACATGCTTACTTTCTCTCTTCTCCTTAATAGTTCGCTTGTACATCTTTCTCTTGTCATTGTAATGTTATCTTATTTTATTTATGTATTTTTATGTAATCATAAATCCTGGATCTGTAGGCATTGCGATTGAGGTCTAATGAGCTAAAATTGGAGAGGCAGTTGGAGAACGCACAAGAGGAAATTTCTTCTTACAGGTGTTGTTATAATTTTTTTTAGTGTCGTCTTCTTCTTGTTAGACCATTGTTCTTTCCCTTAATTTTGTAATAACACATTATAAATTTCTGGAAATGCTAATGTGAATACTTGCTTTAGTTTGCTTTCCTGTATGATAGAGACTATTTCATTGGTGTTGCTTATTGCATTTCACAGGAAGAAAATGTCAAGCCTGGAGAAAGATCGACAAGATCTTCAATCAACCATTGAGGCAATGCGAGAAGGTACATTGTGTAGTTTGCTCTTAGTGTAGTTTGCCTTTATGTCAGTTTCTGTACAACCTTACGCAACGGCCTTATATTTTCTATGCTGCCACTTTTAATATTCTTCCTTATTTGCAGAGAAGAAGCTGTTACAGTCCAAATTACGTAAAGCTTCTTCAAGTGGGAATTCCTCAGATTTCAACAAGAGCTCCGCTAAAAGAGATGTTTCGACTTCCACAGAGGATCTTGGTATTGAATCCATATCAGCATTTTTGTCTTTGCTCTTCTGTTAAGAGATCCTCATTATATATTCAAGTGATATCTAAGAAAGACATACATAATTATAGATACAAAACTTGTTATGTGAGATTTCCTATGCAAGGCCAGTCCTGAATGGGGGAACTGCTTATCATGAGAAATGCTTTTGAATATGTCCTGGTAATTTGTTTAGCTCATACTTAAAACCACATGGAAGCTTTATTTTTCCAGTTGCCTCTTGAGCAGCTGCTGCCAGCAGCCCGCTTAATTTTATGCAACTTTTCATTCTAGGCCAGATGAAGGTGGGGGAGTGGTATGATTTGAAGCTAGTCATGCAAAGAGAACCCTTTCCTGATTTTCTTCTTGTTTTGCTTGTACTCTTTCATTACATATTTACATTCTGTGTAATGATTTATTGTAATATGCTTCATTATCCAATCCACCAGCTATCAATAACACGACAGAATCCACGATAAATCCTGAAAATTCAGGTCCTGCATTGCCTGGAGATGATGCCCCTACCTCTCAATTTTCACATGAAAATATTCATCTCAATCTTGAAGGTCTTCCTGTATCTTTTCCCCCTGACCAGATAAGAACGATCCAAAACATTAACACATTAATTGCTGAGGTAAATTCCAACTGCATTGATCTGTTGAAGTTTAGTAAATCTAATTTCAAGAACCAAAAAGTAACTTGAGTTCTTTGACTGCAGTTGGCTATGGAGAAGGATCAGTTGATGCAGGCCTTGTCAGCAGAATCATCCCAAAGCTTGAAGCTTTCGGTAATTGAATTTCATATAGTTTTTTGCTTGTGCAGATATCCTTGTTCCCTGCCTAACTATATAAGTTGAACATTATTTGAAACTTCTCCAACGTGTTATCTTCTGCTCTAGATCTTTGTTAATTTTTCCTTTTTCCCTTGTCCTTTTGTTTTTGGGTACAGGAACTGAACAAGGAATTAACCCGGAAGCTTGAAGCTCAAACACAGAGATTGGAGTTGTTGACAGCTCAAAGCATGGCAAGTGATAATACCCAACCAAGACAATTGGATCTTCAAATAGTGCACGAAAACCCGACATACGCTGATGAAGGAGATGAGGTAATTTACTTTTTAGTTGGTTAGATTATTTATTTCACATCCTTGAAACATGCAAACTTGGTCATACAATGGAACTGCCTTACTTACAGTCTAGTGTGGTAAATGCTTTTTTTAGATTCAACACAGAGACAATTTTCTTGGGTATACATATGTATCTTTGTTCATACATAAAAATGTACCCATAATGATATTTACCTGTGCGATTATGTATCAGTAATTCCCCACAACCCTGTCTTGAGATTTTCCTAATGTGCGAAATGTATCAGTAAATGGACTTATTATGTTCAACCTTCAAATCTGTTTGACTTTCCATAAGTCATGATGCAAAACTGTTCTCGTTTCTTATCCCTTTCAAATCTACTCTCTTGTAACCAGGTGGTGGAAAGGGTGTTGGGATGGATTATGAAACTTTTCCCTGGTGGGCCATCAAGACGATGACCCAGCAAACATCTCTGACTTCTCAACACACAAGTTACTTGAAAAAAACAGAAAAAAAAAGAAGAGAAACTTCTGTGCAGTTCATTGTTATTTCCTCCTGCGTTTTTTGGCGGTTAGATGGAGGATCCACTTTGTACACTACGAGTGATCGAACGTCCATTCTTTTTCCTAGAAGATGATGTTTTATCCGAGGAGGCACGCGTGATCGATACGTCCATTCTTTTTCCAGAAGATGAATGTTTTCTCGGAGGGGACGATTTTTGCAATAAAGATTTCCAGTATTTTACCCTTTTTCTTCAGGTCTATTGAATGTTGTTTTGGGGATATCGTTTGTTGAATATCTGAAAGGAACAGAAAAGAGTAGTGTTCTGTAATTAAGGGAGAAATGAGATGTTTGGCAAATTAGAAAAGGTAGACAATTTGTATTAATGGGGAATGATCTCTGTATTCAATTTTTTTTGTTTTTTTGTGTCTAGTTTCCATTGTATACTTGAAAAAAAGTAGAACTTAGTTGAATTTCTCGGTTTATGTATCATGGTATTGTTCATTATTTTATTCTATAAAATGGGAATTGATTTTTTTTCTATATATTTCATTATAGATTCAAACCTCGATTAAATTATCTGTTGAGATGAGAGAAAGGAAGACGAGAGAGAAATAAAATTAAATTAAAGAAAGCTATAGTAAAATAGTTGAGAAAAACTTGAATTTTCCAATTTTATAAAGAATTTTATGAGAATGCATATATATACAAAAAGTATAAAGAACTTATCAACAAAAAAATTTGTGAATTACGAATAATTATTTTTGCTAATTTATAGGATATCTCACTCAGCATAAAACGACGACGTAGAAGATATAGTAAACTCCAACTTGTGTGGCGCATATCCATTAATCAGACACAGATACAGTTTGTTCTCTCTCTGTCGCCATGGCTATGGCTGCTGGAATAGGAATACTCAGCCATACTCCCTTCTCTCTCTCCATTGTTTCATCATCTTCACCTGGTCTCTCCTTCTCCCTCTCGCACACACACAATTATTTCTTCATCATCTTTGCTTTGCCTTTTTGTTCCATATATTTATCTTCAATTATCATGCAGAAAGTACGAACCCCAAGTCCGTGAAACTGAGAGATGACTGGAGGCAAAAGTCCAGACCCATTCCTCCTGGTGGGACTTACCCTGCCAAGGACCATTGCAGGTTCTTCATTCATCATTTATATTTATTTTTATGCACTTCTTGTAATGTTAAGTGGGACTCGATTTTTGTCGCTATGGACCAGTTTGGTTGTATTCTATTTTCTTTCTTTGGGTTTTTGCGGGATTTAAGCTGTGTAAGCCCTGTTGTCTGATTATGGTTCTAATTTGCTTTTGCTTGAGCAGCCAATGCGGGTTGTGTGACACCTACTACATTGCCCATGTAAAGAATGCTTGCGCTTTCTTGGGAGATGGCATGTCTAGAATTGAAGTGAGTTTATTACTTTCTTTTATACTATCTATTTTAGTATATGTTGGCCTGTGATGCTTCAGTTATAATCATTGCTAGTTGTTAATGTGCATACACACTGATCGTTGCATTTTATGCAATGTGATGATAATTCAGCAGAAAGAGTTTGAACACTGGCTGATAGAATATTTTCTGTTATTTATGTTGTTTGATCTTTCATGGAAGCCGACATGGGCTATAAGGGTGTTCTGTTGTGGAGCCTAAAGAATAGTGTTTTCATAGTTTTTATATTCAGGATCTTTTTTATGATCGTATATAGGCGCTTGAACCGATTGTCCATGGTCGAGGCAGGAAAACAGATTCATTGGATGAGACTTATATGGGAGTTTATGAGAATCTACTTTATGCTCGAAAAACCAAGCCTGTTGAGGGTAAGGCTCTCAAGAAGTTTTAATATGTGCATCTTACTTTATTTTCGCTTAAATGTAACTCAACGCCATTCATTTATTTTCTAGGCTGTAAATTGCTCTCCAAATCGTTATATTATTTAGAGGTATACTATAAGACTAAAAGCTAAAAAAGGTCAAAACATTAACTCGAACAACTTTAATGTTCTAAGCAAGTTTACATACCATGTCACCATTAATTAAATAGAATGGGCCATGAATCAACACAAATATAATAAAGTTGAGGTTCATGCCATCATCGACATTTTAATTTTATAGCTACTATGAGGATATTATTTTGACTCAACTATTCCTCATGCTCAGAGTACGATTTTTTCTTTCCCTTCCTCTTATGCTAAACGCATTCTTAAGAACTTGGTTATCTGATTATTTTATAGAATCTTGAGCTGAATTCACTTACATCACTTGTTTGGACTAGATGTTGTATCTAGTTATTTACCGCATCTTTTTTGAGGTCCATATCCTGCATAACATCACCTTAATAGGGGCTCAGTGGACGGGTATTGTGACAACAATTGCTATGGAAATGCTTAGAACTGGCATGGTTGAAGCTGTTGTCTGCGTGCAGAGGTATTGTCATCTTTAATATTCCTATTTTTTTGTCTCATTGTCATCATTGTTGAATAATGTCTCAGTTTTTTCATGTTACTCTTCTTTGTACTTTGCTAGTGATCCGGAAGATAGACTTGCTCCCAGACCTATCCTGGCAAGGTTCGTTTTAGTTTTCGGCTTAACTTGATATTTTTCACTGTTTAAGAGCTCCTGGCATATAAAACAAACAATTGGTTTTAATTTAGGACCCCGGAGGAAGTTCTTGCTGCTAAAGGAGTCAAGCCGACTTTGTCTCCTAATCTTAATACTCTGGCATTAGTTGAGGTTCGAACTATTACTTCTTTTCTTGTCCCATTACTAGCAATTTGATTGGATGTATCAATTTTTTGCTGCACATTATTCTGTAGGTTGTTCCCTTACTTGCTTGATAACTATACAGAGTTTCCTTATTATTTTCACCTTCAAAAATTTTCGGCACTGAAACCAAACCTATGAAAAGACATTTTCCAAATTGTTTTTGAGAAATAATTATAGTGTTTCGCTCCATTCTCAATTCTTCAGTATTTTTAGCATGATTAGTATAGAGAAAATTCTTTTACCTGAAACCTTCTTTAGGTTTTTCTCCAGTAACCAAATTAGAAAGCATAATCATTAAAAATTATATGCAACGGTGTAAATGTTCAGTTTCCATTCTCAGGCTGCTGGTGTAAAAAGGCTCCTCTTCTGCGGTGTTGGCTGCCAAGTGCAAGGTAATATCATTATGCGTGCTGGCATAACTTTTGGCATTTATTTGCTTCACTTTGACTTATACCATTTTAATGCAGAATGATTTCTTGAAGTGCAGCACTAAGATCAGTGGAACATCATCTGAATCTGGAAAAGCTTTATGTTCTTGGAACTAATTGCGGTAACTCTCTGCTTCTTGTCATGTTTTAGCATAGCAAATTGTTGAGTAAACATATGTTTTAACACCACTATCGAATACAATGTTTTTTCTAAAACATGGGGTCCCTTTAAAGCATGGTATTGGAGCGGGCCAGCCAAAATTGTCAACCTGCCCACCATGCTTTTTGTGAACCTAATATTGTCTCTGCCTGAACCTGACACCCTGCAAACTGGGCATCCTTTATAATTCAAGGTATTTGGAAAATATATATTTCTGATATATTATTACGTGTTTAAATTATAACAAATTATTTATGTACTAATTAACTAAGAACTAATTATTTATGAATTATTTGCATGCTAAGTTGTTGGAAAAAAATTTCCAAAAATATGTTTCATTGAAAGGGTACTAGATGCATGCAATATATCTTTTGGTTGCTGAAGTTTTTCTACATTGAATTTGTGTATAACCTAAAAACTATTGCACTACAGTGGACAATGGAACACGAGAAGGATTAGATAAATTTCTAAAGGCTGCTAGTACCGAGCCAGAAACAGTTCTTCATTATGAGTTCATGCAAGATTACAAGGTTTGGTTCTTCTGTTTATGTCTTGTGTATGTTAAAACCTTCGTGCAGTTCCGTGAGCATGAATATTTTGTTTCCACCAAGCTTCTACTATATTATTGACTAACGGGCCTCTAAATTCAGTGCTTTTATGAACTTCTTTGTTTATTCTGTAGGTCCACTTGAAGCATTTGGATGGTCATATTGAGGAGGTAAAGTAAGCTCATCATATATCATGACTTTTGAATTTGATAGTTTGAAGCTTGATTCAACTTTATATTCTTTGTGAAACAGGTTCCGTATTTCTGTCTTCCAGCGAATGAGTTAACTGATGTGATTGCTCCTTCTTGCTACAGGTAATGATTGTAATGGTCTCTCCCATCATCATTCATTGAGAACCTGTAGGTATAAGTTATAAATATTTGAGCCTTTGGTTACGTTAAATTTTAATAAATGTGGTTGAGAAAATGCCTTATGGTTTAGTTTTGAAGTTTCTTAAGAAATAAGAAGGTCAAGTTTACAGTAGCCTTAGAAGATGAATGAGGGTTTCTGTATTTGATTATGTTGATTAGGAAACTGGATCATGATTCCCACAGAAAATGCTAATTATCTTTAACCTTGAGGCACATTTATGCTCACAGATTATCGTAGGAACTTATTATTATGCTAATCTCTAAGACAATACACTATCCTTTATAGGCTCAGTAGGGGCCAGCCAAGGCATTGACATTGCTGGTGTGATGCGATATTTTCTCGACTAAATTATCTAACATTTGTTTTTTCTTAATAGAATCTCTGGATGATACTTTGTTCTGCTTGATGAAAATCTCTTCTCTCATTAATTTACAGCCATAATTCAAACTCATATATTTATTCATTCAACTAAACCTGTATCTAATCCATGCCTTTTTGGTTTCATTCTTCCAACTATGCTTTGGTGATTTATGCAATGCGGTTTCACCTCAGTTGTTTTGACTACACGAATGCTTTAGCGGTGAGTGTTTCTCTACTTAACTTAGTCAAAAGGTTCAGCAAATAATTCAAATCCAACATCATTGCTTATTTAGGAAATTGGGCCAAAGCCCTATTACATTTCAGGTAATGCATCAGTTCTTACTATTTTAGCTATTTCAGGATTTGGTGGTAGGTTACATGGGTGTACCAAAATATTCTGGAGTAAGCATGACACAACATCCGCAATACATAACTGTTAGGTGAAACCTTTTGGACTATTCCAAGCTCTAAACATTTTGTTCCCAGTAATGTGTTAATTTTCCGTGCAACTCATATTTTTATATTTTATCTGTTTCAATGGAAGAAATGAACGTGGAAAGGAGATGCTAAACTTGGTGAAAGATCTTCTGGAAATTACTCCCACAATTAGTTCGGTAATGGATATCTTCAGTGTGTCTATATAGGTATTATATTGAAACTGATTGGGTTGATTGTTGTTTCAGGGTGGCAGGCGTCCATTTGTCATGGAGACTGTAAAGGCTGATGATAATGCCAAATTAGGTATCTAGTGGCTTTTACGGGCATTTTATATGGTTGAGATTATAATCTGTATTGGTTATTTAGCAGGTTCATGTAACACTTACCAGTTATCATCAGGTGTTTAGTTCACTTGAAGTATTAGATCACTTGAAGGCTAAGCATAATTATTAAATTGATTAGATGTTTTCTACTATTTGTTTCATTATGATTCTATTACAAAACAATTCCTGCAAAAAAAAACATTAGCATCTTTATTTTACTGCGGGCAATTAAATGTTAATGTCCCCTGTCCATTCCAAATGACTTCCCAATATTTCCATGTAATTCGGATTTTGTTTTCATAGGGAAAGGTCCATCTCAGACTGCCCCTAAATTCATTGGTGATTTAATAGCTTTCATTTTAAATCTGGTAAGAATTTTTGGCTTTTGGAACAGTACATTAAAAGGTTGTCTATTCTCTCACTCTTATTTTTTTGTTAAAGATTGGTCCTAAGGGTCTTGAGTTCGCCCGTTATTCCTTGGATTACCACACTATTCGAAACTATCTTCATGTAAATCGCGCCTGGGGAAAAGAAAGGTATGTTTGGAAAGAAAGTGTGGCCTGGTAGTAGTATATAACAGCTCAAGATTACTATATTAATATTTTTGAACATTCATTGGTGCAGAGCTGAGAGACACATGCCATCCTATGCGAAGAAATTAGTATCCATGTACAACAAAAATGGAGAAATTGATCAGATGCTTTCCACTAAATGAAGAAATTCAGAGCCTGGTTTTGGATATAGCCTGCATTTCCATGTATGTTGAACATGTACCTAACTATCTCGATACATATGTGCTATGTCCTGACGTTGCTGTTGTAATTCTCATAACAAGGAATCCTTTTGGCTGTTGTCATAATCCTATGATATTATGATGTGGAGCTATTGCAACTTGTATGTTTGAGAACCTTAAAATATTGATAGCAATTATAGTGACAAGTGAAGCTCAACCTTTGAATGTGGAATATATTCTTGTACATTCTTCACTGTCCATCCTTTTCTTTTTAAATTATTGATAGTTATCCATATGGTCGGTCGATACTCGATACCTGAACCATCTGAATGTCATAATTCCCAGTCCTTCGTGAACAGGCGGAACTCCCTTATTTGACATCTGTGGTGCCTTCGTGCCTCGTTTTTATGAATAGAGATGCTTAATATTTGAGACTGATCAGGTTTTGCTAAGATGATAGAAATGAATGCTGTCAGACATATTAAAGATTTTTACTTTTGGAGTTATCCTGGGCCATGTGAACACCAGTTCTGGTTAAATGAAGAATATTAATAAATGATATTCTTGGGAATATGTAACTTCACATCTCTATAGATTATACCCTTCTGCCCCCAAGTCCATGCACAAAATGTTGATTGTAACACCTTTTACCTTTAATGCCTGTAGTATCGGTGTTGACACTGCATGAATGGATGATTGTGAACTGCGAAGGGAAAGATTAATGAATAATCTGCTTTCAGCTTTTGCTGTTAGGGGTAGTAAGTTCAAAGTAAAGAAGCTATTCGTAGGTTCTGATCGAAATAATTTTGTCAAAGACTTTATCATTACGCTCTGTTTTATGTATATTGCTCATATCATTTGAGCTTTCTTATCAGTAGTAGAACATTGCTTCATTTTTATTGCCAATATTTATGTTCGGCCATGAAACTTTGTTCCAACTTATTGAAACTTGAGAGAGTGAACCTTGATGTCCCACCAAAACCTCAGAAAAGTTCAAACAAGAAAAACCAGAGGCAGTTGAAATCTTGTGAGCATATCCAACTGCAGGCAGCAGAGATGTAGCATGTTAAGATACCTTAAATAGCACACTGTTTCTGAGGTCCCACGCATTAGGAAATGAAGGCATTGTCTTCTGTCCAACACTCGTGAAACACAGAGATGAAATCACAACATGAAGGAATGGGCTTTCTTCATCAAGAACTAGTGGATATTCAATGTTTGACCGTCCCATGTGTTTTCTTTTTTCCTTTTTCCTGTTCTTTTAGTAATTTTGGCTTGTAACTCAGATACGACATCGTGGAGTTGACAAAAATACGTTAAAAAATATTATGGTTAAATAAAATCAACAAGTCTGAAGCTTCTGTATCCCCACTGGTGCAGTGGTACAGATTTGGTGAAGTTGAGATTTGTGTTTTATGTTCATTAAGGTTTGAATCTGAAATTGACTTGTTTATTTTAGTATGAATATTTTTTTTTATGTGTGGTGCTGAAGCAATATTAGATGGGCCAACTAGATAAGAGTTTATTTGCTGCTTGAATCAACAGCATGGGAACTCATGTGGGTTGTCCAGGTATGTACTTCTTCTCATCTTCTCTATTCTTTCCTGTTGATTTCTCCTTGTTGTCTTTCATGCATGTTATAGTGGAAAAGTTCATATCTCAGATTGAAAAAGTAGATAGATAAGTGATGAAAAGTGATTTTCTTTTCTCCCCGACCGGATTTTAGGTGATTGTAGACGACGATTTCCCAACTAGCCCTAACATGGAGTACCTAAAAGGCTAAAGCATCACATAATCTTATTTTTCTAATCATAAGTTAGCATATTGATGATGATGACATTAGGCTGAAATCTTGAAAATTGCGTACAGATATTCACTTCGGGAGTTGGAGAGGAAGAGGAATAAATGTTTGGGTATCCATTTTGGGCAGGCAGCTGGGAATTTTAGAAAATAGAGAATGAATGTTAGTATGTTTTGACTATTGAACTACAACATTTTTGTGGATGTGAAAGACTTAGGGAGGTTTCTATTGGAACGAAGTGTCTCTCATACATTAAATTGTCCTTTGGTACTTAAGATACTTATACCTGTTTCTGAAAATGACTTGCTTTGTCATGTGATATAGTACATATGGTATTATTGGTCAGAAACTAGTGTTTCAAAGCTATTATCAACCTTAAATGCACCCCCACCCTCACCCCATCTCACATCCCTCTTCAACCGGCTAAGTCTATCCAACTCTTTATTCGGTGAAATAATCCCTTACGTAGCAGTGGGGTTCTATTAATTTCTGATACGTAAGGGATTATCTTGTAGTTTCACCTAACACTGGTGTATAGATGTAATTTTTCCCATTTTAAGACGAAGATGTTGTTTGATCACTAATACACCGTGGTTTATGTGACATAACAAGAATTTACTGGGATCGGTCAAAATATAGAAAAAAGTAATTTTTATTGCAGTAGTTTCTGCTTATTGTGGGCTCTATCCATGTGCTGGGCAACATGGAGGCTTTAGAGGTTTTACATGTACTTGTTCCTAAACAAAAGCAGTGAAGAGTGTGTATCACATTGAATAGAATATGGATGCTGAGGAATTATGGATACATGGTCCACCTTATTTAATGGGTCCTCAAAGATGGACCAATTTTCTGGACATAGATGCCATCAGTATCAGTTGTTGTAATAAACACCAAGGTTGGACCAAATATCCAAAGAATCAGAGAGAGACACAACATTGCATCAAACATTTGGATTATCAACTTTTATACAAATCCCTTTGACATTAACATTAAAAAGAAAAAAATTAAAAATGAGAAAAGCCTCATCTTCCTTTGTACAAAAATGCCCCAAAACAGGGTCTTAGGGACTTTTCTTGAAGTGGGCTGATTCCAGTTTTATGTGTGACCCTTTTGAACTTGTCTTTTTACTTTTCTTGCATTGTTACCTAACCAAACTCATTGATATCTGTGAATGTGCAGGGTAAAAACTACAAGCTCAGATTTGCTGCTAAATGGTAAATACATTGAGTGGTGAAGTTTACAGAGCTATGGCTTGCATCTTCTATGGCAGGCGACTGCAACAGAATGGCTTTTCTGCTTAGTTTCATGGTTCCAGATTTGTCCAATATCTTGTGCTACTTTAATGGCATCAAGAGAAGCACCAGAGAGACCTCTTCTTGTGAAACCAACTGCATAAAGTCCACTTTCACCTTTCCAACCATTTGGAAATGGGCTCTTTGGAAAGCCATCTCTTGAAAAGAAATCACTCTCCTGTCAAAGATAAAATACGAATTAAGTCATTATTTTTTTACCTATTGTAAAACAAGAAAAAGAGGAAAAACCCAGATAAAATGCAATATGTTTGATCGCTCAATCATGATCTAGATTCGGATATCTACCGTCCACTACAGTAACCAAACTGGTCCCTTACTAAATGTGAGGTGAAAATTGAAAAAGGACTTGGAAAGGGCATAAAAGGTAATGGACGACTCCTAAGAGAGCATAAAAATCTCATAAAATGCATGTGCTTTTCCTTACTTCTGAGCTCCCACCATCCTCCTATCTTTGCAGAAAATGCATCCTATTTTGACAACAAATGGTAAGAGTAAAATCCCCCCAAAAAACATGTCTCTGTTGCCAATAATTTCTATTAAAAAACCCCTAAAATTTGAAATCAAACTTCTTTTTTTTTTTGGTGGAATCAAACAACTTGACTCAACTCAAATACAGTGGAATCTTGAAACCCCAACTCCCATAACTGTCACAAGAATCCACATACATATGAGACCAATGACCAATACATACAACATATATACCCCACCCTAACACCAAAACAAAATCCCAACAGCAACAACATTTTCTCACCTTCAACCATGAGGCAACATTGCTGGAATATCCAGTAGCCAAAATAACAGAGTCGATCTCAAGCATGTCTCCATTAACTAGCTCAACTCCCTCCTGCACAAATCTCTTGATTCCGGGAACGATTCGGATATCGCCTGATCGAATCCTCGAAAGCGTGCCGATATCCAGAACCGGCGTCTTCCCTTTTGTGTTCTTCAGCTGTATAGGCCCCATACAAGGCCTTTTAAGCCCATATTTCTCCACATTTCCAAGAATCAATCTTGCTGCAGCTAACAGTACTTTATCCACAACCCAAAGTGGCAACCATTTCATCATCGAAGCTGCAAGCTCATACGTAGATTTCCCAAATATCTCCCTTGGCAATACATGGACCTTCAAAAAAGAAGACAAAATAAGTAAATCAATGTGATCATATCAAGCTAGGGAGAATCTTTCCTTCTGTACGTAATTCTGTTTTTCAAGAAAAGAAAAGAGAAGCTGTACTCACCGAGCTTCGAACGACCATTGATGGAGAAGCACGATGGTGGCAAAGATCAAGGGAAACTTCCATGCCAGAATTCCCACATCCAACGACCAGAACACGTTTCCCCGTAAAATCATCGCCGGATTTATAATCGCAAGCATGCATAACATTCCCGTTAAAGTCGTTGATTCCTTCGAATTCCGGCACCACCTTATCTGCATTCTCCCCACTAGCCACCACAAGCCACCTGCAGATGTACTCCGTGGAGGAGTCATCCCCCGCGACGCTCTTAACACGCCACAGGCCGCATGATTCGTCGTACTTGGCCGACTGGACCGACTCCTCAAACCTCGGAGCAATCTCAAAGTGCTTAGCATAGGATTCCAGGTAGTTGATGAACTGGTGCTTGGAAGGGTATTCCGGGAAGTTTTCAGGAAAAGGGATGTACGGAAGTTCGCAGAATTGCTTAGGGAGGTGAAGGTTGAGACGATCATAGGTTCTGTTTTGCCACAGTGAGGCAATGCACTTGGCTCTTTCAAGAATTACAAAGGGCACCCCTTGTTTCTTAAGCCCGGCTCCAACAGCTAAACCGGACGGCCCAGCACCCACGATGACCGGCCCGTTTACGAGTATGCAACGGCCGGAAAAGAAGTCGTCTTCCACCATGTTCGTCTGGAGATAAAGATCACAAGGATTCATCAAGAATGTAATAAAGATGTTTGTTTGAGGAATATATACGTATATATGTATGTATGATTATAAGAATATTGTTGTCTTAGCAATTCCTTTTGAGTTCTTGAATGGGACAGGAGAGAGAAGAGAAGAGGAAAGTGTGTGGAGGGGGATTGGAGGAGTAGGAGGGGTTTAAATAAGGCCTAAGAAGAAGGTGGTGGTCATCATAAGGGGGCAATTTGTAATTATGATTTTGAAAAGGATGCCTATTTCAAATGAGTTTAAAATCCCTCTTTTTAATCTTCCTTTTTAAGTCCCAGTTTAATTATGGAAGTATGCTATATATATTAGTGAATTTTCTTGAAATAAAAGATATTAGGCACCCCCTTCCCAATTAAAGTTTGACTTTACTCAGGTGATTAATCATATTATTCTATGTAATAAAGCTATAATGACATGGAATGGAAGTGTTTCTTTTTTGGTTGGTAGCCTAGTTAATGTATGTCTGCATACAGACGATCTCAGAAGTAATCGCGCGGTATACTAGCTTAACCGAGGTTTAACTCCCAAATGAAACTTTTAAGTTTGAAATTTTAGTGAATTTAATTTTTTTAAGGAGGAAATTAACTTACTAACTGGATCCTCCTGCAGAATACTTAGCAAAGAGGATTTGTTTGTTTGTTTTAGCAGAGAATTTTCCATGGCAGAATACCTCCAAATATAAGTGGTCAACATCCAGCATCATGGTTCTGTTTCCCTAGGTTCAGTTGACATTATACACACAAATATAGATATATATATTCAATTACCAGAAACAAAGATATTACTAGCGATTTTACATGATTCTCTAAGAGGTTAAGAGTTTGAAACCTACTTATTAAAAAAGACCGTCCACTAGAGAGTAATTATTTATCGCCCGACTCTAACCTAAATAAATAAGGATATAAAATAAATAAATAAATTTAAAAAAAACAAAGATATCGACATTTTTCTGTATTTATTACATTATATGAATAATTTGGCAGGGATAAATGCCATGTTCGTTGCAGGTTTTCGTTTTCCTAATTTTTATAATAAATTACAATGCGACCCTTCTATTTTTCTTACTGTCTTGTTTCTCTCACATGTAATTCTCTGTGCATGTGATGGATCATGGATGTAATGCCAAGGTTTGTAGTCCCAAAAACTTCAAATGTCACGCATAAATAGAGACCCCTTTTAGGGTAGAATTTTCAAACTTATTGCAAAATAATGTTTCAATTATTACAAGAAATGTGACAAAATTTAGTACATATAGAGATGGTCCATAAGATGTACGATCTTTAAATACAGATAGGGATGGAGTCGAGATTTTTTTATGAAAACCGATGAATTCTTCCTTCTCGGTTTCCTTTCCAATTCCGAAGGGATGTGAATTCACTTACTATACATAAACATTTTTAAAAATATGATTCCATCGTGTCGAACGTACACACCGTATCAGATATACTTCTCCACACTGACTAATTTACATTTTAATTTCATAGGTTCATTATGCTAATTTCAATATAACCGAGTGATCTTTTGATTAATCACAAATTTCATAGAGGCTAATGTGCAAAAAAAACCCAAAAAATAATATTCTCATATCTAAGGATTCTTTGAAAAGAAAAGAAAGAGAAAAATGGCACGTTCACAATGTCTATAAAAAAACAAATCTTGGAAGAAGTATGATCAACCAACCCATGTTCGCAATTACAAGAAAATTTTGTGGTCAATCTGTAATATTGGAAATGTTAGATGATTAGAGTATATTTTGTCGGTGTTTAACTTTCTCAAATAAAGCGTTTTGGATTACATTTTGGGTTACCAATGAACTTGGAATTATATATTAAATCAAGTTGTAATAATGTTTATTATTAATATTCCACCACTTTAAGAAGTCCCGACGAAGGTTGTTAGTTGGACAATGGAAACAAGAGGCTACTTTACATACTTGTTTAGGTAAAAGGAACTTGTAATAGTTGTATTAACGATTTAATTATTTCTCTCGGGTTTAAACTTTTAGATATAATTATTTAATATACTATCATAGCTAAGTTGAAAAAAGTTCGATTTTTTTAATGTTTTAATGGGTTTCATTAGTTTATTTAATTAAATCAATTGAAACAAAGTTAACATCAAAAATCGAGAATATCGTTAATTAGTTTCTATGCAGGGTGTACAAACTCGTATTTCTAGTCACTAGTGAGGTGAACGTGCGTTGCACGTTTATTATTTAATTTTTTTAAAATAAATTTAGCTATTTATTGAACAAATTAAAATATTAAAAATATTTATTTTGGTTAAATAAATACACACATACAAAAATATTTATATGAAATTTCTCTTTCAAATCATCGACGATAAGTAGAAATTTAAAGTAGAGAACATCCAAATAAATAAGCAATAAAAATATTTGAAAATTTGTTACTATATAAAAATATATATATATTTAAGTGTATAGTAATTTAGCCAGATAATTCTAGCTTTTAAGCATAAGTAATAGTTTATAACTTTCAAATATATTTAATAAAATGAAAAGACATGTAAAAATTATAGAACAAAACCTAAAAAATCACCCAGTTTTGTCAGTGGAGCATCCTGAACGCAGTAATCATCTTGAAACTTATGACCTATTCTCATCATTTTATCTGTCATCATGTTTTTTTTTTTCTAGAGATTTATTTAATTCAAGTTTCGTATGACCTTTGGAGTAAACTTTGTCAATTAAAATTACATTTCTCATTTGTTCCATTTCAATATCCTTTATTGTTATCCATTTCACGACCATTTTCGAATCAATACTCACATTAGTCTTCGAAAAGTGTCTTTCCCAAGTTAGTGTTAATACTCCGCTTAAGCTCAAAACTCCACTATATTATTAAAAATCTACTAAGATCCATAGCGTATCCTAACATCCATATTTAGTTGTCATCTCGAAAGACACCCCTGTCATCTCAAATGATTCTCCCTAGTTATAAAAGCTCACCTCAGAGTTCAGTTTCACCAATCCTTTCTTGAGTTTATTCCACGATAACTCAGTGCATATTTTTCTTTTATCTGTATTTTTCGTTCACACTGATTAGTGTTGAGATTTCATTAACTCTTTTATGTGGCGAAGAGTGGAACTTCTAAGTTTCATAACATTTTGATAGCTCCATTGGTTCCATATTTTTCAAAGATTTTAGAGCGTCAAGATCAAAACAATCGACGCATGATAATCAGATAACATATTACTCTGAATTTTGCTATAAAAGCTCTCTTTGAGGCCGTTCGACACTTGCATGCCACAGAAATTTCGTTCAATTTCTGCATCAATAATCTTGTCCGACACCCGGAGTGCGAATAGACAACTTCTGAGCATGTGGTGCACATATCCATGTCCTATATAGCAGCATGTACATACATCGCTTTTTTCTAAATTTCTGTCATATTTCAATACATTCGTGAGCAAGCTATCATGTTAGCAAGCCACAAGAAAATCTTAAACTTTTGGGGACAAAGTAATTTTTAAAATCATTTTTAATTTTTCTCCCATGTCTCATCAGACACCATAAGTAGACTATAATTGATTTATAGGACAATTTGTCATTAGTTGACCCAATCAAAACTCTCTTATCTCCGTTATCATGCATTGCAATTAGAACATTAAGTATCTCATCCACCACCTCCTTAGGCAATAACGCTTTCAACTTATGCAAGTTTCAGTTTTTATTTGTGCAATAGATTACAGACAATCAGATCTTTATCCTTCTCATGAATCTTATCTCCAAAGATGTCCGCTAGTTTACTTGTGATAACCATCTATCATTCCATAGAGACGTTCATTCAACTGCTTCTAACTATCCACTTCCATGCTCGGGAAGCCATAAGTTGAGGATTATGTTCAAGAATGAGAACATCCTAGCAGCAATAACCATCTTGAACCTTATGACCTATCCTCGCTAATTTATCCATCATCATGTTTCTTTCTCTCGAAATTTATTTAATCTAAACTTCTCAAAATCTTTGGAGTAACCTTCGGCAATCAAATATTACATTTCTCATTAGTGGTTTTTGAGTATCCTTCATTGTTATTCATTTAACGACCGTCTCCAAATCAATCTCCACATTAATTTCTCAAAAGTATCTCTCCAAAGTTCGTTTTAATCCTTTAGGTAAGTTCAATAAATTTCCTACATTATTGAAACTATACCAAGATTCATAACATATCCTAGCATTCATCTTCAATTGTCATCTCGAATGACGCACCTAATTGTGTAGTTATAAAAGCTTCAATTCGATTTTAGTTTTACCCATCACTTCTCAGATTTATTTCACGACAACTAAGTGCAGATTTTCTTTTGCCTGTGTTTGTGTCCTTATTGATTAGTACTAAGGTCGTAGATAACTCTTTTATGTGGCGAATAGCGATATTTCTAAGCTTCATAACATTTTGATAGCTTCATCGGTTCCATGTTTTCCAAAAATTCTAGAGTGTCATGATCAACACAAAGCACCCAGGATATTTTAGGAACATATTACTCAGTATTTTGCTTCTAAAGCTCTCTTTGAGCCCATTCGACACTCGCAAGTTTTTCCCAAATTTTCTATCATACTCCAATACATTTGTAAGCAAGCTATCATATTGGCAAAGCCACAGGAAAATCTTGAATTTTTGGGGCAAGATAATTTTCAAATTCATTTAAAGTTTTTTCTTGCATGTCTCATCCGACAGCATAAGTAGAGTATAGTCATTTTATAGGAGAATTTATCTTTAGTTGACCCAATTCATTCTCTCTTATCTCCATTATCATGCAGCGCGTTAGGACACTAAGTAGCTCATTCACCACCTCTTTGGACGGTGATGTTTTCAACTTATTCAGGTTTCAATTTTTATCTATTCCAATGAGATTACATTCCATAAGATCTTTATTCTCGTCATGAATGTTATCTCCAAAGATGTCCGCCAGTTTGCCTTGTGATAACCATCTTCCATAAATACGCCCCTGCACCGTTCCCAATCCTCCATTTTCAAAATGGTTCCACTATCCAAGTGTTTTTAACTATCCTCTTCCATGCTCGGGAAATCCATAAGTCGAGGCTTATATTTGATCAAGAATGTTATCCCCTTTTAAATATTTTTCTGATGTATACCGCCGTCTCCTTGTTAAGCATTCTTAATCCCGTTTTAGTTAGCATCACTATATTTTCTTTTGGGCTTCTCTAAAACCCAATCCACATTCTTACTTCTTTGCAGTCACCTTCTTTCACCTTACAAGATGTGCTCGTTTCTTGTTATATTAATCGCCTAAAGAAAGTTGCGCTTGAGTGGATCAAGTTTATCGTACATCTGATTAGGGAGCCAATTTGTGTGCATGTGGTTGATGGAGATGGAGATCGTGATGGACTTAATAAGTGTCATTCGTCTGTATATATTTGTCATTTTGGCTTTCTATCCCAAGAGATGCTTTTCAACTATATTAATCACAATCGGGAAATACTCATTATAATTACAACTAAAGTTCATTTGCTCCCCCAAATAGTTCCTTAAGTTGTCTGTATTTTTCATGCCCAGAATTCTACTAACCTACTGCTTTAAATCATTTGTCACATAAGGCGCAAATAATACATGTGATTTGCATAAGTTTAATTTGAGGCCCAACTCCTTGCAAAACGTCTCAACCACACTTTTAATGCACTTTGCTCCATCCACGATAGCTTTGACTCCCAATATTAAGTAGTCTGCAAAAAGCAAGTGTGAGATCATATAAGAGCTTCTCTAATATACCATAATTGGCTTCCAGGTCCCGTCAAAATGGTCTCTTCAATTATATATGTAAGTTGTTCCATGCATATTAAAAATCAATAAAACGAACATGATTGCCTTATCTAATGGCACACATTCGTACAACCTCCATTGGTTCACCATTCTATAGAATCTGCGATTGTATCCTCTACATTCTGCTCATAATGATATTGATGATTTTCGTCAGGAATTTGAAGAAAGTTAAAAGTTTTTTAGAAATTCCACTTGGTTTTTTCGTATGTTGTTTCAATATTCAATTTCATCACCATGCCCTTTTTTTATCGTTGGAGTGATGTAGCATTCGTAACACTTATTTAGGCATCAAGATATTGTAATAGGTGCCTTGGTCGGGAATGAAGCTATTCTAGTTTGATCCCGTAATTTTTTAATATACGGTTTAAACGAAGTATAATCATCTTGGTGATTATTTTGAGCAATATGTTGCACAACGTAATTGGGTAAAACTCGTTTATTTTTGTGGAGAATTAATTTTTGAAATTAGACAAATAAACACCCGATAATCTTTGTTGGTTGCTCATTCATTATCTATTTTTAGAGCATTCATCAGATTCCTTCTTCTTCTCATTATGACTGACAGATGAAAAAAACTTGTTTGTTTATCCCTAAATTTGAGCCAATTAATTCTCAAATATTAAACCAAATAATCTCTTTTTGTTGCAATAGTTTGTTATATTCTGCCCTCAATTCTTCCTCCAAATCATTTAAATATTTGCCTTGTTTGTATCATGCATAATGCTTTAGAAATTCTTTGTATTTTTGTTTTATTTTTTTGCTTTTCGAGCACATTGAAAACTGTTCAAGAACCATTGTTTCTGAGCAATGATCACAAATCAAAATATCCTTCAAGTTTTGATTCGGCCAATAAGTTGTATATTGCTACTTTGGAGAATGTAAAAATAAATTGATAACTATTAGATAAATCTCATTTAGATTAAATTAAAAAAAAAATTCTATATCGTTTCTTGAATTGACACCAAATCTAACATCTTAAAATTATTAATCTAATCTTCGAAATATTGTTACCATTACGCTATATTAATACTCACATATATTTGTAAAGATATTTCACAGTCATTCTTAATTTTGGTATGCATGACCATATACATTAAAATCAAGTAATTCTTTTTTTAACCAACTATTATTTATCTCTTTTTTATTTAATTTATCTCTTTTTTATATTCTCTTTGTCATTTGATCTTGCATTCTATTTTTTCATTTGTCTTCTTCTAGTGAGTATTAATTTTTTTAATATATGGTTTAAACGAAATATAATCATCTTGGTGATTATTTTGAGCAATATGTTGCACAACGTAATTGGCTAAAACTGTTTTATTTTTGTGGAGCGTTAATTTTTGAAAGTAGACAAATAAACACCTGATAATCTTTGTTGGTGCTCATTCATTGTCAATTTTCAGAGCATTTATCTGATTCCTTTTTCTTTTCATTATGACTGACAGATGACAGAAACTTGTTTGTTTATCTCTAAATTTGAGTCAATTAATTCTCAACTCTTAAAACCAAATAATATCTTTTTGTTGCAATAGTTTGTTATGTTCTTCCCTCAATTCTTCCTCCAAATCATTAGAATATTTACCTTGTTTGTCTCATCCATAATGCTTTAAAAATTCTTTATATTTTTGTTTTATTTATTTTGCTTTTCGAGCACATTGAAAATCGTTCAAGAACCATTGTTTCTGAGCAATGATTACAAGTCAAAATGTCCTTCAAGTTTTGATTCAGCCAATAAGTTGTATATTGCTACTTTGGAGAATGTAAAAATAAATTGATAACTATTGGATCAATCTCATTTAGATTAAATTAAAAAAATTTCCATATCTTTTTTGAACTGACACCCAATCTAGCATCTTAAAATTTTTAATCTAATTTTTGAAATTTTATTTCCATTATGCTATATTAATTCTCACATATATTTGTAAAGATATTTCACAGTCGTTCTTAGTTTTGGTATGAATGTGCATATACATTAAAATCAAGTAATTCTTTTTTTTTTTAACCAACTTTTTTATTTCTTTTTTATTTAATTTATATATTTTTTATATTCTCTTTGTCATTTGATCTTGCATTCTATTTTTTTTTATTTGTATTCTTCTAGTGAGTATTATTTCAAATTTATGTTTATTTTTTTTTATAATTGATTTTATATATATAGTAGAAATAATCAAAAGAGTATATTTATATAAATGTTTAATCGAATATTGTAAAAATTATGTATAAAATTAATTTATATCTTATTTTTATATGCACACACATTGAGTTTTCTTAGTATTCTTAATTTAAAGTAACTTTGGTCTGAGAACCTACAATTTTAAATTGTAGAATTAAGAAACCAAAACCGGTATTCGTGCTTTGAAGTATTTAGTTTATATTTTATCATATAAACTAAAGGAAGATTATATGGTTAGTTGGATTTAGATAATTAAAATTATATTAGTATTAGTTAATTAAAAAATATTACATTAGGATTAATTAATTTATTGTAAAATATTTTATGTAAATAATTAAATTATTTTATTTTATTAATTAGATAAGTTTATAGAATTATAATATGATTGTAATTTAAGAAAGTTTATGGATTTAGATAATTAGTTAGATAATTAAAATTATATTAGTATTAGTTAATTAAAAAATATTACATTAGGATTAATTAATTTATTGTAAAATATTTTATGTAAATAATTAAATTATATTATTTTGTTAATTAGATAGGTTTATAGAATTATATTATGATTATAATTTAAGAAACTTTATGGATTTAGATAATTAGAACTATTGAATTATATAATTAGACTTACATTATGATTGATTTATTGAAAGTTATTTTATGTAACTTATTTAAATAATATTTTATTTTACATAATTACAAAATTTTATAAAGTGAATCAATTTGTTGTTTTTCAATTCATTATATATATCTTATTATAACAATTTAAATTATAGGCCTTAAAATTAAAAAATAGACAACTTATATTATAAAATTTGAATATAATTAATTAAAATTTTAGAATTAAGAAACCAAAAACGCTATTTGTGCTTTGAAATATTTAGTTTATATTTTATCATATAAACTAAAGGAAGATTATATGGTTAGTTAGATTTAGATAATTAAAATTATATTAGTATTAGTTAATTAAAAAAATATTACATTAGGATTAATTATTTTACTGAAAAATATTTTATATAAATAATTAAATTATATTATTTTAATAATTAGATAAATTCATAGAATTAAATATGATTATATTTTAAGAAAGTTTATGGATTTAGATAAATAGAACTATGGACTTATATAATTAGACTTACATATTTAAAATTGATTTATTGAAAGTTATTTTATGTAACTTATTTAAATAATATTTTATTTTACATAATTACAAAAATTTATTAGAATAAAGTGAATCAATTTGTTATTTTTCAATTCATTAGATATATCTTATTATAACATTTTAAATTATAGGCCTTAAAATTGAAAAAATAGTAACTTATATTATAAAATTTGAATACAATTAATTAATATAGTAATATTTAAACAATCCTTGTTGAACTATATATCTTTTCTAGGTAAATTGGATAAATTTTACTTCTACAAAGAGTCCTATTTTATGTTAATAAGTGTTTTTTTAAATATAATTAATTAATAATGTATAACATCTATTTACATCATTATCCTTGACTAATAATTATTGAAGTAATTATTGTGAGGATATTTTAGACGATCATTGTAAGAAACTATTCGTGTTTTTATAAGATATATAGAAAATGTGGCCGTAGAATTAGTTTCACGATAGGTAAAAGTACTAAAGGAACACGAGTCAAATAGATGAGTCATAAAATCATTTGTGAGAAAAGATTTTCACGCAACTAAGAAATATCTATTTAGTGATATTTCTCTCAATCAGCTCATGCTTTTGAATGATCCTGGTTTTCATTTAATATAGAAATCTCGACACTTTTTAATCGTGACACATAATATTAGATATTTTAGATGACCCGAAATATATAATTTAGTATATGAAAGTTAAAAATTACTTGATAGGGAAACAATTTGGGAGAGCTTAAATTCCAAAAGAATTTCATTTCCAACATAATTTTATATATGTGATCCAATTAAATTACATTACTTTATGTGCTTGTGCGTGTATAGTTTATTTCCCAAACTTTACAGTTTGTAAATTAGATTAATATTTGAAGGGGATGAGTACAAAATGCATGAGTCAGAGCTTATCTGTTTATGTTGAAGTTGCACTCACCTTCTCCATGTATAGTATTCACAATTCCCACCATATTTTATGCACACATTTGGGTAAAAGTATTGCTATTTAATTTTTAGAAAGCTATTTAATCGATTTCAATGTACTTTTAACTAGTACGAATATGCATTATTGTTTTTATTTGAAATTTTAAAGTGTACAAATTTGATTGTGCATATTAATAAAATTGATATTTTGTATTTTAATAATATGGCTCAACTTTAATTTAAAAGTAAATTATATTGGAAATTAAGTAGATAGACCTCTATTTTTGCCCACGATATGTGTAAGTACCACATCTTTATTGTATTCAACAATTCAATGCGAAATATATATGCACATAAATTCTCTTTTTTGTTACCATCAGTTACCAAATCACCGATACTCTCTTTAAAAGGACTATCATAGAACCCGACCCACCAATTAGAGAAAAAATATTTCTTTAAAGGAAGTAGGTTCTACCGTTGATTCGATCATAGTTATTCGATAAATTTAATAATTTATTTTTTCTAATATTGTTCTAGACTTCTAGTTTACTAATATTCTACTTTTTGTTGTGTCTCTCCTAGTAGTGTGTATTAATTTTCAACCAACATTTAAAGTAGTAGATATCAAATAAAAGATTGGTCCTAGAAATAACTACATCCATTGATATGGATAGAATTTTGTAACTCTTGTTGGGGTGGTACAAAATCTCTTGGTTTCGTTGTGTCACATCGTTCCACAATCAATATATATATTCCAGAATTTAATTTTGGGTCATATGTAATTAATGTTAATCTTCAGTACAACAATTGGGGATGTTTGTGGGACTACTTTCTTGATATTGAAACTTGAAAAGGTCCCAACCCTGTAAATATTACTGCAATATTTTCATTTGAAACTCCAATTATCTTTTACCCTATATATGAAATAGCACACTTAATATATAGGTTTATAATACTTACAAAATATAATAGAAATTTTCAAGTAATATTTATAATACTTACGAAATTAAATGTAATTGTAATTTCCGTCGATGTATATAAATAGGAAAAAAACAATGTAAAAGAGCCAAGAAGGAGAGCAGAAAAGTAAGAATATTTAGGTGAGTTGAGTGGGCACGAAGCAATGCTATGGAAGTGATGAAGACCACGTGAGGTGGGCGACGGGGACTGCAATTTGCACCTGGCCTGCGGGGTTCCTCAGCCCTCACTTATTTTTTAATAACGAAAACGATATCCGTATATTTTATGATGTACATATACGAACAGATAATCATAAATATGATACGATTGGGATCTAAAATTTCTTTTATGAATTTATCACATGATAAAGATCAAATATGGGATCCAACATGACACGTTACCTGATAGGATGGTCGATTATATTGATATTATTATAACAAGAATATATACGTACTTTAATTTATCCCAACTCTGGTTAGTATATGAATGTTTTTCTTTTTTTGGTAAATATTTTATTATTTGTAATTATTAAACATTGATTAAGATATTTTTATAGCAATTATTGCTATAATTATCGTTTCTTTCAAAGAGACGTGGAGCCATACGTGGGTGTATACATAAAGGCTTCTTTATTCCTAAAACTTGTCACATTTTTGTAAATCGAGAAGAAATTAATCTCGAAATTGTGAATATTATCAAACAATAGATGTGAAATCTTGTGGTTTACTTAGTTTCTTGCGAAATAACATTTTGGGTCACGATTAACAAGATGTGGAAGTAATGAACAAAATTGTGCCAACGCAGATTGAGTAAGAGCTTCTAAAGCAATTACAATTAAAAACTACCCCTAATATATGCTCATTAAAAGAGGCAAAAGCCTCCTAGGAAAAATAATGGTAAATAATAGAGTAGTTTCAAATTTTCTGATGATTTATCTCATTTTATGAGACGTTATAGTTCAACGAGTGGATAGATTATTGTGGTTGATAGTAAATGCACTGATTTGGACAAAAAGTAAATGCAAATTCAGTTAGTTCTTGGTTATGATGCACGAATATAGACAGGGCACGACAAGATATGATGACATTGACCTCTTTTTTTTTTTTTTTTAGATTTTCATGTAAAAAGTGTCTAATACGAACGTCCAGTACATTACAACTCAATAAAATGATATATCTTTTTAAAAGAGTCTACGCGCTAGAAGTTCTTTACTTAATGCAGGATATTTTCATCCTCATTAAGAGATTGATATTTTTATTGGAGGTTTTTTTGTCAATTTGGGTATTTATAGGGGTTAATTTGCAAGTTTTGAAACTATAGGTAAAGCAAAGATGAGGGGGTGCATGTGCATGGAAGCTTAGGGTTAGTTGAGTCTCTCTTCTTTTGATGCAAAAATATAAGCAACTTAGCATTTGTTGTTACATGAAATTAATTAATATTTCTCCTATGGCTTTGGAATTAGAGTACAATCATAATCGCCCCATATTTATCATATCTTTCCTTACTTGCATTTAATTTGTCACTGTGTGTGTGGAAGTGTGAAAAATACTTCAAAAAAGGGCCCGATTATATTAAATATTACTCTTTTGGTCCCAATATTATAGTCTAATTCGATTCGTTTCAAATGATGTATAAAGGTGCTTCTATCACTGATTATGGGCAATCTTTAGTTTTGGTCCCACAATTTGGTCATTGTTCGTTTTCCCCCTTTGAATTTTCGCCTTCTTTTTTGGATATTATAAAATTACATACAAGACGCCTTCTTTTTTGGATATTATAAAATTTGACGGGACATACAAGACTGTAATATGTATGTACTTGGAAATATAAATTCGAGAATTTATAGTTAATGCGATTTCAAGTGAACTGTTGTATATCAAACCGGAGAACTCATCTAAAAGACTACTTAAAAGGAGAGAGAGTTCATTTGGCCTATGAACCCCATACCAATTGTTTACGTAACCGATGTTGGACAAAGTTTCGTACCTTGCAATTAGTCTAGGGTCATGACATGACCAAGGGTTTATATATATGAGGATAAATGAGAATTTTTTTGAAAATAATTTTATTTTAAAAGAGTGAATGAGAGTTTGTGACATTATTTAAATTAAGTAGAAAATTTTCTCAAAAATAATAAATTTACAGAGGCTATCAAACTTGGAAAGCTGGTTAGGCCAGCTTGTTAGAAACCCTAGTTGGGGGCCTATAATGCCATCCCTGTAAACCACTTTAACATTTGTAAATGGTTTCCCCATGCATCCTCAAAAGGGGCATGCATGAGCTGCCCACAACACTAAAGCACTACTTCATATATATATTTTCGAGCCTGATCAGATAAATTTATCGTGTTAAATACTCATATCAAACACATATTATATATATAATAAATTTAAGAAAGTATTTAATGTTATTATGTCCGTATCGCATTTTATATTTATGACGGTGATTGTATTTATTCATAGTAGCTCATGCGTACTAACATAAGAATTATACAATAATATGGACTCGTGGGAAAGTAATGAAGAATATTTCAATCTTACTTTTGCTTATAGAACATAGGGGGGCTAAGATTAATATAAGTATTAATAGGGAATAGTGCACCTTTTTCTTTTCGGCCTTCACAGACAAAACATAGGACAGTAAATATATGTATTTGGGTGAATTTCTAAAATTAGTGTTTTTTTTTTTTTTTATATATAGTTCAACTTTGGTGTGTACTTTACAGGTGTATTGCAATTTTGGGGTTTTTCGCTTTTGGTAAAGGCGGAAAACCCCAAAATTGCAATACACCTACAAAGTACACCAAAGTTGAAATATACGTTCAAAAGTCCACTATTTTTAGAAAATCACCTATGTATTTGTGTTCGTATAAAAGTCCAACTTTTGTAACTCAAGATATATATATATATATATATATATATATATATATATATATATATATATATATATATATAAGTTATAATGTACGAATGCGACTCGATACAGATATGACAACATGAATTTTTAAAAAGAAATTCCATGTGAGGAGTTTCTGACACGGTATCTGATACAAACTAAGTATCTGCTACGACACAATATGATAAAATAATGTTTTTAAAAGTTCCTACATGGTATATAAGTAGGGGTGCGTTTCGAGTTGAGTCGAATCGAGTTTGACAAAAAAAATCCAACTCGAGCTTGAACTTGAAAATTATTTGTATGACTTGAGTTTGAGTTTGAGCTCGTCAAGCTTATTTTTAATGGCTTGAGCTTGGCTTGCCCAAAAATCGAGCCGAGCTCGGTTTGACTCGACGAGCCAATAGATTTTTTTTGGATATTTTTTAACTCTCATTCAATAATAATATTAAACAATAACAAAGATATTAAGATATATAATATATATAGTATATTAATATTTTTAAGTTTTATATCATTATTAATAAATTATAATCATTAATATATACTTGATATTTTAGATTATGTATATATGAGTGTTATTAATTATATTATAATAAACTATAAGTTACATGATTACACAATAAAAATTATTAATTAATATTTTATTAAAACATATATTTGATGAGGCCCAAAAACACGCTTGTATCAGAGCCGTCCACGTGTCACCATCTGCTGACGTGAAGACTATACCCTCGCATTGATGGGCTCGTGGGCCAACCCAGCCCACTCACTTGCCAACTAGTATAGGCCCTTGAGCCTCGGCCAACTATTCAAGAAAATGGGCCGAACCGGCAGGCTCGGCGCTCCCATCCCGGCCTTCGGGGTTACCTTTCTCCGGGAATCACCCGCACGAGGGCCATATTCTTGTCGCTCGGGACTTCGGCGCTCAAAGATCATAAGTCGTGAGGAACCCGTCCGAGCACTCTTCGAGCGTCGCCTATTCGCTCGAGTGTGGTCCCCCACCGCCGTGGTGGATCTGAACCCTCATAAAACGGATCCGGGACCTTCCACCCGCACGACCCTCGTCAACAACCTCTGACACAAAGGTAGTGCGCACCTTGTACCTGACACGCCGCCTACTTTCCAGAGCCATCACTCTCATATCACCACAGGCAGCCACGTGTTAGGGCAACACAGGTTTGGGACCACACGGTCAGATTACCTAATCTACCCTCACCCCTAACATATAAATAAGGGAGAACACTTGCATTCTCCCCCAAGTCATCTTCTTCACAAGACACCACACTACTGAACTGGGCATCATTTTCCTCTGCATCTTCATCTTCTCCAAAGCTTCATATATTTCACCATTTCCTGCACCCTTGCTGCACGATTTCCTGGTGTTATCCTCGCTGGAAGAACCCACGCTCATTGGAAACCCAGTTCCTGAGGCTCAACGCCTGTGATGGTCTTCCCTTCTACAAACAAATTCTAAAATGATTGGTGTTTAAATCCTTTACAAGTTTCTGCACCATCATTTTTGGCGCCGTCTGTGGGAAACCATCATCATCTTCTTCATCACCTTCAGTTTCTTCCTAAAAAAGCTAGTTGATATATAACCCCTCCCGTTGCGGAAATGGTAACAACAACGAGATCTGGAGCCATAGGAGAGAAGGGCGCTCTTCCCCCAGTCAACGTGGAGAATGCGGAGAGCAACATCCCCGCCGGAGGTACAAACCCACCAGCTGCGGGAAATGGGGTCGGAAACGCGAAAGCGGTGGTTGCAACTCTCCCACCTGGAGGGAACGCTGTGGGGGGGCCCAGTACCGTTATTCCACCTACGGCCCACACCACCAACGCTTCCTCCCTTTACGCCGGCATGTATCCCATGGCCATGCCTCCACCGGGATACCCTTTTATGCAACCCGGAATGATGCCCGGGATGATGCCGATGATCCAACCCTATCAAGTAGGGACACTGAATCTCCCCCTGTCGTTGCCCAGAGAGATACAAGGGGTAGAAATGCCCCAGATTACTACTCAGCAGCTCCAGGCGCTCTACGCACAATGTGAGGGCCAGGCGGTCCAGAACGCATGGGAACATTTCACTGCGGCATATTTCCCTTCACACGCTGGCGCTCGAGTGGCCCCACCCCTTGGAGGACTCCCCGCGCACCCACTGACGATGACGCAAAACGCGTTGAGGGCCCAGCAACCTCCCCCACCACCGAATTAAGAAAATGGGGCCCCACCGAGGGTCCAGCAAGAGCAACCACCCGTAGGAGATGAAAGGGCCCCTCGAAATAAGGCGGCTGGAGATAACGAAGAGGTCCAATCGAGAGCCACATAAAGGGCAAACCGCAGAAATGTCGGAGACCCTCAACTTGCCGCAGTACAAGACCAAATTAGGGGGCTCCAGAACGTGGTAGAGCAGCTCTCTCGAGCACGGTCTCACGTCTCCCGTGATGGGGGCGAGAGGACCAGGGCCAGAGACGCTCGCAGACCACGCAGCCCCATCTCTCGTCGACGAAGAGAAGTCAGCCCTGAAGATCCAGAGGACAGGGATTACCGGATCGTGACGGGCGATTATCCCCTCATTGAGGAGGTTCTGATGACCGGTGCGGGGAAGGGCAAAATCCCCACGTCCGTCAACAGGTATGATGGAACCACAGATCCAGCCGAGTATCTGGATCACTTTGTGCAGTTGATGCATTTATACGATCACCCAATCAACTATTGGACCAAGGTGTTCGTCACCTCCCTCGTGGGGATGGCCCAGGACTGGTACAAAAAACTTCCTCCGCGCTCAATCCGAGGATACCATGACCTGACTGACGCTTTCATCAGCCATTTCAACTCTTTGAAGGCACCAGCCCCCGCTGCGACGGCTCTCTACAGCTTGGTCCAGGGGCCGAACGAGACCCTCAGGTCCTTCATGGGAAGGTTCAACAAGGAAATCTTATTGGTAGAAAAGCCCTCAATGGATTTCTTGAGGCACGTTCTCTTTGGAGCTATCAATATGAAGCACTATGTCAGTAAAGAGTTCGTGGAGGAGGTGGCCAAGAAGAAACCTCGCTCATTGATAGAGATTAGGGAAATAGGGGATTCTTTCTTCACCCTCGAGGATATGTATATTGCGAGGGATCAGAAGATGGCGAACGCCCCTCGGAAGTTTGAGCGGATCCAACCAGAGGCCGCCGCCGTAGCCCTATTCCCGCTCGCCGAAACTCTCCGCCCCCTCGGAAGTTTGAGCGCATCCCTCTCAACCGCCCTATAGCCGAAGTATATGCCATGGCGGATAAGAAGCTGTTCAGGAGGCCGCCAAAGTTGAGAGAAACAGAGGCTCAAAAGCGCTCGGGGAAGTACTGCGCTTTCCACAAGCAGAAAGGGCATGACACCAGTGAATGTCGTCAGCTTGAGAGTGAGATTCAGAGGCTGATCGCTGGGGGGCACCTCAAGGAGTTCGTGAAGGTGTTGGAGAGGTATGATGAGCATTGCGCTGAGCGAGCACGTACCCAACGAAGAAGCCGTTCAAAATCGCGGAGTCCGCGCCACCATCACTCCGAGCCGAGCGACACCGTGGCAAAGGGAAAGCCTCAGACGTGGAAAACCAGCCCTTCGCGGTCATTCACATGATTGCTGGGGGACCCTCGGGGGGCGACTCTAACGCTTCCCGACGCCGCTACATTCGGAGTTATGACCAAATATCTTCTCAGCCCAGGCCGGTGCTCTCTATTGATAAATCATCACGCTCGGAGAAGGATGAGAGCGTAGGTTTCACAGAGAAAGACTTAGAGCACATTGTAACACCCCATGGGGTCGGTGAAACCTCTGACTGCCCCATGGTGGTTAGCTTAGACGTTCACAATCACGTTGTAAAGAGGGTCTTGATTGATAGTGGAAGCTCCGTGAATGTTTTGCCTTATTCCACGTTTCAGAAAATGAACATCACAAACATCCCGCTCGAACCCCTCAGAACAACCCTCGTCGGCTTTGGAGGTTCCGAGATCGTCCCCCGCGGACAAATTCGCTTGGCCACCTCTTTCGGTCGCGCCCCACAGCGAAAAACTTTAAATGTTCTCTATGTGGTGGTCGAAGTAGACCTACCATACAACATCATCATTGGGCGCCCAGCCCTCGTTGACTTCAAAGCTGTAATTTCCACCTATCATCAGAAAGTCAAGTTTCCCACCCCCGAGGGTACCGGAGAGGTACTGTGCAATGTTAAGGAAGCATGGGAATGCTACATACTTTCCCTTCGAAGCCACAAGCCCAAACAACCTACCTAAGCAGGTTCCACCAAGAAGTCCATTGACTTCCCCAAACTAGATGAAGATGGCCCCGAACGCAAGAGGGCCAAGCTCTATAAAAAGAAGAATAAGAAGAGGGCCACGGACAAACCCGTAGATGCTGGGAATTCGCCCCTCGGAGCGGTTGGGGTTTCCTCCTCGGAAGATAAGGATCATATACCCTCGGGAGATACCAACGGGATAATTATAGGCAAGAAACGAGCGCTCGAACAGCCGAGGCCTGAAGTGCGGGTGGAACCTATGGAGAGCTTCCTGACCATCGAATTGGAACCCGGGAATCCAGACAAGACCACGCAAATAGGTTCCAGCCTCGACGGCCCCTCTCAGATTATGATGATTGAATTCTTGCGAGAAAATATTGATGTCTTTACTTGGAAGGCTTCCGACCTCACTGGCATAGATCCGAGCGTTATTGTCCACAGGCTGAACGTGGATCCGGCCTTCAAACCTATAAAGCAAAAGAAGAGAGATGTTCATGGGTTCCGAAAGCAGGTCATAGAAGAAGAAGTCAATAAACTGCTTGACGCTCAGTACATAGAAGAGATTCTATATCCCGAATGGCTTTGTAATGTGGTGCTCGTTCCCAAGAGCGCCAACAAGTGGCGTATGTGCAATGACTTCACGGACTCAACAAGGCATGTCCTAAGGATCCGTACCCACTACCTAGGATAGATCAGTTGGTGGATTCGACCGCTGGGTGTGAACTTATGAGCATGATGGACGCTTTCCAAGGATATTATCAGATATTCATGGCTCTTGAGGATCGACCCAAAACTGCGTTCGTGGTCCATATGGGCGTTTTTTGCTTCAAGGTTATGCCCTTTGGGCTCAAGAATGCGGGGGCGACATACCAACGACTTGTCAACAGAATGTTCGAGTGTGAGATTGGAAAGTCCATGGAGGTATACGTGGATGACATGATCGTCAAAAGCGAAGGCCAGTATTCTCATCTAGAAGACCTAAAACGAACGTTCAATATCTTGCGTCGTTATGGTATGAAACTGAATCCTTCCAAATGTACATTTGGCGTGCGGGGTGGCAAATTTTTGGGATACATGGTCAGCTAACGGGGCATAGAGGCAAACCCAGAGAAGATTAAAGCAATCCTGGACATACCCTCCCCTCGCAATCTGAGAGAGGTCCAGGTGCTTGTGGGTAAGATCATTTCATTAAATAGGTTCATCTCCCGCTCAGCGGACAGGAATCTGCCCTTCTTTAAAATTCTGCGTAACGCTCGCAACTTTACCTGGAGCGAGGACTGCGAAAAGGCCCTGCAGGACATGAAGCAGTACCTTTTGAGCGCGCCTTTGTTGACCAAACCTAACCCGGGAGAGAACTTGTTTGTCTATCTGTCAGTTTCCTTGGAAGCCACGAGCGCTGTCCTCGTGGCCATTCGCGAGCGTAAGCATATGCCGGTGTATTATTTAAGCAAGACTCTACAAGGAGCGGAGAAAAGATACATGAAAATAGAGAAATTTGCTTTTGTGCTCGTTAATGCCTCTCGGAGGTTAAGGCCCTATTTTCAAGCGCATTCCATCGTGGTGCTTACAGATCAGCCCCTCAGACAGGTGCTTGCAAAGCCGGACGTCTCAGGGAGATTAATTAAATGGTCAATTGAACTTAGTCAATTCGACATCACCTTCGAGCCTCGCACGGCGATACAGGCTCAGGCCGTGGCTGACCTATTGGTGGAACGTTTCAACTTAGATACCGTGCCCTCAGCAGAGGATGGTTTATGGCTTTTGGACACAGATGGCTCCTCGACCTCACAAGGGGGAGGAGCCGGGGTGACCTTCAGGGACCCTCTCGGAGCTGAAGTTGACTATGCGATCAAGCTGGCGTTCCAAGTCACCAACAACGAAGCTGAGTATGAGGCCCTCATCCAGGGGCTCAGGATTGCACTTCAAAATGGTGCCACTCGGGTCACTGCATATGTTGATTCGCAGTTGATCGCGAGTCAAATTGATGGTTCTTATAAGGCCCGAGAAGCCACTATGGTGCAGTATCTGGCGAGCGCTAAGGAGGTGATAGCCAAGTTCAAGGAATTCCACCTTTTGCAGGTCCCAAGGGCAGAAAACGAACGTGCTAACGCTCTCTCAAAGTTCGCATCCGCCCTGGATGGTTTTAGCGAGCGTGCTGTTACGTTTCTTAGAACCGAGGAGCCGCTGATAAGTAGAGGCGAACCTTCGAAGGAGGTGAATATGATTGACCCCTCCGAGCCCTGTTGGCTCGACGAATTATCAGATTCCTCCAGGATGGAACCAGCCCAAGCGACAAAGTTGAGGCTCGGAAAATCAGAAACAAAGTCCCTCGCTTCTCATTGGACGCCGAGGGTCGACTATTCAAGCGATCCTTCCAAGGCCCACCGATGAGATGCTTGAGACCCTCGCAGGCCAAGGAAGTTTTAGAACATGTGCACAATGGAAGTTGCGGAAACCACTCGGGCGGTCGAATCTTGGCAAAGAAAGTCTTAAGGAGTGGGTTATACTGGCCCTCGGTGCTGCAGGATGCTATTAGCTACTCCAAGAAATGCCCTAAGTGCCAATTTCATTCTAACACCCCTCAGTTGCCGACAGCTCAAATGATTCCTATTGATATTTCGTGGCCTTTTGATCAGTGGGGCATTGATATTGTGGGACCCCTCCCAATGGCGGTCGGACAAAAGAAATTCGTAATACTCGCTGTGGATTACTTCACTAAATGGGCCGAAGCTGAAGCAGTCGCGAAAATAACGTTCAAGGTTGTGAGGGACTTCATTTGGAAGAACATCATTTGCAGATACGGCATCCCGAGGGTAATCATCTCAGATAATGGATCCCAATTCATCGCCGCTGACACGCGGGATTGGTGCTACGAACTTGGGATTGAGCAACGTTTCACTTCGATGGGCCACCCTCAGGCCAACGGTCAAGCGGAGGTAACTAATAGAACCATACTCCAGCATCTGAAGACGATGCTTAGAAGCAAGAAGGGCGAATGGGCTGGAGAACTTCAGGGAGCCCTGTAGGCGTACCGTACTACCCCGCGAGCGGCAACGGGGGAAACTCCTTACTCCCTCGTTTATGGCTCCGAGGCTATGATACCTGCGAAAATTGCTCAAGAATTCGCACGCGTTGCCTATTTCGAGCCTGCTGCCAACGAGGCCAATCGGGCGCTCGAGTTAGATTTGCTGGACGAGAAGAGGAATACTGCTTGGGCACGTATCCACAAATACAAAGCAACCGTGGCTCGCCAATACAACAAACGCGTTAAGGAGAGGACTTTCCAGCTAGGGGACTTGGTCCTCAAAAAAGTTGAAGTCTCCAAACATGTGGGTAAGTTGGACCCCAATTGGGAAGGCCCCTTCAAAGTCGTTCAGGTACGAGCAAATAACACCTACCTGCTGGAGACTTTGCAAGGCGAGCATCTCCCTAGGCCATGGAATGCATGTAACCTTAGAAGGTTCTACGTGTAAACATCAGTTTTTTTTGTAATTGCCCGTTGGCGGCATGAGGCACTTTCTTTTGACAGAAAGCATATTGTATTCATTTTGGAAATTACAAGTATAACAGTAAGCATTTGACTTTTTGATTATGTCGTTTATTTGCTTTCTTATTAGTTAATGATTTGAGCAACAAAAGGCCCACTCCGTGTCGAGCATCCTCCACGTCGAACGGCCTAAGTAATACCCCAATCGTTTTGGGAGCAACGCTATCTGGGTGTTGATAACCATCTACCCGGAATAGTTTGACAATTCGTAAGTGTATAAAATCCTAAGAACGAGCGTGTCAAACAACGGGGAGCAAAATGCTTAATTTACGCCAGCTGAGTGCACGCCACTCCAGCTCGCGCTCATAAAAACCCCGATGACCCTCAACTTCTTGGGTAAGAGCACACTCGTAAAATAGTGGATCCCATAACAATCCTTTCATGGGTCCCTCGAAATGACGCTAACCCCACGGTTACGCTCGCTTTGATCCTATACTTAGCAAATCCTACTATTGATTTCTAAAGTACATACAACTCCCTGGAGCGTTCAACCTGAAAATGCACATTATTGGGGCCAATACTTAGGCAAATCCTCAGAAGTTTCCTAAGTTCAAATTCGAGCCTCATTACGGATACGGCCAGGGAACCCCCATGGAAAACACCCTCGCGCCCGTATCTACGCCCCTCAAATCGCCAGACGCTGCCAAACCTTAAACTGATGGCGCATTGTGATGAATGCCAGGGCACCCTCAAAGAAAACGCCCTCGTGCACACACACGCCCATCGCAAACGTTCAAACAAGAGAGACCAATATAAAGGCGGCGAGCGCAATGAAACAACATCATTCACCATTCAAAAGTAAAAGAGAAAGCATTCAAACAGCCAAGCAGTAAAAAAGAAGAGTTCAAATATATGAAAAGGAGCATAAAGGAACCCAAAGCGTTCAAGAAAATAGCTGAAGGATTAAATACAGACATGAATTGTTCATAAGTAAGACAGGGAATTAAACTGGCAAACAAAGGGACTCAACAACCAAGGGATCATCACGGGGCTTGAGAGTCGGGCTCTGGAGGGGCAGTCGCAAGGGGAACTGGGGCCAACACGTGTGAGTCAGAAGTTTGAGCCTCGCCTGGTTCCTCAACATCCGCTGCCTCCACGACGGTGTCCTCATCCTCTATTCGTATGGGCTCGGGACCTAGAGTGTTGGCAGCTATGAACTCCCGTTGGAGCGTTTGCACCAACTCCTGGTACTCCGGCTCCGCCAAACTCTCGGTGGGATCCTCGTCTTGGACCATGGGCTCGCAGTTTTCATCCAGGTCCATACGCAGGCGCGCATCGATTCGAGCGCTATCAGGAGCCAAGCCAAGCTTTACCATTTGCCCGATAGCTTTATGGAAGAAGCGCCGAGCGTTGTCAAAGCACTGGATGTTGGCCGCAAACACGAAGGCCTTGGAACGCACGAACTTCATCAATGCGTCCCAAGAGACCTTCGCCGCCAGTCCTTCCACCTTCCACTGTAGTTCAGCGAGAGCCTTCTTAGTTTCTTCATTTTTACGTGTGCTCTCAGTCAATTGTGTGCTCAACTCCCTATTCTGGACCCTCAGTTGGTCGCGCTCCACCTTCAACTCCTTATGACGCTCGTCAAGAGTAAGGTAGGCCGCGTCCGCCTTCCGCAGATTCTCCTTCAGCTGGTCCTTCTCAAGGTTGGTGGCGGTCAATTGGGAGTGGACATGGTTGTAATCCTCTTGCAGTTTGACGGGGTCAGAGATTCGCAGCAGTTTCTTGTACTTGGCCTTGTGCGCGGAATAGGCCTGCACTCGCCCCTGCAAGTTCTTTAACCTAGGGATTACCTCCTGGAGGGTCAGAAGCAAAGATTAGTGTTAAATGGGAACAATGGAATTGGGAAATCTCCAGAGGGTACTAGGGACTTACCGTCAGAAGGGCATGACAGGCGTCATCAGCAACACGAGCGGCGTCGTGCTCGTTCAGCTTATCATGATCGCCGGAAAATTGGAGTTTTCCGACGATGTCAGAGACGATGTTCACGGAGTAGGCGCTCTTTTTCAGAAGCACTGGACCCTCAGTCCGCTGGCGCTTGTAGCGAGAGTCGCCCTTGCAACCTATCTTCCAGAAATCTTCATCCTCTGATGAAGAAGTGTCACTGCCCTCGCCTTTGTGCCCCACTACCACCTCTTTCCCCTTGCCAGAAATTGGAAGGGAATCCGGCAGCCTCTTCCTCTTCCCTTGACGGTCGGCCCGAATGGTTTCATGTATACGGACATGTTCCCCCGAGTGGTTTCGAGATCCGCTCGAACTCAATGAAATCGGACCCTCGGGGGCCACCGGCGGAGGGGTAGCCCCGTGGGTGCCCTCCACTGTCAAATCCTCGATGGGGCCCCTAGGGGGAGCTTCGTTCCCCACACCTCCACGAGCGCCGTCTTGTCCTCGGCCGGCCCCTCATCTAGTTCCCCTTTCCCTCGGAGCGTTGGGAGGGCGGATTTGCTGCTGTTGCGAGGGCTGAGGGTCGGCGGCGGGTACCTGGACGCCCAACATGCGAGAAAGAGCCTCGACATTCATACCTTGCGATAGTATTTGAACACCTGCAAGTAAGAAGAAACGAGCGTCAGAAGTTGGTTACTTGGGTCACAGATACAAAAATACAACAGTCACACAAAGTTAGGAGGCTATTCTAAAAGTTAGGGCAGTTAGTTCCTAGAATCTAACCATCGAGGGCCATGATGTCAGCGGGAGGGTTGAGTATCATGTCTGGAGGGCAAGATAATCCATAACGGAACAACACTCCCTCGTTCTTCATCAAAGTCTCAGCTTTAATCCACTTCCTCTCACTCCTCATCTCGAAGGCTAATCCCATCGCCAAATCCTCAAAGGCTTTATTCCTCATCCTTTCCCTAATCAAAGGACCCTCGTCATGTATTATCCACTGTCGGTGAACCCCAAAAATCCCCCCGGGGGCCCCCACGAAGAAATACGTCTTCTTCCAATGCTCGCCGTAGGAGGTGGATGGGGAGTCTATCGTCTTAAAGCCCGATTTGGCCTGGGCGTAATAAAACCCGTCCGTAGGCGACGAGCGTGGCGAGCGGGCTACTTGTATCAAACTGTCGAAGTTGACAATCGAGGCTGCTTGGTTTAAGGCTCTCATCGTTATTATGAAGGTGTTGATTAGGGCTATGCCGTTGGGCAGAATTTGTGAAGGGCAAAGCCCTAGGTGATGGTAGATGACAGCAGCGGCGTGAGCAATAGGGAACCTCAGACCCCCAGCCAGGACTGCATCCCAATAGACTGTCATCATCCCCGGTGGTGGTTGGTTTGCCCTCTCTCCCTCATCGGAAATGCGTATAGGAAATACCGCCTCGTCCCAGTACGCTTTGGCCCTCAATTCTTCCAAATCGTCGGGCGTCAAAATGCTTTTGATCTCATCCGGAGATCTGTCGGTTTGATGAGGGTTATTTTGCCTTACTCGAGTGGCAGGCTCCCTTCCCCTCCTTTGACGCCTTCTGGAAGGTTCAGCCTCAAATTGACGCCCGGATGAACCTGCACCACCCTCGGGGGCCATGACAGCCACTGTGATCCTGTGATCTTGAGGTCTCACAGCGCTATTAAGCACAGGAAATACCCTCTCTCCTTGCCTTTGCATTTCCATCACGTTGTTCATCTCTTCAAATAGGTCATTCATCCCTCCAGGGGCACGCTCGTTCATCCCTTGAACAGCTGCGTCGACCTCCTCATCCCTGGCGTCAACTGGAGCCTGAGCCACTGAAATCGCCATGGGAACCCCCTCACCTGGGGACGCCCTAGCCAGGGGAACAGCTGTGGGTACATTGCCATGAGGGGAAGAGCTCCCCACTGACATCTCATCTATTTCCCTCACATAAGCCTCTGCGTTATTGTCTGCCATATCTGGGTTTTGGTTATTGGAGATGAAGCTTTTCGCGAGAGATTCAGTGGAGAAGGAAAATTCTGGAATGAATTCAACGGCAGAAAGGGTTCTTCACTCAGAAAGTTTCGCTCACGCACAACCTAAATCTAAAGTTAGTACAGAAAACAAGTGTTATGGAGTTTTACCTAGAGTTTGAAGAACGGAAACTCGCCGGAATCAGTAAAAGTTGCAGAGATTTCTTGCTGCGTATATGCTTGAAGAAGACGAAAAGCGTGAAAGAGATCCTAAAATGCTGTAAATCCCTATTTATAGGGGATAACTTACATTGATTAGGGCTTGGGATTTCAAATGGCAATCATTTCCCGCCTAGGAAATCCCCCCACTTTTGGTAACCGCCTCATGTCTCCCGGAGTGCACGCGCCCACGTTCCCACTCAGCATTAAATGCGGACATGACTTCAATTAATGCGGTGTCAGACTGTGTCCGTTACAGAAGTCAAGCGGTCACTTCTCTAGCAATGGCTTGACCCTCGGGTAATTCAAAATCCAAGGCTCCCTCCTTATTAAATTCTACAATACGCTCGAGCGATACTACAGAATTTGGGGGGCAAAATGATGAGGCCCAAAAACACGTTTGTATCAGAGCCGTCCACGTGTCACCATCTGCTGACGTGAAGACTATACCCTCGCATTGATGGGCTCGTGGGCCAACCCAGCCCACTCACTTGCCAACTAGTATAGGCCCTTGAGCCTCGGCCAACTATTCAAGAAAAGGGGCCGAACCGGCAGGCTCGGCGCTCCCATCCCGGCCTTCGGGGTTACCTTTCTCCGGGAATCACCCGCACGAGGGCCATATTCTTGTCGCTCGGGACTTCGGCGCTCAAAGATCATAAGTCGTGAGGAACCCGTCCGAGCACTCTTCGAGCGTCGCCTATTCGCTCGCGTGTGGTCCCCCACCGCCGTGGTGAATCTGAACCCTCATAAAACGGATCCGGGACCTTCCACCCGCGCGACCCTCGCCAACAACCTCTGACACAAAGGTAGTGCGCACCTTGTACCTAACACGCCGCCTACTTTCCAGAGCCATCACTCTCATATCACCACAGGCAGCCACGTGTTAGGGCAACACAGGTTTGGGACCACACGGTCAGATTACCTAATCTACCCTCACCCCTAACATATAAATAAGGGAGAACACTTGCATTCTCCCCCAAGTCATCTTCTTCACAAGACACCACACTACTGAACTGGGCATCATTTTCCTCTGCATCTTCATCTTCTCCAAAGCTTCATATATTTCACCATTTCCTGCACCCTTGCTGCACGATTTCCTGGTGTTATCCTAGCTGGAAGAACCCACGCTCATTGGAAACCCAGTTCCTGAGGCTCAACGCCTGTGATGGTCTTCCCTTCTACAAACAAATTCTAAAGTGATTGGTGTTTAAATCCTTTACAAGTTTCTGTACCATCAATATTTATGTTATTAATTAGTTATTATGGTATATGATATTTATTATTTTATTATATTAAATATTTGAGTGAATATTTTATGAATATATTTTGTATTAATAATATTATATGGTCTAATGTGTCATTGTAAAATAATATATTATTAAGACATATTATGATACAAAATTTAGTAAGCATCACACATATATTATAGATAATGTATAGATTATGTTATATATCTTGTAATTATACCAAATAAATTATTAACTAATATTTTATTAAGATATATACTTATATAAGTAATTATCTATTATAGTAGATTGAATCTATTTTTTATTAAATTATTTGTTTGGATAAATATTATATATTATCATAGTAATATGTTAGTAGTATTGTATCGAATGATATGTTGCTGTAATTATTGAATTGCGATATATTTAGTGTTACTAAATCATATAAATGTAGATTAATTTACTGCATATTTATATATATTAATTATTAAACATTATATATATATATATATATATATATAAATATATAATAGTATAATACAATATGCATATCAATATATGTATATAATATAAATATATATATACTAGCTTGCGAGCCGACTTGCAAGCCTCGGGTCTCAAAGAAATGGGCTTGAGTTTGACTTGACACACAAATCGATCTCGATTAAGCTTGGCTTGAACTTGACAATGTTCGAGTTCGAGTCGAACCGGCTTGAGTTCGGCTTGTAAGGCTCACAAGCCAACTCGGCTCAGACCACACCCCTATATAAGTATAGTCATGAAAATGGTTAGAGTGATGATATACAAAAAGTTACAAGCTCCCATGCCTTGCTAAGTGAAAAGCTATATATCTTCTTAAGTTGGAAAGCACTATGAGATTTTGTGGGCTTCGTGGAAGATGTACTCTTTGCTCACATCTTGATGAAAATCTTACATAGTGGGAGAAGGGGTACTAACTATGGATCCCATATAATGAAAAGATAATATTATTAATTGATTAAGTATTTTTAATGAGCTAGGGATCACCAAATAAAACATATAATGATTTGAAATAATAAAGTTAGTTTATTTTCCTTTATATAAAACCATTCGTCCTTCTATATATATCCTATTTATTCAGAGTTACTTCTATCTCATTTATTCTAGATTCGATTAGGTTTGTTGGATCATTAATATATAAAATTTTTCTGTTAATAGTAGTTGGATTTGCAACTCGAACATATAACTTCTAATTCACCTATAATGCCAATCCACTAAACGACATCATTTGATGATCTATCGAGTTCGTACTTAGAACTCATCATGTTATACTTGAGAATATATTCTTTTTGAGAGGTACTTTTTAGCGTAAGGACCTATTAAGAGGTGATTGAAACCTAGCAATCATTGCCAAATTTGATCTTTGTTCGGAAATTTCATGTCCTACATTAGTTGCAGTATCGTTCGTGCTACCAAATTTGTTAGTTTATTAGGGTTTTGGGATGGATGGGGATTTGGTCATTTAGTGGTTTTGCACCCCTTGCCTTTCTTCAAATAATTGATGGGTTTGTGTATTGTCGCATTCGCCCGTTCTTCGATACCATATCATGTAGAACTTGTAGATCGAATTCGAACCAAATAATTTCGTGGATATTTTTCACTTCTTTTTATATAGTGAAAATCGTACTTTAGATCAAAATTTTAGTAAGAATATTTTGCCGGTGCATGTTGAGGATCTTGTTTTTATATTTAAAGGAGTCTCAATAGGTGCAAGAAGGTCGAACCCATCTAGAGTTGAGGGGTTTGTGTTGGTATATACATAGTTATCTTTATTACATACAACGTCAATGATGATAACTAAATTTGTACCACCTCATGCCGTAGTTTCCATTATTGATAAGAATTTAAAAGTTGATTAAACTCATTCTAATGTGAAACACAATATGTCTAATTTTGCTATAATTTCAAAAAAAATAAAAAAATGTGAAACATAATATGTCAATATGGTATCATAATCCCACCAAAATATATATATATATATATATATATGGTATCATAACATTACAAAGTTCCAAACAAAATCTCTTGAATTATCACCGTCCAAAATTAAATAAATTATAGCTAAATAAAAAGGAAAAGAAAGAGAAACTTCCCTTAAATGGTAACTTATCTTTGTTCTTGGACAATGAAGAGCATTAATTAATCTAAAAATAATTGAGGTATCACTTGGAAATGATTAGCCATTATGAGCTCAATCCGTGGTTAATTAGTATAAGCCTATAAGGCCGATAATTTACGTTGCCTTTTATTAAAAAAAAAAAATGATAATAGTAGTAATAATTTAAACAAAAATTGGCTTCTATTACCCAAAAGAAAGTAATATAAAAATAATAAAATTGCCTTCTTCTTTTTTTTGCTCTTTTCAAAATTGAATTTGAGTACACAACTTTAAAAGCTAGAAATAAAAGAAGTATTATCTAACCATTATAAGAGGAAAATTTTAGTTAAAAACTTATTCCAACAAACTCAACTAATTAATTATAAAGATAACTACATTATATTTATTGTTTTGTTGATATTTTTTTTTTTTAATTTCCATCAATCACAAGACAAAATACAAAACACTTTTATTTTTTATCTAAATCATGACATCCACCGTCGATTATAGTGACTAGTCTTCTCGCCGATCGACCTTTAGGCACATCAAAGAATGGAACAGTTGCCATAAAAATTTAAAGTTGTAAAATGCTATTATGTTCGTTACACTAGTTCGATCTAACCAAATTTAGGCACCGAAATCTATACTATTTTTTTTTTTTTTATCTCTCAGAGTTTCCTCCCACCCAATTGAGTGAAAGACTAATCTCCCGAGGTAGCTGAAGGCGCTTATTGCGGGGACATCTCCCAACGTAATTTTTTACATCCACAAGGTTCGAACCCGAGACCTTGCTTAAGTGAATACTATTATATATTTGATAATAATGTTTAACTTTTCAATATGCATTTTTTATGATGTGGAATTTTGTAATTTTTTTGAAAAATTTATTTGATAGAAAAAACATGATTGACTAATATTTATTTTGTGTGTTATTTAATTATAAAAATAAATAGTAATTAAGGAGAGAAATTATCTTTGGTAAGATTCATGATATATTTTCAATTTCTTCATGTGATTTAATTTCTTTTATATATAATAAATTATAGAATTTGAACTAAATACAATTCTACTGTTATTTGGAAAATTTATGTTATGTAATTTAAATTTTTTTACTTAATTAAAAAAATTATCATTAATTTATTTATTTAAAATGCATTATCTGCACTATTATATATTTCACGAAGATATTTAACTGCAATTTGTATTGTTTTGACTCAATACTGTTTTATATTTTTTTTAACATTTTATTGAAAAAACGATTCTTCATTGGGTGTTGGAATAATATTTTTTTTCTTTTTCCCTTTTTTTTTTTTGTTTCTATTTGGATTAATATATTTCAATTATTATTAAACTCAATCCCATATTATATGTAATCTATTAACTATTCCATTAATAAAGATTATATATGTTATTAATAATTAAATCTCCTAAAAATTAGCAAACAAATTTGAGTTACCTAATACAATCACCATAGAAATTTATTTATTGTGAATTTAAAAAAAAAATTGATATAAACATTCAATTCTCTAATGATATGCAATTATGATAAATTTTATTTATTTTCTCCTTGATTCTCTCGATATATGTACCATATCATTCAAATATCATCCATACTTACAAGATCAAAATTTCAATCTTTTAATGCATTCATTAAAATTTCTCTCTATGTGCGATTCAAAAATTTATTAGTTAGTCAATCTTTCTTAAAATACATTATTTTCTCCTATAAAATTTTCAAAACCTATGATGTCATGTTGCATAAATTTTATGTCTGCAAAAAAACACTGAGCAAATTTTTTGTGTAGAAAAGCTGCAAAAAGACACTGAGCAAATTTTTTGTGTAGAAAAGCACTCATACGGCTTTGTAATAATAGATTGTTCAATTATTTTTTTTTCTTCTTTTTGTTTTTATATTATTATTTTTTTGCAGTGAGAAGCAAAATATCTCATGTATTTATACGTCAACATAACAACTTAGCATGCCAACAACGGTTGGTTCAAGTACGTAGTTGAAGGGTTTTTTGTTCAGGGCAATGATTCGGGTTCAAATCCTATTGGCCACTTGGGGATGTGTAACCTAGTATAAATCAACTGAGTGTATTGAAATTATGTCAATTTTTACTCAAAATTATTATTTAATTTTTTTTCCCAAGCTTCTGCTAATGTTGGATTAATTATATTATAATTGTTTTTATGTTTTTTTTCCTCATTTATTTATCATTATATGATTTTTTTAAATCAGAATTTAATAATATGATTTAATTTTTAGTTGTTTGTATATTTATGTGGTTTTTTGTTGATTTAACTTTATCCTTAAGATATTATTTGATGTTTTAATATTTAACTTTTTGTTTTTTTTATTTAGTAAAGAATTTTGTTGAATTTAATATGATTTCTTTTTTCCACAAAAATTAAATATTCCTTTTCTCTTTTCTAAATTGATTAAATTTATTATTTATTTTTATTTATATAGTTGACCGGCGGTTGACTACAATTATTTTATTTGAACTCAACTCTATTTCTCTAAAATTTTGAGTTTTCATTTATTAATTCTCTGATTTATTCAAGAATTTCATTTAATCATCTTGGCAATTTCTCTTTATTTATTAAATTGAGATTTATCAATTCAATTCTTTTTTTCTTCATAAATTTTTTTCTTATTAATTATTTCTTTTGAGATTTTTTTTTTCAGTATCAACAATATTTCTATAACATATATGTCCATTTACTTCCGCGCAAATTATTTTTGCTGCAATATATTTTTTTCATAGTTTATGATTAGACTTATATTGGTATGTCTAATTTTTTTTAATTTATCATTATCATATGTGTAGTCTTTTGTCTTTTTCATATGTTTTTATTGTTACTTTTTATATTTTTACTTATTATTATTTTATCTTAAAAAATCTTATTATTTTTTGTATATTTTTTTGTTGAATTAATTTAAAGAATTTAAATATATTTGATTCTAATAGCTATAGTTTTTCCACCTTTGCAACTTAAGTTGCTTATTAACATTTTCTTTTCACATAAATCTATGTTTTTCACTCAATAATCATTTTTCAAATAATAGTTGATTAGTCTTGTGTTTTATTTTTGTCATTTTCTATTATCCAATTCCTCATTTATTTATTTATCTTTTAATTTTGGATATTCTTTTTTGTATATTTTTTATTAGATTTAAAAGATTTTAAAATTTTGATAGTTGATATTTAATTTTGTGTCTTTTAATTTTCTAAAATTGTTTATTTTGTAGTCCATGTTCTTTGGTATATTTTAATTGATTTTCTTTTTTGGTTCAAATTTAATTGATTATTTATTTCATTTTGATAAGCTTTATAGGAAATTCTTTAAATTTTTATAAGTTAAAAAAGACAAATATAACGGGAAATAATTTTATATATGCAACCTAAACATTTTGTATATCTTTTAAAAGTCATTTTATAAAGTCGTTCTTCATGTAAATGTAAATATATAATCAACATAGTCATTTACCTCCTTTTTTTTTTTTTTTTTTGCATAATCAACATATCTATATTAATTAACTTATGAAATTTACTTCTTATTTTGTTGATGATCCCCGTGAAAGTTCAAATTATTATTATTATTTTTTTCATAAATAATTTAAGAAGTCAAATTCTTATTTTTTTTTTTATCTTTCCCACTATTATCAATGTATCTAACGTATCAATTATTTTTTTCGTAATTTCCGTGCATCGCATGGTGTATACGCTAGTTGTCTTTATAAAGAAGATCATGTTTTGTAGCCTATTTGATATGAGGTATTTAAAACCCAATAAGTTTACATATAATCATAATTAGGCATACAAATGTTCAAAATCTTAGTTTGTAGTCATAGTACACACTTATTAATTACATCCACAACTTCCAAAAGTATGAAGAGTTGAAAATGCTTTATTGAATTAACTTAAAGGAGGATCACATGGATGGATAGAAAAGATTAGAACTTTCGGAATGATTTACGTTTCAAAAAAAATCCCAAATCACACAAACACATCATGTTGAAAGGGGAAAATTAGTTAAAAATTGACTATCTTTTTCTTTACATCGACATGATCCCGTTTGACTCGATTGAATCATATGCATGATTGTAATCATTGATTGGTATTTGTTTAATTCAGAACTTATTAGATTAATAATGACTTAAGTACTTGAAAATATATAAAATTAGAAAAAATATTGTAATTGTGTTTATTTTTATTCTTTTGAAATCAATGATCAACATTTGTCAAATCGTAAGGGTTTTCAACTTTATATATACTCAAAATTCCATGTATTCGAGATAAAGAGTTATGTCATTGGCAGGATGATACGATTTCAATTCTTTGTATGGGATCGATATGCATGAAATTAAATGAAAATGACTATATATATATATATATATATCAAATTAAAGTTAGACCGAAAAGTAGTTATTCTAGAGGTCTCACGCTTTATTAAATATTATAATAACTCCGATATATTATTAATCTCGGCCTAAAAGTCTAGGACATATTATGCAAAGGTTACCAAAAATAATTCTATTAATCAACATTTCCAAATTAACAATAAAATGAAGGTGGGCCAATTTTATTACTGTTTTCTATTTTGAAAATATTGGAGATTGTGGAATCTAATTTTTTGGTCATGATTAGGGCTACAAAAATTCGAAGGGTGGTTGCATGTGATCTAATCAAGGCAAAAATTTGAAGTGAATATTATGAACAAAAAGAATGGGGTATATTAATTATTTTCCAATTACTTCTCAATTATCAAAAAAGAGAGACATTAAATAAGAGTATAAAAAAAAAATTAAAAAAAAATAAGAGTATATCAAGAAAAGAGATTTGATATAATTGAGCACACCAACATGTGTGGGAGTCTGACTTACATATATCAATCAAATTAATTAGTAACAGAGGCGAAATTAATCATATTTTATAGTTGAAAATGTTGATTAATATATAATAATGGTACACTATTTTCGATAATCAGATTCGGTTAATGAGGTCGGTAAGTAGGGTTTTTCAATGGATGAAAACTTATATTATATATTAATTATTTCTGTTAATTAAGCACATGAAATAAATTCTTTGCATATTGCAGTTATTGTGGTAGGAACTGCACTAATTATAAGAGCCAAATTCTCCTTGTGTTGCCAATTTTCCCAACATCTAAGTTTTTATTTCAAATTTCAAGGTCTTTGTTTGCCCTCATTTTTTCTAAGTTTTTGGCTGAATAGTTGTTCATTTTCTTGTTAATAGTGTGTGAAACAGTTGAAATAATGTATTTACTTTTACCATTTTTTATTTAGTCGCCTACTTTTACTATAAAAAAATATTCCGATTGATAACGGAATACTAAATTTCTTCACTCTAATAATTAGTTTATACGTGTGAAACATACTAATTATCACTCGATTAAAAAAGGAGAATACTAAATTCCTTCATCCTAATAATTAGTTTATATGTGTGAAACGTACTAATTATGACCCGATTAAAAAAGGAGAAGAAGATGACATTAGATATCGAGTAACTCTAAATCCTCCCACCAATCGTTATGTTCATTGAGCTGCCTACAATTTAATGATGGAAATAGTTATTATAGTCGATAATAGACAATAATATTTATTAATCTTAGTGGCATTCAATTGAAACTACTAGATCTAGCTCTATGTAAGTACATGACAAACTTTATTATATATCTAAAACAAATTAATATAATTGTTTGAATTTGGTGGTTGTGGTACTAAATTTTATTGTGAAACATTCAATCAAGTCTTGTTGAACACATTAGAAATGATGATCTTGGGGCATATTGTATTCCTCAAGAAAACCTTGAAGCCTATCATTGTTCATTGTATTAAGATTTCAATCTTAGGTTTCGAGTAACTCAATAGATTTGCTTCCATTGTCTCACATATTAATTAATGTATTTACCTTTCATCCAAAGAATCAACCCACAGTTTCAATTCATGTACACATTAAAGGACCCATTACTTAATTCCCCAAGAACATTAATGTTCATGTTCCACATATATATATAATGCAACTAACTCCATAACTGTAATAACTGAAACCCATTAAAATACACCATATAATTAATATATATATATATTGCACATAAATAAGTGAGATCTATGTAGAAAACATGGAGAATTCATGTGATCACATGACCATGGAAGAGTGGAGGTTTGACCATTGCCCAAGAATGGCAAATTTGAAGCCACTATAAGTTCTTCTTCCATTTTTCTTTTTGTTAATTTATTTATTTTTTCAATATTTTTTGGGCATGTGCAATCAGAGAACAATTTGATCATGTTCAATTGTTGAATGATTTGCGGAGAGTGCATAAGTTAAAAGTGGAAGTCATGGATCATGTCTTGCACAAGTATGAGTAATTTTATGATTTTACTCTATTGCAAAATTATTAATTGTAATTGATTAATTATGAATGATATTTTAAGTGAATTTCACTTGATTTTATAAAACTTTATTTCACTAGCCCTATCCACCCATGTATATATCATTTATGGGTTATGCTCTACTGGGTATTCTTTTTCGTTTTTAATATGATTTCAAGTTAGTCGAATTACTAAATAATAAAATTCTTCCTACCTACATCAACTTACAACTATAACTCTAAAAACTCAAACACGAGACTTGTAATTAACCTACTATAATATCGACTCACTAAATTACACAACTCGGTGGTATTGACTATTTGCTATTGTCATCGGTTCTTTGCATTATTGTTAGAGAAATACCACGTATTTGCTAATTTATTTACTATTTAATCATATGTTGGTATGCATGTATACTCTTTTTGAGAAGCATGATTAGGGAAAAATAAATAATTGAACATATTCTTGTAGGTACATCTCTATTATTAACTTCCAAAATAATTATGTCCTTTTTTTTTTTTTTTTTGGTCAACTATCATCTAGTTTGTTGCATTGTCTTTATGTGGGATGTTATTATTCCTATACTATTGCGATTACTAATTTCAAATGTTATTAGGACAAGAGATCTGAAATTAATTTCTCTAATCAAAGTAGGTTTCTTTAATGATCTATTTAGTGAGAAAATTAGATTAGAATAGTTAGCTACAATGTACAAGAATTTATCTAGTATTTTTCCAATGGGGGATAGGCCCAAGGCCCAAGCCCATTCATTAAAATCCAATAAAATTTGGGCTTAACTGATTGAATTACCTTTTCTTTTATATGTGATTTTAGACAAGCAAAAGTTTACAAATCACTTGCCGTGTGAACGATATATTTGGGCCCAAGTCCAACATTCCGTAGGAATACTTTTCCTTTTTTTCTTCTATATTTTATTTCTTTGGGTCAGAGTTGGATGACAACTAAAATTCTCCCTAATAATCTTTCTAACAAGTAGATTTCCAATCCTTACTTATTAGAGAATCAGATAAAATACACCTCTTATAATCTAGGCGGTCACCACCAGAAGAGTCCCATTGAGTCTTAAGAATACTAAATACACAAAAAAATTGAAACTTTAAAATTTTTGGCTATTATTGAAAATTAACATCAGCATCTGCATTTATAAATCAGCAGAATATGAAATATAAAATGGAATTCCAGAAGGAAAAAAAAAAAAAAGGTTCAAACCTTAAATTTCAATTGGTATTTCAATTTATAAACTAAAGTAGAAAATAAAGACATAAATAAAATAAAGGAAAAAAGATTTTTTGCCATCCGAACTATGCCCGTTTTTGCAATTTACCATCCAAATAATTTTTCATTGCAAAACGCCATCTGAAGGTGGTTTGGTCCGATGTGTATGTTTTAGGAAAAGCCACGTGTCAATTTTTTTCCCCAAAACCACTAAATAAAATGGTTTAGATGGCGTTTTGTCACAAATGCAAAGGTTGGATGGCGGTTTGCAATGAAAAATTGTTTGGATGGTAAATTGCAAAAACAGACATAGTTCGGATGGCAAAAAATATTTATCCCTAAAATAAATCTATTGAATCATATGTGGTTTTATGCATTACACCTTGCATTTAGTGTAAAAACAAAAACATATACATCAAATACAAGAATACATATATAAATATTCCCTGTTACTTGAACTGTTGAGCAGAGAAGCTAAACATACCTGGTGACAGAAGAAGCTCTTGAGGAAAAGCTGTTTCCAGCACATTAGTTGCCTGATTCATTATAACTGGATCTTCTCTAAAGCTACACAAGGGAGATCAGCACAATAACAAACCAAATCTTTCGTTAACTTCATAAAAAGCTGTAATCTTCAATACGAATACTGATTTCGATTCATCTGGAACTTAATGCAAGATAATATTCATCACATCCCTGTTCTCTCTCTCTCTCTCTCTCTCTTTCTAAACCTATGAATTGGGAGGAAATAGCAGCTACTCCTATAAAGCTATAAGTATGAAAAATAATAAATTCATTCATCTCGTCCCTGTTCTATCTCACTAAACCTATGAATTCGATGAATCTGATTTAAGCAAATAATTCATATAATGGGGAGGTGAAGATTCTAATGAGAAAAAGTAACTACACAAAAAGAATAATACATTAAGATTATATGCTAAGGCAACCACAGCCTCATCCCTGTAAAAATTCGAAGGCTGGATTTTCAAGAAGTTCTGCTGCAGGTTTAACACCTTTGAAATCTAACTCTTGGAGAGAACGGTTAATATCGTCAATGGAGAAGATGCTGCAGTAAAACAAGAAATGTTTATAGCTGGAGGTTGGTTTTTATGTTTTTCAAAAGATAGCATTTGACCGTTTCACATTACCTCGGTTCATCTTCCAACAAGTAAGAACCACTTTCGCTATCGTTAGTGTTCTCTCTTGTGGATTCTGAGGTCTCCTCTGTTTTAGGTTCCTTAGAGTCCTCTGTTTTCTCCTCCGTCGTAGGTTTGTCCTTAGAGTCCTCTGTTTTCTCCTCCGCCGTAGGTTTGTCTTTAGAGTCGTCTGTTTTCTCCTCTGTCGTAAGTTTGTCTTTAGAGTCCTCTGTTTTCTCCTCCGTCGTAGGTTTGTCTTTAGAGTCCTCTGTTTTCTCCTCTGCTGTAGGTTTGTCCTTAGATTCTTCTGTTTTCTCCTCAGTCATAGGTGTCTTCAAACTTGAAATGACCTGATAAGAGGACCAATAAAAAGCAACGAATGTTCAAGGAAATAAACAGTACAGTCTGAGCTTCATAATTGCAGAAAAACCACAAAGTAGTACTGTTTTAGTAGTAAAAATGTAACTTGGCAAGAAAAAGGACAAAGGGAGATTTACTTCTGGAGGTATACTTTCTTCAATGCTACCGTCTTCCCCGCAGAGAGTACAAATTCTAAGAAGCTGCTGATTGCTCAGTGTCTGGGAACAGATTATATTTGTAAGAGTGAAACATCACAAAATATGCAATTATTTGACACTTCAACGGGTATGAATGGAATATCAACGAGAACATAAGTATGGTTTGATAGAAATAATTTTCATAACCAGTTCTAACTCTAGCATATACAGGAAATGCAGTGATTAACAAGAGGAAAAGAAAAAGGAAGAGAGAATTAAATGTATAAACAAACAATGTAAAGAAAGCAAACACACTCTTGGTGACAGACTTACAGGACACAAGTCAGTTGTAAGTTCGTCGAAGTTTATCTGTGATTTTCCGGGTAGGACCTGCAAGTGAGATAAGATATTTAGTCTAAGTTCTAATAAGATACATGTTGCAGCAGAAGCTTTTTAATAGGGATAATTACACTGGCATAGCCAGATGATACGCCTAATTACACAAACTCCGCTTGAGGTTTGAGAAATTACAAAAATTTCACCCCACATACCTTGAGATTAATGCATGCTATTATAATTATAATTTAAATTCCAACATTTACCACTAAGTGTCAATGGCAGTATGGGGTATTCATAAAAACTTTGATGGTTCAGATATAAGTAAATTCTTTTCTGATAGAAGTTTTTGCAATTTCTTAAACCTCTGGGAATGTTTGTGTAATTAAGGCCAAACCTTAGGGTATGTCGGTGTAATTATCACTTAATTAATATTACATTCAGATGCTATATTAACTAGTATTTCAGGATATCAGGATTTCCACCAAAACAGAACCAGAAGCTCTGTGTCAACTGTGTAAACCAGTGCAAGCCGTTTTAACTTTTAAGATATCATCGGTGCAATTCAAATTAACAGTTAGTAGGGCCAGTTTCCAGATCCATATGATCACCAAAAGTCTGTAAAAATTACTTTTTGAAACAAACTAGGAAAACATACCAGAAGAGCTACAGCCTGACGTAGATAAGTTAGTTCATCCCATGATGAGCCTCCATACTACAGCAATAAAAATGAAAACCAAAATATGAAAGGATTAAAACACAATAATTTTCCATCAAAAGAATTAATCCACCAGCTAACCAAGAGCGTACCTCCTGTGCACTTCCACACCAAAGTTCTAATTCAGCTAACCCTGCTTTCATGAACTTCCCGTGGTTAAAGGTACAGCACTCTTTATGGACAAGAAGACTGTAGAAAAACAAACAAGGGTTTCATGTCTTCAGTACTCAGTATACAAAAGCACAAGAAAGAAAGGGAAAAGAGCTACCTGTTAAAGAGTTGAATGTTTATACAAGAGAAAATTTCAATGAAGGTTTTCTGAACAAGGACCAGAGGAACCTGAAACAAACAACTTTTCTTTAAGATGCAGTAACAGGCATCAGACTGTTAAAAATATAGTTAGTTGAACATACAGAATTCTCTTTCATTATACTAAGAATCCGATTCAAGCTCTCAATGATGCTTTCCCATATACTAGGTGGAGAACTACCGTCAGAAGATCCTCCAGATGCTTGCAAGGAATTTCCTTGAGATGTTGTGGGTGCCTGAGCAATAATATATCTCAGTGTCCTTATATCGTAAGTTCAGAACTAGTTTGAAGGATATGAAATGGGACCAAATTTCAACCAGAGCAAGTGACAAGTAAAAGTTCCAAGTATCGTAATATTCTTGACCAGCTTCATTAGAGACAGCTTTTACAGATTCATTTTCAATTTCTTTCTTAAAAAGAGATGAAACATTAAAGGTCCAAAAGAGAAAAGATGGCAAGAAATCATTAAAATAAATTTAAACCCAAAACAGAAACCAAAGAGATGTAGGAGGAAATATCAGATGAAAGCAGACAAACAGTTCGAAGAATATATTTCTAATAAAAGGGGCGTGTTACCTCGATACATGAAGAAAGCAGTGGACTCAATTCCTTCTTTGAATTATCTCGAATTATTCCATATATCTTCTCAACATAAGCAGTCAGCTGTTCCTTGAAAAGCAAAGCTGGATACTTGGCATCAACTTGTCGCACTGCATCAAGCCCGCTTACAGAAATGTTGCCAGATGAAGGGAAAGACCGAAAGCCCTGCTATTCATGCTTAATTAAATTACTATCAAAATGCCTTATGCAACCAGCTAATATTTCAGGAATTTTTTTCTAAAAGACCATTTATACACTGTAAGAATACAGGATCTCCTACTTGGGTCATCCTTCCAAAAAATGAGGTCGGCTGAGGAGGTTGAGATGGATCTCTTAAAGTTCGTTGAAGTAAAAACAGTAGAGTTGATGTGTTGGAAAGCCAGTAAGCCATTTGATTAGTGCTTCCCTCGTCCTGAAACATGGTATAAAATCAAGCAGCCAAATCTATAAGATGAAACAGATCGATGCAGGATTCTTAGAGGACACATACAGCTTACTTATCACAACGCTTTACCTCTATGGCAGAACCTATAACGTGAATAAGCCGATCAAATACATTAGTTTTTTCAGCTTCAAAAGATCTCCAGTGCACAAGGCATTTGTAAATGGTAAATGCAGCAACTGGTTTTCCTTCACTGAAGCCCAGATCTTTCGTGGTGCACTTAATCAGAGTATCCACATTCTCCTGTCACCATAAAAATAAAATATGTAAATGTTACTTCAACTTCTTAGGTGCGCTTGTTCATCATGGACCAGGACAATAGAAGCTTGTATGGAACCCTTAACTTCCTAGGCTCACTTGTTTACTAGCCTTTTAGCATGGCCTAAGAAGGCAGAAGTAGCAAACAAGAAAAAAAGTTAAAGATAAAAGAAGTAACATACACGCTGTCTTTCAATGTGGGATTTCCTCATGCTATCAGCATTAGCTAAGGTTTTAGTTCGAGCTGCACTCTGAGGTTCCTGTACAAGTAGCTTCTATACATGATCAAGCTGATTGACAATGAATCTCTTATTCAACAGAGCATAAAGATAACATCAAAGTGCCCGTTTTATAGCTCACTTACAGATAGACCATTCTCCTCTGCCTGCAGATAGACAGCACAAGGGTAAGAAACAAACCCAAATATACTACTTAAAGGTACAACTGATCTTAAATCCTGACCTGCTTAGGTTGAACTAAATGGCCAGATAATTTGCCAGTAGGAGGAGTTTTTAAAGAGTGTTGCCGGTTATCACGGTCCGCTGCTTCCATATCAGCAATTTTCTCTTCAAGCCTAAAGATGGAAAGCAAAGAAATATACATGACCACATGTCAATAGGATGATTCAACTTAACGAATTTCACATGTTTGTACGGAAAAATGTCTTTTCTTTTATTACAGGTATTTGATAAATGGTTCAGGAATGAGAATCTACTAAAATAAGAACCTCTGCATTTCAGTCTTTAGCTGAATTATTTTTGACTCTGCCTCCGAAGCTTGCTTTAATCTTTCCTCATACTTCTTCTCTGTTTCATCTATTTTCTTCTCCAGAGAACTTACTACAAACTGAGCGACAGTTACAGTTTTCACAGCTTATCATCAGTTGCAAACACAGATTTTCACCAAGATACAAATAAACAGACTTGAAATAAGACCTCACCTTCAGCTTTTCATTCTCAGCTGTTAGTTTATGAACCAGTTCATTATCTCCAATGGAGATCTCCACAGGAGGAACTTGCCCAACTACTTTCTCTGCAGCTTCACGTTCCTCACTTAGCCTATTTGTCAACTTCTCTGTTTCATCTGCATTCTTTTCCAGCGAACTTACTAGAAGCTGAACCAAGAAGTACAATTTGCCACGAACCATTATAAGTTGCAAAAACAGATTTCACCACAAGTAAAACAGATTCAAAACATGAACTCACCTTCAGCTTTTCATTTTCAGCAGTTAATTTATTGACTAGTTCCTGATCTACAACAGGGACCTCTAGAGGACGAACTTGGTCAACTACCATCTTTGCGACTTGGTCAGCTACCTTCTTTGCCCCTTCGGGATCCTCCATATGACTGTTCATCTCCTCATGCTTCTTCTCTGTTTCTTCTATCTTCTTTTCTAGAGAACTTAATGAAATCTGAACCATCAAATAAAATTAGCCTCAGCCATCATCAGTTGCACTAGAGATTTTACCAAGATATGTATAAAACATGACTTCACCTTCAGCCTTTCATTTTCAGCTTTTAATTTAGCAACTAGTTCATCATCTTTAATTGGGATTTGTGCAGGAGTAACTTCGGCAGCCACACTCTTTGAAGCTTCATGTTTTTCACTAAGCTCATCCGTGCTGTTATAAATCTTCTCTGTTTCATCTATTTTCTTTTCCAGCGAACTTACCAAGTCCTGAATAAAAAATATACAATTTACCATAGCCAACCGTGAGTTGCGACCATAGATTTTACCAAGATACAATAAAGCAGGCGTGAAACATGACAGTACCTTCAGTTTTTCATTTTCAGCAGTTAATTTATTGACTACTTCATGATCTATGGTGGGGACCTCTGCCGAAGGAGCTTGCTCAGATACCTTCTTTGCAGCTTCACGTTCCTTCATGAGCTCTTCTTTTGTTTCTTTTAACTGCATTTGCATCTCCTCCAAAGTAGACTGTAATTTTGAAATCTCCTGACTTTTGGCTTCTTCAACATCGGCCTACGAAGAAAAGGCATAAATTGGGAAATATCGAAAATAGATTGTGATCAATAAGCAATTCTAGAGGTGAAGACAGACCAATTGTTTGATTCACATTAGAGCAACTGTTATACGGAAAGAGACAAACATATTACCCTAAGGCTTTTCTCGGACTGCAGCTCCAAAGTTAATTCCTCAACCTGCTTTTCCAGCTTGGTTTTGGCTTCCTGGAGCGCACCGGCATCTTTTGCAGCCTGGCATAGAGATGGATACAATGACTCTATTTTTATTCTTTGCCCCCCATTGTATCACAAGCGATTGATGATTACATAATTGGAACTTGAACACATTTGAGCAGTTCAGATTCAAAACTTGAACCATTACAAGAAAAAAAAAACCATTAACGTTTCAGATCTCCTTAAAACAGATCAGCAACCAAGAAAGGGTTGTGGAAGTAAATTTTCAACACAAGACACAATTACAAACAATAAACTTTCCAGTTACTTCTACATTTAAAAGTTTAAGTTGGAAAGATGAGAAACTAAAGAGTATCAAGTATACAGCTTTTCTCATCACAGCTGAGAGAAGCGTTTCAATTCAAAGAATACCAAATGTAAGAATGAACCTAAAGTTATCTAGAGTAAGCATGAGAAAGGGAAGAAAATAAAAGGCAATTCCAAAATTGGCCTTTTCCCTGTACCAATACAATCCATGGTTCAACTCCGGCACAAGTTAATGATATGTGTCTCTGGGAGACCATTATCAATCCACTTCAGTGTAGATAAAAATTAAGAACTTACGAGTACACCCAATTTCATCTGCAATTCGAACAATAGCACAGTTGAAGAAACTCTCACCTTTTTAAGTTTTAGAAGTTCCCTACAAGCCATATCTGCTCTAGAAGCACACTGAATTTCAACAGCTGCTCCCTTCAAACTTGAATACCAACAGAAGTCCAAATATCCTCGGCAATGTCTCTGGTTAAATAGAACATTCAGAATACCATGAAATTCCGGGCATGTATTGAGAATTAGGTAGGGCACTAAACAAATGCATGCGGTTAGTAAGATAAGCAGAAAGGATTAATAAACTATGCAAGCAGAAAAAATTTAAGAAAAACTCCACAGATTGCAAATCCCAGACAATTTCATTACCAAAGAAATCGGTAAATGGGTATAAAGAAGTATCTGTAATTTTAAGGCTTAAAATTAATTTCTATTTTAAATAGAAAACCTCTGATAATTACAACTGGGGCACCCTTATGCTCACTTAGTCATCTGATACATCCTGTCAGGAAAGACTTGGTACTTGCATCATAGAGTTAGCTACAGTTATCACCCCAATATGTACATGGACTTCTAGAACAAAGAATTCTACATATAGGAGGTTCAAGAGCACAATCAAAACAACTGGAGTATTATTTGCATTCATTAGTAGAGGAGCATGTGTGGATAGTGGGGTTCAGTACTGATCATGCTTTTATTCACACTTTAGTGTGATGACTACTTGTTTGTTCATGTATCTGAATTCATATTAGGTACAAGTCAGAGGAGATGTTGCTGAAGATATATGCAAAACTTAACATACAGGACAGCTTGTGAAAATAATTACTTTGATTTCTGAATTTGTCATTGAGTAATGTTACAGCCATAATCTAATATACAGCTCCTCCAAGAAAGCAGGAGGCTTTAGTAATAAAATATGATATGGTCAGAGAAATTCATGTGAGCAGGTCGAATAAAAGCAATAAATTTGAGAATCAATGCTGCAATATTTGTACATGAAATTATCTGGATGGCACTTGCTATTAAATGACAATATAAACAAAGAATATTACCTGGATTGCAATAGCTGCTCTGTTTTGCTTTCTAAATAGAAGCTCATCACGAGCAGCCATCCCTCGTATTCCTGCTTGAATGGAAACAGCAGAAGAGCACAAAAGAGTATAAGCTTTTCTAGAGATAGACATGCGTGCCTCTTTCTGGATGGTGGTAGCAGCAGCAATTCTCCTCTCATGCTCATAAATATGCCGTGCAACTTGACCTGGATTTGCAAACAAAATATGATTAACCAGCTTTACTATGTGTACAGCATAGGAAAACAATAAGAGAGAAAACCTCTGAAGACTAATCCATACCTCTGCACATTGCTTGGATTTGAATAGCTGCCATGCGCAATGACAAGAATTTTCTTCGTGCCAGATATGAACGATATTTTCTCTGAATTTTTGAAGCAGATTTCCCGAGGATCCGACTCCGCCAAGAATCTAAGTCTGCCATCTGACCAGCTCTGAGAAACACTTTTGTTTTGCCAACCTGGAAAACCATATTGAATGTGAAAGCTTTTTTGCAGATTCTTCTAATACATATTCCATTATAATTCAATGGCCCAAGTTAAATGGATATCTGAAGGATATCCTTAAAGAGAACTTTCCCAGAAAAGAAGAGGTATCCGAAGTATAATTGGGTGGAGAGTTATGAATGCTATCCATATGAACTTTCCCACATGTATTTGTGGGGGTAAAAAAAGTAATTGAGAATGTTCCACTAAATAATCATTGTAATAAATCATATCATACATAGATGGAGCGAACATCCTCCATGTGAGTCTTTAAACAAACTGCTATCTGTAGCACTTATAATAGAACATACAAAGCACAAAAATAGGAGAATAGAATATTTGAAATGCGGATAGTTCTACCATCACTTAGAAACTAAAGCATAATAAAAAAAATATCCACGGGTAACCATTCATTTCATCTGGCATGTGCCTATGCCACAATTTACATAAAAATTGGTGAACAAGGAATATCTAAATTTTCATGCTAGCTTCTTTACTTAATGCAACCATAGACAAACAATCATTGAAAAAAAACAAGCACAGTGCACTTTTGAATACCTGATAACCTTTCAGGTCAGCTTTCTCCAAAAGTTTTCTACAGGCAGTGACCTCATCACTACAAAAAATGTAGGGAGTAAAAGATCAGCAAAAAAAATTTATGTGAAGCAACCTGAAGAAGTTTTAAAGTGTAAGGTGTAGGGTATCCAAGAAAGTGCTAAAACACTGAGTATAGAAAATATACTCAGAAGTGCAGTGAACACAGACCTGATGCTTGGCTAAAGAAAGAGAAATTATCAGGGAAAATAGCACAAAGAAATGAATAGACAGGGTTCATTCAAACAGATTGATATGATGTTGCGCTCAAATGTTAAAGGAAGTACGAAATAAAAATTAATTTTTTGATGGCCTATGATGCTCTGGGAGTCAAACTCATATTATATCCTTGCATTGAAATACGCACATCTCTTCAAGAGTATTATTCTGTTAATATACCTTCCCTTTAAAATATCAGGCTCAAGGATTTTGAAACGGCTTATGAATTCTTCAAAAGTTTTTCGAGTGGGATATCCAGCACAACTGATCCTGATGGCCTCCATAACTCCCTGGGAAATGCAAGAAATCAAGTGAACAAACAAACATAGCCGTCATGATTGGCGAGACGATAATGAAGAAGCAAAGCTATAGTAGATAAGTGTCATACATTTATGATGGGACACAAAAGAGAAAAGGAAAAAGAAAGAACTGCCCACCCCACAACGAAGTTGCTGTATAACATTGACATTCTCAAAGATGGCAGGCTTTAGAAGATTATTAGGCTTCACACAACGAATGTAGTGTGGTTCTGTTGCATTAAGAGTCTCAAGAAGAGATTGCAGTTGTAGCTGAATGAAACAGAAGAAGGGGATAAAACTGGGCAACTTACAAAATATAGCTTAAATATTCAAAATATAGAACTTAATAAACCTTAAATTGAGTGCCAATGGAAGAAAATTTTGATGATTTAGAAGATTCTTCAGGTAAAGGTGGGAAAAGACTAGATACAAAGGAGCATTTTGAAGCACTAAGGAGAGCCTGATGCTCAGCAACAACATAATCTTTGTTTTTATCCAAAAACAGATCTGTCTGATACGTGACCTGCAATCAGGACATGCTTTGTGAGACTAATATGCAATTCTAGATATGTACTTTAATTTCACTGTGATTCTTAATTTCAAAACAGATCATGGGCATACATCACCCGCATAATGGCAAATGGTAAAGTCAGTACGCGACAACTTTGGTTTTGAAAACCGCTTGTGATCTTTAAATGTCTGGTACATCTTCTCCGCAAATGTCTCATGCGTAGATCTTGGAAACATACTACGAGAAATAGGAAACTTAAAGCATAATGCCTACATGGCTACAGGCTAAGAAAACTAGAGTAAAATGAATACATACCAAGCCTCATCAAGAAGAGCAATAATACCACCAGGTTTCTGAGAGTAACAAGTTACCATAAAAAGTTAGTTATATTGAATAGAATCAAAATGAAGAATAAAATAAAATAAAAAAAGTTTGGTTAGACAATCATCATTATCCCTCCTTGCACCAAATACAATAATAAAATGACGTTTAGAAAACTAATAGTCTGCACCAATTTGATACCTACAAATATGAGAGATATTTAAGCCCATATAAAGTAACAAAGCAAAGCCAATAGTCATAACAGAAGACAGGGTTACAGTAGCTACAAATTGATACTTCGAAAACATGTTACGGAAGAGAAAAACGACAGGGTGCTCATCTGGCGGTGAGGTCAGCCCCTATCAGAAACCTTATCTTGTTATATAAAAGTTTTGGGACATTGTCAATCAAGGACTACATAATGAGAATGCGAAGTATTCAGAGAAAATGGGAGCAGGTGCTAAAATATATTTTCCTAGAACCAGAACAGACATCAGATGACTGTAAGGTAAAATTTTACAGAAAAAAATTGAAAAAGAAATAATATATAAACCTAGAGACCAAACAGCATGCAAACCTTTTCAATGAGATCAAGAATGTCTTGATTGTCAACGAACTCTATATAACTCCAGTCAATTTCTTCCTTAGTGTATTCTTCTTGCTCCATTTTGAAAACATGCTGCGCAAATTTTGAAAAAATAAAAGAAGAAAAAAGTCAACTTGGACTCAAAATTTCATCGAGTTTTTACCTCTTGACTGTTTTCACACAATTATTTAGAATATGCCATAGAATATTATATGCAGACCTGATTGAAATGTTGTTGCAGTTTCTCATTAGTCAAATTTATGCAAAATTGCTCGAAACTGCAAGAGAAATGTGAAAAATAAGAAACAAGGATCAAAAGGATCTACAAGATTAAGAGTGAAAGCAACTTTAGTGTAATTACAGAGTTATTGAAGTGAACCAGTTAGTGTAAAATCAAGAGTGCTGAGAGTAAAATTTGGACGGTACAGGCAAATAATCCAGGATTAAGAAACCAAAGCTATTATGTAATTTTTTTCTTTTGACATAGAAACAGATGAGCCCTTGCCAATGTTTAAGTGAGACAGTATTAGCAAATATAAAAGATTTATTAAAAAATAACTATGGTGTGGCATAAAGCATCTAAGTCCAGAAGTTACTCTGACCCTACAAATGGGACTTTTTGTTCTGCGAGATAATAATTTCCATAACGTTGAGAGCTAAGCATACCAGTTAAGCACCTGTTTGTCTTGAAACTCTCGAAGCCATAGATATCAAGCACCCCAATTAAGTATTTTGAATCAGGATCTTGGCCAATAGAATTGTTGATCTTGTTAACTAGCCTGACTCAGGAAGCAATTGCATCTTGGTAAGTTGTAAGCAGTGATTAAGTTATCAAATGTCACATTTTGCTATTACAAACCAATCAAATAATCTCGAATAGACAATTTTAGCCAAAGCATCTCTACTGACTGCAGCAGCATCTGGATTCAGGCTTTTTGTTATGGTCTCATCACGAGTAACCATTACACGTTTGCACAAGGAGTCTTCAAGACATTGCTCGTCGCACCTAAACAAGATCCACATAAAATTTGAGGAAAGTAAGAATGTATGCCAAAAAGTGGAGATGGAAGAAAATTCTTACATGAAAAGCTCAGCTGCTGTTTTCAGGTGGAATCGTGACTGATCATCCTTGGGTTCTGAAGCATCACCGTCACTTGCTTTTGCAAACTCGATATTACCCAAGTGAAGAATTGCAGCCACAACTCGAAAAATTGCATCCTGTAAAAGGAATCTTACCCAAAAATCCGAAGCATATCATATTAATATAATAGAAATTAAAATTTCTGTACCTGCTCATCAGAACTGATCCCAACTACCTCCATGGCCCTCTTTGTGGAGAGATATTCTTTTGAATCATCAACACTGTCCAGTTCATAACAATTTGACTGGTTCAAATAATGAAATGTCCTTGGATTCCCCAATTTGTATTTCTCAATATCCTGTTACAGAGCAGGAGATAGCAAGAGAGAATGGACAGTCAAAGAATGCAATGCAAGCATAATCAAAACTGAAATGATGAAAACTATTAAATCATATCATTCAAAAATTATTTCTCTAGTGTCTCAGTTGAGTAAAAAGAAATGGAATTCCACAGACACAAATATAATGTATTTCCCATATCACCAAGAGCATTCAAATTGACTTCTTCAGGGAACAAGAAAATTACATGGGTAGGTGATTTAGCAAAGAAAATTTCAAAAAGCGTAGCTAAGGAAACTATTTATGTGGAGTTAAGGTTAAATGTTATGATATTAGGTAACTGTGACCAAAGATTTAGAAACTAATGAAGATTATGAGAAAGAAATGCTATGATACTAAATAAAAGGCTATCACACCCAAATGAAAGATTTAAATGGAGAAATAATCAAGCACTATTGTTTTTTGCATCAATAAAATGGAAAAATTGGTTGTTTTATATAGGTAGGAAGTCATGTCAGATCAAGAGTCCAGCATAAAATGTCTTTAACAAAACTCCACCAGCAAAAGGCAATGATTTGCTCATTTATGCTTTATCTTAGCCATATACCTTGAATAGAATTAAGCAAACATGGACTTAACATTGAGATAAAATCCCACAGATTTGATGAACTTAAGAATCATATAAAGTAAAAAAGATCAGTTGAGGTTTTTAACTTTAAAAAAGGGTTGCAGATTTGACTAATCTGAAACCAGTTCACTTGACACTCTGGTAATCCTCAATTTAAGACGAACATATTAACATCTCAACATCCAGCCATACATTACTAAAATGAGCTCAAGGTTCTAAATGTGCAACAAATTGACTTTTGAACAATTGAAAGATGAATAGAAGTAATGTGGAGCAAAAACACCATAAAAAACTATCAGTGTTTACTTCAGCCATGCAATTCACATTTGTGATGCTCATCATTTAGGTTGAGATGGAAGATTACGAGAACCAAAAATGGTTTCTCTGAGTGCAAGTCAGCGACTAGACATTACCTCTGCTGGCGCAGAACAAAGCAGATAAAAACAATGGTAGTTTCTTTCAGGATCAGACACTTGGCAAACACGGGATCTTTCCAGCAAATAAGTTCTTATGGCAGCACCAGAGATCCTACCCTTACTATTGAACTGAATCTCAACAAATTTTCCAAAGCGGCTGCAATGAAAGAACAAGTTTATTGTTCAGAGCACAAGTTTTATAAATAAATCAATCATATCCATAAGACGAAATGTCTTTTGAGTGATTGACACAAAGGTTCACTGACCTTGAGTTGTTATTTCTCACTGTCTTCGCATTACCAAAAGCTTCCAGAACAGGACTCGACTGTGAAAAAGAAGGAAAAGTTAAGGAACGGAAAAGATCAATAGAAATAAATTTACATGAAAGCTTCATTCTTGTTTGTTTTAACCTTCTCTTGTAGGTGTAGAGAGTGTCTGAGAACTAAATGAGAAACAACATATCATTTATGTTATAAATAAAAAGATTCACTTAATTGAGATACAAACCTCAAGTACTTGCTGTGCCACAGTTTGCCCCTCAGACTCTGAGCTGCCTCCCATACATGCAAGATAAGACATTAGCATTTTAGTGCATTCAGTTTTTCCAGCTCCACTTTCTCCACTAACCAAAATTGCCTGGCTTATACCCTCTTTAATCATTTGCCTGCAGTAGTATTCAGAAGCGCTCTAGTTGGAAACAACTGTCAGAAATAGCAGTGCTATCAATACTTAAGATCTTGAAAAACAAAAAATATTGCCTGTAAGCAGCATCTGCAATAGCAAAAGGGTGTGGGCTCAGCTCTCCAAATGTCGCACCTCTGTATTTATCCGTCATATCATTACTGTATAAATGGGGTAACCGTTGAAAGGGATTTACTGCTATCAATATGTTTCCAGTATAGGTCTACAAAAACCACCTCAATTCAGCTTCATGGCATTGTACTGCAGACACTTTGAACAAACTAATTGAAAAAAATAAAGTTTCTGATGCATGTTAATACTACTTGGAGGTTTTTTATAGAAACTTGGGAAGTCACAAAGATGCAAAAATGTCTCCTCTACTGTGAAACATCTACAAAATGTAATCCACTAAACAGTACTCACATATATCTCATTCATATCATATCGGAGCTTCAAATTTTGCATAACACCTGGCTCGTGCAGGTAAGCAAGCTTCGTCATGTCATCCACACCATTGGGCGGAGGCTCAGGATCTTTGGGGTACACATTTGCTGCTTTAGCTACAGTCTACAAGATAACAATATAGAAAAACAATTTCATTTATGTAAATATCAATTCTCAATGATGACAAGATCCCACTAGAGGATCCAGCAACCATTAATTCGTCATCACTCCCATTTCATCAGGAGAATGCAGGAATTGTAGGACGAGTAAGTAAGGTACTGAATAAAACAAATTGTTCTATCACGTGCTACAAATATTTATTAATAAACATAGATATGTACCGAGATTTTAGTCTCAAAATTATCTGGAGGCATATGATACGATCCAGTTAAAAGCACTCAATGAAAACGACCATGCAGGCATGTATAAATTGAAACAACTTGAACCTAAATCACCTTGAATTTTCACATATGCGCTCACCACACACGCATGGAGAAAATAGATTCAAAACATATGAAACAATAGCCAACAAATAGTTCGCTTACTTTTCAGCATATGGAATAAGAAAGCAGGCAACTGGAACTGCCGAAATTCAAGAAAAATGAGAATGTGTACTGGAACAATATTTACAATCATAATTGTTCATAAAAACATCATCATTCGAGGTGCGAAAGTAGGGCAGAGCACAAGAAATACTTACTGTCTTGCCTGATGTACAATTTACTTTGATCTCTGCACCATTAACTTCCTCAACTTCTCCATCTACCCAAGCTTCCTCAGGATCCTCCACCCATACTTGAGATCCAACTGCTGTACTGGCTGAGACAGTCTACAATAAAGAGAGTTGTCATTAGTCAAAAGAAATCAAAAGGACATGAACAAATGAATATCCAAATTGATAACTTATTTCATATGTAAAACACATTGCAATTCTTAGTTCTTGGCAGATCTAATTCAGGAATTCAAATCACAGTTATACCACCACAAGCTCAAATCCTCACTCTGGCACAATAAATCAGCTCTGCAGTTTAATTGGAGGTCCGGATTTACATCCATGCGGCATAACAATCAATGAATCATGAAAAACAAATACCAGGAATACAATATCCAAAGAGGTTGCAAACTACATCAGTGATTAATGCATGCATACATTATCCCGTAATACTTCTTCTACCATCTTGATATTCACAAATTTTTTAATGGGCAAGTGAAAAACTGCAATGGTGAATATCATAATTATTCATGAGAACATCAAGAATTTAGTGAACCTACATCATTTCTTGCCAAAATATGTGCCTAAGTGCGCCGGTTTTCAGCTTAAGCACGTTAACATCCGGAAAAAGAAATACACCTCAGAAGTCAGAACATATGAGCAAGCCTTATTCTCTGCACCATCATATTAAGCAGAATTTATAGAATTCCACACTCAAACCAATAGGAACAAAATCAATTTACCATTTTGAAGGTCGAAAGCAGTCAGACCCCAGAATTTCTTTCTTTAAATTCTCAATGCCAGAAGACCCATCAAAAATTACTTCCAATAATCCGCATATGTACAACAACAACGTCCCTCAGGTGAACGCAACTTTCCCTATATTCTATAACATCCCTTTCTCCCGCTCCGTGTTCCTTGTTCTATATCAACAAGAAACGTGGACGCGATTACAATGCCATTTTTTTCTGTGCCTTTCTCCCGCATATATATGCGACCTTCATCAATTTTTCTCCTCCATTTTCTAGGTACGCGATTCATATACACATATTTTCGACAATTGATAAATTACATGCAGATCAATGTTGTATCAAAAGGAAACCATAACCCCCCTCTGCAACTGATCTTTCCTTCCTTGTTCTCTAGTATTTCTCTTTCACATAGAATAGAATGCACAACAACGCCAACCGAATACATGAACGTTGAGACGGAATCCGTGTACCAATGTTTTCACCTGGGCTCTGCTCCATTTGCCAAACTCTTTTTTTTTTTTTTTTTTTATGTTTGGACAAAATGCATTTTCACTCCTAAACTTTACGTCCAGTCTCATTTACGCCCTTAAACTATCAACTGTTACATTTCCCCCCTCAAAATGTATTTATGTATTATCTGTACTTATAATCTTTTTATCTCTAATATAATCATAGTAATTTTAATATTGAAATGTTAAGACAATTTATTTAGGGATAAAAAAAATTTACATCCATGCAAGTTTGATGTAGTCCATTTGATATCGTCGTATCTGAGAATAAACTCGACTCCCTATTATTTACAAAACTTTAGGTCTTCTTTTTCATTTTCGATTACTCGATAATTTGCACACGCACAAATTCCTTTTTTGATAGGCCCAAAAATCCTTTCACAAAATAATCCACCTTTTACCCGTTAATTAGTTTTGTAACAACGATTTTAGACTTTCACACCTGAACTAAATTTCTTTACATATTGTTATCTCTGCTTCGCATTTTGTTGCATATAATCATTCATACATTACATTTTTTACAAAAGACCATCTTCAGCTACTTTTAGTGATTTTGGTGGCCTCAACTTTAAATACTTGGTAAGTACATGACTTTCATAAAAATAAATTTGTCCTTATTAAATAATAGAATGACTAATTTACCCTTACTAAACATATGCACATCATGTGTACACTAACCAAGCCAACAAAAACACAAAAAATTTATCGAAAGCATAATAAATTCCACCGAAACTACTAAAAATTTAACGGAGATTTAAAAAAAAAAACACACACACACACAAAGTAAAGATAACAGCACACTAGAAAATTTAATTTGGATGTGAAAATATAAAAGCACTTGCATTAAATTTGTAGTTCTCTCTCTATAAAATATTATACTAGCCCTAGAAAAAAGTTATTTAATTTGACGGAGTGGGCGTTCATGAACCAAAAAACGCTTTTATAACACCGTATAACACGATTTAAATGTGTCAATGCCATCTTATCCTATACAGAAACAGGATATATGCATCTATAAATGGCTTCATTGCTGCTTCAATGAAAAATAAATACAAGTAAAAATAAAAAATACATCACAAAGCATATACTTTTGAGTTTTGAGCCCCAGTTTTCATGTATGCATAAAATGGACACTTATCAAAGTCTTGTATAGGAAACTGTATTTCCACTCAAGAATCACCAAATGGAAAATCTTTGCTTCTTCGACGTTGTATGATCGAGTCTCAAATAGACTTCGTCGTCTGATCTGACAGTTGCGATCCTCCTACATTCTGATAGTTCGATCTCACATTCTGAAACTCATGCAAGAAAATTATCGGATTTTCATAAATATGCAAAATCTAATATTTTTGTATAGCCGTATGATAGTTATGTAAAAAAATTGACATATCAGTACCTCTAGCAGTGTAATGTAGTAGAAATCCTCCATATGCTGCATAAGAGCAGTTCCATCTCTAATAGCCCGGAAAATGTTTATTTCCGTGTTCAATATATTATCTATGAGTTCTTTCTCACCTCTCATCTGTATACAGGGTTGTAAACGGACGAAAGTATCATAAGCACGTCGGCTTAAAATTAACAATTTATAACTAAAAGTAGAAGAAAAAACTTCCACATGTACTACGATCATTTTTTCAACTTTTTATCCGTTACTTTCAAATGTTTCAGATTGTCATCTGTACTTTGTAAAAAAATTCAGATTGTCATCTCGGCCATTTAGGTGTTAACATGTGTCTCATTTCCGGCAAAAAATTAACAATTTCCAGCAAAAAAATGAATCACCTGTTAATACCTAAATGACAATCTGAAAATTTTTACAAAGTATAAATGACAATCTAAAACGTTTGAAAGTTCGAATAAAAAGTTGAAAAAAAGGTTTTAATACAGGGGGTAAGTTGTTTTTTACTCTTAAAAGTATTTAAAGTTTGAAAATCTGGGAAATGAAACCAATGGATTTTGGGAACATACGAATTCGCCGACAAGAACATCAGGTGTTGCTTCTCCAATAACATCAGCTTGATATCCGTCCTCTAGAACGTCGATATTTTCCTGCAACAAGACAGTCCACATTTTTCGCATATTTTTTTGTGACCCTATGTTATGACAACATCAGGAATTTATTCAAATTACACATAAGTTAGATTTCTAAATCAAGATACCTACATTGTCATCTCTTTTGACATCTCCGCGAGCAACCAGACAAACTGGTTGAGCTACATGGCAGTATCCCATCAAACGAGGCACCGTCGGTATGATGTCCCTGTGATTCACAACTCTCCAACTATCCTTCACTTTCTGCCATTAAAAGAATAATAGGGGGGGAAAAGTTAAGAAATTAATCAGAAATGCGTTGATGTTGAGACTTGAATCATTACCGGAAACCCTGCAAAAAAATTTCAAAGAAAACCTAAAGTTGATCAATTAGAATTACCTCATTGTAGACTTCAGCAAATCTTCTGTTTCCGACTCTAGGCGATCCGAAATTGTACATTGTCACACTAATAGCTCCGTGCCTGATTGCAAAACATGAATATAGAGAAATCACTACAAATTTGAAATTTCCGTGGATCATTAAAAATAGTAGGGATGCTTACACTGGTATACCTTGAGATTTAGTCTAATTACAAAAACTTCCCCTAAAGTTTGAGAAATTACAAAAACTTCCCCCAATCAAAGAAATTACACTGCCTCTTAACCAATTAATTTTGATAATTACACTACATCCAATTGATGAATTATGACTATTATAGCATGCGTTAGGCGAAAAATCAAGGTATTAGGGGAAGTCCTTGTAATTTCTGAAACTTGAGATGAGTACGGCGTTCTAACTATCCCAAAATAATATTGCATGAAAAAGTTGAAAGGAAGAACATATTACTTTGCTAGTTGACTTGACGATAGTTCAAGAGCCAGAAGGGTAGCTAATGCACCACCCAAACTATGCCCCGTTACATAAATATGCCATTTCGAGGGCGGATCAATCGAATCACCTCTGCCATAAAGCATATTTATTTAGTGAATAATATAATTGTAAGAATTTTATTTTTTAATTTTAAGAAAATTATTTACCTGTGACCAATAGCTTGTTTGATGAGTGAGATAAGCCTTGTTCTAACAGAATCATATGCACTTAAAAAACCACTATGAACCTGAATTTCTTCCTTAAAATCACCACCTATTCTTTCAGGATTTAGTCTGTACAATACAGACGAGACGTCAAATACTCAGGATGGCAAGCATTCAATTATAATGTTTGACTAAAAAAATGAATTAAAAAAAGGTATAGAGCAAAATCATCTTTTGTAGAAAATGAATGCATTACCCTGCTGGAACCATCATCAAATCTGTTCGCAGATCCTTCCACCTTGACTGCCACAATCGAATTTCAACATGCTTTAACCAAAAAAAGGAAAAGGGACAAATTTTTGCAATTATTAAAGAAGTTCCAGAAACCTACTTGTTCTGTTCCCCTGAAAGCAATGACAAGTCTTTTCCTTTTCAGATCTCGCCAAATTGCTACCTACACCCATTACAAAGTGCAGAATCACTAGTGCCGCGTGTGGACGGAAGGATTTGAGGGGAGGGATTTCAAATATCTCATGCACAATGATCCACAAAATATCTTAAAACAGGAGCTCAAGGATTTGAAATCAATTTTAATATGAATTTATTCATTTTTGTAAAAAAAAAAATTACGTTTGCATATGAGTTTCAATTTCCTAATCATATAAGTGCATAATATCTTAATCTTTATTCTAATTATTGAAAACATCAGACTAAAGAACCTGCCTCAGTGTCTGTTTCTTCATTATCCAAGAAACAAATTTTCTCAAACTCGGACTTAATAAACGTCGGATGCCCCAATGCATTAGCTAGCATTGCCCAAGCCTCCATGGCACTCTCGGCTGTGGAGAAAAGGGCCCTCATTTCCTCAGCTTCTCTCTCATCCAATATTAATCCACTTGACATTGTTTCATTTTCTTCTTTTCCTGAATCTTCTTTGTCACCTTTGTTTAATTTAGAAATTGCAGCATTCACAACCATTAATCCACCCAAAACAGAGTCCGTTTGCCTTAGTATATCTTGTGTCATTTTCTTGATGTCCAGTAGAGATGCCGGTCTGTTGTTCATGTCCCTCGATTCATCATCGTCGTCATCATCATCCTCATCATCACTGGGTGTAGCTAAACCAGACTCAACATAATTCGCATCAGCAATTTCGCGCGATTGCAACCCGAAATTCTTTAATACGTCAAGTCCATCCCATTTTATTTTCTCGGGAGGAGGAAGCCCGAGTTTCTCAACTATAGAGTGACTAACAGAATCAGCTAACTTCATCCAAAACTGATCTTGTGGGGTGTCATCAGTATTCTCAGCTATATTGTCATCTGACTCATTCATAGGGATGCTTTCGGGATTCTCCTTCTCTTGATGTGCATCTGTCTCTACGTTACGGTCCCTTGAGGTTTCAGTGTTGGAAAACCAATCCTTTTGAAGATATGATTCATTAAGAGACTTCAGCTGTCCAAAAGCAAACTGCACGAATTCACGGGCCTGAACGGTTTCTGACCCCATAATCATCTTTAAAGCAGGCTCAAAACCGTGTTTTTGGAGAAATTCGGTTACTATTGGGATTTTCCACCATTTCTTTTCATCGTCGAGTTTTTCGAAACTCTTGTACTTTATCTGAAACTCAGTTGGGAAGACAAGGAAAATTGTATACATCAAAGATATGATATGGACATTAAACTACAACAAGGTACCCCCTAAAGTGACGGAATTCGCGCTACATGTCTTGTCACTGAATTGTTTGCTAGTTCGTGATGGTTTTTTCTATTAATGTCTTGAGAAATCTGTCACATATGCTCTCAATCTATCACTAATACAATTTCATCACAAAATGGTTTCACTGACAAAGGCTAGTGAAGGAAAAATGAAATAGTGATTTCAGATGATGCACTAAGATATTCCTTCTAATCTTTCCTGTTTGCAGTAGATCACATAATTAACTAAGGGAAAATATTAAATATATTTTTCAGATCGTGCACGTATTATTTAACGACTGAGACTTCAATCTTATTAGATAAATTCCTTGATTTTTCAACTGTCCACAAAGGAAACTCACCTCTAGTTCTATCTTTCCACCACCTCCCATCCCTTCCAAGTCAAGAAGCACTTCATGGGGCTCTCCTAAACAAAGAAGAGCTTGTCATTTGATCATTCTATAAATGCATCTTCTTTTGCAAAATGCTATAATCTGCACAAAATTAATTTTACATTCGTTCTTTTATCAGTGAGCTAATGGTTTTTTCCCCAAATCACAGTTTACATGGTTGTAGTAGAAACGAGGTTTAGGCTTGACGATATGACTAATAACATGTTAATGTGGAGTATGCTGTCATAAATTATGCCATCGCAGAGAAAATAAAAAAATGAAAGGAAAAATTAAAATTAATCATACCATCACAGATATCTGCCAAATCAACAGCTGTATTTCCCATACGTTTGTGTGGAGTCACGAGATTTGCATCCCAAGCTGCTACCTGAATGTTTAATACTAGAAAAATGAAATAGGGTAGCAGCTAAAAAAACCAAAGAGAAGGAATTTGTAATAACCTGAAGACTGTGCACAGGTGGCTGCTTGATGTTCAAAGCAAACTCCTCGTTCCATGTCGGTTCTTTTGTCCTGACAATTTTCAATAGAAAAGGTCATTTGGTATAAACTGCCGCATAGTCCTTTAAATACAGAGATTGAACAGGTATTTCACATAATCAGTGGAAATAACTCTCCATATCTAATAAGCTGGTAAGAAACGAAATTCTTCATCAGGACTTACCCCCACTTGACCTTGCTTTTTGCTACCTGACAGTCTAATTGCATGACCACATATGGATCACTAGTTCCCTGCCAATAGATAAAGACAGTGTTATGGAGTCTTAGCAAAGTATATAAAGACAGTGTTATGGAGTCTTAGCAAAGTTTATCAGTTTTACAAATGGAATATTCACTGCCAAAGCTCATGGAAGAAAGAATTCGAGAACATTACCCTACCCATGGATCCATTGCAGGAAAATTGTAACCTTTCTTCAGCTTTACGAATAATTGGCCATCATAAATTTCCCGTAGAAATGACCTAAGAATTCCAATTCGATGTTTTAAGGAAAGATTTGAAGCATGTGAAAAACACACATACACACATACATATCACGGAGAAGTTTCTGCAGTTGAATTTAACCATATAGATTCCCACGGAAAGAAAGAAATTTGAAATCACAGTACGAGCCTAACGGTATGCTTGGACCTTATATTAATAAGGAAATTACACTAAAATTCAATGATCAAATATAGATAGAAACAGACAGCATTAATCATCAAATCAATTTTAATTATGATACTTTCACTTCGAGTGTATCATAAGTCCGTTACTTTTTCTTTCTTCTTTTTTGTCTACTGAGGAAAAAGTATAAACTTCATACTCGGAAAGGAAAAATGTCTGGCACTTGGCTGCATCAATCTCGGGCGCCCCGACTTTTCCCTGATGACAAAAGTACAACACAAGGAGCAAAGTTCAAGAAATCATGAATTCATTAACCAGCAAGAATTGCCTTTTCAAATGCCATAACTTCTGAGAATTTTGCAGCTCTTATATGAAAAGGGAGTACCCCTACAAACACCACACAGCCTGTATAAATTCGAAAAGAGAAGCCGTATTACTATATGGAAACTTAAAAAGACAAGAGCTTTTGATGAAGAAACCTCCACTTAATACCCAAAACAATCCAGCGATTACCATGTCGAAAATTACAGGGCACCTCATTAGACATAAAGAACAATAAACAAGATTCTTATTACATTTCAACAAAAAAATATTATAAAAATGAGATAAGAAATGGTAGAAAAACAGTAGAAAATCGATCACCAAACCACATCATCGGCAGTAATCCACTAAAAATCAATTCCAAAATAGACTATAATAGTAGAACCCCATCATACACCAAGAAATTAAAACCCCATATAACAAAACTGCCAAAAAAAACCCAAATGCAAACAAACTCCCCATCAGCTTCTCAAGAAACAAGCCTAAAATTCAAATAAACAAGTAAATAAAAGCTTAGAAACACAGGTGAGAGTATTACACGAGGAGTGGTGTAAGCTTCAAACGCAAAACCAGCAAGAATGACAGCCAAGTTAATATCAAACGGAGGCCTCTCATTTTCTCCCTCCTTCGAAACAGACCTCTCAATCTCAGCGCTGCTACTACTGCTACTAACACTGCTCGCCTTGCAATAATTACTGAATCTGGAACTCAAAACCCCATCAAATTTCTTCGCGGGAAACAGCTTCCTGGAAAGCAAGATTTTTCTGGAGAAGGAAAAGCAACGAGGGTTCTTCAAGTGAATGAGCTTAGGGGAGGTGGTGGGCAAGAAATTGACGTGGGAATGGAGTTGGAGAGCTGCCGCCATGGATGGATGGAGGTGAAGCTTTTTGGGCGAATGGCGTATGAATTTGGAGCACTTATAAAAGTGGTTGTAAGAATGTACGCGAATGTGGGGGGCGCCCATACCCCCAACGGTCCTTCTCGATATTATTTTGTTTTTCAATTTTCCTCCTTAATTTTTGGTGGGCTGTGAGGTATTATTAACTTTTAATTATTTATTATAATACACAAATACAATTTATACGATACAAATATGAAACGATCTGAATATGATCATACAAGTTTTTTGAAAAAAATCTACATAAGAAGTATCTGATATAAGTATCCAGACCCGTATATTAGAAATTATTTATTTATGTATTCTAATTATATATTTCATATTTCATGAGAAAGTATTTTATATATATATATATATATATTTTTTAGTAATGAAAAACAGCTAAAAATTGAGCTCATTTGACTGAATATAGTAAATAGTAATATACTATATAATAGAAATTAATAATTATAAAATAATTATTCCTTGTTTTTTTTAAATAAACACGTCATCCGGTTGTGCCAATTGGGGGTGTATATTAAAAATAATAATAAATTAGTTTTATACAACTTAAAATAAAAAGTTAATGTTGTAGATTAAATTTTTTTAAAAAATTGAATATTTGAAAAGAAAAGGTTGATCTATTGACTATTTAAGAGTAGGATAAGATATAAAACAACAATAAAAAGTATAATATGTGAAATAATCTTATTGAAAAGTATGGGGTGTTTGCAAACTCTACTCCATAAGTAGAAGTGAAAGCAGAAGTAAAAGTGACAAAAAATCGCAGTAGTAAAAGCGGTGAGTGTTTGGAAAAAAAAAAGTGATAAGCAGAAAAATAATCAGTTGAGTGTTTGCAAAGGAAAATTGATAAACACTTTTAATTTTTATAAATTTACTAATTTACCCTAAAATACTTCGAAATAATTTTTGATATTATAATATGATCTAAATATTATATTGAATAAAAATTATTATAAGTTATTATAATTTTGTATAAGATTATGTATAATTAATTAAACGAATTATTTGATATATATATTTATTTATTTATAAATAAGAAAAGATTTATTCGGTAATTTTTAGATTTTTTAGTTATTATGAGACATTTAGAGATTACGAAAATAGTAGAAAAAGAAAAAATAGGTAACAAGTAGAAAAAGTAAAGACGTAAGAAATATATAAATTCTATAGTTGTATTTGCATTTAAAAGATTAATGTAGGAATATTAATATTTTATGAGGATATTATTGTCAAATAGAATTTTAATTAACCGTATAATCTATAAGCAGAATTCAAAAGCATGCCCTGGCCTGCTTCTGGATTCTGGCTTATTTCTGCTTATTTTAAGCAGAAGTTGGGTTTCCAAACACTCCAAAACTGCTAAAAATAAGCGTTTATCTCATAAGTACTTATTTTTAGAGTTTGCAAACACTCCCTATGTGTCTTGAATTTTAAAAAAATTCAGACAATTCTTATACTTGTAACCGAAAATCATTTTAATTTTTGAGATAGCTTAATAAAAGAGTATTTGTAATCTATTAACACGTCATAAGGACGAAAAATATAACTTTTGAAACTTATTGGGAATTCATATATAATTTCGTCTAACAAAGGGCTTAAATATAATTTATTTTGTATTACAATGTTGCGAAATGCGAACGAATAATATTAGTATTGTTGTGAAACTCATGCTCTAAATGTAGCTTAATATGGCCTAATTTGAATTTGAGCGCAACTTTTTCATTAATTATATGTTTGACTTTGTTTGGACTTTTGAATTATGAGATGCTCTTTTGAGAAACAATACATAAATAGAGAAAACCAACAAAATACATTATCTTATTCGTTCTTCCTTAATTGAATATCAGAACTTTGAATTCTCGATATTTTTAACGTATTACAACAAAGGACAAAGGGTACGAAATTATACAAACATATATATAAGTTGGGCAACATTAAGATTTTTTTTTAATAACTAGAAGCTATGAGCTTATTATGTATTCAGCTTTTACAATTGTATATTTAAGACATAAAGCTGTTGGTGATTGGAGGAGATTTCGGGAGATCCATAAAATAAAATTATAAAACGGTTGGAGATGAGTAAATTGCTACTGCTTTTGAGTCTTCAACCTATATGGTCGGAAGTCGTGTGATTTTCATTTTGTCCTCGTTTTGCCTTCAAATGTGCTTCACATTTGTTATTTGAGTCTTCAACCTATAAATTTGGTTGTTCAAAGTTCAAACCCTATTTTTGGCTCTTATATTGCTAAAATGGGCAAATGCTAATATGCTATGTATAAAAGATGTCTTCCAAGAATTTCCTAGTCCCAAATAGGGATGTTCACGAACCGAGCCGGTTCGCGAGTTGGTCGAGCCGAGCTGGTTAAGGTTCAAATTTGAATTCGAAAAGTTCGACGAGGTCGAACCGAGCCAAAGTTCGAACCGAACTCAAACCTTTTTATTCTTGTTCGCGGCTCGTGAGCCGACCTATTTTATTTAAAAAAAAATTATATATACATATATATATATGTATATATATATATATATACATAATTTTTTATTTTTTTTTAATTATATCTTGGGTTCGAACTCGAGACCGAGTCGAACCCGAACCGAACTCAACTCGAACCATTGGACGAACCGGACTTCGAATAAAAAAAATAGTGTTCGTCGAACTCGAACCGAACAAAATAAGTTCGAGCCGAACCTCGAGCCAGAAAAAAATAGCAAAGTTCGATTTGATTCGCTTCGTATACATCCCTAGTCCCAAATAAGTGAATAACAATAGAGAAAATTACTATCTTTAAAAATTTATAACTTTTCTTATGTCCACATTAGATTACCATAATTCTAAATAGTTAAGCCACTATACTTAAATGAGATAAAGTTTTAACAGTTGATAACACAAAAGATGCATATCTTAATCAAGAAAAAGCAGATCTCAAATGCAAATAGTCGTTTCTAATTAAACTTGTGCTTCTGTTAGTGCAGCAAGCTCCCTCAAGAAAAGCTGCAAACACATAGGAAGCTACTTCTAAGACACCATTTCTTATTCCCACTACGTATATATATACACAAACATAAACACAATTGGAAAACAAAAGGGAAGAAATAGAAACTAATGCATAAGCGCAACCGCAGCTTCCTGCACTAAAGGCTGTGTGACATGCACAAAATGCTCCGCCTCCCTCTCCATTTCCTCCCTACATCTCTCCGCCCCGCCGCCTTCCCCCATTTTCTTCACAAACGCCACAAACTTCCTCCAATTCTCCTGCTGAAACAAATCCGGATTCATCCTCAAGTACGTAAAGGCACACATACTCTCGTCCCCTTCCAGACCGGATGCACTCAGGATCTGCTCGTGCGCATACTCATCATACCTCGGGAGGGCGTTTTCCCCTGCGAGAGGGACCTTCGCCTCCTGCGTGGCCAGGGAGACTTGCTTCACGAGCTTCTCGGGAGCACACAGAGCATCCTGGGGCTGCTCGTGGTCCCTCATCTCGATGCAGGTGAAGTTGAAGACAGCCCCATGGCGGGCGAGCATCCGGGCGATGGGGAGGTATCCGTCGCGGAAACGGGTGTTGTAGTAGCCCGCGGTCAGCTCGGGAGCGTGGGACCGGGTCCCATAGTGCCAGTGGATGCCGGCTACTTTGACGGAGATCTTTACTCCTTTGTTTTGGAAGGTGGCGGCAGCTGATTGGAGGATGCGTTCGCCATGGTCGAGCAGCATTTGGGAGTACCACGAGAGGAAGAAATTGCCATATTCACTGTTCCAGCCACCGTCTTCCTTTTTGAAGAAGTTTGTGTCTTCGGGCCAGTTGTTGTATTGCCCCGCATCGGTGGGGCCCGTGTGGCCCCACTCGGGTTTGCCTCTGGCCTCAGCTGCAGCTTTCAGGCTGCTTAGCATGTACTGCAAAAATGGTGGGAGTATGATGAGAAAACAGAATAACTAGGGTATTTGTAAAAGCTTATGCTTATGGAGATATCAATATCGCAACTCAATTGGTCTCTATTTATTGTAAATTCTTTGACAAGGGAAGTTTTTGTAATTTTTCAAATCTCACGTTAAGTTCGTGTAATTGGGCCAAACCGAAAGGCTTATCAGTTCTTTTAGATTTTGCAAACATTTCCAAAGTAAGATTCTATCATGTATATGATATAAGTAACAATCAAAATTTGCAGCTGTGAGGGAGAAATAGTACCTTATCATAACACTGAAAGGCTCCGATTCCAGGGAATTTCCATGTACCATTTGCCTCAGGGTATGACGGATAACGAAGCTCCCCTGCCGGACCCATCCCGACTTGTATTTCCTGTACGAGGGGAAAAGAAGAGTCTTTTCAATAACAAATCTATAAAAATCCCACAAGCAAAACCAACACACATTCCAAATTTATGAAGTCAGCAAAGATTTTCCAAACACTTACCACAATGGTGTCACCAAGAAGATGATCAAATGTGTCTCTGAAAGCCCGCATGAAATCAGAATAGCACTGCACAGGACTTCTTCCCTTGAGCACTGGGAGTGTATCACAACCAAGTGATAGATATTCATAATTCCTCCTACCCCACTGGTCTGTGAAAGCAAGATCAGGATCCTTGTCAATCTCCTCAACAACCCATTTGGGCAGAGGAATCCTGGAAAAGTAGAATCATTACATTGTTAAGAACAATCATTTGTGCAGAAAGAATGAATAGACACTTAAGAAGCACATTCAGAATCAATTCTTGGGCATCTGCAAAGAAAAAGAACCTACTATAGCAGAAATTATCCCATCAGCAGGACTGGAAATGTTCGAATATTCTAATTTAGTTCAAAATTCTAGAATGTGTTGAACATTTTTCATATTAATTTACAAATCTCTGCGCTATTATTCAGATTGAATCAGTTCTAAATTTTCCAGACATTTATCACCTTTCCCAACACTTTCCACCTTTTAAGTATTAGAAAAGGTCTGCAGCCCCACACAAGATCCTAAGGAAAATACTGATCCACCGACCCACGTGAAAACACCAAAATCAACGCAATCTTGGACCCATCACCACACCATACCATTTTAATTTTTAACCCAGAAAACTTCAATTACTGGCATCAACAAAGGTGGTAAATGCATAAAATATGAACTAAACAAGAAGTAAAAACTAAAAAGAGGGAAAAGAAATATGAGCGAGCTTACGTGCACGAATCCCCAACATTTCCACCGCACTGATGAAACGACATCACGGCCTGCACTTTGAGCCCGTGTTTCTTCGCCATCTCCATGAGCTCCGCATAGCCGCCCCAATTATACTCCCCAGGTTTCTCCCCCTCTACCAATCCCCACCACACGTCCATCATTATCCCTTCCACACCAGCGCTCTTCAGCGCCTGCAGACTCGCGTTCATCGCCTTCTTCCTATTCACCGTATGATTCCACGTCACGCTATCCAGCGGCATCATAACGAACACCGGCACCCCCTTTTTGCCCTCCTTCCCCTGCGGCCGCCCCCCCAACACGTGCTCCACGTCGTCTAGGGTGAGCGGCGGCGGAGACATCAGCGCCTGCGCCGCCACCGACAGGTCCGGCCGCATTCCGCCGCGGACAGGGCTCAAAGGCGGCGACGGAGACACACGATTGTCAATATCCGGCACGGAAACACGCACATTCGCCGCCGCAGGAGACCTCCACACAGCGCTGACGGCGGTAGGCGACGGCGCCTCGCCGGAAACCGCACCTGCGTCAACCGACAGCGGCGCGCCGGAAATCGCTCCAATCTGATGGGGCAGACTCATCGCCATTAAACACAAATCCCAAACCTCACGAAGAAGAAACTAAACTACGCACAAATCTCAGACCTCACGAAGAAGAAGAAACTGCAATGTGAAAGCAAGATCGGCGTGAAGAAAGAAGAGGGGGGAATGATTTTGAAATCTAGAGAGAGAAAATAATGTTGTTTCTGTTAGAGAGAGAAGATGCAGCTAGAGAAGAGACGCCATTGACGGGGTATTTATAGGGACTGAGCGAAGCTCCCGTGAAGAAGATAAGATATTAGAAGAATGGGACCATGGAACTCGGGACACGTGTAAAGTAGACACGTGGCGGATTTGTGGCGGGTGCGGAGGCGACGGCTGTGATCTGCTGAGGCTCACGTGAATGGACGGTGGGATTTGACGCCTCGTGAAGGTTCCTTCCGGTGTGGCGGTACCAAGAAAAATGTGGTAATTAAGGATTTTGTTGGGCTTTGGCGTTTTGCTTTCTAATTTCTATGGCTTGTTTAAGTCCACAAAAAATGAAAATTTGTCAATTATTATATGTTTATTATTTATTTGTTTTGACTTATAACATTTTGGGTTTCACACTTTTATTTTTATGAATATTATTTTATATTAAAAATATTGACAATTTATCAAGAACTTATATACTTAAAATTAATATAAACAAATAAATGCATTAAACAAACATGTCCCTAGTAAAAGATATTCCAGCTGATATATTTACCTTTACAACTAAACCAAAAGTTATCGGGTATTCGGACTTTTTTAAAAATATATATACATATACACACCGTGCCTAAGGATTCGATCCGGGTCATTGTCTTCGGGTATTCGGACTTAATATATGTTATCCCCAAAAGATACTTTATAAATGGGGAAAAATTTATAATTAATATCGATGGTATTCGGGCCGGATTCATTCTTAATGAATCAGATCGATGTAAAAGTAGATATGAAAGCCCAATCTTTATCCGAAATCCCACGCGGCAGGAATCAATGGGCCTACTTGAAAGCCCATTTATTAATTTAAATGGACTATTGGACTTGATCAAGGTCTACTTTTAGTCGATAAAATTCATGAAAATTAAGGCGGAATATCTTTTACTTCAAAATAGAAACTTAAAAATATCCCTATTTTTTAATGTGTTGTAAATTCATGAAAATTAAGGCGGAATACCTTTATTAATTCCGGCTTAATATATTAGTATATTAGTATCGTTCTTACGTAAAATTCTATTTTGCTTCACTTGACCACCACACATTAAAAAATAGGGATAAATATTTTTTGTCATCCGAACTAAGGGCGACTCCACATGGAGTCTAGTGGGGTCAAATTCTATTCCAATTAAATATTTATAATATTTAACATGTAATATTTGATTAATTTATATAATTTTGATATTTTGACCCCATATTATAATTAAAAAATTTGTAATCGACCCCCACAATTAGAAAATATTTACTTTCTTGATTTATTATCTAGTTGAATTTAATATGATCATGTTAAAATTTTGTTAGATACCCGATTCATTTTATTTTCTACAATAGATTGTCCTAATTAACAATTCCTTCCTTTTGGGAGTTGTTAAATAGCATAGTGTATTCTTATATTTTCTTGGATTTGGGCAAATAACATAGTGTATTCTTATATTTTCTTGAATTTCGCCAATAGTATAGGACTGTTACAATATATATATATATTTAAAATGATTCTTACAATATTTTATTAAACATAAAAATTGGTGTATTAAATAATTAATATATCCATTTTTAATAAAGTAAATTATCTCTTAATTTACATGGATAGATTTTAATCTAATTGGACATGGTTGTTTCTGCATAGAAATTTGGTAAGTTATATAATCTGATGTTTGTAATAGGTAATATTACAATAATCTTTTGAGTTTATTAAGTAATATTATAATAATCTTTTGAATTTATTAAATTAAATGATTGGCCCACCAATGTCCAATAGTCCTGAGTTTACGTGTCAAACCAAGGCTAATTTCGTAATGAAGTAAACACCATTTTATAATATGCTAACTAACAAAATATTTCAATATATTCAAATAAACTAATTGTTAATGCCTAATAAATAGATTTTATCATTTTATATAGATTAAATAAATCAATTCATAAATTACTTTTTGTAATAGTTCAGTGAGATTTTTTACTAATTTATATATTTTAATATTTTATAAAAATTTACATATATAATTATAAATGTCTATTTAGTGATGTTTAAAAAAAATTTTTTTGACCTCACTGATTAATAATTCTGGAGTCGCCCCTGATCCGAACTATGCCAATTTTTACAATTTACCATCCAAATAAACTTTTATTACAAACCGCCATCCAATCTTTGCATTTGTGACAAACCGCCATCTGAAACTTTTTTTTTTTTCTTCTAAATGTGTGTAATTCAATCTGAACCATTATGCATGTGACCCGGATCCATCCAATCTTCTGCTGTACCTCTAAATAATTCCTGAGCAATCTGAAACCTCCACTTAGGTTCAATAATGTCAAAAGGCTATACACTCACATGCATAATGCCCTATTTATATAGATAGTTTTTCTTATATATGTGTGTAATGTTCAAGTAACAGGAGTTTATCTACACAAATTTGCACATCAAATAAAAGTAAAATAGTCCAAAAAACACATTCTGGGCTATATATTTTTAGGGCCGGGTTTCCCTAATTAATACAATGCTATATAGAAACAAACGGATTACTTAATTAACTATTGAATTAGTAGAATTGTAGTCAAACACAAATGGAAAATACATACTACAATCCACCTTAAGCAAATTCAAGTTACTTAACACTCAAGAATCAAAAAATTCAAGTTACTTAACACTCAAGAATCAGATATGCTCCAAATAATGTGGCTAGTTCCAAATTGATAGTTTTAATATATATTTCATTTATTTTTAATTCAAAACAAATCCAGCTACTAATATATTACCATAAATTAGTTATAGTCCTATATAAATTGTATACATGATTCGCAAACCCTAGCTCCAGTTCAGATTTTCTAATTGTATACATGATTCGCAGATTTTCTATTTTTCGTTGCATGATGATGGAAACAAATAATTTTGGGTATGAGTATCTCGATATACGATGATGGTATAATTCCCCGGTGTACGTACACGCGATCCTATTATTGTGAGGACAAGCAACGGAGAGACATTCAAAGGCTCCGCGGAAGGAAGGAACTGATGATATCGATTGCTGTCTGTATTCTTTGGTGATAGACAGGTTTATTGAAAATACTTTGCCCAAATATATATAATTAAAGATGTGGATATATCTTTCGAAATTTAATCTTTAAATCAAAAAGAAAAAGAGACATGCATATATATTTAAGAATGATGAAGAATTTTCGATTTTCTTTAAATCAAATTAAAAACAGAGCTTAAAAACACAAAATTAGTGCTTGTCTAGAGCTTGCCGATGTCGTCGTCATCCCTAAACTCGATGTAATCGCCACCAGCAGCAGCGTCATCGTTGTCATCAAGCCTAGTGTTGTCGGGCAGCTCGCCATAGGCCTTCAACAATCTTGCTTCGTCAGGCATGTATTTGAGGATTACATCAGCTTTATGATCCTGATAATCACGCAGACCCACGAGGATGATATCGCTGCCAGCGATCCAAACCTTCTTCTGCATCGTCCCACGGATATGACAGAGGCGCTTAACGCCGTCGATGCACATCGCCTCGCACCTTCCGTTTCCCAGCATTCGCATCACCTGCGCGTACTCCTGCCCAGTCTCCTTGAAAACCAGCTCCCTCTTCTCCTCATCGCCATCCTTCTTTCCTCTCTTCCGATTCTTACCTCCCTTACCCTTATTCTTCGCCATAGCTACCAATCTCACAAATATTTCAGATTTTAATTCCTCGAATTCCTTCACCTCTTATATTTATAAGCGGAGGCGAGGATCTTCTTTCCTGTCGTCAGTTGGATTTCTAGTTCTACTTCACTTCGGCTTACTAATAATATAAATATATAATACTACTTCTACTTGACTGGCAAGTAAAATAATAATAATTATTTAGATTTGTATTAAATTAAATTTTTCGTGTTAATATTTATTTAGTGATTATCTTTACTATAATTATAATTTATGATAAATAAAAATATAATAAAATAATATTACATTAGCATAAAATAGAAATTTAAAAATATCGGAAAAAAGATAAATTTTAGAATGAAGAGAAAGAGGTTAATGTAATAATATATATATATGATTTGCAAGCCCTAGAGATTGGTTATCTGTATATATTTTATAAGGATGCTGGTGTAAGCATGTCCAAATTGTTTCTTGATTCTGTTAGATTTACTGGCCTACTTTCCCCTTCCTTAAACCCTAGTAACGTAACACGGGACCTATATGTATAAATATATATATCAAATTTATTTTTTTAAATCAAATAAATTAAAGGGGAAATATGAGATAAATCTTTAAATGTGGATTCAATTTTTAGTTTGCTCCTAATTTTCAAAAATATTTCAGTTCACTCCTGAGATGCATATTTTGAGTTTACTTCCCATTTTTCAGGGCACTTACGATATACCATTTAGATACGAGATTTTTGAGTTTTTTTACTTGTATAGCACAATACGTGGTCTCACATAACATGGGTTTAGAGCGATGTCGACAGGAGCCACGGATGAATGGGTTTTTCATTAATTATTTGAGAGGTAAACTCCATTATGACTTGGATGATGATGATGAATTCGATGATGACAGTGAGTGGTTTAATCGGATTAAAGTGGAAGATATGGACAAGGGGTTTGAATCTGATGAACGAGTGCGGTATGTCCGAAATTGGGGGATCAAATAGCGTGTCTGAAATGCGGGCTAGTTTCCATTGGCACTGCACGGTGAATTGGCTACACATGCGGTGCCAAAGAACATTGGTTTCTGGATGTCTAGATATTGGGTGGCGGCCTTCCAAAGACTACTTCATAGTTCATAGTTCATACACAATACAATTATTAGGACAAGAGTAATATATATTGTGAGATGGTGCCTGTCTTGTTGTAGCAATGTTATTCAGAGATAGGTTTTGTCCAATATTCTGAGAAGCTGTTAATTTAAGTTTTTAAGTTTCTTACACAAGTATATCTTTAGAATTGGAATAGAATTGAGAAATGTGATTTGATAGGCAGCTAATTTTCCGTAAGAGAAATTGATCGAGTATACATCTATTTTACTCCATGCGCGCAGTTGCTGAATAATAGGAAAATGTTTATTTACGCACCTTTTCAGATGGTTATGGTGGTGTGTGATTGATATGCTCAGATGGTTATATATGGTGGTGTACATGTGTGAATTGATTTGCACAACAAGCAACATTAATGGGATCCATGGGACATCAACCCTCTCATAAAACTCACAAACCAGATAGAGAAGAAAGGGTATTAATTTTAGTATATGGGTAGGCATTTTCCAAATTTGAGAATATTAATTTTAGTATTATTGGAGCTATAGGTTTTACTAATTAATACAATAAATATTACATGGTTTTTGAAAAGGGTATTTAACTATTAGATTAAAATCAATTAAGCACACGGATAACATTAATTATTAGTGGACCTAAGTTAGAATTGTAGTCAAACACAAATACTACAATTAAAAGAAAAACAAGTTACTTAACACTCAAGAATCAGATATGCTCCAAATAATTTGGATAAAAAGGAACAATAAATTAATAGTTTAATATAATATATAGTTTTATTATCTATTCCATTTATTTTGAATTCAAGTCAAATTCAGTGATTAAATTACCATAAATTAGTTATATTCCAAGATGTTGTATCCTAAATCAACTAGGAAAGGAAAAATTTTCCTATTCCTAAATTGTATAGACTTCCCGACCTAGGCCTATATATACAAGCTTTGTTTTAAGTTCGTGATTCATACTTACCTACGAAGCAAACCTATTATACCTTACTACAAGTCTTCGATATCAATGGCTTCTTCGCCCTTCCTCGTTCTCCCTCTTGATCAAGAAAACACTCACCAATCTGTGCTCTTCAGCCTCGAACATGACAAACCCTTCACCTTTCATGGCCTCAACCTTAAAGACAATCGTTGTGTTGGTTCCTCGCATGGATGGTTAGCTATCTTGGACGAAAATTCGAACCCATATCTCTTTAACCCCTTCTCCTCAACCCGAATAAACCTTCCCGAAAAACACACTCTCCCTCATTACATTCGTCGTAGCGAAGGTTTCGGGCCGCTTCGGGGGCCCTTTCTTTCCAAAATCGATAAAGTTGTTTTGTGTAGAAGCCCTTCTCGTGATTACAAGAATTGTGTAGTTGTGGTAATGTACAGCGCTGCTTTATGCGAGACGAAGGTCGCCTTCTGCCGGCCTGGAGACGAACGTTGGAGCCCTCTTGAATCCGGAATTGATACGTGTTACGACGTTGTTTGTTGTGATCGGACGAACACGGTGTTCGTGCTTGGACCGGGGCCTGCAGTCGAATCTTGGGACTTCAACGAACTTATTCCGAGGAGGAAGATGATCATCAAAGATTCTTGTCCTATAGGGTTGACGGAAGCCGACCAAACTTACCCTAGTGATCTTTATACTTCCAAGTGGTACTTGGTTTCGTCTATGGGGGAGATATTTCTCGTGGTGAGGTTCATCGGCGAGTTCGTGAGGTATGACGGACAGGTGGTGTACGAAGCGGATACGTTCGAGGATTACAATTCGGCTCCATTGGTGTGCCCGTATAGAACGGTTGATTTCGACATCTATAAGATTGATTTCGATCGCCAGGAGTGGATTGAAGTGGAGAGTTTGAAGGATTATTCCATATTCGTGGGAGGAAATCAATCGACGATGGTGCCGATTAAGAATCATCAAGAATTGAAGAAGAACTGTATTTACTTTACAGATGATTATTGGGATCGAATGAATGAAGACGACTCGTATGGAGGTCACGATATGGGAGTCTTCGACTTGGAAGATGGCAGCATTGAGGCTATTTTGGAGGATCAAGAAGAAAGAATCGAGCCACCTCCGTTTTGGATTAATAGTCCTCACGATCATGAGCATGAGAATAGGCTTTTGTCTCTTCTTTACAATGCGAGTACAAAGTAAAAACAGTAGCTGGTAGCATAAATTTAGGGTGTAAGGGAACTTCCGTTTGAAATTCTTGTCATGTAAATCATGTTCTTACTAAGTATGTGTTGATGTATTGAAAGATAATATTAGTTTTGTTTTGTTTCGCAATGATATGAACTATTTTGACTATTTTGAAAGTTAGCAAAGATACAATGTATCTTTGGTATGGTGCTGTTGAATCGTGGGTTTGTGATTTTTTTCCCATATTTCTGGTACTTCTACAACAAAGTGATCCAATTATACAATTTGTTAAATAATTAATTCACAACAGAAGAGAACTCCAATGGAAGTTGTTGTTGATTTGGATCTTTTGGTAAATGGTAAAATGTCCAAAGAATAATGATGTTTAAACTAAAGATCATCTGGAGAATAGCTCTAATCTATTGAGATAACAAGCAGAGGCAGGATCTTGAAGGCAGCCACAGAAGCTCTCATCATCTTTTGGAAATGCTATTGGCAGGGGCCGGTCCGGGATTATCCCGACCTTCACAAGAAAAGCAAGAAATCAGGATGTAATTAGTTAAATCACTCATATACACACGCGCGAGCGTGCACATATATATATATAGAGGGAAGGCTCGCGCACATATATATATATAGAGGGAAGAGAAGGACCTTATCGATGTCAGTGTGGGCTGGTGTTTGATAACGAGCAACGGTTACAGCCAAGCCCGAGCCATCAGATAGCTCAAAAACTGATTGTATCTTGCTGTAAAAGAGAAATGATTCCAGAAATTTGTAAGAAACGGGTATTTATAAAGCGAAAAGGGTTATATTAAGAAGATCAGAATAGAATAGCTACCCTTTGCCATAAGTGGGTTCTCCAAACAGAACAGCACGTTTGTTGTCTTTTAAAGCACCAGCTAAAATTTCACTTGCACTTGCAGTTCCTTTATTTACCTACAAAAGAGTTCGATGCAAAACAGGAGTCGGACTAAACGGAAAATGCTTAGGAATTCCATTATTCAAAAAAAAAAAAAAAGGATTTGGAGTCGGCATACCAGCACCACTAGAGGTTCGGAAGCTGCCACTGTGTTGCTTCCATCTGTGTCGTATATATCTCTAACACCTCGACTATCGCAAATATATACAATCACACCCTTCTCCAACCTGATTAGATTAGCAATTAATGAGATATTCGGTCAGCAGAAGCAGCTAAAAGGTGTTATAATTCTTTCTGCAGAACATTAGACATAACAAATATCTGCTTAAGACCACCATCAAATACAATGGAACATCAAGGACTAGATACCCATGGTTGATAACCGTCACATTTTTCAATTGTAAGAATGTATTACGTAACAATATAAATTTCATTATATTTGTATGGCACATTGATAACTTCTATTAAAACTCACCAAATCTTAGCAATTTCAACTCCTTCAGGGAACAGGCCACCACTGCAAAATCATCTTTGCAATTAATAAAAAAAGTAAAGCTTAGGGAAGATATTTTGATGGAGAATGATGAAATTTTTCTATCACCTATTATCTCGGAGGTCCAATATGAAGGCTTTTACATTATTTCCCCTCAATGTTTCTATTGCTTCTCTGACGGCACCTAAAAACAGAATTAATGATGTGAACTTCATGAAGCAGACCAGCAAAATACTAGAGCGACAAGCCTGATTATGCATCAAAGACCGTGACAAAAGAGCCTAAAATTTTCTTCCATATCATGACCAACAATTACATGCCATATGCAACACTATATAAAAAAGTCGTAAAGAAATGTGGTCCGATTACAGTGGAGAGGCAATTTAGGTAAGTAACCTTTACTTGATGCATGAAATTAATGGATCCGAATTTTACACAACCATTCAGAACAAATACATGGTGTCCAGATTAATTGATGAAAAGGATGAAAGAATACCAGAAGCATTTTGGTTGAACGATGTCAGTTTGATATATCCAATCAAAGGGCTGTCTTCCCCTGAACCAGGCGTCCGGCAGACCCGTGACTTAACTGGATTAAGTGAAACTTTCTCCCTTCTGCAAAACCAGAAACTAACGGATCAAATTCATAACACATTTATTTAAAACAAGATTATTATATATTGTATTAAAGCTTAGACAAATGCATTGAATTCTATAACTTTTGAAAATATAGTTCAATTTGAATTGAATTCTATGAACACAAAACGATTATAACCACCAAATTGGAACAAAACCAATAAAACATACATAACAAAGCAATTTATACACACAAAAATGAGGTTACCAACATTAAAGATAGGTGTTGCATTTCAGAACCATGACGTACAACTAGCTCCACTCCACTTCCTTCAGGGCCCCTGTGTATTTATTTATGGCATCTAGTCAATACAGAACCCAATTCAACAAAACCTTATAGATATGAACATCCTCCCATCAAACTGCACCATTACGAACAACATATATGTAGATACATACATGCATATAAAATGTCATATTTAAGCAAGATAGACTATAAAGAAAAAGAAATCTTGCTAATACAAAATAACTAGCAACATGATTCCATTATGTGGAGCCTCAAATGAATTTTTCTTAAATATAATAATTTGTTGTGCCATTCCAATTTGAAGCATTAGTTGGCCCAAATTAAACCAGCATCTTATGCTCAAGTTATCAATTGCAAAGTTGGTATAGGTAAACTCACTGCAAACGTTCAGCAGCATCATATATTTCCATGCTTTCTGTACTTGTATTATCAATCGCAAGGATTAAGTCCCCAGATGAAACTCCAGCTCTATATGCAGGACCTCCTGGGGCAGCCGAAACAACCACCAATCCCGAGGCTGACTTATCTTTCCCAGTTGGGTATCCAATAGAAAGCCCTACTCCTGTAAGAGTATTCCGTGTTCCGGACTGCCTTCAAAGGACATATGAACAAGTTTACAAACTAGAGAAATATGATTATGCTATACAGATTTTTTCAAGTTTAATATCATGGAAAAGGATGCTCTTCATGTCAAATAATTAGGCAGAAAATCAAAGCAAAAGGCCTGTACCCGCAGACTCTTAAACTTTTGAGGCTCCAGGAACCGAGTGAAAGGGTCATCCAGAGTAGAAACCATCTTCCTTATGGCCGCATCTATGTTACAACAGAAAAATAAAAGGTGAACAGCCAATTAACATAGGAATTTCAGTTCAACTATATAAAGATATTTTAATGGCAAACTGAAAACAATATTGCATAGTATCTTAAAAGGGTTGAACCATTGTAGTGAAGTATGATACACGTTTGTTCGAGCAACCAAACAATTTTACCTATAAACTGGAATTAGAATAATTGTTAAGATGTTTATAAGTTTTCTCTTTAGGAGATGTCAGTTATAGAATAGGACATTATATGAGTTTCACAATAAGTCACTTACAAGTCTCTTGTCTTGTATTCATAGGCTCATTGCGCAGTGCATTTTCTCTATATCTAAACCAACTCTGCCCGTTGAAGGTTTTATCAACATAAGCACGGTCAATTGTTCGCCAAGCTTCCAAAAAGAGAAGATTCTCTTCACTAAGGGCCACTAAAGAGTGTGGCAAGCAAAGAATTAGATCAGAAAACCCAAAACCCTAACTATCCCAAGCTGAATGGAAAACAACATAAAACAATGAAGCTTACATGAAGGAGTTCTGGTGACTGTGGCACCTAATGTCATGAAAATCATCACTCCAACAATAAGACGGGCAGAAAAAGCTGGAACCAGATTGTCAAACCTATCTGCACAATGTAGTTCTTTCTGGAGCCTGATGGCAAATCGACTAAGCTCAGGAACCAATTCAGTCACAAAAAAAACATGTAGGAAAGCAAATTTTTTGTCACGCCGACAAATTGACTTGAGAAACTCAACGTATTTACTGCTCCTATTCGCAGACCGGGATGAGAAACAAATTGAGCTATGCTGTTCTTTACTGGACAAACAGCACAATCGGCCTCCACTTCTCTTCACAAGAGAATGATTCCAATGGAGCGCCTGAAGGAATTCAATTAGCTCAATTCCAGTTTTGGTAGACTGATTAATTTAAGATAAATGAACACTAGATTACTCAACGTAAATCTCCCCTCACACTGCAAAATCAATCTCTAACACTCTCCACCAATTACGAAAATCTTACGACCCAAACACTAAATACGAAACACAATTGATAGACTCACTCAACAAGCAGGAAATGCAGAAATTGCAGCTATTCTCAAATCTTCTTTCCCAATTACAATTACAAACCTCCAAATATATAACAAAAGGATACCTCAGGAGGAGAAATGGTGGAACTTTTTCTGCGAGAATTGGTGAGGGGGAAAGTTGAAGAAGAGACCACAGCTGCGCAGCTTCCGAGAATCACTTCCATTTGATAAGTGCTTATTTTGTAGCCACGATTTATAAGCAACAAAATAATGTTTTGTATTTTTTATGGTTGGCGCTTTTAGCTTTTAGCTTTTAGCTCTTGTCTTTGTATAGAAAAAGCTTGTGGCCTTGAATTGTTTTGCGCCTCCGATCTCGTTTAGCGCTTTTGAAAATGGATGACGCTTTTGGTCCCACTAGAAAGCGATTTATCAAGAATATACTCACTTTTTGTGGATGAGGTTTTTTACTAAAATTCTTTTTTGGTATTTTGTGGTGAGCTAAAATTGGAAAAAATTAAATAAATAAATCCTTTGGATGAGATGACATTCCACCTATCGGGCCCACCACATGGTTTAGTTTTCAGCTCGAATAATGGTTTAAAAATAGGTTAAATATTAATAAATTAAGAAACGGAATTAAAGTGAATCAATTTGCTAATAAAGTTCAATCAAAATAACTCAATCCAGAGTTTTGAAACTGTTTGGAAAGTTTTTGTTGATTCCTTCTAACTTTTTGATTTCGTATATCTAGTCTATTCTTGGTATAAATCTTATTCCAGGAAGCAAACTTGGAAATTTTCAGTCAATCAAATCAACCAAGACTATTAAAGAAAGACTCCAGTTAAATCACTCCTAAACTCATGGGAAAGACGACAAAGAGGCTGCAACTCCGGATTGAAGGAAGACAAACCCCAGCAATCAAGCCCACCATCTCTTGAGTGAATATCACATCCCAACGACTTGTTCCAGAGATGCTTACTATATAAAGGACTTCAACAAAGAAAGAAAATACAAGTCTATAAGTTCTTTTGAGCAAAACTGTCAAGCGCTGGTGCAGATTTAAGAATCCGAGTCTAGGTAATATTTTGTCTTAGTGTGTATAGGTGAGATAAATAAGTGAGTGAGACTTATTTATCCTACTAAGTATTGTGTATGAGATTGCAAGATTTTTCTTGCCTCAAAGTACTTAATAAGAATATCTTTAAAAACTCCTAAGCTCACAACTTGAGGATAAGAGTAGTTTTTGTAGAACTTCTACAAATCTCACGTATCCTAGTTATTTCAACCTTATATTTCATCTTTACCACCTTAAACTTTTATTTACAAAAATTGAGCTATTGCTACTGTGTACTAGAAACTAAGAAGAAATAATGCACCTCAAAGACTCCCATGGACATGGAGTGACATGCAAAAATCCATCATACGTAAGTTACATAACACATGAGAAAGAACAGAGAAAGGGAGGAAAAAAGCGTTTAGATCTAAACGCATTATCAATAAATAAATATGTGTATTTAAGTTTTCAATATTGAAAAACATATAAAATGTTTGTAATATTTTTTATATAGTAATATAATTTTTTATGGTAAAAAAGGAAGTTCGGACTCGGCTATCAAAAGATTTTAGTAATTTTCAGTTATCTCTTAAGATTTAAATTCACAACCAATCAGTTCGTGGATGTGTATATTTTATGGAATTAATAATTGCAGACTTTTAGACTATGGTTCTATTTCTTTTTTGATTATGTGTACAAATTTCGTTCATGAGTTTTGGTTAATACCTATAATTGGGCCAGAATTAGATTGAAAATGGACCTGGCCTACTAAGAATATATCTGGGCTATCATAATTAAAGATTCTAAGGATTTTATTAAATCACAATTTTGTGACTGGACCAAGGAAATATAGTAGTGGGCCGATGGCCCCAATTACTACCAACAATTTACCTTACCCCTTTGTAATGGAAAAAAAAAATACTTATTTTTAAAAATATTTGTGCATAGGAAACTTACAACATCAAGAATAAAATAATTTGCACAAATTATATTATACCGAAACAAGGTTTAGTTTATATGCCGATAAAAGCGAAATGTGTTTATCTAACTAATTCATACTTGAAATTTATTTATAAAAAAAACGAATCTTATAAAGTTCATATTGGGAAATAAATAAATCAAACAAAAAAAGACCCAAGCATGAATGGTACGTAAATTCCAACAATGAAGACTAGTCAAAAAACATACACCAAAACTAAGTGTAGCTTTTTTAGTCAACAGTCCAAATCTTGGAAGTCTTTGGGAGCATTATTATGCCAACTCCCACCAAATATGCATATTATATTGCTTTAAATAAAAGCATCTACAGTATTGACTTATATCCCATTTTGCACCAACAACTAGGAAAGTTCCTTTGAAAGAAACTGCCCAAGAAGCTCAAAAAAAAAAAAAAAAGAAACTGCCCAAGAAGCTTGTGTTTAATGTTTATTGGGTGACTTAGGCATTACCTCACATTTTGAAGACTTGTGAATTCTATTGCCCAATTTTTGTTGGTGGCCCTATCTTGTTTTCATTAAATGGGAGGAGTGGTGCATATGCAACAATCATGGCAATTTCACCGCTGTGAATTGAGATTTCATATTTATTGAGAAGTTTAATCCACCGATAAACTATAAATTTTAGGAATAACTATAGAAATCACCTCAAAATTTGGAGTCTTTAACATTTATAGTGACCTACTCCAGAATCCTCTCCGTAGTCCTTACAAGTAAATTGTTAAAGAAAAGGTTAAAAATGCAATATATTAAAATTTTCAAGAATATATATGAAAAGATATTAAATGAAGGGACCAGAATTTAATAAGACGCAAATTACGGACCGAAAATGACATTTCCCTATTCTTGCCAGGTCCCGGGTCAGGCCCCCCATAACCAATCAGTATGTGGATCCTACAAAATGGACTATGCTTATATATGTAATTAGTGCTGTCTACTCTTTTAAGTTTTGAGATATTATTATTTTTTCCGGAAGAATGGAACAGAGTATTTATGATAAACTACAATGATTAATCCACTCCTGGAATTGTTGGGAATAAGAGAATGGGAAAATAAAGGGTGTTTTTGGTCGGTTTGGATCTTCTGCTCCATTCTTGAGCTTCATCTCGTGTTTCATATGTTGGATGTGTGACACGTGTCAAAACTTATAGATTTTATTAGAAAAAAAAATAATAAAATAGATAATGGAGTGTTGGTAACCCTAACGTCGGATCTATTAAAGGAAGGAAAAAGAAAAGGTAACCTTTTATCCAAGAAATCAAAAAAAAAATATTATGGATATCCAAAACAGATAAAATTAAATAAAAGTTTTCGTGAAGATATCTTGAGCAAAATCCTAATCCAAAGCTTCATTCCAGTTTTCTTTTGGGGTGATTACAAACTAGTTCATCAGATAAACACTAGAATGATAAACCAAATTATCATACTATATTCTATTATTCTTGAGTTAAATTGATAACCTCTGTTCTGTTGTTTGTCTCATAACAAACACCAACTCTGCTACAACTCAAAACAAAAACTAACAAAAAAATTATATCATGAATCAAGATTCAAGAATATACTGTCAACACTAAGATTTCTGAATATCCAAATGGGTCGTGGAGCTATGATGATTTTTTTTCCAGAAAATTAAGCATAACAAAAACAAATAAATCATCTCCAAAGATGTAGGACTACTCAAATAATTAGAGATGAATTGTTTTCGCAATTCGCCCAGTTTCGCGAAAAACGAAAATTGGAGAAATTGCTCGGGCTTTACATCAGGCTACATCAGAGAATCAATGCTGATTTCATTTGGAAATCTGAAAGAAGAACGTAGTTATCAATTGGAAATCTGAAAGAAGAATGAAGAACCGCTGCTTATTTGAAATCATCTGCCACCTTTTCGTCTTGAAACTGAAAGAATTGTTGGGTTAAGACTTTTAAGTGAATTTCGGAAAGAAAACTGAAAGCAGAATTATGGGAGAGAATTTGGGAGAAAGAAGACGATAGACGGAAGTTAAATTGCTCCGTTATGATTTATCCGTTAAGCATACACATCCAACGTATGGAGCAAGAGATGGAGTATAAGAATTGAGTAAATACCGGGGTGAAATGCAATAATTGTCTATTTTTATTTATTAGTAAAAAAATTTGTCAAAGTTCAATTAATCATAATATGTACGGTTTATATGATCATTCGTATTAAATAATCGGAATTAATACTTTTAGTAATTATTGTCAATGTTCAAATCTTCAAACAATTTTATGCCATGAAGCCGTTACCAAAGGTCCAAAGCTGCACCAACTTTTTCCCCATAATTAATTATGGAAATTGATTGGAAATAACTCGGAAATTCTTCAATTTAAAAGTATACTTTTAAATAATTAATAGACGTGACAATATATAAACTCTTAGTGCATGCGTGGGTCCAGCCGTCTAGACCAAATGTTGCAAGAACATTAGACAACCAATTTGCAACAAATTTACGTTTTAGGGTTGATGAGGATAAAATTAATAATTCAATTTAGATTTATGTTTGTTAATATTTTTACAAATTGAGAAATTAATGATGTGGCTTCGGGTTATGCCGGATACAAGTTGGTTTATTCATTTTATCCTATTATGCAACGTAGATAAGCAATTCAGTATTATATGTAGAATTTGCATATAACTTGTGAATATAAAGAGTTCTATATTTTGATGCACTAACATTTTAAAAAAAATATCATCTTGACATGTCCTATGGTACTTGAAAAAATTCATATTATCTTAGATTTGTTATATCTGTATTGTTGTATACTTGTATTGGTTCTATATATAAATAATATACATCTTTATTTAGGTAGGTTACATAACATTATGTGAATTACTTAAAATGCACAACTAAGCATTGTCATAGATTAGTCCTTTACTTCTGTGTTAGTTTAGTTAAAGATTTTGTGTTAGATTTCTATATTTACTTAATTAAAGATTTTGCATTCGATTCTATAAGCAGGTAATTATCATTGGTAAAAATAACTTTACATATTAGTAATCCAAACTATGTCGTTTGGTAAACTCGTTCACAGCCCACCATTTGCAATGCTACTCCATAATTACCTAAAAAAGTTGGGTTTATATTTCTAATACACCGAATGACGAAATTATCATCAAATAATTTACCAAGTTCATAATTGCCCTAAAGAATCTCAACTTGATGGTGTATTACTATTTCCACATGCCCTAATTATTGGTTCATACTCATAGTACACTACAGCAATTCCATCTAAACCTAGTCATCATTTCACAAATAATTAAACAAGTACAATGGATAGTGCCCACAAGGAAAATAAGATTAAGGACATTAATGATGCTTAAGCTACACTCATTAGGCATTAAATAACTAATAAATTTAGTGGAGATTCTCAATGCATCAACGTCAAAATAATTCTCTGACAACACCACTAATTTACTAAGTAAAAATTAAAGATCAATTACATTAAAGACTAGTATACTACATCATTATCTTATCTCCTTATCTCAAGGTAAATAATACACCGGCAGCCCCAGAAGAAAAGGTTGTCAAGTGGAAATCCTACCACTCTTTCATTAAAGCTAGTGGAGGAAAATCTTATATGCTCGCAACATTGAGAGTAAAATATCAAATTATTCGAGCCCGGCTCGAATTTGGATCACTTGAACACGAGGCATTGCAGCCTGATCCCGCGAAGCCGAATTGTTATTGAGGTCGACTCAGAATCAGACTTGAATAAAACTTGTTCGAGCTTGGATCGACTAGCACTCGGAAAGATCTTTGAGGTCTCTTTGGCATTACATGCATAGTTTGATTAAGTCCATAATAATATGAATGGGAAATGACTCTAACACGCACACATGTTTAGAACTTAGAAGACATGATAGAGAGTAGGCAAATAACACAATCATCGACAATGGAATCTTTAGGGGAAAGGAACATGGAAAAGAATACCAAAAGTCCAAAATTAAATGTCACATCTCCCTAGCCAATATATTTGATGATAACATCAATTTTGTTCCCAAACTAAGTCCTTTCAGAGATTCATAGAAACAAACAAACATTTCATAATAAAAGTCTTCGTCTTTCTCCACAACAAACTTTGATGAAAGTGGAAAAGTATGATCTTTCACAAGATTGGTATTAAATATATTTACTTTTGAATTATATCAAAGAAAAATACACACCTCTTGCATATTATCTTTAATTACAACCATCCAAATATAAAGGCAAAAACTTTACCATTCACACTTGGGGGTCCAAACCCCCACCCCCAAGAGGGGGCCTAAACTAGTCAAAGGAGTGGAAATTTCAAAAAGGATTTAACATAAAATAATTGGAAAATAATAGTAAAACTAGTCTTAACTTTTTTTTTTTTTTTTTTTTTTGAAACAAAAACTAGTCTTAACCTGTAAGGGTAAGATTGTTTGGACTTGGCTCTATTTTCCTCATTTGAATTCCATGTTTATGTGAATCGTCTTCGTATGCATATGCAAAGCCTCCATGTCGGGTCAGATCCATACCCGCTAATTCGTCTTCCTCGGAGATCCGGAGGAGTTTGAGCTTATGCAAACCGTAGAACAGAGGACCCATTGTAGCGCTAACCCAGCCCAGAATTACCAAAATCTGGATAACATGGGCCGCCAACAGCCTTGCGCCGCCGCCCATGAATAATCCGTGGGGACGGCCGGGTTTCCCCGGGTACACCTGGTTGACGTACTTCTCCGTCGCGAACAGCGCCGTGAAAATGATTCCCCACGCCCCGCAGCCGCCGTGCAGCTGCGCGGCCTCCAAGGGATCGTCGAATTTCACCTTCTCCGCCAGCTTGTTGAACCCGATTAAAACTAGCGCCGCCACGAACCCGCAAATCACGGCAGCCCATGGCTCCACCACCGAGCAGCCGGAGGTGATGGCGGCGAACCCGCCCAGCAACCCGTTGCAGACATCCGTCACGTTCCAGTGCCCGGAGAGGATGCGCTTCCCGAAAAGGGTCGTCAGGGCAGCGGTGCAGCCGGCCAGAGTGGTGGTGACAGCCGTGCGGCCGACGGCGGACCACTGGCCGTAGTAATTGCCGGTTGTATACGGCACCAGAATTTTGGTGAATGACCCGGGATTAAACCCGTACCATCCGAACCACAGCAGAAAGGTACCCAAAACAACGAGAGAAGCACTGTGGCCACGCAAAGCAATAGCCCTACCGGAATGATCGAAACGCCCAATTCTCGGTCCTTCAATTAGGGCTCCGTACAAACCTGCAATTCCTCCGACCATATGAACCACACCGGATCCGGCGAAATCGATGACTCCCGATCCGAATAAGAGATTATCCGTATTCGTCGCACTGGCCCAACCATCGAGGGACCAAAACCAGTGCGAAACAACAGGGTAAACAAATCCAGTGAGAAACGAAGAGTAAATTAAATAGGCAACAAACTGAGTCCTCTCAGCAATGGAGCCGCTGGTAATACCCGCGGCGGCTATGGCGAAGGCCCACTGGTAGAGGAAGTAGCTGTAGTCGAAGGTGTCGGAGGGGATCTCCTTCAGGCCAAAGAAGTGGCGGCCGATGAATCCGTTGGAGGGTCCACCAAAGGCGAAAGCAAAGCCAAAGAGATAGTAGAAGATTCCGCCCGCCGCGGCGTCGAGGACGTTGGTGAGCATGATGTTCATGGTGTTTTTGGCGCGGACGGAGCCGGCGCAGAGCATGGCGAAGCCGAGCTGCATGGAGAAGACGAGGTAGGCGGAGAAGAGGAGGTAGGTGGAGTCGACGGCGTAAGAGGCGTCGGTGAATCTGTCCGACACGGAGGAGAACTGGCCGCAGATGTAGGAGGCAGCGGCGGCGGCGTCGGTGGTGTTGGGGCCGAAGAGCGACGCTAGCTGCTCCGCGGAGCAAGCCATGGCTGAAGAGAGAGAGAGGAAAAGGAAGGAACTGTAGTTCTAAGAACTGGAGAGAGAGACGGTACGGCAATGGAGAGTGTGGTTTCTGTGAGGATTTATAGAGAGGATTGGAGTTTCAGTCAGTAGAGGCGGAGTTTGACTTGTCTTCGTAGATTCTCCGTGCAATGAAGGGTATAATAGTCATTCGCTATTTCATAATTAATTGATTAAGGATTTTTCCGTGTTCACACTGGATGTCATTATCTGGTTTTATGTTATTAATTTAGGCTACAAATCTGGTTTAATTATCGTGATCTAGTAATTACGGCGGCTAATTTATTGCGCGAGTGGTATTAATCATTTCAATATTTTTTGTAATCATATACGATAATAGATGATTATTTATACAACCTTTTTCTTTTAATTATTTGTAATTCACGGATTAATCACTGTAAATTATTTTTATAAAATCGAATAGTTGTAAATTGTAATGTTAGGCCATCAACTTGCATTTGGTCGGATACACTACTCTGAAATTATTGGTTCAAGATTATCTTTTCCAAATTGTGACGGATTGATTTGAAAAATTATTTTCTTTTAAGTATGATTCTACAATAAATTTTTCGAAATGTTGATCCGGAACAACAAATTGAAGATCTTTCCTAATTCCGAGAAGCTCCTCCCAAGTTTTTTTTTTTTTTTTTTTTTGACTTTTGGATTTATATAATTTGACTAGGTAAAACACTATATATATTTCCTCTTCATTTTCCTATAAATTAAGTGGCACTTCCTAAAAATTCTCTATGAGTTTGGGAAGTTCCTTTTTACTCCTCATTTTCAAATACATCATTTGGGGTTTTAGGTACGTGATTCTGGGATTTAGATACGCGATTCTGAGATTTAGATACTCCTCATTTCCAAATACATCATTTGGGGATTTAGATACGCGATTCTTGAGTTTTTATACATCATTTTTTAAAATGGGGAGTTAAGAGGAATTTGACTTATCATTTTGGGAGTTTTTGGGAATTCCCCGATAAATTAATGTCCCTTTATTTTTAAAATTTTCTTTTACCTCTACCTTTCATTTCTTGCAAATTTGTAAGATTTGAAATTATGTTTATTACTTGTTATGAAAACAAAGATTCTGTTAAGATTGAGCGTGACCGTAATCTTTTTGAATAGTGACAGTTATGTGTAGAATCTTTTTATGTTTCTAATATGAAAGGCAAAGCTTTGTAATTTTTGGTAGTGGAATATATAATAATACAAAGTCTGAAAAATATATGCCAGGCATTTATATTTAGCTGTATTGTTGACAACGGAAGAAGCCAACTTGGAGATAACATAATTTTCTTACAAAAATGACAGTTTTCCCGTGCAAATTGCCAAAATCTTGATGCTGGCCGCTGGGTAGGTGGTAACTTTCTTGTTAAAAAATATGGTGTGTGGCAACTTTCAAACAAAGGAAACCTTTGTAAATGTTGCCTTTGGCTCAAATTTAAAACCTTTTCTTAGAAAGATGTTAATTAAGAGGGTTCATGTCATATTTTAAAAATTGCATTTATAAACTAAAAATCCAAATTAGTGGTAGTTTTGTACTTAAATTTTGTATTTGCTTTTTTACGGGACTTGATAGTTTCGTATCTAAATCGTGCATCGTGATTCGTTTTTACTAGAATTGTGTATCCTTATTTTTTGGTACTAAATTTGTGTAATTCATTTTTTTAATTGTGAGATAGTGTATTTTTTAATAGTTTATTTTTGGTTTAAAAAAAAAAGGTTTATCTCTGAAAAATTTTAATATCTCCTTGATTCTTTGTTCCTAACACTCTGCGAGCGACGAGCTCACTGTTCCAAACAAATTCACATGTTTGCTTTATACTATCAACTATTGAACTGAAAATTAAATTGGGATAGATGTGAGGTATTATTATAAATTTGACAAAAATTCAAGATGAAACTATTTTGCAACCATATTACATGGTGTTACTAAACTATTAACCTTTCAATGCCCGACTTGTTAGTTTTGATCTCCGGTAAAAACAACCTAAGCTGATTTTACGAGAGTTGATTTAATTTCTTTGTCTTCAATTGAACTTTCCAGTTATGGATCCAACACCAATATTGTCATTTTAATTTCATGATCACTCTCAATTATTCTACCGAAATTAGAATATATCAATTTTCAAACAAAAACTCCCTAAAAATATTTCAATTTATATAACACATAGCCAAGGATGGTTGTATATGATAAAATTTCACTGGAATATTCCCCCTAAAAATTAAAATGATTATATGTAACAGTTCAACGGGTAACGGCCGAATAGGAAATGAAACTTATGAAGACAAAATCTGAAAATTAGTGATAAAAACAATAAACTCTGTTTACGTTAAACAGAATTCAAGATTTTGAAACGTGGTTATAATGCGCATTAATGTGATATACTTAGATCACCAAAAGTGGAAGAAGGGAATTTTAAATAGCTAAGAGTTGCTTTACGTAGAAATGCATACATTTATATAATGTCATTTTCCCAGAAAAAGTGGCATTTTAGTTTAGATTAAAGTTTAATTTATATTATGATTTGAAAAGTGCACGAAGAATTAATTAATTGAATTTGGGTAGGTACTTTCATCACATTGTAAATGTGGCATGCGAAAAGACAAGGGCAAAGTACTCAATATCCACCAATACGATGATCTTTAGGAGGCCGTATTCGTACGTTAATACGGTGTTCATTGTTGACTGCTGTATAAAAAGGGCATTTAGTATCTTTTAATATTCCCTCAAAATAAAAAAATAAAAGAATCTTTATAATATTTAAGAATGAAATGATGGTACCGATTTAGTGCTTCCCATGAATCTTCGTGGAAGACAATACTACTTTCCTTTAATAAAATTATCATTTTATCCTTTTCTTTTGTCTTTTTTTTTTTTGGAACAATTTTTCATTTTTATCCAATCGTATCACAATAATTAAATATTTATTATGTAGAGAATTACAGAAAATTTCAGTATTAAGTGTAATTATTATCAATAAAAAAAATTATATTTAATAGTACAATTTGTCTTGATCTATAGTTTAGTATTGTATTCGTGTTCGTGTCATAAAATGAAAACTTTGAATTTTTAAGGATGCAATAGCCTTTTTGTTTTTCTTAATATACAATGAATTTGAATTGGACTAAAATATTGATATGTAAAACTTTTTGTTATTGATGGATGGTAATTATATATTCACAAAATGCTGAATTTATAGTTAAACTGACACAATACTAAACTATTAAGTCACATTTAAAGAATATAAAATAAAGAGAGACAAAAGAAAAGAAAATAAGTTGATTTATAATTTTATTTATTTTTATAATTTTTTCTATATTCATTTATAAAAACTAATAATTTTATTAATTTATTAATATACCAAAAATTGATCTCTCAATCATTGAGCAAAGAAAAACATATGGTTGGAGCCCACAGACAACCCACTACCAAGAACAAATTATGCCGAAAGGAAAGGAAGTAAGGAACCTGATCGTGCCTAAATCTCTGCTTGATGGTCGATCGAGAGATCCGACGCGGTCACTCTATTTGTTGATGGGGGAAACGGCCGCCTGACTGCTCGAATTCTGCGAGGGTCGACGAACGTGAGCTCCGAGGCCAACTCGGGGAAGATGGGTGGGAGACCCGGGTTGGCACTCCGACGCTCAAGTCAGGATCGGTAAAGATGACCGAAAAGATTGAATGGTGAAAAGCGTTAGGTGGAAAAACTTACCGTGCAATAAATGAGGCGGAGGTATTTATACAGAGAGGGGAGAGAAGTTACCGCCTCGACGTGGTGGCGTGTGGAGCTGACAGGTGCCCCATTAAGGCCGTGCATTAAATGCTCGGTCGGCCACTACGCTAGTGGAATAATGCGCTGGTCAATCGGAGATTATGGGTCGATCATTTGGGTCGATATCTCAGTGCGGTAATTCTCGCGGGGTAAATGAGCCTCTGAGTAGGACGGTCGAAAGATGATCTCCGGGCGAGATTCGACCTTCGATCAGACACGTGGGGCAAGGTGATTGGCTTAGATCGACAGCGGGTACGTGCCACGTCATGAGCCCCCCGAAACGTCATCTGCTAGGGCTGACGTGGCAGTGGCGTTTCAAATCCCGAGAGTGGGACCCGCTGCAATCATCACGCCGTTTCATCTTCTCGATTCCCGCCCATTTTTTATCTCTATAAATAGTTCCCTCTGTAAATCCATTTGTTACTTTTGCGAAAGCGGATTGGAGAGAGTTTCGAGCCATTCTCGATCGATAAAGAGCCCTTTGTGTGTCGAATTTCAGGGTCGCTCGCTTTTAGAAGAGGATTGTTCGAATCTTCGGAAAACAAAAAGGTAACATTTCCGATCTGTTGTTCGATTTTCTTTCTCTGTGCTTTTTATTTTTGTTTCCGATTGCTTCGAGGGAGAGGTGTACCACTTCCCTCTTCGAAGGCTTCCTCTCCCTCGATTTGTTCGTATCCGAGCTATACCATGAAAACGAGGTTTTTGTCCTGTAGGATGTCGACAAATCGAGCGGAGACCGGCCCCAGAGGGGAGGGGGTGGCGACCGCGAGTGAGAGGTCGAGTTCGGACACATCAGGGTCGAGTTCGACATCGGATTCTGGAGAGACCGTGGAGACTAGGTCGACGAATCCTCAGGGGAGGGATGAGTTCGTCGAGGTCGTAGAGGTCTCGGAGCCTTTGTCCGAGGATGAGACAACGGAGGTGGTAGTTCCTCGGGAGCCAGGAGAGGTGACGTCGACTTCAGGTCGACTAGAGGAGGAAGAAGAGGAAGAGGAAGAGGAGGTGGAGAATTTAGAGCCAGAGGGTTGGCTACAGAACGACCCTCGAGCCATTACTTGTTCGATATCCGAGGACAAACTGGGAGAGGTCCAGAAATGGTTGTTTGGGGGGGCTCCGGAGTACGGGGGTTATCGAGTGATAAGGCCCCGGTCAGGAGATCGTATGACCGACCCGCCGACTAACTGTATCGCGATCAACTACTTGGCGGTCAAAAATGGGTTTAGGGTGCCCATTCCCGAGGAGATGGTTTACTTCTTTAACACCCTTAGGATTAGTCCATTGCAGTTGATGCCCAATTCTTACGCCATGGTAAACGGATTGAGGGCTTTGTTGAGGTGTTTGGGGATGAAGGTCAACGTTTATTGCATTTCCGAGATCTTCCAAGCCGGATTGACGACCGAGACCTCGAAGTCTGGCCCAGGGTATATTCAACTGCAATCAAAGAGTAATTATCGGATCGTTAGGTCGCCCACTTCGTCGAACGGCAAGGGATGGAAGCAGAGATTTGTTTTCATCGAGAGTGAAAAGGGTTGGCCCGGCCTAAAATATCCGGGATGGAGTTGGGTTCCCCGGTCGGACCTTCCGAGGGGGCATCCGGGTTGGCCAAACACTTTGATGGCGACCCTGAGGAGGATGGGAAGTGTGGAGTCGGAGGACATGGTTGCTCCGCAATCCCTAACCGAGCTGGGGCTCGCGCCGGGAGTTAGAAAGCATTTCGACCCTGGTATTCCGAACGAATCCCTCGAGGCATCTCGACCATTTGTTTGTTGTTGTTTTTTTCCTTGTTTGGTTATAATCGAGTGTCTTTTCTGTGCAGAGCAATACATTATGTCGGCTGCTTTGAACGCAAGAAGGAAGGAGATGGCCGAGCTGAAGAAAGCGGCCGAGAAGAAGAAAATGCCCCCTCCTTCCCAAGCAGAGACTGCTGCATCGACCGATGCGACGGTCGAGGCTCTTCCGGAGGTTCTCGCGATGAGGACCAAGGACGCTCCCGAGAAGAGGGGTCGAGGCTCTTCCATCGATGGGGACCACGGAGCCCCCCAGGCAAAAAAGCAAAAAACTAAGGGCCAGGCGAAGTTTGGGGCCGGGGCCGATAAGAATGTGGGTCGAGAGAAGAGCCCCTTACTCCCCATGCCACCGGCGCTTGGGCCGATTGTAGAAGTCCAGGTAGGAGCCTACTCGACCCCTCCGAACCAAGGTCGAGGGGCAATAGTGCCTCGAAACGTGGCCAGCATTCTGGCGGGGGTGCGAAGGCCTGGCGCGGGACCCTCGAGCGTGGTGCCGTGGAAATCGAGCGAGGAAGAAAAGAAGTTGTTCTTCGACTACCCGATCCTCGAGGAACCCCACTTCCCGTGCGGCCTTGCAAGTGTCAACGAGAGAGGCGAGCCCCGACGGGTCGGAACTGCCCCTAAAGACTACCAGGCACTCGGAGCTCTGTACAGTTCGATCCAGACAACGGTCGATCATAAGGAGAGGATGGCGCTCTCCGACGATGAGATCGAGGCGTCTTGGGTCCAGAAATATTTTGCGGTGAGTGCCTGTAGAAATTATTACTGTAGAAATTATTTTCTGTGTATGGTCGAAGTTTTTGATGATCGATGGTGTCTTGCAGATGGGCCAAGACTTCTTTCAAGTGGCTCGAAGAGGGTGGGTTCATCGGCAGTTGAGGGCGAAGGCCGAGCGGCAGGTTGAGACGATGAGGCTCGAGCTGGAGGAGAAGGATAAGAAGCTGGCCGAGGCCACCAAGGACAAGGAGAAACTCGACCATGAACTCTTGGATGCCATAACGAATCTCTCGGAGGTCGAGAAAAAGCTGAAGGTGGCTGAGGATCGGGTGGCGAGGTCGATCCAGGAAGAGGCCGAAGCGCGAACCCGCGGCTTGATGGAGGGAGAGAGGAAAGGCGCCAAGCTAGCCCTGGATCGATGTAAGAGGGGTCTTGCTGAATCCGTGAACGACCTCGAGCGTCGAGGCGTTTACAGATTCATGAAGTCTAAGGCTTACGAGAAGGTCGTGTCGATCGCGAGCTTCAAAGACGTCGAGGAGGGCTTCAACTTGTGCTTGGCTCAAGTGCAAGCGGCTAAGTATCTTCCGCTCGACTATGACCAAGAAAAGGTCGGCCTATATCAAGATGATCCTCGTCCAGTTGAGCCGGTCACCCGACCTCCTACTCCCGAGCCAAACTGGGACGACGACGAATTTGGCTTTGCCGTGAAGTTGGCTCGGTCCAGAGCGGCGGGGGAACCAGACAACATAGCTACGGAAGAGCTCGACCTTGATGCCTCCTTCGACCCTAAGGATATGTGCCCAGAGTACTTTGGGGAGGGGGCCATTGTTCCAATCGAGGAAGGGACCGGATCGTGAGCGGTCGAGGATTGAGTCGGAGAGAATGGACTAGCCCTATCTTCGTACTCGGAGGACTGTGGTCAAGGGGAATACAATTTTCAAAGTCCCGACTGTTGGGGTCGGACTTTAGTAGTTGTTGGCTCGGGATTCATGTGTAAATAGGTAGGAATCCGAGCGTTTGTTGCTCCCGTTTGTAAAATCCAAATTTGTAAGGTCATGATCGAAGAATTGTGATCGATGTAGACCTTCTTGTTTTAAATACGTTATGCAAGTTCTCTTCTGGGTTTTATACGTGTTTTTTCGAGCTTTTTGGCGTTTAACTTTTTATGTTAATCGAAAATAATGATCGAGAAGATGTCTAGGCAAGCTGCTTTTAATCTTTCGAAGTATACAAGAAATTAGTACGGGCGTCGTATAATCACAAGTATATGATCGAATAACATGGTTGCTAAAAGGCAAGAGAATGCTTTATCGATTAATCGACCAGAGAATTTACATATGGTGTTTAATTGACCGAAAGAAATTACAACGATTAATCACAAGTAATATTTCTTCAAGTTGTGAGCATTCCATGATCGAGGTAGCGGTAGCCCATCGAGATCCTCGAGATGATATGCCCAATTTTTGCCTATTTCGGCGACACGGTAGGGGCCTTCCCAATTAGCATCAAGCTTTCCTACGTGTTTGGTAACTTCAACCCTTTTGAGGACCAAATCCCCGACTTGAAAGTGGAGAGGTCGTAGGTTTTTATTGTATGCCCGAGCAGTCGTGGCTCGATACTGCTGCATCTTCATGTTTCCCTTTTCTCGGGTTTCGTTTATCGTGTCAAGGTCGAAAGCCCTTAGTTCATTATTCCGACTCTGCTGGAAGTGAGCCACTCGGGGAGATTGATGTATAACCTCAGCCGGAATCATGGCCTCCGAGCCATATACCATGGCGAAAGGTGTTTGTCCCGTGGGGATTCGAGGGGTGGTTCGATAGGCCCAAAGGACGCCTTCAAGTTCATCGACCCAATGGCTCTTCTTTGCTTCGAGTCGCGTACACAGATTCTGTATGATGGTTCGATTGGTAACCTCGACCTGACCGTTGGCGTGGGGATGTCTGACTGAAGTGAATCTTTGGTCGATCTTAAAGTCGGAGCAATAGGCCCTAAATCTTGAGCTTCGGAACTGTGGTCCATTATCGCATACTATGACTCGAGGTACTCCAAATCTAGTGATGATGTGCTTCCAGAGGAAATCCTGTAAGGAATGGAAAGTAATCTTTGCGACTGCCAAAGCCTCGACCCATTTAGAAAAATAATCGATCGCCACAATGATGAACTGCCTTTGTCGAGTTGATATCGGAAAGGGCCCAATTATGTCGATTCCCCATTGCTCAAAGGGCCAGCATGACTCGATCGGAATCATGAGTGCGGGGTGCTGATGGGTCAAATTGGCATGCCTCTGGCAACGATCGCATTTCCTCACAAATTCGAGTGCATCCTTGCGTAGGTTAGGCCAGAAGAATCCAGATCGAGATACCTTTAGGGCTAGAGACCGCCCCCCAGCATGATTCCCACAGGATCCCTCATGGATTTCGGCTAAAACTTCTTGACCCTGGGATGGTCGGAGGCACCGTTTAGTCGGTCCGGTGAATGAACGTTTGTACAGACGACCCTCCTGGTCCAGCGTATAGCTCAGCGCGCGTTGCTTGAGTCTCCTCGCTTCGGTCAAATCCTCGGGTAAGATGCCATTTTGAAGATACAAGACGATGTTATCGAGCCAACACGGCTCAGTCGCATCGATAGAGTTGACTTCGGGGGGCTCATGGTCTATTGACCGAGTCGATGAGGTCATGAAGGTGATGGTCCGATCTTGGGTGCCGAGCGAACCACTGGCGAACCTAGAAAGGGCGTCGGCTCGACCGTTTTCTTCTCGAGGAATTTGGGAGATCTCGAATTCATCAAATCCAGCGACTGCTCTTCTGGCCAAGGCGAGATATTTGATCATAGACTCCTCTCGAGCCTCGTATTCGCCCTTGACTTGGCTAGCCACCAGTTGTGAGTCGGTTAAAGCTCGAAGTTTTTTTATGTTCTGCATTTTCGCAATTCTCAAACCCGCTAAAAGAGCTTCGTACTCAGCCTCATTGTTTGTTGCCGGATACTCGAGGGCGATGGCGTATTCGACCTGCTGGCCATTTGTGCTGACTAGGGATACCCCGGCACCCCCCCCCGGAAGCGGTTGAGGAGCCATCGACCGAAAGGGTCCAAACGGTTGGGTCACCCGTTGCCGTCGAGTGCGGGCCTTTCTCAACCAAGAAATCGGCTAAGATCTGTGCCTGGTATGCCACCCGGGGGCGGTATGTTACCTCGAATTGTCCGAGCTCGATGGTCAACTTCGTGAGTCGACCAGAGACTTCTGGTTTGTCCATGACGGTCTTTAATGGCTGATCGGTGAGTACTACGATGGGATGCGCTTGGAAATAGGGTCGAAGTTTACGGGAAGCATGGACTACTGCGAGAGCGAACTTTTCGATCTCGAGATATCGTATCTCCGGGCCATGGAGAACCTTACTCACGTAATACACGGGGAGATGTTTCCGATCTCGAATGGTGACAAGTACCGAGCTGATGGTCTCGTCTGACACGGCTAGATACAGATATAAGGTTTCCCCGTCGATGGGTTTCGCAAGCAGAGGGGGGGAGGTGAGGTATTTTTTTAGGTCTTCAAGAGCTTGGCTGCATTCTGGAGTCCATTCGAAATTCTTGATGTCGCGCAAGATTTTGAAGAAGGGCAAGTTCTTTTCCGATGATCGGGCTATGAAGCGGTTAAGGGATATGATCCGACCCACCAGTCTCTGTACATCACGGATCGAGTTGGGGACCGGCAAAAGTTGGATAGCTTTTATCTTTGCGGGGTTGGCCTCGATCCCTCTCTGGCTGACCATATATCCGAGGAACTTACCACCGTCGACCCCAAAGGTGCATTTAGCCGGGTTGAGTTTTAAGTTGTACTTTCGAAGGAGGTTGAAAGCTCTTTTCAAGTGGTCCAGATGGTCGGCGGCTTTTTCACTTTTGACTAGCATGTCGTCGACGTATACTTCGATGATATCCCCGATCTCAGACTCGAAAACTTTGTTCATCATTCTCTGGTATGTGGCACCCGCATTTTTGAGTCCGAACGGCATAACTTTGAAGCAGTAAATGCCATTGGAGACTATGAAAGCGGTTTTGGGCTGATCCTCGATGATGGCATTTCAGGAATCACTTTGAGAGCGTAGCTTTTGCTTGATTGGCTTGTAGGAGGGATCAACATTTAAGTGGTGTTCGATCACTTTCCTGTCTACTCCCACCAGATCAGAGGCACTCCACGCGAAAACGTCGAGATTGTCACGCAAGAACTGAATGAGCATGCACTGTTCTTTTCCCTTTCGACCAGCCCCAATATGAGTGATTTTTTCTGTTTGCCCCGGGATTAGTTGAATTTCTTCGAGTTCTTCTGTGGGCTCGAGCTTTTTGTCTTCCTGCTTCTTTCTTTTTGCCGCATGGGAAGAACTCATTTTCCATGAATTCTCAGGGTCGATGGCCCCCGGGTCCACGAACTCATGTAAATTCATGCGAACAAGAGTCGAATAAAGGATAATATTGCTCGAGCTTCCATTATCGATTAAAGTGCGAGATACAACAAAGTTGGCGACGTCGAGCGTGACAACCATAGGACAACTAGGTGTTTCGCTCGAGCGTCCCGGTAGATCTATTACATCATTCTCATTAAACACTATATCTCTGTTGACCCAGGCGTCTTCTGGTCGAATATGCATCACTTCTCGGGGACTACAGAATCCTTGAGTAGCGGTCCGTCGCGTCTTTTTCCGTGCGGACCTTGAATCTCCACCTGAAGGTCCTCCTGAAATCATGTCAATCCGACCGAGGCATGGTTGATTATGAGGGTCTCGTTCTGTAGGAGGCTTAGCCAGCCGTTGTTTGGGAGGCGACCTGTCCGGGTGATCTCGGTTCCGAGCGTGGTCGTCCATTTTTTTCACGAACTCCTGGAGGAGGCCTCCTTTGATCAATCGTTCGACCTCATCTCGTAAGGCATTACATTCAGAGGTGTTGTGACCCTTTTGCTGGTGAAAGTTACAAAATTTATTGCTCTCTCGGTTCTTGGGAGTGTCTCGCATCGGTTTAGGCTTTTTCAGTAGGGCAGGATCGATAACATTGTAGATTTCATCGAGCGGGCGCGTCAGCTGGGTGTAATGCTTTCGAGGGGTAGGCCCTGCGGGTCCCTCTGGCTTGGGTCGTGCGTCTTGTTTAATTGGTCGATGGATATCTGCCTTTCGACTGGGTACCGGGCTCCTCTGAGAACTCTCCAATTCTTCGAGTTGCATCCAATCGCAAGCAGCTGCTTGGATGTCCGCCAAATTCTTGGGTTTCTGTAAGAAGATGTACCGAGCGGCCTCGATGTTGACCAGTGCCTTGTGAACAATAGGTCTCAACAGGTCGATGCTCGGTTCTTCCGTTTTGACCACAGCTTGCGAGAAACGAGTGAAGAAATCTCGAAGCGATTCGTTAGGAGCTTGTTTAACGGTGTACAGGTAGGTCGGCGGAAGCTTATCCCCCTTCATGGAAGAGAATTGAGCTTTGAATCGATCGACGAGTGTCTTGTAGGAGGTTATCGATCGAGGGGGGAGCCTCGAAAACCATTCAAGAGCGGGGCCATCCAGAGTGGTAACAAAGATCTTAGCCCAGATATTAGGCGAGTGTCCGAACATGCTGAGCTGCATTTCGAGGCGCGACACATGCTTTTCCGGGTCAGTCGATCCGTTATATGTGGGTAGTCCGGTGGGGATCTTCTCATCGGTAGTAGACTCAATGATCGAGTCACAAAATGGAGACTGAGCTTCTCTCTCACTGCGATATCTCCATTGGCGGACATGCCTTGGGCCCGGCGGTGTACGCCGGGGTGATCTAGAACGTTCACGCCTAACGGAGTGTGATCGGTGGGGCGAACGGCTGAGTGATCCCTGACTTTCGTTCCTCTGACGGTTATCATGTCGACCGAAACGTGGAGGTATCTGGTTTCGAAGGTCATTCGACCTCACGATACGACCCCTGTTCGATCTTCTGATCTGATTAACCCGACCGTGTGGTCCGAGTCGATTGAAGACTCCCGTCGATTCATGCGGAGGTGAGTCACGTTGAGTGGAGCTTCGTTCTCTTTGGGATCCAGACAATCTACGATCGCTATTCCTTCCCCCAGGATGAGACGACCGAGATCTCAGTTGTGATACGTCCGCCACACGCCGATTATCACCCCGATGTATTCTGGTGTCAGTTGGGGTTCTAGAGTCGACCTCATCCCCGGGTTGAACTGATAACCTGTCTTGAACGGACTTCCGCATATTTCCTTGAGAAGGTAACGGTTGTTGCTGGGGAAGCTGAGGCGGTGCATTTTGCCCAATTTCAGCCCAATATGTGCAGGGCGGGGGATACTGAACTGGTCGCATATATCCCGGATGAGCTATCGGGGGTTGGACGATCTCTATTGGTCGAGCCTCCGGGCATTCTGGCATACGAGGTTCTCTCCCCTCCGCAGCTGCTGCAACAGCCTCATCGCGACAGGCTTTCAAGTATTTCTCTATCTCGGGCGTCGAGTAGACTAGCTGTGTCGGAAGGGAGGTGGGAATAACGACCTGTAAGGGAACTTGAGGAATGACCTCCCGACCGTTTTCGTCGAATAGGCGGTTGCTTACAACGTTTCGAGTAGTCATGTTCAATGGCTTCCTGTTGCGCTTCCCACAGACGGCGCCAAATGATCGTGCCTAAATCTCTGCTTGATGGTCGATCGAGAGATCCGACGCGGTCACTCTATTTGTTGATGGGGGAAACGGCCGCCTGACTGCTCGAATTCTGCGAGGGTCGACGAACGTGAGCTCCGAGGCCAACTCGGGGAAGATGGGTGGGAGACCCGGGTTGGCACTCCGACGCTCAAGTCAGGATCGGTAAAGATGACCGAAAAGATTGAATGGTGAAAATCGTTAGGTGGAAAAACTTACCGTGCAATAAATGAGGCGGAGGTATTTATACAGAGAGGGGAGAGAAGTTACCGCCTCGACGTGGTGGCGTGTGGAGCTGACAGGTGCCCCATTAAGGCCGTGCATTAAATGCTCGGTCGGCCACTACGCTAGTGGAATAATGCGCTGGTCAATCGGAGATTATGGGTCGATCATTTGGGTCGATATCTCAGTGCGGTAATTCTCGCGGGATAAATGAGCCTCTGAGTAGGACGGTCGAAAGATGATCTCCGGGCGAGATTCGACCTTCGATCAGACACGTGGGGCAAGGTGATTGGCTTAGATCGACAGCGGGTACGTGCCACGTCAGAACCCATTATAATTTTAATTTAATTGAATAGTGAAGGCCAAATAGTCCAAAGTCAAGATTTATTAAATATATATAAAGCTGAAATAAGCTTCCAACTAGTTTAAAGTTGCTTATTTTTCTGGTCAGCCAAAAAAAAAAAAAAAGAAAAAAAATTCAAAAGTTGAAAAAATATTAAACAATTAATTAAAGGGCCTAACTAAATTAAATTGGAGCAAGAATCTTTTGATCAATGTATAAGGGATCTCAAATTGACCAATGATGTATAGAATCTTTTAAATCTTTAAAATTGTGAAGGGGAAATGGTTTTGGACAATTTATATGTGCAATTCTTCCAATCACTTGAAAGAAAAAAAGCTCGTATTTCTGGAATTAGAGGAATTCATATTCGGAAACATTGCCTAAAAAAATGAATTATCAATCACTGAACCAATCATTATTGGCACAATTCTTTCGTTCCTTATTTAAGTTATTTACATCTTTTTCCCTTTACAAAAGTTTGTTCACCAACATCCTTCTAAATTAAACAAAATTCCAATATTTTGTTTATCTCGACAACCTTTTGGGGTAATTTTCAAAAACTCCCCATGGGTTGAAAAATTTTTAGTTTGCTCCACAGGTTCAAAAAATTTTGAGTTCACTCCCCAGATGAGATGCATAATTTGAGTTTGCTCCCGATTTTATGGGGCAGATACCACATATGGCGAAAAATATACACCATATGACGATTTAGGTACACGATTCTTGAGTTCAAAAATAAAAATAAAATTTACTGCTGGTAAAAGTGGCTTTTAGTTTAGATTATATTGCATATGATTTAAAAAGAAATTATAATCATTAAAGTGTACAAAGAATTAGATTAATGAATTTAGGTTACATACTTCCATCCCGTGATGTTTATAAATCGAGCTGAATCAAACTTCGCTTTTGTTTTTTGTTCGAGGTTTGATTCGAATTTATTCAATCCGGTTCGAATTTGAGTTCGACGAACTCTAATTTTTTTGTTTGAAGTTTAATTTCGATTCGGTTCGGATTCGCCTCGAATTCAAACTCGAACCCAATATAAAATTAAAAAAATAATAATAATAATAATTATATATATATATATATATATATATATATATATATATATAATACATATTATAATATATATATTTATTTTTTTTTTATTTTCAAATAAATTTGGTCAACTCTTGAGTCACGAACAAAAATTAAAAAAAAAAATCAAATTCAGTTTGATGTTCGGTTCGATTTCGACTCAAATTTTGTTAAATTTAATTCTTAATCAGCTCGACTAGATCGATTCAAGAACCCACTCGGTTGGTAAACATCTCTACTTCCATTAAATTGTAAACATGCAATGGGAAAAGGCCAGGCCAGGATAGAAAAGGAACAAAAATCAACCCACCAATACGATGTTCCTTTGTACGGTGTTAATTGTTGACTGCTCCACAGAAAGGACCTTTATAATTTGTAATGTTTTGCAATGAAGATAGGATAGCCGCGAGTATTAGTGCTCAAGCATATAAATATTTTTAAAATATTATTTTATTATAACATATGAAATACGAGCTAACGTGCTATCTATTATCCGACTAAATTCAAGAAAAATTTAATGTCATGTTTTTTATATAACGTCATACCGATATTCGTGCATCATATACAAGAGGGATAAATTAACTTTTAGTGATGCAATTATCTTTTCGTTCTTATACCTTATGTATAACGAGTTGAAATAAAAAACTTTTTATTTGTAATAATAATGGAATACTTAACTTGAATATTGGATTTAGGTTAAACTTATAAAATATTATGTACCAAGTTACGTCATGCATTGTTAAGGATAAAATCATGAAGCATTCAATATTTTTTGTCATAAATATATAGTGGCAGTCCACTGTCAAATGTCAACCCATAACCAACAACAAATTAAGCCGAAAAGATAGGAACCAATTAATTTTTCTTTTTTAATTTAATTGAATAGTGAAGGGCAACTATTCCAAGGTGAAGATTGATTAAATATACATAAAGCTGAACGAAGCTTGCAATTAGTTTAAAGTAGCTTATTTTTTTGGTTACCAAACAAAAAATAAATAAATAAAAAACAAAGAAATTTTCAAAAGTTCAAAATGTTAAACAAATATTTGTAAAAAACTAGGCGAAAATTCCAAGACGCGTTCTTGCATATTTTATTAAAGGTCCTAACTAAATTAAATTTTAGCAAGAATCTTTTGATCAATGTATAAGGGATCTCAAATTGACCGAGAATGTATTTCATTATGGATCCTAAACAAAAATTTAGGTTACTTTCTCTATCAAAATCCTACATTTGCTCTGCGCATATTCTTTTAAGGGTGTTTTCATCTTGTGTTTCATGTTGGTCGAATGCATCAATGTGTGCAAGTCATGCTCTTTGATTCCGATAAAAAAATGGTCTGAATTTGATGTTAGGACCAATGTGAAAATACTTTTACAATTTCAGAATCTGAGACGTACGGTTTAGAACATTATGAAGTAAAGTGATTCGACAAGGGGTGCAATTGAATCAATAAATACTTTGTTACATAAGAGCAATTGAATCAATAAATATTCCAAATAAAGAACAAATTATTGGCCATGGAGAGTGACTTAGGGTTGCCAACTTAGGAAGAAATTAGAAGAGTAGACATTCCACTAATTAGGCTTAAGAATGACATTTTCAAATTTCAATTGAGTTGAGATTTTGGCTATAGAAAGATGGATTGAAGTGTACGTTAAGATTCTTCAAATATTCTAAGGTATTTTGAATTTGTACGGAAGTGAAAAGTATTTAATTATGGATGTATTACAACTAATCCTATGTTACAACTTATGGCTCCCCTTTCACAAATACATCACTAAGTCAACTATCATAATTTAATTTCAAAACTAGGTTATGCACAAGACTTTTATATATATATATATATATATATATAATGAATAATGGCTGAGTCTTCTCTGAATTTTCCTTCTTTTCTTTTATTGTTATTGAATTTCTTTTAGAGTTCGATTCGTTCAGATCCTAATATATGATTGTATTTAAGAGATCCATTACTTTGTGTATCACGTCACTCCAACTTTAACCGGGACTCAAGCCTATTCACTATCTTGGGCTCTTGCGGCGCTCACCTATATGCGAACTCCCAATCTTTCTTATTCCAATTTATAACGAGGCTCGTTACATATTTTTTGAGATAGATCCCCATCCATATATATATATATATAGTTAAAAATTGAAAATTAATAAATATTTAACTAAAACCATAGTAATACAAGCACAATTACATCACGTATAGTATGACAACTAATGATCGAACTTATATACAACCTATCACTTAAAGTAGTAACTTATCAAAACAACTTAAGACGTGACACAAGTTGAAATTAAATTCTTCAACTTGCATCTCGTGCATGTAATTGCTTGCAAAATGGATCATCGTAAATTAATTAATTCATAAATATTATATTTACGGGCGATGTATATATTTTAAATGCAGAAATAGATTCCTTGCAATTAATACTAAATGTTGTCGTACTCCAAGAAGGATCTCGTGAGTTGGAGTAAGGGCAACAATTTGCATATAACAAAACAAAAATATTTAATTTATTCTTTAGAATAATAAAAAATTTATTTATATGTGGTGGAAAATTGAAGTCGTACTACACATAACAGCTTGCACCAGCTCCAAATTTCTCCATTATTTCGCTTCCATTGCTTGATTATTTGTTTCGAATTTGTCTCAAATTCGAAGACTACATAAACCCAATACGTAGATGATGTTCGCAGCTAACTATTTCAATAAATTAGATCATTGTTGATCGAATAATTCGGAGGGTTCGGCGTATTAAAACATGAACTACGCGACATTTAGCAATTCTCTTTTGAACCAGGAATAAAATGGTTTTACAATTGAATTTTCTCAATTGCTTGTTTGTGGAAGTGCAAGTCGGGCAGCTCTCTCTTTTCACTGTCGAGAACATCGTAAAATATTTAAATATTTAATGATATTCGTATTGGAATGAAATGTAGTTGAAATTTATAGAATTTTGAGAGTCCTTCAATTATTAATATTATTTTATGTACATAATTTGTAGTTGACTCCTAGGATTCCACTTCCAAACTTTTAAATAAATGTATAATTAATTATTGGATCTTCTAATTGGCTACATTCCCATAAATGCTAATGATTGGCCCTAACAATTCGTATCAAAGATTTAAACAAAATAATTAAATCTAGAGTCTAATTAATTGCACGAATTAGGGTTTGACTTTGCATATATTTTCGTAAGAATCTTGACTTAAAAGCAACATGCATGACAAGTCAGGGAAGGTTCATGACAATAATTAATTACTAATAATTAAATTAACAGAATAATTTAGAATACATATGACAGTGAGCAATGCCAGGTAGCTCAAATTTCTCATTTCTGAAATGATTAGATATTAACTAAGTAAATTGTTAATTAACTAATTATTATCTTTATTTTATTTGAATAATTGCACAGATACATCATAAGATTTGACCTAATTACAATATGAGAAAGGTTTGAGAAATTACAAAAACCTCCCCCGACATGCTCTAAGATTTGACGAAACACGTGCTATTATAGTCATAAATTTGAACTCAGATATCCATCGTTAAGTGTCAGAGGCAAAATAGGATATTCATAACAAAACAAGAAACGTTAACAACTGATTTATCAACATATACCTGCCAGAAAATATGTCGAAATGGAGACAACATTCTAAGTTCTAACAGAACTTATCATCAACACACATTTTCTCCAACTTATATGATGTAGTGTTGGTTGCACTGTATTAACATCCCAAGAAAATTCAAACAGCTTCGGTTTTGAATTCCCGTGTTTCCTCGTTCGAATTAATCAATAAATAACACGCATGAGCAGATTATAGCTCGATAATACTACAATTACTATTTTAGAATAATTTAGTCGACAAAAATATATCCTCTACGAAGGGACAAGAAGTTGATCCACGGACAAATACCTCATTGATTATGCAGATGCCAAGGGCTGTTTGATGTACTAGTTCTCCTTTTGTTGTAGTTTTTTCCGTTGTTTTCGCCTTTGCTCGTGCATACCTGTTTAGGCAGCAGAATAATACAAGATATCAGCTTCACAATAAGGGAATGAATATTTGATATGGATGAACTGTAACGATGACTGAAACGACAATAATTAGCAGATACGTTTTTTCATCTCTTTCCTCTTCCTTCTCAAGTTATCTGAAGTTCTCTGCTTTTCTGCCATCTCTTTAAGATCCAAGCACGCCTGAGAACATAAAATCAAATATGAAACATTTATGATAGAATCACGAAAGTTTGGGATGCCATTGGAATTCATGCATTAGATCATTTACATAAAGGGACAACTGGACTAGCATACCCTGAGGTTTGGACTAATTACACAAACTTCTACTCAGGTTTGAAAATTTACAAAATTTCCCCTCAGATACACCATGAGGTTGCCTAATGCATGCTGCTACAGTCATGAATTTAAAGTCAAATATTGAAGAAAGTGACGAAGGTCAAACTAGAGTATTCATAAACAATTTGAGATGATGTCATCGTAATTAATTGATCCAGATTGACACGGAAGTGTCTGTAATTTTTCAAACCTGAGGTATGTTAGTGTAATTATCCCTTTACATAAGTAACAATTTCAGTAAAGTGTTTGATATATAGATTTGTTTATAACCTCCTTGCTTGCGGTCCTCAATGCCTGAAGTGGTTCGACACAATCCTGACCTATGACTACCAACTTTCTCTTTTTATTTTGGTCGGAAGTGGTCGGGTCGCCGTGTTTCTGCCTTGACAGTTCTTCAAATTGGTGTTGAAGAAGGGGAGAAACACCAGCCTGGAGTGCATTTTCAATCAGTTCAACAATTGGGATGGGAGTTTCCTCAACTAGGGAAGTAAAGTAACAGTTCTGATTTTTGCTTTGATAATATGTAAGGAAAATAAAATTATCAAATAACTTAAAGTGTGTTTCAGAGACTACATTTACTTACCCCAGCCAAAAAGCGCTTTGAAAATGTTTTGGGCTGTAATGGTCTTGAAAGTAGAGAGTTGAGCTCCTGTAGTTTAACGGTACAAAGACGCGGCTTCATATGAAACTTTTTAAAGAGTCTATACGAGAGGAAATTTAATCAAACAAGTGAAAACATGTTACCTGTTGCAACTTCTTCAAGTGATTCGTCTTCACCTTGTTTTGCCTGTATTTCTTCACTCTCTCCTCCTCACTATCATCATCGTCCAAAACCAGTTCAACTGATTCAGCATTTCGCTCCAACCAAGTTTTCTCAGCCTTCTCCTGGGGAAAAAATAATTTTGAACAAAAAGAAATCCAGTAACTCCAAAGAGTATGTTATAGACAGAACATCACTCAAGACCACCAAATGACAAGATAATAAAAGGTAGACTTGGACTTCAAACCCTGGCACTTAACAGAAGTCTTGTTTGACTAAAATATATGTTGGAGGCAAAGCAATCATAGAATGAAGAAACAAAAAAAAAAAAAAAAAAAAAAAAAAAAATCCCTCATCCTGAAAATCAATGATAAATCAACAAAAGAAACTGTAAGACATAAGTTACAGTACCTGGGACTCCTTCCTCACAATTTTGTCTATTTGATGTGCAAGGGATGATCGCTTCATTATCTCTGGCATGTAAGAGAGTTCAACAGGAAATCGCTGGAACGTTTCCTGCACAACCAATCATCACAATGCTTAATATTGAAAGAAGATAACCAGGGACAGTCAGGATTTGGAGGAAAGGAGGGTGAAAGAGATTCGAATAAACTTAAAAATTCAAGGAAGCCGAAATTACAAATTCTCAAAAAATTGTACATAAAAAAGAAAGGATTTAAAAATTTCAGGTGGGCGGGCGCCCCCAAACCCCCTCCTTCCATCCATGAAGATAATATTGTCAATTCTCATTTAAAATGTTATTTGATAACAATAAAAGTAACTCTCACCACTTTTTCTGCTTATGGACTAAATCTTAAAAACAAATTACCTTTGCAAATGATTTGCACAGAGAAGCAAATTTGGATGCTTCATTTGGCGAGATTAGAGCAATGCTGCAACCATCAGTAGAGGCCCTAGCTGTTCTTCCACATCTATGAACATAAACCTACAACAATAGATTATCCTTCATTACCAATTGCAGGTGTTCAAAAGAAAACTGGAAAATGGAAGACTGAAGGTAATTTACTTCGGCTGAATGCGGAAGCTGGTAATGCACAACAGTTCGAACACCAGGAATGTCAAGACCTCGTGCGGCAGCATCTGTGGCAACAAGTATGCTATGTTCATTTGCACGGAAACGGTCTACAGACTGCATTGAGCACCAAGCAGCCAATAAATAAATAAATTAGAAAACAATGGAGTAAAATTTATCCCATGGAAAAAAAGTGATTGCAGAATATACCATCACGAATAATGCACAAAACTTATAAGTAAACAGATAAAACCTTAAGCCTAGCTCGTTGTTGCATCTCCGAGTGAAGAGTCCATGCATTAATGCCAAGGACTCTCAATAATGAAGAAATTCGACGTAAAGCTGCAATTGAAGTACAGAAAACAATTGTGCGCCCTTGTCCATGGATACTTAAAATATAGTACAAATAGGCATCCTTTTCTTCTTCCCTACAACTGCAAACCATAATTTAATGAGATACAGTCTTGCTGTACAACTTGGCTAAATTAACAAAGGAAGACATGAAAACCAGAAAATGGGCTGGGTCGGGAACACTTGAATTTTATAATAAACAGGATTATGTTGAGGCATGATAGCGTAGGGGGAAAACATACTCAATAATTGATTCCACCAGCTTGTTTGCCAAAATTGAAGCATTTGTAAGATCTACAATAGCAGTGTTTGGTCTCATTCCTGCTTTTTGTGAGAGGTTCTCAATCGAAGTAAGCTCATCTTTTTTGGCACTCATGGATCCACGCTTCAACTTCTTACGAAAATCAGCAGATAGAGCAAGAGTAGCAGAAAAAACAAAGGTTTGCCTTTTCTTCCTCTGGTGGCTAGCAACTGTGACACAGTTCTGATTATTTTGAGGCTGACTCTCAGTTGATTCCTTGGTCAGGGGAAGCATGTCAATTATGGACTGTAACTCGCGAAAATGACCGGTTTCAATCATGCGATCAGCTTCATCCAGCACAAAAAATGACAACGAATGCAGCTGCAATAACAAAGTTTTAGATTATGCCATTCCTGTTGATGAGAAAAATAATAATCTTGGTTCAAGTGAACTTTTATTGTGAAGCCAGCTGAACCGAAGGAAACTTGATTGGGAAGAAAATAACCTAAAAGCCTATAGTTAAACAAAATTGTGAAAATAGTAATCATTAATAAGATGTCCAATAGTAATGACATTCAAGAATATTCCCTTGTTCAATCAATTTCTTTGGAACATTTAATCTTCTTACCTCAACAAGGTGAATCTCTCCACCAGACATAAGTTCCCATAATCTCCCTGGCGTTCCAACAACAATTTCAGGCCTTGCTTTCAAAAGTCTTTCCTGTTTCTCTGTTGACATTCCACCAACAATAGGAACAACTCTGATATTGGTGCCTAATGCCACAGCCTTGAGATGATCAGTGACCTTTAAACGAAAAGGAACAGATATTCTGAGTGCAATATAGAAAAATGTGTAAATTTTAATTACAGGTTTAAAATTCACTACAATAAATTTACAAATATTAATTAAATTTATATATGTATCTAACTTATAACATCTATTAAACCAATAAACTTAATTAAAATGAAATTATACGACTTTACCTGAAGTGCAAGCTCCCTCGTGGGGGTGACAATGAGTGCACGCAAAACTCCTTCTGGAGAAATCCTCTCGTTGGCCTCTCCTTTTTCTGCCAGGAGTCTCTCCACTTTTTCTCGTTCTTCCAGAAGTCTCTGTAAGATTGGCAAACCAAAGGCAAGTGTTTTACCAGATCCTGTCTCTGCTGCACCAATTACATCCTGTTACCACAATTAATCAATGTTAACAGTATGCCATTAACTTTCAGCATCTAATGTAATGCAGAGAACTTCATGACATATCCAACCTTCCCTTGATGAGCAGCAGCAGGAATGCAAGCTTTCTGTATTGGAGTAGGCTCTTTAAATTTAAGCCTGTATATCGATTTCATAATCGTGGGATGAAGTCTCAGATCATTCCATGCATAATATTCTTCTTCATCAATTGAATCCTCTTCACCATTAGTAGTATCCTTCTCATCAGTAGCTGATCACAAATTTGCACGTGGAATGAATCACTATACAATCAAAACTAACTAATTTCTTTACAGAAAGCTTACATCATAATATTATGATCATTGTAATGTCAGGATCGTAAATTCTAACTCTTTCATCAGGTTGTAGAAAATGAAGAAATCAATTAATCAATGCCAATAAAACTTGCTGATCACATATTTATAATACAACACATCATAATGGAAGTTATGGGTTTAAATATAAGATAGACCATGAAGTTCATAATTCAATAGACTGGATTTTGATAGGGGAACATCAAACCAAATACAAGATCAAATTTCATCAAACAACAGCAGACCATATCATCATGAAAGAAACGACCAAAAAAGTTGGTTCAATATCATATAGGCCTGGAAAGCATGCCAAATTTGTGAAGAAACTAACCACATGGAGAACTACAAGTACAACTTTCTCCAGGAAGATGAATACCAGCTATCTGATCTCCAAACATAAGAACGCAACTAGTCCTAAAAGCTATTAACTTGAAACTGAAAAATGTAAGAACCACAATCATGCAGTTGCAAACTGAAGTAATTAGACTACATACCAGCTCCTGACTTTGGATTTGCCTCATCCTTATCTGCCTCAACATTCTCTTTCTTACCCTTTTTCTTTTTCTTCTTGTTCTTCTTTTTCCTTGACTGTTTCACTTCCTTCTGCTCATCCTCCCCTTTGGTATCTTCCGATTTACCATCAAGTTCACTAGGCTCGCCACCAGAGGTCTCATCACCATCGTCTTCATTTGTCTTACTTTTCTTTGATTTCGTTTTCCTTGACTTCTTTCTCTCATTTCCGACATCGACATTTGGAATTTCCAAGCCGTATTGTGATTCATCAATCTCTTCTAGGCTAAGGAATCCTGCATCCACGGGAAACATCAAATAATTAAACTAAAAAAGATGTCCATCAAAGATTCACATAATTTAAGAGGATCATAAGAAACAAAAGGGAAAACCTTGTTTACTTCTGAACTAACTTAAGATGATCATAAGGGCCACATTTATAGCAGAAAAAGAAACACTAGCATAATTTAGCAAGAGCTCTAACAAATCTTAACAAAGCTGTTCTCGAATAAACAGAAAAGCTAAACGCAAACAGACGATCAGAATTAAGATAAAAACTCCCATAATCCAAACCCCCACCTGAAAGGAACTCGAATTTAAAGAACTACAGTACAGCTCAACCAAATCGAAGCTGTGGTATTGAAAGCTACAAAAAAGATATTGAAAATCACACATGAAATCAAATAAAACAGAACCAATCGAGGCAATACCTCCTTCGAGTTCGTTGGAACCAATAAAGAGAGAAAAATCATCTTCACCGACATTACTCGCCGGAAGCGAGGAATTCCACGCCAGTGAGTCCAACCGTTCGAGATTCTGCTCCAACTCAGCTCGGGCTCGCTTCTTCGAGTTCCGCTTGGCTTTCTTTTTCTCAGAAGACTCGGGCGCCATTGTTGAGCTGCGGTAGCAAAGCTTGAAGCAGCTGCAGGGGGTTTAACGGCGATTTCGGTGTAATTCAAAGAGATTGCTATTTGGGCAGATGACTAGAGAGTAGAGAGTCCAATAGAAATAATGGGCTTCAAAGGCCCAAAATTAGATTATAAATTGGGCCAAATAAAATTTAATATAGCTTTATGACCCATTTCTATAATTACTCCACGAATAAATTCAACATATATTACGGAGACACAGATTATTTTTTGAATTGTTCGTGTGAGTGTCGCATATACAGATTCTTTTTTGAATTATTGATGCGAAGACTGTTGGATATAATATCCACATGAGTGTTTGACACCACACAACACAATAAAAATAATATTTTTAAAAGTATCCGTGCATCATACATTATTCCTTAGATTCCGGATTTTGTTGTTTTAATAGTTAAGTTTCCCAATAAGTGAATGTAATATCCTTCTTATGTTGTTTTCTCCAATCCAAAAGGAATTTAAACTCCTTTGATCAACATAATCTTAGGACCTTAAACACATAATAAGCCCATTAACTAAAATATTAAAGTGCGTTAACTACAAACCATAATTAGATTGGACACATATAGTAGTTATTATTTATTCTCTTAATTAATGATTTATTACAAAATGAGTATATTAATTAATGCTTAATTCAATTTGGTTGAATATGTCCAACTTATATGCTTGATATTTAGGTTCTCTACCAAACAATAAGTAGAATAAATTTCAGCTGTCCCCACTACAAAAGTAGGCCTCCACAAAACCGCCACGTGTTGAAAAATAATAGCATTGGGGCCCTTCAAATCTCCAAAAAGTTGCAAATGAGGACCCAAAATCTGAAAACACACACTGGGTTGGTCACACCTGGAACCCTCTTCAACCCTCTCTCCCGTTCTAAAACATGGTAGGAATTAGGAAGTTCAGTTGTCTTTGTACTTGAACAAAGTTACAAAACCCATTTTTCTCTAAATTATTATAATAATAATGTGATTAATGTTTTGAATAAATTAATCAACACTCCATGCTTTGCTCTCCCCTCTACTCTTCTAGATTCCTCTTTTCTTTTTCTTTTGATACATAAATTCTTGGAATCTGGATTCCAGCCTGGCTCTGGAGAAGGGGTTTTCCCTTTTCTTGCATAATCTTTCACGGTTATATTACTTTTGTTTCTTGAAAGAAGCCCGGATTCAGAAATGGCGCCTACGTTGATTTCCACGAAACCCCCTCGGTTATCCCCGTCAAACCCAGGAATCAAATCCTTGTTAAAGGATCAGAATTTGTTTGGAATGAAATCGAGAATTTGTTGTTCCCAGCAGCAGCAGAACCCCAAGAAAGCCGTGAAAGATTACAGGAGGCGGAAAACCCAAGTAGTTAACCCTGTTATTATAATCCCGGGTGAGGAGATATGTTTTCCAGGGAAGAAATCTGAGAAGGATGTTGTTTTGGGGAAAAAGAAAGGATTTTTAGAAGTGGGCAATCGAGATATGATGGTTTTGTGTGGGCTTGGTTACTATGTGAATGGTTTCAGGGGGTTTCCATGGTTGGCGTTGAACTTCCACATGGCCCACAATCTGAATATGCATCCTTCTACATTGCAGCTCGTGCAGAACTCCGGCAATTTGCCTATGGTGGCGAAACCTTTTTATGGGATCTTGTCTGATGCTCTGTACATTTGTGGTGCTCATAGGATTCCTTACATTTCCATAGGAGGTAAAATCCTTACTTTTCTTCTGTTTTTGCAGGTTGCTGAACTTATGTAGTTTTAACACATGTTTTTTGGAGGAATGATTGCGTATGTTCTGTACTTGAGTTGGTATCTTAGTTTGAGTTAAGTCTATTAGCAGATTCTGTGTGTTTTGGTTGTGGCTTGCTATGGCGACCTAGTATTAAGATTACATATTCAGTTTCCTTCTTTTTGTTGTAATGGATCTTCTGTTTTTGGTTTAGTAGCTTGATTCTTGTAAGCCGATTAGCAATTGCAAATGTGCCTTGATTGTATTCTTGTGGCCAGTCTGTTATTGAAATTGAGGTTTCAATCATGTTTCTCCTTGAAGTTTTCAGTTGCAAGAATTCATTTTGTGGGCCTGTTGTTACTTTAATCTTTGTACCATTAGATTTGCACAGTTCTGTGAGTTCTACTTTTCCGTTATTTGAAGATATTACTGGTCAAACTTGAACTTCTATGTCATGTGAATCACTCCTAGAGTATGGAGCAAGCAAAAAAGTTGTTGCTTCTTTCATAAATTTTATATCTGTTGCTAAAATGGACCGATTTTTATCCAATCGCCACATCATCCAAAAAAAAAAAAGGGAAACAGAACTTGAATTCATTGATAGGCCCTGAATTCATTCCCCATTTCCATAAAAAGATTTCTAGGATGTTTTCATTGAATTATAATATGCATTATAACTCTGATCCAAAATTGAATAACCCTGATACACAAATCTCTTCAGTCCTTCTGCAGGTTCTATCTTGGGGATCATTAGCATTAATCCCGATAGCCAGTGAAGCTCGTCCCATTCTATTGGCATGTGTTCTTTTGAGTAATCTTGGAGCATCCATTGCAGAAGTTGCAAAAGACGCCCTCGTTGCAGAATATGGTCAAAAGAACAAACTCCCTGGCCTCCAATCTTATGCTTTTATGGCCTCCGCAATCGGCGGCGTTTTGGGAAATTTACTAGGTGGCTTTTTCCTGCTAAAAACCCAACAAACCAAGTCAATGTTCTTGGCCTTTGCATCTCTACTCATGCTTCAACTAACCGTATCTCTGAAAACAAGAGAGGATTCTCTCGGTTTATTACCAAAACACTCCACGAGTTATTCCATCAAGAAACAATTCTCAGACTTCATGGCGACGATTAAAGAACAAAGCATCAAACGCCCTCTAATTTGGGTTGTTTCTTCTATTTTATTGGTTCCAGTTTTATCCGGCTCGTTATTTTGCTACCAAACGCAGTGCTTGAATCTCGACCCTTTGGTCATTGGAATGTCTAAAGTGACAGGTCAATTATTGCTTCTTTTGTTGACTGTTCTATATGACCGGTTTGGTAGAAGCATCCCTATGAGGAAATTGGTCGGTGCAGTGCAGTGCACTTACGCCTTTTCCCTTCTTCTCGATTTGCTTTTGGTTAAGCAGGTAAATATCCGGCTGGGGATTCCAAATGAGGTTTTTGCTCTATGCTTTTCCGGGTTGGCTGAAACGATTGCACAGTTCAAGCCCTTGCCATTTTATGTGCTCTTTGCAAGTTTGGCGCCAATGGGGTGTGAAGGGTCTTTGATGTCTTTCTTGGCTTCTGGATTGTGCTTGTCCTCTATATTTAGTGCATTCTTAGGAGTCGGGCTTTCTTCATTTCTTGGTATAACAGCCGGGGACTACTCAAATCTTCCTTTGGGAATTCTGGTGCAGTTTTTTGCCGCTTTGTTGCCTCTTTGGTGGATCAATTGTGTTCCCATGACGGAAAACATGCACGAAAAGGTGAAAGTCACGGGGAAAAGTAAGAGAACTCGAAGAAATAGAAGGATCGGGAGAGTTATGTTCGATTCTGTGTATTCTTATCATCGGGAGAGAGAATCTGACCTGCAAAGGTGAAAAATCCTGTTAAGCTCATGTCAGATTTTGAGGGAGAAACGCTAATGTGTGAAGATTAATCCATTTCCAGGTAAAGCAAAATGGAGGAAACGAATCTCTTTCTTTTTATGAATTTAGTTTAAAGTTGAAAATGGGAAAATTTTCAGCTCAAAGTTGTACACATTTATGTTAAAGTCCTGTACGAATCCTGTATGGTTGAGCCATTTGTAGGAAATTTTGAAGAAGAGTCTCATGTACATACAATGTTAAATCTGTCAATATTCTCACAAATGTTTTATTTTTTGAAGGTAAGAATGCTCAAAATTTCCAGAAATTTCTGTGCTGTGAAAGTCATGTGATTTAGCTTGGCTGCTTGTAAATTAATGAAAATTTCTTGCATACTTTCTATAAAACATGTCTCTTTGGAAGAAACTGTTATCTTTCGCCTTTTGGAGGTTTGTTGGCAAGGAATAACAGCCTCTTATCCTTATCCTTATGATACACCAAGGGGACCAGTCTCAACGTCATGCAGATATGGTCTTATTATTCACTTGTCTTGTCTAAATCTTACATACTTCTTGAGTTTACATCTGTATGGTAGTCATGCTGCTTTATATTATAGCCCCTACTCTTAGTGCACCATACTTCCAACGATATCTTTTGTCCTCTTTTTATCCGAAATCTGTGTCGACTGTCATATCGGAAAAGTTACAATATATTTTTTGTCGTGCCATATTAGGTGTTTATATCAAATATTGCATCGAATATCTATCCTATTATAAATTTATAAAAAGAATAATATTATCGTTTTTGTATCTGATCATGTTTGTATTTTTCTATCAGTGTACTACGTTTAATATGTGCTACCCTTTACGGCATGACTTGATTTATGAAAAAGGCCAACACTTCATAATTTCAATAATATTTTCTTTCCAAATGATGAGCTTATAATGACAAGAGACTGTCATGACTCTTCAATTGAATTTAATATTTGCCGCATTATTTTTAATACTGCATTTAAGTTTTTTTCTTTAAAACCTTAAAACATTAATTAATACAATTTCCATAAATCCACGACCCCCAGAAGTCCTCGTGTTTCACCCCAATCCGTCATAAATCCATCTCCAGTACAACATGCAGATGCAGATCATTCCCCGCCAATGAGACTATGAATGATCCAAGAAATAAGCAAGGAAAATATGAATCTGAAGAACAAACTTTGATGGCCATGAATCCTATTCCTGCATTTATGGAGACAGACCATGAAGAATTTGCTGGACCATCTTTCCTCACAGCTCAAGCCTCCATCAAATACGCAAACTCTGAATCACAACAGCTTAACTTCATTGCCGGAACTAATTCATCCAGCATTTCGTAAATTGAATCAGAACAAGGATGTGTCTTATCAGCGACAAAAAAGCTGTGAGTCGTGCTGTTTATACTGATCCAACTACAACCGGGCGATTTCCTCAACCCTCGTCCTCTCATAGCCTTCCTGACTTCAGCCACAACGTCCCACTTCTTAGAAGCAGCATATAAGTTAGAGAGCGAGATGTAGTTCGAGGAATTATCCGGTTCGAGCTGGATAAGGGACTTATAAGCCAATTCCTGCATTTCAGAATTGCCATGCATTGCGGAAGCACATAAAAGAGCACCCCAAATAGTGGGCCCCGGTTCAACGGGCATGTTCTTGATGAAATCAAGAGCTTGATTGAGCTGCCCTAAACGGCCCAACATATCAACCATACAGGCACACATCTCGATTGTAGGTTTGATTTTATAATCGGTCAAGACAGAGTCGTATATTCTTATCCCATCGTTCATCAGTCCGGATCTACAACATGCTGAAAGAACTCCAACAATGACGGTTGTGTCTGGTCTGATTCCTTTCTGAACCATTTGATTAAACAGGTTAACTGCATCCTGGCCCTGGCCGTTCAGACCGTATCCAGAGATGATTGAACTCCAAGAAATTGCGTCTTTATGAATACATTCATGTTCAAATACCCGAGTTGCATAAGTCAAGCTCCCACATTTGGCGTATGTGCAGATTAAAGCATTACATAGAGAGACTTCTTGATTTAACTCCCTTCTAACTGCGAAACCGTGGATTTGCTTTCCACCCATCAAACCAGTAAGTGCAGTACAAGCAGGTAAAATAGCAACAAGGGACACTTTATTCGGTTCCACACCATCTCTCCGTTGCATTTCATGGAACAGAGACAATGCTTCGTCAAATTTGCCACAAAGCACATAACCATTGATCATTGCGGTCCAAGCAAACACATTCTTGGATTTCAATCTATCGAAAATACGTCTTCCTACATTGATGTTTCCATTCTTTGAGTACATATCGACCAAACAACATCCTAAACGAACATCACTATCCAACCCGCAACTCGAATCTAGCCAATTCCTAATTATGTAAGTGTGTAATTCTCTTCCATGACTAAGATCATCATTTCCACCATCCCCACTACACAATGGAAGGAGTGTGGAGACCGTGACCGCATCAAATTTCAAGCCTTGATTTTGCATTCCCCTTGCAAAGTCCCACAATCTGTGTCTATAAAAAGAATTATTCTCGCTTTCCATATTACCATTCACATAACCAGAAATCACCGTATTCCACGAAGACACATTCCTAAGAGGCATTTCATCGAACACTTTCAAGGAATCATTAAAGCACCCACATCTACTATACATAGACATCAAAGAATTCCCCACCACAGTATCCAAAACCAATCCATTTTTCACAATCCTTCCTTGCACAATCCTACCCTGCAGAATCTCCCCCCAGTCCCCTACAATCTTCAAAATCACAGAAAAGGTAAAGTCATCCGCCAAGGGCATAACGAAGCCGTCACACATCTTCCTGAAAAGCTCCAAACTTTCGAGAAAAAGCTGATTCTTTCCATACCCACTCAGCAGCGTGTTGCAGATATGCGCGTTTTTAACCAAAATCGAGTCGAAAACCAATTGTGCCTCAAGCGGGCGTCTGAATTGACAGCAGGAGAAGATGAGCTTCTGGGCTATGAAATGCTGCTGCGTGAGGCCCAAGCGATGAGCTCTGGCGTGAGCTTGCTGACTGAGTTTGAGTGAGTGGGTTTCAATTGATAGCTGGAGGAGTTGGAGAAGAGAGACCGACGGGTCGATTGCGGCGGCAAACGCATGAAAAAGCGAAGTATTCCGGGCCGGCGATAAGCGGTTTCTCAGTCTTGAGAAGGTGATCATATGAAGTGTTGTCTAAGTGCTCGACAGATTGCCTAACAGGAGGGAAAATCTCACAAAACCATAGCAAAGTGAATTCTTTCTCATCGTTGTTGTTGGATCCATGAAATTTAGGGCTGTCAACGGGTCGGATCTGACAGTTCAGGATCCGTATCCGATTATGGAAATAGATCACCAAATTCGAATGGACTACAATCATAGAAGAATGGAGGAGAGAGTTATTGAAGAGATCTGTGAAAGTGAAGCAATTGAGAAAAGATGATGGAGAATTTTCGGAAACACGAACTAGATCAAATAGAGAAAACAAAAAAACGCAACTTTAAAAATGGGCTTCATCATGCCAATTCGGGTCAAAAAAACCCACATTGATCTATCCGGGTCAAATCTCAAAATGAGTCGGATCAATTATCCCCGTTCCTTTTTTTTTTTTGAAGGTTGGATTACATCTAAGATTCGTTTATGGCGCAACTCTCTCTATCGAGTCGTTCTACTCACAAGACCAGATTTTGAATCCTCAACTTCGCTAAGATTCTTGTCTCTCGTTTTCTTCTAGTCTAATAATATGATACGAAATATAGGAATTACGAATATATTATTTGCCAAGATAAGATTTGGTAATATGTATTTATTGCTGAGTTCAAAAGGAAAAATATATATGTTTTGTCTTGTTAGAAAATAAAAAAAGATATTCATGTTGTTTATGAAAATTTCTCAAATAACGAGACTGGTTACCATATATAGTTTTCTGATAAAATAGAGCAGCAGCACAACTTACACAATCAAAGCCATGAATCCAGATGCTCTACATCTTATTAACCTGGAAAATTCATGGCCATACATATATAACTAACACAGAAAAGGTTTGAAATTCCATACTCAGACTCCAAATTGAAAACCTTCTTCAAGGCCTCCAATCTTTATGAAGAAGCTAATATCTAGAACTACAAAAGATAGTTCAATAGAAACATGATGCTAAGATATGCTGGTTGTTGTTATAAACCCTGTTCATGGCACTTCCACGGAGGTCATCCAAGTTCCACAATCCATCCCACATGATCATGTCCTCATTGGAGCCGGCCTCTGGCGCCGCGGTGGAGTAAAAAAGCCCTTGCTCTTGGGGGGAATTCGGGGAGTACCCGATTTCTTGCCTCAGTTGAGTGAAACTCGGCCACTTATCATCTCTTTCGTCAAGCAACGACATGAACCTCTTCATTTCGTTGTGATCCTGTTGGTTTTGATGTTGCAACTGTTTCTGCAGTTGTTGGAACTGCTGCCTCCTGAGGAGGCGTGCCCGTGATTTCTCGGGGTTTTGGGTCGAGGGTTTTGCCTTCTTCTTGAAATGAGTTCTCCAGTAGTTTTTGATCTCGTTGTCAGTTCTTCCGGGCAAGCTTCTTGCGATTGTTGACCACCTATATATGTGTTTGAATAGTGTTAACTTATAAGGCAACTGAATAAAATTGCATGTAACTCTTGAAATAATTCAGGTTGAAGCTAAAGTTTTGTTAATTACCTATTGCCCCATCTTGCATGCAGCTCAATGATTATGCTCTCTTCATGAGGGGTTATTTGGCCCCTCTTGAGATCTGGCCTCAAGTAATTCACCCACCTTAGTCTACAGCTCTTTCCATTCCTTTTCAATCCTATCATATAAAACAACATATAAATAAGTTAATATGAAGATATAAACATCATAACATAAAATTCTAAACTTGCAACTATGTCCATCACAACAGAAATTCGATCGCAATCTATTGCAAAACGAATGTTTTCTAACAGCGTAAGTTACCGGCAAGTCTTGACACATTGTTCCATCTGCCCTCTCCATGCAACTGCACATACTCAACAAGAAGCTTATCTTCTTCAGCAGTCCACGGCCCTTTTCGCCATATGTACTCTGTCGAACCCCAACCAATATGCTGTGCCATAGCTCCAAGAAACCCTAATATTTTATAACTTCTTTTGTTAATATATAGTTCAAGTTTTGTAATATATATGTATATATCTAAGTATCTAACTCTTTTTGGTGGTTGTGAGTTCCATGACATTAATGTGCTTGTGTTTGCTGCATATTTATAGTGCTTAATTAATCTGCTAATACAATGCATCAGCCAAATTGATGTCATTATCCAACAAATCATGGTATCCCCCTTGATCACATTAGCTAAGGATTAGCTAGCTTCCGGGCCGTGAAATTACGTAAATACCCCCATCGAACGATCGTTATCTTGAAAAATATATGAATTTTTAAATCAGAAAGGAAGGAATAGTTGAATAATTTTATACAATCTGAAAAGTTTATTCTGTACTACACTAAGGGCAATTGAGGAATCGAAAGATTTGTTGAGGCATTAGGCGACACGGTGTAATTAAATAATTATTCTTCTTAGATTTATGGAAACGAGTACGATTTTTTTGACGTTTAATATAAGTGTGCCTAAGAAAAAAAAAATTAATATTTTTAATCTTCTTTTAGGGAGTGACACGTGAAGTCTTAATCTTCGTTAATGAACCACTTTTTTAATGTTCTAATTAATTAATTAAACAAAATTAATTAAATAATCCTAAGTGGGGTGGCTAATTATTTAAATTAATCTTGAAAAATACTACTTCACTAATGGCATCTCAACATGTGTGGATTTGCTCAATTACTTTTTAAGGAGGATATAATCACAAATTTGGGGTAAATTGTAATTAAGGTGCTTTTGATGCTATTTATGGGCATTTAGCCATTTAGTCTTCTTAATATTAGAGTCATTAGCATGCTCGTAAGACGTCATTAGTGGAGTGCTTTAATTATGATGGAGAAAGGTTCTAAAAGTTTATTTTTAATTAATTTATTTCGAAGGACAAGCAGCTCTACCATGAGTTGAAAGAGTACTAGGTAAAAAAACAATAAGTACATAGAAACTCTTGCCGATATAAAACTCGGTTACGAGATTTGTGATTAAATTAATGTAACGTTGATTGTTAAGATATATCGTTTGAAGGTAATATATAGTATGTTTAATAAAAGCGTAAATCTTTAGGTGGTGGAGATCGAATTTTTATAACTTGCAAAATAAATTTTATTTAATCAACATTTATTAAAAGAATTAAGATTTTTAATGATATAATTCCTAATACCGAATTTTTTTGATAAAAAGTTATAAAAAGTTGGTCTTCATCAACACCCTTAAATTATATATGAAGTTCGATTAGGTTTTCAGTACTTCAATTTTTTTTAACAATCACACGTTTTTATGCAAAATTGGACATTTTAGTAGTTCGGTATTATGTGAATCTAATCGGTTGTCCCATATTTAAATTTCTTGAAATATAATTATTATTAGTATACAAAATTTTAAATCTTAATGCCCCGTTTGTTCTAACTCATAAAGAAAAACAGAGAATTTCTTTTTTACAAATTTAGCAATTATATTTCCTTAAAATGTCACGTCAAAGTCGATTCGGATAAGAACTAATAAGACGTACGTTGGGGTACGAGTGAATTATATAATATGAAAATATCTTATATTTAAAGTTAATTGAGATTAAGGAATCTTAAGAGATGACAAAGGTCTTCGAGAAGCATTAGCTTTAATATTTTAGTATTCGATGTAATCCATGTTGCTGGATTTTCAGAATCTTAGTATATAATTGCGAGTCCTAATACTACTTTCATCATCTACTTTTTTATACCATAATATCTCGTCTTTACAAGTTGCAAGTTGCAAGGTTGTCTCCCTCTAACAACACTTAGGATCATTAATCATACTTAAAGATTTGATCAAATGAAATGAGATTTGTTGCCCTTAATTAACTTAGATTATCTTATAAATCAATTAACGGTTCATATACAAAAAAATATATATATATATATATTTGTGTCATAACTCAATAAAAATTAAATATCACAAAAAAATATATATATATATATATATATATATATATATTTGTATCGTATTTTTTATTGTTTGATAATTTTGATTTGATCTATGTCATATTTCTTTTTGTATTGTGGTGTTCTTGGGTGTGTAACCACTAACGAAAATTGAGCTATGACCGAAAGGGGCCGGTAACCGTAAGGACGGGCGTCTTCCCCCATGAATTTTTGTGGTATTTGAAAAAAAAAAAAAAAAACTGAGTTTTTAGAAGGAAAAATAATTTTCCCCAAATTCATAATTTACTACTTAAATTATAAAATATTTAAATTGTCTCTTCAACTTGGTGATTCAAATTGACATCTACACCAATTTTTTTTTTTTTTTTGGAAAAAAGGATATTTACCACAACTAAAACCTCACACTGTGTTCTATTTCCGTAAAAAAACCTAAACGGAAATGACAATCTAAATCAGAATAGATGTTTAGGTAACAAATTAAAATATTTCATATTATGGACGATAAGTTGTAACCTAAATTTGTAAGACAAACTGTTTTTGCTTAATTTTAATAGATTACTTTTTGTATAAAAAATTTAAAAGAAAACTGTAATAAATTCACCCTAAACATATAAACTTTTTTTTTTATCTTTTTAATTTGATTTTCACCTCAAAATTTTGATTCCGCGACTATCATATAACGAAAATATATATCACAACTGCGATGCACCAATTTCAGGCACCATATCTTTAACCAGTGTAGTGACTCTTTTGAAGTCCCCTCGGCAATTAATTAGGTACAAAAGTAAGTAATTAATTAATTAAACATTAATCATCAATTAATTAGTTATATATATTATTTATTATTATCTCTGGAGTGCACTGCATGAAAACGTTTTTGAACTCCCAAATTCCTTTGACCCAGAGTCTTTACCAGTCCCATTTTTGCCTGTAATTATCAAGGCTGGTAAAAAGACAAATAAAAAGAAATAATTAATAATAATGAAGATGGAAAATACAGGTAAATATAAATTATTTAAATACTTTTTGATTGATTAATATCTGGACTCAAATGAAATAGTGTGGTCAAAGTAATGTTTTTCGGCTGGTCGGTTGGTCATATAAATATTCCTCGTAAAGGATATCATAAAAAACATATATGTTTTAATTGGACAAAATTATTAATATTTTACCATATGATCAGAATATATCAGATTGATCCATGCGAACTTCAGGAAGAACCCAAAAGGATTCCGACATAAAAGCACAAGAAGCTAGGAAGATGATAACGAACTCTAGTTATAGACGAATAAAGATAAATCGATCGACATTACGAGAAACGTAGCAGTAAAAGATTTAAATTCTAAATAGACTCTCATGTAATTCTAATGCTAAAAGGGATCTAAACTCAAATCGATGTGATTCTAATGCTATATAAAAAGAATGTATGTCGAGGGAAAAGGCAAGCCGGAATAATAGAGAGAAAAATATCATGATAGTTTGAAATGATCGATTACTAGAGAGAAAAACATGAGAAATCGTTTGAAAACCATATTATATGATAAAAAATATCATATATGGTACTATGTATGGGTACTCGAAACTATTATTTGTGTTTTTTTTGTTACTCTTTATCAAAACTATTAAGTAATAATTTAAATTTATATTATTATGGAATATGGAACCTATTCAAGAAGGTGCAAGCACTCCCGTCTTATTCTGAGCAAAAGTTGGAAGTGAAAAAATGGTAATATTCAAATAAAATAAAGTAATTAGGTAAAAATGTATATTTAATTACAATGGGTGCGTGTATGTAGCACTTAAGAAGAAGCACTAATTAATGTTTGTTATTAGATTGGGAAGAGGGTCCTCTAAGTATGAATTTATATTCCTATGATAAAATTGAGAATTTTTAATGAATCAAGCAACATTAATTTTTTTAAATTGGTTCAAGTGGTTAATAAGTTTATTCTCCAGAACAATAATTCAAGTTTAAATCTCACTTACAAGTTACGTATATGTGTTAAAAAAACAAAAAACAAAGCGACATTAATTTATGAAATCTACTATTACTTTTGTCAAGACTTCATAAGTGTTGACATTCTTTTTAGCAGTGATGTAGTTATCTATAAGTGTAATTCGTTTTAGCCTTGATGCTATGATGTATGGACACGAACACGGCGATACGATATGGTCATACGGACACGATGACATGAATTTTTTTTAAAAAAAAATGAAATTGTTGTATTATATATAAATAAATATATTTATATTTATTAATTAATTTAAAATAAAATACTTACAAGAGTAATAAATATTATAAATTTAAATAACATATATTCTTATCAAATTCAATGTTTAAAATCATTATAAATAACATTATTCATTTTTTACATATTAACGATATTATGAAAAAAATTCAAAATAGAAATAGAAAAAAAAAATTTAATCAATATAATTTTTTTTTAATAAATTTAAACAATTATCTTTTTTCTTAAAATATATAATCATAAATTTTTTTAAAAAAAATTATAAAAAAAATATATTTTTTAGTTTCCCGTGTCTAACACACGTCCTCACCCTATTGGACACGTGTCCAACCGTGTCCGTTTTTTTTTTTTAATTTAAATTTGGACACTTTTGCCGTGTCCGACACGTATCCAACCCTGCACGGGGATGAAAAATGGGAGTATCCATGTATAAGTTTAACTATAAGTTATATAATGAGTAAGTTTTGAAAACACATCATTAGTTGATATGGCCGAGTTGGTCTAAGGCGCCAGATTAAGGTTCTGGTCCGAAAGGGCGTGGGTTCGAATCCCACTGTCAACATTGTATTTCTTTTTAAATATTTAATATACCCTTCTCTTTTTTTTTTTGGTCAAAATTATTTAATATATTCTTTGTTAAAACAACAATAATATATCCTTGTATTTCTTTTTTAATTATTTAAAAATAATATATCCTTTGTTAAAACAGCAATTATATATCCTTGTATTTCTTTTCTAATTATTTAACAATAATATATCTTTTCTCAACATTGTATTTCTTTTTAAATATTTAATATACCCTTCTTTTTTTTGGTCAAAATTATTTAATATATTCTTTGTTAAAACAACAATAATATATCCTTGTATTTCATTTTTAATTATTTAAAAATAATATATCCTTTGTTAAAACAGCAATTATATATCCTTGTATTTCTTTTCTAATTATTTAACAATAATATATCTTTTGTTAACAATAATATATCCCACTGTCAACATCGTATTTCTTTTTTAATTATTTAATATACCCTTCTTTTTTTTCTGTCAAATATATCCTTTGTTTGTTTTTTTTTTTTTTTTTTGAAAAATAATATATCCTTTGTTAAAACATGTATTTGTTTATGTCAACATTGTATTTTGTTTTTTAATTATTTAATATATCCTTTGTTAGAACAACACTAATATATCCTTGTATTTATTTTTAATTAATTAACAATAATATATCCTGCTCTTCAAAACAAAAGAAAAAAACAATAATTGACAGTGTATTTCTTTTTAACAATAATATACGCTTTGTTAAAACAATAATTGACGGTGTTTTTCTTTTTTAATTATTTAACAATAATTTTTTTTTTTTTTTTTTTTTTTTTGGGGAACCGGTCAAGGGACCGTGGGGTTGGAGAGGACCCCGCCTCGTTTATTGCAAGAGAAAGCCAACGAAAACAAAGCAACCATCCAAGGATCGTACAGAGCAAATAAGCAAAAGTGCCCGCGAAAAAAGGGAGGCGTGAACAACCTCGGGCAAAACCAAACAAAAGAGCACCTCACAAGACAAGTACCAATCGAGGATAAGCTAAAACCACTCATAGTAACGGAACCAATGCTAGCAGCTAAGTCCCAAACCACGACAATTGAGTCAACCTCTAGATTCTCTGAGAGATTCAGAATAACAGGAAACAGAGGCTTATTCCCAATTCGGACTGACTTGGGATGCTTGCTACTTAAAACATTATTCGGACTAACCAAGAGCAGATGACCACCAAACCAAGCCCAAATACAATCACAACAGGGCAAGACAAAGCCTATGCTCATCTCAAACTCGAAGTACATAACAGTAAGCAAAGGGCCAATACAACGAGGATAACCATTATTGACGGAGGCCAAACAAACTTCAACTTAAGTAATATCCTCTTAGTTTTCATTTTTTAAGTCACCACTCACCAGTCACCATTTACAATAATATCCTCTTAGTAATTTTAACAACTTCAACTTCATTTCTTATGAGGGTTAATTAATTACGATTTACAACTAACACTATATTAGACAAGATAATTAGAATTCGTCGAAGACCCCCTCCAGGAAATAAGTTATTACATTTAATCCCTATTTTCGTTTAAGAATTATTAACATCAACAAAAAATTTAATGAAAAATCAAAAATACCTTTCATTGACTTTAGTCAAAAAATTTTGTTGTCATGTTGCCCCAGAGTTTGATTGTGATTGACTATATTAATTTAGAGCTTAAGTGCAATGTTTTTAACAAAATTTTCCAACTATTATGTATGAAAGAAATAACAATTATATTTCTATTCGGCTACAATTGACCGTTAATATTTTATTTAACTTTATATATTTAGTTTGATTTGTAAATTCGTTTATTTTATCCCGGATAATACAGGGACAATGCGTAATATTATTTAAAAATAGTATCCTACCTCCTAATTTTAATAACTTCCGTAGTACCGTCCGGGTTTTCATTTTTTCGGTTTTTAAGTCACATTCACTCTTCTCCTAGTTTCATCATTGCGGGTCAACCCCAATCGACAACTCACAACTCATCTAAAAACTTGAATATAGGGAAAAATAGAATTGATCCTCAAACAACATTAAGTCTCCATTTTTTCCAGTCATCATTTTTTCATTTCCGCCAGCCAACATCTGGCAACACCTTCATCTAACGGCTTCAGCATACCAAAAAACAGGAACAATATCAAATTTCAACTCACTCCACGAAGAGATTATGAAAACAGTTCAACCAAAAATAAACCAACCTATTATATATCGATTATATTTTTTTCTTTTCATCAAAGTGAATTGCTAATTTGAGACTCATGTCGAAAGTAAAAGAAACTTGTTTTCAGATTTTTTCATATTTTCTCTCTCAGTCTCAACTAATCTCAACCCTTGATCACAATCCGGCCACTATTTCAATAACCAAAAGCCAGAACATTAAAACAAACAAAAGAAACCACATTTGTATTTCTGGTACAACTTCAAACGAAGTAGGAATAACATCACCAAATCCACGACGATCAAGAACCATTCATCATGAACACCACATACACCTTTTACATGCTTACTTATACACTAGTTAACATCCCAATACACGCAGTTAATCGGAATCAGACCCTACCCGCCGTGACGCCGCCTTTCGGGGCGGCCTCAGTCCCCGCCGGCCCGCCGAGACCGTAATCAGGGTCCCTGTAATTGCTGCCGAAGAACCCTGCATGAAGAAGCATGACGTAGAGGAGCTGCGTGAAAGCCAGGATTATAACGAAGGCCTCCAACACCCTCAGCCGCCATCCCCTGTGCCCGCCGACGTTTATCTCCTTGCACGCCAACCTGTGGTATTGAGTGAGTTTTCAGTCAGACGTTTTAACAAACAGGTAAACGACGTTAATTATTGAGAGAGAGAGGAGAACTAGTAACCCGAATGCTAGAGCTGTGACGGCCCAGGCGACTATGGAGGACGAACAGGCGGAGGCGAGGCTGTCGTTCCTCCAGGCTCGGAGGTGGTTGCCGCCGGCGACTTTGGAAACTATGCCGAGAACGGCGGCGAGTATGGCGAACGTCAGGAAGTGACCCGTCGCCCCGTTTCCTCCCATGCCTGCAATCGCGCGCGTTCAACGATGTTTAAGGGGAAATCACATTTTAGTGTTGCAGAAAACGCATTTTACCTCTTTTAGTGAAATTAATTATCCTCCATTCAAAATTATATGTTGTCCTAATCTTAATTTTTAAGAGAAAACATGATAAAATCATATAATAAACACTATTATATTCTAGTAGTAGATTCCTAAATATATAAAACCCTTTTTTTTAGCAAATTTAAATAAAAACATAATAAAACTATTGCACATTAATCATGAAAAAGAAAACAAATTTAGTTAACCTTTCAATTTAATTTCCACTACGCATTACCACGTTAGACCGAAAAAACTCCCTAGTAGCATAACATGACACCAAATCTCCATTCAACTCGATGGATGATTACAATCATATAATACATATCCCAATTCAACTAATATCCTCATCCATCCTCGGTTTGGTCAGACTCAATCAATCGCGTACTAAGTTAACAAGGACACGAAGATAAGAAGAAAAACTTACTTGGATGCGCAGTTTGGCCATTGATGTACTTATTGAGACACCAACTGGCAAAGCCCAAGACAATGAGGTACATGAGCAGGTTAATGAACAGCAACGGGGCTGCAGTGTTCCTCGTCATCGTCATCGCCATTTCCTTTCCTTTCTTTTCTTGCTGCTGCGACACTTTTGTGCTGAAATGAAGCCAAGTTAGTACGAGTAGATATTGAAGTCTGAAGAAGAAAAATGTGGGCAAAATATATATAAGAGGTGCAGCACTATAACGTGGCAGGCTTGTGGGTTGAGGGATTTACAAGTGTCGAGACACCTGTCGAGGTGTTCCTTTGTTTAACTTCAACGAATTGTTTATGGTCTCTCCATTCTTCTAAGTTAAAAGGATTGAGATTTGAGACGTGTACATATCCCTTTGAGACTAAATTATTGTCTACTTCTTATCCTGTACAGAAGCTTGTTTCTCGGATTTGAATTTGAATTCTTGGTGGTGCTTGTGCATGTTGCCCCAAATCCCTAGTAGTGATTATTAGGTTAACTCTAGATTGAATGATTTAATAAATGGGAGTTTTAGTGTAAATTGCAATGGATGTGTGCCAATTAATCGTATAACTAGTTAAATTTGATTCTATTAGGTTTAGAATAAAAAGTTTATAATCATCAATGGAATGCTATCGATCGTCTCTAGATTTTCAAGTTGTGTAAGTTTAGCCCTTAATGTTTCAATCGGCACGTTTTAAATTATAACGTTATGATAGTATTTTACGTTTGTCGTCGACAATAAATTCAGATCGTCCTCTTGTTGAAACTTAAGTAGTTTATCAAAAATATTTTGACTTTCTTAATATTATTTTCGGAGAAAAAAATTTATCCACTAGCAAATTATAGGATCTAATCGGTACAATTATAAATTAATCTATCTTACTGTAAAAATAAATAATTCTTTTAAATTATTATCGGCTATCAATTTTTATTTTATTTTTTTAGTTTTAATATTAATTAGTTCTCAAGATTTTTTTTAAAAAAATTATTTACTTTAGTTGGGATATTTTAGATTGTATCTAGATTGATATTAAATTACATTATTTTGATTAACATATAAGTAAATACAATTTTACAATTTTAAGGACATTATATTGTCACACATGCTCTATGATGATGCAATATAAAATCATACTAAATTATTAATTTTAATGTATGACACCCTATAAATGTTATTTTGTTATATCGTATGTGTCTTAAGTATTTTTTATGTGAAAAATTGAAACTATATAGGTGTTACATCGTGTCCTAATCGTATTTAATGTGATTATATATTAGAAAACATTTTTCCAAATACGGGAAATGCTCCACTATGATACACGGATACGGATACAACACGACACGGACACGGCGACATGGATTTTCTGAAAATTTTAGGATACGACACGGTTCCGATACGACTATATTATATATATATATATTAAAAATATTAATTTGTATAACACTAAGCCAAATATTCTCTACTGATAATTATTAATATTTAAAACTATCACATTATATATAATTAGTTGTAGGCTTGTAGCAATTATTTTTTATTTATATCATAAAAAAACCCAAATCAACAAAAATCACATTTGGTTGTTTTATGGGCCAAAGCCCAAGAGGTTAATTTATAAGAGAAATATGACTTTAACAGTTTAACCTAATCCTGCGCCGACAAGCATTCTTCAGTTCCTCACTTCTTCTCCATCGTGGCGCATTCTTCAGTTCTTCAGTTCTTCTCCATCTTATCTTTTGTTCGCTATTCACATCGGAAGACACACACACTTACAGGAGCTGGCCCTTCTCCTCCCAAAAACTCCATCGCAGCTATTACCCTCGGGTTCTGTGGATACCATCTGAATTCATCAACACAAGGCAGCTGCATCAATTTCTTCCGCCACCACCGGCCGCAGATGCCAGGCTTTTAGCATGATACCGTCTGAGCCGTTAAGAGATGTGTGATGCGGCCTCGTCCTTCACAAATCCAAAATAGATGAATCCGTGTCGAAGCCGTGTCGGACATTCCGTTGCGGAGAGTCCGACACCGTGTCCGGTTTTTTTTTATTTTTATTTTATATTCAGACACGGATTAAGCATGTCGGACACGTGTCGGAGCCGTGTCGGAGCCGTGTCCGTGTCCGACACTGCACGGCAACATTTTTCGGCGTGTCCGGGCATTAGAGATGCTCCATAACTACCTAGGAGGAGGGTCAAATTTCCCTTTGCTCCCCGTTTTTAAAACTCTCCCTACTAACTCCCCAATCCACTTTACCAATTTTCCTTTACTACCTAATGTGTGCAATTTTACTAACTTACCCCTGATGGCTACCATTTTTCCCTCCCATTCTCATTAATATTCTGAAATTTAAAAAAAAAAAGAGAAGAAAGCGGGAGCAAGCGGCGAGAGAGCATTGTGAGACAACAACCGACCACATTATGGCGATATTGGGTTACGGAGGTTGTGGGTGACGGGTAAGTAGGTTTCCGACGCGTACAACTACCCTGGTGAGAGGTCTTTGGCTTTGACGGAATTTCCCCATTGTTGAGGTTGGTTTCCACCGTTGTAGGGTTTCCGCAGCGGAGTTTACGGCGCCAAAGTGTTTACGTCGCCGACGAGGGTTGCGATTCAGGTGTGCACCCTTAAAGATTTGACATTTTTTTTTCCCACTTTGCTCCAATATGAAATATGAAGCCTTAGATATGTTATTTCCCTTTTTTTGTACATAAAATTGGTAGGGTTTAACTTGAATTTAAATGCCCTGCTTCGGTTGGGTGATGATGGAACCAAAATGCCCAAATTTGTGTAGTAGGTTGTTTGAAACTATAAGCCCTACCATTTTTCTTGTTGTATGCTTGAATAAGCTATTTTAGTTTTTAGATACGTCATTACATCATATTTGTACACGAAATTGTCATTTAATTGATCGAATTGAAATACAGTGACTTGTTTGGATATTCCTTGATCTCTAACGGTCCTATTTGTTTGTGGGTTGTTTGAAGTTGAAAGTCGTTGCATTTTTTTCACATTTTCTGTTGTAATACAAAATTTCTTTGTTTAGATACGCTATATCTTCTTTTTTGTACACAAAATTGTTATTAACCTTGTGATGTTATATTTGGCAGAAATGGCTACCCTTCAAACTCGATGTTCTCCTGTGGCATTTTGCAATGAAATGGAACGTATTAAGGTTTTGATGAAGTCTGAACATGAAGAAGCCATATCTCGATGTCCATTTGATTCCTTCATAAACATACCCTTTGCATTTTCATCCACTACTAGAATCAAGTTGCTATTATCCAGGTATGATGTGGATTCCTCAACCTTTTCAGTGGGTGAAGAGATTGTTGTTCCAGGGAGCTCCGTCGTTTCCGTCGGCGCGAGAGCAGAGAACATCTTCAAATTTGCATCGGGACGAATTCCAGGGATCTCAGTGGTTTCCAAGTAGGAGTCGTCGTCGGCGAACGGACTGGGAAGATCTTCAAATTTGCACCAGCGAGCTAATTGGGGCAATTTTTTATGTTTTTCATCTTTTTCAGACAACCATTTTTTGTTCAGACAACCCTTTTGGTCTGTTTGTTGGTGGTAGTTTTATTCATAATAAATGGATATTATAACAGGACAATAATCGTTGAAATGGTGGAAATAAAATGGTTGTGTAGCGCCCGGAGCGGCGAGCCACCACATCCCCCGCACCTAGCCCCGAACCCACATATGAAATAGAAATTCATATGTGAGCCCAAGACTAAGCGAACGGGTACCTATACACACTCGCTAAGTCAGGCGGAGCTAAACAGGACCAGAGCGCGCAAAACAACCAGAAAGCGGAAGCATATAACCAAACCAAGAAGATAAATCCACAAAAACAGGTTCAACTAGCCCTATAAACCTATCCCGACTATATATATACACAACCAAAGTTCATAAAATACATACATAGATCATTAACAAATGCATAATATATACATACTTCCACTATAAAATTTGAATCATATACAAGATTGTGTCTGAATGCAAATGAAATGCAACTTGAGCTAGGAGACTAGAACTTGACCAACTCACTACTCCGCCTAGCACGATCCAAAACCTGCAAACTGAAAAATTGAAAGGAGAGGGTCAGTCCACCGACTGAGTGAGGGGGCTAACGCACACCCACACACCTATATATATATATAAAGCAAAGCACATAATAAATAAAAGACTATGAACCGGGAATAGAGTTTTACACACCAAAGTCATTTTCCAAATTAATCTCATACTTATTCATATATTCATACATTCTAAAGTTTGAAAACTCGTAAGGATTCATAGATTGAAGAACGCATATGGATTCATATTAAAACTCATAGAGACTCATATTGAAACTCATGAAGATTCATAATTTAAAACTCATAAGGATTCTTATATTCAGATTGATTCATACTTTACCGTAGAAATCTCATATTGAAACAAACTCTCCTATCCCGTTTCATAATCAACATAATAAAACAAACTTAAATCACTAGGCGAGTACGGGTCAACTTACTTCTTAAAAAGAAAGAAATCATAAGAAACATAATGAAACATAAATACATAAAATTCATAAGACTCTTATTCCTATATTCCATCCACCATCACCGGAAGTCTGCACGTGGGTTACGGGTCCACATCGTGCAACTCGATACCTATATGTGGGGTAGCGATCCCGCAATGTACATTAAAGAGCACGTGCACAGGCTTAACCCGGCGGCCCAACACCTCCTCGGGCGTCCTTACCCACGCCTCCGGGGCCCAGGGATTCGTAAGATTCGTAAGGAAACATAAGACTCATAAGAAACATACCTTACCGTGCAACTCGGCATATGCTGTACACGTACCTCTCCGTGTCTTCCAAATTCATAATATGTTGAGGAAGATCCATAGTTCGCTTGACACTACACGGTTTGGAGCATAGCCTCGTTGCAAAACCATTTTAAGCTTATATACACCCATACGTATAATTTCAGAAGAATTCATATTAAATCGAATTAACAAGATTCATAACATATTATAAGACACATATTTAATATACATATAGTATATTCGCATGCGGGCTTGAAAACATATAGGGTCGTAGGTCGCATTAACTAATAGAAAACAAACCTAAACCTCACCTTTACCGAAAGTACCAAAGGATGAGCAATGACGGTCAAGAAGGAGCTAAATGGTGGAACCGACACCTCCCGAACCAAACTCCGAGACAAACAAACACAAACTTATGACTTAGACTCAATCATGATCCAATAAGACGCACGGCGATGCAAAAGAATGCAAATAGATGCAAACGAAATACAAGAAGGTGCCACTTAAGGCTTTCAAGTTCAAATCACGTAAAACTTGTATCAAATAAATTCATAAAATTCATTCAAGCCATTTAACATATAGTATGACATGTTCACATAGCATATAAGTCATAAATGAATAAAAAGAGGGCATTAGATAGCACAAAACGGAACACGAAAGTCATGCGTATGAGATCGAATAAAGATTAAATCACATAAACTAAATCAAATAAATTAAATACATAACATGTAATATATAGTATATACATACATGCATGCAAATCAAACATTAAATAAAGTCATGCATTAAAGGTACATGGATGCTGCAAACCATCTTATAACATCAATTACATATATATATATATATATATATATATATATATATATATATACCCTACACATGAGCAATACGTAACAAAAATGAAAGGAAAATTACAAGGGGGGAGATTTCCCCCACAAAACTCCCCTCCCGGGGAGTTTAATACAGAAAGCAATCTGCATAGAACTCCCCGGCCGGGGGCTTCCAAGGGCAAATTCTCCCCAGCCCGGGGAGAATGTTGCAGCCACGGGAAAAGCTCCAAACACCCATGTTCAGCCCTGCAACCCAACCCAAACAAATACCATTCATCTAGGCAGGTAAAGGCAAGAAAAGAAGCTGCAAATCAGGTCATATACTCCCACAAATGAGGCTGAAAACGAACAGCAGCTGGGGAAGAAGAAAAGGTACAAAACTAATGCATATATCTCAACAAAAGCTCAAGAACATTAATGGTAACCCACCCATGTCTCAACTACCACCAAATTCAGGTATAATCAACAATAAATGAAGCATAAATGATCAAGATTCCAGCTCCAATTCAAGCAAAACACCAAGGGATGTGATCAAATTAAAAAATGGCATAAAAACCTAACTATTCATGTCTTGGCCCAAAACCTTATCAAACATGGATAAAAATCAGATTTTTATGGATGAAAATGATCATATAAGCATGTACATATCAAATATAAGCTTACCCCTTGAAGAAGATGGAAGAAAATGGAGATTGGAGCTCAAAACCTTCCTTGGGTTCAAGGTGACGGGAATGGACTGTTGCTGCTCAAAAGTTCAGATTTTCCTCCTTCCTTTTGTGTATGGATCGGTATTAGGGAAGCAAAAAGTGATAAAGGAATGAGTTGGTGAGAAGTGGGTCCTGGTTTCATGTGAAAAACTCAAAAGATGAGGGACTTATGTGCAAATTAGTGAAAGGTGGTCATATTGGCGCGAGTCTGTTTGTCGGTTGAATTTCTTAGTATCAAACGGGCTTAGAAAAATATGAGGCTAGGTTCCTTAGCTTGAAAATCTCGTTACGAGTCCGGCGCCACTTCTGGAATTCGAATCCGAATTCCCGAGCTCAAGATATAAATTCCGGAACACAAGGCGCACTAAAACTAGTTAGACCCTCGAGTCCCCAAAACAATTAAAATGGTGCGTTACCATTTCAAACAAGTCCAAAAATGTAAAACGAGCACATAAACGAATTCATAACTCACAAATCTCCAACATATCAGAAAAGCACGAAATTTCGATTCCAAATCAAACACAAACGCAACACATTTCCAACAAAGAGGTATATAAGTTCAAATAAATGAATTCAAATTCAAAAGAAATAAATAACTAAAGAATTAAAGTTAACAAGTAAATGAAATTAATTAATTTAAATAGCGCACATACGTCATACCTGGCTTACCGAAGAAACGGGGTGTTACAGGTTGAAATATTAAATGAAGGGTAAAGCAGTCATTTTAGGCCATTATGGAGCAAAGGAAACTTATAATTTTCAATTGGGGAGTTAGTAGATACAATTTTTAGAAGGACAAATTACACCCAGGTCCCTTGAGGTTTGGGGTAATTACAATTTACACCCTGCTCTTCTGGAAATTACAAATTAGTCCTAACTCTAACGGACCATTTGAGGTCCCTGGGTTCCATTAGGGTTCCGTCAAATTTCAGTTTGATCTTCCGAAAATGCCCTCAGGGACTATATTGTTGAATAACATTTGTTAAGGGGTCGTTTTGTTAGAATACGAAAAGTTCAGGGACTGTTTTGTAAAATTCAATAGAGCAAAATACATTTTTGGTCCCATACTAATATGCCATTATCACTTTTGGTCTCATGTTTTTCAAAAGTGGTCTTTTTGGTCCCGTAGTAATTTTTTTTTGTGAATTTAAGGAGTTCAGTCAAATAATTGACAGAAGTCACTGTTCATCCGTCAAAATGATGAACAGTGACTTATGTCAATGGATAAACAGTGATTTAAATTTAACGGATGAACAATGACTCCCGTCAATTATTTGACGGAAGTCCTCAAATTGACAAAAAAAAATTACTACGGGACCAAAAAAACCACTTTCGAAAAACATGGGACCAAAAGTGATAATGACCCATTAGTATGGGACCAAAAATGCATTTTGCTCAATTAAATATGATCTGCAATAATTTAATAAATACTAATATTCCTAATATTTATAAATATTTTCATTAATAATTAAATACAATTTATTTATTTTTTAAACAAAATTATTATTAATCTAATAAATACTAATATTGCTAATTATTATTATATAAATATTTTTAAGTTAATCATTAAATCTTTAAAGAGACATTAAATATTAAAGACATTTAAAAAAATAAAAATGAAACAAAATATATACATATAATAAAATCAAAATATACTTTTTTATTTATTCAATTTTTTCTTCCCCACTTCTATTAAGTAAATTAGAAAGATAAAAAGGAAAATAGAATATTTCAATTAAAAATATTATAATTATTATCAATATTATTATTTATTGCAGATCATATTTAATTTTACAAAACAATCCCCTAAACTTTTCATGTTCTAACAAAACGACCCCTTAACAAAAGTTATTCAACAATGTAATCTCTGAGGGCATTTTTGGAAGATCAAACTGAAATTTGACGGAACCCTAACGGAACCAGGAACCTCAAATGGTCCGTTAGAGTTAGGGACTAATTTGTAATTTCTAGAAATACAGAGTATAAATTGTAATTACCCCAAACCTCAAGGAAACTGGTGTAATTTGCCCATTTTTAGAATGGAAAACAAACAAAGATTTTCACAAACCCATAGCTAGTTTTAAAAGATGGCCCAAACCAATATTGAGATGATATAAAAATCCTAATAAATAATGCTAAACAAAGAATAAACGAATCTTTATTACAGTAATCGGGAATCTGGATAACTTCGCAGTTCATCTTCAGCATTGGAATAATTTCCATCTAAAGGTGTAAAAGGGCGTGAATTCAACGCCGCCTCCTTCAATCCTCCGCCCTTTCCATCCGGCCGTCGCCGCCGCTTCCGTCCTCAGAATCAAATCAATCAATCTATGGCGGAAGAGAAAACTCTGAAAAAAATGGCGGAGGCCTTCAAAGAATTGGCCACCACCATAAATCAATGCCCGCAGGGTGAAGAAGCCCGCATTGAACTTGGCTCCTTCTCTCGGGCTTGCTCTCTCGTATCCCCTCTCTTCCGATGCCTCGGTATCGCTTTTAAGTTCGCAGAACTCGATTACGTCGCCAAAGTAATGTTTCCTTCACTTCTTCTTCTTTTGGTGTTGCTTGATTCGTGAAAGGGCATTTTTAGTTTATTGTTAATTTTGATTGTAAGTCATTGGAAATTGGGTTGATTGTGATGGTGAGGGGTTCCGATTGAGTTAGCTGCTTTCTGTTTCTAAATTTGATAACTATCTGGTTTGTTGAGGTTTGGTTGATGGGTCATTTTCGTGTAATTCTCACTGATGAATTGTTGGAAGTTTGTTACGATGCTACATGTTCAAGTATGTTTGAATGTGTACTAAAAATGTTATCTTTGCATTTTAATGTCAATTGCCTATCTAGATCGCCAGAATAGAAGTGCAAATTTGCTAATTGCTCAAAAGATTAAAGGAGATGGACTGGTGGAGTTTATCTTTCTGTTGATTGTGTTTGGAAAGAGTTGTTCAGACTTCAGAAATAAGTAATTTGGTTTGATTTACTGTTTTAATATGTTTGCACTGGTCTTGGAAGTTGAGCATGTAATGTAGCTGCTATCTCCCATCCATTTTGCTTACTGTTTATAGGATGATGATGATGGTGCATTGAAGATTAAATGATGAAAGAGAAACACACACTGATCAGAACTTAGTACAGTACATATTGGTGTATGGCTTGGATATGTGTTTTGTTGGGAACCCTATGATATTTGAACCAGAAAAAGACAAATAATTGGATACAATATGACACCTAGTGGCTCAGATGGATCCATTTCATCTATAACTTCTGACCAATCAAGCGTTTATATACGCAATCAATTGACGATTATTTGAAAACAGCTCTTCTATTCAGTGACAAAATGGTCCAATGTTCTTGGAAATTCTTGGTTTCTTTGCACTATTTGTATCGACATTTATCAAGTCCCCCTTTAATTTGTAAAGATGTGTTCTACCTATATGAACTTACTGCCTGTAGAGAACATTGACGTGGTCCCCCCCTCCCCCTCTTACCATGTAGTCAAGGTTGTTTTTAGATGCAAATGTTGAGTTTGTTTTCTAACCTCTTGCATGTTGTAATAACATGGTATCAGGTCAGTGATCTTGAGGAGGCATCAAAATCAATATTTACACTATCAGTGATGATGGATGGTGACATTGAAGCGGATTGCGTGCGGAGGGCAGGAAGCCATACAAGGAATCTTCTGAGAGTGAAGCGTGGAATTGACATGGTCAAAGTTCTGTTCGAGCATATTATTTCTACAGAGTACGTCTGAACTTGATAACTGTTTCATGGAGTTGCTGATGTTGTTATAATCAGTTTCAATATGTTATTATTTTGTGTTGCAAATGGGCAAGATTCTTGAGGTTTTATCAGAAGCATCAGGATTCTTTCCCATAAACACGCTAAATTATGATAGACCAAGTAATTTGCCTCGTGGCTTCCCTTCATGTGCAAAATTTTATGCCGATCGCCTTTGATTATCTGTCCTGTACTCAAGTTGCTTTTGCTACATCTTTTAATCTGTTACTTTTCAAATATTCAAATGAGCAACAACTCCGAAGACTTCTTTTTCGTTTTATTTGTATGATTTAGTTTCTGAACAGTACAGATTAGAAACTTTTATTCACATGCAATACCAACGATTGCATAACTTGATGTCTTCTATAGGGGCAATTCCCTGAAAGATGCTGCTTCAAAAGCTTATGCACAAGTATTTGCTCCATACCATGGATGGGCCATCAGAAAAGCAGTTGGTGCGGGAATGTATGCCCTTCCAACAAAGGCACAGCTGTTGAATAAGCTGAATGAAGATGGTTCGCTTTGTGCTTCAGCTGTTTCATTTTCATATTACCGCCATTTTACTGTCTTCTGCATGAATAATAGCATCTGCCTGCTAAATTTGAATATGCATTTAGGGTGTTTGCAAAAACTTTTGCTTTTGGAGAAGTTAAGCTAGAAGCTGAAATTGTGAAAAGTTGGAGTGGTAAAAGTTAAAGTGTTTGCTGAATAAGGGGAAAAGTTGAAAAAAAGAAGAAAATCGCCCAAAGTGCTTTAGCCTTTAAGAAAAGCTAAAAGCACAAAGTGCTTTTTTTTAGAATTTGCAAACAGTACCTTAGAGTCCATTAAGAAAAACCATAAAGAAAAAGAGAAAAACTAACTGTGTAATGGAAGAGTTAACGATATCTCTAACATTATTCCTTTCCCCTTTTTCCTCTTTCAGAAGCCTCAGCCCAAATTCAGATGCAGAACTACGTGGCCTCAGCTGGGCCCGTCGTTACCTACATAGACCAGCTCTTTATCTCGAGGGAACTGGGCGTCGATTGGTAAACAATGAGGGCATTAGGTATACTTTACAAAATACTGAATACTGATCCAATTCTTGTATCATCATGTTTGTGTTTCACTGATTTATTAACGTGTATCTTTCTATAGGTGCAACCAACTTTACTTATTCATCTTCCAAGTTGTATAGTAATGAATATATAAAAATAAATTCAAGACTGGAAACCACAACATTTACTCCTTCGTTTCCGAAGATATAAACTTTGCTCTGTTGTGCACTCTGTTAACGATCGTGACAATATTTGTTTGGGACCTTAACCCTAAACAATGTGATTGAATCAAAATCTTCATGTAGATTGCTTTATGATGATCATTACCCCCGAAACTCAAATTCTTGTATTATGAATGCAGCAATTTCAGGTTTTATGCATAAACTTTATTGCTTACTTAAATTGAATTGTGTACACTTAACATTTTGGAATGTCTATCCAAGTTGTTTTGCATTTTTCATTTTAAAATATTTATAATTTTTCAACTTAATGTGGGTATGGATTTAACAAATTGCGATTTTTGAACGTGCTGTGAAGATTTATTTCATTATTTTTAGTGGAATATGCATTTTAAAATAGACAACCCGAGTCGGGTTTTCGGATTTTGGTTTCAGGTATTCCCATACTTACAAATTGACTATCCTTACGGGATGATCTGATATTCGAGTTTTATGCACTGAATACTGTTACGAACAATACTTTTCGTTATTAGTTAGAAAACGGATGGATAGAATAAATATAGCACTTCGGATATGGAGCAACTTTAAAATTGCTAGTCGATTGTTTCATCTTTTGATGTGTTTATAATTCGTTATTTGTAAAAGTTAAAGTAATTAGGTCTAAAATTAAAGTATGAAAAGGGAAAAAAAAAAAAAAAGTTTTGTTAATAAAAATTAAAGCATTTAAAAGTAATGTATTCAATAAATTAGTGAGAAGTTGGTGAATTTTTGGATTTAAATCTAAAACCGATAATACAATATTAGTAGAGAAATTGAATAATTTATTCGGTGGTAACCTAAAATTATTAAATAGTATAAACTATGATATGTTGTATTATCACTTCACTGCCGCTCATATTTGAAATAGACTCGTCGAACATTTTATTAAGGTGTTTACTTCAAAAAAAAAAAATTGGGTAGTATAGCTGTATAACGACTCCTTCATTTTTCTAAGTTTTAGTCATTATTTGATTTTACCGGATTAATTTAGAGAGAAGAAATCGGGTAATATAGTAACTCCTTCCTCTTTCTAAGTTTTAGTCATTATAGTAACTCCTTCATCTTTTTAAGTTTTAGTTATTATTTGATTTTACCCGATTAATTTAGAGATCAGATTAATTAGGTATTATTTGTTTTCATCCCGAAAATTTTTCATCATAATTTATCTCATTAAAGTAGCTAGGCTTATTGGTTCTTTGGGCCAACAGATCTTATCAGAGTTTATAAACAGGACAATCAAATCCTACAATTTATTAGGTTTTTACACCCATTTATTTTAGAGTTTTTTACATCTTTTCCTTTGCAAGATTGCATAATTATAATTCATACCCGCTTAAATAAAAATGCTAGTCGCGGGGGAGGGGGGGTGGGGGTGCGGAATTAAAAGTTTTTGCACAAATAACCCCAAGTGAAAGATCCTCCAAGCTCAGACAGTAAATGTAACCAAATAAAATTTGAAAGATCCTCAAAGCTCAGACAGTAACCAAAATAAAATTTGTTACCAGCCTACAGCAGAGTGAGTAGGAGTAGCAAGAACATAAGGAATTTATACTGGCAAGCTTACCACAACTGTGAAAAGCACTAGTTGGATAAGTTAGTCCACTACCTAAATTTGTTATGCTTAGGGTTTTAAAGAGGAGTTTATAAAGATATGAGTACAAGATACAAACTGCTGAAACAATGTGAAAACCAAACAACATATATGACTGTGGAACCAAATATTCTAGGACTCAAGCAAAATTACAAGCTTAAAAACACCACGAGAATAATAAACCTCTATGTGTATGACACCTAATGAAAGAGCTTGAATATTCCTTGAAGTTGTATCTGTCATTCTTTAAAAGGAGCTTCTGTATTTTGAGTGAGCTCTGACTTCAGCTTCCTATTGAGATCTGTGTTTTGGTACCAGATAGATTGCTCCTTTAATTTTGATCAGTTTTTTCTTCAACTTGTGTCTTTTATGATTCCGTTTCCAATTTCAGCTTTCTTTATTGTCCATCATTTTGGCTTTGAATTGAGCTTCCCTTTTGAGGAGAAAGAGCAATGCATCTCAACTGGTACTAGATGAATTGATTTCTTATCTCAACTTTCAAGACTTCCTTTCTTAGATTTTGTACTTCAAGCAAACCTGTCTTTTAAGTATTTCAGAACTGCAAAAAGAATTTGGACAGTAAAGAAGTAACTTGTTAATCATCAAAACTAAAACGAAGTAATTTAACAAAAAAACATTATAAATTACACCCTTAAAAATTTTAAAAATTATAAATTATTTCATTCCATTAGTGTTTAATTGATATTATGGGTAAGTTGACTATTTCATCCGCAACTTAGTTGTTTTAGAAAATGTTAGATAGGTGAGATTAAGTTATTTTATCGGTTTTAATATCACTTAATTTTCTGTTAGTTATTAGAGATTACATATTTCGGGCAGATTTCGGGCCAAGCCCGTGAATCTTTAAGCCCGCGCCTATCCCTCTTTTTCACAGATTAAATTCATTTTTAATCACGACAAAGGGGGTGCGATTAACTGAGATTACTATTTTAACGCATTATTTTCATTTTTATTTCTCAATTTTATCCCCACTACTTGCCCTTTACCATAAACAATTCCTATTTTTTAGGTATTATTTGAAATTTTTCAGAATCCTCAATTCTAAGATTTTTATGTATCGAGATTTTTTAGAATCTCAATTCTAAGATTTTTCTGTGATGAGATTCTTCATTTTCTATGATATTCTCCCTCGCTCTCAACAAATCGGTATAATGATAAATTTTTATTTTCTATTTCATAGGTGTTATAATAAATTCTTGATTTTCTAGTTCTTAAAACACGGTGAAATTTTAACTTTGGTGTACTGTTCATCGGCATAGTGTAAAAATGGTGTATTTTGGGAGATAGTTCAACTTTGGTGTAAAACGCGTATGCTAAAGACGTTTTTGTGAAAAACGTCTTCATTGCGTTTTCCGTTAACCCAACTTAAGTGGCTGACCGATACAATGCTGATGAAGACGTTTTTCCAAAAAACGTCTTCATAAGAATTGCGAAATTCAATGCTGGAAGCGATCCCAGTGTGCTTTTTGTGAAAAAACTTTTTAATCCAACCACAAGTTTAACCAATTTGAATGTGGTCCGTTATGAAATGTAACATTAGCATGTAAATTTACAAAAGTCTGAAATACACTCAACATTTATTTATTGATAGAAGGACAACCGTAGTTACACATAACAGTGAAGTACAATCAACGACCACCACGTCTCGAAGTACTTGCCCTCGCACGAACTTGTGCACGTCCATCTCCATAGGAAATCGAGTTGTACGACCCCTACCGACATTCCCCCTCCTCTCTCCACGTCTCCTTGGCCTTTCTTCGTTGGTGTTGACTGGGATTAGAGAAGCCTCTGGCCAGTAATCTTCATCCCATATTAGGGCGAAACCTCCCTCATAAGTTTGGAGGTATCGGTCGATTTCGTAAAACCAGGCGACGAAGTTTGACGGCGGAATACCAAATGAAATGGCTGCCTTAATGACATGTGAACAAGAGATCCCGTGTCGTTGCCAGAAACCACATGAGCATGTCTTACTATTCAAGTGGACAACATGTTTTCTCGAGCGTCTACCCGAGGCCGGATTATGGGTAATTACTTCAGCCCTGTATTCTCGTTGGTCAAACAATCTGACCTCATGGAGGCCACAGTTCTCGATATTCGTCTCGAAAATTGTCCAAGCATAATCCGACCAGGCGTGGCAGAGGGACTTTGTGTGCATGCCACTTTTCTGTCGGTCGACGAAGTATTGTGCCGTGCGTTTTAATGTGGCTTCGACGATTGACACGATTGGCAAAGGACGAATATTTCTAAGAACACCATTGAAGCATTCGGACAAGTTGGTCGTCATCGTTCCGTAACGTATGCCACCATCGTGTGAGGTAGTCCACATTTCAGGTTCCAACCCATCAAACCAGGTTATTTCTCTTAAATCACTTGCTGCAAATTCTCTTCATTATCCTTTCGTAAGTTACTTGCTCCGTTGCATCACCGGCTTCCCAACATAGATCTTTCAAGCCTTGATCATGACAGAATTTGTAAAAGTTGGAGCATATGTGTCGCAGGCAGTATCTGTGGCACCCAGCTGGTTCGTTGAATTCTGGAGTAGATCGGACCGCAGATATGATTGCACGGTGTCTATCGGAGATTAGACAGACACATCGCTCTGGTTGACAGAAGTTCTTCGCAAGGTGAAAAAGAAAGAACTTCCACGATACGTCCGTCTCCTCATCCACCAAGGCGTACGCCAACGGAAGTACGTTCTGATTTGCATCTACTCCCACCGCAATCAACAGTTTGTATCGGTATTTGGTGTATAGATACGTACCATCGACACTGATAACCGGACGCATGTGTTGAAATGCATCAATACATGGCTTGAATGTCCAGAAGACGTGTTTGAGCATGTATGTATTTGGATCTGGAGACCTGAACTGTTTATTATGCAACCACTCGACGACAGTGCCTACAATACAATAATTAGGGCTGTAAAATGGGAAAACATTCTATGGAATATTATTGAAAACCACAAGTTTGAGGGGAGTACCTGTATTCCATATTTGAACTGCACTGAAGAACCGAGGCAATCTGGAAACCCTATCAGGATAATGCCACTCGACACACACCCAATTTCCACTACTAACGTAAGCGGGCAGCCCACCGTACTCAACTTGCCTTTCGTCATACGGTCGCCAAATAAACTACATAAATTGAAGATTAGACGATATATTAAAATTGCAACCATGTCAGCCAAATAACAACTTGTAGCTAAACTACGACAATAACCTCGTTCTCCTTCATCTGATCAAGAATCTGTCTGAATAGCTTAACGTTGTGCGAGACAGTGTTTACCCAGCTATTATAATGCATCCAACTGCGTGACCAAAAAATAAAAAAAAAAACATATTAAAAAAAAATAAGGAATTTTTTTTTTTTTGGAACCTAACAAGTTCTAACTAAATCCCACACCATGATAATTGAGACAATTTTGCTACTTACTACGCTCCATACGGAGCCGGATGCAGCTGGCGCCCAAGTACAGTCCTTGGTCCAACATAAACCTTATCTTCTGTCCACGTTGGAGCAAGACGTGACATCCGACTCAACGCCCAAACCTGCGAAACAAACAGATAACGAGATATAGTTCTATCAAAAATTACATTCAAACAACACGGCAACGAAAACAAATTTCACCTGCAACCTGTAGTGGGCCTCCTATATTCTTCTTGTCATTTTTTACTGCATTGCAAAGGGACCGGTATAATGACGCCAATACAGCACTGCCCCATCTATAACTGCTAACCTCCTGCAACACCGACTTCACATCCTCAACAAAAACCTCTTGCGGGTCCTCTGGAGCGGCCTTGTATCCAAGATTGAACAAGTATACCAAGGAGATAGTGTTCCCAGTGCCATCTGGTCACATCATTGTTCCCATCATAAGCAGGATAGTGCAACGAGCCCATCTCAGAACTTCTTGATCCGAACTATGATCCCCGATAGGATATTGTTACATGTACTGACGGAGCTCTCTAAGTCTCAGTTTGGCACCTTCGACATTAGACGCAAAACCTAGATGTCTTACGCAAGCATCCACCCAATCGATACTCGCACTGTCGTTACCTACCACTGCTTGTCATTAATCGGTAGGCCCCACAAAATGGCAACATCCTCTAGTGTCACCGTCGCCTCCCCTACGGTAAGATGAAAGGTGTGTGTCTCCGGCCTCCACCTCTCCACCAAAGCAGTTATCATAAAGTGGTCCACATCCATCTCCCCTACCCTGTGCAACCCGTAGAATCCCATCCCATATAGAAATGCCAGGACACGATAAGGCATTTCCAAATAGAAACTACTATCATCCCTGGCGTAGAACCCTGGCTTCCCATTACGGACTTGCAAGCAATCGTCCAATCCTCCAGATTTAATATCCTTTAAACTATGCTCCGATGTGAGGCCTGCGCGTACAACACGCCAGGATTCCGAGGTCCATAGTAACGATCCATCGACAATCTACAAAGCACCAAATTCCAACAATTAATCTCTGTTTTCTGCTAAGAGCCCCAAAAAAACTCAAAAGCGAATAAATAACATAGGAAGAATCAAATAGAGCCTATTGTTTTCTGCTAAGAGCCCAAAAAATGCAAATCCTTCAACTGAAACAGATGAAAACTAGCTGCTCTCTAGAATAATTTATGAATATCGTTTCATCAAGACAAATAAATTTGGTTGCCTCATAACAAGTTAAGCTGTTAAATATTTTTGGGCATATAATCCTAACTAATCAAGAAGCAGCTACCCAAACGTGGTCAGCAAAAGCACCATGAAGTTGCAAGGCACTTACCTAAATGTTTATTACATAACAAACTATTTGAAAACAGATTACAGATATATATTATCGGCTCGAGCAATACCAGTAGTGGCAAAACCCAATTTCACAGGCAATCAACAATTCAATAAGCTAAAAGAAGTTCAACAATACAAGTCTGACCCAAGCAAGATGTCCCATTCACCCATAACTAACAATAATCTCTTTCTAGCAATTACACATTTCAATTCCAACATATACACCAAATTCAACAATTAACATGCTCTCTAGCAATAACCATCACTCTAAACCTCCGAGATTTCAGATTCCACAAGAACAAACGACCAAGTAACGCCAATTCTTTCACATACTTGAAAATTTAATTTCTTGCCCAAACACAAAAAAAGAAAAAAAAAAGAAAGAAAAGGGAAAACAAGGAAGAACTAACCTTGATAGCAACACCACTCTCGGTTGAACGAATCTTCCCACGTCAGTTGGTTGCCACTTGATTCCGCCGGAAATCGCCAGCCGCCTCACCCCCTCTCTGTCTTTTTTCTGCTGATAGCAGAGAACCCACCCGACGTTTTTTTTTTTAAACGTCTTCATCAGCATTGTATCGGTCAACCACTTAAGTTGGGTCAACGGAAAAAGCAGTGAAGACATTTTTCACAAAAACGTATTTAAAGATGTTTTTGGCATACACGTTTTACACCAAAGTTGAACTATCTCCCAAAAATACACAATTTTTACACTATGCCGATGAACAGTACGTCAGTACACCAAAGTTAAAATTTCACCAACACTTTAAAACAAAGTTTTCTCTTGAATCGTCTATACATATATACATTACTTTTTTAATTGAATAAAAATTATAGTTATAGAAAAAAGGCTATAAAAATATATTAAGAACACTTTAAAGTTTAATCTATCGTATCAATCAGAAAATTGTGCTTCTATTACTAAGTTAGCTTCTAGCCAATTATATATATCAAATAGTAAATTGAGATAACCTAATCATGCTTAATTTGAGTTAAAAAAACCCAAAATAAATTAACTCAAATTAAGTAAAAAAAAAAAAAAACTAATCTCACCTATCAAACACTCTCACAAGACGTGCTGCTGCCATTTCTAGGACCAACGAAAAAATATTTATTTGTAAAATATTCAAATTAAATTTAATTTTCAAGTTACTTTAACATTTAATTAATTTTTCTTAAATATTTTAATTTTTTAATTTTAAATTAATGGTATAATAGTCATTTTGTCCATTAATTAACCTAAATTCTAAAAAAATGAAGTTAATATGTACTAAACGTTTTAATCTTTTGACGTCTTCTTTTCTTTTTTTAATGTTTTTAATTCATTTTATCCTCTTGTATATTTGTTTTCTTTTTTATCTATTTATTTATTTATCACTTTAACTACATTTTCTTTAATTTTTCTTTTTTCTCCCTTGATTTCAACTTTTTTATTTTCTTTTGTAGATAACCTTTATCCTCGTCATATTTTTAATTAATGACATTCTTTTATGTTATTTATTATAATTTAATAATTATATTAAAAGTGATTATAGAATATATATTAATATGAAAATTAATTTTAATATATTTAAATAATAATATTTTTTAATTGAACACACAATAAGTGTACACGAATTACTAATTTTCATAATTAATAAGGGTAGATTTTTTAATATTTTGTAATTATGAAATTTCACAGGAGACTCCTAGAAATAAAAAACACTGAAATTTTATAGGAGACTCCTAAATATAAAAAACACTTTATTTATTCACGTGTTGTTACTAATCTCGAGAGATCTTATGATCAAAATCTATCTAGGTCAGATCCTTTGGGCCAACAGAGTTTCAAAGCAGAACAGCCATATCCCACTATTTAAGGGTTTTAACTATTTATATCCCTATTATTATTTTGGGGAAATCTTTGAATAATACCAAAAAGTTGAAAAAATTCCTTTTAGGTCCCCAGTTTTGAAAAAGTTCCCATTCAATCCCCAATTGAAAAACAAAATTCCTTTTAGGTCCCCACAAATAGTACATGTTCGTACATTATCTTTATGAATTGCGTACATTTTTTAGGGAATTGCGTATAAAAACCCCGGAATCTCGTATATATACGAGATTCCGGGGTTTTTATACGCAATTCCCTAAAAAATGTACGCAATTCCTAAAGATAATGTACGAACGAGATTCCGGGGTTTTTATACGCAATTCCCTAAAAATTGTACGCAATTCCTGAATTATTATACAACCTTGGGGAGTGAAAAGAAATTTTGTTTTTTAATTGGGGAGTGAACAGGAACTTTTTCAAAACTGGGGAGTGAAAAGGAAATTCAGTTTACACTTGGGGATTTTTGAGGAATTGTCCGTTATTTTTTTTATTCACGTTTTGTTATTATTCTCAAGAGATACTCTCGGTAGAATTTATAAATAGCATATTGATTCTTTCCAAAGAATCAGAGTTTATAAGCAAAACAACCCTATAGTATCCATAACTAAGGTTTTAACTACTTACATTGATGCATGTCTATTTAGGGCTGTCAATGGGTCGGATTTTAATCCGAATTCGATTCGAATCCGATCCGAATTTTATCATATCCATCCGATAAAAAAGTCCGATTGATCATATCCGATTAGGGCGATTTACATCTGACTACCCTGCTATTTGGGGTAATTACAACGTAGTCCATCTATTTCAAGAAATTACAATATAGTCCCTGATGTTTATGTTCCGTTAGAGATCCATGGAGACCGTTAGGGTTCCGTTAATATTTTGGCCTGCTCTTCCAAAAATGCCCCCAGGACTGTATTGTAAAATTCGTAAAAGTTAGGGATCGTTTTGTTATGGAAAAAAAACACCAGGGACTTATTTATAATATTATACAATATTTACAATTAATCGTTAAATATAAATTATTTATTAATTTAATAAATATAATATTGCTAATTATTATTTAAATATTTTTAATGAATCATTAAATACAAATTGTTTATTAATAAAAGGAAATTTTTTAATTTAATAAAAAAACCCTAACTATTTATATTTCTATTCAAATTAATTAAATTCCTATTCAAATTTAAAAAATTAAATTAATTAAATTCATAATTCAAATTAAAAATCCAAATTCAAAATATCTAATTAAAAATCTAAAAAAACTAATTATCTTAGCATCTTTAATCTTTTTTTTTTTTTATTATTATTTCTTTGTTCCATTGAAACCCCACTGGCGGCTGGCAGGATTTGTCATTTTGCTCACCATCACCCAAATCCGACGGGATTTATCGAAAGTTCTCTTAATTTTCAAATTAAAAAACAAAATGAGAGATTAAGGTAAAACACAAAAAGCAACATCCCAAAGATTTGATGCCTCAAATGCGATATAGATTTGCAAAATAAAACTCTTGAATGCAATTGAGCGGCCGAATAGAGGAGAAGGCCCAAATAAAAATGAATTCAGACTACCTTCATATGTAATTAATATACATTGCCTTTGTAGGAATCCCAAAAAATTTGTTCTAAGCTGAAGGATAAGAACTAAGAAGAGGGAGATGAAAACTCAAAAAATTCCATAAAAAAATCAATTTTCTTGGAATAAACCTAGCGGTCCTCGCTGAAATTAAAACTAATTATAGCTTCAAACCTCTGAATCGAAACTCGTGACAACAAATTGGCCAGAAAATCAGCTCTCAAAACCCAAAATCACCAATAAAAATTACATTCTCTTCGAGAAACCCAAGCGAAGAAAGGCCCCAAAACTTAACTAACCTCATATGGAAAATATGGAAAATATTGTAAATATTGTACAATATTACAAATAAGTCCCTGGTGTTTTCTTTCCATAACAAAACGATCCCTAACTTTTACGAATTTTACAATACAGTCCTGGGGGCATTTTTGGAAGAACAAGCCAAAATATTAACGGAACCCTAACGGTCTCCAGGGATCTCTAACGGAACATAAACATCAGGGACTATATTGTAATTTCTTAAAACAGATGGACTACGTTGTAATTACCCCAAATAGCAGGGTAGTCAGATGTAAATCGCCCTATCCGATTATAAATATTCGTTATCCGAAATAAATGGATAGGATATGGAATTAAGGAATTCGATTCGTTAAAGATTCGAATCCGATTTTTTAATAATATTTTATTAAATTAATTATTTTATTAGTAAAGAATATTAAATAGAATAATTAAAATTAAAAATTACACATATCTTCACTATAAATAATAATAAAATTTAAATTATTCATTCTAAAAAATATGTTTTTCTTTATTAAAAATCTCAAAATTAACCTATTTTAAATGCATTTACACAAAACCATTAAAGAATTCATCAAGTAATAATTATTTGTTAAATATTATATATTTATATTTATATTTTTTATATTTATTTCTTTACAAAAAGTTTTAAATTTTATTGTTAACCGGGTCAGATCTTTTATCGGACCTGATCCGACCCGTTAGCATGCGGACATCCTATAGGATTCGGATCTTCTTGTCGGATTCGGATCCGGAATGTCCTGATCCGGCCCGAATCCGACCCGTTGACAACCCTATGTCTATTGGTTCAAAGGACCAACAGATAAGGCTGTAAATGGATATCCGAAAATCCAATATCCATTCGCATCTGAATTCGTTTAAAGAGGATATTATCCGTATCTGTTCAAAGAGGAAATTATCCGTATTCGATTATAGACATCCGAATTATAAACGGATAAGGATATGGTAATTACACATCCGATCCGTTTATACATCCGTTATATATATCCGTTATCCGTAATCCACATTCGATAACATATATATCTATACATATTTTTTATACCTTGATGAAACATATATTAATATATGCATTATATAATTATTTGAGAATTATAAAAAATATAATAGTAATAAACATATATCATATCATTTATAATAATAAACTTCATTAATAACAATGAACATGTATTATAAATTATATATCATACTTATGAGTTAATATTTGTATAAATTTAATAGATTTATAGTTAGTTATATTAATATTTGTATGTATTTAATATTTAATTGTGTTATGAAATTTTAATATATTATTTTTATTAGAAAATGTATTTAAAACATGTAAACGGATTCGGATTCGGATATCAGATAATTCACTAATCGGATATCCTCACAGATACGGATAATCCGATATTCGGATAAGGATGACATTTTCATTATCCGTCGGATAACGAATACGGATTGGGATAGCGGGTATACTAAACTGATTCGGATTCGGATACTGAACATCCGCTCCGTTTATTATCAGTTTACACCCCTACCAACAGACCTAGTGAGAGTCTATAGACACAACAACCGCATCCCACAATTTATTATAGTTTTAACTACTTATACCCCTATTATTTTATTCATGTTTTTTTGTTTTATTTATTTCCAAATATCTTCTCATCAGAATTTATCTCATTGATGGATGCCTATTGATCCTTTAAGCAAATAGATTTGGTGAGAGTTTATAAGCACAACAACTATGAGTTTTCACTATTTAAACCCCTATTATTTTATTCACGTTTTTACTAATCTCCAGAGATCTTATGTCAGAATTTATCTCATTGATGCATGTCTATTGATCCTTTGAGGAAATAGATCTTGTGAGAGTTTATAAGCACAACAACCATATCCACCAAATTACTAGAGTTTTAAGTTTTTAACTATTATGAAGTTTTTATTACTTATATCCCTATTATTTTATTCACGTTTTTTAGTTAATCCCTAGAGATCTTCTAATCAGAATTTATCTCATTGATGCATGCCTATTGCTCCTTTAGACAAACAGTGAGAGTTTATAAGCATAACAACCATATCCGACAATTTACCAAAATTTTAGAATTTATTCGATTGATGCATGCCTATTGGTCCTTTAGGCAAACAGATCTGGTGAGAGTTTATAAGCACAATAGCCATATCCGACAATTCACCAAAATTTTATCTGAGTTTTAACTACTTATACACCCTATTATTTTATTTGCGTTTTTTTTTTTTTTATCATTCTTTGTGTGTTCATTCACACTTTTTCACTTTTGTCATCCTTCACGTATTTATTTCACCCATGAAATCCCGGCTAAATTCAATGAAAAATTAATATTTATTTTGCAGCCCCATCCAACATTTTTGCATATGCTAGCATATCAATTTCTTAAGTCCCATCCACATTCTCAAATATATTTGCAATTTAACTTATCCTTCTTTACAGTTTTACAAATTACATGATATTTTTATTAAACTAGTTAGACTAAAATTAGCCACCAATTTTAATCTATCCCACATTTTCATTGCGCTTACATTTTAACTAAAGTACACCAACATAGCTATATGCCTATATCCTACCTTTGTTTTTTTTTTTTGTTTGAAAGGAATATCCTACCTTTGTTTAAACAACCTAATAATTTATGGTTTTTTTTTCTAACTAAGGTATTTCCCAATTTCAATTCTTTTTCATCATCTCCCAGACTGCACACCAATTGAAAATTTCCTCTCTCCCCCTCTCCCTCCCTCTCTCTGTCCATTTGCATTTGCATCCACTATACCTGCTTCAATCCCTGAAGAATCACAGTACCCAAGAACTTCTCAAATCTCTGTTATTGTTGAGGATGGAAAAGGGGTTCTAGTTCGGCGGAGAAAATGAGCCTTTTTCCAGACTTTCCCAGTTCCTCCGCTTTCCCCGGCCCTATCACTGAACCAAAGCTCGAACCCCTCGATGAGCCTCAGCCGTTACTCCACCCTTACCCTCTGGCCGCCTCTCCGCCGCCCTTACCCCCTTCTGCCTCCTCCGACCACGATGTATACTCCGAGTTCGACCGCCTTGTGCGCTCCGCCGTCGCTCAAGGCATCCAGGTACCTGAAGATGTTTCAGATTATCCCGATCCCGATGCAATGGCTATCGTCCCTGTCGCCGACCCGGAAGCCCACCTATCGAACGTCGTCCTCACGCCGCGTGGCGGCCATCGGAAATATCCGCCTCGGTCGTCGGAGTTGGTTAGGGTCACGGATCTCAAGCCCGAAGACCGCCGGTACTTCCACGACCTAATTCGGAGAACCCGGATGGTTTTCGACTCCCTCCGTGTGTTTGCGGTCGCGGAGGAGGAGAAAACCCGGGATTTAATGGGGCCCCCGAGGAGGGTTCGAGCGGACTTGAGAGCGGCGGGGTTGATGAAGGAGAGTGGGTTGTGGTTGAATCGGGATAAGAGAGTGGTGGGAGAGATTCCCGGCATTTCGATTGGGGATGTGTTCTTTCACAGGATGGAGTTGTGTGTATTGGGATTGCATGGCCATATACAGGCCGGGATCGATTATGTCCCGTCTAGCCAGAGTTCGAATGGGGAGCCGATTGCGACGAGCGTCATTGTTTCCGGGGGTTATGAGGACGATGAAGATGCTGGCGATGTGATAATATATACAGGGCATGGAGGGCAGGACAAGCACAGTAGACAGGTGATGCACCAGAAATTGGAGAGTGGGAATTTAGCATTGGAGAGGAGCATGACTTATGGAATCGAGGTGAGAGTTATTCGTGGGTTTAAGTATGAAGGTGGTAGTGTTAGTGGCAAAGTCTATGTTTATGATGGATTGTATAGGATTGTGGAGACTTGGTTCGATGTGGGGAAATCGGGTTTTGGTGTTTTTAAGTTTAAGCTTGTTAGGATTGAGAATCAAGAGGAAATGGGGAGCGCGACGATGAAGTTTGCTGCGAGTTTGAGGTCGAAGCCGTTGGAAGCTAGGCCGCAAGGTTATGTTTCACTTGATTTGTCCAATAGAAAGGAGAATTTTCCTGTGTATTTCTACAATGATGTTGATACCGATCATGATCCCATTTATTATGAATATCTTGTTAGTACTATTTTCCCTCAATATGTCTATAGCTGTGGGAGTACCATTGGATGTGATTGTGTAGGGGGTTGTATGGATGATTGCTTGTGTGTAACTAAGAATGGTGGTGAGTTTGCATATGATCTACATGGGATTCTTGTTAGGGGGAAGCCCTTGATTTTTGAGTGTGGGCCGCACTGTCGTTGCCCTCCCACTTGCCACAACCGTGTGACGCAAAAAGGGATCAAGAATCGATTTGAAGTGTTTAGGTCTAGGGAAACAGGTTGGGGTGTGAGGTCACTGAACTTGATTCAAGCTGGTTCTTTCATTTGTGAGTATACTGGAGTTATTCTTACTCGTGAACAAGCAGATGCGTTCACGATGAATGGTGATAGTTTGATTTACCCGGGCCGTTTTGCTGAAAGATGGAGAGAATGGGGCAACTTGTCTGAAGTGTTTTCCGACTATGTTTGTCCTTCGTATCCATCAGTCCCTCCTTTGGATTATGCTATGGATGTGTCGAGAATGAGGAATTTAGCTTGCTACATGAGCCATAGCTCGAGCCCGAATGTGATGGTGCAGCTTGTGTTGTATGATCACAATAATGTGTGTTTCCCTCACCTTATGCTGTTTGCTATGGAGAATATCCCTCCCATGAGAGAACTTAGTCTTGATTATGGCGTGGATGATGATTTGAATGGGAAACTTGCCATCTGCAATTAGTTCATCTTCGAGGGAGATCCTCTGCTAAGGTATCCTAAACTTTCCTCTACCTTTTGACAAATGATCCTTATTGCTTTTGATTTCTAATTCTACAAGATTGAATTAGCAAACATATCTATGCTCTTACTTAGGGGTGTAAACAGATATTAAACATGAATGATTACATATCCTTATCCGTTTATAATTCGGACGAATACGGATAAGGATTTTAACTATTTATTTTTAATATAAATTATTTAACTATATAACTTCAAATTTTTAATCAAATTTTCAACTATACATTTATAGAATGAATTATTTAATAATTATATAACTTGAATATATTTTAGACAAAGAGAGAAATAATAACTACATCTATATATATCATTTTTGTTTTTGTGAACATATAAATATGGTTGAGCTAATAGGGGTTGGTCGAAGTAGTTAATGGTTCATTTTCCATGGCTAGGTCCAGGGTTCGAATTCCACTTGGGTGTGTGTGAGTTAAAAAGAATAAAAATGGTTGAGTTAAATTTTGGGGTAGTTAGTTCTAAGTACCTAGTAGTGGGAGAAAATTTAGATTACTCGCGAGCTAAAACTTTTAGTACTAACCTCATATTTTCAAACTTTAATTTTTATTCACTCCTCAAACAGCTAAATTGCAATACCCTTAATTATTATTATTATTATTCTTTTGGGTGGAACTTTTTCCTTTTCTTATTCTTGGTTTTCCCTTTTCATACTTTAACTCCAATTTTAAACGTGAGTGCTTTAACTTTTACGAATAATACTCTAATTTTAAATTTGAATACTTTAATGCTTATGAACAATATTCCAAGGTACTTTAGCTTTTATTAATAATACACTAATTAAAAACGTAAGTACTTTAACTTTGACGAACAATGCTCTTTTTCTTTATTTATCCTTCTCATACTTCAATTTTAAACTGAGTATTTTAACTTTTACAATTAAAAATAATACTCTAAATTTAAATTTGGATACTTTTAACGTTTCTGAATAATACTCCAATTATAAACGTAAGTATGTTAGCTTTTATGAATAGTACTCTTGTTTGAAACTTAAGTACTTTTAAATTTTACGTATAATACACTGTTTTATAATTTGGATACTTTATAGTTTCTAAATAATACTCCAAAATATATCAACAATTAATTTTTATCTCCAATTGACCTACAAAATAAAAAATATATATATTATTAATGTTTACATATGAAGTATGAAAATTATTTTTTGAAGTATTAACATACAAAATAAAAGTATGAAGTTGTGTATATGAGGTATTATGTTAACAAAATGGTTTGTGTGTCAAATTTTTTTTGGAGTGTAATTGAGTATTTTTTCACAAAATGGGGAGCAAACAAAATTAAAATTTGACAATGGGGAGTTAGTACTAAAAGTTTCAGCATTAGGAAGTAAACTAAAATTTCTTCCACTACTGGGTACTTAACACTCATTGTCCGTTAAATTTTATCATATAATTGATTTGAAATCTAATAATTTTATTAATAACATAATATTTGTTACTTATATTATCTCCATATAAATGTTGAAGTAAACATATGGTCACTAATAAAACCTAAGTTTTTTCTTTAGTAAATGCACAAAAAATTTACTTAATACCTAATAAACTATTATACATACACGTGTGTGTATATATTTTAATATAATATATTATTTATCGAATACGGATTACGGATAAATCGGATAACGGATACGTAAACAGATTGGATGTCTTTTTATCATATCCTTATCCGTTTATAATTCGGATGTTTGTAATCGAATATGGATAATTACATGGATTGAGATAATATCCTCTTTAAACGAATTCCGGATATCAGATTTTCGAATATCCATTTACAGCCCTACTCTTACTGTAAGATCGGTTTGCTGTGTAGAAAAAAGTTTTCCATAATCTATTTTCTACTAAAACTCAAATAAGGGGAGTGAAAAACTTGAATTGAATTCTGTAATATGAAACAAAATTCATGTATGGTGGAGGTTTCTTTACAGCATCCAAATAACCATCGTAGTTGACAATCATATCAAAATCGTCGTGACAAGTTTCTGTTGTGCAGATATTTTATGCTATTTTTGCAACGTGCATCGCTTTCCAGATGAAGGTGGAGGTTTGCTATTTCCTGAACCTCGGCATGTTCTGGCGTGAATATAAACATTATTTTGTAGCCGTCACTCTGCTGGATGGAATCCTTAGACAAATGAATGCTGAATGATGAACCCTAATTCTTGTTGTAGATGTGTTTAAAGCAGATCTTCCATTAGATTACTCATGTACCAGCACCCTGTATGTATGTAATATATTTAACATCCACTCTGCTTATCAATTGTAAAGGAAAACAGGTGCTTGTTAGGGAACAAATTTTGAACTTCTAAATTCTTTCATGGTTGGTCATGATCTTTGGTTGAATTGTAGAAGAGCCCCCTGTTGAATCATTTCCATATGAATATAGTTTGATTGTATTTGCAAATTCTTGGAAAGAAATGCTTTTCTGCTTTTCCTTTTCCAGCTTTTTTTTGGAGTGTTGGTTAAATCGATCAGTTAGTTTCAGCTTCTAGCTTTTGATTTTTAGTTGGAAGTGGTAAATCAGTTTCAGCTTTTTTTCTTCAGCTACTGGCTTTTGATTTCTAGTTGGAAATAAAATCAGTTTTAGCTTTTCTTTCCAGCTTCTAGCTTTTGATTTCCAGTCGGAAATGATGCAAATATAATGAACAGCATAATTATAATCAGTGGTTTTAATACCTTTATTTGGGACATGTTCAAATCTTAAAGCTTACAACTTTATTATATTTTATCAAATTACACACACACCCCTCTGAAATTCGATAGTTCACAAAAGACATTTTTGAAGAGTTCGAATTTCAGACGAAAGCCTAGGTGTCGGGGGTGTATGTGTAATTTTGGAATTAAACAAGTGTTTTTTCCTATATTATTGAGGGGTCCAAGTGTAATTAACCCTTTTTGAATTGTTGATATAAACTATGGTAAATTACAGGTACATTACTGAAACTTTGGGGCAATACAAAAAAACTTGTCCTTGTTTGACAAATTACCATTAGCCCCATGACTTTGGAAGCAACAAATACATACAATTTCTGGTGATCTAAGTTGGAAGATGAACATGGAACCATCATAGCCATCGATCAAAGACCGGAAATCTGTTAATGGTCATCGATTCACTAACGACCGTTGCCTCGCCCTTTCCATCTTCCGCTTGCGCCATTCCTCCAGGGCTACAAGATTCTCATAGTTAATAAAATTTGTACAAGTTAAATGAAAGGGATAATTACATCGGCATACCCTGATTGGCTTCCACAAACTCTCCCTGAGGTTTGACAAATTACAAAAACTTCCCATGACATACCATGAGGTTTGGCCTAAAGCACATTGTTACAGTCACAAATTTTGGCCAAATGCATTTTGTTGCAGTCATAAATCGGGAGTCAAATATTGACCAATGAGTGCCAACGAAATACAGGGTATTTATAAAAAATTAGAAATGACATTATCAAATCCATCGATCAAGAATCAAGATATAACTTAACTTGATTTCTCAAACCTTAGGGGAAGTTTGTGTAATTAGGTATAAGCCACAGGGTATGTAGGTTTAATTATCCCCAATAACATGTAAGGGCAAAAATATGAGATAATGCATCACATTTCAAACAAAAATAAGAACAAACAATCGATGAACATAACCATCAAAGATAATGAGGGGGACAATAAGAGTACCTTTGACGCTGCCAGGGTCTGAATATGAACGAACATTATTCAATCTAGATATCAGGTCCTCAGCAGTTGTTTGCTTTACGGCTTTCTGTTGGATTTCCTCTGCTTCGCCATATACTTCCTGTCGAATTTCTCTAACCTAACAAGCAACGGAAGTTGTAATTTCCAATATGATGAATCCTCCTCAGACCACAATCTTGAAAAATAAAGTGTGTAGTTGCATACACTGTAGTAACAACTTAATCTAAATTGCTTTCCACCAAAAATATGAGGAATGATAAGGACATGAAAGAGTGAAGATAAAACTTGGATGATTAATTATTCTTTCATAATCAAGATTAGGGACGCAGAAGAATCTAGTCCACTGACAAGTTTGGTGAGCTGACTCAACGAATGTTCAAGATCAAGTCTGAAGTGTTCGAGCTAGAGCCAAATCATCCTTGTTTGTAGGTTCACGAGCCAGATCACGAGCTATTATTTTTTCAATATATATATATATATATGTATGTATGTATAAATTTTAAGAATTAATTTACAGGTAATTGTCATTTCGGACACTTAAATTACAGTTAGTTGGTAGTTGGTACTTTAGAATTGTAAAAATGGCAGAAAATGGCAGAAAACGCCTGCTAGTTATGAATTTCTCAGCATTTTGCACCACCCAACAACATGCTTAAAAGTGGAGCTCGACACAAAAATAATTGAATTTTGAGGGCATTTGAGCTGATTTCTGCCACCAAGAATCTCCCTTAAAACACAAATATGAAAAAATGAAACAATAGTATTATCTAAATTGCCAATATACGGCGCACTAAAGAACATGAAATCACCAAGCACGAACTTGGACAAGTAGTTTCTTTTGCATAATCAAGATAGAACATAAACAAATTCGAATATTCAAGTGCAAGGAAATCATAATGGATATACTCACTCTACCGATAAGATCGACAGGGACCATGGAACGTCTTATATCTTCAGATTCCTTTATCTGTCTGTATAGAGCTGCACAAAAAGGGCTAACCAATGAAACGAAATTCAGAAAGAAACGCCCTTGCGGCCGAATCATACCGTGTCAAAACGAATCAGCTAAAAACATAAAACAGATCATGATCAAGTAATAATTTTCATAATCCAGCATACTGCACTGGTTCCAATTGCAACTCAGAACCATCATCTTGAAGCATCAAAAAGATTAAAACTTTGTCAAAGTGCTGCATTTTAATTTCCCTCATCCTAAAAATGCAGCTGAAGAAATTGCAATAGTAAGATTGTAAGAATAAAAATAATAATTAACTTTCACTCCTTGTTCTTTCGTTTCTAATTTTCCCAGTCATTTCCAGCATCCAGGAAACCCTTCTCCAAATGGTTAAGTTCAATAAATTGTTGATTGATTTCAAGAGTCACTACTTCACAGTGAAGAAACCCAATCCTCAGTTCTATCATAAACCCACATAAACTAAACCACGAATCTACATAAGATAGATGGAGAGGGAGAGAAATAAACAAAAATTCAACAAATTTAACAAATCAACTAAAATAAGCAAAAAAAGGCAGCAAAATAAGACCTTTATGGGAGGAGGGGGATTTGGAAGAGGGGTAGAAGAAGCCTTGAATCAGGAAAAGTACAGTGATTATGTTGCATAAGCAGAGGAATATTGTGGCGTTCTTGTACGAGAAGCGCGATTTCAGAGATCTCCACCATTGCTGGTGCTGCAACTTCTCCATTGCCTTCATAACTTTGTGCTTTAGAAAATCAAGAAAAGTGGAATGTGGGAATTGGGATTCTTCAGGAGAGCAAAAATAATGGCGGTAGGTGGTGTTGAAGTTTCGAAGATGAGCAACTTTTGGATAAATCGCGTTTTAAAAGTGCGTCTATTATGAGAAAAAGAAGCAAAAAAGCGTGGTCGGCAGGATTCGAACCTGCGCGGGCAGAGCCCACATGATTTCTAGTCATGCCCGATAACCACTCCGGCACGACCACTTTTGTTGAGGAAAATTTGACAAATGTGATATCATTAGATTTGGACAATAGATTTGTGTTTCCCTCTTTATCTTCAGACTTTCAATTCCAGTGGCAGCATTGCTTCCCAGTTCTCACCCATGTCTCAGGTTTGTGAGTAATTTTCTTCAAAAAAGAGTTTCCGTCTTTGTGTATCTTTGCAAGTTTCTCGTGAACTGTAGTTTTAATGGCGTTGAGTGTGGTTGAAGTTTAGACAACAGAAGGATTTGTAGTTGTCGCGGAGTATTGGCTGCATACCAGGTGTATGAGAAAATGTTACAATCAGTCAGTTAAAACTGTGCTCCTTCTGGTTAAGCAATAGCTTTCACGTTTGAAACTAGTATTTGGTTGAATATTCAATTTAAATTCTTAGAATTGGAAATTATTCTCTTTTTTCTCTTTCGTTTGTATGACTCGTGATTTGAAGCTTGAACCGGGACTGTGGACATGTTAAGTGAATTGTGTTTTAACGTTTTCCCAAAAGTTTCAATCTTTATACCGTCCATCTAGTTTTACTTAAATTCGTGTGTTGCCATCCCGTTGATTGGTTTATTATTAGAATTAGGTTCAATCTAAATGAATACTAATATGTAAATACTTTTTCAGGTACTCAGTCTTGCTTGAGATCTGAAGTGGACTGAAATTCTGCAACATATGAAATGGCATTGACTTTATTAAAGGGCTTAAGGTCAAATTCTTTCCGGCTGTACCCATCGCTGTACGTTTCTAGAAAAAAGAGTGTGTTCTATTGCTGCATGAGAGATGCCCATGGACAAACTGCAACTCAAGAAAAGAAACCAACCCAACTCAAAGCTAAAACCAAGAAGGAATCTGCAATTGTCGACGACGTATTGAAAAATTATGAAGCAGTCATAGGAATAGAGACTCATGTGCAGCTTTCAACTCTCACAAAAGCCTTTTGCAGCTGTCCTTATAATTATGGAGCTCAACCAAACACTAGTATATGTCCAATTTGCATGGGGTTGCCTGGAGCATTGCCCGTTCTCAACTCAAAGGTCATAGAGTTTGGGGTAAAAGTTGGTCTGGCTCTCAACTGCAAGCTTTCTCTTAATTCCAAGTTTGATAGGAAACAGTATTTTTACCCGGACCTTCCAAAGGGTTACCAGATATCACAGTTTGACATCCCAATTGCAAGTGGGGGTTATCTTGATGTTGATCTTCCTCTTGAGTTTGGTGGCGGACATCGGAAGTTTGGTATAACAAGAGTCCATATGGAAGAAGATGCTGGAAAGCTGCTGCATACCGGAAACGGGAATTTTTCTCAGGAAATTACAATTCTCACCTAATCAAGATTGTGTGTTTAGTATCAAATCATGATTCTTCTACCCTTTTCTATTTTACCATCAAATTTATAACACTTATTTTTAGTTAACAATTCAGACAACTTTTTCTCCGCCACAAAAGGTTGTCTGTGTCATACTCATGGCCACAGATTTTGTAGGAAAAGCGGGGCCACGAGGTAAACTGCAAACCCTTAGTGGCAATCAGCAGCAATACTAAGTTTGGAAGATAAAATATAAAGCTTGTTATAGTTTTGATGATAAAATGTTTGTCTTCTTTCATTAATCTTTTTGGCTGTTAATGACTTCAGGTTTATTTATATTTCTTGTTTGACAGGTTGACTTGAACAGGGCAGGAGTTCCATTGCTTGAGATTGTGTCTGAACCTGATATGAGAACAGGTATTGAAGCAGCAGAATATGCTGCAGAACTACAAAGGCTAGTTAGATATCTTGGAGTGAGTAATGGAAATATGCAGGAGGGATCTCTTCGTTGTGATGTCAATATCTCTATTCGTCCAATTGGGCAGCTGGAGTTTGGCACCAAGGTAAAGCTAGTCCTTTATAACGGAATATACCAAACTTAAGTTTGAGAATATACTTGTCGAAGTTGAGCTTAGTGATCTCCGATTTTAGTCAAAATCTTGTCAAATTTCCAATTGTACTCTTATAGTGTCAGAAAGTGTTAGATATGGTGGATTAGTCCATTTTATTTGATTTAATTTCATTTAATGTTGCGTTAGTTGGCTGATATTAGGTTCTTCAGGCTTAGAGCACTTAATCACCAGCTCGCACCAAGCCTGCTACTAACATTGATTAACCTCTATTACAAATCACAGAGAGTGGGTGTGATTAGATGAGATTACAATTAGGTATCTAACATAGTATTAATTATACTGATTGAAATTTAACATATGTAATATAATATTAACTATAACTTATTGGAGCCTTATTCACAACTCAAGTATCAAACACTAGATTATCTTTCTGTTGAATGCTTATATATAAACACAACCTAATCTTAGCTAATAAACCCGATGGGGATTTACCCGAGAAAAAAATATTGCATAACTAACATTTCCTTAGCAAACTCTAACACTTTCCATCTTTGGGTCGGGTAACGGGTCTGAAAAGCTAGCTAGACACATTAGGGTCTTGGTCTGCCCAGTCCCGACCCAGATTTTTGCTTTATTTTCTCAGATTATGAGGATTTTGTTGATGGTGAATCTTCATTTGCATAATCAGGTTGAAATAAAGAACTTGAACTCATTCTCGTCAGTGAGTCGAGCCATAGATTTTGAGATAGCCAGGCAGGTGCAGCTTCACAGTCAAGGTCAGGCCGATCAAGTTGTGCAGGAAACTCGTCTCTGGGAGGAAGGTGCTCAGGTCATATTCCGCTCTCTTCTTAAATCAATATACACCATCACATCAGAATATCATGGTTTTTCTTCCCTAATCTATTGATTATTTATGCAAATTAGAAAACAGTTACAATGAGAAAGAAGGAAGGACTCTCTGACTACCGGTACTTCCCGGAGCCTGATCTTCCTGGAGTTATTCTAAGCGACGAGTACGTAAATGAAATTCGTGATTCTTTGCCTGAACTTCCCGAAATGAAGCGTCGGAGATACGAAAATATGGGACTGAGCATGCAAGATGTTCTTTTTCTTGCAAACGATATTAATGTAAGTTGGAATTCCAGTTGGTTTTTCTACCATGTTAACTGCACCCAACCTCCTGTGTCGTGACCTATGACCATAAAAACTGTTGCAAAATAATAGGAAAAACAGGCCTAAATTTGACATGTGAAACTTAAAATTTGCTTAAAGCCCACTTGCTTTTGCTTGTAACCACTAAAACTATGATCTTATCATTTTATACAGGGTATTGAATTGCAATTCTCTGTACTTTGTTATTAGTATTCTTTAAAATATTATCCTGATCACACTTCATAAATGTCTCTCTCTCAGGTAGCAGCATTTTTCGATGCAACAATTGCAACAGGTGCTGATGTGAAACTGGCTGCTAACTGGATAATGGGCGATATTGCTGCTTATATGAAAAATGAGAAGTTGTCGATTAATGACGTTAAGCTTACCCCTAAAGAACTGGGTGAGCTCATAGCATCCATCAAAGGTGGAACTATTAGTGGAAAGATTGGAAAAGAGGTAGCACAGCACGTTTGTCTCCTTTGCAAGTCCATTTCTTGAAGTTCCAAGATTTTGAATTTCTTTGTTCTCCATTCCTTCTACTTTGGATTTTCGTATTCACGTGGAGATTCTGTATGTTTATCAAATCTGTAGATATTGTTCGAGCTAATGGCGAAGGGTGGAACTGTGGAAGGAATTATAAAAGAGAAGGATCTGGTGCAGGCAAGTCATTTTCTCGGATTGCTAAGTACTTCTTGTGAAATTGTTTCAATGCATGTAGGAGATTGTTTAACAGTTCAACTCCAAACAAAGAACACCGTGTTATGACATGCTTTATGACACAGAGAGACCAACAAAAGCTTTGAGGTTTCTGTTCTTTGTTTCGTTTGTTTGTTTTTTCGTTAATCTTAGAACTTTCTTTTAATGTTGATCAGATTGTCGACCCAACTGAGATCGAGAAAATAGTGGATAAGGTCATTGCAGCCAATCCAAAGCAACTGGAACAATACCGAGGCGGTAAAACTAAACTACAAGGATTTTTTGCTGGCCAGGTGTGGTTCTAACCTGAAACAAGACTCTCTCTCTCTCTCTCTCTCTCTCTCTCTCTGTATCTGCGAGATGTTGAGCCATTTTTATGATCATTTCCAGATAATGAAAGAAACCAAAGGCAAGGCAAACCCGGGGATTTTGAACAAGATGCTTCTTGAGAAGCTGAACGCGAAAAGCTGATGCTTCCTCTGGTCTCCTGCTGAGAAAGAGCTGTATATATCAGCCTTTCAAGTAACTGATTTATCAGTCATCCCGTTTGCTGGAGACAGTGCGGCCCCTCGACACAATTCTTTCGCTCCGACTCAAAAATAATACGGCTTCTTTTCATCCACTCTGACTCTAAATTTTCTCTTATTAATAGATTGCTCATGAACATAGGAAGAAATATAAGTGATGTTCTGAGTTGACAGCACTAGAGAGAACGGTGTTCTTCCATTTCTCTGCTGACGATAGGTGAAGACTATTCAAGTTTGGGAAAGAAGTATGAATGTACTTTTTGAGGTTCCTTCAATGAAGTTGCATACTCTTTCTTTTGTTAGAGTAGTGAGAATGGGTTAAGAATATTGCACTCGCCATTGGTTAGGAGTATACATATTAGTCGTACGACCCGACTCAAATATGGAATAAAACCAATTTAAGATTAAAAAAAATAGATCTATGAATCACAAAACCAAACTAGAAGCTACGTTGAAGGCTGCCTACAAAACAGTAAGACGGCATCAAGAAAGACATCCTTTATGATATTCCCCTAAAAAAATTGTACTTATCAATTCATCCCTCCAAACAGCATGACACTCCTAAACGAAAAGAAATATACATATATTTTTGAAGAAGAAAAAGAATGATCAAAAGAGACGAACCGTTGTATTGATTGAAACTACATGTTTATAAACACAATTGTAATATTACCACGTTTTTTAAAGTTCATCGTGCATAGGTTGTTCTAACGGTATATTTAGCTGGGGAGCCACGTCTTCATGAACCGGCACAACATTCATATCATCCCTTCCCACTATAGCCCCAAAATCTTTTCCGGCCATGCCAGATTTCACTGCAGCAATGACCTTTCTCTGCAACTTGAGTACACCAATGCGCTTCGAAACAACATAAAGCACAGCCAAGGAGAAAAGAACAAATCCGGTCACAATTATCACTCTGCCAAAATAAATTTCAAGTTCAGACACAAAACGGATTAAGGATTTCAAGAAGTAATTCTGAAAGGAATCATACCTGTCGAGAACATCTTGACGTTTCATTGTGGAGAGAAGATTTCTGGTCCGGGAGAGTAACGAGCGGTGGCCCTTGTATTCACTTTCAGCTTTCTTTAATACTCCCGTCGATTCCTCTGTAATAACCTTTAAAAAGTCAATAATTTGATCGTTGTTGCCATTGTTGAAATGCCCATGCAGACATAGTAATAGAAGAATAAAATAATGTCACAAGTTTTTGCATTTTTTGATATGGTAAGAGTTGTTGAGAAATCAAGTGCACCTCACATATATATATGAACTTATATCCTAGATAATGAGGAAGAACTTTGCAAAAGTTCTTATAGGAAATTGAGGAACATACCAAAAGTCATTAGAGTGCTCGTACTCCGTTCAACCTCCTAATGACACAACAAATAAAAGAAAATTACATCAAACTCACAATGCATACAACAACAGAAATGAAAATTTTTCTTTCTAAATATTTTAAATTTGGACAACCTGAACCATGAGTTGGCGAGTACGCCGCAGGCTATCTGTGATGCTCTCAGCAGCAGAAGTCATCCCTGCTTTTGTCCTGAAAAACATTTATCAGGGAAAGATAAGTCATATTCCTGGAAAAAAAAAATAGAAATTTATGTTGAATCGTTGTGTTATTCATTTCTGAGGAGAGGTTAAAAGGCATAAAACAGAATTACACATACTGCAGATTGCGCCTTCTAGTTGTAGACTCTTCGCCACCTCCTAAAAGAAGCTCTCTCTGTAATAATTCACATCAAGTTAGAATAACTTCGTGGTAAAGGGCTATTCAACTGGATTCACATTCCCTCATTGAGAAACATTACAATATTAATTTAGAGAGCAAACATCAATTTGTGATACGAGACCAATCAATCTATTCCAAAGCAGAAATAAAAAAGGTTTATGAAATAAATTGTTCTATTCCAAAGCAGAAACCTTTCTGCATTATAAATGGCAATAAAAAGTAGTGAATTTCTCTTAGTACAGAACCATTACCTCTTGTTGAGCAGCTTTCTGCATGTTTGCCTTTGCTTGCAAATTAGCATTCCTCAAACTCACCCGCAAACTATAATTCGATGCAAAGGTGTAAGAGAACAAAAGTACAAATGGTATTAGAATACACACATCTTCTCTCGGCTTAAGTTGCCATCTCCATATCCTATCTTAAACCCACATCAAGCACCCACGAAAAAGTTACACACTTTAATTGGGACATAAACACAAACACATCCCACGCATTCAAACTTGCTGCAAAAATTTAAACCATCAAGAAACCAAAGCAAAACTCAAAGAGATAAAGGCATATTAATGGGAACCTCTGGATTTGGTCTTTCCACGATTGAGCCAAAGACTGTGCCTTTTCAACATCATCAACGGAGGGGAGCTGTGGGGCAAGGAGATCGAGATTGAACTGGAGTGATTGCAGCATGTTCAACCCATCTTGAGCTAACCCATTTAATCTAGGCAGTGAATCTTTCTTTTCCGCTTCTTGAATCTCACTTGGATTGGCAATTCGGGATGTCTTCCCGTATTCTTGGATGGAATTGATGTGTTCCAGGGTTTCGTTGTACGTTTCTTGGAAATCTTTTTTGACCTTCTCCACTTCTTCCGCTACTGGATCCATCGGAATTTCGGAAACTTGGGCTGTCCGTGAATTTGCCGAATCAAAGGAAGCCGATGAACGAAATCGAAGCTCTGTGTATGCGATTTGCAAGAACTATAAAGCGGTTTAAACCAATTGAAATGTGAAAAAGAAACTGAAAGACACAGCTTTTCTTTTCGATAATTAACTGAAAATAGCTTAATTAAAACCAAAGAAACTGTTTTTAAATAACTTAATTAGCTTTCTTTAAATAAGAAAGTTCAGTATCTTATTACTGAGATTGTGTAAATAGATGCAGTATGTACGTATATAGTACTAAAAAATATTAAGAAATATATTTAGAATTGAATAATTTTATGATCTTGAGAAATTAATTTAGTTTTCTCTTTTTAGAAGCTATAAATGTCTTTGGATTATAAAATATCAGTATCTATAAATATTCATTATTCAGATATTTAACTTATCAAAATTAGTTGCGCCAGCCCCCTTCCCTTTCACGATACGGACACGACACAATGAGGTGTGTCAGATACGGTATCAAATATGAATGTCTAACACAATACGACATGATAAAATAATATTTTTAAAAATATCCGTGTATTATAATCCACCTCAAATAACCACGCCTCTGTCAAGCAGCATGTGCAATAACCAAATGCAGACCTTTTTGGATACACAATCCAAGTCGAGAGTAGAGTTACAGAAGCATCCGTGTGATGGAAAAGAGAGAGAGAGAGAGAGAGAGAGAGAGAGAGAGAGAGAGAGGCTGCTCGAATTACAATCTATGGATCAGTGAAACAGCTTAAGTAGATCCAAAATTGCTGCCACTACCGCAGAACAAATGTAGAAACCTGCACCTAAACACAGCTTCTACAATGTTTTACTAAATACATACATTTGCTTCTAACAATTTCCTTCTCAAACAAAATAGCAAGAATTGATTTATCTGAGCAGCATTTCTCTATCCAAGATATCAGATGTGCCGAAGTTCCGATGTTTTCCATCAGCTAAATTAGTCAAGTGAAAACCTTGATTAGGCAGCTGGTTTATCAGAAGAGTTTCCAGTTGACAAGCCAGACTCTTCCCAGGTACCAACAAGTAGAGGAACAAAGCATTCTGCATTCCCTCCTTCATCCGATGAGCACGAACCCGACCCTCAAGGTCATCGGTCTGAATTTCAAATTTCAACAGAATATCAATTCAAACTCATAACAAGTTGTAATTTTATGTTACCCTACTTTCCTTTCTTTGGCTTTGAGAAGTATACTTTTTTCTAAGGGATAATTACCAACGACCCCCTGAGGTTTGGCGTTATTACAGAATACCCCCTGAGGTTTCGGAAATTACGAACTCCCCCCTGAATAGTACACCCTCGCTTACAAATAGCACCAACCGTTAATTACACCGTTAAATTCAAATTTAAATTCCAAAAACACCCTCAGGGGGTATATTGTAATTTTACTTAGAGTTTCATGATATAATTGTAATATTAGTTAATTTTGGATTTTTTGTATTTAAAAAGTTGTTATTTAATTTTATATTTTATATTTTATGTATAAATATAAATTGAATTAGATATTCCATGCATATTTATTTCTATAAAATATGATAAGTTATAAATTTCCTTTCATATTTATTTCTTAGTTTTAAATATATTTTGTACAAGTCCATTTAAAGTTTAATGTAAAATATTTTATTTGCAATTATAACAAATTTTCCCTTAAAATAAAAATTTATATAAAAAAACCCACACAAAGATCAACTAGTGCATTATCAATTTTTTTCCCCAAAATTGAAAATCATAACAAATATACTAATATCAACAAATGCATTAGTAAATTCACAAAAATATCTGCCAGCCGTTTAAACAATTATTTCAAATATTGAACATGTATGGTCAATATCTACAGAAAATATTAAGCATCCATAAATTGTAGGTATGGAATTAGTCCATCATAAAAATATTAAAATAACATTAAATAGCATTTTATTAAAAAAAATTCTAGGTAGACACAAAACTCAAGTACTTACATCAAACCCCATAACAATTTCAGTCCTTGCATTAGCCCCCTTACCTTTGGCTCTTTATTACATATACCTCCCTGAGTTTCAACATAGTAGGGGTAAAATAGTAAATTTTACACAATCCATTAAATTTAACGGAGGAGATAACGGCTAGGGGGGAATTCGTAATTTCCGAAACCTCAGGGGGTATTCTGTAATAACGCCAAACCTCAGGGGGGCGTTGGTAATTATCCCTTTTTCTAAATTAGGTTATGCATCCTAATGACGTTGGAACGTAGAATACCTGCCATCAGCTAAAATTGATATTACTTATAAGCTAACAGGCCATATTTTAAAAATGTTAAAGGGATAATTATACTGATATACCCTGAGGTTTGACCAAATTATACGAATTTCCCCCAAGGTTTCAGAAATTACAAAAACTTCCCCATTCAAAGAATTCATGTTACACCTAAATCAGTGAATTTGTAATGAAGGTATATTTTTTGCCCTTTTTGACATTAAATCCATGAATGTAACAACATGCATTAGGCCCAACCTTAGGACAGGGCCAGAGAAACTTTTTTGTAATTTCTCAAAACTTGAGGGAAGTTAGGGGAAGTTTGTGTAATTTAGGCTAAACCTCAAACATATGCTAGTGTGATTATCCCTATAATAAATAGTGGTTTAAACTTTAAAGCGCATGAATCTCTTGAATTGTGGTTATTAACTATCGCGTTGTTTGAATCGTGATTTGAACTTTGGTGTTGGTTTTGAAAAAGTGAAATGAAGTGCCTATGTGAATAACGTGATGCACTACATGCATAAGTGCAGTTTTCGAGAAATAATTACCTCTCCAACATAAAGTTTTCTGTCGGGTCTGAGCATCACATAAACACTCGAAGAGCCAATAGCCGAAGGAGGCGGCTGTTCCTTAGCACCAATCAGAACACATCTCATGGCAGGAGGCTTCTCGTTCTTCTCATAGAGATCATTCAGTTTTTTCCCACATATACTGATTACAGCTCTCTCCACTTCCTCATGCAAAATTTCAGGATGAATTTCTAAATCAGTGCCAGTTTTAGATGTACCAACATCTCTTGGAGAAGCAAACTGCTTTAATTTTGATTGATCTGTTCTTGATGAGTTTTTCGCATAAACCGAAACGTACAATTCCTCAGCTCTTTGAATCAGTTCTTCAGGAACTCCTTCTCTCTGAGCCGTTTCAAAAGCAAGACTCTCTTTGCATATCCCATCAATCAGTTTCCATGTCGGTATAGTTTGATTATCAATGCATTCTGTTGCCATGGCTTTAAAAACGGCATTCTCCATTCTCAATGGTAAATCGAAGATTCCATGAAGGTGGGTTGAGATGATGCCAAGGCAATTAATTGCATCAAGGGTTTCGATTATACTGCCTGCAATGCATGTGCCTTTTGCTGTTTCGGTTCCTCGGCATATTTCATCTATAAGGACAAGGCTCTTTGAAGTGGCTTTATTAAGAATGGAACGGATCTCCGACATTTCAACCTGAGAAAATTGATAAACATAAGAGAAAATAATTTTGCAGGAATTACAATTATATGCAAGAATTCATTGACCCTAAATTCCAATTTATCTCAAAGAATTCAATTTCTCCCATCACCTGAAATGAACTCTTTCCATCTGCAGGACTATCATAAGATTTCATGTGCAGCATAATAGAGTCGAAATGAGGAATAATGGCTGATTCGGCTGGGACCATGAATCCGCATATGCCCAATAGGGCAGCAGCACAAATTGATCTTAGTAAACTCGATTTCCCACCCCCATTTGGTCCAGTTAAGAGAAACAGTGACTTCATATCCACATTATTTCTTACGGCACCCCCTTGAGCTGCATCAAACCAATATGGACTTAACCCAGTTATCATCATCCCCTCAGATCCATGTTGTATCTCTGTATCCTGCATGTATTTCAAGATTATATATTATTTCAATGTTTGTCCCATCAGGTTTTCAGATGTTTTCTGATGCAAGCAAAACAATTGAAATATATGGTCAAGAAGCCCGAAATTATCTTCAGCTTGCTTAGGTGATTGTGATTTAGCACATTAGATTCATGAAAGGTGAAAAAATAATTGACTATACTCATTAGAAACTAAGTACGCAGATTCAAGCATTAGTTAATAAATCGAAGCTTCAGCAGACTACCTCAGACATATGGCGTTGAGTGAGAGTGGGGAAAACCCATTTTCTCCGTCTTCCTTCACTGGATAAAGTACCAATCATTCAGGTGAGGATAGTAAAATATATTAGGCCGTGTTACAGAAACTAATTGCAAATTTGAGTTAACATACACACGCACATGCAGACGAACAAAAAGGGGAAAGAAAAGTAGAATCGAGGTTAGTATAACCCACCTGACATGGCCAAATAATGCCTTGGCAATGACAAGCAACATGGAGGAAAACACTAGAACATTGATCTTTGTTTGTAGTTCTGCAGATAATTCTCTCAATAGTTCTAACACTTTTGTTTTCGCCTTGTTACCTGCTTCATGATACCTAAGATAGAGACCAAATAACTATTGTAGTAGTAATAGAGAAAGTTAATGAAACTAGATAAATGATTTTCACTGTAAAAGTACATATACATACATTAAAAATTATACATCCACTATCCCTGATGTTCTTATTTCAGAAATTACCAAATCCCCCTCAGTTCCATTTTTCATTGTAAAAAATGAAGAAACCTTGTTAAAATTTCCTTATTTATGGAAAAAAAAAAAAGACAAATTGTGAAAATTCGTGGCGAACAAAGACTTTGATGGTTGGTTGCGTGTCAAAACTCAGGGGATTTTGGTAATTTTTTAAACAAGAGGGATAATTTGTCGTTACAGCAAACCTTGAGTACAGTGGTTTCCTATAGATATATAAGAAAATTACCTGGCCAATGCATCCTCCACCTTCATGGTGGTGAACCATTCTTCACCAACTTTTTTCCCTTTAGAATCAAGGGCTGGACTGAGCTGTTTGATTTGTTCTTCTCCAGTGGTACCAGCACAAACAGACGGTGCAAAACGTCTTCCCTTAAACCAAACTGCTTCATGCTCACGGGCATACATTATCTCGCCCTTTGGTCCTCCAAGTGGAGCTATTGTTGCTCTAATTCTTTTAATTATAGGGGCGAAATCTTCTTCAATCTTAAAAATATAAAAATGAGCATTTATGTACTTGTTAGGCCTTACATTTTAGAACCAATAAAGTGATGAGTGGCTTTATTTTCCAATGTGGGGACTAATATGTAATTTCACCTATCTCACAGGGTTTATATGCAATTAACCAAACAAATTGCATCACATATTCAAGTATGCTGTATCCAACTAATGGGACAACTTACGGCTATAGATAAGGCCTTAGCAGCTTCATCTACTTCTGCAAACACTTCTTCTAAATGAATCCTCTTCACACGACCTTTCCAGGTGGACTCCATGTCTTCAAAAAACTCATTTGGAATTATGCTATAGGAGGTTATCTTCTGATCAATTTCACCTTCTAACGAGATAATTTCGCCAATTCTATGAGAAATTGATTTACACTCTTCGACCTGAAATTATGGAGAAATAAATTATGCCCACGAAATCGAGAAAAAACTTCAGTAAATGAAATGCAACAATTACACAAATATTTTCGAAAGTACACAAAAACTTCATGTGACTTATTTCCGCCTTACAGTTACCCCTTTCTGTTCATAGTTTAATGAAGTTTGAATTCAGAAAAACTTCTGAAATTGTTCTTGCATGCTTGGATGATGTTATCCAAGTTTATTAGTAAATATTTCCAGTTTTTGATAAAATGCCGATTATCACAATGGAGTTTTGTAATTACACATAGTTACAGGGAAAGCAGCAAGTTCAGGAATTAGTCACAAATTATTGCTGCGTCTCAATCATCATAGTATGCATTAAAAAGGAAACGAAAAGCAATAATTAATCAGAAGAATCACTTACTAATGTCTCCATTTCAACTTTCAATCCAGTTGCTACCCAAGTAGGATCCATTAGTAACTCCAGAATTTCGTTAAGCTCTGAGTTTGTGTATAGTTGTAATATATTATCAAGAACACCTTTTATTTTGCAAAACTCAATATGATTAGTCTCCCTCGACTCAAGTAACTTCACGAGCTGCAGATAGACAAAAGAAACAAAAGCAAGAAAATTAGTTTACGGCAATAAAATTACTTCTGTGGCATCATTCAGAAGAAAATGATACAAATATAAGTTAGAAGTTAATATTAATTGGAATTCTCCAAGCATAATGAGCATTATGTGGACTAACAACCTTTGCTGAAGGAACACATGTAAATTCAGGAATCGAGCATGTTAAGCCACTCATCAGTTTGCATGCTTCTGTAAACAGAAAAATGAATAATAAAGTTAAGAAAGCAAGAAATAATTATTAACAAAATGCATAGTAAGATAAATGCATGCTCCATCCTCTAATTATCCTTAAATGATTTTACCAAAAATTTTTGGGAAAACGGAAGTAATAGTAACAGAAATACGCTGTTTATAGCAACTCACTTTGTATCCTTGATGCAATCTCATAAGAGGGAGGGTTCAAAAGAAGATCCCTGACATACCTTTGTGGGAAAAATAAATAAATAAATATTTCCAAAATAATTCTCTAAATTGAACAATCAACAGCAACAATCAATCTGGTTGTGCTTGAAACTTCACTTACATTACCGGAAGGCCAGTGCAATTTGATGAAAGCAGCACCTTCAGTAAGCATGGAATTCCTTCAGTTGGAAGAGCACCTAATAACATATAGGAAAAAGAAAGTGTACTTATTTTCCGTCCATATATTTCATTTTTTTCAAATCAAACATGTCTATAATATGAAAGATTTTCTACTGGGTCAAAAGAATTTCTGTATTATTAGCAAGATTGAATTCACTTCACTAAATGGTCAAATCAGCCTAAAAGATGGGGACCTTCTCTTCTATTAATTTATTTTCTTTTTTGATGGGGAGTGGGAGGGGGGATTACCTATTTGTGTGGCTGTCCCGAGGTGTAGAGGACTAGGCCTATATTCTGAGGCGACCGTAACATTTCTAAATGTGATATTATCTTCGAGCCCATAAAGCTCTTTCACCTGAATTTGCACAAGTTAATGGCAACACACTGAAATAATACAGAACTATGGCACATACAATCAAATATTTCACTCCAACCTTGTACAGAAGTTCGTTTAAGGGATCACCATCAAACCATTCAAACTGTCTAGCATTGCATTCTCCCCATATCAGCCCACCTTCACCAAATTCTCCCCATCGACAAGTTCCTGCATAGGAGCTCCGTTATTTGAATGTTAAAAATTTTCATAAAACAACAATATGATTTATGAATAATTTATAATCCACGGAAACCTGAGGAATTGTGCCTCAATGATGTATGTAGGAACAAATGATGACACTGACAAGTACGAAGTTTGGTAACCAATGCTTCTTCTGTGAGACCATCCTCTGCCGAATAAGTCTTCATTGTCTCCAACACCGAAACCATGCAATATCCCTTAGCCGAACGAGATATTCCTTGAATCGAAAAAACAAACTTAAGAGAATAAAAGTGGGAAGATCCATTCTTGATGTATAATAATCATAGAATCATAACATGATCTATAAATCAGTGACCAAAAGTGGGAAGATCCATTCTTGTTTTCTCACTCTCTATCTATCTCTATCTCTCTACAACTAAAATCATCAGCAGTTAGACTCGTCTTAACATAAGTAATTTAACTCAATGATGATTTTTGTCAGTGAAACTGCTCATACCTAGTACAGGCATTGGTTCAGGAAAGTCTAGATCATGATCGTCTCCAACCAGCCCAAACACATATGGACTTCCAGGATGTGCATGCCTGGAATTTCAAGACAAGTTAGGTATCACATGCAGATACAATAATGTATTAAGAAGCTCTCTTGAGAAGCAAGATCCAGTATAAAAATGACCACGAGACAACAAATGAATCAAGATAAAGATAAAGTCAATATATGAATACCCAGAAATAAAACGACTTTTACGTGTTCGAGCTTGAGTTGGACCCTGAACTTCCTCCACTATGCACTACGAATTGAAAAAGAAAAACAAAATTAAAATTTCCCAAATTAATCTAGTTTATGTAGGAAATATCATAGTGTAAAAGAACACGACAATGAAATTGCATGAAATCATATTTATTGCTTAACATTCTTCTTTCAAATGAATGTGTATTCGTAAACAGAACACAATTCTTGTAAGTCGAGAAACAAATTTCAAGGCAGAATACTCACAACAGAGAAACCATTGCGTGTCAGGTCATCCAACGTCTGTCGTAAATTCTGCAAGAATAGGAAGTTGAAATGTTAAAAGTGAAAACATGGTGTGAAAAGCAAAAGGCCAATTTTTTCACAAAATCGCAGGTGTTAAGAATAATTCTTCGGGGTCTGTTGTTTTTACAAAACTTAAGTCTATAATATGTATAGCAAATCATACACATTCCACATTGATAAATTGAAAAACAAAATTTATAACTTTTAAACTAATTATACGAATAAAACGTATGCAGAAGATTCATATGGGGAAATTATACCACCACAGGGCAACCGGCCCTTGGGATGCTGTCGGTACGTAAACCGCCAAAGGGATTTAATCCAGCATATTCTACAAGAATGCAAGCATCAACACCAATTGCTTCATAAAAATCTCCAACCTTGAGCAAGAAAAAAGTGGTAAGATAGCATTGAAAAAAATACTGAAATGAAATAAACAATAAAATAGGTAGGAAGAAACTATGTACTCTGCACAGCAAAACTTCACGAGGAAACTTTGATTTGAATTGCAAAATTTCCCAATTTAGAGTTCCTTCTTTGAGGCTGCAATAAAAATAAAAATAAAAATTCTAAATATAGCTCAAGCAATCATTAAATTAAATGCAAAAGGATATGCACACAGTAGAGCTTTACCTTCCATTCTTCAAGGAAGTATCAACACCAAGCAAATTAGAAAATGTAAGCCTCTGAATGAGCTGAACAGAAGAAGGCTTTCTGCACAACTCCATTCTCTGGGAAAAGGAAAACGAAGAATTAGACATTGGAAAATTTTCCACGATGACAATAAGCCGCAATTCATAGATAATTAATTTATGTGGCAAACAAGAAGAGGGATGTATCAAACCTCCTTCCACCAGATAACATGAGCATAATCTTTCTCTTCTATGGCAATCTTTGCTTGCCTGCTTTTTTTAGCAGGTTTCGTATAAAGCTTTCTGACCTTGAAGCAGAAAACTCGCTCGGACCTCCTAATACTGTTAGGAGAGACAATTAGCATCAAAACAAAATATAGTATTCTTTTGAGAAGAATAATAGGCACGAAGCTAATGGATAAACTCTCATATATCAATAGTTCTTCTATTTTTTCACAAACAGGAAAGCGCACACTATACATAAAAGTGAAATGCATGTTCAAAATGCCAAATTGTGCAATTGAATTAACACAGAAATGAATTTCCTAAATGTTCTTGAACACTAACAAAATGAACTATCTATGCACATTAAAACCAAAGAGTTTTCATTTCATTTTAAAACAAAAGGTGCAGAATCCTCAAAGAACAATTGAAAAACTATTCATGGATAGCAGAACAAAACCCATTCAAGCTTCTTACACCACGACGCACACAGAACACAAAAACCCACATTCTGAAACAAGAAAAAATCCAATCTTTAACACATAGCAACAAAATTATTCAAAATAAACATAGAAAAATACATAGACTCTGAAAAGGGTCGGAGTTTAGTTACAGTGGCAGAGCGGCGGACGGCGGCAGATGTCCACGGAGAGGGGAACTGAAAAGGTAGGAAATCGAGCGCCACCGGGGGATAAGAACGACGGCGTTTTTGGCTGTAAGCCAGTACATGGATGCTTCTGTTATTGTGCGTAATTGGGAGAAAATAATGTGAAAATGGAAATTGAAAGAGCAGAGCAAACTGTAGGAGTGGTGGTGATTCCCGCCACAGCAGAGGTAGAAAAGAGGAAGAAAGGGACTGTAATAAAAATCCGTTGTACATAAATCCAATAAATTACCGCAAGCGCACAATATTTTTGGAAAATAGTATATGTGGTCCAACGTGTTAGATTGGTTTCACTTTTAGTCATTTAATTTTAGAAAATGATGAATATAGGTCGTATTTTTTCGAAAAGTATGTTTTAAGGACATGGTGTGAGAAATTGAAGGAACACATTTTCCAGTGATATATTTAATATTTTAAATATGCATATTGAATTAAGCGTTTTAGAGAAATCTAATTCTTGAATTAGTGGTCAAGTATATTCTTACACACTCATCACTAGAATTAAAATATAGTTCAATTTTATTATTACATTTTTCCATTAGAATTTTGACCGTATCGATTTGCTGGCACTCTTTAGCATGATTTATCGAGTGTTTGTAAATATGGATTCCACTCAATTTGTAATACTTAAACACGAAACGGGTAAACTACCCAGAGGTTTAACGGACGATCCCTTTTAATATTCAAGTCAATATTGAATTCTTAGAGAGAGTGTTAAATGAGCTCGAATGCTATTAATTAAATGCACTTACCTAACACTGTTGATAGTAGGATAGCTTTAGCCGAAATACGCATAGTATACACACCGAGGGTGTTTCATTTAATGTGTGCATTCTCGATATGGCGTATGGCTATATTCGACCTGACTGAAACTGTAACCGTCGTACCTCTTTTCCTCTTTTGACCAATTTCAATACGGTGGGACATTAATTGTTCCCTCGTACACTATCCTAGGGAATTGGATGGTTACACCTGTCTCGTAAACAGCGTCCGTAGTCTACGAATTACCTATGTCCTAGATAGATCTCGATGTACATGCTATTTTTTTCCATACAAGCTAGGGGTTGATCTGGACATGACTAAACTTGGTCAATTTGGCCTTGACTTGCGAAGGCTTATCGCGATTGATCTCCATATGATCCTCAACCTCATGGTTGATTCCAACTAGGCCTAATTCACCTCAGTTTATAAACTAACATCCAGATAAATCCTTGCTGAGCTTGATCGACTTGCACTTTGGGTTTGACCTTTGGATCGGTGGATCTCCCATGTGGCATCCATGTGACGACCCGTATATCAGTCTAGTTGCTTTTGGGGTTCACATAGTCCATCTGAGGACGTATCACGTGGCTTCCTATAATTATGTCATGTCAAAATTTACAAATATTTAAAAAATTATTATAAATTTATTTGCTAATTATCGATTCTACCTTCTACGTGACAACTCTAGAAAATTATTTCGTCTCACCATGCAGTAGTTACATGTGAGAAAATGGTAAGTATTATCAAGAAATACATATTATTTGTGACAATTTTTTAGATGACATTTTCTTTATTGTCAATAATATTATTATTTTATTTCTCCTAATGATAAGATTGAGGTAGTAAAATACAAAGGATGCACGGATAAATAAATTATAAATTATAAATAAAACAAGTGTGATATTCATTCTATTGGCACAAATAACAATTTCCAATCAAAACGATTATATCTCTTAAGCCTAAATAGCAGCAGTTGCGATGCTAACGCTAACATTACATGCTTCAACAACCATATAATGTTGTTCTTGTGTTCAGAACTCCGACATAGGAATATAATTAAATACGAAACGATACACACGATACAAACGTTATAACATTTTTGCATAAATATTTCACGTGACATGTATTAAACATGGCTCGAACACGGCGAGAAGCCCAATAGATAGATTAAAAGAAAATGTCACAGGATAGTACATAATGTGCTGGCAAGGTTAATCCCGAGGTTGACTGCTGTATCCAGTGCTCTGAATGTTACTTCCCATTTATCCTGATGAAATACATTGAAATATATAAATATAAATATCTATGCATCATAATTTAACATTAAAACACATTAATCATGTATCAGAAAGGGTCACGATACTGACCATCTTGTTTGCTGGAACAATTGCATTTGAGCGATTAGGGTTTGAACTAGTATACGTATCATTACTCCGATGCTGCCACAAAGTAGACAGTATATATGTTAGTATATTTTCTCAATTAAGCCTGTTCTTTTTGAAAGGTCAATTAGGCCGGTTAATGTGTAGGATTTTATATTAGAATTAATTTCATTTTTTTATGTATTTTATGATGAATTTATTTTTAGATATATACATAGAAATTTCGTCCAAAGATAATTGGAATACTCCAAATTTTACGATAAAAAACTGAATTTCTATTGTAAAATGAAGTGTTTTCTATTGGAGCCGGCCAACAAAAATAGTGGAAATTGAATAGAGTAACTTGTAAAGGCTAGGGGATCATCAGCAGTTGATCAACATCGTCAGATATCCGACGCTAATATTATATAGTTAGGGATAATTTGAACTTAGAAAAGTAACTGACATTTTATCTAAATTTTTTTTTTAAAAATTAATATAGAAAACAATTACAGTATGAGAGTTTCCTTAACAAAGCGTTTTCATCATATATAATCATCTCGAGAAACATGTTGAATTCGATAGGAACAATAAATTGATCAAATCAACTGCTTATTTTAAATAATTGTAATAACACGAAAATTGCTATTATTCTTAAAATTACTATATATATTTAATTGATGATATAAACACTATATTTCATTAAAACAACTAATATATTTTCGATCACTAGTATATAAAAGTATATATTGTCACTCAGTGTAATATTGATTAGGATATCACTCTTTATATAGTTATTATTATTATTTTTTTTACCTGATTCGAGTTCAAACTCAAGTGTGCAGTTTGCGTGAGAATTGGATCTCTCCGAGCCTCCAACAATGTATAATTGTCCAAAAATTGAACCCGACCACCGTGGTTATGTTTACATTTTGTGGAACGATAACAATCACGGCACAGATCAAATGAGGTTTTGGGATTTTTAAAACACTCGACACAGGAAAAAAATGTTCCTGGTATAAAGTATCCACAGTAGTTGCAAAACGGTCGTCCGCTTTTAATAATGTAATATAGCGTCATTACCTCCCAGAAATCAAGACTGCCATTACTATCCTGGTCTAACTCCTTAAAGAAGTGAGGATTCTGCATATATGAATAGCCTTCATGTCTCATGAATTCTAAAAACTCTGAAACATCAACACTTCCATCTCCATCTGTATCCATGGATTTGAAAAATTCACGGGCTAAGGCCTGAACTTCTGGAGAGCTGGCCCCAAAATGGGCTCGTGCAATTTCGCGCAGTTCTTCCATTTCTCTCTGTTAGAAATTAAATCATCAAGAGGTGTTAATAAATTAGGGGGAGTTATTCGTGGATTATGCCTAATTATACAAATGTTGAATATTTATTAGGTGTTACAATTGTTTTGAATCACATGCCTATATTGTACATCATATATATTCGAGAAAATTGGTTATCTATGCCATGGTACTACAAACAATTATAGATAAAGTTATTAAAATCATGTATCCAAACGTACTATAATTCTAAACATGAGGGGGTGTAAGTGTAATTATAAAAATGAAGAATTACCTTTCCTCGACTGCTTTCTGCCTCAGTGGTGCGCTTCCTCATCACACATAGCAGAGAGTGATGATCCAACAAGTACTCCGACGAGTGCTCGTGGGCGATTTTCCCAGAACAGTGACAATAGCAGCATAGATCGAACGTATCCCGGCCTTTCCCCAGACACAAGAGGCATGAAAAATACGAGCCAACTAGTGAACCCTCACAGCCATTGCAAGATCTAATCTCTAACTTATTTGACATATAGTATAATGTTAAAACTTCGTAAAAATCCAGGCTCCCGTCACCATTTTCGTCGAACATTTTGAAGACATTCTCGATGGTTGTCCTTTCCAAGGACAACGTCTCTAGCTCGTGGAAGGTCACTTTTCCGTCGCCATTTCCGTCGAGAGTTTTGAAGAATTCTTTGATCTCGTTCTTCTCGTGTTCAGAAGCTCGCTCGTAGTAGGCCGTTGCAATTTCTTTAATTCCTTCCATATTTTTGCCTATCAAGTTTTTCTGTGTAATGAATAATACAGTTTAATTATATGGCTGTATATATAACTTCTTTATAGGGTGGAAACTGGAAATTTCCGGGAGATTATTAGTACAATTTCTAGTTAGTGTCGTTGAAAGACTTGAGTTTGAGTCTTCGATTTGTAATTCAAAGATTTAATTTTATTGGTGCAGGGAATTGGTGGTCCAGGTTGATTATAAGTTACATATTAGTTCCTAGAGAAGACATGTTGGATTAGGGATTTAGGGTTCTCAGAAAGACTTAAATATATCCGACGGTTTTTATATTATCTTTTTATAAAAAGAACTTTAATTGACACTTATACCCTTATGACTTCACTTTTTTTTTTTTTTTCTACAACCAAAAAACTGAAAATTAACTAAAGAAAAAAAAAATACGTATCAGAAAATTATTAAAGGAAAAAAGATCTGGGTGGATATGGTGGTGATGGGTCGATTTCATCATTCTACTTGGCAGAGGCGGCGAGCAGCGGTTCTTCGCCATTGAAGTCATGGTCGTTGATTATCCTTCTTAGATTTTCTGGGTTTGTACGTTTGTATTAGGATTTCTTAAATTTTCTGGATTCCATTTTTTGGATTTCTTAAATTTTCTTACGGTTGTTCTATGTTTGTATGTTTTGAGGAGCTTTCGACGATCTTGATCTTGTATATACGAACTCTTGAAGATTGCGGCTTCTCAAATGATCACTTTTACATTCATTGCGACGCAACATCATTAGGCCTTGTTATCCTTTTCTTTAAGCAGGTCGTTCAATATTTGATAGTTCGCTTATTAAATCCTAATTCACCCCGTAACCCCTTTAATTATTGCTACAAAGATCTTATTATATTTTTCTCAAAATTCTAACATGTTTGGTGTGTATTTGTGATTTGTATATATTTTTATATAAACTAGTGAGGTGAACGTGCGTTGCACGTTTATTATTTAATTTTTTTTAAATAAATTTAGCTATTATATTTATTGAACAAATTAAAATATTAAAAATATTTATTTTGGTTAAATAAATACACACATACAAAAATATTTATATGAAATTTCTCTTTCAAATCATCGACCATAAGTAGAAATTTGAAGTAGATAACATCCAAATAAATAAGCAATAAAAATATTTGAAAATTTGTTACTATATAAAAATATATATATATTTAAGTGTATAGTAATTTAGCCAGATAATTCTAGCTTTTAAGCATAAGTAATAGTTTATAACTTTCAAATATATTTAATAAAATGAAAAGACATGTAAAAATTATAGAACAAAACCTAAAAAATCACCCAGTTTTGTCAGTGGAGCATCCTGAACGCAGTAATCATCTTGAAACTTATGACCTATTCTCATCATTTTATCTGTCATCATGTTTTTTTTTTTCTAGAGATTTATTTAATTCAAGTTTCGTATGACCTTTGGAGTAAACTTTGTCAATTAAAATTACATTTCTCATTTGTTCCATTTCAATATCCTTTATTGTTATCTATTTCACGACCATTTTCGAATCAATACTCACATTAGTCTTCGAAAAGTGTCTTTCCCAAGTTAGTGTTAATACTCCGCTTAAGCTCAAAACTCCACTATATTATTAAAAATCTACTAAGATCCATAGCGTATCCTAACATCCATATTTAGTTGTCATCTCGAAAGACACCCCTGTCATCTCAAATGATTCCCCCTAGTTATAAAAGCTCACCTCAGAGTTCAGTTTCACCAATCCTTTCTTGAGTTTATTCCACGATAACTCAGTGCATATTTTTCTTTTATCTGTATTTTTCGTTCACACTGATTAGTGTTGAGATTTCATTAACTCTTTTATGTGGCGAAGAGTGGAACTTCTAAGTTTCATAACATTTTGATAGCTCCATTGGTTCCATATTTTTCAAAGATTTTAGAGCGTCAAGATCAAAACAATCGACGCATGATAATCAGATAACATATTACTCTGAATTTTGCTATAAAAGCTCTCTTTGAGGCCGTTCGACACTCGCATGCCACGGAAATTTCGTTCAATTTCTGCATCAATAATCTTGTCCGACACCCGGAGTGCGAATAGACAACTTCTGAGCATGTGGTGCACATATCCATGTCCTATATAGCAGCATGTACATACATCGCTTTTTTCTAAATTTCTGTCATATTTCAGTACATTCGTGAGCAAGCTATCATGTTAGCAAGCCACAAGAAAATCTTAAACTTTTGGGGACAAAGTAATTTTTAAAATCATTTTTAATTTTTCTCCCATGTCTCATCCGACACCATAAGTAGACTATAATTGATTTATAGGACAATTTGTCATTAGTTGACCCAATCAAAACTCTCTTATCTCCGTTATCATGCATTGCAATTAGAACATTAAGTATCTCATCCACCACCTCCTTAGGCAATAACGCTTTCAACTTATGCAAGTTTCAGTTTTTATTTGTGCAATAGATTACAGACAATCAGATCTTTATCCTTCTCATGAATCTTATCTCCAAAGATGTCCGCTAGTTTACTTGTGATAACCATCTATCATTCCATAGAGACGTTCATTCAACTGCTTCTAACTATCTACTTCCATGCTCGGGAAGCCATAAGTTGAGGATTATGTTCAAGAATGAGAACATCCTAGCAGTAATAACCATCTTGAACCTTATGACCTATCCTCGCTAATTTATCCATCATCATGTTTCTTTCTCTCGAAATTTATTTAATCTAAACTTCTCAAAATCTTTGGAGTAACCTTCGGCAATCAAATATTACATTTCTCATTAGTGGTTTTTGAGTATCCTTCATTGTTATTCATTTAACGACCGTCTCCAAATCAATCTCCACATTAATTTCTCAAAAGTATCTCTCCAAAGTTCGTTTTAATCCTTTAGGTAAGTTCAATAAATTTCCTACATTATTGAAACTATACCAAGATTCATAACATATCCTAGCATTCATCTTCAATTGTCATCTCGAATGACGCACCTATTGGTGTAGTTATAAAAGCTTCAATTCGATTTTAGTTTTACCCATCACTTCTCAGATTTATTTCACGACAACTAAGTGCAGATTTTCTTTTGCCTGTGTTTGTGTCCTTATTGATTAGTACTAAGGTCGTAGATAACTCTTTTATGTGGCGAATAGCGATATTTCTAAGCTTCATAACATTTTGATAGCTTCATCGGTTCCATGTTTTCCAAAAATTCTAGAGTGTCATGATCAACACAAAGCACCCAGGATATTTTAGCAACATATTACTCAGTATTTTGCTTCTAAAGCTCTCTTTGAGCCCATTCGACACTCGCAAGTTTTTCCAAATTTTCTATCATACTCCAATACATTTGTAAGCAAGCTATCATATTGGCAAAGCCACAGGAAAATCTTGAATTTTTGGGGCAAGATAATTTTCAAATTCATTTAAAGTTTTTTCTTGCATGTCTCATCCGACACCATAAGTAGAGTATAGTCATTTTATAGGAGAATTTATCTTTAGTTGACCCAATTCATTCTCTCTTATCTCCATTATCATGCAGCGCGTTAGGACACTAAGTAGCTCATTCACCACCTCTTTGGACGGTGATGTTTTCAACTTATTCAGGTTTCAATTTTTATCTATTCCAATGAGATTACATTCCATAAGATCCTTATTCTCGTCATGAATGTTATCTCCAAAGATGTCCGCCAGTTTGCCTTGTGATAACCATCTTCCATAAATACGCCCCTGCACCGTTCCCAATCCTCCATTTTCAAAATGGTTCCACTATCCAAGTGTTTTTAACTATCCTCTTCCATGCTCAGGAAATCCATAAGTCGAGGCTTATATTTGATCAAGAATGTTATCCCCTTTTAAATATTTTTCTGATGTATACCGCCGTCTCCTTGTTAAGCATTCTTAATCCCGTTTTAGTTAGCATCACTATATTTTCTTTTGGGCTTCTCTAAAACCCAATCCACATTCTTACTTCTTTGCAGTCACCTTCTTTCACCTTACAAGATGTGCTCGTTTCTTGTTATATTAATCGCCTAAAGAAAGTTGCGCTTGAGTGGATCAAGTTTATCGTACATCTGATTAGGGAGCCAATTTGTGTGCATGTGGTTGATGGAGATGGAGATCGTGATGGACTTAATAAGTGTCATTCGTCTGTATATATTTGTCATTTTGGCTTTCTATCCCAAGAGATGCTTTTCAACTATATTAATCACAATAGGGAAATACTCATTATAATTACAACTAAAGTTCATTTGCTCCCCCAAATAGTTCCTTAAGTTGTCTGTATTTTTCATGCCCAGAATTCTACTAACCTACTGCTTTAAATCATTTGTCACATAAGGCGCAAATAATACATGTGATTTGCATAAGTTTAATTTGAGGCCCAACTCCTTGCAAAACGTCTCAACCACACTTTTAATGCACTTTGCTCCATCCACGATAGCTTTGACTCCCAATATTAAGTCGTCTGCAAAAAGCAAGTGTGAGATCATATAAGAGCTTCTCTAATATACCATAATTGGCTTCCAGGTCCCGTCGAAATGGTCTCTTCAATTATATATGTAAGTTGTTCCATGCATATTAAAAATCAATAAAACGAACATGATTGCCTTATCTAATGGCACACATTCGTACAACCTCCATTGGTTCACCATTCTATAGAATCTGCGATTGTATCCTCTACATTCTGCTCATAATGATATTGATGATTTTCGTCAGGAATTTGAAGAAAGTTAAAAGTTTTTTAGAAATTCCACTTGGTTTTTTCGTATGTTGTTTCAATATTCAATTTCATCACCATGCCCTTTTTTTATCGTTGGAGTGATGTAGCATTCGTAACACTTATTTAGGCATCAAGATATTGTAATAGGTGCCTTGGTCGGGAATGAAGCTATTCTAGTTTGATCCCGTAATTTTTTAATATACGGTTTAAACGAAGTATAATAATCTTGGTGATTATTTTGAGCAATATGTTGCACAACGTAATTGGGTAAAACTCGTTTATTTTTGTGGAGAATTAATTTTTGAAATTAGACAAATAAACACCCGATAATCTTTGTTGGTTGCTCATTCATTATCTATTTTTAGAGCATTCGTCAGATTCCTTCTTCTTCTCATTATGGCTGACAGATGAAAAAAACTTGTTTGTTTATCCCTAAATTTGAGCCAATTAATTCTCAAATATTAAACCAAATAATCTCTTTTTGTTGCAATAGTTTGTTATATTCTGCCCTCAATTCTTCCTCCAAATCATTTAAATATTTGCCTTGTTTGTATCATGTGATAAGTTGTTAATTAATCATTTTTATGATTAATTTATGCCCCGAATTATGCTTTGAAATGATATTATTTATAAAGAATTGATGCTTTGTTGTTTATATCGTAGATTCAGGGCTCGGAAGCAAAATTGGAACAAACTTGGTCGTGTTTAGAAGAAATCCACGAAAACAAGACAAACTCTTGTTGCCTTGTGCATTATGCCGTGGCTGAGCATTGATGCTGCATGAAGAATAATGTTTAGTCTCATGCAGGCATTCACGTTTGAGGGTTGGTTTGTTTTATTAATTTTGGGGGAGTAATTATTTAGCTTTGAATTTGGGCTGCACGTTGAGAAGGAAATTGGAATGCCATTCCACTACTTTGGATGGGGCCGGTATTCATGCTATTAAGTGGAAGTGGGCCCAGGCGTGGGTTGTGTTAGAAGGCCCGAGCTGGTTTATCGTGGGCTGAGGGACGCCCAATTGCTCGGGAATTAGGTGGGCCGGCCGTGTGTGTGGGGGAGAAGCCCAGGTTCATGTAATTAATTTTGAGGCTTTGGGCTTATGGGCTACCACATGTGATGGGAATTAATTAAAGAAGCCCAGCGGCTGGAATTAATTATGGGACTTAGCCCATGTGACATTAGGTGGATGATTTGGTCTGGGAATGGTGGGCCGCACTTGTGATTGGAATTTATTTGAGAAGGCCCAATTTGTTGGACAAATTAGAAGCTTGATTGGACCATCTTGGCGTGCAAGAAACAATTCCAATCTTGATGAGAAATAGGAGTCCGTTCGAGAGAGGCTTGGAGGTTGGATATCTATATATACACTTCGGGCAGCAGCTATTTGTCACGTAACATTATTTTGGAGCAGCAGTTTCGGAGATTTGAGAGCAACAAGAGCAAGACTTCATCATAATTCTTCGTTTTAGTTTATTTCTTTCCCTTCGTTTTTAGTTTATTTTATGTTAAAGAATTCCTCCATTATTGTTGTTATGGATTTTAGTAGCTAAACCTTTAATTATCTAGCTAGGGATTAAGATTCGTTTTTGGTTATTGTGAGACCTAAATGTTTTAATCAATTCATGTTTATTTAGGCATTTATCTTATCTCCGTGTTTCGCGTTTATTGTGATTGATTTATTTAGTGATAGGGCCCGATCATCTAGATAGATTTAATTGCATATTGCCAATCTTGATGCTTGAAGTGTAGTAAAGTTGATTGATAATTGGTGGTAAATTAGTGACAGGGTCTTAGCGATAACATTCCTCGTTCACTAAGGGATTTGATAATCTAATTTAAATCTTGCGTGTGTCACGACTTGGTTAATTAGGGTTGGTGTTTTTATGGTTCTTAATGCTGCGAATTCATTAAATCCTGTCGAGTGTCTCTAGGGGTTGTGAATTGGTTAGGGAAGATAACTGTCGAGTGTCTCTAGGTTATCCGACTAATTAAGTAAAAACAAGGTTGAGTCGAGTGTCTCTATCAACTATAGCCAATCTGTCTAAATAACTTGAATTAATCCTTGAGTCAATGATCAATATGATAAATCGAATCGAATATCCCTGGCTAGGTAATTCTCCCTCTGATTGATTTTAACCTACGTGAATTGCTTGCTAGTTTTAATTAATTTTAATTCTTGTTAATTTATTTTAATTGTTTACCTTAGTCTTAATAATTCAAAACCCCCCCCTTTTTTTATTGTTTCTTTTCGTGGATAACTTGGGATTATTAGAAATAAGTCAGCCAGTCTCTGTGGATCGACCCTATTTACGCTATACTCTGTGTTTAGTCGTCGAATAGGATTTTATATTTATTTTTGACGGATTCGACACCTGTCAAATTTTGGCGCCGTTGCCGGGGACTGTGTTTTAATCGATTTTATTTCTTTTTATGAACAGGAGCATTCGCGGAAAGGACATCCCTCTTTACGATCCAGAAATCGAGAAAACTGCTAAGAAAAAGAGGAAAGAAACCCGATCACGCAAGAAACAAGGTGAGACATCAGATTTGGTCAAGGAGATAGAATCGGGAACTGAAACGGACAGTTCAAGTGATCAGAAATACGACTTGACCGTTGAGCGTGACCACGCCCTAACTATGGCACTACCAGCAGAAGAACGGAGGACCATGGAAGATCTGGTGCGTCCCACTACCACACAGCAGCCCCTATGTATCACTTTTCCAGAGGTTGCTGCGGGTTTCGAGCTGAAGACGGGCACTATTCACCTACTTCCCATTTTTCGAGGTCTGGAAAACGAGAACCCTCACCAACACCTTAGTAAGTTCCACACGGTTTGCTGCTCTACCAAGCCCCACGGAGTCACCGAAGATCAAATCAAGCTCCGTGCTTTTCCATTCTCTTTGCAAGATGCAGCAGAAAAATGGTTGTACTCTCTACCATCGGCAACCATCACTACTTGGCAGCAGATGCACGATAAGTTTTTGGACAGATTTTTCCCAGCTGAGCGATATTTGGATCTCCTTCAGGAGATAATCACTATCAAGCAAAAGGAACATGAGAGTCTACATGAGTATTGGGAACGATACCGGAACTTACTTGCAATGTGCCCACATCACAACTTGCCGGAGAATTCAATTGTCCACAACTTTTATAGGGGTCTGATGCCTGCCGACAAAAGGCAGTTGGATGCTTCAAGTGGAGGTTCCATTATGATCAAAACACCTGCAGAATTAACGGACATGATTAGCAGAATCTCAAGAGTTTCACAAAAATACTATGCTAAGTCCGACATGACGAGACAGGTAAAAGAGGTGAGCTCTTCCCAATTTGATGAAATCAAGAATATGTTATCTGTTTTGGTTTCTAACATGAATGCAGGAACACCACAAGCGGCAACAGTTTGCCAATTATGTGCTAGCCCTTCTCACCCGACTGATGCATGCCCGTCCCTACAAGAGGGCACACTCGAGGAAGCGAACGCCGCAGGATTCCATCCACAAAATAACAACCCTTACTCTAACACGTATAACCCCGGATGGAAAAACCACCCTAGCCTCAGCTATTCCCAGAAACCGAAGCCACCAAATTTCCAGAATTTTGTGCCTAGACCTCCACAATCCCAACAAAACCAACAACCCAGTCAAACCCTCAACCCACAGGATATCCGATTCAATAACTTGGAAAATCAAGTCAAGAATTTGGAAACTCAATTGGGACAAATTGCTACGGTTTTGAGCAGGATTGAGAATCAAGGGAAACTGCCTTCGCAAACGGAAGATCCCAGGAAAAACGTGAGTGCGATTACACTCAGGAGTGGTAAGGAACTTCCTCCGCCGGTTGAAAAACCCAAAGCAAGTCGGAATGAGGCAGAATCTGGACAGAAAGCCGACGTGACCGTTAAGCGTGACCACGCCGAAGGCTCCAGTCGAGACAAAGAGTCAGAAATTGTCAAGCAGCCTAAGCCACTGGTGACTCCACCTCCGTTTCCACAGCGCTTGGCTCAGACGAAGAAACAGAAAGAGGAACAAAGCATTCTTGATACATTCCGAAAGGTGGAAGTCAATATTCCTCTGTTGGATGCTATTCAACAAATCCCACGTTACGCGAAGTTTCTTAAAGAGCTCTGCACGAACAAACGGAAACTCAAAGGTAATGAAAGGGTAAGTGTTGGAGAAAATGTCTCCGCGGTTTTACAAAAGAAATTACCACCAAAGTGCAGAGACCAAGGTATGTTTTCGATTCCGTGTAAAATAGGTAACCTTGGTATTAAGAAAGCTATGTGTGATTTGGGTGCGTCAATAAATGTTATGCCTCTATCTGTCTATACTGCGCTTAATCTTGGTCCTTTGAAAGGTACAGGTGTTATAATCCAGCTTGCTGATCGATCCGTAGTATACCCGGAAGGAATATTAGAGGATGTGCTCGTACAAGTCAACGAATTGGCTTTTCCTGCTGATTTCTTCGTTCTAGACATGGAAGATGATAAATCTTCTAAATCTTCTGATATTTTGCTGGGTCGCCCATTTTTGAGCACTGCTAGAGCTAAAATAGACGTTCATAATGGATTGTTAACTCTTGAATTTGACGGATTCGACACCTGTCAAATTTTGGCGCCGTTGCCGGTGACATTGTTAAATTTAATGTCTATGATGCTATGAAACGTCCTGATGAATTGTCTAGTGTGTTTTGTATTGATGTGATTGGTGATTTGACTGATGAGGTTTTCGAATTGGATAATTTAGAAGCTTTGAGTTATGCACTTTACAATGATTTGCATGCTGAAAATCTGGTTAATTGGTCAAAAACCATGGTTTTGCCTGAGGAATTGTGTGATACTGTGCATGAATTAGAGTGTCTAAAACCGGTGTTTGGAAAGGTGCTTAAATTGGATTTACCGGTTTCTAACACTAAATTGCTTCCTTCCATCGTGCAGACACCTGAATTGGAGCTCAAGAAGTTGCCGGAGCACTTGAAATACGCTTACTTGGGCGAAGGAGAAACACTACCTGTGATTATCTCCAATTTGCTCAACAAACTCGAAGAAGAGAAGCTGATCCGAGTCCTTAGGGAGTTCAAATTGGCCATTGGTTGGACGATTGCTGACATTAAAGGCATAAGTCCATCCACGTGTATGCATAAGATCATTCTTACAGATGATGCTAAGCCTAAACGACAAGCACAACGCCGATTGAACCCCCCGATGATGGAAGTTGTCAAAAAGGAGATTCTAAAACTCCTTGAAGCAGGTGTAATTTTTCCAGTTTCTGACAGTGAGTGGGTAAGCCCCGTACAGGTTGTGCCCAAGAAAACGGGTATTACAGTTGTGGAAAACGATGAAGGAGATATGGTACCCACTCGAGTTCAAAACGGGTGGAGGGTTTGTATGGATTACCGTGGTTTAAATGCTTTAACAAGAAAAGATCATTTTCCCCTCCCCTTTATTGATCAAATGCTTGAACGTTTAGCTGGAAAATCTCATTATTGTTGTCTTGATGGTTATTCAGGTTTTTATCAGATCCCGGTGGCTCCGGAGGATCAAAGCAAGACAACCTTCACATGCCAATTTGGGACATTTGCCTTTAGAAGAATGCCGTTTGGACTATGCAATGCTCCAGCAACTTTTCAGAGATGTATGGTAAGCATTTTCTCTGATTATGTTGAGCACATCATTGAGGTATTTATGGATGATTTCACCGTTTATGGTGATTCTTTTGATGAATGTCTCGAAAATCTTGCTAAAGTCCTAAAACGATGTGCTGAACATAATTTGGTCTTGAATTTTGAAAAATGTCACTTTATGGTTGATAAAGGGATAATACTTGGTCATGTGGTTTCGAGTAAAGGAATTGAAGTAGATAAATCTAAGATTGATGTTGTAAAATCTCTGCCTTACCCCGTCGGAGTACGGGAGATTCGCTCTTTTCTTGGTCATGCAGGTTTTTACAGGCGTTTCATTCAAGACTTCTCCAAGATTACTCGACCTCTATGCCGGCTTCTACAGAAAGATGTGGAGTTTGAATTTGATGATGAATGCAAGAAGGCCTTTGATTTGCTAAAGGAAAAATTGATTTCAACTCCCATCATGCAACCACCGAATTGGAATTACCCTTTTGAGATCATGTGCGATGCAAGTGACTACGCGGTTGGAGCGGTACTTGGGCAAAGGATTGACAAGAGCTCTCATGTCATCTACTACGCTTCAAAAATGCTTGACAATGCCCAAATTAATTACACCACGACGGAAAAAGAACTTCTTTCTATTGTTTTTGCTTTAGATAAATTCCGTTCGTATTTATTAGGTACTAAAGTCATTGTTTTTTCTGATCATGCAGCCTTGAAGTACCTACTTACGAAGAAGGATGCGAAGCCTAGGTTGATTCGTTGGATTTTGCTCTTGCAAGAGTTTGACCTCGAAATCCGGGACAAGAAGGGCTGTGAGAACCTTGTGGCTGACCATTTAAGCCGAATTCCAGGAGATATGACTGATTCCAAGCCCATACGCGATGAATTTCCTGACGAACAGCTGTTTTCGGCACTGGACGGTAAGGCGTGGCCACGCTCTACGGCCACGCCCTGGTATGCAGACATTGTAAATTACCTAGCATCAGGTTTATTACCCGATAATCTTTCACGCTCTGAAAAAGATAAAATTAAAAATGATGCTAAGTATTACCTTTGGGATGATCCCTATCTTTGGAAAATAGGTTCTGATCAAATAATTAGGAGATGTGTGTCTGAAAAGGAGTTTGAGTCCATTTTAAATTTTTGTCACTCTTTTGCATGTGGTGGGCATTTTGGATCAAAACGAACTGCATTGAAAGTACTTGAAAGTGGATTCTTTTGGCCTACTTTGTTTCGAGATGCTTATATCTGTTGTAAAAGTTGTGAAAATTGCCAACGAACAGGGAATATAGGTCCTAAAAATCAAATGCCTTTGAATCCTATACAACCATGTGAAATTTTTGATGTTTGGGGCATTGATTTTATGGGACCGTTTCCCGTTTCTTTTGGCAATCATTATATACTCCTTGCTGTTGATTATGTCTCAAAATGGGTGGAAGCTAAAGCCACCCGTACTAATGATTCTAAAGTGGTTGTGGAGTTTGTCAGGTCTCATATCTTTTCTAGGTTCGGTACTCCGAAAGCAATCATAAGTGACCGTGGCACCCATTTTTGCAATCGCCTTTTGGAGTCTTTATTGAGCAAGTATCATGTCACACATCGAACATCTACAGCCTACCATCCTCAAACTAATGGTCTAGCTGAAGTGTCAAATAGGGAGATTAAATCCATTCTCGAGAAAACGGTCAGCCCGAACAGAAAGGATTGGAGTGTGAGACTGAACGATGCATTGTGGGCCTATAGAACAGCCTACAAAACCCCGTTGGGAATGTCTCCTTACCGAGTGGTTTATGGTAAGGCATGCCACCTACCGGTGGAATTGGAGCATCGCGCTTATTGGGCCATTAAGCAATGCCATTTGAATATGGACGAAGCGGGCGAGAAACGGAAGCTCCAACTTCAGGAGTTGGAAGAGATTCGTAATGATGCTTACGAGAATTCGGTGATTTACAAGTCCAAGATGAAGAATTTTCATGACTCGATGATTTCAAGGAAACAATTTCGAATTGGTCAAAAAGTTCTACTTTACAATTCTCGTTTACGTCTCTTCCCTGGAAAATTGAGATCACGTTGGATGGGTCCATATGTGGTTATCAATTTCAATCAACAAGGAGCAGTTGAGATCAAGGATGTGAAAACCGGAAACATTTTGAAAGTGAACGGGCATCGGCTGAAACCATTTTACGAGAATTTCCAACCTTCCACAGTTGAAGAGACTCGTTTGGAGGATATTCCTCCAAGTGCTTAACCTTTAAATCAGCCCCGTCGAGTCCGAGACGATAAACAAGGGCGCTGTTTGGGAGGCAACCCAAATATGGCGTTTCAGGCGCCATTTCTTCTCCCCTTTTCGCTTTTTCGTGTTTTCTTTTGTTTTTCCGGTTTTCCTTGCTTTCTTGTTGATTTTCTGCTCTTTTCTGTGTTGCAGGTGTGCTTAATTATCCAAATTTTGCCCAGAAGTTGCTGCTAATTTGCTGTCGAATTTTGCTGATAACATGACCCTTGAGCGTGGTCAAGTTCAACACCCAAGCCATGATCCAAATTCCATCTCTTTTGTTAAAGAAACAGCCCAGACCCGTTTCATTAACCCATTGACCCGCGAACCGTCTCTCTCTCACAAACCGGTTCGCGGATCTTAGAGCCATATCCGACCCGCTCCGCGACCCGCCCCTAACCGGCAGAATTAACCCCCAAATTCAGTTTCCCCAACTTCAAATCCACAATCCCTAATTCGCGATTCCAATCCCTAGCTTCCAAACCCTCCATTCCGCCGCCCCTCCGCCATCTCGCTCGGCCAAACGGCGGCGCACCACCATCAACAACCTCCGACCACCACCACGGTTCCACCATCCCACCCACATCCACCGCTCCACCGCCATGGCCAAAAGACGCCACCGCTCAGCCCCTGCACCCTCCTCCTCCGCCGGACCTAAACAGCCCAGACGCCGCAAGTATCCGCGCGGTCACCCCTGCGGCGATTACCCCATCATCGAGACGGAGGAGGATCTCCGCCTCTACCGCGAGCACTTGGCCCGCGAACGAGGGGTGGCGGAAACATCTTCTCCACCGCCGCCTCCTACCCAAGATCCGACGCCGCCCTCTTCCTCCGCACCACCGCAAGCGGAGCCACCTCAGACCGCCGTTCTCACAGCGGAGGAGCGGCGCTTGAAGCTCCGCCAAGACAACTCCGCCGCCGCCGCCTCCCTCCCACTCACTCAACTTCAGCCGCGAAGGGTCCCGGTGCCGCAAGGGGTCCGCCGTTCAGACCGTATCAGGAGCGCGACGTACGACAATGCCCCGCGACGACCTCCGGTGCTGATTGACCTCAGCCACATACCCCCTAGGCGTCCGCGACATTCTCCGCCACCCAGATCTATTCCGGCGACGCACTCTCAGGCGGAACCCCTCGCCATTTTGCCACCACCTTCACCAGCGACTGCAATGCCGCCTGAAGTAGGTCCCTCTTCCACCTCCGTTCCATCCTCCCCGACGGAGCCCTCTGATACATCGCCCACTCAAGTCTCCGAGGCCGGGACTTCTTCTGCTTCTCGTTCGGTCAACACCTCTTCGCCTTCGAGCGAGGATACCTCCGGAAGTCCAGCTACTACCGCCACTGGAGAGACTCAGTCGGACCCCTCCCCTCAGAAACAGCCGTCTGGAAAACAAACAACCCGGGCCCGACTGGGAGTCCGGATGCAGCCGCCTCGCACCAACACCTTCGATGAGCCCGAGTTTCAGAATGAAAAGCACTCAGACAGGTACAATGAGCTTAATTCGAAAAATATTGTAAAATGTAGGTATCCTGACTTTGCTGCTTTGCGTGCTTTGGGTTTATATGAAACTGTGACTGAGTATTTTGCTAGAATAGGCTGGAAGGATTATTTTCAGATGCGACATCCCCTGTTTAAAGATTTAATGCGTGAATTTTATGCCACTTTTGAGTTACAGTTGCCTGATGAGTTTGCTTTGTCTTCGCCTGATGTGATCCGATTTTCATTATGTGGGAAGCAGTTTAATCTGTCGATGAATGATTTTAATGTGCTGCTTGGATTTGTAGCTGAGGATGAGGTAGATTCTGATGATTATGTGGCCTGTTTGTGTGATTATATTGATGCGCCTGAGTTTGATGCTACTGCTGTGTATAGAGCTTTTACAAACAAGCCTAATGCTAAATATAACCCTAGTTCTTCCAAAGATTATGATTTGATTGACCCGTCCCTGCGATATATCCATCGATTACTTTCTTATTCTTTTGCGGGACGTGTCAATGGTCTTGGAATTCTGTCACAAACCACTTTGTTCTTCTTGTGGGCTATGCATGAGGGTAGGCGAGTGAATTTAGGTTTCTGGCTTGCTGTCGAAATGAAAGCTGCATGTGCGCATTCTAGGAACTTGATTTTAGGCCATGTTGTGACTCACATTGCTGTGAATGCACGTTTGATTGATTTAGATGAGCCACATTTACCTGCGTCAGTTCCCATGAAACCTTTGGATTTATATTGCCTTGACAATATGTGTATGTTGTCAAAAGTGGGTGAAAGGTATAGTTTGTGTCGTGCAGGTACCTTGCCCAAGACTGTTCCGAAGGTGTTTAAAGGAAAACAGGCACAGCAAATTCCACCCTCAACCGCTGAAGCTTCTACGTCACAGCCGTCCGGAGGCCCGTGTAACCATGATCGGGACATTGCCTACATCAAGAAGAGCATAGACCTGATCTTAGGGTTCCTCCACATTCCACCACCCCCTTATTGAGGCGCTCGGCGCGCCCCCGCACTTCAGGGAAGTCCTCTCAATTTTCCTTTTTATGCTTTGAGGACATAGCATGTTTTAGGTGTGGGGGGAATTTTTAGTGCTTTAACTGATTTATTTCCGCATGTTTAGGCGTGTTTTAAGGGGTTAGTGGCTGTTTTTGGGTGTGTATATGCTGCAAATTTTCAGAAATTTTGGTGTTGATAGTATGCATGTTTTAGAGCTGATTTTGATGTCTTTTTGGCTAATTTTGAGGGCTGTGAATAGTTACTCTTAGGGCTGTTCGGTAGACTGACATTTAGGCACTGATTTTGATGATTTTCGAAACTGAATTTTCGGTTTGTATGGCTGTGTTGCTGCTGAACAATGTGTTTGAATGCGAGGATGTTGATAATTATAGAAATATGTTGCCCATTTTGAATGCTTTCTATGAGGTTTGATTGTTGAGTTTAGCTAGAACGAGTTAGGTTCATTGAATGCATGAAAGTTGTATAGAATTTGATAAATTAGTATAGTAGTATGCCCTCATTTCTTGCGCACTATTGAATGAATTAATGTTCTTTGCTTAGATAGAAAGGTCTTTGATTTTCAAATTAGTCTAAAAATTGATTAGAATGCATCTTAGCTCCTTTCGAGGCGAAATTTTTAGTTAATGATTGGTTTGGGAAGTGACTTAGGCGATCGTTGTTGGTGGTAAGCCTTTTTCTTGATCCTTTCACAAATAAATCATCCCGTTTGACCCCATTGAGCTTCATGTTGTGCACATTTTCTTCTTAGCCACGTTACAAGCCACATGCACAACATTAATTTCCTACCCTTCTTTGAATCACACCTTGCTTGCTCATTTGGATTGGATATTTTAGATGTCTTAGGCTCCTTTATATTCTCCCTTGTGCTTGAATTTTGAGAGAATGATATACAATGTTGAGAAAAAAAAAAAGAGATGAAAAGAAAAAGGGAAAAAGAAGTCAAGAAAAAAAAAATGAGCAGAGAGAAAAAAACAAAAAGAAAAGAACAGAAAAATTGCAAAGCAAAAAAAAAAAAAAATAAGTGTGTGCTTTGAAGTAACAAAAGTATGATTAGTGAAAAAGGGGGAAATTAAGTTGTAAGGAAAAATGGGAGTCCGGTAGATGAAAAAGGAATTATCACGGGTTCTATTGTAAGTGTGTAAGCTTGGTGTGTTAAGCTACTAAATTCCAAACGTTTCATAACCTTTAACCCAAGCCTTACATTACAAGCTCGAAAGACCTAACGATCTCGAGTCATGAGTTAACTACATTAGTGGAGATTGGAGTGAATGATGCATTCGAAATTGATAATTGGTACTTAGGCGATAATCTTAGATTAATCAATCTAATCTTTGTACATTCTTTCATTCAATTCACACTACTTTACACGAGGGTATGCTATTTATACTAATTAATTGAATTTTGTACAATTGAGTAGTGTGTTGATGAGCTAGACTTGTTTAAGTAAAAATTCGATGATTGCCTTTGTGATTGTGTTTGATGGGTAGTGTTGTTTCTATTGATTTTCATGATTCCTCGAGGACGAGCAATGGTTTAGTGTGGGGGAATTTGATAAGTTGTTAATTAATCATTTTTATGATTAATTTATGCCCCGAATTATGCTTTGAAATGATATTATTTATAAAGAATTGATGCTTTGTTGTTTATATCGTAGATTCGGGGCTCGGAAGCAAAATTGGAACAAACTTGGTCGTGTTTAGAAGAAATCCACGAAAACAAGACAAACTCTTGTTGCCTTGTGCATTATGCCGTGGCTGAGCATTGATGCTGCATGAAGAATAATGTTTAGTCTCATGCAGGCATTCACGTTTGAGGGTTGGTTTGTTTTATTAATTTTGGGGGAGTAATTATTTAGCTTTGAATTTGGGCTGCACGTTGAGAAGGAAATTGGAATGCCATTCCACTACTTTGGATGGGGCCGGTATTCATGCTATTAAGTGGAAGTGGGCCCAGGCGTGGGTTGTGTTAGAAGGCCCGAGCTGGTTTATCGTGGGCTGAGGGACGCCCAATTGCTCGGGAATTAGGTGGGCCGGCCGTGTGTGTGGGGGAGAAGCCCAGGTTCATGTAATTAATTTTGAGGCTTTGGGCTTATGGGCTACCACATGTGATGGGAATTAATTAAAGAAGCCCAGCGGCTGGAATTAATTATGGGACTTAGCCCATGTGACATTAGGTGGATGATTTGGTCTGGGAATGGTGGGCCGCACTTGTGATTGGAATTTATTTGAGAAGGCCCAATTTGTTGGACAAATTAGAAGCTTGATTGGACCATCTTGGCGTGCAAGAAACAATTCCAATCTTGATGAGAAATAGGAGTCCGTTCGAGAGAGGCTTGGAGGTTGGATATCTATATATACACTTCGGGCAGCAGCTATTTGTCACGTAACATTATTTTGGAGCAGCAGTTTCGGAGATTTGAGAGCAACAAGAGCAAGACTTCATCATAATTCTTCGTTTTAGTTTATTTCTTTCCCTTCGTTTTTAGTTTATTTTATGTTAAAGAATTCCTCCATTATTGTTGTTATGGATTTTAGTAGCTAAACCTTTAATTATCTAGCTAGGGATTAAGATTCGTTTTTGGTTATTGTGAGACCTAAATGTTTTAATCAATTCATGTTTATTTAGGCATTTATCTTATCTCCGTGTTTCGCGTTTATTGTGATTGATTTATTTAGTGATAGGGCCCGATCATCTAGATAGATTTAATTGCATATTGCCAATCTTGATGCTTGAAGTGTAGTAAAGTTGATTGATAATTGGTGGTAAATTAGTGACAGGGTCTTAGCGATAACATTCCTCGTTCACTAAGGGATTTGATAATCTAATTTAAATCTTGCGTGTGTCACGACTTGGTTAATTAGGGTTGGTGTTTTTATGGTTCTTAATGCTGCGAATTCATTAAATCCTGTCGAGTGTCTCTAGGGGTTGTGAATTGGTTAGGGAAGATAACTGTCGAGTGTCTCTAGGTTATCCGACTAATTAAGTAAAAACAAGGTTGAGTCGAGTGTCTCTATCAACTATAGCCAATCTGTCTAAATAACTTGAATTAATCCTTGAGTCAATGATCAATATGATAAATCGAATCGAATATCCCTGGCTAGGTAATTCTCCCTCTGATTGATTTTAACCTACGTGAATTGCTTGCTAGTTTTAATTAATTTTAATTCTTGTTAATTTATTTTAATTGTTTACCTTAGTCTTAATAATTCAAAACCCCCCCCCCCCCTTTTTTTATTGTTTCTTTTCGTGGATAACTTGGGATTATTAGAAATAAGTCAGCCAGTCTCTGTGGATCGACCCTATTTACGCTATACTCTGTGTTTAGTCGTCGAATAGGATTTTATATTTATTTTTGACGGATTCGACACCTGTCATCATGCATAATGCTTTAGAAATTCTTTGTATTTTTGTTTTATTTTTTTGCTTTTCGAGCACATTGAAAACTATTCAAGAACCATTGTTTCTGAGCAATGATCACAAATCAAAATATCCTTCAAGTTTTGATTCGGCCAATAAGTTGTATATTGCTACTTTGGAGAATGTAAAAATAAATTGATAACTATTAGATAAATCTCATTTAGATTAAATTAAAAAAAAAATTCTATATCGTTTCTTGAATTGACACCAAATCTAACATCTTAAAATTATTAATCTAATCTTCGAAATATTATTACCATTACACTATATTAATACTCACATATATTTGTAAAGATATTTCACAGTCATTCTTAATTTTGGTATGCATGACCATATACATTAAAATCAAGTAATTCTTTTTTTAACCAACTATTCTTTATCTCTTTTTTATTTAATTTATCTCTTTTTTATATTCTCTTTGTCATTTGATCTTGCATTCTATTTTTTCATTTGTCTTCTTCTAGTGAGTATTAATTTTTTTAATATATGGTTTAAACGAAATATAATCATCTTGGTGATTATTTTGAGCAATATGTTGCACAACGTAATTGGCTAAAACTGTTTTATTTTTGTGGAGCGTTAATTTTTGAAAGTAGACAAATAAACACCTGATAATTTTTGTTGGTGCTCATTCATTGTCAATTTTCAGAGCATTTATCTGATTCCTTTTTCTTTTCATTATGACTGACAGATGACAGAAACTTGTTTGTTTATCTCTAAATTTGAGTCAATTAATTCTCAACTCTTAAAACCAAATAATATCTTTTTGTTGCAATAGTTTGTTATGTTCTTCCCTCAATTCTTCCTCCAAATCATTAGAATATTTACCTTGTTTGTCTCATCCATAATGCTTTAAAAATTCTTTATATTTTTGTTTTATTTTTTTTGCTTTTCGAGCACATTGAAAATCGTTCAAGAACCATTGTTTCTGAGCAATGATTACAAGTCAAAATATCCTTCAAGTTTTGATTCAGCCAATAAGTTGTATATTGCTACTTTGGAGAATCTAAAAATAAATTGATAACTATTGGATCAATCTCATTTAGATTAAATTAAAAAAATTTCCATATCTTTTTTGAACTGACACCCAATCTAGCATCTTAAAATTTTTAATCTAATTTTTGAAATTTTATTTCCATTATGCTATATTAATTCACATATATTTGTAAAGATATTTCACAGTCGTTCTTAGTTTTGGTATGAATGTGCATATACATTAAAATCAAGTAATTCTTTTTTTTTTAACCAACTTTTTTATTTCTTTTTTATTTAATTTATATATTTTTTATATTCTCTTTGTCATTTGATCTTGCATTCTATTTTTTTTTATTTGTATTCTTCTAGTGAGTATTATTTCAAATTTATGTTTATTTTTTTTTATAATTGATTTTATATATATAGTAGAAATAATCAAAAGAGTATATTTATATAAATGTTTAATCGAATATTGTAAAAATTATGTATAAAATTAATTTATATCTTATTTTTATATGCACACACATTGAGTTTTCTTAGTATTCTTAATTTAAAGTAACTTTGGTCTGAGAACCTACAATTCTAAATTGTAGAATTAAGAAACCAAAACCGGTATTCGTGCTTTGAAGTATTTAGTTTATATTTTATCATATAAACTAAAGGAAGATTATATGGTTAGTTGGATTTAGATAATTAAAATTATATTAGTATTAGTTAATTAAAAAATATTACATTAGGATTAATTAATTTATTGTAAAATATTTTATGTAAATAATTAAATTATTTTATTTTATTAATTAGATAAGTTTATAGAATTATAATATGATTGTAATTTAAGAAAGTTTATGGATTTAGATAATTAGTTAGATAATTAAAATTATATTAGTATTAGTTAATTAAAAAATATTACATTAGGATTAATTAATTTATTGTAAAATATTTTATGTAAATAATTAAATTATATTATTTTGTTAATTAGATAGGTTTATAGAATTATATTATGATTATAATTTAAGAAACTTTATGGATTTAGATAATTAGAACTATTGAATTATATAATTAGACTTACATTATGATTGATTTATTGAAAGTTATTTTATGTAACTTATTTAAATAATATTTTATTTTACATAATTACAAAATTTTATAAAGTGAATCAATTTGTTGTTTTTCAATTCATTATATATATCTTATTATAACAATTTAAATTATAGGCCTTAAAATTAAAAAATAGACAACTTATATTATAAAATTTGAATATAATTAATTAAAATTTTAGAATTAAGAAACAAAAAACGCTATTTGTGCTTTGAAATATTTAGTTTATATTTTATCATATAAACTAAAGGAAGATTATATGGTTAGTTAGATTTAGATAATTAAAATTATATTAGTATTAGTTAATTAAAAAAATATTACATTAGGATTAATTATTTTACTGAAAAATATTTTATATAAATAATTAAATTATATTATTTTGATAATTAGATAAATTCATAGAATTAAATATGATTATATTTTAAGAAAGTTTATGGATTTAGATAAATAGAACTATGGACTTATATAATTAGACTTACATATTTAAAATTGATTTATTGAAAGTTATTTTATGTAACTTATTTAAATAATATTTTATTTTACATAATTACAAAAATTTATTAGAATAAAGTGAATCAATTTGTTGTTTTTCAATTCATTAGATATATCTTATTATAACATTTTAAATTATAGGCCTTAAAATTAAAAAAATAGTAACTTATATTATAAAATTTGAATACAATTAATTAATATAGTAATATTTAAACAATCCTTGTTGAACTATATATCTTTTCTAGGTAAATTGGATAAATTTTACTTCTACAAAGAGTCCTATTTTATGTTAATAAGTGTTTTTTTAAATATAATTAATTAATAATGTATAACATCTATTTACATCATTATCCTTGACTAATAATTATTGAAGTAATTATTGTGAGGATATTTTAGGCGATCCGTATTTTGTAAGAAACTATTCGTGCTTTTATAAGATATAATATATAGAAGAATCAATATCTAATGTCTAATTCAAAAATAAAAAAAAAACATATTATACACAATAAAAATAAAAGTTATTAATTATATATGAAAATTATTAATACTAATTTTTTAGTATAACATAATTAAAAAGATATGCAACAATTCCGGGGATATTATATTTAGGATTGATATCAAATTTCACTTTGACCTTTATTTTCATGCATAATTTTTCTTTGAATTTTTTTCCAAATCTTTTATTTTTCATTTATAATTTTTTTTTTAAATTAGTGATTTCACTCTGACTAAAATTAGAGTTATTATATAGGTTATTTTGGTGCAAAAAAGATTAATAAAATAATATATGAGTACAATTATTAAAATTAGAAAATACACACACACACACATATACGTATATCTATGTATGTATACATTCTTTATTTATTTTTGAAATTTTAAATAATAGAGTTTTTGTGTCATATTTTATTACTATATAATTATATCAAAGAAATTAACGAGTTAGTACTGTTAACTGATAGCAAAAGAAAGACTAAATGAAATGTAAATATAAATAAAATATTTCCCTCCAATAATTTCAACTTTCAAGTATAATTGATTTGAATTACTTAAGACACCAAATTTGTTTAGCTATAATTAATTAATAAATAGTGACATGCCAAAAAGTATTTATATATATATATATATATATATATATTGATATGCCAACTCCAGCCACATGCTCCCTTCCGCATGACATGTTTCAGCATGAAGTGCCTGGTTTCGATCCCATAGGTTGAGATCTTACAGGTATCCAGATGTCATAAAGCATCTTTGTCGGGCCACGTGGTGCTCCCTCATTCCCTAGTGCCAGGCATGCTACAGTGCATTTAATGCCCGCGGTACATGCCTATGCCAAAAGGGGAAACAAGGTACACTCGACCTCAAGTCACCTGCTCAGGCGTCGGACAAACGGATCAACCGCCTGCAGAGCTATTGCGGTACATGCACCACTGTTTTAATTGCTCAAGACTATAAATACCCATGCCTTGACCAGTGTTAGGTAAGCCTTTAAGAGCATTTATTTCGCATTCTCTTGCATTTATTCCTCTCTCTAAGAATCCTATACTGATTTGAGCGTCGGAGTGTCAAACTTGGGTCCAACCCCAAGTCCCCAATTTGGCCTTTGAGCTCACGTGTGTTTGAGTGTTTTCAGATCGATTAAAGAGCCTATTATTACAAATTCTTGACTGATTCGACCCGGATTTGCCAGCTCGACCTCCACTTCAGCTAAAACCATTTTTGAACCGGATCATATATATATATATGTTATTTCAATTATATACTATTATATGTTTATATTTGAAAATGATATCTTTCCGAACGCATTTATTGACTCCGAACTTAAGTTGACTGGCACAAGCTGCAAGTCGTCCCAAAAGGCCAAAAGGCCCAAAACAGGGCTTGATATATGCATTGCAAGTTGATGTGGTCCTGTGGAACGTAGCAAGACCGTCTTCCAACTTGACAGCTTGTGAATAAACAGAACCAACCAAAGTTTATTTTTCTGCATGAATAGCTCCAAAGTTTCACAGTTTTTCCAATACGCAAAAGCTTATAATAATCAGAAGCTGCAATAATATTTTTATGAGCAGGGGGACTCCAGATTGTCTGGGTCAAAAAAATTTAAGTCAACATAAAATAAATAATATATATTTTATTTAAAATATTTTTTTATATTATCCTTTATGATTTTCTATATTCTGAAATTTGTCATAATTTTATCGTTAGTAATTGCACTATATACATTCTTATTAATATATGTAATAACTAAATATTAATTATTCATAAATTGATCACTAATACAGTTTCGTTGTTTATATTTTACTATCTTCATCACTGAAAATGTCCTTTATATGTTAATCTTCGTAAATGATAATCTATTATTTTCCTACGCAATTCATAATATGTTGGAAGACTTTTAAAATTGATCACTTATCCGGTCATTGCGATTTAAATAATTTTGATTATTTTTTTTCAACTAATAAATCCTCTAAATTTTGTAATTTTCTTTTAAAATATTTTTCAATGTCTAACAATATCTTTTAAAATTGAAAAGAACTATAAATAGTATTTTTTTTAGAATGTTTTAATATTTAGGGTATTATTAAATAAGTTTTTATTTTATTTTTGGGTCATAGACTTCTTTTTAAAAACATTATGTACAAATTTAAAATTTAAGGGGTCAATACGATATTTTTTTTTTATTTTTGGGTCATAGACTTCTTTTTAAAAACATTATGTACAAATTTAAAATTTAAGGGGTCAATACGATATTTTTTTTTTATGTGGGGTCAAAAGATTATTATTAAAATCAAAAATTAAAAATACATAAGATAAATAAACAAACTTGTAGCTATTTTCTTTTGTGGGTCAATCGATCCCACTTGAACATGTGTGGCGTCAGCCCTTGTGTGTGAGTGACGTACGTATCATCAGCACATGATGCACCAAAGCTTGCACACTGGACAACTCTAGGATTAGTAGATAGTGGGTCAAAAAATAAAAATTAATTCATAATAAAAAGATATTAAAAAATATAATAATTTATTTAAAATACAAATATTATATAATCGTTCTGTCTGATTTTTCATATGTTGAAATCGCACCATAATTTTATTACTACTAATTGTATTGATTATTGAACATATGTTTCTCAATATATATATATAGGCATTTATAAACTGATTAGTGATCACCAATAAGGTTTCGTACCGATATTTTACAATTTTTATCGTTAAAAATGTCCTTTAATTTCAACCATTGTACTAGCCAGAAGCAAAATTAAAGATAGTTTAACAAACAAATAAACTAGATGATATAGATGTCTTTTGAAATATTTTTCCATCTCTAATAATAACTTTTGAAATTGAAAAAAAAAATGCAAAATGTATTATTTATAAAGTTTAATATTTAAGGTATCATTAAATATGTTTTTATTTTCACTTTTGGGCTATAGGCTTTTCAATTTTACATATAATTTTAAAATTTAAGGGATCAATACTAATTTTCTCTTTTGTTATGTGGGGTTAAAAAACTTGTTTTTAAAATTATAAATTTAAACACATATTATATATATATAAGTCAAAGTGGTCTAAATTGACCCCACAATTTAATTATTTGTGGCGTCGTCCTTGCAAACTGATTTTGAAACCAACTTTAAATAAAAGTAAGTTAGAATTTAGAAGTTATTAAAGATATACTATTGAATATTTCACGTACATATATATATATATATATATATATATATATATATATATATATATCTCTGGCCTAAAACAGCTGCATGCATTTGAGATGCTAATCCCAACATAAGATGCTGCAACAAGCATATAATGTTGTTCTGGTCTTCGGTTAATTTTTCTTTCTTTAATTAGCTATATTCTAAGATGAATTATGATGGACAAATAAAGATAAGACACAATCTGGATACAAGATATTTAAATTTCTCTTTAAAATTTTTACATAATATATTTTGAACATGATTTGATCGATGCTGTGAGATAATCTATATCTATATATCTTATAAAAGCACGAATAGTTTCTTACAAAATACGGATCGCCTAAAATATCCTCACAATAATTACTTCAATAATTATTAGTCAAGGATAATGATGTAAATAGATGTTATACATTATTAATTAATTATATTTAAAAAAACACTTATTAACATAAAATAGGACTCTTTGTAGAAGTAAAATTTATCCAATTTACCTAGAAAAGATATATAGTTCAACAAGGATTGTTTAAATATTACTATATTAATTAATTGTATTCAAATTTTATAATATAAGTTACTATTTTTTTAATTTTAAGGCCTATAATTTAAAATGTTATAATAAGATATATCTAATGAATTGAAAAACAACAAATTGATTCACTTTATTCTAATAAATTTTTGTAATTATGTAAAATAAAATATTATTTAAATAAGTTACATAAAATAACTTTCAATAAATCAATTTTAAATATGTAAGTCTAATTATATAAGTCCATAGTTCTATTTATCTAAATCCATAAACTTTCTTAAAATATAATCATATTTAATTCTATGAATTTATCTAATTATCAAAATAATATAATTTAATTATTTATATAAAATATTTTTCAGTAAAATAATTAATCCTAATGTAATATTTTTTTAATTAACTAATACTAATATAATTTTAATTATCTAAATCTAACTAACCATATAATCTTCCTTTAGTTTATATGATAAAATATAAACTAAATATTTCAAAGCACAAATAGCGTTTTTGGTTTCTTAATTCTAAAATTTTAATTAATTATATTCAAATTTTATAATATAAGTTGTCTATTTTTTAATTTTAAGGCCTATAATTTAAATTGTTATAATAAGATATATATAATGAATTGAAAAACAACAAATTGATTCACTTTATAAAATTTTGTAATTATGTAAAATAAAATATTATTTAAATAAGTTACATAAAATAACTTTCAATAAATCAATCATAATGTAAGTCTAATTATATAATTCAATAGTTCTAATTATCTAAATCCATAAAGTTTCTTAAATTATAATCATAATATAATTCTATAAACCTATCTAATTAACAAAATAATATAATTTAATTATTTACATAAAATATTTTACAATAAATTAATTAATCCTAATGTAATATTTTTTAATTAACTAATACTAATATAATTTTAATTATCTAACTAATTATCTAAATCCATAAACTTTCTTAAATTACAATCATATTATAATTCTATAAACTTATCTAATTAATAAAATAAAATAATTTAATTATTTACATAAAATATTTTACAATAAATTAATTAATCCTAATGTAATATTTTTTAATTAACTAATACTAATATAATTTTAATTATCTAAATCCAACTAACCATATAATCTTCCTTTAGTTTATATGATAAAATATAAACTAAATACTTCAAAGCACGAATACCGGTTTTGGTTTCTTAATTCTACAATTTAGAATTGTAGGTTCTCAGACCAAAGTTACTTTAAATTAAGAATACTAAGAAAACTCAATGTGTGTGCATATAAAAATAAGATATAAATTAATTTTATACATAATTTTTACAATATTCGATTAAACATTTATATAAATATACTCTTTTGATTATTTCTACTATATATATAAAATCAATTATAAAAAAAAAAAAACATAAATTTGAAATAATACTCACAAGAAGAATACAAATAAAAAAAAATAGAATGCAAGATCAAATGACAAAGAGAATATAAAAAATATATAAATTAAATAAAAAAGAAATAAAAAAGTTGGTTAAAAAAAAAAAGAATTACTTGATTTTAATGTATATGCACATTCATACCAAAACTAAGAACGACTGTGAAATATCTTTACAAATATATGTGAGAATTAATATAGCATAATGGAAATAAAATTTCAAAAATTAGATTAAAAATTTTAAGATGCTAGATTGGGTGTCAGTTCAAAAAAGATATGGAATTTTTTTTAATTTAATCTAAATGAGATTGATCCAATAGTTATCAATTTATTTTTACATTCTCCAAAGTAGCAATATACAACTTATTGGCTGAATCCTATAAAGCACGGACACTCCAAAATTTACCCCCGTGCAGTGTCGGACACGTGTCGGACACGGACACGGCTCTGACACGGCACCGACACGTGTCCGACACGCCAAAATGTGTCCAAAAATTAAAAAAAAATTCCGACACGCCGGGGACACGGCTAGGACACGGCGTGGAATGTGTCCGACACGGCTCGGACACTTCGACACGAAAAATTCAATAAAAAATTAATTTTTAATTTATTTTTCCTAAAAATTTAAGGATATAATTTAAAAAAAAAAAGGAATTATATAAATGTGCTAAAAGATGTATAATATTAATTTAAATTTAATTTTTTTATAATATCATTATATAAAAAATGTATTAGTATTATTTTAATGATTTAAAATGTTGAATTGGAAAATGACGTATGTTATTTAAATTTGTAATATTGAATATTTTATGAATATTTTATTCTATATAAATTAACATATATATATTTTATTTATTTATATATAATATAGCCGTGTCGGAGCCGTGTCGTGTCCTAAATTTTTAAAAAAATCCGTGTCGTCGTGTCCGTGTCGTGTCGTGTCCGTGTCGCCGTGTCCGTGTCTGTGCATCATAGGTTGAATCAAAACTTGAAGGACATTTTGACTTGTAATCATTGCTCAGAAACAATGGTTCTTGAACGATTTTCAATGTGCTCGAAAAGCAAAAAAAATAAAACAAAAATATAAAGAATTTTTAAAGCATTATGGATGAGACAAACAAGGTAAATATTCTAATGATTTGGAGGAAGAATTGAGGGAAGAACATAACAAACTATTGCAACAAAAAGATATTATTTGGTTTTAAGAGTTGAGAATTAATTGACTCAAATTTAGAGATAAACAAACAAGTTTCTGTCATCTGTCAGTCATAATGAAAAGAAAAAGGAATCAGATAAATGCTCTGAAAATTGACAATGAATGAGCACCAACAAAAATTATCAGGTGTTTATTTGTCTACTTTCAAAAATTAACGCTCCACAAAAATAAAACAGTTTTAGCCAATTACGTTGTGCAACATATTGCTCAAAATAATCACCAAGATGATTATATTTCGTTTAAACCATATATTAAAAAAATTAATACTCACTAGAAGAAGACAAATGAAAAAATAGAATGCAAGATCAAATGACAAAGAGAATATAAAAAAGAGATAAATTAAATAAAAAAGAGATAAAGAATAGTTGGTTAAAAAAAGAATTACTTGATTTTAATGTATATGGTCATGCATACCAAAATTAAGAATGACTGTGAAATATCTTTACAAATATATGTGAGTATTAATATAGCGTAATGGTAATAATATTTCGAAGATTAGATTAATAATTTTAAGATGTTAGATTTGGTGTCAATTCAAGAAACGATATAGAATTTTTTTTTTAATTTAATCTAAATGAGATTTATCTAATAGTTATCAATTTATTTTTACATTCTCCAAAGTAGCAATATACAACTTATTGGCCGAATCAAAACTTGAAGGATATTTTGATTTGTGATCATTGCTCAGAAACAATGGTTCTTGAACAGTTTTCAATGTGCTCGAAAAGCAAAAAAATAAAACAAAAATACAAAGAATTTCTAAAGCATTATGCATGATACAAACAAGGCAAATATTTAAATGATTTGGAGGAAGAATTGAGGGCAGAATATAACAAACTATTGCAACAAAAAGAGATTATTTGGTTTAATATTTGAGAATTAATTGGCTCAAATTTAGGGATAAACAAACAAGTTTTTTTCATCTGTCAGCCATAATGAGAAGAAGAAGGAATCTGACGAATGCTCTAAAAATAGATAATGAATGAGCAACCAACAAAGATTATCGGGTGTTTATTTGTCTAATTTCAAAAATTAATTCTCCACAAAAATAAACGAGTTTTACCCAATTACGTTGTGCAACATATTGCTCAAAATAATCACCAAGATGATTATACTTCGTTTAAACCGTATATTAAAAAATTACGGGATCAAACTAGAATAGCTTCATTCCCGACCAAGGCACCTATTACAATATCTTGATGCCTAAATAAGTGTTACGAATGCTACATCACTCCAACGATAAAAAAAGGGCATGGTGATGAAATTGAATATTGAAACAACATACGAAAAAACCAAGTGGAATTTCTAAAAAACTTTTAACTTTCTTCAAATTCCTGACGAAAATCATCAATATCATTATGAGCAGAATGTAGAGGATACAATCACAGATTCTATAGAATGGTGAACCAATGGAGGTTGTACGAATGTGTGCCATTAGATAAGGCAATCATGTTCGTTTTATTGATTTTTAATATGCATGGAACAACTTACATATATAATTGAAGAGACCATTTCGACGGGACCTGGAAGCCAATTATGGTATATTAGAGAAGCTCTTATATGATCTCACACTTGCTTTTTGCAGACGACTTAATATTGGGAGTCAAAGCTATCGTGGATGGAGCAAAGTGCATTAAAAGTGTGGTTGAGACGTTTTGCAAGGAGTTGGGCCTCAAATTAAACTTATGCAAATCACATGTATTATTTGCGCCTTATGTGACAAATGATTTAAAGCAGTAGGTTAGTAGAATTCTGGGCATGAAAAATACAGACAACTTAAGGAACTATTTGGGGGAGCAAATGAACTTTAGTTGTAATTATAATGAGTATTTCCCGATTGTGATTAATATAGTTGAAAAGCATCTCTTGGGATAGAAAGCCAAAATGACAAATATATACAGACGAATGACACTTATTAAGTCCATCACGATCTCCATCTCCATCAACCACATGCACACAAATTGGCTCCCTAATCAGATGTACGATAAACTTGATCCACTCAAGCGCAACTTTCTTTAGGCGATTAATATAACAAGAAACGAGCACATCTTGTAAGGTGAAAGAAGGTGACTGCAAAGAAGTAAGAATGTGGATTGGGTTTTAGAGAAGCCCAAAAGAAAATACAGTGATGCTAACTAAAACGGGATTAAGAATGCTTAACAAGGAGACGGCGGTATACATCAGGAAAATATTTAAAAGGGGATAACATTCTTGATCAAATATAAGCCTCGACTTATGGATTTCCCGAGCATGGAAGAGGATAGTTAAAAACACTTGGATAGTGGAACCATTTTGAAAATGGAGGATTGGGAACGGTGCAGGGGCGTATTTATGGAAGATGGTTATCACAAGGCAAACTGGCGGACATCTTTGGAGATAACATTCATGACGAGAATAAAGATCTTATGGAATGTAATCTCATTGGAATAGATAAAAATTGAAACCTGAATAAGTTGAAAACATCACCGTCCAAAGAGGTGGTGAATGAGCTACTTAGTGTCCTAACGCGCTGCATGATAATGGAGATAAGAGAGAATGAATTGGGTCAACTAAAGATAAATTCTCCTATAAAATGACTATACTCTACTTATGGTGTCGGATGAGACATGCAAGAAAAAACTTTAAATGAATTTGAAAATTATCTTGCCCCAAAAATTCAAGATTTTCCTGTGGCTTTGCCAATATGATAGCTTGCTTACAAATGTATTGGAGTATGATAGAAAATTTGGAAAAACTTGCGAGTGTCGAATGGGCTCAAAGAGAGCTTTAGAAGCAAAATACTGAGTAATATGTTCCTAAAATATCCTGGGTGCTTTGTGTTGATCATGACACTCTAGAATTTTTGGAAAACATGGAACTGATGAAGCTATCAAAATGTTATGAAGCTTAGAAATATCGCTATTCGCCACATAAAAGAGTTATCTACGACCTTAGTACTAATCAATAAGGACACAAACACAGGCAAAAGAAAATCTGCACTTAGTTGTCGTGAAATAAATCTGAGAAGTGATGGGTAAAACTAAAATCGAATTGAAGCTTTTATAACTACACCAATAGGTGCGTCATTCGAGATGACAATTGAAGATGAATGCTAGGATATGTTATGAATCTTGGTATAGTTTCAATAATGTAGGAAATTTATTGAACTTACCTAAAGGATTAAAACGAACTTTGGAGAGATACTTTTGAGAAATTAATGTGGAGATTGATTTGGAGACGGTCGTTAAATGAATAACAATGAAGGATACTCAAAAACCACTAATGAGAAATGTAATATTTGATTGCCGAAGGTTACTCCAAAGATTTTGAGAAGTTTAGATTAAATAAATTTCGAGAGAAAGAAACATGATGATGGATAAATTAGCGAGGATAGGTCATAAGGTTCAAGATGGTTATTACTGCTAGGATGTTCTCATTCTTGAACATAATCCTCAACTTATGGCTTCCCGAGCATGGAAGTGGATAGTTAGAAGCAGTTGAATGAACGTCTCTATGGAATGATAGATGGTTATCACAAGTAAACTAGCGGACATCTTTGGAGATAAGATTCATGAGAAGGATAAAGATCTGATTGTCTGTAATCTATTGCACAAATAAAAACTGAAACTTGCATAAGTTGAAAGCGTTATTGCCTAAGGAGGTGGTGGATGAGATACTTAATGTTCTAATTGCAATGCATGATAACGGAGATAAGAGAGTTTTGATTGGGTCAACTAATGACAAATTGTCCTATAAATCAATTATAGTCTACTTATGGTGTCGGATGAGACATGGGAGAAAAATTAAAAATGATTTTAAAAATTACTTTGTCCCCAAAAGTTTAAGATTTTCTTGTGGCTTGCTAACATGATAGCTTGCTCACGAATGTACTGAAATATGACAGAAATTTAGAAAAAAACGATGTATGTACATGCTGCTATATAGGGCATGGATATGTGCACCACATGCTCAGAAGTTGTCTATTCGCACTTCGGGTGTCGGACAAGATTATTGATGCAGAAATTGAACGAAATTTCCGTGGCATGCGAGTGTCGAACGGCCTCAAAGAGAGCTTTTATAGCAAAATTCAGAGTAATATGTTATCTGATTATCATGCGTCGATTGTTTTGATCTTAACGCTCTAAAATCTTTGAAAAATATGGAACCAATGGAGCTATCAAAATGTTATGAAACTTAGAAGTTCCACTCTTCGCCACATAAAAGAGTTAATGAAATCTCAACACTAATCAGTGTGAACGAAAAATACAGATAAAAGAAAAATATGCACTGAGTTATCGTGGAATAAACTCAAGAAAGGATTGGTGAAACTGAACTCTGAGGTGAGCTTTTATAACTAGGGGGAATCATTTGAGATGACAGGGGTGTCTTTCGAGATGACAACTAAATATGGATGTTAGGATACGCTATGGATCTTAGTAGATTTTTAATAATATAGTGGAGTTTTGAGCTTAAGCGGAGTATTAACACTAACTTGGGAAAGACACTTTTCAAAGACTAATGTGAGTATTGATTCGAAAATGGTCGTGAAATGGATAACAATAAAGGATATTGAAATGGAACAAATGAGAAATGTAATTTTAATTGACAAAGTTTACTCCAAAGGTCATACGAAACTTGAATTAAATAAATCTCTAGAAAAAAAAACATGATGACAGATAAAATGATGAGAATAGGTCATAAGTTTCAAGATGATTACTGCGTTCAGGATGCTCCACTGACAAAACTGGGTGATTTTTTAGGTTTTGTTCTATAATTTTTACATGTCTTTTCATTTTATTAAATATATTTGAAAGTTATAAACTATTACTTATGCTTAAAAGCTAGAATTATCTGGCTAAATTACTATACACTTAAATATATATATATTTTTATATAGTAACAAATTTTCAAATATTTTTATTGCTTATTTATTTGGATGTTCTCTACTTCAAATTTCTACTTATGGTCGATGATTTGAAAGAGAAATTTCATATAAATATTTTTGTATGTGTGTATTTATTTAACCAAAATAAATATTTTTAATATTTTAATTTGTTCAATAAATATAATAGCTAAATTTATTTAAAAAAAATTAAATAATAAACGTGCAACGCACGTTCATCTCACTAGTGATTTTAAAAGTGTTCGTATTTACATTAAACATTCGAAAACTAACACACTAGTTCGAGGGCCCAAAGATTATAAGAAATGTCACAAGATTGTACATAATGTGCTGGAAATGCTCCCAATGCTAATTGCTAACTCCAATGCTTTGAGTGCTGCTTTCCATTTAATCTGATAAAATATAATGAAACATATATAATTGTCTATGCATTACTATTTAACATTAAATTAAAACACATTGATAATGTCTCAGAAAAGGTCAGGATACTGACCCAGCTGTCAGCTGCAGGAACAATTGCATTTGAGCAATTAGGGTTTGGATTTGTATGCGTATAATTACTCTGCTGTGCTGGTACAATTGAGGAAGTACTATTCCAATATTGCTGCCACAAAGAAGATCGAATTTTAGTGTATTTTCTCAACAAGGCCTGTTAATAGTAGGGCTTTATATTAGAATTATTTCATATTTTATGGAGAAAATTGCATTTTTGGTATACCAACTCACTCTAATTCGTAATTTTGGTACAAAAAATTTTCCAGTGAAAAAACTAGTCCATATATAGCTATAAAAGTTCGTAATTTCTTGCACTATTTAGCCCAAGTAGATATGACCCGTCGGAAAACTCATCCGAATCTCCACATGTCCGTTGGAGAATTTGCCACGAGGTGGATTTTGCGAGTTTCGGGTGGTTTTCTTCTATATATTTAGGAGTAATTTTGAAATGAGAAGATTCCTGAACACCTAATTTTCATGGCTACTCCTCTGGATTTTGAACTTTAAAATGACTTGGTATAGTTGACCAAGTCCTTCCAAGTCATAATCATCTTGAGAAACATGCAGACTTTGATAGGAACATATTGAAATATAAAATGCATTATGTACTTTTAATGTGATGATATACAGATAATTTATATGATAAGTCAACTGCTTATCCCGTATTTTATAATTAATATATTTTAATTGGTAAACACTAAACACTATATTTCATTAAAACAACATATATAAATATAAATGTCACTAGTGCATATATATATATGAAAGTATATATTGTCACCTAACGCGTAATATTAATTATAATAATCGTTTACAAAGTATTAACTTTCATTACCTATATATATATATATATATATATGAAAGTATATATTGTCACCTAACGCGTAATATTAATCATAATAATCGTTTATAAAGTATTAACTTTCATTACCTGATTCGAGCTTGAACTCAAGCTAGTAGTCTGTGTGAGAGCCGAATCTCTCCGAGCCTCCAGCAATGTATAATTATCCAAAAACTGAGCTCGGCCACCGTGATTATGTTTACAATTTGTGGAACGATAACAATCACGACACAGATCAAACGAGGCTTCGGGATTCTTATAACACTCGACACACGAAAAAAATATTCCCGGTATAAAATTTCCACAGAAATCACAGAATGGTCGTCCGCTTTTAATTATGTAATATAGCGTCATCACCTCCCAGAAATCAAGGGTGCCATTACTATCCAGGTCTAGCTCCTTAAAGAAGTGAGGATTGTGCATGTATAGATAGCCTTCATGTCTCATGAAGTCTAGGAACTCTGAAAGATCAACCCTTCCATCTCCATCTGTATCCATGGATTGGAAAAATTCATAGGCTAAGGTCTGAACTTGTGGAGAGCTGGCCCGGTAATGGGTTCGTGCGATTTCGCGCAGTTCTTCCATTTCTCCCTGTTAGAAATCATCAAGAGGTGCTGTAATCAAGGGGATTTACTCAAGAACATCATTGTTTCTGGGGTTATGTGTAATTATACAAACGTTGGGTAATTAATTATTTCACAATCAAGTGAATTTTTCCTTTTCAAATAGCCATGTTCTTATAGTCATAAACGTATAATGATATACTGATCAGTAAGTATCAAATGTAAAAATAGGGTATTTGTAAAAAATTATAGATATATTATCAAAATTCATAGATCCAAACGAACTATAATTTTTCGATAAATAAAATCAATGTGATTCTTGATTAGACCAAACAACTGGGGGTGTGAGTGTAATTATCCCAAATGAAAATTACCTTTCCTCGACTGTTTTCTGCCTCAGTGGTGCGATTCCTCATCACGGACAGCAGAGAATGATGATCCAACAAGTATTCATAGGAGTGCTCGTGCCCGATGATTCCAGCACGGTGACAGGCGCAGCATAGATCGAACGTATCTGGGCCCTTCCCCAGACATAAGAGGCACGAAAAATACGGGCCAACTAGTAAACTGAAACAGCCACTGCAGACCAACATGTCAACCTTGTGTACCATATAATATACTGCTAAAACTTCGTAAAAGTCCAGGCTTCCGTCTCCATTGCTGTCGAGCTGCTTGAAGATATTCTCGTTTGATACCCAGGATCCCAATGACGACATCTTTAACTCGACAAGGGTCACTTTTCCATCGCCATTTCTGTCGAGCTTCTTGAAGAATTCTCTCGCCTTGTTCTTCTCGTGTTCGGAAGCTCGCTCGTAGTAGGCCGTAGCAATTTCTCTAATTCCCTCCATATTTTTACAGATCATGTTTTTTCTTTAATGAGTAAAACAGCTTATATGTGATGACTGAGTAATTTCTTTATGGGTGGAAATTTCTGGGAGATTAGTACAAATATCTAATTTCATTAAAAGACTTGACTTAGCACCCAAAAAAAAAAAAAAAAAAAAAAAAAAAAAGGTTTAAAAGACTTGACTTTTGTGCTATGTTAAACAATTAAAAGGATGACTTAGGTAGTCTATCAATTTGTGATTCAAATATTTAATTCTATTGGTACAGAGAATTGGTGATACATCGAATTTGATCATAAAATATATTTAAGGGTTGTTATTGAATTTCAAGTTGTAGAAGGCATAGTAGTATGCATATATATCGCGTAATAAATGGGTAATGGATTTGAGGCTCATTAAGGGCAATTTTAAATTCATTTCGTGATTTGATTCATAATTTGGCAACTCCTGGCTCCAATCATGATCCCAAAAAACATACTCTTTATTTTTAGGGGTAGTTTTGGATTCATATGGTGATCTGATTCATAATTTGCAAATCTTGGCTCCAATTTTGATCCCAAAAATATACTATTTTTATTTTTAAAGAAAGTGGGAAAAGGTGAAGACCCTTTTTAATCTTACTTTTGCTATTTAATCAATTATTAATTTACACAAAAGAAAAATATTTTGAAGTTCATTTTCTGTATGTAAAATTCTATATTTCTAATCAAAAAAAGGAAGAATATCCTACATGGTAATTCTCTTTTAATCATATTAGACCAACATGGACCAATTCTCCCTAATCCTGAATATATAGCTATTCTAATTTTAATTATGTATAGAAATCTTGGGTTTCTTTCTTTCAAACATATTTCTCCATTTATTAACTTCTTTTCATTTTCCCCCTATCTTATATTTTAGTTTGGTTTTAAGCTATGATATCGGAATATAAACAGAGCGATATAAACACATCATGATTCACATCTACTAGACAGAATCCGAAGCATCTAGAGTAGGACCTCTTCTTTCAAGAAAAACAGAGGATTAGAGTTCGAGAGCTTTCCATCAATGATAACGGATCTGCAACAGGAAAAACAGGAAAGAGCTTGAGGGGCATGGAGGCAACAGGGAAGTCAAAAAGCTATTAAGAATCAAAGGAGAGGCCGATATCAACGGGAGAACTTTTTAAATAGGACACATTTCTTCTTGAATTTATCATATGAGAAATGTCGAATATGGTGTCCATTAAGTATCCAACATGAATGTCCAACCCAACATGATATAGACAAAATGATATATAATTTTATAAATATTCGTGTATTATAGGCTTTCCGTAAAGCATGGGATTTAATATTCTCGTTAATCATAAATAAAACTTGTACTCTCCAAATGCTTGCAAACGTGATAAACATAATTTACGAGTACAAATTCTAAAGTGATCACAGATGAAACTTCTAATATTGTTCAATTCAGCATAAAAAAGTTACACAGATCAATTCACAGCATATATCACAGAATCGTGCAAGCTTTGACGGCGATACGGCCAACAGTCTCTACTGCTTTGATTGCAACCATCTGCCACGGAACCTGGAAAAATACATGTTTTATAATAACGTAACATTGACTACAAAAATTGAAATAAAACAACATCTAAAACAGTAAAACATAATTCATTCATTCATATGTAAACACGCAATGAATTAACACTGACCTCATTTTTATGCTCAACAAAAGGAACAATAGCAGTAGACGTGCTGGATGGGTTCGGAACATTCCCAGACGACGAACTCGGAGTTGGAACATTCGATGTATGGCTCCTGGCCTGTGTAATTTATGCTCCAGTTCAATTATATTTTACTTTGTCAAGCGTAAAAACTTAAATTTATTATATGTTGATTTTTTGTAAAAGAACATGCAAAAAAGAAGTTACCTGACTGTTTTTTAGGCCTATAGCCTGCCCCAGAGCCGAGTCTTTGTGGGCTTCAAACAGCGTGAAGTTGTCCAAGAACTGAGCCTGCCCGCCGTGATTGTGTTTACAACCCCCTGAACTGTAACAGTCGAGACACAAGTTGAAGGAGCTCGCTTTCTCAGAACCACAGTTAAAGCAATCCAGACACGAGAAATATATCCCAGGTATGAACTTCCCACAGTTATCACAAAAGGGCCTTCCACTTTTGATTATGTAGTAGAGCGTCATGACATCCCAGAAGTCGAGGGCGCCATCGACGTCCGCGTCAAGCTCCTTGAAGAAGTGAGGGTTTTGCATCTGTGTGTACCCTTTCTTCTTCATGAAAGCCAAGAACTCGGAGAGATCAACATTTTTATCGCCGTCAACGTCCATGGATTTGAAGAAGTTTTCTGCTGATTCCTGGATTTCCTTGGAGCCTACCTCGTAATGAGCTTTTGCTATCTCCCGCAATTCCTCCATGTTCTTGGTTATAAGTAGTTATGGAGATTGTTGGTGTTGGTCCTTGCAATATATAGAGTTGTGGGGAGATAGAGCGTCGGAAATGGGTAGAGATGAAGGTAATTATGAGGCATTTCTTGGGTTAAAAACCCAAGAAAACCCATTTCCGACGCTTTGATATTACCTACATCCCTACCCATTTCCGACGAAAGATAGTGCACGAGGATTGCTTAAGATTTGAGATTGGAGATACTTGGGAGACGAATGAAGATTGCCTAAGAGAACACGCTAGGGACTTCTTTGCCTTTGTAACGATAGTGCTAGAGATTTCATTCAACTACCAAGAGGCCAGATACAGCGTGTTTTATTGTCTTCTTGGAGATGCTCTGTCTCACGGCCTGCCTCGGCGTAGGAGCAGGGCGACTCTAGAACTATTAATTAGTGGGGTAAAAAAAATTAATTTTTTATGACATCATCAAACGGACATTTATATTATATGTTTAAATTTTTATAAAATAATTAAAAATATTTAAGATATTCAAATAAATATATTATTGTTTTTTTTATTTTTAATGTAGAACAAGATAGCGCTTTTATATTATTACTAACTTTGCACATTTGATGCGTTTATAAATAAAAAAATTATTATTATTAAATTATAACAAATTAAAGTGTTCATTATAATATATATTTTATAATTTTTAATATAGTTATTAAATTTATAATAAATAAATAAATATAAAAAAATGTATTAAAATATGAATTCGAAAATATAAGAAAAAAGAATAAAAAAATAAAAAAAATTAAAGTGGGATGAGAGAAAAATGAAGTTGATAAATAAATAATGGGAAAAATGCAAAATCGGGACAATAACTGACCCCTACTAACAATTTTAGGACACCAATTTCTCCGGAGACAAAAGTGTGCCAGTAAGTCCCAAAATTTGTCAATTTCAAGACAATGCTCGCCGGAGTTCGCTGACAAGGCACTGGAATGCTGATATGGACATCTACAGTGTACACGTGGAAATGAGTCAACAACCACGTGTACACTGTAGATGTCCATATCAGCATTCCGTGCCTTGTCAGCGAACTCCGGCGAGCATTGTCTTGAAATTGACAAATTTTGGGACTTAATGGCACACTTTTGTCGTCGGAGAAATTACTGTCCCGGAATTGCTAGTAGGGGTCACTTAGTGTCCCGATTTTGTAATTTTCTTTATCATATATTAATCCACTCCGTGAATAACACTTTTCATGACAAACATGAAGGAGAGTAGTTCAAGTAGTGCAAAACCCCAATTCAGATGATGAGAATAAAGGCTATCTTATCTCTCTACTACAAAAACCAGTAGCTAGTCACTACAGACCTATCTCCAAGCTGCCGGAGCGTAATAGTACTTCCCATCATCATTTTGATCATCATCTCCATCCCCCTCAAGCGGTACAGTAATATACCTTAAAGTATGGAAACGGGGGAATTAATCATTAGTGATACACTTGGTAGTAATATATTTTATTGAATTTTTTATGGACGCTATAGCAAGTGAAGACCATAGACACTTATATAAGCTCAAGAAAGCTCGAAATTCGGCCGAGCGTGAGGTAGCTTAGGGTTTGAACGTGAAAGGGTATGCTCATTGTGTCTCAATTATGTGGACGAGCAAATGCCGTCTCGCGTATTGTGTCGTGATTCATCCACATGGAAGCTCCACTTCACATGGATGCAAGGTGGTCTCTCGCAGCAGCCGGCGCGTAATTGTATGTCCCATCGTCATTTTGATCATCATCTCCATCCCTTTCAATCAGGTTGTGAGTCATTGGTGGAGGGTAACTGTACCCTTCGTCGCCGAAGCTTTGACTACCATTTGTCGGAAAAAAGCACAAATTCCTCTTGAATTATAGTAGTCTCAAATGAAATGTAGTTCGATTTCCAAACACTAATCCTTGATTTATTAAGTTGAGCCCCCATGTGGACGAATCAGAAGCTGCCACGTGTCATCTATACACGTAGAAACACATACAAGTTTGAAGCTTTTCTTGAGCTTATATATATGGCAATTGTCTTCCCCTATTTTCTCATTCATGTCAAGTGGAGCTTCCATGTGGATGAATCACGACACAATACGCGAGACGGCATCTGCTCGTCCACATAATTGAGACATAATGAGCATACCCTTTCACGTTCAAACCCTAAGCTACCTCACGCTCGGCCGAAATTCGAGCTTTCTTGAGCTTATATAAGTGTCTATGGTCTTCACTTGCTATGGCGTCCATAAAAAAATTCAATAAAATATATTACTACCAAGTGTATCACTAATTATTAATTCCCCCGTTTCCATACTTTAAGGTATATTACTGTACCGCTTGAGGGGGATGGAGATGATGATCAAAATGATGATGGGACGTACGATTACGCTCCGGCAGCTTAAAGATAGGTCTGTAGTGACTAGCTACTGGTTTTTGTAGTAGAGAGATAAGATAGCCTTTATTTTCATCATCTGAATAGGGGTTTTGCACTACTTGAACTACTCTCCTTCATGTTTGTCCTGATAAGTGTTATTCACGGAGTGGATTAATATATGATAAAGAAAATTACAAAATCGGGACACTAAGTGACCCCTACTAGCAATTCCGGGACAGTAATTTCTCCGGTGACAAAAGTGTGCCAATAAGTCCCAAAATTTGTCAATTTCAGGACAATGCTCGCCGGAGTTCGCTGACAAGGCACGAAATGCTGATATGGACATCTACAGTGTACACGTGGCTGCTGACTCATTTCCACGTGTACACTGTAGATGTCTATATCAGCATTCTGGTGCCTTGTCAGCGAACTCCTGCGAGCATTGTCCTGAAATTGACAAATTTTGGGACTTACTGGCACACTTTTGTCGCCGGAGAAATTGGTGTCCTAAAATTGCTAGTAGGGGTCAGTTATTGTCCCGATTTTGCATTTTTCCCAATAAATAACTAATCCACACATTATGAGTGTGGTGGAGAAAAATAAATAAATAAACTAGCAACCCTGCACACCTGATGCGTGCGCAAAAAGAAAATTATGAAATTAAAAATTTCATATTATTACTTAATATATAATTATTTTTAATATTACTATAATTTTACAATAAATAAATTAAATAAGATAATATCAAATTGAGAAAAAATGAAAGAATTAAAGATAAATAAGTGATATACATAAAAACAAAACATTGAGAGCCTCGTGAATATAGAAGAGAGAAGAGGTTAAGTAGAAAACTATAGAAATACGAGTCAAATAGACCAACAGAATCTCATACTTAATATAATAGTATATATATAGGAGCCACGTCAGCCTTTCGGATCGGCCTCTCTGGAGCCGACCCAGGGTACCCCTCCTTCGTGCCAACACTTGGTCTATAGGAGAGCAGCCACACTCTAAGCGATGGGAGGCTTCGACCTAAGGACTTTTGTCGATCAAGAGACGCCCGACGAGGGAGCTTCTTTCGACCAAGCGGCATCCGACCGGGCCATACGCTATCGGACAACCGCATTCAATACACGTACCACCTGTCGCAGACCGCATTAATTGTAGCCGTACCAAGCACAGAGTCAGGCATCTGGCAGGGATAGACGAACAGTGCTTTAGCTAGAAAAGCGCTGTTCCGGCCACCAGCCGCCGCTCTCCCACCAGACAAGATCCACACTTTCTTGGAGGTGTACTTGCACCTACGGAGTCCATCTCCACCCTATAAAAACCCAGCTTCGGCCTCAACAATGGTAAGCTTTCCGTCATACTCTGAGTCCCTTGCTCCCTTTGCATTCTCGACCCAGAGCTTGGACTGACTTGAGCGTTGGAGTGCTAAAATGGGTACAACCCCCACCTTCCCCTGTTTTGGCCTTTGAGTTCACGTTTGCTTCATCTTTTCCAGTCCAGGAAAGCATCGAAGTTGCATCACGCAAACAAATATCTTGGGTGATTGGGAGTCCTAGTCTGCAGTCCAGTGCATAGCCAGAATCTAACACCATCATCTTGGCATCGTCTGTGGGAAACTCTGAACTAGAAGCCTAAGCCTGTCACGACAAGTATCTGATATCTCTACCACCATGGTCCAGACTCGCCACTAGAAGCCTAAGCCTAAGCCTGTCACCTGTGGAAAACTCTGAACTAGAAGCCTATGCCTGTCCCTGATCTCAACAACCCTAGAGGACACTTCCCTGCCCCAGCAGTGGGGATAGCGGCCATGGAGGTTGGCCTAAGCATTCATGGGTGGCTGATCCTGTCTGAGGCGGACTTGACCGCCTACGCGGAATAGTGCAGGGCAGAGGCTTTGGCGACTGCTAGAGAAAATAGGGAGCCTAACATGCCGGCCCTACCGCGAGGAAGTCTCCTCGCGCTGACTCCTCAGAACGCCGCCTACCTCACAGTCCAAGGGCCCTCTGCTCCCTTGGCGTATGTTGTCCAACAGCCTACGAATCAGCCCAGCTTTTGGGGGTATCCGCCTCTCCCCTACGCCCAGAACCCATTCGCTCCACCACAGGCCATATATGTCGCTCCAGCTCCGGGGATCCAGCGCCAAGTCCATCTTGAGGCTCATGTTGAGGATATTGGAAAACACGAATCAGAAAGCAGCGGAATTTAAAAAATTTTCCAACAAAAGGACCTTGAACTCGCAATCGTGTAACCAAATTCGTAAAGATAGAAAACTTACTTTTCTTTTATTCTTTCTTGAAGCGTTTCAAGCCACCCAAGAACGCTCTTCTCGCGGCTTGATCCCCTCTCCTTTGGTAAAGCTCGAATCTTCAAACTTCTAACTTGAAGTCTCTAGAGAAAGTCCACCAACTTGATCACAATCTAACTAGTAAGGATGCTAGTTCTCTAGTTAGTGTTTAGGCTTAACCTAGGGTTTAATTTAATCTTGGAGAAAGGAAGGTGTTCAACACATGAACCAAGAATTGTCAATTAGCTCTAAAGGGGAGCATGAGCTCCCCTATATATAGGAAAGGGGAGGGGCGGCCGAACCTAGTCCTAATGGACAAAGGATTTGGTCCCTCTCTCTCCTATTACTTGATGATCAAGTATTTTCCAACTTTGACTTTGAATTCTAATTCTAGTCAACTTTTAAGAGAGCTAAAAATATCCAAACTATTTTTGGATAATTTTATACTTTATTTATTATAAAATAAATAACTTATTTTTTATCTAATTAATTAATTCATAATTAATTAACTAGATTATTTTCTCCAAAATTAGACTTTCTTTTTAATTCAAAATTAAACCAAAGTCTATTAAATAATTAACTAATTAATTATTTAATATATATATATAATATATATATACACACGTGTGTGACACGTGTCACAGTGACACGTGTCACTCACGTGAGCCACACGTGTGATTTCACACGTGTGGAACCCTCTTGGCCCGATTAACTCGTTTAATCATTTTCAAGCCTCAACTCATGTAACCAAGTTGTTGTGTGTGACCCTCTAGGTTCTCAATTCAATTAGCAGTGACCCTAATTAATTAATTCACTAATTAATTAATCAGTCCACAGATTAAACGACCATAGTCTAGCAACAGGTGTTTAACCCCTAGCTGAATTGGAATGTTCGGATTCGACAGAACCTTTAAGTCATTGATTCATGTGAGATACAATCCTCCTACTTACTATCTCTCAACCAAGATCTAGGGCAAGGGAATAATCAGAACCCTAATAATCCGGTCTTAAAGCTAAGTGCATTTCATATCCATTTGATCTCAATCCAAGAAACCCTTTTCTTGATGTCTTGATCTACTGCCTTGGCCAAGGACTCCATATGGCATATGAATGACTTACACAATAAGAGATCACCTTGCAAATGCAAGTGTAGGTCCTTTCTTGATTCTCATTCACTTTCACGAGTCACTTGTGCAGCCCCAGCATAAGCCTTGAATCAGTTGTCTAAGGCGACACCCTTTAAAGCTTATACCTAAGACTACAGAGTTAACTCATAAAGTGACAAGGAACCTCAAGTCTAAGGATCAATTAATCACATCAATGACTCGTGAGATATTTCCTAATCTGGAAGTTTCCATTTCGTGAAATAGAAACTTCCTTTCCCATTTAGGAATGTTCTCACACGGGGCGCCTCAGTGAACTCACTTATTAAAGTAAGCACCCTCATGTATCACGCACGTATCAACTATACACTTTCCACCTCCATGAAACAAGGTGGTCCTTCTTAAGGGCGTGATCCCACAAGCAAGCCTTAGAGGAGTCAGGTCGACACTCCCACTGTCTGTAGGACTCATCGGCTTGGAGTATTTTACTAATCATGACTTCTGTGATATAGGGCTCGTTTCATGAACCATTTCACCTAAATGGTAGAGTCCTAAAGTCATCAGGATTAGGGGAGTTCTCATACATGCACAGATAAAGTAAACGCATACCAAACAAGAGCATATAAAGAAGTGTTGCCTCAATTCGTTATTTCATTCAAAGATTGTCTGTGATTACAATAAGGAAAAGTACAAAGCGGATATACAATCGGCTTTCTAGGGCACTATTCCTAACAGAGGAGGGTTTCGATGACAATGACAACCCCCACCCCGTAAGGAGCCAAGGGAAAGAAGACAGGACCAAGAAGAGGAGCGTCCCTCACAGGTTCTCAGAAACACAAGGGAGGACGATAGAGGTGCCCGCCACGTCGTTGGGACTGCGAGTGAAATGAACAGGGACACGTCTGTTCCCAGGAATGTCCCCGTATTCGACTGCTTGGGGCCTAGGGTCCATCCCGAATCCTACTTACGGGCCAACCATGGCCATTGGGTGAGTCCAGGCGACCTCCGGAATCAGCTCTCCAGGAGACAACAGAAACAACAACATCATTACCTTTCCGACCCAGCCCATGGGTCAGAATACTTTGATCCTCAGGAGGAAGTGTCTTCACACATTCCTTGCGGGCAGGCCCAGGAGGCAAGGGTACCCGCCCACCATGAAGATCACCCTCCCCAGTGTCAGGAAAGGGTGTATCGCAGTGAAAGAGATACGAGATTCCCCTTTTACGATGCGATCATTGACGCAAAAGTGGTGGACAAGGTCCCCACCAATCTATCAAATTATCATGGAAATACCGATCTTGTGAAGCATTGTTCAAAGTTCGAGGCCCAGGTTAGCCTCTACGGCCATTTCAAACTCATCTGGACCAAAATCTTCGAAACCACCCTCGAGGGGCCAGCCCAAGACTGGTTTGAAAGGCTAGCCCAGCATAACATCAGAGACTATGCCCATCTGTCCGAAAAATTCAAAGCCCACTTTTGACTCCCGCCAACCTATCTATACAACATCGTACAAGAGGAGGGGGAGACTTTGAGAAGCTTCTTCCCCCGCTTCAATGAGGCCTTCGTCAAGGTTGAGCATCCCGGGATTGATGTCTTGACCAAAACTCTTCTCAAGGCCATCCGTCACGCGGAATGTGCCGATGAAATCATCCTCCAGTCCCCACAAAACATGGAGAAAGTTATAACCATTGCCCACTGCGTCATGCGTCTGGAGGAGGTCAAATATAATGAACTACCCACACACAAGGGCACAGGAACGAGAGACGAGCATATGAGCCAGCCCCTAATTGATTCCCAAGGTCCGACCTACCTCGGTCGGAACCTCCCAGGCTTTCCAGTCGGAGAGAGCAGAGACTCAAAAGGGAGATGCCCTCAGACACCGGGGCCAAGAAGTCTTATACCCCATCAGTCTGCCCCATCGAAGAAATATATGAGGTTATGAAGCAGCTGAAGGAAACCAAGAAGGCCAAAGAATCGGGCAAGCGGTACGCCTACCACATGCAATTTGGGCATTGGACCTCTTAATGCATTGCCTTGAGGTAGGAAGTAGAGAGGCTGATCCAGGGGGGCCATCTGATGGAATTTGTTAAGAAATTAGACGAGCGAGCCCACTAGGCCTTCGACCTGAGAGATTCCCCACCGCCAAAAAGAGGGCGCAAGCCGCCGCTCGAGAAACACAAAGAAAGAAACCCTCACAACCTGCCTACTAATGAGATATTCATGATTTCAGCCTATAGGGGGAGATTCGAAAACCGCCCGCAAGCGGTCGCGGCGACAGGTGGGTCGAGAACTTTACGGGCCCAGAGAAGTGATGCATGTTGAGTCAGGGCAAGAATGGCATGAGCAGGAGATTTCTTTTAGTGATAGGGACTTTGTACCAGTGATGCCATGGGACTGCGGAATGCCGAGTTGTCTGATGATCGTCTCACTTGACGTTGCTAATTGCGTTGTACACAAGACCTTAGTTGATAGTGGAAGCTCAACCAATGTCTGATGGTCGTCTTACTTGACGTTGCTAATTGCGTTGTACACAAGACCCTTGTTGATAGTGGAAGCTCAACCAACATTATCTTTTATTCGACCTTGCAAAAAATGAATATTCATAATTCACTTGACTATGAGCCTATTAAAACACCTTTGACAGGTTTTGGCGGGTCAGAAGTCTACTCCAAGAGACGGCTCAAGCTCGTCATCTCTATGGGGAAATTACCGAAAAGAGCTACTCAGCTGCTCGAATACTTGGTGGTGAAAGGTCCGTCTGCTTACAACATCATTATAGGGTGTCCCGCCCTCATAAGCTTTTGAGCTGTGATCTCTACGTACCACCAAACGATCAAGCTACAGACCCCTCATGGGATAGGGGAGCTTAGGTGCAACATACCAGAGTCCTGGGAATGCTACTCCATCTCCACGGAGAAGGTAAAACTCCCTAACAAAACTATTGTCCCTTTGCTGAATGTAGATGATTTCCTAGATACGGAGCTCGCCGACCCAGATAACCCAACGGCGGATATGTGTGTTGGGAATAGTGCCCTGAAAATTCAATTTGTTGAATTAATTAAACTGAATTTACACAAGTTATGAGTATTTCACATATTAATAATTAATAACGTGTGATGGTATTCTTATATGAAATGTGTTTCATAGGAAAAGACTTTGAATACCGAAATCACGTGTTATTAAAGTTCTAGTCGGTAAGATAAGAATATGTTTTATCAAGACTATAACGTGGTTATATAAGATGATTAGTCTTTCGTCATAGGGAATGGTGATTCCAATTATAACACGTTGATGATTTTCAATAGGATTGGAAACATCGAACTGGACCACTAAGATTATTTATTTTATACTGCTATCTAAAATGAATAAAATCTCAGGAAGCATTGTACTCTTAATCCTGATAATATTTTGGCTTTAGGCATGTAGTGTTAGTCACTGTAACATACTCGAAGTGAGGTCTCGGTAACGGGTGGCCAAAATACTTTGTATGATTCGGTGACAGCATGAAATGTGCTAAAGAGTTATATTGATCGAGGAATCTGTGGCCTTGCTGGAAGGTAAGAGATATCCTTGAAATAGATTTGCAAAAGTTTGAATTAAGACTTTGGCCAAAGCACTTCGCGTGATAACGTCACCGAAGTTGTATGTTGAATGTGTTTCACATACAGAGAATTTGAACTTAAGGCGAATCAATAAATTTCAAATTAGAGATGAAAAATAAATGATAGTAGTTGCAATTTATTTTTCATGGATATCTACACAGAGGAGTAAAATGCGAAATTATTCTAGATCGAGAAATTCGTGAATAATTTAATTAATTTTAGAGTGCAACAATATTTATTTAGTGGAATTAAATATTGTTAAATGGTAATTAATTATTATCATGAGATGATAATATATTAATCCGTTTGGAGCTAAAATTAATTAGTCCTACAGGTCCCCCTGCAAGCCCCAAATTGAAAACCCAAAGAGAAAATATTAAAAGGAGAAAGAGAAATGAATTTTCAAAGTGTTTGAAAATAAGCCAAGTGATTTATTTTAAGAAAATAAATCAAGTTCCAAAGAGTTGGAAATGCCCGGAATTTTATTTTGGAGAAAATAAAATTTTCATCGAGAAAAAAAAAGAAAAAAAAATATTTCGGTGATGACGTGGCAGCTGACATGGCAGTCCACGTGGCATGCCACGTCAGCAGATGGGTCCCAGGTGGCGCTGACTCAGCGCCGCGTGTCATGCCGTGTGGACGGTCCAGATCGAGACACGTCGGCGTGAGTGAATGATCTGGATCAAGCCCCAAGAGTTGGTTAACGGGTCAGTCAACGGGTTCATGAATCGGGTTAACGGGTCGGTTACTGGATAGGGTCGGACCGGGTCTGGTTCCGGGTCGGACCAGACCCGGACTCATTCGGCCACGTCATCCCAAACCCTAGGCCGCGGGTGAAACAAACGCGCCGCCTTGTGGCGGCGCATGAGGGCGCGTCCGGCGGCTGATCGGCGCGTTCTCGGCGGCGTTGGACTCGTGGTGACAAGGGCTACGATGTGGTCACCTTGGTTTTCGTGTCCAAGTTGGCTACGCAAGTGGGGGTGTGAAATGACCATTTTACCCTTGCTTTTGTATCGAAAATGACCAAAACGCCCTCGGTTTTTCCCCTATAAATAGGGGCCTTGGGTCCTCATTTCTCATTCAACATTTTTGGGATGGTTTTGGCCAAGTTTTGGCTTTGAGACCAAGTCCCATTTTTCTCCTAGTTAATTCCGATTTATTTCGGAATTAATTTTAATTAGGTGTTTGTATAAAACGCCTAATTTCGGGAGAATAAACCCTGAAAAGGGTTTTCTAGTTTAAAGTTTATTTTCTCTAAGTATTTAGAGAAATACTTTCGGAGCCCACACTCCGAGGGTGTCCCTGGGGTTATTGCAGGGAAGCTCTGCCGGTTTCACGAGTAGGCAAGGAACTGGAAAAATGCCGTTAGATAGCCAAGTTTGCAGTACGGTAATATTTTACAGTTATTTTATTTTAAGCATGATAAATTATGTGCTCTTAAGTGTTAATTGCATGTTAGATATTTATCTACTTAAGTGATTTAAAATTTATTATCAATTGCATGTATATACTTGAGTAGATCCGGCTAAGTCTTCCGCTTTGTATTATTTTAGAAATATTTTAATACTTGTATTATAATAAAAATTTTAAAATGTGGTCCCGGACTGCTACTGTTCTGGGCCCGCATCCCATCATGTGGTATCAGAGCCGTACTCTAGATATATACATGCATTGATATGATGCATGTGATGCATAATTTTAAATCTGATACTGTGAACGTAAATTCTGTCAAAGAAGACTGGTTTTTAAGTGGGACCGTTTGTGACCCCTCCAATGTTTTCTGGGAATTTACGTGGAATGGTAATTTTTTGGGAATCGATTTCAATAATCTTCCTGGTTGATTACCGAATCAGTAAACATGATTTAAATTATGAGATAATTTATTTATAACATGTTTACTTTATGCCATTTATTTTAAGCATGATAATTATGTGATAATTATAACAGCATGCTTAATTGATTTAATTTATGGCATATTTATTTTGTGTCATTTAAAATTTTAAGCATGATAATTATGTGATAATTATATGAGAGCATGCTAAATTATTTTATTTTATGGCATGATCATGATAATATGTGATATTATGATATTTACAATTATGCATATTTTATTTAATGTGATTAAATAGTATTGTTTAATAAAGATTAGACGCGATGCATAATTGAACTAATATTTTTCGGCCTAATTAATAAATAGTTATTAAATTACCTTAAAATATTATTATTAGGATTTTAAATATGATTTAGTAATTCTAGTGGGAGGGTATTAATTAGATTAATTACTTCCAACAATAAGACGCCAAAAGTGATTATTAAATAATCAACAAATAATCCACACCTTTTAAAAATTCAAGTGGGAGCGAGATGAAAAGAGTTGGATTCTCACGGTCTCCATTACCCGTCTATAGTATAGTGGATGTATACTACTCCCTTCGGCGGGTATATATTCGCGGTATACAAGATTAGACTTCTACGGATAGAATGAAATACGGGGAAGTCAGCTCGACCACGCCTCCGTGGAGTGTCTTGACCTACTCGTACGGACTTCTAGGTAATGGTACACACTTGACTAAGTAATGTATTAACCTCCCTTCGGAGCTATGTTACATTTACTTAGAGGCCAAGGGTTGACGTGGTGGATTGACATTGTTTGGTAAGAGTTACCTAGATGACATGCTAATTAAGAATAGTTCTTGCTTTTCTAAGCGGTTTTCGACCTCGCCTCCGGGGAGTCAACTGCGGTTAGTCAAGTCACCATTGCGTAAATCAAAATGCTTACGTGGATTTCATTTATTGGTTGGACGCAGAAGAAAGTGAAATACATAATCATAACTTGCATATATTTATTTATTTCAGTTTTATAATTACGATCTCTCTTAGCCCACTCCAAACTGTATGTCTATAAGGAAATAGACTAGTAAGGGTTCAACTACGCTGACTAAGTAATAAATCTTGACATCGTGTTGGGACACGAAAGTTTACGTACTCACTGAACCTTATCCGAAAATTTCGGAAACTATAACCAGTCAGGATTAGAAAGACGTTTATTCTAAATAGATCAAGTGTGATGATCTGGCTAGTCTTATATCCTGACATCTGTTTTAAATGTTCTTAAGCATCAAACACATGAGATGTCTACTGATAAGAACATGTGTTGAAAACAGAGTCGTACGTAGGTACGAGCCATGAAAACGGTTGTCAGTTAAAGATGTTTGAAGGATCACTATTTCATAATCATATTATGAATATGATAGCTAATCTGAATGAGATTGAAAGCCTCTGTGCTTAAAGAGACAATCTTAACAGATAGGATACGATCCTATACTCTCTGCCTAAGTCATTTGAACGTTCAAGATTATTTTAAATAATTTTTTTTAAAACCAATGAACGACCTCAATGTGGCAGAAAGGGTGATATAGACTAAGGGAAAAGTTCTCTTTAATCAGACATCAATATCCACAGGCTAGAAAGCCAGCAAGTGGAAGAAAGAAAAGGAAAAGTTCCCAATTGAAGGTTCAGAAATAGAAAGTCAAAATCCGACAATGGAAAAGTGTTTCTATTTCAGTGGTAACGGGTATTGGAAAAGAAAATTATCCAAAATACTTAGTCTGTCTGTTTGTTACGCCGTTTAGATAAGATATGAAGATATCTTACTCGTTGAAAATATGTTTAGTTGGAAATTCACCGGACTCCTGGTATGTGAATTTGAGATCAACTAATCATATTTGCAAGTTGTTGCGAAGATTCAAACCAACCAGAAAGGTTGAAAAACGGCTAACACATAACTACTGCTCGGGGATAATACAAGTGTAATTGTATTAGCAGTAAAGACTATAAAGTCGTATTTTGGCAAAAGGGTTTTAATATTATACGTGCCATATAAACAGAAATGTAATTTCAGTGGGTTATTTGATAACTAATAATTTAATTGTTTGTTTTGAACAAAAGTTTACCACTAAGCAAATAAAAGGTTTATTTGCTCTGGCACAATAAAAGATGGTCTTTTATACCTCAATGAAAACCCTAATTCAAGTTTAACATTAAGAAGCTTGACTTACCATCTAAGAAGAAAAACTTCTTCGTGGCACCTATCTATTGGTCAATTGAATCTTAATAGGATCCAAAGACTGATTGTTGAGTCCTATTGACTTGAAAATAGTATCAATCTGCGAATCCTATTTAGAAGGTTAAAGTGACCAAGAAACCTTTTTGAGACAAAAGGTATTTAAGCCATGAAGTTGCTTGTGTCAGTTCATACGGATATGTGATCCTATGATTATTCAAGCAAGAGGAAGTTTTGGATATTTCATCATTCGTTTGAATGATTACTCTAGATACATATATGTTTATTTGATGAGACTTAAGTCTGTAATTGTTGAAGAGTTCAAAGAATATAAGACTGAAGTCAAAGAATCAAATTAGAAAACATATCAAGGCACTTCGATTAGGTCGAAGTAGTGATAAGTATCTAAGTTCAGAGTTAAACCGAATTTCTCAAATGAGATTGGATCTCAACTATATATATGAGATACGTCTTAGCAAAGATGTATTGCAGAAAGGAGAAATAGAACTCTGATAATGATGGTAAGATTCATGAAGAGTCATGCTACCCTATGAATTTCGTTTTGGGGTCTTGCACACAAAACGACAAACCTAGTTCTATCTAAGTCAGTTCCTAAAACACTGATGGATCTGTAGCTAGGATGAAAACCCTGTATCTTTTATCTTCGGATTTAAGGTAGCCTGGTCCACGAGTTAAGGATGGATCCTGACAAGTTAGAATAAAGAACAAAGGTTTACTTGTTCTAAGGTTATCCTAAGAAAAACAAGAGGTGGTATATTTTGTAATTTGAGAAATCACAAAAGATGTTTGTGAATATTTCAAAGATAATTACATAGATAACCGCAAAGGGTAGAAGCAAAGTAGTGTTAAAAGAAATAACAGTAATAGATACTGATTTCCATAAACCCGTGATGACTGAAAATATATTGGATACATGTGATGTACCAAATACAACATGTGATGTAGAGACGTGTACACGAGAGCATCATTATAGTGGGAGGATTGTCAGGACACCTGACAAGATACCTAAGATTAACCCAAGTGGTTGAATCTAACGTATCTGATCCTATCACGTGTAATGAAGCTGTAAAAGATATAGACGCTGACCGTTTGGTCAATATCCATGGAATCTAAGTTAGAATATCTGTATTCTAACAAAGTCTTGAACTTGTAGAGGCGCCTTAAGGCATTAAACCCTATTAGATACAATTGGGTTCTACAAAACGATAAAAGGATAAATGGACGAAAAAGTAGAGACTTTAGAGCAAACTTATGGCAAGGGATTTTACCCAGAAAGAAGAAATCATTTATGAGGTCTTCTCGCCTATAGAAATGCTTAAGTCCATTATCCTCTCCATTTTATCTCATCATCAATTATGAAATTAAATAAATGGATGTAAAGACTATGTTCTTGAATGGGCAACTTCAAGAAAAAGAGATACATGGCATAACCTGAAGGCTTCACAGCCAGAAATCAGGTGCATATAATGCGAGCTTAATAGATCGATTTATGATCTTAAGCATGCGTCTAGATTATGGAGCATCATAATTATAAGGCAATTTAGATTCTTTGGATTTGTATAATTGCCTGATGAACCATGAAGTGTACAAAATGACATCATGATAGCGTTGTAACGTTTTCACTTTGTAAGTAATTAATATTCTGCTCATTGGGAATGATGCAAGAATTTTGTCAATGGTCAAGATTCGGACGTCAAATCATTTTGACAAGAAAAGACCTATGTGAGACCAATGTTATTCCAAGGATCAGACTTTTGTCGTGATCATAGGAATAAGGAAATTGGTTTATCACAAGAAGCATATATGGATAAGATGCTGGCAAGGTATAATATGACAAATTCCAAGAAAGGTTCATTACCTTTTAGATATGGAATTTATCTATCTCGGGATCAGTGTCCTGAGACAACTGAAGAGATAGAAGACATTATTAGAGTTCCGCAGCGGAAGCTTTATGTATGTCATATTATGTACAAGGCCAGCTGTCTATTATGAAATAGGTCTAAATCAGCAGATATTAGTCAAACCCTAGAATCTGATACTGGGTAGTAGTGAAAGCATATATTGGAGTACTTGAGAAGGACTTGAGATTATATGCTTGTCTACCACAGTGGTGAGCTCATTTCAATAGAGTATAGAGATTCAGACTTACAATCTGATTTGTATTCTAGATGTTTGACATTAGAATACGAGTATACTCTAGAAAGAGCAACCGTTAATTGGAGAATGTTAAGCAGACTAGTATTGCTTACACCGTCATGGAAGTCAAATACATGGCAGCTTGAGAAGCAGCCAGTTAGATGTATTAGTTTCATGATTTCCTGGTTGTTGGCTCAGAGAAACGTCTAATAGATTCCTTCACTAAAGTATTGGCGCGAAAGAGTGCAAAACGAGTTTTGACACTCATGAGGAAGGAATAAGACTTAGATGTGTAGCCAAATTGAATTTAGGGCAAGTGGGAGATTGTTGGGAATAGTGCCCTGAAAATTCAATTTGTTGAATTAATTAAACTGAATTTACACAAGTTATGAGTATTTCACATATTAATAATTAATAGCGTGTGATGGTATTCTTATATGAAATGTGTTTCATAGGAAAAGACTTTGAATACCGAAATCACGTGTTATTAAAGTTCTAGTCGGTAAGATAAGAATATGTTTTATCAAGACTATAACGTGGTTATATAAGATGATTAGTCTTTCGTCATAGGGAATGGTGATTCAAATTACAACACGTTGATGATTTTCAATAGGATTGGAAACATCGAACTGGACCACTGAGATTATTTATTTTATACTGCTATCTAAAATGAATAAAATCTCAGGAAGCATTGTACTCTTAATCCTGATAATATTTCGGTTTTAGGCATGTAGTGTTAGTCACTGTAACATACTCGAAGTGAGGCCTCGGTAACGGGTGGCCAAAATACTTTGTATGATTCGGTGACAGCATGAAATGTGCTAAAGAGTTATATTGATCGAGGAATCTGTGGCCTTGCTGGAAGGTAAGAGATATCCTTGAAATAGATTTGCAAAAGTTTAAATTAAGACTTTGGCCAAAGCACTTCGCGTGATAACGTCACCGAAGTTGTATGTTGAATGTGTTTCACATACAGAGAATTTGAACTTAAGGCGAATCAATAAATTTCAAATTAGAGATGAAAAATAAATGATAGTAGTTGCAATTTATTTTTCATGGATATCTACACAGAGGAGTAAAATGCGAAATTATTCTAGATCGAGAAATTCGTGAATAATTTAATTAATTTTAGAGTGCAACAATATTTATTTAGTGGAATTAAATATTGTTAAATGGTAATTAATTATTATCATGAGATGATAATATATTAATCCGTTTGGAGCTAAAATTAATTAGTCCTACAGGTCCCCCTGCAAGCCCCAAATTGAAAACCCAAAGAGAAAATATTAAAAGGAGAAAGAGAAATGAATTTTCAAAGTGTTTGAAAATAAGCCAAGTGATTTATTTTAAGAAAATAAATCAAGTTCCAAAGAGTTGGAAATGCCCGGAATTTTATTTTGGAGAAAATAAAATTTTCATCGAGAAAAAAAAAGAAAAAAAAATATTTCGGTGATGACGTGGCAGCTGACATGGCAGTCCACGTGGCATGCCACGTCAGCAGATGGGTCCCAGGTGGCGCTGACTCAGCGCCGCGTGTCATGCCGTGTGGACGGTCCAGATCGAGACACGTCGGCGTGAGTGAATGATCTGGATCAAGCCCCAAGAGTTGGTTAACGGGTCAGTCAACGGGTTCATGAATCGGGTTAACGGGTCGGTTACTGGATAGGGTCGGACCGGGTCTGGTTCCGGGTCGGACCAGACCCGGACTCATTCGGCCACGTCATCCCAAACCCTAGGCCGCGGGTGAAACAAACGCGCCGCCTTGTGGCGGCGCATGAGGGCGCGTCCGGCGGCTGATCGGCGCGTTCTCGGCGGCGTTGGACTCGTGGTGACAAGGGCTACGATGTGGTCACCTTGGTTTTCGTGTCCAAGTTGGCTACGCAAGTGGGGGTGTGAAATGACCATTTTACCCTTGCTTTTGTATCGAAAATGACCAAAACGCCCTCGGTTTTTCCCCTATAAATAGGGGCCTTGGGTCCTCATTTCTCATTCAACATTTTTGGGATGGTTTTGGCCAAGTTTTGGCTTTGAGACCAAGTCCCATTTTTCTCCTAGTTAATTCCGATTTATTTCGGAATTAATTTTAATTAGGTGTTTGTATAAAACGCCTAATTTCGGGAGAATAAACCCTGAAAAGGGTTTTCTAGTTTAAAGTTTATTTTCTCTAAGTATTTAGAGAAATACTTTCGGAGCCCACACTCCGAGGGTGTCCCTGGGGTTATTGCAGGGAAGCTCTGCCGGTTTCACGAGTAGGCAAGGAGTTGGAAAAATGCTGTTAGATAGCCAAGTTTGCAGTACGGTAATATTTTACAGTTATTTTATTTTAAGCATGATAAATTATGTGCTCTTAAGTGTTAATTGCATGTTAGATATTTATCTACTTAAGTGATTTAAAATTTATTATCAATTGCATGTATATACTTGAGTAGATCCGGCTAAGTCTTCCGCTTTGTATTAAAATGTTTTAGAAATATTTTAATACTTGTATTATAATAAAAATTTTAAAATGTGGTCCCGGACTGCTACTGTTCTGGGCCGGCATCCCATCAATGTGCTCCAAGCAAATGACCTCTACCATTGCTCGGAAAAAGAAAAAGTTAGATGACGGAAAAATGGCCGCCTCAGGTGCCATCGTGCCCATCCAATTGGTGCCTGATGACGAAGGAAATGTTGGAAAATAGGAATCAGAAAGCAGTGGAAATTTAAAAATTTTCTAACAAAAGGATCTTGAACTTGCAATCGTGTATCCAAATTCGTAGAGATTAGAAACTTACTTTTCAATAATCTTTTTTGAAGCGTTTCAAGCCACCCAAGAACGCTCTTCTCGTGGCTTGATCCCCTCTCCTTGGTAAAGCTCGAATCTTCAAAACTTATAACTTGAAACTCTCTAGAGATAGTCCACCAACTTGACTACAATCTAACCAGTAAGGATGCTAGTTATCTAGTTAGTGTTTAGGCTTAACCTAGGGTTTAATTTATCTTGAAGAAAGGATGGTGTTCAACACATGAACCAAAAGAAATCAATCACTCTCTAAGGGGAGCATGAGCTCCCCTACATATAGGAAAGGGAGTGGCCGAAAATCCCTAGTCCTTATGGGCTAAGGATTTTGGTCCCTCTCTCCCATTACTTGATCATCAAGTAATTTTGACTTTGACTTTGAATTCTAATTCAAATCAACTTTTAAGAGAGCTAAAATATCCACACCCTTTTGGATATTATTATACTTTATTTATTAATAAATAAATAACTTATTTATCTAATTAATTAATTCGTAATTAATTAACTAGATTATTTTTCTCCAAAATAATCATTTTAAAGCCTCAACTCATGTAACCAAGTTGTTGTGTGTGACCCTCTAGGTTCTCAATTCAATTAGCAGTGGCCCTAATTAATTAATTCACTAATTAATTAATCAGTCCACAGATTAAACGACCATAGTCTAGCAACAGGTGTTTAACCCCTAGCTGAATTGGAATGTTCGGATTCGACAGAATCTTTAAGTCATTGATTCATGTGAGATACAATCCTCCTACTTACTATCTCTCAACCAAGATCTAGGATAAGGGAATAATCAGAACCCTAATAATCCGGTCTTAAAGCAAAGTGCATTTCATATCCGTTTGATCTCAATCCAAGAAACCCTTTTCTTGATGTCTTGATCTACTGCCTTGGCCAAGGACTCCATATGGCATATGAATGACTTACACAATAAGAGATCACCTTGCAGACGCAAGTGTAGGTCCTTTCTTGATTCTCATTCACTTTCATGAATCACTTGTGCAGCCCTAATATAAGCCTTGAATCAGTTGTCTAAGGCGACACCCTTTAAAGCTTATACCTAAGACTACAGAGTTAACTCATAAAGTGACATGGAACCTCAAGTCTAAGGATCAATTAATCACATCAATGACTCGTGAGATATTTCCTAATCTGGAAGTTTCTATTTCCTGAAATAGAAACTTCATTTCCCATTTAGGAATCTTCTCACACGGGGCACCTCAATGAACTTACTTATGGAAGTAAGCACCCTCATGTATCACACACGTATCAACTATACACTTTGCACCTCCATGAAACAAGGTGGTCTTTCTTAAGGGCGTGATCCCACAAGCAAGCCTTAGAGGAGTCAGGTTGACACTCCCACTGTCGGTAGGACTCATCGGCTTGGAGTATTTTACTAATCATGACTCATGCGACATAGGGCTCGTTTCATGAACCATTTAACCTAAATGGTAGAGTCCTAAAGTCATCAGGATTAGGGGAGTTCTCATACATGCACAGATAAAGTAAACGTATACCAAACAAGAGCATATAAAGAAATGTTGCCTCAATTCGTTATTTCATTCAAAGATTGTCTGTGATTACAATAAGGAAAAGCACAAAGCGGATATACAATCGGCTTTCTAGGGCACTATTCCTAACAATCTCCCGCTTGCCCATCAAAGGGGTTCTAAAGCTACTCTAAGTCCCATCTTCTGAAGATGACCTTGGAAAGCTTCTCGATTAAGGGGTTTAGTAAGTGGATCTGCCACGTTCTCTGCTGATGTGACCCTCTCAATTTGCACATCTCCTCTTTTGATAATATCACGGATTAGGTGATACTTCCTCATAATGTGCTTGGTCCGTTGGTGAGATCTTGGTTCTCTTGCTTGAGCAACCGCCCCAGTGTTGTCATAAAACACAGTAATGGGGTCTTTCATGCTAGGAACAACATTCAACTCTTGAATGAAGTTTCTAATCCAAACACCTTTCTTAGCTACATCATTTGCAGCTAAGTATTCGGCCTCAGTGGCCTACTCTGCAGTGGTCATTTGCTTGGAACTCTTCCAACTCACTGCTCCGCCGTTTAAGCAGAAAATATATCCTGACATTGACTTAAAATCATCTAAGGCAAATGCAAAGCTTGCATCGCAGTATCCTTCGACAGTAAGATCTTTCTGACCCCCATAAACTAAGAATAAATCTTTAGTACTTTTCAAGTACTTAAGAATATTCTTCACGGCAACCCAGAGACCATCTCCAGGGTCAGATTGGAAACGACTTGTTACACTAAGTGCATAAGCCACATCCGGTCGAGTACATAACATTGCATACATTATGCTCCCTATTGCTGATGCACCAGGTGTATGAGTCATTCTTTCCTTCTCAAGGTTAGTCTTAGGACATATCTTCTTAGAAAGAGATGTTCCTACACTCATAGGAAGGTTCTTAACCTTTGCTGACTCCATATTGAATCTCTTCAATACTTTATCAATGTACATCGACTGTGACAGTCCTATTAACCTTCTAGATCTCTCTCGATAGATTTTAATTCCAAGGATATAGGACGCATCACCAAGATCTTTCATCTCGAATTGGTTCGATAACCATAACTTAGTCACTTTCATGTCATCCTTCGAATTTCCAATAAGAAGGATGTCATCAACATAAAGTACTAAGAATTGCACTGAGGTCTCCAATTCCTTTCTATACACACATGATTCATTCAAAATTTGAATGAAACCAAACGATTTGACTGATTCATCAAATCGAATGTTCCAATTCCTAGAAGCCTGTTTCAATCCATAGATTGATCTTTGGAGTTTGTAAACCTTTTGCTCACTCCCACTGAATGTGAAACCTATGGGTTTCTCCATATAAATGTCTTTATCAATATCACCACTGAGAAAGGCAGTTTTCACATCCATTTGCCATATCTCATAGTCATAATATGCAGCAATAACAAGCTTGATCCGAATAGACTTTTGCATTGCAACTGGTGAAAAGGTTTCATCAAAGTCCACGCCGGGTCTTTGAGTGAATCCTTTTGCAACCAGACTTGCTTTGTAGGCTGCAATGCTTTCATCAACTCCAAGCTTTCTCTTAAAGATCCATTTGCAACCTATGGGCTTGACCCCATCAGGCAAATCTACCAAGGTCCAAACTTGGTTGGAGTTTATGGAATCCATTTCGGATTTCATGGCTTTTATCCACTGTAGTGCCTCCTCATATGTTAAAAGATCATTATCCTTTTGAGAGATCTCATGGAAGAATCCATACCATCTCTCCGGCTGTCTAGGAGTGCTTTCAGAACGCCTTAGAGGAGGATTTGCGAGTGTATCGAAATTCGTGATTGGTTACGGTTGGTCAGAAGGGGACGTTTCTTCAGTGGGATCACTTTGTACTTCTTCTAATTCTATGATCTTTCATTTTTTTTCTTTAAGGAACGGTTCCTCCAGAAAAGTGGCATTTCTGAAAACAAACACCTTTTGCTCAGATTGATCATAGAAGCAGTATTCTATGGATTCCTTAGGATAACCTACAAAGTAGCATAAGTTAGAACGAGATTCTAACTTATCTCCCACTGTCCTCTTCACGTAAGCAGGATAACCCCAAATTCTTAAGTAACAATAACTAGGGATTTTACCATGCCACATTTCATAGGGCGTTTTAGGGACTGACTTAGAGAGAACTAGATTCAAAATCTTTGCTGCACTTTCTAGGGCATAACCCCAAAAAGAAGATGGTAAGTCAGTGAAACTCATCATGGAACGAACCATATCGAGTAGAGTTCGGTTCCTTCTCTCAGAAACTCCATTCAACTGAAGAGTTCCCGGAGGAGTCCACTGAGAGATAATCCCATTATCTTTGAGATGATTAAGGAATTTTTCACTATGATACTCGCCTCCTCGATCAGATCGAAGTGCTTTGATCTTGTGACCAGTTTGGTTCTCAACCTCCTTTTGAAATTCTAGGAATTTCTCAAAAGCTTCAGATTTATACTTCATTAAGTATACATAACCATACCGACTAAAGTCATCAATAAAGGTTATGAAATACTGATGATTGTTTCTAGTGCTTACACTAAGTGGTCCACAAACATCAGAATTGATCAAATCCAAGACCTTAGTGGCACGTTCCATAGTTCCTTTAAAAGGAACTTTGGGCATTTTTCCTTTGAGACAGGATTCGCAAGAAGTTAACTCTTTGAGATCATTTTCAGAGAATGATCCTAAAGTGTTTATCTTGCTAATTCTGTTCTTGGAAATGTGTCCTAATCTAGCGTGCCATAAGGGAGCTGAAACTTTGTCATCTTTCTTACGTTCAGTTTCTCGTTGTATATTCATAATATTGATATTCTGAGTTAGATAAAGTCCATTACTAAGAGTACCGATGTGTACGGAAGAGTTGTTCCGTTTGATAAAGTATTTACAATTCTTAATATAATTTTCATAACCTTCACAATCTAAAATTGGAACTGAAATTATATTACGAATAATGCTCGGTACATAAAGGACTTTATTTAAAACTAACTCAAAACTACCTAAATCTAATCTAATTGTACCTAAAGCTCGAGCTTCAACATTTGAGTCATCACCGATTTTCAAGACACATTCTCCTTCTTTGAGTTGTTGGACTTCACTTAGCATCTGTACATCATTACAGATATGAGTTCCACAACCGGTATCAAGTACCCAAGAACTAGAATTAATAGAAAATTTTATTTCAACGAGAAACATACCTTTCTTTAGAGTAGCCTTGTACTATGGGCAGTTTCTCCTCCAATGTCCCGCTTTGCCACAATGGAAGCAAACATCCTCTTTCTGATCACGCTTCTTCTTTTGGGCCTTCCCCTTCGAAACGCCACCAGTGGGCCTAAGGGGTTTCTTCTTCTTCTTTTTTGGGCTTTCTTACCCTTACCTTTAGAATGCCTAGAAGAGGAAGATGGAGTATTCACCATCAGAACCGTATTGTCCTTCTTGATCATGCTTTCAGCAGTCACAAGCTGACTAATTAACTCAGCTACAGTAGCTCCAGCATGATTCATATTGAAGTTAAGGACAAATGGGTTGAATGATGGTGGGAGCGAGGCTAGCAACAAATCCACTGAAAGCTCATCTTTCAGTGGCATGTCCATGTAAGTAAGTTTCTCAGTAAGGGCGAGAAACTTGAGTCCATATTCATGGACACTTGAACCTTCCCTTATTCTCAAGTGGAACAATTCCTTTGAAATGTTATACCTTGTAACACGTTCATGAGGGCGGTAAAGTTGCTCTAAGTGGTCGTAAATCTCCCAAGCAAATTTCATGGCCTCATGTTGCCTTTGCAAGTCCGGAGACATGTTAGCCAACATAAGGCAACAGGCTTGGAGATTATCATCCTTCCACTTCTGGATCGCGTCCCGCTCGGCCCGAGTGGGAGCGTCCCCTTCGGGACTAGGCTCCCCTTCGAAGAGAACATAAGTTCTCTTCTCAGAATCTAAAATTATTTTTAGATTCCTCAGCCAATCAGAATAGTTGGGACCAGTCAACTTGTTTGACTCGAGGATCGATACAAGAGGGTTTTGGGTTGCCATTTCAAAACACGTAGAGAATCACAGAATCTACGACCTAAATGGTAAAACAGAGAACTAGTGAGCATGCTGAATTATAATGATATACAAAAGATAAGGTCTTTAATCTAATGTAGCTCCCACTATTTTTCAAAGATCTATAATTCCCAAAGATCTAATAGGAACACGTTTCCCAATGGGTACTAAGATCCTAAGCATTTTACCTCGAACCCACGACTCGTGGACATTCTAAGTAAAACCCTAGGTAGGTACAACTTACCAATTCTAACACCTTTAGAACTCTTAGTAATTGTTTTTGCATCACCTATCTTTCAATATGGACCCACGACTCATGCGACATCCATATTTACTTATGCGTTAAGCTAGACCCATCAATCATAAGATCATGATCAAAACTTAGTTCGAACGACCCACGACTCGCGGACATCGCCCTTGCCAAAATTGACCACGAAATATTGATCATTTAAAATGATCAATTAGGTAGCTAAGAACTAATAAGCTCCACTAGCTATCCCACGACTCGCAGACAATAACTAGTTTCACTTACTAAACTTAAAACATATTGATGGAATGCTAGGAATTTAATTCAAAATTTGCACCTCGAATTAAACACCTATTTATTCGAAATTAGCTTAATATTTAATGGGAATTTTTGAATTAACCAGAGAGTTGTCCGGTTCGACCTCACCAACATATATGTTATCCAATTTTAATTAGTCTTGATTAATGCAAGTACACTTAAATGCATTTCACTCAAGCACTTAGCAGATAACATGTCCTAGCATGATACTAACATGTGATGATCATGGGTTCTACCTATCTTATGCGTGATATGTGGGAGCCACTCCACAATCACAAGTTCTAACATACATGCCACATAAACAGTTTAAATCACATAAGGGAAAGCGATAACAAAATACGAGCCCTATCTCTATTACATTTTCAATTGAGATTCCCCTCCCTAACATTTTGAGGGGTCTTCACTTATGGCCTCCTTGTTACTTGAATGTGGTCCATCTTACTCCATGGGTGCATTGTCTCCAAAATGAAAATAAAACCTCACCACTTATCTCTACTCTCAAATTACAATAAAAGAAAAGGACATAAAGTAATAAGGCTCAATCTTCACATTGGCCTTAGACAATTACACGGGGCATACCCCGGCCTAAAAAACAGTAATATGGAAAGCCACATAATAAATTACATAACAGTATGCACATAAGTGAGGCTCCAACCTCAATTGAAAAACGCAACTATAGGGCTCCAACCCCAATTTAAACCATCCATGTGCATAAATTAAAACCATGCATAAGTCTAAACCCATGATCACCTAACATGCATAAATTGCAAGAATTTAAATTTAACCAATAAATTAAAATTCTCGCTTTAAGCTCTAATAGCTTAAAACACGACTTAGATGCAATTCTTGTTCAAGAGCCTTTTTTGTAAAACCTGAAAAACAATAAACTAAGAAAATTCCAAATAATTTCTGAAAATTAAAAATTTTATTCTTTCAATATTTTCAAAATTAAAGTTTGTAATTTTTCAAAATTTAAATCGCTTAATTTATCAAGAATCCCAATTTAACTGAAATTTTCAAATAATTTTATTTTAGCAAAACTGATTTCAAAAGATAAAATAAAAATTAAATTAAATTGGGATTTTAAGGACCGAAAACACGAAACACGAAAACACGGGCCCGGGACGACGCGGGATCGCCTATCCGTTGCGCAGCAGCGCGCGCTAGGCACGCGCACCAGCTGCTCGCACAGCCGGCAGCGATTGCCGCTAGCGTGCACGCCAGGCACGCGCCCTTGCGCACGTTGCGCGCGGCGTGGGCAGGCAGTCCCGCACGTCCTCGGCGGACACTCCCGCGCGGTTGCGGGAGGGACAGGCAGGCGCGCCTAGGATGGCCTCCCGCACGGTTGCGAGAGGGAAGGGCGGCGGTGACGGGGCCTGGGCATGCGCCGTGCTTAGGGGTGGGCACATTCCGGGGAAAACCAACCGAACCGAACCGAACCGAAGTTTCGGTTCGTACCGATTACCGAACCGAAACTTCGGTTCGATATTCGGTACGGTATCGGTATTTCAATACGATATACCGTACCGTACAGAATACCGAACTTATATATGTATTAAAAATATATATATATATATATATATAAATAATACATATTTTGTATTAGTATATTACTGATTCTTTATATATATTATAATATTAATATAACACTTTAAGTCTTCCACAGTCCACACCTTTAATAGCAATTTCCAAAATCGTATTTCAAAATCCTTGACTTTTGTTAAGACTTCAGAAGTTCAGGAGTTCAGCAACCAAACTCATTTCAGACAAAAACCCTTTCTTTGCGCTGCTGCTACTGTCATTTTCTCCAACCCCAGCTCCGTCGCCGTGTTAGCCATCTTCTCCGCCGTCTTCGACATCTTCTTCGCCGCTGTGTGTCGCCATCTCCAGCTCCAGGCTCGAGCAAGTCAAGAAGACAACAACTCTCAAGGTAAATTTAGTCTGAAATTTTAATATTTCGTAAAATCGATATTCACACTTGTTACCCTTTAATTGATTACAAGATCTTTGGGGTTTTGTTGTGATTTACAATATATATTTATATCCTGTTTTGAGGGTTTTCTTGAAATCGATTTGTCAAAGAAATGACTATGGTCTATGCATCCCAGATCTGTTATCTTTATGGCCTTATTTCTCATTTTTTCACTTATTAATTACTATTATTCACTTATATGTTACAGAAATAGAAAAAGAAGCTGAAAATACTGACTCAACAACAACGAATCCACCTTCCAATGCTTTCAGTCCAGCCGTTGGTTCATCATCTGAAGAGATTCCAGTTTTCTTTTCCAGTTTTTTTTTTTTATTTTTCCTGGAAATTTCGGTATAACGGTCTTACACCGAACCAAACCGAAATTATTTCGGTTTTTACCGAACCGAACCGTGAAATTCGGTTCGGTAATCGGTTCTTAAAAATGACCTACCGAACTTTCGGTTCGGTTCGGTTCGTTAAAAGTGAGAAGACTGAGACGCACATGACAGATATGGGTCGGACTTTCGACCGTTGCTTAAATACCGGCTGCAATTGAATCTAAATAAATACTCCTTTGGCGTGGAAGGAGGGAAGTTCCTGGGCTACATCGTCAGCCAGTGGGGGATTAAAGCCAACCCAGAAAAGATCTTGGCGCTGAAAAGCATCAACAGGCCCCACACAATCAGAGACGTTCAAAGCCTTGTGGGTCGAATCATCTCACTAAACAAGTTCATCTCTCGCTCTTCTGAGAAAAACCTTCCATTCTTTAAAATTCTTCACAATATCAAGAAATTTGAGAGGACTGACGAATGTGATAAGGCCTTTGAAAGGCTCAAAGAATATCTTATCTCATCTCATTTGTTAGCTAAACCAATTGCAGAAAAAACCATATACCTATACCTGGCGGTCACCGAGGAGGCGGTAAGCTCAGTGCTGGTGGCCTTGCGCGAAAAAAAGCACATGCCAGTGTACTATATGAGCAAGATATTGTACGGAGCGGAAGTGCGCTACCTGGAAATCAAAAAGTTCGCTCTTGCACTGGTACACACATCTAGGAAGCTGAGGCCTTATTGCCAGTCCCATCCCATTATAGTCCTCATAGACCAAGGGTTGCTCCAAGTCTTTGAGAAGCCGGAAGCATCAGGGAGGATAGTCAAATGGGCCACTGAATTAAGTCAGTTCGATATTAGTTATCAGCCAAGGACAACCTACCAAGCCCAAATCTTCGCGGATTTTCTCATTGAGAAGGACGACCCAGGCAAGCCGGACCCACGCTCGGTGCTATGGACCATGTCGGTCGATGGCTCCTCAACCTCTCAAGGAGGGGGTGTGGGGATATCTTTGATAAGCACAGAGGGTCAAGAGCTTGATTTCGCCATCTCTCTGGATTTCCTAGCCACCAAAAATGAAGCAGAGTATGAGGCGCTCATTGCAGGCATCAGAATCGCTAAAGAACATGGGATTAAGAGAATCTCAGTGACTACAGACTCGCAATTGGTGTCAATCCAAGTGAAGGGCTTTTATGAGGTGCGAGAAGACTCAATGATCAAGTATTTGGCGAAGGTCAAATCCTTGGCATCCGACTTCAAAGAATTCAAGCTGCAATAGGTTCCCCGATAAGAGAACGCGTGAGAAGATGCCCTGGCTAAATTCACGAATGGGATGAGGGGCTCCAAAGATCAAAACATTACCTACCTATCAAGTAAGAGGAGAGTGATCGATGGGGAGGCAGAAATGATATACTCCATCGGCCCAGCCGAACCTTGCTGGCTCGATGAATTCATACTGTATATCCGCGATGGGGTGTTGCTCGCAAACAGGAATACAGCAAGGCACCTCAGGTACAAAGCGATGTCTTCGTCCCTCCCAAGCCCAGGATGTCCTAGAGGAGATCCATAGCGGACAGTGTGGAAATCACGCGGGTGGTCGATCCTTATCCAAGAAAGTATCCAGAAGTGGGTTCTATTGGTCCACCCTCAATGAAGATACTAAGGAATATGCCCGCAAATGCGTTAACTGCCAAAAACATACCAACATCCCACATCAACACCCCGCAGAGATGGTCCCTGTTGATATATGTTGGCCTTTCGACCAGTGGTGAATCGACATTGTGGGGCCGCTCCCACTTGCAACCGGACAGAGGCAATACTTATTGGTCGCGGTGGAGTACTTTTCCAAATGGGTCGAAGCCTAGCCAACCGCGAAGATCACTGATAAAGTCATTCAAAATCTTCTCTGGCGCAATATCATTTACAGATTCGGGGTCCCCAGGGTCCTAATTTGTGACAACGGAACTCAATTCCAAAGTGCCAACACCAGGTCCTACTGCTCAAATATGAGAATTAGTCAGCGTTTTGCATCAGTTGGCCATCCAGAAACGAACAGCCAGATCGAAGTCACCAATCGCATTATCATCCAAAACCTCCAGACCAAGCTTGAGGCTAAGAAAGGAGCCTGGGTCGATGAACTTGATGGGGTCCTCTGAGCATACCGCACCACTCCCAGCACTTCGACAGGGTTAACACCCTTCTCGATGATTCATGGGTCGGAGGCCATGATCCCAGCAGAACTACTCCATCAAACAACAAGAGTCTCTAATTATCAACTCGCTAGGAATGTAGAAGACCTAGCGCATGAGCTCGACACAATTGAAGAAATCCGACAGAAAGGTTTTTGCAACAATATCGGAGCCATAGTGGCACGAAACTACAACAAGGGCGTTAAACCTCGCGCTTTCCAAATAGGCGACCTAGTGCTCAAAAAGGTCGAAGTAACCAAGCATGTTGGCAAGTTGTAACCCAATTGGGAGGGCCCCTACCGTATTGCAGAGGTAGGCCGCAACAAAGCCTATCACCTTGAAGACATGGAGGGAAACGCCATCCCCAGATCATGGAATGGCCACAACCTTAAGAAGTTTTATGTTTAAAATTACCTCTGGTTGTAAGTGTTATCTGTACTTGACTTATTCACAGTAATAAAAGTATTTTCAGTCAATCTGAATTTTTTTATTTTCAGTCAATTTGAATTTCTTTACTTCAGTCAATCTGAACGTTCCACTATGCCTGTTAATCTGAGTATCTTTTAAAAGTGTTTTAAGATTGCCTCTTGAACGAGCATTCGATATTCTATCAATGCCTTGTGAAAAGGGCGCCATGCCCCAGTATAGTATAAGTCGAAAGGGTTACAACACGCTTTGAACCAGGACTTGTTATCTTTTTTGAACCAGGACTTGTGCAATTTTTCGGAGTTCCGCTCCATGAGATAAATCAGGGGCAAACCGCAAAATACCAAAACACGACAAGCAAATACTAGAAAGGCAATAAATAAACCAAGTCTGTGAGCATTAGCTGAGACAACTTCGCATCAGTTTCATATAAAAACGAGGTCAAGCCCCAAGGGATTACAAATTAAGAAGGGAAATAGTGAGTTACAAGATTCGATTACAAATAAACAATGCGTAAATCAAGACACGGCAACCGGATGAGGATTCTGGATGTCAGCAGCAAGCTCTTGATCCGATGTTGGAGGATCTGTTCCAACTGTTAAGTTAGTATTGGTAGAAGTTGGAGTCACAACAACCGTGGGCACATTCTCTCTAATCACAAGATCCGGGGGGAATGCTTTCAAGGGCGAAACCGCAAGCACAGGGCCAGGTGGGTTTTCCCATTGGATCTCATCATTCTTTGACCCACTACTTATGGAGCAAATGACGCGATCAAGGATTTCTTGGCCTGCTCAAGGTTCACAGGTGCCGGCAGATCCAGCTCTGACTCTGGACGCTTGTCTGCTCTGACGTCAGCCCACTCAGTAGCCCAACCGAAAGATTTCTTGCTCCAGTCCGGCTCCCCGTCGTCGCTATCATCTTCCTCCACCACTTGCCTTTCTTCTTCCTCGAATGCGACGCATGCAATGAACTGGTCGGGGAGAGTGTTGGGAATGTAGCCATTGACAACGTTCAGTTTCTGGGGGTCATTGAGCAGAGAGTGAGGGATTGCATGGTGCAAATGCACTTGGGACTAGGGGTGCACAAACGGTTAAAAACCAAAAATTCGGTTAATCGGTTCGGTTTTTGATTTTTGGTAACCATTTACCGAACCGATCATCTCCGGTTTCGGTTCGATAAAAACCGAAAATATCGGTTCGGTTTTCGGTTAATACCGAAAAAACCGAAAAAAAAAAGGAGCAACCAAACGAATTCCCAAGAATTAATCTGCAAATTTTCGAACTTTCACCTTCGTTGCTCCATCCAATAATTAATCTAAGCTAATCAAGGTCTTAATAAAATAGAAAGAAGAAGAATACGAAGAAAAGGAACAACCAAAAGAATTCCCAATTACTATTTACAGGCAGCAAGGGGCGGTGGACGGTGGTGGCCGGACTCCGGAGAGTCTTCGTCGGAAGAAGAAAACACTAGGAAGGCGGTAAGAAAACGGTGGTAGTCGGTGCTTATTCCTCGAAAAAGAAAGGGGCAAAGGGCGACTGACGATTGCGAATGCTCTGAGTGCTGACTCCCAGAGGCTGAGGCGGTGGTGTAATTGTGGCCTGTGCCTCTATGCAATTGCGATACATCAAATGAGTAAAGGAAAAGAAAACTTGGGTGGGTTTTGAATAATATTAATGGGTTGGGCCATGATCACTTATGAATGTTATGAGTTATGACTAATAATTAATGTAGAGTAAGGGAAAATTGAAAAAAATTAACAATAAAGGGGGTTGAGTTCGGTTTTTGGTAAAAAACCGAAAACCGTTCGATTTTTACCAAAACCGAACCGAACCGAAACCGAAACCGAACCTCTTCGGTTCGGTTCGGTTCGATTCGGTTTTTTTGTGTACCCCTACTTGGGACAGGCATCGCATGAAGCCTGTCTCAATGTCGCAAACGCCTAAGGTGCCGGAAACGGTGTCAAACACCTCGGACCGCGGAAACTCCAGCACGACACTATATTTAATTTGGGGCATTAACTTGTCTAGCATCCAGAATGCTGTCTCCGCCCCGTTCTTTTGCCCATCCACATAACCCTTATTCCACCCATCCTGCTCGCCCTTAGCATACGCGACCTCTTTCTCTCGATCGGCAGCGTCCAACAAGCTCTGGGTCTTAGCGAGCCCGGTCTGGAGTTTTTCATTCTCAGCCCTAAGATTAGCCAATTCCAGCTCCAAGGCTGACTTCTCCTGGACCGAATCCTTTATCTGTTGCTCTAGCTTGCTTAAGTTCCCCATATAAAGGGCCTTCGCGCCCTCAAGCTCCCTAGTCAGTTTGGCTGCCTCATCCTTCCAACTCTTCCCTTCCAGCACTTCTGCCCTCTCGCTCAGTAATTGGCGACGTGCTTCATCCGCTAGTTCCAAGCGCGCAGCGGATTGATATTCCCTGGAAATTAATTGGCAAAGAAGGAGAGAGATGTTAGAAGAGGAGGACGAATCATATGAAAGGACGAAAATCACAAGTAATGAGATCTCACCATGCACAACATGGCGATTTTATAGTACGAGAGCAACAGATTATCCTCCTTAGCCAATTCCTAGTGGTCAGCGCAGGTTTGAAGGGAGTAGTAGGTGGCTCTTATTGCGTCCAGGTCGACCTCTCCGGTCACGATTCTTCTCTCCGTCCCATCCGCTTTGAAGTCAGGGACATTGAATGGATATTTGGGCCCGTTAAAAGTAGGGATGCTAATGATCCTCTCGCAATCCCCACGTGGCAACGAGAAACCGGGGGAGGTGCCCGCTTGGAATGTTGGGGGTCTCCACTCCTTACTTGGCTTCATCAGCCTTGGATCGCGTTTTGTTATTTTAGGGGGACCCCACCCTCAGCATCGTCCTGGGCCTTCATTTTCTGGGTCCTTGGCCCCCTTGGAACGGCTGTCGGAAAAGACACAGAAGCGGTTTCTGAATCTGACTCCGGTCGCCCAGCGGACGGCACAGAAGTCCCCTTGTTCTTTGGGGGGCTGACAACTTTCTCCTTGGGGGCCAGGGGGACAGAAACATTTTCCTAGGCTACCCAGGTGGCCCCGCGGGCATCCGCAGCTTTCCCCTCGGTCGGTTTGTGTTGGTCGGCCCATCTCATTCCCGTCGCCCGCTCGACCGCGGCGATTTTCTCTAATGTATGATGCTCAGTCATTCCCTCAGCCTGAGCTATTTCCTGGATTGTGGGCACAGGACCTTTAGCCTTGCCCTCTTGAATTTTCTTGGCCTCCTCGGCCTGCTTCTTCTTCAGCTTTCGATCCAGGGCTTTGGCTCGTGCAGCAACCATTATCAACTCTGCACAAAGAAAGAAATGAGTTAGCGACTAGATATTTGGAAAAATACTCCGACCCTATCAAGCAGGGACGAAGCAGAGTACAAAATCGTAATACGAAATTAGAAATGAGGAAATGGAACGTGCTTGGCCTAGGGGAATTGACGACGTAGTTACCCAATCTGAAGTCTATGTGCCTCGTTGTACCCGAAACCAACCCTAGGCTTATCAATAAGTGCGTACTCGTGAAAATTCCTATATCTAGGGGATGCACCTCTCTCAGGGCTGATAACAGGGTATTCGGCCAACGCACTGGGCCTCTCTCCAGACAGACTTGCTCGACGTCGTTCCAGGAGGTATGGTGCAGGCCTTTCCATCTATCCATGTACCGCACAAACACATATTTCTTTTTTCAATCCGTCCCATGGGATGTCTTCTTCTTGTCAAATATCTTACTACCGGAACGGGATTGGAGCTTTACGAACCCCTCCTGTTGGGGGAAGCCACCGCGTCGATCGAGACGATAAATAGCTCCGCGAAGTGCTCCTTACACTCCACTTGTCCTAGTAGTTTCATCAACATCCGGAAGGCCATCACCATGGCGTGGCCGTTAGGGAGCAGTTGAATCGGACTGATTTGAAAATGGTTGAACAAAGCTATCTGGAATGGAGATAGTGGAAGCCAGAACCCATACTCAATTGCTTGAAGGGAGATGACAATGCCAAGGGGGGGGGGCTCCCATGTGCTCGTCAACATTGAGGATAATGACTTCACAATTCATGTCTAAGTTTCTCCACCTGGTCAACCTCTTCTCCGTCATCCTCTTCTTTGACCCGAAAATTTCAGCTCTGAATTTGTGATAATACTTTAGGCACCTTTGCTGCCCCGTTTTCCTTTTTTTCTTTTACGGTGCAGGCTCAACTTCTGAAGTGGAGGCGGCTCCTCCATGATCGCGGGAATCCCCCTCCAAAGACATCCCCTCTACTTTCACTGCCATACTTTCCACCGCTTCCGGCTCCACTCTCTTTCCTCCCCTTCACTCAAAGACACAGAATCGGCCCCCATGTGTTAATCACTTTCGACCGCGTCCCTTAAGGTTGGCCTAGTTACCTCCTCTACCACCGCAGGATGTACATCCCTGCATTGGGGTCCTCCCATCTATTTTTCCCGGGGGGCTTCACCTCAATGCACTCCACGGATACTTCACGGTCAGATGACACGTCCCTGGGCCCGTAATCCCTCTGTTGCCGGGTCTAGGGCTGGCTTCCGGAGGGTACGGTGACAGATCTTTTGGGAGCCATTAGTGCCGGGTTTAAAGAAGAAATGAAGAAGGATGATTGCGAAGATTGAAAGGCTTGAGATGTTCTCTGGAAGCTATGGTCTTGCGGAAGATGATGAATGCGTGAGACTCTTCAGTTTAGGGTTTCACTTACAAGAGGCGTGAAAAGGGGAAAAAACTGCCTAAGTCCCCTTTTTATAGCTGCGGTTAAATCAAATCACAATTAATTCTAGCCACGTGTTGGCTGATTAACCCACGTGGCACGAAGCATAGCCTGTTACCCAATAGCGGCGACAAACCATACTCTCAGAACCTGTGCCAAAAGCCCCAAAATTCAAAAAGCGCAATCATTGTGCTGACGTAGGAAAACCCAGAGTTTCCCGCCCAGTGGAGAACAGGTGGCATGCTCGCGTGAAGCCACCGCCCATCCACCGACCTCCCTGGGTCGGCAAAAGCTGGTTCGATAAAACCTAGCTCGATGGAGCCTGACTCAATAGTAACAGGCGCGACCCAGCCTCGGTCTGGGTGGTTACATTGCCACTTTCCCTCCTTTCCGTGGAAATCATGACGCCTTTCTCAAGGTCTGCCTCCACTCAAAGCGTGCCGCCTGACCTTTGGGGTGGAGGGTGGAGGTAGGGATGCAAACGAGACAAGCCGGCTCGTGAGCATGACAAGCTAGCTCGCGAAAAGCTCGCGCTTGGGTTCGGAGCTAGCGAGCCAAGCCGAGCCTAGGATCGGCTCGTGGGATTTCGAACCCAAGCCCGAGCCACCTGTTTGTCAGCTCGTGGCTCACGAGCCGGCTCGCGAGCTATGCTATAATTAAAAAAAAAAATATTGCATATATACTTTCCACATTATATATATATATATATATATATATATATATATATATATATACTAATATAGAGACATGTATATACATATAATTTACGCTATTCAATTTTCTTAACCTAACCCCTTTTTTTTTTTTACAGCAGCATCCCTCAACAAAGAGGGCAACAATCAGGCTAACCCCATTTCATGTTTATCACTTTAACTTTCCCTTCCCAATTTCAGCTGCAGCAATTCAGCCCCCACCACCTCTCCTCTCCGCTCTCCAACTCCGGTCAACATGCCTGACGTCGGAGCCACCACCTCGCACCTCTAGCCATCGCGCCCCAGTTCCTCAGTTTCTCTACAACTCAGCCCCAACAGCAACACATATTTCCATAATTCAGCCGCCACCATCTTCACTATGCCGCACCACGCTTGAGTCTCCACCGCTTCTTCAACTCCGACCACCACGCCGATCTGGAGCTAGAGGGAACTTAGTTCCACCCCCGGCTCAGACACGGGAAAGCACCGCCTATCTTTCTTCTTCTTTTTTTTTTTCTTTCTAGGCATTAGATGTAAAAAAAATTTGTTCATGAAAATCGAACGCAGATCTGATTTTTGTTTTGAAAATTCAGATCTGCCAATAAATGGAAGAAGGATATGAAAGTTGTTTTCAATTTGGGTTTTTAATATGAATTTTCTGAAAGAAGGGCATCAAAATTTTTTTGATTTAGTTCTTTGAATGTGGTTTCTTGTGAATGCCAATTTCTTAGAATTGGGATGTGTCGTTTTTCTTATGTTTTGTTTTCCATGTCCAGATCTGCTATTTTGGGAAATCTGAATTCTTTGTTGTGCGTTGTAATTGTGTGAAGGAAAAATTCGATTTGTTTGCTTTGGGAAATCTGCAGCAGATGTGCGTAGAAATCCAAATCTGGGCAGAACAAAATTGTTTGATGTTTTTTCTTATTGGCTCGTGGCTCGGCTCGCCTCGGCCAAGCCTTCCTTCGAACCAAGCCCGAACCACCCTCCCTCTGGCCCGTAGGCTCGCAAGCCGAACCCAAGCCACAAAAATTAACCCCGAGCCCGAGCTAGAAACCTTGAAAAAATGTCAAGGCTCGGCTCGGCTCGGCTCGACTCGTTTGCATGACTAGGTGGAGGAAGAGATGATAAGGGAAAAATCGGGGCTCATGATTGGGCTCCATGTGCCATGCCACATGGGAAGGCTAAGCCACATCAGCCTTCTGGATCGGCCTCTCTGGATCTGACCCAGGGTACCCCTTCTTCGTGCCAACACTTGGTCTATAGGAGAGCAGCCACACTCTAAGCGATGAGAGGCTTCAACCCAAGGACCTTTGTCGACCAAGAGACGCCCGACCCAGGGAGCGTCTTTCGATCAAGCAGCGTCCGACCTAGAGGTCCGACTGACCCACACGCTATCGGACAACCACATTCAATGCACGTACCACCTGTCGCAGGCCGTATTAATTGCAGCTGGACCAAGTACAAAGTTAGTCATCTGGCAGGGACAGATGAACAGTGCTTTAGCCAGAAAAGTGTTGTTCCGGCCACCAGTCATCGCTCTCACACCAGACAAGATCCACACTTTCTTGGAGGTGTACTTGCACCTACGGAGTCTATCTCAACCCTATAAAAACCAAGCTTCGGCCTCAACAATGGTAAGCTTTCCTTCACACTTTGAGTCCCTTGCTTCCTTTGCATTCTCGACCCAGAGCTTGGACTGACTTGAGCGTCGGAGTGCCAAAACGGGTTTAACCCTCACCTTCCCCTATTTTGGCCTTTGAGTTCACGTTTGCTTCATCTTTTCCAGTCTAGGAAAACATCGGAGTTGCTTCATGCAAACAAACATCTTGGGTGATTGGGAGTCCTAGTCTGCAATTCAGCGCATAGCCAGATTCTGACTGTAACGCCCCGCTCATCCGATAAATAAGGTACGTCACCTTTCAACCTTTTTATATGTTTAATTATGTGATTGTTGCGTTGTGTGGGCCACTTTTGAACTATTTTAGAGTTAGGGCCCTTTTTGTAATTTTCTTCTTTTAGGGGGTTTTCCGGTCACTTCTCGTTCGGTAGAGATTTTGACTTCTTTGACCCCTCCTTTGCGTCTGGGGCATCGAGACGAGTCCGTAGACTCTAAGTTTGCCCAATTCTGACTTCGTTAGCCCGTTCTCCCGATCGTTTTTGAGTACGAGGATCCGAGATATATACTCGGGTTTCCTCGTTTTGCGTGCCAAATCAGATCAGCAGCCTTCATCGTCTTCTCCAGCGACCGGCACTATTCACACACAGTGAAGGTGTGAAAACACACACATGCTCGTTCTCCCTCGTTTCTCGACGGAATTCGACGAACCAATAGTGGAAATTCATCAGCTCGACGAGCCCGTCACAACCGTACCAATTTCGTGGCCAACCGAAGACCAGCGGCGGCGCATCGGCGGCCTGAAAGTGGCGGGTGGCGCCACCACTTCGCCGCCGGCGTTCCGACGAGTTTCACGAGCGGAGCTTGACCCTACCCTACGTTTTTGGACCTTCCCGTTCCATTTCCGGCCTCCGTTCAGCACGAAAACCACCACAAGTGGTGGTTCCGGCGAGGCAACAGCGGCAGAAACTTCGGCAGCGATTTCGGCCCTCTTCCCGACCGGTTTTGGTGGTGGAGCCTTCACAAAAGTTGCTTAGAATGACGAAACGTAGTGGATGGCATCGGCGGCGGACCGGCGGTGAACCGGTGGTGAACCGGCGGGTCTGAACCGGTTACTGTTCCGGCGATTTTTCCGGCGATTTGACTTGGGGCTTTCGTAGGGCTCGTTACAAGCTTTCCAACGGTATGCTCGGATTTCATTTTCGTTTAGCGGTTTGTATTTAATTTCAGTTTTCGTACTAGGATTTAAGTTTGGTTTTTCGTCAACGAAGTCAGGCGTGTTTGGCATTTTCTGAAATTGATTGAGGGCTTTTGTTGAGCAGGCCGTGATGCACGTTTCTGTCCTTCCGGGGATTTTTCCGACCACCGGAGGCGGTGTTCCGGTGGCGGCCGGTGGCTGTTCGACCGGCTACGGTGGCGGCATTCCCGTGACTTTCGGACAGAAGGTCCCTTTCGTTGTGGTGAGTCGAACGCCACTTTCCGTTCGTCAATCGGATGCCCGGTTGATTTGTTGTGATTTATTTTGTGTATTTTTATTTATTTGAAATTAATTGTTTTAATTGCAATAAATTGTCAATTGCTTGATTTGTCGATCAATACGAATTCCAATGTGTACGAAAGCATGTATTAAATGAACTATGATATATGTTGATGCTTTGATTTGCAATTTGAACTCCGATATGCCGTATTTGAGCTATTTGTCTAACTTGAAGGGGTGTATGTGTAATTTTGTAAACAATATGAATATTGTTTGATTTAATTAGGTAACCTTGTAATTGAATCCGTTTAGTGATACCTGAATTGAGTATGCCAAGTGTGAATTATATAAAATTGATATAGTTGGAATTGATATGCGACTTTGTGAGATTTAAATGATTGAATGTCTCTATTTGTCTATTTTACAATTGTAAACTTGATATACTTGAGTTATAAAGGTTATATGAAGCTCATGACTTGATTGCAAGGAATTATGAAAGATATGAAATGATTGGGCTTGAAACCCTCATGTATGGAATGTGCTTGAACGAATTACTTGATTATGTAACTCCATAACATCATTTTACTTCTTATACATCTCATATCATGTGTTTAGCATTGCCGTGCGTCTATGTGGTTTCATATTGAGTCAATTCTCACCAGTACACATTGTTCCTTCTCTTGTACAGTTTGTTTCCAGGGCGGAGACTTCCAAATTGAATAGGCACCCGTATTGCTCTTGTTCTTGTTCTTCTCTCGTGGTATTCCAGGTGAGGTTTAATTTCTAGATACATAGAACCATTACAACCCTTACGTGAACTTTCGGCCAAAAGGTATCTATATATCTATAGCTTTCTAAACTCTATTGATTTTCCACTGATCTATTGGAATTATACTGTACTGATTGATTGATTGATTGACTGTTTTGGCGAGTATATTGTACAGCACTGTGGGCCCGAGGGTAGTGACTTGAGCCAACCGAGGAAGCATGGGCTGACGGGTAACTCAGGCGCTATCCTCACTAAACTGGGATGACCCTTGAATCCACTAGGAGATTAGTGGAGGAAGGAGTTCCGGGCTTAGGGACTCATGAACCCTCTGCCCAGATTGATTGGATGGCGGGGCCTTGCAATCCCCCATCACCCGGAGGAAGAAGGATGGACTGAAACTGTTAATTGTGCACTGTAAATAGATTGCTTGATCACCTAATCACTTAATAACTGAATGATTGATTGTACACTGTCGGAGTAAGGTTGGAGATTTGCCCTCACTCGCCGGGCCACTGATTGATTGATTGATTGAAATTGATTGAAGTGTCTAATCTGATAGTTGTAATCTCGGGCGAGTTCTAAGTATTCTTGAACCTACTTTGTTTCTGTTATAAAACCTTACCCGAGGTTACGACTTGCATGTTATCTGCGCTTATATATTATTATGCCCCTCGCCCAGTCTTGTGGAGACTGACACCTAACTTTTCAGTTTGCAGGTGGTGTGCTAGGAGGGAGTCAGAGTTGTGTCTTGTCTTTCCTTTCGAGTCTTGTTCCAGTCTCTCCACTTACACTCACTGCATATTGTATTTTAATTACTGTATTGAACTTGCTATTGGATTAGTATGCTACTTACTGAATTAAATTGAACTTGGGACAGGTTCTAGGGCTTTAGTTGAACCCGTTTTATGTTATTGTATTGAATTGATTCGGGACAGGTTAGGACAGGTTCATTGAATTAGTAGAACCCGTATTTACTTTCCTTGAACTTGCATTCATTTTATTGACATTGAATAGATAATTGCTTTACTTCCGCACCTTGGTCATTGTTGATTGTTTCAGGGTTAGATTCCGCCTAGCCAGGACTGTCTTTTCATTGTCTTCCGTTCGCTGTGAGTTTAGTTCATGTATGGATCATTCCATTTCATATGTGAACCGAACTCACAGTGCGGGGGATGTGGTGCTCACGTCACGGGGTGCTACACTGACACCATCAATATTCAACAACAAATTTTTAGATTAATTTATTTAATTTATATAAAATAACATTAGGGGTCAATTACAAAATTTTTTATTCTCATATGGGGTCAAAAATTAAAGTTATACATATTAACAAGATATTACATCTTAAATACTAAAAAATTATAATTGTGGCAAAAATGTTAGTGGGGTCAAATGACCCCCCACTAGGCTCCACTTGGAGTCGCCATTAGTCGGAAGTGCACGAGGTAGTGAATTCAATGGGTTCGTTCAAAGCTCTGGGCCCTGACGGCTTCGCGTGGAAAGGAATTAATCGGAGTATAAGAGAACTGGAGCCTTTCTGCCGTTGGAGAATTAGTCGGGAGGATAATATTTGGCTATGGGACGATAGATGGCTGCCAAAGGAGGCCTTGAGGGAAAGGTTAGGTGGAACCACTGAGGCCATTGACGAAAATAGAGTAGCTGGGGATATTATCAATTCGGATAGGATCTGAGATTTTAATGCTTTGAGTACCAAAATTCCGGACCATGTGCAGACAGAGATTAAAGCCATGCCGATACTTTCCAGCGATGGTGAGGACATATTGGTGTGGGCGGGCTGCAGTTCGGATAAGTTTACGGTTAATTTTGCATATCAAATGTTGCTCCCGAGGCTTGCTAATAGAGATTCGTCTTGGAAAAAATTTTGGAAGATTCCCTGCCGGAGAAGATCCGTTTATTTCTTTGGCTTTTCAAGCATAACAGCCTTCTCACGAATGCCCTGAAGTTCGATAGAAAATTCGAAGATTCAGACCGCTGTTTAAGGTGCCAAAGCGATCGGGAAGATGTGACGCAGATATTGAAAAACTGTCGTTTCGCGGCAAGGATTTGGGAGCTTTGTGTTGACCACTCTACATATATGATTATTATGAGTATGGGGCAAGTAGATTGGCTGGAAAAGCTTCCGCAGGAGGACTTCAAACATAAGTTGGAGCCTACCCTTCCTTGGTGGTTGATTGTGCTTGCAGTTGTGTGAAACTTATGGAAAGTGCACAACAGCTTTGAGTACCAACATGTGGCATTGCCTCGCAATGTTATTTTCAATAATATTATGAAGTTTTCTATGGAGATGATGGGAGCTCTAAATACACGATTGAACAGAATAAACCTAAGGAGATGGGGAAGATGGCGTGGCTAGCTCCGCCCTCGGGATGAGTTAAGCTGAATTCTGATGGGAGTTTCTTCAAAAGTAAGCATCACGCAGCAACTGGGGGATTGATCAGGAACTCCGATGGCAAGGGGATTATTGGCTATGCTCTGAAACTTGGTTGTATATCAATTAACCTTGCGGAACTGCTTGGCCTTCGCAAGGGTCTTGAGATAGGAGAGAAGATTCCACAAGATTGAAGTTGAAATAGATTCGGATATAGTGCTGAATTGGGTGACTAATGATGAGATTGAAGATCATCCATAGAAGAACATTATCATTGATTGTCGCCGGTTCATTCATATGCCTTGGGAAATCAAGATTCATCACATTTATAGGGAGAAGAATGAGAGTGCCGACCGACACACCAAGATGGGTCATACCATTGAGACGGATTGCATGATTTGGGATGCTCCACCGGTGCCTCTTTATTGAGGCCGTTTTTTTTTTTTTTTTTTTATCGGTTTGTGTTCCTCCGTTCTTGGCCCGTTTTTGGGCCTCTACCTGACCAAGAAAAAAAGAAATAAAAGTTCAACCGATATATTTGGTAATGAAAAAAGAATATGAAAATTTATGTACGCTGTTAGGAATTAATGGAATGTATTTTTTTAGAAATATTTTTCACAAAATTATTTTATTATTATAATAAAAAATATCTAAATTACCTATTTTATCCAAAGAATTAGAAACTTAGAATTTTTAAAAAAAAAAATAAAAAATGAAGTTCTTACTTAGACGATTCATAGTTTAAAAATCAGCTAATCTTTTCGACCAAAAAAGAAAAAAGAAGAAAAAACAGTTAATTAATCTCAATTGATTGCCCTTACAAGTGTTAATTGTCAATTTGTATGTGCCAAACGTGTGCTGACACCGCCGCCGCAAGAAACGTACGACAACTAAAAAAGCAAGAGTGGGGAAACAACGAGCTTTCCTCGCCTCATACCACCTCTTTCAGCTCAGGCAACCATCCGATGGCTTCTTCTGCTATAGCCTACAGCTCCTCCTTCCTCGTCGACAAGGTATGTGTTGTTATGTTGCCAGATAAATCTGTGTGTATTCGTTGTTTTCCCTTTTTCGACCCAATTATTGCGTTGAAAGATGAAATTTTCATTTATTTGTTTCGCGTCTTGTGGGCGAGCTGAGCTAATCAGTAATCGTCTTTTGTTTTGCTTCTGTGTTGCAGAAAGATGTGGGCTTTTCAGCTTTTTGTAAGCAGCCTTCATTTCCGTGTTCTGCACAGATTAATAAGAAAAGGGTCTCTAGGAAAATAGTGTCTGTAATTGCACCCCAGCAATCTGAGCGCAGTCCTTCAACCACAGGAGGGGTGAGTGCTTTTCTTGTGAAAAAGATCAAATTTTGTTATGACGTGTTTGCACATTTCTCGGATTTTAATTGTGGGTTCTCTTTTGGTTTGGATTTGTGGGGTTTCCAGGTGAAGACTGCGATGACGATGACTGAGAAGATACTGGCGAGAGCTGCAGAGAAAACCCAGTTGGTCCCTGGTGAGAATGCGTGGGTCAATGTGGATATCTTGATGACCCACGATGTTTGTGGCCCTGGTTCCATTGGGATTTTCAAGAAAGAATTCGGCGAAAATGCTAAGGTATGTAGTCAAGAGCAGAGTCTTTGTGAGATTGAAATTTTATTCATGATATTGTTGATGCTGTTTCTGAGTTATTCGTATTTGTTGATGCGTGATGTTCCCTTGGTTGCTAGTTACTACTACCTGGCTATATTAGATAACAAGATTGATTTTTTTTTTTCATGTATGATGATTTTTTGTTTTAATAAACCAGCCAATATGGGTTTGAAAGTTTTGATCATGAGCAAATTGTGGTACCAATGTAGAATTGTTGCTCATCCTAGTTTAGTTCTCTCTTTAGATTTAGGTATGTTCTTCTGTTGAGTGGTTTATCTTTAGGAAACTAAGATAGATTGAGCAACCTTATGTTTTACCTTACCGATTTGCGGCTGTACGTCTGCCATTCCACATGTGGTCCGTGGTGTATCAATCTATTAACTTGGTTATTATCTTAATCCCTTCTATTTTAGCAGACTTAAACTCGACCTTTATGTCTCTGTGACTTTAGTATAGATTTTGGTGTAATGATGGAAATGTAGAGGTTTTGTATTTGTTTTCATGGAAGCTCTTTGTTTAAAATCCATTTTAACCATGTAATTTTTTAAAGAAATTTTCATGAATCTTCTTGCTTGAATCCATACTAATACTTAAATCATTCCGTTTGGATGCTTGTGTTTCGTTTAAGTTACACATTGGTGCTTTGATAAGTTTTCTTATCAGAAGTTCCTGGAAAAAATCCATTTCTTGCGGGCAATCTGATCAAACCCAACTTCATATTATGTTTTAGACCCAAACTTCTCTGCATGCCTTTTCAGTTTAGTTTATTATTTCTTTCTTATTATAGGTGTGGGACCGTGAAAAAGTAGTTATAATTCCAGATCATTATATCTTCACTACTGATGAACGAGCAAATCGCAATGTGGACATCTTGAGGGATTTCTGCACCGAGCAAAATATCAAGTACTTCTATGACATTAAAGATCTTGGGAACTTCAAGGTACTACTATTTTTCCCAAATAGATGCAAAAAATGGAAAAAAAATGGCCTATCTTGTTAATTCTTATGTAGTTACATTTTAGCGTTGAATACAAAATGCTCTCACATTGCAGGCCAATCCAGATTATAAAGGTGTGTGCCATGTAGCTCTTGCCCAAGAAGGTCATTGCCGGCCTGGAGAGGTATTGATTGTTGGTGATACATTTACTAATGTTTATTTATTTGTTTTTTCTTTTGTAATTGCTCTGTGTAATTACAGTTGGATTGTATACTGTGATTCTAGGTCTTGTTGGGTACTGATTCCCATACCTGTACTGCTGGAGCATTTGGTCAGTTTGCTACTGGAATTGGAAACACTGATGCTGGTTTTGTACTGGGCACTGGGAAGCTTTTGCTTAAGGTATATCTTTTATTCTTTCTTTCTTTTTTGTTTTTTTCTTTGTTTATGTTTGGTGGATAAGGTTTATCATGATATTATTTGATTTAAATTATCAAAATATTTTGTGCCCGCTGCTTCTGTAAGTTGCTTGCTTTTACTTTGAAATGCCCTTGTCGATTCTCTGAACATTGGAAATGTTCATGCCATGTTTTGAATTTGCTGTATACAAATATTCATGAGACAGCCGTATGGGCAACAAATTTTCTTTTGCATGCATTTATGTTCTTTTGAGAATGGTTATTTACACGGATGGATTTCAGGTGCCTCCAACTTTGAGATTTGTGATGGATGGTGAAATGCCCGATTATTTGCTTGCGAAAGATTTGATTTTGCAGGTTAGTATATATTACCTTGAAAATCAATCACATGAACAGTGCAGAAACAACCTAGCCTTTTATCTTTAATTTGATTTTTAGAAAGTCTAGTTTTTGTAACTTAGTTTTTCCATATTTGTAGATTATTGGTGAAATCTCAGTGGCTGGTGCAACATATAAAGCAATGGAATTTGTCGGTTCTACTGTCGAGAGCTTGACAGTGAGTGCATCGCAGCATTTATTTATTTATTTTTAACATATTTTTTTTTCAGACAGCATTCTTGGCTTACCGTATTCTTTTGTGCATTATTTATTTTCTATTTGCAAAGATGGAAGAAAGAATGACATTATGCAACATGGTTGTTGAAGCTGGAGGAAAGAATGGTGTCGTCCCTGCTGATTCTACCACATATAAGTATCTCGAGGTTAGTTTTTATGTTGTATAAAACAAGGAAAGAAATATTTGTGCTTTATTTTATTTTAATTTTTTATTTTTGCTTTAATAACGATACATTTTACTTGTTCTGCTTCTCAGGGCAAGACATCTTTGCCATACGAACCAGTTTATAGTGATGGACAAGCAAGGTACTTTGTAGTACATACATAGCCAAGTTTAGGATGATTATTTGCTTCGGTAATAATTATGTAATGTTACGTTCTAGAAAACTTAACTGATGCTTTGAATAATCAGTTTATCTATAATCCTATGAGAAGCTTAGTTGTGTATAGTGGTAAAAATATCTGAATATGATGTTGTTTGGATGATGTTCCTCGTCTCTAATAAACTCGAGAATTTGAGATGCTTTCTTAACAAAGTCAATTTTGTTCCTTTTTGACAGATTTCTTAAAGAGTACAGATTTGATATCTCAAAGTTGGAGCCTTTGGTGGCTAAGGTGAGTAGTATAAGCCACTTTCATCTCTTCCATTTCTACCAGAAAATTACTTTGAGGGGATGATAGAATAATTTTATGCACTTTTCGGTGCTAGTGCTATATTAATTATTGATTATTTGAGTCATAATATTTATTTTTCTATTTCTCAGCCTCATTCTCCGGATAATCGTGCTTTAGCAAGAGAATGCAAAGATGTGAAAATTGACAGAGTATATATTGGATCTTGTACGGGCGGGAAAACAGAGGATTTCATGGCTGCTGCTAAAGTATTTCTTGCTTCGGTAAGTGAACTCGAAGAATAAAAGGACAGTTATCGATGAGAATTTTCTTGCGCTGAAACTTACTTTCTTGTCCACAGGGGAAAAAGGTCAAAGTCCCAACTTTCCTTGTTCCAGCTACACAGAAGGTATGCGTTAGTTTGCTGCTAAACAATTTTAGCTGCTTATTTAACGAATTAATATTATTATTTCATATTTTTATATGCTAATTTAAATGTTTGTTTTTTCAAGGTCTGGATGGATATTTATACCCTTCCTGTTCCGGGATCAGGTGGGAAAACTTGCTCACAGATATTTGAGGAAGCCGGTTGTGATACACCTGCAAGCCCAAGTTGTGGTGCATGTTTGGGAGGACCAAGAGACACTTATGCACGCATGAACGAAGCTCAGGCAAGTTTACTTACCTTGTTATATTATTCCCTCGTATATGTTGAAATTTTCTATAAAGGATTATATATCTTAGTAAGTATATTACAAGCCCGTGTAGTATTATAGTATGTGCAATCCCATATAACTTTTTGCCAGCATACAAGTAGTACCGTTCTTATTGGTCTTTCCACATTAATCACACAATATTTACTTATCGAATGGTGATGATTTTGGTAAAATCCAGGTGTGCGTTTCAACGACGAACAGGAATTTCCCAGGGCGAATGGGGCACAAAGAAGGGCAGATTTACCTGGCTTCTCCATACACTGCTGCTGCATCTGCATTGACCGGTTTCGTTACAGATCCCCGAGAATTTTTGCAGTAAGATTTTCAAGAGTTGATGGTACGGTTTTTCGTGTTCTAGTGTCTGAATACGTCTTCTGGAGTTGAACAACCTCGACTTTATATGTTTATGAGTTTATGTATGTCTGTGATCTCATAGAATTCTCATCAGTTTTTTCTGCTAAAACTTGTAGCATTCATGTACCCTCTAACTTAAGAAACAAAATAAATAATCTTCTGTCCCAGGGTCCGCAACGCGTCGTATGTGTATTATCTTGCTAATTCCTAGATTCAGTTCTGAACTTCTGCAAAAACTACCAAGCCTGGAAAGTTAAAAAGTAGTAGCTAAAGTTGTTAAATTGTCTGAAAGTTGAAGTAGAAGCTAACTAATTAAAATTGCCGTAGTAAACAGTAAATTACTTGGAAATAAAATTGAGAAGCACTTTTGTTAGATTCACTTCCGAACGTCTGCAAAAACTATGTCGTCTGGGAAGTTAAAGTAGAAGCTAAAGTTGTCCGAAAAATTGAAGTAGGAGCTAACTTATTGAAGTTATCTTCTGTTAATCAAGAAAACTTGTATTCAATTAGGGAAAATAACCCGAAAGCTAGAAGCAAAAGCAGAAAAGCAAAGAAACAAAGGATGACATAAAGAGAAGCACTTGATATGGAAAAATGATGAAAAATTGAAATTTAGGAGAACAAAATCATATCTGATGTCGCATAATATTGCAATACAGTTGTCAGTCACACTTCAGTCAGTAATCAATTTAAGTGGAAACGTGATGAGAACAAAAGAGAGGGGTCTTTTTGTATTTCCTGTTTCAAATAAAACAAAAAGTGTAACCTTTTTCTGTGTGAGCATTTGGTTTCAGATTTTAATAGATGTAGACCTCATATGCAGGAAGTTGTAATTCACGTGTTTCAGAAAAAAAAAAAAAAAAAGTTGTAATTTATGTATATTTTTTAAAATATCATTTTATCATATTATGTCGTATTCGATATTTTTTATATGAAAAATTAAGAAAAAAAATTCATATCTCCATATCGTATCATGTCATATACGTATTCGTTCATCATAATCCAAGGTTTCAATTTAATGGTGATCCTTATAAGGGATCTTGGACGTTGATGATTTTCATCTCTACCGTTAATCATGTGTTCATAGACCTAGGCCCTTCGGGTTGGGGACGAGTTTCCCATAGACAACGCCAAATGATATGACAATTAAAATTGTACCATTAAACTTCTCGATCATATCACTTGAACAGACTTGCAAAAAACTAAATATCGTGGGACTATAAATATGCATATTGTTAGAATATATGAGACTAAAATTGAGAATTATGAGATCAAAAATACAATTTTTGCGACGAGGATCAAACAAAATATGAATCAATTTCCAAATGAAATTAAAAACCATACAATGTATGAATGAGCACAAGTTCAGATACACTCCAAAACACATCGAAAACCAGTCTTAAAAATCAACTAAAAAGAATTGAAGAACAAAAAATCATCAGACTTGACGGACTCTTTGGATATGAGGCAAATTCTCGTATATACATTATACTGAGAAATATCGTATTCAGTAACAGGTGTGTGACAGCAGGACCTAAACAAACCCTAATTTGAACATATGGGGTCGTTACATAATAAACGTAAAGTTGTAGGGTCGTAACTATAAATGCAACCCTCAACACAGAAAGAAATCATAAAAGAAAAAAATAAATAAAAAAGACCAGTTGACTCAAAACCATCTTTGTAGACCTTTTGTGCTATCCATTATATTGCTTTGCCCTTTTGCTTTTCATCCCTTTCTTGAAACTTTGGAGCTGTAGATATGAAATGAGACCATATAGTTTCATTAAGAAGTGAATGGAAGATAAATCGAAAACTAGAATGCTAGTTAGAATCGGATATGGTTAAAATGCTCGTATTACCAAGTCCATTAGCCTCAGATGTTCGCATGATCCGGAGCCGTTTCACAGTGTTGATGAACATCCTAAAGAAGAGGAAAGGAAACGAGAGCGTTAGCTTTACATTTTGTTACATCTAGTAAAAACATTGGCATAGCATTCGTTAATCAAGAATCAACCATCTTGAGTCATTCGATATGCAAAAGTCGAATTTATATATGTATTAACTTTCACAAAAATTCCAAAATTTAATAGGCGGATTAATTTACTGCCCTTGGGGTGAATTTACAAATAATCCCCACAGTTTGAAAAACTACCAAACACTCCATGTGTTTTGCAATAAATGTATAAAGATTCAAAAATACCCCTTTCGAAATCTAGTATGTGTGATTAATTAGGAAATTTAAATATATTAAAGTGAACCGGTGTCACATACCGCCATGGGACATCGCCCACGAGCATCCAGTCTCCTTCTTTATCCTCATATGTTAGCACAAACTCAGACGACCCGTCCAAAAGCTTAGGAGTTTCAATCTGTTGATCCTTTCCGCCACCTGTTTAATTAAAAAATTTTGATATCTTAAGTGCATCACATTTCAAACAAATTTTGGAAATTACAAATTACACCACAGCGATTAACTAAAGAAAACATACGGGTTGACTTTGAAGACATGAAGAACATCTCCACCAAAGTTTTTGCCAAAGTTTCATAGTTCTTGTGAGCATTCAAATCCACTTTTCTACCAATTGGCAATCCGTCCATATTAACCTTCACAAATCCAATATTCCCTTTGATTTCTTTAGCCGGCGTGGCAACACCGTCAGCCTTTTCGTTTCCATGATTGGTTTTTTTCTTCGAGTTCTCATCGTTTTCGTTCCCGCCAACTCCCTTGTCTCCGGCCACATTTGATGAAGTCTTTGCTTGGTTAAACAACGTGTTCATTCTGTAAGATCTTATTGGAGGCCATCCCACAACCTGGCTGCTATATATATATGAACCAAAGGAGATTCAGACATTATTAATTAATCATCTAAATATGAAGATCATCAATTGTTAATGCAACCACATTAATGTTATATTAAGAAAAGATTAAAAGATTCAAATAAAGGTTAAAAGGGGAAACATGTATAAGTGCTCCAAGAACACCTTTTTGACACAACGGTGCAGTGAAATGATGCAAAAGTGATGTATAGTGAGGACATAATAATTAGGAAAAGGGCCAAAAAGCAACTCTTTATCATAATGCCAAATTATAACTTCAAAAATAAATTGAAAAATAGATGGAAAAACATAATTACATAGCTCATACATGCACCGAAAATTCTAATTCACATTTGATTCGACCAAACACAACAATTCATATAAGCAGGTACACGTGCTATTTGATTGGTCATTTTCTCTAAAATTTAAACAAATCACACGACAAATATAAAACACTTCCCCTTTTCGTAACATTATTTTGGTCGAAACATGTTCTAGTTGGAATTAGTGCAATGACATGGTTAAAGAAACTTTATTTTTTTCAACCTCTCCAAACGACAACTGCTATCAAGAACAAATTCGACCAAAACCGATAACTGCAAGAAATCATATTCATTGAATAAATAATAAATCGTCATATAATTTTAAAAAATCCATTTTAATTTTAGCCAAGAATTAAGACTCTGAAAACTGGCATAATTAATCATTAATCAACCATAACAAACAGAAAAACACAGAAACAAGAAAGATCAAGAAACACACAAAGAATCCATGGAGAAACAGACATTTAATTTTTGATCTGAAAGAAGCCAAACCTGACAGCAGCAGAAGCAGATCCATCCTCAACAGTATCAGCAGCAGTTCTCTCTCTCTTCGTTCCCGCAGCTCTTCCAGACGAAAACCCATTAGGAAAATCCTTAGCAGTCAATATCCTTCCATACTCACCCCACGCAGAGCCCTTACCCTTCTCCGCCGTCGCACCACCACCGCCGTTGCCAAGACTCAGCCCCAAACCCAGCTCAAGTGCTGCCTCTTTCGACATGCCCATAAAGTCTTTTTCGGCTTTCGGAGTCTGCTCGGCCGACAAGCCAGTTCCACCTCCGCCTCCGCCACCACGGCCGCCGCCGCTTAATAAGGCGAGAGATGGTTCCATGACATAAAACGATAAGGGAAAGAAAATGGAAGGGTAGATAGAGAGAATTGGAGGAGATAGAAGGCAATAAAAAAAGGTGTTTAGAGAGGAAAGTGAAGGCGGAGAAAGGGCTGAGATAATGTAATGGCGGGTGGCGAACAAGGTGGTGGAGATAGTGATGATGTTGGGACCCATATGTCTGCTGCAAGTGCGCACAGCAATCTCTGAAATTCTCTTTTTCCTTAACTATTTTTTGATCCCCACATACGCCAACCCCAACCAGGGCCACCGCTGCGCTGGGGAATTGATGTCTTAATATATTTTGTTTTATATATATATATATATATATAATTTTAACTCGTCGACAAATTAATGTAATGAGAAGTAAATATTTTATATTTATTATATGATTAGAAAAATCAAAGAAAATGATAAATTAAATGATAAGTACAATATAGTTATATGCCAATAATATGAACATGGAGGCAGCCAATGAAAATGCCGAGACTTAGAGAAATGTCCTCGAGTTAGAAATTCTTACTCATACAATTATCATGCTCTTTTCGTCAATTATTATTATAATTGGATGAATTCAAACAAATAAATTTGAGCTACAATTTTCTCATTCTATCTATATTATATTGTATACTTTGGAACTCAATATAAATAAGTTTTCCTATTATCTCATACATTCGCAATTTGAAAAAAGAAACAATATCTAATTTCATGATTAATATAATAGTATAAAATTATTAATTAATTTCTTCTATGGATATATATTTTAACTTTATATATATATATTAAATTTAAATTAATACAACTTTAATAGAAGTAGAATTAAGTTGTTTAATTAAGAGAAAATAATGAATATAAAGAATGGACAAAAGAATATTAAGGAGAGATATACATGTAAGTTGTAACTTGAATGGGAGAGTGAATTGAAAAAAATATTATTTGTAAGGAAAAAAAATTTCTCTAATAAAAATATTAAAACTTTAAACATAAATTTCTTTTGAAATTTCTCATGAGATATGGTAGGTACATTAACATACATCGATATAATTTAATTACACAAACATTTTCTCATTTTTTTGACAATTTTTCTTCAATGAATGCGTATTACATTTGAATGTATCTATTTGTATGATTTAATTTCTAATTTTTGTAAGAATATCTTATTTTATCATTGACACTAACATTTGATAAATATTTAATTCTAAATTTATAACTATAATATACCAAATTTTAATATCTGTAATAGGAAATTTTTATAATTTCTCAAAACATCAGAATATATCAGTATAATTAGTCATCTAGTAGTGAAATAATATTTAATTACCCTAATTAAATAAATTACGAGTTTCTCCGACAACAATCCCTTACATCTTCATGCTTAAAAATGTTGTAGCCAACTTTATGTTCATGCACTCATGTCAGTCTAGGACAACAATGAATCTTTCTCGAGGCCTACAAATATATGTACACATTATTATAAATTTGTATAATAATATTTATTTATTATTACACGAATTGAAATTGTTGGAAAGACATAGGACAGTCAAGACTGCCTTTTTGAATAGGGAATTCTGGGATACAACTAAGAAAAGCAACGCCACGAAAATAAAGGAAGAGCTGCAATGATGTATGCCAAAAGAAAATACATAAAATAATAAGGAATTACATTTATTTATTAACGATTTCCAAATTATAAGAAATAGAAAATCAAATTTCTGGGGAAGTTAATACAGTTTGTGGGTTATCATAAGGCATGCATTTGAATTTAATTCTTAATATTTAGTAATTATTAATTACGGGTTGGGAAATTGAATTTGACTATATTGAGTTTTTGATATGCAAAATACTACTAATTATCGGTGATAAATATTCATATTTTACTTTAAAAATATTAAAAATAAGAAAATTAAATATGTTAATATAATAAAAAAAAATAAAAATCAATAATTTGATTAATAATTATTGTGCTAGTTCACAAATAGCCTGGAAATGCAATCACGCTGAACAGGTATTTTTCAATCTCTTCAATAATCATTTATATATTCCCCACAGCAATTATGACCTCAATTTAATTTCATAAATGCCTTATTATTTTTTTTTAAAACTTTAAATGCCTTATATTAGTAACGAAGTATCTACATTTATCCTTTCTTAAAGAAGAGAAAAGAAAAAAAAAAGGGGCGGTCATATATATAATTTGTTGAGATAACAAACATAACCTAAGGTTCAATCTATGCATAATAATTTCACGTCAAATTTAAAAAAAATTACAAACCTCTTTACAATATATCCTAAGAATTGGCCTAACACGTGATATCACCTTCATGAACTTAGAAATCAAATATTAGTTAGTAAATAACAAGATTAACAGAGAGAGCTCATAAATAATTAGAGATAGAATTCATTCTAATCGGAGGGATTTAGTTGTAACTTCGTCAATTCCTCGACGGGTGAAATTTTTACAAGTAATCAAATTTGGGGGGAAGTGTGTGTAATTGTGTCAAATATGATCGATATTATATCATTGTTTTATGTATGTTCACAAAATTGATAATAATTCACTCTTCTTTTGATTTCATTTTTCCTTTCACAAACATCCCCTTATATTAAATGTGGAATAAACATATCCAAATTAAAAGTCCAAACAAAAAGATTAGAAATGGCATTAGTGCTTATTAAATTAATTACTGTCAGAAACTTTAGTAAAACCCAATATAATTAAATAATGAGATAATTATTTTTTGTCATCCGTACTTTGCGCGTTTTCCAATTTACGATATCGGACAACTTTCATTGCAAACCGCCATCTGTATTTTGCATTTTTAACAAACCGCCATCTAAATTTTTTTTTTTAGTGGTTTTGCCAATTGGCCAAAAAACTTGATACGTGACATGTTTAGAAATGCGCCACGTCAGTTATATTTTCACCAAAACCACCAAAAGATGACGGTTTATTAAAAATGTAAAGTTGAGATGGCGGTTTGCAATGAAAGTTGACCGAGATCGTAAATTACAAAAACGCGCAAAGTACGGATGACAAAAAATAGTTATCTCTTAAATAATTGTTACTCATTAGCAAGATCTTAATGAGGATTTAGGTGTCCCTACTTTAATTAACAAGAAAGGTTAAATAGTTTAAAGTCTGGAAAATTGAGTCTTTTAACAAGAATATTGCAAGTAATTGTGCTGCTCCATGCTTGCTTTGCTTTCCTTTGTTTTATTGTGCTGTCCACTATACAGAGGACAATCACTACCCAACTTTGTTTTCGAAATTGGGGACCTATAACGTATCCCTAACCAGTAAAGATAGTCAATAACTTGCTAAATAATAAAAATGAAAAAAATATTAAGGATTTAAAAGTATTTTTTTTTTGTTAATTGATTTCATTTCGACCCTTTGAATTTATTTTTTAAAAAATATATTGATCGGTCATATCGGATGACACATGAACAACTCTGAATGAATAAAAAAAAGGTGAGTTCGAAGCTCGCAGGAGAGCGAGCTCAAGCAGAGCCCCGGGGAAGGAGGCAAATCTGGTATAAAGGAAGGCGAGTGGTAACGTAGAGGCAAGGTCGGTAACCCATAACTGAGAGATAAGGAAGAAAGATTCACCAGGCGATCACGTAAGACTAAAACTTTAATAAGACTCTCTTTTTCTATATAAGAAAACACTAGCTAGGTCAAGTATATCAGACATAGATCACACACGGAGGAAAAGAGAGACAAAGAATTGATTCGTCAAATACTTATTATATATATACTATTACTATTTTTTTAAAGGCAATAGATATAACAAAAATATGTTGAGGTTAGTTGGACTATTGAGATGAGACGTTGAATCCTATAAAAACAAAGAGGAAAATATACCGTGTTTTGGTTAGAGTAATATTTCAAATATAATTGGATATGCAACTGATTAATATTTCAATCAAAAGTATAACTACTACGCGATATAAAGTGGTGTCACATCTTTTATTATTACCGCTTGTTGATTTTGTTTTGTTGCTGAGTTATTGTATGAACTATAAATGATTTGAATTTCAATTGTTGCATATGTTATATTAGTCATCTTTGCTAGGATTCTCTCTCAAATAAAAATGGAATGGTTTTTGGTCAAGTCATACTGCATACTGCAACAATCAAGACATTCAGCAAACATATCTTAGTCAAGGATTGGATTAGAGTATGGAAAGATTCTGACCTACTCCAACGGATACATTCCTTATGACTCCACTCTGAAGTCGTTCTATATAAAACCCGACTGGAAGAAGAGTTAAATGATCTCTATAAGTCTATAAGTGCAAGATAAGTTTATAATTTCGTAAGCGTAAAATTGGTATTCTCATGAGTATTGGTGATAATTTGAGATAATTCTGATTTATATTAATGTAGTTCTTTGATGTGATGAAGGTTTGATTGTAGTTTTTGGTACTAATACCAAAGTTCAAATAATTTTTCTTTTGTTTGTTTTGAGAGAAATAAGTTTATTAATCTCACAAGTGTTGGATCGTAAGGGATTACAAGGTTTTACTCGCAATCTTAAAGCTTAATATCTTAGCAAAACTCGAAAGCTAACAACTTACAGATACGAGTAGACTTGTAGAACTTGTATAAATCTATGGTACATTTATATTTCTAGTGTTTTATTCCATTTTAATTTTGTTTGACGTGTACTTATACTTTGCTCTTTAAAAATTTAAAAAAAAAAAAAAAAAAAACCAGTTAAGTATGAATTCACCCCTTCTTGTATCACCATTTGACTAAAATATATAATAAAATCCCAAGATAAACACCACTAAGAAAAATAAAAATAAAAATAAAAAAATGTAATATTTTAAGCTCATGAATATTTCGAATACTTTATCCCTGTCATTAATTATTAGTAGCTTGAAAAGAAAGAGGGAACAAAGCCTAAAGGCTTTAACCTTATCAACATATAACCTTTTCTTTTATAATTGTTAAAAGAACAAAGTTAACTTTAGTGGCATACACTTTCAGTAAAATAATTAATTAGAATTCAGCAAATTAATATAAAGGGGGAAAGCCAACTTTTGCCTTACAACGAAGTCAGGTCAGTCTTTAGGAACAACAAATTAGTACTTGTGTTAATTACCTCTAGATTATATATAATTCTAAGAGATAGTTTACTTTACTATAAATGAGTGTATTAGACTATTAGTTATTTAATATATCAATTTTTATGTTTACTAAAATATTGTAAGAGGCCTACACTATTAGCAAAACTCAAAAAAATATAAGAATATACTATGCTATTTAACAACTCCAAAAAAGAGTTTTTAATTAACATTATTTGAATTTAGAAAAAAAAAAAAACACACTTTCTTGAATTCTTCTCATTGATATTCAGATTTGGGAAAATTCTCAAATTTGGTATTCTTTTACTTATCTGTTTGCAAAGTTGGTCCTCGTATAATCTTCTTAATTACATCTTGATCTCTTTATTAGTTAGATATATTTACACTTATAATCTCTTTTATAAATTTTGGGACCAATGACCACACTTTTACTCCTTACTAGTGAGGTGAACGTGCGTTGCACGTTTATCATTTAATTTTTTAAAATAAATTTAGCTATTATATTTATTGAACAAATTAAGATATTAAAAATATTTATTTTGATTAAATAAATATACACATACAAAAATATTTATATGAAATTTCTCTTTCAAATCATCTACGATAAGTAGAAATTCGAAGTAGAGAACATCCAAATAGATAAGCAATAAAAATATTTGAAATTTTGTTATTATATAAAAATATATATATTTAAGTGTATAGTAATTTGGCCAAATAATTCTAGCTTTTAAGCATAAGTAATAGTTTATAACTTTCAAATATATTTAATAAAATGATGAGACATGTAAAAATTATAGAACAAAACCTAAAAGATCACCCAATTTTGCCGGTGGAGCATCCTAAACGTAGTAATCATCTTGAAACTTATGACCTATTCTCATCAGTTTATCGGTCATCATGTTTCTTTTTCTAGAGATTTATTTAATTCAAGTTTCGTATGGCCTTTGGAGTAAACTTTATCAATTAAATTACATTTCTCATTTGTTCCATTTCAATATCCTTCATTGTTATCCATTTCAAGACCATCTTCGAATCAATGCCCACTTTAGTCATCGAAAAGTGTCTTTCCCAAGTTAGTGTTAATACTCCGCGTAAGCTCAATAACTCCACTATATTATTTAAACTCTACTAAGATCCATAGCGTATCCTAACACCCATATTCAGCTGTCATCTAGAATGACGCCCCTGTCATCTCAAATGATTCCCCTGGTTATAAAAGCTCACCTCAGAGTTTAGTTTCACCAATCTTTTCTCGAGTTTATTCCACGATAACTCAGTGCATATTTTTCTTTTATATGTATTTTTTGTCGACACTGATTAGTGTTGAGGTTTCATTAACTCTTTTATGTGACGAAGAGTGGAACTTCTAAGTTTCATAACATTTTGATAGCTCCATTGGTTCCATATTTTTCAAAGATTTTAAAGCGTCAAGATCAAGACAATCCACTCATGATAATCAGATAACATATTACTCTGAATTTTGTTATAAAAGCTCTCTTTGAGACCGTTCGACACTCGCATGCCATGGAAATTTCGTTCAGTTTGTGCATCAATAATCTTGTCTGACACCCGAAGTGCGAATGGACAACTTCTGAGCATGTGGTCCACATATTCATGTCCTATATAGCAGCGTGTACATACATCACTTTTTCTAAATTTTCTGTCATATTTCAGTACATTCATGAGCAAGCTATCATGTTAGCAAGCCACAAGAAAATTTTAAACTTTTAGGGACAAAGTAATTTTCAAATTCATTTCCAATTTTTCTCCCATGTCTCATCCGACACCATAAGTAGACTATAACCGATTTATAGGGCAATTTGTCGTTAGTTGACCCAATCAAAACTCTCTTATCTCCGTTATCATGCAATGCAATTAGGACATTAAGTATCTCATCCACCACCTCCTTAGGCAATAACGTTTTCAACTTATGTAAGTTTCAATTTTTATTTGTGCAATGGATTACATACCATCAGATCTTTATCCTTCTCATGAATCTTAGCTCCAAAGATGTCCGCTAGTTTGCTTGTGATAACCATCTATCAATCCATAGAGACGTCCATTCAACTGGTTCTAACTATCCCCTTGCATGCTCGGGAAGCCATAAGTGGAAGCTTATGTTCAAGAATGAGAACATCCTAGCAGCAATAACCATCTTGAACCTTATGACCTATCCTCGCCAATTTATCCATCATCATGTTTCTTTCTCTCGAGATTTATTTAATCAAAGTTTCTCAAAATCTTTGGAGTAACCTTCGCCAATCAAATATTACATTTCTCATTAGTTGTTTTTTAGTATCCTTCATTGTTATTCATTTAACGGTCGTCTCCAAATCAATCTCCACATTAATTTTTGAAAAGTATCTCTCCAAAGTTAGTTTTAATCCTTTAGGTAAGTTCAATAACTTTGCTACATTATTGAAACTATACCAAGATTCATAACATATATATCCTAGCATTCATCTCCAATTGCCATCTCGAATGATGCCCCTATTGGTGTAGTTATAAAAGCTTCAATCCGATTTTAGTTTTACCCATCACTTCTCGAATTTATTTCACGACAACTAAGTGCAGATTTTCTTTTGCCTGTGTTTTGTGTCCTTATTGATTATTACTAAGGTCGTAGATAACTCTTTTATGTGGCGAATAACAACATTTCTAAGCTTCATAACATTTTGATAGCTCCATCGGTTCCATGTTTTCCAAAAATTTTAGAGCGTCAAGATCAACACAACCCACCCAGGATATTTTAGGAACATATTACTCAGTATTTTGCTACTAAAGCTCTCTTTGAGCCCATCTGACACTCGCAAGTTTTCCCTAAATTTTCTATCATACTCCAATACATTTGTAAGCAAGTTATCATATTGGCAAAGCCACAGGAAAATCTTGAATTTTTGGGGTAAGGTAATTTTCAAATTCATTTAAAGTTTTTTCTTGCATGTCTCATCCGACGCCATAAGTAGAGTATAGTCATTTTATAGGAGAATTTATCTTTTGTTGACACAATTCATTCTCTCTTATCTCCATTATCATGCAACACGTTAGGACACTAAGTACCTCATTCACCACCTCTTTGGACGGTGATGTTTTCAACTTATTTAGGTTTCAATTTTTATCTTTTCCAATGAGATTACATTCCATAAGATCTTTATCCTCCTCATGAATGTTATCTCCAAAGATGTCCGTCAGTTTGCCTTGTGATAACCATCTATCATTCCATAAAGATGTCCCTTCACCGTTCCCAATCCTCCATTTTCAAAATGGTTCCACCATCCAAGTGTTTTTAACTATCCCCTTCCATGCTCGGGAAACCCATAAGTCGAGGCTTATATTCGATCAAGAATGTTATCCCTTTTTAAATATTTTTTTGATGTATAACGTCATCTCCTTGTTAAGCATTCTTCATCCCGTTTTAGCTAGCATCACTATATTTTCTTTTGGGTTTCTCTAAAACCCAATGCACATTCTTACTTCTTTGCAGTCACCTTCTTTCACTCTACAAGATGGGTTCGTTCCTTGTTATATTAATCGCCTAAAGAAAGTTGTGCTTGAGTGGATCAAGTTTATCGTACATCTGATTAGGGAGCCATTTGTGTGCATGTGGTTGATGGAGATCGAGATCGTGATGGACTTAATAAGTGTCATTCGTCAATAAATATTTGTCATTTTGGCTTTCTATCCCAAGAGATGCTTTTTGACTCTATTAATCACAATCGGGAAATGCTCATTATAATTACAACTAAAGTTCATTTGCACCCCCCAAATAGTTCCTTAAGTTGTATGTATTTTCCATGCCCATAATTCTACTAACCTACTGTTTTAAATCATTTGTCGCGTAAGGTGCAAACAACACATGTGATTTGCATAAGTTTAATTTGAGGCCCAACTCCTTGCAAAACATCTCAACCACACTTTTAATGCACTTTGCTCCATCCACGATAGGTTTGACTCCCAATATTAAGTCGTCCTCAAAAGGCAAGTGTGAGATCATGTAAGAGCTTCACTAATATACCATAATTGGCTTCCAGGTCCGGTCGAAATGGTCTCTTCAATTATATATGTAAGTTGTTCCATACATATTACAAACAAATAAAACGAACGTGATTACCTTATCTAATGCCACACATCCGTACAACCTCCGTTGGTTCACCATTCTATAGAATCTTCGATTGTATCCGCTACATTCTGCTCATAATGATATTGATGATTTTCGTCGGGAATTTGAAGAAAGTTAAAAGTCTTTTTAGAAATTCCACTGGGTTTTTTCGTACGCTGTTTCAATATTCAATTTCAGCACCATGCCCCTTTTTTACCGTTGGAGTGATGTAGCGTAACACTTATTCAGACATCAAAATATTGTAATAGGTGCCTTGGTCAGGAATGAAGCTATTCTAGTTTGATCCCGCAATTTTTTTAATATACGGTTTAAACGAAGTATAATCATCTTGGTGATTATTTTGAGCAATATGCTGCACAACGTAATTGGCTAAAACTCGTTTATTTTTGTCGAGCAATAATTTTTGAAATTAGACAAATAAACACCCGATAATCTTTGTTGGTTGCTCATTCATTGTCTATTTTCAGAGCATTCATCTGATTCTTTCTTCTTCTCATTATGGCTGACAGATGAAAGAAACTTGTTTGTTTATCCCTAAATTTGAGCCAATTAATTATCAACTCTTAAACCAAATCATCTCTTTTTGTTGCAATAGTTTATTATATTCTGCCCTCAATTCTTCCTCCAAATCATTTAAATATTTACCTTGTGTGTATCATGCATAATGCTTTAGAAATTCTTTGTATTTTTGTTTTTTGTTTTTTTTTTTGCTTTTCGAGCACATTGAAAACTATTCAAGAACCATTGTTTCTGGGCAATGATCCCAAGTCAAAATGTACTTCAAATTTTGATTCGGTCAATAAGTTGTATATTGCTACTTTGGAGAATGTAAAAATAAATTGATAACTATTGGATCAATCTCATTTAGATTAAATTAAAAAAAATTTCATATCGTTTCTTGAACTCACACCAAATCTAACATTTTGAAATTTTTAATCTAATCTTCAAAATTTTGTTACCATTACGCTTTATTAATTCTCACATATATTTCTAAAGATATTTCACAGTCGTTCTTAAATTTGGTATTCATATGCATATACATTAAAATCAAGTAATTCTTTTTTTTAACCAACTATTCTTTATCTCTTTTTTATTTAATTTATCTCTTTTTTATATTCTCTTTGTCATTTGATCTTGCATTCTATTTTTTTATTTGTATTCTTCTAGTGAGTATTATTTCAGATTTATGTTTATTTTTTTTATAATTGATTTTATATATATAGTAGAAATAATTAAAAGAGTATATTTATATAAATGTTTAATCGAATATTGTAAAAATTATGTATAAAATTAGTATATATCTTATTTTTATATGCACACATATTGAGTTTTCTTAGTATTCTTAATTTAAAGTAACTTTGGTCTGAGAACCTACAATTCTAAATTGTAGAATTAAGAAACCAAAAACGCTATTTGTGTTTTGAAGTATCATATAAACTAAATGAAGATTATATGGTTAGTTGGATTTAGATAATTAAAATTATATTAGTATTAGTTATAAAAATTATTACATTAGGATTAATTAATTTATTGAAAAATATTTTATGTAAATCATAAATTATATTATTTTGTTAATTAGATAAGTTTATAGAATTATAATATGATTATAATTTAAGATATGGATTTAGATAATTAAAACTATGGACTTATATAATTAGACTTACATTATGATTGATTTATTGAAAGTTATTCTATGTAATTTATTTAAATAATATTTTATTTTACATAATTACAAAATTTTATAAAGTGAATCAATTTGTTGTTTTTCAATTCATTAGATATATCTCATTATAACATTTTAAATTATAGGCCTCAAAATTAAAAAATAGGCAACTTATATTATAAAATTTGAATACAATTAATTAAAATTATAGAATTAAGAAACCAAAAACGCTATTCGTGCTTTGAAGTATTTAGTTTATATTTTATCATATAAACTAAAGGAAGATTATATGGTTAATTAGATTTAAATAATTAAAATTATATTAGTATTAGTTAATTAAAAATATTACATTAGGATTAATTAATTTATTGAAAAATATTTTATATAAATCATTAAATTATATTATTTTGTTAATTAGATAAATTTATAGAATTATAATATGATTATATTTTAAGAAAGTTTATTGATTTAGATAAATAGAACTATGGACTTATATAATTAGACTTACATTATGCTTGATTTATTGAAAATTATTTTATGTAACTTATCTAAATAATATTTTATTTTACATAATTACAAAAATTTATTAAAATAAAGTGAATCAATTTGTTGTTTTTCAATTCATTAGATATATCTTATTATAACATTTTAAATTATAGGCCTTAAAATTAAAAAAATAGACAACTTATAATATAAAATTTGAATACAATTAATTAATATAGTAATATTAAAACAATCCTTGTTGAACTATATATCTTTTCTAGGTAAGTTGGAGAAATTTTACTTATACAAAGAATCCTATTTTATGTTAATATGTGCTTTTTAAATATAATTAATTAATAATCTATAACATGTATTTACATCAATATCCTTGACTAATAATTATTGAAATAATTATTGTGAGGATATTTTAGGCGATCCGTATTTTGTAAGAAACTATTCGTGCTTTTATAAGATATATAGATATAGATATAGATATAGAAGATTTGCTAATTAATTACAAAAATCCTATTTTTTAAGTGATGTGTCTACGTCCTTAAAAGGATTTAGTCTATTGATGTTATTTCCTATTGTGATCTTACTCCTTGATTAACCTTAGATTTGGTATCCCTTATGTTTTTTAATTGACACTTCTCCAACATTGATATCCCAATATGGTAGAATTCTCCTCGAATTCTAGATTATCTGCCAACTAGCGAGTTGATCATGCGCTCTGTTGTCCATAGTCCAATTCAATATTGTTGAGTTGTTCTCATTCTTATTGCTAGTGTTGAACCTAGGGCTTGTCCTGTATCGAGTTGAGAGATGAGACACCACCACCTATATGCAAACAATTAATGTGGATTTACAATAATAACAAGGGAAAATTGCAAAAATGGTATACCAAGTCCCCCATTTCAGCAATCGTGGTACAGGAACTTTTCCGGTGGCAAAAGAGACCTGTAACTACCAAAATTCAACAATTGAATGCATAAAGTCGCCGGAATACCCAAAACCGTTCCGGAAACCCGACCCGCCCGCTTATGTGTCAGATTTGAGCTTATGTGGCAATACCACTTGTGACACCTCAAATACCATCCGCCATGTATAATGCTTTAGCTAATTAAAAAAAATTAAAAAATCCACATGGCGGATGGTATTTATAATATTACATTTATCATAGAATAAAAAACTTAAAATAATATGTTTTATAAAATTTAATTTTTTTTCAGATGCCTATAAATGTATATATTTTAGTATTGAATTTAATTAAAAAAAATAATATAAAAAATTTAAAAATAAAAGAAAATTATTGTTTCAATATAAATACAATTGAAAAGATTAAGAAATAAAACAATATTTAAAGGGCAAAAAATTTATTTAATATTTCATTTAGTTAAAAAAATATCTAAAATAAAAAACTTAAAAACAATATATACTATTTTCTTTTTATTTTGTTATTTATTCTTTTTAAAATTTAAATATTGAATATTTGTATATATTTGTATAATATATTAAATCATTAAATAAGAAGTGTTTTGTATTATTTTTTGTTAGTATATATATATATATATATATGATGGGGTCAAAATACGATCGTCCCACGTTAGGACACGTGGCATCACCGAGATGATGACATCTGTCTCCCCAAGGTTGCACCCATCAGTTCACGAGCGCTAAGCCCAACGAGCGCTGTCACTCTCACGAGCGCCCTTCATACTAAATAATTGGCACGCCCACGTGCCAAGGGAGCCCTCTTCGAGCGTCACACTCCCTCAGAGTGGCCTCCCCTTTGGCTCGTCACTTGAACTGGAGCCTTCATTCCCCTCAGCGGATATCTTGGCTTCCAATATTCCAGGTTGTCACGAGCGCGCTCTTAAGCCCTCGTTACCAACCATCCAAATGGCTCTCTGACACAACGTACATGCCCGCGCACCTGCCACTGTTGCCAGCACTAACTTTTGGCCGCTTTTGCAGAAGATTCCTCCTAGGTTTCTCTCTCACGGCGCCACGTGTTAGGGCAACATTCGGCCAGGACCACTTGAGGCAAATGACCAAAGGGCCCTTGACCCTCAACTATAAATAGCTAAAGTCATCTTCTGCACTGGTAAGCATTCTTCATCACTCAAACTGTGACTGAACTTACATTTCTTCAGACCTTGAACTGACTTGAGCGTCGGAGAGCCAAACTGGGTATCACCCCCAGTTCCCCCAGCTTGGCCTTCTGACTTTTATTGTGCTTGTCCCAACAGGTAGAACCCCCTTTCTCTTCTCCGGCGAATCTCCGACGGTTTCCTCCACCATTACAAATCGTAAAGTGATCGGATTCGGATCCACCCTTTTCTGAACCCATCAATATATATATTTGTTCTCTTCAAACATGTTTTATTTCTTAACTTAATATGAAAATTGAACATTTTTTTCTGAAAGGATGAACATTTAACATTTTAATTTATTTTAGAAAACGAAAAAAGAAAAAGAAGAAGAAACAATCACAAGAAATCAAAATACAGTAGCCGAATTTTGGGCAAAATGCCACCGGAGTGCCTCAGCATCCCACTAAGGCGGCGGTAGCGCAAGCACTCCTCCCAATTGCAACATCATACCCACCAAAAAAACTCCTCAAACAAACGCAACATCGGCGTCTTGCCATTGAAACCACCACCAGCGGGCGCCGTCACGACCACCACCAGCCCCAGATCTGTCGCTGCCTTCCGAGATCTTTCCCCCTGTTCATATTTTATTCTCCTTTTCTTTAGTTGCTGCCACCAGCACCAGCCCTATCACCAGCCGCCACCATCGCCATTAACACCATAACAACAACTGTGGCCTTCAACACAACACCGCGATCTAGATCTGCACATTTGTTGGGGGAAGTTTCACGGGTGCCTCAGGTCATAACCGCACCATCTCAACCATTAAAAACTAGGGCTTTCTGGGGTAATTTCATTTTTGGGTGAAATTTGGGGGGAAAATGGTAGGGGAGGTTATTTTTCGAGAAATAAAGTATGAAAAATGTTTGAATGTTTTTGCAGCGATGAGATTTGTTAACCTTATTCTTTTTCTGATTTTTTAGAAATTAGTATATATAATTTTTAAATTTTTTATGTTAGAAATTTTTAATTAAATTCAATATTAAAATATTGTTTATTTCTTAATCCTTTTTACTATATTGAAACAGTAATTTGCTTTTATATTGTTTTATTTCTAATTAAATTTTATAAAACATATTATTTTAAGTTTTTTATTTGATACCATGTGCCACGTATTTGATGCTTTTGAATGACAACTGGTGGATGGTATTTGAGGTGTCACAAGTGGTATTGCCACATAAGCTAAAATCTGACACATAAGCGGGCGGATCGGGTTTTCGGAGCGGTTTTGGGTATTCCGGCGACTTTATGCGTTCAATTACTGAATTTTGGTAGTTACAGGTCCCTTTTGCCACCGGAAAAGTTCCTGTACCACGGTTGCTGAAATGGGGGACTTGGTATACCATTTTTGCAATTTTCCCTAATAACAATATATATATTTCGAATTTGATTGCTTCACATTCCTGAACATTGGAATACTAGAGGTTTATCGTTTCGAATAGTGATGCTTCTAACGTCTAAGTCAATATAGAGGTTTCCTTCCTCAGGAACAAGCAAACAAACATAATATCATACCAATCAACCAAAAGAAAGCATTCTTGGACAATATAATTAGTAATAAACATTTATATTTGTGAATTGATAAGTCACGGATTCGAATCTCATTGGGGTGTGCGTGTCTGAATTCAATTGTAGAATTCATGAATATTACTCTTAAGATTAAAACCATAAAGAACCAACCATTTCGTACTCCGCACATTAGTGATTAATTATGAAATAAAACGCCAACCCTAAGAATTCATGTCACAAATTTTAACTCTAAGAAAGAAAGACAAATTAAAATATGTCTAGACATAACTATAGCTAGTTCAGAAACCCTATACCGCCACCGGCCAACAAATTATAAATGTCAATTTCATTGTATTTAACAATTTAAGAAGAGTGACCAATACGACAGTCCCCTCGACATAGCTGTACTAAAGGCCAACATCCATTCACAAAAACAAACACAACCAAATGAAGTAAAGAAGAGTTCCTCTTCATTGTCAAGAGTAGTTTCGTTTGAGAAATTAAGAAAAAAAACAAAAAATAAAAATAAAAATAGCACTAGGCGAAATGAAGGATTAGTACTATTTTCCCAAATCTCCTAGCCACATAACAAAGGGAAAATTCTATTCCGACTGATTTGGCCAAACCTATCTAACCATACAAGTATAGTCGGACTGCGTGGTTACTCTTTCTCAAATGTACACCGATCGATCACTCCATAAACTATAACATTATCTTCGTCGTTGTCGCGTGATCGATCCTGGCTCGGCCAAAACCTCGATATGTGCAAGAATTTTCCACGAATTACATAAAAAGGTAACCAAACTCGCGTATTTTCCCCTCATTTTTTCTCTACATGAAAGATCCCAATATATATGTACTCATACAAAGGATCGACCCGGAGTAATAGTGGACGGGCTCTGGAATTTTCCAGCGCGCTTCTTCTTCCCCGGAGGTTTACCACATATGCACTGACATTCGTACCCGAAAATATTCCCAAAACACGAAAACAACCCGCTGCTGCCATTGTTTGGCCGGCGAGGGTTTGTTGTAACGGTGCCGGATGATTTATAGCTGCTAGTTGAAAAACCGCCGCGGTCGTACAACGGCGGCAGCTCCATGCGCCACCTCTCGAGCTTAGATCTCAACCCCTCAACACTCTCATCTAAGCTCCACCCATCCAGGACGGAGCTCTGATTATCCGGCTGCTCTAACGGGTACTTCCTCTCCGCCATCATTGCCGCTGCCACCTCCGACGGCGACGGGCCCACCTCAGAATCAGAAAACAGAGAATTACCCTTCTTCACGGGCGCCCCCATCACGCATTTCCCCTGGGGGGTCAAAACCCCCTTTGGCGGCGGCGGAGGCGGCGGCGCGCCGAATGGGAAACCGCTGCTGCTGCTGTACTTCGATGCCGATCTCGGCAAATTTGATTTCGCCGTCGTCATGCTGCTGATCTTCGACGGCAAGATCAGATCGTTTCTCCCCGTATTCTTGTTGTAAAGGTTCGAATCCGACGAATTGGATGTTGTTTCAGTTTTCAGAAAAACCGACGAAGATTCTTTACTGAGAATCGAATCACTCAAAACCGAACTCGGTTTCCCCTTCTTCTTCACCGGAGACCTCTCCCGGAGCTCCGCCCCACTTATCACCGAACTCGCCTTCCCCATTTTCTTCATCCTAAACGGATCAACACAATCCTCGATACTCAAAATCGAGCTCTCCGGCGCCATTACAGTCTCTGCTTTCGGTGCAAGCACGGAATTGGTGTTCTGGCTGCTGGGGATGTTGGCGTCTTTGGGCACGAGTACTGTTTCTGCTCTGGGTGCGAGAATATTATTGGCGTTGCTGGGGTTGACGTTTAAGGTGTCGAATCCGAGAATTGAGCTGCGCTCGCTTCTGACGCGGCGGAGGACGGGCTTTAGGGTGGAGGCGTAGACGCTGCTGTCGTTGTCGTCGTTGTTGTTACCGGCGGCGGCAGCGGGGAGATTTGGTGGGTCGTCGTTGAGATCGCGGTAGCCGACGGCGGACATGCTGAGTTGGGTGTATAAGGGCATGCTTCGCATGCTGCTGTCGAGAAGGGCGACGCCGATGTTGAGGATCCCCTGAGGACGGCCGGAAGGTCGCCGGATCTGTGTCATGTATGTGTAATCCGATCGTTAAAGACGAACACGTGAAAATTTGCATGCATGCATGCATTTTATATATTACATTAATTATATGCTAATGAACCGATAAATTACATTTTCCTTATACCAACTTATCCATTTTAGCGATTTTGAAGACAAAACAAATTTTTATCTTTAGAATTAAATAATTTAGTACGAAAATTGAACGAAACTGCCTTTTTATGGCAGAAAATCGCCCCAATTTTGCTTGGACATATGCAAAACCAGACTGCTTGTCGGCAGGTATTTGGGGATTCCGAAATTTCTGATCAAATTTGATACTAAATTGAGGTTTTGCGGAAATGCATATGCTCATACAATCACTAATTTATAAATTATAAATAAATATTGAATGTTAATTTTTGTGTACTATATACAATATTCATTAAAAACTTGGAATGTTCATCAAAATTTATTAAAATTCGAGATGTACTCTAATCAATTCTTAGAATATGTCTATGCATGTAATTAATGGATTGTATACAAATATGTATAACATCTGAAACCAAAAAAAGAAAAATGTATAACATCTGAATTAGATACGGAGTTAAGGAAAGTTGGAGGGTAAGTTTGCCTGCCCTCTAGCAAATCGATATAGATCTATATGAATTTTACGTACATTTCTCAAATTTGGTAATTTTATTCTCAAAATAATATAAATAACTTTCATGTATTTCATTTAATATTGCGCGTGCATGCACAAGAAATGGACAGATGAACTGTTAAATCATTACCTGAAGGGCAACAAATCGCATCCCCATAGTGTGGTTGCGCTGATTCCTCGCCGGCGGAATAAGGTTTCCGACGAGCACACGAACGGTCCCCACGAGCACATCTCTGAACCAATGCTGGGCGTGGATTTGGATCATCACAGCAGAGGTATCTCGCCGGAGAAACTCCTCGTCCACCCTGAACACAAACTTATCATTCCAAGTCGGACTATTGTTCCCCTCGGAATCGATGCTCGACGTGAGCTTCCGATTAGGGTTCATCCACGCCGTCGCGTACGTCTTCATCTTCTTCGACACCGGCTCCAGATCCTGCGCCGATATAATATTGATCTCGAGGAGCTGAAACGGCTTCGACGCCGGCGCCATTTTTTCAATCAATCAATCTAATAATTCTTTTATGGTGAATTGGTTTCTTTCCTTGTTTCTTTTTCTTGTTTTGAGCCGACAACGCGGCGCTTGGTTCCTCTCGTCGCCGGCCGGAAGGTGGACGACGAGGGGAACTGAGAGAGAGATTATGGATTTGGAAAGCAAAGAGATTAGAGGAGGAGAGGATGATCGCCTCTCCACAGCGCATGAAATGAGGGGGATATTAGTATATGAAGAGGAAGAAATGAAGAGAAAAGAGAGGGGGAGATAGATATGCTAGTTTTGACTAATGTTGTGAATATTATTAGGGGTTGTTGGGAATGGATATTGTCCTTTCTTTTTGGGATGTTTTTATTTTTAGTAGTGATAAACTAATGAAGGGGGTGATGCTTCTTGTGCACCTGATTTTTTCCTATATGGATGGGCAAACAATAGGGTATAGTACTCAATATAAATTATAGTCGGGTTTGGATCATTTTTATTTCATCCACCCACACACGTCACGTGTATCTACAGATGATTGAGATTAAAAAATAAATGATTGTGATACCAATTTCTTATCAAACAAACAAGGGTTAAATGCAATAATATAAACGGAACAATGAAAAAAAGAGTTTGAAGAAATTAGCATGGAAATAAGGGAAAAGAATAAACATACCTCGAATATTTACTTAATTATTTTGATTTTCTGTTCGATTCAATTCTAAAACAATAAAGAACGTAATTTGTCCCGCCGTTTAGTTTCAATTCAACTTTACGATTTTCATTCAAAAAATTCGTTTATGAATAAAATGCATATAAGATTAATTTTTATCGTGTACCATACGATATTATTATCTAATCATTTATTTTTAAAAGTTATAAATTCCAAAATCAAAGTCTTAACTTTTCATTTTGAAACGGAGAATATGTATATTTGATTAATTTTCACCTTTACCGTCTTTCATCCTATTCTTTCAAAGACCACCGAATAATATAATCCAGCGCCGATCAATATTATATTAAATTAAATCAAAATTTTTGAATATTTGTATACGCAAAATATTATTAAAAAGAAATTTACATTTTAGCCGTTTGGATCTAAACTCCTTATGAGATAAAAAAAAATAAAAAAAAAGATAAAAATGCAAATTTGGTTATGTAAGTTTGCAATTTTGACAATTTAGTCCTGTTCGTTTCAAAATTTACATCAAGTCCTGTAAGTTTGTAACTTTGATATTTTTGATCCTGTCTATTTCGAAATTTGCAATTAAATCATGTAAGTTCTAAATTTTGCAATTTGTGTCCGAGTTCAAACGGCGCGGGTCGTGCCTGAATTCAAATCGTGACAGACTCTTTTTTGTTTGAGTTGCTCCATGCATGCAAATCGGAAAACCTCACTTGTCTTGAACTGGAACAAGTACATAGATATTTTTATAGGATCGTAGTTATCCGTTTTCGGTTTGTTGGCCGATAAGATTTATAAGATTGACCAGCCAGTTGGGATGGTTTAGCTATTCTATTCTTTTATATTGAAAAGAAGTTGGTTGTTTAAACGAGTCACCTTCTTATAGGCTCCGGTGGACGACACGACATTTTCGTTCAAATATAATTATATTTTTTTTATTTAAATTTTCTTTTATTAGATACTATGATGCACGGACACGCGGACACGGCGACACGGACACGACACGACACGGATACGGCGACACGGATTTTTTCTTGAATTTTCCACGTAAGGAGTGTCGGACACGGTGTCCGACACGAGTGTCCGACACGACACGGCATGACACGACACGGCAAAATGATATTATTAGAAGTGTCCGTGCATCATAGATTAGATATGACATATGTATAATAATTTTTTTATACAAGTCAGATATTTTTTTCATGTTATCCAACTAAGTCAGCAAAGAAATGAGTTACATGGTAAATTCCGACAACTAATAAATTTTTCTACGAAAATCGGACACAAATTATAAAATTTTAGAACTTACAGGACTGAATTGTAAATTTTAAAAACGGATAGGACTGAAGTTGCCAAAATTAAAAATTTACAGAACTTAATTATAAATTTTGAAACGGACAAAACTAAATCATCAAAATTACAAACGTACAGGAACAAATTTGTATTTTTACCTTAAAAAAAATAATTCAATCATCATAAAGAATGACTGAAATTTACAATCACAAACCTAAACTCGCATGCAAACGAACACGTGGCGTGCTTTGAGTGACCTAAAAGGCTTAGTCATTCGACGAATCTAACAACATATTTGCAGTTTACGAGACAATTTGGGGAACTGGATTTGTGATTGTCCAAACGTGACGGAGACCAACCAAAGGTGAGTGTCTGAGAGCCATCAAATTCTTATAAAATACGATATCATTTTCCATTCTTGATTGCCAATTCTCTCTTCAAGATTTAGCTCCACTTATCCAACAAAGGTATGTATGTATATATGGCCATTCTTCATCTCCATCTTCTTCCATTTCATTCATGTTTTAAGCTTCATTCATTGTTCTATGTTGTCCTGAAAATGCTTCGAATTTGAGGTTCTTTTTTGGTAATTTTTGCTCTGTTGTGAAAGAATCCAAAAGGGTTTGCTTTAGGATATGGGTTTGCTGCAATTTCTTACTTGGTTGATGATGAATTTGGGGAAATTAATCTTGAATTTAAGCTTCTGGGCCGTTTTGATGCATTTGTTTATGCTTCTTCTTCGACCTTTTCGGGAAATTCTTATATGAATCGGGTGTTGGCCTCAAGAAATGCACCATATGGCTCAAATTGTTGTCACATTTTGCATACTAGTACATTTTTATGATTATAGCCGTGTTATAATGTGGATGCTTCTGTTAATGCTTGTATTGTCCCTGTTACATCGAGAAAATATAAGAAATAAGTTCTGTATATAAGTCAACCGATGAATATTTATGCCAAATTTTAGGTTACTTAGTATGCGTTCTTGGCTATTATGGATATTGCTTTGACTTCACTTTTTGGAAGGATTCACATGCATCCTGATTTGGGATGACTTGAATCTTACATTAAATTTTCTGCTAAAATAGTCCATACTTGTATGTTTCTGAAGTCAACTCCCAAAACAAAGTTGTTAACTCCTATGCACCTTGCATTTACTAATCTTATCACTTCACATGGGATGATGGCTATTCTTTTAATTTATCCACAGGTGACAACTTTTCACATTTTTCAAGCCAAAAAAGGGGAATAAATTCAAAAAGTTTGATTGAAAAATGCTGCTTAGGACCACATCTGGCCCAGTGGCTCAAAACCTCTTCTCCGAGAGCCCGAATAGTTCCTTGGAATATACACTAACGAATTCACATCATGAATATTGCACTACTAAAAGAAACTTATCATTTCCTCATGGTTTCCAACATCTGAGTTCCTTTTCTTGCAGCTCATCCCCTCCCCTTCGTTCTAATTCTGTCGGTCTGAAAGCGGTGCGAAGGGTGCAATCCGATTCCAACTTGGAAGGGTTGGCTTTTCCGAGAACCGAGGAGTCGTCTTATAGCGCAAGAAAATTGATGAATAAATCGATGCTGCACACGGAGCCTTCGTTTTCGATTTATGATAAGTTTGAGGAATTAGAGGAACTTAGAAATGAGGAGAAGGAGAAGGAGAGTGGTGAAGGGAAGCTGGAAAGATCTGTCACCATTGGAGACAGCATAGAAGCACAGTTTAGCTTTGGGAGGGATATGATGATGAGAATTATTGAGGAAGATGAGGAGGGAGATAGAGAAGAAGAAAATGAGGGGGTTTCGAATAGGTTGAAGGATCTTAAGATTGATACTAAAAGAGAATCTAGGAGCCCTCCAATTTATCTTGAAAATACTGAGGTTGCCGGTGGTGATGGTGTTGATCTTGATGCGTATTACAACACGATGGTTCGAAAAGAGCCGTCCAATCCATTGGTTTTAAGAAACTATGCTCAATTTCTTGAGGTATGTTTTTGGTTTTCAGTTTTTTCCCTCTTCCAGCTCTATCTATCCCACATCAATGTAATGATGTTGGGGACAATTACATTGACAATGAGGTTTGACAGAATTACACAAACTTCCGCTATAGTTTGAGAATATAGTTGATAGTATCATCTCTAATTTTTTACAAATAATGTATTCTTGACCCGCTGATCAATATTTGAATTTAAATCTTTGACGATAACAGCATGTGTTGGGACAAATCGCAGGATATTCCAGAGGAAATTTTTGTTATATCTCAAACCTCAACTGTAGTTTGTGTATGTAAATCAGAGTAACTATCCCAAGATTAAATAGTTGGGAAAATCCTTAACTTTGAGTTAGGCTAGAGTCCATTTCTCTGTACAGTTTTACTGAAAGAAAAAAAGAAAAAAAAAAGAAAAATATACGGATACTGATTGTTGCAAAATTATGGCAGTCAAAGAAAGATCTTGTTGGTGCTGAGGAGTACTATTCACGTGCCATGCTGGCGGATCCTAAAGACGGTGAAATACTGTGTAAATATGCCAAGTTGGTGTGGGAGCTCCATGGTGACCAAACTAGAGCCTCACATTATTTCAAACGAGCAACGCAGGCTTCTCCCGAGGATAGGTAAGTTAGAAAGGCGACAGATAACCTATGCTTTTTTTCTTAAAATCCTTTCACTATTCAAACATTTTAAGAGAATTCATTGTGGGCCTAATAGTTGATTGTCTTAATGTTGTTTTCAGCAATGTTCTTGCAGCACATGCAAGTTTCCTGTGGGATGTAGATGAAAGCGATGACGAAGAATGCTCGTCTAGCACTCAGGTTTTTCTTTCTTTCTTCTTTTTGTGGTTCTGTGAAGAATTAAGGTAAATGAACACATTTTTGATAAGAAAATTAAGGTGCTATGGATATTGGTAGGTTGATGAGAAACCGAGCAAGGCGGAATTCTCGGAAAGGGAATATATCAAAGAAGAAAGCAGGCCTGCTAGTCCACCTTTACATCTTGCAATGGGTTTAGGACTCGATGTTCCCGGTTTTGATTGTGGCGCTAAAGAAATCAACTATATAAGCACAAATTTCGACGAGGGTAATTCTGTTGAGGAATATTACAAGAGGATGGTCGAGGAAAATCCCCGCAACCCTTTGTTTCTGAGAAACTACGCTCATTTTCTGCATCAGGTGAAAACATCATGTGTTTCTTAAGATAACTAGTTATATAATAAATGGAACGCTTAATTGTTTTCTTTTAACGGCAGCAGAAGGGAGACCTCGAAGGAGCTGAAGAATACTATTCCCGTGCAGTATTGGAAGATCCAAGTGATGGGCAAATACTTTCTCTGTATGCTGGTATAGTGTGGCAGCTTCATAGAGACAATGATAGAGCTGATGCGTATTTCGAACGAGCGGTTCAGGTGGCTCCGGAAGATAGGTAAGGATATTCCATGCATTCATTAACATTTGACGACTATATTTCTAGTGTTTCTTATATGAATCGAGTCTTTGACTCCAGATGCATTGAATGGTTCAGATTGTGCTGTATTCTTAATTCATGTGAAAAGGAAAATATGAGTAATATTACATTTACCCCCCCTTTTTTGTGACAGTGCTATCTATGCATAATTGCTATATTGAAGCTACATTCTTTGATTTCAGCAACGTGTTAGCAGCATATGCTAAATTTCTATGGGAATCGGATGCAGAAGAAGTTGCTTCAGAGGAACCTCAACGGCTGATGCCTGTATCCCAAGGAGTAGCTCCAAAAGCCACGAGTGCTTATTGAATCCAAAATACAGCTTCAGACAATATAGGTACATGAAAAATGTCATCCCAAGTAATAAGTTTACTTTAGAAAGTTGTAAAATGATGTTGTACTAGGTTGCTTGTGTTCAAATACAGCGAAAAAGCTAGCATCCATAGCAGAAATTAGTGAAGCAGAAGCAGAAGCAGAAGTGCATGTTTCTTCAGCTTTTTTGTCCTACAGCTTCTAAATTACAGTTTATTAGTGTAAGCAGCATAATAAGACCCCATCTCATGCAAGGAGTATGGAGTTTTAAGTGATTTTGAGTGATTTCGCTTGTGTTATCGTGATTATCCATGTCTTGAATGTCGATCTGTGTGTTTGTTTCGCACATATACTGCTTTTGGGGACGAGTAAAGTTGTAGTAGAAGTTGTAAGATATTAGGAAATAATGCGAAAAAAGTCACAAAATTACTTCGACCCGATAGGTAAAAGTGTTGAATTCTAGTTTATTTCTGCTTAAAATAAGCTAAAATTTAACATCCCAACCACTCTCAAATGCTGAAAGCTGAACAGTAGAAATCGTAAAAGTGCTTTTTCTGAGAGGTTGCAATACTCCCATATATGTAAATGATTCATCTTTCTACATTCTCTGTATCATTTTGAAATGGAAAAGGAAATGAAAATGGAAAGGGGCTTCCTACTTTTAGCTGAAGCAGAGGCAGCTCAACATCTCCGTATAATTCCTCGTAGAAAATCAGATTCAAAGCTCTTCACAGATCTATAAAGTGTCTCTTCTTCTTGCTCTTATTGTTTCTTCCCTTGAGCTAAGCTAATACGAATTGCACGCCCTTCTAATTCCTGCGAAAACCGAGAAGAATACGTTAAACAATTGTAATTCATGAAACAGATCAAATTTGTGTCAATCTTTCACGGGGATGGAGCGAATTTGATAGAGAGATTTCGTACCACTCCATTGAGAGCTTCAAGTGCAGCTTCCATTTCAGCTTTTGTCTCAAACGACACGAAACCATAGCCACGAGACCTCCCCGTCTCTCCATCATACAGAACTCTTGCTCCAACCAAATTTCCATGTTCTCGAAACGCTTCTGTTAGGATTTCAGAGGTTACGGACCAAGATAAGTTCCCCACGAAGAGTTTGTGCTCGGTTTCCGGATAAAGGGGCTCCTTTGGTTTAGGTTTATCCGAGAAATTCACTCTCAAAGTTCTGCCACCAAATTCCTGCATGCATGTAAGAAAGCAAAGATTCATCAAGCTGAGAGGTGTTGAAGGGCTGTTGCAGTTCTTGTTAGAACAAGATTACTTCTTACACTTCCATCGAGGTTCTCAATGACTGTGTTGCATTCTTCGACGCTGCTCATCGTCACGAATGCAAATCCTCTGCTTTTTCCTGTGTCCCTATTGTAAAGAACCTACATTGTTCGAATATGAATAGGTTTTTAGATCATTTGAAGGGCGAGTGTACTACCTCAGAGATGAGGTGAAATTACAAATTGATACTCTAGTTTTGGAAATTCCGTTATACTTCTTGACATTTGAAATAAATGTGTATAACTTAAAAGTGTCCCTGGTTTTACAAATTTATTTCAAACATTGGAAACTACACCCTAATTTTTCAAACCAGGAATTAATTTGTAATTCCATATATCAGATATAATTTGCCCTAATTTGAATCCCATGGAGAACCAAAACAATGCTAGAGGTAATACAGAATAATCAAGAATTTAAAAGTCCCATGTTTGTGAGCAGAGGTTCCATCTTGTGAAGGATATAAAACAAAATAGGACAGAATTAATATGAGATTTTAGTCTAAAAACGATGCACGCCCAAATGGTTGGATGGGTTCGATTGAGTCAGGTTTCAATTAGAATTTTGTAGAATGGAATTCGGTCGAACCTCTCCCTACTGCTTACTTGAGACTAGAATATGACACCTCTAGTTAAGCTATAATAGAGAAGCAACGTTAAACTATGCCACTCGGTGGTATCAAGTTATCTATTGATCTCTTACTTACAAACAAATCAAGCACTTTTTAAGCATTTCAAGAAGTTGCGGTATAATAGGATGGAATCCGGTCTGACTTCTCCTTGCTTTTTAATCGAGACTAGAATATGAAACCTTTAGTTAAGCTATAATAGAGTGAAAATGGTAAACTATACCACTCGATGGTATCAAGTTATCCCGTTGATCTCTTTCTTTCAAACAAATCAAGCAACTTTTAAGCATTTCAACAAGTTTCAGTATAATCACACTTACCTCAACAAGCTCAGGACTAGCATATTCTTGTATAATACCAGCAAGCTGCGCACTATCACAATTATAAGGCAAATTCCCAAAATAAAGCTTAGTATTCACTGCACCACTCTCCTCTGCCGCTGCTCCACCACTCGCTTCCACCTCATCCTCCTCCTCCTCCGCCGGAGCAGTCAAAGCCACCTCCTGTTCCGCCACAGCAGCCGCCAGACGCGAAACCCTCCTCCTACTACACACAATTGGGGTCAATTCAATCCCAAGAGAGCGGCAAACTGATCCAACTGATTGCCCTGCTCTGGAAGATGAAATCTTTAGTAGATGATCACTAGGCCAACTCCTGGAGCTCATGCACTTGAGGCTGTGCATGGATGTGGAGAAAGAAGAAGCTACTGCAGCAGCAGCAGCTGTGGCAGCCATTGTTGGAAGTTTGAGGTGATGATTTGAGGGTATTGTTTTTCTTTCTCTCTTTTCCAAGGGAATTTTTTCTTCTGCACAGGATTTCAAGAGTGTTAAAACTTAAAAGGGTGATTTTTAGATGAAAAAATCGGAGTAAAGGGTGGGTGGAAAATATGGGGTAATGCTGATGTGGGGAGATTGTGACCAATTGCAATGGAAACTGATATTTGTGGGATAAGGTTTCTCCTACTATTATGGGATGCTGCCCTTTTGGGCCCTTTGTAGTAGTGGTGCATTTTTGGCCACAATTGATGTCTTTGGTGTTTTTGTGTTTTCACTTTTTTTTTTTTTTTTCTAATAAATATTGTAGAAAGCGTACCAAGTAGTAATTGATAGATTAGCTTTTATGTTTCAACCCCGTGTTTCACTAATTAGTACGCATTGAATGTATCGGTCTGAATGTTCAAATTAGAAAAATATAATTCAAGCACGTGTTTCACTAGTTTGTACAAATTAGATATATTTATCTAAAGGTAGAAATTAAAATAACGAATTTAAAATATCTTCGTTTATAATTTCAATCATTTAATCATATGCGTATTAGTGAGTAGAAACACACCCAAAAAGAATTCACATTAATAATTGCTTGAATGTCATTAATAATTTTAAGGAAAAATTCACATTAAAAAATAGAATTTCAAGATATTTCATAGTTCATACTAACTGAAACCCGAATTCATTCAGCCCAAATAAATACCCATTACCCACTTACAGAGTTGGGTTTTATCACAACCCTGACCCGATCCATACCAATTCTAATTCTTGACTTCAATCCAATGACCCATTTCCTTCGAAGAAATCATTTGCTCCTCTGCTGAAACTAGTAATGGAGCATGTCGCTTCACCTCAGACAAGCTCTTGCACGCGCCCAATTTATCTGTTCAAAACCCCATTTCAAGTATTGCACTCTTACCAATCTACTCGACTTGAAGCCATTCAACTCAAAGATCTCGCATTTCATGAAAAATGGCCTTGTTGAAGAAGCCCAGGAGTTGTTCGACGAAATGCCTCAGAAAAATACTGTCACGTATAATGCCATGATCAGAGGATATTTTCTAAATGGGTTTCATGGGAAGGCTGTGTGTGTGTACAACCGAATGCCAGTTCGCGATACATTCTCGTATAATACGATGATATCTGGGTTAATGCGGTCGGGGGATGTTGAAGGGGCTGAAGCGGTGTTTCAGAGCATGGAGTATAGAGATATTGTGACTTGGAATTCCTTGATTTCGGGGTATGTTGATAATGAGTTGGTGGGTGATGCGGTGAGGGTGTTTGATGCAATGCCTTCGAAAGATGTAGTTTCTTGGAATCTGGTTGTTGCTGGTTTGGCGAAGGTTCGGGAATTTGGAAAGGCGGAGGAATTATTTAGAGGAATGAAGGTAAGGGATGTTGCATCTTGGACTATTATGATAAAGGTGTATCTGGACGCCAGACAAATTGTTGAAGCAAGGAAATTGTTTGATCATATGCCCCTTAAGGATATCCAGGCTTGGAATACGATGATTTGTGGTTATATGCAAAATGAGCTTGTTGAAATTGCAGAAAGCTTGTTTCACAAGATGCCTGAAAAGGACTGCAACTCATGGAGTGTAATGATCGACGGGTTTGTGAGTCTCAGAAGGACAAATGATGCCTTGAGGCTTTTTAAAGAGATGCCTCAAAAATCCGACAAATTATGGAATTTGATCATGTTTGAATTTGTCAAGAATGGTTTGGTGAGAGAAGCTCATGCAATTTCAGTGAAAAGCCCATTCAGTACCATCGTGTCATGGACGAATATAATGATGGGATACTTCAATATTAGAGAGATTGAAAATGCCATGGAAATCTTTGAACTTATGCCTGCTCGTGATACCACTGTCTGGAATGTTGCAATTTTTGGACTAGGGGAAAACGACCATTTTGAGGATGGTACAAAAGTATTGATCAAAATGAAAGAATTTGGTATGCCCCTTGATGAAGCTACGTTCACGAGTTTTCTCAGTATATGCTCAAATCTGCCATCCTTGAACCTTGGAAAACAAATTCATGCAGAAGCTATTAAGGTAGGAATCACTTGCTTCGTTTCTGTTGGCAATGCATTTATCACAACGTATTTTCGTTGTGGTAGTATGGACTCTGCTATATCTGAGTTTTATGCCATGAGCTTCCACGACACAATTTCATGGAACTCCATAATATGTGGATTAGCTCAACACGGGCACGGTTCAAAAGCAATAGAGATGTTTGAAAAGATGAGATCATCGAATGTGAGCCCTAATCAAATAACGTTTGTTGGTGTTCTTTCTGCATGTAGCCATGCGGGGCTCGTGGAAAGTGGAAAATATTATTTCAACATGATGCGAAAAGAATATTCTCTTCAGTTAACAAACGAGCATTATACTTGCATGGTCGATCTATTGGGAAGATTCGGGCTTATAGAAGAGGCAATGAGTCTTTTGAACCAAATGAGTTTAGATGGATTAGAAATCCATGCTAGTGTTTGGGGAGCAATACTTGGAGCTTCTAGAATGCACAAGAATATAATGACAGCTGAGATTGCTGGAGAGAAGATCTTGGAGCTGGAACCGTATAACTCAGGGGTATACATGATTCTTGCTGAAATGTATCATGCTTGTGGGAGAAGAGAAGAAGGCTATAGAATGTGGGCCCGAATGAGAGAGAGAGGTGTGAAGAAACAACCGGGGTGTAGTTGGATCGAGTCGAGCAATGGCGGGAAGGTATTTTTGTCTGGAGATAAATCGCATCCCGAGTTTAAGAGCGTTTCCTCTACTTTAGATTTGATTTATGAGGAGATGGACGTGCAATACTTGGAACTCGATTAGTTCTGAATTGTGGTTTCATTTGGATATGCACCATTTTTGTTGTAATATTTCCCAGTTTTGCAGGGTAGGAATTTAGACCCAAAAGTTGCGAGGATGATCTCACTTTTACTACACTAATTTAATAAAATTCAAATTTGGTACCATACTTTTCACTTAATAAGTTTCAATTTTCGTATTTTTAGGCACGTCTACCAATTTAATAGCCGAGATTCAAAAAGAACGTGCAATAATGTGATCTCAACCGTTAATATCTTATTTACAGGGCGATTTTAATCTCTCACACACGATCTTTTTCAGAAACATAATCTAGTTTGGTACATTTCTTTGATAAACGAATTCCGTCGGGTCTGTATAACGTACATCGATAATCTATCTACAATTATGAAATATCATCTGGTAACGATAAGGAAAGCATCATGCCATATTCTCACAGGGGTGGTAAGTGTAATTATTGTATAATAGAATTCACTAATTTGGATGGTAATTTTTTGAAACGGGATGGTAATTATTAGTGAAAGATTTCCACATCCACAAAATTCCAAGTGAGATCTGAATTAATGTAAAAGTAATCCTTACCAGTTACCAATAAAGTTGAGAACATTATCTACAAGGAAATCAGATTAATTCAAAATAATCAGATTTCCTTATCGTTGCCATATGATATTTCATAATTGTAGATAGATTATCGATGTACGTTATACAGACCTGATGGAATTCGTTTATCAAAGAAATGTACCAAACTAGATTATGTTTCTGAAAAAGGTCGTGTATGAGAGATTAAAATCGCCCTGTAAATAAGATATTAACGGTTGAGATCACATTATTGCACGTTCTTTTTGAATCTCGGCTATTAAATTGGTAGACGTGCCTAAAAATACGAAATTGGAAAGCATCATGCCATATTCTCACAGGGGTGGTAAGTGTAATTAATGTATAATAGAATTCACTAATTTGTATGGTAATTTTTTGAACGGGAATGGTAATTATTAGTCAAAGATTTCCACATCCACAAAATTCAAAGTGAGATCTGAATTAATGTAATAGTAATCCTTACCAGTTACCCATAAAATTGAGAATATTATCTACAAGGAAATCAGATTAATTCAAAATAATCAGATTTGATGCATATATAATTGATTTTGTGAATTAAATTGGGTCAATTTCCTTATATTATCATGCATGAGAGTCTAAAATCACACTATATATTGGTGCTCCTTCTCCCATCAAACTCAGTCAAAGGTAAACATGGATAACACCAGTGTATCAAAATTCATTTTCTTTGCTCTCCTTCTGCTAACCACATCCAGTAAGGCTTCTGCTTAGCATGCTCTATTTTCTTTCGTTTGAGGAAATTACATCTAGACCCCTTGTGGTTAGACGTATTCACGTTTGGACTCCCTTTAGTTTTATAAATTACACTTTCACCCCTTACGATCTGCTAATGGATTACAAACTCCTCCCTCATGTTTTTGTGTTGTGGGCAGGTATACCATCATCGAAGATGGGAGGAAATGGAGTGGATGCAAGGCATTGGTGTCTTGCCAATTACTGTGATACAGATGCAGACTGCACTGATGTTCGTTGTGGTACCAAGTGTAAACATTCCTTTGCCGGCTTGGATTTTTGTGGAAAGGCTGACTAAATTAATTCAATAATAATAAGTTCTAAGTATGTACTATCAATTTATTGTACGTACTTGAGTGTTTTCTCTTGGGCAATAATGTTTCTCTGTTGGTTAGTACAACTCCATATGCTATGAATAAATTAAAATATACTTCTATTACTAATTTCGCTAATTCGGCTATATGTTTTCTTATATATTTTTGTGAAATTACAAATTACTCCCTTAAATTCAAGGGAGTAATTTGTAATTTTTTTAACGGTCACATTTCTGTCTGCAGTTGGCTGTAAGACAATATTCATAAAAAAAATTTAATTTTGTGGGCGTAAATGAAAAAATAACTATTAATGATTGGAATTAAAATTAGAAAGATGTCATGTTGAGACGTAAACATTAATTTCCCTAAAGTTAAATATGTATTTTTCTTTTTTATTTTGAATATCCCATATGATTTTTAGTTATTTTTTAAAAATTCATGTTATTATTTGAGTGGAAAATATTTTTCCTAAGCGGCTAGGATGATTAGCCACATCACTAAAAAAAAAGGTACGCATGGCTTATAGGTGTGATTTTCCGGTATACACATAACATTTCTGGTAAGATCTATTCTCAAATGACGAATTCTTTAGATTTATGGAGTTATTTTACTGTCGGAAAAGTAAAGTTTCAAAAATACAAGTTAAAGGCAATTGGTATCCCATTATTTTTTGTAATTTTTTCTTTTGTCTTTTTGAGTCTATATTCCACTTATTTCGGGTTTGAGCTTGTTGAACCAGTTTAAAGTTTTTCATACCAATAATAGCTCCATAACAAGATTTTTGAGCACGAAACTTTCCATTAGACAAAATAGGTTATTATATGGGAAGATGCTATAATTTAGGACCAAAAATCAAATAGACTTAGTTCTGTAACAAAAACGCATGCAATTCACCCTCCAGCAAATTCTGCTTGTTCCTAGGAATGTCCGAACTAATTGGAATCGATCATGTATGTTATGCTTAATAACCTTTTCCTTTTCATGCAATATGCATGCATTTCCAAGATTCATTCGTTTACCAAATCTATATAACATTTTAACCCAAAATCCATCAATTCATGCAACTGATAAAATGAGCTACATCAAGAACAAAAACCTCCTGAGTTTCCTCATATTTCTCTCAACTCTCTGTCTCCGAACAATCGGAAAACGATGTTTTCCGACCAGCGCTTATGCTGTTCACGTAGTCAACAACGTCCCTAAAGATTCGAACTTCCCGCTACTGGTTCATTGCGCTTCCGGTGATAACGATCTCGGAAATCACACACTTCTTCATGGCCAGGACTTCCACTGGTCGTTCTGTGAACAAATTTTCCTCAGAACATTGTTTTTCTGTACTTTGCATTGGGGCCAAAAGAGTCAATCTTTTGTTACCTTCAAAGATGAATATCGAAATGACTGTCATCGTGTGTGCTTCTGGCGAGCTCGAGCCGATGGAATCTACTTCTGCGGCCACCACCCTCCATCGGATTGGGTGAAATTTTACGATTGGGATGGATGAATGGAATGTAGATGGAGCATTGTATATTTGTATTGTATTCGCTTGTATTGAGCTTATATATATATAAGATTTGTGATTGAGAAACCCTTAGTGTTTCGAGTTGGTAGTTGATTTTATTGTGTCGTTTCATTCGAGTTTAAGTTTTACGCATAAATATTTGCTCACCGTAATATCGACCTCCTGCAAATTCGAACTCAAACCTTGGCTGGTTGGATTGGTATACATCCCTAATTTTATCGTGCATAAGACATTAAATGAGAATTTCTAACGGCTTCCGCAGACACTCCTAAATCCTAATTGGACTCACATTTTAATTTATTAATATTAGTGACTAGACGCCTAATGAGTTTTAAAATTACAATGCGGGTTTGATCGTGGCTTCCATTGGAACAAAGGTGAGCCGATGAAAGAATTATCGATTTGGTGGGGATGTTTTCACAGTGTTGCTGCCAAGCACTTTTGAAATGTAGGAAAATATTGACAAAGACTCTCCCTGTTTATTCTGTCAATATTTAAAAATTTTAGGGTTAATTACATCTAGACCCCTTCCGAGTTTAGTATATTACAATTGGACCCCTATTAGTTATTTTATTACAGTTTGACCCCTTCTAAAATTTCGAAATTACTAAACGGTGAAGAAAAGGTACGATTCCGTTAAATATTTCATGTTATATTCCAAATAATTGCGTTATATTACAAATAATTTTGAAATAGCCATTATATTTGGTTCTAAGATCATGTTTTATAAAAGTAGGAAAAAAAATCACGTCTTTTTAGAATAAATAAACGGTTAAACAAACAATTATTTCACAATTATTTTGAATATAATGGTTATTTCACAATTATTTGGAACATTCCGTGAAATATTTAACGAAATTGTATATTTTCTTCACCGTTTAGTAATTTCGAAATTTTAAAAGGGGTCAAACTGTAATAAAATGACTAATAGGGGTCCAATTGTAATATACTAAATTCGAAAAGGGTCTAGATGTAATTAACCCAAAATTTTAACCCAAACCCAATAAGTGTATTACATTAATTGTTCGATTTATTACTCAATTTAAAAATTTCACCAATCACACCATAAACCTAACATACTTGGGTTGATTTACATTTACTTCTGTACACGTTCTCGGGCCATACAATGAAATTGGGCCTGCACATAATTCAGCTCAATTAGGCTTGGTGGTTTTTGGTCGCTGGGTGGCCGAAATATGCATTTTAGTATATTTATCCAATAAAAATATCTAATGTCATATGTGATTATAAATATTTGTTATTCGGAATAAATGACGTGAATATTGAATAAAGGAATCCAATCCGTTAAAAATCCGAATCCGATTTTATATAATATTTAATTAAATTAATTATTTTATTAATAAAGAATATTAGATAAAATAATTAAAATTAAAATTTCCATATATGTATTAGTATAATATGAAATATGAATGAACTAGTGTGTGTCCCGTGCTATGCACGGTTTAAGCGTATAATATTAAATATAAATATAAATTCTAAACTATAATAATATAAAATAAATTTCTTGATCTTATATGATAAAAAACGACAATAAAGAAATTAAAAAAAGAACATTTAGCATACAGCCTCAAAAAATAGAAAAAACACGGACGATTTATTTATTTATTTTCCTACAGTTTTTAAAAAGTTCTATCCTTTTAATTTTTTTCCCGAAAAATAAGGTCCCAAAATGCACATAATTCACTTTTACTCCCAGCGATATTAAATTTCTACCAGAGTTTTAAACCTAAAAAATTTATATAAATAATTCTTTTTTTTTTTAGAAATACAAATTTATAATTCTATTTTTCTTAAAAAACCTTCATCTTCAATATTAAAAAATATCATATAATGATATGGATTTTATTTTATGATAAATAATAAATTATCATATTATAAAATATAAATATTAGATTAAAAGTATAAAATCAAAAAATATTAAAAATTCATATAGCACAACATAATTAATGAAATAGCTTTTAATATACAAATTAAAACTCTAAATAAAAGTTAAATATTAAAGAAATATTTTTGGAGTTTAATAAACTATAAGTCAACTTCCTTTTGCTATTTCGAAAATTTTTGTGTATTTACATTTTGTGAAAATGTTGACCTTAACTGCTAAATTCAAAAATAAGGAGAAAGTTCGAATTCCAATTGAAGGTATTTGTTTTTAAAAGAAAAAATGATTCAAATTATTATAAAATTTATTAATTGATTTTATACAATACTTTCTATAATTCAAATTTGCAAGATATATAATTAAAATTATAAAACTATACAAATCAATTTATATGTTCATATATTAACAAAATAAATTATCTTTAAGGAATATTTAAATAACTTTTAATGGTTTATTATATATTGTTTGTATAATTTTTAAAGTTGAATTTTTTTATACATCATATTGATGGGATGCGGGCCCACAACAGTAGCAGTCCGAGACCACATTTTAAAATTTTTATTATAATACAAGTATTAAAATATTTCTAAAACATTTTAATACAAAGCGGAAGACTTAGCCGGATCTACTCAAGTATATACATGCAATTGATAATAAATTTTAAATCACTTAAGCAGATAAATATCTAACATGCAATTAACACTTAAGAGCACATAATTTATCATGCTTAAAATAAAATAACTGTAAAATATTACCGTACTGCAAACATGGCTATCTAACGGCATTTTTCCAGCTCCTTACCCACTCGTGAGACCGGCAGAGCTTCCCTGCAATATCCCCAGGGACACCCTCGGAGCGTGGGCTCCGAAAGTATTTCTCTAAATACTTAGAGAAAATAAAATTTAAACTAGGAAACCCTTTTCAGGGTTTATTCTCCCAAAATCAGTCGTTTTATATAAACACCTAATTAAAATTAATTCCAAAATCAATCGGAATTAACTAGGAGAAAAAAGGGATATGGTTTCAAAGCTAAGGATTAGCCAAAACCTCTCCCAAAACTGAATGAGAAATGAGGGAGGGGGGTCAGCCTATTTATAGGCAAAAACCGGAGGGCAAAACGGTCATTTTAAGCACAAAAACAAGGGTATAATGGTCATTTCACATCTCCACTTGCGTGTACAACTTGTACACGAAAACCAAGGTGACCACGTTCAAGGTCTCGTCGCCACGAGTCCAGCGCCACCATCCACGCGCCGATACGACGCCGGACGCGCCCTCACGCGCCGCCACAAGGCGGCGCGTGTGTTTCACCCGCGGCTAGGGTTTGGGGATGACGTGGCCTCTTCTGAAGAGGCCACGTGTCCGGGTCGGTCCGGCGCGGAACCGGACCCGGTCCAACCCTGTCCGAAACCCGACCCGTTGACCCGATACCCTGACCCGTTTGACCGGATCATCCGGACCGTTCATGGGTGATGACGTGGCGCAATCCTAGCCGTCCACACGGCGCGCCACGCGGTGCCCAGTCAGCGCCACCTGGGACCCCTCTGCTGACGTGGCGTGCCACGTCAGTCTTTTTTTTTTTTTTTAAATTTAAAATTTTATTTTCTCCAAAATAAAATTCCGGGCATTTCCAACTCTTTGAAATTTGATTTATTTTCTTAAAATAAATCCCTTGGCTATTTTCAAACACTTTGAAAAATCATTTCTCTTTCTCCTTTTAATATTTTCTCTTTGGGTTTTCAATTGGGGCTTGCAGGGGGACCTGCAGGACTAATTAATTTTAGCTCCAAACGGATTAATATATTATCATCTCATGATAATAATTAATTACCGTTTAACAATATTTAATTCCACTAAATAAATATTGTTGCACTCTAAAATTAATTAAATTATTCACGAATTTCTCGATCTAGAATAATTTCGCATTTTACTCCTCCGTGTAGATATCCATGAAAAATAAATTGCAACTACTATCATTTATTTTTCATCTCTAATTTGAAATTTATTGATTCGCCTTAAGTTCAAATTCTCTGTATGTGAAACACATTCAACATACAACTTCGGTGACGTTATCACGCGAAGTGCTTTGGCCAAAGTCTTAATTCGAACTTTTGCAAATCTATTTCAAGGATATCTCTTACCTTCCAGCAAGGCCACAGATTCCTCGATCAATATAACTCTTTAGCACATTTCATGCTGTCACCGAATCATACAAAGTATTTTGGCCACCCGTTACCGAGACCTCACTTCGAGTATGTTACAGTGACTAACACTACATGCCTAAAGTCGAAATATTATCAGGATTAAGAGTACAATGCTTCTTGAGATTTTATTCATTTTAGATAGCAGTATAAAATGAATTATCTCAGTGGTCCAGTTCGATGTTTCCAATCCTATTGAAAATCATCAACGTGTTATAATTGGAATCACCATTCCCTATGATGAAAGACTAATCATCTTATATAACCACGTTATAGTCTTGATAAGAACATATTCTTATCTTACCGACTAGAACTTTAATGACACGTGATTTCGGTATTAAAAGTCTTTTCCTATGAAACACATTTCATATAAGAATACCATCACACGTCATTAATTATTAATATGTGAAATGCTCACAACTTGTTGTAAATTCAGTTTAATTAATTCAATCAAATTGAATTTTCAGGGCACTATTCCCAACAATCTCTCACTTGCCCTAAATTCAATTTGGCCACACATCTAAGTCTTATTCCTTCCATATGAGTGTCAAAACTCGTTTTGCACTCTTTTGCGCCAATACTTTAGTGAAGGAATCTTTTAGATGTTTCTCTGAGCCAACAACTAGGAAATCATGAAACCAATATATCTAACTGGCTGCTTCTCAAGCTATCATGTATTTGACTTCCATGGCGGTGTAAGCAATACAAGTATGCTTAACATTCTCCAATCAACGGTTGCTTTTTCTAGAGTAAACACGTATTCTGATGTCAAACATCTAGAATACAAATTAGATTGTAAATCCGAATCTCTATACTTTATTGAAATGAGCTCACCACTGTGGTAGACAAGCATATAATCTCAAGTCCTTCTCAAGTACTCCAATATATGCTTTCACTACTACCCAGCGTCAGATTCTAGGGTTTGACTATTATCTGCTGACTTTAGACCTATTTCATAATAGACATCTGGCCCTGTACATAGTATGACACACATAAAGCTTCCACTGCGGAACTCTAATCATATCTTCTATCTCTTCAGTTGTCTCAGGACACTGATCCTGAGATAGATAAATTCCAAATCTAAAAGGTAACGAACCTTTCTTGGAATTTGTCATATTATACCTTGCCAACATCTTATTCATATATGCTTCTTGTGATAAACCAATCTCCTTAATCCTATGATCACTACAAAAGTCTGATCCTTGGAATAACATTGGTCTCACATAGGTCTTTTCTTGTCAAAATGATTTGACGTCCGAATCTTGACTACTGACAAAATTCTTGCATCATTCCCAATGAGCAGAATATTAATTACGTACACAGTGAAAATGGTACAACGCTATCATGATGTCATTTTTTACACTTCATGGTTCATCAGGCAATTATATAAATCCAAATAATTTAAATTGCCTTATAATCTGATGCTCCATAATCTAGACGCTTGCTTAAGATCATAAATCGATCTATTAAGCTTGCTTTATATGCACCTGATTTCTGGCTGTGAAGCCTTCAGGTTGTACCATGTATCTCTTCTTCTTGAAGTTGCCCGTTCAAGAACATAGTCTTTACATCCATTTATCTAATCTCAAAATCGATAATGAGATAAAATGGTGAGGATAATGGACTTAAGCATTTCTATAGGCGAGAAGACCTCATAAATGATTTCTTCTTTCTGGGTAAAATCCCTTGCCATAAGTTTGCTCTAAAGTCTCTACTTTTCGTCCATTTCTCCTTTTATCGTCTTGTAGAACACAATTGTATCTAATAGGGTTTAATGCCTTCAGGCGCCTCTACAAGTTCAAGACTTTGTTAGAATATAGAGATTCTAACTTAGATTCGATGGCTTTTGACCAAATGGCCAGCGTCTATATCTTCCACAGCTTCATTACACATGACAGGATCAGATACGTTAGATTCAACCACTTGGGTTAATCTTAGGTATCTTGTCAGGTGTCCTGACAATCCTCCCACTACAATGATGCTCTCGTGTACACGTCTCTACATCACATGTTGTATTTGGTACATCACATGTATCCAATATATTTTCAGTTATCATGGGTTTATGGAAATCAGTATCTAATACTGTTATTTCTTTTAACACTACTTTGCTTCCACCCTTTGTGGTTATCTATGTAATTATCTCTGAAATATTCACAAACATCTTTTGTAATTTCTCAAATTACAAAATATACCACCTCTCGTTCTTCTAGGATGACCTTAGAACAAGTAAACCTTTGTTCTTTATTCTAACTTGTCAGGATCCATCCTTAACTCGTGGATCAGGCTACCTTAAATCTGAAGATAAAAGATACAGGGTTTTCACCCTAGCTACAGATCCATCAGTGTTTTAGGAACTGACTTAGATAGAACTAGGTTTGTCGTTTTTGTGTGCAAGACCCCAAAACGAACTTCACAGGGCAGCATGACTCTTCATGAATCTTACCATCATTATCAGAGTTCTATTTTTCTTTTCTGCAATACATTTTTTTGCTAAGATGTATCTTATATATATAGTTGAGATCTAATCTCATTTGAGAAATTCTATTTAACTCTGAACTTAGATACTTATCATTACTTCGATCTAATCGAAGTGCCTTGATATGTTTTCTAATTTGACTCTTTGACTTCAGTCTTAAATTCTTTGAACTCTTCAAAATTACTGACTTAAGTCTCATCAAATAAACATATTTGTATCTGGAGTATTCATTCAAATGAATGATGAAGTACACAAAAACTTTCTCTTGCTTGAACATTCATAATGTCATACGTTCGTATGAACTAACTCAAGCAAGTTCATGGCTTAATACCTTTTGTTTCAAAAGGAACTTTCTTGGTCATTATAACTTTCTTAATAGGATTCGCAGATTGAAACTGTTTTCAAGTCAATAAGACTCAACAATCAGTCTTTGGATCCTATTCAGATTCAATTGACCAATAGATAGGTGCCACGTTGAAGTTTTTTCCTCTCAGATGGTAAGTCAATCGTCTTAATGTTAAACTTAAATTAGGGTTTTTCTTTGAGGTATAAAAAACCATCTTTTATTGTGCCAGAGCAAATAAACCTTTTATTTTTGCTTAACGGTAATTCTTTGTTCAAAACAAATAGTTGAACCATTACTTATCAAATAACTTACAAAAAACAAATTTCTGTATATATGGCACGTAAAATATAAAAACCCTATTGCCAAAATACGACTTTATAGTCTTTACTGCTAATACAATTACACTTGTATTACCCCCAAGCAGTAGTTGTGTGTTAGCCGTTTTTCAAACTTTCTGGTTAGTTTGAATCTTTGCAATGACTTGCAAATTCGGTTAGTTGATCTCAAGTTCACATACCAGGGGTCTGGTCAATTTTCAACTAAACATATACTCAACGAGTAAGATATCTTCATATCTTATCTAAACAGCGTAACAAATAGACAGACTAAGTATTTTGGATAATTTCTTTTTCCAATACCCGTTACCACCGAAATGGAAACACTTTTCCATTGTCGGATTTGACTTTCTATTTTTGAACCTTAGATTGGGAACTTTTCCTTTTTCTTTCTTCCACTTACTGGCTTTCTAGGCCGTGGATATAGATGTCTGATTAAAAAGAACTTTTCCCTTAGTGTATATCACCCTTTCTGCCATATTGAGGTCGTTCATTGGTTTTTAAAAAATATTTTTAAAAATTAATCCTGAACGTTCAAACGACTTAAGCAGAGAGTATAGGATCGTATCCTATCTGTTAAGATTGTCTCTTTAAGCACAGAGGCTTTCAATCTCGTTCAGATCAGTTATCATATTCATAATATGATTCTGAAACAGTGATCCTTCAAACATCTTTAACTAACAACCTTTTCGTGACTCGTACCTTCGTACGAATCTGTCTTCAACACATGTTCTTATCAGTGGACATCTCATGTGTCTGATGCTCAAGAACATTTAAAACAGATGTCAGGATATAAGACTAGCCAGATCATCACACTTAATCCATTTGGGATACATGTCTTTCTAATCCTGACTGGTTGTAGTTTCCGAAATTTTTCGGATAAGGTTCAGTGAGTACGTAAACTTTCGTGTCTCAATACGATGTCAAGATTTATTTCCTAATCAGCATAGTTGAACCCTTACTAGCCTATTTCCTTATAGACATACTGATTGGAGTGGGCTAAGAGAGATCGTAATTATAAAACTGAAATAAATAAATAAATGCAAGTTATGATTATGTATTTTCACTTTCTTCTGCGTCCAACCAATAAATGAAATCCACGTAAGCATTTTGGTTTACGCAATGGTGACTTAACTAACTACAGTTGACTCCCCGGAGGCGAGGTCGAAAACCGCTTAGAAAAGCAAGAACTATTCTTTATTAACATGTCATCTAGGTAACTCTTACCAAACAATGTTGATCTACCACGTCAACCCTTGGCCTCTAAATAAATGTAACAGAGCTCCGAAGGGAGGTTAATACATTACTTAGTCAAGTGTGCACCATTACCTAGGAGTCCGTACGAGTAGGTCAAGACACTCCACGGAGGCGTGGTCGAGCTGACTTTCGTCGTATTTCATTCTATCCGTAGAAGTCTAATCTTGTATACCGCGAATATATACCCGCCGAAGGGAGTAGTATACATCCACTATACTATAGACGGGTAATGGAGGCCGTGAGAATCCAACTCTTTTCATCTCGCTCCCACTTGAATTTTTAAAAGGTGTGGATTATCTGTTGATTATTTAATAATCACTTTTGGCGTCTTATTGTTGGAAGTAATTAATCTAATTAATACCCTCCCACTAGGATTACTAAATCATATTTAAAATCCCAATAATAATATTTTAAGGCAATAATAACAATTTATTAATTAGGCCGAAAAATATTAGTTCAATTATTCATCGCGTCTAATTTCTATTAAACATTACTATTTAATCACATTAAATAAAATATACATAATTGTAAATATCATAATATCTCATATTATCATGATCATGCCATAAAATAAAATAATTAAGCATCCTTTCATATAATTATCACATAATTATCATGCTTAAAATTTTAAATGACACAAAATAAATATGCCATAAATTAAATCAATTAAGCATGCTGTTATAATTATCACATAATTATCATGCTTAAAAAAAAAAAATGGCATAAAGTAAACATGTTATAAATAAATTATCTCATAATTTAAATCATGTTTACTGATTCGGTAATTAACCAGGAAGATTATTGAAATCGATTCCCAAAAATTACCATTCCACGTAAATTCCCAGAAACACTGGAGGGGTCACAAACGGTCCCACTTAAAAACCAGTCTTCTTTGACAGAATTTACGTGCACAGTATCAGATTTAAAATTATGCATCACATGCATTATATCAATGCATGTATATAACTAGAGCACGACTCTGATACCACATGATGGGATGCGGGCCCACAACAGTAGCAGTCCGGGACCACATTTTAAAATTTTTATTATAATACAAGTATTAAAATATTTCTAAAACATTTTAATACAAAGCGGAAGACTTAGCCGGATCTACTCAAGTATATACATGCAATTGATAATAAATTTTAAATCACTTAAGCAGATAAATATCTAACATGCAATTAACACTTAAGAGCACATAATTTATCATGCTTAAAATAAAATAACTGTAAAATATTACCGTACTGCAAACATGGCTATCTAACGGCATTTTTCCAGCTCCTTACCCACTCGTGAGACCGGCAGAGCTTCCCTGCAATATCCCCAGGGACACCCTCGGAGCGTGGGCTCCGAAAGTATTTCTCTAAATACTTAGAGAAAATAAAATTTAAACTAGGAAACCCTTTTCAGGGTTTATTCTCCCAAAATCAGTCGTTTTATATAAACACCTAATTAAAATTAATTCCAAAATCAATCGGAATTAACTATGAGAAAAAAGGGATATGGTTTCAAAGCTAAGGATTAGCCAAAACCTCTCCCAAAACTGAATGAGAAATGAGGGAGGGGGGTCAGCCTATTTATAGGCAAAAACCGGAGGGCAAAACGGTCATTTTAAGCACAAAAGCAAGGGTATAATGGTCATTTCACATCTCCACTTGCGTGTACAACTTGTACACGAAAACCAAGGTGACCACGTTCAAGGTCTCGTCGCCACGAGTCCAGCGCCACCATCCACGCGCCGATACGACGCCGGACGCGCCCTCACGCGCCGCCACAAGGCGGCGCGTGTGTTTCACCCGCGGCTAGGGTTTGGGGATGACGTGGCCTCTTCTAAAGAGGCCACGTGTCCGGGTCGGTCCGGCGCGGAACCGGACCCGGTCCAACCCTGTCCGAAACCCGACCCGTTGACCCGATACCCTGACCCGTTTGACCGGATCATCCGGACCGTTCATGGGTGATGACGTGGCGCAATCCTAGCCGTCCACACGGCGCGCCACGCGGTGCCCAGTCAGCGCCACCTGGGACCCCTCTGCTGACGTGGCGTGCCACGTCAGTCTTTTTTTTTTTTTTTTAAAATTTAAAATTTTATTTTCTCCAAAATAAAATTCCGGGCATTTCCAACTCTTTGAAATTTGATTTATTTTCTTAAAATAAATCCCTTGGCTATTTTCAAACACTTTGAAAAATCATTTCTCTTTCTCCTTTTAATATTTTCTCTTTGGGTTTTCAATTGGGGCTTGCAGGGGGACCTGCAGGACTAATTAATTTTAGCTCCAAACGGATTAATATATTATCATCTCATGATAATAATTAATTACCGTTTAACAATATTTAATTCCACTAAATAAATATTGTTGCACTCTAAAATTAATTAAATTATTCACGAATTTCTCGATCTAGAATAATTTCGTATTTTACTCCTCCGTGTAGATATCCATGAAAAATAAATTGCAACTACTATCATTTATTTTTCATCTCTAATTTGAAATTTATTGATTCGCCTTAAGTTCAAATTCTCTGTATGTGAAACACATTCAACATACAACTTCGGTGACGTTATCACGCGAAGTGCTTTGGCCAAAGTCTTAATTCGAACTTTTGCAAATCTATTTCAAGGATATCTCTTACCTTCCAGCAAGGCCACAGATTCCTCGATCAATATAACTCTTTAGCACATTTCATGCTGTCACCGAATCATACAAATTATTTTGGCCACCCGTTACCGAGACCTCACTTCGAGTATGTTACAGTGACTAACACTACATGCCTAAAGTCGAAATATTATCAGGATTAAGAGTACAATGCTTCTTGAGATTTTATTCATTTTAGATAGCAGTATAAAATGAATTATCTCAGTGGTCCAGTTCGATGTTTCCAATCCTATTGAAAATCATCAACGTGTTATAATTGGAATCACCATTCCCTATGATGAAAGACTAATCATCTTATATAACCACGTTATAGTCTTGATAAGAACATATTCTTATCTTACCGACTAGAACTTTAATGACACGTGATTTCGGTATTAAAATTCTTTTCCTATGAAACACATTTCATATAAGAATACCATCACACGTCATTAATTATTAATATGTGAAATGCTCACAACTTGTTGTAAATTCAGTTTAATTAATTCAATCAAATTGAATTTTCAGGGCACTATTCCCAACATATATGACCCAAATAAACAAATTAAATAGCCAACATTATGAAAAAAAAAAAAAGAAAAAAAGAGCAACATTACTAAAACTCATCATAACTACTTCAGACAATTATCCACCCATCAAGATTAAAATGGACAGAGGTAACAAAGTTTGAATGAGCCGGAAATACTTTCGTGCATTTGCCAGACTTGACATTCCAAATTCCGACGGTCTCATCGAAGGAACCGGAAGCAAGTATGTTTTCATGCATCGTAGGGTCAATATTCTAATACCAAAAGAATATATATACAATTCGTAAGTTATTATTGAACAAAGATATGTATAAAATTACCTTCTCACAATTAGTACTTGGGCAAACATTTTAAAAGAATTAATTTTTCTATCAAAAAATGGAGAAAAAATTTATAATACAAATATATATATATATATATAAATAAATAAATAAATATATATATATATATATATAATTATCATTGAACATAAGTATGTATAAAATTACCTTTTCAGAATTGATACTTGAACAAAAATTTCAAAAGAAGATATTCGTCTATAAAAAAATGAATGAAAAAATTATAAATTAGTAACAAATAAATATAACAAAAATTTAGAATATAAGTATATTGTGAAGGTGGAAGAAAAGAACCTGACGTCCTAGTTCGTAAGATGCATACGATAGAATAACACACAAACGATCCTTTTTATCCCTAAAAATTTATAATAAAAAGAAAGTAAAAACTCAAAAATAATATATAAACAATATATGAATAAAAAACAGGCTACAATATGTAAACCATTATCATTCTTGATGAAAACTATAAAACTAAAAAATTGTAGAGAAGAAATCGAAATATTCAATGTTTATGTCAAAATTGATGTAATTAAAATTCCGTGAGTGAATAGTATCGGGTATTGATTTTCTTCGATTTTCAAGTAAGAAGCAATGTATATTTGTGAATAAGTCGTGACAATCTTTGACTAATAATAATAATAATAATAATAATAATAATAATAATAATATGAAAAAAGAAAAAGAAAAGACATATATTACTAAATTATAAGTACAAAATAAAATAATTAAAGGGAAATTACAGTTGCAATAATGAGGCCAACCTTGCTTTCTCTTCGGTTGAGTCTCCTTGATGGTTTTTGATGGGGTCAAAATACGATCGTCCCACGTCAAGACACGTGGCATCACGAAATAATGACATCTGTCCCCCAAGGCTGCACCATCAGTTCACGAGCGCTGAGACCAACGAGCGCAAGTCTTCTTCAGGAGTTAAGCCAACGAGCGCTATCCCTCCCACGAGCGTCCAACAAACCAAACGATGGGTACGCCTACATGCCAAGGGAACCCTCTTCGAGCGTCACACTCCCTCAGAGTGGTCCCTCCTTTGGCTCGTCATTTGAAATGGAGCCAACATTCCCCTCAGCGGATATCTTGGCCTCCAAGACTCAAGGTTGTCACGAGCGCGCTCTCAAGCCCTCGTTACCAACCACCCACATGGCTCTCTGACACAACGTACATGCCCGCGCACCTGCCACTGTTGCTAGCACTAACTTTTGGGCCGCTTTTGCAGAAGATTCCTCCTAGGTTTCTCTCTCACAGCGCCACGTGTTAGGGCAACATTCGGCCAGGACCACTTGAGGCAAATGACCAAAGGGCCCTTGACCCACAACTATAAATAACCCAAGTCATCTTCTACACTGTAAGCATTCTTTAAGCTTTCTTCATCACTGCAACTGTGACTGAACTTGCATTCTCTTCATACACTGAACTGACTTGAGCGTCGGAGAGCCAAACTGGGTATCACCCCCCAGTTCCCCCAGCTTGGCCTTCTGACTTTCTTGTGCTTGTCCCAACAGGTTGAACTCACTTCCTCTTTTCCGGCGAAGCTCCGGTGGTTTCCTCCACAAATATAAATTGTAAAGTGATCGGATTCGGACCATCCATTTCCGGACCCATCATTTTTGGCGCCGTCTGTGGGAAACCAGTCCTTCATCTTCTTCCTTTCTTTTGTTGGTGGAAAAGCAAGCACCCCCTTTACCTTCAGCAGTCATGGTTGCCACTAGATCTGGAGCTGTGGGAGGAGGAGAAAACACCTCCCAAGATGCGAACATCGTTCTTCCCTCCACCGCTACTGGTGGAGCACCACCTCTTTCCGTCGCCGCTGGTGGGGCACCTCCCGTCGCAGGAGTGAATCCACCAGCTGAATCTTCTGCGCCGCCGCCTGCACCGCCGGTGATGCCCACTCCCACCACCGCGGGAGGAGTTTCTCTCCCAGTCCCACCGCCGCTTGCACAGAATTCCTGGGTCCATCCCCAGATGAACCTTGGGATACAAGGTTACATGATGCCTCCTCCTGGCTACACTCTTACTCCGGCTATGATGACGCCGCCGGTCCAGCCATACCATGCCGGACAGCTCCAACTCCCAGTGGTGGTCCCCAGGGAAATTGAAGGAGTGGAGCTACCTCCGTTGACCACTCAACAATTACGGGCTCTTTACGCCCAGTGTGAGGTTCAGGCGGCTCAGGGGGCATGGGAAAGATTCCATTCCATGTACTTTCCCTCTGGGCAGGCCACTCAGGTTGCGGCCCCATTAGGCGGACAGCAGAACTTTCCCCTCAGAGAAGCCCAGGCTGTCCTGAGGGCCCAACCACCACCACCACCAGCGAAAGAAGTGCCCCAGCAGGAGGGCAACGAGCGTGCCTCCGTGGGCAGGAACAAGGAGCCCACGGAGCGGGTGAACGAAAACGAAGGAGACTCTCATGTCTCCAGGAGGGGCTCACGAGCCCACAAGGACAAGCAAGTAGAAGTAAATCCTGACGTCCTCGCGGCTGTGCAAGACCAGCTGCAGGGCCTCAAGGATATGGTGGGACAGCTCTCACGAGGGCGCTCAACTCAGATCTCCCATACTCGGGATGAACGGGTTGACGCCAGGAGCACCCGCACCAAGGATCCTCCACCGAGGGTCCCCCGTCGGAAGGAGCCGGAGGAAAACTTCGGCACGTACGAATATCACCCGCTGGCGAGAGGTTCACCCCTCGTCGAAGAAGTTTTGATGGCCCAAGCCGGCATGGCAAAAGTCCCCACATCCATCAACAGATACGACGGGACAACCGATCCAGCGGAGCACTTGGATCATTTTGTGCATCTCATGCACCTTTACGAGCATTCCAGCCATTACTGGGCGAAAGTGTTTGTCACTTCCTTGGTAGGGATGGCTCAAGAGTGGTACAAGCGCCTGCCGCCACGCTCGATCCACTCGTATGAAGAGCTGGCCGATGCCTTCCTCAACCACTTCAACTCTTTGAAGGCACCAGTCACCGCACCCACAGCGCTTTACAATGTGGTGCAGGGCAAGAGCGAATCACTGCGCTCGTTCTTCGCCCGCTTCAATAAGGAGATCTTGCAGGTGGAAAGGCCCTCGATGGACTTCTTGATCCCAGTACTCTTTCAGGCTGTGGATCACAAACAATATGTGAGCAAAAAATTTGCTGATGCCATCGTGGAGAGAAGGCCTGGGACCCTCATGGGCCTGAGAGAAGTAGCCGAGCCGTTTTTCGCGCTCGAAGATATGTATGGGACGAATGGTCCCCGACATCACAGCCCGGCCCGGAACGAGCGACCTCATCACGAGCGGGGGCGAGATGTGGCAGTCAAGAAAGAGCGCCCTCAAGAGCGCAGGAGGTCGCCACCACCCCCTCGTCGATTCGAGCGCATTCCGCTCACCCGGCCTAACTCAGAAGTCTACAATCTCTCCGATAAGAAGCTCTTCAAAAGACCCATCAAAATGAGAGAAACAGACTCACTTAGGCGCTCGAACAAATACTGCGCCTTCCACAAGCAGAGGGGGCACGACACGGACGAGTGCCGCCAGTTGGAGGCTGAAATCCAAAGGCTCGTTGCAGGGGGCCATTTGAAAGAATTTGTCCGGGTGCTCGAACGCTACGATGAGCAATGCAACGAGCGCTCCGGAAGGAGAAGAAGGAGTCCTTCCCGGTCAAAGAGCCCAAGGGGTAGGGGACCCCCTGAAAGCAGCAGTCGCCGAGGCAACAAAGGCAAAGCCCCTGAGCAAGAAAACGAGCCCTTTGCAGTCATAAATATGATTGCAGGAGGCTCATCAGGGGGGGATTCAAACGCCTCCCGACGGAGGCACGTTCGGAGCTACAACCAACGCCCAGCAGTGCCCAAGCCTATCTACGCTATCCAAAGATCAAGCGCTCCGAAATCAAGAGAAAATGATGTAATAGGCTTTGATGATAGGGATCTAGAACATATTGTAACGCCCCATGGGGAGGGTGTAACCTCAGATTGCCCCATGGTGGTTAGTTTAGATGTTCATAACCATGTTGTAAAAAGAGTATTGGTTGATAGTGGGAGCTCCGTTAATGTTTTGCCTTACTCTACATTCTTAAAAATGAAGGTTGATCTCCCGCTCGAGCCTCTCAAAACAGCCCTCATTGGCTTTGGAGGCTCAGAAGTGGTCCCACGAGGGCAAATACGTCTGGCTACATCATTCGGCCGAGCCCCTCAACGCAAAACGCTCTTGGTGACGTATGCGGTGGTGGAGATAGACATTCCATATAACATCATAATTGGGCGCCCTGCCCTCGTGGATTTCAAAGCCATCATCTCCACCTACCACCAGAAGATTAAATTCCCTACTTCCGAGGGCGTGGGAGAAGTGCTATGCAATGTGCGAGAGGCTTGGGAATGTTACATGCTGTCCCTCAGAAAGCCAAAAGCGGAGAAAACCTTCCAGATTGGTTCCAACAAAAAGTCAGTAGATTTCCCCAACTTGGATGAGGATAGCCCAGCACGGAAAAGGGCAAAATTGAACAAAAAGAAGAATAAGAAGAAGAGAGGAGACAACGAGGAGAATCCCCTCGAGAATGTTCCCCCAGGGATCGTTGGCGGATCATCCTCAGAAGGAGACGAGCCGGGAGAGAGTGAACCAGCCTCTGGCGATCGTTTGACAGGAAAGAAGAGGGCGCTCGAACTTCCTCGCCCTGAGGTGAGAATCGAACCCTCGGAAAAATTCCTCACCATTGAGCTGGAGCCGGGAAACAAAGACAAGACTACACAGATCGGCTCAAACCTCTCAGGGCCCTCTCAGATCATGATGATTGATTTTCTAAGGGAGAACAAAGATGTATTCGCATGGAAAGCCTCAGATCTCACAGGAATTGACCCGAGCGTCATCGTCCATAGACTTAATGTGGACCCATCTTTTAAGCCTATCAAGCAGAAAAAACGGGACGTACATGGCTTTCGAAAGAAAGTCATTGAAGAGGAAGTCAATAAGCTTTTGGAGGCTCAGTATATCGAGCCCATCTTGTACCCGGAGTGGTTATGCAATGTCGTCTTGGTGCCCAAGAGCGCGAATAAGTGGCGCATGTGCAATGATTTCACTGATCTCAACAAAGCCTGCCCAAAGGATCCTTACCCGTTGCCTCGAATTGATCAATTGGTGGATTCGACCGCTGGTTGCGAGCTCATGAGCATGATGGATGCTTTCCAGGGATATTACCAGATCTTTATGGCCCCGGAAGACCGCCCCAAAACTTCGTTCGTTGTCCATATGGGGGTATATTGCTTCCTAGTCATGCCCTTTGGACTTAAGAACGCCGGAGCTACGTATCAGCGGCTCGTAAACAGGATGTTTGAAAAAGAAATTGGAAGGTCCATGGAGGTCTATGTGGACGATATGATTGTCAAAAGCGAGCACCAGGACTCCCACTTGGAGGATCTCAAGCGCACCTTTTCTATCCTGCGACAATATGGAATGAAGCTGAACCCCTCGAAGTGCACCTTTGGAGTGCAAGGGGGAAAGTTCTTGGGATACATGGTCAGTCAGAGGGGAATTGAGGCTAATCCGGAGAAGATCAAGGCTATTTTGGAAATTCCCTCCCCTCGAAATTTGCGAGAAGTACAGGTCCTGGTGGGCAAGATCATCTCGTTAAACAGATTTATTTCGCGCTCGGCGGACAGGAACCTTCCCTTCTTCAAAATTTTGAGGAACGCACGTAACTTTGCTTGGACTGAGGAATGTGAGAAAGCGCTGCAGGATATGAAGGCTTACTTATCGAGCGCACCACTGCTGACTAAGCCGGTCGAAGGTGAGAGGTTATTCATGTATCTTTCTGTTTCTCCTGAAGCCACGAGCGCTGTTCTGATCGCTGTGCGGGAACGGAAACACTTACCCGTGTATTATCTGAGCAAAACCTTGCAAGGAGCTGAAAAGAAATATTTGGAGATTGAGAAATTTGCGTTCGCTCTTATAAACGCCTCAAGAAGGCTAAGGCCTTACTTTCAAGCGCACTCCATAACAGTTCTCACCGACCAACCCTTGAAGCAAGTATTGTCCAAGCCGGACGTATCTGGCAGATTAATCAAGTGGGCCATCGAATTGAGCCAGTTTGACTTATGCTTCGAGCCCAGGACTGCGATGCAGGCTCAGGTTGTAGCGGATTTGTTGGTTGAGCGTTTTGGTTTCGAGCCCACCGTTGTGGAGAATGAGGGGTTATGGGTACTGCACACAGATGGTTCCTCAACCTCTCAAGGGGGAGGAATAGGAGTGGCCCTCAGAAACCCCGATGGGATTGAGCTGGACTTTGCGATCAAGCTGGACTTTCAAGTCACTAATAATGAAGCGGAATATGAAGCCCTCGTGCAAGGGTTAAACATAGCTTTTCAGAATGGAGCCTCCAGAATCACTGCTTACGTGGATTCACAGTTAATAGCGAGCCAGATTGAAGGAACATATGAGGCTCGAGAAACCACCATGATACAGTACCTAAAGAAAGCCAGAGAAATCATTGGGAAGTTCAAGGAATTTCACCTACTTCAAGTGCCGCGAGGAGAAAACGAGCGTGCGGACGCTCTTTCAAAGTTCGCTTCAGCTTTAGAAGGCACTTCCGAGCGTTCTGTTACGTTCCTTAGAACTGAGGAGCCTTTGATCAAGGAAAAGGTCGCCACCGAGATGATCGTCATGATTGATCCAAACGAGCCCTGTTGGCTCGACGACATCATCATTTTCCTGAGGGATGGAATTACTCCCACCGACAAGGTGGAGGCCAGGAAAGTCAGAAATAAGGCCCCTCGTTTCGCTCTAGATTCCGAAGGGAGATTGTTCAAGAAATCATTTCAAGGACCCCCAATGAAATGCCTAAGGCCCTCACAAGCGAAGGAGACGCTCGAGCTCATACACAATGGGAGTTGCGGGAATCATTCCGGAGGGCGTATCTTGGCGAAGAAAATTCTGAGAAGTGGGTTTTATTGGCCTACGGTTCTCCAGGATGCCATTGAATTTTCAAGGAAGTGCCCCAAATGCCAATTTCATTCAAATCTCCCTCAATTGCCAGCCGCACAAATGATCCCGATAGATGTCTCCTGGCCGTTTGACCAGTGGGGAATAGACATTGTGGGCCCCTTGCCCATGGCTGCGGGACAAAGGAAGTTTGTCATTTTAGCCGTCGATTACTTCACCAAGTGGGCCGAGGCTGAAGCCGTTGCAAAAATCACTTTCAAGGTTGTAAGGGACTTTATTTGGAAGAACATCATCTGCAGGTACGGAATACCGAGGGTGCTCATATCTGACAATGGATCCCAGTTCATAGCAGCTGACACACGAGAGTGGTGCTCTGAGTTGGGGATAGAACAGCGATTTACCTCTGTAGGACATCCACAATCTAACGGACAAGCAGAAGTTACCAACAGGATCATTTTGCAACATCTGAAAACCATGCTTGAAAGCAAGAAAGGTGAATGGGCTGAGGAGCTGCAAGGAGCGCTTTGGGCTTATCGCACCACCCCACGAGCGGCTACCGGAGAAACACCATACGCGCTCGTTTATGGATCAGAGGCAATGATACCTGCGGAGATAGTAAATGAATCCGCTCGTGTCGGCTATTTCGAACCTCAGCTCAACGATGGCAACAGGAGCTTGGAGTTGGACTTGCTGGATGAAAGGAGAGACCGAGCGTAGGCTAAGATCCACCACTATAAAGCCTCTGTAGCCCAACAGTACAACAAGCGTGTGAAGGAAAGAACTTTCCAGCTGGGAGACTTGGTTTTGAAGAAAGTGGAAGTATCCAAACACGTGGGCAAGCTGGACCCCAATTGGGAAGGCCCATTCAAGGTCATACAACTCAGAGCTAACAACACTTACACCCTGGAGACACTTCAAGGCGAGCGCTTGCCTCGCCCTTGGAACGCATGTAACCTCCGGCGGTTTTATGTTTAAAAGCTCTTTGCAAACTCTGATGTAACAACCCACTTTGACGGGTTCTATGTACTTCAAATCAAAGTGAAAGGTAACATAATCTTTTTAATTTCATTAACATTCCTGTTTCTTTGGTTGCATGAATGAATAAGTCCCACGTCCCTCGTCATTGCGAGCGTGGTTGGCAACTCATTCCATTGTGTATGCTGTTATCTAGTATGGGTTACGCTGGCCAGCACTCTATTCCGCATGGGGGGACGCCCTCATAAGGATAGACTGGTTACGCTCAAAGCCAATTAGGTAAGTTGAAAGAAGATCGTGAAGAAAATCCTAGTAGGCCTTGGCTATTCCTTATAACGCCTTGCGCTCGAAAACGGGATCTCCTACAAGAACTGATCCTAGTAGGCCTTGGCTGTTTCTTACAACGCCTTGCGCTCGAAAACGGGATCTCCTACAAGAACTGATCCTAGTAGGCCTTGGCTGTTTCTTAAAACGCCTTGCGCTCGAAAAAGGGGTTTCCTGCAGAACTAAGAAAATGATAAGAGCCAGGGCGCTCGAATGATGGCCTCAGAATCAAAAAGGAATTGCTCAAGTCTTGAGCGTAGGGGCAATCCCACAGTAAGACCCTCACGACCGCTCAAGACTTAGACAAATTTTCAAAAGGAAAAGTTTATGCAAGTCTTGAGCGTAGAGGCAATCCCACAGTAAGACCCTCACGACCGCTCAAGACTTAGACAAACTTTTAAGATAAATTTACAAAGGGAAAATTTATACAGGTCTTGAGCGGGGGGGCAATCTCACCATAAGACCCTCACAAGCGCTCAAGACTTAGGCAAATTTTCAATTTCAAGAGCAAAAACAAAATTTACACAAGACTTGAGCGTAGGGGCAATCTCACCATAAGACCCCCACGATCGCTCAAGACTTAGACAAATTTTTCATCACAGAAGCAAAACATCATCACAAGGAGTAAAGCATTCACAGGAGTATGCTACGCAGTCCTACTATATGATTCGTAAATGGACAAGAAGAACAACAAAGTCATCGAAAAAGAGGCATTTTATTCATTAAACAAGGGGGGAACTATTACAAAGCTAAAGGGCTCAAAAGCCCATGAAATTCTAAAACAAGAAATAGCAGAAAAACTGAGAATTACAGGAAAATTGATAAAGGAAGGATTTTAAGCAGCTGGGGCGACATCTTCATCAACAATCACCAGAACTGGACCCTGAATTGGGCCCTGAACTGGGCCGTGAATGGGACCCTCAGGCTCTTGCGGATCGTTGGGGGCATTGGCAGGAGCAGGCTCATTGGCATTTGGAGCGTTGGCATTTTCAGCGATTTGAACGGGGGCATCCTCTATGGCCGGCGCTTGGGGCTCGTCTTCATGGACATCAGATGGACCCGCACCCCTTTCCCTGTGGGCATCAGTGTACTCATCCTGGAGCAGTTTCACCAGGAAGTCGTACTCCATTTCCGCTATGCTGTCTGCGGGGTCGTTTGGATCTTCATCTTCCTCCTCGCAGTGCTCATTGAACATGAGCCCCGTGCCCTCGGCCTCCTTCATGGCGGGATGGGTTAGCCCTTTGTGTATGCCCTGCTCGATGGCCAGATTGAAGGCCTTCTGAGCCTCCTCCAAGCAATGCAGGGAAGCAGCAAAGTTGAAGGCCTTGGAGTGGCAAAATTTGATCAACGCCTCCTTGGTCGCACGCTCTAAGCTCCGAGGCCATTCGCTAATAGTATCATTAAACTTGCGCTCGGCCTCCAGAGCCCTTGCTCTCAAGCTCTCCCTCTCAGCCTCAGCCTTCTTGACCCGCTCGTTAGCTTGGGCCAGCTGGTTGCCCAAGTTGATTCGAGCGCCGTCCACAGCCACAAAGTCTTGCTTCAGCTTTGACAGCTCCTCTTCATTTTTGTTGTACAAACCCTTGAGGGTTTCGTACTTGGCTATCTCGGCATCCAGCTCCCCTTGGATGTGAGCCGGGTCATTCGAGCGGGCCATCTTCTTGTACTTGGCCTTGCGCTCGGCGTAGACGGAGGCTCGCATTTGCACGTTTTTGAGCCGGGGAAGAACTTGCTGCACAATCGAAAGGAAAAGTGTTAGCCAGAAAATGGTAATTTACAGAAGATAAAAGAGTGCAAGGAATGGTTACTTACAGAAATTAGGGCGTGGGCCGCATCGATGGTCACCTTCTCCACAGACTCATTGAAGAGATGCCTGTGGTCCGCTGAGAATTGAGCCCTGCTGAACACATCTTCAGTGATAGTCAGGGCGACCGAGCCTGGCCTCAGCAAAACCGGTCCGCCGTCGGTAGCGCCCGAAAAATCCCTATCCCCTCGCCGGGGGAATTCCCATGCATGTTCCTCCTCTGAGGAGGAAGTTTCGCCCTCGCCTCGGGGGCCCTCCACAACCTGCTTGCCCTTGCCTTTGATCGCGGCAGAATCGGGCATTCTCTTCCTCTTGCGGGAAGGCCGGCTTGCGCTCGAGGGAGCCTCAGTGATAGCCAGAGTAGTCACTGGCCTTAGTTGTTCCACGGGAGGGGGGGCTTGAACATCGCCCGCTCGTTCAGCAGAAGACCGCCTCCTTGAATCGCTGGTGGTCAACCTCCGCTCCCCTCGCCCACGAGGGGGTTGGACCTCTGGTTGAGCGCTCGAGCTAGCGCCACTACGAGCGTCCCCGCGACGGATGCGAGGGCGCTGCTGGTCACGTTGTTGATCCCCCTGTGAGGCTTGGTTCCTCTGGGCATTTGCAAAACGAGCCGCCTGTCTGATTCCGCCTGCCATTTCGAGTATAGAGGCTCCTGCAAAAATGAAAAATTTTGAGAAGTTAGAAATCTTCAAATCATATACTCAAATTGCAAATTACAAGTACAAGAAAAGAAGTTAGTATTTGTCCCTATCTAAAGTTAGTGCCCTAAGAATCTAACCGTCTCTCTCTTTCCAATCAATGCCATAAGTGCTCGAGGGCGAGTTGATCAGCTTCATGTGGGCCTTCGCTTGGACGTAATAAAAACCCGCCTCAGGAGAAGAGCGAGAGGAGCTGACCACTTGGAAAAGGGCATTGAAGTTCCGTAAATAGGGCTCGTAACCCGTGGTCCTCATCAAAATTACGAAACAGGTCAGGAGGGCCAAGCCGTTGGGCACTATTTGGGATGGACACAAGCCCAAGTCGTTCAGCAAATGGGCCATTGAGACGGAAATGGGGAACCTCAGGCCTCCTGAGCGCACGGTGTCCACGTACACTGCCATTTCCCCAGGAGGCGGATTATTTGCACGCTCGTGGTTTTGGGGAATTCTCCAAGTATACCGCTCGTCCCAGTAGATGGGGGCCATCATTGTCTTTACATCTCCCACAGTAACGGTGCTGGGAGTCTCATCTGGCGTGCGCTCGGTAGCCTGATAACCTGAGCCCTCCCCCTCGTTGGGTCCTTTGGATTTCTGGGTTTTCTTACTCTTGCCCTTGTCACGGGCCCTTTCCGAAGGCCCAGGTACGGCTTCCGCCACGGGAAGCGGATTTGCAACACGGGCCCTTTCTGAAGGCCCGGTTACGGCTTCCGCCACTGGAAGCAGATTTGCAACGGCCACGGTCACTCTATGGCGGTGGGGATGCGTGGCACTCTGAGTTATGGGGAGAGTGACCCCTTGTCTCTCTGCCTCTATCACCAAATCCATCTCCTCAAAGAGAGGATCCACACCGCCTGGGTTTCTGTCTTCCATAGCCATTACCGCCGCCCCCAACTCTTCATCTCTGGGGGAATCGTGAGAGGAAGAACTCTCCGTGGCCATCTCTTGGATTTCACGGGCAAATTCTTCAATGTGTTGGTCGGCCATGGCAGAAGCAGAGGTTTTGAAAGTTTTTCTTGGAAGGAGATTAGAGTTCAGGAAGGCGAGAATCGGAGAAGGTTATGAAATCCTAAAGTCCGAAGTCTACGGTTAGCAAAGTTAGCAAGTTACAATGGAGATTTACCTTGGAAGCTTTAGAGAAAACTGGAGAAGAGGTTGAAGATGCTGAAGATGCGAGAGAATTTTTCTTGCAAAGGAGACTTGGAAAGTTTTGAATGCGTAAAGAATGACAAGATTTCAGAATCCCTTACTTATAGGGATGGGAGTTGGTACCGTTTTAGGCAATAAATTCAAAATGGCAATCATTTCCCGCCTAGGAAACCGCCCACTTTATGGAACCGGCACATGCTTCCCAATGCTCACGCGCCCCACGCGCATCCGCATTTAATGCTCTGACGTTTCAAGGGCTTCAGAATAGTACCAGCATTTAATGCGGAAGTGATGCGAACGGTCAATTGAAAAGACCGCATTAATGGCGCATTCAGAGGAAAATTGCTCAACACGCCAAGCTTTACACGAGCGCTATGAACAAGAGATAGAGCGTGTCAAAATTCTACAGTCCTTATCAATAAGGACTACAGAATTGGGGGGCAAAATGATGGGGTCAAAATACGATCGTCCCACGTCAAGACACGTGGCATCACGAAATAATGACATCTGTCCCCCAAGGCTGCACCATCAGTTCACGAGCGCTGAGACCAACGAGCGCAAGTCTTCTTCAGGAGTTAAGCCAACGAGCGCTATCCCTCCCACGAGCGTCCAACAAACCAAACGATGGGTACGCCTACATGCCAAGGGAACCCTCTTCGAGCGTCACACTCCCTCAGAGTGGTCCCTCCTTTGGCTCGTCATTTGAAATGGAGCCAACATTCCCCTCAGCGGATATCTTGGCCTCCAAGACTCAAGGTTGTCACGAGCGCGCTCTCAAGCCCTCGTTACCAACCACCCACATGGCTCTCTGACACAACGTACATGCCCGCGCACCTGCCACTGTTGCTAGCACTAACTTTTGGGCCGCTTTTGCAGAAGATTCCTCCTAGGTTTCTCTCTCACAGCGCCACGTGTTAGGGCAACATTCGGCCAGGACCACTTGAGGCAAATGACCAAAGGGCCCTTGACCCACAACTATAAATAACCCAAGTCATCTTCTACACTGTAAGCATTCTTTAAGCTTTCTTCATCACTGCAACTGTGACTGAACTTGCATTCTCTTCATACACTGAACTGACTTGAGCGTCGGAGAGCCAAACTGGGTATCACCCCCCAGTTCCCCCAGCTTGGCCTTCTGACTTTCTTGTGCTTGTCCCAACAGGTTGAACTCACTTCCTCTTTTCCGGCGAAGCTCCGGTGGTTTCCTCCACAAATATAAATTGTAAAGTGATCGGATTCGGACCATCCATTTCCGGACCCATCAGTTTTATTTATATCAAGATTTCGTTATACAGTGCACATATATTTATTGAAAATAAGTTTTAAAAACACTAATTCCCTTAATTAATTCAAAATAAATTAAATTTGTTTTTAATTATTGGATCAATCAATTAATTAAAATATTTATATTTGAATATTTTTTTATTATGTAGAATCAATTAATTACTTGACAAAAATAAAATATTGGTAGTTGGACTTTCTTAAATTTATGAGATTGATATGTTAATTAATGTGATTTGGTAAATAATTAAGATCTTCAAAATATTAAATATTACGAAAAATTTATTGACCAATGATACAATTTTAAAAGAATAAAAAAATTTAAAAAAAGAAAAAATAGCATTGAATCAATTTTTGTAAAGTTAAAAAAATATGAGTAAATTCATAAATACAAAATATACAAATACTTTAAAACAAATAATGAAAATCAGATCCTAAATTCAAAAGATAATTATTATCATACAATTAAACGAATTATAAATAATAAATAAAATTGTGAATCAAAATTTTGACGCTAGCAACTTTCCTTTCCGCATGTTAATCAAAAATAAAATTAATATATATCAAAAAATCAATGAAATTTTATCTGAGAAAATAGAGTAACTATTGCTGCTAAAACTCAACTTGAAGTGGAGATAATTCACGAAAAGAACAGTAACTGTATACAAAAACTTATTTAAATTTAAACATTGCATAAAAAAGTTCAACTCAATTAAAAAATATACTAATTGATAATGAGTAATACAAAATGATGGTGCAAGATAAAATGAATAAAAAATACAAAAAGAAAAAAGAAAAAACGTATAGTCATAATATGTAAAATATATAAAAATAAAAAAAATCAAACGGATCATTATTGACAAAGTTGTAGCAGTAGAAGTACTTACATGTATTTGGAATTCATCAGATTCTCTCATAGCAAGTTGTGGTCATGAAGAAAAATGAAAAAACATATCAAATAGACGAATTAAAGAAGAAAACTAAAACACCAATATTAGCCGATGCAAGTCATATGAAATGACAATTTTCTTTACTCAACATTAATTTGACGGAGTAATTTAAGCAACTAATTATCACTTTTATTTTGAAAGATTTGAATTTAAAATTGGAAATGTAGTAATATTTTATGGGAGTTTTCCATGATTCGAATGATTAGCCATAAAAATACAATTTTTAAAAAAACCAAAAAATCTACATTATCAATAATCTCAATTAATACTATTTAACAATAAAAAATTAAAATTCTAAAAATTTCGAAGAAAATTGACACAATTTAGTCCAAAAAAATACATTTTTATATATAATTGTATATTAACTATTAATTTTAAATTTTAAAAAATTAATTAATTTGATGGAGAAATTTAAGAAACTTAATCAATTATCTTTATTTTGTAATGTTTGAATTTAAACTTGAACTTACTGGTATCCATGATTTAAATAATCAGCCATTAAAATTAATTTAATGAAAATATAGAAATATCAAAATATATGCATATAATATTAACCTTACTTGATTAGAATAAATATGAAAATTAATTCCATTCAATCAAAATTTTCAAAGATAATTATTTTCCTTAGTTACTATTTATTTTTATAATAAAATAATATATAAAATAAAGATAAACCAATCACATTTTTTCTATTTAATTAAAATCTTCAAAAAAACAACAAAATTCCACGTCATCTAAAATGCACAATAAAAAGTCAAACATCGTTTTCAAATATATAATATTATAAATGTTTTGAGCTATATTTAATACGTTAATCTATTTAACTAAGTCAAGACTTATAAATAATGAATTAATGGTTGATAATAGAAATAATGGTTGATAACAGAAAGAAATTTCCTTAGTTAAAGTTAAGATTTCATCATATATTTTAAAAATTATTATTTATTAAAAGTGTTAAAAAAAGGTTAATTCCCTTAATTTTTGCCAAAATATGTTAAGTTTATTTCAATTAATAAAACCAATCAATGAATTAAGTTGATTAACCAACTAACATAAATAAACTATTATTAATTAAAAGTCTTAAAAATATTAAAGATTGTGTGGTTAATTATTAATGGGATATTTCCTAAATTTATAAAATAATAAATTAATTAATGTGATTTGGGTAAATAATTAAAGTTTACAAAAATACCAAATATATTGGAAAGTCCATTGACCAATCAAATAATTTTTAAAAAATAAAAAAAAGAGAAAAGGGTATTGAGTCAAAATTGACACAATTGAGTTAAAAGACACCCTTGATATATATTATAGTATAGATATTGGTATAGATATAGAATAATAAAACTATGTAAATAATTTTAAAAAAAATCATACATGAAAAATATATTATGAATATTGTCAAAAATAATTATTTTCGTTAATAATATTTATTTTCATAATAAAATAGTATACAAAATAAAGATTTTTGTTTTAACTTTTCTCTATCAATTTTTTTAACCCTAATTAATAATAGTATTAAATATCACCCTAATTATGGGGTAGATGTCTTGATATATAAAATTATCAATTCAATCTTTTTTAATTTAAAACTCATTAATTATGACATTTATTTATTTGATAAAAATATATATAATTTTAAAAAAAGTTCATATATAGAAAGTGTATCATAAATATTGTCAAAGATAATTATTTTCCTTAATTACTTTTGTTTTCATAATAAAATAATATATAAAATAAAAATCAACCAATCACTTTTTTTCTATTTAACTAAAATTCTTAAAAAATCTACAAAATTACACATCATCAAAATGCACAACAAAAAGTCAAACATGGTTTTCAAATATATAATAGTATATAGATATAGATGTAATATGAAACATGTTATAGAAAGACTCGATCAAGAATCCCGAGAAAAGGTAGATTAATTAAGAATTATGCAAGACCACTCAAAAACTAGAATACCAAGTAGAGAATAAAATCAACTCTTAATTATTTTTCGGTATGGTATCATGATATACATTAATACAACGCTCCATCAATTCGACATTTCACGAGTTTCCAACTCATGTGCCTCTCGCACGAGTATTTCGGCGCGATGGCGGGATATTAGCACAGAAGTAGAACCCATCCTCTTCAACTTCCCAGTAATAATGATCGCACACATCGCTGATCTTCCAAGTGTAGGCGTCATAAGACATGTACTTTCGACCCCAAAGTTAAGTCGCAGAAGAATAACGTCGTATGGAAGAGGTTTTTGCAGAAGGACCACTTATACTCCTGCCCTTGGTAAAGCGTGTGATCTCCGAGATCGTCATCACGAGATTTACAGTGAAACAGAATAAGGGAGCGTTCGAATTTTGGGTGGAGTTGTTGAATATATGAACAGTGAAAAACGTGGTCATAAAACACCCGATTGTGATTAGGAAGGAGAAAGTCGAAAGAATGGCGAGCAGACTCATCGGGACGTTCTTGGTTCTGCAGATCTATGATAATTTGACATTTGAAGAGGATATTTCTATGACGTTTCATATATTCAATAACTCCACCCAAGATTCAAACGTTCCTCTACTGGTTCATTCTGAATCTCACAATCGTGTTATGACCTCCCATTCACCATTCATATGGGCTAACCGGATCATGTAACCACTGATCTTGGCAAATATAATGCTATATATAATGCATGCATGAGGAGAAAAAGGAAAAAGGCAGCGTCTCGTATGCAGGAGGAGAAACAAAGGGAAAAGGGTGGGGATTTGGAGAGAACCCCTCAACTGTTGCTTAGCTTAGAACGCCCGAGGGGTGAAATATTTGAAAATATACATTGAGCAGGACAGAGTCCCTTGTTAATGGGTAATTCTAGTTCGGATCTGGCTCAAGAAACAAGAAGACCAACACTTTATATGTCAGTGAATCAACTTAGAAACCTTTGCATTTCGAGTAGTAGAATTGTCGAAACCTTTATATTGATTTTTCAGGAAGGATGAAAATAAGTTTGATGCCTCTGTTAGTGGTACCCTGAAGACAGCAAAGGCAAAAGTTAGTGACAACAGTAAAAAATGGGCTATGGATGTTGATAAGGAAATGGGAAGTCGGTGACAACAGTAAAAAATGGGCTATGAATGTTGATAAGGAAATGGGAGAAAAGAGTATAATGTAGGGATGTTGTCATGTTGGAGTAGAATTCCATGTCTTAGTAAGAATTAAGAACATTAATCTCTTCTCCATATGGATATTAATTGTTAGTGTGTGTGATGGTGCTGTGATAGTAGGAATGAATTGCAGCATGTTATTATATATAGCTTGCTGCAGGGATGAATTAATTAGTGTCGTCCTCATGGGCAGCTTTGAAGTAGGTTTGTCATATATAGCTTGCTGGATGAATTAATCAGCATAGTGATCATGGCTGGTTTGAAGTAGGTTTGTCATGCTGATAGGGGTGTCAATCTCTGATCCAATCCGTCAACCGGACAAATTAATATCAGGTTAGAGTTTGGATTTTCAAATTCGGGTCAAAATTCAGATCGAATCTGATAACAATTCGAAGAGTAGAGATAAAATCAAGCTCGGTTTTGAATTGATCCAGATTGACCCGAAAAACTTTACGGGTGACCCACAACCTGAACCCAACCTGACCTAACCCACCCGCAAAATAAATGATATAAAAAAAAAAACTAATGGACTTTAATTTAATTATGAATTAATATTAAAGTTCTAATTTGGAGATTTTAAGTCTAATAAATAATTAATTATAAATTAATTAATTATTAGCTTCAAGTTATTTATGATAAATAAATAAAACTAAATTAAAATATCTAAGAGAGTTGGATATTTAATTCTTGCTTGGCAAGTTGATCAAAAGAAGACTTTTGGTCAAAGTAAGAGACTTACTCTTCAAGCAAGTAATCCCTTTCCAAAAGGGTTTTGGAAAGTCTTGCTAATCAAGACTTGGGGTTCGAACTCGTTGCCTATTAATACATAGGTTCGAACCCCATGAGGGTTAACGCACAAAATTCTCCTTCCCCAAATTATACACTAAACCCTAGCTGGAGCCTAAACACCGAATATAGAACTAGCATCCTCCCTATTCGGATCGTGGTCGAGGTTGGTGGACTAATTCTCTAGAGGACTACTAGCGTGAAGTCTTGAAAGATTCGAAGGAGCTTTTGGGGATCAAGCCGAGTGAAGAGCGTTCTTGGACGGCTAGAACGTGTCAAGAAAGCTACTATCTAAGTGAGTTTCTTGATCTCTATGAATTTGGGAATAGGAATTGTAAGATTCGATTCTATCTTTTGGGAAAAAAATTTAAATTTCTGTTGTATTTCTGTTTCGTTTTCCCAACAAGGAGTCATGTTCCTGATGCTCAACGAGACTGAATGGTTGAGGGCTAGCTACCCTTACCATCACCCAGAGGAAAAAGGAGTCTGGCGGGAAGGCCGGCACCAGGGATTGCCCCATGGATTAGTGTCTTAATTGCATTGACTGATTACACTGATTGATTACACTATTGCACTGTATTGTACTGATTGAATTACATGATCGCCTTTTGAAACCTAATCATTGTACACTGTTGGAGTTTGGTTGGAGATTATGCACGCTCACTCGTCGAGCCACTGATAGCCTATAATTGTAAATAAATTTTGAAATTGATAGTTGTAAAGTTCGAGTATAGAGTAATTGATTTCTTACCTTCACGGGAACTACTTTACCTAAAACCTTACTCGGGATTTACAATTTGCATGTACATCCCTTTTCTCCAGTTTCTTTACAGGTGGTTGCTAGACGGAGTTGAATTGTCGTGTCCTTGTTCGAGTCCTACACTTGTACACTCACTGCATATTATATTGCTTATTGTATCGTATTGATTTATTTATTGGGTTGGTGAGCCATTTATTGAATTGAATTGACTCGGGACAGGTTAGGACAGGTTTCTGGAGTTAGTTGAACCCGTTTTTATGTTATTGTATTGTATGATATTCGGGATAGGTTAGGACAAGTTGTTGGAAAACACGAATCAGAAAGCAGCGGACTTTAAAAATTTTCCCAACAAAAGGATCTTGGACTCGCAATCGTGTAACCAAATTCGTAGAAATAGAAAACTTACTTTTCTTTTATTCTTTCTTGAAGCGTTTCAAGCCACCCAAGAACACTCTTCTCGTGGCTTGATCCCCTCTCCTTGGTAAAGCTCGAATCTTCAAACTTCTAACTTGAAGCTCTCTAGAGATAGTCCACCAACTTGATCACAATCTAACTAGTAAGGATGCTAGTTCTCTAGTTAGTGTTTAGGCTTAACCTAGGGTTTTATTTAATCTTGGAGAAAGGATGGTGTTCAACACATGAACCAAAAGAATTGCCAATTAGCTCCTAGAGGAGCTCGAGCTCCCCTATTTATAAAAGGGAGAGTGCCGAAATTCCTAGTCCTTATTGGGCTAGGATTTTGGTCTCTATCTCTCCTATTACTTGATCATCAAGTAATTTTGACTTTGACTTTGAATTCTAATTCAAATCAACTTTTTGGTTAATTTTTATACTTTATTTATTTAAAATAAATAACTTATTTTATCTAATTAATTAATTCATAATTAATTAACTAGATTATTTTTCTCCAAAATAAGACTTTCTTTTTAATTCAAAATTAAACCAAAGTCTATTAAATAATTAACAAATTAATTATTTAATATATTATTAAACAATCACGTGTGGCACACGTGTCACAATGACACGTGTCCAGTCACGTGACCCACACGTGTGGAACCCTCTAGGCTCGATTAACTCGTTTAATCATTTTAAAGCCTCAACTCATGTAACCAAGTTGTTGTGTGTGACCCTCTAGGTTCTCAATTCAATTAGCAGTGACCCCAATTAATTAATTGACTAATTAATTAATCAGCCCACAGATTAAACGACCATAGTCTAGCAACAGGTGTTTAACCCCTAGCTGAACTGGAATGTTCGGATTCGACAGAACCTTTAAGTCATTGATTCATGTGAGATACAATCCTCCTACTTACTATCTCTCAACCAAGATCTAGGGTAAGGGAATAATCAGAACCCTAATAATCCGGTCTTAAAGCTAAGTGCATTTCATATCCATTTGATCTCAATCCAAGAAACCCTTTTCTTGATGTCTTGATCTACTGCCTTGACCAAGGACTCCATATGGCATATGAATGACTTACACAATAAGAGATCACATTGCAAATGCAAGTGTAGGTCCTTTCTTGATTCTCATTCACTTTCATGAATCACTTGTGTAGCCCCAGCATAAGCCTTGAATCAGTTGTCTAAGGCGACACCCTTTAAAGCTTATACCTAAGACTACAGAGTTAACTCATAAAGTGACAAGGAACCTCAAGTCTAAGGATCAATTAACCACATCAATGACTCGTGAGATATTTCCTAATCTGGAAGTTTTCATTTCCTGAAATAGAAACTTCCTTTCCCATTTAGGAATGTTCTCACACGGGGTACCTCAGTGAACTTACTTATTAAAGTAAGCACCCTCATGTATCACGCACGTATCAATTATACACTTTGCACCTCCATGAAACAAGGTGGTCCTTCTTAAGGGCGTGATCCCACAAGCAAGCCTTAGAGGAGTCAGGTTGACACTCCCACTGTCTGTAGAACTCATCGACTTGGAGTATTTTACTAATCATGACTTATGTGATATAGGGCTCGTTTCATGAACCATTTTACCTAAATGGTAGAGTCCTAAAGTCATCAGGATTAGGGGAGTTCTCATACATGCACAGCTAAAGTAAACGCATACCAAACAAGAGCATATAAAGAACTGTTGCCTCAATTCGTTATTTCATTCAAAGATTATCTGCGATTACAATAAGGAAAAGTACAAAGCGGATATACAATCGGCTTTCTAGGGCACTATTCCTAACACAAGTTTCCTAGTTAGTGGAACCCGTATTTACTTTTTCGTTTGAGTTGCATTTATTTTCCTTGATATTGCATGGATAACTACCTTGCTTACGCATTCTAGTTTCATTTGATTTGTTCCAGGGTTAGATTCCGCCTAGCTAGTATAGTCTTTTCATTGTCTTCCGTTCGCTGTGAGTTTGGTTTATGTATGGATTAGTCCATTTCATATGTGGACCGAACTCATAGTGCGGAGGATGTAGTGCTCTTGTCCCAGGTACTACAACATGTGATTATTCTATTATATTTATATAATAGATATGTGCTTATATCACTTTAAGATGTAACACCCGCAACGATAGGCACCATATCTCTTGCACCATAAGTCTAGTCCACGCATGAACTAAGCAATCCATACATGAACCGGACTCATAGTGAACGAGTGACAAAGAAAAACTTCCCTAGCTAGGTGGATTCTAACCCTGTATCAATCAATCAGATAATACAAAATGTAGTGCGGAAGTAATCAAGAATAATTTAAATCACAATAAGATCCATTAACATCAACAATAGCTTCAAGCCCAATTCAAAACGTTAATTGGATATGAAACTAGACAAATAGGTCTTTCCAATGTTATATGGCTTGAATCGTGGTTCAAAGCGATATCAAAATAGTGTAGGCCCGAAGTTGGATGAATGCAGATTTTTGGTAAAGTGGCGACTGTTAGGAATAGTGCCCTAGAAAGCCGATTCGACGTAATCTGCTTTGGGACTTTTCTTGTATCACAGACAATCTTTGAATAATATACGATTGATTATAGGCAAACACTTCTTTATATGCCAATACGTGTTTTGTGTGTTTCCATTACGTGCGCATGTATGAGAACTCCCCTAATCCTGATGACTTTAGGACTCTACCATTTAGGTGAAATGGTTCATGAAACGAGCCCTATATCACATAAGTCATGATTAGTAAAATACTCCAAGCCGATGAGTCCTACAGACAGTGGGAGTGTCAACCTGACTCCTCTAAGGCTTGCTTGTGGGATCACGCCCTTAAGAAGGACCACCTTGTTTCATGGAGGTGCAAAGTGTATAGTTGATACGTGCGTGATACATGAGGGTGCTTACTTTAATAAGTAAGTTCACTGAGGTGCCCCGTGTGAGAACATTCCTAAATGGGAAAGGAAGTTTCTATTTCAGGAAATGGAAACTTCCAGATTAGGAAATATCTCACGAGTCATTGATGTGATTAATTGATCCTTAGACTTGAGGTTCCTTGTCACTTTATGAATTAACTCTGTAGTCTTTGGTATAAGCTTTAAAGGGTATCGCCTTAGACAACTGATTCAAGGCTTATGCTGGGGCTGCACAAGTGATTCATGAAAGTGAATGAGAATCAAGAAAGGACCTACACTTGTATATGCAAGGTGATCTCTTATTGTGTAAGTCTTTCATATGCCATATGGAGTCCTTGGCCAAGGCAGTAGATCAAGACATCAAGAAAAGGGTTTCTTGGATTGAGATCAAATGGATATGAAATGCACTTAGCTTTAAGACCGGATTATTAGGGTTCTGATTATTCCCTTGCCCTAGATCTTGGTTGAGAGATAGTAAGTAGGAGGATTGTATCTCACATGAATCAATGACTTAAAGGTTCTGTCGAATCCGAACATTCCAATTCAGCTAGGGGTTAAACACCTGTTGCTAGACTATGGTCGTTTAATCTGTGGACTGATTAATTAATTAGTGAATTAATTAATTGGGGTCACTGCTAATTGAATTGAGAACCTAGAGGGTCACACACAACAACTTGGTTACATGAGTTGAGGCTTAAAAATGATTAAACGAGTTAATCGAGCCTAAGGGGTTCCACACGTGTGAAATCACACGTGTGGCTCACGTGATTGGACACGTGTCATTAAGACACGTGTGCCACACGTGATTATGTGATGTTAAATAATTAATGTGTTAATTATTTAATAGACTTTGGTTTAATTTTGAATTAAAAAGAAAGTCTAATTTTGGAGAAAATAATCTAGTTAATTAATTATGAATTAATTAATTAGATAAAAATAAGTTATTTATTTTTATAATAAATAAAGTATAAAATTATCCAAAAATAGTTTGGATATTTTTAGCTCTCTTAAAAGTTGACTTGAAATAGAATTCAAAGTCAAAGTTGGAAAATACTTGATGATCAAGTAATAGGAGAGAGAGAGACCAAATCCTTTGTCCATTAGGACTAGGTTCGGCCGCCCCTCCCCTTTCCTATATATAGGGGAGCTCATGCTCCCCTTTAGAGCTAATTGACAATTCTTGGTTCATGTGTTGAACACCTTCCTTTCTCCAAGATAAAATAAAACCCTAGGTTAAGCCTAAACACTAACTAGAGAACTAGCATCCTTACTAGTTAGATTGTGATCAAGTTGGTGGACTATCTCTAGAGAGCTTCAAGTTAGAAGTTTTGAAGATTCGAGCTTTACCAAAAAATAGGGATCAAGCAAAACGATCAGAAGGGATGATGAAACGATTCTGATCCCAACAGAAAACGAGTGAAAAAATCGAACCAAAGAAGATGGCGAAAACCGTTCGTCCATATCCTGAAGGATGAGTTTTTTCACTAGGGTTTTGTGACTGGCAGTTTTCTTCTTTCGCAAAACTGGTTTCGAAGGGAGTTTCAATCCTGCTTTTCTCGTTTCATGTTTCTTTCTTTATGTTATATTGTTAAGAACATCTCTAACATGAATTGAATCTAGGTTGGTGTGGATTGCTATCCCGATAATGGATTCTGAAGTAGAAAGAGACTTTCGAGGGACGGGTTGTCAAGCCGCGAGAAGAGCGTTCTTGGGTGGCTTGAAACGCTTCAAGAAAGAATAAAAGAAAAGTAAGTTTTCTATCTCTACGAATTTGGTTACACGATTGCGAGTCCTAGATCCTTTTGTTGGAAAAATTTTTAAATTCCGCTGCTTTCTGATTCGTGTTTTCCAACAAGTGGTATCAGAGCCACCTCGTTAATCGTGTTTCTGATTCGTCTCAATTATACTGAATTTGGTAGAAATTCTTAGGCTTGATGCGATTGAGTATTTGTAATTGTTTTAGAAAGCCTGAATTACGAAACTGCAGTTTTTCCTGAAAGTTTCTGAAAATTGGTTTTTATAAAATTTAATCTTGAAAAACAATTTTAAATTTGAAACTGTATAAACTGTTTTTGGATTTCTTGGATTGGTTTTGTTTTTGAACGAAAACACGAAACGAAAACCCGGATCGCGACGAACACGCGAAACCCCGCGCGCGAAGGCGTCGCGCGCGCGGGCTTCGCGCGCACCGCCCGCCTGACCTAGGCGTGCGCAGGGCGTCCCGCCCAGCCCCTCCCGCACGCCGTGCGGGAGCCTTCCGGGCGCGCCTAGGCGCGCCCGCCCAGGGCGGCCGAGACTGGCGGCCCACCCCGCCTGCTTGCGGGAAAGCCGCGCGCACTCGCGCTGCCTTGGCCGCGCGCTGTACGCGCCTGTCGCGCGCGCCGCGTGCGTGCGGTCTTCTCCGCGTACGGGTCCCGTTTTCGCGATCCGGCCTTTTCGTATTTCGTGCAATCCAGTCCCAATTTTATTTTAATTTTAAAATTTTATTTTTGAATATTTATTTTAATTTTGAACAAAACTTAAAATTGGGATTTTTGAGAAATTGAAACGGTTTATATTTTGGGAAAATACATCTTGATAAAATTATTAATTTTCAGAAATTAATTGGAATTTTATTTGTTTTGGTAATTTGGGATTTATTGAAAACTTTTATAAACAAGACTCGCATCAAGTCGTGTTTTAAGCTATTAGAGCTTAAAGCGAGAATTTTAATTTATTGGTTAAATTTAAATTCTTGCAAAAGCATGTTAGGTGATCATGGGTTTAGATCTATGTATGGTTTTAATTTATGCACATGGATGGTTTAAATTGGGGTTGGAGCCCTATAGTTGCGTTTTTCAATTGAGGTTGGAGCCTCACTTATGTGCGTACTGTTATGTGATTTATTATGTGGCTTTCCATATTACTGTTTTTGAGGCCGGGGTATGCCCCGTGTAATTGTCTAAGGCCAATATGAAGATTGAGCCTTATTACTTTATGTCTTTTTCTTTTTATTGTAATTTGAGAGTAGAGATAGGTGGTGAGGTTTTATTTTCATTTTGGAGACAATGCACCCATGGAGTAAGATGGACCACATTCAAGTAACAAGGAGGCCATAAGTGAAGACCCCTCAAAATGTTAGGGAGGGGAATCTCAATTGTTAAATGTAATAGAGATAGGGCTCGTATTTTGTTACCGCTTTCCCTTATGTGATTTAAACTGTTTATGTGGCATGTATGTTAGAACTTGTGATTGTGGAGTGGCTCCCACATATCACGCATAAGATAGGTAGAACCCATGGTCATTACATGTTAGTATCATGCTAGGACATGTTATCTGTTTATGTGCTTGTTTGAAATGCATTTAAGTTGTACTTGCATTAATCAAGACTAATTAAATTGGATAACATATATGTTGGTGAGGTCGAACCGAACAACTCTTCGGTTGATTCGAAAATTCCCATTAAATATTAAGCTCATTTCGAATAATAGGTATTTAATTCGAGATGCAAATTTTGAATTAAATTCCTAGCATTCCATCAATAGGTTTTAAGTTTAGTAAGTAAAGCTAGTTATTGTCCGCGAGTCGTGGGATAGCTAGTGGAGCTTATTAGTTCTTAGTTACCTAATTGATCATTTTAAATGATCAATATTTCGTGGTTAATTTTGGCAAGGGCGATGTCCGCGAGTCGTGGGTCGTTCGAACTAAGTTTTGATCATGATCTTATGATTGATGGGTCTAGCTTAACGCCTAAGTAAATATGGATGTCGCACGAGTCGTGGGTCCATATTGAAAGATAGGTGATGCAAAAATAATTACTAAGAGTTCTAAAGGTGTTAGAATTGGTAGGTTGTACCTACCTAGGATTCTTACTTAGAATGTCCGCGAGTCGTGGGTTCGAGGTAAAATGCCTAGGATCTTAGTACCCATTGGGAAACGCGCTCCTCTTAGATCTTTGGGAATTATAGATCTTTGAAAAACAGTGGGAGCTACATTAGATTAAAGACCTTATCTTATGTATATCGTTATTATTCAGCATGCTCACCTAGTTCTCTGCTTAGCATTTAGGTTGTAGTTCTGTGATTCTCTACAATACGAAATGCAAACCCATTCGTATCCATCCTTAAGTCAAATAAGTTGACTAATTCCTGACTAACTCTAAATGGCTTCGGATCCTAAAATTCATTTTAGAATCCGACTAGAGAAAGGCGTTCTCTAAAGGGCGAAATTTTCAATTGTGAAAAGTCGACCCGGGCCAAAAGAGAAGCAATCTGAGGTGAATGGATTTTTCCAAACCACTTAAAAGCAATTGAACCACCTCATAAAAACGTTACAAGGTATAACATTATGGAATTATTCAATATTCCAAATGAGGAAACAAGTGCACACGAACAAGGTCTAAAGATCTTATTTGAAGATCTTATGGTCTCGGTCATCAACTGAGAAAAGAGTTCTCAATGCACTGATTGCTTACATTGCTTCGACTATCAATCAAACCCTTTATGCTCAACTAGAATGATGCTAATGTAGCATAGTTAATCATTTAAGTTGATAATGGTTGAGAGCATCCTTAAGAAGGAACAAAAGGTTGTGATGGTTAATTCTTCTTCTAAACTCACTGAGTTAAAGGCCTGAAGGCCTAAAGAAGAAGAAATCCTTAAGAGCCCAATGGAGGGGCATGTAAGGGGTACGCCCAAAAGACACTAGAGATCAAATTGGACGTTTGCTTCTATGGTAGCAAATAAGGAATTTGAAAGGGAACTGCAAAGAGTATGAGTACTCTGAAATGTTACCTCGTTTAGCAATTCTACTAGGAATAGAATTCAATAGTCTTGAGTCAATTCTGCATAATCCGTTGTGCAAAGACTCAAGGTACTAATGTTCTGAACATGCAACGAGATAACAAAAGTAAGTGAGATGACAAAGCTTCGAATTACTTTGGAACGTTGAGATATAAAAGGATTAGCAAGTCAGACACCTTAGGATCATTCTATGAAAATGAACCTATAGAGTTGACTTCCTGTGAATCCTATCTCAAAGGGAAAACGTTCCCGGAACATTGTTTAGGTGAAACATGGAACGTTCCAAAATTATAGTGGATTTCGATCCATGCTGATGAGTGTAAGATGCTTAATGTAAGCATTAGATACAATCGTCAGTTTAATCATTATGAATGAATGTACTTGTTAAAGTACAAATTCGAAACTTATATGAAATTCTTAGAATTTCAAAAGGAGGTTAGGAACCGAAGTAGTCATAAGTTATAGGCAAATCGATATGATCGAGATAGCCAATATCTTATCAACTAATTCCTTAGTCATCTTAAAAATAATAGGATTATCTCTCAGTAAACTAATTCGAGAACACCTTAGTGATTCCGAATGAGGGAATGAAACCTTATAGGATATGGTCCATTCCATAGCAAACTTTACTGACTTATAATCATTCTAGGAATAAACTCCCAGAATATGCAGTTAGAGATTTTGAATTTTGCACCTTCCAAAATCAGTCCTTTAGATGCACTATGCAATGTGGCACACTAAATTCCCTAATTATTCTTGTCCAAGAATTTAGTGGAATCCTCTTAAGTAAAGAGGATAGTGGGAGATAGGCTTGAAATGAGTTCAAGTTTATACAAACAATATTGGATATCATTTCTGCGATTCCCTTAGACAAAGGTTGTTTGTCTCAAGGAATGTATCTTTCTTAAGGAATCATTCCTATAGAAGAAGAAAGACAAGCAAGCAGATCTCAAAGAAATTTGAGAATAAATATCCACGCCACATATAGAAGAAATGAGCCCATCTGATGAAACTTAGCCAAATTTTAGAGTATGTACACGTGTGAAACCCTTCTCTTAAGATGCGTTTAGAACGCGTTCCTAGATAGCCAAGGAATTACTTGAAGAGGAGACACTGTCAGATTTGGAATCTGAGTAGTGTAAGCAAGCCTTGAAATCCAATATGGATTCCATATACTCAAACCAAGTTTTGACCTTGGTTGAACCACCTGATAGGATCAAGCTCGTGGAGCTTCGAGTAAATGGAAAGCATTACAACCTTCTTGACGATTAAAATGCAAAAGTCCATTTGGAAATATGAGATATGATAAATGAATATGAGAACAATCTTGTTCAATATGAGATTGAAAGAGACTGAAATAAGGTATTTCTATAAATCTCATATTCAGTGGGAGTATGCATAAGGTATGCAAATCCCTAAAGTCAATCTGTGGATTGATAAAGGCTTCTAGGAGTTAGACAATTCGATTCCACAGTCAAATCATTTGACACAGATAGAAGTCGAATAAGTCTCAGAGTGTACATATGAAAGTTAGTGATGTAAGAGTCAATTTTGGTTCTTTAAAAGACGATGTCCTTCTCATTAGGAATGTCAAGGACGACGTGAAAGTTACCAATTCTTGTTTAAGAAACAATTTGACATGAAAGATCTTAGTGATTATCCTATATTCTCGACATTCAGATCTATAGAAGATAGATCTAAGAGAATAAAAGGATTATCACAAAATGAGTACATAACCACGGTACTAAAAGGAGTTTAGTATGGACAATGGAACATCTCTTTTGAAGAGTATGCGTCCTATGATAACTTTGAGAAAGTTAGAATGTCCAAAATCCCTTTAAGTGAAAGGGTGCATAATGTATGAAAAGTTATGTACTAAATTAGATATGGCGCAACACTAAGCGTAGTAGGCCGAATCTAATATGACCTCAGAGAAGGTCATTGGATCTCTGTAAAGGATGTCCTCAGAGTACTTGAGAAGAAATGAGGATATGTATTAGTTTACAGAGCCCAACAGATCTTATTGTTAGAAGGATATTTGATGTAACCGTTCATCAAACATAGATGATTATGAAATCATTGAAAGGATACAACTTCTACCAGAATGGTAATGCAATGTGTTGGAAAGGGGTTCCAAGGACGGACATTGCAAAACTCAACTATCGTAGTTGAGAACTTAGTCGTATTATATAACACTAAGTTAAGTGTTTGGGTAAGAAACTCCATCTAACTTGTTAGATGGAGTTCCTAGCATGAAAACAACTCCTTGATCATATTGTATGATAAAAAGGATGGTTGCTCAAGTAAGAGAACCAAGACCTCACCAAGAGACTGAACACGTGATTACGAATCACTTTATTAGGAAAAGGTGTTTCCTAAGAGATGTGTAAACAAGAGGGTCACATCAGCAGAGAATATAGCAGATCCACTTTGGAAACGCCCAAAGTCAATAGGCTCTCAAAGTGCATCTTGAGAAGATGGGACTTAGAATACCTAAATGGCTTTTACGGGCAAGTGGGAGATTGTTAGGAATAGTGCCCTAGAAAGCCAATTCGACGTAATCTGCTTTGGGACTTTTCTTGTATCACAAACAATCTTTGAATAATATACGATTGATTATAGGCAAACACTTCTTTATATGCCAATACGTGTTTTGTGTGTTTCCATTACGTGCGCATGTATGAGAACTCCCCTAATCCTGATGACTTTAGGACTCTACCATTTAGGTGAAATGGTTCATGAAACGAGCCCTATATCACATAAGTCATGATTAGTAAAATACTCCAAGCCGATGAGTCCTACAGACAGTGGGAGTGTCAACCTGACTCCTCTAAGGCTTGCTTGTGGGATCACGCCCTTAAGAAGGACCACCTTGTTTCATGGAGGTGCAAAGTGTATAGTTGATACGTGCGTGATACATGAGGGTGCTTACTTTAATAAGTAAGTTCACTGAGGTGCCCCGTGTGAGAACATTCCTAAATGGGAAAGGAAGTTTCTATTTCAGGAAATGGAAACTTCCAGATTAGGAAATATCTCACGAGTCATTGATGTGATTAATTGATCCTTAGACTTGAGGTTCCTTGTCACTTTATGAATTAACTCTGTAGTCTTTGGTATAAGCTTTAAAGGGTGTCGCCTTAGACAACTGATTCAAGGCTTATGCTGGGGCTGCACAAGTGATTCATGAAAGTGAATGAGAATCAAGAAAGGACCTACACTTGCATATGCAAGGTGATCTCTTATTGTGTAAGTCTTTCATATGCCATATGGAGTCCTTGGCCAAGGCAGTAGATCAAGACATCAAGAAAAGGGTTTCTTGGATTGAGATCAAATGGATATGAAATGCACTTAGCTTTAAGACCGGATTATTAGGGTTCTGATTATTCCCTTGCCCTAGATCTTGGTTGAGAGATAGTAAGTAGGAGGATTGTATCTCACATGAATCAATGACTTAAAGGTTCTGTCGAATCCGAACATTCCAATTCAGCTAGGGGTTAAACACCTGTTGCTAGACTATGGTCGTTTAATCTGTGGACTGATTAATTAATTAGTGAATTAATTAATTGGGGTCACTGCTAATTGAATTGAGAACCTAGAGGGTCACACACAACAACTTGGTTACATGAGTTGAGGCTTAAAAATGATTAAACGAGTTAATCGAGCCTAAGGGGTTCCACACGTGTGAAATCACACGTGTGGCTCACGTGATTGGACACGTGTCATTAAGACACGTGTGCCACACGTGATTATGTGATGTTAAATAATTAATGTGTTAATTATTTAATAGACTTTGGTTTAATTTTGAATTAAAAAGAAAGTCTAATTTTGGAGAAAATAATCTAGTTAATTAATTATGAATTAATTAATTAGATAAAAATAAGTTATTTATTTTTATAATAAATAAAGTATAAAATTATCCAAAAATAGTTTGGATATTTTTAGCTCTCTTAAAAGTTGACTTGAAATAGAATTCAAAGTCAAAGTTGGAAAATACTTGATGATCAAGTAATAGGAGAGAGAGGGACCAAATCCTTTGTCCATTAGGACTAGGTTCGGCCGTCCCTCCCCTTTCCTATATATAGGGGAGCTCATGCTCCCCTTTAGAGCTAATTGACAATTCTTGGTTCATGTGTTGAACACCTTCCTTTCTCCAAGATAAAATAAAACCCTAGGTTAAGCCTAAACACTAACTAGAGAACTAGCATCCTTACTAGTTAGATTGTGATCAAGTTGGTGGACTATCTCTAGAGAGCTTCAAGTTAGAAGTTTTGAAGATTCGAGCTTTACCAAAAAATAGGGATCAAGCAAAACGATCAGAAGGGATGATGAAACGATTCTGATCCCAACAGAAAACGAGTGAAAAAATCGAACCAAAGAAGATGGCGAAAACCGTTCGTCCATATCCTGAAGGATGAGTTTTTTCACTAGGGTTTTGTGACTGGCAGTTTTCTTCTTTCGCAAAACTGGTTTCGAAGGGAGTTTCAATCCTGCTTTTCTCGTTTCATGTTTCTTTCTTTATGTTATATTGTTAAGAACATCTCTAACATGAATTGAATCTAGGTTGGTGTGGATTGCTATCCCGATAATGGATTCTGAAGTAGAAAGAGACTTTCGAGGGACGGGTTGTCAAGCCGCGAGAAGAGCGTTCTTGGGTGGCTTGAAACGCTTCAAGAAAGAATAAAAGAAAAGTAAGTTTTCTATCTCTACGAATTTGGTTACACGATTGCGAGTCCTAGATCCTTTTGTTGGAAAAATTTTTAAATTCCGCTGCTTTCTGATTCGTGTTTTCCAACAGCGACACCAAATTGAAATGGTTATAACTCACAAACCAGAAATGATATTAATGTGATTCCAATTGAAGAATACTCTAGACTTCAAAAGGTTTCTGTAGTTAAAATTTTAGGCCAAACGGAGCACAAACGAAGTCGGCACGGAACTGGTGTCATGATTTTGGTATCATTGTGTCAGGCTCATCGAGCTGATCAATTTCCATTACTCATACGTCGAATTCCGTCGAGAAACGACTGAGTTCTGGCTTAGTGTGTGTTTGTGCGTGGTGTGTGTGTTCAGTCCCCTCACTCAATCAGTGGACTAACCTTCGCCCCACCTATATTTTTAGTTTGCAGGTGTAGGTTGTTGGAGTTCGATCTAGGCAGTGTGTCGTGTCTGTTGAATCAGCATCGTTTGTTGAGTTTGTTAAGTGTTTCTGTTTTGGCTATGTTTGTAATTTGTAATTGTATATACTCTGTATAGGTTTGTGCTTACGGATTGTATGTATGAAATTCGGGATACGTTTCTAGGGCCAGTTGAACCCGTATTTACTTTATGCACTGGATTGTTTATGATTAGTTCGGGGTAGGCTTCTAGGACCAGTTGAACCCTTGTAGTTGATAACGATTGAATTGATATGATTGATGTTTTAAAGTTTTGAAAATTCATATTCTTTACTTTGCTTCCGCTTTCAGGTTTTGTTTTCTCTACTGTACAGGGTCTAGGTACCACCTAGCTTAGGCCGGTCTTGTCTGTCTCCCGTTCGCTACTGCTTGGTTCGTGTACGGATTTTCCATTTCGTATGCGGATTGGGCTTTAGTGGAGGGGATGTGGTGGCCCAGCGTTACGGGCGTTACAGTTCTCCATCGTCGTAAGCATCCGATACGCAAAGCTAACAGAGAACTTGCCATTCGCTGCACCATTCCAGACAATCCGATCAGGCTCAAGTTCCTTTGACAGCGGCATCTTCAAAATTTCTGCTATCACCGTTTCAGGAAGCTTGGTCTACAGTTGACTGAAGTTCCACCCTCTATCCAAGTCAATCAAATCCCCAACAACTCTGTCTTCATCTTCCACCTCTATCGGACAGTGTAACCTATCTCTCAAAGTGTCTGCCGACAACCATCTATCATCCCATAGCCACACGTTATCTCCCCAACTGACTCGCCATCGACACCCAAATTCCAGTGCCCCAATGCTTCGATTTATTCCTTTCCACGTTCTAGAAGCAGCCCTTTTTGGTTGATGCAGTATATTATCTTCCTTAAGGTATTTCTCCCGGAAAATCCGACTCCAAGTCGTATCTCCTCCCTTAATCAACCGCCAACCGGTCTTAGCAAGAAGGGCCATATTCATTTTCTCGACTCCTTAATCCCAAGCCCACCATCCTCTTTACGTCGAACCACCGTGTCCCACTTCACCAAGTGAGTTTTCCTTTTGGTCGAATCCGTCGACCAAAGAAAGCTTCGGTTCATACGATCTAACTTATCACACACGTGTCGAGGCAGCTAATTGGTGTGCATTTGATACACAGGAATGACATTAGTGTGTGTGTGGATATATATATCCCTGCTACTCATTTATTGGTTGAGATGAGATGAGATAGATGAGAAAAAAAAATAAGTCGTGGGATGTGCTGGTGGATTGATCATCCTATGAAAAATGTAGGATGAATAATCAATCTTTTATCGAATATAGTTTTGGTCCTAACATTAATACTGAACTTGCAAATGTATTAGTCAACATAGGTTTAAGTGGGATAATTAATTTAATTATCCTTAGACCTTAATACTATGAAGTAAACGTTCAATTTTGACTCTTGGGTTGATTTATTTACTTTACAGGTGCTTGAGCAACGTAATAAAATTGGGCCTGCTCGTGATTTAGTTAAATTGGGCTTAGTAGTTTTTGGCATCTGGGATGGCCCAAATATGAATTTTGGGCTGGGTTTAAATATACTGAATTGGGTCACGGTTGATCCAATTACGAAGATGCTCTTTGGTCTAATTGCATGTTTTAAGAGATGTAGTGGGGTTTCGGTTGGGCTTTTGCTTGGGTTTTTCTCGACGTAGTTTGTCAATACGTTGCTTATATTATAGGGCTGTCGATGGATCGGATTTTAATCCGATTCCGATCCGAATTTTAACACATTCGACCGATAAAAAAATTCAATGGATCATAACCCATTATGAATATCCGTTATTCGAAATAAATGGAGCAAATATGTAATTAAGGGATCCGATCCGTTAAAGATCCGAATCCGATTTATTTTATATTTGTTTAATTAATTATTTTTTATATTAATAAAAATAATTAAAATTAAATCTTCAACTCATACACCATTGTATTTAATAGTACATATTTCACTATACAATTTAAATCTAGTATTTATAAGTATGTGCCTTAATAATAATACATATCATATATTTTTTTAAAATAAAATTAAAATAATAAAAAAAGTGATCCACCGCACTAATTAAAAAAAGTATGTGTCATCCACTTGTTTCTCAGATTTAAGGAAGGGGAGGGAGAGCGGAAAGGAAATTGATTTTTTTTTTCCGGGCCGGACTTTTTAATCGGGTTTTCCGATCCGATAACCATCGAATATGATATATATGAATCCGAATCCTATAGGATCCGGATTCGGATTCTGTTTTTGAATTGTATAATCGGATTCGGATTCGGAATGTTTGGATCCGCTCCGAATCCGACCCGTTGACAGCCATACTAATATAGATAAATGTTTTACCAAAAAAAACATAATGTATGAATAAATAAATGAGTACGGAGTCTGATCAAGAATTACGAGAAAATGTAAATTAATTAAGAATTATCCAAGAGAAAACTCAAAAACTAGAATCACTAAGTAAAGAATAAAATTTGATGAATAATGTGACACATATAACTCATTCTCAAAAACTAAATGTTGATGGGAGGATTGTCAAGAAATTATGAATTGAACGCCATATCTTTAAAATCTCAAAGTCGGATATTTGATATACCTAGAGTGTAAACTTTGCATGAATCCAGGTACTATGGGTGGAAAGACATGCCTAGAATAAAATCTGCTCTGTCTAACCCATCTCAAAAGCCGAAAGTTAACTTTTGGGTGAGTTAGGCCAAACACATTAGTTATCAAAATTACCTGGAAATGTCTAATCATTTTTTCTTATGTGCACTGGTATACATTGATACAATGCTCCAGTCTTCATTACGACATTTCACGAGCTCCAACTCATGTGCCTGTCGCACGAGTACTTGGGCGACCTCGACGGCGGGATATTAGAACAGAAGTAGACCCCATCCTCTTCAACTTCCCAGTAACAATGATCGCACACATCGCCGATCTTCCAAGTGTAGGCGTCATAAGACATGTACTTTCGACCCAAAGTTAAGTCGCAGAAGAATAACGTCGTATGGAGGAGGTTCTCGCAGAACGACCACTTATACTCCTGTCCTAGGTAAAGCGTATGATCTCCGAGATCATCGTCGTGAGATTTACAATGAACCAGAAGAGGAATGTTTGAATCTTGGGTGGAGTTGTTGAATATATGAACCGTGAAAAATGTGGTCATAAAACACCCCTTTCCGATTGTGATCAGGAGAGAGAAAGTCAATAGAACGGCGAGTAGACTCATGGGGAGGTTCTTGCTTTTGCAGATCTATGATCATTTGACATTTGAAGAGGATATTTTTAGGTATAAGTATGGATTTTATCGGAGCATTTAACAGTTGATCTTGGGCTTGGCAAATATAATGCATGCGTTTATTGCATGCATGAGCAGAAAAAGGGAAAGAGGTGGGTAGATTTTAGAGAGAATCTCTCAACTGTTGCTAATTAAGCACAACATACATCATCATACCTACACATCAATCGAGAAGGCTGGGGGAGAGAAATATTGGAAAGTATACATACAGTGTGCGGGGATGGAGCCACTTGTTAATGGGTAATTATAGTTCGGATTTGAATCAGTAAAAGCAGAGTAATGAGAGGAATAATACTTAATACTAGTTAATTAAGTGATTAATGTAAATTTAAAAATATATATATCAATTAAATCACAAGTGTTATGATTAGACATTAGTTGTGTTTGGCTAATCTGGGACTGAGCTAGAATTTCCACTTTGGGCTTAAAGGAACATTGAATTAACAATCGAGGACATGATCGAGATTGCACCTACCTCGTTTCCCTTACTACAATTTCTTCAAAGATTGAGATCATATTTATTGGTAGAATTTATTATAACAAACAAACTTGGCCCAAGACCATATCATTTTTGGAAAGAAAAAACACAATTTAAAACAGAAATTATAATTGAGAAGAACTCGAGAAAGCAAGAAACCATAGTATAGATACAAACAAAGTGTTTATGCATCAGGATTGGCTTGGAGATAAGCTTCAATGGCCTTGAACATCACCATAGCCTTCTCTTTGCCTTCCTTGATCTTCTCTTCCGCAATCTCAACTCCTTCCTTCACGTGATAAATGCTTTTGTTCTTGCAAAGGCATCCTCCATCTTCGGTTGGAACAACTTCGACCTGATAAGTGATGGATTCGACAACGTTCATCAGAGCATCGCCTTCGATTATGCTGTAAGTGTAGGTCAGATTTTCAGTATCGATCGCATCAACACGGTGCTTGACGCTCTTAAACTGGCTTCCCTCGCCGAAATGAATGACCTTGACGGTTCCCACGCCACCGTCTCCCTCAAGAATCTCGACGTTTTTAATGGCCTGAGGCATAATCTTGGGAATGAGGGTGTCTGCATCAAGAACGGTGGCCTTAAACATCTTAGCAGCTGGGATTTTGGAAGGGGTTTCCATATCATAAGTGATGGCACCCATGGCTATGATTTTCAAAGGATGCTTAGAAGGAAGAAGCTATTTGCTGATCAAGTTTTTTGGCTGTGTGATGAGAAATATGGGAGGCAGAGATGCGATTTATAGTGCAGGAAGGAAACGTTTTCAACGCTCGTGTGAATTGGCTATGTGACAATTGATTTAGTAATTGAATGACTTTAGAGTGTGAACTGTGAAGGCAGTGGCCCAGTTTCAAACTTCAAACTTCCAACAGTGGCATTCCCTTATTGACTAATTCTATGCTTCCTTCTAGATTTTGATGGATTTCTTTAAACTAGTACTTGTTTTTCTACTGATTTAGACTTTTAATTATTTCGCGGCTTCAATCGGAAGGTGTAAAGCTTTTTCGTATGATACTGACATTTTTTTGATTCGAGTTCAAAAATTTTGAGTAAACTTACCATAGGATGTGAATCATTAAATTACGAATGATACTAGGTGGTCAAGCTGCACGCACTATCAATGTTTTCAGTTTTCACTTTAAGTTATAAAACTTCAATTACGCAAAAGAAATTTTAATTAACCGATTAGTTTGGGGGAAACTTGGAGAGATCAAAAGAAAGGAACCTAATTATCCAGACGTGGTGGACTTTGTTGGTATTGGGTATTGACAAAAAAATTGGATAATTGCCATAAACTTTTATGTTCATCTTAATATCTTTTGGTCGAATAAAAACTTAAATTAAACATAACTAATTATATTATATATTGTTACAAAGTTTGTATAGAAGAATGGGACTCCTCTAATATCATATATTGCCCGAATTGTATATGAATATGCCGGATCGATGGAATCAAATCAATTATATAAACAATTATAATATACAAATACATAATTATTCAAATAAACAACTAAATTCATGCATTCCACGATTCAAATAATATACAGTTATTCACCATTCACAACAAGAACACAAAGCTTCTTGTAAGCATCTGGATTGGCTCGGAGATAAGCCTCAACAGCCTTAAACATCATAGCCACAGTCTTCTCTTCACTAACCTCAACATCGCCCTTGGTGGGATAAACGCTCCTGTTCTTGCAGATGCATCCTCTATTCCTCTTCCTCCACCCGAACATTTTTTATATGGAAATTAGTAATGGATTAATTCGATAGCCCCATCAAATCATCACCTTCGACGACACTATAGCGCCTATGCATAAAATTCTTTCTGTCAATGGCATCAAAACGCAGCTTCGCGCTCTTATATCGGCGGCCTTCGTCATAATGAATGATCTTGACCGTTCCCACATCGCCGTTAACTTCGATGACTTCGACCTTCTTGATGGCTTGAGGCATAATTTTAGGAAGAAGGGTGTCTGCATCGAGGACTATGCCCCTGAACGTACATTTTGGCTGCTGGGATTGATGAAGGGATCTCTGTGTCATAAGTGATGGCACCCATAGTCCATAGATAGCTATGGTGGAAGAATAAGAAGATGATTGTTGATTAATTTGATGGGAGTTGTAATTAGAAGAAATGCTAATTCTATAATTAGACAGTCATTAGTTATGTAGACTTTAAAAAATAAAATACACCTGTAACATAAATGTATGATATCATGTAGCTGATTTCATAAACATATCAACCATGCAGCGTATTTATTTTTTCTTTATTTCAACAATACAAACTGTTTGGTAAAAACAAACAGAACCAAGCATACAACTTATTGAAAAGTGAAAATCAGAAACAAAAAATCCCAAACACAAATACCAAACAAGTAACAGTAATCAAACTAACAATTACAAAGAAGTCCATTAGGCATCAGGATTGGCCTGGAGGTATGCCTCAATAGCCTTGAACATAGCCATGGCCTTCTCCTTCCCTTCCTTGATCTTATCTTCAGAAATCTCAGCGCCTTCCTTAAAATTATAAACACTCTTGTTCTTGCAAATGCAGCCTCCATCTTCAGTTGGAACAACCTCGACATGATAATTGATGGATTCAAGAGCGTCCATCAGAGCATCACCGCCGATTATGCTGTACTTGTAGGTCAAATTTTCAGCATCAATCGCGTCAATGCGCTGCTTTATGCTCTTTAACTGGCTTCCTTCACCAAGATGAGTGACTTTAACGGTGCCCACTCCTCCATCGCCCTCAAGAATCTCGACTTTCTTGATGGCCTGAGGCATAATCTTGGGAATGAGAGTGTCGGATTCAAGAACACCGGCCTTAAACATTTTAGCTGCTGGGATTTTGGAAGGGAGTTCGGAATCATAAGTGAAGACACCCATGGCTTCAATCGCGTACAAAAACAGGGGTTTGGAGATATGAAAAGCAAAGGATATATATATATATCTATATAAGAGGATTGATTCTTGCTAAATGTGTTAGGCTGTGAGATGGAAAGTGTGAGGAGCAAAGCTGATTTTTATAGTGCAAGAATCAAGATTGACGATTGTAGAGTTCAGCCTTCCATAGTTGAATCATTATGAATAAATTTATATGAAGTGATTTAACAATGAGAATAGATAGAGACATGGCCAAGAAACTCATGTTAGCACCCCGTTACGGACTAATCTTTTCCATAAGAGGAGGTGCTCCTATTAAGCAATGCTTATTTTATAATCATCAATCCTTACGGACGTCTTTCGACCACGCTTGTCATACGTTCGATTCTGAATTAGGATGTGAAATATAAATAGTGGAACGGAATACGTAGGGGCTGTTTGCAAACTCTACTAGATAATCAGAATTTAAAGTAGAAGTTAAATCTGTAAAAATTTGCAGCAGTAAAAGCAGTGAGTGTTTGGAAAAAAAAAGTGAAAAACAGAAAAATAATCACTTGAGTGTTTGCAGAGAAAAGCTGAGAATCACTTTTAACTTTTATCAAGTTACCGAATTAACCCTGAAACTTTCTAATCATTTTTGTTAATATAATGTTATTTAAAATAAAATATTAATATAAAAATTAGTTTAAAATAATTATGTTTTGTATAATATTATTTATAATTAATAAAATATATTATACGATACTATTTTATATTTATACCCTTAGGTTATACTAATTATTTTACGTTTATAAATAATAAAATAATACATAATATCATTCTAAACAAATATAATATATTTATTATATAGAATGAAATATAGTATAAATTAATATATTTATATATAATTATAAATATATTTTTAAGATTGATACGTTACATAAGTTTTTTTTTTTTTTTTTTTTTTTTTTTTTTTAAGATTTTGATGGGGATTTTTGAGATTTTCAAATTCTTCTGTTTGAGATTTTAATGGAGATTCTTGAGATTTTTAAATTCTAATAGTAATATGAAAAGAAAAGATATGATTTAAAAGTTTAACTATATAATATTGATAAATTAATGAGATGGAGATTTTTGAGATTTTTAAATTCTAATCGGATTATAAAGAGAAAAGATATGATTTAAAATGTTAATTATATTATATTAATAAATTAATGAGGATATTATTGTCTAAATAAAAGATAGAAAACCGTATAATCTATAAGCAGAGTCCAGAAGCACATGCTTCTGGATTCTAGCTTATTTCTGCTTAAAATAATTAGAAGTTGGTTTTCCAAACACTCCAAAACGACTGAAAATAATCACTTATCCCATACTCACTTAATTTTAGAGTTTGCAAACACCCCCGTAATTTGGGGAAAAAAAAAGAAATGAAGGAAAGGAATAGCTCGAACATAATTTCCGTGTAAATGTGATTGGAACATTAAATCAAAGATTATTCTACTTGTAACATACAATTTTGCGTAAATTGAATCTAGATGTCCTATCACGCCTCGTTTTCGGGTCTGAGACATGGCAATGCCCTCTGATCCCCAAAAACTCAAGGACATTAAGCAATAGAGCAACTAAATTCAAACTAGAATACTTAAATCAAATCCTTAAAGAGGACACCGTAAAATAGGACAACGAAGAAATCCTAAAGATTACCGTTCTTAATTCAAATCTCAAACATAAATCCATCCTAATTGTTCTTAAAAAGATATGAGGAAATAAATCAAAATCTCTAATCTCATCTCCTTAAAAGGTTGCTGATCACCAGCCCCACAACAGCTCTCCCTGGCGCCCCTCTATGATATCTTCTGCAAAAATATTGTTAGGGTGCTACGAAGGACACTTGTTCAGTAAGTGGTCTCTTGACCCTCTATGAAATTTGAGCAAGTTGCAATATATATGTAAGCATATATAATCACAAGAAAGTTTCAAGCAATAACGTAGTTATCAAAATTGCTTTTCAAGTATCTTGTCACATAGCATAATTATTGAACATATTAAGTACTTAAATTTATGCTCATTAACATTCGATCCGTAATCGGGAAACTTGATCAAATTCTAACTATAACTCAATTAGTGGGTCAATAAAATGTTATTGTCAATTCCGTATCCGGGTAGAATAATGTCACTGTAACACCTGTGACCATGTCAAAATAATGCTACTATCACTCTCGTAATCGGGTCAGAAATAATTCAGAACTAGTTCTCACCAATTCAGGTTGAAATAGTTCAGAGCATAAATCTACTTAGCATAGATATGCAACAACATAAATCATTCATTCATATTCATAAACTTACAAATAACTTCATATTTATTGCACTTACTGTCACTCTCGTAACCGGATCAAAAATAATTTAGAACTAGTTCACTTCTCACCAATTCAGGTTCCTAGGTTAGAGATGTAACAACAGAAATCATGCATTCATATCATAAACTTACAAATAACTTCATATTTATTTCACCTACTGTCACTCTCTCGCCGGCTTAAAAATAATTTTGAACTAATTCTCACCAATTGAGATTTCAATAGTTCAGAGCATAAATCTACTCAGAAATAGTTTAGAACTACCTTCTCACAAATTCAAGTTCCGATAGTTCAGAGCATAAACTTTTGTATTTATCAGATTGGACCACTTAGGTGTAAAACTTTTTTTACCAGTAAATTAGACCGCTTGATGATTAATCTCAGTTTTATATAATGAACTATTTTTTAAAATTTCATAAAACAAGTATGAAAAAAATAGAAAGAAAAAACCACTTACCTTCTTATAAGTACTCTAAGAATCTCACAAATGATGCCTTAATCCGACCGAGTAGATTCCAAGTACTCTAAGAATCTCACAAATGATGTCTTAATCCGACCGATTGAATCTACTCATCTTGTTATTTTAATTCAGCTGACTCAGATAAGAAGTAAAATAAATTAAAATTAGTGGAACGAAAGGAACATAGTTAACCAGACGTGGTGGAGTTAGTTGGTATCGGGTGTTGACAAAATAATTGGATAATTGCCATAAACTTGTATGTGGAGTGATCCATCCATCCAAAGCACTCCATAAAAAACTCGATTCTCATCTTATTATTTTTTGGTCGAATAAAAACTTAAATTAAACATAATTATATATCGTTACAAAGTTTGTATAGAACAATATAATTGGACTTTTCTAATATCATATATTGACCAAATTGTATGAGGATTTGCAAGATCCACGGAATCAAACCAATTATATGAGCAATTATAATATACAAATACATAATTATTCAAATAAACAACTTAACACATGCATTTCACGATTCAAATAATATATTCACCATTCACACCAAGAACACAAAGCTTCTTCTAAGCATCTGGATTGTCTTGGAGATATGCCTCAAGAGCCTTAAACATAGCTACAGTCTTCTCTTTCCCTTCCTTAATCTTCTCTTCACTAACCTCAACGTCGCCCTTGGTGTGATAAACGCTCCTGTTCTTGCAGATGCATCCTCCTTCCTCCACCGGAACGACCTCCATATGAAAATTAGTAATGGATTCGATAGCATCTATCAAAACATCACCTTCAACGACGCTATAGCTATGCGTAAAATTCTACCTGTCAATGGCATCAAAACGGAGCTTCGCGCTCTTATATTGGCTGCCTTCGCCATAATGAATGATCTTGACCGTTCCCACGTCGCCGTTTCCTTCGATGACTTCGACCTTCTTGATGGCATGAGGCATAATTTTAGGAATAAGGGAGTCTGCGTCGAGGACCATGGCCTTGAACATTTTGGCTGCTGGATTGATGAAGGGATCTCTGTATCATAAGTGATGGCACCCATTGCTATGGAAGAAGAATGAGATGATGATGATTAATTTGGTGAAGAAATGCTAACTATATAGTTATACAGTCGATTAGTTATGTATTAATTATGTATGAATCCATTAAAAAAGGGACAAAGATTAGTTAAAACTTATATATGTATGAAATTTGAAAACATGGCCTATGCACGCCATTGTTGACCGTGATTAACGTGTGCCACTACTTTAAATAATGTAATGTTATCTATCTATATTATAAAAGCACATAAGTTTCTTACAAAATGTTCATCGCCTAAAATACCCTCTTAATAGTTCTATTAATAATTATTAGTTAGGGACAATTATGTAAATACATGTTATAAATTATTAAATTAAATACATTAAAAAGTATTTATTTCAATAGGACTCTTCCGAAAAAAGAAGTCGCCTAAAATACCCTCTTAATAGTTATATTAATAATTATTAGTTAGGGACAATTATGTAAATACATGTTATAAATTATTAAATTAAATACATTAAAAATTATTTATTTCAATAGGACTCTTCTGAAAAGAGAATTATATAAGATGCTGATCGGCTAAAATATCCTCATAATAATTATATTACTAATTATTAATTAGGGCCAATTATGTAAATACATGTTATATATTGTTAAATTAAATATATTAAAAGATATATTAATATACTTTAGTCCCCCGGTGTTAATTCGTATAAATTTTTAAATTAAATATATTAAAAGATATATCAATATACTTTAGTCCCCCGGTGTTAATAGGTTGCAACATAACTTCCTTTGTCAGAATTTAGACGGAAATAGTTATTCTTTTGATAATTATTCAATTACCATTAATTCTAAAGAAATTAGATTTTTAATTCGGTCGTGCATGAAAGGTTTGCTTCTCAATTTCAGTTTCATTTGCTTAAAAATAAGAGCATTTAATTTTCTAATATTTTTTTTTTTCCGATGTTATAGTCCACTAGGGATTTTCTAATTCTTGTGTGTTTTTTTACTCATATTACCTATTCAATTGTAATTATGGCTAATTCTTCTAATTATAATCAAATTTATGTATATTAGAAATATAATTGGATAAGGTTCCAAATTATAAAACACTATAGCGTAATCCTACTTAACGAGTCTAGACTACTAATAATTCTAATTCTAATCAGATTTTAATAAATCTCTTTTAATATCTATAAATACTAACCTAATACTTAAAATTTATAACAAAAAATTTTGTTTTTCTATTTGGTTCAATCGAACATCCTATACCAAAAGACATTTTGTTTTTCTATCAACACGGTTTTCTATCAACACTTGAGCTACAATCGAACAAAAGAATACTCATCATAGTTTTAGGTAAATTCTTAAATTACATATCTTCTATTCAAAAGTGTGAAAAATATTGTGTTAGATACTTCTATCTCATCATATTTTTAGGTAAATTCTTAAATTACCTATCTTCTATTCAAAAGTGTGTGATAAATATTGTGTTAGATACTTCTATCCAAAAGTGTATTTACCTAAATTGTGGAGTGTGATATTGTGTTAGATACTGTTCACTAGGAAATTAAAGGGAAAAAAATGATATCTTTATATTCGTAAGGAGTGAATAAAATAACTAAATAACATGCCATTGGGAAAGATGGTTGCGTCAGCCATGAATATGTTAGTAATTTTCTCTTTTACAACTCTTGATTATAGTAAATAGTCAAAAAGTCCACAAATAATATTAAAAAGTAGAGAAAGACTAATAAATATAAAGATATCATTTTACAACTCTTGATTATAGTAAATAGTCAAAAAGTCCATAAATAATATTAAAAAGTAGAGAAAGGCTGATAAATATAAAGAAAATATTTAGATACTGCTCACGTAAGAAATTAAAGAAAAAAAAATAATATCTCTATATTCGTATCCTTTTTTATAAATTAATACTCAAATATATAATTTTTATAAATTTAAATTAATCGTAATTCACAAGCATTTAATTGGTGGGTCAACTATTTAAAATGATTATATAATTGGTGGAGGTTTGATCTATACACACAAATTTCACATGAAGTTTCAGAAATTACAAAAAGCTCCCTTGACATACTGTATGATTCGGCCTAATGCATGCTATTGATAAGTAAGTTTCAAGAGCGAAGTAGGATATTTATAAAAACAATATTCATCAATTCGGATGTAATATACATATTTTAATGTGGAAAGTTTTGTAATTTCTCAAACTTTAGGGGAATTTTGTGCAATTAGGTCAAACCTTATGGTAAGCTTGTGTAATTATCCCTAAATTTTTTAGATTCTTGAAAAAAACTAGACCTAATAAAAGATAAAAGAAGGGCAGGAAAGACTTTCTTTATTTGAAGATCGCTACTTTAATTAGCTTAACTCACCACACTTCCCTAACATCCTTAACTCCTCCCCACTCACCCTCACACGCATATATAATCGGCAAAGTCACAAAACCTCCATGCTTTTTCAGCTCCATCCTCAGAATTTTAGAAATTTTTCAGCAAGATCTCTCCTTTCATGGATTTTGCAGCCATTGAGGAAAGCTCCAATAGTTGAATCAGTGATGTTCGCCCCAATTTGTTTAACAATATCATAAGCCTCCTCTATTCTCCCATAACGGCACAGAAGATCAATAAGACATGAGTAATGCTTATAATGTAAAAATAGGATTCTTCATAAAATATAATTAAAACTCCTTCAATTTAGAAAATATATAAATGTACTAGAGTGATGAATACAAGCTCAAAAAGATAAAATTTCTATTATCAAATGAAACACATTACCTTTCTCTACATGCACATACAAATATTCGTGTTTAAGAAATATTACTCATTAATAGATTATGAGTATAATCAAACGTAACGTTGTCACATTAGTTGATGTTAAATGTGTGATTGACACTTACGAAAGAAAAGTGAGAGTTTATCGAAAGGACCTAGAGCAAATACAACTAGATAGTACCCTATCATGCCGGTAGTAGAGAAAGATATACAGTGACCATGGAAGAAGTTATGGTATAAAATTAGGAGGTTTGAATGGGACTTATACTTAACCTAAAAACTAATTAGTACATATTACCAATAATAATTTTGTATTATAATTAATTAATTAATTAAAATAATAATTAAATTTCACATGAGATCTCATTAGTATATTTAAAATTTAAAATTTTGATATTTTCAAATAATTTTATTTTAATATTTTAATAATTAAAAATTTTAGATACTTTAAGTTGGAATCATTGTTCTAATACAATGGTCAATTAGCACTTTTTAATATGCTAAAAAAAAAAAGGAAGTTTTCTTAAAAAGAATTTTCAAATGTTATATATATAAGAAAAACAAGATAAATATTGAATAGATTTGAAGAAAGAATTGATGGCGAAATTTAACAAACTATTGAAACAAAAAGATATGATTTGGTTTCAAAAGTCGAGAATTAACAAACTTCAATTTGGGGATAAAAATACACGCTTTTTTCATCTCTCAAACATAACCAGAAGGAAGAATTGTGTAAATACTTAAAAATAGGTGATGAATGGAATAATGACCAACTAAAGCAACACACTTGTGAGTACTATACCAAACTATTCGATGGATATACCATTGAATGGTCACGAACCTTAGGGTGGTAGCAGAAATATAACTTGGCAAGAACGACCTCAAATGAGCAAACCCTAAGGGTAGTGAAGAGCATCCACCCATATAAAACGTTAGGATCAGATGGTTTCTAATCATACTTTTTCAATACCTATTAGGACATAACAAGAGACTCTCGGTGGTGAAATTCACAAATGATTGCATGAAGAGAAAATCAATTCCCATGTAGGCTTGCCAAATGTTTATTTGCCATATTTCGAAAGTTAATGCTAAAAAAAGAAAAACGAATTTTGACCCATTACAATATCTTGGTACTTCAAGAAGTGTTACACACGTTACATCATTCCAAAGACAAAAATGGGGCATGGTGCTAAAATTGGATCTTGAAAAGAAGTACGACAAAGTTTGGTGGAATTTTCTAAAGGAAACTCTAACTTTCTTCTAATCACAACAAAAATCATCAATATCATCATGAGCGAAGTGGAGGGGATAAAATCGGAGATTCTATGGAATGGTGAACTGACGGAGGTTATACAGATAACATGTGGCATTAGACAATGGGATCCACTCTCGCTTTATTTATTTGTGCTTTGTACATAAAGATTTATGTATATGGTTGAGAAAGTTGTTTCGACCAAATAATGGAGACCAATTGCGGTATGTTAGGGGGATCCTTAGACCTCACATTTAATTTGCTTTTTGTGGACGATTTAATATTTTGAGCCAAAGTTAACATGGATGAAGCGATATGCATTTAAAGTGAGGTTTAGGCGTTTGCAAGGTACCAGACCTCAAATTGAAATTGATCAGATCACACGTATTGTTCGCACCTTATGTATCAAATAATTTAGAACAACAGGTTAGTGAAATTTTGGGTATGGAAAGTACAACCAACTTAGAGAAATAGGGGGTGCAGACGAATTTTAATCGAAACTATAGTGAGCTTTTCTCAAAGGTGTTTGAGAGGGCAAAAAAGCTCATTCAGGATAGAAAGCCAAAATGCTAAACATTGTCAGACAATTATATTTATTCGGTTTATCATGAGCTCAAATTCCATCTAACATATGTCTACGAATTGACTCACCAATCATGCGTGCGATAAACTTAGTCGACTCAATTCGCAAGTTTCTTTGGGTGACTAATATAATAAAGAAATGAACTCATATTATAGGGTGAAACAAGGTGACTAAAGAGAAGCGAGAATGAGAAATGGGTATTAGAGAAGCCAACAAAAAATAGCGATGTTCACTAAAATAGGATGGGGAATGCTCAACAAGAAGACAACGCTGCGGAGTTAGATATATAAGAAAAGATATTTAAAAGAGGGGGGAAGGGATATTCTTGAAAGTAAGCCTCAACTTTTGGCTTCTCGAGCATGAAAGAGGATTGTTAGAAGTATTTGGTTCGGTAAACCATTTTACAAATATTGGAAGATTGAAAACGGTGGTGGGGTGTCTTTATAGAATGATAGATGGTTATCACAAGGAAAACTAACCGACATATTGAAAGATAACATTTATGAGGAGAATAAAGTTTTTATGACATATGATCTCATTGGAATATATAAAAAATATAGCATAGCTAAGCTAAAAATAAAAGGAGACGAAAATTAAATATAAATAACATAAAGTATGGTGAAACTAATGGTAATTCCTCCAATAAAATAACCTATAATCTACTTTATGGTATCGAATGAGATATGTGAGAAAATACTAGAAACAAATTTAGAAATTATCTTGCCCTTAAAAGTTTAAGATTTTCTTGTGACTTTACCAGCATGACTGTTTGAACACGAATGCATTGAAGTATGACTGAAAATTTAGGGAAACCGATATATGTACATGTTGTTGTACAAGACGTGAAGATGTGGATCACGTGTTGAGAAGCTGTCCGCTTGCATTTCAGGTGTGGAACAAGATTGTTGATATGTAGACTGTTCGAAATCTTCGTGACTTGTAAGGTTTGAAATGGCTCGAAGAGAGCTTTTAACAACAAAGTTCAGAGCAACATGTTACCAGAAGGTCCTGGGTAGATTGTCTTGATCTCAACGCTCTACAATCTTTGAAAAATACAAAACTGATAAAGCTACTAAAATATTATGAAGTCTAGCAATGTCATTCTTCACCACATAAAAGAGTTACCTGAGTCCTTGATACTAATTAGTGAGGACAAAAAACATAGGCAAAAGAAAACATGCGTTGAGTTGCCTTGGAATAAACGCGAGAAGGGATGGGTGAAACAAGATTTAGATGAAAGTTTTATAGCCACATCAGCAATGCTTCGACTAGGAGCTTCATTCAAGATGACAGTGGAAGATGGGTGATAAGATACTCTATAAATTTTGGTAGAGTTTCAACAAAAGTGATGAAGTTATTAGGCTTACGTGAAGGATTAAAGCTAGCTTGGGAGAGACCCATTATGAAGATTAATATGGAGATTGATTCGGAGACGGTGGTGAAATGTATAATAAAGAAGGATTATAAAGAGCACCCCATGAAAAATTTAATATTTGATTGCCGAAATTTACTCCTCAAGCTCTAGGAAGCTCAGACTGAGCATATCCCGATAAAAGGAAACATTATGGTGGATAAATTAATGAGGATAGACCACAAGGTTCGAAATGGTTACTGAGTCTAGGATGGTCTACCAATGGACTTGAATAAATCTTAACTTGAGGCTACTATTCCTCTGCTGGTTTACAAAAAATCCAATACATTAACATACAAATGTGAAGAGGGTGATTCTTATAGAAAATGCAATAACCTTTACGTATTGAGTTATAGCAAAGAAACATTTCAAAATTTTATTTAAAAATCCAAGATAAATCACAAATTATATTAATGAAAACTAAATTATAGAAAGAATAAAGTACATATAATTAACATATTATTTTATATGATCTTTTAATTTTTTTAATTTAAATTTTATATATGTCTTTTCATATACATTATCCATTTTAAATATTTTATTTTTATACAGTAACATAATTTCAAATATATATTTTGATTGTTTCTTTATGAATTGAATATTTTTCTAATTTAAATTTTTACTTATTAGATATGGTTGAAATTTCAAATAAAATGTTTTGTATGTGTAGTTTTACAAAATCAAATTGATTCATTAAAATTTTTATTATATTTATTTAATTAAATTAGATACTTTTAATAAATTAATTTACTTAATAAACATAATAATTAAACTTATCGAAATAAACTGAATGATAAACGTGCAACGCATGTTGATTTTGCTAGACATCCAACATATAAAAAATGCAAACTTTTAATGTGCATCAATAAGTACCTATACAGAGGCTATACAGATAACATGTGACAATAGACTACGGGATCCACTCTCGCTTTATTTTTTTGTGCTTTGTATGGAAAGATTTATATATATGATTGAGATAGTTGTTTCGACCAAATAATGGAGGCCAATTGCGGTATGTCTAGGAGACCCTTAGATCTCACACTTGTCTTTTAAAGACAACATAATATTTTGAGCTAAAGTTACTGTGGATGAAGCGATGTGCATTTAAAGTGAGGTTTAGGCGTTTGCAAGGTACCAGACCTCAAATTGAACTTGAGAAAATCACACGTATTATTGGCACCTTGTGTCAAATAATATAGAACAACATGTTAGTGAAATTTTGGGTATGGAAAGTACAAACAACTTAGGGAACTAGGGGGTGCAGACGAACTTTGGTCGAAATTATAGTAAGCTTTTCACGATGGTGATTGAGAGAGTAAAAAAACTCCTTCAGGATAGAAAGCCAAAATGCTAAATATTGTTTGACAATTACATTTATTCGGTTTATCATGAGCTCGAATCTTATCTACCATATGCCTATGAATAGGCTCCCCAATCACGCGTGCGATAAACTTGATCGACTCAATCGTAAGTTTTTTTCGGTGACTAATATAACAAAGAAATGAACCCATCTTATAGGGTGAAAGAAGTTGACTAGAAAGAAGTGAGAATGGGGATTGGGAGTTTTAAAAGCAAAAAAAAAAAAAAAAAAGTATAGCGATGTTTACTAAAATAGGATGGGGAATGCTCAACAAGAAGACAACACAGCGGAGCTAGATACATAAGAAAAGATATTTAAAAGAGGGAGAAGTGATATTCTTGAAAGTAAGCCTCAACTTTTGGCTCCTCGAGTGTGAAAGAGAATTGTTAGAAGTATTTGGTTGGCAGAACCGTTTTACAAATATTGAAGAATTGAAAACAGTGACGGGGTGCCTTTATAGAATGATAGATGGTTACCACAAGGTAGACTACCCGATGTATTGAAAGATAACATTTATGAGGAGAATAAAGTTCTTATGACATATGATCTCATTGAAATAGATAAAAAAATGGAACATAGCTAAATTGAAAACAAAAGGGGACAAAAATTAAATACAAATAATATAAAGTGTGGTGAAACTAACGATAATTTCTCCTATAAAATGGCCTATAGTCTACTAATGGCCCAAATTTTTAGTCAAAAACTCATGAATGCATTGAAGTATGACTGGAAATTTGGGGAAAACGATATAAGTACAAGTTGTTGTACAAGATGTAAAGATGTGGATCACGTGCTGAGAAGCTGTCCGTTCACACTTCGGGTGTGGAACAAGATTGTTGATATGTAGACTGGTCGAAATCTTTTTGGCTTGTAAGGTTCGGAATGGCTCGAAGAGAGATTTTAACAACAAAGTTTAGATCAACATGTTACCATAATGTCTTGGGTAGATTGCCTTGATCTCAACACTCTGCAATCTTTGAAAAGCACGAAACTGATGAAGCTATTAGAATATTATGACGTCTAGAAACGTCACTCTTCACCACATAAATGAGTTACCTGATTCCTTGGTACTAATTGGTGAGGACAAAAAACATAGGCAAAAGGAAAAATTCGAGAAGGGATGGGCGAAACAAGATTTAGATGGAAGCTTTTATAGTCACACCAGCAATGCTTCGACTAGGAGCGTCATTCAAGATGACAATGGAAGATGGGTGCTAAGATACTCTATAAATATTGATAGAGTTCCAACAAAAATGACGGAGTTATTAGGCTTACATGAGGGATTAAAGCTAGCTTGGGATCGAGAGGCGCATTCTGAAGATTAATATGGAGATTGATTCGGAGACGTTGGTGAAATGCATAACATAGAAGGATTACAAAAAGCAACCCATAAAAAATTTAATATATGATTGCCAAAATTTACTCCTCAGGCCCCTAGGAAGCTCGGATTGAGCACATCCTGAGAGAAAGAAACATCATGGTGGATAAATTAGTACGAATAGACCACAAGATTCAAGATGGTTACTGGGTGTAGGATGGTCTACCAACAGAGTTGAATAAGTCTTAGTTTGAGGTTACTATTCCTCTGTTGGGTTGTAAAGAATCCAACACATTAAGATACAAATCTGAAGAGGATGACTCCTATAAAAAATGCAATAACCTTTACATTTGAAGTTATAACAAAGTAACATTTCAGAACTTTATATAAAAATTAAAGATAAGTCATGAATTATATTAATGAAAACCAAATAATAGAAAGAATAAAGTACATATAATTAACATAGTATTTTATATGATCTTTTAAATTTATATTTTTTATATATGTCTTTTCATTTATATTATCTATTTTAAATATTTTATTTTTATACAGTAACATAGTTTCAAATATATATTTTGATTGTTTCTTATTAGTTGAATGTTTTTCTAATTTGAATTTTTACTTATTGTATATGGTTCAAAAGAGAGATTTCAAAGAAAATATTTTGTATGTGTAGTTTTACAAAATCAAATTGATTCGTTAAAAAAATTATTATATTAATTTAATTAAATTAGGTACTTTTAATATATTAAGTTACTCAATAAATATAATAACTACACTTATCGAAATAAACTAAATGATATAATTCTAAAGAAATTAGATTTTTAATTCCATCGTGCATGAAAGGTTTTCTTCTCAATTTCAGTTTCATTTGCAAAAATTTAGTTGCAAAAACTTCATAAAAACACTAAAAGTAAAACACCAATTATATTAAACAAATAAATAATACCATGAATAAACTATATATAATTAATATGGTATTTTATATGATTTTTTATATTTTTGTCTTTATTCTTTTATATATATCTTTTTACTTATTAAATATATTTGAAAGTTAGGAACTATTACTTATGATTAAAAGTTAGAACTATTTGGGAAAATTGATATTATACTCTTTAAATATTTTGTTTTATGATACAACATAGTTTCAAATACTTTTACTGTTTATTTGTTTAGATATTTCTCTACTTCGATATTCTACTTATTGTACATGATTTGAAAGAGAGATCTCATATAAATATTTTCACATGTATTACTTTTTAAATATCCTAATTTATTCAATAAATATAATTGCTAAATTTATTTAAATAACTTAAATGAAAAACGTGCAACGCACGTTCACATACCTAGTTATTATATAAAAATGTGATAAATTAATTAATATTAATTGTAGTATTAAAATATTAAATGGCACATGACTTAATTCCATTTCTGTCGCATATTAATTGACCGCTGCAATTTGCGTCCGGAAGTGTTTTTATTTCGTTTTCTTGCACCAGGACATTTCGGATTTTTCGTGTATGAGATGTACATTTCAAGAATCAATGTTGCAGTTTATATACATAGTCGAAAATCAAAGACAAAAGAAATTACGAGATCTAAACTAAAATGTGATTAACTCAAGAGTATATGTACCCTCATTAGAGTATATGTACTGTCACGTAGATGTGGCAAATGGATCGGATTTGGGTCTATGATGGTTCTAAAAAAATCGTCCCAAAGTATGTCAGAGTTCAATTCCGTGATAATTTTTATCATACGCAAGATGCCTTAAATGTCATACATAAATTTTTTAAAGAATTTAGAGTTTAACAAATGGGAAAACCGTAAATTTGAAACAATAACATACTCTTTTTTGTATTTTTGGGTTTTAATTTGGTATTTCTAATTTTAAGAACACTTACTTCCAAAATTGTGCAAATTTGGCCAAATCCCAGCCAGATCCCTAATTTCTTTCCGAAATACCGCTTTTGTGCCTACATGGCTGTCGAGAATACCGCCGTTGTGCCTACGTGGCCGCCCGAATATCCCTTGAAAATTACGGATCCGGCTGAACTTAGCCAAAATTACAAAATTTTGGAAGTATCCCTAAAATCGGAAATATCAAATTAAAGTCCAAAAAATATAAAAAGGAGTGTGTTATTGTATCAAATTTGCAATTTCTCCATAATAAATCAAATACATACCTGCAATATTATTAAAATATGATATTATATAGATTTCATTAGATATATATCCTTCAAAAAAAAAAATAATAATGTGGGGAAAGGAAAACATATCAACCAACACATTTTTTTAGATGCATAGTTTATCGACAAACATTTACACTTGTATAATAATTCCCAGTTTCATTAAAGGTTGTTGAAGATTTTGGGAAACCAACAGTTCTTTAATAAAATTCAACACATTTATTATTCTTTTCTTTTTTTCAACAATTGAAACTGTTTGGTAAAAACAAACAGAACCAAACATACACCTTATTGAATTCCAGAAACTGAAAATCCAGAAAAATAAGATTCCCAACACAAAATACCGAACAGATAACAGTAATCAAACCAACAATTACAAAAAAGTAAATTAGGCATCAGGATTGGCCTGGAGGTATGCCTCAATAGCCTTGAACATAACCATGGCCTTCTCCTTCCCTTCCTTGATCTTATCTTCAGCAATCTCAACGCCTTCCTTAAAATGATAAACGCTCTTGTTCTTGCAAATGCAGCCTCCATCTTCAGTTGGAACAACCTCGATATGATAAGTGATGGATTCGAGAACGTCCATCAGAGCATCACCGCCGATTATAGTGTACGTGTAGGTCAAATTTTCAGCATCAATCGTGTCAATGCGATGCTTTATGCTCTTAAACTGGCTTCCTTCACCGAGATGAGTGACCTTAATGGTGCCAACTCCGCCATCGCCCTCAAGAATCTCGACTTTCTTGATGGCCTGAGGCATAATCTTGGGAACGAGAGTGTCGGATTCAAGAACACTGGCCTTGAACATTTTTGCTGCTGGGATTTTGGAAGGGATTTCGGAATCATAAGTGATGACACCCATGGCTTCAATCGGGTACGAAAACTGGGGTTTGGATGAAAAAAAAAAAAAAAAAAAAAAAAAAGAATATGTATATCTATATAAGAGGATTGATTCTTGCTAAATGTGTTTGGCTGTGGGATGGAAAGTGTGAGAAGCAAAGCTGATATTTATAGTGCAAGAATCAAGATTGAAGATTGAAGAGTTCAGCCTTCCATAGTTGAACAAAATATTGATTAATTTTGTATTCAATTATGAAGTGATTTAACAATGAGAATAGGTAGAGACATGGCCGAGAAACTCATGTTATTAGCACCACATTACGGACTAATCTTTACCAGATGAAGAGGAGGTGCATGTTCCGATTAAGCCTTTGCCTCTATAATTGAATTGGCTGCATTTCTTATTTTTTAATCATCAATTCCGATGGAATTTTTAGGTTTCGCCACATGTGTCATGCGTTCAATTGTTTAATACAAAAAGTAGAACATAATATAAAGTATAAACGTTCTAAAAAGAAGAAAAAGAAAGAAAGAAAGAAAGGAATAATTCACACATAATTTCCCATCTTATAATGGGCATTATATTGAATCAAAGATTAATCCACTTTTAACGTATAATTTAGCATAAATTGTATATAGATATCTTAGGTTTTGTACATTATTGGTTTTAAAAATTACATTTTCACCGTCCTTTATAATTCATAACGAATTAAAAATGTTTCCTCTATTATTAGGGATTTTCAACATTTTCGGTTAAATTCTTGATATGCAATATTAGAGCTTATCATATTGACCAAATATGGAACCGCTAATATCATATGAAAGTTTCTAAAATTGTTATGTGGTAATGGACCGGATAATTTGGGTGATACACACAAAACATAATAAAATTATATATTTAAATTTTGATCTAAGTATAACAGTGGAGAGTGTTTGTAATCTATCAACAAAATATAGGGGACAAAGTGTAATTTTCAAAATTATATATGGTCCATGATGCCTAATTATATATTAATTATTGGACTTGATGTAATTTTCCCAATAAATACCCCCATATTCAAGGGTTATTCACATCTAATTATTTTGTATTTAAGTCTAATTACAATGCAATCCATTTGAATTGAAAAATTATATTTTAATCCCTATAAATCTTTTTTGGTTTGAGATCCCTAACGGAATATTTAAAAGTACACTTATGATACTAATGATTGAATGAGTGTTAAACTGTAGTGATTCTGCACACTTAATGCGCGTACAAAAAAAAAAATATTAAATTAAAATTTTCATGTTATTACTTAATTTATAATTATTTTTATTTTTATTTTTAATATAATTATAGTTTTATGATAAATAAATGAATAAAAAATAAAATAATAATTTGATAGTATAAAGTAATTGTTCGAGTAGAAATTTAAAAATATTAAAAAACAAAAATATAATGAAAAAATTGAAATTAGGTGAGAGGAAAAAAAATAAAGATAAAAAAGTGATAAAAAATAAATAAAAAAAGAATTTGAGAATTTAGTGAATGTGGAAGAGGCAGAATTGAAATACATGATAGAATTTATATTTAAAAATAAAGATAAAGAGGAATAGAAAAAAAAAAAGATTCCATGACACCATTCTCTAGCTTAATATAATAATATAGATATACGATCACAATTATAAAATCATCTCAAAAAGTTTTCACATATAAATAAAAAAATCCTTACAAATTATAAATTTAACAACAAATCAGTGGTATCTTTAAAATAATATAACAGAACCCTAACAAATTTCAGGGACCACAAACAGTTCTCAAAATTAGGGAATATAATGTAATTTTTCGATTTAGATATAGACTACATTGTAATTAGGCCTAAATGTAATCTAATGTAATTATTTCCTATATGCAATGTGTACACTTTCTTTCTTTTTGTTTTTTCGTTTTTTTGTTAAACACACGCACCAAGTGGGATTCGAACATACATCTAGGGGTGTAAACGAATTGGATGTATGATTACCATATCCTTATCCGTTTATGATTCGGACGGATATGGATAATATCCTTTTAAATCGAATTCGGATAATATCTTTTTTATCCGGATACAAGATGGATTCGGACGGATTCGGATTTTAGTCGAATTTTCAACTATTCAAAATTTGAAATAAATTATTTAACTATATAACTTCGAATTTTTAATCAGATTATCAACTGTTCATTTATAGATAAATTATTTAATAATTATATAACTTTAAATATATATATTTTAGACAAATAGAGAAATAATAAGTATGTCTATATATAGCATTTTTATTTTTCAGTGAATGTATAAATGTGGTGAAACTATAAATTTTATCATATAATTAATTTGAAATATAATACTTTTATTAATAACATAATATATGTTAATTATATTATCTCTATATAAATGTTGAAATGAACATATGATTACTAATAAAATCTAAGGTTTTTCTTTAATAAATGCGCTAAAAAAAATTACTTAATACTAATAATCTATATATCATACATACACAGTTGTGTGTGTATATTTTAATATAACATATTATTTATCGGATACGGATCACGGTATATCAGATAACGGATATATCTAACGGATAATGAAAGGGGATGTTAAACGGTCCGATCCCAATAGGAGAAAGAGCTAGCACTTTGATGGCTTCGTGTGGTGATTACTCTGGGGTTCCCTGAATGTCTTATTATCATATCCTTATTCGTTTATAATTCGAATGTCTATAATCGAATACGAATAATATCCTCTTGAAACGAATTCGGATAATGTCCTCTATAAACGGATTCGGATGCGGACGGATATTGGATTTTCGAATATCCATTTACAGCCCTATCTGCATCATTAAGAGAAAATTACTTGAACCAACTCGTATTGGCTAAGTACAATATTGTATACACAAATATCACTTTGTGCCCCTTTTTTGACAAACACGGCTTTTTGGGTATGATTCAGACAGATTTTCTATTTACCTTATTCTTTTTTTAGACCTAAACCACGCATATAACCAACGCTCGAATCAATTGAACTATTAATGCAAAAAAATTTACTTATCAATAAAACGTACATTCTCAATACCTCAAAACTCTTATTCTTTTATTTTATATATTTATGTTGACCAAACTACTGAACCACTTGACTCGATACTTTTAACATCATTATGTTTATATAGATATAGCAAGAAATCCTGCACGATGAGGTTTTATAAATCCGAAGCAAAAATAACGAGCGCGGGAAGACAAACATATCAAACAGCACAATTTTGTTTTATTTTTTCTTTTTTTAAACGATACAAACTGTTTTGTAAACACACACGGTACCAAACATGCGAGTTATTACAAAATCGAAAATTCAAAAAAAAAAAAAAAGAATCAAACACAAAATACCAAACAGCTAACAGTAATCGAACCAACAATTAAACATAAGTCCGTTAGGCATCAGGATTGACATGGAGGTATGCCTCAATGGCCTTGAACATAGCCATGGCCCGCTCTTTGCCTTCCTTGATCTTCTCTTCCGCAATCTCAACTCCTTCCTTCACGTGATAAATGCTCTTGTTCTTGCAAAGGCTTCCTCCATCTTCGATTGGAACAACTTCGACCTGATAAGTGATGGATTCGACAACGTTCATCAGAGCATCGCCTTCGATTATGCTGTATGTGTAGGTCAGATTTTCAGTATCGATCGCATCAACACGGTGCTTGACACTCTTAAACTGGCTTCCCTAGCCGAAATGAATGACCTTGATTGTTCCCACGTCACCATCTCCCTCAAGAATCTCGACGTTTTTAATAGCCTGAGGCATAATCTTGGGAATGAGGGTGTCTGCATCAAGAACGGTGGCCTTAAACATCTTATTGTTACGGAAGCGGCGAACAAATATTTAGAAATATAATGCCTATAATTCACAAAGGAAAATTCAAGCAAAATAAAACTAAATATAACTCAAAAATAAACTATTGAAAAGGCGTAAATGAAGAAACACCAAATTTACGAGGTTCGGCCAAAATAGCCTACGTCCTCGGGCACTACTCAAAATATATTTCACTTAAGAAATATTACAAAGTAGATAGAGACTTTGTTTCGATGCACTAAGCTAGAAGGGGGAGGAGCCTATTTATAGTGTTAGGTCCTCCCCAACCTATTACAAAAAACCAATGTGGGACAAAACAACTCTTGCCCTAAACTAGTCTTCCAATGTGGGATACAATATTATGCCACAAACCAACAAATCTCCACCTTGGCACAATTTGTGGCCCCACCAAACACAAACAAACTTTCTCTCTCTCTCCAAACTGGTAGTAGTGCCTCCAAATGCGCCCGTAGGCGCCAAATCAAAAGTGCAGGATATTAACCAAGTCTAAACAATGTTTAAACTTGGCCTTTGTGACCACCTTGGTCATCATATCTGCAGGATTCTCCGTAGTCCGAATCTTCTGAAGAACAACCTGCTCTTCTTCGAGAATTTCCCGCACAAAGTGATAACGAACATCAATATGCTTCGTCCTTGCATGAAAAGTTTGGTTCTTCGCTAAATGAATAGCACTCTGACTATCACAATACACCGCGAGGTGTTTTTGACCAACTCCCAAATCTTCAAGCAGTCCTTGAAGCCAAATTGCTTCCTTTATAGCTTCTATAATGGCCATATACTCCGCCTCTGTAGTAGACAACGCCACCGTTGACTGTAAGGTCAACTTCCAACTAACTGGCGCCTTTGCTAAAGTGAACAAGTAGCCAGTTGTAGATCTTCGCTTATCCAAATCTCCAGCATAGTCAGAATCACAGTATCCAACTATGGTTTGACCAAGTGTTTCATCCCGCTCAAACAATAAACCAACATCTGCGGTATGTTGAATATACCGTAGAATCCATTTCACAGCTTGTCAGTGAGCCTTTCCAGGATCATGCATATATCTGCTCACTACGCCAACAGCTTGTGAAATATCAGGTCTTGTACACACCATTGCATACATCAGGCTACCAACTGCATTCGCATATGGGACTTTTGTCATGTATTCTCGTTCTTCTTCCGTCCTTGGAGATAACTGGCTGCTAAGCTTCAAATGAGGGGCAAGCGGAGTACCTACAGGTTTTATATCTTGACATATACCAAACTGCTGTAGTACTTTGTTCAAATACTGCTTTTGAGTCAGCCAAAGCTTGCCTCTCTGCCGATCCCTGCTTATCTCCATTCCGAGAATCTTCTTGGCTTCTCCCAAGTCCTTCATCTCAAACTCTTTACTCAATTGAGCCTTCAACTTGTCAATTTCATCCTGGCTCTTTGATGCTATCAGCATATCATCAACATATAAGAGTAGGTAGATGTAGGTTCCATCTTGTAGCCCGCGCAAATACACACAGTGGTCGTACTTGCTCCTTGTGTACCTTTGACCCAACATAAACTTATCAAATCGTTTATACCATTGTCTCGGTGATTGCTTAAATCCGTACAACGATTTATCTAGTTGGCAAACCCAATTTTCTTTACCAGCAACTTTGTATCCATATGGCTGAGACATATAGATTTCCTCTTCCAAGTCACCGTGCAGGAACGCAGTTTTCACATCGAGTTGAGCTAGCTCCAAATTCAACTGCGCTACCAAGGCCAACAAAATTCTAATGGAGGAGTGCTTAACAACTGGAGAAAACACTTCATTGTAATCAACTCCCTCCTTCTGAGCATAGCCTTTAGCTACCAACCTTGCTTTGTAGCGAACATCGTCTTTGTTAGGAAATCCTTCTTTCTTTGCAAATACCCATTTGCATCCAATTGCCTTCTTTCCCATCGGTAGTTGTGCCAACTTCCACATCTTATTCTTCTAAAGAGATTGCATCTCTTCCTCCATTGCGTCTTTCCATCTATTGTTTTCTAAGCTCCGGACAGCTTCTGAAAATGTGGATGGAACATCATCAACTACGGGAAGTGCATAGGCTACCATGTCAACAAAACGAGCTGGTTTCTGAATTTCTCATCTGGTTCTTCTAATTGCAATTGGCTCTAGTTGTTGTTGAGGTTCTTGGGTGGTAACCTCCTCCTCATCCGATTCTTCTTCTGCCGTAGAAGAATCATTGATAGTGTCTTTCGCTGGACTCACCACTATCTTTTCAAACTCCACCTGCTCTGGTGTATACTCCACTTGCTCCGGTGCACGCTCCACCTGCTTCGGAGTACCATCGGTCCCTTCTTGAGTTACCTTATTCAAAATGGCAGATTCGTCGAAGGTAACATCCCTGCTTATTATTGTCTTCTTTGCCTCCAGACACCAAAGACGGTATCCCTTAACCCTAACGCTGAAGCCCATAAAGAGCGCCTTCCTTGCTCGAGGATCCAACTTTGATTCATTCACATGATAGTATGCGGTAGAACCAAACACACGCAAAGAGTCATAATCTATTGCAGGCTTCCCAGACCAAACCTCCAAAGGAGTCTTCCCACCTATTGCAGATGATGGCAAACGATTGACGAGATGTTGAGCGTATGTCACTGCCTCAGCCCAATATTTCCTGTCTAATCCAGAATTAGACAACATACAGCGAACTTTCTCCACTAATGTCCTGTTCATACGCTCTGACACCCCATTCTGCTGCGGAGTTTCTCTTACTGTGAAGTGACGAACTATGCCGTGTTCTTGGCACACCTTCTGGAATGGATCGCTCTTATATTCTCCACCGTTGTCTGATCGGAGAACTTTGATCTTTCTTCCAGTCTGGTTCTCAACTTGAGTTTTCCACTTTAGAAAAACTCCAAGCACTTCACCTTTGTGCTTCATAGAAAACACCCAAACTCTTCTGGAAAAATCATCGATAAAGGTGACAAAGTAGTGTCTGCCTCCAAGTGATGCCGTCTTGGAAGGTCCCCACACATCAGAGTGCACATAGTCCAAAATACCCTCGGTATTGTGAATAGCTGTGCCGAATTTCACCCTCCTTTGCTTTTCCAGAACGCAATGCTCGCAAAACTCCAATTTGCAAGTCTTCGTACCTTTCAACAAATCTTGTTTGGCAAGAATTTGCAAGGATTTTTCACCAGCGTGACCCAAACGCATATGCCACAGCTTTGTTGCCTCAGCATCCTTCTTGCTGCTAGAAGTAGTTGCTGCTGCTACTGTCCCAACAACTGTATTACCTTGGTAGAAATACAAGTTGTTTTTCCTTTCACCCTTCAACATCACGAGTGCCCCCGAAGTTGCTTTAAGAATTCCATCTCGTATCGTCACAACTAGACCTTTTGACTCCAAGACCCCCAATGAGATGGGATTCTTCTTCAAACTTGGCACTAGTCGAACATCTTTCAGAATTCTGGTGGATCCATCGTGATTCCGTAACTTGATTGAACCTATCCCAGCTATTGTACATGTCTGATCGTTGCCCATGTAAACAGCTCCTCCATCAAATTCTTCAAGATCGAAGAACCACTCCCTGTTGGGGGACATATGATAGGTGCAACCCGAATCCAATATCCACTCGTCTGAACTTAATAGCTACTATGGAAACATCTGACTCTGCGTCGCTTTTGCATTCGGCTACATTGGCGTCTTGCGGAGTCTTTCCTTTCTTCAACTTTGGACAGTCTTTCTTCCAGTGTCCTTTGTCGTGACAAAAGGCACACTCATCTTTGGCAACTCTGCTCTTCGACTTTGATCTCCCTCTTCTCTCCTTTGATTGGCTTTTCTGACGACCTCTCACCACTAGGGCTTCTGTTACTCCACTAGCGCTTCCTTTCTTATCCTTCCTCCTCAGTTTATAACTGTATAAGGTTGTACACACTTCGCCGAGCGAAACATCAACCTTTCCATGGAGTAGGGTTATCTCGAGAAACTCGAACTCCTCCGGAAGCGATCCCAACAACATTAGCGCGAGGTCCTCTTTTTCAAAAGCCACATCCAAATTTAATAAATCATCCACCAACTGATTAAATTGAGTAATGTGCTCATTCATCGTGGTAACGGGAACATACGTGAAGCGAAACAGTCGTTTCTTCATATGCAGCTTGTTCTGACTGTTTTTCTTCAAGAACTTCTCCTCCAATGCCTTCCATAAGCTGCTTGCAGAAGTCTCCTTGCAAAACGTATACTTCTGTTCTCTGGAGAGACACGATCTAATTGTACCACATGCCAACCGGTTGATGGTCTTCCAATCTTTGTCATCAACCTCTTCTGGTTTCTTCTCTTCAATGGCGAGCTCTAAACCTTGCTGAAATAGGGCGTCTAGAACTTCGCTTTGCCACATGCCGAAATGACCGGTGCCGTCGAAGGTCTCCACCGAGATTCTCGTAGTTGCCATTCCAGTCCTTGTTAAGTTGAACGAGCTGGAAGCCGAGGTGGAAGCTGCCTTCGCGTCTTCAAACGTGATCGCATCCTTTGTCATTTATCCAATTCAATAGCCACCAATGCGCGATGCCAACCGAGCCTGCCGATGCGCGGTGCCTGCTGAGCCCGCCGATGCAAGGTGCCTGCTGAACCCGCCGATGCACGATGCCTGCCGATGCTCGTTGATGCATGAAGCCTGCTGATGCTCGTTGATGCGCGATACCCACCAAGCCGTCTTCGTTCGTTTCTGATGTGGAAGATCAGACTAAGCTGCAACCACAGAGCATACTCCAAATTTGGCTCTTGATACCACTTGTTGCGGAAGCGGCGAACAAATATTTAGAAATATAATGCCTATAATTCACAAAGGAAAAATCAGGCAAAATAAAACTAAATATAACTCAAAAATAAACTATTGAAAAGGCGTAAATGAAGAAACACCAAATTTACGAGGTTCGGCCAAAATAGCCTACGTCCTTGGGCACTACTCAAAATATATTTCACTTAAGAAATATTACAAAGTAGAGAGAGACTTTGTTTCGATGCAGTAAGCTAGAAGGGGGAGGAGCCTATTTATAGTGTTAGGTCCTCCCCAACCTATTACAAAAAACCAATGTGGGACAAAACAACTCTTGCCCTAAACTAGTCTTCCAATGCGGGATACAATATTATGCCACAAACCAACACTTATCCGCTGGGATTTTGGAAGGGATTTCCACATCGTAAGTGATGGCACCCATGGCTATGATTTTCAAAGGATGATTAGAAGGAAGAAGCTATATATTGGTTGATCAAGTTTTGGCTGTGTGATGAGAGAAACGTGGAGGCAGAGATGTAATTTATAGTATAGGAAAGAACGTTCTCAACGCTGGTATGAACTGGCTATGTGACAGTTGTTTTGGTAATTGAACGACTTTAGACTGTGAACTGTGAAGCAGTTCAAACTTCAAACTTCGAACAGTGGCATTCCCTTATTGACTAACTGTCTTGCTTCCTTCTAGATTCTGATGTATTTCTTTAAACTTGTAATTGTTTTTCTACTGTCTTAGACTTTACATTATTTCACGGTTCAACCACAGAAGTGTAAAGTTTTACGTATCGATAATAATTGCCTTTTCAAGAATTTGAGTTCAAAAGTTTTGAGTAAACTTACCATGGGGTGTGAATCTATAAATTATGTATTATACTAAGCCGTCAAGTTGCACTATCAATATCATCAATATTTGCACTTTCAAATTTATAGAGACAAATTATAAGTGTATTACATTTATTATTTAAGTGTCCAATTTTTTGAAACTTTTACGTCAATCACTCAGAAAATGAAAAACAATATCTTGCTGGTCACATTAGTTCTGCCGAATCATTTTCGAGTATAAATTTATAACTACGCCTTCTCCACATGTCATCAACAATATTCAGCATGCGTTGACTTGCCTTTATTTATGAAACTCAATCACAGACTTCTTTAATCCACGTTTCTTTTTATTATATCTGATATTATATTGAACTTTACAATTAATAACCTTGACATGGGAATTTTTCTCTTGACCTCCATAAAACTATTATAAATGCTTTCAAATTTTAATCACAACATTTTTCATGATTCCGATCAAGAAAAAATAGGCTAATTCATCTTATTTTTGGCATGCACAAACACGGCTAGATTTATAACCAAAAGAAATTAATCAAAATACATACATTATTATTCAAATAAACAACTTAAATACATTCATTCCACGATTCAAATAATATATTCACCATTCACAACAAGAATACAACTTAAGCTTCTTCTAAGCGTCTGGATTGGCTAGGAGATATGCCTCAAAAGCCTTAAACATAGCCATAGTCTTCCCTTTTCTTTCCTTAATCTTCTCTTCACTAACCTCAACTCGCCCTTAGTGTGATAAACGCTCCTGCTCTTGCAAATGCATCCTCCTTCCTTCGTTGGAACGATCTCGACATGAAAATTAGTAATGGATTCAATAGCACCCATCAAAATATCACCTTCAATGACGTTGTAGCTAAGCGTAAAATTCTCCCTATCGATGGCATCAAAATGGAGCTTCGCGCTCTTATGTTTGCCGCCTTCGGCGTAATGAATGATCTTGACCGTTCCGACATCGCCATTTCCTTCGATGACTTCGACCTTCTTGATGGTATGAGGCATAATTTTAGGAATAACGGTGAAGAAGAAGATGACGATGATGATGATTACTTTGGTGAAGAAATGCTAATTATACAGTCGATTAGTTATGTATGAATCCATTTAAAAAAAGAACAAAGATTAGTTATATATGTATGAAAACAGGGCCTTCATTGATTAAGGTGTGATAACTAATGTAATGGTATTATTATTATTATATAAAATTGTGTCAAATTAATTAATATTAATTTTAGTACTAATATTAAATGGCACATGACTTGATTCCTTTTTTTTTTTTGGGCATAATTTTAGGGGTTTATTTAATTTGTTCTCATATTAATTAACTGTTGCAATTTGCGCCGTGTTTTTTATTCGTTTGCTTGCACCAGGACATATCGAAATCGTGTAATTATGAGGTGTACATTTCAAGATCAATGTTGCAGTTTATACACATAAATGAAAATGTTCTACAGTTGAAAAAAAAAAATTTACAAGATCTAAACTAAAAATTAGTATCATATCAAAGTAGAACAATTACTGATAGTTTAATAACAAACATTTACACTTGTAAACATATTGATCATTTTGAGTTTCATTGAAAATAATTGGAGATTATGGGAAAAAAAATAATAGAAAGTAGTTGGGAGATTCTGAAAAACCAATGACAATTTTATAATAAAAATCATCACATTTACGGAACCAAACATACAACTTACTGAAAATCAGAAATTGAAATCCAGAAAATTAAGTAAAATCTCAAACACAAAATACCAAACAGTTAATAGTACATAATCAAACCAACAATTATAAATTAAAGAAGTCCATTAGGCATCAGGATTGGCATGGAGGTATGACTCAATGGCCTTGAAAATAGCCATGGCCTTCTCTTTGCCTTCCTTGATCTTCTCTTTGTCTGATGTAATTAACTCCTATATGCAATCTGTACACTTTTTTCCTTTTTTTTTTTTTTTTTTTTTTTTTAAACACACAACTCAATTGAGATTCAAACTTGCATTATTATTTTGGAGAAAAATTACTTGAACCATCCCATGTTGACTATTTACAATATTGTGTACACAGATATCACTTTCTGCTCCTTTTTGGTCAAATATTGCTTTTTCAGTATGATTCAGACAGATTTTCTATTTACATTGTTCTTTTTTTTAGACCTAAACCACACTTATAACCAAGGTTTGAGTCGAACTATTGTACATTCTCAAGACCTCAAGACTCTAATTCATTTATTATATATATATCTATGTTGACCAAACTACTGAACCACACAACTCAGATATTTTTAACATCCCTAAGTTTATACAGATATAGCAAGAAAATATAGCAAGAAATCCTGCACAATCAGGTTTTATATGTCCGAAGCAAAAATAACCAGCGCGGGAAGACAAACATATCAAACAGCACAATTTTTATTTTTTTATTTTTTTTTAAACAATAGAATCTATTCTGTAAACACAGTCACACACGGTATCAAACATGCCAGTTATTACAAAACCGAAAATTCCAAAAAAAAGAATCAAACACAAAATACCGAACAGGTAACAGTAATCGAACCAACAATTAAAAAGAAGTCCATTACGCATCAGGATTGGCATGGAGGTATGCCTCAATGGCCTTGAACATAGCCATGGCCCTCTCTTTGCCTTCCTTGAGCTTCTCTTCCGCAATCTCAACTCCTTCCTTCACGTGATAAATGCTCTTGTTCTTGCAAAGGCTTCCTCCATCTTCGGTTGGAACAACTTCGACCTGATAAGTGACGGATTCGACAACGTTCATCAGAGCATCGCCTTCGATTATGCTGTATGTGTAGGTCAGATTTTCAGTATCGATCGCATCAACGCGATGCTTGACGCTCTTAAACTGGCTTCCCTCGCCGAAATGAATGACCTTGACGGTTCCCACGCCACGGTCTCCCTCAAGAATCTCGACTTTTTTAATAGCCTGAGGTATAATCTTGGGAATGAGGGTGTCTGCATCAAGAACGGTGGCCTTAAACATCTTATCCGCTGGGATTTTGGAAGGGATTTCCACATCGTAAGTGATGGCACCCATGGCTATGATTTTCAAAGGATGATTAGAAGGAAGAAGCTATATATTGGCTGATCAAGTTTTGGCTGTGTGATGAGAGAAACGTGGAGGCAGAGATGCGATTTATAGTGCAGGACAGAACGTTCTCAACGCTGGTATGAACTGGCTATGTAACAATTGTTTTGGTAATTGAACGACTTTAGAGTGTGAACTGTGAAGCAGTTCAAACTTCAAACTTCGAACAGTGGCATTCCCTTATTGACTAACTGTCTTGCTTCCTTCTAGATTCTGATGTATTTCTTTAAACTTGTAATTGTTTTTCTACTGTCTTAGACTTTACATTATTTCACGGTTCAACCACAGAAGTGTAAAGTTTTACGTATCGATAATAATTGCCTTTTCAAGAATTTGAGTTCAAAAGTTTTGAGTAAACTTACCATGGGGTGTGAATCTATAAATTATGTATTATACTAAGCCGTCAAGTTGCACTATCAATATCATCAATATTTGCACTTTCAAATTTATAGAGACAAATTATAAGTGTATTACATTTGTTATTTAAGTGTTCAATTTTTTGAAACTTTTACGTCAATCACTCAGAAAATGAAAAACAATATCTTGCTGGTCACATTAGTTCTGCCGAATCATTTTCGAGTATAAATTTATAACTACGCCTTCTCCACATGTCATCAACAATATTCTGCATGCGTTGACTTGCCTTTATTTATGAAACTCAATCACAGACTTCTTTAATCCACGTTTTCTTTTTATTATATCTGATATTATATTGAACTTTACAATTAATAACCTTGACATGGGAATTTTTCTCTTGACCTCCATAAAACTATAATAGTCAAAATAATCTTTTACTAATAGTTAAAATAATGTTTTACATCTAAATTAAAGTTATAAATGCTTTCAAATTTTAATCACAACATTTTTCATGATTCCGATCAAGAAAAAATAGGCTAATTCATCTTATTTTTGGCATGCACAAACACGGCTAGATTTATAACCAAAAGAAATTAATCAAAATACATTCATTATTATTACCAAATAATTAGTAATTAATGCAATAAACAGATTAATTAGCTAGTTTTAGAGTGTTGAGGTGTTGTTAATAACCTCCCGTTTATTTTGCTAACACGTGTACAAGTCTCTCCCAGCTCCACCTGTATAAAAGAGGGATGAGTCAATGTTAGTTGTAACTTTTCAACACTTCATTTAATGAAATTATTTTCTCCAGATTTCGTTCTTATCAATTATTATTCAAATAAACAACCTAAATACATTCGTTCCACGATTCAAATAATATATTCACCATTCACAACAAGAATACAAAGCTTCTTCTAAGCGTCTGGATTGGCTAGGAGATATACCTCAACAGCCTTAAACATAGCCACAGTCTTCTCTTTTCTTTCCTTAATCTTCTCTTCACTAACCTCAACATCGCCCTTAGTGTGATAAACGCTCCTGTTCTTGCAAATGCATCCTCCTTCCTCCGTCGGAATGATCTCGACATGAAAGTTAGTAATGGATTCAATAGCACCCATCAAAATATCACCTTTAACGATTCTGTAGCTATGCGTAAAACTGTCCAAGCGTCCCTAATTCCATTCCACCTGGGGGTTGATTCGTCATGGTAGAGAAGAAAAACGGCGAGTTTTCGCCTCCGACCCGAGAAAAGACACGGTCAAGCCAAGCCCTTACCCGCCTTCCACGCCAAGCAGCGGTCGGGGCGCCCATCGACATGGCGGGGAAGCCTAGTAGAACGGCCCGATGGCATCAAAACGGAGCTTCGCACTATGTAATGAATGATCTTGACCGTTCCGACATCGCCATTTCCTTCGATGACTTCGACCTTCTTCATGGCATGAGGCATAATTTTAGGAATAACGGTGAAGAAGAAGATGATGACATTGGTGAAGAAATGCTAATTATACAGTCGATTAGTTATGTATGAATCCATTAAAAAAACCAACAAAGATTAGTTATATATATGAAGAAACCAGAGGTTTCTGTAATCGGCGCACAATGGAAGCAACAATGCGAAACTAGGGTTTGTAAATCTGAGACTCAGAAATTCAATAATGAAGAAGGTACTGTACAAAGCTAATACAAAACGTATAAATACACACGTGTCCAACGGTAACAAGGGACGCGTGATAAAAACGCAAAACAAAGAAAGAAAACTATACACGACTCTTGGTGAAATAACAAAAGAAAAGTCAAAAAGTCAACAACCGCCCTCAAGTTGGAGTTTCGTTGAAAAGAAAGCCCAACTTGCATAAAAGACGCCTGAAGAAAGGACCACCTAAAGACTTGGTGAACAGATCCGCCAACTGCTGTGAGGTATTGACGTGATGAAGTAAGATGAAGCCAGATTTGAACTTGTTGCGAACAATATGGCAATCAATATCCAGGTGTTTAGTGCGTTCATGAAACACCGGGTTTTCTGTAATGTGTATGGCCGCCTGATTATCGCACCAAAGTGGAATAGGGAGAGATACGGGAATGTGAAGATCGCCAAGAATATAACTAAGCCATTGCAATTCTGCCACGGTAGCTCCCAAGCTTCGATATTCCGCTTCACAGGAAGATTTACTGACCGTCGTTTGCTTCTTGGATTTCCAGGAAATCAAAGATTGCCCTAACAAAATGCAAAAACTAGTTAGTGAACGTCGTGTCAAAGAACATGTGGCCCAATCCGCATCACTGTATGCTGTAAGCTTAAAGGTGCTGCAGACTGGGAAGAAGAGGCCTGCCGTTTTACAACCAGCAAGATACCGCAAGACATGCATAGCTGCATCCCAATGTTCCTGCATAGGAGAGGAAACAAACTGACTTAATTGCTGAACAGCAAAACTCAAATCTGGTCTAGTCAAATTCAAATACAATAGTCTCCCAATCAAGCGCCTGTATTTGGCAGGATCAGGAAAAGGTGTGCCAGAATCAGCAGGAAACTTATGCCCAACTGGCAAAGGTGTGGGGGCAATTTTAACTTGATCAAAACCAATATCAGACAATAAATCTGAGATATACTTCTTTTGAGTAAGCATCATGCCATTTGAGCATCTAAAAGTTTCTAAACCCCAGAGTTCCTTGGCAGTGGAAGCGTATAAGAAACTTTGATGAATCTCTCTCTCAAGGGAGTTGAGGATCCAAGCTTTCACGGTACTGTCCACACGTTTCCAGGATCTGTAGGAAGGATCATCCACGGATGGTAGATCTATGCTTCGATCGACGAAACCAAGTTTCATCTTGGATTCGAGGGCGATTTTCATGGTTCGCCGCCAAGTAATGTAGTTTTTACAGTCCATAGTGACGGTAACCAATGAGAGAAGCGAAGAATCGCTGTTTGAAATACTCAGAGATTCATCCTGAGGAGAGGATGAAGAAGTAGGTACCACAGATTTGTTCTTATCATCCGCCATGTAAAACCAAGGAAAACAGACAAGCAAAGTCAAGTAATCGGTAAAATAACCAGAGATCGCGAAAGCAATCGGTAGACACACAGATCTGGAGGGTAGAGGACCAGATCTATGAAGATCAGTAAAAAAAACGAAGGAACAAAGAAGAAACGCAGATCCAGAGATGAAAACAGTGGATCTACGGATGGAATATAGCAACAAGACAGGATCTAGTAATTCCTGCTCTTGATACCATGAAGAAACCAGAGGTTTCTGTAATCGACGCACAACGGAAGCAACAATGCGAAACTAAGGTTTGTAAATCTGAGACTCAGAAATTCAATAATGAAGAAGGTACTGTACAAAGCTAATACAAAACGTATAAATACACACGTGTCCAACGGTAACAAGGGACGCGTGATAAAAACGCAAAACAAAGAAAGAAAACTATACACGACTCTTGGTGAAATAACAAAAGAAAAGTCAAAAAGTCAACAATATGTATGAAAACCGGAGAGTAAAATTTAATTTATCCCCTTGTGATATTCAAAATGTTTGAATATCACCTTGAAAAAAATTTATTTTTATTCTCATGATAATTAATTATTAGTCCAATTTTATATTTTTATAGCCAAAATAACCTTTTATATATTTATTAGATTTAAATTATTATTAATATTTTTTTACTGACTACATATTTATCTTATTTAAATAATTGTCTTTTATTTATTTTTATTATTTAAAGTATTATTTGATTTTTGTTGTTAAATTTTTTTTATTTAAAGTTAATTAAGAGAAGAAAAGTATAATTTTTTCTTATTAATTGTCGTTAAAATTTTATATGTGAACATAAATCGAGAGCATAAAAATATAAATTTTATTATTATTGAATAAGATGATGTTTTCATCACTGCTAATTAAAAATAATAAAAAATAAAAATAAACTAAAAATAAGAGAGAAAAAAGAAAAAAATTTGAAGAGAAAAAAAGATTTGCACTAGGTAGAAAAGAGAAAAAAAAAATCAAGATTAAAGAAATAATAATTTAAAAAGAGAAAAGAGTATTTTATATTAAAATTGTAGAATATTTTAAATATTTCAACCCTTAATTTGTTCTCGTATTAATTAACTGTTGCAATTTGCGTCCCCGAAGTGTTTTTTATTCGTTTTCTTGCACCAGGACATTTCGGAATTGTGTAATTATGAGATGTACATTTCAAGATCAATGTTGCAGTTTATACACATAAATGAAAATGTTCTACAGCTGAAAAAAAAATTAAAAAAAATTACAAGATCTAAACTGAAAATTAGTATCATATCAAAGTAGAACATTTACGGATAGTTTAGTAACAAATATTTACTTATAAATATATCGATCATTTTGAGTTTTATTAAAAATAATTGGAAATTAGGGGGAAAAAAGAAGAAAAAGGGTAGTTGGAGATTCTGGAAAACCAACGACAATCATATAATAAAAATCATCACATTTACGAAACCAAACGTATAACTTATTGAAAACCAGAAACCGAAATATAGAAAAATAAAATCCCATACACAAAATACCAAACAGTTAAACAGTACGTAATCAAACCAACAATTACAAATAAGTCCATTAGGCATCAGGATTGGCATGGAGGTATGCCTCAATAGCCTTGAACATAACCATGGCCTTCTCCTTCCCTTCCTTGATCTTCTCCTCAGCAATCTCAACGCCTTCCTTAACATGATAAACGCTCTTGTTCTTGCAAATGCAACCTCCATCTTCAGTTGGAACAACCTCGATATGATAAGTGATGGATTCAAGAACGTCCAACAGAGCATCACCGCCGATTATGCTGTACGTGTAGGTCATATTTTCAGCATCAATTGCGTCAATGCGATGCTTTATGCTCTTAAACTGGCTTCCTTCGCCGAGATGAGTGACTTTAATGGTGCCCACGCCGCCATCGCCCTCAAGAATCTCGACGTTCTTGATGGCCTGAGGCATAATCTTGGGAACGAGAGTGTCAGCCTCAAGAACACTGGCCTTAAACATTTTAGCTGCTGGGATTTTGGAAGGGATTTCGGAATCATAAGTGATGACACCCATGGCTTAGATTCAATCGGGTACGAAAACTGGGGTTTGGAGGTATGAAAAATAAAAGGATAGATATATATCTATATAAGAGGATTGATAGCTTGCTAAATGTGTTTGCCTGTGGGATGGAAAGTGTGAGAGCAAAGCTGATATTTATAGTGCAAGAATCAAGATTGAAGATTATAGAGTTCAGCCTTCCATAGTTGAACCATTATGAATCAATTTATATTCAACTATGAAGTGATTTAACAATGAGAGTAGGTAGAGACATGGCCAAGAAGCAAGAAACTCATGTCAGCACCCTATTATGGACTAATCTTACCAGAAGAGGAAGTGTTCCGATTAAGCATCGCTTATTTTTTAATTATCAATTCCGATGGACGGTTTCGCCACACTGTGTCATGTGTTAAATTGTAAAATACAAATAGTGGAACAGAATATATAATCCAAACACAAAAAAAAAAAAAAAGGAACAATTCACACATAATTTCCCATGTAAATGGGCACTGGATCAAAGATTAATCCACATTTAACATATAATTCTGCGTAGATATCCTAGGTTTTGTGTATTATATATAGGATTTTAAACATTTTCAGCTAAAATCATGATATGCAATATCAAGATTATCATACTGACCAAGTATGGTATATTTCACAAGTTGATATGTATCGAAGCTTTCAAGTTGTATAATTGAACGGTTGGAACCATCAAAATCTCATTAAAATTAGTACGAGTCATTACCACCAACGAAAGCTACAAAACTTAACTTACGATGCTAAGGGGGTAACTTCGGTAATACACACAAAACAATAATGAAAATATTTAAATTTTGATTTGTAGCGTCTGGAACGGTAGGTCATCACATCCCTGCACTAGGACCTGACACGTATACGAAATGTAAATCCGTATACACATAAGTCAAAACGAATGGGAGATAGACGAACACATCATATACTAGGAGGAACCTAAATCGACTCAGAGCGGGCAAAAATCAAAACAATGAAGCAAAAGCATGACAAATAAAATACAAAAATATACATATAGCAAAAGACCCGGTTAGCAATATACAAAAGCATACCTAAGGCCGGCAAGGCCACACTACAATAATATCAAAGCATAACAAGGCCGACAAGGGCAAAGTAAATCCAAGTACTAGGCCAACACGGACGAAAATAAATACAATTAAGTCATAACATAAGAGTATGCGAGGGTATGCTTAAAATACAAAACCAACTACTCGATTTAAACGGACAAGTAAGACACGACTCGACCCACTTTTTCGTCTAGCTCGACCAAAAATCTCGACCTGTACCTACAAACTAAAAACATAAGTAGGAGAGAGTCAGTTCACCGATTGAGTGAATGGCTACGCAAGCACACTATACATATAAAGAGCATAGCATGTAGTAAATGAATGTCCGTGAACTAAAGATGGGCTTTGCATACCAAATCATTTCCCAAACAAAATACTTAATACATACTTATGAAATCCAACCTTGTTTCACGGACCTTAACATAAAGCTCGACAAGTACAAGTGGGTCTACAAACTTTACTCCTAATACTTAACTTATAAAACATAGATCATAAAAACATATCCAACCTCCAGCCAATGATAGAAGAGGCGTACGTCGTATGGCCTCAAACTATCCATAACTTAACTTATCCACAAGAGGTAATGACCCTCAAGTGGCATCGCCGGGTTTAACCCAACAGCTCAAAAATATTTCATATTCCTTGTCTTCATAAGGTCATAGAGATGCCTCAAGTGGAAATCATGCACAGGCTTAATCCCAACAACCCGACATCATCTTCAGTAAAAATTGTTTTCTCAAAAGAATGCAAAATCTAATTAATCCAGCATAGGACCAAATTACTAAACTACGTGACTAGATAATTTTACGTCATTACTAATACCTCAGAGTGTACCATGCTGTAAAATACTTTGCATCAATACCCAAAACTTACTTTCCTACATCAGACATTGGCACCAAATTACCAAACAGTATAATCCGAAATCAAAGCATAAGTGCTTCATCATACTCACAACAGAAGTTCATACGTACAGCGTAGATTCCGTCACCAAAGTTATCTTGCAATAAAAAGTTCACATTACATAGTATAGTTTCAGTCATCCAAAATTGTTTCTCGATGTTCCAAAGTATTTATGAACATATATTTGCGAACGTATTAGTCCCTACTGAGATTATTGAAAACCTCAACTCTGGACCGGTGATGGAGTTGTTATCTTTTTCCTCAGTCCTGGTCTAATGCTTGAACTAACTACTGCCTTCCTTGGTTTTGCTTGAATTTCGTTTTTTGTTTCAGTTAATTCCTTGTTAGTTCCTTGCGTAGATCCAAAACTTTCAGCAGCAGCAGATTTCGGGAAAATCTTACATCGTGTGTGTCTGTTCTGATGTGAACTATGGTTACTTTTCAAACTTGAAAGTACTTCTCTTCTTGCCTGTATTGTGCTTCCAATGATACTATCATTATCTGTAGTAGACAAAAACATTAGAATTATGGGATGATTGAGGTTTACCAACATCACACAAACTTCCCCTGCACTTTGATAAATTACAAAAACCTGCCGTGTCAGAGAATTTACATTGTATTTGGATCGATGAATTCCGATGATATCATCTCTATTTATTATGAATACCCTATTTTTTCTTTCACTTACTAATCAATATTTGAATTTTAAATTCAAGACTACAATAGCATGTCTTAGATGGGGATGTTAGGGAAATTTTCTGTAATTTCTAAAATTACTAGGAAAGTTTGTGTAATTAGGTAAAACCTTATGTCAGTGTAATTATTCCTAGAATCATTGTACTGCAAAAATCTCATGTGAACAGAGAAATGTTGGCAGATTATGCAAATACATCCATATTTCCTCTTCAAGTCATCTAATTTATTCGAACTGTATATATCAATGTCTATAAGCAGAACTGCAGAACCAAGTAACAAACACTTGGGGATCGAGAGAAATCAAAACAAAAAACATATATATCATCAAGAAATTGATTATGCATAGATAATCGTTATCCATGAATAGAGTTGAACTAATTTAAGCTAATTACCTGGGCTCGATAAGACAGCACGAGGACGTGGGGCCGAACTAGGTCTAATGTTTTTACTGTTCTCCTCTGCAGCTGCTTTCTTTCCATTGGTTTCTGAAGAGTAGAATAGATACATTATAGCTTATTCACTATCATACTCAGTAGAAACATTAGAAATGAGTCAAATGAAAAATATCAAACCTTTGGACACAAGATAGCTAGGCGGTGGCGATTTCTGTGCATAAGTGCTAGCAACTCTCACAACCGATCTTGCCGATTCATCTATACATCCAAAATACAATAAAGTCATTACTTCAAATAACATGTATTCAAGATAAAATAGCTAAACGTTTTGACAAACAAGATATATCTTCATTTTCATAATTACATAGCTTTGAAAAGGCTTCAAGGATGTAAGCTCCAAAATCTCAACTTGACAGGTTTATAGAGATGATATCTTGGTGTTCTTATCTCACAAGAACATGGAATTGTGCAGTTTAGGACTACGATGATGATAACTAAACAAACAAGATATAAACAAACATCTAAAAATCGGACAAAAAAGATAAATGATCATATACAACAACAAAAGATGGTTCGAAAAACAGGATTCAACTGCAGTAAGAGCTGTAATAAAGAAAGTCAACATCTTTGAATAGGAACTTCATAGATGGATTAAAGTGGAGAGAAATCCAGAAACAAGAAACAGAAAAAAGAATACCTGGAGAGGAGAGATGATGCAAAGAGAGCCATTCAAACGCCTTCAACGATTGCAAAGAACTCTTCTCATAAGCATACCGATCATCTTCATCCCTCTGCACCCTCACCCTCACCTTCGGATACACTTCTCAAACAGCAAAATCAAAACAACAAACCAAAACCCAATTCAGGAAAAACCAAGAAACCGAACAAAAATCACCTCCTAAAACCATGATTCAAAAAACTCACTGTCCGCCTCGCAGAATCTTCCCGGATTGAACCAAACAGAGGATTCGACTTCAGGGAAGGTCGGAAAGTGGAAACCTTTGAAACAACACGAACGTCACGCAGGACTCCCAACAATAAATAAAGAACCCAAAAGCAGAGCATGTGTTAAAAATGCGATAATTATACGGCCGAAATGAAAGATTCTCGGGAAACAGAGGTTTAAACAAAAGTGAGATCAAGTTGTTTCGTGCGTATTGGCGTTGTCTTTTCGGGGTTTTGAATAAGCACGCCATTGGCAATTTGGCATTAATGAATAGGAAAGTCAAATCTGAGTAATACCTGCTTTTTATACTTTTGTTTATTGTAGGTTGATTGAGATGTGCACCTGTGCAGTGGTGGGTCCTGAAACCCACTTCGAGGAATTTCAATGGCGGATGCGTTTAGATGTGGTCAGCTGCTGTTTGTTTTCAGTCTGATTCTTGTCCTTTTTGCCATTTCTTTCTGGTTAGGGCAGAAACTCAAAGGGGGATTTTAGATTACCCCTTTTCTCTGAGAATTGGTTTAGATTTCTCTCTGAATCTAATCCATTTTGGTGAAATTCAGGGATTTGTTTATTGAATCAAGTCATGTTTGGTTTTATTTCCTAAATATTTAAGTATATTTTTCTTTATCTCTGATATAAAATAAAAATTATTTCTTTATGAATCGATTAAAACTGTCATGAACGTTAGACATTAATTGAGGAGATATTCCTTGTCGGGATTTAAATTCTAATCCCGACATAACTTAGCAAATTCAATCGATGTGTTTGTTGTATTGGTTAATCTATGTGGCTATATTATACATTAACTACAATATAACTTTAAAAACTTCTCCACCTAATGGATATAATTTAATCGAATTAAGTTTGAACGGGAAAGTCCCCGATCAATTATGTTTGCATTTCAATATTTTATCAAAAACATTATGGTCGTCGTTTACGTGTAATATTGTATTATTGCGTATATAACTTTTGTAGCATAAAAATTAAAAAGTGTACGTTATGAATCTTGTGGTTAATGTTCTTCCTTCAAAACAGCTATACTATCCTTTGCTTAGAACTTAGAAGTCAATCTAAGTCACTTTGTTGCCTCAGGAACTTTGCAGATTTTTGTGCCTTGCCTTGTCTACTAGAGAAGCACTACTTCACGTTTTGTGTTTTGCATTAACTCATCAAAATTAAGTCATGTTTTATTTTTATATAGGAAAAATAGAAAATTGATAGATGTATAACCGACACCTATCAAATATGATTACGACATTTTGGATATCATATTCGATTTATATTCATATAATTAAAAATTCTTAATAATATCATAAATTAACAAAACATTCCCGTTCGGCTCTAGTTAACACTTAGAATTAGTCATTACTCATTAGGGATATTTTCAAAAAAATGAAAAAAAAAAAAAAAAAGAAAATCTAACGACAAATTTGACGGACCGTCTATTTCTAGTAAAATTGAAATGTTAGAGACGTTTTTATAATTAATAAAATTTGAATAAGTAATTTGTAATTATATCTAACTCTATGGTAGGAAATGTAATTTTAACATCTTTTTAACAGTTTTCTCCTCGTAAAGTGCTTATCTAATCCCTAATTTAATTGATCAATTTCTCCTAAACCCTAAACCCTAAATACTTTTGCTTAGAGCTAGGGGCCTTTACATTCAACAAAGCGGAAGTCTTTGAATCAATTTCTGAATCGGGAATGATTAATTCTCTGAGGTGCAGCCTGAAATCAAGCCTCCGGCGGTTTTCAACGGCGATCAATCGCCGCCATATCGAGGACGAAGGCGATTGGTTTTACTCCTCAGAGTGGTGGAGCGGCGACTCCTCTAATTGCCGCACCGTTTTCCGAGAAATTTCTCATAATGGAAATGGCGTTGTCTCCGTCGTAGCTCATCCTTGTTCCAAGCCAGTACGTTCTCATATATAACCCATAAATTCTACATTTTTATGTATTTGGATATGCTTTTGTAAAATCCATTAATTTTCGCTTCAGAAGAATAGATTCCAAGTTTTAATCATTTGCGAGATTTTATAATGATTAATTGGGTGCAATGCAACAATGATGCAGGAAAGATCTTACTGGGCAAGAACAGAGAAATGGCTTGAACAGAGGTACGCAGAGATATTTCCAGGCATTAAACATGATCCAAAATTTCGAGTTTGTGGTTATGAGTGGAGAACCCTTCACTTTAATGACTATACACGTGAAAGCACCGTTAAAATATTGGCTGCATTTAGAGAAGAGGAACCTGGCTCTTTGTGCTTTATGCAGCAGCCACATTGCCTGGCTGTACCATGTAAATTCATCAAACAGTTTTAGATTTTCTCTGTTATTATTTCCCTGTGACTCGAGATTTCTTTATTACTTGCTTTTGTACATGTTTTTGGAAAAATATCTATGAGAAAGTTTTTAATATGTATTAACATCTTATCCGCATTTCTCTGATCAGAGTAGCAAAAGATTTATTCCTTATGATTTTGCTGTAGATGTGAAGAGCATGGTATCTGCTGGACTGGCTACAATTTCCTCATGTAATTATGATCTCTTCAGGAATGCTGTACATGGAAAGGAAAAACTGAATATTTTGTGCATAGGCCATGGTGGAGGAAGCATACCTTTGTTTTTGGCTAGTAAAATTCAAGGTCAGAAAATGAACTCCTTTCACATCCAATGATGCGAGAAATATTGCTTTTGATCTTCGTATTGCAGTCATTCTGTTACATTTCTTCGTTGACTTGTTAAAGATTTATATTAAGACCGTCAATACATTCTGTGCTCTTTAAGTTGTGCATTTGTATCATTGTATGAAAGTATGTGGAAGAAAATAAGAAAAAAAAATGTATGGGCTTTGTACTGTCGACCATTGACATATTGTTAAGGGATAGTTACATTGACATGCATTGCCGCGAGCTTTGGCCTAATTACACAGACTAAACTACTTCTCCTAAGGTTTGAGAAATTAGCATAACCTAAGATATGGTCTAACGCATGCTATTATAGTCCTGAATTACGTCTAAGACCCGTCACAGTTAATGCATTTAACATCGTTTCGCTCATTATGGGAAACACTAACAAAATGTAGTAGAAGCATAGTCCAAAAAACTTCTGTATCACTCACCTTTACTTACAATAATGTTAAAAAAGGTTAATTACATCTATACCCCCTCATAGCTCATGCATTTAACACAACCCCCTGTAGTTGAGAAATATAGGAAAATTTTGAAATTCATTTCAGATTTAAATGTCATTAATGTTCCCCACAGAGTAATATTTACCCTCGCTGAAGTGTCTGAATTGCTTATTTTGGTAATAATCATCCTCAGGTGCTGTGGTGCATGTAGTTGAAATCGACCCTGTTGTCATATCAGCTTCAATTCAAGCAATGGGTTTTCCCCTTTTCTCAGTCATCACTCCATCTGGGAAACGAGCTTCTCCAACACCAAATCCTCTAGATGAGGTTCTATGGAAAGGCACACACGAGAGATTACTGTTGTTTAATTCAGATGCCGAAAAGTTCATTGTTGAGAGCGCAAATATCTACGACATCATCTTTATCGATGCTTATGATGGTGAAGACATTTTCCCCCACAAATTGTGGGACCCACATTCCCCATTTCTCCAAGCTCTTGGGAACCGGCTCCATCCCGATCATGGAACCATTGTGGTCAACCTACACACGGATGCTGACTTGGTCAACACACCAGATCTGCCCGAACTCTTCCCCTTGCCTATGGGAAAACATGTTTCTAAGGTATGTGATGCATATAAAGATGCCCTGTTGGAAAACGAGAGTGGTTTTGCATACACAGTGTCCGTACCTTGGGTTTGCAATACGTCTCTTGTGGTGTGTAGAGGTCTTGAGAGTTCGGATTGGGGTAGTATTGTGAACACTCTCATGTCCAATGCCCTTCATGTTGAGAAACTTGTTGATATGCCATTTTCATGTTTGCAGTATATAAAAAGAGGTTTTGCTCCTGTGGACTAATGACGAACATTTGAATTGAAAATTTTGAAATGGCTATTTTGTTTCTTGGATATTATTATGATATGCGTAGTGATGAAATTTAGACTATGGAACTCCGAAGTCCAGTATGGATGTATGCTTGAGCCTGAGGCATGGAAAAACAAACTCCCAAAAGTAATTAAGTGGAAGCTAGAAGCAGAAGTCAGCGTGTAGATTGTTCAAACTTCAAGTGCTTTTTTCAAGAATTTGCTAGTTTTGAATGAGGAATTGTTCCAAGGGGAAGACTGATAATTCTTGCTCCTACGAATCAAAGGACTTATTAGTTATTATCAATAATGCTTGACAAATGACAACACAAAAAAGGCTAAATAAAACACCACCACACATCCAAAGGGAAACAAATTTCAAATCCAATGGTAGTCAACAGTGCAGTGTATTGCACCCACCTCATCCAAGAATTCCCCACTACACGTAGAAAGATGCAACTTTTCCTTAAAAGCATACAATCTTTGGAGAAAACAACGAAATTATTCCAGACAAGTGTAGAAAAAGAGACAAAAATACATCACATGCCAAATGGGTCAACTTCCCCCACAACCATTAACATCCCTCTGTACTCCCTCTCTCCTAACTACCCACCATACTTGCCCTGTTCACCATCTCTGTACTTAATTAACATATCTTCACTAACAATGGGAATACCAAAATCTCTTTGCTTCCTCGCACTGGAGTACTGGAAATTTGTATCGCTACACAATCCCGAAACCTTGTTAGCACGGCGAAGTTGGGTTGAGGATCCAAACGAGTATTGGTTATTAAGTGGTTTTCCGGGTTCGTGCAGCAGTAGTCGGAAAGAATGACCCTTTTGTTTCGAGAGCTTCAATTTGGGTCTTAATAATCTGCAGAGACGTAGGATTGTCAACATGATGGTTCGTGAAATCAAGAAATGTGACTCAAATCAAATGTCTGGCTTTCTTACCATCTTTTTTCTTGAATAAATTTCTGGCGAACAGCAGGAAAATTACGAAAAACCCCACTCCGGCTGCCCCTCCTAGTATTATAGCCACTGTTTTGCCAGTGTTTGGCCCTGGTCCTGTAATAATAATAATTATAATTATGACAATAAAAATAACAATAACCACCACAAATTGCATTATTATATTCCGATTGCTCTTTGGATTATCAATAACAAATCCAGAGATGAGGCCCGCAAATCGAAGCCCGACAGCAATCGTCTCGTTTAAAGTGGCAAATCTTTCAAAAATCAACGCAATAACATGTTCTCAGTGAAATTTCTTTTCCATGATAACAAAATAAAGATTTAAATAATTAACATCCAATCATACAGCTCCCAAATCAAAAGTCAAAAAGAAAGAGAAAAAGAAAAATCTTGATTAGCCGATGAAATACAAGTCTTGAATAATTGCCTTAATCCAATTCACACTTCACAAATCAATAATCTATAATTATGCAACACATTAAATTATCAAGGCAGAACATTGAAAAATGATAGTGCAACTCACAGCCCAGTAAAGAGAAGTGAACCCTTAATGAATGCTAATTAACTTTCTACATATTCTTGAGTCACGATCACACAATTAGCAAAGATAAACTACAGAACACACTGATCAGCAAAGACAAGTGAAGGGTTTACCTGATGAAGGAGGAGTATACGAAGAAGAAGAAGTTCTTTTAGGTCCCCCATTAGGATAATAATTATAACTAATGAAGCACTTATGGAGATAAATCTGACCCCCCATGGAGTTTCCACACTCAGCCTGAGCTCTCTGAACTGCATTCTTCACGCACTGCACACAGTCAGAAGCTCCCACATCGCCCTCACACTGCCCCAACACGTAAACAGCCTCATACGACGTCGTATAAAACCCGTTACTGTTCCCCATCCCATTCACAAGCGAAGCAAAAGCATTATCCCTCCTCTCCCCAAACCCAGCTCCAGCATTCTTCTTACCACAGCTCCTGAACAGCATTTCCATCCCAGAAATCTGGGAGAAACCCGCAACCTCATACAGCATGTAGCACCCAAAAAGCTGGATTCTTGCAGCGATAGCTTTCCCACATAATTTGTCCAAGAGTACGGGGAGTTTGCTCACACATTTGTAGCAGTCGACGTTGGAAAGGTCGCCGCGGCACTGGAAGAGGCCGGTGATTGTCGTTTGGCCGCCGCCGGAGGTCGTTTTGGAGAATCTTGATTTCGAGGACTGTGAAATCAGGGTGCCGAACAGGGTGGAAAGGGCTTGGGAGTAAACCCCTGATGGATCTGATAAAGACTGCTTTGCACAACCCTTGTAGACTAAGCTGGTGTAGTCTGTGGCGGAGTGGGACGGTGGTGTGAGATCGAGAATGGCGAGAACTGCAAGAAGCAGAGAGAGAAAGTGACGGAGGGGATTTCTGGGTAAACCCATTGGATGAATCAAAGCATAATGTGTGTGTGTGTATGGGTTTTTGGGGGGTTAAAGATTGGATTTTTAAGGGGTTTTGGAATATGGGTTTGGTCAAGAATGGGGGTTTGGGGGAGATTTCGTGAGTTTCATTACTTTTTTACTCAAGGAAGAAAGGGAAAAAGGAGTCTTGGCTTTGGGTTTTTGTGTTTGTGGTTCACTTTATGTTCAGAAAGGCTTTGCTGCTGGTGTGTGTTTGTCTCTGGATTTGCACAGATGAAGAGGGGTATCTTTTTCCAGTTAACCAAGATTTTTGAGCTGTTCAATGCCTAGAGTTTTTTAATTATTATTTTATTGAAATTTGGAAAATGGGGTGCATTAAGTTTTAATATTTTAAAATAATTCTCCAATGATCAATGATAACAATTAAATATTATTTGAAGAGAATGAGAACAAACTTGTTAAATAAACTAATTCAGGAAGCAGAGGGAACAAAATCTGCAGTTGGGGCACTGGTTAGGAAGTTTTAGTGTGTTTGACCAAGTTATTAGGACAAATCATTTGAATAATTTGGAAATAGGGTTTTGAGAAATGCACGGACAGCTTTTGCTTTGATCTTATTGTGTCAAATATTTTATTAATTTACGAAAAAAATATGTATCACAATATCGTTGTGTTCGGGTATGTAAATGTTTGTTGTGTCTTCAATATAGAATTGAATAAAAATGCGTGATTCGGGTGACATTAAGCAAGAGAAGGTTGATGGTGTAGAGAGTGGAGTTAGGCATAGGAATTTAATATCAATTTATTGACATTAATATTAGAAATAAGAGGGGAGAATGCTTCATTTAATGTGGTGGTTAAGTATTAAACTTTGCTGCTGCGGGGTTTGCCAGAGGCCAGAGGAAGAACGAAGCCAGGAGGAGAAATGTGACAAAATTTTCGAATTTTAATTTTTAAATTATGTAAAGTGTTTATAAGGACAAAAATAGGGGTATATATGAATCTAAAGTACTAAAAAATTCAATTTTTTAGGTCAAGTTCTACCTAAATTTAAATGTTATAAATTCTTTAGGGAAAAAGAATTTCGAATAGTTTTTCTTTTGTTTATGTTGTAAATTGTTATAACTATGTTAATAATGATTGTATTAGTAAAGTTGTGATATCAAATACTAAATGGTCAGAATAATGAATTAATAATTCAATTGATACCAATTTAGAGAATTAAAATTGTGTTTTTAGGATGTTACAGATCCAATACAATCCATTATAAATGATCGGAAGAAAATTCAAATTATTAAAATGAACTTGAACTTTAATTTAAATTTATAAGTTCCATGAGTTTAAATTCAAGCTTGTTAAACCCTCTGAAACCATCAGAGAACAAAACATCCCGAATATATGATTTTGATGGTTGACAAAACTATATTATATTATTATGATCAAAATGTTTATCATATTATATTGTCTTGTCTCTACAAGGATTTTTCTAACATCTTGTGCAAGAACTTATCATCTGAGATTATCCAAAGACTGAAAGTCAATTTTGTTATGTGTATCTCAAAGAGAAATGTGTTGTATTTATAAACTCTGATCTCTATATATTGTTGGTTAAAAAAATCCTAAGTTTGATAACTTAAATAAATGATTAATCTCTTTGGCTCGTATTTTACACAGTCACTGAGGTCAGACCTCTCTAAATAACCTGTCTCATCTTGTTGCGCCTTTCTCTTTTAAGTCTGAGTTTCCTTGGTTAATATTGTTGAGATTTGAGAATCCTTGCAACATCTGACTTGAGATTCATATTAACTTGTTCTAGATCATGGCACATATTGAAACAAAACGTGGATTAGCAATTGAGTGTGCCAGATGGATGAAATTCTGAATTATTACTTAAGTTTATCAATTTACCCCCTTCTTATCAACAAAGCTCAAGATTAAATAATTAAAATAAATTTAATCGAATTTAGAAGCTTAATTCGAACTCATTTAAAACCCCAAACTCAATAGCACGTTTTCACTCGAAAAAAGAATAAAATAGACATTCACATTTTTACTTAATGTGAAGAAATCATTGGGCTTTTATATGGGCTCGTGCGGCCCAATAAACCAGCCATGCAGCCCACTTTTTTATTAGCCCAATCTTTTACATACATTGATTTTGTTATTTTATATATAAAGTTTTTCTGAAAGGATTTTATTTTATAGATTTAATTCGCTTTTTATGTCCCAAAGGGGTGGAGGGAGTCTATACAAGTCAAAGTAAATGTCGAAGTAATTTAATATTCTTTCACATATACATATATAATATCACGTGCTTATATTATACGTCAATTACACCTAAACTCGAATTAATCATTTTGATTACAAAAGAATATGAATAATTTTATTATAATATTGCTGTGATTGTCAAATAATAAAATTAAAAATGAAACAAAAATTTTAAACTTATTTTATTAATAATAATAATAATAATTAATGTAAAAATAAGCCTAAAAATGTATTATAAAGTGGAGAAATATATAGAATATTTCCATTAATGTCAGTGACGTTATTAATCCCTAATTTTTCAATTAAAAAAAAAAAAAAACACTCCCTAAATGATTAAATGGATTCGAGCTCGATTCTTTATTTTAAAAAATTACTTTTTACCGCTTTGACCAACTAATATTAGCAATACAAACCTCTTTCTATCGATATAACCGAAGTTTTAGGTTTTTTTATTTTTATTTTTTTGTAACACAAACATTTTAATGGAATTCAAACTCATAACTTATAATACTGATGTACAAATATTTATCATTAAACTATATGTTTGTTCCGAATTTTTAGGCAACTTTTAATTTAATTAATTAATTTAAAATAATAAAACTGAACTTTATTATAATATTCATTAAAGAAAAAAAGGTTCTCACTTTGACGTCCCTTTCAACTATTTAATTAGAAATCCAGTTATAATAATATCCCCTTAATCTTTTCAGAATCATGTAGAAGCTAATTCATCCCTTCCAAGACGTTGGGTAAATTCTATTTACCCTCTGTCTTCTGCAGCCTGTGCCACTGCATCTGCCCAGATCAACGATTCTGGGGAAAGATCAGAGGAGAAAGAAGCACGGAGAAGAAGAAGAGAGGAAGAAATCATGCATGGTATAAAAGGCAGAGTTTCAGAGAAGCTGTCGAGATTCTTTTCTGTTTCTACATCATCGTCTCAAACGCTAGATCAAGAACCTGAGGTACCCTTTTTCAATTTTTATTGATATGTTCATGAATTTGATGTTCAATGTGGTCTTATGGTTTTTATGAAGGTGGGCTGCAGTAAAAATTCGTACTTCTGTTTGATCTGGCTGTAAAAATTTGATCTTTGGATCTTATATGCAAGTTCATGGGCTTAATGTTGCTCGTTTGATGATATTTATGCGTTTTTATGATCTGATATGCTCTGGGATTGTGGTAGATTTGATTTTAAGTGCAAGCGGCTGACCATTTTCCGATGGGCAGATCCTTTATGAATGGAAAAACAGAAAATATTTAAAAGAAATAGAAGGAAATGAGAAAAATGAGTCATTTACCCCCTTTATGGGTAATGTACTAATGTGGTTTATATTTATCCTGGTTGAAATGGATTTGTTGCTGGACTACATTGATGAAATGGTTGTTATGTTTTATTGGCAAAAGGAAAAAAAGAAAATCAACAAGCTATCCAGTCATGTCCCAACTGAATTTACAGCATCTACTAAAGAAACTATTTGGCTAGAACTGATAGTAGCAAAAAGGGAAAACAACAGATCCAGATGAGTAGCTCAGTATAGTGATGATGTCACAATGTTAATATATTCTTAAATCAATCATGTTGCAGGTGGAACCTCCCTTGCCTAATTCGGTAAAAGGACACTGATTTTGAGTCATGTTAGTGATTCTTGTTTGTGGTTTTATGGGATAATTTTATCACACTGAACTTTTATGTGTTATAGTGCATGATTAATCATACAACTGGAAGATGTAAAAGAATTATTTCCTCTATTTCTTTTGGGCATAAAGGAATAGGCGTATATTTTGTTGTTGATTCTTTTGGTAGCATTGCGATGTATTCCATGAGGGACTCATAAAAAGCTTAATGTCAGCCGATCTAAAGTTTATTTGGTCTCTGTTGATTGATGGAGGGAAGAAAACCTTAAGTATATAGTTTGAATTTTCCCCTCCAATGAAAAAGTAGAAAATGTTGTTTGCCAATGCAAAATGAAATTTTTATTTCTTTCGTGGTTTAACTTGAGTTTCTGTCATGTAGTACTTTTTCTTTCCTGGTGATACTGAAGTTGAAGTCTTAACTTGTCAAGGCTTTATGTACCGCATTTTCCAGCATGAATTTTATTTCCAGTTTCAGATGGATAAAGACAATTTTTCCTATTTTTCATTCTTTACTGTTTGAAAATATATAACTTAACATTTTTAAGGTTATTTGCATGTTATACTGATTCCTAATCAGTAGTTTGTATTACAAACTTTTTTTTTTTTATAACACGTGGCTTCTATATGTGTAGGCCAGGCCATTTGCCAAAGATGCAAAGTCGGAGTCTAGTTTTGATTGGTTCAGACTTAATGTGAACAACAGTGCAGTCAAACGTATTGAAACGGTTACATTGAAATGGAGAAGTACAAGTTATTCAAAGAAAGATAAAACATTGAATGGAAACACAGAAGATATCCATAAGCACAATAATGCAGCAAGTATAAAGTCTCATGACGAAAATGGTGCGAATGACAATGCAGCAAATATAAAGCCTCGCGAAGGAAGTGGTGATATATTTGAAGATCTCTCGACTACACATGGTATAGGCCAATCCAATCTGAGCCCGAGTGATGAATCTACTTTCATTTCTCCGGAGTTATATGAGTTCTTGAAATCATCCATTCCTAATATTGTCAAAGGCTGCCAATGGGTCTTGCTGTACAGGTCAGATTGATTAAATTTGTTAGGCTATATTAAATATTTAATATAAATATTTTAAGCTCAATATTTAATGTTTCGTCTCTCTAATGATATTCTAGATAATACAGTCATTCAGTAAAAATATTGCTAAAAATTGAACAAGATTATGTGGCTTCATAAAAGGTCTTGATGTGTGTTTCTTATCTAATTGAATTGAGGGCAGTACAGCAAACCATGGAATATCACTTCGAACACTCATCAGAAAAAGTGCTGATCTTTCTGGTCCTTGTCTATTGGTACGCTATTTGTTTATGGTACTACATTTTATGCAAGACATACAACATACTGAAGCCTCCTTTTCCTGCAGATTGCTGGTGATATGCAAGGTGCTGTATTTGGCGGATTGCTTGATTGCCCTCTGAATCCTACTGCTAAAAGGAAATATCAAGTACGTGAATATCATTTTTTTCCAGTTTCTTTTTTTCTCATTTTTTCCCTATGTGAAACATATAAATATGACATTTTTTGCCCATTTGGGTTCTTTTTTTGGACTAGTTTGTATTAACAAAATTCCACCACCTATTGATAGGGGACGCATCAGAGTTTTGTTTTCACAACCATATATGGCGAGCCGAGGCTCTTTAGGGCAACCGGTAAGGATGATACATATAATAATTTGAGCAATTCTTTTTATTATTTTGTCGTTCGAAAGGGATGTTAGAATTTGAATTTGTGCATATATTTATTGAAGTGGCTTGTGATCATGTCACAAAAAAATGGAAGAAATGTAATAAATTTCCTTTTTTTCCCTGCTATTTACTAGAGTTGAATCGTTTATATTTTCTTGAAAAACATCATATTTTCCAAAAACGTAACTGTTTCTGTACTGGGCAACTAATATTTTTCATTATTACTTGAATAGGTGCAAACAGGTACTTCTATTTGTGCTTGAATGACTTGCTTGCTTTTGGAGGAGGTGCAAACTTCGCATTACGCTTGAATGAAGATCTGTAAGTTCTTTCACAATTACTTGCATTATGGATGTTTTCTTCGAGAGAAGGCCGATTTTCTGATCTTATTTGGTTCTTTATTTAGATTATCTGGAACAAGCGGACCTTCAGAAACATTTGGCAACTTATGTTTGTCTCATCTTCAAGAGTTTGAATTGAAGAATGTAGAGGTAATGACTCCTCATTTAGAGGGTGTTTGCAAACTCTGAAAAAAGTGCTTTTTTGCTTCTAGCTTAAAAAAAGCAGAACTAAAGTATCAAAAGCTAGAAGCAACTTTAGTGTAGTCTTTTCGCTTTGTTTGTTCACATTATTTGAAAGTGCGAAGTAGTTTCTTGTTCAAACACCTTTTTACGACTTTAACTTCTCAAAAACACAGAACTAGAAGCCTTTCCCTAATGTTCCTTCCAATTGCTTAATCTTGTAACACTACCTAACCTAAGCTTTTGTTCATTTTCTGGTATTTGCAGTTGTGGGGTTTTGCACACTCTTCTCAGTACCTTAATTGAAGCAAGATTTCATCTTTGGATCTTTTTTTTTTTTTTTTTGCTGATGTTCTTGGCGCATCCAATTCTTTTCAATGTTTATTATTCTCTAGGGTCTAAAAGTAGTGCCCTTTATTCAGGAGAAATTATTGTGTACATATGATTTTAATCAAATTATTGAATTTAATTTGATTGTATTCATGCAAACTCCTTGTAAAATGCGCAACATATATATTCTTAATTTAAACTAAAGGGATTTGATGCTGAAATTCGTATTGAAATTTGCTGGAAATTTCATCAAGGATGTGGAAAGAAAAATACGAGAACAGATCAAACCATGGACTGAAAAACTGAACCGGGACATTTTAGGTTAGGCTCATTCAAGTTTGGAATAATTACACTTACATACCCTAAAGGTGTTAAAAGTTTGAAAATTTACGAAAACTGAATTTACTTTACGATGAATTCGCGAATTTTTACAATTTCATTAACATTTCATGAATATTTGTCTTCGATACTTACTAATCAATATGTAGTTTTGAATTCAAAACTATAACATCATGAGTTAGGCAGGCAAATCTTAAGAGTTTGTTTGAGAAAGTTTTTGCAGTAAGATCGAAATGTATCAGTGTATTTATTACCCTTAAACTTATTATAAAATGGGTTTATTACCATTCAATATACATGCTTATTTTGAGAGAGAAACTTTTCTTTTTTGTTCTATTATCCATTTATATGGGTCGAGCCGGATCAGATTAAAGTGTAAACTCTCTAATGGTAGTTGTATATCCAAGGATTCGAACACGAGACCTCTGATTATACTAACATAACATCGAACTACAAAACTACACCACTTGATGGTAAGAAACATCTAAATGTTGCAGGGGTATTACATGACTTCAAACCTTTTCAAAACTTATGTATCCAAAAACCAGCAGATAATGGGACACAATTTCACAAGAACTGCAACAAGCATTACTCTTCCCCTTTCTGAATATCTTCTATCCAACATGTCTTCATGTCATGCAGAACTAATTAGCAGCAAAAACTTAAAAAGGAAACTGGTATTTTCTACCCGCATCACATATGCAAAATCGAAGAAGATCAGATAAATCACCAGAACAATAAATAGTCATAATCTGCGAAAATAAAGATTGCAACTTCCAATCTCCAAGGAAATGTGATCTTTGATATGAATTCTCTCGAACACAATGATAATAATAAGGTGAAAGCTTAGGTTGAGGTCTTCCCATTCGAGGTACTGGTCGTTGGTGTTTCAGCTGGTGAACTCGACTCTTTGCTGATTATTTCATCAAACCTTACAGGATCTAGATAAGATTGATATGGAGGCAACCTACATTTAAAGAGAAGGGCAAATTTAGCATAAGAATCAACTAAAAAGTGGCATATGGGATGTCTTTCACGAGTTCTTTTACCTGCTAGCAGTAATAGTTTGTCCGTCTATATTCATTTTCACATCGAATATATTGCCTGAAAGAGAGACAACAGAACTAATTATGGGAAAAGATTTCCATGTACTATTTACAAGGTGAAATCTCAAGAATGCAATTTAAGATGGCAAAATATGAACTTTTATAGAAGATTTAGGTTCTTAAAGCAGATGACTGTAACGGACTATGAATGAATTGGTTACCTCCAAAAATAGTCTTGTCTGAGAAATACTTTGACATCAAGTATTGTTTAAAATCAGCCTCGTACTTCTTGAATTTCTCGATATGCTCTTTGCTATCCATAATACTGTAGGAAAACCATGAAGCGGGGTTAAAACTATGCCAGCTACAAAAATGAATCCGGAGGGATGAATGACAATACATAATAAATACGGCATCAACTTTGTAAGAAATGATGTAGGATATTTAGAGGACTTGTGGCGCCCTCGCCACATTGGGTGGTATTAGAGCCCCATTGTGGATCACTCTCGAGTCACGTTTAGAGTCATGTTTACAGCGAGCTTCAGGTGAGTATTTGATAAGTCTAGGTTGAACGGCTATGGGAATTGAGTATATGCTTGTGTTTGTCTGTTTGTCTCCAATCACAAGGGGAAATCTCGAGTGAAGGCGGGCAAAGATGACACTCGGGGTATTCTTCAGCATGAGATAAAAATGGCAAATAGTGAAAACAGAGATGGAGGCATTAAATCTATTCCCTAGGAACGACGTAAATGACTGTTTAGACAAAAACTCAGATGAATAACCAAATCAAGATTTCAGTTGCTGCATATGAAAGAGCAGGAGTGATGAACAATTACCTGCAGCTGTTAGGCAGAGGAAAACCCCCTAAAGCACACTATGAAATTACTTCGAAAAGGAGCAGACAGAATTCCATCAAAAGATACATGTATGCATACAATTGAACAAATTGCAGCAGAATCTTCAGAATAGATTACCAATGCAAGAAAAGATTTAATCTTTGAGGAAAAAAAAGAAAAAACAAAAAAGAAAGAAGAAGAAGAAGAGCTCACTCAATTGGTTCTTCTACAGATTCCTTTTTCACCTCCTTTGGCTCTTCCACTGGATCTCCTTTCACCTCCTTAGACTCCATGATTTCACTTGAAACATCCTTCAAAAAATAAAACCCAAAAATGATGCGAAAAGGGAAAAACAAAGTTGAAAAATAATAACCAAGCAAAACCCACAAAGCCTCGGTCATTACAATCACCAAAATCTAATCCTAAAAAATTTGAACACACTGTGTGTGTGAGTGCGTGAATCAAAAACCTAAGAAGAGCGAAACCTGCAGCGATTGTTCATGTTTAACTGGGGGAGGGTGGTTGGCGGAGGGCTGGGAGTTTGCCGACGGAGCTGCGGCCGCCATTGAGAGCTGCTACGGCTGAGGATTTCCGGACACCTTCCTTACAAGTTCATCCAACAATACGTATCCCTAATTTGACAAGAAAATGAATTTACACAGCTTTCATCAATCAAGACATGCTTTCCAGATCAATTCGCACAAAAATGTAAAGAATGACGAGAATTAATCAGCAGTTAATCAAATTTTGTTTGAATACAACTCGGGAAATACCAAGAAAAAGGGTATAAATATGGTGTGGCCTGAGAGGGTTGGTACCTGGCGCCAAAGACCAAAGTACAGAGTCTGTACGGTGCAAAATGCAAATATATATATATATATAAGAGTATATTTCGGCCATGGGTATGCTCAACTTTAAAATATGAAAACGCTCAAGAAAGAATCAAGATCGCAGTTCTTTGAGGGGGAAAAAAAAAAAAAAGGCATTTCTTTCTCTGGTTTGAAAACATTATAGATTTATAATTGGCCCAACTCCGAAGGCATAAATTCAAGAAAGAATAAAAACAAAATATAAAAATTCGTCAATTTACACAAATTTCTTCTATCCTTGGAGAAATTATAAAAAAATGGCAAAATATTTACTAAATATATTTAAAATATGACCTAATGCGTGCTATTATAGTTGTAATAAAAAAGTGTTAAAAGGAAGTATGTTATGTTAATCATAAAAATATTAGAGGAAACTTTCGTCAAAAATCATGAATCTAAGATATAATAGGACAAGTTTGGTAAATTCCCAAAACTCAAGAGGATAGTTTGTATTACTAAACTAAATCTCAATAGATGTCATTATAACTATTTTTTATTTTTTATAACTTAAAGGAATAGTAATTTAAGTGTTATTTTAATATGTTTCAGATTTAAAAGCTGCCTTCCATTGTTATAGATATTTAGATTTGGCCATTTCCACATAGCAGACCACCACAGAATAAAGGCAACAAATAAAATGCGAACTATATAGTTAATAGCATACGTACTCGATAACCCTCTCTAAATCTGTTGTAATTTAAACATTTGGAACTTCACATACAAACAAACACAGCAGATACTACAATACTCAATACTTCTGTTGCAGGCTAAATAGCAGAAGATCAAAGCAGTTTTATAGAACAGAACAATCTTAAACAAAAGAACCACTAATTTAATTTCATATTTAAAATTGTCCGTCTGTGATGGTTGGGCAGCGAAACGAAAACGCCTCATTAAGATGGTCGTTTTTTAAGCTCTCTCACCCAGATATCCTCTCGCCTAAGGAATAGCCTCCCAGAAAATACAAAAAAGTGCCAACGACTGCTTCCGCACACTGGCTCGTTGCACAACACATCAATGGATATTGCAGCAGCAGCAACAGCGGCCATTAGATTCACAGTCAAGACTCGGATGGAGCACCATCCTCCTCGGGCAGCCCAAATATTCTAAGGTTTCTATCCATTGAACCAACAGCTATGTATTTTGCATCAGGACCAAATTTGACGCTAGTTACTTTGCCTGCATTCATGTCACTTGTGTTAATTCACTACTGGCAGTGAGGCACGTTTGATGAGCGTGCACGTACAAATTGAAATGTTATTTAATTGCATGCTTAAATTAAATTAGCCAACTTAATTTTAAAACGTGAGATACGAAATGGAGAAAATAAAAAATCATTGGACATGAGTAAGTGAATGGATTCACGACACAATCAACAAGAAATACTAGATAAATCCTGCATTGTTAAGGAATTTTGACCGTATAATGCAGGTCTCTGCCAATCCATTGGTGATCATGGAGGCTTGTGAAGTTATGCATTCATGGTGAGGGAGGAAGTTTTACCTGTGCCAGACAAGTCAGGGAACGTTTTGATGCAATTCCACTCAGATTTGACGCTGGCAACTTGGTAAACTCTGCAATACACCATTGAATAAAATGATTCACAATCACATGAACAAAATAATTATGCTTGATAACATAAAACTCAAGATGATTACAGTGCAGAGGAAGAACAAATATATATATATATATATATAGTATTTCAAAACATTACCTAATATCTGAGCCTCCTAGCGCAAGGTAACTTCCGCTATGATCAAATTCCACTGCAAAATCAGGAACGTATTATGTAGGGATAACAGAAGAAAAAATGTCCACGCATCGAATAACTGATTGGATTGCTAAAATACTAGTCAATCAAACTTAAAAAGGGTTAAAATTCTCACAATACAATCGCCAATTAGCACAAAGTGGCCAAATATTTGCATGTAAATCCAGCAGACAAACAGAAGACATCACGCTCATTCTTTATTCTCACAAACCTAGCATATTGCTATGTGTTTACAGTTATAGGGAAACATATGATGACAGAGGGACAGCAATCACATATTGTTGAAGAAGTGGCCACATGAAAAATATTAACTAGAGACTTTCTACGCCATATACATGCAAGAACACTGCTGAAGTTTTAACCATCTTGATATAATAGATTACCTGATTGTGTAGGTGTACTACTTTCATCATACGGACTAAAAGTCCTAAAGTTTTTTAATCTACGAAGATCCCACAGCTTAACTCCATCTTGTGCTGCAGTCTGAAAGACCAAAAATCATAATCATAACATTAGATAGTTATGTAGGTGACATTGTTCGACTATTGTTACAGAAGGAAACTTACAGCAAGGAAGTAACCATTCTCTGAAAATGAAATGGCAGTTACTGCCCCAACATGCCCATCAAATATCGCAACTTTCTCCTGCAAGTAGCCAATGTAATTCAGATCAGTTGAAGAAAACCATAGAACAAAATAATTCACAATTTATTTTGAAAAAAAACTGCACCTGACTTTTTACATCCCAAATCTTAACAGTAGAACCAGAGGTACCCGTTCCAAGGATGAGACCATCAGGATGAAAAGCTGCAGACGTGTAACCTTCAGAAGATTCAGAATTGTCTCCAACCTGCAATTTCCTAATAAATTACCTAACTAGAAATAAAAGGGCCAAAACCAAGAACCACATTTGGCTTTCTTTGCATTTGACACAAGACAAAGACAGGGTTGGGACCTGAGTGAGGCATAACCCAGAGCCAAGTTCATAGAAGCACCACGTGTTGTCAAGAGAAGCAGTGGCAAAGTAATTATTGGTGGCATGAATCGTAACAGCTTGTACCTGTCATACAAAATGTATCGTAATTACAAAAATGGCAGTGCCACAGATTTATATCCAAAGAAGTAGCAAGTAACAAAATTCATAAAAACAAGCAGGTATATGGCTTTCCAAATTATATTCAAGCACTTTCAACTGATATCAAAAACTCCTGTTGAAGTTAATAATAACTAAATAGATCAAGAGTAAATTTTAGGGCCGCTTTGTAGCTCATGCCTCGAGTAAACTCATAAATCAGAATGCGGAAATCACATATCATATACAAAATATGCCAACAGGCAACAGTCAAACTAATTTGATGAAATAAATAGAATATAGTATGTCAAATACACCGACTCTTTAGCATATCTACATGTACAAATGTCAAAATTCCTCACTCCACAGAGAGCAACTAACTACTCAACTTTACTCTGAATATATTCTTTTAAGCACTCCTATACGAAGTTCGATGCGCTTGAATGTTTAAATGGACTCTCATGGGAAATTACAGAACACATGGCGATACTCACTAGACTCAATTCAAAATTGGGACACAGGAAAAACAAGGGCTTTTAGAGAAGCCTGCATACAGAATGTAAAAGAAAGGATAACTGAACACAAAAGCATCATAAAGTAAAGTACCTCTGCTGTATGATCCTTCAAAATGTTCTTACACTGATAGTTTCCTTCATCAGATGCTCCCCATACACGAACTGTCTGCAGAATACATAATCGTACAATATGGTAAGCAAACAACTTATTGAGGGCCGAAATAATAAAGCAAAATTATGCATAAAATCAGTAGCAAACTAGTAACTGAAGACATAACTAGGAGTTATGATGCAAAATCACAGGCCTGTGAACAAAATTTGCTCCTTATTAAGATATTTGATGTAAAGATAACATAACTTGAAGTTCAATAGGAAGTCAACTGCTATCATATCAATTAACTCGAGGACTGTAAATTCAAGATTTAAAGCTTTGGGAGTAAAGTGATTCTATGTCCACTTGAAGGACAATTTAAAAAAATTACGTACAGTAATAGTAATGGAGCGATACTTATGATTTGAGTCGCAATTCCGAGGTTCTAAAAACCTATGTGCTGAGAAGAAAATTTTATAGTTCTGGAAGCAAATGATACTAGTTGACCAAAGAATAAAAATCCTAAATACTAAAAGAGTGAGTTTCCAACTCTAAATATCCCAATGAGTAAAGGAATCAGCACAAAAAACGTTTTTCAACTTGGTTGGTATAAAAAGGACATAAAGACACTTCATCCCACTAGAAGACATTCAGATTCCAAATCTCCAAGAATCCGACATTCAGGAAAGTGGCTGATTTCTAGGTCAATAGTCCGAAGTAGCTTACAAGTTTCCACTAAGTGCCGAACTACAAGTAAAAACCTAAGCAACATATAATTAGCTAATCATGAAAATCAGGGTAAACCAGAAAAGCAGATAAGAAACAAATAAAAAGCACTCCATCTTACTAGAAGTATAACTTACCTTATCGGCCGAGCCAGTGACTACTACTTCACCCTCTCCAACAAATTTCACACTTGTGACCTATGTACGGAAAGAACATCAACCAAAACCAGATTCGGTGAGAAAGCATTGGCTCAAATGAATTCATTAGGGATGCAGAAAGGCGGAAAGACACCGTTCAGCTTACCTTCTTTGAATGGCCACTGAGAGTAGATACCACTTGACCAGATGGTCTATCAAAAACTACAGCATTGGAATCAGCCCCAGCAGAGGCAATAATGTCCTGAAAGAACATCAAGAAAGAGTAAGATAATTGATATGGTACCTTATGGAGATTTCTAGACCTACTTAACATCACAATGATGAATCCTACAGAAGGCTACTAATCTGATAAAAATAATCAACAATCACAAAGACATCAGTGATCAGACAAATGCAGACCACAGTTTGGCACAAAAGCAATGCAAAACTTGTAGGAACTTATAAAGTAGAGAATTTGAATACTTATTTCCAATAGATCAGAGATTTCCAAGTGAGCACAAGACACCACTAATCAAGGATAATAGTAATCCATGATACATCAAATAAAGCATTTTCTTTCTCTTCCTTTTTTACTTTCCTTTTCATCCCACATAGATGAAATATACAGAAAGCTAATACAGCAAACCTCGTGACCTCTGCTGTGAGAATCATGAAGTTCATTCCAAGAAAATCCATCACATGGAAACTGGGTAAACTAAGGAAGCAAGAGAAAACTTCACACACCTTGGAGTAGAGGACATCCAAAGATAATATCCCGGGTTTGTTGGTCCGGTGAAGAGGATTTACAGTGAGCTGGGTGTATCTCTCTACAGCCTCAATAGGAGCCAACGTTGAAGGTACCTAGAAAATACATGCACAGGATGTACTTACGGATTAGCAGAAGGAATGCTATAGACATTACACTTCATGGTTACACTTATAAAACACACAGAGTCACAGATGCAAACATTGCAACGCAACCAAATTTACCTGTCGTTTTTTCCTTTGTTGGGAAAGGGTAGCATTACACTCCATAAGCTCAGAAATAATACTACTTGATATTCCTGGACGAAGTCTTTTCCCATCTGGACCAGCCATCTCATCATCCTCAATACCTGTAATGATAATATGAATTAGCATGGTGTTCACAAACCATAGAAAAAACTCAGTGTGCAAAGTCAAGAACCTCTTTTCCCATTGCTTACAGCAGCACCATTGACTGCATCCGGCGCTGATACTGGCATGGTTTGTCTTTCAGCCTGTGCCAACAACAACCTCGCCTCATCTCTTTCCTTCTTCAGCCTGGCAATAACACGACAAGCAGCATCATGCTGCACGAGGTATAGGAACTTAGTTAACACAGAATTGCATCCCAAATTTTGTATGACTTAATAAGCATCTATTAAACTCTTAAGTACCTGATATAGGGCATGACTTAATTCTTGCCTGGCAGTATGTAGCTGCTGCTCCAGCGCAAAATTTGATAGCATCAAACCATCCCATTCCTTGATTAAAGAAAAAGATTAGAAAAGCAGATGCATGAAGTTATGAAACCTTTTAATTTACTTAAATCTAGAGCAAACAGGTGAAATATAGAATTCAATGGAGATCGAACCAAACAAACTATTAATTCCTATACTGCCGGCTGGGGGAAGTTAAAGTGATAAACACATAAAAAAAATTAAATTGAACTAGAGACAGGCAAATCTGTTGCGTCTCGAAACCAGGAATTAAACGAACAAATTAAACCGCACCAAGATCAGATTAAAACTATGCTGTTATTTCAGACAGGCCAGATTTGCACACTAGATTCGAATTAAAGCAAAAATAGTCCGTTCTTCAATACTTGAATTCCAGCACAAGTATTGCCCAGCATCACATAACTTAATAAATAAAATTTACAAAATTTTGGCTTTATTAATTGAATTTTGAAAAGCAACACTTGATTCTAACAATCATGACAGTACATCAACATTGCAAAATTTAAGACAAACTATAACATGGTACTAAAATGCAAGGAAACAGAAGCACATACAATCTGAAACATTCCCAGCATCCCAGGGATACTTGCAGCCTGCACAGAGCGGGGCTTCACTATCTGCACAAAATTTCAAAATATGTTAATTTCTTTCAACAAATTGCGAAGAAAATGATAGGTTCCTTGAAGCAAACAAAAAAAGGCAATCAACCAGGATTGCTAGATAATCCGCAAAGTCAGTACCTTTCCAGTTTTAACTGGTACTATATCATCCATTGTCAAGGGCTCTCCAGTAATCGGACATTTTCCGTAATCCTACATAGACAATAGAGGAACACAACAATTGCATCTTCCATCAGATATAGATTTACTAGGTAAAAAAAATTGATCAAAAGGGCATCGAATATTAGGTTAATATCGATGCTTTAACTAGCTAAAATGCCAGGCAAGTTCTTTTAAGCTACAGTCAAGAAATAGGACAATTTTATTGTGGTTATCAACAAAATAAGGGCTCAAGCACCCAAGGCAGAAGTTCAAAGATGAAATAAAAGAACAATCAAAATCTAAATTTTACGGGCCACAATGCACCACATAAGCATGGCTATACAGTGGAAATACTTACCGAGATATGGCGCTCAATTAAACGCTTCTCGAAGAGGAGTCCAGAACTTTTGGAGACGACGGGTTCCTCCGGAACCTCGCCGGAAACTGCACGGCAGATTCAAACTAACAGCTCAGATAAGCCAAAACACGCACACAAAAAACACACAAACACGCATAATAACGCACAATACATATACATAGATGCACACTGTATCATAGAGGAAAGAGATTTACTTGAGCAATTCATGGTAAGCGTCTCTCACTGCGTTTCCACTGGGAGCTAGGGTTTATGCTCGGCAGCAAACGCTGAAGCGAAAAGACGAAGTAAAGAGGGAAAAACCGGAATTAAAAACAGAAATAAAGATAAAAATAAAAAAAGGACCCTAATTGCTTTAAATACTAATGCCAGGACATATTTACCAATGGCAGAGATAAAATTCATCTTTTCACTTAATTACCCTTCCCGTAACCTGTATATATCTCAATTACAGGGTACCTTTTTAGTTTTTTTTTTTTTTTGAAAGGAATCTTTTTAGTTAAGGGGTTTGTAAAGTGCTTTACATTTTTGGGGGGCCAAAATGCAAATTACCTAAATTATAGTATAAATTTTAACATTCTAAACTAGGGGTTTTTTTTTAAAACACAATTCAAGTGAAATTCAAACCTGAATAATTGTCCTGGAGCTCTAATGCACGGTCAGTCGGTCACTCTAATCTTTCATCCCGTGCGGTGTCGGACACGGATACGATACCAACACGTATTTGACACGACAAAAAGTGTCCAAAATGTAAAAAGAATCCGACACAACTGGGACATGTGTCGAATATGGCGAGAACATGAAAAACTCAGAAAAAAAAAAATTTATATTTTTTTCTAAAATTTTAGGATTATATTTTTTTAAAAAAATAATTATATTAATTTACTCAAAAATATATTATATTAATTTTTATTTTTATTTTTAAATTTTTCTCATAATATTGTGACACTCAAAAAGGAATAATGTTATTTATAATGACTTTAAATATTGAATTAAATAAGAATATATTTTATTTAAATTTGTAATATTGATTACTCTAATAAATATTTTATTTTAAATTAATTAATAAATATAAATATATTTATTTATATATAATATAATCATGTCTGAGTTTTGTCGCATCCTAAATTTTTTTAAAAATTCATACCGTTGTGTTCATGTCGTGTATGGATCGTCATATTCATAACCCTGGAGAAAATTAACCACTGAAACCCAATTCGTGTTAGACAACATTTTAAGCTAATATGTTTGTTTGTTTTTTTTTAATAAGGCCACTAATATTTTTGTTCAACTTCCCAAAAATTATGCCTAAATAAATTTTTTTTCTTTTTTTTACCCGAACCGGTCAACGGACCGTAGAGAATTTAACGAGAACCCCCTCATTTATTAGCAAACGTAAAGAGATACAGCGAGACGATCCAAACATCAACAAGAAAACAATTACAGAAGTGTCCTCGAAAGTAAAACGACCTATATAAGCTCGGATAGACGTTAAAAGCAATTAATGTCCCATTTGAGGACGAACCAGAGCCAATTATAGTTACGGCAACCAAGCTAGCAGCTAAGTACCGAGCCACGACAATCGAGTCAACCACCAGATACAAAGAGAGATTCGGACTAACTTTGGTCAGTGGCTTATTTTCCATTTGAACTGACTCAGTAAACTTGCTACTTGAAATCTGATTCGAACTAACCGTGGAAGGCCGGAAACTATTACATGAAATCTGAATGTAAGCAAGCCTGCTGCCATTCTCAAGTTTACGCCAAGGGCTATTGTAGTTCCAGAGAGTATACTCCAGATATATATGCTCTCATGTATGTGACTTTCTTATCAGAGTTATCACCAAGTTTGACTCGCTTCAAGTCAGATGAATGGTATATAAAAAAAAATTCACAAAATTAGGGGGGAGGGGAGTGTTAGTGCTTATTCAGTATATTAAGATAAATAAATACTCTAAAGCATCTTTTCATGAATTCTAAGTTCATTAACTAAAAAAATATTCCGAACTACAAAATTAATTATGAACAAGCTCGACCGAGCCTTTTTTTTTTTTTTTTTTTTAAATCCCCCCCTACCCCCGCCCGGTGTTGAACTTGAATTTAAATTTATAAGTCTGATAAAACTCGAACTTGAACTCTTGAACTCAACTTTTTTCTTAATAGAGTTCGATCTTGAGTTTGAATTTTAAGTCTCGACTTATTTACAATCCTGATCCAAAGATCGACTTCTATCTTCACTTATAACATCTAAGTTATTTTCATAATAGAAGTTGTAGTAAAAGTTGTTCCTAATTTTTGTTTTTATACACTCATCCTTGTTTTTCAACTACTATCCTTTTTCATTTAAAAAAAAAAGATCTTGAAACACTCAGCATTTACGTTATTTTGATTTTTTCATTTTCGTTTCTAAATTCGTCTCTCATTACACAAGTTTGCGCATATACTCCTTAGTCCCCAATCTATTAAATCATCCCAAATCGAAGAATAATACCGAGCAACACGTGGCGGACACACCTCACCTCCACGTGTCTCATTGAAACCAATTAAGTTCCATCGACAAGACAAAGGAACTGCATTCCACAGCTATGAAGTCCTCTCCATGACTTAGCCTGTTGGGTAAAATACGGTGCCCGTCATCTCACGGTTTCGAATATGTTTGTTCTATGTAACCAAGAAGCAATGTCTCATTCAACTACTTCAAATTATAGAACATATATAATCTCAGTCCATGATCTTTCACTAATATCTCTGGAAGTTTTGCCAAAAAAAGATGGAGAAAGAGTTCTTAAAGGAAAGAGAAGCTCCCAAAATTGGCATGTTTTATTGGACGTACGTACACTTCTGCGATTTAAGTCAAGCATAAAACATTGAGATCTAATCAGGTTGGAATATTTCTGCACTTTTGTGTGCACTAGCACGATGTGGCAATATCCTCCAGGAGTTTACTAGGTTTGTGCAATTCCTTTTTATTTCCAAACTAAAAGCTTTTTATGTAGACAATAAAGCGCTATGATATAGTGGTTCGACGCTATGCTAACTTAACTAAAAGTCTCGTTTTCGAGTATAGCTACCATTAGTATGGATAACTTTTCACCTTTGTGGTTCGATCCGACTCGACACATATAGATAGACCGGCAATAGAACAAAAAAAATCACCCGCTATTATATGCACGCATACACTTCCTAAACGTATTGGTAGTGTGTTTGTACCTCATAAATCATAACTGAATTGTGAGGCAATGGTATAAAGATGCTTCTTATTACGCTAATGTTTTGGCATATTGTATTGTGTCAATATTCATATTGGACATCCCGTCGTGAATTTGAAGAGGGAATAGATGGATTTGAGAGTAAAGCATAGATTACAAAATATATGTATTTGAGTTTTGACAAAGGAAGCTCGACAAAGAAGCGAATAATAGTGCACGAACCAAAATGGCTGTCCAGAATTAGTCAAGGAAAGCATCCGTCTTACATCAAATGTTATCTCATCAATATATATATGTATGTACCTCATTGATTCTCTTCATATCATGTTTTGTGATTAAGGTTCCTACGCACTTTTATTCCAGGTTATTTTATATAAATCAAGTGTTTGATAGTTACATATCGAAATTATGCACGCAGTTAGGTTAATCGACCTGTACTTACCGTATAGACTAGTGGCGGAGCTACGGCAGCAGAATAGGATTTTGAATATAACATTAAGTATGGCTAATTTTTTTAAAAAGTATTCGACACAAATATTCTTAACCCGTCGAGGAAATACACTAGCCAGTGATAATTTTTCTTCAGTCCAGTGAGCATTTTTGTGCTAATTAATTTTATTTAACTATACGTTCGCTCCAAGAATTGAAATATTAGGTCACATGCTCTTAGAAAATGAAATTAATTAGCTTCATTAGTTAGTTTTAAGTTTTAACAAACTACCACCAAAAAGTACAACCTTTTTGCAATTTTATCCTCTTGAAATTCACATTTTCAATTATGTCCCATAAGTTTTCGGAACTTGCAATTCTGGTCAAATTCTTGTGCCATGCCATTTGGACTTTTCGGGCTTCGAGATATCCTGTTTTAAGTTTATGTTTCATCTTTTGATTCACTCACAAATACGCATCAAGTATATTAATAGAAAAAAAATATATAATTCTAGCAAACATCGGACCAAAATTGTGAATTTCAAAAACTTATCAAACATATTTTAAAAAATTAAAATTCAAACAACTGTGAATCCCATCACAATAAAATGTTAAAAACGGTATACTTACATGATCAATTTTGTATTTTTTTCCCATAAACTATATAACACCAACCCTAAGCAAATAAAAAAAAATTAAATAAAATTGATCATCTATAAGAATAATCCTAGTTTTTTTTTCTACTGTGAAGTCTGATATGAATAAGCCCTTTGATTCAGACAAAAAAACAAAAGACAAAGAGTACATGTATATGTGTGGCGTTCCTACAACCTCGCTTTGACTCCAATGTACGGACATCTCTCCAAACTATATAACAAACTCCTCCCATTTTTCCCCATTTTTAACTCGTAAAAATAAACTTAAATAATTGAAAACATCCACCACATGCTTAATATAGTGAGTCTTCTAATCCCCCCCTTTTGTTTTAGTTAATTTCTTTCTCTTTGATCTGTCTTAATTCTCTGAAAAAGGGCCCTTTTATGTTCATCTGCAACAACTTTTAATTTTCCTTTCCCATTTGTTTCGATCGTGATCGTCTCCGGTCTCGAGATGGATCGAATTTGTATCGTTATTGTTGTTGTTGATGACGGATCGAATGTAGTAGTGTGATCATGAGCGTGTGTGTGTTCGTATATTTCGTGTTCGGGAGGCCCGTCTGATCTTCGTCACGTTGTTTGCTTTTTTGGGTTTTTTTTAGGTTCGAGGGAGGAAAGAATAATGATGCAGAACATGGTTCATCCTCAAGATCAACAGTTTTCCATTGTAATTGCTCCTTGGATCCTGAAATCTCTCCTTGTTTGTTCGATTTGTTTGTTTGATCAGTTCTTACGTGCATGTACTTGATCATGCACGGATATATTATTGGTTTTTTTCTTGAAATTTTGGGCAAAAAATGTCCAGAGAAAGACATAGTTGCAATAAAATTATTTGAAAACTTTATATATAATCCGGGGTTTAGATGTAACATTCTTCTTCTTCTTGGTCGCCTTCGTCTCTTTCTTTTTCCCGTTTTTGTTCTGTATGTATGCGTATGTTTTCTATATGTTCTCTTTAAACCTTGCATTTGTTTGCCCTTTTCTTGAAAATCATGAAAATACAAAAAATTTCAAGATTTTTTTTTTTTTTTCTCACAAACTTGTTAAGAAGGGAACTCTGATATCTCTGATTATTTTTATCTACTTTAGTTATAAGTTTCAGATTATGATTTTCAATTAATATGATTCTGGAAAAGAAAACCTTCATGTGATGTGTGTTTATTCTTACTCCATTAATCTTTTGTTTCTCCAAAATCATCACACTTATCTTTTTTCCAGCGTATTTCTTAAGTTTTGCAATCTTTATTCCTTTATTCAATTTGGCTCAAAAAAGAACTCAGAATTGATTATGTATGGTTATAAAAACCTATTTCTTATGCTTCTGAATTCCCTATGTTTGTCCATAAATGGACATAACCTTATCTCTCTCAAAAATTACCTGAATTTCCTTCTAACTACATTGCCATTCACAACCCTCTTCCAAGAATTCTCCTTAGGTATATATTCAATAGGTTTTGGAGAATTTAAAAAAAAAATCTTGGACTTTATTAATTTTTTAATTAGTGAAATTCTAAATTTCATTATTTATTAGAAAGAATGTTTGTTAATTAGCTATCTAGCTTTTGGAACTCAAATCCTCGGTCAATATGGTCGCAGGTACACGAATTTATCACTTAGATCCGCGATCAATCTGATCGCAGGTACGAAAGATTAGAATGCTCGTGATCGGCTCGAGTGCGGACACTTCCCAAGTATTCCAAATAACTTGGGAAAAGGGGGGAAAATATGAACATGAATATTGTTCTTAGACAATCTAATTGATGATTTAAATATGCATTTTATGATGGATAAAGTATAAATTGACAATAGACATCGCTAATTTTCATGACAAATTTTTCATTAGTTTTTTCTTTGAATTTCTTTGCAGGACGAGATTACGAGCCCTCTTGGAGCTCATCAAATATTCGACTTTTGCGACTCTGATTTACTCCACGAGACACTGCAAAATTCAGAAGTTGCTTCAAGCTCCAATGGCTGCTACGACGAACAATCTTCATATCCGACGCAGCTCTCGAATATCACCGCCGATCAAATGAACAAATACACCACCACCGCCGCCGCCGCAGAAACTGACCAAATCAAGCAACCGCCGCCCTCCGCCACAGCGGCCGGTGCCCCGATCTTCGACGACCCCGCAACGCAAGACCAGATAGAAAACACCGATATCTCCGCATCCATAGATTTCACTCCCTCTCCGTCCTTTTCAGCCCCCCACCACCCTTACAACCTCAACGTCACCACCCCCACCACCAGCAACAACGGCGGCGGCTGCAGCAGCAACAACAACAATCAAGAACCGTTCAACATGTCCTCCCTGAACCAGCTCTCATTAGGCGATATGGTGAACGGACCTCTGCACCACACAACAACCCATCAATACGGCAACGCTCCCGAGCGGTGGGCGCCACCGCCGCCGGTGGTTCCAATATTAGGCCCCCCGCCTCCGCCGCCGCCGATTCCGGCGGGTTATGAAGACGAATGCCTGCCGTCCGTCCCGCCTTACATACGGCTGAGATCTTCTCAGCCAGCGGCGGCCTGCTCCCTGATGGACCCGATGATGTCGCCGTATCTGCCGTCGGCGAGCATGAATGCACCGCCGTTCTCTGCAGAAAATTCTGGGATTTTCGGAGGAAGTGGTTTGATGCTGGGAAATGACATTTCACATCATCAGGAATTGGATTTTCAAGGTGATAATAGCCGCTTTTTCCTGCCTGATAATGTAACGAGGGTTTTTAACTGCTCCGGCGATCTTCAGGTACTTAAAAATTGAACCTTTTTCTTGAATTTGGTTCATAAATTTGGGAAAGATTACGCTTTTTAAGATTATTCGGATGATATATATACTTTGTTTTGATCATGTGAATTTGTGTCATTGTTGTTGGTCTGGTGACTCAAGGCACTGAGTAGTGAGAGCCAACATCTCGTCCATGGAGGAGCAAACAGTACTCCTCTTGCATCGGAGATTTCAAGTTTGGAAGATCCAACGTTTAAAGTGGGAAAACTCTCTGTTGAAGAGAGGAAGAGGAAGATACATAGATACATGAAGAAAAGGAACGAAAGGAACTTCAGCAAGAAAATCAAGGTCCCTCTTTCTCTCCCTCTCTCTAAATCTCCCTCTCTCTCGTGATGTTAATACTGATAATAATAATTCCCCCAAACGAAAATGCAGTATGCTTGTCGCAAAACACTTGCAGACAGCAGACCAAGGGTGAGAGGAAGGTTTGCAAAGAATGATGAATTAGGAGAACTTGCAAGAACTAATGGCAGCAATCATGAAGATGAAGAGGATGAAGATGTCAGCCTCTTCTCAAACTCCATGCCTGATCACCAAAGAAAGGTACTCATACATTCTCACAACACATGGCATACACCCACCATTGTAATTTACGGATTCCACTCTATTTTAGCTTAACAAGAGTTCGAAAACATACCCATTATTAGTCAGGAGATCTATTTCTAAGTAGTCTGTCGGTTCAAACCCAATATGTTAAGATTATAGTTAGAGCATGAGCCAAACTATTACGACTTACGAGGAGGTTTTCCAAAATTAAATTTGGCTGAACTTAGATTAAGAATGACCTGTAGTTAAAGGATGAAAATTGTAACTTTGGCTTGCTACATACTTTGTTCAATACCATATTTCATAAGTTTAGACAACATTACATTTGTAACATACTAATAATGTCCATTTTCTTGATTTTGGTAGGGTGTTAAAGACGAAGATGACATGGACTCCTCCGACATCTTTGCACACATAAGTGGAGTAAATTCCTTTAAATGCAACTACCCAATTCAATCCTGGATTTAAAAACATAGATTTTTCACTTAAGCCCTTTTGAGCAATTTTGCATACTTCCCCATAAATTAGTAGAAAAGTGAGTAAAAAGAAAAATAAATGAAAAAAAAATACTTCTTATACCATATAAAAAGATTGTGTAATAGGTATGTTAGTTTAAGGGAATAATAGTTCAATTTCTGTATATACTATACAAGTGAGTGACATTGTAAAAAGAATATAAATATATATATATTTAGCTTTAAGTTTGATAGAAATGAATCGTGATCTTTGAGTTATACCAAATCCAAAAAATGATTGTAATGGTTTTATTGTATAGTAGTTGAAGAAATCATTATGAGAGTCATTTTTATATAGAGGAACATGTATTTCTTTCTTTTTTTTAGTAAAGAAATCATTATGAGGATTATTTTCCATATAGAAATGATAAGAACCTCTACTTTTTTTATTTTTTATTTGAAAATTAATTAATTATTATTTAATATTGTTTAGTAATATATGTGTTGATTACTTTAATTTACGTCCTAAATTAGTTGCAATTGTTTTGAATTAACTTGAGAATTGAATGATTATCATAATGTGCAATTTTTTTAGGGTGTATCTATAATCTATTATTATATTTTAATGGTATGGGGGCCTAATTCAAATTGGATCCAATTGGGTACAGTTTTGGGTCCATCAAAATTTTGATGAATTTAATTTGGGATTTTGAGAAATGGACTCCCAATGGCCCAAGGCACTTCATTGTCAGCCCTAAATATATATATATTTTTTTAAAAAAAAATAAGAAAAAGGAATTATATTAAACCAACAAATCCAATATAACAAGACAGCGAGAAGAATAGGCCTGGTCTTAGAATATCAATAGTGGCTACGATATGTCGAGATTGTATTTTTTTTAAATGTATAACTACATAGTTAGCTTCACATGAAATAAAGTAAAACGAACAAAAATTGAAGTAGTAAAATAATGACCTCAAATTCAAAGGTATCGATTCTCGAAGCACGTGATTACTGTCAGCAGTGTTTATTATGATTAACGACATTCAAACAATCCCTTTTCACCACAACCCCCTTCCATAAAGTTACCATCAAATATGACCGCAACCAAAATCATAGTGATCTCAACCATTTCGAGATTAGTCGTAGCACTCCTCCGGTTTGTTTGCCACCCGATGCAAGGCCCCTTTGAGTTCTTTGTCGCCAATCCAATGCTTATTTTTCGATTATCTTCAAACACCTCCTTATCACCATCTCATTAACAAAAATTAAAGTAGTAAAAAAAATGACCTCAAATTCAAAGGTATCGATTCTCGAAGCACGTGATCACTGTCAGCAGTGTTTATTATGATTAATGACATTCAAACAATCCCCTTTCACCACAATCCCCCTCCATAAAGTTATCATCAAATATGACCGCAACCAAAATCATAGTGATCTCAACCATTTAGAGATTAGTCGTAGCACTCCTCCGGTTTGTTTCCCACCCGATGCAAGGCCCTTTGAGTTCTTTGTCGCCAATCCAATGCTTATTTTTCGAATATCTTCAAACACCTCCTTATCACCATCTCATTATTCGATGCACTCCATTCCTTAAATAATGAAAAAAACTCAAGTCATTTATTTTTTTAAGTTAGCAAATTTTCTACTCTTTAACTAAGAAAATGAAATTCATTGGACTAAGAAAATGGAATTTATTGGGTTTATTTCATAATCTATTTTCTCTATTATTTGTCGCATTTATTAAAAAAAATATTAAATAATCTATTTGATCTAACTTATCTCAAACATTAACTTAAAATAAAAGTATATATATATATAGATATATATATACAATGGATTAAGCCAAGTACAAAGTATTACGATTACATTCAAATGATTACAATCAATCGATATCCTAAAGAATAATTCAAATCTATCACTCAATCATCAAATAAATATCACACTACAGAACAAAATTAGACTAGGCGGTCCTCATGCACCCACAATTTTCTATTTAAATTATTGAAAATTTCAAAATCCTTAGAAAAGTAACTTTTCCAATTTCAAATATAAGTTTTTTATGGAATTTAAATGTTAGGTACATATGTGGTTTAAAATAATTCGTCCTACTATTATCTTCTCGTAACTCGTAATTACTCTACAAAGTCCATGAGAGCGGGCAGTTGTTATCATTGAAATCGGCAAATAATATAAAATTTTAGGTTCTTTATTATCTATTTAAGAAAAAGTAAGAATAAATTGTCGCCACCTCGATAAATAATAACGAAATCACGTCTAAAATTAAATCTTTACTATGTTAATTACGATTGAGATTAAAAATGCTCGACTGTTTATAACGCTACTACTTATTAAGGAGTTATTTATGATTCCAAAATTTTCTTTCTGCTAATCTCGATAAACTATAATTAAAACCTCATATAATATTTCCAAGTTGGGAAGGTTTTGGCATTAAATGTCAGATTAACGGTCACATACAGAAAAATCATATAGCATTTAAAGATTCAAAAGGATAATTTGTACGGATATAAAATTTCATTTCATTATTTGTGTGTGGATTGTTACACTTATTAGTTAGATGAGCACAGCAGCCAATATGAATTTATGGCATCTTTTGTCATTCCATTGGGTTAATTATAAGCGTGTTGCCATCACTACTAACCAAGTGGAACTACAGATAAAGCAGCAACACATTCATATATTTCAACTAAAATTGCATTAATAGATTTTGAATTAATGTGTTGTGCAAATATATATCACAATCAAAAGTAGGTATAATTATAAATAGATTTCTAGACTACTGTTGTGGGTCAACTTAAGTGATTCCCGCTACGCATCCAATCCCATACCACTAATATGTAACCACCGATTAATAGGCTATGATACATTACAACAAATTATCAAATTCGTAACGATTTTTTTAGCATTGTAAATAATTATGTTTTGGTAACAAAAAGTAATTTTCGTTGTCTTTTTTCTTACTTATTAAGCACGAAAAAAATATTTCGTTGTCAAAGTTATGTGTCTTTTAACCGTCACTTTTAAATCTTATTTGGCAACACTTTTGACAAATTGCAACAAAAAATTTGTAGTTAAAGTATAACTCTTTTGGGAACAATATGAAATTATTGCCAATAATAAATTTCTGCAACAAAATATAATTGTAGCCAATAATGCCCTTTGTGCAACGAAATTTATCTTTGAGAATTCTTGTAAAAAATTAGCTACGATATTTAATAATTGCTAAATATTTAACTTTTTCCAATAAAATATTTTGTTGCGGTTGTAGCTTTTTGGGCGACAAAATATATCGTTGTTAATACTTTCATAGATTAGCAACGATTATTATTGTTGAAAAATATAAGTACTTTTGGCGACAAATTTTTTTGTGTCAAATACATATTTAACAAAATTATAAAAACCAAATTAATTATATAATGAATTTTCTTTTTGTAAACATTACATCTAGCCAAGTTGGTTTGGGGGCACTTATCTCTTGTTGTCAACCTGAGTTCGACTCGTGCAAAGAACACAATTAAATAATATATTTTAAAACTACATTTGGCAACGAAATTTTATTTTGTTGTAGAAAAATACATTTAACCATGAAAAAATTTTCATTGCAAAATACATTTTATTTTTGCAACGAAATATATCGTTGTAAATAACAATAAATTATAACTTTAAAACAATTTATTGGCAACGAAATGTTCAATTTGCCTACAAAAAAATATAACATTAGCAACAATAATATTTGTTGCCTTTTTGAATCATATTTTGCAACGAAAAGTATATCGTTGTCAATTTTACATGTATACGCAACGATGTTGACTTTTCGTTGCCATGAACTTTTAGCAACGAAGATTTGCCAACGAAGCCGGCAACAAAAATATTTTGTTGTTGATAGAATTGACAACGAAAAAGTATACTTTTGGCGATGAAAATATTTGTTGGTAAAAATGAAATTTCTTGTAGTGATATTCTATTTTAAATTCGTGTTTCATCTCTTATTTCGTTGATATATATACGTCATATGTATAAATAGACGATTCAGATTAGAAGAGAAAATTCTTTATTAATTTGGGTCGCCTATTTATACATGTGACACATGTATGCGTAAAATAGGAGATGAAACACAAACTAAAATAATATAGTATTTTTTTAAAAAAAAGAGACGAACAATCACCATTCTCGATCTCGACTCTCGAGGATATAATGATATCTTACACGTGATATATTTTTCAAATAAAGGTGTTCGATTATTTTGTATTGTATCGTATATGTATCCGTTCATTATGATATCAATTAATAATTTACGTTGAATTATGTCAATGATAAGAATTTTGATAAAATTATTCACGAATGAAAAGTTTGAAATACAAAACGATTGCCTAATTCAGTATGTGATCGATTGAATTTGACCTAATTCAGCATGGGATAACTTTTGATTGAGAAGCTGGCCAATCTTTTGTTCGAGTTAATCTTAGTTTCATCCAACATTATTAAAAGGTCAAAAATAGAGGACAAGTTTGATTAATAAAATTTTATTTTGGTAATATATATAGGGACACTTCCCAAAAACTCCCTTCCCATATATATACACACACACTCTATGGCCATCCTTCCCATATATATTCTTCCTCAACGTGCACGCCACCTACATGCAATTGTTGCTACCTTTTTCTTTGATTTCTATATATAGTCCATTTTTATGGGTCGGATCGGGTCGGGTCGAAAGAGGCCGACCACTTAGAGTGTAAAATTTTTCTTATCAATAATAATTGCATTCCCAAGAATTCGAATTCGAAATCCCTAATTAAACTAGATAATGCAATTCCAATTTTAAAATTTTAGTAATTTGTGTTAATAATGAGTTTCTAGTTATTTCTTTCTTTCCCCAAATGAAATCTTTATTATGTTTCGCATTATAGAGTCCATGTTGATCTATTATGGAGGCAAATATTTATTTTCCGATTTTCATTTATAAAACTTTATTTAATTTTAAAATACATTCAATAAGTTTAAAATTAACGTCTTATATTTAGTGCCTCGGTGGGTTCTGAACTTGACAAATTCAAATCATAATATATACAATAAACCTACCTATGTTTATTAAAAAAGACAAATCTTTTGACATACTAATCAGTCGAAATGTCTAATCTTTTAGCTATCTTTTCACATACCAAACAAACCGCAAATATTCAAATGCAAAGATCCAAAAGTCCAAATTCATATAGAACCAGTAAGAAAACGTCACCAGTAAATCTGCTATACATGACAATACTAATTATAGCATCAAAATATTTTGAAATAATGTGACCACATTAAATAATGCACCTCAACATGAGTCATGACATTTAACCTCAATCAAGAATATTCGATTGGAATACCTCCAAAAATTAATGTTGTCCGACTATAACACAATATATAATATAATATATTCAAGTTCAAGCCCAAATTAATAACAAGAAAATAAAAAGGCTTTTCTGTTCCATAATGATACCAATCATTGAAAGACATATATAAAGTTAGGTTTTTTCGCCCTCAAAACCTTGGGAGATTAGATAATGATGGGGCCCTACCCACCTAGGACACGTGGCCAGCCATAGAAGAGTTAGAACGATAAGCAACTAAATGATGACGAGCTACGGAAGGAGCTCGCTGGGTGAGCTCGCTCTGTTAGAGTTGTATAAGCAGCAAGTGCTGCTCTCTGGACGAGCTCATTGGCCAGCGAGCTGTATTAGGAGCTCGCTTGAGTCGTTCGCTCCGCGGACTCTATTTACGGAAGGACACTTAGGTAGTTACGGATAATGGGGATGACTTGATGGAGAAGGGAAGGAGTCTTGAGGATAGAGACGAAGGAAGACGAAACGATAAGATAGAATCCAATACGGAATCGGAAACGTAGTAAACCCTAAGGGGACTCTGGGTCTATATAAGGAGAACTTTAGTCGCTAGGAGAACAGACAATACGAGAGAAAAGAAGAGAGAGGTAGATAGATTCGGCGAGTACTCATCAGATAATTACAACTTACATTCGTTTAGATGATTATAATATTAAAAACACTACTACTGTGAGTTACAAAGATTACGTATAACCTCATTTCTTTGGAATTTATATCAATTAATAGACAAAATAACCTTTATACCCTTAATTTAAAATTTTAAAAACTATAATTAAATTTTTTTGAAAGATTAAGTCAATGTTAAAATTACTTCAAAATTAAATTTTAATTCGAATATTTAACAAATAAATATTATTTTGGGTTTTTTTAATTTTTTTAAAAAATTAAATCATGGGTAAAATGGTCAGTTTATTCATAAAATTAATTAAGGGGGTGTTTGCAACTGTACTCGATCAATAAGTTGAAGTTAAAAACAAAAGTGAAAGCTGTAAAAAATTGTAGTAGTAAAAGTGGTGAGTGTTTGAAAAAAAAAAAGAAAAAAGTGATAAACAGAAAAATAATCAGTTGAGTGTTTGCGGAGAAAAATTGATAATCACTTTTAATTTTTATGAAGTTACTAATTTAACCTAAAACGTTTCGAAGCATTTTTGAGTATTATAATATGATTTAAGTATTATATTAATATAAAAGTTATTATAATTTTATGTAAGTTTATTTATAATTAATCAAACATAAAATTATTTTATATAAATTAATAAATTTATAAAAATTAAGAATAGAGAAAAGATATATCTGGTAAGTGCATATTTTTAGTCATAAGTTTTTCTGAGATTACGAAATTTTGATTGGAGGAAAAAAAGAAAGGATATAATGAATAGAAAAGGAAAAAATATATGAACGTATATAAACCTTAGAGTTGTATTCGTATATAAAAGACTAATTTAAGACTATTAATGTTTTAATAAGGATATCATTGTCAAAATAAAATTTTAAATAAACCTAAAAAACCTATAAGCAGAAGTAGAATCCAAAAGCATTTCCTTGACTGCTTCTGGATTCTGGCTTATTTCGCTTAAATTAAGCAGAAGTTGATTTTTCAAATATTCCAAAACTGCTGAAAATAAACACTTATTTCGTAAGTACTTATTTTTAGAGTTTGCAAACACTCCCTAAACCTTAATGGAATGAAGCAATTCATAATTTTTGAAACTCTTAAGGATGGAGTTTGTAATATTTATGTTTAATCGGATATAAGTTGTAATTATGCAATCTCGTAAGTAGTATAAATGGAAAAAACCCTATAAAATTATATGAATAAAAACATATTTGATTGAGTGGATTGAATTCATTGATTCTTAACAAAATGTTTAAGTTTGAATATTATATTTTTTTATTTTTTTGTATAAAATAACTTTAAATTTTCTTAATCAATATAATTCAAAAGGGGTTAGCTGGTGCACTTCGAGACGTACTTATAATTCAAAGAGGGAATGGGACAATGTTATCGACAATTTTATCATTCTGCATTAGTCAAAATTTTAATTGGCCAACTTAGAAAACCATGTTTTCCTACTACAAGCTCCCATTGGCCATTATTTTACCCATCTTTTCAAACCACACCAAATAAATTAATCACAAAAATTGTCAATGTAAATGTAGCCAACATAAAATTAAAATTTCAATGTAAATGTCCAAAAGTTCAAACTCCAAAACTAACAAGAAAAATGAGACCACTAAATCTAACGAACATGACAATATTAAAATAGCACCCACATTTTGAATGGGGGTGACCACATTAAATTGTACCCCTCATTATCACATTAAATTTCCACGACACCCCCATCACACAACACCTCCAATATTAAATGCTTTTAAAATTAAAATCATTAAAATTATTTTCTATTTATCAAAAAACAAAGTCACCATGTTAACTATTTTTGCACAAAAAATTATTTTTTTGACGGCTTATCGAAATTAGATTCATAACTCATTGTTAATTTCGAATTTTTATAATTTTTTTATTTTTATTTTTTGCTATATTCATTTATTTGAATGGAACAGACTATTTAGGTGTAAAATTATTCTTACCAATGATAATTATATTTTTAAAAACTCAAATATTAAGTATTTGATTAAGCTAGCATAGTAATACTTTTGTCGTTAAACACATGGCAATAATACTATAATGTTATATATGGTATCAATATTTATTTATTATATAAATAATTTTCTCCGAGTAATGACTCGATTCAAATTTCTCTTTCAATTTGGAGGTGCGTGTGTTAGGGGAAAAAAAAACGTTCCCAAAAATGGGTTTAAAAAAAAGAACTTCCCGAAAAAAGGGTTGTTAAGTATCACTCTTGTCATTTTGTGAAAATAAAATACTCTTCAATAATTTCCCATAAACTTAAGCAAAGACAAATTAAGCAATCAATACTTAATTAAACAATTAATCTCTTTTTTTGAAGCACAATTAATCTCTTTAAAGGGGCAATTAGTACAAAATACATATATATCCATATAGATTAGATGTCGCATGTTTGAGAAATAGGACAAGGGTCCACTGTGTCTTTCCTTTTGGTCTTCTTTTGTCATAATGTCCGATATGTCCCTCTGTTCCTATGCACTTGCCTTTGCTGCTTAGTGGGCGACTGCGCGTATGAATCCTCTACTCATCGTGCATTCCAGCTAACATATACACTTCTTTCTCTCTCCCCTCACACACAGTCACAGCAGATATATATACATTTTTCTAAAGTTTTTTTCTGTTTTTCTATATTTATCTTCTAATTTTCTCTGAATATCTGGATAGTCCGCGGCAAAGAGGGGTCAGATGTTTGATTGGACCATGAATATACAAGGATTTTGCGACGTGTGGGACCTACCATGCAATTTTTCCTTGACAAAACGTGGCTTACGCCATTGATACCCATATTTTCAGTTGAGTTCCTTTCCTTTCCATGTTCGATTTCTTGATGTATGGTTTTTATTTTTATGTGGGCTGTTTGAATTTTGCTGCTTTGGTTCATTTTCTCGAACTGGTGGCTCTGTTTGTGAACTCATCCTTTCCTGTTCGTGGGTTCGGGAGATTGGAGTGGTGAAAGATTGGATTTTTCCATGTGAAACTCGGTAAAGTTTTCACCTTTGTTTGTCGAGCCCCATGTGTTGTTGTTGCTTGAATATTGACTTTCAGCTTACGTTTGGTGTGTTTTTTCTTGATAATTGTGGTGATTTTTGTATTTCTTTTGAATTTTGCGTGTTTGTCCAAGAAGTGGGTTTTGAGACGGCTTTTCTTTGATTGGTTTCAGCTTTTTATGGAGGGGAAGACAGGGGTTGATCAAGTGCTGCGGTGACATCGTTTTTGAGTTTCCTGTCCAATTCTTTAGGTGATTACAATACTTTATTTTATGCATTTATATGATGTGTTGATTTTTCTATTAATTATACTTCAGTTTTTTTGGATTTTGCAACTTTAATTTCAGGAATTGTTTTTGTCTTTCTTCATAGTTCAGAGTGGAAAGGTTTATAACTTTCTCTTTTGTGATTTTGAACTACTGAGATATTGTGATGAAAAGTAGAGAAGTTTTGTAGGTAGATGAACGCTTTGTTTACATAATGATAGGTTGAGGTTCTATATACAGACTAAATAGTTGATTAAAGAACTTGTTCATATCGGTAAGCAGACCCTTTCCCTATTTCCTGCTGATTCGTGTGGCTACATATGTGTTAAGAAGAATCTTGAGAAGTTCTTATTCGATTTCTAAGCACGATTTTGCTGCTCGGTCTTCATGTTTCAAGTCAAATTCTTCATGTTATTTCCTTAGCAGATCTTGTACTAACTCTTTTACCTCATTTATTTTCCAGTTCTGATTGCATTACAGAAGCTTCTGGAGGAAACATACTTCTAAGCCATTGTTGATGTATGCTTCTCCATCGAATGTGAAAGATGGATAGTATAAGTATGAACTTGCAGAAAGAGAGTAGAAAGGATGAAGGCATAGTTCAGTATACCATTGAGCATCTTGAATCTAGCCGTGAACGTCTAGTTTCCAATATATTAGACCCTGAGCAAACTCCGAGACCAAAGTTTAGAAGATCAAGATCGAGTTCAACTTCCCTAGAGTTAATCTGTCCAACGAGTGGCATTCTTCACGGTAGCATTCCTAAGCACATCACAACCTTTGATGAAAAGTATGTTCTTCATTGCCTAGAATTGATACGTAACTACGCGTTAATAGCAGCAAATGGGAATTTTGCCTCAAAAGTGCATATTTTGCCCGACAACTTGATTAACTTAGGCTCGTTCGATATGGCTAAGTTACCTACTGAAAGTCAAAGTCCTATTGGCAGTATAACTAATAGCCAGAGTATGATGAACATCTTGAGTAGCCCTCTACTTCAAAAGTTTGAGTCGATCGATTTTGAGGGCAATTTCGGGAAAAAGAGCACTTTACTTAATTTTCCGATCTCTCCCCAGAAAGAGGAGGTAAACGTTGTTGATCATGAATATATACATGTACGGGGGCATAATAGTCATCGGTCTAAGCTAAGTGTGAACTCTAGTTGTTCAGGCATGACATTTTCCTCTGCCTCCGCCTCTACCTCTGCCTCTTCTACGTCGTTTCAAGGTATGATTCAGAGTACGTGGAAAAATGGGCTTCCAAACCATGTTTTTAGTGTTGATGATAAAAAAGAAGTTTATGTAGCCAACTTTTTGAAGGTGGAATCTTTAGATGATAATGCTTTAGACTATGTTTACACTTTTCGTTCAAGAGAATGTCATTTAGGGACGATGCGCGTTTCCACTTCAACCACATCTGGATTAGATAATTCTGAAATTAGAGAAACACGGTTCGTATTATCTATTTCCAGTGATGACCCTAAACAGGAGATAGAAGTCTCGAATCACATCCATAGGAAGAACAAGACACTGACAAGAAAAATGGGGAAAGTTTTGAAGTCGAGTCTCTCATATAAACAGAGATCGCTTTCAAAATTCTCGGGGTCAGGTACTATTAGTTTTGTGGATAATCCTTCCGAAGATTCATATAATAATGTAGAATGCCACGTGCCAAATCTTGAAATGGCGGCCATTGTTGTACGAGATGTGTGCAAAGCCGATTTTGGAGGATGGGGTTTGAAGTTTTTAAAGAAATCAGAAAATGATGTGTCCGTATGTTCATCCAGCATGGATGTTATTATTCCTGCTGGTGTTCATGGTGGACCAAAAACGGGGGTTTGTGGCCCCTCGAGCCTTTTTGAGAGGTGGGTTTCAGGTGGAAAGTGTGATTGTGGGGGCTGGGATTTGGGCTGCCCATTAACGGTTCTTGAAATGGCTTCGAGTAGTGCTGAATCTTCATCTGGGAATTGCAAATCAGTTGATCTCTTTGTGCAGGTTTGAGGAACTTCTTCCTTCCCCATTTTCTCTGGTCATATTACAGTAACCTCCCCTAGTCATTATTTGAAATTACAGTAATCTCCCTTCTTGGTATCAAAAACTCACATATACCTCCCTTGTGACTTATGTCCGCCTTAAATTACATTATTTAGGGAAGGAGACTGAACTTTTAAGTTATTCAAATATACAAAAGACATTTTTATCATTATCATTTTAGGGCATTAAATTTAGCGATATTATATAGTTGAAGGGGTCAACAACCTAAATTTTAAGAACCATTTTCTCATAATCTGTTCTAACTTCTATGAAGTTTCAAGATTCTAACCTGTACTTTTGAAGCTTCATCTCGATATTGTTCATCTACGTAGTCGACTTAAATGTGTTATTAATGTTTACAGGGGTCGAAACAGGATACACCGATGTTGAAGATGGCAAACATCCACGACGGTTTATCTTATATCCATTTCCGATCGACGTTGTCGAATTTGCAGACTTTCGCTATAGCTACTGCAATTATTCATTGTCGTAGTCCTGTTTTTCGATCGAAAGTGTACAGGAGTTAGTTTTTATAAATACAAATATGATGTGAAAGTTATGAACATATTTTATTTACGTACATGTGATGCTGGTTGATGTAGCATCCTGGTAAATTTTTTGAGGTATTTGGATTTCTGGTTTTGCAATTGATTATTTATTTATTTATTTATTATTATTATGATCGTTTCTCTTGGTGTGGAAAGTTTAAGGTGATCATAATTAGGGGTGGGCGTCGGGTCGGGTAATCGGGTTTCGGGTTAATCGGGTCGGGTACCCAAAATTTCGGGTAGCTATTTTTGCTACCCGAACCCGACCCGAAAATATCGGGTACCCGATTTTCGGGTACCCGAGAATATCGGGTACGGGTTTCGGGTACCCGACTTTTTAATCTTTTTTTTTTTTTTTGCCTTTTTCCAATCATTCTATATAAATTGTTAATATATATATATATATATTATATTATATATGTATATATTATTAATAACATATGAATATTATTAATAATATATTATAAATATACGTGTATATATATAATATATTATATATATATTATATATTATATATATACGTATATATATGTATATATATATATATATATATATTAAATTAAATTCGGGTATACTATGTTCGAATACGTACATGATCAATGGTTCAAATTAAATTTTATTTTATATTTTCAGGTGAAACTTCCAACCAAACAATGAAAAAATCTGATGTAGGCGATTCCCAACAATCAAGTGACAACAATTATAAGACTTGGAAGCTGGACGAATCATTCCCCAGATTTGGACTTTTGTACAACAAAGACCAGCTGCAACCAGTTTAATAGGACACCAAGGAAAAAACATGGCAACTTGTTCTCGATGGAACAAAAAAAGTCAGAAGGAAACTTGGGAGAAATACGTACAAGCAATAAGAAATGTTGAAGAATATATCAAGGACATTTATGTTGATTATCAGGTATCAAGCAAAGAGTCTCGGTGGAAGCTGATACTAGATGGTTGTTTTCTTCCTCCAGTTGGTATTGTTGATCCTTGGGTGTGGTGTTCATCTTGGGTACCATGAAATTGATCCCATTTTCGGCAAAAACCCCAACAAAATAGACTAAAAAACATAGATAGAGGCCATGTTCTTTGTTGGGAACCAAATCCCGCTGGTAGTTCTTAAGCAATTTATGAATCAAACGTTCTTCAAGGAAGTAGTAAAGAAAGGAAACTGGGGTCCTCCGCCTTCAGATTTGTGTAGAGGGGTCTTGTTTGAGCAGTTGGTTTTGCCGGGAGTTAAAAGAAACCATGCTAATTGTTCCCTCTATTTGAAAGGATTGCTCAAGGGGATTAGAGGCACTGAGGAAGCTGATCAGGAGCCTACTGATGTGATCCATTGTCTCCAAAACCTAGTGCTCGAGCCACTACCACTTGGTCATAGTTCTGGTGGGTATGAATCAGATGATGAAATTGACTTGGAAGCCGATGTTGGGGATGCTGGCGATTATGCAAGAAGACATTCCGGGGAGGTTGACTATGAAGATGGAACTTCCTCAATTGCCGATTTAAATCTATTTGATAGAAATAGAAAATTTTCACGTGTTACAAAACTGAAGCGAGCAGGCATCACCTTCAAAAAGCTCAAGGAAGGTGGAGTCAAAAGCATTGATTTTAAAATTGATCTTATAAGCTGTGGTCTGCGGGCATGCGTTCACTTGCCTCCTTTTCCGGCCCCATTGATGATAATACAGAGATGTTATTTTGAAACTTGATGACTTACGAAATTTGTCAGCAAATGGGGAAACACAGGAGAGAGGTCAGTGCATATATCAGGTTCATGGGCGATATAATTCGGACAGAAGAAGATGTGAAACTATTTCGGAAAAAGTGAATCATTCAAGGGAAACTTGATGATGCATACAAGTTTCCCGAAATTCTCTACAGATTGAATTCGGGAAACATAGAATTGACTCTTGAATTCTGCTCTCTGAGGCGAAAGATCAGAGATTACTCCAGCCCGTGGACACATATCAAAGTAGTGGTTAGTGTGGTTGCATTTGTTACTCTGGTGCGAACTTTCTTTACTTTACTTACCTACTTTAGGCCCCCTGAGAACTAACTCCTTCATTTTCACGTGTTTTGAAAGATCAAGCTCAAGAACTTTAACGTGATCTTAATACTTCTGTCAATTATGCAGCTTTTTACTTGAACTCAATTGAATATACTATCTCCGGTTGTTCTTGTTCCTCTAGTTAGTATATCTAACACATCAAAATATGTGAACTCGATTGGGTTAGAATTACCCATACTTATTTTTTTAAGGTTAAAAATAGGCAAAACCGATATATTTTGACAAACTACCCCTTCACTCAACAAGTACATGCATAAATATTTTGTTATAAATCGTAGTTAAATATTTACACGTTATACTGGTATCCCTATCACAACTTCACAACTCTCCATGGATTTTGAAACTTCTAGGAACTCATTAACGTTCAAAGGTTGAGCAAATTATATTTTTGGTCCCATAGGATTGGGCGATTTGCAATTTTGGTCCCACTGTTTTAAAAAGTGACAATTTTGGTCCTGTAGGTTTCAATTTGTGACAATTTTGGTCTCAACCGTTAAATGGCGGACGGAAACCGTTAAATGTATTTATGGGTGCGAAGTCAAATCCAATTTTTGACAAGAAAATTAACAAATAGGTTGTTGTAGCCCAGCGGTAGCGAGGCTCTCTCCCCTATGAGAGGTCTCAGGTTCGAACCTGGGCAAAACAACATTTTTTTTTGTCAAATAATTATTATGTTAATATTATAAATAAATATTTTAAATAATATTTAATAAATATATTAAATAATAAATAATTTAATAAATATTAAATAATATTATATTTATTTTAACATAATGTTCAAATAATTATTATGTTAAAATATAAACAAATATTTTAAATAATATTTAATAAATATATTAAATATTAAATATTAAATAAATATATTAAATAATATTATATTTATTTTAACATAATAATTACACGTATATAATATATAAATAAAAATATTATGTGTATAAATATTCTACTAAATAAAATATACAAATATATATCATAGCTTAAAACATATTTTAACATAATGATATATTATATTTTTATTTTAACTTAATAATATATTTATATTATTTTATTATTAGAATTTATTTATATTTTAACATAATAATATAATATATAAATACATAATATACATTTTATACGTATATATATTATATATTATATATATTAATATTATGTATATATATGTATATATTAATGTGTATAATATATAATATAATATATAAATACATAATATTTAATATATATAGTATATAAATATTATTTTGTATAAATACAAAATATACATTTTATACGTATACATATTATATATTATATATATTAATATTATATATATGTGTATATATTAATGTATATAATATATAATATAATATATAAATACATAATATTTAATATATATAGTATATAAATATTATTTTTTATAAATACAAAATATACATTTTAAACGTATATATATATATATATATATATATATATATATATATATATATATATATATATGTACATATTAATTTATATAGTATATAGTAAATATAATATATTATTATGTTAAAATATTTTTAAATTATAATATTATTTAATATATTTATTTAATATTTATTAAAATATTTATAATTTAATATATTTATTAAATATTATTTAAAATATAAATATATTTCTATGTTAAAATAAAAATATAATATATTATCGTGTTAAAATAAATATAATATTATTTAATATATTTATTAAAATATTTATTATTTAATATATTTATATATACACGTAATATATATAATATATGTACTACAATATATATGTGTATATTATATATAAATATATAATATTACGTGTATATATATAATATATGTACTATATATTATATACACTAATATATATATATATATATATATATATTTAATATTAATATATAAAATATATATTATGTATTTATAAAAAATAATACTTATATACTTTATGTATTAAATATGATATATTAATATATCATATACGTGTAATTATTATGTTAAAACATAAATTAATTTTAATAATAATATAATAATATATTTATATTATATTATTATTAAAATTAAAATATATTTAAGCATATAATTGTTTGAGGAAAAAATTGGTAATGGCGTGGGTTTGAACCCAAGTCAATTATTTTATTTGACTTTTTCACATTTAACGATTTCCGTCCGCCATTTAACGTTTGGGACCAAAATTGTCACAAATTGAAACCTACGGGACCAAAATTGTCACTTTTTAAAACAGTGGGACCAAAATTGCAAATCGCCCAATCCTAAGGGACCAAAAATGTAATTTGCTCTTCAAAGGTTTTTCAAATAAGCCAAAGTTTTTCATACATTTTTTTAAGGGAAAAAGATTTTTTGCCATCCGAACTATGTCCGTTTTTTCAATTTACCATCCAAACAATTTTTCATTACAAACCGCCGTCCAACTTTTGCATTTGTGACAAAACGCCATCTGAAGGTGGTTTGGTCCGGCGTGTATGTTTTAGGAAAATACCACGTGTCAATTTTTTTTTCCCAAAACCACCAAAAAAAATGGTTTAGATGGCGTTTGTCATAAATGCAAAGGTTGGATGGCGGTTTACAATGAAAAATTATTTGGATGGTAAACTGCAAAAACGGGCATAATTCGGATGACAAAAAATATTTATCCCTTTTTGTAATCCTCTTCCAAATCTGAGTTTTGATTCTCTTTACCCTAGAGGTAAATTTAGTCCTATTTTAAGATTTTTAAGTATTGTATATAATATATTTGTATTCTTTGCCTTATTCTACATTGACAATCTTAAAGAGCTAAGTTTACTGAATTTGAGTCAATTTTAGTCAAAGTCGTGGAACATTCAAATAGCACCACTTCAATTCAAATAAACATAGATTAAATCCACATTTCAAGGTCAGACACTGATGAACATATTGGACTTTTTATGTGGTTGAGAGTTCTCACAGCCCAACACAACGATGCAATTATCAGGAGCACGTTCTACTACTGAGCTGATAGCCCGTTGTGCGAGCCTCCCACAAGAGAGCCTGCTATACCAAAAGCGAGAGAAACCCGTCTCTCTCTTCCTTTTTTTCGCCCTCATGCCCACGTGCCAACACGGAGACATGATAAAGGGTATCTTAATATCTAAGACTGGGTTTACTTTGAAAAAATAAGGGGTGTTATTAACACCCCCTATTCTTCCATTTACTTTAAGGGAGTATCTTTATGGTCTTCTCTCGGGCCCTAATATTGCAGCCGAAAAAGGCATGCTTAAATAGTAACCTGCCGCGGACATTATTATATAGCCAACAAATATGGATTGAATTGTATTACTCTTTTGTTCCTTACCTTTGCTAGTATTTACTGATATTACCTGCCACATCGTTGACTAAAATAAGTATAAAATATGTTATCTAGGGGTGTAGGCGGTCGGGTATGGACGATTTGTAAGTAAAATATCACCCGACCTGAAGTATGCAGGTTTGTAAAAATATAAACCGTAAATACATAATTATTTTTTCAACCAAGCGGTTCGGGTTGGGCGGGTACGGTTTTATAGCGGGCGAATTGGCGGTTTAACGAATTTTATATATAGTTCTTTAATAAAAATATTTTATACTCATAATTTTAACTCAATAACCAAAAAGATATAAAGAATAGGAGAATTTATTCTAGTTTATAACTTATTACAACTAATACATAATGATTTCAAAGTAGATGAAAAAAAATATATATATATATATCTATAAATATAAATTATTTAATATAATTTTATCTTTTGTTAAAGAACTTGTACAATATTAGTTTAACACAAAAATATATATTATATATATGTATAATTTGTATATTATACATGACAATTGTATTGTGTATCATGTATTTATATAATTGTAATTACGAATAAAATATAAATATATATATATATATAGCGGTCGGATTGCGGGTAGATGGATTTGAATTATTAGACCCATCACCCGACCCGAAAATAGTGAGTTGTAATATTTTCCAATCGTGATTATTTTTTAAAAAATTTCAACCGGTGGTTTTCGAAAGGTTTGATTCGATTCGAGCGGATATAGTGGGTTGTGCGGGTTTATGTATACCCCTAATGTTATCTTTCACGATACAAGTTTGAGCTAATGTACTAAAATTTATCAATTTACACATATAATAATGAATAATTAAAATCTTGTAAATGACAATATTGGGACTAAGAAATAATAATTATTGTTTCCGTCTTTTCTTCCTAATTTTATACATACCACTTTCAAATACCTAAAATGTTTGGAAACTTCTTGAACCAAGTGAGCACATTAATCATTATATTTATGTTAATTACGTATCAGTTTTTAATACATGAAACAATTATATATAGAGAAAAGTATCATAAAATAAATATTTTTTAGAAGTAGAATATTTTTACTATTGTTTTAAAGCTATTTCGGGACCTTAAAATTATGCCGCATTGTATTGATATTGAGTTTCGACTTGATTTATATATGAGAGATTCTCCTTAATAATTTTACGACCGTAATGAGGGTTTCATTAAAAAAAATGAAAATAATAGTAAAAAGAGGAGATTGGATAATTATTTAAATATTCCTGATTTCATATTTATTTGTATATTCCTAGAATGGAAAAAAATAATATAAAAAAATAGAACTGTATTATATCAAATTTTCAAAAAGGTACATGCAAATAAGATCGAAAAACATGAATGACATAATATTTTTTGTGGAATTGAAACCAAAAGCAAGTGGAATCGGAAAAAGGGGCATTCGTGGAAATGTACACCTAACCTGATGGATTCCATTGTGAAAAAGTAAAAATACCACCAATATTTAGGCAAAATAACAAAATGACAACAAATTAAAGTAAAAAAGGGTTTGGGTATTTTAGCAAAAACTTTTACTGTTTATAATCAAATTTCATTAGATAGCAAACTATTTGCTATAATTTGAGTAAACTCACCCTAATTTGAGTATTTTCTACTTTTGAGGTGTTCCAAAAAAAGGTTGTCAAAAAAAGCTAAAAACAAACAAACAAAAGAAAAAAGAAAAAATGTGAGAAAGTTGCGAGTTTGTGCCTTTGCCATACGACCATATCGAAGTTTCTAACTAAAAGGAAGAAGACATTGTTACACATAATTAGGGATGACAATGGACCGGGTCGAACTGGTCCAGTACTTGGACCCGCCTTGTGAGACCCGATTCAACGGTCCTGGATCGGGTCTAGGTCTAAAAATTGAATCCGCTAAGTCTCGGGTCCGATGAGACCCGATCCGGAAAATCAAGTTGAATAGCAATTAGGGGGAGGTCACCACTCACCAGACGCACGCTGCCTTAGCATCTCTCAGTTTGAAAGTTTGGAGCTTTATTGCATAGTCAAGTTTGATTTGCTCAAGTTGGGTTTGCTGTAATATTTGTCATTCTTTCTTAATACTGTTGTTATTTGTGTCCGTTCTTGCTAAAATGGGCTCTATCAATCTCAGCAATTTGTCTTAAAGTTAGGAGCTTTGTTTACTTTAGTTCTTGATTTTGCACAGTAGGTTTTATTTGAAATTCTAGACACGGATGACAATTTCTTGTCTGTATTTTTATATATTTAGGGATTTTATTTGAAGTTTGCATAATTTGCTTCATTGCTTGTACGATATACTTATTTGTAAAATCTTCGCTGCTGTATGTGAGTTTGCAAACAAAAATTGGTGTTGATTTTAGGTGAAATCATAGGAGAAACATCAGAAAGTTTCAATTATGTCTCCTGAGATTGAGATTGAGGCCATAGAAGGCATTAAGGAAAGCAATCCCGATCAAGTCAATTCTCAACTTAGTAGGTTGAAATAATGACCTCAGCATTAGACTCAAAGGTATAAACTTCAAACTGCAAATGTAATCCTCTGAAACACAATATTGTTTTACTTTTTTTATTTTATATTTGTCATGAAATTTCTTGTGCAGATCCACCCAGTGTTGTTCATTGAGCTATCATGCTGAACTTCTAAAGCTTTGTAAAAAAATTACTATTAATAACTATTGACCTTGAAAAGGATCAGTTGCTGTCCTCCCATTTAGCCTCAGAATAAGCAATACCAAACAAATCTTGGCATGCTTATTCCACAACTCTGAATTGTTCAATATATATAGTTCAAACTAATCACCCCCCACCCCTACCACCTTCCCCCCAAAACCGCCCCCGCCCCGTGTTTTTCATGGTTCTGGGCGTACGAATTCGTACTTTACCGGTAAAAAAAATTGTGAAAAACGGTGATTTTTGGACTGTATAATACGTCGAGACATTTTCAGAAGCTATTGAGTCTTGCATTTGTCACATTTGTGTTATTGTATGTGCTTGACCTGTGATTAGTGTTGCTTTGATGGTTGATATTTTTTCTCTTTGCCTGTGAGCATGCTGTAATTTGAAATGTATTCTAGTTTGTATTGTTTTGAAGCACCGCTTTTCCTGGAAGCTTGTGACTCTGTGCTACCGGAGTTGTTCCTTTTGTACATAAGATTGTACCTTGAGGGTGAATTAGCAGATTATTGTTTTGTACAAATTCTTATTTAGTTAATTGATATGCCATTTTAAGGTTGTGTGTTTAAGGTTTTAGTTTCTTAATTGAACTTTCATTTCTTCACTCTTTCATTTTGTGTCTTAATTTTTTGGAGTTATTAAAGGTGCTTAATTTAAATTCTTTTTGCAAGTTTATGTTTTCATGCATCGTGTTAAATTTATATATTTAAATAGGTCGAAAAAGGGTTGAACGTATGGAAAATGGGTCGAATGGATTTAAATAGATTAAATAAGTCAAATACGGGTAAAAAATAGGTCAAACGGATATAAAAGTGTGTTTGTTGTGTGAAAAATGGGTCTAACGGAACAAAAATATGACAAACGGACAAAAAATGGATAAATGGGGCCAAAACAGGTCGGGTTTGGACCCGGGTCCAACGGGTCCAAAAATGGACCCAATGGGTCCAGCGGGTCTGGATAGGGTAATGTACATACCGAGCATGCTAACCTCTCAGTAACAATGTAGTAGTGTTCTCTGACACATAGTACATGACCGTGCACCCCCTTTTGTACCTGAACAACACGGAATTACCAAAGAGTCCTCACCCTCAACTATAAATACTCCGAGAGTCATCTTCTTCAATAAGCAAGCTTTACATTATAAGCACCTCTACTGCAATCCCTCTCTAGCACACCTGAAACTCCATTCATGTGTCACTGATTTGAGCATTAGAGAGCCAAAATTGGACATTCCCCCATATTCCCCAAATTGCCTATCTAACGTTTTGCTTTGTGTTTGCCTGGCAGGTTAGAATCCAGACTTATTGGAGATTCATCTTCATCTTCACCGGAGCACTGTTTCCATTGGTTTCTCATTCCCATATAAATTCTAAGTGGTGTTGTGGTGACACCTCATATCAGACAGAACTTGATTTCGTCATGGATGATGACACGAGGCCTGAGTTGATTATGGAAAGGCTTTACAAGTCCTTGCATGAAAGAAGATACGTCTCCTGGATGGTGTCTGGTCCACGAAGGTCTGGCATGCCATACGTCGGTGCTTTCTGGAAAACAGAAACAGAAGCAGAATTATAATCACGACACGGAACAGGAGCATGGCAGAAAGGATTGGCAAACACACACAACAAGTGGTGCCGTTGGTGTGCATCTTTTGAATTGATTGATGATCAGTGTAGCACCAAATGTGTGGTTAATGCAGATGAGGAATATTAGTTATCCTGCCTCTTAAACTAAGCAGTAATATACAACATGATGGTTGTCTTATATGTTTCTGTTACTATAATAATTTCTGTTAATTTGGATACCTGAATTATGTTATAGCGAAGCTTATAGATCAATCCATATCCATTCGAACTGATTGTGAAGCCAAGGATGACAATACTATATTTGCTGATTAACTACATATAGTTTTCATCTTTGTCTATGCAGAAACCATGGAGTTTAAAGCTGAAGAAATCTGTACACAAATGTTTAGACAGTGTCAGGGCAACCCGTTGCTTATAAAAATCAGCATTTCACGCTTGATGCAATATTCTGCTAAAGATTGGGGTAAGGTTCTGCATAGTAGAGACATTGATTTAGAAGTAGTGGAACATACTATGGGTGAAAGCTATGATGAGTTACCATTTGACTTGAAGCGATGCTTTCTTAATTTGGGGGATTTCCCTCCCGATCATGCCATAACTGTCGAGAAGTAGTACTTGTTGTGGATGGCTCAAGGGTTGATATCAAAGAAACATACAGACAATCGAACACAAATGGAAGTTGCTGAAGATTATTTTACGAAACTTGTTTAGAGAAGTCTGGTCTTGGAGGTGGAAGAGGAGGAGCTTTATCCAGCCATAAAAGGTTCAAGTCATTCAAGGTTCATGACCTTATGCATGACCTCTGCATGTCCAAAGGAAAAGAGGAGGAATTTCTAGAGGTCATTGACCATGTAGATGGGAACAGAGAGAGGTCTTTAGCACGTCATGTTGCCGTATATTTGGATGAGTTTGAATGTTTTAATGATGTTCTTTTGATGATATGTGAACCGGAGCATATCAGATCAGCTGTTTTCTTTGGCACCATAAATCTGTGCAGAAACCAACACGGCCCCGAAAGGTCTCTAACCTTAAGCACTTCAAGAAAGCAAGAATATTGGAGTTTAATGGAGTTCATTTTGGAGTTTGGAAGCTTCCAAGAGGTATAGAGAAGCTTATTTACCTACGATACTTGAGTTTAATTTCCAAGAATGTTATCTCAGCAAGTTTCCTTCATCTTTCATCGACGCCTTCCCCTTATTGGAAACATTGGATTTACGTATACGAGTTTCTTGTGAAATCGTTGTACCTTGGAATGCTATGAGGCACCTGTCAAGATTGAGGCACCTATTCTTACCTCTTGTGTTTAAAACTGATACAAATGGTAAGTTGAAACTGGATACTCTGAAAAGCTTGAGATACTTGAAAACTTCCATACTGGCTTATGTGATGCAGAGGACCTCATACAACTAGAAAACCTTCAGGTGCTTAGAGTAATTGTGGACGGGGATACTATGGATTTAGAGAACACCATCAACGCTTTCACTAGTTTTAAGTTTTCAATACGTCAGTTCTCGGTCGTGCAATCATTGCTGCTGCATAATGGTTTATATTCCTTGGAAATAAAAGGCTATCTTGGATTTGTCGTGTCCGGAAGGGATAATCAGTTCAAACTTTACTAGGATTGTCTTTTAATGGATCTGATTAGATTCGTGAAAACCCCATGCTGTATTGGGTAAACTTCCCAATCTAAGAAGCCTCGTGTCGTGCTACGACGCATTTGCAGGGAAGGAAACGGTGTGCTCTGATGAAGATTTCGATGAACTCATTAGCCTTAAACTATCAGATTTACGGTCTTTGCAGGAATGGGAGGCCGAGGCAGTGGCCATGCGAAAACTTACTACAATATTGACTATCGAGCGGTGCCGTAAGTTGGAAATGCTTTCGTCTGCTGGGCTGACGGAAATATCATGTCTAAAAGCACTGATTTATGCATCGATGCCTAAAGCATTCGAGCATGCAGTTATGGAAATCAAAGAAGAGATGGAGGCTTATGGGATCAACTCTATCAAGTTCATAAATGCTGTTGATCAGGAGGCAGTCTGATGAGGTTACTCTCTTCTAGCCCTTCATAGGAAACTTTAAACTTATTTTTGAACCAAATTCTCTTCTTTGATTATGTAATGATGCAACAAATTCTCAGGAACTACGTGTGTTCCTTGAATTATGGTGGAAGAACAAAATCCTCAAGGCTGCTGTTGGAACCTCCATTTGTTTGATCTTGTGTTGTAATGCAACATACTTGGTTGAGCAATTTGTTGTAGTGTTTCATAAACTCGAAAATGAGATATTTGGTTAAACTAGTATAGTGCCGATTATTCCAAGCTAACTCGGCTTTCAATGGTTTGATTTTCATTCGAGAAATACTACGAGACTGTTTGGTTAAGTCTATTCTAAGAAGCTTATTCGTATGTTATATACTTTATAGAGGAAAAAAAAAAAAGAAGTTGTCCCCTAATGTATAGCAATTTTTTATCCAATCATTGAAATGATTTAAGTTCTTATTCGAGCTGCCACCAAAATATTTTGATGTAACAATTTGAAAATTTTATCAAAATTCGAATGACAACTTTAAACATCTAAAATTTTGAATAAAAAAATTGGAAAAAAATTATCGTAATTTGAGGAACAACTTATTTTTTTCTCTACTTTATAAATGCTTATTTGGCCTTAAACAGTATAATCTTATCGTAAATTTTACAGATTACTCGAATTAAACAAAATCAAGGTTCGTATCACAAAATAAAATTTCTTGTTAGGCATTCTAAGAATAATACATGAAAAATTAAACCATTTCAAAGACGGTATGAATTCAAGAATTAGACGCGATTATAACTCAAAAGTTGTTAACATGGTCAAAGACTATAGTTACTTGGTGTTGAATGACCTTGTGCTTACTTCTTTATTCCTTAACGACTTTTCATAGAGTTAATTAATGTTCTAGATCATTCATTACATTACCATTTGTACTTCATTATACGTCATACTTTGATATAGAACAGAGATATAGAGTATCATAATAAGAAAACAAATTATTTAAATGTATATTTATATTGACTTTTTTCATTTGATGTAATTACATACTAATTTTTATTATTAAAAAAATCGCAAAATTCTCTGATCGTCCCTTAGACAATTATCATAAAAATCGTAGCAAATGAGGGTCTGTGTTAAATTGGGTTAGTTTTGAGTATCGTCAGAATGAAATATGATAGACATCATACCAATATAAAAAGTATCATTAATCAACAATATTGACTTTTGTAAATTAAATTTTGACACCTAACAATTCGGATGAAAGGAGAATGAATACTATCAAACTCAAGAATGACCTTAACTTTATACTAGTAATTCCGCATCCTCTATACATGTGTAAAGAAAAAATATTATTATTTAAATATATTAAATTAAATTATTTATCTTAATATAAATTTAGTAATTGTATATTAATAAGAAATAGTTAAAATATAAATTTAAAAAAATAAAAAAAATGAGAATAAAAGTGGGATGAGAGAAAAGTAGAAATAATCGATCAATAAACACGTTCCGCATAAATGGAGAAAAATAAATAAATTAAATTAAATAAAAAAAAAATAGACACCAAGTACAAGAGATCACCATTGCTTCTCGCGGTTAATAATATAGTATAGATAAAATAAAAGAATAATTTTATAATTGCAACAAACTTCAACACTAGTATATGTTAAAATTTCCAAATTTAAATTGATAATTATTTCTCCCGTTACAATAGGGTCGTCTCTTAGTAAACGCGTTCATATGGTACAGACAAAAGATTTAGTGATATTTAAGGTTTAAGGTAAACTTTCAGTTATTTGTATTTATTCCCAGAGATCTAATGTTTTTATTTTTCTAATGCCCCACAATAGTGTTAGCTATTTTTAATCAGTTCACATTACACTACCAACAAAGATGACGTGGGGTAAATAACAATTGCTGGCATCACAATTATGTCCGTTATTAAAGGAAATTAACTCCATTGACTTGGCGTGTTGAAGCAACATGAGAAATTATTGGTTAATAAGAAATAAAATATATATTCACGCAATGTAAATAGCATCAACTTAATTAGATAAATACGGTAAATTAAATAGGTTACCCACCAATATATATATATATATATATATATACAAATTAAGATGCTCATAGTTGGCTACAAAAATTAATCCTGATAATTATAGATATATTAAAAGATGGGATTAATAACTAAGGAAATAAATTGCTTTGATAAGAAGTAGAATCCAACCTTGTCTAATTAAAGATGAATGAGTCTTACCACTCAATCGCTTCTCATTATAAAAGTATCACATTAAATGCCTTTTTTTTGGTTACTTTAGAAGCTCTACCTTAGTTTTTTACTTACTAATATATTCTTGTGATAAAAATAGAAAAAAAAAAAAAAAAAAACATATGCAAAGTCAGGGAATTATATACCATATTTCTTGAGTTTTGGGGTAACTACAACTTAATCCACCTGAATTTATTAATTATACAAGGAATCTTGACATGTGGTGTAAAAATAATCCTAACAGAAATTGCAATACCATAATAGCACCGCCACACAATAAATTTTTTGCACCAAAAATGAAATATGAAGAATCCAAAAGCAAATAATAATAGTATCAGAAAGACTGATTAATTTGTAATTAGTAATTACCACAAACTCATGAACAGTATATGCAGTATGCCCATTATAACGTGCATCTGGACCGTTAAACTGCTAAATCAAGATCGATTTATTGCAATTCAGGTGAATATATAAAGAAAACATTTTATACATATATACTATTTCCCTTTGACCCTATCCTGGTGAATAAACCAAAGAAGCCTCTTTGTTCCTTCTATTTTCCTCAATATTTTAAGCCCCTTTTAAGGGCGTGGTAATATAGGCAACATAAAATACTGAAATCACCCCCTTACGACGTTGCTTCTTGAAGTTGACACTAAATTTTACTCGCTTGGTTGAACTATTTTTTCAGCTCATATATGGGGTCTGTACTTGGGTATAAATACATGTGTCCGAGGTCTAATAAGTGGATTAGTAAATTATTACTAAAATTGATTAGTGAGTGAAAATGGTGAAAGCTGCTTGCGTTGACAAGAATGGAGTGAGGAAAGGTGCCTGGAGTGAAGAAGAAGACAATAAGTTGAGAGCTTATGTTCTCAGATACGGCCACTGGAACTGGAGATTACTTCCCAAGTATGCTGGTAAGAAATCAATCATCATACGAAGACGACTAATTCAAGTAAATTTATTCTGATTTTTGTGTTCTTATTTTTGTGGTTTAGTATCTTTGAGCCTCTAGGAGGCAGGAGCTCTAGGGCACTGTCATGTTGCGTCTTGAATTGGGAACATGACAAAAGATACATAATATGTATACATATATGTGTGTGTATTTGAACAGAGAAAGTTATATGGAAAATTGTATGTGTTTTCCAGGTCTAGCGAGATGTGGGAAGAGTTGCAGATTGCGTTGGATGAACTACCTGAAACCCGGTGTTAGACGTGGAAATTACACGAAAGAAGAACGAGATCTGATCACAGAACTTCATGATGAGCTTGGAAACAAGTATGATCCAAAGTTTATTAGTACAATATGTTATATAATATATATTACATTAGTCATTTTCATTACACACGTATAGTTTATATTCATTCATATGATATAGACAGATATTAATAAGCTAGTCTATGTTGATGGTTGAATAATTAAGACTGATATATCTTCAATTTTGTTCAAGGAAAACTGCAAAAAATTGTTCTTGCGTACGTTTAGGCTTATATACGAAGGGGTTTTTTCCGCACCCAATAATTTAACCTTCTGGCTTCTCTAATTGTTAAAAAAAAATTCTATAATTTTTTAACTGCTCTGGTAACAAACAAGTACAACTAAAAGTCTAAAACCCTCATAGGAGAGAGTGTGATTCATATAATTATCAGTTTTGGGGAAAGGTAAATTATTATTCAGGAAGGTAAATTAATTAAATCAAAGTTCAAGAAAAAGTAAGCACATGTGTAAAATGGATTGAAGGAAAATTATAGGAAAAGTAGGGGTCATAGATTTTAATTGGAAATCGAACTCAAATAGATGAGTTATAAAAAAAAAAACAAGATTTTAATTGAAAAACCACAACTTTTCAATGCCTATATATTAGTAAAAGTGTAAAACCACTTGAAGCTTTGTTATTTACAAATTTTAAAGTTTTAAAAAATCATTGCATGTAGGGTCCTTTATTTTGCTAAAATTGTTTATTTGATAGAACTATAATTGAATGATTCAGTGCGTAAAATTTCGAAAACAATAAAAAACTAACAAAACTGAAAAGTGAGAAAATAAATGATACAATCATAAATAGGTAGTACTTAACGGGACAAAATTAATTATAATTTCGACAATTTTGCTTAATGCATTATGTTTGCACACAGGTGGTCTGCCATAGCAGCAAAATTGCCCGGAAGAAGCGACAATGATGTGAAGAACTACTGGCACGCACACGTCAAGAAAGGCAACAGATCAAGAGCAAGCACTAAGTCATGCAAGCAGGCTGCTGAAACTTCCCTGGAAGAGAAACCCTCAGAAAAGATCCATAATCTTGATGAGAAACCATTGGATTTATACATTTTGGAATCACTGTCAAGCTACAATTCAGGTGTAAATTGGGATCAGGATTCACCGATTTCTGTAGAACGAAACTGCTCCGGAATGTTGTCGGGATCGGGTTCTTCGATGTTGAATTGGGAGGCATATGACGACAGCGTCTCTTCTTCGTCGGATTTGTTCTCGGAATTGATTGGGGATAGCTTCTGGACTGAACCATTCGTGTTGGACACCTATGATAAAGTAGATTTCGGTTTTTCGGAATTTGGTGAGGGTGGAGTTTTTTCTCCTGATCTTTCAAGTTATTATAATGCCATCAATTTGTCTTAAAGGTGTATACAAGAGCTAGAACTATATGTAGATCGGGTGACTTCGGTGATCGAAAGTTTTGCATTGATCAAAATGATAGAAAAACATAAAAGAGTTGTAGTAGTAAAAGTAGGATTAATGGAAAAGGTTATTGCTATGATGTTCAGAATTAAGCGGTATTTTATTCTATTTTTACTAGTAAATAATATTTATACCCTTAATATATGCAATGTTAGATAAAAATGAATGGTTAGACTGTTCTCGTTAATAAAATATAGATCATTATGCTTCCAGTTACGAATTCAACAGGGACATTATCAAGAGTATTTTTGCAATTTTATTCGCCAGAAATGCAATAAGAGAGATTTTAATTTTCGTCTTATTAATGAAATTGCACCATAAAATTACAAATGATTAAATCTTTTGTTGTGGTCCTTCCTTTTCGAGCTTGCTAGCGAGGTTTAAATTAATATCAAGCAAGGTCCAATTTCAGACGAATAAATGATTTAATGATAAGCATTAAAATCAATAATAATTATCTTTTTATTAAAAAAAAATCCAGTTAAAGTGAGATGAGTTTTATATTTGAATGTAGTAATTTGATTCGTTTCAATGAAAAAATTCAAACACTTCATATCAAAAATTTATGTAAGTCCACCGTAATGCTTAAACGTAACTCAAAATAAATATTAGAATTTGAGTTTAAAAAAAAGAAATTGTATATAATAAGTTAGTGATTTTGTTATTCTATTAATCATCTGTGCATAATGTGGTTCATTCATAAATATAGGTCAACCGACAACCTATGCCTTTCTTGATCTAATCCGAGAAATAAATTATCATACAAGTCAATGACGTCAACAGTGACGCCAGCCTCAGTGACGCAATCACCATTGAAAAATAAATACACTCGAGGTGTGGCCTAGTTACACAAATTTCCCTCAAGATTTGATGAATTATAGAACCATTGAAAAATTCACATTACAGGAAATTAGAAATTTTGTTGATTTCATATTTAAAATTTTAGGAATTTCCTATTTTGCACTTAATAATGACGAATTAATATTTAATATATCATATATGTGTGTGTATTTGAACAGAGAAAGTTATATGGAAAATTGTATGTCTTTTCCAGGTCTAGCGAGATGTGGGAAGAGTTGCAGATTGCGTTGGATGAACTACCTGAAACCCGGTGTTAGACGTGGAAATTACACGAAAGAAGAACGAGATCTGATCACAGAACTTCATGATGAGCTTGGAAACAAGTATGATCCAAAGTTTATTAGTACAATATCATATGTATAATATATATTACATTAGTCATTTTCAATATACAACATATATAGTTGATATTCATATGTATGATATAGACAGATATTAATAAGCTAGTGTATGCTGTTAGTTGAATAATTAAGACTGATACATCTTCAATTTTGTTGAAGGAAAACGGCAAAAATTGTTCTTGCGTACGTCTAGGTTTATATATGCAGGATTTTTTCCCCATCCAATCTAACCTTTTGGCTTCTCTAATTGTTATAAAAAAAATTCCTATAACTTTTAACTGCTCAGATAACAAACAAGTACAACTAAAAGTCGAAAACCCTCATAGGAGAGAGTGTAATTCATATAATTATCAGTTTTGGGGCAAGGTAAATTATTATTCAGAAACGTAAATTAAGGGAAAAATACAAAATCGGGATAATAACTGACCCCTACTAGCAATTTTAGGACACCAATTTTTCCGGCGACAAAAGTGTCCAATAACTCCCAAAATATGTCAATTTCAGGACAAAGGTCGCCGGAGATAGCTGACGTGGCGCCGGAGTGCTGATGTGGACATATACACGGTACACGTGGCATATGACACATCAGCTTTTAAATGAGTCATATGCCACGTCAGCACTCAGGTGCCACGTTAGCTATCTCCGGCAACCTTTGTCCTGAAATTGTCACATTTCGGGAGTTATTGGACACTTTTGTCGCCGGAGTAATTTTGTGTCCTAAAATTGCTAGTGGGGGTCACTTCATGTCCCGATTTTGTAATTTTCTTGAATCTTGTTTTTATGGTAGAGATCATGAGATTTGCTAGGTTTGATGATTAGTTAGGTTTCGGAGCTTTTATGCATCTCTTGCCTATTTGTTGATTTAGAGCTTGAATTGATGCAGCGATAACGGCTGTTAACTGTGCGGGTTTTGCACCTGTACCAGTTAACGTGTAACACCCCAGAGTGAAGGACGCCACATCCCCCGCACCATAGCCTAACACGTGAAACGAAATGGGGATTCCGTCCACGCATCAAGCCATGGCGAACGGGTGACAAACAAAAATCCAACCTAAGCTAGGCGGTCTAGACCCTACTCAGAGCGCGCAATAAAACATATAACGAATGCGGAAGCACCAGAATCTCAAAAACTAACATACATACTCGAGCATAAACAAGATAAATCAAAATTGGCGAGCCAAGTTATACAAACCTTTACAAGTTCAAATTAAAGACATAACTTATACATATTTCAAAATTAGCAAAATGCATAAAGAAAACAAAATACAATGCATGTGACTCGAGCTATCCACAACCACGACACAAGACAACCGCCTAGCTCCAACTCCCAAACGAAAACTTGCAAACTTAAATCAAAGGGGGTTAATCATACCCCTACAACATTTGGGGAAGAAAGGTGCCCCTCTCAACCCCCACTTATAAACTTAATGAGACGGGGGATCCTCCCGCTCCTTCGACGGGTCACGTAGCACACCGTCGGCTCAAGAAGACCCACCTTCCCCTCGACCTCCCGAGGATGGGTTAAGTCTCCCTTTTGTGGAGAAGTATACAGGGGTTGCAATCGACGACCCCATGGCCGACCCGGGTCTCCCTTACATACAACTCCGGGGCCCGAACTTACACTTACACTTATCACACTAACCATACATAGCTTATCCACAAGTCATATCATGCTTATACACACACACACACACTTATCAAAGCTTGTCAAAGTAAACGAAAATAGAGCTTATACACACACACACACACATAAGCATTGCTGAGCATCTAATTGGTACATATTCGAGTCTAAGTCTCGGGTGTTGTGTTCTTGTGTTTTAATTAGAGCCCCTTCCGGAAGCCAACAATCCTGAGGTCTAGGTGGTTGTTCACTTGTTTTGGCCCTTTTGCTCCCACTCTTTTGCTATAAGGTGAGGTTTAGGACTTTTCTTTTAGATATGAATCTGATGGCCTTTATGTGATGAATTCTCACCCCGCATGCGACTATATACTTATTATATAGTAAATATGAGTGTTTAAGCTATGTTTATGATCTTATGAATCCCTTTGGAATTATGAAAACGGTATAAGTATGAGTATATGTAAGCTTAGGTTTTGAATCTCTTTTTGTACGTTATAATTGGTATGAGCGAAGTATGCCCTGAAAGATGGAAAGTTTGGTATGATTGGTAAGATGGGCCCCGGGAATTGTGGGTAAGGAATGATCGGGACGGCAAGATATGTGATTATTATTTGTATTGGTGGATTGTGAATCAGGATAGGCTTTCTTTATGTGTAATATGTTAAGTTTTGAAATGCTTTGGAATGCAAAACCCTAGCCCGATTCATGGTTGCCCCCTTTTTATACATGCTCTGTTTTATACGTATTTATGTGTGTGGGTGTGTTAGCCCCCTCACTCAGTCAAGTTGTAGACTGACCCTCTCCTTTACCCTTTCCGGTTGACCGAGTTAGGCAGGGAAGTGCGTCGTCTAGAGTCGTACTTGTTGGAATTAGATTGTGATTAGAATTTTCCTATAATTTCAATTATGAGAAAATTACAAAATCGGGACATGAAGTGATCCCCACTAGCAATTTTAGGACACAAAATTACTCTGGCGACAAAAGTGTCCAATAACTCCCGAAATGTGACAATTTCAGGACAAAGGTCGCCGGAGATAGCTGACGTGGCGCCTGAGTGCTGACGTGGCATATGACTCATTTAAAAGCTGATGTGTCATATGCCACGTGTCCGTGTATATGTCCACATCAGCACTCCGGCGCCACATCAGCTATCTCCGGCAACCTTTGTCCTGAAATTGACACATTTTGGCGGGAGTTATTGGACACTTTTGTCGCCGGAGAAATTGGTGTCCTGAAATTGCTAGTAGGGGTTAGTTACTGTCCCGATTTTGTATTTTTCCCCGTAAATTAATTAAATGAAAGTTCAAGAAAAAGTAAGCATATATGTAAAATGGGATGAATGAAAATTATACGAAAAATAGGGGTCTTGGGTTTTAATTGAAAATCGGTCAAACTCAAATAAATGAGCTATAGAAAAAAAATAATAATATAATTGAAAAACCACAAGTTTTTCTATGCCTATTAGTCAAAGTGTAAAACCAATTGAAGCTTCGTTATTTACTAATTTTAAATCTATAAAAAATCATTGTATTTAGGGTCCTTTATTTTGCTAAAATTGTTAATTTGATAAAACTATAATTGATTGCTTAAATTTCGAAAACAATCACAATCATAAATAGGTAGTACTTACGGGACAAAATTTTGCTTAATGCATTATGTTTGCACACAGATGGTCTGCCATAGCAGCAAAATTGCCCGGAAGAAGCGACAATGATGTGAAAAACTACTGGCACGCACACATCAAGAAACGCAGCAGATCACCGTGTGGGGGTTTTATCCTTCCAATGTGTTGGGTAGCCCCTTGTGGCCACCAGAGACCGTCCTCCTACCTTGTGGGGCCGTGAGTCACCGTGATTTACCTCCTCTCCTACTGGTGTGGGGTCACTTAGGAGGGGCGCCTAAGGTGGGCGATTCTACCTTTTGGAACAAGAAACGCAGCAGATCAAGAGCAAGCACTAAATCATGCAAGCAGGCTGCTGAAACATGCATGGAAGAGAAACACTCAGAAAAGATCCATAATCTTGATGAGAAACCATCGGATTTATACATTTTGGAATCACTGTCAAGCTCCAATTCAGGTGTAAACTGGGATCAGGATTCATCAATATCCATGGAGCAAACTTGCTCCAGAGTGCTTTCGGGGTCGAGTTCTTTGGGGTTGAATTGTGAGGCATATGACGACAGTGTTTCTTCTTCGTCGGATTTGTTCTCGGAATTGATTGGGGATAACTTCTGGACTGAGCCATTCGTATTGGACACCTATAACAGAGTGGATTTCGGTTTTTCGGAATTTGGTGAGGGTTGAGTTTTTTCTCCTGATCTCTCAAGTTATTATGATGCCATCAATTTGTCCTAAAGGTGTAGTATACAAGAGCTAGAACTATTTGTAGATCGGGTGAGTTCGATGATCGGAAGTTTTTGCATTCATCACAATGATAGAAAAACATAAAAGAGTTGTACCAAAAGTCAGGAACCTTTTTTTTTTTTTTTTTTCATAAACGGGTCAGAAAGGCTGTAGGGTTGAAAAACAAGGTCTCCACCTCATTTATTCCAAAGTGCTCACAAAATACAACATGACCAGCCATGAATCGAACAAAAAAAAATGTCCAAAAAAATGAAAGACATAAACAATCTCAGGGCAATGTTAACGAACATGAACCTAAAACCTGCAATTCAATTTAGAAGGTTATTCCTAAGATATTCGGAATTAAGCGGTATTTTATTCTATTTTTCCTAGTAAATGACATTTATACCCTTAGTATATGCAATGTTAAATCTTCTATATCAAAATGAATGGTTAGACTGTTCTCGTTAACAAAATATGGATCATTATGCTTCCAGTTACGAATTCAACAGGGATATTATCAAGAGTATTTTTGCAATTTTATTCACCAGAGAAATCCAATAAAAGAGATCATTTTAATTTGCGTCTTATTAATGAAATTGCATCATAAAATTACAAATTATTAAATCTTTTTTCGTGATCCTTTTCGAGCTTGCTAGTGAGGTTTAAATTAATATCAAGCAAGGTCCAATTTCAGAGAAACAAATGATTTTATAATAAGCATTCGTATTTAGATAGTTGGAAAATTAATAATAAACCCCTTTTTTATTGAAAAAAAAAGATAATCCAGTAGTGCTTAAACATTCAATGAAAAAATCAATAACTTGGATTTATATTTGAATGTAGTAATTTGATTCATTTCAATGAAAAAATTCAAACATTTCATATTAAAATGTTATGTAAATCCACCGTAAATGCTTAAACATAACTCAAAATAAATATTAAGAATTTGAGTTTAAATAACAAATTGTATGTAATAAGTTAGAGTATTTGTTATTCTATCAATCATGTGTGCATAGTGTCTGTCGTTCATAAATGTAGGTCAACCTATGCCTTGATCTTTAATCCGTCAAATAAATTATCTTATAAGTCAATGACGCCAACAGTGACGCAATCACATGTTGAGATATAGTTTGTCGTCTAAAGTGATTAATCACTTAAGAAATAATTAACTACTTTTCTAGCCAAGTTTTTATTATTTGATAATTTAGTTGCTTCACAACGTATTTAACTTAGATTCGATCAATTTAAATTTATTATAAGTGGATTTAATTTTCTCTAACTCATTGTAAAAACACAAATTTTATGCTCAATAAAAATGAGCCACGTGTAAATTGTAATATATATTAAATATAGAAAATAAAGACTTTCCATTTTAATTTTAGGAATTTAACAAATAATACTCTTATAATTAATTAATTAATTAATATCTTAATATATATTAAATGCTTTAAAATTCAAAATTTTGCAATAAAATCATACCAAGCCAAATAAAGAAAATCAAACATAATATTCTATAGATCAAATCACATTTTGAAATTTATGGAAGATATTACAAAATCGACCAAGGACCAATCAAATCAAAGTCTTTCTTCGTTAACTAAGGCAAGATTCATCCCTCCTACATCAATAAATAAGAAGGTCCTTCACAATTCGAAGACGCGAATGAGCAAGCAACAAGTAAGGAGAAAGAAGTTCTTAGGTCTCTCTAGCTAGCTAGTTTCTCATCATCTTCGGTGTTCTTTGTGGGAATGGCAGCATAGAAACAAATTGTTAAGAATATTGTTGTGGTCTTTTTCTAACTTGCTAATGAGGTTTGAATCAAGAGGAGTCTAGTGTTTAAGTGAGTAAAGAGATTATGTTTAAATGTAATAATGCTTAAACATAACTCAAAAATAAATATTAAGAATTTGAATTTTATTAAAATAAGAAATGATGTACAAGAATTTGTTATTGTAATATGTAAAATTTGGCCTCAAATTTATCTATATCCAAACACAACTTAGGTAAAGCAATTGAGAAAATTAAAGCTAATTTAATACATATTATAATGATCAATCATGGCGTAACATTATTTTTGTTAGTCAAGAGGGGGTGAATTGAAAAAATTTCTTGCGCAATCCACCCAGATTTGTGTCCTCCAAAACCTGTTCAAGGAACTAGCAAAACTGGAACAGAGACGAGTTTGATACCAGTCTAGAATAATAATAGCAAGAGTGGAGGAACACAAGAGATTTATAGTGGTTGGCCTACCATAACTGTGAAAACACGAGTTGGATAAGTTAGTCCACTACCTAAGGTTTGTAGGCTTAGGATTTTGAACCAGATAGATTAAGCAGATCACAAATACAACAAACGGGAGAGTGGAACCTATGTAACAACGACTAGGGTTCCAACTCAAACCACAAGATAGAGTATCAAGAATGGCTACAAAATCACTATGAGACTAACACAAGAATCTCTATGTGAAAAACAAAACAGCAGCTCTCCAAACTATCTAGTTCGCAATATATAGCTTTAGAAAGATGATCGTTGAGCAATGTTCAAATTGCTCACAATTCCCCAGGTTCCAGCTTCAAGATTTTAACTTGGGAGTGGCGGCTGTTTGACCTGTAACTCAAATTGTCAGCATAAAAAATATTTCTAACAAACTCCCCCTTTTTGAGGATGATAATTTGTTGTGTTAGGAAGCTCCCCCTGTCTTAAGTACCAACTATCTTTACGCTCCCCCTGTCTTAAATACCGATTGATATGAAATTCATAAAGATAGAAAAGGTAAATGAGCAGATAGGGCACAGTACAAAACAAAGACAATGGTGTCAACATCAACACCAGCAATCCAGGTTTGTTTTAGACAAAAAGAAGTAAAAGTCTAAAGAGCATAGTCTAAAGAGCATAATTAACAAGCACAATTACACTCAACAACATAACCACCACTGAACAGCATAACCACCACTTCACTCCCCCTTCATCCTCAAAAAGTTATGGCTTGGATTTCTCGAGAGCGGTAAGGCGCCTGTTGAAGTTGGCTTGTTCGGTACGAATGGCGTCAAGATTTGCATTGATCTGAGCAAGGACAGCGGAGAGGTCAGCACCTTTAGAATGCGACTTAGCAGTTGAGGGTTGCTTTGAAGGTTCAAAGCGCATCCAAGTGGCTGAGTCCTTGTTATAAATAAACTTCATTTTGCTGAGAGTGCGATTGTCAAACCGCTTGTGGTACTTCTGATTTTCTTTCCAGTTATCAGGAAATGGGATCCCTTGATGTACTTTGAGAAGACGCGTGAGCAGCATGAAGTAGGGCAACTTGGTGTTGTTCACATGGCAATATTCCATGTTGCGAAGGATGATACACCCAATGTTGACCTGTATGTTCTGAAGAAATGTAAAAAGCAAGAAGGTACTGACATAACTCATATTAGTGGAATGGTTACCTGATTCCACCGATCCAGAGAGAATAATGAGACTGATGAGTTGATGAATTAGAGCATGCTCAGGAGAGAGAGCTCTTAAGGCAGCGCCTCCGCTAAGAGCCGGTTCATCTCCATTACAGAGAAGATTAATGACATTTTTCTAGTCAAAACGAGGATCATCCGGCCAAGTACCATGCTCAAAGTATTTAATTCCAGAGTGCGGACAACCCAGAAGAGAGTTTACAGATCGTGGAGTGAAGAAGATTTTGTGACCCATAATAAAGGATTTAACTTTAATCGCAGGCCCATCAGATTTGGTGATAAACTCAGCGTTAGCATAGAAAAGTTTGCAAAGCGTAGGATATGCAGTTTCATCTATTTGCAGAAAAGATTTCCAACCCAGTTCCTGAAGACGAGTGACAATGGCACAAGAGGAAAAATGAACAAAATTGACAGAGCGGCCTCTGTTCCATTTTCGGTGCACAAGTTCATTTTCAAAGTAATCATAAGCCTCAAGATTTTGAAATAAAATTTCAGATTTCAAGGAATCAAGTGAGAGATCTTCAACCTTATGTATAACCTCGTATAGTGGAGGCTTTTCATCTTCTGAGAAGTCAGTGAAGATAGTCTCGTCATCTTGTTCAGACGCTTCCTCTGAGTCTGCTGTCTGAACAGAGGGTTTTGGTGAAGATGGGGATGGAGAATCTTTGCAGGTTGAAGGCTTGGAGAGGGATTTCTCCTAGGCGGCCAAGACGATGTTATCATCCGATTCAGTATTGGAATCAGAGGAGAGTTTGCGTTTCGTCATGAAGAAAGACAAGGAAGATGTACCGACGAGATAGAGCGAGAAGATGAAAGAAAAATGAAGTTTTTGGTTAATGAATGACGGGTATCGGACTTGAAAGATTCATTAATTTTGAACATAAAAGTGTCTTTTCATGAGGGCTTTGAACCCCAGCCGTTGGATTAATTCTAGGTTGCAAGATGAATGATGCATCAGAGATCTCAAAATGGTTTTCTTAAGCACGTTTTTAGACTGAAATGCGATTTAAAAATTTTATTAAGAATTTTGAATTTTAACAATGCCCAACAAGTTTTTAATGGAATCAAATTGTTCCAAAGGAAGAGGTTTTGTAAACATATCAGCCAATTGATTCTTACTATCAACATGAAGAATTTTGATGGTGTGATTTTGAATGTGATCACGTAAAAATGATGTTTGATTTCTATATGCTTGGTTTCGGAATGGAAAACAGGAATTTTAGAGATGCATATCGCACTGGTATTATCACAGAAAATGGGTATTTCATATAGGTTCAAACCGTAGTCGGAGAGTGTTCTTTTTAAGGGTGTACATAAACCCGCACAACCCGCTAAATCCGCCCGAACCGAATCAAACCGCCCAAAAACCGCCGGTTGAAATTTTTAAAAAAATAACCGCAGTTGAAAAATATTACAACCCGTTACTTTCGGTTCAGGAGGTGGGTCTAATAATTCAAATCCGCCTACCCACTACCCGACCGCTATACATATATTTATATTTTATTCGTAATTATAGTTATATAAATACATGATACACAATATAATTATCACATATATTATACAAATTACACATATATATAAGATATATTTTTGTGTTAAACTAATATTATACAAGTTCTTTAACAAAAAATAAATTTATATTTATAATATGATATTATTTATTGAATAATGTATATATATATATATATATACATTTACATTGAAATCATTATGTATTAGCTGTAATAAATGATAAACTAGAATAAATTCTCATATTCTTTATATCTTTTTGATTATTGAGTTAAAATTATGAGTATAAAATATTTTTGTTAAAAAAATACATATAAAATTCGTTAAACCGCCAATCCGCCCGTTATAAAACCGTAGTCGCCCAACCCGAACCGCTCGGTTTGAAAAAATAATTATGTATTTACGGTTTATATTTTTACAAACCCGCAAACTTCGGGTCGGGTGACATTTTACTTAGAAACCGCCCATATCCGACCGCGTACACCCCTAGTTCTTTTCATCCAAATGAGTTGTGTGCAGCAGCTACCCATTGCAATGTATTCTGCTTCAGTGGTAGATAGTGCTACGACACCTTGTTTCTTGCATGACCAGCTGACAAGTCCCAACAACTGACATTGACCACTAGAACTCTTGCGATCTACCTTACATCCTGCATAATCAGCATCTGAAAAACCTACTAGATCGAATGTTTGAGTCTTTGGGTACCAAAGACCCACATCCATGGTTCCACTGAGATACCTGAAAATTTTTTTGACAGCTTTAAAGTGAGATATCTTTTGGTTAGCCTAAAATCTAGCACAGAGAGATGTGGCAAAGAGAATATCAGGTCGACTAGCTGTAAGATAGAGTAGATTTCCAATGGCTCCTCGATACATTGTTTGGTCAACGTTTTCTTCCTCAAGGTCCTTTTCAAGTTTGATAGAGTTACATATAGGTGTGGAAATGGGTTTTGAGTCACTCATACCAAATTTCTTAAGAATTTCCTTGATGTACTTCTCTTGAGAGATGAAAGTACCAGTGGAGATCTGCCTGATTTGCAAACCAAGGAAGAAATTTAATTCTTCCATCATGCTCATTTCGAATTTGGATTTCATACATCCTGAGAAATCATCACATAGTTTTGGATTCTGGCTACCAAAGATGATATCATCAACATATATTTGAACAAGTATTACGTCCTTGTTGACTGTTTTGATGAACAGAGTGGTATCTGTAGTACCAATAGAGAACCCATTGTCGGTTAGATAATTTTTGAGTCGATCATACCAAGTACGTGGTGCTTGCTGCAGGCTATACAGAGCCTTTTTCAGTCTGTAAACATGATTAGTGTAGGTTTGATTCTCCCAGGTGGTTGACTCACATATACTTTTTCTGAAATCAAGCCATTTAGAAATGCACTTTTGACATCCATTTGATATAATGTGAAATTGTGGAATCTGGCAAATGCAAGAAGAATTCTGATGGATTCCAGTCTTGCCACAGGAGCAAACGTTTCATCAAAATCGATTCCTTCTTGTTAACAGTAGCCTTTAGCAACATGCCTAGCTTTATTTCGAATAACATTGCCTTCTTCATTCAGTTTATTACGAAATACCCACTTGGTACCAATCACCTGTTGATCAACAGGTTTTTCAACTAACTCCCAGACATTGCTTTTAGTGAACTGAGCAAGTTCTTCTTTTATAGCTTTTATCCAATGCTCATCTTTTAATGCATCTTTTATACCTTTAGGCTCATCAATGAAGAGCATACCTTCGTGATTGGTACTTGTATGAAGCTTAGCTCTAGTCATGATACCAGCTTCTTTATTACCAATGATGTTTTAGGTTGGATGACTAGAGGCATGCTTGAACCTCCATGAGGTCTTTTCCGGAATGGAGGCAGGTTCTTGAGGATCGGCCTCCTGTTTGGGGCATTGATCGTTGTTACCTGACATATCACTTGTTTCCACATGACTGTCCTTTTCACGAACTTGGGAAAACTGAGAAAAGCTTTCGTCAAACACCGGAGGCCCGGTTGGATGAGTAAGAACAGAAATTGAGAGGTTGGGATCTGATTCATCAAATGTAACATGAATAGATTCCTGCACGATTGACTTTCTCTTATCGAAGACCCTATAGGCCCTGTTGTAGCTAGAGTAACCAAGAAAGATCCCTTCATCACATTTTGAATCAAACTTGCCACGAGGGTCCCTGTCATTTAGAATGAAACATTTGCATCCAAAGATTCGAAAATATGAGATGTTAGGCTTTTGATTTTTCCAAAGCTCGTATGGGGTTCTTTTGAGTAAAGGCCTTATAAACACCCTGTTTGATACATAGCAAGCTGTATTTACAGCTTCACCCCAGAAGGATTTGGGTGTATCAAATTCATTCAACATTGTTCTAGCCATTTCTTGAATGACTCTATTTTTCCTTTCCACAACACCGTTTTGTTGAGGTGTTTTAGGAGCAGAGAAATCATGAATATATCCATGAGTATCACAGAAATCTTTGAAGTTTTTCTCATCAAACTCTGTCCCATGATCACTACGTAGTTTGATCACTGAGTTTCCTTTCTCATTTTCCAATTTTTTTATGAGAGGAATGAAGTGCTTAAGTACCTCATTTTTGTGAGTTAAGAATAGAACCCAGGTATACCGTGAGTAATCATCTACAATGACAAAAGTATATCTTTTCTTTCCAAGAGATTCAGTTTTCATTGGACCAAAAAGATCAATATGTAGCAGCTCAAGGGGATGAGAGGTAGTTACCTCAGGTTTAGATTTGAAAGAGGTTCTGATTTGCTTCCCCTTTTGACAGGTAGAGCACACTTTATCTTTGACAAAGTTTACCTTGGGTAGGCCTCTTACCAGTTCTTTGGAGGAAATATGTGAGATGAGTTCCATGTTTGCATGACCAAGGCGTCTGTGCCAGGTCCAGCTTGAATCAACATTCGCAACTAAACACTCAACATATTGATTTGTAAGATCGTCCAGTGTGAAACTGTAAATATTTCTATCTCTCTTGGCAATAAACACAGTTTTCATATTTTTGGAAACAATACATTGTGAAGAAGAAAAATCAATTTGAAAACCACAATCACATAATTGGCTTACACTCAGCAAGTTATGCTCAAGACCATCTACCAGGTATACTTTTTCAATACGGGTACCTGATATAATACCAATGGTTCCTTTGCCTATGATTCTCCCTTTTGCATTATCGGCGAAGACCACATTACCACCGTTAATACCTCGGATCTTGATAAAACATGACTTGTCCCCAGTCATGTGCCGAGAGCAACCACTGTCAAGTATCCATTTTATATTTACAAATGGTTCCTGCAAGATTAGTTGTAGTTATAGGTCCCCTTGCTACAGAGGGTCCTTCAGTGTCAGTTGTAAACCAAGGTTTTTTCGGTCTCCATTCCCATATGCCAAAACCAGAGTTGCCTTTCCTACTTTTGATATTATGCTTAAGCCAACAAGTTTTTGCAATATGACCTTATTTGTTGCACGTATGGCACCTCATTTTTTTGAAAGATTTATATCTCTGATTACTTACTGTAGAGCTATTTATTTTATGAAGAAAACTAGCTACCATTTTGAGAGATAAATGTTCTTCTCTTCAAGGTTTTTAAGAATTTCAGAAGCTCTCTGAAGCTCATTTTTAACCTCTTGCTTTTCTTTTATTACCTTCATAAGGTTTTCTTTAAGAAATTTATTCCTAGCTCTAAATTTTCCAAGTTTCTCTCTAACATCTTTGGAGATAATTTCCTCATTGTCAGATTCAGAGTCATAAAAAGTATTCAAGGAATTTGATTTAGAGGATACCTGACTATCAGCCATAAATCCAACGTAATTTCTTCCTTCCTCCTTATTTGGGAGTTTTGAGAGAACTTTCCTTTTGGATACGAGGATTTCCAACTTGTTGATCAGCCTGGAGATCTCAACATTGATGTCCTCCTCCTTTTGACAAAGGATGCCATAGTAGCATTCATGATCAGACGATAAGGGCGCAGCTTCTCAGCGGGGATCTAAAAGACTTTCATACTTATCTTGTAAATGTTTCCATAGATCATACGCATTATGGTATTTGTTGACATGAGTTTGTTCCTTTTCGCATAAGGAACTTTTAAGAATGATTTTAGCCTTAGCATCTAAAGAGATAAGCCTTTCCTCTTCGGGTTTGTACTCATTCCTTTCAACTATTCCCTGAAAGTTTTTCATGGAAATTTTAGGCCTGTTGACTGCAATTTCCCATAGGTCAAAGTTAATTGAGATGAGATGAACTTCCATCTCCTTTTTCCAGACAGCGTAATTAACTCCATTGAAGAGTGGTGGATCAATGGTGATCATTTTGCCCACACAATGGATCGCACTCCTTGGCGATTAAGCCAATGAAGAGTGGAGAACCTGCTCTGGTACCACTTGTTTGTCAAGAGGGGGGGTGAATTGAAAAAATTTCTTGCGCAGTCCACCCAGATTTGTGTCCTCCAAAACCTGTTCAAGGAACTAGCAAAACTGGAACAGAGACGAGTTTGATACCAGTCTAGAACAATATGAGCAAGAGTAGAGGAACACAAGAGATTTATAGTGGTTGGCCTACCACAACTGTGAAAACACGAGTTGGATAAGTTAGTCCACTACCTAAGGTTTGTAAGCTTAGGATTTTGAACTAGATAGATTAAGCAGATCACAAATGCAACAAACGGGAGAGTGGAACCTATGTAACAACCACTATGGGTCCAACTCAAACCACAAGATAGAGTATCAAGAATGGCTACAAAATCACTATGAGACTAACACAAGAATCTCTATGTGAAAAACAAAACAGCAGCTCTCCAAACTATCTAGTTCGCAATATATATCTTTAGAAAGATGACCGTTGAGCAACATTCAAATTGCTCACAATTCCCCAGGTTCCAGCTTCAGGATTTTGACTTGGGAGTAGCGGCTGTTTGACCTGCAACTCAAATTGTCAGCATAAAAAATATTTCTAACAATTTTCTTTCATTATATTAATTACAGGTTTGTGTTTAAGGATTGACTATTTGAAGTGAGTGGTAATAAGTCAGAAGCATCATGCGTGCATATTACATAATGTCGTTCGTTCATAAATACTCAAATACACAAACTATACCATTAATATACTTTATCTCCTATTTCACTTATATATACGCGTCGTTAAGTACTCAAACATATTATCTTGTAAGTCAGTGACGCTAGCCATAGTGTCGCAATCGCCATATTGGCAATTTGTGGTATAAATAATTAATCATTCAAGAAATTAAATACTTAAGATTAATAAAGAAATAGTTAAATACTTTATAGCCAAGTTTAATTTTTTGTCTAGTTTGAATCATGAATCTTTGTATGTCTACCAGATTTCAGTTAATTTATATACGAGGAGAGGATTTCGGTGAAACTTCACGGTTGGGTTTACAGGTTTTAAAAAATAAAAGCACAAGTTTAATTTGTCGTTAAATAATTTACGTGTCGGGGCCTCTTGCATAGACGCACATATTAGTATTCTTTAGTTTAATCTGGGTGGGGCTTGGCCTAATTCAAGTTGCGGGCTTCTAAACAACCTTCCCAAGACTATAAATGGCATCTTAAGATTCTATAGTATTTAGTATATACCAATGTGTGGCAATATATATATATATATATATATATATATATATATATATATATTTTTTTTTTTTTTTTTTTTTTTTTTGTCCTAAGCTAACTCGAAAGACCCACACAGGAGTCAAGGACCAAAACCAGCTAACCAACGCCATCCGGCGATAGTTCCTATACCCGACGATCACCATCAATAACATGCCCCATACGAGCAAGCTTGTCTGCACTCGTGTTACACGTTCTTGAAACATGTTCGAACTTCACCTCAAAGGCTTTCTAAGAAGCTCCCTACAATCCAGAATCAAGTTTTTTAGAGGGTGATCCTCTACATTCTCCTGGTTGACAAGATTAACCACGACTTCCGAATCAATTTCAACCTCAATCCGGAGATACCTTCTCTCCCAAGCTAAACGAAGCCCTTCACGTAGACCCAAAAGCTCCGCCACCGTTATTGAAACTCTGCCCAACTTCAGAGAATAACCAAACAGCCATTTGCTCAAACTATCCCGTACGAGTCCTCCTGCGGCAGCCAGCTTGGTGTGATTATAGTAACTTCCATCCGAATTAAGTTTAACCCACCCCGGCGATGGATTAAGCCACGGTAATTCTGACCTGTTCTTACTCTGCTTAGGCACTAATTTCTTCATTGAGGACCTCAACAGCCCCAGGAAGTCCTTTATGTTCTACAGCACCAGCCAAGTAGGCTCCCGAATTGCTTGGTAGCGCTATTTATTCCTCCTCTTCCACAAGGTCCAACACACTGCAGCTAGAACAAATTCCCAACAACAGGTAGGCTCCAGAATGTTATCTAGATTGAATTTGAAAGCCTTCTCAATCCAATCTGGTCCAGTAATGCCAAGGAATTGTTGCCAACTATCCTCGGACAGAACTCTTCTCCAAAAGGCACTCGCCAAATCACATCCTCTAAGGATATGTTCCACATCTTCTCTAGCCGCGCAACCTCGCCCACCACGATCAGTAACTCCAAAGTGCCGATCAAAACGCAGGGCATTCGTAAGTAAACTGTCATGCGAGCAGATCCAAAAAAAGAGTTTCACTTTGAGTGGCAGCGCCAAACGCCAGATCCACATCCAAGTTTTCTCCCCTACCTCCACCCTCGGCATGAGAGTATTATACGCCGATTTGCACGAGAATTTCCCATTTTGTGTAACGCCCCGAATTTTATTAATAACATTCTTATGTTTATTATAATTTTATAAATTATATTTTATCATTCTTTCTTTGAATTTCACGAATTCATATTAAACCTAGAATTTCTTTCATAAACTGAAAATATTTATTCGTGAAATAATTACCGAAAATGATTTAATTGTCAACTTGTCTTTAAATGCTCATTCTTTTGAATTGGGGGACTAAATCGCATAACTTTTCCAAGGACTTAAATGATCATATTTTAAAACTATATATCCTTAATTGCATGACTTGATTTCTTGGAGGATTAATTGGTAATTTAAGCATTACACAAGAATCAAGGATGGTGATTCACGTACAAAGCTTCCCCAAGCTTCCTTGATCATTTTATCCCAAAATTCTTCAACATATTTGCTTCCTTTCTTGCTCTCGGTCTAGTCAAGGAAAAGGGAATGAGATTTCAATCAATTTTCTTCAAGAATCTCCAAGGAATATTTGAACTTGAAGCTTGATCATCATCATCTTCTTCCTTCTTCCTTTCTTTAATTTCAAGGTGGGTGTTTTGCATGAATTCATAGTTCTTGATCAAATATATGTGAGCTAGGGTTTGAGAATTATGTGCTAAATGGATTATTTGGTGATGAAGACATGAATATGTGATCATAGCATGATTAATTCATGGAATTCTTGGAAGAATTGAGCTTGAATGATCAATATGAGCTTGAGCATGGAACTTGGAAATCTTGATGGTATTGCATGATTTATATGTTTAAGTGCTATATTATCACTTTTGGAACACATATGCAGTATATTTCCAGAAATTAATAACTTTGTTGATCAAACTTGGAAGAATTGTTGCTTGGTTGTTGTTTCCCGTGAGCATCCCCTGTTTCTGCTCTGTTTTTGTAGTTGCAGAAATTGGGAACGACCGTTCCCAGCCTCAAGGCATTGTGGGAACGGGCGTTCCCACTCTTTTAAACTGAAATTAGGCGGCCGAGCAAGAGAACGGTCGTTCTCATTTTGGCCTGAGTGCCGGAAGGGCCGTTCCCAGCTAAAGGCGCGCTTTTAATTTAAAAACGGTGATGCGTTTTGAAGGGCCACGGGAACGACCCTTCCCATTTACAAAGGGAGGCCGGAACGGCCGTTCCCGTGCGTCTGACAGAACAAAACTTTCTACACAAAATTACATTTTTAGCCCCATGATCGGATGATTTCTTTGACCCCAAATTACTATTATATGATTGATTATATGCTAAAACAAGATGTTATCATGCTACATTGTATTTTGCTCATCATCTCGTTGCATATTCGCCGTTCATCTTATTTGGTCCTGTAACACCCCGACTCACAGTTGGTACAGGTAAATTATGTGATTTAATATTATTTGCGTTTTAGATTATTTGTATAGGACTATTTTGAATTATTTGAACTTATATGAATTATGTGAATTAATGTTGCATGTGATTTATTCGTTTTAATTTGAGTTGGCCTTATTTGGACCCGTAATTGTTGAACCGAACCAACTTGAACCGGGAACCTTGAACCGAACCCGTGAACCGAACCGGTCCAGCCCTTAAAGGCTGAACCATTCTTCCTTTCTCCTTTCTTACGTGAAACAGCAACAACCAAGCTAAGCTAGAAGCCAAAACCCCAAGTTTGATCATCCAACTTCCCAAGCCAAGTTCTCTCTCGTTTCTTCGTCTTTTCTTGAACTTAGGTATGTTTCGGTTTCCCCTCGTCGTGCTCGTCATTTCTACGGTTTAATTTCTGAGTTTGGAGTGAGTTTTGCATGTCTTTGCTTCCCTACGTGAATAGTAAGGGTTTCATGAAAAACTTGGATACTTGCTCTTTGCTTGATGTGTTCGATTCCTAGCTTCATTTATGAGTTATATAGGTTGTATGTGTTGCATTTATGGCATTTAATCCATGGTTGGTTGAGTATTTATGAATGATCATGATTTTAGCTTGAAAGTTGCATACCCTTGATCATGCTTTTTAATTCCGTTTTCTTGAGTTATTTGAGTGTTTATATGTCAAGCATGATTTATATGTATTGTTTGTGCATTTTGAGAAGTTGTGGCAAATTAAAGGGTTGGTTTTGGCCATATTTGGCACCATTTTGGAGCTTCCCCTGTTTCTGTAATAAAATCTCTGCTCCAGCTTTCGAACCAGGCCGGAACGGCCGTTCCCGCCCAGTTTCAAACTGGGAACGACCGTTCCCAGGCCCTTTACTGTTCATGCCGAGAGTGGGAACGACCGTTCCCAGTTTGTACTGGGAACGGGAACGGCCGTTCCCATGGCCGGAACCCTTCTACTGGGTCAAATCCGCGAGGGTGGATTTTTCCTTTTGGAAAAATCCATGGGGGTGGATTTGAGGCAGTAGCTCTGGAAAAATCCGCTAGGGTGGATTTTTCCCTTTGGAAAAATCCATGGGGGTGGATTTTGCCACTTTTTCTCTTTGCCTTGTTTATGCATTTGTATGATTTTAAATGCTTTTCTTTTGCATATTAATTGTTATAATTTGATTGTTTTGCATAATAAATTGTAAATACTTATGTTATGCTTTGATTTGTGAATTCTATGATTTAATTGTGACATTTTATCTATGAACGTGAATCATGCATTTTGCCGAGCGTCTTCTTTGGTTCATATAGAGTCTAAGTCTTGGGCTTTCGTGTTTTCTTTTCAGAGGAGGTTCCAGTTGACGAGCCCGAGGCGTAGGTTGTTCACGTCTGCTCATATTTTTGCCAAGCAAGGTGAGGTTTAGGAATTTTATTAGCTAAGCGACCTAAAGCCTTATGTGATGTTTTCCGGCCGTGCATGTGACTATATATTAAATATATAGATATGTACGTGTTGATTAGAATACTTTTATGATCTTGTGAACAACTTTGTTTTGGAAAAGATATTAAATAAGCTTATGTAAGCTATGTTTTGGAAAAGGCTTTACAATTCTGTTAGCGAGATTGCCATGAAAGATTTGGCATTTGATATGATATGATTTGTATGTGTGGATCCAAGGAGCTACGGGTAAGGAACCCTCGGGACGGTTCGGGCCGTCGAGGTTCGGCCTGTGCGTAGTCTCCATCCGATATATCACACGCGACCCCTGGGAGTTTGGGAAGGTGTGGTATTTCGATGCCTTCGGCGTAAAAAACGGGGAGGGCACGATGTGGGTTCGCTACCCCTCGTGAGTCTGTATATGTCTGGATGGTTAGGGCCGCCGGTGGCTCTTCCATCATTGGTGTAGAGGAGAGTGTATGATTTCCGTTTTGTTTGTTCTGAGGAGTAAAGGTTGGAAGCTCGTTCTCGCCGAGCATTATGTTTTGTTATGTATGTTTGAGAAGTATGAATCGGGATAGTGTTTATGAAATGTTTTAAAGTATATGTATTTGTTTTGGAAAGTTTTAGTTTGTAAAACCTACTCCGGTTCATAGTTTCGCCCTTTGCTTTGTGCTCTGCTCTATATATATGTAGGGTGTGGGTGTGCGTTAGCCCCCTCACTCAGTCAGTTGACTGACTCCTCGTTTACTTTTTTTTTTAGTTGCAGGTTTTGGGAGCGTGAGCTAGGCGGAGAAGTGTGTCTGCTTTATACACTTGTCGGTCTAGGTTTCGTTAGGTGCATTTACATACATGCACTTTATTATTTTGTAGTTGTATAGTTATGATTTGTATATACTTACTTACTATTTTGTTCGAGCCGGGATGGCTTTTGTACAGGATGTGTTGGTACTCATACGTAAATACTATATGGATAGGTGTGTGTTGGTACCTATATATATATATGTGATGATTTTGCTTGTTACTTTTATTTATTCGCTTCCGCGCACTCTGTTTCCGTTTGGTCTAGCTCCGCCTAGCCTAGAGTGTGTGTTTGGTCTCCCGTTCGCTATGATTCGGATTCGGGTGCGGACATTCCATTTCGTATTCGGGTTCGGATTATGGTGCGGGGGATGTGGCCCTACGTGTGGGTGCTACAGGTCCGTTTAGAGTCATGTCTCATGTGTACACGTATTGCTTGCACAGATCAGCTTTCCCAGGACGAGGAGACTGCTCTGTAGAGCGTGTCCCATTTATATTTTGTCAGTAAAGGTGAGGATTAATTGCTAATTCTATAGAATTGTATAACTTTTGTGTGGATTGCATGCCAAACAGTGTATACACTTATAACTGCTCCAAACTCTTGATGCATGTTTATTGAAAGAAAGCCGTGTATCATGTTACAAGTCAGGTTTACCAAAGTATCATGATTGAACCGTGAGCGTATTACCGTGAATGTTGAAGGATCACAACCTTCCCGTTATTGGAGTGATGAAGTTTATTGGAGTGATGTAGCTCATGGAGTGATGTAGTTTATGGAGTGATGTAGTTCATGGAGTGATGGAGTTCTTGGAGTGAAGGAGTCCATGGAGTGTACGGAGCTGAACGCATGAATTGGATATGTGTGCTGTGTAACTACATTACATGATTGCATGTTAGTTAATAAAGTGCTTGATATGAATAGTTGTAATCTCGGGCGAGTTCTATGTTATTCTGAACTTGTATTACTTTTAATTATAAAACCTTACCCGGGGTTATAACTTGCCTATTACCTGCGCTAATATGTATTTATGTCCTCACTCAGTCTTCCATGGACTGACGCCCCACTTTTCAGGTTGTCGCGGTCGTGTGCTAGGCGGGAGTCGAGTCAGGTCTTGCATTCCACCGAGTCTAGCATTTTACTTTCATGTACAGAACTTTTGGTATCATGTTATGATCGTTGTTACCACATTTTGAACATTTTGATATGTATAGGATGCAAGAGATGATAATGTATTGATAAGAGATGGTACTATTTGTATTGATGACTTTAATGCTTCCACTTTACTTTCATGCATTTTGTTAGTTGTTTTGAGTTAGTCCCGCCTAGCTAGCTTGTTTCTTTTTACTTGTCACCCGTTCGCTGTAGGTTGGTTCATGTACAGACTATCCATTTCGTGTGTGAATCGACCTATAGTGCGGGGGTGTGGCATCCCCATGTGTCGGGATGCTACATCTTAAGTGGTATCAGAGCCCGGTTGTAAAATCGAGGTTCTAGTGTCGTGTCTTGTGGGTCTAGGTCGAACGGCATAGGATTATTGGAGAATTACAAGTCTTGCACCTTATGTGGGACTACTTGAACCTAGTTGAATTTATGAATTAAGTGGACTATGTACTCCATTTGCATCTTATGATTTTGACCTCAATATGTTCATTAGCATTCTCTAATCCAACATGCATATTTAGTGTCTCAGTTACAGGATGCCTCGAGGTAGACATCACTGTGAGCATACCCCTAGACATAGGAGACACCGTCATGATCCTTCTCCTCATGTTCCTTTACCCCCTCCTACTCAACCACAAGATTTCATGAATACAGTGGTCGGGTTAATTGATTAGAGGCTTCAGGGACGGGTTCCTACGGCTCTACCTGCGCCAGTAGCATCACAGGGGAACCCTATTTGGGGTGTACTGCGTGAGTTTCAGGATCAGCATCCTCCAAAATTTTATAGGGGTAATGATATTCAGGCTGAGATGTGGCTTAAAGTGGTCGAGAGAATTTGGCAGCTTATTCCATGTGACACTCAGGAGAAAGCTCGTTGCACTCTTACTTTGATTCAGGGTGAGGCGTACTCCTGGTGGGAGAGTACTCACATTGTATTGGAGGCAGCCGGGAAAGCTATTACTTGGGAAGTGTTTGTCGAGGAGTTCAGAAATAAATTCATTCCACCAACTTCACGTACTCGCAGGCTAAGGGGGTTTACTGAATTGAAACAAGGAGGAAGATCTGTGGGCGAGTACATTGCTAAGTTTGAAAGATTATCTCGCTATGCACCCAATATAGCAAGCGATGGTTTCCACAAGGCAATGCAATTCGTGCAAGGACTCAGGCCAGATATACAGGATGCCTTGAAAGCTGCTAATACGAGTACCTGGGCCAAAGCTACTACTAAAGCTTTGAAGGTTAAGGATTCGGATAATGCAAGGAGGCCTATTCCTTACTTTGAACCGGACCTAGCTTCAGGATCAGGACAAGGTGCTAACACAACGAAAAGGTCCACTACTGATTTGACCCTACCACCTCAGGAGAGACCTAAAGGGAAGAGGTTTCATATTGATAGATCGACTTCAGAGAATGCTCTTGCCACGGCACTACCATCACAGTTAGGGAAGCCCCTTTGCACTTACTATGGACGTGACAACCATACTGCTGAGACTTGTAGGAAACTTCTAAGCTTGTGTATGCGGTGCGGGAGCAATGAACACCTAGCAAACATGTGTCCCAGGCAATGGGGAGTGCTGGCCGGGGGGGTGTGAGGCCACTAGTTCAGGCTCGTGCGTATAATCTAGCAAGAAAGGTGCAGGATGTACAGGGTAATTCGGATGTGGCAGACAGAGGTATCAATTACATCATACCCATAACATGATCAAACGGTGAACGGTACACCTAAACATGCATCTCACGAGCATCATGGGTCTGACTATTATTATTTCTTACTAGTAACGATGTGTTTCTTTGTGGAGGATGAATTACTATGATTGACCTGAGTATACTTGCTCCTTATGTGGTTAATATGATTATACTTGCCTATGTGACATTATGCAATTGTTTCTACAATCTGTTTCCTTGAATTATTTTATGCACTTCGAGAGACGGGGATCTCTCATTTCCTACCGAGAAACGGGGTTTTCTCATTTCTTGTTGAAAGACGGGGTTCTTTCATTCTTATTTAAGAGACGGGGATCCTCTTATGACTTGTGTATCATTCAGAACTTGACAGTGGACCTGGGGACCAAGTCCTTTTAAGGGGGGGAGAATTGTAACGCCCCGAATTTTATTAATTACATTCTTATGTTTATTATAATTTTATAAATTATATTTTATCATACTTTCTTTGAATTTCATGAATTCATATTAAACCTAGAATTTCTTTCATAAACTGAAAATATTTATTCGTGAAATAATTACCGAAAATGATTTAATTGTCAACTTGTCTTTAAATGCTCATTCTTTTGAATTGGGGGACTAAATCGCATAACTTTTCCAAGGACTTAAATGATCATATTTTAAAACTATATATCCTTAATTGCATGACTTGATTTCTTGGAGGATTAATTGGTAATTTAAGCATTACACAAGAATCAAGGATGGTGATTCACGTACAAAGCTTCCCCAAGCTTCCTTGATCATTTTATCCCAAAATTCTTCAACATATTTGCTTCCTTTCTTGCTCTCGGTCCAGTCAAGGAAAAGGGAAAGAGATTTCAATCAATTTTCTTCAAGAATCTCCAAGGAACATTTGAACTTGAAGCTTGATCATCATCATCTTCTTCCTTCTTCCTTTCTTTAATTTCAAGGTGGGTGTTTTGCATGAATTCATAGTTCTTGATCAAATATATGTGAGCTAGGGTTTGAGAATTATGTGTTAAATGGATTATTTGGTGATGAAGACATGAATATGTGATCATAGCATGATTAATTCATGGAATTCTTAGAAGAATCGAGATTGAATGATTAATATGAGCTTGAGCATGGAACTTGGAAATCTTGATGGTATTGCATGATTTATATGTTTAAGTGCTATATTATCACTTTTGGAACACATATGCAGTATATTTCCAGAAATTAATAACTTTGTTGATCAAACTTGGAAGAATTGTTGCTTGGTTGTTGTTTCCCGTGAGCATCCCCTGTTTCTGCTCTGTTTTTGTAGTTGCAGAAACTGGGAACGACCGTTCCCAGCCTCAAGGCATTGTGGGAACGGGCGTTCCCACTCTTTTAGACTGAAATTAGACGGCCGAGCATGGGAACGGTCGTTCCCGCTTTGGCCTGAGTGCCAGAAGGGCCGTTCCCAGCTAAAGGCACGCTTTTAATTTAAAAACGATGATGCGTTTTGAAGGACCACGGGAACGGCCCTTCCCATTTACAAAGGGAGGCCGGAACGGCCGTTCCCGTGCGTCTGACGGAACAAAACTTTCTGCACAAAATTACATTTTTAGCCCCATGATCGGATGATTTCTTTGACCCCAAATTGCTATTATATGGTTGATTATATGCTAAAACAAGATGTTATCATGTTACATTGTATTTTGCTCGTCATCTCGTTGCATATTCGCCGTTCATCTTATTTGGCCCGTTTAGAGTCATGTCTCATGTGTACACGTATTGCTTGCACAGATCAGCTTTCCCAGGACGAGGAGACAGCTCTGTAGAGCGTGTCCCATTTATATTTTGTCAGTAAAGGTAAGGATTAATTGCTAATTCTATAGAATTGTATAACTTTTGTGTGGATTGCAGGCCAAACAGTGTATACACTTATAACTGTTCCGAACTCTTGATGCATGTTTATTGAAAGAAAGCCGTGTATCATGTTACAAGTCATGTTTACCAAAGTATCGTGATTGAACCGTAACTGTATTACAGTGAATGTTGAAGGATCACAACCTTCCCGTTATTGAAGTGATGAAGTTTATTGGAGTGATGTAGTTCATGGAGTGATGTAGTTTATGGAGTGATGTAGTTCATGGAGTGATGGAGTTCTTGGAGTGAAGGAGTCCATGGAGTGTACGGAGCTGAACGCATGAATCGGATATGTGTGCTGTGTAACTACATTGCATGATTGCCTGTTAGTTAATAAAGTGCTTGATATGAATAGTTGTAATCTCGGGCGAGTTCTATGTTATTCTGAACTTGTATTACTTTTAATTATAAAACCTTACCCAGGGTTATAACTTGCTTATTACCTGCGCTAATATGTATTTATGTCCTCACTCAGTCTTCCATGGACTGACGCCCCACTTTTCAGGTTGTCGCGGTCGTGTGCTAGGCGGGAGTCGAGTCAGGTCTTGCATTCCACCGAGTCTAGCATTTTACTTTCATGTACAGAACTTTTGGTATCATGTTATGATCGTTGTTACCACATTTTGAACATTTTGATATGTATAGGATGCAAGAGATGATAATGTATTGATAAGAGATGGTACTATTTGTATTGATGACTTTAATGCTTCCACTTCACTTTCATGCATTTTGTTAGTTGTTTTGAGTTAGTCCTGCCTAGCTAGCCTGTTTCTTTTACTTGTCACCCGTTCGCTGCAGGTTGGTTCATGTACGGACTATCCATTTCGTGTGTAAATCGACCTGTAGTGCGGGGGTGTGGCATCCCCATGTGTCGGGGTGCTACATTTTGAGTTCCCGTCCATATCCGTCTATCCCCGTTTTACTATAAGGTAACGGTATACTGTAAATCGCTTCTTTAATCGCATTCGACAACGGCGTTTTCAGAGCTTGGAGATTCCAGCCCTTATCTTCCCCAATGATATCACACACTCATAAGTCCACATCCTACTCATGAATCTCACTCGGGACGTGTTGTTGGATCACCCCCTGATCAAGCCAATTATCAGTCCAAAGAGCTACACTTTGGCCATTACCCACCCTCCATTTAATCTTTGAGTTGACCTCATGAATACTCTTCACGATACCTTTCCAGGTACGTGAGCTGTTCAGTTTCGGTTCATGGCTCATAAGATCATCACCCTTCAGGTACTTGTTTCGAAATACCCGGCTCCAGATGGTGTCCTTCTCTTGAAGAACTCTCCATCCCGTCTTTGCAAGCAAAGCAATATTGCTTTTTCGCGCTTCGTGAAGCCCCAAGCCCCCATCTTTCTTCTTGCGTATCACTTTCCCCCAACTGACCAAATGTGTTCGTCTCTGCGTAGCATCCGTTGCCCAAAGAAAACTACGGTTGAGATGGTCAAGCTTCTCGCAAACAGAGTTTGGGAACCAGTATGCATATGGTAAGTAGGAATCGCAGACGTCACAGATTGGATAAGAGTCATCCGGGCCTCCAGATTCAAATTCTGTGCTTTCTAGCCTGTTAAACGTTTCTCTACACGTTCGATAACAGTTGAGTAAATGTCTCTCGTGTTACGCCCAAAACCAAACTTAACCCCAAGATAACGCCCCAAATCGCTGCGCTCTTGAATTTCCAGGATGTTGCACAGTTCGTGTCTGGTGCTTTGTGGGACGTATCTTGCAAACAAAACCACTGACTTGTTCAAATTAATCTGGAGACCTGAAGCTGTACTAAATCTCTCCATTACCCTCTTAATACAATGTGCCCCACGAACCGTTGCCCACGCACTCAAGATAATGTCATCGGTAAAAAGCAGATGTGAGATGACGGGGCCACCCCGAGTGGCCGGGATCGGCTTTCACCCCCCCCCCCCTCGATAATAGCTTCTTCATTTAAGTACGTCAATCGTTCCATACACAGAACAAAAAGATAGGGCGAGATCGGGTCTCCCTGTCTTATCCCACAAGAAGGCACAATTGGATCGGTTGGTTCCCCATTCCAAAGCACTGTCGGTTGTATGCAGCACACCATACTCATAATAAGCTTGATAGTGCCCTCCGGAAGATTGAAGAACTCGAGTGTCTCCCTTAGAAAGTCCCATCGAACCCTGTCGTACGCCTTCTCAAGATCGAGTTTAAGGATCATGCCACCTCGCTTGTCCCTAGAGTGGTGAAGTGTATGCAAAAATTCTTGCAGAATCAAAATATTATCATGCGTGCTTCGTCCAGGATAAAGCTGTTTTGGTTCGGGCTGACAATATCCAGGATAAACGGCTTCAATCGGAGGATAAGAGTTTTGGTAATAATCTTCAAAATGACATTGCATAAGGTGGTCGGATGAAATTCTTTAACGGTTTTGGCATTTCCCGATTTCGGTATAAGGCAAATAAAAGCTTTTCCCACTTCCATCGGTACCTTCTCATTTACCAAACAATCATTGACAAAGTTTACCACAGATTCACCAATAATTGGCTAATATTTTTGAAAAAAGAAATGTTGACACCCATCGGGACCAGGGGCTTTGTATGGACTCATGTTTTTGACGACCCCTAGAATCTCTTCTTTACTAGCCACCATACTGAGCCTGTCTCTCAAAGTGTCTGTTATAGTTCTTTGATACCTGCTGCGGCCTAACACTTCCCCAACCCCATCTTCAGTGCACCTAAATAAGTTCGAGTAGTACTCCTACACATGAGTTCTAAGTTCTATTGCATCCGTGCTCCACCGGTCGCCGATACTCAAAGAACAGATTTTATTCCTCCGACGTCGAGTGATCGTTGAGAGATGGAAGAAGCGGGTGTTTTGATCTCCATATCGGAGCCAATCAACTCTCGATTTTTGGAACCATATTTGTTCTTCCTGTCGTAAAAGTTGGTTATATTCATCCGTAAGTTCCCCCAGCAACCTAAGTAGCTTCGGATGCAGTCTGTTCTCCTCCAACTTTTGTATCCCAAGAATTCTAGCTTTGACCTTACGCTTTTTGATAAAGACGTTGCAAAAATGCGATCTGTTCCATGTCCCCAAAATCTCTGGCAGTTTATCCATAGCCCCCAGCACACTCTGCTCTGTCTGCCATATTTGTTCAATTATCGCTCGACACCCCGGATCCGCGTCCCAAGCGATTTCGAATCTGAACTGTCTTTTGCTCGGTGGCGGTTCGATTCCCATGTAGTAGGTAAGTATGGGATGGTGGTCGGAGTGTGTCCTTGGCAAAACGAGTGTCACTCCTTCCGGGAAAAGTATCCTCCAATCTGTGTTGACTAGAACGCGATCTAACTTCTCCAACACCTTCATTCCCCCACTTACCGTGCCTTCCCATGTGTACCGTGGCCCTTGCATAGTTAATTGCATCAGTCCACACATCTCAAAGTGATCTTTGAAAGCTAGGCACCGTGTCCAATTAATGTCCCTTCCTCCTCATTTCTCACAAGGTCCTAAAATCTCATTAAAGTCCCCGGTTAAGAGCCACGGCAAAGTCTGAATTTGGCTGAACGGTTCCAAAGAGGACCATAAATCCTCTCAACGCCCAAGACTAGGGCTTGCATACACCCCTGAACAGAGCCACGCTATCTCTGAACGCGCCCCAATCACAACATGTATCACTTGGTGTGACGCGTGCAGTGCTTCCACTTGCACCCTTTGACTATCCCACAACAACCAAATCCCACCTTCCCTACCATTCGTTGTAGCTCGATAGACGTCTGGGAACCCTAGTTTGGTTGATATACCTGCTGCTCGATTGTCACTGACCTTAGTTTCAAGAAGAAACACCAAGTCAGGCCGATACTCTCGAATCATCTCGCGGAAGTTCCGTCGAAAGTTCTCATTGCCGATACCTTTGCAATTCCACGATAACACTTTCATCGTAAAAAATAAGTAGAAAGGGAATGATTGCTTAGCAATCACCTGTCCTGGTAGCGTCTGCCGCCTCTGCTGACATGCCGGTCTTCGCCGTTTCCTCCCTCCTTCCTAAGTTTCCCCTATCCAGGCGCGTTTCATCTAGTTCTATTGATGGATCAGGTTCCCATGCAAAACTATCATTACCAGCATTTTCCAGATCTCATCCATTGGGTTGAGAGAAATTCTGATCAAACATAGGATTCTTAACTTGTTTCCATCTTTCAGTGACCAAGGCACCAAAGCTGGTTACTTCTCTGTCGGATGCATCCAAAACCTTTTCATGCACGACACTGTTTTCTTTGCTGGTATTAATCTCTCTCGGGCCAGAATTGGGCCCCCTCTCCGTTATCTATTGTGCGTGGAGTAGATCAGCTCCAGGCTTTGGTAATGGGCCAGAGTTTTCCTTATGGGCTGTAAAAGTAAAACTTTCGGTAGTGGGTTGTGGGTTGGCTGCGGTGTTTTTCCCTTTCCTTTGAATCTCTATCCGTGTCCGCGATTTAATTTTCCCTTATTGCGTGATTCTCTCCTTTGATTTGTGCGTATCTCGGCTTGGCTTGAGGGAATCTCCCCTTGCTTGGGGTGCTAAATTCAAGAAACCTTCCCCAAACTTCGGATCCTCCTGCGATTCCATGAAGATACCAAAACGGTTGTCCGTACTAGGGTTAGGGGCTTTCATGGGGTCCCGGGCGCCGCCCCTACTACCGGGTCGGGCCGGGTCGTCCCTTTCGTGCTATCATCCAAGGACCAAATTCTGGGCTCGAAGCCCCCACTACCGCCGCCGTATTCCCTGTTGCATCCGCCCCCTCCTCCATGCGGGTACCGTTCGGCTGTTGTACCGCCTGAACATTATTGTCCAGGTTTTTCTTCTCCGTGCACACATTGTCGCGATGGCCAACCCGGCCACACGTGAAGCATATGGATGGAAGACTCTCGTATGCTATTTGTCGTAACATGCCATCCACCTCCACTATACTACACAATGGTTTATCTAGGTCAATTTGCACGCACACACGGGCATACCTCCCTTTCTCGCCATAGTATGTATTCTTATCAATTTTGAGTGGTACCCTAATGCTCTCTGCCACTCCATGCAGAATCACACTACCATAATACTCTACAGAGAGTTCCGGGATCCGGACCCAAGTAGTAATTTTACGAACCTTGTCCTGAGATGGTTGGAACCTTGGCATCCACTAACGCACAACCAGGTAATGGCCCGCTATCACCCATGGACCCTCTGTGAGGATATACGAAGTCTTCTCCAAGTCACGAACTCTTAGGATATAGCAGCTGTATCCAATATCGATGAGATCATACTCGCCCTGCAATTTCCACATACTGTTTATTCTGGCGGAGAGTAGATTCACATTCACATTACGACCTAGAATCTTGAGGATAAGGGAGTCTCGCCATGGGGCTTGGAGGGACTCTCGAACCTCATCAGCAATAATCACCCTCGGGTATGGCTTTTCTTTAGTGGGTGGCAGGATTTGAATCTTGTCTCGGTCCTCCATACTCCGTTCCTCAAATTTCTTATCTGTTCCTGTGGTCTTTCCCATCAAAGATTGCAGATAAGTTCCTGTTGGTTCAACATCAATCGCGTCAAGCCCGGCTTCCGTGGCCGTTCGTACCTTTTTCGTACTTCGTCGTATGAGATCGGATTCCTCCGATGAGAGCGGCGGAAAATTCTTGTTGGACGTCATCTTCGCATAGATTTCAGATGCTCCTCTAAACTCATTAATAATGTGTGTGGCAATAATGATAAATTATAATGTAGTAAATAATCTCTCTATAAACATCGTAGTTCAGTCAAAAATAAGTTTTAAAACATCATCGCCACTTAATCTATTTAATCACTTTCATTATTTTTTTTGTTTTTTTCTTCTGCCGATTGATTCTTTTTTACTACTGACAGTTTTATTGTGATCTAATCTAAGGCATTGTTCATTAAGTTATAACCACCTCAAAAGATTAGGATACAAAAATTTAATTTTGAAAAAATATTCTCATAATTAAAATAGGAAAAATACCTTAAATCTGAACAAGGATTTTTTTGGTCCACAAGACATCTCAGCCGGCCAAAATTAGAAAAAAAGAAAACTAAGAAAACCCACACTAGAACACCTTCCGTGTGCATCCCACATTATATAATCCATTGAAATTTTATAACTCATTTTCATAAATTTATCAACATTCTCATTAGTCTCTCTAAAAATATGATAAATTTTAATTTTTCACGGTATATAAAAGAGTTTGCGGCAGTCTATAATCAAATTTCTTATTGGATGTCCTTCGACATCATCTCTCTCGTAGGCCGGTAAGACACATAATGTATAACATTTAGTATGTAACATTTTGGTAAATTAAATTAAAGTTGTCCAGCTCATTATTATTAGTGGTAAGACAGAAATAAATATGTGAAATATTGTATACCCATTTTAAATATAATGGATTAGGTATACCGAGCCAGGGGGGAGGGGGGCATTAAATTTTGAAAATTTTTTAAATTTATATGTATATTTTGAAAGAATTATATTTTCGATCCCCTCAAAATTAAAATTTTATCCCTTTAATTTTAAATATTTTAATTTTCATTCCTCTTATGTTAAAACGTGGCTCTGCCTCTCTGGCTGTAGCAATAATTGGTCATGTAATAAATTAAACAAAGCCGAACCGATCAAGTCAATTTAATTTACTGTTATTTATCAATTAATACCTCCGTTAGTAAACAGTAACGGTATTTGATATATATATATATATATAATAGAAAAACTAATTTGTTTCCGGCGTTAAGATTTTCTGCGCAGTCAAAATTGAGTCATTTTCTTCCAACTTTCTCTCCCCTCTCTCTCTCTCTCTCTCTCTCTCTCTCTCCCCCTCCCTCCATCCAAGATGGCGGTTGTAGCAGGGGCAGCAGTGGAGTTTTTGCTGGAAAACTTGAAGCAGATGCTGGTGTTTTACGCGGACCTGATCTCGGGCGCCGAGAATGAGTTCGAGCAACTAAAGGATGATTTTAGTTTTTTTGAGGGTTTTCTTCAGAATGCGGTGAAACAGCCGGTGCTCGAGGGTAGGTTCAGAGAAATAGTGAGGAAAATCAGGGATGTGGTTTACCTTGCCGAAGACACCATTGACTCTTGGGTGATAGACACATGTGCACCAAAGGGAGCCAAAAGGTTCTACCTTCCTCGGCGTTCCAATCTCAATCGTATCAGCTTGGCTAGAGAAGTTCACGACCTTCGATATTACAAAATGAGATACTTGCTGGATGATGTTTTTCGGGCGAACTTTGCTGAAATTGAAGAAGGATCTAACACGAGAATGGTAGTACCTGATAGGAGACATGAGGTAACCCTTTCCTTTTTCTTTTTGGTATTAATATTTTGTTTCCTGACTGGTGGTGTAGAAGGAATTAACACATAAATTACTGTTGTTGTAATAATAATAATAATTGTAACTATGAATTAATTTTTGCACAAACCATAGTTTATTGTTAAATATTGTACTGAACTGAAATTGTAATTTTTTTAACCCACACATCCTAATTAGAATTCATCTTTCCACTGAAAAAATCACTACACTAACCCTGTTGGCCACTAAAATTGTAAGTTGAAAAAAGAAAAGGAAAGAAAAAAAAAATAAAAAGTGCGAGTGAAGTTAATTAACTTGCAAGGTGAATTTTACAACCCTCTTCTTGGATTCTTATAATAACTCGATCTAAAATTTGGGCTAGGAAATTGAATATATTTATAATTATTTTGATGTATTTAATATTATGTATGTATGTTATAATAGTATATCTGTATATGCTATAATTTTTGGAATTATTTGCATTTGTTTGTTTTCTAATAATAAATAAAATATTTTTTTTATAAATTATAATATAATAGTATTTGTTTGGAGTATTTGGTAACATAGAAGGTCAGAGCAATGTTTATATTAAAACCCAATATATTGGGCATAAAACCTTAGAAATTAAAATATTAATAAAGTTTCTGCTTTGGATGAATTATTATAGCTGGTAGTAATATACATACGACATATGCAATTATTTTTTGATGGGTCTGAATGTTGATCATGTTATAATTTGATCAATCCGAATGGTTGCTAGCCTAATGTGGTAGGTTTTGAAGACGAGGCAAAGATTATAATTGGGTATCTACTGGAAGAAAGAGAGCAACTCGATGTTATCTCAATCACTGGTATGCCTGGCTTGGGAAAGACAACACTGGCGAGGAAAGTTTTTCATCACCGAGCAATCCAATATAAGTTCTACACTCGTATCTGGATTTATCTTTCTCAAAATTTCAACATAAGGGACATACTCATATGCATTCTAGAGCAGATCACCAGACCAGATGAATGCATGTTTCACAGCATGAACGAAGCTGATTTAGTGCTGACAGTTCGTGCACGGTTGGAAAAGGAAGTGTTCTTGCTGGTGATGGATGATATATGGACTACAGAGGCCTGGGATGTATTCAAACATGTCTTGCCAAAGAGCAATCGGATGAGTAAAGTTCTAATAACCAGCCGCCAAAAAAGAGTCGGCCGATACGCAAATTTTGCTAGACAACCCCATGTCCTGCGTTTTCTGAACAGAGAGGAAAGTTGGCAGTTACTCCTGTCAGAAGTATTTGGGGGGCTCGCCTGCCCCCCAGAGTTAGAAGGCCCGGCGAATTGTATAGTCTACCAATGCGGTGGACTGCCACTGGCAATAGTGGTAATACGAGGAATTCTTGCCTTACGTGACCATATGTGGAGTCGTGTCTCCAAAGACATTTGGTCATATGTTATGGAGGGAGATGCCGATAAAAGAGTGTTAAATGTTGTTGGGTCAAGTTATAATAATATGCCCTACAACTTGAAACATTGCTTTCTTTATTTGGGGGTGTTTCCAAAAGACTATGAGATCCCTGTTTCGACATTAACACGCCTGTGGATTGCTGAGGGGTTTATCAAGCACAAGGAGGGAAAGAGCTTGGAGCAAACTGCAGAGGATAATTTGAAGGAGCTTATCACCATGAACTTAGTGATGGTTGGCATAACAACTCCCTACGGCAAACTCAGAACATGTCGTGTTCATGAAGTGGTACGTGAATTCTGCATTTCTAGAGCTGCACCATCTGACCAGAATTTCTTCCAAGAGATCAAAATGTCCCAGGAATCAGGAGACTCTTACCTTTCACCATATAGATACGAAATGTGCTGGCGTATTTGTATCCATTCCCATATTTTGGAGTTCCTTGGGCCAATGGCCCGCAATGTCCGTTCTTTTTTAAGTTTCTGCAAGGAACCCCTTCCGTTGGATCCAAAACATGAGTCAACTTTCCCTGATGCATTCAGATCGCTCAGAGTCTTGGATTCAAAATCCTTCAAATTAAGTCGCTTCCCCATCAAGCTAACAAAACTACTTCATTTAAGGTATATCACTCTGTCTTGTGATAATCTCATTTCTCTTCCAGAAACCCTCTCAAACCTATGGAACCTACAAACTCTTTTAGTCTACACAAACTCACCCACACTTGAAATCAAAGCAAATGTTTGGAAGATGATTCAGCTGAGGCATTTGAAGTCGAAAGCAGAGATTATTCTGTCCGTAAAAGGGGAAGGTGAAGGCGGTGGAAATCTGCAGACACTGAGCAGATTATCAGCAAAATGTTGCAATGAAGAGGTGCTAAAAAGGACCCCTAACTTAAGGACATTGAGAATTCATGGGTCATTGGCAACTGGACCTCTCTTTGGCCTGCCTCCGGTGAACAGCTTTCCACGAAATATCAAAAGGCTCACACTATCAGCTACATATTTGGAGTGGACACATATGTCTACTCTGGGAATGTTTGCTTCTCTAGAGGTCCTGAAGTTGAAAGACCACGCATTCGTGGGAGATGCCTGGCGGGTGGAGGGTGGCTTTCCTAGCCTCCAATTCTTGCTCATTGATGGCACTGATTTAGTATTGTGGATGGCCTCAGATGACCAATTTCCTAAACTTACTTGTCTGGTGCTCAAGAACTGTGTGAAACTCCTTGAAATTCCATTAACATTGGCGAAAAGCCTGCGAGTATTGAACATAGAACGTGTGATCCCCATATCTGCCATCTGTTCTGCCAGGAAAATTGAGGAGAAAAAGAAAGAGATGCTAGCTCTGCAAGGATCAAGTACAGAAACACGGGATCAATTCAAACTCTCCCTTGGTCCTGGATGTGGCGATATTTCTTCGAGCTCAAGAGGATATCCAAACATGTAATGGTCAAGATTCAAGACTGCATTTCAAGATGAGTCGACGAAATAGATTCAGACATTCAGTTTCTTTCTTGTATAATAAATTTTGAAACTATTGAGTTGATTAGTTTGACTCAAAATGTAATAAAGTGAACGTCATGTCACAAATGAAGAACAGGGATGAGGATCTTTCTCCTCTTGGAAACGTCTCTTCTCGGATATTAATGCTTTGTCTTCCTGTTTTAGTCAGTGTCGTTTTTCTTGTGTTAAGTGTGGGGCGAATGTTGTGGCTCACTTATTAGCTCGTAATGCAATCTCACTCTGTGTTAGTTCTTTTGATATTCCGTTGTATGCTTGGAACAGTGTTTCTGCTGATTTAATTTAATTCCTGTCGGCCCTCCGGGCCTCCTTCCTTCAAAAAAAAAAATGTAATATTGTTTGCGAGTTTGTATCTTTTACCCCGTCAATCTTGGAAAATCTAATTGAAATTCTATTAGTCCTAATTCAATCAACTATAATAACACTAGCACGTGTATCATACTTATCATTTAATTGATCGTACTCCCTAAATTTTCTATCAATTATACAATAAATATGAAAATAATCATTTTTTTTTATTATACTGATCGAATCAAATTCCCATGTCCCATATAGAAGAAGTTGGGGTAGTTTTACTCCTTATCACGTCGCAAAATTAGGAATCAACTTAAAAGATCTAAAGGTAGGACAAAATACGCCCTCCCCTCCGGTTCTCCATCAAGTATACTATACTGATCCGTTGGCGGTCACTGTTGGGATGAGACTCCTTGTTTAAACAATTAATTCGTGACATATTGAGAATAAACATAAATATTAATCACTAAAAATATTGTACTGGTTTGTCGGTGTTTTCCGTTTTCCTTTTTTTTTTTTTTCTTTTATTTTTTTCCCTTTGGGTGATCACTATTTCTTATTTTTCACTTGGCACAAAATTTAGGAAAAAATACTTTTTGACATCCGAACTATGGCCGTTTTTGCAATTTACCATCCAAACAATTTTTCATTGCAAACCACCATCCAACCTTTGCATTTTTTACAAAACGCCATCTGAAGGTGGTTTGGTCTGACGTGTATATTTTAGGAAAATGCCACGTGTCAATTTTTTCCCCTAAAACCACAAAAAAAAAATGGTTTAAATGACGTTTTGTAAAAAATGCAAAGGTTGAATGGCGGTTTGCAATGAAAAATAGTTTGGATGGTAAATTGCAAAAATGACCATAGTTCGGATGCCAAAAAATATTTATCCCCAAAATTTAATTAACTTTTGTTTAAAGTTATGAAAAATGAAAATAAAATAAATAAAGAATCTTTTAGATTAGTTATGAGGCAGAGTAACTCTCTACCAATACATATATAAATACAAAATTGACAGCTCATATTGCGTTTGCCTATCAAGATCCAAAATTATATTAATCCTTCTATAATTTTTTCCATGTGAAAAGAAGATGGCCGGTCTAATATTCAATTCAAAGATCCTAGGAAAGACAAAATTGGCGTAAACTTTATTTCATTATCAAATTTTATATTCACAAGTGCCCTCAACTATGCGAGCTACGACAGGTAATTATTATTGAAATTGGAACCACACCCATTAAACAAACCTCAAAACTACTATACTATGCAGGTGTGTTTTGTAAAAAAAGAAAGTATGAACATGCAAATAGCATAAAGTCACCACGAAGGGCCATCAAACCAAGGTACTAAATGACAAGCAAGAATACTTTAATTGACTTGATCGATCGTCTGGTCTTTGTTTATCAGATGACAAATAGTATATATTTTAGGAGCAGCCCCTTGAGATTTAGATATGATAAAATTATAGATTTCTCCTTCAATTTTGACAAATTATATATTTTTCCTTAACCCGTTATTTTCTTGTTAAATTTAACTGAATAAATAGGGCTGTCAATTCGGGTGGGTCGGGTGGGTTCGGGTCGTGTTGGGATGCAGGTACTACAGGAAAAGGTCTAACCCGAACCCAACCCGAACCCGAAATGCTGAACCCGAACCTGAACCTGTCAGGTTAGGGTTGGGTTCGGGTTGACCTGATTTTTTTCAGGTCACCCATTAACCCGACCCACCTGATTGACCCGACCCGACCTGCACCACCTTTTTTTTTTTTTTTTTCTTTTCTGCTTTTTTTTTGGAACTTTTTTGCTGAATTGAAAATCTGTACAGAAGTTCATGTCATGCTGAAACCATTACAGAAGTGCATTCCAATTACATTTTCATGGGCTAAATCTAACTTCTGCATAAAAACTCACATGCACAAAAATAAAGATAAACTAACTAAATGCATAACATTAAAAACCAACGAACTAAGTTCAGTTAACCAAACATTCCAAAAAAAAAAAATTTTAAAATAAGTTCAACTAAAATAAGCTTCATAGCCAATTTTGCATCACCATCATCTTCCCAAAAAAAATTCTTCTCCATGCCACCTAAAATTAATAAGCAAGTCAAGTAAAATTAGATTCATAATAAATATTAGTAATTCATATATTAAATATAAAAAAGATTACTTACTTGTCAAACATCAATATAAGTAGCCGTACTAGATTGATCGTCGTTTTGATTCAAACACATAGCCATGACATTCTCGGTCAACTCATCCAATTGTACATCATGAGAAACTACAGAAAAAAATATATATATATATTAAAGAATGCAGTTTACCAACACAAATATTAATTAAAGGCATAAATATCGGACCTTGTTCCCCAAATAACCAATCTCCGCAGCATATCAAAGCTTCAACAATATCAGGCTTCATTGAGAGAAATTTAATCAGATTCATAGAGAGAAATTTAATGAATAAAAATTAAAATTTAATTAGATTCATAGACTGAAATTTAATGATCCATAAAACTGATGCATTCATACAATCCAAGAACTTCCTCCATGAACTTGTTAGTTTTAGACTCAGAAACATAAAACTGATGCATTCATACAATTAATATCATCATTAACATTCATAATAACAAGATATATGTCACCTCCACAGCTAGTTCCACCACCTTTTGCCTTTGAATATTTTGAATTTTTCAGTTGCGGCCGAGGATTCAAATTCACTGCCTTTTCACTATTGATTTTGTAATCCTGAAAAATGACATGGATAGTCAATATTAGAGAAATTGAGCAATTATTACATGATGAATGGAAATTGAGCAATAGCAGAGTGTTACCTTTTCTTCTTTATCAACTCAACAATATTAGGGTGGATTTGTCTGTATGAATGCCAATTTCCAGAATTTAGTTTTGTGAAAATACTTATTTGAAGCTCCTGAGGAAAAAATAAATTCAGTTTTCAACTTTTCATGCATCAATAATTGAATTAGCAGAACTCATTAAAGTATCAATCAAGAATTGCACCATAAACATATAACAAATATTACAAGCAGTGAACACATTCTAACAAATATATCAAAGCTGTATAAACATCTACTTTTATGTAACATAAATTGGTTGTTACCCTGCCAGATGCACACAACGAGAGCACTCCAGAAGGTGTGTTTGTTATTTGAACACAATGAGAGCACTCCAGAAGGTATGTTCTAATGCAGCTCCTGAGATTCTACCATTTGAATCAAACTGAATCTCAACAAACTTGCCAAATCGACTGCAGCCGAAGCACAAGAAGTATCTATAGATCAGTAGAATGAAATTTGACAGCTTTTTACTGTATTACAAGGAATCATTTGAAATTAAATAGGCATATCAAGATAGTAAAATACATGCTGCATAAGAGGGTGTATTTCATCAATCCATTGGCTACCTCTCTAGAGAAACAGAAATCAAGAGGATATATTTCATCAATCCATTAGAGCTTTATTTATATATATATTTTTTTTCTGCTGGGACACTTAGAATCTTTTACATGATGTGAGCAGAGCAACCGATGGGTGTGGAGGAAATGGTTTTACAAATGTCACATACATACCTTAAAATAGTGCAGAGATCAAGATTTTATTTTTTTTCTCCATTTTTTTTTTAAATTGTTCTTTTTTGGGTTTAATTTTTGAAAATTTTCTCCATCTGACACAACCTCATGAGGAACTGTATTACAGAGTATACAAAAAAGATTGAAACTTTCACCGTTTTGCTCAAACTTTTCACAGAAACAAGAATTACAGACAGATTTCAGGTGGAAAAAGGTTTGAACGAAGAAGAGACCAAATGTACCTGTAACGTACCTCTAAGCCGTAGCCGATGGCGAAATCGCCGGCGGCGGGACAAGGAAATCTGGCAGAGAGGTGGACGAAAGGAACTCTGTATCGCTATCGCCGCGGCTGAAAATTGAAGGCAAAAGAGAAATTTAGGTCATAGTTAGGGTTTTCTGCTTATATAGTATCCAACTATCCATATTCTTTTTACCCGGGTGGGTTTCGTGTTTCGGGTTGTAGGGTCAAAATAAAAGAATAAAAGAGAAGCAACAATTTGTTTAATAGTATCGAGAGATGATTAGTTCAAAATATCGAGAGAAGTATTGCAAATAATCAAATTATGTTGTATAATTATTATGGAAAAAAATTATTTTACTAACCATTTTTTTAATAGTCTATTATATAATATTATAAAATAACGAATTGATTTTTGGATTTTATTGAAATTTATTGGTCGTCAAAACATCCTCACAATAATGATTTCACTAACGTTTAATTAAGTTAATTATGTAAACCCATATGCATTATAAATTACTATTGAAAATTTATAAGTACTTAAGTGTGGATAGGAATTTGGTTACAAGTCTAATCTTAATCAAATTCTAAATCTAACTCTAATACATTGTACCCACATTAAAAACTTGTTTATAATCTTAACTAATATCTAATTTCGAGTGTAATTATAACTAAGTTTTATATCAACTCTATTTAAATTCTTATTTATATACATTTAATAAAATTCAATCAATAGGACAATTATGTAAAATATAAATTAGATACGTAAAAATTATTTCGAATGAATAATATATTTTCTACTAAACTAGTCATAATGCAATTCTAATTGTTTAACTTTAAATAAATACATCTCTTTTTATCCGTAAACTTAGTTTAATACTAATCATATTACAATCATGCATGTCTTTCTAATTAACAAAATTATAGAATTTAGACAAATTATATAATATTAACATTATAAATCACGTTATTCTCAAATAATAATCACATGTTTATGGAAAAAAATTATTTTACTAACCATTTTTTTAATAGTCTATTATATTATATTATAAAATAACGAGTTGATTTTTGGATTTTATTGAAATTTATTGGTCGTCAAAACATCCTCACAATAATGATTTCACTAACGGTTAATTAAGTTAATTATGTAAACCCATATGCATTATAAATTACTATTGAAAATTTATAAGTACTTAAGTGTGGATAGAAATTTGGTTACAAGTCTAATCTTAATCAAATTCTAAATCTAACTCTAATACATTGTACCCACATTAAAAACTTGTCTATAGTCTTAATTAAGATCTAATTCTAAATGTAAATATATTTAAGTTTTATATCAACTCTATCTAATTCTAAATGTAAATTTAATAAAATTCAATCAATAGGGCTATTATGTAAAATATAAATTACATACATAATAATTATTTGATCGAATAATACATTTTTTACTAAACTAATCATAATGCAATTCTAATTGTTTAACTTTAAATAAATACATCTATTTTTATCCGTAAACTTAGTTTAATACTAATCATATTACAATCATGCATGTCTTTCTAATTAACAAAATTATAGAATTTAGACAAATTATATAATATTAACATTATAAATCACGTTATTCTCAAATAATAATCACATGTTTATGGAAAAAAATTATTTTACTAACCATTTTTTTAATGGTCTATTATATTATATTATAAAATAACGAATTGATTTTTGGATTTTATTGAAATTTATTGGTCGTCAAAACATCCTCACAATAATGATTTCACTAACGTTTAATTCAGTTAATTATGTAAACCCATATGCATTATAAATTACTATTGAAAATTTATAAGTACTTAAGTGTGGATAGAAATTTGGTTACAAGTCTAATCTTAATCAAATTCTAAATCTAACTCTAATACATTGTACCCACATTAAAAACTTGTCTATAGTCTTAATTAAGATCTAATTCTAAATGTAAATATATTTAAATTTTATATCAACTCTATCTAATTCTAAATGTAAATTTAATAAAATTCAATCAATAGGGCTATTATGTAAAATATAAATTAGATACATAATAATTATTTGATCGAATAATACATTTTTTACTAAACTAATCATAATGCAATTCTAATTGTTTAAGTTTAAATAAATACATCTCCTTTTGTCCGTGAACTTCGTTTAATTCTAATTATATTACAATCATGTATGTCTTTCTAATTAACAAAATAATATAATTTAAACAAATTATATAATATTAACATTATAAATCATGTTATTCTTAAATAATAAATTAATTGATATTTTTTAAGTATATCTAATCAACCAATTATCATTTCATAAATTTTTATCTAATTATAATACATCATATAATTTAAATAAAATAAATATAGTTTTTTTTTAAAAAAGTTCGGGTCGGGTCGGGTTGTCCCGGGTGGGTCGGGTTATCGGGTCACCCACAGATTTTTTCGGGTTGACCCGGGTCAACCCGCCACCCACCCGAACCCGCCACATTACTTCCGGGTCTAATTCGGGTCCGACCCGATTTCGACCCGACCCGAAAACCCCCAACCCTAACCCGATTTTTTGGCGGGTGGGTCGGGTCGGGTTGGCGGGTCGGGTTCCCTTTTGACACCCCTACTGAATATACAACTATTTTACCTTTCATATGTTAGACTCAAGAGAGCATATGTAAAAAAAAATTCAAAGATAATAGGGTTAATGTAAGTATTAAAATTTTGGGGGGTTTGATATAAATGCTTAAATTTTATAATTATTTAATATTTTTTTCCAAAGAATGTTATTTAATGATATTTTAGTATTTTTATGATGAACTACTTTCATACTTAGAATTTGTGAATATTAATTTTTATTATTTTTATATTAAGCATGTATGTTTATATTGAGATATTATATATTCTTTATATGTAAGTTAGATGCATTAAGGAACAGACACTTCAAATATTTGTTTAAATAACTCTGGTGAATATTTATGTGAATTTAGTAATGTATTGATTGATATTGGTGTGTTTGTATAGTTTTCTATTACAGAGGGAAAAATTTATTATTCTCAAACAAATAAGTTAAATAAACTTATGCAAAAAATATACGTAAAACTAAAACATAAACATAATGGAATATTAAATATGCATGAAGTATCTATTTCAATTTATACTTATAGATAAAATATAAATATTAAATTAAATTATAAAATTACAAAATAATAATGATGAGGCATAAAACTGCGTTCGAATCAGAACCGTCGACGTGTCGACACCTGGCGATAGAGGAACTGGACGCTCGCTTTGATAGGCTCGCGGATCACCCCAGCCTACTCCATCGCTTGCTAGAACAGGCCCACGAGCCTCGGCCAACCATTCAGGTAAAGGGTTTAGGCCGACTAGCCTCACGCTCACGTCCCGACCCTCAGGGTCACCCTTCACAGGGAAGCACCCATAAGAGGGCCCCATTCACGATGCTCGGGATCTTGGCGCTCAAGGGTCATCTGCCGTGGGGGGGCCCATCCGTACACCTTTCGAGCTTCACCAGCGCTCGTGCAAGAACCTTCTCCACTACGATGGACCCGAACCACAACAAAGGGGACCTTGGGCCTTCCTCACACGCGACCCTCGCCAACAACCTCTGACACAAAGGTAGTGCGCACCCCGCACCTGACACACCGCCTCCCTTTCAGAAACGTCACTCTCACACCGTCACGGGCTGACACGTGTTAGGGCAACACAGGTTTGGGACCATACGGTCAATTTACCTCTATACCCTCACCCCTAACATATAAATAGGGGAGAATGCATGCTTTCTCCCCCAAGCAATTTTCCTCATACACACACCATACTGGGCAAACTTTCTTCTGCATCTTCTCAAGCTCCATGACACCTTCACCACAGTTGCATGATCATCACACTTTGCACTCTTGGTGTTATCCTAGCTGGAAGAACCCACGCTCTTAAGGAAACCCAGTTCCTGAGGCTCCCACGCCTGTGATGGTCTTTCCCTTTCTAAACAAATATTGAAAGTGTTGTTGCATTTTAGGAACTCAGATTCCTGCACCACCATTTTTTGGCGCCGTCTGTGGGAAACCATCATCCTCTTCATCTTCATCAGATTCTTCTTAAGCTAGTGGAAAAGTAACATCAGGAGTTCTTAAATATGGTAACTGCGACAAGGTCTGGAGCAGTGGAAGGCAGAGGAGCTCTTCCTCCCGTTAATGAGGAAATTGCAGGAAATAATACTCCCACCGGAAATATGCCCCCACCAGCTGTTGGAAATAGGGGAGGAAAAGTCGAGGCGCCGGTGGCGAACCTCCCTCCGAATGCGGGTGTGGCAGGAAGATCTAGTTCTGCTCCTCCTCCACAGGTTCCCGCTACCCATCCCGGCATGTACACCATGGCCGCACCACCGCCTGGATATGCATATATGTTGCCTGGGATGATGCCCGGAACAGTGTCAGGCATGACGCCGGTCATACCCCCGTATCAAGTGGGCACGTTGCAGCTTCCTGTATCTTTGTCGGAAGAGGTTCAAGGGGTAGAGGCTCCCCAGCTGACTCAGCAGCAGCTTCAAGCCATTTATGCCCAATGCGAAGTGCAGGCAGCGCAGAAGGCCTGGACGTACTTCACTTCAGTGTATTTCCCCTCGGGGATGGGGGTACAGACGGCGGCACCGTTAGGAGGGTTACAGATTCACCCCCCCTAACGGCGGCCCAGAATGTACTGAGGGCCCAGCCACCGCCACCTCCACCGGTTGTGGAGAAAGACGCCCCCCCAAGGGCCGCTCCGGGGTAGAAACAGGCTGATAAAGAGAAAGACCCTCCCGCAAGGGATGACCAGGAAGAGGTCCAGTCCAGGAATACTGGGAGGACCGTTAGGAAAGCTGGGGAGGATGCTCGCCTGGCCGTTGTTCAGAACCAGCTTGATGATCTGCAGAATCTGGTGGGCCAGATCTCTCGTGCACGGTCTCAAGTCCCCCGTGAGGGGGACGAGAGGTCCAAGGCCAGAGATGCTTGTGCCCCGAAGAACCAAGCCCCTCGTCGCTGGAGGGAGGAAGATTATGACGAACGCGATCATGAGAGCGAGAACCGAAGGCCTTTGACAGGCGGTTCACCCCTCATCGATGAGGTTCTCATGGCTCGAGCAGGAATGGGCAAGATCCCAACGTCAATCAATCGCTACGATGGCACCACGGACCCCGCCGAGCATTTGGATTATTTCGTGCATCTCATGCACCTGTACGAGCACCCTAATCATTACTGGGCCAAGGTTTTTGTCACTTCCCTCATCGGGATGGCCCAGGATTGGTATAAGAAGCTGCCCCCTCGCTCCATCCGAGGGCACGAGGATTTGACTGACGTCTTCATGAGTCACTTCATTCCCTGAAGGCTCCAGCCCCAGCCACCACTGCTCTTTACAGCATAGTGCAGGGCTCAAACGAAACCCTTCGAGCGTTCATGGGGAGATTCAACAAGGAGGTGCTGTTGGTGGAAAGGCCCTCTATGGATTTCTTGAGGCACGTATTATTTGGGGCCATCAACATGAAGAATTATGTCAGTAAGGAGTTTGTGGAGGAGGTTGCCCTAAAGAAGCCACGCTCAATGGTGGAATTGAGGGACATTGTCGACTCCTACTTCACCCTTGAGGACATGTACATTGCGAGGGAGCAGAAGTTGTCAAACCCCTCGAGGCCGAACAGGGTCCCCGAGAGCGAGGCGCGTGATTCCAGCAAGAATCGCCGCCGGAGCGCCGCTCGCAGAAACTCACCTCCCCCTCGGAAGTTCGAGCGAATCCCTCTCAACCGCCCTTTAGCCGAAGTGTATGCCATAGCAGACAAGAAGCTGTTCAAAAGGCCGCCAAAGTTGAGAGAAACCGAGGCTCAGAAACGCTCGGGCCAATACTGTGTCTTCCACAAGCAGAAGGGGCACGATACGAACGAGTGCCGGCAGTTGGAGAACGAGGTACAAAGGCTCATAGCCGGGGGGCATTTGAAAGAGTTTATAAGGACGCTCGAAAGGTACGACGAGCATTGCTCTGAGCGACCCAGAGGCCGGGATAGGAGCCGCTCACGCTCAAGGAGCCCTCATCGCCGCAACCCCGAGACAAGCGAGCGAGGCAAACAGAAGATGGCCCCCCTGGACAATCAACCCTTTGCGGTCATCCACATGATCGCCGGAGGACCTTCGGGGGGAGATTCAAATTCCTCCCGCCGTCGGCACCTACGCAGCTATGATCAGAGATCCTCCAAACCCAAGCTGGTGTACACCCTCAATGAACCGTCACGCTCAAGAGAAGATGAGATTGTAGGGTTCACCGAGAGTGATTTGGAACACATTGTAACACCCCATGGGGAGGGTACAACCTCTGAATGCCCCATGGTGATTAGCTTAGGCGTTCACAATCACGTTGTAAAAAGGATCTTAATTGATAGAGGAAGCTCCGTTAATGTTTTGCCTTACTCCACGTTTCAGAAAATGAACATCACAAACATCCCGCTCGAACCTCTCAGAACAGCCCTCGTTGGCTTTGGGGGCTCCGAGATCGTCCCTCGCGGACAAATTCGCTTGGCCACCTCTTTCGGTCGCGCCCCACACCGAAAAACTTTAAATGTTCTCTATGTAGTGGTCGAAGTGGACCTGCCATATAACATCATCATTGGGCGCCCAGCCCTCGTCGACTTCAAAGCTGTAATTTTCACCTATCACCAAAAAGTCAAGTTTTCCACCCCCGAGGGTACCAGAGAGGTACTGTGCAATATTAAGGAGGCTTGGGAGTGCTACGTACTTTCCCTTCGAAGCCACAAGCCCAAGTAACCTACCCAAGCAGGCTCCACCAAAAAGTCTGTTGACTTCCCCAAATTAGATGAAGATGGCCCCAAGCGCAAGAGGACCAAACTCTACAGGAAGAAGAATAAAAAGAAGGCCGCAGGCAAACCCGTAAGAAACGAGCGAGAAAATTACGAGCGAGAAACCCGTAAGTTGGGGATTCCTCCTCGGAAGACGAGGATCATATACCCTCGGGAGATACCAGCGAGAAAATTACCGGTAAGAAACGAGCGCTCAAACAGCCGAGGCCTGAAGTGTGGGTAGAACCTACGGAGAGCTTTCTGACCATCGAGTTGGAGCCTGGGAATCCTGATAAGACTACGCAAATAGGTTCCAGCCTCGACGGTCCCTCTCAGATTATGATGATTGAGTTCTTGCGAGAAAATATTGATGTCTTTGCTTGGAAAGCTTCCGACCTCACCGGCATAGATCCGAGCGTTATTGTCCACAGGCTGAACGTGGATCCGGCCTTCAAACCTGTAAAACAGAAGAAGAGAGACGTACATGGGTTCCGGAAGTGGGTCGTAGAGGAAGAAGTCAATAAACTGCTTGACGCTCAGTACATAGAAGAAATTATATATCCCGAATGGCTTTGCAATGTGGTGCTCGTTCCGAAGAGCGCCAACAAGTGGCGTATGTGCAATGACTTCACGGATCTCAACAAGGCAAGTCCTAAGGATCCGTACCCACTGCCTAGAATTGATCAGTTGGTGGATTCGATCGCTGGGTGTGAACTCATGAGCATGATGGATGCTTTCCAAGGATATTATCAGATATTTATGGCTCTTAAGGATCGTCCCAAAACTGCGTTCGTAGTCCATATGGGTGTTTATTGCTTCAAGGTTATTCCCTTTGGGCTCAAAAATGCAGGAGCGACATACCAACACCTTGTCAACAGAATGTTCGAGTGTGAAATTGGAAAATCCATGGAAGTGTATGTGGACGACATGATCGTTAAAAGCGAACGCCAGTATTCTCATCTGGAAGACCTCAAACGAGCGTTCAACATCCTGCGTCGTTACGGTATGAAACTGAATCCTTTCAAATGTATATTTGGCGTACGGGATGGCAAATTTTTGGGATACATGGTCAGCCAACAGGGCATAGAGGCAAACCCAGAGAAGATTAAAGCAATCCTGGACATACCCTCCCCTCGCAATCTGAGAGAGGTCCAGGTGCTTGTGGGTAAGATCATTTCATTAAACAGGTTCATCTCCTTCTCAGCGGACAGGAATCTGCCCTTTTTTAAAATTTTGCATAACGCTCGCAACTTTACCTGGAGCAAGGACTGTGAGAAAGCTTTGTAGGACATGAAGCAGTACCTTTCGAGTGCACCTTTGTTGACCAAACCTAACCCGGGTGAGAACTTGTTTCCTATTTGTCAGTTTCCTCGGAAACGACGAGCGCTGTCCTCATGGCGGTTCGCGAGCGTAAGCATATGCCGGTGTATTATTTAAGCAAGACTCTACAGGGAACGGAGAAAAGATACATGGAAATAGAGAAGTTTGCTTTTGCGCTCGTCAATGCCTCTCAGAGGCTAAGGCCTTATTTTCAAGCACATTCCATCGTGGTGCTTACAGATCAGCCCCTCAAACAGATGCTTGCAAAGCCGGATGTCTCAGGGAGATTAATTAAATGGTCAATTGAACTTAGTCAATTTGACATCACCTTTGAGCCTCGCACGACGATACAGGCTCAGGCCGTGGCCGACCTATTGGTGGAACATTTCAACTTAGATACCGTGCCCTCAGCAGAGGATGGTTTATGTCTTCTGCACACAGATGGCTCCTCGACCTCACAAGGGGGAGGAGCCGGGGTGACCCTCAGGGACCCCCTCGGAGCTAAAGTTGACTATGCAATCAAGCTGGCGTTCCAAGTCACCAACAACGAAGCTGAGTATGAGGCCCTCATCCAGGGGCTCAGGATTGCACTCCAAAATGGCACCACTCGGGTCACTGCATATGTTGATTCGCAGTTGATCGCGAGTCAAATTGACGGTTCTTATGAGGCCCGAGAAGCCACCATGGTGCAGTATCTGGCGAGCGCTAAGGAGGTGATAGCCAAGTTCAAGGAATTCCACCTTTTACAGGTCCCAAGGGCAGAAAACGAACGTGCTGATGCCCTCTCAAAGTTCGCATCCGCCCTGGATGGTTTTTGCGAGCGCGCTGTTACATTTCTTAGAACGGAGGAGCCGCTGATAAGTGGAGGCAAACCTTCGAAGGAGGTGAATACGATTGACCCCTTCGAGCCTTGTTGGCTCGACGAAATTATCAGATTCCTCCAGGATGGAACCAGCCCAAGCGACAAAGTTGAGGCTCGAAAAATCAGAAACAAGGCCCCTCGCTTTTCATTGGACGCCGAGGGTCGATTATTCAAGCGGTCCTTCCAGGGCCCACCGTTGAGATGTTTGAGACTCTCGCAAGCCAAGGAAGTATTAGAACACGTGCATAGTAAAAGTTGTGGGAACCACTCGGACGGTCGTATACTGGCCAAGAAGGTATTGAGGAGTGGGTTCTATTGGCCGTTAGTGTTACAGGACGCCCTCGCCTACTCTAAGAAATGCCCCAAATGTCAATTTCACTCCAACACCCCTCAACTGCCAGCTGCCCAGATGATACCTATTGACGTTTCTTAGCCTTTTGACCAGTGGGGAATTGACATAGTCGGGCCCCTGCCCATGGCGGTCAGGCAGAAGAAATTCGTGATCCTCGCAGTGGATTATTTCACCAAATGGACAGAGGCTGAGGCGGTCGCGAAGATAACATTCAAAGTTGTAAGGGACTTCATTTGGAAGAACATCATTTGCAGGTACGGCATCCCGAGGGTAATCATCTCGGATAATGGATCCCAATTCATTGCCGCTGACACGAGGGATTGGTGCTACGAACTTGGGATTGAGCAACGTTTCACTTCCGTGGGCCACCCTCAGGCCAACGGTCAAGCGGAGGTAACCAATCGAACCATACTCCAGCATCTGAAGACGATGCTCGAAAGCAAGAAGGGCGAATGGGCTGAAGAACTTCAAGGAACCCTGTGGCGTACCGTACTACCCCGTGAGCGGCAACGGGAGAAACCCCTTATTCCCCCGTTTATGGCTCCGAGGCTATGATACCTACGGAGATTTCGCAAGAATTTGCCCGTGTTGCCTTTTTCGAGCATGCTACCAATGAAGCCAACGAGCGTTCGAATTAGATTTGCTAGACGAAAGGAGGGATACTGCTTGGGCTCGAATCCATAAGTACAAAGCGACCGTAGCCCACCAGTACAACAAACGAGTCAGAGAAAGGACTTTCCAACTGGGGGACTTGGTCCTCAAAAAAAGTTGAGGTTTCTAAACACATGGGTAAGTTAGATCCCAATTGGTAAGGCCCCTTCAAAGTTGTCCAAGTACGAGCAAACAACACCTACTTGCCCGAGACCGTGGAACGCGTGCAACCTCAGAAGGTTCTATGTGTAAACGTCAGTCTTTGTAATTGCCCGTTTGCGGCATTGGGTACTTTCTTTTGACAGAAAGCATGTTGTAATCATTTTGAAAATTGCAAGTATAACAGTAAGTATTTAATTCTTTGTTGTGTCATTTATTTGCTTTCCTTTTGGTTAATGACTCGGGCAACCGAAGGCCTACTCCGTGTCGAGCATCCTCCACGTCGAACGGCAAAAGTAATACCCCCAATTGTTTCAAAGCAACGCTATCCGAGTGTTGAGAACTCTCCACACTGAATAGTTTGACAATTCATAAGTGTATAAATCCTAAGAGTGAGCGTGTCAAAAGGTGGGATGCTAAATGCTTAATTTACGCCAACTGGGTGCCCGCCACGCCAGTTCGCGCTCGTAAACCCCCGAGGACCCTCAGCTTGTCAGGTAAGAGCACGCTCGTAAAATAAGTGGACCCCAGACCTATCCTTTCGAGGGTCCCTCAGAACGGCGCAAACCTTACGGTTACGCTCGCTTGGATCCCATACTCAGCAAATCCTACTGTTGGTTTCTAAGTACGTGCAGTTCAGTGAAACGTTCAGGATGGAGGTGTACATTGTTTGGCCAATACTTAGTCAAATCCACAGAGGTTTCCTAAGTTCAAATTCGAGCCTCACCGTGAATATGGCCAGGGAACCCCCATAGAGAATACCCTCGCGCCCATACTTGCATCTCTCAAGTTACTAGACGCTACCAAATTCCAAACTGATGGCGTATTGTGATAAACGCCAGGGAACCTTCGAAGAAAACACCCTCGTGCGCACACACATTCGTCGTAAACACTCAAATAAGAAAGACAAATGCACAAACGTCGAGCGCGATAAAACCACCGCGATCAATATGTAAAAAACAGAAGAAAATACACATAAACATCCAGGCAGTAAGAGAAAAGGTCCAAGTATACAAGGAAAAGCATAAAGAAATCTAAATACGCTGAACAAATCTTAAGGAATAAATACAGACATTAAATGTTCATAAGCAGAAGGAAAATTTAGCAGGCGTGACTGGGAAACGGAAGCTGGAGGATTATCAATGGGCTTGGTCATCGGGCTCTGGAAGGGCGGTCGCAAGGGGAACGGGGGCCAACACATGGGCGTCAGAAGTCTGGGCCTCCCCAAGTTCCTCTTCATCCAACGCTTCAATGATGGTACCCTCGTCTTCTATCTGGAGGGGCTCGGGACCCAGAGTATTAGTAGCTATGAACTCTCGGTGGAGCATCGTCACAAGGCCCTGGTACTCCGGCTCTGCCAGGCTCTCAGAAGGATCCTCGTCTTGGACCATGGGCTCGCAGTTCTCGTCTAAGTCCATGCGCAGGGGCTCGTCGGTCCGAGCGCTTTCAGGAGCCAGCCTTAATTTCACCATTTGCCCAATCGCTTTACGGAAGAAGCGCCGGGCATTGTCGAAGCAGTGGATGTTAGCTGCGAACACGAAGGCCTTGGAGCGTACGAACTTCATTACTGCGTCCCAAGAAACCTTTGCAGCCAGACCTTCCACTTTCCCCTGCAGGTCCGCGAGGGCCTTCTTAGCCTCCTCATTTTGGCGGGTGCTTTCCGCTAGCTGCGTGCCCAGTTCCCCGTTTTGGGCCCTCAGTTGGTCGCGCTCCTCCTTCAACTTCCTATGACGCTCGTCAAGAGCTAGGTAAGCATCATCAGACTTCTTCAGGTCCTCCTTCAGCCGGTCCCTCTCCAGGTTGGCGTTGGTCAGTTGAGCGTGGACGTCATTGTAATCCTCTTGCAGTTGGTCGGGGTCAGAGACTCGCAGCAATTTCTTGTATTTGGCCTTATGATTGGAGTAGGCCTGCGCTCGACCCTGCAAATTCTTCAGCCTTGGGATTACTTCCTGGGAAACCACAAGTGAGAGTCACTATTAGAATAAAGATGGAAAAAGTGAGAATTTTACAAAAGGAATCAAGGGCTAACCGTCAGGAGGGCGTAGCATGCGTCTAGTCCGTGACCCGAGCGGCATCATGCTCATTTAATTTATCATGGTCGGCGGAGAACTGGAGCCTTCCGACAATGTCCGAGACCATGTTGATGGAAAACGCGCTCTTTTTCAATAGGACAGGACCATCCTGTCGTTGGCGCTTGTACCGAGCGTCTCCCCGGCAGCCTATCTTCCAGAAATTCTCGTCCTCAGAGGAAGAAGTATCGCCATCCTCGCCCCGGTGGCCTACAACCACCTCTTTTTCCTTGCCGGAGATTGGGATAGAGTCCGGCATCCTCTTTCTTTTCCCTTGGCGCTTGGCCCTAACCGCTTCGTGGAAGCGGACCAACTCCCCTGACCGATTACGGGAAGTGCTGGAGCTGAGCGCTATGGGTCCCTCGGGAGCAGCTGGGGGCGGAGTAGCCTCCCGAGCGCCATCTATTGTAAGATCCTCAACGGGGCCCACGGCTGGGGCCTCGCTCCCGGCGTCCCTTCCCCTGTCGGCTCGCCCTTGCCTACGCCGGATGCCTCTACCCCTTGGGGCATTTGGGGGCCGTTCCCACTGTTGTTGTTGTTGTTGCTGAGGGTTAGCGCCCAGCATGCGAGAAAGAGCCTCGGCATTCATCCCTAGTGATAGTATTTGGACACCTGCAAATGGGAACACATGAGCGTCAGAAAGTGACTGTATGGACAGCAAACACAGAAGTACAATAATCAAGCCAAGTCAGAATCTATTCTAAGAGTCAGAGTAGTTAGTTCCTAGGGTCTAACCATCGAGGGTCATGATATCAGCTGGTGGATTAATTATCATATCGGGGGGACAAGACAAGCCGTAACGGAATAGCACCCCCTCGTCTTTCATCAAGACCTCAGCCTTGATCCACTTCTACTCACTCCTCATTACGAGGGCTAACCCCTTGGCCCAGTCCTCGAAAGCCTTATTCCTTACCCCCTCCCTGATCAAGGGCCCCTCGCCATGTATCAACCACTGGCGGTGAACCCCAAGAATCCCTCCTGGAGACCCCACAAAAAAATACTTCTCTTTCCAATGCTCGCCATAGGAAGTAGACGGAGAATCTATCATCTTAAAGCCCGATTTGGCCTGGGCATAATAGAATCCATCTGTAAGGGACGAGCGTATTGAGCGGGCCACCTGTATTAAGCTGTCAAAATTGGCGATCGAGGGTTCATGGCCTAGGGCTTTCATCATAATTACAAAAGTGTTGATTAGAGCTATGTCGTTCGGTAAAATTTGTGAAGGGCAAAGCCCCATGTGGTGACAGATGGTGGCAACGGCGGGCGAGATGGGAAACCTCAGGTCCCCGGCCAGAACCGCGTCCCAGTAGACCGTCAACATCCCAAGCGGCGGTTGGTTGGCCCTCTCTCCTTTCTCGGGAAGTCGCATAGGGAATACTGCTTCATCCCAATACACTTTTGCCCTCAACTCCTCCAAATCATCGGGCGTCAGGATGCTCTCAATCTCGTCCGAAGATTTATCGGTTTGGTGACGGTTGTCTTGCCTCACTCGCGTTGCAGGCTTCATTCCCTTTCTTTGGCGCTTTCTGGGAGGTTCAGCCTCAGCATGACGCTCGAAAGGCCCTGCGCCGCCCTCGGGAGCCACGACCGCCACCATGACCCTATGATCTTGAGGTCTTACGGCACTACTCAACACTGGGAATACTCTCTCTCCCTGCCTCTGCATTTCCATCACATTGTTCATCTCTTCAAAAAGGTCATTTACCCCTTCAGGAGCACGCTCGTTCATCCCTTGAACGGCGGCGTCGACCTCTTCATCCCTGGCATCAACCGGAGTCTGGGCCACTGGAATTGCAATGGGAATCCCCTCACCTGGGGACGCCCTAGCCTTTGGAACAGGTGTAGGTACATTACCATAAGGTTAGGAGCTCCCCACTGACATCTCATCTAATTCCCTTACGTAAGCATCTGCATTATGGTCTGTCATATCTGGGTTTTGGTTATTGGAGATGAAGCTTTTCGCAAAAGACTCAGTGGAGAAGAAAGATTCTGGGATGGATTCAACGGCAGAAAGGATTCCACACTTAGAAAGATCACTCGCGCACAACCTAAATCTAAAGTTAGTAAGGAAAATAAGGGTTTACGGATTTTTACCTAAAGTTTGGAGAACAGAAACTCGCCGGAATCGGTAAGAGTTGCAGAAAATTGTTGTTGCGTATATGCTTGAAGAAGACGGAATGCGTGAAAGAGGTCCCAAAATTCTGTAAATCCCTATTTATAGGAGAGAATTTACATTGATTAGGGCTGGAAATTCAAAACGCAATCATTTCCCGCCTAGAAAATCCCCCCACTTTTGCTAACCGCCTCACGTCTCCCGGAGTGCACGAGCCCACGTTCCCACTCAGCATTAAATGCGGATATGACTTCAATTAATGTGATGTCAGATTGTGTCTTTTACAGAAGTCAAGCGGTCATTTCTCTAGCAATGGCTTGACCCTCGGATATTCAAAAATTCAAGGCTCCGTTATCTTGAAATTCTACAGTATGCTCGAGCGATACTACAGAATTTAGGGGGCAAAATGATGAGGCATAAAACTGCGTTCGAATCAGAACTGTCCACGTGTCGACACCTGGCGATAGAGGAGCTGGACGCTCGCTTTGATAGGCTCGTGGATCACCCCAGCCTACTTCATCGCTTGCTAGAACAGGCCCACAAGCCTCGGCCAACCATTCAGGTAAAGGGTTTAGGCCGACTAGCCTGACGCTCGCGTCCCGACCCTCAGTGTCACCCTTCACAGGGAAGCACCCATAAGAGGGCCCCATTCACGATGCTCGGGATCTTGGCGCTCAAGGGTCATCTGTCGTGGGGGGCCCATCCGTACACCTCGCTCGTGCAAGATCCTTCCCCACTGCGATGGACCCGAACCATAACAAAGGGGACCTTGGGCCTTCCTCACACGCGACCCTCGCCAACAACCTCTGACACAAAGGTAGTGCGCACCCCTCACCTGACACACCGCCTCCCTTTCAGAAACGTCACTCTCACACCGTCACGGGCTGACACGTGTTAGGGCAACACAGGTTTGGGACCACACGGTCAATTTACCTCTATACCCTCACCCCTAACATATAAATAGGGGAGAATGTATGTTTTCTCCCCCAAGCAATTTTCCTCATACACACACCGTACTGGGCAAACTTTCTTCTGCATCTTCTCAAGCTCCGTGACACCTTCACCACAGTTGCATGATCATCACACTTTGCACTCTTGGTGTTATCCTAGTTGGAAGAACCCACGCTCTTAAGAAAACCCAGTTCCTGAGGCTCCCACGCCTGTGATGGTGTTTCCCTTTCTAAACAAATATTGAAAGTGTTGTTGCATTTTAGGAACTCAGATTCCTGCACCACCAAATAAATACAAATTTAACTAATATTACAAATATATCATCATACAATATTATTACAATTTACACCCTCAGGGTAGGATTGAAATTTTTAAAAATAATTTTGCTAACATCATCAAAATTTAACACTGTTTATTAACGATAGAGATAATTTGTAAGAGAGGGTATAGATTTTAGGGGTATTCGTAAATTTCTCAAATCTCATAAAAGAATTCGTATTTTCGCCACACTCCATTTTCCAATTTTCTGCCATCATCAACGACTTACAAATTTACAAGGTTTCCTGTGATACTTTATGTGGTTACAAACAATTATACTCCTGTAATTTCTCAAGCAAAAAAATATTAATCTATAATTTTAACTACCCAATGAAGTAATTGAAATCATACGTGAGCACATGTTCTCATGGAGGTGGCCTCATTATTTTTTGGAGTTATATTCATCATAAACTCCGTATTAAGATAAATCCCACGTTACAAAAGATCATACAAAAAACTCCGTGTCCTAAAATTATTGCATATTGCCCCTGAACTGATTTTATTATATTTAAAATTTGATATTCCTATTTTACCCTTAATGTTAATTTTTGTTTTTTTTTTTTTTTTGAATTGTTTATGTTATAACTCATGTAATATTAACTAAAAGTAGTATTTAAACCCCGTGATATAAAATTGTTACCCTACAAAACCCTATGTTACTATATTTTTCCTCACTTCCCCCCGATCCCGATTCTTCTTATTTAAAATATGATTTTACCTTTTTGTCCTTATTTAGTTGTACATAAAGAAAATAAAAAGTTTTCAATTTTTCATTCGACTAGATCATTTCAAAACTTGAAGGATGTTCTCAAACGATTTCCTCCCAAGAAAAAATCCTAACCACGATCTTCCACGAGCCGTGATTTTGATGTAAATCAAAAATAACAACATTGAAACATCAGTATGATAGGTTTCTTAATAGTTTTGTATTTCCAAATTGTCTATAAACAAGATTCACATTGCAAAATTTGGCAACAGGGTTTATATTACAAAATTTGATAAATATATATTTTTATTTTATTTTTAAATTTGATTCGCCATAAAACCTGGTGAACCACCAGGCTCCAAGGTAAATACAAGATCTTTGATATATATATATATATGGAGAATTACATACGGGTCCCTAAGGTTTGGACTTTGGCCTAATTACACCGCATTCCACGTATCTTTGTATTTTACATACCAGTCCCTAAGGTTTTGATTTCGTTAGAAGTCCATAACGGCCGTTAGAGTTCCGTTAGAATTTTGACCAAAATGCCCCCAAAGACTGGATTGCAATTAGGCCAAACTTCAGGGACCCGTATGTGATTATGTTTAAATTATATTAAAAAATTAGTATTTATAATTAAATATATATATAATTATGCATATTTTATATAAATTAATCTGTATTTTATAATTAATAAACAATATTAGTATTAATTAATAGTATTAATTAAAAGTATTTATTAAAAGTATTAACTTTAAATATTTTAAATTTTAGAACTTGTGATTTCTGATTGTATGTGTATGCATTTTGAAAATAATTTATATTTAAATTAATTAAAAGTATTTATATAATATTAGTATATTTTTTTTGGTAAAAATATAATATTAGTATTATTAGTATTTAATAAATAATCGTAGAGATAATATTAATAAGATGAGCATTTAATGACTAGTTGAAGTGTTTCTGTAATAATTAACAATATTGGTATTTAATAATAATTTATATTTAATGATTAATTGAAAATATTTATATAATATTAGCAAGATTACTATTTACTAAATTGCGAAACGGATTAAAATTTTCAAAACTAAAAGATATATATTATAACAAACAAGAATTAAAAATTAGTAATTTTATATATTAATTATAAATACTAATTTTTTAATATAATTTAAACATAATTACATACGGATCCCTGAAGTTTGGCCTAATTACAATTCAGTCCTTGGGGGTTGGGGGCATTTTGGTCAAAATTCTAACGGAACCCTATGAACCTCTAACTGAATCAAACCTTAGGAACCTGTATGTAAAATTCAAAGATACGTGGACCACTGTGTAATTAGGTTAAACCTTAGGGACCCGTATGTAATTCTTCATATATATATATATGTATATTATAATATAGTGTTTCTCATGTATATATAATAAAATATTATGATAACAAAAACGATAATTTAGAAAAAAAATAAGTTTTTGAATCGCACTAGAAGCATGTGAGATCCAACAACTGATATATATATTTTTTTTGTACAAAGTTTTAAGTTTTATATATGATATTTTATAATAAAGGGTTTAACATGTTAATCAGGCAAAATATAAGGGTGAAGCGTGCCAAGTAAACTCTTATTAGGCCTCCTTTACTTTGGTTGAAATGGTTAATGCTGGTCATGTAATTGGTAGTTAATGGAGGCACAAGATGACCCATTAAACGGTGTTTACTTTTCTTATTTTTTGGTATGTTAATTAATTTTTTTGTTTACTTTTCCCTTCTAATTATGGGTGTTAGTGTGTAATTTACATTATTGCCCTTAAATCCTTTGCCCTTTTGTTCGTTGAATTGCAGAGAAAGAGGCATAATGTTTTCAGATCCCCAATTTCAAGCCTAGGGTTTTATCATTGTCTTCTCCTTGAAAACGGTCGCCTTCCATCCACCTCTGACGTCGCCGACAAGCTCGCAACCACCGACGGTGAGCACAAATCCTACTTGCTACACATAAAAGCTTGTCGCTGTGAGTGAGATAAAGGGAATAAAATTGGGGGAAATTGAAAGCCAAAACTGCAGCTTTTGTTCACAAACGCGACGCTATGTTCTATCTGCTGAAATGGTTTGCTATTCAGGAAATATATCAACACTGCACAAATTGGGGATTTCAAAAATTTTCAGCAACAAAGATTTGTGTGTAGTGGGAAAGAAGGAAATACGGAAGAAATCCAAAATTCGGATGGTAAATTCATGTAATTAAACTTAACTGTGGGGTTTTATTGTAATTTGCCCTGTCCCGGAAAACGAAGGTTGGCTGGAACACGCCAATCTGCCATGTCTGGTGGCTCTGCCCATTTCCCGCCGCTCCTACAGGCTCGTACGGCAACAACGGGCTTTAAGGTATGCAAAGTATGCGACGGAAAAGGGTGGGGAAGGGTTGAAAACCTCCGGATACAACCAAAGTAAAGGAGGCCTTAATGGATAAAATATGAGAAAAGATTAAACTAAAAGATAGTGCGGGGAATTCCCGAAAACTCCCCAAATGATAAGCCCAATTCCTTTTAGCTCCCCATTTTCAAAAATGATGTATTAAAACTGAAGAATCGCGTATCTAAAACCTCAAATGATGTATTTGAAATACAAGGAAAAAATCATGTATCTAAATCCCAGAATCATGTATCCAAATCCCAGAATTGCGTATCTAAATCCTAGAATCGCGTATCTAAAACCCCAAATGATGTATTTGAAAATGGAGAGTTAAAAGGAAGTTTTCAAACCCATGGGGAGTTTTAAGGAATTGCCCCAAGATAGTGGAAATTAAAGTATAGCGAATTTTCCCTTCATTAATTGGTGAATCATGACGTGGTATAGCAAATTGAAAAGTCCTCTTGGGCGGCTACTTTTATCTTTTTTTTCTCCGCAAGAGAGATTAGCCTAGAACCGGCTGCTAAACTACTCTTCGAGCCAATACTTAGAAATAGTTTACTTGAGTCCTCTTACACAACACAACTGCCAAATAGAGTTGTCGTTGTTTTATTTTTTAATTTCCGAGAAATGGAGTTGTAAACTTGTATCGTAAGTTGTTGGATAAAGCGAAATCTCAATTTTGCCCCTTTCTTCATCTCCAATTTGCATACCTTTTTTCGTTCAGCTTCTCCCGATGTCATCCCGCTCACTTTCTATCTCCTCACTCTTGTTCTCTCTCTCTCTCTCTCTCTCTTCGTGCTGACGCACCAATACCATCGCCGGCTCCTCCCCGGTCTCAACCACGATCTCTCCTGCATTCCTCAACTTTCCCTCTCTTGTCTCACTCTCTCCCCCGCATCCGACAGCAACCCCAGCCGACCGCCCTCTTTCGGCCACCTCCCACAGCAACGGCCAGCCACCACTCTTCCCTCATTGATGTTTGTTATTTGGTTTAGGCGAGCACCATTCGAATCTTTTGGTGGTGCACTGCAACCAGTAATTTCTTTATCTTTTCTAATTTATCTATATATATATATATATATACACATAAAATTTGTGTGGGTGTTTTTATTGATGCTGTTTTTGTAGACGACATTGAAGAATTGGGTGGGTATGATTTGAATTTTTAATTATTTCTTAGTAAGTTTCAGATGTATGTGATGGGTATGTCTATTTGTTTAATTATTTGTATGCCTGATACATGTAGTGTGTTGATTGTTCAAATTAACTATGGAACCATTGCAAACTCTAGCTGTCCTAGAACTAAATATGATGAGAATCCTTATAACTATGATGAGGCGAGCTTTTAATTTATTGTTTTAGATAATGGTTGAGTGATTTTTCTTATTTTACCTATTTTCTGCATTACCCTTCTAGAACTAAATTGAAGAATATGATACCAGTTTTCTATTGAATCAAGTCTTTTGATTTGCTTTTAAGTTTGATCAAGATTTAATTTTGTTCCTAATCTTTCTCAAGAAATGTGCTTCGTTACCCGCAAAGTTTCAATCTGGACTTCGGGAGTAAATGTAACAAATGTGTGATAATCTCCCGCATGAGCTTTCCATTGGAAAATCAGGATCCAAACTAGCATTTTCGACCATATATCTACTGTGCATGTATTTTCTTAATTGATCAAGAGATGTTACCAATTTTTGAATATTCTGCTTAAGAACAGATTGCCAAATCTCCTTGCTCATTGTAGCTTCATCATTTTGAGGATTTATTATCATTATTTATGTTTTCCCCGTCATGAATTGTCCAGGCGGAGGTGAATCAGCTGTGACAGCAGCAGATGATCGATCAGGAGCACCTCCTCAGCTGATGTACAAGCTCCAATGTCAATTTACAAAAAAGAATGAAACAATAATTGATCTAAAGTTAGAAAGGGGCATAATAGGAAAATCACTTTAATTTGGATGGCTTTATATGTCCACGTAAACATCAGCCCCAAAATAATATTGTAACCCACATAGACAAACAACCCAAGTAAATGCTGGGCTGTTTAATTAAATGTTAATCCATCTGTCCATAACCAAAACCCAATGGTTTGGAATCTGACGAGGTAAACCATTTCTTAGCTCCGCCAGCTCGTCTTCCAACAAAAACAGTTTCCCATCAATCCAGCAATCAATAGTTATCTCCGACGAGCACTGGCAAATTTAAATCCTTCTTTTTTCTTGCTCATTTAGTGGTATCTCACCGGGTTTCTTTTCTTGAATTGTGTACGATAGGGAACAAAACATTGAAAATGCAAAGGTTAATCTGAAGTTGCTGGTTGATAGCAGCTGCGTGGATGCGTAACCATGGATGATTTCCTATACCATGTGTCTCGGCTGCATTCCGAAATTTTCAGGCAACAAGAACTTGGGGTCCGTCAATCCCTGGCGCAGCAGATCTCCGAAATAAAATATTACCTGGATCGGTTAGAAAGATTCAAAACCTTTGCAGAAAACAGAGTCAGTCGTGAAGTCCACGAGCACTTTGCAAGGGACCTAAGAGACGTTTGTTACATGTTTGAGAATCTGCTGGAATCCGTAATCATTAACAATGGCGGCGAAGCAGACCAGCAGTACTCTCCCGAAATACACGCTGCTTGCATCCCGATCAGTTTTGTCAGGAGATGGTCTCCTCCATCAGAAGAGGAGAAAAGATTTTCCGAGATTGCCATAGCGATTAAACAAATCGTTCTTAAATGGGAGAGACTGGGCTACAATCGTAATGCCCTTCTTGCAGAAGATCTGCAGCAGGTGTCGAGCCCTTATGAATCCTGTGAGTTTTTCGGGAGGGAGGAAGAAGTGGTCAATCTGATCAACTATGTGCGTGTGTATCATGGTTGTCAGGTTATCATAATAACCGGGATGCGCGGTGTAGGCAAGACCATGGTTGCTCAACAGGTGTTTGGTGATATCGATGTAACATACGAGTATCCTTTTCGTGTCTGGGTACATGTGCCTCAAATGTTTCAGACGAAGAAAGTATTGGAAGAAATAACTAAACAGATTCGCAAAATTCGTCATACAAAGGGGTATGCAGATGAGGATGGCTTCGAAAGTACGGCAGCCACAGCCTCAAGGATTTGGTCTTATCTGGAGAACAAGAAGGTACTGATAGTGCTGGATGGCATCTCCTCGGCGGATGATTGGCAATCCCTCAAGGATATCCTTCCGGAGCACAGCAAAATAATAATCACAACACGGAGGATGGAAGTAGCAGCAAGTGAGCGATCGAATCATGCAGCAATATCGGTCCACCTGACGGGATTAACAGAGGACGACGTATATCAACTTCTACTCAAGAAAGCTCCAGGTATCAATCCATCTTACATTCCTAATTATGGTTTTTTGCCTTTTTGGGAAATGTGATTTATTCAATACTACTTAACCTTTAACAACTAAGTACATAAGTAAAACAGTAAATAAAATACAAAACTGAAATAGGAGATTCAAACCAATCCTGACTATGGAAACATTTTATAGTTTTTTATTGTTTGTCTGATTTTGCGTGCTTGGGCATACGTGACAAACTCGCACATTTTGTGAACTTAAGGTGGTGTTTGGTAATGCGAATGTGTGAGTAAAATTTAACAAAAATTACACAAAAATAAAATAAGAGAAATGCAATAATAAGTTAAAATAAACTTCTATCAAACTATTGCAAGAAAAATCCTTATTTCCTTAAGTTCACTTCTCTAAAATTAGGACTTCAAAAAGATATTCTTTAAAAACCTCCAGTGATCTTAGATCCCTAAGATCCCTCGTTTGTCTGGCATGATTGAATCATGCATTGATTAGGCCCTATCTGATAATTAGCTTCGAAGCCTTAACGGAATTTGGTCATATTTTAGGCTAAAATGCACGTGCTATAAATAACATCCTATTCCGCCGGGTAAGTTAAATATAATCTAATTGAAAAATTAATTAATCTAAATTTATTTTTATGCCTAAACAGTTGTTTTAACTTCCCCTATTGTTTCTATTTAATCTAATACATGACAAGTGTAAAACAACACTCACCCCCATTGTCTATTTTGACTTGATTTCTTAAGTTTCTTATACTTTTGGTGCAGAAACTTCCAGCAACACAATGCTTAAGGAGCTCGGAAAGAAAATAGTGAACATTTGTGGTAGTGTTCCATATACTATTTTTAGGTTCCTCCGATATATGGAAACAAAGCACACTGTGGAGGAGTGGAAGGACATGGTAAATGAAGCACTCAGTTCTGGTCTTAGCAATAAGCAAGAAAGTCAGGAAGTACGAAAGATGCTAGAATTTGTAGCTCCCGCGTATTATGACCTGTCTGATAAAATAAAGCCACTTTTTCTCTATATGGGAGTTCTGCAGCAGGATCTTGTTGTTGAAGTAGAAAAGTTGTATCTTTTGTCCTTGGCTGATGGAACATTGAAACCTTTTCAAGTAGAAGGAGAAAGACTACTTGATGTCGCCGAAAGATATGTGGCTGAAGTTGCAGAAAGAGTTATGGTTGACCTGGAAGAAGGGGACGAGCCAGGTATCAACAAATATAAATATTGCAAACTTAGAGGTCTCATGCGAGACCTGTCATCATTGAAGATCAAAGATGAAGGTTTTATCAAGGTCCTGGATTTTTCAGGTGGAAATCAAGACATTAGAGACTTATCCTCCACTTCATCACAGTTTAGAACATTTCGGGCTGCAATTAATTTGGATCATTATGATGAAGGATGTGGTTTTTGTTTGGAAGATGAGGACATGATGCATGTTCGGGTTCTTCTATTTAGTGCACAAAAGAAACAGGTCTGGCCAAGAGAGTTCTCTAGCTTACTGCTTAAAGCTAAGTATCTCAGGGTCTTGGATTTCAATGGGATTGACTTTAAACAGAAAAAATTACCCAAATGTATAAAAAGAGCCGTCCATCTGAGGTACTTGAGTTTTAAAGATTGTATTTTGCTCAAGTTACCATCATGGGTTGCCAGCTTAAAGTTGTTGTGCGTTCTTGATTTACGGGTTCAACATTCGACTAAAATGATGATCCCAAATATATTGTGGAAGGTTAAAAAGTTGAGTCATCTTTATTTCCCAGTATTATTCAACACAGCCGATGCCAGCAGATTGAGTCTCCACGACCTGATAGAGCTCGAGACGATCATGAATTTCAATGCAGGGATGATCAGCGTGGAAGATCTCTCTGGAATGCCTAAGCTTCAATGCCTACATTCAATTGTTGATGGGAAGCTAGAGGAGATTGAATGCATCATCAATGGCATGCCCAGCAATTCTAACGTCGGAGACCTGCTTCGCACATCTCTGGATATCAAAAATTTCGACTGTCATACAGAGAAACGACATTCAGCCTTTAGAAGGATTTTGGCTTTTCCATCTCTTACGATTCTCCACATGGAGGGGCGCATACGTCGCATGCCAATGCACCATACTTTTTCGAAGAATCTCACCAAGATTGTCTTCATTGGTTCAGAAATGATAGAAGATCCAATGAAAATACTGGAAAAACTTCCCAAACTGCAAATACTCGTCCTGGATGATGCCTTTGTTGGGGAAAAAATCGTCTGTTCAGCATTCGGTTTTGATGAACTCAAACATATGGAGCTCTTGAATTTGCAGAACTTACGCTGGTGGATCGTAGAACATGAAGCTATGCAGAAGCTCTCGACTTTAGCAATTGCAAACTGTAGAGGATTACAAGACCTACCAGATGGGCTAGAGCAATGCAGGGGTCTACGAGAAATCAAAGTGTCAAGGATGCCGAAAGATTTTGGGAGACGATTCGACGAGCCGTTGATGAGGCGCATATAAACTCCAGCGCCGGCAATCGATCATTTTTGAGAATTAATTGTTTCCCAAAGTTGGAACTATTTCTCATTGCTCAATTTGTATACCAGATTTTATGTAATATCTGAAGTTTATTTGGGAAAAGTCTAGGTCAATTTCAGCTTAGCCGAAACCCACTAATCAATATGGGGATAATTACGAACGAGGTATGACAAAATTACGGATTTCTTTCTGAGGTTTTGAGAAATTACGTATTTTTCCTGGTATGTTATCTCTTCTGTTAATTGAATATGCAATTTTATTATTTTACCCCTTCTATGTTGAAAGTCATGGGGTATATGCAATAAAGAGTCCAAACATGAGGAGATAAATGCAAATATTGAAATTCTTAGAAGGTCGTGTAATTATTTGAATTTTTTATTTACTTAGTATTTTTTTTTAAAGAATATTATTTAATAATATTTTGATATTTTTATAATGAATTAATTTCATATTTAGAGTTTATAGATATCTAATTTTTTTTTTAAATATTGGACATACATACTTATATTGAAATACTATTTATTATATTTAAAGTAAATGCATTAGGATAACCAAGGTTTGGAATATTTGTTTTATATGTAAGAGGATTTATGGCCTTTTTTCCCCCTAATGATTGAATTTCAGCTTCTAGTAGAAACTACGCTCTTTGTGTGTGTATAAGAAAATTTTACCTCAGTATTTTAAAATATTAATTTTCATAAATATATTTATAAATAATTACCCACATTAAATGAAAAATAATTTTTTTAGAAAAATATTATCATATTTGATATGGTGGAAATAGGTGGAGTTCCGGTTGAGGGTTTCCAGTTGAGCTAGATGAAAATGATAAAGTTGGTTTTGCTTTGTTGGTTTGCTGGCAAAAGTTAAAGAAGGGTGAGAAAACCAATTGGAATATGCACCAACATTGCTATTTAGATGTTCAAGTCAGACGGAGGTGGAGAGAGAGAGAGAGAACAGAGTCGCTTACCGTGCAAATGGAAGGTTGAACTATTTATAAGAGTATTTTGGAAAAGAAGGTGTTCGTATGAGTTGATGGTCCCCCAACAGCAAGGTTTTAGAATGAGTATGATAAAATATATTATTCAATAGTATCATCAAATTAAAATGTTATTGAAGGCATCATGCTTGGCTGCACTCTCCAGTCTCCATGCTTGGACTGGCCGGGCCCCCTTCGCATGACCTAGAAAGAAAAAGAAGAAGTCTGTGCTCCTCCTTCAGGGACACTATTGCTTTCCCCACCAAATTCTCCTTTAGGTGCTTCAACTGCTGTAAGTCATGGAGGGCTACATATGTCATAGTAAAATTATATCACGTTTATGTAATTTTTTATCTTAATAAATTAAAACAAAATTAACATTGTTTATGAATGAATGTTTTTTTACATTCATAAAATTAGTAGTCATTTATTTTGTAATTGATATACATATATCACGAGAGTTCAATTTTAGTACCTTTTTTTTTTTTTTTTTTTCAGTCACGAGATTTTTAGTAGTGAATAGGGTGATTACATCAGCTCAGTATATTTACACTTAGAAATTAGAATATAATTCTTTTTTAGATTAAAAAATTTCATATTTTTTGTTAGAAGATACTATATATTTGGGAAGTTTGACTAAATCCCGATATATGGTAATTAGGCCTAATTGGGAGGGATTCTGTTTTCCTTTTCTCTGCTATATAGTTAGGTCTCTTGTAACATGTTTCACAACAAATAAGCAATGAATTCTTCTACACAAATACACCTTTTCCTAATACCTCGACCCAACATGGTATCAGAGCAGGTTCAAATCCTTGGGACTCAGTGTTAGCATCACAGTCCCATACCAATCTCGAACCCCTTGACTCAGACCAACAAACCAACCGGAGATGACAACTCCAACCGGAGGTCTCCAAATCCAAACCACATACCTACCGCACAACAACAATCAAATTCAATCAACCATGTCCTACCCCGATAATCTATCGATAGGAATCAAATTAAACAACGACAATTATCCGGTGTGGGCTAGGTTAATGAAGATGGCGATCGGAGGAAGAGGGTGCCGATCCCATATAACCGGAAATCCACCAGCCCCTGCAGAATCCGATCCCGAATATGACCAATGGGAACAAGTTGATCAACAGGTGTTTACCTGGATCATTCAGAACATGGAAACCAGCCTAATTAACAATGTACTCCAATATCCGAATGCGAAGGCGTTGTGGGAGGGGCTCACCACCACCTACGGCACCGGTGGAGACCCGTTGCAACTCTATGACCTACATCGAAGGGCTAATACCCAGAAACAGGGGCGTGACACACTGGAAGATTTCTGGAACACACTCCAGAATATCTGGATGGCTATCGACCGACGGCAACCAAACCCAATGAAGTGCCCGGACGATATTAAAGCATTCAACCAACTAATTCAAGAACAGCGATTGTACCAATTCCTCACCGGATTAGATGAGAAATATGATACAATCAGGAACGATATACTCAAACAAGACAAGAAACCCTCGGTCGAATCTGCCTATGTGACCATTCGAAGAGAAGCAGCCCGCTTTCATATCTTAAAGGCAACAACAGGAGCCGGCGACAACGATTTTGAAGCTTAGAGGGTCGGATCTGGGTTAATTGCTAGAAAGGAGAAAGGGAAGAGTGTGCGCTCAGGTGGTGCCGGTGTCAGTCGTTCCATCACTTCCGGCAACCGTACATCATCGCGTGATGACAGATCTGACCTCATCTGTGACCATTGTGGAAAGCCAAAGCACTCCAAAGAAGAGTGCTTTGAAATCGTGGGCTACCTGGACTGGTGGGTCGGTCATCGGAAGCCTGTCGCCGGTGGTGTGATGAAGGGGGAAAGACGGGCCAACTTCGCAGCAAGTGGCGGACAGGTTGCCGGAGACTCAAGCAGAGGAGATGCCGCTAGGCGTCATCCAGAGAGACGTCGGTGCAGCGGCAGAAGAAATTGGCCGCGCCAACGCCGCCTTCTTCTCCGGTGGGTGTGCGTCCGACAGAACCGACAATAGTGGTAAAGGGTTTGGGGGTAATGACCCAAACCCTAACTTTCCTTATTCTTATATGCCCATAAATGCAAAAAGGCCCCTAAGTTCTGCGAAATTGCAAAAGGACCCCCCAAGTTTAGTTTCTTGCGGATTTCACACACAAATTAATTCAGAAAAGTTATCACAGTGGATATTTGACTGTGGGGCAACAGACTCCATGACATTTGACTTATCTGATATAATTGATCCCAAGACCCCTGAAAAATTTCATATTCAATGTGCTAACGGTGATTCGGCTGCAGTAGAAAAAGTGGGACCAGCCCGTATTACACCTAAACTCAAATTAAGCAATTGCCTATATGTTCCATCATTGTCCTGCAAATTGCTGTCTTTGAGTCAGATTATGAAAGAATTAAATTGTGTGGTCCTGATATATCCTCGGTTTTGTTTAATACAGGACATTCATACGAAGGAGATAATTGGGCGTGGTACTGAGAAAGGAGGCTTATATTATGTTCATGAAGTAGAGAATCCGTCTCGAGCTCTTCTTTCAGTGGGGTCTGCCCAAACTCAAATCTGGCTGTGGCACCGGCGTCTTGGTCATCCCTCATTGGGGTATTTAAAAGTGTTATTTCCGTCATTATTTCAGAATAATCATGTGTTAAAGTTAGATTGTCAGACTTATCTTGCTGCCAAGAGTTATAGAACTATGTTTAAACCGAATAATACTAGAGTGGACACTGTTTTCTCTTTAGTTCATTCTGATGTGTGGGGACCGGCCCCCGTTACGAATCAGTTTCAGTTTCGCTATTTTGTTCTATTTGTGGATGATTTCTCCCGGATGACATGGGTTTATTTCTTGCGACACACGTCTGAAGTCTATGACACTTTTGTGACCTTCTTTAAAATGGTGGAAACACAGTTCAATCACAAAATTAAGATACTCAGATCGGATAATGGCAGAGAATTTGTTAATCAGGAGATGAGCAAATTCTTTCGTGAACAGGGTCTTATACATAAAACCACTTGCCCTAACACCCCACAACAAAATGGGGTTTCTGAGAGAAAAATCGTACCGTGCTCGAAATGACACGAGCTATGATAACCGAATCCCATGTCCCAACCCATTTCTGGCCCGAAGCAGTTGCTACCGCTGTTTACCTAATGAACCGAATCCCTACAAAAGTCCTAAACCACAAGACACCTCTGTCTGTTTTTCAAACTCAAACTGCTATCCCACCTCATCTTACCCTTCCACCTCGAATCTTTGGGTCTACGGTGTTCGTACATGTTCCGAAGTCCGACCGAAACAAATTGGATCCCTGTGCAGTGAGATGTGTTTTCATGGGCTATGCTCCCCATCAGAAAGGGTATCGGTGTTATAATCCTACAACCAGGAGAACCCATATCACAATGGATTATGATTTTGTGGAAAATGAGTACTATTATCTCACCCAGTCTACGGGTCAGGGGGAGATACAACATGATGACCCACTTTGCTGGCTGAGTTACTCGGAATCCGACACAGATATACATAGCGGGCCTTCTTTCTCCGATTCAGAACAACAGCAGAACATTCTCAGTACCACCACACCAGCACCCAATGAATCTCCTCCGGATGATGTCCAAAACGAGGATAGTGAAGATCTGAACTCAAACTCTGTTGATCATGATGATATTGATAGTAATACTTGTGATACTGCTAACATTGCTTCTGGAGATCAAACAGCAAGTCACAGGTATTCGTTACCTCAGAGGAGTAACAGAGGAGTTCCTCCACACAGATACTCACCTGATCATCCTTCCCGTACAGCCAGATACTCTATAGGGAACGTGGTCAGGGGGAGTGTGTCCAGCGATGCTAAGGCCTTCTTTGCGAACCTCTGTACGGAGGTTATCCCAAAAACAGTACAGGAGGCAAAACAAAGCGAAGAATGAGATAAGGCCATGAACACAGAGATGGATGCCCTAATAAAGAATGAAACGTGGGAGAAATGCAAACTGCCCACAGGAAAGAGGCCAGTCGGGTGTCGATGGGTATTCACAGTCAAACATAAAGCAGATGGCTCAGTTGAAAGGTATAAGGCCAGATTGGTGGCAAAGGGATACACACAGACCTTCGGGATTGATTACTCAGAGACTTTTTCCCAAGTGGCAAAGTTGGATACGGTACGGGTCTTACTCTCAGTGGCTGCAAATAAAGATTGGCCCTTACATCAGTTTGATGTAAAAAATGCCTTCCTGCACGGAGACTTGTCAGAGGAAGTTTATATGGAGCCACTTCCGGGTTTTACTGATGGCTTTGACAGAGATGAAGTGTGCAAGCTTCGCAAGGCGCTATATGGCTTAAAGCAGTCACCACAGGCATGGTTTGGCAGATTTACCTTGGCAATGCAACGTCATGGATATGCTCAGAGCAATTCTGATCATACGTTGTTCCTGAAAAAACGAGGGGAATTAATCACATGTCTGATTATATACGTGGATGACATGATTATAACTGGGAGTGATACAGAGGAAATAGGTAGACTCAGGGATAATTTGTTCAAGGAATTCGAAATGAAGGACCTTGGAGGATTGAAATACTTTCTTGGAATTGAAGTGTTGAGATCGAAGAAGGGAATATTTCTTTCACAAAAAAAATACATTCTCGATTTACTTGCCGAAACTGGGTTGCTTGATTGTAAACCCGTTGAGACCCCGATACAAGTGAATCACAAGCTGAGAATAGAAGAAAGCGGGGAGCTAACTGAAAGGGAACGATACCAACGTCTGGTTGGTAAACTGATCTATTTATCACATACGAGGCCTGACATTGCATATGCTGTGGGAGTTGTTAGCCAATTTATGCATCAACCCCAGAAGGAACATATGGAAGCAGTTGTTCGGATTATTCGGTACTTGAAGGGCACGGTCGGAACTGGGATTATGCTCGAGAAGCATGGCCATCTAGAGATAGAGGCGTATACTGATGCAGACTGGGCAGGAAACCCAAATGACAGAAGGTCGACCTCTGGGTTTTTTACATTAGTTGGAGGGAATGTTGTGACATGGAGAAGTAAAAAACAGAAGGTTGTGGCTTTGTCCAGCGCAGAGGCAGAATTCAGGGGCATAGCTAAAGGAGTGGCTGAGATACTCTGGGTAAGAAAGTTGTTGGCAGAAATGGGATGGAATCCTTCGAGCCCAAGTATCTTAAAATGTGATAACAAAGCTGCTATCAGCATTTCAGAGAACCCAGTTCAACACGACAGAACGAAACATATTGAAGTGGATAGACACTTCATAAAGGAGAAGTTGGAAGGTGGTGTTATCTCTATTCCTTTCGTCCGGTCCGAAGATCAGCTAGCCGATATCCTAACTAAAGCTGTAACAGGTCAAACATTCCAGAAAGTACTGAGCAAGTTAAGGATCGGTGACTCCATCACTTAACTTGAGGGGGAGTGTTAGAAGATACTATATATTTGGGAAGTTTGACTAAATCCCGATATATGGTAATTAGGCCTAATTGGGAGGGATTCTGTTTTCCTTTTCTCTGCTATATAGTTAGGTCTCTTGTAACATGTTTCACAACGAATAAGCAATGAATTCTTCAACACAAATACACCTTTTCCTAATACCTCAGACCCAACATTTTTTTTGCAAAAATAATTAGAATTATGGTAGGTATATGTAAAATTGGAAGCACGTGGTCTCAGCTGTTTTTCTGTTTTTTGTTTTTTTTGATCGGGTGGTCTTAGCTGTCAAACACTTGAAATTAGCAGCTAGAACGAATAGGAGCAATTTAATGTGTAAAAAATGACAACTGCACTATTAGAGTTGACTCACAGCTACTGCATCCCATGAATCGATACTCATTTCATATATGAGGGATAGAAAAGAAATATTAATTGTCTGAAATTCATATCTGTGGAGATAATAATCAATGGTCGGGAGTGCTGTTGAACGTCTGATTGATAACCTCCTCCAACTGGTGCCTCAGGCGGCTTTCGGCCTGCAAGAAAACTTGCAGCGCGATATTTTCAAAATAAGGAAATACTTGAAAAAATTAACCAGCGAATTACAGGAAGAAAGTGGTACCGGTGCTGGATTACATGAAGAAAGTGGTAACGGTACTGGATTACAAGAAAAAAGTAGTGATGATTTCAAAAGGTACTTGTCAATTAGGCATATTAGAGACCACTGTTACAGGTTTGAGAATCTGCTGGAGGCTCTCATCGTTGAGGGGGGCGATTCTCCGGGAAGAGACGTTGTCAACTGTATCACGATTGGTCTTCGGGAGAGATGGTCTACGATGGCGAAATTCAATGAGATTAAAGACAAGATTAAAAAAATCATAAAGTGCAGCAGCTGGCAGGGCGACATACCTTTTGGTTATGATTATTTCAGAAGGAACGCGGACTACAGTTGCTACTACGAGTTCTATGAGTTTGTTGGGAGAGTGGAAGAGAAGAAGCAACTGCTTTCCTTCTTGTGCTCGAACAGCAGTGGCTACCAGGTTATCTCCATTATCGGGATTCAAGGTATAGGCAAGACCAGGCTTGCCCGCCAGCTGTTCGATCATCCAATTGTGAAAGATGAGTTTCCTCATCGTGTCTGGGTCCGTGCATCACCGGCGCACAAGTTTGAGAGGAGGGAAGTATTTGCAGCAGTAGCTCAGCAGCTTGCCTCCGGGGATTTTTCTGGGGAGGACGATGAAAGCTTGGCCGCAATGATCTCGTCTTACCTGGAGAACAACAAGGTACTGATGGTGCTGGATAACATCTCGTCGGTGAGTGTTTGGGAGTCCCTCAAGATTCTCCTTCCGGAGATGAACTCCATATCGCTCAGTAAAATTCTGATCACAACACGGATGAAGGAAGTAGCAGAAAGCAGTGGTGCAACTAGAGCCTCAAGATGGATCCACCTGACAGGGTTACCAAACGACAAATCATGCGAATTACTAGTCAAGAATGCTCCAGGTATCCTAATATGCATATAGATTTTTCATTTTGATGACTGCTGATATTGTCCTGACTGGAAATGAAAGCTTGAGTCCCAGTGTTGGCGTACCTGTGTTTAAAATTAGTAAATTTAGTAGTGTTACAATTTCGGGGCGGTTTCATTGGATTAGTGTGCTTCTATTACGTAGATTTCAGGGTTAATACTTTTTGCCAACATAAAGTTCATTCAAAGAGTTATTACTTGCAGATTTTCTCGGCGATCTTGGAACGGAAGTAGGGAAACTTTGTTGTGGAGTACCATTAGCTATCATTGCCTTCCTAGAATCTGTGCAGAGGAAGCTTGCCTTGGAGGATTGGGACAATATGGTACCTGGTTTTAGCTGGAGGGATGCAACTCAGGAGAGGAAAGAAATGCTAGAAGTTTTAGCTTCCACATACTATGACCTGCCATATATTCTGCAACAATTCTTTTTGTACATGGGAGTTTTACAAGATGATCTCTGTCTTGAAGTGGAAAAGTTGTGTCTTTTGTCATCGGCTGATGGAATGTTGAAACCACTTCAAAGGGGAGAAGAAAGACTGCTTGACGTCGAAGAAAGCTGTGTGACTGAAGTTGCACAGAGAAGTATTACTGACCTGATTGAAGGGGAAGAGCCAACAATCACGAGATTTAAGTATTTCCGTCTGAATAGACTCATGCGGGACTTATCGTTATTGATAAACAAAGATGAAAAGTTTGTCAAGTCTATAGATTTTGCATGTGGAAATCAAGTGGTTCCAGAGTCATCTTTATCTTGGGTGGGGTTTGAGTTTAGAACATTTCGGGTAGCTATAAATTTGGATGATTATAAAGAAGGCTCTGGTTTTCCATTAGGAGAAGATGAAATGATACACATGCGAGTTGTCCTACTTAGTTCAAAGGGGAAAAGATTTCGGGCTGGAGAATTTCCTAGCTTAGTCAAATTCAAATGTATGCGGGTCTTAGATTTCAGTGGGTTCGACTTTGAACAGACAAAATTACCTGAGGGTATAGAAAGAGCAGTCCATCTAAGGTATTTGAGTTTTAAAGATTGTGTTCTCCACAGGTTACCATCATGGGTTACCAACTTGAAGCTGTTGTGCATTCTTGATTTACGGGTTCAACAATCAACTGCAATGATCATCCCTGATGTGTTGTGGAAGTTGAGAAAATTAAAGCATCTGTATTTCCCGTTATCATTTGTTACAGTTGATGGCCATAAATTAAGTCTTCATGGCATGAGAGAGCTCGAGACAATCACAAATTTCAACGCATTGATGCTCAATCTGGACGATCTCCTTGGATTGCCAAAACTTCAGTACCTAGATGCAAATGCCATCGAGAATGATGAGGAGATTCAATATATTGTCGAATTCATGACGAAGAACTCTAAAACTGGCTTACTCCGCACATCTCTAGAGATCAGAAACTTCAATTGCTACACAGAAGAAAGAGACTCTCTCTTTGAAAAGCTTTTGGCATGCCGGCCTCTCATAGCCCTCAACATGCAAGGATCCATCCGAATGCCAGCGATTGATGACATCTCTCAGAATCTCACAAAGATTGTACTCATAGGCTCAGAGCTAATAGAAGATCCAATGGGAACATTCGGAAAACTTCCTAAACTGCGTGTGCTGGTCTTGGACAAAGCCTTTGAAGGGAAAGAAATTGTTTGTTCGTGGTCTGGCTTTGTTGAACTCAAAATTCTGAAACTCGTGAATTTGGAGTGCTTAGAGGAGTGCATTATTGAAAACGGAGCTATGGCCAAGCTTTCTACTCTAGCTATTTCAAACTGTGGCAAGCTGACAATGCCAGAGGGATTACGATTTCTCCTTGGCCTGGAAGAGTTGAGAGTCCCAAAAAGGTTTCAAGAAAGGATCGAAAACGGGGGAGAAGACTACTATAAAGTCAAGCATGTGCCCTCGATCAAATGCGATGATTAAATCACTCGAGGGAGGTTCTTGGCCCTTCAATTTTGTTTGTGAGTCTATGTTGTTGTTAATGGTGTGCTTGGAGATTTCAAATGCGCCATTGTAATTTCTCAAAATCATTTTCTCTGCACTTCATTTGTTGACATTTTTGGTTGATCTTTAATTTGAGTGACAGCGCCAGTGTTGGGAGGAACTATGTTACTGTCAAGAGTCTGTAATTTCCGTGTCATTTTCATGTATTTGTTTCCCTTTGTCAAGAGTCTACCTATGCATACATTTTTATAATTAAATTTATTTTACTGAATTTTAAATTGCAAAGCATTCATACAATACAGGTTCTGAATTGAAATGCAACTAGCTAGCAAATCATGTAATACACTGATCTTATCCCTTATAATAGGGTAGAATTGTATAAATAGTTTGCAGACCAGTTAACATGAGACCAAAACTAATAATATGCCAATACTTCTTCCATATTGGTGGGGAATACTCACCAATCTTGAGCTTCACCACTCGAAGATTCTGATCGTATGTGTCCTTGGAAGCAAGCCGCCTTAGTATTCCAGGGAGTTTATGCCTATCTTTAGGTTCTCCCGTGATGATGTTCTTATTAGCCATGAGTTTGGCATCACCAGGCATTTGAATTAATTCGCTCATGAACCGAATATACGAGCAAATCTCCCTTTCGCTCATGCTAAAATTCTGGCTAATCTCGTAGTTTCTGAGGCATTGAAAAACCATCTTTGTGTCGTCTTCCATCACAATTTGTGGCAAGTGAAGAATCGCATATCCATGGCATAAAAACATGCTGTTTGTGAAATGAATTCCTCTGCTGCCAATGCGATGGGAAACTGAGAAATGTATGCCTGTTTCTTTCAATTCAGTGGCAGAAGACGATGCCTTCTCATCCCGTGAGTCTCCTTGCTCATGTAATTGAGCTTCCAAGTCTTTATCCTCTTCCTCCTCCTCTTCTTCGCCATTGCCCTTTTCTTCTTCTCGGGCAGAACCAAGTTCTGGCCCGAGAACCATCAACTGAAGCCCATGTAGCAAATCAATAGGCTTTTGCTGCAGCATCCACAAGATTCTTGGATCAAGCACCTTGCGCCAAAGCCATTTAACCTCTCTCCAACATTTCCGGCTCTGACCTTCCAATTCGGGCAGCAACAGCAGCTCGTACAAAACCCGCTTAGACATTCGCGAGGGTCGATCCCATTTCCCCTTCCTTATCACATCCTGGAAGAACCTTTGCTTCAGCAACTCCCGAAGCACCACTAGTGGAACTTGGTTCCCAACAAAAAACATGGCCTCGATCCACTCCTTAACATCCCCAAATACTGCAGTATTATCCAAATACTTCAGCTGCTCCGACTTACCAAGCATGGATAACGCTAGTTGGAGAAACAAACATCCATCCAATATCATCATTCTCCGAAACTGAGATCCCGCCAAGTAATCGAGCCCCGGATCATCGTAACAATCTCGTGCTTGTCTTTCTATCTTCCTCATTGCAGACATGTAAGTTTCAGAGGTTGCCGCAGCCCCTCCGGGGGTAATCTTTAGCACCTGCGCCCATGCCTGCTCTTTAGCAGAGGAGTTCTCCTTGTTCTTGAGCACATGTTCCCAAGCCTCATCTTTGCCTGAGGATTTTTCTTTGCTGTAATAAATCGGGCCGAATCGGTTGTTTGATTTGCTGAGCTCCTTGATCTGAATCTGATCACGGCCTTCGAGCTGTCGAAGCTTGCATATCCGGCGATGGGGCTTTTTGCTCGTTTCTATGGAAGGAGTTATTTCTCTCTGTTTCGCGCTGGATCTACCTATCCTTTGATCGGCCGGAGGCACAACCGCCGCTGCTGCTGAAGAGCCACCGCCCTGAGATGACTGCAAGCTGAGGGCAGAAATTTGGTTTCTCAAGTCTTGAAGGAATTGGGTTTGACTCTTGGTGAAGGTTTCCAGGGCCTGCTCGTGCTTGTCAAAGGCTTCTTTGAGAAATTGAACACTGTTTTCTTGATTTCCGGGTTCTTGGGGGCTTTTGCCTTCATCCATGGCTTAGAAATTTACAAGGTTTCTTTTCCAGAATGTATGGCGTTGGTGCTGTGGCTTTGGAAGGTTTGGTCTTATGGGGTAATCTGCACTTGCACCTATTATATTTATATCCTAAGAAATGTAACAAATATGGGAAAATCAGTAAGTCTGTGAGCTAAATTCATCCAAAACCTAGGCTTTAAAATATAATTCACAAAACATGGTATTAGACAATCGCTCACTGTCCCCTCATATACGACTATACGTTTTGAAGGGGGAAATCTCGTAATTACCCCTTAAACTACAACAATTTTTTTACCTATTTTCCCATATTATTTAATTTTTTATCTCAAATTATTTTACATTTTATAATTTAATAAAAACTTCAAACACAAATATTTTTTAACATTATATCATCATCGTCAACCTGCCTTCAACTATGGGGGAAGAAGCAACTGTTAAACAGCCAAAAAGAAATAATCATCTTCATGCCATCATCATCAACCTGCCTTCAAATGCCATCTCCATAGAACAACCACCACCTCTGACGTCGCTGTTGCCGCCGCCGCAACCACCACCATCCCCACTACCGCTTTAATGCCTCTCGCCCAGATCCACCGCCACCACCAGATCTAGCACCACCACCACCGCTACAGGGCACCTCTCCCCAGATCCACGCCCCATCACCACCAAAAACCAAATCCACGCCTCACCACCGCGAAAAACGACCAGATCTGCACCTCCACAACAATTAATTTCCAATCTCCAAGTCGTGTGAGAGAGATCTGCTCAGCCCCACTCCCCCACGACGAGAACGGCACTACTGGATGAGACGGAGCGAGTAGGTATGTGTGTGTGTGTGCCCTCGTATGTTTGTGCGTGTGTGTTTGTGCCGGCGGGGACAGCGGCTATTGTTGCGGTGGTGTTGCGTTGGCCTGGGGTTGCGGTGGTGGTGCAAAGACGGTGGCATGAGTGGTGGTGAGTGGGCTGTAAACAACTAACGCGGCGTTTAAATTGTCTAACAATGCGGTCGTTGTCTTACAAAATCATGTTTGTGTTTACTTTTACAATATGATGGCCTCTAGTAAATGAGTCAGTCTGTGACATGAGCATGAATTACCATGTCATACAGCACACGCCTTTGAGGCATGTTTAAATTTATAATTTTTCAAACTTGAAATGGTAGGTTATGTAATATTTTTATTTAAGGATGTACGGATTGTAATTATCTAATCTCGTATGGGGTGCAGATATAAACGATTCAACAAGAATAATATCAAATTAAGCTAAATAAAGAAAAAGTCAAATAGACAACCGTGGTTGATCCAATTGGTTAATTGGTTTATTCTCCATGGTGAGGTATGGATTCGAATATGACTTGGTTGTGTATGTATTAAAAAAAAAAAAAAATCAAATATAATATTCTAAATGATGTAGGATATTACCCTCGATCCGCAATAAGGTGTCAAACCCGCGAGTTTGATATTATCTTCAAATAACTCTCAAGTCAACTTCAAAAGATGTTTCTTTTGATTTAGGTAAGATATTACCCTTGATCCGTAATAAGGTGTCAAAACCCACGAGTTTGACATTATCTTCAAATAAACCTAAAGTCAAATTCAAAAGATGTTTATCGGCATTTATTAAAATCAAGATGTTTAATTCGTAATTAAATCGAAAAACTTGCAAATTAATATTTTTCGAAATTCTAAACTCAACTAAGAGGTTTCAAACATTTCAAATTTTAACAAATTTTATTGGAAAAATTAGAGAAAAAAAAAAATAGAGATTGTACCACTTTTCATCAAATCTAATAAAATTCATTTGTAACTAATTTTTTTCGTGTTCGATTATTCATTTAATATGTAAATTGCATCGCGCTCATATACTGCGTCGGACGTTAGTTACATGAGAAATTTAAAGTAACTTCAACATAATATTTGTTCAATATCACATTTGTACCGTTAGAATGTTAACCTATATATTATAAAAATAAACCGAGTGGTTAAATGCATTATAATTAGCCATATTTCGCATAAAGCACAAATACTTTTAACTAATGAAGAGCAATGGTTTTTTGTTTTTAAACACACCTCCTATATGGGATTTCAACCCAAATTATTGCTCTAAATAATAAACTTATTAACTATTTAGATCAACTTTGTCGGCCATCAAGAGCAATGATTGAAAGAAAGGTAATTCCATTTATTTTTTAACCAAATATTAGGGTTGGATCTTGGAACAAATTGATATAATAAACTCCTAATTTTTTTTAAAACAAAAAATAAATATTGGTTTTCAATTACCTTCGATAAGATTTGAACTCGTGATCTACCTATTCTCTCCTAAAAAATCTTTTTTATAAAAGATAAATGCTAGTTTCCAATTAGCTCTGATAAGACTCGAACTCGTAACCTACCTTTTCACAAGTGCAGATGCTTACAACTAAGTAATCGACTCGTTTTCCTAAAAATTCCTTGAGGACAAACTATGTTAAAATAGTTTTAAATCCTCGAATAATAAAAATTTAATATTCAAAAAAAAAAAAAAAAGAATAAAAAGAATTTAATTGCTGGGCCTCTTGCATTTAGGTGGCCCATATTAGTATTCTTCAGTACTTTGGGTGGGGCTCCACTTGGGCTCAATTCAATTTTCGGGCTTCTTTCTAGACAATCTGTCCAAGACTATATATGAAGCACATCCCGAGATTCTAGAGATACTAGTGAAATTAGGCTGTTAACGGGGTTGGATTCGGACCGAATCAAAAATTTCAAATCTGAATCCGGTAAGAAATTTGATAATTGGATCCGAATCCGGATCCTATAGTATTCAAATTTATTATTTTTAAATCCATGCATAATCGGATTTGGTCAGATCTAATAACCCGATCCAATTAACAATAAAATCTAATTTTTAAAATAATAATTTTAATATAAAAAAATATAATTACATAATATTAATAAATAATTATTATTTATTGGATTATTTGATGATTTTATTTATATTTATTTAAAATAGGTTGATTTAAGTTCATTAATAAAGAAAAGTATATACTTTTAGAGTAAACAATTCAAAATTTATTATTGTTTTAATGTGATAAATGTGTGAAAATTTAATCTTAATCATTTCACCTTTTTTTTTTTTGACATACACACCCCAAGCAGCCAAAGGGATTTGAACTCGGGTCATTACCTTCAAGATCATTTTACTTAATCCTAATTATTTTACTTAATATACGTACTAGTAAATAATTTATTTAATTAAATATTATATATAAAATCTAATTCGGATTCTTAATTAACGGATCAGATTTCTTAATTTCATATTCGATTCATTTATTTCATATAACGAATATTATAATCGGATATGATCTATCGAATATTTTTATCAGATGAATATGTTAAACTTCGGATCAGATTGGATTAAAATCCGATCCATTGATAGCCCTAAGTATCACTTAATTTATTTAAATAAATTTAGTTATTATGTTTATTGAGTAAGTTAGAATGTTAAAAATATTTAATTTAATTAAATAAATATAATACCATTTTTAATGAACCATTTGATCTTAAAAAACTACATATACAAAAATAGTTATCTGAAATCTCCTTTTCGAATAATTTACAATAAAGTAGAGAAATATTCAAATAAATAAAAAATATAAATATTTAAAATTATATTATTATATAAAAAACAATATGTTTAAAATGTATAATAATTTTTCAAATAATTCCAACTTTTAAGCCTAAGTAATAGTTTATAACTTTTAAATATATTTAATGAATAAAAAAACTTATATAAAAAATATAGTGAAAAACCTAAAAATATTATATAAAATGCTATATTAATTATATATATATATTCTTTTTATTATTTGATATTTTTTAATATAATTTGTGATTTACTTTTAGACTTTAGTTTTCTTTACAAAATTTTAAAAAATATTTTTGTTGTCATCCAAAATATAAAAGTCATATTTACTTTCAAAACTATGACTTTTACACCTAATCATTTTTCTATCATTTAAAATGGGGATATTGTTTTTTTTTTTTCTTTTTCTTTTTTTTTTCCTTCTTTGTACCTTTAATGATTCTTGTTCTTTTATTTATAGATATCAAACTTCTCTTGAACCGATTCGGCGATGGACTAATGATAATATTTTATACTATGTTTTGAAACCCGGACCGGACATCGAATCGGGACCTCTTACTGGTTACTGGTTCAACCGGTCGGACCACTGGTCGAACCGGTATGACGTCATAATTACGTCATAATTATATTTAATTAAATAAATATATATTAACATAAATATTAATTATATCACCTAATAGATATTAATTAAAAATAGTGAAATAATATAAAAAATATATAATTTTAAATCACTTTCAACTATTGATTATTTTTGAAATAACATCTCAAATTTTAAATTTACAACTATATGGATCAAATATCTAACTAAATAGCAAAATAATCAACATCAACTAAATTAATAATATAAATAAAAGATTAATTTAACAAGTACAATATATTTTATTGAAAAATAAATTAACACATACATTAATATATATATGTATATATATAATAAAATGTCCCACATTATTTTATTCAGGACTACGTTGAATTCTTATGACGTATTTATAATATTTTAATTCTAATTAATATTTTCCCAAGAAATTAATTTTTAGATATAATTACATATTTCAAACTGCTATATAAAATCCAATTTTACCGATAAAGTGACAGTAACATTAGCTAGCCCAGTTGGTTGCTGCACGTTCATTTGATATGGTTGATTGAGGATTCAATTTCCCAAGGCCTCACATTTTTTGTTTCAAAATTTTGAAAAAAAAAATGGGATTTCCGGGCCAAACGGCCCGCAAACTGGTCCGGTCCGGTCCAATCACCGGTTTTCGATCGGTTTTTGGCGGGTCACACCGGTCAGTTTGCCAACTGGTTTTAGAGGGTCAACCGGACTGGAATGGCGGCCGGTCACCGGTCGAACCGATCCGACCGGCCGGTCCGATCCGGTTTTCAAAACATAGATTTTATACCATACAATCGAAACTTCAATTGAGTACCTTTTTATATGTCGGGAAACATAGTTTTGTGGAAAACTAACTTTATGCCCGCACATTGAAGCAATTTATAATATATTAATATTTATATATATGTACGCCATTGAAAATATACATACTATATATAATAGAAGATCATCTGCCCAGTAAACGAGCAGAAGCTTTTATTCGTTCAAATTGAAATGCTTGTTAACAATATGCATGCATGGACCGCATTCTGACTTATTTGGAGCAGCAGTACGTGCTCTTGGAATATTAATGGCAAACTAAGCCATAATTAAGATCCATAACATAAACTAATGCCAGAACAAATAGCTTCCAACATGCATGCATCGCATCGATCAAATTTTGCCGGTGACCATTTTTATACGGCCACGGCCACGGCCACGGCCGGGGCACGGGCAAGGGCACATGCATGATGGTTCATCATCGCACACGTGGGGAGATATAATCTGGCTATAGCTGGTATCTTTATCTTGGTAATAACTCCACAGATTGATTCCTGCATAGTTTGGTGATTGCTTAATCACAGGCAGAACCTCGTCAATGAGTATCTGAGGATCAATGAACCCAGTGGCCTCCGCCTCCGGGGACGCCGGCAAACCCATGAAAATCTGATTACCCTCCGGCAGTGACGCAGCCCAGCCCTTCCACGACTCCAGAAGACTGGTGATGCCGCCACTATAATCGCACTGTGGGTTGTCATAAAACAATACCCAAACGTAGTCGAAAACCCCGGTCGCAATAGCAGGTTCCAAATACGGATCGACGCACTCTGGGGCTGCCGACAAGTATATCTTTCTCTCAGTTGTGCTGAAGTTTGCGATGGCCAGGGCAAGGTCGTCCCAGTGTTCGGGAGAACCCGGAGCTTCGATTTGAAAGTCTATGCCGTCCAGAGCAACATCTCCCAGCAACCCGTGAGGGTTGCCGCCCTTCAAGAAATTATCATATAGAAATTTAGCCACGTCCTCTGCGTCTTTGGCGGAAGAAAGGGTGTAATTCCCGCCGGCGCCACCGATGGATAGCAGCACTTTGATGCCCTTGCTCTGGCAGTAGTCGATGTCATCACTGCAACTCTCGGTCTCGCAGCGGCCAGCGAAGTTGAAAGCAGGGGTTTGGCCGCTGCCGAAGGTGATCAAGTAGGCGAGGTTCACGTACTTGTAGAGGCCGGTGGCGCAGACTTCACGAATGGAGCCTTCATCCCAGTGTTGGCCCCAGTAGATGGAAATTCCACAGTCGTCCGAGGCGGAGAGTGATGGAAAGGCAAATGCGAGGATGCAGAGTATAGTGATCAACAGGGAAGACCGCGTTCGTGCTTCCATCTTTGTGATTGTGTTTTTTTTTTTTTCTTTCTTGATGAGTAGTCATCTTTGCATGTGCCCTAATTTATAGGCCTCCGAGTGAGAAGTGTGGGGCCGGGTGTAGGAGGTGCAGGTTTATAATGGCCATTTAGTCTCTATCCACAATAGGAATAACGTGTAAAACGTCATTGTCTTTCTGTTTTAAATTTTTATTTCATCCTTTGTTTTACCTATACGTATAAATTATTTCACTTATATGTATGGGTTATTTATATAAATTTGTGGTCCAAATTAAAAGTTAGATTTTTAAATTTTTTTATATCACAATTATTTTTATTTTCTAATTTAAACTGTTTATTTATACGTGTATGTGAGTGAAACAAAAAGTGAAATTAAATGTTAAAACAATTGGTCCAAAGGCAAATTGGAAACACTATTCCTGTTTTGTTTAATGGTGAAAACATAAGATTACATATTAATTAACCCACAAAATTGCAAAAATCATCCCATTCTTGTTTTGTGTAATGGTGAAAACATACGATTACATATTAATTACCCGACAAGATTACAAAACTAATCCTGAAACTTATACCTTTTTCCAACTTCAATTCTTTTTAATGTTGCATTTGTAGTTTTGTCCTCTAATTTAATATTTTTTTTGTAATTATAATTCAATTTCATCCCAAATTGCCATGTATCTTTAATTCTGGCCAAATTTAAAATTTTTTAGTGAGTCATCCAATTTAAATATTTGGCCGACAAACGAGACTTTAATTTGTACTATTATATCAAAATAATTAAAAAAACAAAAAATAAACCCACTCCTAAGCCCCCATCCCCACCCCACCACTCCATTTTTTTCTTCACCCATTAATCCTAAAATTGTCACCTACCTCAGCACCAACCGTCATCTTCACCCAGCCACCTTTTGCCGTCGTCGCCACTTCCAACACACCACCACTGCACAAAATCCAATCTGCGCCTTCGTCGGAACCCTAAGCCTCAGCTCCTACGCAGCGCTACAATCTCCTCTACATCTCCGTCCAACCCCTACACAACCCCGCCGCCGATAACAACCTTGACGAGTCGCTAACCTTTATTTCCGTTTGTGATCCATAACCTTTAAAGGTCTAGAACTTAAAAAGAAAACTGTCTATGGTACTATCCTTGGAAACAATGTTTACGATGATGCTGAAGACCGTATAAAACCTTCGAAATCTGTTACATCTAGGGAACTTGTAGCGCATCTATAACTTTTAATTCCCAATTTTTTTGTTGTAGTTCAAATAAGCAACAATGTAAATTTTAAACGTTGTAAGAAAAATTAGAGACGAGTTATATCTAAAGTTCCATTTAAAAAAATAAAAACAAGAAACACTAGAATTTTATTTCAATTAATGTTATAATTGAAAGAGTATTTAATTTATGATATCAATGTCTTATATGAATGTTGCCCAAAATTTTATTTGACTATCGTATTGAAATAGGCAATTTTATTAATCCGAGTTGAGCGACGTATGAAATTAAAAAACTATTTTAAATTTTTTTTTTTAAATTTATAAAGTATCCATAGAAACAAAGACGAGCAGATGGTTTAAATGGTAAACATCTGTACCTGTGAACTGATAGATCACGGGTTCAAGTTTTATCAGGGGTTGTTGAAGGACAAGCATTGATCCTCTTTTAGATATCTATTCAACCTAGATAAATTTTTATTGGAAAATCAATCAATTACTTTGATTGAGTTGTATTAGTATTTTATATTAAGAATATCCAGCAAATAAAACAAGGCTAAAACGTTAATAAGATTTAAATCCATAGCATCCGGTCGATTGTTATGATATGAACCTTTTTTCTTTTCTTGTTTTGTAGCTCACACGTTTTTAAAACGTTTTGGCAGTTTTTGTTTTCTTTTATCCCAGGAAGATAAGGGCATTTGTAGACGCAACTTGGGGGAATTTGAAACCATAGATCCCATTCACGTGATTCATAAGTGATTGACAATTGATTCATAAAATATCTTGGTAACTGAATAGGACTATTCGTCACTTGTGTCTCTCATCTTCTTTCCCATAATTGTGCGCATTACTTCTGTGATCTTTCGATGACGCTTTGGTCAGTTAATCACGATATATATATATATATGAGTAGATTTTTGTGGTGAATTTCTGCTTTATCACAAAAATATTTTCTCAAAGGCACCTGGCAGGACGTGCTTCCTAGTGATTTTTCCTGACGATTTTGGTTATTGCTGATGATTTTTATTCATAAAAAGAGAAGCCATACACCTATTCTTGAGGATTTTGAAATCAAAGCCATATATTCATGATGAATTGGGAATATGCGATTCGGAGAATAGATTACGTTCTTTGTTTCTGTCAGTATACGGTGTGGTACCGAATGAGGATTGTAACAGGCACTTACGCCACGGAGAGGTCCTCTTGTCTTTATATTGACTTTTGGCTCTATATGATTGTCAGTAGAAGGAAAAAACAAAGTTGTCAATTTTCTTCAAAAGATAATACGATAATTGTTGGGGACCAGATTAGATCATGGTTAACTATGAGTCGGGAGACTTTTCAAAAATGGTACATTTTGAAAAAGACATTACAAAATTAATGCAAGACGGGAATATGAAAAACATTTCCAAAAAACCATGACACAGTTGATATTTTCTTACAAATCAATACTAGAAACTTTTGAAATATTATACTTTGAACCACAATACTTTTCATGAAAAACTATAGTAAATATTTAACGGATTTATACAAAGAATACAATAACCATAAAAACTTATACTTAATAGCAAGAAATAATGGACACTGGTATATTGCTAGATATCATAAAGATTGGATAGAATATTATCAAGAACAAATACAAAAAACTATTTTAATACTAAAACGATTTCAAAAATAAAATGAATGAACAAAGAAAAATTAAAACTGATATTAGCAAATTGGGAAAGAAATTAGATGTCGCAACAAAATACGACTCTATTATGAAAGAAATATTTATATACCCAAATGAAATAAAAAATATAACAGATAATGTTAAACAAATTAATATAATAAATACAAAATTAATAAAAAAAATATATCAAAGGGAAATAAATGGATGAAAATGGATCAATTCAATAAACAGATGAAACGAAGGGAATTAAGAAAAATACGGAGTATAATAAAACAAGAAACTTTAGTTTTAAACTCAATAACTCATCCAACAAACTACAAAATACAAGAAGAAATTCTTAATAGTAGAAAACGAAGAGAAAAACAACTCTTGAAAAATGAAATATACACTCCAGTTAATTTGATAAGATTAGAAAAATACATGACATGGTTAAAACAACATAACGAACATGCAGAAGAATTTAAAGAACAAACTGAAAATACATTAAACTGGTGCAAAAGACTACGAACTAAAATAAATATACTTTCATCAGCATGAATTTTACACAAGAATTACAAAAATTTGTAGAAACATTAAACGAACAAGTACAATCTTTAAATAATACAGTACAAACATTAACAGAACAATTAATAAATACTAATGCACAAATGTCACAACTAGAAGATACTATACATAATATGAATAAAACTCAAGAAATTGAAACATACTATAATATTGATCAAAATATTTTCTCTTGTCATCAGGAGGGGGGAGAATATCCACATTTATTTCACACTACTACAAACCCACAATTAAACACCATTATAGATATGTTACAACAAATTCTTTTAGATAAAAAACAAAATGTTATAAATGAAATAGATAATACACAAGAAATTCTTAATAAACTTCTAAGAGAACTTAAAGGAAAACAACAGGTGGAAAACCAAATCGAAACATCTGACGAAAAACAAATAATACTCCCTATGTCAAACTGTCAGGAATTATTAAAACAACTCAAAGAAGTAATTATACGAAAAGAATACTCTAGACATATAACTATTGCCGATCTTGAAACATATTTTGGAAACAAAAATCTCAAACCATTTCAAATAGAAGCTCCACGAATATAATGGAAACTTTTGATTTAGAAGAGAAAATCTCAGAAATAAACAATTTATTAGAATCATTAAAAATAGTTGATGAAGAAAATAAACAAAATCATACATTAGAAGCTATAAAACCAGAAGTAGAAAATGAAGAAGTAATTTATGGATACGAATCATCAGAAGACGATGTGTTAGGAATGGAACACAATTTAAATCAAGGAAAAGATAAGAAAGATATTCCAGAAACTAGTAACACAAAAAAGGAAGAAGATATTAAATGGGAATATTATCAAGAAGATAAATATACAAACCCTTTAAAAAATTCAAGCATACAATATAATTTTAAAAAGGGATACATTCCAAATAAAAAAGGAAGATGGTCCAAAATACCTGAACAATATATACCCACAAAGGGAATACTAGGAGTCGATGGAATATTAAATTTAGACTGTGTAACAAATAAATCAACACTTATCACTGAATGGGCACATAAACTAGGATTAATTATAGAAACTGAAGATAGATTAAGACAAGGAAATTTTAAAACAATATTTAATTTCATACAATACAAAACAGTAGGAAATATAACACATTACTTAGCTACATTATCAGAAGAACAGAAAACATTCTTAATAGGGGAAGATGCTATAGATACTTTTTGGAACATAGTTGCAAAAATATACTCAGAGTTTGTCGGAACACCTATACAAGACTCAAAACTCTTTGTTAATAAAAGAGAACAAGATATAGCAGCATATCATCTTGCCAATACACAAATATTAGACATGTGCGCTATAGACCATTTTAACTGTGAATACAATGCGTATTACTATATGTTATCCAAAGAAAATAGAGAAAAATATCTATCATTATACTTCAATAAATTACCATACCCAGTTGGACAAATAGTATATGCAGAATTTAAGAAACAAATAAATGAAGGATTCGTTTCGGAAACATTAGGAGGAGCACAATCTATAATAGAACAATTTATAGGAGACAAGTGCTATGAAAGAGAATTACACAATGCAGTTAAAAACAAGATTACAATATGTTGTGAGGGAAATCCATTAGTACCTCAACAATACGGAGAAAGTCCATACGTAATTAGATCAAACAAAAAAAGGAAATACAGGAGAAAAGACAAAAGATATAGATGGAGAAAGAAACCTAAAAGATGGATAGATAACAATAAATATAAATTTCAAAAAAGAAGAAGACGTTTCTTCAAAAAGAAAGAATACAAACCTAAACAGAAATACTGTCCAGAAGGAAAGAAAAAATGTCAATGCTGGCTTTGCCACGAAGAAGGACACTATGCTAGGGAATGTCCTAAACAACGAAAACAGCCTGAGAAAAAACTATATATTCTTCAAGTAGCTCAAACACACAATCTAGAACCTATAGAAGAAGACTATTCTGATCTAGAAAACATATACGAAATAGAAACAGTTACAGAATCAGAAAATGATTATAGTTCAGACGAAAATTTTTAAAATGAAAAACTCTAACGCTACATTTATAGAAGTAAGAATAAAACATAAAACAATCAAAGCATTTATAGACACAGGAGCAAGTTTATGCTTCGCTTCACCAGCTCTTACAATATTCAAATGGAAAAAACTTAAACAACCATTAAAAGTAATGATAGCAGATGCAAGTCATTATTATATATGGTACGCAACATACTTAGAAAAAATCTGGATACAAGGATACTGTTTTATTATACCATCTATATATAGACACGAAACAGGACTACCATTTATCCTAGGAAATAACTTTTTAAAACTATATAGACCTTTTTGTCAAGATTTAAAATACATCACTTTAAAATCACCTGTTAATGAAAAACTATCTCAAAGAAGTGAAACAGTTAAAATACCTATAATAAAAATTGAAAACAGAAGTAATCTTATAGACAAAATAAGTTATTTAATCAACCATGAATTAATATTTTTCATAAAAACAAATCTTGAAAAAGAGATAGAAGAAATTTTAGACTCTGTCACTAGTGAAGATCCTTTAGACAAAGATAAGAACAATAATTATATGATAATTGAAATTAAACTTAAAAATCCTTTAGAAGAAGTAAATGTCAAAAATAATATACCATACTCTAAGAAAGATATTGATGAATTTAAAGAAGAATGTAAACAACTTTTGGAAAAAGGATTAATTTCCGAAAGCAAAAGTCCACACGCAGCACCTGCATTTTATGTAGAAAATAAGAATGAAATAAAACGAGGAAAACGACGAATGGTTATAAATTATAAAGAATTAAACAAAAAAACTGTTGGAGATGCTGGTAAACTTCCTAGAATTGATTACATCAAAGATAGACTGAAAGGAAAAACATGGTTTAGTACTCTAGATGCTAAATCAGGATATTGGCAATTACGGTTGCATGAAAATACAAAACCATTAACAGCTTTTACATGTCCTCCACAAAAACACTACCAATGGAATGTTTTACCATTTGGTTTGAAACAAGCACCTGGAATATACCAAAGATTTATGGACAAAAACCTTGAAGGTTTAGAAGACATTTGTCTTGCTTACATTGATGATATTATCATCTTTAGTAATCAAGATAAAGAAGATCATTTGAAAAAACTAAGAATAGTTTTGAAACGATGTAGAGACAAAGGACTAATTCTTTCTAAAAAGAAAGCAGTCTTATGTAAACAACAAATTGATTTTCTTGGAAATACTTTTGATTCACAAGGAAACATAGTTCTTCAAGACAACATTTTGAAAAAATTAAACGAATTTCCAGATCAAATTTCTGATCGAAAACAACTACAAAGATTCCTTGGATGTTTAAACTACATTTCTGATCAAGGATTCATAAAGAACCTTGCTAAAGAAAGAACACAACTACAAAAGAAACTTTCTGAGAAAATACAATGGAATTGGAGAATTGATGATTCGATACAAGTTCAGAAAATAAAACAGTTTTGTGAAACATTACCTGTTTTATACAATCCAAAGGAAAACGATTTTATTATCATTGAGACAGATGCTTCAAATGATACATGGTCTGGTTGAATGCTTGCAATACCAGCCGAAAAGATGAATACAAACGACCTTGAAGGTCATATGAATACAAGAACCCAAAAGGTTCGCAAAATTACACAACTCTGTAAATACATATCTGGGACATTTACAGAAACCCAGAAAAATTATACAGTCCATGAAAAAGAGACACTTGCATGTCTAAAGATACTTCGGAAGTGGAAACTCGAGCTTTTACCTCGAGAATTCGAACTTCGAACAGATTCAAAATACCTAACAAACTTCTACAGGTATACACTCCGAGACAACTACAATCAAGGAAGATTGATACGGTGGTAGCTCGAAATACGAAGATACCAGTTTCACATCGTATACATAAAATCAGAAGAGAACGCTCTTGCGGACACACTCACTCGAGAATGGAGGCCGCAATAGCCCTGATGAAACAAAACATCGAAACAATTGATCATGAGATACAACAATTCACGAGAGCTAAACAATTGGAAATACAAAAATTCACAGAATCCAAGATGACACAACGACAAGAACTTCTTGCCGCGTTACACGCTGTCCAACAAGCAGCCGGACTTCCACCATCAGAGCTACCAGCAAGCGTGGTGGAACCATCATCCAAAACACTCACAAAATCAAAAACATTTCCACAAACAGCAGCAGAAGGGAATACTTCATCATCAGCAGACAGTGGAGATGAAAGAAAACAGATTAAAAAATGGTACACAATATTCAATGGTCCAAGCCGTGGAATCTACGACCATTGGTCCAAAGCAAGTATACACATATTGGGACACTCAGGAATAACACACAAATCCTATAACAGTTTCGAAGAAGCCAAACAAGCCCTTGAAGAGACTAAAACCTACAAAAATACCCTCCAAACCACTCTTCAAACCCAAAACAGTCTTAAAGAAAAAATGAGAGTTCTTGGAAATATACCCACAATAAACCCAATGGACCGTGTTCAAACACCAGCCCAAAAAGAGGCCCAAATACAACCCTCAAAAGAAAAGTTTGACAACCTCTTGAAATCCATTTTTGAATACAACCCAGAGAAAGACAAAAACAACCTTTTTTGGTACCCAGTAAACAGAAACGGCCCAAAAGTCGTTGTATTTGAACAAACAGACCCAGACTTGATATATCAATTCTTTATACATGGATTTCTTGACACCTTATACTTCAAAAACCCAAACTGTTTTCAAAAATTTAGCCCAAAACTGATGTCTACACTTCAAGAATATGCTAAACGAGTCTCAAGAGGAAATATGGACAAAGAAATAGTCTTCAAATCTACACTTTCATATCCTATCTTCAACGAAGAAGGAGTATTAGTACACTCTTATGGAATTATCAAACTGATAGTCTCAAACGGAGAATACCCCAGTATCGACACAATGAAAACATTTGATGACATAAATGAGATAGTTGCGAAACAACTAAATCAAATATTTTATGCATCACAAGAGATAAACAAGGACAGTAATGTCAAGATAAACTATAAATCCAATTATCATTTGATATACGGATCTTCAAGATACACAATTCCACCGTTACAGCTAAAAACGTTGGAAAACTTTGAGAAAACCTTCATCAAGATTGAAGAACACAGCTTGAAGACACTCCCTATGGAAGTCAAACTCATTTTCTGTGAATACAGCGAAATAATTGATGAACACAGCTGTGCAGTATGCCAAGACAAACCAGAAGACAAAGCTGAAGAAACAGGGTCCCACAATTCAAACGAATCAATAAAAGAAGACGCTGTTATTGAAGAATAATGTAAACTGACGCATGCAATGACGTCAAACACTCAAAGGAATACGCATGCAATGACGAACACACTTAAATAATGCAGACTTTATGTCTTTGTCTGCTTTTTAGGTGCAGTTGTTGAGCACCATTATTGTTTTTACTTTAAGTCTTTTTTCTACTTTTTGACTTTTGTAAATAAAAACGCGTCTGTAATAGTGAGTCGAGCGCCTATATAATGGCCTCAATTTAGTATGTAAGAGGCAGACTTGAATGGAGAAAAAGATCATGAGTTGATCAAAAACTCTCTGAGTTTCAAAAGCCTTTGAGCTTTTCTTTTCTGTTGGCCTCACGCCTGAATAGCAGAACCATACACAACCATACACAACTAAACAATTTTCATACCAAAATCAAACATATAATTTGAAGATATGATGAACAGGTAACATGGAGTGCATGAAGACAGTAGATACGAATACACAAACAGGTAAACAATACAAACTTCGTTCTGATACCGTTATTTACATTTTTATATACTAAAAATTATATACATGGAGATTAGTTTGATAGATCAAATAGAAAACTTTGAAACAACCGAAGAATATGGATATTTTTCTCAAGATATTGTTATAGATAACAAAAAATTAAACAAAGTTAGAAGAAAAGAGTTAAACTTAATTGATGGACAAGATATGAAAACAGATTTGAAAACAAAACTGAGCAGAAAAAACATTATACTATATGGAAAATTTACATGTGAAACACCTATTGAAATTTCCACAACAAAAGGAACACAGGCTATTTCATTGATAAACAAAGCTGATATAATTCAGAAAATTAAAAAAGCTAAATATACCCCCAGTGAAATAGGATATATACATATCTCTACAATACAGATACTAATTAAGAGCACATTCGCTGAAGGAATAAACTCACCAATAAAACTAGCTATATGTGATGACAGAATTATGAACATAAAAGATAAAATACTCGGAATAATTGAAGGAAACCTTGCTTATACTAAACTACTTTTTAATGTAGCTTTACACTATGCTATACCACTTGTAACAGAAAAACTAGATAAATCTTTAAACATTGCTTATAAATTTGATAGACAAGATTTAATGGAAACAAATGATTATCCATTTTCAATAACATACACTATTGGATATGCTTTAACAAACAGCCATCATAGTATACAATTTAGAAATACAGATAAAATATATATGGAAGATATTTTTCGAGAAATCTCTCGTATAAAATACATACCAAAAACACCTATTATACAATATGTTAACACTAATGTTTTTCAAAATAAAACACCTAAACTCTTAAAAAGTAAAAGTACATGTTATACATACCTACCACCAAACCAAAGAACTAATGAAACTAGTACTAGTACACGGGCCTCTATTAAACATTTCAAAGAAGAAGAATCTTCTAATGAAATAACTGAAAACGAATTTACACAATTAGCCGATCAAATGGCTAAATTAACCACCACTATCAAGGAAACACTCTAATTACTTTCTGGTATCAGAGCCCGTATACGATTCTAAAATACTCAAAACTAGCATTAATACTTTAAAAATGTATGATTATAATAGACAAAAATTCTATAGAGACAATATAAAAGCAATAAACGAAAGTTATGATAAAGAAGTAAAACTTTACTTAAAAGCTAAAAACGAAGGTCGAAAATCAGACGGAATACAACATTTGAAAAACATTATTAGTTTAGAAAAATCAAAACAAATAATTACACAATTAACTATAACATAATGGAAAGATTTAATTACAAAACAAGAATAACACGAGATATACGAGAATTAGAAGAACAAGTTATTATAGACGAATATCTTGTTAAAATGGCATACCATAATTTAAGACACGATAAAAATATATCACAACGAACTCAAGAAATAATGATAAAAACTGCAAACGAAGATTTAAATAATACTAAAAGAAAAAGAGATACAGCATATCAGATGTCACACGCCTAATTATGAGTTATAAACCGAAAATAGAATTAGATACTATAACAGAAGAAAGACACCGATTAAAAGAAATCATGAAAACTAAAAATATTAAACAAATGGGAAAAAATTTAGAAACATCTCTACAGAAAAAAGAAATATATCAGAAAAATTACGAACGAACAATAAATAAAGATATATTAAATCGAGATACAATTATACAAGGCATAGAAGAAAAAGGAAAAATAATAAATCATATAAACAATAAATTTATAGAAAAAATACACGAAAGAGAAATTAATGGACCAAATTGAAAACATATATAAACTATGGGTCTTAATCATAAATATACAAAAATTGGAAAATGGAAACAATGATGAAGACGCATATGGGAAAACCTTCTTACACCAATATTAAAATAGAATATAAAATTATACTACTTTTACAAAACTTTTAGAAAGAGACACTATTTTTATAATTTCACCTATGAGTCGTGCTGATGTAAAATTTAAGAGGTGTTTATAGAAAAAGTTGAAGGTATATATGAGGATAAATGAGTAATGAATTACACAACCCACGTAACAAGAAATAAGTAATTAACCATATATTTGTTGGGGTTTTTTTTAAAAAAAAGAAAAGAAGAAAGAGAAATCTGAAACAATTTTAACCTAAGCAATTTTAACATCTAACAAGTCTGTCCTCAAACAATTCCGTACTCAGGGATATTTATGTCTCAACATGTGTAAATACATAATTGGGAAAAATTGGGGATATTTATAAAAATTTAGAAACAATCCTAACATTCTTATATTATAACAGAAATGAAATATCAAGACAACAGGCATTTTGTAGACGTGGTTCGGTTATTCCCATTTGTCTCTATCTATTGGTGGGGATGGGTCAAGTGGTCTTGGGGTTGGAACCCAAGTTCAAATCCCTCTCACCACTTGGGGTGTGTATGTGTTTAAAAAAAAAAAAAAAACATTTTTTAAAATTAATAATATTTTAAGTAAAAATAATTAAACCTAAATTTAGGAGTAGTACATGTAACTTTCCAAAAAAAATATAAAATAAAGAACCATCATAAATCTAGATCTAGTAGATATGTAACAGCTAGCTATATAGCCCTTCATGGAGCTACTGACCAAATATTGAACTGGGTTTGGTTTACTGTGCTTCGTGTTTGTCTCTTGTCTGTGTGTATATATATGTGTGTGAGAGAGAGAGACAAATATATATATATATATATATATATATATATATATATACAGGGACGGAGCTAGGAATTTTCGGCAGCCGGGGCTCTTAAATTTCTCTATGGCCGTCGAAAATGGAGGCGTTTGTGGGATGGGTATTATCGTTTTTAATTTGGGTGTATTAAAGTACTATGATTTAGCCTATGTTTTAAAAGCCGGACCGGATGTGGAACCAGAGACCTTACTGGTTAGACCAGTGATCCCGGACTTCCGGTGTGACGTCATAATTATATAATAAATATACTTAATTATATATTTATAAATATAATATTATTGATATTAATAAGACATATAAAAAAAATATGAATATATATATTTATTAATAATCTTAAACATATTTAATTAAAATTTATTTATATCTAATTAACGAAAATTTAATTAACATCATAAAACAACAAAATCTTTCAAAGGTATATAAATAATAATTAACACGATATTCATCTCATTAGTTACAACTTAATTAAACAAAACATAATAATCTAAGACTCGTAGGCCAAGCCCACCATCCTAAAGCCTAATATATAAATAATTTAACAAAGCATAATAATCTAAGACTCCTAGGCCAAGCCCACCATCCTAAAGCCTAATATATAAATAATTTAGGTTTACTGGTTGGGGGATGGGGGCTATAATTAATTTGGGCTTCTGTGGTGGGTAGGCCGTGGGAGAAGAGGGCAAAATTAAGTTTGGGCTTTGAGGAATTGTGGCGGTTGGGCCTTGGGGGAGGGGGGTGCGGGCTTTGGCAGTTGGGGGTATACGATTTTTTTATTATTATTATTTTTTTATATGGGGTGGCGGCGGAAGGGGGGGCTCAAGCCCCCCTGGCCTACATTGGCTCCGCCCCTATATATATATATATATATATAGAGCTGTAATATTCATGAAATGTGGGAACATTAGCTCTATGGCGTTGTGTGTGTCTGAGAGAGAGATTTATGAAATGTGGAGAGGACAGACGACAGTTCCTCGGCTTGTCTATTTTTAGTCACAGGAATGAGCAATTACTGTTGGAAATTTGGTCATAAGGACCAATATTTGGTGAATAAATTAAGTAGCAAAGATTAATTTATTTTATATCAGATCACACATAAAATCACCCAATGAAAACCTACATTGTGTGTGGATAAGATAATATATTTATTTACATAAAACAATCGGATGAATGAGGAATTAATACACAAGCTGACCACTTACATTAAGAGTGAGAATATGAAAAATTGCTCTATGTCAATTAGGAAAAGTGTGAATATTTTTTTGCTAAATAAGGTTCAAGTTGAATATTTGGGTTTGTGTCCCAAAGAGTATCAATAATCTTTGAGGGAGGAAAGACTTGCAGACTTGCTTCGGACTAATTGAATCTTAGCTTGATTAAATCTAATTAGGAATCTCGGACTTTAATCTTAATTGGGCTCAATTAAGTTATGTTAGCTCTCTTTAATATTATGTTTGATAGGTGATATTATCAAAATGGATTATTTATGTACTTACCTTGGTTTTGACCAAAATACCCTTTTAAAGATAACCCCGGTTTGTATTCCTTCATCTCAAACATTCAGCTCCACCCTGACATTAGGAAACCCCCAAATTAGGGCACGCATCTCAAACAACGATTGATGCTCAAGGGAGCAATGCATTCATTTTGGTATGGAAAGGCTATGATGCACGGACACGGACACTGCGACACGGACACGGATATAGAGACACGGATTTTTTCTTCAATTTTCCACGTGAGGAGTGTCCGACACGACACGACACGACACGACACGACACGATAATATGATATTTTTAGAAGTGTCCGTGCATCATAGTGGAAAGGTCTTGCTTTATTTGGGAACAAAAGTAAATTCAGGATGCTCTACCATCAAAAGGCACATTTCGTTTGAAATGAAAATAATAAAGTCAAAGTACGCATTAGAACATGGCTCAATTAACCATTTATATGTCAGTAACCATTTAGGTTATTTAGTTTTATTTTTCCACATCCATATAGATTGTTGCGTTGTAGCGCTGTTTTGGTTTGTAAACAAACATGATACTAACATGGTTGCCTTTGGTTATGAACTACATTTTGGTTCATTGAATTGCCAAAGTCGAGTACTTCGTCAAGCCATAAGAATCGTTCAACTGCAATGGTTATGTAGTCAATAAACCTATACCAGCCGGAAAAGGATTTGGTTCTTACAAGTTCTAAAACTTTACGACTGCAAAAAAATTTATATTACAAATACCAAATTTGTAGTTAACAAAAGGTTACTCACCAATTACTACCATCATCTGTTAAGAGATGAGTGACCACAAAAGGAGTACTGTTCAATCCTAATGAACAATATCCATGTGAGTTTTCTGTTCTTTGTTTTTTCTTCAGCTCCCATTATTTTTTATGTAACTTGACCACCACATTGCTGTTGCAACTTTGTTAGGATACTTCATGCTCATCGTTAGCACTCTCTTGTTAATTAATGAGCGCCAAGCAAGCTTTTACTTTTCAACAGGTGAGTAAGGTCAAAACACATTTTATAATAAATAGGAATAAAAAGGATGAAATATTTCAACCTTCCATCACCAGCATGGTTCACCGGAAGGACATCGCAACGGCCGGAAAGGCTAGAATGGGATCGTAATGGCCAGAACGGCTGGAACGGAATCGGAACGGAGGTTGCCGTTTCGCTGTTTCGGGCTGGAACAGAAGCTAACCTGGAACGGTGCTTTCATGCCTTGCAATGGCGTTCCGCGGCGTTATATTGGCGGAACGGCGATTTCATGCTGTAGAACGGCAGCTTTCATATTATAATTTGCAGAACCGATGAAGACGAAACATACAACTAGGTTTTTCATTTAACTAATACAACTAATGGGCTAAAATATGAAACTAACCTATGGGCTACATTTCTCTTTAATGGGTTGATTCTTTTTAATTAGTAATTCAGTAATTCTTAAATTGATCCAAAGATTTTGGGCTAACAAATAAGTCCATCATTTTTGGTTAAATTGCCAATTTAGTCCCATAGGATTGGTCCCTCGTCAATGTAGTCCCTGTGCTTTTGGAATAATTCAATTTAGTCTCAAATCCTAAAATTCTCAACCAATGTGGTCCCAAATACTAACGGCCGTTGGAAAGCTAACGAAATTGACCATTTGACATGCTGACTGAGAGTTTGGAGAGTAAAAAACAGAATCCTAACGTATCCAATTTACTCATTCATACTTCCCCCAAATATTTTACCATTTCTTTTACAAAAAACCCTAAGAGCCCGTCTTCGATTTTCTTCGATTTGTGGAGAAATTTTGAAAATTTCTCCACAATAATACTCTCACATATTTATTACCGTCCAGAAATTTGGTCAATCCCGTTAGTTTTCTAACGTCCGTTAGCATTTGGAACCACATTGGTTGAGAATTTTAAAATTTGGGACTAAATTGAATTATTCCAAAAGCACGGGACTAAATTGGTGAGGGACCAATCCTGTGGGACTAAATTGATAATTTGGCCATCATTTTTATATAATAATAAAATTAAATTAAATTATATGAATACATCAATATCATAATTATGAATTAGTATTTTATATTTCAAATTTTTATTTAAGTTAAAGGATATGAGTAATTTATTTTACCAATTATTATGTTGTAGAATAATATTTTAATATCATTGTATTTATTTAATTCAGAATTAGATTAATAAATTATATTTTAACCTTTATCCACTTTTTTGCCGCAATCGTTCCACGACATTGCAACGGAACTGAAACGGTGGCCTTCGTTCCGTTTCGTTCCCCGCTACGGCGACGGCGAACCATGATCACCAGTGTACACGCCAAGTACCAATTTGCCAACTCACCTAGAGACTTCAGCAAATATATCCTTTCACTGATATATATAAGCAAGAAGTTTTACCACCTGAAGGATGTTCAGATGGTCAATCACACCATAGAATTATCACAGGAAATCTAGACTAAGTTGGAAGTACAAGAAGCGCCTCATCTTTACGAAAAGATTGATAAATAAGGAAGTACAAGAAGCACAATTTTTCCGAAAGCCAAAACTATTCGGAGCATTATATATATTTAGTTGCATTATATATTTAGTTGTGAGTCTATTTGCAATATATGACCTTATGTGAAACTAAACTTGCCCAATTCTATTTAGTTGCGTTGCTTGCCTAATTGTGCATTTGATACATGATTAAATGGCATAGTTAAATATGATTGCACTTCATATGCATAAACATGACTTAAGTATGATCATGCACACATCCATTCATTAAAGCATGATAGAATCAGATGTCGTGCGTCGTTTATGGGGTTCATTGAAGCATTGATGAAACCGCCTATCCTACTGATCTTGCAAAGCTTTTCCACACAAATGCTAAGTTCTTCAATCATACTAAACGATCAAACATCCCGGTAAAATCTTTTCTCTTTGGAGAAGAAATCCTGCTTATAACTCTGTCAGTTAACTCTCTTATTGGTGCCCCAAACAAAGGTATTAGGTTTTTTGAGTTGGGAAAATGCCTTGATCATAAAGATTTTGACTGGGAAAAATGTAAAAAATTATTGTGGAATGGAGAGGAGTATGCTCTAGGGGAAGAATCTGCTCTAAGAACGCTTAAACCTGAGCGTGCACTCATTCATCAGATCATAAATCTCACTATGTTGTCTGGATTTGTGGAACCTAGTAATCACTCTCCCGACATGAGTCACATTAGCATTTTTCTTCTTTATGTTGTATTGAAAAATATTAAAGTAAATCTTAGGTATATCATTTTGCGTCATATGGAGTACTGTGATATCAACAATGCCAAGCTTCCATACTTTATGTTACTAATTCATTTGCTCAAGGGCAATGTTTTCAAAAGCGGACCGGAGGTTAAAGCGACAGCCTTACTGGTCACCGGTCGGACCGGTTCGACTGGTTCAACCACCGGTCGAACCGGTATGACGTAATAAATAAAAATATTATTTTTAATAATATATATATATAATAATATGCTAAAATTAAAAATATAATATATAATATAGTTGAATTTTAGAATAAAAGAGTCATATTCAAGTGTTTAACGTCTAATTTGAGGCCTGTAATTTTAAATTTGGGATTTGGGAATTGTAAGTGTGTAAACAATATTTTCTAAAACTCAAAAAAGGTTAAAGGATGTGGGAATTTTAAGTTTTTTCAAAAAAAAAAAAAATAAATAAATAAAAATTAAGTGAACCGCCGGTCCGGTCCGGTTCACGGGGCCAAAACCGACGGTTAACCTACCGGTTTTTACTGTTCGGTACCGATCCGGTTCGCACTGGTTTTGCAGGGTGGTTCGGACCGGACCAGGCACCGGTCACCGGTCGGTCCGGTCCGGTTTTGAAAACATTGCTCAAGGATAAGAGCAACATTCCCTTTCCAGAAAATTGGTAGGAAAATTCTAAGTATCACAAACGCCTTGACAATCGCACTCCGAGTCACATGAAATTCATCTATAACCGTGATTCTAAGGAATTGTCGACAAAGAAAAATAAGCTAGCAAAAACTCTCATATTGCCGTCATAAAAAACAGGGGAGATTGTTAGATGTGAACAAATTTGAAATTGTTTTTTAAAGCTGACAAACTTTTCCTTCCATTTGGTTTCCGTTCATCTTCACCTCAAAGACTATATCCTCAATGTACCTTCTGCAGATTTAACCGTTGCAGGAAAGCACCCTACCTTGTTGCCTTGGTACATGTGACCAACATTCACTTTTTGAACATTCAAACTTTGGAAGGAATCTATATAAGGAACTCAGAGTTGTAGAGTTTAAAGTTGCCTTTTGGACAATTGATAGGTGTCGAATCCGTCAAAAATAAATATAAACCTATTCACAACTAAACAACGAAGTATAACGTAAATAGATCGAACCACAGAGATTGACTGAATTAATTTTAATAAATCACAGGAAAATTCACGAGAAACAACTAGTAAAGGGTTTTGAATTTTAACTAATCTACTTAAATAAAACTAAAAACGCAATTAATTAAAATAACAATTAAAAGGCACAAACTTAGCACATGTAACATAAGAGAATTAATCGGTGGAGAAAACAACATCTAACTAGAGATTTACGATTCAATTATCACATCGATCACGGACGTAAGGATAATTCTAATTTATTCAAATTGATTAGCTATAGTTGATAGAGACACTCGACTCAGCCTAGTTTTCACTTACTTTGTCGAATAAACTAGAGACACTCGATGATTATTTTCTCTAATTAATTCACAACTCCAAGAGACACTCGAAAGGATTTAATGAACCAATAGTTTTAAGAACCATGAAAACACCAACCCGAATTAATCAAGTCATAACACATGCAAGATTTAAATCCGATTATCAATTCCCTTAACGAACTCGAAATTCTATCGCTAAAACCCTAACGTGCCCCAATTATCAATCAAGCTTTACATATACTTCAAGCATCATGAATGGTAATATGCAATTAAATCTACCTAGATGGTCGGGCTCTACCATTAAGTAAATCAATCACAATAAACACGACAAACAGAGAATTGACAAATACTTGAATTAAATTGAAAACGAAAATCAATTTATAAAATTAGCTACACATAGTTATGATGTCTAAAAACTCAAAATAATTCAAAAGCATAATGTAACAACAAAAAAATAAATAAATAAATAAAAATTGAGAAGAACTCAAGAGGAATGATTTTCGGTGCTCTCGAAACCAATGTTTTCAAAACCGGACCGGAGGGCGAACCGGAAGGCTTACTGGTTACCGGTTCAATCGGTTCGATCGGTTCAACCACTGGTCCAACCGGTATGACGTAATAAATAAATAAATATTGTTTTATTAATTAAAATATAGGATATATATCATAAATATATAAAATAAACTTATAAATTTTAATATTTAAAATACAAAGTAATTTTTTTTTTCACAATATCTAATAAAATATATTACAAGACACAAAATTATATTCTTTTGGGCGATACTAATATTTATTTTTGCATAAAATCTATTATATTTCAAAATAAGTAATTAAAAAAAAAAAAGAAAATATAACTTGACCCATCTAAAAACCAAGCCCCATAAGGCCCAAGGCCCAAAAAAGAAATATAAAAGAAGCTTTCTAAACCCTATCAGATCAATCCGCCGAAGAGTTTTTGACTTTTTTCCTTCTTCTATGATGCGGCATACCGTTCTTCTATCTCTTCTTCCGAGAATTAGTTCTTTTTTTTTTTTTTTAATGTTTCTTCCTTCCATCGTCTTCTTCTAATAATTAGTTCTATTCTTTTAGAAACAATTAGTTCTGATTTCATCAAATAATCATGTTCTCTCTCAATCTCTACCCCTAAATACCCACGGGAAGAGAAAAGCTATCCGATGTGCCTGAGATGGAAGAACAGGAAAGGGTGCGAAATAGAAGAAGATAAGGGAAGAAAGAAAAGGAAGAAAAAAAAAAAACAAGGCTTTAATCCAAAAACCGCAGGTCCGGTCCGGTTTTCAACACCGAAACCGGCGGTTAACCGACCGGTTTTTCAGGTTCCACACCGATTCGAACCTCACCGGTTTTGGAAGCCCTACCGGACCGGATAAGCCTCCAGTCACCGGTTGGACCGGCCGGTCCGGTCCGGTTTTCAAAACACTGCTCGAAACTCGTCCCATCCAATCTCCGGAATGTCCGAATCTCAGTGTGTCAAAAGTAGCTAAACTCTTTCCAATAATGCCCAGCACGCACCGGCACGGCCCTCCAATTTCCCAAACAAATTAGACTCCTTCCAACTAAATTCCAAGCATGCAGCCCACAACAAAGCAAATTGGACTTCACTAATCAATTACATGTTCAATTACGGCCCAATTTCAACTAATTCCAAAGATACAAGTGCAGCCCAACACTAAGCCATTTGCATGCATGCTATTCCAATTGCTTCCCAAATATTATTAAAAACAATAATAAATCTCCATACAGCAAGTCAGCACAACAATAAGTCCAGCCGCGCTTCGCCCCTTTTACGAGAATATCTTCATAAAACGGTCAAGTTTGCACCAATTTCGTATTCAAGCCCCTAATCTATAACATAAACAACAAAACATCAATTCCTTTCAAAATAATATCGATTAAAGCATAATTCGGGACAAAATTCAATCATAAAGATAACGAAATACTGAGTTATGAGCAATTTATATCTTATTAGACATATATAGAGATATTCTCATAATGTTTTCAACTAATCTTGCGGAAATCCCGGTCACTAGTACCATAGTCATTGACACATAGGTATCTTAGTGATTTCGATTTTATGTATTCTGTATCAAACTTTGCCTGAAATATAACTACTTCAAATTTTTAAGTCTAACAACTTAGGTAGTGGAATATTTTGCTCAACTAATGTTTCTCACAGTTGTATTGAAGGAACCATTTATAAATCTCTTGTGTTTATTATATGTCATTCAACTTTTATGTGCTACCATTATTGGAGAAGAAGTCAGGTTGTATGAGTTAATCTAGCAACGAAAAGGATGATCTAATTATTCAATTCAATTTCAACCCCTTCTTGAGGAACAGAAACCCTCACTATCCAATGCTTTATTGAAAACACCACCCTAGGATTTCAACCTTAAAATTTAATTTTATTCAAAATAATGTATTAGTAAAAAGTTGGAATATAAATTGATAATTATTATTGAAAATAATGTACTGCTCTTCACTTTATTTATTTTTCCTTTGTTGACTTTACCCGATCTTTAGTCTATTATTCTTATACTCGGTCATTTTCTATATTAAACATGTTTCAATTATCAAAACTAAATAATTAAAAAGATAATTAAGAATCTTTGCGTTAGGTTTAAGATCTATCGAGAGTGCGAGACAGCTCATATGTTTTTGTCATTGCATGATACAATATTAAATTATTCACTCTATCCAACATCCAATGTTAAATATTCAATTCAGACGGTATAGGAATAGGATAGGAGAGACAATTTTGTTTGGGTACATTTATTTTCAGCGAAAGTTTCGTTGAATAGACTTGTTCAAACTTCAAAGTGATAATATAATAATATATCTTGAGAAAGTGTGAACTTTTTGTACAATATTTCATATCATGTTAATAGCACAAGGTGACGACGGTGAAAGGCCAACTAACAGAGGTATTAAATGACAAACAACATTAAAATATATTCACTTGTTCGGTTGGTTTTTGTTTATTACATGACCAATTACTACAATCGTGGACAAAAATAATGAAAATGTAGCCACATGGAGGGCATATTAAAATACAAAATTCAAATAGAAGAACCAAACCTATTTTCATGTTGGTTTTCATGTTGAGGGAAAAGTTTGGAAAGACTTTTTGATGATCTTAAACCTCAACCAATCAGTCCATTCAAAAACTTTTTAACTGGGAACTTAAAGAAAACACCACCATAATGAAATTCATTCATTAATAAAGTAAGTCATTACGAATATTGAAAAAAATTCAGTCATTAATAAAGGGTTTAATTTCTATTGAAAATTAACCAAATTTTTAGTTAATATATGACCAACTCTAGTTGTTCGTTTTCTTCACAAAAGAAATTCTCAGAATAACAATGAGTGAAAACTACCCTAATATCTTTGACTGCATGACCAATGCTAAGGATCAGTTCACTTGGGCATGTGGCTAACCAATGGGGATGGAAAATGAATAGTATTTTCTTTGTTATTTTGCACATTAATCGATGTTTACCTCGTTTGTCGGAAACATGGTAAAATAAACAAAAAGATTTTCTTGTTTACTTGGCTTTGTTAAATGCCAATTAATATTATGGAATTTCCCTTTCTGCCCCTCAATATAACTAATGTAATTTGATAGAGAGAAGTGGGGGCAAAATTTTGATTGCGCCTCCCAATGAATAGCTGGTTATTTAGCAACTCATCTTGAGAGTTGAGAGTTGCTATATACCATGGCCTTTTCCAGTATATTATTGGGCCAATAGTTTACACAAGGCTTTATAAAGTATGAGGTAAACGTCTATTAAGGGGGTGTTAAATAACTAACACCCCCTTTTAAGCTAATGTAAACGGATACTAAGAATTATAATTTAGCTTATCAATCACCCCTTCACGGTTTCCTTCCAAAATTATTTGTTGCCTTTCTCATCTTGTAGCTAGTTTTGCCGCTACGTACACTGCCTCTAATTAACAAACAATAGCCCTTCCTTTGCCCTTTCTTCTAGTTGACAATCAGCCCACGCAATTCACTTGCTCATTTCTCGCCACTATCCCAACCCAAAAGTCACTTCACCTCAAACTAAGAACCACCAAAATTCATCTTCACAACCCCACATTAGGGGTCCCCACTTTCCTACTGAATCACTAATTTGTGATTGTGGTTCAATTCTTCTCACCGTTTCTTAATAAGTACTATAAAACTCCTGTAAAGACTCCACCTATTCAACGGGTGACTTACCCTCCTTATCAAATATAAATCTATTCTTATGCCACCAAATAGTCCACCTAAGTTTTGGTTTAAAATTTAAATATATTAATACAGCAATTCCTTTGCAAGCTGATATGAATTTCCCACCAAAAGCCCAATGGGAAATTATTAAATGACACAACTGTTGTTCTGGCGGTATTCCGCTTTACCATGACTCCCGATGGTACATAGTACTTACTTATTGCTGAACATTTGAAATATTTAAAATGCAAAGCAATGATGTGATACAGATTATAAATCGAAATGCAACTAGCTAGCTATCATAGAACACACTCTTAACCTCCCTTATAATAGGGGAGAATTGTATACACAGTCTGCAGAACGGTTACAATGAGACCAAAACTAATAATATGCCAATACTTCTTCCATATTGGTGGGGAATATTCACCAATCTTGAGTTTCACCACCCGAATATTCTGATCATAAGTATCCTTCGAAGCAAGCCGCCTTAATATTCCAGGGAGTTTATGCCTATCTCTAGGTTCTCCGGTGATGATATTATTATTAGCCATGAGTTTGGCATCACCAGGCATCTGAATTAACTCGCTCATAAACCGAATATATGAGCAAATCTCCCTTTTTCTCATGCTCAAATTCTGGCTAATCTCGTAGTTTCTGAGAAACTGAAAAACCATCTTCATGTCATTGCCCACCGGGATTTGAGGCAAGTGAAGAACCGGGTATCCGTGGCAAAGAAACATACTATTCGTGAAATGAATACCTCTGCTGCCGATGCGAAGAGAAACTGAAAAATGTATGCCTGTTTCTTTCAATTCAGTAGCCGAAGAAGATGTCTGCTCGTCCCGAGAGTCTCCTTCCTCATGTTGAGCCTCAAGGTCTTCATCCTCCTCCTCCTCCTCTTCTCCTGTGGAACTGGGTTCTGGCCCGAGAACCAGTAACTGAAGACTGTGTAGCAAATCGTTAGGCTCTTGCTGTAGCATCCAGTAGGTTATTGGATCAAATCTCTTTGCCCAATGCACTTTCATAGCTCTCCATATTTTGGGGCTTTGAGCTATTAATTCAGGCAGCAACAACAACTCGTACAAAGCCTGGCTAGATAGTCGCGACGGCTTATTCCATTTCCCTTTTGCTATCACATCCTGGAAGAACCTTTCCTTGATTAATTCTTTCAGCACCACCATTGGAATTTGGTTCCCAACAAAAAACATGGCCTCAATCCACTCCTTGACGTCCACAAATTTTTCATGGTTTTTGCCGAATATAGCATGATTAGCCGGATAATGGAGTTGCTGAGGCCCACCGAGTACGCATAATGCCAATTGGAGGAAGAAACAGCCATCCAAGATCATCATCCACCTAAACTGAGATCCTGTAAATCCATCAGCAACTCCATCAGCATAACGATCTCTCGCTGATTTTTCTTGTTTCCTCACGACGGACATATATTTTTCGGAGGTTGCCGCAGCTCTACCAGGGGTATTCTTCAGCACGTGCTGCCAAGCACCCTCTTTAACAGGCAAATCCTCTTCATTGCAATAAATCGGGCCGAATCTGAAGTGGTACTTGTTGAGTCCTTTGATCTCCTTATCTCCATCACCATCAGCATCGTCATCAATTTCTCTTAGCCTCCAAATCAAACGATGAAGCTTTTTCTTTCCAGCGGAATGGGTTGACTCACTGCGTTTTCCAGTAGATTTACCCATCTGCCGATTGAACTCGATTTCCATTTCTTTTATATATTCTTCCCATTTCACAAGTTCTGAACTTTTCGTCTTCATGAACTTTCGATGCCAGCCGAGTGCTTCTCCTTCGAGATGAATGGAGGCCAGCCTGACTTTCGATTCGTCGGGAATTTCTTGAAACATTTGGAAGAATTGGTTGCACTTGTAAAGCCATCCTCTGAAATCTTTGCCGTCGAACTTGGGGAACTGAATCGATGGCAAAACTGGTGTCTTTGATGTGCCTCCGTTGTGAATTGACAGCTCCATCTTGAATATGAGGTTTGCTCAACTTGGGAGTTGGGGGTTCTTGCCTTTGTCTGTGACTTTAAAATTTGAACTCTTTACATCTATGCTACTGTAGGGGTGTCAACCTGGTGTCTTGTGACTTGTGAGTTCGGATCGGATTGCGGTAAGGGCATAACACAAAAAAGTCCTAATATGAAATTATTCGGTTTGAATTTGGTTTTTGCCCATATTATTTTCTACATAGAAATAGAAGTCTAAATCCAAAAACAAGAACCCTTTTTTCCCTTGCAAAAAAAATAAAAAAATAAAAAAAAATTATAACTTTCACACAAACACCCCACTTTTCTTGGACCTCTTGATGGGATGGATCATGGAAGTGGGTTTTGAGAGATTAAGAACAGAGAAGGACCAATTCTATTGAGTTTAGAATTAGGGGACCTTTTCTGGGCTGAACAGATCTTGAAATTTTATTACAAAAAATGTGCGGTCTTCCGCGAGAGCGGGGCGGAAGGACATTTTGCAAAATGCATAATTATATTTAAGATTTTTTATAACGGGGAATTAGGCAAAAATTCTTAAATCTAGACTTAATTTTTAATTTACTCTCCATTTTCAAAATTATTTCTGTTCACTCCCAAGATGAGATTCATAATTTTAGTTTGCTCCCCATTTTTTACAGTAACATAATACTGATGGGTCCGGAAATGGATGGCCCGAATCCGATCACTTTACAATTTATATTTGTGGAGGAAACCACCGGAACTTCGCCGGAAAAGAGGAAGTGAGTTCAACCTGTTGGGACAAGCACAAGAAAGTCAGAAGGCCAAGCTGGGGGAACTGGGGGTGATACCCAGTTTGGCTCTCCGACGCTCAAGTCAGTTCAGTGTATGAAGAGAATGCAAGTTCAGTCACAGTTGCAGTGATGAAGAAAGCTTAAAGAATGCTTACAGTGTAGAAGATGACTTGGGTTATTTATAGTTGAGGGTCAAGGGCCCTTTGGTCATTTGCCTCAAGTGGTCCTGGCCGAATGCTGCCCTAACACGTGGCGCTGTGAGAGAGAAACCTAGGAGGAATCTTCTGCAAAAGCGGCCCAAAAGTTAGTGCTAGCAACAGTGGCAGGTGCGCGGGCATGTACGTTGTGTCAGAGAGCCATGTGGGTGGTTGGTAACGAGGGCTTGAGAGCGCGCTCGTGACAACCTTGAGTCTTGGAGGCCAAGATATCCGCTGAGGGGAATGTTGGCTCAAATTCAAATGACGAGCCGAAGGAGAGGCCGCTCTGAGGGAGTGTGACGCTCGAAGAGGGCTCCCTTGGCACGTAGGCGTACCCATCGTTTTGTGTGTAGGACGCTCGTTGGAGTGATAGCGCTCATTGGGCTTAACTCCTGAAGAAGACTTGCGCTCGTTGGTTCCGGCGCTCGTGAACTGATGGTACAGCCTTGGGGGACAGATGTCATTATTTCGTGATGCCACGTGTCTTGACGTGGGACGATCGTATTTTGACCCCATCATTTTGCCCCCCAATTCTGTAGTCCTTATTGATAAGGACTGTAGAATTTTGACACGCTCTATCTCTTGTTCATAGCGCTCGTGTAAAGCTTGGCGTGTTGAGCAATTTTCCTCTGAATGCGCCATTAATGCGGTCTTTTCAATTGACCGTTCGCATCACTTCCGCATTAAATGCTGGTACTATTCTGAAGCCCTTGAAACGTCAGAGCATTAAATGCGGATGCGCGTGGGGCGCGTGAGCATTGGGAAGCATGTGCCGGTTCCATAAAGTGGGCGGTTTCCTAGGCGGGAAATGATTGCCATTTTGAATTTATTGCCTAAAACGGTACCAACTCCCATCCCTATAAATAAGGGATTCTGAAATCTTGTCATTCTTTACGCATTCAAAACTTTCCAAGTCTCCTTTGCAAGAAAATTTCTCTCGCATCTCCATCGTCTTCAAACTCTTCTCCAGCTTTCTCTAAAGCTTCCAAGGTAAATCTCCATTGTAACTTGCTAACTTTGCTAACCGTAGACTTCGGACTTTAGGATTCCATAATCTTCTCCGGTTCTCGCCTTCCTGAACCCTAATCTCCTTCCAAGAAAAACTTTCAAAACCTCTGCTTCTGCCATGGCCGATCAACACATTGAAGAATTTGCCCGTGAAATCCAAGAGATGGCCACGGAGAGTTCTTCCTCTCACGATTCCCCCAGAGATGAAGAGTTGGGGGCGGCGGTAATGGCTATGGAAGATAGAAACCCAGGCGGAGTGGATCCTCTCTTTGAGGAGATGGACCTGGTGATAGAGGCAGAGCGGCAAGGAGTCACCCTCCCCATAACTCAAAGTGCCACACATCCCCACCGCCACAGAGTGACCGTGGCCGTTTCAAATCCGCTTCCAGTGGCGGAAGCCGTGACCGGGCCTTCAGAAAGGGCCCGTATTGCAAACCCGCTTCCAGTGGCGGAAGCCGTAACTGGGCCTTCAGAAAGGGCCCGTGACAGGGGCAAAAGTAAGAAAGCCCAAAAATCCAAAAGACCCAACGAGGGGGAGGGCTCAGGTTATCAGGCTACTGAGCGCACGACTGATGAAACTCCCAGCACTGCCACCGTGGGAGATGTGAAGACGATGATGGCCCCCATTTTCTGGGACGAGCGCTACTCGTGGAGAATTCCAGAAAGACACGAGCGCGCCAATAATCCACCTCCTGGAGAAATGGCAGTGTACATAGCCTCGGTCTGCTCAGGGGGTTTGAGGTTTCCCATCTCAATTTCGATGGCCCATCTGCTGAATGATTTGGGCCTCTGCCCATCCCAAATAGTGCCCAACGGCTTGGCCCTTCTGACCTGTTTCATAATTCTGATGAGGACCATGGGCTACGAGCCGTACTCACGGAATTTCAACACCCTGTTCCAGGTGGTCAGTTCCTCCCGCTCATCCCCCGAGGCCGGTTTCTACTACGTCCAAGCGAAAGCCCACATGAAGTTGATTAACTCGCCCTCGACCACTTATGGCCCCAACTGGAAGGAAAAATTCATCTTTGTTAAGGCCCCAACAGAAGAGGGCTTTGGGGTGATCACTCATTGGGGCTCGTTTGCCAAGAGCCGGCTGCAACCCCTACTCCCCAAAGACTGGGCCAAAAATCTGGCAGCCGTACTGAGGGACGAGGGCCATCTTATTCAAGCAAAGGATTGGATAGATGATGCGGAACTCATGTTCTTGTGTGGTCTTACCAACGACCCTCATTTCTTTAACAACCCCCCGGCTCGTGACGTAGAGAGAGACGGTTAGATTCTTAGGGCACTGACTTTAGATAGGGACAAATACTAACTTCTTTTCTTGTACTTGTAATTTGCAGTTTGAGTATATGATTTGAAGATTTCTAACTTCTCAAAATTTTTCATTTTTGCAGGAGCCTCGATACTCGAAATGGCAGGCGGAATCAGACAGGCGGCTCGTTTTGCAAATGCCCAGAGGAACCAAGCCTCACAGGGGGATCAACAACGTGACCAGCAGCGCCCTCGCATCCGTCGTGGGGACGCTCGTAGTGGCGCTAGCTCGAGCGCTCAACCAGAGGTCCAACCCCCTCGTGGGCGAGGGGAGCGGAGGTTGACCACCAGCGATTCAAGGAGGCGGTCTTCTGCTGAACGAGCGGGCGATGTTCAAGCCCCCCCTCCCGCGGAACAACTAAGGCCAGTGACTACTCTGGCTATCACTGAGGCTCCTTCGAGCGCAAGCCGGCCTTCCCGCAAGAGGAAGAGAATGCCCGATTCTGCCGCCATCAAAGGCAAGGGCAAGCAGGTTGTGGAGGGCCCCCGAGGCGAGGGCGAAACTTCCTCCTCAGAGGAGGAACATGCATGGGAATTCCCCCGGCGAGGGGATAGGGATTTTTCGGGCGCTACCGACGGCGGACCGGTTTTGCTGAGGCCAGGCTCGGTCGCCCTGACTATCACTGAAGATGTGTTCAGCAGGGCTCAATTCTCAGCGGACCACAGGCATCTCTTCAATGAGTCTGTGGAGAAGGTGGCCATCGATGCAGCCCACGCCCTAATTTCTGTAAGTAACCATTCCTTGGACTCTTTTATCTTCCGTAAATTATCATTTTCTGGCTAACACTTTTCCTTTCGATTGCGCAGCAAGTTCTTCCCCGGCTCAAAAACGTGCAAATGCGAGCCTCCGTCTACGCCGAGCGCAAGGCCAAGTACAAGAAGATGGCCCGCTCGAATGACCCGGCTCACATCCAAGGGGAGCTGGACGCTGAGATAGCCAAGTACGAAACCCTCAAGGGTTTGTACAACAAAAATGATGAGGAGCTGTCAAAGCTGAAGCAAGACTTTGTGGCCGTGGACGGCGCTCGAATCAACTTGGGCAACCAGCTGGCCCAAGCTAACGAGCGGGTCAAGAAGGCTGAGGCTGAGAGGGAGAGCTTGAGAGCAAGGGCTCTGGAGGCCGAGCGCAAGTTTAATGATACTGTTAGCGAGTGGCCTCGGAGCTTAGAGCGTGCGACCAAGGAGGCGTTGATCAAATTTTGCCACTCCAAGGTCTTCAACTTTGCTGCTTCCCTGCATTGCTTGGAGGAGGCTCAGAAGGCCTTCAATCTGGCCATCGAGCAGGGCATACACAAAGGGCTAACCCATCCTGACATGAAGGGGGCCGAGGGCACGGGGCTCATGTTCAATGAGCACTGCGAGGAGGAAGACGAAGATCCAAACGACCCCGCAGACAGCATAGCGGAAATGGAGTACGACTTCCTGGTGAAACTGCTCCAGGATGAGTACACTGATGCCCACAGGGAAAGGGGTGCGGGTCCATCCAATGTTCATGAAGACGAGCCCCAATCGCCGGCCATAGAGGATGCCCCAATTCAAGCCGCTGAAAACGCCAACGCTCCCGATGCCAATGCGTTCGCCCCAGATGCCAATGCCCCTAACGATCCGCCAGCCCCTCCTCAAGAGCCTGAAGGTCCCGTTCAAGGCCCAGTTCAGGGACCAGTTCTGGTGATTGTTGATGAGGATGTCGCCCCTGCTGCTTAAGACTTTTCCTCCATCACTCCTTTGCATTTCTCTGATTCTCTGCTTTTCCTTGTTTTAGGATTTCATGGGCCTTTGAGCCCTTTAGCTTTGTAATAGTTCCCCCTTTTTTTTTTTTTTAAATGAATAAAATGTTTCTTTTTCGATGACTTTGTTGTTCTTCTTGTCCATTTATGAATCATATAGTAGGACTGCGTAGCATACTCTTGTGAATGCTTTACTCCTTGTGATGATGTTTTGCTTCTGTGATGAAAAATTTGTCTAAGTCTTGAGCGATCGTGAGGGTCTTATTGTGAGATTGCCCCTACGCTCAAGTCTTGTGTAAATTTTCCCTTTGTAAATTTATCTTAAAAGTTTGTCCAAGTCTTGAGCGGTCGTGAGGGTCTTACTGTGGGATTGCCCCTACGCTCAAGACTTGCATAAACTTTCTCTTTTAAAAATTTGTCTAAGTCTTGAGCGGTCGTGAGGGTCTTACTGTGGGATTGCCCCTACGCTCAAGACTTGAGCAATTCCTTTTTTGATTCTGAGGCCATCATTCGATCGCTCTGGCTCTTATCATTTTCTTGGTTCTGTAGGAGATCCCGTTTTCGAGCGCAAGGCGTTGTAAGAAACAGCCAAGGCCTACTAGGATCAGTTTTTGTAGGAGATCCCGTTTTCGAGCGCAAGGCGTTGTAAGAAACAGCCAAGGCCTACTAGGATCAGTTCTTGTAGGAGATCCCGTTTTCGAGCGCAAGGCGTTGTAAGGAACAGCCAAGGCCTACTAGGATTTTCTTCACGATCTTCTTTCAACTTACCTAATTGGCTTTGAGCGTAACCAGTCTATCCTTATGAGGGCGTCCCCCCATGCGGAATAGAGTGCTGGCCAGCGTAACCCATACTAGATAACAGCATACACAATGGAATGAGTTGCCAACCACGCTCGCAATGACGAGGGACGTGGGACTTATTCATTCATGCAACCAAAGAAACAGGAATGTTAATGAAATTAAAAAGATTATGTTACCTTTCACTTTGATTTGAAGTACATAGAACCCGTCAAAGTGGGTTGTTACATCAGAGTTTGCAAAGAGCTTTTAAACATAAAACCGCCGGAGGTTACATGCGTTCCAAGGGCGAGGCAAGCGCTCGCCTTGAAGTGTCTCCAGGGTGTAAGTGTTGTTAGCTCTGAGTTGTATGACCTTGAATGGGCCTTCCCAATTGGGGTCCAGCTTGCCCACGTGTTTGGATACTTCCACTTTCTTCAAAACCAAGTCTCCCAGCTGGAAAGTTCTTTCCTTCACACGCTTGTTGTACTGTTGGGCTACAGAGGCTTTATATTGGTGGATCTTAGCCCACGCTCGGTCTCTCCTTTCATCCAGCAAGTCCAACTCCAAGCTCCTGTTGCCATCGTTGAGCTGAGGTTCGAAATAGCCGACACGAGCGGATTCATTTACGATCTCCGCAGGTATCATTGCCTCTGATCCATAAACGAGCGCGTATGGTGTTTCTCCGGTAGCCGCTCGTGGGGTGGTGCGATAAGCCCAAAGCGCTCCTTGCAGCTCCTCAGCCCATTCACCTTTCTTGCTTTCAAGCATGGTTTTCAGATGTTGCAAAATGATCCTGTTGGTAACTTCTGCTTGTCCGTTAGATTGTGGATGTCCTACAGAGGTAAATCGCTGTTCTATCCCCAACTCAGAGCACCACTCTCGTGTGTCAGCTGCTATGAACTGGGATCCATTGTCAGATATGAGCACCCTCGGTATTCCGTACCTGCAGATGATGTTCTTCCAAATAAAGTCCCTTACAACCTTGAAAGTGATTTTTGCAACGGCTTCAGCCTCGGCCCACTTGGTGAAGTAATCGACGGCTAAAATGACAAACTTCCTTTGTCCCGCAGCCATGGGCAAGGGGCCCACAATGTCTATTCCCCACTGGTCAAACGGCCAGGAGACATCTATCGGGATCATTTGTGCGGCTGGCAATTGAGGGAGATTTGAATGAAATTGGCATTTGGGACATTTCCTTGAAAATTCAACGGCATCCTGGAGAACTGTAGGCCAATAAAACCCACTTCTCAGAATCTTTTTTGCCAAGATACGCCCTCCGGAATGATTCCCGCAACTCCCACTGTGTATGAGCTCGAGCGTCTCCTTCGCTTGTGAGGGCCTTAGGCATTTCATTGGGGGTCCTTGAAATGATTTCTTGAACAATCTCCCTTCGGAATCTAGAGCGAAACGAGGGGCCTTATTTCTGACTTTCCTGGCCTCCACCTTGTCGGTGGGAGTAATTCCATCCCTCAGGAAAATGATGATGTCGTCGAGCCAACAGGGCTCGTTTGGATCAATCATGACGATCATCTCGGTGGCGACCTTTTCCTTGATCAAAGGCTCCTCAGTTCTAAGGAACGTAACAGAACGCTCGGAAGTGCCTTCTAAAGCTGAAGCGAACTTTGAAAGAGCGTCCGCACGCTCGTTTTCTCCTCGCGGCACTTGAAGTAGGTGAAATTCCTTGAACTTCCCAATGATTTCTCTGGCTTTCTTTAGGTACTGTATCATGGTGGTTTCTCGAGCCTCATATGTTCCTTCAATCTGGCTCGCTATTAACTGTGAATCCACGTAAGCAGTGATTCTGGAGGCTCCATTCTGAAAAGCTATGTTTAACCCTTGCACGAGGGCTTCATATTCCGCTTCATTATTAGTGACTTGAAAGTCCAGCTTGATCGCAAAGTCCAGCTCAATCCCATCGGGGTTTCTGAGGGCCACTCCTATTCCTCCCCCTTGAGAGGTTGAGGAACCATCTGTGTGCAGTACCCATAACCCCTCATTCTCCACAACGGTGGGCTCGAAACCAAAACGCTCAACCAGCAAATCCGCTACAACCTGAGCCTGTATCGCAGTCCTGGGCTCGAAGCATAAGTCAAACTGGCTCAATTCGATGGCCCACTTGATTAATCTGCCAGATACGTCCGGCTTGGACAATACTTGCTTCAAGGGTTGGTCGGTGAGAACTGTTATGGAGTGCGCTTGAAAGTAGGGCCTTAGCCTTCTTGAGGCGTTTATAAGAGCGAACGCAAATTTCTCAATCTCCAAATATTTCTTTTCAGCTCCTTGCAAGGTTTTGCTCAGATAATACACGGGTAAGTGTTTCCGTTCCCGCACAGCGATCAGAACAGCGCTCGTGGCTTCAGGAGAAACAGAAAGATACATGAATAACCTCTCACCTTCGACAGGCTTAGTCAGCAGTGGTGCGCTCGATAAGTAAGCCTTCATATCCTGCAGCGCTCTCTCACATTCCTCAGTCCAAGCAAAGTTACGTGCGTTCCTCAAAATTTTGAAGAAGGGAAGGTTCCTGTCCGCCGAGCGCGAAATAAATCTGTTTAACGAGATGATCTTGCCCACCAGGACCTGTACTTCTCGTAAATTTCGAGGGGAGGGAATTTCCAAAATAGCCTTGATCTTCTCCGGATTAGCCTCAATTCCCCTCTGACTGACCATGTATCCCAAGAACTTTCCCCCTTGCACTCCAAAGGTGCACTTCGAGGGGTTCAGCTTCTTTCCATATTGTCGCAGGATAGAAAAGGTGCGCTTGAGATCCTCCAAGTGGGAGTCCTGGTGCTCGCTTTTGACAATCATATCGTCCACATAGACCTCCATGGACCTTCCAATTTCTTTTTCAAACATCCTGTTTACGAGCCGCTGATACGTAGCTCCGGCGTTCTTAAGTCCAAAGGGCATGACTAGGAAGCAATATACCCCCATATGGACAACGAACGAAGTTTTGGGGCGGTCTTCCGGGGCCATAAAGATCTGGTAATATCCCTGGAAAGCATCCATCATGCTCATGAGCTCGCAACCAGCGGTTGAATCCACCAATTGATCAATTCGAGGCAACGGGTAAGGATCCTTTGGGCAGGCTTTGTTGAGATCAGTGAAATCATTGCACATGCGCCACTTATTCGCGCTCTTGGGCACCAAGACGACATTGCATAACCACTCCGGGTACAAGATGGGCTCGATATACTGAGCCTCCAAGAGCTTATTGACTTCCTCTTTAATGGCTTTCTTTCGAAAGCCATGTACATCCCGTTTTTTCTGCTTGATAGGCTTGAAAGATGGATCCACATTAAGCCTATGGACAATGACGCTTGGGTCAATCCCGGTGAGATCAGAGGCTCTCCACGCGAATACATCCTTGTTCTCCCTTAGAAAATCAATCATCATGATCTGAGAGGGCCCTGAGAGGTTTGAGCCTATCTGGGTAGTCTTGTCTTTGTTTCCAGGCTCCAGCTCAATGGTGAGGAATTTTTCCGAGGGTTCGATTCTCACCTCAGGGCGAGGAAGTTCGAGCGCCCTTTTCTTTCCCGTCAAACGATCGCCAGAGGCTGGTTCACTCTCTCCCGGTTCGTCTCCTTCTGAGGACGATCCGCCAACGGTCCCTGGGGGAACATTCTCGAGGGGATTCTCCTCGTTGTTTCCTCTCTTCTTCTTATTCTTCTTCTTGTTCAACTTCGCCCTTTTCCGTGCTGGGCTATCCTCATCCAAGTTGGGGAAATCTACGGACTTTTTGGTGGAACCAATCTGGAAGGTTTTCTCCGCTTTTGGCTTTCTGAGGGACAGCATGTAGCATTCCCAAGCTTCTCGCACATTGCACAGCACTTCTCCCACGCCCTCGGGAGTAGGGAATTTAATCTTCTGATGGTAGGTGGAGATGATGGCTTTGAAATCCACGAGGGCTGGGCGCCCAATTATGATGTTGTAAGGGATGTCAATCTCCACCACCGCGTACGTCACCAAGAGTGTTTTGCGTTGAGGGGCTCGGCCGAATGAGGTAGCCAGACGTATTTGCCCTCGTGGGACCACCTCTGAGCCTCCAAAGCCAATGAGGGCTGTTTTGAGAGGCTCGAGCGGGAGATCAACCTTCATTTTTAAGAAAGTAGAGTAAGGCAAAACATTAACGGAGCTTCCACTATCTACCAATACCCTTTTTACAACATGGTTATGAACATCTAAACTAACCACCATGGGACAATCTGAGGTTACACCCTCCCCATGGGGCGTTACAATATGTTCTAGATCCCTATCATCAAAGCCTATTACATCATTTTCTCTTGATTTTGGAGCGTTTGATCTCTGGATAGCGTAGATAGGCTTGGGCATTGCTGGGCGTTGGTTGTAGCTCCGAACGTGCCTCCGTCGAGAGGCGTTTGAATCCCCTCCTGATGAACCTCCCGCAATCATATTTATGACTGCGAAGGGCTCGTTTTCTTGCTCAGGGGCTTTGCCTTTGTTGCCTCGGCGGCTGCTGCTTTCAGGGGGTCCCCTACCCCTTGGGCTCTTTGACCGGGAAGGACTCCTTCTTCTCCTTCCGGAGCGCTCATTGCATTGTTCATCGTAGCGCTCGAGCACCCGGACAAACTCCTTCAGGTGGCCCCCTGCAACGAGCCTTTGGATTTCAGCTTCCAACTGTCGGCACTCATCCGTGTCGTGCCCTCTCTGCTTGTGGAAGGCGCAGTATTTGTTTGAGCGCCTGAGTGAGTCTATCTCTCTCATTTTGATGGGTCTTTTGAAGAGCTTCTTATCGGAGAGATTGTAGACTTCAGAATTTGGCCGGGTGAGCGGAATGCGCTCGAATCTACGAGGGGGTGGTGGCGACCTTCTGCGCTCTTGAGGGCGCTCTTTTTTTGCGGCCACGTCCCGCCCCCGCTCGTGATGAGGTCGCTCGTTCCGGACCGGGCTGTGATGTCGGGGACCATTCGTCCCATACATATCTTCGAGCGCGAAAAACGGCTCGGCTACTTCTCTCAGGCCCATGAGGGTCCCAGGCCTTCTCTCCACGATGGCATCAGCAAATTTTTTGCTCACATACTGTTTGTGATCCACAGCCTGAAAGAGTACTGGGATCAAGAAGTCCATCGAGGGCCTTTCCACCTGCAAGATCTCCTTATTGAAGCGGGCGAAGAACGAGCGCAGTGATTCGCTCTTGCCCTGCACCACATTGTAAAGCGCTGTGGGTGCGGTGACTGGTGCCTTCAAAGAGTTGAAGTGGTTGAGGAAGGCATCGGCCAGCTCTTCATACGAGTGGATCGAGCGTGGCGGCAGGCGCTTGTACCACTCTTGAGCCATCCCTACCAAGGAAGTGACAAACACTTTCGCCCAGTAATGGCTGGAATGCTCGTAAAGGTGCATGAGATGCACAAAATGATCCAAGTGCTCCGCTGGATCGGTCGTCCCGTCGTATCTGTTGATGGATGTGGGGACTTTTGCCATGCCGGCTTGGGCCATCAAAACTTCTTCGACGAGGGGTGAACCTCTCGCCAGCGGGTGATATTCGTACGTGCCGAAGTTTTCCTCCGGCTCCTTCCGACGGGGGACCCTCGGTGGAGGATCCTTGGTGCGGGTGCTCCTGGCATCAACCCGTTCATCCCGAGTATGGGAGATCTGAGTTGAGCGCCCTCGTGAGAGCTGTCCCACCATATCCTTGAGGCCCTGCAGCTGGTCTTGCACAGCCGCGAGGACGTCAGGATTTACTTCTACTTGCTTGTCCTTGTGGGCTCGTGAGCCCCTCCTGGAGACATGAGAGTCTCCTTCGTTTTCGTTCACCCGCTCCGTGGGCTCCTTGTTCCTGCCCACGGAGGCACGCTCGTTGCCCTCCTGCTGGGGCACTTCTTTCGCTGGTGGTGGTGGTGGTTGGGCCCTCAGGACAGCCTGGGCTTCTCTGAGGGGAAAGTTCTGCTGTCCGCCTAATGGGGCCGCAACCTGAGTGGCCTGCCCAGAGGGAAAGTACATGGAATGGAATCTTTCCCATGCCCCCTGAGCCGCCTGAACCTCGCACTGGGCGTAAAGAGCCCGTAATTGTTGAGTGGTCAACGGAGGTAGCTCCACTCCTTCAATTTCCCTGGGGACCACCACTGGGAGTTGGAGCTGTCCGGCATGGTATGGCTGGACCGGCGGCGTCATCATAGCCGGAGTAAGAGTGTAGCCAGGAGGAGGCATCATGTAACCTTGTATCCCAAGGTTCATCTGGGGATGGACCCAGGAATTCTGTGCAAGCGGCGGTGGGACTGGGAGAGAAACTCCTCCCGCGGTGGTGGGAGTGGGCATCACCGGCGGTGCAGGCGGCGGCGCAGAAGATTCAGCTGGTGGAGTTACTCCTGCGGCGGGAGGTGCTCCACCAGCGGCGACAGAAAGAGGTGGTGCTCCACCAGTAGCGGTGGAGGGAAGAACAATGTTTGCATCTTGGGAGGTGTTTTCTCCTCCTCCCACAGCTCCAGATCTCGTTGCAACCATGGCTGTTGAAAGTGAAGATGTGCTTGTTTCTCTACCAACAAAAAGAAAGGAAGAAGATGAAGGACTGGTTTCCCACAGACGGCGCCAAAAATGATGGGTCCGGAAATGGATGGCCCGAATCCGATCACTTTACAATTTATATTTGTGGAGGAAACCACCGGAACTTCGCCGGAAAAGAGGAAGTGAGTTCAACCTGTTGGGACAAGCACAAGAAAGTCAGAAGGCCAAGCTGGGGGAACTGGGGGTGATACCCAGTTTGGCTCTCCGACGCTCAAGTCAGTTCAGTGTATGAAGAGAATGCAAGTTCAGTCACAGTTGCAGTGATGAAGAAAGCTTAAAGAATGCTTACAGTGTAGAAGATGACTTGGGTTATTTATAGTTGAGGGTCAAGGGCCCTTTGGTCATTTGCCTCAAGTGGTCCTGGCCGAATGCTGCCCTAACACGTGGCGCTGTGAGAGAGAAACCTAGGAGGAATCTTCTGCAAAAGCGGCCCAAAAGTTAGTGCTAGCAACAGTGGCAGGTGCGCGGGCATGTACGTTGTGTCAGAGAGCCATGTGGGTGGTTGGTAACGAGGGCTTGAGAGCGCGCTCGTGACAACCTTGAGTCTTGGAGGCCAAGATATCCGCTGAGGGGAATGTTGGCTCAAATTCAAATGACGAGCCGAAGGAGAGGCCGCTCTGAGGGAGTGTGACGCTCGAAGAGGGCTCCCTTGGCACGTAGGCGTACCCATCGTTTTGTGTGTAGGACGCTCGTTGGAGTGATAGCGCTCATTGGGCTTAACTCCTGAAGAAGACTTGCGCTCGTTGGTTCCGGCGCTCGTGAACTGATGGTACAGCCTTGGGGGACAGATGTCATTATTTCGTGATGCCACGTGTCTTGACGTGGGACGATCGTATTTTGACCCCATCAAATACGATTTAGTTACGTGATTCTTTAGTTTTTATACGTATAAAAACTCAAGAATCACGTAACTAAATTGCATTATGTTAGTATATTTTTCGCAATATGTCGTATGTACTGCTGTAAAAAATGAGAAGCAAACTAAAATTATGAGTCTCATTTGAAGAGTGAACAGAAATAATTTTAAAAATGGGGAGCAAATTAAATTTTTTTCAACTCATTGGAAGTTTTAAAAAAAGATCATTTTTTATAAATAAGAAATAAGTACGGACAGTTGGGACCACTGGTTTATCATCTATGATGCACGGATACGGACACGACACGATACGAATACGGCGATACAAATTTTTTCTTGAATTTTCCACGTAAGGAGCGTCTGACACGATGTCCAATACGATTGTCCGACACGACACGATATGATAAATTGATATTTTTAGAAATGTCCGTACATCATAGTTGATCATATATGCATGTGCTAAAGAAAGACGACAATCGGAATCACTAGAGTTGACTTTTAAAAAATAGAAGAGAGAGAAATGTTTCTTTAAAGTCGTATTAATTCACATACATAATTTTCCTGATCAACTATACTTAATTTATGCGAAAATTATTGTTTTTCTTATAAGTTAAAATGTATAAATTAAACAAGATATATAATTTATCATCATAAATCTATCTAAAATTTTTATAAATATTTAAATTTTGAAATAAAAAATAATATCAAATAAAATTAATATTGTCTTGACTCAAGACCGTACAAATATAAAATTGTAAATATGTCAGTAAATATTATAAAGAATTACTATCTATCCCCAATGTTTTCAAAACCGGACCGGACCGGCCGGTTCGACCGGTGACCGGTGCCTTGTCCGGTCCGAACCACCCTGTAAAACCAGTGCGAACCGGACCGGTACCAAACAGTAAAAACCGGCCGGTTAACCGCCGGTTTTGGCCCCGTGAACCAGACCGGACCGGCGGTTCACTTAATTTTCATTTTTTTTTTTTTTTAAACTTAAAATTCCCACATCCTTTAACATTTTTTGAGTTTTAGAAAATATTTTTTACACACTTACAATTCCCAAATCCCAAATTTAAAATCACAGGCCTCAAATTAGACGTTAAACACTTGAATATGACTCTTTTATTCTAAAATTGAACTATATTATATATTATATATTTAATTTTAGCATATTATTATATATATATATTATTAAAAATAATATTTTTATTTATTACGTCATACCGGTCCGACCGGTGACCAGTAAGGCTGCCGCTTTGACCTCCGGTCCGCTTTTGAAAACATTGTCTATCCCAAATGGTATTTTTGCGCTGGTGAACGGTAAAATAAGGATGCTCATTTCGTTTTTTGATAAAGTCATCAAGTGTCAATACTGATACTAAAAGATTTCGGAAAAAAAAAACTGTAACATTAGAGGAGAAGTTGGCAACCTTAGTTTTGAGCTTCTGGCCTCCTGGGGGCTTTGGATAGTGTTTCGGATTGTGACATCCGCAAGACGCGTTTGTGGTTTGACCATAACTTAAAGAGAAGTTTTATAAATTTATTTTCATAAGACACACAAAGTATGCGAGTGTAATTATATCAAAACCTTATTGGCGACTTAATTAATTTATTCTATAATCTACATATCTATTGCCGAATAAATGTCATCATAGCTGATAGCTCATTGCAAATGTATCCTGCAAAAATAAGTGCAGCTTTTGTTCTGTAGCCATCAACAAATACAGTTTCGGCAATCAATCCGAAAGCCCTCATCATTTGATTTTGTTTTCCCAAGTCCCTTCCCAAACCCCAACAGCAGTTTTATCTGTATTTTGTGGCTACCAGTGAGAAATCAATCAAGCAATGGCTGACGCCGCAGTCAGCTTCTTACTTGAGAATCTACAGTCCCTCCTGAAAGAACAACTGAACCTAGTTCGTGACGCCGAGAAGCCGCAGATTTCCGAACTGCAAGATAAGGTCAATTGGTTGATACAGCAAAAAGACTCATTCCAAGGAAGTCGTTATTTCCGCAGGCAATTGGAAAGTGAGGTTAGAGACGTTGTTTACTGGTTTGAGAATCTGAGGGAGTCTGCAAATATGAATGAGGAGAATCTGTCGTCTTCTGCTCACAATTATAAGTTTCGAGAAAAGCTGAAGATGATGTGTTTTGGCGTAGGATTCAGATCATCATCTACAGGGGAAACTTATTCCTGGATCTCCAAAAAGATTAGGTTAATCCAACAGAAGTTGGAGAACGCAGAACTGTATAATGATCCTTTCCCCGCAGAGGAATTAGATCTGGGACCAAGTTACGTAGCCTCCGGATCTAATTATAATTTTGTTGGGAGGGAGGAGGATACGAACCTACTGGTTCAGCACTTGTGTGCAGGTGGCGACGAGATTCAGGGCCCCAGGGTTATCTCAATAACCGGGATGGGAGGTGTAGGCAAGACTGCGCTAGCTAAGGAATTGTTGGATCATCCGGATGTAAAAAAAAGGTATGGTCGGCCTCTCTGGATTTCTGTGTCCCAGAAGCTTGACAAGGGGCAAATACTGGCAACCGTTCATAGGTACTTCCGAAACCCGGATCTGGATGTGCTTTCATCCATAGAAAAGATGGATGAGAGAGACTTAATTAACCAAATTTCCTATTATTTGGAGAGCTGTTTGACACTGATTGTGCTGGATGACGTCTGGTCATTGGATGATTGGGAAACTTTGAAAGATATCCTTTCATTCAATAATGTGTCCACGAGCAAAATATTGATGACAACAAGGATAAAACAAGTTGCAAGAAAAGCACATGGGACCGTTCACCTCGGCCGTCTGAGGGATGATCAAGGATGCGAGTTGCTTGCCAATATCGCAGGTACGGCCGTGTATGTTGATATAAAGTTTGACTTAATTCCATTTTGATATTCATCATTATGAGTTTATTCAATTTTGATAGCATATAAATCATTTTCCTCAGTGTGTATATTATGCTCCCAGAATATATTAATTTTCATTTTACTCGCATTTATTAAGATTCTCAACCACTACTCAGATCAATTTCACGATGCTTTTATAAAAGTTCTCTGTCACGAAACCCAATCTGCCAACAGTTTCTACACATATAGTAATAATAGTATATGTAAGGGGGAGGGTTGAATTGATTTTTATGCTTTTTTTTTTTTTTTTGGCACTATGCTTTGTATAGTCAATGGCCAATGCATAGAGCTAGTAACCGCATTTAAAAGATGCAAAATGGCAATGTAATAGCTTAATTAGTTACCTATGATTCTGACTTCAATCGATACTTTAATAGCTTCATTGTGTCTTGACAAACAGCTCAAGCACACATGTTAAAAAAGATAGTTTCTCAATCTTATTCTTTGTAGTGACTTAAACTTCCAATCAATCAATATAATACTTCAATCAACACAACCCAAGTTTGAGTATTAGATGGAATAATCAAGTGCAAGCCTTTAAACAAGGTAAAATGGAAGTGTTAGAACATAGTATTTGGAGAAGATTTTGATTATTTGATTCATTATGCATGGTTTTCTGTGTTACAATATTCTCACGAGCAACAGAGATATATAGGGTCTATACACAATCCCTACAAATCTGGACTAATTACAATAGATTAGGAACCAAAATCGATAAGTCAACCATACCAAAGATATGGTATTCTAATACTCCCCCTCAAGCTAAGTGATGGAGTTCCCAATCCTTAGCTTGCACAACGCAGTTTGGAATATTTGACTTGTAACTACCTTGGTAAGTATGTCGGCCAACTGATCTTCTGATCTGACAAAGGGAATGGAAACAGTACCATCTTCCAATTTTTCTTTAATGAAGTATCGGTTAGGGATGTAAACGAGACGAGCCCGTTCGCGAGCCTAACGAATCGAATCAACAAAGGTTCGGGCTCGAGTTCGAGGAAGTCGAACCCGAACCGAACCCTAGCTTGATTCGTGGCCTTCACGAACCGAACTCGAACCATTCCTTTCTAAAATTTGGGCTCGCGAGCCGGCTCGCGAACCCATATATTTAATTAAAAAATAAATTATTTATTTTATATATATATATATATTCATTCTTAATTATGTGATATATAATATATATTTTTTTTACTTTATATTATATATATCTAATATATATTAAAAAATAAATAACTATTAACCAAAAATCTAACAATTCTTTAATTAACTTATTAACTCTCTTTCCTCCCATTTGGCCATTTTCAATTCTTAGAAAACCCTACACCTAAAATTTTCTCTACCGCCCCAAGTCCCAAGACCCAACAATGTTCAACCGCCCACCACCCATCGCCCATTGCCAAACCCCATTTCTCCACTCCAGATCTACGCATAAGGGACACGCCACTCATTGCTCAAGAACTGTGCACCATCATTTTGCAAAGTTTTCTGTCCGCTCAATGCTCAAGAACACACCACCACTCCGCCGCCGACACCACCTTTTCTGCCGCCGCCATTGACCGGGAGCGCCACCACCCTATTATCTTTCTTCTTTGTACAGCGCCACCAACCCAGATCTCAGATCTTCAGGCTACAACCAACGTCGCCGGCTATCCATCCCAAAAAACTCTACCTGCTAGCTGCACCACCACCGTACTCGGCGCCACCTTCTCTCTCTTTTTTTCTCTTTAATTTCTTAGATCCAAATCTCTCGAACCTTGGAATCGAACTCGAGACAAACCCGAACACGAACCCTCCTTTGAATCGAACTCGAACCTATTTTTTGGAGGTTCGTCAGGCTCGAGTTCGAGTTCGGGTTCGTGAAAATAGGGACGAACTCGAACCCTAAAAAAAGAGAAGGGTTCGGCTCGGCTCGGTTCGTTTACATCCCTAGTGTCGGTCCAGCTCCACATGTTTCGTTCTATCCTGTTGTACCTGGTTCTCCGAGATGCTGATTGCAGCTTTGTTGTCACATCTCAGGAGGCTCGGACCCTTTGGTTCCATGCCAATTTCTATCATCAGCTTCATGAGCCAAATAAGTTCGATCATCCCTTAGCTATTCCCCTGAACTCTGCTTCGGCACTAGACAATGCCACAACCTTTTGCTTCTTGCTTCTCCAGGTTGCTACATTGCTCCCAACAAGTGTGATAAATAAAGACGTGGATCTCCTGTCATTCGGGGTTACCTGCCCAATCTGCGTCAGTATATGCTTCAATATCAAGATGTCCATGTATCCCAAACATAATTTCCGTTCCTATGGTACCCTTAAGATACCGAACAATCCATATGACTACCTCCATGTGTTCTTTTTGTGGCTGGTGCATGAACTGACTGACAATCCCCACTGAGTAGGCAATACCTGATCTCGTGTATGACAGGTAAATCAGCCTTCTTACCAACAGCCTATGATGCACAGACACGAACACGACACAGACACAGACACGGCGACACAGATTTTTACAAAATTTTAGGACACGACACGGTTATATTATATTTATATATTATTTATATAGATAAATATATTATACAAATATTATTTTATATAATACTAAGTCAAATATTCTTTATTTTATAAATATAAATTATTCTTTGACTTATGAAAATTATTTCTAATATGCGATTATTAAGGCGTAATACAACTATAAAGTGAATCTATATACTTTTTTTTTCTTTTTTCTTTTTGATCTCTCAAAGTTTTCTCTCACCCAATTGAGTGAAAGACTAATCTCCCGAAGTAGCTGAAGGCGCTTATTACGGGGACCTCTCCCAACGTAGTTTTTTACATCCACAAGGTTCGAAACCGAGACCTTACTTAAGTGAACTCAAGCCCCTATCCACTTGAGCCAACTGTCCGTTGGTGAATCTATATACTTGGTTTGTAGCCAGATAAAGAAAAAAAAGAATTATGAAGTGTTATGGGTCGATAGGCCCAAAACGTTATTCTACAAAATTGGAAGTTTCAAAAATTATTTCAGCCATGTCGTAAACCCTAATTGCCCCACCGTCAATTCATTTGTTCCTTCACAAAATATCACATACATCAAAAAACACTCAAGATCACCAGCATGGACATTCTTCTTCCTAAAATCTGCCACTTTCACCGGCGCATCCTCAACATCCAAATCGGCAAAAGTCTGAAATCAAGAACGAGCTACATCAATTTTTTGAAAGTACATGGCTACTTTAATTTCTTTTGCCATAGCAAATCGGAGCCATATCATTTTCTTCCGCCACCACAGCCACCGTAGCTGGCAGTGAGCTTTTACCATCTAACTCTAAGTTGACAAGAGATGCTTTGATGTGGCCACCTCCTTCCAGAATCCAAATTTTGCAGAATCTGTGTCCATGCCATATCGGACACTCCGCGGCGGAGTGTCCGACACCGTGTCTATATTTATTTTATTTTAGTTTTTATTTGGGACACGGATCTGACGTGTCCGACACGTGTCCGACACTGCACGAGCCAATTTTCGAAGTGTCGGTGCATTAGAGCCAATAGTTGGTACCGTTCCTTATCTGCTAGTTCCCCACTTTCTTCTATCCTGAGCCTGTGGTTTATTTGTATCGGATCTTCCACGAGTTTGTAATCCAACATCCCGTTTTCAGCCAACAGATCTAGAATATACTTCTTTCGGGAGATGAATATTCCTTCATTTGATCGAAGAACCTCAATGCCCAAGAAGTACTTCAATCCTCCAAGATCTTTCATTTCGAACTCCTTGAAGAGATTTTCCCTAAGGCTCTCCATCTCGTCCCTATCAGTGCCTGTTATGATCATATCATCAATGTATATGATCAAACACGTGATCAAATCTCCTCATAATTTTAGGAACAAGTTGTGATCAGAGTTACGTTGTACTTATCCATGATGTTGCATAGCCAACGTGAACCTTCCAAACCATGCCCGCGGTGACTGCTTAAGTCCTTATAATGCTTTTTGAAGTCTGCACACTTTATTCTGGCCAAAAACTTATGTGAAACCTGGTAGGGGTTCTATATATATCTCCTCAGTCAAATCCCCATGCAGAAAGGAATTTTTTACTTCAAACTGATGAAGTGGTCAATCTTTGTTGGCTGCTATTGATAATAACACCCGAACCGTATCAAGTTTCACAATTGGTGAGAAAGTCTCAGAGTAGTCGATCCCCGAAATCTGAGCATACCTTTTTGCAACCAGTCGTGCCTTATATATTTCCACAGAGTCATCAGCTTTGTGTTTAATTGTAAAAACACATCTACAACCAACCGGCTTCTTTCCCTCGGGTAACCTATGTTTCTCTCATGGCCCATTCTTTATCAAGGCCTGCATTTCAACTTTCATAGTTTTCTCTTACTCCTTATTCTGTTTGGCTTCCTGTATTGTTCTGGGAATTTTCTCTTTGTAAAGGCTGCTTAAGAATACCTTCACCATGTTTGACAGACTCCCCCTGATCATATTCCCTACGGGGTACTTGGTTGATCGGGACATATAGTCAGATGAATATCTTTAGAGAGGAACCCCGCTAGTGCTCTTCTGTGGTAGATTGCACCTGTGGCTCGCTGCAATCTCAGTCACAATATCAGGAGCATTTATGTCATCAATATTATCGGAAACGACAACAGGAGGAAGCGAAAGTTCAATTACCTCATTTTGGATATATCTGAAGGAGAATCACTAGGCGTGCGTGTGGTACTTTCAGATTTTTCAGGTCCAGATGGTGTAGGTTCAACCAAATCAGTATAGCTCAACCAGCTCAGAGATCCACTATCCTTAATCTCCCTCTGATCACTGTGCTAGGAGAGGTAGTAATACTCGGTTTCCACAAAATTGCAATCCATATTGACAAGAAACCATCTGGTTTTAGGGTTATAACACTGATACCCCTTCTGGCTAGGGGCATATCCCGGGAAGACACACTTCACTGCACAAGCATCCAACTTTGTCCGGTCAGATTTTGGGACATGGACGAAGACTGTACACCCAAAGATCCGAGGTGGTAAAGTGAGATGGGTGGTACTTCAGTTTGAGTTTGGAGAACTGACAGTGGTGTTTTTTGGGCTAAGAGTTTTGTGGGTAACCTGTTTGTTAAGTAGGTTGCAGTGGCAAAGGCCTCAGGCCAAAAATATCTCGGGACACTTGCTTTAGTGAGTAAGCTCGGGTCATTTCAAGAATGGTTCTGTTTTTTCGTTCAGTTACACTGTTTTGTTGAGGGGTATTAGGGCAGGAGGTTTGGTGAATCATATCGTGTTTTTGAAAGAAACTGTGCATTTTCTGGTTAACATATTCTCGTCCATTATCTGACCGGAATACCCTGATTTTGTGACCAAACTGTGTTTGCACCATATTAAAGAAAGACACAAAAGTACCATGAACTTCATATCATGCGAGAATAATCGTCAATAAACGACAAAAATAACGAAATTAATTCTGATTTATCACGTGGACTGGTCCCCAAACATCTGAATGTACCAATGAAAAAAACAGATTCAACCTGAGTATTATTTGGTTTAGACGAGGCCCTATGACTTTTTGTAGTAAGACAAGTCAAACACGACCAATTTAAAGAATGATTATGCGGAAAGAGTAGGAAATGATATTCTTAGATACCCGAGTGAGGGATGACCAAGACGCCTGAGCCTGAGCCTGAGCCTGAGCCTGAGTTGTGTATTTTCTGTTCCAGCTAACCGAAGAGCTTTGGAGGGGTTTTCCACTTCTTCAACATAATATAACCCATCACGCTCAGTACCACGCCTAATGATCTCCTTCGTATGAATGTCCTGTAACAAACAAAACCGAGGATATCTCTGGACTACACAATTTAACTCTTCCGTAATATGGCTAAAAGAAAGTAACTTGCAAGATAAAGATGGCACATAAAGACAGTTGCTTAATTTAAGTTTAGGAGTAATAAGAATTGAGCACTCTTTTTCAACCACAGCCAGATCTCCATTCGCTTTTTGGATATGAGATTGGTTTGGGGTAACTGGGTTTAGTATATCGGATGGATCAAAGGTCATTGTATCGGTTATCCCACAGTCAAGAATCCACTGTTATGATTTTTTGGATTGAGTTTGGGTGTTGCTGCGCAACAGGTTTGCAATCTGAGGTGAGTGTTTTGAGTTGGTATCGATTTGGGTTGTCATGTTTGGTTTTGGCCTAATCTCAGCCAAGGGTTTGGGATTGGTATTGTGACGATAATGTTAAAGGTGAGTCTCAAGGATTCTAACACTGCTCTGATACCATGTTAGAACATAGTATTTGGAGAAGACTTCGATTATTTGATTAATTATGTATGGTTTTCTGTGTTACAATATTCTCACGAGCAACAAAGATATATAGGGCCTATACACAATACCTGCAAATCTAGACTAATTACAATAGATTAGGAGCCAAATCCTTTAAGTCAACCATAAGATATGGTATTCTAACAGGAAGTAGTAAAAGAGAAAGTATTTATAGTGGTTTGACTCTAATGGTTGTGAAAATACGAACCTAGAGGATTAATCAACTACCTAAGTTGTTCATACTTAGCATTTTGAATGGATCACTTCAATATATAAAGAGGTTACAAGATCAACACAATGGAGCTCGCCTATTACAACAGTTACCACGACTAGTACAAAACAAACTAAACTCCAGGATCCTAAACTTCTTACTAACACTACCCACCAGATAACACACAACATTGCATATGGTATACATACATAATAACAACAAAATAAAGCTTGAAAAGAACCAATTTTTGTGCTGAGACTTGAGCTCTTTATATAAAAGATATCCAAAATGACCGTTGCTCCCTTAGATATTCAGAAAGAGTTATGTTCCCACTTCCCAGGGAGCAATAAGAGCAAGTACAACTTTTTGTAAGCTGAATCAAGAGATGAGACTAATTTTAAACGTTCCACTTTCCAGCCTAGCTTAGCAGCCTGCAAAGAGAGACTAAGAGAAGATAATATTAAAATAATAATGATATGACTACTAAGCTTGATATTTTTGTCAATCATCAAAACACTGTATAAAAGTTCCACTGAAGTTCCAAGAAGGTTCAGAGTATAGAATATAGATTACTAGTGGGAAGTTGGAACAAAGGTATACAGGGCTCACTGGGAAAGGTAGGACGAAGGGTTGTGGTTTTCATTCAAGCCTGCGAACCGATCTGTTTTCCTTAACCACAACGGTTGCGGCCTCTCTCTCTCTCGCTGAGGCAGCAATCTGGGGTGGTTGTTTTTCCATTTTCTTTTTATTTGAATATTGGTGGTGGTGGTTGGGTTTCTAGGTTCAAAACTCAACATTTGTGGTGTGAAGAGGAAGATGGTGGTGGTGTAAAGTTTGTTGGTGGTGGTGGTGCGAGCGTGGCTAGGGCGCAGTGATCGTGGTGGTGGTGGGATGTGAAAGAGAATTAAGGGGGAGAAACTATAAAAAATAAAGAAATAAATAAAAGTGAATACTATAATAAAAAATATAAAAATTATTCTTATTATAAGAAGGGGTAGATTTGTTTTTTAATGAATAACACCTGGGAGACAGTGAATTATATTTTACGAACATACGATTTTTCTTTAAAAAATTTATATTTATGAATATCGTGTGCTACTTCAAAATTAAATGGAGTTTTTTTATGATATAAGTTCCAACTTCCAACATTAATATCTGGGGTCATTTATATCTAACTACCCTGCATTTGGGCCTAATTACAATACAGTAGATTATCATCACGAAATTACATTTTAGTCCCTATAAATCTTATTTGGTTTGAGGTCCTTTAACGGATTTGTAAAAGTACACTTATGCTCCTGACGGTTTCATAAGTGTTACATTGAATATATGATCAAAATTACAAAATCATCCTTAAAATTTACAAATATAACAAAACGATCCGTACAAATTATGAGTTTAACCACAAATCAGGGGTATTGTTGGAATGACATGACGGAGCCTTAGGGACCATAAATAGTTCTTAAAGTTAGGGACTAACATGTAATTCTTCAATAATGGTAGATTGCATCATAATTAGGCTTAAATGTAGGTAGTCACGTGTAATTATTTCTTAATTTAGTATTTGACCATTTGCAGCTTGACAGTTGTCATATTTCTTTTGAGTTTCAACTTTAGAGAGAGGGAAAATTGCAATTTTAGTCCAATTGGATTCAAACCGTTGTAATAAAGGTTCCATTGGTTTGAAATATCCAAAATACATCCCATTGGATTCTAAAAGGTTGCAATAAAGGTCTCATTGGTTTAAAAATCCAAAATACATCCCATTGGATTCTAAAACATTACAAGATTAGTCCCATATTTGATCAACTAACAAAATAATTACCTATTTCATTAGTGTCTATCTTTTTTGCTTATTTTATTGGGAAATCACCTTTTTTTATAAAATATTTTATTTTCAATCGTATTTCTCTTAGTTTCAATATTTTATTTTCATTCATATTTCTCCTATTTTTCCCCATTTCTACGGTCTCATTAAGGAGTTCTTTTTCAAAAAATTAATTATTTCCACCCCCATATCTCTTGATTTCCATCAAAATTTTCTATCTTTTTATTAAGAGTATTTGTTTTTTTCAAATTCTACATTACTCTTAATAAAAATTAAAAAGAACTTCAAAATTTTCAATGTTTTTATTTATAGGGGAGGAAATAAAAAATATTGTTTGGCACATTTATATGATTTTTTTAAAGTAAGAAATGAAAATCCCCTTTTTCGATTACTCATTAGAGGACTTATTTATTTATTTATTTTTTGTTATGAGTATTTTAATTTTTATTAAGAGTATTTTTCTATCATTTTATTAAAGAGTTCTTTTTTTAAAAAATTACCTTTTTCCCCCTTATAAATGAAAACATTGTTTGGCACATTTATATATATATATATGATACTTTTGATGTGAGAAATGAAAATCTCCTTTTGAATTACTTACAATAGGAGTTATTTATTCATTGAAATCTTATAGAAATTTAAAAAAAAATACTCATAATAAAAAAATAGAAAATTTTGGTGGAAATCAAAAGATATAGCCATATAGGGAAGGAAATAATTATTTTTTTTTAAAAAAAATTTAATAAAATGACATAAATGAGGTGGAAATTAGGAGAAAAATATGGGGGAAAATAAAATATTAAAAATTCGAACAAATATGGGTGAAAATAAAATATTTTAGGAAAAAAAATGGTGATTTCCCAAAAAAAAAAAAAAAGAAAAAAAATATTTTACACTAACGAAACATCTAATTATTTTGTTAGTTGATCAAATATGGGACCAATCTTGCAATGTTTTAGAATCAAATGGGATGTATTTTGGATTTTTAAACCAATGGGGCTTTTATTGCAACCTTTTAGAATCCAATGGGATGTGTTTTGGATATTTCAAACCAATGAGACCTTTATGACAATGGTTTGAATCTAATGGGACTAAAATTGCAATTTTCCCCTTTAGAGATTTTATACTTGCACCCAAATTGCTCACTTACATTTTCATAAATTATAAATATAATTGTCGATGCATAAGTTCATTGAACTTGTTGCATTTAAAGAAAAAAAAAAAAAAAAGGTTCACTGAACGTGTTACTATTTCTGCAGAGTCATCGGTCAAAATCCCGGAGAAGTTGGGAAAAAAAATTGTGAACCTCTGCGGTGGTCTGCCATTTACTCTTGTTTGCTTCTCTCAATCTATAGAGGCTACGCATACATTGGAGCAGTTGGAGGAGATGGTAACTACAAAAGTCAACTCTAGTTTAAGCAAAAGGCTAGAAATACGGGAAATACGAAAATCACTAAAACTTTTGGCTTCCAGTTATGACGATCTGGCTCGCAGTGTACAACCACTTTTCCTCTATATGGGAGCTTTGCAAGAAAATCTTCGGGTCGAAGTGGAAAAGTTGTACCTTTTGTCCCTAGCTGATGGTTTGTTAATTCCGCTCCAAAGAGAAGATAGACCAGTCGGAATTGCACAAGATTATATGATTGAAGTTGAACAAAAATGTATGGCTGACCTAGAGGAAGTGGAGGAGCCGGCAATCACAAGATTCAAGTATTGCCAGCTTAATGAACTCATGCGAGACCTGTCACTATTGAAGAACAGAGAGGATCGTTTTTTCAAGTTTGTTGACTTTACACGAGAAAGTCAGCCCATATTCCCAGGTTCATCTACAGCGTGTCGGGCTGCTATAAATTTGGATGACTACGAAGAAGGATGTGAATTTCATTTGGAAGATTATGAAATGATGCACATGCGTGTTCTCCTTTTGAGCACGAAAAGAAAACGGATTTGGCCAAGAGATATCTCTTTGGTCGAATTCAAATATCTCAGGGCCTTAGATTTCAATGGTTTCAGCTTTGAACCGAAAAGATTGCCGGAGGGTATAGCTAAAGCAGTCCATTTGAGGTACTTGAGTTTTAAAGATTGTATCTTGGGGGAGTTAGCATCGTGGGTTGGAAACTTGAAGCTCTTGTACGTTCTTGATTTACGTGTTCATCATTCGACTAAGTTGATCATCCCAAAAGTGCTGCGGAAGTTGACAAAGTTAAGGCATCTGTTTTTCCCAGTGTCGTTTGAGGTCCAGAATGGCGGAAAATTAAGACTTAATTGCTTGGAAGAGCTCGAGACCATCACTAACTTGAATGCAGAGATGGTCAATGTGGAAGATCTCCTTAAGTTGCCTAAGCTTCAGTACCTGGATGGAAAAGAAATCACGAAGCACGAGGATGTTGATCACATTGTGAAACGCCTGACAAAATCTGATCAAGATTCTAATATTGTTAAGTCACTTCCTGCCACATCCTTGGAGGTCAGAAACTTTGATTGTTATACAGAGGAAAGACATTCGTCTTTCAGAAAGTTGGTGGCATGCGAGTCTCTCGCGGCCCTCTTCATGGAGGGCCACATATGCCGACTACCGGCACACCATAAGTTGTCACCAAATCTCACCAAGATTGTATTGGTGGGTGCAGAATTAGTTGAGGATCCGATGAGAACACTGGAAAAGCTTCCCAATCTCCGCGTGCTAGTCTTAAATGATGCCTTTGTTGGGGAAAATATTTTATGTTCCAAAGATAAATTTAATAAGCTCAAAGTTCTGAAAATCTTGAATTTTCGGTTCTTAAAGGAGTGGAACGTGGAGGAAGGGGCTATGCCCAACGTTTCTACCATAGCAATCACAAACTGCAGATGTCTGAAAATGCTGCCAGAGAAATTAAAAAATGTGCGTGGTCTAAACGAATTAGAAGTCACATGGGGAAAGGAACCGAAACTGAAGGGTTTCACAGATATGGCAGTGAAACATGAGTTCTTTCAGAATCTCACTAAGGTATTATTCGTTGGTTCAGAACTTAAGGAAGATCCAATGAGAATACTGGATAAACTTCCTAAGCTGTGCGAGCTAGTCTTAGACGACGCCTTTGTAGGGAAAGTGACGTGGTCCCATCCGGTACAGCCACGCTGGGGACACGTGGACCACTATCCCCGAGCCACGTCGGATGGCAGACCGGCCAACGGAGCCACGTAAGCCTCCCAATCAGCCGCGTCCAACGGCAAACCCTTCAAGAAGGTAAAAGCTGACCAGTCAACCGTGTCGACTCGACTGCTCTCAGGAATGGTCGAAACACCATCGACTACCACCAAGGCAAGTCGGCGAGTACTCGACCGTATGGTTCCTAGGTCGAACTTGGGTCGACAATCCCGGGGCCCACTCCGCCGCTCCCAGCATTTAATGAAGCCTGACAGGCCGTACGAAGCAGTTGGCGCATTAAATGTACCTGCAAGTCGCACTGTTCAGGTAATCATTACCTTAATAGGTATAAATACCCCCCCCCATAAATGCCATAAACACACACAACTACCACATAAAAAGCGCACAAGTTACTCGATAAGCTCTCAGCCACTCGACACTAACTTGAGCGTCGGAGTGCCGACAAAGGGAATCACCCCTCCCGTCCTTTGTCGGTCCGAAGTTTACGTTTGACATTCTCCCCAGGTCAATTCCACGTCGAGCTCTGCCCCACCTACAAATCTCAAGTGACTTGAGTCGATCAATACGGGACACCGCCACGTCATCAACCTAGATCCGACACGATCATTTTGGCGCCGTCTGTGGGAAACACGAACGAGAAGTCGAAGGAAAAATGGAATTACGCAGTCACCGTACCCTGGGGGGTGACGTCCCCGATACGGAAACCCAACACAGGGCGGACGGACCAAGTCTGACCCCGAGACGATCGAGGGCCGAGATAATGGCCGCCCCTGCACCAATGGTGTACGCAACTCCAGATTTAGACGCCTACCTAGAGAAATGCCAGGCCGAGGCAGTAGCGGCGGCGGCCGAGGGTAGAACCCCAATCTTCCCAGAGAAGCCTCAAGCAGCACCGGCCGTTCCGCCGACAGGCCAGTATGCGTACTACTACGGGCCGCCCGCTCATTATGGGTATCCGCCCCCTCCCCCTTGGGGGTATCAGCCCGGCCCTGTAGTATACCATCAAGATCCCTATGGCATGCCCCCACCGCCTGGTCAAAACCAGCGGCAAGGGGCCGGTCAGGAGCCGCAACAGACCGAGGTGTTACCTCCCGACCAAGAGGCCCAATCGGCTCGACGCCAAGGTAAGCGCCCAGCCGATCAAGAACCTCAAGGTGCTAGGTCAAAAACCAAAGGAAGGGGAGGAGAACCGAGGACCGCTCAAGGATCGAGGGATGCGAGGGAATCAAGGAGCCCCTCTCGCCGTGAGAAAGAGCAGCGACCAAAAAACTCCAAGGTATTCGATCGACTGGGGGCTAGGGCCTCTCCTGAAGCTCCCAGACTATCGAACCGAGGGCTCCCCGTAGGGCGGAAGGATTTAAGACATCGCTTGCCTCGAAGGGGAGATTCCCCCCAGCGATCCCGACAAGGAAAAACTCCCTCTCGGGTCGATGATGACGAGGAAATATCCTACAGCAATCGATCACCCTCCCCCAGAAGAAAGCCGACTCATCAATACCGGAGCTCTCGCGAAGTGCGATCCCCCTTTTGTGAAAGGATCTTGGCTGCTATGGCCGCTGATAAGATGCCTACAAATCTCCCGACGTATAATGGCGTGTCCGATCCCGAGCGGCACGTTGATCGCTTCGAGATTGAGATAAGTATGTCCGGCCATTCGTCCGACGTGAGAGCCAAGATTTTCGCCACCACTCTCGTCGAGTCAGCCCAGGACTGGTTCTCAAGGCTGACTCCGAGGAGTATCCAATCATACGACGAGTTGATAGAGCGCTTTGTGGCTCATTTCTCCTCTGTAAAAGGCGATAAGCTGCCGGCCACTTACCTCTACAACATTGTGCAGAGAGAGGATGAAACCCTGAGAGATTTTTTCACTCGATTCTCCCGAGCGGCAGTACAAGTTCAATCTCCAAGTATGGACATGGTTATACCTACCATCCACGCCGCTTTGAGAGACCGAGAGTGTGCTCGACACATCGTCCGGAAAAACCCCGCCTCGATATCTAAGTTACTGGATATCGCCTCCTCCTGGATGAGGGTGGAGGAGGTCGAGTTGGCACAGAAAGGGGCCGCGAGTCGTAAATCTGAAGCCATCCGGCCAATGAAGGGTGAGCTCAAGAAGGATCAAAAGAATCGAGTCGACCACACCTCCGGAAGCAGCTCTAAAAGACATTATACGCCGTTAAATCGGTCGATTGAGGAGATTTACAACATCGCCAACAAAAAGCTGTTCAAAAATCCCAAAGCCATCAAGGAAACTCAAAAGAACAGGGATTCGGGAAAGTTCTGTCATTTCCATCGACAATCCGGACACAACACCTCGGAGTGCTTTGCCCTGCGGGATGAAATCGAGAGATTGATCAGAGGAGGGGAGCTTCAAGAGTGTGTTAAGAGGCTAGATGAGTTAGCCACCCGGGCCGACGATCGCAGTCCGCCTCGACGTAGGGAGGCTAAACCCCCGACCGAGAGGGACGATCATAACCTCCCCTGCCTTGGTCGAATCGACATGATCGCCGGCGGGCCAGCTGGAGGTGACACAAAAACTGCTCGAAAGAGGACCCGCAGAGAAGCCCAAAGAAACTATTACGGCCCCCACGAGGTGATGGAGATCGAATCGAGCAGAGAGTGGGCAGATCAGGATATTAGTTTTAACAACAAGGACCTAGTCGGCATGCCACCACGGGAAGGCGATACGCCTAGTTGTCCGATGGTGGTTACGCTCGACGTGGCCAACTATGCTGTATCAAAAACCCTTGTTGATAATGGAAGCTCTGTAAATATTATTTATCTCTCGACTCTGAATCGCATGAATCTTGCCAAAAGTTTGAATTTGGAGCCTCTCAAAACCCCTCTAACAGGATTTGGAGGGTCCGAGGTATACCCCAAAGGTCGAGTCCGATTGATCACCTCCATGGGAACGCTCCCTAAGAGAACGACTCTCGAGCTGGAATATCTTGTAGTCGATCAGCCCTCAGCATATAACCTCATTTTAGGGAGGCCAGGATTAATCGACTTCAGGGCAGTTATTTCCACTTACCATCAATTGATTAAGCTCCCCACCCCCGCCGGGATAGGCGAATTGAGGTGCGATGTGCCCGTTTCCTGGGCTTGTTACTCGATTTCTATGGAGAAGGTGAAGCTGCCCGACCGCCGGATCGTCCCCGTTTTGGGCTTACCCGACGGAGAAGAGGATCAAATCGAGGACATGGAAGCTCCTAGTGACGAGCCTATCCGCAGATCGAAGAAAGCTAAGAAGAAACAAAAGGTTTCGGATAATCGACTCGAGGCATCCACTCAAACGATGGAGGTCGAGCTCCTTCCGGGACAAAGAGAGAAAATCACCCATGTGGGGCTCCCCGAGCCGGGGAAGGAACACGAGCAGGTACTCCTAATTCAATTTCTTCAAGAGAACGCCGATGTCTTTGCGTGGAGTGCCAACGATTTAGTGGGAGTCGATCCCTCCGTGATTATGCATCACCTCAATGTCGATCCATCTTTCAAACCAATCAAGCAACGGTTGCGAACCCAAAGCCCCAGAAGGAATGAAATAATTGAGGAAGAAGTGAACAAACTATTGGATGCTGGATACATCACGCCTGCCACGTATGTCGACTGGCTTTGTAACGTGGTTTTGGTAGCCAAGTCAGGAGGAAAGTGGCGTATGTGCAACGACTTTACAGATCTAAATAAGGCATGCCCGAAGGACCCCTATCCCCTCCCGAATATCGACCAGCTTGTCGACTCGACTGCGGGGTGCGAGCTAATGAGTATGATGGATGCCTTTCAAGGCTATTATCAAATCTTCATGGCACCCGAGGACGAAGATAAGACCGCCTTTATAGTGGTGAAGGGTATTTACTGTTTCCGAGTGATGCCCTTCGGGCTTAAAAACGCGGGGGCTACATACCAGAGGCTGGTCAACCGAATCTTCGAGGAAGAGATTGGTAAAACCATGGAAGTGTATGTCGACGACATGATTGTGCGGTCGACTCGATCGAGCAACCACCTCGAAGACCTGAGGAGATCGTTCGAGCTGCTCAGGCAGTACAACCTGAAGCTCAACCCGAATAAGTGCACCTTCGGGGTGTCAGGGGGAAAATTCCTTGGTTACCTGGTTAGCCAGAGAGGGATCGAGGCGAACCCCGAGAAAAGCGGTGCTATCCGCAACCTGTCCAGCCCGAAAACGATTCGAGAGGTACAATGTTTAGTTGGACGAATTATTTCTCTTAACAGGTTTATTTCCAGGTCAGCCGAGAAGAACCTTCCTTTTTTCAAAATCTTGAGGAATGTTAAAGAATTCAAGTGGACCGAGGAATGCGACCAAGCTTTCGAGGCGTTGAAAAAATACCTCGAATCGCCCCCCCTCCTAGCTAAGCCAAAACAAGGAGAAACTTTATATCTCTATATGGCCGTGTCGAATGAAGTGATCAGCTCGGTCTTAGTCGCTGTAAGGGAGAGGAAGCACCTGCCGATCTACTATGTTAGCAAAATTCTGCACGGGGCCGAGACACGATATTTGGAAATCGAAAAATTTGCCCTTGCTCTTGTGCACACGGCCAGAAGATTGAAGCCGTATTTTCAGGCCCACAAGATCATCGTGCTCACCGATCAACCTCTCAAACAGGTGTTGTCCAAACCAGACAGTTCGGGTCGACTTGTTAAGTGGTCTGTCGAGTTGGGCCAGTATGACTTATCCTACAAACCTAGGTTAGCATACCAAGCCCAAGTCTTGGCAGACTTTTTGGTCGAGAAGCAACCTTTGGCCCCGCTCAGACAAAAGGCGTGCCAATGGACTTTATCACTCGATGGATCATCGACCTCATCCGGGGGAGGTGCGGGAGTGTCATTGAGAAGTACTAACGGTGATGAGCTCGACTTCGCCATTTGCCTAGACTTCCCCGCCACTAACAACGAGGCCGAGTACGAGGCGCTCTTAGCGGGCATGAGAATCGCCCGAGAGCAAGGCATCGATAACCTGGCGGCTTTAACCGATTCACAGTTGGTTGCCAGCCAATATGCTGGCTCTTATGAGGCAAGGGAGGAGTCGATGGCCAGATACTTGCAGAAGGTCAAGGAATGGGCCGCGAAATTTAAAAACTTTAGGCTCGAGCAGATACCTACAGAGGAGAATGAAAGAGCCGATGTCCTTTCTAAGGTGGCCAATGGCCTCAGGGGAACAAGGGATAGGTCGATTACCTTCCTCACAGTCACGGCTAGATCAATTGAGGAAGGGGGAAAGCCGGTACACAACATCGACCCCGTCGAGCCATGTTGGTTAGACGATTTGGTCTTACATCTAAGGGACCGTTTCTTGCCCGAAAACAGAACAGAGAGGCGTCGATTAATAGCCCGGGCAGCAAGCTACTCACTCGACCCAGAAGGCGTGCTATACAAGAGGTCTGTCAATGAACCGGCCAAGAGGTGTCTAAGACCCTCCCAAGCCAAGGAGGTCCTCGAAGAAGTGCACGCCGGATCCTGCGGAAACCACTCGGGAGGTCGAATACTCGCTAAGAAGGTCTCTCGGGCCGGCTACTACTGGCCGACCCTCCTGCGAGATGCGATCAGTCTGGTAAAGAAATGCCCCAGTTGCCAAAAACATTCGAACCTCACCCACCAACACCCGAGGGAAATGACCCCGGTCGACATCTCGTGGCCCTTCGATCAATGGGGAATCGACATTGTTGGACCTTTTCCCCTCGCCCCAAGACAACACCAGTTCGTTATTGTCTGTGTGGAGTACTTCTCTAAATGGGTCGAAGCAGCCTCTGTCCCCAGGATCACCCATACAGTCATGACTCGATTTTTGTGGAAAAACATCATATGCCGATTCGGGGTGCCAAGGACTTTGATTTGCGATAATGGCCCCCAATTCCGAAGCAAGATGTTCAAGAATTATTGTTCCAAGTACGGCATCAGTTTACGTTTCACGTCGGTCGGTCATCCTCAAGCCAATGGCCAAACCGAAGTCACCAACCGGATAATCGTGCAGAATCTGAAGACCCGACTCGAGGGGAGCAAGGGAGCTTGGGCTGAGGAACTTGACGGCGTCCTATGGGCCTACCGAACCACCCCTCGAACCGCTACCGGAGAAACCCCCTTTTCAATGGTCTACGGCTCCGAGGCGGTGGTCCCCGCCGAGTTGATACACCAAACCGATAGGGTGTCCCATTATCAACTCGACCGCAATCAAGAGAATCGACAGTTCGACTTAGACATAATTGAAGAAGCAAGGGATCGAGCATTCCGTCGGATGCAGCAGTATCGAGCCGCGGTGGCCAGGAGCTACAACAAAAAGGTCCTTCATCGAGGATTCCGAGTCGGTGATCTTGTCCTAAAGCGAGTTGATGTGACGAAGCATGTCGGAAAACTCGACGCCAACTGGGATGGTCCTTTCCGAGTCTCCAAAGTCGGGAAGAACCACGCCTACCACCTCGAAGATATGAATGGCAATCCTGTGCCTCGATCATGGAATGCCCACAACCTTAGGGCTTTTTATGTTTGAAAAGATGTAATCTCCAACATGTCAATCAATGAAATTGGAGTGGTTTTTCGACCTAAAAGGTTGTCATATCCTTAATGGGTTAAATAGCCTAATCGATATAATCGACTAAATTTACCTCTTAAAAATCAACCTAACTGCTTGACGTCCTTCTCTCATGGAGCTAAAGCAATTTATGTTGTCAACTTGAGGGTTCGGTTTGAACATGCATACTCGAAAATGCTAATTCAAATTGAACCTTGAAAGCTAAAATTTCATTAATGTTGGTGTAACAATTACATTTGGATTTTCTAGCGGGAACATTGTTCGACCACCACGGGTCGACTTACAACATCAGATTTCAGAATTAAAAATAAGAAGAAAAAATTACACTGAGAGATGAGTCGGTGCAGGGCAGCGGGAGGCCTAATCTATTTCTTCGTCGGAGGGAGTGTTCGCGGGTTTCTCGAAGAATAGCTCGGGGAATACTTTGGCATGGTTTAGGACCATAGGATCGACCCCTTGAGGCATCCGACTAGCATCCTCCTCGATTCCTCCGACTATGGATTGGGCCAGGGGGATGGCAAACCCGAATTCATGTTTCGACCAGTCCTCCTCGGGATCTTCGGCAGCTTGTTCGGTTTGAGGACGCGGGTCCGGGCAGAGGAGGCCAACCTTGGTCGTATCATAGTCGACCGGGAGGTAGCCCTCAGCACGACATTGGGCCAAGCATAGCTCGAACCCCTCCTTCATGTCCGAAATCCCGAAGGTAGCAGTCGATCTTTTGAAGGCCGTCGACTTCATGAATCGGTAGGCCCCGAACTGCTCTGAGTCGGCGATGATTCGGTCATAAATTTCTTGGCATCGCTCAATGGCAGCCCTGGCGCCTTTCACCTCACCGGCCGACTCCCCATCCTTGAAAGCATTGAGGGTCTTCTCGGCTTCTTTGTCGAGCTTCTGGAGAGCCTCGAGCAGTTCCTCCTTCTTGGCCTCCAGCAATTTCTTAGTTTCTTCGAGGGCCCTCTCCGCCTTCTCTTTGCCCAAAGTCGCCGCCTTCGCACTCGAGCCGAGCCCCGCCTTCTCGGTTTCCAATTCTTGCACCCTCCTCTTCAGAGTTTCGACCTCCGAGTCGATTCCTGCCTTCGCCTCCATACGTGTCCTCCCCTCCTTGTAGATTTGGGCCCTCCGACTCATGTGATAGACATCCTGAGCAAGCTGCGACACGAAAAGAAAAGGGGGTTAATAGTCGAACTTAAAGCGAACCGACAGATAGGGAAGAGCTCGGATTCTTACCCCAATAATCTTCACCGCGGCCGACATCTCTAGCTCCACCTCGGACATCTTCCATCTCGACTCATGGTCGACTGAAAGTTGGCAACAGTGGTACACCGCCCCGGCAGCGCTGTTGTCCCTAGGGATCGACCCTATCCTTCGAGGCTTTCCGTCGTCCCCGATCAGCTTATAGCCCCCTGGGAGGTGCGGCTCAGAGATCTTGAGCATTTTGAAGAAATCGGCCAGGTCCTCTGCCGGGGGATGGAATGGAAGGTGGGCCAATCTAATGGCCTCTGAGGAGAAAGGGGCCGGCGCCTTTTCGGTCCCTGAAGGAGTCGAGGGGAGTGAGCCGGTGGAATTCGTGCCTTTCGACTGGCTCCCCCCACCACTTGTATCAATGTTTCTCGCCGGCTTGGGGTCCCTGTCCTTTTTCGACCTCTTCCTATCGGGCTCAGGGAGGGGGGCCTTATCTTTTCTTTTTAGGGCCTGCGGCGTCTGACTCGGCTCGGCCCCGCTCTTATCCACCCCCCTCGGGAGAGCGGCATCCATGGTTTTGTGGGGTTGGGCCACCTCGGCCGCTTTAGCCAGAGCATGCTTAGCTGCTAGCTCTTCCATGTCGGCCCTCATCTTTGCCAAGCGACTCATGATGACTTTATCTGAAAAGAAGAAAGACGAATGTTAGAATCGACTAAAAAGATAGAATTGCAGTTTTGAGTTTAAAAACGATCAGTCCGACTCGACCACATGATTTACCAGGGTCGAACGTCCGACTCATACGGCCGGGGGCTAAGCCAAAATCAACCAGTACTCTATTCTCTATCAACTTTTTGCAGTCGAACTGGCCGAGGGATAACATGTCCCTGATGAAAGTATTGGACCACCGGGTAGCTGCCACCGGTAACGTCGAGCTCGGCTTCCAACACCACATTCTGTTCCATAAATTCGGCCAGCCCGACTCGCTCTCGACATATACGAATTGGTGTTTCCAGGATTGTCCATTTGAAGAGGTCGGCGAAGTGGTGAGTTTGCGTTTCTGTTTGAACGAAAGCTGCACGAACCCATAGCCCGATCCGGACCCTTCCTTGGTCACACTTACGTTAAAAAGATCCTTGGCGACCCCAAGCATGGGAATCCCGAAATACTTCATCAGTACCCGGATGCCGTTAAGCATCGCATAACCATTCGGCATTAACTGAACCGGGCTGATATTCAAATGGTTCAGAATGTCGAGGACGTCGTCATCTATCGGGATTCGAAACCCTGCTTGGATCATCTTCCAAGTTACGGTGATGCAGTTTCTCGGGGGGTCGGTCATGGATTCCCCGCTTCGAGGTCGAACTAAACTGTATCCCCCCAGCTCAACATCTCCCCCGAACAAAATCTCTCTCATTTCTTCAAACATCTTGGCCGATACTTTGCTTTCGACTATTCTAGGGTCCTTATTCAAAGTTCGGCTAGGGGATTTCCTACCATAGGGGATGTGTACGCCACCCTCTCCTTGATTATCCGAGGTCGACGGCCCCACGTCTCCTACTCGACTCGCGAATTCCGGGCCGAGTCGCATCCCCATTGGTGGAATCGCCGTTATGGGTTCTGCAGAGGCTACGAGACTCGAAGGAGAGGCCGACTGTCTGTCCTCAGAGTCCTCTGAAGCTTCCGATACCTCTACCCTATTGGAGCCCTGCGATCTAACCGACTCCTCCTCACTCGACGTCGAGGAGATCGAGTGTACGTCATCCCCAGGGCCCGGGATCTTATCTGACAGGTCTGAACTAGTCGAGGTAGAAGAAGACATCCCACCGCTCAACAGTTCTTCGACTGGATTCCCTTGGAGTTCGCCTTCTCCTTGAAATAAGGGTTAAGGTTTTTCGTGTCAGGGATCGAGTCGAAAGCGATTCGAGATGGGGTTCTTCTCACTCGACTCCAGACTCTCCAACAGATAGAAAATAATGAAATTAAAGCAGTAAGAAGGAAAGAAGTTGTCGAAAAAAGGCTTACCGGAGAGTTTCGTAGATGATCTTGTCGACTCGAAGTATCCGGATGCTGGACTCGAAAAGCTCTTCAGGACTCGAACTGCTCTGAGAATTTCTAAAGAAGTAAGGGTGCAAATGAAGGCCGTAAGGGGCTATTTATAGGGATCACCCTGGGCGGGAAAATCGAAGGCGAACCGTCGCCATCATTAGGCCTGGGGCCCACTTCTCGAAAACCGAAAGGACACTGCCACGTCATCGTGGCACCGCCTTTCCGGGGGCTAATGACGTGGTCCCATCCGGTACAGCCACGCTGGGGACACGTGGACCACTATCCCCGAGCCACGTCGGATGGCAGACCGGTCAACGGAGCCACGTAAGCCTCCCAATCAGCCGCGTCCAACGGCAAACCCTTCAAGAAGGTAAAAGCTGACCAGTCAACCGTGTCGACTCGACTGCTCTCAGGAATGGTCGAAACACCATCGACTACCACCAAGGCAAGTCGGCGAGTACTCGACCGTATGGTTCCTAGGTCGAACTTGGGTCGACAATCCCGGGGCCCACTCCGCCGCTCCCAGCATTTAATGAAGCCTGACAGGCCGTACGAAGCAGTTGGCGCATTAAATGTACCTGCAAGTCGCACTGTTCAGGTAATCATTACCTTAATAGGTATAAATACCCCCCCCCATAAATGCCATAAACACACACAACTACCACATAAAAAGCGCACAAGTTACTCGATAAGCTCTCAGCCACTCGACACTAACTTGAGCGTCGGAGTGCCGACAAAGGGAATCACCCCTCCCGTCCTTTGTCGGTCCGAAGTTTACGTTTGACATTCTCCCCAGGTCAATTCCACGTCGAGCTCTGCCCCACCTACAAATCTCAAGTGACTCGAGTCGATCAATACGGGACACCGCCACGTCATCAACCTAGATCCGACACGATCAGAAAGAAATTTTATGTTCAAACTCTGGTTTTGTTGAGCTCAGAGTTCTGAAAATCTTAAATTTTCGGTTCTTGGAGAAGTGGATTGTGGAGGAAGGGGCTATGCCCAACGTTTCTAATATAGCAATTGCAAATTGTGGAAGGTTAGAAATGTTGCCAGAGGGATTTAAGTTTGTCCGCGGTCTGAAAGAACTGAAAATCTCAAGTATGAGCCAAGAACTCCAGAACAGGATTCAAACGGGAGAAGACATGTGCAAAGTCCAACACGTACCATCAATCATATTTGAAGAATAATCATTTTCCTTATTAGATGATATCCAGAAAACAACATTGAGGTGAATTCCTTCCCCTTTATTCTCAATGATAAGTAATTGTATATATGTTTCAATATTTAAGGTCTGATTGTGCTCAAAGCTTCTGCAAGCATGATGAAATCATTTTTTATGTGTGATTTGCAGGTGACGAAGGCTGTCTATGGAGTTATATATGTGGTTATGCAACTTTGGTTTATGTACAACCACTGACATTATCGTTCGGTGTGTAAAATTTATGTTTCAATATTTTGTTCTATGGAAAAATGCAATTTTGGTAATACAACAGGTAAACTGTGTGAGTGTGCATAGCACTATTTTTACTTATCCAATTTAATTTTAAAATTTGTGAGAATGGTCCAATTGGTTTTGTTAGTTAGTTTTTTGATCATCGAGATTTTCATGTGTCACTCACTTGCATCGTTAGTAGGTCTCATTAATTATTTTTTAACAAGATTTTTCACATTCATAATCATGTGTGACGATAAAATCAATTGTTCTTAACTAAACTCTAACAGTAAAAACCCATAATATATAATTATAATTATACAAAAAGTCAAAAACTATTTATAAGATAATTAATGATATCCATTAACGGTGCATGTGAGAGACACACAATATTGCACTATTGTTAAAAGTTTTAGGACTAAAATTGGATAAGTAAAAATAGTAGTACACATTCACACGCTTTGCATCTTACCGTACCAAAATTCCAAAATTGCATTTTTCAGCACTTGTAGCTCTGCTTTATTGTTTTGCTTCTGGGGGATGCCCCTGTGCACTTGTAATATGTTCTTTCTTCCTTTCCAGCAAAAAAATTGCATTTTTCCCTTTTGTTGTACTAGTTGTGATGGCTGCCCTGCCCAAGCTTTCTTCTTCAGCTATTACAAAATGCAAGAAACTAAAAATGCTGCCATTGGGTTTACAGTTTGTTCGAGATTTGAGAGTAAAGGTAGGTATTAGAAAGAGGATTCCGAAGGAAGATCCCACCATGGGAAGCTGGATGAACATAAGGCCCAACACATGCTGTCGATTAATGACTTGGATCTCTTGTTTTATTCATACCTTACGTCTCTTTTTTTGTTTACCCATGCGGCATGCTGCGTGCCTTCGTAGATGGTTGAGATTAGAAAATAAAAATAATTGTCAAAAAAAAAGATTTTTCCTATTAATCTCCAATTGTTTACCAGTAAAATAGGATAGGAAAAGTGATTTCACTATATTTCTGCCTAGGGACAGGCCCTGTCACAAGAATATTTTTGTTTTATTAGGTCGATAGCTCTAAAAAGACAAATTGCCTATCTTTTCTTTCATCTCGGGAGAAATACGATTGGAAGGAGCTAATTCAAACCCCTCCGGTAAAATAAGAACAGCTTCAGATGGTGGGCTTGGAGCTATATCCCCAGGTCTCAGTCTAGACGCTCTAACCGATGGCAGGAAACCTTGCGTTTGCTTTGTGATCCTTCCTATGCGATTCACTAGAGAAGCTGCTCTTAGTTAGAGTAGCTCCTGGTTATCGTTCTAAATTAATTCTTGTTGATTTGCAGCCTGTGACTTGTGAGCAATCTTCATTGAGGAATCTTTCAACGCAAAAAATGTGTAGCCACTCACTATCCATTTGTATTGTACGTGTGTTGGTTTGGAGACATTGGAAAAGATGCTGGTTTAGTCTAACTTACAGGAGAACAGAAAGCTAAGTAATGAAGAGCCAGGAACGTTTTATGTAAGCTCTGCCTAATGATAGGTCTTCTTATTAACCCGCCTTCAGTATATATATGTATGTTTCAGTTTGTTGTAATTTTTGTGGGTTAATTAACATTGTCTGCAGTGCCTGTAGTATCGAGTGGGATCGCACTTGAATACTTTGGTTCTCACTTTCGCCGTTTGGTTCATGTTTATTTGATGTATTAATTGGCTTTACTGTTATGACAAGCATGTTTTGATTACTAGTTTCTTTGTTATTACCGGCACAAGTCATGTTTCCATCTCAACATTTTGATGTTGATACAGTAATGTGAAAGGGGATATGGCCTAAGAGGGAGCCATTTTAAGAGTTTTATCACCAATCAAATGCTCAACAATTAAATGAAATAAAGTGGTGGTTTTATTAACAATAAAATGTAGCAATTAGTTCTCCGAATTTATGAGGGGACAATTTAAAATTAGAATATTAATTATTCTCTAATTAATATCTAATTAAATTAAAGTTCATAACCTTAACTGACTCATATATTTTCTGACCTGAGATTAATCTATTAATGCACTTATGAGAAGAAAACTCTCTATTTAAGGTCAACAGGGGTTGATTCAAGTGGTTAATGAGTTCATTCTACATGGCAAGGTCCAGGTTCGAATCCCACTCGGGTGTATGTGAATTAAAAATAAAAATGAAAAACTCTACTTAGGAGTTGTTTTTTCAAGTGGTTAATGAATTCATTCTACATGGCAAGGTCTTAGGTTCGAATCCCACTCGGGTGCGTGTGAATTAAAAATAAAAATAAAAAACTCTACTTAAGAGTTGTTTTTTTCTTTCTCACCGTTTTCTCTCTAAATTTTCATTTTTCTCTCCACGTAGCGTGCTAATTGAGTTGTTATTCATTTACACCAACTTAAAAGGAGGAATTCGATGATGAGTTCTTGGAAGTAAACTTGACCAAACAGATTTTAGGAACATTTTAATTAGAAAGAGACAAGTATCTAAATTACTATTTCTCTGCAGGTTTAAATCATAAATTTTGAATTTAAATCTGTTCTATTTTGAAATTTCCCAAAAACTTTGTTGTTTTAAATTAATAAAATTAATATAAGGATTTTTACTTTTGTAAACTAATTCTCACTTATTTCTACTCTTGTAAACTAGTTCGGTTATTTACTCTTTAGCTTAATTTTGTTTTCGGGAATTGATTAAGTTTGTTTTGTTCCATTTTGTAAGCAAAATGACATGGCAAATAAATCATGCATGTAAACGATAGCAATGGGTAAATATACAGAAATTAATCCAAGATCAATCCAACCGCCATTAGAGATCGATAATTATTCAAAAATGTAAACTATTCCCTAATTTTCTATGCACCTCCCATGACCACCACATTCAAAGCCAATAGATGGTAAATGTCTTTTCCTTTATCATTCCTGTCAAGATTGGGATATTCTCGTTATGCTTTCTTAGGTTGGAATAGATTTTGAATAAGGATTTCAAAGGGTTTATGCTTGATTATCTATTTAGTTTTTAGGTTTAACTACATTGATATATCTTGAGGTTTGAGTTAATTTCACAAACTTTTCCCGAAGAAGGATGAGAAATTACCGAAACTTCCCTTTGTGTTTATGAAGTTTTAAACATCATATAATCCTATCGTAAATTTTAGGAATATTCGAGTTAAATGAAATCAAGGGTCGCCGTTAAATCTGATCACTTCTTGTCCCTTTTTTTTAGGCAACTTCTTGTCCTATTGAGGTATCGTTAAATGAAATTTCTCGGTAAGTATTTCTAAGAATAATGCATTAAAAATTAAACCATTTCAAAGACTAGAGTTACTTGGTGTTGAAAGATCTTGTGACATTTCCTTCACGATTAGATCTGATCTATAATCAATTGTAAACTTTCTACTAATAATTAATTTTACGCGATTAGTAATATATTAATATTCATGATATAGAACAGAGCTATAGACCAAAATTAAATATAAAAATTAATTATTTAAATGCGCTCCTATTATTTGGTGTGATTACAATTTAACTTTTCTTATTTGAAAAATGGCAAAACTATCTAATAATCTTCCCCGGACAGTTATCATAAAATCCGAGCAAATAAGGATATTTGCCGGCGGTATTAATCCGAGTTAATTTTTAAGCAATTATACTGTAGATGGTATAAAATAAAATATGATAAACATCGTCAAAATAAAATATGATAAACATCTGGCAAACACAAAAAATATTATTCAATAATATTGGCTTTTATACATTGAATTCTGACACAGACTATCCCAATATGAAAAATATCGAACTCAAGAAGGACACGTTCATTTTTAAAATAATGAAGATAATTTATAATTACAACAAAGTTAAACAGTAGTATATATTTTTTATTTATTTAATTTTTAACACACACACCCAATGGTCAGATGGATTTGAATCCGGGTCTTTGTCTTCGAGAATCAACCCTCAAACCACTTGGTCAACCCCTATTGGCAAAGTTAAACAGTAGTATATGTTAAGCTTTCTTGACAAAAAAAAATAAAAAAAAATAGTAGTATATATATGTTAAGCTTTCCTAATTTAAATTGATAATCGGAAGAGTCAATGTTAGGATACATTTTAAGTCAATGTCAGGATACATTTTCTGCCTAAATGGCGGAGCAGTGACTTGGAAGAGTTCCAAGCAAACGACCACTGCAGATTCGACCATTGAGGCCGAATACTTAGCTACAAATGATGCAGCTAAGGAAGGTGTTTTGATTAGAAACTTCATTCAAGAGTTGAATATTGTTCCTAGAATGAAAGACCCCATTACTATGTTTTGTGACAACAATGGGGCGGTTGCTCAAGCAAGAGAAGCAATATCTCACCAACGAACCAAACACATTATGAGGAAGTATCACCTAATCCGTGATATTATCAAAAGAGGAGATGTGCAAATTGAGAGGGTCGCATCAGCAGAGAACGTGGTAGATCCACTTACTAAACCCCTTAGTCGAGGAGCTTTCGAAGGTCATCTTCAGAAGATGGGACTTAGAGTAGCTTTAGAATGGCTTTGACGGGCAAGTGGGAGATTGTTAGGAAAAGTGCCCTACAAAGCCGATTGTATATCCGCTTTGTGTTTTTCCTGATTGTAATCACAGACAATCTTTGAATAAAATAACGAATTCAGGCAACACTTCTTTATATGCTCCTGTTTGGTATGCGTTTACTTTAGTTGTGCATGTATGAGAACTCCCCTAATCCTGATGACTTTAGGACTCTACCATTTAGGTGAAATGGTTCATGAAACGAGCCCTATATCACATAAGTCATGATTAGCAAAATACTCCAAGCTGATGAGTCCTACAGACAATGGGAGTGTCAACTTGACTCCTTTAAGGCTTGCTTGTGGGATCACACCCTTAAGAAGGACCATCTTGTTTCATGGAGGTGCAAAGTGTATAGTTGATGCGTGCTTGATACATGAGGGTGCTTACTTCCATAAGTAAGTTCACTGAGGTGTCCCGTGTGAGAAGATTTCTAAATGGGAAAGGAAGTTTCTATTTCAGGAAATGGAAACTTTCAGATTAGGAAATATCTTACGAGTCATTGATGTGATTAATTGATCCTTAGACTTGAGGTTCCATGTCACTTGATGAGCTAACTCTGTAGTCTTAGGTATAAGCTTTAAAGGGTGTCACCTTAGATAACTAATTCAAGGCTTATGTTGGGGCTGCGCAAGTGATTCATGAAAGTGAATGAGAATCAAGAAAGGACCTACACTTGCATTTGTAAGGTGATCTCTTATTGTGTAAGTCATTCACATGCCATATGGAGCCCTTGGCCAAGGCAACAGATCAAGACATCAAGAAAAGGGTTTCTTGGATTGAGATCAAATGGATATGAAATGCACTTAGCTTTAAGACCAGATTATTAGCGTTCTGATTATTCCCTTACCCTAGATCTTGGTTGAGAGAGAGTAAGTAGGAGGATTGTATCTCACATGAATCAATGACTTAAAGGTTTTGTCGAATCGAGACATTCCAATTCAACTAGGGGTTAAACACCTGTTGCTAGACTATGGTCGTTTAATCTGTAAACTGAGTGATTAATTAGTCAATTAATTAATTAGGATCACTGCTAATTGAATTGAGAACCTAAAGGGTCACACACAACAAATTGGTTACATGAGTTAAGGTTTTAAAATGATTAAACGAGTTGATCATACCAAGAGGGTTCCACATGTGTGAAACACACGTGTCGTTCACGTGATTGGCATGTGTCCTTGGGGACACGTGTGTCACACGTATATATTGTTTATGTATTAAATAATTAATGTGTTAATTATTTAATAGACTTTGGTTTAATTTTTGAATTAAAATGAAAGTCTTATTTTGGAGAAATTAATCTATTTAATTAATTATGAATTAATTAATTAGATAAATAAGGTTTTGGATATTTTAGCTCTCTTAAAAGTTGATTTGAATTAGAATTCAAAATCAAGGTTTGGAATTACTTGATGATCAATTAATAAGAGAGAGGGACCAAATCCTTAGTCCAAAAGGACTAGGTTCGACCGCCCTCTCTAGCTATATATAGGGGAGCTCGAGCTCCCCTTATGGATTGATCGATTCTTCTTGGTTCATGTGTTGAACACCATCCTTTCTCCAATATCAAATAAACCCTAGGTTAAGCCTAAACACTAACTAGAGAACTAGCATCCTTACTAGTTAGATTGTAGTCAAGTTGGTGGACTATCTCTAGAGAGTTTTAAGTTAGAAGTTTTTAAAGATTCGAGCTTTACCAAGGAGAGGGGATCAAGCCGCGAGAAGAGCGTTCTTGGGTGGCTTGAAACGCTTCAAGAAAGATTATTGAAAAGTAAGTTTCTTGATCTCTACGAATTTGGGAATAAGAATTACGAGTTTTCGATCTTGCTTAGTTGGAAAAATTTTAATATCCGCTGCTTTTCTGATTCGTTTTCCAACACATTGAACACTAAATAAGCACTTGGTTATACCTTGAGAGAGGGTAATACAAATATAAGTGACTAGGTTGTAGAATTACACTTGTCAGACGAGTATCACTTCAGCTCTTGATTGTATGATTCATTACTTTTCTCCTGCCTGCTTAGTTTACTGAAATTAATTCGTGTGTTTCGTTATTTGTGTTTAATTCTAGTTAATTGTTAATTTCTGGTTTAGTAGATTAATAGAAACAACAAATGCTTTTGTTAGGTCTTTAGATTAGAGAGGAATATAGAGTAGTGATTGATTTCCCTTCCCTGTGGGTTCGATCCTATTGTGCTGTGCGTATGTTAGTGTACACTTGCACGATTGGTTTTTAACTGTAGTAAACCTTACAACACTGATCAATCTTCAACTTCAGAACGAACAGTAGTCAAACAAGAACTATAGTCGTAGGGGTTATATCTTCTCTTCCTGACACAGAATGAGATTATTGACCAGAATTAATATAATGTTAATGCCTTCTCATAGAATAAATTTAAAATCTCATACCTTCTCTTCGATGTCTGCTTCCCACCTGAACAGGCAGGAGGCCGAATCACTCTCATCTCAACAATGTTGAGTTTAGCAAGTTCATGTAGTTGGATCATAGTCGGAATCTGCCCCGTCCATCTCAAACTAACCCACAAACCTTTTTTATGGGGTGCGAGGTATTGTACCACGTAGGCAACAGAGTTGAAGTCTGACCACTCTTCAACAAGTTGCGCATGAATCTCCTCCGCCGACGCTCTCTCCTAATTGAAAATACCGGAATTTCGCCGTTAAACCAACAACTTCCCAAGATTTTCTTGTCTTGAGCTTCATCATCGGCCAACGTCATCTTCAGAGTACCAATTTGAACTCTCAGTTTCCAGAGGATCAGCAATTTGATTCAATACAAATTTTCATTGAAATATACTGTCTAATTGACATAATTAACATTCAATTAAAGCTAAGAATACATTCAATTAACATTCATACGCGGAGAATACCTTAGAGCAGCACAGGAAATAGGGCATGATGACTAAATCGATTCTCGTTGCCGCCACTTATCGATGTCCGACTGTATATGTCCGGCTGTCTTTGTTGCCGTTGCCGCCGCCTTCTTTATCCTGCAGTCGTCGCCGTTAGCTCTCGTTGCCGACGAATGGAAATGTGGTTGCAGACTTGCCCAAACCAAATTGGGAATGACTCTATTCAGCGAGGTTGGGGAAAAAACGTGAAAAAATAGATTTTTCAAGGTTATGGGGGGTTTAGGAAAAATAAGTTATATATTGGTAACTTAAAATATATATTTTTCAAAGTAGGGGGTTTAGAAAAACTTTTGACCATATTTAATACTCTTTAATAATTGTCCCAAAATTTAATAATATTTGAGCTTTTAGGGACAGTTGATCTCGATTTATTTGTATTGTTCCCCAAGATCTAAAAGTTTTATTTTCTAATTCCTATGTCAATGCCCCCACATTAGTGTGAACTATTTTTTAATTACTAAACGTCGTTTCACATTACACTATTACAAAGATGACGTGGGCCAAATAATAATTGCTGACATCACCATTTTGTCCATTATTAAAGGAAATAACTCCATTGACTTGTCGTATTGTTGATTAATTACATGATGTTAAGAAATTATTGTTTAACTATAAATAAAATATATTCACGTTAATGTAAATACCATAAAGTTAATTAGATACTAGCAACTTTGCTATGTGCAAATAAAAAATAATTATTATATAAATATATTAAAATTAAAAAAAAATTATTAAATGTATACTCTATAATTATTTTTAATATAATTATTAATCTATGACTAAAAAATAAATAAATAGTATAAGATAATATTATATTAGTAATTATAAAATATTAAAATATTAATAAAAAGTGATAAAAATTAAAATAAAAAAAAAAGAAAAAATACAAGTGATGAGAAACAAAATCAGATGAAATCAATCAATTAACCAAATCAAATCAATCAATAAATAAATAAAAATAAATTATTTTTAAAGTTTAAGAGATCAAAGCAGGATTTAAAACTGTTTTATACTATAAAAGATAGAATTTGAACTTCAATATTTAGCTGAGATATTATTTTTATCTTTTTTTTTGGTGGGGAGAATTTTAGATTGAGGAGATGGCGGATTTGAACCTGCGCCCTTCATATATACTCCACTTGGCCAGCCTTATGGGTTATGATGATTATTATTATTATTATTATTATTATTATTATGTGTTATTTACTTTGGCAGCTCTACCTTAGTTTTTTTTTTTTTTTTTTTTCCTTTCCATTATATTTCTCAGCGAAGAATAGTAAAAATGAAAAAAATATACAAAGTAGGGAAAATTATATATGGGGAACCTGAGATTTCGTGTAAAAATATTCCTAAGATAAATTGTAATACTACTACAATAATAATATCCCTACGCGGTAGTCTTTTTGCACCAAAGATGAAATAATAATTAAAATCCCATGCTAATTAACTGCAGCTTATCAGAAAGACTAATTTGTAGTTACCCTAACCCTTGGTATTATATCCAATATGTCCTATATACAATACATACGAAATTAGAAGTTATAACAGTGCATCTGGACCATTAAACTGCTAAAATTAAGATCTCTTTTATTTTCTGGTGAAAAAAGAAAATAGTTTTAGACCTATTTCCCTTTGACCTTATCCTAGCTCGTGAATAAACCAAGGAAACCTCCTTGTTCCTTCTGTTTTCCTCAATACTTTAAGTCCCTTTTAAGAGTATGGTAATATAGGCAACATAAAATACAGAAATCAACCCCTTACGACGTTGCTTCTTCAAGTTGACTCTAGATTATATTCTCTAGTATAATATTTTTTTGAGCTTATATTTGGGGTCTATACTTATGTATAAATACATATATTCGAGGCATACATGGATTAATATATAATTACCAAGATTAGTAAGTTATCAAAATGGTGAAAGCTGCTCGTGTTGACGAGAATGGAGTGAGGAAAGGTGCCTGGAGTGAGGAAGAAGACAATAAATTGAGAGCTTATGTTCTCAGATACGGCCACTGGAACTGGGGATTACTTCCCAAGTATGCTGGTAAGAGATATCAATCATCATAAACATCAAATATATTTATGTTTAAACAGATAAATGTAAAATCGTATGTGTTTTCAGGTCTGGAGAGATGCGGCAAGAGTTGCAGATTGCGATGGATGAATTACCTGAAACCCGGTGTTAGACGAGGAAATTACACCAAAGAAGAACGAGATCTAATCATAAAACTTCATGATGAGCTTGGAAACAAGTATGATCCGAAGTTTATATATATATATATATATATATTGCATTAGTCATTTTCATTATACACATAGAGTTGATATTCATATATACAGCAAATTACATACAACTACCCTCACGATTGCCGAAATTACAAATCAGGACGTCTAGTTTGAAAAATTACATATTAGTCCCTAATCTTTAGGCTCCGTTTGAGATCCCTCAATTCCGTTAGGACTCCGTCAAATTTGACCCCTGTGATGACCAAAATACCCTCGGGGGGATTATTTTGTAATATACATAAAAATATACATAATAATCCTTAAAATTTATAAATATTAACAAATCGATCCCTTAACATTTAATATATAACAAAATAGTCCCTGGGGTCAAATATTTTAACAAAACGAACCCTCACTTTTATGAATATTACAAAACAATCCCGAGGGTATTTTGGTCATCTCAGGGGTCAAATTTGACGGAACCCTAACGGAATGGAGGGAGCTTCAAACGGAGCATAAAAGTTAGGGACTAATATGTAATTTTTCAAACTAGACGTCCTGATTTGTAATTTCGACAATCGTGAGGGTAGTTGTATGTAATTTGCCCTCATATATATGATATAGCTAGCTAGACAGATTGATATTAATTAATAAGCAAGCCAGTGTATTGTTGTTATTTACTAATTTTCAATTTTCGTCCAGTATGTTTTAAAAAATCATTGTATTTAGGGTCCTTTATTTTGTTGTGTTAAACTTTTAATTTCATATGTAAGGCTTGGTGTATATATATCTTTGAACTTTCAATCTTTCAATTCGGAAAGCTCTGTGTGCCAACTTTAAATTATTACGAACTAAAATTGTTAATCTGCAGAATTTCGAAAACATAACAAACTAAAATTGAAAAGTGAGAAAATAAAGTGCACAATCATAACTAGGAAATATTGCTTATAAGGACAAATTATAATTTCGACAATTTTGCTTATGCATTATATGTTGCACACAGGTGGTCCGCCATAGCAGCAAAATTGCCCGGAAGAAGCGACAATGATGTGAAAAACTACTGGCACGCACACATCAAGAAACGCAGCAGATCAAGAGCAAGCATCCAATCATGCAACCAGGCAACTGAAACTTCCATGGAAGAGAAACCCTCAGAAAAGATCCATAATCTTGATGAGAAACCATCGGATTTATACATTTTGGAATCACTGTCAAGCTCCAATTCAGGTGTAAACTGGGATGATCAGGATTCATCAATATCCGGGGAGGGAAACTGGTTAGGAATGCTGTCGGGGTCGGGTTCTTTGACGTTGAATGGGGAAACTTACCACGACAGCGCTACTTCTTCGGATCCTTTCTCTGTATTGATCCAGGATAACTTCTGGACTGAGCCATTCGTATTGGATACCTCGGATACTGTAGATTTTAGTTTTTTGGGGTTTGGTGAGGGTGGAGTTTTTTCTCATGAACTTTCAAGTTATTATAATGACATCAATTTGTCCTAAAGGTGTATACAAGAGCTAGATCTGTATGTATGTAGAAGTGAGTTTGGTGAAAATTTTTATTTTTGAGGATGTTAAAATGGCAGAGAAGCGTGTAAAAAGTTGGAGAAGTAAAATCCAGTGCAAAAAAGTTACTCATAAAATATTCAGAATTAAACGTTCTATTTTTTACTTGCGAATACATATTTATGCCCTTAATATATGCATTGAGATCTTCTTTGCCAAAATGAATGGTTGAGATCTTCTATACCAAAATGAATGGTTAGATTGTTTTTCGTTAATAATATATACTGACATCATTGTGCCTCCAATTACGATCTTAGTAGGGATATTTTCAAGGGTACGTTTGCAAGTTTTATATATTTATAGGAGAACAGATTTTTTACCTGTCATTAAAATATTTTTGTTGGTTTTGATGAAAATACAACTTACATGTATATTTAATAAACATGCCACATATCATGTTTTTTAGTCAAAACCACTAAGAAAATTAGGTGGTGATATGTTACAAATGCAAAAATTAAATAACGGTTTACAACGAAAGTTTATAAGGATGGTAAATTACAAAAAACCGTAAAGTTCGAATGACAAATTTTTTTCCCCCAATATTTATATATTATAGATATTAGGAACTGTATGGTAAAATTTCAAATAAAAGAGAAGTTATAATTTCACGTAACTTTAGGTCAGGAATTGTACAATAAATTTTCAAGTAAGAGAATATTAATTATAATTTCACGTAAATTCAAGAGTATAACAGGGTTTATCTATCGATGGTCTAATTTTTATCTAGGATAAGCCTATGAGCCCAATCTGGATTCACAAACCGCCGTGTACACATTCCTAGTATTAACACTGCAGGATGGGAATTATTTTAATTTGAGATTAAAAAGAGTAGCGGTATTTGTCAATTGAAGATCCGATTCGGCGATGGAGAGTACCATTTTTGTTCTTTTATCTGATTGGCTTAAATCTGCTCTGCCGTCAACATTTCAACTATGTTTTGTCGACATACTCTTAAATTTACAGTCATTATTTTGAATCTGTAGTCCCCCTTTCAAATCTATCGTCATCCTCTCAAATTTATGTTTTCTAAAATCTGACTCTTTTGTGATTTTAATCGATACAGTTTTACGCCAGATACACTCTTCCCATAAATCTGCATGTATCACTATTTTTGTAAGTTAAATCTGTTTAATATGAGCCTAACTGTGTAGCGCATTCGTTTTCAGCTTTTTCAGTTTCGGCTTGCATTTGTTACTTGCAATTTCTTATTTTGGCAAAAAATTTTGCCACGTTAGTTGTACACTATTAATTATATAATTTTTAAAGAAAAAGACTGCCGGATATGAGATTCTGTGTTTCAAAACTCGAAATAATAATTTGAATTAAAGGAAAAAAATTCAAATATTCCATATCAAAAATTTATATAAATTCACCGTAAGCTTGACAATATCACAAAATAGATATTAAGAGAATTTGAATTTCATTAGAACAAGAAATTATATACAAAAAATTTAATGAATTTGTTTGTCGTAATAATTAATTTAAATCCGTACGTAACTCCCAAACACAACTTGGGTAAAAAGTTTGAGAGAATTAAAGCTAATTTAATATGCGGTACCGATAATTCAGAGAAATTAATTATAATAATCAATCACGGCGTAACATCATTATCCTTCATTAATCATCATTAATTACAGGTCCGTGTTTAAGGATTGACTATTTGAGTTGAGTTTGTAATAACTAATAAGCCAGATAGGCATGGAGCATCATATGTGCATAATGTTCATTCATAAATGTAGGTCAAATAATTATGCCTAAATTAGTAAATTGATTTACTTTATCTAACCCGTCAAAAATTATCTTATTAATTAGTCAATGACGTCAACAGTGACGGCATCCGTAGTGACGCAATCACCGTATATATTGATAATTTAGCGTCTAAGTAATTAATCATTTAAGAAATAATTAACTACTTTTCTAGCCAAGTTTTATTCATTAACTCGCTTTAAAGTATTTAATTTAGATTCGGTCAATTTATTACAAGTGAACTTAATTTTCACTGTGTAAATTAAATAGATTAAGATTTGATCTTCTTTTTTTTTTTTGGTCAAAGGAGAGGCAAAAAGAACAATTAACTACTCTCCTCCATAACTAAAAACTCTAAGCTGCCAAGCGGAGGGCAATCCCACACAACCAATTGTTCTTGCAGACCAAGTCCTGATCTTCTGTTCCTTGGGAGGATTTTACTTCTATTTTCTCAAAACTAATGGAAATTTGTGTAATTTGGCAGAACATCGATACATCTTTTTTTTAAAATATATCTAACATCTAATTCATTTAATTTGAGTATTTACGAATAATGTTCCTAAAAATTTGAACATAATACTTCTAATTAAATTATATTGTGCTAAATCGTTAAGTTTACTACTTGATAGTATACCGGTTATCCCTGTACAAATTTATTAATAATCATCAACAATAAGTATATATTGATTATTAAACTAGAAAATTATTCAAAATCATCCATTCAACAACTCTTTAAATATGCGAACTAATTACAGAGCTTAAACCTAGAGTACAAATGAGTTTAACATACATTTGATGTACCTTGTCTTTTGATTTGATCAAGTAAAAACGATGCTGATGTATACAGTTGAAGTTTGAAAAAATATAATAGATCCCCACCAACCTCCTTTTATATGTATACATCATACATTCTTGTTAGTCTTATCGAAAATTTACTATTAAACTCTATAACTTTTTAAAATTAACAATTAATCATGGACCGATTTATGCCGAAACTCTTCTCGCCGGAATCGGTCGCATGACTAACAATTTGATTAAGTAAGAGAGCAACAATATCGACACTTGATGATGGGAGAAAACCTTGACTACATAGACAAGCTCAAATAAATAGAAGCACATTAATCGAACAAAAGCTGAATTAAGCCAAAGAAACATAGTTGGAGAAGGCATAATTTGGCTGATCAAAGGATGGAGCATAGTGTAGTTGCAATGTTTCCGACGCTTAGTCCCACCTCCAGTGCTCTAAGTGCATGGCTCCATCCACTCTGCTTACAATATATGATCAGTTCATGCCACCAGGCACCAGAAAAATGTTAAGTTATGATACATGCATATATATATATAGACTCATCATTCATACTTAAGTTCTTATACGTATACTTAAATGCTTACCCTTCTTTGTGCTGGAATAATTGCGTTGGATTGGTTAAAGCTCCCACTTGGACGCATTACTACATGAGTTCTAGCTACACCTGGATTGCTCTGTGATCGAACCAGTGCGTGTGAAGGCCTTTGCTGCAAAAATAAGTTCGTTTACAGACAAATGACGTTATTACTAAATACTACATATGGATGAAATTGAGTCGAACTGTTAGTTATTCCACATAGATTAATTACCAAATTATGTACAACTTTAATAATGTTTGATAATTTTTACCTCATTAGTTAGTTTTTTGGGATGAATCAAACCAAATACATACTTTCTAATATGAGCCGAACCTTGTACTATTTTTTAGGGTTCAGATTCAAATTCTGAAAGCTCAAATGATATAGGAAAAGTATGGCTTTAAATCGAACCAACTTGAATTTGCAACCAAATCAACAACTCAATACCAAAAAAAACAAATATACGGTTTTTGAATATTTTGTATCATATTTGTGTTTCATTTCATGTTTTACGCACGTATTAATAGACAGGAAATTAGAAGAAATATCTTTATATTTTTCCTTTTTAATATCACAATTATCTCTTTCGTAATCTTGATCATCTATTAATATACTTGATGTGTGAATATACCTGATTATTATTGGTTTCTTGTGACTGCATACCGCCAGTCCTCTTGAGCTCGAGCAAGGTGTAGTTATCCAAGAACTGCACACGTCCGTTGTGATTATGGTCGCACTGGCAGCTTCGATAACAGTCGAGGCAGAGATTAAACGGGCCACGGCGGCTGTGGAAGCACGCCACGCACGAGTAATAGGTGGCCGTAATGAACCTGCTGCACCAGTCGCAGAAGGGGCGGCGGCTCTTTACTATGTAGTAAAGCGTCATCACCTCCCAGAAATCGAGGACACCGTTCCCGTCCCTGTCGAGCAACCGGAAGAAGTCCGGGCTGCTCAGGCGGCCGTCGCCGTACTGCCTCATGAAGGAAACGAACTCGGGGAGACTGACCCAACCGTTGCAGTCGTAGTCGAGCTGCCGGAAGAAGTCGGCCGCTAAAGACTTCACCTGAGGCGGAGCTGCGTCGTAGTGGGCTCTGGCTATACGGCGGATACCGTCCATGCTTAGTTTTGCCTTTCTTTTTTGTCAATTGGGGTTGAGAAAATTGAAGAGAAGAAGGTCTGTCACTCTGTCTATGTATCAATATTTTTGAGGAGATCCTTTGTGAAGTAAACTCTGGTGTCGCCGTCATGATCACCATCACTTGGACAATGTGACCAGCAAGTGGCTTCGTCCTCCCCAGACTAAGTCCTTAGCTTTTATCCAAACATTTTTATAACAAATGAAGATGGAAGAAATCTCAAATCAGCATCATTTTTTCTGTTTTTTAATTGTTGGTATAGGAGACAACTTAAATATAGTAATCAATAGAGGAAATATACTACTCAAAACTAAGAGAAAAAATGTAAATTTAGTCCTATAAGTTTGTATTTTTGGCAATTTAATCTTGTCTTTTTTAAAATTTATAATTAAGTTCTATAAGTTTGTAATTTTGATCATGTTAGTTTTCAAAGTTTGCAATTAAGTCTTGTAAATTCTAAAATTTTGAAATTTATTTCTGATTTTCACCGGAAAATTTAGTAGTTGTTGGAATTGGCCATATGACTCATTTTTGCTGACTTGGCGGGATGACATGACAAAATTATTTGACTTGTATAAAAAACTTATTGTACAGGAGGCGCATCTAATAACACTACTAGAAAACATGGTTTTTGCAACCGAAATTTGCAATCGGAATTTTTCGGTTGCAAATTTGACCGATTTAGTAACCAAATTTGTAACCGAAAACCAAAATTTGTCCATTTGGCTTTGCAACCGAATATTCGGTTACCAAATCAGTTGCAAAATATTTGCAACCGAAATTTCAGTTGCAATGTTAGTTGCAAAAAAGAGTTGAATGTTCAACAATTTTTAATGTCCTTGCAACCGAATTTCGGTTACTAATCGGTTAAAAAAATAATGAAAATAGTCAAACCTGGTCACAATATTTGCAACCGAAAATTCAGTTGCAAAATTGGTTGTGCAAAAATTGCAACCGAAATGCAACTGAAATTTCAGTTGCAAAATAATTAAAATAAATTTAAAAATATTTTTGCAACCGAAATTTTCAAGCCAAATTAATTATTTTTACGTACAATTTGCAACTGAAATTCGGTTGCAAAATTTTCATACGGTCAGTTTGCATCCGAATTTCGGTTGCAATAATTTTTATTTATTATTATTATTTATAAAAATAAATTAAGTAATAATTTTTAAAAAATGGTGTTGCTACTCGGTTGCAAAATCAGTGGCAAAATTTTTTTTTTAACTTTTATTATATTTAATATACACATAATAATTATTAAATACTCGTCTCCTAAAAAGTTTTAAATCCTTTAATCATTGTATAATATAAGTTTTTTAATTAAAATGATAATAATTGCTATAATATATAGTATATTTGTAAAGTGAAAATAAATAAATAAATTATAATTACTTCTATATGATCATATTATAGTAGTATTAATTAATAATCGTTAATATATTGTTGTAATTACTATAAATTATATAATAAAATTTAAAATTATATTTCATAAGATATAATATACATTATAAACCATTAAGATATTATACTTGTATAGTGATATGATATAATATAACATATATGATATTTTGAGTATTGATACAATGCGTAATATTATATAATATGTGCAGATCGAAATAATTTTTACGAACGATAGATATTAAATGATTATAATTAATTATAATTACTTATTTGATTATATATTGTGGTAATGTTCATTAATAATTATCGTTATATTATTGTAACTACTGAAAAATATGTAATAAAATTTAAAGGTTATGATTTATAGATATAATATACATTATGAATCATTAAGGTGTTATACTTGTACAGTGATATCATATTAAATAGTAATTCAGTAATATAATTGTTAAATATTTCCATGTTAGAAGTGTCCGACACGACAAAATGATATTTTTAGAAGTGTCGGTGCATTAGAGTTGTACATTTATAAAATAGTATTATAATATACCGATATTACATTTATGAGAGATATTATATATCATATGATATAATTAATCTTACTCATTGATGATAAAATACTTATAAATGTTTAAATCATGTAATATATAATTAAAATTCGAGATAAAGATTTTCGCCCATCCGAACTATGACCCTTTTGGCATTTCACCATCCCAACTATTTTTCACCCGAAACCGCCATCTAAACTTTCAATTCCTGACAAACCACCATCCCACAGCGGTTTTGTCCCTTTTTTGAGCGGTTTTGACTCTTTTTTCAGCGGTTTTGGATGTTTTAACACATGTAAATATGTCTCTCTTTGTTATTTTTCCATAGATTATGTGTTAAAACTTCCAAAACCACTGAAAAAAGAGTCAAAACCGCTTAAAAAAGGGTCAAAACCGTTGTGGGATGGTGGTTTGTCAGGAATTGAAAGTTTAGATGGCGGTTTCGGGTGAAAAATAGTTGGGATGGTGAAATGCCAAAAGGGTCATAGTTCGGATGGACGAAAATCTTTATCTCTTAAAATTCTATTGAATGATACTATACATAGCTATAAGTTATATTAAATGATATAATGTGCATTGAATCAAAATGATTTACTTGAGATTAACTGACTCGAAATTAATTCATACTTTGGAAGAATGTTTTAATACATTCGTGAATCAGTCCAAAACTTGACTTAAATTTGTTGAATTAATAATTATCGTTATATTGTTGTAACTATTGAAAACTATGTAATAAAATTAATTTAAAGGTTATGCTTGATAAGATATAATATACATTATGAATCATTAAGGTGTTATACTTGTATAGTGATATCATATGCTAGTGTGATTTCCACAAGTGACCGATATAAAAGAATTTGATCATCCTGAACTGTTATATTTTGTGAAGTTTGTAACTCGAATTGTGTCTTAAACTATGTAATATATGTATAATTCTATTAAATGATATGATATAGAGCTATGAGTTATATTAAATGATAGGATGTGGAATAATAAATCTATTAAATAGTATCTTAATAACTATAAGACTATTAAATAGTATAATATAAATTTTATTATATTTATGATATGATTTTAAAAAATTATAGTAGATTAACATATACATAGTTGAATAATATAATATATACTTTATAATTTTATAGTATATGTTAAAACATATAAACATATATGTAATCGATAATGTGAAACAATTTAATAGTTATAATTATTTATATAATTATATTATATTATTATATGACATGTTATTATAGTCATATTATAATTACTTTCCTTTCGATCGGTGCAAAGTTTAACACTTTGCCCCTTTGATATTATTCTGACGGAATATTTCAAAAATATTTTGTTCAAAATTAACTTTGATCGTAGATTTCTACTCCGTCACGACGATACAATAGTCAAATCTAAATGTGTATCAATTATTCATATAATGTAATATAACTTATAAATAATATACTTCATTTATACTATAATTTAATAAGTAATTCATATATAATAGAGTTCATATTTTGTTGGGTGGAGATATCTATACTATTATATATTTGAAAACCATGTTTGACTTTTTGTTGTGCATTTTGATGATGTGTAATTTTGTAGATTTTTTAAGAATTTTAGTTAAATAGAAAAAAAGTGATTGGTTGATTTTTATTTTATATATTATTTTATTATGAAAACAAAAGTAATTAAGGAAAATAATTATCTTTGACAATATTTATGATACACTTTCTATATATGAACTTCTTTTTAAAATTATATATATTTTTATCAAATAAATAAATGTCATAATTAATGAGTTTTAAGTTAAAAAAGATTGAATTGATAATTTTATATATCAAGACATCTACCCCATAATTAGGGTGATATTTAATACTATAATTAATTAGGGTTAAAAAAATTGATAGAGAAAAGTTAAAACAAAAATCTTTATTTTGTATACTATTTTATTATGAAAATAAATATTATTAACGAAAATAATTATTTTTGACAATATTCATAATATATTTTTCATGTATGATTTTTTTTTTAAATTATTTACATAGTTTTATTATTCTATATCTATACCAATATCTATACTATAATATATATCAAGGGTGTCTTTTAACTCAATTGTGTCAATTTTGACTCAATACCCTTTTCTCTTTTTTTTATTTTTTAAAAATTATTTGATTGGTCAATGGACTTTCCAATATATTTGGTATTTTTGTAAACTTTAATTATTTACCCAAATCACATTAATTAATTTATTATTTTATAAATTTAGGAAATATCCCATTAATAATTAACCACAAAATCTTTAATATTTTTAAGACTTTTAATTAATAATAGTTTATTTATGTTAGTTGGTTAATCAACTTAATTCATTGATTGGTTTTATTAATTGAAATAAACTTAACATATTTTGGCAAAAATTAAGGGAATTAACCTTTTTTTAACACTTTTAATAAATAATAATTTTTAAAATATATGATGAAATCTTAACTTTAACTAAGGAAATTTCTTTCTGTTATCAACCATTATTTCTATTATCAACCATTAATTCATTATTTATAAGTCTTGACTTAGTTAAATAGATTAACGTATTAAATATAGCTCAAAACATTTATAATATTATATATTTGAAAACGATGTTTGACTTTTTATTGTGCATTTTATATGACGTGGAATTTTGTTGTTTTTTTGAAGTTTTTAATTAAATAGAAAAAATGTGATTGGTTTATCTTTATTTTATATATTATTTTATTATAAAAATAAATAGTAACTAAGGAAAATAATTATCTTTGAAAATTTTGATTGAATGGAATTAATTTTCATATTTATTCTAATCAAGTAAGGTTAATATTATATGCATATATTTTGATATTTCTATATTTTCATTAAATTAATTTTAATGGCTGATTATTTAAATCATGGATACCAGTAAGTTCAAGTTTAAATTCAAACATTACAAAATAAAGATAATTGATTAAGTTTCTTAAATTTCTCCATCAAATTAATTAATTTTTTAAAATTTAAAATTAATAGTTAATATACAATTATATATAAAAATGTATTTTTTTGGACTAAATTGTGTCAATTTTCTTCGAAATTTTTAGAATTTTAATTTTTTATTGTTAAATAGTATTAATTGAGATTATTGATAATGTAGATTTTTTGGTTTTTTTAAAAATTGCATTTTTATGGCTAATCATTCGAATCATGGAAAACTCCCATAAAATATTACTACATTTCCAATTTTAAATTCAAATCTTTCAAAATAAAAGTGATAATTAGTTGCTTAAATTACTCCGTCAAATTAATGTTGAGTAAAGAAAATTGTCATTTCATATGACTTGCATCGACTAATATTGGTGTTTTAGTTTTCTTCTTTAATTCGTCTATTTGATATGTTTTTTCATTTTTCTTCATGACCACAACTTGCTATGAGAGAATCTGATGAATTCCAAATACATGTAAGTACTTCTACTGCTACAACTTTGTCAATAATGATCCGTTTGATTTTTTTTATTTTTATATATTTTACATATTATGACTATACGTTTTTTCTTTTTTCTTTTTGTATTTTTTATTCATTTTATCTTGCACCATCATTTTGTATTACTCATTATCAATTAGTATATTTTTTAATTGAGTTGAACTTTTTTATGCAATGTTTAAATTTAAATAAGTTTTTGTATACAGTTACTGTTCTTTTCGTGAATTATCTCCACTTCAAGTTGAGTTTTAGCAGCAATAGTTACTCTATTTTCTCAGATAAAATTTCATTGATTTTTTGATATATATTAATTTTATTTTTGATTAACATGCGGAAAGGAAAGTTGCTAGCGTCAAAATTTTGATTCACAATTTTATTTATTATTTATAATTCGTTTAATTGTATGATAATAATTATCTTTTGAATTTAGGATCTGATTTTCATTATTTGTTTTAAAGTATTTGTATCTTTTGAATTTAGGATCTGATTTTCATTATTTGTTTTAAAGTATTTGTATCTTTTGTATTTATGAATTTACTCATATTTTTTTAACTTTACAAAAATTGATTCAATGCTATTTTTTCTTTTTTTAAAATTTTTTTTTCTTTTAAAATTGTATCATTGGTCAATAAATTTTTCGTAATATTTAATATTTTGAAGATCTTAATTATTTACCAAATCACATTAATTAACATATCAATCTCATAAATTTAAGAAAGTCCAACTACCAATGTTTTATTTTTGTCAAGTAATTAATTAATTCTACATAATAAAAAAATATTCAAATATAAATATTTTAATTAATTGATTGATCCAATAATTAAAAATAAATTTAATTTATTTTGAATTAATTAAGGGAATTAGTGTTTTTAAAACTTATTTTCAATAAATATATGTGCACAATATAACGAAATCTTGATATAAATAAAACCATCAAGGAGACTCAACCGAAGAGAAAGCAAGGTTGGCCTCATTATTGCAACTGTAATTTCCCTTTAATTATTTTATTTTGTACTTATAATTTAGTAATATATGTCTTTTCTTTTTCTTTTTTCATATTATTATTATTATTATTATTATTATTAGTCAAAGATTGTCACGACTTATTCACAAATATACATTGCTTCTTACTTGAAAATCGAAGAAAATCAATACCCGATACTATTCACTCACGGAATTTTAATTACATCAATTTTGACATAAACATTGAATATTTCGATTTCTTCTCTACAATTTTTTAGTTTTATAGTTTCCATCAAGAATGATAATGGTTTACATATTGTAGCCTGTTTTTTATTCATATATTGTTTATATATTATTTTTGAGTTTTTACTTTCTTTTTATTATAAATTTTTAGGGATAAAAAGGATCGTTTGTGTGTTATTCTATCGTATGCATCTTACGAACTAGGACGTCAGGTTCTTTTCTTCCACCTTCACAATATACTTATATTCTAAATTTTTGTTATATTTATTTGTTACTAATTTATAATTTTTTCATTCATTTTTTTATAGACGAATATCTTCTTTTGAAATTTTTGTTCAAGTATCAATTCTGAAAAGGTAATTTTATACATACTTATGTTGAATGATAATTATATATATATATATATATATATATATATATATATATATATATATATATATATTTGTATTATAAATTTTTTCTCCATTTTTTGATAGAAAAATTAATTCTTTTAAAATGTTTGCCCAAGTCCTAATTGTGAGAAGGTAATTTTATACATATCTTTGTTCAATAATAATTTACGAATTGTATATATATTCTTTTGGTATTAGAATATTGACCCTACGATGCATGAAAACATACTTGCTTCCGGTTCCTTCGATGAGACCGTCGGAATTTGGAATGTCAAGTCTGGCAAATGCACGAAAGTATTTCCGGCTCATTCAAACTTTGTTACCTCTGTCCATTTTAATCTTGATGGGTGGATAATTGTCTGAAGTAGTTATGATGAGTTTTAGTAATGTTGCTCTTTTTTTCTTTTTTTTTTTCATAATGTTGGCTGTTTAATTTGTTTATTTGGGTCATATGATGTATAAAAAAATTCAACTTTAAAAATTATACAAACAATATATAATAAACCATTAAAAGTTATTTAAATATTCCATAAAGATAATTTATTTTGTTAATATATGAACATATAAATTGATTTGTATAGTTTTATAATTTTAATTATATATCTTGCAAATTTGAATTATAGAAAGTATTGTATAAAATCAGTTAATAAATTTTAAAATAATTTGAATAATTTTTTCTTTTAAAAACAAATACCTTCAATTGGAATTCGAACTTTCACCTTATTTTTGAATTTAGCAGTTAAGGTCAACATTTTCACAAAATGTAAATACACAAAATTTTTCGAAATAGCAAAAGGAAGTTGACTTATATAGTTTATTAAACTTCAAAAATATTTCTTTAATATTTAACTTTTATTTAGAGTTTTAATTTGTATATAAAAAGCTATTTCATTAATTATGTTGTGCTATATGAATTTTTAATATTTTTTGATTTTATACTTTTAATCTAATATTTATATTTTATAATATGATAATTTATTATTTATCATAAAATAAAATCCATATCATTATATGATATTTTTTAATATTAAAGATGAAGGTTTTTTAAGAAAAATAGAATTATAAATTTGTATTTCTAAAAAAAAAAGAATTATTTATATAAATTTTTTAGGTTTAAAACTCTGGTAGAAATTTAATATCGCTGGGAGTAAAAGTGAATTATGTGCATTTTGGGACCTTATTTTTCGGGAAAAAAATTAAAAGGATAGAACTTTTTAAAAACTGTAGGAAAATAAATAAATAAATCGTTCGTGTTTTTTCTATTTTTTGAGGCTGTATGCTAAATGTTCTTTTTTTAATTTCTTTATTGTCGTTTTTTATCATATAAGATCAAGAAATTTATTTTATATTATTATAGTTTAGAATTTATATTTATATTTAATATTATACGCTTAAACCGTGCATAGCACGGGACACACACTAGTATATATATAATTCATATGTAGTCAATTATGTAATTCCCCTCAATTTATTTCATTTCATCCAATTTCTATCTCTAGAATTGCATCGATTCTTCTTGGTTCATGTGTTGAACACCATCCTTTCTCCAATATCAAATAAACCCTAGGTTAAACCTAAACACTAACTAGAGAACTAGCATCCTTACTAGTTAGATTGTAGTCAAGTTGGTGGACTATCTCTAGGGAGTTTTAAGTTATAAGTTTTTAAAGATTCGAGTTTTACCAAGGAGAGGGGATCAAGCCGCGAGAAGAGCGTTCTTGGGTGGCTTGAAACGCTTCAAGAAAGATTATTGAAAAGTAAGTTTCTTGATCTCTACGAATTTGGGAATAAGAATTACGAGTTTTCGATCTTGCTTAGTTGGAAAATTTTTAATTTCCGCTGCTTTTCTGATTCGTTTTCCAACACATTGAACACTAAATAAGCACTTGGTTATACCTTGAGAGAGGGTAATACAAATATAAGTGACTAGGTTGTAGAATTACACTTGTCAGACGAGTATCACTTCAACTCTTGATTGTATGATTCATTACTTTTCTCCTGCCTGCTTAGTTTACTGAAATTAATTCATGTGTTTCGTTATTTGTATTTAATTCTAATTAATTGTTAATTTCTGGTTTAGTAGATTAATAGAAACAACAATTGCTTTTGTTAGGTCTTTAGATTAGAGAGGAATATAGAGTAGTGATTGATTTCCCTTCCCTGTGGGTTCGATCCTATTGTGCTGCGCGTATGTTAGTGTACACTTGCACGATTGGTTTTTAACTGTAGTAAACCTTACAACACTGGTCAATCTTCAACTTCAGAACGAACAGTAGTCAAACAGGAACCATAGTCGTAGGGGTTATATCTTCTCTTCCTGACACAGAATGAGATTATTGACCAGAATTAATATAATGTTAATACCTTCTCATAGAATAAATTTAAAATCTCATACCTTCTCTTCGATGTCTGCTTCCCACCTGAACAGGCAGGAGGCCAAATCACTCTCATCTCAACAATGTTGAGTTTAGCAAGTTCATGTAGTTGGATCATAGTCGGAATCTGCCCCGTCCATCGCAAACTAACCCACAAACCTTTTTTATGGGGTGCGAGGTATTGTACCACGTAGGCAACAGAGTTGAAGTCTGACCACTCTTCAACAAGTTGCGCATGAATCTCCTCCACCGACGCTCTCTCCTAATTGAAAATACCGTAATTTTGCCGTTAAACCAACAACTTCCCAGGATTTTCTTGTCTTGAGCTTCATCATCGGTCAACGTCATCTTCAGAGTACCAATTTGAACTCTCAGTTTCCAGAGGATCAGCAATTTGATTCAATACAAATTTTCATTAAAATATACTGTCTAATTGACATAATTAACATTCAATTAAAGCCAAGAATACATTCAATTAACATTCATACGCGGAGAATATCTTAGAGCAGCACAGGAAATAGGGCACGATGACTAAATCGATTCTCGTTGCCGCCACTTATCGATGTCCGACTGTCTATGTCCGGCTGTCTTTGTTGCCGTTGCCGCCACCTTCTTTATCCTGCAGTCGTCGCCGTTAGCTCTCGTTGCCGACGAATGGAAATGTCGTTGCAGGCTTGCCCAAACCAAATTGGGAATGACTCTATTCAGCGAGGTTGGGGAAAAAAAGGGAAAAAATAGACTTTTCAAGGCTATGGGAGGTTTAGGATAAATAAGTTCTATATTGATAACTTAAAATATACATTTCACAAAGTAGGGGATTTAGAAAAACTTTTGACCATATTTAGTCCTCTTTAATAATTGTCCCAAGATTTAATAATATTTGAGCTTTTAGGGACAGTTGATCTCGATTTATTTGTATTGTTCCCCAAGATCTAAAAGTTTTATTTTCTAATTCCTATGTCAATGCCCCCACATTAGTGTGAACTATTTTTTAATTACTAAACGTCGTTTCACATTACACTATTACAAAGATGACATGGGCCAAATAATAATTGCTGACATCACCATTTTGTCCATTATTAAAGGAAATAACTCCATTGACTTGTCGTATTGTTGATTAATTACATGATGTTAAGAAATTATTGTTTAACAATAAATAAAATATATTCACGTTAATGTAAATACCATAAAGTTAATTAGATACTAGCAACTTTGCTATGTACAAATAAAAAATAATTATTATATAAATATATTAAAATTAAAAGAAAATTATTAAATATATACTCTATAATTATTTTTAATATAATTATTAATCTATGACTAAAAAATAAATAAATAGTATAAGATAATATTATATTAGTAATTATAAAATATTAAAATATTAATAAAAAGTGATAAAAATTAAAATGAAAAAAAAAGAAAAAATACAAGTGATGAGAAACAAAATCAGATGAAATCAATCAATTAACCAGATCAAATCAATCAATAAATAAATAAAAATAAATTATTTTTAAAGTTCAAGAGATCAAAGCAGGATTTAAAACTGTTTTATACTATAAAAGATAGAATTTGAACTTCAATATTTAGCTGAGATATTATTTTTATCTTTTTTTTGGTGGGGAGAATTTTAGATTGAGGAGATGGCGGATTTGAACCTGCGAACTTCATATATACTCCACTTGGCCAGCCTTATGGGTTATTATTATTATTATGTGTTATTTACTTTGGCAGCTCTACCTTAGTTTTTTTTTTTTTTTTTTCCTTTCCAATATATTTCTCTGCGAAGAATAGTAAAAATGAAAAAAATATACAAAGTAGGGAAAATTATATATGGGGAACCTGAGATTTCGTGTAAAAATATTCCTAAGATAAATTGTAATACTACTACAATAATAATATCCCTACGCGGTAGTCTTTTTGCACCAAAGATGAAATAATAATTAAAATCCCATGCTAATTAACTGCAGCTTATCAGAAAGACTAATTTGTAGTTACCCTAACCTATGGTATTATATCCAATATGTCCTATATACAATACATACGAAATTAGAAGTTATAACAGTGCATCTGGACCATTAAACTGCTAAAATTAAGATCTCTTTTATTTTCTGGTGAAAAAAGAAAATAGTTTTAGACCTATTTCCCTTTGACCTTATCCTAGCTCGTGAATAAACCAAGGAAACCTCCTTGTTCCTTCTGTTTTCCTCAATACTTTAAGTCCCTTTTAAGAGTATGGTAATATAGGCAACATAAAATACAGAAATCAACCCCTTACGACGTTGCTTCTTCAAGTTGACTCTAGATTATATTCTCTAGTATAATATTTTTTTGAGCTTATATTTGGGGTCTATACTTATGTATAAATACATATATTCGAGGCATACATGGATTAATATATAATTACCAAGATTAGTAAGTTATCAAAATGGTGAAAGCTGCTCGTGTTGACGAGAATGGAGTGAGGAAAGGTGCCTGGAGTGAGGAAGAAGACAATAAATTGAGAGCTTATGTTCTCAGATACGGCCACTGGAACTGGGGATTACTTCCCAAGTATGCTGGTAAGAGATATCAATCATCATAAACATCAAATATATTTATGTTTAAACAGATAAATGTAAAATCGTATGTGTTTTCAGGTCTGGAGAGATGCGGCAAGAGTTGCAGATTGCGATGGATGAATTACCTGAAACCCGGTGTTAGACGAGGAAATTACACCAAAGAAGAACGAGATCTAATCATAAAACTTCATGATGAGCTTGGAAACAAGTATGATCCGAAGTTTATATATATATATATATATTGCATTAGTCATTTTCATTATACACATAGAGTTGATATTCATATATACGGCAAATTACATACAACTACCCTCACGATTGTCGAAATTACAAATCAGGACGTCTAATTTGAAAAATTACATATTAGTCCCTAATCTTTATGCTCCGTTTGAGATCCCTCAATTCCGTTAGGACTCCGTCAAATTTGACCCCTGTGATGACCAAAATACCCTCGGGGGGATTATTTTGTAATATACATAAAAATATACATAATAATCCTTAAAATTTATAAATATTAACAAATCGATCCCTTAACATTTAATATATAACAAAATAGTCCCTGGGGTCAAATATTTTAACAAAACGAACCCTCACTTTTATGAATATTACAAAACAATCCCGAGGGTATTTTGGTCATCTCATGGGTCAAATTTGACGGAACCCTAACGGAATGGAGGGAGCTTCAAACGGAGCATAAAAGTTAGGGACTAATATGTAATTTTTCAAACTAGACGTCCTGATTTGTAATTTCGACAATCGTGAGGGTAGTTGTATGTAATTTGCCCTCATATATATGATATAGCTAGCTAGACAGATTGATATTAATTAATAAGCAAGCCAGTGTATTGTTGTTATTTACTAATTTTCAATTTTCGTCCAGTATGTTTTAAAAAATCATTGTATTTAGGGTCCTTTATTTTGTTGTGTTAAACTTTTAATTTCATATGTAAGGCTTGGTGTATATATATCTTTGAACTTTCAATCTTTCAATTCGGAAAGCTCTGTGTGCCAACTTTAAATTATTACGAACTAAAATTGTTAATCTGCAGAATTTCGAAAACATAACAAACTAAAATTGAAAAGTGAGAAAATAAAGTGCACAATCATAACTAGGAAATATTGCTTATAAGGACAAATTATAATTTCGACAATTTTGCTTATGCATTATATGTTGCACACAGGTGGTCCGCCATAGCAGCAAAATTGCCCGGAAGAAGCGACAATGATGTGAAAAACTACTGGCACGCACACATCAAGAAACGCAGCAGATCAAGAGCAAGCATCCAATCATGCAACCAGGCAACTGAAACTTCCATGGAAGAGAAACCCTCAGAAAAGATCCATAATCTTGATGAGAAACCATCGGATTTATACATTTTGGAATCACTGTCAAGCTCCAATTCAGGTGTAAACTGGGATGATCAGGATTCATCAATATCCGGGGAGGGAAACTGGTTAGGAATGCTGTCGGGGTCGGGTTCTTTGACGTTGAATGGGGAAACTTACCACGACAGCGCTACTTCTTCGGATCCTTTCTCTGTATTGATCCAGGATAACTTCTGGACTGAGCCATTCGTATTGGATACCTCGGATACTGTAGATTTTAGTTTTTTGGGGTTTGGTGAGGGTGGAGTTTTTTCTCATGAACTTTCAAGTTATTATAATGACATCAATTTGTCCTAAAGGTGTATACAAGAGCTAGATCTGTGTATGTATGTAGAAGTGAGTTTGGTGAAAATTTTTATTTTTGAGGATGTTAAAATGGCAGAGAAGCGTGTAAAAAGTTGGAGAAGTAAAATCCAGTGCAAAAAAGTTACTCATAAAATATTCAGAATTAAACGTTCTATTTTTTACTTGCGAATACATATTTATGCCCTTAATATATGCATTGAGATCTTCTTTGCCAAAATGAATGGTTGAGATCTTCTATACCAAAATGAATGGTTAGATTGTTTTTCGTTAATAATATATACTGACATCATTGTGCCTCCAATTACGAACTTAGTAGGGATATTTTCAAGAGTACGTTACGTTTGCAAGTTTTATATATTTATAGGAGAACAGATTTTTTACCTGTCATTAAAATATTTTTGTTGGTTTTGATGAAAATACAACTTACATGTATATTTAATAAACATGCCACATATCATGTTTTTTAGTCAAAACCACTAAGAAAATTAGGTGGTGATATGTTACAAATACAAAAATTAAATAACGGTTTACAACGAAAGTTTATAAGGATGGTAAATTGCAAAAAACCGTAAAGTTCGAGTGACAAATTTTTTTCCCCCTATATTTATATATTATAGATATTAGGAACTGTATGGTAAAATTTCAAATAAAAGAGAAGTTATAATTTCACTTAACTTTAGGTCAGGAATTGTACAATAAATTTTCAAGTAAGAGAATATTAATTATAATTTCACGTAAATTCAAGAGTATAACAGGGTTTATCTATCGATGGTCTAATTTTTATCTAGGATAAGCCTATGAGCCCAATCTGGATTCACAAACCGCCGTGTACACATTCCTAGTATTAATACTGCAGGATGGGAATTATTTTAATTTGAGATTAAAAAGAGTAGCGGTATTTGTCAATTGAAGATCCGATTCGGCGATGGAGAGTACCATTTTTGTTCTTTTTATCTGATTGGCTTAAATCTGCTCTGCCGTCAACATTTCAACTATGTTTTGTCGACATACTCTTAAATTTACAGTCATTATTTTGAATCTGTCGTTCCCCTTTCAAATCTATCGTCATCCTCTCAAATTTATGTTTTCTAAAATCTGACTTTTTTGTGGTTTTAATCGATACAGTTTTACGCCAGATACACTCTTCCCATAAATCTGCATGTATCACTATTTTTGTAAGTTAAATCTGTTTAATATGAGCCTAACTGTGTAGCGTATTCGTTTTCAGCTTTTTCAGTTTCGGCTTGCATTTGTTACTTGCAATTTCTTATTTTGGCAAAAAATTTTGCGACGTTAGTTGTACACTCTAATTTAATTATATAATTTTTAAAGAAAAAGACTACCGGATATGAGATTTTGTGTTTCAAAACTCGAAATAATAATTTGAATTAAAGGAAAAAAATTCAAATATTTCATATCAAAAGATTTATATAAATTCACCGTAAGCTTGACAATATAGATATTAAGAGAATTTGAATTTCATTAGAACAAGAAATTATATACAAAAAATTTAATGAATTTGTTTGTCGTAATAATTAATTTAAATCCGTAACTCCCAAACACAACTTGGGTAAAAAGTTTGAGAGAATTAAAGCTAATTTAATATGCGGTACCGATAATACAGAGAAAATAATTATAATAATCAATCACGGCGTAACATCATTATCCTTCATTAATCATCATTAATTACAGGTCCGTGTTTAAGGATTGACTATTTGAGTTGAGTTTGTAATAACTAATAGGCCAGATAGGCATGGAGCACAGTGTTTTGAAAACCGGACCGGACCGTCCGGTCGAATCGGTTCAACCGGTGACCGGAGACGTATCCGGTTCGGTATGATGCTTAAAACCGGCGGGATTTGGATTAGGGCAGGACCGGAAAAATCGACCGGTTAACCGGCGGTTTCGGTCCTGAAAACCGGACCGGATCGCCGGTTGACGAATATACCCCCTTCTAAAAAAAAATAAAAAATTTATTTGCTCCTTTTTGGCTTTTGCTAGTCCGTTTCCCTTCTTCGGATTCTTCAATTCTTCTCTTCTTTGATCTTAAACCCAAAATCGATTTGACACAAAAAGGGTAATTTTTGGAACCCAAAATCTGTGCCCTGTCTGTCTTCCTTGATTTGACACAGCAATGATCTGTTTTTTTTTCTTTAGCGGATAGGGAGAGAGACCAGGTATAAATGGAGAGAGGGGGAAAGAGAAAGAGAAAGACCCCCAGGCGAAGACGATGAAGATCCTTAGCGGCGGAAATTGTTTGATGAAAACTTTTAAAGGAATGTATTTGGGCCTTGGGCTTTTTTAGGTTAGAGTAAGAGTATATATATATATATAGAGAGAGAGAGACTAAATAAAATATATATTTTTATTACCGTAATAATAGTATATATGGTTACTTTTGTGATATTATATTAATTTTTATGATAAAAATAAATGTTGCTATTATCAAAAAAATATAATTTCGTGTAATGAATTTCTTTTGAATATATTTTATAAAGAGTAGTAGTATTTTTATTTTGAATATTAAAACTTATATATATATATTAATATTTCATAATATTATATATATAATTTATAAAATAATAATTAATTATTTATTACATCATATCGGTTCGACCAGTGGTTAAACCGATCAAACCAGTAATCAGTAAGCTTGTCGGTTTGATCTCCGGTCCGATTTTAAAAACATTGATGGAGCATCATATGTACATAATGTTCATTCATAAATGTAGGTCAAATAATTATGCCTAAATTGATTTACTTTATCTAACCCATCAAAAATTATCTTATAAGCCAATGACGTCAACCGTGACGGCATCCGTAGTGACGCAATCACCATATTGATAATTTAGCGTCTAAGTAATTAATCATTTAAGAAATAAATAACTACTTTTCTAGCCAAGTTTTATTCATTAACTCGCTTTAAAGTATTTAATTTAGATTCGGTCAATTTATTACAAGTGAACTTAATTTTCACTGTGTAAATTAAATAGATTAGATTTGATCTTCTTTTTTTTTTGGTCAAAGGAGAGGCCAAAAGAACAATTAACTACTCTCCTCCATAACTAAAAACTCTAAGCTGCCAAGCGGAGGGCAATCCCACACAACCAATTGTTCCTGCAGACCATGTCCTGATCTTCTGTTCCTTGGGAGGATTTTACTTCTATTTTCTCAAAACTAATGGAAATTTGTGTAATTTGGCAGAACATCAATACATCTTTTTTTAAAAATATATCTAACATCTAATTCATTTAATTTGAGTATTTACGAACAATGTTCCTAAAAATTTGAACATAATACTTCTAATTAAATTATATTGTGCTAAATCGTTAAGTTTACTACTTAATAGTATACCGGTTATCCCTGTACAAATTTATTAATAATCATCAACAATAAGTATATATTGATTATTAAACTAGAAAATTATTCAAAATCATCCATTCAACAACTCTTTAAATATGCGAACTAATTAAAGAGCTTAAACCTAGAGTACATATGAGTTTAACATACATTTGATGTACCTTGTCTTTTGATTTGATCAAGTAAAAACGATGCTGATGTATACAGTTGAAGTTTGAAAAAATATAATAGATCCCCACCAACAACCTTTTATATATGTACATCATACATTCTTGTTACTCTTATCGAAAATTTACTATTAAACTCTAGAGCAAATTACATTTTTGGTCCCATAGGATTGGACGATTTGCAATTTTGGTCCCATTGTTTTAAAAAGTGACAATTTTAGTCCCGTAGATTTCAATTTGTGACAATTTTGGTCCCAATCGTTAAATGGTGGACGGAAACCGTTAAATGTTAGAAAAGTCAAATAAAATAATTGACAAAAAAATCCTAAAGAAATTCGTAGCCCAGTTGGTTAGGGCATTTTGTTCCAAGCCAAGGGTCCTGGGTTCAAACCCACGCCATTACCATTTTTTTCCTCAAACAATTATATGCTTAAATATATTTTAATTTTAATAATAATATAATAATATATTTATATTATATTACACGTAAATATATAATAATTACACGTATATGATATATTAATATATCATATTTAATACATAAAGTATATAAGTATTATTTTTTATAAATACATAATATATATTTTATATATTAATATTATATATATATATATATATATATATATATATTAGTGTATATAATATATAGTACATATATTATATATATACACGTAATATTATATATTTATATATAATATACACATATATATTATAGTACATATATTATATATATTACGTGTATATATAAATATATTAAATAATAAATATATTAAACAATATTATATTTATTTTAACATGATAATATATTATATTTTTATTTTAACATAGAAATATATTTATATTTTAAATAAAATTTAATAATATATTAAATTATAAATATTTTAAATAATATTTAATAAATATATTAAATTATAAATATTTTAAAAATATTTTAACATAATAATATATTATATTTACTATATACTATATAAATTAATATATATATATACGTTTAAAATGTATATTTTGTATTTATAAAAAATAATATTTATATACTATGATGAGGCCTGAAAATCACTCTCGAATCAGAGCCGTCCACGTGGCAGCACACCGCTGACTAATACCCTGACGCTCGCCTTGGTGGGCTCATGGGCCTTCACTCCGCTCAAATGCCAGCTAATGTCACCCATCAGTCAGCGGGTGACCATTCGGACCAAGGGCCCTAACCAATGGGTTTGACGCTCGGATAGCGGCCCTCAGGGTTATCCTTCACAGGGAAGCACCCCCATGAGGGCCCCACTAAGACGCTCCGGATTCCGACGCTCAAGGGTCATATATCGCGGGGAGGCCATCCATGCACTCTTCGAGCGTCACTAGCGTTCGGGCATGACCATGCCCCGTTTCGTTGGATCCGAACCTCGGCAGAAAGAATCCTAGGCCCATCCCCCGCATAACCCTCGTCAACAACCTCTGACACAAAAGTACTGTGCCCCGCGCACCTGACACGCCGTCACCCTTTTCAGGGATGTCATTCTCACTCCACCAAAGTCTGACGCGTGTTAGGGCAACACAGGTTTGGGACCACATGGTCAATTTACCCATTTACCCCCATCCCTAACATATAAATAAGAGAGAAGTCATGCATTTCCTCCCAAGTGATCATCTGCATACTAGACCACACACACTGTTCTGGGCATTTTCTCGTTGATCTTCCCAAGCTTTTCATTTCGCCACAGTAACACTACCTTTGAAGCTTGCATACTTGGTGTTATCCTAGCTGGAAGAACCCACGCTCAAAAGGAAACCCAGATCCTGAGGCTCTCACGCCTGTGATGGTCTTTCCCTTTTCAAACAAATTCTAAAGTGTTGTTGCATTAGGAAACTCAGATTCTTTGCACCATCATTTTTGGCGCCGTCTGTGGGAAAGAAATTCAGCGGTTGATCGCCGGGGGGCATCTCAAAGAATTTGTGAAAGTACTAGAGGGGTACGATGAGCATTGCCAAGCGCTCGAAAGAAGAAGAAGCCGCTCACGCTCCCGAAGTCCTCGTCGCCAGCGCCCTGAGACCAGCGAACGCAATAAAGGGAAAGGGGTAGACATGGAAAATCAACCCTTTGCGGTCATTCACATGATTGCGGGAGGCCCCTCGGGAGGCGACTCCAATGCTTCCCGCCGCCGCCACGTACGGAGCTATAATCAAAGGCCGGCACTCCCTCGCTCAGTGCTCTCCGTGGACAGCTCACCACGCTCAAAAGAGGATGATGTTATAGGGTTTACAGAGAAAGATCTTGAACACATTGTAACACCCCATGGGATAGGAAAAACCTCTGACTGTCCCATGGTGGTTAATTTAGACGTTCATAACCACACTGTAAAGAGGGTTTTATTCGATAGTGGAAGCTCTGTGAACGTTCTCCCTTACTCAACGTTTCAACAAATGAATATAACAAACATCCCCCTCGAGCCTCTCAGAACTGCCCTCGTAGGGTTTGGAGGCTCTGAGATCGTCCCTCGCGGACAAATTCGCTTGGCCACCTCTTTTGGTCGCGCCCCACAGCGAAAAACTCTGAGCGTCCTCTACACCATCGTCGAGGTGGATCTTCCTTACAACATCATCATTGGGCGCCCAGCCCTCGTGGATTTCAAGGCTGTAATTTCCACCTATCATCAAAAGGTCAAGTTCCCAACCCCCGAGGGTACCGGAGAAATTCTGTGCAACGTCAAAGAAGCTTGGGAATGCTATATACTTTCGCTTCGGAGCCACAAGCCCAAACAATCCATTCAACCTGGGTCTACTAAGAAATCTGTTGATTTCCCAGAGTTAAATGAGGATGGCCCTGAGCGCAAAAGAGCCAAGCTGAACCGAAAGAAGAATAAAAAGAAGACAGCTGGAGACGTTCAGTGCTCGGAGAGTGGGCCGCCGGGGGCCGTCGACGGTTCTTCCTCAGAAAACGAGGGTGATGAGCCCAAGAATACTCTCACTGGAAAGAAACGAGCGTTAGAAGCACCGAGGCCGGAAGTTCGGATTGAACCCACTGAGGAGTTTTTGACCGTCGAATTGGAGCCTGGAAATCCAGATAAAACAACCCAGATTGGCTCGAGCCTGGATGGGCCCTCGCAAGTTTTGATGATCGACTTCCTAAGGGAGAATCTTGACGTTTTTGCGTGGAAAGCTTCTGACCTCACCGGAATAGATCCGAGCGTCATTGTCCACAGGTTGAACGTGGATCCAACCTTCAAGCCCATCAAACAGAAGAAGAGGGACGTTCATGGATTCAGGAAACGGGTCATCGAAGAAGAGGTTAATAAATTGCTTGATGCTCAGTATATTGAGGAGATCTTATATCCGGAATGGCTCTGCAATGTGGTGCTCGTTCCAAAGAGCGCCAATAAGTGGCGCATGTGCAACGACTTCACAGATCTTAACAAAGCGTGCCCAAAAGATCATTACCCACTACCGAGGATCGATCAGTTGGTAGATTCTACAGCCGGATGTGAACTCATGAGTATGATGGACGCCTTTCAAGGATATTATCAAATCTTCATGGCGCCCGAGGATCGCCCCAAGACTGCGTTTGTTGTGCATTTAGGTGTTTACTGTTTCAAAGTCATGCCCTTCGGGCTCAAAAACGCGGGAGCGACTTATCAACGCCTTGTCAATAGGATGTTCGAGCGCGAGATTGGAAAATCTATGGAGGTATATGTGGATGATATGATAGTCAAGAGTGAGCGCCAACACTCCCATCTGGAAGATCTCAAGCACACTTTCGACATCCTTCGTCGCTACGGAATGAAGTTGAATCCCTCAAAATGCACCTTTGGCGTTCGAGGAGGTAAGTTCCTGGGATACATGGTTAGTCAACGTGGCATAGAGGCAAACCCCGAGAAGATTAGAGCCATCCTGGACATACCCTCCCCTCGTAATCTGAGAGAGGTCCAGGTGCTCGTGGGAAAGATCATTTCACTAAATAGGTTCATCTCCCGCTCGGCGGACCGGAACTTACCCTTCTTTAAAATTTTGCGCAACGCTCGAAACTTTTCCTGGAACGAGGACTGCGAAAAGGCCTTACAGAGCATGAAACAGTACTTGACGAGCGCGCCTCTGCTGACCAAACCGGTCCCGGGGGAAAACCTGTTTGTCTATCTATCAGTTTCTTTAGAAGCCACGAGCGCTGTCCTCGTAGCAATCCGCGAGCGTAAGCATATGCCGGTATATTACCTGAGCAAAACTCTACAGGGGGCCGAGAAAAGATACATGGAAATTGAGAAATTTGCCTTTGCGCTCGTTAACGCGTCCCGAAGGTTGAGGCCATATTTTCAAGCTCACTCCATCACAGTGCTAACAGATCAACCACTCAAGCAAGTCCTATCCAAGCCGGATGTTTCGGGAAGGTTAATTAAATGGGCCATTGAACTCAGTCAATTTGATATCTCCTTCGAGCCACGTACAGCCATACAGGCTCAGGCAGTGGCAGATTTGTTGGTAGAACGTTTCAATTTGGAGACTGTGCCGCAGGAGGACGAGGGTTTATGGCTTTTGCACACGGATGGCTCCTCGACCTCACAAGGGGGCGGTGCCGGGGTGACCCTCAGGGATCCCCTCGGAACAGAAGTTGACTACGCAATCAAGCTAGCGTTTCAAGTCAACAACAATGAAGCCGAATATGAGGCACTCATCCAAGGGCTCAGGATTGCGCTCCAAAATGGTGCCGCTCGTGTCACAGCATACGTTGATTCGCAGTTGATAGCGAGTCAAATTGATGGTAGTTATGAGGCTCGAGAAGCCACAATGGCACGGTATCTATCGAGCGCCAAGGAAGAGATAGCCAAGTTCAAGGAATTCCATCTTTTGCAAGTTCCGAGAGCAGAAAACGAACGCGCTGACGCTCTCTCGAAGTTTGCGTCCGCTCTTGACGGCCACAGTGAACGCGTAGTTACGTTTCTGAGAACAGAGGAACCACTGATAAGTAAAGGCGAACCCTCGAAAGAAGTGCACATGATTGACCCCTCCGAGCCTTGCTGGCTTGACGAGATTGTCAGATTCCTCCGGGATGGAACATGCCCGAGCGACAAAGTTGAGGCTCGGAAGATCAAAAGTAAGGCCCCTCGTTTCTCGTTGGATACCGAGGGTAGATTATTCAAACGATCCTTCCAGGGCCCACCGATGCGATGTTTAAGACCCTCGCAAGCTAAAGAAGTTTTAGAGCATGTACACAGTGGAAGTTGTGGAAACCACTCGGGCGGACGAATCTTGGCAAAGAAAATTTTAAGGAGTGGATTTTATTGGCCCTCGGTATTGCAGGATGCCATTCAATATTCCAAGAAGTGTCCCAAGTGCCAGTTCCACTCCAACACTCCCCAGTTGCCGGCAGCTCAAATGATTCCTATTGATGTTTCCTGGCCTTTTGATCAGTGGGGCATTGATATCGTGGGACCTCTCCCAATGGCGGTCGGGCAAAAGAAGTTCGTAATACTTGCTGTGGATTACTTCACCAAGTGGGCTGAAGCAGAAGCGGTCGCCAAAATAACGTTCAAAGTTGTGAGAGATTTCATTTGGAAGAATATCATCTGCAGATACGGCATCCCGAGGGTGCTCATCTCAGATAACGGTTCCCAGTTTATTGCTGCGGACACGAGGGATTGGTGCTATGAATTAGGGATCGAGCAACGATTCACTTCCGTGGGCCACCCTCAAGCTAATGGTCAGGCTGAAGTGACCAACCGAACCATACTCCAGCATTTGAAAACGATGCTCGAGAGTAAGAAAGGAGAATGGGCTGAAGAGCTTCAGGGAGCTCTGTGGGCTTATCGTACTACTCCGCGAGCGGCAACGGGGGAAACCCCTTATTCCCTCGTGTACGGCTCTGAGGCCATGATACCTGCGGAAATTGCACAAGAATCCGCACGCGTAGCCTATTTCGAGCCTACAGTCAACGACGTCAATAGAGCGCTCGAGTTAGATTTGCTGGATGAAAGGAGGGACTCTGCGTGGGCACGTATTCACAAATACAAAGCAACCGTCGCTCGTCAGTACAATAAACGTGTTAAAGAAAGGACTTTCCAGCTAGGGGACTTGGTCCTCAAAAAAGTTGAAGTCTCAAAACACGTAGGCAAGTTGGACCCTAATTGGGAAGGCCCCTTCAAAGTCATTCAAGTACGAGCGAATAACACCTACTTGCTAGAAACTTTGCAAGGCGAGCGTCTTCCTAGGCCATGGAATGCATATAACCTTAGAAGGTTCTACGTGTAAACTTCAACCTCTTTGTAATGGCCCGTCCGCGGCATGAGATGTTTTTCTTTGATGAAAAGCGCGTTGTAATAATTCCCAGGAATGCATTTATAACAGTAAGTATTTAATTCTTTGATTTTGTTATCTATTTATTTTCTTATTTGATCTAATGATTCGAGCGCCAAAAGGCCTACTCCGTGTTGAGCATCCTCCACGTTGAACGGTCTACGCAATACATCAATTGTTTCAAAACTACACTGTCCAGGTGTTGATATTCATCCACCTATAACAATTTGAGCGATTTGTAAGAACAAATCCTAAAGAATGAGCGCGTCGGACAGTGGGGAGCGCAACGCTCAACTTACGCCAGCTGAGTGCTCATCGCTCCAGTTTGTGCCCGTAAGAACCCCCTCTGACCCTCATCCAATTGGGTAAGAGCACGCTCGTAAATAGTGGATGCCACTAACACTACAGCTACGCTCGTTTTAACCCTTACTAAGCCAACCCTACAGGCCAAATGTCTACGGCCGATACTCAACTGAATCTTTAGGGATTTCCTAAGTTCAAATTCAAACCTCAAGGAGAATATGGCCTGGGAATATTCATAACAATCACCCTCGCGCCTGAGTTTCCTCAAAGGTTTTCTAAGTCCAAATACACAGTTCATTTTTACTGAGGCCTGGGAGCCTTCCTAAGGGTCACCCTCGCGCCCATACTTGCAATAAGCCAGCCGCCTAGCGTCGCGAGCATCTAAGCTTAATTTGCATGATGACGAATGTCAGAGGACCGTCGTAAAAGACGCCTTGGCCTACTTACACACTAATCGCAAACGCTCAAACAAGCAGATTTCGATATGAAAGCTTCAAAGCTCAACAAGTTTACATCATTCACCATCCAAGAGCAAAGAAAAACCATTCAAACAATAAAGCAGTAGAGAAAGAAAGCTAAAGTATGAAAAGAAAATCAATACGTTAAAGGAATAACAGGAGGGTTAAATACAAGCATAAGATGTTCATAATAATGGAAAGGAATTTAAAACAGCAAGGGATCAGCATAGAGAGATTCAATGGGCCGGAGCGTCTGGTTCAGGAGGGGCTGTTGCTAGGGGAACTGGAGCCAGTACGTTAGCATCAGAGGTATGATCCTCGCCGGGCTCATCCGCATCCGCTACGTCCATAAGAGTGCCTTCATCTTCAATCAAGAGAGGCTCGGGATCCCTCCGGTTTGCGGCAATAAACTCCCTCTGGAGCGTTTCCACCAGCTCCTGATACTCGGGCTCCGCTAGATTATCCGTGGGATCCTCCTCCTGGACCATTGGCTCGCCGTTCTCATCAAGATCCATGCGCAGACGAGCGTCGGTACGAGCGCTTTCCGGAGCCAGTCCAAACCTCACCATCTGCCCAATCGCCTTGTGAAAGAAGCGTCGAGCATTATCGAAGCATTGGATGTTGGCCGCAAACACAAAGGCCTTAGAGCGCACGAACTTCTTCACCGCCTCCCAAGATACCTTCGCTTCCAAGCCCTGTATTTTGCCCTGCAAATCAGCGAAGGCCTTGTTGGCCACCTCATTCTGGCGGGTGCTCTCCGCTAGCTGCACACCCAGTTCTCCGTTTTGAGCCCTCAGCTGGTCTCGCTCCTCCTTCATTTTCTTGTGACGCTCGTCCAAAGTAAGATAGGCCTCGTCCGTCTTACGAAGGTTCTCCCTTGCCTGATCCAAATCACGTTGGGCCGTAGTCAGCTGAGCGTGGAGGTTATTGTAGTCTTCTTGCAGTTGGACTGGGTCAGAGACACGCAGCAATTTTTTGTACTTGGCCTTATGGTTGGAATATGCTTGCGCTCGACCCTGCAAGTTCTTTAGTCTCGGGATTACCTCCTGGGAAACAGTAAACGAGGGTCATAATCCGAGCGTGGAAGGAAGAAAGGAAAACTTGGTAAAGGGGAATACAAACTTACCGTCAGGAGAACATGGCAGGCATCATCCGCGACCCGAGCGGCGTCATGCTCGTTCAATTTATCGTGGTCAGCAGAAAATTGGAGCTTTCCGACGATGTCGGAGACCATATTAACAGAGAAGGCGCTCTTTTTCAGTAGGACGGGACCGTCCTTCCTTTGGCGCTTGTACCGAGCGTCGCCCCGGCAACCAATCTTCCAAAAATCTTCATCCTCAGACGATGAAGTGTCGCTGCCCTCGCCACGGTGGCCCACAACCACCTCCTTCCCCTTGCCGGAAATAGGGAGGGAGTCCGGCATCCTTTTCCTTTTCCCCTGGCGATCAGCCCGGAGAGTTTCATGGATACGGATGTGCTCCCCCGAGCGGTTCCGTGACCCGCTGGAACTGAGGGAAATTGGGCCCACGGGGGCAGCCGGCGGAGGAGTGGCCTCGTGGGTACCCTCCAACGTTAAATCCTCGATTGGGCCCCTCGGAGGAACTTCATTTCCTGCGCCCCCACGGGCCTGCCCTTGTCCTCTGCCCGCCGCTCGACGGTTTACCCTCGCCCTCGGTGGGCGGTCCTGCTGTGTTTGCGGCTGTTGAGGATCCGCGGCGGGCCCTTGAGCACCCAACATCCTTGAAAGGGCCTCAGCATTCATCCCTCGTGAGAGTATTTGGATACCTGCAAATGAAGGGGAACGAGCGTCAGAAGAACGGTTGTTTGAACTATATAAACAAGGAAACAGGGATAACTGCCAGTCAGAGAACTATTCTAAAGGTTAGAGATGTTAGTTCCTAGAATCTAACCGTCGAGGGCCATGATGTCAGTGGGCGGATGGAGTATCATTTCAGGGGGGCAGGATAATCCGTATCGGAACAACACTCCTTCATTCTTCACTAAAGTCTCCGCCTCAATCCACTTCTTTTCAGCCCTCATCTCGAGCGCCAACCCCATCGCCCACTCCTCAAAATCCTTGTTCCTCATCCTCTCCCTAATCAGTGGACCCTCACCATGAACCAGCCATTGTCGGTGAACTCCGAAAATTCCCCCGGGAGCCCCCACGAAAAAATATTTCTCCTTCCAGTGCTCGCCATATGAGGAAGATGGAGAATTTATCATCTTAAAGCCTGATTTGGCCTGAGCGTAGTAAAATCCATCTGTGGGCGACGAGCGTGGTGAGCGGGCCGCTTGGATCAAGCTGTCAAAATTGATGATCGAGGGTGCTTTGCCCAGGGCCTTCATCGTTATTATGAACGTGTTGATTAGGGCTATGCCGTTGGGAAGAATTTGTGAAGGGCAAAGCCCTAAGTGTTGGTAGATGTTGGCGGCCTCGCGAGCGATGGGAAACCTCAGACCCCCAGCAAGAACGGCGTCCCAGTATACAGTCAGCATCCCGGGCGGTGGTCGATTGACTCTTTCTCCCTCCTCCGGGAGCCTCGTGGGAAACACGGCTTCATCCCAATATGCCTTCGCCCTCAACTCATCCAAGTCACCGAGGGTCAGAATACTCTCAATTTCTTCCGGAGACCTGTCAGTCTGATGGCGGTTGTCTTGCCTTACTCGAGTGACAGGCTCCTTGCCTCTCCTGTGACGCCTCCTGGAAGGTTCCGCCTCGAATGGACGCCCGGATGGTCCCGCTTCACCCTCGGGAGCCGCCATCGCTACTGTGATCCTGTGATCTTGGGGTCTCACAGCACTGTTCAAAACTGGGAGGGTTCTTTCCCCTTGTCTCATCATCTCCATCACATTGTCCATCTCCTCAAAAGGATCTTCCTGCTCACCGAGAACACGCTCGTCCATCCCTTGAACAACATCGTTCACCTCTTCCTCCCCGGCGTCAACTGGAGCCTGGGCCACCGATATAGCCATGGGAATACCTCCAACTGGGTGCGCCCTAGTTAGGGGAACGGCCACGGGGACATCGCCATGAGGAGAAGAGCTCCCCACGGACATCTCCTCAATCTCCCGCACATAATCATCGGCTTGATTTCCGGCCATGGTCAATTTTCAATTTTTCGGAAATGGGATTTCTCACAGAAAGATTAAGGGAGGATAAAGCTTCCAGGAACAAATTCAACGGTGGGTAGTGGTTTCTCCTTCAGGGGTTTGTCTCACACAACCTAAAGCTAATGTTAGTACGGGGAAAATCAGAAGAAGAATCAGAAATTTTTTTACCTAAGATGTGGAGAAGAAGAATTTCGCCGGAGCAAAGGACTCTTGCTATGGATATGCTTGAAGGAAGTCTGAATGCGTGAAAAAAGCTTCCAAGGCCCTGCAAACCCTCATTTATAGGGGAGGTGGAGCATGGATTGGGGTTGAAATTTCAAAAATGCAATCATTTCCCGCCTAGGAAACCCCCCACTTTTGGTAACCGCCTCACGTCTCCCGGAGTCCACGCGCCCACGTTCCCACTCAGCATTAAATGCGGACTTGACAGCATTTAATGCGATGTCAGTTTGTGTCCGTTACAGAAGGCCAGCAGTCTCCTCGAGGGTAATGCCCCGTCCCTCGGATATTTGAAATTCAGGATCCCTCCTTTATAAATTCTACAGTACGCTCGACGCGATACTACAGAATTTGGGGGGCAAAATGATGAGGCCTGAAAATCACTCTCGAATCAGAGCCGTCCACGTGGCAGCACACCGCTGACTAATACCCTGACGCTCGCCTTGGTGGGCTCATGGGCCTTCACTCCGCTCAAATGCCAGCTAATGTCACCCATCAGTCAGCGGGTGACCAATCGGACCAAGGGCCCTAACCAATGGGTTTGACGCTCGGATAGCGGCCCTCAGGGTTATCCTTCACAGGGAAGCACCCCCATGAGGGCCCCACTAAGACGCTCGGGATTCCGACGCTCAAGGGTCATATATCGCGGGGAGGCCATCCATGCACTCTTCGAGCGTCACTAGCGTTCGGGCATGACCATGCCCCGTTTCGTTGGATCCGAACCTCGGCAGAAAGAATCCTAGGCCCATCCCCCGCATAACCCTCGTCAACAACCTCTGACACAAAAGTACTGTGCCCCGCGCACCTGACACGCCGTCACCCTTTTCAGGGATGTCATTCTCACTCCACCAAAGTCTGACGCGTGTTAGGGCAACACAGGTTTGGGACCACATGGTCAATTTACCCATTTACCCCCATCCCTAACATATAAATAAGAGAGAAGTCATGCATTTCCTCCCAAGTGATCATCTGCATACTAGACCACACACACTGTTCTGGGCATTTTCTCGTTGATCTTCCCAAGCTTTTCATTTCGCCACAGTAACACTACCTTTGAAGCTTGCATACTTGGTGTTATCCTAGCTGGAAGAACCCACGCTCAAAAGGAAACCCAGATCCTGAGGCTCTCACGCCTGTGATGGTCTTTCCCTTTTCAAACAAATTCTAAAGTGTTGTTGCATTAGGAAACTCAGATTCTTTGCACCATCATACTATATATATTAAATATTATGTATTTATATATTATATTATATATTATATTATATACATTAATATATACAGATATATATAATATTAATATATATAATATATAATATGTATATGTATAAAATGTATATTTTGTATTTATACAAAATAATATTTATATACTATATATATTAAATATTATGTATTTATATATTATATTATATATTATACACATTAATATATACATATATATATAATATTAATATATATAATATATAATATGATGAGGCCTGAAAATCACTCTCGAATCAGAGCCGTCCACGTGGCAGCACACCGCTGACTAATGCCCTGACGCTCGCCTTAGTGGGCTCATGGGCCTTCACGCCGCTCGAATGCCAGCTAATGTCACCCATCAGTCAGCGGATGACCATTCGGGCCAAGGGCCCCAACCAATGGGTTTGACGCTCGGATAGCGGCCCTCAGGGTTATCCTTCACAGGGAAGCACCCACACGAGGGCCCCACTGATATGCTCGGGATTCCGACGCTCAAGGGTCATATGTCGCGGGGAGGCCATCCATGCATTCTTCGAGCGTCACCAACGTTCGGGCATGACCATGCCCCGTTTCGTTGGATCCGAACCTCGGCAGAAAGAATCCTAGGCCCATCCCCCGCATAACCCTCGTCAACAACCTCTGACACAAAAGTACTGTGCCCCGCGCACCTGACACGCCGTCACCCTTTTCAGGGATGTCCTTCTCACTCCACCAAAGTCTGACGCGTGTTAGGGCAACACAGGTTTGGGACCACATGGTCAATTTACCCATTTGCCCCCATCCCTAACATATAAATAAGAGAGAAAGTCATGCATTTTCTCCCAAGTAATCTTCTGCACAAAAACCATACACACTGTTCTGGGCATTTCTCGGCTGACCTTCTCAAGCTTTTTATTTCGCCACCGTAACACTACCATTGTAGCTTGCGCATTTGGTGTTATCCTAGCTGGAAGAACCCACGCTCAAAAGGAAACCCAGATCCTGAGGCTCTTACGCCTGTGATGGTCTTTCCCTTTTCAAACAAATTCTAAAGTGTTGTTGCATTAGGAAACTCAGATTCTTTGCACCATCATTTTTGGCGCCGTCTGTGGGAAATCCATCATCACCATCTTTGGTATTGCCATTTTTCTTCCTCTGAAAGCTAGTTGAAAAGTAACACCCAAACCTTGAATCATGGTAACTGCGACAAGATCAGGAGCATTGAGAGAGAGAGGATCCCTTCCCCCCGTCAACGAGGAGAACCCGGAAGGCAACGTCCCCGCCGGGGAAGTAAACCCCCCAGCTGCAGGAAACGGGGGTGAGAACACGGAACCTGCGGGGGCAAATCTCCAGTTAGGAGGAAATGTCGTGGGAGGACCTAGCACCGTTGTTCCTCCAGCAGCTCCCGCCGCCCATGCTTCCTATCCGTACACCGGGATGTATCCCATGGCCATGCCACCTCCGGGATACTCGTTCATGCAGCCAGGGCTGATGCCCGGAATGTTACCGGCGATCCAGCCTTACCAGGTGGGGACTCTGAATCTCCCCACCTCTTTGCCAAGAGAAATACAGGGGGTGGAGATGCCCCAAGTTACTAGCCAACAACTTCAGGCGCTATATGCGCAGTGCGAAAGTCAAGCGGTGCAGAACGCCTGGGAGCATTTCACGGCCGCATACTTCCCATCTCAGGCTGGCGCTCGTCTGGCCCCACCACTGGGCGGGCTCCCCGCACATCCCCTGACAATGGCCCAGAACGCGTTAAGGGCACAGCAACCTCCCCAACCGCCGAATCCGGAGAATGAAGCCCCACCGAGGGTCCAACCAGAACGACCTGGGGGAGGAGACGAGAGGGCCCCTCGAAATGAGGTGGCCGGAGAAAATGAAGAGGTCCAGTCAAGGGCCACAAGGAGGGCAAACCGCAGAAATGTCGGTGACCCTCAATTAGCAGCTGTGCAGGATCAGATACGAGGGCTCCAAAACGTGGTAGAGCAGCTCTCTCGAGCGCGGTCTCACGCTTCCCGCGATGGGGGCGAGAGGTCCAAGGCCAGAGACGCTCGGCGACCACGTAGCCCCGTTTCCCACCGAAGAAAAGAGGCCAGCTATGAAGATCCCGACGAGCGAGACTACAGGATCATGGCGGGCGATTCCCCCCTCGTCGAGGAAGTTCTGATGACCCGTGCAGGGAAGGGTAAAATTCCCTCATCAATCAACAGATATGATGGTACTACAGATCCGGCCGAGCATCTGGATCATTTCGTGCATCTTATGCATCTCTATGACCATCCGGACAACTACTGGGCCAAGGTGTTTGTCACTTCACTCACAGGAATGGCCCAAGAATGGTACAAAAAGCTCCCCCCACGCTCCATCCGAGGGTACTATGACCTGACGGATGCTTTTGTCAGCCACTTCAATTCACTGAAAGCGCCAGCCCCGGCCGCGACCGCTCTTTATAGCCTGGTCCAAGGGCCGAACGAGACCCTCAGATCTTTCATGGGGAGGTTCAATAAAGAAATCTTGCTGGTTGAAAAGCCCTCGATGGACTTCTTGAGGCACGTGCTGTTTGGAGCCATCAACATGAAGCATTACGTCAGCAAGGAGTTTGTGGAGGAAGTGGCCAAGAAGAAACCACGCTCGTTGATGGAGATTAGAGAGATTGCAGATTCCTTCTTTACCCTCGAGGATATGTATATTGCGAGGGATCAGAAGATGGCCAATGCCCCTCGCCCCTCCAGAAACCACGAGGACAAAGGGGAGTCCCACCGGAATCATCGACGCAGCCCCATACCCGCTCGCCGTCATTCCTCTCCCCCGCGGAGGCTCGAGCGTGTCCCCCTCAATCGCCCAATTGCCGAAGTATATTCTCTGGCGGACCAGAAGCTGTTCAAAAGGCCACCCAAGCTGAGAGAGACTGAGGCACAGAAGCGCTCGGGGAAATACTGCGCTTTCCACAAGCAAAAGGGGCATGACACTAATGAATGCCGCCACTTGGAAAAGGAGATCCAGCGATTGATTGCTGGGGGGCACCTCAAGGAGTTTGTAAAAGTACTGGAAGGGTACGACGAACATTGCGCAGGACGGGCGCTAGAAAGAAGGAGAAGTCGCTCACGTTCCCGTAGTCCTCGTCGCCAGCGCCCGGAAACCATCGAGCGCAACAAAGGGAAAGGGGTAGACATGGATAATCAGCCCTTTGCGGTCATTCACATGATTGCGGGAGGGCCCTCGGGGGGCGACTCCAATGCTTCCCGTCGCCGCCATGTACGAAGCTACAATCAAAGGCCGGCACTCCCTCGCTCAGTGCTCTCCGTGAACAGCTCACCACGCTCAAAAGAGGATGATGTTATAGGATTTACAGAGAAAGATCTTGAACACATTGTAACACCCCATGGGATAGGAAAAACCTCTGACTGTCCCATGGTGGTTAGTTTAGACGTTCATAACCACACTGTAAAGAGGGTTTTATTCGATAGTGGAAGCTCTGTGAACGTTCTCCCTTACTCAACGTTTCAACAAATGAATATAACAAACATCCCCCTCGAGCCTCTCAGAACTGCCCTCGTAGGGTTTGGAGGCTCTGAGATCGTCCCTCGTGGACAAATTCGCTTGGCCACCTCTTTTGGTCGCGCCCCACGGCGAAAAACTTTGAGCGTCCTCTACACCATCGTCGAGGTGGATCTTCCTTACAACATCATCATTGGGCGCCCAGCCCTCGTGGATTTCAAGGCTGTAATTTCCACCTATCATCAAAAGGTCAAGTTCCCAACCCCCGAGGGTACCGGAGAAATTCTGTGCAACGTAAAAGAAGCTTGGGAATGCTATATACTTTCGCTTCGGAGCCACAAGCCCAAACAATCCATTCAACCTGGGTCTACTAAGAAATCTGTTGATTTCCCAGAGTTAAATGAGGATGGCCCTGAGCGCAAAAGAGCCAAGCTGAACCGAAAGAAGAATAAAAAGAAGACAGCGGGAGACGTTCAGTGCTCGGAGAGTGGGCCGCCGGGGGCCGTCGACGGTTCTTCCTCAGAAAACGACGGTGATGAGCCCAAGAATATTCTCACTGGAAAGAAACGAGCGTTAGAAGCACCGAGGCCGGAAGTTCGGATTGAACCCACTGAGGAGTTTTTGACCGTCGAATTGGAGCCTGGAAATCCAGATAAAACAACCCAGATTGGCTTGAGCCTGGATGGGCCCTCGCAAGTTTTGATGATCGACTTCCTAAGGGAGAATCTTGACGTGTTTGCGTGGAAAGCTTCTGACCTCACCGGAATAGATCCGAGCGTCATTGTCCACAGGTTGAACGTGGATCCAACCTTCAAGCCCGTCAAACAGAAGAAGAGGGACGTTCATGGATTCAGGAAACGGGTCATCGAAGAAGAGGTTAATAAATTGCTTGATGCTCAGTATATTGAGGAGATCTTATATCCAGAATGGCTCTGCAATGTGGTGCTCGTTCCAAAGAGCGCCAATAAGTGGCGCATGTGCAACGACTTCACAGATCTTAACAAAGCGTGCCCAAAAGATCATTATCCACTACCGAGGATCGATCAGTTGGTAGATTCTACAGCCGGATGTGAACTCATGAGTATGATGGACGCCTTTCAAGGATATTATCAAATCTTCATGGCGCCCGAGGATCGCCCCAAGACTGCGTTTGTTGTGCATTTAGGTGTTTACTGTTTCAAAGTCATGCCCTTCGGGCTCAAAAACGCGGGAGCGACTTATCAACGCCTTGTCAATAGGATGTTCGAGCGCGAGATTGGAAAATCTATGGAGGTATATGTGGATGATATGATAGTCAAGAGTGAGCGCCAACACTCCCATCTGGAAGATCTCAAGCAGACTTTCGACGTCCTTCGTCGCTACGGAATGAAGTTGAATCCCTCAAAATGCACCTTTGGCGTTCGAGGAGGTAAATTCCTGGGATACATGGTTAGTCAACGTGGCATAGAGGCAAACCCCGAGAAGATTAGAGCCATCCTGGACATACCCTCCCCGCGTAATCTGAGAGAGGTCCAGGTGCTCGTGGGAAAGATCATTTCACTAAATAGGTTCATCTCCCGCTCGGCGGACCGGAACTTACCCTTCTTTAAAATTTTGCGCAACGCTCGAAACTTTTCCTGGAACGAGGACTGCGAAAAGGCCTTACAGAGCATGAAACAGTACTTGGCGAGCGCGCCTCTGCTGACCAAACCGCTCCCGGGGGAAAACCTGTTTGTATATCTGTCAGTTTCTTTAGAAGCCACGAGCGCTGTCCTCGTATCAATCCGCGAGCGTAAGCATATGCCGGTATATTACCTGAGCAAAACTCTACAGGGGGCCGAGAAAAGATACATGGAAATTGAGAAATTCGCCTTTGCGCTCGTTAACGCATCCAGAAGGTTGAGGCCATATTTTCAAGCTCACTCCATCACAGTGCTAACAGATCAACCACTCAAGCAAGTCCTATCCAAGCCGGATGTTTCGGGAAGGTTAATTAAATGGGCCATTGAACTCAGTCAATTTGATATCTCCTTCGAGCCACGTACAGCCATACAGGCTCAGGCAGTGGCAGATTTGTTGGTAGAACGTTTCAATTTGGAGACTGTGCCGCAGGAGGACGAGGGTTTATGGCTTTTGCACACGGATGGCTCCTCGACCTCACAAGGGGGCGGTGCCGGGGTGACCCTCAGGGATCCCCTCGGAACAGAAGTTGACTACGCAATCAAGCTAGCGTTTCAAGTCACCAACAATGAAGCCGAATATGAGGCACTCATCCAAGGGCTCAGGATTGCGCTTCAAAATGGGGCCGCTCGTGTCACAGCATATGTTGATTCGCAGTTGATCGCGAGTCAAATTGATGGTAGTTATGAGGCCCGAGAAGCCACAATGGCACGGTATCTATCGAGCGCCAAGGAAGAGATAGCCAAGTTCAGGGAATTCCATCTTTTGCAAGTTCCGAGAGCAGAGAACGAACGCGCTGACGCTCTCTCGAAGTTTGCGTCCGCTCTTGACGGCCACAGTGAACGCGTAGTTACGTTTCTGAGAACAGAGGAACCACTGATAAGTAAAGGCGAACCCTTGAAAGAAGTGCACATGATTGACCCCTCCGAGCCTTGCTGGCTTGACGAGATTGTCAGATTCCTCCGGGATGGAACATGCCCGAGTGACAAAGTTGAGGCTCGAAAGATCAAAAGTAAGGCCCCTCGTTTCTCGTTGGATACCGAGGGCAGATTATTCAAACGATCCTTCCAGGGTCCACCAATGCGATGTTTAAGACCCTCGCAAGCTAAAGAAGTTTTAGAGCATGTACACAGTGGAAGTTGTGGAAACCACTCGGGCGGACGAATCTTGGCGAAGAAAATTTTAAGGAGTGGATTTTATTGGCCCTCGGTATTGCAGGATGCCATTCAATATTCCAAGAAGTGCCCCAAGTGCCAGTTCCACTCCAACACTCCCCAGTTGCCGGCAGCTCAAATGATTCCTATTGATGTTTCCTGGCCTTTTGATCAGTGGGGCATTGATATCGTGGGACCTCTCCCAATGGCGGTCGGGCAAAAGAAGTTCGTAATACTTGCTGTGGATTACTTCACCAAGTGGGCTGAAGCAGAAGCGGTCGCCAAAATAACGTTCAAAGTTGTGAGAGATTTCATTTGGAAGAATATCATCTGCAGATACGGCATCCCGAGGGTGCTCATCTCAGATAACGGTTCCCAGTTTATTGCTGCGGATACGAGGGATTGGTGCTATGAATTAGGGATCGAGCAACGATTCACTTCCGTGGGCCACCCTCAAGCTAATGGTCAGGCTGAAGTGACCAACCGAACCATACTCCAGCATTTGAAAACGATGCTCGAGAGTAAGAAAGGAGAATGGGCTGAAGAGCTTCAGGGAGCTCTGTGGGCTTATCGTACTACTCCGCGAGCGGCAACGGGGGAAACCCCTTATTCCCTCGTGTACGGCTCCGAGGCCATGATACCTGCGGAAATTGCACAAGAATCCGCACGCGTAGCCTATTTCGAGCCTACAGTCAACAACGCCAATAGAGCGCTCGAGTTAGATTTGCTGGATGAAAGGAGGGATTCTGCGTGGGCACGTATTCACAAATACAAAGCAACCGTCGCTCGCCAATACAATAAACGTGTTAAAGAAAGGACTTTCCAACTAGGGGACTTGGTCCTCAAAAAAGTTGAAATCTCAAAACACGTGGGTAAGTTGGACCCTAATTGGGAAGGCCCCTTCAAAGTCATTCAAGTACGAGCGAATAACACCTACTTGCTAGAAACTTTGCAAGGCGAGCGTCTTCCTAGGCCATGGAATGCATGTAACCTTAGAAGGTTCTACGTGTAAACTTCAACCCCTTTTTAATGGCCCGTCCGCGGCATGAGATGTTTTTCTTTAATGAAAAGCGCGTTGTAATAATTCCCAAGAATGCATTTATATAACAGTAAGTGTTTAATTCTTTGTTTTTATTATCCATTTGTTTTCTTATTTGATCTAATGATTCGAGCGCCAAAAGACCTACTCCGTGTTGAGCATCCTCCACGTTGAACGGTCTACACAATACAACAATCGTTTCAAAAACTACACTGTCCAGGTGTTGATATTCATCCACCTATAACAGTTTGAGCGATTTGTAAGAATTGGTCCCAGAAATGAGCGCGTCCGACAACGGGGAGCCCAACGCTCAACTTACGACCAGCTGAGTGTTCATCGCTCCAGCTCGTACACGTAAGAATCCCTTGTGACCCTCATCCCACTGGGTAAGAGCACGCTCGTAAATAGTGGATGCCACTAACACTACAGCTACGCTCGTTTTAACCCTTACTAAGCCAACCCTACAGGCCAAATGTCTACGGCCGGTACTCAACTGAATCTTTAGGGATTTCCTAAGTTCAAACCCAAACCTCAAGGAGAATATGGCCTGGGAATATTCATAACAATCCCCCTCGCGCCTGAGTCTCCTCAAAGGTTTTCTAAGTCCAAATACACAATTCATTTCCACTATGGCCAGGGAACCCTCCTAAGGGTCACCCTCGCGCCCATACTTACAATAAGCCAACCGCCTGTTGTCGCGAGCATCTAAACTTAATATGCATGGTGATGAGTGTCAGAGGACCGTTGTAAAAAAAAAAAAAAAAAAAAAAAAAAAAAAAACGCCTTGGCCTACTTACACACTAATCGCAAACGCTCGAACAAGCAGATATCAATATGAAAGCGGTGTGCGCAGTGGAATAGTGTCATTCATCATTTGAAAGCAAATAAGACAACATCCAGATATTCAGACATTCAGATATTTAAAAACGAAAGAAGTACAAGATTAAAATTGTTCATAAAGGAAGAGTTGAATACAAGAGTAAAGTTGTTCATAAAGGGGAAAGAGGCATTCGAGCGAACAAGAGCAAGAGAATGGCAGTCATGGAAGCTTCACTGGGCCGGAGCGTCAGGCTCAGGGGGGGCGGTCGAAAGGGGAACTGGAGCCAGTACGTTAGCATCAGAGGTATGGTCCTCGCCTGGTTCATCCGCATCCGCTACGTCCATAAGAGTGCCCTCATCATCAATCAAAAGAGGCTCGGGATCCCTCCGGTTTGCGGCGATAAACTCCCTCTGGAGCGTTTCCACCAGCTCCTGATACTCGGGCTCCGCCAGGCTTTCCGAGGGATCCTCCTCCTGGACCATTGGCTCGCCGTTCTCATCAAGTTCCATGCGTAAACGAGCGTCGGAACGAGCGCTTTCTGGGGCCAGTCCAAACCTCACCATCTGCCCAATCGCCTTGTGAAAGAAGCGCCGAGCGTTATCGAAGCATTGAATGTTGGCCGCGAACACAAAGGCCTTAGAGCGCACGAATTTCTTCACCGCCTCCCAAGATACCCTCGCCTCCAAGCCCTGTATTTTGCCTTGCAAGTCTGCAAAGGCTTTGTTGGCTACCTCATTCTGGCGAGTGCTTTCCGCCAGTTGCCCACCCAGCTCCGCATTTTGGACCCTCAACTGATCTCGCTCTTCCTTCAGCTTCTTTTGACGCTCGTCAAGTGCAAGATAGGCCTCATCCGTCTTCCGGAGATTCTCCCTCGCTTGATCCAAGTCACGGTGGGCTGCAGACAGTTGAGCGTGGAGGTTGTTGTAATCCTCTTGCAGTTGGGCCGGGTCAGAGACGCGCAGCAATTTCTTGTACTTGGCTTTATGCTCAGAATACGCTTGCGCTCGCCCTTGCAAGTTTTTCAGCCTCGGGATTACCTCCTGGAAGCAATAAACGAGGGTCATAATCTGAATATGGAAGGAAGAAAAGAAGATTTGATATAGAGGAATAAGGAATTACCGTCAAAAGGACGTGGCATGCGTCATCCGCAACGCGAGCGGCATCATGATTGTTCAGTTTGTCATGATCGCCGGAAAATTGTAGTTTTCCAACGATGTCGGAGACAAGGTTGACAGAATAACCGCTCTTCTTTAGGAGTACAGGGCCCTCAGTCCGCTGCCGCTTATAGCGAGAGTCACCCTTGCAGCCTATCTTCCAAAATACTTCATCCTCAGAAGATGAAGTGTCGCTGCCCTCGCCGCGGTGGCCCACGACCACCTCTTTACCTTTGCCTGAAATGGGGAGAGAGTCGGGCATCCTCTTTCTTTTCCCCTGACGGTCGGCACGGAGGGTCTCGTGGATACGGACAGGCTCACCCGAGCGGTTCCGTGACCCGCTGGAACTAAGGGAAATCGGGCCCACGGGGGCAGCCGGCGGAGGGGTAGCCTCATGGGGACCCTCCAGCGTTAGGTCCTCGATTGGGCCCCTCGGAGGAACCTCATCTTCTGCACCCCCATGAGCATGGCCTCGCCCGCGACCGGCCGCTCGGCGGTTTACCCTCGCCCTCGGGGGGCGGTTCTGCTGCGGTTGCGGTTGTTGGGGGTCAACTGCGGGTCCTTGGGCACCCAGCATACGTGATAAAGCCTCAGCATTCATGCCTTGTGATAGAATTTGGATGCCTGCAAGCCAAAGGAAACGAGCGTCAGAAGACTGATTATCTGGATTACATAAACAAGAAAACAACGGTAACGTTAAGTCAGAAAAATATTCTAAAGGTTAGAGATGTTAGTTCCTAGAATCTGACCGTCGAGGGCCATGATGTCAGATGGGGGATTGAGTATCATATCCGGGGGGCAAGATAACCCGTAACGGAACAATATCTTTTCATTCTTCACTAAGGCCTCCGCCTCAATCCACTTCTTTTCAGCCCTCATCTCGAGCGCCAACCCCATCGCCCACTCCTCAAAATCCTTGTTCCTCATCCTCTCCCTAATCAGGGGACCCTCACCATGAATCAGCCATTGTCGGTGAACTCCGAAAATTCCCCCGGGGGCCCCCACGAAAAAATATTTCTCCTTCCAGTGCTCGCCATATGAGGAAGATGGAGAATTTATCATCTTAAAGCCTGATTTGGCCTGAGCGTAGTAAAATCCATCTGTGGGCGACGAGCGTGGTGAGCGGGCCGCTTGGATCAAGCTGTCAAAATTGATGATCGAGGGTGCTTTGCCCAGGGCCTTCATCGTTATTATGAACGTGTTGATTAGGGCTATGCCGTTGGGGAGAATTTGTGAAGGGCAAAGCCCTAAGTGTTGGTAGATGTTGGCGGCCTCGCGAGCGATGGGAAACCTCAGACCCCCAGCAAGAACGGCGTCCCAGTATACAGTCAGCATCCCGGGCGGTGGACTATTGGCTCTTTCTCCCTCCTCCGGGAGCCTCGTGGGGAACACGGCTTCATCCCAATATGCCTTCGCCCTCAACTCATCCAAGTCACCGAGGGTCAGAATACTCTCAATTTCCTCCGGAGACCTATCAGTCTGATGGCGGTTGTCTTGCCTTACTCGAGTGACAGGCTCCTTGCCTCTCCTATGACGCCTTCTGGAAGGCTCAGCCTCGAATGGACGCCCGGAGGGTCCCGCTTCACCCTCGGGAGCTGCCATTGCCACTGTGATCCTGTGATCCTGGGGTCTCACAGCACTGTTCAAAACTGGGAGTGCTCTCTCCCCTTGTCTCATCATCTCCATCACATTGTCCATCTCCTCAAAAGGATCTTCCTGCTCACCGGGAACACGCTCGTTCATCCCTTGAACGATAGCGTTCACCTCTTCCTCCCCGGCGTTAACTGGAGCCTGGGTCACTGACATCGCCATGGGAATACCTCCACCTGGATGCGCCCTATTTAGGGGAACAGCTACGGGGACATCGCCGTGAGGGGAAGAGCTACCCACCGACATCTCCTCAATCTCCCTTACATAATCATCGGCTTGATTTCCGGCCATGGTCAGTTTTCAATTTTTGGGGGAATAGGATTTCTAACAGAGAGCTTAAGGGGGGATAAGACTTTCTGAAACAAATTCAACGGTGGATGGTGGTTTTTCCTTCAAGGGTTTGTCTCACACAACCTAAAGCTAATGTTAGTACGGGGAAAATAAGAAGAAGAGTCAGGAATTTTTTACCTAAGATTTGGAGAAGAAGAAATTCGCTGGAGCAAAGGACTCTTGCTATGGATATGCTTGAAGGAAGTCTGAATGCGTGAAAGAGCTTCCAAGGCCCTGCAAACCCTTATTTATAGGGGAGGTGGAACACGGATTGGGGGTGAAATTTCAAAAATGCAATCATTTCCCGCCTAGGAAACCCCCCACTTTTGGTAACCGCCTCACGTCTCCCGGAGTCCACGCGCCCACGTCCCCACTCAGCATTAAATGCGGACTTGACAGCATTTAATGCGATGTCAGTTTGTGTCCGTTACAGAAGGCCAGCAGTCTCCTCGAGGGTAATGCCCCTTCCCTCGGATATTTGAAATTCAGGATCCCTCCTTTATAAATTCTACAGTACGCTCGACGCGATACTACAGAATTTGGGGGGCAAAATGATGAGGCCTGAAAATCACTCTCGAATCAGAGCCGTCCACGTGGCAGCACACCGCTGACTAATGCCCTGACGCTCGCCTTAGTGGGCTCATGGGCCTTCACGCCGCTCGAATGCCAGCTAATGTCACCCATCAGTCAGCGGATGACCATTCGGGCCAAGGGCCCCAACCAATGGGTTTGACGCTCGGATAGCGGCCCTCAGGGTTATCCTTCACAGGGAAGCACCCACACGAGGGCCCCACTGATATGCTCGGGATTCCGACGCTCAAGGGTCATATGTCGCGGGGAGGCCATCCATGCATTCTTCGAGCGTCACCAACGTTCGGGCATGACCATGCCCCGTTTCGTTGGATCCGAACCTCGGCAGAAAGAATCCTAGGCCCATCCCCCGCATAACCCTCGTCAACAACCTCTGACACAAAAGTACTGTGCCCCGCGCACCTGACACGCCGTCACCCTTTTCAGGGATGTCCTTCTCACTCCACCAAAGTCTGACGCGTGTTAGGGCAACACAGGTTTGGGACCACATGGTCAATTTACCCATTTGCCCCCATCCCTAACATATAAATAAGAGAGAAAGTCATGCATTTTCTCCCAAGTAATCTTCTGCACAAAAACCATACACACTGTTCTGGGCATTTCTCGGCTGACCTTCTCAAGCTTTTTATTTCGCCACCGTAACACTACCATTGTAGCTTGCGCATTTGGTGTTATCCTAGCTGGAAGAACCCACGCTCAAAAGGAAACCCAGATCCTGAGGCTCTTACGCCTGTGATGGTCTTTCCCTTTTCAAACAAATTCTAAAGTGTTGTTGCATTAGGAAACTCAGATTCTTTGCACCATCATAATATATATACGTATAAAATGTATGTTATGTATTTATATATTATATTATTATGTTAAAATATAAATAAATTCTAATAATAAAATAATATAAATATATTATTAAGTTAAAATAAAAATATAATATATCATTATGTTAAAATATTTTTTAAGCTATGATATATATTTGTATATTTTATTTAGTGGAATATTTATACACATAATATTTTTATTTATATATTATATACGTGTAATTATTATGTTAAAATAAATATAATATTATTTAATATTTATTATTTAATATATTTATTAAATATTATTTAAAATATTTGTTTATATTTTAACATAATAATTATTTGAACATTATGTTAAAATAAATATAATATTATTTAATATTTATTAAATTATTTATTATTTAATATATTTATTAAATATTATTTAAAATATTTATTTATAATATTAACATAATAATTATTTGACAAAAAAAATGTTGTTTTACCCAAGTTCGAACCTGAGACCTCTCATTGAGGAGAGAGCCTCGCTACCGCTGGACTACAGCTGCCTATTTGTTAATATTCTTGTCAAAAGTTGTATTTGACTTCGTACCCATAAATACATTTAACGGTTTCCATCCACCATTTAACGGTTGGGACCAAAATTGTCACAAATTGAAACCTACGGTACCAAAATTGTCACTTTTTAAAATAATGGGACCAAAATTGCAAATCGCCCAATCCTATGGGACCAAAAATGTAATTTGCTCTAAACTCTATAACTTTTTAAAATTAACAATTAATCATGGACCGATTTATGCCGAAAGGCCCGAAACTCTTCTCGCCGGAATCGGTCGCATGACTAACAATTTGATTAAGTAAGAGAGCAACAATATCGACACTAGATGATAGGAGAAAACCTCGACTACATAGACAAGCTCAAATAAATAGAAGCACATTAATCGAACAAAAGCTGAATTAAGCCAAAGAAACATAGTCGGAGAAGGCATAATTTGGCTGATCAAAGGATGGAGCATAGTGTAGTTGCAATGTTTCCGACGCTTAGTCCCACCTCCAGTGCTCTAAGTGCATGGCTCCATCCACTCTGCTTACATATGATCAGTTCATGCCACCGGGCACCAGAAAAATGTTAAGTTATGATACATGCATATACTGTTAGCAAGATCTTGTAAATATGGAAATTATATTGATTGATTCTTTTCCCTTAGTTAGCCTGCTGTAATTAGGGCTTGATTAGCTTTTAGTCTGCTATTTAGTTCCTGTAATGTATTGGATTATTACAGAACAATGAATACAATAACAGTTTTCTCCCAAATTCTTCCTCTTATTATCAACATGGTATCAGAGCGGGTTTCGATTCAATAAACGAATTGAATACCTTGCTCATCACCTACCAATGGCATCACCCTCAAAATCGAACCCGATACCGGCAGAGTTTCTCGCCCAAATGGCAGAACTCCTCCGTAAAAAACCATCCGAACCAACCAATCCAACCACCATCAACATCAAACTCAATGATAACAACTATGCAATCTGGTCAAGAACAGTCCAATTAGTACTACTTGGCCGAGGAAGAACGGGATACATTACCGGAAAGATGGTATCCCCTGGTCCAGATGACGCTGGATATGAAGCTTGGGAACAGACGGACGGATCTGTTCGAAGCCTCATCCTCAACTCAATGGAACCCGAAATCGCCGCACAATTCATCTTATGCCCTAACGCGAAGGAATTGTGGGACGAGATTGAAGCCACCTATCACGACGGAGGAGATAAATTGAAGTTATATGAGCTGAAACAACGAGCCTATCAAACGAATCAGGCTGACATGACTGTAGACCAATATTATCGGACCATACAAGGGATTTGGAGAGAAATTGATTTCCGAAAACCCCAATCGATGAAATGCTCCGAAGATCGAACTATCTACAATCTGGAGAAACAGGAGGACAGGGTATTCGCTTTCTTGTGGGGTTTAAACGGAAAATTAGACCCCATCAAACGCGATTTACTCAGAGCCCAACAACCCCCCACCTTGGAGGAAGCATACAACGCCGTCCGGCGCGAAGATCGCCGACTCTCGGCAATGAACGACCAAACCACCGGCGGCGTTGGGATAGCGGCAAAGATGCGGTCAGAACCAAGTTCATCATTCCGCGAACATAAAGGGAAAAAGCCCGGCCCTAACCAGAAGTGCAGTGTATGTGGAGGTTCGAAGCATACCAAGGAGACGTGCTTCGAGGTGGTGGGTTATCCAGAGTGGTGGGAGGAATACCAGGTGAAGAAAAAGAAGACAAGATCCACCGACGGCGGCGGCTCCCCATGGCCACCAACCGGCAAGGCCAACACGATGACGGGTAACCCAGATTACTCCACCAGATCTGACCGAAACATAGGCGGAGAACCGGGACGGGCCGCGATGGTTCAGGGAATCAACGCCGACGGCGGCGCCACCAGGAACGGAGGTTACGGCGGCGACAACGCCGCCGGCAAGGGAGAGCATAGCAGCAGAAGTGAAAGCCATGGTAAGCCTGAACTAAGAAACGAATCAGGTAATGAATCCAGTACCTCTCCCACCCTAAATTACACATGGGCCAAACAATTTAATGTTGAAAGTGGCCCACTTGGGCTTCACGAACATGACTTTGGGGGGGGTTTGCTCCAAACAATTTAATGTTGAAAATGGGATAAGTGGCCCACTTGGGCCTCACGAATATGCCTGCCAATTTGGGGAGGCTGCTTGCAGGGCCAATGATGGGATGAATACTGGGCCTAAAACAAATAAATTAGGCAATGTATGTATGCAGGCTTCCCACGCGAGCCAAGAAGTGGAGTGGCTTATTGATTCCGGAGCCACGGACCACATGACCTATGAAGTCTGTGACTTATGGACCTCCACCAAACCTCGACGAACATCAGTAATTAATGCGAATGGTCTTACTTATCCGGTCATTGGGGCTGGGGATGTGAAATTATCTGAAAAACTGAATTTATCTCACTGTCTAGTTGTGCCATCTCTCGCTTCTAAACTGCTCTCTGTTAGCCAAATTACTAAAGAACTTAATTGTACAGTGTTGATGTGTCCCTCTTTTTGCCTCTTACAGGATATTCGTACGGGGGCGATCATTGGGCGTGGTATTGAGAGAGATGGGCTATACTACATCAAAGATATTTCACAAACTGGTTCAAGTTTTTTGGCTCAAGGGAGCAATCACAAGCAGATATGGTTATGGCACCGCCGATTAGGACACCCCTCTTTTCAGTTTTTGAAGTAGTTGTTCCCAAAATTAGTGTCTGAGTCAGGTTCTTTACATTGTGACACTTGTGTACTTGCAAAAAGCCATCGAGCTGTTTATCCAAGTTCAACAAATAAAACAAAGTTGCCATTTGAGATTATTCACTCTGATGTGTGGGGGCCCGTCCCAAGTCATGTTAACTCCAAATTTCGATGGTTTATTCTGTTTGTTGATGACTGCACCAGATTCACTTGGATTTACTTTCTGAACCAAAAATCTGATGTCCCAAGCACAATCCAGAACTTTTTCCAAATGATTCAAACCCAGTTCTCAGCCTCGATCAAAGTTCTTCGCACCGACAATGGAGGGGAGTTTATCAATCACACCTTGCAACACTTCTTCTCTCAAAGTGGGGTTATTCATGAGACAACTTGTCCTCATACCCCACAACAGAATGGGATAGCAGAACGGAAAAACCGGTATATCCTAGAGAGTGCTCGGGCCTTCCTTTTCGAAGCCCACGTCCCCAACTCCTATTGGGCCGAGGCTGTCTCGACTGTTGTGTATGTCATGAACCGACTCCCCACTCGAGCATTGAAGTATGAGACCCCCTTGGACACCCTCAGACAGTTCCACTCCATCCCGTCTGTGCTTCTGCTCACTCCCCGGGTCTTCGGATGCGTGGCCTTTGTCCATACCCCAAGGCATCTACGGAATAAACTTGAACCCTGTGCTGTTCGGTGTGTGTTTCTCGGATTTAACCCTACTCAGAAAGGGTACCACTGCTATGACCCGATAGGACAACGCCATTATATTACCATGGATGTGGACTTCCTGGAATCTGAATACTACTTCAAAGTGAATCCCAATACACCCCCTCAGGGGGAGAGTGAGAACGAGGGGATGAATTGGATGTGTGAATGGTTAGAACCGCTTCAGGAGTACACCCCGTCTCCTCCTCCGATAGATGATCCACTCCCATCTCTCTCACCCGCCACGGAAGAGCCCTCGTCATCGAATATCCTTGAGGTAAACACTCTTGATCCTCCTGTTTCCATTCCAGATACATATGTTTTACCTCCTCGACAGAACAGGGGCATTCCGCCAAACAGGTACAGCCCAGAAAGGGCAAGCAGGTCCAAATACCCGGTAGCACATCTCATTGCTTCCAATTGTGCACCTCAACTCCAGGGCTTTATCCATGCGGTTTACACTCAGGAAGTCCCTAGAACCACCAAAGAAGCACATGAGAATCCCTTATGGAGACAGGCAATGGAAGAAGAAATCAACGCCCTGGCAAAAAACCAAACATGGGAGGTATGTCAACTCCCAGCCGGGAAACGTTCTGTTGGGTGCAAATGGGTTTACAGCATCAAGTACAAGATGGATGGTACGATCGAGAGATACAAGGCCAGACTAGTGGCCAAGGGATACTCCCAGACCTATGGGATTGACTACACAGAAACGTTCTCTCCAGTGGCGAAATTAGACACCATCCGTATTTTATTATCCATAGCCGCCAACCATGAATGGCCCCTACACCAATTTGATGTGAAGAATGCATTTCTACACGGTGACCTCCAGGAGGAGGTATATATGGATCTTCCACCCGGGTTTGAGGACCAACAAGATAAACCTATGGTATGCAGATTGAAGCGATCTCTCTATGGGCTCAAACAGTCGCCGAGAGCTTGGTTTGGAAAGTTTACACTTGCCATGAAGAAATATGGGTACAGCCAAAGCAACTCAGATCACTTTCTTTTTATCAAAAGAAGGGACCATCTCATCACCCTATTGGTCATCTACGTAGATGATATGGTGATAACTGGAAATGACACTGAGGAGATAACCATCCTACAAAGGAACTTATCACAGGAGTTTGAAATGAAAGACCTGGGGGGGCTGAGATACTTCTTGGGCATTGAAGTAATGAGGTCAGACAAAGGCATCTTTATTTCGCAAAGGAAGTATATACTTGATCTTCTGACAGAAGTCGGGTTGCTGGATTGTAAACCGGCTGAGACTCCAATGATTCAGAACCACCAACTGGGAATCTTTCCAGATCAAATTCCCACGGACAGGGAGAGGTACCAAAGATTGGTAGGAAAACTGATCTACTTGGCTCACACGAGGCCAGATATTGCCTACGCTGTTGGAATTGTGAGCCAATTCATGCACAACCCGAGTAAAGAACACATGGAGGCAGTTACAAGGATTCTGAGATATCTCAAGTCCTCACCAGGAAAGGGACTCATGTTTTCCAAGAACGGACACACTAGGATCGAGGCCTACACCGATGCTGACTGGGCTGGAAGCATCACAGATAGAAGATCCACCTCTGGATACTTCACTTTCGTCGGCGGAAACTTGGTCACCTGGCGAAGCAAGAAACAGAAAGTTGTGGCACTCTCCAGTGCAGAGGCAGAATTCAGAGGAATAGCTCGCGGAATCACGGAGGTCCTATGGGTCCGAAAGTTACTGACCGAGATTGGTTTTTCACCTGAGGAAGGAGTTAACATGTACTGTGATAACAAAGCAGCCATAAGCATTTCTCATAACCCGGTGCAGCACGATCGGACTAAACACGTGGAGATCGATCGGCACTTCATCAAAGAAAAGATCGAGTCAGGGTTAGTTAAGCTTCCGTTTGTGAAATCTGAGGACCAGCTTGCAGACATCCTAACTAAAGCAGTAAACAACCAAAACTTCTACACGATACTGTCCAAGTTGAATATGTTCGACCCCCATGATCCAACTTGAGGGGGAGTGTTAGCAAGATCTTGTAAATATGGAAAATTATATTGATTGATTCTTTTCCCTTAGTTAGCCTGCTGTAATTAGGGCTTGATTAGCTTTTAGTCTGCTATTTAGTTCCTGTAATGTATTGGATTATTACAGAACAATGAATACAATAACAGTTTTCTCCCAAATTCTTCCTCTTATTATCAACATATACATATATAGACTCATCATTCATACTCAAGTTCTTATACGTATACTTAAATTCTTACCCTTCTTTGTGCTGGAATAATTGCGTTGGATTGGTTAAAGCTCCCACTTGGACTCAATACTACATGAGTTCTAGCTACACCTGGATTGCTCTGTGATCGAACCAGTGCGTGTGAAGGCCTTTGTTGCAAAAATAAGTTCGTTTACCGACAAATGACGTTATTACTAAATACTACATATGGATGCCATTGAGTCGAACTGTTAGTTATTCCACATAGATTAATTACCAATTTACATACTACTTTAATAATGTTTGATAATTTTTACCTCATTAGCTAGTTTTTTGGGATGAATCAAACCAAATACATACTTTCTAATACGAGCCGAACCTTGTACTATTTTTTAGGGTTCAGATTCAAATTCTGAAAGCTCAAATGATATAGGAAAAGTATGCATGGCTTTAAATCGAACCAACTTGGATTTGCAACCAAATCAACAACTCAATACAAAAAAAAACAAATATACGGTTTTTGAATATTTTGTATCATATTTGTGTTTCATTTCATGTTTTACGCACGTATTAATAGACAGGAAATTAGAAGAAATATCTTTATATTTTTCCTTTTTAATATCACAATTATCTCTTTCGTAATCTCGATCATCTATTAATATACTTGATGTGTGAATATACCTGATTATTATTGGTTTCTTGTGACTGCATACCGCCAATCCTCTTGAGCTCGAGCAAGGTGTAGTTATCCAAGAACTGCACACATCCGTTGTGATTATGGTCGCACTGGCGGCTTCGATAACAGTCGAGGCACAGATTAAACGGGCCACGGCGGCTGTGGAGGCACGCCACGCACGAGTAATAGGTGGCCGTAATGAACCTGCTGCACCAGTCGCAGAAGGGGCGGCGGCTCTTTACTATGTAGTAAAGCGTCATCACCTCCCAGAAATCGAGGACACCGTTCCCGTCCCTGTCGAGCAACCGGAAGAAGTCCGGGCTGCTCAGGCGGCCGTCGCCGTACTGCCTCATGAAGGAAACGAACTCGGGGAGACTGACCCAACCGTTGCAGTCGTAGTTGAGCTGCCGGAAGAAGTCGGCCGCTAAAGACTTCACCTGAGGCGGAGCTGCGTCGTAGTGGGCTCTGGCTATACGGCGGATACCGTCCATGCTTAGTTTTGCCTTTCTTTTTTGTCAATTGGGGTTGAGAAAATTGAAGAGAAGAAGGTCTGTCACTCTGTCTATGTATCAATATTTTTGGGGAGATCCTTTGTGAAGCAAACTCTGGTGTCGCCGTCATGATCACCATCACTTGGACAATGTGACCAGCAAGTGGCTTCGTCCTCCCCAGACTAAGTCCTTAGCTTGTATCCAAACATTTTTATAACAAATGAAGATGGAAGAAATCTCAAATCAGCATCATTTTTTCTGTTTTTTAATTGTTGGTATAGGAGACAACTTAAATATAGTAATCAATAGAGGAAATATACTACTCAAAACTAAGAGAAAAAATGTAAATTTAGTCCTATAAGTTTGTATTTTTGGCAATTTAATCTTGTCTTTTTTAAAATTTATAATTAAGTTCTATAAGTTTGTAATTTTGATAATTTTGATCATGTTAGTTTTCAAAGTTTGCAATTAAGTCTTGTAAATTCTAAAATTTTGGAATTTATTTATGATTTTCACCGGAAAATTTAGTAGTTGTTGGAATTGGCCATATGACTCATTTTTGTTGACTTGAAGGGATGACAAGACAAAATTATTTGACTTATATAAAAAACTTATTGTACAGGAGGCGCATCTAATAAAAAAAAAATTATATAAAAAAAAACATAATTATACTTGAACGAAAATGTCGTATCGTCCAGTGGAGCCCATAAGAAAGTGACATACTAGACAGCTGACTCATTTTTAATATAAAAGAACAGTCAAACTAATCAATTAGTTGGTTAATCTCAGAGATCTTATTGACTGACAAATCGGAAACGGATGACTACAGTCCCACAAAAATCTCTTCGTAATTATTCTAGTCCAGGATAAGTGAAATCTTCCGGTTTGCATGCGTGAGAGCAACTTAACAAATAAGAGTTTGTTTCGATCTAAATTCAGGCACGACCTATGCCTTTTGAATCCATAAATAAATTGCAAAATTTTAGAACTTACAGGACTTAATTGCAAAATTAGAAATGAACATGACCGAAATTACCAAAATTACAAACTTACGGCATGATTGGTATGCATGAATGGAATGGGACAGGAAATGAATGAATTTCGGAATGAAATTGGCAATGAAATGGAATGACTTTATTATAGCATTTCTATGATTGGTACGTTCAGTAATAAAGTTAGGAATTGAATAAAAATTTTTAGTTTATTTCGATCATATTATTCACAAATAAAAATATAAGTAATAATATTATTAATAATGATGATTAAATACGTGATTAAAATACTTTATATGTTAATATAATTTTTTATTTTTTATTTTAAGCAATATTATATTTTCATATGTAATATATTGTAACTATTTTTGATGGGGCCCTACCCACCTAGGACACGTGGCCAGCCATAGAAGAGTTAGAACGATAAGCAACTAAATGATGACGAGCTAAGGAAGGAGCTCGCTGGGTGAGCTCGCTCTGTTAGAGTCGTATAAGCAGCAAGTGCTGCTCTCTGGACGAGCTCATTGGCCAACGAGCTGTATTAGGAGCTCGCTTGAGTCGTTCGCTCCGCGGACTCTATTTACGGAAGGACACTTAGGTAGTTACGGATAGTGGAGATGACTTGATGGAGAAGGGAAGGAGTCTTGAGGATAGAGACGAAGGAAGACGAAACGATAAGATAGAATCCAATACGGAATCGGAAACGTAGTAAACCCTAAGGGGACTCTGGGTCTATATAAGGAGAACTTTAGTCGCTAGGAAAACAGAACACACAATACGAGAGAAAAGAAGAGAGAAGTAGATAGATTCGGCGAGTACTCATCATTGGCGCCGTCTGTGGGAACGGAAAAAAAAAAAAAAAAAAACTTCTTCGTTCTTTTTTTTAGTACTGGTCGAATTTTATTTTCTTCTTTGCAGAAAGATGACGAGGGAACATATCAACCAAGTATTGGACCAGATTGATCAAATAATGGCGAACAATCGCGGAGATGGTGGTAGCGGAAAGGTCGATTATGATACCCCGGAGAGCATGAAACAAAAAAACGTTCAGGGGGAGGAAAGTCAGACACCAGCCACACTGCCTGCTAACATGACGATGGATCAGCTCCGGGCCCTGGTGGAGATGATCGTTGAAAAGCGAGAAGCTCGGGCAGGAGCTAGCCATACTAGGAGCCAGCGGAGAACGGTAGGAGATGAGGCCGACACCGCGGCCAAGGGAAAGCGAACAGAGGTACCTCATATTGATCTGGAGGACAGCTCTGAAGACAAGGACTACTATGAGGAGGACGATCAAACAACAATCCAAACGATATCAAGAAACAAAGGCCCAGTTAATAGAGGGGTTAATAACTGGGAAGAACAGATGCAGGATATGGGAAAAATGATAGAGGAGATGAAGAAGAATTTGCAAGGCCCCATCCCGGAGAAGAAAAAAGGCAGTGCATTCACAGAAGAAGTCTTAGAAGAAGACCTCCCGTATAACTTTAGATCGGTGCAGGTGGCGGATTATGATGGAACGGGAGACCCTGCGGAGCATATAAACGAATTCGAGCATGTAGCAATGTTACATAAGCTGTCGGACAGGATCAAGTGTCGAGTGTTCGTAACAACACTCAAAGGGCCGGCTCGCAGATGGTTTTCACTGTTACCTCCGAACGTAATAAGTGGTTTTGAGGATTTCTGCAGATTGTTCACGAACCAGTTTGCTAGCTCCCTTCACTATAAAAGGAACGCGATTAGTTTGTTCACAATAAAACAAGGGGTCGGAGAACCACTTCGTGCTTACGTACAGAGATTTAACAGAGAAGCCTTGGATGTACCTTTTGTGTCACAGGAAGTCAAGGCGAGTGCTTTCACTCAAGGTTTACAAGGCGGTGAGTTTTTTCAATCATTAGCACTAGATCCGGTGACGGATTTTGACGACCTACTGAGGCGAGCTGGGAGATACATAAACTTAGAGGAGGCGTTGGCCGCGAAAAAGATGGCTATTGGAGAGGTTAGCAGGAAGAGAGGAATTCAGGAGACATTCCAACCAAGAGAATTGAACAAGAGAGGCGGAGTAGGAAATCGCAAGTTCGCAAAGTACGACTCATACGCGAATCTAAAAAACACACCACGTGTTATCTTAACAACGATCAAACAATTGGAAGGGTTCCGGTGGCCGCGGACCAGAGCACCAACACCAAAGCGGCCTCCGTCAGACACTTTCTATGAATATCATAATGAATACGGGCACCAAACAGATCGCTGTGGACATCTGAAGGACGAAATCGAGAGGCTGGTGCGGGAAGGAAAAATACCAGAACTGGTAGAGGAAAAGATTGAGTCCGAAGGAAATAAGGATATACAGACAGATGGAAGAAGACGAGCAGAGATGAACGAGCAACAAGAAGAGCCTCAGGTTCGAGGGGTAATTCAGATGATTGTTGGAGGACCTACTGATGGAGACTCGCAACGAGCCAGGAAAGCATATGCCCGGATAACGAATAAGGGGGAAATGTTGTCTGTACGCCTAGACAATACTCCGCAGATTCGTTTTGGTCCGGAGGACTTAATCGGAGTACAACGACCTCATAATGATGCACTCGTTATCACAGCAATAATTGCACATCACCAGGTATCAAGAGTTTTGGTGGATGGAGGTAGCTCGGTGGACGTGTTGTTCCTGAATGCTTTTCAGCAAATGGATATTGGAACAATGCAGTTGGGGACAGTCAACACAGCTTTGTATGGTTTCGGAGGTGAAATGGTGGAACCTCTCGGACAAATCACATTGTCCATGGCTCTAGGAAGAGGGGATCATGTGAAATCAAGACAAGTCAAATTCATGGTGGTTGATGCGCCTTCCTCGTACAATGTAATACTAGGGCGACCAGCTTTGACGTTATTTGAGGCCATCGCTTCGTCTTACCATTTGAAATTAAAATATCCTGTTGGGAATGAGGTTGGAGAAGTACGGGGAGATCAGGTCGCAGCGCGGAGGTGTTATGTAGAAGCAATTAGAAAGGAGAAGCGGAAATACGAGCCCACTAATCCGAACTCGGATGGCGAGCCTAGTGGAATGAAACGGCGGACAGAAGACACAAACACTATGGAACCAGAGGGTGAGTTGATGACCATTGAGTTGGTGCCAGGGGATCCGACCAAGACAACCAGGATCGGAGGACAGATCCCTAAGGAGATGCAGGAAACCCTGGTAGCGATGCTACGAGCAAATATGGATGTGTTCGCCTTCGATACTCATGATTTGGTTGGACTGGATAGGAGCATTGCTGAGCACCGCCTGAATGTCAAACAAGGGGTACGACCAGTAAAGCAGAAGAAACGGCATTTTGGGCCCGAGAAGGATGCAATTATTCGAGCTGAGATTGAAAAATTACTCCGAGCAGGACACATCAGAGAAATCCAGTTCCCTGAATGGTTATCCAATGTGGTGCTTGTACCTAAGCCTGGGGGCAAGTGGCGCGCATGCATTGATTTCAGAGACTTGAATAAAGCATGTCCGAAAGATTTCTACCCATTGCCAAGGATTGATCAGCTCGTGGATTCAACAGCGGGTTGCGAGCTGTTAAGCATGATGGATGCATCTCAGGGGTACCACCAAATACCATTAGCCCGAGAAGATTGGAATAAAGTAAGTTTCATAACCTCCTCTGGTACATACTGTTATATTGTTATGCCATTCGGTTTAAAGAATGCAGGTGCCACGTACCAAAGAATGGTGGACAAGATTTTCAAATCCCAGATCGGAAGAAACATGGAGATTTACGTTGACGACATGCTAGTAAAAAGCAAATTTAAACACGAGCATGTCAAAGATTTGGAAGAAACATTCCGGACACTGCGACAACATAAACTAAAGCTTAACCCTTCGAAATGTGTATTCGGTGTACAAGGGGGAAAATTCTTAGGATACCTGGTAACGGAGCGCGGCATCGAGGCAAACCCGGAAAAGATAGAGGCCATCACTCACATGAGAGCACCACGAAACATACATGAAGTTCAAAGATTAGCAGGAAGAATAGCAGCCATTGGGAGATTCGTGGCTAAATCGGCTGAGCGAGGGCGACCGTTCTTCAAAATACTTAAGAAAAAGCGATTTGAATGGAATAATGAAGCAGAGGAGGCTTTTCGGGAACTCAAAGAACACCTCACACGGCTGCCCCTCTTGACAAAACCAGAGGAGACCGAACCACTGATATTATACCTAGCCGTCGATAAAGAGGCAATTAGTTCGGTTCTAGTTACGGAGGTTGGCGGCGAGCAGAAGCCAGTATATTACGTTAGCAAGGTTTTAACAGATACAGAAGCTAGATACACCGAGCTTGAAAAAGGGGCACTCGCAATCGTAATCACAGCTCGCCGTCTGCGACCGTATTTCTTATCACACACCATTATAGTACGTACTGACATTCAGCTGAAACAGGTCTTGACTCGGGCAGAATATTCGGGTCGTCTTGTTAAATGGGTAATCGAGCTGAGCGAGTATGATATTATTTATGAACCAAGACGAGCTATCAAAGGACAAGCATTGGCTGATTTTGTGATCGAGTTCACAGATCGAGCAGAAGAAGTCAACTGGTGGACGTTATGGGTGGACGGATCATCAGGTCCTGGTGGCAGCGGGGCAGGAATAGTGCTACAACCACCGGACGCCGACGACATGGAATTCGCAATGAAAATTAACTTTTCGGCATCAAACAATGAAGCTGAATACGAGGCACTCATAGCAGGTATAAAAACGGCAATGGGAGCTGGAGCTCAGCGAATCCGTGCATTATCGGATTCCAAGTTGATCGTCAATCAGGTTAATGGCAAGTACGAGGTCAGGGATGAGCGTATGAAGGCGTATGTAGCACAGGTCCACAAATTGCGGGAACAACTATCAGATTTCTGTCTAGACAGAATAGATCGCGAACAGAATGGGAAGGCAGATGCCCTGGCCAAGCTCGCAAGCTCTTTGGGGGATTGTCTTATTAAGAAGATAACTGTCCTGGATAGACGAGAGTATGAGGGGGAATTGATTACAGCGATCACAGGAGACGAAGATTGGCGGACACCATACTTGGCCTTCTTAGCAGGCAAATTAAACACGGGACTTACGATTAAGCAGGCGGCTCGGTATGGAGAGCTAAATGGGAAATTATATAAGAAGGGATATTCGAACCTATGGCTGAAATGTGTAACGCAGCGAGAGGGTCAAGATATCATACGAGAAATTCATGAAGGAAACTGTGGTGGCCATGAGGGAGGAAGGATTTTAGCCAGCAAAGCTTTGCGAGCAGGATACTATTGGCCCTCTATGCGAACAGATGCTTTGGAATTTGTGAAATCATGTCACTCCTGTCAAGTTCATGGATCAGCAGTACGACAACCACCCGCTTACATGCACACGATGAGTTCGGCGTGTCCGTTCGCAATGTGGGGTTTTGATTTGGTCGGACCCATGCCGAGGTCATCCAGCCAGAAACGTTTCGTCATCGTGGCCATCGACTATTTTACAAAATGGGTCGAGGCGGAAGCTTTGGCTCGGATTACTGAAAATGATGTTATTAAATTCTTATGGAAAAATATTTGCAGTCGTTTTGGCATTCCCAGGATACTAATATCTGATAATGGCACGCAGTTTGTAGGTAACAAGGTTCGGGCTTGGTGTGAGGAACGGGAGATCCAGCAGAACCCAGCTTCGGTAGCACATCCACAGACAAATGGCCAAGTGGAAGTGACAAATCGAACAATCATACGTGGAATAAAGGCCAGATTAGAAACACACGGGGGAAAATGGGCAGACGAGCTACTACATGTCCTGTGGGCATATAGGACATCCCCGCGATGAGCTACTGGTGAGTCACCGTTTAGCATGGTATACGGAACGGAAGCAGTGATACCAATAGATATTATGGGTAACTCGCACAGGATAGACACATACAACCCTGAGGAGAATGAACGGTTACTGGCGGATTCATTGGATCTCATTGAGGAACATAGAGAGCTCGCACATCTTCGCGAAGCTCGCTATAAAGCGAAAATTAGAGCAATTTTTGATAAGACAGTTCAACCACGGGAGTTTGAGCCAGGGGATTTGGTACTCAAGCGAGCAGAAGTCTCTAGAGGAGTAGGCAAACTGGACCGAGCATGGGATGGACCATATGTTGTCACAAGAGTATTAATGAGGGGAGCATATAAAATTGCAGTAGAAGACGCTGATGGAGAGCGAACAGAATTGCCACGGGCATGGAACGCCCAACACTTGAAGAAATACTACGTTTAAGGACACATCGCGGTTGCACTCTTTTCCTTGTTAAGGCTTTTTTCCCATGAGGTTTTCCCTTTGCAAGGTTTTTAACGAGGCAACACAACGCGGATTAGTTAGTGGCAGTTTACTTTTTTTTTCCTAATGATTGTCAGTCAGTTTTCTTTTCAATAATGATTATCATTTTGTAACTTTATCAGACATGGCTATAAGATGATATCCTTTTGCATATGATTTTGTTTGAAAAATCCTGTAGCAAACGGGCAATCACCAGCTTGCATGATTGGGAAATCCTGATACAATTCAGGTGGCGATAGCTGAAAAAGCTTACAAGAGTATGATTCCCATGCTCACAAAAGCTTTGGATATTACTAGTTCTGGATTTACGAATAGTCTGGATACACGGTAGAGCACAGCACGGGAAACAAGTCCCCTGACAAGAATTTACAATTAGAGTTTAATCTAAAGGATTTAGACCGTAAAAAAAAAAAAAAAAAAAAAAGAAGTGCTTGTTCCCGCGAGCTGGAGCACTCGTCGTGATATTTAAACGGTTGCCCAAAACGCTTAGATGTGGTGATTGTTTCATTTATTTGGCGGAAACAAGGGTGAGTCCTTTGCTTTCCATTTGGTTTGGAATTTGTTTCAGACTAATCGCCCGTAGTTGGGAGCGTGTAGCGAACAGTCTTCCTCATGCTTTTGTGCGAACTAAGAGGACTGGTGGGATGACGAGCTGTTCTGCTCGCCCTCATCTACCTGAGGACAGGATTGCCACAGGTGCTAGGTCTCGCGGTGATTGGAGGAGAACGAGAATTATGGAGGGTGGCGAGCTGTTCTACTCGCCCCTAAACGAGGGATGGTGCATTGAGTTATTGAACACTTCGCATTTAACCTTTGTTATTGGTGAAACTACTTGAACATCAACTTATTGTACAAAATTGCATTGGGTGAGTTGTGATGTGCATTTGAGAAGAACATTAAGCAAGTGCCGATTACGGTTGCTCCAGGATGGTGAATTTTCCACCATCTCTACTTCGTAACATCCAGTATGCATACGAAGCTCTCCTCTACTTCAGCATGTAAAAATCAAAAGATAAGTGATGTTGATTTATTACATTTGTTTGAATCATACGACAATACGGATTTAATTAAATCTATAACGTAGATGCTAGATGATTTCAAAATTAATCATGACATGAATTGACATGCAAACTTAAATTCAGTAGTCACATACGGCATAATATAGAAAAGCTACATTGTCGGCAACCGACTTCTTGATTCAAGCTAAACATGAGTTACTATAGCCTAGATACCATCTTCGCGCGGCGCGGCAAGCTCAGCGTCGTCCGTGAGGCCTTCAGGAGATATTGGCGTGTTAGGGGGCATGATCACAGGATCCGGGAGATTTTCCAAGCCTTCGTCGCGGCTCAAGAACTCTGGCAAATTCGTAGGGGTCAGTTGATGACCAGCTGATAACGCTGTCTCCACTTGAGACCGACATATGACAAAGCCCTGATGATAATACGCGAGAGCTTCTGCCGCCATTTTTGTGAGATCATCCTCGGTCTTCTTCTTTTCTAAATCACGCATGTCGAGTATAGCTTTCGCCTCGGCGACCTTCTTTAAGGCTTGATCCCGCTCTTGCACAAGGGTTTGCTTTTGCTCCTCTAACTCTTTATCTCGCTTTCTATTTGCAAGTACCTCAGCCTCTAATTCGACAACCCTTCTTTGCCATGCCTGGCTGGCGTCCCTGGCGGCGGCTAACGTCGTCTCCCTTTCCTTTGCTTGGTTCTCCAAGTGCGCTATTCGTTGTTGAAGCTCGGCACTTTGGAGGAGGTCATCAACAATTCCGTTGCTCAGTACAGATATCTGCAAATGCAAACGCCATAAGAACGTTAAGTGCAAAAATGATAACTCCCAAAGGGATCCGAAAGGCACATTGTTTGTGCAATACCTACCTTCGAGGCTAATTTGACGTAAGCATGGGCCTTCCCGCGAGGCGACATATTGTTCATCGCCAATTGATCGCGAGCTGATACACACTTCCGAAGGCATTCTCGGCTTTGTTCCACATTGTTGCTCACTAGGATGGAGTCTGTATATGGTGGAACAGGACTAGCACGCAATGAGCTCGTTTGCATCGGGAGCGCAGATAGCATCGGCAGCTCGCGGATAGTCGCGGGCTCTTCCGGAGGGCACGTAGTGTTCGTAGGCGTGGGGGTCGTCCCTTGGCCATCTGTGTCAATACCAACAGATAAGGTTTCCTTGGGGTTCGCATCCAGGGTATTCTGCTCGCACGGAAGGGTTTCCGAAGACGAGCTCGCGGTGTTGGCTGCCGTTTTGCGTTTTTTTGTTTGAACTGGGCGTGCAGCTCGGTTCTGGGCCAAAATGAGTTTGCGCGCCTGGGACAGTTGCGTCTCCTCTGCACAAGGCAACAGAAATTGATTAGGTACATTTCACATAATCACGAATTTTATGCTAAGGGATCTCGGGAAGGCTCACCTAGAGGAGTTAGTAGTCGCCCGGAGCCCGAGCTGAGTTGATACCGTGCAAAGGATCCGGAGTCGTGCAAAGACGAAAAAGAGAATCGACTAGCTCTAAGGATGCTCAGTTCTCGTTCATACAGGCTTTCTCTAATACGAGGGTTCGTTATAATGACGAGGGGGTTCGCGAATACAGGCTTAGATGGGAACTCCCACGGTTTTGGGCATTTGATATATACGAAATCACGGGTCCAATGGGTGTTGTGATAAGAACCGAGATCCACTATTGATGGTTTTTTACGCGCAGCTATGTAAAACACTTCTAATTGCAACTTTATTTGGAAAAGGGCATCGAATAACTCTACGGTGGGTTCAATCTCATGGCTTCGACAGATGGCTATGAATCCGAGTAGCATTCTAAGGGCATTCGGGTGAAATTGGTTTAGGGGGATCTCAACCCGCTCGCTAATTTGTGTTAACGTGGGGATGATTGGGAATCGGAGTCCGGCCACTAAGTGATCATAGAAAAAGGCGAGGTAACCTTCTTTGGGAGGATTATGGAACTTATTTTCTTCTGTGGGGAATATTAGCGCACATGATGGTGGAATCTGACATAGGGTGCGAACTTGATTTTCAAGGGGATGTGTATCGGTTAGATAAGGGGTATCGGTGTTGGCAAGGAAAAGATTATCTTCCGGTGAGATATGGCCACTAGGGGGGTTTGAGGATGAAGCCATGGGATACCGTTTCTCGGGATTTCTAACGACCAAGATAAGAAGGAATTAGTTACCTTTTTTCTGCGATTTAGCTTCTGCCATGACAATGATCCAATGGAGGAGGCGCGACTCCGGTGACAATCGCAGGCACGAGAGGAAGAGACTGCGCACGGTGGGGTTGTTTTGTGAGGTATTGTTCTAAGTGATAAGTGTTAAGTGGAGGGATTTTTCTTAATAAGGACTATAGCATATCCCGCCTTACTAGGTGCTGGTTTTTCGAATTTTGAATTTCGAATTCCGGCGCTCAAAAATTTTGGGGGGATAATTAGGCAACATTCGATTTGCGATGCGGGCACAATTTTGGTTGGTTTTGTATCTTGGCGAGCTGTTGTGCTGCCTGACGGGTTTCCTCGCCTCTCAAGTGCGATGGATTTGGCAACGAGTTGTTCGTTGAAGGGGGAGGCTGCATCGCTATGGCGATGGTGGCCCCTCTAGGCGAACTGGGGTTGCTCTGCGGAGTGGTGTTGCTATGGCGGTTATGACAGGCTTCGTCGGAGGCGGCGACCTGTCATGGGATGGCGAGCTGTTACATTCGTTTTAAATCCGGGTGAGGAGAGGATTGCTGCTGTTTCGACAGCTCGTTCTCTTTCCGCGGCTCGTGAATTTTGTACATTCGTGAATACATCGTAGCGCGCAGGTTGTTGACTCGGACTTGGGGCCGGTGAGCGGAGGAGAGGTCCAATGGTGGCTGCACGGTAGTAAGGCGAGCTCTTTGCTCGCGGATGTCTTCTGACAAGTTGTGTTGCTCGCCTTTGTCCTTGAGTTGTTTGCCTCGTGGGGGTGACTTTGGTCTAATCTCGGTTAACGTGGTGGCGAGCTGATTGCTCGCGTTTCTTTCTGGTCTTAGGGGTTGTGTACGGTGGCGAGCTCATTGCTCGCCGACATAATGTTTGAGCTGGTTCGCTTTTTAATGGATTACTCTACACCACTAGTTTTTGCTGGAGACATCATTGTTTCATTGCGTTGTTATGAGTGGACCCGCTTTGTCGGGCATCATGGGGACGGGTTTTTCATCGGCAAGTCTATCTGATCATATAGGCATGGGCATCACAGTTGAGTGTGTTAATGGCTTGAACGGTTTTATATTTCGCTGTATTCGGAGGTGTATGGGGGCCTTACCCTTGTTAGTGTGCTTGTTTCATTCTTCTTTCATGCTCACTTCATTGCTTTTCTATGAGTTGATTCACCTGCGTCCTGATATAGGGCTGGCCACAATAACATTCATCCGGACCAAGTACGGATACCTGGACCGGACTTAGGGGGGGGAGTAGTGATGGGGCCCTACCCACCTAGGACACGTGGCCAGCCATAGAAGAGTTAGAACGATAAGCAACTAAATGATGACGAGCTAAGGAAGGAGCTCGCTGGGTGAGCTCGCTCGGTTAGAGTCGTATAAGCAGCAAGTGCTGCTCTCTGGACGAGCTCATTGGCCAACGAGCTGTATTAGGAGCTCGCTTGAGTCGTTCGCTCCGCGGACTCTATTTACGGAAGGACACTTAGGTAGTTACGGATAGTGGGGATGACTTGATGGAGAAGGGAAGGAGTCTTGAGGATAGAGACGAAGGAAGACGAAACGATAAGATAGAATCCAATACGGAATCGGAAACGTAGTAAACCCTAAGGGGATTCTGGGTCTATATAAGGAGAACTTTAGTCGCTAGGAAAACAGAACACACAATACGAGAGAAAAGAAGAGAGAAGTAGATAGATTCGGCGAGTACTCATCAATTTTATATTGAATGTGTTATGTGTGTGTGTGTGTGAGAGAGAGAGAGAGAGAGAATGGTTTATATATAAGTATAAATATTATAAATGTATTAATATTTTCATATTTATACGTAGATTATATGATTTTATTATATTTAATATAATGTATGATATTTAAAACTAAATTTAACATAAATATCAAATTTTGTATTTAATGAATATTTTAATCTATTATGCATATCTATCAACTTATAAGTAAATAAAATAATATATTGAACATGTATATTAAATATATAATATATATAGTATATTTATAATTTATATAGTATATTTATATTTATATTTATTTCTATATGTATTAAATGAAATTTATTAAATTTTCAATCAGAATAAATATTCGTAATAATAAAAAATAATGATATAATATACATTAAATAAATATATGGCCATAATATAAAAAGTAAATAAATTTTAAAGATTGAGAATGGCTAATACCATGGGGTACTTAAGGAATAGATAAACTCATATTTATAGGAATGGACATTACCTCAGTAATAAGTATTCTCAATCACATTTTGTACCAATAAAGGGTTTACGAATAAACGTGGGAATGCTCATTCCATTTCCACCTCATTCCTTCATACCAATCATACCGTTATAGAACTTAATTAAAAATTTTACACGGACAGAATTAAATTAGCAAAATTGCAAATTTATCTGACCAAATTTATATTTTTATCCAAAAACTAAACATTTATGTGAATCAAGTAAACCTTTGGACTTTAGTTGCTTTTAGTTTTTACATGTTTGTAGATTTCTTGATCATAGTTGTTGGTATCCAAACCCATAAGGCCCAAGCCCAAAGTTAAGCTCAAACAAATATTAGTAACTCTGCAAATCCTATGGGTGCAGAAATAAAAAATTTACAATTAATTAATTATACATTAAATTAAATGTTTTATTTTAATACTTATTTTATAATTATTAATATTATTATAAATTTATAATAAATAAATAAAATATGATAATATCTAATTAAGAAATAAAAAAAAAAAACACTAAATTTAGTCTTACATATTTGCAGCTAGATACTCGCATTGGTGTCCAAATTCCACTATTAAAGTCGCATTTTCAAATATCCCTCTTGTAACTGCTCGAATGCTCAAGAACTACCATTTGTAAAATTGACCCTTAACACGACTTCTCTTCTTTATATCGCCCAACAGACCACCGCCCGACTTTCATGTTTTCCCTTTAAGCTTCGTCTTTTTTGCCTCATTTTTCCCTCAATCGTTTCAGAAGGGAAAGAATTTCTAGTCTTTCTAGCAATTTTGATGTTCTATTTCCATCAATTAACGGCCGGATATTATCCCCTGCCGTCAATGGGGGGCTTTCGGTGGCGGCCACCACCGTGAACTGCTGGGAGAACACCGCCGTTAAGGGCATATAGGGAAGGCTTTTGAGATTGCGTTCTTTCATTGTTTTCCCTGAGTATGTCTGAGAATACTGAATACTTTCTTAGCTGGTTAAGCAGCGTTTTTGACGTGTGATAACACGCTTGTAGGCCAGTTATAGAAAAGGGTCGTCAACTATAAGATCGAGTGGGTTTTTATTGCTTTTCTTGAGCCTCGCTCTGTCAAGGTTGATACATCTCTTGTGATTTAGTTTTAGCTCAGTTTTGTTTCTAGGAATTGTTAAGTTTGTTTTGTTCCATTTTTGTATGCTTCATTTGCTGGTAATGTGGTGCAGAGGATTTCACACCTAGGTTTCTCTTCACCTCCCATGACCAGCTACATTCAAAGCCAATCTTCCCCTTTGTCGGATGGTAAATGTCTTTCCTTTATCATTCCTGTCAAGATTGGGATATTCTCTGTAATGTACACAAAACTTATTCAGGGGCACAATTGGGATTCAATATCGCAAAGGAAGGGTTTATGTGAAAAGAGCAAAAACCGTGTACCCTTCCTTTGCCATATTGAATTCCAATTCCAATTGTGTGCCCCTTGTTGTGTACATGACATTCTCGTTGAGTTTTCTTAGTTTTGAATAGAAATGGATTTCAATGGGTCTAGTCTCGGCTTATTTAGTTTTTAGGGATAGTTACACGGACGTACCTTGAGGTTTGAGCTAATTACACGAAGTTCCCCAAAATAAGTTTTGAGAAATTACCAAAACTTCCTCTGGTACCTTAAGATTTGGCAGGCCATTATAGTTGTGCATTTTAAAACCAAATATTGGTCAGTAATGTATTAAGGATAAAGTAGGGTAAACTAGAGATAGATGTTCTATGAATTCTTTGACTGGGGAAGTTTTTTTGTAATTTTTATAACCTTTGGGGAAGTTTGTGCAATTAGGCCAAAGTCCATGATCTGCTGATGTAATTATCTCTAGATTTGATGAATCATTTCAGAAGGTTATGTCACTTTTATCTTCAATTTGCTGGCTGCAGCATGTTTTAATGTGTATGCTATGATGCTGGTTAGGGGGTGTCTTGATGTATGGCCCAGAAACAATGGCTTCTTTCACAAAATGATATGATCTTTCCTTAAAACCAGCTAATAGTTAGCAATCGAATGTTAATCGAGTGGGATCTCAATTGTTGATCCTCACTTTTCGCGATTCGGTACACCTTTATTCTATATTGGCTATACATACTATGACAATTATGTGTTGTTTTTTGGTTTCCTTCTGATTTGCCAGGCGTTAGTCATGTATCCATCTTAATGTTGTGATGTTGGTACAGTTACATGTCTGGAAGAGTGAAATGTTTCCTTCGTTACAGATGCGATAGTCGGCTCCAAGCCCGCATTTGCTCCATTAGGACACGACAAGGTAAAACTTGTTACTGTAGTTTATCTAAGCTTCTCTAATATTTGCAATGTTTTATGGGTGGTCAAGATCCATCTGATCTGCAAATCCCCTGTTCTTGAATTGTTTCATTTGTCTTCCTAATGATAATTAACTGGTGCTATTATTTCTCTAATCTTTGCTCTGCAGATGTTGATCCTGTTATAGGATATCTAAACAGGGATGCTGCAAATATAAGATCAAAAATTAAGTTATTATTAATGGATTAGCATTGGGATTACGCGTGTAAATGATGATGTCGATCAATAAAGTTGTAAATTTAGCTATATATCTCTTTGACTGGGAATGATTGCCAATTTTCCTAAGCAATTAAAATTCAATAATATGTGCTCAACAGCACAAGCCTGGTTCTATTCCCAGAATTATGCGTTTAGATCTAACTTAAATGTAATTTGACATAAAAATTATAATAAGCTTTGAGGATTGTAGAAGCAACTATAGGTTTATATAAGCATATAAACGGTAACATTTAGCACTCAATCAATGTTGTCACTTATATCAATCACATTTATTAACAAATATTTTAAAAATATGCATCGGATACTGGCATTGGACTACGCGGTAGATTTGGAAAACTATTCTTTTTCTTTTTGGGTCCAGAGATTTGGAAAACTATTCAGATCGATGAGTTTATGTTGTATCGTGTTCATCGATGATGGGTGAGACGCATCCACTAATTGGACAATACTATGAGCTATGATGCACGGATACGGACACGGCGACACGGACACGACACGACACGGATACAGCGACACGAATTTTTTCTTGAATTTTCCACGTGATGAGTGTCGGATACGGTGTCGGATACGAGTGTCCGACACGACACGACACGACATAATGATATTTTTAGAAGTGTCCGTGCATCATAAACTATGAGCCAATGACCCAAATAACGTGCATTACCATCACGACAAAATAATTTCTTCATATGCAGGCACGATTAGCATGATTGTGCGTTGACAATTTGCCTGCATACTTTCTCTCTCTCTATACATATGTATATATATGTTATGTTGAATTTGTTCTTGTTTCCCAGTCTCCACATTCGTCTAACGCCAATCACGCTTGCAACCATTGATTGTTTTTCACTCTTTCATATCAATGCGTTGAAGATTGAAGAACGCCTCCATTGAAACGTTGGCAACCTCAAACAAAATTTGAAAATTTTAATCTAAATCCAACTCGTAAAATATTTATTTCTTGATTACGTGGATTTGATTAAGTTAGGTTAGGGTTATATTTTTAATGGTGCTTGGATCCTGTCATATTTGTAATTGTGCTTGAACCGCTGACAGGGTCCGTGAATTGCATTCTTTATCCGTAATATAAATGCAACTAAGGATGGAGGTCAACAACAGACAAATATGCAATGTCACAGCTCATGACATGCCTTCCACTCAGCACTCAGGTATTTTTAGGGTGAGCATGTCTTATAGTTCGATGCACACCATTATGTTACATTTAATACCAATGATGCACAAACAAAAAACATAAAGACAAAACATGAAATCCATATGATCTCACCTTACTTCTTTTTGAAAATTTACCACATGTTTGATACGGTGTTAAATAATATTGCACAGACAATGAGTAACAGTACAAAACTGGCAAATAATATTTTTAGAATTATATGTGAATCTTAGATCCACAGCTTCCTATTCAACAAAACACATGTCGTTAAACCAGCTATACTTCTAAATAATATTCCTCATACATGAATAAGCTCCTAGTGGATCATAATGTCAAATCAAGATCTACAGCCACATGAATATTTCATAATTTTCTCCACAATTTTTTTTAATTCACAGGATTTATTATTCCATTTTGCCAGCCTGAGCAACATGTGAAACTGAAGAAAATTCAACCACTTCGTCCCAAACAAATCCCACATCCATGTGCCCCGCCCCCAACATCATCACCATTTTCCTCACACATTCATCCTACCTATAAATCAATCAATCAGACAATATTCTCAATCACAATATCATTATTCCATCTCGAGACAAAACCAATGGCGAGGAACCTTGGTTTTCTTCTAGTCATCCATGGCTTCCTCATCGCTCTCTCGGCCGCAGATTGGAACATCATGAACCAAGAGAAGTCCAAACACGGCCTCCAAATCACGTTGAAGAACTACTGCGAGAGTTGGAGGATGAACGTCGAGCTGCACAACATCCGGGATTTCGACGTTGTCCCCGACGAGTGCGTCGACTACATTGGCAAGTACATGACATCAACTCAGTACAAGGTGGATTCTGAGAGGACAGTTGATGAGAGCACTGTTTATCTTAGCACCAGCTGCGGCTTGAAGAAAGATGGGAAAGATGCATGGATCTTTGATATTGATGATACCCTTCTTTCCACAGTCCCTTACTACAAGAAAAATGGTTTCGGGTAAGATTAAACTCGAAACAGTTCATCTTTTTATATATATATGTGGATTACATCTGCTGTTCCATAACTTTTGCATAATTACAAACTAGTCTCTCGTTTCGTTTATTACCAAACACCCCAACCGGTGCTGGAGTTCTTGATTGAGCCACTGTCCAACAAGAGCCTGGATCCGCCGGCACTAGGCATAGCCATGTATTTCAAATCTTAGCTTGCATTATTTCTTTATACACATCATGGATACACAAAGCGGAACAGGACATATGGAATGAGCTTTACGCGATTTGGGTTTAGCCGGTGTGTCTGTTTTTGTAACGTATACGTGCGATTGGTTGATGACATACAGGGGAACGAAGTTGAACTCGACAGCATTAGAAGAATGGATGAAACGCAGCAAAGCGCCAGCGTTGGAGCACTCTTTGAGGCTGTTCAATCAGCTAAAGGGGCTCGGAGTACAGATCTTTTTAGTCTCTTCAAGAAGGGAATGTCTTAGATCTGCTACTATCGATAACCTTGTTGACGTTGGTTACCATGGATGGACCACTCTCATCCTAAGGTTTGGCCCCCCTCTCTCCATATATATATATGTTTTGTGTGTGTCAAGGTACATATATAAATGATTCTTGAATGTTGATGCAGAGGAGCGGATGACGAGATTAAGGACATCCAGAAATACAAGGCAGATGTGAGGAAGCAATTGATCGGCGATGGGTATCGGGTTTGGGGCATCTTAGGGGATCAGTGGAGCAGCATTGAAGGGCTTCCAGCACCAAAAAGAACCTTCAAGCTTCCGAATCCTCTCTATTACGTCGCTTGATTTTGGATTAGTTACTTTTGGTCTGCATTGATTCTTTAAAATCTGTTCATGTTATTCTCAGAAAATAATCTTTCTTCTCTCGCTATTCTGCTCACAATTGACTGTTCCATCTCCGAGGTTAATCGTCCAAAACTCGTTTGAAGTTGAGTGTGTCAATTAAGCCTAAGAAATCCAGCTTGAGTACCTTTTTGTGTTTAAAGAAGTTCGACAAGATTTGGAACCCAACTCAATAGTTAAAAAGGAATGGTAGATATTAAAAGATAGCAAACTATTCAAGCTCGACTCAATCGAATCTTGTTTAAACTCAATCATTCGGTGATAAAATCAAACTCAAACAAATTTCAAGCTCCATAAAGAATTCAAACCAAGTTTGAACAGTAACATATTCACAGTTCGACTCGATTCAATTTGGAAAGTTCCGGCAGCTTGTAGGTATACTGAAAAGTCTTGGTAAGAAAGAAATCATGATAAACAACTGTTGGAACATATTCACTTTATTGGTTGGGATGAGATAGGCTAGAACAATACTGGACATATTAATCGTGGATACACCTACACCTACTTGCACAAAACAGAAGCATATGTAACTAAGATTATATTTTTGCACAGCTACACACTAACTATACCAGGAATAACTTTCCTTCATTCGTTCTTCCCCTCGGCCTCCTTTTGCATTTTTGCACAGTACTCAAACAAACTGCCATCGAAGCAGCGCCTGATTGCCTCTTTCGAAAGGAAACCGTCTCGGTCTTTTGCTAGAACGTACAGCAAAGCCCACTCCAACTTGCTTCCAAACCTGTAAGATCAAAATCCAAAACAACATCCACATTATAATTCGTAATTAAAGCTAATTAATAGAATTTCGGTTTCGTACCAGCCGAAGAAGTCGAATGCTACTCTATTGCTTTCAGTCATTCTCCACAACTCCCAGAAAGTAAGCTTATCAGGAACGGTTCTTGCGTATTTGCTAAACATGTTTTCGAAATTCACGGGGGAGTACCTGAGTAGTGAAACTTATCTTGATATCCGAAATCAGTTCGAAACCTGTATAGGAAGTGTTTAGCAAACAAATACTCGGTTCTCTTATAGTTTGCAAAAACTGTGGCAAACTATAAGGGAACTAAATATTTGTTTTCAGCTTAAAAGGCACAAATGATGTTTCTACTTATAATAAGCTTAAGGGATGATTACACTACATACCCTGTGGTGTGACCTAATTACACAAACTCCACTAAGGTTTAAGAAATTGTAAAAACTTCCCCCATCAAAGAATTTTGATACATCAGCATAGGCCAAACTCATGCTTTGCTAGGGGAAGTTTTGGTAATTTTATAAACCTCAGGGGAAGTTTGTGTAATTAGGCCAAACCTCAAGGTATAACGGTGTATTAATCATCCCAGGCAAAAATAATCATCCCAGGTGCTTCTTTAGCTTCTAGGTTATTCTTCCTACTATTTAAGATTAGGTTTGTACATTCTTATCCAAACACTGTCAACTTCTACCACTCCAACTTTCTACAACTTAAGCTTCAATTTTAACTTCTCCAAAAGAAAAAACTCTCGCAAACACCTAAATGTTGTCATACCGTCCTTCTGTGTCAAAGGTTCCAGAATCACTTCCGTGCTTGGCCTTGTGTATGTTGTCCACATATACAGGGAAGAATGGAGATGGTATCCAGCTCTGTTATGATGAAATGATCAACACTAATACACTTGTTGGACAAATACAGAGGCATCCGCGTTAACCACATGCAAATACTCAAATCTCCCCTTCCGATTTAAAAGTTACGCATACCTCCCCATAATTTATCTCCAAGTTACGATTATCCCAGTTATATGATGTAGTATTCAAATTTTTGGTGCAACTTCCTAACTTGCTTCAAAATGAATTCTTATTCAATCATCTCGTGAAAAATTTGTCAATGCTAACCCCATTTCGGCAGTCAAAAGCTTTTTAAACATACTTATTTGGGATTTACCATTTATACCAAACAGACATGCATCCATACAGATGACACATGATAAACCGGTCCAGCATAGTAATCGTGATTCATGAGCCAACAAACTTACTGGGAGTGTACGGTAACTCAGTCCAATATTAATGACCACTGCTAGCAAAAGAGATGCAATCACATTGAACCCAAGTTGGCGAAATCCTGCATATTTGAACACAATCCCCAATTATCCATTGACAGAGAGAACCCTATACAACGCTATAAGTTGTAAATAATACAAGGGAATGCAAGTAACTGGCACGACAATTACCTGCATAAGTCTCCCGGGGGTAAATAATTCCATTGTTGTCTTGGTCAAAGAAAGCAACATGCTGCTGCAATACACTCATATTATTATGCACGTGCCCTGGCGTTCCGTTAGGGTGATCCATATCAGGAGCAACCAACCCTCGTGCCATATCTGCAGTTCCCAAACAACCAAAATTCGAAACATTCTACCGAAAATCATTAATCTGGCGCATCATAAAAATTACAATTGTGCATCACACTACATCCATTTCAATTTCAAACTAAAGATCAAAGCATCTACATCATCAACTCTAAACTATCTACACATAAGAAACATTCTCCTATCCCTTTCACATCTCTATTTCCAACAATCCGAGATTCCCAAAATCAAATGAAGTATAAGAAACTGGAGAAATTAGAAGATGTGCTGCAGACAACAGTGTAATTTGATCATTGTTAATGGAGTATGAATCATATAAGATTTAATACACAAACTAATTAACACTAAACATTACACCTCGAATTGAAAACCCATCACCATAAACCCAAAACCCAGGCGAATTAACAAAACTTCATAACATCGAATTCTAACCCTACCCTGATCGAACAGTAAAAGTAACAACACCCAAAATTGAAAATCCAATCTAAGACCAAAACCCACATAAAGATTTCTCCAATAGTATACCTACCAATTAACCTTCAAAGAAAAGACGAAAAACTAACTCACAGGGCTTTGGGATCGAAGTTTCCAAGTCCGCGCGCACGGGTCGCTCCACAGTGACCGGAGCACGGGGCGCCACCGGCGACAATGCAGGATTACTTCTCTCAACCCCATTTGACGCCATTTCTTCGTCCACAAATCTTTCTATATCACTCCGTAATTCCTTATACTGGATTTCTCAACGAACAGAGCTGCTATATAGCAAATAACGGAAGGCTGAGGAGGAGAAATCTACCTGGAAATGTGTGCTGAAAACGTCCACGGCTTCTGAGTTCTGCTTCCGAAGTGGCTTAACAGCATCATATTCATAGCCCCGACACGTTTCGTTACTTGGACGAAGGTGTCTTCACTCTTAACTTACTGAAGACGGCAAAAGTGTTCCCTTGGAGTTATCTATTTGGTGCAAATTGCCAAACTTTTTGCATTAATAGAGAAATAAACAACTTTAGAAAAGTAGGAAATTGTGTAGATTCAAATTTTAAATAAATAGCATAAATAGTTTAAGGAAGTACGAAGTTGTGTAAGTTCATGAGGCACTTTAAAATAATTTCCCATTAGTTTGGAATATTTTTATTTTAACTCTCTATAAAATTATACTATATAATAGGATATAAATACGATATTAAAACGTTTTAGTACTATATTTATAAAAATTATACAACATATTTTGAGAGGTATTTTACATTATATAAAAATCATATAACATTTTACCCAAATAGGGAGTTAAGTAGAAATATGATATTCAATTGGGGATTTATTCCAGTTACCCGTAACTTGATAAGGTACATAAATGGGGAGGAAAACAGAGTTTTAAATGAAGGGTTGGTAAATGGACCGCCACATTAACCCTAGGGCGATCAATTGTCGCAAGATTGGAGCTACACTGGCTTTTCTTGCTGTTAATCGGATGTTTGGATGCCTGTTTAAGTCAGTAATTGACCCGATCATGTCGTTGTCTAATAGGGATTTTGTTGACAGTTATGCCCACATGATATTTTAATTTTTCATGGTTATTCTAAGCATTTTAGATTTTACATTTACTTGACAAGTGGATCATATCATTATGGGTGTATTCTTGATTTGTTTCGTTTATAAATGAGGACCTTGTTAATAACCCTACCGTCTCGTTGATCGTTTTTGCTTTTTAAAAACAATAATAATTAACACACGCGACATTCAATAATAGGATTAAAGAAAATAAAGATAGTGAATACTCTTTTCTGGAGGAAATTATTCACTTCAAATTCTCATTTTTATTCTCAAAATCCAGCTCGAGTACCTTTTTGTGTTTAAAGAAGTTCTACAAGAATCGGAACCCAACTCAATAGTTAAAAAGTAATGGTAGATATTAAAAGAATCAAGCTATTGTTCTGACTCGATCGAAACTTGTTCAAGTATAAACTCAATCATTCAGTTATAATATCAAATTTAAACAAATTCCAAGCTCCATAAAGAACTAAAAATAAGTTTGAACAACAACATATTCAGTGTTGTTCGACTTGATTTGTTTTGGAAAGTTCCGGCAGCTTGTAGGTATACTTGAAGAGTCGATCTGATTGGTAAGAAAGAAATCTTCATAAACCACAATAATACCATTGGAACGTATTCACTTTATTGGTTGGAAACTTGGGATGAGCCAGGATAGATGAATAATGAACGTATTAATCGTGGTTATACTCCTTGCGCAAAACAGAAGCACATATAAGTTATATTTTCTCACAGCCACGCATAAATTATACAAGGAATATCTTCCTTCATTCGTTCTTCCCCTTGGCCTCCCTTTGCATTTGTGCACAGTACTCGAACAAACTGCCATCGAAGCAGCGCCTGATTGCCTCTTTCGAGAGGAAACCGTCCCGGTCTTTCGCAAGAATGTACAGCACACCCCACTCCAACTTGCTTGCAAACCTGTAAGATCAAAATCCAAAACAGTATCAATATTATAATCCTTAAAGCTAAATAGAATCTAGGTTTTGTACCAGCCGAAGAAGTCGAATGCTACTCTATTGCTTTCGGTCATTCTCCACAACTCCCGGAAAGTAAGCTTATTAGGGACTGTTCTTGCATACTTGCTAAACATGTTCTCGAAATTCACAGGGGAGTACCTGAATAATGAAACCTATCTTTATATCTGAAATCCAGCTTGAGATCTACATAGGAAGTGTTTGCCAAGCAAATATTTAGTGCTCTTATAGTTTGCAAGAATATTTGTTTTTATCAGCTTAAAAAGCACAGATGATGTTTCTACTTATAATAAGCTAAAGGGATGATTACATTACATACCCTAAGGTATGGCCTAATTACACAAACTCCTCTGAGGTTTAAGAAATTGGAAAAACTTCCCCAATCAAAGAATGTCGATTACTGGCATAGGCCAAACTCACCCAGGCTATTCTAGGGGAAGTTTTCGTAATTTCACAAATCCTGGCGAAGTTCGTGTAATTAGTCCAAGCCTCAAGATATACCAGTGTAAATTTATCTCAAGCTAAAATAATGTAGAAGCACCTCCGGGTGCTTCTTTAGCTTCTAGGTTATTCTTCTCATTATCTGAGATTAGGCTATTCTTATCCAAACACAATCAACTTCTACCACCCAACTTTCTGCAACTTAAGCTTCAATTTAACGTCTCCAAATGAAAACACTTTTGCAAACACCTAAATGTTGTCATACCGTCCTTCTGTGTCGAACGTTCCAGAATCACTTCCGTGCTTGGCCTTGTGTATGTTGTCCACATATATAGGGAAGAATGGAGACGGTATCCAGCTCTGTTATGTTGAAATGATCAACACTAATACACATGTTGGACAAATACAGTGGCATCCAATATAACTATATGCAGAAACTCAAATCTCCCCTTCGATTTCAAAATAACGCATACCTCCCCATATTTTATCTCCACCTGACAATTATTCCCTTCTATATTTAGTTCCATGATGCCATTTACTCAAAATTTTGGTGTAACTGTATAACTTGCTGGTGCATGTATAGAACTCGTTATTCAAGATCTTGTGACAAGTTTGCCAGTGTTAACCCCATTTCGGCAGTCCAAAGCTTTTTAGCATACTTATTTGGGATTTACCATTTATACCAGACAGATATGCTTCTATAGAAATGACACATGATCATAAACTGGACTAGCATAGTAATCGTAATTGAGGAGCCAACAAACTTACTGGGAGTGTACGGTAACTCAGTGCAATATTAATGAAGACTGCTAGCAAAAGAGATGCAATCACATTGAACCCAAGTTGGCGACATCCTGCAAAAAAGGAACGTAAATAAACAACGAAACTTCAATTACGAACCCTGTTATTTTAGTGCTTTTCTGAAATTTTTGAATCATATTCAAGGGGGATACTAAAACAGGCACAACAATTACCAGCATACGTCTCCCGGGGGTAAATAATTCCATTGTTGTCTTGATCAAAGAAAACAACATGCTGCTGCAATACGCTCATATTATTATGCACGTGCCCTGGCGTTCCGTTGGGGTGATCCGTATCAGGAGCAACCAACCCTCTTGCCATATCTGGAGTTCACAAATAACCCAAATACGAAACATTTTAACCAAAAATATTAATCTGGTGCATCATAAAGATTGCGATTGTGCATCACACTACATCCATCAAAGAATCTACATCATCAACTCTAAACTATCTCCACATAAGAAACATTCTCCTATCCTTCCCACATCGCTATTTCTAACGTTCCGAGGTTCCGAAAATCAAATGAAACATAAGAAGCTGGAGAAACTAGAAGATGTGCTGCTGATAACACTGTAATTTGATCGTTGTTAATTGAGTATGAATCATATAAGCTTTAACGCACAAACTAATTAACATTAAACATTACACCTCGAACTGAAGACCCATCATCATAAACCCTAAACCCAGGAGAATTTACAAAACTTCATATCATCAAATTCTAACCCTGCCTTGATGGAACAGTAAAAATAAGAACACCCAGAATTGAAAATCCAATCCAAGACCAAAACCCATATAAAAATTTCCCCAATTGTATACGTACCAATTAATCTTCAACGGAAAGACTAAAAAACCAACTCACAGGGCTTTGGGATCGAATTCTCCAAGTCTTCGCGCACGGGCCGTTCCACAGTCACCGGAGCAAGCGGCGCCACCGGTGACAATGCAGGATTACTTCTCTCGACCCCAGCAGACGCCATTACTTCCCTTCCAAATCTTTCTATATCGCTCCGCAATTCTTTCTACTGGATTTCTCAACGAACAGAGCTGCTATATAAACTGCTGAGGATCGGAGGAGAAATCCACCTCGAAATGTGTGCTGAAGACGTGCACGGCTTCTGAGTTCGGCCTCCGAAGTGGCTTAGCAGCCTCATCATATTCATACACCCCCTTCAAATATTGACACGTTTCGTTCCTTCAACGTGGTGTCAGTTGCCTGTCGTAACTTGCTGAAGAATACAGTGTACTTGGGACTTTCTACTTTGGGAAAGAAACCTAAATTATATAAGACGAAAGTAATCGGTGTAATTAAGGTAAAAATCTTCCAACTATATATATATATATTTTTTATTATTATTATTATTTTTTAGTTCTGTTGGGGTCCCTCCATAGTCCAGTGGATCGGGCCCAAGCCCAATACGGTCAGAGGAATTAGTTCTGTATGGGTCAGTTCGCTTTATGCGAACTTAACTTGTGGGGATCCTCTCATTGGATACACGAAAAGGCCTACGTCCAAGATAGTTTGGGAATCTGTTCTATAACATCCCGATTTTTTGGACTTACAGGTATGACGTCACGGGTGTGATATGTGCGCAATTTAGTTATTTAATTATGTACTTATTTGCTATTATTGATGTTTTGATGATATATGAACGTATTTGAATTAGATTTTGATCCTTGTATATGAGTTTTGAACGTTTTTGAATATGTGACTTTGAATTTGAACTTGATGTGTCCGAATTTAATTCCGATATACGTGAAATTTTGATATGCACGAACTACATGAGTTATGAACTTGGTTATATGCTCCTTATGTGATTTTGAATTTACTTGGTTCAGTTTTGGCTCGTTTTTGTTTAACGAAACCAAAAAGGGGATAAAGAACATTTAGCGCACCTTGGGTTCCGGGCGGCGTATCTTGAGCTCGGGAATACGGATTCGAATTCCGAAAGAGGCGTTGGACTCGTAACGAAATTTGAGAGTTTGGGAATCTAGCCTTGTATTTTTCTAAACCCGTTTGAATATCCGAATTTCAACCGAAACAAGCACCTTGTACCGGAAGTACTACCTTTGACTAAAAAGGGCATAACTTTTTCATCACACCACCTTTTTGACCAATTCTTGGGCCCACATTCCACTCACTTTCTCTCTTATCTCTCTCCCTCAGCCTCACTTAGAAATCACACCAAAAAGCAAGAGAAAATAGCCTCCAAAGTCTGAACAAGAGAGCAAGAAGGAAGAAGAGAGAGTGTTATTCACTCCTTGGTGATTTTGACTCTTAATCACCTTCAAATCTCTCCCAACTCAAGAGGTAAGTTAATATTTGGACTCTCCATCCCTTTGTGTTCATTTTAACTACAAGTTTGCAAGATTTCACCATGATTTGAGCATCCTTTGGCATATGTGATGAATAGTGAGAGTTTGGAGCAATTTGATGATTCTAGCATGATCTCTTGTGAAATCTTTGGATATGAAGCATGTATAATGATCCTAAGACATCATTTATGACTTATATGAACTTTCTTTAAGTGTTAGTTGAGAATTCATGACTTTGTCATTAATGAATTTTGAAGGTTTTGTAAGAACTTGTTCTCTTTTCACTTCTAGCATGTTTTGTTGAGGATTTGGACCTTATATTGGCTTGAAATGCATGAATTCTTGCTACCCTAACTTACCTATATGTGTTAACTTGATCTTGGTATGGTTTACTTGGAGTTTTGTGGTGTTTGAGGGCTGAAAATCAAACCTTTTCAGCCCAGCGTAGCCTTAACGCCCGTTTGGGCATTCCTTTGTTGAGGAAGGTAACGGGCGTTAGCCCTTGGCCTAGACCTCTGAGCCTCCTAACGGGGGTTAATCCCTCTTAGTTTTGTGGGAGGGTAACGACTGTTAGTCCAGGTCTGAGCTTCTGACCTGGCTAATGGCCGTTAGGGCTAAGAAGAAGATAATGGGGCTAATGGTCGTTAGCCCCACTCTTAGGTGTGTTCATGTTGTTTGTTCGTTTCTTTGTTTTGTTTAATTGTTGCTTTGCTCCGTGTATAACTTATATGTGTTGTGAACATGCTGTAATATGTGTTATGAGCATTGTATTAAATTTATGGATCACATTGATATGAAACTTGCAAGATATGATCACTTATACCTACTTGATACCTTGTTGCATTTCATACTTATCATTCGCATCCATATGCATTTGCCGAGCGTCTATTTGGTTCATTTTGAGTCTAAGAGTGTCCTTTGTTGTTTGTTTTGCACATTTGACCCTCCCATTGATGACGAGGTTGCTTCTCAGGCGTCCGATCTACACTCTTTTGTCACCACTACAAGTTTTCAAGGTGAAGTTTTGTTCTTTTAGTTAAATGACCTACAACCCTATGTGTTTTGAAGTCTCACATGTGAAATACGTATAATATATGATAGATACGTGTATGATATGTACTTTGAGGGCTTGTCCCGTTTATTATAAGACTTTGGAAATGATTTGTGTATGTATATAAGTTATTTTGCATTTGATTCGGAAAACTGTTGATAAGTGTGTGTGTGGAAGCGAGCTTTGAGCTTTGAAAGATAAGCTTTGTTGGAATGTGAATTTTGAACTTTACTTTGGGCCCTGGAGAGTGGGATGGTAACTTGGGACGGCCGTGGGGTTGACGAGCTCTCCCATCAACACTTTCCTTTGAGAGACTCACCCAACCTTAGGAGGTTGAGGAAGGGTGTTTCTCTTGAGCCGGTGGAAGCAACTGCCGAAGGTTTCAAGGTCGTAATTAAGTCTTGTCTCGTGTACATTTGATTGATAGATAGGGTTGTCAACCCTTCTATCGCTTGGAGAAAGGATGGTTTATGAATTTAGTTTGGAGTATGCTTATGTCTCTGAATATGGAAGATGGGAAGGAGAACTCGTACTCGCCGAGTTAGTGTGACTTTGTATGATCTATGAAATGGAAATGGATTCCTAAATACTTAAAATTGGTTGCATTGACCTTCGGCCCTTAACCTTTTTAATTGTATAAATAGATCATCACGGGAAATTGCTTTAGCTTGCAAAAAACCATCCCCGGTTCATGGATCTTTATGAATTTTGATAAGTGCTTTGCTCTATACGTATTATGGGTGCGTGTATTAGCCCCCTCACTAATCATTAGGACTAACCCTCATTGTCGTTTCTCTTTTCCCCTTTTCTTTGAGTTGCAGGTACAGTTTGAGTTGAGCTAGGCGGCAAGTGGTCATCATGTCTTACTTGTGGTTTAGCTCGAGTCTTCATATGCATTGTAGTGACTTTTAGCTTTGATACTTTTGATATATTTTTGGAGATATGTATCTTGATACTTGTTAGACTTTAGTTTTTTATCTTTTGGCCCAGGATGGGCGTTGTATATTGTGTATTTGTGTATGGTTCTAGCATACTAGTTGGAACTTATTTTGGTATATATGTGGATCTTGGGATTATGTTAAGAATTGTTTAATCGCTTCCGCTATATTTTTGATTTATTATGCACTCTAAATGGGGGTCTACACCGCCTAGCTAGGGTGTGTGTTTTGTTTGTCTCTCGTTCGCTATTGTTTGATGCGTGTGCAGACTCTCTATTTCGTTACACGTGTCGAACTCTAGTGCGGGAGATGTGGTGCCCTTCGCTCGGGGCGTTACATGTTCGAAGGTATCAGTTCGAACTAAACGAACTGATACAAAAAGTATAAATCAGAAATGAGTCAATAAGAGGAGAGTATCCAACAAGTATTAAAAAGTAAGGAGATAATATCGTATCTAGGGTAAATTTGGGGAAAAAGATAAGGACAAAGGGTTAGGAGATTCCTATAAATAAGAGGATCGGAAAAGGAAAAAAGGAGTTATATGCATCTAACTCCCTTGTATTATTCTAAATGAGCATAAAAAACCCCGTGTTATATAAAATCTCATAGGAAACCTTGTGTTTTTTAATTTTTGCACATAAATCTTTATGGCCGGTGATTGCATTATATGCTCGGATTCTGCGAATTTTCTTTAGAACTGTTATTTTTGTATTTATATCCATGATCTCTTAGTTTCTATAATTTTAATTTTACCTCAATATTCACAGAATTTCTCAAATAGTTCCTAAAATAATTTATTTTAATATCTAATTTTTTATTAATTTCTCTTTAATATATTTTTTCTACCAACTTTTGATTTATGTCTTTCTTCTCATGTTTTGTTTCCTGATAAGAATTTTTGTGGTATTTATATTTTTCATTTATTTCTTGTATATATCATTTCCAATATTTTTTTATATTCTATTATATTTCTTGGCAATTCTTTATTCGTAAATATTTTTGTCTAATTTTTACTTTTATTTTCATGAATAAGGGCAATGTGTGTGGTTCAAACAACGTGTGAGGGTTTTTTATGATTATTTTTAAAAAATAAAGGGTTTTTTATACTAATTTTTGAAACATAGGGTTTATATTGCATTTTCAGTATTTCACAGGGTTTTCCTAGCAATTATCTCAGGAAAAAAGGGGAGAAACCAAAAAAGAGAGGAAAATAACGAATAGGAGCGGTACTCATCGGATCACCACGTGTCCATTGGAAAATTTGCCAGAAAGCGGGTTTTGCAAGGTTCGGGAGGGTTTTTCAGCGAGTTATATCTATTCACGTCAAATAGTACATGAAATTACAAAACTTTTAGAGTTATTTATAAAATAATTTTTTTATACTAAAATTACATGAGTTGGTATACCAAAATTGTAATTTCCTCGTTATTAATGTAATCTTCCTTCAACCAGCAAAGTAAATATGTTGTTGGCGTTTTCTTACTCTAAGAGACCTCACATTTGACTTTTCAGATTCTCTGTTTTAATTGTCGCAATAACAACCTCAATCACAAACTTCATTGAATCAAAGCAGACAATTGTACAGATTTCCCAACAAACATATTGAAAAATAAAATAAGACCTCCTTGCACAGAACAGAAGCGCATAGAATTAAGTCTAACATCTTTGTACAGCCACACATGAATTATACCAGCAATATCTTCCTTCATTCCTTCTTCTCCTTCGCCTCCTTTTGCATTTTTGCAACGTACTCAAACAGACTGCCATCGAAGCAGCGCCTGACTGCCTCTTTCGGGAGGAAACCGTCTTGGTCCTTAGCTAGAATGTACAATACGCTCCACTCCAACTTGGCTGAAACGCTGTAAGATCACAAATCCACAACAATATCAGAATTGTGATTCGTAAAGCTGAGTAGAATGCCGGTTTCATACCAGCCGAAGAGGTCGAATGCTACTCTATTGCCTTCGGTCATTCCCCAAAACTCCCGGAAGGTGAGCTTATCAGGAACAGTTTTCGCTTACTTGCTAAATATGTTCTCGAAATTCGCAGGGGTGTACCTGAATAACGAAACTTATCTTTATACTATAATACTATATCAACTTCAGTCTGAAATCCAGTTTGAGATCTACGGAGGAAGTGCTTGCAAATTTTAAGAAAATTGTGTTTTTGTTTTTAGCTTTAACAAAAAAAAAAAAAAAAGGAGAAATGATGTTTCTACTTATAATAAGCTGGAGGAATAATTACACTAGCATAACTTGAGGTATGGCATAATTACACAAACTCCCCCGGGGTTTGAGGAACTACTTAAACTTCTCAACCTATCAAAGAATTTAGATTGCTCTGGGATTGCCTATTTTTTCCTTTTCCTTACACTTACTGCGCAATATTTAGTTTAAATTTATAACTATGGTAACTCAGGGTATGCTAGGGGAAGTTTTGGTAATTTCTCAAACCTCGGAATAGATTGTGTAATTAAGTCAAACCTCAAGGTATACCAGTGTAATCATCCCAAAGTTAAAAAAACGGAAGAAGCCCCTTCGGGTGCTTTTTTAGCTTCTAGGTTGTTCCTCCTACTATTTAAGATAACCTTTGTACATTCTTTTTCCAAATACTATCGAAGTTTACTACTACAATTTTCTACAACTTTAGCTTCTAATTTAACTTCTCGAAAAGCAAAAACTTTGCAAACACCTAAATTAAATACTGCCGCACCTTCCTTCTGTGTCGTACGTTCCAGAATCACTTCCGTGCTTGGCCTTGTGTATGTTGTCAACATATACAGGGAATAATGGAGAAGGTATCCAGCTCTGCGATGATGAAATGATCAATACTAGTAAACTTGTTGGACAAATACAACAGCATCCACTATAACCATATACAGAAACTCAAACCTCCCTTTTGATTTCAAAATTACGCATTCCTTCCCATGATTTTATGTCCCCTTACAATTATCCCCTTCAATATTTAGTTGTATGATGTTATTATTCAAATTTTTGGTGCTATTCAATCATCTTGTGAAAAAATTGTCGGTGTTAACCCGATTTCGGAAGTCAAAAGCCGTTTAAACATACTTATTTGGGATTTACCATTCCTATCCAACAAATATCCATCCATACAAACGATACATGATGCACAGGTCCAGCATAGTAATCGTGAATGAGGGCGCAACAAACTTACGGGGAGTGTACTGTAACTCACTGCAGTGTTGATGGAGATTGCTAGGAAAAGAGATGAAATCACATTGAAGTTTGAACCCAAGTTGGCAAAGTCCTGCAAAAAGCAAACGTTGAAACAGAGGAAAATAACAGGAAATTAAAGGGATTTCACGGTCAACTTTCATCTAAAAATTCTCAAAACTAGCACCCAAAACCTTACGAATCCTAAACTGTCATGAATTTCTTTGGGAGTTCTTATCGAAAACGTTTTGGTTCTAAAAATCAGCATCAGAATCCCATCACCGATTGACACAGACATAACGAATCAAGACTCTTGTTAATTTACTGCTTTTCGGAGAAAAATCGAACCATATTCAAGAGGAATACTAAAACAGGCACAACAATTACCAGCATACGTCTCCCAGGGGTAAATAATTCCATTATCGTCTTGATCAAAGAACACACAATGCTGCTGCAATACGCTCATATTATTATGCTTGTGGCCTTCTGTTCCATTTGGGTGATCCATATCAGGAGCAACCAATCCTCTTGCCAAATCTAGAGTTCAAGAATAACAAAAATACCAAACATTTACTCAAAATCATTTATCTGCTACACTACATCCATTTCAATTTCAAGCTAAAGATCAGAGCATCATCTACATAGAGATTCCCGAATCGTATACCATTTAATCTTCAAAGAAAAGAGAAATAAGCAACTCACAGGGCTTCGGAATCGAAGTCTCCAAGTCTGTGCGCACGGACCGCTCCAGAGTCACTGGGGACAATGCAGGATCACTTTCTTCAGCCGCCATTTCTTAATTTCTTTAGAAATCTTTCTCTATTACTCACACTCTAATTCTTTCTACTGAGTTCTTCAATTAACAGAGCTGTTTATATAGCAAATAACCAAGGGCAGAGGAGGAGGAATCTACATTGGACGTGGTATTTTTCAAGAATATGTTGCCGCCATAATTAGTAAACTAAAGTAGAATAATGTGCATATGCATATTAGTAAAATTGCAGTTTCAGTCCCAAACTTTATATCATATTGCAGTTTTAATCCCAAACTTCAATAATTTGTCCCACGTTCAGGACTTCCGTCAGCCTTCTAACAGATCTGGCACAAGTGTTGCATGTGCACAGTTAGTCCGTTAGAATTAATTATTTTTAGGTAAATACTAAAAACCACACAAGGGGTGGACCAACGGGACATGATTTTTAACCCTAATCAGTAATTTCCTTCTTCTCTTGCCATTTGAAATTCGCTCCTTGCAAGCCAAGACGAAATTAAAATTAACAAAAATCTTCATAGTGTATGTCACAAACTTTATCTTTTTTAATTTAAAAAAAAAAAAAAGAGAATTATGATTATTCTCCAACTACTCGATTTTTTATTTTTTTATTTTTAAGAAAAGTTTGTGATATACACTACAAAGATTTTTTCTTAGTTTCAATTTCTGTTTTTGCTTGCGCAGGGCCTATATTTATAAACTCTCATATTTTATAAAATATTTTTGTAACTTGTAAGATGTTGGATCTTATTCTAACAAAGATAATAAACTCTTAAAGTGGAAAGGTTAATGTGATGAGATATTGAGATAAATTGAAATGCTCCAAAAAGAAATTTATGTTTTATTTTCCGTTTCTAATTTTTATTTTATCTAGTGAAACTTGAAATTGACGAGCTCGAAGGAAAGAAAAAATAAAATAGACAAGGGATCATAACATAAAAAAATTCTCTAACCGGCTCATACCTTACACCTTAGGATAATTAAGAATTTAGATGATGATATTGAATGATGAGTTGAATTCGTACATCGTAGTTTGTACATTTTGAGTTGAAGATGTTTGATAGCCAACCTAATTTAGTTAAACGCACCCTAGTTGATAAAAAAAAAAAAAAAAAGTCCAATTCAGATTGCGTTATTTTGAATTTTTTATAAAATTAAATAATATTTTTTTGAGAAAAAAAATATATTGTTTTCCTTTCAAGTACCCAATAATTCAAATGGGTGATCAAATATGTTTTGTCGGGACTATTTGTTTGTCCAAGATTCAATTATAGTTGATGCTTCAAAGATTTGTTAAATCTTGTATTAAACAATATTGAAACAAGTTGTAGTGTCGTAACATTCGGATAGTGTATGTCACTTCATACATTTATTACCTCTTAAATTGAACTAAGTATAAATTACATTGGATCTTATTACGTATATATATGTATTGAAATTTGAAACCTCGATTTTGAAAATTATACTTTTATCACTTATATTTTGTTAATAGATTACAGACATTTCTTCTGTTATATTATGTTTCGGATTTAAAATTTTTTAAATTTTGATGTGCGATACCAAAGTTAGAAGGATATGATCAAATTCCTCTAGCCACTTAAAATTGTGTGGATTAAAAATGAAAAACAAAAATACTAGAAGGGCATATTTCATTACTTTAATCGGTTGCGTTAATTCATTCTAATTTTGATAAGTTTCAACGATCTTGCTTGTTTCATTTACAACTCAATTTAAGAACCTCCAACGCCGATAATTTCATAATGATCAATAAGAGAAGTTTTGACACAATACTGACAGTTAAGATAAAGTAATTCAGTAATCAAGATTTATAATTATAGTACAATCAACAATGACAACAATATATATATAGTACATAGTTTCATGTTATCTGTCAAGCCTGAAGATCCTACTAGCCTTATATTCCACGAAAATTGAAAATAAGTAAAAATTACTATCATGTAGTGTAATTTAACGATTTGATACTATACTAACTTAAGTAGATGTCTCGTATTCGAATCCTTGAGTGGCAGAAAATCATACAGTACTTCTTCACACAGAAGCGGGGCACATGTATGTATTAGTCATCAGTTTTGCACAGCAACACGCGTACATCCCAACAGCGATAGCTTAGTTTTACTCTACTAGAGAGAGATTTTGGGAGCTCTTTGAGTTTGGGAAGCAACCTTAGAATGGATGGGAGGACATCATCAATATTATACACAAACTCAAATTAAATACACCTGACATTCAATAATCTAATATTTAGATGTAAAAAGAGTTCATAAACTAAATTATACAATAGAAAAGTATGATAAATAATATTTTACATCATAATGTTTCTTTAGTATTTATAACATATAAAGTCCAATATAAATATCTTTTATATATATACGCCCCTGCTCTTTATGAGATAGATTATTAACTTATAATTGAAACAGGAAATACGATGCACAGCTAAATAGATGTTCTAGAAATCAAAAATAAAAAGTTTTGAGCATACCCAATATTACATATATAGATTCTCTTTTTTATTCTCAAAATGATAATGACTCTAAATCATCAACAGCTTCATTCATTCTGTTTTCGTCTCCCCCATCCGCATCCTTGCGCAATACTCGAACAAACTGCCATCGTAGCAGCGTCTGATTGTCTCTTTTGAAAGGAAACCGTCCTTGTCCCGAGCTAGAAGGTAGAGAAGTGCCCATTCCCCTTTGTTGGTAATCCTACGACATAAAATAAGAAAGAAACATTACTGATCACACGACGAGTATAAATTTAGTAGTTTTTTCAACCAAAGGAAGAAAAAGAAAAGATCAAATGTACCAGCCGAATAAGTCGAATGCTTCTCTATTGCCTTCGGTCATTCTCCACAACTCGGGCAGTGAAAGCTTGTCAGGGAATGTTCTTCCGTACTTGCTAAATATGTTCTCGAAATTCACCGGGGAGTACCTGAAAAATGAAACTAATTCGTATATGGATGCACTTTTTAATGTAGTGTTTGCGAATTTAAAAGAAATGAAGTGTTTTGTTTTAATGCTTTTGCGTAAGATAGCTAAAATAAGCTAGAAACACTTCTACTGGTGTCTTTCTTTTTCTTTCTTTAACTTTTGATGTATAAAAGCGTTTCTGTACTTTCTTTTCTAAAGGCTTCTAAGTTTCGATACTACAGTTTTTACAACTTTAGCTTCTCCAAAAGCATATTTTCTTGCAAGAACCTCCCTTAGTTTGAGATCTAGACTGAGATATATATACACATATTAGCATACCTTCCTTCCATATCGTAGGTTCCAGAATCGCTTCCATGCTTGACCTTGTGTATGTTGTATAGATATATAGGGAAAAAAGGAGAAGGAATCCATCCCTGTTATGATCAAATTATTAGAAACTTAGCACCAACACTAGTTGAAAATAATTTCAAGAGCCTCCCCTCTAACTATACGCAATTACACAAACCTCCCTTTTGGAGTTCGAATTTACAGATACCTCCCCTATAGCTTTTCTCCACTTTTATCACTACCCGTTCTGTCTTCTATTCGTCATTACATTGGTCATTAAAAGATAGCTAAGTAACATCATATTCACATTTTAATAGATTCCAACATACCCTGTCGCATGGATCACGTTATTCAAGTTTCTTGATAAATCAGTAGATGTTTAAGTTCCATGAAATGATAGTGAATCGGGTATTTAGGAATTAGGAAGACAGACATTCGAATATCAAGCAGCAACTTACTGGCAGAGTTGGATAACTCAGTCCCACATTGATGAGAATTGCTGATATCAGAGATAGAATCATGTTGAACCCAATTTGTCGAAGGCCTTGGAAAATCGAACACAGAAGAAAGAATCAAGAGTGTTGATTACATTCGAGGAAAAATTAAACCGGCATAATGGCTACCTGTATAAGTTTCCCAGGGGTAAATAATCCCATTATCGTCTTGATCAAAGAAAGCAACATGCTGCTGCAATACACTCATATTATTATGAATGCGCCCTGGTGTTCCGTTCGGGTGATCCATATCAGGAGCAACCAACCCTCTCGCCATATCTGAATGAAGTTCACATATAATCAAAACACGAAAATCATTTACCTGGTGCATCATGATGATTGCAATAGTTCATCATTCTGTATCCATTTCCATTTCAAACGAAAGATCAGAGTATCTGATATAGATTATTGACCATAGCCACAAAAGAAACATTCTCATATCTCTAATTTTAACAATCAGCAAAATTCCGGAACTTAAATGAAATATAAGAACACAGTAGAGAACAATGTCTTAATTTAACAATCCCGTCTTGTAATTCGAACTGATCATCATTGTTAATGGAGTATAGGAATCAAATAAATAGTAAATTTAACACCTGGATTTGAAAATTCATCATCATAAACCCTAACCCATGGGGAAAATCGAAAACCAAAGGTATAATATTATACAACTCACAAGGCTTTGGAATCGAAGTCTCCAAGTCCGAGCGCACGGGCCGCTCCATAGTCACCGGAGCAAGCGGCGCCTCCGAGGACAATGCAGGATTATCAGACTCAATTGCCGCCATTTCCCTCTTTAGAAATCTTACTGTATGAATACTTAACACTTGGCAGTTGGCACTCGACTGCTCAACGAGCATGGCAACTCCATAACTGTTATATATAGGCATAGCGAAGAGCTGAGGCGGGGAAATCTATATTGGGACGTGCACGGCTTCTGTCCCTGAACTGGAATGTGCATGGAGACGTGAACGGCTTCTTTGACTTACCGGAATGAAACTCCCCTTTTTACATTTTTGACCCGTTTTGTTTTTGGACAAGATTCAAGAAGTATTTCCCTCTTCGTGAAACAGGCCAAGATTATGTATGACAAAGAAAAAGTAGTTCCAGAAAACCTCTAATGCTCGACGCTTCCAATAATTTCATTTTACTTGATCGTATGGGTTTTGTCGGACACTGTATTAGATATTTTTTATGAAAAATCTTACTTTATTATATTTGTAAAATGTTATATCTGTATACGTGCAACATAGAAAATATATTGTATACGACCATGTAGGAAGTGTATAGTTAGGTGCTAATTTACGTACAAAGTGTTGCTAAGAAAAAATAATCGTGCACAATATATTTTCAACGTAAATTTAAGAAAATTTTTTGTTATTGTATTTGAATAACGTCATATCGTATTGTTATATTCGTATTTGTATTTGTGCATCACAACAAAAAAAACCTTAAAGGATTCTTTTGAAATTTGTTTATTTTAGAAATCAAATAATTTTCAATTTTATTCGTATAACATTAATAGTTACACCTTATATATTAAATTTTCATTTGATTAGATTGATTATATGAGTGTTTCGTATGGCTTAATAATTTATCATTTAGTTTCTATTTTTACATTAACACCACGACGACGACATTTAGTTTCTCTTTTATTCGTATTATTATTATTATTATTATTATTATTATTGTGAACTTCTATAATTTATTTCATAATGATATGGCTTCCACCCGTACAATCAGAATTGGCCACATGGCTACCTCACACCCTGAGCTTCATGCATGATAAGCCCTTGAATATTCCTCACAAGCGTCCCTCGTACGTCGAGCCTCCAGATTCTGCGTAGTCGCCACTCCTCAGCTTTAACTCCTCGGGCTCATAACATAGGGATTTGCCTTCGGTTTCCCTTGATCGTCGAGGGCCACATCCCATGGAAAAGTCCAATACACTCTGAATATTCGTACTCGATAGTACCTTGATTACAGTTATTTTTATGGCTACTTTTCAGGCTTACAGAAATTCTTTCCCTGGTGCATCCTCATTGGGCCACAAGTCTAGAGTAATATCTCCGGTACTGGCCGAGAATAGAATTACCGAAGAGTTCTTGCCTTACTCTTATATAAGCTACAGTAGTTTATGGCACAAGTAATCATTCCTAAGTTATTGTTAGCATTTTCTTTCTCTAAAAAACTCACTTGAATTTTCACATAAAGTTTACTAATTTGAGCATCAGAGATCCAAAATTGGACATTCCCCATATTTCCCCGTTTTGACCTTCCAACTTTTGTGTTTTCCTAGCAGGAAGGACCCGCGACCGCTCAGGTGAAGCCATTTTCCCCTTTGCCGATCGAATTCTCCACACAAACAAATTTTGAATGACTGGGCGTAAAGTGATATCGGATCACGTCGTTGTCACATAATATTATTTACATATATATTTTATCCATGAGTTTCTCTAGTATTATTAATTATACCATAAGCCTTTTAGTGTCAAAACATCCCTCGAATCTTATTGCAATTTATGTTAGAAATAATTTTGCATTAAAAATGAAATGAAGAGAATGCTTATATAATTAACAATATATAACAATCATTCGACTGACGTCATACAACAATCAAGCATTCAAGCTTTTATAGTACATTGCAGACAATATATATATTGAAGTACATAGTTTCATGTTATTTTGTTGGACTGAAGATCCTGCTAGCCTTCTGATACGGAGGGAAATCTGCATTAGATTAGTTTTATTTGTTTTATTAGTAGTTTGGTAACTTTGGATTACGTCGATTTGTTCCTTTTGAGAGTCCTTAGTTTAGCAGAATCTTTTTATTATATTGTGAGAGTTGGTTTGTTTACGTATCACAAATAATATTCTCAAGTTCCCAGTCTATTTCTCTCAATCTCTTCTCTCTTAAGTTCTCTCTGCAATCTCTTCTCTCCTAATTTTCACCGGCCGGTCCGTCTTACCGGAATTTCTCATTCTCATCTCCAATTTCCTTTACGAGTCGAGACTACTCTAAAGTCTCTTGGGATACGCAATGATATCACTGGTGCTTTCATTATTTCTCAACGATATCTGAATCTATTAGTGAAGAACGTTTCAAAGAGTTCCAACAACAAATAGATGTGCAGATGATCTCCCACAATGCTGCTATGCAACGGTCCATGCAACAGTTAAATCAGATAGTTCAGAAATTGCAACAGGAATTAACGGTAGTTCTCTCTCGAGCCGAGAAGGCCTAGGAGGGTGTGGAGTCATCGTAGGGGAATTAGGGTGGCGAACTGACTACTTCTTTCCACTCCAACCCTACCACCAAGCTACAGATCGAGATACCCAAGTGTGATGGCACTGATCCTCTAGGCTGGTTATTTCAGGCACACGAATACTTCGTGTTTTATGGTGTTCCGGAGGAGTCACGACCATCTACGGTAGGGCTGATGCTTGAATGGCCTGCCTTGGATTGGTTTCGTTGGCGCCAACGCAACAACCTTTTGGATTCGTGGCCAGATTTTATTGCCAAATTCAAGCTGCGTTTCGACCAGCTGAACTACGTTGATTATTTTGGAATGTTAGCAAAGGTACAGCAGACGGGTTAGGTATTGGATTATCAGTCGGCGTTTGAAAAGGTATTGGTTAACGTTACAGATGTATCAGAAGCAAATTTACAGCCCCTATTTAATGTCGGCCTTAAACCACATCTGCAACATGAGATTGTTTTGTTGAAGCCCGATTGCCTCTCGGCTTCTTTTGCCTTGGCCTGCGAATTAGAGACTAAACACCAAGCTTGGTCCTCCTCTCTGCCGGTGCACAGCGTTGGTGGGCCGACAACCCTACCGCGGGGTCCCTTGGCTTCCTCCAGGTCACCGAATGTGCCGCCGTCCACGATTCCATTACTGCCAAGTTCGCCGCCACAGTAGTTCGTCCCACCTAAACCATTCCCAAACCCGCCTATCCGGCATTCAACTCAAACTAAGCACCTGGAATGTGATGCGAAAGGGTTATGTTATAACTGCGATGAGAAATGGGTCAAGGGTCATTGTGGTGGTCAATATTTGTTGTTACTTGGAAATGATGAAAAGGATGAGGTTGACGATGCGTTGGGTGTGGACGAGCCTGAGATGACCGAGGATGTGTCAATTCTTCATAGCCTCGCGGGTAGCCTTACACCACGTTCGTTACGTATCTCGGGGATGATTGATGCAATTGTGGTGGAGGTGTTAATCGATGGGGGTAGCAACCATAATTTCATCAATCCGAATATTGTGGAGAAGTTGCAGTTACCGGTTGAAGAGGTCAGCCCTTTTCGTGTTTATATGGGGAACGGGTGCTGGGAGGTGGGCCCAGAACAGTAGCGGTCCGTGACCACATTTTAAAATTTTTATTATAATACAAGTATTAAAATATTTCTAAAACATTTTAATACAATAGCGGAAGACTTAGCCGGATCTACTCAAGTATATACATGCAATTGATAATTAATTTTAAATCACTTAAGCAGATAAATATCTAACACACAATTAACACTTAAGAGCATATAATTTATCATGCTTAAAATAATATAACGGTAAGATATTACCGTACTCCATATATGGCTATCTAACGGCATTTTTCCAGCTCCTTATATTACCGTACTCCATATATGGCTATCTAACGGGATTTTTCCAGCTCCTTTCCCTTTCGTGAGACCGGCAGAGCTTCCCCGCAATATCCCCGACTCGACCCTCGGAGTGTGGGCTCCGAGAGTATTTCCCTAAATACTCGAGAAAATATTTTCTAGAAAAAATCATTTTTCTAGCCTAGAAAATTCCCTAATTTTCTAATAATTAAATGGATTATATATTAATTATATAACCACCTAATTATATGTTAATTAATCCTTAATTAAGGATTAATTAACCAAAATGAGAGAAGGTTCAGCTGAATTGCTCCCAAAAAACTGAATGAGAGAAATGAAGGTATCAACCCCTATTTATAGGGATAAAATTGAGGGCAAATTGGTCAATTTCCACATAAATTGAAGGGCATTTTGGTCATTTGGAAACCGCGTACAAACCGTGTGTGATATGGCCAATCTGAGCACGCCACGTGGTAGCTCTCTCCGTCGCGGACACAACACCGCCAACCACGCGCCGACACGTGGCACCGCCAACCACGCGCCGACACGTGGCCGCACGCGCCCCTACGCGCTGCCACAAGTCGGCCAAGTGGTTGGCACGTGATCATACATGCACATGCCATCAGATCGTGACATGTGGCCGGGTCGGTCCGAACCGGACCCGGCCTGGCTGACCCTATCTGCGACCTTATCCGATTGACCCGGATTGACCCGACCCGATGGCCCGTTGACCCGCCCGGTCAACAATTAATCTGGGCCATCGTTTGTGCTGACGTGGCGCGCTCTGTGTCGTCCACTTGGCGCGCCACGCGGCGTTGCATCAGCACCAACTGGGCCCCACCCTGCTGACGTGGCGTGCCATGTCACTTTTTTTTTTTTTTTTTTTTATTTTCTCCAAAATAAAATTCTGGGCATTTCCAACTCTTTGGAACTCGATTTATTTTCTTAAAATAAATCCCTTGGCTATTTTCAAACACTTTGAAAAATCATTTCTCTTTCTCCTTTTAATATTTTCTCTTCGAGTTTTTTAATTAGGGCTTGCAGGGGACCTGCAGGACTAATTAATTTTAGCTCCAAACGGATTAATATATTATCATCTCATGATAATAATTAATTACTGTTTAACAATATTTAATTCCACTAAATAAATATTATTGCACTCTAAAATTAATTAAATTATTCACGAATTTCTCGATCTAGAATAATTTCGCATTTTACTCCTCTGTGTAGAAATCCATAAAAAATAAATTGCAACTACTATCATTTATTTTTCATCTCTAATTTGAAATTTATTGATTCGCCTTAAGTTCAAATTCTCTGTATGTGAAACACATTCAACATACAACTTCGGTGACGTATCACGCGAAGTGCTTTGGCCAAAGTCTTAATTCGAAATTTTGCAAATCTATTTCAAGGATATCTTTTACCTTCCAGCAAGGCCACAGATTCCTCGATCAATATAACTCTTTAGCGCATTTCATGTAATCACCGAACAGACAAAGTATTTTGGCCACCCGTTACTGGGACCTCACTTCGAGTATGTTACAGTGACTAACACTTCATGCCTAAAGCCGAAATATTATCAGGATTAAGAGTACAATGCTTCCTGAGATTTTATTCATTTTAGATAGCAGTATAAAATGAATAATCTCAGTGGTCCAGTTCGATGTTTCCAATCCTATTGAAAATCATCAACGTGTTATAATTGGAATCACTATTCCCTATGACGAAAGACTAATCATCTTATATAACCACGTTATAGTCTTGATAAGAACATATTCTTATCTTACCGACTAGAACTTTAATGACACGTGATTTCGGTATTCAAAGTCTTTTCCTATGAAACACATTTCATATAAGAATACCACCACACGTCATTAATTATTAGTATGTGAAATACTCACAATTCGCTGTAAATTCAGTTTAATTAATTCAATCAAATTGAATTTTCAGGGCACTATTCCCAACAACGGGGCGTCTTTAGTTTGTAAGCAACAATGCAGTGGGGTAAGGTTGTTAATGCAGAGAACGACCTTTTCAGTGGATGTTTTTGTCTTACCTATTCATGGTCCGCATGTGGTTTTGGGGATTTTCCCGTCAGTTTTCTGTTGGAATTTTTATTTCATTGAAATTCCAACGGAAGAATTCCGTTGGTTTTTTTTGGCACAATTTTAAAAAAATTTCGACGGAATTCCATTGGAATTTTTGGCGCAATTTTTTTTTTAAAATTCCGTTGGAAGTGCAAATTTTCTGGGCCGTGGTTTTCCGTCAGAAATTCCAATGGAAAACCGATGGAATTTTTGGTCGTTTTTTTCCCGTCGATTTTCGGCTGTTTTTTTGTAGTGGTAACTCTAATCACATCCCGTTTCTTAAACGGAGGGGAGACCTGGTCACCTGTCTGATTATCTTTGTGAATGATATAATTATCACTGGAAGTGATGCTAAAGAAATGAAGAAACTCCGAGAAAGCTTGTTCAGGAACTTTGAAATGAAGGATCTGGGGAGACTCAAGTATTTCTTGGGCATTGAGGTTCTTCGGTCAAAACGGGGTATTTTTATATCTCAGAGAAAGTACATCATAGATTTATTAGCTGAGGTTGGTATGGTTGACTTTAAACCGATAGATATCCCAATACAGGTTAATCACAAGCTCATGATAGAAGATGATGGAGAACCAGCTGACAGAGGAAGATATCAGCGATATATTGGTGGGAAAATTGATCTACTTGTCTCCAACTCAGCCAGACATCGCGTATGCTACTGGGTTGGTCAATCAGTTTATACATCAGCCTCAGAAGAATCATATGGAAGCCGTAATGAGGATCATACGATATCTGAAAGGAACAGTGGGACACGGGAGACATGGCCACTTGGATATTAAAGTTTACACTGATGTTGATTGGCCAGGAAACCCGAATGATAGAAGGTCTACATCAGGGTACTTCACCCTGATTGGAGGAAATGTGGTGATGTGGATGACATGGGCCAAAACCGTCGAGCCACGTGGACTAGTCCCAGGGCGCCATGTGTCACGCACAGCGGACCTGACTCAGCAAGAAAGGCCACGTGGATCAACTCGATGAGTAGTCCCTAGGTCGGCTAACATCCCTGAAGATCCTCAATCGACAAATAGGTCGAAAGAACGTCGACGTTCACCGCAGTAAGTCGAGGGTCAATTGTCGAGCTGTCCCCCTCTAACTCAATGGTCGACTCGAGCCCCAAAGTGGGGCCCTTCATCCGCCTCCAGCATTAAATACGGACTATGCATCCGTACTGTACCTGGTGGGCATTAAATGCACCTGCAGAAAATACGAAAAGGTCATCATTAACCCCAATGGTATAAATATACCCTCATAAATGTCATTTGGTAAGCTCATTTATTGCTCCTCAAGTCTAATCGATCTTCTCTCCATAACTCGAGACTGACTTGAGCGTCGGAGCCCCGACATAGGGTAAAACCCCACCTGTCTCTGGTCGGCCTTCAGCTCACCTTTCCTTTCCATCTTGCAGCTTTATCAGCTCTGAGCATACCACATCATTACAAATTCTAAGTGATCAGTCAATACCTCTCGACCACGTCAGCAGGCCGAATTTTGACCCGATCAGTGGAGAAGCAAGAAACAGAAGGTGGTTGCTCTCTCAAGTGCCGAGGCAGAATTCAGAGGTGTTGCAAAGGGAATAACAGAGGTTCTTTGGCTCAGGAAGTTGATGACAGAGATAGGCTCTCCTCAGTAAAATCCAAGCATACTGAAATGTGATAATAAAGCAGCAATCAGCATTTCAGGGAACCCCGGTATAGCACGATCGAAAAAAACATGTGGAGGTGGATCGTCACTTCATAAAGGAAAAGTTCAACAAAGGGATTATTGAGCTACCGTTTGTCAAGTCAGAAGACCAATTAGCAGATATCCTTACAAAGGCCGTCTCCGGCCAAATATTTCAGAAGACGCTTGACAAGTTAAGAATTGGGAATCTCATTACTTAACGTGAGGGGGAATGTTAGGAGATTGTGTCTATCTCGTATTTTAGGGAGGGAATCAAGATAATTTGTAAACATGACTTGTAGGGATGTCTACGGCCTATATGTTTGCCTTGGGTTGTAATTCTTTTTCATACAGTTTACAATAAAATCAATTATCTCTTCCTCAGAACCTCTCTTTAACAAAAGTAATAGTTCAAATAAAATTTTAAAAAAATATATATTGAAAAAAAATATAATAAAAAAAATGGAAATGAAATAAGAGAAAAAGAATTAAATATAAATACATAATAAAAAATAAATAGAAAAGAAAAAAATTTGAGAGTCCAATCAATACCAAAGAGATTATCAAATTAGGCAGAAAACTACCAAACTACGTTGGCAGAATTTCTATTGAAAAAATAAAGAGAAAAGGAAAAAAAAATCATGATACAAATGGATATCTCGCTTAATATAATAGTATAGATAAATAGCTTTACAACTAGTTTACTTGAACCTATCTATACTATTACATATTTCATAAGGATATTTGTCTTTAATTATATAATTTTGATTAAATAGAATTTTGTGGTGCGTTTTTAGAATTTTAATTAAAACTAAAAATTATGATTGGTTTATAGTTATTAGATTTGTTAATTTATTTATTAATTTTATATATTCCTTAATTTTTAAAAATTATCTTTAATTAAAGTATCAATTTATGATAAAATATATTTTGCATACATAAATTAGGAAAAAATTTCAATTCAAATTCAAATATAACTAATGCAATTAATATCACTATCCAAAATTTAAATAAAAATCATGAAATTTAATAGTTATTTCTTTTTTTTTTTTCCTGAAATAGTTTAGTTTTAATTGAAAAAAGTTTATTGATTGATTTATTTACAAATTTATTATTAAAAAACACTTTAAATATTTATACGTAGACAGCATAAATGGTTTAAGGAAGTACGAACTTGTGTAACTTCATAAGGTACATAAATGGGGAGGAAAATAGAGTTTTAAGGGTTTTGGTAAATGGACCGCCACATTAATCCTGAGGATGACAACTACGCTAGCTATAGGGCGATCAATGTTGCAAGATTGGAGCTACACTGCTTTTCTTGCGGTTGATCGGATGTTTGGATGCCTTTTTAGGTCAGCAATTGACCCGATTATGTCGTGTAATAGGAATATGATTTTGTTGCCAGTTATGCGCACATGATGGTTTAATTTTTTCATGGTTAATTTGGACGTTTTAGATCTTACACTTTATTTGACATGTGAATCATATCTCAGTGGTTGTACACTTGTACCCTTGGTTTGTTTGGTCGATTTATAAATGAGGGGACTTGTTAATAACTCTATGGTCTCGTTGACCGTTTTCTTTTTTTAAAAAAATAATAATTAACACACATAGCATTCAATAATAGGGCTGAAATCGAAAATAAAGACACTGAATACACTTTTCTGGAGGAGATTATTCACTTCAGATTCTCATTTTTATTCTCAAAATAACAACAATTCTAAACCATCAACACAGCTTCATTCATTGTGTCTTCATCTCGGCCCCCATTCGCATACTCGCACAGTACTCGAACAGACTGCCATCGTAGCAGCGTCTGATTGCCTCTTTTGAGAGGAAACCGTCCTTGTCCCGAGCTAGAAGGTACAGAACCGCCCATTCCCCTTTGTTGGCAATCCTACAACATCAAATACGAAAGGATATACGCATCATTAATCACACTAGGAGTATAAATTAAGCAGTTTTCAACTCAAAAGGAGGAAGAAATTGTACCAGCCGAATAAGTCGAATGCTTCTCTATTGCCTTCTGTCATTCTCCACAACTCCCGCAGCGTAAGCTTATCAGGAAATGTTCTTCCGTACTTGCTAAAGATATTCTCAAAATTCACAGGGGAGTACCTGAATAATGAAACTAAGTCATATATGGATGCACTTTCTATGTAGTGCTTGCGAACTTTAAAAGAAATGAAGTGTTCTGTTTTAATGCTTCTGCGTAAGATAAGCTGAAATTAAATAAGCTAAAACACTTCTGTTGGTGTCTTTCTTTTTCTTTCTTTAACTTCTAATGTATAAAAGCGTTTTTGTACTTTCTTCTCAAAAAACTTTTAAGTTTCAATACTACAGTTTTTGCAACTTTAGCTTCTCCAAAAGCATAAACTTTTGCAAGAACCTCCTTAGTTTGAGCTCCAAGAGTGATATATATATACACATATAAACATACCTTCCTTCGGTGTCATATGTTCCAGAATCGCTTCCATGCTTGGCCTTGTGTATGTTGTATAGATATATAGGGAAAAAAGGAGAAGGAATCCATCCCTGTTATGATCAAATTATTAGAAACTTCGCACCAACACTAGTTGGAAATAATTTCAAGAGCCTCCCCTCTAACTATACTCAATTACACAAACCTCCCTTTTGGAGTTCAAATGTACAGATACCTCCCCTATAACTTTTCTCCACTTTCATCACTACCCGTTCTGTCTTCTATTCGTCATTACATTGGTCATTACATATATCTAAGTAACATCATACTCACATTTTAATAGATTCCAACTTCCTCTGTCGCATGGATCACGTTATTCAAGTTTCTTGATAAATCACTATATGTTTAAGTTCCACGTGAATCGGGTATTTAGGAATTAGGATGACAGACATTCGAGTATCAAGCAGCAACTTACTGGCAGAGTGGGATAACTCAGTCCCACATTGATGAAAATTGCTAATATCAGAGATAGAATCACGTTGAACCCAATTTGTCGAAGGCCTGTGAAAATCAAACACAGAAGAAAGAATCAAGAGTGTTGATTACATATTCACATTCGAGGAAAAATTAAAGGGGCATGATGGCTACCTGCATAAGTTTCCCAGGGGTAAATAATCCCATTATCGTCTTGATCAAAGAAAGCACAATGCTGCTGCAATACACTCAGATTATTATGCATGTGCCCTGGCGTTCCATTCGGGTGATCCGTATCAGGAGCAACCAACCCTCTCGCCATATCTGAAGCTCACATATGAACGTTTAAATTAGCTGAAAATCATTAATCTCAATTGCAATACACTGCACCCATTTCAATTTCAAGCCAATTAGAATCAGATATCTTTCATTATTGTAACTACATCAGCAAACCTGAACCATTCAGAACACAATATCAATTTCACCATTTTCGACAATTTGTTCTTAAACGGGAAGAGGAAAAACAGCTTACAGGGCTTGGGAATGGAAGTCTCTAAGTCGGTCCTCACCGGCCGCTCCGCAGTCACCGGAGCGAGCGGCGCCTCCGGCGACAACGCCGGATTAGCTCTCTCAATCGTTGCCATTTCCCCCTTTACAAAATCCCACCATATCACTCGATTCCTCAACTAACAGGGATCTTATATCGCAGAATTAAAGTGAACTTAATTCTACCTTTAGAAGGTGCGTGGCGGACATGCACAAGATCCACCACCCCTGTGACGTCGAGCATGATGTCTTCTGGCACTTCACGTTAGCCACGTTTCTCAAGCAGTTGCTTGTTTTGTAGTTTATCGTGATTTCTGAGGTCTAAGCGCAAAAACCACATTGATGACTTGAGCTTTTTTTTTGTCTTTTGCTGGAATTTTTGCGGCCATAAGTTTCTTTTAAGTGGCTTAACTAACTTGGTAGTCTTGTTTACAAATTAATGACAGGGAAATCAGTTTAGCTCAAAATGGTGGGGAATGAAGAATAATGGACTAATGGATCGGAGAGCCTGTAAAAATAAAAGTAAAAACTACATTTATGTTTGCCCTCAGGTTGAGCATTACAGCTAAATGAGTAGGCTAGCTATTAGACAAATGCTGTAATACGGAAGGACCAAAACTAAACAAACCGTGTTTGTTTAGGTCATATACTCAAAAAAGTATCAAGAGACTTCTTCAAGAGACTTCATTGGACGCATTCAACTTGTGCTTGGAAAATCATAATCTGGGCTGACTTGTATGTTTCTAATTCTGACTTCATTTGAAGCATTCAACTCCCTCTTCAAGAGCTTGGCTTCATTTGAAGACTTGTGCCTTACTTTGAAGCGTTCAACTTGTCCATTGGAAAATCATAATCCGTACTGACTGACTTGTAACCAACTGGACTTGGAGTACTTGTCAGAAAATTGAAAATCTGCACCCAACTTAACTTTGGAGTACTTGTCGAAAAATTGAAACTCTGCACCAATGAGTGTCAGTTGACATATTCGTGTATTTTGAGTCAGACATATTCGTGTTACTCAAGTCAGAGACTTAAGAAGGCAAATTGTTCAATACCTTTCTTTAGAGAACTCCGTCGGACACAAGTCACACAACACTATTTACAGTCATATACAATATTCAATTTCCAGTCGGGACTCTTCACATTCACGTTTCTGTTTTGGTTTTAAGATTCAAGAGATGGACCAATTACAGTGAAATAGTGAATGAATCATTTTAACCTTAATTTTCATTAAGACCTTCTTCAATCAAAATCCAGCCTACCACCAGTCAGATGCAGCTTCATACATAGATCCGTTAAAGAAGCAGTTGTGTCAACCAAGTCCTTTGGATACATCTTAGGCCAAATTTATTAAGCAGGGAAAACATCCCACATTATCTTCACAGTTCAGTATACATGTTTGCACAAAGATACTATTAACATCTACAGTCCACGCTTATTTCATCTTCCCTTCAGCTCCCCTCTGCATCCTCGCACAGTACTCGAACAAACTGCCGTCGTAACGTCTCCTGATCGCTTCTTTTGATAGAAAACCGTCCTGGTCCCTTGCAAGAACATACAGGATACCCCATTCCATTTTGCTTGCAATCCTACAACCCCAAGAAACTTCTCAAATCTCACACTAACATAACAACATAGCTCAATACAAAGCAATTCTGAGTTCGGTCAAAAGATGCATACCAACCAAAAAAGTCGAACGCTTCTCTGTTGGCTTCAGTCATACTCCACAACTCCCCGAAAGTGAGCTTATCAGGATATGTTTGGGCATGCTTGCTGAATAAATTCTCGAAATTCACAGGCATGTACCTACAGTATGTCAAATTAGATTCTTCAGAGCCAGGATTCAGGTGCAGGAGGAGAGTATATATCTTCACTACGCCATCCGTAAATAGCTAGTGTATACCTACCTTCCTTCTTTATCATAAGTGGAGGAATCGCTTCCGTGCTTCGCCTTGTGTATGTTGTACAGGTATATAGGGAAGAACGGAGATGGAAACCAACCCTGCATTGGAAAACAAATACATATGTTTTGCCTTTCCTTGCAACATCTACCCAAATATATATACATAAGAAACTTTCGACAGAAAACCTCACCGGGAGTGTGGGATAACTCAGGCCCATGTTAATGACGATTGCCATTACAAGAGAAACAATCATATTGAACCCAATTTGGCGAAGCCCTGCAAATATTAATCCAACAAAATCATGAAAAACACTAAAAATTCCTTCTCTCACACTACTTTGTCACATTCTTTGAGTAGTAGTTGAAGTAACTACGATCAGGAGTCAAAAACAGCAAACTGAAAAGAGTCAAGGGGGCAAAAAAGTTTTGGTGGGCGGGGTGGTTGTCCCCATCATACCAGAGTAAGTCTCCCATGGATAGATGATTCCATTGTCATCTTGATCAAAGAAAGCACAATGCTGCTGCAGCACACTCAAATTGTCATGGCTATGGCCCGGTGTTCCATTAGGATGGTCCATATCCGGAGCAATCAATCCTCTCGCCATATCTGAAATTTTGAATATTACTATTCATCACCTCCACACAAACCAGAAACTGGTAATCAAGACTGCTTCCTTTCTGAATAAGATTACTCATACCCCAATAAACCAAAATCCAAGAAAAAGCCCGAGTCTTTATCACCTAATGACCTAATTGGCTCTCACAATCGCATACTTCAACAAAATGAGCATTAATTAAAACAACTCACAGGGCTTGGGAATCGAGGTCTCCAAGTCCGTCCTCACCGGCCTCTCCATAGTCACCGGAGCAAGCGGCGCCTCCGACGCCATCGCATCGTTCCTATCCGACCGAGCTGCCACAGTGGTCGCCATCCAAATCGCTTGCCGAACAACTCTGCTATTGAAATTTGAAAAACCCCTTTTGCAATGAGAAGATTGAAATCAGTAAATCGAAGGAAACGAACGTAATAAATAGGAAGCAAGGAAGGAGGAATCCACCATTGGAGGTGCGTGGCGAACATGCAACGCAGCGGCTGCACAGGTGACGGCTCGCATGACATTTCTTCCCTTTCATTTGACACGTACGCTACTCAATGTGTCCATTCGAAGAATGCCTACTTAATTAGGGCAATTTACATCTGGGTCCTTGAGCTTTGGCGTAATTATAAATTAATCCCTGCATTTTCAGAAATTACATACAACTACCCTATTATTTCGTTCCGTTAGAGGTCCCTGGACGCCGTTATAGTTCCGTCCAAAAAATTATTCCTGGATCTTAAGTACAAGAAGCTGTAAAAGATTGTTGACAAGAAATTAACCAAAAAATTTCTACCAATTAACTTAAAGAGGTAATAAATATATATATTTTTTTTTTTGAACTGACATAATAAATAATTTTAAAAAGTTTCAAGTATTTAATGTTAATACTGTTTTGGTTATATATCTTATTTAACTAGGTTTGAGTCGAACGAAAAGTAAAACTCATCCTAATAAACTTTTTTAACAAGTAGATTTCGAATCCTAACTTCTTAAAAAATAAGGTAAATTTTACTTGTTGTAATCTAACCAGTTGTCAGCAGACTAAAATTCCTAGGGTATTACCGTTAATACTACTGTCTCACTATTATGTACTATTAAAAAAAATATTAATTATTTATGCTTAATACTGTTGTCGCTGTAATGTACTATCCATTCCCCTTTCAACCTAAACCAAGCATAAATGGTGATTTTAATCTCCAAAGTTGACCTACACATTTCCTATAACTTAAAAAATTACAAAAAAAAAATCGTACTAAATATTATACATTTCAATAATATTGATAAAATATTCAAACATTTATAGAACCGAAACTGAATATTTATAAAATCTGTTTGAAATTTCACACTTATCCAAGTTCAACTCGATTATATTCTGTTTGATTTATATTGCATGAATTCAAATATAATGATATGTTAAGAAAAATAATAAATACATCAATACGAATGCGATATGATATGAATATAGTGGTAGCAAAATGGACTGAAATATGTGGATCCAACCCAATCCATTTGGTCTCCATTGAATTGAACTTAATAAGTTTAAATTAGATCGGGTATGAACTGAATCAAGTGTGAGTTGAAAATTAATGAGTTATTAATGACCCACCTAATTAATTTTAATATAATATTACTATTTTACGCTTGTCATTAATTAAAAATTGCAATATTATTCTTAAAATATATTTAAACTTTAAATTAAAAAAAAAACGAAATAAAAGTTTGAAATTAGACGGTACAAAAATCTATACCACATGTCACTTTTCGTATTTAAATTTATACCTTACTGCTATGGAATAATACATGAATGTAGTGTTTTGGAAACCCCTTTTTAACTTTGTATTGGTTAATAAAATTTCCAAATTTTAAATAAGACAACATATTCTTTTTTAAATTTTCTACGTAAAAAGTATTTGATAACATATCTAATACGATGAGATTGTAAAAACTTTAATAAAATCATAGTATATTCTTTTTGGTATTTTTTTTAAAAAATGTATTGGAGTGCCTATTTTCATACTATTCGGCTGTTGGACCTGTTTTACTCGTTTCGTATTGTACAGGTCTAAAACGAGTCAAACAGTACGAAAATAGATCGAAAGGATTAAAGAAAAGGGAATAAATGGGTCGAAAATAATTTGATCGGCTAAAAACGGGTAAAACGGATTGATGACGGATAAAACAAGTCAAATGTAATAGTAAGAGGTATTTTGAACATTTAAACATTCGGATCAAATATGAATCCATTAAGAACTCGGTGTTAAAATCATGAATAATCCTATAAAAGCCATTACAATCCCCAAAATCATTATAATTCAAGTTGAATTGGGAATTTTTGAAAACTCCCCATGGGTTTGAAAATTTCCTTTTAGCTCCCCATTTTCAAATACATCATTTGGGGTTTTAGATACGCGATTTTGGGATTTAGATACGCAATTCTAGGATTTAGATACGCGATTCTGGGATTTAAATACGTGATTTTTTCCTTGTATTTCAAATACATCATTTGGGGTTTTAGATATGCGATTCTTGAGTTTTAATACATCATTTTTGAAAATGGGGAGTTAAAAGGAATTGGACTTATCATTTGGGGAGTTTTCGGGAATTCCCCGATAATTGAATCCGTTTAATTTTTTTTCCTTTTCTTTTTTCTTAAGGGGGTCGGGGCCCGGCCCAAATTAGTTTTTCAACCCGAGTTGAGCCCAGCCCAACATAGCCCAATAGATTAGCATTCAAAGGCGGAATTATCCATATTTCTTCTTTTCCTCTTTCTTTCTCTTCGGACCAATTTAATCGGAGATTTGATTTGACAAAAATGGCAAGTGAAGCGGCGGCGGCGCTTCCGGCGGAGACAATTGAGGCGGCGGAGAATCAACCTCACAGGCTGGAGAGGAAGTGGACGTTTTGGTACGATAACCAGTCGAAGCCAAAGCAAGGCGCGCAATGGGGCTCTTCTCTGCGCAAACTCTACACATTCGAAACCGTTGAAGAGTTCTGGTGGTTCGTTTTAGTACCTTAAATTCTTTTATTGCCTTGCTTTATTGGCTTAATAGTACTGGTTTTGCTAGTTGAAATGATCTTGCTTTTTGAAGGTAGCGTAACTTATGCTGACATTTATTGGTCAATAGAATTTTTTTTTTTTCTTCGCTTAGTTAAGGGACCATCTCTTCTATAGATAGTATGATTGAGTGCATGAATATGCAGTATTTGAGATGAATCTGTAGAAATATTGGGTAAATGATCCAAAATTTAACTTTGTCCCCCACTAATAAATCAATCCTATAGTTAGAAAGAGTAACATCGGTAGCTAAGCTTCGTATGATATTCAATTGGTATTTCTATATTCGCTTATCTTTGATTGAATGAATAAGGTGAATCTGCAACTTAGAGATCTTGGTAACAAAGGGACTTTCTGAAAGTAGGCTCTAAAGCATCACGATCCACAAATTTTGTTTTGTATGGGCATAATGCAAAATTTTTAAGGCCTCGACATCTCTGAGTGCTTTTTTTTTTTTTTTTTTTTTTTTCAATCTGGGACAGCCTTTATACTTCATTTCTCCATCCTATCTTTGTAATTTGTTTTGTCAGGGTCTATATTTGTATCGCCTTTATTTTTGGCTGTGGCAATGCTTTGTTTAGTTCCTTGATAATCTGCTTGTGAATTTGCCCTGGACAGAGTAGTTTTCTTCAAAGCTGGCTTGCATATAAAAGTGCAGCACTAGACCTTGATAAGGTTACTAAAACGAAATACGTACTTTGTTATTGAACATTAGATTATTGACTTAAAACTATTATGACTGTTGCAAATGTCTCTAAATATTTGTAGCAACCGATCCTGATTTTTCTTATTCACAACATATCATCACTGGCATCACCAAGTTAGTTAATACACGTCTATGTTGGAGTAGTATACGAAAATGGACCTTGTCGACAGAGTAATTACAAGCCCAACTCCTTTTACCTGAAAATAAGAACTCCTTTCAAACCTGTTTGATTTTTGGGAATGCTACATAGATCACATGAATTAATTCTATCTGCTTAAGAAGCAATTTAATATTAATGGCATATGATTTTGGGTTTTCTGTGTAGAATTTTTTATATATCTTTCTTAATAGGTTAGAAATTTTTATAACTGCTTGTTAAATTGTATAGGGCATTATTTGATTTTATGGTAGAGTTATTATGGATTTCAATGTTTGAAGTTTTCGAAAGATGCGTTTGCATCATTGTGGTAAGTTGATTGAAGAACTGTAATAAATCGTAATCTGTCTGTCAAATCGCAATTATGAGATTTTGATGTTTGACTCGATGTAGCCAAAAGAATTTAATATGTTGTTTCTAGTGCAAATCCTTTGTTTACGTGCATAAATTCGTTCTCCACCTCACAGAAGCCTTATTCCTTCTTTTTTCCTTGTTCACTCTTGTTTCATGCAGTTTGCCTTGGTCAATGCACAATCTGTTTTTATCCATCAAATATTATTAACTTGATTTCTCTAAATCTTCCGTTCTGTCCGGGTAGGCCTATTTTCAATGGCCCTGTCTTGGGATGAGTTAAGCTCTGATCATAAAATTGTATTTTTACTTGAAAGTTTGGTGGCCAGGAAAAAAAATCAGCAAACACCAATGGCCTGTCGCTTATGTGACCAAATTTTCCTTGACGATAAAAAGCTAGTAAACCATTTTCAGTCTCATTTTCATCGAGATGGGACTTTAAATCCAAGATCTCTTGTGGGAAGCAATGCCTCACTGGAAAATCTTCCAAAGTTCTTTCCAAGTTCCTTAAAGAATGGCCAATCTTTATTGGTAATGAATGTTAGTAAATCCACTGCAAATGAAAATTTAGGTCCACATAAGCAGCATGACATTTCCATAAAATCATCAAGCCTATCTCCGGGTAATTATGTGGTTCCAACAGTGTCACAGGATTGTGTGCAATTGAGAGATCTTCAATCTTTCCGCACAGCCATTGCCCATGGTACATTTGCCTCACAACCTAATCAATCTTCAACTTTCCATTCAAGGTCTGCCTCAAAATCTGCCGGACCACAAACCTGTAATTATTCTATGAGTACTGAGATACAGGTTACTTTGACTAGCTATACAAAGCCATACATCATGCAATTAGACCACCCCATTGAAGAAATGATGGGAGACCATAGCAGCGTTGGTGGTAGTAGTGACTCTGATGTGATGGACCTGACTTTGAAGCTTTGATAGCATTTGGATTGCTCATGGAGAATAAATAAAATGGCTGGGCTCGATGAAGTGTTTCAATTTGTTTTGAACATCATAACATTTTCATGTTCCCTTATCTAATTAGTAATCTCCATTACGAGGAGTCTTTTTTGGGAATATATAATGTCAACTTGAGTTTGTACACATAAATTTAAATTGATTATGTTGTAGTGTTCATGTATTTTCCACCTAGAGGAAGTGCACATTGTTCTCATGTTCCCTATATCGTGTCCTACTGCTTGTCGTGGTGCTTATGTTTATGCGGAACATCTATTATCTATTCCTCAAACTATTTTTCTCAATTAGGGCTGAAGTATCTTATATTGGGGTTTCCCACTTATTAGTTGTGTTATAATGTCATCAGGACTCTCAATTAGAACTGAGCTCTGACAATGATTGTGACTCTATTTTTTTATCCAGCCACAGTGGTTCCTTTTTCTTAGTGACACTTGTTGCTGACTTTAGCCAGAACAATGTGATTAGATTCTCCCTGAGATGATAATCAACCTATATATCTGGGACTTTAGGTGCTTGTTCAGAATCTGTAACTTTCCTTTGATCTTGGATATTTATATATTTCTCCCAATTGGAGCTTTTTATCTATATAGAAGTGATGCTCCCTTACCCTAGAATTTGGATAAGATCAGAATATTGGATTAAATTACGTAGTGCAAGTATCGCAAGCTATTATGGATGCTATAATACCTAAAAAGATGTTTTCTATTGCAGTTTATATGATCAGATACTCAAACCCAGCAAATTGCCAGGAAATGCCGACTTCCACTTATTCAGAGCTGGAGTGGAGCCTAAATGGGAAGACCCTGAGTGTGCTACTGGGGGCAAATGGACCGTTAACAGCTCCAGAAAGGCGAACCTCGATAACATGTGGCTTGAAACTGTAAGAAAAACCAACCTTATTTGTTTTCATTAAATTAACTAGGTCAATTTATTTTCCCAGTTATGTGTTTATTGGGCAGCTAATGGCTCTAATCGGAGAGCAATTTGATGAAGCTGATGAGATTTGTGGAGTTGTGGCCGGTGTGCGCCAAAGGGGAGACAGGCTCTCACTGTGGACCAAAACCGCAGCTAATGAAGCAGTTCAGGTAGTTTCCCTTTAATGCTTTAATGCTGAGGAGTGTTGGCAAAGTGTTAGCTTCTGATTTGTTTTCTTTTCAAACTCACCTGCTTTTTTAGCTTTTCACTTTCTTTTTCTCCCGAACACTCAAATCACCTTTACTACTAGAATTTTGTGCAAATTTAGCTTCTAACCTCAACTTCTCCAAAAGCAAAAGTAGAAGTTTTCGCAAATACCCCCTTAGAGATCTGACAACCGCTTCTCATGCCTTTCAACTCATTTGGCTGAGGTTGAATCATATCAAGATTAAGTGTACCATATGTAAACTTGACCATGGTTTTGAGTATTAATTCGACTTTTTCAATGCAGATGGCCATCGGGAGGAAGTGGAAGGAGATCATTGACGTCACTGATAAATTGTCATACAGCTTCCACGTATGTTCTCTTGTTAGTTAACATAGTCTTCTTTGCACTGGTTGCTTTAATTTCATACATCATATTTGTTTTGTAAACTTCTCCGGGTTCTTCAGGACGATTCGAAGAGGGAAAAATCAGCAAAAGGTCGATATAGTGTTTGAAGCTTCTCTCACCAAATCTGCCCCCAGTTCAAGCTCATCTCAAACACTATGATACTTTGCCCATCAACTGTATCTCTGTCTGTGCCATGTTTTTTTCTTCCCTTTTTTTTTTTTTTTCAGTGTTCTACAGTTTTTTGATATCGACCGTGATTTTGTTCGAAGGTTTGTAACATACAGCAATACTGAAAAAGCCATGAATTCTGAACTATTGAATCAAAATATGAATGTGAGAAGGTATATGCTTCTGAATGATGTTATTACAATCTAAGACATCAGTGTATCTGGGGCAAGAAGAGCATTTAAACAAAGTGTCGATGATAAGCAATTAAGCAAGGAATCCAAGTCTTTCTCCATTCTTCTTTGCTAGTCGAATGAGGCCTTGTCGTTGCTTTGAATCTGCTCCTATGGATTTACAGAACTCGTTGATCACCTGAAATTTCGATTCAGTCAAAACAATTAGCTAGATATACACACACTTTGGTATCTTAATTACTTTTAACATGCTATTGTCTGGTTGATTTCCGTAACTCGTTATTGTATATTTGTATGAATCATGTTATTACTGTTAATCATAATCTTGACGTTGGATGCATACACAATGATATAGATTTATTATTAAATTTACCATGTGAGAAATATTAAATACCCTATCAAAGATAATACGAGTATACCACTCAAGAAAATAATAGTTTTTGCATGTTCTATGGAGATTAATGTATTTAGAGTTGAAAGCATTACTCTGAATAACCCTAATAAAATATTGAAAGTATTACCGAGTTTAGAGTTTTTTTTTTACCCTCCAATTATCTCAAATCACACTCGGACTTGTAACTTATTTGTTTATATATGTAAATATACTTATTACTAAATTATTTGCTCTCGATAGCCAACAGTTGAAAGCATATTTTGCAATAACCACAAACTAAAGTATTAATTTACATATTCACGAAAAGATAGAACTTAGAAAAGTTTTTTTTTTTAAATCGACTAATAAACAAGTTGCGCAAATTTTCAATATTTCACGTCCATAAATTTAAATTCAGGAAACGAAAAAAATAATATCAATTAAAACAAGGTCGAATTATCACAACAGCAATTCCTTATCCAAAGTTCACGACAACCATTCATTTTCCAGGTTCCAAAATTCATGAAAAAAAAATGAAAAATCACAGACAAAATGCAACAAGATTACCATAATCTCAGATTCAAGAGTATGAAAATGAAAAAGGAAAAAATAAAAATAAAACTGCATTAATTCAAATTAAACTAAATTACCTGTGAGTGTAGAGCAATTGCTTTTCCTCTAAACTGGTTGAACCTCTTCTTGCCAATAACATTGCGCGCCACCACAACGATCGGAGCGAAGAGACCCTTCCCTTCATTAACATTCTTCATCACCGGCCGCGCTCGAACAGGCTGCGCCACCCTCACGTGGGCCGCCGCCGCCTTCACCTGCAGCGCCCCGTACTCTTCTCCGGCGACGGAGCTGCCCCAGCTTCCAAGAAAAGCAGAAGCAGAAACTGAAGTAGCCATTGGAGAAATGAAGCTAACTGAACTGATCAACTAGCTAGAATACTGCTCTTTATTGAAGATGAAATCTTGAGGCTATTGATTAAGTTGGAAACTTGTGTTGGAGAATTTTCTTATTATGACTATAAATACTTGAAGTCTTGGTGTTAATGTGAGAGCCTTGTGTTTCTCGTATGGGGAAATGAAGGGTGTGATGAGGGATGTTGAGAGCCACATGAATTAAGTGGTTGGCTTTAGATTCTTGTTTTGATTTTTTTTTTCTTTTTCTTCCTTATGGGAGTGCGAATTTATTTATTAGTTTGAAATTGTTTGGGATTTTGGCTCAATGGCTCCTGATCGTTTGGAGATCTGTATCTTGTTTGCTAATGGTGGGTTTTCTCTGTGGATGGTCCCAGTTTTGCTGTCGTCGACACGTAAGAAATTTCTTTGTTTTGGTTATCCGATGTTAGCCGTTTGATTTGGAGGGGTTTTGTGTAATTTTATGAAATATATTTGGCTCGAAAGTGTATTCGAGTTTGAGGTGGCCCTGGATTCGGCATTTAAGGAACGTTTCTATTATTTTGTTCTGTCCTAGGTAGGGTATATTGCAAATTTCCGAAGTGGACGGTGCCAAGTTCCCATTAATTTTGGACCAATTGGAAGAAGCATAGAAAACAGTTACGGAATAAGATTGTCACGATTTTTTCTATCAACTTATATTTTGCTATTGAGTAACGATATATAGAGTAAGATAATATTTATTAGAAAAAAGTTCTAAATGAATAGGGCTTCAAATTAGGTTTTTTGTGCCAAACTTTAATTATCACACATATGATATGGACTCTAGGGGCAATTACTGCATTTCTAAGAACATATTTCTTTCTCTGGGGAGGATGAAATTAAAATATTTAATTTTTGAATGAAATACAAATAAAGTTTAATCATTTTGAAATATATATATAGTTTTTTCTTATAAAAAATTTAGGAGACATGATGACCAACCACCTCAGATGATTATATCACCCTAATTGATTTAGTACGTAATTATAATAAGTAAGCGTGTTAAGTATCTTGCAAAATCTTTAGCCCAACTTTATAATTTTACCTCTAATGCACGGACATTTCTAAAAATATAATTTTATCGTGTCGTGTCATATTAGACACTTGTGTCCTAGGGATGTAAATGAGCTAGCCGGCTCACGAGCTTTCTCGAGCCAAGCTCTTTTATTTTAGTCTCGTGGCTCGCGAGCCACTATTTTTAATTAAAAAATCAATAAATATTAATTTATATATATTGATGTGGGCTAATTTTGCACATTATTTTATTGTTGAATTAAATATTCAATGATAGGATTATTATTATTATTGGAAGAAGGAAGAGAAGAAGTTGAGAAAATATTGGGAGAGAAGTGGTTTTCAAATGGGAGAACGTGCCAAGACTTTAGGAGGAGAGAGAAGAGAGGATGACCAGATACATTGAACCTGGGAGAAACCCTAGGCTTGACATTTTTTCTCAAAAAACGATTAGTCAAGAGAATCATCGTCATTCTACACAACACCCAGAAAACCTAGCAGCCCCAAAACTCTGAAATACTGCAGTCATATTCTATTTGTATTTTCCTTCATCATTTTCTTCTGTAATTATTACGGCTTGTTAGAGATTGGCTTCTCCAGAATTCTATTGTACACAGAAGACTCAAGAAACAGACGATTATCAGCAGCTTCAGATTTTATCTTCATTTACCGTTATTTATATTTTTCATTTACTTTTCTGCAATTTAAGTCAACACTCATTTCTTTATTTATTTCTTCTTTTTACAGCTCGGTTGAATCTATTTCCTACATAAATAAATTGATTGGTGTTTGTTGAATTTTTAACAAATATCATCTGGCGCCGTCTGTGGGAAGGCGATTAAATCGAGCAAAAGGCGTGAGTTTTCGTAGTTTTTCATGGCATCCAAGATCGGATCTAGCGGTGTGTCAACTCCAATCAACCCGTCCGCTCCGGCAACGACGGGCACTGAAAAAGCTGTTGGGAGTGCTTCAAATCCGCTATTCATCGGAAGTATTCCCGTGTTGACCGACTCCACCGTCGTTACGGTTACGGGAGGCGCGCCACTAACCAAGGACTGCGCGGATCTCCCGGAATCCAGCTTGACGGGAGGTTTGAAGAATCCGCGAAGCGATAACCTCGAAGTTGAAGGTGCAGGCCGGCTGACCCCTCCAGGTGTAGGAGGCTCCTCACCTGGAAGGACGTCCCTGCCTGAAGGACTGAACCTGCCCGTGGGGGCAGACAGGCAGGCGGGCAACCAGCCGTCTACGGAAGAGCTGGAGGCATTGCTGAGCCTTAACTTCAACCCCCGGCAGACTACCAAGGTGGCAGATATACCTGGAGGGGTATCGTTGGGAAGCAGCGCCGCTGCTATGCAGTTTCAGGCTAAACAAGCAGCTGACGGGGCTGGTGGATCAGGAAGTGGCTTTTTACCGCCAGACGCGCCCATTCACCTTACAGCTAAGGAGTTCCAGCAGTGGATTAACGCAGCTGTAGCTGCTGCTTCGGCGCAGCGAAACCAGCCGTTGGCCCAGGGGCGCGGAACAGCCCCGCCGCTGTATGAAACAGAACCAACCATGAGAAGAATGATACCCCCTTCAGCTGGAGAAGGCTTACCTCCAGTTGGGGACCTCTTGGTGCTGCCAGGAGCAGACGGGATAGGAAACGGGGCAGCAGGCAGAACTATGGCAGAAGAGATCACCAACCAAGAGGAGGGGAGCAAAGAAGGCACCTCTCACCTCATAGGCCACTGATTGAGGCACCCCCAGCCGAAGCAGCAAGGGCAGGAAGGCGCGAGCAGGAGGAAGCCCCACAGCAGAAAGGTTTCATTCACATGATAATAGGAGGGCCGGCGGATGGGGACTCCCATCGGGCTAGAAGAGCACACACGCAGGAGGCTGCCCTTCACACGCAGGCAGGATCATTCATCATGAAGGTCGATCAGGCAGGACCGCAGCCCACGCTTCAGTTTGGACCAGAAGACCTGGAGGGAATTCAGGCTCCTCATAATGACGCTCTGGTCATAACAGCCAGCATTGCTAGCTATGGCATGGGAAGAGTCTTTATAGACAGCGGGAGTTCAGCAGACATCCTCTACCGAGAGGCATATGAACAGATGGACCTAGGAAAGATTGAGCTTGAACCCGTGAAGACCGCCTTGTTCGGATTTGGAGGAGAGGTGGTACGGCCTATGGGGATGATTTCCCTACCGGTTGCGTTGGGAACCAAGCCTAGGACGAGGACCCGGATGGTGAGGTTCCTAGTGGTGGACAAACCCTCAGCTTATAATGCCATACTCGGGAGACCAGCTATGAACTCTTTCCAGGCGGTTATCTCCACTTACCATATGAAGACAAAGTTCCCAACGCTGGAGGGAGCTGGAGAGGTGTCGGCGGATCAGCATTCCTCCAGAAAGTGCTATGTCAAAGTTGTCCAGCAAGCAGACAGGAAGGAAGCTAAGAAGGAGGGAGAGAAAAGAGGTCGAAGTGATAAAAAAAAGAAAGCTGGAAGAAACCTAGCAGGAAGATAAGCAGGAAGGACCTCACCCTAAAATAGAGCCCGCTGAAGAGCTATTGAGCATCGAGCTGGTCCCCGGAGATCCCGAAAAGACAACAAGGATAGGATCGCAGCTGGACCCCAACTTGAAGGAGGAGCTGATAGGTTTCCTCAGGAAGAATGTGGATGTTTTCGCATGGACCGATGATCAGCTGGAGGGGATTGACCCCTCTGTGGCGGTTCATAGGCTGAACGTAGACCCAAAGATCCGCCCGGTGAAACAGAAGAAGAGGACGCACGGACCCGAAAGGGATAAGATCATACAAGACCAGGTGGACATGCTGCTAGCTGCCGGTCACATCAAGGAAATTCAGTTTCCTGAGTGGCTCTCAAATGTAGTCCTGGTCCCGAAAAAGGAAAACAAGTGGCGCATGTGCGTGGATTTCAGAAACTTGAATAACGCATGCCCCAAGGATTTTTACCCGCTGCCTAACATAGATCAGCTGGTGGATTCCACCTCCGGGTGTGAGCTCCTCAGTATGATGGACGTCTCGCAGGGCTATCATCAAATCCCTTCAGATCCGGCAGATCAGAGAAGAGTGAGCTTCATCACAGCAGGAGGAACATATTGCTACGTAGTCATGCCCTTCGGGCTGAAGAACGCAGGAGCAACCTACCAGCGCCTGGTAGATAGAATGTTCAAAGATCAGATAGGAAGAAACTTGGAAGTTTACGTAGATGACATGCTGGTGAAAAGCAGGAAGTCAAACACTCACCTGGCAGATTTGGAAGAGGCCTTCCAGGTCCTGCGCAAATACAACATGAAGCTGAACCCTTTAAAGTGCTCCTTTGGGGTAAAGGGAGGAAAATTCCTCGGTTACATTGTCACAGAGAGGGGGATTCAAGCAAACCCTACAAAAATCCAAGCAATACGAGACATGAAGGCCCCGACAACACCGAATGAGGTGCAATGCCTGACGGGGAGGATGGCAGCTCTGAGCCGTTTCATCTCGAGGCTAGCAGAAAAAAGCCTCCCTTTCTTTGGAGTATTGAGAAAGGCGTGCAAGTTTGCATGGAGTCCGGAATGCCAGAAGGCTTTCGAAGACCTGAAGGCGTACCTGGAGGGAATACCCCTCCTGGTCAAGCCCATACCGGGAGAGCCTCTATACGTATACCTGGCAGTATCAGGCCAGGCTGTCAGCTCCGTTTTGCTCCGGGAGGAAGGAGGAACCCAGAAGCCGGTGTATTATGTTAGCAAGGTGCTCAAAGGAGCAGAACAGCGGTATCCGGATATGGAAAAGCTGGCGTTGGCACTCATGGTTACAGCGCGAAGGTTGCGACCATACTTCCTATCGCACGCAATAGTGGTCCGCACGAATTATCCCATGAGGCAAGTGCTCGGGAAGCCGGAGACATCAGGAAGGCTAATCAAATGGGCCATGGAGCTGGGGGAATTTGATATATTGTATTCCCCAAAGACAGCAATCAAAGCACAAGCCCTGGCGGACTTCATATCAGAGATGACCACAACGCCCGAGCAGGAAGGGCGCAGGTGGCTGCTACACGTTGATGGTTCATCCACCAGCTCGGGGAGCGGAGCTGGAGTGGTGATAACCAGCCCCGAAGGAGATGAATTCGAGTTTGCTATCAGATTCAACTTTAAAGCATCCAATAATGAGGCGGAATATGAGGCAGTGATCATGGGGCTGAAGCTAGCCAAAGAAGCTGGAGCGCAGCACCTGGTGGTGTATTCAGACTCCCAGCTGGTATCCTGTCAGGTGGAGGGAAAGTATGAAGCTCATGAAGAAAGGATGAAGGCCTACTTAACTAAAGTGAATGAAATGAAGACAGAATTTGTTACCTTCCAGCTGGAGCAGATACCACGAGATGAGAACAAGAAAGCAGATCGACTAGCCAAGATGGCTAGTTCGTTCGAGGGTGTCCATACCAGGAAGATTACGGTTCTGACACTCCCTGCTGGGGCGCTAGAGCAGGACGCGAATGCAGACCAGGAAGTGCTGATAGGGCAGGAAGAGCAGGACTGGAGGGAGGAGATTCTTGATTACCTGCTACATGACATACTTCCAACTGACAGGAAGGAAGCGCTGAGAGTGCAACGAAAAGCTGCCCGATTTGTGGCGATGCGAGGTTTCCTATATAGAAGATCGGTGACAATACCCTTGCTCAAATGCTTGTCGCCGGAGGAAAGCCATTATGTGCTGCGAGAGATACACGAAGGATGTAACACCCCTTACACGTGGAGGTGTCACACCCCCGCACTATAGCCTCGACCCACGTATGAAATGGAAAGTTCATACATAAATCAAAACTATAGCGAACGGGTGACAATGCAATACCAACAAGCTAGGCGGGAACTAAACTATACATGCAATAAAATGAAGCGGAAGCACCGAATATTTCATCAGTTTAGATAATACATATCTATCAATACATTAGCATTTCTTGCATATTGTTGATCAAAATCCAACACGTGATAGTAACATTCATAACATAATACCAAAAGTTCTGTACAAAACATGAAATGCTAGACTCTGTGGAATGTGTGACCTGACTCGACTCCCGCCTAGCACACGACCGCTCTCAAGTACCTGAAAGGTGGGGTGTCAGTCCATGGAAGACTGAGTGAGGCCGTAAATATATGTATAACACAAGTAACATGCACGTTGTGACCTCGGGTAATGTTTTACTATGAAAGCAATATAAGTTTAAAATATAATACCCATCGCCCGAGATTACAACTGTCCAGTTTATTAATTGAAGTTTATATCATTGATAAGTGGCCCTGGCGAGTGAGGGCTTGTCCAACCTTACACCAATAGTGAATCATTACAGGCTAATTGAAATATTAAGTGATCAAGCAATTCATTTATGGTGCACACGTATTCATTTCATGAACTCCTTCACTCCGGGTGATGGTGGGTTTGCAAAGCCCTATCCATCCAGTCTACGCACGTCAGGAACATGACTCCTACGTGCGGGATTCCTTCCTCCACCAACCTCCTGGTGGATTCAGGGGTCATCCCAGTGTTGAGGGGTGTGTATAGAGCTACCCGTCAGCCCGATGCTTTCCCGGTTGACTCGTACACGTACCCTCGGGCCCAATGTGCTATCATGCTACTCGCCACTAAACAATCACTATAGTACAATACATGCATTGCTTTGCATGATTGTGCTATTAATCGAACCTCATGCATTGCTTTGCATTAGTCCAATTTGCTTGAAACTGTTTTAACCGTTCAGAAAGAGTTTAAGAACGTAAGTAAACACATTTTTGGCTTTGAAAGTTCACATACGGTTATAGGGTGTTATACCATTATTCACTAAACCTCACCTTTCTTGTGAAATGCAACAAGGATACGTTCTAGGGAGCTTGTCCCTCGTTCACGACCTCGTGACCTGTGTAAACACGACGTGTATACATGAGTTATGACCTAAAATGGACCAAATATGACGAACGGCGGAAATGTGTCGAAACGATCATGAGGATGCAATGTGGTATCATAATATGTTGTTTCACATCATATTAGTACATATTATAGCAATTCGGGGTCAAAGAAGTCGTTGGATCGAGGGGCTAATTTCGTAATTTTATGCAGAAACTTTTGTTCTGCAACACAGGTGGGAACGGCCGTTCCAGGTCCCTTTGTAAAATGGGAACGGTCGTTCCCATAAAATTCCCAAAACGTGCCGGCGATTTTTCCCCCCTAAAGCGCGCCTTTGAGCTGGGAACGGCCCTTCCGGCGCAAGGCCAAAATGGGAACGGCCGTTCCCATGCTCGGCCGCTTATATTTTGAAAAGGAATGGGAACGCCCGTTCCCACCAAGCCTTGAGGCTGGGAACGGTCGTTCCCTGCTTCTGCAACTGAAAAACAGAGCAGAAACAGAGTATGCTCTCGGGAAGAAACAACAAAGCAACAACCAATCCATTCTTGAACCCCAAATACTATAATTTCTGGAAGTATGATGTAAACAACTTCAATACATGATAATATAGCACTTAGATACATAAAACCATGAAATATCATCAAGAATCCATGCTTCAAGCTCATGATCAACTCTTGAACATTCTTGCCAATTATCCAATTAATTCATGAATAAACCATGCTATAATTCATGATATGCTCATAGAATCATGCTTTGATCACCAATAACTCACTTAGCACATAAATTCTAAACCCTAGCTTCATCATTTATGATCATAAATCATGCCAAACCAACCTTGAAGCTAAGAAATGGATGAAGAAGAAGATGAGGATGATGATGAGCTCTCAAAGCTTGGAAAACTTCTTGAAATCTTGATGATTGATGAAAAATATTCTTCTTCCCTTTTCTTCCAATGAATACCGAGAGAGAGATGGGTAGGTTTTGGCAAAGTTTGGATGAAATGAGCTTATGGAAGCTCATTGAAGAGTTATTACATGATTCATCCATGGAAATGTGTGAAAGTGCTCCATTTGCCAATTAATCCTTCAAGTGTTTAAGTTATGCAATTGAGTAAACATGGTTTTAAAATATGCTCAATTTGGTCCGGAGAAGATCTTGCAATTAAGTCCCTAATATTTTAGAAAATATTTAACTAGGGACAATTAGGAAATTTGGAAGGCTCTCGACCATTATTTCATGCAATAAATATTTTTCGTTATGAAATAAATTCAAATTTTACTATAATGATCGAAAATTATGATTAATAAAATTTGGGGCGTTACAAAGGAAGTTGTGAAAGTCATTCTGGCTGGACCTCGCTGGCGGGAAAGGTGTTGAGAGCGGGATATTTTTGGCCGACCATCAAAACGGATACTAAGGAATTCGTTGCAAAATGTGAGCAATGTCAGAAATATGCTCCCCTCCTGCACCAGCCAGCTGAGCCCCTCACGGCTATGTACTCACCATGCCCCTTCGCCAAATGGGGCGTCGATATAGTTGGCCCGCTTCCCCCTGGGAAAGGGCAAACACGATTCATGATCGTGGCCGTAGATTACTTCAGCAAGTGGGTGGAAGCGGAAGCTTTAGTGAAGATCACGGAGAAAGAAGTAATAAAATTCTTACAACGAAATATCGTGTGCCATTTCGGAGTCCCGAGAGAGCTGGTCTCGGATAATGGGAGACAGTTCATAGGAACGTAGCTGAAGGAATGGTGCCAGCAGCTAGGGATTCGACAATGCTTTTCAACGGTCTATCACCCGCAGGCAAACGGACAGGTGGAGGTAATGAACCGACTCATCTTACATGGTCTCAAGACTAGAGTGGAAGGAGCTAGAGGAAAATGGGCTACCGAGCTACCCGCAGTCCTGTGGGCTCACCGAACCACTCCAAGTGTGACCACGGGAGAGACACCTTTCAACCTGGTATACGGTGCCGAGGCGGTCATTCCTGCTGAGATAGGCATGCCCTCGCCACGAGTGGAAGCCTATAATGAAGAAGAGAACGAAGCGTTAATGAGGGAAAACTTGGATACTATAGAAGAGGCAAGGGATCGAGCACTTATACGAATGGCGAGGTATAAAAACCAAATGGTGGCAGCTTACAATAGGAAGGTGAAAGCGCGCGACTTCCAGGTGGGGGACTTGGTGCTTAGAAGGGCAGATGCCTTGAAACCTGTTGGCAAACTAGGCCCCAGCTGGGAAGGGCCTTACAAAGTCGTAAGGATCGTGGGTCGAGGAGCTTATGAGCTGGAGGATGCTAACGGAAAGAAGCTATCACGACCCTGGAACGTGCAAAACCTAAAAAGGTTCTTCTGCTAAGCAGGCGCGCAGCCCGCGCCTGGAAGGAGAGCAGAAGGAGGAACGTATTATCAGAACTTCCAGGTTCCAATCAAAACCTGAAAGGGTTTTTCTGCTAAGCAGACACGCGGCCTGCACACCTGGAAGGAGAGCAGAAGGAGGAACATATGATCAGAACGTCCAGGTTCCAACGTTTTCTTTTCCGCATGCTTGATAGTTGTTTATATAGAATTTTCTATATTTTGATTCATGCGAATGAAGAAGATTATGTTTCATGTTTATGTTTTATTTGAATAACTAACTTCATGGGATTTGTGAGAATGCATTATGATGAGAAAAAGAACCAGCTCGTGTTATGCCCTCGATGCATACACATTGTAATGAGGAAAAAATGACTTATGCTGGGATACGCTCTGAGTGCACCGTATTATTATTATTAATTTGACACTTGAGACAGGCACATGCAAAGCCTCCGCGGCTATATTACCGAAAATCTGAACATTTTCGATGAATGATTACCCGGGATGAAGGGGGCACACAAATAAGTCCCTCTTGGGAAGGCGCGTTGATTACGCATACGCCTTGGGAAGAGCTGGAGGAAAGGCTCTTGGGAGTGATTCTCCACCTGCTACCACCAGCCGGGTTGGCCACCTAGCTGGAAGGGAGCAGCTATCGCCAGGGTCGGAGAGAATACCCTCAGTGCGAGTGGATCTGGCAGTCTTCTACCATAAATACCTGACAGGAAGGACATGCTCCTAGCTGAGCAGGAGAGCGGCAGGCAGGGCAAGGAGAGGGTCTTCACCAGCACCGCGTCAGAACCTCCTCCGACTGCCTACTTTCTGCTAGCAGAACGGGAAGAAAATGAAAGAAGAAGAAGACTAACACAAGCCAGATTCACACACAATATAACAAGCATGTGCCAAAAGAGAAAAATCAAGTGTCTGAAGAATTTATGAACGCTCGATGGAAATGAGCGAAAAGCGAAAATTCAACGGGCAGCTCAAAGGAACCGAGCTCAGCCCAGTAAACCCGATTCAAAAACAAATGCAAGAGAAAATTTTTAAAAGTTTTTGCAGGTTCAGGAAGTTCAAAGGAGCTTAAACCTCCCTTACATTGCTGACTTTGCCGGAAGATTAGCTGCTCCAGCAGCCGAAAGGGAGTGCTAGCTGAAAAAGTACCAGTAAGGGGAAGTCAAACCTTCTGCTTACAGCTGTCCAGCTAATCCCTACAGCTGCCCAACGTGGCCGTAATGCTTGCTGCTAAACGTGGAAGCCTCCACCTGGAGGGTGCATTCGGACATTAGCTGGAGGTTTCACAAGAAGCTCAGCAGGAAGCAGTTCCTGCTGCTGATCTCAACATCCTGCTGCGGGGTTGAGATCCTGATCTCAACCTGCTGCTGATTCTAGGCACATGAACTTCTTGAAGATTGCTGGAAGGAAAAATAACCACCACTGTTCAATGTGAAGCTGAAATTCATCCCAAATCATCAGCCGAGTACAAGACAACAAGCTAGGAAGAAGAAATTGAAGCAAATTATTATAACAACAGAAGAAAACAGACAAGTATCATTCCCAACACAATCAAAGAGAGCCCAACAAAATTCGTGCTATCAAAACCAACTCCAACATATTTTTATTACAAGGAGACAACAAGTGGTTTTTATTACAACAGGGCAGCAATCCAACAAATTCAATATATATACACTCGAGATACAAGAAAGAGAGTAAAATGCAAGACAAAGGTGCAATCTTAATCCTCAAAATCTTCGTCCTCAAAGAAGCTGAAGAAATACCACAAGCGTATGAGGTCCTATCAACCCAATTGCAAACACTGCACCAACATCCGATGAAACAAACAAGAGAATCAAATTTCAGATTTTCGCCAACCAAAGTGTAAGCAGGAAGCAGCAACTCAACGTGAGCTAAGGGAGAGGACTTCGAGAGAATATCAAAGTTCTACCTTTGGAAGTCGAAGAAGCTCAAAGCGAATCCCCAATTCAACCACAAACAACGACGACATCAACAAGCAAACAAAAGAGCGGAAAATCACTCTTTTCCAACAAAATAAACAAGAATAGGCAAATAACAGCAAGTGTCTACTCTCCCATTGAAGTCACCAAATTTCAAGACTTTTACTGAATGAAGTGGAGATCGATGGAACAAAGTTGACGGCGAACGGAGCAATCGGCGACGAGTCAGCTCTATATCCAGATCTACAAAAAGAAGAAGGCAACCCGTTAGCTTCCTTGCTGAAAAAAAAAATAAAAAATAAAAAGAGAGAAACAAAAAAGAGGCAGAAGACCCTTACCGACGTGAGGAGATCAGCTGTGGCTCAACGTTGAGTGAGTAGTGGCGAACGGTGGCGCCGTGGCGGAACAACGGCAGCAATACACCAAGTCACGAGAAAATGCTCAGATCCAGAGATTCATGCTCTGATTTCTTGGGAAAATCAGAGGAAAAGAAGAAAGTCGAGACTCCACCTGTGCAACGGTGAACGGCGGCGAACTGGCGGAGGCGCGGCGGAGGTGACGCTGCAAGAAACCAAGGAAAACCACCAGATTTGTCAAAATTGAGCCCCGATTCCGGGAGAGAAGCTCAGATCCGTAGCTTTTGAACCACGACCCTCCAGATTCGAACTCCGGAAACAAAATCAAAAGAAAAAAAAAAAAGAAAATAGAAGAAGAGGGGGAGCCCGCCGGTAACGCAGCAGCGGTACACTACCAGCCGCGACGAAGAACGCCGAGATGGAGGAAGAAGGAGCAAGAGCTCCGGACCCCTTACCAGCGAGAGAAGGGGATAGCTTTCGGTCTTCTGGATCTTGCCAGTGCTTTCTCTTTTCTGAAATAAATCCATCAGCTAAACCCGGGTGCTATTCTTCCTTTCCTTATTTTTGAATTTTTATATTTTTATGGAATCATTAGTCTAATGTGGTGATAATGTTACGCAAATTCACTTTATTCTCCCTGCCAACTAACTAATGAAAGTAAAAATAGTCTCATGGTTAAGAATTATTTTATTAGTGACTGCTTGCCAGAAAAGCCTATGGGAGAACAATGATTGCCTCGTGGTGCGTGCAAGAAAAGTCAGAAATTCCTCCTAAAATAAGCCCGGTGATATCTCTGCTTGTCCTTACCTTGTTTTTTTCCATATAAATTATTAACTTAATCTCATAATAATATTTGAGACTAAGTGCATTGTAATTAATTTTAAGAACTATTTCAGTAGTGTCCTAAATTGGGGAAGGCTTATCTCATGCATTTTACGATTCATCTTTTTATCTTGAAAGATTTGTTAAATTTTTTAACAATTTTGAGGAATTACCTTTGCAACTTGAGAAATTATTTCAATATTTTGTGATATAATGGGATTTTGAGTATTGTTGTAGAATTTTATTCATGCTAAATTCTTGGAAAGATGAATCATTTGCAGAGATCTTGAGAAATATTGATGACAAATTATACGTGACTTAGTGGAGTTGGAAGTAGAGTCATAGTATCTCAGCTCAATCTAAAGAAAAGCAGAAGGGAACGAGACCAGTAGGAAGGAAAAGCAGAAAGGAAAGAAAAGCAGAAAGGAGCGTGTGAAAGTCAATCGAGCTGGGAGGAGCAACAAGCTGAAAGAACAAAGACACTAAGTAGAAAGTCAAGGGGGCTCCAAGGAGCAGAACGTTGAGCCAATTGCAGAAGCAGAACCGAAAGTAAACCTTGGGTACGGGACGCAACGGTTGCACTCTTTTTACTCATGAGGGTTTTGTCCCACGTGGTTTTCCCGAGTGAGGTTTTTAATGAGGCAATCACCGTACCTAAGAAGGGAGTTCAGTCGGTTTAGCACATTCAACCGCCAGAGTTGTTCTCCAAAATTTACTACTCTCACAGTCGTCCATACTGTTCGACTGTAAGAGTAGGGGGGAGTGATGATGTGGGCTAATTTTGCACATTATTTTATTGTTGAATTAAATATTCAATGATAGGATTATTATTATTATTGGAAGAAGGAAGAGAAGAAGTTGAGAAAATATTGGGAGAGGAATGGTTTTCAAATGGGAGAACGTGCCAAGACTTTAGGAGGAGAGAGAAGAGAGGATGACCAGATACATTGAACCTGGGAGAAACCCTAGGCTTGACATTTTTTCTCAAAAAACGATTAGTCAAGAGAATCATCGTCATTCTACACAACACCCAGAAAACCTAGCAGCCCCAAAACTCTGAAATACTGCAGTCATATTCTATTTGTATTTTCCTTCATCATTTTCTTCTGTAATTATTACGGCTTGTTAGAGATTGGCTTCTCCAGAATTCTATTGTACACAGAAGACTCAAGAAACAGACGATTATCAGCAGCTTCAGATTTTATCTTCATTTACCGTTATTTATATTTCTCATTTACTTTTCTGCAATTTAAGTCAACACTCATTTCTTTATTTATTTCTTCTTTTTACAGCTCGGTTGAATCTATTTCCTACATAAATAAATTGATTGGTGTTTGTTGAATTTTTAACAAATATCATATATAAAAATACTTAAATAATATATAATATTATATATGTATATACTTATTTTTATATATAAATATTAAAAATAATTATTTTTAAAATAAAAAATATATATTTTCAAGAAGCTCGAGCCGAGCAGAGCTCGAGCCAAGGGGGGGGGGGGGGGGGGGGGGGGGGAAAAGACCAAGACTCAGCTCGTTTACATACCTATTGTGTCTGATACTCCTCACGTAAAAAGTTCAAAAAAAATAATAATTTGTGTTATTGTATTCATATTGTGTTGTGTTTGTATCGCTATGTATGTATCCGTGCATCATAAATCATTATACCTCACATATTTTGATGCCCAAGTCTAATTTAAGGACTAAAACCATAGTACTCACTTTAAGAACGAGGATGAGATATCATATGTACAGTATCTTCTTAGTTCTTATGGACTATATAACATGGTGGGTTGTCGCACATTTAACAAATATTAGCCAATGAAACACACATTTAGAAATTGAATATTAAAGTGCATCACACGATCAAGATAAGGTGTACCTTGGGGTGAAAATGACAAATCTTGATGAAATAAATGGTGATTTAAGGAAATAGACACATATGTAGCCACTTGAATGTAATTCTTCATCAATAATGGGGTCAAAATAAGAAAACAGGAATTATTGCTGACGAACTACTGGATTTTCCATCAGTCAACCTCTCCCCCGCATACAAGATACAGAAATCAGAAATGAAATTCATCTGATCAAACAACCATGATCCTTCAATTTCGTCATAGCATTTCATAATTCGACTCTCCACCTTTAGATTACCTGAAAACTCAGCGTCTGTAGAAGAAACAAAAGTTACTATCAAGAAAAATGGCGTCTTTAGCCACCCATTTCACGGCGTCCCTCTTCCTCTGTCCGCTAGGGGTCCGCCGCCTTATGTCCTCCGTCTCTCTCTATCTTCGGAACCCATCTCTCTACAGATCAAGAATTTGGTATTTGTCAGAACCCAAGTGGAAGAATTTCGATCTATATACTCTTCTGATATTTCTCCCCATTGCCTCTCTATCCCAAGTATTCATCTTTCTCGCATTTTCGGACAACCCCACATACAGATTCTCGTTCCTGCACCAATCCCTGGTCATTTTCTTCTTCTGGGCCATATTAATTTTGGTTGTTTTGAAAGAAAGTTTGGATCTTTGCTCAGTTCCCGAGAATTACTTCTTCTTATTTGCCAGCATTGCGTTCGTGGTCGAGTTCTACATGAGCGGAAGAGGAGTTGTGGGCCTAGGCGGCGTCGTTTACGGGATTTTGGGTGCTTTGGCTGTTCTCTGCGCTGCCTGTTGCCTTTATCTGTCGTTTAAGCCATCGGCATTCTTTGCAGAGTTTTTGTTGTCATCTGGGCTTGTTTTGAAAGGTACTTGGGTTTTGCAAGCGGGTTTATCTTTATACACTGATGCGTTTGGTGTGAAAGGCTGTGATAAGATTTCTGGTGTGACTCTGGCTAAAGGGGAGATTGATGTTAAGTGTGATCTTCAAGATGATAAGTGGAGGGGCATGGTGTTAATGAATTTGCTGTTTGTTGCGCATGTTGTTTTTGTTATGATCACCAGCTTTCTGTTGTTTGGCTTGTTGCATCGTTATCGGGGCATGCGGTGCGGTGAAACCAGTGGATTCTTGTTGTCTGAAATTGGTTCTGAGAGCATGCTCATGCATCCACTTCCCGAACTTGACATGGAATGAGAGGTTTTTGTTTAGCCTGCTACTTTTAATTTGAGTATAAACATTACAGAGTTTAGGCCTTTTCAAGCTTTGAGTTGTTATGAAGATAATGTTCAGTTTTATGGTAGATAGTTTTTCGGTGCTGCATAGTCGGAATTGCTTCCAATGTTCTTGAAAATATGTTACTGACTTTTTCTTTATCATCGAATTTTAGCATACTGTGATGCTGGAATATGCAATAAACTCCTGAAGCAACAATATGATGAACTGCAGTTCTAAGTAGTTCTTGTTTTCCTGAGAGGATTGAAGCTATAGCTTTATGGTAGTCAATAGATGTAAACTGACTGTAGCTAACCTTACGGGTCCTGTACTAAAATTTTCTAAAGTCTGAACGAGGACTTATGCTGTCTTCCGTTGTCGAAGATTCTTATGGTTTACGACTTTACATAGTTTTTGTTAGATATCACACACACACCCACACACCCCCCACACACACCGAGTTCGTATTTTAAAGTCTTAGATTTGGAGCCAATGCAGAGAAAAGAAGCCTCTTGTTATTGAAATCAGTATAGTTTAGACTTGAGAGAGAGAATCCACCATAAGTAGTACTTTCAAGCTTTAGAGTAAAGAATTATATATGCTTGTTTTCAAAATGTTTCGGATTTGGATGCATTTGGCAATGCCTCATTAAACTTGTTACCTGCTTGGGATTCTTGTCTGCACTCTGCAGTATCTGTTTCTTGTTTTACAGACCAGAGATCAATCAACCATGAGCCAACGAATATTAGCCCGAGTGAAAAAGTATTGGATAGTTTGTAAAATTTACTTTGGATAGGTCGAAGAATTGTTCGACTCAGATATGAAAGTAGTGATTGAAAGATGCATACATGTATGTTCTAATTTAGAGTTGAATTTCGAGCCCAGCTGATTCGCCAGCTCTAGCTGAATCAAGCTCGAGCCGAGCTTTATGATGAGCTGACCTCGAACCTTGTGTCTGTAGGCTCAAGCCTCCCAAGCCAGGTTTACAATTTCTGAGTTTGAAGGTAGGGTTTTTTGGTCAAGCTTGGCACGGCTCAGTTCAAAATGCACCCACTAAGTTCCATCATATATGTCATTTGCACACAAATATTACAAGGTTTTGTTTTTTTGGTTTTATATCCTATATTGATGGGCCCCTGCCCACCTACGACACGTGGCCAGCCTTAGAAGAGTTAGAATAATATGCAACTAACTTACGACGAGCTGATTAGGGGAGCTCGCGGTATGAGCTCGCTCCTCCGAGTTGCAGGTATTACTATCTGGGCGAGCTCATGTATGACGAGCTGTATACGAAGCTCGTTTGATACGTTCGCTCCTCGGACTCTACTTACGGAAGGACACTTAGGTAGTTATAAACTGCACGTTATGACTTGATGGAGAAGGGAAGGAGTCTTGGGGATAGAGACGAAAGAAAACGAAGTGATAAGACAGAATCCAATACGGAATCGGAAACGTAGTAAACCCTAATGGGACTCTGGGTCTATATAAGGAGAAGTTTGGTCACTATAAAAACACAACACAAATACGAGAGAAAAGAAGAGAGAGATAGATAGATTCGGCAAGTACTCATCATATATAATTGGGTTCAGGCCTGACGATAATAAGTAAAGTTTTCCCAAATGGACTTTTTTGACAAACAAATTTCAAACCTCTAACCTCTTTTTACAAGGCATTCTTGTAAAGATGCCATAGAAATATATTTGCAGGTGTTATGCCCCTTTCTTGTGCTAGATACATATATATACTCAATGAAATAAGTTCAAATAAGACTAAATATGAGAGTTTGAACTAAATAATTTAAAAATTAGAAACATATAGAACCAACCGTGGTAAACCGGAACTTTATAAGACCCAAGTTAGATTCGGGATATACTTATAGAACCAAAATTTCATTTTTTCGATTTTGAAAATTTTGAAGATATTTTAACCATTTTTAATTATAAATGTTTATAATCTACAATTTTCCTTTACTAAAAAAATATATTCGGACACAATAGAAAATGGACACACAAACTAAACCTGCTCAGAAACGTCTTCCCATGAGCTCAATGGTCATCAAATGTAAACCTTTAGATTTCATTCATTCATTCATCCTTTGGCCCCACAAAATGCGCCATTTTCCAGCAGTAGCCTAACCACTTTTTGTTTCCGAATGATGATCTCCGATTAACATCATCATCCAAACAAATTGCAGACATCATAAAAGAAATTGATCGAACAACCTGAGCAGATATACAATTCAGATTCTCTCTCATCCCCAAATCCACTCCTGCATTTTCAGGGTTTTATCGTCCATTTATTTCTGTTGAAGATTGCGTTTCTTGATTGTTTCTCATCTTTCTCTCTTTTTTCCCATAATTACGTGATGGTTTCACCTCCTTAGGTTTTCCAACGTTCATTCCTCGAATTTTCATGAAATTTTCCCGGCCTGTAATGAGTTACAGGGTTGAATAACATTGATTGTTGTTGACTTGATCAAACAGGGCTTTTGACTTTTCTGGGTTTGTAAAAGAATGCATTGATTCGCTTCGAAAGATCGGGAATTTATGATCTGGGACGCCAAATGATTTGTTTTGGCAAATGGGTTCTGTGGGAATATTCAAAATCTGTGAAGTTTCCGTCTTTTCTCCTCTGTCATTGAAGGATAACCGTTGATCTTTTCTTCAAATTCGATATCATATACTTTCTTGATGGATAAGAATCATAGCAGTTTGAATGGTGATGTGAATAGCAATAATCTGAATGGTGTGGAGTCTGCGGAAGCTGTAGTGAATGGGGAAAGTGATGATGTGGATGATGAATCGAAATCGTTGTTGCATTCGAAGGAAGGAGGGATGTCAGAAATACCTGAAAAACCTAGGAGGAAAGTTCAGTGGTTGGATAGGAATGGAAGTAGTCTTGCAGAAATCAAGGAGTTTGAACCAAGGTAGTTAAGATCTTTTCATTGCTGTTTTTCTTGTGCATTATTCTGGTTTGATTGTGCAGAGTTGTATTAATTGATCCAAGTGAGGTGTCATCTTTATCCATTTTCACTTCATTATGTTAATTGAAGCTAGTATGTACTCTGACATGTACTTATTGAACTAGATAGAATGATATTTGGTTGTGATGAATCCAATGATCTCTCAGAAATCATTGCCTAAAGAAATTGTTGTTGCAAGGTTTAGAATAGTGTATTCTACATCCACCGGCCTTATGTTCTTTATTGAATCGAACAAGTGTGTGTTGTTGAAGAATTGTTATGTTTCTCATCAAAATCCACCTTCTTTGGCTTGCAGTGACATGAGTGACTCGGACGATGAAGATTCAGATCCGTGCATGTGTAGGATAATGTAGACCACATATCTCTGATGATTTCCCAGTAAGAGGTGATGGATTTTCTTCATGTGGAACAGAGGTGTTTTGTAGGATCAATGTCTTCAACTGTTACCACGAACAGAGGTGTTTTGTAGGATCAATGCCTTTTTAAAGTAACTAAAGAAAGATCATTTTTGTGTGTAACTCTCTTGTATGATTTCGAAAAGGCAGCAGAAAGAGATATATACATCTGAATTTGTACTTCAAATGCTTCTGAGAGATGATTATTTGAGCATGTAGATAGATCATCTGAAGAAGCAATGACTCTGATCATGTCTTGCTTCTGTCAGTTTGGAATAGGAGATTGTTATGGCCATATAATGACTTAAAGATAGTTCCTTTTTTGCCTTGTTTACAAGATTGATATCTGTATATTATCATGGAGGAGTTTTATAAATATATTGGGATAATTACATTTTGCTATCCAAACTATCAACTTTTTTCGCACTTTGCTACTCGAACTATATAGCAGTTTTCTATATATGTTGAGTTTTCAGGCCGCACAAGTAAACTACCGGCGTCTGAGTCTGGCAAACTCCGCGTATATGATGAACTAAAACTCATTAAATAGTTTCCGAAATTTGGATCGCAAGGTTTAATCGCTCGTTGCATTGCCTTAGCTGATTTTTTCAACAGTTTTGTCATACAGATGTTATTGAAACAAACATTTCTGTTTTCAGTCCTGATACAGATTCAGAAGCTACAAAACAAACAATTTTCACTCTTTCTCCATTACATCATGCCTTGTAAAGAATCAAAATTTACAAACAGCAGACAAAAATCCCAAAATGTACTAAAGCATATCACACACACTGAACAAACTTCCTGACAGAGGAATTCAAATCACACACACACACAGTAACAGAAGCAAAATCATGTTCTTGCAAGCATTTCCTTAAATGCCTTTATCTGTAACAAAAACTTGCAAAATCCCATGAAGTTGATTATATACCTGCACATCACATGTTTCATGAATCTGTCATGATTCTGTTTGATCCCAACCAGTTTGAGAGACTGGCATCAACTGCAATTTTCTGCCCCGGAGCTTGGGAATTAGGCTCGCGATTTGTTACTAAATTCTCCTTCTGACATTTCGATTTCGGCGCTGCAGATTTAGCTTTAACTGATTTCCATTGAGTGAGATTTTCAACAGGATTAAGCACCGAAGAAACAAACTGCCCTCTATCTCTAGCATGGAATTTCGATCTGAACCCCTCCAGTTCTTTCTCCTGCAATTCGAGTAAGTGTTCAAAATTCCTGCTTTCTTCTTCATTTGATTTCCATGCTAAATCTTCTCGGCCCTTGATCATACCATCTTCATCATCATCACCATCATCGTCGCTTTCATTACTAAAAATGTCGTCCTCGCCTTCATCAATGTCCTCGATTTCATCAAAAATTAAATCGTCATAGCTGTCTCTACAGTTTCCGTATCTGTGATTTGGAGGAAATGATATTGAATCCTCTTCAAAGTGCAAACTTGTCATACTTTTTGTCTCTGTGTTGAATTCCCATCTTGTTTCCTCTTCTCCTTCAGAAAGATATGCGCCTATATCTTCATCTTCTGGGATCGGTTCATACGCTTTGACATTTAAATTGAAGCTAACTTTCTTCTTGATTTTCGAGATCGGCAGCTCTTTGGGCTTTTCCCTATGAATTCAAGAAATTGTGTAAACCGATCAAAATCCATGAAAAAAGTGGATAAAGCAACATACTGTCAAAGGCTTACTGATGGTGATTGGGTTGTGAGGTGAAGTGGTTTTCTTTGATATCTAATTTGATGGAGATATCGGAATCGAGAGGTACATAACTTCCATGATTCTGACGATAACGAAACAGAGATAAGTTACACTTGAATTTCTGCGTTCAATTTGCATCAAAACTTGAGCTGATAAATGATATGAGTTTTGAAGAGATCTTACTTGTTCTTGAAAGGGACTTTTCTTGGAAGAGCTTCGTCTCTTTTTCCTAGTTTTGATGCCGAAACATGCAAGAAAACATCCCATTTGAAGTTGTTCAAGAGTGTGTTGTGTGTGAAAATGTGTGTGGAAAGAGAGAGAGATTGGAATTTGGATATTAATGGCATTGAATCTTAAAGCCCTCTATGAAAATTTGAAAAATAATGACGTTGTGAAAGGAAATGTTTGTAATAATGATGGAAAGAAGGTGGGCACACATGAATTTAACGAGGATAATAAAGGCACGGGACAAAACTGGATTTGTATCTCGGTTTCCACTATTTGGATTTGAATTTCTCGCACTTACAATTAGTATTTATCCATATATACTAATTAAATTTGAAAAATATCTCCGATGCACGAATATAAAAATATTAATAATTTTTTTATTTAGATTAAATGTCAATTACAGTGATTAATTTTCTAACCGAAATGTATGCACCAATGCTCCATATCCAAAGTTAAAATTGGAATCTCTAACCTTTAGTGATGTTATAAAACTATATACAAAGTCTTTTTGAAAGATTTCACATGAAAAATGTCAGCAACGTACTATTTTTTATTAATCTCTTTTTTTTTTTTCGTTCTTACCTCACTTTAATTTTTATCTATTATATTTTTATTATTTATTATTTATTTTAACTATCATTATCTTATCTAAAATTTAGAGTTAACTCTTTAATTATCCTCTATTATCCTATTTATTTATTTTCCTTTCTTCCTAATTCCTTCAAAGACGATTGAAATCATACGCAAGAAAAACCCCTATTCTTCACCCACGCCAGAAAAAACGCAAAACCCCCGCCACATCGTCGCATTCGCCGGCGGTCACCAGTCAGCTCCCTCGCCGGAAACACCAGTCCTTGACAGCACCACCATTGTCCGACCACCTCCAGCAGCCGCCACCACCGCGCGCCGCCATTGCCTCTAGGAATCGTAGCAGCTTGGTCACGATCTTTTTTATATCTTCAGGCAACCTTAAAGCTCTATATTTCATCGTCTCTGTGTTTATTGAAATTACTTGTGAACTATTCTGCCCTTTTCTATTACTATTTTCAAGAATTAGTGAAGTTTCTTATATTGATTGAATTGCTATGTGGGTGTTGCTCGTACTGAGTGGGTATACTTCTCCTAACATTTGAATTATTGTTTTGGCACTTACCATTTATTTGAAAAATATATGAAAAATTATTTGAAAATATATTGATTGTATCATTATAGTCAAAACTATCAAAGTTCTGGCAGAGTTGATTACGTTTTTTTTCTTTTCTTGATCGATTGTGTTTTGACTGCATTACATCTTATTTATCCGAAAAGGATGAACCTTTTTAATCTCTTTTTTACTGCCTTAGAAACCTCTTGGCAGTCACGACGGAATCAGAAAATATATTCGATCGAATACTTGTTTATATGATGCACTACAGCACTCGTATCACTTTACCAGGCTTATGAAACCTTAAGTTATAGTACTTAAATTACAATGTCATTAAGGATATCTTATCATTTTGATTAAACGTGGGGAGGTTTGTAATTTACTATTCTTTGAGTGGTTAATTTTCAATAGTTTCGAGATAAGTCGTTACCTGAAATAATATCAATTCATTCTTGGTTTGGGGAATTTGAGTTACTTGTTTTTATACATCATTTATTTTTCTTTCGTGTGGTTTGATGCGTCTTTATTTAACATAATCAGCTCCTCTTCGATTTAGCTTTTAGATTTTCGTAGATAGTGTGAGACTTTTTGGGTTCAGGCAACAAAAGGGGCGAGCAAGATAAGTCTTCTGTTTCGATTATATTTTTCGATAATTCGTCCATTACGACTTGTGAGGATATGTTTATTAATACAAGTAATAAGTGTAGTTTAGATGTGTTGAATCCTCAATTTGCATACAAAAGTAGTTTACCTTCATGAGAAGTTGTGGATTGAATTGGTATTATATGATTTTGGTGGTATGCTGTCCTGATATTCATGTCCTTTTTTCTTGAATATTAGAAAGGGAATGGAGAAGGAAAAGGAATATGATGTGAAGATGTGCAGATTCTAATGTCACACTAGTTTTAATTAACTTAAATTGATTGTTAATAATCAAATTAGTGTGTGTGGAATATGTAGTACTTCAACTGATAAGTGTGTAAATCTTACAGATATGGTACTGAGTAAAGTCCACTTCAATTTCTTCTTGCAGATCCGGGTCACTCTAACTGCGACGGTCTGCCGTCGCTGTGCCTCAGATATTATTTTTTATAAGCTATCATCATCAAAATGAACCGAGAAGAAGTGCTGCTCATAGATCTACCATCCGAAATCATCATCAATATTCTGTCCCTGCTCCCTATTAGATCCATCATATCTTGCAAATGTGTTTGCAAGTCATGGCTCTACCTTCTCTCCTCTTCCGAGTTCTCCAAATCCCATCTTTTAAAATCGAAACCTGGCCTAGCTGTCTATTCGTACGAAAGGGACTCAAGATTATTCAAGATTTTTGAATGTGAAGATTCATCTGATAATCTCGAAAGCCACGAGCTTCACTACAAACCTGTCTCCAAAATTGACCGAAGTGCGTTCATCAGTCATTCTAATTCCTCTGTATGTATAGACGGATCAGTCAATGGTTTCCTTTTCTTGCACACAACAAACACTCGGTATCAGTGTGATATATTTTACATGTCTGATGCTCTTTACATATGCAATCCCATCACTCGGGATTATATTGACCTTCCAAGTCCTGAAGGGAGTGTTTATAATAATCAGTCAGTTGTCACTTATGGATTCGGAGTTAGCAAAATGAGTGGCCAACATAAGGTGGTTAGAATTTTCCATGATTGTGTCCGGAACCCCGAAGGCCATCTGCTGAGTATTCCGAAGTCTATCTGTCAGGTATACACTCTTGGAACAGTATCATGGAGGAGCGTTGCACCAGGTGCACCGTTGGAATACAGTTGTGCTTCCACTGTCCATGGAGCATTTCTTCATGGAAGTCTTCACTGGCTGGTGACAGATTTAAAGGGTTTTCATTGGATTTCTTGCTTTGATCTTCAAACAGAAGTTTTTAGCACCTTTTCTCCTCCTTACGAACTTCAGAGAAGTGAAAGATTTATGGCGGGGTTGGTAGGTTTGGGGGATTGCTTGTGTCTATGCGACAGTACATCCGAATCTGAAATTGTTATCTGGTTGATGAAGGAATATGGGGTGGAGAAATCTTGGACGAAAGAAGTCGTCATCAGCAAATTCCCGGATTTCGATGGCGAAGCTGATGCAGTTTTTTATCCTATCAAAGTTTTCAAAGATGGTGATATCTTGATGGCGTTGGAGGATTTGTGCCTGTTGTACTACTCAAGTAAGTCCAGACAAGATCTCACAATTATTGACATGTTCGCATTGCACCCTCCTGATATTATCCGGGCCTTGTCATACACTCCGAGCTTTGTTTCACTCAAATGCTTTACAATGGAAGATGTAAACTCATTCTGAGTTTAGAAAGGAAGGGAAAAAAAGGAGACTTTAACTATCTTGAAAATCTCTTCAGTTGTGTTCGTGTTTTGGCTGTGGCAGCTATTTTTGTTGAAGTTGTATCAAGAAAACAAAGGTGTTTGTGTTTTGGCTTGAAGTTGTATCAAGAAAACGAAGGAATTGTAATCAATATGTACTACTTTCTATTGGTCTTTCTTTTTCTTTTTGTCCTTTATACACTTTGATATCTTGAGGGTTGAAAAAAACTATACACTTGGTAATTAAAATAATCTGGTTCTACCAAATACTTAATAAGAATTAATTCCCGTGTTTAACAAACTAATCTGAGACGTCAGCCTGACTTTATTAATTCTCATATTTTGTTGAAAAATGATGCATAAGTTTGAGGGTTAATTACACCTTGCTCTTATATTAGACCCTCTAGATGGGTAATTATAAATCGCTATTATTTTTGAATTAAATTTTAAATATTATATATTTTAAAAAATAATTAATTACACTAAACTCTCATTTTTCTTTTAGAAATAAATAATGTCAGGAAAATTTTCAATAAAAATCTAAAATATTCTCCATTGATTTTAGTTAATATATTTATTCTTATATTGCTCTTAGGAGTTTTGCCTTTTTTTTAAACACACACACAAGTGGTTAGAGGGATTCGAACCCGAATTATTGCCTTCGAGAAAAAATGATTCACTTGGCCAAACCCCGTTAGCATATTACCCTTAGGGGTTGTCTGTAATTGACTATACCAATTTGGAAATTAAGTGTAACACTTTTAACAAATAGTAATTTAATCTAATGACGAATTGTAAAATTGTCCCATCTAATATGGGGCTAAGTGCAATTAATCCTAAGTTTTAATAGTTTTATGGTTTGTTTACATCTGCACTCCATGTTAGATTGAATAATTATAATTCGTACCCTTTTAAATGAAAAGAATACTTATAGGGTTAAATTATTTTTCCGGAACTTATCTTTTAAAATTAATTCGATAGGTTAAAGAGGATAACTTTTAGCTAGACATAACTCCTATAGCAGAAACATGTTTTTCAAATTAAGTGCTAACAAGATCGGACAAACTAAAGCGAATCAAATTAATTATCCGTATTTTGACTCCATTTATTATGACTACTTTCCTCCAAAATTAAATATCCGAATTACAATAAATAGAATGAATATACGAAAATAAAAAAGTCAATCTTTAAAGTCAGTTACGAAGATAATGTTAATTATTCTATTAATTCCAAGTTTCTTTAGAAAAATATGGAGGCAGCCCTTTTATTTTCTTGATGCAATGTTATTGACGTATAAAATTATTATTTATGAAGTACAGTAATATATTTATAGTGTTAGTTGCTATATTTATAGTTTGCATTTGTTTAAGAACTATATTGTCATGTCGGACACTTAATCCATATAGTTTAGGTCCATTTTTTGGATATTGACTCATCACTTCTCACTTTGACATTTAAAATCCTCGCATTTTCTAATATTTATCAATGTAGGAATTAAATTTCATGTACCGTCTAGTATCATATTATTGTATCAAACACTTGATATATCGTAAAATTTAAGAACAAATTTATTTTCTTGGATTTACATTGGATCGTGTTGTGTTCGTATCATGGAATATATAATCATAACATTGATATACTTTGATCAATTTAATTAGAATCCAATACCATTGCACCACAACTACCAATAATTACAGCTGCTACATATAGCGTTTTTCTCTCCAATCAAAAGAATATCGAGTTTCAGCCCATGAAAAAAAAAAAAAAAAGAAAAAGAAAATATGTATATCATCAAATCTCGACCGTCCATTGTCAATCCCCAAATTCCCTCCTCAAATCGTAGCCACCACTCCTCACACTGCATATATACTCACTCTCTCTCCTCTCATTCTCTCTCTCATCTCTTCCGCATTTGGTTTGCGAAAACCCAACCCCAAACCCTGATTCTTTCAGACAATCGCAGTCCAAACCCTCCTCTACTTCTTAACGCAGTAGAGGGCTTCGTCTTCAGATATTAGATGGATTCAGATCAAGGAAAGCTGTTTATTGGAGGGATTTCATGGGAGACGGATGAGGAGAAGCTGAAGGAGTATTTTCAAGGCTATGGTGAAGTAATTCAGGCTGTTGTGATGAGGGATAAAGTATCTGGGAAGCCCAGAGGCTTTGGGTTTGTTGTGTTCGCAGATCCGAACGCTCTTGACAGGGTTCTTCAGGATAGACATGTTATTGATGGCCGAACGGTAAGATTAGCGTGTACAAGTGAAGAATAGGATCTTCTTGTTCGTCATTTCTGTTTTTTGTTTGGGAAATTATGTTATCATTTTTGCATCTGGCAGTATCATCTTCTTCTGGCCTTTCTGATTTATTCTTGTTCATTTTTTATTTCGCCTTAGTAGTTTATATTGTTGAAACGTTTTTGGAGATTGGGGGTTTGCTATCTGGCGTCTGGGTTTTTATTTTTCTGCATCAATTTAGTTTCTCTTGGATATGTAAGCTTCAGAATTCAGCTTGAAGTTTATCCTTCATATGATTTAGGTTTTCTTTCTGTTTTTGTTACTTGTTTTGTTTTAGTTTCTCTATACTATTATGACCTTGTTTGATATCTGTACTTATATTCCGATATGAAAGCATTCTTTCAAACTGGACCTTTATTTGATCAGTGCAACAAGTGTACTCCACCTTTATAGGCTATAGCGTTCTTTTATGCGTTTCTGACCTCCTTGAGACATTCGATGTTCTATTCCAATAATGACTGTTGTGATAGGGGATCTTTAATAGCCACTTACTTCTGGGATGTGCAGCAATCCAACTCTCATGTTGTAATTCCAAAAACAACTAGTTCAGTGATACCTACTGACATAACTATTTGGATATCCAAGTAGATGTCTGTATCAATTTCGACTAGCTAAACGTTTTAAAATACCTGTAAATTTAACTGTTTGCGATATGTTGTTATTTCATTAGATTTTCTGCTAAATCACAGAATGTTCATTTTTCCCAAACAGGTTGAGGCTAAAAGAGCTTTATCAAGAGAGGAACAGCAGGTTTCAAGAGGTGGAAACTCTGGTGGTGGAAGAAACTTCGGAGGTGGTGGTGGTGGAAGGACCAAAAAGATATTCGTGGGCGGTTTGCCACCAACTCTGAGTGAGGATGGCTTTCGTCAGTATTTTGAAGCTTATGGCGTAGTAACTGATGTAGTAATAATGTATGACCAGCAGACTAATCGTCCTCGTGGATTTGGTTTCATTTCATTTGACTCCGAGGATGCAGTAGATAGGGTTTTACACAAGACATTCCATGATTTAAATGGTAAGCAAGTGGAAGTGAAACGTGCTCTTCCTAAAGATTCCAATCCTGGTGGTGGTGGTCGGTCTATGGGTGGCGGTGCTGGTGGCGGCGGTGGAGGATATCAAGGCTATGGATCTTCTGTTGGTAATTCAGGCTCCTATGATGGTAGAATGGAATCCAACAGATACATGCAGTCCCAAAATGCTGGTAGTGGATATCCGTCTTATGGTTCTTCTGGGTATAGTGCTCCTGGTTATGGCTATCCCCCCACCAATAATGGCATGGGTTATGGCTATGGAAACTATGGTGCTGCAAATGCGGGCTATGGTGCGCCCCCTGCTGGAGGCTACGGAAACCCTAATGCTCCAAATGCTCAGAGAAATGCATGGAGTTCACAGGCTCCATCTGGATATGGCTATGGAAGTGGTGGGCCAGTCACTGGCCAATCACCAGGTGGTGCTTCTGGGTATGGAAACCAAGGTTATGGATATGGTGGATATGGTGGTAATGATGGGGGTTATGGAAACCAGGCTGGTTATGGTGCTGTAGGTGCGCGTGCAGGAAGCGGTCCAAATGGCTCTCCTGCTGGAGAGCTACAAGGTGGTTATATGGGAGGTGGTTACGGTGATGGTGCTGGTTGGAGGTCTGATTCATCACAGAATTCTGGTAACTATGGAGGTGGTGGATATGGTGGTGCTCCAGCTCGACAGGCTCCACAACAGTGATTTATTGCTGAATGTCTGTCTCTCTGTTGGAGCTTCTGCTGTTCAAACATCAAAAAGCATTTTGTTTCTGGTGCAGAGTAGGTGACTCCTGCAAGATGTCGCCTAAAATATGAGATTGTTGTCTTAGTTTACCGTTCTCTTTTTTGCTAGCTTAAATAAGTCGTACTTAAGGAATAGAGTTAGCTTATTTTATGGTTTCTATTATCTGTAGCTTAAATTTGGTGTGCTTATTGCTTTGCTGTTCGAAGTCCCTGCTTATTGATTTGAGTTATAGTAGCTTGTGTTGAACTTTATGTGAGTTATTTTATAAGGTTGTTAAGTATTTGACTGTTTTTCCAGCCACTTCTGCAGGGATTATGTGATATTAGTTATCAATTTGTTAAATCTTGCTTATGGATAAACTGAACCAGGTAGCTTGAGATAGTATGATTGGAACCTAGGAACTGGGTCAGAAGAAATTTGGTCATGACAGTAGTTACACAAGTACTCTATCTGGTAGCTGGATAGCGATAATGGTAGTGGTAGACAAATTTCAGCAATGGCATAATCTTCCCCTGTGTATTTGGCCTTGTGTTGTACAGGCGCGAGGAGATGCTCAGTGTGCTAAAGTCGTGAAGTGTCCAGTCAAAGCTAAACACTGTGTTTAGAATGGGTTTGGGAGTATTGATTGAGGTGGCAGAGGCTGTGTTGATAAGGGCCTGCAGTGTTCGAACTGGATTGCCAAAATCTTCACCTGAGGTTTTCGTACCCTGAAAGATTTGAAGGCTATAACTTAGGTATGTTGGTCTTTGGGAGACAGTTGGTCCAGTTCCATCATATGATGTATACAGTTCTAAGTTCCGACTATCTTGTTGGCTTGTTAGTATGGAGAAATAGTGATAAGATTAATAATTTCCTAAGTTTCTGGAGAATGTCAGTGAAGCATCTTTCACTTCATGGTAATAAGATTGGCACTCTTTTGAGGTGAAGAGAATCGACTTAAATTGTTATCTTGTCTAGTTTTCTATACTCCCTAGGTACGTCAATAACTGCAATATCTGTTAAAAATTACTGTGAGTCAGTTTACTTGTGAATGCGTTGGAGCTGGCTATGTTATATCTCATAAAAATTACTGAGAATTAGTTTACTAGTGAATGCCTTGGAGCTGGCTATGTTATATCTGATAAAAATTACTGACAATTAGTTTGCTTTTGGATACCTTGGAGCTGGCCTATGTTATAAGATGTTCGATTTCCTTTCGGATGGAATGTTAATCCTCTATTTTAAGGTTATTGTGTACCATATTTTGGTGAGATGATTGAGTATGAAATGACGCTATTCTTTTGTTTGTCGATGCGTTTGACTGCTGTATACCTGCTACTTCACCGGTTGGAGTGTGATATTCGATTTTTTTGTTTGTCGATGCGTTTGACTGCTGTATGTATACCTGCTACTTCACTGGTTGGAGTGTGATATTCGATTCTTCACGACTCTCATGGGGTTTATCATTATTATTATTTTTGGGTTGAACTAATATTTTCAAAACAGGATCAGATGTCGAATCGATGAGGTATTCCTACTGATCATTGGTTTGGCCGGTTCTCGTGCCAATGTCTGAGCGTATGATAGTAATGACGTCCTGTGTCTTCCACGTGCACGATACTACACACGGAAGTATTGGATTCGAGCTTAAGTTTCTAATTTGGTACATCTGTTAAAACTTCTTTTCGTTAGAGCAATGGGAAAGACTTCGGGTTTACCTAAATCTAGAACCTGCTGCCATTGCTGAAGTCACTCGGGTGAGCGATGGCAAGCATCCATCGGGGAGTATATATTCTTTTATGAAGCCAGAGTAAAGTATCCAATGTTTTTATCTGCTAGAAGAATTATCTAGTAAAGTATCCAAAGTTTTTATCTGCTAGCAAAGCAAAATGACTTGATAATTCGTTTCTTATTGTTCCCTATTCTTCAATTTTACTCGCATGCGAAATATTCTGATGCTTTCGCACATTTACTTTATATAGTATATGTGTAAATATTTATTTAATATATTTTAATTATATCATACAACTCAACAATTCCAATAAAATGTGGTGATGACATGCTGCTGATAAACATTGGTGGTATGAATACAATACATCCAGAAATTGTATTTGAACTCCTGATACACGAAGAACTTTAGAAGATACTCTTCAATTGTATGGCTGATAGAAGAATTCTATTCCGATATACTACCTGCATTAAGAGACAAGGGGTACTTCACTACAATATATGAGATATGGAAGATTGGAAGGAAACAGAGAAAGAAAATAACATATTATTCGAAAGTTAGGTTCATTAAAATCTCATATTAGGTGTATATGTAGTTTTTGTATGACAAATATTATTGTCATATTTGGCTCAAGTGCCTTCAAAGATAATAGTGTCTTTAGTCCAACTATTGATAAAATACACTTTATACGGGCACAGTCATCGCGCCTCTATCAGCGGCCAGTTTACTTGTACTCTACAAGGTTCTCCTATCTGGCAGGGTAGTTAGATGTAATTTTTTTTAGGTTCAATAAACAACCAACAAATTAAAAACTTATATATGTTCACGCATGAAAGGAGTTTTATACAATTCACTTTGTTCATAAAAATTTACCATAAAATTGTCTACTTATCAATGGATACAAGCACAAAGATTCTCATTTAGGTGGTATAAATATATATCGGTAACTGCGGCTCTTATTAGACATTAGAAAACTTTCTTTTATGATATATTTATTAAGATGCATGGAAGTAGACCTACATCGATAAACTAATTATTCATGTGATATTATCCTATTGCGTAATTCTTCCTGATATGTGATTCTAAACTATGAGAAATCTCCTGATCTGTAATTCTTCCGAATATGTAATTCCAAACTATCGTTAATGAGAAAGTCGAACAACTAGAGAATCAGAAGTAGCAAGAGATATTCAGACGTGAGAGATTGAAATTTGTAAGAAATCTATGATAGAGAAAGTCGAAGTGACAATAGGGATCCATGTGGCGTATATATTAGGCTTGCCACATCGAATTTGGATTAGAACTTTCCATAAATATAGCGTACAAGTATATACACAGTTGCATAATAATGTGTTGTACATGTTAGAGATGAATTTGGGTGCTCCATAGCCTTCCCCTTATCGTTTTCCTCGAGGGTCAAAAGGAACCATCAAAATATTCATCTCCATCTCTCTCTCTCCTCTAACCAACAATATTGCCCTTCTCATTTCTCTCTCTCATCATTTCATTCATTTCATCTCTTTCCCTCTAAACACTTCCAACCAAATCTTCTTCTCTCATTCTCTCTCGATCTCTCTATCTCTCTCCCCCTACCTCAACGGCGTTCTTCTAAGTTTCTCACCCCCTTCCCCTATGGCCCATCATCTCCATTCTCCACCGCCGGAATCACCATTTGGGAAGCTCGATGGCATCGACAGCGATGACTTCCGTGAGGCGGCCTACGAGGTCTTCTTCACCGCATGCCGCTCGTCGCCGGGGTTCGGCAGCCGGGGCACAGCCGCGGGAGCGCACTATGCCAACCCGGACGACGGAGGCGGCGATGGAAACGGGTCATCGTCGCCGGTGGCACCGGTGAAGGCGCCTGGGGTTGGAATGGCGGTGACGAGCCGGGTGAAGAGGGCGTTGGGGCTGAAAATGGTGAAGAAACCGGGGGCAGGGGCGGGGACGAGGCGGAGCAGCACGTGCGGGGCCAACAACCCTTTGTCGCCGAATGGGGGTGTGGCGGCGGGGGTGGGGGTGGGGAGGATGAGACGGCCGAAGACGTCGGCGGAGATAATGAGGCAACAGATGAGGGTGACGGAGCAGAGCGATAATAGGCTGAGGAAAACTCTCATGAGGACGCTTGTTGGACAAGTACGCCCTCTTACTTAATTTGTTGATTACATCTAAATAAAGAATTACTAAATGCAGACTTGAGTTTCATAAGATTGCATTAATATGGAAATTAAAGCACCATGTTGGTTTCAATTATTCATGCATGAGTTTTAGATTATTTGACTTTAAACTCTTATTTTAAGAAAAAAAAAAAAAAAGTTGTTTCAAACAACAACAATGATCTTTGGATTTAGATTGTGGGAGAATGATACTTCTTTTCAATTTGTATATTTGTATTCTCTTTGTGGAAGGCTAGATATTTCAAAGTGAAAAAACAACATGAGTATGGTTACACGAACTTTTTCTTAAATTTATCAGCAAAACATGATCGATGCTAATGTAGTTTAAAAGTGTCATTAGATTACCATCATAAATTCCAACAACATTAAAACCTTTACATGGTTTGATCATATGAATTAACTAACACTATTCATGGATTTACACAACTTTTCTCAGATGGGAAGGCGTGCAGAGACAATAATCCTCCCCTTGGAGCTTCTTCGCCATCTAAAACCCTCAGAATTCACAGATGCAAATGAGTACCATCAATGGCAGCAACGCCAGCTCAAGATCCTCGAAGCCGGCCTCCTCCTCCACCCTTCCATCCCCCTAACCAAATCCGACAAACCTCACGCATCAAAATTCCGAGAAATCCTCCAATCCTCCGAGTCAAAGGCAATCGACACGGGTAAGAATTTCGACACTATGCGAGCCCTCTGCAACACCGTTGTTTTCCTGGCGTGGAGGAGCTCCGATGGTGGCTCCACCGATGTCTGCCATTGGGCCGACGGGTACCCCCTCAACGTCCACATCTACAACTCCCTACTCAACTCCGTGTTCGACTCCAAGGACGAGACTTTAGTCCTCGACGAAGTCGATGAACTGTTGGAACTCATAAAGAAGACATGGGCAATGTTGGGGATCAATAGGTCCATTCACAACCTGTGCTTTACATGGGCGCTTTTCGAGAAGTACATTGTAACAGGACAAGTGGAGCCGGATCTTCTCGAAGCTTCTCTTACCATGTTGTCTGAAGTGTCGAATGATGCAAAGAAGATTGATAGAGAGGATATTTATGTGAAGATGTTGGGATGTACGTTACTCGAGATGAAGAAGTGGTGCGAGAAGAGGTTGGTGGACTATCATGGGAGCTTCGAGAAGGGGAATGCGGTGCTTCTTGAAAGCATTCTTCCTATGTTTTTCTCGGCCAAGAAGATATTGAAAGAGGATATTCCTTGTTATGTTACTTCGCCTCAGGATAGTGGGGAGTTCTTGTTCGATGATGCAGCCGAGAATAAGGTTGATTGGTACATTCGATCGTCTGCGAGGAATGTGTTCGCTAAGGTTCGTTCGTTTTTTAGGTTTAGACCTTCTGTTTCATTATGTATGTCATGATCTACCGTGTGTCGTTGTTGCATGTCTGGTATGATTGATTGTTGAAAAATATTGCATTTTTAGTTTGTAGCTATAGGGGTTTAGATTTTCTTAATTGGATCATTTTAGTCCGATCTGACTCGAACAGACTTGTGTAACGAGGATTCCTTGCATTGGATTTAAAATTTCCATAGTTGATGTTTTTTTTCTCAATACTAACTCTCATGTAACAATCTATAGATGTTGGAGGATCAAAACATGAATGGGGCGGAAAGGCCCAACGCACCAAAGGTGAGCGAAGTTCTAATGAAACTAGCTAGAGAAACAGAGGAGTTAGCTTCAAAGGAGAAGGACATTTTCAGTCCTATTCTCAAGAAATGGCACCCCCTTGCTGCTGGAGTCTTTGCTTCCACGCTGCACGCGTGCTACGGAACGTTGCTGAAGCAATACCTAACGGGGGAATCTTCCACGATGGACGAAACCATATTAGTGTTGCAGAGGGCCGAAAAGCTTGAGAAGGCTTTGGTACAAATGGTGGCAGAAGACTCTGTTGAGTATGAAGAAGGAGGAAAAGCAGTCGTGAAAGAGATGGATCCCTATGAAGTTGAGAGTATCATACTCAAGATTTTAAAACAATGGATTTATGATAGGCTCAAGCTGGGGAAGGAGAATCTCCAGAGAATAAAAGATGTTGAGGTAAATTTGTTACAACCTCAGATACTACTTTAATACGAGTATAAATTGTTTCTTTTATATTTTGTAGTTCATACAATAATTCATTTATATTTGTTGGATACTCATGTTTTTCTCAGACATGGAATCCAAAGTCCAAACTAGAGCCATACGCTCGTTCGGCTTCGGATATAATCAAATTCTCCAAGGAAACCGTGGAGAATTTCTTTGAAATCCCAATAAACGTATCGGAAATTTTAGTTTATGATCTCACCAATGGCTTGGAGCGTCTCCTCGGAGATTACATCATGTTTGTCGCAGCATGTGGTAAGGATCTAACTCTTTTGTGCGATTCCTAGTTTTTCTGTGTTTGGATAAGTTTATAAGCTGAAACAAGTTAAAAAATATAAGTATGATAAATTACAAAGAACCCTACTAATGTATGATCATTACAAGAGAGAAAAGCATTTAGGTTCTATTATCAACTACGAGGTAAGGGATAAAAAACCAATTACTTCATTCTTTGCATGTATTCTTGGATCATACTCACTTGATCTTACCAACATCTTTTTTTCAATTTTCAGGCTCAAAACAAAGCTACCTCCCCACACTTCCTCCCCTAACCCGATGCAGCCGCGACTCAAAATTCACAAAGCTCTGGCGAAAAGCCACCTGCGGCATCAGAATACATGACCCTGACCAAACCATGTACGAAGAAGGCAACAATCCCCGTCCCTCAACGAGCCGCGGCACCCAACGCCTCTACATCCGCCTAAACACCTTACAATACCTTCTCTCACAACTCCACACGCTTGACAAAATGATCTCGCTCTCTCCAAAAATCACCTCTCCAACAGCTCGTTTCAGCGACCGAAGGCAACTCGGGAACTCCTACTTTGAGCACAGCCGATCATCGATCCAATCCGTCTCTCAGCACGTGTCTGAAGTGGCCGCATACCGCCTAATCTTCATGGACTCAAACCATGTCTTCTACGGAAGCCTCTACGTTGCTGACATGGCAAACGCCCGCATTAGGCCCGCCATAAGAGCATTGAAGCAGAATCTGACTCTACTATGTGCCATAGTAACAGACAGGGCTCAGCCCTCTGCTCTGAAGGAAGTGATGAAGGCTTCTTTTGATGCCTATCTAATGGTTCTACTAGCCGGTGGTAGCTCAAGGATCTTCTCAAGGTTCGATTATGGGATGATCGTGGAGGACTTTGCGAACTTGAAACGGGTCTTTTTCACGTGTGGTGAAGGGTTGATTGGGGAGGACAAGGTTGTAAGAGAAGCAGAGGTAGTTGAAGGGGTTGTTGACTTGATGGGACAGTCCACCGAGCAGCTTGTGGAAGATTTCAGTATAGTGGCCTGCGAAGCGAGTGGGATTGGCGTCGTGGTCGGGAGAAAACTTCCGATGCCTCCCACGACAGGGAGATGGAACCGAACGGACCCGAACACGATCCTACGGGTGCTCTGCCACCGGAACGATCGTGCCGCGAATCATTTCTTGAAGAAGACGTTCGGACTAGCTAAGAGAAGTTGAGAAGTGTGTGTTATGGAGTTGGGAAAATGAAAAAAAGAAAGAAAAAAGAATATTAAGGGAAAAAGAATGTTGTTAGAACAACCTTGTTGGTTTGTTCCAACAAATGAAAGAACATACAGTCTTGTTGTTACAAGTGATTTGTAATGAATATTACAATGATACAGGCTAGTAGTACTCCAAACAATGATAAAAAAGATTGGAGGAAAACTCTGCTAAATTTCAGTGTTCTTTTTCTAGGAATAGGCAAATGGGATTGTTTTACTTTTTTTTTTTTTTTTCTTTTTTTTGTGGGTACAACTTTGTTTATTACAATTGGGCACAGTAGCTCTGGTCCAACTTTGTATATTGAAGGAATTGGTCTCCTTGAAAACTTGCAAATTTGAAACAAACTTAAGTAGTTTATTTACTTTTTGTGTCAACCCAATTCCTTTATCAAAGTTCAATTTCCCAGGATGCATGTCCTTCTACCTCCTTTTGATTATACTATTTAAGAAGGAAATATACACTTATTAGTCTGAATTCAAAGATACAACACACATGCAAGAAGAGAACCATCCGTATACCAAAATCAATTCCCTTCATTTGCTAACTCAACTTGGCTCTTACCTCTCACCCCCTCAAGATCCTCCTTGAGCACCTCCATTGAGTCTGACACCTCGGCTTTGTAACGAAAGACCGTCGTGAGCACCAAAAAGACGATATAGTTCAAGAAACTCAAAGCCGCGAGAAACGCAAAATACAAATCCAAGCGGGATTCATTGAGGTTGTTCAGAATCCACCCCTTATGGCCATTCCCCTTGGTCACACGGGCAACCGTGGACAAAATAAAACTGCTGAGGAGATTTCCGATTCCATTACTTGTGGAGAAAAATGAAGTGCCGAGACTCTTCATGCTCTCGGGGGCTTGATCATAGAAGAACTCGAGCTTCGCCACCTCACAAAACGCATCAGCAACTCCCATGAGCATGAATTGAGGGAGCAAAACGAATATCGTTAGCGGCACCTGTCCTCCCCCCTCGACTAGGCCATGTTTCTTAGCCACATTTAGCCTGTACCTCTCCGTAGCAGAGGCGATTGTCATGATGACTATCTGGAGCACATAGCCAATGCCTAGTCTTTGGAGGAGAGTGATCCCTCTTGGATTCTTGGTCCATTTCCTTACAATCTTAACGAATACCCGATCGTAAAGCAAGATGGCGGCGAGCATCGACACAGTTACGAAAGCTCCTAAACTGGCGGGAGGGAGCTCGAAGTTGGGGCCCATTGACTTGTCGAGAGTGAAGCCTTGCTTGATGAAGAGGGTGTTGCTTTGAGCCACCATTACACTTGGGATGAAGGTACAGGCCAGGACTGGCAGTAGTTTTAGGATTTGTTTGGTTTCTTCTACTTCTGTGACGGTGCAGAGCATCCATGGACTCTTCGAAGATGTTGGCACACAAGCTTTGTTCAAGAACCTGCATTGGATTAATTGCCACAAATTTGAAATTAGAAATGGGATGAGATTAAATATTTATAAAATTAAAGAAAAAGTGTTTTTAGTTTCAAAATTAAATTTTTACATTTAGCGTTTTTTTTTTTTTTTTAATACAAACCTGACACCCCATTCGAACTCGATCATTGTCCTCAGAATAGAACTCATTAACCACTTAGATTAGTTTAATGGCAAACCTTATATTGTTTGTAGATTCAAGCCTAAATTTCCCTTTCTTTGTGTATTCTTCTTCATCAAACTCATGCAACTTTCTACCATGATTAGGAACCTCAACTCTCCATTTTCTCAAGGCAGCCACAATGACCCTCGCCATTCTGGTAAATGGGCTTCCAGTGGGCTTCTTGTGCCTATAAAAAGGTGTCCCGATCATGAAAATTAGTATAGCTAAAGCAAGCCCAATAGTAGGAATGCCATAGCCCAAGGCCCAACCCACATTATCCTGAATCCACACCAAGACAGTGTTGCCAAAAAGAATGCCCGTCATAATGCTGAACATCCACCAATTGAAGAAGGATAGTTTTTGGGCCTTCTCTTTTGAGTCGAATTCGTCGAACTGATCGGCCCCGATCGTGGAGATGTTGGGTTTTGTCCCGCCTGTTCCCACGGCTAGAATATAGAGGGCGGTGTAGAAAGCCGTCAGTTCTACGGAGTTGGCCTTGGGGCAATCGGCAACGTTTGCGGCGGTGCATGGCGGTGGTCGTAGTCCTGGTACCGATACTGATAATGTTAATAGGCACATCCCCTGAAAATAGGAAAAATATAACGTCATTCTTGTTGTGTTCAATGAAATGTCTAGTTACTCAAAAATTTACAAATGTTTCTTGTACATAAAAATAATATTGTAAGATTAAATAAAAATAAATAAAAAATGGGCACAAATATTTATATCTAGTACTATTATATTAAGCGCCAGCCATAAATAAAGACCGTTTTTGTTGTCTTGAACTCTATTCTTTTCTACCCTTTTATTCTTATACATTTTTCTTTTCTGCCACTAGAATAACTGTTTTCTCTCTTAATTCTTTTTTCTTTTCTTATAATTTATTTATTTTTTTCTCCATTATAAGAAGATAGTATCACTTAACTCTCTTTTACCTCGCATCACTTTAATTCATTTCTTTCAATAAACTTTTGTATATTCTTATTATTTTTTTCCTTTATATTTCTTCTTCTTATTATTTTGACTAATATGACATTATCAAATTTATTTATTATGTCAACAGGGGTTGGTCCAAGTGGTTAATGGGTTCATTCTCGAAGGTAAGGTCCCGGGTTCGAATCCTACTTGAGTGTGCGTGTGTTAACCAAAAAAATATATATTTACTATAATTTATTCATTATATTATAAAAAGTATATATTAATATAAAACTTTTAATTTTAATATGTTTAGATAATAATATTTTTTAAGCACACACATCGAGTGTGTGCGATTACAAGTTATCTATACTATTATATTAAGCGTTAAAGCCAATTATGGTGTCATGAACTCTTTGTCTCTTTTCTTTTGTATTTATTTATTTATTTTATTTCATAACTCCCACGTTTTTCTAATTTCTTTTTTCTCTCTGATCAATTCAACTCTTTTCTTTTTTTGTTTATATACTTTTTTATCTCTTTTTATTTATGTTTTAATTTTTAATTTTAATTATTAATACAATACTATCTTATGCTATTTATTTATCGTAACTTAGTGATTATATAAAAAATAATTATAGGATATATATTAATAAAAAATTTATTTTAATATATTTAAATACTAATAAATAATAATTTTCTATTTGTAGATGCATCGAATGTGTGGAGTTGCTAGTTATATATTAAGCGAGAGAGACAAATGTGGTATCATGAATTCTTAGTCTCTTTTTATTTATTTATTTTTCTTAACTGCTACAATGTTTTAGTTAATTTATATTTCAAAAAAGTGCTAACTCCTTTTTCTCACCTAAATCTAATTTTTTTAATATTTATTTTATCTTTTTTTTTTAATTTATATTTTAATATTATTGTTATTAATATAATATTACCATATTTATTTATATAATTTAATAATTATATTAAAAATAATTATAAAATATATATTAATATGAATAATTTAATTTTAATAAAATTAAATAATAATTATATATTATTTTATTGCACACGCATCAAGTGTGTTGAAAATTATTAATATAATATTACCAACTACTACTATTCATGAATTGCATCATTGTTTTTATATGCATTTAAATTTAGAATTGTTATAAGAAAATATTAATTAAAAAATATTTTACCAAGAAAGTAATGAATAACATATTACAAATACGATGATACATATATTGAATTTTAGTTCTATTATTTTTACTTTCTAAACTTATATGCATATAATAATTAATTTATCTGATTCTAACTTTTAAAGAATTCGATTCTCTAATTTCATATTACTTCCACTTATTTTAAATTATAAATATTCATAGTACGATTTAATAAAAAAAATAAATCAATTTTATATATTATGAATTGAATCGGATTCAAATTGAGTTAGAGATTGGGTGGTGGAATGAAGGACATAGAGGAATTATGCGAACAGTAAGATGTTCATTTCCATGATAGAAAGTGGATACGCCCATCAAAGTAGCGTGTCGAAGAAGAACGTGATCATATTCTAAAGTGGTGGACCTTTTCTGAAATTTTTAGATCCATTATCTTTTTGGTGCGCTTTTTGGATCCATTATTGATATTTGATAGTGTAAAGACATACTCCACTGGGGTTTTTGACTATGTTGCACGGATACGTATACAGTGATACGGATACGATATAATACGACACGATATGATATAAATTTTTTTGTAAATTTTTCACGCGAAAAATATCGGACACAAATATCCAATACGAGATAACAAAATGATATTTTTAGAAGTATCGGTGTTGCGGCGTATTAGAGGTTTTCGATAGGTCGGGTTTGGGTCGGATTAGATAATTTCAAATTCGAATTTGATAATATCGTGTGTATTTGCAAGAAATTGGATCAGATTAGTTTTGATAAAAAAAAATATGACTCGATTAATAGTTTTTTTCTAAAAAATTAAATATAAATACATAATATTTACCAAAAAATTAATAGTTAATAAATTATTTGTTAGTTTTACTTAAATTCATTTGAATATTGTTGATCGCCAATAGGGTTGGTCAAATGGTTTGAGGGTTCTTTTTCGAAGGCAATAATGACCCGAATTCCTCTGGTCACTTGGGATGTATGTTATATATAAAAAAAATTGAATATTGTTGATTGAAAATTATTAATAAAAGGTGACATACTTCTTTTAAAATAAATAGTGAAAGATACATCATAACTTATAATGATACGCATGATGAAAATTTAAAATTTAATTATTTGTATTAGTATTTTTTATTTATAAAATAATAAAGTTTAATAATTTTATAAAAAATATATTAGATTCGGATATTTAACGTATCGTATTTCTTAATTTCATATTCGATCCATTTATATCGAATAACATATATTTATAATTCAATATGTTAAATCGAATTTTTTTATCGATCGAATATATCAAAATTGGGATTAGATACAGATTAAAATCCAACTCATTAACAACTCTAATCCCGACTATTACCCATTTTCCAGCCTCATATTGGGTCGGGTCAAATTCTTCGTATCTTATTTTCTATTTTACTTAATCATACACATCACATGTATGACATGAAGATTAAGATTTAAAGAGAGAAAACAGGTAATACAAAAAAAAATTAAATTATTCTCTTTTCTAATTTAAAAAGGTATATCCATACTTCCGCAATATGCGAATATATGAAATATAAAATGAAATACTTGTTGGGAATTTTAATAAGAATTATATCACCGCATTAGTGTTTATCGTGTTTATATATATAATAGTGTTTGTAATCATATATCATACGTGTAATTTATTTTAAAAATAATTACATCTAATTATCTTGTATTTAAGTCTAATTACAACGCAATCCATCTAAATCGAGAAATTATATTTTAGTCCCTAACTTTTGAGAATCATTTGTAATCCCTGAAGTTCGTTAGAGTTCCGTTATGTCATTCCAAATATACTCCTGATTTGTTATTAAATTCATAATTCGTAGGGATAATTCTGTTTATATTTGTAATTAACTTTAGGGATGATTTTATAATTTTGGTCATATATTCAATGTACCACTTACATAACCGTCAGGAACATAAGTGTACTTTTATAAATTGCGTTAGGGATCTCAGACCAAACAATATTTATAGGGGTTAAAATGTAATTTTTTAATTTAAATGGATTACGTTGTAATTAAGTCTAAATATACGGTAATTAGATATAAATAATCATTTATTTTATAAAGATTTAAAAACATACTTACCATGAAATAGATGACAGAAGCAATAATGAAAGTCCAGTAACGACCAAGGTGTGCATCGGCAACGTATGCGCCTAAAACGGGCATCATCCAAACAGCCCCAGACCAATATGTCACATTATTCGCGGCTGTTACGGTTCCTTGATGCAGCTTCTTCGTTAGGTACAACACCAAATTTGCAGATATCCCACAATAAGCCATTCTTTCGAATATCTCGTATACTGCAACATTACAATATTCATAGTCGCATTAATGATTGTCTATCGATAATTCTAATTTGAATATGTTCCCGTCCAAATCAATGTAATAAAGTAACAGATGAATATTTTATATTAGTTATGTAATTGGTATAAATTTTGAAAAGAATTATTAGTCAAATAATATGCATTATATACTTAATACATGTATGATCGAATTTAAACGACGATAACCCGAGCTAGAATTTCTCATTATGATTGTTTTGGGCTATTCGAGGCACATACTTTAATCCTAAATATTTTATATGTGAAGTCCACATGGAATATGACCGGTGGCAGGGCCACCTTATAGTGAGGGGATACAATTGACCCCTCTCAAAAAAATTTTTTTTTTTTATTATTATATATATATATATATATATATATATGTATATGTAATTTTATGAAATTTTTTATTATTGACCCCTTCACCAAAATTAAAATTAATATAGTAAATTATTAATAATTGAGACCACACAAATAATATATAAACTTATAAGTACTTTAAAAAAATTTGTTGAATTTTATTTATTATTTTTTTTTAATATTATACTTTGATTGATCCCCTTTATCAAATTTGTGGCTCCGCCACGGAATATCACGTTGCCCGGAATGTCTTTTCTATCATTATTCTTAGATTAACACCATTCTTTTAGAAAATGGGAAAAAGAATCTTCCCAAAGTGAAAAATGTAGCATACAAACAAGTTGTGCCTTTATTAAATGTTCTTATTGAGCCCACTACCTATGGATATTATTAAATTATATACCAAGAGAGGGTGGATATATGCTTCTCTGTTCATAAACAGGGACGGGACAAGATTCTGAAATAACAAAATTAATAAAATAATAATATTTAAATGGGAGGAAAGCGCAAAACACAAAAAACTAAAAGTGTACTTTTTAGTCTTTAGCCTGGATTTTTGTTTTTTTAAAAAAGAATAAAAATATTACATGCGTACTATGATAGAAAGAACATGTTTTCCTTGGACTTTTCCACGTATATATCCTCAAAACAAAACAACAAAAAGTGCTTCTATTTCTGCACGAGTTCTAATGTTCAGCTACAGTTGGATTACAATTTATTTATTTATTTATTTTTGACAACAGATTACAATTTATTTAGTGGCATGACATGGTTAACCTGGAAACTTAAGACTACAACTACATGCATGTGATAAAACTGAGTTTTTTTTCTCGATCAACCCAACAAAATACCTAATTAGCATTTTGGACTCTATAATTTAAAATGTCTCAAAGCGAACCTTATAATTATATTAAATTAGCACTAAATTAACAATCAAAATCCTACGACCGTGACAACAACTACGGATGTAGGGTTTTGAATTTTAATTTAATGCAATTACAAGGTTCGATTTGAGATATTTTAAATCACAAAGTTCAGAGTACTAATTTGGTATATCACGGATGCAATAAACTCGGTAAAACTCACCTGACATCCCATATACAAACAAACTTCGAGCCAAGCAAATAATTGAAAAGGAAAAAAAAAAAAACGAATTTAAGTCATAAATCATCATCTTCTTGACATGTACTTATGATATTACTATTTTATTTTCTTTTTCAAGATTCTTCATAAATGATGGAGGTTGTTGAAACGTTTAATTATATATGCATAAAAGACAAAGGGAGCGAAGCTGTAAATCCTCTCGGGTTTTCTTACAAGGTTGTGAGGGACCGGTTCTTCCCGTCGGAAATCGGTATGATGGAGTCATAATCCCACACACACACGTGAACGGATACGAGGTGAAGTAGGGACACCTAGTTCAGGAGCTCACGGGGCGTAAGAGTAGTTCGGGAAGGAAGACATCATGCCGGTTTGGAGAGCTAAGAGTAACATGATGGGCAAGAAGAAGAAACTCTGGGATGAGGAAGAATTTAGAAAGGAATCGTCTATAGAGAATAAAACTCTAGTAGGACGACTCTTCCTATAGGGGTGATAGACGATCAAACGCAGGAAAAGATATGAGAGAAGAACCAGAATAGGGGAGAGAAGTCTCATTCGACAAGTACTCATGTATCTTTGGTGACGGAATTATAAATAAAGAGAGGGAATTACCAACGATGAAGGAGCAAGCAGTCCATCGACCAGTTTTGGATCGGAGAAGAGGTTTCCCTTTCAGAGTTACAGTTCCGTCCTCTGTGTATGCATAGCCTGCACCATTTTCTGAAACTGACATTGTTGTTACGTTGCAGAGAGTGGGAGAAGAAAATGGGTGAGTTTAGTAATTAGTAGTGGTGAGTGGTGTGGGCAAGAGCAGGGCTGAGTTTTATAGGCATTTTAGGGTTGTGTTAGTGTGCATGTATTGTGTATACCTGGAGGGAGATGAAGTTAAAGTGTGAATCCCTGCCTAATATGGGACCAACCACAAGAGTATGATTGATGGAAAGGGCATATTGTGTTATTTATACAGGAAGGAATTTTTAGGGGTTTATAATTTTTTAGATTTTGTAAATAAAAATAATGATTTAAAAAATAACCGGCCGGCTCTCCCTGTAGTCCCGTCCCTAGATTATATTTTCACCTCTTATAATTTGACGATCATTTACAAATAACTTCTTAGTTTCACTCATTTAACTTAGAGGTTAAAATATTTTTTTCCTAAGATTTTGATGTGTGACCGCGCTGGCACCACTAACACCACGAGTTTTATATCTTGACACTACAGATTGTATACGAGTCACGTTGAGAAATTTCGGAGGAACGGATAGTTATAAAAGGATTAATTTAAAGAGCTTTATTAGCTGTGTCGGCATTGATTAGTTTGATAGCTCTTGGTACTACTTAATAAACTTTTGACTAACTTTTGATTAAAAAACATTTAAATCCTAATGGAGCATAAAGAACATATAATTGTTTTTAATCGACTTATAAATTATAGGGATGAACGAATAATTTATTGTAGGACTTTTTTTTTTTTGGGTTTTATATATATATAAAATTAAAAAAAAAAAAAAAAAGCTTAAAGAAATGAAATCATATAGAAGAAATTAAATCATAAATAAAGTGCATTAAAAGCTTAAAGATGAGAATTATTAAAAAAAATATTTTACTCGAACATTAATTGCAAACTATGACAATTTTTATTTACCATATGGGATATTACAGTTGAATGCTGGAGCATTATTAGAGATAGAAAAGATTATAAAAATTTTAGACCATGTCTTTATAATTTATGTTTTAGGGTTGGAGTTATCCCCTAAAATAGATTTGCAATACTCGACGTACGGATTAAAGATTAATTGCGATATACGGGTAGATGGGTCAATATGTGGTTACTATCAAATATTCTCATTAATTTATCTTATATTGATAATTGATTCATACATGATAAGCTTGTGACGGATAAATTGGATACGGGAAGAGAAAAAATTCGGTAACTATTTTGTTTTCGAGTTCATAAAGTTTCAAATGGTTGGAGGAAAATCTGAAACATAACTTACACATAATTTCATTAAACTCCTCCTATCAATGTTGGAATTAAACTCTCCCAAACTAGTTTAATGCAAAATTATTACAATTACTAAAATTAAATTTAAAAAAATCGCAAGATATATAAGTCATGTCATGTGGAAAACAAGAAAATCCTATTGGACGACATAACGCGATAAGCTGATCTACTAACAGAGACAGCCACTATAATTCCACTAAAAAATTAAATCACATGATTTAATTTTAGTGTGACGATTTTCAATCACAGCCTCATATATATGGTAGATTTGTTGATTATTAATCTTGAATTTCAGAGTTATGAATTTTGTTGCAGAGAGTGAGAGAGGAGAAGAAAATGGGTGACTGTTGTGGGCAAGAGCAATGCTCGGCTTTATAGGCATCTTAGGTTTGTGTTTGTGTCGTTATGTAAAAAATAACTCAGATTTTGATCCGCCCAGGTCTCCCTGTAGTCCTGTCTTTGGACGTTCGTATCTTTATTTGAGAAATTATATTTTCGCCTCTTATAGTTTGATAATGAATTGCAAATATCTTCTGGGTTCAGCTCTAATTTTAGGAATAGAAATGTTTTTTTTTTTTCCAAGATTTTGATGTGTATATGCATTTGTGTTCGCGCCACTACCACCACCAGTTTTATACATATAAATGTATCGAAATATCAAAACCATACCGCCTATGAAAATTTCAAAAGAAAAAAAGTTAAACTATGTTCGAAGCACTCTCCCATCAATGTTCAAATTAAACTCTCCCAAACTAGTGCAATGCAAAATTATTAAAATTACTAAAATTAAATTAAAAAAATCACAAGATGAGTCACCTCATGTGAGACTGAACTCTGTTAGACATAATTTAATTTTATTGATTGACTAGATTATGAAATACGCAGCGAAATTGAATGGTACTAACATCCAACCATTGCTAACTGCTTAGACTGGTTGAGGTTAGCAAAGTATGTCGAGAACACATTTAGAATCACCGAATCACGTGCTATTAGGATTGATTTTCTAAGTACTCAAAAACCTCACTATGATAGAGTAAAGAGAAGACTTTTTGAGATTTCGTACTTAGGAAGCTCCTCTATGTCCCCTATTTATACACAAGTCTTCTCATTAAAAATTAGGTAAATTTGACTTAATTAGGGGAATAAATTGCATAATTTTTTTTTGAAACGCAAACCCCGAAGGGGAAATCTACTAAATTAACCAAAATTAAAACATACAATGGAATAATGAGAAAAACAATGCAAACTCGAGGCCGCAGTTCTACTAAATTTGTGGGCAATCATATTTGCTCCACATCTAAAAGAACATAATTTGACATTCTCAAAATTAGATCTAATACTTGTAAAGACTGTGAGAATACAACCAAAGACTTTTTCTACTACTAGATTCTTAGCACTTGAAGATTCTATAGTTGCTAGAGATTGAGTCATGCAGGTCGACTCGTGATCAGGCGTATATCCGTCTGATTTGATATTGAAGTAAACGCAGTCATCCATAAGTGACTCGTGAAGCGGACGTTTGCAGTACCGGGAGGACCACCTGCAATAAGATGAGATCTCGAAACCCCTCTCGTACGAGAGAAAAACTACTCTCATACGAGAGTAATAACTAAATAAGAAGAAATAAACTGCAAATAAGAAGAACTAAACTGCAAACAACAAAAAAACTCAAGGAGATCCAGATCTCAATCTCCTTGGAAAACAAAGCAAAGAGAAAGAGGAGACGAATTCTAAATTGCATAATTCCTAGGCATGCAAAGAAAATCAATTATGGGGAGTTAATCAAGGACTAATCTAAGTCCAAAAACCATACAATTGATAAAATCAATCAATTAATTGATTTTTCACATTAATCACATGATTAATTACATAATTTCCTACAAACTCCACTATTAAGAAAGTCAAAAGCAAAATGTTTAAAATAAAATAGAAACCAGGAAAATCACGTTGGGAAGCAACACCATAAGTCCATAAGCAGAACTTCCAACAGAGGCGGCACTGAAATCCCACTAAAAAAAAATTAAGTTACGTAATATAGTGTGACGATTTTCAATCACAGCCTCATACTTTTTTTTCTTTTTTTTGGTGCACACAGCTAGCCTCATATATATAATGATTACAAAGAAGAATTATTTGAAGAAAAAAGTGCCAAATCCTGATCACAAATAGTGCCGCACGAGTTTGTGAATTGTGATTCGATATCAAAAGTACTTAAAGTCTTAAACTATTATTCTTTTCGCTGCCTGTATTTTCAAATACGATTGAATGGGAAATTCTTTCCTACAAAATAAATTAAAAAAAAAAAAAAAAGGAAATTCTTGCATGTATCCGGTATGGCTCCAGTGCATGCACACACTAATTCTTTAATTAAAAAAAATATTTTTTTCTTATTTTTTTTATTTTTTATTTAATTTTTTGTAATAAAAAATTGGTAGGTGCATGTAACGGGATCCACACCCGGTGTATACAAGAATTTCTCCGAATGAATTTGTAAAACCTCTCTCTATCAATTATAGAGATAATTGTTAGAAAAATTTGGTGAAATATTAAAAGTGTAAGATCAACTCTATATTTTAAAAATTGATATAAAAAATTTTATGTTTTACAACATTAAAAATTTTCACGCGTTGTTTAAACTACACAGATTCCCTTTTTTTATGAAAATAAAAACAAAAACAAAAACAAAAATTAGATAAAAACTATTTATAAATAAAAAAAATTGCAAAGAAATATAAAAAAAAATATTAAAAAGGATATATAAAAGAAATAAACGAAGAACATAAATACCTCAAAAATTCTTATTAGGAGACTAAAGATGAAATTGAAGACATAACTCAAAAGTTGGTAAAAAGAATTAGATTAAAGAGAAATTAATAGATAAAAAAATACATATTAAAATAAATTACTTTAGGACTCATTTGAGAAATTTTATAAATATTGAAGTAAAAATCGAAATTATACAAAATTATGAAACCATCCATATAATATAAAACAATATTTTTCTAAAGAAAATCTGCGCAACCCAAGCATATCGATCGTAAAATTTCCTATGCAGGATTTAAAAAATCCAAATTTTTTAATGAAATTTTATATAACACGATATTTTATGTTCATTTCAAGTAACACATGACAATTAGGTACATATAGCTCATTATTACGGTTGTATGCGTACAACGTTTTCGTGACATTCAACTACAAAATATTGCTTTAAAAATTAAACCCGCATCCACCGGCTAAACTACACGACTTATTTTTTCCTAGTGTATTCATCAAAATTTTCGAAATTGCATGTGCAGGTATGGATCGGAGAATTGGGCATCTTTTTTCTAACCTTTGAACTCCCATTCCCACGACTCTTTAGCTGAGTGGAGCTGAGAATTTTGGGATCCAATCTTTTCGTTGTTGTTCCATTAATCAACTAGCAGAATATATACAAAGGAGGAAAATATTTTTCCTAAAGCTTATGAAATCCTAGACCTAGTCCTTGATTAGAAACATGGACCGAATATTTACAAGATAAGAAAGAGAGATTTACATTAGAGTTATTATTAAAGATGTGTATAATATTGTAACTACTTTTGAGACCAAAAAGAGAGAACGAGATTTCGATTGTCTATGCTATGACATAAAGTTGTTCTTTCCTTGACGGTTGATTCGGATTCTGCGTCATCGTTACCAACAGATGTACATCAACATTAATTACCACACCTAATTAATTGTTCCCTTATCTTTTATTTTGTGCAGCATTGGATTTACTAGAATAATGTTGACAATGATGTATTGTCTTTAATTTTGTCTATATGGTATTTTATTATATGGACACGATGAATTTATAAAACTTTCTATGAAAAGTATTCAGCTGATACGATAGAATAATATTTTTAAAAATATTCATATATTATAAATTATATCAAATCGGGGTAGATTCTTTAACCTGACTTAGATTCTTTTGAACATCTATCTCCTATTAATTTAGAAAGCAAATTCTTGTATGCAACCGCAGCATCATATGCATCCACCCCAGTAGTTTATGTAGGAGTTATATATTTTGTTTTTTTATATGTTATTTATACTATTATATTAAGTGAGAGGGGCAAATAAAAATCATTTGATATCTTGAACTCTTTTCTTTTCTGCCCCCTTCACTCTTAAATTTTTTTTTTTTTCTGTCACTATTTTGTCTTTATAACTCTTTATTTATCTATTTAGTTATTTATTTTACTATTGCACATATTATCTTTAAATTTTCTTTTCTCTCACATCTCCATAATCTTTTTCTTTTAATAACTTTTATATATTTATTTTTTTCTTTTTACTAATATAATATTATCAAATTTATTTATCTTAATTTAGTAATTATTTAATTTTTATTTAGTACAAAATTTTAAATTTAATCTATTTTAATAATAATATTTTGTTTTTTGGCGCACACACATCGAGTGTGCATAATTACTAGTTCATATTATCCAGCAACGCCAATGAGACGATGAATAAATATGTTCTTCAGAAAGAAAAAACAAAGCATAGATAGGCTAATTCATATGCATATAAACTTAGTCTTCATGCAAAGACACCACACGCATGCCAGTAAAGAACCAACATCTTATACAACCATACCTAAATCAACTCCCTATGCATTTGCTAGCTCAACTTGGCTTTTACCTTTCACCCCCTCAAGACCCTCCTTGAGCACCTCCATCGAGTTCGACACCTCGGCCTTGTAACGAAACGACGTCGAAAGCATCAAGAAGACGATATAGTTCAAGAAACTCAAAACCGCGAGGAATGCAAAGTACAAATCCAGACGGGATTCGTTGAGGTTGTTCAGAATCCACCCCTTATGACCGTTTGCCTTGGTAATACGGGCAACCGTGGACAAGATAAAACTGCTTAGAAAGTTCCCGATTCCAAGACTCGTGGAGTAGAAAGAAGTACCGAGACTTTTCATGCTCTCGGGGGCTTGATCATAGAAGAACTCGATCTTCGCGACCTCAGCATACGCGTCCGCAACTCCCATGAGCACGAACTGAGGGAGCAATATAAAGATCGTCAGCGGCACTTGTCCTTCCCCCTCGACTAGGCCGTGTTTCTTGGCCACATTCAGCCTGTGCCTCTCTGTAACAGAGGCTATGATCATGATGCCTATGTGGAGCGCGAATCCGACGCCTAGTCTTTGGAGGAGAGTGATGCCTCTTGGATTCTTGGTCCACTTTCTTACAACCTTAACGAATACGCGGTCGTAGAGGACAATGCAGGCGAGCATCGACACGGTTACGAAAGCGCCTAAACTGGCCGGGGGAAGGTTGAAGTTGGGGCCCATTGATTTGTCGAGAGTGGAGCCTTGCTTGATGAAGAGGGTGTTGCATTGCGCCACCATCACACTTGGGAGGAATGTGGAGGCTAGGATTGGTATCATTTTTAGGATTTGTTTGGTTTCTTCCACTTCTGTGATGGTGCAGAGCATCCATGGACTCCTTGAAGATGTTTGCACACAAGCTTTGTTCAAGAACCTACATCAGATTAATAGGCATCAGATTATTACTGCAAGAGGATATTCGTAAATTATTCTTTATATGAAATTGAAGGAGTGTGGGGAGTTCAATGCAAACCTTAGATAGTTTGTAGATTCAAGCCTAAATTTCCCTTTCTTTATGTATTCTTCTTCATCAAACTCATGCAACTTTCTATCATCATTAGGAACCTCAACTCTCCACTTCCTCAATGCAGCCACAATAACCCTTGCCATTCTGGTAAATGGGCTTCCAGCGGGCTTCTTGTGCCTATAAAAAGGTGTCCCAATCACGAAAATTAATATAGCTAAAGCAAGCCCAATAGTGGGGATGCCATAGCCCAAGGCCCAGCCCACGTTGTCCTGAATCCACACCAAAACAGTGTTGCCAAAAAGAATGCCCGTCATAATGCTGAACATCCACCAATTGAAGAAGGATAGCTTTTGGGCCTTCTCTTTTGGGTCAAATTCATCGAATTGATCGGCCCCGATCGTGGAGATGTTGGGCTTTGTTCCGCCTGTTCCCACGGCGAGAACGTAGAGGGCGGTGAAGAAAGCGGCCAGTTCCCCGGTGGTGGCTTTGGGGCAGTCGGCGGTGTTAGCAGCAGTGCACGGCGGTGGCCGGAGTCCAGGCACTGAAACTGCGAGTGTTAATAGGCACATTCCCTAAAAATAGAAGAGTATAAGGTCATTCGCGTCACTTGCAATGTAAAATCAACTTTTATTTATTAGATGTGGACCTTTAATTTCAGTAGTATATAATATTACAATGAGACCGTTACTAGTCAACATATTATATTTACATGTCATTTTCATTAATTACATTTAGACCCTTTATGCGCGTGTGGAATCCAATAATATGAGCCATCCATAAATGTATAACAGAGCTATCATTCGTTGGGATGTAACTATATCTTCTCGATTGGTAGGAACATAAAATACTATCTTATAATGTATGAATACACACGATAATATGAATATAATCCTATACGGATTTTTTTTTATTTTTGACATAAAAAATATCAAGTACGAGAATGATATTTTTATAAATATTGATAGCAGAAATTACAATTTTGTTGAGTAACCGACGGTAACAAATCCAAAATTCCATGATAGAAACTTAGGAAGTGGATAGGACCATCAAAGAAATGCGTCCAGAACTCTGGCCATATATGCATCAAAGTGGTGGACCTACTCTAGAGTTTTCCTGTCCATTATTGATAGGGCTAAACGACATTCCCACTATTATTACCCATTATTCTGCTATTTTGCTTTCTTTGTTGTGTACTTGAATTTTAATAGAGTTTGAGAAGGCGTGCTTACCATGAAATAGATGGCACAAGAAATAGTGAAAGTCCAGTACCGACCAAGGTGCGCATCAGCAACGTATGCCCCTAAAATGGGCGTCATCCAAACCGCACCAGCCCAATATGTCACGTTATTCGCCGCTGCTACGGTGCCTTGATGCAGCTTCTTTGTTAGGTACAACACCAAGTTTGCCGATATCCCGCAATAAGCCATTCGTTCGAATATCTCGTATACTGCAACATCACAATATTTGTGTGTCGTGTTAATATTTATTAATGGTAATCCTAGTTAGTTCGGACCTATTTCTTTTAACTCATTGCAATTTAGCACAAATTTAAGAAGGGTGAGAAACTTGACATATTTACTGAATTTGAGTGAGTAATATATATAATTTTTCTTAGTTATATTATAGATTTGACTAAATATTTCTATTCAAGAAACTTTATGTGTGAAGCCCACATGCATGTTCCACGCAGGTAACATGCCTTTGTATTTGAGTGTCTTTTTCTCTCATACTTTAGATCAACACTATTTATTATAAAATGATAAAATCTGACACAAAATGAAAATTAAGCATGCGCACAAACAAGATGTGCCTATTAAATGTTTTTATTGAGCCCACTATCTATATCTGGCTATTAATCAATAGAGTTGGTCTTTTTTCCTATAGCGATAGGAGTCAAAATTTTATTCGACATAAAAAATGATATTAATATAATAAAGAATTTTAAATTTTAGGAAACAGCAAAAAGCACAAAAAGAAAATGTAATTTTCAGAGAGATTTTTCTTCTTCCTTTTTATACAAAATACTATATATAATAAGAATATAAGGAATTGAGAAGGGGGCTGCTCAACTTGTTAACCTTGCCTCATCTCCAGCTTATAACAAAGGACAATTTTTCAATGTATATTTCCTCAAAATCAGGCACGAGTTCCTATGTTCAGCTATAATTAAATTTTACCATGAAAAACCATAGATAATCCAAAATTTTTAGCTCAGGCTTCCCTCAATCCAACACAAGTAAATATAATGACAAATGTGTTTGATTTATCATTCTTATTCTTTTTAAAGTGTTCATTAATCACATAATAAGTGTATAACACTCTTTTCTCGTTATCAGGGGCTACGCCACCCTTTGGATAGACAAGAAAATAATAGGTATATATATGTTCATTTTTTATGTATTTTTTAATTTGTGAATTAAGAAATAATTTTTTGACCCCATTTAAATAAAGAAAAAACTTTATTGACCCTTTGAATTTTAAAGTTATGGGTAAAATGAAAAAAAGAAAGTCAATGACCCAAAAATAATAATGAAAATCTATTAAATGATGCCCTAAATATTAGTTACTTATATTAAGAAAGATATATTTAGTACAATTAGAGATAATTTTAAATGAGTGTATTAATTATTTAACACACTAATTTCTGTATTTACTAAAATATTTTAAGAGTTCTATGCTATTGGCAAAGCCGAATAGATTATATTATTTAAACTCCAAAAATGAGTTACTAATTAGTTAGAACAATCTATTATAGTAAACAAATTAAATTGAGCATTTAGCCAATTTTAATACGGTTTTAAAATATAAAAAATTATAGAGGATAATTTAAAAAAATTTATTTTAAATAAATTATTTTATTTTTTTAATAATATGTTTATTTTATTTGAGAAAGTGACTTAATAATTAGCTAGGACAATCTAGAAAACAAATTAAATTGGGTATTTAGTAAAATTTTAATATGGTTTCAAAATATAAAAAATCATAGAAGACAATTATAAAAAGTACTTTAAATAAATTATTTTATTTTTTTAATAGTATATTTTTTTATTTGAAGTTAAAATTTTTGATCCCACTGTGTCAAGATCCTGGAGTCGTCCCTGCTCGTTATATCAATTTGGTTAAATCAAATTCGAACTAAAATTACCGTAGATAACCCAGCAACATTAAGTCAATATTAACACTACATGCATGGGGTAAAACTCACCTAACATCCAATATAACGACAAACTTCGCCACACACATAATTGACAGGCAACCTAACTTAGATCATTAATCATCATCTTCTTGGCCTGTATTCATGCTATTTTCCCATATATATTTTTTCAAGATTCCTCAGAAATGATGAAGCTTGTTGAAACGTTTAATCATGCAAGAAACCCACAAAAACCGGAAATTTCAGACGGGAGCGAGGAACGGGGTTCTCCCCGTGGTCGGAAATCCGTCACGTATACGCTCTTCGGAATTTGACAGTTTTCTGGTAGTGATTATTACGGGGGAATTATAAAATAAAGAGAGTTTATAGTAAAATTACCAACGATGAAGGAGCAAGCAGTCCATCCACCAGTTTTGGATCGGAGAACAGGTTTCCCTTTGAGAGTTACAGTTCCATCCTCTGTGTATTGATGCTCTAAAACTGCCATTGTTGTTAGAGTTTCTGTGTTATGTTGCAGAGAGTGGGAGAGGAGAAGGGAGGAGTGGTGAGTATTGTGGGCAAGAGCAATGCTCAGTTTTATAGGCATTTTAGGTTTGTATTTGTGTCGTTATGTGTATTTGGAGATGAACTCAACGTGTGAAACCGTGGAAACTATGGACCACTAATTAGCCTGCTACCACGACAACATTGTGCTCGAAAGGACATATTGTATTGCACACTTTTGGTTAATTTTTGCGTTTACTGCTTTCTAGTTAGGTGTATTTTTTATAATCTAATAGTTTGACGTTACGCTACTTTAATTAGAGGTTCGAGTTTGAGTCCCTGGAAATGTAGAAAATTTTACTCTAGATTTGGCTCGGTCGAATCCAACTAATTAAAAGGACAGATATATTACACTTACCATTTGATTTGTCATTCTCCCTTAATTTTCTACCAACCACACAACAAGTGTAAAAACTTGTCTCCTCATTATATCAGTTTGGCCTAGCCAATTTTGGAGCAGAATTTTTTTGGAAATGCAGCTACTATTGACAAATAGAGTTTTACTCCGATCCGACTCGACCCATAAAAATGGGTTATAGAACCAAAAGATAAAAAGAAATAAAGGTGTATTTTTGTGGGAGATGGGCAAGATTGAAATTATATTTTTTTTCTTAAATTTTGTAAATAAAATAATGGATTAAAAAATAATAGCTCAGATTCTGAGCCTACCAACTTTTCTGCAGTTCCGTTACTGGACGTGGAAACCAAAAGATAAAAAGAAATAAAGCTATATTTTTGTGGGAGATGGGCAAGATTGAAATTATATTTTGTTCCTAAATTTTGTAAATAAAATAATGGATTAAAAAATAATTAGCTCAGATTCTGAACCTACCAACTTTTCTGTAGTTCCGTTTTAACTAAATTTTCATCTTTTATTTTTTCAAATACACGCCCGTTCAAATGGGATTTAATCCAAAACTTTGCATTGGAGAATTAACCATTAATCATTTGGACCGACGACCCTGTTGGCAACTAAATTTTCATCTTCATCACTTATGATTTGTTACGAATTGCAAATTAAAAACTCATTTGTTCGGCTTATTTAGGTACTATAATGTTTTTCCTTAGATTTTAGCGTATATATTGCTCACATTTACATCAATAAAAACCGGAGTTTCATACCTTTAAGCAATAGTAATTACTCTACTACAAAACCTGACGCTGCCAGTCGATTGTATAAACATATCATGTTGAGAAATTTCGAAGGACCGAATGATTATAAAGGACCGATTTAAAAAACTTTGATCAACTATGTCGTATCAATTAATCTGATAGTTTTTTTTTTTTGTCTATGTTAGTACTAAAAAAGTGATAAAGTTTTAATAAAAAAATATTTAAATTATTAATGTTTTTACTTTTTAGTCCACTAATAAATTATAGGGGAAGGAATAATTTTATGATGGGACAGATCTATATAAGAAAATAGAGTAATCATATATATATATGAATTATGAGTTCAATGCCAGATAGAATATAATGCATCAACTGAGGTTATATCGTATGGTCGAAATATCATAGGCAATCCTCAACCACACACTGTCCTCCCCACCAGCAGTAGAACCTGATTGTTTTGTCTTCCCACTAGAAAAAGAACTTGAAAGCCTATATAAAATTTATATCATGTCATCGGGATTTATATTAAATAGATTCGCAATAGTCGACCCTCGAGCTAGTTGAAGCATGAACAATATCATTCGAGTGGATAGGTGGGTTGACTTGTCGTGACCATTGAATATTCTCACGTGTGTTGTTTTAATTTGTACACAATAAGAAATATTTATTAAAAGAGTAAAGTTTAAATCTCAATTCATTTTGGAATTTATTGAATGTCAAATGGTTAATGAAAATTCTATAACGTAACTCGTCGTGATTCACGAGCATTGTCTCGTCAATGTTGATGAAATGAAACTTTCCCGGTTCATTCTAGTGCAAAATTATGCCAATTACCCAAAAAATAAAAATTTTTGGTGGGAATTACTCAAAAAATAAATAAAAAATCAAAAGGTAAGTCATGCAATGTGAAACTTTTAATCTACAATTTTAAAAATATGATTTCTTCATCTTATATCGGATATTGAATCAGACACTTTTCATATGAAAAAATTTAAAATAAATTATGTATTATCGTATTTATATCATATCACATTTGTATCGTTGTGTTTGTATTTATGCATGAAGTTGAAATCTACTTTTAAAAAAAATTAATGGCAAATTTTTAAATATAAATTAATAAAAGGGTAGCAAATCATTTTGGGACATAAACAAGTATTGACGTAAGCAAATCTTGTAAACAGAGGCAGCACTATAATTCCACTAAAAAATTTAAATTACATGATTTAATGTGAGGATTAACAATGGCATGACAAGTAGGTCAATTATAGATTACAAAGTATGTACCAAAAAGTAAAAATTATAGATTACAAAGTTCAATACAGATTTATATGTTTGTCTTAAATCTCAATGGTCGGTCTGGTGCCTAATCATTGCACTAATGACAAGATGATTCCAATATTAAAAGAAGGGAGAAGAGAAAAAAGTGGAGAAAAGTACTTACTCTATATGATGCCGAATGAGTTAGGTGCATTTCGATATTAATATATTTCATAAGCAAACATATCTTTTATACCGACTATGTACTTAAAAAATAATAATAATAAAAATATATATATATATTTCATAAGCAAACGTTATTATTGTTTTTTATTAAAATAATGAATATGATCTAATTCATTTAAAAAATTAAATAAAAAATAATTATTAATTCATTATATATTTAATGTTACTCTTGAATTAATATTAATCTATTATATATAGAATGTCACATTTAAATCAATCATCCTTTTGGCTTTTACGTTTAGAGTCGCGGAACACATACGATTTGATGTGGAATATTTAACAATCTCCATGTTCAGACCAGAACAACTGGAATGTAACATAAACAGGAGTTCCAATATCATATTAAATAATATATTTAACCTAACTCACCCTAAATAAAAAATTAACTATTAAGAGAAAAATTATCACAAAATTATATATTAAACATATACCATGTTTTTAAAGATTCAATATGAAACATTTAACATATATCCCAAAATGGCAAAACACATGCACTTCGATCAGAGATATTTGATAATTTTAAAATTGGTTGAAAAATTAAGGAGTAAAATTCCCATAAGTAACTATAACTACATACGGCACCTTATTTACCATTAAAGCATGAGAAGTTATAATGTACGAATATTTTTAAAAATATTATTTTGTTATTGGATATTGATGTCAACATAATATCTGATACTCTTTAAATAAAAATTTTAAAAAAATATTTATATTACTGTATTCATATTATATCATATTCGTATCGTTATATCTGTATCCGTGTATCATAAATTAAAAGTTCCAAAAGGCATTGGCAGGGGAAAATTCGGGAACTTCTTGTATGAGCCGGGTGTAGGCACTGTTCCCTACACCTGCCTCTAATACATAAATAAAAAAATATTTTCTTTTTTTTTTTTATTGTGTATTAGAGGCGGGTGTAGGGAACAGTGCCCTAAACCCGGCTCATACAAGAATTTTTTGGAAAATTCTTCCTACACCCGGCTCTAATACATATAATAAAAAAATAATATTTTCTTTTATATTTTTTTTACCTATATTAGAGCCGGGTGTAGGAACAACCGGCTCAGGGAAGAATTTCCTATTGGCAGGTATAGGTTGGGAAATTGGGCACCTTTTCCTAAAGTTTGAAATCCCAAAAACCCTTTCCCACCACCCTTTTTATATTCATATAAAAATTTCAACGACTTTTGAGAGCAAAAAGAGAGAATGGAATTTCAATGATTGAAAATATGAAATAAAATGTTCCTTTTCTTCTGTTGATTGTGACTCCCTACGTCATCGCTGACAAGAGATACGTCCGTATTAATTACCGGATCTCAAAAGTTTTCAATTTACTTTTTTACAGTTACAATTATATTATTATTATTATTATTTTTATTATTCATGTATATGATTATTATTATTATTATTATTATTCATGTATATGATGCACTAAAAATATAGTTTATGTAAAAATGAAATTTACACTGAACTCATGATTTTATAAAGGGGGAGGGGGGAGATTGATTATTCAATAAAATTGGGAATTATTTTTAATTTCTTGAATCTTTTCTGTTTTAAAATAAAGGATTTTATAAAATGTTTCATATAAGCAAAAAGTTGGGCAAAAAGAATTTGCCAAGTTTTGAATGTGAAAGTTTGGGCTAGAAGTGACCGAATTAGGCAGATATAGATAGAAAGCAATGAAGAAAGTAGGGATGTCAATTCGTGAAAAGTTGGATGGATCATTTTGTATTATAAATATTTATGTTTTAAAATAAATAAATTGAATATAAAATTATAATATTTGATCTATATAAAGATTCGAATCTATTTTTTTAGATATTTTATTAAATTAATTACTTTATTAGTAAAGAATACTAACTAAGAATAATTGAAATTAAAATTTTGTATGAAGTACTGAATTTGATAATAAAATTTGCACTAGTTGTTTTAAAATAAATGTCTTATTTAAATAATATTCTCAAATCAACATATTTTATATATGTACAAATAAAAATAATAAATTATACACTAAATAGTATTTTTGATAAACATCATATATGATTGTGTCCAGAATTCGACTACGTTGCCACGAGCTAGATCTGATCGAGTACTTAAGATTTATATTTGGGGAAGACTCTCGACCTGAGAGCAGAGCTGTGAGAAGGAAGCAAATGTGAGCTGAAGACCGACCTAGGACAAGATGAGAGTGTACCTAGAGTCGGCACTCCGACGCTCAAGTCAGTGTCTCGATGATTGCAGAGAGATTCAAGCTGAAAAGGCATATTAAATGTGCTTACCTAACAACGTAAATGAGGGATATTTATACCCTAGTGGTTGGATGGTGGGGGCGTATGGCAAAATCGAACTCATCTCCTTCAGTATTCCTAAGGGACACGCCAATCCTTCCCCCAGATGAGGTTAAAGATTCATCAACCGATAGCATCCAATGACTCAACTCGAGGGCTCGAGATGGGGCATTCTTTTTAACCAAGAAATTAGCTAACACTTGTGTTTGGTACCCTGTTCGAGGTTAGAATGTTATGTCATATTGCTCCAGCTCGACATCTTATTTAATTAGGGTTTCTGATACGTTTAGCTTTTTCAGCACTTGCCTCAATGGTTGATCCGTCAGTACAGTGACTAAGTGAGCCTGAAATTAAGGTCTCAGTTTTCAATTGCGCACACTAGATCTAAGACGAATTTTTCGATCTCCATGTATCGAGAGATATAAGATATTTCCAAAGTAGTACAACGACATGTGTTTTCTCTCTCAAACATCTACAAGGACCGAGTTGATAGCTTCCTCCGATATGGCTAGATATAGATATAGAGTCTCTTCTTGGTTAGGTTTTTCTAATAGGGGAGGGAATGCTAAGTATTGTTTGAGCTGCTCAAACGCTTGATCACACGCCTCATTTTGTTCGAACTTCTTGATGTTTTTGAGAATCTTGAAGAATGGGAGAGGTTCTTGTTATGCATGCATGGAAGATATCGCATGCATAAGGAAGTTGGACTGGGATGTAAGAATATTTTGTTGGACTTATATTAATTGATGAGTGTATTAAATAAATCGGGCTGAATAATACGGTTAATTGAGACAAGACTAATAAGGCCTATTTAATTTACCCACTTTCGTTAAGGCCTTAATTTGATAGACGTGGTCCGACAGCTGGTGTAGGCCCACTCTAGAAAGTCCGTGATGGGAGGGCCTCTAGGGATTTATATATCGTGGTTAGGTCCCCTCTCCACTCCACGTTCTGATATTGCTTTCTCATTAAGCTGTCAACTGTCGTTGTGTGAGAAGGAGAGGAAGACCTAGCCTGAGGTGTTGATTTGGGGATTGCGAGAGATCATCAGAGATGGCGGAATCAGGTAATTCTAATTCTCTAAAATAATTAGGTGTTCCAAATTCATGGTGTGATTCTGGCTCCTTAAAATTATTTCTTACAGTTGGTATCAGAGCCAAACATTCATGAATTTAGAACCCTAATTGGGATTATTGAATTAATACGAATATCAAAATACGGATTTAATGGAAATGCAAAAATTTGGAATTACTACATAAGCCTGCTGATTCATAATTTGTTTAAACCCTCTATTTGTGATTATTATGAGTATTATATGTATATATAGCCGACACGTAAATACGTAATTGTTAGTGGGATATAGATATTGTTCTCCCTAGGCGATTTACACTTAAAACATCACATTAGTTGGATTTAACGAATAACTTGGGTGCAACACATTGTATTTATAACTCCCAAAAATACATGTCTTTCGTATTTTATTTCGTGGGAGTGTTGCATACATATCGTTCGTATGCAATTTAGGCAATTTATTTATACTCGGTCGTGTGCTTATTTTATAAATTTCAGTATATAGTTACACCAAATTATTCTATTTATTGGAACTTGTAAAGTCAGTAACACGCATATCTCGAGTCAATGAATTATCGTGCATTCTTACCTGTCCAAAGGGGGTGAGATGTGTACAATAATTTCATTTGTTTGTGCAAAACATATTGATAGGGTACAACAATCAAGGAAGTTTTGTTTCCCAAAGGAATCAGCTTTCGAAAGTTGGAGTATTTCTATACCGTTTTGCACAGGGAGAACTAATATGTGTGACTTACTCTGCCCAAAGGGGAGTTAGTCAAGACATCCTGGACTCTCAATGAATAAAGCTATATTTGTTAAGCTTATTCTAATTATTGCCTGTTGAACTAATTTGTTGCATTCTTGTTATTTGTATCAGTCGCGATAAACTTGAACAGTGGTACTGCTATGGTTGATGTTTTGAATGGTGGAAATTATAAGAAGTGGAAACGCGATATCAACATTACTTTAGGATTAGCAGACATAGATATGGCACTACGTGAGGATAAGCCTGCTCAACCTGCTGATGATGCCACTGATGCTGCAAAAAGGGCTTTTGCCCAATGGGAGAGATCAAATCGCCTTTGTCTCCTAGCTTTGAAGAAATCTATTGGAGAGCATCTAGCTAGTTCGCTTCCTGAGACTGAAAATGCTAAGGAGCTCTACGATGCGATAGGAGAAAGATATCATGTGTCTGATGGGATGCGAGCCCAGAACAGTAGCGGTCCGGGACCACATTTTAAAATTTTTATTATAATACAAGTATTAAAATATTTCCAAAATATTTTAATACAAAGCGGAAGACTTAGCCGGATCTACTCAAGTATATACATGCAATTGATAATAAATTTTAAATCACTTAAGCAGATAAATATCTAACATGCAATTAACACTTAAGAGCACATAATTTATCATGCTTAAAATAAAATAACTGAAAGATATTACCGTACTGCAAACATGGCTATCTAACGGCATTTTTCCAGCTCCTCGAATTCACCTCCTGAGAACCCGATACCCGATCTGCTCGTGAAACCGGCAGAGCTTCCCTGCAATATCCCCAGGGACACCCTCGGAGTGTGGCCTCCGAAAGTATTTCTCTAAATACTTAGAGAAAATAAACTTTAAACTAAGAAACCCTTTTCAGGGTTTAATCTCCCAAAATTAGGCGTTTTATACAAACACCTAATTAAAATTAATTCCAAAATAAATCGAAATTAACTAGGAGAAGATGGGACGATTTCAAAGCCAAAAATTAGCCAAAATCATCCCAAAAATGTTGAATGAGAAATGAGGACCCAAGGCCCCTATTTATAGGGGAAAAACCGAGGGCAAAACGGTCATTTTGGATACAAAAGCAAAGGCAAAATAGTCATTTCACAACCCACTTGCGTAGGCAACTTGGACACGCAAACCAAGGTGACCACGTCGTAGATCTCGTCGCCACGAATCCATCGCCGCCGACCACACGCCGTTCCGACGCCGGACGCGCCCTCACGCGCCGCCACAAGGCGGCGCGTGTATTTCACCCGCGGCTAGGGTTGGGGATGACGTGGCCGATTCTCATTCGGCCACGTGTCCGGGTCTGGTCCGACCCTATCCGGAAGCCGACCCGGCCCTATCCGTTGACCGACCTGTTTGACCCGCCCGATTTTAGATCACATCTGGGCCGCACATGGGCGATGACACGGCCCGATCTCGGCCGTACGCGTGTCTCGCCACGCGGCGCTGCGTCAGCGCCAGCTGGGGCCCAACCCGCTGACGTGGCGCGCCACGTCAGCAAAATGCCACGTCATTTTTTTTATTTTTATTTATATATAAAACAATTTAAAATTTTATTTTCTCCAAAATAAAATTCCGGGCATTTCCAACTCTTTGGAACTTGATTTATTTTCTTAAAATAAATCCCTTGGCTATTTTCAAACACTTTGAAAAATTCATTTCTCTTTCTCCTTTTAATATTTTCTCTTTGGGTTTTCAATTTGGGGCTTGCAGGGGGACCTGCAGGACTAATTAATTTTAGCTCCAAACGGAATAATATATTATCATCCCATGATAATAATTAATTACCGTTTAACAATATTTAATTCCACTAAATAAATATTGTTGCACTCTAAAATTAATTAAATTATTCACGAATTTATCGATCTAGAATAATTTCGCATTTTACTCCTCCGTGTAGATATCCATGAAAAATAAATTATAACCACTATCATTTATTTTTCATTTCCAATTTGAAATTTATTGATTCGCCTTAAGTTCAAATTCTCTGTATGTGAAACACATTCAATATACAACTTCGGTGACACATCACACGAAGTGCTTTGGCCAAAGTCTTAATTCGAACTTTTGCAAATCTATTTCAAGGATATCTTTTACCTTCCAGCAAGGCCACAGATTCCTCGATCAATATAACTCTTTAGCACACTTCATGCTGTCACCGAATCATACAAAGTATTTTGGCCACCCGTTACCGAGACCTCACTTCGAGTATGTTACAGTGACTAACACTACATGCCTAAAGCCGAAATATTATCAGGATTAAGAGTACAATGCTTCCTGAGATTTTATTCATTTTAGATAGCAGTATAAAATAAATAATCTCAGTGGTCCAGTTCGATGTTTCCAATCCTATTGAAAATCATCAACGTGTTATAATTGGAATCACCATTCCCTATGACGAAAGACTAATCATCTTATATAACCACGTTATAGTCTTGATAAGAACATATTCTTATCTTACCGACTAGAACTTTAATGACACGTGATTTCGGTATTCAAAGTCTTTTCCTATGAAACACATTTCATATGAGAATACCACCACACGTCATTAATTATTAATATGTGAAATACTCATAACTTGTTGTAAATTCAGTTTAATTAATTCAACAAATTGAATTTTCAGGGCACTATTCCCAACAATCTCCCACTTATCCTAAATTCAATTTGGCCACACATCTAAGTCTTATTCCTTTCACATGAGTGTCAAAACCCGTTTTGCACTCTTTTGCGCCAATACTTTTAGTGAAGGAAACTATTAGATGTTTCTTTGAGCCAACAAAAAGGAAATCATAAATCCAGTACATCTAACTGGCTGCTTCTCAAGCTACCATGTATTTGACTTCCATGATGGTGTAAGCAATACAAGTCTGCTTAACATTCTCCAATTAACGATTGCTCTTTCCAGAGTAAACACGTATTCTGATGTCAAACATCTAGAATACAAATCAGATTGTAAATCCGAATCTCTATACTCTATTGAAATGAGCTCACCACTGTGGTAGACGAGCATATAATCTCAAGTCCTTCTCAAGTACTCTAATATATGCTTTCACTACTACCCAGTGTCAGATTCTAGGGTTTGACTAATATCTGCTGACTTAGACCTATTTCATAATAGACAGCTGGCCTTGTACATAATATGACATACATAAAGCTTCCGCTGCGAAACTCTAATCATGTCTTCTATCTCTTCAGTTATCTCAGGACACTGATCTCGAGATAGATAAATTCCAAATCTAAAAGGTGATGAACCTTTCTTGGAATTTGTCATATTATACCTTACCAGCATCTTATCCATATATGCTTCTTGTGATAAACCAATTTTCTTCTTCCTATGATCACGACAAAGGTCTGATCCTTGGAATAACATTGGTCTCACATAGGTCTTTTCTTGTCAAAATGATTTGACGTTCGAATCTTGACCACTGACAAAATTCTTGCATCATTCCCAATGAGCAGAATATTGTTTACGTATAAAGTAAAAATGTTACAACGCTATCATGATGTCATTTTGTACACTTCATGGTTCATCAGGCAATTATACAAATCCAAGGAATTTAAATTGCCTTATAATTCTGATGCTCCATAATCTAGACGCTTGCTTAAGATCATAAATCGATCTATTAAGCTAACATTATATGCACCTGATTTCTGGCTGTGAAGCCTTCAGGTTGTACCATGTATCTCTTCTTCTTGAAATTTTCCCGTTCAAGGACATAGTCTTTACATCCATTTATCTAATCTCATAATCGATAATGAGATAAAATGGAGAGGATAATGGACTTAAGCACTGTTATAGGCGAGAAGATCTCATAAATGATTTCTTCTTTGTGGGTAAAATCCCTTGCCATAAGCTTTGCTTTAAAGTCTCTACTTTTGTCCATTTCTCCTTTTATCGTCTTGTAGAACCTAATTTTATCTAATAGAGTTTAATGCCTTCAGGCGCCTCTACAAGTTCAAGACTTTGTTAGAATACAGAGATTCTAACTTAGATTCCATGGATATTGACCAAACGGTCAGCGTCTATATCTTCCACAGCTTCATTACACGTGACGGGATCAGATACGTTAGATTCAACCACTTGGGTTAATCTTTAGGTATCTTGTCAGGTGTCCTGACAATCCTCCCACTACAATGATGCTCTCGTGTACACGTCTCTACATCACATGTTGTATTTGGTACATCACATGTATCCAATACATTTTCAGTCATCACGGGTTTATGGAAATCAGTATCTAATACTGTTATTTCTTTTAACACTACTTTGCTTCCATCCTCTGTAGTTATCTATGTAATTATCTTTGAAATATTCACAAACATCTTTTGTGATTTCTCAAATTACAAAATATACCACCTCTCGTTCTTCTAGGATAACCTTAGAACAAGTAAACCTTTGTTCTTTGTTCTAACTTGTCAGGATCCATCCTTAACACATGGGTCAGGTTATCTTAAATCCGAAGATAAGAGATACAGGGTTTTCACCCTAGCTACAGATCCATCAGTGTTTTAGGAACTGACTTAGATAGAACTAGGTTTGTCGTTTTGTGTGCAAGACCCCAAAACGAAATTCATAGGGTAGCATGACTCTTCATGAATCTTACCATCATTATCAGAGTTCTATTTCTCCTTTCTGCAATACATCTTTGCTAAGACGTATCTCATATATATAGTTGAGATCCAATCTCATTTGAGAAATTCTGTTTAACTCTGAACTTAGATACTTATCACTACTTCGACCTAATCGAAGTGCCTTGATATGTTTTCTAATTTGATTCTTTGACTTCAGTCTTATATTCTTTGAACTCTTCAACAATTACAGACTTAAGTCTCATCAAATAAAAATATATGTATCTAGAGTAATCATTCAAACGAATGATGAAATATCCAAAACTTCCTCTTGCTTGAATAATCATAGGATTGTTGGAAAACACGAATCAGAAAGCAGCGGAATTTAAAAATTTTCCCAACAAAAGGACCTTGAACTCGCAATCGTGTAACCAAATTCGTAAACATAGAAAACTTACTTTTCTTTTATTCTTTCTTGAAGCGTTTCAAGCCACCCAAGAACGCTCTTCTCGCGGCTTGATCCCCTCTCCTTGGTAAAGCTCGAATCTTCAAACTTCTAACTTGAAGTCTCTAGAGAAAGTCCACCAACTTGATCACAATCTAACTAGTAAGGATGCTAGTTCTCTAGTTAGTGTTTAGGCTTAACCTAGGGTTTAATATAATCTTGGAGAAAGGAAGGTGTTCAACACATGAACCAAGAATTGTCAATTAGCTCCATAAGGAGCTCGAGCTCCCCTATTTATAGGGAGGGGGGTGCCGAAATTCCTAGTCCTATATGGGCTAGGATTTTGGTCCCTCTCTCCTATTACTTGATCATCAAGTATTTTCCAACTTTGATTTTGAATTCTAATTCAAGTCAACTTTTAAGAGAGCTAAAAATATCCAAACTATTTTTGGATAATTTTATACTTTATTTATTATAAAATAAATAACTTATTTTTATCTAATTAATTAATTCGTAATTAATTAACTAGATTATTTTCTCCAAAATTAGACTTTCTTTTTAATTCAAAAATTAAACCAAAGTCTATTAAATAATTAACTAATTAATTATTTAATATATATATAATATATATATATACACACGTGTGTGACACGTGTCACAGTGACACGTGTCACTCACGTGAGCCACACGTGTGACTTCACACGTGTGGAACCCTCTTGGCCCGATTAACTCGCTTAATCATTTTCAAGCCTCAACTCATGTAACCAAGTTGTTGTGTGTGACCCTCTAGGTTCTCAATTCAATTAGCAGTGACCCTAATTAATTAATTCACTAATTAATTAATCAGTCCACAGATTAAACGACCATAGTCTAGCAACAGGTGTTTAACCCCTAGCTGAATTGGAATGTTCGGATTCGACAGAACCTTTAAGTCATTGATTCATGTGAGATACAATCCTCCTACTTACTATCTCTCAACCAAGATCTAGGGCAAGGGAATAATCAGAACCCTAATAATCCGGTCTTAAAGCTAAGTGCATTTCATATCCATTTGATCTCAATCCAAGAAACCCTTTTCTTGATGTCTTGATCTACTGCCTTGGCCAAGGACTCCATATGGCATATGAATGACTTACACAATAAGAGATCACCTTGCATATGCAAGTGTAGGTCCTTTCTTGATTCTCATTCACTTTCATGAATCACTTGTGCAGCCCCAGCATAAGCCTTGAATCAGTTGTCTAAGGCGACACCCTTTAAAGCTTATACCAAAGACTACAGAGTTAACTCATAAAGTAACATGGAACCTCAAGTCTAAGGATCAATTAATCACATCAATGACTCGTGAGATATTTCCTAATCTGGAAGTTTCCATTTCCTGAAATAGAAACTTCCTTTCCCATTTAGGAATGTTCTCATACGGGGCACCTCAGTGAACTTACTTATTAAAGCAAGCACCCTCATGTATCACGCACGTATCAACTATACACTTTCCACCTCCATGAAACAAGGTGGTCCTTCTTAAGGGTGTGATCCCACAAGCAAGCCTTAGAGGAGTCAGGTTGACACTCCCACTGTCTGTAGGACTCATCGGCTTGGAGTATTTTACTAATCATGACTTATGTGATATAGGGCTCGTTTCATGAACCATTTCACCTAAATGGTAGAGTCCTAAAGTCATCAGGATTAGGGGAGTTCTCATACATGCACAGCTAAAGTAAACGCATACCAAACAAGAGCATATAAAGAAGTGTTACCTCAATTCGTTATTTCATTCAAAGATTGTCTGTGATTACAATAAGGAAAAGCACAAAGCGGATATACAATCGGCTTTCTAGGGCACTATTCCTAACAAGGATCACATATCCGTATGAACTGACACAAGCAACTTCATGGCTTAAATACCTTTTGTCTCAAAAAGGTTTCTTGGTCATTTTAACCTTCTAAATAGGATTCGTAGATTGATACTATTTTCAAGTCAATAGGACTCAACAATCAGTCTTTGGATCCTATTCAGATTCAATTGACCAATAGATAGGTGCCACGAAGAAGTTTTTCTTCTTAGATGGTAGGTCAAGCTTCTTAATGTTAAACTTGAATTAGGGTTTTCATTGATGTATAAAAGACCATCTTTTATTGTGCCAGAGCAAATAAACCTTTTATTTTGCTTAGTGGTAAACTTTTGTTCAAAACAAACAATTAAACTATTAGTTATCAAATAACTTACAGAAATTAAATTTCTGTATATATGGCACGTATAATATTAAAACCCTTTTGCCAAAATACGACTTTATAGTCTTTACTGCTAATACAATTACACTTGTATTATCCCCGAGCAGTAGTTATGTGTTAGCCGTTTTTCAACCTTTCTGGTTGGTTTGAATCTTCGCAACAACTTGCAAATATGATTAGTTGATCTCAAATTCACATACCAGGAGTCCAGTGAATTTCCAACTAAACATATTTTCAACGAGTAAGATATCTTCATATCGTATCTAAACGGCGTAACAAACCGACAGACTAAGTATTTTGGATAATTTCCTTTTCCAATACCCATTACCACCGAAATAGAAACACTTTTCCATTGTCGGATTTGACTTTCTATTTCTGAACCTTCGATTGGGAACTTTTCCTTTTCTTTCTTCCACTTACTGGCTTTCTAGCCCGTGGATATTGATGTCTGATTAAAGAGAACTTTTCCCTTAGTCTATATCACCCTTTCTGCCACATTGAGGTCGTTCATTGGTTTTAAAAAATTATTTAAAATAATCTTGAATGTTCAAATGACTTAGGCAGAGAGTATAGGATCGTATCCTATCTGTTAAGATTGTCTCTTTAAGCACAGAGGCTTTCAATCTCATTCAGATTAGCTATCATATTCATAATATGATTATGAAACAGTGATCCTTCAAACATCTTTAACTGACAACCGTTTTCATGGCTCGTACCTACGTACGACTCTGTCTTCAACACATGTTCTTATCAGTAGACATCTCATGTGTTTGATGCTCAAGAACATTTAAAACAGATGTCAGGATATAAGACTAGCCAGATCATCACACTTGATCTATTTAGAATAAACGTCTTTCTAATCCTGACTGGTTGTAGTTTCCGAAATTTTCGGATAAGGTTCAGTGAGTACGTAAACTTTCGTGTCTCAATACGATGTCAAGATTCATTACTTAGTCAGCGTAGTTGAACCCTTACTAGCCTATTTCCTTATAGACATACAGTTTGGAGTGGGCTAAGAGAGATCGTAATTATAAAATAGAAATAAATAAATAAATGCAAGTTATGATTATGTATTTCACTTTCTTCTGCGTCCAACCAATAAATGAAATCCACGTAAGCATTTTGGTTTACGCAATGGTGACTTAACTAACTGCAGTTGACTCCCCGGAGGCGAGGTCGAAAACCGCTTAGAAAAGCAAGAACTATTCTTAATTAACATGTCATCTAGGTAACTCTTACCAAACAATGTCAATCCACCACGTCAACCCTTGGCCTCTAAGTAAATGTAACAGAGCTCCGAAGGGAGGTTAATACATTACTTAGTCAAGTGTGCACCATTACCTAGAAGTCCGTACGAGTAGGTCAAGACACTCCACGGAGGTGTGGTCGAGCTGACTTCCCCGTATTTCATTCTATCCGTAGAAGTCTAATCTTGTATACCGCGAATATATACCCGCCGAAGGGAGTAGTATATATTCACTATACTATAGACGGGTAATGGAGGCCGTGAGAATCCAACTCTTTTCATCTCGCTCCCACTTGAATTTTTTAAAAAAGTGTGGATTATCTTTTGATTATTTAATAATCACTTTTGGCGTCTTATTGTTGGAAGTAATTAATCTAATTAATACCCTCCCACTAGGATTACTAAATCATATTTAAAATCCTAATAATAATATTTTAAGGCAATTTAATAACTATTTATTAATTAGGCCGAAAAATATTAGTTCAATTATGCATCGCGTCTAATTTCTATTAAACATTACTATTTAATCACATTAAATAAAATATGCATAATTGTAAATATCATAATATCTCATATTATCATGATCATGCCATAAAATAAAATAATTAAGCATGCTTTCATATAATTATCACATAATTATCATGCTTAAAATTTTAAATGATACAAAATAAATATGCCATAAATTAAATCAATTAAGCTTGTTGTTATAATTATCACATAATTATCATGCTTAAAATAAATGGCATAAAGTAAACATGTTATAAATAAATTATCTCATAATTTAAATCATGTTTACTGATTCGGTAATTAACCAGGAAGATTAGTGAAATCGATTCCCAGAAAATTACCATTCCACGTAAATTCCCAGGAAACACTGGAGGGGTCACAACGGTCCCACTCAAAAACCAGCCTCCTTTGACAGAATTTACGTGCACAGTATCAGATTTAAAATTATGCATCACATGCATCATATCAATGCATGTATATATCTAGAGCACGGCTCTGATACCACTTGACGAGATGCGAGCCCAGAACAGTAGCGGTCCGGGACCACATTTTAAAATTTTTATTATAATACAAGTATTAAAATATTTCTAAAATATTTTAATACAAAGCGGAAGACTTAGCCGGATCTACTCAAGTATATACATGCAATTTATAATAAATTTTAAATCACTTAAGTAGATAAATATCTAACATGCAATTAACACTTAAGAGCACATAATTTATCATGCTTAAAATAAAATAACTGAAAGATATTACCGTACTGCAAACATGGCTATCTAACGGCATTTTTCCAGCTCCTCGAATTCACCTCCTGAGAACCCGATACCCGATCTGCTCGTGAAACCGGCAGAGCTTCCCTGCAATATCCCCAGGGACACCCTCGGAGTGTGGGCTCCGAAAGTATTTCTCTAAATACTTAGAGAAAATAAACTTTAAACTAGGAAACCCTTTTCAGGGTTTAATCTCCCGAAATTAGGCGTTTTATACAAACACCTAATTAAAATTAATTCCAAAATAAATCGGAATTAACTAGGAGAAGATGGGACGATTTCAAAGCCAAAAATTAGCCAAAATCATCCCAAAAATGTTGAATGAGAAATGAGGACCCAAGGCCCCTATTTATAGGGGAAAAACCGAGGGCAAAACGGTCATTTTGGATACAAAAGCAAGGGCAAAATAGTCATTTCACAACCCACTTGCGTAGGTAACTTGGACACGCAAACCAAGGTGACCACGTCATAGATCTCGTTGCCACGAATCCATCGCCGCCGACCACACGCCGTTCCGACGCCGGACGCGCCCTCACGCGCCGCCACAAGGCGGCGCGTGTATTTCACCCGCGGCTAGGGTTGGGGATGACGTAGCCGATTCTCATTCGGCCACGTGTCCGGGTCTGGTCCGACCCGGAACCGGACTCGGTCCGACCCTATCCGGAAGCCGACCCGGCCCTATCCGTTGACCGACCTGTTTGACCCGCCCGATTTTAGATCACATCTGGGCCGCACATGGGCGATGGCGCGGCCCGATCTCGGCCGTACGCGTGTCTCGCCACGCGGCGCTGCGTCAACGCCAGCTGGGGCCCAACCCGCTGACGTGGCGTGACACGTCAGCGCCACGTCAGCAAAATGCCACGTCATTTTTTTTTATTTTTATTTTTATATAATTAATTAATTACCGTTTAACAATATTTAATTCCACTAAATAAATATTGTTGCACTCTAAAATTAATTAAATTATTCACAAATTTATCGATCTAGAATAATTTCGCATTTTACTCCTCCGTGTAGATATCCATGAAAAATAAATTATAACCACTATCATTTATTTTTCATTTCCAATTTGAAATTTATTGATTCGCCTTAAGTTCAAATTCTCTGTATGTGAAACACATTCAACATACAACTTCGGTGACGCATCACACGAAGTGCTTTGGCCAAAGTCTTAATTCGAACTTTTGCAAATCTATTTCAAGGATATCTTTTACCTTCCAGCAAGGCCACAGATTCCTCGATCAATATAACTCTTTAGCACACTTCATGCTGTCACCGAATCATACAAAGTATTTTGGCCACCCGTTACCGAGACCTCACTTCGAGTATGTTACAGTGACTAACACTACATGCCTAAAGCCGAAATATTATCAGGATTAAGAGTACAATGCTTCCTGAGATTTTATTCATTTTAGATAGCAGTATAAAATAAATAATCTCAGTGGTCCAGTTCGATGTTTCCAATCCTATTGAAAATCATCAACGTGTTATAATTGGAATCACCATTCCCTATGACGAAAGACTAATCATCTTATATAACCACGTTATAGTCTTGATAAGAACATATTCTTATCTTACCGACTAGAACTTTAATGACACGTGATTTCGGTATTCAAAGTCTTTTCCTATGAAACACATTTCATATGAGAATACCACCACACGTCATTAATTATTAATATGTGAAATACTCATAACTTGTTGTAAATTCAGTTTAATTAATTCAACAAATTGAATTTTCAGGGCACTATTCCCAACAGTGTCTGACAAGTTTGAGGCAGGAAACCTGATGAATGACTTAGCGAGTATGAGGTACGATAATTCTGGGGGAATTAGGGAGTACATCCTGAAAATGGTTTACCTTCAAACCAAACTCAAAGATCTTGATATTTTCCTTCCTGATAGCTACATAGTTCACACTGCCCTCAATTCCTTACCTATTGAGGTCAGCCAAATCAAAACAGCCTATAATACTCAAGATGAATCCTGGAGTGTCATTGACCTTATTTCAAAGTGTGTTTTTGAGGAAGAGAAAATTAAGAGAGAGAATGGTCAAACAGCTTTCCTTGTCCATCACCGTGGCCCTCAACCTCAAAAGGGTTTTGGTAACTTTAACTCTAAAAATCCTCATCATAAGAATAAAGGGAATGCTCAGAAAACTAACAGGCATGGTGCTGGTCAGAACCAAAACTTAGGGGTGAAGAAAGAAGGTTTTAAAAAAGGAATAAAGTGTTACTTTTGTAAGAAACCAAACCACAAAAGACGTGACTGCCCTGATTTCAAAGCTTGGTTAGACAAGAAGAAACAAGAAGGTAATCCTTTAGCCCTAGTTTGTTTTGAGTCAAATTTAGTTAATGTTCCCATTAATTCCTGGTGGATTGACAGCGGGGCAAATGTCCATGTTGCCATTTCATTGCAGGGGTTTATAAGCCAAAGGAAGCCAAGTGAAGAAGAGTCTAAAATTGGAGTAGCTATTGAAGCCTTAGCAGTAGTAGAATGTGTAGGAACTGTTATTTTGAATTTAGATACCAATTTCAGATTAGTTCTTGAGAATGTTTTCTATGTTCCGAGTTTTACTCGAAATTTGATTTCTATTTCTGCTTTAGACAATTTGGGTTATAAAATTTCTTTTGGTAAAAGGAAAGTTGATTTGGTTTTTTATTCTAAAATTATTGGTTCTGGTATTTTGTCTAATGGCTTGTATAGATTGAATTTGGCTTCCAATCAAATTTATTCATCTTTCAATGTTGAAATTGCTGTGTCTAAGAGATCCTTAGTGGCTGATAATTTTCAGTGTTATGGCATAGACGTCTTGGACACATTTCTAGAGAAAGGATAGAAAGACTAGTGAAACTAGATATTCTTCTTACTCTTGATTTTGGCGATATGGGAACTTATGTTGACTGTATTAGGGGTAAATTAACCAAGTCTAAGAAAAAGGGAGCCACTAGTAGTTCTGAACTCTTAGAGATTATCCATACGGATATCTCTGGTCCATACATCCCTACCTTATGTGGTAATAGGTATTTCATCACATTTATTGATGACTTTTCCCGATATGGATATATCTACTTGATCAAAGAAAAATCAAATTCTCTTGAAAAATTTAAGATTTTTAAAACTGAAGTAGAGAAACAATTAGGAAAAGTCATCAAGATTGTGAGGTCTGATCGCGGTGGTGAGCATTATGGCAAACATACTGAAACAGGGCAACATATGGGACCGTTTGCCAAATACTTACAAGAATCCGGAATAGTTGCCCAATATACCATGCCTGGTAGTCCTGAGCAAAATGGTGTGGCTGAAAGGCGTAATCGCACCCTAGCTGAGATGATGAGGAGTATGATGAGTTGTTGTGAGTTACCTACTTTTTTTTGGGGTGAGGCAATTAGAACTGCTATGTATATCCTAAACCGTGTTCCCACCAAATCTGTTCCTAAAACACCTTTTGAGTTGTGGGTTAGTCGAAAGCCTAGTTTGAACCATTTTCGTGTATGGGGGTGTCCTGCTGAAGTTAGAATCTATAACCCTTTTGAGAAAAAGACAGACCCTAAATCTACTCGCGGTTATTTCATTGGGTATCCAGATCACTCTAAAGGATACAGATTCTTTTGTCCTTCTCGCGGAACTAGAGTAGTAGAATCTCAGGCGGCGAAATTTTTGGAGAATGATGTTCCTGAAAGAAGTGAAAATTCTCGTTCTATCACGTTAGAAGATCAAACCGATTTTATTCCACTTTCCTTGTCAATTTCTGATCAGGGTACTAGTGAACCATCTGATTCACCTGGAACTGATGTTGAGGGGGAAGTTGATATTAATCCTGTTCAACATCAAGTCCCAGCTGAACCTTCGAGGCGTTCTACTAGAGAAAGACGTTCAGCCATTCCTGAAGATTATTATGTTTACCTTGCTGAGAATGATTATGACATTGGAAACATAGTTGATCCAGTAACATACTCAGGTGCAATGTCTAGTCCTCAATCTTACTTGTGGTTCGAGGCAATGAGAGATGAAATTAACTCGATGAAAAATAATGAAGTGTGGGAGTTAGTTGATTTGCCTCAGGGATGTAAGGCCATTGGCTGTAAATGGGTGTTTAAGACAAAGAAAGACTCTAAAGGCAACATTGAGAGATTTAAGGCAAGGCTCGTAGCTAAGGGTTTTACACAGAGAGCTGGAATTGATTATAGTGATACTTTTTCTCCTGTTTCTTCTAAGGATTCATTTAGGATTATTATGAGTCTTGTAGCTCATTTCGACTTGGAGCTTCACCAAATGGATGTACGAACAGCTTTCCTAAATGGTGACTTAGAAAAAGAGGTCTACATGGCTCAGCCCGAAGGATTTATTCAAGATGGGCAGGAGCAATTGGTATGTAAACTTAAGAAGTCCATATATGGTCTGAAACAAGCTTCTCGTCAGTGGTACTTGAAGTTTGATAATGTTGTGAGTTCGTTGGGTTTTGAGGAGAATAAAGTGGATCATTGCATATATCTTAAGATCTGTGGGAGTAAATTTATATATATTGTGCTATATGTTGATGATATACTACTTGCTAGTAGTGATTTAGGTTTACTCCACGAAACCAAACAAATGTTGTGTCGTAATTTTGATATGAAAGATCTTGGCAAGGCATCTTTCGTACTTGGTATTGAAATTCGACGTGATAGATCCCGTGGGTTATTGGGACTTTCTCAAGTGAGTTACATTGATCGTGTTTTGGCTAGATTTAACATGGAAAATTGTAGGCCGGGTGATGTGCCTATCGTGAAAGGTGATAAACTTAGTCTTGCACAATGTCCGAAAAATGAGCTTGAACGAGAATCAATGAAGAATATCCCAGATTCAAGTGTTGTGGGAAGTTTGATGTATGCTCAAGTTTGCACGAGACCGGATATAGCGTTTGTTGTTGGAGTTCTTGGGCGTTACCTTTCTAATCCTGGGCATGAGCATTAGGTTGCTGTTAAAAAGGTTTTGAGATATTTGAAGAAAACCAGAGATTTTATACTCGTATTTAGAAAGGTTGATCATCTTGAGGTTGTTGGGTACTCAGATTCTGATTTTGCTGGGTGTTCGGATGATCTAGAGTCAACTTCGGGCTATGTTTTTATGATGGCAGGTGGGGCGGTCTCATGGAAAAGTGTTAAGCAAACACTTACGGCCTCATCAACCATGCAAGCAGAGTTTGTTGCTTGCTATGGAGCTGCCACACATGTTGTTTGGCTTAAGAACTTCATTTCTGGACTTTCTATAGTTGACACGATTTCTAGACCTTTGAGGATTTATTGTGATAATGCCGCTGTCGTGTTCTTTTCTAAGAATAACAAATCCTCTAGTACGTCGAAGCATATGGAACTGAAGTATCTCACTGTAAGGGACTTGGTCAAAAATGATACTGTTTTGATAGATCATATTGACACAGATTCTATGTTGGCGGATCCTTTGACCAAGGGGCTTAGACCTATTGCTTTTAAGAGACATGTTGAACACATGGGTGTTATTGAGTCTTTTAATATTTAGGATGAGTGAGTTGTTCATTTTTATATATATGTTGAACTCTTTGACAATGTATTTTGGTTGACATTGATGTTTAATGCGAGACTATCTTTTACTCATTAATGATTCTCTTATGTGCACTTGATTGAGTTTTATATCTCGCATGTATGTTTATCTTAAGATTGGGTGTTGTCCTTAAGAATGTTGGGTATGTCTCATAAACACACCATATTGAGTATTAAATGAGACATGCATAATTTCCTGAGAAGTTGTTGAGTTTTCTTGAGATTTCATATTGTTTTGGAAATCTATATCTTACAAGAAAACTGTAATTTCCTTTGGGTTTCCTATTGTTTCTGAGGCCCGTATATGACAAGGAAATTGGATTTTCTTGGAATTTCATATTGTGTAGAAATTCGTATCTTACAAGAAAATCAAAGGACTGACAATGAAATAGCAATATTTGGGGTCGTATTTGGATGCTATTTTTTGCTACACCACCACGTCTAAATCCATGTCAGTGAAAGTTGTTGGTATTTGTGACCATGGAAGGTCTTGTATCAATAAATGATACAATTACCGCCATGATCCGATATTTGGTGACTTTTGCCGGACCGGATTGTTGAAAGTCTTGTCTGTTACCGTATTGTTTTTCAAAATCTGTGGCCATAGTCAAAAACTGTTTTGTGTAATTTAGCCCGAGAGTTATTTTTAAAATAGTGTCATTTTTCTTTTGTCTTTTGGAGTCAAAACTTCAATTAATATGTCCAAGTGGGAGACTGTAAGAATATTTTGTTGAACTTATATTAATTGATGAGTGTATTAAATAAATCGGGCTGAATAATACGGTTAATTGAGACAAGACTAATAAGGCCTATTTAATTGACCCACTTTCGTTAAGGCCTTAATTTGATAGACGTGGTCCGACAGCTGGTGTAGGCCCACTCTAGAAAGCCCGTGATGGGAGGGCCTCTGGGGATTTATATATCGTGGCTAGGTCCCCTCTCCACTCCACGTTCTGATATTGCTTTCCCATTAAACTGTCAACTGTCGTTGTGTGAGAAGGAGAGGAAGACCTAGCCTGAGGTGTTGATTTGGGGATTGCGAGAGATCATCAGAGACGGCGGAATCAGGTAATTCTAATTCTCTAAAATAATTAGGTGTTCCAAATTCATGGTGTGATTCTGGCTCCTTAAAATTATTTCTTACATGGGATGGCATGCTTTATCAGCAAAGGGACGTTATTGAAGAATGAAAAGAGCTAATACGACGTCGTTTTGCTTTAGTTATTAACTAATAAAAATTTATGTTGAAGTTTTATGTTTTTTGTCCAACGTTTTTGTTTATGCTTAAGCTCATTTATGATTGGTCATTATGGAGACTTGGCCAATATGTAATGCAGTTGTACGCATGTCTGAGCTTATGGAATCAAATGTTGATCTCAATCTTTCTCTCAAATTCTTTCTTTGCATCTCTATTCTAATATCTCTCTCTCTCTCTTATCTTCTTGCTTGTCTTTTCTTGTCAGTAATTAAGTTACTCATTGTCATCTTCTATTCTCTACGTATCTGTTAAAGCGTTTGCAGATTCGTATCAGTGGACCCAGAGCCAGTTTTGAGCAACAATTGGAGAGGATAATGACAAAAACGTAGGCTTAGAGAATTGAGGATCTAGAGAGTGTTGTGAACCAACTAAGAGAGGGACATGGCATTTTGGTAGGGGGTCAGGAGGGGATTAAGAATTAATTTGAGGAATTCTTAAGGAGAATAGAATGATTATTAATGAACGTGAAGATGGAAGAGATTGTTCGACTGATAAGAGGGAAGAACACATGCCCTGTTCTTTTTGAAAACACTCGATTGTCTACCTATGCGGAGGAAGCAGTTGGAGTAGGAACTACATAGAAGAATCCAGTACTCCTATTTTAAATGTTATACCTCTTGGAGGTCAAACCAGCAATAGATCTCGCATGGATTTAGGTTTGATTTCTCCACCTGGTTTCAGAAGCTTAGATCTACAAAACAATGGTCAGTTTAAAAGTAAAATAGATTTTCCAAAGTTTAATGGAGAGGAACCCCATGGATGGTTGAGAAAATGTCAAAAGTACTTTCTATCTAGTCAAGTAGGTTGGATCGTTAGTGTGACAAATTATGCTTTTAATGTTTTGATTTTCCCCATGTAATTACTGAAAATTTACTTAATTATGCTTAAATGTGGCTTTGTAGGTCTATTAATGTTGGAATAAAAGATTAAAACAAAATCTGGATTAAAGAAGCAACAAAGTATTGAAAAAAACTAAGTCATGACCTCAAGCCATGACGATAGCTAAAAGGTGACGTAGCAGACAACTCACCTTGGTCAACAATTGCACCTGACTTTGATTTTTTGCAATTAGAGCCACTTGCAGCTACTTTATTTCGGTATTTTGCGTCTCAAGAATGTAAATCATGGTTAGTGAACTTTATAAAAATCCTTTTACTTTGGGATGTGTGGTCAAGTGGGTTATTTAACCTAGTTTTGAAGAAAAGAAAAGGGGCAGTCGATTATGGGGGAAGAAGGAGGAAGACAACAACAACAGTAGCTGGAAGAAGGCAGAAAATAGGGGACCGAATCCCCTATCATGTCCGGAGCAAGAATTTCCTTTCCCCTTCTCTCTTTTTAATCAAAATTCATGAATAAATTGTGAAGAACTTTAATTATCTTTTGTATATAGACTTAGTTGGTTCATTTTCAGTGTTGGAGTAGTTTGATAGCCGAATATTTTTGTAAGGATGAACAACAACTAAGCCCTTAATTCTAGTTAAGTTATTTGTCGATTCATATTTTGATTCGTGAGGTTTAATTGATTTCTTATAGCTTTGAATTCCTATGTATATGCATGCTTCTTGGTTTACTGTTATGGGCTTGTTTTGATGAGATAATTAATCTGATCAATTTATTATCTTGATGCTCGCCTTTTGAAGCTACACAGTTTAATTTGATCCGTAATTATCACTTTAAATGTGCTAGGAGTTAAACACCATTAAGGACTTACTTTTATTTGTTCAAATGTGGTAAAGATGAATGTGTGATGGTCTAAACATTCCGAGCTTGTGTGTTTGTTAACTAGGATCGGTATCCTTTTCGCGATTAATGCTATCGTGAAGTTAAATCTTGAGATCGTGTCTTTTAGAGTATTTTGTAATAAGAAAGTGATTAGTAATCGTACCATAATCATCGAATAATTAAGAAGGATTAGATGCTCAGAGCTTATTGATACCATAACCGATTTATCAATGGATTTAAGGTTGATTATTATACCAACGACCAGATTGCTAGCATGAATCATATGAATAACTTGACTAAAGTAAGGATCGGATTTACTTATAATTTTACCACTTGCTAAATCATGTTAATTTTCATTTCCTTTTCCCTATTAAAAATAAGCAACACACTTCATATTTATTAGTTTAACCTATAGGGCGAGCGAAAAAGGGCTAAAAGAGTTAAAAATAATAATATTAGTGGGCCAAAGTACAATTTTTGATAGTCTTGAGGAGAAATTACGTATTTATTCTCACAGCTGATCATTGCTGCCGACTGTGTGTGTTCTCTCGAAAGTTAGAATTGGAATCGTGTGGCATTCACTTGACGGTTATCCTCATCAAACTGTTATCAGCGAACGACGGAGGAGGTATGGTGCTGATGTGGCGGCGGCGCCACCGCCGCTCCCATTTTTGTGACCATTTATTTGTCTCATTGACATTTCCTGTTTTTTCATTATCACATAAAAGTTTGTAAATTTAATAACTTTATCCCTTCAAATAATTAAAATTTGGTCTTTGCTCCACCGTGTAGAATCAATCCCAGAAGAGAAAGAGGCGAAATCCAGTCGAGGACAATCAATGGAAGCGGCAACGAGCAGCAGCATCAAAGCTAGGATCACGGCTGAGCTCCAAGAGGTGAAGCAGAAATCGGGCAAGAGTTACGGGCAGATAGCCGAGGAGACCGGCTTGACGAACGTCTATGTGGCTCAGCTCCTCCGCCGCCAAGCCCAGCTCAAGCCGGCTACTGCGCCGTCACTCCGGAATGCCCTGCCCGGCTTGACCGATGATCTACTGCTTGAGATGATGAAAGCACCGCTGCGTTCCTATGACCCTAACTTAATCCAGGACCCCACTATTTACAGGTTTCTCTCTTCTGTTTGAGTTATCTTCGTTTTTTTCCTCTGAAATTTTGTTGTTCTTTTCATAATTTTGCTGAAATTTATTTTCTGGGAATGGTTGTTTTTGGTTTAACTTTGTTTTGGTCTTGATATTTTGAGGATTGAGCCAATAAGGATAATAAAAGCTGGAATTTTTATCTGTTGGAATGCTTGGGATTGATCATGAATATGAAGCAAGCATTGATCAGGGATATTGGGATTGCCTTTAGTTATGAATTTCGGATTCTATTTTGTACATTTATACATCTTGGAATTCTTGGGATTGGTCAGTCAATCAGTGACGGACCTACGTATAAATAAGATTAGCTGCAACTTGCAAATGCAGGATGACTTTAAACTTATCTTGTGTGCATACGGTATTCCTAAATTTGGGCGATCGAGTGCTTCACTGACTTTAAGGTCCCAACTCTGCCGCTTGCGATAAACCAAGAAATAATAAGTGAAAACAAATACCAGTAAGCATCATTTTTTTTTCCAATTCTAAGTAAAGTGTGTGAGAGAATCCAGTCGATGATGTTCTATTTTGCATGGTCATGAAAATCTTCAAGTATGTGGGATTCTCTTAACTTGTGTTTTCCTTGTTTCCCAGATTGAATGAAGCAGTTATGCATTTTGGTGAGAGCATCAAGGAAATCATAAACGAAGATTTCGGTGACGGCATGTAAGTGCATTCCCAAAGAATAAGCAAATATTACAAGTCAATCTTTTCAAGTTAAACATCTTATCATTATTTTGAATTGATCGAAACTGTTTAGCCTTATGCTTCTGCATTTTCCTGTAATTGTCGTAGGACGTGGGCATCCTGCGTTCTTGAGCATTCCTGATGTCTACTACGAACTTTATGGCTATGATTTGTTGCTTTTTAATGTGAAAATTTATCTTCAAATTGCATGACCACAAAGTGTTGTAGTCTCTGAACATCACCCAACCTTGCACCTTCTCATGATGAATCATATCACAGCACATATATTTACTTGAGTTCTATGTTATCTCTTCACTCCCTCTCCGTGAATAGTGTGCCATTTATTGAGTTTCAATGATATTATCCTGGCTTTCATCTTCTTTTACCGAACTACACTTTGATTTTAATGGTGGAAGTTGGTATTCCTCTTTTACATACTTGATTGCAGTTTGTTATCTCTGCTTTCCCTGAGCAATTGCTTTCTGCATTCTGTCATTCTTGTTATGCACTCAACATCGATGATTATAACATTAATATCTTCTTCCCTTTGCATCTTGATGATCAGCATGTCAGCCATCGACTTCTATTGCTCGGTTGACAAAGTGAAAGGCGTGGATGGTAAGGATCGGGTTGTTGTGACATTCGATGGCAAGTATCTTCCACACTCCGAGCAGGTCAGTGCTACGCTAAGTGGTATTAAACTTTATACAACTTTTTTCGAAAGGTAATCTGTAGTGATGTTTGTATGATTCCGTGCAGACTACGGAGAATATGGTGTCGAGGTTGAGAAGGCAAGGCAACCTAGATGGCAAACCCGAGTGAACTTCGAATTGCATTCCATTGAATAACAGAGAGTTATCTCGTTGTTATGAAGGTTATATTGTATGTTTATGTACATTTGATTGTGAACTTCAGAATAAGTATGGTTGAATATAAGAGTTGCCGTGTTGATCGCCGCAAACATGTTATAAATTATGATGTGCGGATACACTCAGACGGACAATTTCTTGAATTTGTCAAAATGCCCTACACGACATAATATGATCAGAAGACGAGTATACTTCGGGAGACAGATCTTGGAAAGGGAAATTTTTCGTTAATCTAAGACAATGAGTATAAATCTTTGAATTTTTTGTCTAAACGAATAAAAAACTATATAAACAATTCAGAATTTTTGCTAATAGCCACATTTTTGAATGACTTGACTGGGTTCTTTTAGCTTGATTTACAATATAAGAGAAATGTTGAATGAAGTGGGAATTGATGGTAATAGTTATATAGAGTTTGATATATATTTTTGCAATGATATTAATGTTTTTCACTAATTAAAATATAAATAACTATTGTGATAATAATGGGAAATTACCAAAAAAACAAAAAAACAAGAAGAAGAAGAAGAAGAAAAAGAATACTATATAAGATATGTGTGGATTGAATTTTTATAGATTATACTTTATATTAATTAAAAATTCAATAATTTTAACTTGAATCTAATTGGATCAAATCAATGGAATCTATATTTACACTTTGTATTAGTTAAATTTGAGTAATTCTAACTTAATTTAATTGGATCAAACGCAATGTAAAAAGGAGGTACAAAATATTTTATCTAATATAAAAGAAATTTATTATAATATTTAATGGACTATAATATTTATATAATCATAAAATAAGAGTTTCTCCCTCCTTTTGGCATCAAGAAAAACTAAAAAAAAAGGACAGTCAATTTTTTTCATTTTTCCTTTTTATAATATTTATTACAATTTAAATAATAAAATAATAGTTACTTCACTACCTACAAACATCAAACATATAACACTCTGGAAATCTCGTCACCCTGCAAGCTGCAAGTGTGCAACAGGATTCCGAAATCCTCTGCATCTCTCTCAGAAGGTATAATTCCGAGGTCCTAATAAGCAAATTCCTGTACTGTACGGGATAATACGCACAGATTTTTAGTGTTGCTACAAGTTTTTGGTTAATTTACTGCTCCTAAGTTATTTCAAGTTTCAACAAATTTTTCTGCTGATCGGAGCATCTGTATGTGTATTTCTGCTTGTAGATTGTGGAATTATCACGGTATTTTCCTTTGTTTCGTTTTGATATTGTTGTATCAGAGAAGCAAAAGGCTTGCTCTTAACTGAAATCGCCTGCATTTTCTTATGAGTCCATCTTGGCAGAGCTTATGGGCCCTGAAATTGGGCAATTTTTGTAAGCTTTGAATGCTAATGGACTAATATGAAAGTGTTCCCTCTCCTCCCTGTTCTAGGCTTCAAGATACAGTGAATTCTTGAATCATTGGAGAGGGAACATGGGCGTCGTGTACTTTTTTTTGTATGCTCAATCTATGGCACTGCTAATCTCATATGTTTTGTGGGCTTACTAGTCAACACTGTTAGCTCCTGCTTTTTGAGTAACTATAAATTATAGAATGCTGTGTTTATGTTCGCTTCAAAATGATTGTTGAATAACTGTTCATTCCGTTGGTGAAGTGGTTGCGTTGGGATCTTGTATTCCTCTTTTGCAATACTAAACTATCTGGGAATTCGAATGTTATTGTCTGTTAACTAAAAAGGAGGTTGGGAGCTGCAGACTCCTTTTACCCCTTCATAAATGGCATAATTTTTTTCTAAATTTTCCTTTTACGTTCTTCTCCTGAGAAAACCTGTCTATAAACTAACTTTCTTTTCCAAATGGAACTTTAAAAACTTTACACTTGTGATGTTTAATTACAAGCTATAATATTTTAAACAATGAAGCCTCTCAAAGTACCAACTTTGCTTTTGTATCAGATCCTTTCCGAACTTCTTCACGTACTAGAGTTTCTGATTTCTGTAGTCATGCATTAAGGTGGCACAAGCCTCTTTCCGGCTCTTGTTTCCTCATCCTGTAATGATGAGCTTGAGATCTGTAGGTTGCATGTAGCATGGCCTACCTCAGAAACTTCTATGTTTTCTGCCACTCCTTTGGTATAAGTACTGGAGAAATATTCTGAAAAAGTCCAGACAATGAATTTCCTGCCGGTGAAGAAACTGTCAGATACATATTGAACTAGTTGAAGATAGCCTATACAATATTGGTGGGGACAATAGGTGTATGCATATGTTCAAAAGTGGTATATGGCTAATCTGCTTATGTTACCTGATAGTTGAGGCTCCAGTATTTTCTTGTTTGTCTCAGTAATTGTGATTGACCGAATGTGTTCAACTTTGTAAAAATCCTCTCCTTCTTCCCCTTGGATCTTCTGAACCCGGCTTTTGAAATGATCTGGCATATTAATAATTGCCAATTCTCTCAATGTTGCAATAAACTGAATTCCTTCCGGAAGCATCTTCAAGCTAACACATTCATCAATCTTTAAACAATATAGATTAGGCATTGCCTCATTCTCTATTCTCCAGCACTCCAGGTTAATCAGCCCCTGGAACTCCAATATTCTGAGTTTGGGGAAGCCCTGTCGAGAACAACATATCTGATTCCCTTCAAATGCATTTTTACGCATTACCAAGGAATATAAATTAGGAAGCACCCCAAGAGTAGCCATTGGATCTTCTTTTAGTCTGCTGCCTCTCAAAGTTAACTTGGTGAGTCTTTGAGAAAATCGTCTATGTTCTGGGAGTCTGCTTATTACTCCAACCAAATCCAGTTTATGAAGATGCACAAGCCCTAGAAGTTTTCCTAAAAGGTTCAATTCTGCTTCTGACTGAAAATCAAAGCGGATACGGAAAGAGGATTCTCTGATTTGGTTGTGCTCTCTCTGGAGGCTAATCATTTCTGTTAGATTCTCTATTTCCAAATATAAATTTGCTCCCAATTTCTGAACCTTTGTCAATTTTGGAATATCTCCGTAATCTGTGACTGTTGTGTCAAGGTTTTTCAAAGTTTCCAGCTTGCGTAAGCCACTTAGCTGCAATTTACTGCTGCTACACCTGTGAGAGGGAGGGAGATACAAATGCTTCAATTGTTTCAGCTTGTATATAACATTGGGGACTGTCAGACATACAAGAAAAGGTACACGCAGATCAAGTGTTTGCAAATATTTCAAATTGCCAACGGATGATGGCAGCTTATTAAAATGAGAGCCTCTGACGCTCAGGTATCTGAGGTAAACCAAATTCCCTATAGCTTTGGACAGCTTTTCTCCAAAGTCAAACCTTTCAAGATCCAAAACTCTTAGAAGTTTGACCTCATCGCAAAGAAATTCCAATGTAGCCTGAAGATTTCTTCTGTTGCTCAGCCTGGAAAAGAACAGTGCTGATCTGATGTGCTCAAGGTTCTCCCTTTTAGGAGGAAAATAACTCTCAAAATCATAATCAACAGCAATGGAGAGTCTGCGTGTGACATTAATCGATGTTACCATAGCTGAAGAAGGAGAGCCTGTCAGTTCAGGTTCGTATCGAAGCGGAATCTTTTTCAAGAAATTTTCGTCTTTTCCCTTTACGATGCAGAGTTCTCTTGTAAGGTCATGAAGTTGACAATACTTGAATTTCCCAGTTGCTTCCTCTGCTCTTACTTGAATCATGCACCTTTGTGCTAGTTCACCTAGATACCGTTCTGCTCTTTCCATAACTGATTCTTCTTCTTCAGCTTGATAACTTTCTTGTGGAATGAAACCTTCAGCAGCCCATAACTGGTACAATTTCCGAGTAGGTATTTTGAAATCTTCTGGAAAGTTGCCCAAATAGAGAAAGCAGGGTTTGAGGTGATAGGGTAGGTCATGATAACTCAGAGCTAACACTTCATGAACTCTGCCGCTTTCCCGAGAATATCTTCCTCTCCTTAAATATGAGTTGAAATTTTGGTGCACTGTTCTCCACTCACTTACTGTGGACTTTGTCATCAGAAGGCCTCCAAGCACAATGATTGCTAATGGCAGTCCTCCACATTGACCAACCATCTCCTTTCCTAGTCTCTCCATATCCATTTGATTTCTCTGATCTGAAGGAATTTTTTAGTATAGATAGGAGTAATAATTATTAGAATTAAAACGGAAGTAGTAATATGTTAGCCATATCCGCTTTTTTCTTGGCATTAGGATATTGATTATTGTATTTATCTAACTCGATTTTTTTTTTCTTTTATTTAGGAAAATAACTATATTTTTTTCCATTGTTGCAATCAATGTGTGTAATAATGGCAATGTATGGAGATTAGAGACAATGTGAAACTGCTTTTGTTTTCCTTAAATAATTCAATTATATATGTCTATCAAGTTGGGTTGTCCTTAGAGCCTCCCTTACCACCTGAAGACCTCATTAGTTATCAGAATTGTAGTAGTTTTTAGCTTTCTTCTTTGCATCAATTGCATTAGTTTTTTGGTAGCACTGCAGAAGAGAACCTTATAGATAACTTTCTATGCATCAAACATTTCTCTCTAGTTTGGAGATGAGTTAGACAAACTACTGACCTAGTGAAAGTTCCCGCAAGTGTTATCACTTTTCGAAATAACATAAGCTAATTCTATTCCTGATGCCAAATACTTCAATTTCATGTGGTTAATCTTCAAAAAAGTAAAGGTTTTACCTTTCGACAAAGTGAAGTTGTCTATCTGGTTTCGTTTTCCATGATTCATTTTCTGAATTCAGCAATAAATTTTCTCCAGTCTAAGACTTAAGTCCCAACACATTCATATCTAACAAATCCAATGCTAATAAGGGCAACTTCTGTTTTTTTCCCAACTTATTTCTACCTTCAGCTGATTACAGTCTATAATGTAGGAATACATAATCCCCGTACCTTGACTTCTGATGTTGTCCTCTTCCACATCACTTTGGCATGATTGGAAGCTTGCTGTGCTTGATGCTGCATCCTCGTCAGAGGAATATTCAGGTTCTGCAAAACCGTCACCACCTTCAATTTCATCAAGTGAAATACCTAATAAATCATGAGAATTTTTTTAATCAGTTTACTTGATGATTGGGAACATTAGCAGAACAGAATTATGATGTTTCTGGGGTTGTTTATCACACATAATACCTGCAGTATTCACTCCAAGATTGACTTTCTTTTTGAGTAGTTCCCAACTCTCCTTTTCATTCAGATGCCTTTGTTCATAAAGATAACAACGAGCATCTATTTGTATATAAGATGCTATCTCTCTTTTTCGCGTGGTGAGTAGTATTTTGCTCCTCACTTCTCTGGTAGGCAAAAAGGCATGTTTGAGTGAATACCAGACATCTATTCCCCAAACATCATCCAACACAATCAGACATCTTTTCGTTTTCTGAATTTTGTAAAGCTCCTCAACAAGCTCATCAACTTTCAGTTTACTGATTTCCTTTTTCTTTTCAGGTTCAAGCTTATTAAGAATCCTCTGAAGAATATCCTCTGGCTGCCATTGTTGAGAAACACAGGCCCAAGCAAAAGCATGAAAATGGCTCCTCACAGTTTCATGATGGTAAATCTTTTTAGCCATTGTGGTTTTCCCTATGCCCCCCATCCCAGTGATGGAGACTACCTGGGAAGCTTTATCACCCATTTCCATCACTTCGGTAACCAATTGGTCAACTTCCTCGTACAACCCTACGAAATCCTCATCAAAATGATGAGAATATGTCCTTCTCTGTTGTTGTCTCCTTTCGAGAACTATGTTTGGACTACCTTGATGCCGTTTTATGTTTCTTACACGCAGATCTGACTCAAGAGCTGAGATTTTATCTTCAATAACCTGAATATTTGGATCACGATAGTGAGTGCTTGTGCTTTCCCTGAACATATGGGTAAATTTTCTGAGACCACTACCTTCCTTTTTTAATGAGACTGCTTTTAGAAGAAAATCTTCGGTATCATAGGCAACTTCTCTTGTTTCTGCAATCCATTTGCGGATTCCTTCATCTTCTTCTTGTCTGGAATCTGCAATTTCTAAGATGGCCTGCAATTGTCTTAGCTTCATTTGGATTACTTCGATCCGGCCTCGTAATCCAGGTATGTACTTCCCCTCCTGCATTAGCAATTCACCAAGACGAAATATTACAGAAACTACTACGTCTTCTGCCATTTGATTGCGAATTTCTGGTATTATTTGTTGAATTTTTTCAAGGAAGAATTTGGGGATGGGGTTTGAAGTATCAACTATCAGGTCTTGATTGATTATAATAGTTGACCTTCAACAAGCCACTATGTCCTGTGTGTGTGGATTATTATAGAGAGAAAGAGGAGAGTATTTTATTTCAACCGGATGGAATCTGGAGAGTGTAGACATGTAATGTAATACCTAACTTACATGGAGACAAATTTAAACCTTTAGCAAAGAAAATTCCTGTGAGAGAGATGTCTTTAACCTTTGAATGAGAAAGTTTCAACTTGCACTTTGAGATAATTGTAGGGAAACTTCGTCGGAACGAGAGAGATAGCGTAAATGAATTTAGTCAAGCGGCCTGGCCTGACTTAAGAAGCATAAGATTGGTGTTTTGTAGACCAGAATAGAGTTTTATTCTTTGAATCTCACCTCTTAAGTCTTAAACATCATCATATGACTGACTATATCTCAAGACTCAAGAGCTGACCATCTAGAGAAGAGAAGCCATTTTGGCCCTTGTATGGGGTTTCTTGAGTTTGGATACTAAAGCTTATCATGCAATTTCTTAATTGTTAATTAGATTATGAAGATGCATCCCTTCTTTTCTCTAAGTTGACTTCTACATACACTCCTGAATTAATTGTTAATTAGATTATGTGGTGTGGAGGTGCAGTGCTGTCCAATTCCTCTTAGATAATTAATTAATAATTCTAGAGATGATGTGGTAGGCAATAGCTTAGGAATGCAAGTTTTGTAATGTAAATTTCGTACCAAAATGCTGCTTTTGCTTAGGAATGCAAGTTTTGTAATGTAAAATTTGTACCTAAATACTACTTTTTGTCAATGTCATTTTTACTCGAGGACGTTTAATAATATGATTAGAATAATACATTTTTAACTAAATTACAAAAAGACATTTTCGATTAACAAAATTACAACTGCTTCCAAAAAAAAACAAATTGAACAGGAATTTGATTTCTTGACAGACAATGAAACTAAACATGATTGTATATTTTATTAGAACAAATATCAAAAAATATATATGTATTTGTTCTTATTTTTGACACAAGAAAGATATTCTTTTTAATTAAATAAGCTATGGGGAAAAAATTGTCATTCGAATTATGTTCCTTTTTTTAGATTATCATCACGGCCAATTTTCATTACATATCGTGATCCCAACTTTGCGATTTTCTCAAATAATCTTCTCCGATGAGTTTTTAGCGGTTTCAGTGACCTGAAAATAACTCACTTGAAATTTTGTTGTATTTTATCATCTCAATTTTGTGATTTTCACAAACAATCTTTTCCAATTGGAATTTAGAGTTTTCAATGGTGTGGAAATTATTCATGTGAGTTTCACGTGTCTTTACTAAAGACAAATCTATCTTTTCAAAATTATCCTCTTAACCTAAAGCAATTAGAATTTTTATTTATAAAATTTTAATTACACCAATATTAATTATGTATGAATAATTATTATTATAATATTAAGAAAATAAAAGTATAATTGATAATGAGATAAGTTCCCAATATATAAATTTCACCGTGGACACACACACACACACATATATATGCTTTCATGCTCCATGAAATTAAGGGTTGTTTTATCTGATTATATCATGGAATTCATTGACAAACGGAGAGGAGCAACAACCCTTGGATAAGTCAATTACTCCGTTGGATTTTAGATTAAAGTGTTTCTTATCTTTATTATATTTTTTGAGGAAAGAATTTGACTGACTTAGGGGGGGAAAAAAAAAGGGTAGGGGACTAATTGTATCATAAAATTCAAATAGTTTTAAGTGAAGAAAATAATTTTGAAAAACAAATTTGTCCTTAGTAAAGATATTTGAAACTCACATGAATTGTTTTCAAGCCATTGAAACTACTAAATGTCCATCGAAGAAGGTTGTTTGTGAAAATTGCAAAGTTGGGATGATGTTATACAATGAATAGCGAAATTGGATGATGGTATGCACTGAAAGTTGATTAGGATAATAAACTATGTAGTAGTAAATTAATAAATAATTAAATAATTTTTTCATTTTTATTAAATATTCTTTTTTGTCCATATGATAGTGTGTGGTTTGACTTCACTGCATTGTCATTCAAAATTTATATTTGTGGTTAAATACCAAGCGACGAAAGCTCGAGAAGGTAAGAAAATGGTTTTTCTTGTTAGGACAAACATACACGTTAGAAAGCAAAACTGGGGGGATATGAGGGATGTCCAGTTTTGGCTTTTTTGATGCTAAAAATCAGTAAAACTTATATGAAACTTTAGGCGAGTTTTACTGAGAATAAATAATCAGAATTGCTTACCAATGCGATTAAGTTACCGTAGCTTATATAGTAGTGAGGTAAAAGCATTTTCGTAATTCAACTACCTGTATGTACAAGGGTATTGCGTTAAATGCGTGACCCAATGAAATGTTATCAAGGATAAAAGCATCCGTAAATATGCAAAAGTAACCTAAAAGGTGGTGGCAGCATGCATACAATTGAGTACGGGCATGAACCCGACAATGACCAATATGGAGGTTTCTAAGCTCGATGACCGAGGGACGCCTTTGCCTAATTTGAGGTGATTGTTATCCAAATAAGAGCTTAGGGTGATGCATTAGTGGAGTTTAACGTTCACGTGGCATATTTTTATTAGTTACGCACCATTTTATTTAGCCACATCAGTGTAAATGGTTTAAATTCTATCGTAGTTTAATTTCTTAAATTTAATTGCAAAGACTCTCTGATGCACAAATATTTTTAAAAAATATTAATTTAGCATGTATCGTATCGAATATTATGTTCGATACTTTTTACGTGAAAAAAAAAGTCATATTAATATATCCATTTAGTATCGTATTGATGGAGCACAAATATAACGAGGCCACATCATGACACGTGGGCCCTCATGGATTCGCCACTTGTATCTTCGGGCTAACTTAACCGCCCTCATAAACAACTTGGAAATGGCTAAAGCCTGGCAATTGGCAAAACTACAAGTCTCCCCTCGGGCCCTTATGTGATCCCTCGAGCCCCTCGAGCCCTCGTTGGTCCCCGGGCCCTCATTGGACCCTCGCATCCCTCATGTCCTCATTGGACCCTCGCGTGCCTCGGGCCCTCATTGGACCCTCGAGTCCCTCGCGCCCTCATTGGTCCCCGGGCCCTCATTGGACCCTCGCGTCCCTCAGACCCTCATTGGACCCTCGAGCCCTCATTGGTCCCCGGGCCCTCACTGGATCCTCGCGTCCCTCAGGCCCTCATTGGTCCCCGGGCCCTTATTGGACCCTCGGACCCTCATTGGTCCCCGGGCCCTCATTGGACCCTCGAACCCCTCGGACCCTCGTTGGACTACATAAAGTTGGGACCCCTCAAGTTCCTCTATCCTAAAGGTGCCTCAAGCCTACACACCGAGCGCGTCAACCCCTCGGTAGGGATGTAAACGAGACGAGCTAGCTCGCGAGCTAAGCAAGCCGGCTCGGAAATAGTTTGGGCTTGAGTTCGAATCTGACGAGCCGAGCCGAGCCGTGCAACTTCGAACCCAAGCCCGAGTCATGTATTTCTTGGCTCGCGGCTCGCGAACCTTACTTTTATTATTATTATTTTAAATATATATATATATATATATACACACACACACGTTTTAGTTGAAAACTTCAAAACCTAGCCCCCATTTGCATTTTTGCAGATCTGAATCTCTCATTTGCAGCAGATCTGAATCTCTCCTCTCTCCTGAATCTCTCATCTCTCATTTGCATCCCTCGCCCAACCCCTCCAAGCTGCACCCGACATCTCTTATCTCGCCGCCGACACACCACCAGACCACCTCCCCCTCCACGCCACCATCTCGCCACCGCACAGCAGCACAACACGTGTCGACGCTCATCATCTCGCCATCGGCCCACCACCGCACCGCCTCCCCCCCACCACGCCACCATCTCGCCGCCGCACAACAGCGCAACACGCGCCAACGTGGCTTTCGCCCAAACAAAGGTAATCCCTAAATTTGTATTAGGGATTGTAACTAGAAAATTTTGTAGATTTTACATATTATATTTTGTTTTGTAAATCTTGTTTACAGATTATAATTTGATTGTATATTTGTTTTATAATCTTTTTATAAATTTGTTTTGTAAATTATTTTACCGATTATACTTTGTAAATTATTTTTTCTTTTGTAAATCTGTTTTCACAGATTATATTTTGTTTTGCAAATCTGTTTTTACAGATTGTATTAAATGTTGAATTTGTTAGGAATAGTGCCCTAGAAAGCCGATTGTATATCCGCTTTGTGCTTTTCCTTATTGAAATCGCAGACAATCTTTGAATGAAATAACGAATTGAGGCAACACTTCTTTATATGCTCTTGTTTGGTATGCGTTTACTTTAGCTGTGCATGTATGAGAACTCCCCTAATCCTGATGACTTTAGGACTCTACCATTTAGGTGAAATGGTTCATGAAACGAGCCCTATATCACATAAGTCATGATTAGTAAAATACTCCAAGCCGATGAGTCCTACAGACAGTGGGAGTGTCAACCTGACTCCTCTAAGGCTTGCTTGTGGGATCACGCCCTTAAGAAGGACCACCTTGTTTCATGGAGGTGCAAAGTGTATAGTTGATACGTGCGTGATACATGAGGGTGCTTACTTTAATAAGTATATTCACTGAGGTGCCCCGTGTGAGAACATTCCTAAATGGGAAAGGAAGTTTCTATTTCAGGAAATGGAAACTTCCAGATTAGGAAATATCTCACGAGTCATTGATGTGATTAATTGATCCTTAGACTTGAGGTTCCTTGTCACTTTATGAGTTAACTCTGTAGTCTTAGGTATAAGCTTTAAAGGGTGTCGCCTTAGACAACTGATTCAAGGCTTATGCTGGGGCTGCACAAGTGATTCATGAAAGTGAATGAGAATCAAGAAAGGACCTACACTTGCATTTGCAAGGTGATCTCTTATTGTGTAAGTCATTCATATGCTATTTGAAGTCCTTGGCCAAGGCAGTAGATCAAGACATCAAGAAAAGGGTTTATTGGATTGAGATTAAATGGATATGAAATGCACTTAGCTTTAAGACCGGATTATTAGGGTTCTGATTATTCCCTTACCCTAGATCTTGGTTGAGAGATAGTAAGTAGGAGGATTGTATCTCACATGAATCAATGACTTAAAGGTTCTGTCGAATCTGAACATTCCAATTCAGCTAGGGGTTAAACACCTGTTGCTAGACTATGGTTGTTTAATCTGTGGACTGATTAATTAATTAATGAATTAATTAATTAGGGTCACTGCTAATTGAATTGAGAACCTAGAGGGTCACACACAACAACTTGGTTACATGAGTTGAGGCTTAAAAATGATTAAACGAGTTAATCGGGCCTAGAGGGTTCCACACGTGTGAAACCACACGTGTGGCTCACGTGAGTGACACGTGTCCTTGTGACACGTGTCCCACACGTGTGTGTATATATATATTGTATATATATATTAAATAATTAAATGTGTTAATTATTTAATAGACTTTGGTTTAATTTTGAATTAAAAAGAAAGTCTAATTTTGGAGAAAAATAATCTAGTTAATTAATTATGAATGAATTAATTAGATAAAATAAGTTATTTATTTAAAATAAATAAAGTATAAAATTATCCAAAAATAGTTTGGATATTTTTAGCTCTCTTGAAAGTTGATTTGAATTAGAACTCAAAGTCAAAGTCAAAATTACTTGATGATCAAGTAATAGGAGAGAGAGAGACCAAAATCCTAGCCCATAAAGGACTAGGAATTTCGGCACTCCCCCTCTTATAAATAGGGGAGCTCGAGCTCCTCTAGGAGCGAATTGACAATTCTTTTGGTTCATGTGTTGAACACCTTCCTTTCTCCAAGATCAAATAAACCCTAGGTTAAACCTAAACACTAACTAGAGAACTAGCATCCTTACTAGTTAGATTGTGATCAAGTTGGTGGACTATCTCTAGAGAGCTTCAAGTTAGAAGTTTGAAGATTCGAGCTTTACCAAGGAGAGTGGATCAAGCCGCGAAAAGAGCGTTCTTGGGTGGCTTGAAACGCTTCAAGAAAGAATAAAAGAAAAGTAAGTTTTCTATCTCTACGAATTTGGTTACACGATTGCGAGTCCTAGGTCCTTTTGTTGGGAAAATTTTTTAAATTCCGCTACTTTCTGATTCGTGTTTTCCAACAGAATTGTCTCACAGGTAGCACATTTACCGGAAGGAATGGACACACTGAAGCATTTCCTCTTTGATATATGTGGAATCTCTGTTGGTTGGATGATGGAAGACCTTGATGAAGAACTAAAAGTCATTAAGAGCACAATTACATTGCACCTTAGCTTTGTTGAATAGGTTTAGGAATTGAGTAGATTTGTTGATTTTGCACTTTGTTAATTCTACGAATTGAATTGCAGGTTGTTTGTAATTTTGTGTTTTAGGAATTGAATAGCTTTGTTGATGGCTTGATTTTGTATTGCGAGATTACCTCCTCTATGAATTGAATGGATTGAATGTAAGGTTTTTTATTTTTTAAAGCAAAACAGCAGGTTCGACATATTTTTTTCAAAGTGAAACCTTTGGCTTGCGAGCCGAGCCGAGTCAGCTCGAGCTAGGCTCGAGCCAAGCCCGAGCTAGAAAAATCAAGGCTCGCAAGCCAAGCCCGAGCCGTCCCTCTGCCTTGCGAGCCCGAGCCCGAACCCACAAAAAATGACAAGGCTCGTCTCGTCTCGTTTACATCCCTACCCCTCGGTAATTACCATGTAGTGCTTTCTGACACTCCGTACTTGGCAGTACACCTGCTACCATTGCTTTACAGCCACCTTTATGGCAGACCTACAGATGCTTTCCCACAGATCTCCCACATTGGGCCACGTGTCTAGGGCAACACTGGGTTTGGGACTACTTGATCAGATTACCCAAAATACCCTTGTCCTCAACTTATAAATAAGGGATTCTTCTCACAGGAAGGGATCTTCTTCCCAATACACTGCATACACAGAACTGGGTATATTCCACCATTTTTATTCTGGTTCCTTCTTTCCGAAGCTCCGCATATTTCACCATCTTTGCATCCTTATTGCATTTTCTCCCCTGGTGACTGGTGTTATCCTAGTTGGAAGAACCCACGCTCTTTGGGAAACCTAGTTCCTGAGGCTCAAACGCCTGTGATGGTCTTCCCCCCAAATAAATCTTAAAATATTGGTGATTTATTAGGATTCTCTTTCCTGCACCATCATGTATATTTATTGTTGTATCCATATTCGTGTACCCTATGAAAGAACTCAAATCTTATTGATAAAAATAAAAAATGCATTAAGCGTTGCATAAAATCGTGTGGGCCAGAAAATGGGTAAGTGCGATAAACTATTTATCTACGAGGGGTATAATAGTCATTTCGTGCCTGCTGAAATATCTTCTCGTTTCTAGGTCTTTTTGTTTCTCAGCTCACACACTCGTCACATTCATTTTCTGCCGATTTTTTCCGGCGACGCCTTCGCTTTCCGGTGATATCTCCGGCGTCTCCTCACTCTTGGACAAACGTATGTATCTTTATGTTTTCATTTTGATGCGTTAATTAGCCTACTTGAACACATTGCCGAACTCATTTGATGCATAGACGTGTATGATACTTCTAATTTTCGATTAGGTTAACACGAATTTATGTAACATATAGTCCCTTCGTTACTCGAACAAAAAGATGGAATAGGATTTTACTGATTTTCGAGCTATAACATCAATAAAACTTGCTGCCGGATTGGACGTGGGAATATGGTCCCTGTGGCGGAACTGTTAATAGTTCCATTTTCAAGTGGATGTGCCAAAGAAAGAACATTGAAGGGGAAAAATTAATTTTGAACCATCACCTGTACTGGTATTCCAACACTCGGGCGGCTCTTGTTTCTGTCTGCTAATCTTAGCTGTTTTGTTTTTGTTTTTTTTTTTTAAACAATGATTGGAAACATATTTCTGGATGAAAAATAGACTGAGCTATGGCAGACACTGAGCATGAAAGCATTTCTTTTACGGTTTTCCATATTGCACCAAGATGTTCAATTTTCTAACCTAGTGAATAACTGCATGTGTTTGACACCAAAATGTTCATGATTTTTAACCTATAGAGTATTTCCATGTGATTTAATACTTCCCAGAGCAATACCAATTTGTTCCAGAAGTACAGAGAAGATATAACGAGTCAATAAGATCAAGAAACATCCTACACCAAGTTTTGGTGCATGCTTTTCAATTATTTTTCGCGGAAGAGCAGTATTGGTCTGATCGACAATTTTGGCTGTTAATTTCCCTGTTTGTGTTTCCACTCTACCAATTTGGGAGTCGAGAGCCCAGGAAATTAAATTTAAGAGTATGAGAGAATCCCATCAATCTAAAGTGAAATCTGGAAGCACTAATGAAGAGTCCCTTGATGATTTCTTGGAGGGTACTTCTGCACGGACGAGGCCATTCAGTTTTGATGACATAATGGTTAGAAGAAAAAATAGGGGGGATACCACTAAACAGGTTGATGGTGGCCCTGGAGTAGCTGATATTGCATTTGCACGGAAAGACGGAAAGGCCATGTATTTTCCAGAACTCGATAGGGAAATGAATGACGATTCTGGAACTATGGGGTTGAGGCATACTTCAAGTGACTATAAGAAGGTTAGCTCCCGGAGAGAAGGTCCTACTGATGCTTCTAGAGAGACTGACAAACTAGTCCAGGATAAAGATAAGAGGTCTCGGGATTCCTATGCCAAATCAAAGAGTACGCATCACAGCAACAGAGTGACAGAAGGAGAAAGTGAGAGACGGCATCACAGCAATAGGATAAAAGATGGTTTTGTAAGTCATGATTCTGATCGTGGATTGGATAAGAGGAAAGCCAGAGGTGTGGTTGAAAAGGAGAGAGTTTCTGAAAGATCCAGAGTAAAATCTGAAATCGTTAGACAGGAACCTCATTATGAGGATAGACAGGTTGCTAGAAAGAGGAAAACTGATGAAAGGATGAGCAGTGATTCTGAGAATGACCATAAGAGAAGAAATGGGAAGGATATGATGCAGATTGAGAAACTAACTGATCGAGGCAGAAACAAATCTGAAAAAGAGAGCGGACACAAACATCATAATGAAGAAGATAAGTATAGAGGCAGGGGTACTGGTAAAAATCATGATTATGATAAAAAGGGACTGGAGCCAGCACCAGCCAAACTTGATGAATCCAGGCCAAAGCGGAGGCGCTCACGGAGCAGAGAGCGTGAAAGAGGTAGAAGGTCTCGTTCACATTCACCAAAGCCGCATAAGCACACATCTAAAGATAAAAAGGAGCTGGGAAAAGTATTATCACATTCTACAAAAGACGAACCACAGAAGTACACCTCTAAAGATAAAAGGGAGCATGGAGAACTATCACATTCTGTGAAAGACAAATTGCATAAGCACATATCTGAAGATAAAAGGGAGCATGGAGAACTATTATCACATTCTACAAAAGACAAGTCACATAAGCACACATCTAAGGATAGAAGGGAGAATGGAGAACTATTATCTCATTCTATAAAAGACGAATCAAGAAGAGAGAATTCTGATGTTGACAAGAAGAGGATATCCAGTAATGGTTCTAGTAGTCATTATAGGCGAAACACTGGCTCTTCCAGTGGTCTTGGGGGCTATTCGCCTAGAAAGAGGAAAACTGATGCTGCTGCAAAAACCCCTTCCCCCACTCGTCGTTCTCCAGAGAAGAGAATTGCTGGTTGGGATTTACATCCTGTTGAAAAAGAGAGCACCACTCCTACTGCCGTTCTTCCTAATATGTATACTACAAGCCAAAGTTTGTTATTGAATATAAAGGAGCTCCCCAGTGGTAATGTGATGGCATCTCCTATGGTGAAACCTATTGGAATTTCTCAGTACACCGTAGCATCCCAGATGCATGCCATTGAATCTATTCAGCTAACACAAGCGACACGACCTATGAGGCGGCTCTATGCAGAAAACTTGCCTACTGCAGCCTCTGAGAAAGATTTAATAGAATGTATTAATAACTTTTTGCTGTCTTCTGGTGCTAACTACATCCAAGGAACCCAACCCTGCATCAGCTGTATAGTATGTCTTCTTACTCACTCCTTAGACCTCATCTATTCTGCTTGTGGATTTTTTGACAAAATTTTCAGCCTGCTCATGCTATTGTTCAATTGCAGATACACAAGGAGAAAGGGCAAGCGCTTCTGGAATTTTTGACTCCTGAAGATGCTTCTGTCGCCCTTTCTTTTAATGGAATTCCTTTTTCTGGGTCCAACCTTAAACTCAGACGCCCTAAGGACTATGCTAATGTAACTGTAAGAAATATTACCATGCTTCCCTTTATTCAGAAAGTTCATGTATTTTGATGTTCAAAAACTTTTTTTTTTTTTGGATGATTAGTGGCATGTAAATTAATAATTCAAAGTTACAAACTTGATTCTGTAGCCAGACATGTTAGAAAAGGCTTTACTGTCAGTACATGTTTGGCTTTATTTCTTGGCTCCATATGCTTTAATTGACATGTGCACTATCCATCTGTAATATGAACCCCTCTTTCTGTGACATAGTTATTATTTCTAAAATATAGACACCCCATTACTTGGTTTGCTGCTCGTTCAGAAGGTAGACCAGTTGAAAAGAACTTCAACCGATACCATATTGTTATGAATAGTTTAATACATGGGAAAGAGCAGAGTTTTCAGAAATCAAGTGCACTCTCTGTCAAGATGAACACTTATGTTGAATTTCTTAATGGAACCACAACTTGTCTATTTGTAATTTGTCACAGATTCTCAGCTAGTTTGTTTTATTTGAGTGAAAGGAAATGTTTTAGAAATTTAATTCATTTTATACTGCAATGAGCAGTTCAAGGTGTTCTTTTTTAGATGATAGATGTTTATAAGTCTAGATTATAAAAGCATTTTCAGTTCATATTAGACAAAATATGGTTGCAGCATACTTCTATGGTTTTATGTTTATCTTTTATAAATTCCACTGTTTGTATTGTAGATGAATTGTGCGGACTTTCTTAATGTGCATATGTTCTTAAGAGAACTTGGGTTATCTTGCATTACTCTTTAAGCGTGACGAGTTTAGCCTATGACTTTCAGGAAAACTTCAGCTAATAATTAGGATACTAAAAGTATTCATAAATTCAATTATTTCTGCCCTATTAGCATGGCCATAGATTTTCTGCTATACTATATGGTTCGGCTTTCATTTTTCAAGCCTGTTAGAAATGGTATTTGTGCACTAGTTCTGGGTGAAACTAGAATTGGTTTCCATGCATGCAAGTCAAAGCTTGGCATTCTGTAAGTATATATTCTCATATTTATTTACCCATTCAGAAACTGGGTTTATTATATTCATCTCGTGAGGTTTAAGTTGAAAACCAAATATAAGATACATCTCTGAAAAAGAGCAACACCTTTGATGTTTGAAGTTGATAGTCATCAGTTGATATGAGTATTTCTTTTGTTATCACTTGTAAGTGGGCTAACCACGTGAGATTACTCTTCATGTTCTCTTTTTTGAACATATATCTGTTATTGTAGTTGAAGTTTTGGAGCAATTGCTTTAGTCTTCTGTATCTCCGAGTATGCCTGCTTCCTTCTTTAATATGCATAATCTTGATTGTTTTGAGCTTTTCTTGGAGGTTTTTATACTCTTACGAACTATTTTCGATTGAGACAGTATTTTCTCAATACAATTTTCAGTTTCTGAGGTATATTGTGGTTACTATTCATGTAGCAGGTTTTCAGACAGTTGCTATTTTCATGCAGACTGCTCTTCCTGACAAATCAGTGGTTGCTGTTGATCCTGTTAGCAGCAATGTTGAGGATTCATCCCACAAGGTATGCATCTGAAAAAGGACAACATTGCTTATGATAAATCTCTGGAGGAACCTTAATACTTTAATGCACCCATATGTTGTTTAGAAGTGCTAGTGTTGACTTGCTTGGTACACATCAATTTAAGTGAACTGAAATGGACTCTGCTTGAGCTCTGACACTTAGATGTTCAATGAAAGATATCTATTTAAAGTTGAACACATAAAGAACTGGTCTGTGATATCACATGATCAACTGGAAATATTATACCATTAACAACCCTGAAGAATATCAATACCTTTTGTTTGAGGATTCAAACCATGTCACTACCTCAGCATCCTGAAGTTGAGAAAAGTGATAATTAAAGATTACTGAAGCTCATTATCATCTATGAGTTTCATCTGAGACGAAACTGCACCTGGATTCTGAATTAAGGCAAACTTCTTCCTTATACTTTTCTGATAACATTATATCATTGCCTCTTATTTATATCTGTCATGCCTCTGCTCTATATGTTGGGGAGCACTAGTGTTATTACTTATTACCCGTAGGGTTGGTTGCCATGGGAAATGGGCTTTGCACAAGAATATGAAGATACATTTTTGTGGCTGCCTATAGGTTTAATAAACATGTTCATCGGTGGGTATCTCCCTATATTATGTGTATGCGTGTTTTAGACATTGCTTTAATTGCTGTGTTAACAACTCTTCTAACCTCAATACACTTAGTTCTCCGGAACTGAAGAGAGATGTTAGCAAACTGGCTAGTTCTATTGTTACTAGTTGATCATTACTTTCTCTTTACATCTTCACCCTCTGACAAGCTTCTACTTGAATTATTAGATCTTCATTGGCGGAATTCCAAAACTTGTATCTTCAAAAATGGTATGTTGAACATTGAACTTTGTTCACTTGAAAATCCTAATTTTCTTATAATAACTATATCTTACTAGTAATTTTTCCATGTATTCGCCAGCTTTTGGAGGTAGCCAAAGCCTTTGGGCATGTGAAGGCATTCCGCTATGAATTTCTTGTTGATATTGACGACCCATGTGCATTTCTTGAGGTAAATATTGATTTGGAAAGTTTTCTAGAGTGCCTGTGCATTATTTCTCAGTGTAAGACCGGGAGCTATTACTGTTTTACTTTTCTAAACAGTTGAACCTTTTGGGAATAATGTCTAAACCTCAACTCAATTTTTTTGTGTATGTTTTCATCTTTTGAAAGGATACCCTTTTATTCTACTGTATCAGAGGCTAATTATTTATTACTTCAGTATGTTGACCATTCAGTTACTTCAAGGGCATGTGCTGGACTTAATGGTATGAGGTTGGGTGGAAAAGTTGTAACTGCACTGCTTGCTACTCCAGATACTCTTTTGGTGAGTATATTTTTCCAGTCCTATATTATTTATGAAATTTCAAGTTTTTTTTTTTTTTTTTCCCAAGAACTGTGTCTCAGTAAAAATGTTCATTTAGGAAAATACTGGAAAACCACCATTTTATGGGGTCCCGGAGCATGCGAAGCCACTTCTTGAGAAACCCACAGCCATCCTAAAGCTGAAAAATGTGGTAAGTCTTGTTAGTTAAGATTTCCTTTGTTCCCCTCCTTTCTAGTTAGTGTTCCATAAGTTATTTATTTAGAATTACCAACTTTTAAATCCAGTTGGATCCTGAAGGAATCTTATTACTGTCCGAATCGCAACTGGAAGAAGTATTAGAAGACATAAGGCTGGAGAGCTCCAGGTTACCATATAGAAAAATTTTCCTACCTTATTTTGTTTCATGCTCTTAAATGGTGATTTATCTGTCCATCATTTACTCCAGGTTTGGTACGGTAAAGTCCATCAACGTTGTTAGGCCAACAAAAGCACATGAAGAAAGGAACACAAATGATTCCACTAATGGTCAAAAGTCAGAGTTTGACAATACGAGCCATGTTACAGAACAATTAGGTGAGAACACAAATGAGTCTGGAGAACCCAACAGATCAGAGCTTCCAGAGTCTCTGAATGAATCAGAGGCTAATATTCAAGAAGTGGAAGACAAAGCTGGTCCCAAAAATTCTGATGAAATTTCGAACCAACACAATTCTCCAGTTAATGAGAATGAAAGCAATGATAAAACCACAGGTTCTGTTTCGGTGACGAACACTGAGGTGGAAAACGAGCCTTTGATTGAAGAAGAATCGAAATTACCAGAAAATAATGCAGAAAATGTCAGTACTGTCGAAATCGATCTTAGCTCTGTTTTTGAGACGGGCTCTGTTTTTGTGGAATACAGAAGAGCCGAAGCAGCTTGTATGGCTGCACATTGTTTGCATGGAAGAACTTTTGATGGTCGGGTTGTCACAGTCGAATACGTGGATCATGATCTGTACCAGAAGAGGTTTCGCAGGTGAAGAGATCAATTCCTGGAGTGTTGTAAAAGGATATGGTAGCAGCTTCTTTCTCTCTTTTACATAGGATAATTATTTACATGTAAAAACAAATATTATGGTTTTATTTGATCTGAACCGTATATGCTAGAGTTTTCATTTTATTAGATATTTTCTTTATTTTGCATTACTGTTGGGGCATAGTTGTGTATTTTGTAAGCAAATTTTCTCGCTAACTCACAGAAACATTTTATTTGATTCCTCATATGAATTAATCTGTTTGGGTTACTGTTGCCAGATATTGCCTCATGCTCACCTTTTTCCCTCGGAATCTTTGTAATTCTTAATTTTTTATTTTTGCAGACATTTTTAAAATATATCGGGTTCAGTTGTGCATTACATCGGGTTCAGATTTTTAAAAATATTTGTTTGTTATATAGGGCTATGTTGGACAGTTGACATGTGAGAAGATTAGGATTAAATTCGTGTCGTATTCTCGTTGTGTTGAGGTGTTTGTATCCGTGTTTTATTTCTTGGTTATTTAAACTGGTCGAGAAAGAAGTGAACGACTCAGATGGCAGTGAGGAGGGGTTGAAAAGGGCAATTCAGTGCAAATACATTAAAATATAAAATTTTACCTAGTTTATCTAATTTTTATTTCAAAATTCCTTTAAACCCGTTTATCATTTACTCAAGGAATAATATTTTTCTATTTTATACATCAATTGTTTTTGATACAGTAGTTCGTATATTTCATTGTTTTGATCAAATAATCTGTACCGTTTTAAAAGGAAGCATTTGAGACTTGAGAGACTCATTAGCAACATCCCACCTCCAACAGGTGTAATTTAATATTTCGGTACTATGTGAATTTAATCATCTCGTGTTTAATTTTTGGGAATACAACTACAAAAATATTTTATCCAAAAGAATATTAGCAACAACCCTGACTAAGAGAGTCGCATTAGATAGACGCGCTTTAACAATAATTCCTAAACGTTTCTTCAATCATACATTCGCTTATCCATTATATCCACAGAGACCACACTCTTCCCAAACCCCATCATCTCCCTCTTCAAATTTTCTTCAATTTCTTTGAAGAGAGTACAGCCATGGCGACAATCACAGCTACACTGGGGCCGACAATGGCGCCCATGACGGCGGCGAAGTCGCAGAAATTCGGAGGGCTTTCGTTGAGAAGTTCAAGAATGAGTTCTGACATCAATTCGTTAGCATCCCAATTCAGTGGCGTCAAATTGTCACCTGCCCAGATTACCCCCGTTCCTATTTCTGTTCCTCGCAGGGCTTCGCTTCAAATTGTCGCCAGTAAATCTCTTTATCCTTTTATCTGTTGTCTCTGTTTTGTGATTATGAATTTTCTTTTCTTTTTTTTTTTTTTTTAAGTTTAATCCGCGTTTGATGTACAGTCTTTACCCTTTCTCTGTTTCTGTGTTGTTGTTATGTGTGTGTGATAGTTTACATACTTTCTACTGTTTGCTTTCTAGTTTGTCTCCTCTTGGTATGAGTAAATTACTAAATTAAGTTATTGGATTGTATTCATGGTCGAGGTACAAATCTTTAAGCTGGATTTGTAAGCACGGGGGTTGTAATGTGTAATACTGACTGAAGTAGAGTAAATGGTGGACAAGGAAATTCAATTTTTTTTGGAATTGTATCTGCATTCAAAAGGGCAGTCTGCTGTAGTATTAGCAGTTTACATTCATCAGTCAAGGGAACGAGCTTTAATGCTGATTGCATGGAATACTGGTGTTGTAATGTGTGTTACTGATATAAGCAGATTAAATAATAATACAACATTGATGTGGGCGAACAAGCTCGTGTAGTTTTTTTTAAAATTGCAAATTATGAGTTGGTTTGGTACTCAGAAAATGTTTTGAGTGTTTACTTGTATAAGTTTGGTAATGGAATGTGTAATATGGGTAATTTCATCTTAATGCAGCTTCCATTTTCTTTATATGCTTCGATATTGTCAAAAAACGCATCTTTATTGAAATCATGAAAAATTTATCACATGCTTGACTTCATGATCATGCTTTCCTAAAATTGTATTGAATTTCCTGTTACACGTTATATTCAGGTAGAGTTTGTCCCTTTACTGGGAAGAAGTCGAACAAGGCTAACAGAGTTTCTCACTCAAACCACAAAACGATAAGGAGGCAGCATGTGAATTTGCAGTACAAGAAAATTTGGTGGGAAGCTGGAAAGCGCTTTGTCAAGTTGAGATTGTCAACAAAAGCCATAAAGACCATAGAGAAGAATGGTCTGGCTGCAATGGCTAAGAAGGCAGGAATTGATCTCAGCAAAATGTAAAATCGCACGCCGAGTTTTTCTCTTGTAAGAATCTAATTGTTATGCATTCTGTGTTTGTTTTTATTTAGATAATGAAGAAAGAATTGTTCAATCTTACTTGAGTATTGGGAATGTTTGGCTAGTGCTGCGTATGTGGAATTACCAACAGTTGGTAAATAGTAATGACATCCTGTGAAATTTGAAAAACTGGAAAACAATACTCGGGGGGTCTTTGTAATTTTTGAAAACACGCTGCTTTTCTCGGAAATGAGCCTAATTTCAGGGGCGTTTTGTAATTTCAGGGGTGTTACTGAAACAGTAAATCTAGTTAACTGATCTTCATGATACAAAATACTGAACCAATAATTTATATAAATGATCACAAGCTACACATCTATTGGGCTAAAGGAAACAACAAATTGTTATTGTTTCAAATGTCTAAAGAATTAGCTCTCTCTCTCTCTCTCATCTGAAAGGCTCAACGGGCTCCGATTCTTGGAGCAGGGCTGCAGCCTCGAAACAGTCAGCTGCCTCCAGAGCCGAGGCACCACTCTCATCCTTATATAGCAAACCGAGATTGTACCAGGCTGCAGAATTAGTTCTATCAAGCTTCAAAGCATCAGTTATAAAGCTTTTTATAACTGGAAGTGATTGACTGCTTATTTGCCTTAGAACAACAGCTGTAGATATCAAACTAGGGACGTGATTAGGATCGATATCAAGTGCCTTTTCGAATGACTTCAGAGCATCCTTCAGCTGCCCTTTAGCTTCATACAGTAAACCTGCCAAAATTAGATTCAACAAGAGAATATTAATATTGAGAAATTAAAAAAGGAGAAAAAAAAAATCAAAATACCATATTTATCAAGATATTACCTGTAGAATGTAATCTTGAAGCTGAATGAGGATTAATGGCTTCGGATTTTGAAAGGCATATCTCGGCATCGCGCCACTGTGATAAACTGGTATATAGATTTGCTAAATCATGCCATGTTTCAATTTCTAAACTTGTACTGTCATTCTGTCAATGAGAATGGCTATTAAGTTAGGCAAAATCTAACTCAAAAGAGAATTAAATCACACAGTTCACTAACACACACCTAACCTCTTTGTAACTGTGTGTAATTAGGCAAAGCTTCTGATCTTAGGTTCAAAATTACAAATACCCCCCTTCCCCCCTGATTATTAACTTTTTTATCAAAATGAGCAGGGTTCATATATAAACTCGGATTAGCTCATCCAACCATTGGAGAACAATTCTGAAAAGTTCACTAAAATCTGACTTACAATACCAGCTGAACCAAGAAGTGTAAGAGGTCCACTATGAGGGAGATTTGTGTAATTTCAAAACCAAGAAGGGAGTTTTCTGTAATAGTATATGGTTATGGAAAAAAAGAAAAACCTCCTAAATTCATCAAACCAAATCTATAATATAACACGGCACATACTTTTAAGATCATTTTCGCCATTCGAGAACTCTTCCTTTGGACTTGAAGAACAGCAAGAAGTTTAGTATACGTCTCGATCCCATCTCTCAAATTCCCCTGCACAATCTGCAATTTACCCTTTGTCCTCAGTAGTTCTCCTTGATCCCACTTCCCAGATTCCTCCAAAGCAGCATCAATTACACTTTCAGCATCCAAATACCTTTTCTGAGCAGATAAAATACGAGCCACAAGAATCCAGCTCCTCACATTCGAACCCCCTTCCATTTTCAACAACTCCTTGGCATAATAAAGAGCATCATCCAGCTTCCTCTGCTCTGCATTTTCCAAACTCAGTGAAAACAAAACACTCGAATTCCTCCCAACATTCATTTTCAATGCGGTTTCAAATGCCTCGAGCGCTTCAGATTGCCTCAACATTCTTTTTGAATCGGACCCCACCCCCCTCGATTGTGCAGAACGAGCAAACCCTAATAAATAATTAGCAAAACTAGTTTTTTGGCAGCAATTTTCCAATCCCATGAGAATTTTATTAGTATATCCTATCCCTTCTTCAATGGAGTTAGAATCCACCAAACAAACCTTCGAAGCGAGCAACAATTCAAACCCATTATTACAATTCTCCCTACTGTTCAAAAGATTTCTCAGCAGGTTCAGGGCAGTGCTATCATCACCTTCTGCATGGTAACAGACAGCTAAAGATGTGTGTTTTTCTTTATTACCAATTGTTCCAGGAGGCAGCTCTTCAATCTGAGAGGCCAGAGACAAGCATTCACCGGTCATGGACAGAGCAAAAGTGAGGTGATTCAAGATTGATGGGTCCCACTCAATCTTCTTGAGGATAAATTTATTGAGAATAAGCAGCAGCAGAAGAATGGCTTCTTCAAAGTTGTTTTTGGGGACAAAAGAAGATTCCATTTGCGAGCGAAGATTTGGAGGGCCTGCATTGTGACCGCTGTAAAGAAGGAATATGGCAAAATCTTTTTCTATTTTTGTCCTGGTTACAGTGTCGAGATTCCATTGGTAGAGTAGGGCCCTCCTGTAGGCTGTAATAGCTTCTTGAGGTAGGCAAGCGAGTTTATATAGCTCAGGAAGTAATTCGACCACTTTGTTTAAGGTTTCAAGCAATTTACAGTCAGAAGCAAAGTTTTCAGACAAGCCGTCCAGGATTGAGAATTCGAACGTGTCCAATATGACTTTACATGATTGAGCGGCTTCTGCAAAAAAAGAAAAAAAAAGCAAGAAATGAAGAATTTGGAAGTGTTTGCAAACTCTACAATTAGTGTAATTTCTCAACCTTAGGGGAAGTTTGTGTAATTACGCCAACCCTCAGGTATGTCACTATAACTATCCCTAAACAAGAATAGAACACTACCAAACCAAGAATGGGGCAATAATAAGTACAATAATTCCTTCTCAAAATTTTGTTTAGGAATGATAAAATACAAAATATTAAAATCATAATACTCGTATAAGATGTAAAAATGTCGAAGAAATATATACCTGTATACCTTTCAAGAGCCTCGAGTGATTTTGCTTTGAGAAAAATTGCTTCGACGAGCAAACTTACAGCATGCATGGACATTGGTGGAGCATTGTCACTTAGAGAATGACGTCTCGGAAGCTCACATTTTCTCACTATAGTGATTTTCATTCTGGGAATCACAGCAGCAATATCAATTCCTTCAAACACACGAAGAGCAGCTTCCACATTCCCTTTCTGATACTCGAGTCGTCCCAACAAAGCTCGAGCTTCCTAATATGCTCGAGTATTTCAGTTATCGTCTTAAAAAATGTAATACAAAACAAATTTGCATTATCATTGCTCATTGCTCAAACTACAACTGTAATTATATAAAAAAATATGAAATTACAACCAACCTCATAATTCAAGAAGCCACTCTCTCTGAGTGATGATTCTGCTTCTTCTATGTTGCTGGTGTCTGCTTTTGCGTCATTTTCCCCTGCTCGAGAAGAAAATCCACTGGCTGAATAATCCCGAGTAGCTAACGACTCAGACGAAGGGATTATTTCATCAACTCGTAAGTGTTCCCCCGAGCAAATGCATTTCATCATCTTCCTCAACTTTGAACTCAAGCTCAATTTCTGTTTCTGCAGCCAATATTTAATGCTCATCCCGTCTCATCACAGTTCTTGTATACCTAATCAATCCACCAGCAGATTTAAACTTTGACAAAAGGAAAAGGAAAAAGAGAGACAGAAAGAAGAAAGAGGTTATTCCCTTTTCATTTATGACAACCAGAATTTCAACCAATATCTTTTTCCTCATAAAACAAGAAATAAATCAGTACAAACTTCATTCTGCATTGATGTTTGCAGTCCATACTCGCCAAAGGTACCAACCAATAGAGAAATGATGCATCATTGAACCATAGTATTCCATGACCCTATGAGATTCCAAAAGACATGAATTCAAGCTAAAACAACACCACATTTAATTTAACTCTATCCAGGACAAATTAATCCCCAAAACCCAGTCAAAGAACAACCATTTTATCCCAGAAAAACCATCAGAGCTCAACAAAAGATAAGAACTCCAAGAACAAAGCACTGCACAAGACTATTACCTTACTCGGAGAAAAATTACCAAACACCCAGATAGATTAGAACCAGAGAAATCCCACCAAAAATAAAAAGTCAAAAGAATGCAACTTTTTGACAGATAAAAAGGAGAGAAAAAAAAAAAAAGGAAGCCCATCATTTCATTCATAGTGAAAACAACAACCAGTTAAAAAAAATTATATAATTGCAGACCTATGTATAAAACTATACACAAACAATTATTAAAGAAAGGACCTTTTTCTTGGCGAAAGGCACGGCCAGAGCCCACAACACATAAAATCCATCACACCCATTTTTCCCATCCAGCAATAAAGACCTTTTCTTGAGCTCAATCAAGTATCCAAAGCTTTAAATAATCCCATTTATTCAATTTTCACTCTACTTTTCAAAGAGACTGTTTTCTTTTTGGGATTTTCCGCAGTGTGAACTGTCTGAAAGAGTGTTCAAGTTCAACAAAGTCAAGAAGACGAAACAAGTTTTAGGTGGGCATTAAATATGATATCTAACATCAGCCTGAATCTTCCCTTTCAGAGCAGCAGAAGAAGCCGATGTGAAACATGATTGGCCAAAGATTTTAATGAAGGGTTTGTTTATTAATTAACTGTACTGACATCAAGAATTAATTTAGTTAAACATAGTATTTTTTATTAAGGAAATGTTGTGTTCTTTCATCTTTGAGGTTTGGATTGGTGGGTTAGCTCTGTAAGAAAAAAGGGATGCAGTAGAAGCAGCATTAAGTGGGTCCCAACTGTTTGATTTTTGCAGATTTTGCTTCAGTTTTTCCCACTTCTCACAGTTGGAATGGGTATTCAATTCACAAACCTTGGAATGAGCATCCATCATCCAATTACAATTCTTCTTTTATATGTAGGTCAAATACAGACAAGTGGCAACTTAATAAGTAAATCCTATGATGCACGGACACTTCTAAAAATATCATTTTGCCGTGTCGTGTCATGCCGTTTCGTGTCGGACACTCGTGTCGGACACCGTGTCCGACACTCCTTACGTGGGAAATTCAAGAAAAAATCCGTGTCGCCGTATCCGTGTAGTGTCGTGTCGTGTCCGTATCGCCATGTCCGTGTCCGTGCATCATAGAGTAAATCTGATGTGGGATTTGCAAGAATATGTTTATATCCATTATAATGGTGGGATAAATCTTCCTAAATACGACTTTCAAAACTAGTTATATTTGACTTCCCAACACTTAGCTATTATCGTTGGAAAAAACTTTATACGTTAATCAAATGATTTGAGTTAAATAAATCGGTTATCGTGCTAAAATTTCGATGGTAATGTCTCGAATTGAAATTTGGTCGATCACCTAAAATTTGTAAGAAGGGATATTTTCGACCTGGGAGTTGAGCTGTGAGAATGAAACAAACATAAGTTGAAGGCCAACCTTGGACAAGGTGAGGTAGACGATAGATCTAGGGTTGACACTCTGACTGACGCTCAAATCAGCAACTCATCTAGACAGAGAGTTTCGATTTGATTTAAGCATAATTAATTTGTTTACCCAACTCCTTCACTTTTATAAGATTGATCTTCATGCTTCCTTTTAACTCCATACGTTTCCGTTTTCCCAGCACTTTAGTTACCATGCAATTGAATTGCATGAACTTCATGGCATTTCACTTTGTATGCGTACCATTATATTGCAACTCCGAGCACTTTCACACAATCTAATTCCAATGCATATTACGTCCCGTAATTTGAGAGTTTCCACGCTGGAAAATTTGTATTTAGCTTGGTTCTTGTCGTTTACTCCATTTTCAACTTCGAAGTGAATTTTACTTGAAAATATGCATTTTAACCAACGTAAGGCACAATAATAACATAAAACTACACGGAATTTATGCTTAAAATATAAAGTATTTTATGGCTAACGGTGGAGGCTCATGACGGTGCGTGGTTGGCGTCGCTGGACTCGTGGCGACACAAACTACTACCTGGTATGCTCGGATCGGCCGTCGGTGGCGGCGATCGACGGCTGGAACATGAAAAAGGCCAAAGTCGCCCTCATTTCAAGCCTATAAATAGTTGAATTCTTTGCTGCAATATTCATTCCGATTTCAGCTAAATTTCTATAGTTTCGCTCTCTCGCTGATTGCTCCATAAGTGGTTACAAAATTAATATATAATCTATTTAATTATTAAAAAGAAAAACTATTTTCTAATGGTCCATAAAAAATAGATTTTTATACAGACAAATCACAATAATTAGATTAGTACCATTAGATCATTAGATTAGTATAGTTAGATTAGTGATTAGTTTTAGCCGCAATATTTGACTACTTATTCTATTTATAGTTTTTTTCATCTTCTTTTTTTTACTTAATTTATTTATTGTTAATTCTCAAAAATTATGTTTTTGCAACTTAATATTTTAAAACCATTTTCGTCGTCCATCTCCATTCTACATGTTTTTACTATTTGAAGGTACATCTTCCATTTGAAAAATTAACTAAAGAAAACCAAAATTTTCAACGAGTGTAAATATTTGTGTATGAGAAAATATAAATATTTTATAAAATAAAAAGGGAAAATCTTTGAATAGTACCAAAAAGTTGAAAAAATTCCTTTTAGGTCCCCAGTTTTGAAAAAGTTCTCATTCAATCCCCAATTGAAAAACAAAATTCCTTTTAGGTCCCCACAAACAGTACATGTTCGTACATTGTCTTTAGGAATTGCGTACATTTTTTAGGGAATTGCGTATAAAAATCTCAAAATGTCGTATATACGAGATTCCGGGATTTTTATACGCAATTTCCTAAAAAATGTACGCAATTCCTGAATTATTATACAACCTTGGGGAGTGAAAAAGAATTTTGTTTTTCAATTGGGGAGTGAACAGGAACTTTTTCAAAATTGGAGAGTGAAAAGGAAATTCAGTTTACACTTGGGGACTTTTGAGGAATTATCCGATATAAAATTTAGTTTTCCAAGCACAACATGTTAGTTCTTCTTAATAACTTTTAAGTATGAACTTTCTAGAGAGAAAATGGGAAAAAAAGATAAGAAAAGAAAAGAAGAGAAACACAGAAGTTTAGGATATGATTTATACATGTAAATTAGGTGTGACTTCTTGATTTAGTTGATTTGCCATAAATTCTTGATTTACTTTGGATTTCATTGCATTCTTTCATAATAAAATTAATGATTATAATTTTCTTTTACGATTTTCCTAAGAGGATTGATACGTTTTACGGAGAACTAATAAATACTCCCCAATAAGGCTCAAGACTTTTGCTAAACCTCCGGGTTCGAAATTTGCCTATTTTAGATCCTCAATCCACAACATATTTTTCCTAAACCCCCCCCTAAAACGCGTAAAATTACCATAATGCCCATGATAAATTAGAAAAATGACAAGTCATATCTCATCTTCATCATTCTCTCTTACTTTCTCATTCTATGTATCGATGGAGTTCCAAAATCTAATCTTGAAGAAGAAGAAGATCAGAGAAGAGGAAGAAGTCGTTGCACTGAATTTCGAAATCTGATGTTGAAAAAGATGATGGTGAGAGAAGAGGAAGAAGTCACTGCGCCGAGTTTCGAAATCTGATGTTGAAGAAGAAGATGATGAGAGAAGAGGAAGAATTCGTTGCGCCAACGAACGCATCTCACCGTTGTTGAAGAAGAAGAAAAAGACATTGTGTCTTCCACCACACCAAAGTTTAATTTCAGGTATTTTCTGTAACCCTTCTGATTCGGTATTTTTAGGTTCAAATTTATGAAAAATTAGCAAAATTGAGAATTCTATATATATGTAAATAATTTTTTGCAAATTTGAGATTTTTACATATATGTGATTTGAAATTTTTATATATATTTAAAAGCTTTTTGTATGCTATCAGATTTGAGATTTCTCCATATATTTTTGTTAATATCTAAAGAGATTTTTTTGGGATCTATGAGAGATTTGAGATTTTTGTATATATGTGAAGAAATTCTTGCGATTTGTTTTGCTTATACGTGAGATTTTTGCGATTTAGGATTTCTGTATATATCTCAAGATATTTGATATGTGTTACTAATTTTGCAATTGTGTTTTGTTGGGTAATCTAATTTTGAATCAAAAGTTATTAACTATATTGAGTTTTTAAGCTGGTTTCTTGAACAATCTCTATTCATGATTCGTGTTTTGGTTTTTTTTTTTTTTTTATATTTTTAGCTGGTTTCATGATCCGTGTTTTGGCTTTTTTTTTAGCTGGCTTCTTGAACAATCTCTAGAGAAATTTCTGTTTGAAATTTGAGATTTGAGATTTTTGTAAAAACAATTTGTTTGAGATTTCGGCATATATCTGTATATATTTTTTCATAAACTGACTTAGAGATTTCTGCATATATCTAAATATATCTCTGCATAAATTAATTGTGGGATTTCTGCATATATCTAAATATATTTTTGTATAAACTGATATGTATATATTCCTGCATATTCTGCATAAATTGACTGTTAGATTTCTGCATATATCTAAATATATCTTTGCATAAACTGACTGTGAGATTTTTGCATATATCTGAATATATTTTTGTATAAACTGACTGATTATTTGTTGTATTTGTTCTCATAAATAGTTTATAATCACCTTTTGTAATGATTTGTTTTCCCACAGAAACTAAAGAGTGGTCGAACTTCTGGATGATGCATGAATATTTTGTGATGATAAACCATGTCGCACATTCCGTTTTTGAATTACAGTATTCTAGTTTGGTATTTATGTTTGTAAAGTGATGAAATAAAAATAGAGAACTAAACATGCAGTTTGTAGAGTGGTGAAATAAAAATGCGGAACTAAACGTGCAGTTTGTAGAGTGATGAAATAAAAAAATGGAACTAATATGTTGTTTATGGAGTAAAAAAAGGAAATAAAAAAAGGAAAATAAAAAAAAGGAACTAAATACGTAATTAAAGGTAGACTTTGTCCAGTGAAACGTTAAAAATACGTAACTAAAGGCAGGCTTGTCTAGTGAAACGTTAAAAATGCGTAATTAAAGGCAGACTTTGTCCAGTGAAACGTTAAAAATACGTAATTAAATGCAGACTTTGTCGTGACTTTGTCCAGTGAAACATTAAAAATGCTTAATTAAAAGTAGACTTTGTCCAGTGAAATGTTAAAAATGTATAATTAAAGGCAGATTTTGTCCAGTGAAACATTAAAAATGCATAATTAAAGGTAGACTTTGTCCAGTGAAACGTTAAAAATGCGTAATTAAATGCAGACTTTGTCCAGTGAAACGTTAAAAATGAGTAATTAAAGGCAGTAAAGGCAGACTTTGTCCAGTGAAACTTTAAAAATGTGTAATTAAAGGTAGACTTTGTCCAGTGAAAGGTTAAAAATGCGTAATTAAAGGCAGACTTTATCCCGTGAAACATTAAAAAGTTACCATTACATGTTGTGAATCTTAATTACGTATAATCAATGATACTCAATATTGAGTTATATGTTTTTGACACTTACGTTATTCCACAATGTTATTGAATCTTGACCACAACATTACAATAATGATACTCAAGATTTATTGAATCATGACCACAACATTACAACATTACAATAATGATAATCAAGATTTATTGAATCATTGTTGTAATGTTGTGGTCAAGATTCAATAACATTATGATACTGAAGATTTAACGTTTCACTGGACAAAATCTGCCTTTAATTACGCATTTTTAATGTTTCACTGGACAAAGTCTGCCTTTAATTACGCATTTTTAACCATTCACTGGACAAAACCTGCCTTTAATTATGCATTTTTAACCTTTCACTAGACTAAGTCTGCCTTTAATTACGTATTTCTAACGTTTTACTGGACAAAGTCTGCCTTTAATTACGCATTTTTAATGTTTTACTCAACAAAGTCTGCATTTAATTACGCATTTTTAACGTTTCACTGGACAAAGTCTGCCTAATTACGCATTTTTAACGTTTCACTGGACAAAGGCTGCCTTTAATTACGCATTTATAACGTTTCACTAGACAAAGTCTGCATTTAATTACTCATTTTTAACGTTTCACTGGACAAAGCTTGCCTTTAATTATGCATTTTTAACCTTTCACTGAACAAAGTCTGCCTTTAATTACACATTTTTAACATTTCACTAGACAAAGTCTGCCTTTAATTACACTCGATAAAGTCTGCCTTTAATAACACATTTTTAATGTTTCACTGGATAAAGCTTGACTCTAATTACGCATTTTTAACATTTCACTGGACAAAGTCTACCTTTAATTACGCATTTTTAACGTTTCACTGGACAAAGTCTGCCTTTAATTACACATTTTTAATGTTTCACTGGATAAAGCTTGACTTTAATTACGCATTTTTAACATTTCACTGGACAAAGTCTGCCTTTAATTACACATTTTTAACGTTTCATTGGACAAAGCCTGCCTTTAATTACGCATTTTTAACCTTTTACTGGACAAAGTCTGCCTTTGATTACGCATTTTTAATGTTTCACTAGACAAAGTCTGCCTTTAATTACTCATTTTTACCGTTTCACTGGACAAAGTCTGCCTTTAATTACGCATTTTCATGTCCTAACTCTACAAACTTAGCTTTTAATTCCAAAATTTTAATTCATCACTCCATAGACAACACTATTAGTTCCCCCTTTTTATTTCTTCACTCTACAAACTGCACCTTTAGTTTCGCATTTTTAATTCATCACTCTACAAACTACACGTTTAATTTCGAATTTTTAATTCACCACTCTACAAACTGCACGTTTAGTTTCACATTTTTATTTCGTCACTTTACAAACTGCACGTTTAGTTTAACATTTTAAATCCCTTGCTCAACAAATCAGTAATATAATTGATTAAAATTTCTTGCTCATTCGTAAATTATGACCAGAATCGAAGAAAATAAAACATAAATACAGCACTAGAATACTGTAATTAAAAAACGAATTGTGTAATATAGTCCATGTCCTAACTCTACAAACTCAGCTTTTAATTCCAAAATTTTAATTCATCACTCCATAGGCAACACTATTAGTTCCCCTTTTTTATTTCATCACTCTACAAACTGCACCTTTAGTTCGCATTTTTAATTCATCACTCTACAAACTACACGTTTAATTTCGAATTTTTAATTCACCACTCTACAAACTGCACGTTTAGTTTCACATTTTTATTTCGTCACTTTACAAACTGCACGTTTAGTTTAACATTTTAAATTCCTTGCTCAACAAATCAGTAATATAATTGATTAAAATTTCTTGCTCATTCGTAAATTATAACCAGAATCGAAGACAATAAAATATAAATACAGCACTAGAATACTGTAATTCAAAAACGGATTGTGTAATATAGTTCATCATCAGAAAATGGTCATGCATCCTCCAAAAGCTCGATCACTCTTCAATTTTCTGTAAGAAAACAAATCATTACAATAGGTGATTATAATTTATTTATGAGAACAAATACAACAACAAATCATCAGTCAATTTATATAAAAATATATTTAGATATATGCAGAAATCCCACAATCAATTTATGCAGAGATGTATTTAGATATATACAAAAATCTCACAGTCAGTTTATGCAGAAATATATACAAATTAATTTATACAAATACATATATATATATATTTCAAGTATCTCAAATATATATTTGTATATATCTCTACATAAACTGTGAGATTTCACGTATATGCAGAAATCTCAAAGTCAAATTATGCAGAAATACATACAAATATACGCCGAAATTTTAGAAATCTCAAATTGGATAGAGTAATTGTTCAAACCAACTAAAATACTTAAAACAGATAATAACTTTAGATCCAACACCAGATTACCCAACTAAAAACAAATGCAAATTTAGTAGCACATATCAAGTCTATTGCGACATATGCAGAAATTTTAAATGGCAAAAATCTCAAATATATGAAAAAATCACAAATCACAAAAATTTCTTCACACGTATATACAAAAATCTCAAATCTCATAGCTACAAAAAAATCTCTTCGGATATTCACAAAAATACGTGGAGAAATCAAATTTACATAAATTTATTCATATATATGTAGAATTCTCAACTTTACAGAAATTTTAAAAATTTGAACCCAAAAATTTCGAATCAGAAAGATTACAAAAATACCTGAAATTAAACTTAAGTTTATCGACTTCTTCTTCAACAACGATGAGGTGAGCTGGTTGCCGCCGGTGGTCGGATTCCAAAATCGATGAGTAAAGAAAATGGAGAAATAAAAAGGGAGATGATAAAGAGATTTGAGATTGGAAGGAGTAAAAATGGTGTGACTGTAGTCAAAAAATAAGGGCAAAACAGACTTTTTAGGGCTTTGGGGGGTTTACAAAAAATAGAGAGATTTTCAAAAATAATATTATTTTTATTCCGAGTTAATAAAGTAGTACCGTTTTACGGGGACTTAAGATTTTAATATAAGTCGCGGGTGAGATCCGCGACTCCTATTATTATAATATTATTTATATTGGAGTCGCGGGTAGCATCCGCGACTCCAATTTTTTGTATTATTTTAATTGGAGTCGTGGATCTCTCCCACGACTTCATAATTTTTTTGATTATTTTATTAGGAGTCGCGCCTGCCATCAGCGACTCCAATAAAATAACAATTTTTTTTTAATTAAGTGGTCCAGATCTAGATCTGGACCATTTCCATTTCCGTCTTCAACCTCGCTGCGTGAAGAGAGGCACGCCTGGCCTACCACCCGTCCGCCTGGAGAGGGAAATTTTGTCGCCGTCGTGTCCCGCCGTATCCCGCGCGAAGCCGGTGCCTGCAGCTTGAGGAGCCGCCGTCGACGCCTCCGCTGCTGCCTGGAAGAGCGGCTGGCACTGCCGCCACTTCCGCTGCTGCACGAAGGCCGTCGGCGCCGCCGCCCACGCCCATTTCACCGGTGAAGGTAAGGTGCAAATTTATTTATATATTATTGTTATTTATTTAATTTTTTTAATTCGTTATTAAATTATGTAAAAATTGTGGTTAATAATTTATGTGATAGTTAGTTTGTCAGTTAATTTTTTTAGCTAATTAATGGTATGATTCATGTTATTTTATAGTTTAGTTAGTTAGTTCTTGTCGGTTTTGTTCACTACGTAGATTATAATAATCAATGTCATTAATTAATAATAGGTAGTTACGCATGGTAGTTAGTTTGATATAATTGGAGATTTTTTTCAAAATATTTAATTTTTTTTTTATCCCGACAAGCAGGAATCGTGGAGAACACTTGCGACTACTTATGTTAATTATTTATGATATAATTAAATAATGTGTTAATTGTCGTTTTTAGTTAGTTATGTTTGTTGATAAGTTGGTTATTTGTATTAAATATGATTCTAAATTGGCTATACGTGTAAAAGTGTTAATTGACGTTTTTATTCTATATTGTACCTAGTTAATTAGGTAATTGAAATATTAATAATTAAGAACATGTTTGGGAGCCTTATATAATTATGTGTAGTATAGGTAAATAACGCTGTAACAAATAAAAATACCTAACTAACCACATTTTTTATATAAATAATTAGAAAGAAATAAATAAATTGTGTGTTTAAGTACTTTATCAAATATATTTAATTTAGTGGGTTAATTTTATGAAAGTTGTTGTTAATTATATTGTGTGTTGGTAAATAACACTGTAATTAATTATATTTTTAGTTATCTATAGTATGTTTGATATTTTGTTAATTGCAGTGTTAGATATTAAATGAGTTTAGTTAGTTGTTTTTGTAGATGTCGAGATATATTTACGGTCCAGAAGAAGGCGATTTACTTTATTTACAAGATTGGCATCGTTCGGAATATGTTCTTAATGGTCATCTTGATCGGATTGTAACCCCAAGACACAATAACACAACTGGATTTAGTCACGATCCGGAAGACCCTGGATATGTACACCTAAATGATGACATCATTGCCACCCTGTATGACATGGGGTTTTATGGAGTTTTTTGTTGTGGATACATACAGAGCGATGCACACTTAATTACTGTATTATTGGAAAGATGGCGTATGGAGACGCATACATTCCACCTTCCTCTTGGGGAGGCGACCATTACATTGGAGGATGTGGCTATGCTGTGGGGGCTTCCAATTCGTGGTGATCCAATAAATGGGATAGATGCACCTCCACCAACATATCAGTCTTGGAGGGATTGTTGTGGTGATATGTTAGGATTTTTGCCATACGGTGATGAGCTGACAGAATCACGCATTAAAATGATAGCCCTAAGAAGACACATAGTGGAGGATCCGCTCGATGAAGATAGCCTTGCGGAGGAGATAATGCAACATGCTAGATGTGCAGCGTTACTGCTTACGGGTGCGTACATGTTCCCGGACACTAGTGGAAATAAGGTCTCTCTGATATATCTAAGACATATGCGTACAGTTGAGCAATGTCGAAGTTGTAGTTGGGGGAGTACTGTATTGGCGTTTTTGTATCGTGAATTATGTGGAGCAAGTAACAGCTGCAACCATAATCAGAATATCGGTGGAGCTTTGCAACTCTTACAGGTAATTTGTGTTTTTAAAATTTTTCTTTGGTTAATATGTTGGACTTATTTTTATTTTTAATTTTTTTTGGCAATTATGTTGGGTCTATTAATTATTTGAAATCATCTTACAGATGTGGGCATGGATACGGATCTCTTCCATCAGGCCTAGCCGAGGAGAGCAGCGAATGCCTGTTAGTGTAAGGGAACTTTCAAATGGTCGAGTACTCCCATTCCCGCCGCATGGTGCCAGGTTATATTATATCACCTATTTTGTCAATATTCTATTTAATTTTAATTTACTGGGATAAATATTTACGTAAGATTTTTTTACGTGGACGCATACAACGAGGAACAGTGTAAGGGTATTCAGGTTTATACTTGATAAGTTAACCCCGTATGAGGTAATTCAATTGTGTACTTTTGTATTTCAGTTTAAATATATTATATGTTGGAAATTATGTTTGACATTATCTTCATCGTTCTACAGTTTGGATGGAGGCCGTATGATATGACGTGGCCAGAAATACAAAATTTACAGGAGGAATGCGCTCCGGAGTTATGGCGCTGCCCGTGTCCACTAATTCACTATAGCATTATAGAGGAGTTGCATCTTGAGCGAGTTACATGGCAGTTCGGCATCGTTCAGGTTATTCCGTCCTATCCTCAGCCTCCACGCGAACGAAGACAGTTGTTACACGGATTGACTCGCAAAGGATACATCAATAAAGATTGGGTGCATGAACATGCTATTTACATGGAAAGATGGTTTACGATGCATGAACATCAAATTGAAGGAGAGCCAGTGAGCTCGAGAGCTGATGTTGCTGAAGGATACCACGAGTGGTATAAAAAGAAAACGCGCAAATACATTTCGCCTGCTCCAAGAACACACGGTGATGGATACATGCCCCCCGATCAAGCGGCATGGAATGTCGTGGTATGAAATAATTTTATATAGTTAGAGTTGATGTAATTTCTATTATTGTCAACTGAATCCATTTTATTTTATCTTATTACAGAAGACTGGTATGGCACAAATCATGGATGACTACATTGCCGTAAACGAATACACTGATCCAATTCGAATGGAGAGGTTTTTCGATGATCATAGAGAAATGCTCCGTGCCTTGCAAGATGTTGGCAGAGGACATACGAACCCAGAAGCAGTGAATGAGCAACTTAGAAGTCGCAGGGGTTCACGAAGTAGGCGGCGAGCCAGAAGCCCAGATCAAGCTGCACCCAGTGCAAGCCAGCCCATTCATCCCGCACCTATACCTTCTCCTACTCCATCGTTTGAGCAATGGGATAACAACCCTCATTCAGCTTATGCTCCATTCGTGCAGCCGACGAACAGTGGAGCGGAGACATCTACCCAGCCTCTTTACACACCATATACCCCGTATTTTTCGTCATCCGACAGTGGTGCTAGTACTGCGCAAGTGATATCATTCAATCAACCAACTTTTCAGTATCGACCTCAGTTTAGAGCATCTCCAGTCCCATTCTCTTTACCGGATTGTGAAGAAGCTGCCGTGAGACCTCCACGTCGGAGGAGTCAAAGAGTTCCGCGGGCACGGGGTTATAGGACCGACTGTCATTTAGGGTAGCACGAGCACTAGTAGTTCTATTTGACATGTCTGTAAATTATATATATATATATATATACTATACACACGTGTATTATATAATATATGGTGTAAGCTCTATATTATATATAATACATACATATTAAATACACTTATTATATAATATATACATATATAATATATACGTATTATACATTATATATAATAAACATCCACTACTGAAATGCTTTCTTTAAAATGTACTATTCTACATGTCAATTATTCATTGCAAATCTTTATTGTTGGATGAGACAGTAGTCCTTCATTATTGTCAACATTGTAGCATTGACTTGTCCTTTCCATACAGTAGTCCTGCATTATTGCCAATACTGCAGCGTAAGTCGTCTATTATTGTCAATACTGTAGCATGAGTCTTCTATTATTGCGAACTTTCTATTTAAAGTTGTGCAATTCGTTCTCATTGCATTCAACCCAAACCTTACAAACCAAACCATTTTTTAAGCTTCTCTTCCAGCCCAAACGCACATTGAATCTCTTTCAACGTATTTTGTTAGGTTCCCTCGTCTGTAATGGATACGATTGAGCTAGTTATTTTTTATGGTGGAAATTATACCGTGTCCAACCATTGTGTTTCTTATGATCTACCACCATTATCTATAACGAGAATTTCACGATCACTCTCGTTTGATGGGCTACTGGAGCATGTTTATGCCCAAATTGGCTTGAATCGAAATGAATACGCCATTCTATTGTTCCCGCCATTCGACCTCTCCACATTTCCGGTACCACTGCAAACAATCATTGAGATAGGTGATAATCGAATATTGGGTTGTTACATGAATCCGGGGGTCCATCTAGAATCTTTTAAGGTTTTTGTAGTTGTTGACCCTATCCCCACACAACAATCCCTTGATGTTCATTGGAACGAAGACATGCGAAACTATATGGATTTCCTAAGCCAGGATGTGTCTTCTGTCACCGGTGGTTTCTGCAACATTTACTATTAATGATCCAGAGCCACCATTCCAACAACGCCACCATGGCGAGCCCCACGAGGAACCCGAGGCTGCGGATGTGCAGGATGGTGTGCTGTCGGATTTGGAGATAGATGATGATGTGCCAAATGCCAACGCCAACGATACCGAAGAGGTTGCCGCTACTGAGGATGTGTTGGCGCAGGGCCACACCGAAGTCATGAATGCACACCTCCACGAAGCTTATCCTTTCTACTCCGCCACAGGATCTGAAATGTACGCCGACTCGATGGACTTGCCATCGTGTAAATGGAGTCAGTTTTACAATCCTAATGTTGGTAGATTGGCTATTGGGATGACATTTCAAAGCAAACAACATGCTCTAGCCTCCGTCCAACACTACTCGATTCGCTGGGCGAAGCGAGAGTTTTTCGTAAAAAATAGTGATCCAAAATTCTGAAAGGTTTTATGCTTGCACCGTGAGGCAACAGGCTGCCCATAGGCGGTGCGCGTCCAATTTAAAAAGATATATCAAACTTGGGCGATCAGCGTATACAACGGGGATCATACCTGCAGTGACGACTACATCCGTAATGATCATGAGAATTTGAAGACAAATTTTATTGCTGGGTTGTTGTTGGGCCATGTTCGGACTAATTACTCGTACTCCGTAGCCGACGTCCAGCAGACCGTGAAGGACTTCTGTGGATACGAAATTGGGTATTCAAAGGCATACCATAGTCTTAGACGTGCAAAGGAGCACTTGTACGGTACTTGGGAAAGCTCGATTTGCAGCCTTCCAAATTTCATGTCCGCACTTCAAAAATGGAACCCCGGTAAACCCTAAATTCCCTGTCCCATTTGTTTACGATTTACTCTCTCACCTGTACTAAACTATAATCTACATTACTATGCTGATTGATATGCAGGGACCATAGTGGACTGGCAGCACCACCCGCGTGGAGGAGGTAGAACAGGAGTAGAGATGATACATCTATTTTTTTGGGCTTTCAAACCTTGCATCGAAGGGTTCAAACATTGTCGGCCGGTCATCTGCGTTGATGCCACCCACTTGTACACCAAGTACAAACATAAGCTCATGATTGAAGTTTGTGTCGATGGGAACCAAACCATTCTTCCACTTGCATTTGCTTTGGTAGATGAGGAGTCTACTAGTTCGTGGGGATGGTTTCTGAACTTATTGCGCATGCATATCATAGGAGACTCCCACGGGTTTGTCACCATAATTTCATATCGCAATAAAGGCATAATTAGGGATGTCACTGAAGGGTACGGGTCATTTAACGGTGACTGAGGATGCCACCGTTACTGCTTGAGGCACCTGTGTTCCAATATCAATTCCAGATTTCAAAATCCACAACTAAAAAATCTTTGCTGGGTTGCCGGTGCGGCAGCAGATGAAGTTTCATTCCAGCAGGCTTTCAATCGAATTCAGTCCATAAGTGCCGAAGCAGCTGATTATCTTACGAGTATAGACCTGGAGAAATGGACTTTGGTGCATGATGGAGGCCATCGATTTGGAACGACCACCATAAATCATGTGGAGGTACATAATGGTGTGCTAAAAGGAGCCAGACGTCTGCCAATTTGTGGAATTGTTGAGATGACGTACGTTAAGCTTACTACTTATTTCAACGATAAGTTACAATTAGCGAGACAAATAACATCACACGGACGTGCCTTCACACCATACGCGGATAGTATCTACCGAGAAAATGCTATGCATGCCGCCTCAAATATTATGCACATGGACAACCGTGATGATTTATCGGCCAATGTCATGACCGTAGGCGAACTAGGTCGTGTGTCTCGATTTTCTGTCACGTTGAGCACGAGGGAATGCAGTTGTGGATCTTGGAAAAAATCAGGAATTCCCTGCGCGCATGCTATCCAAGTCTGCAGACATGTCAATGAACCTGCTTCCCACTACATGCCATGGTATTATGAGATTGATCACTTCATGGAGACATATAGCGGTAAATTTTATCCTATATGGTCAAAAGAATATTGGTCGTCTGCTGGTTTTGAGCTTGTTCACGACCCAACAATGAAAGAGAGAAGGAGACGAGGTACAGATAGAACAACACGACTACTTAATGAAATGGACCAGCCGGGTCCATCTCGACGCAGATAAACGATAATTGTTTGGTGTATGTGATGCTTTAAACAAATGTTATGTTGTCACTTTATATTCAAGAAGACTTTGTGTAATAGCCACCTGTGTTATTATATCATATCAATAAATAAAATAGCTTGTATTATTTTTTATTTTCCAATACGTAAATTAATCGATACTAGTTAAAATATAAATAAAAACCAAAAATTAAATTATAATTACTTAAAGACAATTAAAAACAAATAATACAACCGAAAAAAAAAAAGTTAAAAATACATAACATAATTTACATATTAAATATAACAAGAAATGAAAAAAAATAAAAATAACCCAATTAACTCCTCACGCAGGGATAGACCAATTAATTAAAAAAATATATTATTTTATTGGAGTCGCTGATGGCAGGAGCGACTCCTAATAAAATAATCAAAAAAATTATGAAGTCGTGGGAGAGATCCACGACTCCAATTAAAATAATACAAAAAATTGGAGTCACGGATGCTACCCGCGACTCGGATATAAATAATATTATAATAATAGGAGTCGCGGATCTCACCCGCGACTTATATTAAAATCTTAAATCCCTGTAAAGCGGTACTACTTTATTAACTCGGAATAAAAATAATATTATTTTTGAAAATCTCTCCAAAAAATAAGATGTGTATTGGTGATGTAAAACATACTTTTTTTAAACTAGGGGGTTTAGGATAACTTTTGAATATATTTGGTCCTTTTTATTAATTGCCCCTAAGTTTTATTAGAATCTTAATCATATAAATTAGTTATTTTCTTATATTTTTAAAGTTTTAAATTTATTTGAGTCTTTATGATAATATTAATACTTAGTGTTCTATTTTATATAAATCATTACTTACGAGAGAAGATAATTAATATTTATGTGGAAAAAAGAAAATAATTAATTGTAGAAAAATATAAGCAGAGTCCTATTAAAAATGGAGATTTTCTAGTTTTAGAAAAGATATTTTTGTAAAAAAATATTTTTTTAAGTATTTAGGGAAATACTATCGGAGTCCACAAAGACCCAACCGAGATATTGCGGGAAAGCTCTGCCGATTTCACAAACAGCAAAAGGTGCTGGAAAAATATCGTAGTTAGCCATATTTGATGTACGATAATATTTTACAGTTATTAGGAATGATAAATTATATACTTTTAATTGCTAATGACATATTGTGTTTATCTGCATTATGATTTAAAATTATGTTATCAATGCATGTATATATTAGAGTTGATCCGGCTAAAAGTTTCGCTACTTATTAAAATATTTTGATAACTTTATTCTGGAATAAAATTTTAAATACTATCTCATACCCTACCAATCAATTTAATCCTGCAACATTGTGTTTGTTCACACTCGTTTGTTTAAGATTAGTAGATAGCTTTTTTTTTTTCTTTTTTTTTTTTTAAAAAAAAACTATGAATATCTTGTCAATTTTAAGTTTATGTGAACTATGGTGCAAATGTAAAAGGGAAGTATTAAAATATAATGTAGATATGTGGGAATTACTAAATCTTCGAATCAAATGATGCAGAGCTCCTTATGTAGTGGCAGGGACTTCCCCCTTTTCGAGAAGCTTTATTTTTGCATTATCAATGCTGAGTTTGTGAATGCAGATTTTAGATGTGCAAATATATATGGTCAGCCGTCAGCCGTCAGACACAATGGCAAATGTTTGTGGTGCAAGGCTGATACTAGATATCAACAAAAGGTGTGTATTTTTGTAAAATATGATTTTGATATTAATTGGGGTTTTTGTATTAGAGTTATTTACACCATACTCCCTGTGTGAGGTGAAATAGAAAAAAAAAATCCTGTGTTACAAAAATTAAAACAGGAAACCCTGTGTTTTCAAAATATTTGTATATCGAACCCTGAAAATTTATAGTATTGGTAGAACACTAATTTTCTCTATTTATTGGATGCGAAATAACTAATTTAACTTTTTATATTATGATATACATCATCTTAAATCTCTCTATATTGTTCAATATTTTTTTAAATGCACCGAAACTCTATACAAAATAAAAATTGCATGAAGAATCGTATAAATAAGTATAAAAAATTGTATATAGAGAGATATGAGATGATCTATATCATAATATAAAAGGTTAAATTAGTTATTTCGCATCCATAAATATAAAAAATTAGTGTTCTACCAATACTAGAAATTTTCAGGGTTCGGCATGTAAATATTTTGAAAATACAAGGTTTCCTATGTAACACATGGTTTTTTTTTTCCCCATTTCACCTAACACAGGGGGTATAGTGGAAATAACTCTTTTGTATTATGGTAAGGCGAATTGGGTGAGGTGTATTTTTGCTTACAGTAGCAAGATCTCATATGGAGACACTAGTAAAATTTTAACTATGATTCTTTATGTAATCTTGATTTCAATTGGTTTATCGTGCTACATATATGGTATTGGTTAATGGCCTTGTGGAAGGGAATTGGTGTTATTGCAAGCAAGATATGTTTTTTTCTTGGTTGGGAAGAAGAGAGCCCAGCTCTAAACTTCCTCAGAGATCATAATCCTGAGCCCTGGAGGCGCACAATCCCAGCTCTCAAACATGTATTGACGGCAAACATTTGATATATAATGTCCGACGCCGCCCGCCGGAATATAATAATATATCCCATTGCTAGAACATTGATAGAAAAAATAAATAATGGTCCTGAGGACACTGTCGACAAGCCAACCAGCCGTTGTGATAAGCTTCCTAGTCTTGGCTTTGAAGCCCGAAGGACTGGACACTCAAAGACGGGGCCAACTACTGGTTATTTAACCTCGGCTGATAGAGGGACCACATTGTTTTTAACGCCCATATGCCTTGTATTGTCATCCATTAATTTCATGGGCATTTTTGCACTAACATCTTGCATGATAGATGGATTATGGCGCATTGTACAAACTTTGCTTTTTCGGTTGGTTATATATGAGGTGGGGACCTCGTTAATCTCAAGGTCTCTTTAACCGGTTTGTTTAAAAGAAAAACAATATTAAAATATAATATTATAAACTGCACTATTAGGTATTTGTAATATTTTGGAGAAAATGGAGTATATCAGTAATTTCATAAATTTAAATAGGATGTAGATATAATTTCCCCTAATAATAACAAAAAAATCTTAAAATGATCGACAAATTCATGGTGGATAATACCAATTACCAACACAATTAATTTATAAAATTTTGCATGCTGGTAATTCATGGTTCGACTCCATGCAAAGTGAAAGTAGAAATATCAATGATGTCCTCCAATTTCGCCGCCCCCGCCACCACCTTTTCCAAAGCCACCCCCAACTCCAATAGCACCTCCTTTGCCAAAATCACCACCAAGTCCACCACCTTTCCCGAAGTCGTTTCCAATTCCGCCACCAAGTCCACCACCTTTGCCAATGCCACCACCAAGTCCGCCGCCCTTACCAATACCTCCGCCAGTACCACCTCCTTTACCAGAACCACCACCAATTCCACCACCTTTTCCAAAGTCGCCGCCAAGTCCACCACCTTCTCCGAAGCGTCCTCCACTGCCCAAACCAACACCCTTACCAATACCTCCACCAATACCACCGCCTTTACCGATGCCGCCACCATGACCGCCGCCCTTACCAATACCTCCACCAAGACCCCCACCTTTGCCGAAATCACCACCAACACCACCACCTTTGCCGATACCGCCACCAAGACCGCCGCCCTTTCCAATACCTCCGCCAAGACCCCCACCTTTGCCAAAACCGCCGCCCTTAACAATATGTCAGGTTTATGGTTAATATGGCGGGTATGGAGCAATTGAACCTGAGCCGTTGGATGGCGTTTTATCGTAACCGTCAGATTAAGTTTAATGAGAGGAAGCAGAACGACGTCGTTACTACTAAGGCTGGGGAAATCGTAGTCGTTGGACAAAACACTGATAATCCAAGGGCTGTGATTTGTTTGGCTAAAGAAGAGATCATGACCGTTGATGATGAGAAGAATCCTACGGTTAGGGAAAGGGATGAACACCAGCTCATTGGAGGGGACCATCAGACGGTTATGCAGGGAGAGTATGCAACGGCATTGCAGGAATGATGCTTTTTGGGATGGTGACTTGCTTTAGATGTTGGTGTCTTTTGCCTAGATATATATATTGGATTAGCTCAGCTTAGGGGGCAAGCAATATGTGAAGTTTCTTCTAATTCCCATCTTAGAATTCTTCTTCTTCCTCACCTCATGCTCTGTTTTCCTGTATTAAGCTGTTATTTCCTATTTCATCAATACAATTCCATTCAGTTTCCATTTACATTTTGAGTATTTAGTAATTACATTACAAATTGGTATCCAGAGCCTGACGAATCCGTACGGCCTGAAGCATGGCAGATGGGTTAAGGTCTAAAGATTTGCAGGAGTTAAAAGGATATATTATAGAAGAAAGGGCCATAAGAGTGGCGACTGAGCAGAAAATGGATGCGAGGTTTGCTGATTTATCGGGAGCCTTGGAGAAGCTCACGATGCAAATGGGAGCCATTGCAGATCAAGTCCAAAACTATAACAAGAACAAATCAATACTTGGAGATGGCCTATCAGCTTCGAATGGGAAAGATGGAGGATCTGCATCTAACAACTCTACACATACAGAAATGCAGTCTCAAGGCAGTTATGGAGGTAATACTACATCCCATAAGTATATTGATTTTCCCAGCTTTGAGGGATCTAATCCAAGGGGATGGGTGAGAAAAGCACAGAGATATTTCCAGTTATTGCCCACTGTTCCTGACCATGAACGTATTATTCTAGCTTCTATTTATTTTTCTGGGGTAGCTGAGACATGGCTGCAGAATTTGATGGAAACTAAACCACAGCTAGAATGGGATCAATTGATTGAGGAGGTTTTAAAGAGGTTTGATGTAGGGGATCGACAGATGATTGTGGGGGAGTTTCATAACTTGAAACAGAGTGGTACGGTAGAAGATTATTTGGTCAGATTTGAGGAACTTAAGTCCCAATTGCTGTTATTTTGCAAGAATTTAACTGAAGATTATTTCATTGCGGCTTTTATTTGTGGACTGAAAGAGGAAATCAAGGCTTCAGTATTTGCTCACAAACCTCAAAATCTGAGTGATGCTGTCAGCTTTGCAAAAAATCAGGAAGCGGCTGTAGAGGCTTTACTTGCAAGAGCCAGTGGGGGGTTCAAACATCCTACTCATCCTAAGCCAACCATGAAGCACAGCAGTCATAGCAATTCAGTGAAACCATGGAACACTGGTTACAAAGGAACTAGTAACAGTAACAAAGTCTTCTCAAGCCCCAGAAAATACTTGACAGCTGCAGAAATGAGAAACAGAAGGGAGAAGAACCTTTGTTACAATTGTGATGAAGTTTACACTCCAGGACATAAATGCACACAGAAACAAGTGTTCATCATCATACCAGAAGATGATTGGGAAACGGATGAGCCACCAGGGATTGATGAAGAAGGGACAGATAATGAGGAGGTCACTATAGCTATACATGCTATTTCCTCCAAGAAAAGCTCTCATATGTTTAAGATGGAAGGTATAATTGAAGGGATAGATGTGAGAATGATGATTGATTGTGGGGCTTCTTCTTGCTTTGTGGATGAACAACTGGCTATGAAACTGAAATGCAAAAAAGTACCAGCTAAACCAGTAAGGGTAAGAATGGCTGATGGAAGGAAGATGGTTAGTAGTGTGATTATTCCAGAATTAAAATGGGAAATGCAGGGCCATGAGTTTGTCTTTCCAGTAAGAACTCTAGATTTGGGAGGATATGGGATGCTATTGGGAGGGGATTGGTTAAATGATCATACCCCAATACACTTAGATTACAAAGATAGGAGTGTCACTATCTCCAAGGGTGAAGAAAGAGTGAAGTTGCAATCACTATCAGGGAATGCTGAGCTGAAATATCTTACAGATGAAGAGTTGAAGGAGTTGATGGAGGAAGAGAGTGCTGGAATGTGTGAACAAATTTTCTCATTAACCATTACAGCAGTGGAAGAGGACATTCAAGGGGAAGGAATGAAAGAATTGTTAGATCAATACTCTGAGGTGTTTGAGGAACCTAAGTCTCTACCTCCAAGGAGAGAAATTGAGCATCAGATAGAGCTGAAGACAGATGCTCAACCAAAGAAGCAGCTACCCTACAGATATTCACATACTCAAAAGAATGAAATAGAAAGGTTGGTGAAGGGGATGTTGGAGGAAGGAATAATTCAAACAAGTCAGAGCCCTTTTGCTTCACCTGTCTTGTTAGTTAAGAAGAAGGATGGCACATGGAGGATGTGTGTTGACTACAGGTATCTGAACACTCTTACAATTAAGCATAACTTCCCAATACATGTTATTGATGAACTTTTGGATGAGCTTCATGGAGCTAAGTATTTTTCTAAGATTGATCTCAGATCAGGATACTTTCAGATTAGAATGAAGGATGCTGACATTCCTAAGACTAGTTTTGTGACACATAATGGTCATTATGAGTTCCTTGTCATGCCATTTGGACTGTGCAATGCACCCTCAACATTCCAATCACTGATGAATCAGGTCTTCCTTCCTTATCTCAGAAAGTATATCCTAGTTTTCTTTGATGATATATTGGTGTATAGTAAGAACTGGAATGATCATTTGAGACATTTGCAATCTGTATTGGAGATTCTCAAAGAACAAAGACTATATGCCAAAAGAAGTAAGTGCAGCTTTGGTAGAGAGAAGGTGGAATATCTAGGCCATATCATCTCAGAAAAGGGAGTATCTACTGATCCAGAGAAGATTAAGAGTATGATACAGTGGCCTGCTCCAAAATCTGTGAAGGAACTAAGAGGATTCTTAGGCCTCACTGGTTATTACAGGAAGTTCATTCAAAGCTATGGGTTAATCAGTAAACCATTAACAGATTTGCTAAGGAAGGATAGCTTTGTTTGGAGTGAGAAGGCTCAATTGGCTTTTGAAAAGCTCAAAGAAGCTGTGACAACAACACCAGTGCTAGTACTTCCTGACTTCAAGAAAACCTTTGTTTTGGAAACTGATGCTTGCAAGGATGGCATTGGGGCTGTGCTGATGCAACAAGGTAGGCCTATTACCTATCTTAGTAAGGCTTTAGGGGAGAAGAATCTGGGGCTTTCTGTGTATGAAAAGGAATTTTTGGCCATACTGTTAGCAGTGAACAAGTGGAAACACTACTTACAAGGGAATCATTTTGTGATAAAGTCTGACCAGCAGAGTTTAAAACATATGCTGGAACAACGATTAGGTACAGCTTTGCAGCAGAGGTGGATTTCTAAATTGCTGGGGCTGGATTATGAGGTGCAATACAAGAAAGGGGTTGATAATGTAGTAGCTGATGCTTTGTCTAGAAAAGAGCATACTGAAGAAGATTGTGCACCTGTGTCCTCAGTAATTCCAGCTTGGGTCACTGAGATCAGTGAGTCCTATGTCAAGGACTCAGTGTATTCACAAATCATTCAAGCCAAGTCTGTGGATAATATGGTATTTCCAGAATTCCAGTGGAGTGGGGGATTATTAAGAAGAAAAGGGAGGATTTGCATTGGTGATAACACTGAGCTGAAGCAAAGGATTATACAGACTTTACATGACACTTCTTTAGGAGGACATTCAGGAATTGTGGGAACTTATCAAAGGGTCAAATCCATGTTCAATTGGTCTGGTATGATTAAGGATGTGGAGCAATGGGTTAAAGAGTGTGATGTTTGTCAAAGATCAAAACATGAAAATGTGAGATACCCAGGGCTATTACAACCCCTTCTAGTCCCTGAGCAAGCTTGGACACACATATCAATGGATTTCATAGAAGGACTCCCAAATTCAGAGGGTAAAAATGCTATCATGGTGGTTGTAGATCGTTTCAGTAAATACAGTCACTTCCTAGCAATCTCACATCCATTCACTGCAGAAGGAATAGCTAAATTGTTCTTAGATAACATATATAAACTCCATGGGATGCCCCATACAATTGTATCAGATAGGGACAGGGTGTTCACTAGTAAATTCTGGAAAGAATTGTTCAAAAGGTTGGGAACTACATTGGCTATGTCAACAGCATATCATCCTCAGTCGGATGGGCAAACTGAGAGAGTAAATCAATGCTTGGAAAGCTATCTGAGGTGCATGTGTCATTTGAAACCCAAATTATGGAAGAAGTGGCTGTCATTAGCTGAATTTTGGTACAATACTAATTACCATTCCAGTTTGAAGATCACTCCTTTTCAGGCTTTGTATGGTTATTCACCAAGGAAACATATCCTAGGGCCATATGATGATAGTGTTATGCCTGAAATCAATGAATTCTTGCAGGAGAGGGCCAGATTCAGTAAAGTGCTAAAAGAAACTTTGGAGTCTGCTCAAAACAGGATCAAAACATATGCTGATAAAAACAGGAGTGAAAGAAACTTTGAGGTGGGAGATATGGTTTATTTAAAGCTTCAGCCTTATAGGCAATCATCTGTGGAAGTAAGAAAAAATTTGAAACTAGCTCCAAGATATTTTGGACCTTACAAGGTAGAAGCTAAAGTTGGTAATGTTGCGTATAAGCTGAATTTGCCCACAGGAAGCTTAATACACCCTGTCTTCCATGTTTCATTACTCAAGAAGAAGATTGGGAGTAAGAAGGTTGTTAGTTCGGAGTTGCCTGAAATGGCTGACAATGGAGAATTCAAGATATTCCCTGCTGCAATTCTGGAAAGAAGGATTATTCCCAGAAATAACAGACCAGTAGTTCAGCTGCTTATTCAATGGGTACACTCTGGTCCAGAGAACGCTACTTGGGAAGATTATAACACTATCACTCGCAAGTTTCCAGCTTTTGATCCTTGTGGACAAGGATCTCAAAATGAAAGGAGTAATGTCAGGTTTATGGTTAATATGGCGGGTATGGAGCAATTGAACCTGAGCCGTTGGATGGCGTTTTATCGTAACCGTCAGATTAAGTTTAATGAGAGGAAGCAGAACGACGTCGTTACTACTAAGGCTGGGGAAATCGTAGTCGTTGGACAAAACACTGATAATCCAAGGGTTGTGATTTGTTTGGCTAAAGAAGAGATCATGACCGTTGATGATGAGAAGAATCCTACGGTTAGGGAAAGGGATGAACACCAGCTCATTGGAGGGGACCATCAGACGGTTATGCAGGGAGAGTATGCAACGGCATTGCAGGAATGATGCTTTTTGGGATGGTGACTTGCTTTAGATGTTGGTGTCTTTTGCCTAGATATATATATTGGATTAGCTCAGCTTAGGGGGCAAGCAATATGTGAAGTTTCTTCTAATTCCCATCTTAGAATTCTTCTTCTTCCTCACCTCATGCTCTGTTTTCCTGTATTAAGCTGTTATTTCCTATTTCATCAATACAATTCCATTCAGTTTCCATTTACATTTTGAGTATTTAGTAATTACATTACACAATACCTCCACCAAGACCCCCACCTTTGCCGAAATCACCACCAATACCACCACCTTTGCCGATGCCGCCACCAAGACCTCCGCCCTTCCCAATACCTCCGCCAAGACCCCCACCTTTGCCGAAACCGCCGCCCTTAACAATACCTCCACCAAGACCCCCACCTTTGCGGAAATCACCACCACCTTTGCCGATGCCGCCACCAAGACCGCCGCCCTTTCCAATACCTCCGCCAAGACCCCCACCTTTGCCGAAACCGCCACCAACACCACCCCCTTTGCCGATGCCATCACCAAGACCACCGCCTTTTCCACCACCGCCACCAATACCCCCGCCCTTTCCAATTCCACCACCAATGCCACCACCTTTCCCAATTCCCCCACCTATACCACCACCCTTTCCAATACCTCCACCAAAACTGTCACCCTTTCCACCTGCTCCACCAAGACCACCTCCACCCCCGCTACCGGAACCACCACCGCCACCGACTCCCAAACCCTTCTCGTCATCATAGGTTGTCCTAGCAACAACCACACTCACAACAAAAGCATGAAAACAAAGTAATGATAGAATTACAACCCTCATAGCTCCGCTTCCGATCATTTCAAAGGACAAATCAAATTTCCAGTAATTCAAAGTTGTTTGAAAATAATTGCATGGAGAAGGGCTTTATATACTTGTTAAAGAATAAATGAAGTCCATTCATAAAGCAGTTTTCGCATTGAATGAGCTCAACGACCACCAGAAATCAACGTTTTTGGTGTAAGAACACTTTAATAGCGGAGCTGCCTTTTCTTTCCATTTAAAGTATGAATTTCATAAGCTGATCTCACATGGCTGGTGGCTTGCAGAACTAATATTACAATCCAATGAAAACGAGATCATATTCTCACCAATAAAAAAAAAAAAAACGAGATCACACATTTTGTGGAATTTAAAGTGAAACCCGGACACCTCTAATCCACTTAACACTTTTAAAAATATTATTTCATTGCGTTATATTGTATCGTATGAAACATTTCTTACGTGAATTTTTATTTTTTAAAAATCTGTATCATCGTATTAGTATCATGTAGTATTCATATAGTCGTATCCGCATTTATGCATCATGCCTAGACACATGCATTATTATTTTGGGAAAATTACATCTGACTATCCTGCTAGATAGGGTAATTACAATACAGTTCATCTTTATCCCAAAATTACAATTTAGTCCCTAAATGTTATGGACCGTTTGTGATCCATCTATTCTATTAGGGTTCAGTTATGTTTGACTCTATTCTCAAGGACTACATTGTTATATTGATAATATTTAGGGATCGTTTTGTTAGAATGTGTATATTACAGGGATGAATTTGTTATTTTATTCATAAAATTAATGGAAGGATAGACCCAACCCTAACGGAACTTTGACGGAATAGAGGGATCACAAACGGTTCATAACATTTGGGGACTAAATTGTAATTTTCGAATAAAGATGGATTACGTTGTAATTACCCTATCTAGCAAGGTAGTCAGACGTAATTTTCCCTATTATTTTTTTTCATATATAATTCATATTCTTGAAATTCCTAAATTTTAGCTTCATTTAATGGAGGAGTAAGTTTAAATAGTTCAAAGTTGAGTATCTTTGATATAATTGTATATATATTTTTATTGGTTCAAATTTTCATATAATTGTTAGTATCGTCTTTTCTTTATAATTAGGAAGTATTAACCATGGATAAGAACTTGAGTTCACATAAGTAAGATTTCGGTTTCGAAACCTATGGACATAAAAAAAACTACCTTAGAAAAGGTCTCCATAAAATTAGTTCTTTACTCAACTAGGTGTGAAAAAATTTTAAGAGATCAAAATAGAAGTATTAGCCTATTAGGACCCATTTATAAATAGTTTTGAAAATATAAGAATTTATTATCTTGTTGCGTCTTATTATTGCAATTTTGTTATGTGAGAAATTTGATAAAGACTGTTTTGTTATTGAGAATTTTAAGAAAAAATGTTTTTACCTCATCGTATTCGTACTGGTGTCTCATAAATTAATAGTCGTACGTATGGGTTTGGCAAAATAAATAGTAACTATATAAAGAATGTATTATCATTACCATTTTTAATGTATAAATACTTTTAAAAATATTATTTTATCGGGTCGAATACTTGTGTCCACATTTTCCACGTGAGAAATTAAAAAAAATCATGTCACCGTATTTATATCATATCTTGTTGTGTCAGTGTGACAATGTTTATATCCATGCATTATAAATTACCCAATATACTTATATATCATAAAAAAAAAAGTAACAAATTGATTAGAAAAGAAATGTAAAACATTACTTATAATTATATATAAAATTAGTTAAATTTTACCATACCGGCTTCCCCCCCCCCCCCCCCCCCCCCCCTAATTTTCAAGTTCAAAAAATAATATGTATCAGTAAACTGTGCAGGCTAGATATTAAATAAAGGACCATGCTATTCCTTTTCTTTCTCTCTTTTTTTTTAAAAAAAAACAGAAGGACCCTGCTATTTCATAATTGAAAATTAATGTTTTACGGCTCAATTAATTGTGATTTCTATTATTTATCGGCCATGGACTAAAGTAAGTTCTTACATTAAATGTGAGGGCAAGGTACTTCATCTGCATGTGAAAGATAATGATTTTGAACAGATTTTCACTAACAGAAATTAAAATATTAATTTACCTTTCCAAAATGAAATAATAAATCTACCATATTTTAAATAAAACCAGGCTTCGGGCATACCGAGTCATTGCAATCGAGAAAATTTAATTATATATGAGTTCCAATATTGTACGATCGTTTTTAAAAATATTATTTTATCGTATTATTTTGTATCGAATGTTCATATTCAATACTATCTATATCTAATATTTTCAAGGGAAAAATTTTTAACAAAAAAAAATCATACTATCCATTCGTGTCGCACATTGGCCGTATCCATTCATCCAACATCATAATATGCAAGTGATAGGGGGAGGAAGTTTTGCGTTTAAAGATGTAAAAATATTTGATGATCTAATTAATATTTTGTTAATCTAGGCTTAATTCCTAATTGTGGACAAAATTCATAGCAAAACTCATTTAAACATCTCATTTGATATATACTTTTCTGTTAAATTATTTTTATAAATGCTGAGTTTCGATATAATGATATTGTAGTTATAAATTTAACTCAACTGTCAGTGGAGGTGTACATAAACTTGCATAGAATACATAATCATACTGAATTAATTCGTCCAAAAATTGTCGGTTGAAAATTTTTAAAAAATAATTGTGCATACAAAACATTATAACATGCTACTTTCGAGTTCCAGGTCAGGTGATGGATCTAATCACTACAACAAATTATCAAATTCGCAACGATTTTTTTAGCAACAAATTTATTTTTATTGTTAATAATTATGTTTTGGCAACAAAAAGTAATTTTCGTTGTTTTTTTTCTCACTTATTTAGCACAAAAAAATATTTCGTTGCCAAAGTCATGTGTCTCTCAACCGTCACTTTTAAATCTTATTTGGCAATAATTTTAACAAATTGCAACAAAAAATTTTGTAGTTAAAATACAACTCTTTTGGGAACAATATGGAATCGTTGCCAATAATAAATTTCTACAACAAAATATAATTGTAGCTAATAATGTCCTTTGTGCAATGAAATTTGTCGTTGAGAATTCTTGTAAAAAATTAGCTATGATATTTAATAGTTGCTAAATATTTAACTTTTTCCAACAAAATATTTTGTTGCGGTTGTAGTTTTTTGGGCGACAAAGTATATCGTTGTTAATACTTTCATAGATTAGCAACGATTATTATTGTTGAAAAATATTAAGTACTTTTGACGATAAAAACTTTTGTGGCAAATACATATTTAACAAAATTATAAAAACCAAATTAATTATATAATGAATTTTCTTTTTGTAAACATTACGTCTAGCCAAGTTGGTTTGGGGTCACTTATCTCTTGTTGTCAACCCGAGTTCGACTTGTGCAAAGAATACAATTAAATAATATATTTTAAAACTACATTCGCAACAAAATTTATTTTGTTGTTGTAGAAAAATAAATTTAAGCACGACAAGTTTTTCGTTGCAAAATTTATTTTGTTGTAGAAAAATACATTTAAGCACCACAAGTTTTTCGTTGCAAGATGTAACCGGTTATAACCCTATGGCTTTTGTCGGTTCTTAAAAAAAAAAAAAAAGAAGGTTTTTCATTGCAAAAATACCAAATATATTGTTGTAAATAACAATAAATTATAACTTTAAAACAATTTATTGGCAACGAAATGTTGAATTTGCCTAAAAAAAAATATAAAATTAGCAACAATAATATTTGTTGCCTTTTTACAATGAAAAGTATATCGTTGTCAATTTTACATGTATACGCAACGATATTGACTTTTTGTTAACATGAACTTTTAGTAACAAGGATTTGTCAACGAAGCAACAAAAATATTTTATTGTTAATAGAATTGAGAACGAAAAAATATACTTTTGGCGATAAAAATATTTGTCGGTAAAAATGAAATTTCTTGTAGTGAATAATACCAAATAGTTTAAATCGCAACCCGATCATAATATGTATATTGGTATTTTATACACAATTATAATTATATAAATATACAATACATAATACAATTATTATATGTGTATTATACAATATATATATGTATATTTTTGTGTTGAACATATATTATATAAATTCAAACTAAGTTATACCGTATAACATTTATGAAATTATATTATTCATTTAATTATGTATAAATTATGTTTTTTTCATCTACTTATAAATTATTATGTATTAATGTCGAAATAAATTAAAAATTAGAATAAGTTTTCATACTCTTTGTATTTTTTAATTATTGAATTAAAATTGTCAGTATAAATTTTTTTATAACACGTCAAACTGTTAATCTGCCTACTTTAAAATTCGTCCAACTCAAATCGTTCGATTTGAAAAAAAATATGAGTTATTTAAGGTTTATATTTATGAATCCACATTTTAGGTCAGGTGAAATTTTATGTAGAAAATCGCTCGTACCCGATCGCGTACGTCCTAGCAGTCCTTCCGATGGAACCTCTCCTCAAATTTCAGGAGTATTTAATTTCGTGAAAACTTTAGGAAATGGATTTATAAGTGATAGAATAAATAATATGTTAGGATTATGTATATAACACTCTATAATTAAAATAGGGTCCCACTATGTCATTTAATAAATCTTAACTATATATTATTGCATGCATATGATTTTACATTTTATCAAAAGGGTTAATTTCGAACGTCACATTTTTATGTTCTTATATTAATACGTTTTATTCCTTTACTTTGAATTTAAATTAGTGTAATTGTTTCCTTAACTTTTAAAAAATATCACACTTATAATATTTTTTAACAAACTTTGACCTCATTTTTCTCTCCATTAAAGCAACCAAAGCAAGGCACAACCATCGTGTATGTCTCTTCGAGACAAACAAAGCTCCTACCCCAATCGACAGTATTGACAGTCGAAAGCCATTGCAAAATTGTACTTGCCATACGTGCACCTCTTTGATCAATTACCAAGTTTGATTTCAAGACCACCGTTGTATTCTTTGTTTCAAGAGTTTTGGTTTGAAATTCGCTTTCTATAAAATACACTTTTTGTTAAAAGGAGTTAATACATCTTCCAAAAATCCAAAAGACAATTGTACCAATTCAAAAATTAGGGGATATTTCCACTATTCATATTATAGAAATATCAACTGCTCATTATGTATACTATACAATATTAACAAATATCTATACTATAATAATATATAGAAAGGTGTGTTTAATCCAATAATTTTTTAAAATTTTGAATTATTTTAATTGATTAAATTATTTTAATGGTAAGTTATTTAGTAATAATTGTAATATTTAATTTTTTTAAACAATTCAATAATCATATCAATTATGTCCTTAATTTACCAAATCTTTTAAAATTGACAACTTAACTATATATCCTTATTTATCTTTTAGGATTTTTTATTTTTATTATAAAAATTCTAAATACTAAATAAATATAATAGTCTTTCTCCTTATTTCATTTATTTTAATTATTCTCATGCCTATCACTTTCTCTCTTCATCCTCACTTCCGACCTCTTTCACTTTTGTTCTATGATGCACGGATACGGACACGGCGACACGGACACGACACGATACGGATACGGCGACACGGATTTTTTCTTGAATTTTCCACGTGAGGAGTGTCGGACACGGTGTCGGACACGAGTATCCAACACGACACGACAAAATGATATTTTTAGGAGTGTCCGTGCATCATAGCTTTTGTTTTTTCTTTTGTTTTTATTTACTATCTTTTTTATATATAATTTGTTGTTGTCAATTTTAATATTTTTTTAAAACCTTTTTGTTTATCTTTGTGATAGTATTTATTGGGGGAATTTAGACTTTTTTTTTTGTTTTGTTTTATGAGTTTGTCTAATCTTTTCAACTTTTCATTATTGTAATTTTAATACTTAATAGGTTTTGTTTATTCAAAGAAATTTATTATATTTAATGATTGTATTTAAATTAATATTTATATTAACTTTTTATTTGATGCACTCGAATTACTCTTGAATAATCTATTTTTAAGTATTTTAATAATTATGTTTTTGACGTAAAATATATCTTTGCGATAGTTCGTGCAATAAAATAGTATTTGACGCTTACTTTTTTATTTCTATTTGCATTCGTTTTTACATTCAAATTGTATAACTTGAGAGATTATTTTCAATTTTCCTTTTATTTATTTTATTCCATAACACTAAATTTTATAATATTTCTACTTTCTCTTCTTTTTGCTTTATTTTATTTCAAATTTTGTTTAGTTATTATATATACTTATTAGAAGTTAACTTTTCACTTTTTAGAAGCCTTATTTTAGCCCTGAGGACGCGAGTGACGAAGATGCGAATGATCGCTGTTACATGGGCGTCACATCGACGACCAGACCTGCCCGGATGTCTGGGCGCCTTCTAAGGCCAGTGAGAATTCCTAAGGTTTCACTTCGCATGAGGGGCGATTATTATCTTTCCACCTGTAATTTACATGGGGACATCTCTGGCTCCCCTATGCTTCTTTTCTACTTTTGTGGTGTCATTTATCTTGCTTGTGTTATCTCTCGAGGGCACCACTGTCTGAACAGTATCGTTGATCCCTGGATCATGCACCTTTGTACCGTTTTTTGGCTTTGGTTGATATATATGAGGTGGAGGCCTCGGTAAAAACTCCCCGTTCTTAAAAAAAAAAAAGTTAACTTTTCACTTTTTAATTGTTTTATAGATTACTTTAATTGTTGTAGTTTTTGTTAATAAATTTTCTTCTCTATTTACTATATTTTAACTTGAATTTTAATTTTTTTTCCTAACTATATATATATATATATATATATATATATATATATATATATATATATATATAAAAGTATATGCATCATATATTATATAGTTTTCAATTTGTTTGTGCGGGTCACCGAAAATTCTTTGATTTATTTATAAATATATTTGAGATTCTAATAATTTTTGATTTATTTAATTTATGACTTCAATACTTATTATAGTTATGTTTATATTTTTATTTTAATAATTTTTTAAAATTTTATGTATTCTATTTTTTTAATAGTTGAGCGGTTTTCTTTTCTATTAACTAATTTGTTTTTCCCGAAATTAAAGAAATATATTATATTTTCATATAATTTTTATTTTTTAATATTTAATATTACTTTTTAAAACCATTTATTTTTAGCTTCTACTTTTTAGAAATGTTATCTATTACTTGTATATAACTTTCTCAACTTTCAAAAAAATTTAATCTGAATTGTAATTTGGTTGGATTTTTTTTTCATTAAATTTTCAAAAAAAACTACATTGTTTATTATATTTATAATTATTTATAACTTTCACTATTTTTGAATAATTTTTTTCGTTTGAGGATCTTTAATGCCATTGCAAACCAAACAAATGCATTTTCTTGTGTTTTTTTTCTTCTTACTAGATTTAGAATAAATTAATATATTAATTACTTTATTGATTATAAATATCTTCAAATGTAATCTTTCTTTTTAAACTTTACTTATTATTCATTTCCTTTAAATTTAGTTTATGATAAGGGGAAAATCGGGGGTTTATGACTGGGCTCCACGTGTCTTGCCACGTAAGAAAACGGAGCCAGGTCAGCCTCTCGAATCCGACCCAGGCCTGTTGGTCTTTCGAGCCAGGACTTGGTCTTCAAGGAAGAGCGGTTACGTGGTAGGCGATGGAAGATTTCGACCCAGGGTCCCTTTTCGACCAAGAGGCGACCGACCCAGTCGTCCGATCGACCCACGCGCTACTGGACAACCCCATTCAATGCACGTACCACCTGTAGCAGGCCGCATTAATTGCGGCCGCGCCAAGTACTATGTCAGGCATCCTGACAGAAGCAGACAAACAGTGCTTTAACTGGAAAAGCACTGTTCCGACCACCAGCTGTCGCTCTCCCACCAGACCAGATCCACACTTTCTTGGAGGTGTACTTGCACCTAGGGAGTCCGTCTCTCTCCTATATAAGCCCACCCCAGCCATTGCCAATGGTAAGCTTTTCTTCACATTCTGAGTCCTTACTCACTTTGCATTCTCGACCCAGAGCTTGAGCTGACTTGAGCGTCGGAGTGCCAAAACGGGTTCAACCCCCACATTCCCCCCGTTTGGCCTTTGAGCTCACGTTTGTTCCATCATTTTCAGACTAGGAAAGCATCAGAGTTGCCTCACGCAAACAAATATCTTGGGTGATTGGGAGTCCTAATCTGCAGTCCAGCGCATAGCCAGATTTTGGCGTCATCAGTTTATATAAATTATATTGATTATTTACTTATTATTGTTTTTGTTACTTTACTTATTGTATACTTAATTTAAATATAAAATTAAGAAGAGTTCGTTTATCAATTATGCCTCTTTGTACTTTATAAATTTAAATGTGATATGGACTGATCATAATAATAATAATAATAATAATAATTTTGTTGCCAAGTCTCAATATAATAAACTATATCCAAATTAATATATATTTTAAAAATAAATATCAAAGTAATATATATTATTTTGGATTTACTATATACATATCGGATGATTTTCTATTTCCTATATTTTACATAAGCTAACTTTCTATTCTAAAATAAACTATTTTTTATATAAAAACTACGCATAACATGGGATACCTGCTAGTTATTAGTTATTACATAATAGAGTATATATTTAAATAAGTTTATAAATCAGTCTCTCTCTATATACTCGACACCAACCAATATTTGGATAACGTGTTTGTAAAATCAATTAATTAATTATTATATAATAACGTTTGTGCCGTGATTAAGCAACGTTATCTTCGATATATAAAGTTTATTTAAACTATGATACGGCTAAGCTTTGGTAGCTTTCATTAATTTGATAATGACATAATCTAATATTGGTTTAATTATACCAACCTCTAACGTACAAGATACTTTAAAAATAATTATTTTTTCGTATCGTATCGTATCGTGTCGTATTTAATATTCGTATTGAGTCGAACATTTCTTATATAAAAAATTTCAAAAATATATAACTATATCCTATCATATTTATATACTTATATCCGTAGTAGTAGAATGTAATCAATGACCGGAGGGACACACATGCGAGCGTGCAACTACCTAATCCATTAAGTTACATTAGTTAGAAGGTGGACCCATATGTTGTGGAATCACCTCCATCAAAAAGTTTCATAAACATGTTAAGGACGAGCTCTTGGGCCTTAGCTAGCCTAACGACTAATATTCATGATGAATAAGTTACCTTACCTGTCAATTATATCTGAATCTCATATAATTCGATGTATTTATATTTGAATTCTTCTCAGTTTTAAAAACCATACTTTTATGTCCTTAGAATTTATTGACATATTTGCAATCTAATAATATTCATGGTTAATTCTATCGAGAGATGAAACGTCTTTTTTAAAGATTTTTTTAATACGTAGAATTGGAGTCGTCTTCACCGTTACCATTTGAGTTATATATTTTTTGATTGTATTGGTTTCATAAGATTCAACCATCTCAATTGCTTGTCATCAATAGGGGTTGATCAAGTGGTTTGAGGGTTATTTCTCGAATATAATAACTCTTGTTCGAATTCCTTTGGCCACTTGGGATGTGTATTAAAAATAATATATATTCGAGACTCCCAGCTTATAAAAGCCATCTCCACCACCAACATGGTAAGCTTTCACACCCATACATTCTGCACTGCATCCTTTATACACCTTAAGCTCAGTTCACCGTCTGACTTGAGCGTCGAAGTACCAAAACGGGTCCAAACCCCATATTCCCCCGTTTTGGTCTTGAGCTCAAGTTTGCTCTTCTTTGATAGTCCAAGTGCTTCGGAGTCCATCCATGTATACAAATTCTTAGGTGATTGGGAGTCATAATCTGTCGTCTAGCACATAGCCAGATTTTGACACCATCATATAGAATTTAAGTCGTCTTTAACTCTACCACTTGAGTTATATATTTTTTTGATAATTGCGGTGTTCTATGATATTTTAATAAAATTTAGCAATCTCGATTATTCGATATAAGCCCTTTTGATAAATTTTGGTAAAACTGATAATTTGATTCATAAGTATTAGTTTGAGTACCTCTAAGGGGTCATGTACTAGGCATGACTTGATTATGCTTGGAATGCTAACGTGTGTCAGTGAAACTAAACAAACACACATTTACAGTTCATGTCTTCTCATGTGCTAGAGTCATGTCTGTTATTGATCGGTTGTTTACATGGTAGGTATGTTAATGTTGGAAAAACGGAATCAGAAAGCAGCGAAAATTCTAAAATTTTCCAACAAAAGGATTGAAACTCGCAATCATGAAACTGTGACTGAACCTACGTTTCTCCTTCATACCTTGAACTGACTTGAGCGTCGGAGAGCCAAACTGGGTAACACCCCCAGTTCCCCCAGCTTGGCCTTCTGACTTTTATTGTGCTTGTCCCAACAGGTAGAACCCCCTTTCTCATTTCCGACGAATCTCCGGCGGTTTCCTCCACAACTACAAATCGTAAAGTGATTGGATTCGGATCCTCACATTCTGAACCCATCATTTTTGGCGCCGTCTGTGGGAAACCGCTTCTCCACCCCTTTCTTTCTTTTTGTTGGTAGAAGAGCAAGCACACTCTCACCCTTTCCAGTCATGGTCGCTACAAGGTCTGGAGCCGTGGGAGGAGGAGATAACGCCTCCCAGGACGCCAATATTATTATTCCCTCCACCGCTACTGGTGGAGCCCCGCCTCCTTCCGTCACCGTTGGTGGAGCACCTCCCGCCGCAGGAGTGACTCCGCAAGCAGAGTCTTCAATACCTCCACCTACACCGCCGGCACTGCCGATTCCCGCCGCCGCTGGAGGAGTCTCTCTCTCTGCTCCTCCGCAGCTTGCTCAGAACCCATGGGTCCATCCCCAGGTGAATCTCGGAGTGCAGGGTTACATGATGCCCCCACCTGGATATACCCTCACCCCGGCTGTTATGGTGCCGCCGGTCCAGCCGTATCATGCCGGTCAGATCCAGCTCCCGGTGGTGATCCCCAGGGAGATTGAAGGAGTGGAGTTACCTCCACTAACCACCCAACAGTTGAGGGCTCTCTATGCCCAGTGTGAGGTTCAGGCGGCCCAGGGAGCATGGGAAAGGTTCCATTCCATGTACTTTCCCTCTGGGCAGGCCACTCAAGTTGCTGCCCCTTTGGGCGGACAACAAAATTTTCCCCTCAGAGAAGCCCAGGCTGTCCTGAGGGCACAACCACCGCCACCACCAGCCAGAGAAGCGCCCCAGCAGGAGGGCAACGAGCGTCCCTCCATGGGCAGGAATAAGGAGCCCACGGAACGAGTTAACGAGAATGAAGGGGACTCTTATGTCTCCAGAAGGGGTTCTCGAGCCCCCAGGCACGGGGACAGACAAGGGGAAGTGAATCCTGACATCCTCGCGGCTGTGCAAGACCAGCTGCAGGGTTTAAAGGATATTGTGGGACAGCTCTCACGAGGGCGATCAACTCAAATCTCCCCTAGTCGGGATGAACGGGTTGACGCCAGAAGCGCCCGTACCAAGGACCCCCCACCAAAGGTCCCCCACCGCAAGGAGCCGGAGGAAAACTTCGGCACGTATGAGTACCACCCGTTGGCGAGGGGCTCGCCCCTTGTGAAGGAAGTTTTGATGGCCCAAGCAGGCATGGCCAAAATCCCCACTTCCATCAACCGATACGACGGGACGACTGATCCATCTGAACACTTGGATCATTTTTTGCATCTCATGCACCTCTACGAGCATTCCAGCAACTATTGGGCGAAAGTCTTCGTCACTTCCTTGGTAGGAATGGCTCAGGAGTGGTACAAACGACTACCGCCACGCTCGATTCACTCATATGAAGAGCTGGCTCATGCTTTCCTCAACCTCTTTAATTCTTTGAAAGCTCCAGTCACCGCACCTACCGCGCTTTATAACGTGGTGCAAGGCAAGAACGAGACTCTACGCTCGTTCTTCGCCCGCTTCAACAAGGAAATCCTACAGGTGGAGAGGCCTTCTATGGATTTCTTGATCCCAGTACTCTTTCAGGCTGTGGATCACAAGCAGTATGTGAGCAAGAAGTTTGCCGATGCCATTGTAGAAAGGAGGCCAGGGACCCTCATGGCCTTAAGAGAGGTAGCCGAGCCGTTCTTCGCGCTCGAAGACATGTATGGGACGAATGGTCCCCGGCATCACAGTCCAGCCAGGAACGAGCGACCCCATCACGAGCGGGGACGGGAGGTGGTAGCCAGGAAGGAGCGCCCTCAAGAGCGCCCGAATTCAGAAGTCTACAACCTCTCCGATAAAAAGCTCTTTAAAAGACCCATCAAGATAAGGGAAACGGACTCGCTCAGGCGCTCGAGCAAATACTGCGCATTCCACAAGCAGAGGGGGCACGACACGGATGAGTGTCGCCAGTTGGAAGCTGAGATTCAGAGGCTCGTCGCAGGGGGCCACCTGAAGGAATTCGTCAGGGTGCTCGAGCGTTACGATGAACGCTGCAACGAGCGCGCTGGAGGAAGAAGGAGGAGTCCGTCCCGATCGAAGAGCCCCAGGGGTAGGGGACCCCCTGAAAGCAGCAGCCGCCGGGGCAGTAAAGGAAAAGCCCCTGAGCAAGAAAACGAACCTTTCGCAGTCATAAATATGATTGCAGGAGGCTCGTCAGGAGGGGATTCCAACGCCTCCCGGCGGAGGTATGTCCGGAGCTACAACCAACGCCCAGCAGTGCCTAAACCCATCTACGCCATCCAGAGTTCAAGCGCTCAAAGGTCAAGAGAGAATGATGTAATAGGCTTCGATGATAGGGATTTAGAGCATATTGTAACACCCCATGGGGAAGGTATAACCTCCGATTGCCCCATGGTGGTTAGTGTAGATGTACACAATCACGTTGTAAAAAGGGTGTTGGTGGATAGTGGAAGCTCTGTTAATGTTTTGCCTTATTCTACATTTTTAAAGATGAAGGCTGACCTTCCGCTCGAGCCTCTCAAAACAGCCCTCATTGGCTTTGGAGGCTCGGAAGTTGTCCCACGAGGGCAAATTCACCTAGCTACTTCATTCGGCCGAGCCCCTCAGCGCAAAACACTCTTGGTAACATACACAGTGGTGGAGATTGACATTCCTTATAACATCATAATTGGGCGCCCTGCCCTCGTGGATTTCAAAGCCATCATCTCCACCTACCACCAGAAGATTAAATTCCCTACCTCCGAGGGCGTAGGAGAAGTACTGTGCAATGTGCGAGAGGCTTGGGAATGTTACATGCTGTCCCTTAGAAAGCCAAAAGCGGAGAAAACCTTCCAAATTGGTTCCACCAAGAAATCAGTGGATTTCCCCAATCTAGATGAGGACAGCCCAGCATGGAAAAGGGCGAAGTTGAACAAGAAGAAGAACAAAAAGAAGAAGGGAGACAACGTGGAGAATCCCCTCGAAAGTGCACCACCAGGGACCGTTGGTGGATCGTCCTCGGAAGGAGACGAGCCAGTAGAGGGTGGATCCGCGCTCGGTGATCGCTTGACAGGAAAGAAAAGGGCGCTCGAACTTCCTCGCCCTGAGATAAGGATCGAACCCTCGGAGAAGTTCCTTACCATTGAGCTGGAACCCGGAAACAAGGATAAGACTACTCAGATAGGATCTAACCTCTCGGGGCCTTCTCAGATTATGATGATTGACTTCCTCAGGGAAAACAGTGATGTATTTGCGTGGAAAGCCTCCGACCTCACAGGGATTGACCCGAGCGTCATTGTCCATAGGCTTAATGTGGATCCCTCTTTCAAACCCATCAAGCAGAAAAAGCGGGATGTACATGGCTTTCGAAAGAAAGTCATTGAAGAGGAAGTTAATAAACTCCTGGAGGCTCAATATATCGAGCCCATCTTGTACCCGGAATGGTTGTGTAATGTCGTTTTGGTGCCCAAGAGCGCGAGTAAATGGCGCATGTGCAACGATTTCACTGATCTCAACAAGGCCTGCCCTAAAGATCCTTACCCGCTGCCCCGGATTGACCAATTGGTGGATTCGACCGCCGGCTGCGAGCTCATGAGCATGATGGACGCTTTCCAGGGATACTATCAGATCTTTATGGCCCCAGAAGACCGCCCCAAAACCTCGTTTGTTGTCCATCTGGGGGTATATTGCTTCTTAGTCATGCCTTTCGGACTCAAGAACGCCGGAGCTACGTATCAACGGCTCGTCAACAAGATGTTTGAAAAAGAAATTGGAAGGTCCATGGAGGTTTACGTGGATGATATGATTGTCAAAAGCGAGCGCCAGGACTCCCACTTGGAAGATCTCAAGCGCACTTTTTCAATCCTGCGTCAGTATGGGATGAAGTTGAACCCTTCGAAGTGCACCTTTGGAGTACAAGGGGGAAAGTTCTTAGGGTACATGGTCAGTCAGAGGGGAATTGAGGCCAATCCGGAGAAGATCAAGGCCATATTGGAAATCCCCTCCCCTCGAAATTTGCGGGAAGTGCAAGTCCTAGTAGGAAAAATCATCTCGTTGAACAGGTTTATTTCGCGCTCGGCGGACAGGAACCTTCCCTTCTTCAAAATTTTGAGGAACGCACGTAACTTTGCTTGGACAGAAGAATGCGAAAGGGCGCTGCAAGATATGAAGGCTTACTTATCAAGCGCACCACTGCTGACTAAGCCCGTCGAAGGTGAAAGATTATTTATGTATCTTTCCGTTTCTTCCGAAGCCACAAGCGCGGTTTTGATCGCTGTACGGGAGCGGAAACACTTACCTGTCTATTATCTGAGCAAAACATTGTAAGGAGCCGAAAAGAAGTATTTGGAAATTGAGAAATTCGTGTTTGCTCTTATTAACGCCTCAAGAAGGCTGAGACCTTACTTTCAAGCGCACTCCATAACGGTTCTCACCGACCAACCCTTGAAGCAAGTGTTGTCCAAACCAGATGTGTCTGGAAGATTAATCAAATGGGCCATCGAATTGAGCCAGTTTGACTTATGTTTCGAGCCCAGGACCGCGGTACAGGCTCAGGTTGTAGCTGATTTATTGGTCGAACGCTTTGGTTTAGAGCCCACCGTTGCGGAGAATGAGGGGTTATGGGTACTGCACACAGATGGTTCCTCAACCTCTCAAGGGGGAGGAGTAGGAGTAGCCCTCAGAAACCCCGATGGGATTGAGCTGGACTTTGCAATCAAGCTGGATTTCCAAGTCACTAATAACGAAGCAGAATATGAAGCCCTCGTGCAAGGATTGAATATTGCTTTTCAGAATGGAGCCTCCAGAATCACCGCTTATGTGGATTCACAGTTAATTGCGAGCCAGATTGAAGGAACTTATGAGGCTCGAGAAACCACCATGGTACAGTACTTAAGTAAAGCCAGAGAAATCATTGGAAAGTTCAAGGAATTTCATCTACTTCAAGTACCGCGAGGAGAAAACGAGCGTGCGGACGCTCTGTCAAAGTTTGCGTCAGCTTTAGAAGGCACTTCTGAGCGTTCTGTCACGTTCCTTAGAACTGAGGAACCTTTGATCAGGGAAAGGGTCGCCATTGGAATAATCGCTATGATTGATCCAAACGAGCCCTGTTGGCTTGACGACATCGTCGTTTTCCTTAGGGATGGAATTCCTCCCACTGGCAAGGTGGAAGCTAGGAGAGTCCGAAGTAAGGCCCCTCGTTTCGCTTTGGATCGCGAGGGGAGGTTATTCAAGAAATCATTCTAAGGACCCCCAATGAGATGCCTGAGGCCCTCACAGGCGAAGGAGACGCTTGAACTCATCCACAATGGAAGCTGTGGGAATCATTCCGGAGGGCGTATCCTGGCGAAGAAGGTTCTGAGAAGTGGGTTTTATTGGCCTACAGTTCTCCAAGATGCCATTGAATTTTCGAGGAAGTGCCCTAAATGCCAATTTCATTCAAATCTCCCTCAATTGCCAGCCGCACAGATGATCCCAATAGACGTCTCTTGGCCTTTTGACCAGTGGGGAATAGACATCGTGGGCCCCTTGCCCATGGCTGCGGGACAAAAGAAGTTTGTCATTCTAGCCGTCGACTACTTCACCAAGTGGGCCGAAGCCGAAGCCGTTGCAAAAATCACTTTCAGGGTTGTGAGGGACTTCATTTGGAAAAACATCATTTGCAGGTACGGCATACCGAGGGTGCTTATCTCTGACAATGGATCCCAGTGCATAGCAGCCGACACACGAGAATGGTGTTCTGAGTTGGGGATCGAGCAGCTATTTACCTCTGTAGGACACCCGCAAGCCAATGGGCAAGCAGAAGTTACCAATAGGATCATCTTGCAACATCTGAAAACCATGCTTGAGAGCAAGAAAAGTGAATGGGCTGAGGAGCTGCAAGGAGCGCTTTGGGCTTATCGCACCACCCCACGAGCGGCCACTGGAGAAACACCTTACGCGCTCGTTTATGGATCAGAAGCGATGATACCAGCGGAGATAGTAAATGAATCCGCTCGTGTCGGCTATTTCGAGCCTCAGCTCAACGATGGCAACAGGAGCTTGGAGTTGGACTTGCTGGATGAAAGGAGAGACAAAGCCTGGGCTAAGATCCACCATTATAAAGCCTCTGTGGCCCAACAGTACAACAAGCGTGTGAGGGAAAGAACTTTCCAGTTGGGAGACTTGGTTTTGAAGAAAGTGGAAGTGTCCAGACACGTGGGGAAATTGGACCCCAATTGGGAAGGCCCATTCAAGGTCGTACAACTCAGAGCTAACAACACTTACACCCTGGAGACACTTCAAGGTGAGCACTTGCCTCGCCCTTGGAACGCATGTAACCTCCGGCGGTTTTATGTTTAAAAGCTCTTTGCGGAACATGATGTAACAACCCTCTTTGTTGGGTTCCTCTGTACTTCCAATTGTGAGTAAGTTCCACTATAACTTTTTCTTAATTGTTCTAACATTATGCTTCTTTGATAGTTTGAATGGATGAGACCCATGTCCCTCGTTTTCACGAGCGTGGTTGGCAATCCCTTCCTATATGAATGCTGATATTTCGCACGGGTTACGCTGGCCAGCACTCTACTCCGCTTGAGGGGACGCCCTCATAAGGATAGACTGGTTACGCTCATAACCAATTAAACGAGATGGGGAAAATCCTAGTAGGCCTTGGCCGTTTCTTACAACGCCTTGCGCTCGAAAGTGGGATCCCTTGCAGACGGAACGTCACAAGTCTTGAACGAGGGCAACCTCTAAGTAAGACCCTCGTAAATACTCAAGACTTAGCATAATTTCCGAGAATAAGAAGAAGGTCCCCAAGTCTTGAAACAGGGCAATCTCACAATAAGACCCTCACGACCGCTCAAGACTTAGACAAATTTTCAAGACTTATAACAAAAACAAAATTTATACAAGTCTTGAAAGGGAGGGCAATCTCACAGTAAGACCCTCACGACCGCTCAAGACTTAGACAAATTTTGGCAAAAGTTTATGCAAGTCTTGAAAGGGAGGAGGGGGCAGTCTCACAATAAGACCCTCACGATCGCTCAGGACTCAGGCAAATTTCCAAGATTTACAGAAGTTAACAAAATTTCTCAAAGTTCTAAAGGCTTATCAGAGAAATAAAACATCCACAGAGTATGCTACACACAGTCTTATTATTACAAGATTTGTTCCAGCCAGCTCTAAGTATGAGTTCTGATTCACAAGTAAGCAAAAGAACAAAGTTACGAAGAATAGAATATATATTCATTGCAAAAAAATCTTACAAGACAAAGGGCTCAAAGGCCTAGGAAGTATTGTTTCAGAAGAAAGAAAAGAGGCATTAAAACAGGAAATTACATAGAAAATTTATAAGAGGAGAGTCTCAGGCGGCTGGAGCAACGTCTTCATCAACGATCACCAGTATATTCTGGGCCACGGGGCCATAAACTGGGCCCTCAAGCTCTTGCGGTTGGGCTTGGGGATCGTCGGGCTCATTGGCACCAGGAACGGGGGCGTTAGCACCCTCAGCAGCTGGGACAGGGGCATCCTCCACGATGGGCGCTTGTGGCTCATCTTCAGGCGGGTCATTTTGAGCGGATTGAGCAGCATCCCCTGACGGATGAGAGTCCGTGTATTCATCTTGGATAAGTTTCACCAAGAAATCATACTCCAACTCAGCAATGGTGTCCGCAGGGTCATTGGGATCTTCATCCTCTTCCTCACAGCGCTTGTTGAACATGAGCCCTGTGCCCTCTGCTCCCCTCATAGCCGGGTCAGTTAGCCCCTTGTGGATGCCCTGCTCAACGGCCAGGTTGAAGGCATTCTGGGCCTCATCCAGGCAGTGCAACGAGGCTGCGAAGTTAAAGGCCTTTGAGTGGCAGAATTTGATAAGGGCCTCCTTGTTCGCACGTTCCAGACTCCGAGGCCACTCGCTCATGGTGTCGTTGAATTTCCTCTCAGCCTCCAGAGCCCTCGTCTTCCAGCTCTCCAGCTCAGTCTCCGCCTTCTTGCGACGCTCGTCAGCCTGGACCAATTTGCCGCTCAAGCTGCTTCGAGCGCCCTCCACCACCTGAAAATCCTCCTTCAGTTTTCCCAGCTCCTCCTCCATTTTATTGTACAAATCCTTGAGGGATTCATACTTTGCAATCTCAGCGTCCAGCTCCGCTTGAATCTGAGCCGGATCGTTGGAGCGGGCCATCTTCTTGTACTTGGCCTTGCGCTCGGCATAAGTGGAGGCTCGCATTTGCACATTTCGGAGCCGGGGAAGAACTTGCTGCATAAATTGGAGGAAAGGGAAGTGTTAGCCAAAAAATGCTAGCTTACAGAAATTAGCAAAGAAAGCAAGGAGTGATGACTTACGGAGATTAAGGCGTGGGCCGCGTCGTAGGTCACTTTCTCCACAGACTCACTGAAGAGATGCCGGTGGTCCGCCGAGAATTGGGCCCTGTCGTAGAGATTCTCGTTGACGGCTTGGGCGAGCGTGCCAGGCCTTAGCAGAACTGGCCCACCATCGGGGGCACCTGTGAAGTCCTTGTCCCCTCGTCGGGAGAACTCCCATAAATATTCCTCCTCTGAAGAGGAAGTATCTCCCTCGCCCTTGGGGCCCTCGGCCACCTGCTTGCCCTTGCCTTTTATTGCCACTGAATCGGGCATCCTCTTCCTCTTGCGGGAAGGCCTACTGGCGCTCGGTGGGGCCTCGGTTATTGATAGGGTGGTTGTTGGCCTCGTTTGTTCTGCAGCCCAAGGAGGTTGAACGCCTCCTGCTCTCTCTGAAGTCAACCGCCCCCTGGTCTCTCTGTTGGCCAATCTACTCTCCCCTCGGCCGCGAGGGGGTTGAACCTCTGAAATAGCGTTCGAACTGGCGCCCTGACTACCGCTACGAGCGTCTCCGCGATTGCTACGGTTGCGAGGGCGCCGTTGCTCGCTCTGTTGATCCCCTTGCTGGGCTTGATTCCTGTTGGCATGAGCAAAGCGAGCGGCTTGTCTGATTCCTCCTGCCATCTCTAATATAGCAACTCCTGCAAAAATGGGAAGTACAAGGGTTATAAATCCTTAAACAGAATTATTAAGTGTGCAAATTACAAGTACAAAGATACAGTTAGTGTTCCTATCTAAAGGTTAGCGCCCTAGGAATCTAACCATCTCTCTCTATATCGCGAGCCGGAGGGTTGTCAAGGAAATAGGGATCGTTAGAGAGGCCACACAGGAACATGAGCTCCTCGTCATCTATCCAATCTTTCGCTTGAATGAGGTGGCCCTCGTCCCTCAGGGCTGCTGCCAGACTCTTGGCCCAATCTTTGGGGAGTGCGGGTTGCAAGCGGCTCTTTGCAAACGAGCCCCATTGCGTGGACACCCCAAAGCCCTCTTCTGTTGGGGCCTTGACGAAGATGAATTTCTCCTTCCAATTGGGGCCATAGGTGCTCGAGGGCGAGTTGATCAGTTTCATATGGGCCTTCGCCTGGACGTAGTAAAAACCAGCCTCGGGAGATGAACGAGATGAGCTGACTACTTGAAAGAGGGCGTTGAAGTTCCGCAAGAAGGGCTCGTAACCCATGCTCCTCATCAGAATCACAAAGCAGGTTAAGAGGGCCAAGCCGTTGGGCACGATTTGTGATGGACAGAGGCCCAGATCATTCAACAAGTGAGCCATCGAGATCGAGACAGGGAACCTCAAGCCTCCTGAACTCACTGTGTCCACGTAGACAGCCATTTCGCCTGGAGGCGGATTGTTGGCCCGCTCATGGCTTTCTGGAATTCTCCATGTATAGCGCTCGTCCCAGTAGATAGGAGCCAACATCGTTTTCACTTCTCCCAAAGTAACTGTGCTGGGAGTTTCCTCAGGAGTGCGCTCGGTGGCCTAGTAGCCTGATCCTTCACCCTCGTTAGGCCCTTTGGATTTCTTGCTCTTTCCTTTATTACGGGCTCTTTCTGAAGGCCCTGTTATGACCTCAGCCACTGGAAGCGGGGTCGAGACGGCCACCGTCACAGTATGGCGGTGAGGGTGAGTGGCACTCTGAATTATGGGGAGAGTAACCCCTTGCCTTTCTGCATCCATTACTAGGTTCATCTCCTCAAAGAGAGGATCCACTCCACCTGAATTCCTATCCTCCATGGCCATCACTGCAGCCCCCAACTCCTCATCTCTGGGGGAATCGGGGGAAGAGGAACTCTCAGTGGCCATTTCATGGATTTCACGGGCGAATTCCTCAACATGTTGGTTAGCCATGGCAGAGGCTGAGATTTGGGAGAGATTTAATCTGGGTTAGAGAATGGGAGTTTTCTGGAAAGAAATTAGGATTCCCTAAAAGAGTAAAACCTAAGGGATTACAAAGTCCTAAAGTCCGAATCTAAAGTTAGCAGAGTTAGAAAATTACACTGGAAGTTTACCTTGAAGGTTTCTGAGAAAATCTGGGAGAGAGGTTGGAGATGCTCTAAGAACTGGTGTGCGAGAGAATTCTTTTTGCAAAGGATGCTTGGAAGTTCAGAATGCGTAAAGAGTAGCAAGATTTCAGAATCCCGTACTTATAGGGATGGGAGTTGGTACCTTTCTCGGCAATGAATTCAAAATTGTAATCATTTCCCGCCTAGGAAACCGCCCACTTTATGGAACCGCCACATGCTTTCCACGCGCCCCACGCGCACCCGCATTTAATGCACTGACGTTTCGAATGCTTCAGAATAGTATAACATTTAATGCGGGAGCGTTACGAGCGGTCAGTTGAAAAGACCGCATTAATGGCGCAACCAGAAGAAAAATCGCTCAACACGCCAAGCCTTATGCGAGCGCTACGTGCAAGAGATAGAACGTGTCAAAATTCTACAGTCCTTATCACTAAGGACTACAGAATTGGGGGGCAAAATGATGGGGTCAAAATACAATCGTCCCACGCTAGGACACGTGGCATCACCGAGATGATGACGCCTGTCTCCCCAAGGTTGCACCCATCAGCACCCGAGCGCTAAGCCCAACGAGCGCAATCCTTCTTCGAGAGTTAAGCCCACGAGCGCTGATACTCACACGAACGCCATTCATACTGTATGATTGGCACGTCCACAAGCCAAGGGAGCCCTCTTCGAGCGTCACACTCCCTCAGAGTGGCCTCCCCTTCTGGCTCGCTACTTGAACTGGAGCCTTCATTCCCCCCAGCGGATATCTTGGCTTCCAGTACTCCAGGTTGTCACGAGCGTGCTCTTAAGCCCTCGTTACCAACCACCCAAATGGCTCTCTGACACATCGTACATGCCCGCGCACCTGCCACTGTTGCCAGCACCAACTTTTGGCCGCTTTTGCAGAAGATTCCTCCTAGGTTTCTCTCTCATGGCGCCACGTGTTAGGGCAACATTCGGCCAGGACCACTTGAGGCAAATGACCAAAGGGCCCTTGACCCTCAACTATAAATAGCTAAAGTCATCTTCTACACTGGTAAGCAATCTTCATCACTGAAACTGTGACTGAACCTACGTTTCTCCTTCATACCTTGAACTGACTTGAGCGTCGGAGAGCCAAACTGGGTAACACCCCCAGTTCCCCCAGCTTGGCCTTCTGACTTTTATTGTGCTTGTCCCAACAGGTAGAACCCCCTTTCTCATTTCCGGCGAATCTCCTGCGGTTTCCTCCACAACTACAAATCGTAAAGTGATTGGATTCGGATCCTCACATTCTGAACCCATCATATATGTATATTTTTGTGTTGAACATATATTATATAAATTCAAACTAAGTTATACCGTATAACATTTATGAAATTATATTATTCATTTAATTATGTATAAATTATGTTTTTTTCATCTACTTATAAATTATTATGTATTAATGTCGAAATAAATTAAAAATTAGAATAAGTTTTCATACTCTTTGTATTTTTTAATTATTGAATTAAAATTGTCAGTATAAATTTTTTTATAACACGTCAAACTGTTAATCTGCCTACTTTAAAATTCGTCCAACTCAAATCGTTCGATTTGAAAAAAAATATGAGTTATTTAAGGTTTATATTTATGAATCCACATTTTAGGTCAGGTGAAATTTTATGTAGAAAATCGCTCGTACCCGATCGCGTACGTCCTAGCAGTCCTTCCGATGGAACCTCTCCTCAAATTTCAGGAGTATTTAATTTCGTGAAAACTTTAGGAAATGGATTTATAAGTGATAGAATAAATAATATGTTAGGATTATGTATATAACACTCTATAATTAAAATAGGGTCCCAATATGTCATTTAATAAATCTTAACTATATATTATTGCATGCATATGATTTTACATTTTATCAAAAGGGTTAATTTCGAACGTCACATTTTTATGTTCTTATATTAATACGTTTTATTCCTTTACTTTGAATTTAAATTAGTGTAATTGTTTCCTTAACTTTTAAAAAATATCACACTTATAATATTTTTTAACAAACTTTGACCTCATTTTTCTCTCCATTAAAGCGACCAAAGCAAGGCACAACCATCGTGTATGTCTCTTCGAGACAAACAAAGCTCCTACCCCAATCGACAGTATTGACAGTCGAAAGCCATTGCAAAATTGTACTTGCCATACGTGCACCTCTTTGATCAATTACCAAGTTTGATTTCAAGACCACCGTTGTATTCTTTGTTTCAAGAGTTTTGGTTTGAAATTCGCTTTCTATAAAATACACTTTTTGTTAAAAGGAGTTAATACATCTTCCAAAAATCCAAAAGACAATTGTACCAATTCAAAAATTAGGGGATATTTCCACTATTCATATTATAGAAATATCAACTGCTCATTATGTATACTATACAATATTAACAAATATCTATACTATAATAATATATAGAAAGGTGTGTTTAATCCAATAATTTTTTAAAATTTTGAATTATTTTAATTGATTAAATTATTTTAATGGTAAGTTATTTAGTAATAATTGTAATATTTAATTTTTTTAAACAATTCAATAATCATATCAATTATGTCCTTAATTTACCAAATCTTTTAAAATTGACAACTTAACTATATATCCTTATTTATCTTTTAGGATTTTTTATTTTTATTATAAAAATTCTAAATACTAAATAAATATAATAGTCTTTCTCCTTATTTCATTTATTTTAATTATTCTCATGCCTATCACTTTCTCTCTTCATCCTCACTTCCGACCTCTTTCACTTTTGTTCTATGATGCACGGATACGGACACGGCGACACGGACACGACACGATACGGATACGGCGACACAGATTTTTTCTTGAATTTTCCACGTGAGGAGTGTCGGACACGGTGTCGGACACGAGTATCCAACACGACACGACAAAATGATATTTTTAGGAGTGTCCGTGCATCATAGCTTTTGTTTTTTCTTTTGTTTTTATTTACTATCTTTTTTATATATAATTTGTTGTTGTCAATTTTAATATTTTTTTTAAACCTTTTTGTTTATCTTTGTGATAGTATTTATTGGGGGAATTTAGACTTTTTTTTTTGTTTTGTTTTATGAGTTTGTCTAATCTTTTCAACTTTTCATTATTGTAATTTTAATACTTAATAGGTTTTGTTTATTCAAAGAAATTTATTATATTTAATGATTGTATTTAAATTAATATTTATATTAACTTTTTATTTGATGCACTCGAATTACTCTTGAATAATCTATTTTTAAGTATTTTAATAATTATGTTTTTGACGTAAAATATATCTTTGCGATAGTTCGTGCAATAAAATAGTATTTGACGCTTACTTTTTTATTTCTATTTGCATTCGTTTTTACATTCAAATTGTATAACTTGAGAGATTATTTTCAATTTTCCTTTTATTTATTTTATTCCATAACACTAAATTTTATAATATTTCTACTTTCTCTTCTTTTTGCTTTATTTTATTTCAAATTTTGTTTAGTTATTATATATACTTATTAGAAGTTAACTTTTCACTTTTTAGAAGCCTTATTTTAGCCCTGAGGACGCGAGTGACGAAGATGCGAATGATCGCTGTTACATGGGCGTCACATCGACGACCAGACCTGCCCGGATGTCTGGGCGCCTTCTAAGGCCAGTGAGAATTCCTAAGGTTTCACTTCGCATGAGGGGCGATTATTATCTTTCCACCTGTAATTTACATGGGGACATCTCTGGCTCCCCTATGCTTCTTTTCTACTTTTGTGGTGTCATTTATCTTGCTTGTGTTATCTCTCGAGGGCACCACTGTCTGAACAGTATCGTTGATCCCTGGATCATGCACCTTTGTACCGTTTTTTGGCTTTGGTTGATATATATGAGGTGGAGGCCTCGGTAAAAACTCCCCGTTCTTAAAAAAAAAAAAGTTAACTTTTCACTTTTTAATTGTTTTATAGATTACTTTAATTGTTGTAGTTTTTGTTAATAAATTTTCTTCTCTATTTACTATATTTTAACTTGAATTTTAATTTTTTTTCCTAACTATATATATATATATATATATATATATAAAAGTATATGCATCATATATTATATAGTTTTCAATTTGTTTGTGCGGGTCACCGAAAATTCTTTGATTTATTTATAAATATATTTGAGATTCTAATAATTTTTGATTTATTTAATTTATGACTTCAATACTTATTATAGTTATGTTTATATTTTTATTTTAATAATTTTTTAAAATTTTATGTATTCTATTTTTTTAATAGTTGAGCGGTTTTCTTTTCTATTAACTAATTTGTTTTTCCCGAAATTAAAGAAATATATTATATTTTCATATAATTTTTATTTTTTAATATTTAATATTACTTTTTAAAACCATTTATTTTTAGCTTCTACTTTTTAGAAATGTCCGCACTTCAAAAATGGAACCCCGGTAAACCCTAAATTCCCTGTCCCATTTGTTTACGATTTACTCTCTCACCTGTACTAAACTATAATCTACATTACTATGCTGATTGATATGCAGGGACCATAGTGGACTGGCAGCACCACCCGCGTGGAGGAGGTAGAACAGGAGTAGAGATGATACATCTATTTTTTTGGGCTTTCAAACCTTGCATCGAAGGGTTCAAACATTGTCGGCCGGTCATCTGCGTTGATGCCACCCACTTGTACACCAAGTACAAACATAAGCTCATGATTGAAGTTTGTGTCGATGGGAACCAAACCATTCTTCCACTTGCATTTGCTTTGGTAGATGAGGAGTCTACTAGTTCGTGGGGATGGTTTCTGAACTTATTGCGCATGCATATCATAGGAGACTCCCACGGGTTTGTCACCATAATTTCAGATCGCAATAAAGGCATAATTAGGGATGTCACTGAAGGGTACGGGTCATTTAACGGTGACTGAGGATGCCACCGTTACTGCTTGAGGCACCTGTGTTCCAATATCAATTCCAGATTTCAAAATCCACAACTAAAAAATCTTTGCTGGGTTGCCGGTGCGGCAGCAGATGAAGTTTCATTCCAGCAGGCTTTCAATCGAATTCAGTCCATAAGTGCCGAAGCAGCTGATTATCTTACGAGTATAGACCTGGAGAAATGGACTTTGGTGCATGATGGAGGCCATCGATTTGGAACGACCACCATAAATCATGTGGAGGTACATAATGGTGTGCTAAAAGGAGCCAGACGTCTGCCAATTTGTGGAATTGTTGAGATGACGTACGTTAAGCTTACTACTTATTTCAACGATAAGTTACAATTAGCGAGACAAATAACATCACACGGACGTGCCTTCACACCATACGCGGATAGTATCTACCGAGAAAATGCTATGCATGCCGCCTCAAATATTATGCACATGGACAACCGTGATGATTTATCGGCCAATGTCATGACCGTAGGCGAACTAGGTCGTGTGTCTCGATTTTCTGTCACGTTGAGCACGAGGGAATGCAGTTGTGGATCTTGGAAAAAATCAGGAATTCCCTGCGCGCATGCTATCCAAGTCTGCAGACATGTCAATGAACCTGCTTCCCACTACATGCCATGGTATTATGAGATTGATCACTTCATGGAGACATATAGCGGTAAATTTTATCCTATATGGTCAAAAGAATATTGGTCGTCTGCTGGTTTTGAGCTTGTTCACGACCCAACAATGAAAGAGAGAAGGAGACGAGGTACAGATAGAACAACACGACTACTTAATGAAATGGACCAGCCGGGTCCATCTCGACGCAGATAAACGATAATTGTTTGGTGTATGTGATGCTTTAAACAAATGTTATGTTGTCACTTTATATTCAAGAAGACTTTGTGTAATAGCCACCTGTGTTATTATATCATATCAATAAATAAAATAGCTTGTATTATTTTTTATTTTCCAATACGTAAATTAATCGATACTAGTTAAAATATAAATAAAAACCAAAAATTAAATTATAATTACTTAAAGACAATTAAAAACAAATAATACAACCGAAAAAAAAAAAGTTAAAAATACATAACATAATTTACATATTAAATATAACAAGAAATGAAAAAAAATAAAAATAACCCAATTAACTCCTCACGCAGGGATAGACCAATTAATTAAAAAAAAATATTATTTTATTGGAGTCGCTGATGGCAGGAGCGACTCCTAATAAAATAATCAAAAAAATTATGAAGTCGTGGGAGAGATCCACGACTCCAATTAAAATAATACAAAAAATTGGAGTCACGGATGCTACCCGCGACTCGGATATAAATAATATTATAATAATAGGAGTCGCGGATCTCACCCGCGACTTATATTAAAATCTTAAATCCATGTAAAGCGGTACTACTTTATTAACTCGGAATAAAAATAATATTATTTTTGAAAATCTCTCCAAAAAATAAGATGTGTATTGGTGATGTAAAACATACTTTTTTTAAACTAGGGGGTTAATTAGGATAACTTTTGAATATATTTGGTCCTTTTTATTAATTGCCCCTAAGTTTTATTAGAATCTTAATCATATAAATTAGTTATTTTCTTATATTTTTAAAGTTTTAAATTTATTTGAGTCTTTATGATAATATTAATACTTAGTGTTCTATTTTATATAAATCATTACTTACGAGAGAAGATAATTAATATTTATGTGGAAAAAAGAAAATAATTAATTGTAGAAAAATATAAGCAGAGTCCTATTAAAAATGGAGATTTTCTAGTTTTAGAAAAGATATTTTTGTAAAAAAATATTTTTTTAAGTATTTAGGGAAATACTATCGGAGTCCACAAAGACCCAACCGAGATATTGCGGGAAAGCTCTGCCGATTTCACAAACAGCAAAAGGTGCTGGAAAAATATCGTAGTTAGCCATATTTGATGTACGATAATATTTTACAGTTATTAGGAATGATAAATTATATACTTTTAATTGCTAATGACATATTGTGTTTATCTGCATTATGATTTAAAATTATGTTATCAATGCATGTATATATTAGAGTTGATCCGGCTAAAAGTTTCGCTACTTATTAAAATATTTTGATAACTTTATTCTGGAATAAAATTTTAAATACTATCTCATACCCTACCAATCAATTTAATCCTGCAACATTGTGTTTGTTCACACTCGTTTGTTTAAGATTAGTAGATAGCTTTTTTTTTTTCTTTTTTTTTTTTTAAAAAAAAACTATGAATATCTTGTCAATTTTAAGTTTATGTGAACTATGGTGCAAATGTAAAAGGGAAGTATTAAAATATAATGTAGATATGTGGGAATTACTAAATCTTCGAATCAAATGATGCAGAGCTCCTTATGTAGTGGCAGGGACTTCCCCCTTTTCGAGAAGCTTTATTTTTGCATTATCAATGCTGAGTTTGTGAATGCAGATTTTAGATGTGCAAATATATATGGTCAGCCGTCAGCCGTCAGACACAATGGCAAATGTTTGTGGTGCAAGGCTGATACTAGATATCAACAAAAGGTGTGTATTTTTGTAAAATATGATTTTGATATTAATTGGGGTTTTTGTATTAGAGTTATTTACACCATACTCCCTGTGTGAGGTGAAATAGAAAAAAAAAATCCTGTGTTACAAAAATTAAAACAAGAAACCCTGTGTTTTCAAAATATTTGTATATCGAACCCTGAAAATTTATAGTATTGGTAGAACACTAATTTTCTCTATTTATTGGATGCGAAATAACTAATTTAACTTTTTATATTATGATATACATCATCTTAAATCTCTCTATATTGTTCAATATTTTTTTAAATGCACCGAAACTCTATACAAAATAAAAATTGCATGAAGAATCGTATAAATAAGTATAAAAAATTGTATATAGAGAGATATGAGATGATCTATATCATAATATAAAAGGTTAAATTAGTTATTTCGCATCCATAAATATAAAAAATTAGTGTTCTACCAATACTAGAAATTTTCAGGGTTCGGCATGTAAATATTTTGAAAATACAAGGTTTCCTATGTAACACATGGTTTTTTTTTTCCCCATTTCACCTAACACAGGGGGTATAGTGGAAATAACTCTTTTGTATTATGGTAAGGCGAATTGGGTGAGGTGTATTTTTGCTTACAGTAGCAAGATCTCATATGGAGACACTAGTAAAATTTTAACTATGATTCTTTATGTAATCTTGATTTCAATTGGTTTATCGTGCTACATATATGGTATTGGTTAATGGCCTTGTGGAAGGGAATTGGTGTTATTGCAAGCAAGATATGTTTTTTTCTTGGTTGGGAAGAAGAGAGCCCAGCTCTAAACTTCCTCAGAGATCATAATCCTGAGCCCTGGAGGCGCACAATCCCAGCTCTCAAACATGTATTGACGGCAAACATTTGATATATAATGTCCGACGCCGCCCGCCGGAATATAATAATATATCCCATTGCTAGAACATTGATAGAAAAAATAAATAATGGTCCTGAGGACACTGTCGACAAGCCAACCAGCCGTTGTGATAAGCTTCCTAGTCTTGGCTTTGAAGCCCGAAGGACTGGACACTCAAAGACGGGGCCAACTACTGGTTATTTAACCTCGGCTGATAGAGGGACCACATTGTTTTTAACGCCCATATGCCTTGTATTGTCATCCATTAATTTCATGGGCATTTTTGCACTAACATCTTGCATGATAGATGGATTATGGCGCATTGTACAAACTTTGCTTTTTCGGTTGGTTATATATGAGGTGGGGACCTCGTTAATCTCAAGGTCTCTTTAACCGGTTTGTTTAAAAGAAAAACAATATTAAAATATAATATTATAAACTGCACTATTAGGTATTTGTAATATTTTGGAGAAAATGGAGTATATCAGTAATTTCATAAATTTAAATAGGATGTAGATATAATTTCCCCTAATAATAACAAAAAAATCTTAAAATGATCGACAAATTCATGGTGGATAATACCAATTACCAACACAATTAATTTATAAAATTTTGCATGCTGGTAATTCATGGTTCGACTCCATGCAAAGTGAAAGTAGAAATATCAATGATGTCCTCCAATTTCGCCGCCCCCGCCACCACCTTTTCCAAAGCCACCCCCAACTCCAATAGCACCTCCTTTGCCAAAATCACCACCAAGTCCACCACCTTTCCCGAAGTCGTTTCCAATTCCGCCACCAAGTCCACCACCTTTGCCAATGCCACCACCAAGTCCGCCGCCCTTACCAATACCTCCGCCAGTACCACCTCCTTTACCAGAACCACCACCAATTCCACCACCTTTTCCAAAGTCGCCGCCAAGTCCACCACCTTCTCCGAAGCGTCCTCCACTGCCCAAACCAACACCCTTACCAATACCTCCACCAATACCACCGCCTTTACCGATGCCGCCACCATGACCGCCGCCCTTACCAATACCTCCACCAAGACCCCCACCTTTGCCGAAATCACCACCAACACCACCACCTTTGCCGATACCGCCACCAAGACCGCCGCCCTTTCCAATACCTCCGCCAAGACCCCCACCTTTGCCAAAACCGCCGCCCTTAACAATATGTCAGGTTTATGGTTAATATGGCGGGTATGGAGCAATTGAACCTGAGCCGTTGGATGGCGTTTTATCGTAACCGTCAGATTAAGTTTAATGAGAGGAAGCAGAACGACGTCGTTACTACTAAGGCTGGGGAAATCGTAGTCGTTGGACAAAACACTGATAATCCAAGGGCTGTGATTTGTTTGGCTAAAGAAGAGATCATGACCGTTGATGATGAGAAGAATCCTACGGTTAGGGAAAGGGATGAACACCAGCTCATTGGAGGGGACCATCAGACGGTTATGCAGGGAGAGTATGCAACGGCATTGCAGGAATGATGCTTTTTGGGATGGTGACTTGCTTTAGATGTTGGTGTCTTTTGCCTAGATATATATATTGGATTAGCTCAGCTTAGGGGGCAAGCAATATGTGAAGTTTCTTCTAATTCCCATCTTAGAATTCTTCTTCTTCCTCACCTCATGCTCTGTTTTCCTGTATTAAGCTGTTATTTCCTATTTCATCAATACAATTCCATTCAGTTTCCATTTACATTTTGAGTATTTAGTAATTACATTACAAATTGGTATCCAGAGCCTGACGAATCCGTACGGCCTGAAGCATGGCAGATGGGTTAAGGTCTAAAGATTTGCAGGAGTTAAAAGGATCTATTATAGAAGAAAGGGCCATAAGAGTGGCGACTGAGCAGAAAATGGATGCGAGGTTTGCTGATTTATCGGGAGCCTTGGAGAAGCTCACGATGCAAATGGGAGCCATTGCAGATCAAGTCCAAAACTATAACAAGAACAAATCAATACTTGGAGATGCCCTATCAGCTTCGAATGGGAAAGATGGAGGATCTGCATCTAACAACTCTACACATACAGAAATGCAGTCTCAAGGCAGTTATGGAGGTAATACTACATCCCATAAGTATATTGATTTTCCCAGCTTTGAGGGATCTAATCCAAGGGGATGGGTGAGAAAAGCACAGAGATATTTCCAGTTATTGCCCACTGTTCCTGACCATGAACGTATTATTCTAGCTTCTATTTATTTTTCTGGGGTAGCTGAGACATGGCTGCAGAATTTGATGGAAACTAAACCACAGCTAGAATGGGATCAATTGATTGAGGAGGTTTTAAAGAGGTTTGATGTAGGGGATCGACAGATGATTGTGGGGGAGTTTCATAACTTGAAACAGAGTGGTACGGTAGAAGATTATTTGGTCAGATTTGAGGAACTTAAGTCCCAATTGCTGTTATTTTGCAAGAATTTAACTGAAGATTATTTCATTGCGGCTTTTATTTGTGGACTGAAAGAGGAAATCAAGGCTTCAGTATTTGCTCACAAACCTCAAAATCTGAGTGATGCTGTCAGCTTTGCAAAAAATCAGGAAGCGGCTGTAGAGGCTTTACTTGCAAGAGCCAGTGGGGGGTTCAAACATCCTACTCATCCTAAGCCAACCATGAAGCACAGCAGTCATAGCAATTCAGTGAAACCATGGAACACTGGTTACAAAGGAACTAGTAACAGTAACAAAGTCTTCTCAAGCCCCAGAAAATACTTGACAGCTGCAGAAATGAGAAACAGAAGGGAGAAGAACCTTTGTTACAATTGTGATGAAGTTTACACTCCAGGACATAAATGCACACAGAAACAAGTGTTCATCATCATACCAGAAGATGATTGGGAAACGGATGAGCCACCAGGGATTGATGAAGAAGGGACAGATAATGAGGAGGTCACTATAGCTATACATGCTATTTCCTCCAAGAAAAGCTCTCATATGTTTAAGATGGAAGGTATAATTGAAGGGATAGATGTGAGAATGATGATTGATTGTGGGGCTTCTTCTTGCTTTGTGGATGAACAACTGGCTATGAAACTGAAATGCAAAAAAGTACCAGCTAAACCAGTAAGGGTAAGAATGGCTGATGGAAGGAAGATGGTTAGTAGTGTGATTATTCCAGAATTAAAATGGGAAATGCAGGGCCATGAGTTTGTCTTTCCAGTAAGAACTCTAGATTTGGGAGGATATGGGATGCTATTGGGAGGGGATTGGTTAAATGATCATACCCCAGTACACTTAGATTACAAAGATAGGAGTGTCACTATCTCCAAGGGTGAAGAAAGAGCGAAGTTGCAATCACTATCAGGGAATGCTGAGCTGAAATATCTTACAGATGAAGAGTTGAAGGAGTTGATGGAGGAAGGGAGTGCTGGAATGTGTGAACAAATTTTCTCATTAACCATTACAGCAGTGGAAGAGGACATTCAAGGGGAAGGAATGAAAGAATTGTTAGATCAATACTCTGAGGTGTTTGAGGAACCTAAGTCTCTACCTCCAAGGAGAGAAATTGAGCATCAGATAGAGCTGAAGACAGATGCTCAACCAAAGAAGCAGCTACCCTACAGATATTCACATACTCAAAAGAATGAAATAGAAAGGTTGGTGAAGGGGATGTTGGAGGAAGGAATAATTCAAACAAGTCAGAGCCCTTTTGCTTCACCTGTCTTGTTAGTTAAGAAGAAGGATGGCACATGGAGGATGTGTGTTGACTACAGGTATCTGAACACTCTTACAATTAAGCATAACTTCCCAATACCTGTTATTGATGAACTTTTGGATGAGCTTCATGGAGCTAAGTATTTTTCTAAGATTGATCTCAGATCAGGATACTTTCAGATTAGAATGAAGGATGCTGACATTCCTAAGACTAGTTTTGTGACACATAATGGTCATTATGAGTTCCTTGTCATGCCATTTGGACTGTGCAATGCACCCTCAACATTCCAATCACTGATGAATCAGGTCTTCCTTCCTTATCTCAGAAAGTATATCCTAGTTTTCTTTGATGATATATTGGTGTATAGTAAGAACTGGAATGATCATTTGAGACATTTGCAATCTGTATTGGAGATTCTCAAAGAACAAAGACTATATGCCAAAAGAAGTAAGTGCAGCTTTGGTAGAGAGAAGGTGGAATATCTAGGCCATATCATCTCAGAAAAGGGAGTATCTACTGATCCAGAGAAGATTAAGAGTATGATACAGTGGCCTGCTCCAAAATCTGTGAAGGAACTAAGAGGATTCTTAGGCCTCACTGGTTATTACAGGAAGTTCATTCAAAGCTATGGGTTAATCAGTAAACCATTAACAGATTTGCTAAGGAAGGATAGCTTTGTTTGGAGTGAGAAGGCTCAATTGGCTTTTGAAAAGCTCAAAGAAGCTGTGACAACAACACCAGTGCTAGTACTTCCTGACTTCAAGAAAACCTTTGTTTTGGAAACTGATGCTTGCAAGGATGGCATTGGGGCTGTGCTGATGCAACAAGGTAGGCCTATTACCTATCTTAGTAAGGCTTTAGGGGAGAAGAATCTGGGGCTTTCTGTGTATGAAAAGGAATTTTTGGCCATACTGTTAGCAGTGAACAAGTGGAAACACTACTTACAAGGGAATCATTTTGTGATAAAGTCTGACCAGCAGAGTTTAAAACATATGCTGGAACAACGATTAGGTACAGCTTTGCAGCAGAGGTGGATTTCTAAATTGCTGGGGCTGGATTATGAGGTGCAATACAAGAAAGGGGTTGATAATGTAGTAGCTGATGCTTTGTCTAGAAAAGAGCATACTGAAGAAGATTGTGCACCTGTGTCCTCAGTAATTCCAGCTTGGGTCACTGAGATCAGTGAGTCCTATGTCAAGGACTCAGTGTATTCACAAATCATTCAAGCCAAGTCTGTGGATAATATGGTATTTCCAGAATTCCAGTGGAGTGGGGGATTATTAAGAAGAAAAGGGAGGATTTGCATTGGTGATAACACTGAGCTGAAGCAAAGGATTATACAGACTTTACATGACACTTCTTTAGGAGGACATTCAGGAATTGTGGGAACTTATCAAAGGGTCAAATCCATGTTCAATTGGTCTGGTATGATTAAGGATGTGGAGCAATGGGTTAAAGAGTGTGATGTTTGTCAAAGATCAAAACATGAAAATGTGAGATACCCAGGGCTATTACAACCCCTTCCAGTCCCTGAGCAAGCTTGGACACACATATCAATGGATTTCATAGAAGGACTCCCAAATTCAGAGGGTAAAAATGCTATCATGGTGGTTGTAGATCGTTTCAGTAAATACAGTCACTTCCTAGCAATCTCACATCCATTCACTGCAGAAGGAATAGCTAAATTGTTCTTAGATAACATATATAAACTCCATGGGATGCCCCATACAATTGTATCAGATAGGGACAGGGTGTTCACTAGTAAATTCTGGAAAGAATTGTTCAAAAGGTTGGGAACTACATTGGCTATGTCAACAGCATATCATCCTCAGTCGGATGGGCAAACTGAGAGAGTAAATCAATGCTTGGAAAGCTATCTGAGGTGCATGTGTCATTTGAAACCCAAATTATGGAAGAAGTGGCTGTCATTAGCTGAATTTTGGTACAATACTAATTACCATTCCAGTTTGAAGATCACTCCTTTTCAGGCTTTGTATGGTTATTCACCAAGGAAACATATCCTAGGGCCATATGATGATAGTGTTATGCCTGAAATCAATGAATTCTTGCAGGAGAGGGCCAGATTCAGTAAAGTGCTAAAAGAAACTTTGGAGTCTGCTCAAAACAGGATCAAAACATATGCTGATAAAAACAGGAGTGAAAGAAACTTTGAGGTGGGAGATATGGTTTATTTAAAGCTTCAGCCTTATAGGCAATCATCTGTGGAAGTAAGAAAAAATTTGAAACTAGCTCCAAGATATTTTGGACCTTACAAGGTAGAAGCTAAAGTTGGTAATGTTGCGTATAAGCTGAATTTGCCCACAGGAAGCTTAATACACCCTGTCTTCCATGTTTCATTACTCAAGAAGAAGATTGGGAGTAAGAAGGTTGTTAGTTCGGAGTTGCCTGAAATGGCTGACAATGGAGAATTCAAGATATTCCCTGCTGCAATTCTGGAAAGAAGGATTATTCCCAGAAATAACAGACCAGTAGTTCAGCTGCTTATTCAATGGGTACACTCTGGTCCAGAGAACGCTACTTGGGAAGATTATAACACTATCACTCGCAAGTTTCCAGCTTTTGATCCTTGTGGACAAGGATCTCAAAATGAAAGGAGTAATGTCAGGTTTATGGTTAATATGGCGGGTATGGAGCAATTGAACCTGAGCCGTTGGATGGCGTTTTATCGTAACCGTCAGATTAAGTTTAATGAGAGGAAGCAGAACGACGTCGTTACTACTAAGGCTGGGGAAATCGTAGTCGTTGGACAAAACACTGATAATCCAAGGGTTGTGATTTGTTTGGCTAAAGAAGAGATCATGACCGTTGATGATGAGAAGAATCCTACGGTTAGGGAAAGGGATGAACACCAGCTCATTGGAGGGGACCATCAGACGGTTATGCAGGGAGAGTATGCAACGGCATTGCAGGAATGATGCTTTTTGGGATGGTGACTTGCTTTAGATGTTGGTGTCTTTTGCCTAGATATATATATTGGATTAGCTCAGCTTAGGGGGCAAGCAATATGTGAAGTTTCTTCTAATTCCCATCTTAGAATTCTTCTTCTTCCTCACCTCATGCTCTGTTTTCCTGTATTAAGCTGTTATTTCCTATTTCATCAATACAATTCCATTCAGTTTCCATTTACATTTTGAGTATTTAGTAATTACATTACACAATACCTCCACCAAGACCCCCACCTTTGCCGAAATCACCACCAATACCACCACCTTTGCCGATGCCGCCACCAAGACCTCCGCCCTTCCCAATACCTCCGCCAAGACCCCCACCTTTGCCGAAACCGCCGCCCTTAACAATACCTCCACCAAGACCCCCACCTTTGCGGAAATCACCACCACCTTTGCCGATGCCGCCACCAAGACCGCCGCCCTTTCCAATACCTCCGCCAAGACCCCCACCTTTGCCGAAACCGCCACCAACACCACCCCCTTTGCCGATGCCATCACCAAGACCACCGCCTTTTCCACCACCGCCACCAATACCCCCGCCCTTTCCAATTCCACCACCAATGCCACCACCTTTCCCAATTCCCCCACCTATACCACCACCCTTTCCAATACCTCCACCAAAACTGTCACCCTTTCCACCTGCTCCACCAAGACCACCTCCACCCCCGCTACCGGAACCACCACCGCCACCGACTCCCAAACCCTTCTCGTCATCATAGGTTGTCCTAGCAACAACCACACTCACAACAAAAGCATGAAAACAAAGTAATGATAGAATTACAACCCTCATAGCTCCGCTTCCGATCATTTCAAAGGACAAATCAAATTTCCAGTAATTCAAAGTTGTTTGAAAATAATTGCATGGAGAAGGGCTTTATATACTTGTTAAAGAATAAATGAAGTCCATTCATAAAGCAGTTTTCGCATTGAATGAGCTCAACGACCACCAGAAATCAACGTTTTTGGTGTAAGAACACTTTAATAGCGGAGCTGCCTTTTCTTTCCATTTAAAGTATGAATTTCATAAGCTGATCTCACATGGCTGGTGGCTTGCAGAACTAATATTACAATCCAATGAAAACGAGATCATATTCTCACCAATAAAAAAAAAAAAAACGAGATCACACATTTTGTGGAATTTAAAGTGAAACCCGGACACCTCTAATCCACTTAACACTTTTAAAAATATTATTTCATTGCGTTATATTGTATCGTATGAAACATTTCTTACGTGAATTTTTATTTTTTAAAAATCTGTATCATCGTATTAGTATCATGTAGTATTCATATAGTCGTATCCGCATTTATGCATCATGCCTAGACACATGCATTATTATTTTGGGAAAATTACATCTGACTATCCTGCTAGATAGGGTAATTACAATACAGTTCATCTTTATCCCAAAATTACAATTTAGTCCCTAAATGTTATGGACCGTTTGTGATCCATCTATTCTATTAGGGTTCAGTTATGTTTGACTCTATTCTCAAGGACTACATTGTTATATTGATAATATTTAGGGATCGTTTTGTTAGAATGTGTATATTACAGGGATGAATTTGTTATTTTATTCATAAAATTAATGGAAGGATAGACCCAACCCTAACGGAACTTTGACGGAATAGAGGGATCACAAACGGTTCATAACATTTGGGGACTAAATTGTAATTTTCGAATAAAGATGGATTACGTTGTAATTACCCTATCTAGCAAGGTAGTCAGACGTAATTTTCCCTATTATTTTTTTTCATATATAATTCATATTCTTGAAATTCCTAAATTTTAGCTTCATTTAATGGAGGAGTAAGTTTAAATAGTTCAAAGTTGAGTATCTTTGATATAATTGTATATATATTTTTATTGGTTCAAATTTTCATATAATTGTTAGTATCGTCTTTTCTTTATAATTAGGAAGTATTAATCATGGATAAGAACTTGAGTTCACATAAGTAAGATTTCGGTTTCGAAACCTATGGACATAAAAAAAACTACCTTAGAAAAGGTCTCCATAAAATTAGTTCTTTACTCAACTAGGTGTGAAAAAATTTTAAGAGATCAAAATAGAAGTATTAGCCTATTAGGACCCATTTATAAATAGTTTTGAAAATATAAGAATTTATTATCTTGTTGCGTCTTATTATTGCAATTTTGTTATGTGAGAAATTTGATAAAGACTGTTTTGTTATTGAGAATTTTAAGAAAAAATGTTTTTACCTCATCGTATTCGTACTGGTGTCTCATAAATTAATAGTCGTACGTATGGGTTTGGCAAAATAAATAGTAACTATATAAAGAATGTATTATCATTACCATTTTTAATGTATAAATACTTTTAAAAATATTATTTTATCGGGTCGAATACTTGTGTCCACATTTTCCACGTGAGAAATTAAAAAAAATCATGTCACCGTATTTATATCATATCTTGTTGTGTCAGTGTGACAATGTTTATATCCATGCATTATAAATTACCCAATATACTTATATATCATAAAAAAAAAAGTAACAAATTGATTAGAAAAGAAATGTAAAACATTACTTATAATTATATATAAAATTAGTTAAATTTTACCATACCGGCTTCCCCCCCCCCCCCCCCCCCCCCTAATTTTCAAGTTCAAAAAATAATATGTATCAGTAAACTGTGCAGGCTAGATATTAAATAAAGGACCATGCTATTCCTTTTCTTTCTCTCTTTTTTTTTAAAAAAAAACAGAAGGACCCTGCTATTTCATAATTGAAAATTAATGTTTTACGGCTCAATTAATTGTGATTTCTATTATTTATCGGCCATGGACTAAAGTAAGTTCTTACATTAAATGTGAGGGCAAGGTACTTCATCTGCATGTGAAAGATAATGATTTTGAACAGATTTTCACTAACAGAAATTAAAATATTAATTTACCTTTCCAAAATGAAATAATAAATCTACCATATTTTAAATAAAACCAGGCTTCGGGCATACCGAGTCATTGCAATCGAGAAAATTTAATTATATATGAGTTCCAATATTGTACGATCGTTTTTAAAAATATTATTTTATCGTATTATTTTGTATCGAATGTTCATATTCAATACTATCTATATCTAATATTTTCAAGGGAAAAATTTTTAACAAAAAAAAATCATACTATCCATTCGTGTCGCACATTGGCCGTATCCATTCATCCAACATCATAATATGCAAGTGATAGGGGGAGGAAGTTTTGCGTTTAAAGATGTAAAAATATTTGATGATCTAATTAATATTTTGTTAATCTAGGCTTAATTCCTAATTGTGGACAAAATTCATAGCAAAACTCATTTAAACATCTCATTTGATATATACTTTTCTGTTAAATTATTTTTATAAATGCTGAGTTTCGATATAATGATATTGTAGTTATAAATTTAACTCAACTGTCAGTGGAGGTGTACATAAACTTGCATAGAATACATAATCATACTGAATTAATTCGTCCAAAAATTGTCGGTTGAAAATTTTTAAAAAATAATTGTGCATACAAAACATTATAACATGCTACTTTCGAGTTCCAGGTCAGGTGATGGATCTAATCACTACAACAAATTATCAAATTCGCAACGATTTTTTTAGCAACAAATTTATTTTTATTGTTAATAATTATGTTTTGGCAACAAAAAGTAATTTTCGTTGTTTTTTTTCTCACTTATTTAGCACAAAAAAATATTTCGTTGCCAAAGTCATGTGTCTCTCAACCGTCACTTTTAAATCTTATTTGGCAATAATTTTAACAAATTGCAACAAAAAATTTTGTAGTTAAAATACAACTCTTTTGGGAACAATATGGAATCGTTGCCAATAATAAATTTCTACAACAAAATATAATTGTAGCTAATAATGTCCTTTGTGCAATGAAATTTGTCGTTGAGAATTCTTGTAAAAAATTAGCTATGATATTTAATAGTTGCTAAATATTTAACTTTTTCCAACAAAATATTTTGTTGCGGTTGTAGTTTTTTGGGCGACAAAGTATATCGTTGTTAATACTTTCATAGATTAGCAACGATTATTATTGTTGAAAAATATTAAGTACTTTTGACGATAAAAACTTTTGTGGCAAATACATATTTAACAAAATTATAAAAACCAAATTAATTATATAATGAATTTTCTTTTTGTAAACATTACGTCTAGCCAAGTTGGTTTGGGGTCACTTATCTCTTGTTGTCAACCCGAGTTCGACTTGTGCAAAGAATACAATTAAATAATATATTTTAAAACTACATTCGCAACAAAATTTATTTTGTTGTTGTAGAAAAATAAATTTAAGCACGACAAGTTTTTCGTTGCAAAATTTATTTTGTTGTAGAAAAATACATTTAAGCACCACAAGTTTTTCGTTGCAAGATGTAACCGGTTATAACCCTATGGCTTTTGTCGGTTCTTAAAAAAAAAAAAAAAGAAGGTTTTTCATTGCAAAAATACCAAATATATTGTTGTAAATAACAATAAATTATAACTTTAAAACAATTTATTGGCAACGAAATGTTGAATTTGCCTAAAAAAAAATATAAAATTAGCAACAATAATATTTGTTGCCTTTTTACAATGAAAAGTATATCGTTGTCAATTTTACATGTATACGCAACGATATTGACTTTTTGTTAACATGAACTTTTAGTAACAAGGATTTGTCAACGAAGCAACAAAAATATTTTATTGTTAATAGAATTGAGAACGAAAAAATATACTTTTGGCGATAAAAATATTTGTCGGTAAAAATGAAATTTCTTGTAGTGAATAATACCAAATAGTTTAAATCGCAACCCGATCATAATATGTATATTGGTATTTTATACACAATTATAATTATATAAATATACAATACATAATACAATTATTATATGTGTATTATACAATATATATATGTATATTTTTGTGTTGAACATATATTATATAAATTCAAACTAAGTTATACCGTATAACATTTATGAAATTATATTATTCATTTAATTATGTATAAATTATGTTTTTTTCATCTACTTATAAATTATTATGTATTAATGTCGAAATAAATTAAAAATTAGAATAAGTTTTCATACTCTTTGTATTTTTTAATTATTGAATTAAAATTGTCAGTATAAATTTTTTTATAACACGTCAAACTGTTAATCTGCCTACTTTAAAATTCGTCCAACTCAAATCGTTCGATTTGAAAAAAAATATGAGTTATTTAAGGTTTATATTTATGAATCCACATTTTAGGTCAGGTGAAATTTTATGTAGAAAATCGCTCGTACCCGATCGCGTACGTCCTAGCAGTCCTTCCGATGGAACCTCTCCTCAAATTTCAGGAGTATTTAATTTCGTGAAAACTTTAGGAAATGGATTTATAAGTGATAGAATAGATAATATGTTAGGATTATGTATATAACACTCTATAATTAAAATAGGGTCCCAATATGTCATTTAATAAATCTTAACTATATATTATTGCATGCATATGATTTTACATTTTATCAAAAGGGTTAATTTCGAACGTCACATTTTTATGTTCTTATATTAATACGTTTTATTCCTTTACTTTGAATTTAAATTAGTGTAATTGTTTCCTTAACTTTTAAAAAATATCACACTTATAATATTTTTTAACAAACTTTGACCTCATTTTTCTCTCCATTAAAGCGACCAAAGCAAGGCACAACCATCGTGTATGTCTCTTCGAGACAAACAAAGCTCCTACCCCAATCGACAGTATTGACAGTCGAAAGCCATTGCAAAATTGCACTTGCCATACGTGCACCTCTTTGATCAATTACCAAGTTTGATTTCAAGACCACCGTTGTATTCTTTGTTTCAAGAGTTTTGGTTTGAAATTCGCTTTCTATAAAATACACTTTTTGTTAAAAGGAGTTAATACATCTTCCAAAAATCCAAAAGACAATTGTACCAATTCAAAAATTAGGGGATATTTCCACTATTCATATTATAGAAATATCAACTGCTCATTATGTATACTATACAATATTAACAAATATCTATACTATAATAATATATAGAAAGGTGTGTTTAATCCAATAATTTTTTAAAATTTTGAATTATTTTAATTGATTAAATTATTTTAATGGTAAGTTATTTAGTAATAATTGTAATATTTAATTTTTTTAAACAATTCAATAATCATATCAATTATGTCCTTAATTTACCAAATCTTTTAAAATTGACAACTTAACTATATATCCTTATTTATCTTTTAGAATTTTTTATTTTTATTATAAAAATTCTAAATACTAAATAAATATAATAGTCTTTCTCCTTATTTCATTTATTTTAATTATTCTCATGCCTATCACTTTCTCTCTTCATCCTCACTTCCGACCTCTTTCACTTTTGTTCTATGATGCACGGATACGGACACGGCGACACGGACACGACACGATACGGATACGGCGATACGGATTTTTTCTTGAATTTTCCACGTGAGGAGTGTCGGACACGAGTATCCAACACGACACGACAAAATGATATTTTTAGGAGTGTCCGTGCATCATAGCTTTTGTTTTTACTTTTGTTTTTATTTACTATCTTTTTTATATATAATTTGTTGTTGTCAATTTTAATATTTTTTTAAAACCTTTTTATTTATCTTTGTGATAGTATTTATTGGGGGAATTTAGACTTTTTTTTTTGTTTTGTTTTATGAGTTTGTCTAATCTTTTCAACTTTTCATTATTGTAATTTTAATACTTATGTTTATTCAAAGAAATTTATTATATTTAATGATTGTATTTAAATTAATATTTATATTAACTTTTTATTTGATGCCCTCGAATTACTCTTGAATAATCTATTTTTAAGTATTTTAATAATTATGTTTTTGACGTAAAATATATCTTTGCGATAGTTCGTGCAATAAAATAGTATTTGACGCTTACTTTTTTATTTCTATTTGCATTCGTTTTTACATTCAAATTGTATAACTTGAGAGATTATTTTCAATTTTCCTTTTATTTATTTTATTCCATAACACTAAATTTTATAATATTTCTACTTTCTCTTCTTTTTGCTTTATTTTATTTCAAATTTTGTTTAGTTATTATATATACTTATTAGAAGTTAACTTTTCACTTTTTAGAAGCCTTATTTTAGCCCTGAGGACGCGAGTGACGAAGATGCGAATGATCGCTGTTACATGGGCGTCACATCGACGACCAGACCTGCCCGGATGTCTGGGCGCCTTCTAAGGCCAGTGAGAATTCCTAAGGTTTCACTTCGCATGAGGGGCGATTATTATCTTTCCACATGTAATTTACATGGGGACATCTCTGGCTCCCCTATGCTTCTTTTCTACTTTTGTGGTGTCATTTATCTTGCTTGTGTTATCTCTCGAGGGCACCACTGTCTGAACAGTATCGTTGATCCCTGGATCATGCACCTTTGTACCGTTTTTTGGCTTTGGTTGATATATATGAGGTGGAGGCCTCGGTAAAAACTCCCCGTTCTTAAAAAAAAAAAGTTAACTTTTCACTTTTTAATTGTTTTATAGATTACTTTAATTGTTGTAGTTTTTGTTAATAAATTTTCTTCTCTATTTACTATATTTTAACTTGAATTTTAATTTTTTTTCCTAACTATATATATATATATATATATATATATATAAAAGTGTATGCATCATATATTATATAGTTTTCAATTTGTTTGTGCGGGTCACCGAAAATTCTTTGATTTATTTATAAATATATTTGAGATTCTAATAATTTTTGATTTATTTAATTTATGACTTCAATACTTATTATAGTTATGTTTATATTTTTATTTTAATAATTTTTTAAAATTTTATGTATTCTATTTTTTTAATAGTTGAGCGGTTTTCTTTTCTATTAACTAATTTGTTTTTCCCGAAATTAAAGAAATATATTATGTTTTCATATAATTTTTATTTTTTAATATTTAATATTACTTTTTAAAACCATTTATTTTTAGTTTCTACTTTTTAGAAATGTTATCTATTACTTGTATATAACTTTCTCAACTTTCAAAAAAATTTAATCTGAATTGTAATTTGGTTGGATTTTTTTTTCATTAAATTTTCAAAAAAAACTACATTGTTTATTATATTTATAATTATTTATAACTTTCACTATTTTTGAATAATTTTTTTCGTTTGAGGATCTTTAATGCCATTGCAAACCAAACAAATGCATTTTCTTGTGTTTTTTTTCTTCTTACTAGATTTAGAATAAATTAATATATTAATTACTTTATTGATTATAAATATCTTCAAATGTAATCTTTCTTTTTAAACTTTACTTATTATTCATTTCCTTTAAATTTAGTTTATGATAAGGGGAAAATCGGGGGTTTATGACTGGGCTCCACGTGTCTTGCCACGTAAGAAAACGGAGCCAGGTCAGCCTCTCGAATCCGACCCAGGCCTGTTGGTCTTTCGAGCCAGGACTTGGTCTTCAAGGAAGAGCGGTTACGTGGTAGGCGATGGAAGATTTCGACCCAGGGTCCCTCTTCGACCAAGAGGCGACCGACCCAGTCGTCCGATCGACCCACGCGCTACTGGACAACCTCATTCAATGCACGTACCACCTGTAGCAGGCCGCATTAATTGCGGCCGCGCCAAGTACTATGTCAGGCATCCTGACAGAAGCAGACAAACAGTGCTTTAACTGGAAAAGCACTGTTCCGACCACCAGCTGTCGCTCTCCCACCAGACCAGATCCACACTTTCTTGGAGGTGTACTTGCACCTAGGGAGTCCGTCTCTCTCCTATATAAGCCCACCCCAGCCATTGCCAATGGTAAGCTTTTCTTCACATTCTGAGTCCTTACTCACTTTGCATTCTCGACCCAGAGCTTGAGCTGACTTGAGCGTCGGAGTGCCAAAACGGGTTCAACCCCCACATTCCCCCCGTTTGGCCTTTGAGCTCACGTTTGTTCCATCCTTTTCAGACTAGGAAAGCATCAGAGTTGCCTCACGCAAACAAATATCTTGGGTGATTGGGAATCCTAATCTGCAGTCCAGCGCATAGCCAGATTTTGGCGTCATCAGTTTATATAAATTATATTGATTATTTACTTATTATTGTTTTTGTTACTTTACTTATTGTATACTTAATTTAAATATAAAATTAAGAAGAGTTCGTTTATCAATTATGCCTCTTTGTACTTTATAAATTTAAATGTGATATGGACTGATCATAATAATAATAATAATAATAATAATAATTTTGTTGCCAAGTCTCAATATAATAAACTATATCCAAATTAATATATATTTTAAAAATAAATATCAAAGTAATATATATTATTTTGGATTTACTATATACATATCGGATGATTTTCTATTTCCTATATTTTACATAAGCTAACTTTCTATTCTAAAATAAACTATTTTTTATATAAAAACTACGCATAACATGGGATACCTGCTAGTTATTAGTTATTACATAATAGAGTATATATTTAAATAAGTTTATAAATCAGTCTCTCTCTATATACTCGACACCAACCAATATTTGGATAACGTGTTTGTAAAATCAACTAATTAATTATTATATAATAACGTTTGTGCCGTGATTAAACAACGTTATCTTCGATATATAAAGTTTATTTAAACTATGATACGGCTAAGCTTTGGTAGATTTCATTAATTTGATAATGACATAATCTAATATTGGTTTAATTATACCAACCTCTAACGTACAAGATACTTTAAAAATAATTATTTTTTCGTATCGTATCGTATCGTGTCGTATTTAATATTCGTATTGAGTCGAACATTTCTTATATAAAAAATTTCAAAAATATATAACTATATCCTATCATATTTATATACTTATATCCGTAGTAGTAGAATGTAATCAATGACCGGAGGGACACACATGCGAGCGTGCAACTACCTAATCCATTAAGTTACATTAGTTAGAAGGTGGACCCATATGTTGTGGAATCACCTCCATCAAAAAGTTTCATAAACATGTTAAGGACGAGCTCTTGGGCCTTAGCTAGCCTAACGACTAATATTCATGATGAATAAGTTACCTTACCTGTCAATTATATCTGAATCTCATATAATTCGATGTATTTATATTTGAATTCTTCTCAGTTTTAAAAACCATACTTTTATGTCCTTAGAATTTATTGACATATTTGCAATCTAATAATATTCATGGTTAATTCTATCGAGAGATGAAACGTCTTTTTTAAAGATTTTTTTAATACGTAGAATTGGAGTCGTCTTCACCGTTACCATTTGAGTTATATATTTTTTGATTGTATTGGTTTCATAAGATTCAACCATCTCAATTGCTTGTCATCAATAGGGATTGATCAAGTGGTTTGAGGGTTATTTCTCGAATATAATAACTCGTGTTCGAATTCCTTTGGCCACTTGGGATGTGTATTAAAAATAATATATATATATATATATATATATATATATATAAAACAATCTCAATTGCTTGATATGAGACCTTTCCATAAATTTTGGTGGCGCCGATAATTTGATCCGTAGGTATTACTGTAGGTATTAGTTAGCCTAATGACTAATATTTATTTTTTTTGGTCCAACTGATGACTAATATTTATGATCAATAGGTTACCTTACCAGTCAATTATATCTGAATCTCATATACTTCGATCTATTTATATTTGAATTCTTCTTAATTTTAAGGGTTAATTATATTTAGCATCCTTTGAAATTTCACATATTACAATCGGACCCCTATTAGTTATTTTATTATATTTTGGTCCCTTTTAAAAATTAAAAATTATATTAAATCAGTTTTTTGTTAAATTTAGGGTGATATAATAGATTTTAGAACTTGAATTTTCCGTTTTACCCCTACCTTGAATTTAAGATAAACTTAGTATAAAAAAATCACCTATTAAGGTAGGAATAAAATGGGAAATTCAAGTCTCGAAATCTATGATGTCACCTTAAATTTAATGAAAAACTGATCAGATGTAATATATACTTTTCTGAAAGGCCAAAATATAATGAAATAATTAATTGGGGTCCAATTGTAATATTCAAAACTTCAAAATGGGCTAATTGTAATTAACCATAATTTTAAAAATCATACTTTTAGGTCCTTAGAATCTATTGATGTATTTGCAATCTAATAATACTATTGTTTAGCTTTGTCAAGAAATGAAACCTTTTTCTTTGAAATTTGATGCATAATGATGGGGCCATATTTGGTGACGAAGAGTGTGAGCCACGTGTCTACCAGCGTGGGCTTTGGTCAGCCAACTTAGTCCTCGTCATCGATCAGTCGCTCGATCGTCTAATCGACCAAACACTTAAAGCCTGGGTCGCAAGGCCCTGTATTAGCCGTTCGGGCACTCACATGCATCTCGACGCACACACTCTCACCGACCGAGAGGTCGCTCGAGTCAATCACAGTGGCGACTCAGGATGCGCAAGTACAAGCGCATTAATTGCGGTCCCCCACCTCCCTGCAGGATGCATTAAATGCGCCCCATGCACAGTACCACGTATGGGGTGCTTTATGCAGGCGAGAACAGTGACGTGGCCGGGAAAGGGAGCTGGATCCACACCTCCCGCGAGGTGTACCAACACACAGAGACTCCCAGCTTATAAAAGCCATCTCCACCACCAACATGGTAAGCTTTCACACCCATACATTCTGCACTGCATCCTTTATACACCTTAAGCTCAGTTCACCGTCTGACTTGAGCGTCGAAGTACCAAAACGGGTCCAAACCCCATATTCCCCCGTTTTGGTCTTGAGCTCAAGTTTGCTCTTCTTTGATAGTCCAAGTGCTTCGGAGTCCATCCATGTATACAAATTCTTAGGTGATTGGGAGTCCTAATCTGTCGTCTAGCACATAGCTAGATTTTGACACCATCATATAGAATTTAAGTCGTCTTTAACTCTACCACTTGAGTTATATATTTTTTTGATAATTGCGGTGTTCTATGATATTTTAATAAAATTTAGCAATCTCAATTATTCGATATAAGCCCTTTTGATAAATTTTGGTAAAACTGATAATTTGATTCATAAGTATTAGTTTGAGTACCTCTAAGGGGTCATGTACTAGGCATGACTTGATTATGCTTGGAATGCTAACGTGTGTCAGTGAAACTAAACAAACACACATTTACAGTTCATGTCTTCTCATGTGCTAGAGTCATGTCTGTTATTGATCGGTTGTTTACATGGTAGGTATGTTAATGTTGGAAAAACGGAATCAGAAAGCAGCGAAAATTCTAAAATTTTCCAACAAAAGGATTGAAACTCGCAATCATGAATCCAAATTCATAAGGTAAAGAAACTTACTTTTCAATAGTCTTTCTTGAAGCGTTTCAAGCCATCCAAGAACGCTCTTCTCGCAGCTTGATCCCCTCTCCTTCGTAAAGCTCGAATCTTTAGAAACTTCTAACTTGAAGCTCTCTAGAGATAGTCCACCAACTTGACTACAATCTAACTAGTAAGGATGTTAGTTCTCTAGTTAGTGTTTAGGCTTAACCTAAGGTTTATGTGATCTTGGAGAAAGGATGGTGTTCAACACATGAACCAAGAAGAATCGATCAATCCCTAAGAGGAGCTCGAGCTTCCCTATATATAGCTAGAGGGGCGGCCGAACCTAGTCCTTTTGGACTAAGGATTTGGTCCCTCTCTCTTATTACTTGATCATCAAGTAATTCCAAACCTTGATTTTGAATTCTAATTCAAATCAACTTTTAAGAGAGTTAAAATATCCAAAACCCTTTTGGATAATATTATACTTTATTTATTAATAAATAAATAGCTTATCTATCTAATTAATTAATTCATAAGTAATTAAATAGATTAATTTCTCCAAAATAAGATTTCATTTTAATTCAAAAATTAAACCAAAGTCTATTAAATAATTAACACATTAATTATTTAATACATAAAAAATATACACGTGTGACACACGTGTCAATCACGTGAACCACACGTGTGGAACCCTCTTGGTATGATCAACTCGTTTAATTATTTTAAAGCCTTAACTCATGTAACCAAGTTGTTGTGTGTGACCCTCTAGGTTCTCAATTCAATTAGTAGTGACCCTAATTAATTAATCAGTCCACAGATTAAACGACTATAGTCTAGCAACAGGTGTTTAACCCCTAGCTGAATTGGGATGTCTCGATTCGACAGAACCTTTAAGTCATCGATTCATGTGAGATACAATCCTCCTACTTACTATCTCTCAACCAAGATCTAGGGTAAGGGAATAATCAGAACCCTAATAATCTGGTCTTAAAGCTAAGTGCATTTCATATCCATTTGATCTCAATCCAAGAAACCATTTTCTTGATGTCTTGATCTATTGCCTTGGCCAAGGACTCCTTATGGCATATGAATGACTTACACAATAAGAGATCACCTTGCAAATGCAAGTGTAGGTCCTTTATTAATTCTTATTCACTTCCATGAATCACTTGTGCAGTCCCAGCATAAGCCTTGAATCAGTTGTCTAAGGCGACACTCTTTAAAGCTTATACCTAAGACTACAGAGTTAACTCATAAAGCGACATGGAACCTCAAGTCTAAGGATCAATTAATCACATCAATGACTCGTGAGATATTTCCTAATATGGAAGTTTCCATTTCCTGAAATAGAAACTTCCTTTCCCATTTAGGAATCTTCTCACACGGGGCACCTCAGTAAACTTACTTATGGAAGTAAGCACCCTCATGTATCACGCACGCATCAACTATACACTTTGCACCTCCATGAAACAAGGTGGTCCTTCTTAAGGGCGTGATCCCACAAGCAAGCCTTAAAGGAGTCAGGTTGACACTCCCACTGTCTGTAGGACTCATTAGCTTGGAGTATTTTACTAATCATGACTTATGTGATATAGGGCTCGTTTCATGAACCATTTCACCTAAATGGTAGAGTCCTAAAGTCATCAGGATTAGGGGAATTCTCATACATGCACAGCTAAAGTAAACGCACACCAAGCAAGAGCATATAAAGAAGTGTTGCCTCAATTCGTTATTTTATTCAAAGATTGTCTGTGATTACAATAAGAAAAAGTACAAAGCGGATATACAATCGGCTTTCTAGGGCACTATTCCTAACAGTTAATACATGTTAGCATGAAATTCCCAAATTGCCCCTAAGAATGCAATCACTATGTAAAGAATGAGTTATTTATTATCAAGTTACAAAAATCTACACATCCAACAAAAATAAAATTCCACTAATTTTTACAATATGTTGGAGAGAATAACATATTCACTTCATCTTATAGTTGTACAACAAACGAAACTCATATTTTAGCACTAAAATAATATACTAATCGCAAGCTATAAGGGTACTGTTTTTGGCTGATGGTGCCACAAAATAGTGAGGATTATCCATTCAACCCTTATAAACTTTTGTATGCGTCTGGATGCTCTTTTGCTTCGAAAGTGGGAACGTCGCGCCATATAAAAATTCATGGCAAAGGACACCAATACTATTGAAGAATCTTTTTACTTTTGGAAAGATTATAATTGATTGTATTTCCCTGTATATGGGACGTAATTTAGGATGTAATTAGGGCTTAGTTAGGGTGATCACCAATTTAATTATGTGCTCTTTGTATACTTTATGTAACGCCCCAGTTTTTCATTTTATAATAATGTGACGTAATTGTTTATAAATTGCGCTATCTAATTATTTAGTTATATGATTAATTGTTTATAAATGTTTATATTTGTTTTAAACTATAAACTATTTCTATTCTAATTTAATTCATTTTATTTTACCTTGATACTTAGTGTTTAAATTCTCAATTAGGGTTTTATGTTACCTTAAATATTTCGGTAATTTCATTAATTAATTTCAACATGTTAATAGTTTGTTTAATTTATTTAAATATGGAATTTAAGTTTAGTAATTTATTCATAACTATATGAATTCGTTCATGCGCGTGAGTGTTCTATTTGTGCGTCGTTCATATATGTATTGATATCGAAATGTCGTGAAAATTTAATATGTTGTAAATATGTGTGTTATGAACATGCCTATATGCTCGGTTTATATTTTCGGATTCATTTGACGTGTTTATGAATTTAATTTTGATTGTGGAACCAAGTCGGGGGCTAACGAGCAATTAGCGCACCCTTGGTTCCGTGCGTGATATCTTGAGCTCGGGAATTCGGATTCGAATTCCGTCAACTCCGTTGCCTTCGTATCGACGATTCGGAGACAATGGAACAAGCCTCATACCTTTTTGAAATCATTAAGACCTCCGAAATCCAACCGTAACGGACAACTCGTGCAAGAAGAGCTCTTCATGTTGACTAGTCTCCTTGGTGGGACCCTTTTTACTTAACCAAACTTAACCAAAGCTTAACCATGACTTTTGTACCTAGAGTTAACTCTTTCCTCTCCCTTTTAGCAGCAAAAACCGAACCATATCTCCCTCATTGCTGCTGCTTCTGATCGAGAGAGAAAGAGAGAAGAAAGGAGAGGAAAACCCTTGGCCATCCTTGTGATTTTGAGCTCAAATCACCATTTTTTCTTCACCAAATCTTTAAGGTATGAATATTTATGTCTTCTCTACTCTATTATTTTTGATTTCATCTACTTAAATCATGTTTTGGATCAGATTTGATTAGGGTTTGAATTATGAGATTGGTATGAACTTTTAGGGATTGTTGCTCTTGTGACCTATATGTTTGTGTGGCTGAATTTCTTGCTTATATGTGATCATATGAGCTTGTTTCTTGGCTTATTTCTTTCCTAACTGATAGTATATGATGTTAGGAGGATTTCTTCTCTTGCTCCTTTTATAAAATTTTGAGTTATGGAGCTCCAAACTTGGTGATCAAACTATTTCCCCTGTTTTCGAACTGCTGTGTGAAATTTGGTGTTGTTGCATGATCATATGGCCTCCATTTCGTGTGAAAATGCATGGAGTTGATGTACACTCATTGTTCTATATGTTAGCATTCATGCTTTAAGTATTTGGTGCCATTTGAAGCCTCAAAACCGCAAGACATGGCCTGTTCTTATGCATGATCTTTGACAGAATTGTTGCTGTTGAGTTTGGTAACTTGTTGGTCCTTCTAATGTGCTTTAAATTGTACCATTTTGCACATATATGATGTATATTAGTTGTTTGGTATGTTAGCATGCATTCCCCAAAGTTTCAGATCCAAATTCAAGCCCTAAGTACTTGATCAAGGCATGATAGAATCATTAGGGCTCATATGTCCGATTGTAGCGACCCAGTTTTGTTTCACGGTTTCGATGATCTTAACGTGTGATTTAGCCTTTTCACTCTAAATGAAAAATGTTCATAACATGCCAAATATGTTGTATATTAAGTTTCAGAGCATTTGGAGTTCATTTGGTATGTTTTTGGATTGAGTTTGTTTGGGTTCAGTTTTGCCGGAAAATTTCAAAGGGTGATTAAGTTCTGTACCGTGACACCCCCGTGTCTCATTTACTCATAAGAGTGAGACACGGGCGTGTCACACCTTCTGGGCAGCTCTGTACTGAGCCACGCCCGTGGCTCAGTTGGGCAAGGGTTGGTGACACCCCCGTGTCACTTCCCATGCGCAGTCTTCGTTACTTCCTCTTCGGTTTTTGATTTATTTCACCTCCTTAATGACTTTATCTCCTTTTGTGTTAAACTATGAACTTGTTTTGCTTTGTGTTAGGAGTATTGTGGTTCAATTTCGTGGCATTTGGATGAGTTATAGGTATGCTTTTGCTTATTGCCGTTTATGTGTGCTTATATGTCGTTTATGAATCGCATCACTTATTTTCTATATCATATGATTTCTTATTGTCGTCAAACCTTGGATATATGCTATGTTATGTAATATGAAGTATGTAGTAGCATGTTGGGAGAGTTTGAACATGTTCTATGCTTCTATTTGAGTTCTTGAATAAATTGAATAGAGATATGAATTGAATGATCTATGATTGAACAAGTGAATGAATTGGTTGTGTGATTTTCATGACTTAATATGATCTTTATGTCTTCATATCATGTGTGAGCATTGCCGTGCGTCATATATGGTTCATTTAGAGTCTTGAGTCTCACGAACACGTCTTGTGGTCTTTTGTACAGTTTGTCTCCAGGGTGGAGAGCTTTTGATTGTTCCAGCACTTGGTGCTCGATCCTTGTAACTTCACGGTTCAGGTGAGGGTGGTTTTCGTTTTAGCTATGTAACAAACCCTACAACCCTTATGTGAAAAGCTTTGGCCAAAAACCTTATGATTATATATATATGGTTTTCAAACGAAGTTATCGAGTAAATTCTTCTGAATTATACGTATGAGCGTATATAAGCTTAAAAATGGTTTTGTAATGAGGCTATGCTCCAAACCGTGTGTCTTCATGCTAGCTATGGATTAGGATGACACGGAGAGGTACGTATATAGCATATGCCGAGTTACACGGTAAGGTATGATTTCTTATGGTATGTATCATATGTATGTATTGATATGTTTTGGCGAGATTGTATGGATGATATGTTCACGGGCCCAGGGACTTAGTGCAAGTGGCTATCCGGGGAGGCAAGGGCCGACGGTGATCCCTTGTACTAGTCCCAACTTATTTACGGTGATACCGGCCCTCGCTAGGAGGTTTAGCGGGGAATGGGAGCTGAGTGCCCTTGGGGGAGTCATGAAACCCCATTGGCCTATGATTGAGGTGGTCGGGTCTTGCAAGCCCGTCCACCACCCGGAGGAAGAAGGTTGGTATTGATATGATTATGTTTATGAATATGTTATGATATGATTATGCACCGTGCGGGAATGCCGGGATCCGGATCGCCCAAACGAATATGTTTATGAAATGATTTACGGTCTGTGTGTATTATGATATATTGCATGATCGCCTAATCAATGTATATATATTTGATATTTGTCGTACACGGTCGGAGTTTGGTTGGAGATTGTGCACGCTCACTCGCCGAGCCTTATATTTATGTATGATTTATGAATGTAATGAATTTAATATGAATTAGTCGTAAAGGTCGAGCATTGTTTATCTATTTTCTTGCCCTTTTTGGGAACTAATTTCAAATAAAACCTTGCTCGGGATTTATGACTTGCATGTGCATGTTTTATATATATGTATCGCTCCTGCTCACTCAGTCTTCTAGAGACTGACCCTCTCCCTCCCCAACACTTTAGTGTGCAGGTTTGGCTTGGGAGTTTCGAGCTAGGCGGAGGTCTGGAGTCTTTAAGTGGGTCCAGTTAGGCTAGGAGAGTCTCTGCATTCTCATCTGTATTGGAATTATGTATGATTCATTTCAGTTATATCATGAAATTGGATACCTATGTATTTGTTATGATATTGGCTTTACTGGGTTTTGCTATGATTTAAAAGAGGCCTGAAGAGCCCAAATTTCGTTTATGATTGGTATGTTTGAACTCTGGCTTTTCTGCATTATATTTTGTGGATTGGTAACCGTTGTCTAGCTCCGCCTGGCTTAGGAAGGTTCTTTTGTTTGTCTCCCGTTCGCTATGGTTTGATACGGGTGCGGATTTACTGTTTCGTTACTCGTGTTGAACCATAGTGCGGGGGATGTGGTGCCTCACGTGCGGGGTGCTACATCCTTAAGTGGTATCAGAGCCCGGTTGCAAAACCGGTGTTCTTGAGTCGAGTCGGAGTCAGTTTAAGTCGAACGGCATAGGGACTATGTGATATTATGTGCATTGCATCGATCTTGATTTTGGAACTTGGTTTCCTTTAAGAATTTCGTTGAATTATTTGTTGCATTTTTTTTTTTTTTTTTTTTTTTGATTCTTGTCTTTCGTATTGAATATGTGTCATGAGCATGCACTAATCGCATGCATCTATTCTTGAAGTAAGTATTATTTATAGGTTATGGAGATAATATCAAACCACGGCCAAGTTCGACGATAAAGAAGATCGATTGCAAACTTTTCTGAGACATGGAAGATGGGCAGGATATTCTGGGAAGAATGTAGAGAATTAGAGATGTGAGACTTCCCCAAATGGAGCTAGAGTCAAGGATGAGGAAATCGGAATGGGAGTTAATCATGGGATTGTTGGGACTCAAAGACTAAATTATGAGAATTTGCTACTTGGAGTGTTTTAACTGGATTCAGCAAGGTCTTTCGACCTAAAGGATGAAGTGAACGAACCTTGAAGATATTTTGATCCCGGATTGGATCGTTTAAGAGGTCTCAATAATTAGGAGAGACTAAGATAAAATGGGTTCGGTAGGAGCTGTGTATCTGGGGTCGACAAGAAGGATCTATGATTAAACCTAGGGAATTGAAGTCAAGTCTATCGAAGTTAAGACCGGGAAGAGTTGGACTTGGGTACTTTGGATTTCAATCGTGATGGGAAACTCATAAACAATAGTCACGGTAATCTTAAGCGAGGTGTTGAGTGGGAGATGAACTTGTTTTTCCAAAACCAAGCTGAATTGTCATGTTGTGAAGTAAAATGGAAGATATGAAGCAACAAATGGAAATGGTAAAGAAAGACAATCACTCCTTGTAAGGAAATCATGCGCTCGAATGTAAGCAGTTGGAGGTGAATTGAACTCACAAGGGATAGGCACGGGATTCTTGATTGAGTCGACGATGGGAAGTAAAGGTCAAATTTAGAGAATAGATTGGATGCTAACTCCTTGGAAGTGGAAGATACAAGTTGATTTATAAAGATGCATGGGAATCTCGAAGACCGTGGGAAAGGCAAGGAATAATTACCAAGTCAAAGTAACCGCGGGACTTGGAGTAATAAGGAAAAGCTGTCGAGCTAACTACTTATCCCATTGGTGACAGGTTCCAAAGCATTCATGGCACGTGCATCATATTTTGTATTAATTATTTATTCTCTTGATCTTATGTTATTCGTGCATTTCTAATTGGTTTTGTTGCACTAATGTGTGGTATAATTGCTTGGTGTAAACGTGACACATGCATTGTCATCTTTACCCGACATGCATTTTAGTGTTTACTTGATAGGAAAATCTATCACCTCAATTGTCAAGTATATCCTCGCTCGAACCATCTGAGTTAAGGGAAAGGAAATAATGGCGTGGCACCTGACAAGAAAGACAATTGGGAAATAAAGAACTTTAGGTAAGGGATAGGTTAGTGGAAAGGGCCTCCGAAGGAAAGTCAGATTAGATTCATCTTTGGGGTGTTCGGATCGAATAAGAATGGGGAAGAGAGATTGAGGGAGTTCGATGAAAAAGCAAAATTTTAAGGGGGAGAGTACGACCGAGAGATAAAATGGAGGATGGAAGTAGTGCTCGAATAAATATGTCAATAGCAACAACGGGGATGCAAATTAAGGAGAATCCGGATATCCAAATGGTGGCCATTAGAAATGAATAAGAGGACGGTAATGGTTAAGTTGTTAAGAGAGAAGTGTCAATGCCAAATTCGAGGGAAGATTTTTCGCAATACAGAGAAGAGAGTTATTAAACGACTCTATGCCTGGAATTCCAAATTGGGAGTGATGAAATTATATGGGAGTTTCCGTGACCTCCTAAGATGGAATTAACTAAAGGAAAATTTGATCAATCTATTAGATGAGGTGGTGTTGTCGACCAAGATTTATTTAGCAGAAGTATTAAGGGATCCGAGACAACATTATTAAGTTATCGGTTCTATCAAAGGTGATCCGGAAGGAAATCCACGAAGAAACCAAACCGGAGAAGATGATCATTGGAGGATTTACATCGAACTTCAAGAGTCATCAAGAACACTCTATCTTCGATTCAAGAAAAACGGAGCTAGATGCCAAATATAACCTGAAGGGGGGTCAAAAGGGGGTGAATGGATTTGTTAAGATAGAAGCTATAGGTCTAACTTCGAGACAGATGATCTAAGGATATTCGGGGAGGTCAAGCTCGGTTAATTAAAAAGAATTGGAGGGTCGAACGAAGATTGTGGGAAATGGTGAAGACTGGAAATAGTACAAGTCAGAACGGATCCAAGAGTATGATCCTTAAAGGATTTAGCAATAACTTCACCGAGGAACCTTGAAGAGGTTCAAGACAAGCTGACCACTGAGCTATCTTCAGGATGGATTCTACACTGGATAACGACAACTCTCAATTCTAAACTTTGAAACTTCGGTGAACGGTACTTATAGCATTCATGATACATGCATCCATGCAAATTTAACTTATATAATTTTTTTTATGTTAAGTGTTTTAATCTGGTATTGTGTTAAATTACTGGAGTAATTGAATATCAATGTGGGCGACATTTATTACTTGCTTTGGGTGCCTTACGTGATTCTAAATTTGGTTTTTGCGTGAGTTGCTTGGGAGTATTGGAGACTTCCTTGCTTTATTTTCGGTTAAGAGACGGGGATTCTCTTATTTTTGTTTGAGAGACGGGGTACTCTCTTTGCTTGCGAGAGACGGGGTTCTCTCATTGTTGTTGGAGAGACGGGGTTCTCTCATTGCTGCTTGAGAGACGGGGCTCTCTCCTTGTTGTTTGTGAAGAGACGGGGAATCTCTCATTGTTTGATTTCAAGCGTGTTTTGAATCCGAGGACGGATTCTTTTTAAGGGGGAGAGATTGTAACGCCCCAGTTTTTCATTTTATAATAATGTGACGTAATTGTTTATAAATTGCGCTATCTAATTATTTAGTTATATGATTAATTGTTTATAAATGTTTATATTTGTTTTAAACTATAAACTATTTCTATTCTAATTTAATTCATTTTATTTTACCTTGATACTTAGTGTTTAAATTCTCAATTAGGGTTTTATGTTACCTTAAATATTTCGGTAATTTCATTAATTAATTTCAACATGTTAATAGTTTGTTTAATTTATTTAAATATGGAATTTAAGTTTAGTAATTTATTCATAACTATATGAATTCGTTCATGCGCGTGAGTGTTCTATTTGTGCGTCGTTCATATATGTATTGATATCGAAATGTCGTGAAAATTTAATATGTTGTAAATATGTGTGTTATGAACATGCCTATATGCTCGGTTTATATTTTCGGATTCATTTGACGTGTTTATGAATTTAATTTTGATTGTGGAACCAAGTCGGGGGCTAACGAGCAATTAGCGCACCCTTGGTTCCGTGCGTGATATCTTGAGCTCGGGAATTCGGATTCGAATTCCGTCAACTCCGTTGCCTTCGTATCGACGATTCGGAGACAATGGAACAAGCCTCATACCTTTTTGAAATCATTAAGACCTCCGAAATCCAACCGTAACGGACAACTCGTGCAAGAAGAGCTCTTCATGTTGACTAGTCTCCTTGGTGGGACCCTTTTTACTTAACCAAACTTAACCAAAGCTTAACCATGACTTTTGTACCTAGAGTTAACTCTTTCCTCTCCCTTTTAGCAGCAAAAACCGAACCATATCTCCCTCATTGCTGCTGCTTCTGATCGAGAGAGAAAGAGAGAAGAAAGGAGAGGAAAACCCTTGGCCATCCTTGTGATTTTGAGCTCAAATCACCATTTTTTCTTCACCAAATCTTTAAGGTATGAATATTTATGTCTTCTCTACTCTATTATTTTTGATTTCATCTACTTAAATCATGTTTTGGATCAGATTTGATTAGGGTTTGAATTATGAGATTGGTATGAACTTTTAGGGATTGTTGCTCTTGTGACCTATATGTTTGTGTGGCTGAATTTCTTGCTTATATGTGATCATATGAGCTTGTTTCTTGGCTTATTTCTTTCCTAACTGATAGTATATGATGTTAGGAGGATTTCTTCTCTTGCTCCTTTTATAAAATTTTGAGTTATGGAGCTCCAAACTTGGTGATCAAACTATTTCCCCTGTTTTCGAACTGCTGTGTGAAATTTGGTGTTGTTGCATGATCATATGGCCTCCATTTCGTGTGAAAATGCATGGAGTTGATGTACACTCATTGTTCTATATGTTAGCATTCATGCTTTAAGTATTTGGTGCCATTTGAAGCCTCAAAACCGCAAGACATGGCCTGTTCTTATGCATGATCTTTGACAGAATTGTTGCTGTTGAGTTTGGTAACTTGTTGGTCCTTCTAATGTGCTTTAAATTGTACCATTTTGCACATATATGATGTATATTAGTTGTTTGGTATGTTAGCATGCATTCCCCAAAGTTTCAGATCCAAATTCAAGCCCTAAGTACTTGATCAAGGCATGATAGAATCATTAGGGCTCATATGTCCGATTGTAGCGACCCAGTTTTGTTTCACGGTTTCGATGATCTTAACGTGTGATTTAGCCTTTTCACTCTAAATGAAAAATGTTCATAACATGCCAAATATGTTGTATATTAAGTTTCAGAGCATTTGGAGTTCATTTGGTATGTTTTTGGATTGAGTTTGTTTGGGTTCAGTTTTGCCGGAAAATTTCAAAGGGTGATTAAGTTCTGTACCGTGACACCCCCGTGTCTCATTTACTCATAAGAGTGAGACACGGGCGTGTCACACCTTCTGGGCAGCTCTGTACTGAGCCACGCCCGTGGCTCAGTTGGGCAAGGGTTGGTGACACCCCCGTGTCACTTCCCATGCGCAGTCTTCGTTACTTCCTCTTCGGTTTTTGATTTATTTCACCTCCTTAATGACTTTATCTCCTTTTGTGTTAAACTATGAACTTGTTTTGCTTTGTGTTAGGAGTATTGTGGTTCAATTTCGTGGCATTTGGATGAGTTATAGGTATGCTTTTGCTTATTGCCGTTTATGTGTGCTTATATGTCGTTTATGAATCGCATCACTTATTTTCTATATCATATGATTTCTTATTGTCGTCAAACCTTGGATATATGCTATGTTATGTAATATGAAGTATGTAGTAGCATGTTGGGAGAGTTTGAACATGTTCTATGCTTCTATTTGAGTTCTTGAATAAATTGAATAGAGATATGAATTGAATGATCTATGATTGAACAAGTGAATGAATTGGTTGTGTGATTTTCATGACTTAATATGATCTTTATGTCTTCATATCATGTGTGAGCATTGCCGTGCGTCATATATGGTTCATTTAGAGTCTTGAGTCTCACGAACACGTCTTGTGGTCTTTTGTACAGTTTGTCTCCAGGGTGGAGAGCTTTTGATTGTTCCAGCACTTGGTGCTCGATCCTTGTAACTTCACGGTTCAGGTGAGGGTGGTTTTCGTTTTAGCTATGTAACAAACCCTACAACCCTTATGTGAAAAGCTTTGGCCAAAAACCTTATGATTATATATATATGGTTTTCAAACGAAGTTATCGAGTAAATTCTTCTGAATTATACGTATGAGCGTATATAAGCTTAAAAATGGTTTTGTAATGAGGCTATGCTCCAAACCGTGTGTCTTCATGCTAGCTATGGATTAGGATGACACGGAGAGGTACGTATATAGCATATGCCGAGTTACACGGTAAGGTATGATTTCTTATGGTATGTATCATATGTATGTATTGATATGTTTTGGCGAGATTGTATGGATGATATGTTCACGGGCCCAGGGACTTAGTGCAAGTGGCTATCCGGGGAGGCAAGGGCCGACGGTGATCCCTTGTACTAGTCCCAACTTATTTACGGTGATACCGGCCCTCGCTAGGAGGTTTAGCGGGGAATGGGAGCTGAGTGCCCTTGGGGGAGTCATGAAACCCCATTGGCCTATGATTGAGGTGGTCGGGTCTTGCAAGCCCGTCCACCACCCGGAGGAAGAAGGTTGGTATTGATATGATTATGTTTATGAATATGTTATGATATGATTATGCACCGTGCGGGAATGCCGGGATCCGGATCGCCCAAACGAATATGTTTATGAAATGATTTACGGTCTGTGTGTATTATGATATATTGCATGATCGCCTAATCAATGTATATATATTTGATATTTGTCGTACACGGTCGGAGTTTGGTTGGAGATTGTGCACGCTCACTCGCCGAGCCTTATATTTATGTATGATTTATGAATGTAATGAATTTAATATGAATTAGTCGTAAAGGTCGAGCATTGTTTATCTATTTTCTTGCCCTTTTTGGGAACTAATTTCAAATAAAACCTTGCTCGGGATTTATGACTTGCATGTGCATGTTTTATATATATGTATCGCTCCTGCTCACTCAGTCTTCTAGAGACTGACCCTCTCCCTCCCCAACACTTTAGTGTGCAGGTTTGGCTTGGGAGTTTCGAGCTAGGCGGAGGTCTGGAGTCTTTAAGTGGGTCCAGTTAGGCTAGGAGAGTCTCTGCATTCTCATCTGTATTGGAATTATGTATGATTCATTTCAGTTATATCATGAAATTGGATACCTATGTATTTGTTATGATATTGGCTTTACTGGGTTTTGCTATGATTTAAAAGAGGCCTGAAGAGCCCAAATTTCGTTTATGATTGGTATGTTTGAACTCTGGCTTTTCTGCATTATATTTTGTGGATTGGTAACCGTTGTCTAGCTCCGCCTGGCTTAGGAAGGTTCTTTTGTTTGTCTCCCGTTCGCTATGGTTTGATACGGGTGCGGATTTACTGTTTCGTTACTCGTGTTGAACCATAGTGCGGGGGATGTGGTGCCTCACGTGCGGGGTGCTACATCCTTAAGTGGTATCAGAGCCCGGTTGCAAAACCGGTGTTCTTGAGTCGAGTCGGAGTCAGTTTAAGTCGAACGGCATAGGGACTATGTGATATTATGTGCATTGCATCGATCTTGATTTTGGAACTTGGTTTCCTTTAAGAATTTCGTTGAATTATTTGTTGCATTTTTTTTTTTTTTTTTTTTTTTTGATTCTTGTCTTTCGTATTGAATATGTGTCATGAGCATGCACTAATCGCATGCATCTATTCTTGAAGTAAGTATTATTTATAGGTTATGGAGATAATATCAAACCACGGCCAAGTTCGACGATAAAGAAGATCGATTGCAAACTTTTCTGAGACATGGAAGATGGGCAGGATATTCTGGGAAGAATGTAGAGAATTAGAGATGTGAGACTTCCCCAAATGGAGCTAGAGTCAAGGATGAGGAAATCGGAATGGGAGTTAATCATGGGATTGTTGGGACTCAAAGACTAAATTATGAGAATTTGCTACTTGGAGTGTTTTAACTGGATTCAGCAAGGTCTTTCGACCTAAAGGATGAAGTGAACGAACCTTGAAGATATTTTGATCCCGGATTGGATCGTTTAAGAGGTCTCAATAATTAGGAGAGACTAAGATAAAATGGGTTCGGTAGGAGCTGTGTATCTGGGGTCGACAAGAAGGATCTATGATTAAACCTAGGGAATTGAAGTCAAGTCTATCGAAGTTAAGACCGGGAAGAGTTGGACTTGGGTACTTTGGATTTCAATCGTGATGGGAAACTCATAAACAATAGTCACGGTAATCTTAAGCGAGGTGTTGAGTGGGAGATGAACTTGTTTTTCCAAAACCAAGCTGAATTGTCATGTTGTGAAGTAAAATGGAAGATATGAAGCAACAAATGGAAATGGTAAAGAAAGACAATCACTCCTTGTAAGGAAATCATGCGCTCGAATGTAAGCAGTTGGAGGTGAATTGAACTCACAAGGGATAGGCACGGGATTCTTGATTGAGTCGACGATGGGAAGTAAAGGTCAAATTTAGAGAATAGATTGGATGCTAACTCCTTGGAAGTGGAAGATACAAGTTGATTTATAAAGATGCATGGGAATCTCGAAGACCGTGGGAAAGGCAAGGAATAATTACCAAGTCAAAGTAACCGCGGGACTTGGAGTAATAAGGAAAAGCTGTCGAGCTAACTACTTATCCCATTGGTGACAGGTTCCAAAGCATTCATGGCACGTGCATCATATTTTGTATTAATTATTTATTCTCTTGATCTTATGTTATTCGTGCATTTCTAATTGGTTTTGTTGCACTAATGTGTGGTATAATTGCTTGGTGTAAACGTGACACATGCATTGTCATCTTTACCCGACATGCATTTTAGTGTTTACTTGATAGGAAAATCTATCACCTCAATTGTCAAGTATATCCTCGCTCGAACCATCTGAGTTAAGGGAAAGGAAATAATGGCGTGGCACCTGACAAGAAAGACAATTGGGAAATAAAGAACTTTAGGTAAGGGATAGGTTAGTGGAAAGGGCCTCCGAAGGAAAGTCAGATTAGATTCATCTTTGGGGTGTTCGGATCGAATAAGAATGGGGAAGAGAGATTGAGGGAGTTCGATGAAAAAGCAAAATTTTAAGGGGGAGAGTACGACCGAGAGATAAAATGGAGGATGGAAGTAGTGCTCGAATAAATATGTCAATAGCAACAACGGGGATGCAAATTAAGGAGAATCCGGATATCCAAATGGTGGCCATTAGAAATGAATAAGAGGACGGTAATGGTTAAGTTGTTAAGAGAGAAGTGTCAATGCCAAATTCGAGGGAAGATTTTTCGCAATACAGAGAAGAGAGTTATTAAACGACTCTATGCCTGGAATTCCAAATTGGGAGTGATGAAATTATATGGGAGTTTCCGTGACCTCCTAAGATGGAATTAACTAAAGGAAAATTTGATCAATCTATTAGATGAGGTGGTGTTGTCGACCAAGATTTATTTAGCAGAAGTATTAAGGGATCCGAGACAACATTATTAAGTTATCGGTTCTATCAAAGGTGATCCGGAAGGAAATCCACGAAGAAACCAAACCGGAGAAGATGATCATTGGAGGATTTACATCGAACTTCAAGAGTCATCAAGAACACTCTATCTTCGATTCAAGAAAAACGGAGCTAGATGCCAAATATAACCTGAAGGGGGGTCAAAAGGGGGTGAATGGATTTGTTAAGATAGAAGCTATAGGTCTAACTTCGAGACAGATGATCTAAGGATATTCGGGGAGGTCAAGCTCGGTTAATTAAAAAGAATTGGAGGGTCGAACGAAGATTGTGGGAAATGGTGAAGACTGGAAATAGTACAAGTCAGAACGGATCCAAGAGTATGATCCTTAAAGGATTTAGCAATAACTTCACCGAGGAACCTTGAAGAGGTTCAAGACAAGCTGACCACTGAGCTATCTTCAGGATGGATTCTACACTGGATAACGACAACTCTCAATTCTAAACTTTGAAACTTCGGTGAACGGTACTTATAGCATTCATGATACATGCATCCATGCAAATTTAACTTATATAATTTTTTTTATGTTAAGTGTTTTAATCTGGTATTGTGTTAAATTACTGGAGTAATTGAATATCAATGTGGGCGACATTTATTACTTGCTTTGGGTGCCTTACGTGATTCTAAATTTGGTTTTTGCGTGAGTTGCTTGGGAGTATTGGAGACTTCCTTGCTTTATTTTCGGTTAAGAGACGGGGATTCTCTTATTTTTGTTTGAGAGACGGGGTACTCTCTTTGCTTGCGAGAGACGGGGTTCTCTCATTGTTGTTGGAGAGACGGGGTTCTCTCATTGCTGCTTGAGAGACGGGGCTCTCTCCTTGTTGTTTGTGAAGAGACGGGGAATCTCTCATTGTTTGATTTCAAGCGTGTTTTGAATCCGAGGACGGATTCTTTTTAAGGGGGAGAGATTGTAACGCCCCAGTTTTTCATTTTATAATAATGTGACGTAATTGTTTATAAATTGCGCTATCTAATTATTTAGTTATATGATTAATTGTTTATAAATGTTTATATTTGTTTTAAACTATAAACTATTTCTATTCTAATTTAATTCATTTTATTTTACCTTGATACTTAGTGTTTAAATTCTCAATTAGGGTTTTATGTTACCTTAAATATTTCGGTAATTTCATTAATTAATTTCAACATGTTAATAGTTTGTTTAATTTATTTAAATATGGAATTTAAGTTTAGTAATTTATTCATAACTATATGAATTCGTTCATGCGCGTGAGTGTTCTATTTGTGCGTCGTTCATATATGTATTGATATCGAAATGTCGTGAAAATTTAATATGTTGTAAATATGTGTGTTATGAACATGCCTATATGCTCGGTTTATATTTTCGGATTCATTTGACGTGTTTATGAATTTAATTTTGATTGTGGAACCAAGTCGGGGGCTAACGAGCAATTAGCGCACCCTTGGTTCCGTGCGTGATATCTTGAGCTCGGGAATTCGGATTCGAATTCCGTCAACTCCGTTGCCTTCGTATCGACGATTCGGAGACAATGGAACAAGCCTCATACCTTTTTGAAATCATTAAGACCTCCGAAATCCAACCGTAACGGACAACTCGTGCAAGAAGAGCTCTTCATGTTGACTAGTCTCCTTGGTGGGACCCTTTTTACTTAACCAAACTTAACCAAAGTTTAACCATGACTTTTGTACCTAGAGTTAACTCTTTCCTCTCCCTTTTAGCAGCAAAAACCGAACCATATCTCCCTCATTGCTGCTGCTTCTGATCGAGAGAGAAAGAGAGAAGAAAGGAGAGGAAAACCCTTGGCCATCCTTGTGATTTTGAGCTCAAATCACCATTTTTTCTTCACCAAATCTTTAAGGTATGAATATTTATGTCTTCTCTACTCTATTATTTTTGATTTCATCTACTTAAATCATGTTTTGGATCAGATTTGATTAGGGTTTGAATTATGAGATTGGTATGAACTTTTAGGGATTGTTGCTCTTGTGACCTATATGTTTGTGTGGCTGAATTTCTTGCTTATATGTGATCATATGAGCTTGTTTCTTGGCTTATTTCTTTCCTAACTGATAGTATATGATGTTAGGAGGATTTCTTCTCTTGCTCCTTTTATAAAATTTTGAGTTATGGAGCTCCAAACTTGGTGATCAAACTATTTCCCCTGTTTTCGAACTGCTGTGTGAAATTTGGTGTTGTTGCATGATCATATGGCCTCCATTTCGTGTGAAAATGCATGGAGTTGATGTACACTCATTGTTCTATATGTTAGCATTCATGCTTTAAGTATTTGGTGCCATTTGAAGCCTCAAAACCGCAAGACATGGCCTGTTCTTATGCATGATCTTTGACAGAATTGTTGCTGTTGAGTTTGGTAACTTGTTGGTCCTTCTAATGTGCTTTAAATTGTACCATTTTGCACATATATGATGTATATTAGTTGTTTGGTATGTTAGCATGCATTCCCCAAAGTTTCAGATCCAAATTCAAGCCCTAAGTACTTGATCAAGGCATGATAGAATCATTAGGGCTCATATGTCCGATTGTAGCGACCCAGTTTTGTTTCACGGTTTCGATGATCTTAACGTGTGATTTAGCCTTTTCACTCTAAATGAAAAATGTTCATAACATGCCAAATATGTTGTATATTAAGTTTCAGAGCATTTGGAGTTCATTTGGTATGTTTTTGGATTGAGTTTGTTTGGGTTCAGTTTTGCCGGAAAATTTCAAAGGGTGATTAAGTTCTGTACCGTGACACCCCCGTGTCTCATTTACTCATAAGAGTGAGACACGGGCGTGTCACACCTTCTGGGCAGCTCTGTACTGAGCCACGCCCGTGGCTCAGTTGGGCAAGGGTTGGTGACACCCCCGTGTCACTTCCCATGCGCAGTCTTCGTTACTTCCTCTTCGGTTTTTGATTTATTTCACCTCCTTAATGACTTTATCTCCTTTTGTGTTAAACTATGAACTTGTTTTGCTTTGTGTTAGGAGTATTGTGGTTCAATTTCGTGGCATTTGGATGAGTTATAGGTATGCTTTTGCTTATTGCCGTTTATGTGTGCTTATATGTCGTTTATGAATCGCATCACTTATTTTCTATATCATATGATTTCTTATTGTCGTCAAACCTTGGATATATGCTATGTTATGTAATATGAAGTATGTAGTAGCATGTTGGGAGAGTTTGAACATGTTCTATGCTTCTATTTGAGTTCTTGAATAAATTGAATAGAGATATGAATTGAATGATCTATGATTGAACAAGTGAATGAATTGGTTGTGTGATTTTCATGACTTAATATGATCTTTATGTCTTCATATCATGTGTGAGCATTGCCGTGCGTCATATATGGTTCATTTAGAGTCTTGAGTCTCACGAACACGTCTTGTGGTCTTTTGTACAGTTTGTCTCCAGGGTGGAGAGCTTTTGATTGTTCCAGCACTTGGTGCTCGATCCTTGTAACTTCACGGTTCAGGTGAGGGTGGTTTTCGTTTTAGCTATGTAACAAACCCTACAACCCTTATGTGAAAAGCTTTGGCCAAAAACCTTATGATTATATATATATGGTTTTCAAACGAAGTTATCGAGTAAATTCTTCTGAATTATACGTATGAGCGTATATAAGCTTAAAAATGGTTTTGTAATGAGGCTATGCTCCAAACCGTGTGTCTTCATGCTAGCTATGGATTAGGATGACACGGAGAGGTACGTATATAGCATATGCCGAGTTACACGGTAAGGTATGATTTCTTATGGTATGTATCATATGTATGTATTGATATGTTTTGGCGAGATTGTATGGATGATATGTTCACGGGCCCAGGGACTTAGTGCAAGTGGCTATCCGGGGAGGCAAGGGCCGACGGTGATCCCTTGTACTAGTCCCAACTTATTTACGGTGATACCGGCCCTCGCTAGGAGGTTTAGCGGGGAATGGGAGCTGAGTGCCCTTGGGGGAGTCATGAAACCCCATTGGCCTATGATTGAGGTGGTCGGGTCTTGCAAGCCCGTCCACCACCCGGAGGAAGAAGGTTGGTATTGATATGATTATGTTTATGAATATGTTATGATATGATTATGCACCGTGCGGGAATGCCGGGATCCGGATCGCCCAAACGAATATGTTTATGAAATGATTTACGGTCTGTGTGTATTATGATATATTGCATGATCGCCTAATCAATGTATATATATTTGATATTTGTCGTACACGGTCGGAGTTTGGTTGGAGATTGTGCACGCTCACTCGCCGAGCCTTATATTTATGTATGATTTATGAATGTAATGAATTTAATATGAATTAGTCGTAAAGGTCGAGCATTGTTTATCTATTTTCTTGCCCTTTTTGGGAACTAATTTCAAATAAAACCTTGCTCGGGATTTATGACTTGCATGTGCATGTTTTATATATATGTATCGCTCCTGCTCACTCAGTCTTCTAGAGACTGACCCTCTCCCTCCCCAACACTTTAGTGTGCAGGTTTGGCTTGGGAGTTTCGAGCTAGGCGGAGGTCTGGAGTCTTTAAGTGGGTCCAGTTAGGCTAGGAGAGTCTCTGCATTCTCATCTGTATTGGAATTATGTATGATTCATTTCAGTTATATCATGAAATTGGATACCTATGTATTTGTTATGATATTGGCTTTACTGGGTTTTGCTATGATTTAAAAGAGGCCTGAAGAGCCCAAATTTCGTTTATGATTGGTATGTTTGAACTCTGGCTTTTCTGCATTATATTTTGTGGATTGGTAACCGTTGTCTAGCTCCGCCTGGCTTAGGAAGGTTCTTTTGTTTGTCTCCCGTTCGCTATGGTTTGATACGGGTGCGGATTTACTGTTTCGTTACTCGTGTTGAACCATAGTGCGGGGGATGTGGTGCCTCACGTGCGGGGTGCTACACTTTATATACAAGAACAATTAAATACAAACAGAATACGATGATTTCTTTCACCCTAAACTCCAACCTTCCTATTCTCTGACATGATATCAGAGCAATAAAATCCTGCTTCATCATCTACTTTTCTAATAGAACCACTAAAAACCACTGATCTAGCCACCGTGTCGGCGGATTTCTTCGCACAAATGGCTGAACTCCTCCAGCACAAACAACCCGAATCCACCAATACCACAACCATCAAGGTGAAACTAAGTGACAATAACTATGCTATTTGGTTGAGAATTGTGCAAGTCGTGTTACTCGGTCGAGGAAGAATGAGATATATCACCGGGAAGACGGTGTCTCCCTATCCAGAAGATGTTGGATACGAGGCATGGGAATAAACGGACAAATCTGTTCATGGCTTGATACTCAGCTCGATGGAACCTGGAATCGCAACACAGTTCATTCTATGCTTGAACGCGAACTAATTGTGGGATGAAATCAAAGCTACCTACCACGACGGAGGCGATAAACTGAAATTATATAAATTGAAATAAGGAAGCTATCAGACAACCGAGATGACTGTAGACCAGTATTATCGGACCATTCAGGGAATCTAAACAGAGATTGACTTTCAACAGTCTTAGAGAATGAAATGCGCCGATGACTGAAAAACTTACAACTTAGAGAAACAAGAGGACAGAGTTTTTGCGTTTCTATGGGGGTTGGATGACGAATTTCACCCGATTAAGAGGGACTCACTCAAGGCGCCACGACTGCCCACCTTAGAGGAGGCATACAACGCCATCCGACGAGAAGATCGGGGACTCACAACGATGGCAAATCCTCTTTCCAGCGACGTCGGAATTGTGGCCAAGTGCGATTAGAGATGGGCTCATCATCCCGCGACAACAAAAACCCGATAAAAAAATTCGATCACGACCCAAATCAGAAGTGTTCGATATGTGCATGAACGAAACATACCCAGGAAACCTACTTTCGGGTGGTAGGCTACCCGGAATAGGCATGCAAACGAGCCGAGTCAGACCCTTTTTTCTTGGTTCGAGCTCGGACTCGCACCCCAAACTTGTGGCTCGGGCTTGGCTTGCGAGCCAGCGAGCCCTCAAAAATTGGGTTCGGGCTTGGCTCGCCTTGAAGTTCGGCTCGGCTTGCGAGCCTTACGAATCCATGAAATCAACAGCAGAAAAGCAGAAGGGAACGAGACCAGTAGGAAGGAAAAGCAGAAAGAAAAGAAAAGCAGAAAGGAGCGTGTGAAAGTCAATCGAGCTGGGAGGAGCAACAAGCTGAAAGAACAAAGACACTAAGCAGAAAGTCAAGGGGGTTCCAAGAAGCAGAATGTTGAGCCAATCGCCGAAGCAGAACCGAAAGTAAACCTTGGGTACGGGACGCAACGGTTGCACTCTTTTTACTCACGAGGGTTTTATCCCACGTGGTTTTCCCGAGTGAGGTTTTTAACGAGGCAATCACCGTACCTAAGAAGGGAGTTCAGCCAGTTTAACACGTTCAATCGCTAGAGTTGTTCTCCAAAATTTACTACTCTGACAGTCGTCCATATTATTCGACTGTAAGAGTAGGGGGGAGTGATGATGTGGACTAATTTTGTACATTATTTTATGATTGAATTAAATATTCAATAATAGGATTATTGGTATTATTGGAAGAAAAAAGAAAAGAAGTTGAGAAGATATTGGGAGAAGAAGTTAGCAGTTACTACGTGGTTTTCAAATTTGAGAACCTGCCAAGACTTTAGGAGGAGAGAGAAGAGAGGAGGAACAGATACATTGAACCTGGAAGAAACCCTAGACTTAAGATACTTCTCTAAAAATTAGTCAAGGGGAATCATCGTCATTCTACACAACACCCAGAAAACCTAGCAACCCTAAACTCTGAGATACTGCAGTCATATTCTATTTGTACTTTCCTTCATCATTTTCTTCTGTAATTATTACGACTTGTTAGAGATTGGCTTCTCCAGAATTCTATTGTACACAGAAGACTCAAGAAACAGACGATTATCAGCAGCTTCAGATTTTATCTTCATTTACCGTTATTTATATTTCTCATTTACTTTTCTACAATTTACATCAATACTCACTTTTCTTTATTTATTTCCTCTTTTTACAGCTTGGTTGAATCTATTTCCTACAAAAATAAATTAATTGGTGTTTGTTGAATTTTTGACAAACATCAATATATATATTGTATATAATATATATTATATTTTTACGGTTTATATATAATATATATATATAAAGTGTATATGATATATATACGTATACATATATATATATATATAGTATAAAATATATATATTATATTTTATAATTATTTTTATTTAGTTCGCGAGCCGGCTAGCGAGCTTCAAACAAATATAGAGAAGGCTCGGGCTTGGTTCGAAAGAAGCACGAACCGAGCCTTGACCCGTTTCGGCTCGTCAATATCGAACTCGAACCCAAGCTTTTCCCGAGACGGCTCACAGGGCTCGCGAGCCAGCTCAGCTTGTTTACATCCCTAACCCGGAATGGTGATCTGACTATCAGGCAAAGAAGAAGGCAACAGGAATTCCTACTGGCGGCGGCTCCACTTGGCCATCGTCCGACAGGATTAACCTAACGGCAAGAGACTCAGACGGTGATGGCGCCACTGGACAACACTAATTCGGTGGTGGCAGCGCCTAGCGCCACGGAAGAGTAGATTAGACAACGGGACGGGTTGTAGTCGCGCAAGGGGCACCGGTCGAACTCAACACTAGATCGTGATCCGAGGGCTCTTACCGGATACGGACAGCACCAACGACGCCGGCCACTCCAGCGGTTGTGACGACACCGATTATGGTAAGAAATTTCATACTAAAACACTAAGCAGCAGGTTGGGGGCAAGAGAGTACGATTCAGAAGGTAAAGTTTGAGATGTTGGGCCTTTTGGGCCATTTTATGAAAATAAAAAGAGAATTGGGTATGAATTTGCAAAAAAAAGAAAGGTGGAGAGTGGGTGGCACGGACCCCAAAGCCCAAGTCCAACATGCGCTTCTCATCAAATTGAATACTTATCTATAATTTTCGAAGCCATTGATCATATGATATGACCAATACCACTCACGATATTCGGGCCTCTACCATCCCCTGAAAAATAGTTGTGATAAATGCAAATGGTCACTCTTATCCAGTTGAGGGGGCGCGACATATTACCTTGTTGGAAAAATTAAATTAATCTCATTGTGTTTTAGCTTTTAGTTTTGTACTTTTCTGTATCACACTTCTTTCTTTTCGCTATTTTTATCTTATCCACTCCTTTATTTTGTTATTAATTTAAGTACTTCCATGTTTTTTTCCTTTCTTTTTTCATATTTGATTGTGGCTGCTTTTTAACCTCTTATGTTAATTATTTGGTATTTTTTCTTTCAATTTTATTATTTTATTTCTCTTACTGTTTATTTTATAACGTTTAAGGCTATTTTATTTATTTGATATAATTAATTTATTGAGTTTTTAAATTTACTTCTTTGTATTTTTTTTGATTTTTTTAATATTCACTTGCAAATATTTATATGCTATCAATTAATAGGTCTATGCAACGCTAGGGGATTTATGCTAGTATATAATAGTATAGATAGAATATTAGATTAAAGATATTGGGCAATTATTTTGTTATTATATTTAGTATTTAAATAATTCGTATTTATTTGACATCTTTAAAATTAATCATAGAAAATAAATATATTGAAGCAAATACGTAGCTTAAGATGAAGGTGATCGGTTGCTAAAGATTCAACAAACACAGTTCTCTAAATATTGTAAGTCAATCCTATTCCAATAAGTCATACGTATTCATAATCTTTTAAAACTGGTACATGAAAATCCAAAAATAGATTTTTTTTTTTTAATTTTAAAACATACCTTAAAAAGACGATCGATTGGTGAAAACTCCACAAACACAATAATTAAAATTTTGATAGTCTACAAAATAATTGAGCGACAAATAGAAATATCAAAGAGAGAGACAGAAAGTTTAAAATATTTAGAAAACAAAATCCATAAAAAAAACTATGAAGAACGCTAAAAGGCAAAATTATTAATAAATTTATGAGTTTTAGTAGATACAGAATTTTTTTACACTAACGACGTACATATATGCGAGAAACATGTTTTTCTATTTTTTTTTTTTTTAACGCGCACCCACCTCAGAAGAATTTAATCCCAAGTCATTGCTCTCGAGAACTAACCTTTTGACCATTTGAACCAACCTTTGTCGGTATTTTTTCTTGAAATCTACTTGATATAGTATTATTTATTGATCTTTTTTCTTTTTATTAAAATTTATGTGTTTCTAATTTTAATATTTTTTATTTACAATTTACCGTGTTTCTAAATTTTATTTGTCATTTTAAATAATAGTATTAGTGATTGAGAAGTTTATTGATAATTCAACATAGAGTTTTAAATTGGATATAAAATAAAATTATTTTATTATTGATAGATCATCCTGCGTAAATTATCTGTAGGGAAGAATGTATTTTTAATCTTTTTAATTTTCTTATGATACACCGAAAATAATATCACTTGGTAATTCCTCGGAAAAAGTTTTAATTAAATACATAATAAAATTATCTTATTATTGATTGAACATTTTCGGTAGAAATTATTGCATTTTTGTTATTTTTTATAATTTATCGATAGAAATACTTGTCGATAAATTTTATCGACTATACTATTTGTAGGTAGTCTATCGATAATAATATTAACTTAATTTATTTATAAATAAATTATCAAAATTCCGTAGCTAATTGTTGCAAATTATCTAAGAAAAATTTTCCATAGAAAATATCGGTAGCTAATCGACAGTTCTTTTTTGTGTAGGGATCCTCATTTTTCCAAATCAAGAAAAAGTAAACTAAGAAAATGTTCACTAAGAAAAACTCATTTGGTTAATTGGGCTACCGTGGTGGAAGGTAAAGAGGACCGAGGCCTTGGGATTAAGGAAGCCCGGAAGATGAACATGGCCCTGCTTGCGAAGACGGGCTGGCGCTTGATTAAGGGAGAAGACACTCTGTGGAGTCGTATATTTCGGGAGAAATATCCTAAGGATGATGATATGTTGGATCATCAACCTAAGCCGACTGCTTCGAAGGTCTAGAAGGGTATTAATCGAAGTATCAGTTCGGTGGAGTCCGCTTGCAGGTGGCGGGTTGGTCGGGGAGATAACGTCTGGCTTTGGGATGACCGGTGGCTTTCGGCTGTCACCTTGCTGTTGGAAAACACGAATCAGAAAGCAGCGGAATTTAAAAAATTTTCCCAACAAAAGGACCTTGGACTCGCAATCGTGTAACCAAATTCGTAGAGATAGAAAACTTACTTTTCTTTTATTCTTTCTTGAAGCGTTTCAAGCCACCCAAGAACGCTCTTCTCGCGGCTTGACAACCCGTCCCTCGAAAGTCTCTTTCTACTTCAGAATCCATTGTCGGGATAGCAATCCAAACCAACCTAGATTCAATTCATGTTAGGGAAGTTCTTAACAATATAACATAAAGAAAGAAACATGAAACGAGAAAAGCAGGATTGAAACTCCCTTCGAAAACCAGTTTCGCGAAAGTAGAAAACTGCCAGTCACAAAACCCTCGTGAAAAAATTCATCCTTCAGGATATGGACGAACGGTTTTCGCCATCTTCTTTGGTTCGATTTTTTCATTCGTTTCATGTCGGGTTCAAAATCGTTTCATCATCCCTTCTGATCGTTTTGCTTGATCCCCAATTTTTGGTAAAGCTCGAATCTTCAAAACTTCTAACTTGAAGCTCTCTAGAGATAGTCCACCAACTTGGCTACAATCTAACTAGTAAGGATGCTAGTTCTCTAGTTAGTGTTTAGGCTTAACCTAGGGTTTCGTTTATCTTGGAGAAAGGATGGTGTTCAACACATGAACCAAAAGAATTGTCAATTAGCTCTAAGGGGAGCTCGAGCTCCCCTATTTATAAGAGGGGAGGACCGAAAATTCCTAGTCCTTTATGGGTTAGGATTTTGGTCTCTCTCTCTCCTATTACTTGATCATCAAGTAATTTGACTTTGACTTTGAATTCTAATTCAAATCAACTTTCAAGAGAGCTAAAAATATCCAAACTATTTTTGGATAATTTTATACTTTATTTATTTAAAATAAATAACTTATTTTATCTAATTAATTAATTCATAATTAATTAACTAGATTATTTTTCTCCAAAATAAGACTTTCTTTTTAATTCAAAATTAAACCAAAGTCTATTAAATAATTAACACATTTAATTATTTAATATATATCATATATATACATATACACGTGTGAGGCACGTGTCCCAAGGACACGTGCTCCTCACGTGACCCACACGTGTGATTTCACACGTGTGGAACCCTCTAGGCCCGATTAACTCGTTTAATCATTTTCAAGCCTCAACTCATGTAACCAAGTTGTTGTGTGTCACCCTCTAGGTTCTCAATTCAATTAGCAGTGACCCTAATTAATTAATTCACTAATTAATTAATCAGTCCACAGATTAAACGACCATAGTCTAGCAACAGGTGTTTAACCCCTAGCTGAATTGGAATGTTCGGATTCGACAGAACCTTAAAGTCATTGATTCATGTGAGATACAATCCTCCTACTTACTATCTCTCAACCAAGATCTAGGGCAAGGGAATAATCAGAACCCTAATAATCCGGTCTTAAAGCTAAGTGCATTTCATATCCATTTGATCTCAATCCAAGAAACCCTTTTCTTGATGTCTTGATCTACTGCCTTGGCCAAGGACTCCATATGGCATATGAATGACTTACACAATAAGAGATCACCTTGCAAATGCAAGTGTAGGTCCTTTCTTGATTCTCACCCTTTAAAGCTTATACCTAAGACTACAGAGTTAACTCATAAAGTGACAAGGAACCTCAAGTCTAAGGATCAATTAATCACATCAATGACTCGTGAGATATTTCCTAATCTGGAAGTTTCTATTTCCTGAAATAGAATCTTCCTTTCCCATTTAGGAATCTTCTCACACGGGGCACCTCAGTGAACTTACTTATTGAAGTAAGTGTTGGTGTTGCGGTGGGCCCGAATCAGAGTGACGACGCAGCGGAATATTTCAAAAAATTTCGCCATAACCTCGTTATCAAAATATTTCCAAAATATTTTAATAAAGCAGCGGAATAAATCGGGCAGCATAACTCTAATATATACAGGCATTGATAACATAATTTTAAATCATCTAGTATATAATCACAATATGCAAATAATAATTTTGGTAGCACAACAGTATTACCGTACTGCAAAATTGGCTATCAACGGCACTTTTCCAGCACCTCGATATCTTCTCGTGAAACCGGCAGACCTTCCCCGCAATATCCCCGATTAAGAAATTGGAGTGTGGGCTCCAGCAGTATTTCCCTAAATACTTGAGAAAATATTTTTCTAGAAAAACCCTTTTTTCTAAAACCTGAAAATCCCTATTTTCTAATAATTAAGTGGATTATATATTAATTATATAACCACCTAATTAAGTAATTAATTAATCTAATTAAAGATTAATTAATCAAGATGAGAGAAAGTGCCGAATGGCTTTAAAATTGGCAGCCAAAATTTCGAAAATCAATGGAATAAAATGAACCAAGGTAAGGCCCTATTTATAGCACAAAATTAGGACCCTCGCAGCAATTTTCCAAAAATTTGCTTGGACGCCAAGCTCAGATCACCAATCCGAGACCGCCACGAGACAGCTTGGTCAGTAAGGAAGCCAACGCCGGGCGGCACGCGCCCACACGCGCCGCCCATGTGGCGGCTGTGTGCTTGGCGCGTGTGGCACGCACGCTGCACCAGGCAGCTGCCACGTGGCGAACCGGTCCGGTCCGACCGGCGGTTCAGCCCTTAGACCGGTTCAGCCGTGAACCGGTCGGTTCAGCTTGGTTCAGTCAATGCCATGTGTCACAATACGATTCGTCCACGTTTCCGGGTCGGTCAAACCTTGGCCGACCCTATCCGACCCGAATCCGGACCCGCGTCCTGACCCGGTCCGTTTCAACCCTTGATCCGGACCGTTGACTCGTGCGACTTGGCGCGATCCTGACCGTCCACGTGGCGTGCCACTTGGCGCCCAGTCAGCGCCACACGGCGCTGACCCGCTGACGTGGCATGCCACGTCAGCTGCCACGTCAGCAAAAACCTTTTTTTTTTTTTTTTTTTTTTGAAAAATTTTATTTTCTCCAAAATAAAATTTCGGACATTTCCAACTCTTTGGAATTTAATTTATTTTCTCAAAATAAATACCTTGGCTATTTTCAAACACTTTGAAAAATCATTTCTCTCTCTCCTTTTATAATTTTCTCTTTGATCTTCGTTGGGGCTTGCGGGGGGTCCTGCAGGACTAATTAATCTTAGCTCCAAACGGGTCAATCTATTATCATCCCATGACAATAATTGATTACCGTTTAACAATATTTAATTCCACTAAATAAATATTGTTGAACTCTAAAATTAATTAAATTATTCACGAATTTCTCGATCTAGAATAATTTTGCATTTTACTCCTCTGTACAGATATCCATGAAAAATAAATCAATACTACTATCATTTATTTTTCACTTTCAATCTGAAATTTCTTGATTCGCCTTAAGTCCAAATTCCCTGTATGTGAAACACATTCAACATACAACTTCGGTGACGAACACACGAAGTACTTTGGCCAAAGTTTTAATTCGAACTTTTTGCAAATCTATTTCAGGGGTATCTTTAAACCTTCCAGCAAGGCTACAGATTCCTTGATTAATATTTCTCTCTGGCACATTTCATGCAATCACCGAACGTACAAAGTATTTTGGCCACCCGTTACCGAGACCTCACTTCTGAGTACATCACAGTGATTAACACTACATGCCTAAAGTAGAAACATTGCCAGGATTAAGAGTCTAATGCTTTCGAGATTTTGTTCATTTTAGATAGCAGTATAAAATGAACAATCTCAATGGTCCAGTTCGATGTTTCCAATCTCATTGAAAATCATCAATGTGTTATAATTGGAAACTCCATTTCCCTATGACGAAAGACTAATCATCTTATATAACACATTATAGTCTTGATAAGAACATCTTCTTATCAAACTGACTAGAACTTTAATGACACGTGACTTCTGGTATTTAAAATCTTTTCCTATGAAACACATTTCATATAAAAACACCATCACACGTCATTAATTATTAAATTTGTAAAATACTCATAACTTGCTGTAATTTCAGTTTTATTAATCCAAAATATTTACAATATAATTGGATTTTCAGGGCATTAATCCCAACAATCTCCCACTTGCCCTAAATCCAATTGGCTACATATCTAAGACCCATCCCTTCTACATGAGTGTCAAAACTCTTTTGCGTCAAAGTCTTAGTGAAGGGATCTGCTAGATTATTTACTGAGCCAATTTTCACCACTGCCACTTCTCCACGTTCTACATAATCACGTATAATGTGAAACTTCCTCTCGATGTGCTTGGCACGTTTATGACTTCGAGGTTCCTTGGAGTTGGCCACCGCTCCAGCATTGTCACAGTACAATGTGATTGGCGTAAGTCCGTCCTTGACGACTTCTAGATCCATTAGGAAATTCCGGAACCAATACGCCTCTTTGGCTGCTTCCGAAGCTGCCACGTATTCGGCTTCCATGGTGGAGTCAGCAATGCAAGATTGCTTAATACTCCTCCAACTTACGGCTGCTCCTCCTAGAGTAAACACGTATCCAGACGTCGAACGCCTAGAATCCAAATCAGATTGGAAATCTGAATCTGTGTACCCTATAGGAATGAGCTCATCACTGCGATAGACAAACATATAATCCCGAGTCCTTCTCAAGTACTTTAATATATGCTTTACAGCTATCCAGTGTTGGGGTCCAGGGTTTGACTGATATCTGCTGACTAGACCTACAGCATAATAGATATCTGGCCTAGTACATAACATGGCATACATGAGGCTTCCGACTGCCGAAGCATACGGAACATCTTTCATTTCTTCTGTCTCTTCTGGGTTCTTGGGACACTGATCCCGAGACAGATGAACTCCATGTCTGAAAGGTAACGATCCTTTCTTGGAGTTAGCCATATTATATCTTGCCAACATCTTATCTATATATGCTGCTTGTGATAAACCAATCATTTTATTCTTACGATCACGACAAAGTCTGATCCCTAGAATATAACTGGCTTCACCTAGGTCTTTCATGTCAAACTGGTTTGACAACCAAATCTTAACTGCTGACAATATTCCCGTGTCATTCCCAATGAGCAGAATGTCGTCAACATATAGAACTAAAAATGTTACAACACTATCATGATGTCTCTTGTACGCACATGGTTCATCAGGCAATTGTATAAATCCAAAGGATTTAATTGCCTCATTAAATCTGATGTTCCATGACCTAGACGCTTGCTTAAGACCATAAATAGATCTATCAAGCTTGCATACCATATGCTCCTGATTTCTGGCTATAAAGCCTTCAGGCTGAGCCATGTATATCTCTTCTTGAAGGTGCCCCTGTTCAAGAAGGCAGTCTTTACATCCATTTGCCAAATCTCATAATCAAAATGAGCGGCAATGGATAGGAGAATTCTTATGGACTTAAGCATTGCTACAGGCGAGAAGGTTTCGTCATAATCGATACCTTCTTTCTGGGTATAACCCTTTGCCACAAGCCTTGCTTTAAAAGTCTCAACCTTTCCATTTATTCCCCTTTTTCTCTTGTAGACCCATTTGCATCCAATAGGTTTAATGCCCTCAGGCGCCTCTACAAGTTCCCAGACTTTATTGGAATACATTGAATCTAATTCAGATTCCATGGCTCTGACCCAACGGTCAGCGTCTGTATCGTTTATGGCTTCATCATATGTGATAGGATCAGATACGTCAGATTCAACCACTTGGGTTAATCCTAGGTATCTGTCAGGTGCCCTGACAATCCTCCCACTACGACGAGGCTGCTGTGTACTCATCCCTACATCATATGTTGTATCTGGTACATCATATGTATCTAACACATTTTTAGTTACTACGGGTTCTTGGAATACAGAATCTGATGTTGTCATTTCTTCTAACACAATTTTGCTTCTACCCTTGTGGTCATTTACGAAATCATCTTCGAGATATTTAGCATTAGTGCTCACAAACACTTTGTGATCTCTCGGATCGTAAAATATACCACCTCTTGTTCCTTTAGGATAACCTACGAACAAGCAAACCTCTGTTCTTGATTCCAGCTTGTCAGGATCTTTCCTTAACACATGAGCTGGGGTTCCCCATATCCGAAGATAGGAGACACTGGGCTTTCGCCCTCGCCACAGTTCCATTGGTGTTTTAGGAACTGACTTGGATGGAACAAGGTTTAATATGTGTGCCGCTGTTTCGAGTGCAAAGCCCCAAAACGAACTTGGTAGGGTAGCATGACTCATCATAGATCTTACCATTTCCATCAGAGTTCTATTTCTCCTTTCTGCAACACCGTTCTGCTGGGGTGTACCCGGTGCAGATAATTGGGATTTAATCCTATTTGCAGTGAGAAATTCTAGAAATTCTGTAGACAGATACTCACCACCATGATCTGATCGAAGTGACTTGATACGTTTTCCGGTTTGATTTTCAACTTCAGCTTTGAATTCTTTGAACTTTTCAAAAGATTCAGATTTATATCTCATCAAATAAACGTATCCGTATCTGGAGTAATCATCCGTAAAAGTGATGAAATACTCAAAACCTCATCTTGCTTGAATACTCATAGGACCACACACATCCGTATGAATTAACACAAGCAATTCTGTGGCTCGATTACCTTTAGATTTAAAAGATCTCTTGGTCATTTTACCTTCCAAGCAGGATTCACAGACTGGTAGTTCTGTTAAGTCCAAGGGACTCAACAATTCGTCTGAAATTAGTCTTTGGATCCTTTTTGGATTAATATGACCAAGACGTAAATGCCACTTGTACGCCTCGTTAGGCATAGGAGTTTTTCTTTTGGATGGTAAGTCAAGCTTAGCAGTGTTAAGTTCGGAATTAGGGTTTTTATCGGGGTATAACAAGAAAAGACCATCTTTTACCGTGCCAGAGCAAATAAACCTTTTGTTTTGCTTAATGGTAAAATTTTGTTCAAAACAAACATTGAAACCATTATTTATTAAACAACTCACAGAAATCAGATTTCTGCGAACACACGGTATATACAGAATGTCTTTCAGTACCAAAACCCTATCACCAAAATACAAATTTACAGTCCCTACTGCTAATACAGATATACTTGTATTATCCCCGAGCAGTAGCTGCATCTCGCCATCTTCAAGCTTTCTGGTTAGCTTGAACCCCTGCAACGAATTGCAAATATGATTAGTTGAACCCGAGTCCACACACCAGGAATCTGGTGGACTTCCAACTAAACATAATTCAATTAAATAAGATATCGATATACCTTGTCCAGATGGCTTAGCAGGAAGACTTGCTAAGTATTTTGGACAATTCCTCTTCCAGTGTCCATTCTCTCCGCAGTGGAAACATTTTCCCTTGCTTGGTTTGCCTTTCTTCTTCAGAACCTTTTTCTTGGGATTAGGAACCTTTCCCTTTCCCTTTTTCCACTTGTTGGCCTTTGGATCCGTGGAAGTCGATGCCTGTGCCAGGAGAACAGTTCCCTTAGCTTTCATCACTCCCTCCGCCACTTTAAGTTCGTTCATCAATTCAGGCAGAGAAAAATCCAATTTGTTCATAGAATAATTTTTCCTGAATGTGTCGAACGACTTTGGCAGAGAGCATAGGATCATATCCTGTTTGCTGAGATCATCAAATTTAGCACCAAGGCTTTCAATTTCGTTCAGGCAAGCCATCATGTTCATAACATGATCCTGAACAGGTGATCCCTCAGACATCTTGGTAACTAACAGCCTCCGCATCAATTCGAGCCTCTTGGCTCGATTCTATCCTCCAAACATCTGATGGAGATGATCCATCATGCTCCTAGCAGTTGGCATCTCATGCATTTGATGCTTGAGAACATTGGAGACAGATGCCAGGATATAAGACCTAGCCAAATCATTGGACTTGATCCAATTAGCATAAGCATTTCTCATATCCTAATTGGCTGTAGTTTCCGGTACCCCCGGACAAGGTTCAGTGAGCACTTGTTTCAGATTCTCGTGACCAAGCACGATGTCAAGATTCATTTTCCAGTCAGCATAGTTAGACCCTTCAAGCCTATTTTCCCTTAGGATCGATTGAAGCGGGCTAGCGGTCGTCATTGCTTTAAAACTGAAATATTTTAAAATAGTGCAAGTTATGATTCTGTATTTTACTTCTTTTGTGTCTAACCAATAAATGAAATCCACGTAAGCATTTTTGGTTTACACAATGGTGACTTATCTAACCGCAGTTGACTCCCCGGAAGCGAGGTCGAAAACCGCTTAGAAAAGCAAGTATTAATCTTAATTAACATGCCATCTAGGTAACTCTTACCAAACTATGTTAATCCACCACGTTAACCTTTGACTTCTAAGTAAATGTAACATAGCTCCGAAGGGAGGTTAATACATTACTTAGTCAAGCGTATACCATTACCTAGAAATTCGTACGAGTAGATCAGACACTCCACGGAGGCGTGGTCGAGCTGACTTTCCCCGTATTCCATTCTATCCGTAGAAGTCTAATCTTGTATACCGCGAATACATACCCGCCGAAGGGAGTAGTATATATCCACTATACTATAGACGGGTAATGGAGGCCGTGAGAATCCAACTCTTTTCATCTCGCTTCCACTTGAATTTTATTAAATTTGTGGATTATCTTTGATTATTAAATAATCACTTTTGGCTCCTTATTAATTTTGGAAGTAATTAATCTAATTAATAAGCTCCCACTAGGATTATTAAATAATCCTAATAATATTTTAAGGCTTTAAAAACTCTTTATTAATTTAGGCCAAAAATATCAATCCAATTATGCATCATATTTAATCTCTATTAAATATTATTTATCTAATCACATTAAATAAATCATGCATAATTAAAGCAGCATAATATCACATATTATCATGCCATTTTAAAATTAAAAGCATGCTTGCAAATAATTATCACATAATTATCACGCTTTAAATTTTTTAATGGCCCCTTAAATAAATATGTTTTAAATTATCACATAATTTAAATCATATTTACTGATTCGGTAATTAACCAGGAAGATTATTGAAATCAATTCCCAGAAAACTACCATTCCACGCAAACTCCCAGAAACACTGGAGGGGTCACAACGGTCCCACTTAAAACCCAGCCTTCTTAGACAGAATTTACGTGCATAGTATCTGATTTAAAATTATGCATCTTATGCTTTATCAATGCCAGTATATAATCAGAGCCCCGCTCTGATACCAGTTGTTGGTGTTGCGGTGGGCCCGAATCAGAGTGACGGCGCAGCGGAATATTTCAAAAAATTTCGCCATAACCTCGTTATCAAAATATTTCCAAAATATTTTAATAAAGCAGCGGAATAAATCGGGCAGCATAACTCTAATATATACAGGCATTGATAACATAATTTTAAATCATCTAGCATATAATCACAATATGCAAATAATAATTTTGGCAGCACAACAGTATTACCGTACTGCAAAATTGGCTATCAACGGCACTTTTCCAGCACCTCGATATCTTCTCGTGAAACCGGCAGAGCTTCCCCGCAATATCCCCGATTAAGAAATTGGAGTGTGGGCTCCGGCAGTATTTCCCTAAATACTTGAGAAAATATTTTTCTAGAAAAACCCTTTTTTCTAAAACCTGAAAATCCCTATTTTCTAATAATTAAGTGGATTATATATTAATTATATAACCACCTAATTAAGTAATTAATTAATCTAATTAAAGATTAATTAATCAAGATGAGAGAAAGTGCCGAATGGCTTTAAAATTGGCAGCCAAAATTTTGAAAATCAATGGAATAAAATGAACCAAGGTAAGGCCCTATTTATAGCACAAAATTAGGACCCTCGCAGCAATTTTCCAAAAATTTGCTTGGACGCCAAGCTCAGATCACCAATCCGAGACCGCCACGAGACAGCTTGGTCAGTAAGGAAGCCAACGCCGGGCGGCACGCGCCCACACGCGCCGCCCATGTGGCGGCTGTGTGCTTGGCGCGTGTGGCACGCACGCTGCACCAGGCAGCTGCCACGTGGCGAACCGGTCCGGTCCGACCGGCGGTTCAGCCCTTAGACCGGTTCAGCCGTGAACCGGTCGGTTCAGCTTGGTTCAGTCAATGCCACGTGTCACAATACGATTCGTCCACGTTTCCGGGTCGGTCAAACCTTGACCGACCCTATCCGACCCGAATCCGGACCCGCATCCTGACCCGGTCCGTTTCAACCCTTGATCCGGACCGTTGACTCGTGCGACTTGGCGCGATCCTGACCGTCCACGTGGCGTGCCACTTGGCGCCCAGTCAGCGCCACACGGCGCTGACCCGCTGACGTGGCATGCCACGTCAGCAAAAACCTTTTTTTTTTTTTTTTTTTTTTGAAAAATTTTATTTTCTCCAAAATAAAATTTCGGACATTTCCAACTCTTTGGAATTTAATTTATTTTCTCAAAATAAATACCTTGGCTATTTTCAAACACTTTGAAAAATCATTTCTCTCTCTCCTTTTATAATTTTCTCTTTGATCTTCGTTGGGGCTTGCGGGGGGACCTGCAGGACTAATTAATCTTAGCTCCAAACGGGTCAATCTATTATCATCCCATGACAATAATTGATTACCGTTTAACAATATTTAATTCCACTAAATAAATATTGTTGAACTCTAAAATTAATTAAATTATTCACGAATTTCTCGATCTAGAATAATTTTGCATTTTACTCCTCTGTACAGATATCCATGAAAAATAAATCAATACTACTATCATTTATTTTTCACTTTCAATCTGAAATTTCTTGATTCGCCTTAAGTCCAAATTCCCTGTATGTGAAACACATTCAACATACAACTTCGGTGACGAACACACGAAGTACTTTGGCCAAAGTTTTAATTCGAACTTTTTGCAAATCTATTTCAGGGGTATCTTTAAACCTTCCAGCAAGGCTACAGATTCCTTGATTAATATTTCTCTCTGGCACATTTCATGCAATCACCGAACGTACAAAGTATTTTGGCCACCCGTTACCGAGACCTCACTTCTGAGTACATCACAGTGATTAACACTACATGCCTAAAGTAGAAACATTGCCAGGATTAAGAGTCTAATGCTTTCGAGATTTTGTTCATTTTAGATAGCAGTATAAAATGAACAATCTCAATGGTCCAGTTCGATGTTTCCAATCTCATTGAAAATCATCAATGTGTTATAATTGGAAACTCCATTTCCCTATGACGAAAGACTAATCATCTTATATAACACATTATAGTCTTGATAAGAACATCTTCTTATCAAACTGACTAGAACTTTAATGACACGTGACTTCAGGTATTTAAAATCTTTTCCTATGAAACACATTTCATATAAAAACACCATCACACGTCATTAATTATTAAATTTGTAAAATACTCATAACTTGCTGTAATTTCAGTTTTATTAATCCAAAATATTTACAATATAATTGGATTTTCAGGGCATTAATCCCAACAGTAAGCACCCTCATGTATCACGCACGTATCAACTATACACTTTGCACCTCCATGAAACAAGGTGGTCCTTCTTAAGGGCGTGATCCCACAAGCAAGCCTTAGAGGAGTCAGGTTGACACTCCCACTGTCTGTAGGACTCATCGGCTTGGAGTATTTTACTAATCATGACTTATGTGATATAGGGCTCGTTTCATGAACCATTTCACCTAAATGGTAGAGTCCTAAAGTCATCAGGATTAGGGGAGTTCTCATACATGCGCACATAATGGAAACACTCAAAACACGTATTGGCATATAAAGAAGTGTTTGCCTATGATCAATCGTATATTATTCAAAGATTGTTTGTGATACAAGAAAAGTCCCAAAGCAGATTACGTCGAATCGGCTTTCTAGGGCACTATTCCTAACACTTGCGAGATAGATTACAATCTCAGATTGAGAGGGAGGATGAGGATAAGGTCGTTGGGGATTTGATTGATTCGAATGGAAGATGGAATTTTGAGAGGCTTAAAACCAAACTCCCTGAGTCGGTGATGCAAGAAATTTCAACGTATCCACTTTCGCTTGGGGCTGAGCCTGACCGCATCATATGAGACGGCACAGCGAACGGTAAATTTTCAGTTAGTTCGGCGTATCGACAGTTAACGCCGACGGAGAATTCGGGGCAGCTAGCCTGTGTGGAAGGAGCTTTGGAGGATTCCGTGCCCCAATAAAATCCGACTGTTCCTTTGGTTGTATCATCATAAACGCCTGTTCACTAATGCTCTTAGGTTTGATAGGAAGTTTGGGGAATCTGATTTGTGTAATAGATGCCAGGCTAGTCGGGAGGATGCCGCCCATATGCTCAAAGAGTGCCCGGCGGCGCAAAAGGTATGGGAGCTTTGCGTGGACAATCGCAGGTTTGCGGAAATCAAGCAACTCAGGAGAGAGGATTGGCTTGAACATATTCTGAAGTGGAACATCACTCACAAGCTGGATCCCAATGTGCCTTGGTGGATGGCGGTCCTTGCCATCATTTGGAATATTTGGAAGGCTCGCAACAAGAAAGAGTATCAGAATATCAATGAGCCCCAGAATGTGACCTTTAATGGTATTGCCGGTTTGGCTAGAGATATGCAGCAGGTTTTCGTTAAGAGTCAGCGGAGAAGAAGGGATACGAGAGAGGGGATGAGTTGGCAACCGCCGGAGATGGGCTGGGTTAAGTTGAACTCTGATGGCAGCTTTTATGAGCATACGGGAAGAGCTGCGGCTGGGGGTGTGATTCGCAATGAGGAAGGTGTTTGGCTGGTTGGCTACACTATGAAGTTTGGAGGCATCTCTATCAATTGTGCTGAGTTGCTTGGGCTTCGGAAGGGGCTGGAAGTTGCCTGGGAGAGGCGCTATCCTAAAATCGAGGTGGAGGTGGACTCGGAAGTGGTTCTGAATTAGGTGATTGGCGATGATGACGAGGATCATCCGCTGCATAACATCATCTTAGATTGTCGCCGACTGTTGAACATGCCATGGGAAGCGAAGATCCGTCATATCTATAGAGAAAGAAATGATAAAGCGGATGTTTTGGCCAAGATGGGTCACGAGGTTGACACGGATTACTGTGAGTGGGATGCTCCTCCGGACGGGGTCCCTTGAGTTTTGTTTTTTTTGGTCGCCCCGGCCGGGGCTTCTGGTTGACCAAAAAAAAAAAAAGCATATTGTATTCTTATATTTTTTTGGGCTTTACCAATAGCATAGAACTCTTACAATATTTTAGTAAACATAGAAATTGATGTGTTAAATAACAAATAAATCTATTTTTAATAAAGTAAACTATCTCTAAGAGAATTTGCAATTGTGTCTAGCATAAATAAATAAACTATAATCCCAACATTAATGTAATTCTTTACGAAAATAAAAAGTCAAATATGTATTCAAAGTATTTTAATCGAGTTGAACTCGTATTACGTGCTTATATTAAGGAAAAAATAAAAATATTGTATATTACGTGATTATAAAAACAATAATATTTAATTGATAATTGGTGGTATTCTATTAGTTTAAACAATTATGTGCTTATTATTATTCTTTAATTAACTTTTAATATGACATGAGGATGCGCGCCTATGATGCACAGACACGGACACGGCGACACGGACACGACACGACACGGACACGGCGACACGGATTTTTTTAAAAATTTAGGACACGACACGGCTCCGACACGGCTATATTATATATAAATAAATAAAATATATATATATGTTAATTTATATAGAATAAAATATTCATAAAATATTCAATATTACAAATTTAAATAACATACGTCATTTTCCAATTCAACATTTTAAATCATTAAAATAATACTAATACATTTTTTATATAATGATATTATAAAAAAATTAAATTTAAATTAATATTATACATCTTTTAGCACATTTATATAATTCCTTTTTTTTTTTTAAAAATTATATCCTTAAATTTTTAGGAAAAATAAATTAAAATTTAAATTTTTATTGAATTTTTCGTGTCGAAGTGTCCGAGCCGTGTCGGACACATTCCACGCCGTGTCCTAGCCGTGTCCGAGCCGTGTCCCCGGCGTGTCGGAAATTTTTTTTAATTTTTGGACACATTTTGGCGTGTCGGACACGTGTCGGTGCCGTGTCGGAGCCGTGTCCGTGTCCGACACGTGTCCGACACTGCACGGGGGTAAATTTTGGAGTGTCCGTGCTTTATAGATGCGCGCTATTAATACCGGCCCTTTCGTAAGGCCCAAATCAAGTTTAATTAATATTTTTTTTGTTGACAAGTTTAATTAATATTGGAAAGATACACTTAAATGTAATTTAAGAGTTCAGCATTTTGTTAACTTAATTAAAAGATTCGAGTTGAAATTTCTAAAAATACAACTATTATCGATAGAAAGAGTTTTGATAGATGATTCTTTGTTTATACATGTAATCTTGAAAATATCTCTATCATGGCAACTCAACTTCTTGACATTGGGGAGGTACTTCAGCTAAATTCGAAATGACAGTTTGAAAAAGTTATTGTGAACTCTAATTAAAAAATAACAATCTCTCTTTTCGACTCATCTAGGTTAGATGATCACCTTCTAAGAAACATCATTTTGAATTGAAAATATTTCATTCGACTTCTGTAGAAAAGTAGAATTGTGTACAACACAATATTTAAGGGACTATTCTTCTCACTATCGATTTAAAGGGGTTGAGATTCTCTTTAAGAAGGATTGTGATTTCAATTGTTAACTTCTTGTAGTTAATCTTTTATAATAAAAAAAAAAAAAGATTGGAAGAGCTTTATATCTAAAAATTAGTAAAATCAATTGACGTTAGGCGTCATTTAATTTTCAATTTTTAAAGCTCCCACATGAAATAGCCAGAATTCGGTCCAATTACTATAGGCAAATTTCGTATGACGCGTAATGCGACAATAATGTAATGTAATGTAACATAGTGCCTTTGATTATGATGGATAACCAACTGTATCGTGTCATTGTTGATTAACCTAAATTAATCAAAATACAAAATGTGGGACGAAATTATGTCTATAATTAAGTTTCGATAATTTGGTTCCTTTTTTCTTTACCGCAAAAGCAGTTGTGTTTTTGTCACTTAATTATTTCTGAATAGAATTAATTTATAGCAAAATAAAATTAGTATTTCTTGAACATATTCAAAATAACAATGTGTAATAGACTCGGAAGGCATGCAACCGAGATAAACCGACTCGGAAGCTTGACAAGCCTGTTCATCGAAAGCTCGGGATCGAATTCATATATTTTGACTTAAGCTGAATTCCAACTGAGCTCTCGAGTCTTTTCTTTTTTATTTGTGATTCGCAAGCCTCTTTATCATTTAATTTATATATATATACTTATTACGTAATACATATTTAGTATTTGAAAATAACATCTTACTATAATATTTTTTAATCACTCACCACCGAGTCACCGACCAACCCTGTTACTAAGTTGCCATTGTTCAGCCCAGCCCAGCCACCTGCCCATCCTAACCACCGTGCCTCGCCGTATCACCGCCGTTATTGCGCCTCTTCCCTGCATCTGGAAAGTTTTTGTTTTTTTTCCTTCCCTTTTTAATTCATGGGTGTGGTCTGAAATTGAGTTTTTAGGAAGGGGACTTTGCCCAAGGTATTAATTCGACTATGTAATGGTGAAAAATCAAACATAAAATTTTAATTGTCTAACGATATTCTAAGTATCTCCAAGTTAGATACACGATTTGATCAAGTAATTAAACAAACAAAACCAACTTTCGGTTCAAGAATCGACTTAATAACTCCTATAACTCGTGTAATATTTTCTAAAAACCATGAAGAAGAAACAAATTGAGATGAATCTCATGAAGTTTGAAGTTGAGAAATTGAATATATAATTATATAGATCAATATTGAAATTCACACCACTATATGGAAGATTTTAATAAGTAAATAGTAGTGATCCATTAAACAAAAAGTAACACTCAGGTGAAAATTAATGAATATCGCAAAACCAGTCATGACATGGTGCAGTGTTCAAAGTTTTAATGTTAAGTGAGTCAATCAACTCTACCCTCAAATCAATTTGCCCAATCCATTTACAATATATACTATACTCAAATCTACTTTTAAGTTTTAACTATAACTTAATTAATAGATGATCACTTAGTGGTGAATATTTATATTTGTAAATAAATAAATTATGAGTTCGAGTTTTAATGCTAAATATTTATAGTTGTAAACGGATAAATTATAAATTTACACGAATCTTATTGAGAATAATTGGAAAATCAATATGGATGGTCTTAAAAAATAAAAATTTAACAATGACATTTAAACCTTGAGCTCAGCTTCTTCTTCGCAAGTTATTGGGGGAAACAAATTATTACCATTTTTCAATCTTTTCTAATGAAGGCAGCAGCGTCCAATTTTCAAACTATATATTTATAATGATTATTCTCATTATAGTGTTATTGTATTTATTGTGTAGTTTATAATTTTACTTCATACTCAATTACGTTGTTGGTATGACCATGTTTTTTTAGAGTTATTCAATTATTTTAAGGGATCATGATTCATATTCAATACTAATTGATGTGATTCAAGGTTTTTTTTTAATTAGATAATGATTTTGAATTTGAATACCAATTTACAAAATATTGTTAAAAGAAACATGATTCATGCTATCGAAATTTCTACATTTATAATAGGAATATTCCAAGTAAATCGGACATATTTGCATTTAAGTTGATTTCTAAGAAAAAGCATGCCCAAAAAAAAAAGATATAATATATATATATATATATATATATATATATCTTGTTGTATGCCATTATTGACCTTATGGCATATGAAATTTTGTATGCCATAATATGTATGTACATATATCTGAAATCTTGTTATTGAATGACCCTATGAACAGCAAATATTGTTCATTCAGTGACAAAATTTCATCAAGACCAAAAAATAACAAAATTTCATAAGGTCAATAATGGCATACAATTTGTTTAGTCTTACCATTCAACAAGAATTTTAGTAAATAATCTATGGTCGAGAGTAGATGCCTAAAATCCCGTAATAAAGGAGAGACCCCATTTTAAAATTTTAAATATTTAATCTATTGAGTATATTTAAATATTTTACATCTTTCCGTTGTACAAGTAGTTCATTCCTGATAAAGGATAGTTTGTATGCACGGTTTGATATTTATATTTAATTTGCACCATTATAATTTAGATATACTAGTAACGTAACGTTTTGAACCCACCAAACTTCATGATTAGGCGTCATCTCTAGCTTTAGAACAAAAAAAAAAATTAATGTATAATTGTATAATTACATTTACTAGCCGAAAACAAAATTTTCTTACAAATTTTTTAAAATGAATTGTTGTGGGATCCAAAACATCCAATAAAATTTGAGTTTGTAATCGATCAATTCGTGGATATTAGAAGTAATTATTGCAAAAAATTAGTAGACATAAATCAGTTTTTATTTTGTTTAGACATGCTTGTAAGAATATTATATTTTTCAAAATCATACTATATGAACTCTATATTTCATAATTAATGTGGATGCCATAAGATTTCCATACAATTAATAGATAGCATTGTAATTTCAAAGGCTGTGTTTAGCTTACAAACCCTGTCCCCGTGGAAAACGCTAAAGCCAGGGGCATAAATGATGTAATTATCACAACACCCCTACTAGTAAATGTCCCTTTTGTCCCTGAAAACCGCCTCCCTCTACAACTTTTCGTCTTTTCGCGTGTTCAATAGGGGCAATACAGTCATTTCATATGAGTACCTAGATAAGAGAACAGGTGGAGGCAAAGCACAATCCCAATGGCACTACGGTAAATACCACGCCAAATGAAGGGCAAAAGTTAACCGGCAGACGTTATAAAAAGTAGCGGCGCTGCGCACAACCCCACCTTCATCTTCGCCCTTTCTATAAAACCTCTTTTTCTCTCCTCTCAATTCTCTCCGCCTCCTCCCCCACCGCCTCTAGCCTCCGCCCACGGCGGAACCCCTCCTCCCACCGCCGAGATTCGCACCAGATCCACCCGCCGCCGTCCTGATTTTGGGAATATTTCCGCTTTCTCTTCTAATTCGTCTATTAAAAATTATCGCGAACTTCAATCAATTCTCTCTCTCTATTTCGTATTTTCAATTTTTATTTATTTTTTGTCTTTTGAAAATTTCACAAATGCGCATTTTAGCCATGGTCCTGACCCAACTAAACTTTGCGATTCCTTGAGTTTCACCTCTTTTTACTTTTATTATTTTCCTAACCGTCTTTTGTCCGTTTTTATTAATTTTCCTTTTTAATTTTTGTCTTTACTTTCTTTTTCTCTTTTTTATTTGGGTCGGAAAGACTATTCTGCCCTTCAAGAATCTCTGCTGACGTGGCGCTCTACCATATTCGGCTTGCTCTTCCCGAAAAGATCGGACGGCCACGATGAGTTATCACGCGCGCAGAGTGTTGTCGCCTGGGGCGTCGCGGAAACGGAAAGAGAGGGACGGGTATAGCCATCCTTCCACGTCACCGAGACCGTTAGTTTCGACAACGGCCGTTAGTCGCGCCGTTAGTGGGGTGAATACGCAGACGACGTCGTCTAGGGGGGCCTTGCAGCAGCCGCTTTCGTCTAACCGGCTCCTAGCCGGCTACATGGCTTACGAGTTCCTGACTAAAGGGACGCTGTTCGGGCAGAAGTTCGACCCGGCTCGAGCCGAGGCTTTGCCGGTGAACGCGGCGGATTTGAATAGGAATAAACCGAGACAGGCACAGGGCTATGTGCAGCCGACCTCAGAAGCCGAGCCGAGTGGGAAGTCGAAGCCGCATAGCTACGCTGAGGTGGCGCACTTACTGAAGAGCGATGGAGCACACATACCCGGTGTGGTCAACCCCACGCAATTAGCCAGGTGGATTCAGATGTGAGCTCGTGTACACGTGGAGCACTCTGATTGGCTGGTCACACATTATACGCCTCTCGTAGTTTGTAGACTCGGTTCTCTCAGGTGATGTGTGTCAATAAACGTGAAGCACCAACTCTCTCTCTCTCTCTCTCTCTCTAAGTTGAACAACCTTTTTTGTTATGAAGTTTTCATTTTTGATGAATGGGAAAAATGAAAATTCATTTAGCAATTAAGTTTCTTTTGTTTGTTCTTGAATCTTGATTCAACTTTTTGGAAAATGGCGAGAAATTGTGTTTCAATTTTAATATCCAATCGTACCCATGATCGGTTAGAGTAAACTCTATTCAATGCAACAGGTTTTGGATGAGAAAATCATGTTCAAGTTTTTATTTTTTCTTGGTTTGAGATTGAAACTTTGAGGTGGATTATGGTATATATATCACGAGTCATTAGCAAGTGTGAACGTGGACGTGCATGGATTTGCATGCATTAGAAATTACACGTAATATTTTGTTTGCAATGAATTTAATTAATATTCGATTGTTATTTCTTGATCTCAGACGTGGGCCAAATCTTCATTTTCCTACTTTGGTTGTGCAATATTTTATGTTACTTTATTTTGTGAGAAATTGGTAAATTATCCTAAAGCATTGATGCCGTGTTTACGTAGTTAACTTTAATTCGAATAAGTTTGGTGTGTTGGGGTAACGTAGATAGAATATATATGTAGGACGATGATAAGAATATATAAAAATAGTGTACGTATGAATTAAGATTTACTTGTTGGTATTACTTTGTCAAGAGGAACATAACAACTTGGGGGAATTAGGAATATATTGTTGTTGCCTTTTCCATAAAAGGCAATGATGAATATTAAATGGTTGCGGTTGATTTGGGGTTTCTTCATTCTATCTTGTTGAGTTTGAATTTGAATTTGAAATTTTGAACCTGAATTAAGTATTTGAGGGTAGGGATTTCAAATGACTGTAGTCTATAGTTGATGGGGGTTTCAAATAACTTGTCATGATAAATTAAGAGAGCATTGCTTTTTCTAGTTTCATTTACGTATGCATATGATGTGTGTGCTGGTAAGTAGTTGAATTTAGGAGAGAAACAATTCTAATTTGAATGTGATTTAGTCAAATCAGTATCATGTCGCGACATATAGGTGTGAAGTTTAGAAAAATGCAATGCACTTGTCAATATTATTGTATTTGGATTAGAATTTTTCTTCAAAAATCGTTTGATTTTTGATTTTCCACTCTGAAAAATGTGAGTGAAACAAATTAAATGATAAAATAAAAAAATTAAAATAGGAGATTCAACTTATTCTAGGTTTTTCATAAATTTGCTCATTATTCCCGTCTTATATATATGCTTACCTTTTATTTATCATCTTATGTCAAATTTTGAACTTAACAAATATATAACATACCAATTTACATTATGGTTGTCAAATGGGTCGGATTTTAATCTGAATTGGGTCCAAATTCGATTCCAATTTTAGCATATTTGTCTGATAAAAATATTCGATGGATCATATCTGACTATAAATAGATTGAATATGGAATTAAAAAGTTCGATCCATTAAGAATTTAATTAAATCCGAGTTTATATATAATATTTAATTAAATAAATTATTTATTAATACATAATATTAAGGAAAATGATTAAAATTAAAATTTTTACATATTTATTACTCTAAACAATAACAAAATTTAAATTATTTACTCTAAAAGTATATATTTTCCTTTATTAATAAGTATAAATTAATCTATTTCAAATAAATATAAACAAAATAATCAAATAATCCACTAAATAATAATTATTTATTGAATATTATGTAATTACATTAATTTTTTTAATTAAATTTGTTATTTAAAAAATTAGATTATATTGCTAATCGTGTTGGATCTTTTATCGGATTTGATCCGATCCGATTGAATTTGAATCCGGAATCTCTTGATCATGGCCCTAATTTACATCATTATAATTAAAATTTAAAAGTTTAGTTGGCACGGCTGAGAAGTCATTATACGACAGCTCCTTAATGTCTAATTTCTAACCCGAGCGAAACCTCTTTTTCTACATCTACTAAATAAGTTATATCCTTTTCATTATTAATTTTTATTTTTTACTTTTGGGTCAGCAGACTTATATCATTGACTATGAAATAAAACAATTAAAAGATAAATTCTTATTTAACTTATGCGTACATTTCAAAATAATAACACAATTTTAATTATTTCACGTGCGCAAATCATAATTGTCTTACACAGTATCTGGAACTATCTAAAGTGGAAGAATTAAATGCTAAATTATTAATAGGAAAGTCGTAACCATAGATACCTTTATATAAATTACAACACGAATCACGAGTTATAAATTTCTTGTGAATATCGAAAGGTACCACGACGTCGTCGTATTCATACCACGTACATGAATTCTCATGGAAAATGAGCCTGCAGTTTCTGTGAGGAACTGCGAATGACTTTGATTCTCATTCTTTTAATGATAAAAAAAAATAAAAAGGATGAGAGGTAAAGAGAATCACTCCGAAGAAAAATTTATCAACAATACTGTTATGTTTAGTGAATAATTTTCAAGTAAGAGTAAATTCTGTAGAGCTCTACCGGGATTTTCGTGGGTGAGCAGACTCTCAGACACGTTGAGAAGTGGTAGCACTTGTGTGGACGCTCTTGCACATATGGTTCACAAGGTGAGGGGGACGACTACATTTGACATGCCAAATAAGAATTTAGAGCCCTTGTTGAAGGAAGATCTTCGTACTACTTGTCAGTTTCTTTTTTTTTTTTTAAAGGCTTCTGCACCCAAAAAAAAAAAAAAGAAAAAGAAAAAGAAAAAGAGTAAAATGATGTGCAGTAATTTAGTCATTATTCTATTGGTAGAGCAAGTTCCATACCTTCTGGTGACCGTTCTGATACAATACTAACTAATTCTAATGAGATTTGACGGTATCAATTATTTTATAGAATCGTATCAGAAGCTTCACCGGTGTTTGTGGTTCCACAGGATCGGCTTAAAAAATTTCGGTAGTTTCATATAATTAAATTTGATAAGTTTTAAAATTAAGCTTTAAAAATGAAAGAGAATGCAATGAGATCCTGGATAAAAACGGATTATAAGAGATGGAGATGTAAATTTTGAGATTACCACAAAATTTTGAGATTAAATTCAACATGTGAAAGATCTAATATAATACGATAAAATGATATTTTTCTGAAGTATTCGTAAATTAAAACCTACTTAGGCTCCCGCTTTTTGACTTCTCAAGCATGAGCATGAGCATGAGGATACCCTCACCAAAACCTATGCATATCTAAGAATGAACTTTTTGAGACTTTTTAATATGCAGGAATTATCCCATTTGGTATGTGATGTTAAACTAGGACAGGAGAAAGTAGCTTCAAACTTGTCAGAAAGTAAGAAGTCGTTTGGTAGCCTATATTAGACCAAATTGAGTATTTGAATCTAACTTTATTTAGTGTTAGTTAGGGTATATTAGTGGAAACAGACTTGCATGAGTTAATCTTTGACCCGCATATAACCCGCACTATTCATAGATTAACTCATGACTTGAATCTCCAAATTTGGTAGAGATTAAATCACCTTACATTTTTCATTTGTACTATTCATATTTTTTTTCCTTTTTTGCCCCTTAATTTTATCCATTAAAATTGAAAGAAAGGGTAAAACAGTAAAACAAAAATCAATCTATGTTAATTGAGGCTACCAAACAAGAAATGAGCAAGCAATGATTAGCCACAATTCACATCAATAAATCTTACCAAACACGAAATTATTCTGAACAAATTTGACCTAATATTGCTTAATAAGCCCAAAGAGAATAAAGTCCAAAAAATTAGTATCCACTACCAAACGACCTCTGACTATACACTGGAGAATCATCATTTACATCGAAATGGCATGATCTTATTACAAGTTATTGTCAGCTTGGGAGCTTTTTACCCTTTTTTTGTGAAGTCTTGGCTACTGCATCGCACATCTCTCGTTTTCTTCTGTTATTGCTGTTTTGGTTATTCTCGTTGTTGTTGTTGGCGTTGTTTCCGCCTCCTGTGCTTGGTGAATTCTTCATCTGTGCTTTCAATGTGTCTTTCACGAACAATTTCAGTTTCCACAACGTGGATTCGCTCTGCACATGGCGCACGTACGCAGTTGTGAGCGATTGTGTAACGTATAGCTCTTAATAATGTGTTCAATTGCATCTACACCCCTCGTATATGGTCATATTACAATTGAGCCCTACAAACCATCCTTTGGAAGCTGTACTGTTTACACTTCCATGGGGTGATTGTGCAAAAGTTAAATCTCCCCAGATGTGGTCTAGTAGTATTTTGAAACTTGTTGGGACCAACTGTAACGTGGGCACGTGGCAATATTTGGGAGAGGTATGCATAAATGAAACATATTACGAAGAGATTTAGAAAACGGGGTCAAAATATAGATGTTAGGGGGAACATAATCAAGCGTGCTTGCAATAACTTCTGCTACTTTTCAACGGTGTATAATTGTAAAAAGCTGTAGTAGTAAGGTTGGGAGTACTAAAAAGGGGGGGAGAGAGAGAGACGAGAGTATAAAACCTGAGCATCAATGTCGACATCAACAGTTTCTCCAGTTGGTTGGAAATTAGGATCGCTCTCAGCTACAATTTCAAGAGCCCTGTTAATGTCTTCCGGCGATAACCGCGTGATTGCACTCCCTAGTCGTTTCTTCTCTTCAGTTGTCAACTTTCTGAACAATCACAAGAAATAGATAACGGTTCAGATTTGCATCATCAACTCAAATACCATAACTATGTCCTGAATAGTTAACCCACAGTGGTATAATTTACCCCAAATAAAAGGATACGATCAAGTATAATTAACACATGAATAACGGTCCATAATTAACAGTATCACGCTAATATTATGATACTTCTGGTGAAATTATAGCCTAATGTCTTATACTGAAAGACGTGGGAAAAGCAGTAAACTTTATCCGCATTAACAAATCTAACAAAATGCAAATTCAGAATTTATCAAAATTCAGAAGGCAAGATATTTGCCAAATTCGAAAATATGAGTATCAACCTATATAAGTTAAAGTGCTACTCTAATGTCCCAAATAACCAACTAAATCAAATAAAGAAAAATGATCTATTTCGTCATTACATTGCCATGTCATAAACTACACCCACAGAATATGACTACATTAATTATATGTCAAGGATATAATAATATCTTCCCTAATCCGAAAAGTCTCACAATTACTGAAGCCAAATATAAGTCCGAAACAGGTAAAAATGAGATCTCGTTAAAATAAAAAAAGAGAATATGTTGTTCTTGAGAGAAGCAAGTTCTAAGTGTCGGAGAAATTATCAACCTGCAGTTCTGTAGCACCATTTCTCTGAGTTCTTCAACATAATTTTCAACGTCGTCCAGCTGAAAAAAGATTCATAACAGCCTTTCAGAGAATTTCCATGTCTATTTTTCACATTTATTTTTCCTCTTTTTTCCAGTTTAAGTGGGGTGGCGAGACTTCTGTTATCAAAAGAGATGTTATTCACTAACCTCAATGCATAAATCTTTAGTCTTTTTGGCATGAGCAGCTTCTTCTGCAAGCTGCATATCTAGTTGCATCTCAGCCTCTTCTTCTTTCCGTTTTTTCTCCTTTTAAATAAACAATATATAAATCGAAAAATGATTCTCAAGAAAACTGTTAAAAACTGGAAAAGGCATGTTTAGCTTGTTGCTCATTTCAGCTTCTTATAAGCACAAGCAGCAGAACGAAATGAAACATCAATTAATGTTACTTTAAAGCTAAACGCAGGAGAGATACTAGTTAGGAACTTAATTCAATAATTCAAAAAAACTAGATAAATACCTCTTCATCAACTTTTGGCAAAAGCTGCAGCCATTTCGTCTCAAACTTATCCAACAAACATTGGGCCATAACGTGGACATCATCTCTTTCATTATTATATTTCATTGCATTCTTGAAAATAAGCCTTACATCTGCACATACCTCCCGTACGTGCTTGTAACCATTGTTATCCTTGGCCTCCATTTTACTTTTGATGGTACTAAAGTCCATCGGCTTCTCAATAACCTAACAATTAATGCAAACAAAAAATTCCTCAAATAATCTTGGACTTAATTTTCAAATAAGTATATATGAACAGAAAAACACCTTAATAACAATTAGAATTCAAGAATTATGGATTTTCAAAGTATGAAAAACCCCATCAGCCAATGGTAAGAATTCCATAAAACGAGATATTTTACTCCCTTAGCAATGACGTCATGTTAATTGAAATATCAAATTTTGACTACCAATAGTTAACGCCCATTATAAATAAATTCTTGGTTATCTGAGCATGTACAAAAGACTGATGGGCCCCACTTTACCTGATAATAGTCACGCAAACCGAGACCTACCACATCCACGGGCTGCATGAACGGTCCTGCCCACTTGTGCTGAGTTAACTGACAAGGCCAAAACAGTGATTTAGCGAATAACTCATTAAATGGACCTGATTAGCATGCATTATTTTTTCAATCAAGAACTATATTCAGCTCCAAGGGAGTTTTTTCAAAATCAAGAAAGAGTGACCGTCCTCTAATCTAAAAGAAAATACAAAAATTGAGTGTTCTATTTTGCTGCTTCTGCTTAAAATAAGATAGATTGTGGAAACACCTTTGGGGCCCTTTTTGCGACTTCGGGATTCTTTTTCCTGTTATTATAAAGTATCTTTGTACTTTCTTCTCCAACAAGTCCCAATTTTTCAACTACAATTTTTTACAACGTTTACTTCTCCAGAATCAGAAGCTTTCGAAAACCTCACCCCACAAAATGACACTTGCAAGAGTGATTTCAGGATACCTGTTTTATTATGGTTCCAAGCTGACGTATAAGCTCTTGCATTCTCTTAGCTGCAGCTACTTCCCTACGAGCTGCATCTTGTTGCCTCTTCTTAAAGTTGGCAAGAATTTTCTCCTTGTCTTTTTCTTTACTATTTGAGCCGCCTTTTGTAGTGTTTGCATTCTTCGCATTTGCGTTAGAGTAAAATCGTTCGACCTCGATGACTTTTTGCTCAAGCTGCAGGTACAAAGAACCCAGAATGCGGTATAACAAAATTCCAGTCAAATCATAGTCAAGAAAAGTAAACATAATTAAATTACACAAAATGCACAGTTTTATCTTTCCGAAATAGTTTTAACACAATGATTTCTTTCCATAACTCTCTTAGCATATTCGATGTGAATCAATAGCACAATACGGCAGATTATCGTAACAAAATTCATGAATTAATACACATCAATCATTTATGATCCCCCAATCCCAAATTTAACGCTTGTTCTCCCGTTTTAAGATGTCTATAATGAAATCTTATTTCCTAAAACGATAATTTGCTTTCCAAATGAATGAATTGCTTAGAATGATGATGGTATACAAAAATACAAAAAAGATACTTCAAACTTTTCACTTTTCAGCTTCCATTTAAAGTCCAACTCCCATTCACAACAACTGAAGGGTAATTCAAACACAAACATGAAAAACTAAAATTCAAAAATCGGGAATCAGTAAACTTAATAACTTATCACATAAGCAAGATGAAAACATCCATCACATGAATACTACCTGGTCAATTTTTACAAACATCTCATCCACCTTTTGGTTCAAGCTCTCCACTTGGGGAACATTTGTTGTATCTTGCGGGCATCGGCCCGACATATCAAGAACCGGTCCGTTATTCGCATCCATCAACTAATCAACAGTGTGCTTCAAGGGAGGGCAAAACAAAAGCAAAAAATCAATTCTTTTTTCGCTTAAATTTATAAAAGACACCATTTACAGAAAATAAAAAGGATCATCTCATCGTTTCCTCAAAACCCACCATTGAAAACTGACAATTATTCAAAGAAAACAAGAAACAATCAGAAATTGGTACCAGCAAGCTTTGAAAACTTACGAAATTCAGGTAAAAAATAACGAAGCCAAAAAAAATTCAGCAAAGAATGAAATTAAAAGATGCCCAGTTGGAAAATCTAACATTGTTGAACAGATTACATGTGCGTGGAGTCGAAATTCCCCTTCAAATCGTTTACGAAAGCAGAATCAAGTATTTGCTTACCTGGGTTTTAGCAGATTGAAGAGGTTTGCAGAACCACGGGAGTACAATTTAATGCCTTTTGCCCTTTTCTACTGATCCTTTTTGCCTTTTGTACCGAGCGAGTAATATATAAACAAAATCGTTGGTAAAATAGTCCGACTTCTTCATCAGTATAAAATATGACTACGACTATTAATTTGTTATTATTTTTCAAGAAAAATATTTATATACATAGTATTTTCAAGAAAAATTATAAATTATATTTTAGATCAATTGTTTGTAAATAACTAGTGAGATTTTCATATCGATATTTTAGTCTATGGCTTTCACTTTTTCCGGATATAACTTTGTTACAAGGGGTTTTTAGAAATTTTCCTTATTAAAATTGAAATAATAATATATTTTATGCTATCAAAATTTTAGAAGATATGCACAATCAAAATTAAGATTTTTCAGTAACATATGAGAATGGAAAGTAAAAGATATATAGCTCAGTAGAAAAATCATAAAGAACATGTTACTGTTTATTTTGTATGATTGGTATTTGGTAACCAAACAACAAAGGGGCAAACAACGTGCACATGTAAATAGATAGGTTATGGGTTTGTGGTAAACGTTTGTATATATGAATAGATAAATCATAAACTCAAGTTTTATTGGGGCTTAGCTGAACACTTGTTTAATTAGAAATAATCAACCTCTTAAAATAGAAATTAAAAAAAAAAAGATAATCTTGGAAGACCAACCGAACTTCCATATTAGTATATATGAATTTGTTTCGAGTGCCCATATTGATATATAAGAATTTGTTTTGAATACCCTGAGGCCGATACGTCTCTCTTCTCATTATCCTGTTTCTCGTGCACAATTTTTATGAAGAATTGATGATTGATCATTTTTTTAAACCTTTACATCTCTTTTCACTATTGTCCATAACAATATCGCTCAAACTTCTAATCGTCTCGTCTTTATCAATGTAATTCAAATTTCTGATCAATCTATTTATGGTCTATCTGAACTCTGAAGTTTCTCATCACTCCCAACAACATTCGATACTAAACAAATTAAGAAGAACGAAATCACCTTTAGTTATAATTCAATATTGTTTTAGCAAAGTCATAACTTCAATTACATGGTGTTAGACTCTTAACTTTAAACCCCATATAGCATCATTAAAATCAAGTTTCATGATTTATTTTTCAGTTGGTATCCAACAAGGGGAAAAAGATCTATTTTGCAAACAACCAAACCTTATTTGTCGTACAAATTAAGAAATGGGTCATGATATTCACTATAACAATACTTTTTGCCCAAGAACTTTCAAACATTCCCAAAAGAAACTAGAGAAAATAAATACGAAGAAAGTTCAAGCCTTCTTTACTGCGGTTGATCTTGCTTTCAGATTCAGAAAAATAGCCCTGTATTTACACCAATAATAAATGTTAGTAGCACTTTTTTTTCTTTTTTTTTTTCTATCATGCAAACATTCATAAAAAGAGAAAAAATAATATAACTTGACGAGGAAGGGTGCGAAATCAGAAATTATTAAAATATTCTACATATAAAAAAAAAATGAGTTTGAAAAAATAAATCACAAATACTTTTGGCTATAAGTATAAACTATGCTGCATGGATACCGAAACAATGATAGGGACATGATATGACAATACATATTTTTTTTTTGATTTTTTACATGAGAAACATCCGATACAATACAATAGGATGTAAAATAAAATAATGACATTTTTATCGCAGAAACTAGCCAAATTAAAAAGGGAAAAAAAAAATCATAGTTTAGGAAGTAAAAGAAGAGGAGATTGCTTTCTAACCAGCACGAAGCTACAAGGCTGTGAAACAAAACACGAAATTGCTGAGGCATATACTGATAGTTGATCCATCCCACTATCGGCCAAAACTGCAATATTTCCAAAATATTTATTACACGATTAATTTCTGAAGAAATTAAATAATTAAATTCCATAAAATTAAATGAAAAATGTAGGCCTACCTTCCATGCAGTGAGCTGAACAGAAGGGTAATCTTTTTTAACTTTGTTTTTCACAAGACCCCATGATCTTCCTGCAATAATGACAGCAAATATTTTTATTTGCAGTAATTATTAAACTAAGTAAGCACAAAGTTATAAAGCTAGCTGTGAAAGACTTATGAACTTAGTACAATGTATAATCATTAAAAAGATGAAAATATATGTATAATGTATATATACCTTCAACTACCAAGCCATAGTACATCATGAACAAACAGTTGTTCCAAGGGGAGCTTGTTAGTTGCTCCAGTAAAACCTAAAAGAGGAAGGAATTGTGGTTAGATTTTGGGCTACTAATTAGTTGCACCTTTAACCTTTTAAGTTGTAGTTTTCAATCCCTTAGGTTAAAAATCTGGCTCCGCCTCTATGTAATGGATCGTTAATTTTACTGCTATTCAAGATGCTGAAGTTGTATTATCAATTGTAGAAAGTTGAATCAGTAAAATTAGGAAGCGTTTGAAGACACGAATACAAAGACCCATTTATTCCAATAAACATTATACCATTTAGAAAAAGAACAACTTAGAAGCTAGAAGTTGAAGCTAAAAGCTGGTCCCTACCCATCACTAGTTTGCTCTAGCTTCCAGGTTTTTCCGCCTAAGTTGAATTTGGTTTTCCAAAAACACTCTGCCAAGGTACTTAAGAAAGAGTACAAATAAAAGCATGAAAGTTATCCTCTTTCGGGTTTGCAAGCAACCATAGAAGTAGTTTTTGGCAAGCTAAAAGCTGAAAAGCCGTAAGCACACATCCTACTTATGTGCAATCAGATTGAGGAGCTTAATTAACTACCTTCTTGGCAACAGTTATGTTGCCCTTTTGTCCACAGAAGATGATGTCCATCAATTTGTGCAGAAAATGACCGAAAGGACCTGTATAGGCAAATCCATACAACTGCAAGAAAGCATTATATATTTCTCATATCTAATTGTTCTCATTTCCAACTTCCATCAGAATTATTTCGAAGCTTACGATTAGTCGATCTTTACACATTAGTGGTCGGACCTATCTGAAAACGCGCAATAGATACGATCCAAGGGAAAATATATATGTGGGGAAAAACCAATAATTAACGTAGTACCATCACAAGAAGAAACCTCCTGAACTGAATCGTTTTCAACCCAGAAATTTTCTGAGCAATCAAATCACTGCTCCCAACCAAAACTCCTGCTGTGATCGCCTGAAGCAATAATTCAACAAGATTAAAACAATACAAGGATTGGAACTTAGAAGTAAATTAAAAAGTAAAAAAAAAGACCTTGGTTCTGAGAGGATTCAACTGCAGCTCCTCCAAATATCTCTTCCATCCTTTTTTCACTATCTCAGACATATTCAAATTACTAATCTCTCTTTTCTGTGTGTTTTGGAGACCTTAATGTGATTGAAACTACATAAATATCTTAATTTATATCATTATCATGACTTAACCAGGATTTTTCTTTGAACCTTCATCATGTATATCCCTTTTTTTCCCATTAATTTAAACCAATATTGTATTCCTTTGATTTTCCATGCATCCTCTCCGTTGACGGTTGACTCTGTGTTACTGGCTAGTGAAGACGCCAAGAATTAACCTTGAAATTTTGAAGTGGCGTTTATTTTATGTTATTGAGTTGAAGATAATCAGTATTAGTTAATGACTAATGACTTTGGCTTAATCCTGAGTCCTGACTTGGTATTGCGAAGTGGCATATTAATTATAAATGTAAAGTTTTCCATCTTATCAGAGCCTTGCCAAGTCAACCAGCTCATCTGTTTATTGGGAGGGGCTATCATATATTCAATAGAAATGCCACGTACAATCAAAATACATGACAATATGGCTACAATATGATATCATATATATATATAAAATGATTTTTGTTATTAAATTTTATCACTTAAAAAAGTGTTGGATATAAATATCCAATATTAACATTGATCATGCTAATATATATATGGAGAAGTCTAATATGAGCCACTTGAATAAAATTTCTAGCTCCGTCACTGGCTGAATGATATTATTTGCTTGCTTGTATACTCGTCCTAGGGAATAAAGTAACTACGCATACTGAGATAGGGGTGCTTTAGAGTAAGGACTTGTCTGCTGACTCATAGTTCGATCTGAGGATCGATGCACGACCATTTAGTCTGAACGTAAGGGCAAGATTGACTGGAGCCTATTGAGAAATCGATCTCTGGACTCAGTTAGTTCGATCGGATTAGCTAAGCTTACTCAGCTCGATCTCTACTAAAGCGTATTGGCCTCTTCATCAGTTCAAGCGGAGCTGGATCAGCGGCTTACAGATTGATCTAATGAATACTACAACGTTACGCTAATTTAGCATCCACATGGTGCTGAGTTGGCATCCACGTGTCTTTGCTCCGCCGGCGAGGCTCTGCTATGGATCCATATGGGTCCTCTGCGAACCTACCACGTGGTCCTATTAAAATATGTCTATGTCAAATTTATATTAAAGAAGTTAGAAAACGAGTTGTCAAGTTTGACCCCATTTCAAACTGTGCTCATTGGGCCAAATTTCGCAAATCCAAATATAAGGAGGACAATTATATCTTGGGCTTGCTAAAGTTAATAAATAAATAATCCAATTTACTTTCAAGAAGTAAAGTTTTTTATTAGGCATTATTTGGGTCGAAATTGGGCCTGGAAAGAATTGGGCTGATATGGAATTGGCTGGGGAAGAGATTATAATTTACTATGATGCACGGACACTTCTAAAAATATCATTTTGCCGTGTCGTGTCGTGTCGTGTCGGACACCGTGTTCGACACTCCTCACGTGGAAAATTCAAGAAAAAATCCGTGTTGCCGTATCCGTGTCGTGTCGTGTCCGTGTCTGTGCATCATAGATAATTTATAATCTAAACTAGGGCGCCATAAGTTTTTGGTTTATTGAAATTAAAGTTGCAGTGGAAATCATAAAAATAGAGTAATAAAAGTGTGATGTTTGAAATGAAAAAGAATCCCAACTATACTTCTAATTTTTATATTCTGTTTCGAAAATAAAAATAGCTAAGCAAAACAGTCAAATTAAGCCAAAATTAATTGAATAAATATAATTAATATCACTCGTCTTAAATATTATCTAGCCCTAATGTTAAATTCGAGAGTTTTCTATAGTTAGTATCCCATATTATTGTATCATTTCCTTTTCAAGTAGAGCTGTCTCCCACTTGTTCTTCCTTTACTCTCATTACTCAAATAGCACAAAATAAAAACAAGATCAAAATTAAAAAGCTACATACTATTATTAGAAATTTATATTTGAGACTAATTGTTTGTTTTTGCACATTTCCCTTAGTATATTGAGCATTTTGATGTAATATACATACATACACACGCACATCCATATAATTTGAAAATATGACTTTTAGTCTTCTTACAATATCTTAATTTGTGAGTGTGCTGATCGTTGAGTTTAATTGATTTACTTATACGTCTTGTTTTTACTATTATATTGAGAATTTACTCTTTCTCTTTCTCTCGACAAAATGACTGTCGACAAAATGACTTTCTCCCTTCGAAACGATTGTCTCTATCACTCTCCTTAATAGTATTCCCAATTGGTGTGAGTGTGGTGACTCTTAGTCTTAATTGATACAGGGTTCATTCACAATTTGGCACTTCATAACTCTGTTGGGCCAAAACTAATTTGAGAATTTGTCTTGGTATGATCTCACAAAAATTAGTGCATTGCACTATTACACTTTAACTTTTTATTGGTTGAGTCTATGTTGTTACACACTAAATCATGGTATTATTGAACAATTGTAATGATAATGAGATTGTGTGATGGCCTTTACAGGGTTCAATTTATCCCCCATCTACACAACATATCATTGGCCAAGACTACCCATTATAGCAAGGCAAATTAAAGGACCCCATTACCACAATATCAACTTAGTAGAATGTTTCATAAAAATCTTTAATTAACAATGGTGCTTAATAATTTAGCAAATAAATGTTGTGGGTTGTGTTAGGTTTTGAGAAGCAAGTGCAATAATAGACCCACACCCAATTGTGAAGAAAGCTACATTCTCTCTTGATTTTGGAATTATTCCATCTTTATGATTTTTTACCTCTTATTTATTTTCTGTGGTCAAATGTGATTTCACCCCTTTTTAACAACTTTTTAATCTCCTTTTAAATTAATTTTGTTTTACCTTTGTGTAGAGATTTCCCCCATTTTATACAGTAAACATTTTTTTCCCACTACTTGTTGAGATATTTTGTGATTTTGTCGATATTAGAGTTCACGAGATCCTTTTCGTTACCATTATTTTTTTTGTCTCTATTGTTATTATTGTAATCAGATTATCAGAAGGACAGAGTCAAAGGGAGGTTGATATCTGCTCATAAGTTCTTATGACCCTTTAATATTTTTGTTGAGTTATTCGTATATAAAAATTTATGTAAAACTCATAAAATCGATAGTTTTACTCCCTCACAATCACAAATGAATACAAAATTTCATTTTCTTAATCTTGCACCTGTATCTGAATTCCGATTCTGTTCCTGGGTTCGTATTAGAATTTTTGTGTGTATGGATGTGTAGGTTGAGTCCTTATCATTGTTTGAAGGAATCCGCCACTTAAAAAACAATAGAGTGGATTTAGCCCTTTTTTCTTCTATTAGCTTCTTAAAACGCTAATTCTCTTCAATGCTTCCCACTTAGTAAGTAAGGTCCATATTTGTTTCTTTCCTTCCTTCCTTTTCCTCACAATCCAGTGAAGAAAAAGCAATAGCATCCACCAAATGTATGTATATGAAGATCAATTTTCTCATTGCCTATGATAACATAAAGTATAGGAAATAGTACTTATAGTAATTGGTACTCCATTCCCACTTCTTGTTGTCCTCCCGATTTGTAGGTCAATATAGCAATTTCATGAGAAATTTCCCTCAAATCTCATTTACATATTTGCTTATAATGGATCTTTAACTATAAGTTTGTGCCAAAAACAAACATATTTAAGCATATGTTAAACATAATTTAATAAGTTTTATGATTTACGATGCAAGGGGAGACGAAAATTAATCAAGATTCTCAAGTACTTCAATAATCGTGTAATATCTTCCATCAATTCTCAGTTATGATACACAAATATTTTTAAAAATATTATTTTATCGTGTCGTGTACTTTCATATAGAACATCACCATATTCCTATCATGTTTTGTTGGTACTATCGTATCCATATTTACGCGTCATGAATGCTCAAGTTGGCAAATTAAAGTCAAGTTATATATATATATCAATCGACATAGATATGATTAGACAAGGGAATGTTTCAACTTACAATTGGTGTCAAGTCGACCACTTGTTAAGAATACAGGGAAATCTCCATAAAGAAATTACCCATTTTGTAAATAGGATAAGCTAGCTCTCCAGAAAGGAAAATATGAACACAGTTCCTTATTAATTTATTTATTTTATTGTTGTTGCATTATGGAAGTAGTTGATAGCAGCCTTTTCCAATGTACTTGGCAAGTATTTTTCATATTACAACTTTAAGGAAAAAGAAAAAGGAAAGATTGCTCGATCGGGAAAATCAAATCCCAGCATATATGTTTCTTTTAGATGAAATTGTATCATGTATATTAAAAAAAGGTTTTCTTAATGAATGCAAATTAAACGTGGAATACAAATTTATGTAAAGAAATGGACGCCATTTCATATTCTTTGAATATACATGCATGATTCCAAACTTTTTTCTTCTATAATATATCATTTATTTGGATTTCAAACTGAATGTATATGTCTGATTTCAGTGATTATAGCGAATGCGTTTGGAATTTGTTTAATAATGGATGTTTACAAATTTAATGAACTTGAGAAGAAACTAAATTGAGGAAGAGTTATATATGTTACGAAAGTTTTATGTATTATACTTCGAAAGCATCTATATTCTTGCCCTAATAATTATAAATAGACTGACATTCCACCATACGCTTACACTAAAATATCACTGATATTTTATTTAGTCTCTCATGTAGGTGGAAGCTCTGAATGCATTAAAGTTCGGTAGTTCTTGAAATTTGTAGTGTTGTTATCTGAAGAAAGTCAATTCGTATGTTTGAGAGACAATTGCTATAAAACTGCGAATGCAAGTATACGGGACAAATTTTTTTTAAAGACAAAAAATAGTACAACTGTCATATGAAAATCCCAGAGTTTTCCGGTTATTAACAATGTAAGGCCTCCATTATATACTATGTATATATATATATATATATGTGGTGACAAATATATGTACCAGTTTTGGTGTAGTCTGTGTACGAAGCTGGAAGGTCCAAACATAGCTTTCCAAAGTGTGTGCTTGATCACTTAAAGTTGCGATAGATGAGAAGCTAGAGCAAGTGGTGGTGAGCACAAGGAGAGTGTGGAATAGTGTATTAGTGGGAGAAATGATGGTAAAAGTGCATAATTGAAACACATTTTTGGTCTACACATAATTCATCAACTTTTATTTGTTATTAGTTATACATTTTAACTTCGTAATTGAAACATTATTGTATATTTGTGATACTATTGGATCCATTTTTTGCCATTTTGGAAAATTAATCTTTTCTTCCTGTTTCTGACAAGGAATTTCTAGACTTATTTGATTGAATACTTTCATTATTCATCAAAGTTTTCCTTGGAAGAAGAATTTATTGGTTGATCATTATCCTCCACCAAAATTGGGATGGTCTCAAGATCGATCACCTTATCATCACAATTTCTTTTTGAGTCAAATACTACTTCATAGTTATTCTTCCCTTTCCGTATCAACATTTCCCCGTAGGTTGACACAGGTAGAAGAGGATACGTGCATTATTGGTTCGGTATTATATTAATTATAATTTGATCAGATCTTTTGTATTTGAATTCTTTAAAATGCTTGTCCCGAATCCTTTCGAGGCGCAAATATCATTAGTAGAATTTTACGCAATTATCATTAATAAGAAAATTTTATATTTTACTGGTTCAACTAGAATGATATCTCTCTCTCTCTATATATATATATGTATATCATTTTTTTTTTAATGAACTGATAAAGAGACGTAGGGTTTTAGTGAGACCCCTTCCTCATATTATTACCAACCAAAAACTAGATATACTGACAATGAGTCATAAATTCATAATGTAAGAATCAGAAAGACTATAACAAGCAAAATATCTTTCGAGAAAGATGGAATCAATGAATATGTATATCGTATTTTCGTGTGCTTCTAATAAAAGGAATACAATTTATCTTATTAATATAATTAAAGTATATATTTATACTAGTATAAAATCTAGATATTGAGCTCATATGCATTAAGCTTGACATATGTCAAAAGAACTAAACATTATGCGAATTCTGAATTTCTAAACATAGAACTAATTAATTAAGGTGATATATATCAATTAAACAAATAAAAATATTATATAAAATAAATGGGCATTTTAGCCAATTCTCCAATTTAAAAAGTGAGGATGAATTACCAATAAACCACAATTTATAACTTTTTTAACATGCCAAAACCAGCTAATTGCAAATTCCTAATACGAATGTCACGCTGTCACAAATCAATTCAACTTAGAACAGCCCATAAATGATATTTCAACACGTCATGTTTTGCTAAATACTATTTATCTGCCGATGTTATACTAAAATAATAAACCTAAATTAATCATTAATTAAATTATCTTAGGCGTTATAAGCATGTCAAATATTTGCGCAGCCCACATTGGATTAGAATATTAGTTCTAATTAGTAATACACAATCTTTTTGTTAATTTTAGCTTCTTTTAAATTTGTTATACGGATGCACCTAATCATGAATGGATCAGTATTAATTAATGAGACATGGATAAGATTAGCTTAATTAATGCATGCTATACGTACTGAAATTTTCATCTCTTTCGTCCCTTAAGTGCGACATTATCAACCCCACTCAAAATCAAGCTGTGGATCAATGATAATATACGACTCTTGAATTATAAATTAATCATTCTTAATTAAAAAACTTTTTAACATTTTTTTTCTACCCAAAAAAGAAAAAACTAAAAAAAGAATGAAGTATTTTAATTATTCATGTAAAAAGTGGACAAAAATTATATGGTATAGAAAGATGTTGGACATCCTATGAAGTTTAATTTTTAATTGTATCGACTCTTAAATTAATGAACTGTATGAAACTAGTGTAGGGAAAAAGTCCCTAGACCGAAACAAACATGTCGAAATCATCGAGAACACACAAGCGGAAGCGTACCTTGATCCATAGCAATCCGTAATCGACCAGCAATCCAAGGTTGAGGTCTTCTAAGCCTTGATACGCCATCAATTCTATTCTCTCTGGGATGGGGCAGAAAAGAAGACAAGGAACGTATCTGACTTAGGGACCACAACCCTAATATACAACCAAAAGTAGGGCACCTTAATTATGGGCCCATCAATCATAATTAAGTGTCCATGGGTTTCTACACATAATAGACCCATACTTCAACCAATATTTCTTTAAGCCCATATAATTAAATAAATCCTAAGTAGATCACTCAATTGGGCTCGTATTATGAGATAGCCTATGTACAATTTAATTAAATATGTGAGACCACTAAATAGAAAATCCAACAATCTCCCACTTGGTCCACATATGGTTCCAAATAATTGTACATAGTTTTAAACCTTAGTGCGCGCAACCTTATGCTATCTCTACTTTCGAAATATTTCCAAACAATCTGGTCCATCAATTATGTTATTATAGGATCAAAGCAGCTTTCGTTACACAATTCGTAACTAAACCGAACAATAGTCACAATATTAACACAATCAATGACATAGATCAAAAGTATGGCATGTAGCATGGAAATTACATGTAATGTGATCTTAGTCATGCCTATTTCCAACTGGTCCTACCTTATGACTCAAAAGAGTCCCAAAGCACTTTCAAACACTTAATGCAAAACCGCAATAGAAAGCCAAAAACCTTATTGTCAGAGTATTCAATCAAATAAAACTTTATTTGTCTCATAAAACCTCAGTCTGTACAGAACATAAAACATGTCAATAAGCAAGATGGAAAAACCACAAACTCACACCACTAAGACATGTCATCTAATTTGATGACACCCATATGAGCCACATGTTCATGAAACACTTTAGGTGGCAATCCCTTAGTGAGTGGATCTGCTAGCATCGAGTTTGTACTTATATGCTCTATTGACACTTGAAGACTCTGAACTCTTTCTTTCACAACCAGATACTTAATATCTATATGCTTAGACTTAGATGAACTCCGGTTGTTCTTTGAATATAACTCTGCAACCTTATTATCACAATTAATTCTCAACGGCCTTTCAATGTCATTGACAATTTGCCGCCCAGTGATAAAATTTCAGAGCCATATCCCCTAATTCGAACTTCGATAAGTGAGCCTGTAATCCTTAGTCTTTTGTAGATACCTCATGTCCCTACTAGATATCTGCCTAACATCCCCACTATGTACGCTAAATCCGGACGCGTACACACTTGATCATACATGAGACTCCCTACTGCAGAAGCATAAGGGATTTCCTTCATCTCTTTCTTCTCTAGGTCCATCTTAGGACGTTGGAGCAAATTAAAATTATCACCTTTTAACATAGGTGCGTCCCCTGGTGCACAATCCTGTATGCCAAAACAGCTCAGCACCTTATCGATATAAGCCTTTTGCGATAAACCGAGTATACCTTTGAAACGATCCCGATGGATCTGTATACCCAGAACATATGAAGCCTCCCCAAGATCTTTCATCTCAAATTTACTTGATAGAAATTTCTTGGTTTCACGCAATAGACTTATATCGCTGCTTGCTAGTAGAATATCATCTACGTACAACACCAGGATAATAAATTTGCTCCCACTGACCTTGAGATATATGTATTGGTCAACAGTGTTTTCCTTAAAACCAAAAGAGGAAATCACCTTATCAAATTTCCGGTACCACTGACGGGATGCCTGCTTTAGACCATAAATGGACTTCTTTAGTTTACATACTAGGTGCTTTGAATCTTTGGACTCAAAGCTCTCCGGTTGCACCATGTATATAGTTTCTTCAATGTCTCCATTGAGAAACGCTGTCTTTACGTCCATTTGATGGAGCTCTAAATCATAATGAGCTACAAGTGCCATAATGATTCTAAAAGAGTCTTTCGTTGAAACTGGAGAGAAAGTCTCTTTAAAATCAATGCCTTCCCTTTGAGTGAAGCCCTTGGCAACAAGACGTGCTTTATATCTTTCGATGTTACCATTTGAATCCCGTTTGGTTTTAAAAATCCATTTACAACCAATTGGTTTACTCCTTGTGGTAACTCGACAAGATCCCAAACGTCGTTGTCCATCATAGATTTCATCTCTTCATTCATGGCTTTGATCCATTCATTAGAGTTTGAACATAACTTTACTTGATTGAAAGATGTAGGATCATCTTGCAATCCCATATCAAATTCATGTTCATGGAGGTAAACGACATAGTCATCTGAAATCGCTTTCCTCTTTTCTCTAGTGGACCTCCTTATAGGCACTTCATTCTGAGGTTGTTGTGGTGCATCATTTTGAATAGATGATGGTTCTGGATCTGATTCAGTGGGTCCTAACTCATTATTTTGAGTCAATGATGGACTCGCAACTGATTCAGTAGGAATCCCAAATGTGATTGTGTTTTCTGAATTTACTTGATTCGCAGGCTGAGGAGTGATAGGAATATTTATCCAATCATTCTCAGCTGCAACTATAGTGGGAATGTTAACACATTCCTCGTCAAACACAATCTTTCCAATTTGATCCCTCCCACTGTAATCAACATCCTCAATGAATTTGGCATTTTCCGTTTCGAAAAAGGACTTGTTTGAGGGGTCATAAAACTTAAATCCCCTCGACCTATCCGAGTAACCTACAAAGTAGCAGCTAATTGTTCTTGAATCCAATTTTCTTTCATTAGGCTTATAGGGCCTAGCTTCAGCTGGACATCCCCAGACATGCAAGTGCCTAATACTAGGCTTCTTGCCTGTCCACAACTCGTACGGGGTTTTGTCTACTACTTTGCTTGGAACTCGATTTAAAATATAAACTGCAGTCTTTAGTGCTTCGCCCCAAAGTGATTCTAGCAATGAAGAATGATTAATCATACTTCTTACCATATCCTTAAGAGTTCGGTTTCGTCTCTCAGAAACACCATTTTGGTTTGGACTCCCCGACATGGTGTACTGAGGTACAATCCCGCACTCACTTAAGTATTTGGCGAAGGGTCCTTGACGTTGTTCACCGGATCCGTCATATCTGCCATAATATTCTCCACCACGGTCAGATCTGACAGCTTTAATTTTCTTGCCTAGTTGATTCTCAACTTCGGCTTTGAAAGCCTTAAACACGTCCAAAGACTGTGACTTCTCATGAATTAGGTACAAATATCCATAACGAGAGTAATCATCAATAAAGTTGATAAAGTATCGTTGTCCATTCCAAGAAGCTGTAGGGAATGGACCACAAATATCTGTATGTATCAACTCTAAAGGTTCTTTACTCCTATTGGCACCTAATTTCCTCATATTTGTTTGTTTTCCCTTTATACATTCTATACAGATTTTAAAGTCTGTAAAATCAAGGGAATCAAGAATTCCTTGTGATATAAGCCTCTGTATTCTCTTTTCAGAGATATGTCCTAAACGCTTATGCCACAACATTGATGAATTCTCATTTATTAACTTACGTTTAGTACCAAAGTTACATGAATGCAGATTTTCAATATCAGTTGAAGCCTTAGTGTTCAATTTATACAAATTATCAATTAGAGTACCAGTACCAATAACATTTGAATTTAAAGAAAAAACACAACTTCCATTCCCAAATGAACAAGAATATCCAGATTTGTCCAAACAAGAAACAGAAATCAAGTTCCGTCTAAATGACGGTACAACGAAAGTTTCTTCCAAATTCAAATAAAAACCAGTGTCTAAATGAATTCTAAAAACACCAATAGCTTCTACTAAAACTTTATTGCCATTCCCCACATAGATGTATCTTTCAGCATCAGTTGGTACTCGGCACCTTAGGCAATCCTGCATTGTGACACTTATGTGAGTAGTTGCACCCGTATCTATCCACCAAGTGTCACTAGGTACTAAAACCAAATTAACTTCTGAACAAACAAAGTTGAGAAGTCTACCTTTCTTCTCACGCCAGGTGGCGTATTTGGGACAATCCTTCTTTATGTGATCAGGTTTCTTGCAAAAGTAACAGGAAATAACCGAATTCTGTTTGTTTTGCACCCTAGGTTGGGTTGTCCCAAATTCTGCAGTTTCCTTATCCTTATTCCTTTTTCTCTTATTGGTGGTAGTCCTAACCTTAGAAGTCATAGCCAAATGAGCACTTTCAGTCCTATCTTGTTTCAGTCTCTCCTCTTCTTGCACACATTGAGCTATAAGCTCATTTAGAGTCCATTTCTCCTTTTGAGTATTATAGGAGATTTTAAATGGATTAAATTGTGCAGGAAGTGAGATCAAGACCAAGTGCACAAGTATGTCATCCGACACCTCAAGCTTTAAGCCCTTAAGTCTTGTCACAAGATTAGACATCTCCATGATGTACTCCCTTATGTTTCCTTTACCTTTATACCGCATAGAAACCAGCTTACTAAGAGTAGTGCTGGTCTCTACCTTTTCATTAGTTTTGAATCGGTTTGCTATTTGGTCAAGGAAACTTTTGGCATTTTCTTCATCAGGAATACCACCCCTTATGGCTTCCGGAATTGAGCGCCTCATGATCATCAAACTCATGCGATTTGATCGCTCCCACTTCTCGTATGCGGATCTCTGTACAACGGTGCTAGTATCAGTGAGATCCGCAGGGCGATCAAACCTTAATGCATGATCGAGATCCGCACAACCAAGCATAATCATAACATGCTCTTTCCATTGCTTGAAATTGGAACCATTAAGCTCAGGGATGTTGTTCAAGTTGGCAGATATAGAAGACACTATAAAAGAAAATAATATGCTCACAATTAATTAAACATCGAAACATGCATATACAAAGATAAAGCCAAATATCAAAATATATATGCACTGGTGGACCCATCTCAAGATACCTAGCACAACATTATTATTTAGTCTTTGGACAGAAATAATAATTTGTAAGTGGTACTCTTATACATAGTCAAAAATATTGATATCAAAAACGGCCTCACAATATGCCTTTCTTTGGACCGACACATTGTAAGCATGTTAACACCAAATATATCACATATTCATGACTATCATTATCTGGCCAAAACAATCTTCCTTTGGGCCGATTATTTCGCATAGATAACAAGAATAACTTAATTAACGAAAATTAATTAAGTTTTACCTAATAGAGGTTACTTTGGCAACATATTAGTTCAATCTAATTAATTTTCATAATTTACCGAAACATAATTTCACATATATGAAATAATCTCAAACACGATCAAAAGCCGCCACTGGATTATAGTCCATTAGAACAACTAATAATCAAAATAATCGGTAAGTGCTATGAGCATAAATTGCCAACTAAAATCACCATATACCCACGGCGCGTGGAGCGAGAAATTCATAGGCATGAAGCAATACACAGAAACATACCCATACAGATCTTAATTCTAATTACAGACATTAAGTTTTAGTCAAACCTTCAACATATGCATACTGCAAATATACAATGCATATAACAAAATCCACTTCATTCCATCATCATGATGTCGGCCAGGAACTTTCAAAAGAAATTAATGAAACCAAATTATTTGAAATCAAAACATAATCCAAGCCCTTTGATTTCACATAATCACGCAAAATGAGGAAAATCATATTCAATAAGAATTCTGCCACAAATATTTACCAATAGCAGCTTATCAATTCATTGATAAAGATTCCGCAAGTTTTGTCAACTATCAATCCAAATCATGCATAGTAAATATATTTCCTCAGCACATGAATTTAATAAAATTCGGGAATCATGTAATTGGCCGACAATATACATAAAACGAAAGAAAATTCCGATCGATTTGTCGGGAATCACCATATAACCGATTTTTCAAGAAATAATTCTCAATTAATCCAATAATCACATATAATTTTCGATCTATTTGTTATCAATCGAAAATGAATCTCAATCCTTCGACATGAGAGTGGCTCTGATACCACTTGTAGGGAAAAAGTCCCTAGACCGAAACAAACATGTCGAAATCATCGAGAACACACAAGCGGAAGCGTACCTTGATCCATAGCAATCCGTAATCGACCAGCAATCCAAGGTTGAGGTCTTCTAAGCCTTGATACGCCGTCAATTCTATTCTCTCTGGGATGGGGCAGAAAAGAAGACAAGGAACGTATCTGACTTAGGGACCACAACCCTAATATACAACCAAAAGTAGGGCACCTTAATTATGGGCCCATCAATCATAATTAAGTGTCCATGGGTTTCTACACATAATAGACCCATACTTCAATCAATATTTCTTTAAGCCCATATAATTAAATAAATCCTAAGTAGATCACTCAATTGGGCTCGTATTATGAGATAGCCTATGTACAATTTAATTAAATATGTGAGACCACTAAATAGAAAATCCAACAACTAGATGTTTTTGAAATATAAAATGTGACCTAAATCGAATGGGTTTTTACACAAATAATGAAATCTCGATCTATTTACGTGTGATCGATCACTACTAAATGGCACGAGAGAAGTTATGTTATTCCCGTAATCTTTAAAGATAATGGTTTACACAGAGGATCACATTGAATCAATGGAAACTAATTATGCAAACTTAGGGAATAAATTAACCCTAAATTGATTACTTTATTTAGAGCAGACACAATATATAATTAAAGGGAAATTAGTTTTAAATAGAAAATAAAGAGTGATTACTTTATGACTAGGAGACGCATTACGAGTTCTGGTCAGAGATCAAATTAAAAGGCTGATTCTGAAAAAAAAAAAAAAAACAATTAAATTACATTTTCTTGTATAAGTTCCATTAAAATTCATTTTAATTAATTATCCTAAGTACTTAAGACGAGGCATGACTCTAATTAGGAGCACTAAGTTTCCTAGGTTTATCATGCATGTACATAGTTTATGATATATGGATACAGACACGACTATATGAACATGGCACGATACGGATACAACGTTATGTATCTTTTTTGAATTTCTCATATGAAGAATATCGGACACCGATATCCGACACGACACGATACAACACGACAAAATGATATTTTTAAGAAGTGTCAATGTATCGTAGTAATGATAAGTATATATTTTGGTTTATAAATCCGATTCTAGTTATTATTCTACAATGCGATAGTCAATCTATTAATGTAAATTCTTATCAATATTAATTTGTATTATTGTGAAATGGAGAAAATATAGATAGTCTAATACGTGTAATGTAAATTATAATTAGACAGATATGGTTAGTGGGAGGGACACAAAAAGATGCAATATTGCTCCAACGCCAGCCATATTCGAAATGAAAAACCTTTTTTGTTTTTTTTTTTTAATTTGTTACATTTATAAATAAAATAATTTATCCTAAACCCCACCTGCACAGAGCCACCACCCACCATTTTTCAATAAAATAATTGTGATAATTATTTAATCAATTTTAGAATAACTATCCTTTTGACTACAGTGCTCTATTAATGTCAAAGTACACAGCTATGCGACATATTTAATTAATAACTAGTAATTACGTACATCAAAAAAACAAAATATTATTATTAAAATAGATTAAAATTAAATTTTTTATATTAATAAAAATTAAATAATTATTAAATTATGATAAATAAATTTGATATATAATATCATATTTGTAAAAAAAAAAAAAAAAAAGAATATATAAAAGTTATTAAAAGAAAAAGATTACGGATACGTGAGAGAAAAAAAAGTTTAGAGATAATAAGTACAATAATAAAATAAATAAATAAAGAATTTAAAAGACAAAACAGTGGTAGAGAAGAAAAAAAAGTTAAGAGTAGAGGGGTAGAAAAAAGAAGAGTCCAAGACACAAGGACGGTTTTTATCTGTTCCTCTCACTTAATATAATAATAATAATAGTATAGGTCGTCAAAAATATAATAGTATAGTATAGATGACCTATATCAACTGGGGAAATGGTAAATTTTGTATACTAGTTTGCTCAATTTAGTGACTTTAGTATATTTTATTTTTTAGTGATAAATTAGAATTGTATTTTAAAAATCATATAATTTAAGAAATTTTTTGATCGGAATTCGATTTTGCCAATCGGAAACCCGATCAGATTTACACTAGTTTGCCACGTGTAAATTCCGGTAGGCGAAATTACTTTTGGGCAAAAAATATACACTAAATTATTTGATTTTGAAGTTACAGTCCTATTTTATCACAAAAAAAAAATGAAATATATCAAAAACATTGAATTGATTGACTTGGTAGCAATTTCCCCCATATTAACTAAATATGCTACAGTTTTGAGGTTGATATTCATAAACATTTTAATACTTCGGTATTAAACTTTGATATAAATTAATTAAATGTTAGTGGGTGTGGCAAGCTTTGCAGTAAAATTACAATTTTGTGCAATCTGGCTAAATAGGTAACAGGTTTGCAACATTATGGCCATGGATGTATACACGTGGTTCCATGCACCGAAAGTCTTCTGTCTTCCCCCATTACTTGTGCCATATCATCCAAAAATTGAGATTATAATTAATAAACGAGTGTATGGTTAGACCAATGAAATGAAATATTAGAGTTCAGTGACGTAGTGACGTAGTCCAATCTAATCATAGAAGTTCACTGGTGTAATTCATTGTTGCGTGGCACATTATTGATACCATCATGATTTTCAATTTATAATATTTTCTTGATGTTACTGATTTAGTTACTAATTTAATGTTTATTTTTAGTGATATTTACAGGCTTAATATTTACTCTATTCCAAAATTGTTACTTGTTTGGAGGACTTACAAAAATTAGGTCCAAAGTTTAGTGTAATTATAAATAAGTTATCTTACCAAAACAACAACAACAATAATAATAATAATAATAATAATAATAATAATAATAATAATAATAAATTATCTAATTTAAAGATTATTAAGATACACTGAATTTTGGTGCATATCAACATGCATGTCGAAATCATTTCGGTACTAGGAATTCAGTTTTGCAATAAGCAAAGTAATTTGAGAATTTTTTAATGATAGTTTAATTAATTATATAGTATCTTTTATACTTTTTCTTTTAAGTATTAATGATCTACGTAACTTGTAAACTCAGATATTAAAGAAAAATTTGAAAAAGTTTCCAAATTTACAACACTTAGAATACAAAAGATAAAAATTGAGAAAAATCAAACAAAAAGAAGTAAATTTGAGTTCTAAATGTCCACAACTTTCTCAGATTAAAGGTGGTCCCGTCAAGACCTAATTCCATGATCTCACTGCATATACAAGAAAAATTATAGTAAATTCTAATTTGAATTTGATTTAATTAAATTAGTGGAATAAGATGATAAATTTTTTATACATGTCGTGTTACCTGTGGAAATTTAGAAAGAGTGACAAATAAAATGACAAATAAAATGTATTTACCATTATAATTGGTTGAGTTCAACTGAATTGGGTTTGAGCTAGAATTTTCTACTAAATTAATTATATTATATGACACTTGCGTTGGAGATCAGCTTTGCGGTGAAACCAAATTATCAAATAGAATAGAGAATCATTTTGCAATATATATATGATGTACAACATAAACAAGTGATTCAAAACATAAGTAACATAATCATGTTAAAACATGTCAATTGAGATATAAATGTCAGCAACAAATAAATCTCATATATATAAGTTTCACTTGCCGAAAAATCCAACATATCAATTCAGATATTAGTACCAACAACGCATATCCATATGATGGTAACCGGTAAGTACCACAATCTATCAGATTCAAATAAAAGTAAATAACAGAATGTATTCATATGACAATGAAAAATAAAAAAAATAATAAAAAGGTAAATTGAGAGACTTATCATTTGTTATGATTGAATCGGTAAAGCCGACTTACCTTAAAGAAGTATTCGTCCCACTACCAATGTATTCGTTTGCCGTGAAGCTGTTGGAATTGTTATTTTATCTTTATTTTATTTTCTTTGTATTAGCGTGTTACTTGTTACACGCCTTTGTTTTACTTTTTACGCTTTTACACGCTCCTCTTGTAGCCGTTGGACGCGTGTCCTATTAATACTCCTTTGTACATATTTTCCATACATATTATCAGAAATACAATTTCTACTTTGAAAACCCTAATTGCTTGTTCATCTTCTTCCCTCCGCCGTCTGCGTTTCTCGCTTCCTACATGGTATCAAGAGCAGTCCGATCCTGTGGATTCGCTCTTATTTTGCATTGATCTTACCTTCCATTCCTTTTCACCGATTGCTTTCCGCTGCGATCTTCTTTCCCCCATTTTTTCCCTAAGCGATGACTTCAGATCTGGAGAAAACCAAAGCCGTCCCCCCCAGCACCTCATCGTCTCTTGATGAGTCTCTCAACATCTCCAACAGCGACTCTTCGTTGTTGTCTGTGGTCACCGTCACCATGGACGGCAAAAACTTCCTTACCTGGCGCAGAACCATGAAGATTGCCCTGGAATCCAAGATGAAGCTTGGATTCGTCGATGGAACCATAGATCTGAAGTTACCGGATGATCCTGGCTACAATACCTGGAAGCGTGTTGACAGTACCGTCAAGGGGTGGATCCTGAACTCTTTGGCGCCTGAGATACATCAGAGTTTTCTTTATGCAAGCACCGCCAGAGAGCTGTGGGAAGACCTGGATCAGAGGTATGGTCAGTGTAACGGACCTCTACTGTATCAGTTAAAACGCGATATCAGTTCTATCGCACAAGGTAACCTCTCCTTGGCTTCCTATTTTAACCGCCTAAAACTGCTTTGGGATGAATTAGCCAATCTGAATGTTCCTCCTAAATGTGAGTCTGGTGTTGCTTGTGCGGTTTTGCGTTACATCCTTGAATCTCAGTCCTCTGATATGCTTATTCAGTTTCTCATGGGACTTAACGATTCCTACAATGCTGTTAGGAATCAGATTCTAGTGATGGATCCTCTCCCCTCGGTTAACAAGGCTTATTCCATTATTTCTAGAGTTGAGTCTCAGAGGGATGTACATGTGGCTTTTAATGATGTCCCTGGTCAATCTGTGATGTTTACTAAGAATGTCAATACTGGTAGAGGGACTGGTATGGGAAAGGGGTTTAATAAAAGGAAAGAGAAGGCAAATAGGCATTGCGATATCTGTAACAGTGATACTCATAACACTGACTCTTGCTTTAAGATCACTGGAGAGCCGGAATGGTATAAGGCCTACAAAGAAAGCCGATCCAGTGGAGTGAATGCTTCCAAAAGATCTTTTAAGAACATGGCCAATTCTATGGCAGAAACTCCACTGGATATGCACCATGAGCCTATACATTCCACCTCTCACTCCAGTGTGAATATGTCTGACTTGATTAGGCAGGAATTGCTGAAATTCTTCAAAGAATCTAAGGGTGGAGGCCCAGAGCAGTTGCACTTCACCACTGAGTTTTCAGGTATTTCTAGGAACTTTGTCCGTACTTGTTCTAATGAATTATCTGCCTATCATTGGATTATTGACTCTGGCGCTACTAGTCATATATGTTCTAAACTTGATTTGTTCAGTTCTTATGATGTTCTTAAGACTGAGATACCTATTTTTCTCCCTGATGGAGCTTGTCATCATGTCAGATACATTGGCACCGTTAAACTTTCTGACAAAATTACTTTAAATAATGTGCTTTACATACCTTCCTTCAAGTTCAATCTAATTTCTGTAAGCAAAGTAACTAAAGCTACTGACAGTCATTTTGTGTTCTCTGAAAATGGCTGGACTTTGCAGGCCCAGAAAACTAAAGAGATTTTAGCTTCTGGACATATCTGCAATTGCCTTTATATTTTTGATACCACTGATGTTGTTATTCATCATGCTACTGTTGTCTCTGAAATCAGGGAATTCCTTGGGCCAGATTGTAATGGTCTCAAGGATAGTTTGTCTAATAATTCTGCTGTGATTAGTGGCAGGGATGATACTTGTTTTTCTGTAAAAGATCAGGACTATTATCTGTGGCATCATAGGTTAGGGCATGCATCAGACATTATTATGAAACATTTGCATGTACCAGTGGTTTATCCTGACAATATGGTGTGTGATATTTGTCAAAAATCCAAGCAGCACAGGCTTCCTTTTCCTGTAAGTACTATTTCTTCCAAGGAGCCCTTTGATCTCATTCACATAGATCTTTGGGGCCCCTATAAAGTTAAAACCTGTTCAAATTGCAATTACTTTCTTACCATAGTGGATGATTTCTCTCGGTGTGTTTGGACTTACTTAATGCCTTATAAAGATCACACTCACTTTTTGCTTAAAAACTTTTTAGCTTATGTTAAAACCCAATATGGAAAAACTGTGAGAATAATCAGGAGTGACAATGGAAGTGAGTTTGTAAATCTCAATTGCAAATCTCTCTTCCATGAAAATGGCATCCTACATCAAACCACTTGTGCTTATACTCCACAACAGAATGAGGTTGTGGAGATTAAGCACAAACATTTATTACAGATTGCCAGAGCCTTAATGCTTCATTCTAATGTTCCTCTTCATTTTTGGGGGGATGCTGTTCTGTGTGCCACCTATATTATAAACAGATTGCCTAGCAGAGTTATAAGTTGGGATACTCCTTACTTTAGGCTTATGAAAACCAAGCCATCTTATGACAATATAAAGTTTTTTGGTTGCTTGTGTTATGTTGTCAATACTGGGCCAAATAGAAATAAATTTGCACCTAGGGCTTTGAAATGCATCATGATTGGGTATGTTAGTGGTAAGAAGGGATACAAACTATTTGATCTTGAATCTAAAACTGTGTTTGTCTCTAGGGATGTTAAATTCATGGAAGCTGTTTTTCCTTACAAAGATGTCTCCAGAACAATTCCTGAGACCCCTAAAATTCTCACTCAGGATCTCAATAATATGGATAATTTTTCTGATAATGGCAACACTCAGGATATTTCTGAATCTTTAGAGTCTGTTTCTCCTGGTGAACAGGGGTCTTCTAACACCACTAACCACCCTGTTATTCACCCACCTAGAGAGAGTCAGAGAACCAGACAGGTTCCTGTGTGGATGAAAGATTATATCTGCAATGTTAACTTTGAGATTGCTGCAGACACTTCTTTACTTAATGAAAACCTTGTTTCACATACTGCTAACTACCCTTATGCTGATACTTATCTCTCTTTTATGGCTAATGTGGCCCCTGTTCCAGAACCTGTGACCTATAAACAAGCTATCAAATACCCTGAATGGGTTAAGACCATGGAACAGGAGCTACAGGCACTTGAGTCTAATAACACTTGGACCATTGTTGACTTACCCGTTGGGAAGAAAGCAATTGGTTCTAAGTGGGTGTATAAAGTTAAATTTCACTCAGATGGAACCATAGATAGGTATAAGGCTAGGCTTGTGGCTAAGGGTTTCAATCAGACCTTTGGTATTGATTATTTTGACAGTTTTTCCCCTGTTGCTAAGCTTGTTACTGTTAGGGTATTCTTGGCACTTGTTACTGCCAAGGGTTGGGGTCTATATCAACTTGATATTAATAATGCCTTTTTACATGGATACCTTGATGAGGATGTCTTTTTGTTACCACCTGAGGGGTACACTAAAGCTAAACCTGGCCAAGTTTGTAAATTGCAGAAGTCTCTCTATGGTTTAAAACAGGCCTCCAGGCAATGGAATTTAGAATTTACCAACAAATTAACAGCCTATGGGTTTGTTCAATCTTCTCATGATCATTGCTTATTCACTTATACTAAAGATACTTGTTTTATTATGTTAATTGTATATGTTGATGATGTACTCATCTCTGGTTCTGATGACCAGACCATTCTTGATATTAAAAATTATCTTCATTCTGAATTTACCATTAAAGATTTGGGAACAGCCAAGTATTTCTTGGGACTTGAAATCTTTTGATGTTCCAATGGAATGGTTGTAACCCAGAAAAAGTATATACATGATCTCCTTGCTGATGCAGGCATGGTTGATTGCAAGACTGTGTCTACTCTTTTGTCCAGTGGACACAAAATTTGTACTGTGGGTGACATTTCTTTTCCTGATCCAGCTAAGTACAGAAGGTTAATTGGGCGACTGTTATATCTTAACTTAACTCGTCCTGACTTAAGCTTTTATGTACAACAGCTTAGTCAATTTGTTGCTAGTCCTATGCAGTCCCATTGGGAAACAGCTGTTCATGTGCTACGATATCTTGCAGAGACAAGAACAGCCGGGTTGTTCTTTCCAGCAACTAGTAATTTTGCCCTCACTGCTTACAGTGATGCAGATTGGGCCAATTATGTCTTAACCAGGAAATCCCTAACAGGTTTTTGTATTTTCTTAGGTACCTCTCTTATTTCCTGGAAGACAAAGAAGCAGCCAACTGTGAGCCGGTCCTCTTGTGAAGCGGAGTATCGCAGCCTCGCTGCCACAGTCTGTGAACTGCAATGGTTATCCTTCCTCCTCCAGGATCTTCAGGTCCCTGTTTCTTTGCCAATCGAGCTTTGGTGTGACAATAAAGCAGCCGTGCATATCTCAGAGAATCCCGTTTTCCATGAAAGGACTAAGCACTTGGAATTTGACTGCCATATTGTTCGCAATCAACTCAAGGCAGGTTTCATCAAGCTTCAACATGTTCCGACTACGCATCAACTTGCAGATGTGTTTACTAAGTCTCTTGGAGGTCCATTGGTTCGGCGTATTTTATGCAAGTTGGGCTTTTTCTTCAATGAAGCTCCAACTTGAGGGCGGGTGTTGGAATTGTTATTTTATCTTTATTTTATTTTCTTTGTATTAGAGTGTTACTTGTTACACGCCTTTGTTTTACTTTTTACGCTTTTACACGCTCCTCTTGTAGCCGTTGGACGCGTGTCCTATTAATACTCCTTTGTACATATTTTCCATACATATTATCAGAAATACAATTTCTACTTTGAAAACCCTAATTGCTTGTTCATCTTCTTCCCTCCGCCGTCTGCGTTTCTCGCTTCCTACAGAAGCTCCTTTTAGGATAACATTTTTTAGATATTTTCGAATCACAAATACGTACGATTTTAGAAGAATCTCACTTCAACTACTAACCAAGACTCTTATGAGGGAGTGTGGTGTCTATGTGATATTTTAGAAAATGTGTCATGTGCATAGAAAAGAGTTTTCTGATTGAACTCACAAATATCGGTGCGTTCGTGTTTTCGTTTTAGAGTGTATTTTTTTAGGACCAAACAAGAAATCTATTTAGATTTCTAACACTTCCTAATTCACCACATATTACATATTTGTCTCTCTATTTCTTTCTCATATTCTGAGGTTAAACTTCACATATATATGAAGGGAGTCATGACACCAATGATTATTAATTGTTTGATCCTTACAATTAATACAGTTATAATACAGAAATCAACTTACAAAAACTTCTGGTACTGACAAAATACCTGTCCATGTTCACATACAATTACTATTTGTAATTGTCTGATATTAGTTTTATTTCAAATTCAAAATAAATATCTAACAATAAATCTCATATTTATACTTACCAATATGCAATTGTTAGTGAATAACTCAATATATAACCCTTAAGTACAAATGATATATCATGTGAAATATAACATATAACATACTACAAAATTTCTATTTTTATTGCTTTCAATTTATTTAATCTAAATTTTATAAACTTTATTTTATAAATTTCTACCAAAAAATTTAATATCCTTCAAAAATAAATTCATGCATATAATATAATATTAAATTCCAACGAAACTAATTAATTAAGAGTATTAAAATCTTTTAATTATGCACTCAGAACTTTAGAAAGATGGATGCATAATCCAGCTCGATATATCTTAGTCCCGCCCCCAACCCAAGTAATATCGTACGAGTTAAGAAAGACGGGATCCCATCAAATAATTAGTTTAAATGTAACCAATAATTAATAATGATTAATTAAGAATTACCAACCATTTGGCTAATGTTTTAAGTGCTATAATTAGTCCAAAATTTTGTGGTGGGATCAATAAATGGGATTTCTTAATGCGGAATATTCGAGTTGCAGACTACTTTAAAACCAAAGAATGATTCCATTTGTGATATAAAATTGGAGTGGGATCCGTTGGACTGACATGACGGCTACATTTTTAGAATATTCACTAAGTCACCTGCTTTCCCTATTTTTCTATATCGACTTCCACGTGAGGAACTATTATTATTAATTACAATTGGTCCATTTTTATTATAAATTACCATAGAGTTCTGAAATTTCATCTTTAGTGTAAAAATAATTTCCAGTGAAAATCGTAAAATTATCAAAATATTCTTATCTAATGACAATACAAACACGACGCTAGTTGTTATATATATATATATATATATAATATAAATATTTTCAGACAAATTTTATTTATACTATTTTTATGATGGGAATTTAACATAATATGAAAAGATTTTTTATATTTTACCACTAATTAAGGAGATAGAATGCAGTTGACCCCTACAAATTATTATATTGAGGCCACAAACTTTACGAGCTTTACGAACTTAAGATTAAAGAAAAAAAAAAGAAGCATAAATAGGACTCGAAAATAACAAAATTGGGAATATGATCGAAATATTAACTTGATTATTTGTGTGTGAGAGAGTGTTTAACTGTGTCTAATTTACTAATATATTGATTGGGTTTCAGAATTAGGCAAAAGAAATATATATATATATATATATATATATAAATATTAAATGTTGTGAAAGTCGATCATTTTCTTCAAGCGTTTTATGTCCATACCTTCATATTTACTGTTCCATTCACAAGTTTACTCTATCTGGAGGCTTGAAGGGAGCAGGAGCAAATATCATTCGACTTGCTTTCCAAATTAAGTGAAAAACAAGTCAACGGAAAAACAAATCAACGTTTATAACTTGGATTACATTTATATGTATATAAATACATATATGTTGATTTTATTGCATAAATATATTATTAACATATGATAAATAATGTTCAACCACAAACTATTAACAAGCATTCAGAGTGTTTCTATATTTTGCTTTTCGAAACTACTTGGTGTAGATATATTTTATCAGTAGAATCGAGGAGGTTTATGAGAGATGAGCGAAGGCCGAAAAGAGGGAAAGATGCCGGTGATGACAGCTAGCTGCAGAAGTATACAAAGCTCGTTGGTAGAGTACTTTGTACATTAGGGTTTATATAAGAGAGAGTTTACTTTTTGGATATATAGGCTAATTTGGTCACTTATCTTTTAATTGATCCTTATTAAAAAGATTAAAAAAAGAAAAAGTTAAATGACAAACACAATATTAAAATGAAGAAAAGAAAGGAGAATAAAATTGCTAACGCGCGACCAATGTCCAATAGTAGATATTTTCCATAAAACGTTTAATTTGGCGAAAATGCCAACTTATATATCTGTTTAGCATGAATTTTGATGAAAAATGGCATTACTTCCAGTTTGAACAAAAACTAAAAACAAGTGTTAATAATGGAATAACAAATGAAGCAAAGATGACACGTGCGATTTATACAGGTTCGGCAAGCCTACTCCTGTCCCCAAGTTGTGAGCTTGGGAGTTTTTAAAGATATTCTTATTAAGCACTTGGGATTACAAGAAAAACCTTGCAATCTCATACACGAACACTCTAGTGAGATAAATAAGTTTCACCTACTTATCTTTCTCACTAACACACACTAAATGAACGTTACCTCCTCTCTGGAACTAACCACAGTAGTACCAGAGATTACAAAACTGAGACCGACTGTCTCTCTGGAATCACTCAGATCCCTACCAATGTTGAATCACTCGGATTCTCACAAACACTCTGAATCACTCGGATTCTTACAAACAATCTGAATCACTCGGATTCTATACTCTGCACAAAGCTTTTGCTGATCTTACTCGAAGATCCTGACAACTCGTGTATTCCTTTCTTTGAGGGTCTGCGTTATATAGTGTGTTTAAGACACACTAGCCGTTGGGAAAAACTCCTTGCCATATTTGGTCTTGGCTTGATTTGCTGAATCTTTTATTTGAGTGATTTGGAGATTTGATTGTTGTTCCACCGATCTTGGAGATGTGACTGGAACTTGTCATAGCCTTCCTTCCACTGATGCTAATTAGCTGGAACTTGCCTTGTTCCACCAATCTTGGAGATCTGACTGGAACTTGCCATAGCCTTCCTTCCACTGATGTTGATTAGCTGGAACTTGCTTTGTTCCACCAATCTTGGACAAAAAAGATTCTAAGAGAGAATAGGAATTAACCGAAATCAACAAAAGCAATCTAATTTCAACAAATTTATTGCTTAAAAATCCATGGTACAGTGTAATAAAATGAAAGACACACATTCTTGAAATTGATAGAAACCCATGATTTTCAAAACCAAGGAAATTGTTTTTCAATCAAATAACACAAGTTTAGACCAATAATTTTCTTTGTTTTTTTCTATAATCCATTACCACAGATTGAATCGAGTCAAACTATTTAGATATAAAGCTTTCCTTACCGATAGTATTGCATTCAAACTTAGGCCAACGAGTTCATTTTCATTTAGGTCTATGAACCCCATATATATATATAGCCTTCTACACTTTCATTTCCAACTTGAGAAAAGGAAAATTGTTTTTAGTTATTGCATCTCAAATTCAATTGTATGGATTTGGCAGCTTAGCGAGTAATTAATTAATGGGTTTGTGCACAATCCATTAACTCACATATATAGACAAATAAGTATTGATACTAATTTTATATTGGCCTTACATTAGTGTAAGACTAATTTATTTATTGATTAGTTAATCATTAAATGCAATTTATGGGGTTTTGCTTTATTTAGATGTATCTAATCCAAACGCTCAAATTCTTTACAAGGGAGTTATTTGACCGTGGTCGTGTGATTGATGCGACTTTTAAGAGAAATGAATAATCTCTTATAGCTTGCATGTGTATTACATTTACTTATATAAATTATTGAGTTCGGCAAAGAAGGATATACAATAGAATATAATCTTAATAATAATATTCATTTATTTGTTTTCACAGGACTAAAAAATCACAATTTACATATTTGGATGCACTATAATCTATGATGTATAGATATGTGATGGGTTCTGAATATGGGTTACAAAGTCCGATCACTTTAAAATTTGTTTAGGAGGGGAAAGCCAGTTGAGGTTCGCCGGAAAAGATGGGGGTTCTACCTGCTAGGACAAACACACAGACAAAGTCAGAAGGCCAAGTTGGGGGAACTGGGGGTGATTCCCAGTTTGGCTCTCCGACGCTCAAGTCAGATGAAGATCTAAAAGAGAAAGTATTAAGTATGAAGTGACTGTTATGGAAAGAGCTTACAGTGGAGAAGATGACCATGCCTATTTATAGTTGAGGGTCAGGGACCCTTTGGTCATTTGCGCCATGTGGTCCTGGCCGAATATTGCCCTAACACGTGGCGTTGCGAGAGAAACCTAGGAGGAATATTCTCTGCAAAAGCTGGTGAAAGGTGGTGTTGACAACAGTGGTAGGTGCGCGGGCGTGTACGATGTGTCAGAGAGCCGTTTGGGGAGTTGGTAACGAGTGCTTGGGAGCACGCTCGTGTCAACTAAAGCCTTGGTGGCCAAGGAATCCGCTAGGGGATGAGGGCTAGGGCTTGTGTAACGATTTGGAGTGGAAGCCTCTCTGAGGGAATGTAGCACTCGAAGAGGGCTTCCCTTGATTGTTAACCATGCAGTGTGAATGGCGCTCGTGGGAGAGCGGTAACAGTGATCACGTGCAGAGGCAACAGAGACAGCATGTGTTCTGGGAGGATAATGGCACTACGAGGGTTTCAGCGCTCGTGTATGATTATCGCGATCGTAGGATAGGTGTCGCTGTCTCGTAGATGCCACGTGTCCAAACGTGGGACGAACGCACTTTGACCCCATCAATATGAATACGACAATATAAATACAATATTACACGGGTATAATAACAAAATTATTTATAATTTTACATATGAAAAGTGTCCAATACAATATCTGAATACTTGATACAAATATCTAATGCAATACGATAAATGATATTTGAAGAAGTGATAAATATAATATCATAATACAAAACTAAAAATTGATGCAATATTTTATAACCATAGTGGAGACAATGACACGAAATTACGTCAACAGAAGTCACACCCAACCTTCCTATTTATACAAACTTCCCATACGCCTCTCATGCGTCTTTCTCTCTAGCACCACCTCTTTTATCTCCACCTCCGCCACCTTTCCCCCATTTCCCCTTCCGCCACCGCCACCGCCACCGCCGTCATGGTGAAGTTCTCGAAAGAGCTGGAAGCCCAGCTCATCCCAGAATGGAAAGACGCATTTGTAAATTACTGGCAACTCAAAAAACACGTCAAAAAGATTAAGCTATCCAGAAAACCCAAACATGTAGCCAATACAAACTACGACTTCGGCCGATCGATCTTCGACCCGATTCGATCATTCATCAGCAGAATCAACGGCGAAGATCACCACCCTGAGATTATTCAGGTACCAAAACTAACCTTTTATTTTCCTTTTTTGGTTAATTAATTATGTTTTCCTCAAGCAAGGTGGTAGGAAATGTACGTGGTCACTTTTTTAACAACAATTCGAAAAATGCTGACTCATACCCCGATACCCGATTCAATCGAACTCAATCAATTATAATGACTAGTGTATTATACTTGTCATTTGATTTATCGCTCTTCCTAAATTTTCCACCAACTATATGATAAATTTAAAACACACTCAGTTTCTTATTATACCAATTTGATAGAACTAAGTTCAGGCTAGAATTAGTCGCGCTTTTAGGTTTCGTGTTTGTGTTCGTGTTCACTTTAGTAATGCGCCAAAGCAGGGAAAACCTGTTTGCTGGCACTTGGTTCATGGGAAAATCGTGAAAAAGGGGAAACTAATTGAACAACCCGAAAAGGACAGAAACCAATATGGGAATTAAAGTCGCACTTGACGTGGGGAGATTATGTTTCATCACATGTTAATTACAAGTGCTAATCTTTTTTAATTGCAGGTTAAGAGTCGGATTAGTTCCGGAGAAGATGGAGAAGAAGAGGAGGTTGAAATTTATGAAACGGAGCTTGTTCAGCTCTTTTCTGAAGAAGATGAGGTATTTTGATTAATCAATTAATTATAGGGTACGTGCATTGCGCCTGTTATAATTAATTATCATAGAAATTGAAGATATCTAATGGTAAAAAATAATTTTTAAAATTATCTAAAAGTATTTTGATATATCAAACAGTGAAATAAATATAAAATATCAAAATTTGAAACTAAAAAACAACAAACTTTTCTCAAGTTTATAGAACAATAAGATTAAAAAAGAAAAATCGCTTTTGTACTATTTCATAGGACATGAAAGACCGTATAATTATGTTTAAGAATCATTTTAGAAAATTATTTAAAAAACTTTAAAAAAAAAAAACGATCTCTTTGACTAAACAAAAATAACAAATGAAAAAAATAAAGAAAAATATTAAAATAAAATAATAGTATGCAAAAAATCCAAAAATACAATAAAATAAATATAAAAATAGAACTATAATAACTAATTACTTCATAAAATAGGACGTAATGTTAATAATGATAAGTATTTCTACGTACGTTCTATATTTTCTGAATAATGCATTATTCTTTGTGCATGAATAGGTTAAGGCATTCTTCGAGATGTTAGACGATGAGCTTAACAAAGTGAACCAATTTTACGTGACTAAAGAAACTGAGTTTCTAGAGAGAGGAGAGATACTCAACAAGCAGCTTCAGATTTTACTGGATCTCAAACGGGTTCTCGACGATCGCCGTCGCAGAAATCAGGCGGCTAGAGCCGGGGTTGGCTCGGGTTTTCTCTCCCGGTCGAGCTCGTCTTTTGGCCGGAACTCGGATGTTTCCGGTAAGTTGACTCGGAAAAACAAATTGTTTTATGCATTATTTGAATATATTGAGGTAATGGGACGTGACTCGATTATTGCAGGAATATTATAAAGTGTACGATGTTTTGGTACTAAATTTGGAATATTATATGGTGCTGTGATCAATAATATATAGAATTTTTAAGAAATTTGATGTGAATATTAATGTGTGTAGTAGTCCTACACGACATTGCACTAAAATAGGAAGCTTTGGTTGTCAATTTAGGCGTCAAATTCGAGTGATTTGAAAATATACATTAGAGGCATTTCAAAACCTGAAATGACAACATGAGTCTTGTTATCTTTCAACTTTGATATTTTCACTAATTTATTTTTTTAATGGTTTCACTCGACTCAAATAAATAAATTCTTGATATCGAATCGAATAAATATAAGAATGAAACAAAGTAATTGTACTAGCATGTAGTGTAATGGGTTACAATAAGATTAAGTTCCTATCTTGAAAAGTATGTAATTCAAGTTATATATACGAAACTCATTGTATCGATATCTCTAAAACGAGATCTAATGTGATAAAATAAACCAAATAGTTACTATGGTTCTTAATTATTTTGCCTATCTTGATCTAAAAATCCAAAACTATTTGAAAATATTGATTTTTATTTTTCTGTAATTCTTTGATGCAGAAAATCAAAGCGAGTATTGCGACAGTCCAACTGAATCCCAAACCGAGGACGTTATTGCTGCACTTGAAAAAAATGGTATTAATTTTGTGAACTCGGCGACAAGGGCGAAAACGAAGAAAGGAAAGCCGAAGATGGCGATGAGAATCGATATTCCGGCCACCACGCCGACGCGGACCATAGCTGCAGTAACATCAATGCTGTGGGAGGATCTGGTCAACAACCCTAAGAAGGGAGGAGGAGAATACATCAACAGAAAGAAAATACAGTGTGCTGAAAAGATGATCAGAGGGGCATTTGTGGAACTCTACAGAGGCCTTGGCTTGCTTAAAACATACAGGTATAGAAAAAAAAACCCATAATATACAATTTTATTTTTGTATGTCACGTCAATCTGCAACTAATAGTATTAGTAACAATCCGACAAAACATATAAGTAAGCGCGACAATATTTACTATACGTCGTACGGCTTATCTCAAATACTCACCCGACATAATACAGACACAGAATCAACTACAAGATCAATAAAACACGACAAAAACATAAAATCTTGTTTTGATATTTCCCTAGTTAAGGAATTTAATCAGGGACAAAGCGACAGAACATGTTTTTCATAAGTGAGACACATGATTTAACATAAGAAATGCAACATATGTAACAACCTAAATGAGTATAATGAGGATCATTTCGAATTAAATCAACTATACATGCTGGTTGGTTTGGTTGTGTCACATGATCCATCACCCTTCCTAAGACACATAATTGGACTTGAATGTAATATGTGCTTTTCTGCACTAACAGAATGCGTCAATAAAAACGAAGAAAACATGAATACGTAAAAAATATAGATTAACATGGTTTAATTTCAACAACATTAATAGTTCGCAATAGTATAAACTGAATGAATAATCTATGATATTATTTTTATTACAAATATATATGATTCTTTCATTTTGATGTTCTTATGATCTGAGTTCCATACTTTCCGGCAGCTCGCTAAATATGGTGGCCTTCACGAAAATACTCAAGAAATTCGATAAGGTGAGCATATCGACCACGGATTCGAAAATAGTTTTTTTTTTTTTCGTATTCTTTTTCGACAAAAAATAGTTTTTTCGACCACGATTGCTTTAATTTGTAGACTTCTTTTTAATAATAATATATTATTATTATCATAAAACAGGTTTCACACCAGCAGGCTTCTGCAAGTTACCTAAGAGTAGTAAAAAGATCGCATTTCATCAGCTCGGATAAGGTAAGATATATATTTTGGATTAATGCTTAGTTCATACTTTATAGTAATATTTGATCCCTTTCAATATCTTGATGAAATTCGAATAAATTGTTTAATTAAAGTTTGTCCTTATAATTCTTAGATTAAAATGATAATTATTCTCTATCTGCATAACATCTAAAAAAGTGAGATCATGCCTGATTTGTGTAGCATAATGAAATGCAAGTAGGGTTTGTTTAATTATTTTGGTTACATATATAATTATGATTAGTGGCATAATTATGGGGTAATCAAGTAAAGGTTGTTTGTGGTTTTGAAAAGGTGGTAAGACTAATGGACGAAGTGGAGTCCTTATTCACACAGCACTTCGCCAACAATGACAGGAAAAAGGCTATGAAGTTCTTGAGACCCCAACACCAAAAAGATTCTCACATGGTTACCTTTTTCATGGGTATGAAAATTCTCCACCTTTTTATATTTCTAATCTGTTTTCATAAATTAAAAAATTAAAAAAAATCCAACTTTTTCGAGATCCCATGAGCAAAGTCGTCTAGGGTTCAAAGTTCAAACCCTGACGGCCTTGTGAATCGAATAATTGGGTTGGGAGGAGCGGAACTCCAAGAGAACAACACACATTTATATTAATATATAATTATTATATCTCTTTGTTTATTGAGCAGGTTTGTTTACAGGTAGCTTTGTGACGTTGTTCAGTGTATATGCAATATTGGCACATTTAAGTGGCATGTTTTCAGCTGGAACTGAAGCAACTTACATGGAAACAGTGTATCCTGTTTTCAGGTATTTTAAGACAACCTTTTCTCACTTTGATTCATGCTTTTGTATTTGGGATTGCCGTTGTGAAGAAGTCATATTCCAAGAAACATTAAAAATTAATGTCGTTACATAAAGTTTTTAAAAATAATAAAGTATACAATCCACTTGTAATATTCATTTATGTATTTTTTTTTAGAGTAATATTCATTTATGTATTAAATCGTCAAAATTTGGACTTTGGGGTTAATGGGCAGCCCAACTCATGTCTCTGTTCCAATCTTGTTTACTCAAACTATCAAATTACTTTGGTCCATATTTAGGCATCAAAATTTTATTTGGTAGTCCATCGTTGAGCCTCTGCAGTCCTGAATTTGAAAAATCGAGCGAAAAACTTAATAAATAAATAAATATATATATATGCATGTATTAATTAAACTTTAAAGTTTGACACCAAAGATGAATCAAAACTGTATGTTTTATGAAAACTGATTAATCTAACTGTTATATGCTTGTGCAGCATGTTTGCGTTGTTGAGCTTGCATTTGTTCATGTATGGATGCAACCTGTTCATGTGGAAGAGTACAAGGATCAACTACAACTTCATATTTGAGTTCCAACCAAACAATGCCTTAAAATACAGAGATGCTTTCCTCATCTGCACTTGTTTGATGACTGCTGTTGTTGGTGCAATGGTCCTCCACCTTATCTTACTCTCCACTGGCTTCTCACCGCATCAAGTCGATTTCATTCCCGGCATTCTCCTGCTGGTAATTCACCATAAGTCTATCGAAATTGTATTGTTACCGCCAAAATGACAATTTTGTCGCTCGAGTAAATTTCTGACTCTGACACTGCATAGAACACATAGGCTCAAAACTTGGAATCTTTACATTTAATCACAAACAGTTACTTAGAGGCTTACATGATGTTCCCCTGCTATTTTCAGAGCTTTGTCCTGCTCCTCATATGTCCGTTGAACGTGTTTTATCGCCCCACGAGGTTCTGCTTCCTTAGAGTTGTACGGAACATCGTGTGCTCTCCATTTTACAAGGTACTATATTACTATCTAGTACCTTGTGATTAAATTAAAGCCTTTCATTAGAAACTCAAATTTGACATCCAAAATGACTAACAACTTTTATGTCTTGATAACTTCATACAGGTTTTGATGGTGGACTTCTTCATGGCTGATCAACTCACCAGTCAGGTAGCCTTCATCCTACTTTCCTCCTTAACTTCGATGTCAACGAACATTTCACTAAATCTGAATTGTCTTTTGAAACAGATTCCCTTATTGAGACACATGGAATCAGCAGCCTGTTATTTCCTTGCTGGTAGTTTCAAAACGCACCGATATGAGACTTGCAAGAGCGGAAAGATGTACCGGGAGCTTGCTTATGTTATCTCGTTTGCGCCATACTATTGGCGTGCGATGCAGGTACACTTTATTACTGCAAATTCACAGACAGAACATGTATGTAATTTTTGAAAAAACAGTTCTTTATTTTCTTACAATGTTTTCCTTATTTTGGTTAATAGTGCGCGAGGAGATGGTTCGACGAATGCAATGTGGACCACCTAGCTAACCTGGGGAAATACGTGTCGGCCATGGTGGCAGCCGGAGCAAGGCTAACCTATGCGAGGCAACCATCACAGTTATGGATGGTTATAGTATTAGTGACATCGGTTGTGGCAACGGTTTATCAGTTATACTGGGATTTTGTTAAGGACTGGGGACTTTTCAAACCTAAGTCCAAGAATCCTTGGCTTAGAGACGATCTCGTGCTCAAGAACAGAGGAATTTACTATGGATCCATTGTGAGTTCTCGTTTTGATATGCTTCTGTTTACTTTGTTGGTTTTAGTATGAAGATAAATTTTGATTTTATTTTTCTTTTTTGGTGTTTTAGGCCTTAAATTTTGTCCTGAGAGTAGCATGGGTTGAGACTGTCATGAGATTCAATATGGGGATGTTCGAGTCGCGCTTGGTCGAGTTCTTGCTTGCTTCGTTGGAGGTTATACGCCGCGGACACTGGAACTACTATAGGTAAGAAAATTTAAATGAAAATTGTCACAAGTGGAGAGGGAAATATACCACAATTGCTGCATTCCTTTTAGCTCCGATCGAATTTTTTTTTACCAAATTCTGAATTCAAAGACTAGGACTTTATTATATGACTATGTTGACTAAGGTATCTGTATCTTGCACAGGTTGGAGAATGAACATCTGAACAATGTTGGGAAATTTAGAGCAGTGAAAACAGTTCCGTTACCGTTCCGCGAGACAGACTCCGATTGATGAAATTACAAAAAGGTCCTGTAAGTAGTTAACAGGAAGGTGTGCAGGAAGGGGTTTTCAAAACTTCTTACCAACCATCATTGGGAAAACTGTGGTGGCAATACACCACTATTAAGAAACAAGTGAGCCGTAAGACTCACCGGCTAGCTAGGCTGCACACGGTGGATATATCCGTCGTAAAACCGGGCTACCCCTGATGAAAATTTCACTGCATAAATTCATCTCTTCGTCTTGAAAAATATCATTTTCCTTTTTTCTTTTCTTTTACCCTTTCTTCGGGAAAACTGGTCTGATTCATTTGTATCGAATAAATTGTAGTGATGTAAATTGCGCTTGATGAATTTTCTCGCAATGCAAGTATATGGTTTCTTATTGCACAATTTTTATGTGAACTATAGGGAAGCTCAACATTGTTATAGTTGTAAAGTATTATGTGCATGATCCTTATAACTAATAGGCTTTTAATAGAATTTTACCCTGTTAGATTGATAATTCTGAAGTTGCCACTGTTCGAGAATGACGAATATTTTATTTGATGATCACTCAATAACGTTAAACTTTACAAGCAACAGTGCAGATAACAAATTTCTGCAGAAACATGTTCTAAAAAGTAATTAAAACATATACAATGCTCCAAATCTGCAATAAGATTCTTATAAGAACCATGAACAAGCTCAGATTTCTCCGTTCCTGAATCTCTCAGCAATCTTCTTCGAGAGGCAATAAGCGGTTGACTGAATAGTGATCATGGGATTGACCCCAACTGCCCCCGGAAGAACACTAGCATCGCAAACAAACAGCCCCGTCGCCTCCCAACTCTCCCCTGTTTCATCAACAGCACCATCTTTTTCGTTCACTCCCATTCTACAACTTCCCATTTGATGAGCAGAGCAATAAGTTGTCCACTTCTCAACCAACGATTTCGGCCCTTCGGGAACGATAACCGTCTCCAAGAACTCCTCCACTTCTTTCTCACTAACCCCTTTACATTTAAACCTCTGTCCATCACTCTGATGCGTGCCAACCTCAACAGCTCCAGCTGCAATCAGTATCCTCAAAGCCTGAAGTAGTCCTATTTTCATGTTCTCTTTATCCAAACTATTCAAATTATAATTGATTCTCCCCTCCGACATAACTTCGCCACTTCCTCTGTCTTGTATCAAGGAGAACACATGGGCAGTTCTTGAATATTTCACGATTCTGTTTTTCAGTTCAACCCCGGACTCCCATGGACAAAGTGCTGCAAATGTACCAGGTCCCAGACTAGCACACTCTACGATTGCTCTTACATTTGATCCATCTTTTAAATCATCGATCACTTTATGAACGGATGTGATTATACCACCTTCATAAGTTTTCCCCGTGATATTTGACCCTGTTTCGGGAAAATATCCCCACGCCATCAAAACCGGATGCATGTGGAGATTCCGGCCTATATTTCTATTCCTCAATCCACTCCTGATCAACAAAGGTGGAGTTAAAAGGGATCCACACGCAGATATTGTGGCTTTGGCCTCAATTTGGATTCTTTTCTTGATTTCTCCATTTGTAGTCTTGGCAATCACTCCCAAACACCTCTTCTTTCTAATGGCTGCCCCATTTTTGTTGTCTTCCATGATCAACTTTTCAGCTTTGCAGCCTGATAAAATAACTGCACCAGAATTCACAGCATCAACAAGCCAAGTTGTGTCAGTTCCTTTCTTGTCTCCTCTAATGCAGCCATAGCAGCAGGAGCCGCAGTAATGTCCTTCCGACGAGTTTCTTGGAACAAGCTCTGCCTCAAGACCGAGTTTTTCACACCCTTTTCGAAGAACCTGATTCTGAAATCCCTCTTTCACACATTTTTTAGTTACACCAATTCTTTCACAGACTTCATCAATTGCAGAAATGTAATCGGGGCTTGAGAAAAGTGAGAGTTTCTTATCATTAGCCCATTCCTCGAGCAATGATTTAGGGGGTTTGATACAGGCCGACCAATTTATAGCGGAGCCGCCTCCCACCGTTGACCCGGCCATAATCATCATCTTCCCGTCTAGGGTTGCTAATATTCCCCCGGATTCATAGAGCTGATTCATCGACGGACCTTCTAGGGCAGAATAGTCCCCGCTGGTGAAGTAATTCCCTTTTTCGAGAACGATTACTTTCAGACCTGCGCTGGCGAGAACGGCGGCCGCCACTCCGCCACCGGAGCCGGAGCCGACGATTACGACGTCGCATTTGACTACGTGCGCGTTGTTTTGGGCGCTTTCTGCGACTTGGAGGCCTTTCTCTGCGAGGGAATTGGGGAGGGTCAAATCAGTTTCGTGCCTTGTTTCAATAATTCCTCTGTGTAGAGGCTTTGGCTTCGACTGCGGCGGCGCGTGGTCGACCTGATAATCCATGGCTTTCCATGCCGGATTTGTTGCATCTTGTCCAACCTGACAAAATTTATTTAGTACAAATTGTTCGATAATCATTAATATGTAACAATCAGAGTACTTTACTCACATTTGAGCACTTACGACAACGATCTTATAACGTCCCAACTAAGTCATTTCGTAAAAATTGGAAAAGGGACATTTCTGATTAACTAATAGCCATCTAATTTACCCATTCGAATGGGTTTCATTTAATTATAATTATTTGTAAAGGTGACATCCAAAATAAAAGTATAGATTGTATCAAATGAATTATTTTTTAAAATCTAACTTGAGTTTTTCTTATCAACCTCAAAATTATGTATCCAAAAAAAAATCTGATGAATCGACATTTCAATTTGATTTGATTAAGAAACAATCGACAAATCAAATCTCGACGAGATTTTAAATTCGAATAATAGGATAGGATAAGTTACTTCATTTGATTACCTAAGTATAATTAGTTTTATAGTTATTTAGTTCAAATATATATAGTTGTCAAGTCATCAAGAGAGCCCCAACAATAAATGGATACTTTTTCGTGCATGTATCCATCCTATCACGTTTCTAGCCATTACTTTTCCGATTTAATTAATTAAAGTCTTACCTATATATAGTTTAGAAAAAGAAATAAACAATTAATTAACATAATAATGCTTAATTAATTTGCTCATCAATTTTCCTCCACTCTTTTGCGATGATTTCCTTGTTTTTAATTAATTTAGCCCACAGGAATTAAAATTCTTGACAATGTAGAAATAAACAGATTAATTAATTAAAATTAAGGGTAGGGCTTACGTACCCGGGTGAAGAAGACGAACAAAACAAGGAATTTGAGGAAGACGAAGGCAAGCCTGACAGGGGTTAAGAGCCAATGCCTGAACCATTGCTGTACCACTTTTTCCCTATCTTCCAAACCTATTTCCGAGAATTTCTTCAAATATGGCCATTTCTTTCCTATACCAAACCCCCCACAGATCAATAGTGTTCCGACCCGACTCGATAATATTTTCAAAGCTGCTCTCACCAGTATCCTCGCTTCCAAGAAACCCCTTTTCTCTGCAATCTCAGCAACCTGCAAGTAACATAATTAAATTAATTTAATCAGAATCAAGAACCATATAGATTGAATTATGCATATCATGTTTTACCTCATCAGGGACTGGATATTGAGAGCCTGCGGCTTTGTAGAAGGCATCAATGTCGTTTTGATGAGAATTGTAGGGAATTGGAGGCAAGAAAACTTCACAAATGCTGGAGAGTGATTCTAACTCTGAAGCTGAGTATCCATGGCTGTATTTGGTTTCTCTTCTTCCACCTTTCAGCAATGGATGACACTCTCTAACCATTCTGTATAATCTGATCTCTCTCTCTCTCTCTCAAGGATACTTGTGTTATTAAATTGCAAGAAGACTAAAAGATTGGAGTCCTATTTATATAGAATTGTTTGAGACTAGTCAGTGTATGGTTTATGAGTGGCGCATGCTCTTAATTTTTTATTTATTTTGTTTGTATAATTATATTAGGATGTAATTAATTGTGATAAAGAGTCGTGACTTGTCTGGATTAATATCTAGTATTATTATTAATACTATCTCTATCCGACCCCCACACGCACCTCCCATATTAATATAGTAAACCCATGTGGGATTCGGCTTACTAGCTTCCCAAGGGCTGATGAAACAATATATATATATAAGCAAGTGCAAATTGTTTAGGTTTTACGCAATTACATGAAGTCTTTTTAATTGGACGAATAGTGCACACAATTAGTGTAACAGTCTAATTGAATATTTTACATGTTAATATATTATATTATTGGTTATCTCACCTCTTGAATGGTTTATAATTAATAATTAGATAAGAGTCTAATACGATACTCGTCGATAAATATTTTAATTTAGATTTTTTTTTTTAAAGAAAGGACAATTATATTGGGAACACCCCTATATTTGATAGTTTGCCTTTGCCCCATTTCTAACTTGGTTTCTTGTTTTCTAATTCAATATTGATATGGCATAATAGTACAGGGCCACGTGGCCGCCCCCTGTTGGTGCCACGTGGACCCTCACACCAACCTGGACAAACCAAGAACGACCTCCTGGACAGGTCATCAGATCGATACCAGGTCCTCAGGTCATCAGATTTGTTTAAGGACACCAAATCGATGGGCATACCATGCGATCATCAGATCAACAGATCGATCTACTCTCTTCTATGAGGAAACCCACAGCATTAAGGATCCCGGAAGGCGATATCGATCTCGAGATCGATATCATACGTCACCGGACACCCGAATACTGTAAAGCACTCCTGTCGGGACACGTGTACCCTTCCCATTCCCTGGAACAGGCGTACTACGGCTCATTAATGACCGTCAGTCCCTGCTTTTACCCAAAGGGGAAAGAAGGTACAAACGACCCGCCTCAAGCCGGTTCCATCGTCCGACATCCAGATCGACGACTGGCCACGCCATTAATGCACACCTACAGTACACACACTACTGTGTCATTTGGCCATGGCTATAAATACTCGCCCTTTGAACAGTAGTTGGTAAGCTTTTAATACGCATTCAATTGCATTTATTCTCTCTCTAAAGAGCTCCATTACTGACTTGAGCGTCGGAGTGCCAACCTTGGGTAAAACCCCAAGTCCCCCAAGTTGGTTTCGAGCTCACGTTTGCTAGTGCTTTCAGGTCGATAAAGAACCCACTCAAACAAATTCTTGACTGATTGAACTATATCTGACAGCCAGATCGACACGTCAGATCAACCAGATTTGAGCCAGATCAGTTTGGCGCCGTCTGTGGGAAATCCCCTTTTCACATCGACCTAGATAAAAGCCCCTTTGATCTCTTTTTCAAACACGATGGTTAACACAAGGAACACCAACCGTGACGAGGACATGGAGGAGGTTGCCAAAGGCAGGCATGACTACAACGCGCCGCTTGGCAACACCTCCGCTGTCCTGTCGGTCGGTCCCAGCACCAACGTTCCCCAGCCTCCACTGGAGGCCACTCCCAGGTACACCGTCACCCAGGCGGACCTGGAAGCCTTCCTCGACCAGTGGCGGGTCGAGATCGAGCGTGCCCAAACAGAGGGCCGCGAACCCAGGCGCCCGGAGCTACCAAGGGCCAGCCCGGCTACCACCATACCTAGCCCCGTGGTGGGCAATGCGTTGGCCCCCACTGTCCAAGCATACGGGAACCCTATTCCCTATGTCTTTCAACCGCTCGACGGGCGACCCGCGCAGATCATTTGGGGCCTCAGTCCCCAGATCGGGGCGGGGCAGATCCAAGGATTCGCTCCGCCACCGCCACCTCCCGCAGCAGACAAAGAAGTTCCTCGAGAAGGCCACGGGGACTCCGACCACCCCAGCCGCAACAACCGCGGCAAGCGCGTGGTCGACGAGGACAACGACGAATTCGACGACCTCAGAGATCGGATTCCCCCCCGATCGGCTAGGGAGGAGGCCGCCAGAATCGCCGCGGCTCGTGCGGGGAGAGAACAAGACTACTGTGAGGACCCACCCCGAAAAAGGGTCCAAGACCGCCTGGGTGACCGTGGCTCCCACGTCACCCAGAGGCAGGTCGACCTTCGAGAAGGGCTGAACCGACGCCCTCTCCGTTACCGCAGCAACAGGGAAGAAGCTTCCCCTTTCTGCGAGGACATTCTCCGCACGACCTGTGATGGAGATCGAATTCCGACCGGCCTGCCCATGTACAACGGGACCACAGATCCCGAAAAACATGTGACGGCCTTCGAGAACCAGATGTTTCTACACTCCCATCCCCAACAGATCTGGGCTAAGCTCTTCGTCACTACGCTGACGGGCCCCGCTCAAGATTGGTTCATCCGCCTGCCGCCACGGTGCATAACGACCTACAACCGGTTCGTAGATCGATTCACGGCGCACTTCTCCTCAATGACGGGAGAAAAACTCCCCCCTTCCTATCTCAACAGCATCTATCAGAGGGAGGGTGAGTCCCTGCGAGATTTTATGACTCGTTTTTCGAGGGAAGTAGTTCGGGTCGAAAACCCGACGATGGACACCCTGCTCTCTGTGGTCCATCGAGCTCTCCGCAACCGCCTATGGGCGGATGAGATCGTCAGGGCCGGGCCACGCAACCTGACGGAGATCCAGGATATCGCCCACGGCTTCATGCACGTTGAGGAGATCGCCCTCGCGCACGGACCTCCTCCTCGATCTGAGAGGCAGGTCATTGGGTCCAGCTCGCCCCAACACCGGAAAGGGAGCGAGCAAAAGAAGATCAAGGGGAAAGTCGACCAACCGACCCAGGTCGACCGACGAAACTACGTCCCCTTGACCAAGTCCTTAGACCAGATCTACGTGGTCATGGACCAAAGCCTTCTGAAGAAACCAAAGCCCATCCGGGAGGGCCCGAAGGCTGAGAAATCAGGAAAGTACTGTGGCTACCATCAGCAATGGGGCCACACGACCGCGGAATGTAACGCCCTCCGAGATGAGATCGAAAGACTCATCCAAGGGGGGCACCTGAAGGATTTTGTTCGACGCATCGACCACTACTCTGAAAAGGCGGGGAGGTCGAGCGACCGCAACAGGTCCAGATCTAGATCTCCCCCAAAACGATCTGGGAAGCAGCCGCTGGAGAGAGCAGAAGACAATCCCCCCACTCACGGCAAGATCTATATGATAGCCGGGGGGCACGAGGGCGGCAACTCAAATGCAGCTCGAAAAAGGAACATCAGGCGAGCAGCTCGAGAGTACAACGGTCCGCATGAAGAAGTCTTCCAGATCGATCATGGTAGAGAGTGGGAAAGGCAGGAGGTTAGCTTTAGTGAGAGTGATAGCCGCCCTGGCCCCCATCGGGAAGGCGACGCGCCTAGCTGTCCGATGGTGGTGACCTTGGGCGTGGCTAACTATGATGTAACCAAATGCCTAGTTGATAATGGAAGCAGCTCGAATATTATCCCTTACTCGACTCTTGTAAAAATGAAGTTGCATAACCTAAAGCTCGATCCGATCCGAACACCGCTTTCCGGGTTCGGTGGATCGGAAGTCATACCGTTAGGGCGTATCCGACTCCTCACCTCGATGGGAACATCCCCCAAGAGGGTGACCCAGGAGGTCGAGTACGTCGTTGTCGATATGCCCCTAGCGTATAACATGATCTTCGGCCGACCTGGCCTTATTCAGTTCAAAGCAATCATCTCAACGTACCATCAAAAACTGAAGATGCCCACCCCGAACGGGGTCGGTGAGGTGACTTGCGATGTCATGGACAGTTGGGCTTGTTATGCCATCGTCCTGAAAAAGCCATCCGGGAAAGAGGTGGAGCAAGAGCTCGACCTCTAGACCTATGCCGATGGGGAGATCGAGCTTCCCACAAAGGAGTGCGAGGCGGAGAGATCCCCCGCAGCTTGGAAAAGAAAGGCCAGCGAGCGGCTCGAGCCCTCTGAAGAACTAAAAGAAATTACCCTAGTCCCCGGACACAGCAATAAGACCACCAAGATCGGGGCGAATATGCATCCGCAACACGAGGTCATGATGATAGAATTCTTGAGGGACAACTCTGACATCTTCGCTTGGGCTGCCAAAGATCTGATCGGAGTCGACCCTAAGGTGATCTGCCATCGGCTCGGAATCGATCCGTAGGTCAAACCCACAAAACAAAAGCTAAGACCTCAAAGTCGGGCGAGGAATGATATAATCGAGGCCGAGGTCAATAAACTCCTCGATGCAGGATACGTTACTCCAGCTCAATACGTTGACTGGTTGTGCAACGTAGTCCTCGTGCAAAAAACAGGCGGAAAATGGAGAATGTGCAACGATTTCACCGACCTCAACAAGGCATGCCCGAAAGACCCGTATCCGCTGCCCCGAATCGATCAGCTCGTCGACTCGACAGCTGGGTGCGAGATGCTCAGTATGATGGATGCATTTCAAGGCTACTACCAGATCTCTATGGCTCCCGAAGATCAAAAGCACACAGCCTTCATTGTAGTAAAGAGAATATACTACTTCAAGGTCATGCCCTTCGGGCTAAAGAACGCGGGAGCTACGTACCAAAGATTGGTCAACCTGATGTTCAAAGATGAGATCGGAAAGACCATGGAGGTCTACGTCGACGACATGATCGTGAAGAGTCGCTGGGCGTACCATCATCTAGATCATCTGCGCAGATCGTTTGAGATCTTACGGCAATACGGTATGAAGCTCAACCCCGACAAATGCACGTTCGGGGTCGAAGGAGGAAAGTTTCTAGGATACATGGTGAGCCAACGAGGCATCGAGGCGAATCCTACGAAGATCAAAGCAATCCAGGTCATCCCTCGACCTCGATGCATCAACCAGGTACAGTCCCTGGTGGGTCGCATAATCTCACTCAACCGGTTCATATCACGATCGTCCGAACGAAACCTCCCATTCTTCAAAGTTTTAAGGAATCTCAAAAAATTCGAGTGGAACGAAGAATGCGACCGAGCGTTAGATCAACTGAAAGAGTACCTGGCCTCCCCGCCATTGCTGGCCAAGCCGAACGAAGGAGAGACCTTGTACCTCTACCTGTCCCTCTCTAATGAAACCTTCAGCTCAGTCTTGGTCGCCATTCGAGATCGAAAACACCTACCGATCTACTACCTGACCAAGATCCTACACGGCGCGGAGCGAAATTATCTTGAGATCGAGAAGCTCGTATTCGCTCTGACGCATGCGGCTCGGAAGCTACGTCCGTATTTCCAAGCTCATCCCATAATCGTCCTAACGGATCAACCCCTTAGGCAGGTCTTATCCAAGCCCAACGTGTCGGGTCGAATGATGAAATGGGCGGTCGAGTTGAGTCAGCATGACATCACCTACCAACCCCGGGCCGCCCAACAAGCTCAAGTTCTGGCTGACTTTCTAGTCGAAAAGAACACCAGCTCGATGGAGATCGTCCGTGCCGCGCCTAGTTGGACCATGTACACGGATGGCTCATCGACCTCTCAAGGAGGGGGGGTGGGCATATCCCTTATAAACTCAGACGGACTACAGCTCGATTTCGCCATTAAGCTCGATTTTAAAGCGACAAACAACGAAGCTGAGTACGAAGCACTGGTGGCAGGGCTAAGGTACGCCACGGAGAACCAGATCGACAGGTTAGCCGTTGTAACTGGCTCCCAGCTCGTCGCGGGCTAAGTCAACGGCACGTACGAAGCTCGGGAAGAGTCCATGGCAGCGTATCTCAAAATGGTGAAAGAGCTGGCCTCTAAGCTGAAAGAGTTCAAAATCGAACAAGTCCCTCGCGAAGAGAACGGTCGAGCTGATGCCCTATCGAAGTTGGCCAACGGATTCCAGGGAACAAAGGATGCGACCATCTCGTTCATGGTGTCGGGGGGCCGTGCGATCGATGAAGGAAAGGTCGAGATCGCGACCATCGATCCGCCGGAACCTTGCTGGATGGACGATCTAATCGCTTATCTCAAGGACGGGCTTTTGCCCCAAAATCGAACTGAGGCCAGGAGAATAAAATATCGATCTCTGCTCTATATGATGGATCATGAAGGCAGGTTGTTCAAAAAATCCTTCACAGGTCCCCCTCTAAGGTGCCTGCGACCTAGCCAAGCCCAAGATGTCCTAGAAGAAGTCCATGAGGGATGCTGCGGGAACCATTCTGGAGGTCGAGCTCTAGCTCGAAAGATCTTAAGGAGTGGGTATTTTTGGCCGACTATGGTGTGGGATGCGAAGATCCACTCTAGGAAATGCCCCAAGTGCCAAAAACACGGCAACCTAATCCACACTCACCCTGCGTCCATGATACCGATCGATGTGTGCTGGCCCTTCGACCAATGGGGGATCGACATCATTGGTCCCTTCCCCTTGGCACCCAGACAGAAAAAGTTTGCCATAGTATGCGTCGAGTACTTCTCAAAGTGGGTTGAGGCCGAGGCAGTCCCCAAAATTACTGATGCAGTGATAAGAAATTTCCTCTGGAAGAGTATAATCTGCCGTTTTGGGGTTCCGAGGGTACTCATCTGTGACAATGGCCCTCAATTTCGATCGGAGAATACCAAGAGCTACTGTCGAGACCTCGGGATCGACCTCAGATTCACTACAGTTGGTCACCCGCAAGCAAATGGCCAAGCTGAAGTCACCAACCGAATCATTATCCAAAATCTCAAGACCCGCCTTGATGCCAAACTGGGCGCATGGGCGGACGATCTCGACGGTGTGCTATGGGCTTATCGAACTACCCCGCGGACAGCCACTGGGCAAACACCATACTCTCTGGTTTACGGATCCGAAGCCGTCATCCCATCGGAGCTGTTACACGAAACCGCTCGTGTATCACAATACCAGCTCGACCGGAATACGGGGATCAGAGCCGAAGATCTAGATGTGATTGAAGAAAGTAGAGAGCATGCCTATCAGAAGCTCAGGCAGTACAAGGCAGCAGCAGCCCGATCATACAATAAGCACGTACGACCCAGATCGTTTCAGATCGGTGACCTAGTGCTAAAAAAGGTCGAGGTCTTGCAACATGTCGGAAAACTTGAGCCTAACTGGGAAGGACCTTATCGCGTCACGGAGATCGGGAAAAACATGGCCTACCGGCTTGAAGACATGACCGGGGAACCGTTACCCAGACCGTGGAACGCGCACAACTTGAAGAAGTTTTACACTTAGCCTTCAAATTTATTTCAAAATTGTAATAGTTGAAGAGGTCGAATTCGCCTGAGGATCGATCTCTGATCAGTCAATTAATTCACATGTTTTGGGATATCCGATTAAAGTCAATCCGCAATCCCACGCCAGGCCACTACCCCCTCGATTAAGCTCTCATTCGACCTACAGTCATGAGTCGAGGAGGGAGTGAGCCACCCTGCATTCGATCGTTAGAGGCCGAGATCCAATGAGGTCATTTTTAGACCCAAGGAGATCCTAAGTCCTAACGTGTTTAATGCTTTTTGAATCATCGTTAGAGATCGAGATCCAACGAGGTCGTTTCTAGGCCCAAAGAGCCTAAAAATCCTAACGAAATTAATGATCCAGAGACCCAAGGCGATCGTTTTCCAAAGAGGTCCAGAGATTAATAATGAAAACCCACATCCAATCGTTAGAGATCGAGATCCAACGAGGCCGTTTTTAGGCCCAAAGAGATCCAAAAAATCCTAACGTATTTAATATTCTCAAATGTCGTTAGAGATCTAGATCCGTTGAGGTCGTTTCTAAGACCCAAAGAGATCCTAAAAATCCTAACGAACCTGATGATCCAGAGATCCAAGGAGATCGTTTTAGATCCGAGGTGATCCAGAGGTCAATCTCAAAAATTTCACGATCCGGAGACCCGGTGAGATCGATTTAGATCCGGGTGGGTCCAGAGATCAACGATCCAGAAATTCTTGATTCATTGCTTTAGATCCACCAAGATCGATTTAGATCCACCGAGATCGATTTAGATCCACCAAGATCCAAAGAAGCCAAACCTAAAAAGCTGGCATATCTCAGAGATCGCCATCGATCCGACGAGAATGCAGCGAATGGCAAAACGACCAAGGTAAAACGCGAACACCCAAAAAGAAGATATACATCCAAACGAGATCGAATAGCGTGACGAACCTATCGATCCAAAAGCGACTAAAATCTAAGAGTTGGGCAAAACCCAGGTCGACAAACCACACGCATGCCAGATCGAATTAATGTTCAACTTGCAGAAAAAGACAAGTATGAGAAACATAATTCATTCATGTAAAAATCAATCTCAAAATTAGAAGAGATCGATCTTACCTAGCGCATCGAGCTCACCACGCGACGTGGCTCGATGGGCAAATGTTCAAAAACAAAATTAAAAACAAGTATTCACACAGCCACAACCCGGCTGGGAGGTCTAAACAGTTGGCTACAAGGGGAGAATTTAATCGATCTCGACGGGCTCGGAAGGGGATTCTTGGGCAGTTCGGCGAAGTGACCGCTCGATCTCCCTGATGGTGGGAAGGAAGCTTTCGATGTGAACCGGCGGAGGGAGCTCGCACTCTACCCGACGTTTCTCTTTCTTGGCCTGAGCGATCTCAATGGCGTGGCCGTATTTGAAGGTCGCCCAATCGATTTGGATCGGCTCTTCTTCCTCAGGAAGGTCAGGAGCGCAAGGATCGGGAAGCAGTGGGCCGATCGAGTCAAAATTGAAGTTGGGGACGATGGCGCCCTGGGCTTTGAGCTGGTTCACGGCGATTTGGAACCCCTCCGCCAGGTCGTTCTGACCCACGATCAGGCTCGCCTCCTCGAAGCCGGGGCCTTCCATGAATTTGCGAAAGGCATACCGTTCGATCTCCAACTTGCACTTCTTTATTTCTTCCGCCGCTTTGACGATCTTCACCTGGGCCAAATTGAAGATCTCATTCCGCCCCTCCTCCTTCGAGGCAGCTCTAGCAGTCTCGAGCTCCTTGGCGAATTCCTCCTTCATCTGGGCCAGCTCGTTCGCATGAGCCTTCTCCGCTTCCTTCAGGGCCTCCTGCGAGCTCGCCCACTGGGCTTCCAGAGTCTGCTTCTCCTCGACCCGTTTTCTCTTCTCCTCGCGGGCATCCCTGAGCTCCTGCTCGAGCTGTTCAACCCTCTCGGGGTTCGCCGAAACGAGCCGGCCCTTCATCAGCTGGTACTTTTCCTTGTACTTTTCCTTGCCAGCCTTGAAGACCTCAGCTTCGTGGATCGAATTGATGAGGACGGGGAGAACATCCTGAAAACAAGTGATGAGGTCGAATTAGTCCGATCCCCAGGAGTTCAAAAAAAAAAAAAACAACAAAACAAAAACCCCCAACTTACACCGAAAAGACCTCTGGCAGCCTGATACCTCTTCTGCCTCGCCGACCTCTGAGAGAGCCTCTTCTGCTCGTCGATTATGCATGCGGAGTTGAAAAGGGCAGCTAGCAGTTCGGGGTCAGCCTTTCCGAACGCCAAGGCTCGTTTGGTACCATCTTCCTTCTCGAGCTCAAGGCCTGCAGGCCATTGTGGAAGGGGGGTCTTGGGAAAGTTCAGGAGCTGGGCCTCCTCGTCAGATTCCTCGGAGTCCTGCAGTTCGTGGACCAGTTCTCTAAAGGGCCTCTTGCCTACCCCATGCCTCGCCTGAACAAACTCGAGTTGAGGATTAAAATCTTCATCAAAATATAAAGGGAGGTGATCTAGGTTTATTACTTGCTCGACGTCATCCCCGACCTGACCAGCCGGCTGCGCTGATGACCCGGCTTGTCCCTCAAGCTCCTGCCCACGAAGGGGACCTCCTTCGACCTGTTCCGTCAGATCGGCATCCAGGTCGTGCAGCTCCTTCGAGCACCTTTCCTGCTGAGCTCGCTGGGCCTCAGGGAGGGCATTAATGATGACTCGAGTGGCCTCCGCCACGGGTCGTAGCTCGTCGGGCGTGGCATTCCTTTGGTTCATCGCCCTCATCCTAGCAGCTCGAGACATGATCAATGGACGAAGATCTGCGGAACGAAAGGAGTCAGATCGAACAAAAAAGAGGAAGGGAAAAAACTTGGAACTAAATAATTTAAAGACCCTGATCGAGTAGGGGTCCGGTCGAAGTAAGAGCATACCAAAGCGAAAGTTCTTTTTATGAAGCCCGGTTATAATGCCCGCTTCGACCAGATTCCCCGTCCTCGTCAGGTTGGTATGATCTAAAAGCCCCATATTGGTCAACAGTTCGAAGTGACTGTGGAGCCAGGTCGACGACTTGGTCACGAGCCGTCGTGGGCCGTTATCCCCCCAAGTGATCCGGAAGCGGGGAACGATGGGAAGATCAATGAAGAAGAATTTGGACTTCCAGCTGACACCGTGAGAGGTGGATGGGATCGACACGATCTTCCGGTTCGGCTTCGATTGGAGGTTGAAGTATCCGACCCCAGACTTGGTAGCACTGTTAAGTGTGAAGAACTCCCCGAAATCCCAGATCTCCGGCTCGAACCCGAGGCACTTCATTATGACAATCAGGCAGTGCATTAACGAGAAAGAGTTAGGGATCAACTGGGAAGGGGACAGGTTATACCGAACTAAAAAATCCGCGACAACCCGGGGAAGAGGAAGTCTAAACCCATATTTGACGGAGGCATAGTACATGCCCATCGATCTCAGCCCCCTCGGTCTCTCAACTGTCTCCCCCTCCTCTGGCATGCGAACTGTGTATTGGGGTCCCAACCCCAATAGTCTGGTGACCTCCGCAAATTCCTGAGGGGTTATCTTGGAAAGTCTCTCCGAAACATGCGAAAGTGTACGGTACACGTGCGGAGGTCGAGCCGGAGGATTCACGATACGTATCCCCGGTTCTTCGCTCCCGACCTGTCCTCCCCCGATCTGAGTTTCATCCTCAATTTCCCCCTCGGGCTCGTCTAAAAGCCCTAGGGGCCGCCCCGCCCTCGAGATCGAGGCGGCCCCTCCTCTGTTTGCCGTGGTCGCTCCGCCCAACTCTTCACGTTGATCCGACCCCGACACAGACTCAAAATTCTCATTGGGCAGAGGGACCAAGAGATCGTCGCCCCGTTCCGGCGAAGGTGTGAACGCTACCTGTTCTTGAGCCATAAAGATTGATAAAGGAAAAAATTTTACCTTTTGAAAAGCGGAGTTCGAAGCTACGGCCGCTAACGAGCTGATGAAGGCAGGAGCAGTTCGGAATCTTTGAATATGAGAGCGGTGAAATGAGGCAGAAGGGGTGAACCTTTATTTATAGGGGTTGAAAAGTAACTTCTCGAAATGCGAAACGACGCCATAATTACCCCGCATGCGCCTATCCTATGGAAGGTCGCGTCGCATTAAATGCTTTGTCGGACCGATCTGGCTCAAAAAGACACGCCCGTAACTGAGACGGCGGCTCGATTCCAATGGTCACGACGGTTCCCCTACCCATTGCCAGTTCGATGAAATTACCACTGCGAAGATTCACACCGGTAATTTGGGGGGCCTCTGATATGGCATAATAGTACAGGGCCACGTGGCCGCCCCCTGTTGGTGCCACGTGGACCCTCACACCAACCTGGACAAACCAAGAACGACCTCCTGGACAGGTCATCAGATCGATACCAGGTCCTCAGGTCATCAGATTTGTTTAAGGACACCAAATCGATGGGCATACCATGCGATCATCAGATCAACAGATCGATCTACTCTCTTCTATGAGGAAACCCACAGCATTAAGGATCCCGGAAGGCGATATCGATCTCGAGATCGATATCATACATCACCGGACACCCGAATACTGTAAAGCACTCCTGTCGGGACACGTGTACCCTTCCCATTCCCTGGAACAGGCGTACTACGGCTCATTAATGACCGTCAGTCCCTGCTTTTACCCAAAGGGGAAAGAAGGTACAAACGACCCGCCTCAAGCCGGTTCCATCGTCCGACATCCAGATCGACGACTGGCCACGCCATTAATGCACACCTACAGTACACACACTACTGTGTCATTTGGCCATGGCTATAAATACTCGCCCTTTGAACAGTAGTTGGTAAGCTTTTAATACGCATTCAATTGCATTTATTCTCTCTCTAAAGAGCTCCATTACTGACTTGAGCGTCGGAGTGCCAACCTTGGGTAAAACCCCAAGTCCCCCAAGTTGGTTTCGAGCTCACGTTTGCTAGTGCTTTCAGGTCGATAAAGAACCCACTCAAACAAATTCTTGACTGATTGACCCATATCTGACAGCCAGATCGACACGTCAGATCGACCAGATTTGAGCCAGATCAAATATAGTCACAAATTACTCGCTTCATAATTGATATGATCCCTAACATATTTGTTGTAAATTTTTATTTTTTTTTCTAGTTTGATCATGAACTAAACGAGCATACCCTGGAGAACAAATATTTTACGGTTCTTACAAAGAGTTTTGAATTACAAAAATATTATTAGAGATTTTATCGAGTATATATGAAGTATCTCTGAATGTAAGATTCAGAAAAAGGAGACAAATAGTTGACAATTGAGAAAAATATGTTCGACATATAAATTATTCGAACAAAATATTATTTTCCTTCCAGTAGAAAATACTTTCACACCGTAAAGATAACTAATCAAAAAGGTTTAGAAGGAAATGATAATTAGGGCAAAAATTGAGGACATTTTATCTCCAAATTCACACCACACCATTAATTACATCAGAGTAAAATATGAATCATATGCGTGTTGGTATGTTCATTTACTTGATTAAATAGTAGTGTTAGTTTCTTTCTTTTCTATTCTCTTCTAATCGCTTCCTTTCTTTAGTATGAGAGATTAATTAAGTTGCCAAATTCAAACGATTTGGTTATGTTAGTTGCAATTTCCTAGTTCCCTCAAACAAAGGACTCTCTAACTATTTAATTTCCTGACAATTCCCCAATTTTTGAGGATCATAAACATCATATGTTTTCGTATTGTGGGCTTTCTGTTTGATTACAAAAAGTTGGAATTCACATTCTTGATGGTAGTTAGTTCACGTACAACTCGCTACTTACACCAAAATATACAACTTTGTCATCAAAAAGCAAAAGGTGTAAGCTGTCGGGTTCTCAATTAAATACAAGGAAAAATTACATCCACCTATCCTGTAGTTAGTTATAATTACAATTCAATCCATCATTATCGAGAAATTACAAATAAGTCCCTATAGTTCATGTTCCGTTTGAGGTCCTCGAAACCGTTAGGGTTCCGTTATGTTTTGACCCTGTAATGCCGAAAATAACCTTGAATATTTTATTATTTTTATAATTTTACCAACATACCCTCAGGGACTGCAATGTAATTGTCATATTTTTCAGGGATCGTTTTGTTAAAAAATATAAACTATTTATCTTTGTGTTCAAATTATATTAATATTATATTTTTCAAAAATTCAAAAAAAAAGGCAATATATATAATTGATAAATCTTATTTTTATTGTGTATATTTATATTTTTAATTAGTAATTAAATGCGTATTCTTTTATTATATAACTATTTCTAATAAAAATTAAAAAAATAGATATCATTGTTTTGTATTTTGAGAAAATTTAATATATATATTTTTAATAATTTTATGCATATAAATTCTATTTTATTTCATAATTAAAATTAAAAAAAAAAAAAGAGAAAACCCAACAGCCGTCGGAGAAGATGATGGTGACACTAAGAATTGGGGACTTCTCGTTTCTTCGCCGAATCCGACGTATGTGTAGTGCTTTTCGATCTCCGCGATACGAGGATCGCATTGGTACCAATTTCATGCCCCGATTTTTAACGGTGGTGGCTCCATGACGAATCAGAGACGCGGCAATGGCGGAGGCTGAGGCTCCTTCTCCGGCGAGCTCTTCCGGCAACCACCACCTCCACCAACACCAATCGCCACCTTCAACACAACCGCCACCAACCGCCACCTATTCTTCGCCGCCACCACCAATTCAACTCACCATCAACCACCACCACCACTTTCGGCGCCATCCATCGCCTTCCCTTCCTCTTTCCCCAAGTCCATCGCCTTCCCTGTCTCTCCATCACCGTCAACAACCACGACCAACACCAACACCACCACTTCTTCTTCTCCACAAAGACAGCCACACAATAACACACACGCACGGCGATTTGGGAAGGGCGACGGCGGCGAATTTGGCGAGGGAGACAGTGGCGTGGTGTGGTGGAGGCGTCCACAAATTTTGTCGCCGGCGACCCTTGCATCTTTGAAGGCATGGGGTGGGGAAAGGGATGGATAATATATACGTACGTGTATCTATATATATATGTATATAATATATGTTATATATATATATATATATATATATATATATATAATATGTATATAAAATGAATTTTTAATTACATAACATGAAGGGTAACTTTGTCATTTCGTATTTTTAACATTTAATTAAAAAAATTGTGAAAAAAAACTGCAATTCCGTCGGGGGTATAGAGGTACATTTACATTTTCCGTCAGGGACCTCAAGCCAAACAATACTTATAGGGACTTATTTGTAATTTCTCGATAATGATGGATTGGATTGTAATTATGCCTAACTACATGGTAGGTGGATGTAATTTTCCCTAAATACAATGCAAACTCCAATCAACTTGACTAATTTTATCCAGAACATGGTTAGATCGGACGAAGGTCGAGTATTTTAATCTTATCGTATGACTGATGGAAAATTTGAATAGAGTGATCAATCAAATAATAAGTAGAATACACTTATCGTTATAATTGATTGGATTTAATAAAATTATGTGGATTCGTTATTTCCATGATATGAATTTGTTTGGCATGTTTTGATATACACAAATACTTGTAGTACTTTATTTTGCATAATGGTGCTTCATATGGTATCTGATACTTAGTTACATTAGAAATTTAAGAAAAAACAAATTATATTATTATATTCATATTGTGTCATATTTACGGGTTATAATCGGATGATGATCCGAATGTGTCATATTATTATATTCATGCAATCATTGGCCCTCGGCAAACGGCGTTCCGATGTTCCGGAATTTATGCCAGCCCATCTAAGTCTAGACGATATGAGCTATGGCTAGATCTTGAGCAGAAGAGCAGCAACAACAACTTGTCGTGGATGTTGACCGGCGATTTCAACGATATTTTAAGGCCAAGTGAGAAACGGGGAGGCAGAGATATCAATTGGAACCGCTGCCTCGACTTCAATGAGAGAATGGAGAATTGCAACTTCATGGAGATTGAAGCCACCAGACCATGTTTCACCTGGACGGGGCGTGTACATGGCGGGGAGGAAGTACACGAGAAACTGGACCGAGTCATTGCTAATCCCGACTGGCGTCTTCAATTTCCGGAGGCAGTGGTGCGAGTTTTGCCTAGAACACATTCGGATCATCATCCGATTATAACCCACTGCTTTGGGGTAGAACCACCACTAGTGAACCGCCCCTTCCGTTTCAAAGCCATGTGGAACTCGCACCCCGGATGCAAAGATATCATAGAAGGAACTTGGAGAAGTGAACCATCTCTTTGCGGAGCCATAGCCAAGTTGCCAGATGTCTTGAAAACCTGGAATCGTGAACAATTCGGGAACGTCTTCATCAAGAAAAGGCAACTGAGAAACCGTATTCTTGGGATCCAGAAAATTGACATTAGTCGAAGACATCCAAGGCTTGTAACTTTGGAGCGCACTCTGATCCGAGAATATAACGAGACGCTAAAAAATGAGGAAACCATTTGGGCTCAGAAATCACGTATCAATTGGCTGCAAGTAGGAGACAGAAACACAAGGTTTTTCCACCTATCCACCATCACCCGAAGACGGCGAGGCAAGATCATGACGCTGAAAGTGGGAGATGAATGGGTTTCCGACCAGAACTTACTTCAGCAACATGCACATGATTTCTTCAGCGGGCTCTTCACATTTGCCACTGATAGCCACATGACTCCTCTCTTGCGCAGTCCTTTTCAGCGCACCTTGAGTCGTTCGTGCAAAGCGAAGTTGAGTGCTGAGATAACTCTAGAAGAAATCTTTTTTGTGATTAAGAGCATGAATCCTAATAAGGCACCAGGTCCTGACGGGCTGCAGGCTCTTTTCTTCCAGACGCACTGAAGTGTGGTCGGGCTATCAGTCTTGGAATTCATCACCAACTGCATGCAACGATTAGAAATTCCAGATACAGTGGGGAGGGCTTTCATCGTACTCATCCCCAAAAAGCCCAACCCGGAAACTATAAGTGATTTTCGGCCAATAGCCCAGCTAAACGTATTCCTCAAAATTCTTACTAAGCTGCTCGTAACAAGGCTCAAGCCTTACATCGCCGAGGTGGTAAGTCCGAATCAGAATAGCTTCATCCCGGGCCGAAGCACCCATGACAATATTCTGGTCCTTCATGAAGTCATGCATACCCTACATCACTCTAAGGGAAGGAAAGCAGGGATGATCCTCAAACTCGATCTCGAGAAGGCCTATGACAAGATAAGGTGGGATTTCCTTCGTGAGACTCTGGAATTCTTTGACTTCCCCGCTGATATTGTTGTTGTGATCATGTGCTGCATCAAAGTGGTTAAATTGGAAATCTTATGGAACGGGGAACCCTCAAGCACCATCATCCCAAATTGCGGTATTAGGCAAGGTGACCCTTTGTCCCCCTATCTTTTCGTTCTTTGCATGGAACGTCTATCCTATTTAATTGAGGAAGCAATTAATATGGGAAGTTGGAAGCCAATAGCGACCAGCCGCCAGGGCCCGACGATTTCTCACCTCTTGTTTGCAGATGACATTATTCTCTGTGCAGGAGCAACTGTTCGGGACGCTATGAGTGTCCGGAAGATAATGGAGGATTTTTGCAATGCTTCGAAACTCAAACTAAATTTGGCCATTTTTGCGCCCCACGTTCCTGACCAAGTGCAAATGAACATTACAAATTGCCTTGGTATTGCGGTAGCTCCGTCTCTTGGCACCTATCTTGGGGTCAAAATGGGTTTTGGACGACACATCGGGCAGCTCCTCTCAGCTGTTGTCAAGAAAGTTGAAAGAAAACTTGCCGGTTGGAAGGCTAAGAACTTGAGTCTTGCTGGTCGCGCTACACTTATTCAATCCGTGACCAATTCGATTCCAGTTTACCACATGCATACGAGTTGGTTCCCGGAAAATGTTTGTGACAAGTTAGATCATTTGAACCGCAACTTCCTTTGGTCCACGGACATCACAAAAAAGAAGATTCACCTTGTCGGTTGGGATAAAGTGATCAAGCGAAAGAAGGATGGCGGCCTGGGAATAAGGGAAGCTCGAAAAAATAACATCGCAATGCTTGCAAAGGTGGGGTGGCGGGTCTTACAAGATGAGAATACCATCTGGAATGGCATCTTCCGGCGCAAGTACCTCAAAGAGGAAGACATCATGGACCATACACCCCCACCCACAGTCTCTCGGTTATGGAAAGGAGTGGTCAAGAGCACTCATTTGCTCGAACCTCTGGCTAAGTAGTGTATAGGCAAGGGAAACGGCGTCCCACTTTGGGATGACCGCTGGCTCACGAAAGGAAAGCTGCGAAACCTGGCAGAGGGACATGTCCATCCTAGTGAGGAGCACATGGTTGTTAGCGATATTCTGGACCAGAACCGTTCATGGAATATTGAGGAACTCCGGACTAAACTCCCAGCTGCAGTTTGTGCAGATATAAGAGCAACACCCATCCCGTTCGAGGAACATGATGACAAGCTGATTTTGGGGGGGGGGGGCGAGCAATGGGAAGTTCTCCTGTAGCTCTGCTTACAACTTCCTGATGCCGAAGACTCAACACGGGGGTCGTAACTGGAGTTGGGTATGGAAACTGAAATGCCCGCAGAAGTTAAAGTTCTTTCTCTGGCTAATTGCCCACAACAACCTTCTTACAAACGCACTACGACATGACAGGTATTTCGGAGTGAGCGACACATGCACGAGATGTTGGAAGGACCGTGAAAATATTGAGCATCTCTTGAGAAGCTGTAGGAAAGCGAAACTGGTATGGGGGAAAATCATCAACACATGCGACTGGGCATCTTTTACAGGGGCTAGAGGTCCTGCGTGGTTTGAGATGCTACTGAAGAAGGACTTCAAAAATAAGCTGACCCCAGATTGCCCTTGGTGGATCATATTCCTAGCTACTATATGGATTATATGGAAGTCCAAAAACCGATGGGAATACAACATGTAGAGGAACATCCCTTGGTGACTCTGAACAATATAAAGAACTTGGTGGCAGACTTGCAACTGACGATACAAACCAAACCAAGCCGCGTTAGGAGCATTGATAGAAACAGAGTATGGGAGAACCCACCGGTGGGCTGGGCAAAGCTGAACTGTTATGGCAGCTTCTTCCAGCAGCAAGCTTCGGTGACAGCAGGCGGAGTTATACGCGACGCGGACGGGCAATGGATACTTGGATTTGCTATGAAAGTGGGAGGTACTTCAATTAACATAGCTGAACTCATGGACCTAAGAATGGGGCTTGCCCTCGCTTGGGAAAGACGTTTACCACGCATTGAGGTGGAAACGGACTCAGAAATTGTGGCGAATTGGGTTTTAAAAGATGATGTTTCAGAGCACCCGCTTAAAGACATTGTCATGGATTGCCGCTGCTTCTTGCACAAGCCTTGGGATGCTGTTCTTCGACATGTTCCGCCTGAGATGAACCATTTGGCAGACGCTCTTGCTAAGAAAGGTCATTCGATTCAGGAGGATCTAGTTGTTTGGGATGCCCCGCCTATGGCGGACGTTGTTTAGTCTCTCTTTGTGCTGTCTCGTTAGGACAAAAAAAAAAATATTTGTGTCATGATTGCATTCATATTTGTATTGGTATAAACCATAGTTGGCACGTCATGTGCTATACTTAATAGGCATATTAAGGATATGTGGCTGATATGTAATTGTCAACTGTCAAGCAATATTTATTATGCCATTACCATCTCTATGGGAGAAATTACCACCCCTAACTTTGAAGAACTTGTCCTTCAAATGACCTTTTAAATCAAATCAGATAAATAAAATACTCATATATTGGGACCCTGACATTAAAATAAATGAAATTGATCGCCCAAATGGGATGAATTAATGAGAAAATTATTTTAGTAATTAGTGGAATTGTGCTAAGTACTACACAAGTCGTGCGTATAACAGCTGTTCTAACTTCTGAGGATTAAATTAATTAATCTCCCAAAATTAAACTTAAAGATATACAATGTTGGGCCAGTGTGTGCTTGCAATGTATAATCAATCACAATAGTGTTCTAAAAGCCAACCAGACAAGAGACAACTGCCTGAATCATGATGATCTCATGAAATATTATATTGAATGGGAAGCGAACAAAATACAAGTTTTATTATCTTATTATATAAGTGTGAGATATGATGGAAGTTTGTTTTAGTCCCGAGGATACTCACACAAAACAATATGAGGATATTGTTTGTCAATTTTTCTCTACGATCAATTATTTCAGTTATTATTCAATGTCGATTACGGTGATTGATTCCTATTTAAATTATAAGTATTTTAAATGGTGGAACGGTTTGTCAGAGAATTAAACTTACTTTACATTAAAAGTCAGTGATAGAATATTAACATTTGATTAAAAATAAATGAATTCTATATTAAAAGTTAATGATCTTATATTAGCATTTCATTAAGAATTAATAAATATTTTTCATCGTGCACTCCTCTAACTATATATTGTTTAACATTGCGTGGTCAATTAAAAATTTAACAATGAACAAATCAACATGTACAAGTTGATATATATATATGGTTTGAAAAATGTAAAAGATAGTAGTAGAATAGTCCACTTAATAGAACATACCTAAAGCCTGAAGGCCTTCAAAGTAGACGGAACATTATTAAATTTAGCCGAAAATTTACTTGAAAATTGACTTTAACTACATTATCTTGAATATTAAATATATATATATATATATATATATATATATAGTGGCAGTGTCATCTTTTATTTATTAAATTTAACATATCAAATTAATATAACTAATTATTTATCAATATTAATATATCTGGATATTACTGTAATTGAGTTTCTGATATTTGAAGTTAAACTCCAATATCCAAATATATATATATATATATATATATATATATATAGAAATCCCTATAAATATCAACCCCTAATTTTAGAGGGACAAAAAGAATTTGAACAGTCATACGAAAGTTTCATAACACCTAATATAAAATATAAATTACCTCAAAATTCAATTTATAAATGTAACTTAACCTAACGAAAATTAATTAAATTCCCCATCTTACTCTAAAATTTAAACTTAAATTCTCCTATTAACACTAGCACAAGGGTTTTCGCCTATAATATATATAGGGATACTTCTAAAACATCCCAGATACGTTCTTCATTAATGACTATATTTTATTAGTTGTCGGTGCATATTTTACATCAATTTTTAACAGCATACCACTTCAAAAATACAATTATTATTACCAACTCCAGAAAAATAATATTTAAAGTCCTTGCCAGAGTTACATGCAAGTGATTTAGTTTTGACCGCGTATACTACTTGCTAACTATTGAAAACTAAAGTCAAAATATACCTTTAAATATATTATTTGCCTTAATTAATGCCTAAAGGATAACGGAAAATCTTTGAACAGTACCAAAAAGTTGAAAAAATTTCTTTTAGGTCCCCAGTTTTGAAAAAGTTCTCATTCAATCCCCAATTGAAAAACAAAATTCCTTTTAGGTCCCCACAAATAGTACATGTTCGTACATTGTCTTTAGGAATTGCGTACATTTTTTAGGGAATTGCGTATACAAATCCCGGAATCTCGTATATACGAGATTCCGGGATTTTTATACGCAATTCCCTAAAAATTGTACGCAATTCCTGAATTATTATACAACCTTGGGGAGTGAAAAGAAATTTTGTTTTTCAATTGAGGAGTGAACAGGAACTTTTTCAAAATGGGGGAGTGAAAAGGAAATTCAGTTTACACTTGGGGATTTTTGAGGAATTGTCCGAAAGGATAACAGGTGCTCTCTTCTTAGTATTTTAGCTTATCTATTTTACACTGGCAGTAAATTTTCACTGTATTGTACATAAGAGTTTTCAATTATGTTGCTCATATTAATCAACTCCTAGCCGTATTCTTCATAATTTGCATTCACGACTCTATATATATTTATAAATTGGCAAATTAAAAATTAAAAATTTTTGTAAAGAAATAGTTAACTCACAATCTCTCTATTTTTTAATAGGATTTTCCATGTCAATGTATATTATTATATTATTTTGGGTTTTTTGGACGTTAAATAATAAGAAGAAAAAGAAGAAGAAGAAGAAGAATTATCCCTATATTTCAACAATCAATATTCCTGCCGTCAAAGCAAATATAATGATTTTAAAAATCAAATGGTTAAATGATCGGTCATTAATTAAGTATAATTCCTATACAATACCTCTTACTTTTTACAGTCAACTACTTGTTGATAGGATTACAGTTAAAATGTCGACAGAGCCAAAACTATGACTCTTCTTTGTTTTTCGTTTTCATTTAACAAAGACAACAACTCTAAATTATTCTTAGATAGATTATTCATTATTGACACCAAATATTTTCAAAATTACAAAGAACTAGTATATACTTTTATGTTCATGAATTTATAATTTTATTAAAAAACTTATATATATTATGTACATCAAAAGGCAACTAGTCCTTAAGATTGCATGGAAATTGAAATGGAGTATTTTTTTAAAAAACAGCTGAATAGCTATATGTATGACCAGGTTCAGAAATTGGATCGCATCCGATAGACTTACGAATTTGGCATGACATATAATAATAAATTTATGATAAATTTTAAATCATTTAAGTGTACCGAAATGTTATTTGATACTAATTTATCATGCCGTAAATGCAAAAACATATGAAGTCTCAAACGCATGTTATTGATTGAGAAACTATAAATGGGACATTTTATAATTGTAATTTCTATTCTCCACCACTTTTTTTTAATTTATTTTTCATTATTTATATAATTGTCAAGATATCAACCTGAATTGATTCAAATAATTAATAGATTTATTTTTTAAAATAATATTTTAAATTTAAATTTTATTTGGATGTGCATGTCTTAAAAAAAAAATTGTAGCTGTCAAGATTGTCAAATTAAATGTCATGTCCTTTTTGTTACAAGTTGATTCATTGGGATTTGTTATTTGGTACCCAAAGTGACGATTGGTAACACATTAATAAATAATAATAATCTAGCAATCAAGGAGGTGATGACTAGTGGTCAGTGGAGTTATAAAGTCAAATAATAGTAACACCTACATTTAAGAATATTAGATATTTCGTATTAAAGTAGGGGCTATTTGACATCCAACGTTGAGGGCCTCGAACCATTCATATTTCAACTTCATTCATAGCAATCAAGATTGATTAATATTTAGATTATGTTTATGTTTCTATAAATTAGAACCTTTTTTATTTTTGCTACGGCGGCTACGCTTAATCAATTTGGGCATTAATACTTTTTTTATTGATTTACTTCATTTGATATATATATTTCGTTGGAAATAATACTTCAAGTTTTTTTCATTGTTCGACCCTCACTTCCCTCAATCAACACTTTAAGAGGGTAACCCTCACCTTTCTTAATGGAAAACCTCAGTTTTCCGACCTTCGGTTCGATGAGTGTGCTCGGTAATACTTCTCGATCTGTCATTATCCCTGAGTGGTTACGTGATCATTCAAGATTAATAGAGGTAAGTGGCCGACCACATATTTAATGCACCACAGGAGTAGGTTAGTTAAGGCTTCGTCCACGGCGGACGCACCAATCACTACGACCAAGTATATAAATACCGGCACAGTTACTCTAGTAAGTAAATCTTCATATATTGCACTCACACTCGACCTCATTTCTGCTTACAAACTAATTGAATTGAGTGTCAGAGTGTCAACTCTGGATAAAATCTCATTTTGTCCCGGGCTAGCTCCGAGCTCATGTTTCTTCGTCTTCTCAAGTACCATTCGACCAAGCAATCCTCACATCTTCAACAAATTTTTAAGTGGTCGCCGGGAGCCCAGGTATCTCATGTATCGTATAGTGTAGAGAACTAATCTCTGTTTCACTTATGAATCTTTTTCTGAGAATATATCTCAGTTCACGAGTCAAATGAATTAAATTGGTTAAAGTTCGAATACGAATTCAAGCCGAGTCGAGTTGTAGCTCGACTTGTAATCCAACCAAATTCAAATCTAATAATTTCTTTTCGTAGCTCGCGAGTCTGCTCGTGAGTCATTTTAATTGATTATATATAAGATAAACAAACCCTAGCCCCACAATCATCCATTCCTTCCCAGTTCCCACATCCGCCGCCCGCGAGGCCACAACCCTCCACCCAAATCTCCACCATTGCCGCCATCACTTTTGGGTCACATCGCCACAGCTGAGACGCCTCGCCAGTCGCCATTTCTCGTTGCCTCGCCACCACCGCACCGCCGCTGCTGCTTGTACTGTGATGTCCCGCGGACGCCGTTTCCTCCGCCACCCGCCACCGCGTCTCAAAAGCTGCGTCTTTATTCAATTTGATTTTACTAATATTTCATTTTGATTTTATTGCTGCAGCCACGTATTGCATTTTCTTGTTGTTATTGCTTTAAATGTCGACCAAATCAAAACGATGACTTTTTCTTTTCTTTCCATTTCATTTCTACAAAGACAGCGATATTTCCTTTTAAATCATTCTTGGATATGGGTAATTCGAGTTTGAGTCTGGTTTGGTCAAATCGATGTAATAAGGGGGAGTGTTTTACATCAAATAGCAAGTGAAATTCATACTTTTTTTATTGGTTGGGTTGGGTCAACCCGGATCTGGGCGGGAAAAAAGAATTTTTCCTTGGATAGATTAATCATTCACACCAAATATTTTCTAACTAATGCATACTTGTGTGTTTCATGAATTCATTACCTTATTACAAAATTTATATATAGAAATATACCAATCTTTAGTCTTGTCTAACAGCTTCTCTAATCTCTATTAGTATTCTTAAGAATTAGTTTACTTAGGCTTGTTTGAATCCATTGGGTTATGGTTATTGGCATATAGATTGTGATCTATTTACCTAGCCTAGTGTTTACTTGGGCATAAAAGTGGACGTTTTAAATTTGTAAGAAAAGGTGGCTTGTTTACTTCAATGTATTATGTCCGTCCAGCTTCATTGTAAATACCCATAATACCCCTTATTTGATTCAAGGAGTTGAGGAAACAGTCAGTCCAATTATTGGTCCATCCGTACTAGGCTAATTGGGGAAAATAATGAACAAGTATAAGGACTTTTTGGTCTTTTTATCCAGCCCATCCGTACTGGGCTAATTTGCAACTCCAATTTGGAGTTGGTAATTACTCCATCATTGCATGTCCAATGCACTGGGCCTACGGGCCACCAACAGGCCAGAAGCCAATCCAAGTAAACGCTGTTGCCAGGCAGATACCAAATCTAATCTTGTGTTTTATGGCCAAGTAAACTAATTCTAAGATTTGTAATTCTATCCTCCACCTGATATGGTTTTTCCAAATTTTTCGTTTTCTTTTTCTTCTTCATTATGCATATTGCTGTCAAGGTACTCAAATTCAATCCGTATATAGCTTGCACGCCTTTTATTAGTCAAATGCGCTTTATGAGTTGGGGTTTATGGGTGGTGGTGCTAGGTGAGCGTGGTGGTGCGCCGCGGCTTGCCATTTGCCTTTGCGACTAAACGCCGAATATGGTGGAATCTGTAGTTTCCGGTGTTGGAGAAATCCTTTGTGATAGTTTCCGATGTTTGAGAGATGCTTCGTGATTTGTTAACAGCTCGAAGAAGCAAGTTCTTCTTATCTGGTGTGAGCAGGGGATAAAATGGAAATCCTGTCATTTGTTGCCCGAAGATGCCAAGTTCTTATCGGGTGTGGGCAGTGGCGTGAGAGCATTGGAGAAGCAGATGGAGATAAAATGTCGCATTGAAGATGCACACAAAAGACTACACGAAAGCAAACCATAAGTAAATGGATTTTGCTAGAATACATATCTTTTCATAGATCCGAAAATGTCATTAAAAGATATTTCCAATGTAAGAGAATTGGACGATGTATATCTTTCAATGGCATCTTCGGATCTCTGAGAAAGACATGTGATTTGAGTAATCCAATTGCTTATGGTTTTGCTTTCCGTTTGGGATTTTGCCTGCATCTTTAAAGGCACGTTTTATCTTCATCAGCAGTATTTCCCAGTGCCCTCACTTCACTGCTCACACCAAATAAGAACTTAATGACGATAACCAACCTTAAATGAATGGTAACTTTTGCTTTGATTTGTATTTCTTTTGTGATCTTTTGGAAGATGTAATGGATTTTCGACTGAATTATTCATGACATCTATTAACTTATTGTTTAATCACTTGTGTTCTGATCAGTATTTGTTCCATTAATACAATTTACACAGGATTGTGGGTTAATATATCATTGATAATTTACAGAACATGTAACATGACAATATGGTTGAGGGCAAAATTTATTCCATTAATACAACAATGATAACCCAAATTTGTCAGTGTAAAAAATTATGAGTTTAGTATGCCACCTGCAGCTTCCAGTAAGTTATGAGATCAATTTTGCAATGAAACCTAAATTTAATATTATGTCACATCTTGGATCCGCGAACTTATTAAGCGTGATACAATTATCGAACCATCGAATATTTATAGCTTAACATTGAGCTTAACTCATTTTCAAATTTTAATTTCGATTGATTGTATTTAAGCTTTTGAGTTTTGACGTATGTACACAGCTTATTTCTTCTGTAATCTTGAAATGAGATATATTACGAGACAATTCTTTGATTAATACAAATTATATTTTGCAAACCACGATTAATTACATGAAGTTGCATTCAAATGATAACAATTTCTACGGAAAAGAAAAGAAAAGACCTTGTCACAATTATATAGTGGCATTTTTATTTAATATCACTTTTTTTGTCATGACATCATCAAGCCATTACCTATCAAGTGTTGTCAATAAAGGTCAACTGTGACACCGAAAATATTAATTCATATCATGAACAAATCTTACAATAACCAGGAGCACGCCATTTATGCGGGCATGAATTAATTTGATATATTTTGAATTAAGTTTATATTTGGTATTTCGAAAGGACAATAATGATAAATTTTGTATATGTTTCTATAAATTATTACTTGATTACTTAATTTGAGGGATATGTTATGCGGATGCCAACTAATGTGGTCTTTTCAGGGGAAAAAAATAACATGACACAAAAATAAATCAAATTTGATCGGGTGTACAAACATATTTAAAAATATTATTTTGTCATATTGGATGTTTTTATATGAAAATTTCCAAAAAAAATCACTATATTCGTATCATATTGTATCCGTGTCATCGTATCTATATATCTGCATTATACAACTCAACTAATTATCGACCCCGTTTCTTTCTGTTTTAAATACTCTTATAAGTCTTGCAATAATTACATGACAAACATTAACATAAGTACATAACTAAACTCTAGGGCCAATTCTTGACTTGCTAAATCACACACACACACACAATGTGTTTATTCCCCATCATCATATGGAGAAGAACACCACTATGTGTTATAGAACACACACTCTAGGAAACTATTTATTGGAATAGATTGATGATTCATAACTACAGCATCAAGATGGCTTCATTCAACTCAAGACATGAAAGATTTTAAACACAATGGGATCATAAAACAAGCAAATCCAATCCACAATCTTTAAGTTCTTCATCAGTTTGAAACAAAGCCCACAAATATATGATACAATAACAGCAAGCCCAGAAAAAATCCCACAAAAACAAACTCTAACAGTGAAAATGGAACATAACAGCAATAAGTTATTACACGAGTTCCATATATCCTTCATTCCAACACATTAATCATAACAAGTACCTCCAAGAGGCGGGCCGATCTCGAGAAATGAGAAGAACTCTGGAACTCAAATAATCGAAAGAAGGCGAATACATATCATCCGGTCCGATGATTTCTTTCGCGTTCTGCGTGTTTCCGAAATCCAGTGGGAGTGACGAAACTAGTCCCTCGTCTTTGAAAGAGTCAAAAACGAATAAGCCAAGCCCACAAACTCCCATGACAAAGTTTGAATTTCCCCAAACTTGTGTTAGTTCTGTGAAGTGGTGATGAGAGTTCGATTCTGGCAAGGTGTATGTGCTCAAAAGCCTCTGTTTGCGCAATGAGTACTGTTGGATTTGGGAGGAAGAGTGTTTTTTTGCAGCTGAGGTTAAATTAGTGCATCCGATGTATATGGAATCTCCACGGGAGAAAGCAGATTGGATGTTGAATCCGACTTTTGGGATTTTCAGACCTATTCCCGATGGCTGTCTGAAATCGAGAACATTAATGGAGTCGGGAGTGCAGAAAACTCCATCGTTACCTTCTGCTTCTGATGAGCTAATTCTGTGAAAAAAAAACTGGGTGTCAATTGGGATGCAAAGACAATGTGTCTATAGAGAATATTCACTTTATTATTAGACTATAGTTCTTGTTATTAATCAAACAAATGAGAAATAGATTGATGGTTCAAGCATGATAAAAGGGGTGTTTTGCAAACAATGGAGGAAGATTATTGGCATGTCAAAGTGACGGCAGTGATAAACGAAAACAATGGATTCATAAAGGCATCAATTTCTATTTCTGGAGAGTTAAAGTAGGAGCTGAAATTGTGTGAAATATTGGAATGGTTGGTGAGCCAAAAAAAAATACAGAAGCACTTGCACATAATAGGAAAAAGAATCTGTAAACAAGATCGATTTGTCAAAAAACCACAGAAATAAAATCAATTTACCAAAAAAAGAGAAAAACGCATGCAAGAACCAAGAATTCTGAAAATAATACCTCTGCCTCACTCCTCCACCTAGTTCAGCATCAGTATTATTGACATGAAGAGCCGAAATCTTTCTCCCAGAAGAAGAAACCGACAGCAAAGCCTGAGAAGAAAGAGAGCTCACATCCCATAATGAAACACCATCAGATTCTGCCAAAACAACTTTTCCTCTGTTCCTCCATTGCAAAGGACTTGTGTTATCCATGGCCAAAACGGGCTTCTGCAAATCCCATTTCATCACTTGATCGCCATCACGAATATCATAAATCTGGACTGTCCTTTGAGAACTAGCTGTTGATATGATGAGGGGCCCACATGGCTTATACCACCATTGTCGGTTTTCAGCAGCCATGAAAGATGAGAGCGGATTTCTTCTATGCATTGTGTTGTTTGATAATGGAGCAAGGGCTGTTCTTGAATGGACTGTGTCGCCCTCGAAATGAAATGCTCGAATATCTTTTGTGTAAAAATCCCATGAACAAAAACCAGAGTCTACTGAATTTCCAGCTGATGCAGCCACAACATATTTTCCAGAGCATCCATCTGCACTTGGGGCTCTGATTATCCAACAATCTCTCCAAATGTTTGGTGAAACTCCTGCAGGAGGCTTGTATTCAGCCTTCTCCTGAAAAATCAACAAATTACCGGCATATTTAAGGGATACTTTACTAATGGTTAATTAATTAATTGATACAACCAAAATTACAGTTTTTTGAACTAACATTCCTTAGTTCATTCAGTTTGGTATTTTGAACAACCTTACAAGCATACTAGAAGAAATTGTACCTCAGAATTAGCAATATCATAGAAAGAACAGGAGCCATCATCATGAGCTAGAAGAACAGCTTCTCCTTCGGATACAAACCACCCTCCAGTTGAGGATTTGCCTCCAATATTATTTAAATGACATACGCCATTATCTTCAATCTCCTCTTCAAATATCATGGAAGGCACCTTCTCTTCATCGTCAAAGTCGTTGAGATTTTCATCAGCCATCAGCAAAGCATCAACATTACCTTTATCATTCAACACATTTAAAGAAGAATCTTGTACTGCATTCATTACAGCATCATCAACTTCTTGAATTTCACTGGATTCCTTAGGATTTCCATCACTGGAAGTTACGTTTTTGTCCTCCGCAACATTCATTGCTGTCTTTGATAATGTCCTGTCCCTAATCAATTTATGATGAGGAAACAATCTTGATTCCAGTTCCTCAACATTCAACCCTTTAACCAAACTTTTGGCACCTGTTCCAGCAATTTGTCCCTCATTTTCACTAATTTTGGCTGCACCCAACTTGGAATCTGCATCATGATCAACAACATGACCCATTGCCTTCTCAATCCCTGAAATCTTTTCTTGAATATCAGATAATATCATCTTTGAAGCATCTGGATTGTTCATATCCAACATGTCTTTCGTCCTCTTTATGTCAGTGGCTATCCTCTTCACTTTTCCTTCTAAATATGCAAGCTTTTCATGTAGCTTACTGGGATACTTGTTAGCACTATTCTCTCTTAGAGAAGTGCTACTCAATCTGTTCGACACTTTTAACTCTCTTGAACCTGAACCAACCTCAACTCCAACACCAGAAGATCTCAACTTTATTTCCTCTGAAGCTTTAATTTTTGCACCAAGATCTATGTTTGACTTTTCATTAGAATAAAGATTATCCAATCTTTTCGTGGAAATTGAGCTCAAAGTTCCCTCCTTTTTCTCATTACTACAACTTCCTACCCTAATCTTAATTTTTGAGTTTTCTTGATAGTTACCCTCCAATTCATCAACTTTTTTGCTACTTTTCTCCACATTTCTTGAAACTTCTTTCTCAAGATCCGAATTTTTCACAGAAATCGAGCTAAAACTGCCTTCTTTTCTCTCATTACCACCATTTTTCATGGCTGAAATCTCAATCTTTTTATTTTCTTGAGAAATCGCCTCTGATTCATCCAACACTTCGTTATTTTTATCCAAACCCTTTGAAACCCTTTTCTCAATTTTACAACTCCCAACAATTTTCTCATTCGAATTAGAACTATTAACTCTCTTCTGTGGTGGGCCCAAGGAAGCCCTAGAATTTTTCCTCAAATCAGACAAAACCCTAGTAAATTCAGAGGGGCTAGAACTCCTACCTCTCGGTACCGAAGAAGTGGACTTCCTGACACGCGGATCCACCCGAGGCTCATCCACCGCCGCCGCCGCCGCCGCTGACTTGTCTATTCGGGCCATTGGCCGAACATTTGGTTTCTGCGTTGCCCCACGAATCCGAGATGCCGGCCTACTGTTCTCCTTCCCGGCGGAAATAGACCTCCCGGAAACTGGGGTGATTTTTCCGGCGGGGGCGGCGACTTTTCCGGCTCCCCCACCGCCGCCGCCACGTTCTTTACTCCGGCGGGCTGATGAAGTGGACATTCTGTACGCAACAATAGACGAAGACACTCTTTCTGCGTGGTTTGTTATCGTGAGGAAATTGGGGTTGATGATGATTGATGGGTTTGAGGGATTTGCTCTTCTTGATTTTGATGGATTTTGAGGCTAAAAGCTTTTGCAGGCGGGAAGATGAAATTGTTTTGGAATTTGAAATTTTTGGGAGTTGAGTCTTCTTTGGAAAAGCGCAATTTATGCTCAACGTTTCTGCAAAATCGCATTAAGTTACCAAAAATAATTAGATGCACGATTATTACAGCCTGTTTATTATTTTCTTTTAGACAAATTATTTATTGGGTTAAATCCACCCGCCTCTCATTCATTGTCTCTTTGCATTTTGCCCTCTAATATTTGAATTAGTGCAATTGTTCCCTAAACCTTTGAGAAATATCACAATTAGCCCTAAAGTTTAAGCAAAACAGATTTCAAATATGTCGATATTATATATCAAATCGAATATCTCAACGCAAGGAATACAATGATGAAACCAATATTTGACAACTGATGAAGGAAAAATCATCGGTCAAATAAGACAACTGACTGATGGAGCTTTGCAGCGGCTTTTGATGGCCAATATGATCGAGTAGAGCATGGATTTTGTTCGTCGTAATGGAGGAAAAATCAATGATCAAAGTTTGTTAAAATGAGTTTAATGCAAAAATTTTTTTTAAGTTTTGAAGACAATCCTACTAATTTAAAAGTTATAGGGCAAATTACACTAAAAACTAAAAGAATGAGGGGAATTAGACCTTTAGATTTTACATCTCCCGTAATATTTGTTCCAGGGATTATAAGGAAGGATGGGATTCTTATTGAACAGGTGGACTTTATTGATACGAAAATGCAGGTGTTCCCAAATTTTTTATTTTCTTTTTCTAATGCATGAATTGAGAAAATTTTCGAAAATAAATGTTTGTATAAATAAAAATTTAGAATAATTTGGTTGGCTCCATGAATTATATGAATAATTTAAAAAACACTTCATAAGACTCTATAATTTTATCTTTATTCCGTTAAATTTCAAAATTTGTACTACTTCAAAACTCATTTTCTCTGGTAAAATTGTTTGAATCCCGTGTCACATTGTTTGAATCCAAAACATTTATACCAATTCACATACCTTATATTCTATGCATGCTTCAAATTTAACTTGTTAACTCATTGTTCTAACTTCTAAGCTGATCTTCTTAGGAAGTCTTTGTTAAGTATGATTGGTCCAAATTAAGTCATTTTGTGCGATTTTAAATGGTGCTTGATATTTGCTATTACCACCGCTCAACCCATACGAATTAAGTTCCAGGCTTCCAGCCTACCACCTTATTGTTCATCAATTAGCCTCATTTTTAAACTGTGGGGGTAAGGTCACTTATATGCTTTCTGGTGTATGGATTAAAGGATAACCTGACTCAAATTCAAGATGATCTCGTACTAGAATGCAGGTGTTGTGGTTAGATCATCGTGTAGAAACCATAGTTTTCTAAAATTTAGGGGAACTCTTGGTTGAAGGTGACTTACATCCTTACTTTAGTGGTCAATAATAAGGTCACATAAATAATTGACAATACTTGAAAATTGACCATCTCTCGTATCAAACAAAGCCACTCATTTTACACGGTATATCACATCGAACTAGCTAGCTTGACTTAATTTAAGATTAAAAAAATTCAAATGTAACTAACCTCAAAAAAATCATATCCCAAATGCCGAACACTTCCTAATTTGCAATAAGGGAAAATATCATTTTTGGTCCCATGGTTTATGCTCATTTTCGAGTTTGGTCCCACGTTTAGTGACTCAGTCAATTATAGTCCCAAACTTCTAAATTTTAATCAAAATTGGTCCTCTAATCTATTTTCTATTAGATTATCGATAAAAGATGTACGTGACATCAACACACACGGTTAGACAATTATCAATTTATTATAATTTTACCCCAATTTTAGTTTACATTTATAAAATATACCCTAGCCTTTAAAATTTAAAAAAAATAGACAATCTTAAATAAACAAAAATATAAATAATAGTAATAATAATAATTAATATAAATTTTACATTAAATATTAAAATAATAAATTAAAAATAAAAATATTATTAAAAATCAATTAAGTGATACTAACAAAAATAATAGGAAATAATGTAACAAAATGAACTCCCCATCTTAGAATAAAAAAATAACTATAAATTTCCTAGTGAATATTAAAATTATAAATTAAAAGTATTAGTATCATTAAAAATCAATTAAGTGATAGTAAAAAAATAATTGGAATGAATACAACAAATTAAATCCCTTTCGACCAAAAAAAAAAAAAAATTTAAATTCCTAACCTTAAATATAAAAAATCTAAATAATAACAAACAAAATAATACAAATTTTACATTATTAAAGGACGGACGCCGTGTCGTAGTGGTGATTTTAGATTTAGGTTGGGAAAGGACGGAGACTGTATGGTTGGGGTTCACTTTTCGCATGCTTCTATAGTCTAACACTTAGCATAAATTAGATTAAAGGACCAATTTTGATTAAAATTTAGAAGTTTGGGACCATAATTGACTGAGTCACTAAACGTGGGACCAAACTCGAAAATGAGCTTAAACCATGGGACCAAAATTGATATTTTCCCTTGCAATAAAATACCTAGATTTAACAACTTTATGGCAAAAACATTGTAGGCCTCCTTTACTTTGGATGGCAAAGTTAATGATGGTCATGTATTTGGTAGTTAGTGGGGCGGCAATATGTCCTAATATCTGTTGTTTACTTTTGTAATTGTTTGTGAAGTTAATTAAGTTTTTTGTTTACTTTCCCCCTCTAATATTGGATGTTAAAGGAGCTTTTACGTAATTGCCCTTAAAACTTTTGCCCATTTGTTTGAGTGAAAGAGGCATACGTATTACGTTTCACAAGCCAGATCCCCAATTCAAGAAATCTAGGGTTTGCTTATTCTCTTCTTCCTTTCCAACGGTCAGCTGTCGGTAATTTCTCACAACGCGGAGAAGCTAGCAACGACCGACGTTACCTGTCGGCAATCTCTCACATCACGAAGAAGCTCGCAACAACTGATGGTAAGCTTTACGGCTACTTTGTGCATAAGTATTTCTCCCCCTCTCATTAATTTTTTCAATTTCTTGTAAGATGGTCCGCCAATTTCGCTTGCCGTGTTATTGCCAACAAGGGTTAATGTCTTTCCGGTGCGCCGGGAGGAACGCAAAATTCCCAGGGAGATACTACTACATATGTCCGATTGGGAACCAGCACCGCCTTTGGTTCATATGGGCCGACGCTGTGTGGGACGATCGATATCGCGATATACGACAATACCTGAATGCTGAGAACGAGGTTCTCCAACATGTTCCAAATGCAAATCTTGATGCTTCATTTACCCAGAGGAACCATGTCCTCAACCAACGACCGAGTAATGATATGGGCGAATCGAGTGAGGTAGCGATGTCGTCGGTCGGTAATGATATTTCAGTCCCTCATGCTATTCGAAATGGTATGGATAAGAATGCCCATGTGCTGATTGGATGTTGTTTGGTTGTTTCTTTGGTGATTGTTGTGTGTTTTGTTGTGTTGTTGTTTATGCTGGTACTTTTCTTGTTCAAATAAATTAGATTTGGCTGTAGATGTGTTAGGTTGTTTGATTAGTTCAGGGTAGAGTGTTTTTTTTTTGGTTTTTTTGTCCCACTACAGTTGTTTAGATAGTTCGCCGGAATGCAAGTTTGTTGTAACGAAACTATCTGCCTTAACTTTAAATGAAGGGGGACTTCGAACAAATTAATAGCAGCCCTTCATTAAAAGATAAAAAATCATACCAATTTATGCATATTTACACTTTTGGGAAAGTTTAGTAAGAACTGAGTACTCTATTCGAATTCAAATGATTGATTGGTTGTAGAGCAAGAACTCTTGGAGTTGTTCATATATTTACTTCCTTCACCCCTGTTACGAAACGAAAATCCTTTTGGTGAAAAATAATAAATTTGAATATATATTGGTATTGTATAACTTTTGTTCCTTGTCTGTTTGGTGATTGAGGATATTGCAATGCTGTGGAGGCTTTATTTCTAGTGAGCAATTGTTTGTTGTAACATGTCCCAGCAACAGGCTTACCCTTGAATTTTTGCCACCAATAATTGAAAATCTAATGAGCTGATGTTGATTTGATAGGATGCTGATAAAAGCACGCTTATTTGTTGTGACGCCCCGTCTCTTCGGCATTCCAGGTACGGCGTCACGAGAGAGTTTAGTTCAGTATTTTGTGAATTATGTGATTTAGCATGCTTACGTGTCAACGTGGGATTTAATTTAATTACGTGTGCCTTAGAATAATTAAATTGTACTTGGACTCAATTGTTCAATATTTGCAATTTAGGGACCTAATTATAATTAGGACGTTTGAGCCTTCGTGGCTATTTGAGCTCGGGAATTCGAATTCGAATTCCGACCCTATCGTTGAGTTCGTTTCGATGATTCGGATTCAATGAATTAACCATTTATTTTCTAAAGCCATTTGATAGCCCTACCGTTTTAATCCGATCCGTTTGGACAGGACACCGTTTGACCCTACCCGTTTTAACCGACCCATTTGCCCGGCCCTAAAAAGGGCCAAGCCTTTCCTTCTCTCCCACTTTGATCGTTAGCAGCAAGCAAGGAAGAAAGGAAAAGAGAAGTTTTTCCCCATTTTGGCCAAGAAGCCTTGAGCTCGGGTTTGGGAGATCCAACCGTCCGATCAACGACCTAAGGTAGGATTTGTGACCCTTTCGTTACATGCTTTACTTTAATATCTCTTTCGTGCCTCGGATTAGTGCCTACGTGCTTTGTTGGGGTGATGATGAATAGTAACCGGGCTGTGAGTTTTGTATGATTTAGACCGTTTTACAGGTTCTAATGTGGAAATATGTGTTCCATATGTTATATGTGCTTTATTGGGTTAATTTTGCATGATTTTGTTGTTGTTTGTGGTTGTATTTGTGTGTTGGTGGTGTTTCCCGACGCCATTGCTGTTTCTGCTCTGTTTTTTTCGAGCAGGATGGTCCGGAACGGCCGTTTCCGTTTTGGCCTTGGGGCCGGAACGGCCATTCCCATCCGCGTATGGGAACGGCCGTTCCCGTCTTGTTCTTTGGGTGGGAACGGCCCTTCCCGGGCTGGCGTCAGTGTGAGAGTGGGAACGACCGTTCCCAGTTTGTACTGGGAGCGGGAACGGCCGTTCCCATGGCCGAGCCTTCCTTTGTGCTACTGGATCAAATCCACGGGGGTGGATTTTTCCTTTTGGAAAAATCCGCGGGGGTGGATTTGAGGCAGTAGGTTTGGAAAAATCCATGGGGGTGGATTTTGCCATTTCTTCTCTTTGCTTTAATTATGCATTTGTATGATTTTTAAATGCTTTTCTTTTGCATGTTAATTGTTATGACTTGATTTTTATTGCATATTAAAGTGTGAATAATTATGTTATGCTATAGTTGCAATTATGTGACATTTTATATATGAACGTGAACCATGACTTCATGCCAATCATGAGCATACGCCGTGCGTTTATTTGGTTCATTCTCGTGTCTAAGTCCTGTTTTTGTATTCAGTTTGTTCGGGTACACCCGGGGTGGTGTTTGTTGGCCGTGTTGATTCCGGAGTGGATCAGTGGTTGTGTCTCCGGCCTCTTCGGTGTCAGGTGAGGTTAGGATATAGTTACACCTTATTGCAATGTGCTCGGTTTTGATTGCATGTGATTTAATAAGCCTTATATGTATATAAATAAGTGTGAAATATGTATTTGTTGAATATGCCTCGAGTTTGCAAGTATGTTAAGCAATGTACGAGCCTATGTATGCTTGGTTTGGAATGATTTGTTATGATTTGCCACGTGAAGCTATGCTTCTGACCGTATACTTCTCATGAGCCAAGCTTGGCAAGGACCGAGTTTGATTGAAACGGAAAGTGGTATATATACGTATATATGTATAAGTTATGTCTGTCTGTCTCTGTTGTAGCGGGTTCTGATATGATATGTGTTTGTTGGGCCCCGGAGCTATGGGTAAGGAACCCTCGGGACGGCATAGGGCCGTCGAGGTTAAGCCTGTGCATAGTCTCCATCTGTCTGCAGAGGATCACCCCTGAACTCACCAGGAGGTTTGGTGAGGGAAGGAATCCTGAGGGTTTGAGTACTCGCAAGGCGCTCCCCTCGTTTGTCTGGATGGTTTGGGCGTATACACCCTTCCATCACCCGGAGTTGAGGATGATATGATATGATTTGATATGTATGTAAGTTTTCTGTTTTGATTCTGATATGATATGTTATGAGGAGATTGGGGAAGTCAGAGCTCGTACCCGCCGAGTTCTATATGATATGATATGTGTGTTCTGTTAAGGTTTATGAAACGGGGATAGATTCTAAGTTAAATAAAAAGGGAGTTTTATAAGATAAGTTAAGCTTTGAATATGTTTAGATTTAATAGGTTTTGCTAAGTTTGTTCGGTTAGATAAATTGGTTTGTTTGATTTGCTAAGTAAGCCCTTTATATATATGTATAGCACGGGAAATGATTTAGTGTGCAAAAACTATCCCCGCGTTCATGAACATTATGAGTTTGATATGTGCTTTGCTCTTATATATATATAGTGTGAGTGCGTTAACCCCTCACTCAGTCGAGTTAAGACTGACCCCTCCCCTTTTACCTTTGGTTTGCAGGTTTTGCTTGGAGTTCGTGCTAGGCGGAGTGTGTCTGTCTTTTGGAGTCTGTTCCGTGTCTTTGTTTAGGAGGTGGTCTTGCATTCACATTTCTTTAATTTGGGCTTATGTGTAAGATATGTTTGAATATGATATTTAGAATTTTATATGAATTGATATGTATATTTCGGGACAGGTTAGGACAGGTTGCTGGAATTAGTTGAACCCGTCGGAATTATGATTATTATTTGATATTCGGGATTAGGTATTTATGCTAGTTGAACCCGTCAACTGTTTATGAATGTTTTGATTGTTGCATGACTTGTTTCGCTTCCGCATTCTTGTTGTGGTTGAGTTTTGCTTTCAGGGTCTAAGTTCCGCCTAGCCTAGGTGTGAGTTTGTCAGTCTCCCGTTCGCCACTGTTTGGTTCATGTACGGACTCTCCATTTCGTATGTGGATCAGACTTTGGTGCGGGGGATGTGGTGACCCACCGTGCGGGTGCTACATCCTTAAGTGGTATCAGAGCCCCAGGTTGAAAAACCGGGGTTCAGTGTCAGGTCGTGTCTGTCTAAGTCGAACGGCATAGGACAACTTGATTATGTGTGCATTTGCATCTTGACTTGATAAGCTATGTATGTGAAATTTCAATACTTTGTTGAATTTATATTACGTGATGCATTGCATTTCTTTGATGCTCTACTTGATTTACTACGTGACATGAGCACTTACTAATTGACACGCATATATATTGTAGTTGCTGAGTTTTTCAGGGTACCACCGAGTCAACAACCCTACGTTAACCTTCTCAACTAACTCCGTGATCTCAAGGACAATCTTTTACCAAAGTACTAGTAATGAATCCGATGGCAATGATGTACCAAGAATTCCTAGCATTCAAGCCTCCCCAATTTCGAGAAGGAGATGATGTAAAGGCTGAAGATTGGATTTCGGAGATAGAGGGAATTTTTGAAATATGGCCACGAAACTCTCGAGATATGGCTCGCCTTGCTACATTTCTCTTGCAAGGACAAGCAAGACAGTGGTGGAAAAGGGTTGCTCAACAACTAGAGACTACGAACGAAGAGTTGACTTGGGAAGTATTTATTCGAGAATTCAGAAAGAGGTTTGCACCAGCTATTCTACATGAGCGAAGACTTGAAGAATTCCTCAATCTGAAACAAGGAGATAGATCCGTTGTGGAATACATAGAAGAATTCGAAAGGGTGGGCTTATATGTGCCTCACATTATGGGTAACGATCAGATGAAGGCCAAATACTTCATGGAAGGTCTTCGGGATGAATTCAAGGAAGCCCTAGCTGCAAAGGATACGACTACGTGGGATAAAGCCACGAAGAAAGTTTTAAGAGTCGAAACTTGGATCATGACAAAGGACAAGGAAGAAGAGGTATCGGGGTCTAAGGTCGAGTCGGGTTTATGCTCAAGCTTACAAGTAGAAGAAGAATCTCCTCAACATGGAACTCGGGCTAAGAGAATTCGAGGAAAGAAACACAAGACCTGGAATACTTCAAGGTTGGGGAAAAGGCCCCAATTATGTGCTTATTGTGGAGGTACCACTCATACCTACGAAGCTTGTTGGGACAGATTGAAGAGGTGCTACATTTGCGGGTCAACAGAGCACAAGATTTCCGAGTGTGATCAACCGAGAGCTAACAAGCAAAAGGCACGGGATCAACGACTTCAAATTGGAAACCAACAGAAACCCGAAAGTTGAGGTAATTGCATTCATGGCACGAGCATTCATCCTCCATTTTAAATATTACAATTATTTATTTTCGCGCCGTAATTGTTAATTGCCATTAATTGCTATTCATTATTAATTGTTGTTAATTGTTGATGCCACTATGTGTTTAAGTGACGATTAAGTGATGCATCCCATTCGCACTTTGACTCAACATGCATATTTAGTGTTTTATTTTAGGATATTTCTTCATTCAAGTTACCAAGTTGTGTTCAATGGGAATTGGAAGAGATGGGTTGGATAGGGAACAAAATTGAGGATTTCTTTTGGAGATCGGGTTGAGTTTATGGAAACATGGAAAATATGATAAAGAAGAACGATTTGAGAGGCCCCGGTACCAAGTTGAAGAATTCAGGAATTTGGGTATATTTTGAAGAGAATTAAAGATCCGAGGTAGCTTATTTCACCAAGCACAAGGCAGGATTTGTTTGGAGTTCGGATTTAAGAATAATGAAGGAAATTAATTCTTGAAAATAATTAGAAGAAGACACCAAGATTCTCTACCGGTGGAATTTAAACAAGAATAATAAGGGTTAGAACAAGAATTATTTTGGGAGCTGGGAACGGATTTAATCAACTGCAGTTTCGGGATATGGTGACCGCTTTCTATTTAACCATGCCTTGAAGAGAAGAATTTGCTAGAAAATTCTAATCGAGCCTGTATTGAACTTCAAGAGAAAGCAATTAAAGTATAGTAGAAGGTATTGTTTTGGGAGAGCCTACGGAACACATTACTACGGGAATTGGGTTACGGGATTCCCTAAATCACTGAGTGGAATAGATCACACAAGAAATTACCTCAGGATTTCCAAAGAACATCAATAACATTAATCAAGGGACGACGCACTTCCTTATATATTCAAGAGAAGGGTGCTAAGGTAAGGAGTTCGGCACCAAATTTGAAGAACACTTATTGGGAAGGAACTAAAATTTCGAGGCAAGACAATTATTGGAAAATTCCACAATACACAAATAGGAGAAGAATTCGGGCCGTAGGATTTTGGAAAGACTGTGAGAAGGAACTACGGTTTCAAGACACAACCTTTTTCTTAAATACTTCTACAAGAATTTCGGGGGAAACGAAAACAAGACCAAGAGATCACTTAAGAGATGGAGTTAAATTAAGGAAATTATCAAGGATTAATCAAAGTCCCAAGAATTCAAATACTTTGGGAAATGAGACCAATAAAGAGTGGAGAATTGGATTAGAAGAGTTATTTGAGCTAAACAACAACAGTGGGATAAAGATCAGGGTGATATTCGAAGCTCGAGACACGTTGGGAATTTCAGAGCATAACCTGGAACCAAGAAATTCTGGCGTCGACCAAATCATCACTAAAGATAAGATTCCAACGCTTCGGTGAACGGTACATTAAACATACATACCACGTGCATCATCCATCTTTTGTTTTGCTTTGCTTTGGGTGGGTGTGTTGTAGTTGTGAGTTGTTGGTTACCCTCTGGGGTGACTTGAGTGTGCGAGTGTTGTTGTTTTACGGTAAGTCGAGGGTCGTGCTTTGCAACGGTCTTCTCCACAAATTTCCGGAGTTCACATTTGAGGTGATCAACGTTCGAATGTCAACTTCGAACCACAGGTTGAAGGCCCTTCTTGGGTGGAGAGCGAGTGGTTTGAGTTCTTTAACAACTCCACTCGTGGTCCCGAATTGTGGGTTGGTTTGGATTGATCCAAGCGGTGGGAGTTGAATCACTTGTGAGCCTCCTATCGTGCGAGAAGTCTGAACTACTCCCAGTAGGGATCGAGTTCGTGTGAAGCTTGAAGCAATGATCGAACCCCCTTCGTGCTTGGAAGACCTTTCTCGGGCTAACCCTTGTCGGAGTGTCACGAGCTCCAAACTTGGGTGAATGCGGGAGAGTTACTCGTATTTTTGTTACGAGCGGTAGAACCTGGGGGCCAGGTTCTCTTAAGGGGGGGAGATTGTGACGCCCCGTCTCTTCGGCATTCCAGGTACGGCGTCACGAGAGAGTTTAGTTCAGTATTTTGTGAATTATGTGATTTAGCATGCTTACGTGTCAACGTGGGATTTAATTTAATTACGTGTGCCTTAGAATAATTAAATTGTACTTGGACTCAATTGTTCAATATTTGCAATTTAGGGACCTAATTATAATTAGGACGTTTGAGCCTTCGTGGCTATTTGAGCTCGGGAATTCGAATTCGAATTCCGACCCTATCGTTGAGTTCGTTTCGATGATTCGGATTCAATGAATTAACCATTTATTTTCTAAAGCCATTTGATAGCCCTACCGTTTTAATCCGATCCGTTTGGACAGGACACCATTTGACCCTACCCGTTTTAACCGACCCATTTGCCCGGCCCTAAAAAGGGCCAAGCCTTTCCTTCTCTCCCACTTTGATCGTTAGCAGCAAGCAAGGAAGAAAGGAAAAGAGAAGTTTTTCCCCATTTTGGCCAAGAAGCCTTGAGCTCGGGTTTGGGAGATCCAACCGTCCGATCAACGACCTAAGGTAGGATTTGTGACCCTTTCGTTACATGCTTTACTTTAATATCTCTTTCGTGCCTCGGATTAGTGCCTACGTGCTTTGTTGGGGTGATGATGAATAGTAACCGGGGTGTGAGTTTTGTATGATTTAGACCGTTTTACAGGTTCTAATGTGGAAATATGTGTTCCATATGTTATATGTGCTTTATTGGGTTAATTTTGCATGATTTTGTTGTTGTTTGCGGTTGTATTTGTGTGTTGGTGGTGTTTCCCGACGCCATTGCTGTTTCTGCTCTGTTTTTTTCGAGCAGGATGGTCCGGAACGGCCGTTTCCGTTTTGGCCTTGGGGCCGGAACGGCCATTCCCATCCGCGTATGGGAACGGTCGTTCCCGTTTTGTTCTTTGGGTGGGAACGGCCCTTCCCGGGCTGGCGTCAGTGCGAGAGTGGGAACGACCGTTCCCAGTTTGTACTGGGAGCGGGAACGGCCGTTCCCATGGCCAAGCCTTCCTTTGTGCTACTGGATCAAATCCACGGGGGTGGATTTTTCCTTTTGGAAAAATCCGCGGGGGTGGATTTGAGGCAGTAGGTTTGGAAAAATCCATGGGGGTGGATTTTGCCATTTCTTCTCTTTGCTTTAATTATGCATTTGTATGATTTTTAAATGCTTTTCTTTTGCATGTTAATTGTTATGACTTGATTTTTATTGCATATTAAAGTGTGAATAATTATGTTATGCTATAGTTGCAATTATGTGACATTTTATATATGAACGTGAACCATGACTTCATGCCAATCATGAGCATACGCCATGCGTTTATTTGGTTCATTCTCGTGTCTAAGTCCTGTTTTTGTATTCAGTTTGTTCGGGTACACCCGGGGTGGTGTTTGTTGGCCGTGTTGATTCCGGAGTGGATCAGTGGTTGTGTCTCCGGCCTCTTCGGTGTCAGGTGAGGTTAGGATATAGTTACACCTTATTGCAATGTGCTCGGTTTTGATTGCATGTGATTTAATAAGCCTTATATGTATATAAATAAGTGTGAAATATGTATTTGTTGAATATGCCTCGAGTTTGCAAGTATGTTAAGCAATGTACGAGCCTATGTATGCTTGGTTTGGAATGATTTGTTATGATTTGCCACGTGAAGCTATGCTTCTGACCGTATACTTCTCATGAGCCAAGCTTGGCAAGGACCGAGTTTGATTGAAACGGAAAGTGGTATATATACGTATATATGTATAAGTTATGTCTGTCTGTCTCTGTTGTAGCGGGTTCTGATATGATATGTGTTTGTTGGGCCCCGGAGCTATGGGTAAGGAACCCTCGGGACGGCATAGGGCCGTCGAGGTTAAGCCTGTGCATAGTCTCCATCTGTCTGCAGAGGATCACCCCTGAACTCACCAGGAGGTTTGGTGAGGGAAGGAATCCTGAGGGTTTGAGTACTCGCAAGGCGCTCCCCTCGTTTGTCTGGATGGTTTGGGCGTATACACCCTTCCATCACCCGGAGTTGAGGATGATATGATATGATTTGATATGTATGTAAGTTTTCTGTTTTGATTCTGATATGATATGTTATGAGGAGATTGGGGAAGTCAGAGCTCGTACCCGCCGAGTTCTATATGATATGATATGTGTGTTCTGTTAAGGTTTATGAAACGGGGATAGATTCTAAGTTAAATAAAAAGGGAGTTTTATAAGATAAGTTAAGCTTTGAATATGTTTAGATTTAATAGGTTTTGCTAAGTTTGTTCGGTTAGATAAATTGGTTTGTTTGATTTGCTAAGTAAGCCCTTTATATATATGTATAGCACGGGAAATGATTTAGTGTGCAAAAACTATCCCCGCGTTCATGAACATTATGAGTTTGATATGTGCTTTGCTCTTATATATATATAGTGTGAGTGCGTTAACCCCTCACTCAGTCGAGTTAAGACTGACCCCTCCCCTTTTACCTTTAGTTTGCAGGTTTTGCTTGGAGTTCGTGCTAGGCGGAGTGTGTCTGTCTTTTGGAGTCTGTTCCGTGTCTTTGTTTAGGAGGTGGTCTTGCATTCACATTTCTTTAATTTGGGCTTATGTGTAAGATATGTTTGAATATGATATTTAGAATTTTATATGAATTGATATGTATATTTCGGGACAGGTTAGGACAGGTTGCTGGAATTAGTTGAACCCGTCGGAATTATGATTATTATTTGATATTCGGGATTAGGTATTTATGCTAGTTGAACCCGTCAACTGTTTATGAATGTTTTGATTGTTGCATGACTTGTTTCGCTTCCGCATTCTTGTTGTGGTTGAGTTTTGCTTTCAGGGTCTAAGTTCCGCCTAGCCTAGGTGTGAGTTTGTCAGTCTCCCGTTCGCCACTGTTTGGTTCATGTACGGACTCTCCATTTCGTATGTGGATCGGACTTTGGTGCGGGGGATGTGGTGACCCACCGTGCGGGTGCTACATTTGTACTCTTTTGAGTATTTATCTGAAAAAAATATAACTTTTACTGTGTAAAGCCACCCTCACCCACATGACTTGGTAATATAAATTGAAGGGAAGAAGGACATCTATTACATACTTATATAGCTGAATTTCGTTGAAACAAAGTTATTAAGAATGCCTTCACCCCAATTGCTACAACGCGCTGCTGTTTTTGCTCAAGATCGGTTGTTTTATAAAAATGGTTGGGACCGATCTAACGAAAACAGCTTCGTCCAACACCTCCTGCAAAAGGCAAGGTCTAGTGGTGTAATAACAACCTCAATTGAAGGTCAGATTGTGTCAAATATGTTGGATACCTTCAATCGTGAGTTTGGGAAGTCTGAAACGAAGGAATACTACGTACGAAAGATACGTTCGCTTCGTTCTAGATATCACCAATTCCAATTCCTGCTGTCCTTGTCGGGCAGTCACTACGATCGTGAAGCTAACAAACTTCATCTAGCAGAATACCAATGGGAAGAGATTGCGAAGGTTCGTCATTGTTTGTTTATATAAATGTTATGTTTTGATTTCCCTTGACTGCCAATTTACTGAAGTTGTAGAATTAAAACTTGTAGGAATATCCAACGTACATGGCTTACTACGAGCACGGGGAGTGGCATTGGGCAACACTACGTGAAATTTTCGGCGAGGGATTCAATTTCGGACCGTTTATAATATAATTTAAGTGTGCATGTCGAAAATTATGTAATATCTGTTGTACGGAGTTAGAGTTGTTGATTTTCTGCAAAGAACCTTGAAACTCTTTGCAAGAAAACTTTGTTTTAATGTACCCTTTCGTTTCTGTCTGTCTTTTTCTATTTTTACTGCAATGTATTGCATTGTACGTGTTGTATCCTTTGAAAAGTTTCATATGAATAAAACTTGTTTATTAAGGCAACAAGTATTGTTTATTCATACTGCAAGTACTGGTATTTAAATGTGAAAGTACATTGAGCTATGCATGAAAATAAGTTTGTTGTTTACTGATCGCTTGCAGTGTCGTCATCGTAATTGACATCAGGTTCAAGTTCTCCGCACTCCGAATCCGTTTGTGCAAAATAAGCTGGATCTTGATCGTGTTCCGGTGGCTCGCCATGAAGCAGGTGAAATTTCAATCTCTTGAACAGAATGTGGAGTTCTTTGTAGTTGTGGAAGCCATGTTTGATGAATTTTTTTTCTATCGCGTGCTCCCTTGTCCAGAAAACACCCTGAAACATTGAGTTGATATGAATGCGGAACAGAATTTAATATTGCATAAAAGAGTTAAATAATCATGGCATTCGTTTACCAATGTTTTCTTCTGAGCGCTATAACCTTCCCCCACTGTGAATTTGTTAGTGTCTGTGTCGTAACAAACATCTCTTTTTGCCACAAAGGTTTCATATCTAAGATAATGTTCCCTAAATATGGCCACAAAGTCTCGAATATCATAGCACGTTTACATTTTCTCAAATCTCTCACTCATTTGCTCAGCAACTCTTGTAATACATCGTACGGCTGTTGAAATTGTACTCACGCCATACACCTTTGCATGCTCTAACAATAGCTGAAGAACGACCTTTGCTTCACAATTGAAACATGGATAACCATGTGGCTCAAATGATAGTGGGTCTTTCAATGAATCAGTTCTACACATGATCAATCTTTTTTAATTTTTTTTTCCCCTTTATACTAAGTACTGAACATAACATCTCTTATTTTGTATGTTATTTATAAGCCATGCAAAGGCGTGCAGCTCTTCTTTTGGAGCAATCAGATGTGGTTGCAGGCATGAAATATGACATAGATTCCCAATACAACTGTTATAGATGCTGCCAACAGGTAAATACAAGCATGTACTTACTTTTTGCTCAAATCACACACTTCTTTAGGTTACCATCCCGTGAATGGTAGGGGTCCTTTGTCATAGTTCACCCACATCACTGTTATATATACATTAAGTTCTGCACTCATTATACTAAAAGTAAGTAGACTGAACTTTGTACTCTCTTCTTGTTAATTTAAAAATCATGAATCATCCTAGGCACTCAGCAGCTCAACAATATCCTTGTGATTACTGCTTAGAGGGGATTACGCTACAGAAATTATCGGATTACATCAATAAGAACGTGGTTACTACCGTGACGGATGCAGAGTCAGCATGTGCAGACGTATCAAAAGAAGTAGCTGATATGCTGAAGACCCGCGTTAATTACTTGCGATTGCGGGATTTGCTGAAAGCATCCCGTGCTCGGTATGAAGAGTTTTTAAGGTTTCAGTCGCTGGAGGGCGTAACCTTTGACAGATTAACGACTAAACTTAAACTCAGTAGCGAGTTCTTCGACAAACACTCGAGAGAGGTAAAAATTATAAATTGTAACATTTGTCATTCGGATATTACACAACATAACTATTCCCATGAACGAATTATGTAGGTTACGTTGCAAGAGCGTAGTTTTTGTGAAAAGGGCTTTCCACACTGGGAGAATGCGCATGATATCTTTGTTAGCCAAAAATTCCCGTTGCTCTCCGGAGAGAACCCAACAACTTTCATTGACGCAGCAATCCAATCCAACTCCGATGATGAATAATATGTGCCTGATGGGAGAAGTTCTAAAGGATGTTGTTCTTTTTGCAATTAAGTATGATTAATTTGGGTAATTTCGAACCATAGTTTCAGGGCTTTTCAAAGTTGTTTGTATTGTAGTTGTGTGACTACGTGCGTAGAACTGATTTTAATTTCCCACTTCTCATGAGTAAGATCAGTGGTTGCTTGTTGTTGTCAATTGCAGGGGAATATATTCCCTAACATATTCTCTTTATGTCAAGTTCAATAATATTGTTTGAAGGGTATTCTATGAGCCTAGGACTGTGTAAAATTTTTCTTAAGATTTTTTGACCAAAGCCCTAATATATTGTAAATTTTAAATACCAAAATGAAAAGAAGCAAGATTCCTGACTTGTTCTTGTCCTTGGTTGGCAAAAGCAGTGCTTTAATCATATCTAATTACATCAAATGGTAATAACGTGTGTGGAGGGATAATGTAAAACCTACCTATAAATACAACCCTTTGCCATAAATCGTTTTGTATTCCAAACAAAGTGTGGTGAGGCAATGGCAGAAAGACGCAGATACCCGTGTGGACATTGCTTGCGCATATTGGTTGCTTACGAATTGTGTGACTACGCGAATGAAAACATTGTCACACATGCGTTGGAGGCTCGTTGGGCGTGTGGGGTTATTTCACGTCATCTATCAAGAAAACTTCGTGGAGGTGTCAGCCCAAAGCGAGTGGAACGGATGGTGACATCTCTCCGGGCTGAGTACTTAACGTTTCGCAAATTTCTGAAAATTGAAGGAGTTCATTATGATAGTACCAATGACAAAATCGACGTGGATGAAGGCTATAACAGAAATCACCTCGCCCAGGTCATTAAGATTATTTATTTGTACAAATGCACGCACGAATATTTTTGTGTAGTCCTTCAAAACTTACTCTTTTTAATAAGTGCAAGTCTATATGCAGGAAACTCCTTCAGAAGCCAACTTCAAAGCTAATGGCTTCCCATTGTGGGATCACTTGCATGAGACATTCCGAAAGCGCCGTTTCCCTAATTTCGAAACTGATGGTCCAGATCTGTATGTTGACCCAGCCGTGTACTCGGACTCGGATGAAGACTAATGAAGTGGAAATCAGAGCTGTTGTATTCCAAGCAACAAAAACTTCATGCATTTCTTGAAATGTTTGAAGACCCTATGTGTAATTTCATCTTTCAACAATGGAATGCGTAGTCCAGGCTGCATTTTACAACTACAGATACAACATCCCCACAACAAGTATATAAGCCATGTGTGCACATTTACAATTTCTTCATTGACAGTAGGATAATTAAAAAGATGTGCAAATTCAATATAACAAGGGAAATTGTAGTTTAACATTAATAACATAAACTAATCAAGTTGCTCATCACATTACAACTGATATTTACCTACAAAATAACTTGACAAAAGTAATTTGGGCAGCCATCAAAAACCAACAATGCAGCAGCATATACCAATATTTACAGACAGAAACCAGTAATCAAGAGTGCCCATAATGCAATAACACTTCGCACAATAAATAACCTTAACGAAGTGTACCTTCAATAGCCATTTGCACCATCATTACTCGCGCGTTGGTATTCATACCAAAGAACATGTTCATTTGGCTGGCGTTGTTGACGAGCATATTCGACACATTTATGTGATCGCGGAGCTCAATTTGCATGGGCAACTGTCCAATGGCCTCAAAGATTTCCTCTTGTCTTTTGATGGTATCTTTCGCTGCTCCTATCCTCGACGCGACGTCCCTCAAAGATGCAGTTGATTCGCTACAGAAATTGGTTATGGCATCAACAATAACACTAGCAGTTTTCTCTGACCTTTTTCGTTTCTTTTTCTCTGAAGTGACAGAAGCTGGGATTGGATGCGAATCAACAGAATTTCCTTGATTCACTTCTTGCTCCGGCAAAACATTAGGCATCGTTGGCTGATATGATGCATTCATCTGGTCTTCTGTCTCGGTTGTCAAGTCCACTGGAGTGTGTTGGGCTGCAGCTGACCAATCAATCGCGCCATGCCCCGTAGCCCGATCCTTCCCAAATATTTCCACCCACGCATCGTATAAAGGAAAGGGTTTCCCGCGGATGCACGAATGCGTAGGGAATTGCTGCATTAAATGAAAGAGTTAATATGCAGAAATTTGTAGTATGAAATTCTAAGTTAGTAAATCGTGCACGTGACAAAACTAATCCACATTTGTACCTGTAGGTAAGATTCCCATTCTGGGGCCTCTGCCTCAACCGTAAAAGTGCCGGAATTCCAATTCATCCCGGAGAAACTCAATGCATTTGAAAGCTGGTGATAAGTTTTCTTCCACGACGTGTACTTTGAAGATATATGTGGCTCTGCTTTGATATCGGTCCTCGGCATGTAGTCCTTGAACCTGGCTTCCTACTGCACTATAAAACCACTGCGGTACCCGTTCGGGGCCTTCCAACCGCTGCCTATTATGTCCCTGAAAGCAAGCACAAGGGTGTTCTCCTCTTGCACAGTCCATCCACGCCGGCCTTTCACCTTTGATGTTCCTGAACCTTCCATACAGGCCATCGACGTCTGCATTAAATAATCATAGAAAATCTTTCAAGTAACAAGAACTTAACAGTAGCAGCAAATATTCTAACAGGGAAGAAAAACCAAACCAAGTAAACAGCAGAATACGCTTGCTATTTAAAACAACAAAGCATTCCAAGCCTCGTACCATAATATGAAATTTTCAGTTACAAGTCTCAACAAAGATGTTCTGAAAAAATAATACAAAGTAACAGCATTTAGCAGTGCGAACAAAGAAAATTCATGAAATTCTAAAACAACACAGAACAGATTTTCAATTCCAATAACAAAGTTTTTCAACAAATACAACAGATCAAACTAATGTCGGCCACGCCATTCATCGTACATTGACTGAGCAAGGTTCTCGCGCCAATTGGTCCAGCCTTGTGTTGTTTGAACATGTTCGACATATTCGCCTAATGTCTCATCTACATCAGGCTCATCGGGGACCAACGCTTCGAAGGGATCTATCGTCATTTCAAGTCTAATGAAATTGTGGAGGAGGCAACAAGCGATTATGATTTTATTCTGTGTCTCTATGGGATAGAAAGACGAGCTACGCAGCACCCCCCATCGAACCTTGAGGACTCCAAAAGCCCTCTCAATCACATTCCGAGCTTTTGAATGACGAAGATTGAAGAGTTCTTTGTAATTCTGAGGCCTAGCAGTCCCGCTACCCCATTCCTTCAAATGGTACCTTACTCCTCTATACGGTGCTAAGAAACCCTCCCCGTTCGTGTAGCCAGCGTCACATAGGTAATAATTCCCTATCAAAATTTGGTTGTTAGGACCGAAGTTAACAAATAGCTAAAAATATTTAAAGAAATGATTAACTCAAAGTGTTTCTAACATTTGTAGCTAACCTCTAGGGACTCTGAGGCCATTTGGTCTAAAGACTGCATCTTTGAGGACACGTCCGTCAGCTGCCGACCCCTCCCAACCAGTCAACACGTACACAAAGTTTAAATTACGATCACACACAGCTAGGGTGTTCACACATACTACACCCTTTCTACTACGGTAACGAGCCTGATGGGCAGTAGAGACTCTCACAGGCACATAAGTTCCGTCTAAAGCTCCCAAACAACCCTAACAAAAGCCATGAATAATGATTGTAAAATAAAAACAATCCATTGAAAGTAAACTCAGATTTTGTTTTTAACACAAAAACTTACTTTGAACCATTTCCACCTGTCGTCTTCGCAATCGTCACCAATGGGGACAGGCTTAACCACAAAAATTTCATAACATTTTAGCACTGCATTCAACACACCATGAAAGTGCCGGCTAACAGTCCTGCCCGACCTTTGGAAAGACTTTTTCACTACACAATTTTTTTGGTGGTGTGAAAGAATACTAAGGAACATGGCCACTTGCTCGCCAATCGAGACCCCTCGTGTTGCACTAAGCCCCCCTCTTTGCTCTAGAACCACACACAACTTTGCAAAAACATTTCTTCCTAAGCGTAATTGGTCAATACAATCTTGCTCACTTAATTTTACTAAGCCATGGAGATGTTCTATTTGTGCTGGAATCTTAGCTAATAAACTATACTGACCATAACACCGACGAGTTAACTCTGTATCCAAAATACCACTTTCCAACAACAAGTAAACGAGCATCAACACATTCATTACTTGATATCGAATAAGCTCCAATGCAATGATTGCCTCCTCTTCATCATAAAAACCATCCATTCTACAATTTTTAACAACAAATTTTTAACAACAGAAAATACAATGAGTACCCGTAATTCTGAAACGCAAGAGCATGCACAAAGGCTGTACACATCAAGCAAAATCAAATCTCATATTAATGCATTCACTTATTAATGGAACTCAACATAACATCTGTTCAATTTCCCCTTTTCACACAAGTTCACTAGGCCTCGAAATAACAAAACAGAGCATATCGATAGCTTAACAATAATTGAATCCAACATATGCACAAGCATAGAAGCAAATGGATAAGGTTACCTGATTGGTGCGCAACCCGCGGATACTCAGCCACAAGCAACCCTGCGCAAAACACCTACTTGCTGTACAGAAATAAGTGTCGTTGTAATTGGTACGAAGGGAAATAAATTCAAGAAAAAATGAAAGCCAATACTGCACCTGATCGAAAATGCAACGAGCTATCCTCTATACGAATGGTATGCCCTTCCGAATATATATATCAACATTGCGCGATGTGGGGAGTTCAAAATATTTCACCAATCTTTGCGGGAAAAAGGGAAAATATGGAGGGAACCTAATTTTGGATGGCAAATCTCCGTAATTAAACATAACTCTGGGATTTTATGGTAATTTCTCCTGCCCCGGAAAAGGAACGATGGCTGGCACATGCCAATTTCCCATGTCTAGCGGCTCTGCTCATATCCGGCGGCTCCTACGGGCTGGTACGGCTGTCACAGGCCTTAAGATGTGGAAAGTATGCGGCGGACAAGGGCGGCTAGTGGTCAATAATAAGGTCACATAAATAATTGACAATACTTGAAAATTGACCATCTCTCGTATCAAACAAAGCCACTCATTTTACACGGTATATCATATCGAACTAGCTAGCTTGACTTAATTTAAGATTAAAAAAATTCAAATGTAACTAACCTCAGAAAAATCATATCCCAAATGCCGAACACTTCCTAATTTGCAATAAAATACCTAGATTTAACAACTTTATGGCAAAAACATTGTAGAGTAATTCAAGTATTCAACACAAGTGTGAAGTAGTGAAAGTTTAAACCAAGATATTAGTATTTAGTACTATACCCTTCTTCCCCCAATAAACCGTGACAGTACATTTACAAAATATAGACGTTAAATATTCCAACGGCTACTTATTTTGAAACAAAACATTCTGCTCCGCTTTCACTAAGAAATCTTTCTTGCTCGTCCGTCGTCCCTGTCCAAGGAAGAAAGACTGTCAAAGATTCAAAATTCCCATTTTCGTTAGATCTTTCTCTGCATTAATTTCTTCACTTCATTGAAGCTCGAAAAGACTCTTCTCCTCTCTCCAATAAATATATCTTACCCTGGATCTAAGACAAATCGCAGGTTCTCTCAGCCATGGCTCCAACTCCAGTTTCGAAATCAAATCACTCAACACCTTCTTCGAAGTCAAACGCACACCACCACTTCAAAACCCCTCAATCGAAGCTCCGCCTGAATTTCAACAAAGAAAACCCCTCCACCGCCGCCGGAGCTCCGCCTGAGCACCCAGTTGAAGTAATCGGAAGAATCCGCGACCACCCAGAACAGAAAAACAAGCCCAGTGAAAACCCATTACAAATCAACAGCGACGGAAAATCCCTCAGAATCAAAACCGACGTCGGATATAGCGATTTTAGCCTTGACGGACTCTCACTTTCAGAAAAAGACGATCTTGATGGGTTTTATGAGAAGTTCGTGCAGTCGAGAATTAACGGCGTGAAGATGGGCCAGAAATGCACCGTGATGATGTACGGCCCCACCGGATCCGGCAAGAGCCACACCATGTTTGGGTCTGCCACTCAGCCCGGAATTGTTTACAGGTCACTGAAAGATATTCTGGGTGATGATGATGTGGAAAAACCTGGGATGGGAATGTTTGTTCATGTCTCTGTTTTGGAGATTTACAACGAAGAAATATATGATCTACTTTCTTCTGCTAATGCTGGTGGAGGATTCAGCTTTGGGTGGCCTAAAGGCGGCTCTGCTTCAAAGGTGAGACTTTCTTTTTCAGTTTTCAGATTTTTCTAAGTAAGAATTATTATTTTGATGATTAATCAATTAATTATAGTTACCGTTGCATCATGTGGTTGCTGGGTTTCCGTCCTATGTTTATAAGAAGTGGAAAATAGAGTCTATAGTTAAGAACTCTGATAAGTCTTCCATTTTCCAGGTGAAGCTGGAAGTAATGGGGAAAAGGGCGAAAAATGCAACCTTTATTTCTGGGAATGAAGCTGGAAAAATGCTAAAAGAGATTCAGAAAGTTGAGAAGAGAAGAATTGTGAAAAGCACTCTTTGTAATGAAAGAAGTTCCCGAAGCCATTGCTTGGTATCAATCTTGAAATTTGATTTGATCATTATTTGTAAATAATTTCTTAGATTTCCCTTCTCATTCTGCAAGTATCTGTAATTTTTTGGCAGATAATTGTTGATGTTCCTACAGTTGGAGGCAGGCTTATGCTTGTGGACATGGCGGGTTCGGAAAATATTGAACAAGCTGGTCAAAGTGGCTTCGAAGCTAAAATGCAGGTATATATATTATAGATTTTTTTGGGGATTATTTTATAAGTTGAATATCCATAATTATTTATAATTCTTGCTTGCAGACAGGAAAAATCAATCAAGGTAATACATCATTGAAGAGAGTGGTTGAATCTATTGCGAACGGTGATTCTCACGTACCGTTTAGAGATAGCAAACTGACGATGCTTCTTCAGGTGTTGTATATCTGTAATTTTCATGCAAAATGTAATTCTTAATTCATTTATTTTGATATGTACTTATGAAATCTGACAATTTGAAACAGGACTCATTTGAGGATGACAAGTCCAAGATTTTGATGATATTGTGTGCAAGTCCTGATCCTAAGGAACTGCATAAAACTATAGCCACATTTGAATACGGAGCTAAAGCCAAATGCATCGTTCGTGGTCCACACACACCAAAGAATGAGAAAGGGGGCGAAGATTCTTCCTCAGCTGTTATTTTGGGTTCAAGAATTGCAGCTCTAGATCAGTTCATCTCTAAATTACAGATGGAGAACAAAATCAAGGAAAAAGAGTTGAAAGAGGCAAACAAGGAGCTAAAGAAGAAGGAAAACGAGGTTTATGAATTAAGGGCTAAACTTGCAATAGCAGAGGGAGATAATAATGTAAAAGCGCAAGAACTGGCTAGGATAATGGAAAACGAATTAAAAATGAAAATTGAAGAAATTCAAAAGAAGGCGAATGAAGTTGTTGAGATGGAGAAGAGGAAAATGGAGGAGAGGATGTTCAAACAGCAAGAAGAAGTTGAAATGCTGAGGCGGCGGTTGGACGAAATTGAATCTGACGCTTCAATGAAAATGGCTGAAACTGAAGAAGGAAGTGACTTCATGAAGAAGCTGCTGGAGGTGTGTTGTGAAGATGAGTCGGATATGGTTAAGTCAATGGATTTGTCAAAATCCATCGACTTTGAGATAGTGAATGTGCTTCAGAACAGCTTCAGTGAAGGAATACCGAGTTTGCCTAGCAAAGGATACTTGACAACCGTATACGAGGAAGAAGAAAACGAGAGTGAGGAAAATGATAAAGAAAATCTGTTTGATGAAGAAGAAGACGAAGAAGTTTGGAAGGATGTGGTTGAGGAGAAAACTATAGTAATTGAACCAATTCAGGAAATGGATATGTGCGAAAATCTTAAGGGCCGTCTAGATGGAGACAAAGAGATCGAACGATCACCATTTAGTCCTCTGGAAAATCAGCTGTTGATGATGAGCACATCCTGAAGATCTGTTAAGGTTTCTTTTGAAAATGTGTTGTAATTAGTTGCATTCCTGAGTATGCAGTTTGTGTACTCCCGGTGCATGGTTTTAGCAATTTAATGAATGTGTGTTCTCTTGATACTTGTTCATGTTTGAATGCACTATTTGTTTGATGTTGTGTAGTGATATGGTTGTTTATGAATATGTTAAAACCTAAGGATTTGATGGTAATACTGTTTCACTTTTGTGTTTCTTCACCTACGTACACAATCAATACACACACCATGTTTATTGGTAAACTATCCTTTGATCGCAACCTCCTACCAGTACACGTGCCGTTTAGATCTGGCAAGCTATAACAATATATGGAAGATCTCACTTTGGAGCACACAAATGTTACAATTTGAACACTCATTTTCGAATACAAACTCATGCATAACTGATTCTTGCACCCTTCATGCCAGAATCTTAAAAGAATTACAAAAATACACAGTCTAAAACAGTTGCATGTTAAAAACTAGGAGAAAATTCATTAGGGAGGATTAGAATGAAATAAACAGAAGAATAAATGAAAACAATAATATTCAAGAAGAGAAGAGGCCAATGATTAAGAATGGCAACATCCATGAGATGAAAGTGGAGGAAATGTAGGAAGATGAATCCAACTCCATCAAGAAGACTTCATGCTGTCCAATCCAACACTGCCCTGCACACACACACAAGATCGCCGATTTAAACAGGCTGTTCTTAAGCATAAAATTAACCTTCACGAACACGAGGAACTTACCAGAAACTTGTGAATCTCAGCTAGAATCGGCGAAAAATTCGTGCAGAACAGCTGCATGTCGCCGTAAAGGTCACCTTCAGTGCCTAAAACCTCAATGAACTTCTTCCTATCCGGCGCAAGCTTAATGGCAACCTGGAGTTCCATAACACAGATGTCAATATTGTTTCACTTAATATAACAGAATCACATTAGTTATATAAAATTAGGAAATATTATGTTTGAAAGCATCCGGTTATTACCGTAAAACTTGAACTAGCAAGCCAACCGTGCCATTTCTTCAAGGTTTTGCTATATGCATCGTTACAGACTTGGGACATTGACCAATCTTGATGCTCAGATAGATTACGAAACAGCTCAACTAAGAAATCCATTGCTCTGAAACATGCTTATATTTAGAAAATATATATAAATTAATTATTAAATTTATTTATTTTCTTGTATATTAATGGTGCTATGACTTAGACAAGGGAGAATAAAAAAAAAAAAAAAGGCTGGGGATGACTACAATGACTTACCCTGAGTTTTTGGCTATTACAAAAACTTTCCCTGAAGTTTTGAAAAATTACAAAAAATTCCACTGTTATGCTATAAGATTTGGCGTATCATGAATATAAAGTCAAATATTGATCAGAAGTGTCAAATGCAAAATAGGTATTGAAAAAGAAAAAACTAGAGACGATCATCAAAATGGATTGATCTAGATCGATTTAATGCAATTTTTTCCGACGGGGCAAATTTTTTGTAAATTTTCAAACCTCAGGAGTAATTTTGCCTCTATCCAAAAAGGAAAAGATACCTCGTCAACCAAAGAAGGCCATTAGTACAGCTAGATGAAGACTTAGCACTACTCGTTTCGACTTCAGCCTGTACTAACGCGTATAAGTAGTTGAACCTTGTGGTGTTCGAGTTGTACTTATGGTCCAGCCTCTACAATCAACATGAAAATTTGCCTAAAGAATCAGCAAAAGAATTCTGAAAAATAAAAATAAAGACAAGATTTGCAGAAAATAGAAGACAAATGAAAGCTTACAGTTATATTGCCACTGATATCAGATTTTACCACAGTCATAGCAGCTCCGAATTTATCTAATGTTAGGAATCACACGAGTGAGAAGTGAGAACTGAGAACTAATTTCTGAAATCAAACATTTGTACATTATGTACAGCACAGGAGATTAAGATTAAGAACATCGTATATCATATCTGGATCCATGAATTTTGACGATACCATCTCTATTTTCGTTATGAACATCTATTCGATTTGGTCTCGACGGTTACAAATGAATATTTGATTTAAATTCACAGACTCTAATAACCAGTGTTAGGCCAAATCTCAATGTATGTCAGGTGAAGTTTTTGTGTAATTTCTTAAACTTCGGAAGAGTTTCGTATAATTAGACCAAATCTCTGAGTGTTCGTATCGTGGTGCAACTATTCTAAGTTTAAAACATAAGAGAATCAAACCTAAGATGGGAAGAATGAGTTTGCAGAGATCCAGGAAAGGCTTTGTCTGCATATCTCCTTGTTCAGATTTGACATGCTTTAATCCTTCCAGAGAAGGAGCAAACACTGTTTCAGCCATTCTTAACTTTTCTGCAAATAATACTACATAAAATGTATGCCATGTCAAGTTTTTAATCTATAATTCAAAAAGAAAAAATGAACATCAAAATAAATAAAAGTTCAAATCTTTGGAAATCCCATTTGGAAATGATGATAAATGAGATGCAAAACGTTTTATATATTTTTACCCAAATTTCAAGAATATGTGTTGTGACCGTATAATCAAGGCAAGAAAAAACAATTAAAAAGATGAATTATTTTATAAAAAATGATTATTCTTACAAGAGGATTGTGATGAAAACCTGAGATTACTTAGGATGTGTATCCTGGGAAATTATGAATGCCTCTGTGAATTATGCAGACGAATTTGAGTAAATTAAATTAATGGGATTGTAGAATGTAGTGTTTTAATATTAATTAATATAAATTATTGTAATTAAAAGATTTAAAGACAAGAAAAGGAAAGAAAAATTGAAAGTCAATGGAATTTGAAGAAGTCTTTTCAACGTTTTAACTGATTTTACAAATTACCCTTGGTTTTACGTTTGGTGTGCCTATGGCATCGGATTTCCATCCGAAATTAATATTTATAAAATAACAAATAAAAAACGAATATTTTACAAAAGATCCTCTCGCTAGGCTGTAATGGAGAATAAAAACTAAAGTCATCTCGCACTGTCATCAAGAGTTTCATATTTTTTTAATAGTTTTACAGTGAGTACATATTAATTTTTGATAAGAACATATATTCTTGATTGTTTAAATAAGTTTTAGTAACATCTATAATTTTATAAGTATCAATATGAGGAACTCTGACGATCTCGATTGTTTCCCTAAGTTTGATAAGTTGGGCGGCACTTGTAATTTATATTTAAATTATAAAGGTGAAAGTGTAATTTCTTCAACATATTGGTCCAACAAAGATAATTAAATACACATAATTTTGGAAGTCAAAAGAGAGAATACAGAATGTAACAATGAGAAATCCAATTTATAAAAATTATTTTATGAACTTTAATCAAATTTCCATTGCTGTTGTAAAGATAATGGCTACTATATTATATTATTGTACTTAGGAATTTGCTCGATAACATTCAAATGATGGAGTTAATTCAATGGATTAAAATCATATTGGATACCAGCTGGTAAGATCTAACTCATTTTAGGTCCAATAAAAATCCCTTTTCTCACGTTTTATATCATAATAATTTTTTAAATGTGTAAATTTTATACTTTTGAGTAATTACTTTTAAGTACTAACAAAACAAAATACAGCGAAACATATATGAAAATTAAATTTAGCATTCTCCGGAGGTTAATGTTCATGTGTCCACAACGTGTTTCGCTCCATCAACACTTCACTAACATAGTTCGAAGTATGGAAAAATAGAATCATTCCAAAATTTCATAAATATATAATTATATATTAAAAATGATATACATTATACTAAATAGAATCGGTCAATAATATTTATAATACATAAGTTTTTGTATGCAAACAAAGTGCAAAGTGACAGCCATAGTCTCACGCAAAGTACTCCTATGGTTTGAAAAGTTATGTCATAACTTTTTTCATAGCTTTATATAATCTGAACCTATTAAATTCACAATCAATTAATTACCTTCTTTAATTACGTGTTTCAAAATTTCCATGCTTCTTGTACACATGGGCCACTTTCTAATTCAATCAGGTTTGACATCCACACAACTATACAGCCAGTGTATAGGGTAAGTCTTACTATAGTACTTATTGTGGTATTTATTACTCTCAACATTTTCATTAATTGCATGATAAAAATATAAATTAAAACGACTTTTTGACTTTTTCACAATCACTTGCACTCAATTTGGTTCGGAAAATTTCACAAGAAAGGCGAAAAGCTCTTATTAGGTTTAATATATGAAAGTTGCATTAATCTCAGAAGGCTCAAACAAGAAATATCTGGTTAAGCTAACATAATGTCAGACAGGTAAGTTATAACACTCGGTGGTAGCAGTATAGAAATTGATTGACGTACTTAAATTATTTCATTTTCCAAAATGTTGCAGTACAAGAAATTAACATCGAAGGAAGATCATATCATGTCTAAGGTTTTGGGGGGTATTTGATGGCATTTTTAGCAATCTTTTTGGTGGCAGCAAGAGAGAGATCAATCCCACAAATATCAGACAATCTGATGAGATAAAGAAGAACATCAGCAAGCTCTTCTCCAAGGTGCTCCTTTTCTGATTCTTCCCAGTTTTCCAACCCCTTTTCTACCTCTCCTCTCCATTGAAATATTTCTGATAGCTCTCCTACTTCTCCAACCTAGAAAAGGAACAACTACTGAATCATGTTTTTGCCATGAAGTTAAAGACTTTTTCGTCGAATTTTACTTATATTTTTGATCCAAGGGGTATTCATAATCGAAGTTTATCTGATAGTTTCATATCAAACGATGAGAATTACATCACAAGTTTTAACATATTTCGTTGGGTTTTGACAGTTTTTCTATAATGGTGTGATTTCCACCGGCCGGTTTGATGTGAAAATGTGAAATTTAGATAAGAGTTCTCTACTGGATTCTCTAAGTGTTGGTTAGAACTAATAAAAGTAAAGATCAAAACAATTAACTTTTGCCAAGATAGTGAAGTTCATGAAGAGTACCATAGCTAGGAGTAAATTTCTTGGAGTATGATACTTTTCCCAGTCTCTAGCCTTAGCAAATTCTTGCAGCTCCTTCGCGAGCTCCTTCAAACTCAGGTCTTTCACAACTTCTGCTTCTTTCCTCTCCATCTATATGTGTACTATTTGATTTTCTATCAATACAAATTACAAAGTGATCAAATTAAGCTATATTTCCCACAATCAATTTGTATATTAAGAAATTGAAACTAAAATGGGACCTTGAAAGTGGGACAAATTCTCCATATGATGGAGCTTCTCGATCGCTTTGTTTATTACGTGAGATTCTTCTTTTTGCAAATTGGCAACTTATTTTACTTTTAAATTTATAATACACTAATTATGTCAACATGAGCATATTCTTTTTCTAGCATTTTCTCTTGGTTGCTAATATTGTTTTACTTTGACCATTAGGGAGGGTTTCCTTTAATGGTTTGCAATCCATCAAATTTGGATTACGAAGAATAAATTTTTTGGGGTATATACATTTTTGGTTGCTAAACTTTTTTACTTTGATGGTTAGGAATTAAGCTTGTATAGCCCATTATCATATCATGTGCCTTTTTTTTTTTTTTTTTTCCATATCATGTGCCTTTTACTTGAATTGATTTTAATTCTTTATTTTAAATAGAAAATTACTTTTATGGTATTTCATCGGTACTTGCATCTAATATTATGAGTTCATTTGTATTCGTGCCCTTTTACTATTATGCATGTAATTAGATGAAAAGGTGAAGCACAAATATGTAAGAAGATTTCGTCTCAAATCAATGGTTAAAATAACAACTTTTGTAAGAGATTATTGGTCAGTCCATTTAAGCTCTTTTCATGAGACTCCGAAAAATGAGTGGAAAACAAAACTACTGAATTAAATGATAGGAAATGGAGATTTATATAGCTCAACCCCCTTTCTTGTGGAAAATTTAGCCCACAATTCTCATTGTTTCAAAACTCTAATTTGTTTAATGGGTATATGTGGGATGCAACCTCTGCACTTAAAATGCACCACTTATACTTCAAATTTAAGAAAAAACTATAACTTTTGAGTCTGGGGACGATCTTTTGAATATCTTATATAACAATTATTTCTCTAATAATCTCAACCCATTAGCAAACCGTAAGATAAGACACAAAATTAAAACAGAAAAACAAAATCTAATCTTAAGCTATTTCAGCATGAGATCTCCTGTTTTACTCTGTATCCCTAGTAACTTTTTTCCATTTCATAATTAACACAAGCTTCCTTTTTTTTCTCCCTCCAATTTAACCCATAGATTAATTTTTAGTAGGATCATAAAAATCTTATTATAGTGTGAATTTCATACAAATAAAATAAAAAACTATTTTAAAATACTGAAAATCTTAAATGTAAGGAGTCAAAGTCTTTACCCCAAACTTTGGTTTGTATTTAATGTATGGACAAAATTCAGTTTAAGCTCCCTTAGTTAAAAATTGGACTGCATTTAGAAAGTCTTTAAAAGTCATTAGTCTTCTAATTGACTTCAAACTCCTCAGTTACGTTACAACTTACCATCGTTAAAACCACATCAACAAATCTAAATTCAAATTCCATACACTTCTCAGTTCTTATCTGATTAATTTTTACTCTCACTTCAAACACAGAAAACTCGTATCATTTTTCTAAACATGGGATTAAGGAATAAGCTTCGTCTCAAGATCAAGGTACTTGAATGTTCTGTCCTTTTAATCGGCTAATTATTTATCTAGACTTTTCAAATTTTCAATTCTTTTATAGGGTTTTATTGAGATCATGAAATATAGGCTTCATACATCATCTGCGGAAACATGTGACAGTTTCAAGATGCTTTTACGTTGTTGTAGTCACTTGATGAATTGTGGACCCAATCTTTGAAGTGTCTACGATTCAGCAACATGTTGAGTCACTGTACTCGACTTCATTTGATGATCTGATATTTGAATAATTACTCGAAAAGATCAGTCTCTTCTTTCCAAATTATAATTATATTCATCACCGTCGAATCTAATGATCTTGAATTTTTGCAGGGATTTAGGCTAAGGAGATTATTCCTTGGAAATGGGAGAAAAAGATCAAGAAAATCAGAGAATGGGAAGAGGGCTTCATGGATGATGCATGTCTCCCATGGCTACCAAGTTGTGGAGTTGGACAAGCCATTGATGAGGGATGAATTTGATTCAGTAGTGGTGCAGAGGGAACAAACGCAACAACACACTGAGTTGTGGTTTTTTGGAGTTTTTGATGATGGCAATATTGCTCAAGGTGTCACCAAGTACATGCACTCACATTTCTTTCATAAGATGCCTAAAGAGGTAAATATAACACTATTCTTTGATTTGGGTTAATATTCTTGCATAGTCTCTGATTTACCGTAACACATGTTATTATCGTAGTGAATAGACGAATATAATCAGATATTGATCAGTAAGTTTCGATGACAAAAAGGGTGTTCAACAAAAATTAGAGATGAGATCTAAATAACTATGGCAAACTTGTCCAACATCCTTATCTAAATAAAGATTTAAGTGGTGTAGTCACGGATAGGGAAGAAGAGCAAGGAAGCCATGGAAATGGCTCATCGGAGTACACGATCAATGCTCAGAGACAGAGATCAGACAGCGGAGATTGCCCGAAATGCTGGCTCGGCTTCGGCCATGGTGATCAACGGCGAGAAGCTTGTGATGGCGAACATGGGTGGTTACAGAGTTGTGGTATGCGTAGATGGTAAAGCCTACCAAATTTCGACCACACGACTACATTGGTCCCTTAACATGATTTCAGGCATGATTTCATACGTTTCTTGGATCTTATTTTTGAGTGATTAATGATGCTACATGTTTGCATTGAAATATTCATCGTCTTTGTTATATATATATATAGGTGCTTTACGTGTGCCTAAAGGGTCTGCCTCAAGCTCAGAGTTGGCTGTTGGATCTGAAAGAATAGATTCTGAGACTGAATTTGTTATCCTAGCCAGCTATGGAGTTTGGCAGGTTATGATATACTTTGTTAGGAGAATCTACTTTTATTTATTTTAACCAGTAATAAGCTAGAAACTAAAACCATCTACTTCGAGCTTCTGGATTATTTCTGTACGGAAATTTGTTTAGCCTGATAGAAGTACTTCTCAACGGTCAAAAGTTTAAACATGTTCCGGTTATCCAAACGCTCACCACTTTTACGATTCTAATCTCTTCCTTGTGTGGTTTTTTCTGATGTCTTGAATCATATGTGTGCAGGTAATGGAGCCCCAAGAGGCTGTAAACCTGATAGGCCACATTGAAGACCCACAGGCCGCTGCTGAATGTTTGGCATATGAGGCTTTGAATAGAATGAGCAGAAGCAGAATTTCATGCTTAATAATTCGGTTTGATTAGTGATTCGGATATGTAGAGATTAAGTACCTTTTTTGGGGGGTAAATCATTCTTATTATACAACTTTTTACGAGTTGAACTTCTACTCTTTCAAAAGCCGAAGTTTTTGCAAACACGCGCGTAGTAGAATTATGAACTCTTTCCGATTACATGGGCGTGTACTTCTTCAAGAATCAGTCGGAAGATATTCCATACCTGCAAGTGGTTAACAATTGGTCATTAATAGGATACACTATGCTTGCAAACTGCATGGGAATTAGGATAAAGGAAATTGCATTTTAGACATCTTGGAGAGGTTCCATTTCTTTTTTCTTTCGACAACATATGCGAAAGACAAGCCAAAACAAGTCATTACTGCATATTCATAAAATTTCAGCTTTTGCAGCTCATATTTTCCAGTTAATTCCAGAAATACGTTCTTTTACTGCAGCAATGGCCTGAAATCTGAATATATGATAATGCGAACTAGTGTTGGAACTGAGAGGTAGAATCCAGAGGTAGCCCAGCAAACTGCAGATTTAATAATATGACAGCAATGGCCCAACACAACTTATACTTGCATTGAAGTAGTGACTTCAAATGAACCTTCACAGGATCTTCACCGCGTAACCGTTATCCTTCCAATAGAAAACATATTCATATGAAAAAATTGATACACATCTTCATGTTATTATAATTGCTATTATTAAGAAGGATAATTACACTGACAAACCCTGAGGTCTGATCTATTTAGACAAACTTCCTTTGAGGCTTGAGAAATTACAAAAACTTCCCCTGCCTAAGTATTTACTGGATCAATGAATTTTATGATGGAATCTCTAATTTTTTACGAATATCCTACATTGCCCTCGGTACTTAATGATCAATATTTAGTTTTAAATTTATGCTAAAATACTATGCTTTTAGGCTAAACTCCAGAGTGTGCCGGGAAGTTTTTGTAATTTCTCAAAATTCAAGGAGAAGTTCATGTAATTGAACTGAATCTCAGGGTATGTCGGTGTAACGATTCCTATTAAAAAAGCTGACACAGCCCCCCCTTTCTTGAGTAAAAAACGTAATTTACATTAGCACAGCATGATTGAACTTAGGGCATCAATCTCAGACATTACTTCAATCATATACTAACTTAACCACAGTAAAATACTCACGAGGATGTTCAACATTTTATGAGGTCGTGGACTTAATTTATTCTCTATTCTTTACTCCCCAGAAATACATTAAACCTCTAGTACAGTTCTCTAGTAGGAATAATTTACTAAAATTGCTTGTTATTGAAGGTCGAATTCATAATTATAATATGGGCTACTTTTTCCTAAATGCAATACATTTTTCTTTTTGGTGTTTGTTTCCCACTTATATTCTCATTCATAAATTCTAGGGTGAATGATTTTACTAAAGAAACTACGAAGCAAAAGCAATCAAAATTCATCTATGATTGTAGGGTAACCAACTAATTTTAGGAACTTGCTAGTTTATTCAACTCTGTTTCATTTCTTATAATCTTTTTCTCAGACAACAGGAAATGGAAAACATTGCATAATCTAAAATTTCACAGCTTCAAAGTCAAGTCTAACATCTCAATGGAGCTCTTGTTGCCATCCTCTTCATCATCACTTATAAAGATTATCTCCTTAACAGGCTTTTCCATCTGCTTAATCTGTGGATTCCAGTAATTAGAACAGTTTCCTTCCCCAATTCGCTCATTTAATCCAGAATTAAATAAAGGAGAAGTTGATTTCGAAACTTTTTGTTGGGTATCAAAAGATGAGTTTAAAGGTGGCATGGAGTTCAAGACAGGGTATTGGAAAGGACTAACATCTCTCAAGTAAAGATTTGATCTTTTCACTGAACGTTTAGGCCTTTGCAAAGTTCTGCTGTGTTGCCAAAGGGTCGGGATTGTAATTTCATCATCGAGGTGGGACTCAAAGTGAAAAACAAGACTGACATTGTCAAAGAAAATTTTATCACAAACACGGCATGCAATAGGGATTGAGGGGCTAGGATTAGGCCTTCGCCTCTTATAATCAGATTGAACCATGTCTCGGTAATGAAATCTTGGCTCATTTTCAGACAGAAAGCCATATAGATATGTGCAGTAGCAGATTATAAGGAACTCTAAGCTTTTAGAAATGAAAGACATAACGGCAAAAGCAAGAATAGCCGAGGAGTACAGTGAAGAACAATGCATTAGGCTTTAGGAGAAAAAACAGATTTATAGAAACAAACCGATGGCTGTTTCGATGCTTAGCTGTTACTATTATGGCATAGTAAGAGTGGAAATGAACTGTATTTATTGTTAAGCTCAATATGCAATATAGGCGTGAATGGATTAGTTGGAGTCGTTTGTATTTTTCTTACCTAAGCATGAATCTTTTTTTTCTTTTTTGAATTTTAAAAATTTTAATCAGTCTTGGAAATATAATCAACATAAGTGAGTCCAATCCTTCAGTTCCAACCACACTAAACTGAGAGGCTACACGTTCAATTATCAGGCGTCGGTTTTATCTAGAAGAAAAATTTATGAATCCTATATAAAATCACTTATCAATATGCACTAGAAGCAGAATTAGGCTCTGTGAGTCTCATAAGATTTAAGGTTTTCCTTTATAAAAGACGATTTCTGTAAATGTTTTTAAAGTAAACTTTCTTGAAATTAAAGTTTTTATTTACAAAAGACAGTTCCAATAAATATTTTACAGTAAAAGTTTCTTATTTGGAGCATGAATACATGTTTATCTATAATATGTTAATGCAGACAATCTATAATCTTATTACAACTTGTGTTGCCAAACGACATGAGAATTATTCTCATAAAACCTATCATGACTGCTTGCATGGATTTCTCCACCAATCGGGAAAGCAAATAATTGCTTTTAAAGTTGAAACTGAAATATCTATAAGGTACAAATTTACTGAAGGCATTTAATTTTGCTAACTAACATCACAGATTATTTAAATTCATTGCAGATACGGAAATATGACGCTGGATTTCCAGAACCTATGACGTCATTCTTACAATACCATTGGAGTGTGATTCTATTCAAGAATAGATCTTTATGACATTTTCAGGTTTTATTTTCTCTTTATGGTAATTGAACAGTTATTTTTTTTGTTTTGGTTTCTTTAACTTCAATAGCCAGTCATCAATGGGAAGTAGACAAGATTTATGGTGACTAGAGGTTTTAAGTCGCCCATTATTGAGTGTACTAGGAAATATTTCCTATAAGGATCTCACATCTCTAACATATGTATGTTTAGAGTCTGATCACTAAATAACTTTGGTTAAGTGAAAAAAAAGTCCTAGTTTATATCAAGAGAAGATTGCTATTTCCCCTCCACCAAGTATTCTGTGTCCGCCACCACGACAATCTTCACAAACTTAACAACCCATATCACCTATTCAACATCTCCATTCATATTTAATACAAATTATCAAATGTGTGCCTACGAAAAAGTGAGCATGAATTTGCAAGGAACCATCAGAAATACTCTTAAGAATCAAATGCATAATATAATATGACACTTAACCAGTGTATATTGCAGAAAACATGGCTGATAACCAAAACTCGCAACTTCTTAAACATTTAAATTCTGCAGTTAGACTACACGTATAAGCTAAATATAACTCCATAAATTTGGAGTTATTTCTAATGTCTTTGTTTTAGCCAAGCACCCAATACATTCTTCCTTCTAACACCACTGCATTTCCATTTCGTCCTTTATGTACATTTTGTAGACCAAACTCCATATGTAACTAAGAGTAATCGCAGACGATAAGCACAAAAAAGACACACCACAAAAAGCTGAGATTTTTCCAAACTACATAATCTCTTTCTAATCATACATCAGAAAGAACGCTATCAGTTAGTGAATGTACCTTTTGTAAATGCATATTATGCATTCCATCACACTCCAACATCGATAAGGAATGATTTGCCGTGCTGGGTTGCGTATGCTTGCTGTCCCAGAAGAAACATCCCGCAGTAGCCGAGAATGGTTTGGATTGGAAACTGCATTTTAGCCACTGAGCATTTTGCTACAAGGGTTCTGCAATGGCGGATAATTTGAGCATTGGGAAGCTGTGAGAGATTGAATACGCATTTGAAAAGAGATGATCTTTTGATCGGAGAAGAAAAAAGTCCCAATTTTTTAGTTCATATGGCAATTCTAGGGCTTTTGTGAAACTTTGCTTTGAAGTCTTTATGGGTTTAATATTGGTTTTCTATGTCTCTCTCGTAATTTTTCATCCATTTAATACAACTAGTCAAGTTTCTTGTATAAATTCCTATGATTAACGAATAAACCACGCGCATACAACGATATATATTTCTTTTTTTTAAAAAAAAAATTATCGACAAGACAATAAAATTTAAAAATTCACATAAAAAGTATTCTGAATACGATTTAATTTTTTTCCATTAAAAATAAATCAAAATTTCTATCATAATTACGACCTTCGTTATATCACAGCATTCCTCCATCATAATTACGACCTTCATTATATCAAAGCAAACCGATGTAAATGGGACGCAAACTGTTTTCTCGATGACCATATTACCGCGGACGAACACTTTCTCAATGACCGTTAATCCGTTATAGGCCACGGGAGGACAGATTAATTAGGGTTTGCTTTGCAATTTAGGCTGATTAATTAATTATATAACCAAATTACATTTTTGTTCCCATAAAATTAGATCTTTTGCAATTTTAGTCCTATGTATTTAAAATTAGACACATTTTGATCGAGCCAAAATCTCTACTTGGAGTCCGATCGAGAGGTTCGACCCGATCACTCTATTTGTTGATGGGAGAACCGCCGTCCGACTACTCGAGATCTGCACAGGTCGATGTGAACGTGAGCTTCGAGGCCAACTCGGGGAAGGTGGGTGTGAGACCCGGGTTGGCACTCCGACGCTCAAGTCAGGCTCGATGAAGATGATCGAAATGGTTGAGCGGAGAGGAGAGTTAGGTGAGAAAGACTTACCGTGCAATAAATGAGGAGGGACTATTTATACTGCGATGAGAGAGAAGTTACTGCGTCGACGTGTTGGCATGGGGAGCTGACAGGTGCCCCATTATGACCGTGCATTAAATGCGTGGTCGGCCACTCCTTCCTGCTAGTGGAACGGTGTGCTGGCCGGTCGAGAGGAATGGATCGAACAGAGCGGCTTGGAGGCTCGACTATGGGTCGACGATACACGCGGTAACTTATGTGGGGGTAAATGGATCTCGAGCGTCGTGGTCGAGAGGCAAATTCCGATCGAGGTGGGGACGTCGATCGTACACGTGGAGCGCGGTGATTGGTCCAGCTCGGCAGCGGGTACGTGCCACGTCATAAGCCCCCCGAAACATCGTCTGCCAGGGCTGACGTGGCAGCGATGTTTCAGATCCCAAGAGTGGGACCCGCTGTAATCATTGCGTCGTTTCATCTTCTCGATTCCCGCCCATTTTCACTCTTATAAATAGTTCCCTCTGTAAATTCATTTGTTACTTTTGCGAGAGAGAATTGAAGAGGGCTCCGAGCTATTTTTGATCGATTAAAGCGTTCTTCGAGTGTCGGATTTCTGGGTCGCTCGTTTTAGAAGAGGGCAACCTTCGGACTTTCAGACAACAAAAGGTAATAGTTCCGATCTTTAGCTCGGTCTCCTTTCTCTATGCTTTTTATTCTATTTTCGATCGCTTCGAGGGAGAGGTGTACCACTTCCCTCTTCGAAGGCTCCCTCTCTCTCGATTTGTTCGTATCCGACCCAAATAGTAAAACATGATTCTATCGTTGTAGGATGTCAACAAATCGAGCGGAGGCTGCCCCTGAGGGAATGGAAGTGGCGACCTCAAGTATGGGGTCGAGTTCGGATTCATCTGGATCGAGTTCGACATCGGATTCGGAGGCGAGTGTAGAGACAAGGTCGACGAATCCCCAGGGAAGGGATGAGATTATCGAGGTTGTGGAGGTCTCGGAGCCTCTGCCTGAAGAAGAGTCAATGGAGGCAGTTGTGCCTCGGGTATCGGGGGAGGTGACGTCGACTTCCGGTCGACTAGAGGAAGAGGTAGAGAACCTCGAGCCAGAGGGTCGGTTGGTGAACGATCCTCGAGCCATCACTTGTTCGATATCGGAGGACAAGCTCGGGGAGATCCAGAATTGGTTGTTTGGGGGGGCTCCGGAGTATGGGGGTTATCGAGTAATAAGGCCCAGGGTCGGAGACAGGATGACCGATCCACCGACAAACTGCATCGCGATCAATTATTTGGCAGTTAAGAATGGGTTTAGGGTGCCCATTTCCGAGGAGATGGTCGACTTTCTCAACACTCTTAGGATTAGCCCTCTACAGTTGATGCCCAACTCCTATGCAATGGTAAATGGGCTGAGGGCCTTGTTGAGGTGCTTAGGAATGAAGACCAACATATACTGCATTTCCGAGATCTTCCAGGCTGGGTTGACGACCGAGACCTCGAAGTCAGGCCCGAGGTACATTCAGCTTCAGTCGAAGAGTAATTATCGGGTTGTTAGGTCGCCGACCTCGTCGAATGGTAAGGGATGGAAACAAAGGTTTGTTTTCATCGAGTGCGAGAAGGGTTGGCCCGGTCTAAAATATCCGGGGATGGAGCTGGGTTCCTCGAGCGGATCTTCCGAGAGGGCCACCGGGTTGGCCGAACACTTTGATGGCAGCCCTAAGGATGTTAGGAAGTGTGGAGTCGGAAGATATGATCACTCCACAGTCGTTAATAGAATTAGGGCTCGCGCCAGGAGTCAGGAAGCATTTTGACCCTGGTATCCTTATCGAATCTCTCGAAGCATCACACTTACCTGCTTTTGTTGTTGTTGTTGTTGTTGTTTTTTTTTTTTTTGCAACTCTGTGATCGAGTGTAGTCTTTATTGCAGACCAGTACATCATGTCGGCCGCTTTGAACGCGATGAGGAAGGAGATGGCCGAGCTCAAGAAGGCGGCCGAGAAGAAGAAAATGCCTCCGCCGACCCAGACGGAAATAACGGCCGCGACCAGTGCAACGGTCGATGCTCTACCCGGGGTTCTCTCAATGAGAACGAGTGATGCCCCTGAGAAGAGGGGAAGAGCCTCCTCGGGGGTCGAAAACTTGGAAGCCCCCCAGTCCAAAAAGCAAAAAACCAAAAGCCAACCTAAGTCAGGGGTCGGAGCCGACAAGAATAAGGGTCGAGAGAAGACCCCCATGCTCCCAATACCACCAACGCTTGGTCCGATCATCGAGGTCCAGGTCGGAGATTTCTCGACTCCTCCTAACCAGGGTCGGGGGGCTATCATTCCCCGAAACGTTGCGAGTATCTTATCGGGGGTGCGAAGGCCTCCGACCGGATCTTCATCGGGGACCGCTGTGCCGTGGAAGCCCAGCGACGAGGAGAAAAAGATGTTCTTTGACTATCCGATCCTCGAGGAACCCCACTTTCCTTGTGGCCTTTCGAGCATCAACGAGAAAGGCGATCCTAGACGGGTCGGTACTGCGCCCAAGGATTACAATGCGCTCGGGGCATTGTACAGTTCGATCCAGACCACGGTCGACCACAAAGAAAGGATGGCGCTATCCAATGACGAGATCGAGGCGTCGTGGGTCCAGAAGTATTTTGCTATAAGTATGCTTGTAAAATTTTGTTTTTCCCAAGTATTGGATCGAAGTTGCTGAAGGTCGATGATTCCTTGCAGATGGGTCAGGACTTCTTCCAGGTGGCTCGGAGGGGATGGGTTCATCGGCAGCTGAGGATGAGAGCTGAGCAACAGGTCGAGAGGATGAGGATCGAGCTAGAGGAGAAGGACAAGAAGTTGGCTGAGGCCAATAAAGACAAGGAGAAGCTTGATCACGACCTCCTGGAAGCTATTGAACATCTCTCGGAGGTTGAGAAAAAACTGAAGACGGCCGAGGGACGGGTCGCGAAATCGATCCAAGAGGAGGCCAATGCGAGGGCCCGCGGCTTAGCGGAGGGGAAAAGGAAAGGTGCAAAGCTGGCCCTAGATCGATGCAAGAGGGGCCTAGCCGAATCCGTAAACGACCTCGAGCGTCGAGGCGTTTACAGGTTCATGAAGTCCAAAACGTACGAGAAAGCAGTGTCGATTGCGAGCTTCAAAGACGTCGAGGAGGGTTTCAATTTGTGCCTAGCTCAAGTGCAGGCGGCCAAATACCTCCCGATGGATTATGATCAAGAGAAGGTCGGCCTGTTTCAAGATGATCCCCGGCCCGTCGACCCGGTTACTCGACCCCCTACTCCCGAGCCAAACTGGGAGGAAGATGAGTTTGGCTTCGCCGTGAAGTTGGCCCGATCTAGGGCGGCGGGTGAGCCAGACGACATAGTCACCCAAGAGCTCGATCTTGACGCTTCGTTCGATCCGCAGGACATGTGTCTAGAATATTTTGGGGATGGGACCATCATTCCGATCAAGGAGGGAACTGGACCCTAGGCAACCGAGGAAGGAGTCGGAGCGAATGGACTAGCCCTATCTCTGTACTCGGAAGTCTTTTGCTAAGCGGAACTCGATCTTTCAAAGTTTCGACTGTTGGGGTCGGACTTTTGTAGTTGCTGGCTCGAGATTCATCTGTAAATAGGTAGGAATCCGAGCGTTTGTTGCTCCCGTTTGTAAAATCCAAATTTGTAAGAACGTGATCGAAAAGTTATGATCGATGCACTTTATTTTAAATATATTATGTAAGTTCTCTTCTGGGTTTTAATGAATGTCTTAAGTATTCTATCGAGTTTCTTGGACGTTTAACTTTTTGTATTAATCGATAGCTATGATCGAGAAGATGTTGATGCAAATTGCTTTAATCTTTCGGGACATATAAGACATTAGTACGGGTGCCGTAAAACGCAAGTATGTGATCGAGTAACACGAGCGTCAAAAGACAAGAGAAAACTTTATTACTTTTTCGACCAGAAGATTTACACAAATATGTTTACAAGTAGTACTTCTTCAAGTTGTGAGCATTCCATGATCGAGGCAATGGCTGTCCATCGAGATCTTCGAGATGATATGCCCGATTCTTGCCTACCTTGACAACTCGGAAGGGTCCTTCCCAGTTGGCGTCGAGCTTGCCTACATGCTTAGTGACCTCAACCTTCTTAAGGACCAGATCTCCGATTTGAAAGTGAAGTGGTCGCAAGTTTTTGTTATAGGCTCGAGCAGTTGTAGCGCGATATTGTTGCATCTTCATATTTCCTTTTTCTCTGGTTTCGCTTATTGTGTCGAGATCAAAGGCTCTTAGCTCGTCGTTTTGGTGGCGGTGAAAATGAGCCACTCGAGGGGATTGATGTATAATCTCGGCCGGAATCATGGCTTCCGAGCCATACACCATGGCGAAAGGGGTTTGACCAGTTGGGATTCGAGGGGTGGTTCGATACGCCCATAGGACACCTTCAAGTTCATCAACCCAATGGCCTTTCTTAGCTTCGAGGCGCCTACACAAATTTTGTATGATGGTTCGGTTGGTAACCTCGACCTGCCCATTAGCCTGAGGATGTCCGACCGACGTGAACCTTTGGCTGATCTTGAAGTCCGAACAGTAGGCTCTGAAACTTGAACTTTGAAATTGGGGTCCATTGTCGCATACTATGACTCGAGGTACTCCAAATCGAGTGATGATGTGTTTCCAAAGGAAGTCTTGTAGGGCATGAAAGGTGATTTTTGCAACAGCCAGGGCCTCGACCCATTTAGAGAAATAATCAACCGCCACAATGATGAATTGTCTTTGCCGAGTGGCTATCGGAAAGGGGCCAATTATGTCGATTCCCCATTGCTCAAAAGGCCAACACGACTCGATTGGAATCATGTTAGCGGGGTGCTGATGAGTCAGATTGGAGTGTCTCTGGCAACGATCGCACGTTCTCACGAATTCGAGCGCATCCTTGCGTAGGGTAGGCCAGAAGAATCCAGATCGAGATACCTTCAGAGATGATGATCGCCCCCCGGCATGGTTCCCACACGAACCTTCATGGACTTCGGCTAAGACTTCTCGACCTTGTGATGGTTGGAGACACCATTTTGTGGGACCGATGATTGAACGTTTGTACAAGTGACCCTCTTGGTCTAGCGCATAACTTAGTGCACGTTGCTTGAGTCTTCTTGCTCCGACCGAGTCCTTGGGTAAATTGCCATCGTGCAGATATAAGACTATATCATCGAGCCAACAAGGTTCAGCTGTGTCGATGGGATGGACCTCGGCAGGAAAATAATCTATTGATCGAATAGATGATATCATGAAGGTTATGGTCCGATCCTTCGTGCCTAGCGACCCGCTTGCAAATTTAGAAAGTGCATCTGCTCGAACGTTCTCTTCTCGAGGAACTTGTGAAATTTCGAATTCTTCGAATCCGGAGATGGCCTTCTTGACTAAGGCGAGATATTTGATCATTGACTCCTCTCGAGCTTCATATTCGCCAGTGACTTGACCGGCAACCAGCTGTGAATCGGTCAGGACTCGAAGTCTTCCGATGTTTTGCATTTTTGCGATTTTCAATCCTGATAAGAGAGCTTCGTACTCAGCCTCATTGTTTGTTGCAGTATATTCAAGGGCGATGGCATATTCGATCTGTTGCCCGTTCGCATTGGTGAGGGATACCCCGGCCCTTCCTCCAGAAGCGGTCGAGGAGCCATCGACCGATAGGGTCCATACGGTTTGATCAACCTCAGATGCTGAGTGAGGGTCTTTCTCGACCAAGAAATCGGCCAATATCTGCGCCTGATAAGCCACTCGGGGTCGGTACGTTATCTCGAACTGTCCGAGTTCGATTGCCCATTTTGTGAGTCGACCGGAAACCTCTGGTTTGTCCATGAAGGTTCTCAGTGGTTGATCGGTAAGGACAATGATGGGGTGCGCTTGGAAGTACGGTCGAAGCTTGAGGGATGTGTGGACCATTGCGAGAGCAAACTTTTCAATTTCGAGGTAGCGTACTTCCGGGCCGTGGAGAATCTTACTTACGTAGTACACAGGGAGATGCTTTCGATCTCGAATGGCGACAAGCACCGAGCTGATTGTTTCCTTCGATACGGCCAGATTCAGATATAAGGTTTCCCCATCGACGGGTTTGGCGAGCAGGGGTGGGGAAACCAGGTACTCCTTCAGATCTTCAAGGGCTCGATCGCACTCGGGGGTCCATTCAAAATCTTTGATGTTTCGTAAGATCTTGAAAAACGGTAAGTTCTTCTCCGCGGATCGGGCAATAAATCGATTAAGTGATATGATCCGACCAGCAAGCCTCTGTACGTCACGGATGGAGTTGGGGGTCGGGAGCAGTTGTATAGCCTTTATCTTGACGGGGTTGGCCTCGATCCCTCTCTGACTGACCATGTAGCCGAGAAATTTCCCACCATCGACTCCTAAGGTACACTTGGTTGGGTTGAGCTTTAAATTGTACTTTCGGAGGAGGTTGAAGGCTCTCTTCAAATGGTCGAGATGGTCGCTGGCTTTTTCGCTTTTAACCAGCATGTCATCGACATATACCTCGATGGTATCGCCAATCTCTGACTCAAAGACTTTGTTCATCATTCGTTGGTACGTCGCTCCTGCATTCTTGAGCCCGAATGGCATAACCTTGAAGCAGTAAATGCCATTGAAAACAATGAAGGCGGTCTTGGGTTGGTCCTCGATGGCCATGAAGATTTGGTAGTAGCCTTGAAAAGCGTCCATCATGCTCAATCGTTCGCACCCTGCCGTGGAGTCGACCAGCTGATCGATCCGTGGCAGAGGGTAGAGATCCATGGGACAGGCCTTATTTAGGTCTGTGAAGTCATTGCACATTCTCCATTTCCCTCCCGGCTTGGGTACAAGGACAATATTGCATAACCATTCGACGTATTGTATCGGCATGATGTATCTGGCATCTAGTAGTTTGTTGACCTCGGCCTCGATAATGGCATTTCGGGAATCGCTTTGAGAATGCAACTTTTGCTTGACGGGTTTGTAAGATGGATCGACATTTAGGTGGTGTTCGATCACCTTCCGGTCCACTCCCACTAGGTCAGAGGCACTCCAGGCAAATACGTCGAGGTTATCGCGGAGGAATTGTATGAGCATGCATTGTTCCTTTCCCGTTCGACCAGCTAGCCCCAATGCGTGTGATCTTTTCGGCCTGCCCTGGAATTAACTGAATTTCCTCGATCTCTTCCGTGGGCTCGAGCTTTTTATCCTCTTGCTTTTTCCTTTTTGCAGCGTGGGAAGAACACATTTTCTTGGAGTTTTCTGGGTCGATTGCCGATGGATCTGCAAACTCATATTCGATGATGGGGTCGTCACAAAGGAGGGGTACATGCTTACCTGTGGAGGTTTTAGGCTTATCCAAGGAGATGGAGTAACAACTCCAAGCGGCTGATATATCGCACCTCAATTCCCCGACCCCGGAGGGGGTGGCAATTTTACCATTTGATGGTAAGTGGATATGACCGCTCGGAAGTCGATGAGACCAGGCCGACCGAAGATGATGTTGTAAGCGGAGGGCATTTCGACGACAAGATATTCGATCTCGCGTGTGGCCCGTCCGGGTAGAGTGCCCATGGAGGTGATCAGCCGCACTCGACCTTTAGTATAAACCTCTGCTCCTCCGAATCCTGTAAGAGGTGTTCGAATAGGGTCTAGGAGCAATTTATCATGTAAATTTATGCGAATAAGAGTCGAGTAAAGGATAATATTGCTAGAGCTTCCATTATCTATTAAGGTGCGGGATACAGCGAAATTGGCGACATCGAGCGTGACGACCATAGGACAGCTAGGCATCTCGCTCGATTGTCCCGGTAGATCGATTACATCGTTTTCGCTAAACACTACTTCTTCATTGACCCACGCGTCTTCTGGTCGAACTTGCATCACTTCTCGCGGCCCAAAGAAACTTTGAACTGCTGCCCGTCGAGTCTTCTTCCGGACAGACCTCGAGTCTCCTCCGGATGGTCCCCCTGAAATCATGTCGATCCTGCCTAGGCATGGTCGGTTATGCGGGTCGCGCTCTGTCGGAGGCTTGGCTTGTCGTTGTCTTGGCGGCGACCGGTCGTGGTGATCTCGGTTCCGGGCGTTGTCGTCCATTTTTTTCACAAACTCAAGAAGGTGACCTCCCTTGATCAGGCGTTCGATTTCATCTCGTAGTGCATTGCACTCGGAAGTGTTGTGCCCTTTCTGCTGGTGAAAGTTGCAGAATTTGTTACTTTCCCGGGTCTTGGGAGTCTCTCGCATAGGTTTGGGTTTCTTGAGCAGGGTTGGGTCGATGACATTGTAAATCTCGTCGATCGGTCTTGTCAACTGGGTGAAGTTCTTCTGAGGGGCGGATTCGATCGGTGTTTCATTTTTAGGGCGGATATCTTGCCTAACGGGGCGGGTGGCCTCTGTTCTCCGACCTTGAATCGGACTTCTCTGGGAATTCTCCAGTTCCTCAAGTTGCATCCAGTCGCAGGCGGCCGCCTGGATGTCAGCTAAATTCTTGGGCTTCTGCAAGAAGATATATCGAGCGGCTTCAATGCTGATCAAAGCCTTGTGGATAATTGGTCTCAGGAGGTCGATGCTCGGTTCTTCTGTTTTGACCACTGCTTGTGAAAAGCGAGTGAAGAAGTCCCGGAGAGACTCATTGGGGCCTTGTTTGATGGTGTAAAGGTAGGTCGGAGGTAGCTTATCTCCCTTCATGGCAGAGAACTGAGCCTTGAAGCGGTCGACCAAAATCTTGTACGTAGGTATGGATCGAGGGGGGAGTCTCGAGAACCACTCCAGCGCTGGCCCATCGAGGGTGGTGACAAAGATCTTTGCCCAAATGTTCGGGGAATGACCGAACATGCTGAGTTGTATCTCGAGGCGCGACACATGCTTCTCTGGATCAGTTGACCCGTTATACGTGGGCAGCCCAGTGGGGATCTTTTCCTCAGTGGTGGATTCAATGATCGAATCGCAAAACGGAGATTGAGCTTCCCTTTCGCTACGATACCTCCACTGTCGGGCCGGTCGCGGGAGCGAGGGTGTGTGCTGGGGTGATCTAGATCGCTCGTGCCGGGATTGGGTATGCCGGGGAGACCTAGATCGTTCCCTCCGAGTTGAGCGGGATCGGCTAGGGGAGCGGCTATACGAGCCCTGGCTCTCGCTTCGATGTTGGCTACCATGTCGACCGGGACGCTGAGGTATCTGATTCCGGAGGTCATTTGAATTCACGATGTGTCCTCGGTTTGATCTCCTGATTTGGTTAACTCGACCATGGGGCCCTAGTCGACTAAAGATCCCGCTTGAGCTGTGAGGGGATTTGTTACGCGGTAAGGAGCCTCGTATCCTCCGAGATTCTGACCGCCCACGACGGATATCGTTTCCCCGAAAATGAGACAGATGAGACCTTTGTCGGGACGTACCTTGCCCTCGGCGGCTGTCATTCCGACGTATTCTAGAGTCGGTGGGGGTCATCGACCTCATTATCAGGTAGGAACGACAATCGGTCTTGAACCGGCCTTCGAGCACTCCCTTGAGCGGGCAACGACTGCTGACGCGGAAACTGGGGTTGTGCGTTTTGTCCGATTCCAGCCCAATATCCGACAGGTGGCTGGTACTGAATTGGGTGCAGGTACCCGGGATGGTTCATCATGGGTTGGATGATCTCTACCGGTCGCGTTTGAGGGCATTCTGGCATTCGAGGCTCTCTTCCTTCTGCTGCTGCGGCGACAGCTTCATCTCGACAAGCTTTTAAGTATTTGTCTAACTCGGGCGTCGAGTAGACTAGCTGTGGTGGGATGACGGTAGGCGCAGCGACTTGCATGGGAACCTGAGGGAGGACCTCTCGACCATTTTCATCGAATAAGCGGTTGCTAACGAGATTGCGAGTAGTCATATTCGATGGCTTATCGTTGCGTGCTTCCCACAGACGGCGCCAAATGATCGAGCCAAAATCTCTGCTTGGAGTCCGATCGAGAGGTTCGACGCGATCACTCTATTTGTTGATGGGAGAACCGCCGTCCGACTACTCGAGATCTGCACAGGTCGATGTGAACGTGAGCTTCGAGGCCAACTCGGGGAAGGTGGGTGTGAGACCCGGGTTGGCACTCCGACGCTCAAGTCAGGCTCGATGAAGATGATCGAAATGGTTGAGCGGAGAGGAGAGTTAGGTGAGAAAGACTTACCGTGCAATAAATGAGGAGGGAATATTTATACTGCGATGAGAGGGAAGTTACTGCGTCGACGTGTTGGCATGGGGAGCTGACAGGTGCCCCATTATGACCGTGCATTAAATGCGTGGTCGGCCACTCCTTCCTGCTAGTGGAACGGTGTGCTGGCCGGTCGAGAGGAATGGATCGAACATAGCGGCTTGGAGGCTCGACTATGGGTCGACGATACACGCGGTAACTTATGTGGGGGTAAATGGATCTCGAGCGTCGTGGTCGAGAGGCAAATTCCGATCGAGGTGGGGACGTCGATCGTACACGTGGAGCGCGGTGATTGGTCCAGCTCGGCAGCGGGTACATGCCACGTCACATTTAATCCCATTATTTTCAAAAAGTTACAATTTTGGCCCCGTCCGTCAAATAATTGACGGAAAATATATATTTTTTTCCATTAAGTGCAATTAGGGGGTTATTGTTCATTAGGTTATTTTTTGCGAGAGTTTGCTTATTAATACCTGATCATGAATCAACTTTGAAGCATTAATTTGAATGACTCTCATTAAGATAATGTAGTGTTGAAATGAAGTATTACTGTATTAATAAACAAACTCCCACAGAAAATAACCTAATGGACAATAATTTTTCTCACAAATCGCACTTAACGGAAAAAAAAAAATACATTTTCTGTCGATTATTTAACGGATGAGATCAGAATTGTAACTTTTTTAAAATAATGGGACTAAATATGTCTAACTTAAAAAATATGGGACTAAAATTGTAAAAAGCCGAATCCTATGGGACCAAAAATATAATTTGCTCATATTATATTGATCTATTTCTATATGATGTTTAGGTATGTATTTATTTATGAAGGGTGCAAAACCGTGACATGTTATTTAAATACTAGCAATTGGTGCACGCCATCCGTGCGCGTGAATATAACTTTGCACCAGTCCCTGCGTGTGAATATAACTTATATAATTTTTGAGGTAAAAATAATAATAAAAAATAAAAAAAACCTTTTCTGTGAATTACGAAACAAGGCTTTTTGAAGGATGATAAAACATCAAAAAATTAAAATTACCGATCAACCCCATCATAAACTTACAATTGAAAAAACCAAATCAGGCAAAATAAATATATTATGTTAGAAGTAAATTAGCTTTATAAAATCACAAAATCTAATGCATTTATCTCAAGATTATCCCCTCAAATGGCAATAATATTCAAAGTAGTTGAATTACAACAGGACCACATCTATGAACAGTAAGTTTTTCTAGAAAAATTAAAAAAAGAAGTATCAAGACAAATATTTGTTGGATATTACTGAATTTCAAGTTCTTTCTTTTTTCTTTTAAAGCAGCCCAGTAATGAAAATCATACTGGGATTGATTTGGGTAACATTTTCAGACAAAACTGTATCATAACAAGCTTTGGAATTCCATTATTTCCTTTTCCCAGAGCCAATTGTTAAGAGCTCAAAGCTTCTGAGAGTTTCGTCCCTGACGCCTCTCGCGGCGGCCGCACGAGTGAAAGAGGATTTGGGCTCGTATCCGGATGGCTGTCTCTGGTTGGATGATAGACGAGCACCGCTTGAGGTCAGCCTAGCATGTCGGGGCTCGCTTGGCTCCCCAGATGAGCTCGGCCTGCTGCTTGACACAACTGCCCTCTTTGAGGAACTGCCGGTTCGAGATACTCTCCCTCGTTCATTCTCATTATGCTGGAGGATTAAGATAACAAAAGAAACATTCGTTAACCTTCAAATCATCAAGAATCTATAAGTGAATGTACTATAATAGCCCTGTTTATCTTAATTCAAGAACTGAAAATAGGGGTTAAAATTTCTGCATCATCTATATATAATGCCATGTCGAAATAATGCATCATCTCAAAGCTTGACTGCTCGAGAGGAGAGATGTTAAATATTAGATATCCTTATTAATTAATTAATTAGAACCTCAAAAATTTTAATCATTAATTAATTATTGCTCACCGCGTTAGAAGGGGATGCGGCATCCTCAGTGATTCTGTGTCTGGAGTGATCACCATGCAAGGCTGCACCAGAATTGTTCCTTCTTGCGAATGCCTCGACAGCACCAGAAAATCTGTCTCGAACATCTTGTCTCACTAAATTACGTAATATTTTCAACTATTTATTAGTCATTCCAATTCATTGCAGGAGGAAAAAACATTCAGGAGACCAACCAAACCTGGAGCTTTTTCAACTCTATCTCCAGACGGTCCAGGGTTTAATGGTATTTTTCCTGCCGGCTGCTGAAAAGGATGAATATGTAAGATTCACAGCTAATAATGATACTTTAATGTTTTCAGGGGCAAAAAGGTAAATACTAACTCGTGATCTGGAACTGGAGCCAACTTGAGGATACTTCAAAATTGTCCAGTCAAACACATAATCGAATTGATAACCTGTTTCATTTTTGAACAATTCCGAATAAATAAAAAATAGATATGAAAAGGGACAAAAAGAAAGTAAGATGGAAACAATTATAAATATTTCTTAACATATTTATTTACCTTCACGAATAAAGAGGTCACGGAAAAGTCTCTTCAAATATGAATAATCAGGCTTATCATCAAACCGCAAAGATCGACAATAATGAAAATATGAGAGAAATTCAGATGGATAAGATTTACAAAGCACCTGTAAAGAGATACGCCGGTTATTCATATCCACTATTAAGGTAAATGGCGTAAATCATACAGATAAGAACAAGGTTTAGCAAGATGTAGTACTTCTATAGGTGTAAGCATCTTCTTCTCACTAATTTTGTCATATTTCTGCTTCTTAGTGCCTGCTTTCAGTCCTTGCCAGGGAAGGCTAAAGTAAATTAACAGGGAAAAAAAAAAAAAGAAAGAGAGAAAGAAATATCAGAATTTTCATGGCATTTGAAAAGAAGATATAAAATCTGAAGTATGGCTCTTGTATTCAACCTTCCCCTGAGGAAGTACATAAGGACATAGCCGAGGGATTCTAAATCATCCCTTCTGCTTTGTTCTGAAACAAAAATCAGAAAAGAAAATAGTTTCAGTTTAAAAGTATTAGAAAATCAGAAACCAAGGCATTGATCGATGCGATCATAATTGCGCTTACCAACTCCAAGATGGGTGTTTATACTAGCATAACGAGCTGTACCGGTGAGATTTTTATTTTCCCTGTAAACCAGTAAGAAGTGAGACGTATTAATGATATAATTAGTTAAGACAAAAAGATGAGAACTACTCTACATATCATTTCAATTTATCACGAGGACGGACTAAATGGCAATGGTCAATCATATAAACATAAACAGAAGGCTGATGTAGTGTTAATACCTGTATGGTATGTGCTTATGAGTTTGAAGATCTCTGTATTTCTTTGCAAGTCCATAGTCAATAATGTACACCTGTTACAAAGACCGGTTGAGTTAAAGAAGGTACATTCATCAGCTCTGGAGAAACAGCACAGAAGAAAGAGAATAATTTACATCATTTCACTGACAAAAACAATTTTTAACCTCTGAACGTCATATAGGATCATCTATTGGTTTTAACATAGTTTCACAAAGTCAAATGCGTCGAGTTTGTCCCTAAACAACTATACAAGTAGTCGATGAGAATTTACAAGGTTTCATGGAAAGTAATACAACTAATCAGTTCTCACACCGGAAACAAATACTCTAAAATTTGAGTTCAACATGAGGGATCAACAGCCCTATACAGAAGCCAAGACCAATGATAACAAAGGAAAAATAAAATATATGCATAAACGAATGAATAACCATGATGATACAACTGGAAAGAAAAAGTATCATTTAGCAAAGAAAGCAAAGTTACCTGATTCGCTTTACGTCCCAAACCCATCAAGAAGTTATCAGGCTTTATATCGCGGTGAAGAAAACCTCTTGAGTGCATGTATTCCACTCTATTAATCTATATATAGTATAAAAAAGTAAGAACAAACTAACAACCACCACCATGCGAAGAAGTATATTCTATAACAAATCATACTCACCAATTGATCAGCTAGCATTAGAACCGTTTTCAATGTCAGCTTCCTGTTGCAATAGTTGAACAAATCTTCCAAGCTTGGCCCAAGAAGATCAATAACCATGGCATTATACTCACCTTCAACTCCAAACCATTTAAGGTGGGGAATCCCAGCTTCATATGAGAAAAAAAAGACTATAAATAAGTTTGTTCTGGATTGGTACAGAACCAAACAATGATAATGAGAAATGCTCACTTCCTCCCTGAAGAAGCATGTATAACTTCGACTCATAATAAAGCTGAGGGTGTTTAGTCTTCACAGGTTCCTGAAAACAAGAATCCTTGGCTTCAAAGTAGATATCATTAATTCGAAAGAAAATTCAAAATAAGTGTAACTCCGACTGAGAATAAAGTGTAATTCAATTGCACTACCAATAGGGCTCTGCATTATAGAATTAAAGTCACATTTAAGTAACTAAACGCCTAAGGCTAATGCTTAACTTGAACATAGTTCATTAATCAATCGTTCAACAAGATAGATTGCAGAAACCTCATCATCTCATCCTCTACAAAACAAGCCTCTCATTTTTCCTTCTACTTATTGATTTTTCTTTTCCGGGTGCGCTTGGTAACAAAGATTCAATTTTTTTGCTCATGTTCTTTTTTCAAGAAAAAAATAACTCACCAGCTTCACGGCAACTTCTTCTGCAGATTGTATATTTACCCCTGATAGAAACAAAGAACAAACATGCAAAAAAAGTACTTTGGTAAAGAAGTACCCTGAAACAGAAAATAACAGGGATAAAAATGACAATAGAATTACCCAAATAAAGTTCCCCAAAAGATCCACCACCAATCTTCCTCTCAAGCTTAAACTTGCCTCCAACAACATGATCCATAATTGATTTCCCAAAACAATGGCAGAACCCCAGAAAAGGCAATGTTCGTTGATATCAGAATACACCCTTAAATTTATTAACTTCTACAATCAAAAATCAAAATCTCAATTTCCAGACTACACCTTCAGATCTATTTCCAACCCATTAAAGGAAATAACATACAAAAGTCCATTCCCAGTGGACAGGCCCAAAAATCCCCCACCAGATACCTTCCCAAATGTAACCTAAAATCAAAACAATACATACACTGATGGGGAATGTCAACAAATTGGCAAATTTACTCTCAATCAGCCAGGAAAATAAAGGGATACAAAAAAAGAAAAATCAAGAACCACCGAAGTAAAAGGGATTTCTACAATCTACATATTCAGATGAAGAAATTCAACATCTAGGACTACACCGTCGCTGCAGTTAGAAAACCCAGAATTGTTTGCATGGTGGGGCGAAATTCGATGAGAAAAAATTTGTTCTTTTTCAATTACAGACAAAAATATATATGGTAGAAAAACGTTCTTATGTAATAATCTGTACTGTATTTACTATTAAAAGGTGTTCTAAAATGAAGGGTAAGAATTAAGAGAGAGGCAGCGGAAGAATCTGAGGAAACACTACAAGTTGAGAATAATTTGGGTATAACTTATAAGATTGTCTGAGAAAGAAGAGAGCGAGAGAGAGGGTGAAGAGGAACAAAATGACAAGGAAACTGGGAACATGTGAAGATATACTATAATTTTGGGCCTTTTTAGTAAATATTAAAAGTTTTGTCCCCCTGCCCCCCTATTTTTTTTGGAAAAATATTTGAATAGTATCAAAAAGTTGAAAAAATTCCTTTTAGATCCCCAGTTTTGAAAAAGTTCTCATTCAATCCCTAATTGAAAAATAAAATTCCTTTTAGATCCCCACAAACAGTACATGTTCGTACATTGTCTTTAGGAATTGCGTACATTTTTTAGGGAATTGCGTATAAAAATCTCAAAATGTCGTATATACGAGATTCCGGGATTTTTATACGCAATTCCCTAAAAAATTTACGCAATTCCTGAATTATTATACAACCTTGGGGAGTGAAAAGGAATTTTGTTTTTTAATTGGGGAGTGAACAGGAACTTTTTCAAAATTGGGGAGTGAAAAGGAAATTCAGTTTACACTTGGGGATTTTTAAGGAATTATCCAATTTTTTAATACAAGGTTTTCATTTAAAATTTATTATTGACTATTTACTATGATATGTTTTTTTAATTAAATAAATGAATTCTAGATAGTATGAAATTAAATTGGAACATTAGGTTTTTAGAAATTAATTTACTCAACTTTTTTGAAAGTTCTCCAATTATAATAAATTTTAAAAGTTTGAAATATAATTTTGAATGGAAGGGAATGATGATTTTATTATAGTGTAAAATGTTTATTTAATAATTTAGAATTTCTCGTTTAATGTTTATAACTAACGTTTATAATTGCATGAGTTGTTAGTTCGTATAAATCTCAAACTCTAAATATAATTTTATCTTTATTTTTTGAATTTTTCATTCGTAAATTTCATTCTCAAACTCAAGGAATTAGGTTTAAATCAGTTTCATAAATCAAAATTTGGCCTAAAGACATGGAATTATGGAAAACAAGTTAAGTTGGGAGAGAAGTGGGAAGCAATAATAATATGTATTGGTGGATGGAATTAATGTCAACAATAGACTATAATTTATTATTTATCAACCTTACATTTTATGGGTGCACAGATAGGAAATTAAATTCCATTAATATGTTTGCAACAATTTTCTAGTATAGTGTTCACACAAATAATTGTTTTGCTAATGTAAAATAAATAATATTTTTATATAATGATGGACTAAGGTCTACTTAACAAAAATAAACAAATCAATTATAAGGTACAAATATAATTATCAATATGACAATAATTATCCAATATTAATTATGCCTTCAAATCTACAATAATTAGGGGTACATCAATGATCATTAATTAACAATTATTATAAAAGTAGACAAAAACCTCATGTGTTCATACTCAACAGAACTAATAATTTTAGGGTCTCAATTTTCATTATTTGGATTGATACAAGAACGGCAAAGAAATTCAGATAATATTTAGGAGAATTAGAATTAATAAATGAAAATATTTAATCTTAAAAATAGGTGAAAACGCGTAAAAGAAATTAAAGTAGTTATTTTTTTAATTTTATTATTAATGAACATTTATAGTAGGGGCGGGAAAGTCAAGAGGACTGTTATCTTATCTCTTAACAATTTGTTTCAAAATGTGACATTGAATATTATTCATTTAGTTGGAAAGTTTATTAACACAATATATTACTCGATTATTCAAATAAATACACGCGTTCAAATAAATAAGTAAATAACATCAAAATGTGGCATTGAATATCTTAATACAATTTGTTTCTAGACTATCCACATTATGAAAAACATAATGTTGGTTTCGAAAAATAGTCCAAGATTTCCTCTTTGAATCTCAATCTTATGTCTATAAAGTAGATGTGTGAGATAAATAAAACAAAATACAAATCTTTTAATATACTAAAATTTTTAAAAATATCATTTTATCGCGTCGTTTTGTGTTGAATATTCGTGTCAGACATTTTTTACACAACAAATTTTTAAAAAAAAAGTATATATATATCACCATATCCGCATTGCATCATACCCGTATTGTCGTATTCATATTCATACATAAAATATGAAACATATAATCGAAACGAGAAACATAATCTCAAATGAAAATAGTTAAAAGTTGAAACATGAACTAATGTAGCGTTTAAATGTTAATAGTGGAAGTGCGACCCGTCCGCGGCCCCCAACTCCATCGAGCTGGAAAGCAAATAAAAGACAAATCTTTCATTTCCTTTTTTGCAATCATCAATGAAAAGAATTACTGCAACTCCCTAAGATTTTATTTTTCCTTCTTTTACCAAATTGAAAAGACAGCAGTATAGTCAAATAAAGCCAGATAAGATGGCGACTTTCCACTTGAAAAGTTGGAGCAATTACAATTTATAAACCTTTTTCTTTTCTTTTCTATGGGGCTGATATCAAATAATTAAAGTGAAACCAATGTTTTGAAAACCGGACCGGACCGGCCGGTCGGACCGGTTCAACCGGTGACCGGTGGCTGGTCCTGTCCGAATGACCCCTCAAAACCGGTGCAGTTCGGACCACCTCAGGACCGGAAAAACCGCCCGGTTAACCGGCGGTTTTGGTCCTGAGAACCGGACCGGACCGCCGGTTTTCAGAAATTGAATTTTTTTTTTTTTAATGCACATTTTTATGAAAATTTATATTTCTTACAACACGTTTTACAAAAATAAAATTTTAAAACACAACTTTGGTCTTGAAGCAATAAAAACGCGATAAAACAATTGAAAATTGAGAATGAAATTCAAAAAATTGAAAGTTGAAAACCTGAAGGAAAGTGGAGGTCTTGAAGGCTGAAGCATCTCCTTCCCGCCGTCAAGCTCAAAGTGCCGCACTTGTACCTTGAGCCCGCTCTCGACAGCCATAGCGCCGCCGTCAGTCCGGGGGTCTTCGTCGGACAACGCCGTCGCACCAGGTAATAACTTCACTCTATCTCTTTCTTCATTTTTTTTTTTTTTTTTCTGATTATGTGCGAAAAAGTGAATTTTCTGATCTTAATGTTTATGGGCCTTTCATATAATGTATTTTACTTATTGATTGTGTCTATATTTTTCTGTATTCTTGATTTTAATGTTTATGTATATATTTTTTTTTATGTGTATGGTTTTTGGTATAATGCATACTATATGTTTGTGTAATTGTTTGAATGAATTTATATTGTTGGGTATTGTGTTGTGAACTTGTGACTTGTTTCAATTGGTTTCTTTTGTTTGGAATGTTGGATATTGAGATGGTTAATTTTGTTTTTTCGGTTTTTTAGATGACCAATTCCATGAAGAATGACGCAGTTGATGATTGATTGATCAAGAATGTGGAATCATTTCATGAATTTGGTAGCTATAAGGTTTTCCCAGTAATGATATCCAGGAAACAGACAGCAATCTTAAGCTTGTCCGAGTAATGTGGTTCATTTTGTTTGAACTTTGAAGGTTGGATGTAGAATATTGTTGTTATGACTTCTGAGATGGTTTATTTTATTTGAGCTTTGAATGTTGGAACTTGGAAATGTAGATTGTTGTGTCTACCGAAGTTTGAATATTGGATGGAGAAAGTGTAATTTTTTTTCTAGATATTGTGATATATTTTTAATTTTAGAATATTATATATATGTATATATATTATTAAAAATAATAATTATTATTTATGACGTCATACCGGTCCGACCGATGGTTGAACCGGTCGAACCGGTAACCAGTAAGGCCTCCGGTTCGCCCTCCGGTCCGGTTTTGAAAACATTGAGTGAAACTACAAAAGATAAAGATAAGAAACAATTCAGACAGAGAGTGCACAAAAGGGAGATCACTAAGAATGTGTCCGTTATGCATGACCTTCCGACCAATGTTTTGAAAACCGGACCGGACCGGCCGGTCGGACCGGTTCAACCGGTGACCGGTGGCTGGTCCTGTCCGAATGACCCCTCAAAACCGGTGCAGTTCGGACCGCCTCAGGACCGGAAAAACCGCCCGGTTAACCGGCGGTTTTGGTCCTGAGAACCGGACCGGACCGCCGGTTTTCAGAAATTGAAATTTTTTTTTTTTTAATGCACATTTTTATGAAAATTTATATTTCTTACAACACGTTTTACAAAAATAAAATTTTAAAACACAACTTTGGTCTTGAAGCAATAAAAACGCGATAAAACAATTGAAAATTGAGAATGAAATTCAAAAAATTGAAAGTTGAAAACCTGAAGGAAAGTGGAGGTCTTGAAGGCTGAAGCATCTCCTTCCCGCCGTCAAGCTCAAAGTGCCGCACTTGTACCTTGAGCCCGCTCTCGACAGCCATAGCGTCGCCGTCAGTCCGGGGGTCTTCGTCGGACAACGCCGTCGCACCAGGTAATAACTTCACTCTATCTCTTTCTTCATTTTTTTTTTTTTTTCTGATTATGTGCGAAAAAGTGAATTTTCTGATCTTAATGTTTATGGGCCTTTCATATAATGTATTTTACTTATTGATTGTGTCTATATTTTTCTGTATTCTTGATTTTAATGTTTATGTATATATTTTTTTTTATGTGTATGGTTTTTGGTATAATGCATACTATATGTTTGTGTAATTGTTTGAATGAATTTATATTGTTGGGTATTGTGTTGTGAACTTGTGACTTGTTTCAATTGGTTTCTTTTGTTTGGAATGTTGGATATTGAGATGGTTAATTTTGTTTTTTCGGTTTTTTAGATGACCAATTCCATGAAGAATGACGCAGTTGATGATTGATTGATCAAGAATGTGGAATCATTTCATGAATTTGGTAGCTATAAGGTTTTCCCAGTAATGATATCCAGGAAACAGACAGCAATCTTAAGCTTGTCCGAGTAATGTGGTTCATTTTGTTTGAACTTTGAAGGTTGGATGTAGAATATTGTTGTTATGACTTCTGAGATGGTTTATTTTATTTGAGCTTTGAATGTTGGAACTTGGAAATGTAGATTGTTGTGTCTACCGAAGTTTGAATATTGGATGGAGAAAGTGTAATTTTTTTTCTAGATATTGTGATATATTTTTAATTTTAGAATATTATATATATGTATATATATTATTAAAAATAATAATTATTATTTATGACGTCATACCGGTCCGACCGGTGGTTGAACCGGTAACCAGTAAGGCCTCCGGTTCGCCCTCCGGTCCGGTTTTGAAAACATTGCTTCCGACACTGCAAATCCTTCTATGTTAAGTCAGTAGTCTCGGGCCCCTTCATAGATCACTTATGTGTTTGAGTCTCGTTGGGAGTTGTTGAGAATCAGTGACAATCCCTGGGTGGAAAAAATATAAATAAAGATCTCCACGTAAATTAAATGGATGTCACCATAGGTTTCGGTTAATGTCGACGAACATATATAAAACCAAGTGGTAGGTGCCCTAAAAGAGACCTAAACACTGTCCAGTTCCTAGTAGTTGGTCTCAAGTCACCATCTTTCTCTATATTCCATGCCGATGTGCTTATAATAAGACAGACAGCATGCCTGTTAGCACGTTCTGCTTTCAAGAGCCATAAGCTGAGATGTTGCTTCAATCTTGCACTAATATTTCCGTAATTTTAATACACTGTTAAAGGCCAAGCAGCTCTCCTTCTCTCAGTTGGTTAGAGCACCCGTTCAAAAAGCGGGAGGTCTTGAGTTCGACTCTCATCGAGAGATCATTCATAAGTATCTAAAAATAATTTTTTTTGCCATTTTGGATATTTCAAAACTAATTTTATGAAATAAAGTATTTATGATAAATCCTTGTTTGTTTGGGCATGAGGGATGTGGGTTTGAACTAACAACCTCTTCTTGGAAGTTGGAACTTGGAATCAAGAATTTACCTCAAGAGATCTCCAATATATACATTGTGTGTGGTTCAAAATTAATCCTTTAGCCACAAAACAGTTACATTAACAATGAATTAGTCTCTATTGATTGACAGGGGAAAGAAATTACACATCAACTATGAGGAGGAAAAAAAAATGGCGAACCTGCCAATCAAAGGTACATATACTTGGGAGAACCTGCCTTCATCATGAATACTTACAGTTTAAGCACAGCAGATGAAAACAGCCCATCAAACCTATCACTTCAAAAGAACTTTGGAAAAAAAACCTCATTGTGCAATGCTTTTACTGTGGTCGTCGGATGTTATCAACAGATTTGTGACTCTACGAATCGTCTGGTTTTTCTACTGTGGGAGGAAGTAAATTCAGAAAGCTTCCTTGGGAAGGTTGAACCGATGCTGAATTCGATTCCTCATCTATGAGATTTTACATTGAGAGTATAACTTTATAAGCCAAAAGAAGGGTCCGTATATATGTTGTGGTTATCACGTAGAAGAAGAACATATTGTAGCAGAGGAGGAAAAGGAAACATACTGAATAGAGACTTACACATGCAGTTGGTCTCTTGGGTTTGGTGCTCTTCTTCTTCAATTCAGCTGGCAGTGCCCAGAAAAAGATTTCAAAACCAGTCAACAGTTGTTACGTTAAATATGGTAACTAGAAAATAATCAGATTTGTGATTCATAGAAAGAATTTGAAAAATCAAATGCAAATGGAAACACTAACGAAGAGCAACCACTCACAAGTCACAACCAATGATAATAACAAGTGTGATATGGAATGTGAAAGAGCAAGTTATACCTATTCCAGGAACTTCGTGTTCGTTCACGGTTTCAAAGTTCTTATAGGTGTGGCCCATAAAGTTGACGTCTTTAGATGAGAGCATCTGCATCATGAAAGAATAAAAAGATCTGAGAACCAATGGAACTATCAAAACCATATTCAGTATGTTGGAATTCGTCAACCCTAACGCAGCGGAAGTTAAAATTTTTAGGGATTATAAAACAAGTTTTATCGGAATTCCAATTAAGATCAGCCTTTATTCAAATTTACGATTTAAGCGGAAGAAGAATCAAAAACCTCTTTCGCTTCCAGTTGATGGCGATGACAAGAAGGCTTTCCAAAACCTACCCGGTTCTCTTCTATCCGATCTTCTTCCAAGAATCCCACGCAGAATTCCTCTAAGGTAGTCCACGACTCGTAATTGAATAACTAATCAATTAGCACACTAGAACACTAATTAGATATTGATTATCTAATAGTATTCTCAATACTGTATTGAGAAAAGAGAGAGAAGAGAGAGACTTGGAGAGAAAGCAGAAAAAGAAGAAAAACAACGATGTTTCTTTTCTCCTCCAAATCTTGCTTTTAATACATAACCCTAGGTCAAAAACCCTATGGGCTGGTCATGGGCCTTAATTTAATTCCTACTAATTAATTAAAGACCCAATACTCATTTTAATTAATGGACTTAATTTAATTGCATTAATTAAATCACAAGTCCAATCTAATTAAATTGGTGGACTTAAAAATTAATTACTCTTAATTAAATTTCAAGTCCAATTAATTTAAATACACTTATTTAAATTAATGTTAACCCTTTAACATCTATCCTCGATAGCTTAACAATTAAGCATAAATTAATTAATACAATCATTAATTAATTACTCTCTCATGTTGTAAATTAAACTCTTTTAATTTATCGATCAATCTCCATTGATCTTCAGATAATCGTGTTGTTCAATTCGAGTCATTGTGTGACCCCTTAGGTTCACCAATGAATAGCAGTAGGCCCACATTCTTAATGTAGTATTTTAGATAACCATTTATCTTATTGATTTAATTGAACTCTTTCAATTAATCACTGTTTAATTAAAACTCCTTTTAATTAATCAGTACCTACAGATCATGATCGATGTCTAGTGACAAGCTCATGACCACCCATCCAAAAGATGAAGTTTATATTGTGAACCTTTCAGTCTCATGGATACCGTGAGATAAGATCCTTCTATCGTCTAATCCCCGATTAGGACCTAGGGCATGGGAATAATAGAACCCTATTAGTCCTAATGCTATGAATTAATTCTAATAGCAATTCCATTTGATCTAACACTCTAGGAAACCCATTTCCTAATTTAGATCTCACTACCTTGCGCAAGGATTTAAGTGGAATGTGCTACAATAGAACTCATGGGTGATTCACTCGTTCTTCTAGACGAGCGATAGATTCTATGTTGGCCTCTCATATGCCCCCATACATGATTCGAACAACGCCAACATACAACCATAACGAGATTCATGGAACCCATGAATCTCTAGGCGCATATCAAACATTGCCCTTGTCATGCACAGAGCATCAATGGAGCCTCAAGTCTAAGGACCATTTAGACACTACCATAACTAGGGAACCAACCTCATCATTAAGGCGCAAAAGCCTTACCCCATTGAGGTGTTCCTGTCGGGATCCTCAGTGTACTTGTTCCCTAACAAGCACCCCCATACGCGTGTGAATGTCTCTACATTCAATACTTATGAAACAAAGTAACCTTTCTAAAAGGCACGTCGTATGAGCAAGTCTCAAACGAGTCAAGTCAACATCCCCGTGCTTATTAGACTCTTCGACTTGGAGTTGGTTTAGGTCACGCCATAGAGACTTGTTTCATAACCTCCATCCCTATGCGAGGTCAAGTCCCGTAGCTTAATGTGACCTTGGGGTTTCATCCATACACAAACAGTTATAATATGCAATTAATAAACTTGAATGAGACATGATGAATTGGCCACATAGAATTAAACGACTATGAAACGTTACATTTATTATTTCATTAATGTCACAAATTGCTGCTAATAAGAGTAGTTTACAAAAAGAGGCCTAAACTATTTGGCTCTTCTAGGGCACTACTCTAACAATCTCCCACTTGCCCTCAGAGCCAATTGCCCATAGCCTTAAGACCCATCTCCTGGAGATGTCCTTCAAAGACCTTTTGGCTAAGAGGTTTAGTAAGTGGGTCTGCTACGTTTTCTGCCGAGGGTACACGTTCCACAATAACGTCGCCTCTTTCTATGATTTCTCTAATTAGATGAAATCTTCTTAGGATGTGCTTTGACCGTTGATGAGCTCTTGGTTCCTTTGATTATGCAATCGCTCCGTTATTGTCACATAAGACAACGATCGGGTAAGCAATGCTAGGCACTACATCCAACTCTTGGATGAAGTTTTTCATCCACACACCTTCTTTCGCTGCCTCTGATGCAGCTATATACTCCGCTTCACAAGTGGAGTCGGCAGTAGTTTCCTGTTTGGAACTTTTCCAACTTACTGCACCACCATTTCACCGGAATATGAATCCGGACATGGATTTAAAGTCGTCTACATCCGACTGGAAGCTTGAGTCGGTGTATCCTTCTAATTTCAGTTCTCCCTTTCCACCGTATACAAGAAATAAATCCTTAGTCCTTTTCAAGTACTCAAGGATGGATTTCATGGCAGACCAGTGACTCTCACCAAAGTTTGACTGAAATCGACTTGTAACGCTCAAAGCGTATGCGACATCAGGTCTAGTACATAACATAGCATACATTATGCTCCCTATTGCAGATGCATAGGGTATAGGAGACATCCTATCCTTCTCTTCTTCAGTGTTAGGACACATTGATTTAGAGAGGATCAACCCATGTCTCATTGGTGGGAATCCTCTCTTAGATTCCTCAGTACTGAATCGTTTCAGTACTTTGTCTATGTACTGAACTTGGGACATACCTATTAATCTCTTTGATCTATCTCTATAGATTTTTATACCGAGAATAAATGAAGCTTCTCCCAAGTCCTTCATGGAAAACTGAGTAGACAACCAAGTCTTTGTTGTTTGTAGCACATCTTTCTCATTCCCAATGAGTAAGATATCATCTACATACAACACCAAAAATTGTATGACTCGCCCACTGATTTTCTTGTAAACACATGGTTCATACTCGTTCTTGATAAAGCCAAACGATTTGACTGTCTCATCAAAACGGATGTTCCAACTTCTAGACGCCTGTTTGAGTCCATATATGGATCTCTGGAGTTTACAGACTTTCTGTTCGCTCCCACTGGATATGAAACCTTCCGGTTGTTCCATATAAATGTCTTTATCTAAATCTCCATTTAGAAAAGCCGTTTTCACATCCATTTGCCATATTTCGTAATCATAGTACGCAGCTATGGCTAGAAGTATCCGAATGGATTTAGGCATTGCTACAGGGGAACACGTTTCCTCAAAGTCAACACCTGGCCTTTGAGTGTATCCCTTAGCAACCAACCTAGCCTTGTAGGTTGCCACTTCTCCATCAGCTCCAAGCTTTCGCTTGTAGATCCATTTACATCCTATAGCTTTCTCGCCTTCAGGAAGATCTACCAAGGTCCATACCTTGTTGGAGTACATAGAGTCCATTTCGGAATTCATAGCTTGCTGCCATTTCATCGAATCTCTATCCGATATTGCATCATCATATGATCTTGGATCACTATCCGATTGACCGGTTTCAGTTAGCAAATTGAGTCGGTCTGGCGGTCTAATTGTTCTCACAGATCTGCGAGGGCTTGTGTTTACTTCTTGTTGTGGGAAAGAGGAAGGTTCCATTACTTGATCATTTGTAGGTTCTTGTTGAACTTCAGTAAGTTCTGCAATCTTGCCTGACTTTTCAACTAGAAACTCTTTTTCTAGAAAAGTGGCATTCCTCGAAACAAACACCTTTTGTTCCGAGGGATCATAAAAATAGTAACCCACAGACTCTCTAGGGTATCCTACAAATTTGCACAAACTGGATCTGGAATCCAATTTGTCTCCCACTAGTCTTTTGACGTATGCAGGACATCCCCAAACTCTAAGGTATGAATAAGTAGGGGGTTTTGAAAACCACATCTTATATGGTATTTCGGGCACAGATTTGGAAGGAACTAAATTAATTATCTTCGCGGCCGTTTCAAGGGCATAGCCCCAAAACGATACTGGAAGATCCGTGAAACTCATCATGGATCGGACCATATCCAATAAAGTCCGATTTCGTCGCTCGGAAACCCCATTCAGCTGAGGAGTCCCGGGCGGAGTCCATTGTGAGATAATCCCATTATCTTTCAAATAACCAATAAAGAGATCACTTAAATACTCGCCACCTCGATCTGATCGAAGAGCCTTAATTTTGCGATCTGTTTGGTTCTCAACCTCTGTCTTAAACTCTATGAATTTCTCAAAGGCCTCAGACTTATGTTTCATCAGGTACACATACCCATATCTACTGAAATCATCAGTAAATGTGATGAAGTAATTACAGCCGTTTCGGGTACTAACATTTAGTGGTCCGCAAACATCTGTATGGATCAAATCCAAAAGATTTTGGCTTCGCTCTACATGCCCTTTAAAAGGGGACTTAGTCATCTTTCCCTTTAAACAGGATTCACAAGTGGTTAACTCGTTTAGATCATTCGTACTGAATGATCCTAAGTTAACCATCTTTAGAAGCCTATTCTTGGAGATATGTCCAAGTCTAGCATGCCAAATCTTTGCTGAAGTTTGGTCATTTGATTTTCGTTTGTTTTCTCGTTCGACATTTAGGAGATTTAAATTAGTATTAGTTAAATACAAACCATTTTGTAAAGACCCTAATGCATGTGAAGAACCATTCTTCAAAATGTAAAACATAGCATTAGTAATAGAGAAGGAAAAACCTTCCAAGTCTAGTACAGGAATGGAAATAATGTTTTTAACTAACTCTGGAACAAATAAAACATTGTTCAATACTAAAATAAAACCATCTCCTAACATTAACCTAACATGTCCTATGGCCTTTGCTGCAACTCTTGCTCCATTGCCCACTCGAAGAACATGTTCTCTTTCATCAACCTCACGGACGTTGCTCATTCCCTGTAACGTATTATAGATGTGAGAAGCGCATCCAGAGTCTAATACCCAATTATTAGAATTGAATGAAAGGTTAATTTCGATGAGATTTATACCTTTTGTAAGGGTAGCTAAGTACTCCTTACAGTTCCTTTTCCAATGCCCTGGTTTCTTGCAATGAAAGCACTGATCCTCAGCTTGATTGGTCTTTTTCTTAGTGTTCGCTTTCTTAACCCCACCGGTGGGCTTAAGGGTCTTTTTCTTCTTTTGGAAACTCTTTCCTTTGCCCTTCTTAAGCTTTGCAGCCTTAGTCTGGGATGAAGATGAACCTACTAAGAAAACAGCTTTGTCCTTCTTCATAGTTCGCTCGGCAGTTACGAGCATGTTCATCAGTTCCTCAACTGAAACTTTAGCTCCATTCATATTGAAGTTTATTATGAACTGTTTGAACGAAGGTGGCAGAGAGGTTAAGATCAAATCTATGTAAAGCTCATTATCCATGATCACCTCGAGACTTGCAAGCTTTTCAATAAGGCCTAAAGCCTTAATGCAGTGTTCATGAACACTTGATCCCTCAGCCATCTTGAGTGAGAATAACTCGTTAGATGCCGCGAATCGATCAATCCTATTGATGGGCTTGTAAATCTGTTCCAAGTGAAGATGGATCTCTGACGAGTTGCGCATCTCAGCATGCTGCCTCTGCAACTCGGGAGACATAGTGGCAAGCATCAGACATCTAGCCTGTAGATCATCTTCTTGCCACTTGAGAGCTGTTTCCCTCTCATCATCTGCCATGTCATCAGGTATGACATCGGGAGGAGACTGTGTCAATACATAGGTCCTCTTTTCAGAATCCAAGACAATCTTGAGATTGCGAAGCCAATCAGCATAATTCGAGCCAGTCAATTTATTGGCCTCAAGGATAGCACTAAGTGGATTTTTAGACATCACGATTTTAGCAGAAAATCTACATGTAAGCAGAAAACGTAGTATGAGTGACTGATATGAAATAATAACAATTACAAATGATATGGACTTTTATCAAATGTTGTCTCCCACTATATTAATCAAACTCCTTTGACCCCCTTATAGAATTTAGAAAAATCATATTTTTCAAATAGTGGGTATTAAGATCCTCAAGCACTTATCATCGGACCCACGACTCGTGAGACATCCGACTTTAAGTCTTAAGGTAGACGATCTTATCATCAATTGTATCTCTATACAACTCCTAATATTATTTTGCATTACCTTTCATATAGACCCACGACTCGTGCGACATCTATACTAATTAGTATTTAAATCCGGCCCATCAATCCATAAGATTTCTCCATCGCCATTATGAATATCCCACGCCTCGTGGCCAATACCATAATTTTGACTTTGAAAAATTGCATCTTTTATGCAAAGAATTATTTTAGTTCAATTAATCTCGTCATTTCGTATCCCACGCCTCGTGGCCAATACTTAATGATTCGATTAATTCTAAAACAAATAATTCTATTGACGGAATGCTTGGAAATTTATAAAATCGAATTTTATCCTTCAATTTCCATTTGGATTTAATATTTATTTTGTCTGAGACTATCTAAGACGGTTCGGGGTTTGAGAATTTCGAAAATTCCACCAAGACTCATCAATTGTAATTATTATCTTGTTTTATCTTTATTTAATGCATGAACACATTTATGCACATAAAGATAACATTCATAACAAGATAATAAAAACCTAGCATGCTCCTACAAAAATGGATAATCATGGGCTTCCTATGCATGGTCCATAATAGCCATTTTATGGACCATGGTTCTATTCATGCATCAAACGGAATTAAACACACAAAGAGAGCACTTAAATAGAACCCTATTCTATTACATCAATATAATTGCACCCAAACACTTTTGGGGCCTTGATGGACTTCTTATTCCGTTGCTTGCTCCGTCTTGTTTCTCCATCTCCTAATCTAATTAGAGATCTCACCCTAAAACTACTCTCTTTACAAAATAAAGGGGGATTACATTTTAAGGGGGAGAAAATAAAAACAATGCTTACAACAATTGAATAAGAGGCTCGCAGGCGCTCTCGTTAAAACCAATATCAAAATGCATAAATAAAATAAAACCATACATAGCGCAAATAAAGCCCATGATTGATCCAACCATACATCCAATGCATTGCATAAAATAAATTTACCAAGTAAATAGTCATTATGCGATTTAAAGTCTTTAAATAATTTCTAAAATTATTTATTGACCAAGGATTATCTTTTAATTCCCAAATTAAATTAATCCTTCAAATTTTAATTAAATTGAATTCTCTAACCCAATTTAATTCCCATTAGATCTCTATCTAATATATCATGCTTCTATTTTAACAATTCTATTTTGGGCAAAACCAATTAATTTTCAAGTAAAACAATTTTACAAAATTAATTATAAACATTTAGTTTTAAAACAATTTTAAAACTGTTTCTGTATAAGGTAAAATCAAATTCTAGCCCAAATTGGCCAACAAGCAATACTGCTCCAGTGGTTGGGAGTTCCTTTAACAAATTTGAGGTCTAAGGTTCTAATCCTACACCCTCAAATTAATCTAATTGTTTTGTTAAAGTGGGCTCATCCGCGTGGGCCTTGCAGAGGCCCAGATCAGGCGGGCCGTGGCCCATTCTGCCGGACTCGCACGCTGCGGGACAAGCTGCGACTTGGGCTTCAACAAAGCCCAGTCCGATGCATACCCTATTCCGGAAAGGGCCGCGACTTGGGCTGCAAGCAAGCCCAATTCGTTGCCCTGAAGCAGCAGTCACACACGCACAGACTGCATACTGTACAATACACGATGCACTGTACATATTTATTTTAAAAGAAAATATATATAAATTATAATTTTATGAAATCATGAAAAACAATTTTTCGATTTTCACAAAATCTCATAATTTTCATATAAGTTTTAAAATAACAACTTTTCTTCAAATTTTAAAACTCATGCCCAAACGAATCTCAAATTAAAACAAACATGACACGCATCAAAATATTAATCAAATTAATACAAGGAATTAAAAATCGTAAATCAATCAAAGTATGGCTCTGATACCACTGTTGGAATTCGTCAACCCTAACGCAGCGGAAGTTAAAATTTTTAGGGATTATAAAACAAGTTTTATCGGAATTCCAATTAAGATCAGCCTTTGATTCAAATTTACGATTTAAGCGGAAGAAGAATAAAAAACCTCTTTCGCTTCCAGTTGATGGCGATGACAAGAAGGCTTTCCAAAACCTACCCGGTTCTCTTCTATCCGATCTTCTTCCAAGAATCCCACGCAGAATTCCTCTAAGGTAGTCCACGACTCGTAATTGAATAACTAATCAATTAGCACACTAGAACACTAATTAGATATTGATTATCTAATAGTATTCTCAATACTGTATTGAGAAAAGAGAGAGAAGAGAGAGACTTGGAGAGAAAGCAGAAAAAGAAGAAAAACAACGATGTTTCTTTTCTCCTCCAAATCTTGCTTTTAATACATAACCCTAGGTCAAAAACCCTATGGGCTGGTCATGGGCCTTAATTTAATTCCTACTAATTAATTAAAGACCCAATACTCATTTTAATTAATGGACTTAATTTAATTGCATTAATTAAATCACAAGTCCAATCTAATTAAATTGGTGGACTTAAAAATTAATTACTCTTAATTAAATTTCAAGTCCAATTAATTTAAATACACTTATTTAAATTAATGTTAACCCTTTAACATCTATCCTCGATAGCTTAACAATTAAGCATAAATTAATTAATACAATCATTAATTAATTACTCTCTCATGTTGTAAATTAAACTCTTTTAATTTATCGATCAATCTCCATTGATCTTCAGATAATCGTGTTGTTCAATTCGAGTCATTGTGTGACCCCTTAGGTTCACCAATGAATAGCAGTAGGCCCACATTCTTAATGTAGTATTTTAGATAACCATTTATCTTATTGATTTAATTGAACTCTTTCAATTAATCACTGTTTAATTAAAACTCCTTTTAATTAATCAGTACCTACAGATCATGATCGATGTCTAGTGACAAGCTCATGACCACCCATCCAAAAGATGAAGTTTATATTGTGAACCTTTCAGTCTCATGGATACCGTGAGATAAGATCCTTCTATCGTCTAATCCCCGATTAGGACCTAGGGCATGGGAATAATAGAACCCTATTAGTCCTAATGCTATGAATTAATTCTAATAGCAATTCCATTTGATCTAACACTCTAGGAAACCCATTTCCTAATTTAGATCTCACTACCTTGCGCAAGGATTTAAGTGGAATGTGCTACAATAGAACTCATGGGTGATTCACTCGTTCTTCTAGACGAGCGATAGATTCTATGTTGGCCTCTCATATGCCCCCATACATGATTCGAACAACGCCAACATACAACCATAACGAGATTCATGGAACCCATGAATCTCTAGGCGCATATCAAACATTGCCCTTGTCATGCACAGAGCATCAATGGAGCCTCAAGTCTAAGGACCATTTAGACACTACCATAACTAGGGAACCAACCTCATCATTAAGGCGCAAAAGCCTTACCCCATTGAGGTGTTCCTGTCGGGATCCTCAGTGTACTTGTTCCCTAACAAGCACCCCCATACGCGTGTGAATGTCTCTACATTCAATACTTATGAAACAAAGTAACCTTTCTAAAAGGCACGTCGTATGAGCAAGTCTCAAACGAGTCAAGTCAACATCCCCGTGCTTATTAGACTCTTCGACTTGGAGTTGGTTTAGGTCACGCCATAGAGACTTGTTTCATAACCTCCATCCCTATGCGAGGTCAAGTCCCGTAGCTTAATGTGACCTTGGGGTTTCATCCATACACAAACAGTTATAATATGCAATTAATAAACTTGAATGAGACATGATGAATTGGCCACATAGAATTAAACGACTATGAAACGTTACATTTATTATTTCATTAATGTCACAAATTGCTGCTAATAAGAGTAGTTTACAAAAAGAGGCCTAAACTATTTGGCTCTTCTAGGGCACTACTCTAACACAGTAATGGAAATCTGATGTTGAAAAAATGTCTATCCAGGACCAACTGAATTAACACAATTTTGGGTAAAAGGAAAATTTTCTACACAATTAGAATTTAGTCTGGTTGCTCGAAGCTCTTACACAACATCCAATTGTCAGGCCAGTTCGACAGAAGCTTAATTAAGAGGATTATTAGGACTTTGATAGATCCAAGTGTTGTGATTGATATAGTGAATTAGGATTTCTGCACAAATAAGTATTACAGTTAATTTATGATTTCAGAAAGATAATGGCATCATCAACGAACCTTCCTCCAGGGACCTGATTTTGCACTTTATGGTACTTGATTGTCGGCCTGCAAAGAATGAATGCAGCTTTCATTTGATACAATTGATCCCATTCAATGCCTTTGAACCATGGGTGAGCCTGGGAAAAATCAGTGAAACAGGTAACTTCAAGATCTGTTCGGCATTGTGAACCATTATTAGAACATCGAATTAGACATATTAAAATGGACACCTTAATTTCATTAGCTCCTCTTGTTCCAAGCCTTTTCTCTACGTTACACAAGAGTTTACAAGTAAGATCTTTTGCCTCTGGTCATAGTTTCGCCTCTTCAGGAAACTTTAAATGAGTTCTCCAGTTGACTATCTGAACAAAAATAAAAGAGAAATATAAGGAGTTCTTTAAGTGGTTGCACAAAACCTTAGCCCGGAGAATAAATCCATTAACCACTTAGACCAACCCCCGTTGGTTTTTTTTTTATTTTTTAACACAATTGATAGTACCTTAAATATCCAAAATTGACATAAAAAATAAGAATAATTACGAACAACTCCCTGAGGTACAACGAAAATACATTCCCCCCTGAGAGTTGAGAAATTACAAACACCCCCTGAGGTTTACATTCTCTCTCACAAATGGTCTCAACCGTTAATAATGGTGTTAACTTTTGATGATGTCAACAAAACTATTTTTAAAAATTCCGATCCTACTCGTAGGGGGTAAATTGTAATAATATTTAAAATAAGATGATATGTTTGTAATATTAGTTAAATTTATATTTATTAATTTAAAAAATATAATTTAATATAATATCTATATTTTATCTATACGTATAAATCAAAATAGATATTTCATGCATATTTATTACGTTCCTTATGTTTATATTTTAGTTTTGTGTATATTTTCCACAAGTTTATTTAAACTTATTTATTTGAGAATAACAAATTTTTCCTCTGAAATAGAAAACTATAACAAGCACGCCAACATGAATCAATGCATTAATAAATTCATATAAATATTCATCAGAGTTATTAAAACAAATATGCATGCCCAATATACAAAAAAAAAAAATATATCAATATTCATAAACTCTAATTATGAAATTAGTTTATCATAAAAATATTAAAATATCGTTAAGTAACAATTTTTTGAAAGAAAAATATTAGATAGTTATAAAACTCAAGTACTTCCATCAATCCCCCAAAAATTTCAGTACTTGCATTAACCCTATTGTCTTTGGATTTTTCTTTCATATACCCCCTTGAGTTTCAATATATGAAGAGTAAAATAGTAAAATCACACATTCTGTCAAATTTAATGGAGGAGATAACAGATCAGGGGAGAATTCGTAATTTCCAAACCTCAGGGGAAAATATGTAATTTCGCCATATCTCGGGGCTGGTCGTAATTATCCCTAAAAAATATTTATTACATGATATTTGGTGGGATCAAATTTCTAACAAATATATAAACTATATATTCAATTATTATATTGCTTCTTTTTCTTTTTCTTTTTAAAAAAAAAGGTAAATAGAAAAACATTCGAGATTCAAGGAGGAAATCTTTGATTATTTTTCAAAATCAACATTATGTGTTTTTCATAATGTCGACTGTCTAGAAACAAATGTATCAAGATACTCAATGTCACATTTTGATATATTTATTTGAATCGAGTAATATATTGTGTTACATTTTGAAACAAATTGTTTAATTTCATGGAATGTGCTTATCACTCAATAGTCAATAAAATGATTTGTACATAATTCTAATTATTATATTACTAAAACAAGGTTAATGCTATATTTAGTACCGTATACACACCAAAAGGAAAATCTATTATTATATTACTAAAACAAGGTTAATGCTATATTTAGTACCGTATACACACCACAAGGTTAATGCTATATTTAGTACCGTATACACACCAAAAGGAAAATCTATTATGTACAAATCATTTTATTGACTATTGAGTGATAAGCACATTCCATGAAATTAAACAATTTGTTTCAAAACGTAACACAATATATTACTCGATTCAAATAAATATATCAAAATGTGACATTGAGTATCTTGATACATTTGTTTCTAGACAGTCGACATTATGAAAAACACATAATGTTGATTTTGAAAAATAATCAAAGATTTTCTCCTTGAATCTCAAATGTTTTTCTATTTACTAAATGTGTGTGATCCAGCTCAAATCTGGTCGATCCGAGTTGCCAAATTGGGTGGCAGGTTTGGGTCGATCAGTCAAGAATTTGTAAGAGTGGGTTCTTCTCGAACTGCAAAACCGATAACACCTAAAGGGTAAAACAACCGAGGTTTTAACCGGCGTTGTCTCTCCAACGCTCAAGTCAATATATGGTTCTTAGAAAAAGAATAAATGCAGCCAAAGAGCTTTGAAAGCTATTGGATGTGCTTGAATGAGCTTAGATGAGCTTACCAACTACTGTTGAGGGAGAGGGTATTTATAGCTTTGAGCCATTAACGCACTAAGTACACGCACTGTGGTGTAACATTAATTGTGGTTGTGATCAATTTGGCTCTTTGCTATTTTCGATCTGACAAGAACTGTACCTTGTGTACCTCTTTTCCCCTTTTAGCCAATTCTAGTACTCTATGGCATTAATTGCTCCCTTGTACACTGACCCGGGGAATATGATGGTTACAAGTGTCCCTTATCAAGCGTCGGTAGCATACGGAGTTGTCAGGGACCTTGATATATATATATCAACCTAGAGTTCGACGTATGGGCCCTTCTGTCCGTGTCAACTGAAGATCGATCTCAGCACGTCGAAGCTCGACCTCTGAACTCAGTCAGTTTGGCCTTGGCTCGCATAGGCTTGATCATATCGACCTCTTAAGCGGTCTAGGTTGGGCCTAATAGGCCTCGGTTAATTACTCGACCTGAGGTCTGCTGGGTTTCATTTGAGTGGGTCGTGGTCGACCTCTCGACCTTAAGCTCATTAGATTTGGTTATGCTCGGTGGCTAACTTTGTTATTCGATCTGAAGTTCTGTGATTGGATCGATCGCTTGACCAAATCGACCTTAAGGTTTATTTGCTCAACTCGAAGGCTGGCCGCTTGACCCGATCGACCTCACGACCTCTAGGTCATTTGACCTCTCGACCTGAGTTAGGTGGATCGAACCTAGCCGGTTCGACCTGGATGGCTAACCCAACCTTTGAGGTTACTGATCTGGGTCCTCGTGGCATCTCTTGGGAAGTCCGTATAGCCCTCTGTTATGTTATCCTTTCAGATGTAACGTTGGACATATGACCTATCGACCTCACGACCTCTAGGTCTAGTCAGTTAGGTCTTGTCCAAGGGAGGTCATTGACCTGAATTTTCGTGGCACCTTTGGTATTGATTATATATGTAATCTAATCCATGTGACACTGCTCTGGGGTTGCCACATGTCTTATCCAAATTATGCGATATTAATGTGTGAATGGATAAAATAAAATATAAATCTTTTAATATATTAAGAGGCCGTTTGATATGCAAGATTAGTCAATTTTATCTAATCTTTTAGTCGAACATTGAGTGAGATTAATGTCTTCTAGAACAACTTAATTTTTTGTTTGCTCTACCTTTTCTAAACTTTTGTTCCCATTTATTGTGATTTAGTTTTGTGTTTGTTATCAAAGATTAAAAATGGAGTATCGCGTTAAATTACTTATTTACCCCTTGTAAATAAACTCAACCTGCACTATTCTCATCTCATCAAATCACACACACATTTTTTTGACCTAATCGTACGATGCAGAGTGAAAGGGGCGAAGACAGTAATTTTCCCATGCCCGCCATCTCCGACCATCTCTCAGCCATCTATGGTAAGAACGCCCCATTTTCATAGAAACTCTTCTACTCTCTCTAGTCGGCAAGGATTTCGAAAAACAATTTTTTTTCAACAAATATCCCCAACAAAAAACCACAAAATCGAATAAATGAGTATAGAGAAGAAGTTCTCACCGACAATCCGAACGATGCAAAAAAAGTTGGCGCAAGAGCACTGAACCTAGGAATCTTAATATGAAGAATGTGGATGAAGCTTGCTTCTCTCAGAAGAGGCGTAGATGAGGGGCAATAATGGTCATACAATCTCCGTACAAAGCCAAGGCCAACGTAATCTGAGATAATCTCACACCCCCTCCCCCCCTTAAGATTCAATAGTTGACTTAATCTATGAACAGTAGTCAGATTATTGCGGGTCAAGTTGATTTAATAAAGGCTATCAAGCATGATATTATAGGAGATTAAGTCGGCCTGAATGCCCTAATCTTGCATATCAAACGGGTTCTAAGATTTCTTAAAAAATCATTTTTTATCGTATCGTTTTGTATCGGATATTCATGTTAAACACTAATTATGTAATAATTTTTTTAAAAAGTTCGTATCACCATATTCGCACGTATCGACTATGGCATATTAAACAGTACCGCGCATTGAAGAGATTTTCTGATTTGCTACAAGAAACCCAAACAAACGCTCTAGCACTTAAAAACGCCATTCCAAAACCACGCTCCAGCACTTTAAATAAACGTAATCTTCCTTTGGCACTTTTTGGATGGAATCATAACAGTTATTTTCTTGAAAACAACTTTCCCTCTGATGGATCCAAATACGCAAGAAGCTCTCTCAACCTTGCAACATTTGCTTATAGAAGAATCCAAGTTTTTGTTGGGAGTTCCTCATGAGGTAGATGAGGTAAAAAACGAGCTCAATATAATACATGGTTTCTTGAAAGACGCAGATGCAAGAACCGATAGATACACCTCCGAGACGGTGTGAAACTACGTGAAAGAACTCCAAGAACTTTCTCAGCGAGCAGAGCAAGTTCTTGACAAGTACGCCGCTCAAGTTACACCGAAGAAACGGGGTGGCAATTTTAAGGCCAAGGTGGAACGATACGCTCGCATATTGGGCAATTACCTCACTGTACACGAGATTGGCAAGGATATCCAAGTTATCAGATCAAGAATTACCAATCTCATGGTAAAGATAGAGTCCAAGCTGCCAACTTCCGCCTCAGAAAATGGTGCCCAAAAATAGGGGTTGTTGAGGCAAACTTTTCCGCATGAATTTGAGGAGCATTTCGTCGGGATGGAGCAGGAGATCGATGATTTGATTTCTTTGATAAAGGACAACAGGAATCGAGGCAGCCGAGTTCTTTGTCTGTGTGGAATGGGTGGTCTTGCCAAGACCACCCTTGCAAGGAAAATATATAATCACATCTACCTACAACGTATATTCAAAACCAAAGCTTGGGCATGCATCGGTCCCCAATTCCAGACGAAGAATGTGTTGCAGCAACTACTGAAGCAAATTCTTCCAGATGAGAAGAATTTGATATCTGATATGAAGGTTGATCAATTGGTAAGCAGAATCTATGATGTTCTAAAGGCCAAAAACTGCTTCTTTATTGTAATTAACGATGTATGGGAAACGGAACAATGGGAGTTCTTGCGGAAAGCTTTCCCAATTGGGGAAGCTGATGACTGCAAGTTGCTCCTGACGACCCGTAATGAGAATATCATTTCGGATGAACATATTTACAAGATGCATAATATGACTGAAGATGATGATTGGCTATTGCTCAACAAGATTGCACTCCAGAACGCACAAGGTTAGTTAGTACTTCTTCTCACAAGTGTTACCTCTTGGCTAAATTGCATTTACTACCTTTAAGTTCACAAGTGTTGCCTCTTGGCTAAATATGCAATGTTGCAATTAATCTGTTAGTGAGTAAGTTTGATGGGCTCTTATGAAATTGTGATTTGAATTGATAACTCAAAATGATATTGAGTGAGATCGTGTGCTCAAGTGTTGAATTAAAGCATGTTAGAGGTTAGGTTTTGGAAAGTCTTGGACTTTATATGATTTAAAATTTGATATGGAAGTTTTGATATGAAGTTTTTGGCGTTTTCTTGACTGAGGTTGAACAAATTATATTTTACATATAATTGGTGGTTTTGATGGATTACAATATGAAGCCCACCGATATATATTATCGTTTTATGGAAATACTAACAAAAGAAAAGGATGAGAAGTAGAAGAAAGATATGAGAACTAAAAAATTGATTTCATTTCTTATGTCAAAGGCAAACGAGTACAACACAATATAGCTACAAGGATAATAACAAAAGATATGGCTACATATTGCCACTATACCACTCAAAAGTGTGCACCCTCATATCAGCTTGTACCCTTTTTCTTCTTAGTCTTAAACCCAATCGAATGGTTGAGATTATATCCTGAAGTTCCAATCTAACGCCCCAAAATTAAATCAGATAAAGTGGAAATTTTCATGACATAACTTCAACTTTTAGATGTTTAGATGTTTCAATTAATTAAGGATAGCATGAGAATGTTTTAGGATGGGATTCTATGAAGTTCATGGCTTTTTTCTTGAATAAAGATGAACAGGGGATATCTTTTGAGAAATTGATGTTTTGATGGGTCTTAGAGATATATGGATATTATCTGTTGGGAAAAAGATTTTTTGTCATCCGAACTATGCCCGTTTTTGCAATTTACCATCCAAACAATTTTTTATTGCAAACCGCCATCCAACCTTTGCATTTGTGACAAAACACCATCTGAAGGTGGTTTGGTCCGATGTGTATGTTTTAGGAAAATGCCACGTGTCAATTTTTTTCCCCAAAACCACCAAAAAAAGTGGTTTAGATGGCGTTTTGTCACAAATACGAAGGTTGGATGGCGGTTGGCAATGAAAAATTATTTGGATGGTAAATTGCAAAAACGGGCATAGTTCGGATGGTAAAAAAAAAATTATCCCTTATCTGTTTTATGACTATCAATTGTGACGAATTTGTAGATGATCTATGCTCTAATTGTTTAGGATGATGGAATATATTTCCATAGGTTTGAAAGCATGCTAAAAGTTTAGTTAATAGAATAAAATTAGACATCAATTACTTCAGTTATTGTCCTTAAAAATAACTTTTTGGAAGGAATCTAGGAGATAAGTTTGTGCAGAAACTAATTTCACAATGACATCAAATTTTTCTTCGACTTTTATTTTCCTTTTATGTTTCTTTCTTTTCTTTTTCTTTTTTATGTTGTTTATTTGTTAGTGTTTGATCTTGAAGGAGCACAATTTGAAGCCATTGGAAGAAAGATTGTCCAAAAGTACGATCGTCTACACTGGCTATTTCTGTAATTGCAGGAAGTTTGCGAAGAAGGCAAACATTAAGTGAGTGGGATGAAGTCAACAAAAACATAGATATATATTTGAAGCATGGAGAAGGAGTAGACAAGGAAAGAAAACTGTGACAGGTCTTGGACTTGTCATATACGGCCTTGCCGTTTTATTTAAAACCTTGTTTTTCTGTACTTTGCGTGTTTGCCCTGCCATGAAGACATAAATGTTGAAGATTTGTACTTACTTTGGATCGAAGAAGGATTCATATTACCCAAAGAGAAAGGTAGTAAGGAAACCTTACGTGATGTAGCGCAAAGGTATTTGAACGAATTAGCACTTAGGTATATGGTGAGGGTCAGATCAGATAATACATTATCAGATGATATAAAGTTTTCATCCATTTTCAATAGATTTACAACATGTCGGCTGCACGATATGATAAGGGATCTGCTCATCCAAAGCAGAAGAAGAAGGCGTTGCCAAGGTCGTGCAACTTAGACATGGCAACCGCTCCATTTGTACGAAGATTAGGAGATTGTCGCTCTGTTTTGATGATGATTTGTCACTAGAAAATATTGTTGAAGCCGAAGATTCAGAAAGTTTGAGGTCGCTCTTACTTCTTGCAGATTATTATCAGGTTATTAATTCTAAACTCTCCGATTTCAGGAAACTAAGATCTTTGAAAATCCTGAAATTGGAGAGATGTGCTTTGCTGAATAACAAGATATTGGGTGGTTTAGGTTACATGCTCCATTTGAAATACTTAAGTGTTTTCAAAAGTGTAGTGTTTGAGGTGCCTGAAGTATTATGTTTCCTGCCATATATGCACACGCTAGACTTAAGGGCAGCTTCCAAACTAGAATTGCCCAACCTCATCTATAAGATGAGAAATTTGAAACATTTTCTTTTAGGCTCCTGGAAGGTTGCTGGGGGTAAACCCTTGATTTTGGATGGATTAGTTGAATTGGAGACTCTTGCCTTAGAATGGGGTTCTGACTATTGCGTGGAAGATCTTTATAAACTTAAGAACCTAATTCGCTTTGAATACGATTTTTTAATAAAGGCGGAGGGACATCAGTTAGAACCGGATTACGTGAAGTCGAAGTCAAATTTGGTGGGCCTCAATTCAATGGTCAAGACGGTGAGACCCTTCTCAAGAAATTATTATCTAGTGCTTCATTGATCAAGCTCAGGATTTTTAGTAGAATTGGCTACAATGTACCCTATGAATCTGGTATGGGTCGAAACTTAATCCAATTGAAACTTTTTGATATCAAAGTCGATATGATAGATGCTGTGGGGAAATTTCCCATGTTGAAATCTTTAACCTTAGAAGGTAAAGTACTCAATAGCAAAATTCTAATTTTTCATGCATTGGACGAAATTTTCCATGTTGAAATCTTTAACCTTAATGTTAGTGTTTGATCTTGAAGGAGCACAATTTGAAGCCATTGGAAGAAAGATTGTCCAAAAGTACGATCGTCTACACTGGCTATTTCTGTAATTGCAGGAAGTTTGCGAAGAAGGCAAACATTAAGTGAGTGGGATGAAGTCAACAAAAACATAGATATATATTTGAAGCATGGAGAAGGAGTAGACAAGGAAAGAAAACTGTGACAGGTCTTGGACTTGTCATATACGGCCTTGCCGTTTTATTTAAAACCTTGTTTTTCTGTACTTTGCGTGTTTGCCCTGCCATGAAGACATAAATGTTGAAGATTTGTACTTACTTTGGATCGAAGAAGGATTCATATTACCCAAAGAGAAAGGTAGTAAGGAAACCTTACGTGATGTAGCGCAAAGGTATTTGAACGAATTAGCACTTAGGTATATGGTGAGGGTCAGATCAGATAATACATTATCAGATGATATAAAGTTTTCATCCATTTTCAATAGATTTACAACATGTCGGCTGCACGATATGATAAGGGATCTGCTCATCCAAAGCAGAAGAAGAAGGCGTTGCCAAGGTCGTGCAACTTAGACATGGCAACCGCTCCATTTGTACGAAGATTAGGAGATTGTCGCTCTGTTTTGATGATGATTTGTCACTAGAAAATATTGTTGAAGCCGAAGATTCAGAAAGTTTGAGGTCGCTCTTACTTCTTGCAGATTATTATCAGGTTATTAATTCTAAACTCTCCGATTTCAGGAAACTAAGATCTTTGAAAATCCTGAAATTGGAGAGATGTGCTTTGCTGAATAACAAGATATTGGGTGGTTTAGGTTACATGCTCCATTTGAAATACTTAAGTGTTTTCAAAAGTGTAGTGTTTGAGGTGCCTGAAGTATTATGTTTCCTGCCATATATGCACACGCTAGACTTAAGGGCAGCTTCCAAACTAGAATTGCCCAACCTCATCTATAAGATGAGAAATTTGAAACATTTTCTTTTAGGCTCCTGGAAGGTTGCTGGGGGTAAACCCTTGATTTTGGATGGATTAGTTGAATTGGAGACTCTTGCCTTAGAATGGGGTTCTGACTATTGCGTGGAAGATCTTTATAAACTTAAGAACCTAATTCGCTTTGAATACGATTTTTTAATAAAGGCGGAGGGACATCAGTTAGAACCGGATTACGTGAAGTCGAAGTCAAATTTGGTGGGCCTCAATTCAATGGTCAAGACGGTGAGACCCTTCTCAAGAAATTATTATCTAGTGCTTCATTGATCAAGCTCAGGATTTTTAGTAGAATTGGCTACAATGTACCCTATGAATCTGGTATGGGTCGAAACTTAATCCAATTGAAACTTTTTGATATCAAAGTCGATATGATAGATGCTGTGGGGAAATTTCCCATGTTGAAATCTTTAACCTTAGAAGGTAAAGTACTCAATAGCAAAATTCTAATTTTTCATGCATTGGACTTCCCAAAGTTAAAGTATCTCCAATTAATTGACATATAAGATCTGGAAGACTTTGAAGTGGAACAAGGTGCTTTGCCTACCCTTTGTCGTTTATTTTTGAGTTGCAACAAAATAAAAAGGTTCCCAGATGGCTTTGGATACAATACTCATTTGCAACGATTGGACACAAAAATACCCAAGGAGTTTAATGATCGTTTACGTGAAGCAGGACCGGACTATCACAAAGTACGTGAGATACCCGAGATTCATTTGCAAGATCAGTAGTTAGCTCTAGTTTGTCCCTGAGTTTTGTACAAGAAAAATTTGTAAATTTTGTACCCAATTACATATACAATTAGCTGAAGTTTGTCCCTTGAGTTTTGTACAATAAAAATTGTCTTGTTTGTACCCAATTACATATGCAATACATTTTCTCATAGTAACAACTAGAAGAAACTCTCTTGTTTGTACTCAATTACATATAAAATACATTTTCTCATAGTAGCAACTAGAAGAATAATTCCTGTTATCCCTGCCAATGTCTTCCTAACGAGCCTCTGAAATTTAGAGAGATGTCTTCTTTTCCATGATGATCTCGTAAGGCCTGTGAAAGCATGGGTACAAAATTAGAAACATGCACAGCCCACCAGACGTTTTGATCAGAATCAGAAGTCATTTCAATTTCACATGCTAAGTTCTCAATTCCCTAAACCAGATGAATCATCCGCTGAAACAACCCAAGGGCAACACGTACTTGGTTCCACTCACGGGAACCAAAAAGAAGAATCTTTTGCTAGAATAACCCGAACTTCTGCTAAACTAACTGCTTTAGATTTAAGATAAGCTCTATTGACTGCTTTCAAAACAACTACAATTTAAAAAACTACTGACCTTGATTCCATCAAATTTCCCAGTAATCAACAATCTCACGTGTTGCGCTCTCTCTTTGTCAACATTTGATGGAGCTCCATTGAGCTTCTGATATTACTAATGAGAAACACAATACTCATCACAAATTCCCTGTCAGCTCTCTGTTAAATTCCAAAAAATAATCCTTCAGAACTTCTCAAGGAATTAATCTACATTAATCAATAGCAACACCAAATTATTGAATTTTAAGAACCTCTGACATGAATCCTAGAAAAGGCACCGTTCAAGGACTAATTCCCCACTCAATGGTCCGAGATAATTAATGAAGATCGTTTCAAGGAGTTCCAAACAGTTAGTGAAGATCGTTTCAAGGAGTTCCAACAACGGATCAGTGTGCAGTTGCTATCCCACACGGTGGCGATGCAACAACTTAACCAAACTATCCAAAAACTGCAACATGAACTGACACTCTTCCTGGCCCGTACGGACAAAACACTGGCGGAGGGTGTTTCCACTTCCTCATCGCAATCCGGGGAAGTCAACCCCCTGTCGCCTTGAACCCCATCGCCGAGATACACATTGACATGCCTAAGTGCGATGGCATGGAGCCTTTGGGGTGGCTCTTTCAGGCACACGAGTACTTCGTGTTTTACGGCGTATCAGAGGATTCGCGATTGGCAACAGTGGGTTTAATGCTGGAAGGCTCTGCCTTAGATTGGTTTCGATGGCGTCAACGCAACAAATTATTAGATTCTTGGCAGGATTTTATCCCCAATTTTATATGTCATTTCGACCCGCTGAATTATATGGATTATTTTGGGTTGTTAGTGAAGGTGCAGCAAATGGGATCAGAGACGGGATCGGTTTTGGATTATCAAACGGTCTTTGAGAAGTGTGTGGTGGAATCTAAGGACATTTCCTCTGTTGAAATGGTACCTGAAGAAAATACTCATGCCGTTAAAGATGACCAAACTGCAATGGCTCTTAAAAAAGTTGTCGATCATTGTGAAGAAAATTCGAACAGTAATGATTATGTGGGAGCTGAGAATGAAAAAAGAGAAGGATCTTATGTGGAAAAACAAGTAATTGATTATGAGTCCGAGACTACTCTAAAGTCTCTTGAGATACGATCGTATCACCGTTCGTATCACACAACATGTTCATATCAAATAGTTAAAGTGAAACTACAAAAGATAAGAAAATGCAGATAGAGAGTGCACGAAAGGGAGATCACTGAACTTTCGGGATCAAGAATGTGTCCGTTATGCATGGCCATGAAGACGCTGCAAATCCTTCTATGTTAAGTCAGGAGTCTCAAACTCCTTCATAAATCAATTACGTGTTCAAATCTTATTGGAAGTTATCGAGAATCGATGGCAATCCTTGGGTGGAAAAAATAAATAAACATCTGCACATAAATTAAATGGGTATCACGATGGCATTCCGGTTAATGTCGACGAACATATATAAAACCAAGTGGTAGGTGCCCTAAAAGAGACCTAAACACTGTCCAGTTCCTAGTAGTTGGTCTCAAGTCACCATCTTTCTCTATATTCCATGCCGATGTGCTTATAATAAGACAGACAGCATGCCTGTTAGCACGTTCTGCTTTCAAGAGCCATACGCTGAGATGATGCTACAATCCTACATTTTAATTATAATATTTGTTAAAACTTCAAAATCAAGCAGCTCTCGTAGCTCAGTTGGTTAGAGCACCCGTTTAGTAAGCGGGAGGTCTTGAGTTCGACTCTCAACGAGAGCAGAATTAATATAAATTGTATGTTTACTTTTGCTATTTTGGATATTTCAAAACCAATTTTAGTTTTTTTGGTACAATTTCTAAACCAATTTTATGAAATAAAGTATTTATAATAAATCCATTAAGTATAAACCAATTTTTCGAAATAAAGTAATTATGATAAATCCTTGTCTGTGTGGACATGAGGGATGTGAGCTTGAACTAACAACCTCTTCTTGGAAGTTGGGACGTTGGAATCAAGAATTTACCACAGAGATCTCCAATATATACATTGTGCGTTGTTCAAATTAATCCTTTTACCCACAAAACAGTTACATTAACAATGAATTAGTCTCTATTGATTGACAGGGGAAAGAAATTACACATCAACTATGAGGAGGAAAAAAAAATGGCCAATATGTACAACCAGGATGTAATTTACACAAGCCAATCAAAGGTACACATACTTGGGAGAAACTGTCTTCATCATGAATACTTACAGTTTAAGCACAGCAGATGAAAACAGCCATCAAACCTATTCACTTCAAAAGAACTTTGGAAAAAAACCCTCATTGTGCAATGCTTTTACTGTGGTCGTCGGATGTTATCAACAGATTTGTGAGTGTATGAGTCTTCTGGTTTTTCTAATGTGGGAGGAAGTAGATTCAGAAAGCTTCCTTGTGAAGGTTGAACCGATGCTGAGTTCGATTCCTCACCTGTGAGATTTTACATTGAGAGTATAAGCCAAAGAAGGGTCTGTATGTTGTGGTTATCACGTAGAAGAAGGACATATTGTAGCAGAGGAGGAAAAGGAAACATACTGAATAGGGACTTCACGGTTGGTCTCTTGGGTTTGGTGCTCTTCTTCTTCAATTCAGCTGGTGGTGCACAGAAAAACATTTCAAAACAAGTCAACAGTTGTTAAATATCGTAACGAGAGACTATTTTGTAGTTGAACTAAAAATCAGATTTGTGATTCACAGAAAGAATTTTGAAAAACCAAATGCAAATGGAAACATTTAACGTAGAGCAACCACTCACAACCAATGATAATAACAAGCATCATGTGGAATGTGAAAGAGCAAGTGATATACCTATTCCAGGAACTTCGTGCTCATTCACAATTTCAAAGTTCTTATAGGTGTAGCCCATAAAGTTGACGTCTTTAGATGAGAGCATCTGCATCATGAAAGAATAGAAAGATCTGAGAACCAATGGAACTATCAAAACCATATTCAGTAATGGAAATCTGATGTTGAAAAAATATCTATCCAGGACCAACCGAATAACACAATTTTGGGTAAAAGGGAAATTTTCTACACTTCAGAATTTAATCTTGGTTGCTCGAAGCTCTTACACTACTACACCCAACTGTCAGGCCAGTTTGACAGAAGCTTAAGAGCATTACAGGACTTTGATAGATCAAAATGTCGTGATTAATTTAGTGAATTAGGATTTCTGTGTAAATAGTATTACAGTTAATTTATGATTTCAGAAAGATAATGGCATCATCAACGAACCTTCCTCCATGGACCTGATTTTGCACTTGATGGTACTTGATTGTCGGCCTGCAAAGACATCATAGTAACATGAGGAAGGAAATACCAAAAAAAAAATTGGAAGACAAGGCTTAACAGGAATAGGAGAAAAACCTCTTCAAACTTCTCAAAGTTTTGAGTATCTAATTCATCATTAACTTCTGGAATGAATGCAGCTTTCATTTGATACAATTTATCCCATTCAATGCCTTTGAACCATGGGTGAGCCTGGGAAAAACCAGTGAAACAGGTAACTTCAAGATCTGTTCGGCATTGTGAACCATTATTAGAACATTGAATTAGACATATTAAAATGGACACCTTAATTTCATTAGCTCCTCTTGTTCCAAGCCTTTTCTCTACATTACACAAGAGTTTACAAATAAGATCTTTTGCTTCTGGTGATAGTTTCGCCTCTTCAGGAAACTTTAAATGAGTTCTCCAGTTGACTATCTGAACAAAAATTAAAGAGAAAGCACATAAATTTAGATCTGAACCAGGTAGACAAAGGCATCAACGGAAGAACAATTCTGTTTCTTTTTTTTTTCTTTCATTTTTCATTTTTCATTTTTTTTTGGGGGTGGGGGGTTTTTATTTCAGCTATGAACAGATACTAACCCAACAAAACGAAAATGACAGGTCACAAGTTCTGCCGGAAAGGAAAAACCTTTCATATGAAAACACTATTTGTAATGTCAACTTACACCACCCATATTACCTTTCTGCATGTGGACATGGGCTCATCTGAATAGAATGGTGGATATCCCACAAGCATCTCGTACATGATAGCCCCAAGAGACCACCTGTTCATAGACCCACAGTCCAGTTTCATGTTAGAAAACTAATTAAATCATTTTTTTAGATGAGAAAAAACATGGAAAAATACTTACCAATCACATTCCATCCCGTATCCTTTCTTCAGCAGAACTTCTGGAGCAATGTAATCAGGAGTACCAACAGTTGAATAGGCCTACAAAATAAAAACAGAGAGAAGACTTAGATATAATTGAATGCAGAACTAACAATTAACCCTTTTTGCAGAAGAGGATGGAGGGAATGCAGTACATCTCAATACATCTGCCATATATACCTCTTGATATATTATTGAAACCAAGTTCAAAAGTATGTTTTAGTATTTCCTTTTATCAATATATAAATACTTGGATCAATGTTGAAAATTGTTACGCAATCAAAAGAAATATATTGGCACTAGATATACACCGGTTGCAATAAGCATTTAGCTATGAATAATTGAGGACGAAGACGACAGGTTTAAGTGATGAATCTCACTGTTTTTGTGCAATTGGACAAGTTAATGATATCCATATATGATCTCAAAGGTGGTTAACTAGATCAGCAATGGAGAATTAAGGGAGGAAATAGAAACATGTGGGAGGCAGGAAGCCCTTACAAGCATCCTCCTGTTCCTCTGCCAGTGTTGAAGTTGCTCTTGCTGAGTGCGCTTTGGTGCCGCAGGGCGCCCATCACTTTGAAGGGTTCCACTATATTTATTGGAGAAATCCTTCTCTTGAATATTACTGCAATCCAATGGTTTGCATAATCCAAAATCAGACAACTTCATGTGTCCATTTCGATCAAGAAGCAAGTTATCAGGCTTGATATCTCTGCAAAATTATAAATACATGAAATATTAGACATAGAAAATTGCAATCCCATCAGAACATCAGAAAATCAATACAAACCTATGAATATAGTTATGTTTGTGTATAGACTCAATTGCAAGGACTGTTTCCCCAACATAAAACCTAGCTTCATCTTCCGTTAGTGTATCTTTACGCATAAGTAGAGTCATCATATCTCCACCAGGGAGATATTCCATTATTAGATATAGATATTCTTCATCTTGGAAAGAACAATAAAGTTTCACAATGCAATTGCTGTCAACTTCTGCAAGTAGATTTCTCTCAGCTTTAACATGTTCAACCTAGACAAACAAAAATCAAAGATAAGTAGAAGTAAATAAGCATCAGAAAACAACTCCAATGCCGTCCATCCATTTAGCATGATAAATTAATCTCTACCTGCCCGCGGCGAAGCATTTCTGACTTCTTAAGCTTTTTCATGGCATATACATGCCCAGTTGACTTCTCCCGACAGACTCTAACCTGCACGAGGGAAATATTTCAAGTTACTCATGGCTCTATGCAAATAAAGAAAAATTAGAACTGACGTAATTGAAAATTTAGCATCACAGCTAAAATGTTATGCTATTTCCAACATATTTGTTTCTGAAGAGAGAGAGAGAAAGAGAGAACCTCCCCGAATGCACCCTTTCCTATCATTGTTAATGGCTCAAAATCATCAGCACCCATTTTATGTCTCTGAATACGCATGTATTCAGTCTCCTTTTTCTCTAGGTACTTCAGTATGTTGCTTTGTTCCTCCTCAGTGACCTCAGAATCAGCCAGTTTCCTCTCTAGCATATTACGCCTATAATGTAACACAAAATTTACTAGTTCAGCGTCACAAGTACACCAACTTTAAAAAACAAATAAAAAAATAACCAAGCATAATTTTATTCCACAAAATGTCAAAAATAGCAACATAGATATGGAAGATAATGAACAGCTTTTTTTCTTTGAATATATTTCCTTGCTACTTTTGTAAATTGATCAAAATGGGGAAAACACCTGAAGAGAGAAAGTAGAACTCAATTTGAAATATAAATAGGAGTGGACACACCAGGACATGTTAAGAGGCATTTAATATGTTAGAAAGAACAATTTGAAAGACAAAAGGATTTCATCAGACAAGCAAACTTGGCACACCTCCCATTACCAATCCAAGATGGGTCTGACCTAATAAGTAATACCTTGATAGTAAGCAGAATAGTTCAAAGATGAAAATTGTTCAGGTAGATGGCGAAAGCATAAAGAGAAAGCCTGCACGCTTCAACCAGGGCTTAAAACACTTTCTCTTGAAGATATTTTCCCCCAGAAATGGAAGACATAATATAAATCTTCCCGCAGACTCTTTTTAATACAAAATAAAAAAATGTCATTAGTTAGTATACTAATGATCATAAACTGACATCCAGAAGCGTAAACTGCTAAAATGGCTAACTCATTACTTGGAAGTAAGTGTAACATAGAAATAATAGTCTCAAGAAACTATTGGCAGTTTATGCTGTTGAAATGATTCTTCCAATCAGACCTTCACAAGGGAAATATTACCTCATGCTTCTATTTTCCCCAGGTAGCTAAGTCATTACTTAGAAGTAACATAACATGGAGATAATAGTCTCAGATCCATAAAAAATTTCAGGGCAGAAACTTCATATGTGAAGTAACATGGTGAAACATATAAACATGAGAGAGTTCCATTCACATGCCACATTAAAAAACAAAGGCTGAAACTCTGCCACATTGCGAGTTATAAATTTCAATTCACAGCTTTCTGTCACTACTCTTCTGGTATATCTACTAGAAACAGAAAGCCCAAACAAGTTTGACTAATTAAATTATTAAGCAATTGCATTCATCAAATGGATATGGATATGGATAGGGCATCAATCACACAAAAATACTGTTGCAGAGAAACTACCCATTGAAAGCACATGAAATGTAGATTGATCATAACAAGAAAAGGGTCATACCGCTCCCTACGTTCTTGAAGGCTCCTCATTTGCTCCTTGTAATGCTTTTCTATATACTGCTTGGCCGCAGCTACCTTCTGAGCAGTAGCAGTTGAAGGAGTTTCCTCATTCGGTGGTGTTTTTGAACCATCTTTCCCATTAGGTGTTGGTTCTTTCTTCTTGCTTGAAGTCTTAGGTTTTTCCTTCAACCCAAGTTTTCCAAACCAACGTTTAGCAGCTTCCATCTATCCTTCACTTTTCAGTGCCAAAATCTAACGCCACTTCCAAATACTAGAAATCTAGGTTCTCTTAAGTAGTTCTATTTCTTCTGAACCAAGCTTCATGCACATCAGTAACCGAATCAAGTCCTAAGAATCAAATTCATTGCTGCTGCATAGAGATAAAAGAAAAATGTATATCAATAAAAGTCAGCAATCTTCTCTGATAGTCAATAAATCACTTTTTCCGATGGCAATAAAGGAATCAACCAAAGTTTCCATATTTCTGCCATGAGTTATTTTGTTCTACTCCCCCCTAATCTCAAAGTTCAATTTTTGATTACAATCATGTCTTTAACAGCTATAAACCAATAGCTTATCAGAATCTGTGCTTTCAACCTACTAAATAATATCTTCAATGGAGCAAAGTAAATCCGACTACTAAATAAGCAAAATTGGCATAATCAACAGTTTTCCAGGTCATTGATGATTAAAAAAGAAAAGGAAAGTTAAAAAGGATTAGTTTAACTCACCCCAAATGGAAAAGAGAACGGAAAAAACAATAGAGCGACAAAAAAGTTGAAAATTCTATTTTCCATCAGCAAACCAAAATCAATCAAATTACCAAATGCGACAGCTCCCCCCATTACTCTGCACACCACCAAAATGGAAAAGGATCTTCAAAACTATCAGAAATAACCACAGAATCAAAATCCAAACACCGCAACCGAACTAACACTATTCACAATTCCCAGAAACTGCTACCCGTACTTAGAATCAAAAAGTAAACGCATCAAACCGATCCAATAACAAACTTTCCCCTTAAATCCAGAACTCCAGTCCAACAAATTCTACGAAAACTCACCTACAACCCCAATCCTCAAGACCTAGCTCCGCGTAAACCTTCGGTCACCCGCATCAATCCAACAAGCGAATTCTTCCTCCATACATACAGGAACTCCACAATAGAAAACGAGATGCTAAAAACAACAAGAGCAGCAGCAGCAGCAGCGCAGTATGTTTGAAACCCTAACTTCTCGAGAGAGAAGATAAGTTAGTTGAAGAAGAAGACTGTGATGAAGATGAAAACTTTATGCTATGGTAGCTTCATTCGCCATTAAAATTTCAATGAGAGAGAGAGAAAGTTTTCGTTTTCATTTTTTTATTTTTCTTTTGTAGGAGTGGGGCTTTTTAGGCAATGGGAAATCTTTGTCAAATTAAGACTTTGTTTTTTTTTTTTTCTCCCTTTCTTTTTGGTGCTGATTAACGCAGTGTGGTGTCGGACACGCGTTTTTACCAGAAAACAGAACGCGTTTTTACTTGTAATGGTAATTAAAACACTGACAATAATACGAGGACACATTAGTCAATAATTCAAATTCACAATAATCTCTATCATCTCATACTCTTAAAACCAATACGTATTTTGAACTTACAATCAACTCTAACCCCTAAGATTGTTCATTCAAAATTTTGCTTAGGAAATATTCGGTTCAAACTATGTCGTCCATAACTAAAATATAATTAATAATAATTTCTATCAATTTTAAATATAATATAATTTTAATTATAGTATAATTATAATAATTATGTGTATTGCAAGAATCGTAAACGAGTATTAATTGTATCCTAAAATGTGTTTTTGGGCATAGAAGTATTATTTGGCACAAATCATGAATCGGTGGCGTCCGTGACATATATGTTGATTAAATATTTGAATTTGGTGAATTTTGATGAGACGTGTGAATTTGTGATGTGTAATTGAGTTGTTCCTTATAAGAAAAACAGAATATATTATTGACGAATTTGATCAAAGCAAATTGATTGGAGAGAGACACTCGGATAAAGATTGGGGAAAAAATACAAAACAAAAAATTATTGTTACTTTTTAAGATGGGAAAAATATTTTAAAAATATATTATAATATATGCATACGGATACCACGATAGAAACAAGATATAATATAATTATTTTTTCGAATTTTTTTTTATATAAAAAGTATCTGATATTATATTCGGATACGATACAATAAAATGATATTTTTAAAATATATGTATCTTAGATTTAAAATTTAAAAAAAAAAAACATAACTGCAAACAATTAAATAATTGAAGTACTTAATAAGTATTTTTATCACAACATTATTAGATTATAATTTAGCACTTCCTCTTCTCTCTCCCCTCCACTATATTTTCTTATTAAATTGTAATTTTTTAACTTATGAAAAAATACTTAACATATATCAATTTATATCTTGTTTAATTTACATTTTTATTGAGTTATTAAACAATTATTATTTCAATCAATGTGATACTCATATCAATATATTAACTCAGAATCAATGGAGGGGACTAGAAGAGATTGAATTATTGAGGGTTCACTATTCTATCAATGACATTACACATAATATATAGGTGATCGATTAACCTTATTTTGACTATTTTTATTAAAATTTCTAAAGTATTTTGACAATGTCAATAACGTGATAGTCTCGATACTCGTTACAAGAATCAATGTTTTCATGATTTTGTCAATTTTGTGGAATTTTGGAATACATGGGACCTCTAGATAGATTCAATTCTTGCTGCTTAATTATAACATGATGAGTAATACATTAATATTAAATTCTTAATTGAATTATTCATAAATGGGATTTATATCAGAAACTACTAGTATATTAAGTTTTAAAATTATTTTATTTTAAAAATATATAAAATTTTAATTTGATACATTGAGGTCAAGAAAATATAACAATCATGTTGATAAATCGGCCGAATTAGATATCTTTCTAGTCTCTCTTACGTATATGACTTGATCTTTTATTTTACTTATGGTGTGTTTATATAGACGTAGAATCCTATTATAATTGAATTATTGTCATTCTATTATATATTTGATTCTCTTTTATGTATATGACTTGGTCTTTTTTTTTTTTTCCTTTCTTATTATTATTATTATTATTTTGGTCCTAAACGGAGCAAAACCCACACGGGGTTACGCACCACTAACCAAACTCCTCATTCTCCTCGAGCCGGGGCCACTCCCAGACCACCAAACTATCCATATGCGTGTGCCCTTTCTTATGTTTTGTTTATATAGATGCAGAATCCTATTACAGTTATATGACTTGGCCTTTATTTTGTAGATACAGAATCATATTATTATTCTATTATATATTAGATCCTCTTTTACATACATGACTTATTTTATTTTTTCTTATGCTCTGTTTATATAGATGCATAATCTTTTTATAGTTTAATTATCGTCATTCTATTACATATTTTATATATTCTTATCTTTGATATATACTTATCTCTTATTTTTTAAGAGACTATTTACTTTATATTTTAAAAGTGTTGCACAAGCGTTTTTTCTTTATAGACTCTTTCCGAGTTTGCCCCCACACGAACCCCGTAAATATTAATCGTGGTCATGTTATCCGAGCGGACCATGTGGGCAGCGGGTAGGATTTCATCACAAATAGACAAGTATTAACAGTATATTTATTTTCGCAAATTCAGTGACTTGATTGTGTCATGTAACACATATGCATATGCATAAAATGATAATGCAGCAATTTGATGTGGAAATGTGGAGTAAAACATACTGTTGGTATACTTTAAATATATTTCATTGTATGGATAATTATAGTTTTAATATTACGGTCTAACTCGAATTCACAATAAATAGAATCATACACCATACGACATATGATTTTTTATCATTATTATATATGCGTTCTCCTTAAATTTCGTTCAAATAATTGTCGATTTTTGTTTTTTATTTGTAGAGATTTTCAATATATATAAAATAACTACCCATTGTTGCACTAAAACATAATTGACTTGTTCATATTAATCAATAATTTTTCAACAACTCAACATTAGGGGGTATAAATTAAGAAAAATTACCAAGAAAAAAACGTTTATTCCATCAACTTTTGATTATGTAGCTAACTCAAATCTCCACTAATGCTTGATTTGAACTAACTTCTTTCAAAATAGTTTTATTTCATCATAATTATATTGCAACTTTATAAAAAAGGAGGAAAATAAATAAAAAAATAATAATAATTGTAGGGTTTGCGTCATGTTCAAGAAGGTGACATATGATCAAACCCCATTTACACTTTACACAACCTGCCAACTACAAACTCTGGTGTGCATTAATTTGTTATTTGATTTTGACCTTTGTCCAAAATAAAATCAATTATAATATTTAAGTTATACAATCAGACATATATGTAGACTAGTAGTGTAATAAAAAAATTCCTATTTATACTGAAGAATAATATGAAAAGTGTCCAGTTTTGTAGTTTAATTATCTGACCGTATTAACTTAATTAGAAATTTTGTTTTTTAATTTTTAACTATACAATTACATTCGCACGAATAATTTTATACATAATAGTCCAACCCAGTATAATGTAATTTAAATATATTTAATTTATCACTTATACCTTTTATGTTATTTTTTTGAAACAAAAGCCAAACTAAATAAATAAATGGAATAATGGATGCATCATGAAATTGAAAATGATACACGACTACGAAATTAATTAGTTGTATTCAATCAGAAAACGCGCATTGCTGAGTTGTACCATTTTCTCGTCATATAGTATATATTCAGAAATTGAAGTCCTGAAAGAATATTTGCCTTATTTTTTTGCCATTTTTATAATGACAGCAAGAAAAGAAGTCAATAAATCTGTGTTGTTTCATTGGGATAAATAAAGGCTGAAAGTGTGGGATTTAAAAGGTGCTTCCACTATAAAGTAATTATTGTTTAGCAATACTAAAGGACCACTTTTCAATAGTTAATTTAATAACCAAAATTAAGTAGTTTTTTTTTTTTTTTCCAATTAAGTCTATAATCGGCTAAGTAATTTTTTTTTATGCAATGACTCAACTTCGAATCTTACTTAAAATTGTAAGATTAAAAAAAAAAACTCTATAACAATTTAATTAAATTATGCACATTTCCATAGCACAACTTATAACATAATGGTTGTTATTCAGCGCCTTACTCTTTTTTGTTTGATTTCGAATAAACTCATAATAACATTTTATCCGAGAACTTCAATCATTGAATGATATACGGTATATAATTTTGAATCCTGTTACATTCACATCTTTACGTGAGACATCGATATTTTGATTAGAATTCGATTTTTTGTAATCAACTACAATTAATTATCTTATTATCATATTTGACGCAATATTCGTGTCAGAAATTTATATCGTGTCATAAGAAAATGAGTAAATTATATTTTTTGTCTCAAAAGATTAGGTCTTTTGCAATTTTCGTCTCATATCTTTGAAATTAGACATATTTAGTCCCATTATTTTAAAAAAGTTACAATTTTGGTCTCATCTGTTAAATAATCGATGAAAAATCTATTTTTTTGCCATTAAGTGGAATTTGAGGGAAAAATTATTATCCATTAGATTATTTTTTGTGAGAGTTTGCTTATTAATACCTCATTTAAGCACTAATTTATTACCTTAATTAGAGGGATTCAGATTAATGCTTCAAAGTTGATTCATGATACTAAAATAGGGTATTAATAAGCAAATTTTCACAAAAAACAATCTAATGAACAATAATTTTTTCTCCCCAAATTGCACTTAATGGGAAAAATGCATTTTCCGCCAATTATTTGATGAACGGGACCAAAATTGTAACTTTTTGAAAATAATGAAACTAAATATGTCTAATTTTAAAGGCATGAGACTAAACTTGCAAAAGTTCTAATCCTATAGGACAAAAATATAATTTGCTCTAAGAGAAAACACAGGCCTAAGTTGTCCGGTTAGCCTCAACCCTCCAACCCTAGAAAAATGTTTATTTATCTCTATAAAATAAAAGAACACTAAAACCAGAAAACATCTTATATTAATTTCCTTATACCTTAGCGATGAAGACATCAAAAACCAATTGAAATATTTGTATGTGGTTCGGTTACTTTGGTACTAAGCATAATTTTAAGAGGTGTGACCAAATTCTGTGTTTGGGCACTACACCGAAAGTGCTTTGGAGAAAAAAGTACTTCAAACCTTCACTGTTGCCATTTTCAGATGTTTTAGGTCTTGTATGGTTGATATTATTTTAAAAAGATATTGATATTTAAAAATCCATGATAATTTTGATGATACAAGTATTTAAATTTTGAGGCGAGTCGTATTTTCCCTTGATGTTATATCGCTGTATCGTCATATTCGAATCTTAGATAGATAATTATTATTGATAAAAATATTTTTATATTTTTTAATGATACGATTCAAGCATAATACACATAAATGATAAATCTATATACTATCTACTATCTAGCTATATATATGTACCAATGTTTTACTTTTTTTCCACTTCAACAGTTGATCCAATAATGATGGGGTCAAAATACGATCGTCCCACGCTAGGACACGTGGCATCACCAAGATGATGACGTCTGTCTCCCCAAGGTTGCACCCATCAGCACCCGAGCGCTAAGCCCAACGAGCGCAATCCTTCTTCGAGAGTTAAGCCCCACAAGCGCTGATACTCTCACGAACGCCATTCATACTGTATGATTGACACGTCCACAAGCCAAGGGAGCCCTCTTCGAGCGTCACACTCCCTCAGAGTGGCCTCCCATTCTGGCTCGTTGCTTGAACTGGAGCCTTCATTCCCCCCAGCGGATATCTTGGCTTCCAGTACTCCAGGTTGTCACGAGCGCGCTCTTAAGCCCTCGTTACCAACCACCCAAATGGCTCTCTGACACATCGTACATGCCCGCGCACCTGCCACTGTTGCCAGCACCAACTTTTGGCCGCTTTTGCAGAAGATCCCTCCTAGGTTTCTCTCTCATGGCGCCACGTGTTAGGGCAACATTCGGCCAGGACCACTTGAGGCAAATGACCAAAGGGCCCTTGACCCTCAACTATAAATAGCTAAAGTCATCTTCTACACTGGTAAGCATTCTTCATCACTGAAACTGTGACTGAACTTACGTTTCTCCTTCGTACCTTGAACTGACTTGAGCGTCGGAGAGCCAAACTGGGCATCACCCCCAGTTCCCCCAGCTTGGCCTTCTGACTTTTATTGTGCTTGTCCCAACAGGTAGAACCCCCTTTCTCATTTCCGGCGAATCTCCGACGGTTTCCTCCACAACTACAAATTGTAAAGTGATTGGATTCGGACCCTCACATCTTAAACCCATCATTTTTGGCGCCGTCTGTGGGAAACCGGTCCTCCACCCCTTTCTTTATTTTTGTTGGTAGAAGAGCAAGCACACTCTTACCCTTTCCAGTCATGGTCGCTACAAGATCTGGAGCCGTGGGAGGAGGAGATAACGCCTCCCAGGATGCCAATATCATTATTCCCTCCACCGCTACTGGTGGAGCCCCGCCTCCTTCCGTCACCGTTGGTGGAGCACCTCCCGCCGCAGGAGTGACTCCGCAAGCAGAGTCTTCAATACCTCCACCTACACCGCCGGCACTGCCGATTCCCGCCGCCACTGGAGGAGTCTCTCTCTCTGCTCCTCCGCAGCTTGCTCAGAACCCATGGGTCCATCCACAGGTGAATCTCGGAGTGCAGGGTTACATGATGCCCCCACCTGGATATACCCTCACCCCGGCCGTTATGGTGCCGCCGGTCCAGCCGTATCATGCTGGTCAGATCCAGCTCCCGGTGGTGATCCCCAGGGAGATTGAAGGAGTGGAGTTACCTCCACTAACCACCCAACAGTTGAGGGCTCTCTATGCCCAGTGTGAGGTTCAGGCGGCCCAGGGAGCATGGGAAAGGTTCCATTCCATGTACTTTCCCTCTGGACAGACCACTCAAGTTGCTGCCCCTTTGGGCGGACAACAAAATTTTCCCCTCAGAGAAGCCCAGGCTGTCCTGAGGGCACAACCACCGCCACCACCAGCCAGAGAAGCGCCCCAGCAGGAGGGCAACGAGCGTCCCTCCATGGGCAGGAATAAGGAGCCCACGGAACGAGTTAACGAGAATGAAGGGGACTCTCATGTCTCCAGAAGGGGCTCTCGAGCCCCCAGGCACGGGGACAGACAAGGGGACGTGAATCCTGACATCCTCGCGGCTGTGCAAGACCAGCTGCAGGGTTTAAAGGATATTGTGGGACAGCTCTCACGAGGGCGATCAACTCAGATCTCCCCTAGTCGGGATGAACGGGTTGACGCCAGAAGCGCCCGTACCAAGGACCCCCCACCAAAGGTCCCCCACCGCAAGGAGCCGGAGGAAAACTTCGGCACGTATGAGTACCACCCGTTGGCGAGGGGCTCGCCCCTTGTGGAGGAAGTTTTGATGGCCCAAGCAGGCATGGCCAAAATCCCCACTTCCATCAACCGATACGACGGGACGACTGATCCAGCTGAACACTTGGATCATTTTTTGCATCTCATGCACCTCTACGAGCATTCCAGCAACTATTGGGCGAAAGTCTTCGTCACTTCCTTGGTAGGAATGGCTCAGGAGTGGTACAAACGACTACCGCCACGCTCGATTCACTCATATGAAGAGCTGGCTCATGCTTTCCTCAACCACTTTAACTCTTTGAAAGCTCCAGTCACCGCACCTACCGCTCTTTATAACGTGGTGCAAGGCAAGAACGAGTCTCTATGCTCGTTCTTCGCCCGCTTCAACAAGGAAATCCTACAAGTGGAGAGGCCTTCTATGGATTTCTTGATCCCAGTGCTCTTTCAGGCTGTGGATCACAAGCAGTATGTGAGCAAGAAGTTTGCTGATGCCATTGTAGAAAGGAGGCCAGGGACCCTCATGGCCTTAAGAGAGGTAGCCGAGCCGTTCTTCGCGCTCGAAGACATGTATGGGACGAATGGTCCCCGGCATCACAGTCCAGCCAGGAACGAGCGACCCCATCACGAGCGGGGACGGGAGGTGGTAGCCAGGAAGGAGCGCCCTCAAGAGCGCAAAAGGTCACCACCACCCCCTCGTCGATTCGAGCGAGTCCCGCTCACCAGGCCGAATTCAGAAGTCTACAACCTCTCCGATAAAAAGCTCTTTAAAAGACCCATCAAGATGAGGGAAACGGACTCGCTCAGGCGCTCGAGCAAGTACTGCGCATTCCACAAGCAGAGGGGGTACGACACGGATGAGTGTCGCCAGTTGGAAGCTGAGATTCAGAGGCTCGTCGCAGGGGGCCACCTGAAGGAATTCGTCCGGGTGCTCGAGCGTTACGATGAACGCTGCAACGAGCGCAATGGAGGAAGAAGGAGGAGTCCGTCCCGTTCAAAGAGCCCAAGGGGTAGGGGACCCCCTGAAAGCAGCAGCCGCCGGGGCAATAAAGGAAAAGCCCCTGAGCAAGAAAACGAACCTTTCGCAGTCAGAAATATGATTGCAGGAGGCTCGTCAGGAGGGGATTCCAACGCCTCCCGGCGGAGGTATGTCCGGAGCTACAACCAACGCCCAGCAGTGCCTAAACCCATCTACGCCATCCAGAGTTCAAGCGCTCAAAGGTCAAGAGAGAATGATGTAATAGGCTTCGATGATAGGGATTTAGAGCATATTGTAACACCCCATGGGGAGGGTATAACCTCCGATTGCCCCATGGTGGTTAGTGTAGATGTTCACAATCATGTTGTAAAAAGGGTGTTGGTGGATAGTGGAAGCTCTGTTAATGTTTTGCCTTATTCTACATTTTTAAAGATGAAGGCTGACCTTCCGCTCGAGCCTCTCAAAACAGCCCTCATTGGCTTTGGAGGCTCGAAAGTTGTCCCACGAGGGCAAATTAGCCTAGCTACTTCATTCGGCCGAGCCCCTCAACGCAAAACACTCTTGGTAACATACGCAGTGGTGGAGATTGACATCCCTTATAACATCATAATTGGGCGCCCTGCCCTCGTGGATTTCAAAGCCATCATCTCCACCTACCACCAGAAGATTAAATTCCCTACCTCCGAGGGCGTGGGAGAAGTACTGTGCAATGTGCGAGAGGCTTGGGAATGTTACATGCTGTCCCTTAGAAAGCCAAAAGCGGAGAAAACCTTCCAAATCGGTTCCACCAAGAAATCAGTAGATTTCCCCAATCTAGATGAGGACAGCCCAGCACGGAAAAGGGCGAAGTTGAACAAGAAGAAGAACAAAAAGAAGAAGGGAGACAACGTGGAGAATCCCCTTGAAAGTGCACCACCAGGGACCGTTGGTGGATCGTCCTCGGAAGGAGACGAGCCAGTAGAGGGTGGACCCGCGCTCGGTGATCGCTTGACAAGAAAGAAAAGGGCGCTCGAACTTCCTCGCCCTGAGATAAGGATCGAACCCTCGGAGAAGTTCCTTACCATTGAGCTGGAACCCGGAAACAAAGATAAGACTACTCAGATAGGATCTAACCTCTCGGGGCCTTCTCAGATTATGATAATTGACTTCCTCAGGGAAAATAGTGATGTTTTTGCGTGGAAAGCCTCCGACCTCACAGGGATTGACCCGAGCGTCATTGTCCATAGGCTTAATGTGGATCCCTCTTTCAAACCCATCAAGCAGAAAAAGCGGGATGTACATGGCTTTCGAAAGAAAGTCATTGAAGAGGAAGTTAATAAACTCCTGGAGGCTCAATATATCGAGCCCATCTTGTACCCGGAATGGTTGTGTAATGTCGTTTTGGTGCCTAAGAGCTCGAATAAATGGCGCATGTGCAACGATTTCACTGATCTCAACAAGGCCTGCCCTAAAGATCCTTACCCACTGCCCCGGATTGACCAATTGGTGGATTCGACCGCTGGCTGCGAGCTCATGAGCATGATGGACGCTTTCCAGGGATACTATCAGATCTTCATGGCCCTAGAAGACCGCCCCAAAACCTCGTTTGTTGTCCATCTGGGGGTATATTGCTTCTTAGTCATGCCTTTCGGACTCAAGAACGCCGGAGCTACGTATCAACGACTCGTCAACAAGATGTTTGAAAAAGAAATTGGAAGGTCCATGGAGGTTTACGTGGATGATATGATTGTCAAAAGCGAGCGCCAGGACTCCCACTTGGAAGATCTCAAGCGCACTTTTTCAATCCTGCGTCAGTATGGGATGAAGTTGAACCCTTCGAAGTGCACCTTTGGAGTACAAGGGGGAAAGTTCTTAGGGTACATGGTCAGTCAGAGGGGAATTTAGGCCAATCCGGAGAAGATCAAGGCCATTTTGGAAATCCCCTCCCCTCGAAATTTGCGGGAAGTGCAAGTCCTAGTAGGAAAAATCATCTCGTTGAACAGGTTTATTTCGCGCTCGGCGGACAGGAACCTTCCCTTCTTCAAAATTTTGAGGAACACACGTAACTTTGCTTGGACAGAAGAATGCGAAAGGGCGCTGCAAGATATGAAGGCTTACTTATCAAGCGCACCACTGCTGACTAAGCCCGTCGAAGGTGAGAGATTATTTATGTATCTTTCCGTTTCTTCCGAGGCCACAAGCGCGGTTCTGATCGCTGTACGGGAGCGGAAACACTTACCTGTCTATTATCTGAGCAAAACATTGCAAGGAGCCGAAAAGAAGTATTTGGAGATTGAGAAATTCGCGTTTGCTCTTATTAACGCCTTAAGAAGGCTGAGACCTTACTTTCAAGCGCACTCCATAACGGTTCTCACCGACCAACCCTTGAAGCAAGTGTTGTCCAAACCAGATGTGTCTGGAAGATTAATCAAATGGACCATCGAATTGAGCCAGTTCGACTTATGTTTCGAGCCCAGGACCGCGGTACAGGCTCAGGTTGTAGCTGATTTATTGGTCGAACGCTTTGGTTTAGAGCCCACCGTTGCGGAGAATAAGGGGTTATGGGTACTGCACACAGATGGTTCCTCAACCTCTCAAGGGGGAGGAGTAGGAGTGGCCCTCAGAAACCCCGATGGGATTGAGCTGGACTTTGCAATCAAGCTGGATTTCCAAGTCACTAATAACGAAGCAGAATATGAAGCCCTCGTGCAAGGATTGAATATTGCTTTTCAGAATGGAGCCTCCAGAATCACCGCTTATGTGGATTCACAGTTAATTGCGAGCCAGATTGAAGGAACTTATGAGGCTCGAGAAACCACCATGGTACAGTACTTAAGTAAAGCCAGAGAAATCATTGGGAAGTTCAAGGAATTTCATCTACTTCAAGTACCGCGAGGAGAAAACGAGCGTGCGGACGCTTTGTCAAAGTTTGCGTCAGCTTTAGAAGGCACTTCTGAGCGTTCTGTCACGTTCCTTAGAACTGAGGAACCTTTGATCAGGGAAAGGGTCGCCGTTGGAATAATCGCTATGATTGATCCTGGCGAGCCCTGTTGGCTGGACGACATCGTCGTTTTCCTTAGGGATGGAATTCCTCCCACTGACAAGGTGGAAGCTAGGAAAGTCCGAAGTAAGGCCCCTCGTTTCGCTTTGGATCACGAGAGGAGGTTATTCAAGAAATCATTCCAAGGACCCCCAATGAGATGCCTGAGGCCCTCACAGGCGAAGGAGACGCTTGAATTCATCCACAATGGAAGCTGTGGGAATCATTCCGGAGGGCGTATCTTGGCGAAGAAGGTTCTGAGAAGTGGGTTTTATTGGCCTACAGTTCTCCAAGATGCCATTGAATTTTCGAGGAAGTGCCCTAAATGCCAATTTCATTCAAATCTCCCTCAATTGCCAGCCGCACAGATGATCCCAATAGACGTCTCTTGGCCTTTTGACCAGTGGGGAATAGACATCGTGGGCCCCTTGCCTATGGCTGCGGGACAAAAGAAGTTTGTCATTTTAGCCGTCGACTACTTCACCAAGTGGGCCGAGGCCGAAGCCGTTGCAAAAATCACTTTCAGGGTTGTGAGGGACTTCATTTGGAAAAACATCATTTGCAGGTACGGCATACCGAGGGTGCTTATCTCTGACAACGGATCCCAGTTCATAGCAGCCGACACACGAGAATGGTGTTCTGAGTTAGGGATCGAGCAGCGATTTACCTCTGTAGGACACCCTCAAGCCAATGGGCAAGCAGAAGTTACCAATAGGATCATCTTGCAACATCTGAAAACCATGCTTGAGAGCAAGAAAAGTGAATGGGCTGAGGAGCTGCAAGGAGCGCTTTGGGCTTATCGCACCACCCCACGAGCGGCCACTGGAGAGACTCCTTACGCGCTCGTTTATGGATCAGAAGCAATGATACCAGCGGAGATAGTAAATGAATCCGCTCGAGTCGGCTATTTCGAGCCTCAGCTCAACGATGGCAACAGGAGCTTGGAGTTGGACTTGCTGGATGAAAGGAGAGACAAAGCCTGGGCTAAGATCCACCATTATAAAGCCTCTGTGGCCCAACAGTACAACAAACGTGTGAGGGAAAGAACTTTCCAGTTGGGAGACTTGGTTTTGAAGAAAGTGGAAGTATCCAAGCACGTGGGGAAATTGGACCCCAATTGGGAAGGCCCATTCAAGGTCGTACAACTCAGAGCTAACAACACTTACACCCTGGAGACACTTCAAGGTGAGCGCTTGCCTCGCCCTTGGAACGCATGTAACCTCCGGCGGTTTTATGTTTAAAAGCTCTTTGCGGAACATAATGTAACAACCCTCTTTGTTGGGTTCCTCTGTACTTCCAATTGTGAGTAAGTTCCCGTATAACTTTTTCTTAATTGTTCTAGCATTATGTTTCTTTGATCGCTTGATTGGATGAGACCCATGTCCCTCATTTTCACGAGCGTGGTTGGCAATCCCCTAATATATGTATGCTGATACTTCGCACGGGTTACGCTGGCCAGCACTCTACTCCGCTTGGGGGGACGCCCTCATAAGGATAGACTGGTTACGCTCATAACCAATTAAACGAGATGGGGAAAATCCTAGTAGGCCTTGGCCGTTTCTTACAACGCCTTGCGCTCGAAAGTGGGATCCCTTGCAGACGGAACTTCACAAGTCTTGAACGAGGGCAACCTCTAAGTAAGACCCTCGTAAATACTCAAGACTTAGCATAATTTCCGAGAATAAGAAGAAAGTCCCCAAGTCTTGAAAGGGGGGGAAATCTCACAATAAGACCCTCACGACCGCTCAAGACTTAGACAAATTTCCAAGGCTTATAACAAAAACAAAATTTATACAAGTCTTGAAAGGGAGGGCAATCTCACAATAAGACCCTCACGACCGCTCAAGACTTAGACAAATTTCCAAGGCTTATGACAAAGGCAAAAATTTATACAAGTCTTGAGTAGGGGGGGTAATCTCACAATAAGACCCTCACGATCGCTCAAGACTTAGGCGAATTTTCAAGTGTGACAGAATTACCAAAATTTCTCAGAAAGTGCTAAAGGCTCAACAGAGAAATAAAACGTCCACAGAGTATGCTACACACAGTCTTATTATTATGAGATTTGTTCTAGAAAGCTCTAAGCATGAGTTCAGATTTCTAATTAAGTAAAAGAACAAAGTTATGAAGGAAGGGATGTATATTCACTGCAAGAAACATTACAAAATAAGGGCTCAAAGGCCTCTGAACATTGTTTCAAAAGAAGGGAAGAAAACAGTAAAGCAGGAAAGTACATTGAAATAGGAAGAGCTTCAAGCGGCCGGAGCAACGTCTTCATCAACGATCACCAGTATATTCTGGGCCACGGGGCCATGAACTGGGCCCTCAGGCTCTTGCGGTTGGGCTTGGGGATCGTCGGGCTCATTGGCACCAGGAACGGGGGCGTTAGCACCCTCGGCAGCTGGGACAGGGGCATCCTCCACGAGGGGCGCTTGCGGATCATCTTCAGGATTATCATTTTGAGCGGATGGAGCAGCATCTCCTGACGGATGAGAGTCCATGTATTCATCTTGGATAAGTTTCACCAAGAAATCATACTCCAACTCAGCAATGGTGTCCGCAGGGTTATTGAGATCTTCATCCTCTTCCTCACAGCGCTTGTTGAACATGAGCCCTGTGCCCTCTGCTCCCCTCATAGCCAGGTCAGTCAGCCCCTTGTGGATGCCCTGCTCAACGGCCAGGTTGAAGGCATTCTGGGCCTCATCCAGGCAGTGCAACGAGGCTGCGAAGTTAAAGGCCTTTGAGTGGCAGAATTTGATAAGGGCCTCCTTGTTCGCACGTTCCAGACTCCGAGGCCACTCGCTCATGGTGTCATTGAATTTCCTCTCAGCCTCCAGAGCCCTCGTCTTCCAGCTTTCCCGCTCGGTCTCCGCCTTCCTGCAGCGCTCGTTAGCCTGGGCCAACTGGTCGCTCAATCCGCTTCGAGCGCTCTCCACCACTTGAAAATCCTCCTTCAGTTTTCCCAGCTCCTCCTCCATTTTATTGTACAAATCCTTGAGGGATTCATACTTTGCAATCTCAGCGTCCAGCTCCGCTTGAATCTGAGCCGGATCGTTGGAGCGGGCCATCTTCTTGTACTTGGCCTTGCGCTCGGCGTAAGTGGAGGCTCGCATTTGCACATTTCGGAGCCGGGGAAGAACTTGCTGCATAAATTGGAGGAAAGGGAAGTGTTAGCCAAAAAATGCTAACTTACAGAAATTAGCAAAGAAAGCAAGGAGTGATGACTTACGGAGATTAAGGCGTGGGCCGCGTGTGAAGTCCTTGTCCCCTCGTCGGGAGAACTCCCATAAATATTCCTCCTCTGAAGAGGAAGTATCTCCCTCGCCCTTGGGGCCCTCGGCCACCTGCTTGCCCTTGCCTTTTATTGCCACTGAATCGGGCATCCTATTCCTCTTGCGGGAAGGCCTACTGGCGCTCGGTGGGGCCTCGGTTATTGATAGGGTGGTTGTTGGCCTCGTTTGTTCTGCAGCCCGAGGAGGTTGAACGTCTCCTGCTCTCCCTGAAGTCAACTGCCCCCTGGTCTCTCTGTTGGCCAGTCTACTCTCCCCTCGGCCGCGAGGGGGTTGAACCTCTAAAATAGCGTTCGAACTGCCGCCCTGACTACCGCTACGAGCGTCTCCGCGATTGCTACGGTTGCGAGGGCGCCGTTGCTCGCTCTGTTGGTCCCCTTGCTGGGCTTGATTCCTGTTGGCATGAGCAAAGCGAGCGGCTTGTCTGATTCCTCCTGCCATCTCTAATATAGCGGCTCCTGCAAAAATGGAAAGTACAAGGGTTATAAATCCTTAAACAGAATTATTAAGTGTGCAAATTACAAGTACAAAGATACAGTTAGTATTCCTATCTAAAGTTAGTGCCCTAAGAATCTAACCATCTCTCTCTATATCACGAGCCGGAGGGTTGTCAAGGTAATGAGGGTCGTCGGAAAGACCACACAGGAACATGAGCTCCGCATCGTCTATCCAGTCCTTCGCCTATATAAGGTGACCCTCGTCCCTTAAGGCCTCAGCCAAAGCCTTTGCCCAATCTTTGGGGAGGGCTGGCTCCAAACGGCTCTTCGCAACCGAGCCCCAATTTGCGGACACCCCAAAGCCCTCTTCTGTGGGGGCCTTAACAAAGATGAACTTCTCCTTCCAATTGGGGCCATATGTGCTTGTGGGAGAGTTGATTAGCTTTGTACGAGCCTTTGCTTGAATGTAGTAGAAGCCCGCCTCAGGAGACGAGCGTGACGAGCTAACTACTTGGAAAAGTGCATGAAAGTTTCGCACAAAGGGCTCGTATCCAATACTCCTCATCAGAATCACGAAGCTTGTCAGCAGAGCCAAGCCGTTGGGCACTATTTGCGAAGGACAGAGGTTTAAGTCATTCAACAGGTGGGCCATTGGGATCGAAATGGGGAACCTCAAACCCCCTGAGCTGACAGAGGCCACGTACACCGCCATTTCCCCAGGAGGCGGATTATTAGCACACTCGTGGTTTTCTGGGATTCTCCACGTATACCGCTCGTCCCAGTAAATGGGCGCCATCATCGTTTTCACTTCTCCCACGGTAACTGTGCTGGGAGTCTCATCGGGCGTGCGCTCGGTAGCCTGGTAGCCTGATCCTTCACCCTCGTTAGGCCCTTTGGATTTCTGGGATTTCTTGCTCTTTCCTTTATTACGGGCTCTTTCTGAAGGCCCTGTTATGGCTTCAGCCACTGGAAGGCCACCGTCACAGTATGGCGGTGAGGGTGAGTGGCACTCTGAGTTATGGGGAGAACAACCCCTTGCCTTTCTGCCTCCATTACCAGATTCATCTCCTCAAAGAGAGGATCCACTCCGCCAGGATTCCTATCCTCCATGGCCATCACTGCCGCCCCCAACTCCTCATCTCTGGGGGAATCGGGGAAAGAGGAACTCTCAGTGGCCATTTCATGGATTTCACGGGCGAATTCCTCAACATGTTGGTCAGCCATGGCAGAGGCTGAGATTTGGGAGAGATTTAATCTGGGTTAGAGAATGGGAGTTTTCTGGAAAGAAATTAGGATTCCCTAAAGGAGTAAAACCTAAGAGATTACAAAGTCCTAAAGTCCGAATCTAAAGTTAGCAGAGTTAGAAAATTACGCTGGAAGTTTACCTTGAAAGTTTCTGAGAAAATCTGGGAGAGAAGTTGAAGATGCTCTAAGAACTGGTGTGCGAGAGAATTCTTTTTGCAAAGGATGCTTGGAAGTTCAGGATGCGTAAAGAGTAGCAAGATTTCAGAATCCCGTACTTATAGGGATGGGAGTTGGTACCTTTCTCGGCAATGAATTCAAAATGGTAATCATTTCCCGCCTAGGAAACCGCCCACTTTATGGAACCGTCACATGCTTCCCAATGCTCACGCGCCCCACACGCACCCGCATTTAATGCTCTGACGTTTCGAATGCTTCAGAATAGTATAACATTTAATGCGGGAGCGTTACGAGCGGTCAGTTGAAAAGACCGCATTAATGGCGCAACCAGAAGAAAAATCGCTCAACACGCCAAGCCTTATGCGAGCACTACGTGCAAGAGATAGCACGCGTCAAAATTCTACAGTCCTTATCACTAAGGACTACAGAATTGGGGGGCAAAATGATGGGGTCAAAATACGATCGTCCCACGCTAGGACACGTGGCATCACCAAGATGATGACGTCTGTCTCCCCAAGGTTGCACCCATCAGCACCCGAGCGCTAAGCCCAACGAGCGCAATCCTTCTTCGAGAGTTAAGCCCCACGAGCGCTGATACTCTCACGAACGCCATTCATACTGTATGATTGGCACGTCCACAAGCCAAGGGAGCCCTCTTCGAGCGTCACACTCCCTCAGAGTGGCCTCCCCTTCTGGCTCGTTGCTTGAACTGGAGCCTTCATTCCCCCCAGCGGATATCTTGGCTTCCAGTACTCCAGGTTGTCACGAGCGCGCTCTTAAGCCCTCGTTACCAACCACCCAAATGGCTCTCTGACACATCGTACATGCCCGCGCACCTGCCACTGTTGCCAACACCAACTTTTGGCCGCTTTTGCAGAAGATCCCTCCTAGGTTTCTCTCTCATGGCGCCACGTGTTAGGGCAACATTCGGCCAGGACCACTTGAGGCAAATGACCAAAGGGCCCTTGACCCTCAACTATAAATAGCTAAAGTCATCTTCTACACTGGTAAGCATTCTTCATCACTGAAACTGTGACTGAACTTACGTTTCTCCTTCGTACCTTGAACTGACTTGAGCGTCGGAGAGCCAAACTGGGCATCACCCCCAGTTCCCCCAGCTTGGCCTTCTGACTTTTATTGTGCTTGTCCCAACAGGTAGAACCCCCTTTCTCATTTCCGGCGAATCTCCGGCGGTTTCCTCCACAACTACAAATTGTAAAGTGATTGGATTCGGACCCTCACATTCTGAACCCATCAAATAATATCAATCTTTACTATGATGTACGAATACGGATATGGTGATACGACACGACATGAATAGGACGATACGAATTTTTTCTTGAATTTTTTACGTGATGATCTATTGTTGGACACGAATATCTAACACAACGACAAAATAATAATTTTATACCCTACGTCAATGCATCCTTATAAAAATCACAAGAAAAAATCCTTGGAAATTTATCCAATGAAACATTATTAATCTCATTAATGGAAACAATTACCTACCACCTTAATTTTCCTAAGCTAGGGTTAGGGAACCAAAAACACTTCAATAATGCTTCCACATTGTCAAGATTTTTCCCAAAATAAACTTTATTATTAGGACAATGTTATAATCAAGTAATTAATTTGGTGGAAGAGCATGGCCCTTGTTGTCACTTCAAGGTTGAAATGTCAAATATTTAGGTCAAATTTTCCTTAAAGAAGTTTGTCATTTCTACAAACATGGAAGTTTGACTTTTGCCCCAATTTAAATGAGTATTAAAATTCTGAAAATGGATAAAGTTTTGTTGCCAATTTGCCCCACAACAAAGACCACTCGAGTGTGGTGGAGGTTCCCAAAATTAAGGGCATAATGGGGACCCATTAATTATACTTTGGTGAGGAAAAATAAAATTCAAATTTATAAAAAGGACTCCATGGACAGTTCAGAAATTTGACATTAGTGCACTAAATTACACTAATTGCGCTTGTCTATGATTAATTTTCAATAATAAAGTGTAAATTAATTACTATATTATTTGTTCCGATTTTTTTTTAGATTATCAATCACTTAGCTCTGGTTGACTTCCTTTAATGATTGATTGAGAGCTGAGTTCACAAGCTGTTAAGGTGTCAATTAATTTAAAAAAAAGGTGTCAATATAATTAGAAGGGTAATTCTAGTTCGGATTCAAATCAATCAACGAAAGTCACGTATGAGGGAGGAGTATTTTATATTTGTCTTGTGATGTGTACTAGTTTTAGAAAGAGTAATATTTCAAGTAGTGATTATTGTAAGATTTCTTAAGTTCGACTGAATGGTACGGGTTAGGATTTTGAAGATGATAAATTCATGGAAGATTATCATAATTTGCTTAGGTATGCATGAAGCAGTTCCGAGCAGTCAACAAAGCATAAAGAAGAATTGAGACATTCAAGGATGAGATTTGGTCCCTTAACCTTTGCATTTGCTTCACAAAAGAGATTGTATGGAGTGGCATTAATGAAAAATTATGTCTATAGGGACCAGATGCCAATCGCATGTTACCACTTGACTTAAAACACTTAGATTCCAATTCAATTGCATGTGCTCTATACTTTGTAACCATTATCATTATTATTATTATTATTATTATAGTTTTCCCTCTTTTAATATTTAAAAAGAAGCGAATGAAGCCGATATCCTTTGATATATGTTTCTAGCTTTTAGCTTATTTTCATTTAAAATGAACGTAAGTTGATTTTCAAGACACTATGAAACGAGCAAATTCACATGTGTGGTTCGGAAACTCGGAATTATGGGCATTGTGATGGGCCATGACAATGTCAAGTTGCATGGTCCTTGTCGATGCACTTATGTTATATGGGAAGCTTCTCAAATACAATGATGTTGTGCCAAAAAATAAAGGTAAGAAATCGTACATATAATGGAGCCCAAATTGTCCATTTTCCTTTCCCTTTTCCCCCATCGTTATTTTAGCTATTTATTGATTGGCTTTGGCTATGTATACATATATATATATATTGACTGATAATAGGGTAGTATGTCCCAAATCGATGTTAGGTTAAGAAAGTTTTTTGTCATACTTGCTCAAATATCTTAGGCTGATTATCTACACTTTCTCGGGGAGTATATGAAATAACGATCATATCTCTGTTAGTTAATATATTATGGGTGAATTTCTGATCGAGTTTACTATTATTAGTAATACTCTTATAAAGAATGGAATTGATAAATTTGATAGATAATGTATTGGTGATATATTAGCTACTTGAGTGAGATTCGATTGTAATTTTTTATACTCTTAAGATATTTAAATGTAATAAACCCTATTTTAGGCGTTGTATTTGATGAATCTCAACCAAAATGCCTCTTGTTCACTCTAATCTCTCCTGTTGTCTTCCTTAACCCTAATCGGATCCTTCTTTATCTTTTATAGGAGGAGTCCGGTTAGGGTTAACCTTTCTTGGGCCTGAAGCCTCTTAATTAGGGTTTTGACGCAAGGGAGAATTCTCTTACTAAGTAGAGTTCCCTTGCGGCCTTCCAATCCGCTCTATCTCACTAGCGAGCTCCCGAACAATGTTGTCATCTGCTACTTGAAGGTTGACACGTGTCCTTGAGGTTGTACTTTTAACGTTAAAATCATACCCTTTGCCTTAACTGCCGTGTAGTCCAAATGTAATTGATCCCTACAAAGTTTCATAAAAATGTGAGTGGTGTTTGCATTTAACTCTTTGCTTTTAAGAAACATTTGGGGGAGGTGGGCCTTTGCAGTCAAGCTCATTCAAAGATTTGGCCTAGATGGAGGACCAATCTCTATGGTACCCTAGGAAGAACCATAATTAGTTTTTGCTGTAGTCATGTCCTTTTAGGTCCAATCTTTAGAGAAATTTATTGTTTTGGGTGTAGACTGTAGAGCAATCACAATCAAATTAGTACACAATTTCGGTTCATAATTGGGAAGTATACCTACATTGAGTGATTTAAATCTTTATTTAACTATAAACTTTTAGCCACCATATTAGGGAAATGACTCAAACTTTGTGTTACACATGTACTGATACGATACTTAAAATCATACGATTATATGTCAGACGAGACATATATTAATAGGTCATCGGACAAGGTCCTTCAGTACTCCAGGACTAAAACCTATATCATTAAGAATAATCTGCATTAAGAAATCAATAAACAATTTAATTTCCACTGTGACATCTCTGGCATAAACTATATCATTAAGAATTATTATTAAACACCAAACAATATAATAAGGAATTGCATGCCTGTAAATTAAAGTTGCTTGTCAGTGGCTTGATTATCAACTAACCTTCAACAATAATAAGCTCTTAAAAATGGATAAAAAAGAATGAAAATATACCAACGTTGTCTACAAAATGATGAGCTTCTTGGACCCCAAAAATATGAAAAAAGTGGAGGTAAATAAATCAAATCTGTATATATTTCTGAAATAAATCTAATTTAATTTGTATCTCTTAAGCTTTCACTTGTCAGCCACATTTTCTTTTGGATGATAAAGATAACTTCGTCTCCGTCTTGACCGGGCTCTGAAGTCGAATCAGCAGTCGCAACAACTTCCCAGTGCAATGCAGGTAGATATCTTTTCACGAATTCAATAATTAATGGTCTATCTCTGAAAATGATAAAACCAGTAGGCCTGAGAATACGATCCATTTCGAGCAGCAGATCCTCGCGACTACAACCTTTCCTTTCCATGTCGGATAACACATTCCAAGCATGAAGCAAATCATAAGTCCTGGGGTACGTTGAGAAGGATTCACACCTGCAAATAAATATAAGGTATATTTATTTATATGTTAATTAAACCAATGACAAGAAAAGGAATAGTAACTTCAAATAAAATAAAAGTTTATGGTTAAGAAAATAAATAAATAGAAGAATGAAATCAGATATTAATAAGGAGAGAGATGTGAGGGGAAAGAGGTTGAGAAGTTGGGGATATTAAAAGAGGCCAAGATTACAAAAGAGGGCATAATTACACTGACATATCCTGAGATTTCACGTAATTTACACAAACTTCCTCTGACATACATTGAGCTTTGGCCTAAGGTTGTAAGGCATGCTATGATAGTCGTAAAATTTAAATTCAAATATTGATTGGTAAGTTTTAAAGGGAAAACTAGGACATTCATAAAAACTACAGATAATTTCACCATAATTCATTGATCCAAAGTAATGTAATTTCTTTAACAGTGAAAGTTTTTGTAGCTTTTCAAACCTCAGGGGAAGTTTGTGTAATTAGGCCAAGCCTTAGGGTATGTCAGTGTAATATTCCTCTTAAAAAATGAAGAAAGTTTTAAGGATATCAAAATAAAAAAGGAAAATTTACACTACTTTGTTTACTCTAGGGGATTATTGATTTATTAAAGACTAAAGGTCATCAATTACCAGTTATGAACTGTGCCGATCAATCCTCTATCGTAGACAATCTTGAGCGTTTTCTGTCCGTCTTCAGGTACAACATTCATCACCCATACATCCTTGTCTTTCAAACCAGCAGCAAATGACCCCAAATGTGCCTTCATATCCATGATGTTCCTCAAAGTATCAGCACTGATCTTTGTACTCAAAAGACTCCAATAATCATCCACTCTCTGCCTCCAAAGTTCCTGCTTGCAACCAGAAGCTATGATATGAGGGACGTGAAAGAAAAGTGGGGAAATACAAATGTACCATTATATTTTCAATTACCGTATCTTTCTCAAACATCTCATCGGAATAGCCCAAATCAGCAAGTCGTGGAGGAGGAGTGGTTAACCGTGCAGGCCACGGTGCCAGTCCGCTTCCTCTTGTTTTGTCATCGTCTGATTGTGAGAAGAATATTTTAATTAAATTGCTGAATATTATTCATCTACAGATACTGCTGTATGTAATAGAGCATAGTGTTGAGCAATCAAAAACGGTAATGAGAAACTTGATTGAAATCATGGATCAAGCGCAGATTTTGTCGTGAAGAAGCAAACTTAATGTACTTACGATCAGAATACGGCGTGATGCATGGTTGCATTCGTACACCCCACACAGCATCAGGATCATCATCGGATCTGCACAGAAACGGGTGCGTTCCAGGGTCTCTCGCATTGTAACAGTCGTTCGAGAGAGGCTTTTGCCAAATGACAGTTTGGTTTTTCTTAGAAGCAATTGTCCAGCACATGCGGTTCACTAATGCACTCATTTGCTCCCATATTCTCAGATCCTCCTCATCCTGAGCGTAAGCTTCTGGAGACGAGTAAGCGAAATAGCCCCCCGGTCTGAGCACTCTATCCAGCTCGAGAAGAAGGATTCCACCTCTCTGAAGCCAATCAATTCTGCAACGAGAACAGTGAGCAAGTTCAAATGATCGGCTCGGGTAAGGAAGCCTCATCGTCCCTAGAACACCGAGAGATGCGGGAATTCCTCTCTCTAAAGCAAATTGGATCTGGTTTTGGTGCACGTCGTTCGGTGCTAATGACATTGCAACAATGTTGGAGGAAAGAAGGTAGCCGCCGAAACTTGCCACGCCGCAGCCAACATCAAAAACCGTGCGCAAATTTCCTCTGTTGTTCAGGTTGCTGTTTGGAAAGTTCAGCATCTGCATACGAAAGAATGGTTATAACCAAAACATGATAATTAATCACACAGACAAACCCTCAGGTTTGGCCAAATTACACAATGATTGAGAAATTACAGACACTTCCCCTGTCAGAGAACTTATATTACATCTCTGGATGATGAATTTTGATACATCATGTCCAACTTTTTACAAATATTCACAACTATAGTAGCTTGTGTTAGACCAAATCCTCGGATACGCTTACTTGTATAGATTTCGAGCTCGAACTAAAAAACTTACACTTGCAATTGAAGCAATGTATTTATCTGCTCCATAATGGAAGTGTGTGCCTCCTCCAGGAAAATTAATCTTATCACCTCTAACAACCATCCAGTTCTGATCAGACTTCTCATGTGCGAGGTGCGTGTGAGGAATGTTCGCTTTCCATACTTCGTCCCTACTTCTCGGCCACTTGATCGGGATCTTTCATCCGGAAAACAGTAAAAATTAAACAATCAAATAAAACAACAAGCACCAATATAATATTTATCAAAATTACGAAAACCCCCCTTGCATTCGTCTGCGTCGCAGCGCTCTCACCTTGTATCCCAGGGGAGGAGGGATTAAGCAATTGAATCGCCTCTCAGCCGAGGGACAGTGCCTTTCGTAGTGCTCCATCACAGTTAAATCCAGCTTCAATCTGTTCTGATATATATGATTTCGGTCTAAACAGGGGATCAACTCTGAATGACGATCATCACACACCTTATAGAATGCAACAGAAGTAACTAATTATTCTAAATACAAGATAGAACAACATAAGATATCATCAACCAGCAAGACTTACTGGGAAGCTCTTCGGGGTGAAACCATCAACTCCATCATCCTGCTCGTGACCAAGATCGGAGTTTTCGTCCCCACCCAGATACGACGTCCCTAGTTTCCTCAAAGACCGGCTACCGTAATCTAGAGCGGACTGCCCGTTATTGTTGGAGCCGACGTAGAAATAGAAGAAAAACAGAAATACAGCAAAAATACACAGAGATGTCAACAGACGCCTCTTCTTCTGCGATCCATCTGATCTCCCTTTCATCATTTATCAATCCAGCTTTAGTAATCCTTGAAATAATCTCAAATGGAGTTTTTGCACCTTACGGATAAAAAAGATGATCCCATGTTGAGATTCTGCGTATTACGACATGCAACTCAAGCTATACTATCAAAAGACTCGACTTTTAACAACCTAAAACGGTTACACCGCAGAAGTACCGATCGTCTGAAATGATCAGAGCATTAGAAATAGAAAAAAATTGCAACAATAAATCAGAATAGAATCATTATGATTATAGAAATGAAGAGAAAGTACGGTTTTCGAAGCCGAAGAAGAAGAAAATGGAGTAACTCTCAACAAATGCGGAAGTTGGCGAACAGATTTCAGTTCTCTCAGTGTGTGATTTTGCTATTTTTGGAGAAGAAAAAGATTAAAGCAATCAAATCAAGAACTAGGTCGTTAATTCGGTTTGTGGGCTTCAATTTTTAATTAGGCCCAAAGGGATATGGGCTGAACCCTGGAAAAGCCTTCTTTATAGTGGGCCTAATGATGGACAAAGAATCCATTTCTCTGCGATAGTATTAGTTGTATACAACATAAGGATAAGGTATTAGCCAACAGGGGTTGGTCAAGTGGTTTGAGAGTTCTATCTCGAAGATAAGGTCCCGGGTTCGAATCCCTGGGCCACTTGGGGTGTGTGAGTTAAAAAAAAAAAAAAAAAAAAAAAAAAAAAACATAAGGATAAGGTATTAGGGTTAATCAATAATTAATGTTGAATTAATTTGGTGAATGGAGACGAGCACTGACCCAGACAAGACAGGGCATTGGCGTATGGTCCACGTCACTCAGACAACACAACTACCAACGGTCGAGATCCATCCACGTGTCGCAATCTTAGCGCGCTTTTGAATGGGACTAGTTGAAGAAAAGACAAACAGAAATGGGCCGACAGTGACATGGATGGGCACGTGCAGTTGGGGCCCACTAAGGAAAAAAACCTTTATGTCAAATCGGATGGGTCAACTCCAACAACTCAAAGTTGTAGTCATCAGTGCCGCAGAGGATTCTCGTACCCATTTCTTTTTTAGACAAACATATTTTTAATTTCTTCTTTTTAAAAAAAATATATTTTTTTCATTAAAATTATGAAGTGATACAAAAGATGGTGAAAATGACAGGCTCTCTAGCTGGGGAAAGAAACCACTAACCAAAACTACTGTAAAAGAACTAGCAACTACAATCGGTAACTAACTTCAAGCAAATTGGACATTTTAATAGTTTAATTAGGAATTTCATATTTCAAATTTTAAATTTGCAAGCTGACATTAATTTAGAAAATTTATACTTAATTAATCTAACCTGACTCGAACTCAAATAAATAATTTAATCGGGTTTCTGAAAGTAGCCTTTCATCCGAAAACTTATGCTCGAGACGGCAATAATATCTGCATTCATATTTTCAATTCTCCTGATATGTTTTAGATGTGCATCCCAAGGTTTGTTTAGGTAAGTTCGACAATTATCAACAGTACTATATCCCAATGGATGATACTGGATATTCAATTAATTTACCAACAAAATTAGTCGCAACATAGGAGTTTATCTCGATATCAATCTTTGCATATATCTTCTCCCTCAACTCCGAAGCCAACTTCAATCCTTCTCGATATCCATGTAATTCTACTTGATCATTCATTATCACTTCCCCGGCCACCACTAATCTCTTGCGATGACCTAACCTTTCTCCGAACATCTACATAATGTTACTCTTCTATCATAATATTTTGCAATACATTGTTGGCTGCCAATTGATGCAGATCGGCTTCACTTCGAAGTTGTACCCCGTCACTTAATTGCATTTTCGCCTCACAACTTCACCTCTCTTTGTTTCTCACTTTCTCATATTATAAAATTGACTTTTGTAATGTATAATTCAAAAAAAAAATTCTTCCTTTTCACAACTTCGATATTAGTTTAGCGATTTACATCCCATAGTCAGACAAACAGTTGAAATTAATGTCCTAAAGTTGCAAAAAACTCATCACTTACATATGGTAACTGCAAAATTTGATTAGTAATTCAGATCCTTTCGCTTGAATTAGGGTTAGGAGTCGATTACGAAGACATCATTACCTTCTTCACAATCGCTGCACTAAATCTTGTTTCAACGATGGGTAGGACAGACTGTTTTGATTTAAAATGCAATGATCATAAATACAATACGTGTGACATGCACGTCCATGTATATATGCATACTTTTTGAAAATACATCTATATATTTTAATATCACATAGAACCATGGCAGATACTTAAAGATTTCAATACAACATATCTACTTCATAACAAAGCAGAGCAGATTATTTAATTTGTGTGGCTTACGAAAATTCGACATAATTTAACATGCAAAAGCTGCCAAAGAAAACTAAGCATTAGGGATGGAATTATGTTGATTTGGTCGAACTAGAATTATCCTAATCAGCATACCAATATCAACATTTAGAAGAAAATACAATTTTATATGCAACGTAGGAAATTGAATTTGTGAGGAAAAATGAAAAAAAAAAAGAACGCTCATGAGTTGGCTAGTATGGGTCAATACATAGAACTTATAAGTGAATATTTAAAGCTGATTAACATTTTCATTGGAATTTCATGATCATTAGCTACGAAAATGTGGAGCTTGAAACATGGTTTTTCGAGAAAACCCTACAAATGTATATATGTTGGAAAATGTGGAACCTGAAAATACCATTGTGATTATTACTAGAAAGAATTAACATCAATCTATATTAATATATACAGTAAGCTATCATTATATTAATTACGAATATAGAACTTAATGCGTTTTTATAAATTTTATATTAGTTTTATTTCTGTGGTCAGATGTTGAAAACCAGGTTCAGATTATCATTTCCTGTAATTCTGAAGGCTCACTGTCACTGGCCTCTAAGGTTATTGAATAACATAATCAAAGCTAGTTCAATCAACATAATTAGATTGATTCAAATTTTAAAGTGTAATTATTGTGCCTATCAGCTTGACCTATATAAGATATTCCACCTAGCTAGATAACATATTATTATCCAACATACATAACAAAAAGCTAGTTAATTATGCAGGGATTGGATTTTTTTAATTAGAAAACGACTTCATGGTCGTTACTGTGACAAACTTTTTTGTTAAATTATAAATACCTCAAAAATAAGTAGACAAATTAAAAAATTAAAATTGCTCCACACATATCCAAAAAATTGGATTCGAATCCCAATATTTAATTAAAAATAAATAAATTTGTTCCATTCAATTACACCTTATTAATTTCTGGGATTGGACTGTGACAATTAAAAAGAATAATAAGTTCTTTTACCATCACAAATTCTATTAAGAAACACATCATATCAGATCGATTAGATCCATTATTACACCTTTAATTAAATTGGATAAAATAAAAAGGCAGTTAACGATTGCCATAGTTTTATTTTCCTCTAATCCCGGCAACAAAAAGTACTCTAGGGTTACTAATCACACATTTAGGTTTGTTAACGTAATAACCGACAAGTTTTTAACCTATAAGCATCATGATAACGAAATTGAATTATAAAATAAAGATGCATATCTTGTTGATGGATACATTAATCAGTATGCCCACTGGCAATTGTTATTAGTATATAAATGCACATCAACATATATATAAAATAATTCAATAAATTCCATATCTTTTCTTTCATATATTCAAAAATATATGGGACCCGATCGACATTTCATGGAACTTCTTCATCTCAGATATCCACCTAAATCGAAAGGCCTAATTTAGTCGTGGATCAGTATATATATATATAAAATCATATAAATTAGGACCTAAGTCAAAAGTTACAGAAAAAAAATGCAGATTTTATGACCTAACTAAGATTATTAGAGTTATTGAATACGAGCAGATGGAGTGAATCATCTTTATTTCATGGATAGTTGAGGATGGCTTTAATGAATACCTAACTATATTTTACTGTACAAGATTTCATGTGAGTGTAATTGACTAAATTAATGCTATCTTCTCTTTGGGGAACATATAAGCTTTGATATGACACATTTGAGAAATGGGCGATGGATTTCATATTAATGAGCTCATTCAACTTTTCAACCCCCACGCCACCTCACCTCACCTCCCCTCCTACAATTCTAGTATTTTATTTTAATTAAATTTGTAGATTAGAATAAATTTGATAAGATGAAAGATCAATCAAAATAGATAACCAGATAATATGTTTGCACACATGAAGTGGTTGTGGTTTAGTAAGGTTATGGAGGTTATATTCATTAAAATGTCCCTGATTGAAGAAGGGTAACAATAATTCTAACTCGGCTTCAATTTGATCAAATCCTCGTAATAAAAGAAGATTAATGATCAATTAAAATAAATAACCTGATAAATAAGTGCACACACACATACACAAAGTGGTCGTGGTTTAGTAAGGTTATGAAGGTTCTATTGGTAAACACAAGTTCTTTCGTCTTTTTCTAGCTAGTCAAAAATGATATGCGGAATGGTTCTAGTTTAAACCTAATTAGGTCATATCAGTATAATAAACATTGAGCAATGATATAAACCTAAAACAAAATGACTCTCTAATGAGTATAATATACTTAACTAAATAATTAATCAAATTCGAACTAAAACCATCCAAAATTTTGTATGGTGCAGGCACACAGGTTTAAAAAGGAAACTGAAAAATCCCATCTCAGCAGTGACAAATTTAGTGCTAGACAATGCTGACATGTGATCTATGCAAAGTTGCTCAGCCTTTTTCCTTTTAAAAACACATCTGAATGATTTGTCAAGTCCCATTACATTAAAATAGAGAAGAAAATTACACCAAAATGTCAAGACAAACGACACAGTAGAGATGATATGCAAGATCTATTACTTAGCTTGTCATAAATGGCTCATCCAGAGAAGAGAACATTGAATGCCCTATTCGTAAAAGAGATCTTGGTACGGCCTGCCAAATAATACCAACAATATAATCTGCCACTTCTATTACCAACAAAACCCCAAGAATTTTAACATAACTCCAGCAAACAACCACATAACTATCACTTCCCCCTTTAACTACTTAAAAAAGAAACTACCATAAACGTAGAAATAAACCATAAAAACTACCAATAGTTTCCTTTTACCTGAAATAAACTTAGCACAATTAATAATAATAGTAAGAGGGAAAACATAGGGTACCTTTTATCTTTCACCTCATAGTTGATACTTGAGAGTCTATATATAACTCTACATATAGTAAGTAATAGTATTGGACTGATTGGCACAAGTTCCATTCCAATTCCATGCATAAATTTCAACTTGGTGGCGGCAATGCCGACGGCGGCGGCGGCGGTCTCTTCCGCTTCTTCTTCTCGTAGCTAATCCCTCTTGCTCTGGCCTGAGAATCACGAACTTCACGTAAATAAAGCCTAACAGCACGAGCTCCGAAAGGGTTAGCTTCAGGTTTGCCGCCGTTTTCTTCGTAGGCTGCCCGGAGACGGCCGATCAGGGCGTCGAGGCTGCCCCAGGCCTGGCGGAGCGGGCAGGGGCAGGGGGCGGGTGGGTTCGGGTGGCCGTAGAAGGGGCAGACCTGAGTGTGGACCTTGGTTTTTCCGAACTGATCGAGGTACCTGAAAATAAGCGGATTGTTTTGTGGTAAGCATCTGAATCCGTAAATATGTAAACATATCGAGTCTTATTGAAAATAATGGGTAACCAACAACAATCCTTTCTTAACAAAAAATAAAAAGGCTGATGGGGGTACCGGAGGAATTCGAGGACGTGGGCGCCGCTGCAGCGGGGGAGGGAGAGCGGCGGCCGGTGGTTGCGGAGGTACTGCCCGAAGGTGTTCCAGTCGCGGCGCTTCTGGTTCTCGTAGCGGCTGAGGGTCGTCGGGGAGGAGGCGGAGGCGGAGGAGGAGCCTGTGGGTGAGCCCATCATGGCAGCGCCGGTGGTGGTGATGGTGAAAGTGTTGATCTCGCTGCCCGTAGAGTTCATTTCTTGAGATATGGGATCCATTTAGACAGGACGGAATCAGGATTCAAGTTAAGGGGGGAGAGATAGAGAGGTGGATGTTACGTTTAGGATTCAAGAAAGGAGATGATGAATTAATATGCAGTTCTTGATCATGGAGCAACTAGGGTTTCAATAGCTGCCATGATTAACACAAAATCAGTTTGCTCGATCCTAGAATACAAACCTATGGAAGATTTATGATGTCTGATTAGCTTTTATGGCATAGTTTTTCTGCAAAAACCTTTAGAGAAATTGACTGATATTCTTGCCAAATTTATGACTGATCCCTGTTGCTGTGATTGTGTGCATAAAAAGTGGAGAGAAGATAGTATAGTGAAGTGTGTGGAGGGACCTGATTTAGGGCTTTTTGTGGAAATGAAAAAGAGTCTGAAGAAATAGTAGGGGGCAGATGGAGACATATAAATAATTTTTTTAAAAAAATTGAAGGAATAATATGATTTTGTTTCCTTCAATAATCAATACACCACTTTACCATTGATTGACAACACCTTTCCTATTTTAATGACCAAAATGTCCTCTCCTGTTTTCTTTAACTATTATGGGTTACTTTTGCAGTATCATGTCATATGATTTATAATTTTCCCACTAAAGTCATGGCCTAGTATATAACATCATTTCCAAACTCACAATTTCAAGACAATGTGAATAAACTCGTACGATTTCATTGACAACTTGTGGTGAATTAACTGAAATATTTAGGGATATATTTCGTGTAGATCCTCCTATATGCAGGATTAAAGATGTGAGTTTTTATATTGGTTTGGACAAACTTGGCCTCATAAATGAGCATTTGAGATTGAACTACACCTTATTCATGTTATCCAACATGACATTAAAGTGGAGCGGGTATTTGTATATTCCATGGTCCGCGTATATATGCCGATGTTTAACCTCATGAGATTGGTTAAGTAGAGTATGATAGAGTTTGATCTTTATAAAGTCATAAGTTTAAATTCTCTTATTTTCATGGGATGAGGTACAATATAATAAGAGCACACTGAGGCCAAAGACATTTTTTGTTGTGGACGGGGAATATCACCCCCTCAACTTCAAATTATCTTGCCCAACCAAAAAAAATACATATGCCTATGTTTATTCGTACAAAATTGTTCCGGTTATACCGAGATGTGTTAGGTAACATTGAGCTTGAGGGGTGTTTTGTTAAGTGTTCATTGTTCAATATAGTAAAAAATTCAAAGATAATAGTCTTTCTTATAATGATTTTAACAACCCTTACTTTACAAGCTCATACTTGTGGAGTTAAGTTAGATCTAAATTCGTATTATTCAACAAGTTATTAGAGAAAGCTCAATTTTATATCTGTAAATCGTTCTCTTTACTTGTAAATTTTCAAGTATGTGTGTTTGGTCCATTCCTATAAATCTTGGCTTGAATGAGGTTCTAAAAGAATTCATAAAAGTACACTTATATCTTTAAAGATTTGTAGGAATGTTACATTAAATATATAATCAAAATTATAAAATTATTAATAAAGTTAACCAATATAAGTAAAACGATCCCTACATATTATGAATTTAGCAAAACAGACTCTAGAGCCATAAATCAAATTAAAAAAATCGAGGTATTTACGAACGATATAACGAAACTCTAACGGATGTCAGACCAATAAAGTGTTCTAAAAAATTAGAGACTAAAATATAATTTCTCGATCTACATGAACCGTAAAAAAAATTAGACATAAATACAGGATACTCAAATCTAATTATTTAAAAAATAAATAAAATTAAACCATGTAAAGTATGTATGTGAAACTCAACTTAAGTTTCCGAGGCAGGTGAGTATTAAATGAAGGAAAAATTGTGGGAAAAATACGGATCCTGTTCAGCGATCATCAGTGATGGACATGTCACACCATTGATAGATTGCAGAAGAGCGTTGTCTCATTCAAACTGATACTTCTTTTCATAGTTTTCTTTCTTGAAATAGAACAAATATAGGTATACATATGTAGTGTTGGAATTTGCAAAGTTTTAAAACTTAAAAATCATGACCTACAAATTAATTTGGGTAACTCCCACAATGTCATTTATTTGGTTTTGATTGTATTAAGTTACACATTGTATTCCAACACTATAAATAGAGTCATAGGGGTTTAGACTAACACATACAAACATCCTACAACTCACTATATACTTATTCTCATATACTGTAGTTTTGGGCAACCTGATAAGGTTTCGTTCCATAGTTTTCTTGTGATCGTGCTCACAATAGGAGACGCCGGTTGTGGCCTTTTGGTTTTTATCTTGGGATGGTGATGAGCCGACAATACCCACACGAAGGGGAGACCATCACGATCTTAACACAGCGTCAAGTGACGTGACTCCTACACGCCAATGGTTCAGAATAATAAAAACATATTTCGTGCTCGACTGCTCGTGTTATGCTTCAGAAGATCATATTTGAGGTAACCTCGTAGAAAATTAATCCAGAATCTTCACCAAAATCAAGATCATATTACTATAAATATCAAAATAAGTTTTACATAAAATAAGCCATAAGAATCCTATGCAAATCTTGCTTTTTTTTTTTTTTTTGGTGGAACTATGTAAATTTGCTGTACACAAAGACCTCCAAATATTTATAGATTCTTTTCTCAATGTAAATTTAATCAAACAAAAAATAATGATAATACAAATCAGGGGTAACGTTGTCTGTATTCAATTTGACATATAATTCGATAAAGGGGAAAATTGCAATTTTGGTATATCAATTGGCTCATTTTAGTAATTTTCGTATAAACTTTTTTCTCAATGAAAAGAATGTAACCAACAACTCCAAAAATTGCAGTTTAAGTGCACAACTTAAAAAAAAATTAATTTAATGCAACTTTTTATCGGAAACCACCAATCTTCACTGATTGCATTAAATTGCAAATTTTTAGAGTAAAAGATTACATTTTTCACCGAAAAAGTTTGTACCAAAATTGCTAAAATGGATCAGTTGATATACCAAAATTACATTTTTCCTATTCCATAAAATACCCAAATTAGGGTTTTTAAGGGTACAAAGTTGAATTGCAACTCACATACTACTATATTTTAAAAATTGCAAAACTAGCCCTTTAAGAATTGAGTTATGAACATTAGGGTATTGGAATATTAAAAATGAAATAATACCCAGTAATTCAATCTTTTGTGTCAGTAATCGCTACACAATTGTTATTAGATTCCCGAAAACTATCTTAAAAAGACTAACCAATTATATTTTAAAAAAAATTTATTGTAAATTTCCTCACTAAAAGACTCGAATCCGTGTTCTATTTGTTTAGAGATAGAGATGCTCAGCACTAAACCATTTGTTAGTCTTTTGAGATTATAGGTGATTTTATGATGATTCCACTGACATTGCCACGAAAAATTCAAATATTGTGTAATTCTGGTTTTGAACTCTGAGTGTTGAAATTTCTGCAATCCTTTGGCAGCTTTGCAATTGTTACGAAATTCTTTTGTTACCTAAAGTAGGGATTGTAAACGGATCTTAAACAAATTGGATAGATGATTATCGTATAATTAATATCCTCTTTAAGATTTCTTTGGACGGACATAAAGTTGATTCAGACAAATATCAATTTTTAATAGAATTTTCAATTATTCATTTAACATAAATTATTTAATAATTCTATAAATTTTTTTTTTTTAACACACGCACCCCAAATGACTAAAAGAATTTAAATCTGGATCATTGTCCTGAAGAATGAATCCTTTCAACCATTTGAACCAATCGCTAATAATTATATAAACTTAAATATATGTATTTTAGATAGAGCAAGAAATAATGTATATATATATTATTTATCGGAGACAAATTACGGATAAAATCAGATAACTGATATTTATAATCGGATACGGATAATATCCTTTTTAAATGGATTCAAATATCGGATTCTCGGATGTAAATCCTTAACCCAAAGTATGATTTTTCAAAAAAGTATTCAACTATCCAAATAATCTTTAATAAATATTACCAAACACCGTATAAGAATGTCGCCATATCATATCTAATAATCTTTATATCAGGTGTGCCATTGAAAATGGTGGGACTTTGAATAGTTGATCTAAATAATAATGGATCATTTTTGTAGAGTTGCTTTCACAATAAGAGTGGATCATTCATACATAGTCTTCCTCATGAAAATGACTTCTTCTAAAGTTTGATATATACTATACCAATGAATAAGTCCAGTTTACACATGTATTATTTCACGAGACTCATGACCTAACAGTACAAATATGGCCCCAAGTGAAACCAAATTTTTAAGAATATTTAATTGCCAATAGTATTATTTGTAGTCACTCAAAATTTACTTTTATGGTATTTTAAAACCTAATCTATAATAATGAGGTTCCATTCTAAGGGATACGTGGCCATGCTGGCAAGTGGACAAAGAAGAGGAGTTCAGGAGCTCACACATGGATTGACGAGCTCATCTAAGAGTCATGTCCCGAGCTAAAAGATACTTTCTCACACCCGAATTCAATACAATATGAAGATATAGAAAAATAAAAATAAATAAATAAATTAAAAAACAAATCAATTTAGGTCAAAGGATGCTCTCTCACCCCGTATTCAATGTTAATACGTAAAGAGATAATTGTAGAAAAATCTTGTAAAATATTGAAAATGCAAGATAAATTCTATATTTCAAAAAAAACATAAAACCTTGTATTTTATAAAAATGAGCAACAAAAACATTCACGCACTGAAAAGTTCAAATTTACATATAAAAGATTACATTTTTGCCCATTTTATGAAAAAGAGCACAAATCAAATAAAAATATTTAAAGAGAAATTAAAATGGATAAATAAATCAACAAAAATTAAGATCAGTACAAAAGCTAATAAAATAAAAAATAAAAATATTAAATGAGATACATGATCTGATAAAATATAAAATACAAAAATAAGTACTTAGAAATATCAAAATCAGAGGAACACAATAAGAATTACTTAGAAAAATCAAAATCAGAGAAAGGAATCTTATAAACGATTGAAAATATTATAAAAGCACTTCATTACATAAAATATTTTAAAGATATTGAAAAAAGGATAAATCAATAGAAAACACACTTGAAAATATATCAAATATATTGAATCAAAATTGTATAGAATTGTATGAAATGTTATTTGAAAATAATAGAGAAATTTATCGGCATAAATAACAAATAACTAAAATAAATATATTAACATCAATATGAATTTTACACATGAAATTCAAAATTTACAAAAATATTATCTACATAAATACAATCTTTATCTAATATAATAAAATTATTGTCCGAAAAATTGCAACATACTAAATAATATTGCACAAATTAGAAACAACTAAGATAATGACCCTAAATACTTACAAACCATTAAACAGAATAAATTCTAACCAAAAAATAAAATAAAATAAAACGGGATAAACATTATAATGCAAATGAATTCTTTACACTCAATTTTATATAAGGATTAAGTAAACTCGCAGAATATATATATATATATATCATATATACACATCCAAACGGGATTCGAACCCAAAACCTTATCTTGAAAAATGAACCCATTAAGCACTTATACCAATCCTTGTTAGCAAACTCGTAGAATATAAAGTTTAACGGTATATATTATTCTTGTTAATGGGAGCGTGCGAGAATTTTTGTTATTCGCTTTTATGAAAAAAAATAAATTATATTAATTCTTAAAACATAATATTTATCATATACTTTTTCCTATCTCATAGGTTTTTTCAATAATTATCGTAAATAATGAAAAATCTTATAGATACAAACGAATAAGAATCACACAAAGGTAAAAGATTAAACTACAAATATTCGACTCGTCTTCTATTAAAAGAAATCTATGCCGAACGAAGAGGGACAAGTGAGATAAAGGAAAAGAAAGAGAGAGTGTGATTCCGATCCCTTGGCACTCGTCATATAAATTGTGAATTTTCGGTTCTTGTAATAAATTGGTATCTTTTTGCTGACCAAAAAAAATGGGTATCTTTTTAACGATCAAAATTAATTATTGAAAATTTCATTTCAGTAATCTGGACTGATTCAAACAATAAAGAAAGATTAACAAGAGGAAGAAGACAAAAAAGAAAGCCCGTTGAAATATTTTACTGATTCAGTAAATCGTGATTAATTAACCATAACTGCAAACCCCATTACAATTAATATGCGCCCCAATATACCAACACAATTAACTAATATATATTCAAGTTGTAATAATTCATCCCTTCTTTTTATTTTACTGGGATGCGTGGTCATTATAACTATAAATGTTGGTCCTAAATACTTCTGTGTGTAAAATTTATTTTTTATTTTGTTATGTTTCAATTCTAATTTGGTTAGTTTCTATTCAGAATTTAATATATTAATTTGTGTATACTCGCAACACAATTAAAAAGAATATTTCTATATAAGGTCTCTAAAAAATTATCATGTAAAACAAAGTTTTAATGTAATAACATATGGAAATACTTAGATCATATGAAATTAAGAGTTATAATGGACGAATATGAATACGATTCATTAATTATATATATACACATTTAGTTCACTCCCCAATTAAAATAAATTTTAGTTATTTTATTAAAATTTTGATTTTTTATCAACTACCTCCTAACATAAATTATCTTAATATGAAATACTTAAATTTGAATTGCAGAACTACATCTAAATTTTGAATAACTTATACAATAGTTAATTGTTGAACGAAAAACTTTTATGTTAATTTGAAATAGTCACTTGTGCGTTTGTAAAACTATGTTTAAAATTTGAGAAACTATTGTGCTATTTAATTTAGCAATGAGTAGTTAAATGAAAAAATTTATTCTATATATGAAGTATTTACATTTGTATTTATATAAATATATTTGAATTTTGAAAAATTATCGTGTTATACATAAAATAACTTAATGAAGTACTTTTCTCTTAATATGAAACATTAATACTTGAATTGTAGAATTATATCTAAGTATTGAAGAATGATTGTGTTACGATAATTAAATGTTAAATTAAGAACTTTTATCTTAATATGAAGTATTTACTTTTAAATTTTGAGCACTATATATGAACTTTGAAAAATTATAGTGTTTAAGACTTTAAGTTATTAAATGAAGAATTTTTCTTTGAAAATGAAATATAAAATTATGTTTTTGTAAAACTGTATCTACCACTAACTGGTGTAACTTAGTGGTTTGGCTCTACGCAAACTTAATCAAAGGTTTTGGGTTCGAGCCCATGGGAACACAACTACCATTGGTAGGGAGAGTTTTACATCCTAAGTGGTCCGTCCCAATCGACTCGACCCATGTAAATGTTCTATAAAAAAATATATATATATTGAGGAATTATAGTGTTATTAAGTAAAAATAGTTAAATAAAGGATAATTAAGTCATTTTAGAATAATTAGAGAGTTAAATAAAAATTAATTTTTAAAATAAAATTTTAAATTTTTTTAAAAAAAAATTAGAGATTATACTCAAATTTTAAATATTATTTGGGGAATTAACTCTAAATTTATAATACATATATATATATATATATATGTATATATTTTTTTTTAAAAAAAAAATTATAATATAAGATATATTCGGAATAAAATTGGATAACAAATATCTGACCGATGCGATATAACAAACAATATGTTCACATATTATGAGAGAGTACTTTAAACACTAAACAGTGTTCAATATTTTAACCAACTTTTTGCTGTTGGATTTGAATATAAAGTAATTTGGACCAAATAAGTTATCAGTTAGCAACATTTGATTAGACTCTCGTGGAATGAGGCAAAAACCAAACCTAGTAAAGCTACATAAAAGATAACATCTTTTCAATAGTATATATACTGTTAACATTTCATTAAAATATACCAATATATATATATATATATATATATATATTACTATAATATACAGTAATATAAAATTGATTTCATAACAATCCATCAACAAAAAACTATATGATAATGTGTATTTAAGACACCCAAGAGTATCACAAAAGCTTCGAAATCAGATTGGCCAATTACTTATGCGACAATTGGTCCTGAGTACATTGACACTCGAATTATCTTTCCAGAATAATTATTAAATTTGTTGGGCAAAATTTTCAATGTTTGTCACTTTCAAATCTGGATCAATCTCATAAATGAATCCAACACTATGAACACGCACAAACCAACAAATTAGCACGCATCACAAACAATTTGCATCAATTGATTTGACGCTCATCTTTGAATTTGAAATGATGGATCAAAGTAATGAAAAGTAACATATCTTAGAAAATTTAACACATTTCTTGCAAAAATCAAGAATTATATCATGATATTTTATATCAGAGTAATTAATTTATAATTTCTAAAATGTGATTCGTCCAAATTCGAATCTTGCTTGATTGGCTCGGCAACATATCCTTCAACTAGTACAAAACAAATCGAATTAGATGCATATCAAAGCAAAAGAGATATAAACACTTTAAGCAAAGCAAATGGTGCCATTTTCAGGCCATTACAGCTTTTAATTACCTGCTAATCTCTTGATTAATTAAGCAATGGAATAGATGCAAGCTGAGCCTAAAAAGTAAACCAGAATAATCGAATTACGTTCAATCCCACCAATTATGGCTCCTCCCACAATGAAGAATTCGTTTCGTACAATAATTGGAACTTCAAATACCACAGCCATGCAAGATGCAAGTCCTGTCAACTGATGGTACTCATTTATTGAACTTTTGTGTAATTATTTTGAGGACACAAACCTTCAAAATAGACACTTTATGTTTGAATTGATGGAAAAACTTAATAACAAAGTGGTTAGAATGTGACAAGGTTTGAATTAAACGTATTGAAAAGTTTGTAGGGTTCATCCATTACCAATGTTGTCAAGGGAATCAGAGCCCTACACAAAAGATTCAAGCACAAGATAATTTCCAACCATCAAAAGAATTACTCATACAATAATTGTAAACCTTCTTTAATTTACTCTAAAATGGTACAACATATTATTAAAAGATTCACACAAAACCATTAAAACATCTACACATTGATTCTCAGTCAGTGAGGCAGCAACCAGACAACTAAGAATGACAAGACTATAATATATACATGTTCAATACCATATAGTAATATATTCTACTTACAGACCACAAAAGCTCACAAAAAGTTTCTGCATTGCCTCCATATAGGCTTCACAATACGTAGTTTTGTTTGAATACACTCGTGCAAACGGATATTCATCTACAGTTCATGCCATCCAAGAAAAGATTGAAAGAACAGTATATCCACACCATTTATTTACCTTCGCAAGTTCCGTTGCTGGATCTCATTGCCAGCCCTGCACAGAAAAGCTGTAGCCGCTCATTTGCTATTGCCACGCATACCATCTGCACAAAAAAGGATGAGTTTTTGTTTGTGTATTTTCTTTTGGATGTGAGAACTGAAGCAAGGAACAATATATTATACATGATAAGGAATATCTCCCAACTGATTTACAGAGTATAATGGCCTATTTTCATTGATCTGGGAAAAGAATATGTAGGAAATTGGGTGCGAAATTCTTACCAGCAACAGCTTTCCCACCAACAGAGCATTAAACGGCATAAATCCGCACGATCTGATCAATCTTGGTGCGGCACACAGGACAACCCCAGTTCTTGGCCTTAACTTCATTCAAACAAGACATGCATCCTGCCATGTGACCACACGGGATGCAAGCTCCCTCAAGTGGAGCATCGAGGCATATTGTACAAGACGAACCACTGCTACCATCTTCTTTTTTCTTTTCAGCCATATCTTCACTATTTCCACAGGGACCCACATCAGGAGAAGATAAGTCAACAGGGTCCAGATCAATAGATGGATACTGAATTGGACCATCATATACAGCTGCATTTTCAACAGGAGGAGCTGATGGAGAAGGGTTCTCGAGAGTTGGTTGGATAACAGAAGGAACAGAATCTTGGATTTGGAAGTGTTGAGCTGGCATGACAGATGACTCGGCTTCCTCAACCTCACATTTGCTTCGACCTGTCGTGTGGCTAGTGGATGGCCCACTAGTGTGGCTTTCTTCATGACTGGAACTAGTAGATCCTACATAAGAATCTGGTGTACTCTGTGAGGCAGTCTGAAGGGAGGCATTAATTGCCATAGCTAATTCTTGATCTTCTGCAACTGCTGGAGCAGTAGGTGCTTGATTGTTGAAAGGAAATGATGGATGGATGACCTATTTTTCAGAAACAACAATCAAAATTCTTAAGCATAGAAGTCGTGAAATAGCAACAATTGATTTAGTTTCTTATCATCACTTCACCAGCCACATGGTCACATCAAAGTAACCAAATTAAAAAGAAAAGATGGCTTAAATACCCTGAAATGCAGGCACATGGAAATATGCCTGTAATGGGTGTGTTCTTGAGAATTTTCATGGATGTGCTCAAGATTCATTACTATTAAAATCTGTTCTTTAACCTGTTCAAGCTTGTTTAGGGGTAGATAGGTATTCAATAGTTCATATTGATAGCCTTAACACATATATCTATTCAGGAAAGAACTAGTAGCAAGTATTTCCACCTGAGGAATTCCTTTGCATGCATTGCAAAATCGCTTCAATTGTTCCTTCTCACTCTCCTGCACAGGTGCAAGTTTAATTCGTGAACCTGCAGAGCCAAGGAAAGAGTTACATTTAGTAACACATGTTAAACACAACTATCAAGCATATTCCTAACAGAGAATAACTTTTTGTGCCCAACCTATATACACATCAATAATCATGAAGCATACTACAGAACATTTACTAATCAATGTCAACTGCGACTGATGCATTTCCTATGGAGAGTGGGGTTTATCTTATGGTAGTGTTATATATCTCATAACAAATTATTCTAACTGCAGAAGTATGTATTGTCGTTGAGCCTGCTCTCTCCTTTTGCGACATTCAATATACTTACGCCTTGCCTCTTGGCAGGACCTAATGGCTCGCCTTCTCCTCCACCTTCTCGGGACTATGCATAAAGATAAGAATTTATTACCTACCTGGTACAATATGGTGTGTGTGTGTGTGTGTGTATATATATATATATATATATATATATATATATATATATATATATATATGAATATATGTAATAGAGTCGAGCACCTACTTCTTGAAACATCGGCAATGATAGCTGCTGGATCAGACAGGTTAAAATCTGGCTCCTCGAGATTAGCCTTCCAAAGCGGCACAATAGTGCGTGGTTGGGCATCCTGATGAATAAAATATAAGTTCAGCATGACTAGCACGATCTTCGTATGTGAAGATGCCAAATTTGATCGGGGCAGAATATGAAGAACATTCGCATTTTAACAGTATTTTTCAACAGGATGAAAAGGTCCTTTATAAATCTGCTTGAAGGTATTTAACCATCAAAATATTCACATAAGTCTCAAACAAAGTTGAATGAATGAAGGCACCTGCTGACCAGCATATATTGCTAGCTCCAACTTAAAAGGTTTTCGGAGATTGCGTGAACCACAAGGCAGAACAACCACCCACCTGCATATATTAAAAGAGAAAAAACATTGAGATAGGCAAGGAAAAGTCTGATAAGATTTTTCCTTAAATAGAAGGGTATAATTCTGCCTGATGGGTGATTTTTTAATCTAATAATTCAATCAAATAATACGCATGCGTCAGGCAGCAAACAATCATGATTTAACTACTCCATCCTATTAAGAGCTATAAAAGGTAGTGAAAGAAACAATCCCTGAAATAACCATCCCATCGACTAGTTAAAAGTAGTAATATAAGCATGGCACCCACACTTTTCTGGAAAGCAATTGAGGAGCCAGAAGTTCCAGGAAGCCTGGTCCATAAAGTTCTCGCAGCCAACCAGAGAATAAGCAAATATGTTCCTGAGCATCAGAAAAGGAAAATGTCAACTTTTTCTTAATTTGTCTGTTGAAAGAAACCAAACTGCATTTAACTATTGCTCTGAAATGATGAATCAGCAGGAATGGATACCTCTATTGCTCGGACAACATTACTGAATCCTTTGGTTCTAGCAACATCGAGTGGAGTCTGACAATCATCATTCATTACTAGTGCATTTGCTGAAATTTTCACAAAAACAATTAATTCCAAAAGGAAAAAAAGAAAATTTGCATCATAGTCTTTCATAACTCGGAAAATCCAGACAAAATGCAAGTGCAGACACACCTCCATGTGAAAGAAGCAACTTGACAGTCTGCTCAAGGCCTCTTTTGGCAGCATGATGTAGAGGAGTTCCAGCATGACGGCCTTCAAAGGTCAAATTTAGAAAGATAAATACAGAAAACAACACCAGAAAATCAAGTAAACGTACTGGAAAAGGTTATATTTCATAAATCTCATGAATGAACATTAAAGCAGGAACAATAATTTGATGTGAACAAAAATATCCATAATGAAAACAGGGGAAGTAGGTTGGTCCTGAAATCTTCATCGACCTAACATCAACGGGTAACAAGCATCTTCAATAGAATCCCAAATGCGAAAGGGTGAAAATAAAGTCATGCACAATCACAACCCACCACTACAATTCATCTAAAAATCAAATTAATCAATTGTCCCACAACACAGAGTCACAGACACATATCTACTGATTTTCCCTGATTAGTAGGTACCAAGGCATAGTCAATTAGCCATAAACTGACCAAAAGACACTTTATCTCAGCCCCTTTGTCCTCCACCAACTGTATTTGTTCCAAAACTATCTTAGGAGAATTATGAGAAAACAAAGACAAAAGTTGGGATGAGATACATAATACTAAGCACCAGAGATTGTCAGGCACATGAATTTACCTGGACGGTAAGCATTGACATTTGCTCCCAATTCAATCAATGTTTTTCCTACATTATAAAGCTGTGGATTCATGCAGGCTAGAATCAATGGGGTCTTCCCTTCGCTATCAATCCACTGCAGCCATGTTAGAACAATAGTCATGAGTCCCAAGGCAGAAAAAGAATTGCACGGGTAGACTTCACATGGTGCTTGTTCTATACAGGAACCACAATTCGCAATAAATAATTTAATATGTTACCCACTGATCTTGTTATACATAAAGACAACTTTTTGTACAAACACATACCATGCCGCACACACAGACACACTATAAAAATTACAGAGACTACTTCTCAAATGTATACAGATGGGAATATTTGTTCTACCAACGTTACAGAAGCATATGACAGAAGTGATTTACACTGGATCATAAATAAAAGCACCAACACCCCAATTCATATTCAAAAAAATCAAATAGAAAGTTCTAACTGAACTCACAATACTAGAAAAACAAATCTGCCTAATACCAAATTATAGCAACTATTTATGTCAATCTATATGCAAGCCAAAGATGACCACTTTTACATTGTATACACATCAAAACGAGAAACGCATTAACTGAAAACCAAAGTTCTTGCAAAAACATAAAATGCATACAACCACACACACAGAGACAAACATATATAACCAGATGAATATACAGAATTCCTTAAAACACAGGACCATCAAACCATGAAGAAGAACTTTTCAGAATTCCTTAAAACACAGGACCACCAAACAAACCATGAAGAAGAACTTTTGATAGTGATACCTCAAGGCCGGCACCTTCCCTATGGAGGACTTTGATGCCGTCCACATTTCCATAGTTCACTTGTTGGAACAACAATTCATCTTTGGATTGCTGCTGCCCCATTCTTGCAGGTATATTAGGTTAAATTCTTTAGACCTGCATCAATCAAAAAAATAACTCCAATTTTGGAAAAACTAAACCAAATTATTGTCTTTCATCATTTTAGGGAGAGGATGAAGAGGGTAGGATAAAGGGCTTCGACTATTTGAGTTCCAACTCCGAACTGGAATCCAATTTGTGGGGTCCGAAGCATAAATACCTGGAAATTTGAAGGCTTGCTTGCTTAATGGGGAAGATAAATTAGATGAGCCAACTCTAATACTCTATAATTTTTTGCCCTTGGATTTTCAAAGACGACGCCGTCTCAACCTGTGAAGGATGATGTTTACGCGGGGTTGCATCTTTCCTTCTAGAAATATAGACGAAAGATTTATTTCTATGGAATTGAAAAGGAAATTAATTATTTTAAAAGATTTTTCTTCAAATTTCAAATCTAAATATTCAAAGCTTTTGTTTATTATTTATGATAGGTTATATATATATATATATATTGGTCCGGTCGTAAAGAAAACTTACCCAACAAGGCCAAATTACATGTGATAAAAGAGAGAACAGCACAGCAGTCAGCAAGAAGAAAAACTCTCTCTCTCTCTTATTTTCGACCAAAAATGAATTGATTTACGCGTAAGTTGTAACCCTAAGCAATTATTTATGCTAATAAAAGAAAATTTCCTAACATACAATAAAACTTATATAGTTAGTTAGTAAAACTAATTAATAAAGGAACAAAATATACACTCACCAACTCAGTGAGCTTATCAGATATATGGAGCAAACAAGCCTAAGTCCATGACCCATACCGTGTTGTTCTTTGAGTATGTGTTTGATTCTAACCTCCTAAAGTATTTTCGATAATTAAAACGATTGTCTAATATGTCATCTTTAGTAATTCAATCAAAGATAATTTTAAAATTAATTAAAATAATAGTGCTTTTCTGCATTGATGGAAATAAATCTATATATATATATATATATATATTTATGATAAACATCTTTCAAAAGTGGTATCAGATTGATTTGGATTATTCATTTTTAGATTTTGGATCTTTTAAGTTAAATTAATAAACGCAATTTAACATCCAAATAATAATAATAATAATAATAATAATAATAATAATGATAATGGCAGTGTTACCATTTAGTTCCAATTATTGCTATTTTTCTCATAAATGCATAATTGGTTTGGAAGTCCAAATCAAAACATTTCCACTTGATAAGGTGCATTGAACCTCTCTCAACTTAGTAAAATGTCGGCACTATATTGAGTTTCCCCAGCTCAATTAATCATTCAATTTTTTTTTCCACTTTTCCATGAGTTTATATGTTCTATTTTGTCTATTAATTCAAATATCTAATTGAAAAAAAAAATTAATTCAACATCACAGTTGTTGCTTATTTTGACCGTTGGCATGTACATACGGAATCTCGCCCTTTTATTATGTCTAAAGAAATCAGCCCACTTAAAGGAAGTTTTCTGATTTAACTTAAATGTGTTATTAATTAATTATATGAAACTGCTGAAACTTTGAAATTGATATAGCAGAATATGAGAATAGGTTAATTTCAATAGTCAATACCACTTAAGCTTGGCTCGGCCAATGAGAAGACTCTATCTCTTATGATTAATGACTTAAACCTTAAGTAGTTTGAGCAATATAATGTAATTATATTAGAAAATTTGTTCGATCAAATTAGTACAAAAAGGAGATCTACGAGTGCTTGTAATTTTTATAGTGTAAATTTAAGGTAGACTAACGGGACCCACGTACCGTCTAGGATAGGTGGTCACACTTGCGGACAGGCGTAGCGTCCTCAGAGCTCGCATGTCAACGAGTTCTTAAAAGAATTTAGAGCGATAAGGTGTCCGAGAGACACAAGATACTCACTGAAGTTAGGATTCTACTTAATGTGTATCAAATGGGGATCTTATAGATATGAACGAATAAGAACAAATAAGGCCATGTAAAGAACCACATAAAATAGTAACAATTTAAAATTTAATAGGGCTCATCTTCCACGAGAGAGGAGATCATGAGTCAAATGAGAAAAAAGTCAAAAAATAAAAGAGTGAGATAATGTGATTCAATTGATACCCATTATGAAATAATAATTTAAGTGTTAAGTCTAATTCGATTGATCCAAAAGAATGGTACCAATCAAGCATCAAGATTGTATTTTTCATCTTCTATCGTTAACACCTGAATTAAGGCGCATATATTTATGATTTTGAAAATTTCTATTATAGACCCAATTCGATAAATTTATTACTATTTCTAAATTTTCTACCAACCATATATATATCAAATATAAAGCACTCGAATTACACCGGTTTGGCCCAACGAATTTTATATTAAAGTTTCCCCTGCATTTGTTATCCAAATGGCAACTAAAGCCAAAGAAAATGAGATGCCCCCACATGATCAAACGAGATTGTTAAGTTGGCTATGCAGTTACAAAATCAAATTAATTGAAATAAATCCCACTTAACGAAGCACCCCATTTCCATCAATCACCAATAACAGTTTCACATTACGAATTAATCACCAAAACCTTGAACAAGCATGCATGCAGATAGCCAAATGCACTCAAATCCCACATCGGAACGCCACATACCCAAACCCCACAACCATATGTGTAGACTCAAGAAACACACATGCAGAAACAACAAACACACATGCACAGACACCATAGCCAGGTGTTTCACCAACTCAGTTAACGTGTCGAACCCTTGCCCCATTCTCCACTTCTATAAATCCCTACGCTTCCCATTCGCTACTTCACACACTCAAAACACACACACAACGCAGCAATCATCATCAGTAACTCCGCCATGGGTAATCTCCACCTGCTGAGCTTAAGTCTTGGCTTCCTCTTCTTGCTCCATGGCTGCATAGCACAGCTCGAGCTCCCCCAGCAGCAGCTATGGCAGCAGTTGCAGCGACAGCAGCAGCACCGCCTCCGAGCCAAGACTCAGTGCCGGGTTCAGCAACTCAACGCCCGGGAGCCGACTTACCGGTACGAGTCGGAGGCCGGAACCACCGAGTTCTGGGAGGCTAACGCGCCGGAATTCGAGTGCGCCGGAGTGGAGTTCACCCGTCACTTCATCCAGCCCAGAGGACTGTTGCTGCCTTACTACAGCAACGCCCCTCAACTCGTCTACATTATCCAAGGCCAGTATTAATTTTTCTTGATTTTATTTCTAATTAACGTGATTGATTGATTTTGTTTGATGAACATTTGAATGTATGTAAATTTAAACAGGGAGTGGAATCCAGGGGCATGTGTTTCCGGGATGTGCTGAGACTTATGAGTCAGAGCAGAGTTTCTCGGCGTCACGTGAGGAAGAAGGCCGCCAGAGCCAGAGGGCTGATCGCCACCAGAAGCTGCGACGGTTCCGCCAGGGTGATATCCTTGCTCTGCCGCCTGGTGTCACCAACTGGGTTTATAATGACGGAGAGACACCCATTATCAGCGTCTCCCTCCTAGATGTTGCTAACGAAAACAACCAGCTCGACTTGAAATTCAGAGTAAGACACTCTACATCTATTATATATACGAACGAATTCGCAAATATTTATTTCTATAATTTCTCGATGTCTTGATAATCGTGTCGTAACCCAAACAAAAAACCCGCAGAAATTCTTCCTCGCTGGAAACCCGCAATCCGCCGTGAGCCAGCAGGGAGAGAGCGAGCGCGGATCCCGCTTTGGGACGCACGAAGGCAACCAGAAGAACAACATATTCGGCGGCTTCGACCCACAACTTCTGTCCGAAATATTCAACGTCGATCAGGAGCTGATAAGGCGGCTCCAGAGCCAAGACGAGAACAGAGGTGTCATCATCCGCGCAGAAAAGATGAGGCTGGTGGCGCCGGAATACGGCCGTGAAGAGCAGGAACGCGAGCGCGAGGAACGCAGAGGCGGATACTGGGCCAATGGCCTTGAAGAAACTTTCTGCACTCTGAAAATGAGGCAGAACATCGATCATCCCACCAGAGCTGATTTCTACAATCCCAGAGGAGGAAGGTTGAAGACCGTCAACAGTCAGACTCTTCCCATCTTGGGATATCTTCGCCTGAATGCTGAGAGAGGAGTTCTATACAGGGTAAATCAATATCTTAGTTTAATTTGAGTTCTTGAATTAATTATTTGAGGTTCATATTGAATGATCACCTTAAGGTTAATTTATTCGGTTAGACAGGAGTATTATTAAATATCTGATTTAAATGTAATTTTCCCAGAACGCCGTGATGGCGCCACACTGGAGCTCCAACGCCCACACCGTGATGTACGTGACCGGCGGCAGCGCTAGAGTTCAGGTGGTGGACAGCCGCGGCCAATCGGTGTTCGACGAGGTGGTCCGACAGAACCAGCTCCTGATCATCCCCCAAAACTTCGTCGCCCTCAAACGAGCCAGCGACGAGGGTTTCGAGTGGGTAAGTTTCAAGACCAACGATAACGCCGTCACCAACCAGCTTGCCGGGCGTCTCTCTGCCCTCCGGGCCATGCCTGACGAGGTTTTGATGAATGCTTTCGGAGTCTCGAGGGAGAACGCAAGGAGTTTGAAGTACAACAGAGATGAGGCCACGCTGTTCAGCCCCAGCTCCAGGTCCGCCGGCGAATATACCGCGGCGACGCCGTGAATGTGCATGGGTGTGTGAAATTTTGTAAATGCATGCATCATGAGGTTTTTGTAAGAATAAAATGATGTCCTGAATGTCAGTGTTGTGTAATAAGGAAACTGGGATTTTCTTTGCTAATGATGATTCAGGCTTAATATACGACGTCGTACGTGCTTCTGATCTTCTCTTCCAATTAATGTCATAAGTTTCTTAATACTTTAATTTAAATTAAATAAAAGTTATTTATGATTTCCATCAAAATTCACAAATAAGTGTTGTGAATTATTCTCTCCAGTCTCCAAGAGATCTAAACCTACCATAAGTGTAATACACGACTACTCTTGTCTATAGCCCTAATATTTATTATTTTTGTCTGGGTTATACTTCTTTTCAATTATATAATACACTTATTCTTGGGTTGCATTCAATTAATTATACTTATTCAATTATATAACTAGCTAGTGCATATATGATATATGTTTGATTATGAGGGGGCTTTGTTAATTGACCGGTTCTATTTTTCTAAAAAAAGAAGTGTACTATACAAGTTTAATTTGTTACTCTCTCCAATTTATTTCAATCACTTTAATAATTTGTTTCAATCATTTAAAAATAATAATAATAATTTATTTCAATCACTCCACAAATAAAAGTTAAAATAATCGTATGTTCATTGAGTTAACCAAATACCAAATATTCATCGAGTTGATCGAATTGGTACTTCGAATAATTTCTGATATTTGATAAAATAAAATATCAGTACATAAAAAATAAGATAAAAATGAAATAAATATTGAAAAAATTAAATGTACGAGCAATTTAAACAGGTTCGGTACTAAGAATGTAATATGATCCGATAGCAACAAGTATTGAAGAAGCAAAAGATCTTGATACTTTATCACTGACAGAATTAGTAGACTCTCTTAGGGGTGTGCTCTGAGCCAAGCTGGCTTGTGAGCCGTACAAGCCGAGCTCAAGCTGGTTCGACTCGAACTCGAACGATGTCAAGCTCAAGCCAAGCTTAATCGAGATCGGCTTGTATGTCAAGCCAAGTTCAAGCCTATTTCTTTGAGGCTCGAGGCTTGCAAGCCGGCTTGCAAGCCGGCTCGCAAGCTAGTATATATATATATATATATATATATATATATATATATATATATATTATACATATATTGATATGCATAATGTATTTTATATAATGTTTAATAATTTATATATATATAAATATGCAGTAAATTAATCTACATTTACATGATCTAGTAGTACTAAATATATGATATATTATATATTTTTATCTACTTATTTTGACAATAAATATGATTTAATAATATCACAATTCAATAATTACAACGATATATCATTCTATACAATACTACTAACATATACCATAATAACTAATTAATAACATAAGTATATGTTTTAATAAAATATTAGTTAATAATTTTTATTGTGTAATTACATAATTTATAGTTTATTATAATATAATTAATAATACTCATACATAATCTGAAATATCAAGTATATATTAATGATTATAATTTATTAATAATGATATAACACTTAAAAATATTAATATACTATATATATTATATATCTTAATATCTTTGTTATTGTTTAATATTATTATTGAATGAGAGTTAAAAAATATCAAACAAAAATCTATTGGCTCGATCGTCGAGTCGAATCGAGCTCGGTTCGATTTTTGGGCAAGCCAAACTCAAGCCCTCAAAATATAAGCTTGACAATCTCAAGCCATGCAAATAATTTTCAAGCTCAAGCTAGATTTTTTTTTGCCAAACTCGACTCGACTCGGCTCGAAACGCACCCCTAGACTCTCTTAAAACATATGAAAAGAGATTGAATAGGCGAGACGAGACCTTTGTATTTTCCAGTCGAAACTAAATTTTTAGTCTTAGAAAATAAAAATTTTTGACAAAAAATTTCATGAGAATTCTAAAAATGAAGAAAGGTCTAGAAGAAAAGAAATGAATATCGAGAAGATTTTTATAAAAAGAAAATACACATGCTAATATTGCAAGAGAACTAATCATACTGAAAATGCGGGTAAGGGCTCCTTTCCAAAATGGGTCTTCTCTGCCATGGATCCCGATGCCACATGACTAGAATGATTGTTATTTTGAAGAAAAATTTAACTGCAAACAACGCAATAACTTCTAACATGATGAAAAATATTGTCGGTTTAAAGAAAATCATCAAGTTGATTTTTCCAAAGAAAATTGACAATATCTATTTTATGCAAATACGATGGCTCCAAAAGATGAGTTATTGCTTTGGCACAAAAAATTTGAGAACTTTAATTTTGAAGGAATAAGATATTTAACACGATGACTCCAAAAGATGAGTTATTGCTTTGGCACAAAAGATGTAGGTACTTTAATTTTGAAGGAATACGATATTTATTTCAGCACATTATGATGAAAGACATATCCAAGATACAAGTACACGAATATAGTTGTGAAGCTTATCTACAAGGAAATCAACTTACAAAACCATTTCCTTTTAAAAACTCATGGAGAGTTAAAGAATTTTTGGAGCTAATACATACTAACATAGCGAGTTAAAGAATTTTTGGAACTGATACATACTAAAATACGTGGACCTCATGAAGACAACATTCAATGGAGGATATAAGTACTTTATCCTCTTCTTCATTGATGATTATACAAGAATGATGTGGATCTATTTCATGCATGAAAAATCAGAAGTGACCACTAAATTAAAAAAAAAAAAAAACCAAAAAACTTTGTTGGAAAAAAAAATTGATCAAAAAATTAAGATTGCAAGAAGTGAGAGAGGAAAAGAATATAATTCCAAATAGTTCAAAAAATTCTGCAAAGAATAGATCTACCACCAATTTACAGTTGAGAATACTCCTAAAAAAATCGGAGTATCTAAAAGAAAAAATAAGATCATGGAAATGGCCAAAACAATGCTAGAAGAAAAAGGCATGGGCAAGATACTCTAGGTAGAAGCTGTTTATATTGTAGTCTATCTACTCAGTAGATGTCCAACAAAAGCAGTCTAAGGAAAAACTCCAGTAGAAGTTTGGAGCGGAAGGAAACCGTAAGCATGACATCTTCGAGTTTTTAGGAGTATTTACTATGTCCGCGCCTCAAAAGAGGAAAAACTAGACAAAACTGAAAAAGAGAATATTTCTTGGCTAAAACCTTTCATCTAAAGGCTACAAGATCTTCAATCTAAAATCTAAAAGCTCATAATTACATGAGAGGTGGAATCCCATGAAGATACCACTTGGAGTTGGGAAAATAAAAAAATTCACAAGAAGATAATTATAAGAAAACCGCAACAATATGTTGAATAAGTGAAAGAGTGGCAACCGAGCTCATCACCAACAACTCTAACTTCTAACTCAGCTAATGAAAAACAAGAATAGGAAGATTCATCTTTAGAACAACCGAGAATAAAAAGACTACTCCACGACATATATGAATCATGTAACTTCACAAGATTCTAAAAAAAGGTCAAAAGACTACTCCACGACATATATGAATCATGTAACTTCACAAGATTCTAAAAAAAGCCAGACCTGCTCGATCAAGTATTGTAAAATTGAAAACCGGCTCACGCATTAACTAAGAGAAAAACTCAAACATCTACAAGTAAAACTACAAGAAAAATACATTAAGTAGATTAAAATAATAATTTGTTTTTCTAGATATATTTAGATATTCAGTAAATTCTAAAATCTAGATTATTATAGAAAAATATATAAACTTGCAGAAAAATATAGACTTAAAGAGGAGAAAACATTTCTAAACTTCCAGTTAAACAATTTTCAACTCTAATTATCTACCATCCATCTATTTCTCTTCCAAACAATCCTTCAATTATATTCATTCAAAAACGAAGCCCTTCATTATAACCCATCATTCTATATCCACTTACTAAAAGCCCAATAATAACTTCTCATTCAATTACATTTTCTTTCTAATTTTTTTTTTCAATTTCCAACAAAACTAAGCAAAGATGAAACAACAGTCAAAACAAAGTAATACCCCAAATTTTCATCACCTCAAACAAAAGTCTTAAAAACTTCATTTCCTCAAAAAGCTCATGATTTGGGTGAAGTTGATGAGGAATTGTATAGGGAGGTTCAGTTAATACCTAGCAGCTAATTCCTATACAAGGTTGTACACCCCTCGGGCCTCATAGAAGCTAGTCCATCGTAGGTTACACACAACCTTGAACCTCATAGAAGCTAGTCCATCGTAGGTTACGTGTATTCAGAAAACTATGCTTGTATCTCATCAAGGTCTCCTCGTTATATAACAACTTCGGGCACGAAAATATCGCCAACTCCCTCTCCAGGGGAATATTAGTCCTCAATAGATTTTTGGCAGTCTCATTCGTCCAATTTGATCTAGATTCTGCCACATTCGCGTGGTAGCGGAACAATTGGCACCAAGACTGCCCTACTAAAACGAGGCGGCCCTTATCAATTTCATTGATTCTACCTAAGATGCCATCAATTATACCGTCTGAAAGCTGTCTCATTCCATCCTCCAAATTAAATCATTTTATGATTCATTTATATCAGTAGAAGCAAGTAGCTCTGCTCACATGTTTGTCGTATATGGACTATTTTATCAGACATATTTGCACCTATGCACCCTTCAGATTTGTTCTATGCAAAGCCTGATACCTTGTCCATATGACCAATTGAGCGAACATCTCATACCAATTGATGTTTCTCAGCCTCTGTGCTTTGTTTCCTAATCCTGCTAATATCATGCACCAAGAGTCGTCCACCAAGACAACGAAAAGCAAACATATTTTCATTCTTTGGGATCCATTCAAATTGGGAAATTAACTCCCTACTGGCCAAAAGAAAGTTCAGATAAGTTTAAGAGAAAAAAAAAAAAAAAAAAAACTTGCCCGATGTAATATGAACCTTTTTTTAACTTTTTATCCGAATTTTTAAATATTTCAAATTGTCATCTGTACTTTGAAGTTTTTTTTTTTTAGCTTGTCATCTCAACCGATTAGGTGTTATCACGTGGCTAATTTCCAACAAAAATTTAACACCAAAATGGCCACGTGTTAACACAATTTGGGCGAGATGAAAATTTCAATTTTTTTCAAAAGTACAGATGACAATTTAAAACATTTGAAAGTTCAGATAAAAAGTTGAAAAAATATTCATAATACAGGGAGCAACTTGATGTGGCAAAGAAAATGCCACGTGGTCGTTGACGTATCGTCCCAACTGACACGTCATCAATTCTGGCCTACAATTGTCCTATAATTTCACCAAATTAAAAATTGAAGAGTGAGATTTGCAAAAGCCCAAAATCATGTCCACATGTTGCAAGTTGGATCATTCGGCACGATGAATTGAACAATTTTTTCGTAAAATTTATTTATTATTATATTAATATAATTTTGTACAAATTGTTAATAATTTTTTTATTCATTCTTGTAGGTAATTGTACCTATTTAATGACAAAAAAGAAGATGTTGAAGAATGTATTAGCGAATCTGAGATGTTGGTTGGTGGTGTTGGTTCTTTATGATTGTAAATGTGCTAGTGTTTTATAAATGGTAAGAGCTGAGAAAAATTTATAGCAGGACCCGGGAAGATGAGATATTGTGTTCTTGAAAAGCAAATCCTTTTAATCCACAATAAGATGTGGTGGATTTGCTCCAATAACAAAGTCAGAACTTTGTTTGCTGCCTGTAATGAAATATATATATAGTCGAATATTTCAAGTCTTGTGATAAAAGTATCATTGGAAATGGCATACATTCATGTTACAAAAGTTATAATTTGTATTGAAATTTGAAGCAAATTATGAATCAAAGATGTCTCCTTTATTTTGCATATTATTTTAGTACATAGAAGGTGCAAACTTGAATTATCCAAATGACAGCTCCTGTCCTAACAAGTATAGTCCTCGGAGCCGGTCCTCTTCACTCATCGACATACTTCATTAAACTATATTTATCGAACGGATCCAAATATGTTAAACTAGTAAAAAATGAGTCAACCTGTCTAAAATTGATCAAACAGGTTGAACGTGTGAGAAACGGGTCAAACGGAACAAAAATATGACTAACGGGACAAAAATAAATAAACGAGTCCAAAACGGGTCTAGATTAGACCCGGATCCAACGGGTCTAATGAGTTTGGATTGAGTTTGTACCCGTTTATGCCTTAACGGGTCTGTATCGAATCCAAACCTATCATGAGTTAGATCCATATGTGTTGGGTCCGACCCAAACCCGACCTATTACCAACCCTACAAACCACTCGATCTCCACTCCACTAATCCACCAAATATATCACAAAACTGGCACTGGGTCTTCTACTCAATTTTGGTGTTTCATTTCATACTCCACCGACCGAATGCGTGACACATGTAAGATTTTGCCAAAACTTCTAACATAGAGAATTATGATATTATCAATAAAAGAAAAAAAAATATTTATATATCTAATATTAAAAAAAACAAATTTTATTATCCAATAAATAATTTAAAAAAAAAAGTCCTACTTTTTATTGGGATTATTTTATAATATTCAAAGTAAAATAATAAATTAGTGTCATCTTTTTTAAAATTTTTATTTTTAAATTATAATTTTTTTTTAAAGTTTGAATATTTTTGATGGGGTCAAAATACGACCGTCCCACGCTAGGACACGTGGCATCACCGAGATGATGACGTCTGTCTCCCCAAGGTTGCACCCATCAGCACCCGAGCGCTAAGCCCAACGAGCGCAATCCTTCTTCGAGAGTTAAGCCCCACGAGCGCTGATACTCTCACGAACGCCATTCATACTGTATGATTGGCACGTCCACAAGCCAAGGGAGCCCTCTTCGAGCGTCACACTCCCTCAGAGTGGCCTCCCCTTCTGGCTCGTTACTTGAACTGGAGCCTTCATTCCCCCCAGCGGATATCTTGGCTTCCAGTACTCCAGGTTGTCACGAGCGCGCTCTTAAGCCCTCGTTACCAACCACCCAAATGGCTCTCTGACACATCGTACATGCCCGCGCACCTGCCACTGTTGCCAGCACCAACTTTTGGCCGCTTTTGCAGAAGATTCCTCCTAGGTTTCTCTCTCATGGCGCCACGTGTTAGGGCAACATTCGGCCAGGACCACTTGAGGCAAATGACCAAAGGGCCCTTGACCCTCAACTATAAATAGCTAAAGTCATCTTCTACACTGGTAAGGAATCTTCATCACTGAAACTGTGACTGAACCTACGTTTCTCCTTCATACCTTGAACTGACTTGAGCGTCGGAGAGCCAAACTGGGTATCACCCCCAGTTCCCCAGCTTGGCCTTCTGACTTTTATTGTGCTTGTCCCAACAGGTAGAACCCCCTTTCTCATTTCCGGCGAATCTCCGGCGGTTTCCTCCACAACTACAAATCGTAAAGTGATTGGATTTGGACCCTCACATTCTGAACCCATCATTTTTGGCTCCGTCTGTGGGAAACCGGTCCTCCACCCCTTTCTTTCTTTTTGTTGGTAGAAGAGCAAGCACACTCTTACCCTTTCCAGTCATGGTCGCTACAAGGTCTGGAGCCGTGGGAGGAGGAGATAACGCCTCCCAGGATGCCAATATCATTATTCCCTCCACCGCTACTGGTGGAGCCCCGCATCCTTCCGTCACCGTTGGTGGAGCACCTCCCGCCGCAGGAGGGACTCCGCAAGCAGAGTCTTCAACACCTCCACCTACACCGCCGGTACTGCCGATTCCCGCCGCCGCTGGAGGAGTCTCTCTCTCTGCTCCTCCGCAGCCTGCTCAGAACCCATGGGTCCATCCCCAGGTGAATCTCGGAGTGCAAGGTTACATGATGCCCCCACCCGGATATACCCTCACCCCGGCTGTTATGGTGCCGCCGGTCCAACCGTATCATGCTGGTCAGATCCAGCTCCCGGTGGTGATCCCCAGGGAGATTGAAGGAGTGGAGTTACCTCCACTAACCACCCAGCAGTTGAGGGCTCTCTATGCCCAGTGTGAGGTTCAGGCGGCCCAGGGAGCATGGGAAAGGTTCCATTCCATGTACTTTCCCTCTGGGCAGGCCACTCAAGTTGCTGCCCCTTTGGGCGGACAACAAAATTTTCCCCTCAGAGAAGCCCAGGCTGTCCTGAGGGCACAACCACCGCCACCACCAGCCAGAGAAGCGCCCCAGCAGGAGGGCAACGAGCGTCCCTCCATGGGCAGGAATAAGGAGCCCACGGAACGAGTTAACGAGAATGAAGGGGACTCTCATGTCTCCAGAAGGGGCTCTCGAGCCCCCAGGCACGGGGACAAACAAGGGGACGTGAATCCTGACATCCTCGCGGCTGTGCAAGACCAGCTGCAGGGTTTAAAGGATATTGTGGGACAGCTCTCACGAGGGCGATCAACTCAGATCTCCCCTAGTCGGGATGAACGGGTTGACGCCAGAAGCGCCCGTACCAAGGACCCCCCACCAAAGGTCCCCCACCGCAAGGAGCCGGAGGAAAACTTCGGCACGTATGAGTACCACCCGTTGGCGAGGGGCTCGCCCCTCGTGGAGGAAGTTTTGATGGCCCAAGCAGGCATGGCCAAAATCCCCACTTCCATCAACCGATACGACGGGACGACTGATCCAGCTGAACACTTGGATCATTTTTTACATCTCATGCACCTCTACGAGCATTCCAGCAACTATTGGGCGAAAGTCTTCGTTACTTCCTTGGTAGGAATGGCTCAGGAGTGGTACAAACGACTACCGCCACGCTCGATTCACTCATATGAAGAGCTGGCTCATGCTTTCCTCAACCACTTTAATTCTTTGAAAGCTCCAGTCACCGCACCTACCGCGCTTTATAACGTGGTGCAAGGCAAGAACGAGTCTCTACGCTCGTTCTTCGCCCGCTTCAACAAGGAAATCCTACAGGTGGAGAGGCCTTCTATGGATTTCTTGATCCCAGTGCTCTTTCAGGCTGTGGATCACAAGCAGTATGTGAGCAAGAAGTTTGCCGATGCCATTGTAGAAAGGAGGCCAGGGACCCTCATGGCCTTAAGAGAGATAGCCGAGCCGTTCTTCGCGCTCGAAGACATGTATGGGATGAATGGTCCCCGGCATCACAGTCCAACCAGGAACGAGCGACCCCATCACGAGCGGGGACGGGAGGTGGTAGCCAAGAAGGAGCGCCCTCAAGAGCGCAAAAGGTCGCCACCACCCCCTCGTCGATTCGAGCGAGTCCCGCTCACCAGGCCGAATTCAGAAGTCTACAACCTCTCCGATAAAAAGCTCTTTAAAAGACCCATCAAGATGAGGGAAACGGACTCGCTCAGGCGCTCGAGCAAATACTGCGCATTCCACAAGCAGAGGGGGCACGACACGGATGAGTGTCGCCAGTTGGAAGCTGAGATTCAGAGGCTCGTCGCAGGGGGCCACCTGAAAGAATTCGTCCGGGTGCTCGAGCGTTACGATGAACACTGCAACGAGCGCGCTGGAGGAAGAAGGAGGAGTCCGTCCCGATCGAAGAGCCCAAGGGGTAGGGGACCCCCTGAAAGCAGCAGCCGCCGGGACAGTAAAGGAAAAGCCCCTGAGCAAGAAAATGAACCTTTCGCAGTCATAAATATGATTGCAGGAGGCTCGTCAGGAGGGGATTCCAACGCCTCCCGGCGGAGGTATGTCCGGAGCTACAACCAATGCCCAGCAGTGCCTAAACCCATCTACGCCATCCAGAGTTCAAGCGCTCAAAGGTCGAGAGAGAATGATGTAATAGGCTTCGATGATAGGGATTTAGAGCATATTGTAACACCCCATGGGGAGGGTATAACCTCCGATTGCCCCATGGTGGTTAGTGTAGATGTTCACAATCATGTTGTAAAAAGGGTGTTGGTGGATAGTGGAAGCTCTGTTAATGTTTTGCCTTATTCTATATTTTTAAAGGTGAAGGCTGACCTTCCGCTCGAGCCTCTCAAAACAGCCCTCATTGGCTTTGGAGGCTCGGAAGTTGTCCCACGAGGGCAAATTCGCCTAGCTACTTCATTCGGCCGAGCCCCTCAGCGCAAAACACTCTTGGTAACATAAGCAGTGGTGGAGATTGACATCCCTTATAACATCATAATTGGGCGCCCTGCCCTCGTGGATTTCAAAGCCATCATCTCCACCTACCACCAGAAGATTAAATTCCCTACCTCCGAGGGCGTGGGAGAAGTACTGTGCAATGTGCGAGAGGCTTGGGAATGTTACATGCTGTCCCTTAGAAAGCCAAAAGCGGAGAAAACCTTCCAAATTGGTTCCACCAAGAAATCAGTGGATTTCCCCAATCTAGATGAGGACAGCCCAGCACGGAAAAGGGCGAAGTTGAACAAGAAGAAGAACAAAAAGAAGAAGGGAGACAACGTGGAGAATCCCCTCGAAAGTGCACCACCAGGGACCGTTGGTGGATCGTCCTCGGAAGGAGACGAGCCAGTAGAGGGTGGACCCGCGCTCGGTGATCGCTTGACAGGAAAGAAAAGGGCGCTCGAACTTCCTCGCCCTGAGATAAGGATCGAACCCTCGGAGAAGTTCCTTACCATTGAGCTGGAACCCGGAAACAAGGATAAGACTACTCAGATAGGATCTAACCTCTCGGGGCCTTCTCAGATTATGATGATTGACTTCCTCAGGGAAAACAGTGATGTATTTGCGTGGAAAGCCTCCGACCTCACAGGGATTGACCCGAGCGTCATTGTCCATAGGCTTAATGTGGATCCCTCTTTCAAACCCATCAAGCAGAAAAAGCGGGATGTACATGGCTTTCGAAAGAAAGTCATTGAAGAGGAAGTTAATAAACTCCTGGAGGCTCAATATATCGAGCCCATCTTGTACCCGGAATGGTTGTGTAATGTCGTTTTGGTGCCCAAGAGCGCGAATAAATGGCGCATGTGCAACGATTTCACTGATCTCAACAAGGCCTGCCCTAAAGATCCTTACCCGCTGCCCCGGATTGACCAATTGGTGGATTCGACCGCTGGCTGCGAGCTCATGAGCATGATGGATGCTTTCCAGGGATACTATCAGATCTTTATGGCCCCAGAAGACCGCCCCAAAACCTCGTTTGTTGTCCATCTGGGGGTATATTGCTTCTTAGTCATGCCTTTCGTACTCAAGAACGCCAGAGCTATGTATCAACGGCTCGTCAACAAGATGTTTGAAAAAGAAATTGGAAGGTCCATGGAGGTTTACGTGGATGATATGATTGTCAAAAGCGAGCGCCAGGACTCCCACTTGGAAGATCTCAAGCGCACTTTTTCAATCCTGCGTCAGTATGAGATGAAGTTGAACCCTTCGAAGTGCACCTTTGGAGTACAAGGGGGAAAGGTCTTAGGGTACATGGTCAGTCAGAGGGGAATTGAGGCCAATCCGGAGAAGATCAAGGCCATATTGGAAATCCCCTCCCCTCGAAATTTGCGGGAAGTGCAAGTCCTAATAGGAAAAATCATCTCGTTGAACAGGTTTATTTCGCGCTCGGCGGACAGGAACCTTCCCTTCTTCAAAATTTTGAGGAACGCACGTAACTTTGCTTGGACAGAAGAATGCGAAAGGGCGCTGCAAGATATGAAGGCTTACTTATCAAGCGCACCACTGCTGACTAAGCCCGTCGAAGGTGAGAGATTATTTATGTATCTTTCCGTTTCTTCCGAGGCCACAAGCGCGGTTCTGATCGCTGTACGGGAGCGGAAACACTTACCTGTCTATTATCTGAGCAAAACATTGCAAGGAGCCGAAAAGAAGTATTTGGAGATTGAGAAATTCGCGTTTGCTCTTATTAACGCCTCAAGAAGGCTGAGACCTTACTTTCAAGCGCACTCCATAACGGTTCTCACCGACCAACCCTTGAAGCAAGTGTTGTCCAAACCAGATGTGTCTGGAAGATTAATCAAATGGGCCATCGAATTGAGCCAGTTCGACTTATGTTTCGAGCCCAGGATCGCGGTACAGGCTCAGGTTGTAGCTGATTTATTGGTCGAACGCTTTGGTTTAGAGCCCACTGTTGCGGAGAATGAGGGGTTATGGGTACTGCACAAAGATAGATCCTCAACCTCTCAAGGGGGAGGAGTAGGAGTGGCCCTCAGAAACCCCGATGGGATTGAGCTGGACTTTGCAATCAAGCTGGATTTCCAAGTCACTAATAACGAAGCAGAATATGAAGCCCTCGTGCAAGGATTGAATATTGCTTTTCAGAATGGAGCCTCCAGAATCACTGCTTATGTGGATTCACAGTTAATTGCGAGCCAGATTGAAGGAACTTATGAGGCTCGAGAAACCACCATGGTACAGTACTTAAGTAAAGCCAGAGAAATCATTGGGAAGTTCAAGGAATTTCATCTACTTCAAGTACCGCGAGGAGAGAACGAGCGTGCGGACGCTCTGTCAAAGTTTGCGTCAGCTTTAGAAGGCACTTCTGAGCGTTCTGTCACGTTCCTTAGAACTGAGGAACCTTTGATCAGGGAAAGGGTCGCCATTGGAATAATCGCTATGATTGATCCAAACGAGCCCTGTTGGCTTGACGACATCGTCGTTTTCCTTAGGGATGGAATTCCTCCCACTGGCAAGGTGGAAGCTAGGAAAGTCCGAAGTAAGGCCCCTCGTTTCGCTTTGGATCGCGAGGGGAGGTTATTCAAGAAATCATTCCAAGGACCCCCAATGAGATGCCTGAGGCCCTCACAGGCGAAGGAGACGCTTGAACTCATCCACAATGGAAGCTGTGGGAATCATTCCGGAGGGCGTATCCTGGCGAAGAAGGTTCTGAGAAGTGGGTTTTATTGGCCTACAGTTCTCCAAGATGCCATTGAATTTTCGAGGAAGTGCCCTAAATGCCAATTTCATTCAAATCTCCCTCAATTGCCAGCCGCACAGATGATCCCAATAGACGTCTCTTGGCCTTTTGACCAGTGGGGAATAGACATCGTGGGCCCCTTGCCCATGGCTGCGGGACAAAAGAAGTTTGTCATTTTAGCCGTCGACTACTTCACCAAGTGGGCCGAGGCCGAAGCCGTTGCAAAAATCACTTTCAGGGTTGTGAGGGACTTCATTTGGAAAAACATCATTTGCAGGTACGGCATACCGAGGGTGCTTATCTCTGACAACGGATCCCAGTTCATAGCAACCGACACACGAGAATGGTGTTCTGAGTTGGGGATCGAGCAGCGATTTACCTCTGTAGGACACCCTCAAGCCAATGGGCAAGCAGAAGTTACCAATAGGATCATCTTGCAACATCTGAAAGCCATGCTTGAGAGCAAGAAAAGTGAATGGGCTGACGAGCTGCAAGGAGCGCTTTGGGCTTATCGCACCACCCCACGAGCGGCCACTGGAGAAACACCTTACGCGCTCGTTTATGGATCAGAAGCGATGATACCAGCGGAGATAGTAAATGAATCCGCTCGTGTCGGCTATTTCGAGCCTCAGCTCAACGATGGCAACCGGAGCTTGGAGTTGGACTTGCTGGATGAAAGGAGAGACAAAGCCTGGGCTAAGATCCACCATTATAAAGCCTCTGTGGCCCAACAGTACAACAAGCGTGTGAGGGAAAGAACTTTCCAGTTGGGAGACTTGGTTTTGAAGAAAGTGGAAGTGTCCAGGCACGTGGGGAAATTGGACCCCAATTGGGAAGGCCCATTCAAGGTCGTACAACTCAGAGCTAACAACACTTACACCCTGGAGACACTTCAAGGTGAGCGCTTGCCTCGCCCTTGGAACGCATGTAACCTCCGGCGGTTTTATGTTTAAAAGCTCTTTGCGGAACATGATGTAACAACCCTCTTTGTTGGGTTCCTCTGTACTTCCAATTGTGAGTAAGTTCCAGTATAACTTTTTCTTAATTGTTCTAACATTATGCTTCTTTGATCGCTTGAATGGATGAGACCCATGTCCCTCGTTTTCACGAGCGTGGTCGGCAATCCCTTCCTATATGAATGCTGATATTTCGCACGGGTTACGCTGGCCAGCACTCTACTCCGCTTGAGGGGACGCCCTCATAAGGATAGACTGGTTACGCTCATAACCAATTAAACGAGATGGGGAAAATCCTAGTAGGCCTTGGCCGTTTCTTACAACGCCTTGCGCTCGAAAGTGGGATCCCTTGCAGACGGAACGTCACAAGTCTTGAACGAGGGCAACCTCTAAGTAAGACCCTCGTAAATACTCAAGACTTAGCATAATTTCCGAGAATAAGAAGAAGGTCCCCAAGTCTTGAACGAGGGCAATCCCACAATAAGACCCTCACGACCGCTCAAGACTTAGACAAATTTTCAAGTCTTATAATAGAAGCAAAAGTTTATGCAAGTCTTGAAAGGGAAAAGGGGGCAGTCTCACAATAAGACCCTCACGATCGCTCAGGACTCAGACAAATTTCCAAGATTTACAGAAGTTAACAAAATTTCTCAAAGTTCTAAAGGCTTATCAGAGAAATAAAACATCCACAGAGTATGCTACACACAGTCTTATTATTACAAGATTTGTTCCAGCAAGCTCTAAGTATGAGTTCTGATTCATAAGTAAGCAAAAGAACAAAGTTACGAAGAATAGAATATATATTCATTGCAAAAAAATCTTACAAGACAAAGGGCTCAAAGGCCTATGAAGTATTGTTTCAGAAGAAAGAAAAGGGGCATTAAAACAGGAAAGTACATAGAAAATTTATAAGAGAAAAGCCTCAGGCGGCTGGAGCAACGTCTTCATCAACGATCACCAGTATATTCTGGGCCACGGGGCCATGAATTGGGCCCTCAGGCTCTTGCGGTTGGGCTTGGGGATCGTCGGGCTCATTGGCACCAGGAACGGGGGCGTCAGCACCCTCAGCAGCTGGGACAGGAGCATCCTCCACGATGGGGGCTTGTGGTTCATCTTCAGGCGGGTCATTTTGAGCGGATTGAGCAGCATCTCCTGACGGATGAGAGTCCGTGTATTCATCTTGGATAAGTTTCACCAAGAAATCATACTCCAACTCAGCAATGGTGTCCGCAGGGTCATTGGGATCTTCATCCTCTTCCTCACAGCGCTTGTTGAACATGAGCCCTGTGCCCTCTGCTCCCCTCATAGCCGGGTCAGTTAGTCCCTTGTGGATGCCCTGCTCAACGGCCAGGTTGAAGGCATTCTGGGCCTCATCCAGGCAGTGCAACGAGGCTGCGAAGTTAAAGGCCTTTGAGTGGCAGAATTTGATAAGGGCCTCCTTGTTCGCACGTTCCAGACTCTGAGGCCACTCGTTCATGGTGTCGTTGAATTTCCTCTCAGCCTCCAGAGCCCTCGTCTTCCAGCTCTCCAGCTCAGTCTCCGCCTTCTTGCGACGCTCGTCAGCCTGGGCCAATTTGCCGCTCAAGCTGCTTCGAGCGCCCTCCACCACCTGAAAATCCTCCTTCAGTTTTCCCAGCTCCTCCTCCATTTTATTGTACAAATCCTTGAGGGATTCATACTTTGCAATCTCAGCATCCAGCTCCGCTTGAATCTGAGCCGGATCGTTGGAGCGGGCCATCTTCTTGTACTTGGCCTTGCGCTCGGCATAAGTGGAGGCTCGCATTTGCACATTTCGGAGCCGGGGAAGAACTTGCTGCATAAGTTGGAGGAAAGGGAAGTGTTAGCAAAAAAATGCTAACTTACAGAAATTAGCAAAGAAAGCAAGGAGTGACGACTTACGGAGATTAAGGCGTGGGCCGCGTCGTAGGTCACTTTCTCCACAGACTCACTGAAGAGATGCCGGTGGTCCGCCGAGAATTGGGCCCTGTCGTAGAGATTCTCGCTGACGGCTTGGGCGAGCGTGCCAGGCCTTAGCAGAACTGGCCCACCATCGGGGGCACCTGTGAAGTCCTTGTCCCCTCGTCGGGAGAACTCCCATAAATATTCCTCCTCTGAAGAGGAAGTATCTCCCTCGCCCTTGGGGCCCTCGGCCACCTGCTTGCCCTTGCCTTTTATTGCCACTGAATCGGGCATCCTCTTCCTCTTGCGGGAAGGCCTACTGGCACTCGGTGGGGCCTCGGTTATTGATAGGGTGGTTGTTGGCCTCGTTTGTTCTGCAGCCCGAGGAGGTTGAACGTCTCCTGCTCTCTCTGAAGTCAACCGCCCCCTGGTCTCTCTGTTGGCCAGTCTACTCTCCCCTCGGCCGCGAGGGGGTTGAACCTCTGAAATAGCGTTCGAACTGGCGCCCTGACTACCGCTACGAGCGTCTCCGCGATTGCTACGGTTGCGAGGGCTCCGTTGCTCGCTCTGTTGGTCCCCTTGCTGGGCTTGATTCCTGTTGGCATGAGCAAAGCGAGCGGCTTGTCTGATTCCTCCTGCCATCTCTAATATAGCAACTCCTGCAAAAATGGAAAGTACAAGGGTTATAAATCCTTAAACAAAATTATTAAGTGTGCAAATTACAAGTACAAAGATGCAGTTAGTATTCCTATCTAAAGGTTAGCGCCCTAGGAATCTAACCATCTCTCTCTATATCGCGAGCCGGAGGGTTGTCAAGGAAATAGGGATCGTTAGAAAGGCCACACAGGAACATGAGCTCATCATCATCTATCCAATCTTTCGCTTGAATGGGGTGGCCCTCGTCCCTCAGGGCTGCTGCCAGGTTCTTGGCCCAATCTTTGGGGAGTGCGGGTTGCAAGCGGCTCTTTGCAAACGAGCCCCATTGCGTGGACACCCCAAAGCCCTCTTCTGTTGGGGCCTTGACGAAGATAAATTTCTCCTTCCAATTGGGGCCATAGGTGCTCGAGGGCGAGTTGATCAGTTTCATATGGGCCTTCGCCTGGACGTAGTAAAAACCAGCCTCGGGAGATGAACGAGATGAGCTGACTACTTGAAAGAGGGCGTTGAAGTTCCGCAAGAAGGGCTCGTAACCCATGCTCCTCATCAGAATCACAAAGCAGGTTAAGAGGGCCAAGCCGTTGGGTACGATTTGTGATGGACAGAGGCCCAGATCATTCAACAAGTGAGCCATCGAGATCGAGACAGGGAACCTCAAGCCTCCTGAACTCACTGTGGCCACGTAGACAGCCATTTCGCCTGGAGGCGGATTGTTGGCCCGCTCATGGCTTTCTGGAATTCTCCATGTATAGCGCTCGTCCCAGTAGATAGGAGCCAACATCGTTTTCACTTCTCCCAAAGTAACTGTGCTGGGAGTCTCCTCAGGAGTGCGCTCGGTGGCCTGGTAGCCTGATCCTTCACCCTCGTTAGGCCCTTTGGATTTCTTGCTCTTTCCTTTATTACGGGCTCTTTCTGAAGGCCCTGTTATGACTTCAGCCACTGGAAGCGGGGTCGCGACGGCCACCGTCACAGTATGGCGGTGAGGGTGAGTGGCACTCTGAGTTATGGGGAGAGTAACCCTTGCCTTTCTGCCTCCATTACTAGATTCATCTCCTCAAAGAGAGGATCCACTCCACCTGGATTCCTATCCTCCATGGCCATCACTGCCGCCCCCAACTCCTCATCTCTGGGGGAATCGGGGGAAGAGGAACTCTCAGTGGCCATTTCATGGATTTCACGGGCGAATTCCTCAACATGTTGGTCAGCCATGGCAGAGGCTGAGATTTGGGAGAGATTTAATCTGGGTTAGAGAATGGGAGTTTTCTGGAAAGAAATTAGGATTCCCTAAAAGAGTAAAACCTAAGGGATTACAAAGTCCTAAAGTCCGAATCTAAAGTTAGCAGAGTTAGAAAATTACGCTGGAAGTTTACCTTGAAAGTTTCTGAGAAAATCTGGGAGAGAGGTTGAAGATGCTCTAAGAACTGGTGTGTGAGAGAATTCTTTTTGCAAAGGATGCTTGGAAGTTCAGAATGCGTAAAGAGTAGCAAGATTTCAGAATCCCGTACTTATAGGGATGGGAGTTGGTACCTTTCTCGGCAATGAATTCAAAATGGTAATCATTTCCCGCCTAGGAAACCGCCCACTTTATGGAACCGTCACATGCTTCCCAATGCTCACGCGCCCCACGCGCACCCGCATTTAATGCTCTGACGTTTCGAATGCTTCAGAATAGTACAACATTTAATGCGGGAGCGTTACGAGCGGTCAGTTGAAAAGACCGCATTAATGGCGTAACCAGAAGAAAAATCGCTCAACACGCCAAGCCTTATGCGAGCGCTACGTGCAAGAGATAGAACGCGTCAAAATTCTACAGTCCTTATCACTAAGGACTACAGAATTGGGGGGCAAAATGATGGGGTCAAAATACGACCGTCCCACGCTAGGACACGTGGCATCACCGAGATGATGACGTCTGTCTCCCCAAGGTTGCACCCATCAGCACCCGAGCGCTAAGCCCAACGAGCGCAATCCTTCTTCGAGAGTTAAGCCCCACGAGCGCTGATACTCTCACGAACGCCATTCATACTGTATGATTGGCACGTCCACAAGCCAAGGGAGCCCTCTTCGAGCGTCACACTCCCTCAGAGTGGCCTCCCCTTCTGGCTCGTTACTTGAACTGGAGCCTTCATTCCCCCCAGCGGATATCTTGGCTTCCAGTACTCCAGGTTGTCACGAGCGCGCTCTTAAGCCCTCGTTACCAACCACCCAAATGGCTCTCTGACACATCGTACATGCCCGCGCACCTGCCACTGTTGCCAGCACCAACTTTTGGCCGCTTTTGCAGAAGATTCCTCCTAGGTTTCTCTCTCATGGCGCCACTTGTTAGGGCAACATTCGGCCAGGACCACTTGAGGCAAATGACCAAAGGGCCCTTGACCCTCAACTATAAATAGCTAAAGTCATCTTCTACACTGGTAAGGAATCTTCATCACTGAAACTGTGACTGAACCTAGGTTTCTCCTTCATACCTTGAACTGACTTGAGCGTCGGAGAGCCAAACTGGGTATCACCCCCAGTTCCCCAGCTTGGCCTTCTGACTTTTATTGTGCTTGTCCCAACAGGTAGAACCCCCTTTCTCATTTCAGGCGAATCTCCGGCGGTTTCCTCCACAACTACAAATCGTAAAGTGATTGGATTTGGACCCTCACATTCTGAACCCATCAATTTTAAAATATATTTAATATTAAATATAACAACTTTGAATATCAATTTATATTTTTACTTTAAATATTATAAAATATGTTTAATATTAATATTTTCCTCTTAAAAAAGAATTTATAACTTAAAGAATAAAAATCTAAAAAGACGACACTAATTTAATATTTTTACTTTGAGTATTATAAAACAATCCCAATAAAAAGTAGAAATTGTTTTTTAATTTATTTGATATATAAATTTTGCTTTTTTTTTTTTTTAAATATTAGACATATAAAGATTTCCTTTTTCTTTTATTGAAAATACTATAATTCTCTGTGTTAGAAAATTTGGCAAAATGTTACACGTGTCAGTCACGGTAAAGTATGAGATGAAGTACCAAAATGGAGTAGAAAATACGATGCCGATAAGACTTACCCAATTAGTTAGTTACTCAAGCTTAGCTACACAGCAGCACCGAATCTCCTGCTCCATTTTGGTGCTTCATCTCATACTCCACCGACTGGACGGGTGACACGTGTAACATTTTACCAAATTTTCTAGCACAGAGATTTATGATATTATCAATAAAATGAAAATAAAATCTTTATATATCTAATATTAATATTCTTAACATCTCGATACGTTTGAATATTATCAACGTTTGAATATATAAATTTATATTAAAGTATATTATCAATATTTAATATTCAAACGTTGATAATATACTTTAAAGTTTGAAAGAAACCCACTCTAACCCTTCGTCTTCGCTCGCTTTCTTCATAACGACGAAGTTTTGGGGGACTATTAACATCTGCCCTTCTCTCACATTGTCGTTGAACACCGACTTTCCGGCATGGTTGGCCACCTGGAATCTGCCTCGGCCTCGTTTGACGTAGATGGCGGCGTGGGCGTTCACGTTCCAATGAGGCGCCATTATTGCATTCTACATATTAGCAAAATTATGATCTCTTTTTAACTTTTTATTACAATATTCGAATTTTGAAATGTTGTCCTGATTCTGAAAACTATTATACCCGGTAAAGGACTCCTTTCTCAGCGCTGAGACGAAGCCAGCTGAGAATGGGGAGCTTCGGGCTGTTGAGTGAGCTGAGGCGGCCGCCGCGAGGGTTGTACACGTCGGCGCGTGATGGTTGGTCCAGATTGATTCTCATCCTCGCCGTGCAGAGTGTTTCTTCCAAGCCGTTTGCCGGCCACGACCCCTGTACCCGAATCTACCTCGTCCTTTCTCGTCTTCTCGGTAACTGGGCAGGAAAACATTGAAATTTTCAGCTCTTACGATTTGGCCCCTGGTGTCATATGATGGGATGCGGGCCCACAACAGTAGTAGTCCGGGACCACATTTTAAAATTTTTATTATAATACAAGTATTAAAATATTTCTAAAACATTTTAATACAAAGCGGAAGACTTAGCCGGATCTACTCAAGTATATATATGCAATTGATAATAAATTTTAAATCACTTAAGCTGATAAATATCTAACATGCAATTAACACTTAAGAGCACATAATTTATCATGCTTAAAATAAAATAACTGTAAAATATTACCGTACTGCAAACATGGCTATCTAACGGCATTTTTCCAGCTCCTTGCCCACTCGTGAGACCGGCAGAGCTTCCCTGCAATGACCCCAGGGACACCCTCGGAGCGTGGGCTCCGAAAGTATTTCTCTAAATACTTAGAGAAAATAAAATTTAAACTAAAAACCCTTTTCAGGGTTTATTCTCCCGAAATTAGGCGTTTATATATAAACACCTAATTAAAATTAATTCCGAAATAAATCGGAATTAACTAGGAGAAATGGGATATGGTTTCAAAGCTATTCTCTAGCCAAAACCTCTCCCAAATGTTGAATGAGAAATGAGGACCCAAGGCCCCTATTTATAGGGGAAAAACCGAGGGCGTTTCGGTCATTTTGGATTCAAAAGCAAGGGTAAAATGGTAATTTCACATCCCACTTGCGTGTACAACTTGGACACGAAAACCAAGGATACCACGTTGAAGGTCTCGTCACCACGAGTCCAACGCCGCCGGCCGATCGCCGGAATTCGACCCCACGCGCCCGCACGCGCGGACACAAGGTGGCGCGTGCATTGCACCTTCGGCTAGGGTTGCTCATGACGTGGCCGATTCTGATTCGGCCACGTGTCCGGGTCGGTCCTACCCGAATCCGAACCCGGTTTGACCCTATCCGAGATCCGACCCGTTGATCCGGTCCTGACCCGTTTGACCGACCCGGTCCAGATCAAATCTGGGCCGTTACTCATGTTGACGTGGCGTGATCTGGGCCGTCCACGCGTCGCACACGTGGCATGCCACGTCGCTGCCCAGTCACGCCAGCTGGACCCACTTGCTGACGTGGCGTGACACGTCAGTGCCACGTCACCCGCCACGTCAGCAAATTTTTTTTTTTTTTTTTTTTTAAATAAAATTTTATTTTCCCCAAAATAAAATTCCGGGCATTTCCAACTCTTTGGAACTTGATTTATTTTCTTAAAATAAATCACTTGGCTTATTTTCAAGCACTTTGAAAATTAATTTCTCTTTCTCCTTTTAATATTTTCTCTTTGGGTTTTCAATTTGGGGCTTGCAGGGGGACCTGCAGGACTAATTAATTTTAGCTCCAAACGGATTAATATATTATCATCCCATGATAATAATTAATTACCGTTTAACAATATTTAATTCCACTAAATAAATATTGTTGAACTCTAAAATTAATTAAATTATTCACGAATTTCTCGATCTAGAATAATTTCGCATTTTACTCCTCCGTGTAGATATCCATGAAAAATAAATTACAACTACTATCATTTATTTTTCATCTCCAATTTGAAATTTATTGATTCACCTTAAGTTCAAATTCTCTGTATGTGAAACACATTCAACATACAACTTCGGTGACGTTATCACGCGAAGTGCTTTGGCCAAAGTCTTAATTCGAACTTTTGCAAATCTATTTCAAGGATATCTTTTACCTTCCAGCAAGGCCACAGATTCCTCGATCAATATAACTCTTTAGCACATTTCATGTTGTCACCGAATCATACAAAGTATTTTGGCCACCCGTTACCGAGACCTCACTTCGAGTATGTTACAGTGACTAACACTACATGCCTAAAGCCGAAATATTATCAGGATTAAGAGTACAATGCTTCCTGAGATTTTATTTATTTTAGATAGCAGTATAAAATAAATAATCTCAGTGGTCCAGTTCGATGTTTCCAATCCTATTGAAAATCATCAACGTGTTATAATTGGAATCACCATTCCCTATGACGAAAGACTAATCATCTTATATAACCACGTTATAGTCTTGATAAGAACATATTCTTATCTTACCGACTAGAACTTTAATGACACGTGATTTCGGTATTCAAAGTCTTTTCCTATGAAACACATTTCATATGAGAATACCACCACACGTCATTAATTATTAATATGTGAAATACTCATAAATTGCTGTAAATTCAGTTTAATTAATTCAACAAATTGAATTTTCAGGGCACTATTCCCAACAATCTCCCACTTGCCCTAAATTCAATTTTGCCATACATCTAAGTCTTATTCCTTTCACATGAGTGTCAAAACTCGTTTTACATTCTTTTGCGCCAATACTTTAGTGAAGGAATCTATCAGATGTTTCTCAGAGCCAACAACTAGGAAATCATGAATCCAATACATCTAACTGGTTACTTCTCAAGCTACCATGTATTTGAATTCCATGGCGGTGTAAGCAATACAAGTCTGCTTAACATTCTCCAATTAACGGTTGCTCTTTCTAGAGTAAACACGTATTCCGATGTCAAACATCTAGAATACAAATCAGATTGTAAATCCGAATCTGTGCACTCTATTGAAACGAGCTCACCACTGTGGTAGACAAGCATATAATCTCAAGTCCTTCTCAAGTACTCCAATATATGCTTTCACTACTACCCAGTGTCAGATTCTAGGGTTTGACTAATATTTGCTGACTTAGACCTATATATAATAGACAACTGGCCTTGTACATAACATGACATACATAAAGCTTCCGCTGTGGAACTCTAATCATGTCTTCTATCTCTTCAGTTGTCTCAGGACACTGATCTAGAGATAGATAAATTCCAAATCTAAAAGGTGATGAACCTTTCTTAGAATTTGTCATATTATACCTTACCAGCATCTTATCTATATATGCTTCTTGTGATAAACCAATCTCCTTATTCCCATGATCACGACAAAAGTCTGATCCTTGGAATAGCATTGGTCTCAATAGGTCTTTTCTTGTCAAAATGATTTGACGCTCGAATCTTGACCATTGACAAAATTCTTGCATCATTCCCAATGAGCAGAATATTAAATTACGTACAAAGTGAAAACGTTACAACGCTATCATGATGTCATTTTGTACACTTCATGGTTCATCAGGCAATTATACAAATCCAAAAAATCTAAATTGCCTTATAATTCTGATGCTTCATAATCTAGACGCTTGCTTAAGATCATAAATCGATCTATTAAGCTCGCATTATATACACCTGATTTCTGGCTATGAAGCCTTCAGGTTGTACCATGTATCTCTTCTTCTTGAAATTGCCCATTCAAGAACATAGTCTTTACATCCATTTATCTAATCTCATAATCGATAATGAGATAAAATGGAGAGGATAATGGACTTAAGCACTATTATAGGCGAGAAGATCTCATAAATGATTTCTTCTTTCTGGGTAAAATCCCTTGCCATAAGCTTGCTTTAAAGTCTCTACTTTTGTCCATTTCTCCTTTTATTGTCTTGTAGAACCCAATTTTATCTAACAGGGTTTAATGCCTTCCGGTGCCTCTACAAGTTCAAGACTTTGTTAGAATACAGATATTCTAACTTAGATTCCATGGATATTGACCAAACGGTCAGCGTCTATATCTTCTACAGCTTCATTACACGTGACAGGATCAGATACGTTAGATTCAGCCTCTTGGGTTAATCTTAGGTATCTTGTCAGGTGTCCTGACAATCCTCCCACTATAATGATGCTCTCGTGTACACGTCTCCACATCACATGTTGTATTTGGTACATCACATGTATCTAATACATTTTCAGTTATCACGGGTTTATGGAAATCAGTATCTAATACTGTTATTTCTTTTAACACTACTTTGCTTCTACCCTTTGCGGTTATCTATGTAATTATCTTTGAAATATTCACAAACATCTTTTGTGATTTCTCAAATTACAAAATATACCACCTCTTGTTTTTCTTAGGATAACCTTAGAACAAGTAAACCTTTGTTCTTTATTCTAACTTGTCAGGATCCATCCTTAACTCGTGGACCAGGCTACCTTAAATCCGAAGATAAAAGATACAGGGTTTTCACCCTAGCTACAGATCCATCAGTGTTTTAGGAACTGACTTAGATAGAACTAGGTTTGTCGTTTTGTGTGCAAGACCCCAAAACGAAATTCATAGGGTAGCATGACTCTTCATGAATCTTACCATCATTATCAGAGTTCTATTTCTCCTTTCTGCAATACATCTTTGCTAAGACGTATCTCATATATATAGTTGAGATCCAATCTCATTTGAGAAATTCTGTTTAACTCTGAACTTAGATACTTATCACTACTTCGACCTAATCGAAGTGCCTTGATATGTTTTCTAATTTGATTCTTTGACTTCAGTCTTATATTCTTTGAACTCTTCAACAATTACAGACTTAAGTCTCATCAAATAAAAATATATGTATCTAGAGTAATCATTCAAACGAATGATGAAATATCCAAAACTTCCCTCTTGCTTGAATAATCATAGGACCACATATCCGTATGAACTGACACAAGCAACTTCATGGCTTAAATACCTTTTGTCTCAAAAAGGTTTCTTGGTCATTTTAACCTTCTAAATAGGATTCGCAGATTGATACTATTTTCAAGTCAATAGGACTCAACAATCAGTCTTTGGATCCTATTCAGATTCCATTGATCAATAGATAGGTGCCACGTAGAAGTTTTTCTTCTTAGATGGTAAGTCAAGCTTCTTAATGTTAAACTTGAATTAGGGTTGTCATGTAGGCATAAAAGACCATCTTTTATTGTGCCAGAGCAAATAAACCTTTTATTTTGTTTAATGGTAACCTTTTGTTCAAAACAAACAGTTAAACCATTAATTATCATATAACTTACAGAAATCACATTTCTGTATATATATGGCACGTATGATATAAAAACCCTATTGCCAAAATACGACTTTATAGTCCTTACTGGTAATACAATTAGACTTGTATTATCCCTGAGCAGTATTTATGTGTTAGCCGCTTTTCAAGCTTCCTGGTTAGTTTGAATCTTCGCAACGAATTGCAAATATGATTAGTTGATCTCAAATTCACATACCAGGAGTCCGGTGAATTTCCAACTAAACATATTTTCAACGAGTAAGATATCTTCATATCTTTTCTAAACGGCGTAACAAACAGACATACTAAGTATTTTGGATAATTTCTTTTTCCAATACCCGTTACCACCGAAATAGAAACACTTTTCCATTTTCGGATTTTGACTTTCTATTTCTGAACCTTAGATTGGGAACTTTTCCTTTTCTTTCTTCCACTTATTGGCTTTCTAGCCCGTGGATCTTGATGTCTGATTAAAGAGAACTTTTCCCTTAGTCTATATCACCCTTTCTGCCATATTGAGGTCGTTCATTGGTTTTAAAAAAATTTTAAAATAATCTTGAACATTCAAACGACTGAGGCAGAGAGTATAGGATCGTATCCTATCTGTTAAGATTGTCTCTTTAAGCATAAAGGCTTTCAATCTCGTTCAGATTAGCTATCATATTCATAATATGATTCTGAGCTAGTGATCCTTCAAACATCTTTGACTAACAACCTTTTTCGTGGCTCGTACCTTCGTACGATTCTGTCTTTTAAACATGTTCTTATCAGTGGACATCTCATGCGTCTGATGCTTAAGAACTTTTAAGACAGATATCAGGATATAAGACTAGCCAGATCATCATACTTGATCCATTTAGAATAAGCGTCTTTCTAATCCTGACTGGTTGTAGTTTCCGAAATTCTCGGATAAGGTTTAGTGAGTACGTAAACTTTTGTGTCTCAACACGATGCCAAGATTTATTACTTAGTCAGCGTAGTTGAATCCTTACTAGCCTATTTCCTCATACAGTTTGGAGTGGGCTAAGAGAGATCGTAATTATAAAACTGAAATAAATAAATACAAGTTATGATTATGTATTTCACTTTCTTCTGCGTCCAACCAATAAATGAAATCCACGTAAGCATTTTGATTTACGCAATGGTGACTTAACTAACTGCAGTTGACTCCCCGGAGGCGAGGTCGAAAACCGCTTAGAAAAGCAAGAACTATTCTTAATTAACATGTCATCTAGACAACTCTTACCAAACAATGTTAATTCACCACGTCAACCCTTGGCCTCTAAGTAAATGTAACAGAGCTCAGAAGGGAGGTTAATACATTACTCAGTCAAGTGTGCACCATTACCTAGAAGTCCGTACGAGTAGGTCAAGACACTCCACGGAGGCGTGGTCGAGCTGACTTCCCCGTATTTCATTCTATCCGTAGAAGTCTAATCTTGTATACCGCGAATATATACCCGCCGAAGGGAGTAGTATACATCCACTATACTATAGACGGGTAATGGAGGCCGTGAGAATCCAACTCTTTTCATCTCGCTCCCACTTGAATTTTTAAAAGGTGTGGATTATCTGTTGATTATTTAATAATCACTTTTGGCGTCTTATTGTTGGAAGTAATTAATCTAATTAATACCCTCCCACTAGGATTACTAAATCATATTTAAAATCCTAATAATAATAATTTAAGGCAATTTAATAACTATTTATTAATCAGGCCGAAAAATATTAGTTCAATTATGCATCGCGTCTAATTTCTATTAAACATTACTATTTAATCACATTAAATAAAATATGCATAATTGTAAATATCATAATATCTCATATTATCATGAGCATGCCATAAAATAAAATAATTAAGCATGTTTTCATATAATTATCACATAATTATCATGCTTAAAATTTTAAATGACACAAAATAAATATGCCATAAATTAAATCAATTAAGCATGCTGTTATAATTATCACATAATTATCATGCTTAAAATAAATGGCATAAAGTAAACATGTTATAAATAAATTATCTCATAATTTAAATCATGTTTACTGATTCGGTAATTAACCAGGAAGATTATTGAAATCGATTCCCAAAAAAATTACCATTCCACGTAAATTCCCAGAAACACTGGAGGGGTCACTAACGGTCCCACTTAAAAACCAGTCTTCTTTGACAGAATTTACGTGCACAGTATCAGATTTAAAATTATGCATCACATGCATCATATCAATGCATGTATATATCTAGAGTACGGCTCTGATACCACATGATGGGATGCGGGCCCACAACAGTAGTAGTCCGGGACCACATTTTAAAATTTTTATTATAATACAAGTATTAAAATATTTCTAAAACATTTTAATACAAAGCGGAAGACTTAGCCGGATCTACTCAAGTATATATATGCAATTGATAATAAATTTTAAATCACTTAAGCTGATAAATATCTAACATGCAATTAACACTTAAGAGCACATAATTTATCATGCTTAAAATAAAATAACTGTAAAATATTACCGTACTGCAAACATGGCTATCTAACGGCATTTTTCCAGCTCCTTGCCCACTCGTGAGACCGGCAGAGCTTCCCTGCAATGACCCCAGGGACACCCTCGGAGCGTGGGCTCCGAAAGTATTTCTCTAAATACTTAGAGAAAATAAAATTTAAACTAAAAACCCTTTTCAGGGTTTATTCTCCCGAAATTAGGCGTTTATATATAAACACCTAATTAAAATTAATTCCGAAATAAATCGGAATTAACTAGGAGAAATGGGATATGGTTTCAAAGCTATTCTCTAGCCAAAACCTCTCCCAAATGTTGAATGAGAAATGAGGACCCAAGGCCCCTATTTATAGGGGAAAAACCGAGGGCGTTTCGGTCATTTTGGATTCAAAAGCAAGGGTAAAATGGTAATTTCACATCCCACTTGCGTGTACAACTTGGACACGAAAACCAAGGATACCACGTTGAAGGTCTCATCACCACGAGTCCAACGCCGCCGGCCGATCGCCGAAATTCGACCCCACGCGCCCGCACGCGCAGACACAAGGTGGCGCGTGCATTGCACCTTCGGCTAGGGTTGCTCATGACGTGGCCGATTCTGATTCGGCCACGTGTCCGGGTCGGTCCTACCCGAATCCGAACCCGGTTTGACCCTATCCGAGATCCGACCCGTTGACCCGGTCCTGACCCGTTTGACCGACCCGGTCCAGATCAAATCTGGGCCGTTACTCATGTTGACGTGGCGTGATCTGGGCCGTCCACGCGTCGCACACGTGGCATGCCACGTCGCTGCCCAGTCACGCCAGCTGGACCCACTTGCTGACGTGGCGTGACACGTCAGTGCCACGTCACCCGCCACGTCAGCAATTTTTTTTTTTTTTTTTTTTTTTAAAATAAAATTTTATTTTCCCCAAAATAAAATTCCGGGCATTTCCAACTCTTTGGAACTTGATTTATTTTCTTAAAATAAATCACTTGGCTTATTTTCAAACACTTTGAAAATTAATTTCTCTTTCTCCTTTTAATATTTTCTCTTTGGGTTTTCAATTTGGGGCTTGCAGGGGGACCTGCAGGACTAATTAATTTTAGCTCCAAACGGATTAATATATTATCATCCCATGATAATAATTAATTACCGTTTAACAATATTTAATTCCATTAAATAAATATTGTTGAACTCTAAAATTAATTAAATTATTCACGAATTTCTCGATCTAGAATAATTTCGCATTTTACTCCTCCGTGTAGATATCCATGAAAAATAAATTACAACTACTATCATTTATTTTTCATCTCCAATTTGAAATTTATTGATTCACCTTAAGTTCAAATTCTCTGTATGTGAAACACATTCAACATACAACTTCGGTGACGTTATCACGCGAAGTGCTTTGGCCAAAGTCTTAATTCGAACTTTTGCAAATCTATTTCAAGGATATCTTTTACCTTCCAGCAAGGCCACAGATTCCTCGATCAATATAACTCTTTAGCACATTTCATGTTGTCACCGAATCATACAAAGTATTTTGGCCACCCGTTACCGAGACCTCACTTCGAGTATGTTACAGTGACTAACACTACATGCCTAAAGCCGAAATATTATCAGGATTAAGAGTACAATGCTTCCTGAGATTTTATTTATTTTAGATAGCAGTATAAAATAAATAATCTCAGTGGTCCAGTTCGATGTTTCCAATCCTATTGAAAATCATCAACGTGTTATAATTGGAATCACCATTCCCTATGACGAAAGACTAATCATCTTATATAACCACGTTATAGTCTTGATAAGAACATATTCTTATCTTACCGACTAGAACTTTAATGACACGTGATTTCGGTATTCAAAGTCTTTTCCTATGAAACACATTTCATATGAGAATACCACCACACGTCATTAATTATTAATATGTGAAATACTCATAAATTGCTGTAAATTCAGTTTAATTAATTCAACAAATTGAATTTTCAGGGCACTATTCCCAACATCATATTGTCCTTTCAGTCTCCTCGCCGTTTCCATGTCTACATTGAAAGCTTCTGCGATGACTTCGTCGTCGAATCCGTTGAAAATGTTGTTCTTTCGGCCTCGTTCTTCTTCTGATCTCTCTCCGGGGCTCATATAGTAGGTTTGGCTTCCGCTAGGCCTGGCATTGGGTGGGGAATATCCAATCCAAACCCTAAATTTTGATTCCCCAAATCCAATCCAAGTCCATATATTTAATTTTTATCCAAACCCAAAATTTAATTCAATGTGGGTTCAGATTGGATTTTTCCCCATGGATATCCAAACCTAAAAATTATCCAACCTTCCTCACCTTAATTCTTCTCTATCCATTATTATCAGCCCAATAACTCTAGCTTTGTGTATGGGTTTACAAATGAATATTGTATTAGGTTTTAATTATTGAAATATAATTACTGTTATGGTTTGAATATTATAATTGAATTCTTTAGATCATATCATTTTAAATTAAACATCATTTAATTTTACTGTAAAAGTAAAATAGAGGAAATGCAGATGAATACATGAATAATAATAATAATTCGGTATTGATTTGAGTTCTTCTTTTCCTCTTTTGTCATGTTTCTTCTTTTATTTTCTTTAATTATATATCTGAATAAATTTAATCAACCTACAAATTCAACGTAATCATTAATTACAGGTAATACTATATATTTAAATATAATCATAATCACATGGTATTAAATTTTTTACTGTACATAATCATTATTAATTTGTATTATTTTGAATGTCTATTAGTTTTTAGATATCTTGTAATATTAGTTATATTATTTTTAATATGTATTATTTTTATAAGTTTAGATCTAGATCGTCTAGCAATATGATTAAGAAGCCAAACTTAAAAAACCGTTGATACTATCTTCTTTTTTTTTTAGTCAAGTTAAGTAATCATTAATATTATCTATTTTTATTTATTTGTATGTGAATTTGAAGCTTTTAAATTGATTGAATGTAGAAATAACACATATTAAATGTGACAGTAACAGTACTATGTAATATAAATATATAGAGTAGGCTCCTCTTCAGAATAATGTAGTTCTCATATTAAAAATCCGTTTTGGAATGCTTTTAAAGAAGAAACAAAGGAATAATATACGGAGGGTTTACATACATACATATATATATATATATATATATATATATATATTGATGGGTCGGCGAATATATTTATAATATATTTATATATTATTTTTTTAAAATAAAGTATAAGGAATTTGGATATTTGAGGAGTTTTTTCAAATATTTGAATCTATATATATATATATATATATATATATATATATATATATATCTCCGAACTGGAGTATTCATAATTAAAATTTAAAAGACTACAAGTTGCAGTAAATGAAAACAACAATTGAGTTAATTAAATGAAATTTATAAATGCAAAATCCATAATTTCATATGTTATAAAGTACTAATAAGTTGGCCCGTTGGACACTCATGGTTGGACTTTTCTAATATGCAATAGATTTTTAATTGGGCCTTTAAAAATATCCGATGGGTTTTTGAAATTTTGGATAGGTTTGAAAGCCCACCCACAAGTTTGGGTGGAAACCCATTGGATTTTGACATATTAGATTTGGATTAGACTTGGATTTAAAAAATTTGAATATTGTTTGGATTTGGGCTTGGGTTGGGGATTCCCCACCCAATGCCAGGCCTAGCTTCCGCCTTGCGGGCTTCCAGCGAGGAAGAAGTTCTGAATTACAAGATAGTAAGAAAGTGTTAGATATGTGAGATTAGGCTATTTTATCGGTTTTAATATGACTTAATTTTCTGTTAGTTACCAAAGATTACAGATTTTTGGCAGATTTCGGGCTACGCGCGTGAATCTTTGGCCCGCGCGTAGCCCCTCTTTTTCACTGATTAAGTTCATTTTTTAATCGCGACAAGGGGGTGCGATTAACAAAGATTAGTATTTTAACGCATTATTCTTATTTTTATTTCTCAATTTTATTCTCACTATTTGCTCTTTACAATAAACAATTCGTTTTTTAGGTATTATTTCTTTATATGTAAGATTTTCTGTTGTGAGATTTTTCAGAATTCTCCATTCTGTGGTGAGATTATTCATTCTCTCTCTCTAAAGATAATGTATTATCCTCACTATGAACAAATCAGTGTTATGATAAATTTTTTACTTTCCGTTTTGATTGAATCGTATATTTATCAATTCTTTTTTTAGATATTATTTCTTTATATCTAAGATTTTTTGTGTTGAGATTTTTCAGAATTCTCTATTCTGAGATTTTTCTGTGGTGAGATTCTTCATTATCTCTCTAAAGATAATGTATTATCCTTCACTATGAATAAATCAGTGTTATGATATATTTTCTGTAAAGAAAATATCTTGTGTTTTTCTTAATTTTGTATAGAAAATCTTATGACATGTAATTGCGTTATATACTCCGATTCTGCGAATTTTCTTTACAGAAATATTATTTTTGTATTTTTATGCACGATCTCTTAATTTCTATAATTTTAATTTTGCCTCAATATTCACAAAAATTTTCAAATAGGTTCTAAAATAATTTATTTTAATATGTAGCTTTTTATCCATTAATTTCTCTTTAATGTATATTTTCTACCGATTTTTTATTTATATCTTTCCTTTCATGTTTAACCAGCTTGATCAGACTTTCAGGGTAAATTAAACAAATTTTCGTATATAACACTTTAAACCCATTTCGAATAACACAAGGGAGTTTGGTGCATATAACTCATATATTATTTGTGTAGTCTCAATTACTAATAATTTATTATATTGACCCTCACTAGTATTAATTTTAACTTTGATGAGGGGGGTCAATAATAAAAAATCTCATAACATTATATACATATATCTATATATATATATATATAAAAAAAAGAAGTTGAGGGGGGTCAATTGCACCCCCTCTGTTGAATGTGGCTCCGCCAGTGCTTACACATAGGGTTGTAGTTGGGTATGTGGCGATTATGCTTAGTTTTGAAGGACGTGAGACGACGGGTGTAACTATGTTTATTCCCTCGTTACTGGTTCACTGATCCAGCCAATCGAATCAAGTCCCACCAAGAATCATGTTGACCCACATTCCCTCCATATCGGTTCACTGATTCGGTCGAACCAAGCCCCACCAAGAATTTTTTTTTTTTGATAAGTAGCCCCACCAAGAATTGAGTTGGCCAAGTTAGACATATAAGGTGAGATGGATGGAGGTGGGATTTAAGTAAGTTGGTGCGCATCTTTGTAGTTAAGCGGAGTCCATTCGAGTTCAACAAGATGAAGAAATCTATTAAATTAGAAAATATAAAAAGTTGTCGTTGAAAAGGGTTGTATACTTATTTCAGGTGAAATTATAAAAGTAGTGTTCTTTGACTTTTATTTTGTAATTATAGTGTATATTGTATAGGCTTTGTAATATTGGTGTAAGACGTCTTTTCCAAGGGCGTCTTCATCATTGTTTCTATTTTTACTTTTTTGTATATTTATAATTAAGTCCCATAGTTTATAAATATTTTTAATTTGGTCCATTAATTTCTCTCTCATGTATTTTTTCTATAAATTTATTGTTTATGTGATTTATAATTTTTCTTTTTTCTTTTATACCTTGTATTATTGTGTCTCTATTTAATATATTTTTATTTATTGTTTTTTCGTAATTTTTCTTATATATTTCTTCTTTTTGTAAAGATGTTTCCAAAATTTTTCCCATTTGTATAATATTTTTAGTCTTCAAAATTTCTTTTACTCGTTGTTTTTCTTCTGTTATCGTATCTAATTCTATTTTTGGTTTATAACTCATAATTAAGCGCGTGACATTTGATATGCTGTATCTCTTTTTCTTTTGGTATTTGTTAAATCCTCGTTTGCAGATTTTATCATTATCTCTTGAGTTCGTTGTGATAAATCTTTATAGTGTGTCTTAAATTATGGTATGCCATTTTAACAAGATATTCATCTATAATAACTTGTTCTTCTAATTCTCGTATATCTCGTGTTATTCTTGTTTTGTAATTAAAATTTTCCATTATGTTATAGTTAATTGTGTAACTATTTGTTTTGATTTTTCTAAACTAATAATGTTTTTCAAATGTTGTGTCTCATCTGTTTTACGACCTTCGTTTTTAGCTTTCAAGTAAAGTTTTACTTCTTTAGCATAACCTTCGTTTATTGATTTTATATTGTCTTTATAAAATTTTTGTCTATTATATTCATACATATTGTAAATATGTGATTTTTAGTATTAATGTTTTGAATCGTATACGGGCTTTGATACCAGAAAGGCAATCAGAGTGTTTCCTTGATAGTTGAGGTTAATTTAGCCATTTGATCAGCTAACTGTGTGAATTCGTTTTCAGTTGTTTCATTAGAAGATCCCTCTTCTTTAAAGTTTTTGATAGAGGCCCGTGTATTAGTTTCATTAGTTCTTTGATTTGGTGGTAGATATGTATAGCATGTACTTTTACTTTTTATAAGTTTAGGTGTTTTGTTTTGAAAAACATTAGTATTAACATGTTGTATAATAGGTGTTTTTGGTATATATTTTATTCGAGAAACTTCTCGAAAAATATCTTCCATATATATTTTATCTGTGTTTTTAAATTGTATACTATGATGGCTGTTTGTCAAAGCGTATCCAATAGTATATGTTATTGAAAATGGATAATCGTTTGTTTCCATTAAATCTTGTCTTTCAAATTTATACGCAATGTTTAAAGATTTATCTAGTTTTTCTGTTACAAGTGGTATAGCATAGTGTAAAGCTACATTAAAAAGTAGTTTAGTATAAGCTAGGTTTCCTTCAACTATTCCAAGTATTTTATCTTTTATGTTCATAATTCTATCATCACATATAGCTAGTTTTATGGGTGAGTTTATACCTTCAGCAAATGTACTCTTAATTAGTATCTGTATTGTAGAAATATGTATATATCCTATTTCACTAGGTGTATATTTTGCTTTTTTAATTTTCTGAATTATATCAGCTTTGTTTATCAATGAAATAGCCTGTGTTCCTTTCGTTGTAGAAATCTCAATAGGTGTTTCACATGTAAATTTTCCGTATAATATAATGTTTTTTCTGCTCAATTTTGTTTTTAAATCTGTTTTCATATCTTTTCCATCAATTAAGTTTAACTCTTTTCTTCTAACTTTGTTTAACTTTTTGTTGTCTATAACAATATCTTGAGAAAAATATCCGTATTCTTCAGTTGTTTCAAAGTGTTCGATCTGATCTATTAAACTAGTTTCCATGTATATAATTTCTAGTATGCAAAGATATAAATAACAATTTCAGAATAAAGTTTGTATTGTTTACCTGTTTGTGTATTCATATCTACTGTCTTCATGCACTCCATGTTACCTGTTCATCTTTCTTCAAAGTATGTGTTTGTTTTTTGTATGAGAATTTTTTGGTTGTGTATGGTTGTTTTTTTGTGTATGGTTCTGCTATTCAGGCGTGAGGCCAACAGAAAAGAAAAGCTCAAAGGCTTAAAACTCAGAGAGTTTTTTGATCAACACATGATCTTTTTCCTTCTATTAAAGTCTGAGTATTACATACTACATTGAGGCCATTATATAGGCGTTCAACTCACTATTACAGAGACCCATAATGCAAAAAGCAACTAATGTACAAAAGTCAAAAAGATAAAAAGACTCAAAGAAAAAATAATAATGGTGCTCAACAACTGCACCTAAAAGCAGACAGAGACATAAAGTCTGCATTATTGAAGTGTGTTCGTCATTGCTTGCGTATTTCCTTGAGTGTTTGACGTCATTGCATGCGTCAGTTTACATTACTCTTCAATAACAGTGTCTTCCTTTATTGACTCGTTTGAATTATGGGACCCTGTTTCTTCAGCTTTGTCTTGGCACATTGCACAGCTGTGTTCATCAATTATTTCACTGTATTCGCAGAAAATGAGCTTGATTTCCTTAGGAAGTGTCTTCAGGCTGTGTTCTTCAATTTTGATAAAAGTCTGCTCAAAATTTTCCAACGTTTTTAGCTGTAACGGTGGAATTGTGTATCTCGAAGATCCATATATCAGATGATAATTGGATTTATAGTTTATTTTGACATTACTGTCCTTATTTATTTCCTGTGATGCATAAAATATTTGATTTAGTTGTTTTGCAACTATCTCATTTATGTCATCAAGTGTCTTCATTGTATCGATGCAGGGGTATTCTCCATTTGAAACTATCAGTTTGATAATTCCATGAGAGTCTACTGATACTCCTTCTTCATTGAAGATGGGGTATGAAAGTGTAGATTTGAAGACTATTTCTTTATCCATGTTTCCTTTTGAGACTCGTCTAGCATAGTCCTGAAGTGTTGACATTAGTTTTGGGCTGAATTTTCGAAAACAGTTTGGGTTTTTGAAGTACAGGGTGTCAAGAAATCCATGTATAAAGAATTGGTATATCAAGTCTGGGTCTGCTTGTTCAAATATAACGACTTTTGGGCCGTTTCTGTTTAGTGGATACCAAAAAAGGTTGTTTTTGTCTGTCTCTGGGTTGTATTCAAAAATGGATTTCAGAAGTTTGTCAAATTTTTCTTTTGAGGGTTGTATTTGGGCCTCCTTTTGGGCTGATGTTTGAACACGGTCCATTGGGTTTACCGTGGGTATATTTACAAGGACTCTCATCTTTTCTTTAAAACTGTTTTGGGCTTGGAGTGTTGGAGTGGTTTGAAGAGAGTTTTTGTAGGTTTTTGTTTCTTCAAAGGCTTGTTTGGCTTCTGAAAGACTGTTGTATGTTTTGTATGATATTGCTGGGTTTCCTTGTATATGAACATTGGCTTTTGACCATTGATCATATATACCTCGGCTTGAGCCATTGAATATAACATACCATTGTTTAATTTGTTTTCTGTCCTCTTCATCGTTTTGTGTAGCTGCTACTGGTGATGAAGTATTTCCTTCTGCTGCTGTTTGTGGAAATGTTTTGGATTTTGTGAATGTTTTGGATGATGGATCCACCACGCTTGCTGGTAACTCTGATGGTGGAAGTCCGGCTGCTTGTTGAACAGCGTGTAACGCGGCAAGAAGCTCTTGACGTTGTGTCATCTTAGATTCTGTGAATCTTTGTATCTCCAAATATTTAGCCTTCGTGAATTGTTGTATCTCACGATCAATTGTTTCAATGTTTTGTTTCATCAAGGCTATCGCGGCCTCCATTCTCGTGTGAGTGTGTCTGCAAGAGCGTTCTCTTCTGATTTTATGTATACGATGTGAAATTGGTATCTTCTTATCTCGAGCTGCCAACGTATCAATCTTCCTTGATTATAGTTGTCTTGGAGTGTGTACCTGTAGAAGTTTGTTAAGTATTTTGAGTCTGTTCGAAGTTCGAATTCTCGAGGTAAAAGCTCGAGTTTCCACTTCCGAAGTATCTTTAGACATGCAAGTGTCTCTTTTTCATGGACTGTATAATTTTTCTGGGTTTCTGTAAATGTCCCAGATATATATTTACAGAGTTGTGTAATTTCGCGAACCTTTTTGGTTCTTGTATTCATATGACCTTCAAGGTCGTTTGTATTCATTTTTTCGGCTGGTATTGCAAGCATGCAACCAGACCATGTATCATTTGAAGCATCTGTCTCAATGATAATAAAATCATTTTCCTTTGGATTGTATAAAACAGGCAATATTTCACAATACTGTTTTATTTTCTGTACTTGTATCGAATCATCAATTCGCCAATTCCATTGTATTTTCTCAGAAAGTTTCTTTTGTAATTGTGTTCTTTCTTTAGCAAGGTTCTTTATGAATCCTTGATCAGAAATGTAGTTTAAACATCCAAGAAATCTTTGTAGTTGTTTTCGATCAGTAATTTGATCTGGAAATTCGTTTAATTTTTTCAAAATGTTGTCTTGAAGAACTATGTTTCCTTGTGAATCAAAAGTATTTCCAAGAAAATCAATTTTTTGTTTACATAGGACTGCTTTCTTTTTAGAAAGAATTAGTCCTTTGTCTTTGCAACGTTTCAAAACTATTTTTAGTTTTTTCAAATGATCTTCTTTATCTTGATTACTAAAGATGATAATATCATCAATGTAAGCAAGACAAATGTCTTCTAAACCTTCAAGGTTTTTATCCATAAATCTCTGGTATATTCCAGGTGCTTATTTCAATCCAAATGGTAAAACATTCCATTGGTAATGTTTTTGTGGAGGACATGTAAAAGCTGTTAGTGGTTTTGTATCTTCATGCAATCTTAATTGCCAATATCCTGATTTAGCGTCTAATGTACTGAACCATGTTTGTCCTTTTAACCTATCTTTGATATAATCAATTCTAGGAAGTTTATTTGCATCTCCTATAGTTTTTTCATTTAATTCTTTATAATTTATGACCATTCGTCGTTTTCCTCGCTTTATTTCATTTTTATTTTCTACATAAAATGCAGGTGCTGCGTGTGGACTTTTGCTTTCAGAAATTAATCCTTTTTCCAAAAGTTGTTTACATTCTTCTTTGAATTCATCAAAATCTTGTTTAGAATAAGGTATATTATTTTTTACATTTACTTCGTCTAAAGGATTTTTAAGTTTAATTTCAACTATCATATGATTATTGTTCTTATCTTTATCTAAAGGATCTTCACTAGTGACAGAGTCTAAAATTTCTTCTATTTCTTTTTCAAGATTTGTTTTTATGAAAAATATTTATTCATGATTGATTAAATAATCTATTTTGTCTATGAGATTACTTCTGTCTTCAATCTTTACTATTGGTATTTCAACAGTTTCACTCTTTTGGGATAGTTTTTTTATTAACAGGTGATTTTAAAGTGATGTATTTTAAATCTTGACAAAAAGGTCTGTATAATTTAAAAAAATCATTTCCTAGGATAAATGGTAATCCTGTTTCGTGTCTGTATATAGATGGTATAGTAAAACAATATCCTTGGATCCAAGCTTTTTCTAAGTATGTAGCGTACCATATATAATAATGACTTGCATCTGCTATCATTATTTTTAATGGTTGTTTAAGTTTTTTCCATTTAAATATCGTAAGAGCTGGTGATGCAAAGCATAAACTTGCTCCTGTGTCTATAAATGCTTTAATTGTTTTATTCTTTATTTTTACTTCTATGAATGTAGCGTTAGAGTTTTTCATTTAGAAATCATCAGAACTATATTCAGTTTCTGATTCTGTAACAGTTTCCATTTCATATATGTTTTCCAAATCGGAATAGTCTTCTTCTATTGGTTCTAAATCGTATGTTTGAGCCACTTGAAGTATATGTAGTTTTTTATTCGATTGTTTTTGTTGTTTAGGGCATTCTCTTGCATAGTGTCCTTCTTCATGACAAAGCCAACATTGACATTTTTTCTTTCCTTCTGGACAGTATTTTTGTTTTGGTTTATATTCTTTCTTTTTAAAGAAACGTCTTCTTCTTTTTTGAAATTTATGTTTATTATTGTCTACCCATCTTTTAGGTTTCTTTCTCCATCTATATCTTTTATCCTTTCTCCTGTATTTTCTTTTTTTGTTTGGTCGAATTATGTATGGACTTTCCCCATATTGTTGAGGTACTAAAGGATTTTCGTCACAACATATCGTAACCTTGTTTTTTACGGCATTGTGTAAGTCTCTTTCATAACATTTGTCTCCTAAAAATTGTTCTACTACAGTTTGCGCCCCTCCTAGTGTTTCTGAAACAAATCCTTCGTTTACTTGTTTCATAAATTCTGCATATACTATTTGTCCTACTGGGTAGGGTAATTTATTGAACTATAATGATAGGTACTTTTCTCTATTTTCTCTGTCTAAATCATAGTAATACATATTGTATTCGCAGTTAAAGTGTTCTATAGCGCACATGTCTAATATTTGTGTATTAGCTAAATGGAAAGCTGCTCTATCTTGTTCTTTTTTATTTACGAAGGGTCCTGAATCTTGTATAGGTATTCCAACAAATTCTGAATGTATTTTTGCAACTATGTTCCAAAAAGTATCTATAGAATCTCCTCCTATCAAGAGTGTTTTCTGTTCTTCTGATAATGAAGCTAAGTAATGTGTTACGTTTCCTATTGTTTTATATTGTACAAAATTAAATATTGTTTTAAAAATTCCTAGTCTTAATCTATCTTCGGTTTCAATAATTAGTCCTAGTTTATGTGCCCATTCGGTAATAAGTGTTGATTTGTTTGTTACACAGTCTAAATTTAATATTCCATCAACTCCTAATATTCCCTTTGTAGGTATATATTGTTCAGGTACTTTAGACCATCTTCCTTTTTTATTTGGAATATATCCCTTTTTAAAATTGTATTGTATGTTTGAATTTTTTAGAGGATTAGTATATTTATCTGCTTGATAAGTTTCCCATTTAATATCTTCTTCCCTTTCTGTATTACTAGCTTCTGGAATATCTTTCTTATCTTTTTCTCGTTTTAAATCGTGTTCCATTCCTAATACATCGTCTTCTGATGACTCATATCCGTATATTACTTCTTCATTTTCTACTTCCGGTTTTATCGCTTCTAATGTATGAGTTTGTTTATTTTCTTCATCAACTATTTTTAATGATTCTAATAAATTGTTTAATTCTGCAATTTTTTCTTCTAAATCAAAAGATTCCATTATAATCGTGGAGCTTCAATTTGAAAAGGTTTGAGGTTTCTATTTCCAAAATATGTCTCGAGGTCAGCAATAGTTATATGTCTAGAATATTCTTTTCGTATAATTACTTCTTTGAGTTGTTTTAATAATTCTTGACAGTTTGACATAGGAAGTATTATTTGTTTTTCTTCAGATGTACCAATTTGGTTTTCCACTTGTTTTCCTTTAATTTCTCGTAGAAGTTTATCTAAAATTTCTTGAGTATTATCTATTTCATTTATAACATTTTGTTTTTTATCTAAAAGAATTTGTTGTAGCATATCTATAATGGTGTTTAATTGTGGGTTCGAAGTAGTGTGAAATAAATGTGGATATTCTCCCCCCTCCTGATGACAAGAGAAAAAGTTTTGATCAATTGTATAGTATGATTCAATTTCTTGATTAGTATGGATGTTTGTAATAATATTTTCAAGTTGAGACATCTTTTCGTTAGTATGTGTTAGTTGTTCTGATAATGTTTTTACTGTATTATTTAAAGAATGTATTTGTTGATTTAATGTTTCTACGAAATTTTGTAATTCGTTCATGCTGATGAAAGTATATTTAATTTAATTATTTCTTCACGCCACCATTTTATTACTTTCTTATTTTCATTTATAAGTTCTGGTATTCCTTCCTCTGTTAGTTTTATCAATTTATTTGATAGTTTTATGAATTTAATATATTCTTCTAGCATTGTAATTGTAGTGGGTACATGTATTCTATTTTTTACAAGATTTTCTTCACTCCGTCTTATGCTTTGAATAATTTTTTCTAGCTTTTCACATTCTGCTGGATTAGTTGTTTTATTTAATATGTCCATTTTTTGTTTAATTATTTCTCTTAGCATTCGTATTTCTTGACGTTTTAATTGTTTTTGATATTGATCCATATTTATCCCTTCATTTCTCGTTGATATATTTTTTCTATTAATTTTATATTTATTATATCAATTTGTTCTGCATTGTCTGTTATATTTTTTATTTCGTTGGGATTTGTAAAAATCTCTTTCATAATAGAGTCGTATTTTGTTGCAACAATCAATTTCTTTCCCAATTTTCTTATATCGTTTTTGATTCTTCTTTGTTCATTCATTTTATTTTTCAAATCGTTTTAGTATTAAAATTGTCTTTTGTATTTGTTCTTGATAATATTCTACCCATTATTCATGATATCTAGTGATGTACCAGTGTCCATTATTTCTGGCTACTAAGTATAAATTTTTATGATTATTATATTCTTCGTATAAGTCTGTTAAATATTCAGTATATTTTTTCATGAAAAGTATTGTGGTTGAAAATATAATATTTCAAAAGTTATTAGTATTGATTTGTAAAAAAATATCAACTGTGTCATGGTTTTTAGAAAACGCCTATGTTTTGAAACCGGGACCGGACATCAAACCGGGACCTCTTACTGGTTACTGGTTTTACTGGTTCGATCGGTCGGACCATCGGTCGAACCGGTATGACGTCATAATTACGTAATAATAATATTTAATTATATATATTTATATAATATTATAAATATTAATTAAAAATAACTAGATAAGCTAATTAATATGGAAAATTAAATATAATTTTAAATTACTTTAAACTATTTATTAATTTTCAAACAATATCACTAATAATAATATTTCAAATTATAAATCTACAAATATATAGATAAATTATCTAACTAAATAGCAAAATAATCAATATTTAGCAAATTAACAATATAGATAAAAGATTAATTTAACAAATATTATACTTTAAAGAATAAAAAGATATCACATGTAATATATTTTTATAGATAGATATCATTAAAAGTAAAATACTACACTTTATTTTATGTGCTTAAATTAAATTTTACAATATATTGCAATATTTATATTTATAATAATATTTTCTAAAATTCAATTTTTAAATATAATCTATAGATTTAATGATTTTATTTTTCGGACAATTCCTCAAAAATCCCCAAGTGTAAACTGAATTTCCTTTTCACTCCCCCATTTTGAAAAAGTTCCTGTTCACTCCCCAATTGAAAAACAAAATTTATTTTCATTCCCCAAGGTTGTATAATAATTCAGGAATTGCGTACAATTTTTAGGGAATTGCGTATAAAAATCCCGGAATCTCGTATATACGCAATTCCCGGAATCTCGTATATACGAGATTCCGGGATTTTTATACGCAATTCCCTCAAAAATGTACGCAATTCCTAAAGACAATGTACGAACATGTACTATTTGTGGGACCTAAAAGGAATTTTGTTTTTCAATTGGGGATTGAATGAGAACTTTTTCAAAACTGGGGCCCTAAAAGGAATTTTTTCAACTTTTTGATACTATTCAAAAATTTTCCCAAGGGTTCCCATCAAGTTAACCATTAAAAAGGGAATATTTTCTTTTCTAATGAAAAACTAATATGAATCTCCTACATAATAAGTACTAATATTTAATTTGAACAATATGTACCAACAAATAAGATGTCCCAACTGGTTGAAGCATTGATTGGCAATCTCAGGGATGCAGGTTCGATTCCTACGTTTCTCACAAAATTGGGATTTTTTAAATTTTCAACTAGAAAAACCGGTCCATCCGGTCCGGTTCGTTAAGCGGGTTTGATCCGGTTTCTATCGGTTCAAACTGGGCCGACCAATGACTGGGTTTAAGGGTATAACCGGATCGAAGAGGCGGCCGGTCACCGACCGAACCGTTCCGGGTTTCAAAACATATGAAAACGCTTTTTCCATACACGTTTTGCACCATTTTCAAAATCTCTTTTGAAAAGTATACCATAAATAAAAAGTCTCCCTTATTTCAGGCATAAGATAATCCTTAATTTCTGATTGAAATAGGACATCAACATCAAACTACATGCTTTTGAAATCAAGACTGGAAATTTGAGAGTTTTGTTACAGAGCAAGCAACAAGGGCAGGGCAAAAAAGATAGATTCCAAACAGAGAAATTACAATCCTCAGCACACATATCCTCATAAATTCTCAATCTTCTTCTTCCTCTCCTCAAACAAATCCACCCCTCCTTTTATTCCAAATTCAAACACAGCTCCAGAATCATGCAAAAAACAGCACAATTCATTTGCTTTCCACCTTATAATTAGCAAACTTAGGGAGATTTACTTCCCTGCGCCACGCGTAATACTCGACGATCTTAGCCTTGGGAGGCATACATCCGGCAGCCTTGATCACAGGATGATTGATGAAATTATCCGTCCAAGCAGCGATGCCCGGAAATCTAACGGGGTCGAGAAACCTGGCCGGTGCTGCAGCAGCTTCTTCCCAAGCAGGTAATGTGTAGGAAATCCATCCCATTGCTAAATCCAGAAATCCAATTTCATCACCACCAAAGAAACGCTTCCCTTTTATAAGTTGTTCGACGTTTTCCAGATTCTCAATGGCTAGTTTCACTGCTTTCATCTGATTCTCACCTTCTGTACATAGAACAAGCCAACACGCATCAACCACCTGAGGGACATTAATTAAATCACGTTACTTTGGCCTTAAAATTATAACATAATAATAAAAGTAATGGTGGTATATGTATTTACACAAAAGTCCATCAAGTATTACAATGCAGAAATAACAAATCGGCCCCCTTGGAAGTTGGATCCCACTAAGGTTTGAGAAATTACAAAAACTTCCCTCCACAGCTCCTCAGGCTTGGCCAAACCCATTCGACTACAGTCATAAATTTAAATTCAAGTATTGAGTAGTAAGTTCCAATGACAGAATATTCATAAAAACTAAAGATGATATCACAAAAAATTCATCTATCCAGATATAATGTAAATATTTTCTTTGACAGGGGAAGTTTTTGTGATTCTTCAAATCTTAGGGGAGATTTGTGTAATTCATCAAATCTTCTTCCCCACGCGCCACCACCTTGAACCCGCCACCGCCGCTGTTTTCCCCCCAAAATTGAGCCACAGAAACTTCTCCAACCCTAACCCCTCATTTCCCCACTAAAATCCAATCTCAATTAAACATTCTCCATATCTTAAAATACTAAAATTAAAACAGTAACAGCTCGACTGAAGTACCTTATCGACAAATTTAGCCCAGAAGCGTGCTTGCGCTCTCTCATAAGGATCCTGCGGCATCAAACGGTAGCCATTGCTCCAAACCTCGTCGATGTACTCCACTATAACGGCAGATTCCGGCAGTGGTTTCCCATCGTGAACGAGAACCGGCACTTTCCTGTAAACCGGGTTCAGCTCAGTAAGCAAAGGGCTCTTGTTGAAGATATCTTCTTCAATGTATTCATATTCAACCCCCTTCAGCTTCAGCGCCCACTGAACCCGATGAGTGTATAAGCTAACCCAAAATCCAACTACCTTCACTCCATTATCACTGCTCGTCATCTTGCTAAGAGGTTCAAATTTAGTATCAGTGTGTTTTGTTTGCATATATATATATATATATAGTTTACATAGATCAGTTGCGTGATTTATTTTTCAATCCTGTACAAGGAAGTTTCGCACTTGGTTCTGTGAAATGGAGAAATAGGGAGAATACCAAAATTATCCTTGCATTTGTCTTTTTCTTGGCTCAGCATATATAGTTATTAAAATGGATCAATTGTATACCAAATATATATTTTCCCTATAAATTTAAACTTAGTCCCATATATGATATATTAGATTTGGGAGGCAGAAATCGAGAATTATTCCTTCCGTCTACCTCATGCAAAGCTTGGCAGCCACGAAATAACAACTACTAAATTGCTTTGAATTGTCAAAAGTTCAACACAGACTTATCAAAAGATGAAAATACTATCATGATATGTCTGACCAATCCCTGATGCCGACATTTGTCAATTAATATTTCGTATTCAATCCAAGTGAGTGGAAAATGGAGACAAATTCAACCACATAAGAACTTTCCAGGATGCTCCAAGATTGACCAATTAACCATAAAATAGTCCCTTTTAAAACGAAAACCTGTCACCATAAAACTACACAGAAACAAGAATTATTGTATCCCACCAAAATGGAAGAGACAAAGAGTTTGAAACTTGTAGGTTTTTGGGTTAGCCCTTTTGTTCACAGAGTGAGATGGGCTCTCAAATTAAAAGGCATTCAGTATGAATACATTGAAGAAAATGTCTTCAATAGGAGCCCTCTGCTTTCCAGAGTGAACCGGTAAAGTTCCGGCTCTCATTCACGACGGAAAACCGCTCCCCGAGTCCGCCATTATACTGGAATAGTGGAATACATAGACGAGACATGGAAGCACAACCCCCTGATGCCTCAGGATCCTTTTGAAGAGCCCAAGCCCGGTTTTGGGCTAAATTTACCCACGAAAAGGTACCACAAGTATTTCGGAACTTTGATTTCTGCTTTAACATGGAAATTTTTGCATGCATGCGAATTTGCTGATTTGCTTACACCTAGGGTTGTACTTGGGTGGGCGACGCCACGCCTATCAATGTGGGGTCAGTTGACCCCATTAACTTTTTTTTTTTTTTTTTTTAATTATGTGTATATATGTTTATTTATTTATATATTTCATGTGTTTTTAAATATATTGTTTTAAGAATAGGTTTTTTTGACCTCACATAAAAAATAAAATATCATATTGACCCTTTAATTTTAAAGTTGTATGTAATTTTTTTTAAAAAAAAAAATACAAATCTAAAATAAAAGTCTATTTAATCATGTCCTAAATATTAAAACAATCTAAATAATATATATTTTGTATTCAATTTCAAAGCTAAAAAAATATTTCACAAAAAACCATAAAATATAAGGGATTTATTAGTCGAAAAAGTAATCAATATTATTTAAAGTAATTGAGTCATTATTTTCAAAACATGAATTGAGTTTTAAAAAAAAAGAAAATTACATCTAACTATTCTCATATTTGGCCTAATTACAACTCAATCTCTATTATTTATATATTTATTATGTGATCACTTTACATTCCGTTGGAGATCTCTAACATCCATTAGAGTTCCATTAGGTTGGTTAGTTGTCCTTCCCAAATTGCTCCTAAATTTATTACAAATACATCTCTATAGTTTCTTTTTAATAACAAAATAATCCTAGTATTTTTTAGAATTTGAGAAAAACAATTGATCAATCTAACGGAACCTAGCTAATATCAGGGACTCAAATGGAATATAAAGTTTGAGGACTACAAAATAAATATATAAAGAATAGGGATTGAGTTGTAATTAAGTCAAACCTAAGTGTAGTTGAATGTATAAAAAAGGGTAGTTACATATATTGAGAAGAGCGTACTTATTATATAATCAGTAATGATAAAACTATGGTACAGTTTCAGAATATGTAAAATTGTAAAATAAATATTTTAAATAAAATATTTATTTTTATTAATATATTTTTTGATCGGAAGTTAAATTTTTTTGACCCCACTGCTTGATACTTCTGGAGTCGCCCCTGCTTGGGTATGTGGCAATTATGGTTAGTTTTGAAGTACATGGCAAATGGTACCAATCACACGACGAATGTAAACATATTTATTCCCTTGTTACTAGTTCACTAATTCGATCGAATCAAGTCCACCAAGAATCATGTTGACCCACATTCCCTCCATATCAATTCACTGGTTCGGTCGAACCAAGCCCCACCAAAAATTGAGTTGGCTAAGTTAGACATATAAGGTGAGACCCACCAAGAATTGAGTTGGCTAAGTTAGACATATAAGGTGAGATGGATCGAGCTGGGATTTAAGTAAGTTGGTGCGCATCTTCGTAGTTAAGCGGAGTCGGAATTTTATTCGAGGTCAACCAGACGAAGAAAATCTATTAAATTAGAAAATATAAAAAATTGTCATTGAAAAGGGTTACATACTTATTTCACGCATAAGATAATCCTTAAATTCTGATTGAAATAGAACATCAACATCAAACCACATGCTTTTGAAATCAAGACTGGGAATTTGAGAGTTGTGTTACAGAGCAAGCAACAAGGGAAGGGCAAATAAGATAGATTCCAAACAGAGAGATACAATCCTCAGCACACGTCCACATAAATTCTCAATCTTCTTCTTCCACTCTTCAAACAAATCCACCTCCTTTTATTCCAAATTCAAACACAGCTCCAGATTCATGCAAAAAACAGCACAATTCATTTGCTTTCCACTTTATAATTAGCAAACTTAGGGAGATTTACTTCCCTGCGCCAAGCGTAATACTCGACTATCTTAGCCTTGGGAGGCATACATCCGGCAGCCTTGATGACAGAATGTTTGATGAAATTATCAGTCCAAGCAGCGATGGCCGGAAATCTAACGGGGTCGAGAAACCTGGCCGGTGCAGCGGCAGCTTCTTCCCAAGCAGGTATTATGTAGGAAATGAATCCCATTGCTAAATCTAGAAATCCAATTTCATCACCACCAAAGAAACGCTTCCCTTTTATAAGTTGTTCCACGTTTTCCAGATTCTCAATGGCTAGTTTCACTGCTTTCATCTGATTCTCACCTTCTGTCCATAGAACAAGCCAGCACGCATCAACCACCTGAGGGACATTAAATCACGTTACTTTGGCCTTAAAATTATAACATAATAATAAAAGTAATGGTGGTATATGTATTTACACAAAAATTCATCAAGAATTACAATGCCAACAACTCGGCCCCTTGGAAGTTGGATCCAACTAAGGTTTGAGAAATTACAAAAACTTCCCTCCGCAGCTCCTCAGCTTTGGCCAAAAGCATTCGACTATAGTCATAAATTTAAATTCAACTATTCAAGTATTGAGTAGTAAGAGCCAATGACAGAATAGAGTATTCATAAAATCTAAAGATGATATCACCAAAAATTCATCTATCCAGATGTAATGTAAATATTTTTTATGACAGGGCAAGTTTTTTGTAATTCTTCGAATCTTAGGGAAAATTTGTGTAATTCATCAAATCTTCTTCCCCACGCGCCACCGCCTTGAACCCGCCAACGCCGCCGTTTTCACCCCAAATTGAGCCACAGAAACTTCTCCAACCCTAACCCCTCATTTCCACACTAAAATCCAATCTCAATTACGCCTGATTCTTCTCAATTAAACATTCTCCATATCTTAAAATACTAAAATTAAAACAGTAACAGCTCGACTGAAGTACCTTATCGACAAATTTAGCCCAGAAGCGTGCTTGCGCTCTCTCATAAGGATCCTGCGGCATCAAAGGGTAGCCACTGCTCCATACCTCGTCGATGTATTCCAGTATAACGGCAGATTCCGGCAGCGGTTTCCCATCGTGAACGAGAACCGGCACTTTCCTGTAAACCGGGTTCAGCTCAGTAAGCAGTGGGCTCTTGTTGAAGATATCTTCTTCAATGTATTCATATTCAACCCCCTTCAGCTTCAGCGCCCACTGAACCCGATGAGTGTATAAGCTAACCCAAACTCCAACTACCTTCACTCCATTATCACTGCTCGTCATCTTGCTGAGAGGTTCAAATTTAGTATCAGTGTGTTTTGTTTGCATACATATACGAGACAATTAGGACCCAAGGGACGCCCAAGACTTATTTTAGGGATATAACCCTCGATTTCTTTTCCCTTTTTTTTATTCTCTATTATCTGACGTGGCTAGTTTTTTTTATTGTTATATTGATAATCACGTCATATTTTTCAAATTCAGATCTCCCACCCAAACCCTAGTTTCTTCTTCACCGTTTCTTCTTCTCTCCTTCTCTTTTTCTCTTCTTCTTCTTCTCTCCTTCAACGATGAAAAACAGAGACGGTCTTCTCGCCTGCACCTCTCCTTCTCACATTCTCTCATCGTGATTCGTCTTCTCACCTTCTCTCGCCGTCGACGTCTTCTGCAATCGCTTCCATTGTTGTCTTCTCATCGTGGATTCATCTTTTGCAATGGTCTCCGTCGAATTCGTCTTCTGCATTGCCGTATCTTTGTCTTCTGTAACTATTTCTGACTGCATCTGTCATCTTTACAACGTTTTCTGCCATTGAAGATCCACAAATCTTATCTTCTTCTACTCTTCTGTTTTTTTTTTTTTTCAGATTTCTTCAAGAAACAAGTACGTGATTTCGTGCGATTTCATGAATCAAGCGCGCGATTTCATGAATTGCTCACGCGATTTCAGAAAATCGAGTGTGCGATTGTGGAAATCGCTCACGCGATTGTGGCAATCGCGCAAGCGATTTCTGCAATCGCGTGCGCGATTTCTAGATTTCTGTGATCGCGCACGCGATTTCTACAATCGCGTGTGCGATTTCTAGATTTCTGTGATCGCGTACGCGATTTCTGCAATCGAGTGTGCGATATAAACCAAATCTGGATCTTAAAAAAATAAAAGAAAATAAATAAAAAAGAAATAGTGATAAATGAAAATTAAAAAAAATTGAAAAATAGATTTAAAGAAATCGTGACGAATAAAAATAATTAAAGAAAATAAAAGAAAAAAAGAAAAGAAAAAAAATCGAGTGTGCGATTTCTGAGATCGCTCACTCGATTTGTACACGTGGAAAATAATTATATTTAATATTTATTTTATTAGACAAAATTGAAAAAAGGGTTATGTACCCAATTCTTTTGAAACTAGGGGTTAACTTACTAAAAAAACACTTGGACGTCCCTTATAACGCAATGCCCCAGGATAATAAAACTTGACACAACTTTTACCAAAATTAGATATAATTATAGATACACTCTTTTGAAAAAAATTAATTACACTTGACCCCCAAAAAGTTAGGTTTCGTTAAAATTGTGATGACGTCAACAAAAAAAAATTATAAAAATTTGAAAATACCCTTGTTGACTTTGGTCAATTATTTATTACCTAATTTGTCCTTGGGGTTATTTGTAATTTAATATATTAGTTTAGGGGTTGCATGTAATTTTTCCATAAAAATTTGCAATTATCGATTTTGACAAGAAACTATTAAAATTTAAACCTTTTTTTTTTTTAAACTTTTACAAATTATAAATAAATATAAGGTTGGGAATCAACACAATTAAACCACTAAACTAATTTGCATTATATACTCTAGTTGACTTTTCATTAGTGCAACAATATTTTAGTACAATAAGAACATAGTTCGCCATTACTAAGGCGCAATATGTAATGTCTAACATCATTACCATTACAACAGCAACATTAGCACCCTTAATTCTAAAATTAACACATAAGTTCAGATACAACATCATCAAAAGATCTAATATAGCTGCAACATTTCAGTAACATTAACGTAGCATCAATACTCTAAATCAATACATTACCATCACTAGAGTAGCTCAATACTACATTATAATTTACGGTAGACAAAACAAGATATTTATGAATTATAACAGTTCATAATATTATAACAGTTTATGAATTAAGTTGATCCAAAAATACCAAATTCTTAACAGTTACTGATAAACCAGCTTCAAATTACCACTAAACCCCAGATATTTGTGTTGGAATTTCTTGGTTTGGTGGAGCTGTCCGAGAGGTTCCCATTTGTTCGCGTGGTCTGCCCATGCCCCTACCTCTACTTGATGAAACTCCTGGGTTTGATTGTATTGATGCTTGTGATTCATTCACAACATTCCCTATTCTGATACTCTGTGAAACATCAACCCAAAGTTTGAGATAAAAGAAATATTTAAATACTCAATGGAATGCAACAATAATAGTCTCAATGGAATGCAACAATAACTGATTTAATACTTCTGTTGTTTGATTCTCATTAGCCTCATTCATTCCTCTGACCCTCTAATAAACAATGTTAAAAGTCAGTATATTCACCAATTAATCAGTGAAACAACTTCAGATTGGAAGAAATAGTAAAAGCATTTCAATTACCTGGTTTAATCCTCCTGTGTATGACCTTTTATTGTGGCCTATACCACCGCACGTGCCACACTTCACCTTCTCTAGCTTTCTTGATGGTATGTGTGACACCCCGACTCACAGTCGGTACAAGTAAATTATGTGATTTATCAAATATGTGCGTTTAAATTAATTGTAGATGAATTCCTTGAATTATTTGAACTTATATGAATTTACTTGAATTAATTTTTATATGTGAATTACTTGTTTTAATTGAGTTGGCCTTGTTTGAATCCGCAATTTTTGAACCGAACCAACCTGAACCAAAAAACCTTGAACCGAACCCGTGAACCGACCAGTCCAGCCTTAAAGACTGAACCATTTTTCCCTTCCTTCATTTCACGTAACAACAGCAACAGCTCTTAAGCCAAGGAAGCCAAGAAACCCCAAGTTGATCTCCATCCTTCTCAAGCCAAGATCTCCCTCGTCTCTTCGTCTTTTCTCGAACTTAAGTATGTTTCGGTTTTCCCTCGTCGTGCTCGTCATTTCTATGGTTTAATTTTTGAGTTTGGTATGCTTTGGCTTTCCTACGTGAATAGTAAGGGTTTGGCTAAAAACTTGAATATGTGTGCTCTTTGCTTGCTATCATTGAATTCTAGCTTCATATATGAGTTGTTTATGCTGTACATGTTACATTTATTGCATATCATCCCTTGGTAGTTGAGCATTTATTGATGATCATGATTTTTGCTTGATTCTTGCATCCTTGGATTATGCCTTTGAATTCCGTTTTTCTTGAGTTATTTGAGTGCTAATATGTCAAGCATGATTTATCTGAATTAATTGTGCAATTTGAAAAGTTGTGGCAACTTTGAGGCATGGGATTTTGGCCATTTTTGGCAAATTTGAAGCTTCGCCTGCTTCTGTAATTTCTGTTTCTGCTCCAGCTTTTCGAACCAGGCCGGAACGGCCGTTCCCGTCCCAGTTAAAAACTGGGAAGACCCTTCCGGGCCATTTTACTGTTCATTGCCGAGAATGGGAACGGCCGTTCCCATGGCCAAAACTTTTTTTAGTTCAAGGTTACAGACGCGCGGGAAGAGTTCGGGATTTTTGGGAACGGCCCTTCCCGTCCCCAGTACAAACTGGGAACGACCGTTCCCATCCTTGAGAAACTTTAAGCGAGAGTGGGAACGGCCGTTCCCTACAGTGAAAGGGCCGTTCCCACCCCTTCCCGAAACCTGGGAGCTGCCACTGCTTCTTTTTGCTTAAGTTATGCCTTTTTATGACTTTAATTGTTATTCTTTCGCATGCTAATCGTTATAACTTGATTTCTATTGCATAATAAATTGTAAATAAATATGTTGTGCTATAATTTGTGAATTATAAGACCTATATTGATCATGAATCATGCATTTTGCCGAGCGTCTTATTTGGTTCATATAGAGTCTAAGTCTTGGGCTTTCGTGTTTTCTTTTCAGAGGAGGTTCCAGTTGACGAGCCCGAGGCGTAGGTTGTTCACGTCCACTCGTATTTTGTCACGCACAAGGTGAGGTTTAGGACTTTTGTTAGTTAAGTGACCTAAAGCCTTAGGTGATGTTTTCAAGCCGCGCATGTGACTATATATTATATATATAGGTATGTATGTGTTGAGTAGAATATATTTATGACCTTGTGAACAACTTTGTTTTGGGAAAGATACTAAGTAAGCCTATGTAAGCTAAGTTTTGGAAAAGTCTTTACCTTTTTGTTAGCGAGATTGCCATGAAAGATTTGGCATATGATATGATTTGTGTTTGTGGATCCAAGGAGCTACGGGTAAGGAGCCCTCGGGACGGTTTGGGCCGTCGAGGTTAAGTCTGTGCGTAGTCTCCGTCCGACATATCACACGCGACCCCGGGAGCTAGGGAAGGTGTGATATTTCTATGTCTTCGGCGTAAAAATCGGGGAGGGCACGATGTGGGTTCGCTACCCCTCGTGAGTTTATATATGTATGGATGGTTAGGGCCGCCGGTGGCTCTTCCATCATTGGTGTAGAGGTGAATGTGTATGATTTCTGTTTTGTTTGTTCTGAGGAGTAAAGGTTGGAAGCTCGTTCTCGCCGAGCATTATGTTATGTTGTGTTATGTTTGGGAAGTATGAATCGGGATAGTGTTTGTGAAAAGTTCTTTTAAAGTATATGTATTTGTTTTGAAAGCTTTAGTTTGTAAAACCTATTCCGGTTCATATCTCCACCCCTTTGCTATGTGCTTTGCTTTATATATATATAGGGTGTGGGTGTGCGTTAACCCCCCTCACTCAGTCAGTTGACTGACCCTCGTTTACTCTTTTAGTTGCAGGTTTTGGGAGCGTGAGCTAGGCGGAGAAGTGTGTCTTCTTTATGCACTTATCGGTCTAGGTCTCGTTAGGTGCATTTACATACTTGCACTTTATTATTTTGTATTGGTATAGTTATGGCTGGTAGATACTTACTTATTATTTTTGCTTGAGCCGAGATGGCTTTTGTACAGGATTACTTGTTGGTACCTATATGTAAATACCATATGGATAAGTATGTGTTGGTACCTATACATATATATGTGATGATCTTCTACTTGTTGCTTTTATTATTCGCTTCCGCATACTCTGATTTGGTTTTGTGTAGCTCCGCCTAGCCTAGAGTGTGTGTTTGGTCTCCCGTTCGCTATGATTCGGATTCGGGTACGGACATTCCATTTCGTATTCGGGTTTGGATTATGGTGCGGGGGATGTGGCCCTACGTATGGGTGCTATAGTATGACTCTTGCGGCATGATTGGTATGCATGAATGGAATGAGATAGGAAAGGAATGAACTTTGTAATGGAATGAACAAAGGAATAGAATGACTTTATTATGGCATTGCTATGATTGGTACGCCAAGTAATAAAGTTAGGAATGAAATAAAAATTTTAAACTTATTTCATTAATAATAATAAAAGTATATAATTACAAATATTTTTATATTAAATCTATATTTTAAATTTTTTATTTTGAGTAACTATATATTTTCATATATAAATATATTATTACTATTTTATGTCGAACGTGTTATATATATGACATTTACTATATGTACTATATATATGTGAGTGCCAGAGTGAGTTTGGTGTGTATATATATATATATATATATATATATATATATATATATATATACACTATTTTTTTATTCATGCATAGATTTTGCATTAATTATTTATTATATTTAATATATTTTTTGACATTTAAAAATAAATTTTAATATAAATATCAAAATTCTTTCTTTATAAAATATTTGAATTTATAAAATTTTATATATAAAATAATATTTTGAACATGTTTTTTAAATATATAATATATTTATATTTATATATATTTAATATAATTTGTTAAATTTTCAACGTGATTAATAGTATTTAATTTTTATTTATGAAAATAATAAAATATAATATGTATTTAACAAATATGTGACGACAATATAAAAATAATAATAAATTTTCAACATTGGGAATGACTAATACCATGGGGGACCAAAGGAATGGGTAATCCCATGCTTGTGGGAATGAGCATTACCGAGGGAATGAGTATTCCTAATCATGGGTTTAGGAATGGACACAGTAATGCCCATTCCATTCCCACCCCATTCCATCATACCAATCATGCCGTTGGTGCCTTACCAATTTCTGTTCGTCTATGTTTTTTAGGTCTACCTGGAGGTCTTTTAATGATTGGTGGCAATATCTTTGCAGGCTGAACTTGCATATCTGGCCAGAAACTAGGGTCCGAAATTGCCTTGACTTTATGATTATAAACTTTCATAAACACCTCTACACTATAGCTCTCATAAACGTAGTCTTCAATTTTTTGTCTCTTATAAGCAATGGCAGAGGCAGCATGCTTAAATGGAATCCCACTTAAATCCCAAAACCTACAGTCACAGTGTCTAAGTCTCAGGTCTACAATGTATTGTCTAAGTCCATCAGTAACCTGAAATTCATGTGTACCCCCCACCAAGACATTACACTTTGCTCCCTCCTCTTTCATCAAATTTAGAATTTTAACGATCCTACCACACACGATATTTTTCCATTTTCTAGCACTCTGATATCGAGTCTCTACCCTATTCATAATTTTTGACCTCAATCCGTCTATTAATTTTTGAATAGGTTGTTGCCTTAAATCCCCAATCCATGCATTAAAAGACTCACTAAGATTATTAGTTACATGATCATTCTTAATTTCTAAGTGAAATGCATGTCTGGCCCACAACGAAACATCGCCCATATCAACTAAGTATTTATAAGCAGTAGGCTTTACATCATTTAGTCTATTCATTGCAGCATTTAATTCTGACACGGTGCATGCCCTAAAAAAAAAAAAAATACAATACAACAAGTTAACCCCTAATACAATATTTGCAAAAACTTGCAACATTAGATATACCTTGTAGCTGCCCAAAAATATTTTTCACCAAAATCCCAGCATGTTGAAGCCTTAAGTTTGCATAGATATGCCTGCAACATTTCCTATGCACTACATTTGGAGCCACATCTGACATTGCTTCAATAAGGCCCTATTGCAAGAAAATTTAATAAAAAATGTATGGATGTAAATCAATAAGCGCGCATAAAATGGATTAATTGTAGTAGATACCTTCTGCCTATCTGATATAAACGTCCAAGCCCTCCCATCATGGAAACCTCCTAGTATTTGCGCTAAGCAATTCAAGAAGAATCCTCAACTATCTTTGTTTTCACTTTCCACTATTGGAAAGGCAAGGGGGTACAATCCCATGTTTCCATCAAGGAAAACTGCTGACAGGAGTATGCCTCCATACTTTCCCTTTAGGTGGCATCCATCTAGCCCAATGAAAGGTTGACACCCATCTAAGAACCACTGTTTCAACGCTTCAAGACCTAACACAGAAATGAACAAGTATTAAGTTAGCTATCAAAGAATATGTATTCACATAAGAATGAGATCATTTTACATAATATAAATCAGATCCTTACCAATAAAGAACCTCTTGAAATTAGGCTCTCTTGGCACCCTCCCTTGTTCATCCAACTAAAATTGAAATCGTAAAGTGCTTCCCAGATTGGTTCTTTCTACCATTTCTGCATATTGGGACATAATAGAAAATGATTTTGCAGGATTGCCTTGGATGATCTCATTTGCTTTGAGTCTTGCTCTATAATATACAATTAGATGTATTTAGGCTTCACACCAAATTTCTCCAATTCAGCTTTTAATGCTGGCAGTTTTATCTCCGGTTGTGTTCTAAGAATTGGAACAATTTCCTCAGCAATCCATATTGCGTTAGCCTCCTTTACGTTATCAACTCTAATGCAACTATAATCAGGAACAGGTTTCTTGATCACGAATGACGTTCTATCGGTGCCTTTGGTAACTGTTGAGGCATGAATTCTCCATGGACATCTTTTGTCAGCACACGTCACTATGATCCTTGTCCTCTCGTTTTTTACTCGTTTGATCTTGATCCATCCCTAATTATATATTCTTTCAGTGTTTTTCTGAAAACATCCACTGATGCAAATACGCCATTCTCCTTGAGGTTAAATTACTCGTTTGGATTTTCAGGAATTTGTACTTCTTGTGCACTTGACCAACCTCTTAATGGATCATCTGGAAGGTCTTCATCACTAACCTTATACCACTCACATTCACCGGATGATTCGTAGTCTGATAAATCGTTGGTCGACACATCAACAAAACCACCAAGAGAAGAATCTGAAGATCTTGTATCAGGTGCTTGAAGGTTCTCATCTTCCACCACACTCTCTGTTGGAGCGGTAACAGCGGGTTCCTCTTGGACAAGCAACTCCTCTTCTTCTTCACTTTGAAAAAGTTTTTCATAATACTCTTGGTCTGGATGCTCATATATATCTTCTGACACTTCTTTCAAACCTCCATCTACCACTCTCATCCTGTTCTCTTGAGATTCGTCATCTGCTTCATTACCACTCTCATCTATATCAACTCCCACATTTTGCATATATTCCTCTCTAGCATCATCATCTCCAACATTTCCCATAATCTGGTCATCACTCTCAAATCCCACACCCAAATCACCACCAACCTCAAGTCCCACACCCTTATCACCACCACATGTAGAAGTCACAGATGGAGTTGGTAGAGGTGTTGGTTGCGGCGGGCCCGAGACAGAGTGACGGTACAGCGTAATATTCAAAATTTAAATTTTGCCATAACCTCGTTATCAAAATATTTTAAAAATATTTTAATAAAGCAGCGGAATAAATCGGGCAGCATAACTCTAATATATACAGGCATCGATAACATAATTTTAAATCATCTAGCATATAATCACAATATGCAAATATTAATTTGAGCAGCATAACGGTATTACCGTACTGCAAAATTGGCTATCAACGGCACTTTTCTAGCACCTCGATATCTTCTCGTGAAACCGGCAGAGCTTCCCCGCAATATCCCCGATTAAGAAATTGGAGTGTGGGCTCCGGTAGTATTTCGCTAAATACTTTGAGAAAATATATTTCTAGAAAAACCCTTTTTTCTAATTTCAGAAAATCCCTATTTTCTAATAATTAAGTGGATTATATATTAATTATATAACCACCTAATTAAATATTAATTAATCCTTAATTAAAGGATTAATTATTAAATGAGAGAGAGAAGCCGAAATGGCCATTTCAAGCTGCCAAACTTTTCAAAATGAATTGCAAAAACTGATTGAAAAAATCAGCACACCAACAGCCTATTTATAGGACAATTTACAAGGGTAAAATAGTCAATTCGAAGCAAAACCGGCTGCCACGCGTCCTTAGCCGACAAGTTCAGCAAATCCGACGACGCCACGCAGGAGCTCGCGCAGCCACGAGTCCAGCGGCGCGAAGCACGCGCCCAATAGACGCCGCACGCTCCCGCACGCTCCGCCCAAGTGGCGGCTGTGTGCTTGGCGCGTGTGAACCCCACGGTGGCACGAGCAACTGCCACGTGGCGAACCGGTCCGGTCCGGTCCAACCGGCGGTTCAGTCCTTAGACCGGTTCAGCCGTGAACCGGTCGGTTCATCTTGGTTCGGTCAGTGACACGTGTCACAATACGATTTGTCCACGTTTCCGGGTCGGTCAAACCTTGACCGACCCTATCCGACCCGAACCCGGACCCTTCCAGGTCTAATCTGGGCCGCTCCTTTTCGCCGACGTGGCACGATCTTCATCGTCCACGTGTCGGACACGCTGGCGCCCAGTCAGCGCCACTTGGCGCTGACCCGCTGACGTGGCGTGCCACGTCAACAATTTTTTTTTTTTTGAAAATTTTTATTTTCTCCAAAATAAAATTTCGGGCATTTCCAACTCTTTGGAATTTAATTTATTTTCTCAAAATAAATTCCTTGGCTATTTTCAAACACTTTGAAAAATTATTTCTCTCTCTCGTTTTAATATTTTCTCTTTGATCTTCGTTGGGGCTTGCGGGGGGGACCTGCAGGACTAATTAATCTTAGCTCCAAACGGGTCAATCTATTATTATCCTATGACAATAATTGATTACCGTTTAACAATATTTAATTCCACTAAATAAATATTGTTGAACTCTATAATTAATTAAATTATTCACGAATTTCTCGATCTAGAATAATTTTGCATTTTACTCCTCTGTACAGATATCCATGAAAAATAAATCAATACTACTATCAATTATTTTTCACTTTAAATCTGAAATTTCTTGATTCGCCTTAAGTCCAAATTCCCTGTATGTGAAACACATTCAACATACAACTTCGGTGATGAACACACGAAGTACTTTGGCCAAAGATTTAATTCGAACTTTTTCAAATCTATTTCAGGGATATCTTTAACCTTCCAGCAAGGCTACAGATTCCTCGATCAATATTTCTCTTTAGCACATTTCATGCAATCACCGAACGTACAAAGTATTTTGGCCATCCGTTACCGAGACCTCACTTCTGAGTACATCGCAGTGATTAACACTACATGCCTAAAGTAGAAACATAGCCAGGATTAAGAGTCTAATGCTTCCGAGATTTTGTTCATTTTAGATAGCAGTATAAAATAAACAATCTCAGTGGTCCAGTTCGATGTTTCCAATCTCATTGAAAGTCATCAATGTGTTATAATTGGAAACTCCATTTCCCTATGACGAAAAACTAATCATCTTATATAACACATTATAGTCTTGATAAGAACATCTTCTTATCATACTGACTAGAACTTTAATGACACGTAATTCTTGGTAATTAAAGTCTTTTCCTATGAAACACATTTCATATAAAAATATCATCACACGTCATTAATTATTAAATTTGTAAAATACTCATAACTTGCTTTAATTTCAGTTTTATTAATCCAAAATATTTACAATATAATTGAATTTTCAGGGCATTAATCCCAACAAGAGGTACAGACAATGATCCATAATTTACATGTATCCTAATTTCTTTGAGATTTCTCTCAAACAATTTTTACAAGATCTTCCTCTACTATCAACCTGTAACAATTTTGGGCCCTCTTTCAATTCCTCACAATCTGGATATGCCACTTCTGTAATATCTTGCCAAAGATCACTCAATTTATAATACTTGGGATTCACTTTCTTTAGCCATTTCTCCTGATTCTTATACAATCCCCGAAGGTTATGAACATCACATTTAAACAAACCTGAAAAAAAAAAATGAATATATAAAGCATAAGAAAAATGGAACAAGATTTAAATGAAAAAAATAACTTTTTAGTAAATAAACCTAAAAATTCATAACATGCATAAGAAAAAACACATAAAACACAATACCATCAATAGGGTTTGTATGCAGATAAAATATGGCAAAAAAAAGACCCAAAATCGTATCGGGCGAAATGCATGTATTAAGGGTTGTGAGATAAGCTCTAACCAACACCAAAACCCCCCAAAAATTATAATTTTCTTCCATAGCAAACGGACATACACATAAATTTCACTACATAAACATTTTCTACCAAAAAAAAAAGCCAAGAACAAAAAACCCCTAATTTTTTAAACTGAAAAATGACGATTTGAACATTTAAGCCCAAGGTGATGTCGAAATAACAAAAAGGGAGAATTACATCCAACTACCCTCAATTTACGCCTAACTATAACCCAGTCCCTATTCTTTTAAATATTACATTGTAGTCCCTATATTTCTTATTTTGTGTGAGGTCCATTAACGAAGTTTGTAAAAGTACACTTATGTCCTCGAAGGGTTTGTGAGTGTTACATATAATGTATGACCAAAAATGCAAAATCGTCCCTCAAAGTATACAAAAATTAACAAATTAACAAGGTTTAGGGACTACAATGTAATATTTAAAAGAATAGGGATCGGGTTGTAATTAGGCCTAAACTGAGGGTAGTTGGATGTAATTCTCCCTAACAAAAATACAACCATAAAGAAGCTAACAACAAGTTATTTTGATGAAAATTTTCAAAATCAGGCAAAAAAATCTTACCCTTCATTGTTATACAATCTTCAAGTCGTCGGAGTATGTCTTAGCACGAAGAGAGCGACGAGAAACTCCGATGAACAGAACACTAGCACACATCTACAACAGCGATTCAAGCCATAGATCACCAGAATGTTAGATTTGGGCGAGATTTTGGCGTCAACTTAGTAGGGTTTTCTCTCAACTTGTTGGCAGGATTTTATTTTGGAAGACAAGGAGTCTATTTCTTTATTCCAGGTATGTAAATTGAAAATGTGTTGTTTAATTGTAAGGGTATAAGTGAAAATTCTCTTTTTTATTTTTTTGCAAAAAAAAAAATAAATTATTGGACGGAATATTCCAGGGCATAACGGGAAATTTAGGTTAATTTTAACGAAACCCTAACTTTTGGGGGGGTCAAGTGTAATTAATTTTTCCCAAAAGGGTGGTATCTGTAATTATATCTAATTTTAGGGTACGAGTTGTAATTATCCCATCTAATTTGGGGGTCAAGTGTAATTATCCCTATATATATATATATATATATATATATAGTTTACATAGAGGGGGAATTCCCGAAAAATCCCCAAATGGGGACTCAAATTTTTGTTTGCTCCCCATTTTCAAAATTATTCATCTTCACTCCCCAGATGAGACTCATAATTTTCGTTTACTCCCCATTTTGTACAGCACATACTACATATTTCAAAAAATATACAACATTTGGGATTTAAGTACGTGATTCATGAGTTTTTATAAAAGTGATATTTAAAAAAAGTGTCATACAAAATGAAATTCTTGCAAGTTAGCTAGAAAGCATATGAATTTAATATTTATCTCACTTATCTAGCTATTGTATTGCTGCTTTCACCAACAGGTAGCCGAGCGTGCTCTCTTCTTGTAGAACAACGACCAGGTTATAGCTCCATTTCAAACATAAATTACCTTTATCAGAGGACAATTATCTTCAGCTGATATTCCTGGATAAGACATAACTTGTTAGGAAATTATTGAAATGTTATGTAACCACTGCCATTTCTTTTATAAGGTTTTTTGCCTATTGATGAAAAATATGGATTGACTTCCCTTTTACAGATTGTGAATGAGACAATCCCTGCACTTCTTAAGTTGAAGGAAATAGGGAAGGTCAAATTCATCAGCATACTCTTGATTTGAGAGGAATTTATTTCCTCAAGAGGCCCATTGGTCCCAACTAAGATACGGTCTTCCGTGTAAAAGGTTTGATTTTTTTTTTATTTTTTTTATTTTTATTTTTTGTGTAAAAGGTAAGATATATACACAATTAGTAAATGAAATCATAGAAGAATTGTTTTTAGGAGAAAAAAGAAAATCTATTCATCATGTTTTTGGTATTTTTATCTTGATTATGTGTTTTTTTTTTTTTCTTTTTCTGGCATTGATCACATACATTCATGTTCGACTATGTGTTAACCGTTCTATTGATTGTTGTATGTAATTTTGCAGCTAAAGGTGTTATGTGGATTTCCTCGAATCTAAAGGCAACCTTCAATTGGTATATGTTGCAGAATGTGCCAGAGATGCATTTTTTGTAGAATCATTGTACTTGATAATGATAGAATATGATTTGCTAGCTAGTTGTTACTGATTTCAATGAGTTTGTTACATTTTCAATTTCAGAATCATACAACATGTTTGTTCGTTGATATCTATTTTTGAATGATTGATTTTGTATATCAAAATCTTATTTAATTAGTTTGTTTTAAATTTTGATAGTGATTTTGAAATTATTTTTGTGGAATTTTGATGTGTAACAGCCCGAAAACCCCCCTTGTGAATATTGTCCGCTTTGGGAGGGGCCAACCACCCCCGCACGGTTTTGTTTCTGAGCCAGGGCGGAACCATAGCTCAAAAGGCCTCCACAAGGTAAGGTATCCACCCCCTATTATAAGGAAGGCTTAGTTCTCCTTACAATCCGATATGGGACATTACATCCATCCTCCTTTGGAGGGACCAGCGTCCTCGCTGGCACACCGGACGGGGTCCCCAGCTCTGATACCATTTGTAACAGCCCGAAAACCCCCTTGTGAATAGTTGGCCCCTCCCAAAGCGGACAATATTCACAAGGGGGTTTTCGGGCTGTTACAAATGGTATCAGAGTCAGGGCCAACCACCCCCGCACGGTTTTGTTTCTGAGCCAGGGCGGAACCATAGCTCAAAAGGCCTCCACAAGGTAAGGTATCCACCCCCTATTATAAGGAAGGCTTAGTTCTCCTTAAGATGTGGGACATTACATGATGTCAATAATAAATTATATTTATATATATTTTTAATAAAAAGAAAATATCAAAAAAAATTAAAATAAATAAATATTTTAAAATATTTTTATATTAATGACTACGGTTTGTAATGTAGCTAAAAGTATTTATTTTTCAAAAATAATTATTATTTTTCTAATAAAATTATAGGTAAAATATATAGATATTGGTTACGGTCGATCGAAATCGTAGCTAATATTTTATAATATTAATTACAATTAGTCAAATCGTAGCCAATAATTTTATTGGCTACGAAATATACAAGTGTAGGCAATGTTTATAGAATATCTCCCACGTTTTAAAGTATCGTCGCCAATGTTAGGTCCAAGCGTAAGGAAAGTTTTGGCTATGCTTTCCAAACCTTATTGGCCACGGCTACGGTTGTTACGGATGCCAAAGCGTAGCCAATAATGTATTACCTACGGTTTACACTATTTCACTATGTTTTGGGTACCGTAGCTATAAACCATTTTTTTGTAGCGTAATGAGTCTGTATCAGGTTTGTACCCGTTTATGCCTTAACAGATTAGGGTCGAATCCAGACTCGTCACAAGTCAATCCAACCCCACTAGGTCCAACTCAGCCCCGGCCTAACCACTCGATCTCCACTCCACCAAATATATCATAAAACTTAACGATTAAGTTACTCAAGCTTAGCTAGATAGCTACATGTATATATATATAGAGAGAGTGAACAATAATCTAAAAGTATTTGCCAGCAGGGGTTGGCCAAATGGTTTGACGATTGATTCCCGAAGGCAATGACCCGGTTCAAATCCCTCTGGCCATTTGGGGTGTGTGCATTAATAATAATAATAATAATCTAACAGCATTTATCAAACTAATTAAGTAAAAATCAATTTACCCCCTTCTGATATTCAAAATGTTTGAAATACTTCCTTATATTAATTTTATTCCAATTAGACTCCTTGTCATTTTTTGCCGTGACATGTGAATTTCACTCTCCAAATTTGAGAATATAATTCACATTTAGGTGTTAAAATATTTAAAATATTCTATTATTTACATATAAAATGTTTTCTTTTTCTCTTTTTAAATTATTTTTTTCTTCATCTTTATTTTTTCCCCCTTTTTCCATCTAGTACAAACGTTTTCTCTTTTTCTCTTCTTATTTTTAGTTTATTTTTTAATTTCTTAATATTTTTAGTTAGTAAGGATGAAAATATCATCTTTTTCAATAACAATAAAAACGTATATTTTTTTTGCTCTCAATTTATGTTCAAATAAGAAATTTTAATAATAATTAATAAAAAATATATTTTTCTTCTCTTAATTCAATTTCTAATAAAAGATTTTTAGCAACAAAAATCAAATATTGCTTTAAATTAAAAAAAATGAATATGTAGTTAATACAAAAATATTAATACTAATTTAAACCTAATTAATATATAAGAGGTAGTTTTAGCTTTAAAAGTACAGAATTAGACTACAAATTAATTAGAGAGACAGTGTGAATTTTTTTAGATATAATGAGGAGTTAGATTGAAATAAATTTCTTTCAAAAAGGTATTTATTTCAAACATTTTAAATATCACAAGTGATCTTCAAAAAATATCACAAGAGATTAAATTAAATTTTACTCCAAATCAATTATTAGTTAAATTACAGTGGCTTGGGATCCCCTCTTATATAATCATGTTTCTCACCTATTACCTTTAGATTATTGACACGTGGCATTCATAATATCACACCCTTAATAGACGAATAATTTTCTGGGTAATTCTAGTCCGAGCCTGTCTCGATCAAACCGGTGTAATAAGGGGATGAGTGTTTTACACTTGTCGTATGGTTGGTGGAAAATTTGGGGAGTGTGACCAATCAAATGGCAAATATAATACATTTACCTTTTTAATTGGTTGGGTCCGACCGAGCCGGGTCTGGATTAGAATTTTCCTAATTTTCTGGCTTGGGATTTAACGTCTGTTATCTCTCATCTCTCACAGAATTAATCTTTCCTATCAATTGAAAAGTCGGACAAGAAGGAAATTCTTCTCTTCCCAATCAAGATTGATTCTAAATTTTTTCAAACGTACATAATTAAAGAGGTATTAAATTAAAAGAAAATCCTCTCCACCGTCATATTTGCCTGTCCACCTAGCCGAAATCGGGCCTAATTCCCGAAGATGAAAACTCCATCTCTTAGGCAATATCCCCGTATCAATAACTTCAATTCATTTGTGGATGGAGTTGGGCCGCCATTGATTGGTTTGATTGGAACTTAAAAAATCAAAAGTTTTTAGGAATATATGAATTTCAATTGCAGGAGGGAGTTGGAAAGTAAAGAAATTGAGAAGAAGAATTATGCATTTATGCGGATGGATTTAGAGAGAGAGAGATTAAAGAAATTAGTGAAGGATAACGGAGTTAAATTCCTAAGTCAAGAAAATTATTTTCCTGTAACGGTGTAATATTATCAATGCCACGAGTTAATAATCTAACGGTATAAAGATAAAACAGGATTTATATAACAGGGATCCCAACCAATTACAGTTTTATTAGCTCAAAAAGAAACTCGGATCGATTACACATACAAGCTCCAAAGAAGAAGACACATTTATTTCAGTTATACATAGCTAAGTCACGTTAATCTCTCATCGGAAATACAAAATTCCCTTACATCATAGCCTTGATCACATTCAAAGCATACTCCAATGGCTTCTTTTAATTGCTCCTCATGTAGCCATAAGACCTCGAAAACACCCTCGCTTCATCTCTTCCATACTTCAAGTTCCTTGCGTCTTCCTTCGAAACGCCGTACGAGTTCATCACAACTTCCTCCGGCAGCCCCCGGATGGCCGAGAGGCGGCCGGCGAGTTGGCTGGTGATGGCATTGTCGGTTGTCTTGAAAGAGACCCACTCCAACCCTTCGTCTTCGCTCGCTTTCTTCATAATGACGAAGTTTTGGGGGACTATTATCATCTGCCCTTCTCTCATCTCGCCGTTGAACACCGACTTTCCAGCGTGGTTGGCCACCTGGAATCTGCCTCGGCCTCGTGTGATGTAGATGGCGGCGTGGGCGTTCACGTTCCAATGAGGAGCCATTATTGCATTCTACATATTAGCAAAATTATGATCTCTTCTTATTTTTTTATTCGAATTTTGAAATGTTGTCCTGATTCTGAAAACTATTATACCCGGTAAAGGACTCCTTTCTCAGCGCTGAGACGAAGCCAGCTGAGAATGGGGAGCTTCTGGCTGTTGAGTGAGCTGAGGCGGCCGCCGCGAGGGTTGTACACGTCGGCGCGTGACGGCTGGTCCAGATTCTCTCTCATCCTCGCCGTGCAGAATGTTTCTTCCAAGCCGTTTGCCGGCCACGGCCCCCGGTACCCGAATCTAGCTCGTCCTTCCTCGTCTTCCCGGTAACTGGGCAGGACAACGTTGAAATTTTCAGCTCTTACGATTTGGCCCCTGGTGTCATATTGTCCTTTCAGTCTCCTCGCCGTTTCCATGTCTACATTGAAAGCTTCTGCGATGATTTCGTCGTCGAATCCGTTGAAAATGTTGTTCTTTCGGCCTTGTTCTTCTTCTGCTCTGTCTCCGGGGCTCATGTAGTAGGTTTGGCTTCCACCTTGCGGGCTTCCGGCGAGGAAGAAGTTCTGAATTACAAAATCATAATATGTATTTAACAGATGTAACTGATGCCTAATAATCCTGAATGCCGGAAATTTGTTTGATTTACCCTGAAAGTGTGATCAAGCTGGTTGGCTTCATTGCTGGCGTCGAGAAGGGCAACAGTAACAAGTGGCTCATTTCCGTCGTTGTAAAGCCAGAGAGTCATTCCCGCCGGCAAAGCAAGAACGTCTCCTTGCCGGAATTGCCGGACTTTCTGGTGCCGATCCAGAAATCTCCTCCTCTCTTCCGATCGTGGCTGCATTTCCGATTCGAATGTCTCAGCACAACCCGGAATCACAGTTCCTTGGATTCCCCTTCCTGCGAGCAACATTGCGCACTTCAGACAATTGCTTTGTTTCTTAATCATGAAATTAATTTGATGAAGTTTATAGAATTAAAAAAAAAAAAAAAAAAAGACGAGTTAGAAGCTAATTAGGACTAAGACTAACCTTGGACAACGTAGAGGATTTGAGGTGCATTGTTATAGTGAGGCAGCAGAAGCCCTCTCGGCTGAATATAGTTCCGGACGCGGCAACACCGGCACACTGGAACTGCTGGCTGCTCCGGTCCCAAAACTCAGTTAGACCGGCCTCCGACTCGAACCGGATGGTCGGTTCTTGGGCAGTGAGGCTGTCGATGCGGCAATCGGTGCGGGGGCGGAGGCGGTGCTGATGATCTTGCTGTTCTGAGGCTGTGATGCGGGCGGAGCAGCCGTGAACGGCGACGAGAGCGGCGAACAAGAAGCATAGTGGAAAGAGTGAGAATTTTTGCGCCATTTTCAATTTATGGGAAGAGAAAATGGGGGAATTTAAAGGTGAAGTTGGTGGGGTTTGTTTTGGACACGTAAAGAAGGAGATGGTTAGATTGGAGTGACATTTGGCTTTTAGTGTTGCTGCATGGACTTTTGTTTTGTTGTGGAATGAGTTTGCATGCATGGGAATTTGCTGATTTCCTTACACCTAGGGTTGTAGTTGGGTATGTGGCGATTATGGTTAGTTTTGAAGTACATGGCAAATGGTACCAATCACACGACGAGGGTAAACATGTTTATTCCCTTGTTACTAGTTCACTAATTTGATCGAATCAAGTCCCACCAAGAATCATGTTGACCCACATTCCCTCCATATCGGTTCACTGATTTAGTCGAACCAAGCCACACCAAGAATTGAGTTGGCTAAGTTAGACATATAATATAAGGTGAGATGGATCGAGGTGGGATTTAAGTAAGTTGGTGCGCATCTTCGTAGTTAAGCGCAGTCGGAATTTTATTCGAGTTCAACGAGATGAGGAAATCTAGTAAATTAGAAAATATAAAAAGTTGTCATTGAAAAGGGTTATATACTTATTTCACGCATAATCCTTAATTTCTGATTGAAATAGGACATCAACATCAAACTACATGCTTTTGAAATCAAGACTGGAAATTTGAGAGTTTTGTTACAGAGCAAGCAACAAGGGCAGGGCAAAAAAGATAGATTCCAAACAGAGAAATTACAATCCTCAGCACACATATCCTCATAAATTCTCAATCTTCTTCTTCCTCTCCTCAAACAAATCCACCCCTCCTTTTATTCCAAATTCAAACACAGCTCCAGAATCATGCAAAAAACAGCACAATTCATTTGCTTTCCACCTTATAATTAGCAAACTTAGGGAGATTTACTTCCCTGCGCCACGCGTAATACTCGACGATCTTAGCCTTGGGAGGCATACATCCGGCAGCCTTGATCACAGGATGATTGATGAAATTATCCGTCCAAGCAGCGATGCCCGGAAATCTAACGGGGTCGAGAAACCTGGCCGGTGCTGCAGCAGCTTCTTCCCAAGCAGGTAATGTGTAGGAAATCCATCCCATTGCTAAATCCAGAAATCCAATTTCATCACCACCAAAGAAACGCTTCCCTTTTATAAGTTGTTCGACGTTTTCCAGATTCTCAATGGCTAGTTTCACTGCTTTCATCTGATTCTCACCTTCTGTACATAGAACAAGCCAACACGCATCAACCACCTGAGGGACATTAATTAAATCACGTTACTTTGGCCTTAAAATTATAACATAATAATAAAAGTAATGGTGGTATATGTATTTACACAAAAGTCCATCAAGTATTACAATGCAGAAATAACAAATCGGCCCCCTTGGAAGTTGGATCCCACTAAGGTTTGAGAAATTACAAAAACTTCCCTCCACAGCTCCTCAGGCTTGGCCAAACCCATTCGACTACAGTCATAAATTTAAATTCAAGTATTGAGTAGTAAGTTCCAATGACAGAATATTCATAAAAACTAAAGATGATATCACAAAAAATTCATCTATCCAGATATAATGTAAATATTTTCTTTGACAGGGGAAGTTTTTGTGATTCTTCAAATCTTAGGGGAGATTTGTGTAATTCATCAAATCTTCTTCCCCACGCGCCACCACCTTGAACCCGCCACCGCCGCTGTTTTCCCCCCAAAATTGAGCCACAGAAACTTCTCCAACCCTAACCCCTCATTTCCCCACTAAAATCCAATCTCAATTAAACATTCTCCATATCTTAAAATACTAAAATTAAAACAGTAACAGCTCGACTGAAGTACCTTATCGACAAATTTAGCCCAGAAGCGTGCTTGCGCTCTCTCATAAGGATCCTGCGGCATCAAACGGTAGCCATTGCTCCAAACCTCGTCGATGTACTCCACTATAACGGCAGATTCCGGCAGTGGTTTCCCATCGTGAACGAGAACCGGCACTTTCCTGTAAACCGGGTTCAGCTCAGTAAGCAAAGGGCTCTTGTTGAAGATATCTTCTTCAATGTATTCATATTCAACCCCCTTCAGCTTCAGCGCCCACTGAACCCGATGAGTGTATAAGCTAACCCAAAATCCAACTACCTTCACTCCATTATCACTGCTCGTCATCTTGCTAAGAGGTTCAAATTTAGTATCAGTGTGTTTTGTTTGCATATATATATATATATATAGTTTACATAGATCAGTTGCGTGATTTATTTTTCAATCCTGTACAAGGAAGTTTCGCACTTGGTTCTGTGAAATGGAGAAATAGGGAGAATACCAAAATTATCCTTGCATTTGTCTTTTTCTTGGCTCAGCATATATAGTTATTAAAATGGATCAATTGTATACCAAATATATATTTTCCCTATAAATTTAAACTTAGTCCCATATATGATATATTAGATTTGGGAGGCAGAAATCGAGAATTATTCCTTCCGTCTACCTCATGCAAAGCTTGGCAGCCACGAAATAACAACTACTAAATTGCTTTGAATTGTCAAAAGTTCAACACAGACTTATCAAAAGATGAAAATACTATCATGATATGTCTGACCAATCCCTGATGCCGACATTTGTCAATTAATATCTTCTTTCTCATTTCGAGGAAAAGGTGCGGGCGTGGACCACAGGTCGCACATAAGCCGCCGGGTCGCACGTATTCAATCCAAGTGAGTGGAAAATGGAGACAAATTCAACCATATAAGAACTTTCCAGGATGCTCCAAGATTGACCAATTAACCATAAAATAGTCCCTTTTAAAACGAAAACCTGTCACCATAAAACTACACAGAAACAAGAATTATTGTATCCCACCAAAATGGAAGAGACAAAGAGTTTGAAACTTGTAGGTTTTTGGGTTAGCCCTTTTGTTCATAGAGTGAGATGGGCTCTCAAATTAAAAGGCATCCAGTATGAATACATTGAAGAAAATGTCTTCAATCGGAGCCCTCTGCTTTCCAGAGTGAACCCGGTTTACGGCAAAGTGCCGGTTCTCGTTCACGACGGAAAACCGCTGCCTGAGTCCGCCATTATACTGGAATACATAGATGAGACATGGAAGCACAACCCCCTGATGCCTCAGGATCCTTTCCAAAGAGCCCAAGCCCGGTTTTGGGCTAAATTTACCGACGAAAAGGTACCACAGTCCACAAGTAATTCGGAACTTTGATTTCTGCTTTAACCTGGAATGACATAAAGTTTTGCAAAGTACATATAATAGTGCACGTAATTTGAAATTTTTTAGACTCAAGGGTTTAATTACATTTGTTTTGATCAGGTTCTTGACCCTGTAAGGATCAGTACTCTTGGTTCGAAAGGCGAGACGCAGTATAGAGCAGCGGGGTTGGCCGTTGAAGGCCTGGAAAAACTGGAACAACATCTTAATGGGAAAAAATACTTCGGGGGAGACGAGATTGGATATCTTGACCTGATCATCGGGTTCGTTTCATACATGCTGCCAGCTATGGAAGAAGCTTCCCAGGTCAACATCTTTGATCCCGTCAAATTTCCAGGTCTTGCTTCCTGGAAAGATGCTTTTATCAATCATCCAGCGATCCAGGCTGAGTTTTTGCCGCCCAAAGCTGAGATGGTCCGTTATTTCAAGTGGATTCGGAAAATAAGATTTGGTTAAGACAACTAGCTAGCAGAGGATTTGAATCTGTGAAAGAAAACAAATGCAAGGATTATAAGCATGCCTTGAGTTTTGTTTTTGTGTTTTTTGTTTTGGGGGGGATTGGTTATTTGGTTTCAATTGCTGTTGTAACATTTTGACTAACAAAAAGAAAAGATTTCTTGGAAATGTTTGCTAGTTTTCGTACTATTGTCCGAGTGCTCCACAGTCAACCTACCATTATTGCCGTCATTATTAAATTGTATTTATTTGCATATTAATATGAGCCAATTTTGAGGCCGGATCTCAGAGCGGCGAGCGCATAAGGAAGTTTCGCACATGGCCAGTAATTTCAGTTGACACGTTGCAATGCAACAGTCCCAAGTTATATCTAAAATTTTGGGGTGGGTAGGCATCGGACCATAATATTTAGTATAAAATGTTATGACGAAAATGATACTTTTAAAACTATCGTAAGCGCGGAGGTTTAATAATTAGGAAATATAGTCCTTAACCTTGCAAAAGAGTTATATATAGGACATAGAAAGCAACACGAAGGAGGAAGCGGAGGAGAAAAAAGAAGAGATGAGCACACAGTAGTAAATTCTAGTAGCACGGCGGAGCATCGCAAACACGGTCATGGTTGTGGTTAAAGAAGAGGAGCTTCCTCTCAACTATCTGTACCGTCCTATACCATATGGCTGAAAATCAAGAAACTTAAAAAATAATCTAGTTATCTTAATAATCAATTTATGTAGTCAAAAAAAATAATCAATTTATGAGTCTAATTGTCTTGTGAGATTTGATAACCTAGTGTAAGAATCAAGAAATTACTTTAATTAATCATGTTAAAAGGGTGCAGGGGATAGTAGAACTATTATGTACCGTAGTCCAACTCTAATTTAGTCTAGAGTTTTCACTCAATCTTGGATGATGATGATGATTATCATTATTGTTATTGTTGTATAATTAAATGACAAAGGCAAAAAGTGCCAAAAACTATTGGCAAATTAACTATACAGATATTAAGTGGTGATGAACTATTTTATCTTATCAACAACATAGGAATATATAAAATATCAATCGAATAACGACAATTTAATATAGTAGGATGATTGGACACGCAAACTAAAGTATGAAATGAGAAACATTTCCAAGAAATCGTTTTTATTATTAATCAAAATGCTACAACAGCAATTGTAATTAATACATCCAAAAATAAGAACCAAAACGTAAGACATATATGCTCATAATTCTTGCATTTATTTTCCTTCACATATTCAAGAACGTCAGCTAATTATCTTTGCCCAATCTTTTTTCCCGAATTGAACTGAAATGAGGGACCATCTCAGCTTTGGAAGGCAAATACTCAGCCTGGATCACTGGATGATTGATGAAAGTATCTTTCCAGGCAGCAAGACCTGGAAATTTCATGGAATCAAAGACCATAACCTTGGAAACTTCTTCTACAACTGGCAACACGTGCGAAACGAGCCCCATTATCAGGTCCAGATAACCAATTTCGTCTCCCCCGAAGAATTTTTTCCCGTCAAGAATTTGTTCCAGCTTTTCCAGGGCGTCAATGGCCAACCCCACTCCTTTGTCCTGCATCTCGCCTTCTGAACCATGAATGATCCCTATTGCTTCAAGAACCTGATCAACAATCAAATGTCTGGTTAGCTAAACAATTTTAATTTACGAACACGTTCATAATACTATCTTTCTAGCGAGTTAAAGCAGAAATTAAAATTGTAACAATTAGAATAGTGAAAATGATAATTAATAACTTATTTGAGCACCTTTTCGTCTGCGAATTTAGCCCAAAACCGGGATTGGGCTCTTTGGAAAGGATCCTCGGGCATCAAGGGGTTGTGCTTCCATGTCTCATCTATGTATTCTAGTATAATGGAGGACTCGGGCAGCGGTTTTCCGTCATGAATGAGAACCGGCACTTTCCCGTAAACCGGGTTCACTTGGGAAAGCAGAGGGCTCCTATGGAAGACATCTTCTTCAATGTATTCGTACTCAATTCCTTTTAATTTGAGAGCCCATCTCACTCTATGAACAAAGGGGCTCACCCAAAACCCTACAATTTTCACACTCTTAGCTTCTTCCATTTCTGCGGGATATTATAATTCTTGTTTTTGTGTAGCTTTTGTAGTGAAGGGTTTTGGTTTGGGTATGGTTAATCTGCGAATCTTGGAGCATCCTGGAAATTTCTAAATATGGTGGAATTTGTTTCCAGTTTCCAAGTACTTTCATAGTTGCATTAATGAATTAGCTGGACGATATATGTGTTGAATATTAGTTGACAAGTGACGTGAGAGACTGGTATGACATGTCTTGATAGCAATTTTTTTGGTGAGATTTTCTTTTGATTAGTCTATATTTTGAATCGAGTGTCTTTTTGACATTTCAATGGAATTTGGTAATTGTTATTTCGTGGCTGCCAAGTGCCAAGCTTTGTACGAGGTAGACGGAAGGTAGAGCTCTCAACTCGAAGCTCACTGAAGAGACTAAAGTTTAAATTTATTTAGGATTAAAAGATGGTTAAAATAATAATTCTACTTAAATTTATATTTATTAATATTTTTACAAGTTTAAAATTAATGACACTGTAGAGAGGCTAGAAACGTGTTTGTTCACGTTTTTTTCACTTGGTTAGCATTTAGTTAGTAAGTTGGCGTGGTTTCACAATTCACATACCCACTTAGGGCTCGTTTACTTTCATAGTTGGAAAACCATCACCGATGGTTTGTTTATAAATTATTTTATGGCTATTTAACGAGGTCTCTAATTTACTTTGTAAGTTGGATAAATTGCTTGTTTAGCCCACTTTTTTTTTATTGTTTTTGCTTTGTTGGTTATGGCCCATTATCGAGAGTTGTCTAGACCATAAATTACTAATTTGGCCCTATCTTGGAAAACGGTCTCAACGATTAAATATTTGAGCTCAGCTTAATTCATAAATTTGCCTTTCATCAGTTTCGCTTTAGGGATTTCTGAACACGAGAGGGTTCACCTGCTACAGTGCTACTCCATAATTAACAAGGTAAATATCATGTGATTGCTTTGTTGTTTTGTTCCAGCAAGATGGAATTGTAGTCTGCTCAAGTACGTGCCCAGCTGCGTTTCGGTAATTAAATTTTTTTCCTCCATATTTTACAAAATGTTGTGCCGATGTAGAAGGTGTTTTTGATATTGGACATTATGCGTCCTTATGGTCCATGGATCGGAAATTAATCAGTATTAGCCCCAGATGGTGTTCCTGTATGTTATCTGAACATGGATTTGTAAGAACTAACTTAAATTTTAATTATTTTGGAGATTCTTGGTAGATTGTAAACCAGCTTCTTCCACTCAAATTCAGCAACCATGTTGAGAAACACCCATGAGAACAAATACAATCTCAGATCTACAAAATTCAAGTCCCAGATCAAAGGTAGTGTACTTACAGAATAATATTTACCAAAAAAATAATAACTTACGCGTAAAGGTATGGCTGGTGTGCTTAATTAGAGATAACGCAGCAGTTGGTAGCCATGTCTATGAGAATAAAAAGTAAAAACCTATATCAGGGGGATTTCGCTCTGCCTATTGCGCGGGCAAAAATATGAAGTTGGGGCTAGGATCGTAATTCAAGGTGGAATATCAGGGGCACTACATTGACACCACCAGCTTATTTGGCTGCTAAAAAAAAAGTGGCTAATTTGACCATCCATTTCCTCCATTTACCCGGGGCTCCGGGAAAGCCCCCTCTATATTTATATTTTCTTTGTTCTTTGTTTATATTTATATTTTCTTTGTTCTTTGTTTTTCTTCACCTTTTTAAAGATACATAATCCAATGCCAATAACCAATAGGGATATGGACTCAAACTTGTCACTTGTCAGATCGCATTCCCATGGAACTAAAATATCACGATTTAATAATGAAAACAATAAATTGTTCGGTTGACCGTCGGACACCGATCTGGCACCCTTTTAAAACCGCACAATATAAAATCAGATACTTTTATTTTTGCAAGAAATCAAATGTTACACTGGCAGTGTGAAACCAACTCCATCAAAGAAAAATAAAACAAAATTCAAGACCATATGCTTATAATCATTTATTTTCTGATAAAGTTCCAAATCCTCTGTGCTAATTAACTTTGCCTAAAAATTTGTTCCGAATCCACTGTAAATAAGGGATCATCTCAGCTTGAGGCGGCAAATACTCAGCCTGGATCACTGGATGACTGATAAAATGATCCTTCCAGGCAGCAAGACCTGGAAATTTCTTGGAATCAAAGATCATGACATGGGAAGCTTCTTCCATAGCTGGCAACGCATACGAAACGAACCCCATTATCAGGTCAAGATATCCAATTTCGTCTCCTCCAAAGTAAGTTTTCCCTTCAAGATTCTGTTCGAGTTTTTCCAGGGCTTCAATGGCCGTTTTCACTGCTTTCTCCTGCTCCTCGCCTTCTGAACAAAGAGCCATCCTCACTGAGTCGCCAACCTGATGAACAATCAAATTGATATAAAACTTTATTTACGAAAAGAACCTAGAAACTAGAACCGTATAAAAACATAATTTTAATATTTATGAGTTTAAAATCAGTGAAATTATAATATTGTGCAGTTTCAGCCGCAATTATGAATTATCAAGCTGTTTGATACCTTTTCTTGAGCAAATTTAGCCCAAAACCGGGCTTGGGCTCTTTGGAAAGGATCCTTAGGCATCAGGGGTTTGTGCTTCCATGTCTCATCTATGTATTCCAGTATAATGGCGGACTCGGGCAGCGGTTTTCCATCATGAATGAGAACCGGCACAGCGCCATAAACCGGGTTCACTTGGGAAAGAAGAGGGCTCCTATTAAAGATATCTTCTTCAATGTATTCATACTGAATGCCTTTTAGTTTGAGAGCCCATCTCACTCTATGAACAAAGGGGCTCACCCAAAAACCTACAATTTTCACACTCTTTGTGTCTTCCATTTTGGTGGGGTATAATGATTCTGTGTTAATTTGTGTAGTTTTATAATGAGGTGTTGTTGGACCAGACTATTTCAGTATGAATATATAATATAGTGTGTTTTGACATTTCAAAGCAATTTGACGGCTATTGTTTTCGTGGTTCCCAAGTAGCAACATTGAATTTTGTGTTTAAATTATGCGTTCTATTTCTTTTACTCTTCTATGCACACGTCAAAATATATTGATAGGCCCATAAAAAAAACTATAATTTTCACATTCTTACTCTCTTCCATTTTGATGGGACATAATTTTTTTTTTGGTGGGAATTTTGATGGGACATAATGATTCTGTGTTTGTGTAGTTTTATAGTGAAGGGTGTTTTTTACTTTTCTTTGTTTAAGGAGATTATATTATGGTTAATTTGTCCATCTTGGAGTTTGGAGCATCCTGGAAAGTTCTGATATCCATTTCCAAGAAGTACATTGAATAAGTATACGATTTATATTTTCAATAATGTGTGTTGCATATTAAATATAAAATTTATTTAATTATTTTTAATTATTAAATTATTTGAAATATCAATTTTTTAGAATAATTAGTCTTCAATTGAAAGTTAATTTTTTAATATAACTCTCAACTATACAAATAAAAAAGTTATATAGTTTCAAACTAACACTTCTCCTATGATGTACAATCACATTAAAAATATTATTTTATTATATCTTTGTGAGTTTGTGTCGGATATTGTGCCATATCCCCCCATCCTTTAAACTTAAAAATCAATTCGTATTCTATCATATTTGTGTCCATACATAATAGAAATAGACACCATTTCATAAACAACAAATTATAAGGTATATTATAAAATTAGTATGACAAAATAAATTATATTATTTATTTATTTTTTATTTGACTCTAACTCTATATAGTTAGTTTGATTTGTAAAATCCGTTCATCTTTTTTTTAGATTAACTGAATTCTATTTCTAATTTTTAAGCTATTCTAATTTACTTAAATTAAGTATTTTGGGGCCATAATTAATAACTCCCTCCCAATTGGAAATAATTTAGTTATTCCCCCATGTGAAAAGAATTTATATTAACTCCCCAATTCAAATTTATAATTTGATTTCACTCCCCACTCACCTAAACTGACTGCAATACCAATACTTATTTCTTTTCCCTTTTCATACTTCAATTTTAAACCTGAATACTTTAACTTTTACAAATAATACTCTATTTTTAACTTTGAATACTTTAATATTTATGAATACTTTAATTATAAATTTAGGTACTTTAACTATTATGAATAATACTCTAATTTAAAACGTAAGTACTTTAACTTTTACGAACAATACTCTTTTTTTTTCTTTTCTTTTTTATATTCTCGTACTTCAATTTTAAACTTGAATACATTAACTTTTACAAATAACACTCTATTTTTAAATCTAGATACTCCGTTTTATAATTTAAATACTCTGTTTTATAATTCAAAAACTTTATAATACTATGTTTTATAATTTGAATACTTTGTTTTATAATTTGAGTACTCTGTTTTATAATTTGGAGGGAAGAGTGATGTGTTATGTCATTTCATGTTTCTTCAAGGCTATTTTGATAATTTTATCAAAAATGAGGAGTGAAATCAGATTACAAGTTTGAATTAGGGAGTTAGTATTAATATTTTTCCATGTGGGAGTAATGTCAAATTTATCTTGTGCCTTGGGGAGTATTGCGACATTCCCCCAAGTATTTTTAAGAAATGTAATACTTTATAAGATATATTTAGTGTTAATAACATTTGTCCCCACCAAGTTAAAAAATTACGATATCGCTCAAATCATCTCGAATCTAACTTAATTTTTTTTTAATATAAAGTTGTAACTCAATTTCTGTGTTAATTAAATAATTAAACACAAGAAAAATGATCACAAATGAATTTTATTGATTTATTTGAACTTGCGGGTACAATCTCTAATTTATTCCTCTGATTCTTCCTATAAGATTTGTTGAGGTTTGGAAAGTTTGAAACGCATTTGTTGATTTTGGAGCTTCGATCTTCCGTTGAATTTGACTTGCTTCTTTAAACGTTAATTGCGGGTCTTTAGACTTGTTCGCGAATTAAACAGCTTGATTTGATGAACACCGAAGAACACGCCGATGAACACCTTTGATGTTGATTTGAATTTGTTGAGGAGCAACGCCGAAATCTGGATTTGATACTTTGATTGCGGATTGAACGCCTCAGTTTGTTGACTTTCTCGAAGAACGCCGAAGAACATGCTTGGAGCACCTTCGAATTTGATTTGAGAAAAACGCCGAATTCGCGGACTTGACGCCTTGTTGCGGATCGGAGGCTTCGATTTGGTTGATTTTCACGAAGAACGCGAAGAACACGCTTGAATCTCGCTTCGATCTTTGAGGAGAGCAATGCCGAAACACCATTTCGATCCCTTGATGCTGGATCAAACGCCGTTGATACTGACTTCTACGAAGACCGCCGTTGAAGATGCCGAAGAACACCGAGGATGCTGAAGAACACCAGAGAGCTTCTTTCTCCTTGCTTTGTGGCTTGCTCCTTCGTATCTCCAAGTTGTGTGAATTGTGTTGTAGAATCCCTCTATTTATAGGCGTACGGTGGAACTTTGTGATAATTATCCCTTAATTAATTAATTTATTTATTAAATGGATAGTACCAAACTTATTTATTTATTTATCACCTTAATATAAATTTATATTAAAGAAAATAAATAAATGACATATGTCTTGACTTTGATTGGTCCACGTGTGGAGATATGCCACGTGTCACCATTTGATTGGTCACCACCATTTGAGCTGCAATGCTTGATTTGATTCGCCGGAACACTCCAATTTTGACACGTGTCGATATTTGATTTGATCACAACATAAATATTAAAATTATCAATTAAATCAACTATTTAAATATTTTATGGATTTTGATTTAATATTTATCCAAAAAATATAAAAATAGAATGAATTAAATTTGATCATTAATATTTAATTTACACATGTCACATTTTAATTTGACGAAAATTAATTCGTCTACAAATGCCCCCACTTCAAAGCTCGGCGAGAGACGTATCAAACGATCGTGTCGTCGGGATTTTGAAGGACTTGATTTAAAATCCTTAAAATCATTTCGGATGCCACCAACGGCTAGTGGAATTTGGATTTAAAACTTTAGTCATCATGGGACTTGGAAATATGTGACTAATTTATTTGGAGAGATATACGGCCCAACTGTATGCCCACTTGAACTTGAGATATGCATCATCATGAATTTTGAGAGTATTGAACCAATTTTAATAAAAAAGATGGCCCAATTTCCGTCCGCACTTGTTGGGATTTGAATAATTTTTCCCAATTTTTTATTTCATCACAACTGCCTAGTTTTCTTTTAAGGCCAATGGGCCCCAATCGGATATCACCCCTATCAATTAATGGGATTTAAATGACTGCTCGGCTGAGAAGAACTTTGGCCCAATTTCCTTTTGCTGCTCCACTGGCTTAAGGCCTTAAGCTTACTCCAAGGCAAACTCTGTTTTCCAGTTCCCACGGGTATGCAGAATGCTATTGCATCAGCTAAGAGTCCAGCTTTTCTTTTCTTTCTTCCCCTTATCTTTCGAAAAATTTAAATGAATTTAGACATAATTAACTCATTCATTTAATCTGGCATCGAAGTAGGAATTTTCTTGAGCCCCAAATCAAAATCTCTTGCGAATTATCTCCAACTTAAAAAAAGAATTCCTTGTATCTTTAGGAATCTTAAATCCCATTTGGGAATTGGTGTGTTAAAAAAATAGTGATGAACAATTTTATCTTATCACCATAGGATATATAAAATATCAATTGAACTCCGGTCTCTTTCTTTTAATACGAGACCCCCGTGTGCATAGAGATTGCCTCAAATTTGTATCATACTAGATCAGATTATGCAAATAAAGACAATTTAATATAGTCACGCAGACTAAAGTATGAAATCAGAAACATTTCCAAGAAATCGTTTTTATTATTAATCAAAATTCTACAACAGCAATTGTAACACATCCAAAAATAAGAAGCAACAACATTTATTTTCCTTCACATATTCAAGAACCTCAGCTACTTATCTTTGCCCAATTTTTTCACCCGAATTGAACTGAAATAAGGGACCATCTCAGCTTTGGATGGCAAATACTCAGCCTGGATCACTGGATGATTGATGAAAGTATCTTTCCAGGCAGCAAGACCTGGAAATTTCATGGAATCAAAGACCATGACCTGGGAAACTTCTTCTACAACTGGCAACACGTACGAAACGTACCCCATCATCAGGTCCAGATAACCAATTTCCTCTCCCCCGAAGAATTTTTTCCCGTCAAGAATTTGTTCCAGCTTTTCCAGAGCTTCAATGGCCAACCCCACTCCTTTGTCCTGCATCTCGCCTTCTGAACCATGAATGATCCCTACATTTCCAATAACCTGATCAACAATCAAATGTAAAACCCTTTTCTGGTTAGCTAAACAATTTCAGTTTACGAACACCTTTGCAAAACTATCTGCCTATATCGAGTTAAAGCAGAAGTTAAAATCGTAACCATTAAAATGGTAAAAATGATAATCAATAACTTATTTGAGCACCTTTTCGTCTACGAATTTAGCCCAAAACCGGGCTTGGGCTCTTTGGAAAGGATCCTGAGGCATCAAGGGGTTGTGCTTCCATATTTCATCTATGTATTCCAGTATAATGGCGGACTCGGGCAGCGGTTTTCCGTCATGAACGAGAACAGGCACTGCGCCATAAACCGGGTTGACTTGGGAAAGAAGAGGGCTCCTATTGAAGATATCTTCTTCAATGTATTCATACTGAATGCCTTTTAATTTGAGAGCCCATCTCACTCTATGAACAAAGGGGCTCGACCAAAACCCTACAATTTTCACACTCTTAGCTTCTTCCATTTCTGCGGGATACTATAATTCTTGTTTTTCTGTAGCTTTTATAGTGAAGGGTTTTGGTTTAGGAATGGTTAATTTGAGAATCTTGGAGCATCCTGGCAAGTTCTAAATATGATGGAATTTTGTTTCCAGTTTCTAAGTACATGCATTGAATTGGACGATATCTGTGTTGAATATTATTTGACAAGTGATCGATGTGACAGACTGGTGTGACTTACCATGAAGTATTGATTTTCTTAGAATTTGGATAAGATATTTTTGTTAAGTCTATGTGTTGAGTTAATCTAGGGCATTGTGTTCTTTGACATTTCAGGGAAATTCATGTATGGGCCGGGTGTGGGTCCTAATTCCTACATCCGGTTCTTATTTTATTAAAAAATATTTGCCACCCTTTCTTTTCTTTGCCTTTTGTACTTGAGGTAATTTTTGAAAACTCCCAATGGGTTTGAAAATTTCCTTTTAGTTTTCCATTTTCAAATACATTATTTGGGGAGATAAAAGGAATTGGATTTATCATTTGGGGAGTTTTCGAGAATTCCCCGTTTGTACTTTCGTTATTCTTTTTCTTTTTTCTTGATAATTTTTCCTTTGACTTTGTGTACCATTTGTTTTATTTTTTGTATTTTTCAAAGTTTGATAAATAATATGTTTCTTATTTCTTTTTTTTATTATGTACCTTTTTGTTTTTGTTTTTTTTTTATTTTATACATAAAAACAACATTACAGGTAGAAAATATATGGCAAAAAAATATAAATTTTTTGTAATAAAATATATAAAAATAAATAAATTAGTACATCTTATTAAATTTATGATAAATATATAATAATTTACTATATTAAATTTAGCGATAACACTCAAATATATAAAATTTTACTAAATTAAATTTAATGTACAATTCTCATAAATATAAAATATTTTACTATATCAAAATTTAGAAAAAAAGTTAAAAATTTTAGAAAAAAATTTAAAAAATTTGTTACAAAATGCATATATTTTTTTTGCCACAAATATTATATTTATATATTTTATGGAATTTATTGAACTTAAAAAGTTTTAAAAAAATTGAAAATACACATACAAGGCCAAAGGAAAAATTGTAAGAAAAAAGAAAAAGAAAACGAAAAGACAAAAGGAAAGGCAAAGAAAGAGAGGCAAATTTTTTTTAATAAAATAAGAGCCGGGTGTAGGAATTGGGGCCCACACCCGGTTCATACAAGAATTTCCCGACATTTCAGAGCAATTTGCAAATTGTTATTTGGTGGCTTCCAAGCTTTCAGTTGGGGACCAATATTTGAATTGGATAACTCATCAAAAAAAATCTTTAAATGTGGCCCGAATAGGGGGTGCAAACAAGCCGAGCCAGCTTGCGAGCTCTACGAGCCGAGCTCAAGCTGACTCGGCTTGATATCGTAGTTGGACGAGCTCGGTCCGAGCTTTGGCGAGCTCGATCTCGCCATCGAGTCGATCTCGATCCTGACGTGCCAGGCTCGTGGCTTGCGAGCCAGCTCGCGAGCCTGGCATATATATATGTTATTTTTTTTATATAATTTATATATATATACATATAAATAATCTTTTTATTAATCATATATGGTCCAAACTCCAATATTGTATTATGTAAATGTACATTTGTATATCATATAGTATATATTATATATATCTTAAAATCTTAAAAATATATGATTTACCAATGTATATAGTTTAACAAGTTAATATCAATCATGTATTATATGTGTCCCTTAATAATATATGAGCTAATAATGTATTTGATTTAATAATTAAATTAATATTTATTTATATCTTATACATCTTAATAGGTTAAATCAATATTATATATGTATACATGTGTTTTTGATATTTCATGTATTTTATATGTATAACTTTGTGTGTCAAATGCTTAATTACATATATAATTTACTAACATGTATGGTACTAACTATTATGATTTAATGAGATAGTATGTAATTATATATCATATATTATAATAAAATATGTATGTGTATTAATAATATATGAGCTAATAATGTATCTTATTTAGTAACATAATATATATGATAAATATACATTATACCTTAAATCTTAATAATATTTAGTTTACTAATGTATATGACGATATTATTTAATAAGATAACGTATAAAATATGTTATATATTATAATAGATTCATATTATATTATATTATATTTGGGTTTAATAATTGACCAAACAATCATTTATATTCTTACATATTATATATTTTTGTGTGATAAAATTTTAATAAAGGTTATTTAATAATATAATATTAATATTGATGGTGCAGAAACTTGTGGAGGACTTGAACACCAAACACTTTAGAATTTGTAGATGGAAAGGAAGACCATCACAGGCACAAGAGCCTCAGGAACTGGGTTTCCAATGAGCGTGGGTTCTTCCAGCTAGGATAACACCAAGAAATCGTGCAGTGAGAATGCAGAAAAGGGTGAGATACAGGAAGCTTTGGAGAAGTTGCAGAGGAAAATGATGCCCAGTTCAGTACGTGGTATTTTTGGTGAGGAAGATGACTTGGGGGAGAATGTATGGGTTCTCCTATATTTATATGTTAGGGATGGGGGTAAATGGGTAAATTGACCATGTGGTCCCAAACCTGTGTTGCCCTAACACGCGTCAGCCTTTGGTGGGGTGAGAATGACATTCCAGAAAATGAGACGGCGTGTCAGGTGCACTGTGCACCGTACCTTTGTGTCAGAGGTTGTTGACGAGGGTCGCATGGGATGAGGGACTAATGTCTTCTCCTGAAGGCTAGGATCCACCGTATGAGAGGTAGAGTCATCCTGAGCGTTGATGACGCTCGAGAAATCCACGGATGGGCTCCCCACGGTAGATGACCTTTGAGCGACGATATCCCGAGCGTCAGCATGGGACCCCCATGTAGGCGCTCCCATGAGAAGGATAACCCTGAGGGCCGAGACGCGAGCGTCAGGCTAGTCAGATCTGAACTTTTACCGAAATAGTCGTCCCAGGCTTGACGGTCAATTCTAGCTTGCAAATGAGTGGGCTGGGAAGGCTCACGAGCCCATTGGGGCGAGCGTCTGGGGTTTAGTCAGCGGCAGCTGACACGTGGACGGCTCTGATTCGAGAGTGATTTTAGGCCTCATCATTTTACCCCCCAAATTCTGTAGTATCGCTTCGAGCGTACTGTAGAATTTATAAAGAAGGAACTATGAATTTCGAACATCCGAGGGCTAGGCCATTACCAGCGAGGAGACTGCTGGCCTTCCGTAACGTACACAAACTGACACCGCATTAAATGCTGTCAAATCCGCATTTAATGCTGAGTGGGAACGTGGGCGCGTGCACTCCGGGAGTCGTGAGGCGGTTACCAAAAGTGGGGGGTTTCCCAGGCGGGAAATGATTGCGTTTTTGAATTTTCAACACTAATCCATGTACCATCTTCCCTATAAATAGGGGTTTGCAGGGCCTTGGTACCTCTTTCACGCATTCAAACTCTTTCAAGCATATTCATAGCAAGAAATCTTTGTCAGTTCTACAAGCTCCGACGAATTTCTTCTCTTCACATCTTAGGTAAAAATTCATTATCCTTCTTCTTATTTTCCCCGTGCTAACATTAGTTTTAGGTTGTGTGAGTGAAAACCTTGAGGGAAGAGCCACTGTCTACCATTGAATTTGTTTCAGAAATCCCATCCTCCCTTGAGCTTTCTGTTAGAAATCCCGTCCCCAAAAATTGAAAATTGACCATGGCCGAAAATCAAGCTGATGATTATGTACGGGAGATTGAGGAGATGTCGGTGGGGAGCTCCTCCCCTCATGGCGATGTCCCCGTAGCCATTCCCCTAATTAGGGCGCACCCAAGTGAAGGTATTCCCATGGCGATATCGTTGGCCCAGGCTCCGGTTAACGCCGGGGAGGAAGAGGTGAACGCTGCCGTTCAAGGGATGAACGAGCGTGTTCCCGGTGGGACGGACGATCTCTTTGAGGAGATGCACAATGTGATGGAGATGCAGAGACAAGGGGAGAGAGTATTCCCAGTTTTGAACAGCGCTGTGAGACCCCAAGATCACAGGATCACAGTGGCTATGGCGGCTCCCGAGGGTGAAGCGGGGCCATCCGGGCGTCCATTCGAGGCTGAACCTTCCAGAAGGCGTCAGAGGAGAGGCAAGGAGCCTGCCACTCGAGTAAGGCAAGACAACCGCCATCAGACTGACAGATCTCCGGACGAAATTGAGAGTATTCTGACCCTCGGTGATTTGGAGGAGTTGAGGGCGAAAGCGTATTGGGATGAAGTCGTGTTTCCCATGAGACTTCCTGAGGAAGGGGAGAGGGCCAATCGACCACCGCCTGGGATGATGACGGTCTACTGGGACGCAGTTCTTGCTGGGGGTCTGAGGTTTCCAATCGCTCACGACGCCGTCATCATTTACCATCATCTAGGGCTTTGCCCTTCACAAATTCTACCCAATGGCATAGCCCTAATCAACACGTTCATAATAACAATGAGGGCCTTGGGCAAAGCACCCTCGATAATCAACTTTGACAGCTTGATACAAGTAGCCCGCTCGCCATGCTCGTCGCCTACAGACGGATTTTACTACGCCCAGGCCAAATCAGGCTTTAAGATGATAGATTCTCCATCTTCCTCCTATGGCGAGCACTGGAAGGAAAAATACTTTTTCGTGGGGGCTCCCGGGGGGATTTTCGGAGTTCACAGGCAATGGATGATTCATGGCGAGGGTCCATTGATTAGGGAAAGGATGAGGAACAAGGATTTTGAGGAGTGGGCGATGGGGTTAGCCCTCGAGATGAGGGCTGAAAAGAAGTGGATTAAGGCGGAGACACTGGTGAAGAACGAAGGAGTGTTGTTCCGCTACGGATTATCTTGCCCCCCTGACATGATACTCAACCCCCCAACTGACATCATGGCCCTCGACGGTTAGATTCTAGGAACTAACATCTCTAACCCTTAGAATAGTTCTCTGACTTATAGTTATTGCTGTTTTCTTGTTTATACGATTCAAACAACCAGTCTTCTGACGCTCGTTCCCCTTTACTTGCAGGCATTCAAATCCTATCCCAAGGTATGAATGCTGAATCCCTCTCCCGTATGTTGGGTGCCCAAGGACCCGCAGTCAATCCTCAACAGCCGCAACCGCAGCAGAACCGCCCTCCCAATGCTCCGAGGGGGAGGGTAAACCTCCGAGGAGCGGGCCGAGGGCAAAGCAATGCTCGAGGGGGCGCAGGGAATGAGGTTCCTCCCAGGGGCCCTATCGAGGATCTAACACTGGAGGGTACCCACGAGGCCACTCCTCCGCTGGCGGCCCCCGTGGGCCCAATCTCTCTGAGTTCAAGCGGGTCACGGAACCGCTCGGGGGAGCCTGTCCGTATTCATGAAATTCTCCGGGCCGACCGCCAGGGGAAAAGAAAAAGGATGCCGGTCTCCCTCCCTATTTCAGGCAAGGGAAAAGAGGTGGTCGTGGGCCACCGGGGCGAGGGCAGCGACACTTCATCTTCTGAGGATGAAGAATTTTGGAAGATAGGCTGCAAGGGCGACTCCCGTTATAAGCGGCAGCGGACTGAAGGCCCGGTGCTCCTAAAAAAGAGCGCTTACTCCGTCAACCTTGTCTCCGACATCGTTGGGAAACTCCAATTTTCCGGCGATCACGACAAGCTGAACGAGCATGACGCCGCTCGCGTTGCTGATGATGCCTGCCATGTCCTTCTGACGGTAAGTCTGTACTCCTCTTTACCAAATTCTCCTTTCTTCCTTCCACGTTCGGATTATGACCCTCGTTTACGGCTTCCCAGGAGGTAATCCCGAGGCTGAAAAACTTGCAAGGGCGAGCGCAAGCATATTCTGAGCATAAAGCCAAGTACAAGAAGTTGCTGCGCATCTCAGACCCTGTCCAACTGCAGGAGGATTACAACAATATCAGCGCTCAGCTGAATTCCGCCGCCGTCGAAAACGCTCAGCTGAAGGAAAATCTGAAGAAATCTGATGACGCCTTTCTGGTCCTAGATGAGCGTCACAAGAAACTAAAGGATGAGCGGGATCAGTTGAGGGCACAAAATGTGGAGCTGGGTGAGCAACTGGCGGAGAGCACTCGCCGGAACGAGGCAGCCAACAAAGCCTTTGCTGACTTGCAAGGCAAAGTACAGGGCTTGGAAGCGAGGGTATCCTGGGAGGCGGTGAAGAAGTTCGTGCGCTCCAAAGCCTTTGTGTTCGCGGCCAACATCCAGTGCTTTGACAATGCTCGACGCTTCTTCCATAAAGCGATTGGGCAAATGGTGAGGTTGGGACTGGCCCCGGAAAGCGCTCGATCCGATGCTCGTCTGCGCATGGATCTTGACGAGAATTGCGAGCCAATGGTCCAGGAGGAGGATCCCACGGATAATCTGGCGGAGCCTGAGTATCAGGAGTTGGTGGAAACACTCCAAAGGGAGTTTATAGCTGCCAACAGGGTAGATCCCGAGCCTCTCCTGATAGAAGATGAGGGCACTGTCATGGACGTCGCGGATACCGAGGAGCCTGGTGAGGCTCAAACCTCTGACGCTAATGTGTTGGCCCCGGTTCCCCTTGCAACTGCTCCTCCCGAGCCTAACGCTCCGGCCCAGTGAAACTCTTTACACCGATCCCTTTCCTTGTTGATTTAAATCCCTTGTCATAATTATGAACAATTTATGCTTGTACTTTATCTTCCCGTTATTCCCTTAACATTTTGAGTTTCTTTTCATACTTTAGCACTCTTTCTCTACTGCTTTGATGTCTGAATGCTTTTTCCTTTACTCTTGGATGGTGAATGATGTTAATTTGTTGAGCTTTGCCTTGCCACTTTTACATTGTCTCTCTCATTTGGACGTTTGCGATGAGCGTGTTTTCGCACGAGGGCGCTTCTTGCGAGGGTGCCCCGGCATTCATCTCAATGCGCCATTAGTTCAAGAATTGGCAGCGTCCGTCGATCCGAGGGGCGTAAATACGGGCGCGAGGGTGTTTCCCATGGATGTCCCCGAGCCGTATTCGCAATTAGGTTCGAATTTTGAACTTAGGAAATCTTTAGGGATTTGCCTAAGTATTGGCCCAATAATGCGCATCCTCGTTCCGGACGCCCCAATGAGTCATACGCACTTTAGAAATCAACAGTAGGATTTGCTGAGTGTAAGAAAGAGTAGAGCGTAACCGTAGGGTTAGCGTTATTTCGAGGAGCCCATGAAGGGACTGAGTTAAAATCCATTATTTTGTGAGTGTATTTTTACTCAATAAGTCGAGGGTCATTCGGGTTTTCGCGAGCGCGAGCTGGAGTGGTTAGCACTCAGCTGGCTACAACTGGGCATTACGCCTCCCGTTGTCTGACACGCTCATTTTTAGGACTTTATATTACAAGCCGTTCAAACGGTTATAGGTGGATGGTTATCAACACCTGGACAGTGTAGCTTTGGAATGATTGAAGCTTCGCTTAGGCTTTTCGACGTGGAGGATGCTCGACACGGAGTAGGCCCCTTGTCGCTCGAATCATTAGATCAAAATAACAAAGCAAGCAAATAATAAAAATAAAGAGTTAAATACTTACTGTTATATAAATGCATTCTTGGAAATGATTACAACACGCTTTCCGTCAAAGGAAAGCCCTTCACGCCACAAACGGGCCATTACAAAGAAACTGATGTCTATACGTAGAACCTTCTGAGGTTACATGCATTCCATGGCCTAGGGAGTCGCTCGCCTTGCAAAGTTTCCAATAGGTAGGTGTTGTTTGCTCGTACCTGGATGACTTTGAAGGGGCCTTCCCAATTAGGGTCCAACTTACCTACGTGTTTGGAGACTTCAACTTTTTTGAGAACCAAGTCCCCTAGCTGGAAAGTCCTTTCCTTAACACGTTTATTGTACTGGCGAGCAACGGTTGCTTTGTATTTGTGAATACGTGCCCAAGCAGCATTCCTCTTCTCATCCAGCAAATCTAACTCGAGCGCCCGATTGGTCTCGTTGGCGGCAGGCTCGAAATAGGCAACGCGTGCGGATTCTTGAGCAATTTCCACAGGTATCATGGCCTCGGAGCCGTACACGAGGGAATAAGGGGTTTCCCCCGTTGCCGCTCGCGGAGTAGTACGGTACGCCCACAGAGCTCCCTGAAGTTCTTCAGCCCATTCTCCCTTCTTACTTTCGAGCATCGTTTTCAGATGCTGGAGTATGGTTCGGTTGGTCACTTCAGCTTGACCATTAGCTTGAGGATGACCCACTGAAGTGAATCGTTGTTCGATCCCTAATTCATAGCACCAATCCCGCGTGTCCGCAGCGATAAACTGGGAACCGTTATCCGAGATGAGCACCCTCGGGATGCCGTATCTGCAGATGATATTTTTCCAAATGAAATCCCTCACAACCTTGAACGTTATCTTAGCGACCGCTTCTGCCTCAGCCCACTTGGTGAAATAATCCACAGCAAGTATTACGAACTTCTTTTGCCCGACCGCTATTGGGAGAGGTCCCACGATATCAATGCCCCATTGATCGAAAGGCCAGGAAACATCAATAGGAATCATTTGAGCTGCCGGCAACTGAGGAGTGTTGGAATGGAACTGGCACTTGGGACATTTCTTGGAATATTTAATGGCATCTTGCAATACCGAGGGCCAATAGAATCCACTCCTTAAGATTTTCTTTGCCAAGATTCGTCCGCCTGAGTGGTTCCCGCAACTTCCACTGTGTACATGCTCTAAAACTTCTTTAGCCTGCGAGGGTCTCAAACATCTCAACGGTGGGCCCAGGAAGGATCGCTTGAATAATCGACCCTCGGAGTCCAATGAGAAACGAGGGGCCTTGCTCTTGATTTTCCGAGCCTCAACTTTGTCGCTCGGGCAGGTTCCATCCTGGAGGAATCTGACAATTCCATCAAGCCAACAAGGCTCGGAGGGGTCAATCATGTGCACTTCTTTCGAAGGTTCGCCTTTACTTATCAGTGGCTCCTCCGTTCTCAGAAATGTAACAACGCGTTCGCTGTGGCCGTCCATGGCGGAAGCAAATTTCGAAAGAGCGTCAGCATGCTCGTTTTCGGCCCTTGGAACTTGCAAAAGATGGAATTCCTCGAACTTGGCTATCTCTTCCTTGGCGCTCGATAGGTACTGTGCCATGGTGGCTTCTCGAGCCTCATAACTACCATCAATTTGACTTGCGATCAACTGCGAATCAACGTACGCTGTGACACGAGTGGCCCCATTTTGGAGCGCAATCCTGAGCCCTTGGATGAGGGCCTCATACTCGGCTTCGTTGTTGGTGACTTGAAACGCCAGCTTAATTGCGTAGTCAACTTCTGTCCCGAGGGGATCCCTGAGGGTCACCCCGGCTCCTCCCCCCTGAGAGGTCGAGGAGCCATCCGTATGCAAAAGCCATAAACCCTCATCCGCCGATGGCACAGTCTCCAGATTGAAACGTTCAACCAACAAATCGGCCACTGCCTGAGCCTGTATGGCTGTACGGGGCTCGAAGGAGATATCAAACTGACTAAGCTCAATCGCCCATTTAATTAACCTTCCCGAAACATCTGGCTTAGATAGCACTGGTTTGAGTGGTTGATCTGTGAGCACTGTGATAGAGTGAGCCTGAAAATATGGCCTCAGCCTTCGGGATGCGTTAACGAGCGCAAAGGCAAATTTCTCAATTTCCATGTACCTTTTCTCTGCTCCCTGTAGAGTCTTGCTCAAGTAATACACAGGCATATGCTTACGCTCGCGGATTGCTACGAGGACAGCGCTCGTGGCTTCCAAAGAAACTGACAGATAGATAAACAAATTCTCACCCGGGATTGGCTTGGTCAACAAAGGTGCGCTCGACAGGTATTGTTTCATGTTCTGCAGGGCCTTTTCGCAATCCTCGTTCCAGTTAAAGTTGCGAGCGTTGCGCAAAATTTTAAAGAAGGGTAGATTCCTGTCCGCTGAATGGGAGATAAACCTATTTAGTGAAATGATCTTTCCCACGAGCACCTGGACCTCTCTCAGATTGCGAGGGGAGGGTATGTCCAGGATTGCTCTAATCTTCTCGGGGTTTGCCTCTATGCCACGTTGACTGACCATGTATCCCAGGAATTTACCGCCTCGAACGCCAAAGGTGCATTTTGATGGGTTCAACTTCATTCCGTAGCGACGAAGGATGTCGAAAGTCTGCTTGAGATCCTCCAGATGGGAGCGTTGGCGCTCACTCTTGACTATCATGTCGTCTACATATACCTCCATAGATTTTCCAATTTCACACTCGAACATTCTATTGACGAGCCGCTGATAGGTCGCTCCCGCGTTTTTTAGCCCAAATGGCATGACTTTGAAACAGTAAACACCCAAATGCACAATAAACGAAGTTTTGGGGCGATCTTCGGGCGCCATAAAGATTTGATAATATCCCTGAAAGGCGTCCATCATACTCATGAGTTCACACCCGGCTGTAGAATCTACCAACTGATCGATCCTCGGTAGTGGGTAATGGTCTTTGGGGCACGCTTTGTTGAGGTCCGTGAAGTCGTTGCACATACGCCACTTATTGGCGCTCTTTGGGACGAGCACCACATTGCAAAGCCATTCTGGGTACAAGATTTCCTCGATGTACTGAGCATCAAGCAACTTACCAACCTCTTCTTCGATAACCTATTTCCTAAAGCCATGAACGTCCCTCTTCTTCTGTTTGATGGGTTTGAAGGTTGGATCCACGTTCAGTCTGTGGACAATGACGCTCGGATCTATTCCGGTGAGATCAGAAGCTTTCCACGCAAAAACGTCTAGGTTCTCCCGTAGGAAGTCGATCATCAAAACTTGCGAGGGCCCATCCAGGCCCGAGCCAATCTGGGTGGTTTTATCCGGATTCCCCGGCTCCAATTTAACGGTCAAAAACTCCTCGGTGGGCTCAATCCGAACCTCCGGCCTTGGCGCCTCTAGTGCTCGTTTTTTCCCGGTGAGCATACCCTTGGGCTCATCACGCTCGTTTTCTGAAGAAGAGCCCTCGACGGCCCCCGGTGGCCTATTCTCTGAACACTGAACATCTCCAAGGGTCCTTTTTTTATTCTTCTTCCGGTACAGCTTGGCTCTTTTGCGCTCGGGGCCATCTTCGTTTAATTCGGGGAAGTCAACAGACTTCTTAGTAGACCCAGGTTGAATGGACTGCTTGGGCTTGTGGCTTCGAAGTGAAAGTATGTAACACTCCCAAGCTTCTTTGACGTTACACAGAATTTCTCCGGTACCCTCGGGGGTTGGAAACTTGACTTTTTGATGATAGGTGGAAATTACGGCCTTGAAATCCACGAGGGCTGGGCGCCCAATGATGATATTGTAAGGAAGATTCACCTCAACGATGGTGTAGAGGACGCTCAATGTTTTTCGCTGTGGGGCGCGACCAAAAGAGGTGGCCAAGCGAATCTGTCCGCGAGGGACGATCTCGGAACCCCCAAACCCTACGAGGGCAGTTCTGAGAGGTTCGAGGGGGATGTTTGTTATGTTCATTTGTTGAAACGTTGAGTACGGGAGAACGTTCACAGAGCTTCCACTATCAAATAAAACCCTCTTTACAGTGTGGTTATGAACGTCTAAACTAACCACCATGGGACAGTCAGAGGTTTTTCCCATCCCATGGGGTGTTATAATATGTTCAAGATCTTTCTCAGTAAACCCTATGACATCATCCTCCTTCGAGCGCGACGAGCTGTCCACGGAGAGCACTGGGCGAGGGAGTGACGTTCTTTGGTTATAGCTCCGTACATGGCGGCGGCGAGAAGCATTGGAATCACCTCCTGAGGGCCCTCCCGCGATCATGTGAATGACCGCAAAGGGCTGGTTTTCCACATCCACCCCTTTCCCTTTGCTGCGCTCGCTGGTCTCAGGGCGCTGGCGACGAGGACTTCGGGAGCGTGAGCAGCTTCTTCTCCTCCCAAGCGCTCGTTCCGCGCATTGTCCATCGTACCCTTCTAGTACTTTCACAAACTCTTTGAGGTGCCCCCCAGCAATCAGCCGCTGAATTTCCTTCTCCAGGTGGCGGCATTCATTAGTGTCATGCCCCTTCTGCTTATGGAAAGCGCAGTATTTCCCCGAGCGCTTCTGTGCCTCGGTTTCTCTCAGCTTGGGCGGTCTCTTGAACAGCTTCTGGTCCGCCAGAGAATATACTTCGGCAATTGGGCGGTTGAGGGGGACACGCTCGAACCTCCGCGGGGGAGAGGAACGACGGCGAGCGGGTATTGGACTGCGGCGGTGACTCCGGTTGGGCTCCACTTTGTCCTCATGGGTTCTGTTGGGGCGAGGGGCATTTGCCATCTTCTGATCCCTCGCTATGTACATATCCTCGAGGGTAAAGAAAGAATCGGCAATCTCCCTAATTTCCATCAACGAGCGCGGCTTCTTCTTGGCCACTTCCTCAACAAACTCCTTGCTGATGTAATGCTTCATATTGATGGCCCCAAATAGAACGTGCCTCAAAAAGTCCATCGAGGGCTTTTCTACCAACAAAATTTCTTTATTGAACCTCCCCATGAAAGACCTGAGAGTCTCGTTCGGCCCTTGGACCAGGCTATAAAGAGCGGTCGTGGCCGGGGCCGGTGCTTTCAGCGAATTGAAGTGGCTGACAAAAGCATCCGTCAGGTCATAGTAACCTCGGATTGAGCGCGGGGGGAGCTTTTTGTACCATTCTTGGGCCATTCCGGTGAGGGAAGTGACGAACACCTTGGCCCAGTAGTTGTCCGGATGGTCATACAGGTGCATTAGGTGCACAAAATGGTCCAGATGCTCGGCTGGGTCCGTAGTTCCATCATATCTGTTGATTGACGAGGGAATTTTACCCTTCCCTGCGCGAGTCATTAAGACTTCCTCGACGAGGGGGGAATCGCCCGCCATGATCCTGTAGTCTCGCTCGTCGGGATCTTCATAGCCGGCTTCTCTCCTTCGGTGGGAAATTGGGCTGCGTGGTCGACGAGCGTCTCTGGCCTTGGACCTCTCGCCCCCATCGCGGGAAGCGTGAGACCGTGCTCGAGAGAGCTGCTCTACCACGTTCTGGAGCCCTCGAATTTGGTCTTGTACTGCTGCTAGCTGAGGGTCACCGACATTTCTGCGGTTTGCCCTCCCTGTGGCCCTTGATTGGACCTCTTCATTATCTCCGGCCGCCTCATTTCGAGGGGCCCTTTCATCTCCTACAATTGGTCGTTCTTGCTGGACCCTCGGTGGGGCTTCATTTTCTTGATTCGGTGCTGGTGGGGGAGGTTGCTGGGCCCTTAGCGCATTTTGGGCCATCACCAAGGGATGCGCCGGGAGCCCTCCAAGAGGCGGGGCCAGACGAGCGCTAGTCTGCGAGGGGAAGTACGCTGCCATGAAATGCTCCCAGGCGTTCTGGACGGCTTGGCTCTCGCACTGCGTATACAGCGCTTGAAGTTGCTGAGTTATAACTTGGAGCATCTCCACCCCTTGTATTTCTCTTGGTAACGACGTGGGGAGATTCAGAGTCCCCACCTGATAAGGCTGGATCGCCGGCATCATCCCGGGCATCATCCCAGGCTGCAGAAATGGGTACCCCGGAGGGGGCATGGCCATGGGATACACCCCTGAGTATGGGTAGGGAGCGTGGGCAGTGGGAGCCGCTGGTGGAGCAACGGCATTGGGCCCTCCGTCAGTGTTCCCACATAGTGGGAGAGTTGCCCTTACCGACTCTGTGTTCTCGCCCCCGTTTCCGGCCGCCGGGGGGTTTGCTTCTCCGGCGGGGATGTTGCTTTCCGCGTTCTCCTCGTTAACGGGGGGAAGAACGCCTTTTTCTCCGACTACTCCAGATCTCGTCGCAGTTACCATGATTAAAGACTTGGGTGTTACTCTTCAACTAGCTTTCGAAGGAAGAAACTGATAATACCAAAGATGGTGGTGATGGTTTCCCACAGACGGCGCCAAAAATGATGGTGCAGAAACTTGTGGAGGACTTGAACACCAAACACTTTAGAATTTGTAGATGGGAAGGAAGACCATCACAGGCACAAGAGCCTCAGGAACTGGGTTTCCAATGAGCGTGGGTTCTTCCAGCTAGGATAACACCAAGAAATCGTGCAGTGAGAATGCAGAAAAGGGTGAGATACAGGAAGCTTTGGAGAAGTTGCAGAGGAAAATGATGCCCAGTTCAGTACGTGGTATTTTTGGTGAGGAAGATGACTTGGGGGAGAATGTATGGGTTCTCCTATATTTATATGTTAGGGATGGGGGTAAATGGGTAAATTGACCATGTGGTCCCAAACCTGTGTTGCCCTAACACGCGTCAGCCTTTGGTGGGGTGAGAATGACATTCCAGAAAAGGAGACGGCGTGTCAGGTGCACTGTGCACCGTACCTTTGTGTCAGAGGTTGTTGACGAGGGTCGCGTGGGATGAGGGACTAATGTCTTCTCCTGAAGGCTAGGATCCACCGTATGAGAGGTAGAGTCATCCTGAGCGTTGATGACGCTCGAGAAATCCACGGATGGGCTCCCCACGGTAGATGACCTTTGAGCGACGATATCCCGAGCGTCAGCATGGGACCCCCATGTAGGCGCTCCCATGAGAAGGATAACCCTGAGGGCCGAGACGCGAGCGTCAGGCTAGTCAGATCTGGACTTTTACCGAAATAGCCGTCCCAGGCTTGACGGTCAATTCTAGCTTGCAAATGAGTGGGCTGGGAAGGCCCACGAGCCCATTGGGGCGAGCGTCTGGGGTTTAGTCAGCGGCATGCTGACACGTGGACGGCTCTGATTCGAGAGTGATTTTAGGCCTCATCAAATATATATGATTAATTAATTTAATTTAATTAATACAATTATAATATATATATATATATATATATATATATATATATATATATATATTACTAATTTTATTAAAAATAAAAGGAAAGAAAAACATTTCAAGCCTTACCGAGCCGATCCCGAGCTAGGGGCGAGCCGAGTTCAAGCCCGAAACTGCCAATCTTGACAAGCTCGATCCCGAGCTCGAGCCAGGGCAAAAAATATCAAGCTCAAGCTCAAGCCTGTTATTTCATGCCAAACTCGGCTCGGCTCGTTTGCAGCCCTAGGCCCGAATTGGAGATACATAGTAATTTGGATTGAAATCGGACTATAATTGCGAAAAAATTTAAATTAAATGACATAATTGAAAATGCAATATTAAAAAAGAATGAAGTTTAAAAAGGTGTAAATTAAAGGACGATTTTTATAATTTTGGCTTTTCCCAAATAATAATAGATTTTTTTTTTAAATATAAACCCCAAAGGGAAAATTTATTAAATCAACTAGAATTAAAACATACAAAGGAACAATGAAAAAAACAACACAGCTCGAGACCGCAAATCTAAAAATTTGTGGGCAATCATATATATTTGCTCCATATCTAATAAAACAGAAATTAATATTCTCAAAAACTAGATGCTCCACAACCTAATAGAACAGAACTAACATCCTCAAAACTAGAACTAATAATCCTAAAGAGTGAGAATATAATTAACAAAAGATAGGAACATAAGAAAATAACTAGTACTCAAATTTAATTCCAACACCACTACCATATTCTTACAGATTCTTTCAATGTTAAAAATTGAGTTTATAAGGTCAACTATCAGGCTCAAATCTAATTCCACCACCACTACTCGATTTTCAACGCCTACAGATTCTTTGAATGTTAAAAAATGAGCTCATGAGGTCAACTATCACGCGTGTTTTCATCTGATCACAGTTGGGTATTTCACAGGATAAAAACGTTTATTGATTGTTAATTGTTTGTTCATTCCTAATTATAGCTCGAAATCAATATAAATGGATAATAAAGAAATAGATGTGCAGTATAAGAATTGGAATTTGCTTGGCATATTCGTTATCCAATAGATGATAAATATCCCATAGATGATAAAAATGACATCTTGGTTATCCAATAGATGATAAAAATGACATCGAATTATCCATATTCATGAGAATATTCCATTAGTAAATTCCCGAATTCGAACTCAAATCCCAATCTGATTAATTGTTTAGTATATTCTTTATTAAAAATAATAAATTAAAATTTCACAATATAATAAAATATTAAATACATACAAATATTAATTTAACAAATTATAAATCTATTAAATTTATATAATCATTAATTCAGTAATATAATATATAATATATAATATATGTTTATTGTTATTAATTCAATTTATGAATAATTAATCAAACATCCCTATTATACCCCAATACTTTTCTTAAACCCCCCAATTGGTTTTTTATATGTTTTAAGACCAAATATTCATAAAAGTTTTCCTAAACCCCCTATTTCGCATAAAAAGACTAAAACGCCCTTAATAAAATATGAAAAATTACCCCAATACCCTTTTTTTTTCTTCCCCCTTTTTATTTTTCTTTTTCCTTTTTTTTTTCTTTCTTCTTCCTTTTTTTTCTGTTGAAGAGGCAGGAACACTGTGGGCGGCGGCGCCGCCGTCTCCGGCCACTTTTCAGAAATGGGACCTACGTGTTTTAACTCATTTCGACGACGCGATTTCATTGGTACCAAACACGTCATTGAAAATGGCCGAAGAAGGTGCCGGGAGATCCGCCAGAAACCTGCAAATCTCAATAGAAAATGGGTTTTCCGTCCGGTGACATTTTCCGACGAAAATGGTATGGATCTTGAAGTTCTCGACATGATAAACATATTGCAAGGAACGGATTCGATTTTCGTCAAGCGGTTTGAGAGTTATCATCATTTCTTTTTTAGATCTAAAATTTTTAGATTTGAAATTGGGGACAAATGACTTCGAATTTTGAAAAACTAACCGAAGATATGGAACGAGGACGAGGAATACGCTCCTGGTGAATTTTTCGGGGATTTTTTGAACCACCTCCGCCGGCGGCGGTGGTCCGGCAAAGCTAAGGGAGAAAGAAGATGATGAAGAAGATGAGGTGTGAAAGAAGCAAAAAAGGTGTGGAAAAAGTAAAAAAATGGGGATAAAATGAACTTTTTAGGTGATTAGGGGGTTTAGAAAAAATGTTTTGTGTATTGGGGATTGTAAATGTATAAAATTCCAATTGGAGGTTTTGAATAAGTATTAGAGATATTTGGTCCTTTTAAAAAATTGGCCCAATTTATTACTATCGATAATATAATATGTGTTTATTATTATTTAATTTTATTTATACTTCTCAAATGATTATATAATATATAAATTAATATTTGTTCTATCAATATATATATATATATATATATATATATATATATATATATATATAGATACAGATTACGGATAACTGATGTCTCTAAAGGGTACATAAACATATTTTTATCATATTCTTATCCGATTATAATTTGAATGCTTCTAACCAGATACGCATAATAATTTGAACACAGAATTCTAATTTATGTTTAAAGTATTTTAAAACTTGATAACAATATATAAAAATATATAGTTTGTAAGGTTTGACATAATTGCAATTAATATAAGATAAAAAAAATTAATGCGTAAATATTATTAAGTTCTAATTCTAAGTGTAATTATAACTAAGTTCTATATCAACTCTATTTAAATTCCTATTTATATAAATTCAATTAATAAGGTAATTATGTAAAATAAAAATTAGATACATAAATATTATTTAGATCGAATAATAAATTTTCTACTAAACTAATCATAATGCAATTCAAATTCTTTAAGTCCAAATAAATACATATCTTTTTGTCCATAAACTCCGTTTAATTCTAATCATATTACAGTCATATATTTCTTTATAATGAACAAAACTATACAATTTAGACAAATTATATAATATTGACATTATAAATCACATTTTTTTCAGATAATAATCACATGTTTATAGAAAAAAATATTTTACTAGCCCTTTTTTTAATAGTCTATTATATTATATTATAAAAATACGAGTTATTTTTGGATTTTTTTGCAATTTATTGGTCGCCAAAATATCCTTACAATAATGATTGCCCACAAATTTGTTAGAATTGCAGTCTCGAGCCTGCGTTACTTTGATTGTCCCTTTGTGGGTAAAATAGATCCAAATATGTAAAATGGATCCAAAATGGGTAAAATATGGATAAAATTGATTAAAATGGATCCAAGTAGGTAAAATGGATCCAAATGGGTAAAATGGATCCAAATTGGGTGAAATGAGTCCAAATAGGTAAAATGGGTCTAAAATGGGTAAATTAGATCCACATGGGTAAAATGAATCCAAGTGGGTTAAATACATCCAAGTGGTAAAATGGATCCAAATGAATAAAATATGGATAAAATTGATTAAAATGGGTAAAATGGATCCAACTTGGTTAAATGGATTCAAATAGGTAAAATGGATCCAAAATGGGTAAAATATGGGTAAAATGGATCCAAGTGGGTAAAATGAACCTAATTGGATAAAATATATGTAAATGGATAAAATGTATCCAAAATGGGTAAAACAGATCCAAATTGGTTAAATGAATTCAAATGGGTGAATGGATTCAAAATAGGTAAATTGGATTCAAATGGGTCAAATGAATTCAAAATGGATAAATGTAGGTAAAATGGATCCAAATGGGTAAAATGGATCTAAATAGATAAAATGAATCCAAATTGGTAAAATGAGTTCAAGTGGGTAAAATGGATCCAAAATGGGTAAATTGAATCCAAATTGGTAAAATGGATCCAAGTGGTTAAACGGATCCAAAATGACTAAAATGGATTCAAGTGGGTAAAATGAACCTAAATGCTCAAAATATATCCAAAATTGGTAAAATGGATCCAAATTGATAAAATGAATCCCAAATGAGTAAAACAGATCCAAATTGGTAAAACAGATCCAAATTGGTAAAATGGATTCAAATGTGTAAATTGCATCCAAATGGGTAAAATAGATTCAAAATGGGTAAATATGGGTAAAATGGATACAAGTGGGTAAAATGGATCTAAATGAATAAAATGAATCCAAAATGGGTAAAATAAGTTCAAGTGGATAAAATGGAATCAAATGGGTAAAATGGATCCAAGTGGGTTAAATAGATCCAAGTAAGTGGGTAAAATAAATTCAAATGTGTAAAATGGATTCAAAATGAGTAAAATGGATCCAAAATGTATAAAATATGGATAAAATTGATTAAACTGGGTAAAATGGATCCAAGTAGGTAAAATGTATCCAAAATGGGTAAAATATGGGTAACATGGATATAAGTGGGTAAAATGGATCTAAATGGATAAAATGGATCCAAAATGGGTAAAATAGATCCAAATGAGTAAGATGGATCCGATGGATAAAATGGATCCAAAATTGGTAAATTTGATCCAAATGGGTAAAATGGATTCAAAATGGGTAAAATATAGGTAAAATGGATCTAAGTGGGTAAAGATGTAAAAAACGAGCCTAAAACAAGTAGAACGAGTCCAAAATAGGTCGAACAGGTTGAAAAACGAATGAAATGGGGTGAGATGGATATGAATTTGGTTACAAGTCTAATCTTAATCAAACTCGAATAAATTGTATCCACATTAAAAACTTGTGTATAATTTTAATTAAGATCTAATTCTAAGTGTAATTATAATTAAGTTTTATATCGACTCTATTTAAATTCTTATTTATATAAATTTAATAAAATTCAATTAATATGACAATTATGTAAAATGTAAATTAGATACATAAAATTATTTCGATCGAATAATATATTTTCTACTAAACTAATCATAATGAAATTCTAATTGTTTAACTTTAAATAAACGCATCTCTTTTTGTCCGTAAACTTTTGGTTAATTCTAATCATATTACAATCATGTATGTCTTTCTAATTAACAAAATTGTATAATTTAGACAAATTTATATAATATTAACATTATAAATCACGTTATTCTCAAATAATAATCACATGTTTATAGAAAAAAATTATTTTAATATCCTATTATATTATATTATAAAAATACGAGTTAATTTTTGAATTTTTTTTCGAAATTTATTGGTCGCCAAAATATCCTTAAAATAATGATTTCACTAATGTCTAATTAAGTTAATTATGTAAACCAATATGTATTATAAATTATTATTGAAATTTTATAAGTACTTAATTATGGATAGCAATTTGGTTACAAGTCTAATCTTAATCAAACTCTAATAAAATGTACCCACATTAAAAACTTGTTTATAATCTTAATTAAGATCTAATTCTCAGTTTAATTATAATTAATTGTTATATCAACTCTATTTAAATTCTTATTTCTATAAATTTAATAAAATTCAATCAATAGGGAAATTATGTAAAATATAAATTAGATACATAATAATTAATTAGATCGAATAATATATTTTTTACTAAACTAATCATAATGCAATTCTAATTGTTTAAGTTTAAATAAATAAATCTCTTTTTTTCGTAAACTCAGTTTAATTCTAATCATATTACAATCATGTATGTCTTTTTAATTAACAAAATTATATAATTTAGACAAATTATATAATATTAACATTATAAATCACGTTATTCTCAAATAATAAATTAATTATTATTTTTTAAGTATATCTAATTCTAAACCAATTATCATTTCATAAATTTTTATCTAATTATAATACACCATATAATTTAAATATATTAAATATTTTTTTTAAATTTTCGGGTCGGGTTGTTGGGTCACCCGTATAATTTTTTTGGGTTGAATTGGATCTGACCCGATTTCAACCCGACCCGAAAACACACAACCCGAACTTGATATTTTTCTGATCGGGTCGAGTCGGGTCGGGTCGGGTTGGCGGGTCGGGTCACAATTTGACACCCCTACAAGAGGCGCTTCCTCCCAAATTCTCAAGTCTTCCAAAAGCTCATGGCCCATTCTTGCAAGAGAATCTGCACAACGGTTACCTTCACGGCGTATGTGAGCCAACTTAATATCCCATGGCTTCCTGATCAGAATCTGGCGTCAGCGACCAAGTTGCCAAAGGGTTGATCGGGTCCCACCCCCTGATTGATCATATTCACGACCACCAGAGAATCGATCTCAACTTCAATACGAGGAAAACGAAAATCCCAGGCACGGCGGAGGCCTTCCCGCAGCCCCGTAAGCTCAACAAGTGTAATGGACATATCCCCCAGTTTCATGGCAAATCCGACAATCCATCCACCACGATCGTCTCTCACAAGCCCCCCCGGCAGCAGCCCTCTTCGTTTCACCAAAATAGCTACCATCGGTATTTAATTTCACCCAAGCGAAATCCGGTAGCTTCCAAATCACCACCTCCTTCTCCACCCTCGGAGTGGTTTTCATGTTACGCAACACATCTCCAAACTCAAAGGCCTGTTTTTTTATTTTACTAACAGTAACCTTGTAATGTTCAACCTTCTCCTGGAACACATGAATATTACGCGCCTTCCAGATGTTCCAGATTCCCGCAAGAGCAATGCTAAACCAATCTCTAGTCGGTAAAATGATGTTATCAATCCTGATTTTCCAAAGCAGGTCCATCCAGTTATCATCAGCAATTCTCTTGAATTTAAACCAATCCGTCGGCGAAACAATGAACTCCCACACCTTACTCGCTGCTGGGCAGTCAAAGAGAAGGTGCTTGATGTCCTCTCGGCTCCTATTAGAGCGGTTACACATATCAGTTTGTGCCAGCTGTCGGTCGAAACGCAAAGCATTGGTGAGGACCTTCTTGTGATGGCAAAGCCACACAAAAAACTTGATTTTCTCCGGGCATTGCATCCGCCAAATTTTTTTCCAGTTGGCGTTCCCCGGAGGTTGAAGCGGGTCAAGCATAAGCATTTTGTATGCTGAACTGCACGAATAGTCACCCTTGGGAGAATATTTCCAGATCCTTCTGTCCGGAGACGAGATGTTAAACGGAACAGGGACCGCTTTGATAGACTCCATAATGTCAGGAGGAATGTTGGTACTGAATTTATTCAGGTCCCAACCCTCAAATCTGCCCTCATTGGTGACAAAAGCATCAGCAACCTTAAGAGTGTAATCATCAAGGTCAATCGGACCCTCCAGATAATCGCAAAGCTTCTTAGTGCCCAGCCAACGATCAAACCAGAGAGAGGTGTGATAGCCATCTCCAATTCTCCAACCAATCCCTCCTTCCACGGCTTGGGTACTCCGAACAACGCCTTTCCAGGTAGGGGAAGCCATAACAGAAGGTTTATGATTGAGAATAGATTCACCCTTGAGATATTTATTCTCAAAAACACAATTCCAGGTAGAGCTGGATTTCTGGAGGTTTCTCCAGCCTACTTTAGCCAAGAGCGCCATATTGGACTTGCGCGTATCTCGGATTCCCAAACCACCCTCATGCTTAGGCCTAAGGACCTTCTCCCATCCCACCAAATGTATCTTCCGATGTTCGTTATCAGACCCCCAAAGGAAGTCCCGATTCAGTTTGTCAAGTTGGCTACACACCTTGGCCGGGAGCCAATTCGTTTGCATAATATGGACAGGAATGGAGTTCGAGACTGAGCGGATAAGCGTAGCTCGTCCCGCAAGGTTCAAGTTCTTAGCCTTCCAGCCACTCAACTTCTGTTGAATCTTCGCAATAACTTCCGAGTAGCTGCTGTTACTCCGATTATGCGTGGTATGAACTCCAAGGTATTTACCAATATTGTTAGTCCGTCGAATACCCAGGAGATTTGCCACTTCAATCTTGACCTCGGGCTTGGTTTTTGCAGCAAAAACCAATTTGGATTTGTCATGGTTGATACTCAAACCAGAGGCACCACAGAACTTCTCCAGGACTTTGTTAATAACGGTGGCAGTACGGAGCGAGGGCTCGGCAAAAAAGATGATATCATCCGCAAACAAAAGATGAGAGACTTTCGGGCCACTCTTGCTGATCTTAATTGGCTTCCAGTTCCCCTTGGAGACCTCCTCTTCAATAAGGTACGTCAAGCGCTCCATACAAAGAACGAAGAGGTACGGCGATAAGGGATCCCCCTGACTGAGGCCACACTTAGTTTCAATAGGGTCAAGAGCCTCTCCATTCCAAAGAATAGCAGGTTTAACACACTGAACACAACTTAAAATTAACTTAATCACATCCTCAGGAAAGTTGAAGAAGTTAAGCGTCTGACGAAGAAACTCCGAACGAATTTTGTCGTAGGCTTTCTCGAGGTCAAGTTTCAACACCATACCCCCTTTCCTACTCTTGGAATGATGGAGAGAATGGATCACTTCCTGACACACCAAAATATTATCCCTAGTGCTCCTCCCTGGCAGAAAACTCGCTTGGAGCGGCCCCACCAAATCATTGATGAAGGGTTTTAATCTGAAAACTAACATCTTGGTGTTTAAATTATGTATTCTATTTCTTTTACTGATGTATGGATGTCAAATATACTGATAAACAGCTAAAAAATACTCATAATTTTCACATTCTTACTCTAGATCCGTTTTGATGGGATATAACGATTCTGTGTTTGTGTAGTTTTATAGTGAAGGGTTTATGGTTTAGAGATTATATAATTATGGTTAATTTGTCAATCTTGGAAGTTGGAGCATCCTGGAAAGTTCTGAAATCCATTTTCCAAGAAGTACATTGAATAAGTATAGACTTATATATATATTTTCATTGGGGTGGGGTTGGGGTTGGGGTTGGGGTAGGGGTCTCCATTTTTTGGGGCGAATATAAATTCTTTTTGAGATATTACTTGGATAATTTATTTTTATATACATACTAGATATTTCATGTAACGCCCCAACCTTTCAGTATTTTAAAATGATATATATATTTACTAAATTGCGCAAATTAATTGATTTTTAGTGTTTTCTATAAGTAAATTTCATTGTTTAATTGTTAAATAAGTGATTAATTGAAATATATGCAATATTTGATTCTGAATTTATGTTAATAACTTGTGTGCTCTTTAATTGCGCGAAATATTTATTTAAACGTGTTTTACATATTTAATTTTATTTGTAAACGTATTAAATGTTAATTATTGTATTTAATGTTATTACTATTAAATATATTTATATAATATAAATATATATATATATATATATATATATATATATATATATATATTATTGTGTACGTGTGCATGAAAATAAGTATGCATGCATTTTATGTTTATAAACAATATATGCATGCATGTATTATAATATATATATATATATATATATATATATATATATATATATATATATATATATACACGTATGCATGCATTAGTGTATATAATATATTATATATGAATTTAATTGTTTATTAATGTTAATGTTATGGCTTTTATTGTTATTTTGCGTATGAGTGAAATTTACGTGCTTCGTTTCTATATGAATTGATACCGGAATTTTGTGCGAATTTAATATGTTGAACTTATACGTGTCTTGTATATGAATATTTGATCGTTTCGCATTTTCGGATTCATTTGCATGTGTTTCGAATTTAATTTGAATTTTGGAATCCAAGACGGGGGCTAACGAGCACTTAGCGCACCCTTGGTTCCGTATTTAATATCTTGAGCTCGGGAACTCGGATTCGAGTTCCGTCAACTTCGCTGAACTCGTAACGAAAATTCGAGTTTAGTAAACTTAGCCTTATATTTTTCTAACGTCATTTGAACCTCCGAAATCCAACCGAAAACGGAACGGCAATCAAACTGACCTTGTTGCACTAAAATGGCCATAACTCATTCATTTGTTGACCAAATTAACCATGGTTTGATGCTATAGAACCCTAACTCAACCACCTAACCTGCTGTACCATGCCCTAACCGAACCAACCCTCTCACAATTCACAGATCTCAGCCAAAGTTACTGCTCTCCAGTTCTCTCCCGTAACCTTGCATTCCTCGGAGATTTTGGAGCTCAAATCTCATCCAATCCTCATCCAATCAACAAGGTAAGCTTAGGGTTGTGTTATATGTTCATTTCTGATCATTTTCATCCCTTCATCCCCAAATTTGATCATGGTTTCATGAGGTTTGGACTGATTTTCGAAAAATGTAGGTTTTGAGTAATTTGGTTGATCTCATTCAATTCTTGATGGTTTTGATTGATTCCAAGCTTGAAAATGATTGTTTTGACATCCTATTTTCATTTATGATCATTGATTACCTGGTAGTAAGAGTATTCTTGAGATATCATTTATGAGACTTTGAGAAAAATTTCATGAAATGGTCGTGTGCGCCTGCGTCTCACGTCTGAGCTTCCTTGGGGCTGACTTGTATGTTCATTTGGAGTTATTTTGCAGTGTTTTTGATGGCTTAGCTTACCTGAACATGTTGGGGATTAATGAGATCAGTATGCTCTGTTTTTCGTGGGATTTTGCTCTGTTTTAGGACTGAAATTGTTGCTGTCATCTGCTGCGTTCTTCCCTTGCTTTTGCTGTCAGTTTTAGAGGTGTGTTAGGCTGAGTTGTTGCTGCATATCATGCCATTTATTGCTGCACATATATTGCTTAATCGTTGCTTGAGTTGCTGTCCTGTTTTTTCTGGTTTTGCTGCGTTAATTCTGTTGCGTTGCGAAGGTCGCGCCCGCGACCTGATTTGCCTGGAACTCGGTCGCGCCCGCGACTTCTTATTTGGCTGCTCACGTATTCTTGGAAATTGGAGGAAAATATGCTGAAAAATAGGGTAGCGGCCGCTACCATTTCATGAAGAAAATGGGTCGTGGCCGCGACCCCTGCTCTTTCCGAAAAGAATTAAGCTTTCAATTCAATTTGCATGGTTTCTTTATGTGTTTCTAATTCTCCATTATGCATGCAGGCTTGGTCACATGATAATATACATATCATTGCATGCATGCATGTATAATGATTTTAATTGTTTTGTTGAAAATTTCATGCATGCATGTTGAGAATTAAATTGTTTTGTTTTTGTATATGTATGCATAATTTTTCATTTGTTGCTAATCACATGGGCTGTACGTGCATTATAATATATTTATATATACATTAACATTAAGTGCATGTCTAATATTATATATATTTAAATATTGTTTAATTTAATTAAAATTTAGAATTTAATTATTATTTTAATTTGTGTTATATAATTTTCGATTATGACTTAAATGCTTCTATCTACCTATTTTCTAATTGTGAACATGTTCTACTACGTGTTATGAGTTTATTTGAAATTCGTGGATCAATTGATTTAAATGTGAAGATTATGACCTTGAATGACTTTAAACGTTTCGTGAAAGGAATGAAATGAATGTTTATATGTCTTTAAGACTTTAATAGTGCACATGAACGTGTTCATTACATTATAGCATCTCTTATACATTCATATCATAATCATTTCATAGCCGAGCGTCTTATTTGGTCATATTGAGTCTCACCTCACCTCTCTTGCACAGATTTTGAGTCCGTTGGAGACGAGGCCGGTCAGTGAGGCTCGTGTGTTCTCCTTGTTGCCGTTTAAGGTGGGTTTCTCTTCTATGTAGATAGATGACCCTATACATATACCCCAATGTGAAAAGTTTTCGGCCAAAAATATATATGTATATAGAGTCGTTTTGATGAGTAAATATTTTAACGTAAAGCCCTTCTTTCATGAACCTACCAAATGTTTTGGCGAGAATGAATGAATGTTATGCACTGAATGGGGCCCAGGGGCTTGGTGTGAGTGGGGACCCGATGAGGCAAGGGCTGACGGTAAACCCTCACACTAGTCCCACTAATGAACGGCGGTACCGGACCTCGTCAGGAGATTGGCGGGGAAAGGGAGCTGAGTGCCATCTGGGGAGTCATGTAACCCCTTATGGCCAATGAATGGGTGGATGGGCCTTGCAAACCCGCCACCAACCCGGAGGAAGAAGGTGTAAATGTTATTGAATGTGCACGAAAGAAAGAATGATATGCATGAACAGAATGAATGAATGAATGTTTAATGAATTACACGAGGTGTTGGTTGGAGATAATGCACGCCCACTCGCCGGGCCAATAATGACCTAATGTTAATGATTCGTTATAATCCCTTGTGACGATTTATTTGCACCCACTTGTGAAATTCTTTAAAAACCTCACTTGGGATTATAGCTTGCATGTGATTGTTCAATTACCGTCGTATATTATAATTATGCCCTGTTTTTATACCCACCAGTCCCTTTTGGACTGAACCCGTTTAGTTTTTAGCTGTGTTATGCAGGTGTCAAGGGGGCTAGGCGGGCTTTCGAGTCATAGGTCTTACATTCGCTTTTAGCTCTTGTATTTGGTCTTACACTTTCATATTGTACTTTTGATCATTGTATATGATTATTAATGGAGCGTACATGTTTGGAGACTTGATGGTATTGAACGATGTATATGGTTATTTTTGGAACTTTGATTCTCATGATATATATGTATGATATATGTTCAGAGTTTGCTTCCGCTTTAATGTTTATCCTGATTTTATGGTTCAAGGGTTAGTCCCGCCTAGCATAGAGTGTGTGTATGTCCCCGTTCGCCGTGATTTAGCTCGGGTATGGATCGTCCATTTCATATTCGGATCGGGTCTCGATGAGGGAGATGTGGTACCTTGCGCTCGGGTGCTACATTTCACCTCTCACATAATGACGTGACGAAGATTGGTGTGACATATGATATTGTTTTAAGCGGAATTCAAATAAGATCACATGGTAAGTGGACTGTGGATATATTATGTCCAAACTCTTTTAATTTAGTCATCACTAGACATTATTAAACATGAACACTTTTTGGTTTAATAAATGGGTTAAATTTTTTTGTGCCCCAAATTTTGAATTAGAGGTCCAATCTTTAGTTTAATAAATGGATCAAATAATATACAATTTCCCTGTATCAAATTTGAAGGATTGACTCAAATTTTAGTCAAATTATTTCAGAGCAGACAACAAGAATTTTGGTTTGAAAAAAAATAATAATAAGAGCTTTGGTTTCAGTTCATCAGCATAGTTAGCGATAAGCAAAAGAGAAATTTTGGATCACTCGCATAAATGCGGTAACTCGATAAAAGCAATTCATCAAGAGTGCGGTTCAATGAATGTTACAAAAATTAGGGAAATTATCCATCCTTTTCTTCCCAGAGCACCAAGCTGTAAGGGGTGTCAATATGTGACCCGACCCGAAAAACCCACCCGACCCACCCGCCCAAATATCAGGTTAGGGTTGGGGGTTTTCGGGTCGGGTTGAAATCGGGTCGGACCCGAATTAGACCCGACGATGAGAGAGAAAGGTCGGGTGGGTTTCAGGTTAACCCGATTTGACCCGAAAAAGTAATCGGGTGACCCTAAAACCCGAGACCCACCCGACGAACCCGACCCACCCGCTAATATGGTTATATATAAAATAGAAAACCCTACCCTATTATCAAATTTCATTCTTGTATTTCTCACGCAGCCGCAGCACTCCAGACCCAAATTTCTTCATCCTCCGTCTCTCCATCATCCACCGTCTCGCCTACGCCGGAATCCACCAGGTATGTTCTTCATCCTCTGTCTCGCCTTCTTTTTTTTTTTTTCCCTTCAATTTCTCCGAAATTTCTTCCTCACACCACTCACGCCCTCGCAGTCGCCGCCACCTTCAACCCCTCGTGCCTTCACCGCATCGCAGCCACCACGCCACCTCGTTTCCTCTTCTCAAGCTTGAAAGATCTGAGGTAGGGTTTTTAAATTTTCTATTTTCTTTCTTTTTTGGTGGAGGAAGGTGAAAACTTTTAGATTTGTTCATGAGTTGTTCAGATTTGTTACGAAAAAACCTATTAATGGCCTAAATAATGTCCGATTTGTTCAGATCTATTTTTAAAAATACTAATCTTCACCGTATCGCAGCCACCAAGCCGTCTCGTTGCCGCTTCTCAAGCTTGAAAGATCTGAGGTATGGTTTCTAAAATTTCCTATTTTTTTGTGGAGGAAGGTGAAAGCTTTTAGATTTGTTCATGGATTGTTCAGATCTGTTATGAAAAAACCTATTAATTACCTAAATAATGCCCGATTTGTTCAGATCTGTTTTTAAAAATACTAATCATGCCCGATTTGCAGCATATCTTCATTTGGAATTATGAAAATTTTCTGTGAGGATAATTATCCCTTTCCTGTATTGTATATAATATATGTTTATTGTAACCAAAAAATATATATATATGTTTATTTGGGTCCTGCTTTATGTGCCATTGAGGTGTGAATGAATATTTTGATTATATAGAAAGGTGGATTCAAAATTATACCAAAGATTTTGATGACAATGGTTTTTGCGGCAAAGGTTTTACCTTTTTGATGGTTTTGAAGAGATAAGTTGTAGTTGTGCTTAAATTACCTGATTATTTCGAGGTGGTATGTAGCATTGGAACTTTAAGGAACAAACATAAAGATATAATGCCCTTTTCCTCTTCTGCCTTGCTACTGTAATTTACTAATTTTTATCTTTATTCCGACTTTCTCTGTTTAAAGCATGCAGTTTTCTTCTGTGTTTGATCCTTCATATGCATACATATATTGCCGGTGTCATCCGACATTGAAGCTCTAGATGAAGAAGTATCTATACAGGTTATTACTATTTATTTTTTCTTTTATTTCTTCACATAATTATATATATATATATCTTCACTTTTGTATTCCTGTGTGCCATGTGTAGGTGGTGGGAGTTGGTAACCAAAGGCTTCTGCCTTTCTTAGGTAACGCATTAATAAACTTAGTAATCAAAAAAATAATCAATTATAATTAGTAATTAATATTAATAATGTATGAATAGATTGTGAATTTCCTTGTTTCTGCAGGTTCAGGGCTTTTCAAATGTCTTGTGGAGTAGGCATTTAAAAGTAAATGGATCTTGAAATTCTTAAATCCCCTCCGGTTAGTGGTTTGGTGACTATTTAGGCAGCTAAGCAGTTGGTGATTTATTGTTCTTTGTTGATGTATAAAGCTGTCATTTATTGGTCTTTTTGCAGGTCATATAAAGTTTTGGGGAAAAAAATGGCCATCGGCATAGAGTTTGCATAACATTTTAGGTCCCATCTTGGTTCAATTGAAGGCCTCACTGGAAGAGTTCTCCTGAATGATAAGTATCAGGCTTTGAGGAAATTGGTTCCAAATCCCACTAAGGTAATCATTCAAGTTTATGACATTTTTTGACCTCTGTTTAATTTCTAAGGTTATCATCTTCATAAATTTTCAAGTTTTTGTCCACTATTATGGTCTTGTTTACTATTCATCATATTGTTTAACGTTTACAGGTTTATTGAATTTAATTCCAAGGTATTAATCTTGCTTCCACATAAGAAATCTGGACCTGAAAATAGCCTTAATTCCAAGGTATTAATCTTGCTTCCACATAAGAAATCTGCTCATATCACAATTTGTTGCTACTAAGAGTGACAGTTTGTTTTTTAATTGGTTGAAAAATCAAAGGAGTTTGTTAGGATTTCAAAAATAAGTTGGGCATTCTTTACTTTTTCCTAAGAGCTCACGAACTTGAGCATCTTATGGGAGTTTCTAAAGATCCCAACAGATTATATTTGCATTATTTTTCTCACAGATTATATTTGCATTATATTCCTTGTTTCTTATTTGCAATTATAAAAAACAGATCCTTATATTTGAGCTTAAAAAACAGTCGTTTACTTGATAATATTGTTGCAATTATAAAACACAGATTATTGGTGATTATTATTCTTATCTAAAACAGATCCCAACAGATTATATTTGCATTATTTTTCTGACAGATTATATTTGCATTATATTCCTTATTTCTTGTTGGTATGAGGATTATATTCTTTCAATTATAAAACAGATTGTATAAACAAATTGTAGCAACAAATTCAGATGATAAAGCAATTATAAAGCTGATTTCTCACAGATCCTTATTGCATTATATTCTTGCAATTATAAAACAGATTGTTGCAACAAATTCTAATTTTTTTGTTTCATTATTTTCAGTTATATAGGATGATTTAAGGAAGAGCTTTTTAGGTGGAAGAGAAGTGTTTTGAGCTGAAATTTTAAGTGTTTTAAAGTTACCTTTTGTTATGTTTGTTTCATGGGAGGACTGTAATGGCTTTGTATTTTTGGTGTTGTTTGTTTTATGGCTTTGCATGTGTGATGTTTGTTTCATGGAAGGACTGTAATGGCTTTGCATTTTTGGTGTTTGTTTCATGTCACCATTTAAAATGTATGTGATTTTTGAAAGTGTGAAAATCTCAGCACATAATAGAACTAGGCTGGGAATCATTCCAATTTTGTATATTGCATAAATGCTAATAGCACAGCATCTGCAATTAATTCAGGTCGGGTCGGGTTAAATTGGGTGGGTCGGGTCATCAGGTGACCTGAAAAAAATCAGGTCAACCTGAACCCAACCCGAACCTGATAGGTTCAGGTTAGGGTTGGGGGTTTCGGGTTTATTTCGGGTCCGGGTTGGGTTCGGGTTAGGATTTTTTGTGTAATATTCCTATCCTAACCCGACCCGAACCCACCCGACCCACCCGAATTGACACCCCTGAGTAAAGGAAGCAAATTCAAGAATGGAGATTGCTTTTCCTAGCTGTCTTCCTTCAAACTTTTACAACTTGGAAAGCCTGTCCAGACAAAGAGGGCATTGATCAGCAGCAAGACTTTCTTCACAAGCCAAACTTTTTCCAAGGGGCCCAATTTTACTTCATTATTAAAGTTAGAACTACTTAGGAATTAAGATTTAAGAATGCATTTCCAGTCCAATATTACACATAAGTCCAATACTAACAACACAGATATACAATTTCCAATGAATAAGTAATAGTATATACTTTCCCTCCTCTAAACTCCATCACATCTTTCAAATATATATTATCCCTTCTCCCATTCCCTTCAACGCTCTTCCCTCAATCCAAAGCGATCCTCTCCACAAAACTTCATATTAACACGAAGCAAAACTTGCATGTCCGCCTTCGATCTCGCCAAGAAGCTCAACCCCGCCACGAAGGCGTGGAGGAGCTTTAAATACCGCCTCCAATCGAAGCTAAGCAAAAACCCAACATTTATCCAGGCAATCAGAACTTTAAGACAGCGCTCTAAGGTTGCCTGGAAATCCTTCTTCCCTTTTATTCGTCGAAAGTTTCTTGCAATCACCAAACGTACACAGCCATATTCCCTCCACCGCCACCGCTCTCACCCTAGCTGTTCAGCCATTTATGTGGACGAACTCTTTCAAGGGCCTATCCCATTATTAGCAGAAACGATGAAAGACAAAAAGATTATGGCCGAATCGAGTAGGGATGTATCTGTGAATAAATCCAGGCCCGAATCAACCATCAAAACACAAAATCGGGGGAAGATTCAAATCCAGGAGGCTGATGGCAAAGTGAGACCTGGAATTCTTAAAGAAGATGAAAAGGGCTTGGTTTCGGAGACTGGAAAAGCAAAAGCAAAAGCTGGTGAGAGTAGCAAAAGTTCTGATAAATGGAAACTTCCATTGCAACCGCAATTTAGCATTGATGAAAGAGCTGAGGAGTTTATAGCCAAGGTTCGCCATGATATGAAGATTGAAAGAGAGCAATCCATCATCGAGTTTGAGGAGATGCTCAAAAGAAGTGCTTGAGCAAAAGTTAAAAAGTTAATGCTTTTCATGAATGCAGGTTTTATGAAGATTTTGATACAGAGAGTAATTAATTTTATTATTATTATTATTTTATTTATTTTTTAAAATTTTTATTTTATTTTATTTTATTTTTTTGAAATATTGGTTTGTTGATGCCCGAATTTTCGAAGGGTTGATAAAGTTAATTTATTTTAATACAGGTGGTTTGCTATGGTACATGATGTATAGATTGTGGACAGGCTCTGTTGTGTGACATTGTTTGTGTTGCTCGTTCAACTGTAATTCTTTGTAGGCCTCATTATTTACAATTATTATATGTCTGTGCTAATCAAAAGTTAGATATTATTATTATTATTATTATTATTATTATTATTATTATTACTTTAAGTGGATGCAATATTAATTTGTGTTATGGATTGATTAAAAACCCCCCAATTTGGCTGAACTTTACTTGTAAGGCGCTTATAAACTCAATAAAACCCTAATTAGAAATTCTGAGTCAAATATAGATGATTACTTCAAATGTTTTTTTTTTTTTTTAAATTACTTCAAATGTAGGTACACCGTACATACAAAGGACTTGTTTAGTTAATAATCTAGCTAGCCATCTCACATCTAACAGATCTCATCCTTAACTTATAAATCATGAATAACGACATTCATAAAATATATTTAATTTTTCTAGCAAGCATTTCCAGTTTTTATCACAAGGAAAAATATCATTTTTGGTCTTGTGCTTTAGGCCTATTTTCGAGTTTGATCCACGGTTTATTGACTCAATCAATATAAGTCCACTAGTTTTCAATTTTTGACAACTTAAGTCCAGTAGTTTTTAATTTTTGTCAACTTAAACCCAAAGCTACTTTTCTGTTAGTGGGCTCTTCAATCTCCGTTAAAAGACATTTTTGGAGGGAAAAACCATTGAGAAAGTAGTTTATCAAGAAATTTTCTGATCTTAAGACAAATTTTCCTTTTCCCAAGCCATTTCTTGCCTGCACCTCTCATCTCAGATAATCTTCCCTCACCAATCTTAGTCACATCTCCCTCACCCATCTCAACCCTAACTCCCTCACCCATTCCCGTTTCCACACCATCTCTCTCTTGAGAATAAGTATCAACAATTTTAAAGACTTCCACCCGATCAGTAGTCATCGATTCAAATAAAATAAGCTTTTATAAAGCTCCCACAGACTATTAAACTCGTTAACCCATCACCATCCACATTACATACCAACAAAAAACGTACCATAAGAAGGCGCTTCAAATACATCTCTGCATTGTGTCGTTCTCATAACAATATTATATTGGTCAGGGTTTTTTAGGCCCCGCGCCACCATTTGCGGGAGTTCGGAAGCCATTATCCTCACATTAACATGGTGGAGCAAGGTGGAGAACAGTAAAGCAAGACGATGATAGGGTTTAAAGAAATGATTGAAATGGCAGAGTTTCACTTGATTTGGGGATTTTTTCTTTCGAAAGTTAATACTAAGAGCTTGACTTGATTTGGGAACTTTTTGGGAATTTAATTCTAACGGTGAATATGACGAAGTTAAAATTTTTGTTAGCCCACTAACAGAAAAGTGGAATTGGATTTAAGTTGTCAAAAATTGAAAACTAGTGAACTTATATTGATTGAGTCAATAAACCGTGGACCAAACTCGAAAATAATCCTAAAGCACAGGACCAAAAATGATATTTTCCCTTATAACAAATAAGAAACTAGAATTCACATTTGAATTTCTTCAAATTTATCAAAAGAGAGGAAAATAGAATTTTCAATTAAATTTCGAACCACTAATTTCATTCTAGTGCACCTATCCACTTGAATTAATAGGCTTTATTGGGTCTTCTAGAACTGGCCCACTGGGGAAATTATTTTTTGATTCCAGGACAAGGAAAAAAACAAGAAAAAAAAGGGGCTTAGGGAAATTATTCATAGAACTAAAATTACGATTTTCTTTCTAAATCAAGATATTCACCATCGATTACAATAACTAATTCCTTATCAAATTATAATTTCAGATACATACATTCAACCAAGAGAACTAAAATTATCATTTATCACACTGACTTGGAGAAAAATAGGAGAAAGAAAAGTGGGAATAAAGATTTCTTGTTCTTTTTTTCTTAAATATAAATTAAAGTGTTAGTTGAATTGTGAACCACTCATGGAGAGAGTCACCTTTCATAAGCAGATGGAGGCGTTTATTTAAATGGGCATGCTTACGGCCCAATGCACACTTGATACCATTCTTGATTCTTCTTCCCTAATCAAATTCTCTCGTCACATCAATTATTAAAACTCCCACGACTTTATCACTTGTATTTTCTATGTTTTCATAAATTTTCTTCTTTTAAGTTCAACTATTATTAATTTCTAATTGTATGATATTGAAATTGAGCTTTATATGAAATTTCCTAACAAAATAAAATTGTTGGAATCATTATATGTGATACTTATTTTTTTTCCCCTAAAAACTTATGGTTAGTGCGTGATTTAACCAGATAAGATCAATTAAACCATGAAATATTTTTCCAACTCAAAACTATTGAGATGGTATATTTATTATTCTGGAAAATTTAATTATGAAATAATTTATTTTAAACTATTTTTAGCTTTTCCAGTTCAAACTTGTTTGTCATCGGATTTTTGTTTTTTGGACACAAGTTACAACATCATTAGACACGCGGCTCAAGAGGGATGGGGCAAAAAACGACACCGTATTGCGTCCTTGGAAATTGGAATCTCAAAATTTTCCTTGGCTGTAAAACTGTAATGTAAGTCAAAAGCTTTCCCGATAAATATCATCACGCACTCTGCCTCAAGTCCATCACAAGTCTCCATTTTCACTCTCAAAAACACTCTAAACTCTCCTCGTTTGCATCGTTTTTCCAGATCGCAGATCCAATACGCTCTAATGGCTAAGGATCCAGTCCGTGTTCTCGTCACCGGAGCTGCAGGTACGCCTTCTTGCCAGTCCAGTTCCAGATCTGTTCTTTCTTTTTTTTTTTCAATTTGATCTTTCTGATATGCTTATGTTATGTTAGATCGCTGTTTGTTTCCATTAATTGGTTGGATCGTTGATGTAGTGGATTGAATCTTTTTCGGATAATATTTGTTTGCTTTTCCCTGATTAGATGTTAAACTTGATGGCTTGCATCTGATTAGTAGCTGAATGTCGAGGAATATATTGGATTTGGCATGTTTGCTTCTCTTAGATGACTTCTGGACGTTATCAGATTTACTGACTGTGCAGATCCCGTTTAATTTTCCCTTCTCCCACTCAGTGAAGTGATTTGCTGTAATACTGTCTATTTTCTGTTCAACTTGGTTGCTTAGGACAAGTTCAGAAAGCAGACGCACTTGTTAGTTGTGCGCAATTCCTTTATTGAGTTTATGTGATGCTTTCTTTATCTTTCGGGAAAAGGAATCTGAATTTGTACTGTACTAGTGTAATTTTCCAGGATATTTCTTGGATGGCATGTGAGGCATTTGAATAATTATGCTTTTATCTGTTTTGCAGGACAAATTGGATATGCTCTGGTTCCCATGATTGCTAGGGGAATTATGTTGGGTGCTGACCAGCCTGTGATCCTCCACATGCTGGATATCCCACCTGCTGCTGAGGCACTTAATGGAGTTAAAATGGAATTGGTGGATGCTGCATTTCCCCTTCTTAAAGGTTGAGATACTCTTGATTTTTCATACTTCTCTGTATGTGGCTGTCAAAGTGTCATTTCGTTTGGCTGTTTATAGTCTGAGGAGATTGTTAACTTGCCTATCTTTTTTTTGATGTGGATCAGGTGTTGTTGCAACGACTGATGTTGTTGAAGCTTGCACTGGTGTCAATGTTGCTGTCATGGTTGGTGGATTCCCCAGGAAAGAGGGTATGGAGAGGAAAGATGTGATGTCAAAAAATGTCTCCATCTACAAGTCTCAAGCTTCTGCTCTTGAGAAACATGCTGCAGCTAACTGCAAGGTAAATTGTTCATCTTCATGGCCCTTTCGTTATTAAGTTAAATGGCTGTTATGGAGAATATCTGTGAAAGTGTGAAGTAGTTGTTTCACCAAAAATATTTACTAAGAGAGACGGGACTAACATCATATTAAGTTAAATAAATTGTGAGATGGAGAATACCTTTAGTTTTGTTTCCCAAAAAGATCATAAGTTTTAACAGAACGAGAATAACTTCTTAGCAATATTTGAAACGTGACTTACTTTTAAGATTTCTAATTTTCATTCTTATTGCATTGGTCAACCCAGGTTTTGGTTGTTGCTAATCCTGCCAATACCAACGCTTTGATTTTGAAAGAATTTGCACCATCTATCCCAGAAAAGAACATTACTTGCTTGACCAGATTGGACCACAACAGGGCTCTTGGACAAATCTCAGAGAGATTGAATGTCCAAGTATCAGATGTTAAAAATGTAATTATCTGGGGAAATCACTCCTCAACACAGTATCCTGATGTCAACCACGCTACTGTCAATACTCCAGCTGGTGAGAAGCCTGTTCGTAAGCTCGTTGCTGATGATGAATGGTATATAAGCTTGATTGAGCTTCAGTTTTCTTAATCGAAAATCTACATTTCAATTATACAACTCTTCAATAATTCTGCTCCCAATTCGTTAGGTTGAATGGAGACTTCATAACTACCGTCCAGCAACGTGGTGCTGCTATCATCAAAGCTAGAAAGTTCTCTAGTGCCCTATCTGCTGCAAGTTCCGCTTGTGACCATATCCGTGACTGGGTTCTTGGAACTCCAGAGGTAGGCCCCATCTCTATTTGCATATGATTGTTAATGGGACCAAAAGTGTTCTATCTCTCAGATCTTTGTGTTGCACCATTTCAGGGTACTTGGGTTTCTATGGGTGTATACTCTGATGGCTCGTACAATGTTCCTGCTGGACTCATCTATTCCTTCCCAGTTACTTGCAAGAATGGAGAATGGACTATTGTGCAAGGTGAGAACATCGATCAGATTATCAGGAACTTCATTTCTGCCTCAATTGAACTATATGCTAAAACTGTAGACATTAAAAAAAAAAAAAAACACTTGTTTCTGGTTTCATAACTTATTTAAATTAATATTTATCTCAGGTCTCCCCATTGATGAGTTATCAAGGAAGAAACTGGATTTGACAGCTCAAGAGCTTAGCGAGGAGAAAGCTCTGGCATATTCTTGCCTCTCGTAATTTCCCCATTTGCTTAGCTGAAGCGAAAAAGGTTTTCCCTATGTGTGCCATTAGAGTGAGTAGCTGCAGTTTTGAATAACGCCATTGTTATGATTAATGGTGGAAGCTACTTCTATCGAAAACTTATTCAAGTACTTTGTTCTCTTATTAAAGACTTTATGACCTCGGACATATGATTTTTGATGTAAGGTAATCATGTTTTGAACTTGCTCTCCTGGCATGCAAATAACCTCAATTTTCGATTCTTGATCATGGATATGTTCCTTAGATAAGCTCCTACCAATCCTCAATGTAGGGTTCTACTTTTCCGGTTTGGTTGGATTACTTGGAAATCTGTTTTCAACTCATTTCTGTATTATATCTGCTCCTAGTTTTCGTTTGGTGATTAGTTCTTAGGGATAATTACACTCCACATAGCCTGATGTATGATCTGTAACATAACCTTTCCCTAAGTTTGGGAAATTACGAACACATCCCCTATAAATGACTATATATGTACATGGGTCGTGGGTTAAGTCGATGAACACATTTTGATGTCATTTTTGTTTAAAACTTCAACTTTGTCCTTGATAGTGATTCTCAAAATTTCTCTTTTTTATTTTTATTTTTTAAAATTTTTATCCATTCAATTTTTTCACTTCTCCAAAGTTCAAAGATAACACCAAATGAAAATAGATAATTCTAGTTTGAGTCAGATTTAAATCGAACTAAACAGTGTCACGATTTGAGCTAAGTTAAATGGTGCGAGGAGGGGGGTAACTTTTACCATTTTTTCTGTCTTTGGGCCTACATTTATTTGACTAATCAGTATTTTATTGCTGATGGTGTTGGGTTTGATCTTTTCTTCTATTTATTCGGATTATTCCAAGTTCCAACCTATTACATCAATCACTATAAGTTATTAAAACCAAAGAATAGGTAATTTAGCAGTTTGGCGCTATACTAGACTAACTCGAAGTATTGAGTTTGAGTCTTTGGAAATATAATTACCATTAATAGAAAAAATAAGTGGTCTGTCTTGACTCGATCCATAAAAATGAGTTATAGAAAAGAAAAAAAAAAAAAAAAAACTTACAAGTTATTAAACACTAAGATTAAACAAAATAATTAAACTATTATAAGGTATATAAATTAGTAATCTTTATATGTTTTCTGTTGAATATTTCATGTGTATTTTGTGATTGTGTTATGTGTACAAAATACGTAAGTCGACTGCAAGTTGATGTACTAATTTGACCGACAAGTTAAAGAATTAAAAATATTTGTTAGTGGATTTCCAACTTCAAAAATCAAAAGGTCTGTCGTGTACCTTTCCCCTCCCTGTTACCACTTTAAGCTGCAATCATATTTTCTGAGGATATGCAACTTGAACCAAGTCCCCACATACTATTCTTTTTCTTTTTAAGAAATATTTAGAGAAGTAAAATTTATTCTATTTAATGAAAACAAGCTGGAAATGAGTCTGATATTATTCCAATTTGATTTAACATAGTAATTTGAAGATCATTATATCTATACTATAGATAAGACGGATAAAAAAATATTTCATTTTGTCGACGCTTGGTTTCGGACGGAATTTTTTTTGATAAATATCCTCGAAACCATCACATAAAATTAATAAACAAACATGTGAGGGATTATAAGATAATGTAATCTATTTCTTAGTAAATTAAATAAAATATTCTAGTGTAACACTAATTATAACAAAACATTTAGAAGAAAATTAAAAGGGAAAAAACCTCATAACTTAAAATTTTCATCGTCATCATCATTATTGAATGTCATCAAAATTACATCAAATGGAACTCGACTAACGACACTCATTGGTTAGACTTAGGATGCCAATCTACAAATACCCAAATTTCCAAGTCAAAACTCTTAAATTTCCTGGAAATTTCACATTCCACTACCTTTTCTTTTTCTTTTACTTTTTTGCCCCCATGATTGAAACTCTTGTCCACTCAAAAGGTCAAAGGAAAACTCAAAATTCCCAACTCACTAATTAAATTTCCCACCCCTCTAAATTCTAAAAATTACAAAACTCCCCTCAGAATTCTGGTAAATCCGGCATGTCCCCCGCTCTAATGAAAAGATTGTACCAAAAGTTCATGCTTTCTTCACTCATCGGATTCTCCTCACTCCCCATCAATCGGGCCCGATTTTCTTCGTTCTTTTCGTCATTTTCCTCGTCCCGATTGACAATATCCTCGTTGGACAACTCTTCGGACCAGAAACTTTCGTCGATGTGGGGGAAATACTCGGACGAATAATCCATTTCCTCGTTCTTCACCCCCCTTTTCTCCAACGACGAATCTGTCACGGAGGACATCTCACTAGAGCATTGCTGCGGGCTTCTTGCACCACTAGCATTATTTTTCTCAAATTCTTGATTTTGTAATAAGACTTTGGTGTCACACTTTGGAATAATATTTGGCACAATTGAGACGTGCCTCTTGGAGCCCTGAGAAGTCTGATTATTATTATTTTCGAGCTTTTTCTTCAAATGGGTGTGCCAAACATTTTTTATTTCATTGTCTGTTCGTCCGGGCAATCTTGCTGCAATTGCAGACCACCTGCAAAAATCCAAAGGAAAAAGTACGTAAGATATTTTGCACGATTTTGAACAATTTTTTTAATCTTTGTGATAATATTAATGACAATTAATTAGCAAGTTGTATGGTTTAATTAATTATAGTCGACAGGCATTAAATCTTGTGCCTGGATTTAATTATTTGGCACGAAGTCCTAAAGAGATGTAGCATGCTGCGTGCATTGTTGTCCGTAGCTGACATTTAATGGATTCTTTAGATTTTAAACACATTAATTAACGTTTTAATTGCAGAGATTATTGGGAATCGCTTCGGCATTAATTATTGATAATTTCAGAGAATTCAGGCATAAAAACAAAGTTTTGTTTTGTCGTGTTATATATAACGAGTTGTTTCTTTTCAGTTAAATAAATGATTCGGGTTTATTTGTAATTAAATAAAGTGAAATATGTTTGTAGGTCTTGTGCTTGTGTATGCAAGTTGGTAATTAAAATAAATAATGTCGTTGTGATAAGTATTGATGACCAATCAAAAAGATCTTCAAGATGGCTAATTACTATAATTACTATTGTTTTTATCGTGGAATATTTATGCCGAATCACTAACTTAGATCAAATAAGATATTTTGCCCTGCTCTTACATCTATTAACGTTAAAATTTAAAATTTTAAAAATTTTATTACAGTGTCAAGCGATAATTTTAGCCTGAATTTAGTTCGATCGAATTGGGTGTAACTGAATCTTGTCTATGCGACGAATTAGACGTGTATTTTACATTTCGTTGATAAATTAATAAAAAATTTAATCACAGACTCACAAACTATATGACGGAACAAGATATTTACTTAACAAAAAAAATGAATTTTGGTGGTTGAGTGAAGTGTTTTCTTATAATATAAAATCTACAAATATATATAAATATATTTATATTATATATATAGACTCTAAATTTAATGTTACAAATTAAACATGGACAATTATTGTAAGGAGTAAAATACGGATTCATGCAAGTTGGACAGATTCACTGAATGATTTCTGGCATGAAAAACGACGGAACTTGTATCATGTGAGGAGTGAGGACTGGTCTAAAATTCCGGCGGGATAAAGCCAAATATGCAGTCTGTGCATTAAAATTCAAAAACAGTTTGCTGTGTTTTCAGTGCAGAGATTTAAACTAAGTATTTCTAACACAAATATATCATTAATTAAAAATTGTTCACATAAAAGTTGATGGGGAAACACACCTGTTCCCAAGCATTTGATGCAAGCTGATGATGGTTTCTTCTTCTTCTTCGCTGAAATTCCCCCTCTTTATGTCCGGCCTCAGGTAGTTCGTCCATCGAAGTCTGCAACTCTTCCCACATCTCAACAGCCCTGGAAAAAAAGGCGACGAATGCTTTAGAGTAGTGTCGGAATTAGAGACGAGAGAGAACAAACTGGGAATAATATATGGGTTCGATTCTTGTAAGAGGTAGTTGGAGAACCAGTAACAATCCTCTACATATATTTAAAAAGAAAAAGAAGAAGAAGAAAGAAAAAAACAGGCAAATATACATGTTTTTCTTTATTTGATAAAGGAAACCGATGAAATGAAACTCTTCTCGAAGATTTAAAGATACTTTTCGTGGAATTAAAGGATGAAATATTTAGGTATATATACATATATACCAGCTTGTTTAGGCAGAGCTCTCCAGTTTCCATGGCCGTGCTGCTGAATGTAAGAAACAAGAATTTGATCTTCTTCAGGGCTCCATGGCCCTTTCTTCAGTCCCATTTTCTCACAGCAAGGAGCTCGCACCATTCTTGATCGATCAAACTATACCTATATACCTTTTCTTTCTCTTTGGGGCTACTGTAATCTGTTACGCAGAACTCCTAATGAATTCTGTGTATTAATGTGAGGAATAAGAGTCGTGTATATGCCAAGGTTGGGTATTTATCCTCAAACTCATTGACATAAGCCAGCATCTTTAATTTCTTATAATATCAACTTGCCAGTCTTTGATGGCAACTTCCCAGAAATTCCCTCTCTCTTTCTCTCTCTCACACAAAGACAGTATAATTAATAATTAGCAAGGAGAGGTAATTAATTAATATAAGTGTTTACTAGTAGGAATTCGTCATGCAGTGATTTGAAAATTTAATTCACATGATGGCTAGGGAGATGAGGTCCATGCACTACCAAATATTCTAATAATCTGTTCTGTTCAAACTCCACTCTTCGACTAAAGTTGTTCTAATTCATCATCATTTCGTCGTATATATTATGTGCATGTCCTAATTAATTATATATCAATACTACTTCACTTAATTTTAGTTTTTTTAGTGTTGTGCATAATTCTTCAAGATATGCACAAAAATTCCGCTACTTTGATCAATAACTCAAAGTTTAATTAATTTACAAGACAAGAATATAGGAACCGACATATAAATTAAATTATAAATAATGGGATCGAGATGTTGCCCCTAAAGTTTGTGGGAAAACATTGGAAAGAAATTTTTTTATTAAGTAAATAAAATTAAGTGTAACAATTGGGTATCCCTTCGATGGATCCGACAGACTTGCGAACTTGGAACGTGACAAATGGTAGCTAGCACCGGAATCTTGAGAGTTGAGTCTGTCTTGTACTTTGTCGGTTAAAAACTACTCTCGCGTCCAGATAATTAGTGTATTTAAAGCATAATATTCAAGAACGCAAATGACTATCGAATATAATGTAGGATCTGATAATACCCCATACATTATTATTATTATTATTATTTTGTGAGCTAAGTGGCCTACGGATTGATGTGCGATCCAAAGGGTATCCCAAGGAGCCCACGAGAACCATGATAGATGCTAAGAACCGTTAATAGTATATTACACGTTTACAATTTACAAATATATACCAGACTTTACCCTAATTTTAATTTAGATTCCTTAAATTTTAATTTTGGTTTTGAGCTTTTAATTTGCGTACAACTCTGGTGATCAACATTAATGTATCATCATTATCAGGACCATATCCTTAATTTGTGCGAATATTAGAATTTATACCCAATTGGACTATATTAAACAAATAAATTAATGTATAAATCTTTCCTCGAGTCCCTCAAAATCAGTTTATTCCGCTTGACTTAATTACTGAATTTTACTAACCAACCGCTTTAGAGCAGATTAATGTTTCATGAGTTGTTATTATTTTAAAACATTTATAAATTAAATGATTTTATGTTAAGTTCAAGATTATTAGCTCATATATTTAATATTCTGCACCAGTTGCACGTGAGCTCGGGCAGTCAGCACCGGTGAACGCACGTGCTATAGTCTTCTCGGATCAAAACGACAGGAAAATAGTCCACTCTTATATATACTTAATAATTATTTACATGCATGTAAAAGTAAGTGAAAAAGAAAATGTCGTATATTCGGAATCGTAATAATTTTTTTAAAATTGAATTTATAATTTACGTGTTACCAATGAGCCATTTCTATAAATTTAGAATCTTCTCGTCTTTCCATATGTTTCAATTAGATAGATTTCAACGATACAATAGACTGAATCGAGATCTCATACTTGATCGATACTGGGGAAAAAATAATTATTAGTAATCGAAAAAATTAATGATTAACCTAGTGTACAAAGATCATCACCAAAGTTCAAAGTAGCAGGCCCTACATTATTTGCTTATAGCTTTTTTTTTAGTGAGTACCCTCGTTAATTTATTAATTGAAAAAAAAACCAATGATACAAGAACCTAAGACAATCGTTACTCAGTTATAAATGGATTCATACAACAATGGATATGAAAATAAATAGGTATAAACAACCTCGAGTCTTTGTCAACACCTATATTAATCCTATTCGAGGACAAGATCGGTCTTAACATACTTTGCGATAATTACGCTAGCAACTAAGCCCCATGTCACGGCAACTAAATAAATCACTAAATGCATAATAAGATTCATATAAGTGTAAATCAGTGGCTTATTTTCAGACTGACAAATAAAACTTGCTACTTAGACTAATTGTGCAAAACCAAATTCTGTTACAATTGACAGTATGAGCACTAAACTTCTCAGCCATAAAACCATCAATTACCATGAGACCAACTGGTAGCCAAAAGCTTACATCTCCATTCAAAGCAAGCATACATTATTTGCTTATAACTTAATTATCTTGAGATGGTGCTTAATTAAGAACTTAATTACAACTGTCCTTCAATAACAACGTCGGCAACGATCATACCACAAAATAAATTAAAAATATATATTCTCAGACACTCGTGTAAAAGGAGTCCACATTTATTGACTTTGTTGTCTTTAAGGTTTTAAGTACTTAGATTTGAAGTATCGTGATGAAAGATTTCGACATGCTGAAATCTATGCACAAAAAGAAAAGAGATTTTTCTTTTTTTTTGTTTTTTTGGAAAATGATATATTTTAGTACAACTATTTACTTTTTGATTTTGTCATGTTTCTCATTAATAGAGCTGCAATTTCTTCGTCGATGTCCCATGTGAAGGATCGTGGTAACAGCACACCGACATATCCTACCTTTGATGAAATTTCATTATATTTTCTATCAAATTAACGGGAATTACATATATATTACTTATGAATTTAGGGTAATTATAATCACAATATCAGTTACATCGAGGGTCATAACAATGCAGGACAGACAAATAATTTAGTGATAAAATATTTGTATTTTTAAGCTGATAGATTACAAATTCAAGTTCTATTGGAGTACGAGTGTGATTAAACAAAAAGTTCATGGCATTTCATTTTTAATATGTATATATATAAATAAAAGGATGGGGACCTTTAGTATAATCAATAAAACGTGATGATTATTTTGTAACGACCCGTGATTCAGGATAATATATGTATCCGGCCTGAAAATTATAAGTAACAACAATTGCATTGGGTTAATTTGCTAGCCGTCACCAATATCATTCATATATACAGATTTGGTAAATTAATAAAATTTATTAATATTGTTTCATTATTATTTTTTTTTAAATAATGATGCGAATTCGAATCGCTCTAAGTATTCAGAGGTGTTATATATATATATATATATAATAGTGACTGTGTAGTAATGGAGAAACGGTATTTTCATTTTGTCACAATTAATCACCCCTCTCTAAATGCATTGATCAAGTCGGCATTGATTATCTTCATAGCACGTCTTCTTCTAAACGTCTGAAAACAACGATTTTAGATCACTGCAATATATATTATAGTTCTACTTGAATATCCTCATGTTTAAATAATATCCTCAATAAATATTGTCTTTTTATCATCATTTTGTGACGGGAAAAGAATATAATTGGCTTAATTCGGGCAAAGTCAAAGAATTGAATATTTGCAAATACTTTAGGAGTGCTACAAAAGTTAGTGCACGTCGGGACCCTGCTTAGGTAGTCAAATTCAACATTTTTGGGCTCCTTAAATAATATTTCTCATTGGAGTTATTTCCTTTCCATAATATCTGCAATAATAATTTCAAGAATTGCTTTAATAATCAAGAGTAGTTCAAAACCCAAAAAGAATATACGCATGATCATGATAGGCGGAAATTTCAATCTCTCAGAAATAATACCAAAATTTTGGTTATTAATCATTATAACAAGAATATTATATTGAACAATTTTCAAAAGAAAATGTGTATTTTATTTATCTAATGAAACATGTAGACTGAGCTACAATCTTTAATGAAACCCTACACATGAAAATCTTCTTTTAAATGTGGATGAGGATGAGGATGAGGATGAGGATGAGAATTCAATCACAAAATTTCTCTAGTTTGACTCCGGTTTCATATTGAACAACATTCTTTTCTAAAAACTTAAATATTTAAATATCTTGACATCTAGCACAAGTTTATTATATTAGGTGCACCAGCTAGAAAATAATGTCTTCAAATTTGATCCACAAAGTGTTTGAGGCGACTTCTATAGTAGTTCTACGTGTATTTTTCGAAAAGATAAAATGGTACGAAATATTCTAAAGAATACAGCTGAAATTAGCGCATATTTCTTCAAAAAGTCCAAAATTAGGGTTACTATTATTCTGTACATTTCACTATCTTTGACAGAAAATTTAAATTAAATTTGCATGTTTGTCTAACTTATGACTGTTTCGACTTTTTGTTTCGGTCCTCATTTCTTCCATTAATCAAATACATAAATTCATTTATAATTCCATTATTATTTATTTAATTTGGTCGCAATCAGTCACAATTTATAATATTTATTTATAATAAGTCCTTGTATAATACAAGAAAACCCCCTCCCAACAAATAAAAAATAAATCAATTTTGAATATTTTCGAAATTAAAAATAAATATTTAATGATAAAATTTTCAAAGCTCTTTTCCAAATTTATTTATTTGATGGGTTTTTTTTTTCCCTAAAATTTATTTGATTGTATGCGTATTGGGCTGAAATTGGGCCTTATACCAAAAGGTAAGTGGGCTGTCATTTTCAGACCCAACCGACTGGAAACAGCTGCCAAACAAAAATCATATTATTCTAAATTCTAGTATACCACATTAATGGTGAAGTCCATTTCTTTTCAACTGCTTTACTCTTCTCCCTTCAGTGGCTGAGGCTAAGCTAGCTCTCTCTCTCTCTCTCCTGAACTGGTGGCCATGTCTTTTCGCGGTGGTGGAGGGGTGAGTTTCTGAATTTTGTTTTTCTGCATACTTCAGATCTGCAATTTTGTTATTTGGTCGATCGGTAGTTTGTGTGTTGGTATTCTTTTTCTTTGATTGAATTTTTATTAGTTCTGAGTTCGTACTATTGTTTGCGATTTGCGAAAGCTGTTGTTAGTGTGGATTCTGGAGTGAATTTTGTGAAAATTTATTAAATTTTGCTGATGATGGATGTCGGTGGCTGAGGTGAAAATTGATTTTGTTTGGGATATAGGAGAGAGCGGTGGCGTTAATTTAGTGGTTCTATGTACTTGAAGTACGTTTCTTTGGTAGTTTGTTGACGGTGGTGTGGAGATTGTGATTAGATGGATTATGGTGTTCTTTGATTCTGATATCTCATCTTTGTCAGGTATAATTAGGGTTTCTGTGTAGCTTTTTCTTTTTTCTTTTTTTTTTGTTACAAATGTAGCTTTTTCATTTTCAGTTCAGAGGGACCTTTTTAGTTTGTTCATGATTTGGTCTGTTGCTATGATGCTTAACATTGTACCTTAAACTTGAATTTTGTGTGTGTGTGTGAGAGAGAGAGAGAGAGAGAGAAAATAGTGGTTGTGCTGAACAATGATGAAATATTTGTATTACTTTTTCACTACCCACACATTGTATTTGGCATATGATGTTTGTCAATATATTGGATGATTGTTCTGTTTTCTCCTTTTTCCTTAAATTTTTATTTCGTTACTGGAACAACTTGTTTGATCTAGATCATTGCGGATATAGGTTTAATTTGATTTTGTTGATCTCTTGGTTTTACTTGGATCAAGTTGTTGACTGTATTTGTGATTCCAGACAAATGCATCATCCGGTATGGGTGTTGCGGATGAGAGCAAAAGCACATACTTGGAACTACAGCGTAAGAAGGTTCACCGCTATGTGATATTTAAGATTGATGAGAAGAAAAAGGAAGTTGTGGTGGAAAAGACTGGAACCCCAGCTGAGAATTATGATGATTTCACTTCTTCTCTGCCTGAGAATGATTGCAGATATGCAGTTTATGACTTTGATTATGTGACTTCTGAGAATTGCCAAAAGAGCAAAATCTTCTTCATTGCATGGTATCTCTCTCTCCCTCTCTCTCTCACACACACAGGCACACACATGTATTTGTCAGTTTCTTGAATTCAAACACTATTTTCTTAAATACTATTTTTCGGTTCTAGGATTTAGGGGAGGAAAAGTAAAGGAAATGATGAGAAATTGGTATAGTTGGTGTTTGATTGCTACAGAAAATAGGATAGAAAAAAAAAAAAAAAAAAAAAGAAGAAGATAAAATAGAGGGAGAAATACAATATGAAGGAAAGTCCCTTTCGTCACAAAACAGTGCTGGCAAGGGAGTGAAAAGACGGAAAGCTTACGATTACATTTCCACAACTATTTTTATTCTAATCCACCACTCAAACTCACTACTATCTATTATTTTTATTCCATCCAATTTTGACCATGTTTCTCAATATAGGAGTATCATTTTCTTACCATTTTCTGAACACCCAAACGAGTTGATGATTTAGGTTTCTCCTACCTTTATTATCTTTTCACGGGTATTTTCTTTCCTTAGTAAATACTAGAACTAACATAGTACTTTAAAAACAATAAGGTGGGGAAAAGGGGAGGTAAAGGAAAGAAAATGAAAGTCTGATTAAAGTTCAAATGAAGATATAACTTGATGTTCCACTTATTACTACATTTATGCAACAATTTCCCTTTCAGGTCTCCTTCGAGCTCTCGAATTCGTTCAAAGATGCTTTATGCAACTTCCAAGGAAAGGTTCAGGAGGGAGCTTCAAGGTATACATTATGAGATCCAGGCAACCGACCCAACTGAAATGGAGCTCGACGTTATCAAAGAACGAGCAAATTGAAATCTTTTTCAGTTCCTCCTAATCCGAGGCCTAAACTTCTGTAGTTGTGGCTTTTCAGTACTTGTGTGTGGTGAAGTTACATATAAAGCTTAATGGTAAATAATTTGGCACTTGGCGAAGGCTGATCAGAGGAGCAGCTCTGTTGTGGCTCCTTGTTCTCATGATGCTTCCCAATTGTCTCTGCTTATGGTTATGGCTATCAACAGTGTATTGAAATCTGGGAATTTGTTAATGTCTTGTGACTTGTATCATTTATAACATGATGTTCATACCTTAAAACTATGTTAAAATGTTTTATGCTACTTTTTTAGATTGTCCGATTCTGACCGTATGTGTTTGGTTCGTGAATTTTTAGGTTCATTTTATTTTGTTCTTGCATGAATTATTGTGCCAGTGCAACTCTTTTTTACCCCCTCCAGAAACCATATTTTTCTCGTGTTACTTTTGTCGTCTTTATCTACTGATATTTCGACACGTTTTCAAACGGTAAAGTTAATTAGCCGACCAAAGCAATCATGGGATACTTTGGTTATCATATAGTGTTTTTGCTGTAGACAATAATATTATTAAAAAAAAAAACAATAAATATAGGTTAGGAACCATCTAAACAAGTCTTAAAGGCAATTTCGTAAGGCCCTTATAACCTATAAATTATAATACCAAGAAATTGAAGATAAATAACCCAAATAAACTGCAATTAGCATTAAATTTATTTCATATTTCTCGTTATGGATAAGTGAGGTGCGTCACGTAGGGACACAAAGTAGATCTCATGAAAGTTGGAAGGGAACCAGGGGGGCGCCCCCCTAAATTTTTGTTTTCTCTTGAATTTCTATAATTATTTTTTAGTTATTATTTTTATGTAAATTATTATAAAAAAAAAAAGGTATTTTCGCCCTGAGTGCTCAGAGCAATAATTCTTTTTCCTTTCCAATCCCACATATTCTCCCAAAATTCTGGTTGGAAAGTGATTTGTTTTACAGTTCATTGAACCTAATATTAACACCATAGTCCATAATGCCAAATTGAAAAACAACAAATTTCTCTGTACCTTTGCCTGCGGTAACTGGTAAGTTACCAGATCCACATAATAAAGCCAACTTCCACAGTGAAAAGTTCATCAATCATGATTTTGCATTAGGATTGGCTTCATAATTTATCTTTTTATAATAATCGTTATATACCAAGAGGCTTTGCCAAAAGATGATAGAAAAGATTTAAAAAAAAAGAACTTTAATGATTCGTGTTTGACTGTCAAAATTATGATTATAATTCCCCATCCTCACATGTATTCCTAGCATCGCCCAACAAGGGAATTTAACGATTTAATATTATATTAATTTAATAAAAATTCTTATATTTAAATTCTAAAAATATAACTACTATTAAAGAGATCTTTAAACCTAACTCGGCCGACTTAATTTTATTATTAAAAAGAAAATTTTATAATTAAGTGATCCGATCCGAATCAACCTCAAATGTTCTATGAATAAAAAATAATAATAATAATTCCTACCTATGCCCCTTATCTGGTGGTTGTAATTAACTTGATACATTCATCAGTAAAACAGTAATTCTTCATTTCACCACTTGTTCATCGTTTATAGCTCACTCCTGTTGACTTTTCACTGTGGGTAGAGAGAGAAGCAGAAGAAGGAAGAGAGAGAGTGTATACGAATTGATCTAGAAAACAGTTAACAGTCCTCGATATCTGTTGAATTCCTCTTTGGGTAGATATGCTTACATGTATAGATCTGCATATGCTATTCATAGTATTTTCTTTTCATTGTGTAGTTGTTAGTGGTCCTAAGGATAACATTATTTAATCATAATGATTTCTCCTTTATAGTTGTTTGTCTTGGAAACGCACCACTCCCTCACATGAAGTCTAATCCTTAACTCCCCAAATGGCCAAATCTCTCTCCAGGAAATTGCTCTTTCAGTACTCTGTCGGCAGATTATGGTGCCATCTCTGTTAATTTACCAATTTCTCGAGGTTTTCCCTTGTGGGTTCTCTCTAAATCATTGATTAAATCCATGTTTTTGGTCTGTACATCACTTGTCTGCACCTTAGTATTTAAAGGGTTTCGTGATTCGTTTGTTTTAGTGTTTCTTTCTTGATCTTGAATTTTTTCTCCATTTTTTTTTGTGTGCGATGATATGTTCTGGCCTTCTGGGCTGTTGTAAGAAGACTTGGTAGTTAATTGAATTGGTGAATATGGAGACAAACTGTACTACAATAGTTTGGTTTAGGAGAGATTTGAGGATTGAGGATAATCCAGCTTTAGCAGCGGCTGCAAGAGATGGAAAAGTATTACCAGTTTTCATATGGTGTCCTAAAGAGGAAGGACAATATTACCCCGGTCGGGTTTCGCGGTGGTGGCTGAAGCAATCCCTTGTTTATCTGCAGCAGTCGTTGAAATCTCTGGGGGCAGAATTGGTACTCATCAAAGCACAGAGTACTCTCTCTGCTCTGTTGGATTGCATTAATGCTGTTGGAGCCACGAAAGTAGTGTATAATCATCTTTATGGTATGTTTTTTCTGTGTTTAGCTTGGGCATTTTTAGCTTTAATATATGAGAAATATGGCTGTGTAAGTGTGTTTGATGAATATAGTCTTGTTTCTTGAAAGAAAGTTGCTTAATTTGAAGGCAAATGATGGATCATGGAACACAAATTTTGACCGTTATATAGAATATTGTAGTTGAACTCTTGTAATCGTTGTTAAGTAAATGGTTTGATTTTGTGGGATTTTATACAAAATCCTGGCTCTGTCCCCGACTCAAGATTCGCCGTCTTGTGATGCAGATCCGGTTTCGCTCGTTCGTGATCACAATATTAAGAAAAAATTGGTTGAGCTTGGGATTAATGTGCAAAGCTATAATGCAGAGCTATTGTTCGAACCATGGGAAGTTTATGATGATAACAACAATGCTTTTACAATATTTGATGAATATTGGGAGAAATGCTTGAACATGCAAAAAGAACCCGTTTCCCAGCTTCCTCCATGGCGTTTGCTTCCACCTGCAGGTATATATGTCATGAAAACAGAATAGAAGGGAGAAAAACTTATGAATGGAAAATTTTTAATTTTTTGATAATTTATTTCATCTTTTTATCGACAGGAATGCCTGAAAACACTCCAATCGAGGCATTGGGTTTCGAAAATCAAACAGAAAAGGCGAGCAACGCTCTATTGGGGAGGGCGTGGGCCCCGGGATGGAGCAACGCAGACAAGGCGTTCTCCGAGTTCGCGGAACGCCACCTGATCACCTACTCGAGAGATAGGCTCAGAGTCGGGGGAAATTCGACGTCGCTCTTGTCCCCTTATCTTCACTTCGGGGAACTAAGCATTAGGAAAGTGTTCCAATGCGTCCGGATGAAGCAACTTCTTTGGAAAAATGACCAGAACTCCCTGGGGGAAGAGAGCGTGGCTCATTTCCTCAGGGCTGTCGGGCTCAGGGAATACTCCCGTTACATATGTTTCAATTTTCCGTTCACTCACGAGAGGTCGTTGCTCGCGAACCTCAGGTTTTTCCCTTGGGATGCGGACCAGGCTCAGTTTAAGGCATGGAGACAGGGTAGGACAGGCTATCCGCTCGTGGATGCTGGGATGAGGGAGCTTTGGGCGACGGGCTGGATTCATAATAGGATTAGAGTGATCGTCTCAAGCTTCTTTGTGAAGTTTCTTCTTTTGCCATGGCAATGGGGGATGAAGTACTTTTGGGATACACTTCTTGACGCCGACTTGGAGAGCGATATCCTCGGCTGGCAATATATATCGGGAAGTTTGCCGGATGGCCATGAACTCGATCGTATGGATAGTCCGCAGGTAAAAAAACTGTTATTCAGTTGTGCAAAATAGTCTATATTCTTAAGTTCACCTAGTTTCCATTCCATTAAGCAGTAATTATTGAATAATGACCTGATTCAGGGAAATTTTAGTCCCGACCTGGTTCAGCCTAACCATACTGATTACATGACTGAGTGTTTTATACTTATTGTATATTTGAGAAGAACAGTCATTTGGATTGTTCTCGTGCTACGTGATAAGTCTCATCACATATTTAGTATTTCTAACATCACTGTTGGTTTCATCATCATCATCGCCGATCCAGATCCAGGGATTCAACTTCGACCCCGAAGGCGAATATGTGAGGCAGTGGTTGCCAGAGTTAGCACGCATGCCAGCAGAGTGGATCCATCATCCATGGGACGCTCCTCTTACTGTTCTCAAATCTGCAGGAGTCGACCTAGGAGTAAACTACCCAAATCCGATAATCGACATTGATGTAGCTAAGGATCGGTTAGATGAAGCAATAACAGTCATGCGTGGAAAAGAAGCAGCTTCAAGGGCAGAAACCACCAACGGTGCAGATGAAGTTGTAGTTGATAACTCCGACATTGATGTCAACGTCGAAAAGGTTATTGTCAGAGAAAAGAGTCTCTGTCCTGCTAGTTCTTCTCACGATCAAAGGGTACCGTCCATGATAAATTCAAAAAATGGGGTTCTAAACAAGAAAAGGATAAAGCCTACCGAAGATGAACGGCTCTCGTTGAAGGAAAAGTTGGAAAATGGTGATGGGACGGCAAAAATGGACGATGATGATTTGTGCTCGACTGCTGAATCTTCTAGTAAGAAACAGATGACCAGTATCAGTAGAAATTCTTTTTCTGTTCCACAGAACTATTCTTCCATGTCCGAGGGCGTGGGTGCGTCTCATCAGGTTCATGATTCGTCGATGTACAGATGGCGAAAGGAGATTGGTGCCGAAGAGATGGCCAGCGAAAATGGTAAGATTTTGCACTCTGGAAACAATTGTCACTGGGGTTAAAAAACTTCAAGCATAACTATCTACAAACATTTTATTTTCAAAAAAATATTCTCTTTTTCACTATATTCTTGTATAAATTTTCATAGTTTGAACCAAATGTTTGCTCTTTTCATATTCAGGAGCCAACAAGCTGGAAAATTCTGGGAGTTAGATTATTCTCAAGGAGTTAGGTAAGTATTGCACATCAGTATACAAATTGTGCTATATTTCTACAGAACCGATAAGTAATAGGATACTTTTGTTTATTTCATTGCATTTTGTGAAATTTAGTTTATGCTTACATACTATGCTGGCACAATTTTTATAGTTGATGTGGTTGGTATTTGCATTCTTAGTGTTAGAATGTCTTGTATTTAACCTTGTAGCTGGCAATAAATGGTTTTGTATTTGTCATATGAAGATTTTGATCTGTTAATGGATGCCATGAATGTACTCGCACACAGTAAGGGAGCAAAAAAAATGTTTTTGAGAAGAAACTAAAAATGAAATCTAGGGAGAGGGACGAGTTTAAGTTGATTCCGGCGAAATCAGATTAACGAGAGGGAAAGAATTTGCTGCATCTTGGCACCGGTGTAACGAGAAGAAGAATTTTCTGTGTGTGGCCATTTTTTGTTTAAAAAATAATTAGTTAGTGACGAGTGCACCGGTGTAACGAGGGGGGAGAATTTTCCGTATCCGGCCATTCATTACTTGCTTTGAAAACATCTCATGATGAATGCTGGAAAAATCTAGCATACTTCAAAATATCATAGAAGGAGGGTCCAAATGTTAATTCTTGAAGTCGAAATTCCAATGTGAACTGTGCAAAAAGAAGTAGAAATTCCAATGTGAACTGTTCAAAAAAAAAAAAAAAATCCAATGTGAATAGAATCGTATCTGAAAAGACACCATACCTAACTCCAAGAAAATAACGAGCAACAATAGTATAATGTGTACAATTATTGCTTAACAAAATCATTGTCAGCAGTAAAGATAGTGAAGAAAAAAGAAAACAAAGTACATTGTAAATTACTCTGTTTTCTGCCATCTATATATGGGATTGTGTATTAATTTCATTTATAAATGCATACAAATGAGTACAAGCATTCTATATGAAGTAAAATACTAATTAAAACTGAAGTATGTTATAACACTTGATAAACATGTATTTCATAAGTATTTCTGTAATAGAAGATCCCACACAAATTACAACAGAATTTTTTTAATTGCATAAGAATTGAGCTAGAATTTCTCTTCTGTACTTAGTCCAGTAGTCCATCAATCTTGCCACATAGAAGCATAGAATATTACATCAAACATGAATACACATTAAGAAATCAAAAGGGGTAAGTCAAATTATTCCACCCTCAACACACAAACTGACAAACACGAGTACCCTTGTGATCTTAACACATCCATATCTTCACCAAACCTCAAAACACCCATTCGTGGACTAACAAAGAACAACATCAAATCAAACCGGCACCGTCCTAACGTCGTTTCCACTCTCCTCCTCCTCATTCTCCCCCGACGCTTCCTCCAACGATTTCCCGTTCGACTCTGGCACCAAGAACGTGAACAACATCCCCAAAGCATTGATGCATCCAAGCACAATCAAAGAGTTCTTGATCCCGATTCCGGTGGGGTACCCCGCATCGGTCTTCTTCGGATCAGTAGATTGAGCCGCATACAAGAATCCAAATGCTCCTACTATAGCTCCCGCCTTTCCAGCGGCGGCTGAAATACCGTGGCACGTTGACCTCAAACGGGCTGGGAAGATCTCGGCCGGGACAACGAATGTGGTTGCATTTGGCCCGAAATTGGCAAAGAAGAAAGTGAGGGAGTACATTATCACGAAGCCGATCCGATTGTCTTTGTGCGTCCAATGCGTGTAGGGAATGGCCAACGCGAACATGAAAACAGTCATGAAGAAGAATCCCATTAGTTGGATCGCGAACCGGCCGATCTTGTCGATGAAGTAGACAGTGAACCAGTAGCCGGGGACAGTACTACAAAGGGCGATCAGGGTTTGCGCCCTGGCGATTTTGTAGACTTCTTCGAGTGCGTTCATGGTACTAGCGCCCGGGATCCACCCGATGGCGCTGAAAATGTCCTTCTGGAATAAGTTCTGGCTGTAGAAAGCGATGTCGAGTAAGAACCAAGTGGTAGTCGTGCCAAGCAAGTGGAGGCCGTGGCGATGGAGGAACTTCTTGGAAAATAGCCCGAAGTCATTTCCCCTTTCTGCAACAATTGCCTGTAATTTCTCGGGTTCGGACTGGAGCTCCACCTGCAATAGTAGCAATTCCAAGATTATAGGGGTTCAATTGTAATATTTCATAATTTTACATGGGATCAAAGCTCTATCACTTGTCGTTGTTGTGCTAGTTTAATCAGAGGTTTGATGTTCGATAATTAAGGGAGCAGAGTTGCTCCTCACCTGCAAAACTTTGGACATGTCTGATGCCGCTTGTTTCGCATTCTTCGCCACCAAAGCTGTATAACGGGCAGTTTCCGGCATCTTCATCCGCCAGTAGTATGTCAGGGCTGCCGGGAGGGCACCGAACATTAAAATCAACCGCCACACGTAGTCGGCCTCCGGAACCGTCGAAGCAAGTGCATTTTCAGCATACGTCGGGGCCGGATAGGCATTCTTGAACGCGGCGGACATAATAATCGCCACCAACCCGCCGCCCAGAATCCCAAATCCCTGCATGGCAAAAACCGCCGCTATAAACGCACCACGCGTCTTTTTATTAGCATACTCCGACATGATCGTCGCGGAGAGGGGGTAATCCCCGCCTATGCCGAACCCTAACCAGAACCGGAAGAAACACAACGTAGCCATCACCGCCTTCGGCTTGTCACTGAAAGACAGGCCGGAGGCGATCGAACAGATGACCATCAGCATCAGGGTCATGCCGTAAACCTTTTTCCGACCTAATTTGTCACCCAACCACCCGAAAAAGAGCTGGCCAGTGAGTGTACCGCAGAAGGCGACACCATTGACGGCGGCGGCGACATTAGGCGGCAGAGTGCCGGGCTTCGCAGCCCCGGGGTGGTGGTAGTATATGCGGCCGAGGAGCTTTGTTACTAGAGAGATGCAGAAGAGATCGTAGGCGTCGGTGAAGAAGCCCATTCCGGCGATGACGATCGCCGTGAAATGGTACAATTGTGTCTTGGCGACATCAAGTGCGTTAAGCACTTGTAGTTGCTCCCTCCCCATTGTTGTTGTTGATCAAAGTTCCTGTTAAAATTAATCATGAAAATATATGTCAAAGAAAAAAAATTTAAAAATCATGAAAATATGTCATATCAAGAAAGCAGATTATTGAGGAGCCCTATTGACGGGTAATATTGAAAATTTTAGTTTGAACAACATAATTAATGAAAAATTCTGTCTCCAACTAATCGTAATAATACGGTATTTAATTCACTTTTAAATTTCACATATGATAGAGTGTATAATATTGGATTGATCATGATTTGATCGAATGAATTAAGTAGAATTATCCTATTTATCTTATATGACTGAATAAGACAAGATACGGGTGAGAAAACAAAGGGTAAAAGTCAACGAAATAAATTAATTCCAATTTAATTTTAGATCATACCGTAAAAATTTAATATGTTAATAATTATTTATGGGTTGGTTGGAAATTACCTGGTAGGCTGGTACAGGTGGGCAATAACTGTTGAGACTTTGTGATGAATTTATGAATATAATATTATCTCTTTTCTTGTGGATTAGTCAAATGATAGAACAACTAAGACTAATAAATAATAATTGAAGTAAAATATTGGAGTAGACAAGAGAAGACTTTTTACAAGAACTGAACTCAGTCCACTACACTTATCTACAACGAAATTTCGAAATAATTAATATTTCACGTCTACTTGAAAGGCAGCTAATGCATTAACTCCCAAACCTATTCAAATTAATTTCATCAATATTTTTTCTAAGTTGGATCAAAATTATGCGTTTATATTCAACTAAATGGTGTTAACGCAACGGGTTCTGATGCCCCCTTACTTTAAAACTAAACCTATGTATAATATATGCAGTATTAATAACCTCAAAAGTTCCTAAACTATCCCAAAACAACCCAAATCTCCCGGTCTTGGAGCCCCTAAACTATCAGGAAATGACATAGGATTTTGATTCCATCGGTAACGTATTTATAAGAAAAACAATCAAAATCTCACCTTAATTAGGCCGTATTTTGTCCGAAGGTCGGCCGTATGTATAGACCGAGAAACAGAGTATGAATCGAAAACTCTGATAATCTCAGAGAGAGAAGCTTTTGAGTTAAGAAGCGAGTGTGGAGGGAAATGCAAAGGCTGTGGTGCAGTATATATAAATGCTAAATGGCTAATTAGACGGGAATCCCTCAAAGCATATTCTGATCCCTCTCCTGTTCAGATCTTGACACGTGTCATGACGAGTGGTCTCGCCTGAGCTGGCAAGATCCTAGTGGGGGTAGTAATATTACTCTGTGGGAACCTTCATTGGTCAACTTCTTACTCCACCAATCAAATTCAAGCCCCGTTTTGAAGTTCCTTTCCAGTTTTCCTTTTTCGTTTTTTTCTTTTTTTTTGTGTTTTAAATTAAATGAAAAGAAATAAATAAAGAGTAAATTAATATTTGTCTTAATTTTGTCAACTGGCCCCCCCCATTGAGCTTGCCTTCCGCGTACGTTGTGCGACAAAAGTGGCGCATATAATTGATGCAACTCTAGATTAGAAATTTAATAATATACTAGCAATTCTGCACACTCTACGTGTGTACAAATAAAAAATTAAGATTCTAAGTATAAAGAGATAAAATTAAGATTTTAAATTTAAGGAGATGATAAAATATGTGAAAAAGATTAAGATTAAAATTTTAATTTTAAGTTGATAACTGATAAAATACGTGAATAAAAATTCTAAACAGATAAATAAGAAGAAAAAGATAAAATTTATACATTAAAAAAAAAATTTTAAGTGAGGTGAGAGAAAAGAGAAGTTAGGAAGATATTGGAGTGGTAAATAAATAAATTAATAATAGAAAAGGAGAAAAGAATGTAAGAGAATACAACCAATGAAAAAAATAAATAAATAAAAAGAAAAGAGTCCAATAGATCAAAATGGTTAGTATCTGCCTCGCTTAATATAATAGTATAGATATCAAAAAATAGTTATACAAAATCAGAACTATTGTGGATTATAATGACCGTATCGGTGGCGGTGGCGGTGGCGGTGGTGGTGGTAGCGGCGGCGGTGGTGGCGGTAAGAGCAAATGTTTTGATAGAGAGTCCTCACAAAGGAAAATTTCAAGATAGCAAACTAATGGTGCAATTTTTTTTCCTGAGGGATGCATAAAAGTTGAGGAAAGTAGACCTAGTGACGAGCCCTCCTAACGCTATACAAACAATAATCAAATTCTTAGAAGCTCTTTACTTTCCTAGTTTGCAAACCATCGGTGATGGTTTAAATTTTTAGAAAATCTTGGCTATTTAAACTACATGATTCTTTACTTTGTTTATTGTCTTCTACCTAAGCTTATCTGCAAAGCTTGTGTCTTTACTATGTCAGTTAATTACTGATGGTTTAAGTGATTTTTTACCGTTCTGACCTTTCATTTAAATTCGTGTCCAACGGTCATATATCAGAAATCCCCAATTCCTGGCTATATATTACTGATATTATCAGGCAGGTTAGTTTTAAAAAAAAAAAATAGATCAAGCAACTGCATCTCTTTCATATTTCAACATCAAGAGTTCGCTGACTAATTACAAGTGTTCCGCCGTGATCACAAAGAGTAAGTTATGTCGTTAATTTTGGTTGTCTCTTCAATTTCACCATGAATCCAACAACTGTAGCGAAATTATATGTTTTAGTACATCAGGTGTTGTGTACATGGTTGCCTGTAATTCTCATCTTTTTCAAACCTGTATTCGATTTTTATTTAATATGGATGTGTTGCGTAATTCAGATGCAACGGTTTTTAATCCCATGTGAATGTGGGAACGGCCCTAAAGACTTGTTGCGTGCCGGCGATACTGCTCGACATCCGGGTAGGCTTTACTACAAGTGTCTGTTGAAGCTAGACTCGTGCACCTTTATATGGGCAGACGAGCTCCTTACAAACAAGCACGCCAGATTACACCACCTCATTGTCCCTTGCTTCGACCCTTTCCCTCCGACACAGAGTCCAGGATATCAGAGTCGCCCCCGCGTCACTCGATCTACACCGGGGGGTTCTATTTCTGAAGAGGTTTCGTCCAGTAGTCATGTGGTAACGGGCGTACCTCGTAGGAATCATACTGGAAATCATTCCAGTGCTGTGAATATGTTCTGTTGTTGTGACGCCATGTTCTACACTTTGCTCTATTTTTTCATGGGGTTAGTCATTGTATTTTGTTGATTAAGTGATGCACCAGGTTAATGTATGCCCCCGCATATGTTGATAGTTGTAGAATGGATAATCTTTATTTCAGTGATGCAATGTACTCTGATGTCTATTGAATATCTCTATTGTATGGATAACCTATAGCTCATTTATGGAAAGATCGATTTGTAGCAAAGGCAGCCCACTTCATTGTAATATAAATTGCATCAACAAATGTTGTCTACACAAAATTCCACCAACAGACGACAATTAACATGAACTTAATTGAAATGAAACAACAATTGAAAGGCAATGGGGCTGGAACACAATCGAAGTCATGTTAGAACGAAAGGAAACGTTTCGCCCGAACATTACTCGATCCCGTCTGAGTTGTTGTTTTGCCACGATTGAGTTCTAGAGAAATAACCAGTACTTCTTTTGATGGTACCAGTACTTTGCCTCGGCCCTTTGTCGTGCTCATTACATCGACGGGGACATATTCTTGAACGATTTTGGTCTTATTCCTCTTCTTCCTTTTTTCCTCTCTCTTCCACATCTTCTTCTCTTCATCGGCTGTCCAACAATTAGGTAGTTTATTCAGGTATATGTACATATAGAAAACAGCAAGATGCTCTACTCAAGTCACTCATTTCTATTTAAAAAAAAAGTGTTGCATGGTTACCTATGTCCGCAAGTATTTCGTCGATCGTTGGTATTGGTTTTCCATCTAGCCCAATGTTATGGAATGCACGGGGCGGCCTTGCAGGTCGCCGGGCCTTCAGATTCGGGTCACGGGCTTCGTCTGGGCCGAAAATGGCATTCAACTCGGGCCACATTCTCTCCATAGAGACCTTGTGATAAGCTACTGCAAGTTCATGGCTCTGAAGTTGAGCATAACATGGATTTCATACCAGCCGTCAAGGTGAGTTTCAGGTTGATCAAACAAATGGATACTGGAATCGATGTAAATACATGGTTAACCTACAGATCACATTACCTCACATAGTTCAATCCATGTCCAAACTGTAGCCCAAACGGAGTATGTATCCTGGTCGTATACCACGTCTTCATGATCAATGATGCTTTTCCATGTGTTATACCTCAGATGTGCCAGATGGAATTTAGAATGAATATCAGTGATCCCGACAACATGACTTATGTGGTATTGCATGTTTTTCAGAACGTGATTGAAGACTTCGTCGTCGCCGAACGTGATTGGCCTACCAGCCTTTATAGCATTCCACTCGAGCTCGTAGAGAAAGCCCTCAACTACAATTTCGGACCAGCCATTCCTGTCAAAGAATGTTCCATTTTCTGTTAAGAAACTCACCATTCTCGCTCACAACAGAGAAGCTTATGTAAAGTGACTATAGATTTTTAGATTTTGGTGGTTTGATATGTACATAAAGAACTGTTTTATAGAGTTCCATACAAGTTGTGGTTATTAATTTTCTCAACAACTTCCAGCTACTAAAGTGTATTTATTAATTTGATGTGAAGTTATCTTTTTTCATTAGTACCAGAAGAAGGGTGCAATTCCATGTCGTCAATCCGCCAGCTGCTCCAAAAAAGGTTTTTTAATGTATGATTTTTTTAAATGCTACACAAATAGGTGGTTAGAAACCAAGACTGTATGTTATTTTTATACTGGTGGGATCTGCAATATGCATGTGGAACCGATAGAAACCCAAACGTACCTATTTAATACCAAGATCTTGTGAACTCTTCATAAATCTTTACACACAAAATTCTGAGATGCTGGCCGAATATCAATTCATTAGTCTCATTAATAAATTCGACAAGAATGGAAAGCAGATTTCTTAAATTTAATGCTGCTCCATAAAATCTCCAACCACCTCAATCTTGGCGATTCTGATTGTTGTAAACAGAGTTTCTTTTTCAAAGATAAATAGAGATTCTGATATGTTTATAACCCCTGCATACTACATTAAAAAAACTCAGGCATATACCGAAACAGCTACAATCATTAGCTAACATGTCTCAAATATTTAGAACTTGAAGAAAAGCATTTCATAATAACTACGCATCAATCATTCGGAGTTTGAATCCAAAAACAACAACATTCGGTTTCATACTAATACAAAATAAATCCACAGATAGGTTCATCCTTAACAAGTGTTTCCAAATTATCCAACTTCCAACAAAAGCAAAAGGTTCATCGAAACCTGGGATGTCGTGGAGTGATAAAAAAAAGGGTAATTAAGTAGTTCACCATTCTGCCTTTTGTAAAGCCAATACCACCAAGTCACATTTTTCCTCATCCGGCAGCTCAAAAAACACATCCAGCTGGTCTTGGCGTTTAGCTAATTCGCTGGTAACACGAACGCGATCCATCCTTGTGAGTGTTAGAGGGAGATCCTTAACTGCATCATACAACTTCCTACGATTCTCCGCAGCTTTGACATCAACCTTAGTATTAACATCTTTTTCAAATGCATTCGCCACCTTGTTCAGAGCATCAGTCGCCCTTCCCCACATCTTATCAATCTTACTGACAATCTCGTTAACATCTTCCTCCCTCTTGCATTTGCCCTTTGATGTGTCTTTGGCCGTGGAAGACTTAGGAGAAGAGGATTGTGCTTGTGTGGGATTCTCTGAAAGACATGAGTTAGGGCTGCCATTATTGGTTTCATCAATGACTTCAACCCCGTGACCAGTCCCGTCATCAACAGGAACACTGTTGAAGTCAAAAGCTCCATTTCCCGTAGCCCCATCACGACCGTAGATCTCAACCCATGTTTCATAAATATGGGAAAGGTTTCTCCCTAACATGCGCCAAGTCCAGATTGTGCTACAAGAAAACATATTTTATGTTACAAATCAGGAAACTAAGCCAATGTTGAAGCGAACAATTTTACAGGATATGACATAGCATTGCAAGAACTAACCCAATTGCTGGTTATGAATAAGAATTGCATATTAACACTCATAAACAAAGTTGCTCGATTGCTATATTAAATTGACTTAATAAAAATTTGAACTTTATTGTGTGTACCATGATCATGTTGTCCCAACCTTCAGGTAGTGCTCGAATGGTCTTAAGAGTAGCATTCCAGCCCATTCCAGTTTTTCCAAGGGCTCGATACACCTCTTGATACGTTTTTTTCCAAGAACTATACTTGGAAAGGATATGAGGATTCCCTCGTAACTCTGTGCCAGGTAGTGTCAGCTTCATGCGTGCCTCTAATTGCTGGATATATCCTGTACGAAATCCATTCGGCGTTTTCCACCCGCACGCTATGATGTCCTTGAAAGCTAGCAGCAATGCACGCTCTTCCACTGCAGACCATGAACGTCTTGAGCCACTTTTTTATGTCCCACTAGATTCGCCTCTTGTTGATGTGCTGAATTCTTGTCCATGTGACGGTTGCATCTGAAAGATCCCAAAAAAAAAAGAAACAAACACAGAAACAAAAAACAGAGTTTAAGAATAAAATATCATAGTCCAAATACAACTTAATATTCATGCAAACAATTTGACAGATCTAAATCCAAGTTGCATCAACAATTAAACCATGACTTGAAATAAAGCAGCCAACATATATTGAATATAGTGTTAGAACACGGAATAATCTAATCTGCCAACAAATTGGATCAGGAAACTAAGTGGTTCAAGCCTGATCTAGGTGGAAGTAGCACTTTAATCTGTTTCATCAAAACATTCCAAACACACAAAATTATGGAATAGTCATCCTCTAGCTCTGAATGAATTCCACATTTGCTGAGCAATTTTGTCACGAAACTCAGTCCAAGCCTGCGTCGGTTCAACCTGAGATGCATGATCAATGTTATTTTCTTCGGGTTCAAACTCAAAGTCCGCATCATTTAACTCAATCTCAACCGGATCTACAGCCATCTCCCAACGAATAAAGTTATGTAACAATGCACATGCCATGATTATTTCATTCTGAACTACAATGTTGTAGAACGAAGGGCTACGGAGTATAGCCCAGTGATTTTTGAAAATGCACCAGGTTCGTTCAATCGTGGTCCTTGCCGATGAGTGTCGTTTGTTGAACAACTCTTTACTATTAAGTGGTACACGACTGCCCCACTCTTGTAAATGGTAACGTACACCCCGATACGGTGCCAAGAAACCGGGACCATTTGTATACCCAGCGTCGCAGAGGTAATAATTCCCTAGGCAATAATGAACAAGGCTATGCAATTAGAACTCCCAAATAGCAGCAGTGGTTTAAATTAACAAGGTTGAATAAAACAATTATTAAAAAATTCCACCAATAAATTTGAGATTTGATAACTGTCACACCTTCTGGTACACGAAGGCCATTGGGTCGCCAAATTGCATCTCGTAATACACGGCCATCAGCAGCGGATCCTTCCCACCCAGTAAGCATGTACGTGAAGTTACATTTACGGTTACACACACCAAGCACGTTAACATGACACTTCCCCTTGCGCAATCGATATCTTCCTTTGTTTAAATCTGGTACTGTAACCTCGATGAGTGTCCCATCCAAAGCCCCTAAGCATCCCTGAGGCAATCAATAAAACCATTTCGTAAAATAACCAGGATATAATTTGGATACAAACCAAATAATGTAACAACATATGCTACTATGAAATTGAGCGTAAAGAATTACACAAAGTACTGTACCTCAAACCATTTCCAAGTGTGGTCCTCGCTATCGGCTTCTACAGGTGTCTCAGTAGCAATAAAAAGGTTATGGAGTTTCAATACTGCTTTTAAGACTATGTGAAAGTACTTTGAAACAGTTCTACCGGATCGTTCAAAGTCGAACTCAGCCACGGAATTCTTCTTGTGATGAGATAATACACCCAAAAAAATGCATACTTGTTCGACAACGGTAACTTCGCGAGTGTCAGTCAATCCTCCCTTCTCATGCATAATAATACACAATCGCCCTAGGGCATTACGGCCCATCCGGAGCAAATTAGTACACTTTCGCTCTGATTTTTTAGTCAGGCGATCTAGATATTTAATACGGCCAGGCATCCGCTCTTTCAGACTATACGACTGAGATGATTCACCTTCTATCCTACGCCTCTTTGGGCTAATCAGTGAGAGCACAAGCATTGTATCCATTAACATGCCAAGCATAACAAACCTTATCAACTCAATTAAGAGAAGCGCTCTCTTAGAATCCATCTGCTAGCAATGTTTAAATTTTATATTAGGCGAACTACCAAGATATACAGAAAAAAATCAACCATTGAAGTGCCTATTTCTGAGCAGTTGTTCGAAAATGGCTATACACACAACCCACAATCAATTATCACCTCGAAGAAAGAAAAAAAAAACAGGTAATTTCATACAGATAACATATATATAAACTGGCTGTCGAAAACGGTGTCATAATGTTTTACTCAGTAAGATTCAACTTGCCTTGCGGGTTAACTTGAAGCAGCAGGGGTTTACTCGATTAGATTACTTGATTCTCCACTCCTGCCCAATTCCACAGCGTCAAAGTAATGGAATCAAAAAAGAAAGAACCTTAAAATCTACTGGTATATATGCGTAAAAATTAAGAATTCAATCAAATATATATTGTAGGAGCATCAACAAAAAAATTACCTAGAACGCAATTCGCAACAGGCAGCTCTGTTCAATGGGGGCTGAGTTTCAATATATCCTCTACCCTAAAAGCCGCTGGTAATGGCGGGACAGCTAAAAAATTGGGAGGGAACGTCAAAAATTGAGAGAGAAGAATGCAGATTTCGGTATCAAGCAAGGGACAGCATTTGGAATATTTCTTTAAGATGGGGGGTGTAATTGTAACTTTACACTAACCATTGGCAATGGTCTATTTAACAACGTCTTTTTGGAGTGGGAATGTAAGAAGGGTTTGTATGGGTTATTCCCGAGGCTCCGGGACTAGCCCCTACAAGAGATGCCATCAAAGTAAAGCACCTATTAACCCATATTAATAACACAATCTAGGCTAAACAGTAGAAGTAAAGAGCTTCTTAATGTCTATCCTTAAAATTATTGTGTAATTTAGGGATCAGTTCAATACTTACCTGAAAATGTTGTGCTCTTATGCTATAGACAAAAATTCAAATTTTTAAATCTTATATTCAAAATTCGAAACACTTGTATTCCCATATGGAATCTAGATTTAAAATATGGGAGATTGAAGTGATAATTGATATTGTTAAAAATAATAATAATAATTGTATTTTTCTTATGGTTTTCTTTTCTTCTCCTTTTCAAGTTTCTCAAACCAAAGAAAGTGTAAAAGTAAATTATTGTTACAGTAAGTAGGAAATGTTTACCTAATTGGAGAGCAAGTGGGTCATCAAAAAAATGTGAATTATACAACAATTAATGTGAATACATCACATTCTAATAAGCTTCCTCTTTGACTAATTCTTGAAATTACATTTTCCATGCTTCACACAAAGGTCTTATTTTCATGTTTTTATTCTTTAATTTTTGGGGGAAAAAATAGCAGTCAATTAAAGCTTCAAATAATCTCTTAATTGTCTTAAGATTATAGTTTTCTTTAGCTAATAAATATTTTCTTTTTCAAAGAAAAATACAACCTCAAACAGAAAATTGAACACCTCTATAGGGAAAATCTCAAAAGATCTTAAAAATAAATATCTAAACTTATCTTCCATATCTTGATTTCATCAAAGGACAAAAGGTTTAGTATTGACCATATCATTATCTGATCTATTAGGTGACAAAATATGATTAGTATATAATTAATTAGCAAAGACATGTGGATGTGCTGCCTTGTATTTAATTACAAGTACTTTGGATAGTTGTAGGGTTGTCAATGGAGTGAATTTTAATCTTAATTGATCAACTGCATTACATTAGCTTAACCGTTAAATAATAGCACTATATATATATATATATATATATATATATATATATATATATATATATATAACATATTCTAAAAAATAGTAATTTTTTGATAAACATTATGCATCCTTTTTCTATTCTTGTCTTCTCATACTAACAATTTTATTATCCGATCCGAATTCGATCGTTAACGGTTTGAGTCAGCTAATGTCCTTCTCTTCATCTTCTAATTCTACAGTTTAGGCCCACTAGATAATAGATTATGGTCTAATTTGTAAAGAAAGTCCCAAGTCAACTAGCATAAAGTATTAATTAATACATCAGATTACGACCTACGAAGAAAAAATGGGCTCCTCTATGTTGGCATGACGTGCTGTCTAACTTATGAAAACGGATGACATTATTCTCATATGATTGAGCAGTTTATAGCCCTCATTTTTCCACTTGTTGCTGCTAATTAAATAATAGTCTATTTTAAAATTATTTATAAATACATGAAATAATTTGGAAGTATGAATACAAATCGAATCTACCCAAAATAAATGCTCATACTGTTTGAAAAGCAACTATTATAATATATGTGTATATTATAAATTAAGTACATATTAATGCACCAAGGTTCCATCCAAAAGTCGTGACAGCCTCGTCATTGGAAAAAAACGAAAATAAATATTAAATCAAATCGAAAATAAGAATCTCTCGATCTTGGTAGGTCTAAAATGATGAACCATGATTATATTCCCATAAAAGAAATTATATTTCGTGTATTAAAAGTCTTTTAAGTGCCCATTGAAGGGATGCTTACTTGTAACATTTTGTTACTCCTAATACATCATTAGTTTTTATACAATGAAATTTATTTAAATGTGTCAAAGTATTATTACATCAGAAAGATATATCGCCTATAAAAACGTCATTCTGATAATTGAATTAATTGAATAGTTCGATAAAACCCTCTTAAATTTTTACGGTTTTCAAATTCATGAAAAATACTTGAGATATCCAAATATATATATAAATCATGAATATAATTCATATATATGTGCATGTGTTTTTTTTTTTTTGGGAAATATATGTGCGTGTGTTTATGTGTACATATATGAATATAGGGATGTATGACATGCGTCATGGTGAGCAAATATATTTCAGTAAGAATAGCGTACGGCTAGATACTTCCAAATCAATCATCATTAAAAAGAAAAAAGTGAACATATATAGTCAAATATTGGGGCTTTTCTCTTTGATTTTGTAACGTTTTTTTCAATCATATAGTAAGGCCTAAGAGCATGTTAAATGATTGTAATTTTATATTTTTTTTGACAATTGCTAGAATATTAAATATAAAAAAAAAATGTCACACACCCACAAGAAACAACACCATAAGGTAAAGCTGGTCGTAAATTATATTTAGACTTATTTACATCTAATTGTCTAAATCTCAAATAAATTTTTAAATGATTGTAATTTTATATTTTTTTGACAACTTCTAGAATATTAAATATAAAAAAAACATGTCACACACCCACAAGAAATAACACCAAAAGGTAAAGCGAGTTGCAAATTGCTAATTTATATTTAGATTTATTTACATTTAAATCTCAAATGAATTTTTAAATAACAAACTATGCCCACATTTAGATTTATTAGCATTGAACTCTCAAATAAATTTTAAAATTATAAATGACCCCCTTTCCATTAAAAAATCTATTTAAAAATTAAAATATTTATTTGGGTTCTAGATGTAAAAACTTATTTGTGGGGATGTTATGTTATTTAAAGATTCATTTAGATTAAAATTTTTTGACAGAATTATCAAGAATCCTAATCAAGAGATGGTCATATATAATTTTAAAATTTGTTTGGGCGTTTCTACTGATGGGTTCCAAATATGAGGGTTAGAATCCGATCACTTTAGAATTTATTTGAGTGGGGAAACCGCCGGAAGGTACGTCGGAAAAGAGGGGGGTTCTACTTGCTAGGACAAACACAAGAAAAGTCAGAAGGCCAAGCTGGGGGAACTGGGGGTGATTCCCAGTTTGGCTCTCCGACGCTCAAGTCAGGCGATGATCTGAAAGAGGAAATGTAAGCTAAGGAGGAGTTGCAGTAATGGAGATTGCTTACCGTGAAGGAGATGAAGACTCCTATTTATAGTTGAGGGTCAGGGACCCTTTGGTCATTTACCGCATGTGGTCCTGGCCGAATGTTGCCCTAACACGTGGCGCTGCGAGAGAGAAACCTAGCAGGAATCTTCTGCAAAAGTTGTTGGAAGTTAGTGTTGGCAACAGTGGCAGGTGCGCGGGCATGTACGATGTGTCAGAGAGCCGTTTGAGAGGTTGGTAACGAGGGCTTAAGAGCGCGCTCGTGACAACCAGAAGCCTTGGAGGCCAAGATATCCGCTAGGGGATGAGGGCTGGAGCTTGTCGTAAGAGATTGAAGCAGGAGCCTCTCCGAGGGAGTGTAGCGCTCGAAGTAGACCTACTTAGATTGATTGAGGTACTACTCATGTTGTATCAACGACGCTTGTGGAAGAGCAGTAAGAGCAATATTGTTGATGCACACGTATCCACAACAGAGCTGACACGTGTCCTTACGGGATGTCAGCGCTCGTATACGTCTGATGCAATCTTGGAGAGGCAAGTGTCATCATCCCAAGGCGCCACGTGCCGAGAAACTGGATGAGCGTGTTTTGACCCCATCATTTTGCCCCCCAATTATGTAGTCCTTTGTAATAAGGGCTGCAGAATTCATCATGTTCGATCCTCCTAGAGTGACGCTTCGGGAGGGTCTTTAGCGTGTTGAGCAATATCCTTTCTGACAGCGCCATTAAGGCGGTCCTTTCATCTGATCGATTGATATACCCAAGCATTAAATGATGTCCTCTTTTCTGACCCTTTGGAACGTATAAGCAATAAATGCTGATGCGCGTGGGGCGCGTGAGACTTGGGAAATGCGCGACGTTTCCATAAAGTGAACGGTTTCCTAGGCGGGAAATGATTACCTATTTTGAATTTCTTGTCATAAACGTACCAACTCCCATCCCTATAAATAAGGGATTCTGAAACCACCCCATCTTTTACGCAAACTTATCTCCTGAGCATTCCTTTGCAGAAAAACTCTTTGCATACCAGTTTCAGAGCATTCCTTCTTTCCTCCAAGTTTTCCTAGAAATCTCAAGGTAACACCCAGTGAAACTTTCTAACTTCATTAATTTTAGGATCATCATTAGGATTGAGTAACTTCCCAAGCTTGATTTCTCCAAGAATCCTTGTTCTTTTCTTTTAGAAAAACCCCATCTTCCAGGTTTTCTATAACCTTCCCCAATCTCCCCACTACCATGGCCGATCAACACGTTGAAGAATCTGCCCGTGAAGTCGGGGAGATGGCTACCCAAAATTCATCTCCTTCGGATTCTTCCAGGGATGAAGGGTTGGCAGGGCCATGACTGTCATAGATGTAAGGGACCCAGAAGGGTTGAACCTATTTTCGAAGAGATGAACTTGGTAATGGAGGCAGAGAGACAGGGGGGACTCTTCCAATAACTGAGAGTGCCACCCATCCTCACCGCTATGGGACGAGGGTCACCTTATTGAAGCAAAAGATTGGATAGATGACGCAGAGCTCATGTTTTTGTGTGGTCTTTCTTACGACCCTTACTATGTTGACAATCCCCCAGCTCGTGACATGGAGAGAGATGGTTAGATTCCTAGGGCACTAACTCTTAGATAGGGACACTAACTGCTTTTTCCTTTTTACCGCCTTGCACCATGACTAATTTGTTTACGGATTTTTAACTCTTGGTACTCGTTTTCCTTGTAGGAGCAAGTATCTTAGCAATGGCAGGAGGAATTAGGCACGCTGCTCGTTTCGCTCATGCCAACAGAAACCAAACCCAACAGGGGGAGCAACAACGCCCCCGAAACCGCGGTAGTAGGGGCGACGCTCGTGGTTCGGGCTCATCCTCGAACATGCAACCCCCTCGGGACCGAGAAGAAAACCGTGCGGCCAACTCTGAGAACAGAATGGTGGTGAGGCCACCACCTCCTCCGGCGGACTCGAGGGTGTCCGACCCTCTCAATGTTAACCAGGCGCGGTCCCCCTTGGCCATAAACGAGACCGTGCCCAGTTCCAGTAGACCTTCTCGCAAGAGGAAGAGGATGCCCGACACTGTAGCGATAAAGGGCAAAGGAAAGAAAGTAGTTGAGGGCCCCAAAGGTAGTGGGGAAACTTCCTCTTCAGAGGAAGAGCACTTGTGGGAGTTCCCAAGACGAGGGGACAAGGACTTCTCGGGCGCCCCGACGGTGGGCCAATTCTGCTAAGGCCTGGCACGGTCGCCCAAACCATCAGCGAGGGCCTCTACAACAGGGTCCAATACACGGTGGATCACAGGCATCTTTTCTGTGAGTCTGTGGAGACACTGGCCAACGACGCAGCCCACGCATTAATCTCCGTAAGCCTTTGCTTTCTTACTCCATCACTATCTCTGGTAAATACCTTGCTAATATTTCCCTTCTTTCGAGCCCGCGCAGCAGGTACTCCCCAGGCTAAAAAACATGCAAATGTGGGCCTTCGTCTATGCTGATCGCAAGGCCAAGTACAAGAAGATGGCCCGTGCTAACGATCCGGCTCAAATTCAGGTGGAGCTGGATACGGAAATAGCCAAGTATGAGTCTCTCAAGGACTTATACAAAAAGACGGAGGGGGAGTTGAAGAAGTTGAAGGAGGATTTCGTGGCGGTGGAGAGCGCTCGAAACGGCTTGAGCGATGAGTTGGCCCGAGTGGGTGAGGGCTTTAAGAAGGCAGAGGCCGAGCGTGACAGCTGGAGAACGAGGGCTCTAGAGGCTGAGAGGAAGTTCAACGATACTATGAATGAATGGCCCCGCAGCCTTGAACGAGCGAGCAAGGAGGCCCTCATCAAGTTCTGTCACTCTAAGGCCTTCAACTTTGTGGCTTCCTTGCACTGCTTGGACGAGGCCTAGAAAGCCTTCAACCTTGCCATCGACCAGGGCATCCACAAGGGGCTAACCAACCCGGCTATGAGAGAGGCGGAAGGCACAGGGCTCATGTTCAATGAGCGCTGCGAGGAAGATGATGAAAATGAGGACGACCCCGCAGACTCCATTGCTGAACTGGAGTATGACTTCTTGGTTAAGCTCCTCCAAGACGAATACATGGATGCCCATCCAGCGAGTCATGCTCCTTAGCCCGCACAGAATGAACCACCCGAAAACGAGCCTCAAGTACCTGTCGGGAAGGATGCCCACGCCCCAGCTGCTGAGGGTGCCAACGCGATTGCCAATGAGCCCAACATCCCTCAAGCGCCTGAGCCACCAGCTGCCCTACCCCAAGAACCAGAAGGCCCCGTTTATGGCCCCGTGGCCCGGAACGTGCTGGTGGTTCTTGATGAAGATGTTGCTCCTGCCGCTTGAAGCTTTTCCTTATTTTAATGCTTTTCAGCTTTGTTAAGGAACTCATGGGCCGTTGAGCCTCTATTTTGTAGTTTAGGCGAAAACCTTTTATGAATGACAATTCCTCCTTTTCTTCAGAGTACTATGTTTCTTTACCATTTCTTTGATTGCGATTTTTCATCTTGCGATTGTTGTGGACAAATCTTGTAGTTGTAAGATTGTGTGTGAACATGCTTAGTGAAAATCGCATTATTCAGATAAAATCCTTGGAACTTGAAAGATTCCATTAAATAGTTCTGAAAAATCTATCTAAGTCTTGAGTAATTACGGGGGTCTTATGATGAGAATACCCCTCATTCAAAACTTTGTGTAAATTTCTGCTTTTGTTCTTAAAAATTTGGCTAAGTCTTGAGTACATACGCGGGTCTTACTGAGTGATCGCCCCTTACTCAAGACTGGTGAAATTTCTTCTTAATCCTAGAGATTTTGCTAAGTCTTGAGTGTTTACGAGGGTCTTACTGAGTGATTGCCCCCTACTCAAGACTTTGTGAATTTTCCTTTTATAACGACGTCGCTGTTGGGCGAGTGTGATAGTACTAGCCTCATCTTTTGATTCGCAAATGATCCCGCTTTCGAGCGCAAGGCGTTATGACAAACAACCAAGGCCTACTGGGATTTTTGTTGTGTTCTCCTTCCATTTTACTAAGTTGGTTGTGAGCGTTACCAGTCTACCCTTGTGAGGGCGTCCCCCCACGTGGAGTAGAAAGCTGGCAAGCGTAACCCATGTTCAATGCCAGTGATACATTACGCTCGTGAAGACGAGGAAAGTGGGATTTATACTATTATGAAAAATAAGGAAGCGTAAGATCCAAAGGTACTGAGAGGGTTATATCATATCTTACTTGCGATTTAGAGTACATAGGGCTCATTAACGAGGTGGTTACATTATTCTCAGAGATCTTTTAAACTTAAAACCGCCGAAGGTTGCATGCGTTCCAAGGGCGAGGCAAGCGCTCTCCTTGAAGTGTCTCCAGGGTGTAGGTGTTGTTAGCTCTGATTTGTATTACCTTGAACGGCGCTTCCCAGTTGGGGTCTAACTTCCCCACATGTCTGGATATTTCGACTTTCTTTAGAACCAAGTCTCCCAAATGTAAGGTTCTTTCCTTCACACGCTTGTTGTACTGTCGAGCCACAGTTGCCTTATACTGGTGCATCTTGGCCCAAGCTTGGTTTCTTTTTTCATCCAATAAGTCCAATTCCAGGCTTCTGTTACTCTCGTTAAGCTGAGGCTCGAAATAAGCTACACGAGCGGATTCATTTGCAATCTCAGCTGGTATCATTGCTTCTGACCCATATACGAGCGCGAAAGGCGTCTCGTCGGTGGCCGCTCGTGGGGTAGTGCGATAAGCCCAAAGCGCTCCTTGTAACTCTTCCGCCCATTCACTCTTTTTACTCTCCAGCATTGTTTTCAGGTGTTGTAAAATGACTCTGTTGGTGACCTCTGCTTGTCCATTGGCTTGGGGATGGCCTACGGAGGTAAAGCGTTGTTCGATCCCCAATTCCGAGCACCACTCTCGTGTGTCGGCAGCTATGAACTGGGATCCGTTATCAGAAATAAGCACTCTTGGAATGTTGTACCTGCATATGATGTTTTTCCAAATAAAATCCCTCACTACCCTGAAGGTGATTTTCGTCACGGCCTCAGCCTCGGCCCATTTGGTGAAATAATCGACAGCCAAAATGACAAACTTCTTCTGTCCAACAGCGATGGGCAAGGGGCCAACAATGTTTATTCCCCACTGGTCAAAGGGCCAGGAGACATCTATCGGGACCATTCGAGCGGCTGGCAGTTGAGGGAGATTGGAATGGAATTGACACTTTGGACACCTTTTGGAAAATTCGAGTGCATCATGCAGAACCGTGGGCCAATAAAACCCACTCCTCAGGATCTTCTTAGCCAGGATACGCCCTCCTGAGTGATTTCCGCAGCTCCCACTGTGAATGAGCTCAAGCGTTTCTTTCGCCTGCGAGGGCCTTAAACACCTCAACGGAGGTCCTTGAAACGATTTCTTGAACAGTCTCCCCTCAGAGTCCAAAGAGAATCGAGGGGCTTTGCTTCTTATTTTTCGAGCCTCTACCTTATCAGTGGGACATAAGCCGTCTCTAAGGAACCTGATGATGTCATCCATCCAATATGGTTCAAGCGGGTCGATCGTAACGACCGCCTCTTTGGCAATTTTCTCCTTGATCAGAGGCTCTTCCGTTCTGAGGAACGTCACCGAGCACCCGGAAGTGCCTTCCAATGCTGAAGCGAATTTTGAAAGAGCATCGGCACGCTCGTTCTCGGCTCGCGGGACTTGGAGCAAATGAAATTCTTTGAACTTTCCAATGATCTCCTTGGCTATGTTTAAGTACTGCATCATGGTGGTTTCTCGAGCCTCATAAATTCCTTCAATTTGGCTCGCTATTAACTGCGAATCCACATACGCAGTAATTCTGGAAGCCCCATTCTGAGAAGCAATCCTCAATCCCTGTACTAGGGCTTCATACTCTGCCTCATTATTTGTGACCTGAAAATCCAACCTGATCGCAAAGTCCAGCTCAATCCCATTGGGGTCTCTGAGGGCTGCCCCTGCTCGTCCCCCTTGAGAGGTTGAGGAACCATCCCTGTGCAGGACGGCAGGACCCATAATCCTTCGTCCTTGGGAACAACGGGCTCCAATCCAAAGCGCTCAACCAACAAGTCTGCTACAACCTGAGCCTGTATGGCAGTTCTGGGCTCGAAGCATAAATCAAATTGGCTCAATTCAATGGCCCATTTTATCAGTCTCTCTGACACGTCTGGTTTGGACAAAACTTGCCTCAAGGGTTGATCAGTGAGTACCGTTATTGAGTGTGCTTGAAAGTACGGCCTCAAACGTCTTGATGCGTTAATGAGGGCGAATACAAATTTCTCGATTTCCAAATATTTCTTCTCAGCTCCCTGTAGCGTCTTACTTAAGTAATAAACGGGCAAGTGTTTCCGTTCTCGTATAGCTATCAGCACAGCGCTCGTAGCCTCGGCCGAAACAGAAAGGTATATAAATAGTTCTTGCCTTCAATAGGTTTAGTCAGTAGCGGGGCACTCGCTACACTACCAAAAAAAACAGGATTAGTGACCGATTTTCAGTGACCGCTTGATCGGTCACTGATTTGTGACCGATCAGTGACCGATCAGTGACCGGTATAACATGCATATAATAATTAGTGACTGATCAGTGACCGCATAAATTTCAGTCACAAATCAGTCACTAATCGGTCGCTAATTGTGTGACCCATAACTAGTCGGTCACTAATCGGTCATTGATTTTCTGACCCAAAATTTAATCGGTCACTAATATTGTGACCGATTTCTATCAGTCACTGATCCGTCACAGATTTTTTAAATGTGGCATACCGCGGTCACTGATTTTGTGATCGCTATTTTATCGGTCACTGATTTTGAGAATCAAAATTAATCGGTCACTAATCGGTCATTAATTTTCTGACCTGATTTTTACCGAACATTGTACTTTTTATTATTTTAACAAAGTTAAATTTCAAATTTTTATATAGAATGAATAAATTAATCTTTATTAGATATTTTTATTTCGAGGGTATTCACTGAATTAAAATGATTTACATAAAAATTGATTCGGAATAATACATATTCTGAAAGAATATCTGGATCAATTTTGAATTGGACATAAGTTTCAATATTATATATTTTTCCTTTAGTAAAACTTGAGACCCTATTTACAAAGTATAAATTTGATCATTAATTATTTAATTAAATCTCTATCAAACATTGACTTTTCGTTCATTGATCAAAGTTAAATTTGATCATTAACTATTTAAATATGTTTCGCAATATTCATTGAATCAAAATGATTCACTTTATAATTGATTCGAAAATTCATACTCTAGAAAAATGTTAGAATCGATTCGTGAATTAGATAAATTTCAACTCTATTAAACTAAATTTAAAACTCGATTTAACTTTTTTGGATTAATTAAAAAAATATGCTTTGATGTATTCATTGAATCAAAATGATTCACCTGAAAATTGATTCGAAATTCATACTTTGAAAGAATGTTAGGAAAAGTTTCAAAATTTTATTAAATTTGATTTGAAACTGGACTTAACTTTGTTAAATTAATTTAAAGAAATATGCTTGGCAGTATTCATTGAATCAAAATGATCCACTTGAAAATTGATTCGTAATTCATACTTTGAAAGAATGATAGGATTGATTCGTGAATCAGATCAAGTTTCAAAATTTTATTCAATTTGATTTGAAACTCGACTTGTTACATTAATTTAAAGAAATATGCTTGGAAGTATTCACTAAATCAAAGTGATCCATTGGAGAATTAATTTGAAGTTCATACTTTGAAAGAATGTTAGAATCGATTCGTGAAACAAATCAAGTTTCAATTTCATTAAATTTAATTTAAAACTCGATTAAAACTTATTGATTACGTCTATTATGAATAACTAGTAACTTTGCACATTTGATGCATGTGCAAAAAAAAAAAATTATTATATAAATATATTAAAATTAAAATTTTGTAAATATATAATCTATAGTTATTTTTAATATATTCACTAATTATGATAAATAAATAAATAAATAGTATAAGATAATATCATATTAATAATTATAAAATTTTAATCTATAAGTGAAAAGTGATAAAAATTATAATAAGAAAAAGAAAAAAAATGCAAGTGATGAGGAAAAAAAAAAAGAAAAAAAGAGAGAAGTTAAAGAAAAGAAATGAAGGGAGGATGTGATTAAATGAGATTATAATTAGGTGAAACCTATTAAATATTATAATATATATATATATTTTTGGTCAATATAATATTATAATATATAATTTTAAGTCTACTAAATAATATAATATAAGTATAGTAAATAATATACTATATAATTTACTGAAATGTTTCACTCTCCCTCCAAACTCAACTTTATTCCCACCTATTTTATTAGAATATCTCGTTTTCCCCCCAAAATGAAATCTCATTCTATTCTAATCACTTTCCCTTCCCAAAATTCAACATTTCATTCTTCCCCCAATTTCCTAAATATAACCGATTGAAGATAAAGCCCCAACTCTTCTTCTCTTTCCCCTTCCCGCACCTCCTCTCAGCGGTGAATCCGACGCCGCCGTTCACCTCCTTGCTGCTTCGCCCGCCCCTACTCGCGCCTTCCCGTGCCTCCTTCCTGCCCCGCCTCTCCCCGGTGGAGAGGGTGTGGGAGTTTTATCGGGAGATGAGGTGCTGCTTTGAGGAGGCGGAGAAAGAGGGTTCGCCGGCGATGGCGTTGAATAGAAAGCACTTGCACTGGATTCACTCCGCTCACCCCTCCTCCAGCAGGCTCCGACGACCAGGTGAGTTAGGGAAAAACTCATATCTGGATTAGTGTTTTTATGATTTTGGATTAAATATTCAATTTTTTTAATGTTTTTTGCAGTTTTGTTGAATTTATTTTGTGGGTAGTTTTTGTCTTCTTGTTAAAGGCCTACGGTGGAGGTGAAAGGTCATAAAGCCCATGGTCTGATTCCTAAGCCTGGTGTTACTGTTACTGTTATTGCAAGAGTAAGACTCCCTTTTTGGTCAGTGATAGATGTTGGATCCTGGTTAAATTGATGTTCCTAGTGTTAGATATCTGCTAAAATATGTTGAGCTGCCTAGAGTAATTCTTGCTTGTTCTTGGGATGTGGGGTTGCCATGTGGAGATTTATGTAAATTCATGGGATTGATAAAGATATATTCCAGAGTGGAAAGGGGATCAAAGAGTTGGAACGCAAAATATGTGGAGTGGATTATTGAGTGATAGGTTACAAAGGTGATGGCTAAAGTGGTCGCACAATGATGAGGCATTGTATCAATAGCAATAAGGTAAATGTTATATTTTGAAGTGAATTTTATTGTTATTTACTATGATATTTTCTAATATTCTTTTCCATGCTATAATTACTTTTCCATATTCTTTTGGCAGATTGATTGAGTAACTTGTTACAGAATCAAACCATCTATTGTGATATGCTATGATTTATACAATGTACATTATGTTTTTCTAAGTGAATATTGTCCTGATATTGGCAGAAATAACTCTGTTCAGCAATGATCATATCATGTTTTTCAGTTACAGCAAGAAATCGTTAAAGTCAGCCCCATCTATAAGCTTACCATTATTTACACGTTGTTATCCACTTAATGGATGTACTATATAGGGGACGTTTCTGTAATTTTCCAAATCTCAGTTGAAGTTTATGTAATTAGGTAAGAGTAATCCTCCCAACTGTATATTCAAGTTGAGCCTATTAATACAAAAAATAATGTGCGTATGAATGAAACCTTTTCAAAGATACCTTTTTCTATAATTAGAACACACTCTTAAAACGTATGTTACTATGAATATATACACAACAACGGCGTATGCGTTGTTGTATTTCTCACTTTTTATTCGTGATATTATGATTCATACAATTTATATTGTATTTTTGTAAGTGAAATCTTGTCTGAGAATTGATAGAAATAACTTTGTTCAGCTAGGATCTTATAGTGAAGGTATTCAGTTACAGCAGGAAATATAAGATTTCATTATTTACGTTGTTATCCACTAATGTAAAGTCTCTCTTATGGGGGATTTTCCTGTAGGTTAGAGTAATCCTCTCTTAGCTAGGGAAAATTCTATCCCAGACCTTAAATTTTGTATGTTATATTTACTTCTAATATGTATTATGATGCTTAACAATGCCATTTTGTCTCTCTTTTTCCTGTTACAGATGGCTAGAACTCAGAAGAACAAAGCCTTTAGTTTTGATCTCAGTTGTAAATTTGTCGGCATAGGCATTTGGTTTTGGGAGCATTTCATTTCAATTGCAAGGAATTGGTATTTCTACCAAGAAAATGGGCCAACCAACATAGAGGTAAAGGTTTGTTTGTAACTATAATCCAATTGGTTGTTGATGGTTGTTGATTTGTTAGAGACTAATCCCTTGTCAGTTGGAATTTCTGCAACTTTGTTTAATCACATATTGTTTGTTGCTCAAGGTTTTGATATGTTGGCTAATGCATTTACTTTCATTGGAAATCTTGTAAGTGATATGATATTGATGATTTGCTGGTAATAGCATTGATATTTCTTCTTTAGTGCAAGAATCTCTCTTAATGGAAATTGGCTAAGGATAATAACACGCCTATTCAAGGATAATAACTGAGTGTTTAGAATGAGAAAACTCCAGTTTCCTTAATCCATGAGTTGATGCAGTGTCTTGGTTAGTTAAAGTTAGGCTCATGATCAGCAAAAGCATCTAATTTCTGCATCATGACTTTTCAAGGTAAATGGAAGTATTCATCAATTATTTAGCTTTTCAAGGTGATGATGATCCTCGTGTTCAACTAAATTTCCCTGCATCATTCACCATATAATTTTCTTGGAGTTCAATTTTCTGCCATGTCACAAGGCATTTTTTTTCTTTCTAATTGATTTATTGCATGTTATATATACTTTGAAGTCCTGAAGCATTTCTCAACAGTTTATTGTTTCTTATTTTTGTTTAACAAGAAAGATTTGTGATCAACATATTTAGGATTGATGCAAAGTACTGGTTTATGGAAACACAAGAAGGAACTTTCAGTTTTGGTGGACCTAGATGCAGGAGGATCAAGTTTAGCGGAGGACCAGATTCAGTTTGGGTAAGAAACATTAAAAATAATTTCTACTTTGAGATGGTGAATTTGACATTTCTTTCATTTGTGATTGTGGTATTGATGATATATTTGTCAATTTCGCAAGTTATTGTTTGACATTATTTTGGAAAAGATGGATTCAGGATTTAATTTCATGTAGGAATAATTGATTTGTGATTCTTATGACATTATTGGTATTGGTTAATTTGATGCTCTCTCGGGAATATGTGCCTATTCTTTTGAGAAAAATTTCAGATGTAGATATTGATGTTTAATGTTGTTTTACGTGTAGAAATTGTTTGTAAATGAGTTATTATCAATATTTTTTTAGTTTGTCAAAGTTTTTATACTTACAATTTATTGATATTATTAAGGAAGCAAGAAAGATAGCCGGAGAGATAGAAAGTGGTCAACGAGGCAAGACAAAGAAGACGTTTTATTGATGACGTTGGCCAAGTGCCCGGAGAGATTGAACATTTTAGAAGAAGCTAATACAACACAAGTAGAAGTTTTTTGAAGTTTTACATGTAATATATGAAGGTGATTGAAAAGTTTTGATGAAAAACTTTTTTGATTTGTTTATTAGTGGTTTGAGAAATTTTACTTTTAATTTGATAATTTGTAACGATGATTATGGAATTATATTAGAATTTTATAAATTTAATTTCATATTATTACTTTTGTTTATTATGATTAGATTTTTAATTGATGCATATGAATAATAGAGGAATAAAAAATACTATTTTTAATAATATAAAATTAGTAAATTAGTTAAATAAGACCACTAATCACAAAAACAAAAATCTATTGGAGAAAATTAGTGACCGACCTGAGTGATGAAAAATAGAAAATTTTTAGTGACCGATTGTAAGCGGTCACTGAATTAGTGACTGTTTTGTGACCGACTTAACAAAACAAAAAAATTTGGTTAGTGACCGTCTTTTTTATATCAGTGACCGATATATCGGTCACTAATTTAGTGACTGATAAAAATTGGCCACTGAATAAATTAGTTACGAGGGTTTTACCAACCGATCGTGATCGGTCACTGATGTCAATCAGTGACCGATTTTTATAGGATTAGTGACCGATATGGCGGTCACTAATCCTGTTTTTTTTTGTAGTGCTAGATAAGCCTTCATGTCTTGCAATGCTCTCTCACACTCCTCAGTCCAAGCAAAATTCCGGGCATTCCTCAAAATCTTGAAGAAGGGAAGATTCCTATCCGCCGAGCGCGAGATGAATCTGTTCAAGGAGATGATCTTTCCGACCAATACTTGCACTTCTCGGAGATTTCGAGGGGAGGGGATTTCCAAGATAGCCTTGATCTTCTCCGGGTTGGCTTCAATTCCTCTCTGACTGACCATGTAACCCAAGAACTTTCCCCCTTGTACCCCAAAGGTGCATTTTGAAGGGTTCAATTTCATCCCATACTGTCGTAGGATTGAAAAAGTACGCTTGAGATCCTCCAGATGCGAGTCCTGACGCTCGCTTTTAACAATCATATCGTCTACATAAACTTCTATGAACCCTCCAAGTTCACTTTCAAACATCTTGTTGACGAGCCGCTGATACGTGGCTCCGACGTTCTTCAGCCCAAAAGGCATGACCAGGAAGCAATACACCCCCAGATGAACAACGAATGAAGTTTTGGGGTGGTCTTCCGGAGCCATAAAGATCTGATAGTATCCTTGAAAAGCGTCCATCATGCTCATTAGTTCGCATCCAGCGGTCGAATCCACCAGTTGGTCTATCCGAGGCAGCGGGTAAGGATCCTTAGGGCAAGCCTTGTTAAGATCAGTGAAATCATTGCACATTCGCCACTTGTTCGCACTCTTAGGGACCAACACCACATTGCATAACCATTCTGGGTATAATATGGGCTCGATATATTGAGCCTCCAAGAGTTTACTAACCTCTTCTTCGATGACCTTCCTTCGAAAGCCGTGTATGTCCCGTTTCTTCTGTTTGATGGGCTTGAATGAAGGGTCCACGTTAAGCCTGTGGACAATGACGCTTGGATCAATCCCTGTGAGGTCAGAGGCTTTCCACGCAAATACATCAATGTTCTCTCTGAGGAAGTCAATCATCATGATCTGAGAGGGCCCTGAGAGGTTGGACCCTATTTGAGTAGTTTTATCCTTGTTTCCGGGTTCCAGTTCAATAGAAAGGAACTTTTCCGAGGGTTCAATCCTTATTTCCGGGCGGAGAAGTTCGAGCGCCCTCTTTTTTCCGATCAAACTCTCACCAGGAGCGGGCTCACCCTTCTCCCGCTCGTCTCCCTCTGAGGATGATTCTTCGACTGTCCCTGGCGGGGTACTCTCGAGGGGATTCTTGGTGCTAGCATCCTTCCTCTTTTTGTTCTTCTTCTTATATAACTTGGCCCTCTTGCGTATTGGGCCATCCTCGTCTAGGTTGGGAAAGTCAACAGAATTTTTGGTGGATCCGATCTGAAAGGTTTTCTCCGCCCTAGGCTTTCTGAGGGACAACATGTAACATTCCCAAGCCTCTCGCACATTGCACAGTACTTCTCCAACGCCCTCGGCGGTGGGGAACTTGATCTTTTGGTGATAGGTGGAGATGATGGCTTTGAAATCAACGAGGGCTGGGCGCCCAATTATGATGTTATAGGGAATATCAATCTCTACCACGGCGTATGTGACTGTGAGCGTCCTACGCTGGGGGGCTCGGCCAAATGAGGTGGCCAGACGTATTTGCCCTCGTGGGATAACTTCTGATCCCCCAAAGCCAACGAGAGCCGTTTTGAGAGGTTCGAGAGGGAGGTCAGCATTCATCTTTAAAAATGTGGAGTAAGGCAAAACATTAACAGAGCTTCCACTATCCACCAATACCCTTTTTACAACATGGTTGTGGGCATCAACACTAACCACCATGGGGCAGTCAGAAGTTTCACCTTCCCCATGGGGCGTTACAATGTGCTCTAGATCCCTATCATCAAAGCCTATTACATCATTCTCTCGGGAGTGCTGATCCTTGACCTTTTGTATAGCATAAACAGACTTGGGCATGGATGAGCGTTGGTCGTAACTCCGGACATACCTCCGCCGAGCGGCATTGGAATCTCCCCCTGAAGAGTCTCCCGCTATCATGTTGATGACCGCAAAAGGCGTATTCTCCTGGTCAGGGGCCTTTCCTTTATTGCCCCGATGGCTGCTGGTCTCAGGGGGGCCTCTTCCTTGTGGACTCCTTGACCGGGACGGGCTCCTTCTTCTTTCCCTGGAACGATCCCGACAGCGCTCATCAAAGCGTTCCAGAATTTTCACAAATTCCTTCAGATGCCCCCCCGCAACGAGCCTCTGAATCTCAGCTTCCAGCTGGCGACATTCATCCGTGTCGTGCCCCTTATGCTTATGGAAGGCACAGTACTTGTTGGAACGTTTCAGCGACTCAGTCTCTCTCATCTTGATGGGTCTCTTAAAGAGCTTTTTGTCAGAGAGGTTATAGACCTCGGAGTTCGGTCGGGTAAGTGGAATACGCTCGAAACGTCGAGGGGGCAGCGGCGACCTTTTGCGCTCCTGATGACGCTCTTTCTTAACAGTGATCTCGCGCCCTCGTTCAGGGTGGCGCTCATTTCTTGCTGGGCTGTGATGTCTGGGCCCATTCGTCCCGTACATGTCTTCGAGCGCGAAAAACGGCTCGACCACCTCCCTTAAGGCCATAAGTGTCCCTGGTCTTCTCTCCACGATAGCATCAGCAAATTTCTTGCTCACATATTGCTTGTGATCCACAGCCTGAAAGAGCACCGGGATCAAGAAGTCCATGGACGGCCTTTCCACTTGCAGAATTTCTTTGTTGAAGCGGGCGAAGAACGAGCGGAGAGACTCATTCTTGCCCTGAACCACGTTGTAAAGGGCCGTGGGCGCAGTGACTGGGGCCTTCAGAGAATTGAAGTGGTTGAGGAAAGTGTCAGCTAACTCTTTGTAGGAGTGTATCGACCGTGGGGGCAGTCTCTTGTACCACTCCTGTGCCATTCCTACTAGGGAAGTGATAAAAACCTTGGCCCAATAGTTGCTGGAATGCTCGTAGAGGTGCATCAGATGTAAAAAATGATCCAAATGTTCTGCCGGATCGGTTGTACCGTCGTAGCGGTTGATAGAAGTGGGGATTTTGGCCATTCCTGCTTGGGCCATCAAAACTTCTTCCACGAGGGGGGAGCCCCTCGCTAACGGATGATAGTCGTAAGTGCAGAAGTTCTCATCCGGTTCCTTTCGGCCAGGGACCTGCGGCTGTCGGTCCTTGGGACGAGCGTCTCTGTCATCGGCTCATTCATCCCTGCTGTGGGAGATCTGAGACCGTGCTCGAGAGAGCTGTCCGACCATGTCCTTCAAACCCTGCAGCTGGTCTTGCACAGCCGCGAGGAGGTTAGGGTTTGCATCCCCTTCTCTGTCTCCTTGCCTGGCGGCACGGGAAACCCTCCTGGAAACGTGGGAGTCCCCTTCATTCTCGTTGACCCTCTCAGTGGGCTCCCTGTTTCTATCTACAGGGGGTTGCACGTTTTCGCCTTGGCGGGGCGCTTCATTAACTGGTGGCAGCGGTGGCGGCACCCTTAGGACGGCCTGAGTTTCCCTAATAGGGAAAGTTTGCAATCCGCCCAAAGGGGCGGCGGTTTGAGTGGCCTGCCCAGAGGGGAAGTACATGGAATGGAATCTTTCCCATGCCCCCTGAGCCGCCTGAACCTCACACTGGGCATAAAGAGCCCTCAATTGCTAAGTAGTTAGTGGAGGTAACTCTACTCCTTCGACCTCCCTGGGAATCACCACAGGGAGCTGGATTTGGCCGGCGAGGTACGGTTGAACCGGCGGCACCATAACAGTGGGAGTAAGCGTGTATCCCGAAGGCGGCATCATGTAACCTTGGCCTCCTGGGTTTGCATGGGCATGTACCCATTGAGTTTGGGGAGACTGTGAAAGAGCAGAGCGAGGAATTCCTCCGGCGGCGCCGGAAGCTGGTGGTGCCGGCGGTGCTGGTGGGGGAACGGAAGATTCTGCCTGCGTGGTCACCCCAGTGGGGGGTACCCCACCTTCAGTGACGGTAGGGGGTGGGCCTCCGCCCACAGGGATGGAGGGAACGATGGTGTTGACATCATGGGAAGTGTTATCTCCTCCTCCCGCAGTGCTGGACCTTGTAGCAACCATAGTTGTGAAGATTTCGGGGTGTTTGCTTTTCAACTAGCAGAAGAGAAGAAAGAGGCTGAGAGCTGGTTTCCCACAGACGGCGCAAAAAATGATGGGTTCCAAATATGAGGGTTAGAATCCGATCACTTTAGAATTTATTTGAGTGGGGAAACAGCCGGAAGGTACGTCGGAAAAGAGGGGGGTTCTACCTGCTAGGACAAACACAAGAAAAGTTAGCAGGCCAAGCTGGGGGAACTGGGGGTGATTCCCAGTTTGGCTCTCCGACGCTCAAGTCAGGCGATGATCTGAAAGAGGAAATGTAAGCTAAGGAGGAGTTGCAGTAATGGAGATTGCTTACCGTGAAGGAGATGAAGACTCCTATTTATAGTTGAGGGTCAGGGACACTTTGGTCATTTGCCGCATGTGGTCCTGGCCGAATGTTGCCCTAACACGTGGCGCTGTGAGAGAGAAACCTAGGAGGAATCTTCTGCAAAAGCTGCTGGAAGTTAGTGTTGGCAACAGTGGCAGGTGCGCGGGCATGTACGATGTGTCTGAGAACCGTTTAAGAGGTTGGTAACGAGGGCTTAAGAGCGCGCTCGTGACAACCAGAAGCCTTGGAGGCCAAGATATCCGCTAGGGGATGAGGGCTGGAGCTTGTCGTAAGAGATTGAAGCAGGAGCCTCTCCGAGGGAGTGTAGCGCTCGAAGTAGACCTACTTAGATTGATTGAGGTACTACTCATGCTGTATCAACGACGCTTGTGGAAGAGCGGTAAGAGCAATATTGTTGATGCACACGTATCCACAACAGAGCTGACACGTGTCCTTGCAGGATGTCAACGCTCGTATACGTTTGATGCAATCTTGGAGAGGCAAGTGTCATCATCCCAAGGCGCCACGTGCCGAGAAAGTGGATGAGCGTGTTTTGACCCCATCATCTACATTATTTAGTCTGAATGTTGGAATATTTTATTATATAAAAACTTCTTTGTGGTGTAGATTACCGTGTACATTAATAGAGGAAATAAAATGGTTGTTCTTATTAAAAATATAGAAAATTCTTTTCTAACGGTCAATAAGAAATAAATTTTTATACAAACAAATCACAATCATTAGATTGGTACCATTAGCTTAGCCGTAATATTTAACTACTTATTCTTTTTATATTGTTTTCTTTTCTTTTTTTTTTTTTACATAATTTATTTATAGTTGATCCTCACATTCTCAAAAATTATGTTTTTTTGCAACTTAATCTTTTAAAACCATTTTCATCGTTCATCTCCAATTTCCTTGGATACATCTTCCATCTAAAAAATTAACTAAAAAAAACAAAAAATTTCAAATATTGTAAATTGTGTGCATGAGAAAATATAAATATTTTATATTATAAAGTTATTTTATAATATAAAATTTATTTTTTCAAGTAATTAATACCTGTTCACACAACACGTTAGTTCTTCTTAATAGCTTTTAAGTATGAACTTCTTAAAAAAAATAAATAAGTATGAATCAACAGACAATTTTTTTTTTCAAGACAAGGTTCTGGGTTCTAATCCCACTTAGGTGTGCGTGTGTTTAAAAAAAAAATGAACTTTTTAGAGAAAAAAAGAAATAAAGAAAGAAAAGGAAAAAATGAAAAAGGAATTTTAAACAAAGAGAAACACACAAGTTTGTGATATGATTTATACATGTATGTTAAGTGTGAATTCATGATTTAGTTTTGATTTTGCTATAAATTCTTGATTTACCTAGGATTTTATTAGATTCTTTAACAAAAAAATTAATGATTTTTTTTTCTTTTACGATTTTCCCTACAAGTTTGATAATTTTTACTAGAATCCTAATCATATAGATTAGTTATTTTCTTATATTTTTAAAATTTTAAATTTATTGGGGCTTTGTGATAATATTAATACTTAAGAGTTTTACTTTGTATAAATGATTATTTATAACTAATATTTATGAGAAAAAAGACGATAATTAATTGTCTGTGAGAAAAAATCCCACAAACATTTGTGAGATAAACATAATCCTAAAAATATACATACATAAAGAGGCAGAAGAATCATTTTTATCATGAAAAATGCACGATTTTTTGAAGCAACGCACATAAAATACACAGAGTGTGTTATAATCTCACTCTTCATATTATAAGTATATGTATGAAACAAAAAATAAACATAAAATTTGAAAAAGTTCATTACTAAGTTGATGGATTTTTTTAGGCATATTTAAATTTTCTTTTTAAAATATGATTCAATATCTTTTAAGTTCAGATTACACCATTTTATTAGATGTGTAAATTTATGAGCTTCTTGATAAAAACTTAAGCTTATCACATAAAAAATGAAACAAAGAAAATTGGATTCTCACACCTGTTTCGGTTTTTCACCTCTTTTATAATGTTAATTTCAAATACTGCGGCAAATTAAATTAAACCTAATCTAATTTCGGTAATTTAATATAGTCATCTAGGAGAAAATAAATCGAAGGAAGATAAATTAATTTTTCTTATTTTAATTGTACAAAATTGACCTTTAATTTAAGTTTTTCTTATTAAAGTTTGACTTGTAAGAATGTTTTTTAATAGTAAACGAGGCGTGTCATTCAAATTATATGTGGACAAAAATATCCCCTACAAAATATGACGAAACTTACTAATAATAATTGTAATTGTCAGTGTCACGAATTTAAGGCACTTATCTATCGACTATCAGGCATCAGCTATCAATTCCGCTTTCCGAAGCGTCGACTTCTAACTTTTGTTGACTTCACTTTTGGAATATTTAATCTTGCTGTTTTGTATTTTTTAAAAAAAAAAGTGCCTGTTATTGGATAAAGAATTTATAAAATTATTTTATTTTTATGTCTTTTTCAATTTTGTACCATATGTTTTGAAATAAAAGTTCATACTTCATATTTAGAGTTTCTTCAAGAAAATTAAAAGGAATTCACACACACACATATATATATCTATATATATGTATGAAACAATGAGAAATAATAATAAAAGATTACACAATTAGGTATTTAAAAAACCCAAAAAACAAAAAATTACAGACATTTAAATCAAAATTAAACCAACACAAATGACGGTGTATGATTATGACTATGTGTACTGTGTAGGCATGCAGCAACATATAATATACGGGCCACAATAATATCCAGCATCTTATGGCATATGCCCTAATATGTCAACTCTTATTGCTTCCTTAAATTAATCTTTGACATTACATATTTATATTAGTATATATATATATATATATATATATATGTACAATTTGATACTACTCTCGTTAATAATGATGCAGAATGCAGATGATGTCCGTAAACCGTACTCTTTGAAGCAATCCTATCTACATCTGCTGGCAAATGTTATATATATGGGAAACATGTGTTTCACTATATATCTATTATCATCTTTGCCCTTTCATATAATAGTTCGTAACTTAGGTGAAAATGCAACAAAAATCGAGGTTCAATATTTATATATATATATTCATTAATAGAATAAAGTTTTAATAGATGATAGTTGCATTCTCATATAGTCAAATACGATATTTCTAAATAAATTAGTATAGCGTTGAAATGACTAATTCGTGGTGTAAATGCTATGAATAATAACCTTTAATTAGTATTCAATCTTTTCCTTTTCTTTTTCGGTGCCAAGTGTGATATGAAGCTAGTTTTGAGATTTGTATATTTTAATCTTTGCCATTAACATCTCAACATGTAATCAATATCATGCAATTAATATTCTAATGAAAAAGTCATAAGATTGAGGCAATTTGCATAAATGTTTGCAAAGGGGACTATCTTATTAAATATCCTTCGATGTTGAGTGATAACATACCTTGCAGGATTTATTAGTAATTAATCCGATCGAATATTCTGTTTCATTTTTCATATTTCATAAGTTAAATAAACAACACACCTGAATATATAAATACTTTTAAAAATATTATTTTTTCGTATCATATCATATTATGTCATGTTGGATATTTATATCAAAAACTCTTCATATGAAAATTTTAAAAAAAAATTTACATCGTTGTACTGGTGTTATGTCATTCATATCGCCGTGTTCAAATCTATAAACAATAGTTATGCAGTACGGAAATTGAAACAGAGGATTTTATACCAAGATCGAATGCCTCTAGTTGCAGTTTGACTTCTAATAAAAGATTAAACAAAACCTAATTGTTTTATTTTTAATTTTTAATAAAGTCAAACGCATAGATTAAGTTTCTTTGTGACAATATGTCCAACCTGAAGCTTATAAGTCCTTCCTATTTCTGGACATCCACTCACTAAAAAGAAATTATAAATTAATTAGAATATACCTCGCATATAATCATTCTTGAAACTGACTTAATAATCCATAATGGCAATAATTAAAATAATTTGTAGCTGCAGCTGGCAATACACGTACTTTTTATAAATATTTTAATAGTGTAATCAGTAACATAATTTTTTATAAATGAATCTCTGTTATAAATACACGTACGTACATTAATTTGTTAATTTTGCCTCATTTGTATGCACGTCGACTTACAAATATATACTAATATAGTAAGAAAGGTCAACAGCTCTAGATTTACTATGGTAGCAACTAGAAAGCTTTGTGTAATTTGGGTTTGTCTTTTGGGTTAATCGTTGGGGTGCTTTGCACTTTAATACCCAACCTTTCAAATTTTACACTTTAGTATTCAATCTTTGAATTTTATTGCACTTAAATGAACAATTTCAAACGCGTCATTTTCTTATTGGTCGGTTGGGTACAAGCTAGTGTCATTTTCTTATTGGTTATGGGCACTTAAGTGCAACAAAATTCAATGATTTGTTACTAAAATGTAAAATTTCAAAGGTTGAGTATGAAAGTGTAGAACACCCCAAACGATAAGGTGAAAAAAAGATTAACTCTGTTTTTAATTATTAATCTTATAATATACTTGAAAATTGAAATTATTCGAGAAAATGAGTCCATCGATTCTCGAACAAGAATATTTAAGAAATAAGGTTTTAACTTTAATCAAGCACTACTAGTAATTTTTGCGGAAATAATTAGTAAGCTATAGACTCTAAAAGAGTAGTTTAACATAGAAACTTCTTTCGGTGTTACCTATACTATATATTAAGCCAAAGAGATAAATGCGATGCCATGAACTCTTAATACTTTTAGTAATTTTTTTTCTCTTCTTAATTCCTCTTTTCTCTCAACTCAATTTAATTCTTTTTTTCTAATAAATATCTTAATATTTATTTTATCTTTTTTTTCCCTCATACTTTGTAAGTTATATTTTAATATTATTTTTATTAATATAATATTATCAAAATATATTTATATAATTTAATAGTTATATTATAAATAATTATAAACTATATATTAATAAGAATTTAATTTTAATAAATTTAAATAATAATAATTATTTTGTTGCACACGTATAGAGAGTTTGCAGAAAATTATTAGTTTCTAATAATGACGGTACAATTTTATTTTATTTTTATTATCCTATTAAGAGCCATATACAAACAGTCGTTATTATTGCACATGCAAACTACTAATTTTAAAAATGTTAGTATATGATTAAAAAATATCACCACAAACTTTAAAAAATATCACGAAATGGTAACATTATGGTAAACATTATTGTGTTCAGTGCTCTTTTGGTTGATGTCATCATTTTCAGTTAACTTAGTAAAATTATGAGAAAAGATACGCAAATGGTGTTACATCTCTTGTCACATTTCAGAGATAACACAACAAATGCATGCAATCCACAATAAGCTATACTTAATCTTTGCTGCTATTAGAAGATATAGCACCATTTCAAATAGACCCATCTAATCTGAAATAGACGAACACTTGCATCAATTCAACAACTACACAATTTAATTAGATAAGGATGATTGAACCCACAACAAGAACAAGATCATTTTATGTGATTCCAGCTTTTGAGTGCAAGATCATTTTACAACATGAGCAGTCACAAATGAAAACTGTCGTTTTTACCTTCCATCCCTTACAAGATCAATGGCATCACGGTCTTTTCATTTTTCCAATCCTATAATTAGGGTCACAAAAAATCTTTTCGACAAAAAGTTTCACAATCATTCGATATTTGCCAGAATTACACATTTGAGTAAAACAAAATAAAATTATTATAGGTTTATCTAGTTCTCTCGTGAGAAGAAATCTTACATATTTTGTTCCGGCCTTTACTAACTTCCCAAACAGGCACAACAATCCTAAAAAAAATGCCTTCTTAATTTTACATTACTACTGTTTCTGAAAATTATCTTCGATTTCATCTATGCTTGTTGGCTTTCAGGTGCATATTATAACGAGTGTTGGTGCTTAGGACTTGCAATTCAAAGGAAGTGCTTATACTCGTTTTCCTCCTGAACCTAATGAATATCTGCATATAAGTCCTGCATGCGAAGGTGTTTTTTTTTTTTGCCAAATTATTCTGTAAAGTAGCTAGTTTGAATTTGGAAATTCAGTTCTTGTTCTTTATTGGATACTCCAATTTTGTAGGCTTTGTTTGTGGATTAATTAGCAAACTTCTCTCCCCCTTTCTCTTTCTGGAATAATCTTTTGATTTATATTGTGTGTTGTGTTGTCAAAAATGCAATTGTATTAATCTATTGCATTCTGTTTTCTTTCGGGTGTATGTTTAAGATTTTCTCTTTCTACTCCTGAAAGATGAAGGTTTTTGAGACGATTGGTTATACACAGTGCCAATAGAAGCAGCATTAATTTTATTCATGAACACAGTCTAACGAGATAATTCCCTGCTTCATTTTTAAGTTATTTATGTCGTTTCTTACCATATAAGAGAGGAACTGAACGAGGACCTCTCGTACTACAATGGTTGTTTTAAATGAATTGAAGGTTTGTAATAACTGTTTTTCTTCTTGTATGCATCATTATTTGGAGTTAGCTTATGTAAACTAATTTTGATTAATCATGTTCATGTAATTAAGGTTGTCATTATAGACATGGATGCCCTTATTATAAGGACCTAGATGCGAAGATACGGCAACATTTGTATTGATGTCTATTCTAACCTGTAAAGTTGTTTTCCTAAATTGCTTCTTTAAACTTACTTTACGTTGGTGGAGATTAAAAATATTTTCATAATTAATTGAAAACATATTAGATTTATAAATAACGACTTTTTACTATTAAATTCACACTAATTGATAGTATGAAATCATTTTTTAAGGTTATATAACTATTAATGACAACTTTAGTTGAAAAGGCTATACGAGAGAAAGGGCAAAAAAAATAGCTATGTACTAACTAGTAACTAAGACGTCATATATTTTTCAAATTTATGTATAAAATAGTAATGTACTAATTAAAGATGTCATATATTTTTTAAATCTATGTATATTTCAATAAATTAGTTAAAAGGTATGACCCAAAGTCTTCCAATGGACAAATAAATTTCATTAGTGAAAAATGTGCCTTAAATAGAAATTTAGTTATTTATCTTATAAATTAAACAATAAATTAAAAAAAAAAAAACCTTAAACGCAAGGGAAAGCATAAAATATATTTTTAGTTAATTGAATCTTAATTATAAACTAAATTTTAGCATGAGAGTTTTTTGATTTTTTCTAATATAACTTTGACCATATAGTCGAAGTTTAGGGCTTTTCTATTGATTTTGAAACCAAGGTTTTAGAGCATGATAAATTATTGAAATTTGATACTATGATTTGTGAAATTTTGATAGAATATTTAATTTAAAATTGATAAATAACAAAAGCATATTGCAAAAATTATATAAATTCTTTTTAAGGTTGTTGCTTTCATATTTATCATTTGTGTGCTGTGCAGTTTCGTAAGACAGTACGATCGATGCATAATGATCGATGCATAGTGAATTTCATTTTAGTCGTTAATTGATGTGAAGATTTCATATTCCCGATTTATTGCGTCTTTTATACACATTAATACAATGTTGAACTCATGAAAACAATTAAAAATATTTTTTATTATTATATTTGATTTATGTATATATGTTAAATTCATTATATAATTGTTAATGTTTTCGTAAATAACATGGAGCACATATTAATAATAATATAGTAAAAACGTCAACAGCTAAAGTTCAGATGATTTCAATTTAGCAAGCGATGCGTTATTAGTTTTTCTTTTTTTTTTGAATTGTTAATATATATTAATAATATACTTGATATTATTAACAATATCTACCAAACGAATACATAGATTCTCGAACAAGAATATTTAAGCAGTAAGGAACTAATCAAGCACCTCTATTAATTTTTGTGGAAATAATTAGCAATTTATGAACTCGCAAAGAACAGGCCAACATAGGAAGTTTCTTTCGATGCTATTTTTAATAACGATCATACAAAAAAATTTCCTAAATTACTATCACATCAATAGCGATAAACGAGTTTTTTCTTAAATTACTATCAAATCAAGAGCAATATACAAACACATCGTTACTGCACAACACCAAATAGTGTTAAAAATATTCGTACATGATCAGAAAATATCAAGAAATGGTTACATAGTATTTTGGTTGATGTTATCATTTTCAGTTAACTCGGTACAGTTTAAATCTTTGAAACTATTAGAAGACATAACACCATTTAAAATACACCAATCTAATCTGCAATAGACAAACCCTTACACCAATGCATTAACTACACAACTTAAGAGAAGGATGATTGAACCCACAAGAAGAACAAGATCACTTTACAACATTAGGCAGTCACAAACTGAGGAACAAAAAACATGACGATTTTACCCTTCGTCGGTTTTACCTTCCATCCCCTACACGAATGGCATCACGGTCTTTCCATTTTTCCGGTCCAATAATTAGGGTCACAAAAAATCTTTTCGACAAAAAGTTTCACAGCTCCCTCATTCGATATTTGCCAGAATTACATGTTTCAGTAAAAAAAAATTATTACAGATTTCCCGAGTTCTCTCCTGGGAAGAAATCTTATATATTTCGTTCCGGCCACTACTAACTTCCCAAACAGGCACAACAATTCTTAGAAAATGCCCTAAAGTGTCATATACCTTGGATCATCTTAAGCTAATTGCATATCTCATCCTATTTTTGTGCCAAGAAATGACTGCAAGGGCAAATAGAAACAGAAGTACCGTTAATGAAGTAGGGTTAGGGTGAACTTCCTCATAATGAAATTATTTCTAAGTTTTAATATGTTGTTGACAGTCCAGTAAATGTTAATAGCATCCCATTCTTATTTTTTTTTTTGAAAATTTGACCAAAATGCCAACTTGATTATTTATGTTATTTTTCTGCGTGAATGTGTGCAATGCTTATATAATGTTCTTTTTTAATTATAAATCATAGCACACACCACTGTGAAGAAATATCAGGAATAACACAATTAGGGGTGTGAATAGACAATTGAAAGCAATCTCGTATTACATGTTACGCACTGGAAACATAATATTTCAAAGTAGTTTTGTGCATCTGTTAATATTATGCGAGTAAAATGCTGTATTCGTGATCAATAGCATTCAAAGAAAGCATAATCATATGTAAAAATTTAACATATTATATAACATACAAAAACTAAATAAGTAAATTTATATTCTTTAAACAATAACCGTTTTATAAGAGGATTTATGCATCATCCAAATTAATGCAAATAAGATGTTTTACGAAGAAGTGGCATTCTGGTCAATTTTTCTACGAGGATGTTGCAGGATGGAAGCAAAATGGAAGCAGGATGTTGCAGTAATACGCACAAAATTATGTAGAGTTGTACCTTTGATTTCATTTGAGGAGTTCCAGGTTTCGCTGTAGTTGTACTAGCAAATCCAAATTTCGGCTTCTTTTCGGCAGGTTTTAATATTTGAAAAGAACACATCAGTGTCTCATCCACACTCATCATGGCGCCAGCATTGTCAAACTCTCCACAGTAATTTGGGGCTGAGAATATAGTCACAAGTTGTCTATCAGCAAAAAACTCATATCCATCTTCCACAACCTGCAAACAAATTCTCATGTAGTCATGACAGTTAATCAGCAACAACCCCAAAAGGGAAAAAGAAAAAGAATAAGAAAAAATTATTTAGGGCCAGGGGGTAAATTACACCAACCTCCCCTATAACTATGTTAGAGTTTGAAAAACTTGATTCTATGGGAGAAGTTAGAGTAGGAAGTATAAGCCAAAGTTGTAAGAAGTTGGATGGTAAAAGTTGAGCGTTTGAAGAAATAAATACAAAAGAAATTTGACATAACCAAAAAACGAACCTTTAAGCTGAAAAAAGTACTTTGCTTCTAGCTTCACTCAGGCAGAAGCAACAAAGCAAAACACAACATTTCTTTAAAATCACTTCCTTTGGAGTTTACAAACACTATATGCAAGTACACAAACTTCATCCCCTAGTTTAAAAATTGCAAATACAACCTAGTTGCTGGTTGAAATTTAATCACAATTGAAAATCATTTAAGAAGTCGGATACATCATCCATGCATGCAAAGGAAAAAAGGATTGAAAAGTTCACTAAATCTTGATTTTATATGAATAATTAACTAAGTGTAACTATCAACAACAAAAGATCTTTGCTGTAAGTTGGAAATAAGTCACAAGGGATGTATGTGTAATTCTGGAAGCTAAGACGGGGATACTAGTGTAATTGTAGATAATTACAGGGGATATCACAGTAATTATTATTTTTCTTAATTTATTAAACAAAAAACACAATTCAAACCTGATGGGCCCGGCAAATAAGATCAAGATCATGCTTTTGAAGAAACTCAGACACCTTATCTGAACCAAACGTGTACGACACACCCCTATCATTCATTCCCCAACCTTTGACATCTTTACTAGGATCGGACCACAACAAATCGCATAATAAACCAGTTTCTGGAACATCAGTTGGACGTTGTAAATTTCTAATTTGGTCCAAATCATTCAGATCAGGTGACAGCCCTCCATGCATGCACAATATCTTCTCGTCGATTAGGGCAGCAACAGGGAGACAGTTAAAACAATCAGTGAATACTTTCCAAAGTCTCACATTAAACCTTCTTTTGCACTCATCATAAAATCCGTATATACGGTTTACCGAAGCACATTCGTGATTTCCCCTAAGTAAGAAAAAGTTTTCGGGGTACTTTATTTTGTATGCAAGAAGAAGGCAGATTGTTTCTAGACTTTGTTTGCCACGGTCCACGTAGTCTCCCAAGAATAAGTAATTGGATTTTGGTGGTAATCCTCCATACTCGAAAAGTCTTAGAAGATCAGAATATTGCCCATGAATATCCCCTGCAAAAAGAAAATTAAACTAAGAACAAGCAAAGAGCTAAATTTATATTTATGTAATCATGTAAAGTTTTTGATTGTTTATGGTTAGTATTAGTATCAAGAACTATGTTTCGAAAACAATTTCACATAAGAATCACTATATCCAATTATGTTCTTGTCGAAGACATTCTGTAATGTGACCGCATTGATATCTCTTAATTGTTAAGGTGATGTAACGATGGCATTTATTAGCACACGGATCAATCTTTACTACGCAACTTCTCAACTTTGAAGGGTTTCAAGACCCTTTTTTTTTTCTGTGATGGGAAAAAGTATAAACCACAGCACTTTCATAAACAATAAATATTTGGTTGAGTCCTTCGCAAAAGTGAAACACAACCATGCGAAAGAAGATGGTAGAATCTCCAAATCCAGTTTAATGGAAGGTCAACCCAACTCAATAAGATTTATCCATGCAAAACATACACATATACAGTAATACACAGACAAAACACGAAAACTTTCAACAGATAAATAAAGGAGGGTAATATATTCCTCAAAAAATCTATGTAAACCCTTCGTCAATAATCAAGTTCAAAGCATAAGATCAAGAAATGAAGTCATGTGAAAGAAAATTATCGAAAGAGGTGGGATAGAAGCATTAACAGTAGATTGCAAAGGTCCAATTTGTACATCATCATAGTTGACAAAATTGTCGTGTGTAAATAGCTAAACTATGATTGCAGGGTAGGAAACTAAGCATTTCCAACTTCCAAGATTTTCAACTTTTCATTTTTCACACAATCACCAAATTGCATTTTTCCCTCGAGTTAGAAATCAAACATACAAAAATGGTATTACCAAGTCAACACAAAAAATTCAAGCATCACAACAACAGGATTTCACCGACTAATTAGATTTCTCCAGAACTGAGCTTGCTTCAAACTCTTTATCAAGTATCTTACTCTTACCTCAAACTTCGAAAGCCTAAATAAACAACGCATGAGATGATTTTTTTACTTTTTCTACACAAATGCTATAAATAAGAAAAGCCGACATGTTTAGTAGTAACCAATTTCCAGCACACAAAGTACATTAACAATGAATTCCAGAATAAATACAATCAATATAACGTAGATGGAACTCCCTTCAAGTAAAAATATGGCCTAATCACACTAGTCCTCAGCAAGTCAACCAACCATGAAACTGCAGTAAAAAAACCAATCAAATAGACCAAAAATATCCAATTAATTCAAAATTAATGCATAAACCCTAAACCCAAAAGGATAAATTAACCCAAAAATTCAACTAATAAACAAAGAACAACTAAAATAGCGAAACCCCAGCTCAAATACTAAAATAAATTAAAAAAAACCCCGAAATTTACCGCAGATCTTAATGGGTGCTTCGAGCTCAAGAAGATTGGGCTGTTGCAGGAAAATTTCTCTGGACTGCAAACAAAGCTGCCTGATCTCGGTCTCCGAGAGCTGCACCTGCTTCCCAGGCCTCCCTTTAACCTCAAGCAAACGGTTTATAATATCTTCGAGAGCCGCGGAATCCATCGATTGTCCTTCCTTCTCAGCGCAAGAAGAATCAAAGGATAACGCGAATTACAGTTATATGTGAAGGCAATCGGAGATTGAGGAAGAGGAGGCGGAGAGAATAAAGGGGGCCGTGTGCTTGTGCGTGTTCTTGGAGTGTTTTGAATGGAAGACTTTATTTGGGTCTGATTTTTTTAATTATTTTATTTTGTGTGTGGGCTTTTGTTTTGAAATGGCCTTTTGCACACACATTCGTGTTTATCCTCTCTCAGTGTTTATGAGGCTTTTTAGAAGAGTCAAGAGAATTTCCCTTTAATGGCAATTAAAAAGAAAAAGAGAAAGAGTAAAAAGTGCAATTTGTTTTGCTTTTATTTTTAACTTAATAACAAAAAAAAAAAAGAAAAAAACCATTAACCTAGTGGTCAGCGACTAAATTATAAACGAATATTACCTAATTTTTTAAATTTAATAATAATTGACTAGATCATAAAAGACGCACTTTATCGAAGGAAAGTTGGTTCAAGTAGAAAAGGGTTTGGGTTTACTTAGTCAAGATCTCGGGTTCAAATCAAAACTATTTTGGGAGAGATCCACGTACATTCAGTACTTTAGGAGATTAATCTTTCACTCAATTAGATGGAGGGATATTTTGGGAGAAACAAAAGAATAATAATAAGAGAGGCACTTTACCTAACTTTTAAAAAATTAGGTGTTCGTGTTACAAGACCATTAAAAAGTTTTACTTGTCAATTGATTATAATCTAATTAAATAGAATATGAAAATTAAAAAATAATAGTTTTCAAAGGAATGGAGGGATATTAATGTGGTCAACTAGGGCTGTCAATGGGTCGGATTTTAATCCGAATCCGGTCCGAATCTGATCCGAATTTTAGCATATTCGTCCGATAAAAATATCCGATGGATCATATCCGATTATAAATATTCGATATCCGAAATAAATGGAGCGAATATGGATTTACGAAATCCGATCCGTTAAGAATCCGAATCCGATATTATATATAATATTTAATTAAAAAAATTATTTACTAGTACATAATATTAAGTAAAATGATTAAAATTAAAATTTTCACATATTTATCACTTTAAACAATAATAAATTTTAAATTTTTTTCTCTAAAAATATATATTTTCTTTTATTAATAAGTTTAAATCAACCTATTTAAAATAAATATAGATAAAATTATCAAATAATTCATTAAATAATAATTATTTATTAAATGTTATGTAATTATATTTATTTTTTATATCAAATTTGTAATCTTAAAAAATAAATTTTATTGTTAATCGGATCGGATCTTTTATCGGATCCGATCCGATCCGATTATGTATGGATTCAAAAACAATACATCCGAATCCTATAGGATTCGGATTCGGATCCGGTTATCGGATACTCTTATCGGATTCGGATCCGGAATCTCTTGATCCGGTCCGAATCCGACCCGTTGACAGCCCTATGGTCAACAAATATGGGAAATTAAAATTGATGAAGTTCTGAAATGAGACACGTTACATTAATCCCAACATTAATAGTATAAAGTTGTATCACATAATGCCAAGGAAGAAATAAATAAGAAAAATAGGTAACCCTAATTTGGATTTATTTAATTTGACTTTAGTGCATAGGTTTCTATGACACAATCCCATGAAGACTTGGCCAGATATTGTCCCGTAGATTCATTCTCTATTTCTCTGCATCCCATCATTTTAATTTCATGTATTATGATGAACTTAATGTATTAAAATTGGATGCAAATTGCACATATTAAAGACCAAATCCTGTGCCTATAGTAGGTGAAAATTAATTAGTGTTCAAAATTTAGGAGAAGATGATTTCTAAATAATTAGATGTTGACAAGTCACAATAGCATATTTTCTTATGCGAGCTAACAGATCGGGCCGTGGTCTTGGGCCATGGGAGTTAGCTCGACTTTAGGCTGATGAACTAAGGTTGCAAATAGACTTTGGCCCAAAAAGAAAACTAACTTGTTTTGGGTTGAAGACAAGAAATGTTTAGCCGAGCTTATTGGGCTATTTAAGATATAAAATAATGGGATAATATATGATAGATCTCTAAGATGCTATGAAACTTATGCTAAATCCCCCCGGTTTGAATTTTACATACTTTAAGAACCAATAATCTAACATACTTTTCTAACCCCCCCCCCCCCCCCCCAATACAAAAAAATACCAAAATGACCTTGTTGAAATTGAAAAATTACACCTATATCCCCCCTTCTTCTTCTTCCTCATTTTTCACTTGAAAATCGCCCGACTTCCGGCGACGTCTCCGACCCCTTTCTTGAGACGAGAGTTTTGTACTTTGACTTATTTCGACGACGCGACTTTATTAATCGTAACCTCGTCTATTGAAAATGACCGGAGAAAGCGCGGCGATAGTGGACCGGCGCACGACCGAAAATTGCGCAGGTGGGCCTCTTCGTCAGTGGCTTTCCGACAACATTTTCCTACAACCAAGGTATGGATCTTGAAGTTCTCGACACGGGAAAGCTATTACAAGTTACGAATTCGATTTTCGTTAAGCGGTTTGAGAGTAATTGAGATTTTTTTTTTAGATCTAAAATTCTTAGATCTGAAATTGGGGACAAACGGATTTGAGTTTTGAGAAACTAATTGGAGATATAGAACGAGCACGAGGAGTACGTTTTAGGTGCATTTTTCGAGAATTTTTTGACTACCTCCGGTGGCGGCTCCGGTAAGATTGAAGGAGGAAGAAGGGGAGTGGACGAAGCAAAAATGGTGTTGAAAAAGTGAAAAAATAAGGACAAAATAGACTTTTTAAGTTTAGGAGAAGTTTTAGAGATAATTAGTACTTAAAATGTGTAAAATTCGAATTTTTTTTTTGGGGGGAGGGGGGATTAGGAAAAGTTTTAGAAATATTTGGTATTTATAATTTTGTTCCCTAAAATAATTTGGATGCTACATTTTGAATTTACTTAGAAAATTAAAAATTAACATTTAATGTTTTGGTATTATAAGCATACAAATCAAATTAAATTTGTGGTTCTGTTTCTTACGCATTCTCTCTATACATAAATTTAATTAAATAGCTCTTATCTATTTTGCACGAATTTTCCGATTGCTAATTTTTTGTTGCAAAAACCGTGTTTTCTAATAGTGATTTGAGCATCAGTCAATCCGGCCTGATTACCCGATTCATGAAATCACTAAGGGATTCCCACGGCCTTTCGACAATGCATACATCGAAATCCACAATCACCGGGATTACCACACTTCTACTATCGGATGATGCCTTTCGAATGGCGAAAAACACCGCATCGGCGACAAACTTACCGCAGCTCTCCGGAGAAAGCATATATTCGGCTAGCCTATTGCCCACAAACTCCTTTAGCACCACCACCTCATCGAATAAACTATTGGAGTCAACTTCTTCAATGTAGAAGCTTAGTCTCTCTGAACCCAGGGAATCTTCAACTCCGTCGGTTGGCGTATCTGAATCCAGGGAATCTTCAACTTCATCGGTTGACCGGTGGAAGAAACCAGTGCGGATCTCGAAAGCGTTGCGATATCCAAGAGGCGATGGCTCGTACTTACAACGCGTGAGTATTTCTCTTTTCCCGTCGAAAGAAAATTTGTAACAAAATTCATACCCAAATATACTCCCCAACTCCATTTTCGCGAAGAAATTTGGGGATTTGAAATTGAGACACGGTTTACGGCAAGCCAACTGTCAATATTGCACTACTAGAAAAACTACATTTTGTGACGCCTAAACTCGTCACAAAAAGCATTTATTGTGACGCTGACCAAAAACGTCACGTATTCCAGTGTTGCATATAGACATACTTTAGTTAAACGTATAATCAAACGCTTTTATTTGTGTTTATAAAAATGCTATCATATTTTCCGAAATGTATTAGTTAAACATATAATCAAATAGAGCAAATATCAAAACAAATATATGCATTTGCTCCTGTACATTCTTAGATATGCAAATACCAAACCTAACACGAAATACAGAAAGGCACTGGAAATTCTAGAAAGAGTAATAGAAAGGCACACAAGTAACCGATAATTCCAGAAAGAATCAACAGCAAGGTCTACCAGCTTTCTAAAAAGATACAATTAAACCGAAATACACAAAGGTTTAGAAAGAAGTTGGGTTACTGAAACTCACCGGTGCAAAACCTTTCTCCTTGGCGCAAAATGATAGAAACTCAGATTGTGGGTTGAAATCGCGATTCTATTTATGTCCGATTCCTTTCCGATTTGTTGACTTCCAGTCCTATTCGTTGTCTTCCCGTTCAATTTGTTGGTTGAAATGGTTCTTCACTTCGTTGATTTTTGTTGAAAAAATAGGTTGGGAGCTTCTTCGTTGATTACTTTATTATTGAATGAGAAAATAAGATGGAGGCCGAAAGGGTTTCTTCACTCTTGCTAACGCACTTTTAACTTCCCTATTTTTTTTTATTCATATAGCGTCAAAATTCCTCTAAAAGAGGATTAATAAAATTCTTTTATTAAAATTTGTAATAAAATTAAAGAAATAATAATATATTTGTGACATTTGCTTAAAAGTGTCATAATACGTATAATATATTAAAACCCTTTATTAAAAGTGTCACAATAAATCTACTATATTGTGACTCCTCAAATAAAAATGTCTTATTAGTATCAATTTTGATAATAAATAATTTAATAGATAAAATAAATTAAACCTAATAAGACGAATCTATAAAAAGCGACACAACAGATGTTCTATTGTGACGCCTCTTAAAAAATCGTCGTATTAGGTTGTCGCAACATGCTATTTTTCTAATAGTGTTGAGAGAGAGAGGAACAAAATAGGAAATACACAAAATAAAAAATCGTTGAGAACGAAAGGGAAAAACAAAGAACATAAGCTAAAGTTTCAATCATACATCCGAGAGAGAGAGAGAGGAGCGAAGAAAGCAATTGAAAAAACATATTTCTGATTATTGATTGCTTAACACTGTATCAGTGTGTATATATACAAATCCTGGAGTAATAACATGATTCCACATGTGTTATGGGAGGTCAACATAACTGACCTCTAAAAGTTAATCTAAAAAAGAGCTGAGTGCAGGTGAGAGAAAGTGTGATTGGCGGTAATACTATGTTACTGTCGTCTGTATATATATAAGCAGGGTATACCACATGTGGAGTATATATATACATATTTGATATAATATAATTACCCTATATATATAAGAGTGCTAATTGTGGTTTCGTCGTCCGGTTGCATCCTTTTTAATTTCTAAAGTGAACTAGGTGATTATTATCTCCAGAAGAAAACGACGTCTTCTTGGGTTCTCAATGTTTCTTCCCACACATATGACAAATGTCTCATTCTTTTCTTCACCACCGACTCTCCACTCCTTCCGACCTCGCACCGATATCTCTATCTTCTTTTCTTCACTACTAACTCTCCACGGCGGCGAACGTGTCTCTTCCAGAAGCAAATCCTCTGCAATTTCATCAATGCTTTCTTCGTTCCGGGTGCAGAATTGTACAGAACAGAATTTTCAGGTTTCTTCTTCTTTACTCTTTTCGTTCTTCTTCTTTGTCATTTTTTTCAGATTTCTTCATCTTTGCTTATGTGGAATCTTCAGATTTCATCATATAAAAATTCTTAAATGTATCTCTCCACGTATCAATCTCTGCAACTTCGGAAACCCAAATTTTACTCCTTCTCATTTTTGATGAATATCTTTTCCTCGCACAGGTGTCTCTTCTTCGCTTCCACCGCATCCTAGCATAGATATCTCCAACGACTTCTCCACAGCCAACGTGTCTCTGCCAGAGGTAAATCTTCTAGAATTTCATGATTTTTTAATTTTGGTTTGATTTGCTTATACGGCACCTTCTTAATCTTACACCTAGCCTATATTTTATCTCATTTTGAATTGAGTTTACCAATAACTCTACAAGATATATATGGGTTTTTGTAAATCAAATCATGGTTATGAGAAAGGTATTGTCGGTACTTTTGCTCCAAAACACAGAAAAGGTATTTGAAGAAAACGTTCGATCTTGCAAATTTTGAGTTTTGGATACGGAGTTTGCCTTTCTGGTTGTTAATTTTGCAAATTTTGAGTTTTGGATATGAGATTTACCTTTCTGGTTGTTAATTCTCCTTCCTTTCTACCACCGACTTCTCCACGGCGACGTGTCTCTTCATATCCGGTTATCCTTTCCCCTCTCTATGGCGGTCACTGCTAGAGTGCTGCCATTGCATCCTTACTTAAACGGCGAAGAAAAGCCAATCTCGAATATTTTTGATACTTCAAAGTATGAGATTCTTCAGCTGAGGAATAGATTGGCTTCAACTCGGCAGATGGGGTAAAAAGATTTGATCTTTTTTTTCTTTTTTTTGGTTCTTAAATTGGTTTTGAGTTGGGTTTTAGTTCGATTTCTTTATTTTTGGGCTTTTTTGCTTCTGAAGTAAGCTGTGATAGGGCTGGGTTTTTCTATTTGGGATCTTGATTTGTGTTCTTCGTCTCTCTATATTATAGATGAAAATTTTGATTGCCATGTGTTGCAGATGGAACAACTGGAGCTTTTTCGCCTGTGATATCGATGAAAAAGTTATCAAGGAAACAGGTACTTGTTTTCCCTATTGTAGTCAATCTGCTAAGCTGTAGAAATTTATGTGCTTTGATTCTGTTTGTGTAATACCATTATCGAAAATGAAGATTCTTGATAACAAAGATATAGTTTAGATTTTGTTTGATGAACGAATACACTAAATGTTGGTCAATATCCTGTGTCATATTATAAACCATAATTTCAGTTGTCCTACAATTTTTCTGTTAATCATTTGGTGATGTAGTTTAATCCGTGTATAGAAAAATAATGCATGCTGCCAAAGTTGGCCTTTTTTTTCATGTTTTAACAAATCAATTGTTTTTCTCTTAAAAGCGCCTGAAATCTCCAATTATATACTAAAATTTTCTTTTTTACTTGTTGACAGCTGATGCACTTGTTTAGATTAGATTGGCAAAGCTAGGCAATAATTATGTGAATATAGGTAAGAAACTAATATATGATTTCTTTTTCACTTTGTTTACATGCTCTTATATAGTATTGTAATGAATTGCAGATGATTCATAGTCTGAACTTAGTCGGGATGAGAAGGTAAAATAAGCGTATTTACAACTCTTTCTTTGCAGAAGATGCTTTCTTTCATTCTTGAGCTTGCTAAAAAACTGTTTATCTGTATGTGTAGGGTCAATTTGTTGCTGATCCAAAAACTTTTCTTCGGGAATCAAAGCTCTTGTTGATTACGTGCACTCAAAGGGCTTGAAGATTGGTATTTACTCAGATGCAGGGTAAGATACATTCTCTAACATTTTCCTCTGATTATACATAGATTAAAGGGATAGTTACAGTGATATATCCTAAGGTTTGGGCTAATAACTGATACTTCCCATGTGGCTTGAGATTTACAGAAACATCCCCCCGACATACCCTGAGGTTTGTCCTAACGCATGCTATTATAGTCATGAATTTAAAAGCACATATTGACTAATAAGTGTCACGGGAAAAAAAATATTTTTTATTTTTTTTATAGATAGTTTTTATTTTTTTTCCTACCTTTCCATTTCTTTATGACACTGATTTGAAACTCTTTCGTCGACCACATGATCAATTTTCAATCTGAATTTCAGTTTGACTTCTATTTTCTGTTCTGAATAGAGATTTAAAATACCTCATAAAAATCAAAACTTTTCTCAGTCTAAAGCAACAAAAATTTCCTCTTAAAGAGAATATTGAGATGTTGATCACTGTTCAGTGGATTTTCTATTGTGGTTTCACATTGTATAATCAGTTGATATTCTCAAAGCAAAAGCAAAACATAACAACAATTAATCGAGGGGAATGAGATTCCATAGGTCCGAAGGGCTATCTCTTGTGTGCGATGGTTGGGCATGAATGGAGCTTGCTCGGTAGAAAGGAGAGTAAGCTTTCGGAAAGTAGAGATCGTGGTGCGAGCGATCCAATGTTTTTCTTTTCAAATAAAGAAGAGTTTCTCGAATGCATCAGGACACTACCATCAGTTCAATGAGCATAACTGACACCTATTAACCTATTGAAAACGACCTTCAAACGTAAGTTTGAAATCCTTGATTTTCCCTTCTTTCATTATATGCACGTCCTTAATTATCTCTATCTACAAGTGTGCTTCTAAATCTAATATGAATGTTTTTTGTTTCTTTCAGTGTGGAGCAGACTCGCCATGTCTCAATGATTTCAATCACACTGTCTGGTGGAGAGTTTAACAAGAATTCTCCCACGTAACTTTTCTCTTCGAGTCTTGATTAATTTTAATTAGTCTCAATGTCTGTAACATTTCTCCAACACTTGTAAATTTGCTACAACATTATTATGGCTTTGCTTATTCATTTTAAAAAAAAACATGGAGTGCAACTGTTTAATTTAAACGTTGATGATTGTTCTTTGTCCCTAATCTGCTCTCTGTACATATGGTTGGTCCAAGTATGTGAGGTGGAGTTGGTATGCATACGGGTTATGGTTACAAAGATTAATGTACTCTTCTTTATATATGATTTAATAAGGAGATCTTCTAATTGCAAGAATATGTGTAATCTGTTGAAAGCATTTATAGGTTATGGATATGGAAGAGAGTGGGAGGATGGGAATCTAGCAATAACAACAACGTAATTTGGTGTTGGTGGTGGTTCAGTGATTACCTTGGCTCAAGTTGTTCCTATGTTCAAAGTTTATTTACATTTCGTGAAATTCTAGATAACTTGGAATTCCCAGGGCTTTGTAGCACTTTTGACAAAAATTCTTGTGGGGATATATTTTGTACCCTACTTTTATAAGCTAACGCAAATAAGTTACTTCTTTGCAAGTTAGTGTATGATAAACTACATATATAATTTAAGGTATGTAGACTATACTTTTGAAATGTTAGTGTATTTAAAACATATGATCTTTTGAAATACAAGTATACAATATAATATTATAGTTAGTAATATAACTATTATTCATATCAACGGGCAAAGCCGCAAAGGTCACCGCGCATTGCGCAGTTAACTAAACTAGTATAATATATAGGAACAATTTTTTATAAGGACTAACTATCTCTAATATTTTTCTTAAACCCCCAGTTGGAATTTTATACATTTAAGATTCCCAATACACAAAATATTTTTCTTAAACCCCCTAATGACCTAAAAAGTCTATTTTGTTCCTATTTTTTTACTTTTTCCACACCATTTTTGCTTCCTCCATACCCCTTCTTCCTCCTTCAAGCTCGCCGGCCCGTAGCCGGCCCTTGCCGGAGGTGGTCCAAAAATTTCTGAAAAATTCACCCCGGACATACTCCTCATTCTCGTTTCATATCTTCGATTAGTTTTTCAAAATTCGAAACCATTTTTCCCCAATTTCAGATCTAAAAATTTTAGATCTAAAAATTCCCGAAAAAAGAAATGTCCATAACTCCCAAACTGCTTAACGAAAATCGATTCTGTCACTTGTAATAGATTCCTCGTGTCGAGATCTTCAAGATCCATACAAAAACCGTCGAAAAATATCGCCGGAAAGTATAGACCCCATTTCCCATTTTCTATTGAAAGTTTGTAGGTTCCTGACGATCTTCCCGGCGCCTTCTCCGACCATTTTCATGAGACGGGGTTGTCACCAATGAAGTCGCATCGTCGAAATGAGTCAAAACACGTAGCTCCCATCTCCGGAAAGTGGCTGGAGATGGTGCCGCCGCGGCCGCCGGAAAACCTGCGTTTTTCAATAGAAAAATGGCATAAAAAGAAAAAAAATTGGGGAAGAAGAAGGAGGGGGTAGGGGTATAATTTTTCATATTTTATCAAGGGTATTATGGTATTTTTTTTTCGAATTGAGGGGTTTAGAAAATGTTTGATAGACAATTGATCCTTAAAAGTTAAAACATATAAAAACCAATTGGGGGGTTTAAGAAAACTTTTATGGTATATTGGTATATTAGGGATGTTTTATTAATTTTCTGTAATATATATGCACCAAAAAACAATATAATATAATATATGAGCCTTTATTCGTGCTTGCTATTTGGTGGACCTTTACTTGGGCAGTTCTTACGCAAAATATGCAATATGGAGCAAGAATATTGATAAAGGGATAGAAATATAATACCATAATTTTTTTTTTTTTGAACTTATTATATTATAATTGTTTGAAATGAATATCTCACATATTACAAAGAATGTATAGTAATAGTATGTATTATGATGAAATTAATGTATTCAAACTGGATGCAAATTGCACATACTAAATACCAAATCGTGTCCCTATAGTAGGAGAAAATTAATTATTGTTCAAATTTTAGGAAATGATGATTTGTAAATAATTAGATGACTGAATGGCATGCAAGTCACAACTCACAATAGCATATTTGTTATGTCGAGCTAACAGATCGGGCCTTGTTCTTGGGCCAAGGGAGTTAGCTCGACTTTAGGCTGATGAACTAAGGTTGCGAATATACTTTGGCCCAAAAAGAAAACTAACTTGTTTTGGGTTGAAGAGAAGCTTATTGGGCTATTTAAAGTATAAAATAATTTAGATGCTACATTTTGAATTTACTTAGAAAATTAATTTCTAATATAAAATAAGATTTAATCTGAAATTGAAATTAGGAAATATTCTCCCCAATTATTAAGTTTTTACTTTATTGTAATAAGATTTAATTGAGTTGTATACAACTATATAGGGGTTGATTAAGTTTGGTAGGGCGACTTTACTTTAGGAGGTTTGGTAAAAACTCATATTCTACGTTTTAGTTTAATAGAAAAGAAATCTGTTCTTTTCTTGGAGCCCCGAGATAAGGACAGAAAAAACTTGACTATATAATCATGGTTGAAAGTAGACGCTAAATAACCAATTTTTTTTGGGAGAGTGTTTTTACCGTAATGTCCTTTTTTCTTTATATCTAGATATCACGTTTAGAGTGTTTTTACCGTAATGTTCTTTTTTCTTTATATCTAGATATCAGGTTCTTTTTTGGAGATAATTTCGCTTTCTTTCCCGCATAATTTTATCTGCTTTTCTTCTACAACACATTAATGTGGTTGGTAAAAGTGTGAAGTAATATTATTACGATATTTGGTAGAAGATATTGTGTATATGATTTTTGTAGGATTTTCTGTTATTATGTTTAAGGATATTCTTTTAGTATTATATTTAGGATATAATTTATTGTAATTATCTTATATAATTTATTTAGAACATTAATGTGTCATTAATTTAGTTTAAAAACATAGATTATTTGGATATCAGTTATTTTAGTAAAATAAGGTAAGGATAAATATGGAAAGATAATGATTATAAAATAGAAAAGTAAATATATGAGAATTTAAGGCTATTTAAACGGCAACTTATCAATTAAAATAAATGAGAATTCTGGGTATATATATTCTCAAAATTTTTATATTTTCTAACTCACTCACAGTGGTTTGCTAACTCTCAAAGTAAACTCGTCCTTAGTTTGTTAGTTTGCACGTGTTCTATTTCTAGAGAAATAGATATTTATTCTTTATTTCCTATATATAAGGCTATGTTTTGTATTGTCTGTTATTTAGTTTGAGAAATACAACAAATATTTTTTCCCTTTTCTTCACCTAATATACTTTTTCATTTTTCAAAGTCAGACAAAACTCCCGGCACATATATTATTGAAAACAATAAATTATATTCAATCATTTAATAAATGATCTTTAAAAAAGTTTAATTGTTATCTCTCATTAAATTATAAACATTTCAAAAGTTGAAAAATTCGAAAGAATTAACCAAATAATTCAAAGTCGCCTCAAACTTGATGTTAAGAACCGAAACTCTAACATTAACCTCTATTTAAGAATGACAAATCTCTTCTACCAACCATATTACCCTAATAATGAAATTTCCACTAATATATTTACGATTGAAATTCTAGCCCTTTATATATATAGCTCAATATTCTTTTGGTTAAATGTTGAAAAAATATGTACCCAAAATCGCATCACGTGAACAAATTATCCAAATTCATAGCATAAAATAGACAGCCACAGCATTTTAAGCTGCATTAATCCAATTTTCAAGAAAACATTTCCTTCCACTAATAATAGAGGAAAGATGATAGTCACGGGCAACCAAACTCAATTATAATTATTCCCACAAAGGTATAGTGCCAAATTATTGTCCAAATTTCATTCAAATTAATTTCAATATAGACTGAAAGATAGTATATCAATTATTGGCCTAACGCCATTGGTCGAAAACCATTATAAAAGCCGGATATCATCCAGGAATTTTGAACACCACCACCCAGAATTAAGAAATCAAAATTCCAAAGATGTCAGCCAAACACGGTGTTATCTTGCTCTTTGCTTTAGTCTTTCTCATCACTAGACCTTCCCTTGCTAATGGAGACGATGACAAGATCAGAGCTGTTGGGGTTATTCGCTCCCTCGCAATCGACGAACCTCCATATTATTATTCGTCGAACTGTGAAGGAATTGATGGAAAAAACACGGGAAGAGCATCCGAGTACCATGGTGAGGAGCCGCCGCCCGTTCACCGCCGGATGCTAAGTGTGGCTCCGCCTCCCAAATAGAAAAATGCAGTTTAGTGCAAAATCTATAAATAAATTTATTGCATGATATGATGAAACTGTCTCATATGGTTCTATGTATGAGCTTGCTATATTTCTCAACTAGTTATAACGTGAATGGTGATTATATTGTGTGTGAATTGACTTGCAATATTTTTTAATTAATTTAGCACGTCCACCTGCATGGTAATGTGAATTTGCTGTTTGTTAGCACACGGATCAAGATTTTTATTTAAATTGAGTTGTGATGTAGATCAATTTTATCACATTATTTGATTGTCCAATTAAATGATGAATATTGACAATTATTATTATTATTGGAAGAAAAAAGAAGAGAGGTTGAGAAAAGTGGGGAAAGAAAGGAGAACGTGCTGAAGATTTTGAAATCCAAAGAGTCCCACGTGCCAAGATTTTAGGAAAAGAGTTAACTGCTTTATGTGGAGAGATTAAAAGAGGAGGAGAGAGGAAGAGAAAAGGGCAGATTCACTCAACGTAATTCACAGAAAACCCTAGCAGTCCTCAACTTCAAGAACTGCTCTGCAGTCTTATATTTTCATTCTTTCTTTCTTCTTATCTATTGTAGTTTTCAATTATTATTCTAGCAAAGAGATTACGCCATTGAGAATTCCATTGTACATTGAAGATTCAAGAGACAGAAGATTATCAGCAATTTCATATTTTATCATTATTTATCATTTTAGATTCTCATTTCTTTCTCTAATCAATCATTCTAATATTTATTTTTTGATTAACTCTGCATATTACAGCTCGTTACAATCGAAATCCCGAATAAATAAATTGTGTTGGTATTTCGTCAATTTTTGGCAAATATCATCTGGCGCCGTCTGTGGGAAGGCGATTAAATCGAGCAAAAGGCGTGAGTTTTCGTAGTTTTTCATGGCATCCAAGATCGGATCTAGCGGTGTGTCAACTCCAATCAACCCGTCCGCTCCAGCAACGACGGGCACTGAAAAAGCTGTTGGGAGTGCTTCAAATCCGCTATTCATCGGAAGTATTCCCGTGTTGACCGACTCCACCGTCGTTACGGTTACGGGAGGCGCGCCACTAACCAAGGACTGCGCGGATCTCCCGGAATCCAGCTTGACGGGAGGTTTGAAGAATCCGCGAAGCGATAACCTCGAAGTTGGAGGTGCAGGCCGGCTGACCCCTCCAGGTGCAGGAGGCTCCTCACCTGGAAGGACGTCCCTGCCTGAAGGACTGAACCTGCCCGTGGGGGCAGACAGGCAGGCGGGCAACCAGCCGTCTACGGAAGAGCTGGAGGCATTGCTGAGCCTTAACTTCAACCCCCGGCAGACTACCAGGGTGGCAGATATACCTGGAGGGGTATCGTTGGGAAGCAGCGCCGCTGCTATGCAGTTTCAGGCTAAACAAGCAGCTGACGGGGCTGGTGGATCAGGAAGTGGCTTTTTACCGCCAGACGCGCCCATACACCTTACAGCTAAGGAGTTCCAGCAGTGGATTAACGCAGCTGTAGCTGCTGCTTCGGCGCAGCGAAACCAGCCGTTGGCCCAGGGGCGCGGAACAGCCCCGCCGCTGTATGAAACAGAACCAACCATGAGAAGAATGATACCCCCTTCAGCTGGAGAAGGCTTACCTCCAGTTGGGGACCTCTTGGTGCTGCCAGGAGCAGACGGGATAGGAAACGGGGCAGCAGGCAGAACTGCGTGGCAGCCAATGGCGCCACCGCCCCCCATAAATTACCAGATGGGAAGAAGAGAACCAGGCCTCCCTGAGCAGCCCGACTGGGCTGCCAGGTTACAGCAAAGGCTGGAAGAGATGGAGAGACAAATGAGAGCAGGACCTGCTAGGGTGACCAGGAGAGGCGGACCCTTCAGCCAAAGGGTCCTGGCTGACGAACTCCTGCCAGGTTGCAAGACATCCGGGCTGCCGGAGTACAATGGTGCAACGGATCCCCAAAAGCATTTGGATCGGTTCGAGAACTTAGCCCTCCTGTACCAGTACAGTGAAGGGGTGAAATGCAGAGTGTTCTTGACCACGTTTACGGACAATGCGCAAGAATGGGCTCGGCAGCTTGAGCCCGGATCTATACATTCCTTTGACCAGTTTGCTGCATTGTTTTTACATCAGTTCGCTAGCAGCAGGGGCTACCAGAAAACTCCAAATGCTCTTTTCACGGTAAGGCAGAGAGAGGGGGAGTCTTTAAGGAGCTACATCAACAGGTTCACCAAAGCCGTGTTGGAAGTCCCTTCTGCTACTGCGGAAGTGCGCGCTAGTGCCTTCCAAGAGGGCTTGAGGAAAGGAGCGTTCTTCACCTCGCTCTCCAAGAAGCCGCCCACCAGCTGGGATGATCTCCTAACCAGGGCGGAAAAGTACATCAATTCGGAAGAAGCAGAAGCGGGGAAGGACGAAGCAATAGCAGCTGACAGGAGGAGGGAAAGAAAGGAGGACGGGCGGTTGCCCGCTCCAGCTAAAAGAATCAGAATACCTGAAAGGAGAGAGCACCTTTTGAGTCTTGGGCCCCGGTATGACCGATATACCCCACTGCGTACGACACCCGCTCAAACTCTTATGCAGATCCAAGGAACGGGCCTCTTGAATTGGCCCCGGAATGCGGAAAATGGGCCCCTCAAGCCCCCCTCAGAGAGGTTTTGTCGGTTTCACAACGACTATGGACATGACACGGATGAATGTCGCCACCTGCGTGATGAAATTGAGAGATTAATTCAGGAAGGCTACTTGCAGGAACTGATATGCCGAGATCGGGCAAAAGGCTGGGAGATGTTCCCAAAGAGGAATGCAGCAGGAGGGAGCCAACCTGCAAGAAATCTACCTGGAAGGGGTGCACCAGGAAGGAGGATACCAGGAGGGAATCCTCCCAGGCAGAACTATGGCAGAAGAGATCACCAACCAAGAGGAAGGGAGCAAAAAAGGCACCTCTCACCTCATAGGCCACTGATTGAGGCACCCCCAGCTGAAGCAGCAAGGGCAGGAAGACGCGAGCAGGAGGAAGCCCCACAGCAGAAAGGTTTCATTCACATGATAATAGGAGGGCCGGCGGATGGGGACTCCCATCGGGCTAGAAGAGCACACACGCAGGAGGCTGCCCTTCACACGCAGGCAGGATCGTTCATCATGAAGGTCGATCAGGCAGGACCGCAGCCCACGCTTCAGTTTGGACCAGAAGACCTAGAGGGAATTCAGGCCCCTCATAATGACGCTCTGGTCATAACAGCCAGCATTGCTAGCTATGGCATGGGAAGGGTCTTTATAGACAGCGGGAGTTCAGCAGACATCCTCTACCGAGAGGCATATGAACAGATGGACCTAGGAAAGATTGAGCTTGAACCCGTAAAGACCGTCTTGTTCGGATTTGGAGGAGAGGTGGTACGGCCTATGGGGATGATTTCCCTACCGGTCGCTTTGGGAACCAAGCCTAGGACGAGGACCCGGATGGTGAGGTTCCTAGTGGTGGACAAACCCTCAGCTTACAATGCCATACTCGGGAGACCAGCTATGAACTCTTTCCAGGTGGTTATCTCCACTTACCATATGAAGATAAAGTTCCCAACGCTGGAGGGAGTTGGAGAGGTGTCGGCGGACCAGCATTCCTCCAGGAAGTGCTATGTCAAAGCTGTCCAGCAAGCAGACAGGCAGAAAGCTAAGAAGGAGGGAGAGAAAAGAGCTCGAAGTGATAAAAAAAGAAAGCTGGAAGAAACCGAGCAGGAAGATAAGCAGGAAGGACCTCACCCTAAAATAGAGCCCGCTGAAGAGCTATTGAGCATCGAGCTGGTCCCCGGAGATCCCGAAAAGACAACAAGGATAGGATCGCAGCTGGACCCCAACTTGAAGGAGGAGCTGACAGGTTTCCTCAGGAAGAATGTGGATGTTTTCGCATGGACCGATGATCAGCTGGAGGGGATTGACCCCTCTGTGGCGGTTCATAGGCTGAATGTAGACCCAAAGATCCGCCCGGTGAAACAGAAGAAGAGGACGCACGGACCTGAAAGGGATAAGATCATACAAGACCAGGTGGACATGCTGCTAGCTGCCGGTCACATCAAGGAAATTCAGTTTCCTGAGTGGCTCTCAAATGTAGTCCTGGTCCCGAAGAAGGAGAACAAGTGGCGCATGTGCGTGGATTTCAGAAACTTGAATAACGCATGCTCCAAGGATTTTTACCCGCTGCCTAACATAGATCAGCTGGTGGATTCCACCTCCGGGTGTGAGCTCCTCAGTATGATGGACTCCTCGCAGGGCTATCATCAAATCCCTTTGGATCCGGCAGATCAGAGAAGAGTGAGCTTCATCACAGCTGGAGGAACATATTGCTACGTGGTCATGCCCTTCGGGCTGAAGAACGCAGGAGCAACCTACCAGCGCCTAGTAGATAAAATGTTCAAAGATCAGATAGGGAGAAACGTGGAAGTTTACATAGATGACATGCTGGTGAAAAGCAGGAAGTCAGACACTCACCTGGCAGATTTGGAAGAGGCCTTCCAGGTTCTGCGCAAATACAACATGAAGCTGAACCCTTTAAAGTGCTCCTTTGGGGTAAAGGGAGGAAAATTCCTCGGTTACATTGTCACAGAGAGGGGGATTCAAGCAAACCCTACAAAAATCCAAGCAATACGAGACATGAAGGCCCCGACAACACCGAATGAGGTGCAATGCCTGACGGGGAGGATGGCAGCTCTGAGCCGTTTCATTTCGAGGCTAGCAGAAAAAAGCCTCCCTTTCTTTGGAGTATTGAGAAAGGCGTGCAAGTTTGCATGGAGTCCGGAATGCCAGAAGGCTTTCGAAGACCTGAAGGCGTACCTGGAAGGAATACCCCTCCTGGTCAAGCCCGTACCAGGAGAGCCTCTATACGTATACCTGGCAGTATCAGGCCAGGCTGTCAGCTCCGTTCTGCTCCGGGAGGAAGGAGGAACCCAGAAGCCGGTGTATTATGTTAGCAAGGTGCTCAAAGGAGCAGAACAGCGGTATCCGGATATGGAAAAGCTGGCGTTGGCACTCATGGTTACAGCGCGAAGGTTGCGACCATACTTCTTATCGTACGCAATAGTGGTCCGCACGAATTATCCTATGAGGCAAGTGCTCGGGAAGCCGGAGACATCAGGAAGGCTAATCAAATGGACCATGGAGCTGGGGGAATTTGATATATCGTATTCCCCAAGGACAGCAATCAAAGCACAAGCCCTGGAGGACTTCATATCAGAGATGACCACGACGCCCGAGCAGGAAGGGCGTAGGTGGCTGCTACACGTTGATGGTTCATCCACCAGCTCGGGGAGCGGAGCTGGAGTGGTGATAACCAGCCCCGAAGGAGATGAATTCGAGTTTGCTATCAGATTCAACTTCAAAGCGTCCAATAATGAGGCGGAGTATGAGGCAGTGATCATGGGGCTGAAGCTAGCCAAAGAAGCTGGAGCGCAGCACCTGGTGGTGTATTCAGACTCCCAGCTGGTATCCTGTCAGGTGGAGGGAAAGTATGAAGCTCATGAAGAAAGGATGAAGGCCTACTTAACTAAAGTGAATGAAATGAAGACAGAATTTGTTACCTTCCAGCTGGAGCAGATACCACGAGATGAGAACAAGAAAGCAGATCGACTAGCCAAGATGGCTAGTTCGTTCGAGGGTGTCCATACCAGGAAGATTACGGTTCTGACACTCCCTGCTGGGGCGCTAGAGCAGGACGCGAATGCAGACCAGGAAGTGCTGATAGGGCAGGAAGAGCCGGACTGGAGGGAGGAGATTCTTGATTACCTGCTACATGACATACTTCCAACTGACAGGAAGGAAGCGCTGAGAGTGCAACGAAAAGCTGCCCGATTTGTGGCGATGCGAGGTTTCCTATATAGAAGATCGGTGACAATGCCCTTGCTCAAATGCTTGTCGCCGGAGGAAAGCCATTATGTGCTGCGAGAGATACACGAAGGAAGTTGTGGAAGTCATTCTGGCTGGACCTCGCTGGCGGGAAAGGTGTTGAGAGCGGGATATTTTTGGCCGACCATTAAAACGGATGCTAAGGAGTTCGTTGCAAAGTGTGAGCAATGTCAGAAATATGCTCCCCTCCTGCACCAGCCAGCTGAGCCCCTCACGGCTATGTACTCACCATGCCCCTTCGCCAAATGGGGCATCGATATAGTTGGCCCGCTTCCCCCTGGGAAAGGGCAAACACGATTCATGATCGTGGCCGTAGATTACTTCAGCAAGTGGGTGGAAGCGGAAGCTTTAGTGAAGATCACGGAGAAAGAAGTGATAAAATTCTTACAACGAAATATCATGTGCCGTTTTGGAGTCCCGAGAGAGCTGGTCTCGGATAATGGGAGACAGTTCATAGGAACGCAGCTGAAGGAATGGTACCAGCAGCTAGGGATTCGACAATGCTTTTCAGCGGTCTATCACCCGCAGGCAAACGGACAGGTGGAGGTAATGAACCGACTCATCTTACATGGTCTCAAGACTAGAGTGGAAGGAGCTAGAGGAAAATGGGCTACCGAGCTACCCGCAGTCCTGTGGGCTCACCGAACCACTCCAAGTGTGACCACGGGAGAGACACCTTTCAACCTGGTATACGGTGCCGAGGCGGTCATTCCTGCTGAGATAGGCATGCCCTCGCCACGAGTGGAAGCCTATAATGAAGAAGAGAACGAAGCGTTAATGAGGGAAAACTTGGATACTATAGAAGAGGCAAGGGATCGAGCACTTATACGAATGGCGAGGTATAAAAACCAAATGGTGGCAGCTTACAATAGGAAGGTGAAAGCGCGCGACTTCCAGGTGGGGGACTTGGTGCTTAGGAGGGCAGATGCCTTGAAACCTGTTGGCAAACTAGGCCCCAGCTGGGAAGGGCCTTACAAAGTCGTAAGGATCGTGGGTCGAGGAGCTTATGAGCTGGAGGATGCTAACGGAAAGAAGCTATCACGACCCTGGAACGTACAAAACCTAAAAAAGTTCTTCTGCTAAGCAGGCGCGCAGCCCGCGCCTGGAAGGAGAGCAGAAGGAGGAACGTATTATCAGAACTGCCAGTTTCCCATCAAAACCTGAAGGGGTTTTTTCTGTTAAGCAGACACGCAGCCTACACGCCTGGAAGGAGAGCACAAGGAGGAACGGGTTATCAGAATTTCCAGGTTCCAAAGTTACTGTTTGTGCTTTTGATGGTTATTTACATAGAATTTCATGCATTTTGATTCATGCGAATGAAGAAGATTATGTCTCATGCTTATGTTTATTTGAATAACTGACTTTATGGGATTTGTGAGAATGCATGATGATGAGAAAAAGAACCAGCTCGTGCTATTCCCTCGACGCATGCGCGTTGGGAGGAAGAAAAAATGACTTATGCTGGGTTATGCTCTGAGTGCACCGTATTATTATTAATCTGACACTTGAGACAGGCACATGCAAAGCCTCCGCGGCTATATTACCGAAAATCTGAATATTTTCGATGAATGATTACCCGGGATGAAGGGGGCACACAAATAAGTCCCTCTTGGGAAGACGCGTTGATTACGCATACGCCTTGGGAAGAGCTGGAAGAAAGGCTCTTGGGAGTGATTCTCCACCTGCCACCACCAGTCGGGTTGGCCACCTAGCTGGAAGGAGGCAGCTATTGCTAGGGTCGGAGAGAATACCCTCAGCACGAACGGCTCTGGCAGCCTTGTACCGTGAAAACCTGACAGGAGGGATAAATTCTCAAATGAACAGAAAAGCAGCAAGTAGAACAAGGAGAAGGCCCACACCAGAACCGTATTAAAACCTTCTCCTTGGGCTGTCTGCTCCCTGCCAGTAGGTTGAAAAGAAAATGAAAGAAGAAGAAAGCTAACGCAGCCAGATGCCCATTCAATACAACAAACATGTGCCAAAACAACAAAATCAAGTGTTCAACTATATATTCCATTCAAAAAGCCCTCAAATGTTCCGGGCAACCAGGAAAGAGAAAGTTCAGGTGCATGCTCGAGGAAAATGAGCCAAAACATAGTCTTCCAAAATATGAGGCATACCAAAGAAAAACAGAATCCAATGAGTCTAAATCCCAAAAACGCTAAGCCTAGAGCCGGAAATACCAACGGCTCGCAAAAGATGAATCAATAAAGAAAGAAAGATGTCCAAAGAGAGAGTCGCAAAGAGAGCTAAGTCTGTGGCCCTGGCGGGTCTACCTGCCCGACAGTAGGGGCAGCAGCAGGAATAACGGAAGCAGCAAGGGCAGCGTCCGGAGGATAGCTGACAGGAGGAACGTGAGCTTGCGGGATACTAGCAGGAGGCGCGGAAGTAGCAGGGCCGTGAGCAGAAGTGGAGGCCCCTCCCAGGCTAGCATGCAGATCAACAGTAACCGCTTGCTCCGGCAGGCTGGTGTGATGTCCCTCCATGAGACTAGTGTCTCTAGCTGGAGGGGGAACAGAGAACTCACCTGCAGCGAAAACAAGAAGAGTTGATCACTAACAGAAGTTGAAGGAAAATCATGAAAAACGAGAAGAAGGAAATAATACAATGAAGATGAAGACCAATGGGCACACGCACCTGAAGGGAAAGACTGAGCATGATGAATATCTGTGGCAGAAGGAGTTGTACCAGGAGCAAGAAGACCCAAGGATACCAGGCGGGCATAACCGGCACGAAAGCCCTGCTCGAAAGCAGAAGCAGAAGCTGCTGCAACCTTCTGCATGGAGGCCTCATCAACGGCCTGCTGGAATGCGGGAGAAGTCAAGTACTCGGCCTGACGAAGCAACAAGCGCCCATCCAAAAGAGCCCTCCCTGCTGTCGTCTTCAGGAACTGATCAACTGCCTGGAGGGAAATGGGCTGCGGGGCAGCTGCTGCGAGGCGCTTCCTCCGCTCCTGGTCATAAGAGTTTTGCAAGTCCTTCAATTTCCCTTCTGCAGCATTCTTCAAAACGTGGGCCGCCACGAGCTCATGGCGGAGAGTATCTGTCTCTCGCTGAAGATTGGTCAGCTCCTCGGCAACAGAAGGAGGGACGACAACCTCCTGATCATGCCAGCAGCCAAGGAGCATCCCCGCCTGCGAAAAGGGGAATAGGTGAAGGAAAAAGACAAGAACGGCATCATAGTGGAAGCAAAAAGAGGAGGTGAAAAGCTGGATTTACCTGCGCGAGGTGGAGTGCAGCTCGGGCAGGAAGGGCTTCTCGGGAGAGCCCAGCCATGAAATCCCTGTCTGTTGCTGAAGGTAGACCCTTCAAAAGCCTCAATCCCAGATCACCCTGGGAATCAAAGAAGATACAATCATCCTGATCAGGCGGGCGCTGAGAGGAAGCAGTGTGACGACCAGAGGTAGGAACTGCAGATGATGTGCCAGTAGCAGGAGGGACGAATCTCTCCCTGCTCCTCCGGCCCTGGTCCTGTCGCCCGCCAGGAGGATGAAGAGGCCCTTTCCCTTTAGAGACCTGGACGGTCTGCTCATCGACGGGAGGGCTGAGGGACCTACGCACCTCTCGGTGCCTCTTGCAGGGCTCGTCAGAGCGGTGAGGAGAACGTTTGCGGGATGCACGACCAGGAGGGTCAAGCTGACGGCCTGCCCGGTGAGCAGGAGGGGGAGGCCCCCAGGAGGATCTACCTCCTGCCTGCTGGTAGCCCGCGACAGTACCAGAGCGTGGCTTGCGACGCCTGCGAGGAGGTGCGCCTGGAGAATCCTCTTCAACTTGAGCAGGAGGGGGCCGACGCTTCACGCGATATTGCCTCATAATTTCGTCTGCGAAGTAAGGAGAAAGCCAAATATCAGAAAGAAAGCAGGAGGCGTAGGATGCAAGTTATCACATAGAGCAGATAAGATCATATAAAAGATAAGAATGAACAGGCTACCAATCGGCCTCTCAAGAGGCACGTGCTGGGGGATCAAACCAAAGTATGAAAGGAGGGAACTGGAGCATAGCTCTACGGCGGTACATAAATATCCCTGCAATATCTTCCGACGAGCTTTGGACTCTGAAGAAATATCCGTCAACTGGGTATGGGCAACAGAGGAGGGACATGACCGCCAGTCGGTATACATCTGCCTGCCCCATCCCTCGTTAGGAGGGCGCACAAAGAAATATCGGGTATCCCAATCCCGTGGGGAGTCACGAAGTCGCAGGAAGGCGGGCTTCACCCGAGGGGTGATGTAATAGAACCCGTAGTTGTTCATCCGCAAAATAAAATCATCTCGAAACTCCATAGGCCCTGTCGGTACTCCTGTATAGCTCGTAAGGACGGCATAACTAAGTAGTAAAGTCATGGCATTGGGGCACAACTGGCCCAGGCTCATGCGAAAGGTGTCAGATACCTCAGCCAGGAACGAAGGGACCGGGAAACGTAGGCCGGCATCCACCTGGGCTACGAAAAAGCAGGCCGCCCCCTCAGGTGCATGGTCGGGCCCCTCGCCTGGACCTGGAAGGAAAGCCTCCCAACCAGCAGGAAGCTCTAGTTGCCTAACAACTCTCTGCAACTGATCCTCCGTCATGGTACAAGACTTATAATCATACTCCCCTCCATCTCCAGGGTCCGAGTCCGTCGTGTCATCAGAATCAACCTCAAGGGCCCCTGTAACATCCGCTGGGAGACTTACAGGAGGAGGGGGGGCAGAACGGGCAGCTGACGGATCAGCGGAGCTGCTAGTAGCAAGATCAGGAGCAGAACGGGCAGCTGACGGATCAGCGGAGATGCTAGTAGCAAGATCAGGAGCAGAACCGGTAGCTGACGGATCAGCAGGGCTGCTAGTAGAGATATCAGGAACGTAACCAGAAGCTGGTGGATCAGCGGGGAGACCCTGGTCCGTAATAGGGCGGGGCTCAGCAGGAGGGCCCATGATCAGGAGAGGTGCTGGACAGGCTATAGGATATTCTTCCGGCTCCTTGTCTTGGAAATCCATACCTGAATGTTCCTGTAATGGAAAAGAAAAAAAAAAAAAAAGAAAAAATACAAGCAAGGAAACAAGACAGGAGAAAAAGCATGTCATACACGGGGCAAGCGGCAACCTCCCTTAACACACGCTCAACAACAGCAAGGAAATAAATAAATGGCACGGGGATGCAAATGTAATTTCCCAAAACAAGACGAAGAGGAGACAATTTTCCCGACAACAACCCAACAAGACATGCATTATAAAAGTTGTTTCGATACACTTTTATTACAAGAATCACTTTCAACATTCATTACAACATAATCCATTATCTTTACTACAACCAAGTAACAACCCAGCAAATTTTCAAGGGAGAAATCACAATCTTCACCTTTAGAAAGCTGGAGCAATACCCACGAGAAGACATCATCAATTTGGCAACAAGCACCCATCCAACATCAACCAACATATCATCAAAGCAACAATAGCACCAAGAATCAGTTTCTTTTCGAAAAAAATGGGGAGTTCATCTTCACAATCTTCTCAAAACAACAGAAATTCCAAAATGCTTACCGAGGCAGGAGTTCTCTTCAACGGAGATGACGATGGGTGGAACGACCGGCAATGAACCGGATGTCGGCTCAGATCTGCAAGTATCAAGAGATTTTTCAGCATTCACCATATAAGTCGGATAAGAAATATGGCGAAAATCTCAAAGAAAGGTGGGGAGAAGCAAAATCGAGCAAGGCACTAAAAGCCCGCTGCTGGGATGGCGGCGGTACGCCAGCGAACACGGCGGCACTTGGGAGTTATTCCCGATAGAGATGATCCTCCATCCCCCTAACTGACGTCGTTGATGGAGAATCAGGGGAAGTCAGGATAACTTTACTCTCCAGATCCGATAGATCTACATCGGATTCTTCCAAAAAATCATCAAAAAACAAAGGAGAAAGGAGAGTTGTCCAACAACCTTACCTGTACGGCGGCGCGACGACGGAAAGGCGACGGCGCTGGGGCTGTAGCGGCGGTCCTACGGCGGAGCTGTGGCGGCGCTACACCAAGAAGCAAGAGAATGTTCAGATCTAGGGGATTCACACCCCGATCTCTTGGAAAAATCGAGAAAGAAGAACAAAGAAACAAGAGAGGAGGGTGGGGACCTTACCTGCGCGGCGGTGAACGGCGACGAGCGGCGGCACTGCAACAAAGGGGGAAAGAAGAAGAAGGCGTTAGCTCCCCTCTACCAATGAAATAAAAAAAAAAAAACCGGAAGAAGGAAAGAAGCTCGCGGCCGACGCGGTGGTGGCGCGCCGCTGGGAACGGTGCCGGGGCGCGCAAGACGGGACCAAGATTCTCCAGTTCCTTACCTGAAGAAAGAGAGGTGGAGGTGCCCGGGCTTGGTCCCTCGCCCAAGGGAAGAAACCGACTGCTTTGAGGGAAAGAGAGGGATGCCTGATGCTGTGTCTCTCGTGGGGAAAGCAAGTGAAAAGCTGGAGATGGGTTTTTGAATCAATTGAAGACAAGAGACCATATATGACTAGAGTTCTCCAATTCCCGGTGACATCTTTTCCCCTTCTATATTTTCTCTCTTTTCATGAAATTTCTTATCATATGATAAGCTTTGAATTAATTGATGAGCATGGGAAATATTTGAAGTTATCTAATTGATGTGGATAAATTATTTTAGTAGATATCATAATGCAAGGGAATTAATTTTGTTAATCTTTAATAATTACTTACGCTGCTTTTACTCTTAAGAATCTAGTCCAAGTGATGATATTAGGGGATGGTTCGCAGATGAATCTCGAAAATTACGCCCTGGTTGTCTGAAAGTTAGATCTGATCATATCTTGAGTTGCATCATATCTTGAGAAAATGCGTTGCAGGAACGTAGTCTCGCCAAACTTTGGAGAAGAAGAAGAAATATTCATAATTAAATTGGCGGGGAAAGAATAGCAGGCGGGAGCTAAGTGAGCAGCAAGGGAAAGAAACACGTAAGTAGAAAGCAGCATGGGAAAATCAATTAAGTTGAAAGTCAATAAAGCTGGAAGGAGCAATGAGCTGAAGGAACAAGGTGCTAAGCAGGAAGCAGTCAGGAGGATCCTAAGGAGCAGAACGTTGAGCCAGCTACGAAAGCATAATTGCAAATGAACCTTGGGTACGGGACGCAACGGTTGCACTCTTTTTACTCATGAGGGTTTTGTCCCACGTGGTTTTCCCGAGTGAGGTTTTTAACGAGGCAATCACCGTATCCAAGAAGGGAGATCAGCCGGTCTAAGACAGCCGACATCCAGCTATTCTCCAAGATTTCACTACTCTCACAGTCGTCCACACTGTTCGACTGTAAGAGTAGGGGGGAGTGATGATGTAGATCAATTTTATCACATTATTTGATTGTCCAATTAAATGATGAATATTGGCAATTATTATTATTATTGGAAGAAAAAAGAAGAGAGGTTGAGAAAAGTGGGGAAAGAAAGGAGAACGTGCTGAAGATTTTGAAATCCAAAGAGTCCCACGTGCCAAGATTTTAGGAAAAAAGTTAACTGCTTTATGTGGAGAGATTAAAAGAGGAGGAGAGAGGAAGAGAAAAGGGCAGATTCACTCAACGTAATTCACAGAAAACCCTAGCAGTCCTCAACTTCAAGAACTGCTCTGCAGTCTTATATTTTCATTCTTTCTTTCTTCTTATCTATTGTAGTTTTCAATTATTATTCTAGCAAAGAGATTACGCCATTGAGAATTCCATTGTACATTGAAGATTCAAGAGACAGAAGATTATCAGCAATTTCATATTTTATCATTATTTATCATTTTAGATTCTCATTTCTTTCTCTAATCAATCATTCTAATATTTATTTTTTGATTAACTCTGCATATTACAGCTCGTTACAATCGAAATCCCGAATAAATAAATTGTGTTGGTATTTCGTCAATTTTTGGCAAATATCAAGTTTGGATAAAAAAATTGATTATTATTAGATGATTAAACATTATTGTTGTCTATATAGTTAACTGTATTCGATCACAACCTTTTGCGCAAATATATTCGGAAATAAAATTCAATTTTTTTCATACTATAATTGTGGTATACACGTTATACGTACGTTTATCATTGCCATTAAGGAGAGCCGCCAATCATAGTTTGAGAAACTCTAATATAAGATGATATTATCAATGATGAAAATTCAATGATAAATAATTCAATAATGTTGACAACATTAATTTTTCTTTTTACATATCTATAATTTAACGAGAGGATTAGTGGTTGGAATTGAATATGGATGCCTCAATCTACCTCTAGTCTCAAAAAAATAAAAAATAAAAAAATTGCCACAATACAATTGATTATTCATAACAATATATAGTTAGGAAGTGTTAGTTATACAATATTATTTTTTGGGGGTTAATCTTTGATGGGGCCCTACCCTCAAAAGACACGTAGCCAGCCACATAAGAGATAATATTGGGAGAGCTCGTGCATATGACGAGCTGTGTTTGGGAGCTCGCGGTATAAGCACGCTCCTCGGAATCCTACTAGTGTAGAGTATGGCCTTCTGTGAGAGCTTGTGTATGGCAAGCTGTATTTGGAGCTCGCTCGATACGTTCGCTCCTCAGACTCCACTAATGAAAGACACTCAGGTAGTTACAGATAACAGAGGTGACGTAATGGAGACGAAAAAGAGTCTTGGGGATAGGGACGAAAGAAGACGAAACAATAAGATAGAATCTAATGAGGAATCGGAGAAGTAGTAAACCCTAATGGGGCTCCGTGTCTATATAAAGAGGAGCTTAGGTTGGAGGATAACACAAAATACGGGAGAAGAGAGATATACGGATTCGGCGAGTACTCATCAATCTTCATTGGATTTATTAATTAAGATTAAGTTGTGTTTGCATATAAGTATTCAACACACAATCTTGTGTTTGTAGAAAAACTTATATAGATTATAGTTAATATATGTTAGATATGTTAAATTTCAATGAGTTATATTTAATATTATGTTAGATATGTCAGATTAAATTTACACTCAACTAATTGTAATATCACCTAATCTAACACCCACTTTTCATTTTTACCTAGCTAATTGCGACTCACCTAATTACACTCACTTTTCATGATCATAATAAATGATTGATCTCACCTAGTAGAGGGTTAATCTCACTTAATTAAATCCTAATAATCTAATATCACCTCACTAGCACAAAATTAAGAGAAATTAAATCAAATTAAAAGGTCTAATTATACACTATGTCTAACACTTTACAATATACTCTTTAATTTTTTTTGCATTAATAATAAAAAAAATTACAATATATAATATATAGAGTAACAAACTAACATTGTACTATGATTGTCCCCAAATTTTAAAAAGTTACAGAATTTAAAATTAGTTCTTTATTCCTGAACAAACAAACTGTATATCGCTCTTTCACCCCATGTCACAAATCCCTCATGCTACTTAAAAACTGGAAACAAATACAAGAACTGAAACTCATTCTTTATGTGTGCATACCCTCACATGCCCAAGATCACCTATATAAACCCCTTAACATAGAGATCAAAAATGACAACAAGAAAGCAACATATATATTTTCTGCAATATAAGATTAATCCAAAAATGGCGAAGAAGGCATTAGTGCTGCTGCTGGTGTCTCTGATGGTATTCCAGGCTTTATCGCAGCCCGATGTTGTTCATGGGCACAGTCCTCACCACGGGCATATTGTTCATTCTGAGGCGGGCTTGATGAGATCATCGGCATCGGCACCAGATCCAGACGACCACCATGCTGCAATTGGAATTAGGATTCCGGCGCCGTACGTACCCTCTGGAGACAACGAAGCTGCTATTGGAAATAGGATTCCGGCGCCGTACGTACCCTCTGGAGACAACGATGCTGCGATTCCGGCGCCGTATGTGCCCTCTGGAGACCTCGATGCTGCGATTCCGGCGCCGTACATACCCTCTGGAGACCACGATGCTGTGATTCCGACGCCTGGCAGACCCTCTGGAGACCACGATGCTGCGATTCCGGCGCCGTACGTACCCTCTAGAGACCACGACGCTGCTAATGGAAATGAGATTCCGACGCCGGACGTACCCTCTGGCGACGACGGCGACGACGACGACGACGACGATTATGACAGTCCGAGTCCGCATGCAAGTCCCTCACGGTACTTCTGAATTTGGTACCAGAAAAGTGATAAATAAATAAACTGAGGATGTATGTCAGATTCGTACTTACTTATAATTGAAAATAATATAATCTGATGTAGCCTCTCTTTTCATGTAATAAATGGTACGTTCGCCTATTCAATTCATGTGGATTGTGGTGTTAGTGTTACATATAAATTAAGTAGTACCGTTTATTTTATTAATAAAGACACATTTACGGATCAGATTAAACATGTAAGAATTAACTCCTAAACCCTACCAAAAAGTCATTAAATGTCGCTTAAAGCTACTCACAATTAGCAGTGGACTTTGACTTCAAAACGACTCAATGCCTCAGATGAATGAATCTCAATTTACATGCTCGTTAGTAGATATTTAAAACCCCAAATGTTGATTTGGCGAGCGTTGCAGAATTTGGTGGGATTTTTTCCCCTTTGAATGAAATACATACGTGCATGGCAATTTAATTCTAAATTTGGTAGAATAAAAATGCCACATATATAGTTGGTGGTATTTGACTTGTCCATGCTGGTTCGCCAATACTGCTGCAAACGATCAACAAATGAATACTAAACATTTTTGCTATATATATTTGTAGCTTTTGGAGTTTTAAGTGTGATATATACATTGGTATAAAGCCCTTTTGATATGTAAAAATCTTCTAATTAACTCATTTCAGAACAAAATAAGGAAAATGTATTATCATTTGCCAAAGATAGTATATATAATTAATTTAAGCTTCAGTCTTGCTCGTCTTTATTTCTATAATTTAAAGCCATTTTAATTCATATGAAATCTTACATTAAATAAATAAAATTAATTTTCTCAGACGGCGTAGAAAGTGATTTTGCTGGCAAAATCTGTTTTGGGACATGCTTTTAATTATTTAATTTTGAATGCAGATTTGAAAATTTAATGTAATTAATATTTAATGATGATGCTGATTAATTTTTGAGTACAAGTGTTGGCCTATTTCTATGGGGGTTTTCTTGTAGGTTCGCTGTTGATATTCACTTACCAAAGCAAATTCAATAGCAGGCAGTAACTATATCAAGGATTAAGACGTGATCTATCAGTAGTCGTGTAATTTTAATTAATAAATGCCCTTATGCTGGCATAATTGTTGTCTGAAATTAGCTGGCGGAATTAGTACAAAAATAGATGGATTCTTCCTAGAAATGGAAGTTTATGTGCCTTTTTTTTTTCCCTTACTCATTAGTTTAAGGCAAGTTTATGTGCCTTGTGTTATTTGATAATTCATATCACTTACTTTCTATTTTTATTTGTCCTAAAATATAATTTATTTATCATTTTAATAAATAAATAAATAATTATTCATGTGTGCTATATATGACAGATACTCAATTTTAATATGACATACCATGTACACATGTAGTTTTTCGGTGTACACATCATTTTTCCGACAAAAATTATCTTTAAATTGCGAATTTTTAAGATTTGTGGGCTACTTCACCGTCGGAAAATAAAAAATTCAAAAAATACAAGCTGAGAGTAGTTGATATTTCATTTTTACGTTTTTCCGAGAATGATCAAATAAACGATAGAATGGATGATTGGAAACTCACCCACACCACAACTGCATGCATCAAACCTACATTCACAAAAATACAATGTTCCTAAAAACACGGCAACAAAATATCACATCTTTATGCATGCAAGACTTCTGTTGTAATTACTAATTATGCCTATATAACTTGTTGAAGATACAGAAAAAAAATAAATAATAAAAAATACACGAGAATTAAATAAGCTACTAATTAATTAATTTCCCAAATGGCGATGAAAGTAATGTTGTTAATGTTCGTGGCCGCTCTGACGGTGACCGCCGCTCTGTCACAGTCGTCGGACGATGGCGGACAGAGATCATATGGAGCGATGCTCACCGGAGCAACTTGGGGCCACGATGGTCCTGTTGAAAATTGAAGAGTTTTTCAAGATATTAATCTAGATTCATTTTCTAGATTAGTCTTTTAATTATTTGGTACATGTATTTTATATTATTCATTGTTTTAGTTAGTTCATGAATTGATATATTCATGCATAGGATATCAAGAGTCTTATTAATTGTAATACATGAACTAAGTCTAAGTTCATGTCTAGCAAATCCTATATATACCCTATGTATTTGTCATTTTTCTTAAGTTAATCAAGTCATTTTTATTAAGTGAAATAGAGTCACTTTATATCTCCACTTTTATTTTGTGAGTTTGAGTGTTTATTTTGCTCTCCATTTCTAACAAAGTGGTATCTAGAGCCAATTTTGTTTGGAGACAACGAAAAAAATGACGAGTGCTCCTCTTTTCCAAGTTCCATTGCTCGTAAAAGAACATTACGAGAATTGGTGTATTCGTATGAAGGCTTTACTTGGAGCTCATGATGCTTGGGAACCTATCGAGAACGGTGTTGAGGCCACCAATGCCGCTGCAGTAAAGAAAGATCAAAAGGCGCTCACTCTTATCCATCAAAGTTTGGATGAAAAAATGTTCGAGAAAGTTGCTAGTGCAACCACCTCCAAGCAAGCTTGGGATATTCTCCAAGCCTCGTTCAAAGGAGTTGATAAAGTGAAGAAAGTTCGTCTCCAAACCTTAAGAGGAGAATTTGAATCTCTACGCATGAAGGAGTCCGAAACCATTTCGGATTATATTTCACGAATAATGGTGGTGGTTAACCAAATGAGAAGATATGGAGAAGACTTGAAGGATGATCGGGTCGTTGGAAAGATTTTACGATCCTTGGATTCAAAATTTAACTATATTGTTGTGGCAATTGAAGAGTCCAAAGATTTGGACACTATGACGGTTGAAGAATTAGCCGGATCTTTGCAAGCCCATGAAGAGAGACTAAAGAAACCAAATCAAGAACCGGTGGAGCAAGTTTTGCAAGCAAAACTTTCTTTCAAAGAAAGGCAAGAAAAGCGTAACACGTCCCAAAGGGGTCGAGGACGTGGACAAGTTGCTCGTGGAAGAGGAAGAGGTAACTATGTAAACAAAGAAGAGAAGAATCAAAATTTCTTTCAAGGAAGAGGTCGCGGACGCGGTCGAGGAAGAAGTAATTGGAGGCCGAATTCGAGAAGGTATGATAAATCAAATGTCCAATGTTATAATTGCAATAATTTTGGACATTTTCATTGGGAATGCACAAACGAAGTGGAAGAAAAAACAAACTTCGTGGAGAGCAATAATGAAGAAGGAGGTCCCACTTTGCTTCTCGCATGCAAAGGCGAAGATAATCAAGAACAAAACTTGTGGTATCTTGATTCCGGTGCAAGCAGCCATATTTGTGGAAAGAAAAATCTTTTCATGGAGCTTGATGAAACATATGGAGGCAACATCACTTTTGGAGATTCCTCTCGGGTACAAGTGAAAGGAAAAGGTACCATTTTAATCAAATTGAAAGATGGAAGCCATCAATTTATCTCCAATGTTTTCTATGTGCCCGAAATGAAAAGTAACATATTAAGTTTGGGACAATTATTGGAGAAAAATTATGACATTCATTTGAAAAATAAAAGTTTGGTTATGAAAGATGAAAATGGGCATTTGTTAGCAAAAGTTCCAATGACAAGAAACCGAATGTTTATGCTTAACATTCAAAGTGATGTACCAAGGTGTTTACAAGCATGTTTCAAAAGTGACTCGTGGCTTTGGCATATGAGATTTGGTCATTTGAATTTTGATGGCCTAAAGGAGATGAGCAAGAAAAAGATGGTGAGAGGATTGCCAAACATTGAGCAACCTAATCAAATTTGTGAAGGTTGTCTCTTTGGCAAGCAAGCTAGGAAAAGCTTCCCGAAAGAATCACTTTCAAGAGCTCAACGTCCGTTGGAGTTGATACACTCAGATGTATGTGGCCCTATCAATCCTTGTTCGTTTGGTAAGAATAAATATTTTCTTACTTTCATTGATGATTATTCTCGGAAAACTTGGGTGTACTTTTTGAAGGAAAAATCCGAGGTGTTTCAAACTTTCAAAAAGTTCAAAACTATGGTGGAAAAGCAAAGCGGCTACCAAATCAAAGCCCTTCGATCCGATAGAGGAGGAGAATTCACATCAAATGAATTCAACAAATTTTGTGAAGAAAATGGCATTTTGAGGCCGTTGACAGTTCCAAGAACACCGCAACAAAATGGAGTTGCCGAAAGAAAGAATCGGACAATTCTCAACATGACAAGGAGTATGCTAAAGAGTAAAAATGTGCCTAAAGAATTTTGGGCAGAAGCAGTTGCATGTGCGGTTTATTTGATGAATCGGTGTCACACTAAAAGTGTTAATGACAAAACACCTCAAGAAGCTTGGAGCAAAATAAAACCGAATGTTGCTCATTTGCGGGTATTTGGAAGCATTGCCTACGCACATGTTTCGGATGAAAAGAGAACAAAGCTTGATGATAAAAGTGAAAGGTATGTTTTCATTGGTTATGATTCAAATTCCAAAGGATATAAGTTGTATAACCCGCAAAATGGAAAGCTTGTCATTAGTAGAGATATTGAGTTCGATGAGAAAAGTTGTTGGGAATGGAACATGTCCAAAGAAGAGAAAAATTTGTATCCTCTTCTTGAGGATGATGATGAAGAGTTGGTTCAACCGAATACTCCACCACAACCACCTCCACCCGTTGGCGAAGAAAGTTCAAGTGAAAGGCCTAGGAAGACAAGAAATGTTCGTGAGTTGTATGACGTTACAAATGAGGTAACTTTGGATTTAAGTGAAACATATTTTTGTTTGTTTGCTAATTCCGAGCCTTTGAGTTTTGAAGAAGCGGTTGGTGATAAAAAATGGAGAAGTGCTATGGATGATGAAATCAAAGCCATAAAAAAGAATGATACTTGGGAGTTGGTGGCACTACCCAAAGGAAAGAACACCATTGGAGTTAAATGGGTGTATAAAATCAAGAAAAATTCAAAAGGCGAAGTCGAAAGATACAAAGCAAGATTGGTAGCGAAAGGCTACAAGCAAAAGGCGGGAATTGACTACGATGAGGTTTTTGCTCCGGTTGCGAGATTAGAAACTATTCGGTTGATCATTTCTTTGGCAGCTCAAAACAAATGGAAAATCCACCAAATGGATGTCAAATCAGCCTTTTTGAATGGCTACTTGGAGGAAGAAGTTTATATTGAACAACCTTTGGGATATGTTGCGAAAGGGCATGAAGAAAAAGTTTTGAAGTTGAAGAAGGCTCTCTACGGCTTGAAACAAGCCCCTCGTGCTTGGAATAGTAGAATTGATAAATATTTTCAAGAAAATGGTTTCTCAAAATGTACACATGAACATGCACTCTATGTAAAAACAAACAATAGTGGTGACATTTTACTTGTTTGTTTGTATGTGGATGATTTGATTTTTACAGGAAACGCTCCAAAGATGTTTGATGAATTCAAACAAGTAATGGCGAGGGAGTTTGAAATGACGGACATTGGATTGATGTCCTACTATCTTGGGATTGAAGTGAAGCAAAATGATGAAGGAATATTCATTTCTCAAGAAGGCTATGCAAAGGAAGTTCTCAAGAAGTTTGAAATGGCGAATTGCAAGCCGGTGAGCACCCCCGTTGAATGTGGAGTTAAATTGTCCAAACATGGAGATGGAGAATTGATCAATCCCACACTCTTTAAAAGTCTTGTTGGAAGCTTGAGGTACCTAACTTGTACAAGACCGGATATTCTTTTTGGCGTCGGACTTGTTAGCCGTTACATGGAGAATCCTACTACTTCTCACTTGAAGGTGGCCAAAAGAATACTCCGTTACATCAAAGGTACACTTGATTATGGAATTTTATATTCATTTTCTCAAAATTTCAAGCTTGTTGGATATTGTGATAGTGATTGGGCTGGTGATGTTGATGATCGAAAGAGTACTACCGGGTTTGTTTACTTCATGGGAAATTCAGCTTTTACTTGGAATTCTAAAAAGCAACCAATTGTCACTTTATCAACTTGTGAAGCGGAGTTTGTGGCAGCAACTTCTTGTGTTTGTCATGCAATTTGGCTTAGAAATTTGTTGAAGGAGCTTTATCAACAACAAGAAGAGCCAACGAAGATTTTAGTTGATAACAAATCCGCCCTTCAATTGGCGAGAAATCCGGTATTCCATGAAAGAAGCAAGCATATTGATACTAGGTATCATTTCATTCGAGAAAGTGTGTCCAAGAAAGAGGTTGAGTTGGAATTTGTGAAATCACAAGATCAAATCGCCGATATTTTCACCAAGCCATTGAAGTTTGAAGTTTTTCGAAAATTACGAGAGTCTCTTGGAGTCATGAATCAAGATTAAGGGGGGATGTTGAAAATTGAAGAGTTTTTCAAGATATTAATCTAGATTCATTTTCTAGATTAGTCTTTTAATTATTTGGTACATGTATTTTATATTATTCATTGTTTTAGTTAGTTCATGAATTGATATATTCATGCATAGGATATCAAGAGTCTTATTAATTGTAATACATGAACTAAGTCTAAGTTCATGTCTAGCAAATCCTATATATACCCTATGTATTTGTCATTTTTCTTAAGTTAATCAAGTCATTTTTATTAAGTGAAATAGAGTCACTTTATATCTCCACTTTTATTTTGTGAGTTTGAGTGTTTATTTTGCTCTCCATTTCTAATAGGTCCTTATGATGAAGACACTATTTACTATCCTGAGAATGAAGAGCATGAATCTTCTGCTGCTGGAACAGTGAACCCGGTGCATGAGGTACCTGCTCCAAAGCCGGGTCATGACTAATATCCACTATATACTTGTTTTAATTAGACTGTATTTGCAATAAAACGAAATAAAAGAATCTGAAGTTGGTCCCCCTTTTGTCTCTTTTTTTTTTGGAACGGAGTCGGGATTTGTATGGAGGTGACCGGAATTTAGGGGGCCGGAGCCCCTCTCCCGGTGCTTTTTTCTTTATTCACGAGGTTAATCATGGTTGCTAATCACACCAAACATGCGATGAAGTAAAGTAACACGATAGTTTAGCAACTCATAACACGAAATAATACCCCTTTTAGAGCCCATACCCTACTATAAAATAGGGTAAACATGGTAAGATTCAAATAAATTCAGAAAATTCACGATTTTGAACAAAATAATTCGAGCGCTATTTGGAGAAATGTCTACAAATTATTTTCTTGTGTTACTTCTTGGGCTGGCGGTTATCTCTGCTGCGGCCACTGCCAAGCAGAATGGTGACGGCGGCGCGTTGGAGCCAGGGCAAATTCCTTCGATGAAGCGGTTTTACTCTAGGATTTGGGCCCGAACGAGAAAGCACCCATCGGAATCAATTCAGAGATCACTTGAAAGAGCCTCTGATCATGAACAAAAGCATAAGCCCGCAAGAGCAAGACGAACAATGCAGAAATTGGAGGATATCAAAAGAGCAGAAAATCATCTTGGGGACGAAATAAATGGGAAACATAAAAATATTGCAGAAAAAAAACATGGAAAAGCATTAATGCCTGAAAACAGGTATGAATATTTTCTGGGAGGTGATAAGAAAATATCTTCGATGCATTATAAATTGAAGAAAGCAGCAGCGAATAAGTCTACAGGTTCTGGAAAAAATTAAATAAATAATTGTGGCTTGTCAAAATTATGAAAAATAAATAAATGTGCTGAAGGGCAATGAACCCTAGTAATTAATAAAATCTTTGCAATAAATAAGTGGTTAAAATAGCAATAGTGGACTCTTCATCTTCCTATGCTTTACGATTATTGAAGCTTACTAAGCCTTTTAATTTATTTTTTAATTTTGAACTTGATGTATCTTACTGCTTGAATGTCTCATGCGGCCGAAAAATAAAAGAAAATTGCAAACTCGGGATATTAACTACCCCTCCCCGTGTTTATGAGACACTTATTGTGTTCTTCCGGCTACAAATTTGTCTTGCAACCCCAAGAAGTAGTCTTTATGGGTCAATTCTTGTCGGAAACTGCGGTTATCCATCGGAAGCCGCCGTGCCCGTGCCCATCACATGAAATTTAATCGTGCTAAAGTTTGTAATACACTTTCCATACCTACCTCACATATATATATAGATTATGAAAATTTTAAAATTTCATTTGATTAAACTGCTTAGATTTAAACCAAGTTTTATCCTTCACTATTCTAATTAAAAGGAATCAATATTTCATATTCGTCTGGGATCGAAAAACAAAAAATGAAATAAAAGAAACAAAGAATAATAGTGAATCATTTGGAACCCCAGACAAATTAATATATGTCTTAAGACAGATAAAACTTTTTATTATCTCATGAACTGGTGTAGCTCTTACAAGAAATGAAAGTAGCTAAAATATTTTCGCCCAATATTTCTCAATTCTCAATCAAGATTTCCTGAGGAGGAAGAGGCGCGATCTTGGGGTGGCAATTTCTGACCCAAACCTTATCGTCGTCGTCATCGGAGTCGAGTTTATGAGTTGGTGCCGGCGCTGGTGCTCCTCCATGCTTTGGCTTAGGCATCATAATGTCATCATCATCATCAAACTGCTCCCATTTATGGGTCGGTGCTGGTGCTGGTGCATGTCTCCGCCAGTGCTTGTGCAGTTCTCGTCCCAAAGGCAGAGGTCCTTGCCTGCAGCCAATGCTAGGAACTAATGCATAATTAGCCAATATTGCTGCAACAAAGACAACAAACAAGTAAATGCCAGACATATTTGTAGCTTTTGGAGTTTCAAGTGTGATATGTACATTGGTATAAACCCCTTTATATATAGGAGGATGAGACCACTCATTAATTTTAAGAACAAATAAGGAAAATGTATCATCACAGTACCATCTAATTATGAAATGTTGCATTAAAGAAATACAATTAATTTTATGGGGTCGATGATGAGAGTGATTTTGCTGGCAAATTTTGTTTTAGGACAAGTTTCCAATTATTTAATTTTGAATGTAGATTTAGAAATTTAATGTAAATATTTAATGAGGATACTGATTTTTTTTTTTTTTTTTTTGAGTACAAGTGTTGGCCAAATTCAATGGGCTTTTGCTTGCAGTATGATTGTTGATATTCACTTACCAAAGCAAATTCAGTAGCAATATCTACATCGAGGATTAATATTAATTAAATGCCGTTATGCTGGCATACGTTGTCTGAAATTTGCTAGAATTAGTACAAAAATGGATAGATTCTTCCCAGAAATGGATTTATATCTGTCAAGTAATTGTGTTGTTTGTGTTATTTGAAAATTGATATCACTCACTTTCTATTTTTATTTGTCCTAAAATATAATTTATTTATCATTTTTGAGAGTAATAATGTCATACCTTTAAATTAATTATTTTATCTTTAGTTTCTTTTATGCCTGATATTTAATTACTTATTTTTAAGTAGCACTTTCCGTCTAGTTCGAATTGAGAATAAATCATTGTTCTGCAAAGTCTTAATCTTGTCATAGATCTAATAGTTAACTCGATTGCCGTAATTTGAAATTTTGTTACTAGCCTGATTGCTAAAGTTGTGACCTCTCCGACCTCGAATGAGACTTTTAAGGATATGACCTTTGTTAATAGCAAAGGCCTTAAGTTTTTCAAGCCTTTCTACGTACTTTCTTGGCCATTTCTGCTTATTCTCGTTAGTTGATGTTTGGATTGATCGTAACTATTTCTACTTTTGTGCGTTGATAATATATTTGAGGGAGGCCTTGTTAACGATCCTACGATCTCTCTTGGACCGGTTTTATTTAAAAAAAAATACTTATGTTTTCTATTTTAAATGTTTAAATTTATATACTCCACGAGATACACAGTCAACTATACTTTAATAACTATCATCAGTAAATGTGTGAAAAACAATGCGACTATATTTATGGGACATATCTGAGTATTTGGTAAATTTTTTTGTAGAATGTCTTAAAAAGTTTATAACTATATACTTGTACGAGTAAATCCAAAATTTGAAAATTTGAAGCCATTGGGGTTTAAAAACTGCATACATTTTCAAGGGAAATTCTTGTATGAGCCGGGTGTAGGGCACTGTTCCCTACACCCGCCTCTAATACACAATAAAAAAAATAAATTTATTTTTTTTATTGTGTATTAGAGGCGGGTGTAGGGAACAGTGCCCTACACCCGGCTCATACAAGAATTTCCACATTTTCAACTCAAAATACAACACAACCCCCCTATATATATTTAATTTCTTTTGGCGCATTAATTTACAAAACTTAGGAATTATTAGGTGGAATAAGTCCAATTAAGTGCTGCAAAACATATCATGTAATTTGACCAATCAAACACTTTCTAAGTCTTGTTAAGTTTATTTATTTATCCTAGCTTGATTTTTAAGATTTTAATGTTGTGTCCGCACTCCGTAATACTCTATATTAATTTTTTTTGGTGAAATAATACTCTATATTAATGGCACTGGCATTACCAACATATCTACGTACACTTAGTGATGACAGAATTATTTTGACCATTACTTAAGCATAGAATCAAATATTATCTTATCATACATAATTTCAATATTTTCCATTTAATTATTAATTTCTTTTTAACTCATATGTTTTCATTTAATTATACATAATTTCAATATTTTCCACTTAACTACTTTCTTTTTAACTCATATATATGTTTTTATTCAATTATAAAACCATTTAATATGTTTTGAATTCATATGTAATATGTAAGATATTCTCACCTAAGCAATGAATTGCCAACATTGCATAATATATTATGATGCACGGATACGACACAATACGGATACGGCGACATACATTTTTTCTTGAATTTCCCACGTGAGTGGTGTCGGACACGGTATCCGACACGAGTGTCCGACACGACACGACAGTCCATCATAAATTACACGACACGATACGGTAAAATAATATTTTTAGAAGTGTCAGTGCATCATAAATAAGATATTATTATTATTACTCAACATCCACATAATTCTTGATACAAATTCTTGAATCCCAACAAAGTTATGTAGTAGCTAGGGCTACTAGCCCAATGAAAAACAAGAAATTACATCTAAACCATTCCAAATTAATTGGATTATTCAGAAGGCGTTGGCTGAAGTTTGGGTGCCTTGGTAGGTGGGTGGGAGTGCTTTCGTGACGGATGACTGTGCTTTGGTGATGGCGCAGGTGCATGCCTTGGTAGATGAAACGGCTTATGTTTGTCACTAAATTCCGTCTCTAATGCATTTTCTTGGTCAATTGAATCCTGTGAAAGTGGAGGATGTGACCGCCATTTGTGCTTTGGCGATAGTGCCGGTGCATGCTTTGGTGGATGAGACGACTTATGTTTGTCGCTAAATTTCATCTCTAATGCAGTTTCTTTATCTATTGAGTCTTGCGAAAGTGGAGGATGTGGTCGCCAATTGTGCTTTGGTGACGGCGCTGGTGCATGCCTTGGCAGATGAAACTGCTTATTTTTGTCGCTAAATTCTGTCTCTACTGCATTTTTTTGATCAATTGAGTCTTGTGAAAGTGGAGGATTTGGTTGCCATTTGTACTTTGGCGACGGCGCTGGTGCATGCCTTGGCAGATGAAACGGCTTATGTTTGTCGTTTAATTCTGTATCTAATGCATTTTCTTGATCTATTGATTCCTGGGAGAGCGGAGGATGTGGCCGCCATTTGTGCTTTGGCGACGGCGCTGGAGCATGTCTTGATTGATGAAACGGCTTATGTTTGTCACTAAATTCTGTCTCTAATGCATTTTCTTCATTTATTGATTCTTGTGAAAGCGGAGAATGTGCCCACCATTTGTGCTTTGGTGCCAGTGACGGTGCGTGCCTTGGTGGATGAGACGGCTTATGTTTGTGGGTAAATCCCGTCTCTAATGCATTGTCTTCATCTGTTGATTCTTGCGATAGCGGAGGATGTGGCCACCATTTGTGCTTTGGCGCGGGTGCAGTCTGCTTGTGTTTGTCGTTTAATTCCGTCACTAATTCATTTTCTCCCTCTATTGGCTCTTGTAGCGGAGGGTGTGGTCGCCATTTGTGTTTTGGCGATGGCACAGGGGCATGTGTCGGTGAATGCGACGGCTTGTGCTTATGCAACTCGTCTCCCAATCCAAAATTGTCGTTGGCAATGGAAGGGATGGCGAGGGTTGATGCAACTAGCAGAAACACTATAGTGTAAGTGTTGGAAGACATGCTTAAGGGATATTTGATTGCTTGTTTCATGGTGAAAATAATGGAGAAATGTGAGGGTTTTTATAGGGAAATTGGTGCTCCAATATTATTGACAAGTGTTGCCTATAATAAAATGGACTTTTATCTTTGGATTCTTTTGTGTATGAATCTTCCCCACATTGTGGCTTGCATGAAGAAATTCAAAGCATTTACTTACCATTGATGTGAAGCCCTTCATACTATTTAATTACATTCGACAGTTGTGAGATTTATTTGTCATGTATTAATTGTTTTAATCAGAAATGAAAAGTAATTATGCTAGTTTCCTATGCGGCTATCAGGTTATGCCTATGGTGATTAAATAGGAAAATATCCAACAGGAAAACATCTAATTCAAATTGTGTTGTAACCGACTTAACAAATTATAACGACAGGTGTATTATATTTGTTATTTATCACTCTCGATAATTTTTTTATCAATCACTTGAATCTGAATAAGTGTATAACACTCCTCCACTAATTACATACTAGTTTGACCCGGTTAGAATTACCCATTAAATAGGTGTTAATTTATTTTCTCAATAAAGGTGTTTAATTGTTGCTTCTTATTTGCCAACAAGGGTTGGTCCAAGTGGTTTCAGGGTTGTTTCTCGAAGGCAAAGTCCCGGATTCAAACCTCTCTGGCCACTTGGGTGTGCGTATGTTTAAAAAGAATAATAAAAATTGATGCTTCTTATTTTAACGGGTTTTGGATCTCTTGTTTTAGATTTGTATTTTATTTTCTAGTTTATTCACATGTACGTACTTCGTGTACAAATAAATGGTTCAAATTAGGAGAGAGATTTTTTAAAATTTTTTTATATCACAATTAATATTTTATTTTCTAATTCGAGCCACCTATTTATACACGTAATATGTGTATATGAGTAAAATAAAAAATGAAATCCAAATAAAAAATAGCCAAATAGGAGATCCAAAGCCGTTTTAACCTAGTTACTGCCTTCACTTTGAAGAAATATAATATATTGACAAATGGCGTAAGTAGATTTTATTGGATATGAAATGGAGAAAATTAGGGTTTTCAATGAATCGGATTTGGATCAGATCAGAAAAATCTGGATCCAAATTCGATAAGTATATTTGATGACCGAATCTGAATCTGAATTCTTCATTGATTTTGAGTTCATGTGTAATCGGCTCGAATCAGATCCGACCTAATTAACATAAAATATATTTTTTTAAATAAAGAAATAAGTATAAAAAAATACGAATACATAATATATAACAAATAATTATTTATTTAAAATAGATCAATTTAAAATTATTAATAAAGGATAACATATTTTTTTAGAATATATAATTTAAATTTTATTATAGTTCACAGTGATACATATGTGAAATTTTTAATTTTAGTTATTTTATTTAATATATTTTATTAATAAAATAATTAATTTAATTAAATATTACATAAAATTGAATCCGGATCTCTAATAGATCGGATTTCTTAATTTTATTTTTGTTTTATTTATTTCGAACAACAAATATTTATAATCGAATATGATTTCTAAAATTCGGATCGGATTCAGATTAAATTCAGTAAAATCCGATCCATTGACAGCCCTACGAATATTGGATATAAATTCATGTGTTGCAATGGATGGGCCAGGGTGAATTTGGGCTGGGTTCATTTATTGGACCCACCAACATAGGCCCTGTAGGACAAAAATAATATTCTCTCGCAATGTTTTAAAAAAACAACATAATTAAAAAGTATATTGCATTATATGTCGATTTTTTTATTTTTCTTTTGGTTGTTTTCTATTTGACCAAAAAAAAAATTTATTTATTTTTTTTACTGGGCATTTATACCGATACGCGTGACGGTGTGAGGCCGTGAGAGTTATATACTAAGGAATTCAAATTCGAGCATCTAATTTCCAATTAATATACTGCATAGAATAAAAATACTAAAAAATAATAATATTATTTCTTCAAAAAAAATAATAATAAAAATAAAATTATTATAATGCATAGAATTATAATATATGAAAACTTTTAAAAATATCATTTCATCGTGTTGTATCATATCGGACACGTCATGTCGGACACTGTGTCCGACACTCTTTATATGAAAAATTAAAGAAAAAATATGTACCTCCATATTCGTGTCTTGTCGTGTCTATATCTATATCCGTGCATTATAAATTACTACTTTAAATTCGACATAATCTTTCATTGGCCTTGGTTACGAATCACAAACTTCATAAGCACCACACAAATTAAACTAAAGCAATTAACCTAACTTATGAAACACACACATCACATGCTACGTTTGGGATAGTAACAAACCCTAAAACAATACTATAAAGCTGTGGCATTTGCACCAAGAAAATCATAAACTTGTGCCATCTCCAAACCATAAACACAACTGTTCCCATTTCCCAGTTGATTACAATGGCTAAACTATTTTCCTTGCTCTTCATCATAGCCTTGATACTTCTCCCCATTATTTCTCTAGCTGATCATACTCTTAATGGTAACAACAGTGATGCTGTGATGTCGATGAAGAAGAAAAAACCTCCCTCTCATTACACTCCCTCTCATCACTCTCCCCCTCACCATGGCAGCGGCAGTGGCAGCGACAGCAGCAGCGGCAGTGGCAGTGATGCTGGTGGAAGTGATGACAGTCCCACCACGGCCGATAGTAAGTCTAGCGGCTCCTGGACAGGTGGCCGTCGTAGTTAGAAATATTATAGATATATTATATGTTAAATTACTTAAAAGAAAATTAAAGGAAAATATGAGATGGTGTTCTAGCTCCTACATGCTATATTTGCAATAAAAATTTACTTCATTAAAAAGTGTGTACGTGTGTGTGCCTGTAACTATTACCATAATAGCTGTATATATGCTCGTAAAAGAATATCATTACTCAAGATAATTCTCTCTTTCTATTTGTTTTCTTGTAGAGGACAAAAATCATATTGTTTTTCTCAACTTTTATGTTTTCCTTTCCCTTCTTTTTAATTATTGGTCATGATTCAAAAAGGCAACATGTAATTTTAATTGTTAAACACACATATATAATAACATGAAGCAGAAAGATTTAATAGTATAGTCTACATATATCGAATTTGAACAAAATAACTATATACTGATGATACGTCTAACTAGCCAACTTATACACGAGTTTTTTTTTTTTAACCAAGCAAACGAATTCATTCATTAATCAAGTCAGATATTACATATGCTGAAGCAAATTCAAAGATATCAAAATTCCCTTTAAAATATCAAAGTCTCCTTAAAAACTAACGAGGAAAATTGCATTTTTGGTATACTAATTTATCCTAATTCAATGTTTTTCATTTAACTAATTTATTTTTAGCTCATATGTTTTCATTCAATTATACATAATTTCAATATATATTTTCCACTTAGCTAATTTCTTTTTAACTCATATATATGTTTTATTCAATTATAAAACCATTTAATATGTTTTGACTTCTATGTAATATATTCGATATTCTCACCTAAGCAAATAAAGCTGAATTGCAAACATTACATTATATATTATTATTATTACTCAACATCCACATAATTCTTGATACAAATTCTTGAATCCCAACAAAGTTATGTAGTAGCTAGGGCTACTAGCCCAATGAAAAATAAGAAATTACATCTAAATCATTCCAAATTAATTGGATTATTCAGAAGGTGTTGACTGAAGTTTGGGTGCCTGGGCAGGTGGGTGGGGGTGCTTTCGTGACGGATGGCTGTGCTATGCACAACATGCCTTGGTGGATGAAACGGCTTATGTTTGTCACTAAATTCCGTCTCTAATGCATTTTCTTGATCAATTGAGTCCTGCGAAAGTTGAGGATGTGGCTGCCATTTGTACTTTGGCGACGGCACTGGTGCATATTTTGGTGGATGAAACGGCTTATGTTTGTCACTAAATTCCATCTCTAGTGCAGTTTCTTTATCTATTGATTCCTGTGAAAGCGGAGGATTCGGCCACCATTTGTGCTTTGGCGACGGGGCCGCGCTTTGGTGGATGAGACGGCTTATGTTTGTCGCTAAATTTTGTCTCGAATGCATTTTCTTGATCAATTGAGTCCTACGAAAGTGGAGGATGTGATCACCATTTTTGCTTTGGCGACGGCGCTGGTGCATTCCTTGGCGGATGAAATGGCTTATGTTTGTCGTTGAATTCTGTCTCTAATGCATTTTCATGATCTATTGATTCCTGGGAGAGCGGAGGATGTGGCCGCCATTTGTGCTTTGACGGCGGCGCGGGTACATGTCTTGGTGGATGAAACGGTTTGTGTTTGTCGCTAAATTTTGTCTCTAATGCATTTTCTTCATTTATTGATTCTTGTGAAAGCGGAGGATGTGGCCAACATTTGTGCTTTGGTGCCGGTGCTGGTGCTTGCCTTGGTGGATGAGACGGCTTACATATGTTTATGGGTAAATCCCGTCTCTAATGCATTGTCTTCATCTATTGATTCTTGCGATAGCAGAGGATGTGGCCACCATTTGTGCTTTGGCGTGGGTGCGGGTGCATGCCTAGGTGGATGAGACGGCCACTTGTGTTTGTCGTTGAATTCCATCACTAATTCATTTTCTCCCTCTATTGGCACTTGTGAAAGCGGAGGGTGTGATCGCCATTTGTGCTTTGGCGACGGTGCAGGGGCATGTGTGGGTGGATGCGACGGCTTATGCTTATGCAACTCGTCTCCCTATCCAAAATTGTCGTTGGCAATGGTAGGGATGGCGAGGGTTGATGCAACTAGCAGAAACACTATAGTGTACGTGTTGGAAGACATGGTTAAGGGATATTTGATTGCTTGTTTCATGGTGAAAATATTGGAGAAATGTGAGGGTTTTTATAGGGAAATTGGTGCTCCAATATTATTGACAAGTGTTGCCTATAATAAAATGGACTTTTATCTTTGGAGTCTTCTGTGTACGAATTTTCCCTACATTGTGGCCTGCATGGAGAAATTCAAAGCATTTACTTACCAATGATGTGAAGCCCTTCATTAATGCATATATACGTATCTCTTCATACTATTTAATTACATTCGACAGTTGTGCGATTTATTTGTTATGTATTAATAGTTTTAATCAGAAATTAAAATTAATTTCGGTAATTTCCTATGGTGATTAAATAGGTATTAATACTTATTTGTCATTGGGGGAATTTGAGAAAACTCCCCAATTGTATAGCTAATTTTTAGTTTACTCCCCAGGTCTAAAAAAATTTTAGTTCACTCCCCAACTGACATGCATAATTTGAGTTAGCTCCCCAATTTTGGGGGCAGATACCACATATGGCGATTTAGATACACCATATGACGAATTAGGTACACGATTCTTGAGTTTATCTAAATCGCCATATGTGGTATCTAAATCGTCATATGGTGTATCTAAATCGCCATATGTGGTATCTGCCCCCAAAATTGGGGAGCTAACTCAAATTATGCATGTGAATTGGGGAGTGAACTAAAATTTTTTTAGACCGGGGAGCAAACTAAAATTTTTTCAACCCATGTGGAGTTTTCTCAAATTCCCCCTCTAATAATTAATTGTTTCTTCTTGTTTTAGCGTAATTACGAGTTCCTTTTCACTTTGTAGAAATATAATGTATTGATGAATATAGCGTAAGTTGGATTTTGTTGGATACTAGTAATTCTACCGCGATGCGTTTGTAAATAAAAAAATTACTACTATTTAAATATAAAGTAAATTTAAATTTTCATATTAATATTTATTTATATTTATAAATTTATAATATATAGATTAATAAATAAAATAAAATAATATCTTATTAGAAAAAAATAATAGTTAAAATAAAAATTTAAAAATATGAAAAAAATATAATATAAATTGGAGTGAGGTTAGAAAAAAAAAGAGACCAAAGTGGTTATTTTAGGGGTATCTCTCTTAATATAATACTAGTAGTTACGCACACTTGATTCGTGTAAAAAAAAACCCCTACTATTAAAATGAATTAAAATTAAACTTTTTATATTGATAAAAATCGAATAATTTTTAAATTATGAGAAATAAATTTGATATTATAATATTAGTAAAGAAAAAAGATAATAATAATATAAAAAGATTATTAGAAAAAAAATATTTTTTTAATATGATGCGAGATAAAAGAGGAATTAAGAGATAATATATAGAATAATAAAATAAATAAATTAAAAAAAAAGAATTTAAAAGACAAACCAATTAGTATAGGCTATGTTTTGAAACCCGGACTGGACGTCGAACCAGGACCCTTTACTGGTTACTGGTTTGACCGGTTGGACCACCGGTCGAACCAGTATGACGTCATAATTACGTAATAATTATATTTAATATATATATCAATTATATAGTATTATAAATATTAATTAAAAATAATCAATTAGATTTAATAATATAAAAAAATAGATATAATTATATATCACTTTAAACTATTCATTAATTTTCAAATAACATAACTAATGATAAATTTTCAAATTATAAATCAACAAAGATATAAATTAAATATCTAATTAAATAATCAACATCAACTAAATTAGTAATATAGATAAAAAGATTGATTAAACAAATATCATACACTTTATTTAGAAAATGGGGAGCAAACTTAAATTATGCATCTCATTTGGGGAGCAAACTAAAATTTTTTTGAACTTGGGGAGTAAACTAAAATTTTTTCAACCCATGGGGAGTTTTTGAAAATTGCCCCTTTATATTTTTCTAGAATTCAATTTAAAGATATAATTCATTTTATAAGCTTACTACATGATTGGGTTTATATAAAATTTTACCAACATTTAGCGAATAAAGTAAGCAGCCCAAGCGGTGGAGGCTCTCACTTTCTAATTTGAGGTCAAGGGATCAAACCCTTGGTGGAACAATAAACATGGATTTATAATTTTGAAAAAAAAAAAAAAAAAAAAAAAAGAGAAAAAAATGCAAAAATTCCGGGCCAAATGGCCCGCTAAACGGTCCGGTCCGGTTCATTAGCCGGTTTTCATCCGGTTTTTAACGGGTCAAATTGGTCCGAAGAGGTATTGGTTTTGGAGGCTCACCCGGACCGGACAAGCGGCCGGTCACAGACCGGTCCGATCAGGGTTTCAAAACACAGAGTATAGGAGTAGAAAAAGAAAAAAGAGTTCAGAAATAAAAAAATATGAAAGTGGTTTCTATCTAACTATGATAATTAGAACCAAGAAAAAAATGATACTTTAATTTTGTCTAGATGAAATGAGGGGAATATTAGATATTAATTTATGTGTTGAAAATTGCACTGGGTGGGCCAGGGTAAATTTGGGCCGAGTTCATTTGATAGATCGTCAATCAATTGGGCCCACCATCAACCAGTATAATAAAATGATAATTTCTCACAATGTTTAAGAAACAACATAATTAAAAAAATATAATGCATTATAAATCGAAAAGTAAGGTTTACATAAATTAGACGAAGAATATTACATTGCTGGACAATTTATACGGATATCTGTGTTGATCTATAATTTCTGTTTTAAGTTTGTATTTATTTTCAATTTTATTAAATTTGTATTTCATTTTTAGTTTTATCTAATTATTATATACGCTAAGCGTATTTAATAAACGAGGAAAATTGTGATAGCTAAATAATTGTCCATTATACAAAATTAACTATAAACAGGACAATTATTTATCTCTCATAATCTTGATTCGATATACTGGATAATATAATTATTTATCTTTTCTAATCTCGATCGTCTATTAATACACTTAACGTGTATATATAGGTGAATGAAACAAAAGATAAAACATAAACTTAAAACAAGAAATTCATGAGTTCAATACTTTTTTTTTTTTTTATAAGAAATATTTTCCTGGTCCAATTTTTTCACCTAGTTTTACAAGACTTGTCCATATGGACACAGATTCACGAATCATCACTTCAAGAAATCAATAAATCTTTTCTCAATTTTGAAATTAAAAATAAACATATTAGATTAATTAAAAAATACTGCAATAATTTTCTATTTAATTTATAAAAAATTTCAATACTAATAATGCACGGAATAATTACTACTTTAGATTGGACAGATCATTCACTAGCCTTCGTTAGGAATCACAAACTTCACATTAAATTAAAGCAATTAACCTAACTTATGAAACGCACATATCACATGCTACGTTTGGGGATCGTAACAAACCCTAAAACAATACTATAAAGCTGTGGCATCTGAACCAAGAAAAGCATAAACTTGTGCCATCTCCAAAGCATAAACACAGCTATTCCCAATTGATTATAATGGCTAAACTATTTTCCTTGTTCTTCATCATAGCCTTGATACTTCTCCCCATTATTTCTCTAGCCGATCATAGTCATGATGTTAATAACGGCGATGCTGTGATGTCGATGAAGAAAAAAACTCCCAGCTCTCACTATCACTCTCCCCCTCACTCTCCTCCTCACCATGGCAGTGGCAATAGCAGCAGCAGTGGCAGTGATGCTGGTGGAAGTGACGACAGTCCCACCATGGCCGATAGTAAGTCTAGTGGCTCCTAGACAGGTGGCGGTCGTATTAGAAAGATTATATATATATGTATTAGGTTAAATTACTTAAAAGAAAATTAAAGGAAAATATGAGATGATGTTCTAGCCCCTATATGCTATATTTGCAATAAAAAATTTACTTCTTAGATAAAACGTGCATGTGAACGTGTGTGTGCCTGTAAACATTACCATAATAGACTCATAGTTATATATATGCTTGTAAAAGAATATAATTACTCAAGATAATTCTCTCTTTTCTATTTGTTTTCTAGTAGAGGACACAAATAATATTGTTTTTCTCAACTTTTATGTTTTCCTTTCCCTTGTTTTTAATTATTGGTCATGATTCGAAAAGACAACATGTAATTTTAATTGTTAAAAACACATATATAATAACATGGAATGAAGCAGAAAGATTTAATTGTATAGTCTACATATATCGAATTTAAACAAAATAACTACACACTGATGATGCGTCTAACTAGCCAACTTATACATTTTTTTTTTTTTTAGGAACACCTAAGATTATCGCAAAGCATTTACTAAAAAAAGAAAGAATATTTGAAACTAAGCATTTCCCAAAAACATACCTTAATCTCCACTATAAACTGAGTAGAACTTCAAAACCAGTAGCAATAGATTCTTAGATGCTAGCTGAATAAGAATCAACAACAAATTCCACAATGCGCCGTGTGCATTCATCGATTGGAACGGGAGAGAAAGCTTTTCCCTCCAAGAAGTTGGGCAAAGTGAAATGTGTTTTGAAATGAAGTTGTAGCGAATGTGTCCGAAATTAATTTAAAAAGATATAAGATTTTTTATGTCAAATTTTATATTACAGAGTTTTTAATCATACTTTCAATTAATACAGAATTTTTTAAGAAGTTAATTCAATTAAAAAGTGATGAAATTTGAAGAATTAAAGAGTCGATCATAGTTTGAATTAACAAATTTACTTTAAAATGTGGTTACTTCAATGATTTCTGACTGCAAAAGTTTTAAAAACTGATAAATTAATGGTCTGATCCCAATAAAAAACATAGAATTTTAATTAAGCTTTTTTTTAAATACATTCCCAAGTGAGATTGAAAGTTCAAACCCGAATCATTATTTTGAAAAATGAATTTATTAACCATTTAGATCAACCCCCCTATTGGCATAAAATCTTACTCTATTATTAAGCTCGAGATCCAAGTGTGGTCTCTTGGACTTGGTCTCTTTTTTTTCTTTTTCTTTTTTTTTAATTTATTTATTTTACTCACTTAACCACAGACGACGTGTTTTAGTCCGTTACTTACGTATTAACCTCACTCTTTTCTCATTTCATTTCAATTCTTTTTCTTTTCTTTTTGATATATTTTTTTTCTAAGATAGTGTTTTTTGGTATTTTATTCTCTATTTATTTATATTAATTTAATAATTATATTAAAAATAGTAATAAAATATATATTAATATAAAAAATAATTTAAATATATTTTAAACAATAGAATTTCTTAATTTGCACACTTCGTGCCAAAGTTACTAGTTTTAATTAATTATGTCTTGATGAAATTTACCATTTAACTGTAAATCATTTTGAAAATTGCAACTTGGCCCACTCTTTTAGTTTAGATATTAAAAAATAACCATGCGAAATCACTTTTGTTTGCCCAAAATAATCTCAATTTAATGCTACTTCCGCTCAAATAAAAGAGGAAAGATCTTCACTAGTGCACGACCGACTTCCCAGTTCCCACACTAGAGAAATTTTCAATAAAATCCCATAAATACATTTTTCTTGTAATTTCATGACAAATTTTCATTTCTATTAACTATTTAGCAGAGACACTTAATGACCAATTTTCCTCCAACTTTTCGAATTAACAATTTCATTAACTACTATACAGATATAAATGAAAATCTTGTCCTAATATTGCGACAAAAATGGATGTAAATAACAAAAAATTAATTTGTCTAGCAATGAGATGTCTATAGATCAACCTTGGTTCTTGATTTCTTAATGAGCGTTGTATTTAAATTAATCTTTCTTCAAAAGCTTCAAGATTCAGTTATGTTACTTTGCCGAATGTATCAAGAAGATGGTGTACATGAAAGGTTGGTGTTTGCTTTTATTTATATACCTAGAGCTACTGCAAAACTCGTACATGAAGGAAACAAAGGTTTGATAATTATATGTACTGTTGGAAGTGGAGCTCTATAATCTGTGATGTTGGGAAGACTTGAATTGATTTTCACAGTTTTTGAATAATGGGGTTAGTGCAATTCTTCAAAAGTTCAATGCTTCGTTAGTCATCATCAAAAAAGAAGAAGTTACAATTGCAATATTCAATTGTCATGTACAGATGCTATGAAATTCCAAGTTAATCACCTATAATTGATCTTAATTTGTGCCTTAACTTAAGCTAACATGGAAACCTTCATCATTTTTGAATAGATTTAGAAATCTACATGCTCAACTTTAAACTTTGTCTTTCTATTTTTTTAACTAATTTTGTATAGATTGCTGGTTGATCCCTATTTTATTATTTTATTAGGTGATATGGAATCTGGCCAAGGTTCTTTTGATCGTGAAGAAAGTAACACTGCTCTACGTGGAGATGATTTAGAATTGGGTGAGGATGAAATAGGGTCCGGGTCTGTCGTTGGAGAAAAGAGAAAGAGAACTTCTAAAGTATGGAATCATTTCAAGAGAGTGAAGATTGGCGATAAATATTATGCAATTTGTAACTATTGTGGTGCTAAGCTCATAGCTAATCCTGACTCAGGAACTAGTCATTTGAGCAAGCATTTGAATAAAACCTGTAAGAACAGACAAATACCTGCTCGTCCAAGCCCACAAGAACTTGCAGCACATGTTTTCTGCCAAGAAGTTTGTAGTATCTACTTACCACTTTCAAATAGTTGAAATGTTTGGAAAATTGTTGTTGTTTTGACGCCATTTTTTATACTTGAATATGTCGTATTGTATTAATAGAATTTTCTTAATAACTCTACCATCACATTAAACGATTTTATTTTTAAAAAATGAAAATAATAATAAAAAAGACGAGATTACATAGTTACTTAAATATTTCAAATTAGATATTTGTTTGTATATTCCTAGAATGAAAAATAATATAATTAAGGGAATTGAATTATGTCAAATTTTCAAAAGGTACATGTACATAAAATAAAAAAACATCCATGAAATAATATTTTTTGTGGAATTGAAACCAGAAGCAAGTGCAATTTTTAAAACGGATCCAAATATGTTAAAACAGATCGAAAATGAATCAATCCATCTAAAATTATTAAAACTTATCTAAAACGGGTTGAACGCATGAAAAACGCGTCGAATGAAATAAAAATATGACAAAATAGAAAAAAAAAGAATAAACGGGTCCAAACGGGTCTGGATTGGATCCGGATCCAACGGGTCCAAAAATAGATCCAACGGGTCTAACGGGTCTAATGGGTCTAACGGGTCCTGGAGCGGGTCTAGACCCATTTATGCCTTAATGGATCTGGAGCGGGTCCAGACCCGTCACGGGGCGGGTCCAGACCCGTCGGGTCCGATCCAGACCCGCCCCACTGCCAACCCTAGTTAGACACATAGATGAAAACATGGCTACACTTGTTTTGATTTTGCTCGTTGGAGCAGTATTAGCATTCACTTCTCCATCTCAGGCGGAGCCATACGAAGCCCAGCCCAAGTCCGCCCATGAGGAGACCCCGCCACCACCGCTCACGGCGGAGTAAATGAGCCAACAGCTCCTCGGTTTGCCTTGAAAGAAACCGCCACCACCTTGAGTACCCACCTCCTAAGCCATGGTGGAAACCTCCCCTCGGCGGGAAGAGGCCACCGCCGCCCAAGAAACCATGGTGGAGCCCATCGCCACCACCGCCAAAGCAGTGGTGGAAGCGGCGGCCGTTCGGGAGGTCCCTGCCACCGCCGTTCTGATTTTGTGTTACTGAAAATAGTATAATGCGTGTGCCCATGTATGTCTGGTTTGAAAAATAATTGTTGTAGGCTTCATGCATATATATATATGGTGATATAATTATATATATGTTCCCGATATTATGCTATTTCGGTAGTCCTTTTTTTTTCCCCCAGTTATTTGAATGTATTTTATTGTATTTATATGTAGGGGCAATTATATCCAGGTCCCTGTGATTTGTCATAATTATAAATTAATCCCTCTTGTTTCGTTTATTATATATTGGCCCCTATAAGCACCGTTTAAATTGAGGGCCTAACAGAAAATTTGAAAAAACTCTAATACCCCTAACGGTTTGTGACTTATACTTTCCACAAAAAAGTATTTATTTGTAAAAAAATAGAGATGACAATTATACCCTTATATTTAATGTTTTCAATCTCAAAACCAACCTAATTTCCTTCATTTTTTCTCTACCCCAACGCAGCAGCAGCTCCCCCTCCCCCCCTCTCTCTCTCTCTCTCTCTCTCTCTCTCTCTCTACGCAGCACCACCACCGCCGGCCACCCTCCTTTACCACGCAGAACCATCTCCGCCAAAACCACCACCGCAGCCCACCATCCTTTTCTCTCTTTCTCTCTCTCCAAGCAGCACCACAATTCCGGCCGCCCTTCACCACGCAGCACCACCACCGACGGCCCACCATCCTCAAAAAATTCCCACATTTGAAAATCCAGAATTAATTGTGTGCGTTTGTGTGTCTATTGGCGTGTGGATCGGTGGTCGCGGTGGCTGATGGAGGCGACGGTCGCTATGGTAAAGACGACAGTTGAAGGTGGAGGTGCAGATTTGGAGTGTTTTTTTTTTATAAAATAGTTTGTATTTGATAATTAATTGAAAATATTAGTATTTATTAAATTATTGTAGATATATTAATTTTTCTCAATAAAATATATATTATAAGAAAAAAGAATAAACTTTATAATTAATTGAAAATATTACTATTTCTTAAATTATTGTAGATATATTAATTTTTCTCAATAAAATATATATTATAAGAAAAAATAATATACTTTATAATTATATACATAAAATAATGTATTAAAGTTTTTAATATTAATAAATATTGATAAATAATTAGCATAAAATTGATAAATAATTTCGTTTTAAAAAATAATAATAAATAATTTCGCTTAAAAAATTTATAAATAATTTCTAGTTATTATTGAAAATATTTATATAATATAAACAATATTAAATTATTACAATTCATAATTAATTTTCTCAAAAATAGAAAATATGCATCATACAAAATAGACCCTAAATTTTTGGTAGTCTAACAAAATGATAACTAAAGTAACTCAACAATATAGTCCCTGAGGGAGTGAGGGTATTTAGGTAATTTAACAAATACACTACAAAAAAAATGGTTTTTAGCTATGGTAGCCAAATAGTAGTGAAAAAGTGCAAACCGTAAGCAATACATTATTGGCGACGGTTTTGCTACGCTTTGGCACCCGTAACGGTCGTAGCCGTGGCCAATACTTGGCTACGGTTTGAAAACCGTAACCAAAGCTTTCCCTACGCTTGAAACTTACATTAGCGACGGTATTTTAAAACGTGACGGATATTCTACAAACAATACCTACACTTATAAATTCGTAGCTAATAAAGTTATTGGCTACACTTTAACCAATTGTAGTCGATATTATAAATTATTCCCTACAGTTTCGATCAACCGTAATTAATAATAATAGATTTTGCTTACATTTCGATTATTCTATCGAGAAAAATACAATAATTATTTTTGAAATTTTAATACTTTAGTTACAGTGCAAACTGTAACCATTAATATAAAAATATTTTAAAATATTTTTTATTTTAATATTACTAAATTTTTTCAATGTTTAATTTTTTTTACTGAAAACAAAAAATCTAGTTCATTACCATCATCAATATTGAACAAAAAAATAATTTCAAATCATTATACACATTTAACATAAATTAATTCAATAAGATCATCTTCATATACAAATCCAATCATCCAAAAACAAATATTGGTATAATCCTGAAATTATAAGTACAAACAACTCTACAAAAATAGCAACACCTAACTGGCAAATATTCTATCTACTAGTAATTATAACAATTCTAAGATACTTTGAAATCAAACCAAAACGAGTCATCTCCCCGCATTCAACCAATTGTCTCATGTTTCCTTCACCTACAATAGAAACAAACAACTTTGATCAGAAAATATATGTATGGCACCCATCAGATAAACAAAAGGATTCCCATCATATCTAGTTAGGATCATTCCACTTACCTACTACCCTTCGCCCTTCTTGTTGCCATAACAGAGATACAGTTCTTTATGAAAGGTTTTAACAATCCTGTTTTTTAACAAATATTTGAGTAGTAGAATCTCTGCCACATACGACCTAAAAGCTAAACAAAAAAATAGAAAAAATGAATGAACTTATCAATTATACTAGCAACAAAAAGACAAGTAAATAAACAAGGAAAAGAATCAACAATTACATAACATAAACCAGAAGGTAGTATGTAACCAAAAAAAAAAAAAAAAAAAGATAATTCAAAGTCCCAACACTCCACGAAATCCATATGGATGTTTATATTCAGTAATGTTAAATTTGACCAAAATAAAAAGGGAAAGATGCATACTGTGATGTTAGCTTATATTACTTTAGCACTTTCAAAGACTGCTCAACACCTTGCACTTTACAACAACATTTGCATTTTTTCAACATAAAGATCTGCAACAAGAAATGTATTCATCATTTATTTGTAAGTTATGATATATTCTATGTAATAGATTAATAAAATTGCTAATTAACAAGATACAAATATTTTTGTACTATTTTCATAACTCCTTCGACCCCAAATTAAAAGTAAAAACTTGCATCACCAGCAGGATTACAAGCAAGAGTATTTCTAGCCAATAGAATATATAAATATGATCAAGGACCTTCCACACTACAGATCAAATGCCTGTACCTTTTTCGCCCATCCAAATGCACAAGGTAGTAAACATATACAAGCTTTTCCCTTGTTGATTCTGTTGTGAAAATAAGGATTTTATCTCCCAATAATCTGCAAAATCAGAAATAACAAATATTAAAGAAAACATACAATGAAAAATTATTTAAAAGGAAATAGATTTTAAAGCTAAATAGGTCAAATCCAATCCAACTTCACTTCAATTATCAGTGAAAATATCCAGAAAAAGCTAAAAAATAGGCAGAATTCGAACAATTAAATAGAAAAATATACATATAGATGGATAATAAATCAAAGATTGACTCTTACCAAAACCCCAAAACTTTTCAAGGCTTAACCTTCCCTGTATAGATTAATGGATGACAAATTAGAATCCTAACCCTATATAGTAGAAGAAATTAGAAAATGAAACCCAAACAAGAATTTACCCAAAAATGTTAGTTGTTGTCTAATGAGAAGATGAAGGCCAGCCCTGCAGTCTCCACTCTCCACTTCCGTCACTGCCGTTGTAGTTGCCGCCTCAGACGCTACCATCGATTATCCAATGACAAGATGACTGTTTGGAGGGGAAGATATTGAGTTGGGGCGTATTTTTGTTCTAAAACTGAATGCGAGGGAGAATCAAACAAAGAAATGAAAATAAATTAAGAAAAGTTAGTGGTGAAAAAGGAGGCGGGAGATCAGAGATGAATTGAATAAATTGGGGTAAAATGAATGGCGGGAGACATGCCTCTCTACCTCTCTATTTCTCTCAAAAAATATTTATCTTCTTTTTTTTTTATAAATGTTTATTAATTGACAACGATTTTAATAGACTATTATAGATTTATTCATTTTGACTTTTATAACTTTAAATATATAAATTCTAAATATTATATAAGAAATGTACCCGTAACATTATTCATGTTTTTTTATTAATGTTAAATGTAATGCCCCAGCTTTCGGCATTTCAGGTACGAACGCCACGTGTGAGTTTGAGAGTTAGATTTAATTATTAATTGATCATTTCTTTAATTTTCCATGTCATGACTTAATTTTATAAAATTATATTCTAAGTGTTTTTATTGAAATTAAACCAAGATCAAATGCATATATTTGATGCAATACACATACTAGCATGCATATAGATCAATATCAACTCAAATAAACACTCATTTCCAAGTTAGATCATCAAGAATTCATCATTTGAAACCCATATACTCATTCATGTTTCAAGTCCATAAATCTCAAGATAAATGCATCAATCTTAAGCTCCAAGTTCATAAACATATTTCCAATAACCAATACACAAATTAACCAATTCATTGCAAAGCCCTATCTATAGCATATATTCAAGAAAATCATTAAGTTTCCAAAATTACCTCAAATGAAAGAAATGAAAGACAAGATGAAGAGAAGATGTTGAGGATGCTTCAATGATCACAATTCCCACAAATTATAGCTTGAATGATGGAAATCTCCCACTCTTCCAAGTAGGGTTTGGTTCGGTTGAGCAAGGAAGAAAATGGAGCAAGTATGAAATGTGTATGTATGTAATGAAACAAGGTACGTGATTGCTGCTACTTTGAAGGAGCATCAGTTATTTGCTAAATTCAGTAAGTGTGAGTTTTGGATCGACAGGGTGTCTTTCTTGGGTCACGTGATTTCAGGTAATCGTTTGGAGGTTGATCCTTCGAAGATTGAGTCAGTGTTGAAATGGGAGAAACCTAAGAATGCCTCGGAGATCAGGAGTTTCTTGGGATTGGCAGGTTATTACCGGAGGTTTGTTAAGGATTTCTCCAAGTTAGTAGCTCCTTTAACCCGGTTGACGAAGAAGAATGTGAAATTCGATTGGGATGAAGGTTGTGATAAGAGTTTCACTTTCTTGAAAGAGAAGTTAGTTTCTGCTCCGGTGTCAGCCCTTCCGGAAGGTCCTGAAGGATATGCTGTTTATACGGATGCTTCTAAGGAAGGCTTGGGATGTGTGTTAACCCAGAAGGGTAAAGTAATTGCTTATGCATCCCGGAAGTTGAAAGAGCATGAGAAGAATTATCCGACACATGATCTTGAGCTCGCTGCCGTAGTCTTTGCACTTGGAAAGTGGAGACATTATCTGTACGGGGTGTCTTTCGAGATTTTCACCGACCACAAAAGCCTCCAGTATTTATTCACTCAGAAGGATTTGAATATGAGGAAACGGCGTTGGATGGAACGGTTGGAAGACTATGATTGCACGATTAAATACCATCCCGGTAAAGCCAATGTGGTCGCCGATGCACTTAGTAGGAAGACTAGTGTGTCGAGCTTGGAAGTGGGTGAAAGTAGTGGAATCGAGTCAATTGTCATAAGGGCTCGAGTTTCTAATATTTCGGTTCAGCCGGATTTGAAGCACAGGTTGTTTGAGGCTCAGACTAAGGATTTGGAAGTTCAGAAATTGGTAGCTAAGGCAAGAGCTGATCCGGAGTGTCCATTCGGGTTCGATGAAACCGGTCTTCTTCGTTTCAAGAACCGAGTGGTTATACCCGAAGAGTTGAAACGGGTATTGCTCGAGGAAGCTCACAGATCGGCTTATTCTATCCACCCCGGAGGAAACAAGATGTATAAGGACTTAAGGCAATATTATTGGTGGCGTGGATTGAAGAAGGATGTGGCCGAGTATGTGAAGCATTGTCTCACTTGTCAGAAAGTGAAAGCCGAGCATCAGAAACCGGGAGGTCTTCTTCAGCCTTACCTATCCCCGAGTGGAAGTGGGAACAGGTGACGATGGATTTCGTGTCCGGATTACCTAAAGTGAAAGGTGGATTCGATGGAATTTGGGTTATGATCATTAAAACGTGCAATGATAATTTATGGAATTATATGATCAATTTCATGCATAAAACAATCATATAATAACACGTATCGATCAATTAAGGTATTGAAAACGGATATGGAAAAATGAAATTTATGTAGAAAATTTTACACTCCCACTGGAGCCTGGGAACGACCGTTCCAGTTTTGAACTGGGGCTGGGAAGGGCCGTTCCCAGCTCCCCGAACCAATCCCGCGCGTCTGTAAAGATTTGGGAAATTTTGGGGCTGGGAACGGCCGTTCCAGCCACAGGCCAAAACTGGGAAGGGTCGTTCCCAGTCTCGCGGGACAGCTGGCAAGGGGTGGGAACGGCCGTTCCCAGAATGAACTGGGACAGGAAGGGCCTTTCCCAGAATACGAAAGCAGCAGAAACAGAGCACAGCAGCAGAGCAACAACGTACCAACAACAACAACCAACAAAATGAAATTAAACCAAGATCAAATGCATATATTTGATGCAATACACATACTAGCATACATATATATCAATATCAACTCAAATAAACACTCATTTCCAAGTTAGATCATCAAGAATTCATCATTTGAAACCCATATACTCATTTATGCTTCAAGGCCATAAATCTCAAGATAAATGCATCAATCTTAAGCTCCAAGTTCATAAACATATTTCCAATAACCAATACAAAAATTAACCAATTCATTGCAAAGCCCTATCTATACCATATATTCAAGAAAATCATTAAGTTTCCAAAATTACCTCAAATGAAAGAAATGAAAGACAAGATGAAGAGAAGATGTTGAGGATGCTTCAATGATCACAATTCCCACAAATTATAGCTTGAATGATGGAAATCTCCCACCCTTCCAAGTAGGGTTTGGTTCGGTTGAGCAAGGAAGAAAATGGAGCAAGTATGAAATGTGTATGTATGTAATGAAACAAGGTACGTGATTACTGCTATGTAAGGGGAAGAAAATGACCAAATTGCTATTTAGTCCTTCCATTTAATAAGTCATGCAATGAAGTTCAATTCCATAACAAATGAGCAATTAAGTCCAATGCAATTAAGTTCAATTTATGCACTAATTATAATATGATATGAATTTCAATAAAAACACTTAGAATATAATTTTATAAAATTAAGTCATGACATGGAAAATTAAAGAAATGATCAATTAATAATTAAATCTAACTCTCAAACTCACACGTGGAGTTCGTACCTGAAATGCCGAAAGCTGGGGCGTTACAGTCGAAGGATCCAACAAATTCAGCAAAATTTCCATTTGTTTCTTCACGGACTCCACTTCAACCAATTTAACTTACACCTCATTTTGTACTTCAACTCGAATTTCTTCACGAAATTCTTCTCGTACTTTTTTTTTTCTTTATTAATTATTATAACAAAAATAAAATCCTACAGAATTAGATGTCATCTTTTATTATAGTAGAAAATTTTATTTATTCCCACCATACAAGACATTTAATTTTATAAAGTTTTATTGCAATATTCTGTCTACTCGATTAATCAATAACACTTTTAATTTATCTTCTTATTTGACATAGTTTAAAAGTTATATTTTCATTTATTAAGTTAAAGATTGTCATTCTGTAACTAATTTTTATTTAATATATTTAATTACGATTAATTATAAAAATATTTAAAAATGATTAAGTATTAGTTACGCTATTAATTTTAGTGTAATCTTTAAAAAATTATTATTTATGCTTTTTTATTACCACGGGATTTTATAAGTTTATTAATAGCCGTTACAAAACCATAAACAATTACTTGGATCATTGCTTACGGTTTTAGTGAGAACCGTAGTCTTTTAATAAGTTTATTAACTACACTTGTACTGGTGTAAGGAATAATGAAATATTGGTTACGGTTTATGATGGTGCTGGAAATCAGGTTTCCAAAAATGCAACAACACTTTAGTATTTGTATATGAATGGAAAGACCATCACAGGCGTCAGGGTCTGGGTTTCCTCTTAAGCGTGGGTTCTTCCAGCTAGGATAACACCAAGAATGCAAGCTACAAGGGTAATGTTACTGTGGTGAATGAGAAGCTTGAGAAGATCCGTGGAAAATGCCCAGAACAATGTGTGCAATTTGTATGCGGATGATGACTTGGGGGAGAATGCATGAGCTCTCCCCTATTTATATGTTAGGGATGGGGGTAAATGGGTAAATTGACCATGTGGTCCCAAACCTGTGTTGCCCTAACACGTGGCATCCTTTGAGGGGATGAGAAGGACATTTCTGAAAAGGAGACGGCGTGTCAGGTGCATGGTGCGCAGTACCTTTGTGTCAGAGGTTGTTGACGAGGGTCGCATAAGTGGAGGGTCCTGGATCCGTCTTATGAGGGCCCAGGTCCACCACGGCGGTGGGGGTGACCCGCGAGCGATTAGTGACGCTCGAAGAGTGCACGGATGGGTTCCTCACGGTTTATGAGTTTTGAGCGCGAAAACCCGAGCGACAAGAATATGGCCCTCGTGTGGAGGATTCCTTGAGAAAGGTAACCCCGAGGGACGATACGGGAGGGCCGGGCCTGCCCGTTCGTCCTTGCCGTTTAACTGGTTGGCCGAGGCTCAAGGACCCCTATTAGTTGGCAAGTGAGTGGGCTGGGTTGGCCCGCGAGCCCATCAATGCGAGCGTATAGTCTTCAAACTAATCGATGACGACACGTGGACGGCTCTGATGCAAGCGCGTTTCTGAGCCTCATCATTTTGCCCCCCAAATTCTGTAGTATCGCTCGAGCGTACTGTAGAATTTAAAAAGAATGGAGCTTTGAATTTTTTAATATCCGAGGGTCAAGCCCATTGCTGAAGAAGTGACTGCTTGCCTTCTGTAACGGACACAGTCTGACACAACATTAATTGAAGTCATGTCCGCATTTAATGCTGAGTGGGAACGTGGGCGCGTGCACTCCGGGAGACGTGAGACGGTTATCAAAAGTGGGGGGATTTCCTAGGCGGGAAATGATTGCCATTTGAAATCCCAAACCCTAATCAGTGTAAGTCATCCCCTATAAATAGGGATTCACAGCACTCTAGGATCTCTTTCACACAATTCGTCTTCTCAAAGCATACACGCAGCAAGAAATCCCTGCAACTCTTAGTGATTCCGGCGAGTCTCCGTTTTTCAAACTTTTAGGTAAAATTCCCTAACATTGTTCTTATCCTCTTCGTGCTAACACTAGGTTTAGGTTAAGTGAGTGAAAACCTTGAGTGAAGAGCCAGTTCCTGCCATTGAACTTGTTTCAGAAATTTCTTTCCCTCCTTGAGTTCTCTGCTAGGAATCCCATCTTCAAAAGTTGAAAAGCGAACATGGCCGGAAACCCAGCTGACGATTACGTAAGGGAGATTGAGGAGATATCCATGGGGAGCTCTTCCCCTCACGACGATGTCCCTACAGCGGTTCCCCTGGCTAGGGCGTCCCCAGGTGAGGGGGTTCCCATGGCGATTCCGGTGGCTCGGGCTCCGGCAGATGCTGGGGAAGAAGAGGTGGACGCTGCCGTTCAAGGGATAAACGAGCGTGCCCCTGGAGGGGTGAATGACCTCTTTGAGGAGATGCACAACGTGATGGAGATGCAAAGACAGGGGGAGAGGGTATTCCCAGTGTTGAATAGTGTCGTGCGACCCCAAGATCACAGGATCACGGTGGCCTTGATGGCTCCTGAGGGAGAAGCGGGGCCATCCGGGCGCCCATTTGAGGCTGAACCTTCCAGAAGGCGTCAGAGGAGAGGAAGGGAGCCTGCCACTCGAGTGAGGCAGGATAACCGTCATCAGACTGACAGATCTCCGGACGAGATTGCGAGTATTCTGACGCTCGACGATTTGGAGGAGTTGAGGGAGAAAGCTTATTGGGATGAGGCGGTATTCCCCATGCGACTTCCTGAGGAGGGGGAGAGGGCCAACCGACCGCCACCTGGGATGATGACGGTCTACTGGGACGCGGTTCTGGCCGGGGGCTTGCGATTTCCCATCCCGCCCGTCACCGTCAACATCTATCAGCACTTGAGGCTTTGCCCTTCACAAATTCTGCCGAACGGCATAGCCCTGATCAACACTTTCGTGATCATGATGGTTGCTTTAGGTCGCGAACCCTCAATCGCCAACTTTGATAGCTTGATACAGGTGGCCCGTTCAACACGCTCGTCCCCCACGGACGGATTCTACTATGCCCAGGCCAAATCTGGTTTTAAGATGATAGATTCTCCATCCACCTCCTACGGCGAGCATTGGAAGGAGAAGTACTTTTTCGTGGGGGCTCCAGGGGGGATTTTTAGGGTTTTCCGTGAATGGTTGGTACATGGCGAAGGTCCTTTGATTAGGGAAAGGGTGAGGAATAAAGCCTTTGAGGATTGGGCACAGGGGTTGGCCTTCGAGATGAGAAGTGAGAAGAAGTGGATTAAGGCGGAGACTTTGATGAAGAACGAGGGAATTTTGTTTCGTTATGGACTATCTTGCCCCCCAGACATGATACTTCACCCTCCAGCTGACATCATGGCCCTCGACGGTTAGATTCTAGGAACTAACTACTCTAACTTTTAGAATAGCCTCCTAACTTGGTGTAATTGCTGTATATTTTTTTCGTCCGTGACCCTAGCAACCGACTTCTGACGCTCGGTTCTCTTTTATTTGCAGGTGTCCAAATATTATCACGAGGCATGAATGCTGAGGCTCTTTCCCGCATGTTGGGTGCTCCGGGAGTTCGTGCTAACCCTCAGCAGCAAAATCAAGAACGACCCCCAAATGCTCCGAGGGGCAGAGGAATTCGGCACAGGCCAGGGCGAGGCGATGGAGGCAGTGGTGCCGGAAACGAGGCTCCAGCCGTTGGTCCCGTCGAGGACCTCACCCTAGATGACGCTCGGGAGGTTACCCCGACTCCTTCTGCTCCCGAGGGGCCTATAGCGCTCAGCTCCAGCACTTCCCACAATCGATCCGGGGAGTTAGTCCGCATTCAAGAAGGGATTAGGGCCGAGCGCCAAGGAAAAAGGAAGAGAATGCCGGACTCAATCCCAATCTCCGGTAAAGGGAAGGAGGTGGTTGTAGGCCACCGGGGCGAGGGTAGCGATACATCCTCCTCTGAGGACGAGGACTTCTGGAAGATTGGCTGTCGCGGGGACGCTCGGTACAAGCGCCAAAGGAAGGACGGTCCCGTCCTGCTGAAAAAGAGCGTCTTTTCTGTCAACATGGTCTCCGACATCGTCGGAAAGCTCCAATTCTCTGCTGACCACGACAAACTGAACGAGCATGATGCCGCTCGGGTCGCGGATGACGCATGCCACGCCCTCCTGACGGTTAGGCCTCGATTTCCTCAGTAAGATTCCCCTTCTTTTCTTTTTATTCTGATGGTGTTTTTCGCTTATGGCTTTCTAGGAAGTAATCCCGAGGCTCAAGAATCTGCAAGGGCGAGCGCAAGCCTACTCCGAGCATAAGGCCAAGTACAAGAAGTTGCTGCGCACCTCGGACCCGGGCCAATTGCAGGAGGATTACAACAATGTCAGCGCTCAACTGAATTCTGCCAACCTTGAGAACGTTCGGCTAAAGGAAAATCTGAAGAAATCCGATGACGCTTTTCTGGTCCTTAATGAGCGTCACAGAAAATTGAAGGACGAGCGGGACCAGCTGAGGGTGCAAAATGGGGAGCTGGGCGAGCAGCTGGCGGAGAGCACTCGCCAAAACGAGGAAGCTAACAAGGCCCTTGCTGACTTACAGGGCAAAGTACAGGGCTTGGAGGCGAGGGTATCCTGGGAGGCAGTGAAGAAGTTCTTGCGCTCCAAAGCTTTCGTGTTTGCAGCCAACATCCACTGCTTTGACAATGCTCGGCGTTTCTTTCACAAAGCCATCGGGCAAATGGTGAAACTTGGTTTGGCTCCTGAAAGCGCTCGAACGGACGTGCGCCTGCGTATGGACTTGGACGAAAACTGTGAGCCTATGGTCCAAGACGAGGATCCTTCCGAGAGCTTGGCGAAACCAGAATACCAGGAGTTGGTGGAAACACTCCAGCGGGAGTTCATAGCCGCCCATACTGCAGGTCCCGAGCCTAACCAGATAGAAGATGAAGGCACCTTCATGGACACCGTGGATGTCGAGGAACCTGGTGAGGCCCAAACTTCTGACGCCAACGTGCTGGCCCCAGTTCCTCTTGCAACTGCCCCTCCGGAGCCCAACTCTCAAACCCAGTGAAGGTCCATTGGATGCTGATCCCTCTCCTTGTTGGTTCAACTTACTTGTCACATTATGAACAATTTATGTCTGTAATCAATCTTCAAACTATTTCCTTGGGTGTTTTGGACTTCTCTATGCTCCTTTTCTTCATCTATTATAACTCTTTTGTTTCTTGTTGGGATGTTTGAATGCTTTATCCTTTATTTTCGAATGATGAATGATGTTATTTCATTGCGCTCGCTGCTTTTATATCTGCATATTTTGTTTGAGCGTTCGCGATGGGCGTGTGTATGCACGAGGGCGTTATCTTTGAGGGTGCCCTGGCGTCTATCACAATACGCCTTCAGTTTAAAGTTTGGCAGCGTCTGGCAATTTGAGGGGCGTAGATACGGGCGCGAGGGTGCTTTATGCGTATTCCCTGGCCGTATTCGCAATGAGGCTCGAATTTGAACTTAGGAAACCTCTGGAGATTTGCCTAAGTATTGGCCCAACGATGTGCACCCTTATCTCAAACGCTTCATTAGATTGTATATACTTTAGAGATCAACAACAGGACCTGCTAAGTAGGATATTAAAGCGAGCGTAACCGTGGGGTTAGCGTTATTTCGAGAAACACATGAAGGGATTGAGTTAAAATCCATTATTTTATGAGTGTGCTTTTACTCAATAAGTTGAGGGTCATTGGGGTTCTTGCGAGCACGAGCTGGAGTGGCGAGCACTCAGCTGGCGTTCATTGCGCTCCCCGTTGTTCGACACGCTCATTTTTAGGACTTTATACACTTACAAATCGTTCAAACTGTTCCGGGGGGATGGTTATCAACACCTGGACAGTGTAGCTTTGAAACGATTGATGTATCGCGTAGGCCATTCGACGTGGAGGATGCTCGACACGGAGTAGGCCTCCCGTCGCTCGAATCATTAGATCAAATAAGAAAGCAAGCAAATAATAAAAACAAAGAATTAAATACTTACTGTTACATAGATGCATTTTTGGAAATGATTACAACACGCTTTCCGTCAAAGGAAAGCACTCCATGCCGCAGACGGGCCATTACAAAGAAACTGAAGTCTACACGTAGAACCTTCTAAGGTTACATGCATTCCATGGCCTAGGGAGCCGCTCGCCTTGCAAAGTTTCCAATAGGTAGGTATTGTTTGCTCGTACCTGGATGACTTTGAAGGGGCCTTCCCAATTGGGGTCCAACTTACCCACATGTTTGGAGACTTCAACTTTTTTGAGGACCAAGTCCCCCAGCTGGAAAGTCCTTTCTTTAACACGTTTGTTGTATTGGCGAGCAACGGTTGCTTTGTATTTGTGAATACGCGCCCAAGCAGCATTCCTCTTCTCATCCAACAAATCTAACTCGAGCGCCCGATTGGCCTCGTTGGCGGCAGGCTCGAAATAGGCAACCCGTGCGGATTCTTGGACAATTTCCGCAGGTATAATGGCCTCGGAGCCATAAACAAGGGAGTAAGGGGTTTCTCCTGTTGCCGCTCGTGGGGTAGTACGATATGCCCACAGGGCTCCTTGGAGTTCTTCTGCCCATTCTCCTTTCTTACTTTCGAGCATCGTCTTTAGATGCTGGAGTATGGTTCGATTGGTCACCTCCGCCTGACCGTTGGCTTGAGGGTGGCCTACGGAGGTGAATCGCTGTTCAATCCCTAGCTTATAGCACCAATCCCGCGTGTCGGCAGCGATGAACTGGGAGCCGTTGTCTGAGATAAGCACCCTCGGGATACCATACCTACAGATGATGTTTTTCCAGATGAAATCTCTCACAACCTTGAATGTTATCTTGGCGACCGCTTCGGCTTCCGCCCATTTAGTGAAGTAATCCACAGCGAGTATTACGAATTTCTTTTGTCCGGCCGCCATTGGGAGGGGTCCCACAATATCGATGCCCCACTGATCAAAAGGCCATGAAACATCGATGGGAATCATTTGAGCCGCTGGCAACTGGGGGGTGTTAGAGTGAAACTGGCACTTTCGAGCATCGTCTTTAGATGCTGGAGTATGGTTCGATTGGTCACCTCCGCCTGACCGTTGGCTTGAGGGTGGCCTACGGAGGTGAATCGCTGTTCAATCCCTAGCTCATAGCACCAATCCCGCGTGTCGGCAGCGATGAACTGGGAGCCGTTGTCTGAGATAAGCACCCTCGGGATACCATACCTACAGATGATGTTTTTCCAGATGAAATCTCTCACAACCTTGAATGTTATCTTGGCGACCGCTTCGGCTTCCGCCCATTTAGTGAAGTAATCCACAGCGAGTATTACGAATTTCTTTTGTCCGGCCGCCATTGGGAGGGGTCCCACAATATCGATGCCCCACTGATCAAAAGGCCATGAAACATCGATGGGAATCATTTGAGCCGCTGGCAACTGGGGGGTGTTAGAGTGAAACTGGCACTTAGGGCATTTCTTGGAGTAGCTAATGGCATCCTGTAGCACCGAGGGCCAGTAAAACCCACTCCTTAAGACTTTCTTTGCCAAGATCCGACCGCCCGAGTGGTTCCCGCAACTTCCATTGTGCACGTGTTCTAGAACTTCCATGGCCTGCGAGGGTCTCAAGCATCTCAGCGGTGGGCCTTGGAAGGATCGCTTGAATAGTCGACCCTCGTCATCCAATGAGAAGCGAGGGGCTTTACTTCTGACTTTCCGAGCCTCAACTTTGTCGCTTGGGCTGGTTCCATCTTGGAGAAATCTGATGATCTCATCGAGCCAACAAGGTTCGGAAGGATCAATCATATGCACCTGCTTCAAAGGTTCCCCTCTATTTATCAACGGTTCCTCTGTCCTAAGAAATGTAATAGCACGCTCGCTAAAACCATCCAGGGCGGATGCGAACTTTGACAGAGCGTCGGCCCGTTCGTTTTCTGCCCTCGGGATTTGCAAAAGGTGGAATTCCCTGAACTTAGCTATCACCTCCTTAGCGCTCACCAGATACTGCACCATGGTGGCTTCTCGAGCCTCATAAGAACCATCAATCTGACTCGCGATCAACTGCGAATCAACATATGCAGTGACCCGAGTGGCGCCATTTTGGAGTGCAATCCTGAGCCCCTGGATGAGGGCCTCATACTCAGCTTCGTTGTTGGTGACTTGGAACGCCAACTTGATCGCATAGTCGACTTCAGCTCCGAGAGGGTCTCTGAGGGTCACCCCGGCTCCCCCCCCTTGTGAGGTCGAGGAGCCATCTGTGTGCAACAGCCATAAACCATCCTCTGTTGAGGGCACGGTATCTAAGTTGAAACGTTCCACCAATAGGTCAGCCACGGCCTGAGCCTGTATCGCCGTGCGGGGCTCAAAAGCGATGTCGAACTGACTAAGTTCAATTGACCATTTAATTAATCTTCCTGAGACGTCCGGCTTTGCAAGCACTTGTCTGAGGGGCTGATCTGTAAGAACCGTGATGGAATGCGCTTGAAAATAGGGTCTTAGCCTCCGAGAGGCATTTACGAGCGCAAATGCAAACTTTTCTATCTCCATGTATCTTTTCTCCGCTCCTTGTAGAGTCTTGCTTAAATAATACACCGGCATATGCTTACGCTCGCGAATGGCCACCAGGACAGCGCTCGTAGCCTCCAAGGAAACTGACAGATAGACAAACAAAGTCTCCCCCGGGTTAGGTTTGGTCAACAAAGGCGCGCTCGAAAGATACCGCTTCATGTCCTGCAGAGCCTTTTCGCAGTCCTCGTCCCAGGTAAAGTTACGAGCGTTACGCAGAATTTTAAAGAAGGGTAGGTTCCTATCCGCTGAGCGAGAGATGAACCTATTCAATGAAATGATCTTACCCACAAGCACCTGGACCTCTCTCAGATTGCGAGGGGAGGGTATGTCCAGGATTGCTTGAATCTTCTCCGGGTTTGCCTCTATGCCCCGTTGGCTGACCATATACCCCAAAAATTTGCCACCTCGTACGCCAAATGTACATTTGGAAGGGTTCAGTTTCATACCATAACGCCGCAGGATATTGAACGCTCGCTTGAGGTCTCCTAGATGAGAATGCTGGCGTTGGCTTTTGACGATCATGTCATCCACATATACTTCCGTGGACTTTCCGATCTCACACTCGAACATTCTGTTGACGAGGCGTTGATATGTCGCTCCTGCATTTTTGAGCCCAAAGGGCATGACCTTGAAGCAATAGACACCCATATGGACTACGAACGCAGTTTTGGGACGATCCTCAAGAGCCATAAATATCTGATAATATCCTTGGAAAGCATCCATCATGCTCATAAGTTCACATCCGGCGGTCGAATCTACCAACTGATCGATTCTAGGCAGAGGGTACGGATCTTTGGGACATGCCTTGTTGAGGTCCGTGAAGTCGTTACACATACGCCACTTGTGGGCGCTCTTCGGAACGAGCACCACATTACAAAGCCATTCAGGATATAGAATTTCTTCTATGTACTGAGCGTCAAGCAGTTTATTGATTTCTTCTTCTATGACCTGCTTTCGGAATCCATAGACATCTCTCTTTTTCTGCTTTATAGGTTTGAAGGCTGGATCCACGTTCAGCTGGTGGACAATAACGCTCGGATCTATGCCGGTGAGTTCGGAAGCCTTCCAAGCAAAGACATCAATATTTTCTCGCAAGAATTCGATCATCATAATCTGAGAGGGACCATCGAGGCTGGAACCTATTTGCGTGGTCTTATCTGGATTCCCTGGCTCCAATTCGATGGTCAGGAAGCCCTCCGTGGGTTCCACTCGCACTTCAGGCCTCGGCTGCTCGAGCGCCCGTTTCTTACCTGTGACTTTTTCACTGGTATCTCCCGAGGGTATATGACCCTCGTCCTCCAAGGAAGAAGCCCCAACCTCTCCGAGGGGCGAGTTCCCGGCATCTCCGGGTCTGTCCGTGGCCTTCTTTTTATTCTTCTTTTTATAGAGCTTGGCCCTCTTGCGCTCGGGGCCATCTTCATCTAGTTTGGGGAAGTCAACTGATTTTTTGGTGGAGCCAGCCTGGATAGGTTGTTTGGGCTTGTGGCTTCGAAGGGAGAGTATGTAGTATTCCCATGCTTCCTTAACATTGCACAGTACCTCTCCCGTACCTTCGGGGGTGGGAAACTTGACTTTCTGATGATAGGTGGATATGATTGCTTTGAAGTCAACGAGGGCTGGGCGCCCAATGATGATGTTGTAAGGTAGGTCCACTTCAACCACCATGTAGAGAACATTTAAAGTTTTTCGCTGTGGGGCGCGACCAAATGAGGTGGCCAAGCGAATTTGTCCGCGAGGGACGATCTCGGAACCCCCAAAGCCGACGAGGGCTGTTCTGAGGGGTTCGAGCGGGATGTTTGTGATGTTCATTTTCTGAAACGTGGAGTAAGGCAAAACATTTACGGAGCTTCCACTATCAATCAAGACCCTCTTTACAACATGATTGTGAACGTCTAAGCTAACCACCATGGGGCAGTCAGAGGTTTCACCGACCCCATGGGGTGTTACAATGTGCTCCAAGTCTTTCTCTGTAAAACCTACGCTCTCATCCTTCTCCGAGCGTGATGACTTATCAATAGAGAGCACTGGGCGGGGCTGAGAAGATCTTTGATCATAACTCCGAATGTAGCGGCGTCGGGAAGCGTTAGAGTCACCCCCCGAGGGCCCGCCAGCAATCATGTGAATAACCACGAAGGGCTGGTTTTCCATGTCCGAGGCTTTCCCTTTTCCACGGTCACTGGGCTCGGTGTAACGGTGACGGGGGCTCCGAGAGCGCGAACGGCTTCTCCCTCCTACGTGCGCTCGCTCCGCGCAGTGTTCGTCGTACCTCTCCAACACCTTCACGAATTCCTTGAGGTGCCCCCCAGCAATCAGCCTCTGAATCTCCCTTTCGAGTTGATGACATTCACTGGTGTCATGCCCTTTCTGCTTGTGGAAAGCAAAATACTTCCCCGAGCGCTTCTGAGTCTCCGTCTCTCTCAATTTTGGCGGCCTCTTGAACAACTTCTTATCCGCCACGGCATATACTTCGGCTATAGGGCGGTTGAGTGGGATGCGCTCGAACTTTCGAGGAGGAGAGGCGTTCCTCCGAGCCAGAAGGGGGCTTCGACGGCGGCCCCTGGTTGAATCTCCTCTGTCCTCGGGGGCTTTGTTGGGGCGAGGGGCATTTGCCATTTTCTGATCCCTCGCGAGATACATATCTTCGAGGGTAAAAAACGAGTCCGCTATGTCCCTTATCTCCATCAATGAGCGGGGCTTTTTCTTGGCCACTTCTTCTACAAATTCCTTGCTGACATAATGCTTCATGTTAATGGCTCCAAAGAGAACGTGCCTCAAGAAATCCATCGAGGGCTTTTCCACAAGCAGGATTTCTTTGTTGAACCTTCCCATGAATGACCGGAGGGTCTCGTTCGGCCCCTGGACCAGGCTGTAGAGAGCCGTCGCAGCGGGGGCTGGAGCCTTCAAGGAGTTGAAGTGACTGATGAAAGCGTCAGTCAGGTCATGGTATCCTCGGATTGAGCGCGGAGGAAGCTTTTTGTACCAATCTTGGGCCATTCCCACGAGGGAAGTTACAAACACCTTGGCCCAACAGTTGAGGGGATGATCATACAGATGCATCAAGTGCACGAAGTGATCCAGATGCTCGGCTGGATCTGTGGTTCCGTCATACCTGGCGACGGACGTGGGGATTTTACCTTTTCCCGCACGAGTCATTAACACCTCCTCGATGAGGGGAGAATCGCCCGTCGCGATCCGGTAATCCCTGTCCTCCGGGTCTTCTGGGCTGGCTTCCCTTCGTCGGCGAGAGATGGGACTACGTGGTCTGCGAGCGTCTCTGGCCCTGGACCTCTCGCCCCCATCACGGGAGACGTGAGACCGTGCTCGAGAGAGCTGCTCCACCACGTTCTGGAGCCCCCTAATCTGGTCCTGCACTGCTGCAAGCTGAGGGTCACCGACATTTCTGCGGTTTGCCCTTTCTGTGGCCCTCGACTGGACCTCGTCATTGTCTCCGGCCCCCTCATTTCGAGGAGCCCTTTCATCTCTTACACCGGCGGATCTTGCTGGACCCTCGGCGGGGCCTCATTCTCTTGGTTTGGTGGTGGGGGAGGTTGCTGGGCCCTCAGCGCATTTTGGGCCATCGTCAAGGGGTGCGCGGGGAGTCCTCCCAGAGGTGGGGCCATCCGAGCGCCAGCGTGCGATGGGAAATATGCTGCAATGAAATGCTCCTAAGCATTCTGGACCGCCTGGCCCTCACACTGCGCATACAACGCCTGAAGTTGCTGGGTGGTGATTTGGGGCATCTCCACTCCTTGTATCTCTCTCGGTAATGACAGGGGGAGATTTAGAGTCCCCACTTGATACGGTTGGATCATTGGCATCATCCCGGGCATCATTTCGGGTTGTACAAAAGGGTATCCCGGTGGAGGCATGGCCATGGGATACATACCTGAATAAGGGTAGGAAGCGTTGGCGGTGTGAGTTATAGGTGGAACAACGGAACTGGGCCCTCCCGTAGCGTTTCCTCCCGGAGGGAGAGCTGGAGCCGCCGTGTCGGGATTCTCGCTTCCATTTCTTGCAGGTGGTGGATTCACGCCCCCAGCGGGAACATTGCTCTCCGCGTTCGCTTCATTGACTGGAGGGGGAGTGTTTTTGTTTCCCACAGCTCCAGACCGGGTTGCAGTAACCATTTTCAGAGTTTAAAAGGTGTTATATCTCAACTAGCTTTCAGAGGAAGAATCAGGTAGTGGTGGTGATGGATTTCCCACAGACGGCGCCAAAAATGATGGTGCTGGAAATCAGGTTTCCAAAAATGCAACAACACTTTAGTATTTGTATATGAATGGAAAGACCATCACAGGCGTGAGGGCCTCAGGGTCTGGGTTTCCTCTTAAGCGTGGGTTCTTCCAGCTAGGATAACACCAAGAATGCAAGCTACAAGGGTAATGTTACTGTGGTGAATGAGAAGCTTGAGAAGATCCGTGGAAAATGCCCAGAACAATGTGTGCAATTTGTATGCGGATGATGACTTGGGGGAGAATGCATGGGCTCTCCCCTATTTATATGTTAGGGATGGGGGTAAATGGGTAAATTGACCATGTGGTCCCAAACCTGTGTTGCCCTAACACGTGGCATCCTTTGAGGGGATGAGAAGGACATTTCTGAAAAGGAGACGACGTGTCAGGTGCATGGTGCGCAGTACCTTTGTGTCAGAGGTTGTTGACGAGGGTCGCATGAGTGGAGGGTCCTGGATCCGTCTTATGAGGGCCCAGGTCCACCACGGCGGTGGGGGTGACCCGCGAGCGATTAGTGACGCTCGAAGAGTGCACGGATGGGTTCCTCACGGTTTATGAGTTTTGAGCGCGAAAACCCGAGCGACAAGAATATGGCCCTCGTGTGGAGGATTCCTTGAGAAAGGTAACCCCGAGGGACGATACAGGAGGGCCGGGCCTGCCCGTTCGTCCTTGCCGTTTAACTGGTTGGCCGAGGCTCAAGGGCCCCTATTAGTTGGCAAGTGAGTGGGCTGGGTTGGCCCGCGAGCCCATCAATGCGAGCGTATAGTCTTCAAACTAATCGATGACGACACGTGGACGGCTCTGATGCAAGCGCGTTTCTGAGCCTCATCATTTTAGATTAAAACTGTAGTTATTTAATATTTTATTCGTTATGCTTGTACTTTCGTAGGCAATAATCAGTTATTCCCTACGGGTTTAGTTATTACCGTAGTCTTTTATAAATTTTTAAGACTACACAAAGAAAACCGTAATGAAAAGTTCAATACTTACAATTTTGCAAGTGTAGGCAAAAACGGTGTAAGGAAAGAGGTTTTTTCTTGTAGTGATAATTAAAAGTTCCATAAAAATTTAGGGGTATTTTTAAAAATTCAAATTTCAAAATTAACGGAACCCTAACGGTACTAGGGACCTCAAACGGTCCGTTAAGATTAGGGGTCAATATGTAATAAACGAAACAAGAGGGATTAATTTGTAATTATGGTAAATCTCAGGGGACCTGGATGTAATTGCCCCTTTATATTTAAAAGAAATTGTTGGTTTCTGAATATTAATGTTATTAAAGGTATTGATAATAACCAGCCTTTTGACATTCGAAATATGCAACTAGTAAAGTTAATGACATATTTTAATTGATTTTTAAAGCATGAATTTACATATTTTATCATCGTATATACATAAAAAGAATTGATTATATTGTCAAAGATAAATGCAGAAACTGTTTTTTCCAAGTATGTATTTAGTATACGAGCAAATACTGCACATTTGAAATAGATAATAATATAAAATGTCATTCAATAATGTAGTGAGATTTAATATCAATTATATAATTTTCAATTCCTATTATACGTTTATATTAGTTATTTAAAGTTTAATATAATGTAACATGACATTGAGAGTATAATTTGCATAAGATGACTGAAGCAATATATTTTACTTGAGCGAGGAACTCTTGAATAAATCGGCTAAGTAGAGTAGGTTATTAATGTTTCCACATTAAAATTATTAATTATAACTCGTTGAAATCTAATATATCTAACATAATATTAATTATAACTCATTGAAATCTAACATATCTGATATAATATTTTCGGCTACTCTACTTATAATTATAATGTGAATGCAATTGTTATAATTATAAATCGACTAAGTAGAGTATATTAGCATTCAAACTTTAAATTTGGAGAATGCAATTGTTATTAATCGAATGAATATTTATATCCAGATGATCTCATATGACTCAAATATGGTTATTAATGGTGTTCTACTAATTAAAAAAAGGAGAAGAGTTTGAGTAAGGTAACTAATTTGAATGAGTTAAGTTTAAATTAAAATTCTTCATCATCCTAATGTGAGAAATTAGCTAGTAATTTATATTCTAAATTTCAAATAGTGATCTTAGTGAATCAATCATACTACAGAAATCAACTATGGTGCGACCATTCCCATCCAATTATTTCACTCACAAAAATATAGGCGTTAAACGGCACCTAATTGAAGTACTCGAGCTTTTTATCCCACCAAATCAACTAATCAAGAGTAAATTTAAACTAATCAAGTTTGTTGAATTATCCCAACCAATAGGGGTTGGTTCAAATAGTTAAATGATTCATTTTTTAGGGTAAGGTTTCGGGTTTGAATCCCGTTTAGATGTACATGTATTGAAAAAAAAACCACCTTGTCCAATTATCCCAAACTCATGGACAAATTTGTCATACAATCTCAAATTAATGTAATATATATCCAAATGTAAAAAGGAAATCTTTTTGATATCATGTAAGTCAAACCTCCAACTCCACCCTAGGCAAATTTCATTAATGTCACTATGCATGTATAAAAAAAAATTAACATATCTCACCAAATCTTCTTATCCATTCTTTTAATTCGATTTATTATTTCATCTATTCTATTCGCGATATGTGTTCGTAAATAACAATTTCACTTTTTATAATATAGCTTTTTATTTTCTCTGACACATGTCACAAGTAAGACATATGAAATTATGATAGAATTAATGAATAAAATACAAAGCTTAAACCTTTTTTTTTTCTTTTTTTTTTTTTATCCTACAAAGCTTAAAGTCTTAAACCTATATATATATAACTTCATCAATTCTAAACTCTTATACCATTTAAACAAGGAATTATGGTTAGGTACAAAGATCAAAACAAAGCTACATTAGTTTTAATATTGCTCTTTGGAGCAATATTGGCCTTCACGTCTCCCACCGAGGCTGATCATTTCCATCAACAGGAGGAGGCTCAGTCCAAGTCCGTCCATGAAGAGAACACCTCGCCGTCGCTCACGGCGGAGCAAATAAACCAACAACTTATCCCTTTGCCTTGGCGCCGCCCCTACGGAGGACAACCACATTTGCTGCCACCCCATGGCGGACCACCGCGCTACGGCAAACAAGCACCTCCTAAGCGGGGTTCTCGTTGTTGTGGTCCCAACTGGAGAAAGAACCGCCGCTGCAGTTCTGATCGCCGCTGTATGGGTGCAAATTGAAACTAAATAATTGACCTAATTTATTACATTAAAATGTATCGTTATACTTGAAGAATTTGTATTGGCTACACCATGGAGATCAATATGTGTGTTTCTATGAGTGGAAATTATATTAATATCCTATTATCCTTCAAAGTGGGTGAAATTAGAAATTAATTTCTCTTATTTAAAATCTTATGGTATAGTCTTTGACATTCATAGTAATTGTATGGAACTTCCAAATATATCCCTAAAAATACTCAATTTGACACCACAAGTTACACACATATATCGTAAATATTAGAAATTAATACGATAACTTCTAAAACAATCTATAATGTCATCTAACTTCATAAGTAATAAACATAATTCACCAATTATTAAATTATATTGTCGAAATGACAAGATCAAGTGCAATAATTTTGAAGGGAGATATAAATAATTTATGAATCGCCATGAGATGATATTATTTTTCTTTTCTAACATTTACATAACACAAAAAAATAATATCTTTTAAAGTCTTAGTACATAAGAGCAAATAATAAATGATCAACATCATTTCTAAAATTATTGATTAGATCAAATTTACTTCTAACTATTATGGAATAAATTTTTTAGCAAAAACGTTATCAAAAGAAAAGCTAGTTGTAGATTCAAATGATGAAAGCAATCGATAATTATGTTTACTAGCAATCGATAAATAGGATAATCATTTTAACAAGATGTTATTGTTATTATTATTATTATTATTATTATTTTATGAAAATTCAAGCCAATACTGATTTTTCGAGTCTAAACTTCATAATCTGTAATTTTATATAATCAAATTGTAATTATTGCAGACGTTTTTCACGAAAAATCTGATTAGTATGAGGGCGGATTCGTAAATTCACCTTATTTTCGCTCGTTTATCTGCTCGATCGTGTCTTGTTTTTCCAATTTTCTGATGCTTTTTGGATCGAGACTTTTTCCCTTTTCGATGGATTCAGCTCCTAAAGCAAATTCAGGCTGTAGTCCTTTGTGCGAGGATGTTTTTGGATCGAACTACTCGATTCACACCAAATTCGTGGGATTCCTTGAATCTCTTTGGGAGTGCAAAAATTCGTCCTGAATCGACTCGGATTTTGAGTTCAAAAAGGTGCGTTCTTCTTTTAATTTAGGTTTTTGTTCTCTTATTATGATTATAATCTTGTTTGTTTTAGTTTTGTTTCGGTTGCAGTGATTTTGAGATTGGTGTTCCTTTTTCTGGAAATCACTTGGTCAGAATATGAGTGTATGAAGCTTTAGTAAATATTTTACTTAGTTATGGATTGCTTAGCTGGTAGTTACTATAGCAGTGTTCTTATGGAAATTTGGAAATTTCTGGAGATGGGCTTTTATTTTAAAGTAATTTAGCTCCACTTTAATGCAATATAGTGATGGAAAACTTGTGAGAGCTGGTTTTCTGTTAGCAGATTCATGCCATTTTTATGGCTATAATGAGAGCTTGTTTAATGTGTATTGAATCATTTCCTGACAGATTCTATTAATTTGATTTAATCACAATTATTGATCTTGATTCTACTAATCACTTGATTGTTTAATTATATGGATTTTTTTTCTTTACTTTGCCCCCGTAATTCTCCTTTTAGGTTAAACATTCAAGTGGGAATTAGCTTCGGTTAATTGCATTATCATTTAATAGGAGATTCTTGCATTGTTCTTGCTTTGGAGAAAATTTTGTGAACTTTTTATAAGAACTTGCTTTAAAATGAACTTTTGTTCTTAGAGGGGGAAAAGAAAAGGTAAAATCCTGTCTTTAGAGTTGTTTACGGGGGGAAAAAAAAGAAAAAAGGGTAGCTGTGTAAGTCGCCGTTTTTTGGGTTTTTTAATTTTTTTTCAGTTGTGTGTGTTTTTTTTATACATGTCAGACGACTTAACTGGCTACCGGTCATTAGCTGCCGGAGTATTCCTTATAAACCGGTTGGCATTTTACTAAGAGTTCGATGTGGAACAATGTTTTGGATAAGTCATTTACGGGATGAATTCGTATCTCCGAGCCACTTCTTGAGTCTGCATTTACGAAGTTGGAAATTAACTTGGCTATATCTTCTTTTTGCGTTCGATTGTAAGGTTGTAGTTTTGAAACGTTAGTAACTTAAATAGCTGCTTCTTTATTTGCACTAACTTGAATATTCCCACTTTTCATCAATGAAAATATATATGATATTTGCAAGAGGGAAGGAAAGGGGAGGCTGCCTTAGCTACTTATGCCTTCTGAAGCAATATAGGATGCCTAACCAATCTTCTCTGCAAAAATTGGTAGGTGATTCCTTGCATAGTTGCTGTTACATCTGCCCGAATTTTCTTCAACGGATATCGTTATTTGTATATGTCCCCAAATCACAATCAGCATTCATTGTTTTCCTTTTTCTTCCCCATTTAGATAAAATCAAATTGGTAATATATGTATCATTACTGCGTGTAACATAATCTGCTCATATTTGTTAAGTCATACAACAAGAAATGGTGGTGACAGGATTTTCCCTATATGCGTCTTTTTTCCATTTTGTTCTTTTTACGTCTGTTCATGAATAGATTGAAGTTATGTTTTCATGCATATTGTTGCAGTTAGGAATCATAATTTTTGCTAAAAAGTACACTAATAGAAAGCGTAATGTCTTAATTTTACAATAGTTCATGTAATAATCTAAATTCCAATCTGGTAAATTGCATAACTCTGAGAACTTCTATAGTTCTACTGCGTGCTTTCTGCATTACATGTAGATAAGACCACCTTATGAAAAAAGGCAGTGGCAGGATTGCAAAACAACCATTACGACGACCAAAATTGACCAATTCGGTTCTAATCCTATTTCTCTTTTTCGTGCTAGCTTTCCTGTATTGTGTTTTTTGTCCCACGTAAAGAAAACCAGTTCATATAAGAGCAGCTAAATCAAGTGACGATGTTCGTTGGTAGCTCGTAGATGAGAAGCCGCCTCCCTAGCCAAGGAAAAAGAGTCACCATGGTGGAAACGAAGGCCTACTTGCATGGGTTTGGAAAAAGTCACCACGACATGGCTATCATCAGAGGACAGGGCTGCAACCACCACCATTGCTTTCTGGTACATATGAAAAGCAACCACCACCATTACTTTTTAACTTGTTTTAATACATAGACTTAATTTTATATCAATTTCGGTACATTTGAAAGTGTATTATATCACCTGTCGAAACACGTCTTGATTCGCAATTGACTTAGACCTCATACTATAAGCTTGAATTGTATTAAAACTGATTCAAATGTTTTAAAATTGATACGAACCGAAAATCATGGTATCAAAACACAAAATACCAAACTAAACATTGAATTAAACAACGAAACAAAGGGTTTTAATCAATTAGTAAATGGAGGTCAGTTGGTCAAGGCTGAGAAAATGGGAAGATTAGGGGAATAAATTCATGGTTTGATGTAATTCATAGCTTGTATTGTTTGACATAGGCTCATTGTGAAGCATTTTTGTAAAATTCTGATTGTCTGTGACGAGGAATATTCATCATCTACAATTACGGAAATTTATCGGATTAGCTTTAAAAGGCAAACATAATAAACTATCTTGAATATTATTCGGAGCCTCCTTTATATTCATCTAATATTATTCCGTTGATAATAGTATTTCTAAATAAACACCAACGGCTAACCGATGGACAGATTCCGTTGGTTATTTTTTGATATCAATAGAATCTAACCGACGAACAACAAACCATCTGCACCCCATCGGTACATCCACCACCGAAGGACTACCAACGGCCACAGTCCGTTGGTTAATTTGGCGGCATTATCATTTCGCTTGCCGCCCAACTTTCTAACCACATACCGACGGCTTCCCTACGGCCGCACCGCCGGAATTTTTACCTCCGGATGTTTTGATTTTCCGCCAAATATACCGACGGGAGCCCGTCGGTCTTTTTCACCACTTATGATGTTGGTTCGCTGTCGGATTGCCATGGGAATTCCGTCGGAATTTCCGATGGCATCCCGACGGACATTGCCGTCGGTAATATTCCGTCGGGATTCGGGCATTTTTTTTTAGTGTCTGCAATCCAATTTCGTTTTACATTGGTGCAGGTTTAGGGCCCCAACTATGCAAAATGTTGCAAATGGAGGTGGCTTTACTATTAAGGTACCATCTCTAATATCAAATGAGCTCCTCAAAGCGATTATGATCAAGAAAAACAGTGGAACATCTATTATCAGACTTGTTAATGCCGAATTTGTTTATATTTGTTCTTACTCAGAAACAGAAACTGAGAAACTAAGACTGGTTTTGTATTACAGGGGGGCCAGCATTAGCTGCAGTTTCATCCCGTGGGAGACTCTCATCTCTAGCTTCTTTTGGTGCATCTGAATCAGGAAATGCATACAGGGCGTGGATTACTGGGGCCCTGGCCATTCCAGCAGCAGGTATAAAAAACTACTTTTCCCATATAAATGTCTCGATATGATCTGCATCCTGTATATGCCGTATTGTTTTGAAATATAGCCAAATGTCGTTTGTTTTTGTGTTGTGTGAGATTTTCCTCCATACTAGTCATGTGCATGTATCTCAGTCTAACATATTATGCATCTTATTTAAATTATCGAACTAGCAGATAGAATCCTTGGTTTCTGAAGCAATAAACAAGAGCATCTTGCAAGTTTCAATTCTCATTTAATTTTTGTTTCGTTTTCCTTGGTACTACAGCTGTTATGCTTCAGGATCAGGAGGCGCATGCTGCCGAGGTACTTCCATTGATACTGTCTTATCTAATTAACCATGTTCCGTCGTTGCTTGTTTCATCGTTTCCTGTTACTCAATGCTGCATTTTTTCTAGATGGAGCGAACTTTCATTGCTATCAAGCCAGATGGAGTGCAAAGAGGACTGGTATTAACTGCCTAACTTTTTCTACAGTGGATTCTTTCAGCACATATCTGATTTCACTTGGGCTTTTCATTGTGATATTTGCTTGTTAACTGTTAATACACTGTAAAATGTTTATCTTTCCTTTCTTCATCCCCTCCGTGTACATTTAAATCCAATATACAACAGCAAAACCTAGATTCTGACAAAGTCTTGTGTTGATTTCAGATTTCAGAAATTATTGCCCGTTTCGGGCGAAAAGGTTGTAAGCTCGTTGCCATCAAGATTGTGATTCCTTCAAACGACTTCGCTAAGAAGCATTATCATGACCTCAGTGAAAGACCTTTCTTCAACGGGTTGTGCGATTTCCTTAGCTCTGGACCGGTGCTTGCCATGGTTAGAAAAACTCACTCCCAATCTACATAATATATCTTCACAAAATTGTAAATATAACATACAACATTGTACTCCTACAGGTTTGGGAAGGTGAAGGAGTGATCAAGTACGACCCTAAACTCATCGGAGCCACTGATCCTCAGAAATTAGAACCCGGAACCACCAGGGGAGATCTAGCCATTGTAGTTGGAAGGTGCGAATCTACAAGACCTTAGTTTTTCGCTGCCAAATATGGTTTGCGTTTCACTTTACTGCTATCGTAACTTGTCCTAATAGCGATGTTCTTTTCCCAGAAACATAATCCACGGCAACTATGGCCCCGAAACTGCCAATGATGAAATCAAACTATGGTTTAAACCTGAGGAGCTGGCTAACTACACAAGCAATGCTGAGAAATGAGTCTATGGTAAATGCTTTTACTTTTGTATCTTTCATGGCAATGAATTGAGTGCCCCCGACCCTGTCTTTATGATTGAGATTTGAGATTTTTAAAATTCTTCGAATGTGGGTACTTGAATGTTAATTTTGTCTATAAACATGGTAAAAGTTAATCGATTTTAAACTAATTTTGTATTTTTAAACCATGGATTATGATTTCGAGTTTTATTTAGGTTATTTTTATTACAGATAAGCTAATTTAGTTTTATTTAGGTTACTTTTATTTTGAGTAAATAATTTAGTGGTAAGAAACTACCCATAATTACGAATTCGAATCTCAATTCAGTTATGGGTTCAAGTCTATTGAAAATAGTGAACCACTAAGAAAGTTGAAATTATTTTTTAAATACTCGCAAAATGTTTAAAGTAAATCAAAATTACAAAATTAATTAGTAATATTTTTAAAGTTTACAAAACAAATGTAAATTTCTTACAGGTGGTATTAAAAAAAATAAAATAAATCAATGACTCTAATCTTAAGACAAAGTAAAAACTAAAACATTCTTCTTTCTGTGAAGAAAAAATAATAATAATTAAAAAAAAAAAAAAAAACTGCAGACTTGTTCCCTGCTTAGTGCTTATCAAATACCAACAGAAAGCCACCCGGAAAAAAAAAAAAAAAAAAAAAAAAACCAGCTGAAAGCGCTACAGCCTTCGACGACTTGTGTCTCACATGGGCCATGGCCGCCAAGATTCGTATATATTCCATCGTCTTCCTAATGCTACACTTCACCGCCTCTTTCTCTTCGAGGTCGTTTAATCGGCGAGCGCGCTCTCCTCAATTTCCTTGTTAATTTTCACTTTCCAAACACCAACCCTAGCTTGTCTTCGGGAATTCAAAGGTGCGTATTTTTGGCCCCTTTATTCTGTACTTTTTGGTGTTTGAATGAAGTTGTAGTTTGGAGGCTTGGGTCGTATGAACTACCTAGATTTATTCATGTACTTCATTCGTGTAATATGTATAATAATTTATGTGGTTGCTATATGTTAGAGTAGTGCCCTAGAAGAGCCAAATAGTTTAGGCCTTTTCTGTAAACTACTCTTATTAGCAGCAATTTATGACATTAATGAAATAATAAATGTAATATTTCATAGTCGTTTAATTTTATGTGGCCAATTCATCATATCTCATTCAAGTTTATTAATTGCGTATTATAACTGTTTGTGTATGGATGAAACCCCAAGGTCACATTAAGCTATGGGACTTGACCTCGCATAGGGATGGGGGTTATGAAATAAGTCTCTATGGTGTGATCTAAACCAACTCCAAGTCGAAGAGTCTAATAAACACGGGGATGTTGACTTGACTCGTTTGAGACTTGCTCATATGACGTGCCTTTTAGAAAGGTTACTTTGTTTCATAAGTATTGAATGTAGGGACATTCACATGCGTATGGGGGTGCTTGTTAGGGAACAAGTACATTGAGGATCCCGATGGGGACACCTCAATGGGGTAAGGCTTTTATGCCTTAATGATGAGGTTGGTTCCCTAGTTATGGTAGTGTCTAAATGGTCCTTAGACTTGAGGCTCCATTGATGCTCTGTGCATGACAAGGGCAATGTTTGATATGCGCCTAGAGATTCATGGGTTCCATGAATCTCGTTATGGTTGTATGTTGGTATTGCTCGAATCATGTATGGGGGCATATGAGATGCCAACATAGAATCTATCGCTCGTCTAGAAGAACGAGTGAATCACCTATGAATTCTATTGTAGTACATTCCACTTAAATCCTTGCGCAAGGTAGTGAGATCTAAATTAGGAAATGAGTTTCCTAGAGTGTTAGATCAAATGGAATTGTTATTAGAATTAATTCATGGCATTAGGACTAATAGGGTTCTATCATTCCCATGCCCTAGGTCCTAATCGGGGATTAGGCGATAGAAGGATCTTATCTCACGGTATCCATGAAACTGAAAGGTTCACAACATAAACTTCACCTGTTGGATGGGTGGTCATGAGCTTGTCACTAGACATCGATCATGATCTGTAGGTACTGATTAATTAAAAGGAGTTTTAATTAAACAGTGATTAATTGAAAGGGTTTAATTGAATCAATAAGATAAATTGTTATCTAAAATACCACGTTAAGAATGTGGGCCTACTACTATTCATTGGTGAACCTAAGGGGTCACACAATGACTCGAATTGAACAACAAGATTATCTAAATATCAATAGAGATTGATTGATAAATTAAAAGAGTTTAATTTATGAGAGAGTAATTAATTAATAATTGTATTAATTAATTTATGCTTAATTGTTAAGTTATTGAGAATAGATGTTAAAGAGTTAACATTAATTTAAATAAGTGTATTTAAATTAATTGGACTTGAAATTTAATTAGGAGTAATTAATTTTTAAGTCCACAAATTTAATTAGATATTGGACTTGTGATTTAATTAATGTAATTAAATTAAGTCCACTAATTAAAATGAATATTGAGTTTTTTAATTTAATTAAGTAGTAATTAAATATAAGCCCAAGACTGGCCCATAGGGTTTTTGACCTAGGGCTAAGTATTTAAGAAAGATAAGGGAGAGAAATCATATATCGTTGTTTTTCTTCTTTTTCTGCTTTCTCTCCAAGTCTCTCTTCTCTCTCTTTTCTCAATACAGTATTGAGAATACTATTAGATAATCAATATCTAATTAGTGTTCTAGTGTGCTAATTGATTAGTTATTCAATTATGAGTTGTGGACTACCTTAGAGGAATTCCGCGTGGGATTCTTGGAAGAAGATCGAATAGAAGAGAACCGGATAGGTTTTGGAAAACCTTCACATCATCGTCATCAACCGGAAGCAAAAGAGGTATTTGATTCTTCTTTTGTTTAAATCGTGAATCTTGAATCAAAGACTGATCATAATTGGAATTCCGATAAAACTTGTTTTATAATCCCTAAAAATTTTAACTTCCGCTGCGTTAGGGTTGACGAATTCCAACAGTGGTATCAGAGTCATACTTTGATTGATTTACGATTTTTAATTCCTTTATTAATTTGATTAATATGTTGATGCGTATCATGCTTGTTTTAATTTGATATTCGTTTGGGCAAAGTTTTAAAATTTGAAGAAAAGTCCTGATTTTAAAACTAATATAAAATTATAAGATTTTCGTGAATCGTAGAAAAACTTGTTTTCATATGTTCATGAAATTAAATTGCACATTACGTCATGTGCACTGTACTGCTTGCTGCGTGGGTGTAGGGCTGTCAACGGGTCGGATTCGGACCGGATCAAGAGATTCCGGATCCGAATCCGATAAGAGTATCCGATAACCGGATCCGAATCCGAATCCTATAGGATTCGGATGTATTGTTTTTGAATCCATACATAATCGGATCGGATCCGATCCGATAAAAGATCCGATCCGATTAACAATAAAATTTATTTTTTAAGATTACAAATTTGATATAAAAAATAAATATAATTACATAACATTTAATAAATAATTATTATTTAATGAATTATTTGATAATTTTATCTATATTTATTTTAAATAGGTTGATTTAAACTTATTAATAAAAGAAAACATATATTTTTAGAGAAAAAAATTTAAAATTTATTATTGTTTAAAGTGATAAATATGTGAAAATTTTAATTTTAATCATTTTACTTAATATTATGTACTAGTAAATAATTTTTTTAATTAAATATTATATATAATATCGGATTCGGATTCTTAACGGATCGGATTTCGTAAATCCATATTCGCTCCATTTATTTCGGATATCGAATATTTATAATCGGATATTTTTATCGGACGAATATGCTAAAATTCGGATCGGATTCGGACCGGATTCGGATTAAAATCCGACCCATTGACAGCCCTACGTGGGTGTATTCTGCTGAATTAGGGCAGCGGGAATGGGCTTGTTTGAAGCCCAAACTGCTGGCTTCCTGGAATGGGCTTGGTTGAAGCCCAATTCGCTGGCCTCCTCATGCTGCCAAGCCATGGCGCAGGCCCGCTGTCAAAAAGGCCCAACCGGACAGCCCGCTTTGGGCCATGAGGCCCCAAGGCCCAAACTCCTCTTAATTTCTGCACTGTACTGCTTGCTGCGTGATGTGTGGGTGTATTCTGCTGAATTAGGGCAGCAGGAATGGGATTGTTTGAAGCCCAAACTGCTGGCTTCCTGGAATGGGCTTGGTTGAAGCCCAATTTGCTGGCCTCCTCATGCTGCCAAGCCATGGCGCAGGCCCGCGGTCAGAAAGGCCCAACCGGACAGCCCGCTTTGGGCCATGAGGCCCCAAGGCCCAAGCTCCTCTTAATTTCTGCAAAATGGAGGGTATGGGGTTCGAAGTTCGAACCCATGACCTCCACTATGAGATAGGAGCAGCAAACCACTTTGCCACAAATCAATTGTTGTTTTATTTTCCGTAAAGTTTAATTTTACCATATGCAACCACAGTTTTAAAATTTGTTTTAAAACTAAATCCTTTTAATTAATTTTGTAAAATTGTTTTACTTGAAAATTAATTATTTTTGCCCAAATACGAATTGTTAAAATAGAAGCATGATTTTATTAGATAGAGATCTAATGGGAATTAAATTGGATTAGAGAATTCAATTTAATTAAATTTGAAGGATTAATTTAATTTGTGAATTAAAAGATAATCCTTGGTCAATAAATAATTTTAGAAATTATTTAAACACTTTAAATCGCATAATGACTATTTACTTGGTAAATTTATTTTATGCAATGCATTGGATGTATGGTTGGATCAATCATGGGCTTTATTTGCGCAATGTATGGTTTTATTTTATTTATGCATTTTGATATTGGTTTTAAACGAGAGCCTGCGAGCCTCTTATTCAATTGTTGTAAGCATTGTTTTTATTTTCTCCCCTTAAAATGTAATCCCTCTTTATTTTGTAAAGAGAGTAGTTTTAGGGTGAGATCTCTAATTAGATTAGGAGATGGAGAAATAAGACGTAGCAAGCAACGGAATAAGAAGTCCATCAAGGCCCCAAAAGTGTTTGGGTGCATTTATTTTGATGTAATAGAATAGGATTCTATTTGAGTGCTCTCTGTGTGTTTAATTCCGCTTGATGCATGAATAGAACCATGGTCCATAAAATGGCTATTATGGACCATGCATAGGAGGCCCATGATTATCCATATTATAGGAGCATGCTAGGCTTTATTATCTTGCCATGAATGTTATCTTTATGTGCATCAATGTGTTCATGCATTAAATAAGATAAAAGAAGATAATAATTACAATTGATGAGTCTTGGTAGAATTTTTGAAATTCTTATACCCCGAACCGTCTTAGATAGTCTCAGACAATATAAATATTAAATCCAAATGGAAATTGAAGGATAAAATTCGATTTTATAAATTTCCAAGCATTCCGTCAATAGAATTATTTGTTTTAGAATTAATCAAATCATTAAGTATTGGCCACGAGGCGTGGGATACGAAATAACGAGATTAATTGAACTAAAATAATTCTTTGCATAAAAGATGCAATTTTTCAAAGTCAAAATTATGGTATTGGCCACGAGGAGTGGGATATTCATAATGGCGATGGAGAAATCTTAGGGATTGACGGGTCGGATTTAAATACTAATTAGTATAGATGTCGCACGAGTCGTGGGTCTATATGAAAGGTAATGCAAAATAATATTAAGAGTTGTATAGAGATACAATTGATGATAAGATCGTCTACCTTGAGGCTTAAAGTCGGATGTCTCACGAGTCGTGGGTTCGGTGATAAGTGCTTGGGGGTCTTAATACCCACTATTTGAAAAACATGATTTTTCTAAAATTATTAGGGGGTCAAAGGAGTTTGATTAAAATAGTGGGAGACTACATTTGATAAAAGTCCATATCATTTGTAATTGTTATTATTTCATATCCGTCACTCATACTACGTTTTCTGCTTACATGTAGATTTTCTGCTAAAATCGTGATGTCTAAAAATCCACTTAGTGCTATCCTTGAGGCCAATAAATTGACTGGCTCGAATTATGCTGATTGGCTACGCAATCTCAAGATTGTCTTGGATTCTGAAAGGAGGACCTATGTATTGACACAGTCTCCTCCCGATGTCATACCTGATGACATGGCAGCCGATGAGAGGGAAACAGCTCTCCAGTGGCAAGAAGATGATCTACAGGCTAGATGTTTAATGCTTGCCACTATGTCTCCCGAGTTGCAGAGGCAGCATGCTGAGATGCGCCACTCGGCTGAGATCCATCTTCACTTTGAACAGATTTACAAGCCGATCAATAGGATTGATCGATTCGCAGCATCTAACGAGTTATTCTCACTCAAGATGGCTGAGGGATCAAGTGTTCATGAACACTGTATTAAGGCTTTAGGCCTTATTGAAAAGCTTGCAAGTCTCGAGGTGATCATGGATAATGAGCTTTACATAGATTTGATCTTAACCTCTCTGTCACCTTCATTCAAACAGTTCATAATAAACTTCAATATGAATGGAGCTAAAGTCTCAGTTGAGGAACTGATGAACATGCTCGTAACTGCCGAGCGAACTATGAAGAAGGATAAGACTGTTTTCTTAGTAGGTTCATCTTCATCCCAGACTAAGGCTGCAAAGCCAAAGAAGGGTAAGGGAAAGATTTGGTATCCAAGTGTTAATGTCGTTTACTTCGTCATTGTTCAAGCCTGGTGTTGGCCCGCCGGCCTAGTGGTATTGATGTGTTAGGTTGGGCTACTTACCAACTTCAAAATTGAGTTGTTATATAGTCCATTCATAATGGGTTGCATAAAATGACGAAATTGGCCCTCAGTTATCATAAAAATATCAAATATTTCTCGCCGTCATTGGAGAGACTCATTGGAGAGAGAAGGAAATGAATTTGTCTATCACTGAGGGGCAAACGTGGTATTTCCAAGGCTAGTCATTGGGCTGAAGTAAACAGGTCACGCTGACAAGCTGTATGCCCAACCCATTAATATTCTAAAGTAAACAATGGGCTGTCTATTTACATTAATTTCCATCTATCAATAACCAATAACCAATAGATAAGAAGTTGCCAAAGTAAACTAATTCTAAGTGTTTATGCAGTTTATATATGTTATAGTTTCAATTTTAACAGCGAAGATTTGGGGTATTGTGATTGTTTGTTTATCGTACACGCGCATACAACTATACAAATTGTCTTAAATTTATTATTTGATGTAAATGTTAATATAATTGTTCCACCCGTCCACGCTACGTAGTAATTGATCGTTAAAAATTAAAATTAATATAATACTTATTTTAATAATTTAAAGAAAAGGTCAAAACCTGCTCCCCGGGAAGAATGATATGATATCCGATCAGAAGACGTTCATCTTCAACCTCAACAAAATTAACATTGAATATATACATTATATATGTAAACCTGATCGAAATCAAACTCTCAGTATAACGCCACCCAACAAAAATGGAACCTGACGTGCCCCAACAAGAACACCCCGGTGGCGACGCCGCCCCGGACTCCGCCATGGACGACGTCGCCTCCGATTCCGACGATCCAAGTCCTCCTCATCCTTTGATGGGGCATACTGAAAACATGTCCGCCACTTTCACCTCATCAGGCAACCCCTGCTTAGATTTCTTCTTCCACGTGGTGCCCCATACGCCGCCGGATACACTCACGGAGCTTATAAAACCTTCATGGGACCATGATCCTCTCAAAACCCTGAAGCTGATCTGCAATTTGAGGGGAGTTAGGGGCACCGGAAAATCGGACAAGGAGAATTTCTACGCCGCCGCGCTTTGGCTGCACGAAAATCATCCGAAAACGTTGGCTTGCAATCTCAGGGTGTTTGCTCAATTTGGGTATTTTAAGGATCTTCCTGAAATTCTTTACCGGCTTCTGGAAGGGCTTGAGATCCGGGAAGAGAAGAAGGATAGTTGGAGGAGTTGCAAAAAGGGGAAGGGAAGAAGTAGAAGGTTCTATTTTGAAGAGAAGAGGAAGGATAAAAGTGAGAAAGATTCCAAGGAGGCTGAGGAGAAGCGGCTGTTGAGGGCCAGAGTGCCTAGGGAGAAAAGGGTCGAAGCAAATATGATCAAAGTTAAGGAGCAAATGGAGAAAGCGAGGAAATTGAGGCCTGAGAAAGCTTTAGAAATGGCTAAAAGGGCTTCAGAAAGGTATGAAAAGGATGAGAATTATAGATATTTGCATGATCAAGTGTCTGCCCATTTTGCAGAGCTTTTGAAATCTGATATACAGGCTTTGAATTCAGGGGAACTGAAAAGAATCAGCCTTGCTGCAAAATGGTGCCCATCTCTTGATTCATCTTATGATAAAACTACCCTGTTGTGCAAAAGCATAACTAAGATCATGTTTCCCCGCGAATCTTCGCCCGAATATCGGACGCTTAGTGACGATGATTACGTGTTTAGTGTGAGAAACAGGCTTAGAAAAGAGATTCTTGTCCCATTGCACCAAGCCCTGAACTTGCCTGAGGTTTATATGAGTGCAAGAGAATGGGGATCGATTTTATATGACCGTGTCGCCTCCGTTGCGATGAGCAACTACACTGATATTTTCTTGTATAGAGATCACAAGAGGTTTAGGGACTATCTTGAGAATGTCAAGGCTGGAACTGCGAAGATAACAGCTGGAGCATTACTCCCGCATGAAATAATCAAGAAAAACTCGAAAGGGAGCAGTGGGGCCGGAATAGTTTCAGAGCTCCAGTGGAAAAGAATGATGGATGATTTGAAGAAGAAGGGGCGATTAAGTAATTGTCTTGCTGTTTGTGATGTCTCAGCAAGCATGAGTGGTACCCCCATGGATGTGGCTATAGCTCTCGGCCTAGTGGTGTCTGAACTCAGTGACGAGCCGTGGAGAGGCCATGTCATCACTTTCAGTGAGGAGCCAGAGCTTCATTTTATCAAACCAGGCCAATCTCAGGAGCAAAGTGAATTGTCTAAAAAATATGGATTGGGGTGGTAATACTGGTTTTCAAAAAGTGTTCGATAAGATCCTTCAGGTGGCAGTTGATGGGAAGCTGAGTGAGGATAAGATGATTAAGAGGTTGTTTGTTTTTAGTGATATGGAGTTTGATCAAGCTTCCGTTAATCCATGGGAGACGGATTATATGGCTACAAAGAGGAAGTTTAAGGAGAAGGGGTTTGAAAATGTGCCTGAGATCGTATTTTGGAACCTTCGGTGTTCTTCTGCTACACCGGTTTTGGGGACGCAAAATGGGGTGGCTTTGGTGAGTGGTTTTTCGAAGAATTTGTTGACGGTGTTCATGGAGGGGGGCGGGGTTGTGAAGCCGGAAGAGGTGGGGAATCTTGCTGGTGTTGAAGAGGGTGAAGCAAAGGAGGAAATGAATCATGAGGATACTATGGAGAAGGTCATATCTGGTGGGTTGTATCAAGTGTAAGAATATTTCTTTTGGACTTCTATTAATTGATGGTTGTATTAAAATAAAACGGGCTAAATAAATACGGTTAATGGGACAAGACTTATCAGGCTTATTGGTTTGACCCACTATTGTTAAAGCCTTGATGTTAGCAGACGTGGTCTGACAGCTGGTGTAGGCCCACTCTAGAAAGCCCGTGATGGGAGGGCCTCTAGGGTTATATTTATTGATGGCTAGGTCCCCTCTCCACTCCACGTTCTTGATATTCTGCTTTCCCATTAAGCTGTCAACTGTCGGTGTGAGAAGGAGAGGAAGATCTAGCCAGAGAACAAAGGGGAACTGTAAGAATATTTCTTTTGGACTTCTATTAATTGATGGTTGTATTAAAATAAAACGGGCTAAATAAATACGGTTAATGGGACAAGACTTATCAGGCTTATTGGTTTGACCCACTATTGTTAAAGCCTTGATGTTAGCAGACGTGGTCTGACAGCTGGTGTAGGCCCACTCTAGAAAGCCCGTGATGGGAGGGCCTCTAGTGTTCTATTTATTGAAACTTGTAAAGTCAGTAACACGCATATCTCGAGTAAATGGATTGTTGTGCATTCTCACCTGCCCAAAGGGGGTGAGATGTGTACAATGATTTCATTTGTTTGTGTAAAACATATTGATAGGGTACAACAATTAAGGAAGTTTGTTTCCCAAAGGAATCAGCTTTCAAAATTGGGGTATTCCTATACCGTTTTGCACAGAGAGAACTAATATGTGTGACATGCTCTGCCCAAAGGGGAGTCTGTCAAGACATCCTGGACTCTCGTATGAATAAAGCTATATTTGTTGAGCTTATTCCAATTATTGCCTGTTGATCTAATTTGTTGCATTCTTGTTATTTTTATCAGATGCAATAAACTTGAACAGTGGTACTGCTATGGTTGATGTTTTGAATGGTACTTGAGAGATTACCCCATAACGAAATATTTAACACCTATGTCACTTCCCTTATCGTTATTGTCATTACTAATTAATTTGAAAGCTCGCTTGTGGGTTGAGGTGTTTATTTCAGTGTTCGCATATTTGGAAGACACTGAGAAAGATGATTTTTCACCCGAGGCATTTTGCAGCCGAATGTGACTTCTGGCACCAAATCTTTTGAGTGAGAGCACGTTTCGGAAGGTTAGTTGTCCCTTTTGCTCTTGTTCGGTTCAAATTGAGATATGTGTGATCAAATATTTTATACTGAATGAACATTGTGTTGAGATTAAATTATTCATTATTCACTAAGTTTTTATAAAAGGTGAATATGATATAAAATTAACATATTTGATCATATTGATTGGAATTGAACTATTTTTATTGACTGCTTTACATGAGTATTCAATCAAATTGGATCTTGGGAATAATTTGCATGCAACATATTGTCCGTGTGCAAATTGGGCAATCTATTTGAACTCGGCTATGTTCTTAATTTACTGAGTTTAAGTAGATAGTTACACCAAAGTGTTCTATTTATGAAGACTTGTAAAATTCAGAACATACATATTTCGAGTGAATAAATTATTATGCATTCTTACCTGCCCAAAGGGGGTGAGATATGTATGATAATTTCGTTTTATTTGTGCAAAACATATTGATAGGATGCACCAATCAAGAAAATTTAGTTTCCCAAAGGAAGCGATTTTCGAACATTGAGGTATTTCTATGCCGTTTTGCACGGAGAGGCCTATTACGTATGACATGCTCTGCCCAAAGGGGAGTTTGTCATGACACCCTGGACTCTCTATAGAATGAAGCTATATTTTCTAGGCTTATTCTTATTGATTGTCTGCTGATCATAATATGTTGCATTCATGGTCTCCCATATTATTACTATGAGTTTAAATAGTAATGGTTTTTGTATACATAGTTTGAAGTATACACAATAATATGTTGAACTCCATCATCTGCATGTTATATGATCTCATGTGATTAAATGTCCTATATTGAAACGTGCATGACATATCACATGAATATTGAGGAATTCTTAGGATGACAAAATATATCCTCACTTGTTAAATGGAGTTTATATGCATAGATATTTTGAACTATTGATGCAGAGCATATTGACTGGAATTTACTAATTTAGAGGGTTTGTTCTCCCAAAGGAGTCAACTTTTCGAAAATTAGGATATTCTTGTACCGTTCTTGCATGGAGAAAATATCATTTGTGTGATAAACTCTGCCCAAAGGGGAGTTTGTCATGACAAGTGTTGATTTTCTCATGAATAAGCTATGTTGGTTCCAGCTTATTTGAATAAGTGTTTCTGTGGCATAATTACTCTGCATTTATATGAATTGTGCCTGTGACAAGATACTTTATTATCTATTAGCAGAGATGATAAGTTAATACTCTTTGGTTGAGCAGTTTTCTTGCCTTGGTATATGAAACAATACTGTTAATTGTTTGATTTTAGGCTATATGAGAATTTACTTGAGACAAGTAAAATTTTAAGTCTAAAATATTAGATTTGCCACAATGTATTGTTAATTGTAGGCTAACTATGGGCATGAAGTTGCTTTTAAAAATCCTTAAAGTTGATATTTTTATGATTTATGTGGGATTTTCTTTTTTTTTATGCCAAATTTTAGTTAATTGAGTTTTAGTGTTTGAGTTTTAGTTTTAGTTAATTGATATTTCTTTTGGACTTCTATTAATTGATGGTTGTATTAAAATAAAACGGGCTAAATAAATACGGTTAATGGGACAAGACTTATCAGGCTTATTGGTTTGACCCACTATTGTTAAAGCCTTGATGTTAGCAGACGTGGTCTGACAGCTGGTGTAGGCCCACTCTAGAAAGCCCGTGATGGGAGGGCCTCTAGGGTTATATTTATTGATGGCTAGGTCCCCTCTCCACTCCACGTTCTTGATATTCTGCTTTCCCATTAAGCTGTCAACTGTCGGTGTGAGAAGGAGAGGAAGATCTAGCCAGAGAAGTCGACCATACCACACAAAATTGCCCAACAAGATCGGTAAATATCAGGTTCAATTCAATAGGTGAAAATCAGGTACATCTACGCTTTCAATTAGATCGGTGTTCTAAATCCATGGTGTAGATCTTGGCTAAAATTTCTTACATCAAGAACTGGTTCTGTATGATTGAGTTTTGAGTAAGATTGATGATGTTTCCTTTCTTGGGTGTGTGGGGTCAAACTGTGTGCTTAATTGAATGGAACAGGAAAAAGATGTTATCACTTTTGTTTCGTTGTTTAATTCAATGTTTAGTTTGGTATTTTGTGTTTTGATACCATGATTTTCAGTTTGTATCAAATTTCAAACATTTGAATCGGTTTTAATACAATTGAAGCTTATAGTATGAGGTCTAAGACTATTGCGAATTAAGACGTGTTTCGAGAGGTGATATGGTACATTTTTCAAATGTACCGAAATTGATATAAAATTATGTATTAAAACAAGTTAAAAAGTATTGTACAACATACATACAATTATCAAATAAATAACTACTGTAGAAAGAAATTTATTTCAATAATTTAAGGCCCAAAATTGGAACAATCTCTTAATGTTTAATTTATTGAATAGTGGCGGTTGCTTTTCATATGTACCAGAAAGCAACGGTGGTGGTTGCAGCCCTGTCCTCCGAGCTTCGACTGAACAGGTTAGCCGCAGGTGGGTGATGATAGCCATGTCGTGGTGACTTTTTCTGCACCCATGCAAGTAGGCTATCGTTTCCACCACGGTGGCTCTTTTTCCTTGGCGAGGGACGCGACTTCTCATCTATGAGCAACGAACGAACACCATCACTTGATTTAGCTACTCTTACATGAACTGGTTTTTGATACCTGGGACAAAAAAACGCAATACAAGAAAGCTAGCACGAAAAAGAGAAACGGGATTAGAACCGAATTGGTCAATTTTGATCGTCGTAATGGTTGTTTTGTAATCCTGCCACTGCCCTTTTCATAAGGTGGTCTTATTTTCATGTAATGCAGCGGAAAGCATGCAGTAGAAGTTCTCAGAGTTATAACGCAACCAAAGCGCCGTTCCAGGTCAATACACGTTCCATACCAGAATAGCGGAACGGTCGTTCCGCCCGTTCCGGCGAACCATGGTTGTATGACTTAACAAATATAAACAGATTATGTTACACGCAGTAATGATACATGTATTATCAATTTGGTTTTATCTGAATGGGGAAGAATAAGGAAAACAACGAATGCTATTGTTATTTGTGGACATATACAAATAACATATCCATTGAAGAAAATTCGAGCAGATATAACAGCAACTATGCAAGGAATCACCTACCAATTTTTGCAGAGAAGATTGGTTAGGCATCCTATATTGCTTCAGAAGGCATAAGTAGCTAAGGCAGCCTCCCCTTTCCTTCCCTCTAGCAAATATCATATATATCTTCATTGATGACAAGTGGAAATATTCAAGTTAGTGAAAATAAAAAAAAGCAGTTATTTAAGTTAATAACGATTCATAACTACAACCTGACAATTGAACGGAACAAGAGTTAATTTCCTACTTCGTAAATGCAGACTCAAGAAGTGACTCGGCGATACGAATTCATCCTGCAAATGACTTATCCCAAACATCGTCCCACATCGAACTCTTAGTAAAATGCCCGTCACGACCAACCTCCAGATGGTGGATTAAGTTTCCAAAAAATCAATTTTTAGAGATATTTTGTTGGTCACGTAGGTGGTAACACAAAAGGTTTCATGGTGTTCTGATGAAGGCGGGAGGGAGTACTGTTGAAAGAGAAAAATGACATTTTTTACACGACGTAAAGTGAGCCAAAATAAGGGGTATTTTAGTCATTTGCTAATAAATTTTTTATATAATTAAAATTAGTTCAATTTAGCAGGAACATAACGGGACTTTCACAATTATAAGGAATATTCTGTTAGATTTTTAATAGATTCTTACAATATTGGGTGTTATATGTAATTATTAAATTTGTGAGGGGGTGTAAGTGTAATTTTTTGATTAAGAGGTACCAAATTGTAGTTTATTATACTCCCATGGGGTCTAAATGTAATTATCCATTTTTTTTTATTATTAAGATCATTTTATGGAAAGATCTTTATTAACGGGTCAATTTGTAAATTATGGTGTCAAATTCAATTGGATAGAAAATTTTCTGAGTTTGAAGGTTAATGGCTTGATTGTAAACTATGGTGTTAACTTGCTTATAAAGTTATATGAGTGTACATGATATGTTTGCTAAAAAAATTTTAAGGGCAAAAGTGTAATTACACTGTTAACATTATTTAATCTCTCATATCAAACAATAAATAACCATCCCTTGATTAAGTGACACTATGTCTAATATAAGATATCAAACGGAAGATTATAAAATCATAATTTCACTTAATTTAGCCTAAAAAGCCCAAATAAGATTAAATTCAATTAACTCATTATCCATATCAAACACTTTCTAACAATATTATTGAATAATTAGTAACCATGCATCATGCATGTAACAGTTTTTACAGCAAGTCAATTTTATTAGGCAATCTTTAGATCAGTTGTAGGCTTGTAGCCGGCCTATGGTGGGAATCACAAGGAAAGGCTGTTTAATTATGGCTCAGATTTAGATTGATTTTTGAAAACTAAGATATGGGTTGAATTAGATTAGTTATTTGATATTTTAATTTAATTTGATAGTAGCCACTAATCACTTAAATAAATTCTATAGTTTAACTTGTAACCTGTTAATTGGAGAGATTGAATTTGAAAGATTGTCGTCTCTCTGATGAATCTCTGAGATGAAGAACACAACTGGGAAAATTACAAATTACTTAATATTCACATTGCATTTCTCATTATTGAGTATGCATGTGGTCTAAGAGACCAATTTTAAGGTTGATTTAATTTTAGTAGTAGGTATGATCTCGATTGATTTGTTATAATTATTCCATAATTGACATGAAAAATATATAAAGATGAACTTATCTGATCCTAGACTTAATTAATGTATCTATCTCAGAAATTGTACTAAAAAAGCTTTAACATAAATCAGGCGTACACGTCAAAGTATTTTCATCGTAAATGATCATGTCTGTAAAAGAAAATTACATTATATTGATACAGCATAATTATAGCGGGAATGTGAAATAAGTCCTCAGTTCGATCTTATATTTTGACATAACTCCCCCATTCTAAATTTGTCCATACTAACTCCTCAGTTGAGTTTATAAATTTTACTTCACTCCCTATTGTGTGTGTTTTTACCAAGTTGCCCCTGAACGCTAACACTTTTTCTCCTATTCCCAAGAATCTCATTAATCTGAAATTAAAAAAAAAAACAAAAAACATTTTCGACGGTGAGGGTTTTCTGAGCAAAAAACCGACCACATTACGGCGAGACGAGATTACGATGGTGAGTGGGTGCCGGAGAAGTGGGTTTCCGACGAGTAAGGCTTGCGAAGGTGAGAGATTTCCGTCGTTGAGGGAGTTCCGCCGCCGCGGAGGTGTTTAGGTCACTAAATTATTTTCGCCACTGACTAAGACTGCGGTTCAGGTATTTTCCCTAAATTTTTTGCCTTTTTTTCCCCTCTTTGCTCCAATACAAAATATCAAGTCTTAGATATGCTATTACCCCCTTTCTTTACACGAAATTGATTGGGTCTTGGTTAAATTTAAATGTCCTGCTTTGGTTGAGTGTTGATTGAACCAAAATTCCCAAATTTGTATAGTAGGTTGTTTGAACCTAAAAGCCCTAACCTTTTTTTTCCCTATATTATGCTTGAATACGATATTTCAGTTTTTAGATACGTTATTACACCATTTTGTACACGAAATTATTATTTAGTTGATTGAATTGAAATTCCCTGACTTCTTTGGATGTTCTTTGAACCGAAATAGCCTTATTTGTTTGTTGGTTGTTTGAATTTAAAAGCCCTAGCAATTTTTTTCCATCTTCTGGTCAAATACGATATTTCTGTGTTTAGATACGCTATTACTTCTTTTTTGTACACGAAATTATTTTTAATCTTTTGATGTTATCTTTGGCATAAATGGCTGAGCCGAGGCATGTTACCCTTCAAACTCGATGTTCCCCAGTGGCATTTTGCACTGAAATGCAACATATTCGGCCTTTAATGAAGACTGAATTTCTAGAAGCTATATCTCGATGTCCATTTGATTTTTTTATAAACATGCCCTTTGCATATGCCTCAAATTCTAGAATCAAGTTGTTATTATCCGATTGTTCTTGATTCATGCATGCGGGTATGAAATACCGACTGACGAGGTGCTTGGTTAGGTATGTCCCTCTCAAGGTAGTGGCACCTTAGATAGCGGTGCATTTTTTTACTTATTTGCCTAATGTTTCGCACATGATGATCCCACTTTTTGGGAGGAATCCTTGAAAGTGAAAATGTCCTACTATCTCACTCATTTGGCTGCTACAATCTTGTTTGTCAAAGACGATTCAAATGGTGTTTGACAACAGATTTGTGTATATGTTGGTTGTATTTTTTGTCTGCTTATGGTCAGTAGATGTGTTGGTTGTTGTTGGTCAGTAGATATTGTGGTTGCTATTTGTAAGTGAATGTTTTGGTTGTTTTTGGTCAGTAGATATGCTGTATTGGTTAATTTCGGTGGGAGGAATGATGATGTATGTTGTCTGGATATTTAAGTAGTTTTATCAGCTTTTGTAGTATGAAAATTGTGTAATGCAGTATGAACAATTTGTAATGCAGTGCCTATTTTCACTTATATAGTATGAATTCTAGTATGCAGTACCTACTTGTGGTTTGAAATGTTTAAATGTATGTTGTATGAAGTTCACATAATGTAGCATAAAAACGTTCTAATGCAGTATTTATATCCTATTATGTAGTATAAATTCATGGATTTGTTATTTTGGGATAAATCAGCATATGTAAACGTTTAAATGTATGTTGTATGAAGTTCACATAATGTAGTATAAAAACGTTCTAATGCAGTATTTATATCCTATTATGTAGTATAAATTCGTGGATTTCGGGACAACAAGCTTATATTCAACATTTAGTACTTATCATATAGTATATGAACACGTAATGTGTCTCATAATTTTATATTGATCATTCGTATCAATTGGTATAAAACCACACAACATATCATTTGTATCAATTAGTAAATTTGATCATTTAGTATGTATCCTTTAGCATATGATCACATAATCTTATATTGATCATTCTCATTTACTCTATTGAACCTTGTATCAATTGATTTAAAGCCACACAACATATCATTTGTATCAATTAGTAAATTTGATCATTTAGTATGCATCCTTTAGCATATGATCACATAATCTTATATTGATCATTTGATTTAAAGCCATACAACTAGGGGTGCACATTCGGTAAAAAATCAAACTTTTGGTTTTTCGGTTCGGTTAACCGAAAGTTCGATTTTTTATTTTGGCTAACTGTTTACCGAACCGAATAGCCTCGGTTTCGGTTCGATAAAAACCGAAAATTTTCAGTTGGGTTTCAGTTATTTACCGAAAAAGCCGAACTCAAGTCAAAAAATTTTAAAAACAAAAAAACGAAACTTAAGACCCACCTCCACAAATTAATTCCAAGAATCCAATTCCAAGTACATCAATTCTTGCAAAATTGAAAAACTTTTATGATTCCAAAATAATATCCATAGCCACAAATCATAAAACTAAATTGAACAATAGAAGAATATGAAGGAATAGAGGAGAAGGGCGTCCCCAACGAAAAGATGCGGTGGTAGCGCCTGAGTTCTTCAGCAGAAAGAAGATTAGTGGTGGCTTGGTGGTAGAGAGAGAGGGCTAACCAGATAAGGGCTTACTCACTGGCGGCGAAGGGCAGCGGAGGATCTGGACTTCTACCCGATTGGTGGTGGTGGTGGTAGTGACGACGGGGACGGCGGCATCTTGGTAGGTGGTGACGGAGGCGCTAGCCGCTAGATGGTGTCAACTTTAAAGTGAAAAGAGAGTGAGGTCTGTTTGTGTTTGCGTGAGGGTAAGAAAATTGAGAAAATTGAAACCCTATGCCTAATCGTAAACTAAAAGTTCAACACAGAAAATAAGAAGCGTGAGTGGATTAAGGGGAAAAACTAAAAAACGTGAAATCAAAGGGTCTTGGTTCGGTTTTCGGTAAAAACCAAAAACCGTAAACCATTTGGTTTTTACCGAAACCAAAAACCGTAAACCGTTCGGTTTTTACCGAAACCGAAAATTTTTAAAACCACTAACCGAAATCGAACCTCTCCGGTTCGGTTTGGTTAGCCTCGGTTTGGATTTTTTGAACACCCCTACACACAACATATCATTTACTCTATTGAACCTTTGTATGAATTGGTTTAAAGCCACACAACATATCATTTGTATCAATCAGTATATTTGATCATTTGGTATGCACCATTTTAGTACATATTGACCAAAAGACTACAAATTACACAATTTTTTTCCAGCTGTACTTATTTGACAATATGTAGTATGCATAAGCCAAAACGACGTATTTAATCATCAATTTTGAAAACCAAGGATTTGCTTTTATAGACCCCAGGAGGTGGAATTATACAACCTTTTTCATGTAGTACAAATTTGGTGAAATGTGGTATAAAAAAGCATAATTGATGTATTTAGTTGTTGATATGTAGTATACAAACGCAAAAGGTAAGGATTTGCTTTTATAGACCCCAGGAGGTGGAGTTATACAACCTTTTTCATGTAGTACAAATTTGGTGAAATATGGTATAAAAAAGTATAATTGATGTATTTAGTTGTTGATATGTAGTATACAAACGCAAAAAGTAAGGATTTGCTTTTATAGACCCCAGGAGGTGGAATTATACAACCTTTTTCATGTAGTACAAATTTGGTGAAATGTGGTATAAAAAAGCACAATTGATGTATTTAATTGCCTATATATAGTATAAAAACACAAAAAATAAGGATTCGCTTTTATAGACCCCATGACGTGGAATTATACAACCTTTTTCATGTAGTACAAATTTGGTGAAATGTGGTATAAAAAAGCATAATTGATGTATTTAATTGCCGATATGTAGTATAAAATATGGAAAAACTCAGGATTCGCTTTTATAGACCCCAGAGGTGGAATTATACAACTTTTTTCATATAGTACAAATTTGATGAAATATGGTATAAAAAAGTACAATTGATGTATTTAGTTGCCGATATTAGTATAAAATCTGGCAATATACAGTATGAAAAAATCCAACAAACACCATGACAGTATAACTAGGACCATTCCATTCCAACAAACACCATGCAACACAAATGTAGGAAAAACAAGTATGCAATACACATAACAAAGACCATTCCAGTTGAAAAAACTTAATTATTACACGGATTGTTCATAAATTATACAAACTAATACAAATTGCGGATCATGAAAAATTACTATGATCTTCAAACTATCATTTTTAATGTATTTGAACGGACGATGGATAGCAACAGAGTAATTTTTTACTTTTATCCGAAAGTCAGCAACATCTTTGAACACTTGGTCTACCCCATTTATGCAAATACTCCAAGAATTTAGCGAATTTAAATTATTTTTTGATCAACAACGATTCAGTTACCCAGGTTGAATGGAGCCCCAAAAATGAACATATCTTCGTTTCTCGTTATCGAGGTATGCGACTACTGCTATATGGTATGAAGGCTGGAACACATCAACTGATTTGGGATTTTAGCTCCATTGGTCGTGTATCATTCTCTTTTCATGGAACGAATCTGACTGGTTCATAGCTGCAAGTGTGCTGGAGAGAGAATAGTAAATATACGATAGATTTGTGAGAGAGTTGTTTTGCTGCTGCTGATGTACAAGAACCAGTGAATTATTTGCCTTTCCACAAACCGGAGGATGGAATGAGCCAGTATAATAGATGACATACTTGGTAGGATTAACGAATTTGATACGGGCCGCCTTGTTGTAGTTCAGGGCTCCTTACCACATAAGGGTGGTAGCGGAACAAATGGCACCAAGCCCGCCCAACTACAACAAGGTGGCCCGTATCAAATTCGTTAATCCTACCAAGTATGTCATCTATTATACCGGCTCATTCCATCCTCCGGTTTGTGGAGAGGCAAATAATTCACTGGTTCTTGTACATCAGCATCAGCATCAGCAAAATAGCTCTTCTCACAAATCTGTCGTATATTTACTATTCTCTCTCCAGCCACACTTGCAGCTATGAACTAGTCAGATTCGTTCCATGAAAAGAGGATGATACACGACCAATAGAGCTAAAATCCCAAATCAGTTGATGTGTTCCAGCCTTCATACCATATAACAGTAGTCGCCCACCTTGATAACGAGAAGCGAAGATATGTTCATTTTTGGGGCTCCATTCAACCTGGGTAACTGACTCGTTGTTGATCAAAAAATAATTTAAATTCGCTAATTTCTTGGAGTATTTGCATAAATGGGGTAGACCAAGTGTTCAAAGATGTTGCTGACTTTCGGATAAAAGTAAAAAATTACTCTGTTGTTATCCATCGTTCGTTCAAATACATTAAAAATGATAGTTTGAATATCATAGTAATTTTTCATGATCTGCAATTTGTATTAGTTTGTATAATTTATGAACAATCTGTGTAATAATTAAGTTTGTTGAACTAGAATGGTCTTTGTTATGTGTATTGCATACTTGTTTTTCCTACATTTGTGCTGCATGGTGTTTGTTGGAATGGAATGGTCCTAGTTATACTGTCATGGTGTTTGTTGGATTTTTTCATACTGTATATTGCCAGATTTTATACTAATATCGGCAACTAAATACATCAATTGTACTTTTTTATACCATATTTCATCAAATTTGTACTACATGAAAAAAGTTGTATAATTCCACCTCTGGGATCTATAAAAGCAAATCATGAGTTTTTCCATATTTTATACTACATATCGGCAATTAAATACATCAATTATGCTTTTTTATATCACATTTCACCAAATTTGTACTACATGGAAAAGGTTGTATAATTCCACGTCATGGGGTCTGTAAAAGCGAATCCTTACTTTTTGCGTTTTTATACTATATATAGGCAATTAAATACATCAATTGTGCTTTTTTATACCACATTTCACCAAATTTGTACTACATGAAAAAGGTTGTATAATTCCACCTCCTGGGGTCTATAAAAGCAAATCCTTACTTTTTGCGTTTGTATACTACATATCAACAACTAAATACATCAATTATACTTTTTTATACCATATTTCACCAAATTTGTACTACATGAAAAAGGTTGTATAACTCTACCTCCTGGGGTCTATAAAAGCAAATCCTTACCTTTTGCGTTTGTATACTACATATCAACAACTAAATACATCAATTATGCTTTTTTATACCACATTTCACCAAATTTGTACTACATGAAAAAGGTTGTATAATTCCACCTCCTGGGGTCTATAAAAGCAAATCCTTGGTTTTCAAAATTGATGATTAAATACGTCATTTTGGCTTATGCATACTACATATTGTCAAATAATTACAGCTGGAAAAAAATTGTGTAATTTGTAGTCTTTTGGTCAATATGTACTAAAATGGTGCATACCAAATGATCAAATATACTGATTGATACAAATGATATGTTGTGTGGCTTTAAACCAATTCATACAAAGGTTCAATAGAGTAAATGATATGTTGTGTGTAGGGGTGTTCAAAAAATCCAAACCGAGGCTAACCAAACCGAACCGGAGAGGTTCGGTTTCGGTTAGTGGTTTTAAAATTTTTCGGTTTCGGTAAAAACCGAACGGTTTACGGTTTTCGGTTTTTACCGAAAACCGAACCAAGACCCTTTGATTTCACGTTTTTTAGTTTTTTCCCCTAATCCACTCACGCTTCTTATTTTCTGTGTTGAACTTTTAGTTTACGATTAGGCATAAGGTTTCAATTTTCTCAATTTTCTTACCCTCACGCAAACACAAACAGACCTCACTCTCTTTTCACTTTAAAGTTGACACCATCTAGCGGCTAGCGCCTCCGTCACCACCTACCAAGATGCCGCCGTCCCCCGTCATCACTACCACCACCACCACCAATAGCGTAGAAGTCCAGATCCTCCGCTGCCCTTCGCCGCCAGTGAATAAGCCCTTATCTGGTTAGCCCTCTCTCTCTACCACCAAGCCACCGCTAATCGTTTTTCTACTGAAGAACTCAGGCGCTACCACCGTATCTTTTCGTCGGGGACGCCGTTCTCCTCTATTCCTTCATATTCTTCTATTGTTCAATTTAGTTTTATGATTTGTGGTTATGGATATTATTTTGGAATCATAAAAGTTTTTCAATTTTGCAAGAATTGATGTACTTGGAATTGGATTCTTGGAATTAATTTGTGGAGGTAGGTCTTAAGTTTCATTTTTTTGTTTTTAAAATTTTCTGACTTGAGTTCGGCTTTTTCGTAAATAACCGAAACCCAACTGAAAATTTTCGGTTTTTACCGAACCGAAACCGAGGCTATTCGGTTCGGTAAACGGTTAGCCAAAATAAAAAACCGAACTTTCGGTTAACCGAACCGAAAAATCGAAAGTTCGTTTTTTTACCGAATGTGCACCCCTAGTTGTGTGGCTTTAAATCAAATGATCAATATAAGATTATGTGATCATATGCTAAAGGATACATACTAAATGATCAAATTTACTAATTGATACAAATGATATGTTGTGTGGCTTTAAATCAATTGATACAAGGTTCAATAGAGTAAATGAGAATGATCAATATAAGATTATGTGATCATATGCTAAAGGATACATACTAAATGATCAAATTTACTAATTGATACAAATGATATGTTGTGTGGTTTTATACCAATTGATTCAAATGATCAATATAAGATTATGAGACACATTACGTGTTCATATACTATATGATAAGTACTAAATGTTGAATATAAGCTTGTTGTCCCGAAATCCATGAATTTATACTATATAATAGGATATAAATACTGCATTAGAACGTTTTTATACTACATTATGTGAACTTCATACAACATACATTTAAACGTTTACATATGCTGATTTATCCCAAAACCACAAATCCATGAATTTATACTACATAATAGGATATAAATACTGCATTAGAACGTTTTTATGCTACATTATGTGAACTTCATACAACATACATTTAAACATTTCAAACCACAAGTAGGTACTGCATACTAGAATTCATACTATATAAGTGAAAATAGGCAGTGCATTACAAATTGTTTATATTGCATTACACAGTTTTCATACTACAAAAGCTGATAAAACTACTTAAATATCCAGACAACATACATCATCATTGCTGCCACCGACAATTAACCAATACAGCATATCTACTGACCAAAAACAACCAAAACATTCACTTACAAATAGCAACCACAATATCTACTGACCAACAACAACCAACATATCTACTGACCATAAGCAGACAAAAAATACAACCAACATATACATAAATCTGTTGTCAAACACCATTTGAATCATCTTCGACAAAGAAGAGTGTAGCAGCCAAATGAGCGAGATAGTAGGACATCTTCACTTTCAAGGATTCCTCCCAAAAAGTGGGATCATCATGTGCGAAACATTAGGCAAATAAGTAAAAAAATACACCGCAATCTAAGGTGTCACTACCTTGAGAGGGACATAGCTAACCAAGCACCTTGTCAGTCGGTATTTCATACCCGCATGCATGAATCAAGAACAATCGGATAATAACAACTTGATTCTAGAATTTGAGGCATATGCAAAGGGTATGTTTATAAAAAAAATCACATGAACATCGAGATATAGCTTCTACAAATTCAGTCTTCATTAAAGGCCGAATATGTTGCATTTCAGTGCAAAATGCCACTGGGGAACATCGAGTTTGAAGGGTAACATGCCTCGACTCAGCCATTTATGCCAAAGATAACATCACAAGATTAAAAATAATTTCGTGTACAAAAAAGAAGTAATAGCGTATCTAAACACAGAAATATCGTATTTGACCAGAAGATGGAAAAAAATTGCTAGGGCTTTTAAATTCAAACAACCAACAAACAAATAAGGCTATTTCGGTTCAAAGAACATCCAAAGAAGTCAGGGAATTTCAATTCAATCAACTAAATAATAATTTCGTGTACAAAATGGTGTAACAACGTATCTAAAAACTGAAATATCGTATTCAAGCATAATATAGGGAAAAAAAAGGTTAGGGCTTTTAGGTTCAAACAACCTACTACACAAATTTGGGAATTTTGGTTCAATCAACACTCAACCAAAGCAGGACATTTAAATTTAACCAAGACCCAATCAATTTCGTGTAAAGAAAGGGGGTAATAGCATATCTAAGACTTGATATTTTGTATTGGAGCAAAGAGGGGAAAAAAAGGTAAAAAATTTAGGGAAAATACCTGAACCGCAGTCCTAGTCGGTGGCGAAAATAATTTAGTGACCTAAACACCTCCGCGGCGGCGGAACTCCCTCAACGACGGAAATCTCTCACCTTCGCAAGCCGTACTCGTCGGAAACCCACTTCTCCGGCACCCACTCACCATCGTAATCTCGTCTCGCCGTAATGTGGTCGGTTTTTTGCTCAGAAAACCCTCACCGTCGAAAATGTTTTTTGTTTTTTTTTTTTAATTTCAGATTTATGAGATTCTTGGGAATAGGAGAAAAAGTGTTAGCGTTCAGGGGCAACTTGGTAAAAACACACACAATAGGGAGTGAAGTAAAATTTATAAACTCAACTGAGGAGTTAGTATGGACAAATTTAGAATGGGGGAGTTATGTCAAAATATAAGATCGAACTGAGGACTTATTTCACATTCCCGCTATAATTATGCTGTATCAATATAATGTAATTTTCTTTTACAGATATGATCATTTACGATGCAAATACTTTGACGTACGCCTGATTTATGTTAAAGCTTTTTTAGTACAATTTCTGAGATAGATACATTAATTAAGTCTAGGATCAGATAAGTTCATCTTTATATATTTTTCATGTCAATTATGGAATAATTATAACAAATCAATCGAGATCATACCTACTACTTAAATTAAATCAACCTTAAAATTGGTCTCTTAGACCACATGCATACTCAATAATGAGAAATGCAATGTGAATATAAAGTAATTTGTAATTTTCCCAGTTGTGTTCTTCATCTCAGAGATTCATCAGAGAGACGACAATCTTTCAAATTCAGTCTCTCCAATTAATCAAATTAAATTAAAATATCAAATAACTAATCTAATTCAACCCATATCTTAGTTTTCAAAAATCAATCTAAATCTGAGCCATAATTAAACAGCCTTTCCTTGTGATTCCCACCATAGGCCGGCTACAAGCCTACAACTGATCTAAAGATTGCCTAATAAAATTGACCTGCTGTAAAAACTGTTACATGCATGATGCATGGTTACTAATTATTCAATAATATTGTTAGAAAGTGTTTGATATGGATAATGAGTTAATTGAATTTAATCTTATTTGGGCTTTTTAGGCTAAATTAAGTGAAATTATGATTTTATAATCTTCCGTTTGATATCTTATATTAGACATAGTGTCACTTAATCAAGGGATGGTTATTTATTGTTTGATATGAGAGATTAAATAATGTTAACAGTGTAATTACACTTTTGCCCTTAAAATTTTTTTAGCAAACATATCATGTACACTCATATAACTTATAAGCAAGTTAACACCATAGTTTACAATCAAGCCATTAACCTTCAAACTCAGAAAATTTTCTATCCAATTGAATTTGACACCATAATTTACAAATTGACCCGTTAATAAAGATCTTTCCATAAAATGATCTTAATAATAAAAAAAATGGATAATTACATTTAGACCCCATGGGAGTATAATAAACTACAATTTGGTACCTCTTAATCAAAAAATTACACTTACACCCCCTCACAAATTTAATAATTACATATAACACCCAATATTGTAAGAATCTATTAAAAATCTAACAGAATATTCCTTATAATTGTGAAAGTCCCGTTATGTTCCTGCTAAATTGAACTAATTTTAATTAAATAAAAAATTTATTAGCAAATGACTAAAATACCCCTTATTTTGGCTCACTTTACGTCGTGTAAAAAATGTCATTTTTCTCTTTCAACAGTACTCCCTCCCGCCTTCATCAGAACACCATGAAACCTTTTGTGTTACCACCTACGTGACCAACAAAATATCTCTAAAAATTGATTTTTTGGAAACTTAATCCACCGTCTGGAGGTTGGTCGTGACGAGAAAAGCTTCTTACAATATTAACGGGACTTTCACAATTATAAGGAATGTTCTGTTAGATTTTTAACAGATTCTTACAATATTGAGTGTTATATGTAATTATTAAATTTGTGAGGGGTGTAAGTGTAATTTTTTGACTAAGAGGTACCAAATTTTAGTTTTATATACTCCCATGGGGTTTAAATATAATTAACCCACCAAAAAAAAAAACAAAAAAACAATGCAATACAGAAGATCATTTGTCATATATATTTGTGATGGGTCCGGGAATGGATGGGTCCGAATCCGATCACTTTACGATTTGTATTACGTGGAGGAAACCACCGGAGCTTCGCCGGAGATGAGAAAGTGAGTTCAACCTGTTGGGACAAGCACAAGAAAAGTCAGATGGCCAAGCTGGGGGAACTGGGGGTGATACCCAGTTTGGCTCTCCGACGCTCAAGTCAGTTTAGTGTATGAAGGAATGCAAGTTCAGTCACAGTTGCAGAGGTGAAGAAAGCTTAGAGAATGCTTACAGTGTAGAAGATGACTTGGGTTATTTATAGTTGAGGGTCAAGGGCCCTATGGTCATTTGCCTCAAGTGGTCCTGGCCGAATGTTGCCCTAACACGTGGCGCTGTGAGGGAGAAACCTAGGAGGAATCTTCTGCAAAAGCGGCCCAAAAGTTAGTGCTAGCAACAGTGGCAGGTGTGCGGGCATGTACGTTGTGTCAGAGAGCCATGTGGGTGGTTGGTAACGAGGGCTTGAGAGCGCGCTCGTGACAACCTAGAGTATTGGAGGCCAAGGTATCCGCTGAGGGGGATGAAGGCTCCAGCTTAAGTGACGAGCCAAAGGAGGGGCCACTCTGAGGGAGTGTGACGCTCGAAGAGGGCTCCCTTGGCACGTGGGCGTATCGTTTATTGTGTAGGACGCTCGTGGGAGTGATAGCGCTCGTTGGGCTTAACTCCCTGAAGTGGGATTGTGTTCGTTGGCTTGGCGCTCGTGCGAAGATGAATGCCGCCTTGGGGAGACAGATGTCATCTTCTCGTGATGCCACGTGTCTCGACGTGGGACGATTGTATTTTGACCCCATCATTTTGCCCCCCAATTCTGTAGTCCTTATTGATAAGGACTGTAGAATTTTGACACGCTCTATCTCTTGTTCATAGCGCTCGTGTAAAGCTTGGCGTGTTGAGCAATTTTCTTCTGATTGCGCCATAAATGCGGTCTTTTCAACTGATCGATCGTATCACTTCCTCATTAAATGTTTGTACTATTCTGAAGCCCTTGAAACGTCAGAGCATTAAATGCGGGTGCGCGTGGGGCGCGTGAGCATTGGGAAGCATGTGCCGGTTCCATAAAGTGGGCGGTTTCCTAGGCGGGAAATGATTGCTATTTTGAATTTATTGCCGAAAACGGTACCAACTTCCATCCCTATAAATAAGGGATTCTGAGATCTCCACACTCTTTACGCATTCAGAACTTTCAAGCACCCTTTGCAAAAAAGAAATCTCTCGCATCTTCAACTTCTTCTCCAGTTTTCTCCCAGAACTTTCAAGGTAAATTTCCATTGAAACTTTTTAACTTTACTAACCGTAGATTCGGACTTTAGGATTTTGTAATCCCTCAGATTTTCGCCTTTCTGAACCTAAAACTCTCTCCAAGAAAAACCTTCAAAACCTCAGTTTCTGCCATGGCCGACCACCACATTGAAGAATTTGCCCGTGAAATTCAAGAGATGGCCACTGAGAGTTCTTCTTCCCACAATTCCCCCAGAGATGAAGAGTTGGGGGCGGCAGTAATGGCCGTGGAGGATAGAAATCCAGGAGGAACGGATCCTCTCTTTGAGGAGATGGATCTGGTGATGGAGGCAGAAAGACAAGGAGTCACCCTCCCCATAACTCAAAGTGCCACACATCCCCACCGCCATAGAGTGACCGTGGCCGTTGCAAATCCGCTTCCAGTGGCGGAAGCCGTAACCGGGCCTTCAGAAAGGGCCCGTGTTGCAAATCCGCTTCCAGTGGCGGAAGCCGTAACCGGGCCTTCGGAAAGGGCCCGTGACAAGGGCAAGAGTAAGAAAACCCAGAAATCCAGAGGACCCAACGAGGGGGAGGGCTCAGGTTATCAGGCTACCGAGCGCACGCCTGATGAGACTCCCAGCACCGTCACTGTGGGAGATGTAAAGACAATGATGGCCCCCATCTACTGGGACGAGCGGTATACTTGGAGAATCCCTCAAGACCACGAGCGTGCAAATAATCCTCCTCCTGGGGAAATGGCAGTGTACGTGGACACCGTGCGCTCAGGAGGCCTGAGGTTCCCCATCTCAGTCTCAATGGCCCATTTGATTAATCTGCCAGATACGTCCGGCTTGGACAACACTTGCTTCAAGGGTTGGTCGGTGAGAACTGTTATGGAGTGCGCTTGAAAGTAAGGTCTTAATCTTCTTGAGGCGTTAATAAGAGCGAATGCAAATTTCTCAATCTCTAAATATTTCTTTTCAGCTCCTTGCAAGGTTTTGCTCAGATAATAGACAGGCAAATGTTTTCGCTCTCGTATAGCGACCAGAACCGCGCTCGTGGCTTCAGGAGAAACAGAAAGATACATGAATAACCTTTCGCCTTCGACAGGCTTAGTCAGCAGTGGAGCGCTCGATAAATAAGCCTTCATATCCTGCAGCGCCCTTTCGCATTCCTCTGTCCAAGCAAAGTTACGTGCGTTCCTCAAGATTTTGAAGAAGGGAAGGTTCCTGTCTGCCGAGCGCGAAATAAACCTGTTCAATGAGATGATTTTGCCTACCAAGACCTGCACTTCCCGCAAATTTCGAGGGGAAGGAATTTCCAAGATGGCCTTGATCTTCTCCGGATTGGCCTCAATTCCCCTTTGGCTGACCATGTATCCCAAGAACTTTCCCCCTTGTACTCCAAAGGTGCACTTCGAGGGGTTCAACTTCATCCCATATTGGCGCAAGATTGAAAAGGTGCGCTTGAGATCCTCCAAATGGGAATCCTGGCGCTCGCTTTTGACAATCATATCATCCACATAGACCTCCATGGACCTCCCAATTTCACTTTCAAACATCTTATTGACGAGCCGCTGATATGTAGCCCCGGCGTTCTTAAGTCCAAAGGGCATGACTAGGAAGCAATATACCCCCAAATGGACAACGAACGAGGTTTTGGGGCGATCTTCTGGAGCCATAAAGATCTGGTAATATCCCTGGAAAGCATCCATCATGCTCATGAGCTCGCAGCCAGCGATCGAATCCACCAATTGATCAATCCGGGGCAACGGGTATGGATCTTTAGGGCAGGCCTTGTTGAGATCCGTGAAATCGTTGCACATGCGCCATTTATTTGCGCTCTTGGGCACCAAGACGACGTTGCACAGCCACTCCGGATACAAGATGGGCTCGATATACTGAGCCTCCAAGAGCTTATTGACTTCCTCTTCAATGACTTTCTTTCGAAAGCCATGTACATCCCGTTTTTTCTGCTTGATAGGCTTGAAAGATGGATCCACATTAAGTCTATGGACAATGACGCTCGGGTCAATTCCTGTGAGATCAGAGGCTTTCCACGCGAATACATCTTTGTTCTCCCTTAGAAAATCAATCATCATGATCTGAGAGGGCCCTGAGAGGTTTGAGCCGATCTGTGTAGTCTTATCTTTGTTTCCAGGTTCCAGCTCAATGGTAAGGAACTTTTCCGAGGGTTCGATCCTTTCCTCAGGGCGAGGAAGTTCGAGCGCCCTCTTCTTTCCTGTCAAACGGTCACCAGATGCTGGTTCACTCTCTTCCGGCTCGTCTCCTTCCGAGGACGATTCACCAACTACCCCTGGGGGGACATTTTCGAGGGGATTCTCCCCGTTGTCTCCCCTCTTCTTCTTGTTCTTCTTCTTGTTCAATTTCGCCCGTTTCCGTGCTGGGCTGTCCTCGTCTAAATTGGGGAAATCCACTGCCTTCTTGGTGGATCCGACTTGGAAGGTTTTCTCCGCTTTAGGCTTTCTGAGGGACAGCATGTAACATTCCCAAGCCTCTCGTACATTGCAGAGCACTTCTCCGATGCCCTCGGAAGTAGGAAACTTAATCTTCTGGTGGTATGTGGAGATGATGGCTTTGAAATCAACGAGGGCAGGGCGCCCAATTATGATGTTATATGGAATGTCTATCTCCACCACCGCATACGTCACCAGGAGTGTTTTGCGTTGAGGGGCTCGGCCAAACGAAGTAGCCAGGCGTATTTGCCCTCGTGGGACAACTTCCGAGCCTCCAAAGCCAATGAGGGCTGTTTTGAGAGGCTCGAGCGGGAGATCAACCTTCATTTTTAAGAATGTAGAGTAAGGCAAAACATTAACGGAGCTTCCACTATCTACCAATACCCTTTTTACAACATGGTTATGAACATCTAAACTAACCACCATGGGGCAATCTGAGGTTACACCCTCCCCATGGGGCGTTACAATATGTTCTAAATCCCTATCATCAAAGCCTATTACATCATTCTCTCTTGATCTTTGAGCGCTTGATCTCTGGATGGCGTAGATAGGCTTGGGCACTGATGGGCGTTGGTTGTAGCTCCGGACGAACCTCCGTCGGGAGGCGTTTGAATCCCCTCCTGATGAGCCTCCTGCGATCATATTTATGACTGCGAAGGGCTCGTTTTCTTGTTCAGGGGCTTTGCCTTTATTACCTCGGCGGCTGCTGCTTTCAGGGGGTCCCCTACCCCTTGGGCTCTTTGACCGGGAAGGGCTCCTCCTCCTTCTTCCAGAGCGCTCATTGCATTGTTCATCGTAGCGCTCGAGCACCCGGACAAACTCCTTCAGATGGCCCCCTGCAACGAGCCTTTGGATTTCAGCTTCCAACTGTCGGCACTCATCCGTGTCGTGCCCTCTCTGCTTGTGGAAGGCGCAGTATTTGTTCGAGCGCCTGAGTGAGTCTGTCTCTCTCATTTTGATGGGTCTTTTGAAGAGCTTCTTATCGGAGAGATTGTAGACTTCAGAATTTGGTCTGGTGAGCGGAATGCGCTCGAATCTACGAGGGGGTGGTGGTGACCTTCTGCGCTCTTGAGGGCGCTCTTTCTTGACTGCCACATCCCGCCCCCGCTCGTGATGAGGTCGCTCGTTCCTTGCCGGGCTATGATGTCGGGGACCATTCGTCCCATACATATCTTCGAGCGCGAAGAACGGCTCGGCTATTTCTCTTAGGCCCATGAGAGTCCCAGGCCTTCTCTCCACGATGGCATCAGCAAATTTTTTGCTCACATACTGCTTGTGATCCACAGCCTGGAAGAGCACTGGGATCAAGAAATCCATCGAGGGCCTTTCCACCTGCAAGATCTCCTTATTGAAGCGGGCGAAGAACGAGCGCAGTGATTCGTTCTTGCCTTGCACCACGTTGTAAAGGGCTGTGGGTGCGGTGACTGGTGCCTTCAAAGAGTTGAAGTGGTTGAGGAAGGCATCGGCCAGTTCTTCATACGAGTGGATCGAGCGCGGTGGCAGGCGCTTATACCACTCTTGAGCCATCCCTACCAAGGAAGTGACAAACACTTTCGCCCAGTAATGGCTGGAATGCTCGTAAAGGTGCATGAGATGCACAAAATGATCCAAGTGCTCCGCCGGATCGGTTGTCCCGTCGTATCTGTTGATGGATGTGGGGACTTTGGCCATGCCGGCTTGGGCCATCAGAACTTCTTCGACGAGGGGTGAACCCCTCGCCAGTGGGTGATATTCGTACGTGCCGAAGTTTTCCTCCGGCTCCTTGCGACGGGGGACCCTCGGTGGAGGATCCTTGGTGCGGGTGCTCCTGGCGTCAACCCGTTCATCCCGAGTATGGGAGATCTGAGTTGAGCGCCCTCGTGAGAGCTGTCCCACCATATCCTTGAGGCCCTGCAGCTGGTCTTGCACAGCCGCGAGGACGTCAGGATTTACTTCCACTTGCTTGTCCTTGTGGGCTCGTGAGCCCCTCCTGGAGACATGAGAGTCTCCTTCATTTTCGTTCACTCGCTCCGTGGGCTCTTTGTTCCTGCCCACGGAGGCACGCTCGTTGCCCTCCTGCTGGGGCACTTCTTTCGCTGGTGGTGGTGGTGGTTGTGCCCTCAGGACAGCCTGGGCTTCTCTGAGGGGAAAGTTTTGCTGTCCTCCTAAAGGGGCCGCAACCTGAGTGGCCTGCCCAGAGGGGAAGTACATGGAATGGAACCTTTCCCATGCCCCCTGAGCCGCCTGAACCTCACATTGGGCATATAGAGCCCTCAATTGCTGGGTGGTCAGTGGAGGTAACTCCACTCCTTCAATCTCCCTGGGGACCACCACTGGGAGCTGGAGTTGTCCGGCATGGTATGGCTGGACCGGTGGCATCATCATCGCTGGAGTAAGGGAGTATCCAGGAGGAGGCATCATATAACTTTGCATCCCAAGACTCATCTGGGGGTGGACCCAGGAATTCTGTGCTAGCGGCGGTGGAGCTGAGAGAGAAACTCCTCCCGCGGTGGCGGGAACGGGCAGCACCGGCGGTGCAGGTGGTGGTGCAGAAGATTCAGCTTGTGGAGTCACCCCTGCGGCGGGAGGTACTCCACCAGCGGCGACGGAGGGTGGCGGCGCTCCACCAGTGGCGGTGGAGGGAAGAACGATATTTGCACCCTGGGAGGTGTTTTCTCCTCCTCCCACAGCTCCAGATCTCGTTGCAACCATGGCTGTTGAAAATGAAGATGTGCTTGTTTTTCTACCAACAAAAAGAAAGGAAGAACAAGGAAGACTGGTTTCCCACAGACGGCGCCAAAAATGATGGGTCCGGGAATGGATGGGTCCGAATCCGATCACTTTACGATTTGTATTACGTGGAGGAAACCACCGGAGCTTCGCCGGAGATGAGAAAGTGAGTTCAACCTGTTGGGACAAGCACAAGAAAAGTCAGATGGCCAAGCTGGGGGAACTGGGGGTGATACCCAGTTTGGCTCTCCGACGCTCAAGTCAGTTTAGTGTATGAAGGAATGCAAGTTCAGTCACAGTTGTAGAGGTGAAGAAAGCTTAGAGAATGCTTACAGTGTAGAAGATGACTTGGGTTATTTATAGTTGAGGGTCAAGGGCCCTATGGTCATTTGCCTCAAGTGGTCCTGGCCGAATGTTGCCCTAACACGTGGCGCTGTGAGGGAGAAACCTAGGAGGAATCTTCTGTAAAAGCGGCCCAAAAGTTAGTGCTAGCAACAGTGGCAGGTGCGCGGGCATGTACGTTGTGTCAGAGAGCCATGTGGGTGGTTGGTAACGAGGGCTTGAGAGCGCGCTCGTGACAACCTAGAGTATTGGAGGCCAAGGTATCCGCTGAGGGGGATGAAGGCTCCAGCTTAAGTGACGAGCCAAAGGAGGGGCCACTCTGAGGGAGTGTGACGCTCGAAGAGGGCTCCCTTGGCACGTGGGCGTATCGTTTATTGTGTAGGACGCTCGTGGGAGTGATAGCGCTCGTTGGGCTTAACTCCCTGAAGTGGGATTGTGTTCGTTGGCTTGGCGCTCGTGCGAAGATGAATGCCGCCTTGGGGAGACAGATGTCATCTTCTCGTGATGCCACGTGTCTCGACGTGGGACGATTGTATTTTGACCCCATCAATTTGATTCTTTTCAAAGTTTTAACAAAAAACACATTTAGTATAGCGGAAGCAAAACAAAAACATGCAAGTGGGAATTAGCTTCGGTTTATTGCATTATTATTTAATAGGAGATTATTGCATTGTTCTTGTTTTGGAGGAAATTTTGTGAATTTTTTATAAGAACTTGCTTTAAAATGAACTTTTGCTCTTAGAGGGGGAAAAGAAAAGGTCAAATCCTATCTTTAGAGTTGTTAAGGGCTACTTTTTTCACTAGAAAAAATTTCGTACCATAAGTGCAAAATTTGGTCAGTTAGTATACCATTTTTGCAATTTCCTCTAGATAAAAACATACCTACCCTTTTTTTGATGTTGCTCTTTGGAGCAATATTAGCTTTCATTTCTCCATCTTAGGCGGAATCATACGAAGCTCAGCCCAAGTCTGCCCATGAGGAGACCCCGCCACCGTCGCTCACGGCGGAGCAAATGAACCAACAGCTCCTCCGTTTGCCTTGGAAGAAACCGCCGCCGCCGCACGACCTTGAGTACCCACCTCCTAAGCCATGGTGGAAACCTCCCTTTGGCGGGAAGAGGTCACCACCTCCGCCGCCGCCCAAGAAACCGTGGTGGAAGCCCCCGTTTGGACGGAAGAGGCCACCGCCACCACCGCCGAATAAGTGATGGTGGAACCGGCGGCCGTTCGGGAGGTCCCCGCCACCACCGCTGTTCTGATTGTGTGTTATTGAGAATAGTATAATGTGTGTGCCTAGGGGTGGCAATATGGGTTTTAGCCCATGGTTCCAAACCAACTCAATTGATTTGGGCTGGTTTTGGGTTTAATTATTTTGTATTGGTTTGGTTTTAGGCTGGGCTTTATGAGTTAGGAAAATATTGGTTTAAAAATGGGTCGAGTTGAGCTCGCTATGGTTTGATAATGGTTTATTAATGGATCAAGCTCTTTTGCTTAATTCTAAGTATTAAATTACTATTATACCCATATTGCCACCCCTAAGAAGAAAGCATTAATTTCTTAGTTATATATGTTTATTTTTGATGAATTTGTGAATTAACTCAAATTAAATATTATTTTGGTGGGCTCATGCATTAAATATTATTGTTTTCAAACTTTTCCGAATTTTCCGAAAAAGTATTCCTCTGAAATTCGCCTCTTTTTCTAATTAATTACAGACCAATTTTCCTGTGTTTTGAAACCAGGACCGGACAGGCCGGTCGGACCGGTTCGACCGGTGACCGGCCGCCATTCCGGTCCGGATGATCCCCTAAAACCAGTTGGCAAACTGACCGGTGTGACCCGCCAAAAACCGGTCGAAAACCGGTGATTGGACCGAACCGGACCAGTTTGCGGGTCGTTTGGCCCGGAAATCCCAATTTTTTTTTTTTCAAAATTTTGAAACCAAAAATGTGAGGCCGTGGGAAATTGAACCCTCAACCAACCATATCAAATGAAAGTGCAACAACCAACTGTGCTAGCTAATGTTATTGTCATTTTATCGGTAAAATTGGATTTTATATAGCAGTTTGAAATATGTAATTATATCTAAAAATTAATTTCTTGGAAAAATATTAATTAGAATTAAAATATTATAATACGTCATAAGAATTCAACGTAGTCCTGAATAAAATAATGTGATACATTTTATTATATATATATATATATATATATATATATATATATATATATATTAATGTATGTGTTAATTTATTTTTCAATAAAATATATTGTACTTGTTAAATTAATCTTTTATTTATATTATTAATTTAGTTGATGTTGATTATTTTGCTATTTAGTTAGATATTTGATCTATATAGTTGTAAATTTATAATTTGAGATGTTATTTCAAAAATAATCAATAGTTGAAAGTGATTTAAAATTATATATTTTTTATATTATTTCACTATTTTTAATTAATATCTATTAGGTTATATAATTAATATTTATGTTAATATATATTTATATAATTAAATATAATTATGACGTAATTATGACGTCATACCGGTTCGACCAGTGGTCCGACCGGTCGAACCAGTAAAACCAGTAACCAGTAAAAGGTCCCGGTTCGACGTCCGGTCCGGGTTTCAAAACATAGCAATTTTCTTATGAAATGTTGTCTGAATATAAAGTAAATAATTGTAAAACTTTCTGACAAACTATTTCATTGGAAGTTCGCGGAATTTATTGAATAAAATTAATATTATATGTATTGTATTATATAACCCTTTTTCAGAGCAAAATTTCCTCGAAAATTCATCTGAAATATTGTAAATAATATACATATATTTTATAATTATTCCAGATGATAATTTTGGTCGGATAGTTCATCCGCCTTTTCAATTAAAATATACTTATGCTCATTTTCAAACGAAAAGTTAATCGCAAAATTCGTTGGATTTATGAAATATAATTTTTATAAAATAAAAAATCTAAGTCCGTCGCTTTTTCATCGAAATTTCGTCGGAAAGTTTGTAATCAAGGAGAAAAATAAAATTTACGAAGTTCGTCGAGATATCGTCGGAAAATTATTTGTATTAGATTCTATATTTTCATGTGTTGCATTGTGGACTTTATTAATAGATTTTTAATAATTGCAGGTTGAACAGTTTTAAGGGAGATACTCCAATACTTTCATCAATTTCTTAATGACATCAATTTCTCAATTCAAAGAACCTTTCATGAATGAGAATTGAGATCTGTACAGCCATTCCTTTCCCACCATTTCAAGAAAATCTAAAAAGTGACTATTAGAAAAACAAGTATTGGCGTCTTACAGCATTAAAACTTACATTACTAATTCTCGTAGAAATCGATCACAAATAAGTGTGAAATATTTGACATATGATTTAACAAACCAATATAAGAACTAATGCACGTACCAAGGACATAAGACTGTTATTTTTCCTTTTAACATATTTAATATGTAATCAGATTGAGTTATATTCAAAAAAATAAGTTGAATAGGTCGTAAAACGAATCAAACAAGTCAAAAATGGACTAAACGAGTCAAAAATAGGTCGGAGATGTCGAAAAATGGATAAAACGAGTCAAATGAGTACAAGATAGGTCGAAAAGAGCGAAAAACAGGCTAAACGGATAAAAATGAACAGAACGGGTCAAAATATATTAAATTGATCAAAAATAAATGAAATATGTTAGGGAAGGGTATTTTAGACATTTTAGCATTAAGGTTGAATACAAACCCATTTAAAACTCATTGTTGAACCAATTAATAGCCCACTAAAACCCATTACAAACCGCCTAAAAATCATTTATAGCCCAGCCCAATAAAAACCCACTAAAAATTTGAACCATTTTGAGCCCAGCCCATATTGACCCAACCCAAAACCAGTCCAAACTGCCCATTTGCCACCCTATGTGTGGGGGCATGTCTGGTTTGAAACATAATTATTGTAAGCTTCATGCATATATATATATGGTGATATACTTATATATATATTCCCTATATTATACTATATCTGTAGTCTTTTTTTTTTTTACAGTTATTTTGAATGTATTTTATTATATTTATATGTAATAGAAATTGTTGGTTTCTGAATAATAATGTTATTAAAGGTATTGATAATTGCCATCCTTTTGACATTCGAAATATGCAATTGGTAAAGTTAATGACATATTTTAATTAATTTTTAAAGCATGAATGTACATATTTTATCATCGTATATACATAAAAAGAATTTATTATATTGTCAAAGATAATTGCAGAAACTGTTTTTTTTAAAGTATGTATTTAATATACGAGCAAATACTACACATTTGAAATAGATAATAATATAAAATGTCATTCAATAATGCAGTGGCATTTAATAGCAATTATATGATTTTCGATTCCTATTATACCTTTATATTAGTTATATAAAGTTTAATATAATGTAACATGACATTGGGAGTAATTTACATAAGATGACAGATACAGTATATTTTACTTCAGCGAGGAATGCTTGAATAAATCGGCTAAGTAGAGTAGGTTATTAATGATTTCACATTAAAATAATTAATACAGTTAGATTAATATTCAAGTTTTAGATTTTGAGAATGCAATTGTTATTAATCGAATGAATATTTATATCTCAATGATCTGATTTGACTCAAACATGGTTATTAATGGTGTTCTATCAATAAAAAATAAAAATAAAAAAAAGGAGGAAAGTTTGAATAACATGACTAATTTAAACGAGTCAAGTTTAAATTAAAATTCTTCATCATCCATTATTTGAGAAATTAGCTAGTAATATATATTCCAAATTTCAAAAAGTGATCTTAGTGAATCAATCATACTATAGAAATCGAATATGGTGCGCCCATTCCCATCCATTTATTTCACTCACAAACATAGGCGTTAAACACCACGTCACCACCTAATTTAAGTAATCGAGTTTTTTATTCCACCAAATCAACTAATATTTAATATTTCCGTACATATTTATAAATTATGATGGAAAAAAAATATAAAAACAAGAGTAAATTTAAACTAATTAAACTTGTTGAATTATCCCAAACTCATGAACAACAACATTTAAAAAAAAAAAAAAAAAGGAGAGATTGCTAACATAATTACTACATATACGAAATTTTCTTTACCATTTCAATGTCGTCTTCTTCTTTTTCCTTTTTTATTTTTCTATGAGTTGACTAATTTTTCATACAATCTGGAACAGATTACTCAATCTATTTCCGTATCGCTCATGATATATATCATGATTCGGGTATCGATTTCAAGTGCATATCCCATTTTTGCGCAGAAAGGTTATGAAAATCCACGAGAAGCAACCGGGCGTATTGTATGTGCGAATTGCCATTTAGCTAATAAGCCCGTGGATATTGAGGTTCCACAAGCGGTACTTCCGGATAATATCTATCCAAATATAAAAAGGAAATCCTTTTGATGTCATGTAAGTTATGATGCATGAATATGAACACGGTGATACGGACACGATACAATATAAATACGGTGATATGGATTTTTTCTCAAAATTTTCACGTGAGAAGTATCAGATAAGATGTCGAACTCAAATGTCCGATACGACACGATAAGAGAAAATTATATTTTTAAAAATATTCGTAAATCCTAGCATATAAGTCAAACCTCCAACTCCGCACTAGGCAAATTTCATTAATATCACTATGCATGTATATAAAAAATATATTATCTATTCCAAATCTTCTTATCCATTCTTTTAATTCGACTCACTATTTCAAATAGGGTTAATCTTTCTTTGCACCCCAACCTTTGGGGTGCGTTGCACTTTGGTACCCAACCTTTTATTTTTGACAAATCAGTACCCAACCTTTGTAATTTGGTCAATTTCAGTACCTAAGTCAACATTCCGGCCAAAATCTCCAGCCAAGGCTTTGTGTGTGTGTTACACGCGATTTATTAAGGGCAAATGAGTCATTTATGCATTTTACACATTAAAAAATAAAAAAATGAAAAAAATGGGAAAAAAAGAAAAAAGAAAAGAAAGAAGACCATTGATTCTTCAAGCTCCCTTCAATGGCGGCCGAGGGGAAGAAAAAAAAAGAGAAGAAAGAAGACCATCGATTCTTCAGAGCTCCCTTCAATGGCAAACAATTTAAATTAAAATCAAGAAAAAGAACTTTAGCAAAAAATTGAGCCACACAGACACAGAATTGGTCTATCTTCTTCACCCAAACCCAGCCATTCCGCTGCCGCCGCTTCGCCACCTCCGCCTCCACCCAAACCAGACGCACACACATACAATCAGTCTCAGATCTGAATTATTAGAAGAAGGGGAAAGGTTGGGAGAATCATGCACACACACAAGCATACATAGACACAGAATCTGGCCGTCTTCTTCACCCAAACTTAGCCATTCCGCTATCACCGTTCCGGCACCTCCACCTCCACCCAAAATCAGGCACACTCACAATCAATCCCAGATCTGAATTATTAGAGGAAGGGGATGCACACACACACACACACACAGATCAGGCGGGTATGGGTTTTTCATTGCTACCAGATTCATTTTTTGATTGAAGGAATATGAGTGTTATTTTTTTTTCTTTTTCTTTTATTTTTAAAATGACGAACATGAAAAGACTCATTTGTCCTTAATAAATCGCGTGTAACACACGCACAAAGCCTTGGCCGGAGATTTTGGTCGGAATGTTGACTTAGGTACTGAAATTGACCAAATTACAAAGGTTTGGTACTGATTTGTCAAAAATGAAAGATTGGATACCAAAGTGCAACGCAACCCAAAGGTTGGGGTGCAAAGAAAGATTAATCCTTTCATATATTCTATTGGTCATACGTGTGTGCGTAAATAACAATTTCACTTTTTAGTATAACTTTTATCTTCTCAACACATGTCACAAGTAAGACATGTGAAATTATAATAGAATTAATGAATAAAATACAAATCTAAAACCTATATATAACTTCATCAATTCTAAACTCATATACCATTTAAAAAAGGAATTATGGTTAGGTACAAATTAAAGATCAAAACAAAGCTACCTTAGTTTTAATATTGCTCTTTGGAGCAATATTGGCCTTCACATCTCCCACGGAGGCTCATCATTAATTTCCATCAACATGAGGAGGCTCAGTCCAAGTGCGCGCATGAAGAGAACACCTCGCCGTCGCTCACGGCGGAGCAAATGAGCCAACAACTTAACCGTCTACCAAGGTGGAGGAAGAAGCCCCCGCCGTAACTAACAGCTAAGCAATCCATAACTAAGTAAAATATTTACTAAAGCTTCATACACTCAAATTCTGACCAAGTGATTTCCAGAAAAAGGAACACCAATCTCAAAATCAATGCAATCGAAACAAAACTAAAACAAACAAGATTATAATCATAATATGAGAACAAAAACCTAACTTAAAAGAAGAACGCACCTTTTTTAACTCAAAATCCGAGTCCATTCAGGATGAATTTTTGCATTCCCAGACAGATTCAAGGAATCCCCACGAATTTGGTGTTAAACGAGTAATTTGATCCAAGAACATCCCACACACAAAGGACTACAGGCTGAATTCGCTGCTGGAGAACTGAATCCATCGAAAAAATGTCGATCCAAAAGGATCAGAAAATTGAAAAAACGGGAAAGAACACGATCTAGCAGATAAAAGAAGGAAAATCAGGTGAATTTCCGAACACGCCCTCATACTAACTGGGTTTTTCGTCAATAATTACACTTTGATTCTATAAAATAAAAGAGCAAATTACAATTTTTTGTCCATAAGTTTAAATCTTTTATAATTTTAGTCTAATATCTTTAAAATTTGACACATTTAGTTTTATTATTTTTAAAAAGTTACAATTCTGCTCTCATCCCATAAATAAAGGACGAAAAATGTATTTTTACCGTTAAGTACAATTTGGGGAAAAAGTTACTATTCATTAGGTTTTTTTTTTCCCCCCGAGTTTGCTTATTAATACTACATTTAAGCACCCTAAATCAACTTTGAAACATTACTCTAAATTACTCTTATTAAAATAATGTGGTGCTAAAATAAAGTATTAATAAATATTTGACTCAAAAAATAAGTATTTGGCTTGAATTTTCATAATAATAATAATATCTTGTTAAAATTATTATCCTATGTATCAATTATTAGTAAAAATAATTAATTATTTGTTGCTTTAACCATTTGAATCTACATCTAGCTTTTCTTTTGATAAAGATTTTGCTAAAAACTTGATTCGATCAGTAGTTAAAACTTAGAAGTAAATTGGTCTTATTCTATCGTGAATCACAAATCATTTAGATATTCATTATACATTGCATAACTAATATTGGAAACGAGAGATATCGATCATCCCTCTTAGGAATTTATTTATATCTCCCTTCAAAATAATTGCACTTGACTTTGTCATTTCAACAACATAATTTAATAATCGGCGAATTACATTTACTTATAAAGTTAGAAGACATTATAGATTGTTATAGAATTGTCTTATTAATCTCTAATATTTACGATAAATGTGTGCAACGCTCTTGTGCGGTCAAAGTGAGTGGTTCTAGGGATATATCCGAAAGGTTTATACAATTATTATGAATGTTAGAGACTATACTGTAAAATTTTAAAGAAGAGCTATTAATTTCTAATTTCACTCAATTTTTAAGGATATTAATATAATTTCCACTTATAGAAATACAAATATTGAACTCCATAGTGTTGCCAATACAAATTCTTCAAATATAACGATACATTTTAATGTAATAAATTAGGCCAATTATTTAGTTTCAATTTGCACCCATATAGTGTATAGTTTAAATTAGGTCGTGGTGGAAATCGGGCAAGAAATCGGGGCCGCAGCCGTCGCCGCTATATCGGTGCAAATTCTTCCTATTATGTGAGAGCTGGTTTTCTGTTTGCAGATTCATGACATTTTTATGGCTATGATGAAAGCTTGTTTAATGTGTATTGAACCATTTACTGACAGATTATATTAATTTGATTTAATCACAATTATTGATCTTGATTCTACTAATCACTTGATTATTTAATTATATGGATTTTTTTTCTTTACTTCCCCCCGTAATTCTCCTTTTATGTTAAACATGCAAGTGGGAATTAGCTTCGGTTTATTGCATTATTATTTCATAGGAGATTGTTGCATTGTTCTTGCTTTGGAGGAAATTTTGTGAACTTTTTATGAGAACTTGCTTCAAAATGAACTTTTGTTCTTAGAGGGGGAAAAGAAAAGGTCAAATCCTGTCTTTAGAGTTGTTTACGGGAGAAAAAAAAAATAATAGGAGATTATTGCATTGTTCTTGCTTTGGAGAAAATTTTGTGAACTTTTTATAAGAACTTGCTTGAAAATGAACTTTTGTTCTTTGAGGGGAAAAAGAAAAAGTCAAATCCTGTCTTTAGAGTTGTAATTGTTCTTGCTTTGGAGAAAATTTTGTGAACTTTTTATAAGAACTTGCTTGAAAATGAACTTTTGTTCTTTGAGGGGAAAAAGAAAAAGTCAAATCCTGTCTTTAGAGTTGTTTACGGGAGAAAAAAAGACAAAAGGAAGGGGGATAGCCAACGTAAATTGTCCGGTTTTTTGGCTGTTGGTGTTAGACGACTTAATTGGCTACCAAACATTAGCAACCGGAGTATTTCTTATATACTGGTTGGCATTTTACTAAGAGTTCGATGTGGGACAATGAAGATATATATGATATTTGCTAGAGGGAAGGAAAGGGGAGACTGCCTTAGCTACTTATGCCTTCTGAAGCAATATAGGATGCCTAACCAATCTTCTCTGCAAAAATTGGTAGGTGTTTCCTTGCATAGTTGCTGTTATATCTGCCCGAATTTTCTTCAATGGATATCGTTATTTGTATATGTCCACAAATAACAATCAGCATTCGTTGTTTTCCTTATTCTTCCCCATTCAGATAAAACCAAATTGGTATTAAATGTATCATTACTGCGTGTAACATAATCTGTTCATATTTGTTAAGTCATACAACCATGGTTCGCCGGAAAGGGCGGAACGGCAGCCCCCGTTCCGCTGTTCCGGTATGGAACGTGTATTGACCTGGAACGACGCTTTTGTTGCGTTATAACGCCGTTCCGATGCGTTATAACGGCAGAACGGACTAAAACGACAATACGAACGGGATCTTTTCCGGTTAATAAACGTAAGCCACCGTCCTCCGGTGGGGTTTCTCGTTTTTCCGCCATTTTCGTCTGCGAAATCCTAGCAGAGACGGAGAGAAAGAAAAGCCGGGATGAAGAGTGAGAAAGAAAATGGTTGTTGGGCCGTTGGTTGGGCCTTCTCATTCTCTATTAGGTTAGATTTTTGTTTTTTACGTTTTTTTATATATTTATGTACTAAATACTTATTATTGTCTAAATAACTTCATCCAAAAAATTATTGTCTAAATATAATTATATGAGTATATTAATCACTTAATTAGCAAAATATTGGCATTAAACTTGAATTTAATTATTCTTTTAGTTTTATTATTTTTATTGTTATTAATTTATATTTCTTACAACATAATTATTAAGAGAGGAATTACAAGATTAAAACAACATATTACACATGTGTGAAAAAGTAGAATCTTGCACAAAGGCTTCAAATGAAATTCTAAAAATAATAGAAAAACACATTCTAGATTCAAAAATTGAGAAAGAAATTGTGAAACGACAAAAGGTGGCGACTCTAATTGTTATTCGGGATTAAAAATGTAATGCAATTGACAATTATAAATATAATACTAACTAATGTTAACATAAATTGATAAATTAATAAGTTTTAAACATTTTTTTGGGATTTTATACATTTTTTAAGAAGTGGTCGTGATTTTGCCGCGACCGTTCCACGTCATTGCAACGGAGCTGGAATGGTGGCCTCCGTTCCATCCCCCGCGACCACGACAGTGAATAGATTAAAATTGTTATTTGTATATGTCCTCCGAATTTATACAATTGTTCTTTTTACAGCTGTTCATGAATAGATTAAAGTTGTGTTTTCATGCATATTGTTGCATTTGTTGCAGTTAGGAGTCATAATGTTTGCTAAAAAGTACACTAATAGAAAGCGTAATTTCTTACTTATAGAATAGTTCATGTAATAATCTAAATTCCAATCTGGTAAATTGCATAACTCTGAGAACTTCTACTGCATGTTTTCTGCATTACATGAAAATAAGACCGCCTTATGAAAAGGGCAGTGGCAGGATTACAAAACAACCGTTACGATGACCAAAATTGACCAATTCGGTTCTAATCCCATTTCTCTTTTTCGTGCTAGCTTTCCTGTATTGCGTTTTTGTCCCAGGTAACGAAAACCAGTTCATATAAGAGCAGCTAAATCAAGTGATGATGTTCGTTGGTTGCTCATAGTTGAGAAGCCGCCTCCCTAGCCAAGGAAAAAGAGCCACCATGGTGGAAACGAAGGCCTACTTGCATGGGTTCGGAAAAAGTCACCACGACGCGGCTATCATCACCCACCTGCGGCTAACCTGTTCAGTCGAAGCTCGGAGGACAGGGCGCAACCACCACCATTGCTTTCTGGCACATATGAAAAGCAACCGCCACTATTCAATAGATTAAACATTAAGAGATTGTTCCAATTTTGGGCGTTGAATTATTGAAATAAATTTCATTCTAGAATAGTTAATTGTTTGATAATTGTGTGTATGTTTTATGATAATACGATGTATGTTGTACAATACTTTTTTTGTTTTAATACATAAACTTAATTTTATATCAATATTTGTAAATGTATTATATCACCTCTCGAAACACGTCTTGATTCGCAATTGTCTTTAGACCTCATACTATAATGCTTCAAATGTTTTAAAATTGATACAAACTGAAAATCATGGTATCAAATTCGAGTCGAAACACAAATTAAAATACCAAACTAAACATTGAATTAAACAACGAAACAAAAGTGACAACATCTTTTTCCTGATCCATTCAATTAAGCACACAGTTTGACCCCACACACCCAAAAAAGGAAACATCATCAATCTTACTCAAGACTCAATCATACAGAACCAGTTCTTGATACAACCCACCACATATGGCCTTCTCCATAGTATCCTCAGGATTCATTTCCTCCTTTGCTTCACCCTCTTCAACACCACCAAGATTCCCCACCTCTTCCGGCTTCACAACCCCGCCCCCTTCCATGAACACCGACAACAAATTCTTCGAAAAACCACTCACCAAAGCCACCCCATTTTGCGTCCCCAAAACCGGTGTAGCAGAAGAACACCGAAGGTTCCAAAATACGATCTCAGGCACATTCTCAAACCCCTTCTCCTTAAACTTCCTCTTTATAGCCATATAATCCGTCTCCCATGGATTAGCGGAAGCTTGATCGAACTCCATGTCGCTAAAAACAAACAACCTCTTAATCATCTTATCCCCACTCAGATTCCCATCAACCGCCACCTGAAGAATCCTATCGAACACTTTTTGAAAATCAGTATTACCACCCCAATCCATATTTTTTAGACAATTCACTTTGCTCCTGAGATTCCCTGGTTTGATAAATTGAAGCTCTGGCTCCTCACTGAAAGTGATGACATGGCCTCTCCACGGCTCGTCGCTGAGTTCAGACACCACTAGGCCGAGAGCTATAGACACATCCATGGGGGTACCACTCATGCTTGCTGAGACATCACAAACAGCAAGACAATCACTTAATCGCCCCTTCTTCTTCAAATCATCCATCATTCTTTTCCACTGGAGCTCTGAAACTATTCCGGTCCCACTGCTCCCTTTCGTGTTTTTCTTGATTATTTCATGCGGGAGTAATGCTCCAGCTGTTATCTTCGCAGTTCCAGCCTTGACATTCTCAAGATAGTCCCTAAACCTCTTGTGATCTCTATGCAAGAAAATATCAGTGTAGTTGCTCATAGCAATGGAGGCGACACGGTCATATAAAATCGATCCCCATTCTTTTGCACTCATATAAACCTCAGGCAAGTTCAGGGCTTGGTGCAATGGGACAAGAATCTCTTTTCTAAGCCTGTTTCTCACACTAAGCACATAATCATCCTCACTAAGCGTCCGATATTCGGGCAAAGATTCGCGGGGGAACATGATCTTAGCTATGCTTTTGCACAACAGGGTAGTTTTATCATAAGATGAATCAAGAGATGGGCACCATTTTGCAGCAAGGCTGATTCTTTTCAGTTCCCCTGAATTCAAAGCCTGTATATCAGATTTCAAAAGCTCTGCAAAATGGGCAGACACTTCATCATGCAAATATCTGTAATTCTCATCTTTTTCATACCTTTCTGAAGCCCTTTTAGCCATTTCTAAAGCTTTCTCACGCCTCAATTTCCTCGCTTTCTCCATTTGCTCCTTAACTTTGATCGCATTTGCTTCGACCCTTTTCTCCCTAGGCACTCTGGCCCTCAACAACCGCTTCTCCTCAGCCTCCTTGGAATCTTTATCACTTTTATCCTTCCTCTTCTCTTCAAAATAGAACCTTCTACTTCTTCCCTTCCCCTTTTTGCAACTCCTCCAACTATCCTTCTTCTTTTCCCGGATCTCAAGCCCTTCCAGAAGCCGGTAAAGAATTTCAGGAAGATCCTTAAAATACCCAAATTGAGCAAACACCCTGAGATTGCAAGCCAACGTTTTCGGATGATTTTCGTGCAGCCAAAGCGCGGCGGCGTAGAAATTCTCCTTGTCCGATTTTCCGGTGCCCCTAACTCCCCTCAAATTGCAGATCAGCTTCAGGGTTTTGAGAGGATCGTGGTCCCATGAAGGTTTTATAAGCTCCGTGAGTGTATCCGGCGGCGTATGGGGCACCACGTGGAAGAAGAAATCTAAGCAGGGGTTGCCTGATGAGGTGAAAGTGGCGGACATGTTTTCAGTATGCCCCATCAAAGGATGAGGAGGACTTGGATCGTCGGAATCGGAGGCGACGTCGTCCATGGCGGAGTCCGGGGCGGCGTCGCCGCCGGGGTGTTCTTGTTGGGGCACTTCAGGTTCCATTTTTGTTGGGTGGCGTTATACTGACAGTTTGATTTCGATCAGGTTTACATATATAATGTATATATTCAATGTTAATTTTGTTGAGGTTGAAGATGAACTTCTTCTGATCCGATATTATATCATTCTTCCGGGAAGCAGGTTTTGACCTTTTCTTTAAATTATTAAAATAACTATTAAATTGGTTTTTATTTTTAACGATCAATTACCACATAGCGTGGACTGGTGGAAAAATTATATTAACATTTACATCAAATAATAAATTTAAGAAAAATTTTGTATAATTGTTGTTCATAATATTATCACTAATTCATTGTTCCTTTTCTAGATCTAATAGTTTTCGAGGGTTCTTTACATTTATATTTACGTGGGATTGGGCAATTATAATTTATATTTTTCTTGTTAAAAATAATTATATAATTTATACTTTTAAGTTTGAAAAACTATAAATAAACTAATTTCAGTAGGATTCCGATGAAACCAATCCGGATTTGATTATATTAATTTCATCAATAATTGAAAAAAAAAAATAAAGTTATCATTAATATTAAAGTCCAAATATTGATTCTAAAAAAGACTTTATAAATTATTGGTCGATCGATTGAGAAAATTATATGAATTGCTATGAGAAACTAATTAATAATAAAAATATAATTATTTTAAGAATAATTTTGTTGGAATTCTAATGAAATGAGTTTATTTGTAATTTTATAAATTTGAAGGAGCAAATTTTGTAGTATTTTGATCTAAAAAGATACTAATTATCAAATATCGAAGAAGGATGTAAATTAGCGTAGTTGTCGAAATTAGTATTTGTTTAATCTAGCGTTAATAATTGATGGGGCCCTACCCACCTAGGACACGTGGCCAGCCTCACATGGGATAATATTGGGAGAGCTCGCATACGACGAGCTGTGAGCTCGCCGTATAAGCTCGCTCATCGGGGTCCTACGAATATAGAGTAAAGCGAGCTGTATGGAGAGCTCGCTTGATAAGTTCGCTCCTCTGACTCCGCTAAGGGAAAGACACTCAGGTAGTTATAAATGACATAGGCGACGTGGTGGAGACGAAAAGGAGTCTTAGAGATAGGGACGGAAGAAGATGAAACGATAAGATAGAATCTAATGAGGAATCGGAGAAGTAGTAAACCCTAATAGGACTCCGGCTCTATATAAAGAGGAACTTAGGTCGCTATGGGAAAAAGGACAAGATACGAGAGAAAAATAAAGAGAGAGGTAGATAGATTCGGCGAGTACTCATCATTGGCGCCGTCTGTGGGAACGAAAAAACTTCTTCGTTCCTTTTTTTCAGTACTGGTCGAATTTTATTTTCTTCTTTGCAGAAAGATGACGAGGGAACATATCAACCAAGTATTGGACCAGATTGATCAAATAATGGCGAACAATCGCGGAGATGGTGGTAGCAGAAAGGTCGATTATGATACCCCGGAGAGCATGAAACAAAAAAACGTTCAGGGGGAGGAAAGTCAGACACCAGCCGCACTGCCTGCTAACATGACGATGGATCAGCTCCGGGCCCTGGTAGAGATGATCGTTGAAAAACGAGAAGCTCGGGCAGGAGCTAGCCATACTAGGAGCCAGCGGAGAACGGTAGGAGATGAGGCCGACACCGCGGCCAAGGGAAAGCGAACAGAGGTACCTCATATTGATCTGGAGGACAGCTCTGAAGACAAGGACTACTATGAGGAGGACGATCAAACAACAATTCAGACGACATCAAGAAACAAAGGCCCAGTTAATAGAGGGGTTAATAACTGGGAAGAACAGATGCAGGATATGGGAAAAATGATAGAGGAGATGAAGAAGAATTTGCAAGGCCCCATCCCGGAAAAGAAAAAAGGAAGTGCATTTACAGAAGAAGTCTTAGAAGAAGACCTCCCGTATAACTTTAGATCGGTGCAGGTGGCGGATTATGATGGAACGGGAGACCCTGTGGAACATATAAGCGAATTCGAGCATGTAGCAATGTTGCATAAGCTGTCGGACAGGATCAAGTGTCGAGTGTTCGTAACAACACTCAAAGGGCCGGCTCGCAGATGGTTTTCACTGTTACCTCCGAACGTAATCAGTGGTTTCGAGGATTTCTGCAGATTATTCACGAACCAGTTTGCTAGCTCCCTTCACTATAAACGGAACGCGATTAGTTTGTTCACAATAAAACAAGGGGTCGGAGAACCACTTCGTGCTTACGTACAGAGATTTAACAGAGAAGCCTTGGATGTACCTTTTGTGTCACAGGAAGTCAAGGCGAGTGCTTTCACTCAAGGTTTACAAGGCGGTGAGTTTTTTCAATCATTAGCACTAGATCCGGTGACGGATTTTGAAGACCTACTGAGGCGAGCTGGGAGATACATAAACTTAGAAGAGGCGTTGGCCGCGAAAAAGACGGCCATTGGAGAGGTTAGCAGGAAGAGAGGAATTCAGGAGACATTCCAACCGAGAGAATCGAACAAGAGAGGCGGAGTAGGAAATCGCAAGTTCGCGAAGTATGACTCATACGCGAGTTTAAAGAAAACACCACGTGTTATCTTAACAGCGATCAAACAATTGGAAGGGTTCCGGTGGCCGCGGACCCGAGCACCAACACCAAAGCGGCCTCCGTCAGACACTTTCTGTGAATATCATAACGAATACGGGCACCAAACAGATCGTTGTGGACATCTAAAGGACGAAATCGAGAGGCTGGTGCGGGAAGGAAAAATACCAGAACTGGTAGAGGAAAAGATTGAGTCCGAAGGAAATAAGGATATACAGACAGATGGAAGGAGACGAGCAAAGATGAACGAGCAACAAGAGGAGCCTCAGGTTCGAGGGGTAATTCAGATGATTGTTGGAGGACCTACTGATGGAGACTCGCAACGAGCCAGGAAAGCATATGCCCGGATAACGAATAAGGAGGAAATGCTATCGGTGCACCTAGACAACACTCCGCAGATTCGTTTTGGTCCAGAAGACTTGATAGGAGTACAACAGCCCCATAATGATACACTCGTTATCACGGCAATAATTGCACATCACCAGGTATCAAGAGTTTTGGTGGATGGAGGTAGCTCGGTGGACGTGTTATTCCTAAATGCTTTTCAGCAAATGGATATTGGAACAGTGCAGTTGGGGACGGTCAACACAGCTTTATATGGTTTCGGAGGTGAAATGGTGGAACCTATCGGACAAATCACATTGTCAATGGCTCTAGGAAGAGGGGATCATGTGAAGACAAGACAAGTCAAATTCATGGTGGTCGATGCGCCTTCCTCGTACAATGCGATATTAGGGAGACCGACTTTGACGTTATTCGAGGCCATCGCTTCACCTTACCATCTGAAATTAAAATACCCTGTCGGGAATGAGGTCGGAGAAGTACGGGGTGATCAAGTCGCAGCACGGAGGTGCTACGTAGAGGCAATTAGAAAGGAGAAGTGGAAATACGAGCCCATTAATTTGAGCTCGGGTGGCGAGCTTAGTGGAATGAAACGACGGGTAGAAGACGCGAAGACTATGGAACCAGAAGGTGAACTGATGACCATTGAGTTGGTACCAGGGGATCCAACCAAGACGACCAGGATTGGCGGGCAGCTCCCTGAGGAGATGCGGGAAACATTGGCAGCGATGCTACGAGCAAATGTGGATGTGTTCGCCTTCAGTACGCATGATTTGGTAGGACTGGATAGGAGCATTGCTGAGCATCGTTTGAATGTCAAACAAGGGATACGACCGGTGAAGCAGAAGAAGCGGCATTTCGGGCCTGAGAAGGATGCAATTATCCAAGCTGAGATTGCGAAATTACTCCAAGCAGGACATATCAGAGAAATCCAGTTCCCGGAATGGTTATCCAATGTGGTGCTTGTACCTAAACCTGGGGGCAAGTGGCGCGCATGCATCGATTTCAGAGATTTGAATAAAGCATGTCCGAAAGATTTTTACCCATTGCCAAGGATTGATCAGCTCGTGGATTCAACCGCAGGTTGCGAGCTGTTAAGCATGATGGATGCATCTCAAGGGTACCACCAAATACCATTAGCTCGAGAAGATTGGAACAAAGTAAGTTTCATAACCTCCTCTGGTACATACTGTTATATTGTTATGCCATTCGGTTTGAAGAATGCAGGTGCTACGTACCAACGAATGGTGGACAAGATTTTCAAATCCCAGATTGGAAGAAACATGGAGATTTATGTTGACGACATGCTAGTAAAAAGTAAATTTAAACACGAGCATGTCAGGGATTTAGAAGAAACATTCCGAACACTGCGACAACATAAACTGAAGCTTAACCCTTCAAAATGCGTATTTGGTGTGCAAGGGGGAAAATTTTTAGGATACCTAGTAACAGAGCGCGGTATTGAGGCAAATCCGGAAAAGATAGAGGCCATCACTCACATGCGAGCACCACGAACCATACAGGAAGTCCAAAGGCTAGCAGGAAGACTAGCAGCCATTGGTAGATTTGTGGCCAAATCAGCAGAACGAGGGCGACCATTCTTTAAAATACTTAAGAAAAAAAGATTTGAATGGAGTAATGAGGCCGAGAAAGCTTTTCAGGAACTCAAAGAACGCCTCACACAGTTGCCCCTCTTGTCGAAACCAGTAGAGACTGCACCTCTGATATTATACCTAGCCGTCGATAAAGGGGCAGTTAGTTCAGTTCTCATTACGGAGGTTGGTGGCGAGCAGAAGCCAGTATATTACGTTAGCAAGGTTTTAACAGATACAGAAGCTAGATACACCGAGCTTGAAAAAGGGGCACTCGCACTCGTAGTCGCAGCTCGCCGTCTGCGACCGTATTTCTTATCACACACCATTATAGTCCGTACTGACATTCAGCTGAAACAGGTCCTGACTCGGGCGGAATATTCGGGTCGTCTTGTTAAGTGGGTAATCGAGCTGAGCGAGTATGATATTATTTATGAACCAAGACGAGCTATCAAAGGACAAACATTGGCCGATTTTGTGATCGAGTTCACAGATCGAGCAGAGGGAGTCAACTGGTGGACGTTATGGGTGGACGGATCATCAGGTCCTGGTGGCAGTGGGGCAGGAATAGTGCTACAACCACCGGACGCCGACGACATGGAATTCGCAATGAAAATTAACTTTCCGGCATCAAACAATGAAGCCGAATACGAGGCACTCATAGCAGGTATGAAAACGGCAATGGGAGCTGGAGCTCACCGAATCCGTGCATTATCGGATTCCAAGTTGATAGTCAATCAGGTTAATGGCGAATACGAGGTCAAAGATGAACGTATGAAAGCGTATGTAGCACAGGTCCACAGATTGCGCGAACAACTATCAGATTTCTGTCTAGACAGAATAGATCGCGAACAGAATGGGAAGGCTGATGCCCTGGCCAAGCTCGCAAGCTCCCTGGGGGATTGTCTTATTAAGAAGATAACTGTCCTGGATAGACGAGAGTATGAGGGGGAATTAATTACAGCGATCACAGGTGACGAAGATTGGCGGACACCATACTTGGCCTTCTTAGCAGGCAAGTTCAATACGGGACTTACGATTAAGCAGGCGGCTCGGTATGGAGAGCTGAATGGGAAATTATATAAGAAGGGATATTCGAACCTATGGCTGAAATGTGTAACGCAGCGAGAGGGTCAAGATATCATACGAGAAATTCATGAAGGAAGCTGTGGTGGCCATGAGGGAGGAAGGATTTTGGCCAGCAAAGCTCTGCGAGCAGGATACTATTGGCCCTCTATGCGAACAGATGCTTTGAAATTTGTGAAATCATGCCACTCCTGTCAAGTTCATGGATCAACAGTACGACAACCACCCGCTTACATGCACACGATGAGTTCGCCATGTCCGTTCGCAATGTGGGGTATTGATTTAGTCGGACCCATGCCAAGGTCATCAAGCCAGAAACGTTTCGTCATCGTGGCCATCGACTATTTTACAAAATGGGTCGAGGCGGAAGCTTTGGCTCGGATTACTGAAAATGACGTTATTAAATTCTTATGGAAAAATATTTGCAGTCGTTTTGGCATTCCCAGGATACTAATATCTGATAATGGCACGCAGTTTGTAGGTAACAAGGTTCGGGCTTGGTGTGAGGAACGGGAGATCCAGCAGAACCCAGCTTCGGTAGCACATCCACAGACAAATGGCCAAGTGGAAGTGACAAATCGAACAATCATACGCGGAATAAAGGCCAGATTAGAGAAACACGGGGGAAAATGGGCAGACGAGCTACTACATGTCCTGTGGGCATATCGGACATCCCCGCGACGAGCTACTGGAGAGTCACCATTTAGCATGGTATACGGAACGGAAGCAGTGATACCAATCGATATTATGGGTAGCTCGCACAGGATAGACACATACAACCCTAAGGAGAATGAACGTTTACTGGCGGATTCATTGGATCTCATTGAGGAACATAGAGAGCTCGCACATCTTCGTGAAGCTCGCTATAAAGCGAAATTTAGAGCAGCTTTTGATAAAACAGTTCGACCACGGGAGTTCGAGCCAGGGGATTTGGTACTCAAGCGAGCAGAAGTCTCTGGAGGAGTAGGCAAACTGGACCGAGCATGGGATGGACCATTTGTTGTCACAAGGGTATTAATGAGGGGAGCATATAAAATTGCAGTAGAAGACGCTGATGGAGAGCGAACAGAATTGCCACGGGCATGGAACGCCCAACACTTGAAGAAATATTACGCTTAAGGACACATCGCGGTTGCACTCTTTTCCTTGTTCAGGCTTTTTTCCCATGAGGTTTTCCCTTTGCAAGGTTTTTAACGAGGCAACACAACGCGGATTAGTTAGTAGCAGTTTAATTTTCTAATGATTGTCAGTCGGTTTACTTTTCCGTTCAATAATGATTATCATTTTGTAACTTTACCAGCTATGGCTATAAGATGATATCCTTTTGCATATGATTCTGTTTGAAAAAATCCTATAGCGAATGGGCAATCACCAGCTCGTGTGATTGGGAAATCCTGATGCAATTCAGGTGGCGGTAGCCGAAATAGATAACAAAAACATGATCTCAATGATAACAGAGGCTTTGGATATCACAAATACTTAGTTTATGATTCAAAAGAGGTATATAAGGACGATTTGTCTTGATACACGGCGGGACATAGCACGGTAAACAATTCCCCGAGAACAATTGGCAAATAGAGTTTAGCCCACAGAGGCTAGACTGTTTCTTGGTTAGTGGCCAAAAAAAAAAAAAAAAAAAAAAAAACCACAGTTTGAATCAGTGATATGCGCTGGCCAGTCGATGGGCGAAGGAGCTGATTATTCAGCACCACAGTTTGACGAGCGACCTATTGATGAGCAACATCTTTGCTAGCTCTATGCTTCCAATAATGCACTTGTTAGTGGCGAATTAAGTATCTTTTCTATCCAGGCTGTATTCAGCAGCTACCCAAAAGCGAGAAGTTTGTGATTGTTTTATTCGTTGGCAGAAAACAGGGTGCGCCCTTTGCTTTCCAATTTGTTTAGAATTGGTTTCAGACTACTCACCCTCAGTTGGGAGCATATAGCGAGCAGTTTTATTCACCACCTTTTGGCGAGCTGAGAGGACTGGAGGGGTGACGAGCGGTTCTGCTCACACTCACTCACCTGACGTAGCTCACCACTGGTGCAAGGTCTCGCGATGATTGGAGGAGAACGGGAATTATGGAATATGGCGAGCTGTTCTACTCGCCTCTACCTGCTGGATTGTGCTTTGAGTTATCGAACTCTTCGACTTTAACCTTTGTTATTGGCGAAATTACTTGGTAGTGCTGCGACATGGAGGTGTTTTTCGCTTTTCGTTTCCACGAACAACGGAACATTAGTTCATTCTGTTTCTTTATAACCTTGCCATAGACCACCAACTTATTTTACAAGATTGCATTGGTTGAGTTGTGATTTGCAATGGATACGAACATTAAGCAAGGGCAGATGACGGTTGTTCCAAGATGGTGACTTTTCCGCCATCTCTACTTTGTAACATCCAATACGCATGAGCAAGTATCCGTTATGAGAGCTCTCATCCATTTCAACATGATAACTTCGAAAGATAAGTGATTTTGGTTTATGACATTTGTTGGCACCATAAGTTAATACAGATATAATTAGCTCTATCACACAGATGCTCAAGGATTTCGATATTAATGGACATACAAACGTAAATTCATTTCTCGAAGAATTCTTAGAATGATTTGAAATTGTCTTTGCCCGAGTGATATAGTCTTACTAATTAGGCAGTCACATACGGCATAATAAAATAAACGAAAAAAAAAAAAAAAAGAAGCTACATTTCCGGCACCCGACTTCTTGATTCACGTTATACAAAAGTTAATATGGCCTAGGTTCCATCTTCGTGCGGCGCGGCGCGCTCAGCCTCGCCCGAAAGGTCTTCAGGAGAGGTTGGAGTGTTGGGTGGCATGATCACGGGATCCGGGAGATTTTCCAAGCCTTCGTCGCGACTCAAGAACTCCGGCAGATTCGCGGGAGTCAACAGATGCCCAGCTGTTAGCGCCGTCTCCACTTGGGAGCGACATATAACAAAACCTTGATGATAATACGCGAGCGCCTCGGTTGCCATCTTCGTGAGCTCATCCTGGGCCTTCTTATTCTCTAGATCACGACCTTGCATGCCTCTTTCAGCTTGGCTACCTCCTGTAACGCGTGATCCCGTTCTTGCACAAGACGTTGCTTTTGTTCCTCCAAATCTTTATCTCGACTTCTACTTGCAAGAATTTCAGCTTCCAATTCAATAACCCTTCTTTGCCAGGCCTGATTTGCGTCCCTTACAGCTGATAGCGTCGTATTTCTCTCCTGCAATTGGTTCTCCAGCTGCGAGATTCGCTGATGTAATTCGGTGCTTCCAAGGAGATCATCCACAATGCCATTGCTCAGAACTGCTATCTATATTTGCCATACACGTAGAGAAATTCAATAATCCGGCAAAGATACGACCGAAAAAACTAGGATAAGGATACGGCTAGTGTATTACCTTGGACGCTAATTTGATGAAAGAATTGGCCTTACTACGGGTTGACATGTTGTTCAGCACCATTTGATCGCGAGCCGTAACACATTTACGGAGACACTCTCTGCTTTGTTCCTCGTTGTTGCTCGCTAAGATAGAATCTGTGTCTGGAAGGCGGGGACTCGCGAACAACGAACTCATCACTGGCTGCGCGGCGTGCTCGTGTAGCACCCACACGTAGGGCCACATCCCCCGCACCATAATCCGAACCCGAATACGAAATGGGATATCCGCACCCGAATCCGAATCATAGCGAACGGGAGACCAAACACACACTCTAGGCTAGGCGGAGCTAAACCAAACAGAATCAGAGTATGCGGAAGCGAAAGATAAAAGCAACAAGCAAAATCATCACATATATATGTATATAGGTACCAACAACTAATTAGCCATATAGTATTTACATATAGGTACCAACAAGTAAACCTGTACAAAAGCCATCACGGCTCGAACAAAATAGTATGTAAGTATATACAAACCATAGCTGTACAACTACAAAATAATAAAGTGCAGGTATGTAAATGCACCTAACGAAACCTAGACCGACAAGTGTATAAGAAAGACACACTTCTCCGCCTAGCTCACGCTCCCAAAACCTGCAACTAAAAGAGTAAACGAGGGTCAGTCAACTGACTGAGTGAGGGGGCTAACGCACACCCACACCCTATATACATATAAAGCAGAGCACAAAGCAAAGGGTGGAATTATGAACCGGAATAGGTTTTGCAAACTAAAACTTTCCAAAACAAATACATATACGTTAAAACATTTCATAAACACTATCCCGATTCATACTTCCTGACATATCACAACATAACATAATGCTCGGCGAGAACGAGCTTCCAACCTTTACTCCTCAGAACAAACAAAACGGAAATCATACATATCAACCTCTACACCAATGATGGAAGAGCCACCGGCGGCCCTAACCATCCATACATATACAGACTCACGAGGGGTAGCGAACCCACATCGTGCCCTCCCCGGTTTTTACGCCGAAGGCATCGAAATACCACACCTTCCCAAACTCCCAAGGGTCGCGTGTGATATATCGGATGGAGACTACGCACAGGCCGAACCTCGACGGCCCGAACCATCCCGAGGGTTCCTTACCCGTAGCTCCTTGGATCCACAAACACAAATCATATCATATGCCAAATCTTTCATGGCGATCTCGCTAACAGAATTGTAAAGCCTTTTCCAAAACATAGCTTACATAGGCTTATTTAATATCTTTTCCCAAAACAAAGTTGTTCACAAGATCATAAACATATTCTAATCAACACATACATATCTATATATATAATATATAGTCACATGCACGGCCTGAAAACATCACATAAGGCTTTAGGTCGCTTAGCTAATAAAATTCCTAAACCTCACCTTGTGCTTGACCAAAAAGCGAGCACACGTGAACAACCTACGCCTCGGGCTCGTCAACTGGAACCTCCTCTGAAAAGAAAACACGAAAGCCCAAGACTTAGACTCTATATGAACCAAAGAAGACGCTCGGCAAAATGCATGATTCATGTCCACATATAAAATATTACAATTTATTATGCACTAAAAATCAAGTCATAACAATTAACATGCAAAAGAAAAGCATTTAAAGTCATACAAATGCATAATTAGGGCAAAGAGAAAAAGTGGCAAAATCCACCCCCATGGATTTTTCCAAAGGGAAAAATCCACCCTCATGGATTTTTCCAGACCTACTGCCTCAAATCCACCCCCGCGGATTTTTCCAAAAGGAAAAATCCACCCCCGTGGATTTGATCCAGTAGCACAAAGGAAGGTTTCGGCCATGGGAACGGCCGTTCCCGTTCCCAGTACAAACTGGGAACGGCCGTTCCCACTCTCGGCAGGAACAGTAAAATGGCCTGGGAACGGTCGTTCCCAGTTTGTAACTGGGACGGGAACGGCCGTTCCGGCCTGGTTCGAAAAGCTGGAGCAGAGTTCATTTTACAGAAACAGGGGAAGCTCATTTTGGTGCCAAAAATGGCCAAAATCCAATCCCAAGAGTTGCCACAACCTCTCAAATTGCACAAACAATTCACATAAATCATGCTTGACAAGTTGACACTCAAATAACGCAAGAAAACGGAATTAAAAGGCATGATCAAAGGAATGCAAAATTCAAGCTAAAATCATGATCCTCAATAAATGCTCAACTAACCAAGGATTAAATGCAATAAATACAACACCTACAACATTTACAACTCATATATGAAGCTAGGAATCAAACACATCAAGCAAAGAGCAAGTATTCACATTTTTCATTAAACCCTTACTATTCACGTAGGGAAGCTAAGGCACACCAAACTCACTCCAAACTCAGAAATTAAACCATAGAAATGACGAGCACGACGAGGGGATACCGAAACATACTCAAGTTCGAGAAAAGGCGAAGAAACGAGGAAGATCTTGGCTTGAGAAGTTGGATGATCAACTTGGGGTTTGGCTTTTGCTTGGACAAGGGCTGCTGCTGTTTCACGTGAAATGAAGGAGGAGAAAATGGTTCAGCCTTTAAGGCTGGACCGGTCGGTTCACGGGTTCGGTTCAAGGTTCCCGGTTCAAGTTGGTTCGGTTCAACAATTACGGGTCCAAATAAGGCCAACTCAATTAAACGAATAAATCACATACAACATTAATTTAAATAAATTCATATAAGTTCAAATAATTTAAATAAGTCATATACAATTAATCCAAAACGCAAATATTGATAAATCACATAATTTACCTGTACCGACTGTGAGTCGGGGTGTTACAACCTCCCCCCCTTCGGAGAACCTGGTCCCCAGGTTAACTGTCTGACCTGAGAACAACTCTGGGTACAACTGTCTCATCTTCTCCTCAGTCTCCCAAGTAGACTCTTCAGATTTCTGATCTCTCCAAAGAACTCGGACCAAGGGAATCTGTTTATTCCTCAACACTTGTATATTCCGGTCTTGAATCTCAACCGGATGTCTTACTATTGTCAAATCCGTCTCAAGTTGTACCTCTTCAACAGGGAGAATAGTTGATTCTTCGGGATAATATTTCCTGAGCTGCGAAACATGAAACACATTATGTATCCCGGTCAATCTAGGCGGTAGGTCCAACCTATACGCCACTTCTCCAATCCTCTCAAGGATTTCAAAAGGTCCAAGGTATCTTGGGTTAAGCTTCCCACCTCGACCTATTCGAGAAAATCCCTTTCTCGGTGATGCTTTCAAGAAAACCTTATCTCCGACTTCAAACTCAAGGGGCCTTCTCCTCTTATCCTCATAGCTCTTCTGACGGTCCTGAGTTGCCTTCATTCTTTGCTGGATCAACTTGGCCTTAGCAGTGGTCTTATCCAATCTCTCTCGAGGTGTTGCTCTTTCAAGCTTATTCTCCTCAGTCCACCGCCAATCTTCCAAGTCCCAGAATAGAGGCGATCTACACTTCCTTCCATATAGTGCCTCGTAGGGAGCCATACCAATAGAGGTCTGAAAACTGTTGTTATAGGCAAACTCAACCAGAGCTAAATGCTTATCCCACTTTTCCTTGAAATCCAAAGCACACGCTCTCAACAAATCCTCTAAATACTTAATCAGTCTCTCTGACTGTCCATCCGTCTGAGGATGAAAAACAGTGCTGAAATTAAGCCTCGTACCCAACCTACTCTGAAGATCCTGCCAAAACTTAGCTGTGAACCTCGGATCACGATCTGAAACAATGCTAGCAGGCGCCCCATGAAGTCTCACAATCTCATCACAATACAATTCTGCCAACTTCGGAGTCTTGTAAGACATCTTCACCTTGAGAAAATGAGCTGACTTGGTCAATCGGTCGACTATCACCCAAATTCCATCATAACCTCCTCTTGATCTTGGCAAGCTGGACACGAAGTCCATAGTCACTTGCTCCCACTTCCATTCAGGAATCGGAAGTGGTTGGAGAGTTCCTCCCGGTTTCTGGTGTTCTGCCTTCACCACTTGGCACGTGAGACACCGCTTCACAAAGTTCGCGACATCTCTCTTCATGCCATTCCACCAGAAGTATTCCTTCAAATCTCGGTACATCTTCGTACCACCGGGGTGAATGGAATATCCAGAACGGTGTCCTTCCTCAAGTATTAACCTCTTGAGGTCTTCTGGGACACAAACCCTGGTCTTGAACCTGAACAAACCGGAATCATCAAACCCAAACTTCGTCTCGGGGTCTATCCTAGACCGAACCACTAGTCTCTGAATCTCTGTATCCGAAGCCTGAGAATCCAACAACCTCTGTTTCAAATCCGGCTGAACTGTGATGTTAGCTAACCGAGCCACTGAAACCACAACTGTCGAACCCTGTCCTGAAGACCCTGCACTCAAACCTGAAACACTTGTTTTTCTGCTCAAAGCATCTGCCACGACATTGGCCTTGCCCGGATGATACTGAATCGTGCAGTCATAATCCTCTAAGAATTCCATCCAATGCCTCTGTCTATTATTAAGCTCCTTCTGAGTAAAAAGATACTTGAGGCTCTTATGATCCGTGAATATCTCGAAAGTCGTCCCATAGAGGTAATGACGCCACTTCCTCAAAGCAAACACAACCGCTGCCAGCTCAAGATCATGAGTGGGGTAGTTCTTCTCGTGTTCCTTCAACTTCCTAGATGCATAGGCCACCACTCGGCCATTTTGCATCAATACACATCCGAGTCCTTCCTTAGAAGCATCTGCAAAAACTGAATAACCCTCGGATCCCTCGGGTAGGGTAAGAACTGGTGCTGAAGTTAATCTTTCCTTCAAAGCTTGGAAACTTCTCTCGCACCCATCATCCCACTCATACTTCACCTCCTTTTTGGTTAATCGAGTCAACGGGCAAGCAATCTTGGAGAAATCCTTCACAAATCTCCTATAGTAACCCGCTAACCCGAGAAAACTTCTTATCTCGGAGGCATTCTTCGGTCTTTCCCACTGAACCACGGTCTCAATCTTAGAGGGATCAACTTCAATTCCCTCACCTGAAATTATGTGACCCAGAAATGACACTCTGTCGAGCCAGAACTCGCACTTGCTAAATTTGGCATAAAGCTTGTGCTCTCTAAGGGTCTCCAAAACAATCCTGAGATGCTTTGCGTGCTCTTCTGCAGACTTAGAATACACCAAGATGTCGTCTATGAAAATGACCACAAACTTGTCAAGATACTGTCTAAACACTCGGTGCATCATATCCATGAACACGGCTGGAGCGTTAGTTAACCCAAACGGCATCACTACAAACTCGAAGTGTCCATAACGGGTATTGAACGCAGTCTTAGAGATATCCTCTTCCCGGATACGAAGTTGGTAATACCCTTGCCTCAAATCTAACTTAGAGTACACCTGCGACCCTTGCAAGATATCAAACAACTCTTCGATATGAGGTAAAGGATACTTATTCTTCACTGTCATCCGGTTCAACTCGCGGTAGTCAATACACATCCTCAAAGTCCCATCCTTCTTCTTCACAAATAACACAGGAGCACCCCACGGGGATGTACTCGGACGGATGTAACCGCAAGTCAAAAGCTCATCCAGCTGCGTTTTCAACTCCTTCAACTCAGCAGGAGCCATCCGATACGGTGTCTTAGAGAAAGGCTCAGCTCCAGGATAAAGGTCGACTACAAACTCGATGTCCCTATCAGGTGGTAAAGAACCCAAATTCTCAGGGAAAACATCGGGAAATTCACTCACGACCTCTGTCTCCTCAAGTTTGGCCTGATCCTTCGGTTTATTCAGAAGGTAAGCCACAAAACCTGTCGCACCGTCCCGGAGGAGCTTACTTGCTTCCATAAAAGACACAAACGGGCTGGACTTCAACCTCTCACCCGTAAAGACCACGGACCCCAAAGACACTTTCTTCTCGTGACAATCCAACTGAGCTCGGTATCTGAAGAGAAAGTCCATGCCAAGAATAACCTCATACTTCTTCAACGGCAAAACTATCAGATCTGCAGGAAAAACTCGGCCCTCAAACACCACCGGACACTCCCTAAACACCCTGTCAGCTTCCAAAGATCCTCCCAAAGGAGTATTCACCACATACACATGCGCAGATAATTCATCAAGTAAAGGCAAAGAAGTAACAATATCCCGGGAAATAAATGAATGCGTAGCCCCGGGATCAAACAATGCATGTAGTGATATGCCATGAATGTTGATTGTACCTTCTATCACGGCAGTCGGGTCGACATCAGCAGCTTCCTCCTCTCCCTCCAAAGCAAACACGCGAGCCTGCACAACCGGCCTCCTATTCGGGCAAGCATCAATCAAGTGATCAGAAGACCCACACGCGTAGCATTTACCCAAAAGCTTCCAACACCTCTCCACTGGATGTCTCCCCTGACAATGAGAACAAACGGGTGGTCCCTGAGCTGGAGCCGGTCGAGCTGGAATAGCAGGAGGTGCCACGGGACCGGTAATACGGGGCTTTTTGTTCCCTAAACCTTGGGGACGAAAAGCCGGTGGGACAGGAGCTCGTGGAGCATAAGAAACGGGCCTCTTACCCGATCCAGAAACTGATCCCGATCCTCGAGTAGAAGAGAAAGGTGGAGGCTTCAACCGCGCCATTTGGGCCTCAACTTGAATTGCCCTCTTTGTAACCTTGGCCCAAGTACTCACATTCGCAGCTTGTAAAGCTTCTTGAATATCCCGGCGAAGTCCATGAAGAAACGCTCGGGCCTTATGATCATCATGGTCGGTGATGTGAGTGGCATAAGGAGCTAGCCTCTCAAACTCCAATAAATAATCCTCCACCGTCCGATTTCCTTGCCTCAAATTGGAGAACTCTTGGAGGCGACGTTCTTGTGCACTATGAGGGATATATTTCTCATGGAATTCCTGCACGAACGTCTCCCAATTGAATTCCATACCCGTTCTCTCAAGCCTGGACCTCACACTCCTAAGCCAAATAGCCGCTGGCCCTTGAATGATACGACCCGTGCAAATAGCCTTGTTCTGGGAATTCCCTGGACATATCTCCCAAATACCTCGAATCTCGGACAACCACTCTTCCGCCTTAATATCATCACCTCCATACCACTTTGGAGGATTGTTGTTCCGGAAGTCCCTATACACGGCGGAAATATCTTGTCCTTCACCCGGATTTGCATTACCCCTTTGATTTTGTTGAAGCTGATTGAGTAGGGCTTGGACAATATTCTCCGCATTCATAGGTGGTGGCGGAGGTGCATTCTGTGGAGCCTGTGGAGCCGGCTCGTTCAAATCAGGTGTTCGTTCACGATTATTATGTCTTCTTGGAGGCATCCTGAAATTCACAAATTCAAGCAATATGGATGCATGTAAATTAGTGTATGAATATGTATACAATTTAAGGAAATAATCAAGTAATCAAGTAATCACACATTCAAATCATAGATGCACATAATCACACAATCACGTTGTCCTAAGCCGTACGACCTAGACAGACCCACACGACACTAGAGCCCGGTTTTGCAACCGCGCTCTGATACCACTTAAGGATGTAGCACCCACACGTAGGGCCACATCCCCCGCACCATAATCCGAACCCGAATACGAAATGGGATATCCGCACCCGAATCCGAATCATAGCGAACGGGAGACCAAACACACACTCTAGGCTAGGCGGAGCTAAACCAAACAGAATCAGAGTATGCGGAAGCGAAAGATAAAAGCAACAAGCAAAATCATCACATATATATGTATATAGGTACCAACAACTAATTAGCCATATAGTATTTACATATAGGTACCAACAAGTAAACCTGTACAAAAGCCATCACGGCTCGAACAAAATAGTATGTAAGTATATACAAACCATAGCTGTACAACTACAAAATAATAAAGTGCAGGTATGTAAATGCACCTAACGAAACCTAGACCGACAAGTGTATAAGAAAGACACACTTCTCCGCCTAGCTCACGCTCCCAAAACCTGCAACTAAAAGAGTAAACGAGGGTCAGTCAACTGACTGAGTGAGGGGGCTAACGCACACCCACACCCTATATACATATAAAGCAGAGCACAAAGCAAAGGGTGGAATTATGAACCGGAATAGGTTTTGCAAACTAAAACTTTCCAAAACAAATACATATACGTTAAAACATTTCATAAACACTATCCCGATTCATACTTCCTGACATATCACAACATAACATAATGCTCGGCGAGAACGAGCTTCCAACCTTTACTCCTCAGAACAAACAAAACGGAAATCATACATATCAACCTCTACACCAATGATGGAAGAGCCACCGGCGGCCCTAACCATCCATACATATACAGACTCACGAGGGGTAGCGAACCCACATCGTGCCCTCCCCGGTTTTTACGCCGAAGGCATCGAAATACCACACCTTCCCAAACTCCCAGGGGTCGCGTGTGATCTATCGGATGGAGACTACGCACAGGCCGAACCTCGACGGCCCGAACCGTCCCGAGGGTTCCTTACCCGTAGCTCCTTGGATCCACAAACACAAATCATATCATATGCCAAATCTTTCATGGCGATCTCGCTAACAGAATTGTAAAGCCTTTTCCAAAACATAGCTTACATAGGCTTATTTAATATCTTTTCCCAAAACAAAGTTGTTCACAAGATCATAAACATATTCTAATCAACACATACATATCTATATATATAATATATAGTCACATGCACGGCCTGAAAACATCACATAAGGCTTTAGGTCGCTTAGCTAATAAAATTCCTAAACCTCACCTTGTGCTTGACCAAAAAGCGAGCACACGTGAACAACCTACGCCTCGGGCTCGTCAACTGGAACCTCCTCTGAAAAGAAAACACGAAAGCCCAAGACTTAGACTCTATATGAACCAAAGAAGACGCTCGGCAAAATGCATGATTCATGTCCACATATAAAATATTACAATTTATTATGCACTAAAAATCAAGTCATAACAATTAACATGCAAAAGAAAAGCATTTAAAGTCATACAAATGCATAATTAGGGCAAAGAGAAAAAGTGGCAAAATCCACCCCCATGGATTTTTCCAAAGGGAAAAATCCACCCTCATGGATTTTTCCAGACCTACTGCCTCAAATCCACCCCCGCGGATTTGATCCAGTAGCACAAAGGAAGGTTTCGGCCATGGGAACGGCCGTTCCCGTTCCCAGTACAAACTGGGAACGGCCGTTCCCACTCTCGGCAGGAACAGTAAAATGGCCTGGGAACGGTCGTTCCCAGTTTGTAACTGGGACGGGAACGGCCGTTCCGGCCTGGTTCGAAAAGCTGGAGCAGAGTTCATTTTACAGAAACAGGGGAAGCTCATTTTGGTGCCAAAAATGGCCAAAATCCAATCCCAAGAGTTGCCACAACCTCTCAAATTGCACAAACAATTCACATAAATCATGCTTGACAAGTTGACACTCAAATAACGCAAGAAAACGGAATTAAAAGGCATGATCAAAGGAATGCAAAATTCAAGCTAAAATCATGATCCTCAATAAATGCTCAACTAACCAAGGATTAAATGCAATAAATACAACACCTACAACATTTACAACTCATATATGAAGCTAGGAATCAAACACATCAAGCAAAGAGCAAGTATTCACATTTTTCATTAAACCCTTACTATTCACGTAGGGAAGCTAAGGCACACCAAACTCACTCCAAACTCAGAAATTAAACCATAGAAATGACGAGCACGACGAGGGGATTCCGAAACATACTCAAGTTCGAGAAAAGGCGAAGAAACGAGGAAGATCTTGGCTTGAGAAGTTGGATGATCAACTTGGGGTTTGGCTCTTGCTTGGACAAGGGCTGCTGCTGTTTCACGTGAAATGAAGGAGGAGAAAATGGTTCAGCCTTTAAGGCTGGACCGGTCGGTTCACGGGTTCGGTTCAAGGTTCCCGGTTCAAGTTGGTTCGGTTCAACAATTACGGGTCCAAATAAGGCCAACTCAATTAAACGAATAAATCACATACAACATTAATTTAAATAAATTCATATAAGTTCAAATAATTTAAATAAGTCATATACAATTAATCCAAAACGCAAATATTGATAAATCACATAATTTACCTGTACCGACTGTGAGTCGGGGTGTTACAGCTCGCGACCAGACGAGGGCTCCACCGAAGTGCTACCATCTCCAACGGCTGCGTTAGTAGTGTCAACGACATCCATTTCATCGCTGGCCAATAAGGTTGCCTTGGGGTTCGCATTCGGGATGCTCTGCTCGGGAGCTAAAGTTTCCGAGGACGAGCTCGCCATGTTGGATGTGGTCTTACGCTTCTTTCCCTGAAATGGCCTCGCCGCACGATTTTGTGCCAAAATCAATTTCCGAGCGTCGGATAGCTGCGATTCTTCTGCACAAAGGAACACGAATTCAGTTAAGAAGATTTATATATGCTGGGGTGTTATTTTAATTAATAATGGCACAGCTCACCTAGAGGAGTTAGAAGTCGTCCGGCGTCACAGCTGAGTTGATACTTTGCAAAGGCACTAGGATGATATAAGGATGCAAAGGTAAATCGGCTAGCCCTAAGAATAGCGAGCTCTCGTTCATATATACTTTCTCGAATGCGGGGATTGGTTATGACTTTGTGAGGGTTGGAAAAGACCGGTTTCGAAGGGAACTCCCAGGGTTTTTGACACTTAATATACACGAAATCGCGTGTCCAATGGTTGTTGTGAAATGAACCAATATCTACTATGGATGGCTTTTTACGAGCGGCTATGTAAAACACCTCTAATTGCAATTTTATTTGGAAAAGGGCATCAAACAACTCTACCGTGGGCTCGATTTCACGATGACGACAGGCTGCTATGAATCCAAGTAAAAATCTAACGGAATTTGGGTGAAATTGGTTCAAGGGGATTTCATACCGAGAGCTTATTTGTGCTAAGGTGGGATTAATGGGAAAGCGAAGCCCAGCCACTAGTTGATCGTAAAAAAAGGCGAGGTAACCGTCTGTAGGGGGTTCATGAAATTTGGCTTCACTTTTAGGGAATACTAGCTCACAAGAAGGTGGGATTTGACACAGCATACGAACACGATTTTCAAGCGGGTTAATGTCGATCGGTTGCCGACCGTCGACATTGGTGAATAGGAGGCAAGATTCCGGCGAGATCTCCCCGGTGTTAGGGGACGATGAGGAAGCCATGGGGCTTCACTATCTAGATGTTATTTACTACTAAGGTGGATAGAGATGGATTACCTGTTTTCTTCGCATTCGCTTCATCCATGGTGTCGATTCCAACCACAGATACTCTATTGATAAGAATAGATGGCCTGCTTTGAAGAGAAGAAAGGGTTGGTTTTGTGTGAGATTTGGTTATCAATTCTGCGATTTGGAATGATGGCTTTCCCTAATACAGTGTGTGTGCAGTCACGTTTTTAGGGGGAATTTATGGGGGAAATCTGTCATTTGGGTATTTCAAAATTTGAATTCCCGCTCCTCAATTTTTCGGGGGGAATTTGTTATGAGTCAGTAATTCGCTTTGCCAGGTATCCGCCGGCCGAGATCCGCCTAAAATTTTTCGAAATGCGGGGCGAGCTATCTGAGTTCCGTGTCTTGGCACCAGCTCGCACACCATCGCCTTGGGGAGACTTCATAACGGGGGTGGCGAGCTGCGTGAGTTGCTTCAATTGGCGATTATTTTGGGGACAAGGGCGAGCTTCTGCTGCTCGCAGCAAAATTTGGTTTTGCTCGCTTTCGGCTGGGGGTTGCTGCGCGAGCTGTCGGACTCGTGGACGAGGTGTGGACTGGCGGCGAGCTGGCTGCTCGCTTGGGCATAGGAGATATACGCGCCATGGCCGGGTGGTTGTGATCAGGGCGTCTTTGTCATCTCTGGGTTGACCGGGATACTCTTATTTGTGAGTTGTTTGTCAATACAGAAGTCAGGGGGATTTATGGTGTATTTTGAATACTCGATTGGGATGGATGTCGTCCTCGGTACTCAGTGGTAACTTAGTCATATGGATGCTTGAAAGCTGTTTGTTGTCATGACCATAATCACCCTTACCTGGATAACTGGCTGGCCACAATTAACTACAATCCGGGCTAGGTACGGATACCTTTCCCGGACTTAGGGGGGGGAGTAGTGATGGGGCCCTACCCACCTAGGACACGTGGCCAGCCTCACATGGGATAATATTGGGAGAGCTCGCATACGACGAGCTGTGAGCTCGCCGTATAAGCTCGCTCATCGGGGTCCTACGAATATAGAGTAAAGCGAGCTATATGGAGAGCTCGCTTGATAAGTTCGCTCCTCTGACTCCGCTAAGGGAAAGACACTCAGGTAGTTATAAATGACATAGGCGACGTGGTGGAGACGAAAAGGAGTCTTAGAGATAGGGACGGAAGAAGATGAAACGATAAGATAGAATCTAATGAGGAATCGGAGAAGTAGTAAACCCTAATAGGACTCCGGCTCTATATAAAGAGGAACTTAGGTCGCTATGGGAAAAAGGACAAGATACGAGAGAAAAATAAAGAGAGAGGTAGATAGATTCGGCGAGTACTCATCAATAATATGATTATTCGATGTCTCGATCAAATAAATGTCTTGAGATGAAATGAAATATAACAATTAAAGATGTCAAATGGGCTAGGCTGGGCTTGCCCGTCTAAATCCGCCTTTATAGCGGGCTGGCTTGGCCCGTTCATCATGAAGTGGGCTAGGTCGGACCTGGGTTGAAGTTGAAATGTAGTGGCCCAATTCACCCCATGAATCCACTAATAATGGGTTGGGTCGAGCCTAGATCGGTCCCTAACAAACTGGGTCTAATTGATTTGATGGGTCAATCTATTGAGCTTTCATGGGTTTACAATTGGACCTATTTTTTTAATTTTGATTTTTATGTAATTTAAGATTTTTTTAATATATTTATTTTTTTTTTTGTTTTTTTATTATATTTATAAGATTTTATTATAGTTTATATTTTATTGTTATGTTATTAAAAATTTTTAAGTTAATACTTATAAAAATAAGTTTATCTTATATTATATATTTATGTAAAATTAAGAATATTTAAAGAAGCATTATTATTTTATTCATTTTTATAGAATTGAAAGACTTAATTTGAAATCATTATAAACTAATATAACCTAATCGAGTAGGTTATTCTAAATTTAGAGGCTTGAGTTTGTATTTATTAATTTGTCCATGAAGAGTAAAAATGAAAAATAAACATAACCTTAATAGAATTAGGGCTAATTACAGACAACCCCCCCCCCCCCCCCACCCCCAATTTCCCCTTCAACCTTTGGATCAGTGCGTTTTACCCCCTCACCTTTGTAAAACGTAACACTTCACCCCTTTGAACACACTTTGATCGTCGATTTCTCTTCCGTCACGGCGACCCAAGCTTCAAGACCACCGCCATCGTGCTCGTCTCTCCAAGGAGAACAAAATCTATACCCTGCTCGACTCTATTAGCCGCTAAAAGTTTCGTTCATCGTGCGTCGTCTTTAACCGATAATTTCTGCATCGTCGATTGTCGGATTTTGATTTCAAGACCATTGTTGTGTTCCTTGCGTCGAGAGCTTCAATTTGATATATAATATCAACACATTTGAAATCAGATTTATACAGATTTGTTTTGTTAAAATGTGTTCAAAAGGGTAAAGTGTTACGTTTTACAAAGGTTAAGGGGTAAAACGCACCGATCCAAAGGTTGAGGGGGAAAGCGCACAACCCCCAAAGGTTTTTTTTTTTTGGGGGGTGGGGGGGGGGGGGCTGTAATTAGCCCATAGAATTATGTATATTAAATAGAATTGGGTCAAGAGAATTAGTGGGCCTGAATCGGAACTGGGCTGGGGCTGAGCTGGGCTTGGTTCACGGGCTGATCATAGGTTTAAGTGGATCGGTTCACGGGCTGGGCTGGGTTTAAGAATTAAACCCAATAGGAGCCCGTTTTAATTACCCCAAACCCAGCCCATCCCGTCTCATTGTATTCATGGGTTGGGCCTGAGCCGTTTCGAGCTGAGTTGGTTTATGGGTCGGTCCGGCCCGTTTGACATCTTTAATAGCAATTTACTAAATAAACTGGCAAAAGCCCATATTAAAACTAATTTGGGCCTGTAAAGAGGTTTGTGTGGGCCCATATATGTAGGAGGAATAATGAAGTCCAGCAGATACCTAAATCTCTCTTTTTTCACTTTTTGGGGGTCACAGTAAGGTGGGGGCTCAAATGTCTAGAGTTTATAATTTCTCTTTTCCATTTTTTTTTTCCATCTCTTTTAAATCTTAATTATTTTTAGACAGTTCGTCAAATATTTTGAATAAAAAGTAACACCTATACGCAATTGTGTTTTATAAAAATATAAGCTTATAATCCTTTTTTTAATACATAAATTAATTTCCTCAAATAATTCTACGAGATGAAAGAAATGTAATAATAAACTATATCATCTAAAATGAGACTTCAATATCTTATTACTCTTACAAACGACTCCAGAAAAATTAAGTGGTAATAAAAATTAAGTGTTTTTGTAGATCCTCGATCACCACCACTTTTTTAGATTGTTTTATTAAATTGAGTTTTTTTTTTAAATTCAGTATAAGTTTTCGTATCAAAGTGAAATCTCTTTTTTGTATATATATATATATTTTTTTTTATTCAATATAAGACTAACTGTATAGTTACGGAAATTATAATTTTTACTTGTAATTTGTTCCTTTAATATTTCAACTTTTACCGTGTTGTTTGTATTTTCGAATTTGATTGCTTAATTTATAATAGTATTGTTTTTCAAAAGAATATTAACGAACAATCCAAAGGTTTATAAACTTGACCAAGCAGTCTTCATGTTAAGATCACCATTCAAATCATAAGAATATTCTTTAAACATTTATCTTAAAATGGTCGAATAAAATTAATTTAGACAAACATATAATAAACATTTATAATTAGAACGTGCGTTGAGTTTGTTAAATTAAAGCGAATAGAAAAGTTAAAAAGTTGGAAGCATAGCTGAGAAACATAGACATGGAGACCTAATTATATTGAAAATTATCTATGTATTTTAATTATAACCCAATTGTTTGCCCAAAGGGTGTCTAAATTCGTATAACCTTCTAGTGAAAATATGGAAATGTTCCATAAAAAAAGAATTAGTAATTACTAAAGTAATTATTTAATAAGTTTAGTTACAGCCGCAAATGATTGAATTATGTGAAAAGCAACACTTATTTGACAGGGGACAATAAGGACTTTGGACTTGAATTGAAGTATTCAACATAGACCAAAAATTGGGTTTCTAAGCCTCTACTTTTGCTAATAATTAGGCACGCTCTAGACCACGTGACTATTATTATTTTTATTTAATTCATTATTTTTTCTGATATAGCCGGGCCATAAACAAAATTAAATATAGAGTTCAATGTTTATTTGACCCAAAATTTGGGTTGAATAAGTACTTTGTTAACCGAATTTTCAAAAATTAGAATTTAATATCTAACCTTTAATTTTTATTTATTTTATTGCTAAATTTTATTTTTTAGTGGAGTTTTCCGACCAAAATACCACTCATGAGAAATATACGAACATCAAAATACGAAAATAAGAGCAATAAAATGTCTATTTTACTCTTATGAATTTAAGGTATATGTTTTGTATGGTATTTTGACCGAAAGATTCTATTGAAAAATAAAATTCATATAAAGTGCAGGTCGGCCCAAATATTGGGGTACAAAAAATATTTAATCCTTAAATATATACAAAACTATGATTCACGAGCACATATACCTGATACGGATATAACTCTATACGGCTATGGTATAATTTTTTAAAATTTTAAAATAAAAAATGTTCAAAATATGATATTTGATATAACAAGATAATAGGAAGCATGTGTACATTAAAGAGGCAAAATTCAAAATATACAAAACAATTTTCCTTGAGAATAACATTGAAGTTATGTGAGTGTGGGTTTTGGATAAACTAAAAAATCCGAACAAAAGAAAAATAGTACGATGTGATATTAAAATTTAGAGGAGGTTAATAAAAAATAGTGTATTTTGAAGAAGTAGAAAGAGATTAATAAATAATAAATAATGTTGGCCCTATTTTCTTGAATAAAATTAAGTTTCGAATTTAAATAATAATATATTTATCCTCACTAAGCTTTCGAAGAAATAATTACTCGTACATAGCTAGATGCTATATAGATATTTCTGCATCATATTATTATCATAGGGCATAGAGCAAATCTATATGATTTAGTAAATAACATTATCCTTATCTAATAATTAGCAATAAATTAATGGGAACCATGAGCAAGTGTTATTAGTTTAAGTGCATAATGAAGTGGGATTGTACTATATATGTGTGTGACAATTAGGATATAAATATTAAACATTATCTAATGATATTCATCATTAGTTAAGTACACCCTAAAGGAATTACCATAGTAAATAACAATAGGGATTCATAATTAAATATTCAAATACAATAATTCTTGTTAAATCAACATAATATTGAATTGTTTGACGGAATAAAATATAAACAATGAAAAAAATCTTAATAAAAATACCATCTTAAATTTATAAGACGGCATCTTAATTTATTTTTCTTCACTTTATATTTCGTTTTACATTTTATCTTAAAATACACCCCATGTATACATGATCATGATGTATATCGTCAAAAATTAATACACCAAAACGGAAACAAAAAAGAGAGAGAAATTAGATACAAAACCTAGGAAGGAAAACAAAAAAGTTTGAAGAATTATACACTAATTAACACCAAAGTTAAAAATAATTAAAAATTAAAAATGAATTATTCACCAAAGACTACTTTGTTGAGTAGAAGCACACAAGAGCTGTTCCAAATAATCAGCACCCAAATCCTCAAACACCACTACATTCACATCCTCCGCCTTCTTGACTTTCCCCTTCCTCCCTCCGCCGCCGTTGCGCCGCCGCTGCAAGTGCTTCCGCTTCAACGCCATCACCGGCGAACCCCCTTTCTCCGCCTCCTCAATGCAACACCTCATCTCCCGATACGACTCCCGCACCCTCTCCACCGGGAAATTCAGAACCGCCGCCTGCCCCCTCATCGCGAACGCCGCCTGATCGTACGCCATCGCCGCCGCCTCCGCCGTGTCGAACGTCCCCAGCCACACCCTCACCCCGTTCCTGGTCGAGTCCCTTATCTCCGCCGCGAACTTCCCCCACGGCCGCCGCCGGACCCCACGGTACGCCTTCTCCGCCGCCGGTTTCCCATCCCCCGCCGCCGTCGCCGGCGACGAGTTCACCTCCTCGTTGTCCCTCGTTTGCTCCGAGGAGTTGGATTCCGACGTCTGATCCTGAGCCGCCTCCGCAATCATTCCGAACAGCAGCATCTCCTGCGAATCGTTCTCGTTAAAAGGAAGAGAATTGATCAAACTCTCCGACATCGAATCCCATTCCCACGGCGGAAACGAATTCTCCGACGAATTATCCGACGAGAACTCTGTTTTCATGGGCTGAAAAGCAGAGGAATGCAAATCCATTTGGGTGTGTGTAGTGCGTGTTTTTTTCTTGATGATTCTTGGAAAATGTTTCTATTTCTATTTTCTAGTAACTCATTGTGGTAAGCAAATGTGTGAGCAGAGGTGGCTTATATATAAAGGAAAAAATAGTGAAACAATCTAAATAAATTAGTGTAATAAAAGGGGATTTGGCAAGGGAGGATGTTCTTGGTTTAATATAATAATTAATATGGGACAAGTTGGGGCAATACAACACGTGGGTCAAAGGTTGTCAGGGCGGCCTTTTGTTACGTCATCGTTTCGATGAATTTCACAGCTCAGCTTTCTTGGCTTTTGTCCTTAAGTGTCATTAATGATCGTAAATGTTTTGTGGTTAGTTAATTGCTAGTTACTAATGACGTTTTATTGCCTGTTAAACCTTTTGAGCTGTTGAGAATTGAGATATGAGATTCATGCGGGCATGGACAAACTTATTTGGTGAAGAGAGACTTATGTAATTAAGATTTAAGAGTACACACTTTTGGGGTTTTAATAGGTTTGTGTTAAGGATTTGGTGAAGTGTTTACTATACTAAAGATACTAATTAGTGTTTTACATTAAATGCACTTAAGATGCTGGTGAGGTTCTTGAAATATTGGGTTAAAGTGGGAGATATGACGTTATTTTTAATAGCAAGTATAATCTGTCGTAAGATCTTTATTAAGAATCAGTGTTGTTGAAGTAGAATTGAAATAAAATTGAATGATCGAATTAAATTAGTTTTAAGATGATGAATTTCATATCTAAATATAGATTAATAAGTCGTTTCTTTCAGCGTATAGTTCTTTTTATTCTACTTGTCCTTTTGTTGGTATTAATTATTTGTAAGTTTGTGTATCTCGTAAATAATTTTTTATTCATGATGTTAATAATGTAACTCACGTAAAATCAAAGAAATCGTATCGGCTTGCTGTGGTTATAGAGATATTTCTCCATTCAAATATAGTAATTCCCTAATTGTCTTGATTTATAATATTTGTTTTGTGTGTATAAAATAAAACCAAAACATTTATGGTTTAAATGAAGTTTTATAGTATCGAACATACCAATGATAAGCTTATCAATAATTTAGTCGAATAATTTGAGAAGTATGTAACTAAGTTTCTTAATAATTTTCTACTTTAATTTAATTAAATTAAAAGTTTGTACGTGTACGTATATTGGTGCATGAGTTTTTATCATAATTTAGTGGGAAGAAAAAGAGAAGTTACGAGAAGCCATTGATATTTCATAGTAGAAAGTGGTGTGTATACGTATGAAGTAGTTGTCATTGTCACGACATCAAATTTGAAAATATTCATATGATATGGACCAAGTTAAGAAGAACATTTCCCTGTAAAAAAAAAAAAAAAGGAAAACAAAAGTTTAGAAGAACATTTGAAGCACAAAGTTCGAAGAAAAGTCAAGTGCTGAATTGTTAGGACTTTTTGGTTAGGTATTATTTAATTTTTTTATAGTACTTTATTCACAATTAATTACTATTGTATACTTAGCTAAATTAAGCTTGGATCCTTTATAGTTAAATATATTTATTTTTAGAAACTCTCTAATTTCACAAATTACGTTAATTAAATTCATTTCCTATGATTAAAACATCAGTTACAATTATCCCCCACGTTAAGATCTGTTAGGGGGAGAAATGTGTCAGTCATGGTTCTTGATGCGTTGAAGTGAAATGGTCATTTTAAATTCTCGTATCTTTTAATAATTGCAGTCGTGTTATATCATTTTAAAACCCTTTTTTTTTTTATCTCTCAGAGTTCCCCCCTCACCCAATTGAGTGAAGGACTAATCTCTTGAGGTATTATATCATTTTAAATTGTGTTATATCATTTTAAAACTTTTTTTAGCTGAAGGGGCTTATTGCGGGGACCTCTCCCAACGTAGTTTTTTACATCCAAAAGGTTCGAATCCGAGACCTTGCTTAAGTGAACTCAAACCCCTATCCACTTGAGCTAACTGCCCGTTGGTGGTGTTATGTCATTTTAATACTATTGAACAATTTTGATTTTTCGGTGCGAATCAATTGAAGAAGGGTTCGAGGATGGTTTTATAATTATGATGTACAAACCCTTTTAGGTATATTATTTTATAATTTCGTATCAAATTTACATTGTATTTGATATTTTTTATATAGTAAACTTAAAAGAAAAAATATATTATCATATTTACATTGTTTCATATCCTATATGAGTATCTATGCATAATAATTCCATAAATAGCAGTTTAAATGGTTCCGATGGTGTCTATTTTCCCAAAATAATCAGTTTGATTACGTATAAACTTTTAAAAGACAAGCATTTAAATTTCTAATTGTGCCCAATAGAGAAGTGCGTTTGCAATTTTATATGCATATCATAGGTCGTTAAAGTGCAATTATGAGATATATGACTAGATTAGCCCAAAATACTTTTCATTTGAACCATAAAATAACAGTTCTAACTTCTAACTTCTATAGCATCATTTAAAATAATTCAAACGATTATTTATTTATTTATTTATTATTATTTTTTTTAACACACACACCCCAAGTGGCCAAAGGGATTCGAACCCGGGACCTTACCTTCGAGAAAGAACCCTCAAACCACTTGATCAATCTTTGTTGGCAAACGATTACTTATGTTTTATGCAAAATGAAAACCCCAACCTAGATTATAAAGAACTACTTCATATATAATAAATTCTAATTATAAAATTTATGCAATTTTTGTATAAAATAAAGTAAAGTATTCTAAATACACACAATAAAAAGGAAAAATAAACTAGAAATTGAGTTAACCGGGATATGATGCACGGATATTGTTAAAAATATCATTTTACCGTGTCGTGTTATATCATATCGAATACTCGTGTTCGACCTCATGTCCGATATTCCTTAAGTGAAAATTTTGAAAACAAATTTACAATATCATATTCATATCATATCATGTTGTATCCATACCATTGTATATATAACTGTGCATGATTAATGTAAGTTGGACATGATTACACTTAATCGAGGGTATTGGCATGCGAAGAATATTTTGACTATTTTTAAGGATAAAGTTGGGTAAGTACGTCAGTCATGGCTAAGGTAGATAGATATACAAAAGTCCAATATTGAAATTGTTTCATCAGGAACTAATAATCATCGTCCATTCCTCTTTGGATAATTATTGATTTCTTGTTTCAGCTGCACAAGTTTACTTCAAATTGTCAATTAAAGGATGTTCTCGGCAGCAGTTTTAAGTTTATCAAAATAATTTATCAATTATTTCCAACTTTATATAATATAATATGTTTCCAAGTATTTAGTAATTTCTAACTAAGTTTTTAAAAATATCTAATTATATTTAATTATTCAAATCGTTTTTAACCTCCAATAAACTCATAATATCATTATGATATAAACACTTTAATGTATATAAGGCATAATTGTTATATTGATCACCATTTGATTTAAAATTTTAAGTCGTTAAAACTAAAAATTATTAAATATTTAAGTGCAAGCAAATATTTATCGGGCGTTGCACGTGAATTTTTACTTTTGAATGGATGGTAATAAATATTCGATTATGTAACTTCTTTAATTTGAATTCTGCCACTATTTTTTTTGCCTTTTTTGTCTGAGCAATAATCTCATTCAATCATTGACAAGCTATTAAATGTTCACTTGATCTAAAACGTTTGAATTGAGAGAAATAAGTATAAATCCGCTAAAAAAAAGAAATGAGTATAAATAAATATTATACCATCGTCAATTATTTTAAAATTATGTAGTTTCACACTGTGTATAAACTTTATAAATGAATCTTCATTACATTTAAAATTAAGTTTTTTTCTTTACATATTTTGTATATGACGTGGAATAAAAGTAAATTTTCTAGCGAAACAAAAGATATAAACTTCTATTGCAAATATTGAATATTTTTTTGGCTTCTCAGTTTAATGTAATGAATCAATTCATGAAAGACAAATGCTATTCTATTCGAACTTTGACTTTATAAATGCCACCAAAATCCGTCACCCCGGTTTGATCTACGTCAATCCATCACGATAAAATTGTCTCTTAATATTATGCATATTATGCAATCGAAGATTAATCCTCCTTTAACATATTTTACTGTTTCTTTTTTTTTTTGTTTTAAGAATTCAATCAACAAAATAACTCCAATATAGAAGTGGACTTTCAAACTAAAAAATAAAAGTGGATAAATACTACACATTTTGTATTTATTACGCTTATAACATCCTTCATTCGATACTTCAAAAAATAATTCAAGTCTTATCAACAAAAAATAAACAAATAATATATATATATACAAATACACTTTATGCCTGTTACGTCTGTGAAAATATAACATCTCATGATCTTATGACATCTCACCATATTGTTTCCATTGCAAATATTGGAAATTTTTTTTTCTTCTCAGTCTAATGTTATGAATTGATTCAGGAAGACAAAAGCTATTCTATTCAAACTTTGACTTTACAAATGCTACCAAAATCCATCACTCCGCTCCGATCTGCCTCAATTAGTCACGCTAAAGTTGCCTCTTAATATTATGCAATCGAAGGTTAATCCTCCTTTTAACATATTTTAGGTGCTTTTTTTTCCATTTCGGCAACAAAATAACTCCAATCATATCAATAGAAGTGGACTTTCTAACCAAAAAAATAAAAGTGGACAAATACTACACAATTTGTATTTATTACGCTTGTGACACCTCTCATACGATACTTCTAAAAATAACTCAAGTCTTATCAATAAAAAATAGACAAATAATATACATTTCGTATTTGTTACGTCTGTGAAAATACAGCATCCCACATACAACGTACACTTCTAAAAGTGACATCTCACCATATCGTGTATTGTCTAATCCGTCATATAATAAATTTAAGGAAAAAAAAAAACTGCATCATTATATGCTCGTTTCATATTACATTATATCTGCAAAGCTATGCCTGTCTCCATAAATTGCCTGAGATTACCACTATATATATTTGATTGTACACATTAATCTGATTAATTTGGTATGTATTTTGGGTTTCATGTGAACTAGTTTAAGTAAAATAGCATATTCCTGCTGAATTCCCGCAGCTCTCAACTATCCAGTAGGTGACGAGGCAAAGATTACGACTTTCTTTAGAAGGACTTCGTTATTTCCATGCTAATAATCATCATAGCTTATTCTTGTGTATGCATAAAATTTCTTCTAAACCTCATTTAATTTTTCAGTAAGTATCGAAAATTTTCGAATTCAAACATGTAAAGAGAATTACGAGTATTTCCTATAAGAAAAAAACCATATCCAATAACGAATTTACTGAAAAATAATTTGTTATCGATCAGAATATGATGAAATTTTTTATTACAATAACGATGTGACCGTTACGAGAAATTAAACAAAATATGTAATACCCAACCATGTAATTCCCCTTATTTGGTATTCCAATTATTACGAGATAAGCATGCTACATAGCAACATTATCCTAGGAAAAAGGTGGTCCAAGAGTAAACAATTACGGGAATTTCATAGTTTATAGAGTTGTCCAAATACAGACCCCTTGGAATGATGATTCGCAGTTAAATTGAAGGTTCGAACATCTCCCTCAAAGAAAAAGACACTATACATAGAAAGGGATTTGTCATAATTCGAGCTCGAGTGTGACACTCACATTAATATTTATTTGCAATTTGGAAAAAAGAATATATGTTTTCAAGAAAATTCAAGGAAAGCCCAGTTTCGGATAGTTATTTGTGATTGAAAACCTCACGAAATGAGACAAAATGTTGATGGAAAAAGAAGTTGGGAAATTAGCATTAGACTATGATATTGGGACATGAGTTTCCTTCCTCGTTCGTCGAGGGGACTAAGGGACCCAAACTAGCTAATTAATCAATATTAACCTAGTAAAAATACCTATCAAGGATTTAACATTATTGTTATCAGAAACAGAGCCAATAGTGGAGTAGTGGATGACGCTCGTCTCCCTTAAATTCTGAAAAAATATTTATATATATACATATATTTTTTACAATACTTATATTTTAATCCGCTAATTAAATATTTTGTCACTCTTATTTTGATATTTTAGTCTTCATTTCCTTTAATTTAAATTTTGATTTTATCCCTAATTATTATTATTTGGTGGTAGGTGGGATTTGAGAACCCCTGCAAAGGGACAATAGTGTCACATTTTATGGTGCCAAATCAAGTGGCTACTGGTTAGGATTAGGGGCCTATGAATCTATGGTGTACCAACTTTAAGCCACTTAGCATAAACTTTTCTTGAGATGATTAAAGTATAAAATATTTCAGATATTCGAAAATTACAGGTTCTGTTAAAACTTGGTTTTTTTTCTAATTTTAGTGTGTATTTTTTTTTTTTTTTTTTTTTTTGTGTATATTGTAACTTTGGTGTTTTCATCTTTTTGAAAAAGCGGAATCACTGTAGTAAACAGTGATTCCGTTTTTTCAAAAAGAGGATTCAATATAAAAATTTATGAGTGTGTTGAAAACATCAAAGTTGCAATACAAAAAAAAAAAAAAATCAAAAAAATCAAAAGTACAATATTAAAAAAAAAAGACACAAATTTTAGAAATTCACCAAACTTTCTCATTGAATTACCATGTTATCTGGAAAAATATATATTATTAAATATTTAAATATTGCAAAATATATTCATTATGTATATGTAAATTTTCTTCATCAATTGGATCTTAAATGTATTTTTTTTTCTAAAAAATATGTCGGTGGAACAGTGATAATTCAATCACATAACTTCTTTTATTTAAATTCTGATCATGTCGTATTAAATCAGAGACGAAGCCAGGATTTAAGATAAGGGGAGGGCGAAAATTAAAATATACAAAATTAAGGGGGCGAAATTTTAATTTTGGGGGGGCGAAAATATAAAAATCTCAAAATATATATACAAATTAAAAAAAAATTGGATTGGAACCTAGAGAAGTAAACTATTTCTAAATAAGGCATTTTATAATATAATATATTATCATTGAAATTAAGTGGTATTGATGATCATTACTACTTCGTCTGAAATTCTAGGAAGGAGCGGGCGCACCATATCCCTTCAGTTCAATTTTCAATATTGAATTTAATTAATTTTTAGTAATAGTTAGCCCACTATTTTTAGTATATACCACACAAATTTATAGGCAAAAATATTTACGCCTCTATACTTTCAATTACCTTTTTTTTTTATAAAAAAAACATAGCACTAAATTCTAAAACTACACCATTTAATAATAAATATAATCTTCTTTTTCTGCGAATTTATGTCAATATATAATAATATCATCATTATCATTTTCGATCTTTTTAGTATTGCTGACATTTACGATAATCGAGTAAAATTATTTTACCTTATGAATATATGTAGTACAAAAACTCTGAACAATGTAAGTTAACATGTATAATTATCTACCAATTAAAATACAAAAGTTATGTATAATTAATTGGCAAGTGCATTAAATAATTTGAAATCAATCAATCATAGTATCCGAGCATCTTAGGATTTGGCGAGGAAGGCAATAAAATTAATTAAGTTGCCGTAAATCACGTGCTATGACACATGAATACGGTTACAAATATCAATACAAATACATTCAAGTATAATATAATACTAGTAATTTTTTATAGTAATTTTTGATACACTCATTGCGTGTGCAAATTATAATTTTTTTAATATTTAAATTAAATTTTATATAAATATATATTTTATAAGTATTTTTAATATAATTATTGAATTAATATAAAAATAACATAAAAGCATAAAATATCAAACAACACTATCTTTAAAAAAAAATTTAAAAGAAAAGAAAAATAATTGAAATAAGGTGAGAGAAAAGAAAAGATAAGGAAATGTAAGAGAAGAAAACGGATAAAAGATAAATAAATAGAAAAGAAGAGAAAAAACCGTAAAAGAAAAAAACTGATAGATAAAAGATAAGTAAATAAAATAAAAAAAAAAAAAAAAAAAGAGGACACAAGAGACCACCTTTGTCTCTCGCGCTTAATAATATAATAATATAGATAAATATAATAACATTTTATTTCAAATTTATTATAAGGAGTTTTTTTTTGATATAATATTGAATGTAAATATCTAATATTATACGTTCAATCAAGAATTACGAAGGTCGTTTTCGATGTTACATTTTGTGATTCGCGGAAGGGAGTTGGGCGGGACTTTATCTCATTTCATGACTTTTAGCTTTATCCGCCTTGGGAATTTCTCTTAATCTTCCAACATCTGTCCACTTTTTTAGTTTAATTAATTAATTAGTTGTTATTAATATACTAATCAAGAACTTTCTTTGTGGTCCTTCATGTGCATAAAATTAACTCTCGTGGCATCGTTCGGTTAAAATTCTTGTCAAATCACTTAATCTGTTCGTTTGTCCTATGATTTCACCCTTGAAAAGTTTTACGGGCGTCTCAATAATATGCAAATAATCAAACATTTCAAGAAAATTTAATTTGACATCTCGAGTTTGAAATATAATTTAATTATTTGATCAAAATTAAAATGCAAAACTATGATCTCATGCTAGAAAAATTTTATGGGTGTCCCCATTGATCGAGCCAAAATCTCTGCTTGGAGTCCGATCGAGAGATCCGACACGGTCACTCTATTTGTTGAGGGGAAACGGCCGTCTGACTGCCCGAGATCTACAACGGATCGAGGTAAACGTGAGCTCCGAGACCAACTCGGGGAAAGTGGGTGTGAGACCCGGGTTGGTGCTTCGACGCTCAAGTCAGGTTCGATGAAGAGGGTCGAAATAATTGAGTGGTGGCCAGAGTTAGGTGGAAAAACTTACCATGCAATAAATGAGGAGGGACTATTTATACTGTGAGGAGAGAGAAGTTACCGCCTCGACGTGTTGGCGTGGGGAGCTGACAGGTGCCCCATTAAGACCGTGCATTAAATGCGTGGTCGGCCACTTTCCTGCTAGTGGAACAGTGCGCTGGCCGGTCGAGGGGTCTGGGTCGCCCGTAGCGGTCTGGAGGTCCAACTGCGGGTCGGCGATCTACGCGGTAACTTATGTGGGGTAAATGGGTCTTCGAGCGCGATGGTCGAGAGTAAGCTCCGATCGAATCGCGACCGGGACATGACCTTCGATCATACACGTGGAGCAAGCTGATTGGCCCAACTCGACAGCGGGTAAATGCCACGTTATAAGCCCCCCGAAACATCATCTGCTAGGGCTGACATGGTAGTGATGTTTCAAATCCCAAGAGTGGTGTTGGGAATGGTGCCCTGAAAATTCAATTTGTTGAATTAATTAAACTGAATTTATAGCGAGTTGTGAGTATTTCACATATTAATAATTAATGACGTGTGGTGGTATTCTCATATGAAATGTGTTTCATAGGAAAAGACTTTGAATACCGAAATCACGTGTCATTAAAGTTCTAGTCGGCAAGATAAGAATATGTTCTTATCAAGACTATAACGTGGTTATATAAGATGATTAGTCTTTCGTCATAGGGAATGGTGATTCCAATTATAACACGTTGATGATTTTCAATAGGATTGGAAACATCGAACTGGACCACTGAGATTATTTATTTTATACTGCTATCTAAAATGAATAAAATCTCAGGAAGCATTGTACTCTTAATCCTGATAATATTTCGGCTTTAGGCATGTAGTGTTAGTCACTGTAACATACTCTAAGTGAGGTCTCGATAACGGGTGGCCAAAATACTTTGTATGATTCGGTGACAGCATGAAATGTGCTAAAGAGTTATATTGATCGAGGAATCTGTGGCCTTGCTGGAAGGTAAGAGATATCCTTGAAATAGATTTGCAAAAGTTCGAATTAAGACTTTGGCCAAAGCACTTCGCGTGATAACGTCACCGAAGTTGTATGTTGAATGTGTTTCACATACAGAGAATTTGAACTTAAGGCGAATCAATAAATTTCAAATTAGAGATGAAAAATAAATGATAGTAGTGATAATTGCAATTTATTTTTCATGGATATCTACACGGAGGAGTAAAATGCGAAATTATTCTAGATCGAGAAATTCGTGAATAATTTAATTAATTTTAGAGTACAACAATATTTATTTAGTGGAATTAAATATTGTTAAACGGTAATTAATTATTATCATGAGATGATAATATATTAATCCGTTTGGAGCTAAAATTAATTAGTCCTGCAGGTCCCCCTGCAAGCCCCAATTGAAAACCCAAAGAGAAAATATTAAAAGGAGAAAGAGAAATGAATTTTCAAAGAAGCCAAGAAATTTATTTTAAGAAAATAAATTAAAGTTCCAAAGAGTTAGAAATACCCAGAATTTTATTTTGGAGAAAATAAAATAAAAAAAGCTGACGTGGCAGGTGACGTGGCACTGACGTGTCACGCCACGTCAGCAGAGTAGGGCCCAGCCGGCGCTGACTGGGCACCGCGTGTAGGGCTAGGATCGCGCCACGTCAGCGTATTGGATGGTCCAGATTTGCGCTAAATCGGGCCGGTCAAAGGGGCGGGTTTCGGACAGGGTCGGACCGACCCGGACACGTGGCCGCTTCAGAAGAGGCCACGTCAGTCCCAAACCCTAGCCGAGGGTACAATACACGCGCCGCCTTTAGGCGGCGCGTGAGGGCGCGTGACACATCAGATGGGCGTGTGGCTGGCGGCGTTGGACTCGTGGTGACGAGACCTTCAACGTAGTGTCCTCGGTTTTCGTGTCCAAGTTGGCTACGCAAGTGTGGGTGTGAAATGACCATTTTACCCTTGCTTTTGTATCCAAAATGCCCTCGGTTTTTCCCCTATAAATAGGGGCCTTGGGTCCTCATTTCTCATATTCAGTTTTGGGATGGTTTTGGCCAAATTTTGGCTTTGAAACCAAGTCCCATTTTTCTCCTAGTTAATTCCGATTTATTTCGGAATTAATTTTAATTAGGTGTTTGTATAAAACGCCTAATTTCGGGAGAATAAACCCTGAAAAGGGTTTTCTAGTTTAAAGTTTATTTTCTCTAAGTATTTAGAGAAATACTTTCGGAGCCCACATTCCGAGGGTGTCCCTGGGGTCATTGCAGGGAAGCTCTGTCGGTCTCACGAGTGGGCAAGGAGCAGAAAAAATGCCGTTAGATAGCCATGTTTGCAGTACGGTAATATTTTACAGTTATTTTATTTTAAGCATGATAAATTATGTGCTCTTAAGTGTTAATTGCATGTTAGATATTTATCTGCTTAAGTGATTTAAAATTTATTATCAATTGCATGTATATACTTGAGTAGATCCGGCTAAGTCTTCCGCTTTGTATTAAAATGTTTTAGAAATATTTTAATACTTGTATTATAATAAAAATTTTAAAATGTGGTCCCGGACTGCTACTGTTGTGGGCCCGCATCCCATCAAGTGGGAGCCGCTGTAATCATTGCGTCGTTTCATCTTCTCGATTCCCGCCCATTTTCACCTCTATAAATAGTTCCCTCTGTAAATTCATTTGTTACTTTTGCGTGTGAGAATAGAAGAGAGCTCCGAGCTATTTTCGATCGATTAAGCGTTTTTGCGTGTCGAATTTCTGGGTCACTTGTTTTAGAAGAGGACAATCTTCGCATCTTCAGACAACAAAAGGTAATACTCTCGATCTTTAGCTCGATCTCCTTTCTCTGTGCTTTTTTATTTTTATTCTCGATCGCTTCGAGGGAGAGGTGCACCACTTCCCTCTTCGAAGGCTTCCTCTCTCTCGATTTGTTCGTATCCGAGCTAAATAGTAAAACATGATTCTATCATTGTAGGATGTCAACAAATCGAGCGGAGGCTGGCCCTAAGGGGAAGGAAGTGGCGGATACAAGTGCGGGGTCGAGTTCCGATTCGTCGGAATCGAGTTCCACATCGGACTCGGGAGCCACCTTAGAAACTAGGTCGACGAATCCCCAGGGGAGGGATGAGAGCGTCGAGGTCGTGGAGGTGTCAGAACCGTTGCCCGAGATCGAATCAAGGGAGGTAGTTGTACCTCGGGTATCAGGGGAGGTGACATCCACTTCCGGTCGACTAGAAGAAGAGGAGGAAGAGGAGGTGGAGAACCTCGAGCCAGAGGGTCGGCTAGTGAAGGACCCTCGGGCTATTACTTGTTCAATATCGGAGGAAAAATTTGGGGAGATCCAAAATTGGCTATTTGGAGGTGCTCCGGAGTATGGGGGCTATCGAGTGATAAGACCCAGGGTCGGAGATAGGATGACTAACCCGCCTGAGAATTGCATCGCGATCAACTATTTGGCGGTCAAGAATGGATTTAGGGTGCCCATTTCCGAGGAGGTGATCGACTTTTTCAATACCCTTAGAATCAGTCCTCTGCAGTTGATGCCCAACTCTTATGCAATGGTAAATGGACTGAGGGCTTTGTTGAGGTGTCTGGGGATGGGAACCAACATATATTGCATCTCCGAGATCTTTCAAGCGGGATTGACGACCGAGACCTCGAAGTCTGGCCCGGGATATATTCAACTCCAATCGAAAAGTAACTACCGGGTCGTTAGGTCGCCAACTTCATCGAACGGGGTAGGATGGAAACAAAGGTTTGTTTTCATCGAGTGCGAGAAGGGTTGGCCCGGTCTAAAATATCCGGGATGGAGCTGGGTCCCTCGAGCGGATCTTCCGAGAGGGCCACCGGGTTGGCCGAACACTTTGATGGCAGCCCTAAGGATGTTAGGAAGTGTGGAGTCGGAAGATATGATCACTCCACAGTCGTTAATCGAGCTAGGGCTCGCACCAGGAGTCAGGAAGCATTTCGACCCCGGTATCTTGAACGCATCCCTCGAAGTGTTATATCTACTTGTTTTTGCTGTCTTGTTTGTTTTTTCTTCTTTTGTTTTGTACAACTCTGTGATCGAAGGTAGTCCTTATTGCAGATCAATACATCATGTCGGCTGCCTTGAACGCGAGGAGGAAGGAGATGGCCGAGCTTAAGAAAGCGGCCGAGAAGAAGAAGATGCCTCCGTCGACTCAGGCGGAAATAGCGGCCGCGACCGACGCAACGGTCGATGCGCTACCCAAAGTCCTCTCGATGAGGACGAGTGACGCCCCTGAGAAGAGGGGGAGAGCCCCATCGGGGGTCGAGGACCCGGAAGCCCCCCAGTCCAAAAAGTAGAAATCCAAGGGCCAGGCGAAGTCTGGGGTCGAAGGGGACAAAAATAAAGGTCGAGAGAAGACCCCCCTACTCCCAATGCCACCGACGCTTGGTCCGATCGTCGAGGTCCAGGCCGGGGATTTCTCAAGCCTCCTGAATCAGGGTCGAGGAGCCATTGTGCCTCGAAATGTGGCCAGCATCTTAGCGGGGGTGCGAAGGCCACCGGTGGGGCCCTCAGCAGCGACCGCCGTACCGTGAAAGCCCAGTGACGAGGAAAAGAAGATGTTCTTCGACTACCCAGTCCTCGAGGAACCCCACTTTCCCTGTGGCCTTTCGAGCGTCAATGAGAAAGGCGAGCAGAGACGGATCGGTACCGCCCCCAAGGACTATAATGCACTTGGGGCTTGGGGCGCTATGTAGTTCGATCCAGACGACGGTCGACCACAAGGAAAGGTGGGCATTCTCGGACGACGAGATCGAGGCGTCTTGGGTCCAGAAGTACTTTGCAGTAAGTATACTAGTAAAGTTGTTTTGTTTTGTTTTTTTTTTTGTATTTGGTGAAGTGTTGGCTCGAATATACTGGCGATAGATATTCTTTTGCAGATGGGTCAAAATTTCTTTCAGGTGGCTCGAAGGGGGTAGGTCCATCGGCAGTTGAGGACAAGGGCTGAGCAGCAGGTCGAGAGGATGAGGCTCGAGCTGGAAGAAAAGGACAAGAAGTTGGCTGAGGCCAACAAAGACAAGGAAAAGCTCGACCACGATCTCCTGGAGGCCATCGAGAATCTCTCGGAGGTCGACAAGAAGTTGAAAACGGCCGAGAATCGGGTGGCGAGGTCGATCCAGGAGGAGGCCGACGCAAGGGTTGCGGTTTGGCGGAGGGTGAGAGGAAAGGTGCAAAGCTGGCCTTGAGTCGATGCAAGAGGGGGCTGGTAGAATCTGTGAACGACCTCGAGCGTCGAGGGGTTTACAGGTTTATGAAGTCCAAGGCCTATGAAAAGGTCATATTGATCGCGAGCTTCAAGGACGTCGAGGAGGGCTTCAACTTGTGCCTAGCCCAAGTGCAAGCGGTCAAGTATCTCCCGATGGACTATGATCAAGAAAAGGTCGGTCTGTTTCAAGATGATCCTCGCCCCGTCGACCCAGTCACTCGACCTCCTTCTCCTGAGCCAAACTGGGATGATGATGAGTTTGGCTTTGCTGTGAAGCTGGCTCGGTCTAGGGCGGCCGGGGAGCAGGATAACATACCCACCTGCGAGCTCGATCTTGATGCCTCCTTCGATCCGAAAGACATGTGCCCAGAATATTTTGGGGATTGGGCCATTGTACCGATCGAGGAGGGGACCGGGCCATATGCTGCCGAGAAGTGAGTCGGAGAGAATAGACTAGCCCTATCTCTGTACTCGGAAGTATTTGCTGGGGAGAATCCAATTTTAAAAGTGTCGACTGTTGGGGTCGGGCTTTCGTAGTTGTTGGCTTGAGATTCATTTGTAAATAGGTAGAAATCCGAACGTTTGCTGCTCCCGTTTGTAGAATCCAAATTTGTATCAAGGGTGCGATCGAAAAAGTTGTAATCGGTGCACTTATTTTAAATATATTATGTAAGTTCTCTTCTGGATTTCAATGAATGTTTTAAGTATTCTCTCGAGTTCTTTGATGTTAAATTTTTGCATGTTGATCGATATCGAGAAGATGTTGAGGCAGAATGCTCTAATCTTTCGAAGTACATAAAACTTTAATACGGGCATCGTATGACACAAGTACATGATCGAATAACATGAGTGTCGAAGGACAAGAGGAAATTTTATTAATTCACCGACCAGAAAATTTACATAATTTGTTTACAAGTAATACTTCTTCAAGTTGTGAGCATTCCATGATCGAGGCCATGGTTGTCCATCTAGATCTTCGAGATGATATGCTCGATTCTTGCCTATTTCGATAACACGGTAGGGTCCTTCCCAGTTAGCGTCGAGCTTGCCCACATGTTTAGTGACCTCAACCTTTTTAAGGATCAGATCTCCGACCTGAAAGTGAAGGGGTCGCAAGTTCTTGTTGTAGGCTCGAGCGGTTGTGGCTCGATATTGGTGCATCTTCATGTTCCCTTTTTCTCTGGTTTCACTGATTGTGTCGAGATCGAAAGCCCTTAGTTCATTATTTCGATCGCGCTGGAAGTGCGCCACTCGAGGAGATTGGTGTATAATTTCGGCTGGAATCATGGCCTCTGAGCCATACACCATGGCGAAGGGTGTTTGACCAGTTGGGATTTGTGGGGTGGTTCGATATGCCCAAAGGACACCTTCAAGTTCATCGATCCAATGGCTCTTCTTTGCTTCGAGTCGCGTACACAAATTCTGTATGATAGTTCGATTGGTAACCTCGACCTATCCATTGACCTGAGGATGTCCGACCGAGGTGAACCTTTGGCTGATCTTGAAGTCCGAACAATAGGCTCTGAATCTCATGCTTCGAAATTGAGGTCCGTTATCGCATACTATGACTCGAGATATACCAAATCGAGTGATGATGTGCTTCCAAAGGAAGTCTTGTAACGCATGGAAGGTGATTTTTGCAACTGCCAAGGCCTCGACCCATTTAGAAAAATAATCGATCGCTACAATGATGAACTGCTTTTGCCGAGTTGCTATCGGAAAAGGTCCAATGATGTCGATTCCCCATTGTTCGAAAGGCCAGCACGACTCGATCGGAATCATGTCTGCTGGGTGTTAATGGGTCAAATTGGCATGTCTCTGACAGCGATCGCATTTCTTCACAAATTCGAGCGCATCCTTGCGCAGTGTAGGCCAAAAGAATCCCGATCGAGATACTTTCTGGGCGAGGGATCGCCCCCCGGCATGGTTTCCGCATGATCCTTCATGGACTTCGGATAAGACTTCTCGACCTTGTGACGGTCGAAGACATCGTTTGGTTGGACCGATGGGCGAACGCTTATACAGACGACCCTCCTGGTCTAGCGCGTAACTTAGCGCACGCTGTTTGAGTCTTTTTACCTCGATCGAATCCTCGGGTAACGTACCGTCCTGTAGATATGAGATTATATCATCGAACCAGCAAGGTTCGACTGCGTCGATGGGGTTAACTACTGTAGTTACTGGATCGATGGATCGGGCGGAGGATGTTGTGAAGGTTATGGTCCGATCTTGTGTGCCAATCGATCCACTCGCAAACTTAGAGAGAGTGTTTGCTCGAAGATTCTCTTCTCGAGGAACCTGGGAGATCTTGAATTCTTCGAACCCCACTATAGCCTTCTTAACTAAGGCGAGATACTTGATCATGGACTCCTCTCGAGCTTCGTACTCGCCAGTAACTTGACCAGCGACCAGTTGTGAGTCGGTTAAGACTTGAAGTTTTTTCAGATTTTGCATTTTCGCAATTTTCAATCCTGCTAAAAGAGCTTCGTACTCAGCCTCGTTGTTCGTTACAGGATATTCGAGAGCAATGGCGTATTCGATCTGCTGTCCGTTGGCGCTGGAAAGGGATACACCGGCCCCTCCTCCTGAAGCGGTCGAAGAACCATCGACCGATAATGTCCAGACGGTATGATCGCTCTTGGTTGTCACGTGAGGATCCTTTTCGACCAAGAAATCAGCCAGGATCTGTACCTGATATGCCACCCGGGGTCGATAGGTTACTTCGAACTGTCCTAGTTCGATCGCCCATTTTGTGAGACGGTCAGAAACCTCCGGTTTGTCCATGAAGGTCTTCAGCGGTTGGTCGGTGAGAACTACGATGGGGTGTGCTTGGAAGTACGGTCGAAGCTCACGGGAAGTGTGGACTACTGCGAGAGCAAACTTTTCGATCTCGAGGTATCGTACTTCTGGGCCATGGAGAATCTTACTTACGTAGTACACAGGGAGGTGTTTTCGATCACGAACGGTGACAAGTACCGAGCTGATTGTCTCCTTCGACACGGCCAGATATAGATACAACGTTTCCCCATCGACTAGTTTTGCAAGTAGAGGTGGGGAGGTCAGATATTTCTTTAGATCTTCGAGAGCTTGGTCGCATTCCGGAGTCCATTCAAAATTTTTTATGTTTCGCAAGATCTTGAAGAATGGCAAGTTCTTTTCCGAAGATCGGGCTATGAATCGATTGAGTGATATGATGCGACCAACTAGCCTCTAGACGTCACGGATCGAGTTGGGGATCGGTAGAAGTTGGATAGCTTTTATCTTGGCAGGGTTGGCCTCGATCCCTCTCTGGCTGACCATGTACCCAAGAAATTTCCCACCATCGACCCCGAAGCTACACTTGGCGGGGTTGAGCTTCAGATTGTATTTTCGGAGAAGGTTGAAGGCTCTCTTTAGATGTTCGAGATGGTCGATGACCTTTTCACTCTTAACGAGCATGTCATCGACATACACTTCGATGGTATCGTCAATCTCTGACTCGAAGACTTTGTTCATCATCCGTTGGTACGTCGCTCCTGTATTTTTTAGCCCAAATGGCATAACCTTGAAGCAGTAAATGCCATTGAAAACTATGAAGGCAGTCTTGGGTTGATCCTCGATGGCCATGAAGATTTGATAGTAGCCTTGGAAAGCGTCCATCATGCTCAATCGTTCACACTCGGCTGTGGAGTCGACCAGTTGATCGATCCGCGACAATGGATAGGGATCCATCGGACAGGCCTTATTTAGGTCGGTGAAATCATTGCACATTCTCCATTTTCCTCCTGGTTTGGGTACAAGGACCACATTGCATAACCATTCGACGTACTGGATCGGCATGATGTATCTTACATCGAGGAGTTTGTTAACTTCGGCCTCGATGATGGCATTGCGGGAGTCGCTTTGAGAACGTAACTTTTGTTTGATCGGTTTGTAGGATGGGTCGACATTCAGGTGGTGTTCGATCACTTTCCTGTCAACTCCTACAAGGTCGGAAGCACTCCAAGCAAATACATCGAGGTTGTCTCGGAGAAATTGTATGAGCATGCACTGCTCCTTTCCCTTTCGACCGGCCTCAATACGTGTAATTTTTTCAGCTTGTCCCGGAATTAATTGGATTTCTTCAAGCTCTTCTATGGGCTCGGGCTTTTTATCCTCTTGTTTCTTTCTTTTTGCGGCATGAGAGGAACTCATTTTTTTAGAGTTTTCTGGATCGATTGCTTCCGGGTCTACGAACTCATCCTCGATGATGGGGTCATCAATAATCGGGGGCACATGTTTCCCTGTGGATGGTTTGGGCTTTTCCATTGAGATGGAATAGCAACTCCAAGCGGTCGATATATCGCACCTTAATTCCCCAATCCCGGAGGGGGTCGGCAATTTTACCATTTGGTGGTAAGTGGATATGACTGCTCGAAAATCGATGAGACCCGATCGACCAAAGATGATGTTGTATGCGGAGGGCATTTCGACAACAAGATATTTGATCTCGCGTGTAGCCCGTCGGGGCAAGGTACCCATGGATGTGATTAAACGTACCCGTCCTTTGGTGTAGACCTCTGCTCCTCCGAATCCTGTAAGAGGTGTTCGAATAGGACCTAGAAGTAATTTATTATGTAAATTCATGCGAACAAGGGTCGAATAAAGGATAATATTGCTAGAGCTTCTATTATCTATCAAAGTTCGAGATACAGCAAAATTGGCGACGTCGAGCGTGACGACCATAGGACAGCTAGGTGTCTCGCTCGACTGTGCCGGTACATTGATTACATCGTTTTTGCTAAACGCTACTTCTTCATTAATCCAAGCGTCTTCCGGTCGAACTTGCATAACTTCCCGAGGCCTATAGAAGCTCTGGGCGGCTGCTCGTCGTGTCTTCTTTCGAGCGGACTTCGAATCTCCTCCAGATGGTCCTCCGGAAATCATGTCAATCCGGCCAAGGCACGGTCGGTTATGTGGGTCGCGTTCGGTCGGAGGTTTGGCTTGTCGTTGTCTAGGTGGCGACCTGTCATGATTGTCTCGGTTCCGAGCATTGTCGTCCATTTTCTTTACAAACTCAAGAAGGTGACCTCCCTTAATTAAACGTTCGATCTCATCTCTTAATGCATTGCACTCGGAAGTGTTATGCCCCTTCTGCTGGTGAAAGTTACAGAATTTGTTGCTTTCTAGAGATTTAGGAGTCTCTCGCATTGGTTTGGGTTTCTTGAGGAGAGCGGGATTGATGACGTTGTAAATTTCGTCGATCGGTCGGGTTAGCTGAGTGAAGTGCTTCCGAGGGGTAGATCTGGTCGGTACTTCGCTCTTGGGACGGATATCCGGCCTAGTGGGACGGTTAGTCTCTGTTTTTCGACCATGAGTCGGGCTCCTTTGGGAACTTTCCAATTCCTCAAGTTGCATCCAATTACAGGCGGCAGCCTGGATATCTGCTAAGTTCTTTGGTTTCTACAAGAAGATGTATCGAGCGGCCTCAATGCTAACCAAAGCCTTGTGAACAATGGGTCTCAAGAGATCGATGCTCGGTTCTTCTGTCTTAACCACTGCCTGAGAAAAGCAAGTGAAGAAGTCTCGGAGAGATTCATTTGGACTTTGTTTGATGGTGTACAAGTAGGTTGGAGGCAGTTTATCTCCCTTCATGGCAGAGAACTGAGCCTTGAATCGATCAACCAAAACCTTGTACGTAGGTATGGATCGAGGAGGAAGCCTTGAGAACCATTCCAGCGCTGGCCCATCGAGAGTTGTGACAAAGATCTTAGCCAAAATATCAGGCGAATGACCGAACATGCTGAGTTGCATCTCGAGGTGCGACACATGTTTTTCAGGATCAGTCGACCCGTTATACGTAGGTAGCCCAGTGGGGATCTTTTCATCGGTGGTGGATTCAATGATCGCGTCACAAAACGGAGACTGAGCTTCTCTTTCGCTGCAGTATCTCCATTGTCGGGCTGGTCGGGGGATCGACGGTGTACGCCGGGGTGATCTGGATCGTTGACGCCGGGTAGAGCGGGATCGGTTGGGAGAATGGCTATGAGACCCCTGACTCTCACTTCGATAATGACTATCGTGTCGACTGGGATGGGGAGGTATTTGATTCCGAAGGTCATTTGACCTCACGATGTGCCCCCTATTCGATCTCCTGATTTGGTTAACTCGACCATGGGGCCCAAGCCGGCTAAAAATCCCACTCGAACTATGAGGGGATTTATCATGCTGGAAGGAGCCTCGTTCCCTCCGGTCGTTATTCCTTCCTCAAGAATGAGAGGGTCGAGATCTTTGCCGGGATACACTTTATCCTCGATGGTCGTCATCTCGACGTATCCTGGTGTCAGTGGGGGTCCTAGAGTCAACTTCATCGTTCAGTTGGAAGGACAAGCGATCTTGAACTGGCTTTCTGGCACTTCCCTGTGCAGGTTGTGGCTGCTGATGCTGAGGTTGAGGGTGTATGGTTTGTCCAATCCCAGCCCAGTATCCGACAGGTGGTTGATAATGCAACGGTTGTATATACCCGGGATGATTCATGACAGGCTGAATGACCTCCACCGGTCGAGTTTGGGGGCACTCCGGCATCCGTGGTTCTCTCCCTTCAGCAGCTGCAGTTACAGCTTCATCTCGACAAGCTTTTAAGTATTTATCTAACTCGGGCGTCGAGTAGACTAGCTGTGGAGCGATGACTGTAGGTGCAGCAACTTGCAAAGGAATCTGAGGAATGACTTCCCGATCATTTTCGTCGAATAAGCGATTGCTGGTGATATTGTGGGCAGTCATGTTCGATGGCTTACTGTTGCGTTTCCCACAGACGGCGCCAAATGATCGAGCCAAAATCTCTGCTTGGAGTCCGATCGAGAGATCCGACACGGTCACTCTATTTGTTGAGGGGAAACGATCGTCTGACTGCCCGAGATCTGCAACGGATCGAGGTAAACGTGAGCTCCGAGACCAAATCGGGGAAAGTGGGTGTGAGACCCGGGTTGGTGCTCCGACGCTCAAGTCAGGTTCGATGAAGAGGGTCGAAATAATTGATGGTGACCAGAGTTAGGTGGAAAAACTTACCATGCAATAAATGAGGAGGGACTATTTATACTGTGAGGAGAGAGAAGTTACCGCCTTGACGTGTTGGCGTGGGGAGCTGACAGGTGCCCCATTAAGACCGTGCATTAAATGCGTGGTCGGCCACTTTCTTGCTAGTGGAACAGTGCGCTGGCCGGTCGAGGGGTCTGGGTCGCCCGTAGTGGTCTGGAGGTCCGACTGCGGGTTGGCGATCTACGCGGTAACTTATATGGGGTAAATGGGTCTTCGAGCGCGATGGTCGAGAATAAGCTCCGATCGAATCGCGACCGGGACATGACCTTCGATCATACACGTGGAGCAAGGTGATTGGCCAACTCGACAGCGGGTACGTGCGATGTCACCCATAGTAAATAATAAAACATATTATTTTCTGAAGTTTAAAACACAATTTAATTATCTGATTTGATTCAAATACGAAACAAATGTGATCAGATTTTTTCTTTTAGAAGAGGCATCTCGTACTTGAATATCCAAAAATATAATTGTTATTAATTTAAAAATAAATTATAATTTCTGAACCCATTGAAATATGGATTCATATGGTCTAAGTTTCTTAAAGGTATCATGGTTTCTTGGTTAAAGGTTCCACAGAAAATTAAATAAAAAATGTACATACAAGACTTAGGGCAAGAGAATTGAATTCTAAATTGTATGGCACCAAATTGACATACTAATATGGAATTAAAATGGAAAAAGACACCAAGATTGCTAGAAGAAAATTGTTAATTATAAGCACATGACCAATAGTTGTATAGTATTTATTAATTTATCCATGCTGTTCTAAGTCTAACTTCAAATAATTTACCAGTCATCACCTAATTCTTAATGGAGAAATTAATTAAAACATTCTAGATTCTAGACACTTAATGTATCCGTAAAACAACGCAACTCAAATTATCAGTAGATTAGTGGTAAGATGAAAATTAATGATTAATTAGAAACAAGTTCATGAACCTGAATTATCCTAATCAACAAGCACATACAGTACTCAAGAAGGTATAATACATCCTTAGCTTTAATTAATTATCCCCAATAAAACATTACAAATTGCCATTTATTTTTATCTTTAATGGATTGTCGGTTAGAGCGCCGCCACATAACGATAACAAAGAGTATGAATTAATTAATGAAGAAATAAATTGGGGGAATTAATTACAAATAAACTATAAGTATAGAGTATGGACCATATGTTGTTACGTTGTCAATTAATATAGAAAAAATGAGGACAGTAGGGTTAGGCCAGTAACGATGCTAACTGATGCACCGCACTTAGTCGATTGTCAATTTTCCACGTTAATTTGTCTGATTTTCCAAAGTTCTCTTCTTCTTTTCCCAGCAGCTTTCTTTTAATGGTCAATCTCGTAAAATACTGTTTACACTCAGCCATCAATTAAAGATTGGTCACACTAAATTCTTGAGATAATTTGAAATAATTTTTCATGGAGCCTGATGGAATCAAGTGATCATAGCTTTTAAAAGTCCTGATGTATACCTTAAATTAATAGATTGTATATATAGATTAAATCGATCTTCAACGGAATCAAAAAATTTTTTTTTTCCGATATAGTTTTTAGTGTGGGATGATGGCTAACGGTTAATGTCATTGAGCACTACAATCACACCTATAGCCTTCTTTAAAGGCGATGAGGACGTCGTGTGACTCGTATATCACCCTTTGTTTGAAAACGATGAAGAAGTTGTGTCATGACATAGCTCACGAATAATTCTCATCAATATTCAAGTTCTTTTTTGGTAGCTCCTGCTTCTTAGAGACTCGAGAAATTGATTGTTCTTCTTTCTAAATGTGATGGAAACTTCGTAGCATGATATTAATTATAATTTTAATTAAGCGGTTAGTATATATTGAACTCTAACTATGGTTCTCAAGATACGACCGATGATCTATAGGGCTCTATAAAATATAAATTGGGAAATTAAAATTTTATAATTTCTTATGTCAAAGTACTATTTGGTGCAAAATTATTAAGTAATATTGCTTGTATATAAAGTTATTAAGTAATATTACTTGTGTACATATATTATATTACTTAATTCATGAAAATTATGTATATACTTGTCATTATGTATGTAATTCTCAAAACCCATTTATAAGTACTTCCAATGTCCCCCCAAACTATCCAAAAAATGACAAAATTGACTGCATTTACAATGTCTTTTAGACGAAAATTTGCCTTTCCCTACTTATACTCTTTTATGTTTCTAATTATGATTAGTCGACTTATATGCGTTTAATTACTTCACATGTACGTCTAATTATAATTAATTATGTTATCTTCTAAACAGCATTTGACATATATATTATTACCAATTAATTGCTTTACATTTAGTGCATGATATATGATATGAATTAAATTTCCTTAACTAATTGTATTCTTAAAAAAAAAAAAGTTCATTAATTTTCTTTTTTTTTTTTTTGAACAGAATTCATTAACTAATTAATACACGAATTGCGAAAGCAATGATGATAACGTTTGTGGTGTGATCTACGTGCAATGTATGAGAAAAATACCTTAGGTTGAGGAGCCCACCAACACAGTGCTTTACATGAATTTCACTAAATATGTCTGTCAGTTCGGAATATTCGGATGGAAAAAAGTTACGAAATAACTTTAAATTTTTTAGTTTTAAATTTTTTTTTTATATAGTATTTATAATCTAATAAGAGAATCAGTCATTATAATTGACGATAGCTGCCTTAATTTACTATTTACGATACATATTCTAATTTAGACTGAAAATACCTCTTGAAATAGTAATTATTATTCTATTAATTTTCTTTAATAAAATGGCTAAGCATTAATGGAAATAAAAGTTCCCATTATAGTCAGATAACATTGACGAGAGTCGAGACTTCCTGGAGTGGCTGAATTAATCTTACATTACCAAAAGTGAAAATAAAAATAAAAAAAGAGAAAAAAAATTCATTAATCGTTTTGTTTACATGCATTGTATCTAACTATATATAAGTATATAACTGCAACTAATTGCCTGGTGGATGGTATACAATTTTGCACGTGTTTATTGACTCAGTACTTGAAAAAAAATTAATATTTATCTTAATAATAATACCCATAGGAGTAAATTAGGAAAAATTCAGATTCAATGTTATGTTTTCAAAATAGTGTTCATGTTTTAAATTTAATTGAGTATAGGTACACCAATACCAAACCAATCCGATTTCTGTTTGAGAGCTTTAAAAAGAAATAAGAAATTATAAATTACTTATTTTAACTGTTATTGACTCCATTAAATTCTAAAATTCCAAAAATACTAATATATAAATTAGAGTTATCCACAATTATCAAGAAATATATTCACCAAATTAAAATAAATTATTAATGTTTGCATATTCAATTTATGCATGTATATATATTATTAATGGAGATATTTAAAATTAAAAGCAAAAATAATTCAATGTATTAAATAAATTGAGTATAGGTACAAAAGCAGGTCAAATAATTGTTCATTTATATGATTGTGGATGACTTTAATTTATATATTAACATCTTCATAATTTTGGGATTTAATGAAGTTAATAACAATTAAACTAAATAATTTATAATTTTTTATTTCTTTTATGATTTGAGAAAAATGCAAGATAATTTGGTTATCTTTATATCCTTAAACTAAATATATAAAATTTAATTTAAGGGTATTTAGTCTTAAATTTTGGCCTAAATTTATGTTAAAAAAGTTATTTAAAGGAAGAATTTAAAATAAATTAGAACTATGAGAATTATTTTAAATTTGCATTGAAAATAGAGTCTGATCTGGCTCAAATCTGGTCGATCTGACGTGTCGATCTGACTGTCAGATATGGGTCAATCAGTCAAGAATTTGTTTGAGTGGGTTCTTTATCGACCTGAAAGCACTTAGCAAACGTGAGCTCGAAACCAACTTGGGGGACTTGGGGTTTTACCCAAGGTTGGCACTCCGACGCTCAAGTCAGTAAAGGGGCTCTTTAGTGAGAGAATAAATGCAATTGAATGCGTATTAAAGGCTTACCAACTACTGTTGAAAGGGCGAGTATTTATAGCCATGGCCAAACGACACAGTAGTGTGTGTACTGTAGGTGTGCATTAATGGCGTTGCCAGTCGCCGATCTGAATGTCGGACGATGGAACCGGCTTGAGGCGGGTCGTTTGTACCTTCTTTCCCCTTTGGGTAAAAGCAGGGACTGACGGTCATTAATGAGCCGTAGTACGCCTGTTCCAGGGAATGGGAAGGGTACATGTGTCCCGACAGGAGTGCTTTACAGTATTCGGGTGTCCGGTGACGTATGATGCCGATCTGGAGATCGATATTGCCTTCCGGGATCCTTAATGCTGTGGATGTCCTCAAAGAAGAGAGCAGATCGATCGGTTGATCTGGTGATCGCGTAGAATGCCCATCGATCGGGTGACCTTAAACAAATCTGATGACCTGAGGACCTGGTATCGATCTGATGACCTGTCCGAGAGGTCGTTCTTGGTTTGTCCAGGTTGGTGTGAGGGTCCACGTGGCACCAACCGGGGGCGGCCACGTGGCCTTGTACTATTATGCCATATCAGAGGCCCCCCAAATTACCAGTGTGAAATTTCACGGTGGTGATTTCATCGATCTGGTATTGGGTAGGGGAACCGTCGTGGCCGTTGGAATCGAGCCGTCGCCTCAGTTACGGGCGTGGCTTATTGAGCCAGATCGGTCCGACAAAGCATTTAATGCGACGCGACCTTCCATAGGATAGGCGCATGCGGGGTAATTATGGCGTCGTTTCGTATTTCGAGACGTTACTTTTCAACCCCTATAAATAAAGGTTCACCCCTTCTGCCTCACTTCACCACTTTCATATTCAAAGATTTCGAACTGTTCCTGCCTTCATTAGCTCGCTAGCGGCCGTAGCTTCGAACTCCGCTTTTCAAAAGGTAAAAAATTTTTCTTTATCAATCTTGATGGCTCAGGAACAGGTTGCGTTTACACCCTCGCCGGAACGGGGCGACGATCTCTTGGTCCCTCTGCCCGATGAGAATTTTGAGTCTGTGTCGGGGTTGGGTCAACGTGAAGAGTTGGGTGGAATGACTACGGCAAACAGAGGAGGGGCCGCCTCGATCTCGAGGGCGGGGCGACCCCTAGGGCTATTAGACGAGTCCGATGGGGAAATTGAGGATGAAACTCAGATCGGGGGAGGGCAGGTCGGTAGAGAAGAACCGGGGATACGTATCGTGAATCCTCCGGCTCGACCTCCGCACGTGTACCGCACACTTTCGCACGTTTCAGAGAGGCTTTCCAAGATAACCCCCCAGGAATTTGCGGAGGTCACCAGACTACTGGGGTTGGGACCCCAATACACAGTTCGCTTGCCAGAGGAGGGGGAGACAGTTGAGAGACCGAGGGGGTTGAGATCGGTGGGCATGTACTACGCCTCCGTCAAATATGGGTTTAGACTTCCTCTTCCCCGGGTTGTCGCGGATTTTTTGGTTCGGTATAACCTGTCCCCTTCCCAGTTGACCCCTAACTCTTTCTCGTTAATGCATTGCCTGATTGTCATAATGAAGTGCCTCGGGTTCGAGCCGGAGATCTGGGATTTCGGGGAGTTTTTCACGCTTAACAGTGCTACCAAGTCTGGGGTTGGATACTTCAACCTCCAATCGAAGCCGAACCGGAAGATCGTGTCGATCCCATCCACCTCTCACGGTGTCAACTGGAAGTCCAAATTCTTCTTCATCGATCTCCCCGTCGTCCCCCGCTTCCGGATCACTTGGGGGGATAATGGCCCACGGCGGCTCGTGACCAAGTCTTCGACCTGGCTCCACAGTCATTTCGAATTGTTGACCAATATGGGGCTTTTAGATCATACCAACTTGACGAGGACGGGGAATCTGGTCGAAGCGGGCATTATAACCGGGCTTCATAAAAAGAACTTTCGCTTTGGTATGCTCTTACTTCGACCGGACCCCTAGTCGATCAGGGTCTTTTAATCCTTTTTTTTTTTTTTTTTTTTTTGCTTTTCCGATCCATTTCTTCGAACTGAATCTTTCATATCGCAGATCTCCGTCCGTTGATAATGTCTCGAGCTGCGAGAATGAGGGCGATGAACCAGAGGAATGCTGCACCCGACGAGCTGAGACCTGTGGCGGAGGCTGCTCGAGCAATCATCAATGCCCTGCCTGAGACACAACGAGCTCAGCAGGAAAGGTGCTCGAAGGAATTGCGCGACCTGGATGCCGATCTGGCAGAGCAAACCGCTGGAGAGCCACTCCGTGGCCAAGAGCTCGAAGGTCAAGCTGGGTCGTCCGCGCAGCCGAGCGGTCAGGTCGAACAGGACGTCGAACAAGTAATAAATCTCGATCATCTGCCTTTATATTTTGACGAAGATTTTGATTCTCAACTCGAGTTTGTTCAGGCGAGGCATGGGGTAGGCAAGAGACCATTTAGAGAACTGGTCCATGAACTGCAGGATTCTGACGAGTCCGATGAGGAGGCCCAGCTTTTGAACTTTCCCAAGACTCCCCTTCCCCAATGGCCTGCCGGTCTGGAGCTCGAAAAGGCCGATGGGACCAAACGAGCTCTGGCGTTTGGCAAGGCCGATCCCGAACTGCTAGCTGCCCTTTTCAACTCCGCATGCATAATCGACGAGCAGAAGAAGCTCTCCCAGAGGTCGGCCAGGCAGAAGAGGTACCAAGCTGCCAGAGGCCTTTTCGGTGTAAGTTGGTATTTTTTATTTTTATTATTTTTTTGCCAACTCTTGGAGATCGGACTAATTCGATCTCTGCACTCGTTCTCAGGATGTTCTCCCCGTCCTCATCAATTCGATCCACGAGGCCGAGGTCTTCAAGGCTGGCAAGGAAAAGTACAAGGAAAAGTACCAGCTGATGAAGGGCCGGCTCGTTTCGGCGAATCCCGAGAGGGTCGAACAGCTCGAGCGGGAGCTCAGGGAAGCCCGCGAGGAGAAGAGACAGAGGGTCGAGGAAAAGCAGACTCTGGAAGCCCAGTGGGCGAGCTCGCAGGAGGCCCTGAAGGAAGCGGAGAGGGCTCATGCGAGCGAGTTGGCCCGGATGAGAGAAGAATTTGCTAAGGAGCTCGAGTCGGCTAGAGCTGCATCGAAGGAGGAGGGGCAGAATGAGGTCTTCGATTTGGCCCGGGTGAAGATCGTCAAAGCTGCGGAAGAAATGAAGAAGTGCAAATTGGAGATCGAGCGGTATGCCGTTCGCGAGTTCATGGAAGGCCCCAGCTTCGAGGAGGCGAGCCTGATCGTGGGTCAGAACGACCTGGCGGAGGGGTTCCAAATTGCCGTGAACCAGCTCAAGGCCCAGGGCGCCATCGTCCCCAACTTCAACTTTGACTCGATCGGCCCACTGCTCCCCAATCCTTGCGCTCCTGACCTTCAAGAGGAAGAGGAGCCGATCCAGATCGACTGGGCGACCTTCAAATACGGCCACGCGATTGAGATTGCTCAGGCCAAGAAGGAGAAACGTCGGGTAGAGTGCGAGCTCCCTCCGCCGGTTCACATCGAAAGCTTCCTTCCCACCATCAGGGAGCTCGAGCGGTCGCTTCGTCGAACGGCCCGAGAATCCCCTTCCGAGCCCGTCGAGATCGATTGAATTCTCTATTTGTAGCCAATTGTTTAGACCTCCCAGCCGGGTTGTGGCTGTTGTGAATACTTGTTTTTAATTTCCTTTGAACATTTGCCCATCGAGCCACGTCGCGTGGTGAGCTCGATGCGCTTGGTAAGACCGATCTCCGTTAATTTGGAGGTCGATTTTCTCATGAATGAATTATGCTTCTACTACTTGTTTTCTTTTTTTTTTTTTTGCTTTACAAGTAGAACATTAATTCGATCTGGCATGAGCGTGGTCTATCGACCTAGGTTTTGCTTATCCTTTAGCTTAGATTCTTATCGCTTTCGGATCGGATCGGCTCATGAAGCTATTCGATCTTTTATTGGATGTCGATCTAGCTTCATTGGGCGTTCGCGTTTTTCCTTAGGTGTTTTTCCATTCGTTGCATTCTCGTCGGATCGATAGCGATCTCTGAGACGCGCAAGCAACTGGACCTCTTTGGGTCCATCTCGGTCTCTAGATCTCCTTGGATCTAAAACGATCCCCTTGGATCTCCGGATCCTTAGGTTCGTTAGGATTTTTTAGGATCTTTGTGGGTCTGAAAACGACCTCACTGGATCTTGATCTCTAACGATGATTCGAAAAGCATTGAACACGTTAGGACTTAGGATCTCCTTTGGATCTAGAACGACCTCATTGGATCTTGGTCTCTAACGATCGGATGCGGGGTGGCTCACTCCCTCCTCGATTCATGACCGTAGGTCGAATGAGAGATTAATCGAGGGGACCGTGGCTTAGGGTGGGATTACGGGTTGATTTTAATCAGATACTCCAAAACATGTGAATTAATTGACTGATCGGAGATCGATTCTCAGGCGAATTCGACCTCTTTAACTATTACAATTTCGAAATAAATTTGAAGGTTAAGTGTAAAACTTCTTCAAGTTGTGCGCATTCCAGGGTCTTGGTAGGGGCACTCCGGCCATATCTTCGAGCTGATACGCCATGTTCTTGCCTACTTTTGTAACGCGGTAGGGGCCTTCCCAATTGGGTTCGAGTTTCCCCACATGCTGGAGGACCTCTACCTTCTTCAACACTAGATCCCCGATCTGGAATGTACGGGGTCTTACGTGTTTGTTGTATGATCGGGTCGCGGCCGCCTTGTACTGTCTAATCTTCTGGTATGCGCGTTCGCGCTTTTCCTCAATCAGATCCAAGTCAGCGGACCGATTTTCGTTATTCCTGTCGAGCTGGTATTGGCTGACGCGGGCTGTTTCGTGTAGCAACTCCGATGGGATCACCGCCTCTGATCCGTATACGAGGGAGTATGGGGTTTGGCCCGTCGCCGTTCTGGGGGTCGTTCGATAAGCCCAGAGGACCCCGTCGAGTTCGTCCGCCCACGACCCCAACTTGGCGTCGAGACGGGTCCTCAAATTTTGAATGATGATCCGGTTAGTGACTTCGGCTTGGCCATTCGTCTGGGGATGGCCGACGGTGGTAAATCTGAGGTCGATTCCGATATCCCGACAGTAGCTTTTGGTGTTCTCGCTTCGGAACTGGGGCCCATTGTCGCAGATGAGGACCCTTGGGACCCCAAAGCGGCAGATTATGCTCTTCCAGAGGAAATTTCTTATTACCGCGTCAGTTATCTTTGGGACTGCTTCGGCTTCGACCCATTTTGAGAAGTACTCGACGGCTACTATGGCGAAGCGTTTTTGCCGAGGGGCCAGGGGAAAAGGACCAATAATATCGATCCCCCATTGGTCGAAGGGCCATGAGACATCGATCGCGATCATAGTTGCGGGATGCGTGTGTATGAGGTTGCCGTGTTTTTGGCACTTGAGGCATTTCATTGAGTGCAGTTTTGCGTCTTGGATCAGGGTCGGCCAGAAATACCCGCTCCTTAAGATTTTGCGAGCTAGGGCTCGACCCCCTGAGTGGTTCCCGCAGTTCCCTTCGTGGATCTCTTCTAACACATCTTTGGCCTGACTTGGGCGGAGGCACCTTAGCGGTGGGCCTGTGAATGATTTCTTGAACAATCTCCCTTCGTGGTCTAGTAGGTATAGCAGCGAGCGGTATTTCAGCCGCCTCGCCTCTAACCGGCTTTGAGGTAATGTCCCGTCCTTTAGGTAGGAAACCAAATTATCCATCCAACATGGCTCCTCCGGGTCGATCGCGGCGATATCGATCCTATCCTGGTCGATGACCCGACCGGGTGAGACGTGAAATGAGATGGTCCCGTCCCGGGTGCCCTGAAGGCCGTTCGCGAGTTTGGACAATGCGTCCGCTCGGGTGTTTTCTTCACGGGGGACTTGCTCGATCCGAAATTCTTTGAATTTTGAGGCTAGCTCTTTAACCATCTTGAGATAATCCGCCATCGATTCTTCCCTTGCCTCATACGTGCCGTTTACCTGACTCGCGACAAGCTGGGAGTCGGTCACGATGGCCAGTCGGTCGACCCGATGTTCTGAAGCAAACTTTAGTCCGGCGATGAGTGCCTCGTATTCTGCTTCGTTATTGGTGGCCTTGAAGTCGAGGCGGACGGCAAAATCGAACTGCGTACCATCCGAACTGATTAGTGATATCCCCACCCCTCCCCTCTTGGAGGTCGATGAGCCGTCAACGTACATTGTCCAACTCAAGGGATCGGGGGTATACTTTGGGGGCTTCGTGTTCTTTTCGACTAAAAAGTCAGCCAGAACCTGAGCTTGTTGGGCGAGGCGGGGTTGGAAAGTGATGTCATGCTCGCTTAGTTCCACTGCCCATTTCATCATTCGACCCGAGACCTCGGGTCTGGACAGAACTTGCCTAAGGGGTTGGTCGGTCAGTACCACAATCGGGTGCGCCTGGAAATAAGGTCGTAATTTTCGAGCTGCGTGCGTCAACGCGAAAACAAACTTTTCGATCTCAAGGTAGTTTCGCTCTGCCCCGTGCAAGATTTTACTCAGATAATAGACGGGCATGTGTTTTCGATCCCTAATTGCGACGAGGACCGAACTAAAGGTCTCGTTGGAAAGGGAGAGATAGAGGTACAAGGTCTCCCCTTCGTTGGGCTTGGCCAACAATGGTGGAGACGCCAGGTACTCTTTAAGTTGCTCGAAGGCTCTATCACACTCCTCATTCCATTCGAATTTTTTGAGGTTTCGTAATATTTTGAAGAAGGGCAGGTTCCGCTCGGATGATCGGGAGATGAACCGATTTAGGGAAATGATCCGGCCGACCAAAGATTGAACTTGGCTTATACAGTCGGGTCGAGGTATGACCTGGATTGCCTTGATTTTTGCCGGGTTCGCTTCGATCCCTCGTTGGCTAACCATATAGCCGAGGAATTTTCCCCCTTCGACCCCAAAGGTGCATTTGTCCGGGTTAAGCTTCATACCGTACCCCCTGAGGATTTCAAACACTCGACCCAGGTGGCCAAGATGATCACACGCTCGTTTGCTCTTTACGATCATATCATCCACGTAGACTTCCATCGTCTTCCCGATCTCTTCCTTAAACATCTTGTTCACCAACCTCTGGTAGGTCGCTCCGGCATTTTTGAGGCCGAACGGCATTACCTTAAAACAATAAATGCCCTTGACGGTTATAAAAGCGGTGTGGGGTCGATCTTCGGGCGCCATGGAGATCTGATAATATCCCTGAAAGGCGTCCATCATGCTCAGCATCTCACAACCAGCTGTCGAATCGACGAGCTGATCGATCCGAGGGAGCGGGTAAGGGTCCTTTGGGCACGCCTTATTTAGATCCGTGAAATCGTTACACATTCTCCATTTACCCCCAGTCTTATGTACCAAGACGACATTACATAGCCAATCGACATATTGGGCCGGGGTCACGTAGCCCGCATCGAGCAATTTGTTGACCTCGGCCTCGATGATCTCGTTTCGTTCTTTGCTTTGAGTTCTTAGCTTCTGTTTTATGGGTCGGTGAGTGGGATCGAGACCGAGACGATGGCAGATCACCTTCGGATCGATCCCCGCAAGATCCTTTGCCGTCCACGCAAACACGTCTGCGTTTTCTTGGAGGAACTCAATCATCATCATCTCGTGCTGGGGGTTCATGTTGGCCCCGATCTTTGTGGATTTGTTGCTGTCGTTCGGGTCGAGGGGTATGTGTTTCAAAGAATCAGAAGGCTCGATCCGACCTACTGCTTTCCTCTTCTGGGCTACGCGTGATCCTTCGGCGTCTACCCTGGGTGCAGCGAGATCGAGATCGGAGCTCGTGTAAGTCTGGAGATCAAGGCATTCGCCCGCGTCTTTCTCCTTGTTCTTCGGTTCCTTAAGGGTGATCGCATAACATGCCCAGCTGTCCGGGACGTCACACTCCACTTCCCCGACCCCGTTAGGGGTTGGCATTTTCAACTTCTGGTGGTAGGTGGAGATTATGGCCCTGAATTGAATGAGGCCGGGTCTGCCAAAAATCATGTTGTAAGCGAGGGGCATGTTTACCACAACGTACTCGACCTCTTGGGTAACTCGCTGAGGCGATGTTCCCATCGAAGTGAGCAGTTTGATGCGCCCAAGCGGGACAACCTGGGATCCTCCGAAGCCGGATAGAGGCGTTCGGATCGGATCTAATTTCAAGTTATGCAGTTTCATTTTTTCAAGCGTAGAGTAAAGGATAATGTTGGTGCTACTTCCATTGTCAACAAGGCATTTGGTTACATTGTAACTAGCCACTCCCAAGGTCACCACCATCGGACAACTAGGCGTTTCGCCCTCCCGATGTGGGCCAGAGTGGCTGTCATTTTCGCTAAAGCTAACCTCTTGCCTCTCCCACTCTCTGCTTTGCTCGATCTGGAGGACCTCCTCACGTGGTCCGTTGTACTCTCGAGCCGCCCTTCGGATGTTCTTCTTCCTGGCAGCATTGGAATCACCACCTTCGTGCCCCCCGGCGATCATGTAGATTGTGCCGTTAATCGGGGGGTTATCCTCAGTTCTTTCGAGGGGCGGCTTTCCGGACCTTCTGGACGGGGATCGGGACCGAGATCGATCCCGAGGTTGATCGTGGCTTCGACCGGCCTTCTCAGTGTAGTGATCGATCTTGCGAACGAAGTCCTTCAGGTGCCCTCCTCGGATGAGTCTTTCGATCTCGTCGCGGAGGGCGTTGCATTCCTCGGTGGTGTGACCCCATTGCTGATGGTATCCGCAATACTTCCCCGATTTCTGGGCTTTGGGGCCTTCCCGGATGGTCTTGGGCTTGTTCAAGAGTTTTTTGTCCATGACCGTGAAGATCTGTTGGACGGTCGTATTGAGGGGGATGTAGTTCCTCCGATCGATTTGGGCCGGCGGATCGATTTTTCCCTTCGGTTTTTTCGGCTCGAACCCCTTTCGGGTCGGGGTTGAGATCGACCCATAGTGATGACTTTCTGGAGTGGGCAAAGGAGCGGGCCCGTGAGCTAACGCCATTTCCTCGACCCGCATGAAACCATGGGCGAGGTCTTGGATTTCAGTTAAGTTTTTGGGTCCGGCCCTGACTATCTCATCCGCCCAGAGACGGTTGCGTAGCGCTCGATGGACGACCGGAAGCAGGGTGTCCATTGTCGGGTCCTCGACCCGAACCACTTCCCTCGAGAATCGGGTGAAGAAATCTCGAAGGGATTCCCCCTTTTCCTGTCGGAGGTTGTTGAGGTAAGAGGGAGGCAGTTTTTCCCCCGCCATGGAGGAGAAATGAGCAAGGAATCGATCAGTAAAATGATTGTAGGTTCGAATGCATCGCGGCGGCAGGCGGATGAACCAGTCCTGCGCCGGGCCCGTTAGAGTGGTAACAAATATTTTGGCCCAAATTTGTTGTGGGTGGGCGTGCAGCAACATCCTGTTTTCAAATGCGGTAACGTGTTTCTCGGGATCGGTCGTCCCGTTGTAAAGTGGCAATCCCGAGGGGATCCGATCTCCGTCGCAGGTTGTACGGAGAATATCTTCAGAAAATGGGGAGGCTTCCTCCCTGTCGGATCGATAGTGGAGGGGTCGGCGGCTTAACCCCGCTCGCAGATCGACCTGCCTCTGGGAGACCACTGATCCTTGGTCCCCCAGGCGGTCTTGCACTCGTCTGCGGGGCGGATCGACACATCGATCCGGGTCGTTCTCCTTACGGGCGGCGGCGATTCTAGCTGCCTGATCGCGGGCCGATCGAGTGGGTATCCGGGCGATCGAGTGGGTATCCGGGCCCGTAAATCATCGTACTCCTCATGGTCGTCATCGACCGCTCGTTTGCCGCGATTCGCGCGGCTAGGATGCTTCGAGTCCCCCTGACCCTCCGACGGGACCTGTTTGCCTTCTCCCGCGGGCGGCGGGGGAGGTGCATATCCTTGGACCGGTACCTGGCCCGCGCCCGTCTGGGGGGGAAGGCCCCAGATGACCTGAACGGGTCCGCCGTGGAGTGGCTGGAGATAATAGGGGACAGCAGACCCGTAAGTCTGTGCCGTGGGTCCCAGTCCACTAGCTATCACTGGGCTGGGAATAGTAGCAGGGCTCGCCCTCGGCAGCTCAGGGCGTCTCGGTTCTCGGCCCTCTACTTGGGCCTGTTCGATCTCCACCCTCCATTGATCGAGGAAGGTGTCAAGGTCGGCCTGCGTAATGGCGACCCTTGGCGCGGCCTCGGGTTGAGGCATGATCACACTGGCGCTGGGGCCAGTGATCCCGACGACGGGGGGAGCAATGGGGAGAGGACCAAGCGGCGCATTGGTGTCGTGCCTGCCTTTGGTGACCTCCTCCAAGTCTTCCTCCTGTCGGGTCTTCCTGGTGTTCACCATGATGGCAAGAAGAAAGGAAGTGCTTTACTCAAGATCGAGGTTGAGAGAAGTATGGAGGTTTCCCACAGACGGCGCCAAACTGATCTGGCTCAAATCTGGTCGATCTGACGTGTCGATCTGACTGTCAGATATGGGTCAATCAGTCAAGAATTTGTTTGAGTGGGTTCTTTATCGACCTGAAAGCACTTAGCAAACGTGAGCTCGAAACCAACTTGGGGGACTTGGGGTTTTACCCAAGGTTGGCACTCCGACGCTCAAGTCAGTAAAGGGGCTCTTTAGTGAGAGAATAAATGCAATTGAATGCGTATTAAAGGCTTACCAACTACTGTTGAAAGGGCGAGTATTTATAGCCATGGCCAAACGACACAGTAGTGTGTGTACTGTAGGTGTGCATTAATGGCGTTGCCAGTCGCCGATCTGAATGTCGGACGATGGAACCGGCTTGAGGCGGGTCGTTTGTACCTTCTTTCCCCTTTGGGTAAAAGCAGGGACTGACGGTCATTAATGAGCCGTAGTACGCCTGTTCCAGGGAATGGGAAGGGTACATGTGTCCCGACAGGAGTGCTTTACAGTATTCGGGTGTCCGGTGACGTATGATGTCGATCTGGAGATCGATATTGCCTTCCGGGATCCTTAATGCTGTGGATGTCCTCAAAGAAGAGAGCAGATCGATCGGTTGATCTGGTGATCGCGTAGAATGCCCATCGATCGGGTGACCTTAAACAAATCTGATGACCTGAGGACCTGGTATCGATCTGATGACCTGTCCGAGAGGTCGTTCTTGGTTTGTCCAGGTTGGTGTGAGGGTCCACGTGGCACCAACCGGGGGCGGCCACGTGGCCTTGTACTATTATGCCATATCAGAGTCTACCGATTAGTAAATTAAGAAGAAGAAGAAGAAGAAGAAGAAGAAAAGACGAAAAGAGGATTTCAAGAAAGTAAATAAATAAATGTATTTTTTAACCATATTAGCATTTCATTAAGACTTTTAGATATGATTTATAGGTACAAGCTCAAATCCAGTATTATTTCATATCAAAATTAATCTCATAAATTTGTATTCAATGTTCTTTTTTATTATTATTATTTCGATTTATTCATAAACTAATTGGGGTTTTGAAAAAATAATTTACGTGGTTGAATATATTATCTAGAAGGTTATTTGTTAGTACACTTCATATAGTTCATCTTTTATCTTTTTATCTTTTTTTTTTTCTTTAAAGGGTATGATTCAAATATTATCATTAATTTAATAACTTGTGATATCTACTTCTCTAGTTCTAATTTCTAAATATCTATACACAAAGTGGCCCAAATCCAATTGTAACCTACGAACATTTGCGGCCCAGAATACAACATAAACTTGTGGGCCTAGTACAGGAAATCATAGCAATTAGCAAAGATTGGGCCAAAAACCGAGTTCAAGGTCAATTTAATTTAATCTTTTAATTATTTAAAAAAAATGTGTATGAACGATCGAGTCGCGATTGCGAGGGAATGATAGTCAGCTTGATAGCATAAATTAATTTCACTTAATATCTAAGTGTTCAAGATAGAAAATATAATGAGGTACATATATAATACTAGGGATGGTTGGATTCGAGATGGAGCAGGATATTCCAGAACTGAATCCAATAAAACAACCTGGTAATTGGATCAGGATCCATTGATATCGAATCCATACGTGATCGAGTCATCCAAAAAACCATAAAACAATAAATAATCAATGATTCTATTGAATTCATAAACCAATATTCAACAATCAATTCATAAAACTGAATTAAATAAGCTGTAAATAAACTAAAATTGTTGAAAGAAAACTTAAAAAAGATATCAAAACCAATTCGGATGTCATGATAATGTAGTCTCAATTATGGAGGGATGTCTCCATCTTCTCCACTTTCATCAACTCTCCAAAACTCTGAAATTCGAACCCTAAATTCCTCTCGTTCGAAAGCTGCACTTCGTCTAATATCGAATATGATATCCTTGAATTATAATTTAGGTTTCTGTAGCTTTTTATATCGACTGACGACTCGCGTCGCGATTGCGAGGGAATTCACGTGTTTTTGATCGTGAGCGCGATCGAGTACAGAACTTCAAACTTCTGAGAAACTAACGCATCGTGGCCGCGATGAATGCTTCTGTCGGGGGCCTGCTTCTCTTCTCCTCGTGGGCACAATGGATTTGCGCCTGAAACGTTTAGGCCGCAATCCTGGGATGAGTTTTGGTCCGTTTTGAGCCTTAATGCCTCATTTAAGCTACAATCTTGCCATTTTTTATATTTGTGACTTCGGAGTGTATAGTTCCTGAAAGCGACGATTTTTATCAATATAAAACACAAAAATGACATAAAATAGTACAAAATATATACAAAAAATATCAAGTATTTTATGCCTAATAGATCATCACCGACCCTCAGGTTTGAGTGAGGCTGTCGAACAACGTTGCCATGTGGGATAGGGGGGGTTGAACATTATCAACATTCATGTAAAATTAGACATGAAACTATTTAAAAAAATGAATCCATATATAATATAAATTAAACATTTTTTTTTTGTGATCCCTCGAAATTCAGAATAAATTTGTGTAATTATTTTAAACTTTAGGCATGTAATTATAACTATTTCTTATATTATATTCAGGAAAAAATATAAAATTGATCCCGTATGCTTTTCATTTTGACAATTTAGCCTTGCCGGAATCTTATTTATTTACTTTGACAGATTTCTAACGATGCACATGAGCTCCACATACCTTTTTCATTACCTAGTTAATGGTGAGATCATTATTATAATATTTCTTAAAGTATGAAACTATTTTTTAATTTTCAAAACCAATAAAACTAATATTACAATGTATAAATCGAACGAGACTAAAAATATAATTTTTCCCTACTAGGTGTATTCTATTTATTTATTTTGGTAAAGAGGTGTAAGATATTTATATTTATTTGGGGGGATATTTTTACAGTAAATCGAGTGAAAATTAGGTGAGAATCATATCAGGTAAATAATTTATTGAGTAGTAACTAGTAAACGTAAACTAGATACAAAGTGAAGATATACCCAGATTTTTTAAGACGATTCTAGAATTGAACCTACAAGGATTTAATGGAATATAAATCAAATAAAGTTAAAACAGACAGAATTTTTCTTATCTTATCTTAAGAGGACATAATATTCATTTCCCAACATTACATTGTCGTAACGTCATTTCATTCAACACTAATAATGTCTATTTTGAATTTTAGGAAATAAAATACTATTTGATCTTTTATTAATTCTTGACTTATATATTGTATGAACATGTAATTATAATTAGACTATTTTGTTCAGTTTTGCGAAGATAATTGGACAATAACGCTGAAGTCTTTATTGTAGGAATATTAAAATATTATTTCGTTACATGATGTTGTATTGGGTATTCATATTGAACATTTCTTATGTGAGAAATAAAAATAAAAAAAATTATCATCATATTCATATTATATCCTATTCGTATCCTCGTATCTATACTCGTGTATTGTAAGATGAAACTAATTCCTATATCTTACTAAAATTCACTAAAACTTCGAGATAATTGCAAACAACCAACTCTGATGTTCTAGTTTTGAGTTTGAGAAACGTTGTTTAATTTCGAGGTGATGTGATGTGCTCTTTAATCTTTTTAATTTGTATATGTTGTCTTCTAAAAGTATTATTCGTAATAAATATTTCGTTCAAACAATTTTTACATTAATATATTTCATTAATATCTGATGCTTCCTTCTTCCGTTCTGTAATTTCTTATCTCTACAGATTAGTTAGAAGATCGATCGATAATTGGATATATTATTTGAAATATTAGAGAGGTTCTTTCGTTGATATTTAGCTCATTTATTAAAAAATAAAGTAACAAAATTGTTCATGAATTAGTTAAAAAAATTATTAATTTTCAAAAAGAAAACATTGATATTTCTAAAACTGTTTCAATATATGTAACAATTAATTTGATGAATTAATTTAATCCATCGTTTTGTTTTAAATAACTAAAATTTGATTCTATTCGTTTTCCATTTAAAAAAAAGAGGTCAAATTGGATTCAAAGCAGTCGTGATTGATGTCACACGTGTTGTGTGTCGTAATCCTAACTTTTCAAGAATTCAGGGTCTATTTTCCTTTTGACCCCAATATATTCATTATATTACACTTACACACGCTAACAGTCAACAGATTATCCATGCACATTACATCTGGATCGGATACCAGCTCCACCAGATACCATTTTGCTTTAACTTAAAATTTTGTTTAATACTTTCTACATTTTTAATTTGTTTAGTTGAGCTAAGAATTAATTTATGTTGCCATGTCGGTTAGAATACATAATTAATATTTAATTTTATTTTATTTAATTTGTATAGAATAATTTCCATTATAAATAAGTTATATATATATGTACATAATTTGTATCTTAATAATTATTGAGAGTATAATCTATAAATTCTAAAATAGTTATTCTCTTTCACTCCTTTTTCTCTACATATCCATTGAATTTCCAACTATGTCCTCCAAAATTCTGCGCCCAATTGTCCTTCAATTAGAAGGATCATAATTTATTTATTTATGTTATTCTATATCTCATTAGAAAGTGGAACTTTAATTTTTAAATTTCTTTCATTAATATTGTTGAAAAATTTGAATACAACGTTGATATAAAGAAGTGATGTAAAATTTTATTAACAAATGATCGATTTTGTTTGTAATACCTAACTGGAAAAAGAAAATCGAGTAGAAACCGAGAATGCGTCTCTTGTAATCAATTAATTAAATAACTTTCACACTCGGTCAGGCCCCAAATGAGATCTCATAAGACGACATGATAAAATTCTAGCCAAGATTTTGCATGACAAACAGTAAAATGTGCTGATTTTAAAAAATTACAGGATAAAAAGTATGCCAAAGGAACTAAAAAGAGTTGAACATAGAAATGGTTACTGATTACGGAATGAAGCTTATATTTTTACCTTATTCTTATTCCGAAAATATAATTAAAGATTTCTAAATCGAGAATTTTAAATAATATTTTGAAAAGAGTTCTCTACAAGCTGTAGTTATTAAGGGATAAGTAAATTGGAAATAAAAGAATAAATCCACAGACAACTTGAAAAAAGAAATCAATAAAGTTAATCAGTAATTAGCTAATAGTTAGTCAAATTAATTTCAAGGGTGCCATGGAATTAGAATCGTCCTGATTCTTTAGAGACAATAAAGGAATTTTATGTGGACCAAAAAAAAAAAAAAAAAAAGAAATTCTATTCTACTTTTTCTATTATTATTATTATTTAATTTGTTTGGAAACCATCCCATATTTTTTTGTTTTATATTTCATTTATTATAAATTCAGTCGTATCAATTTCAAAAAAAAAAGTAATAAATTTAATCATATCATATTGTTAAAATAAATATTATGGTAGTTAAATATCGAGAAATATAAATAAAAAACTTTTAATTAACACTAAATTACACTTTTATATTGGGGTGAAAGCTTTAGTAAAAACCTATGTTTTGAAACTCGGACCGGACCGGCTGTCCGGTCCGGTTGACCCCCCAAAACCAGTAGCTGGGCGGACCAATCTGGCCCGTTAAAAACCGGTCGAAAACCGATCAAATAACCGGACCGGACCGTTTTGCGGGCCGGTTGACCCGAATTTTTGTGTTTTTTTCCCCCCAAAACTAAAACAATAATTGTGGTGCTATGGGGTTTCGAACCCATGACATTAAAGTATGCTCATACCTGCTCATACCAACTGATCTACCACCCCTGCACCCCATTTGAGAATTTTGACGTTACTAAATTTATTAATAACTTTCTTAAATAATAAACTCTCTAGAATTATATTAAAATTTTGAGTGTTAAGAAAATATTAATTAAACTACGTAGTATAAACTAAATTTAAATATGAATAAACTAATGTAAAATATTATAATTTTAATATATATTTATAAAAATATAAATGTAGGTGTGATATATTTTTTTTCCACAACAAATAGGATGATATTTTTTTATTTTTATCTAATTTTTTGTAAATTTATAATTTTGAAAACTTATTATTGGAGAATGTTATTTGAAAATTAACGAGTATCTGCAAGTAATTTGAAGTTATATCTATTTTTTATATTATTTTACTTATTTTATTATTTTTAGTTAATATTTGTAATATTATATAAATATATATAATTAAATATAATTATTACGTAATTATGACACCGGTCGAACCAGTAAAATCAGTAACCAGTAAGGCTTCCCGGTTCGACGTCCGGTCCGGGTTTCAAAACATAGGTAAAAACTCTACGAGATTCATTCGCCGATTTCATTTAAATTACACTTTTTATATTCTTAATATAGACATTTTTAAAAAACAAACGAAATTTTTGACAATTTAAATTATTTATAACTTATTTGAGAGACAAAAGTCGTTCCTAAAGCAATATTCATACACTGTACGGACCCATTGCTTGGCGAAGAAATAATTTCACTTTCCACCCCTTTGAATATATCATCAATCCTGTTCGATTTGGTCGAACAATTCAATTCTCTTACGTCCTTTGACGAAACTAATTACCACACAATTTCAGATTGTGCCCCAACACTTTCCAAATATTATATTTCCAGTCCTGTCAACCTCCTGTACACAATAGTGACAGCCCACACACATATATATACATTCCCATAATCACACAAAATCAAAGCTTGAAACCCAAGAGAAATAAACAATGGAAAACGGGTCCTCAACTTCAAGAGGCAAATCGGCCATGCAGTTAGAGAGGGACGAGGTAAAATTCCGCGGCGTCCGGCGGCGGCCGTGGGGGAAATTTGCAGCGGAGATACGTGATCCGACACGGCCGGGGACACGCCTGTGGCTGGGAACGTTTGACACAGCGGAGGAGGCGGCGAGGGCCTACGATAAAACGGCATTTAAGTTGAGGGGTCATCTTGCAATTTTGAATTTTCCGACTGAGTACTACTCTCAACTTGCTATTCCTCCTTATAACCCTACATTTCCATCTTCCTCGACCTCGTCCACGACGACGCACGATACCAATAAGATTGTGTTTCAGTGTTTGGGGGATAACTTGTTGGAGGAGCTTCTCGATCAGTCCTCCGATAAGAAGAAGAAAAATTGAAGAACAATATACAATTATACATGCATACATACACATCATGTATCTCTCTCTCTATATATATGTATGTGTTAGGGTTTTAAACTTGTAATAATTTGTTGCTTTTGATCGGACTTTATTTTGAAATGAGATAATTAAGTCCTGTTTTGCTTAATTTTATTTTCTACTTGGATTCAAGACGGATTCGGTCATTAATATGTAAAGCTATTTATCGATATTAGCCGCGTTTTAAGAAATTCGAAATGAAACATCTGGTTAAGATAACACTTAATTCTTAATCTGATTATAATTTTTCTAGGATATTCAACTTTGATTTTGACACCTAAAGAAAATTAACCATGCATGCATGATCTTATATATACAAATTATAAAATTTAACGTGTTTAAAGCACCCACGCGCTCTATATTACCGAGTCGGATTTAAGGTAAAATTACACCTAATTGTAAAGTACTAATTAAATCCTTTTATTCTAATCATACTAATTAGTTTGCTTTAATTTATTTGATCTGGTTTAAATTATAGGAATTATTTCTAATAACTTTGTTGGGTTTCAATGTCGTTGAACATGAATATGTTGGAAACCCTAATTTTGTCTTTACAGCCTTTACTAAATGGTCTTCTTTTTTGTTAGTTAATGAGAGATGCAACGTATGATCAGTGTTAATCTATATTACAAAATATTTATTTACAAATAATTATATTGTGAAAAAAGTATTCTTGATCTAAGCCCAAAATTAGTATGGCATTATGAATGTATAGTGAATGCGTCCTTAGTAAATGGAATGCAAATTAATCATCTAGCTATTTCGACAAAAAATATAATTTTTGATATTTTTGTATATTACACACATATATATGTATGTATTTGACAAAAACTTTGATACCAGTATAATAGAGAAAATTATCATATTCATATAAAAAATCAAAGCAATTCATTTTGAATTTTGGTGGTCCCAACAATTCTTAATTTCCCGATATAATTCACCGGAAAAATTACATTTTGATATCAACTCAACCCTTTTAAGAAAAAAAACTCAACCCTTTAAGTATTTTTGGTACTTTTTATTTATCGGTTATAAAATAGGTCCGTATGTTAAAAAATTAAACAATTGCATCCACATTTTAACTAGAACCGCTTTTCCTTGCAAAAATTTGGTCGATTTTATACGTGTCAATAAAAAACCACCCTTTGTTGTTTTGAGCGCAAAGCAATTTCGCCCAAACTGTGAAAGCAATTGCTTACTTTTGAAGATATATATATACGAGCCTATTTTACAATAAAAAATGAAAAATATAAAAAAAATTTAAAAAGTTGAGTTAGTATACCCTGAGTTGATATAGAAAAAAATGTGATTTTGTCATTATTTTTGGCAAATTACGTCGTCCTGGCTAGATAGTGGTGGCTTATACAACTTAGGGTGAGGGGTGCAACAATCGACCCCCTCAGACTCGCATAATTTCAAGTATATACTATGTACATTCATTTAAAAATACAGAGATTTTAATGAAACTGACTTAATTGACCTCACTAACAGAATATTAAATATACAATTGCATATATAGAAGGAGGTTGAAATATGTTGCGTTATTTAGTTAAGATGACGGTAGGGTAGAAACTCTTTTATAGGTAGCCCGTCATAGATGAAATACAAATTTGAATACGAGGTCCATTATACATGCTTTGCTTTTATATATATATATATATATACGTGCTTTCATACATGGTCATTACCATCATCGATCAAATTTAGGCGAATATTAGATATTCTGAATCTGGTGATAAGATCATAATTAACAATGACTATATAGACTATATACAGTGATTAGTGAATGAAAAAATATATGGGAGTATATATGTATGAAGATGCTAATGCTCGTAGGAATCATGCATCGTTCAAATTAGTCAAATTTTGTACAGGACTACCTTTTTATAGATTGATATGTCAAGCTTTTCCTTCTTAAGATTCCTTTTGCTCTTGATTTTATAGTTAGATAAATTAAACTAAAGTCTCTTTGATTATTGAATTCACGTCCCTATTATAGTAATAGAAGAATTTCTTTTTGAAAATTGAGCGAATTCTAAAGTCAAATGTTAAACATGTGTAATTTTTATAAAAGTATCTAATCCACGTATGTTTCTACGAGCATCATTTTGTCGTGTCTTGTCGGACGATATTATGTCAGACATTTTTCATGTGATAATTTTTCTTTTAAAAGAAAAAGAAATTATATCACCATATATTATGTTGTGTTCGTATCACCGCATTTGTTTATTTTGCATTATAGACAAGAATATCATCAATCTAATTAACCGAAATTAAATTATTGTAAACTGCAATGAAAACAACTCATATTAATTTTGAATCAACCGGGGTTCGTCCAAGTGGTTAAGGAGTTAGATCTCGAAGGCAATGACGCGGGTTTTAAAATAAATAAAAAAACTCATATTAGTTTTGAAGGTTTGGACGATACTAGTTATTTATAGACCAAAAAAATATAGATCAATTTAAGAAGCACAATGATGTATGTAGTTAAATAAAGATCAAAATGAATGTTGATGTTGGTTTCATATGGATGAATTCGATAAGTTTTAATATCGAATTACTTAATGGATTAACGTTTAAACTTTACTAACGAACTTAATCTAGGGGCACTTTTCATTTATTAGCAAGGAACAACTTGTATTGTAAGAAGAACAAGTGGAGCTGTGGAGGGCTTCTTTCGTTAAGCTTCGACACTCAAATGTGAACCTTAGTCTGAGTGGGCCTAGGGTGGTTGCTATTGGGCCTTTGAGAAATTATGGATTTGAGCCCAAATGGACAAAACCCACATCCCCCAACACTTTACAAATATTATATTTCCGGCCCATCATCAAGCACGCTACTCGCTACACAATATATCCACATCCCAATATGATCACACAAAATGACAAAATCAAACTTGGAAAACCCCAAAAGGAAACAAACCATGGAAGATGCCACGGACAGGGACGAGGAGAAGGAATGCGTAAAATTCCGAGGTGTCCGGCGGCGGCCGTGGGGGAAATTCGCGGCGCAGATACGTGATCCGACACGGCCGGGGACTCGTCAGTGGCTGGGAACGTTTGACACGGCGGAGGAGGCGGCGAGGGCCTATGATAAAACGGCCTTCAAGTTTTGGGGTCATCTTGCTCATTTGAATTTTCCGAATGAGTACTGCACTGTTCTCAACTTGCTATTCCTAATTAAACGATAGCTAGGCTTTTGAACCGTTAATAATTTGTTGCTTTTGAAATTAGATAATTAAGTTCTGTCTTCGTTTTGGTTAATATTTATTTTGGATTCTAATATGGGTTGCACAATCTCCTGGAATGTAGGGAGTGGTTATGATCGAAAAGGAAGGAATAGTGTGTATTTTTGGGTGTGGATTTCTTGGAAAAAATTGCCGCATCGTCCTTCGACTCCTTAGAAAAGTCCTTCTTATAAAAGATATTTGTGATTCCCTGATCATTAAGGTGCAAATCTCTCTCTGATAATGGTAGTTGTATTTCTAGAAATCTGAACACGGGATATTTGGCTAGACTAACATCGCACAGCACCCAATTCCTAATTAAATGGAATGGTATTATGAATGTATATATCGAATTCGAATGCGTTATTAGATTTACGAGTAAACGGAAAGTAAATTGTATAACTATTTAGACGAGAAGCATAGATTTTACTGCAATGAGTATTGCTTATTCATGTTAAATGTTGATTCAAATTCAGTGTACAACAAGACTTGCATGCCGGGTCCAAGCAACCATCTTTGGTTGCTGCTAAGCAAGTTCCTCCCTCAAAAATCATCGAAGAGAAGGTGGACGAAATCTCCAGCTTACCGATTGGTTCCAAACGTGGTCGGTCTGATGGATCCAACCAGCACGAACACTTGATTGATCCTCCACCGCCTGTTCCGACTGCTGCAGCTACCACCCCACCTGTCGCTGAGCAAGTTCCTCCCTCAACAATAATCAAAGAGGAGGTGGCCGAGATCCCCAGCTTACCTATTGGTTCCAAACGTAGTCGGTTTGATAGATCCCGCCAGCACGAACACTTGATTGATCTTCCACCGCCTGTTCCGACTGCTGCAGCTACCACCCCATCTGTCTTTCAAGCCATTCTTACTTCCCATTCCATTTTGCAATCTGATGATCCCTTGCTGAGCCGGAAGTATATGCAAAGCATTGTGCCTGTCAAGGATAACCTTGTCGTGAACAAGATGACCAGAAGGGACCGTGCCAGCGAGTTCGCCAAGCTGTTAGCTAAGGTTGGTGTTCATTAATACTAACTACTTGCTTGATGATTGTTTATTGCTCCAATTGATGGATTCTTTGTATATGGCAGGTGATAGTTTTGGGTGCTTCAGTTGTTGATGATGTGAGCATTGATGGCGACCTTGAGCATCTCAATACTCAACTGGAGGAGGAAGTTCGCCAGTGCACTACCAGGCTTGCTGATATTCAAGAGGAAAATATAAAATTGAAGGCACGTATTAGCGAGCTGGAGAAAGAAGCTACAGCTTTTAAAGATCTTGAGATATCCCCAACTCAAGAGCACAATCAGGCAGTAATCAAGCTGGGGAATCTCACCGCCGAAGTGGAGAAGAAAGTTGCTGATGCTCGTGCGGAAGAGCAAAAGGTTGCTGAGGAGAGAGTTATTAAGATAGCCTCGAAGTCAGCATGCTACTATCATCAGGGCTTTAGTACTTGTCGTTCGCAAGTGGAAGTTGCTCTTTCTGCCGGCCATGTGCTCACCCTAGAGAACCTGAGGGGGTTCTTGAATCTTGACGAGGGGCTGCTTTGCTTGCCCAATCGCATAGTTATGCCCCCAACCAAACCAGATGTGGTCAAAGAAGTGGATTCCCCCTCCCGTGTGACTTCGCAGAGTGCTCGTCCGAACCCTGTCACTGCCCAGCAACGCCTTTTTGGTTCTGGTTCCACCCGATGCCGCTCATGATTCTGCTGATTAAGTTTTCTGCTTTATGAACAATTTATCTTTTCAGTGCTTTTGGTGGAATGGGGCAAGTTCTGTTTAAACCCCATTATTTAGTATGCGGCTGCATACGTCTTTTGCTCCAGTTTTTTCTGAGTAATGATGTTGCATTAGATAGCCCTTTCTGTTTTAGGGTTATTTGGATGAATTTTGTCATGTTGATATGCTTGTGTTGGTAAGTTGTTAATGCTAGGTTTTCCATCAAAGAATGACTTAACCATCTCTATGATGTTTTCGAGAATTTCTTCGTTCATCAACTGTTCGATCCCAATTCCCGAAATGATGTGTCTATCTGAGAATCCTCTCATTCGGCATCTGTTCGATCCCGAACACAATGCTTTGTTTCTATGAACCGTATTCGCATGCGTCCACTTGAGTTTCATTAGAATTTTCTTATCTACTCGCAGAGACATTTGTCTTTGCGTATGGTCACCTGAATTTCATCGGATTTTCATATCTCATCATATATATGTCGTGTCGTATTCGAATATTAATGCATCATATAAGAAAGATTTAAGAATGTGACTAACCAAAATTGAATTATGGTGAATTGCAATGAAAACAACTTGAAAAACATTCTTCACTTTAAACTGAATTAATTGTATCAATCTAGAGAGTTTCGAGAGAGAATTAGGTCCCAAGGGACGCCCAAGTCTTTTTTTAGGGATATAACCCTCAATTTCTTTTCCCTTTTTCTTTCCCCGATATTTTCTGACGTGGCATCTTTATATACTAATCAAGTTGCAATTAACTCGTTTTGTAAAAGGAAGAAATTTTAGGGGCCCTTCTGCAAATAAAATAAATTTATAAGTTATAACAAAACGAAAACAAAAGCCCTAAATCTAACATAATTTCTCCATTTTTCCTTCCTTTCCTCTTCCGCTCTTATCCCGTTCTTCTTCTTCGGCTACATCCCCCAGATCTGCCCCTTTGTTCGCATATCATATCAGCATCACCATCACGTATTTGAAGTTGACCCAAACCACAGGTTTTAGGGCTTGAAGTCGAGCATCTAAGGACTGGGCTTCATGAGCAATGAACAACTATTAAGAACATGAACCCCAATCCTTAGAAGCTAACTCCAAGCTCCAAAACGGTGATTTGTTTTCGCGTTCGTCTGCCTCTATTGAAGAAGAAGAAGAAAGAAGGGGAGAGAGAAAGCAGCTAGGGTTTTGCTTGAAGTAAGGTGTGAGGATGACAAGTGATAATTGGAATATTTATGGAAGAATTAGGTGTACATGCATTCAATTAAATTACCATGCATTCAATACTATGACGGTTGGTTGTTGAGGAATAAATAAATAAAGAATGGGATTTAATAAATAAATCGCACAAGCGATTTAATGAATCGCGCAATCTATTCTTCTTATAGAGCTAGTTTTTTATTTGTTTTAAATATTTATTTGATTTATTTTTTACCCTAAACCCTAAAAATTTGATATAGTTGAATGCATCTGCAAACTACGAACCGAATAATATTGAATGCATGTAGGCCTAATAAATCGCTCAAGCGATTTAATTAATCGCTCACGCGATTCTAGTCCTTTATTTTATTTAAATATTATTTATTTATTTTCTTTATTTAATCGCCTGAGCGATTAAATATTAAAAATAAATATTTCTATTTATCTGATTAAATTCTAGTTAGCTGATGAATCTAGTGCGCGATTCATCAAATCGCGTGAGCGATTCTGGTTAATCGCTCACGCGATTCAATGTATCGCTCACGCGATTTTATAAATCGCTCACGCGATTAAATATTAAAAATAAATATTTCTATTTATCTGATTAAATTCTAGTTAGCTGATGAATCTAGTGCGCGATTCATCAAATCGCGTGAGCGATTCAATGTATCGCTCACGCGATTCAATGAAGAATAGTAAAACCATTAAAACTGTAAAATACAGCATACTAGATATATAAAAATAGAACAACATTCAGTCTGCTTTCATTACAAAACCAGTAAAATACATTACAATCAAACTAAATATTTTATGGGGGAGGAGGAAACTGATTAACCTCCTCCGGATCATATTGAGGGATAATGGAATTAACACTCCCCTCAGAGGACTCAAGGTAAACAACGTCGTAAAAGGACTCGGGGTCTGAGTCCCTATCACTTATGTGGAAAGCGTGGAGGTGCTCCTCTTCGCCCTCCAAAAGGTGTGCCTGCCGCACTTTGAAGATATACATAAGGTCATCATAATAACGGCATCCAAATGCCCTGGCATCCAAATCCCGCTGAATAACCTATGTAATATTAAACATTGAAAAATGAACAAAGAAAGATTAAAAAAAAACAAAACAAAAAGGGACACTGATGAATTCGACTTACCTCAATGGTATTCACACCATAATATACTAGGGGATCAATTTCGGCACTAATACGATTAGCAGCCATTTTAACTCCAGGACACGCCAATAATCTACGGAATTCGTAAAATTTTATCCGCAGTCCTTTCACTGCTGCTACAACATCTCGTGTAACGCCCCGAATTTTGTTAATCATAATTTTCGGTTATTATAGTAAAAGTTGAATTTATTTCATAACGAAAAATATTTATTGCATGGAATTTATACCGAGAGCATTTCAAATTACCGAATTGTCCCTAGTTAAATATTTTCTAAAACTTTGGGGACTTAATTGCATGATTTTTCAAGGATATAATTGATCACTTTCAAAACCTACCTATACTTTATTGCATAACTTAAACAATTGAGGGATTAATTGGCAAACTAGCATATTTCACATTTTTCAAAAATAGATATTATGTTGATCTCTTCCATAAGCTTCCATAAGCTCATTTCATCCAAGAATTGCCAAACATATCCATCCCTCTCTCTCTCGGTATCCATTGGAAGAAAAGGAAGAAGTGATTTTCTTATCAATCATCAAGATTTCAAGAATTATTCCAAGCTTTTGAGAGTTGATCATCTTCATCATCTTCTTCTCCATTCCTTTCATTTTCAAGGTTGGTTGCATGAAAAAGCATGATTCTTGATCATATTTGATATTCTAGGGTTTAGGAATTTCATGTCATATGATTGAAATAGAATTGGAAGCATGACTAAATGATCATATCATGAATTATGGCATGATTTATTCATGAATTTGTTGGAAAATTGAACATGATTGATCAAGGTGGTCATGAACATGATATCTTGGAATCTTGTTGATATTACATGTTTCATATGTTTAAGTGATAGATTATCATTTATTGAAGTGGTATGCATGATATTTCCAGAAATTCTAGCATTTGGGATCAAAAATGGGAGGTTGTTTGCTTTGTTGCTTCTTTCCCGAGAGCTACTCTGTTTCTGCCTCTGTTCTTCATTTACAGAGACTGGGAACGACCGTTCCCAGCCCCAAGGCTATGCGGGAACGACCGTTCCCATTCCTTTTCAAAATATAAGCGGCCGAGCATGGGAACGGCCGTTCCCATTTTGGCCTTGCGCCGGAAGGGCCGTTCCCAGCTCAAAGGCGCGCTTCAGAGGGGAAAAACGCGGGCACGTTTTGGGGAACTCTTGGGAACGACCGTTCCCATTTTTCAAAGGGAACGGGAACGGCCGTTCCCACCTGTGATGCAGAACAAAATATTCTGCATAAATTTACGAAAATAGCCCCTCGACCCGACGACTTCTTTGACCCCGAATTGCTATAATATGTACTAAAATGATGTGAAACAACATATTATGAGACCACATTGCATTTTCATGATCGTTTCGACACGTTTCCGCCGTTCGTCATATTTGGTCCATTTTAGGTCATATCTCATGTATACACGTCGTGTTTACACAGGTCACGAGGTCGTGAACGAGGGACAAGCTCCCTAGAACGTATCCTTGTTGCATTTCGCAAGAAAGGTGAGGTTTAGTTAATATTAGTATAATACCCTATCACCTTTATGTGAACTTTCAAAGCCAAAAAGGTATTTACGTACTTTCTTAAATTCTTTCTAAACGATTGAAACAATTTCTAGCAAATCGGACACTTGCAAAGCAATGCTTGTAGTTCGATCAATAGCATGACCATGCAAAGCAATGCATGTATTGTACCATTCATGATTGTCTAGTGGCGAGTAGCATGATTACACATTGGGCCCGAGGGTACGTGTACGAGTCAACCGGGAAAGCATCGGGCTGACGGGTAGCTCTATACACACCCCTCAACACTGGGATGACCCCTGAATCCACCAGGAGGTTGGTGGAGGAAGGAATCCCGCACGTGGGAGTCATGTTCCTGACGTGCGTAGACTGGATGGATAGGGCTTTGCAAACCCACCATCACCCGGAGTGAAGGAGTTCATGAATTGAATACGTGTACACCTTAACTAAATTGCTTGATCACATGATATTATAACTAGCTGGTAATGATTCACTATTGGAGTAAGGTTGGAGAAGCCCTCACTCGCCAGGGCCACGGATCAATGAAATGACTTTTATTTAATAAACTGGATAGTTGTAATCTCGGGCGATGAGTTTATATTTTAAACTTATATTGCTTTCATAGTAAAACATTACCCGAGGTCACAACGCGCATGTTACTTGTGTTATACATATATTAACTGCTTCACTCAGTCTTCCATGGACTGACACCCCACCTTTCAGGTACTTGAGAGCAGTCGTTTGCTAGGCGGGAGTCGAGTCAGGTCGCATCTCCACGGAGTCTAGCATTTCATTTCATGTACCGAACTTTAGATATTATGTTTTGATGTTACTTTCACATGCTGGATTGTGATGTGAACAACATGCAAGGAATGTTAATGTATTGGTAGATATATTACCTATAATATTACCCGGTGCTTCCGCGTCATTTTATTGCATGTATAGTTTAGTTCCCGCCTAGCTTGTTGGTATTGCATTGTCACCCGTTCGCTATAGCTTTGATTTATGTATGGATTATCCATTTCATACGTGGATTAAGGCTATAGTGCGGGGGTGTGGCACCCCCACGTGTAAGGGGTGTTACATCTAAGGTGGTATCAGAGCCCGGTTGCAAAACCGAGGTTCTCGAGTCGTGTCAAGTGAGTCTAGGTCGAACGGCATAGGATTACTTGTTACGTGAGAAGTTGGTGTTTAATTAAATTATGTGAATTACTTGAATTCTTGAATTATCTGAATTGTTGAGACTCCTTGAAATGTGTGCTGCATTAACTTTATGAAATTATTTGCACACATTCTGCATCTATTAACCAAACCATGCATGTATAGTGATCTCAGTTCAGGATGGATCATGATAGACATCATCGTGACCGGTCCCCGAGACATAGACATCATCGTCATCGCCGCCACCATCGCCATGAGGATTTATCCCCTTCTCCACCTCCTCAAGCCCAGCCCCAGGATTTTATGAACGCCGTGGTAGGGCTAATCGATCAAAGGATACAGGATAGGGTTCCTCCCGTACCACCTGTGCAGGTAGCACCACCACATAACCCTATTTCTGCTATACTTCGGGAATTTCAGAACCAACAACCCCCGAAGTTCTACAAGGGTGATGACATTCAGGCTGAAATGTGGCTTAAGGAGATTGATAGAATTTGGCAACTCATTCCTTGTGACTCCCAGGAAAAAGCCCGCTGCACTCTCACTTTGATTCAGGGCGAAGCTTACTCCTGGTGGGAAAGTACTCAAATCATATTAGAGGCTACCGGAGAAGCTATTAATTGGGAAGTATTTGTTCGAGAATTCAGAAACAAGTTTATCCCTCCAGCTTCACGTACTCGGAGGTTGAGGGAATTTACTGAATTAAAGCAAGAAGGAAGATCTGTGGGCGAGTACATAGCAGAATTTGAACGCTTATCTCGCTATGCACCCAACATAGCGAGTGACGATTTCCACAAAGCAATGCAATTTGTGCAAGGACTCAGACCGGAGATACAGGATGCTCTGAAGGCCGCTAATACAAGTACTTGGGCCAAAGCTACTGCGAAGGCATTGAAGGTTGAAGATTCAGATAACGCAAGAAAGCCTGTTCCTCCTCTCGAACAGGATTTAGTCCCAGGATCAGGACTAGATTCCAATATAATGAAAAGGCCCGTTAGTGATTTGGTTTTACCACCTCCAGAAAGATCTAAAAAGAAGAAGTCCCAGAATAATACATCAGTTTCAGGAAGTACTTCTTCTAGGACTTCGCCGTCACAGTCAGGAAAGATTCTTTGCACCTATTGTGGACGCGACAATCATACTTACGAGACTTGTCGAGAACGGTTAAATTTATGTATGAGATGTGGGGGTAAAGACCATCAAGCAAATATGTGTCCGAGGCGAAGAGAAAGAACAAGAATAGCCCGAGGTATCAACTACATTTCTAGCAACTTCAACGGTGAACGGTATCATTAAACATGCATATCACGAGCATCATGAATCTTGTTATTAATGAAATTATTGCTCGCAATAAGGTGCTTCAGTGTGAAAGATGAATAGATGGGGTTGGCGTGTCTATACTTGCCTCTTTTGTGATAAATGTTTCAAGCATCATTTTGGGTTGTTCCTTGAGTATGTTAGAGAGACGGGGTTCTCTCCTAACTTGTCTGAGAGACGGGGTACTCTCCTCTTTTCCGAGAAACGGGGTTTTCTCACTTATTGTGGAAAGACGGGGATCTTTCACCTTTGTTCAAGAGACGGGGTTCTCTTATAACTCGTGCATTGTTTGCAAACTTGAAAGTGGACCTGGGGACCAGGTCCTTGTTAAGGGGGGGAGAATTGTAACGCCCCGAATTTTGTTAATCATAATTTTCGGTTATTATAGTAAAAGTTGAATTTATTTCATAACGAAAAATATTTATTGCATGGAATTTATACCGAGAGCATTTCAAATTACCGAATTGTCCCTAGTTAAATATTTTCTAAAACTTTGGGGACTTAATTGCATGATTTTTCAAGGATATAATTGATCACTTTCAAAACCTACCTATACTTTATTGCATAACTTAAACAATTGAGGGATTAATTGGCAAACTAGCATATTTCACATTTTTCAAAAATAGATATTATGTTGATCTCTTCCATAAGCTTCCATAAGCTCATTTCATCCAAGAATTGCCAAACATATCCATCCCTCTCTCTCTCGGTATCCATTGGAAGAAAAGGAAGAAGTGATTTTCTTATCAATCATCAAGATTTCAAGAATTATTCCAAGCTTTTGAGAGTTGATCATCTTCATCATCTTCTTCTCCATTCCTTTCATTTTCAAGGTTGGTTGCATGAAAAAGCATGATTCTTGATCATATTTGATATTCTAGGGTTTAGGAATTTCATGTCATATGATTGAAATAGAATTGGAAGCATGACTAAATGATCATATCATGAATTATGGCATGATTTATTCATGAATTTGTTGGAAAATTGAACATGATTGATCAAGGTGGTCATGAACATGATATCTTGGAATCTTGTTGATATTACATGTTTCATATGTTTAAGTGATAGATTATCATTTATTGAAGTGGTATGCATGATATTTCCAGAAATTCTAGCATTTGGGATCAAAAATGGGAGGTTGTTTGCTTTGTTGCTTCTTTCCCGAGAGCTACTCTGTTTCTGCCTCTGTTCTTCATTTACAGAGACTGGGAACGACCGTTCCCAGCCCCAAGGCTATGCGGGAACGACCGTTCCCATTCCTTTTCAAAATATAAGCGGCCGAGCATGGGAACGGCCGTTCCCATTTTGGCCTTGCGCCGGAAGGGCCGTTCCCAGCTCAAAGGCGCGCTTCAGAGGGGAAAAACGCGGGCACGTTTTGGGGAACTCTTGGGAACGACCGTTCCCATTTTTCAAAGGGAACGGGAACGGCCGTTCCCACCTGTGATGCAGAACAAAATATTCTGCATAAATTTACGAAAATAGCCCCTCGACCCGACGACTTCTTTGACCCCGAATTGCTATAATATGTACTAAAATGATGTGAAACAACATATTATGAGACCACATTGCATTTTCATGATCGTTTCGACACGTTTCCGCCGTTCGTCATATTTGGTCCATTTTAGGTCATATCTCATGTATACACGTCGTGTTTACACAGGTCACGAGGTCGTGAACGAGGGACAAGCTCCCTAGAACGTATCCTTGTTGCATTTCGCAAGAAAGGTGAGGTTTAGTTAATATTAGTATAATACCCTATCACCTTTATGTGAACTTTCAAAGCCAAAAAGGTATTTACGTACTTTCTTAAATTCTTTCTAAACGATTGAAACAATTTCTAGCAAATCGGACACTTGCAAAGCAATGCTTGTAGTTCGATCAATAGCATGACCATGCAAAGCAATGCATGTATTGTACCATTCATGATTGTCTAGTGGCGAGTAGCATGATTACACATTGGGCCCGAGGGTACGTGTACGAGTCAACCGGGAAAGCATCGGGCTGACGGGTAGCTCTATACACACCCCTCAACACTGGGATGACCCCTGAATCCACCAGGAGGTTGGTGGAGGAAGGAATCCCGCACGTGGGAGTCATGTTCCTGACGTGCGTAGACTGGATGGATAGGGCTTTGCAAACCCACCATCACCCGGAGTGAAGGAGTTCATGAATTGAATACGTGTACACCTTAACTAAATTGCTTGATCACATGATATTATAACTAGCTGGTAATGATTCACTATTGGAGTAAGGTTGGAGAAGCCCTCACTCGCCAGGGCCACGGATCAATGAAATGACTTTTATTTAATAAACTGGATAGTTGTAATCTCGGGCGATGAGTTTATATTTTAAACTTATATTGCTTTCATAGTAAAACATTACCCGAGGTCACAACGCGCATGTTACTTGTGTTATACATATATTAACTGCTTCACTCAGTCTTCCATGGACTGACACCCCACCTTTCAGGTACTTGAGAGCAGTCGTTTGCTAGGCGGGAGTCGAGTCAGGTCGCATCTCCACGGAGTCTAGCATTTCATTTCATGTACCGAACTTTAGATATTATGTTTTGATGTTACTTTCACATGCTGGATTGTGATGTGAACAACATGCAAGGAATGTTAATGTATTGGTAGATATATTACCTATAATATTACCCGGTGCTTCCGCGTCATTTTATTGCATGTATAGTTTAGTTCCCGCCTAGCTTGTTGGTATTGCATTGTCACCCGTTCGCTATAGCTTTGATTTATGTATGGATTATCCATTTCATACGTGGATTAAGGCTATAGTGCGGGGGTGTGGCACCCCCACGTGTAAGGGGTGTTACATCTAAGGTGGTATCAGAGCCCGGTTGCAAAACCGAGGTTCTCGAGTCGTGTCAAGTGAGTCTAGGTCGAACGGCATAGGATTACTTGTTACGTGAGAAGTTGGTGTTTAATTAAATTATGTGAATTACTTGAATTCTTGAATTATCTGAATTGTTGAGACTCCTTGAAATGTGTGCTGCATTAACTTTATGAAATTATTTGCACACATTCTGCATCTATTAACCAAACCATGCATGTATAGTGATCTCAGTTCAGGATGGATCATGATAGACATCATCGTGACCGGTCCCCGAGACATAGACATCATCGTCATCGCCGCCACCATCGCCATGAGGATTTATCCCCTTCTCCACCTCCTCAAGCCCAGCCCCAGGATTTTATGAACGCCGTGGTAGGGCTAATCGATCAAAGGATACAGGATAGGGTTCCTCCCGTACCACCTGTGCAGGTAGCACCACCACATAACCCTATTTCTGCTATACTTCGGGAATTTCAGAACCAACAACCCCCGAAGTTCTACAAGGGTGATGACATTCAGGCTGAAATGTGGCTTAAGGAGATTGATAGAATTTGGCAACTCATTCCTTGTGACTCCCAGGAAAAAGCCCGCTGCACTCTCACTTTGATTCAGGGCGAAGCTTACTCCTGGTGGGAAAGTACTCAAATCATATTAGAGGCTACCGGAGAAGCTATTAATTGGGAAGTATTTGTTCGAGAATTCAGAAACAAGTTTATCCCTCCAGCTTCACGTACTCGGAGGTTGAGGGAATTTACTGAATTAAAGCAAGAAGGAAGATCTGTGGGCGAGTACATAGCAGAATTTGAACGCTTATCTCGCTATGCACCCAACATAGCGAGTGACGATTTCCACAAAGCAATGCAATTTGTGCAAGGACTCAGACCGGAGATACAGGATGCTCTGAAGGCCGCTAATACAAGTACTTGGGCCAAAGCTACTGCGAAGGCATTGAAGGTTGAAGATTCAGATAACGCAAGAAAGCCTGTTCCTCCTCTCGAACAGGATTTAGTCCCAGGATCAGGACTAGATTCCAATATAATGAAAAGGCCCGTTAGTGATTTGGTTTTACCACCTCCAGAAAGATCTAAAAAGAAGAAGTCCCAGAATAATACATCAGTTTCAGGAAGTACTTCTTCTAGGACTTCGCCGTCACAGTCAGGAAAGATTCTTTGCACCTATTGTGGACGCGACAATCATACTTACGAGACTTGTCGAGAACGGTTAAATTTATGTATGAGATGTGGGGGTAAAGACCATCAAGCAAATATGTGTCCGAGGCGAAGAGAAAGAACAAGAATAGCCCGAGGTATCAACTACATTTCTAGCAACTTCAACGGTGAACGGTATCATTAAACATGCATATCACGAGCATCATGAATCTTGTTATTAATGAAATTATTGCTCGCAATAAGGTGCTTCAGTGTGAAAGATGAATAGATGGGGTTGGCGTGTCTATACTTGCCTCTTTTGTGATAAATGTTTCAAGCATCATTTTGGGTTGTTCCTTGAGTATGTTAGAGAGACGGGGTTCTCTCCTAACTTGTCTGAGAGACGGGGTACTCTCCTCTTTTCCGAGAAACGGGGTTTTCTCACTTATTGTGGAAAGACGGGGATCTTTCACCTTTGTTCAAGAGACGGGGTTCTCTTATAACTCGTGCATTGTTTGCAAACTTGAAAGTGGACCTGGGGACCAGGTCCTTGTTAAGGGGGGGAGAATTGTAACGCCCCGAATTTTGTTAATCATAATTTTCGGTTATTATAGTAAAAGTTGAATTTATTTCATAACGAAAAATATTTATTGCATGGAATTTATACCGAGAGCATTTCAAATTACCGAATTGTCCCTAGTTAAATATTTTCTAAAACTTTGGGGACTTAATTGCATGATTTTTCAAGGATATAATTGATCACTTTCAAAACCTACCTATACTTTATTGCATAACTTAAACAATTGAGGGATTAATTGGCAAACTAGCATATTTCACATTTTTCAAAAATAGATATTATGTTGATCTCTTCCATAAGCTTCCATAAGCTCATTTCATCCAAGAATTGCCAAACATATCCATCCCTCTCTCTCTCGGTATCCATTGGAAGAAAAGGAAGAAGTGATTTTCTTATCAATCATCAAGATTTCAAGAATTATTCCAAGCTTTTGAGAGTTGATCATCTTCATCATCTTCTTCTCCATTCCTTTCATTTTCAAGGTTGGTTGCATGAAAAAGCATGATTCTTGATCATATTTGATATTCTAGGGTTTAGGAATTTCATGTCATATGATTGAAATAGAATTGGAAGCATGACTAAATGATCATATCATGAATTATGGCATGATTTATTCATGAATTTGTTGGAAAATTGAACATGATTGATCAAGGTGGTCATGAACATGATATCTTGGAATCTTGTTGATATTACATGTTTCATATGTTTAAGTGATAGATTATCATTTATTGAAGTGGTATGCATGATATTTCCAGAAATTCTAGCATTTGGGATCAAAAATGGGAGGTTGTTTGCTTTGTTGCTTCTTTCCCGAGAGCTACTCTGTTTCTGCCTCTGTTCTTCATTTACAGAGACTGGGAACGACCGTTCCCAGCCCCAAGGCTATGCGGGAACGACCGTTCCCATTCCTTTTCAAAATATAAGCGGCCGAGCATGGGAACGGCCGTTCCCATTTTGGCCTTGCGCCGGAAGGGCCGTTCCCAGCTCAAAGGCGCGCTTCAGAGGGGAAAAACGCGGGCACGTTTTGGGGAACTCTTGGGAACGACCGTTCCCATTTTTCAAAGGGAACGGGAACGGCCGTTCCCACCTGTGATGCAGAACAAAATATTCTGCATAAATTTACGAAAATAGCCCCTCGACCCGACGACTTCTTTGACCCCGAATTGCTATAATATGTACTAAAATGATGTGAAACAACATATTATGAGACCACATTGCATTTTCATGATCGTTTCGACACGTTTCCGCCGTTCGTCATATTTGGTCCATTTTAGGTCATATCTCATGTATACACGTCGTGTTTACACAGGTCACGAGGTCGTGAACGAGGGACAAGCTCCCTAGAACGTATCCTTGTTGCATTTCGCAAGAAAGGTGAGGTTTAGTTAATATTAGTATAATACCCTATCACCTTTATGTGAACTTTCAAAGCCAAAAAGGTATTTACGTACTTTCTTAAATTCTTTCTAAACGATTGAAACAATTTCTAGCAAATCGGACACTTGCAAAGCAATGCTTGTAGTTCGATCAATAGCATGACCATGCAAAGCAATGCATGTATTGTACCATTCATGATTGTCTAGTGGCGAGTAGCATGATTACACATTGGGCCCGAGGGTACGTGTACGAGTCAACCGGGAAAGCATCGGGCTGACGGGTAGCTCTATACACACCCCTCAACACTGGGATGACCCCTGAATCCACCAGGAGGTTGGTGGAGGAAGGAATCCCGCACGTGGGAGTCATGTTCCTGACGTGCGTAGACTGGATGGATAGGGCTTTGCAAACCCACCATCACCCGGAGTGAAGGAGTTCATGAATTGAATACGTGTACACCTTAACTAAATTGCTTGATCACATGATATTATAACTAGCTGGTAATGATTCACTATTGGAGTAAGGTTGGAGAAGCCCTCACTCGCCAGGGCCACGGATCAATGAAATGACTTTTATTTAATAAACTGGATAGTTGTAATCTCGGGCGATGAGTTTATATTTTAAACTTATATTGCTTTCATAGTAAAACATTACCCGAGGTCACAACGCGCATGTTACTTGTGTTATACATATATTAACTGCTTCACTCAGTCTTCCATGGACTGACACCCCACCTTTCAGGTACTTGAGAGCAGTCGTTTGCTAGGCGGGAGTCGAGTCAGGTCGCATCTCCACGGAGTCTAGCATTTCATTTCATGTACCGAACTTTAGATATTATGTTTTGATGTTACTTTCACATGCTGGATTGTGATGTGAACAACATGCAAGGAATGTTAATGTATTGGTAGATATATTACCTATAATATTACCCGGTGCTTCCGCGTCATTTTATTGCATGTATAGTTTAGTTCCCGCCTAGCTTGTTGGTATTGCATTGTCACCCGTTCGCTATAGCTTTGATTTATGTATGGATTATCCATTTCATACGTGGATTAAGGCTATAGTGCGGGGGTGTGGCACCCCCACGTGTAAGGGGTGTTACATCTAAGGTGGTATCAGAGCCCGGTTGCAAAACCGAGGTTCTCGAGTCGTGTCAAGTGAGTCTAGGTCGAACGGCATAGGATTACTTGTTACGTGAGAAGTTGGTGTTTAATTAAATTATGTGAATTACTTGAATTCTTGAATTATCTGAATTGTTGAGACTCCTTGAAATGTGTGCTGCATTAACTTTATGAAATTATTTGCACACATTCTGCATCTATTAACCAAACCATGCATGTATAGTGATCTCAGTTCAGGATGGATCATGATAGACATCATCGTGACCGGTCCCCGAGACATAGACATCATCGTCATCGCCGCCACCATCGCCATGAGGATTTATCCCCTTCTCCACCTCCTCAAGCCCAGCCCCAGGATTTTATGAACGCCGTGGTAGGGCTAATCGATCAAAGGATACAGGATAGGGTTCCTCCCGTACCACCTGTGCAGGTAGCACCACCACATAACCCTATTTCTGCTATACTTCGGGAATTTCAGAACCAACAACCCCCGAAGTTCTACAAGGGTGATGACATTCAGGCTGAAATGTGGCTTAAGGAGATTGATAGAATTTGGCAACTCATTCCTTGTGACTCCCAGGAAAAAGCCCGCTGCACTCTCACTTTGATTCAGGGCGAAGCTTACTCCTGGTGGGAAAGTACTCAAATCATATTAGAGGCTACCGGAGAAGCTATTAATTGGGAAGTATTTATAGTATCTAATATTTAGAACAAGAATGAATCGCGCGCGAGATTAATTAATGAATCGCAAGTGCGATTCATTAAATCGCTTGCGCGATTAAATAAAGAAAATAAATAATTCTATTTAGCTGAAGAATCATGTACGCGATTCATCAAATCAAGTGCGCGATTCAATTAAAACATAAATAATTTGATATAGCTGAAGAATCTAGTGCGCGATTCATCAAATCAAGTGAGCGATTAATTTAGGAAAAATTAATATTTTGATTTTTTTACAGAATCGCGTGAGCGATTAAATAATAAAAATAAATATTTCTATTTATCTTATTAAATTCTAGTTAGTTGATGAATCTAGTGCGCGATTCATCAAATCAAGTGAACGATTAAATTAAAAAAATTAATATTTCGAAACACATAAATACAAATTTCAATATTTCAATAATTCTAGTTAGCATTCAATATTATTCGGTTCAACATGCATTCAATTGATGTTGATGAAGAAAATAAATAAATAATATTTAAATAAAATAAATAAATAGATGTTGATGAAGAATCGCGTGAGCGATTAATTAAATCGCTTGCGCGATTTATTAGGGAATTGTACATTTTGCGCGATTTATTAGGGAATTGTACATTTTGCGCGATTTATTAAAGAATTGGACATAAATATTATGAATACATACTGTGTAACTTAAATATTGTATTTATCAACTCCAAAAAATATTTCGGATGCTAAACGTAACCTTAAAAAAGAGGTATTATCGTCATCCAGAATATACAGTGGTTCCCCACGCATGAGAAGCTCAATGTAATATAAGGAATAGAGTCCACAATCGCCACTGAAAAAAAAAATTAGAAATTAAATAAAAATATAATAAAAAATTTTAGAGTTAGTAAACTTTAAATGTACCTTCGTTTATTTTTTGGACACGGAGCAAGTTGCAGCTTCCATATGTGCTTGAGGCTGTCACCTAATTGCCTGAACTTTCCTGTGTGGGCCAACAATTTGGGAAAGAAAACACACAGATGGTTCAAAGCAATTTGGTAATTCCTGTGGTCAAGGGAACCACCACCGCTGTCGTAAACTTTGATGACTCCCTCTTGGGGCAAAATCTCGACGGCCACCAAATGGGAATTTCCTGAGTTGACAATGCCATAAAATTTTGTAGCTCCTTCCCATGCACGGCCATGCAAAAATGGTAGAGAACCAGTTGTATACGGCAGAATAGTGTCCTCCTTCCATTTGATGGGATCATTCCAGATCCTTCGCATCACATCAAATGAATGCGAGGCAGTCCGGATGTCTTCTTTGGGTTCATTCACAGGCCTCACACCCTTGGCACCCTTGGCACTCTTGGCACCAACCCTAACTCCAGCTTTGGCACCCCTCGGAGCATTGACAGCAGTATCTGGCTTATTTGTAATAACGAGATTGCCATTTTCACCTGTGCAAACTGAATCTTCCTCTGTAATGAGACCCCTTGATAGATAATAATTCGTTTTAAGATGTTGGAAGAAAGTCTCATCGAGGACCAAACAATCCTGAGCATATTGATCTGAGAGCCTTTTTTGTTTAAGCCTTATATTGGCCAAACACTCTTCCAAATGCTGCAACGAGTGAACAAAAAAAAAAACAATAAAGATCAACTATGCATCATACAGGTATTGACTAACATAAACTATATAGGAAGTTTACCTCGGATACCAACCATTTCCCATTTCTGAGGATGGTTAGGAAGAAATTCGCGTCGAAATCCGCAGTTTATCCAGGAATTCGGTCTTTCGGCCCTGCACTAAGAATCCAGTTGTACAAGTAGCTAGAACCAGATTTGTCCGTAATTTTGGATAACCATCTGTTGTGAGATTGAGAGATGGTTTCTGCGGTTTGCGGACAAGGCAGTTGGGGCTGAGCCGTTAAGGCAGGTGTTGCTTCTTTAGCCTTGACTCTAGCTCTGGCTGTAGCTGTGCAAAGCCTCTTAAGTTGCAGCGTATAAGGTGACAGGAGGTAGGCGGGCCTTCTTTTATTTCTCTTTGGTCTTTGACGTTTAGACCCTTCAACATCCTGCACCATTACACTACGGCCTGCTTGGTGTTCTTTTTCCTTCTCCAAATGCTGCCATATCTTCTCAACAGTTGCCTTCACATATTCAGAATGAGCTTCAGCTTGGTCTTCTTTCTCCTTCTCCAAATGCAGCCATATTTTCTCAACAGTTGCATTCAAAGATTCAGAATTAGCTTCCGCTTTCTGGATAAACTGTTGAATTTCAAAAGGGATTTGCACTGCAGCAGCTGGTGCAGGTGATGGTGATGTGTCAGGTGCTGTGGAAGTTGGGGGTGCGGTGCCCCAATCAATTCATGCGGTAGGTGGTGCTGTGGAAGTTGGGGGTGCGGTGCCCCAATCAATTCCTGCGGTAGGTGGTGCTGTAGTTGGATGTGATGGTGAGGGGAACCAATCCATGTTAGAATTCATGAGATTATCATCTTCTCGGACTGGATGGGGCAATTCATCCCCAATGATCAAAAGGGTGCACCCTTTCAAACACTGATGTAGATAATCAATGGGTGCATCCTCTTCTTCTGAACTTGTTTGTTCATGAAGGTCCCTGATGTAACTCATATTCTTTTCAATGCTGGAGGGCAACAAAAATGGACGTACCTGATCCTGTTACATCAAAAAATAATAGATGTTAAAGGTATTCGGTGATCCATGGCAAAGAAAATAATATAAATTTTGTTCTAACCTCAGGTCCATGGTTATTTAACTTTTGCCGCAATTCTTCAATATCGATTGGGTTCCCTCTACTGTGCATCCATCTGAACATCCTGGGGAGTGGTAGTTTGGACATGTGGGAATCATCATGTTCTAGGCCGCCTCCATAAGAACTTGCTATAGTTGGGCACATTTCGTAAGCCCACGCCTACAAGGAACAAACAGAAAAAAAGGTGTATTATAGATTTTGTTTCAATTAAATCGAGTGAGCGATTCAACAAGTCGCGTGAGCGATTCATTAAATCGCTTGAGCGATTCAACAAGTCGCGTGAGCGATTCATAAATTCGCGTAAGCGATTAAGCTGAATAAGATAAATATGATGATCATAATCACCTGCAAGGCCCATGGAAAACCTGAAACATGATAGGTCTTCGGTTTAGAGTCAGATTATGTAGGGGGCAGCCATTTAGCAATATCCTTTTCCCTTTTTTTTATTGAATCCATTGTCGCCTTGAATGACACTAGTCCCCAAGGATATGAATAAAAAAAATCCAAGTCACTTGCAAAACAAAGATGATCCCTATTTACAACTCTCCCCTTTTCAATACCCAGCAACATGCTTTGTACAAAAAGCACATGTGCTATCTTCAAACGGTCTTCCACCGCAATCTTTTTATTGAATAATAAAATTTCCAAATCAGTGTCCTTCACTTTTGATTTCCATTTATTTCGGAGGATCCTCTTAAGAAAATCCTCGGCATTATTTATAACACTCAACTCATCAGCTCTATCGGGCATCTTACCTCCTCCACAATAAAGCCCAGTGACAAGAGCAAACTCCCTTAAGCCAAACCTAACTGGCTTTTGGCCTATCAAGACCCACAGCTCATTCTCTTTCTTGGTGGGTAGGGAGTACATCATAAGATAATGAAGGAGGCTGCCTGAAAACCGCTTCCAACCAGAAGGCAGCTCTTCGGTATATTTTCTAAATACTCCTTCGAAATTCATTTCGTTCTCCTGAAGGAATTCTTTTACTGGGGAAAGACGCTCCCATGATGACCGGACTGTGATCCTCACAGTTGAAGAGAAGAAGTACCTTTCCCAGAAAGGGCGCATGTTGAATTTTGAAAAATCAATGCTCCGGGTGACCTCTTCTTCATACACTTCCTGTAACTCATTGTCATCATCCTCCGCCTCATCAAATAACCCAATCATACCCATATTGTTCGAATGTCTTCGCTTACTCCTATTTTCCCTTATGTACCAGTCCCCTTGCGCAGTTTCTTCATCTCCGGTGTGTTCATCATCTCTGAACTCCTGAGATGTATAGGATCAAAATACCATTTGTCAATATAAAAGATTTGAAATACACAAAAGGCGTCATTTTGATCGCGTACGCGACTCAATCAATCGATTAAGCGAGTACTAGATACTTCCGGTATAAACAACCCAAAAAACACAGTATATAAACAAGAGAATATAGTATCAACTCCAGAACGAAAGTTGAAAACAAAAAACAAAGAACCATTACGTTGTAATCGGCCTCTTGGGATATCTGCATGGGATCAATAGTGCCTTCTCCTTCCCTTACTGGGCTTTGGTTTGCTCCCGCTGATGACATCTTGTTTGGTTGATCGTAAAAATGTGATAATAATCTGAATATAGGAGAGAGAAAATGGATGAAAACCCTAGTTTTTTTGCTTGTGAGGAAGATGAAGAAGAAGAAGAAGAAGAACAGTCCTTTACTTTTTACTTTCCTTTTTTTTTTACCTTTCTCCTCTTTCTCGCTAAAAGTTTGCTTATAACTGTTATCAAATTAATTAATGATGTGATTGGTTTGACTCTTGTGGTGATATATATATTAAATATAAATAACTGTCAGACAAAAAATGAAAAATTTTAATATAATGTACACAATTGTTGCCGCCTTACCGGACATGTATATTACAAGAGGTTTAATTTTAGAGAATTTGATTGCGAACTACCGTAAGAATCGCGTGGGCGATTCTTGAAGTCGCCCACGCGATTTAATACGTTTTGTGGCCAAAATCAAGATCACCTTATGAGAATCGAGTCAAATTTGTAATGGGGTCATTTTATTGTTGGTTATAGCGAAGCTTGATTTGAATGTACCAATCACAACCCCTTCTACATGGTATCAAAGATGATGTTAGGATTTGTTTGGGATTATGACTAAGGTTTGCAATACATCGTACTACACAGATAAGAATCGCTATGGGGCTCATATCAAACGTGAAAGAAACATGCTGGGGGACTAGCAAAGTAATATAAACCCATATTAAGTGCGAACTACCGTAAGAATCGCGTGGGCGATTCTTGAAGTCGCCCACGCGATTTAATACGTTTTGTGGCCAAAATCAAGATCACCTTATGAGAATCGAGTCAAATTTGTAATGGGGTCATTTTATTGTTGGTTATAGCGAAGCTTGATTTGAATGTACCAATCACAATCCCTTCTACATGGTATCAAAGATGATGTTGAGCGATTTAGTAAATTAAATGATTACAATCTAAATTTCTAAATACAAATCATTAAGACAAGTTACGTTATGGATTTCAAGATACAAATCAATAAAAATACTGCTAAAAACAACAAATTGACTATTATCAACTTGTTCACAATATTTTGTTCTCTTCCTTCTGGAATGAGTGGTGTCCTCCTGCTTGAGACTTCACCTTCATCGTTCTGTGGCTCTTCTATTGGATTACACCATTGAGAAAAGCCATGCAAATTGCAACAATAAAATAATCTTCCCCTGCTGGAATTATCTGCTCTATCGACCACCTTGATTGTAGCCCACTGATCGCAATCCCTGCATTTCTCCTTTCTATATCTAAGAGAACTTTTGCGTGTAAAAGCTGAGCTATTTGAGCTTGCCATGATCTTTAAATTCCTTAATGATAATCAGAAGAATTATATAGTGATCCCCACCAACGGCTATAATTAGGATATAAATAGTGTATAACTGCCATATTATAACGGCTATAATATTTTGTAATATTATCATCATCCAGGGGCTCTTTTGCAAACTCACAAATTTACGCACTGCCCCTCCTACTCAAATATAAAATTGTTCTGTTTCCTTTTGCCAACCCCTAATTCACTTTTTTATCTTCCATCCTCTCCTCTTATGTTGAATATTTCCGCCGCCGCCCTCTCCAATCCAAAGGAACAATCCTTCGCAGATCTGTAAGAGTCTGCCCTATTAGTTTGAATTGCTCTTGAAAATTATCATGTTTGCTGTATGATTTCCGCCATACAGTAGCAATCAATAGATGTTTCTTTGTTTGGTCGATGTAGTGTTTACTCGTTGTAGATGAACTATACGATGGGCAGTACAGGAGAGAGTTTTGAGAGTTTTATGCGTCCTGTGCATAAAAATTGGAAAGAAACCCTGGAAAATGCAATTGAAGAATTATTATAGATTTTAAATCTATAATAAATCTTCATTTGCATTATCTAGGGTTTCTTTCCATTGTTATGAACGGTCTGCACAAAGCTCTCAAAGCTCTCTCCTGTATTGCACGTTTTATAGTTCTTCTACAATGTCTAATGATCTACTGCAAGGCCAAACAAAGAAATCTATTGATTGTTACTGTTTGGCAACAAGTCCTACGGAAATGACGATTTTCATGAACATTTCAATCAAATACGGCAGATTTTGTGATTAAGGAGGAAGACAGATAGATCTGTTAATATCCATAATGTTAATAAACCCCCTTGGCTGAAGAATCGCATGCGCGATTCATTAAATCTTGTGAGCGATTCACTAAATCTTGAGCCCGATTATTTAAAAAATAAAGTAATGGATCAAGCTGAGTGTTTTTTAAAGTGTCATATATCGAATTAAACTCCAAATTTTATTATATTATAATATATTAATTGAATCTTGGGCGCGATTAATTAAGAAGAGTTAGCGATTCAGTAAATCTTGGGCGCGATTAATTAAAAAAAGAGATATGCCCATTTGGCTGAAGAATCGCTTGCGCGATTGATTAAGTCGAGTACGCGATCCATAAAATCGCGTAAGAGATTCATTAAATCGTCTGCGCGATTAATTAAAAATCAAAGATGTATTATACAATTTATTTATCTAAATGACATTCTGTTATTTATCTAAATGACTTTCTGATCACATGTAGACTTTTTGTGTCTTTTTATTGTGCGCGATTAACTAAAAAAAGAGATATGCCCATTTGGCTGAAGAATCGCTTGCGCGATTGATTAAGTCGAGTACGCGATCCATAAAATCGCGTAAGAGATTCATTAAATCGTCTGCGCGATTAATTAAAAATCAAAGATGTATTATACAATTTATTTATCTAAATGACATTCTGTTATTTATCTAAATGACTTTCTGATCACATGTAGACTTTTTGTGTCTTTTTATTGTGCGCGATTAACTAAAAAGAGAAAGATGACACTTGGCTGAAGAATCGCTTGTGCGATTGATTAAGTCGAGTACGCGATCCATAAAATCGCGTAAGAGATTCATTAAATAGTCTGCGCGATTAATTAAAAAATAAAGCTGTATTATACAATTTATTACACAATTATTTATCTAAATGACATTCTGATCACAAGTAGTCTTTTTGTGACCTTTTCCTCCACACTTTGAACAGGTATTGTACCTTTTTCTTCCCTCAAAAGGTGTCCGGAATCTAGTCATCCTTTTTCTTCCAACACGCACCTTCAGTGGAGGTGGCAGTACTTGTTTTATACCTATATCTTCAGGCAATTCCCACTGTAACTCTGGAGGTGTAGGAAAAATTGTCTCAGAATATGCAAGTATGTAGTACTCAACAGTGTAAAATTTGGAGCATAGGGAATATATTCTTTGTCCAAACCCTATTGGGTTTTGCTCCCTTAACGCCGATAATGCATGGGGGCAGGGGATCTTATCCATCTGGAAGACACCACATGTGCATGTCATATTGTTCAAGTCAACCATAACCTCTGCTCCAATTCCACGAACAGAAAATTCATGAGCATTGAACTGTTGTGCAATGCATCCTTTGGATTTCTCCAGATTACTCAGGAGAAGTTTCTCTTTGGATGGCACCAGGACTGTACTGCAGTTGATCATGTCCGTTCTCCGGGTGTGGAACCAATCAGCCAATATTCTTATGATAGACTCAAACAGAGCAGGGATAGGATACTCCCTTTCAAATCGAATCCTAGAATTAATAGACTCGGCGATGTTGCTAGTCAGAACATCATACCTGTTTGTTTTAGAATGCACCCTGCTCCATAACTCAAAACCAACTTCATCCTTCAAGTACTCTGCAGCACGTTTGTGAATACGTTCGATCTCTTTGTAGTGCTCCATGAAATCTTCGACGGTATATGCTTTAACTGCCTTAAAAAATGGCTCAAGGATTGCACTTTTTTTAAACCGTTGTCTCAAGTTCTCCGATAAGTGCTTCGAACAAAATCCATGATGAGCCTTAGGATAAATCTTAGCAACCGCATTTTTTATGGAGACATGTCTATCCGATATTATACAGAGATCATCACTATCCGGTGCTATCCTTTTTAAATTTATAAAAAACCACTCCCATGATGCATTATTTTCGGAATCAACCACTGCCCATGCAATCGAATAGGTATGGTTCTCACTATCTTGTGCAGTAGCCAAAAGGAGAGTACCATCGTATTTACCGGTTAAGAAACAACCATCAACGGCTAACACCTTACGCATGTACGTAAAACCCCGTATGCATGGTCCGAATGCAACAAAAAAATGAAGAAACCTGTTTTCGTTGGCAAGAACCAATTCAGTGACGCTTCCTTGATTCTTAAGAGTTACCATATAACGATATGCATCTATAATTGCATATCCATGCTCAGGTGATCCCCTGACAATATTTTTGGCATGTATTCTGCCCATCCAACATTCCAGTAACTAACCTTGGCCCCCAATTCAGCTTCGACGTACTTTTTAATTTCGCCTGGTGTGGGACCTTTCTTGTCAAAAAACAATGGCTTCACTAAGTCCCCAATCAATTTTGCGGTAGCCTGTTGATGAGTGGTACTTGCTTCTTCCAACCCACAAGTGTGCATCCGGTTATACTTTCTGAGGATAAATCTTTCAGAATTAACATATTTAACACACCGAAACCACCACTTGCAATCATGCGAATAACATCCCAGAACAAGAAGGGACTTTGTAGATTTTATCGTTCGTAATTGGAAGCTTCCCTTACATGCAACAAGGTTGATCTTCATGATGGCATCTTCTTTGTTAATAAACTCTTCATCCTCATTAAAACCTGAGCCATCATCCCATGTATGACTTTCAATCCTGGCCTCTGGATTATCATAACATATAATGGCTTCCTCCTGATTAATACATTGATCGGGCACTTCTTCCTCGACCACATTTTCAGAAGGATTACAACGATCTACCATTTCTTCGTTTATAGCAAGGGTGTTATCGGGAAGATTGAATTCTTGATCGTTGATATCAGGGAGACTGAAGTCTTCATACTGATGCTGGTATTGATCTTCACCCTGAGAAGTAAACCCGCTTGTACCAACATGTTCGGATTCTGTTCCACTCTCCTTCCTATCCAAGGAAACCTTCAAAACGGGCCTCCAACCTTGAGGAGAGATATCGGCAAAATAAACTTGTAGGTCGTGATCAGTCTTTATTTCAGTTGGATAACAGGTTGGAGGTGCACTTGTAAGAAAATATTTCACGTGCACATCATCATGGGAGCAAGTAAGTCCTGCTTGTTCTATAATATCACTTATCAACATTTGGAATGTAGTCTGATTGCTCACAAGAATAGCAGAAGTTTGCTTGCTCTCCGCAACCCAATTCAAACACGTGGTTTCTTCTTCCCACACTCCAAGTGCAAATCCAATAACAAATTTTGACATAACCCAGTCGCCGTTCCTTTAAAACAATAAAAAAAAAAAAAAAAATTAACCATTCATGCAGTACAAAACTGAGAAACAAAAAATTTGATCGCGTGGTCGATTGATAAAGTCGCGTGGGCGATTCCTCAAATTCGCGTGCGCGATTAAAGAATCGCGTGAGCGATTATGAGAAATCGGGGAAGTGATTAATAAAATCGAGTGCGCGATCACGTTGTATTGTCCTTATATTTGCGTCCAATTTAGGCTAGGGAATGTACTGTATTAAACCCAGATAGATGGGGTTCGGAAAAAACTCAGTTAAATCATTCAGTGAGAACGAAGTTCAATAAATAGGTTTGAGAAAAAATTCAAATGAATCGCGTGAGCGATTCCCTAATCGCGTGAGCGATTTATAGAAATCGCGCAAACGATTAATAAAATCGAGTGCGCGATCACTATGTATTGGCATTATATTGGCGTCCATAACAGGTTAGGGAATGTAATGCATTAAACCCAGATAGATGGGGTTCAGAAAAAACTCAGTTCACTCATTCAGTGAAAACGCAGTTCAAAAAATAGGGTTCAGAAAAAATTCAAACAAACCGAAACCTTTCAATACCTTTGATTGTTGTCATTGTTGTTTGCCATTGTACATGTAATCAGAGAGAGGTGGGTGATACTTAGGGTTTTTGAAGAATCAAACGAACACTGGACAGCACTTCGATCGGAGAAGAAATATCAGAAAAATAGGGTTTTCGTCGCACATACAGGAAGGAGAGAGAAATTGAGAGAATTGGATGACTGTGATTTGGGGCCAGATTCTAATTTTGTATAAATTTTGGGGCCAAAAAGAGTCTGCAAAATCCTGACGTGACAACTATTTAATTAAGCTGAGTAATTAATTAAGAGCTAATCAAGCAAAGGGTTATATAACCAATTCTTTTGAAACTAGGGGTTACATAACTAAAAAAAGACTTGGGGGTCCCTTTTAACCGAATCCCCCGAGTTTCGACGGTTTCACATCGATCAATTCAATACATTTTAAATTCATTAGCAATTACTGGGGTGCAAATATAATTCTTAAAACCATCATGCCTAACTGTGAGTAAATATGACTAATTATAGGACTTAAATGTAATTTACCCTAATTTAAACAGAGATGGAGAAAAGCGACAAAGCTCACACGTGTGTTAAATTGCCCCACACCGCCACACTGCTTCGGCAGCTGGTAAGGAGCACCACCGGTGGCAGGTTCGGACTCCGCTTCGGAAACACCCAAAACACACACACACATATACACACAGTATTTCAGTCTGTATAGCCGTTAAAATCTTTCCCTCTCAAATTCCCTCTATTTCCACTGCTCAATTCCGGTGATACTGTTTAGGGTTTTAGCTGGAGTTAATGGGGACCAGGGTTCCGGTGGAGCACTACAATTTGACATCCGCCGCCGCCGCCAATTCCTACATCGGGACCTCCTTGCACGACCTCAATTCCGGGGATGACGTTACCGACCCCGGCGGCGATGATGCCACCGATGAGAACGACGATCGGTCATCCGCTGTTGTTAGTGTTAGTGTGAAATATACCTGGGTTTTTCTGCTGCTTGCCGTGTTGAAATTTGTGATTAGTCACTGAGTTGGAGTGAATCACTTGATGTTTAATTGATTGTGTAATCATATATCATGATCAATCTTGCAATTTCCAAGTTCTGCAGCGTTGTTAGATTTGTTTGTTTTCGTTTATTTGCTGAAAATGATTAAAGCTTACCTCAATTTACACCAGGAAGAAAATTTTGATGAACTGGCTACCTGGCTTGTGAATTTCGTCTTTTAAGTATATTAAATTGTTGATGCATTGCAACTTCTCTTTCTTATGGCCAGTAATGTGTTAAATAAGTGTTTTGAGCTGCATATTCTTATTCATGGGTGGTTATTTCTCAAGGCTGTTGTTGACGCATAAATGATCATGTATGCATATCTGTACTGAAGTAAATAGTATCAAGAGCAAAACTGCATTCATCCACAGTACCATACATATTTAGCATCAATTGCACGTGTACTTCGTTACGTGGTTCATAATTAGTCGTGTCTCGCCCATTAGTGTCTGGTTTGTACAGGTGCCACAGGCCCCTACTCTTTTCCCTTGCTTGACAGGGGATTTGCTTTTTGAGTCTTATGCAGAACAAATCTTTCTTGGATTCATGTGAACCGTTTTCGCAGAAAATCTTTTAATTCTATTAGTTTATGTGCCCTAACAGCCGTTCTTTGGAGATTGTTTCTTCTTAAAAATTGTGCTGATTCATGATTTCATATTGCTAAAATCATAAACTGGGTGATTTGAATCTTGTAGGACTGTATGCATGAACCTTACCAGAGCTCTTTACCACTCCACAGCATGGGTGTGGAGGATGATAGGAGTAGTCTTGAGAATAATGGGACTTCAAGCTGTCCATACTCTATTGTGACAATTGATGGTGACTTTTATATATGTATATATAATATCGAGTTTATTTGACTTTAACTTTTAAGTCTTTGAGATGATCTAATGTCAATCTGTCTTCTCTTATCTCTTTATCAGATGTTTCGCCTATTGAAACAGCTAGGGCGAGATTTTTGGACATCATTGTAAATCATTTTATCGATCCACATGTGATTGAAATGTCGGATTATGAAGCTGATTACATGGTCCAACAATCCTCCCAAGATAATGTAAGCAAGAGGAAGTCCAGAGAGACCAGATATGAAGGTGATTCACGCTATGCTTTGCCTTTGATGTATGTTGCTAACTTATATGAAACGTTAGTCAATGAAGTCAATATGAGATTATCATCAATGAGTGGCATACGTGACAAGACTGTTGGGGTGGCCCTTGAAGCTGCCGGTGGATTGTATAGAAAGCTTGCAAAGAAATTTCCTAGAAAAGGTATCATTCTTTTTGTTCTTTCGATACATATTTTCGAAGTTGTACATCTAAATGTTGCGTTATGAAGTCACGAAAGATTGGAAAAATATTGCACGATCTATTCTTCTTCCCTAGAATCTTTGAAGATCTAGAAGTACACTGTTGATCTTCTTGAAAATATCTTTCAATGATTTTCTACATGTAGGTCCTTGTATATTTAAGAGAAGGGAGCTAGCGACTTCTTTTGAAACGAGATCAAGGTTTCCAGAGTTAGTGATACAAGAGGAGAAGCGTGTTCGTTTCGTGGTGATAAATGGCTTAGCTATTGTTGAAAAACCAACAAAAATTGGTATTGATGATGCTGAGTGGTATGTTGGGATATGATTTTGTTGTTATGGTGCCAATTTTACTATATCTCAAAGGGACTGGTAGTAACTTTTGAGCCGGACGTGCTTAAGAAAATAGGAAATGCTCTTAATTTTATTATCTATCCCTTCTAATATTATAGCACCTTCTCTTCCGCTATTGGTTCCAATAATTGTGAAGTGATGGAATCAAATTGAGCATTAAGCTTCTACTTTGATAAGAGACTAGGTAAAGATTGTTTCAAGATTCAAGTTGATTTGCCATTAGTTTGACATACAGGCAGCACACATCTAGGTGCCATCTTTGATTACTGTTAAGTAAATTCAATTAGCCTTTTTTCTTTTTTCATTTTGTTTTCTGTGTGTGTGTGTGAGAAAGAGAGTTTTACCGTACTAGTTAAATGATAGTTATTTTTATAACTCTATTATTGGAGCGAATTCCTGTATTTGAGCAGAGAGTCCGTGCAATGTTTTTGCATCTATCAGTCATTTTTAAGTTCATGGCTTAGTCAAGAGTATTGGGAAGATATTTGTAAGCATTAGAAAATGGCTTGAGACGAATGTGTTGGGTAATGTTCTAGTATGTTTCATCTCTGAATAGGTTTATCAAGTGTGGGTTATTACCCATGATCCACCCGTGATCCGTGTTCACAGGATCAAATTAATTTGATGCCCTGTTTGAGGTCAAAATACAGAGGATAATATAAAAAGGATACTGAATTGATCTCATTGTTTGCAAATCCTCAATGGTAAAGGTTCTGTGACAAGTATTCTTAACCCATTCATTTCAACATCTGAAATAGGTTTAAGAGATTGACCGGACGAAATGAAGTTGTTGTTTCTGCTAGAGACTACAAGTTTTATGCCCCAAGACACAAATATAGGCGTGTACCAAACTCCATTCCGAACATGCCTGGTTTGCCTGTAAGCTTCTATCAAATATTTTGCTGCAATGCTTGTTTCCAGGCTCACCGTTCGAAAGTTTTTCAATTTAAAGTCTTGACATATTTTGCAGGCATTCCCTAGTCCAGATAATTCTTCTCCAGTCACTAGTTCCCAAAGCTACCGCTCATCAAACGAGGTAAGATATTACTTCCTTTTGCAAATATTGTGGGTGCTGTGTTGTGCGTTATTTGCTTTGCTGTGGTGGTGTTCGTTGATTCTTGGTGCGTTTAGAAATAATTGTGGAGAATAATAGGGATGCAGTTTTTGAATTGATGAACTTACACATCTAAATGGGCAATAACTTTTGTCATCTAAAGTTTAATTTTTTTTCACATTTTACCACTAAGCCTTTCTTTAAAAAGAAAAACAATTCACCATCCAAACAGTGCAAGTATCACCTTCACTGGAATAGTCTGGGAAGCCATGTTTTCTGGCAGAATATTCTGCCGGAATTCCACCATGTTGAGTTGTAAATATTTGACATTGTTTGGAAGGTGAACTGTACAAAAGAAATGTCTCGATGGTAAAGTGCGAGAAATCGCATAGTTCGAATGCCAAACAGAATATATTGTGTCCATCCAAAATGATTTCTTTTCTTGTGTCTTGGGCGTATGCGACTTGATTTCCTAAATTCTTCGTCCATGAGTACAAACCTATATATCCTTTTGCTTGAATTCACAGAATAGCGAGCAGACTCCTTCAAAACAACATATGCAGCAAACACTCTCACATCAGTCTCAGTTTCATCCTCTACAGCATCATCATATTAATCAAAGTTCTCACGCAACTCACTATATGCACAACCAGCAGTGTGTTCCTTCTCCTCAGCTGCCTGAAATGGCACACAATCAGCAGCCCTCCACCATTGCCCAGCATATCGCGTGTTTACAGAATCTCAGCCACGTAGGAGGCCGTTTGCACGTGATGGTGTGTTTCTTATATTCCTCTTTAATACTTATTATGATTTTAATGATTTTTTTCTTTCCTTGTGATAATTGTTTAATAGTTATTTGTTGGTGTTATTTCAGCCTACAAGTCCTGCAAAATACTGTGACGAATGTGGAGCTCCTTACTTAAGGGAAACCTCAAAGTTCTGCTCAGAATGTGGTACCAAGAGATTAGGAACATGAACATGGCGAATCTCTCTCTCTCTCTCTCTCTGTAAATATATGAAATCATGGATTTGCTGTGTGAATAAATCCTGCAAACGTCTCTGTCTTCTTGTTATCATTGTTATTCTTCCCTTTTTGAATTTCTCTCTTCTATGTAAAAGGGCCAGAGTATTTACTATTAAGAGCAATTACTTTTTTGATGTATCATGAATAATTACCTTCTGAGTTCTCAGTTATAATGATTTGCGTGCTTTACAATTTTCGTGAGATTTTCTTTCCATTCTTCTTCATGGCAGTTTAAAAAAACTCCGTATTAGTTTAGAGATTTTTATTTTACTCTTTGAAAATTTATATTACATAATAGAATATAAATACTGCATTCGAATATTTTAATACTACATTATATGAAAATTATACAACATGTTTTGAGAGTGATAAAAATTTATACAACATAATAGAATATATATACTGAATTATATCATATTCGTACTACACATGGGGAGTAAAATAAAATTTTGATGATCAAAGTGAGAATTTATCCAACATTACCCGTTCTTCTAGATAGTGGAATTACCTTTTTTTTTTTTTTTTTTTTTTTTTTTTTCCATTCTTCTAATTAGTGAGATTACCCAATTTTTGAATTACTCTCAATGAGATTTGATTATGTGACGTACAAATTAGATGAATACTAATTATTCAACTATTCCCAATAAAACTACAAAACTTCCCAACATACCATGAAAGTCTTGTCGTAATTAATTTGAAAATCAAATACCGATGGATAAACATTAAGGGCGAAAATAGGATACTCATAAAAAATCAGTAATGAATTTAAGTCGAAGGGAGGAAAAATATATATATTCTCATCGATACATGTCAAGCACCACAGGGAGCAATAGACAGGTCTAGGTTAAGTTCATGCAATTCTTGGGAAGAATTAGACCTAGACTGGGAAGAAATTGCTTCACTAATCTCACTGTTAGAAGACAAATTACTTCTCTGAAACGAGGCATGATGCAAATGCAAAGGCAAAGACAGAGACAATTCACAATCATCTACTTGATTCTCAACCCTCGAACCCTCAAAGTTGCATGCACCGGATACTTCCCCGCCATCCTCCTCCTGCAAGAATGTCGAAAAAGAAAGAAGCCCATCAATATTTCAGTATTTCAAGACTTAATTCCCTTAACTCCTTGCAATATGATATTGTTTATGATAGGCACGAGCTGAGTCGAGCCAATAAAGATGTAAATTTCTCACTACAAATGTTAATTGCGTACTCAAATACTACCACACGGCATTATTTTCAAGCACTAAATTACCATGATAGCAATGTACCCACATTGAGGCATAGGATCCTTAAAAGATAACTCGACAAGAAGTCTTCTTACTAGTGTGTAAACTGTGTATATATATGCACACACACGTACACACTAATTATAAGATTAAGACCAAAACGTTGAAAGCTTCATGCAATTCAAAATCTGGGGTAGTTGAAAAGTCATGACAACAAAACCTTGATGCAACTATAAAGTCAATTTTTGTTTAGTTTTTAAACTATAAAGTGAAGTTAGTATAGTATACTGTCATAAAGGTGCATATTTTATGCAATAATAGTTACCCAAGTCCATCTCGACGTCTTAAGTAATTTTATCCATTTTTCTACCAAAATAAACTATTTTTTATCGATTTCTACCAAAATAATATTTATTTTGTAACTATAAAGTGTTCAAATTGTTTAATTCCCAAAAATGTTTTCAGTGACAAAGCCTACTTTTGGAGTTCGTTTTAATTTTAATCCCTTTTCTTTTTTATTTTGAATGACTACGTTCTACCTAGATAATATACCAGAAATGTCGATTTTATTTTCAGATATGAATAAAAAAAGGAAATATTTTGTTTCATTTTGAAAACAAGTACACCAAATTAAATACTTCTTTTACCTAAATGAAGTGTCAAATCAAGAACAATTTTAAATTGTCAAACTTTTATAACTCAACTTTCCAACAAAATTTAATGTTTATGCACGACGCCCCACAAGAAGAAAATGAAGTGAGAGAGAGAGAGAGGTCTGATCAAGAAACTCATAGTAGGAAGACTACTGTCCAGCATTGAAAGGAAAAGGAGATGAGAATTATTGACCAAAAATCAATCTCTCTGCCAAATTAGTCAATCTTTCCTCAACAAACCCAAACAACTTTACTTAGATTCATGAACCTTCAAACATTTATGAAATATATATCTTCATATAGTTATTCACATAATATGGTAAATACAGCAAAAAAAAAAAAAAAAAGAAATCAAGAAAAACAAAAGCAAGAATGCCCCATGAGAGATGAGACTGTGAGAGAGAGACAAAGAGTTCTTAGGGCATTGATTGTCACCTTGAAAAAGTCAGATTGTAGCACTGCAACAGCAGCAGCAGCAGCAGCAGCAGAAGGGTTTTCATTTTGTTGAGGATTTTGTTGAATGTGCACCACTCTGAAAACCCTCTTTTCTTTCTCCTTTATTCCAACTTTCCCAGCAATGTAATCATCACCTTCGTACGGATTCGTCACTGCTTCACATATTCTTCTTTGGCTGCATTCCAACTTCTCAGATTCAGACAACCAACTCATCTTCTCGATTCTTGCTCTATTAATACAACAAAACACTATCATTAAAACTATTACACACAAACGCACGTAAAGATTCGATCTTTATCTTCATAAAGAACACAAGAAAGAAGCTGAAAAGGTGAAAAGAGAAGATACATATTGTAAATGCGAATCCTTCTTGTTCCTCGAAATTTGAGAAGCCCCATTGGCCATTAATAATTACCTTTTGGTAGGGTGGGCAGAAGAAATCAAGAACTGCAGATCCTCCTCCTCAGAAGATGGTTGTTTCCTTTGCAGTGTAATATTGCATCTATCTGAAAAAGGTTTTTCAAGAAAACAAACACATTTTGCAACAGCAACAAGTTAAGAAATCATGTAGACAAAGCTAAGAAACGAAGTACAAGAATGTAATAATGTGTGGCTTTTAGATAAGTTTAAGTATATACAACATAAATGAAGTAATTAGTATTTGAAAAGGGCTGTTCGTATGATTTTGGAATTTTGCATGTATTGATGTAAGAGATGCTATTATTAGAAGATTTGAAGGGATTGGAGGTGAACACAAGTAGATACGAAAACAGAAAAGAAATAATAAATGAAGTGAGAGAGCAGCAGCCATTAGTTCATACAAGATAAATAAGTATGAGAATGTGGGATATAACGTTGTAATTTAGGATATTACTATATATACATATATACCTTGTCTGCTGGTTTCATTCTTCATGCTTCTGTACATCTATTGAATCAAGAAAATAGAGGAAGAAAATGATCAGGAAAAGACATAAAGGCGGGATTTTTATGAAGAAAAATGGTGTAAAATTACCTGTAAATGGCTTTTAACATGAGAAATGGTGAGCCCTCTAACATCCATCATCTGAAGAACCAGTTTAGGAGTCGCCTCTACAATTAAAATTTAAGAAAAAGATATGGGTTTTATCAGAAAATGGAAGAAGAAGAAGAAGAAGATAAAGTATGTGTGAGAGAAAGAGATTAAAACTTACTTTCTTGGCCTCCAAGCCTTTCGATGGCTTGAACGAAGCAGTGATGAAGTTCAGGCGTCCATCTCAAACGAGGCACCTTTGATCTTATGTACTGTCTCACTCCATTGTTTCTTCCATAGCTACCCATTTTTCCTCAGAAATCCCAATACCCAAATATGATAAAATGGAATTTTCAAAAGATGAGAACAAAAACAAGCGAAGACTTTCTCGGTTCTTCTGGGCAGGCAGAAACCCTGTTTCACAATTTATAATTTTGGAGCAACATATACATATATATATAAGAGAGAGAGAGAGAGAGAGAGAAGGGCAGTAGGCAGTACAGGTGCAAGTTCCTTAACAGGTATTAGTGGGAGTGAAAGAGTATTATGTTAAAATATAGGAAAGAGAGAGGAAAATAGTGTCGTAAAAGGATCACGAGCTTTCTGATCTTCTTCTCTACACGAAATCATTACCAAAATACAAATACCAACTGCTGCGCTGCAACACTCTGCTGCTGCTTTGACCCCTCTTTCCTCTCTCTCTCTCTCTTCAATCTTTAATTACTATGGCAGCCCTCATCAATCATAAGTTCATAACAAGAAATACACACACCCCTTCAAAATACAAATACGTCTTTCTTGCCTTCAAATATAATGTCTTTCTTTCTTGTATTCTACGTATTGTCCAAGTATTATTTTGGAGTTTTTCTTTTTTTTTTTTTTTTTGGTTCACCCATGTGATATATTTAATTAATATTTTAAACCTTATCATTTGAAATGTCTTATAGCGAACTTGTAATTATATTAAATTAACATTCAAAAAGCTACGGTCGTGATAATAATCATGATTGTAGTGTTTTGAATGCTAATTTAATACAATTACATAATTTACTTTGAGACATTTCAAATCATAGGATTCGGAACGCTAATTATGTATATCACATGTTTTTGGTGCATTAAACTCTATTATTTTGTATTAATTGTTAGGTGAATTGCTTATAACCTAATAATCTTGCTTAACTACATGATTGAGTTCAAATCTTGGTTGAAATTACATGACTGATCAGTTATAAATTCTTTTATGCACCACTTCTTGGATTCTTGATATTCACTCAACGAATGTATTAACGAAAATGATACATATTCAATGTTGTATGTTGGTATCTACATCTATCAGGTGATAAATTATAAAAGAAAATAAATAGAATCATTGTATTTGCATCATTTATCCATATTCATGCATCTTTAAAAATATGTACTCAACAAATATCGATCGACTTACATGACAAAATGTATCAATGATATAAAGGCAAAATATAGCATACATATGTGGGTCCAATTAAATACCCATTGCATTGCATAGTAGAATAACATTCCCCATGTTAGTGCTAAATTTTTACAGTGTACGAATAGTACAGTAAAATCTTGAATAAAACTGAAATTGAGATTGCATGCAGTCCATGACCACTAATGGTAGCAGATAGCGCAGACAAGGTATTAAACATTAATTTTACAAAAGAAACAAACAATCCTTGCATTAATTTGCATGGTACCCTTTTGGAATTTCAAACCTTGTTGTGGAAATAGTACGATTTTGTTATTATAAGTTCCAAAACTTGCTAGGGTTATGGCACATGGCCTAATTCCCCTTCTTCTTCATTTCACACAGAGATGGAGCCAGGATTTAAGATAAGAGGGGACGAAAATTAAAATATACAAAATTAAGGGGGCGAAATTTTAATTTTGGGGGGCGAATATATAAAAATTTCAAAATATATATACAAACTTTAAAAAAAAAAATAAAATTAGGGGGGGCGGCCCCCCCTAGCTCCGCCCATGATTTCACATATATACATCCGTGAACGAACGGATACGGACGATGATGCAATTTTGATAACATAAACACAACACAATATAAATATAATAATTTGGATCTTTTAGTGAAATTTTCATTTAAGAAGCATCTAACTAGATACGGTAAAATAAAATATTTAAAAGTATCCGTATATTAAAATTCATTGGTGTTAGAACATGGTATTTGAGGAATTGATTTTCTGTATTCATTGGATAATTCTGTGTTGTAGATTACATTGTACCACAAGGTATATAAGGAGATGTACAAGGGAACAAGAATCACACTAAATCAGCCTATAACTCTAATTACGGGAATAAAGTCAAACTTCCCGTAAATACAATATATTCAACACTCCCCCTCAAGTTAAGTGATCGAGTCGCCGATCCTTAACTTGCTCAACGCCTTTTGGAACAGCTGCCCGGTGACCGCTTTGGTCAGTATATCTGCCAGTTGATCTTCCGATCTCATAAATGGAATTGTGATAATCCCATCCTCCAGTTTTTCCTTGATGAAATGTCTATCCACCTCCACGTGCTTCGTTCTGTCGTGTTGAACGGGATTCTCAGAAATGCTGATTGCTGCTTTATTATCACACTTCACGGGACTCGGTCCCAAAGGGGCTAAGCCAATTTCAGTCATTAACCTCCTTAGCCAAATGACTTCGGCTACTCCTTTTGCTATACCTCTGAATTCTGCTTCTGCGCTGGATAATGCCACAACTTTCTGTTTCTTGCTCCGCCAAGTTACCACATTTCCCCCAACAAGTGTGAAATATCCAGAAGTGGATCTTCTGTCATTCGGATTCCCTGCCCAATCTGCATCGGTATAAGCTTCGATGTCAAGGTGACCATGTCTTCCAAACATAATGCCCAACCCACTCGTTCCTTTCAGATATCGGAGGATGCGTATCACAGCTTCCATATGTTCTTTCTGGGGTTGGTGCATAAACTGACTCACAATTCCCACAGCATATGCAATATCGGGCCTTGTATGAGACAAATAAATGAGTTTGCCTACCAATCGTTGATACCGCTCCTTTTCAGTTGGTTCCCCATTCCCTTCTGTTCTTAACTTGTGATTCACCTGTATTGGTGTCTCAACCGGTTTGCAATCCAGCATACCAGTTTCCGCCAACAAGTCCAGCACATACTTCTTTTGAGATATAAAAATGCCCCTTTTTGATCGAAGGACTTCAATTCCAAGGAAGTACTTCAATCCTCCCAAGTCCTTCATCTCAAATTCCTTGAATAGATTCCCTCTCAGTTGGTTCATTTCTTCTGTATCGCTTCCTGTTATGATCATATCATCTACATAGATGATCAAGCACGTGAGCAGTTCCCCCCGTTTCTTCAAGAACAACGTGTGATCGGAGTTGCTTTGAGTATACCCATATCTCTGCATTGCCAGAGTAAATCTCCCAAACCAGGCTCGTGGTGACTGTTTTAGGCCATAGAGTGCTTTTCGGAGTTTGCAAACCTCTCCCCTTTTAAACCCCTCTGAGAACCCTGGAGGAGGTTCCATGAAAACTTCTTCTGACAAGTCACCATGCAAGAAGGCATTTTTTACGTCAAACTGATGGAGGGGCCAGTCCCTGTTTGCTGCAACGGAGAGGAGTACTCGAACTGTATCTAACTTTGCTACCGGAGAGAACGTCTCAGAGTAGTCAATACCATAGGTCTGAGTGTACCCCTTTGCTACCAGTCGGGCTTTGTACCTTTCAACAGACCCATCTGCTTTATGCTTTATAGTGAATACCCATCTGCACCCGACTGGTTTCTTACCCTCGGGCAATTGGCACCGTTCCCAAGTTCCATTCTTTTCAAGTGCACTCATTTCTGTTTCCATAGCCTCTTCCCATTCCTTATTCATTCTGGCCTCTTGTACGGTCTCGGGAATGACTTCTTTGCATAGATTTGCAAGAAATGCTCTTGCCATCCCAGACATGCTCCCCCTAACTAAGTTTCCTGCAGGGTACTTAGTTGACCGAGACGTACGTTCTGGGGAGTATCTTTGTGGTGGTACCCCCCGATTATTCCGCTGAGGTAAATGATATCTGGAACTGACTGTTACATCTTCAGGAACACAATCAATGGCATTTGTGATATCAGAATTATGAATACCAGACAAAGAAGAGTTGGAAGCTTCTGTTACCTCATTTTGGACATCATGCGAAGGAGGATCAGTGGGCGTGGAGATGGTGGTGGTACTGAGAGCTTCTGTTGTTATATCCGGATAGTGAAGCCAGGATAAGGGTTCATTCCGATTCTCCCCCTGAACCCTTGACTGGGTGAGGAAGAAGTATTCGGTCTCGACGAAGTCACAATCCATAGTGACATGCATTCTTTTAGTGACTGGATTATAACACCGATATCCCTTCTGATGAGGAGCATACCCCACGAAGACACATTTAACGGCACAGGGATCAAGTTTGTTTCGGTCGGTTTTAGGAACATGAACAAAGACCGAACAACCGAAGATCCGGGGGGGTAAGGTTAGGTGGGAAGGTATGGTGGTGTGTTTCTGGAGTACGGAGAGAGGAGTTTGGTGGTTGAGGATCTTGGTGGGTAATCTGTTTGTGAGATATGTAGCTGTGGCAACCGCTTCGGGCCAAAAGTGGTTAGGAACATGGGACTCGGTGAGAAGGGCTCGAGTCATTTCCAGGATGGTCCGGTTTTTTCTTTCAGAAACACCGTTTTGCTGGGGTGTGTTCGGACAACTAGTCTGGTGGATAAGGCCATTCTCTTTAAAAAACATATTCATTTCCTGGTTCACAAATTCTCTGCCATTATCCGATCGAAGTATTTGAATTTTCTTGTTGAACTGTGTCTGGATCATGTTAAAGAAAGCCACAAATACACTGAAAACCTCAGATTTATGTCGCAAAAAATAAACCCAAGTCATACGCGAGCAATCATCAACAAATAGAACAAAATACCGAAACTGATTGTTATTTGAAACCGGAGCTGGTCCCCAAACATCCGAATGAACTAAAGAAAACACATTCTCAACGCGTGTATTACTGGGTTTAAAAGAGGTTCTATGGCTCTTTGAGGTAAAACAAGTCTCACAAGAGAGTTCCAATTGTGGTGTAGACTTAAACAAAGTAGGAAACAATATTCTTAAATACCCAACAGAGGGATGACCGAGACGCCGATGCCATAACCAAAGCTGAGTTGCTGCCTTTCCCATAGATAGAAGTGCCTTTGTCGGACTCTGAACTTCATCAACATAATACAATCCTCCTTGCTCAGTACCACGCCCAATGATCTCCTTCGTATGAATGTCCTGTATCAAACAAAATCGAGGATAGATTAGGACCATGCAATTCAATTCTTTTGTAATGTGACTCAGTGACAGCAGTTTATAGGACAACGATGGCACATAGAGGCAATGTTTCAGTTTCAACTTCGGTGTAAGACAAATTGAACCCTCTTTTTCCACAATAACCAAATCACCGTTTGCAGTTTCAATAGAAGAGGTCAATGGTTCAACCGGATCAATTAAATCAGATAAATCAAACGTCATCGAATCAGTGGCACCACAATCAATCACCCATTTAGAGCTTTTAGTAGTGGAATGGGTGAGAAACACATGCTTTTTATAAATTTTGGGGTCTTTTTCCAGAATATCAGAATTAGGGGGCCAAATTCGCAGATCTTCAAAGTTGGGGGGCCAATTCGTAACTTGGGGCATTTTATTAAAAAGGGAATTAGGGTTTGGGGCATAACTCCCAAACCCAATACCTGATGTCCTCATCTCCTCTGTCTGCGGCGCATCCCTTTCGCCGCCTGTCTCGCCGCCGCCGCTGGAAGGGAAGGCGGTGCCGTGACGGCTGACCACTACCGCCGCTGTACCGGCGGTTCCCCTGGAATTGCCTGCAGCGGCGTCGCCTCCGGTTCCCGTCGCCTTTCCTTCACCGTTGGCGATATATGCCCGTCTGTTGCCGCCGCCTTTCGTCGCCTCTCTGGTGGTGGAGGTCTTCCGGTGGCCCTCCCACCAGTCCGGATAGCCTATCACCTCAAAACATTCTTCTTTGGTATGTCTTGGCTTCCCACAGACCTCGCACACCAACCCGGATTTATCTTCACGCTGTGATGACCGGCGTCCGCCGCCTTCTCCACGGCCGGCGCCACCTGAGCGTGACCCATTCCGTCCGCCTCTCTGATTTCGGGCTATGAGTCCAGATCCGACTCCACTAGGTCCGATCTCATCATCTTCTCCATTCGCCGCCTTCAAGATCTGGAGTCGTGCGGCCTCCCGTCGGACTGTAGCATACGCCGATTCAATGGGGGGTTTGGGTTCAAGTTTCAGTATATCTCTCCTGATGGAGTCAAATTTCTCATCAATTCCGGTGAGGAATTGATAGAGCCGTTGTTCCTGAGTAATCCGGTTGAAGGCTTTGATGTCTTCCTCACACTTCATTGGATTAGGCTGTTTGCGATCGATGGCCATCCATATGGCTTGGAGTTTGTTCCAAAACTCCTCAAGGCTGTCTTTCCCTTGTCTTTGAGTATTTGCTCGTCGGTGAAGGTCGAAGAGCTGCAACGGGTCGCCGCCGCTGCCATAGGTGGTGGTGAGTCCGTCCCACAGAGCCTTGGCGGTTGGATATTGGAGGACGTTGTTGATCAGGTTCGCCTCCATATTCTGAATAATCCAGGTAAAAACCTGTTGATCGATCTGTTCCCATTGATCGAACTTTGGGTCAGATTCGTTTGGGGCCGGTGGGGTTCCGGTTATGTGTGACCGGCATCCTTTCCCTCCGATTGCCATTCTCATTAGCCGAGCCCAAACCGGATAATTGTCACTATTCAATTTGATTCCAATTGACAAGTTATCGGGATTGAACATGGCTTGTTGTTGGGTGAGTTGCAGTGCCAAATCTTGGCTGTTGTTGGTATTGGTAGACATCCTTACGTTCTGATGTCTTTTCTCTTGGTTTTGGCTGTCTTAGGTTTGAGAAGGGTATGGACGATGATGTTACTGCTGAGTCCTCAGGATCTCAACACCGCTCTGATACCATGTTAGAACATGGTATTTGAGGAATTGATTTTCTGTATTCATTGGATAATTCTGTGTTGTAGATTACATTGTACCACAAGGTATATAAGGAGATGTACAAGGGAACAAGAATCACACTAAATCAGCCTATAACTCTAATTACGGGAATAAAGTCAAACTTCCCGTAAATACAATATATTCAACAATTGGGTAAACTTGTTTCTTTGTTTTTTAGAATTAATTTTTTCGTTGAATTATAAATACCTAAAAAACTTATGACATATTGAAATTAATTGGTGTATTGCACTGAAGCATTAGATTCCTTAAGCAAAATATAAAATTTAAATTTTGACTTTATTAAATGGAATAATTGGATTCAAAGGATCGCCTTTGCACATATTCATTATCCAAATTTTTTCAATTATTATTTTTTGGAAAATATCTTATAGTTTGTAATGGAGAAATTAAGTAAAAGGTCGGGTCTATAAAATGTAGCATCTGAGGTCCACTGTTAGGGTTATTCATTCCTACTGCTTTGTAGTATAGTAGCTTAGGCCATAGCTTTATTTTTCTGCTTGTCAAAGTCATAATCACTATTACTGAGGTACTGAATTCTGTCACCCTAATTAGATCACATAATCTGACCAAAAAAATTAGACCACATAATTAATCAGGTTTAAGATCATCCCATGGCCAGTACTGAAACCACATGCATAAGGATTAATTCAAGCTCTCATTCTAGTTTCTACTTTAGATACTAAATTTCACAAATTTAAAATAAAAGATCCCAAACCGAAATAAATAACTCGTATTCACGTTTATCACACCAAACTGCTCATACTCAATCATCAGCTAATAAAGCTAAAAAACTCCCAAAAGAAAGAGAATATTTTTATAATTAACATAACTGTTACATTAGCGTTGGAGTTAGCATTTTGAATTTCAAGAATCAATTTTCATTAATTTTTTATAATCATGGTGTTAGCACCCCGTAGCCTCCACCATTGATATATATATATATATATATGTAAGAATAGTTTTATCTAACAAAAAGATTATCTAAGTTTAGTCATTATTGTACATGCTATAAAAGCAAAGTAATTAAAAGAAAAATAAAACAAAGAAATTCAATTTTGTGCAGACTGCAAGCATCATCTCAGCTCTCGTAGGCATGGTGGCATTAATAGGGTTGGCAGAGGGAATGATGGAAATTCCTGCCCAATTAATGATCCGAATAATGTGTCCAAAAATCAACAGAAGTACCACTATTTATTACCTTTGTCTTCTGGCTTTAAACCAATTTTACCTCCAATCCTTTTTTTCAAATACCTATCATTCTCAAAATATTCAAAACCTCTAATTTAACCAGTCGTGATCTCGAAACGTCAATCGATCATATACCAAATATATTATTATTGTTATTTAGTTGATCACTCTTTTAGAAAAATTTATAATTACACGACAAATATAAAACAATTAACTCATTACAATGATCCGATCGAATCAAGTCGAGGGGATATATGTGTATGTTTGAATGAAGATATATTTCCAAAATAAAATTGGAAGAAAGGTGAAGTCAACTTCACATGTAGAGAAATTGCTAAAAAGAAGAAAGGGGGTGAATAAAAATGAAAAAGCATGCAGAGTAGGGTAGCCTGTATTGCATGGGTTCAGCTTCGAGGACGCCGGTTTTTTTTTTTTTTGGACCAATCATCATTCTCCCTCGATCCTTGTGTGCCTATTCCATTCTCATCCATTTTTTCTCTTATTCTTGAATTTATTTAAGAAAAATGAGCAGTATGAGTTTTATAATACAAAGATACTTTTACATGTCTAGGAAAATATTAAATCACGCTCGTATATTATTATACACCTATTGCATGTTTACTTGGTTGGTTGAGATGCGATGAGATAGATGAGTAATGGGATGAGTGGTGGGATGTGACGGTGGATTGCTCATCCCATGGAGAATATGAGATAAATAATCAACCTTTTATCCTATATCATCCCGGGCCGTGTCATCAATTTCGGGCTCGCAAAAAACTAGTAAGCATAAGTTTAAGTAGGATTATTAATCTAATCCCCCTTCTTCCTATAAAGTAAACATGCAACTAATCTATATAACATTATATATTTGATGAGATCGAACCCCCAATACACATGTCTAGATGCGTGGAAGAGTACATGTGGCATGGCGGAACCTGCGTATTGAACAATTTCAGCGAGCTCCTCATGGGAGTTTGATAGAGAGATGTCTTCTCGATTTGACGATACTAGAATATCGTGGTTGATAAGGAAGCAGAACCGAGAGATAAGGAAAAGTTTCGTGAAGTAAATCGGGAGAAGACTAAAATCTTCAAAAAATTCGGCCCTGTATTTATGTGAGACATAGGTCAAGCATAAGAACCATCCATGAGAAATATATGCGGTTTGGAACACTTGAAAAACCAACTTCTAGCTTCTAAACTATTTTCCTAAATAAATGAAAGTTTTAAGTAATCTAATAAAGTGCTTTTACGGCTCCAATTTTTACAGCTTCTACTATTTCTATATAAGAAGAGCTTTTAGCTTCTACTTCTACTTCTTTACAAGCACAAGTTTTTGAAAGACACCTCTGGATATGCGAACATTCATTATAAAGATGATATGAATAACATGGATGATAAGCAGTGAGTCAGACACAATAAACCATTTGAAATATAATTTGCCAGCGTTTTAACACTGGAAAATAGATGCCAAATAGAGCACAACCATGTCCATGTGTCAAATTTTTATTACAGAATGGTTTGACCATGATGAACTGGGAATCAGAGTTAACTCTAATGTCATTTTACAAAATAACATAAAAAAGGTTGTGATTCAACTCCACCACTTTCTGCCACTGCAAACGCTTCCAACTTCTTCCTGCAACACAACGACGAATGGCGTAAGGCTTGAGAACAAAGCTTGAGCGAACATCAATGTTAAAGAGAATAAGTAAAGAAGCGTTCATAGTAAGTTGTTCAAAACATAAACAGGTTATGAACACAAGTGAAAAATGATATATAATACGCTGTAGAGTAAATTTAGCCAAAACGAACCAATTGAGAAGCAAATTTAAGTGATGCTCAAACATTATTTGAGGCACAATTCTTATTGTCACAAGGCACTGCCACTTCATTAACCCGTAAAACAACTTGAGGCAATGTGAGTTTCTACATTTTTTACCCTAATTTAGGCAAGATAAATTCTTTCGCATGTTTAAGTTAGAGAAGTTCCATTGGTCCATCTAACCAAAAACTTGTTCCAAAGCGATAAAATCCTCCAGTTTCTGCATCTTTAAATCACAATCCAAACTTTTACTTCTTTATACTAATTTAGGCATGATAATATCTGCATGTATTGGCCGGAGAAATTTCAGTTATCTATCAAACTCAAAATTGTTCTTCTGACGCATGTTGTGCTTATCATATAGCAGAATAAAACAAACAAACAAACAATACACTCTTATACTCCCATAGTATGTTACACAAATGCACCAAATCACACAAGCCATATTTCTTATCTTTCTTTTTTGCCCCACACGAAGAACAGGAAACCAGAAGCATCACAAGTACGAATTTGAGAGAGTACTGGCTTAACTAATCCCTGGACATTGTTTGATTACAAAGCTCGAGACCAAGCAAAGTTCACCCAAACTTCCACTGTTTAATAAATTAAATTCAGGAACGCACATATGCGAATACATATCGTCAAATCTAGATAGCAAACATACAGAGACACACCAACACAAAGTACAAGCAAGCAGCGATGATAGTAGATGTTTAGATAAACACCTTTGGCAATACTTTCTAAATAATGTTGTAACAACTCCAGTCATGTAAAAGTTGAAAGAGCAAAAGGTAGAGAGCTTTGAACGTGTTAACATAGTCACTAACGTATATATGACAGCTAAGATTAGATATATGGTAAAACTCTTTCAAGAAGAGACCTGCAACTAAGAGTTAAAATATAATTTGCTATTCCTAAAATGCAGTATAACGAATACATGGAGAAATTCAATCTATAACAGCAGTACCTAAATGAGTAACATGCAATCAACTATCATGTAGAAGTCACCTAAAACTTAGGAAGCATAAAACCCTTTCAATTATCTGGCACAGAAAAACAATAAATAGCTGGAAACAGGCCAAAATATGAGCACGTAAAAACATTAATGATTCGCAGGCATACATCAAGTTTTTAGATAACCATGGATGCAAACATATACAAGCTAAAATGGGAGAGTGAAAGACGCAAGTCAGTAGAAAATACGATTCTGTTATCCATTAAAAGAGTGAAAAGAAAAACAAGAGAAGTCCAATAAACACATCAATAGTATCTCAACAAAACATAAGAAAGTTCACCTATGTGATCATCATACACTTTGAGCATCAACAGCTTAAAGGGTTGCAAGAAGTATACATCACTTAGAGCTAAAATCCCTCAATACCACATATCGTAATGAAAGAATGTACAAAAGGAAGAAAAACCTGAAAACCTCAACATCAATATGCAGCAAAAGAAAGAACAGACAATTCAACAATAAGATAAGGATCATCAGCAGATCATTAAATAATTGACATTCCGGTAACTCACGAATAAAAACCCCATAATACATTCACAAATCCCATCCAACACACATCAAATTGCAATTCTACTAAACAAGAAAACATTAGCACCGAATATAATGCAAACACGAGGATTTCACCTTTAAAGATTATTCATCATCGTCATAGTCCTGAATCAAGCATTGGCAGTTTTAGGGGCAAGGGGAATGGATTGTGGCGATTGCCCCTTCAATTGGGCTTGGCGCTCGCGGATCTTCTGCATCTGCAGCATCCGCTCCATGACGAGCTCGTACTCGCACTTCTCGTAAGAGTGGCGCTCATTCTCGCACTTCCATGGAAGGTAAAACTCCGCTTGCCGGCATTTGTTGAGAGGAATGAGCAAATGGGCGCACTGGTCTCTATATGGGATCGGAACCTTAGCCTCGACCATCTCCTCTTGCGTCGCAATCATCTTCTTTGATGAACCAGGAACCTCCATTGAAGGAATTGCGAAAGTGGCCTTCTGTTTCCTTGATTTTGGGCGAGCACTGTGTTCGACTTCAAATTGGGTATTTTTTTAGGGTTAACCTACGCATTGGGGAAGAAGGGGGTATTATTATTATTATTATTATTATTATTATTATTTTAATTTTTGCTTAAATTTAGACTTAGTAGTACGAAATGGATTTTTTTCAACTAAAATTTTAATTTAGAATAAATGTTAAACTCCCACGTTAACTAAAGTTTAGTGTTTTATTTAAATTATATAATTATTTTTTTATTGGATTATTATTATATTATTATTTGTTTTAATTTAAGAGAGAGAGCTTTTAAAATTGAGGTAACTCCTTTGAATTGATAAATGTAACAGCATCAAATTATATAGCTAGAACAACCTTAGTAAATTAAGTCCGGTGGTTAGAAAATATTTGTCATGACATTGGTTTTCTAAAAAGAGTTTTCTAAAGAAATAATAATAATTAACCAAGAAATTATTCTTTTTATTTTTCTTGGCTTTCTAATTTCTTGTACTGCAATGTACAAAAACAAAAGTTCAAGGACTGAAATCGTGACATCGGCAAAGATGACGTACCAAAACTGTAATTTCCAAAACAGAATTTTCTTTGCGTAATAGAAATGGCGGTACACCATTTTTTCTTGGAGAGCTCATTCTTCTTCTTCGCTTTCAATTCTCTCTCTCTCCTCGTTCCCGTTGATTACAGTAGAGAGAGAAAAAAACCGATGAAGAGAGAGAGAGAATTCATTGAACTATCGGAGGACGAATGGTCTCACCACTCTGATTCATTCAAACCCTCTCGCGTCCTCAAGCCCAAACCCCCTTCTCCAAACCCTTCTCCAGCCATTGAGTCTTTTGCTTTCTCGAAGCCCAACAATAAAAGCAATACTTCAAATGCTGTTCAAATAATCGAGAGCTCGTCCTCCGAGGAACTTGGAAACGGGAACGAATTCGAGGATTTGGAGGACGAGGATGCAGAAATGGAAGTAAATAAGACCGCTGCGACGGCTAGTCGGGGCAATCGTTTCGTGATCGACGACGATGATGATGAGGATGAGGATGACTTTGGTGATGGTAAAGTAGGTGATTTTAGCGAAAATGAGGTTTGGATGTCGGAGGAGGAGGAGGAGGAAGATGTCGTTAAGAAGGCTCTCCGCAAGTGTGAGAAAATTTCAGCTGAGCTGAAGCGGGAGTTGTACGGTACAAGCGCTGCAGCTTGCGATAGATACTCGGAAGTGGAGTTGGGTTCTTCTGCAGCAAGAATTGTTAATCAGGTATTAATAGTTTTAAAGTCCATTGCTTTGGATTGCATAGCAAACAAGAAACTTTTGAAGAATTTGAAGATTTAGGTTTGAGTTTTTTTTTTAACAATTAAATGTAGGAGGATGTGAATGAAGCCTGTGGGACTGAGGAGGATTCGGATTTTAAACCATTGCTAAAACCATATCAGCTCATTGGAGTCAATTTTCTTCTGCTTTTATATAGAAAGAAGATTGCGGGAGGTACTTGTTCTTTTCTTTCTCTTTTTAGTAATTCTATATAGCTCAGTCTCGAGTTTAGTGTTACTTTCAAGTTTTATATGAGATTTACTCAGACCAGATGCAAAATGATATCTCTTTTGCTGCTAAGATGCATTCTTGTAGTTAAAATTGCATAAGTGCCAGCTATGATATAGTTTTAGGGCTTTCACTATGTTCTTTTTAGTTATCAATCCGTTGGTGTGTGCGTTTGTGCTAATTTATTAGTCCATCCTGATTGTCATCCTGGTTGTCAATATCACATGCTTCTGACACTCTATTACTTGGGTGGACTCCGTGGATGCTTCTTGTTATTAACCAAGGATGTACATCAATTAGTAGAAAAGCGAATAGAAAGACAAAGTCTTTCATTCTTTTTATTTTTGTTTTACTTTGTTGTTTTCTTCATTCGGAAGAATGTTTTTGCATGCAGCTATATTGGCAGATGAGATGGGCCTTGGTAAGACTGTCCAGGTAAACATTGCAGTTCTCTCTTGCCTGATCATCACTATAATTTTTTCTACCTCTTAAAGAGATGTAACATTGGTGTAAAATGGGTATCTCAGGCCATAACACATCTTACCCTGTTAAAGCATTTGGAAGATGATCCTGGTCCACATTTGATTGTGTGTCCTGCTTCTGTTTTGGAAAACTGGGAAAGGGAGCTTAAAAAATGGTGTCCGTCATTCTCTGTGCTTCAGTATCACGGTGCTGCAAGGTCGGCTTATTCGAAAGAGTTAAGCTCTCGGGGAAAAGCTGGCCTGCCACCGCCATTCGATGTTATTCTTGTCTGCTATTCACTCTTTGAACGCCACAGGTTCTATCAGGGTGTTCCTTTGGTGAAATTTTCTGTCAGTTAACTTTATTTTATCTTCTCAAATCTGAAATTCTTTGTTCAGTGTGCAGCAGAAAGATGACCGCAAAATTCTTCGACACTGGACATGGAGTTGTGTGATAATGGATGAAGCTCATGCTTTGAAGGACAAGAACAGTTACAGGTGGAAAAATTTGATGTCAGTAGCAAGAAATGCAAAGCAGCGTCTGATGCTTACTGGCACACCATTACAAAATGATCTGCATGTATGGTCGCTGCAACCCACTTTTTTTATTACGAGTTGTTATCATATCAAATATAATTGATAAATGTTACCATCATAATAAGTTCAGGAACTTTCAAGAAAATGTTTGTGAGGATTTCAGTTTTCTCAGACAAGCAAATTTATTGTGTGAATCGAACTTGATAATGGCACAACCCAGAGAAATGGTTTTCCCGTTTGCCACAAGTTCCGCAAAAATCCATTTAACTGAACTAACTCACAAGATTAGATGTGTTCTTGAAAAGAAGATGCCTCACCAACTAAAATCTGCAATTGTGATATTTCTGGTGGTAATTCACTTCTGATGAAACTAATTTCTGTTCTGCTAGCTGAGAATTATCTCACTAAGATTTATAGTTACTTGCCCTTATAATTTTTAGTTCAGTTATTGAATAGTTGTATCAAGGTATCCACATAGTGAATTTTCTATTTAAGTTGTTTTTCTTTAATTCTGAGTGCCTTTCTTTAGTAAGTGGTATTTTATTTGCAGGAGCTGTGGTCGATGTTGGAGTTTATGATGCCTGATCTTTTTGAAACTGGTGATGTTGACTTAAAAAAGTTGTTAAACGCAGAAGATAGAGACCTAATTGGTAGGATGAAGTCTATATTAGGACCTTTCATTTTAAGACGGTTAAAATCAGATGTAATGCAGCAGCTAGTTCCAAAGATGCAGAAGGTATTAAGTTGTCTCTTCTGCTAATTATCTTTAATTATTTTCGTAAATTTTTTATTTTCTTTCTAAATTAAAATTTGTCTATTGATTCTTCTGTTCATCTGCGAGATCTGAATGTGACACTGATTTTTCCGTAGATTGAGTATGTCCATATGGAAAAACAACAAGAAGATGCTTATAAAGAAGCAATTGAGAATTACCGTGCTATATCTCAAGCTCGTATGATGAAGTCTTCTGAATCTTGCCTGCAAAATGCAGTTCATCTCCTGCCTCGACGTCAAATTTCTAATTACTTTCTCGAGTTCCGTAAGGTACTCGAGTTGTTAATGTTTAGTCTGCCCATGTTACTTTATGAATAATACAGGTTTCTAAGAACTTATCATGTTTCTCTCGTACTTTCAGATTGCTAATCATCCCTTATTGGTGAGGCGCAATTACACAGATGATGATGTTGTTCGTTTTGCTAAAATGCTGCATCCCAAAGGTGTATTTGGCTATGAATGTACCTTGGAACGTGTGATTGATGAGCTTAAGGGCTATAATGACTTCTCTATTCACCGGGTAATTAGCTTGTCAAATTATGGAATATGTATTAAATGTCATGAGAAATGCTGTTATATAAAAATTCATTCTAATTCTTACATACATGTAGCATTGGGTACTAAGATTCAATTATACTCCTATTGCAGCTTCTGCTTTACTATGCCAACCCTGGTATGAAGGGAACTCTTTCTGATGAACATGTTATGGCATCAGCCAAATGTCGGGTGCGTTTTATTTTGATTTATTTTGATTATTAATTTTCTTTTGTACTAATGTGATGAGCCCAACCCATACTTGGGTGATTTTCAACTTGTTTTGCTTGTAATAATGACTATAAATGGTTTTACATGTGGCATAGGCATTGGCTGAACTTCTCCCTGCACTGAACCGTTCTGGTAGTCGTGTACTTATTTTTAGCCAATGGACTTCAATGCTTGACATATTGGAGTGGACATTGGATGTTATTGGGGTGACTTACAGACGCCTCGATGGAAGGTATGCTTGCCATTCTGTTAGTTTTTCTGTCAGCTTCCATTGCCTGATTGATACAGTCTGGCATTGCCCAAGTTAGGACTGATCCCTTCAGTAGCTAGATAATAAATAAATAATTATGCTTTTCAGAAGTCGATCTATGATTGTACTCATTTAAGTTGTCTCTAGTGTTCATGGACCTACATAAATGAGGGGTTGTCTTCAGCGACTCCCAAATGAAGATGAACATGTATTAAGAAAATAGAAGTTTTGAAGTGCGACAATCCAAATGACTTAATAATTGATTGATGAGCTGGACAACCATTATTCTCCAGTATAGTTGTTAGCAGCTTGTTTTCAGCCCATCTTTTCTACTTCTTGCCACTACTGAAACAAGAGCTGTGAAACCTGTTGCTCTCGTATATTTATACCATATTGTTGTCAGTACACAGGTGACAGAGAGACAAACAATTGTGGATACCTTCAACAAAGACGCTTCGATATTTGCATGTCTGTTGTCCACAAGAGCCGGAGGGCAGGGCTTGAACTTGACTGGAGCTGATACTGTTATAATTCATGATATGGATTTTAATCCCCAGATTGATCGGCAGGCTGAAGATCGCTGCCATCGAATTGGACAAACGAGGCCTGTCACAATATATAGGTAAGCCCTCATTTTCAATTTTTGTGCATAGGGAAATATAATGCATGGGGCTAAGAATGATTCACAAGTTGTCATAAAAGCAGCAAATTTCAAGTATAGTGCTAGAATTGATAACACATAGAATGCACATTGGAATAACATGAAATTATAATGGCCTTATCGGTACCTTGAAGCAACTTTAAGACTCGAGACATGAACAAGGAAAATGGGAATAAAAGGTTTTCACAACCTGAAGGTATCAATTTTGAAAGCACTTTGAAATGATATATATATTCTTTTAGAAAAGTTAAGATTTTCAAGAAAGAGCACCAAGGATATTAAGGTAACCTGAAGGTATCAATTTTGAAAGCACTTTTGTGCATTCTACTTTTCTTTAGCACTTAGGAGTGTTAAGAATATGCTTTTAAGGAGAAATAAGCTTGAAATTGAAACATTGTCCAAATTTTAGCTTCAGCATCTGGTTTTTAGGTTATTTTCATAAATAAGTAGAAGTTTGCTTAGAGTAACAAAACTGCAAACTTTTTACACGCCTCACTTTCACTACTTCAGCTCCTCCAAAAGCGAAAGCCCTTGCAAACACTCACGTAGTCAAAATACCCGGCGTTTTTATTTTTAGAAGGAGATATGTGTTTGTTAGTATTTATTTTGATTCTTATTTTTGCAAGGCTTGTGACAAAGGATACGGTCGATGAGAACGTCTACGAGATTGCAAAAAGGAAGCTAATACTGGATGCTGCTGTGTTGGAAACCGGTGTAGAAGTTGAGAATGATGGTGAGATGCCTGATAAGACCATGGCTGAGATACTGTCAACACTCCTGTTGCAGTAAATCTTCTCCCTCTTGGCAGCAATGCTATTCATGGCACATTTAGATTTCTCCCATGCTGTAAGAAGCTTAAATGTTGTGTTAATGCAAGTGTCTTACACAAGTATATCTTTTTCTCCTAGTACCTTGAATGAGAGCATAGAATTGGGAAATCTCTCTATGTATACACTTATACGAAGCCCAGGAAAAGTAAAAGATCGAAAAATTCTAACTCCAAACTCCGATTTTTTTCCCTTTTTCTTCCTTTCTTAGTTTTCATTGTGGATATAGTCTGAAGTTAATTTACGTGATGGATATATTTGTATCATACAAACTCCACTGATAGAGCATACTTTTCAGAAACTAAGAACTAAGCTCTTTACTATCGGTTCAAAACTTTATGTTGCATGAATACAAACATGATATGGATATGGTGATGTGAGTTTTTTTTTTTTTTTTTTAATTTTTTATGTGGGGAGTGTCGGATACGATATTCGACACGATACGAAAAATGATATTTTTGGAAGTATTGGAGTTTAAACTAATAATAACTTTTCTGTATGTCCATGCGACTCTTTTTTATCTTTTTAATTACTTGTAAGATCGAGGCCTGAGTACCCTTTTGTATTGGCCCGTCGTACTATCAGGTTTATTTACCGAATAAGTTGGAATTCATAAGCATTGGGGATATAGTTTGAAAAGAAAATATTAATTTGTTGATTATTATTAGCTAAAAACAGATGTTTTAGTATAATTTGAGAATAAAGTCACTGTGATTGTGAACTCATAAGATCTTCTTAATCTTTAAAAAATATGGTTGGTAGTTAAAGTTAAATATTTATTATTTCTAAATTCTAAGACTATTTTTCATTCTTGAGCAAGGTCATGCTAATTTTCTCTGTATATTAGGAACAAAATGATTATTTTTAATAGATGACTATAGTAACTCCACATCCAATATGTGTGTAAATAAAAATTTATTATTATTAGAAAATATATTAAATTAAATTCTTAACATAAATATTTATAAAAATTATCTTTAATATAATTAGAAATTTATAATAAATAAATTAAATAAGATAGTACTTAATTAGTAAAAAATAATAGTTAAATAGAAATTAATATGAGATAAATTAAAAATATAATAGAAAAAATTAAAATGAGCTAAGAGAAAAAAATATTTTAAAGAGATAAATAAAAAATAATACTTGGAAGTGGTAAAAGTTTAGAGTTCGGCTATTTTAAAGTTCTCTAACTTAATATAATAGTATAGATTATTCGCAAACTCTAGAACATTTTCCTCTTGCATGGCGTATTTCAGATCTCCTAATTTTCCATGCATATGATGGAACGCAACAATTTTGGGTATGAATATCGCTACCAATTTTGGTTGGACGATGATATAACTCCCCGGCCGCGTAAACTTACACCGTCAGCCGGAGAGAAAACCGTCGTATTCGAGATGAGAACGAATTTCATGGTGAGGACAACCGAAGGAGTTGAAGAGATACTAAATGGCTCCCCGGTCGAAGAAACCATTTCCAAGAACTCTTTGTTAAGTACTATGGGTCGCAGGCTAGATGAATATTGGCTTCCTATCGATGGTTTTGAAAGATTTATTGACGAGGCCATGTCTTTCACCAAACAAAAGGCGGCGGCTGATCATGTAATCCCCGTCGTTGTGGTGTTCGACGTCTGCACCGTGCAAATGCCGGGGGAGGCGGTTGTTGCCGCCAGGGAGCGGGCAATCAGGCCAGAGTACTTGGTGCCAAAGTATTTAGTTGTGTTTGAGGAGACTTTGAAGCAGTGTACTTGTTTTGATAGGAAAGGTTTCATTCTGATTTATTTGAAAGATGTATTCAAGGGACGGAGTAGAGTGAAAGATGTGGATGAGGGATTGAAGGTGATGAATGTGTCATGTGTGCGGTATTTGCGGGCGTCAACCCACATTGGGGGCTCTGATATCGCATCTCAATTGCAACCACGCTTTCCATACGCATTGTGTCGTCAACTGGATGGAGTTTAACGACACTTGCCCCACATGCGGTGCCGAAGACCACACTTATCCGCCATTTTTGTTCATGAAGTAGGAATCTGTAATCTGCACTTTTGGCCTATGATAAGGTCTAATAAGGTGGTCTAATTTTACAATTTTACATGCAATATATAAAAATGGTGTTCTCTGCATGCCTCTGATCTTTGTCCTTGTTCGGAATGATGTAAACATAAGAAGCTTAAATGTCTGCTTTAATTGAAGTGTTATTTATGCATGAGAAGTATAAATGTTGTGTTAATTTAAGTTTCTTGAAGTTCAGATGCTTTAAGTTTCTTAATTAGTGATCATCCTAGTGCCTGAAAAAGTAAAACTCTGAAATTTCTTGCACCCAACTCCGGGTTCTGTTCTTTACTTCTTTTACTTGATGGATATATTTGCATCATACGAAATTAGTAAAGTAGTAACATACTTCCTAGTAAATTAGCAACATACTTTCTCAGAAACTAAGAACTAATTTTTCTCTTTACGATCCGTATAAAACTAAACCAATAAGAGTTTGTCTATACATCTATGCAGTTGGACATAAAACTCAATTGAAAATCAATGAATAATAGAAGAATATTTCAACTTACATATCATCCAATGTTTAACCATTATTTACATAACACTTTAACCACATTTCAGAAGGGGGTGGTATGACTGATATTTACAATATGAAATGAAAAGGAGAGTTTAACCAACTTCAGCATTGGGATCCAATTGCTTTTCGCTAACAAGCACACCTTCATCCCACAACTCTTCAGACCTGTGGGGCATGAAAATCTACGCATAAGTGTGCATCTTTCTGTCGCTTCAATTTTAAAGATTTCGATGGAACTTCATTAACATCAGCTTTTACAAGAGTAAGAAATTTAAGAACAAAAAGGAAGAAGAATGATACTGAAAATCGAACCTCGTCCCATCAACATTAATACGAAGAAAGTTGCCGTGTCGCCATCCCTCTTTGAAGTGGCCGAAGAAAACATCACCAAGCTTTGAGTAGAAACGCCCTTCTCCATTTGCCTTTCCCTTCCAAAAGTTTACAAACCATCTATCCCCAGTATGAAAGTAAATCCAACCCTAGGTATGAGACAAAGACACAGAACAGAATAATTTAAACATCATAAATGGACACTTTATTTGATTCAACTTGATTTCAATAGAAAGTGAAGCAGAGCTGAAATAAAAATTTCATAGACTAAAAATTGATTTCATGGACACCATTGGATCAAAAAAAGAGGATACTGAAAATTTGAAATTAATTGGGATCCTGCTAAAGTATAATTGGTGCAGAAGCAAAAGTAGACAGCAATACACATGCAAAGCATCAAACAAATTAAATACAAATCAAAAATTAAAAATTGCATCCAACGTACAAAAATCAGTGATTGAATATGAATCAGAATAAAAGTTCCATGGAGATCAAAAGAAAAAAAAAAAGTTTCATGAAACAACAGCATACCTTTCCATGCATGACATCATCCCTCCATGAGCCCTGGTAGACATCCCCGTTGTTGAAGTAGAAAGTTCCGGGACCAGATCTCTTGCCATAACGCCACATCCCATCATAGATGCTTCCATCACCAAGCAGTAAGCGGCCCTGAGAGACTCATTATTTATGTTTGTCATCATTCCTAAGCAACTGCATTAGTTGAGTTCTTACAAGCATTTTAGGTGATGATCAAAGTACCTTTCCTTCAGGAAGTCCTCCTTGGGCCCGCCCCCTGTATATTCCTCCACGATATTTCATTTCCACCACACGGTTCCACTTCTTCTGAGTATCTCTCTCTGATTCCTTCATATAATGGATAGGCACAATTCAACTATAAGCAGTTGGAGTAACTCATAAGGAATATATAGAAAGAATAATTGAAGGAATCTTTGGTGGAAGCAAAAGTAGAGCATAATTCATAACTACTCAGTCAACATAATTCATTTCTTAGATAAACAAAACAATTGCATGATAGAAATTAATACGGACAAGTAATGATATTTTCTCTAATTCATTTGACGCTAACAAAAGCTCTTAAGCTCTTCTTCACAAATATCTTCAGCTTCCAGACTAAAGCTCACCAGGAATAAGGTTTTACAAAGCTGCCAAGCCAATAGAAAGCTGATATATATTTTCTGGTAAATATTGACAATAAAACACGTGGTTTGACATATGGGAGAAATTTCCATTTCTCCAGAATAAGCATACACCAACAAAAGCAAGTAATGGAATTTACCAACATGGATGCAGCACGAGAGGAAAGCACTCCCTGCTTTTTAGAATTACTTGTGTGATTTCCTTTATTGAATGAAGAAACATTATTGTTGAAGTCAGTATCAGTCAATCGAGACCAAGACACACTTGGCCCGGCATTATGCTGCCTCTTTTCATTGTCTTCAAATTTCCATGCAGCTCCGTGCTTATTGTTAGAGATTAGAGGAGTATCTTCCAATTTCTCAGGATATTTTATCCCCACAGGAAGTTTATAGATGCTGACACTGTCAACCAGGGCACTTGTATCTGTAAAAGTGGTCCCATAATTGGACAATTCAGTAGAATAACCTGGTCCAAGATTTCCTCTAGTAAGGATCTCCCTTTTGAAGCGGGTTCCTGTACAAGTAAAAGCCATTCCAATGAATTAGTATGTGATAAATTGACTGCTATAGTGGCCATACAACTGATGCGGTGTCATCATTAATTAAATAAAACCAAGGGACAATCATAATCACTATTCGCTGAATGATTTTGTAGCAAAATTGTAATCACTACATGTAAAAGTTCTTACCTTCAGTATTAAACTCATAATTGGAAGAATCAAAGTTGGCTCCTGATAATTCTACCTCACTTTCTCCAGAACTGCTGTGATCACTACATAAGAAGAGTTTTGTCAATGTCAAACAGCATTTTTGAAAATATGTACGGTGAAAACTCAGATGTGCAAGGTAGAACCTTAAAGAGTAGAATTCTTCATCTGGATTATCAGACAGTGGTTGCATTTTATCAGAGAAAATGGTAGTATCTTCAGTTGCACCATCTAAGGAATTTGCATTAGGCGTATCACTGTCGACGAGTGGATTTATCACATCCGAAGCATGTGGATTCTTAGACAAAAAGGATTTCTCAGAGTTACTAGTTTGCTGATATTTCTTCTTGAAGATGTTGAGAAAAAAAGGGAAATGTTGACCCAGGCCAGAAAATATGCCATTTCTGGGAGCCACTGGTTGTTTGGTGTATCTGTAGCGCATCACACAAACGAGGATAAATGAGTAGAAACTAAATAAGCTCTGAAATTGAGTCAAAGGAATCAAACACTGGCCAAATGTTTTCTTTGTTTAACACGAATGAAAAGTCCAGCATTACTCAGTTGGTGCAGACCATTCCATTTCATGATAAAGTCAAGTTGGCCATCAGAGCTTATGTCCCTTAAATATCAGAATATAGAGCCAAAAGAACACGAGTTGGAGGGAAATATAGCAATCGAATAAGTTTAGTTCACTTTACCCGAAAACAATTACAGTAGCCAGTACTGTTTTGGAATCCAGATTGGGCTCATGTACTATAGATACGATAATTTCACCTTTGCATCTGGTAATTGAACGCAGAGTATGCAATATATTGGTTGTGTCACTGCTATCTACCACACCTGAACTTGCAATGATGCATAAAAGTACACCATCAAGGTCCTGCCATAAAAATAGCAATAGAGGAAGCCTTAAGTGGAAAAGGAGAAATCAAATGGGAGAGAAAGTATTATATTGCAGAAAAACGTCCTGAGAAATTAACCAAAATGTTGTCAACAAATATGAAAGATGAGAAAGAAAATAGTCAGTGAAATACAACCACCAAAAATGATTGAAATTATAAGTTGAACCTTTATGTCGACACCCAAGAAAGTGCAGTCATTTATAGCGCATAAAATAGAAGTTTTGACATTGTAGCCAGAACCATATCCAATTCTTGCTTCATTGTAACTCTCAAATATCTGCAAAATGATAAATATAGTTTAGTAGATGAAGGAAAAGGTTACACAGAACAACTGCATCATGTGAAGACAGGGAATGTGACTAAGATGAAACTATTGAGAACGCAGGTATATATATATTACTGAAAAAAGGAAGGAATCATACAAGGCTGCAAGGGGCCTTACTTCTCTTAACTCTGGAAACTGGAGTTCCCTGGTTAAATTATCCTTTGAGTTTAGAATCTTTGCGTGCTTCTCCTGTTAATGACCATAAAAAACTTAATTCAAATTCTAAGCAACGAATATAGAAGGCATTTGCATATGGAATGTCAAAATCTTGAAAACAAAATGTGACGAGTTTGCTTACATACAGGCAAAAGAAGGGAAATGGCATTCAAGGCCATCAAAACAGCATTATTAGAAGTCCTCAAAGCCTCATCCAGTGTTACCAGGTCATTTTCTAGAAGTGTATCAGTATCAAGAACTGCAGTCATCATACAAAACATGCATGAATATTAATCCTTTATTCTATTCCAAATCTAACTGCTTTTGTTAAATATCCATTACATCATCATTCCTACAGGAAATTTTAAACGACCAAAACCTTTCAAAAGGAAGGAAAGGTTTTGAACAACTTTTCTCACAACTAGGTCGGGGTACAACATGATCAACCCAAGAAAACAACTTACCGATACAAAAATTTGCCTGCTTTTGAAGTTTGTCCACCAAATCATTGACCTACAGAAATCACGGAATCATTTCATTGAGATTTGAAGTTGTGATATTATAGAGTAGATGTGCCTAGACCAACACAGTTTAACTGCATGTAACTTCATTTTAAGCTTGAGCGTTTAATATATCAGACTTAAGGGATTTATTAATGAATGAACAAAATTATATCATAAACCAAAAGGGAGAAGAATGTGCCTCATCTTGGCGCCTTTGTCCTTCAAAGCTAAATGGCTTCAATATTATGCCCACCACAAACCCATTTCCAGATTTGACGTTGCTAAGAACCTCAAGTGCTGTATTGTGATCTGAGCCATAAGCAGCACTAACAACCTAACCAAACACAAAGAATTAAACAACTTGAGTAAAGATATATATGTTCTAACACCCAGGCAACAGAGAAATGGGCATATAGAAAAGGAGGGACAAGAAAAGAAAACTAGAAATTTCTTTTCACATTCTCAAAGAAAGAAGAGACTGGAGAAGTAAGAATGCCATCTTGCCAGATGTATACTTCTGATGGCAATGTCTTTATCCTGGAATCAGAAACTAACTTAAAAACTTGACTTTAATATGATGTAAGCTAATCTGAACTTTCATATTAAAATCAGTCACTATATTGATTGAGATTCCGACGCACAAATTCTGATAAATTTGATATATGATATTTGTAAATCATATGTCAATGGAAGTTTCTTTATAGCTCTAATTATGCAGTAATCTCCCCCAGAACTAAAAAAATACACACTCCACAAAGTTCCGCAGAGACAGAAGGGGGTTAAGTAGGAGATAGTTATTAGGGTGAGAGGCAGGTAATGTACAAACAAGTATAACAGCTCTATGGGATGACTGCCACGCCGAGAAATCTTCCAAAGTTCTTGCACTGTTATCTGCAAAACCAGAGACAGACTGAGCAAAAGACAGGTGCAACTTGCAAGAAGGAACGGCAAACAAGATCATAAGAAGCTAGGAAAGTATATGCTCAGTAGAGAGAAAAATTCTAATTATTCTAGCATCAGAAAAAAAATAATAACATAATATTTATTAGTCATATACAACTTTCATTATTTATGAATTTCAGAAGAAGACTTTCCACCACCACCACCACCACAACCCCAGAAAAAAGGAACACACACACACTTGATATAAATCCAGAAGCGACGGTACATATGCATTTTGTAGCTCCTGAACTTTATTTGGTTGCTTAATCTGGAATGTGATTTGCATCATTAAGATCAAGAATAGAAGTATAGAACACTCTGTTGATATAATTTTCCAGACGTTAGCTGATGACTTTGGCAGAAGAAATAGATATTCAACCACAGGAAAGAATAGGACAACCCAATCCAGATGTTTTGACCTTGGCTAGTAAAACGTTGTTGCAGCCGCGCCTGTTCTGAACCAGAACCAAGAATATTCCTGTTATATAGTGAAAACTGGGGTTAAGTAGAGAAGGCACATTATCTAGTGGCTGAAAGATGAAGTTAAAGATTCTCATCAAAAGATTACAAGCGTGTAATTTGTAAATGCAAAAAAAAAAAAACATAAAAAAACTTTGCAACACATATATCCTATAAGGGAGATCAAATATTCAATATCCATTCTCTTTAACAATTTAAAGTTTAAACGGCATGACAACATGATTTGGTATTCAAAGAAAATGTCCTGCCTTTGAATCCTACAGCCATTGACCTATGAGAAAAAAGGTTCACATGCAGAACCTGTCTAGCTGTAAGGGCGCATGTTGAAGACATTAAAGATCTAATGTATCTCATCTCTTCCAAACTACTTATAGATTATGAATTCTTCAATATATCAGAAACAAAATGAAATTAATGTCATCATTATTCAAAAATAATTGACAGTCTAAGTTAAATGTTCAGAAGCACCTACTGAAAAACCACGTCTTCAATGACATTCTACTTAGACAGCAGATGAGAAACTGGCAGGGTAAGAACGCAAAGCAATCCTTCCCCAAAAAATTCGACACACACATATAGATAATAAAATTAGTTCAATGGTTCTGTCATGTTCAAGCTCTGCACATCCTGAGACTTAAATCCCCCCCAAGCACACACACATACACGAAAAAAAGGTTCTTTTAAAGAGAGCATAAAAATTGAATGCTACAATAAATGAAAAACGATTAGAGCAGCTAAATATACCAAAATCTCAAAACAGGAGAGAGGATAGGCGAGCCAGCACAGAAATCCAGCACAGCATCTTTCCTGCTCCCAACTACAATCACTTCCACGCACTCCTCGCAGTCCTCCCACGTATTCCCACCGCCATTGTCACGACCACCACCACCACTGTCATTAGTTACTTTCACGCAAGTGCAATTCAATTTCACTGCAATCGAACTTGAATTCCATCGCGATAACAGTTTCTGCCGATGTTTTTTGCGGGTTCTTTGAAGTTCGCGGCATGGCAATGGAAAGAAAGAGACGCGAGAAATCGAATGAAGCCTCACTGTATTAGGGCAAAAATGATTCATGACTCATCAACGGGAATTTGAAGGCGGCGCTTCCGTGGCGGAGCTGCGGTGGTTGTGTGGTGGGTGCGGGAGGAGGAGTAGAGCTGCTAAACCAGTAGACAGTAGACTAATAAATGGATTAAAATGCGAGTCTTGAGTTTTTAAAAGATCCGGTTTTTTTCTTGCTAATTTATTATTATTTGAAATTTTAATAATTAAGATTTGGGGACATATAAGTATTTATTTATGTTTATTCAACGAGCTTATTAGTTTCTTTATTTAAAGATTAAACTGTGATAATTATACAAATCTAGTAATATTATATTAATATATAAGTGACAGGGGAGCATATATATTATTATTAAATACCAAAATATCTGATGTCTTAAAATTGCCTGCTAAATTATTTCCTACTTTATAATTGCAGTTGAGTAAGATTTTCTGAGTAAAATCTTGTCTAAAATCATACATGCAAAATACAAAACCTCTCATTACACTAGTTTGCTCAAATCCACACCATGCAAAAAATCATTTGTACAACTTCCAAAACTCACTGTAATTCATCCCATTTCACACGATATAGCAAGACAGGAACTATGGGGCATGAATCACAGTTAGTACAGTCCAAGCATTGTCATCTTGCTTGCAACCTTCCTTCCATACCACATGAAAACGCAGAATGTAATCCCCACATGTCGAATACAAACTACCCTTTTTAAGAACAAAATATCTACGGATCAAAAAATTCCCAGAATGTTATCTATTCACCATATGCCTCCTCGTCCGGTTCTTGCTCTTGCACTTGCACGTCCAGTTCTTGTGCTTGCGCATCCTGTTTTTGCAGTTGCACATGCACATGCACATCCCGGCGAAGATCAGCAAGGCTGGAGAAACAGTTGATGGAGAAAATGAAGATAGACATAAGAAAAGGAAATTTATAATGGCATGTCATTAGGTTTGGTACAGTTACGCAAACTTCCCTTGAGGTTTGGCAAATTACAAAAACTTCCCATGTTTGAAAATTTTACATTATGATGAATTGTGGTTATTGTCTGATTTCTTTTAATGAATACCCTAATTTGGCCTACCACTTACTGATTAATACTAGATTTAATATTTATGACTATACTAGTCATGCATTAGGCCAAGTATCAGGGTATGCCGAGGAAGTTTTCATAATTTCTCAAATCTCATAAGAATTAGGGAAATTTGTGTAATTAGGTCAAACCTCAAGGTATGCCAATGTAATTATATCTAATAATAATTGAGAGAAATTCATGTTTAACATTGTCATTTCAGAAGCACCTATTTTACCTGCAATTTTGAGGAACTCTCCATGAAACATATGGCTTCATATCTGGTGGCATAGACAAGTACCTTTTCCAATCTTCAAGCAAAATTCTGAGGTCATGAAGTTTGCTATGCAACCCAAAACAGCAGTTTGCATGCATAGTACAAACTTGACTTAGATCTTTACTGGGCTCACAAAAACCACCAAATAGAGTTGTATCTAAGAATCTCATTTTTAGCCCACTTTCTCTTATGAAGGAATCGTTCTTAATTTTATTAAGAACATCTTGATCGTGTAATCCAGGATATGTTTCACGTGAGGAGTACCAGAACTTGTAAAACTCTATGGACCGGCTATTCGACCTTACAAAAGTGAATCCTCCATTAGGTCTATTTCTAATATCCTTCGTGTCCCCTGAGAAAAGATCACATGCTATCTGAAAGTCAGCATCTGGGTAAAACTCAGGAAATGGATCTCTGAACCACATCACATCTGCATCCTAGAAACGGGGACCGAAAATAAATCAGTGAAACTTCCAGGTATAAATAGTTTGCAGAATAAACTTTAGGGGTTAATAGAATAGCTCAAGTAGTATATCCTTGAGCCTTGACAGCAGGTCCTCACCTAATAAAAACAAGAATTTAGTTCTTTTGTGAAGTTTAACACTAAATACTTGTTCCACGCTACATGAAAGCTAAATATTTGCAAACCCATGGAAGAAAGCTAAAAATCAAATATCTACCAAATAGTTTAAAGAAGTCATGAGGCAATGCAGACTAGTCAGAGTAGTAATGATGTCATAACAATGATCTTCTGGCCCTGCAACTCTATTTTCACATTCATTTGAGGATGGAGAGAGAGGGATAGAGAGAGAGAGTGTGTGTACCGTGAAAACAAAGTTATATCCCATTTCAAGAACAGATCGTAGGAAATCAATCCTTCTCCACATCATCTTCAAGTACTCTGGAGTCATAAAATAAGCCTCGTGTGAAAAGTCAACCCCTTCAGTGACAAGGGCAAAACAATGCGGGTGAACAGCCAAACAACGAGAAAATGCCTTTTGATCTAATGAAATAATCACCAAATGGTTCAGCAAACGGCTAGTCTGCTCCCCAGTTCTGAAGCTCTCGAAAAAGAGATCAAATACTGAATTTGGAGCTGCCCATGCTTCATTCAGTGTTGTCAAGATCACTGAGTTATCTGGCATAGAAGCCTCCTTCAAAACTCTCTCAAGACTATACATCTCACTGTCCTACAGCAATTACAAATAAGTACATCGGAAACAAAGTACGAAAATCCTATAATAAAAGACATAATCTGGACTGCATATAATGATACCCATCGTGTACAGTATAACTTGTCAATATTAGGAAGCTATAAAAGCTAGTTCCACAAGCCTTCTAATTGCAGAGAATATTTCAGGATAACCATATACAATTGAACTATCAGTATCAGCATGTTCAAACACGATAGCCTGAGTTCTCAACGTTAGCAATTAGCATATTAAGCAAGTCGAACCACAAAATCCATAACCACAAAGCTCATTCATTTAAGCAAAACTTATTCAGAACAAGATGTTGATGCCTCTGCAAGCATCGCTCAATTATTTAGTGAATAAAAATGCAAAAATGAAAAACACCACAAGAAACCAAAAAAACAAGTTCAGGGAAATTATATTTCTATTCACTCACGACAGGACATCCTTTTCAGCTCAATTTATTCACCCACAAGACACAAGACGATCATACAAATGAAAACCCAGAATCCTCCAAACCGGCCAATAAATTAATCATAAACAAACATCAACAGAGCCAAAATCAAACTGACCGTGGGAGGGGGCTTCTCGTCGAGGAACGGGAACACATAATGTGAATGCGGTTTCTGAAACCCTATGGATTCGGCAGCTCTGTACAGAAAAACGCAAGATAGCGCCACCGCAGCGAGGAAGAGAGCCCCCACCACCGCCCGGCGGAGGGCGGCGGCGTTTGCGGCGGATTCCGTCGGCATCGGAATCAAACCAGCTAAATATATTCTTCAGATGGGGAGATTGAGAAGGCAGAGATGATGGTGGAGTAAGAATCGCCACCGGGATTGAGCCATTTTAATCAGTAAACTCCTGAGAGAGAGAATTGAGGGATTTTCAGTTAATCAAAATTGATGTAATTTGGTAGTCCATCATTTATGACCCACATTTATTTTTATTTCTTTTCCATTAATTTTCCCTTCTTTTTTTTTAAATAGCAACATAAACCGAAAAAAATGAAATAATTACTATATTAAAGAGGGCAAATTTAATGTAATCTTGACTTAGATATGCATAATATCATTCTAATTTAGCATTTTTTATAATTAACGCTTTAAATTTGGTTAGGTGATTATTACGTGGACGACAATCTACGTGCATAATAAAAAAGCTACATGCATAATAATATTTACTTTTAAATCTACGTGCATAATATTATTTACTTTTAAGGGAGTTTTAGTTTTTAAAAAGTGGAGAGTGAACATAATTATTTAGAAAACGTTACGGCATAATTAATATATTGTTCTTGTAAGAAAATTCTATGAAAAACTAAACTAGATTTCTTGAGGGCAAATCATAAAAATCATGAAGTTAATATGGTGATTTGTCAAAAGAAAGAGTATATGTGGAAATGGGAACACACCAATGTGACGTCACTTTCAATATAAGATTTAAATTCAATATATAAGCTAAAGAATTTAAATATAATCAATGAATTTTTTTTTTATTCGTATTAATTTCAATTTCTAATTATATTAAGTGAATTTGCAAACTTGCGCTAGTGTTCAACAAGCCAGCGGATCCAAAGGCATAACAACCAATGAATAGTTTTACTCTCTAATGAATTGTATTTGTTTAAATAGCATACTATTAATAAGGGTAGTTAAGCATAAATACGTAAAAATCTCTAATGAATTGTATTTGCTTAAATTATGAAATACTAATGATGGTGGGATTTTTGGTGCTTAGAAGGTTCTTAGGAAAGTGTAAGCGGAATCGAAATAATTGAATCACTTTTATTAATTCATAACACGACACGCTTATTATGAGTTAAAATCTAATGACACTGAATGCGTATTCTCTCTAGAGCTTGTGATGTACGCCAAGACTTATTGGCGGTCCTTCTCGGAGGTTTTGGGGGCATTCGAGCTTCGACTACTTGGAGGTCTCTATAGGAAACTTACATCCAAGTGAATTGCAATAGTTTTTTGTTTGGGGAGGTGACGAAATTTAGTGTTGGTGTTATACAAAGAGATAAGGTGGTGGATTGGTGGTTGAGGAGAGGGGAAGTTAGCTCTTGGTTGGAGGTAATGGAAGTGTTGGCAGACTTGGAGACAAAGAAGTTAGCTAGACAGTCTCGTACGGAATGACAGATGTGTGTTGTAAAACACGAATCAGAAAGCAGCGGAAATTTAAAAAATTTTCCAACAAAAGGATCTAAGACTCGCAATCGTGTGACCAAATTCGTATGGATTAGAAATTTACTTTCTTAATTGTCTTTCTTGAAGCGTTTCAAGCCACCCAAGAACGCTCTTCTCGCGGCTTGATCCCCTCTCCTTGGTAAAGCTCGAATATTCAAACTTCTAACTTGAAGCTCTCTAGAGATAGTCCACCAACTTGACTACAATCTAACTAGTAAGGATGCTAGTTCTCTAGTTAGTGTTTAGGCTTAACCTAGGGTTTCGTTTATCTTGGAGAAAGGATGGTGTTCAACACATGAACCAAAAGAAGATCATCAATTAGCCTCAATGGGAGCTCCTATATATAGAAAGGAGGGTTGGCCGAAAATCCAAGTCCTTATGGGCTAGGGTTTTGGTCCCTCTCTCCATTTACTTGATCATCAAGTAATTTTGACTTTGACTTTGAATTCAAATTCAAATCAACTTTCAAGAGAGCTAACATATCCAAACTATTCTTGGATAATTTTATACTTTATTTATTTAAAATAAATAACTTATTTTATCTAATTAATTAATTCATAATTAATTAACTAGATTATTTTTCTCCAAAATAAGACTTTCTTTTTAATTCAAAATTAAACCAAAATCTATTAAATAATTAACAAATTAATTATTTAATATATAATTAAATAATCACGTGTGGCACACGTGTCACAATGACACGTGTCCAGTCACGTGACCCACACGTGTGGTTTCACACGTGTGGAACCCTCTAGGCCCGATTAACTCGTTTAATCATTTTTAAGCCTTAACTCATGTAACCAAGTTATTGTGTGTGACCCTCTAGGTTCTCAATTCAATTAGCAGTGATCCTAATTAATTAATTCACTAATTAATTAACCAGTCAACAGATTAAACGACCATAGTCTAGCAACAGGTGTTTAACCCCTAGCTGAATTAGAATGTTCGGATGCGACAGAACCTTTAAGTCATTGATTCATGTGAGATACAATCCTCCTACTCACTATCTCTCAACCAAGATCTAGGTAAGGGAATAATCAGAACCCTAATAATCCGGTCTTAAAGCTAAGTGCATTTCACATCCATTTGATCTCAATCCATGAAACCCTTTTCTTGATGTCTTGATCTATTGCCTTGGCCAAGGACTCCATATGGCATATGATTGACTTACACAATAAGAGATCACCTTGCAAATGCAAGTGTAGGTCCTTTCTTGATTCTCATTCAATTTCATGAATCACTTGTGCAGCCCCAGCATATGCCTTGAATCAGTTATCTAAGGCGACACCCTTTAAAGCTTATACCTAAGACTACAGAGTTAACTCATAAAGCGACAAGGAACCTCAAGTTTAAGGATCAATTAATCACATCAATGACTCGTGAGATATTTCCTAATCTGGAAGTTTCCATTTCCTGAAATAGAAACTTCATTTCCCATTTAGGAATGTTCTTACACGGGGCACCTCAGTGAACTTACTTATTAAAGTAAGCACCCTCATGTATCATGCACCCTCATGTATCATGCACGTATCAACTATACACTTTGCACCTCCATGAAACAAGGTGGTCCTTCTTAAGGGCGTGATCCCACAAGCAAGTCTTAGAGGAGTCAGGTTGACACTCCCACTGTCGGTAGGACTCATCGGCTTGGAGTATTTTACTAATCATGACTTATGTGATATAGGGTTCGTTTCATGAACCATTTCACCTAAATGGTATAGTCCTAAAGTCATCAGGATTAGGGGAGTTCTTATACATGCACAGATAAAGTAAACGCATACCAAACAAGAGCATATAAAGAAGTGTTGCCTCAATTCGTTATTTCATTCAAAGATTGTCTGTGATTACAATAAGGAAAAGCACAAAGCGGATATACAATCGGCTTTCTAGGGCACTATTCCTAACAATCTCCCACTTGCCCGTCAAAGTCATTCTAAAGCTACTCTAAGTCCCATCTTCTGAAGATGACCTTGGAAAGCTTCTCGACTAAGGGGTTTAGTAAGTGGATCTGCCACGTTCTCTGCTGATGTGACCCTCTCAATTTGCACATCTCCTCTTTTGATAATATCACGGATTAGGTGATACTTCCTCATAATGTGTTTGGTCCGTTGGTGAGATCTTGGTTCTCTTGCTTGAGCAACCGCCCCAGTGTTGTCACAAAACACAGTAATGGGGTCATCTCATGCTAGGAACAACATTCAACTCTTGAATGAAGTTTCTAATCCAAACACCTTCCTTAGCTGCATCATTTGCAGCTAAGTATTCGGCCTCAGTGGTCGAATCTGTAGTGGTAGTTTACTTGGAACTCTTCCAACTCACTGCTCCGCCGTTTAGGCAGAAAATGCATCCTGACATTGACTTAAAATCATCTAAGTCAGATGCAAAGCTTGCATCGCAGTATCCTTCGACGGTAAGATCTTTCTGACCTCCGTAAACTAAGAATAAATCTTTAGTACTTTTCAAGTACTTAAGAATATTCTTCACGGCAGCCCAGTGACCATCTCCAGGGTCAGATTGGAAACGACTTGTCACACTAAGTGCATAAGCCACATCCGGTCGAGTACATAACATTGCATACATTATGCTACCTATTGCTGATGCATAAGGTGTATGAGTCATTCTTTCCTTCTCAAGGTTAGTCTTAGGACACATCTTCTTTGAAAGACATGTTCCTACACTCATAGGAAGGTTCTTAACCTTTGCTGACTCCATATTGAATCTCTTCAATACTTTGTCAATGTACATCGACTGTGATAGTCCTATTAACCTTCTAGATCTATCTCGATAGATTTTAATTCCAAGGATATAGGACGCATCACCAAGATCTTTCATCTCGAATTGGTTCGATAACCATAACTTAGTCACTTTCATGTCATCCTTCGAATTTCCAATAAGAAGGATGTGATCAACATAAAGTACTAAGAATTGCATTGAGGTCTCCAATTCCTTTCTATACACACATGATTCATTCGAAATTTGAATGAAGCCAAATGCTTTGACTGATTCATCAAATCGAATGTTCCAATTCCTAGAAGCCTGTTTCAATCCATAGATTGATCTTTGGAGTTTGCAAACCTTTTGCTCACTCTCACTGAATGTGAAACCTATGGGTTGCTCCATATAAATGTCTTTATCAATGTCACCATTGAGAAAGACAGTTTTCACATCCATTTGCCATATCTAGTAGTCATAATACGCAACAATAGCAAGCATGATCCGAATAGACTTTTGCATTGCAACTGGCGAAAAGGTTTCATCAAAGTCTACGCCGGGTCTTTGAGTGAATCCTTTTGCAACCAGTCTTGCTTTGTAGGCTGCAATGCTTCCATCAACTCCAAACTTTCTCTTAAAGATCCATTTACAACCTATGGGTTTGACCACATCAGGCAAATCTACCAAGGTCCAAACTTGGTTGGAGTTCATGGAGTTCATTTCGGATTTCATGGCTTCTATCCACTGTTCAGAGTCAGAATCTGAAAGTCCCTCCTCATATGTTAAAGGATCATTATCCTTTTGAGAGATTTCATGGAAGAATCCATACCATCTCTCCGGCTGTCTAAGAGTGCGTTTAGAACGCCTTAGAGGAAGATTTTCGTGTGTATCGAAATCCGTGATTGGTTGTGGTTGATCAGTAGGGGACGGCTCTTTAGTGGGTGGCGTGGGGTCATTTTGTACTTCCTCTAATTCTATGATCTTGCCTTTCTTTTCTTTAAGGAACGGTTCCTCAAGAAAAGTGGCATTTCTGGAAACAAACACATTTTGCTCAGATTGATCATAGAAGTAATATCCTATGAATTCCTTAGGATAACCTACAAAGTAGCATAAGTTAGAACGAGATTCTAACTTATCTCCTACTGTCCTCTTCACGTAAGCAGGACAACCCCAGATTCTTAAGTAAGAATAACTAGGGATTTTACCATGCCACATTTCATAGGGCGTTTTAGGGACTGACTTAGAGGGAACTAGATTCAAAATCTTTGCTGCACTTTCTAGGGCATAACCCCAGAAAGAAGGTGGTAAGTCAGTGAAACTCATCATGGAACGAACCATATCAAGTAGGGTTCGATTCCTTCTCTCAGAAACTCCATTAAGCTGAGGAGTTCCCGGAGGAGTCCACTGAGAGATAATCCCATTATCTTTGAGTTGATTAAGGAATTCTTCACTAAGATACTCGCCTCCTCGATCAGATCAAAGTGCTTTGATCTTGTGACCAGTTTGGTTCTCAACCTCCTTTTGAAATTCTAAGAATTTCTCAAAAGCTTCAGATTTATACTTCATTAAGTATACATAACCATACCGACTAAAGTCATCAGTAAAGGTTATGAAATACTGATGATTGTTTTTTGTACTTACACTAAGCGGTCCACAAACATCAGAATGGATCAAATCCAAAACCTTAGTGGCACGTTCCACAGTCCCTTTAAAAGGAACTTTGGACATCTTTCCTTTGAGTCAGGATTCACAAGAAGTTAACTCTTTGAGATCATTTTCAGAGAATGACCCTAAAGTGTTTATCTTGCTAATTCTGTTCTTGGAAATGTGTCCTAATCTAGCGTGTCATAAGGGAGCTGAAACTTTGTCATCTCTCTTACGCTTCGTTTCTCATTGTATATTCATAATATTGATATTTTGAGTTAGATAAAGTCCATTACTTAGAGTACCGATGTGAACAGAAGAGTTGTTCCGTTTGATAAAATATTTACCATTCTTAATATAAGTTTCATAACCTTCACAATCTAATATTGGAACATAAATTATATTACGAATAATGCTCGGTACATAAAGGACTTTATTTAAGACTAACTCAAAACTACCTAAATCTAATCTAACTGTGCCTAAAGCTCGAACTTCAACGTTTGAGCCATCTCCGATCTTCAAGACACATTCTCCTTCTTTGAGTTGTTGGACTTCACTTAGCATCTGTACATCATTACAGATGTGAGTTCCACAACCGGTATCAAGTACCCAAGAACTAGAATTAATAGAAAGATTTATTTCAATGAGAAAGATACCTTTCTTTAGAGTAGCCTTGTACTCTGGGTAGTTTTTCCTCCAATGTCCCGCTTTGCCACAATGAAAGCAAACATCCTCTTTCTGATCACGCTTCTTCTTTTGGGGCTTCCCCTTCGTGACACCACCAGTGGGCCTAAGGGGTTTCTTCTTCTTCTTTTGGGCTTTCTTGCCCTTACTTTTAGAAGGCCCAGAAGAGGAAGATGGAGCATTCACCATCAAAACCTTATTGTCCTTCTTGATTGTGCTTTCAGCAGTCACAAGCTGACTAATCAGCTCAGCTACAGTAGCACCAGCATGATTCATGTTGAAATTAAGGACAAATGGGTTGAATGATGGTGGGAGCGAAGCTAGCAACAAGTCTACTGAAAGCTCATCTTTCAGTGGCATGTCCATGGAAGCAAGTTTCTCAGTAAGGGCGAGAAACTTGAGTCCATATTCATGGACACTTGAACCTTCCCTCATTCTCAAGTGGAACAATTCCTTTGAAGTGTTATACCTTGTAACACGTTCATGAGGGCGGTAAAGTTGCTCTAAGTGGTCGTAAATCTCCCAAGCGAATTCCATGGCCTCATGTTGCCTTTGCAAGTCCGGAGACATGTTAGCCAACATAAGGCAACGGGCTTGGAGATTATCATCCTTCCACTTCTGAATCGCGTCCCTCTCGGCCCGAGTGGGAGCCTCCCCCCTTCGAAGAGAACATAAGTTCTCTTCTCAGAATATAAAATGATTTTTAGATTCCTCAGCCAATCAGAATAGTTGGGGCCAGTCAACTTGTTTGACTCGAGGATCGATACAAGAGGGTTTTTGGTTGCCATTTCTAACACCTTTAGAACTCTTAGTAATTGTTTTTGCATCACCTATCTTTCAATATGGACCCACGACTCGTGCGACATCCATATTTACTTAGGTGTTAAGCTAGACCCATCAATCATAAGATCATGATCAAAACTTAGTTCAAACGACCCACGACTCGCGGACATCGCCCTTGATCATCAACTAATTTTGACTTTGACTTTGAATTCAAATTCAAATCAACTATCAAGAGAGCTAAAATATCCAAACTATTTTTGGATAATTTTATACTTTATTTATTTAAAATAAATAACTTATTTTATCTAATTAATTAATTCATAATTAATTAACTATATTATTTTTCTCCAAAATAAGACTTTCTTTTTAATTCAAAATTAAACCAAAGTCTATTAAATAATTAACAAATTAATTATTTAATATATAATTAAATAATCACGTGTGGCACACGTGTCACAATGACACGTGTCCAGTTACGTGACCCACATGTGTGGAACCCTCTAGGCCCGATTAACTCGTTTAATCATTTTTAAGCCTTAACTCATATAACCAAGTTGTTGTGTGTGACCCTCTAGGTTCTCAATTCAATTAGCAGTGACCCTAATTAATTAATTCACTAATTAATTAATCAGTCCACAGATTAAACGACCATAGTCTAGCAACAGGTGTTTAACCCCTAGCTGAATTGGAATGTTCGGATTCGACAGAACCTTTAAGTCATTGATTCATGTGAGATACAATCCTCCTACTCACTATCTCTCAACCAAGATCTAGGGTAAGGGAATAATCAGAACCCTAACAATCCGGTCTTAAAGCTAAGTGCATTTCACATCCATTTGATCTCAATCCAATAAACCATTTTCTTGATGTCTTGATCTATTGCCTTGGCCAAGGACTCCATATGGCATATGAATGACTTACACGATAAGAGATCACCTTGCAAATGCAAGTGTAGGTCCTTTCTTGATTCTCATTCACTTTCATGAATCACTTGTGCAGCCCTAGCATAAGCCTTGAATCAGTTGTCTAAGGCGACAACCTTTAAAGCTTATACCTAAGACTACAGAGTTAACTCATAAAGCGACAAGAAACCTCAAGTCTAAGGATCAATTAATCACATCAATGACTAGTGAGATATTTTCTAATCTGGAAGTTTCCATTTTCTGAAATAGAAACTTCATTTCCCATTTAGGAATGTTCTCACACGGGGCACCTCAATGAACTTACTTATTAAAGTAAGCACCCTCATGTATCACGCACGTATCAACTATACACTTTGCACCTCCATGAAACAAGGTGGTCCTTCTTAAGGGCGTAATCCCACAAGCAAGCCTTAGAGGAGTCAGGTTAACACTCTCACTGTCGGTAGGACTCATCGGCTTGGAGTATTTTACTAATCATAACTTATGTGATATAGGGCTCGTTTCATGAACCATTTCACCTAAATGGTAGAGTCCTAAAGTCATCAGGATTAGGGGAGTTCTTATACATGCACAGATAAAGTAAACGCATACCAAACAAGAGCATATAAAGAAGTGTTGCCTCAATTCGTTATTTCATTCAAAGATTGTCTGTGATTACAATAAGGAAAAGCACAAAGCGGATATACAATCGGCTTTCTAGGGCACTATTCCTAACAATGTGGTATAGGGTTAAATTAGACCTTAAACACTATGTTCTCTCTCTCCTTGTTTTTTATGCCCTAACGTCTAGTAGTGCGGCGCTTTGGCCACGTCGTCGCCATATCCGTTGAGAATGGTGGAGAACCTTCTTCCAGAAAATACTCATGCACCTGAACGCCTGACCAATCGGACTGTTGTGTCATATGTTGCAGCTATCAAGCAACCAACTAAATCAACGACAACCATTCAGGAAAAAAGTTTATGTTTTTGCAAGAGAGGAAAGCTGGAAAACATATGTTACTGCAAGTAAAATAAATGGGTTAATTCACATCTAATACTCACGAGTCACGCCGAGGAGATAGAAGAGTTATTAGAGTTGTTTAGATTCTCACTGGTAGGGAAATTCTCACTTAGATACCCTAGAATGGAACGTTTCCATAAACTCTTTATGAAAGCGAATTCAAACTGGGACTTGAACATTAAACATGTTCTAATTGGACTCATGCAACGAAAATTTTACCAAACTTTGGTTACACAAGATCATCATGATGAATGGATTCTCGATTTGAGTTTTCAAATGGACGTCCATGTTTATCCCGACCACAGAGTTTTATGTCGCTCCAGTTTGGGTGAAACTTCCCGGACTCAAATCATAATTTTTTGATCAACCTAACGGTTTGTTCGACTTTGCCAAACACATAGGCAACCCACTGTGCTTTAATGAGGGCATTCTAAGCGTTCATCGGCTATGAGAGTATGTATGGAGCTGGATTTCATGAAACCACTAAAGACCAAAACACTCTCATTTAGTCGATAATTTATGAACGAATACCATCGTACTCCAAGAGTTGCTTGCAATTAGGTCACGAGGTAAAAGACTATCAGGAGAAGATACGTGACACATGCCTTGCACAATATATAGAAGATAACACTAAGGGGAACTACTTGTGGCAGATTATTGATATTTGATAGTAAACGTTCAAAAGGAAACCCTAACCCTAACTATGGGGGAGAGAAGAACGATGTCATCAAACCCTCACATCAACAAAAGAAATAAAGGCAATACTGTCTCAAATAAAGTGTAGGTAGAACGAAAGTTTGGCAAACAATCCAACAAGAATGACTAAAAGAATAATAAAATATTCCAATAAAATCAAGAGGATAATAGCACTGAGCCATCGTACTGGTGGACTCACCGATTCCATCTCCAAAGGCCCATATCACTCGTATAATCTCTAATAACACCTCCAGCTTGACCCAAATTTCCCTTCAACGACCTGTCAATATTAAGTTTAAGCTAGTTCTCCACCGATCGTCACCAAATTACTACCTTTGGTCTGGATGGGGAGGGAAACCTATGCGACACCACAAACATGTGTGCAACATGTATGTTACCTCTCCACATCTCCTCGTAATCCCCCATGTGTAATGTAATCTCCGAACATGCTCTTTCACTCTATTGATAATGCTAACAACGGTTGTTGTCTTTCCTTCATGCCTATTTTGATTCCGAGCCAACCAAGTAAATCACATAATTAAAATCGAAATCACAATCCTTAAGTGCTTACTTTCACTGAAGATTGAAGAGATAACCCAGTTTTGTGGTTGCTATTGAATCTATATTCATGTGGTCTACTTTGAAAAGTTCTCCGAAATATTGCCAAACCTACTTGATCTTATTTCCGGAGATAAAAAAAACATGCCCTATATAATCTTCATTCGCGCAACACACACATCTCAAGACAAAAGCTATGCCTTTTCTTTGTAATCTGTTATCGACTGGCACCCCAATCATTAAACAAGCGCCAAACAAATATCAATATCGTTGGCGTGAGATGCTTTCCCCAAACTACCTTCATGATTCCCGATTGAGGTCCGCGATGTGATTTGTTTTGGTATGTCCTTGAATGGGACTAATCTCGTTTGGAACCTTAATTTTGCCATGACTCGAAATTGTTCATGACTCATTACCCTCACAGAAATTTCTATATGTTCTCGGAGTTTGACATTTGGCTCGGTACCTTGTATCATTCTGCTTTTCGTTGAAATAAATGAGGGGGACCTCGATAAACTCTCATTACTAGCCCAAAAGGGCAGTGTTTATATGTATCGTAATCACCTAAATCCCTAAAAAAGATACTCAGAAAATAAGCACATAATTTTAATGCAATAATGAATGCATGACGCCAGGGTCATAGGACCTTAACTGGCGTGTGAAGAATGTGTCAGATAGCCTTGATTGTTCTTTTTCCGGGAAAATTGTATTTTAAATTTTAATGTTCTTATCTATAATTTAATTTGTTCTTCAAATTCTAGCTAAAAACACATGTTTATTTCAAAATAGGAACTTTGATGTACTTAATTATGTTTGTACTTGATACGACCATGATCGTATCCTTCTTGTATCACTCGTAGCTCTTTCAACAGTGATACTTGATCTCTAAACTGTCAACAAATGCTAAACACTTCGTGAATAGGACCCGTTGAAAATGTTCCCTGTGTAGACCAACCGTTAAATTAAGTTAGGTCACTATATCCAGTAAGATTGTAAAACAAGGAACTAGTAATGGAAAATTCTTCCCTCAATAAATGAGCTTGTATTTATAGTGAATTATGTTTTCATCTTGAGCTTACACGTCTGTCAATCTTGGTTCAATTCAACCCCCAAGTGTACCCTAATCCATCTTGGGCTTTGACTAGAGCTTTAATAGGGTTAGCAACCCAAATCCCAATAGATCATGGGCCTGGTTATAAAACCCAACTAAGGGCCCAACTCCCAAGTATCATAATTTGGATCCATATCAGCACTATTATAATATTGGAGTTGGACTGTTGATTTGATCATTTGAAAATGAGGTACTTTTGGTAAAAAAAAAAAAAAAAGGCCCAAGATCTTTAACAGTTTTTATCTTTTAACCATGTTATTTATATATAATAATTTAGAACCCTTTAATGCATGTCAACACTATCAATGAATTATGTTTTGCTACCTAATGAAATCCAGTAATCCACTATTTCTTTTAAAATATATATTGTTTTGTTTTAGTTACTTACTTTGTCAAAATAATGAAAGATTTTATATTGATGATATGGTAGTTATGAATTTGTTTCAATTTGAATAATATTTTAAAGTAAACATAATGTTTTTATTTATATAAACATAAATTTGATTATCTATTATTTAATCACAATAATTTAAATTAAAACAATCAGGATTTATGTTCAGAGAGTCTTCATGTGGGCCTAAATTCTTTATTTTTTTAATATGACAGAGCTCAAAAGTGAATATAGGCCCAAGAAATTTGGGCCTAATAGACCCAATTGAATTGTCCATTAGGATCCTAATTCCTGACTAAATAAGTACTAGGAAAATAATTTGCCTTTGATCCATTCCTGGGCAAGAAAAATACTTTTAGTAATAACTCCATATTTGAGAAAATATATTTTTGATTGCATCCCATTTTATGCAAAAATACTTAATCTCCCTTTAAATAAAAAAATAAAGAATTCATACAACCATTTATTAATATAATGCCTTATATACATAATTTTATATTTTTATTTTTGTATGTTAATACTTTAAAATATAATTTACATACTTCATAAGTAAAAATTAATATGTTTTTTTCTGCTAGTGGATTTAGGGGTAAAAATTAATTGAGTATATTTTGATTTGTGATGATGAATATTTGGTGGTTGTTTGTGAATTTGTTATGGATAACATTTATGTTGTTATAGTTGATGTTCACAAGTATTGTTTAAAATTTTATTATTGTCGAGAAAACCTACAGTACACAAGTTTAAATTTTAAGTATTGTTCATAAAATTTAAAGTACCAAAGTTTAAAATGAAGTATTATTCATAAAATTTTAGAGTATTTAAGTTTAAAAAATTGGAGTATTATTGATAAAAGTTAAAATACTTACGTTTTAAATTAGAGTATTATTCATAAAAGATAAAGTACATAAATTTAAAATTAAAGTATTGTTCAAAAACGCCAAAGTATTCAAATTTAAAATTAGGTATCATTCGTAAAAGATAAAGTACTCCGGTTTTAAATTGAAATATAAGAAGGAAAAATAAAAATAAAAATAAAAAAATAAAAAAATCAATTTAGATATTTGAGAAGAAAATAAAAATAAAAATTTGGAATATAAAATTAGTACTAAAATTATTTATTTTAGAAAGGAAATTAAAATTCCTCCCTCTAATAATCGCCTAAAAATAATTATCCCAAAAAAATAATTATTAGGAAAATTTCACTTTACTCCATTCTACTTTAATTTGCAATCACTCTTTTTTTTCCAATTTAGAATCACTTTACCAAACTCTATTGTCAATAGCATCACTTTACGTGTTATGCTTTTGGTCTCGTTCAATTGTAGAATAAAATTTTAAATTCCACATTTTTCTTTTATCTGAATCTTTAATTTATATTTATTTACATATATCTATATTTCTTTTTATGTCCTCTCTTTTCCAATAAAGAATATTATCATAATCTTTTGAAGTTATTATAAGAATCAGGAGAATCATAATCTATATTGATCTATTTTCCTATTCGTCTCGAAACAATTAAAATTGATCGATAGATTTCTCGATAATCGACTTAAAAAATGACTTGATTCTATAATTATTAGGGATGTTGGCATCCGAAATATGGAAATTATAACATTTTAGATTTCAGTACATTCAAAACTAATTGAGTGAGAAAACAACATAAAATACTTTATTACATTTACGTCTCTCAACTTTCAAATGCATCGTTACTCTCCAGTCTCCATCAATTTTGTAAATTGTCTCACTATCTACATTACTCCATGGGCTCTTAAAGAACCAACCAAAGGAAAGACTCAAGTCCAAGTTAGGGTTCAAATAATAACTTAGCTCAACTTAAGTTTGAGAGTACGAATGTAATCTATTCCCCGAAGAAAAACAATTAGATTCAAACTACAATTTCAACTTTCGACAAACCCTAAATCAATTCAAATATTCAACCTAATATTTAAAACCGCGACCCAAATTTGATTTATCAGAAACACATTCCTAATAAAATACTAGCAAAAACATGAATAAAATTAGAAAAGTAATAAAACTATATCTTTTCTGAATTTCCATCACATAAGTATGAAAGAAAAAAAAAAAAAAAAAAAAGGATACGTATGTACTATATCCCTAACTCATCACACTAGTAACAAAATTTGACCATGCCTACGTTGATGTGTGTTGACCATGATCATCATATTAACAAAATCTCGAATTTTTTTAATTTTTTTAATTTTTGAGAAAAAAGTAATAAACTTGAATGTGATTTTTGTGAGCCCTTCCCAGAGGAGCAAGAGTGAAGAAAAAGTCAGTCTAAATGAAGAACACAAAAAGGAGAAACAGTTGGAAACCATCTCTCTCTATTCTCTACCAAGAATATGAAAAAGAGATTACTCAGTTTGAATTGTGTCTGTCCCATGAGCATGCATTGCACTCACTATGGTAATGGAGTTATATACGTACACAAAAAGTGTATCTAATCATTGGTCAATGTTTCTATAATTAATTCCTATATTGCAAATAATTCTACGTTTCATTCGATTTTGAGAGAAACAATAGTTTGGTGTCAACACTAATTAAGGAAATGAAGAAGAATATTAGCTTTGTTTCAATTAAAATTTTGTATATCAAACACAAATATTCATTTAGGGGTTGTGCATTGTCACCACTTAATATTTGAACAAACGTTAGTTTTTCAGTTATATGTTTATACCTACTCCTTACTAGTACAAACCTCATTGACTTAGTTTATCCGCCGATTATTTAGGTATGTGACGAGTGTTTAGGTATACAATACATGATCTACGTAAAATAAACATGGTCAGAGAAAACATGAAATTATTTAGAAATTTCTTCATTCAACTTGAGGTTTTATCAAATATCTACCGAATAAATATATTTTCTGCCATTAATTATTTGTGTGTTACGTTGTTTGACACAATTTTTGAATTGATGTCAATTTTTTAAATATATACATAATCATTTCTGATATAATGATCATTGAATTACTAATTCTACATATTATTTAGGAATTCAATACGATTTGTATATATCAAATATAAAATTTTGAATATAATAATATATCAGTAGAAAAAACAAAAAATCCACACCAATTACAACATTCAATGAACAAGAAATTGGTTCATTCATCTAATCATCTTGATGTTTTAGTAAAAAATTAAGTGTAATTTTGTTGTACCAAATACACATAATTGGCAAGATCTGATGGTGAGTGTGACCAATCCCTCACTCACTCCCTTACAATGTTTTTCAAAAATTTGGCTTTTTTCCATGCCATACAAACATGTTATCATAACCACTGCAATTATTTAGTCCCCCACTTTACCCCACCATATCACATTTTTACACAAATATATTGAATAAAAGTAACGCAATTTCACGAATCCCAACAAACAAATCCATCTTTTTCTTTCTTTCTTTTATTTTGCCCTTCTCGTTCTTGCTGGCCGTTGACTGCTTGTTTCTCTTCCCTTCCAAAATCATCCCTATTTCCTCACTTTATGTCTCTTTTTAATCTTCCCTAGCAACTACCACCACAATTTAATCCTTTTCTTTCACTAGTTTGAACCAACAAAAACAAAGAATTTATATAACATTAATTTGATAAAATATATGAGATTTTAGATGGGACCATATATAATTAATTCAAGAAACTATAAATTAAGGTACAAGTCGGCATAAGACATAAGCCCCACTAGTATTTAAATTCACTAAGTCATATTTTATTTATTTCCACAATCTAATAATAATAATAATAATAATAATAATAATAATAATAACATATATTATCCTTAAATTTAAGGTTAAGTGATTCCAAATTAATTCCACTGGTATTATTATGTGCATCCATATTCTTTATATTTTATTTTTCTGCAAAAACTTCTAAAAATGTTGTTCTTGTAATTCAATTTCTACTACTGATATTTTCACACCAAAAATGAAATATTAAAAATTCTATTGTTATACCAATAAATGGTGTAGTTTAGTGTCCGGTTCGACAATATATTAATTTAACTAGTAATTTCGTGTTCAAATTTATGAGAACGCAGCCATAAATAAATTTTTTTTTACACATAAACGATCTGACCCGAACTCGACCCATGGAAATAAACTTTTAAAAAGAAAACCTTACACCAATAGAGGGACTAAATCATAATATGACCGAGGTGAGGGACTGTAAATGTAAATGAAGAGAGACATAATAAATAGGGATGATATCTGGACTCCATTGCTTTCAGCAGGAGTAACCTACAGAGCTCGAAAACCCTTGTTGGAGTTCTCAACGCAGACATGTCTCAATGTATGTGCTCGTCACTTTTCTCTTTTCTCTTCTTCTTCTTCTCCTATATAACTTTTGCTTTTTCTCTTTTAATTCCTTCTTTCATACATGACTGCAGTGTGCTTTCACTGTGTGTTTGAGTGTGTTTGTCTCTGTATACATATATATACACACAGTCAGATAATTACATATCTCTTACATAGCAGATATGGAGAGTGGCGGAGTGTGGCATGAATCTTGTTTTGAGGCTGATTTATCAACCGGGTATCTGGAAGATGTGCTGTTCGAATTCAGTTCTAAGAGAAGAAGATTGCTTATGTTTGCTCATCAAGAACAAAAAAGCCAACATTGTTCAGATAAGGTATATCATCTTTTCTTTCTGTCTTTATATATATATATATATATATATCATTTTCTTGAGCATGGGTTTGATTTGGAAATGTTGTTGCAGAATTGTTGGACATCGGATTTAATCCAGAATTACTGTCAAGAATTTGGCAACCTCAGCCAAGTTATAACCAAGTGTGACACAATTTCAGGCAAGTATATATAACTAGTATGTTACTATAATTACAACATACTACCTGCATTAAATTGATCAGCATTCAAAGTTAAAATACATTATGATCTAGTGTAGTTTAGCACTTCTGCCCGGTATTAGTTTAATTAGTAGTCTCCCTTTAAATATCTGCAGACGAAACCATCATTTATGAAGAGAATATTACAATTTATTGTCATAAATACAGAAAAAAATATATAAATTGCTAAGCTTGGTATAAATTTGATGTTTTCACAGATATGAAAACACCTGAGGAAGCAGTTTCAGAGACGTACGATTCTTCGTCGTCTTCTCAGAAACTAGATTCGGGAGACAATTATCATCAGTGGACACCAGACAAGGAAAACCTATGTTGCATAGACCCCATTTTTGCTTCTGGTAATCGAATCTTCTCTTTCTCTCTAAAGATCATTATAATATATGTATGTATAATTAATTTTACTTTGCGTGGAAAAAAATAAAACATGGTTGTTACACTATATAATCAGCTTTATGACTCAAAATGTTACTGCACCAGCACTTGTCTTTTCTACAGAAAAGCTGCAAATATGGGGATTGACCAAATGCCACTCAATTACTCTACTTTATAATGGGAAAACATAAATAAAGACTATACTATATAATATAATGTATAATATGACGTCCAATTATTGAAAATGTAGTCATTATATATATATATATATAACATCCACCTACGCTCAGATTTGGTTTAATTACAAACTAATCTCTATTCTTTATATATTTACTTTGTAGTTTTTAAACTTTGCATTCCACTTGAGATCCATAACATTTGTTAGGTTGATCAGTTATCTTTCTCAAATTCCAAAAAGTATATGGATCATTCTGTTATTAAAAAGAAATTATAGGGATGTATTTGTAATAAATTTAGGGACAATTTGAAAATGATAACTGATTAATTTAATGGAACTCTAGCGAACACAGGAGACCTCAAACTAAATATAAAATTTTGGAACTATATGGTAAATACGCAAAGAATAGAGATTGTATTATAATTAGGTCAAACCTCAGGATAATTGAATATATCTATATATATATATATATATGGTTTTTGTGTATATTATGTAACTTATTTTGTACAATATGTAATTATCTTACTAAGTTTCACATAAATGTCTTAAATTTAATGTAATGTATATATATGGGTTTTGTGTATATTATGTGACTTATTTTGTACAATATGTAATTATCTTACCAAGTCTCACATAAATGTCTTAAATTTAATGTAATGTATTTACATTGATCAGGAAATAACGAGAAAAGAAAGAAGAGGGTGGTGGCTAAGGTTGTCTATCCGTTTGCCCTAGTGAAGCCGGGTGGATTTGAAGGCGACGCGACGTTGAACGACATAAATGAGAGAATCTTGATGCCGCCAACAAGGCCCGTGCGCCACCCGGTTGGGGACTACGCCTGCCGCCCGCTGGTGTCGCCGGAGGGGCCGGGTTTGTCCGGCAAGGCCGTGGTGGCCTTCACAAGACTTCATACTCAAGGAAGGGGCACAATTACGATTATCAGGACAAGAGGTTGAGAATAACATTGTGGTTTTTGAGGGCTAGTACAAGGAATTTACTTTATTGCATGAAAGTTTGTTAAATTTGTAAATATGTGTATGTAGTTATAAGAGAGTAATAGTATAAGTTGGCTAGTTAGACACATCATGAGTAGTTAATTTTATTTAAATTTGGTATATATATAGATTATATAATTAAATCTTTGTGTTTCATTTCATGTTATTATGTTTAAATTAAAATTAGTAATACTAGTGAATCATAACTAAGAGTTTAACTAAATTTAATTAGTAACGAACACGTACCAATGTATTTAATTTGTGATGAGAAAAATTCATTACAAATCAAATTCTACCAAGAATTGCCTGAAATTTGTGGTGGGGTGTGCTATTAGTTAAACGAAGAATCTAACGGTTGAATTAGGGACATAATTGTGTGTTACTTGAGTAGTCTCCATCTTCAATATTTGAATGTCACGAATTCTATTCCTATCGTTTTTACAATTCTTCTAATGATCAAATTAGGAGCATAATTAAGTGATAAGTGAGTACGGACCGATCTTCATCGTCAATTGAATATCAATAACGTGACCAATTCGTCTTTCAGTAAATAGATTAATTACTATATCAGATAATATGTACATTATAACCGTGACCAAAAGACGAAAAAAGAAAGACTAAAATATAGAAGTTGAGGAAAATAATAGTTTTTTCCCCTCTCTTCAAGAAATTAAACAACTCTAAAAGAAAAATATCTGGAGTTGTTATATTCATTTATATGAGCATAAAAGTCAGAGTAGTTAGTAACTTAGTATGTCGTATTCATAGGGTTAAATATTAAATTCTGGCCTCTCTAACACGGACCTAAATACCCTCGGATTTTGGGCAACATTTACCTTTATTTCATGTCACTAAATTCAAGACTTATTCTATCATCTATAGTCTCGGGGAAATTCTTGCACCGGGCCCCAATTTTAACTCCAAAAAATTAAATAAACAATTCAAAAATAAAAAATAATAATAATTTTTTTAATTAAAAAAATTGATGGGTGCATGCACGAGGACCCATGCCCGGTGCATGCAAGAATTGTCCATAGCTCGAATTGAATGATTGATTAGCAATATTAATCAACCAATATATACCAGAAAAGAGAAGTTTCACAGTTTTTATGTTTTAATTATTTAATTTCACTCTAACAACACAAAAACATACACTAAATTAAATTTAAAAACATATAACGGACATGCATATGCTAAAAAACAAAAAAAAAACAAAAACAAGAAAAAGAAAATCATACCAAGACGTTAATAGAAAAATAAATCCTAATCGACACCCTCTTCAGTTAAATTCAATCATATAATTAAATATATTGTATTTAACATTTCATTGTGATGATGCTGAAAATTAGTTCGCCGGAACTTGAACGGGATCAGCTCCAAATCTTCAGCAAATCAGCCAAAAGGTGGGTTCTTCGACCTGCTAAGATCAACGACAAACGTGAGAATACCAGGCGGGAGGTGTTTCCCGCGTTGGCACTCTGACGCTCAAGATAGTGAGATTGTCTCAAGTGGGAAAGAATTGACCGGAAATTTGGACAGAGATTCGGTACGTAAAAGTGTGCGTACCTGATTCTGACAAGAAAAAGCTATTTATACTATCCGAATTAGGTTAAGGCGCGAGTTTCGCGGGATCGTGTGTTGAGTAGTGGAGAGATGTGCGGACGTGGGTAACCGCCACGCACCACATGCCCAACCCGCTCTGATTCGAACTTACGTAGTGTGAACCTCGCAGATGCGGACCTCGCAAGGTGCGGACCTCACAAGATGCGGACCTCACAAGATGCGGACCTCGCCAGATGCAGACCTCGCGAGGTGCGGACCTCGCAGGGTGCGGAGCTCTCATCTACGGACCTCGATACTTAGCAATATTTTGGCGTTATCATTCAAGATGGGGACCTCGCATTATGCAGACCTAGCATAATGCGGACCTCGCAAGATGCGGACCTCGTTCGGTGCGGACTTCGCAAGGTGGGGACCTCGCATTATGCAGACCTCGCATAATGCGGACCTTGTTCGGTGCGGACCTCGCAAGGTGCGGACTTCGCATTATGCAGACCTCGCAAGATGGGACCTCGCATAGTGCGGACCTTGCAAGATGGGGACCTCATAATATGGCGGACCTTGCAAGATGCGGACCTCACAAGATGGCCACCGCGCACCGGGTACGGGACGCGTTCGAGCCCCGCCTTGAGGGGCCTCGCTTGAGGCGGAACGCGAAAGAGCGGACCTCGAAAGGGTGGAGCTCAACACTTATAAATATTTTTGGCACTATCACATTGTTTTATTTTATTTTTTTCAATTTCATACTAATGATCACATTAAAAATATAAAATACTATTATCTTTTAATACTAATTTAACTTGTTAAAAGTAACCTGGAACAGTATGGATCATGTTTTGAACTGATTTACAAGTGGGATTTCCTTTTTCAATACTTTAGGATTTTTTTTAAATTTTAATATAATGAAAATTACTTGACAAATTTTTGGGTAAAAAGTAGATTCTTTTTGTAGCCAACAAGTTATGTATAGATTTGCGAATCCAAATATGTATCTTACTAAATTTTTATGAAAGATTATTAAGTCAAATGGAGATGAGTAGTCTTAAATAAATTATTCAGTCTTACGACACATGTTTGGACAATAAACATAAAAAGACAAAACATTAATGTCGACAAAAATAATGAAAATATTAATTACACTTTAATAAGGGAAAATCTTTGAATAGTACCAAAAAGTTGAAAAAATTCCTTTTAGATCCCCAATTTTGAAAAAGTTCCCATTCAATCCCCAATTGAAAAATAAAATTCCTTTTAGGTCCCCACAAATAGTACATGTTCGTACATTGTCTTTAGGAATTACGTACAATTTTTAGGGAATTGCGTATAAAAATCCCGGAATCTCGTATATGGAATTGCGTATAAAAATCCCGAAATCTCGTATATATACGCAATTCCCTAAAAATTGTACGCAATTCCTGAATTATTATACAACCTTAGGGAGTGAAAAGAAATTTTGTTTTTCAATTGGGGAGTGAACAGAAACTTTTTCAAAATGGGGGAGTGAAAAGGAAATTCAGTTTACACTTGGGGATTTTTGAGGAATTGTCCGTTTTAATTATTCTATAACGAAAATATTATTTTAAAAAAATCAGTAGATTAATTAATGCGCGACGCTTTTAATTAGGTGGCCGATGTCCCTTCTCGGTGAAAGTAATTAGTGATACACAGCTGTTGAATTTGGATTATTTCTTTTCATTTTTTATATAAGGGAAAATATCATTTTTGGTCCCATGGTTTATGCTCATTTTCGAGTTTGATCCCACGTTTAGTGACTCAGTCAATTATAGTCCCAAACTTCTAAATTTTAATCAAAATTGGTCCTCTAATCTATTTTCCATTAGATTATCGATAAAAGATGTACATGACATCAACACACACGGTTAGACAATTATCAATTTATTATAATTTTACCCCAATTTTAGTTTACATTTATAAAATATACCACAGCCTTTAAAATAAAAAATAGACAATCTTAAATAAACAAAAATATAAATAATAATAAAAATTAATATAAATTTTACATTAAATATTAAAATAATAAATTAAAAAATAACAATATTATTAAAAATCAATTCAGTGATACTAACAAAAATAATAGGAAATAATGTAACAAATTGAACTCCCCATCTTAGAATAAAAAAATAACTATAAATTTCCTAGTGAACATTAAAATTATAAATTAAAAGTACTAGTATCATTAAAAATCAATTAAGTGATAGTAAAAAAATAATTGGAATGAATACAACAAATTAAATTCCTTTCGATCAAAAAAAAAAAAAAAAAAATTAAATTCCTAACCTTAAATATAAAAAATCTAAATAATAACAAACAAAATAATACAAATTTTACATTATTAAAGGACGGAGGTCGTGTCGTAGTGGTGATTTTAGATTTAGGTTGGGAAAGGACGGAGATTGTATGGTCGGGGTTCACTTTTCACATGCTTCTATAGTCTTAACACTTAGCATAAATCAGATTAGAGGATCAATTTTGATTAAAATTTAGAAGTTTGGGACCATAATTGACTGAGTCACTAAACGTGGGACCAAACTCGAAAATGAGCCTAAACCATGGGACCAAAATTGATATTTTCCCTTTATATAAAAAGGAAAATCTTTGACTCAAATCGCAATAATTAGGTTTTGTGTAGTTTGAAGAAAATGTTAGATGACGTTTTGTAGGATCCACATGTTTTTTTCCCCTTGCTATGTAATCTAGACGAAATCAAATATGATTGATACAAATATAATATAATATAAATAAAATAAAAGAAAAAACGGTTTATTCTTATATTATAATAATATTTTTAATTTTTTATCCAGACTTTCCACTATTCCTGATCGTCGTATGAACTTTACAAAAATTTTCAAATTATCTCAACCACTTAAATGTATACATGTTTGATTCTGACGAAAAATCAATAATTTCCAATAAAAAATAATCACATATTAATAGTTAAATAATAATATTGACAATTTTTATAAAATGGATATAACAATTTAAATTTTTTTACAAAGTAAAAATAACAATTTAAAAATTTTGAATTATCAAATAAAAAATTAAAAAACAATCATATTATACGAGATAAATTGTTTTTCCCTCAATAAAATAATAAATTTTCCTCTTTAACATTTTATATCCTATTATGTTGTATAATTTTATGAAAAGTAAAGTAAAAATATTCCAAATTGATGGGGAATTTTAGTTTGGGTGACAATTATTTAATAAAACATTAAAAAATACTAATATAATATATATAAAATACGACATCATAAAATTATATTTATATAAATATCACTGTATGTCACTTGTCACTAACAAATCGAGTGGTTTGTGTCAGTTCATATTTCCATGATTTAGTCAATCATCCTTTTTAAATAATTATGAAATTTTAAGTACCAACCAAATTGGTAATATATTATTGTACAGCATAAGAGGGGTCTACACAAAACTTCAGAGATAATTAAGCATGAAATGGGCCCGAAATGCATATGTACCCAATCTTGCTTTGAATCCTATTCCTGTCACATTTCAAATTTATTTTTAGTTGTTGGCTGGATCTTAAATTTTAGTTTTTAAATGTTGTGTAAATAATGTTTAGGCAAATGTAGTAACCCAGTAGGTAAAAGGTTTTCTATATTTCAAAAGATTATAGGTAATTTTACTTGTTAATTTAATGTTGTCGTTCACTCTCTTATTCGCAATGCAGCCTCTACCTATGGTGATATTTTTAGTTTTTCTATAATTACTTTTAACGTATTTTGTCTAAAATTGTTAGCTCTGGATCCACGTTCCTCGTCCTTGTTTGAAGGTTTTCTTTAACAAATAAGAAATAAAATAGGTGATATATATATGTATTTGCTTTGTTTCATCGAACAAATTATAAAGAAAAATGAAAAAAAAAAAAAAACAAACAAAAGAAAGTAAAGGAATGTGGGGGAACATTCCCTTTAGGCAGAAGGGGAGACAGCATATGACGGTGCAGAGGAAACACAACAAATCTATGGACAATAGACATACTCTGCATCAGCATCAGTTTATTATTTGACGTTACACGAACTCAACACACCATAATTTCGTGCTCATTTTTACAATGTATCTAACACTTCTAAAAATATTATTTTATCATATCGTATATCATATCATGTTCATATTATTATATCCGTATTCTTGCATCATAAGTGTAGACACTTTTTCTTTGCTTTAATTATTTGTCAATCTGCAACATCTTGATTTCTTTTTCCCTTTGTTTTTACATTTACAAATATTGGAAGCTGAATAATCTATCCTAGTGTATGTTTTAAAACCCGGACCGGACCGGCCGGTCGGATCGGTTCGACCGGTGACCGGCCACCTCTCCGGTCCGGGTGACCCCTAAAAACCAGGTCCTCCACAAACTAGTCTGGCCCGGGGCGAACCGGTCGAAAACCGGCTAGAAACCCGGACCGGACCGTTTTGCGGACCAGTTGGCCCGGTTTCCTTTTTTTTTTTTTCAAAAGTTTAAACCCAAATTTAATAGTGCAAGCAGGGGTTCGAACCAATGACCCCCCTATAAGCTCAAACCAGTTGATCTACTTGCTTCCTTGCAATTTATTTTGTTAATTATATTCTTATTCTTAAATAAAAAGTTCATTAAATCTATAAATTAAATTTAAAAAGCTAGTTTTAAGAAAATACTAATTACAACTACAAGTATTACAGACGTAGTATGAACTCAATTTAAATATAGATAAAATAATGTGAAATATTTTATTTCTTATAATATATATCTATAAAAATATATTTGCATGTGTGTTTTTTCTTTTTGTTTTTTATTAGGACAAATAATATAATATTTGTTAATCAATCATTATCTAAATTGTTTGGATATTTATGATTTGAAAATTTATTATTGGAGAATGTTATTTGAAAATTGACCAATAGTTTTAAGTGATATAAAATTATATCTATTTTATTTATATTATTTAACTTATTTATTTATTTTTATCAATATTTATAATATTATATAATTAAATATAATTATTATATAATTATGACGTCATACCGGTCCGACCACTGGTCGAACCGATCGAACCAGTAAAACCAGTAACCAGTAAGGCTTCCGGTTCGACGTCCGGTCCGGGTTTTAAAACATAGATCCTAGTAATTCATGTACACTCATATTAAAAAAATATATATATATTAAAATTAATTTTTATATTAATATATATTCTATAATCAGTTTTAATATAATTATTAAATTATGATAAATAATTAAAACAAAAAAGGCCACATGGTTGTCCAAACCCTCACATTTTATTAGAACTTCAGAGATTACAGATACAAATGATCGTCATTATTACATTACAATTTACATACATCAATTTCAAGGTAATGTGTGATCAAACTTCAACTCCAAGCACATCTCAATAGCAAAAGCAGCTAATTTCTACCTCACAAATTCAAACTGCAAATGGCATTTCATGCTGTCTCCCCTATACATAAACAGAGCAAAATACAGGACTTAAGTATACAACAATGGTGAAGAAAAGGGGCTTCAAGAAATTTGTTGAAATGACAGTGTGCTCGGTGAATCAATCCTGACAATAAGTTCATCTTCACCGCCGGAATCATCACTCGAGTCGTCTCTTGGGCTTTGATTGTGGCGCTGCTCCCGGTTCTGTGACATACTGCTGCTCCGATCTTGTTTTCGTATATCGAATTTGTTGCGCAGTGTACTGGACCCTTCCGATCTAACTGAAACCAAGGGACGTGTGTCTGTCGAAAGGATTCTTTGGTGCAAAAGGCTTTGAGACGACCTTAATTTCCTATTCGTTAGGAAACTCCGAGAACGTGGGTCTCCTCGTTTGTTTATCTGAGAGAGAGAGAGAGAGACAGACAGACAGACGTGAAGAAGTATGCCATGCAAAAGGGTAGTCAGTGAGGCAGATTTTAATCTGAATCAGATCTTATCTTTAGTATTTTCGACCGATATAAATATAATAATGATCAGACCGATAATAGAAATCCGAAATGAGCAGAACCAGGTGCTGAATTAAGCAATGAGATCCATTAAAAATTAAAATCCGAAACTCCATATTATGGGTTACTAAACAGGTTCGGAGTTTACTCGTATTCGAACTTCTTGTTGGGTACATATTCGGCCATCAGAATAGTTTAATGTAACTTGATCCAAATCCGGCCTTCGAACAACCTAGTTCTCATGTTGTGGCAGGGTCTTTTTAACATATCCTAATTATACTAACAAGGAAAGATATATAGAAAACTTACCATGCTACCGAAGACGCTTAGCTGCAAAGCCCTGGCAGACAAATTGTTTCCTGGTTGCTCCACCAAAATCTGATTATGACTTTTGGACTTGAAAAATGTTTCAGGCCAACTCATTAGGGCACCGTGCTCTCTAGTAAGAGATCCGGAGTGGTGATTGCCTGAAAGTGATATCAATGAAGACGACCTTCTTTGGAGAGTTCTGCCACCCTCGAATCCAGCAATATCGAGTATGATTACTCTTGCACGTGTCTCAACTTGATACACTGAAATTTTATTCGAGAAACTTTCTGCTCTGCCACCTACAATCAAGTGATATAAAATTCTCATACAACACACTGTAAATTTAAATTTGCATAGAAAGTTCCTGCGTATGTCATGCACATTGACCGAAAAGATGCATGCATTTTAAGGGTAGAATTACTTGTAGGCCAAGATGGTATAATTACTCTGACATATCCTGAGGTTTGGCCTAATTACACAAATTTCCCTTAGGTTTGAGAAATTACAATCCCTTTCCTGTTCAAGAATTTACATTAGATAGTTTCAAACATTTTACAAATACCAGATCTCGCCCTTGGTACGTACATATTAATATTTTACATAATATTCACGACTAAATAGTATGTGCAAGGCAAATAGGGGAAAATTTTGTAATTTCTCAAACCTCCGGGGTTAAGTTTGTGTAATTAAGTCAAACCTCAAGGTACACTAGCGTAATTATCCCTTTTATTTTGTTCTTTTCTTTTGTCTCTGAACAAGGGAACTATGACAAGAGCTTATAGCTTTCTTGCTCCAAGTCAAAGCAATGGGCTGTAAGCAAATTTAATATGCTACATGGTTTTCTGAGAGTTTTTTTATTTTTATTTTTATTTTTATTTTTTATTTTTAAATTAGCCATAGGGGGTGGTTGCATTTAATTTTTCATACGTGAGCTACTTCGCAGGTAATGAGAAACAAGTAATGTACCCGATGTTTCAGATTGGCGAAGAATTTGATCAACACGTGGGAGTATTTCTGAGGGAGCTGTTAGCAGCTCGTCTTGCGTTCCTTGCAATCTTATGAAACCTTCCAAAAGGAAACCAACTGTATGATGAAGTAATTCAAAACTCTCCCCACTTATGTATTTATTCATTGTTGATCTTTCAGCAATAACTGTTCTTAATTCCTGCATTGACAATTTCTCAAATATTTGAGGAAGCATGAGTTTGGCGAGAACGATGACACTTTCCTGCATATAAATGAGGCAAATTGAACAATGGTGGCTAATGTGGAATTTCTCTTTTAGTAAAAAGACCAAGAGTACCATACCCCCCAAAAGAAATCTTCAACTGCAGGATCAGATCTCAATGCAGATAGTATCTTTTCAGTCTCAATAAAGAAGCAGAGTACCACAGAATCAGCAACAACATCACAGATATAAGGCTTCTCCGCAAGCACTTCATACAAGCCAAGAGTACTTCCATGAGTAAAAGTCGGGTGCAGTGAACTCATATGTTTATGCGACCACTGCCAAAGAAATATCCTCTCTGAGTCAATTCCCAATTAACAGTTAGTGTAAGTTAATTAATAAATCTAGTTATTGGATACCTTCACGACTCCATTAGATATTAGCCAAATACCAGTTGGCTTAGATCCTTCCCTATAAATTGTTGCTCCCGCAAGTTTCATTATATCTTTTGTAGATTCTGTTAGTTTCTCACGCACTGTTGGAGGTAGGGCTCCCAATAAAGGATTTGTAGATATTAAATCCCGTATTTTTGGAATTTTCACCATTGGTGGATTTCGTAGAAGCCGTTTCAAGTCACTCTGCATAGAAAGTATACCTTATGAAATTTATTTAGCAAGGACGGAGGACAACAATAATAACATATGAGTATGATTTTACCTGGACAGCATCGTGAAGATGGCTCATCTCTTTTTCTTCTAATAAGCCAATATTCTCTAGATTATGAACATACTCAATCAAATGATTCAGCACTGAATATGTGACTTGTCTTGTTTTCACAACACGAAGAACCTGTACAATTTACCTACTGTAACACTTGTGGAGCATTGCTGTAAAACAATCAGGTCAATTAATGGACTGCCTGCATACCTGAGGAAACGTAACACGGACGTCTTCTAGAAATTTCCTTGCTTCCTCACCTTCCTCTTCACTTTCCCTAATTACCATGGCTGCAATGTCGCTGTCTCCTAAAGTATCAATATAATTTCTTATTTTAGACGAGGTCTTTCAGGTAAATAGCCTATGCCTGATAAAAATTAGTAAATAGAAGTAGCACAAAATTCTTACCAATGAAATCATGAAGCTGCTGCCTTGCAATTCTATGGGCACGGAGAAAGGCAGCACATACACAACATGAAGTCTCTAGTCTCTCAACGGTGAAATATGTAACCAGCTTTCGAGGGACAACGCTTGATTGGAGAAACTTATAGTGATTTGGGATGTTCACAAAAGATTTCAGACCTTTCCAATCGCACAAAGATTCATGAGATATCAAGTCAATTGCTTCATCAACAGACCGCATCAGAAGATTAGCAGTAGTTTGGGCAATCCTTCCCTCATCAAGCATGACCCAGTAAGCTGCCTGAACGCCTATAGTTAAATATCTCCTTAAGTTAGATATAATATGCTCATTCTTGTGGAAAAATCATACAATTGTTAATAAATATTATCTATGTCAGACAGGTTTATCGAAGAGAAAAGATATTGAAATTATAGGAAATGGTAATATAGATTTTTATTCTTTTGGAATAATTTAGAATATAAAATCATATAATATTACTTACCATTCAAGAAGCGCTCTCGGATATCTTTCAAATTCATCTGGGCATGGTTATCATCATTTTCAGATAAAGAATGAGGGTGTCTCTGTTCAGCATCCACATCATTTAAGCTTGTTATGTACCGTTTAACAGTAGGCCAGTCAGCAGGTCCTAATTCCTCATCATCCCCAAGATCACCAAAAGCCTCTAGTGCTTTGTTCAGCATCTCATACTTTGTGAAATTCAAAATTCGTTTCTGCCATAAAATAAAAAAAAAACTCTTCTTGTTATTATGCTGCTGGGTAAAGAGAAAACCTGTTATGCGGGTCCAACAAGTCCATTACTCAACTAATACTATATATGATGCAAACATGTATATGCGAAAAGACGACATTGATTGGTAGGTGCAACCTGGAAACATATAATATGGAGTCCTAGATTATATCTGGCAAAATTATAATAAGAAATGATCACTCTTATTATTGTCCCATATTGTAGGTTTAACGTGGTTATTTATGCAGCCAATAATCTTCAATCACTATACAATTAATTATCAGAAACAAGGTTAAAAGAGATGCAGAACAACACTTAGATAAGGATAAATTGTACCTTGGCTGCTGATAGATTATCCATCTTAAGAAAATGTAAAACAAATTGTGTTGTTGATCCATTCACAATCAGTGTAAGGAAAACAATTCCACCAGTCAAAAATACAAACTGCAAAAGAAAGGAGCAGTGTGAGCATGTTATAACTCGAGCAAATATAGACATGTATACAAATATCAACACATTTGTGTGTGGTGTGAATTGAGAAAATAGTAGAGAAAAGTTTGATCCACAGGTTAATTGTAGCAGAATTAGCACTCGATCAACTTGATTTTCAATAACATACCAGAGTTCCAGTATCAGAACTGATATAAGTCGACTCAGCACTGGAACGCTGAAACATTTACAAAGTCTAAAGTTAGACAAAGAACTTGGCAGCAAATTTACATTTAGATAATGGAAAATCAGGATCTTATATCTGCTAAGTACAGTTTCAAATTTGAGAAACATATAGTGTCAGTTTATACAAATGTTGATACATGATGAATTAACTGCAAATGACATTATTTATGTTTGCTTTTAGCAGAAAATCATTGAAGCCTTTTTCCACTCATGAGATTCACCAAAAAAGAAAAAGAGAGAAATTATTTTGGTTAGAAGTAATGGTTCGGTTAGGAAAAACAACACAGCTAAATCACATTGCCTAAGGTACAAGTAGAGCCTTTACCATTTACAGTTTGGATGGAAAGAGAAACTTGCCTTAATAGAAAGTGAAAGTGACAATGCTACAGCCCCACGCAGACCAGACCAGATAAGAATAATAGCTTCTTTCCAGTCAAGACCATAACCAAAATACTGCAGAAATGGGAACAATATTCCAACCACAGCCACCCTAGCAACTTGAACAAATGCATAGAGAAGGAAAAGATAACCCCAAGAATGTTCTGTCAGAAATAACAAAAGTTAGTGAAAAATAGTTTTAACAATAGACTATATAGAGGAATATAGATTCACATGATCAACGTAAAAATAAAAGTATAGGTCAAAAAAGTAAAATAAACTAAGAGATTTGAAACATGGCTTAAAACGCATATAGCTTGGCGACAACAGGCAAGAAGATGATATACCGTGGGTTTTAAATATATTGTCACTTTGGAGAACACTTTCAGCTATAACCACTCCACTGCACAGACAAATGAGCAAATAATCGTTAACAAGTATATTTGTATCTTTTAGCAATGTGTTGATGTAAAAGGAATTGGTGTCCATCAAAAAGCAAGCCAGATAAGAAATTCAACCTCAAGCCATGGCCACAAAGGAAATATAAATATGGAAAGGTTATGGTATCAGACAATTCTCCTTGATCAGAAACTTTCGAGAATAAAGAATAAATGTCCAAAAAAATGATATATTGAAATCCATTTTGGGACCTATGATTTATATATATATATATATATATATATATATAAGAATACTAAATTCATTCTTACCTTAAGATGAAGATTAATGTATTAGCAATATAAGCAACCATCTCCCTGAAAACAAATGTTACACATCATAAAAACACAACCCTGGACTTATCGATAAGCAGTAAAGACTTAACTGAATGAAATAGAGTAGAAACTTCAACAAGGATAAAGTTATGAGAGACCAACAAATACCACGGTCGCGTCATCACATTATTGAAATTCTTATCATTGATTGCGTGAAATAATCATTACCGGAACTTCTGTTTAAGGAAACTGGTGTTGAGCTTGTCAAATTGCAGTGGCTTTACTTTCATCTCCTAAATACATTAAATTCAACAACAAACCACAAGTTCCTATGTCTTGCTAGCTTTTTAACTTCTGCAAACTCTTGTTCTGCTAGAGAGGAATGCATCAACACCATTCATTTGCTTAAAAGCTTCAAATTTTACATAAGCAATTCTCTTAATATCTGCTGCTTCAATGAATCATAGTTGACATAAAAAATTTGGTTATTAGAAACTATGCAATAGATTCCAAGGATAGATAACTACAAAACTGGCAAAAAAATTAAACAAGTATGAAGGAACATGCAATAGTCGACGTTAAAAAGAGAAAAGTACCAAAAATGATGCAAGCTTTGCTGACTTTCACCCTTAAAAGCAGTTCGAGCGACAGCAGAGTAGAACCTGTTCGTGTATCTCATTTCAGGGAAGCTGTTTATGGAAGTGGTAAAATAAATCTTATGAAAATAATGAAAATCGAAACCTACATCCCCAAGGTCATGACTGTCAAAACTCCAGAAACATCAAGTCCTTCTTGAGCCTGTCAAATAAGTTGCACTCGGATTTGTCTTAAAAAACAGTGATAAAGTAAAAATGAATTAATTGTCATTCAACCATGATTAAATTGAAGAAAACCAGGCCTTCTTTTCAGTGCCTAAACGAGATTTTTCTTAATCTCAACACTAGGATTGAAGATTATTTTAAAAGAAAAAGTTCTCTCTCTGAATATATTTCAGAATTGTTATAAACCCTGTCTTGTACAAGATATACACTAGCAGGATGCCATTTGGCCAGACTCGAGAAATCACAACTTGAATCCTGTCAAAGCAACTAAGTTTATGTCAATGATGCTAACAAACCTCAAAGATTACTTTTAATACAGTGGACCTAATAAATCATCTAAATGTGAACGAAAACTTCTTGCATGTGATATAATACACCCAATCTATAACGAAGAGCATTTGGTCAAAATGGGAAAGGTTTAGTCTGGTACATACTGTGAAGTAGGCTATGTAGCTCACAGCGAGTGTCAAAGAAATTTCAATAACAGTGTCATTGAATATAAATCCCAGCCACAAGACAGATGCTATTCCAAAAGCAACACCGAGGCCTACACTGTATCATGGAAGAGGCAATTAAAAAAATGTATGGCATAATTTTCTACTGAAAGCATGTGAAAATACAATTGAGATTTATATATGGTATTGTTATCTACTGAAAGCATGTGAACATACGCCCCAACAGACACTTGTATCAAGAACTTGATTACGCCTCCCCAATTAAAGGTCCAGCCAAGAACCATCCGGTAAAATAGCTGATAGACCACAATTGCTGTCCTGAAATCACGGGGAGAACAACTTTTAAGAGGAAAACACTAGGCAAGTATAGTTAGATTTCCAGAAGAAGAAATCAAACACTGCTACTTTAACTACGAACCATGAACAATATCTTTGGGTGACAACTGAAATAGGTTACAGCATTTAATTAATAATTATACCCGTCGTTCATCAAGGACTCTCCTTCAATTATAGTACTTAATTTTTTGCTTGCTCCCAGCTCTTTCAGGAGGGCCACAACGGCCACAGGATCAGTAGCACTGAGGAGACCGCCAAGGAGCAATGATGTTGTCCAGCTCCAGTTATATGGAAAAGCAAGCTACAGTTTATTAATATTCAGAATAATGAAAAATTAAACATCAACAGCACATAAAACATAATTCCTCAAACCTTCAAAGCAGCCCCAAGACAAAAGGTAGAAATGAGCACTCCCGGGCCAGCAAGTAGAAACATTTGCATTATACACCTCTGTATTCGGTGGGGACAACCAATGGAGAATGGTTCATTATGAGATTTTCTATCACAGACACTTAATAATGATGACGACTGACTAGAACCAGAAAGTGAAGAAAAATCGAAATTCAAGGCAGACAGTTACAGGCAAGTAACCTTCATTGTGTGAAGCCTTGTGTGTAAAGTTCTTTTTTGGATAGCATGAAATGTGAATACAGGCCTCTTACTTGACCTAGCTCCCAGTTCAATCACCAACTCATCTAAAAGTTTAAGTTGTTAACGAGGTGTTAACTACCATATATTACTATATTCTTACGCCTGTTAAGAAATAATGGTAAAGTATTGCAATTGGTGCATTAGAGCGAATGCGAAAACTTACTTTTTCCAAATTGTTTACATTCAGAACTAATTGCTAGATTGCCACAATTTATACCCCTTCAGAACTAATTGCTTACTTTATATTATGCGCTAATAAACCTCTATCAAACTTCTAAGGTACTTATCTCTTTGCACGTGCAAGGTATCCATGGTATTAGCGCGACACAGTACGTATGAAAACATTGGACAGAAAGAATATCAAATAAGTAAGCAGAAGAACCTTTATCTGGTGCACTTCCATTGAAAATGAACTCTCAAAAAGAAGTGCAGGAAGGAAGACAGCCAGGAGAAGATCCGGATCAATATTATTCCCTAAAACAGACCGATGAGATCACACCAATATTATCCCCTACAGCAGGTATGTTACAGAAAGGCAGAAAGAGAAAATTTTGTTTGTGCTAAAAGTTGAGCGAAAGCTAAGAAAAATGCATATAAACTTACATATACGAATCCCATTCCCAATCTTTCCCAACCTGTGATGCGTTCCGTATTCTGTAAACAAGAGCGTTAAGATCACAAAATCTGATTAAAATTTGTCCTTGATGAACTTGCAGTAGTCCACAACATTGTACACTTACCATGAAAAAAAAAATAAATTATTCCCAAAATTCACAAGTAAAAAAGAGGATAAACAGAAAAGTATCATTTATCTTATTTAAATCACCTCTCTGAGCATGAGGGAATAAAAATTATTACAGGTTATTTTGCTAATGAACTAAGGCGTTGCTTCTTCCACCAAGGTGGCTTGGAATTTGGCTGCCATTAGACAATTCAGTCCTGGGTTTCCAAATTGGTCAGGTTTCTCTCAGTATGGAAATGCTTCAAATGTTTATTGGCAGATGCATTTACCTTTAAAGCAAATCTTACACAGATATTCAAAAAACACACAAGACACTTCAGGAAACACAAAGAAGTGATGCTAATAGTAACCGGTACCTATCACCTCTTCTGTATATCCAAAACCCATCACTCAATTTAGCACAAGACCATATTCCTTAAAATCGTAGGGAAGAAAAAATTCAATACCATCCCCATCGAATCCACAAAACAAACTATTCTACTTCAACGGCACGAAAGTAAGTTCACACAGAAAGTTTTTCTATAGTTGCTCCTCCAGGGTAAGGCGAAGTTCATTAACTTCCATAACCGCTGTACAAATGGCCCGATTAATTATTTGGTATGGCATCTTACCACCATGCGAAACTACTAAAGCTACTGATTGACTCAAATATCAACATTATTCCTTCAACCTTGTACACATCAAGTTCGTTGAATCAAAGAGCCCCAAAACTATCACTATCACCCACAACACCTCTTAAGTCAAACAGAATTGGGCAAGCACATTAAAAGCTCAAACAACATCAAAGATTACACTAACTCCCAGATAAAAACTGATCGAAAACGAACCTAAGGATCCAAGGCCGATGCCGAGAACAAGCAGCGCGACAGTGTAGGGCACACGAGTTCCCCTCAGCACGTGGCGACACGCAATCCCCAACACTAAGCTCAATCCGACGAAGATTACCGCATCCGTTGGACTCCCCTTCGAGGAAGGGCCCTCTTCCAAAACCCTCATCGGCAACGACGATGCCGTCAAAATTGACGCCATGAATTTAGCTTCGCAGTTGGCTCAAAGCGGACTGAGTTCAATCTTGACGAAGAAAATTCCTTCCTTTTTCTCATGCAAATGCAACCGATGGTTTCTTCAAATCAGGAAGTTCCTGAAGCTGATGGATAAGTAAGTACACAAATCACATGCTCAGGAGACAAAGTATCGATTAAACAAAAAGCAAGGAGCGAAAAAACAAGAACATGTTCATGAGTCGACCGAAACAGTAAAGGAATCCATGTAAGGCGTTGTTTGGCGCCGATACGTTTACCAAAAAATAGTGGACTCTATTTGCCTTAACTTTATTGTCTTAATTATGATAGAAGTATCAAATAACAAAAATGAGTTTACACAAAGAATTATTTGTGAGGACACGTCCCCACTCAATTCAACCGATCATTCGATAAGTATATTTTATTTATTTAGTTTTATTTATATAATTAAATGATAAATACATAATATTTGAAATGGGATCACCTTAGTGCTATGGATGATAGTTTTTTTTTTTTTTAATCACGTTTATTATGTATTAATAAAATATTATGGAGATTATCATATATTATAATTCCGACTATTCGTATAAACTAAAACCTTATTTGTTCTGTATTAAATCTTAATTGCATATAATAACATCTTATATGAATACTTGTTTTTTGTTTTATGCTTAAGTATTGGTTATCGTTTGATAGGTTCATATTTGAACAAAAAAATCCAATTTATTTACTTAATTTTAATCGATTTAATGACCTGAAATAGATATGAGTATATTTGAATATAACCAATATTCATTTCTAGTATTAATTTCTTCCAAATGGTTAATATATATTAAAACTTTTAAGTGCAATTTAAATGATATAAACAACATTAATTGGTCTTTATCTCACAAAACAAACACGACCCAAACATGATCCAAGAAAAATTAATGTCTCTACGAGTCTTGGGATAAGACTTTACTAATATATATATGATAGGCGTAATTATTTAATTTGATTGAGTCTAACTCTTGTCATCGTATGAGGTAGAACCATTAATTGTACTAATTTAATATTGATAGTCACTAATCTATATTAGAGGCGGTTTGTCATGTGGAGCTGTAGATCATCCATAATGACAGAATTATTAGTTTTAGACTTTTTTATTATTATTATTTTTTTAACGCACGCAGCTTCAAGTGGGGCTCAAATTCGGTCTTGCCTTCAAGAATGAACCCATTAACCACCTGTGTCAACCCCTCTGTTGGCTTTTAGACTTTTATCCTTGAAAACGTCAAACAAATCATTAATTATTTGGTAAAAATACATTTTTTCGTCCTATCATTTTTTCTATTTTTCAGTCATATCGTATTTTTTAATCAAGTTGTATAACTTTAAAAAATTTATAATATTTTTTTAATTTTTATCCAAAAATTATTTTATCATCGGAAATATCTATGTAATAATCACGTCATCAATATAAATTAGAGAAAAATATTGGTTCAATAAATTAGAAAAAATGCTAACTAAAAAATATAAATTTGGTTCGGTAAGTTTTCTATATTGGGAAACCCAATTCTATTCTTATTATCATTTGTAATTAAAATCCATATTTTTTTTAAATTTTGTTATATATGTTTGATTTTCTCCAAATAATTAATTTATTGTTGAAAACATTTACGTAGATAAATTATTTTTTCGATGAGAATTAGGCATACACTGCAAAATTTTTAAAATTATGAATCTTAATCGTAAATGATAGAATGAACATGATAAATTTGTCAAAACAGAGACTTATAAGACCAATTTTGCATTTCTTGAGTCAATATTTTATTGAGTCGTTAATTTTCACAATTCATATTGCTGACCTGATTGCCACATAGATGTTTGTGGCAACAGATTGATTTTCGGTGAAAATCGGATCAACATTGTAAAATTTTGAAAGTTATAAGGTTGCAAAATAAGATTTCGACAAAATTTAATTGTGAAAATAGAAAACTTACTGAAGGAATTTTACATTTTTGTTAAATTATTTTGATACTTAGATCCGCCATTCCTAGTACAACTATTATTTCTTATGCAAACACAATAGTAATATTTAAATTTTAAGAATACACAATAGTAATATTTAAATTTTAACACTTGACAAATTTCTAATGCGAATATCAAACTTTCAGGAACTACATCATAAAATTAACAAGGATGGTTTCGATTACTTTCGGCATATGACAGGATGTTTAATTCTATTCGGTATTAATTATTCTAATATGCTATTTAGTTTAATAATAATTTTATTTGAGATATTTAATATTGTTCGTCAATTAATATTCTTTGTAGAAAATCTACTTTATTTGTTATTCTTCTTTTGTTTTAGTGGAGATGAGGTAGAGAGACTAAATTTCATAAAGTATAATGTTGTAAAAGATTGCAAGAATAATCACTTTATTATATAAAACAAGTAATTAATTTAAAAAATCGTCTAAATAATACTTGTTAAAGAATTGTATAAATTATATATATATATATATATATATATATTGACGTGGCACGTACCCGCTGTCGATCTAAGCCAATCACCTTCCCCCACGTGCATGATCGGAGGTTAATTCTCACTCGGAGATCACCCTTCGACCGTCCCACTCAGAAGCTCATTTACCCCGCGAGAATTACCGCACAGGAATATCGACCTAACTGTTCGAACCAACCGAACCGTTTCGATCGACCCCAAATCTCCGATCGATCAGCGCACTATTCCACTAGCGTAGTGGCCGACCGAGCATTTAATGCACAGCCTTAATGGGGCACCTGTCAGCTTCCCGCGCCACCACGTCGAGGCGGTAATTTCTCTTTCCTCTCTGTATAAATACCCCCTCCTCATTTATTGCACGGTAAGTTTTCCCACCTAACACTTTTCACCACTCAATCTTTTCGGTCATCTTTATCGATCTTGACTTGAGCGTCGGAGTGCCAACCCGGGTCTCACACCCATCTCCCCCGAGTTGGCCTCGGAGCTCACGTTTGTCGACCTTTGCAGAATTCGAGCAGTCAGGCGGCTGTTTCCCCCATCAACAAATAGAGTGACCGCGTCGGATCTCTCGATCTATCATCAAGCGGAGATTTTGGCACGATCATTTGGCGCCGTCTGTGGGAAGCGCAACAACAAGCCATCGAACATGACTACTCGCAATCTCACCAGCAATCGCCTATTCGACGAGAACGGTCGGGAAGTCTTCCCTCAAATACCTCTGCAAGTCGCTGTTCCCACCACCATCTCGCCACAGCTAATCTACTCGACGCCCGAGATAGATAAGTACTTAAAAGCTTGTCGAGATGAGGCTATAGCGGCTGCCGCGGAAGGAAGAGAGCCCCGGATGCCAGAATGCCCGCAAACTCGCCCGGTGGAGATTATTCAACCCCAGATGAATCATCCTGGGTATGTACATCCGGTGCAATACCAACCACCTGTCACATATTGGGCTGGAATTGGGCAAAATGTACAACCTCAACTTCAGCATCAACAACCATTGCCCGCACAAGGGAGTGCTCAGAGGCCAATTCAAGATCGATTATCATTTCAACCCGAGGATGAGGTCGACTCTAGAACCCCAACGGACACCAGAATACATCGGGGTGGCAGTCGGCGTGAGGCGGACGTATCACAACAGAGATCTAGATCGTCTCATCCTAGTGGGAGAAATAGCGGTCGTAGACTGTCTGGATCCCAAAGAGAACGAAGCCCCACTCAACGTGACTCACCCCCACATGAGTCGACGGGAGTCTTCAACCGACTCGGACCACACGGTCGGGTCAATCAGATCAGGAGATCGAACAGGGGTCGTATCGTGAGGTCGAATGACCTTAGAAACCAGATGCCTCCGCGTTCCCGTCGACAGGATAACCGACAGAGGAACGAAAGTCAAGGATCATTCAGCCGTTCACCCCACCGATCACATTCCGTTAGGCGTGAACGCTCTAGATCACCCCGTCGCACACCATCGGGCCCAAGGCATGTCCGCCCATGGAGGTATCGCAGTGAGAGAGAAGCTCAGTCTCCATTTTGTGACTCGATCATAGAGTCCACTACCGATGAGAAGATCCCCATCGGACTACCCACATATAACGGATCGACTGACCCGGAAAAGCATGTGTCACGCCTCGAAATGCAGCTCAGCATGTTTGGACACTCTCCTAATATCTGGGCTAAGATCTTTGTTACAACTCTGGATGGCCCCGCTCTTGAATGGTTTTCGAGGCTCCCTCCTCGATCGATAACCTCCTACAAGACACTCGTCGACCGATTCAAAGCTCAATTCTCTTCCATGAAGGGAGATAAGCTTCCACCAACCTACCTATACACCATTAAACAGGCTCCTAATGAATCGCTTCGAGATTTCTTCACTCGTTTCTCGCAAGCTGTGGTCAAAACAGAAGAACCGAGCATCGACCTTTTGAGACCTATTGTTCACAAGGCACTGGTCAACATCGAAGCCGCTCGGTACATCTTCTTACAGAAACCAAGGAATTTGGCCGACATCCAGGCAGCCGCTTGCGATTGGATGCAACTCGAAGAATTGGAGAGTTCTCAAAGGAGCCCGGTACCCAGTCGAAAGGCAGATTTCCATCGGCCAATTAGACAAGACGTTCGACCTAAGCCAGAGGGACCGACAGGGCCTTCCACTCGCAAGCATTACACCCAGCTGACGCGCCCGCTAGATGAAATCTACAATGTTATCGATCCTGCCCTACTGAAAAAGCCTAAGCCGATGCGGGAAACTCCTAAGAACCGAGAGAGCAATAAATTTTGTAACTTTCACCAGCAAAAAGGTCACAACACTTCTGAATGTAATGCTTTACGAGATGAGGTCGAACGACTGATCAAAGGAGGCCTCCTCCAGGAGTTCGTGAAAAAAATGGATGACCATGCTCGGAACCGGGATCACCCCGACAGGTCGCCTCCCAAACAACGGCTGGCTAAGCCTCCAACAGAACGAGACCCTCATAACCGACCATGCCTCGGTCGGATTGATATGATTTCAGGAGGACCTTCAGGGGGAGATTCAAGGTCCGCTCGGAAAAAGACGCGACGGACCGCTGCTCAAGGATTCTGTAATCCCTGAGAAGTGATGCATATTCGGCCAGAAGACGCCTGGATCAACAAAGATATAGTGCTTAATGAGAATGATGTAATTGATCTACCGGGACGCTCGAGCGAAACACCTAGTTGTCCTATGGTTGTCACGCTCGACGTCGCCAATTTTGCTGTATGTCGCACTTTAATGGATAATGGAAGCTCGAGCAATATTATCCTTTATTCGACTCTTGTTCGCATGAATTTACACGATGAATTGCTTCTAGATCCCATTCGAACCCCTCTCACAGGATTCGGAGGTGCAGAAGTGTACACCAAGGGTCGAGTACGGCTAATCACATCCATGGGCACTTTGCCCCGACGGGCGACACGCGAGATCGAATATCTTGTCGTCGACATGCCCTCTGCATATAATATTATCTTTGGTCGACCGGGCCTCATCGATTTCCGAGCAGTTATATCCACTTACCATCAAATGATCAAGCTACCCACTCCGGCCGGAGTCGGCGAATTAAGGTGCGACATACCAACCGCCTGGAGTTGCTACTCTATCTCATTAGACAAACCCAAACCTTCTTCGGAGAAGCACGTCCCTCTGTTAATCGATGATCCCATCATCGAGGATGAGTTCGTGGACCCGAGAACCATCGACCCCGAGAATTCACGGAAAATGAGTTCTTCCCATGCGGCGAAAAGAAAGAAGCAGGAAGACAAAAAACTCGAACCCACAGAAGAACTCGAAGAGATTCAACTAATCCCGGGGCAAACAGAAAAAATCACTCATATTGGCGCTGGTCGAAAGGGAAAAGAACAGTGCATGCTCATTCAGTTCCTGCGTGACAATCTCGACGTTTTCGCGTGGAGTGCTTCTGATCTAGTGGGAGTGGACAGGAAAGTGATCGAACACCACTTGAATGTTGATCCCTCCTACAAGCCAGTCAAGCAAAAGCTACGCTCTCAAAGTGACTCCCGAAATGCCATCATCGAGGCTGAAGTCAACAAACTCCTGGACGCCCAGTATATCATGCCGATCCAATACACCGAATGGTTGTGCAATGTCGTCCTCGTACCTAAACCAGGAGGAAAATGGCGAATGTGTAATGACTTCACTGACTTGAACAAGGCGTGCCCGATGGATCCCTATCCGTTACCTCGAATCGACCAACTGGTCGACTCCACGGCCGGATGCGAGCGATTGAGCATGATGGACGCCTTTCAAGGATACTACCAAATCTTCATGGCCCTCGAAGATCAGTCCAAAACCGCTTTCATAGTCTTCAATGGCATTTACTGCTTCAAAGTTATGCCGTTCGGACTCAAAAATGCGGGTGCTACGTACCAGAGAATGATGAACAAAGTTTTCGAGTCTGAGATCGGGGATACCATCGAAGTATACGTCGACGATATGCTAGTCAAAAGTGAAAAAGCCGCCGACCATCTGGGCCACTTGAAAAGAGCTTTCAACCTCCTTCGAAAGTACAACTTAAAACTCAACCCTGCTAAATGCACCTTTGGGGTCGACGGTGGTAAGTTCCTCGGATATATGGTCAGCCAGAGAGGGATCGAGGCCAACCCCGCAAAGATAAAAGCTATCCAACTTTTGCCGGTCCCCAACTCGATCCGTGACGTATAGAGACTGGTGGGTCGGATCATATCCCTTAACCGCTTCATAGCCCGATCGTCGGAAAAGAACTTGCCCTTTTTCAAAATCTTGCGCGACATCAAGAATTTCGAATGGACTCCAGAGTGCAACCAAGCTCTTGAAGACCTAAAAAAATACCTCACCTCCCCTCCTCTGCTTGCGAAACCCATCGACGGGGAAACCTTATATCTGTATCTAGCCGTGTCAAACGAGACCATCAGCTCGGTACTTGTCACCATTCGAGATCGGAAACATCTCCCCGTGTATTACGTAAGTAAGGTTCTCCATGGCCCGGAGATACGCTATCTCGAGATCGAAAAGTTTGCTCTCGCAGTAGTCCATGCTTCCCGTAAACTCCGACCCTACTTCCAAGCGCATCCCATCGTAGTCCTCACCGATCAGCCATTGAAGACCGTCATGGACAAACCAGAAGTCTCAGGTCGACTCACGAAGTGGACAATCGAGCTCGGACAATTCGAGGTAACATATCGACCCCGGGTGGCATACCAGGCACAGATCTTAGCCGATTTCTTGGTGGAGAAAGGCCCGCACTCAACGGTAAAGGGTGACCCAACCGTTTGGACCCTTTCGGTCGATGGCTCCTCAACCGCTTCCGGGGGGGGGTGCCGGGGTATCCCTAGTCAGCACAAATGGCCAACAGGTCGAATACGCCATCGCCCTCGAGTATCCTGCAACAAACAATGAGGCTGAATACGAAGCTCTTTTAGCGGGTTTGAGAATTGCGAAAATGCAGAACATAAAAAAACTTCGAGCTTTAACCGACTCACAACTGGTTGCTAGCCAAGTCAAGGGCGAATACGAAGCTCGAGAGGAGTCTATGATCAAATATCTCGCCTTGGCCAAAAGGGCAATCACTAAATTTGATGTGTTCGAAATCTCCCAAATTCCTCGAGAGGAAAATGATCGAGCCGACGCCCTTTCTAGATTTGCCAGTGGTTCGCTCGGCACCCAAGATCGGACCATCACCTTTATGACCTTGTCAACTCGGTCGATAGATCACACTCCACCCGAAGTCAACTCTATCGATGCGACTGAGCCGTGTTGGCTCGATAACATCGTCTTGTATCTTCAAAATGGCGTCTTACCCGAAGATTTGACCGAAGCAAGGAGACTCAAGCAACGCGCGTTGAGCTATACGCTGGACCAGGAGGGTCGTCTGTACAAACGTTCATTCATCGGTCCAACTAAACGGTGCCTCCGACCATCACAGGGTCGAGAAGTTTTAGCCGAAATCCATGAGGGATCCTGTGGGAATCACGCCGGGGGGCGGTCTCTAGCCCTAAAGGTATCTCAATCTGGATTCTTCTGGCCTAACCTACGCAAGGATGCACTCGAATTTGTGAGGAAATGCGATCGTTGCCAGAGGCATGCCAATTTGACCCATCAGCACCCCGCACACATGATTCCGATCGAGTCATGCTGGCCCTTTGAGCAATGGGGAATCCGATATCAACTCGACAAAGGCAGTTCATCATTGTGGCGATCGATTATTTTTCTAAATGGGTCGAGGCTTTGGCAGTCGCAAAGATTACTTTCCACTCCTTACAGGATTTCCTCTGGAAGCACATCATCACTAGATTTGGAGTACCTCGAGTCATAGTATGTGATAATGGACCACAATTCCGAAGTTCAAGATTTAAAGCCTATTGCTCCAACTTCAAGATCGATCAAAGATTCACTTCAGTCGGACATCCCCAGGCCAACGGTCAGGTCGAAGTTACCAATCGAACCATCATACAGAATCTGTGTATCCGCCTCGAAGCAAAGAAGAGGCATTGGGTCGATGAACTTGAGGGCGTCCTATGGGCATATCGAACCACCCCCCGAATCCCCACGGGACAAACACCTTTCGCCATGGTATACGGCTCGGAGGCCGTGATTCCGGCTGAGGTTATACATCAATCTCCCCGAGTGGCTCACTTCCAGCATGGTCGGAATAATGATCTAAGGGCTTTCAATCTTGACACGATAAACGAAACTCGAGAAAAAGGAAACATGAAGATGCAGCAATATCGAGCCACGACTGCTCGGGCATACAATAAAAACCTACGACCTCTCCACTTTCAAGTCGGGGATTTGGTCCTCAAAAAGGTTGAAGTTACTAAGCACGTAGGAAAGCTCGATGCTAATTGGGAAGGACCCTACCGTGTCGCCGAAATAGGCAAAAATTGGGCATATCATCTCGAGGATCTCGATGGGCTACCGTTACCTCGATCATGGAATGCTCACAACTTGAAGAAATATTACTTGTGATTAATCGGTGTAATTTCTTTTGGTCAATTAAACACAATATGTAAATTTTCTGGTCGAATTAATCGATAGAACATTCTCCTGCCTTTTTAACAATCATGTTATTCGACCATATACTTGTGATTATACGACGCACGTACTAATTTCTGGTATACTTCGAAAGATTAAAGCAGCTTGCCTTGACATCTTCTCGATCATTATTTTCGATTAACATAAAAAGTTAAACGCCAAAAGCTCGAGAAAACACGTATAAAACCCAGAAGAAAACTTGCATAATGTATTTAAAACAAGAAAGTTTACATCGATCACAATTCTTCGATCATAACCTTACAAATTTGGAATTTTCAAATGGGAGCAACGAACGCTCGGATTCCTACCTATTTACACATGAATCCCGAGCCAACAACTACTAAATCCGACCCCAACAGTCGGAACTTTTAAAATTGGATCCCCCTTGACCAAAAACCTCCGAGTGCGAAGATAGGGCTAGTCCATTCTCTCCGACTCAATCCTCGACCGCTCAGGATCTGGTCCCTTCCTCGATTGGAACGATGGCCCCCTCCCCAAAATACTCGGGGCACATATCTTTAGGGTCGAAGGAAGCATCGAGATCGAGCTCTTCTGTAACTATGTTGTCTGGTTCCCCCGCAGCTCTAGATCGAGCCAACTTCACGGCAAAACCAAACTCGTCATTGTCCCAGTTTGGCTCGGGAGTAGGAGGTCGGGTGACCGGTTCAACTGGACGAGGATCATCTTGATATAGGCCGACCTTTTCCTGATCATAGTCGAGCGGAAGATACTTAGCCGCTTGCACTTGAGCCAAGCACAAGTTGAAGCCCTCCTCGACGTCCTTGAAGCTCGCGATCGACACGGCCTTCTCGTAAGCCTTAGACTTCATGAATCTGTAAACGCCTCGACGCTCGAGGTCGTTCACGGATTCAGCAAGGCCCCTTTTGCATCGCTCCAGAGCTAGCTTGGCGCCTTTTCTCTCTCCCTCCATCAAGCCACGGGTTCTCGCTTCGGCCTCTTCCTGGATCGACCTCGCCACCCGATCCTCCGCCACCTTCAGCTTTTTCTCGACCTCCGAGAGATTTGTTATGGCATCCAAGAGATCGTGGTCGAGCTTTTCCTTGTCCTTGATGGCCTCGGCCAGCTTCTTATCCTTCTCCTCCAGCTCGAGCCTCATCGTCTCAACCTGCCGCTCGGCTTTTGTCCTCAACTGCCGATGAACCCATCCTCTCCGAGCCACTTGAAAGAAGTCTTGGCCCAACTGCAAAACATCATTGATCATCAGAAACTTCGACCATACACAGAAAATAATTTCTACAGGCACTTACAGCAAAATATTTCTGGACCCAAGACGCCTCGATCTCGTCGTCGGAAAGCGCCATCATTTCTTTATGATCGACCGTTGTCTGGATCGAACTGTAAAGAGCTCCGAGCGCCTGGTAGTCTTTCGGGGCAGTTCCGACCCGTCTGGGCTCGCCTCTCTCGTTGACACTTGCAAGGCCGCACGGGAAATGGGGTTCCTCGAGGATCGGGTAGTCGAAGAACAGTTTCTTCTCCTCTTCGCTCGATTTCCACGGCACCGCGCTCGAGGATCCTGCGCTGGGCCTTCGCACCCCCGCCAAAATGCTGGCCACGTTTCGGGGCACTATTGCTCCTCGACCCTGGTTCGGAGGGGTCGAGTAGGCTCCGACCTGGACCTCTACAATCGGCCCAAGCGCCGGCGGCATGGGGAGCAAGGGGCTCTTCTCTCGACCTCTATTCTTATCGGCCCCGGCCCCGGCCCCAGACTTCGCCTGGCCCTTGGTTTTTTGCTTTTTTGCCTGGGGGGCTCCATGGTCCTCGACCCCCGATGGGGTTCGCCCCCTCTTCTCGGGAGCGTCATTGGTCCTCATCGCAAGAACCTCAGGCAGAGCCTCGATCGTCGCATCGGTCGATGCAGCAGTCTCCGCTTGGGTGGGAGGGGGCATTTTCTTCTTCTCGGCCGCCTTCTTCAGCTCGGCCATCTCCTTCCTTCTTGCATTCAAAGCAGCCGACATGATGTATTGCTCTGCACAGAAAAGGCACTTGATTATGAAAATAACCAAACAAGGAGAAAAACAACAACAAACAAATGGTCGAGAAAAACAACAACAAACAACAAGCAAGTGTTTCAGGTTTGAGTGCAGGGTCTTCAGGACAGGGTTCGACAGTTTTGGTTTCAGTGGCTCGGTTAGCTAACATCTCAGTTCAGCCGGATTTGAAACAGAGGTTGTTGGATTCTCAGGCTTCGGATGCAGAGATTCAGAGATTAGTGGTTCGGTCTAGGATAGACCCTGAGACAAAGTTTGGGTTCGATGATTCCGGTTTGTTCAGGTTCAAGACCAGGGTTTGTGTCCCAGAAGACCTCAAGAGGTTAATACTTGAGGAAGGACATCGTTCTGGATATTCCATTCACCCCGGTGGTACGAAGATGTACCGAGATTTGAAGGAATACTTCTGGTGGAATGGCATGAAGAGAGATGTCGCGAACTTTGTGAAGCGGTGTCTCACGTGCCAAGTGGTGAAGGCAGAACACCAGAAACCGGGAGGAACTCTCCAACCACTTCCGATTCCTGAATGGAAGTGGGAGCAAGTGACTATGGACTTCGTGTCCGGCTTGCCAAGATCAAGAGGAGGTTATGATGGAATTTGGGTGATAGTCGACCGATTGACCAAGTCTGCTCATTTTCTCAAGGTGAAGATGTCTTACAAGACCCCGAAGTTGGCCGAATTGTATTGTAATGAGATTGTGAGACTGCATGGGGCGCCTGCTAGTATTGTCTCAGATCGTGATCCGAGGTTCACAGCTAAGTTTTGGCAGGATCTTCAGAGTAGGTTGGGCACGAGGCTGAATTTCAGCACCGCTTTTCATCCTCAGACAGATGGACAATCAGAGAGACTGATTAAGTATTTAGAGGATTTGTTGAGGGCGTGTGCTTTGGATTTCCAGGAAAAGTGGGACAAGCATTTAGCTCTGGTTGAGTTTGCCTATAACAACAGTTTTCAGACTTCTATTGGAATGGCTCCCTACGAGGCACTATATGGAAGGAAGTGTAGATCGCCTCTATTTTGGGATATGGAAGATTGGCGGTGGACAGAGGATAACAAGCTCGAAAGAGCTACACCTCGAGAGAGATTGGATAAGACCACTGCCAAGGTTAAGTTGATTCAGCAGAGAATGAAGGCAGCTCAGGACCGTCAGAAGAGCTATGCGGATAAGAGGAGAAGGCCCCTTGTGTTTGAAGTCGGAGATAAGGTTTTCTTGAAAGCATCTCCGAGGAAGGGATTTTCTCGAATAGGTCGAGGTGGGAAGCTTAACCCTAGATACCTTGGACCTTTTGAAATCCTTGAGAGAGTTGGAGAAGTGGCGTATAGGTTGGACCTACCGCCGAGATTGACCGGGATACATAATGTGTTTCATGTTTCGCAGCTCAGGAAATTTTATCCCGAAGAATCAACTATTCTCCCTGTGGAAGAGGTACAACTTGAGTCGGATTTGACGATAGTAAGGCACCCGGTTGAGATTCAAGACCGGAAGATACAAGTGTTGAGGAGTAAACAGATTCCCTTGGTCCGAGTTCTTTGGAGAGATCAGAAATCTGAAGAGTCTACTTGGGAGACTGAGGAGAAGATGAGACAGTTGTACCCAGAGTTGTTCTCAGGTCAGACAGTTAACCTGGGGACCAGGTTCTCCGAAGGGGGGGAGGTTGTAACACCCCGACCCACAGTCGGTACAGGTAAATTATGTGATTTATAAATATTTGCGTTTTGAATTAATTGTATATGACTTATATGAATTATTTGAACTTATATGAATTATGTGAATTAAATGTTGCATGCGATTTATTCGTTTTACTTTGAGTCGGCCTTATTTGAACCTGTATTTGTTGAACCTAACCAACTTGAACCGGAAACCTTGAACCGAACCCGTGAACCGACCGGTCCAGCCCTTAAAGGCTGAACCATTCTTCTTTCTCCTTTCTTACGTTCAAAAGCAGCACTCCAAGCCAAGCAAGAAGCTTAAAACCTCAAGTTTGATCATCCAACTTCCCAAGCCAATATCTCTCTCGTTTCTTCGTCTTTTCTTGAACTTAGGTAGGTTTCGGAATCCCCTCGTCATGCTCTTCGTTTCCATGGTTTAATTTCTGAGTTTGGGGTGAGTTTTGCATGCCTTTGCTTCCCTACGTGAATAGTAAGGGTTTAGAGAGAACCTTGGATACTTGCTCTTTGCTTGATGTGTTTGATTCCTAGCTTCATTTATGAGTTATATGGGTTGTATATGTTGTCTTTATTGCATTAAATCCTTGGTTGTTGGAGTATTTATGAATGCTCATGATTTACGCTTGAAAGTTGCAATTCCTTGATCATGTATTTTAATCTCGTTTTCTTGCGTTATTTGAGTGTTTATATGTCAAGCATGATTTATATGTATTGTGTGTGCATTTTGAGAAGTTGTGGCAAATTTTAAGGTTGGTTTTTGGCCATTTTTGGCTCAAAAACGAGCTTCCCCTGTTTTCTGTAAAAATTTCTGTTCCAGCTTTCGAACCAGGCCGGAACGGCCGTTCCCGCCCAGTTTTGAACTGGGAACGACCGTTCCCAAGCCATACTGTTCACGACCGAGAGTGGGAACGACCGTTCCCAGCTTGTACTGGGAACGGGAACGGCCGTTCCCATGTCCGGAACCCCTCCTACTGGGTCAAATCCGCGAGGGTGGATTTTTCCCTTTGGAAAAATCCGCGAGGGTGGATTTGAGGCAGTAGCTCAGGAAAAATCCATGGGGGTGGATTTTCCCCTTTTGAAAAATCCATGGGGGTGGATTTTGCCACTTTTTCTCTTTGCTTTGTTTATGCATTTGTATGATTTTAAATGCTTTTCTTTTGCATTTTAATTGTTATAATTGATTGTTTTGCATATTGGAATGTATATAAATATGTTATGCATATGAATTGTGAATTCTATGACCTAATTGTAACATTTTATCTATGAACATGAATCATGCATTTGCCGAGCGTCTTCTTTGGTTCATATAGAGTCTAAGTCTTGGGCTTTCGTGTTTTCTTTTCAGAGGAGGTTCCAGTTGACGAGCCCGAGGCGTAGGTTGTTCACGTCGGCTCATATTTTTGTCAAGCACAAGGTGAGGTTTAGGACTTTTATTAGCTAAGCGACCTAAAGCCTTATGTGATGTTTTCAAGCCGTGCATGTGACTATATATTATATATATAGATATGTACGTGTTGATTAGAATATGTTTATGATCTTATGAACAACTTTGATTTGGGAAAAGATATTAAATAAGCTTATGTACGCTATGTTTTGGAAAAGGCTTTACAAATTCTGTTAGCGAGATTGCCATGAAAGATTTGGCATTTGATATGATATGATTTGTATGTGTGGATCCAAGGAGCTACGGGTAAGGAACCCTCGGGACGGTTCGGGCCGTCGAGGTTCGGCCTGTGCGTAGTCTCCATCCGATATATCACACGCGACCCCTGGGAGTTTGGGAAGGTGTGATATTTCGATGCCTTCGGCGTAAAAACCGGGGAGGGCACGATGTGGGTTCGCTACCCCTCGTGAGTCTGTATATGTCTGGATGGTTAGGGCCGCCGGTGGCTCTTCCATCATTGGTGTAGAGGAGATATGTATGATTTCTGTTTTGTTCGTTCTGAGGAGTAAAGGTTGGAAGCTCGTTCTCGCCGAGCATTATGTTTTGTTATGTATGTTTGAGAAGTATGAATCGGGATAGTGTTTATGAAAGGTTTTAAAGTATATGTATTTGTTTTTGGAAAGTTTTAGTTTGTAAAACCTATTCCGGTTCATAATTTCGCCATTTGTTTTGTGCTCTGCTCTATATATATGTAGGGTGTGGGTGTGCGTTAGCCCCCTCACTCAGTCAGTTGACTGACTCCTCGTTTACTCTTTTAGTTGCAGGTTTTGGGAGCGTGAGCTAGGCGGAGAAGTGTGTCTGCTTTATACACTTGTCGGTCTAGGTCTCGTTAGGTGCATTTATATACCTGCACTTTATCATTTTGTGGTTGTATAGCTCTGATTTGCATATACACTATTTTTGTTCGAGCCGGGATGGCTTCTGTACAGAACGTGTTGGTATTTATATGTAAATAATATATGGATAGGTGTGGGTCGGTACCTATATATATATGTGATGTTTTGTTTGTTGTTTTTAATTATTCGCTTCCGCGCACTCTGTTTCCGTTTGGTCTAGCTCCGCCTAGCCTAGAGTGTGCGTTTGGTCTCCCGTTCGCTATGATTCGGATTCGGGTGCGGACATTCCATTTCGTATTCGGGTTCGGATTATGGTGCGGGGGATGTGGCCCTACGTGTGGGTGCTACATCCTGAAGTGGTATCAGAGCGCGGTTGCAAAACCGGGCTCTAGTGTCGTGTGGGTCTGTCTAGGTCGTACGGCTTAGGATAATGTGACTTTTGATTATGTGCATGTGTGCTTTGAGTATGTGATTACTTGACTAATTGATTACTTGATTATTTCTTTAAATTGTATACATATTCATACTCTAATATACATGCATCTATATTGCTTGAATTTGTGAATTTCAGGATGCCTCCAAGAAGACATAACAACCGTGAACAAACCCCTGATTTGAATGAACCGGCTCTACATAATGCACCTCCGCCACCACCTATGAATGCGGAGAATATTGTTCAAGCCCTACTCAATCAACTCCAAAACAATCAAAGGGGTAATGCCAATCCGGGTGAAGGACAAGATATTTCAGCTGTATATCGGGACTTCCGGAACAACAACCCTCCAAAGTGGTATGGAGGGGATGATATTAAGGCGGAAGAGTGGTTATCTGAGATTCGAGGCATTTGGGAGATATGTCCAGGGACTTCTTAGGATAAGGCTATTTGCACGGGTCGTATTATTCAAGGGCCAGCGGCTATTTGGCTCAGGAGTGTGAGATCCAAGCTTGAAAGAACGGGTATGGAATTCAACTGGGAGACGTTTGTGCAGGAATTCCATGAGAAATATATCCCTCATAGTGCACAAGAACGTCGCCTCCAAGAGTTCTCCAATTTGAGGCAAGGCAACCGGACGGTGGAGGATTATATTTTGGAATTTGAAAGGCTAGCTCCGTATGCTACTCACATTACCGACCACGATGATCATAAGGCCCGAGCGTTTCTTCATGGACTTCGCCGGGATATTCAAGAAGCTTTACAAGCTGTCAACGTGAGTACTTGGGCCAAGGTTACAAAGAGGGCAATACAAGTTGAGGCCCAAATGGCTCGGTTGAAGCCTCCGCCTTTCTCTTCGACTCGAGGATCGGGATCAGGTTCTGGATTGGGTAAGAGGCCCATTTCTTATGCTCCACAAGCTCCTGTCTCACCGGCTTTTCGTCCCCAGGGTTTAGGGAATAAAAAGCCCCGTATTACTGGTCCCGTAGCACCTCCTATTGCTCCAGTTCGACCGGCTCCAGCTCAGGGACCACCTGTTTGTTCACATTGTCAGGGGAGACACCCGGTGGAGCGGTGTTGGAGACTTCAGGGCAAATGCTTTGTGTGCGGATCCTCTGATCACTTGGTGAATGCTTGCCCGAATAAGAGACCGGTTGTGCAGGCTCGTGTGTATGCTTTGGACGGAGAGGAGGAAGCTGTTGATGTCGACCCGAATGCCGTGATAGAAGGTACAATAAACATTCATGGCATATCACTACATGCATTGTTTGATCCCGGGGCTACGCATTCATTTATTTCCCGAGATATTGTTGCTTCTTTGCCTTTACTTGATGAATTATCTGCGCATGTGTATGTGGTGAATACTCCTTTGGGAGGATCTGTGGAAGCTGACAGGGTGTTCAGAGAATGTCCGGTGGGGTTTGAGGGCCGAGTTTTTCCTGCAGATTTGATAGTTCTACCGTTGAAGAAGTATGAGGTTATTCTTGGTATGGATTTTCTCTTCAGATACCGAGCTCAGTTGGACTGTCATGAGAAGAAGGTTGTGTTGGGGTCAGTGGTCTTTACGGGTGAGAGGTTGAAGTCCAGCCCGTTTGTGTCTTTTATGGAAGCAAGTAAGCTCCTCCGGGACGGTGCGACAGGTTTTGTGGCCTATCTTTTGAATAAACCGAAGGATCAGGCCAAACTTGAGGAGACAGAGGTCGTGAGTGAGTTTCCCGATGTTTTCCCTGAGAATTTAGGTTCTTTGCCACCTGATAGGGACATCGAGTTTGTAGTCGACCTTTATCCTGGAGCTGAGCCTTTCTCTAAGACACCGTATCGGATGGCTCCGGCTGAGTTGAAGGAGTTGAAAACTCAGCTGGATGAGCTCTTGACTTGCGGTTACATCCGTCCGAGTACATCCCCGTGGGGTGCTCCTGTGTTATTTGTGAAGAAGAAGGATGGGACTTTGAGGATGTGTATAGACTACCGCGAGTTGAACCGGATGACAGTGAAGAATAAGTATCCTTTACCTCATATCGAAGAGTTGTTTGACATCTTGCAAGGGTCGCAGGTGTACTCTAAGTTAGATTTGAGGCAAGGGTATTACCAACTTCGTATCCGGGAAGAGGATATCTCTAAGACTGCGTTCAATACCCGTTATGGACACTTCGAGTTTGTAGTGATGCCGTTTGGGTTAACTAATGCTCCAGCCGTGTTCATGGATATGATGCACCGAGTGTTTAGACAATACCTTGACAAGTTCGTGGTCATTTTCATAGACGACATCTTGGTGTATTCTAAGTCTGCAGAAGAGCACGCATCTCACCTCAGGATTGTGTTGGAGACCCTTAGAGAGCACAAGCTTTATGCCAAATTTAGCAAGTGCGAGTTCTGGCTCGACAGAGTGTCTTTTCTGGGTCACATAATTTCAGGTGAAGGGATTGAAGTTGATCCTTCCAAGATTGAGACCGTGGTTCAGTGGGAGAGACCGAAGAATGCCTCCGAGATAAGAAGTTTTCTCGGGTTAGCGGGTTACTATAGGAGATTTGTAAAAGATTTCTCCAAGATTGCTTGCCCGTTGACTCGATTAACCAAAAAGGAGGTGAAGTATGAGTGGGATGATGGGTGCGAGAGAAGTTTCCAAGCTTTGAAGGAAAGATTGACTTCAGCACCAGTTCTTACCCTACCCGAGGGATCCGAGGGCTATTCGGTTTTTGCAGATGCTTCTAAGGAAGGACTCGGATGTGTATTGATGCAAAATGGCCGAGTGGTGGCCTATGCTTCTAGGAAGTTGAAGGAACACGAGAAGAACTACCCCACTCATGATCTTGAGCTTGCAGCGGTTGTATTTGCTTTGAGGAAGTGGCGTCATTACCTCTATGGAACGACTTTTGAGATATTCACGGATCACAAGAGCCTCAAGTATCTCTTCACTCAGAAGGAACTGAATAATAGACAGAGGCGTTGGATGGAATTCTTAGAGGATTATGACTGCACGATTCAGTATCATCCAGGCAAGGCTAATGTCGTGGCAGATGCTTTGAGCAGAAAAGCAAGTGTTTCAGGTTTGAGTGCAGGGTCTTCAGGACAGGGTTCGACAGTTTTGGTTTCAGTGGCTCGGTTAGCTAACATCTCAGTTCAGCCGGATTTGAAACAGAGGTTGTTGGATTCTCAGGCTTCGGATGCAGAGATTCAGAGATTAGTGGTTCGGTCTAGGATAGACCCTGAGACAAAGTTTGGGTTCGATGATTCCGGTTTGTTCAGGTTCAAGACCAGGGTTTGTGTCCCAGAAGACCTCAAGAGGTTAATACTTGAGGAAGGACATCGTTCTGGATATTCCATTCACCCCGGTGGTACGAAGATGTACCGAGATTTGAAGGAATACTTCTGGTGGAATGGCATGAAGAGAGATGTCGCGAACTTTGTGAAGCGGTGTCTCACGTGCCAAGTGGTGAAGGCAGAACACCAGAAACCGGGAGGAACTCTCCAACCACTTCCGATTCCTGAATGGAAGTGGGAGCAAGTGACTATGGACTTCGTGTCCGGCTTGCCAAGATCAAGAGGAGGTTATGATGGAATTTGGGTGATAGTCGACCGATTGACCAAGTCTGCTCATTTTCTCAAGGTGAAGATGTCTTACAAGACCCCGAAGTTGGCCGAATTGTATTGTAATGAGATTGTGAGACTGCATGGGGCGCCTGCTAGTATTGTCTCAGATCGTGATCCGAGGTTCACAGCTAAGTTTTGGCAGGATCTTCAGAGTAGGTTGGGCACGAGGCTGAATTTCAGCACCGCTTTTCATCCTCAGACAGATGGACAATCAGAGAGACTGATTAAGTATTTAGAGGATTTGTTGAGGGCGTGTGCTTTGGATTTCCAGGAAAAGTGGGACAAGCATTTAGCTCTGGTTGAGTTTGCCTATAACAACAGTTTTCAGACTTCTATTGGAATGGCTCCCTACGAGGCACTATATGGAAGGAAGTGTAGATCGCCTCTATTTTGGGATATGGAAGATTGGCGGTGGACAGAGGATAACAAGCTCGAAAGAGCTACACCTCGAGAGAGATTGGATAAGACCACTGCCAAGGTTAAGTTGATTCAGCAGAGAATGAAGGCAGCTCAGGACCGTCAGAAGAGCTATGCGGATAAGAGGAGAAGGCCCCTTGTGTTTGAAGTCGGAGATAAGGTTTTCTTGAAAGCATCTCCGAGGAAGGGATTTTCTCGAATAGGTCGAGGTGGGAAGCTTAACCCTAGATACCTTGGACCTTTTGAAATCCTTGAGAGAGTTGGAGAAGTGGCGTATAGGTTGGACCTACCGCCGAGATTGACCGGGATACATAATGTGTTTCATGTTTCGCAGCTCAGGAAATTTTATCCCGAAGAATCAACTATTCTCCCTGTGGAAGAGGTACAACTTGAGTCGGATTTGACGATAGTAAGGCACCCGGTTGAGATTCAAGACCGGAAGATACAAGTGTTGAGGAGTAAACAGATTCCCTTGGTCCGAGTTCTTTGGAGAGATCAGAAATCTGAAGAGTCTACTTGGGAGACTGAGGAGAAGATGAGACAGTTGTACCCAGAGTTGTTCTCAGGTCAGACAGTTAACCTGGGGACCAGGTTCTCCGAAGGGGGGGAGGTTGTAACACCCCGACCCACAGTCGGTACAGGTAAATTATGTGATTTATAAATATTTGCGTTTTGAATTAATTGTATATGACTTATATGAATTATTTGAACTTATATGAATTATGTGAATTAAATGTTGCATGCGATTTATTCGTTTTACTTTGAGTCGGCCTTATTTGAACCTGTATTTGTTGAACCTAACCAACTTGAACCGGAAACCTTGAACCGAACCCGTGAACCGACCGGTCCAGCCCTTAAAGGCTGAACCATTCTTCTTTCTCCTTTCTTACGTTCAAAAGCAGCACTCCAAGCCAAGCAAGAAGCTTAAAACCTCAAGTTTGATCATCCAACTTCCCAAGCCAATATCTCTCTCGTTTCTTCGTCTTTTCTTGAACTTAGGTAGGTTTCGGAATCCCCTCGTCATGCTCTTCGTTTCCATGGTTTAATTTCTGAGTTTGGGGTGAGTTTTGCATGCCTTTGCTTCCCTACGTGAATAGTAAGGGTTTAGAGAGAACCTTGGATACTTGCTCTTTGCTTGATGTGTTTGATTCCTAGCTTCATTTATGAGTTATATGGGTTGTATATGTTGTCTTTATTGCATTAAATCCTTGGTTGTTGGAGTATTTATGAATGCTCATGATTTACGCTTGAAAGTTGCAATTCCTTGATCATGTATTTTAATCTCGTTTTCTTGCGTTATTTGAGTGTTTATATGTCAAGCATGATTTATATGTATTGTGTGTGCATTTTGAGAAGTTGTGGCAAATTTTAAGGTTGGTTTTTGGCCATTTTTGGCTCAAAAACGAGCTTCCCCTGTTTTCTGTAAAAATTTCTGTTCCAGCTTTCGAACCAGGCCGGAACGGCCGTTCCCGCCCAGTTTTGAACTGGGAACGACCGTTCCCAAGCCATACTGTTCACGACCGAGAGTGGGAACGACCGTTCCCAGCTTGTACTGGGAACGGGAACGGCCGTTCCCATGTCCGGAACCCCTCCTACTGGGTCAAATCCGCGAGGGTGGATTTTTCCCTTTGGAAAAATCCGCGAGGGTGGATTTGAGGCAGTAGCTCAGGAAAAATCCATGGGGGTGGATTTTCCCCTTTTGAAAAATCCATGGGGGTGGATTTTGCCACTTTTTCTCTTTGCTTTGTTTATGCATTTGTATGATTTTAAATGCTTTTCTTTTGCATTTTAATTGTTATAATTGATTGTTTTGCATATTGGAATGTATATAAATATGTTATGCATATGAATTGTGAATTCTATGACCTAATTGTAACATTTTATCTATGAACATGAATCATGCATTTGCCGAGCGTCTTCTTTGGTTCATATAGAGTCTAAGTCTTGGGCTTTCGTGTTTTCTTTTCAGAGGAGGTTCCAGTTGACGAGCCCGAGGCGTAGGTTGTTCACGTCGGCTCATATTTTTGTCAAGCACAAGGTGAGGTTTAGGACTTTTATTAGCTAAGCGACCTAAAGCCTTATGTGATGTTTTCAAGCCGTGCATGTGACTATATATTATATATATAGATATGTACGTGTTGATTAGAATATGTTTATGATCTTATGAACAACTTTGATTTGGGAAAAGATATTAAATAAGCTTATGTACGCTATGTTTTGGAAAAGGCTTTACAAATTCTGTTAGCGAGATTGCCATGAAAGATTTGGCATTTGATATGATATGATTTGTATGTGTGGATCCAAGGAGCTACGGGTAAGGAACCCTCGGGACGGTTCGGGCCGTCGAGGTTCGGCCTGTGCGTAGTCTCCATCCGATATATCACACGCGACCCCTGGGAGTTTGGGAAGGTGTGATATTTCGATGCCTTCGGCGTAAAAACCGGGGAGGGCACGATGTGGGTTCGCTACCCCTCGTGAGTCTGTATATGTCTGGATGGTTAGGGCCGCCGGTGGCTCTTCCATCATTGGTGTAGAGGAGATATGTATGATTTCTGTTTTGTTCGTTCTGAGGAGTAAAGGTTGGAAGCTCGTTCTCGCCGAGCATTATGTTTTGTTATGTATGTTTGAGAAGTATGAATCGGGATAGTGTTTATGAAAGGTTTTAAAGTATATGTATTTGTTTTTGGAAAGTTTTAGTTTGTAAAACCTATTCCGGTTCATAATTTCGCCATTTGTTTTGTGCTCTGCTCTATATATATGTAGGGTGTGGGTGTGCGTTAGCCCCCTCACTCAGTCAGTTGACTGACTCCTCGTTTACTCTTTTAGTTGCAGGTTTTGGGAGCGTGAGCTAGGCGGAGAAGTGTGTCTGCTTTATACACTTGTCGGTCTAGGTCTCGTTAGGTGCATTTATATACCTGCACTTTATCATTTTGTGGTTGTATAGCTCTGATTTGCATATACACTATTTTTGTTCGAGCCGGGATGGCTTCTGTACAGAACGTGTTGGTATTTATATGTAAATAATATATGGATAGGTGTGGGTCGGTACCTATATATATATGTGATGTTTTGTTTGTTGTTTTTAATTATTCGCTTCCGCGCACTCTGTTTCCGTTTGGTCTAGCTCCGCCTAGCCTAGAGTGTGCGTTTGGTCTCCCGTTCGCTATGATTCGGATTCGGGTGCGGACATTCCATTTCGTATTCGGGTTCGGATTATGGTGCGGGGGATGTGGCCCTACGTGTGGGTGCTACAATTAATACCTCATTTTAGCTCAACATTACTTTAATAAGAGTGATTCAGAGTAATACATCAAAGTTAAATCAGAGTGCTCAAATGGGATATTAATAAGCAAACCCCGCAAAAAAACAGTTTAATGAACAGTAACAACCCCCCCCCCCCCAACACACACACAAAAAAAAAAGCCTCCCAAAAAAAAAAAATTGCACTTAACGGGAAAAATGCATTTTTCGGTTATTATTTGACGAGTGGGACCAGAATTACAACTTTTTGAAAAGTAATTGGATTAAATGTATCTAATTTTAAAAATACGAGACTAAAATTACAAAAGACCTAATCCAACTATACAAAAAATGTAATTTGCTTCTTAAAAAAAAGGAATTGTATAACTTATATGACATTATTCCATACATCTTTGATGGGACTTGAAATTTAGGAATCTGTTCTCTATGGGATTAAATTAGTATTTTCTGATGATGATGCTTCGTAGTGGACCAGTGGTATACCATAAACATACTTGAAATAAATTTAATAAAAAGCAATAATGATCTCATAAATATATAAAAATTTATAATATGCACACACTTGTAAAAGGGATCAACAAATCAAATTTACATTAAAAATATATTCCTTCGATGTTTTTGAGTAGTATGTTAAATCATGTAAAATGCAAATTGCAATAATTCTCAAACCCTTAAATTGAAAAAACAAAAAAGATAAACTATTTAGATTATATGTTTGAGAATTAATGTTTAAAATTGCAAAATTAATGTATTTAATGGAAAAAAAAAATGTATTATCATTCAAGATATTCTCAACATGTTTACTCTCAAGTACTCTCTTTGTCTTGTATTCGTAAATCGAATGATTCGGTTGCCTTTAGTTTGACTAGGATCTATGGTTCCTTGTGCGAAATGAACGTAAATTTTTGAGTCTTTGATTCGCTCCTAATTTTGGATTCAGTTATTATTTAAAAACTAAAAATGGTCCAAAAACCATAAAATATTTTATTGAGACCTCTCCTCATATATCAAAATCGAAACTCAAGTGTACAGGCAATAATTTATAATCTGACGGTAAAAAAAACCTTTATTTACAATCAAAGTGTCTCATTGAAATAAAACAATCAAAGCTGGGCTCAATTGAATAGCTATTGTTTTGATCTCTAGTACATATAGCTAGGGCTGTCAATGGGTTGGATTTTAATCCGAATTCGATCCGAATCTGATCCGAATTTTAGCATATTCGTCCGATAAAAATGTTCGATGGATCATATCCGATTATAAATATTTGTTATCCGAAATAAATGGAGCGAATATGGAATTAACGAATCTGATCTGTTTAGAATCCGAATCCGATTATATATATAATATTTAATTAAAATAAATTATTTACTAGTACATAATATTAAGTAAAATGACTAAAATTATAATTTTCACATAATTATCACTTTAAACAACAATAAAATTTGAACTATTTACTCTAAAAGTATATATTTGCCTTTATTAATAAGTTTAAATTAACTTATTTTAAACAAATATAAATAAAATCATCAAATAATCCATTAAATAATTATTATTTATTAATATTATGTAATTATATTTATTCTTTATATTAAATTTGTTAAATAAAAATATTAAAATTTATTATTAATCGGGTCAAATATTTAATCGGATATAATCTGATCCGATTATGTATGAATTCAAAATAAATAAATCCGAATCCGATTCGAATCCGATTGTCGGATTCGAATCCGAAATCTCCTGATCCGACCTGTTGACAGCCCCACATATAGCACACAAAGGAGCAAAAGCTGGCCCATTGTCGTGGCGCCTAGTCATCCGGGCTTCAACTAGGATACAAAAATGATCCCAACTCCCAAGCATCATAGTGCTCAGTCTCATTATGGACAGTGACATCATCAGAATCTTTAGGGTTGGTATTGGTAAGTTTACAATAAGATTGGGTTCTCAGCCATATTCAGACATCTTGTAAAAGACTGGATTCAGTTACTTGATTGCTTAATCACCCGTAGTTTAGCTAGGAGTTATGACTCATTGGGGGATGAATATAGACATTTTTTAGTTTGTTGCTTCACTCCTTATTTTGAATTCAGTTGCTCGATTGCTATAATAAATGAAATAAATATTTTTCCCATCCGAATTATGTCCGTTTTTGTAATTTACCATCCAAACAATTTTTCATTGCAAACCGTCATCCAACCTTTGCATTTGCAACAAAACGTCATCTGAAGGTGATTTGGTCTGATGTGTATGTTTTAGGAAAATGCCACCTGTCAATTGTTTTCTCCAAAACCACAAAAAAAAAAAAAAAAAAAAAAGATTTAGATGGCGTTTTGTCACAAATGCAAAGGTTGGATGGCGGTTTGCAATGAAAAATTGTTTGGATGATAAATTGCAAAAACGGACATAGTTCGGATGGGAAAAAATATTTATCCCAAAAAAATTTGTACCCCAACGTTTGAATCGTTTTACACTTTGGTACCAAACCTTTAATTTTTAAGGATTTCCTTCCCAATCTTTTAATATTGTTTCATTTTAGTACTCAATTCGAATTTCTGGTGGAATCTTCCGGTCAAAACATATTGCTTGACATTCTCATAAGTTTTTTAAGAGTATTTCCTTCCTTTTAATCATACTCCCACCGTAACCCTTGACCCGTAGTCTTATTTAATTCCCAAATTATGTATATGTTATTTTATGGGTTCATTAAAGGACTAGGGTTTTAGCCATGGAAGGTGGTTGCAACTGTGGAAGACCCATTGTGAGGAGAACTTCATGGACTGACCTCAATTTAAGAAGAAGATTTATGTCTTGCAAAAAAATTGGGTATTAAGTTGTCTATTATTTTGTGTAGTGTTACATTTCTTTTTCTCTCTCTATTGATTCTTTTCTCCATTTCGTTGAACAGCAAGTTGGAGGCTGCAATGAGTTTATCTGGACAAACCAACCAAAGTGTGAAAGATCACGTCAGATTATTCCTATACTATTTAGGAAGACTAACACTCTTGAGCTTGATGCTGGACAAAGAAACAACAAGGAGGAAGTGGTTGTGGTGTGCTTTGATAGCCTCGTGGTTGTTTATGTATTTCATTTGAATGTTGTTGTAGGATTAGCATGTAAGTTTGTGGTTTATATATTTCAGTTTGCAACGCATGTTTGTAAGATTTATTTTCAATGAAATGAAATTATCCCCATTCTAATTACCTTTGTTTCAACATGTACATTCAAAACACATCACAATATTGACACAAAACGATGAAGAAATAACATGCAACTTTGGCTATCTTACGTAGAGTTGAATCATGTTTTTTCAGAGATCATAATCCCAGGACTAAAGGAAGCAAGGTGAGGATAGAAGAAGGCAACCTTTTGAAACATTAAGGCTCCGAAAGTTGGTTCAACATTCCTTACATTCAAAGTTGGTCTCAACTTTAAATTCAAGCATTAAGGCTCCCTAAATAGTGTCAATGCACAAACATACAACTTTAAACTAGTACATCCATCATTTTTCTCAAAAATCACTAAATCATATGTAGATCCACAAACAGAAATTCAAAGCCACTAAATCTGTAACGCCCAGTGTTTTCATACGAGCGGGTAAGTGTTATGTGCGTTTACTTCCTTTATTATATGATTTCAATTCTAATTTATATACTTGAACTTGTTACAATTTGAATGATTCATTTAAATTTCGTTGAAATTCTTATTTGGAATATGATTATATGAACGAACTTGTAAGATTATGAATTGCATGAGTTTTGAGTTAATTGAATGAAATCGTGTGCTTTCCATATGCCGAGGACTTAATTGTAACTTATTTGAAACTTTTGGACTCAATTGAAATTGAGTTTTGGGCTTAATTGCCACTTTTTGAAACTTTAAGGACCTATTTGAATAATAGGCAACCCTGAACGGTTTTATTCATATCTTGAGCTACGGGCCTCGAGATCGAGATCCGTCTTCGACGTTGAACTTGTCTCGACGATTCCTAACCAATGAAATTGACCTCACACCTTTTCGATCTCGTTTGAATCCCCGACGGAGCACATTTTAACCAACACGACTCTTATGACTTGAATTGAACTGTTTTTATTAATTCCGAACTTGGTTCGACCCGTATCTGACTCATTTTCCTCATAAATATCTAAATTTACTTTATTTCCTTCTTCTTGCTTCCATTTTATCGATCAACTTCAGCCTCAAGAAAAGAACTCCAAGAAAACCCCAAGCTTAATCCTACAAACTTGAGCTCACGATCAATCTTTCATCCAATTTCCTTCCAAGGTGAGATATGATTTGGATTCTCCACACTTTCTTACATCTTTTCATCCATGAATAACTTGATAAAAGTTGGAAATTCATATAGTTTGAATAATGGTATGAATAGAATGAACTGGGTTTGATTCTTGGGACATAGTTCTGGATTGCTTGAGTTGAGTTTTATTGTATGAAATATGACTCTTTCAACTTCTTAACTCTTCCTACAAGTACGAATTTGGTATTAGTTGATCCAACCTTGATATGCCATTAATAGAGCTCCAAGCTCCAAGCTCCATGCATGAAACATGAAACTATATTGGATGATTTCAAAGATTATGAATGAATTCTTATGTGAGAGATTGACGTACATGTTTTCCTATGATATTATGATGAATTTCATGTCCTTACCATGCTTAAATGTTGGTTGTTGTTGCTGGGTTCGAACAGGGGAAGTGTGTGTGTGTGTGTGTGTGTGTTTATGTCGCGAGGAAGAAGACGAAAATAGGGGATGATGTTTTGGGCTTGTTAAAGCCCGTTAACCCTTTTTGTACTGAGGAAGGTAACGCCCATTACCTTCCCTCCTTCCTAAAAATTTGAACGCCTATCTCCCTTAACGCCCGTTAACCCTTTTTGCCTACAAAACCTTAACGCCCGTTACCCTTGTTGGAGAAAGCCACTGCCTCTCTTAACTCCCACTACCATTTTGGCCTGGGAATTGGTAACCCCCGTTACCCTTGCAGAACGAAGTGATCAGGGGATGTTTGTGTAATTTTCTCTTCTTTTCGGTTATATTACACGCGAACCTTAATTACGTAATTGATGTGCAATTTGATTGATTCTTAAAATACAATTACCTGATTATGAATGCCTCGATACTTGATCGTTTATGTGATTATATGAACCTAATTGTACTCATGACCATCTTCATCCCGTGTTATTACCTCATGTGCATTTCATAGCACGTTTATTGCATGGCCGAGAGTAAAAAATGGTCATTTGAGTCTCACACTACTTTAATTGCATAGATCTTGGTTCAGTAGGAGACAAGGCCAGACAATGAGATCTTTATACCGTTCTTTGGTCCTCTAGGTGAGTTTTTCTTCTATTAGTTAAACTAATGACCCGATATACCTAATGTGCAAGATTTCGGCCAAAAGTATTCCTATATTTATATTGAGTCTTTCAAAAGTCAATGATTTCAAACGTAAAACCTTATTTTATGAAACCTACCAAATATTTTGGCAAGAATTAATTGAGCACAACGAATGGGGGCCCTGAGACTTAGTGTACATGGTTATCCGGGGAAGCTTAGGCCGACGGTGATCCTCGTATACTAGTTCCACCAAACTATGGTGATACCGGACTTCACTAGGAGATTAGTGAAGGATGGGGATCGGGCTTTTGGGGATTCATGTACCCCACTAGCCATAATGAATGGGTGGCCGAGCCTTGTAAATCCGCCCACTAACTGGAGGAAAAGGGAGTAAATGAATGATTGAATGAACGGTCAATGAATGAGCACAAAAGATTATATGTGTGTGATCACTAATGTCTAAGTGATAATGATATACGAGGTGAAGGTTGGAGATTTAGCCACTCGTCGGCTCACGATTAACTTAATGATTTAAATGATTGTTATAATCCCGTTCATTGCTTCTCTTGTTTTACCCACTTGGGGAAAGTGTTAGTAAAACCTTGATCGAGATTATAGCTTGCATGTTTGTGTTTAATTTCCACAATACCTACCTATTATGCCTATTTTTATACCCACCAGTTTGTCTAAGACTGAACCCGGAATTGGTTTTCAGCGATCTTTTGCAGGTGGGAAGTGCTAGGCGGGAATACGAATCTTGGAGAGTCTTGCATTAGTGTCTAGCATTTCTTTATGTATACACTCATACTCATATTTGGATTCTATGTATGTTTGGAGCGTGTATGAGGCCTTTAGGCCATTGACTCATCACTTTGTAAGTATGTGAAGGGCATTTTGATGTGCATAGGTATGAAACTATTATGCTTCCGCGTATAATGCTTGCTCTGTTTAATTTTTGGTCGAATGTATGGTTAAGGGTTAGTCCCGCCTAGCGTAGCGAGTGTGTCGTGTCCCCGTTCGCCACGATTTGGCACGTGTATGGAAATCCCATTTCATATACGGACCGGTCTTGGTGCGGGGGATGTGACGTCTTGCGCTCGGGCGTTACAAAATCAATCTATGATGAGTACATACATCATTCATTTCAAAAACTAGATGGTAAACGATTATATATATTATCTCATTCATTCATTCCAAAAACTAGATGGTAAACGATTATATATATTATCTCATGCAATCAGTAACAACAAGAGACAAAAATAAAACATGCAAAATCAGACAATATTCTGAAAAAATAGATCCAGTAAATTAAAAATTGAGACAATTGAAAATAATAATGGACCACATGACGGGATAATGAGAGACAACGGAACACATGAATCACAAACAATTCCAAGAGGGATCACATGCCATCTTTTTCCAAAAAAAAAAAAAAATGAAAAAACTACAAAACCTTAAGTCCACCATTGTCGAACGGATATAGCAAAAAATTGGGTTGAAATACTCACCATAGTATGCCACGCTTCTTCCATAAGGAATTTCATCGTCATTATTCCGCTTATTTCACACTATTGTCGTTTGGGTTGCCTCATTCACATAGAAGAACAAAAAGGTGTGGTACTTTTTCGCTATGAAATTGAAATTTTCATTTCAAAATCAACCGTTAAAGGCTTTTGTGGGAAAATGACAGAAATACCCTTAAAACCCACGAGAATGTCACCTGATATGCTTTTGTCGGAAAATTACACCGAAAATTCAAATTGAGTACTAAAATTAAACAATACTGAAAGATTGCAAAGAAAATACTCAAAAATTAAAAATTGAAAATCAAAATGCAAAACGAACCAAATATTAAAGTGAAAAAAGAGTTTATCCTTACTTATGGATTACAATTTTTTTTTCTTGCATTAGTAAATCAGGTAGCTCAATTACCCTTAATTTAGCTTGGATCTGCGCTATGATGCACGGACACTTCTAAAAATATCATTTTGCCGTGTCGTGTCATGCCGTGTCGTGTCGGACACTCGTGTCGGACACCGTGTCCGACACTCCTTGCGTGGAAAATTCAAGAAAAAATCCGTGTCGCCGTATCCGTGTCGTGTCGTGTCCGTGTCGCCGTGTCCGTGTCCGTGCATCATAGGATCTGCGCCTCCTTGCACGATATATAGACATTGGCTTCGCTTTTTGTGTTTTTTTTTTTTGAAGTAACTTCGCTTTTTGTTTGGAATTCAGTTTTTTGTTACTCATTTACTTGTCAATATAAAATAGAAAATGTATAATCTACCCTACCACCCTAGCAAACCCCACCCAACATCCTATGCCCTTCCATATTACAAGCACAACTAAATTCCCAGAATAGTCTTCTCTCTGAATAATTACTAGAATATGTTCTGAATATTTCAGATACCCAGAGCCGAAGCAACTGCTGTACTTTCTGCTGCCCAATTAATGCAAAAACATTAAAAAAAAAAAAGAAAAAACAAAGAAAGAAGCGAAAATTCCGTAAAATTAGTTTTAAATTTGCATTGGGAATCCCAAAAATGGATGTCATAACGTTCGGAATCATCGTGGGCATTATCGTCCTCTTTCTCTGCGCTGTTTGCATCATCACAGTCGAAGGCACCTGCAAGAGAACCCGCTCCTCTTAATCCCTAAACCCTTTGATTCTTGCTTAATTTTACCGTTTTTAGTTAAATCCCTAATCGGAGGAGGGTGTTTAGTTGCGAAATGGGCGGTGATAGGGACAAGCCGCGGCGGATCTGCATCTTCTTTTTCGGGGTTTTAGTGGTGGTGGGATTTGGAATCTCTACGGCGGCGGCCCACCAGTGTAGCCATGGGCACGACCACCATCACCACTATGGTCATGTGGAAGACGAGGATGTGGGGTTAATGAAGATGAATCAACGGTCGGAGAGGCTGCTGCCGGAGGAGATTGCTGAGGCGGAAGACTTGAAGATGATGATGTCGGGGCATGATGATGAATTTGGGCATGGGCACCATGGGCATAAGCATCATGGCGATGTTGAGCTTTCTGGGCTTGGTGAGTAATTTGTAATGGGAGTTGTTTGTGATAATCCCTCTTAAAGATTTCATTTTTCTGTTGATTTGCTTGGGTTGAGTCACTGTTGTTATTCGGGAGTTTCTTTTCATCCTTAGTTTTTTTTTTTTTTAGCCATAGATCAATCAATTGCATATTGGTGCAATGTCTGTTCTATTGTGTATATTTCTACTGATTTCTTGTGGAAGTTGATCGGATTTTTACTTTTCACCTCAAATGTACCTTTGAATGATGACTGAATCAGTTTCAAGAACTTGGTTATACTGTATGAAAACCATTTAGAGGTAGTGGCCGGGCCAGAACCTTATATAAGGTAGGGGGCAAGATTGAAATCTTTGAGGGAAACGGGGCTATTTGGTTTCTTGATGGGGGTGGGGGGTAAACGATCAAGTTATAAATTTCATGCACAATAAATGTTGTCTTCATTTTTCCATCTTTCCTTTGGCAGTCCTCTGGATCAATGCGATGGGTTGCTCGCTATTGGTTAGCCTGGCTTCACTTATTTGCCTGATTTTGCTGCCTCTATTATTCAGTAAGTGTCTGAAATGTTATTTACTTGCTTTTCTTCTCGTTCCTAAAAAATACCTACTTATTCTATGACTTACTAACAAATGCTGGGTTTTCGACTTCTGCAGTACAGGGGAAGCCATCAAAGGCAGTAGTTGATTCTTTAGCATTATTTGGGGTTGGATTTCTTACTCCCCTCTTCGCTATTTCTGTTAAACATTCGTATCAAATTCATGCTCTCTGCAATAGACTAGTCTAAATTTGCCCTATCTTTATTTTATTTAAGTTTGCTTATTGCAGGCTGGAGCCATGCTTGGTGATGCTTTTCTTCATCAATTGCCGCATGCTTTTGGTATGAATTGAAAACGTTTCTCTCTTTATTTTTTTTTTCTATATTTTATGATTATATTTTTTGGCATTTCATTTAGTGTCGCGAAACAATGCCTGGTTTTCACATTGCGAATGCAGTTTTATTAACTTTATTATTACCTTTATGGTTCACGTTGAGAAAGTTATCTGAGGATATGGTTGGAAATGTGCAGCAAAACTATGATGTTTTCGGGCATAATTATGACAGAACATGCTTTGTAAAAGTTCCGAATCATTATAAATCTGAAGAAAATGATCATGTTTGGATGTCATATTATATAATTTGAATTTTGGCTTAACTCTTAAGGAATTTGTTTTTATTTTATGTTTACAGGTGGTGGGCATTCTCATTCACACGATCACCATGATCATCATGCACATTCAGGACAGTCACATTCACATTCCTTAAAGGATCTTTCAATCGGTTTGTCTATCTTAGGTGAGAAAAAAAATTTATTACCATATACTTGTTTAAATACTGCAAAATCTTATCAGGGTACTTCTTGTTACAGCTGGAATAGTAGTGTTTCTTATCGTCGAGAAGTTGGTGAGATATGTTGAAGAATTCTCTGGAGGAGAAAACGGTTGGAGTTTTGGCCACCACCACCACCACCACCACCACCATCATAAGCACACTAACAAATTGAAAGATGATGATAATCACACACATGAAAACGATCATGATGAGAAAAATGAAAATTCATCAACAAAGACATCTAAAGAAACTGAAATTTCCAAGCCAGCTGAGACTGCTTGTAGTGATAAAACAAGTAAAAAAGATCGTCTCCGGAAGGTACGGTAAGAGGAGTTTTGTCTATCATGATAACTACCGTTTCCACACATTTTTACTACTTAATAAAACATGAGAGCTTCAGAGTTACTTTTTGGGCTTATCTCTGTTTTTTGGGGTAAAGTTATTTCTTTTTCCCTTTTTATATTCTTACTTTTATCTCTTGTCTATTTATGTATGATTCTCTCTCCTCTCATCACTCTATTGTCCCTACCAATATTCTGGATTTATTCACTAGTTTGCTCCATTTGTTTTTCTTAACTTTGGAATTTCATCTTATATGGAATTATTTTTTGTTGGTTATCAAATTTAATAAGTACTAAAAATTAAATAATATAAAAGAATAATAAATTTTCAAAAGTTTAGGATTCTACGATTCAATATGATTAATGTGCTCAGTTCCATTGGTTTAATCATATTCTTCGACCTGAAATTATTATTGTAAATTCTGTCATTTGCAGAGAAATACAGGCAATAGTGCTCCTCAAGATGGAACCGAATCGAATGCTGAAACCATTTCTAATGGTAATGTTGAATCTATTCAGAGAAACGAGCTTACAAAGCCAAAGTCAAATTTGGTGTTTGGTTACTTGAACCTGTTCTCAGATGGAGTGGTGAGTCATCCCAAATCATCTCGACATTCTCTGATTTTATGGCATTTGTTAAAATTTTATGATAATATTTCTTGAAACAATTATATATACGCATGTGTCTAATTCTCTCAGCATAATTTTACTGATGGGATGGCTTTGGGAAGTGCTTTTCTCCTTTATGGCTCTGTTGGTGGTTGGTCGAGAACGCTTTTTCTTCTTGCTCATGAGCTCCCTCAAGAGGTTCTGTTTTGTTTGTTTTTGTTGCTGAAATCTTGTAAAATAAGAAAAAAAATATATAAAATGCCTAAAGTTCAATAATTTCATGGCTCTCGTAGAAATGTTTACACAGATACAGTTGTATTAATTTCTGTTTTATATTCTAATCTTTCCTTTCTATCTGCAGATAGGGGATTTTGGGATTTTGGTGAGGTCCGGTTTTAGTGTCTCGAAAGCACTCTTCTTTAACTTTCTATCAGCACTGGTGGCATTAGCAGGAACTGCTCTGGTTGGTTATGAGGCTCATTATCTGCTACTTTTTTGTACTTAACTATGGAATTATAATACTAATTTGAGCATAAATTCTATATATATTCAGGCTCTGATGTGGGGAAAAGACCCCGGGCAGTCGTCGTTGATTGAGGTAATTGTTCTTCAAGAAGCTATATTTTCGAGATAATTACACCAGTATACCCTGAGGTTTGACCTAATTACACACATTTCCCCCCTGATAAACTACAAAACTTTCCCGGTACAACCAAATATCGATGAGGTACGTATCAAGGGAAATATGATATTCATAAAAAGAACTACAGATGACTTCATCGATTCAGAAACTTTAACGGAAGTTCTTTAACAAGTAAGTTTGTGTAATTTCTCAAACCTCGGGAAAGTGAAGCCAAACCTCAGGGTATGTCCGTGTAATTATCCCTGATCTTTTCTCAATAAATAGTAAAGAAATACTGTTTGTTTGTGATGTTGCAGGGGTTTACTGCAGGTGGTTTTATCTACATAGCCCTCGGAGTGTTGGCGGAGATGAACAACGGCGTCTCAGCCTTGAGAAACACAGCAGTTCAACTAACCTCGTTGGTGCTAGGCATGGCTGTTGCCCTTTGTATATCACTTGTAGAATAATTTCTCCTCCTTCCATCTCCTTGTTTAAAAAAAGTTCACAAAAAATGTAACAATTATTAATTCCTTTGATGTAAGTTTTCAAGAGGATTACCAAACAAGTCATTTATAAGAAAAATCAATTGTTTGGTAGTGCACACCATTCTATTTTGCAAATTCTCATGTATAAGGAGATCATCATAGTTTAAATTGTTTGTAAGCCTATAAAGTCAAGCCAAAAACCGCCTTAGATTTGTGTATATTGTATCACATTTTCATTCATTTGAAAACCGCCTTATTAGGCAATTCTTTTACTTTATCTTTTAATTGAAATTGATAAAATTCGACGATATCATCTGAAATTTTTTTAACTTTATCACACGCTATATATAATGGAAATATATAAATGCACTATTATATATAGAGAGGAAAAAACAACTTACCCCTCCCTATTAGGGGTGATCAGGTGACCATTTTAATGTTAAATTTTTACCAAAAATAAGTCACATATTTTTACCAAAAATAAGTCACATGTTAACACCTAATTAATCGAAATGGTAATCTGAATTTTTTTTTAAAGTATAAATGATAATTTTAAAATATTAAAAAATTTGAATAAAAAACACTCATATAATAACGGGGCAAGGTAATTTTCTCTCCCGATATATAATTATATATATATGTATATGCGGATTATTAGGCAAATGTCCGGATGTCCACATTAATTGACTAAATCAAATATTGAAATTGAAAAAGCAGCCGCAAATGATGTCCGTTACGAACCATAAAGCACATCACAAAAACCAAACACGGATTACACCAACGGAGAGGGAGAACGCGGCGAAGAGAGACAAACCTCGCCTGGCCGGCCGCCTGCAAAGGCCTCGGAAACCACCGCCAACCTCCGGTGAACGATGAGGCTGCTGGAGAAGGCCTCCGCCGCGTTGAAGGATCAGAACAGCATCTGGCAGGCCAAGTTCTCCCGCCGCACCGCCCTCCGCAACCCCGACATCGAGAAGGCCGTCATACGCGCCACCGCGCACCTCGACCTCTCCGCCGTCGACAAGCGCAACGTCGACCGCGTCTGCCAATGGATCCGCCTATCGCCGCTCAACCTCAAGCCCGTCCTCTTCTCCGTCGCGCGCCGCGTCGAGAAGACGCACAGTTGGATCGTCGCCCTCAAGACGGTCTACCTCATGCACCACATCGTCAACAGCAGGATCTCCTGCGTCAGGGGAATCGGCCGCTTCCCCTTCGATCTCTCCAATTTCGGCGATGGAAACCCCAAATCGTGGCCGTTCAACGAGTTCCTTAGGGCTTACTACGCCTTCCTCGACCAGAAATCCGCCGTGATTTTCCAGCAGATGGTGGATGAGAAGGGAGCCGACGAAGATTCCTCGATTATGCAGGAGCTCGTCTTCCTGCAGAAATTGCAGGGGCTGGTTGATTTGGTGATGCAAATTAAGCCCCAATCGCAAGCCGCATTCGCTCCCCTGATTCTCGATATAATGAACGCTGTTATAATCGAAATTTACGATCTCTACAGCAGGATCTGCAGGGGAATCGCCATTGTTCTGATTAACATCTACTCCGCCGAGAAATCCGAAGCCACAATCGCGCTCAACATCGTGCAGAAGGCGACGCAACAGGGGGATGATCTCTCCCGCTACTTCGCATTCTGCCAGGAAATCGGAGTCTCCTACGCCAATGAATTCCCCGTCATTGATCGAATCCCGGATGAAGGAATTCAAGAGCTAGAACAGATAATCAAGGGCTTCTCCGACGATTCCGCCAGCGCCGTTACGGCGAAATCGCACAACGAGACGGCGAACACCGATGATCATCAGAAAGTCATAGTGAAACATCAAAATCAAGATCACGATGATCAATTGAAGACGGTAATCACTGAAAACTGGGAGAACTTTGATGAAGATCATAGCCTCACTATGAGAAATGCGTTCAGCAGCCCTTTGCTCATCACATATGGATCACAAGAAGCTAAAGCCAAACAACAACAGCAGCAGCAAGAATTGCCAGATTTGATCGTCTTGTAGAATTAATGACGGTATTAACGATCTAAACAAGCATAATCCCTTAATCAGCTAGCTTATATTTGCTAATCCATGGAGCGATTAATGATAACAGAGGCCGAAGATAGTAGATTAGATGTCAAATTTTTCTGAGCAAGATGATTAATTCTAATTTTGATTTGATATTTTAATTAATTTTCCTTCTCCTCGCTGCTAATTTAATCGATTTTTTCGACCCCATTAATTAATTTTTTGCTAATAATAATTCAATTATATATTTCTACTCCTTTTCTCAGTTTATCTGCTACGTTTAACCTTTGTTAGCCATGCATGCAAGGGCGTGCATGTATAGTTGTATACTATATTATTAACTGTCAGGGTTTGGTTTTCTTTTTCTGCCCAACTTTTTAACCTTTTTTTTTATCTTTTCTTTTTATTTATTGATGTATTATTCATGATCTCTCTTTTTCTTTTACATCAAGTTAATATTTTATAGTCTTTTATTTTTTTAGATATTGTATATCTTTTCTGCCATTATTTTATCTTTAAAACTCTTTATTCATTTGTTTAGTTATTTATTTTATCTCTGAACTTTCTTTTCTCTCATATTCGATAATCTTTTTCTTTTAATAATTTTTATATATTCTTATTATCTTTTTTTTTTTACTTATGATATCATCAAATTTATTAATCATAATTTAATAATTATTTAATTTTTATTAATAATTTTTTTTTAAATTTTAATCTATTTTAATAATAATATTTGGTTTTTTTGTCACACACACAGGGTGTACATAATTACTAGTAATATATTATTTCTTGCTAAATTGATTTATTTTTTTTGTTACATATATGATCTTCTTTGAAGTTTAAATTAAGTTGTTCATTTTAATTATTGTTTTAAGAAATTGGTATATGAATTCGGTGTTTGACAATTGTCCTTATAAATTAATTTAATGGTTTAAATTTAATTATATATATATTTTGATGTTTTTTTATTTAAGTATATTATAAATATGATACAATTTAATTGAGTAAGATTCAGACGACGTGCTTGCAACAAGTGGCAAGACCTTTGGTTTTTGGTCAAATCGACACGATTGCACATAGACGACAAAAAAATTATCGTACTAAATTTTACAAAAATAAGGGTAATATAAAGATGATAAACAAACATAAATTAGTTATTCATATTTTATTGGGGTCTTTTTAAAAAAGTACCTAAAAGTTGAAAAAATTTGCTTTAACTCCCCATTTTTAAAAAAATTCCTCTTTGCTCCCTAGATGACAAGCCAAATTTGCTTTAACTCCCCATTTTTTTTGAAGGTTGTATTAAAACTCAAGAATCTCGTACCCGAACCCCGAAATCACGTACTTAAATGCCCAAATACATCATTTGAGCATTTAAGTACGTGATTTCGGGGTTCGGGTACGAGATTCTTGAGTTTTAATACAACCATGGAGAGTTAAAGCAAATTTGGCCTGTCATCTAGGGAGCAAAGAGGAACTTTTTTAAAAATGGGGAATTAAAGCAAATTTGAGTTCTCATTTGGGGATTTTTCGGGAATTTCCCGTATTTTATTTTCACCATAAATATATTATTGGTCACCACCTTTTTATCGTAATTATTAAATATGTTTTTAGCCATTTACGGTTAATTATAATACGGAAATTACATTTTTTTTCAAAAAAAGACATTATTAATAAATTAAGTAACCAAATTGCGAAAAAAAATAAAATAAAATTGCAAAGTTGAAGGTATGGTTTTCAACAAATGTAAGCTAAAGATGCAATTTTCGAAGCAGAATAGCTGTATTTTATTTTTGTGATTTTGCATGCATATTTATATATATTATTTGTGTGATCTTTAAAATTATATATAGTTTTAATTCGTTGTATTTCTTTATGGTTATTCAAACTGGATTTAAAAAAAAAAAAAAAAAACAACGTAATTTCCGTATTGCAATTAACGTTTTTAAAAAAGCTCGTAATCTAATAGTAATAACTTTTTAATATTACATTAATCCCCATCTCTGGATATCCAAAAGTTATTTCATGTTTCATAATTCTAATTAAACCTCCTAATAGATTTCTCTTAAATCATAAAGTTTCCTACCAAAGCCATTCCAATAGGAGTAAGAACTTGCTCAAAACTAAGAATCTCTTATATATAAGAATACCACAGAATCTTGAAGCCAATACTGTATTAAACATCAAAAGCAATCCTATCTTGCCCAATGCAAATCACCATGCTTGATTCTGAGCCTAGTCGAACTATTAAAGCGTAACGTAACGTTCCTTCTAGCTGCATAACTAGAGACTTGAACACAAAACCTCTAATTAAGCTATACCACTTTGACAATATTGCCAAAGTAAAATGACAAAGATAGAAAAAGCACAGAAGATATGCACAGGTATTATAACTGTCCATAGTTTGGAGATAAAACATACATAGCTCATAAAACCACAAGGGTAAGTAAATTAACAAGAAATTAATTTCAAGATCATCCCTTAACTAGAACAAAATTAAAATTAAAACAAAAATCCATAATCCTACCCTCAATGGCCATAAAAACATCACTAAGCCTACAAAGTAATGAACGAACGAACGAGAATTCAATCCATTAATCTCTCAATCCCTTCATGAGAACCAGAATAGTCGAAGGATTCTAGTTTCCAAACATGTATCGTTACGAATGCGAAAAATCACATAATACCAAGAAAACAACTGCATATAGGGCCACATAATAATATATACATGAAAAACGGACCGTTATGCGTTGAACATCGGTCGTGGCCCACACGAACCTTCTTCTCCAGTCTACCTGATTATCACAAACTTGTTCGTCCCATGTTTCGCCCAATAAGTCCTCAAGTCAATAGGGTTAGCAAAGTTATATCCCTCCGAAGCAAGTTTCTCCAGAACCTTCTTAAAAGCACCTTGGCTCATCTTCCTCCCTGCGATCCGTGCCCCACGCCTCTTCGTGCTCATAGGCAATGGATACATTGATATTGTAGTTGTACAGCAAGCTGACTGCCACCCGCCACAGCCCCATCTATAGCACTGTTGTGGAGAACCCGTGCAAGAACAAACAGGTATGGGTATACCAGTAATGTCCATGTCAATCCCATTTATCACAACCTCGACATTCTTTTTAACTGTTTTGGCCCGTTGAGGGGGCGGGTTACCATTTTGCTCTTTCGGGGCGGGAGTTTTCCTTGGCTTCTTGGCTTTGGGGGTTTTTGGGGCCGACCCTCCTCCCCTTTTCTTGGCAGGGGGGTCGTTTTCCTTCTTGACGACAGGTTCTTCAACTGGGGGTCCTGTTTCTTTGCTGGGATCCGGTTGTTGGACCATTTGGATCGCGTGGTGGGGGTGGGTCCCAGATGGTTCGGCGAGAACTGGGTTGTAAGGGTTTGGAAACATGTGCAGGAATTTCTCCCTGTGGTTTATCCAACTATCCCTCACGTAGTCCATGTGTGTGACTGGGGGGTCGGTGACCACACAGTCACGGGGGTGGAAACCCCCATTGGCTGAAACCATTACCGGATTGTTGTTGTCACGGTTCAAGAGGAATGGCTTTGTGTCTCGCTCTGCTACAGAGGGCATGAGCTGGAGATTGAGATGGGATTTTTGGGGTGGTTCGTAGTAACCCCAATTTCTCATGCTGTCTTCGTCCATAATAACTAGGGATCAAGCAAAAACCATCATAAAAATTTATGAAATTGGTGAGAAAACATCTTAATGTAGCTCTGCAACTGATCGGTGCAAGAAATTGCTCTAGTTTCAAGAATGGTGAAAGTAAATGGATAAGACAAAACATATCAGCATCCAAAAGCACAGCCTTTTCGCAGAAACGATCTAGATTCAGATCAGCACAAGATTCCATTTTTGAGTCTATGAATTCTTTGGGACTTCAAATTATGTCAAATTTCCAGGCGAATTTCACAGCAACACAAAATTGCACATCAATTTCGACAAATGTTCGTAATTAAACTATCGAAAAGCTGAAAGGAGCATAAGATCTGAATAAAGGCAACAGCAATAACACTTATCTTCGTCTCCTCGAACACTAGAAATTAAATTAAAGAGAAAAAATGGCAAATCATACAGATCTCATGTAATTAGCAAAACCCATTAAGAAAATATGCGTCAATAATCGATGGAATTTACGAAAGCCCGTGAAAACGAAGATTCCAGTAAAAAAGATTCAATCTTTGACATTTTGAAACAGATCTAGAACACCAATTCACACAATAACAGATCTGCAGAAGCAATTAAGGAAAAATACAGAACAAATTAAAACATCATCCGCATCCAGATATCATATTCTCAAATTTTAAGCATATAAATTATCCCAAATTGATACACAGCAAAGATGGAGAGAGAAAAGCCCAGATAATATTTTGAGGGACAGAGAGAGAGAGGGAGAGGGGGGGGAGAGAGAGAGAGCTAGGAGAGAGATAACTTACTTGTGGGTAAACAGCTCTTTTAGGTTTTTTTTCCTTCTGGGGAGAGAGAGAGGAGAGAGGAGAGAGAATTGAGAGAGATGAGAGAGGAGAGAGAAGAAGATAGAAACCAGAGAGAGAGAGAGAAAGAGAGGGCCTCAAAATTGAGTTTTCATCAAATAGATTTCCACATTAATATTTAAAATAAAAAATAAATATTTATTTATTAAAACTTGTTGCAATAGAATATTTTTTAATTTAAAAGTTTAATATGATGCTTGTTTTGCCAATAAGCATCATCAAGTCATCAACCCAACTTTGGAAAAATGGCATTATTGGTATTACTCTCTCTTGTAGGCCCTTTTCTTCACTTTCTCATAATTAAACCTATTCCAATTTTCAAATATAGGTTAGCTACTTAGCTTACATCTTAATACATGTGAAATTCTAATTAAAAAAATTAAATAATATTAATGTGAAAAATATATATGCCTAATGTTCTTAATTTAGAATAATTAATTTAAATATAAATAAAATATAAAAATACCCCATTTTGATCGAATTTATAATAATAATTTTTTTATATTATTATTATTATTATTATTATTATTATTATTATTATTATTATTATTATTTTAAAACAAATATAGTATAAATTCAATAACCAAATTTGAAATTATAAATAACACTACATAAATCAGAATCAGTGCATATGCAAACCAAAGTTGTAGTATTTTTAAAAAGCCAATTAGCTACGCTCTAAATGTAAGTAAAAAACAAAAATTTAAGAATTAAATGTGTAATCTATGTATATTATAAAAGTACGAGTTGAATTTTTGGTTTCTTGAAACTTTGTAATCCTCACTACCTACAAAAGTTTCAATAAAATACAGTTAAGGATAATTTCCTAAATTACAAATTTAATACATAAATATTCTTTCAGATATCTGATTCTAATCAAACTCTTAGTTATCTCTATCTAATTCTAATCAAAATATAAATGTATAAGTTTTTTTTTTAAATTATAAAACACTAAATAATTATAATCCTATAAATTTTTTAATAAATTAATCCTACTATTATTCTAACTATCTCGACTAAATTAATAAATCTCCAATCTCATATGTTTAGGAGAAGGAAAACCGTGTAACTCATTCAAAAACACTGTCATATTATCAATTTCAAAAAATACATGAAATACAAATACAAATTATTGTATTTCCCTATGATAATACTTTTAACAGTATTAAACTTGAGGTAACTTGATAAATTCATATTAAATATTATTATTATTACATTTAAAATTTTCAAAAATACTTATTCAAGTAAAATAAAATTTCTTAATAAGTTAGAAGTAAAACTCTTTCAATCTATAGAAAACATATAGAATATCATCATAATAATTCTTTCTAAAATTAATAAATTAACGATAAGGTATATTATAAGATATTTGTATTGAAAAATAAAATTATTAATATAAGGATGAATATTTATCATGTTCGGCATAAATATATATTTTTATTATTAAAATTTATTATTATTTATTAATAGATAAAAATGAATTCACTTAATTCTACAACTAAAGATAAAAGAAAAAATATATGAAATTATATATTAAAGAGTGTAAAAAAAAAAAAAATGAATTTAATAGATAGAGACAAGGACAAAAATGAAATACAAAAAGACAGATGGAATTTTGGAACACCTATGTATGAACCGAACACAAGACATATGACTTAAACTCAAATATGAACCAAAAAGCACACGACGATACTTATGAATACTTTAAATGCATGTATGCATGCAATGATCGTAATTTATGATATTCATAAGAGTATGATTCGTTATTATGACATATAAGAACGTTCGAGCACCTTTGATATGCAATTGAAATCATACGGTAGGATACAGATCATTCACATATATATAAATATAGTATGACACATTAGAAACATACAAGAAGTAAGCAAAAAAATGAGGTTAAAGTCAAAACGATGCAAGAAAAAGCAGGACCATGTCGTAGGAAGAAAAATAAAGGGGACGTCCCAGGGCCATGAGACGTTGATAGAAAGTTTCCCTGCAAAGTCCCAAGGTTTGGAAACAAATTAGTTCAGAAGTCCCATAGCCATGGGGGTTAGAACAGAATGTCTCCCCCTTATATCCCACAACTATGGGATAAAATAGTTCAAAAGTTTTTTTGTATCGTGGGACATTCTAGAAGCATCAGAAAATAAGAGGCAACAACAATACATCTAAAAGCTTGTAAATGATCACACAGCACTCATATGCTACATTAGGGCCAATGAAACACACAAAAAAAAAAAAATGCTAACACTTCAAAACCACCAAAGCTTTAACCTTCATTAATGGAGGTGTTAAAAACTCCAACCACCCAATTTCTCAAACCCAAAATTCATGCAATAAACTTCATATTAAACACATAAGAAGCATGTAATACCATTTATTCTAACCTAAATACCATTTTTCAAGAACCTCAGACATGGTAACTCATATACAAATAATTATATACACACATTCGAACATTAGAAAAAGAACCTCAAAATAAAGAGGAGAAGAATATATTTCATATTTTGAAGGATTAAAGGATGTAGTAAGATGAACACTTGACCTTGAACTAGGGAAATCTTGAAGCGTCGTTGCTGTTGAGAGAGAAAGAGAAAAATAGAGTGAGAATGAGAGAGGGAGGGAGGGGGGAAGTGAGAATAGGTATGGGAGGCACAATGATCGGCCAAGGATTAGGGGAAAAAAGAAGAAATTTCCTTACCTACTTTGTGTAGTAACCGGTCCACACCGACTGATTTGAAAGTAGGAATAAAACAAATAAGTTCGAAAACATACAAGATCATAGTCATCCGATTTGATTTGATGTCACGAGTCCAAAGACGAAGTCGAAATCGAAAAATTCATTTCCTTAAGTGGCAAAAAATGACCTAATTATATTAGGTCCTAAACATTAAAAAAATGTCAAATTAGTCCCAAGTTCATTTTGAATATAAGGAAATTTTTTTTTTGTCATCTGAACTTTGTCTAACTTAATTAAATAAGTATAATAAAATTTTTAATCTTGAAAAATATCTATTTCACATTATGAACAATAATAACATCTAATAAACTGCAAACTATACAAGCAACACGTGTCATAAATACTTAGATGGTGGTATGTTACAAATGCAAATATTAGATGACGATTTATATAGAAAGTTTGTTAGGATGATAACTTGCAGAAAGGCGCAAATTTCGAATAATAAAAATTCTTTTTCCCTGAACTTAATCTCAATACTTTAAATAAATTGTAATCAAGGACATTTAAACACTTAATGCATGTCATTTCACATTGGTCATGTAATTATCATATAATTCATCAAAAATCATGAATATTCATATAATTCGAGAACTAGTCACACAATTACAAACAATTAAAGCTATTAAATCAAATAAAGATACAATTTAATTATATAATTATGTAATTAAACTCACTTGTGGCATCATACGTTTATGATCAGATGAGTAGAGCATTACAATTCAAATGCAGAAATTATACGTAAGAAAAGCATGAAAGATGCATTCTCGGATAAAATAAATTTTAAGTCTGCGAATAAAGAGGTAGAACTACACAAGAAAAATGAGCACCGAAATTGCTTCATTTTTAGGGATAATGATACAAATAATCTTAGAAAGTTAGTAATTATTTATATGGAAAATATTCGACAAAGGGAACATGTTAACCAAACGTGTTTCATCATAGGTTTGTTGCACTTATGACATATATAAAATATGTTATATGATTATGTGTCATCCTATATTTTATGTTAAATTATATACATTACTACATATTGAAAATGCATTAATTAACATGACTTATCAAGAATTTTTAACAACAAATATCAGATATTGTAGCCTACTAAAAGAGAGTTGAAATACACTATCATTATAAGTTGATCTAACTGGGAGAGAGTAGATCGAGTACCTTAAAATCAGAGATAGTAGTGTCAGAACCAAAATATTGAATATGTTATCAAAAGTCGGGGATAGTAGGTTCTAGCGTTCTTTTTGTTGGAAAACGGGAATAAAAAAGCAGCGGAAATTTAAAAATTTTCCAACAAAAGGATCTTAGACTCGCAATCGTGAATCCAAATTCGTAGAGATTAGAAACTTACTTTTCAATAATATTTCTTGAAGCGTTTCAAGCCACCCAAGAACACTCTTCTCGTGGCTTGATCCCCTCTCCTTGGTAAAGTTCGAATCTTCAAAAACTTATAACTTGAAGCTCTCTAGAGATAGTCCACCAACTTGACTACAATCTAACTAGTAAGGATGCTAGTTCTCTAGTTAGTGTTTAGGCTTGACCTAGGGTTTATTTGATCTTGGAGAAAGGATGGTGTTCAACACATGAACCAAAAGAAAATCGATCAGCCCTAAGGGGAGCTCGAGTTTCCCTATATATAGGAGAGGGGCGGCCGATCCTAGTCCTTATGGACTAAGGATTTGGTCCCTCTCTCTTATTACTTGATCATCAAGTAATTTTAAACTTTGAGTTTGAACTCTAATTCAAATCAACTTTTAAGAGAGTTAAAATATCCAAACCCTTCTGGATAATATTATACTTTATTTATTAATAAATAAATAACTTATTTATCTAATTAATTAATTAAATAGATTAATTTCTCCAAAATAAGACTTTCATTTTAATTCAAAATTAAACCAAAGTCTATTAAATAATTAACACATTAATTATTTAATACATAAATAAATATACACGCACATTGCACACGTGTCCATATAGGACATGTGTCACGCATGTGACGTCCCCACACGTGTGCTTCACACGTGTGGAACCCCTTTGGCCCGATTAACTCGTTTAATCATTTTAAAGCCTTAACTCATGTAAACAAGTTGTTGTGTGTGACCCTCTAGGTTCTCAATTCAATTAGCAGTGACCCTAATTAATTAATTCACTAATTAATTAATCAGTCCACAGATTAAACGACCATAGTCTAGCAACAGGTGTTTAACCCCTAGCTGAATTGGAATGTATCGATCCGACAGAACCTTTAAGTCATTGATTCATGTGAGATACAATCATCTTACTTACTATCTCTCAACCAAGATCTAGGGTAAGGGAATAATCAGAACCCTAATAATCTGGTCTTAAAGCTAAGTGCATTTCATATCCATTTTATCTCAATCCATGAAACTCTTTTCTTGATGTCTTGATCTACTGTCTTGGCCAATGACTCCATATGTCATATAAATGTGTTACACAATAAGAGATCACCTTGCAAATGCAAGTGTAGGTTCTTTCTTGATTCTTATTCACTTTCATGAATCACTTGTGCAGCCCCAGCATAAGCCTTGAATTAGTTGTCTAAGGCGACACCCTTTAAAGCTTATACCTAAGACTACAGAGTTAACTCATAAAGCGACATGGAACCTCAAGTCTAAGGATCAATTAATCACATCAATGACTAGTGAGTAGAAACTTCCTTTCCCATTTAGGAATCTTCTCACACGGGGCACCTCAGTGAACTTACTTATAGAAGTAAGCACCCTCATGTATCACGCACGTATCAACTATACACTTTGCACCTTCATGAAACAAGGTGGTCTTTCTTAAGGGCGTGATCCCATAAGCAAGCCTTAAAGGAATCAGGTTGAAACTCCCACTGTCTGTAGGACTTATCGGCTTGAAGTATTTTACTAATCATGACTTATGTGATATAGGGCTCGTTTCATGAACCATTTCACCTAAATGGTAGAGTCCTAAAGTCATCAGGATTAGGGGAGTTCTCATACATGCACAGCTAAAGTAAACGCATACCAAACAAGAGCATATAAAGAAGTGTTGCCTCAATTCGTTATTTTATTCAAAGATTGTCTGTGATTACAATAAGGAAAAGTACAAAGCGGATATACAATCGGCTTTTAGGGCACTATTCCTAACAATCTCCCACTTGCCCGTCAAAGCCATTCTAAAGCTACTCTAAGTCCCATCTTCTTAAGATGACCTTCGAAAGCTTCTCGACTAAGGGGTTTAGTAAGTGGATCTGCCACGTTCTCTGCTGATGCGACCCTCTCAATTTGCACATCTCTTCTTTTGATAATATCACGGATTAGGTGATACTTCCTCATAATGTGCTTGGTCCGTTGGTGAGATCTTGGTTCTCTTGCTTGAGCAACCGCCCTAGTGTTGTCACAAAACACAGTAATGGGGTCTTTCATGCTTGGAACAACATTCAACTATTGAATGAAGTTTCTAATCCAAATACCTTCCTTAGCTGCATCATTTGCAGCTAGGGGTGGGCGCGGGACGGGATTTTCGAAATTCGGGAAATTCGGGATCGGGATTGAATCTTGAGTTCCCGATCCCATCCCGTAATTTTTGGGATCCCGAACAAATTTTCGGGACGGGATCGGGATACCCGATATTTTTTTTTTTACTTTTTCATGTATAATTAAGTTATATAATTCACAAGTCACAACTGACAACTAAATGAAATCCATTAGCAAAATATTATTAAAATGGAATCACAAGTCACAACAAACCATCAGCAGTCATGGTTCTGCAAAAGATTATTAAAAATTTAAAATGGAATCACAAGTTCACAACAAGCCAATAGTAGTCACTAGTCAGTAGGTTCAAAGCAATAAAAATTTCAGTAACTCCACTTAATTCAGTCACAAGACACATCTAAATGCAATTCATAAAAGAAACATGCAAAAGATTTCTAAAATGAAATCACAACAGGCAACAGTAGGTCCAAAGCAGTAGAAATTTCAGTGGCTTCACCCTCGAGAAGTGTTTCAAATGTTAATAATCGTTGAATCGACTCCCCCATCCGACAATTCTACAAAAAAAAAAAGAAGAAGATAATATCAGTCAAATTTAAAATAGAAAATAATATTTTTAAATTAAAATAGAAAAGATGTTTTTAACTACCTTTTCCGATTGTTTCAACTTCATACAAATCTTCTTCAACATTTATTGGCCTAAAGTCCCGACGAATCCAATCTTGAGCACAAACCAAGGCTTGAACTATCCGGGGAGACAATGAACTCCTAAAAGCATCAAGAACACGCCCACCGGTACTTATATGCCGACTCCGAAGCAACATTGGAGACTGGAACGGCTAATACATCACGAGCTACCTTAGAGAGAATAGGAAATCGAGGACTATTTAATTTCCACCATTTCAATATATCAAAGTCCTCAGTGTCATCTTCCATTTCTTCAGCCAAGTATTTCTCATACTCGGACCTAGCTTGATCACTTTTTCCTAATTTCTTTTTCTTATTAAATTGATCTTTGAGATATGATGCCCGGGACATAGGATCAAGTGATGTAGAAGAAGAGATTGATGAAGTAGAAGAAGTTGTCGAAAAAACTGGGCTTGAGGGACCTCCATACATCCGTTTCTACTCATCAAATAATTCTTGCATGCCTCCTTCATTAGCACACACTTTGCATTTGCCTCTTCCCCATCATTACTAGGATACATAAACTCAAAGGTAAAATCAAGAAAGTCAAACTTGTGTGGCGGGTCAAGGATAACGGCAAAATAAAGGATCATGTTCATTTTGTCAATCGAACCCCAATATTTCTCAAACTTGGATCTCATCCTTATAGCCATTTCTTTCAATTCGAAATCGTCACTATCCTCCAACTCTTTCAAAAGTATATAAATCTCACTTATTTCAATAAAAATGGAGATGTGACATATAAAAAACCCGAAATTGCCAAGGTAAGCTTATAAAAATGTCCCAAAAATTTACACAACAACTCCGCTCTAACCCAATCCGACTCCTTCGGTACACCATCAAAAGGTTGTTGAGAAAGATCATTGGAATAACCAAGGTCTTGATCCCCATAATATTCGAAAGCCCTCTTAAGCAAACATGTCGTTTCCAACATTAAAAAAGTAGAATTCCACCTTGTACATACATCAAGACAAAGCAACCTCTTGGATTCTACTTTGGATAGCTCCACACATGCAATAAATTTTTTGTACCTAGCGGGAGAATTACGAATATACTTCACGGCACCCCTAATTCGAGAAATAGCTTCATGTTCTTCACGATTTTTAAGCCACCTTGAACTAAAAGGTTCACAATATGTGCAATACACCTCATGTGAGGATACTTCCCTCCCAACAACTTTGTTCCCCAATTTTCAAGCCTCTTCTTCAAGTATGTAATTGGAAGATCATTAGTTGAAGCATTATCAACCGTAATTATGAAAATGTTGTCAATACCCCAATCAAGCAAACATTTTTCCACTTCTTTACCCACTTCTTCACCCTTATGTCCTATTATTGGACAAAAATTTAAAATCCTTTTTTGAAGAATCCAATCATCATCAATGAAATGTGAAGTGAGAACCATGTAGTTCATTCTTTGAATTGAAGTCCAAGTATCGGTGGTGATTGATATTCTTTGGGAGTGACTCTTAATATATGTCTTCAATTTCAATCTTTCACTCACATACAAATTATAAATGTCCTTAGTTATAGTCCTTCGTGAAGGAACTTTGAAAATCGGACATGCCACCGATATGAAATGCTTGAAACCGGGTTTCTCAATTGTTTTAAAAGGAAGTTCATCAAGGATCAGCCAATAACACATAGCTTCTCTAGTTTTATCTTGATCAAACCTCCAACAAGACATAATAGTTCTCTCCTTCTCACCCGCCCGATTTAATTGTAAATTAATTCGAGCTTGATTCGTTTCGACTTCATGTGGTTTCATTTTACATGCTTCATAGTGGGATTTTATACCCTTGGTTCCATGAAGTTTTGGATCGGCTTTCAACTCTCTTTTGTAATACTTACATCTTGCTTTTTGAATTTTTTCTACTTCACAGAAAAATCTCTCAAAATGTTCCCAAAAAGTAGATCTAAATGCACCAGTTTCCCTCTTACTTCTTTTTTTTTGTTTTCCCTCTATCATTATCATCCATATCCATATCCACATCCTCTATATCATCTTCAACTCCAAGTTCAGGAATACAATTTTCCAAATCTTCATTATTATCAACCCGTTTCGACATCTATGATAAATTGATAATTAATAAAAATTAAGGTTTCAGCTTTCAAATCCAAATCGAAACAGAGGGAAAATAATAAATCCAACAACATATACATAATTGATAACCTAATATTCTTCATAAATAATTAACACTAAAAATTAAGGTTCAGAAATTAAATCATATCTGAAAATTTTAGAACTAAAATTAGGGCTTTAGGTCAGGTGACTTTGAACGGTGGTCTGCGTCGACGTTCAATGGTGGTGGCGTGCTGCAAACGTACAATGTTGGTGAAGTGGTGGGAGAGTGAGCCGTGAAGCTTTCACGCTGAAGCGAAAGTGTGTAATTTGAGAAAGTGAGTTTTTGAGTTGTGAATACTGAATACTGAATTGCAACCTTGTCCAGAGGCTTACCGACATTTAATGACTTCCACTTGCTTAGCTGCTTTTGGCCTGTAACTTATTTATTTGAAAATCGTAATTATAAATAACGTCTTATGTATATTAATATAAATATTATATATATATATATATATATAAATATTATTAATTTAAAATTTCAAAATTAATTCCCGATCCCGAATTTTTTTATCGGGATCGGGATCCTGTCCCGAAAATTTATTTTCCCGAAATTCCCGATCGGGACGGGATGAGTCCCGAAAATCCCGATCCCGACGCCCACCCCTATTTGCAGCTAAGTATTCGGCCTCAGTGGTCGAATCTACAGTGGTCGTTTGCTTGGAATCTGCATTCGGCCTCGGTGGTCGAATTAATTAAACTGAATTTATAGCAAGTTATGAGTATTTCGCATATTAATAATTAATGACGTGTGATGGTGTTCTTATATGAAATGTGTTTCATAGGAAAAGACTTTGAATACCGAAATCACGTGTCATTAAAGTTCTAGTCGGTAAGATAAGAATATGTTCTTATCAAGACTATAACGTGGTTATATAAGATAATTAGTCTTTCGTCATAGGGAATGGTGATTCCAATTATAACACGTTGATGATTTTCAATAGGATTGGAAACATCGAACTGGACCACTGAGATTATTCATTTTATACTGCTATCTAAACTGAATAAAATCTCAGGAAGCATTGTACTCTTAATCCTGATAATATTTCGACTTTAGGCATGTAGTGTCAATCACTGTAACATACTCGAAGTGAGGTTTCGGTAACGGGTGGCCAAAATACTTTGTATGTTCGGTGGTGTAGCGCCTCGAGCGTGGAGCCACCACATCCTCCGCACCATAGCCCGACCCACATACGAAATGGGTAATTCGTACGCACACCAAACTATAGCGAACGGGAGACAAGCAAAATTAACACCTAGCTAGGCGGCTCTAGACGGACAGTCGTCAAAGCAACAGGCTGTAGCGGAAACAAAAGCAAACATTAAACATTGCAATGGCCATGGGGCCAACATTAATTAAAACATGAAATTCGATTTCAATAACAAAATATGTCCAGATAAGGCGCACGACTAGTAAAAACAACTACACTAGGATCACAAGCCACAATGATATATCAATACTTAATCAAGAACATGAGTTACCCTATGTTAAACAAATGTAAAGATGAGCTTGAAGAAATCCTAAATAGACTTGACTCGAGAAGTAAAACACGACTCACACGCCGCCTAGCTGACTCCAACCTGCAGCCAATAAGGTAACAAGAAACAGAAAAAGAGAGGGTCAGTCGAGCGACTGGTGAGGCGGAAGGAATATAATAGATATATACACGATGCAATAGGTAGAGAGATGCAATGCAATAACAAGATGCCTCGATCCGATATAGCCTCAATTTTCGATAATAAACCATCATTTACTTTAGTCTCAATTTTCAATAACAAGACAATCATTTATTTTCAAGAACGATGGCGTACACCGAATTAAGGGTTTCAATCAATCAGTGGGTACCGAGTTATACCCTATCTCCAACCTTCACTCCACAATCAATCAAGAACAAGAACAATAACAAGAAACCATCCTTTTGCCTCCGGGTGACGGAAGAGGTAGCTAACCCCTAACCATCCAATAACACTCGAGTCATAGTCCATTTTGGTACTATGCTCCTTCGACGTACCGGTCACAGTAGACACGCGTATTATCAACTACCTCCGATGATAATACGAGCCCCCATAGAGGTCGCGATTAAGGTTCTCCGTCGGCCCGTTGCCTCCCCGGATCACCTCTTACACATTGACTCGGATCCCTTCCCAATGGAATTACCATTGAGGATTCAATTAACAAGCACTCGTTCATGCAATGCATGTAAAACACTTTCGTTTCATTTGTTTGAAGTCATGAACTCACTCGAGAACATATATATATAACCCCTTTGATACTTGCAATACGCTTTTAATAAAATCCATAACATGGTAATCAATCACGTATCTACTATAGTATACATATACATATAATAGGCCACAAGCGAGGAGCAAAACCAATTCGTGTAGGTTGTATAGGTATAGGCTATTGGTTGCAGCAAGAGGATAAACCTCACCTTTTCATCTTACTGACCGTTACCAAAAGAGGGTGAAAGAAGTAGGTGACCCTACTCAACCGGAACATGACCTATTTGAAGTGGGCCTGTGTAACGAGACATGACATGTGAGGCTTAGACTCAATCAAAGACCAATTACGACGCACGGCGTGCGATAAGGCATACGATACATGTATGCAATCAATAATATGGTAGCATGTTGTATTAGTGTTTAGAATGTAGGATCATAGACAAAGGATGCAACTAGACACACACTGATAGCATAAGGCATCAAATTGAGCAATTTGAATCATAGAACACATATTTAGATCATGCTTTGGGGTGATACGAACATATTTCAGTTAGACATATCAAACAACTAATAGCATACTACTATAATAATGATAACAAGCCCTATCTAATACCTCAACAATCGGACCATGCACAACTTATAATTATACATCCCAGGAAGTTCATGCACATGCACGCAATTTAATTCAATACGATTTCACAAAGTCAATGGTAACATATTTTTAACAATACTAGTTCATGCGTATATCTTAGATTCCCAAACTAATTGCATGATGTTTATCATAATGTGAAAAATCTATAAGAACACTTACACAGCACGTGTACAACCAATTTATAAGGCAACACATACAATTAATCAATATAATATATCATTAATTTATTAATTAGTAGGTTGGTTTAACAAGAACGTTAATTAAACTAATCTAATTGAACCAAATCCTAATATTTACAATTAATAACTTACCACAGCTAAATACAAATAACTAAAATAAAGGAATTGAACTAACACACTAATCGCAATATGCTCTTTACCGATGTCCATCATTTACAACATTTCATTATGGATGTATACATATGCAATTATACCTACCACACAAGTCGGATATCTCAAAATGAAGTTCGTATACAATTTATCAAACCACTTCAGAGATCTCATACTTTACAAAAGTCTATTATATACAAACAAACAAGTTTAAGAAAGGTTACACTAGTTTTCAGTAAATTACACTTACACCCCCTTAAGTGTTTAAAGTAGCTCGTCAAATTCGAACTAAATGAAACAAACACGATTAAATTCGAGCATTCACGTTTTGTATTACATATAGAGAGAGTGTAGTAAAAGCATGGAAATAGGTTGGGTCAAACATCAATAATATGGCTTAGTTTTAGGATCAAATACTCAAATAAGCAACTAGTGCAGAAACTTTTTACATGCACACATTGTAGGAAAATCGTCATAACTTATAGCTCGGAAGGTATTTTAAGGATCCGTAAAATTCTTAGTAAACTAGACAACCATAACTTTCAAATGGCATAGGCCCCAATTCCTAAATATTTCTGTACTAATACAGATTTCAATGTAAATTTGGGACAAGACAGCAACTCAACTGCAGTGACATATTTCAAAGGAAAATTCGTTTATCATATTAAACGAAGTCGGAAAATTCTGAAAATGTACAGGTATACTCCTAACACATGTATGAACTTCTCTGTAAATCAGTTTTGTAAAATTCAAAGGTTTACCCCCTCTGCTAAGGCTGCTATTTCATATCAGAAAACAGGGCAAAAACAGGGGTATCGTTTGGAATTCTTTTCGGTTATCAAACGGACTCGGATGAACACCAAATTTGATAGAGATAGACCTCAATATGTTAGGGATTTCCAGTTAAAACAGTTTTAAAAAACGAGGTCGTATGCAATTGGAAATTAGGTTTGAAATCGCTGCACACCATCAGGGAAAGTCACAAATCTAAGAACGAATTATTAAATTCATAACTTTAAACTTCAGTTACATCATTTACTACATTAATGCATCTAATTTAATATTAAAGGTTAGCCTTAGACATTAATAAATCAAAACCCGTGATCCCCACCTTCAGATCCATTAAAATTCAAAATAAAGAGATGCTCTGATTGAGTCTAAGTGGTGGATAACCCAAATTCACTTTCCCATTTAAAAGCCTCCCAATCATTCCAAGAATTACACACCGTACATGTACCATTATTTAAATACACAAAATTATATGCAATTTCTGAAAAAAAGGGAAAGGATCGCTGGTGGTTTACCAAAATATGGAAAATGGAAAGAAGGGTTGTCCGTGAAGTGAAGGTGGTTGTCATCAGCTAGGGGCGGCGCTGCACTAATGGCGTCGGTGTGGTGGAGCTGCTGGCTGCTTGAAACGACGGTTGAAACTGGGCAGAAGACTGCAACGACACTATTGGAGCAGGGGTGGCTCGCGGCGGTAGTTGGGGGTTCACGGCAAGGGTACAAGAGATAAAAGGCTGTGTCGGTTGGAGATGGAGGCCGGCGATTGACTTTGCAGAAGGAGAGAGAGATTTGTGGCCGGATCTGAGGCGGATTTGTGTTGGCGACGTGAAGAGAGCTCGCCAGAGGAGATATAAGACTTTTTTGCTTGTCGACCCCAAGAGAGAAACGAACAGCGATGGTTGTCGGTGGCAAGGAGTTTAGTGGCAGAATAGTCCGATGGAAATGGCGAGTGGCTGAAGAAGGGGGGTTTCGGCGTTGAAGGAGGAAAAAGGGGAAGAAGAGAGACGATGGCGACGAAGAGTGCGGTGTATGTGAGAGAAAGAACGAGGTTAAGGTTAAAGAAATCTATATGGATAATTTCAAACTAAAAAAAGAAACAAAATGAAAGGTGGACTCCAGGTGGGTGATACGTGTATAAGCCAAGAGAAACACTCAGCCAAAATTTCTATTAATTGCAATTAAAGCCCTCTAGAAAAATATATTAGAAAATTCTCATCCCAATTCTAAACAAGATTCAATTAAGTCCAAATAAATCAAATAACTGCATATAATCAATATAAATAGCATTTAAAGATGTTTAACAATTGAAGCATAATTTAAGTAAGTAAAGCCACATAAAACGGATTCGCGACATCACAACTCGATCCGCAAACGCGGGGCGTTACAGGCGGTTACATGAAATGCGCTAAAGAGTTATATTGATCGAGGAATCTGTGGCCTTGCTGGAAGGTAACAGATATCCTTGAAATAGATTTGCAAAAGTTCGAATTAAGACTTTGGCCAAACCACTTCGCGTGATACGTCACCGAAGTTGTACGATGAATGTGTTTCACATACAGAGAATTTGAACTTAAGGCGAATCAATGAATTTCAAATTTGAGATGAAAAATAAATGATAATAGTTGCAATTTATTTTTCATTGATATCTACACGGAGGAGTGAAATGCAAAATTATTCTATATCGAGAAATTCGTGAATAATTTAATTGATTTTAGAGTGCAACAATATTTATTTAGTGGAATTAAATATTGTTAAACGGTAATTAATTACTATCATGAGATGATAATATATTAACCCGTTTGGAGCTAAAATTAATTAGTCCTGCAAGTCCCCTTGCAAGCCCCAATTAAAAACCCGAAAAGAAAATATTAAAACGAGAAAGAGAAATGATTTTTCAAAGTTTTTGAAAATAGCCAAGGGATTTATTTTAAGAAAATAAATCAAGTTCCAAAGAGTTGGAAATGCTCGGAATTTTATTTTAGAGAAAATAAAATTTTAAATTTAAAAAAAAAAAAGGCTGACGTGGCAGTCCATGTGGCATGCCACGTCAGCAGAGGGGTCCCAGGTGGCGCGCCAAGTGGACGGCAGGGATTGCGCCACGTAGCCGTGAAGTAACGGTCCAGATTTGGTCTGGAAATGGGTCGGTCAAAGCGGGTCAAACGAATAGGGTCGGACCCTATTCGGATAGGGTCAAACCGGGTCCGGTCCGGGTAGGACCCGACCCGGACACGTGTCGACGTCTGGTGAGGTCATGCGGTTGAACACGCGCCAACCACTTGAACGACTTGTGGCGGCGCGTGGGAGCGCGTGCGGCCACGTGTCGGCGCGTGGTTGGCGGCGTTGTGTCCGCGGCGGAGAGAGTTACCACGTGGCGTGCTCCGATTGGTCAGATTCCACACGGTTTGTACGCGGTTTGCAAAATGACCAAAATACCCTTGCTTTTGTGCTTAAAATGACCGTTTTGCCCTCAGGTTTTTACCTATAAATAGGTTGACCCCCCTCCCTCATTTCTCATAATATTTTGGGATGATTTTGGCTAATTCTTGGCTTTGAAATCGTCCCATCTTCTCCTAGTTAATTCCGATTTATTTTGGAATTAATTTTAATTAGGTGTTTAAATAAAACGCCTAATTTCGGGAGAATAAACCCTGAAAAGGGTTGTCTAGTTTAAAGTTTTATTTTCTCTAAGTATTTAGAGAAATACTTTCAGAGCCCACACTCCGAGGGTGTCCCTGGGGTTATTGCAGGGAAGCTCTGCCTGTTTCACGAGGAGATCGGGTATCGGATTCTCGGGAGGTGAATTCGGGAGCTGGAAAAATGTCGTTAGATAGCCATGTTTGCAGTACGGTAATATTTTACAGTTGTTTTATTTTAAGCATGATAAATTATATGCTCTTAAGTGTTAATTGCATGTTAGATATTTATCTGCTTAAGTGATTTAAAATTTATTATCAATTGCATGTATATACTTGAGTAGATCCGGCTAAGTCTTCCGCTTTGTATTAAAATGTTTTAGAAATATTTTAATACTTATATTATAATAAAATTTTAAAATGTGGTCCCGGACCGCTACTGTTCTGGGCCCACATCCCAGCAGTGTCCATATAGGACAGTGTCACGCACGTGACGTCCCTGTAACGCCCCGATTTTTATTAATTAATTTCTTACGTTTCATTATAATTTTATAATTTACATTTTATTATAATTTCATGAATTCATATTAAACTTATAATTTATTTTATAACTTGAAAACATTTATTGCATGAAATAATTACCGGAAATGCTTTAATTACCCAAATTGCCCCTACTTGATTAATTTCTTAACTTTGGGGACTTAATTGTATAACTTTTCAAGGACTTAATTGATCGTATTTCAAAACTACATATCCTCAATTGCATGACTTGAACACTTGAAGGATTAAATGGCAAATTGTGGCATTTCACACAAATAAAAAATGGATGAATCAGTATATCATCTTCAAGCTTCCAAGTTAATTCATTTGTGATCATATCATCTCCAAATTTGCTTCCTTGCTCACCGAACCTCAGCCCAACAAATAAGAAAAGATTTCTTCCATTTGCATCAAGATTTTTCAAGAAATATTGCAAGAATTGAAGCTTGATCATCCTCTCTATCTTTCTCCTTCATTTCTTTTATTTCAAGGTGGGTGTATGGTTGATTACATGATTCTTGACCATATATGTGATAGCTAGGGTTTGTAAATTATAGCATAAATGGATTATTGACTGATTGAAGCATGATTATATGATTTTATCTTGATTTAGAGCTTGAGTTATTGGAGAATTTGAGCTTAAGTGATCAAAAGAGGCATGAACATGAAACTTGGGAATCTTGATGATTTTTCATGGTTTATGTGTTTAAGTGATATATTATCATATCTTGAACATATATGCTTGAATATTACCAGAAATTCATGCCCTTTTAGTGAGCTTTGTTGCTTTGTTAATGTTTCCCGTAGCCATCCCCTGTTTCTGCTCTGTTTTCAGTTGCAGAAACTGGGAACGGCCATTCCCGCCTCAAGGCATTATAGGAACGGTCGTTCCCACTCTTTTAATTCAAAGAGGGCTGGCGAACCTGGGAACGGCCGTTCCCATTTTGGCTTGCGTGCCGGAAGGGCCGTTCCCAGCCTCAGCGTGTTTTCAAAATATAAAACGTTGGCGCGTTTTAAAGGGCCACGGGAACGGCCCTTCCCATTTTCAAAGGGAAGCCCGAACGGCCGTTCCCACATGTCTGACAGAACAAAACTTTTTGCATAAAATCCGATTTTTAGCATGTTGATCCAATGCATTCTTTGATCCCAAATTGCTATTATATGATTGAATACCTATCAAAACAAGATATTTTCATGCCGCATTGTTCATTGCTCGTCATCTCGTTGCATTTTCGCCGTTCGTCATATTTGGTCCATTTAGAGTCAAGTCTCATGTATACATGTATTCCTTGCACAGATTATCTTCTCGTGACGTGGAGCAGGGGCCGTAGGCCGTGTCTTGACTTGCATTTTGTCGGTAAAGGTGAGGTTTAGTTATTAATTATCTAGAACCATATAACCTTTACGTGGATTTATATATATATATATATATATATATATATATATATATATATATATCTTTATAATCGTTTTCCAAGAACAAAGGATTTAACAACTACCTGTGTATCGTGTTACAAGTCGTGTTTCTTGAAAACTAATCGTGTTCATGACGAGCAAGTCGTGTATCGTGTTATCGTGATTGAACCGTGATCGTGTTTGGCGAATCATCGTGTATCGTGCATTATGGGCCCGAGAGTGAGTGTTTGAGCCAACCGGGAAAGCATAGGGCCGACGGGTAACTCACACACCTCTCTCACACCGTGGGGATGTTCCCTGAATCCACCAGAAGGTTTGGTGGAAGAAGGAGTCCCGTACGTGGGAGTCGTACTCCCGACTTACGTCGTGTTATCGTGGGTGGTTCAGGCCTTGCAAACCCACCACCAATGGTGAAGGATGGATTTCGTGTTATTAATCGTCTGCACCATAATGACTTGTATGATAACTTAATTAAATGAAAGTGTAACCCTTGTTCACTGTCGAGGTTTGGTTGGAGATCGTGCACGCCCCTCGCCAGGGCCACTGATGATTATAATAAACATGATGATCGTGTTAAATTTGATAGTTGTAATCTCGAGCGAGTTCTATTTTATTCTTGCACTTATATTATTTTAGTTACAAAACCTTACCCGAGATTATAACTTGCATGCTACTTGTGTTTATATATATTTATGCCCCTCATTCGGTCTTCACAGACTGACGCCTCCACCTTTCAGGTTTTGTTCGTGGAGTGCTAGGCTGGAGTCGGGTCGTGTCTTTTATCCAGGTGAGTCTAGCATGGGCGTTTCTTTCCATGTATTAGCACTTCAGAGTATCATATTAGTAGTTTTGAGCACTTATATGTGAATGTTATTTGGAAGATGATAATGTATTTATATGATGATACGATATTATTATGCTTCCGCTTGTGGGTTTCATGTATTGGAGTTATTTTCATTTGAGGGTCTAGTCCGGTCTAGCTAGCGTGTTCTTTTATTTGCATTGTCACCCGTTCGCTATAGGTTAGTTCATGTACGGATTACCCGTTTCGTATATTGATTGACCTATAGTGCGGGGGTGTGGCATCTCCACGTGTAGGGGTGCTACAGTCCCCACACGTGTGCTTCACATGTGTAGAACCCCTTTGGCCCGATTAACTCGTTTAATCATTTTAAAGCCTTAACTCATATAACCAAGTTGTTGTGTGTGACCCTCTAGGTTCTCAATTCAATTAGCAGTGACCCTAATTAATTAATTCACTAATTAATTAATCAGTCTATAGATTAAACGACCATAGTCTAGCAACAGGTGTTTAACCCCTAGCTGAATTGGAATGTATCGATTCGACAGAACCTTTAAGTCATTGATTCATTTGAGATACAATCCTCCTACTTACTATCTCTCAACCAAGATCTAGGGTAAGGGAATAATCAGAACCCTAATAATCTGGTCTTAAAGCTAAGTGCATTTCATATCCATTTGATCTCAATCCAAGAAACCTTTTTCTTGATGTCTTGATCTACTACCTTGGCCAAGGACTCCATATGGCATATGAATGACTTACACAATAAGAGATCACCTTGCAAATGCAAGTGTAGGTCCTTTCTTGATTCTCATTCACTTTCATGAATCAGTTGTGCAGTCCCAGCATAAGCCTTGAATCAGTTGTCTAAGATGAACACCCTTTAAAGCTTATACCTAAGACTACAGAGTTAACTCATAAAGTGACATGGAACCTCAAGTTTAAGGATCAATTAATCACATCAATGACTCGTGAGATATTTCCTAATCTGGAAGTTTCCATTTCCTGAAATAGAAACTTCCTTTCCCATTTAAGAATCTTCTCACACGGGGCACTTCAGTGAACTTACTTATGGAAGTAAGGACCCTCATGTATCACGCACGTATCAACTATACACTTTGCACCTTCATGAAACAAGGTGGTCCTTCTTAAGGGCGTGATCCCACAAGCAAGCCTTAAAGGAGTCAGGTTGACACTCCCACTGTCTGTAGGACTCATCGGCTTGGAGTATTTTACTAATCATGACTTATGTGATATAGGGCTCGTTTCATGAACCATTTCACCTAAATGGTAAAGTCCTAAAGTCATCAGGATTAGGGGAGTTCTCATACATGCACAGCTAAAGTAAACGCATACCAAACAAGAGCATATAAAGAATTGTTGCCTCAATTCGTTATTTTATTCAAAGATTGTCTGTGATTACAATAAGGAAAAGTACAAAGCGGATATACAATTGACTTTTAGGGCACGGGCACTATTCCTAACACTTTTTTATTTTGCAGCTCTTGAAGGTAATATTGATCTAGATACGCTTCAAGCTTTTGATTTTGATTTGCCTACGCCTCGTAAAGATCATACGCTTCAAGATCAGGTATGTTTCTTTTTATCTGTTCTGATTACTGTTTACGGGACTCTGTTCCTTAATATCTGGCTTTAACTCGTCATTAAACCATGCAAATATTGGATGTTTTGTAACAACCTCAAGGATATAATGTCAATTTGGTTGGAAATCATCAAAATGTCAATTTGGTTAGAAATCATCAAAATAATGTTGGTGTTTCTCATGCAGAAGTGGGTGGTAATATGCTAAACCCTAAATCAGAATTACGTTTACATCTTTGTTAACTTATGTACTTACATAGTTACATTTGTGTTTATCAAGATAATGTCAACAATCTTGGTGGTATGCATTCATTGTTTAATTATTTGTTGTAAATTTTATATATGCTACTATCGTCTTAATTGAAGGTTTAAATATTTTCTGTATTGATGATTTGTTTAGTCCCATTTTTCTCGTTGAAAATCCAGAATTACTTTACTTCTTTGTAGATTTCATCTTTGTTAACTTATGTACTTACATCTGTGTTTATCAAGATAATGTAAACAATGTAAATGTGGCTGCTGGAAATCATGTAAATGTTGAAAATCCTAAAAAAATATTGTTGTTATCGAGCAAAATATCCGGCAACTGATGTTGAAAAAATGTTGTTGTTACCGAGCAAAATATCTGGCAACTGATGTTGAACAAATGTTGTTGTTACCGAGCAAAATATCCGGCAAGCACAACATTGCGATGGTATGCATTCATTGTTTAATTCTTTGTTGTAAATTTTATATATGCTACTATCGTCTTAATTGAAGGTTTAATTATTTTTTGTATTGATGATTTGTTTAGTCCCTTTTTTCTCATTGAAAATCCAGAATTAGTTTACTTCTTTGTAGATTCCATCTTTGTTAACTTATGTACTTACATATGTGTTTATCAAGATAATGTCAACAATATAAATGTGACTACTGGAAATCATGTCAATGCTGGAAATCCTGAAAAAATGTTGTTGTTATCGAGCAAAATATCCGGCAACTGATGTTGAGCAACGTAACTCATGCAGAAGCGACACAAAATCTGGGTGATATGCATTATTGTAAATTTTATATATACTACTGCTCTATTGCTTCGAGATTGTTTCTAATTATGTTCTATTTAAGTGTCTCATGATTTTCAGTTATTTAAATTAGACTTAGCAAATTGAATCATGCTGATTGAGAAAGTTGAATGGCATAGCCTACGTGTCTATCTATTAAGATTAACTATTTAAAAGAAAGGGATGGTACAAGATTCGCTTTCCGTACTAAATGTTAAAAAAAAGTGACAAGTATCGAAAATATTTTCATAGCACAAGTAAGAGTTACATTAAACTTTATATGAGCTGAAATAATTCAACCACATAAGGAAATATAAGGTGGCGATATATAAATGCTAACTCGCATATACAAAAAAATTAATAATTTGGGCAAATATTGATTTGAGAGGATTGCAATAAATGGGGACAAAAAAAACATCAATAGTGATAAGTAAAGAAGGACGATGAATTCGAAAGAGACAAAATGCCAAAATTACAAAGTGACAGCCCTCGGCAGTAGACCATAATGTTAATATTTTAGTTACTCCAAGATTATAAGAAGACAATCAAGTCCCTTGGGCATCATGCAATAGACTTTTAAAGGCAAAAAATTCTACTAGTTTTTATCAAAAACCAAATATGGTGACATAAGCTAACCACTCAGATTTGAAAAATTATAAAAGAGTAGCCAACTCGAGCAATGATTAATAGATAGCATGAAATATCACAAGAGGTGTTAATAACCATAAAGTTTACTGTAAACACTAGGTAATGAGGATGATATGCATGAGAAGAAGATTAAAGAAATTGATAAGCCATACATTTGGAGGAGTAATTTTTTTTTTTTTTTTTTTTTGGGAAGGGAAGGGAAATAAATGAAAGTATCAATATCAATGATGCAATGAAAATTAAAAATGATATTATCGAATAGAAATAAGAAAAAATACAATAAAGTAAGGTACAAACATCACAGCTAAACATCGATTGAATTTAAAAAACTAATAGTACGAACAGTCAACCAAATGAACACTTAAATAATGAATAGGGGGGAGGGGGGGAGTTGTGATGCCCCAAAAATTTGGAACACAGTGTATTTAACCATTAGTAAATGAAGCAAGAAAAATAAAAAAGAAAAAATTAAGAGAAAAAATATTCCATATTGCATCTACATGCATCATAGCTATGTGTTTCATTTTAATTAGGGGTTAATTCCGGTCGCCCCCTGTCCTTTGAGGGATTTTGCACTTTCCCCCCTATGCTTTGATTTTTAGCATTTACCCCCCTAACCTTTGAAAAATATCACACTAAACCCCTTTAAAAAACTTTGACTGTCGATTTCTCCTTTGTCACGGCGACCCAAGTTTCAAGATCACCGCCATCGTCTTCGTCTATCCAAGGAGAACAAAGTCCACACCCTAGTCGACCCTATTAGCCACCAAAAGCTTCATTCGTCGTGTATCGTCTTTAACCGATGATTTTTGCTTCGTCGGTTGTCGAATTTTGATTTCGAGACCATTGTTGTGTTCCTTGCGTCGAGAATTTCAATTTGATATATAATATCAACACATTTGAGATCAGCTTTGTACATATTTGCTTTGTTAAAGTTTGTTACAAGGGGTTAAGTTTGATATTTTTCAAAGGTTAGGGGGGTAAATGCTAAAAATCAAAGCATATGGGGGAAAGTGCAAAACTCCCCAAAGGATAGGGGGTGACCGGGATTAGCCCTTTTAATTAATTTAATTTGTGTTATAACATGAAGTATTTAAAAGGTTAGGTCAATGAGACTTGTATTGCTTGTGTAACTATTTTGCATCTATATGCATTATAACTCACTTCAATTAATTTATTTTGTATGATAACTTCAAATATTCGTAACATATATTATTTGTGTAGTTTGCAATTTATTAGATATTATTATTGTTCATAATTTGAAATAAATATTTCATACAAATGATTTTATATATATTTGTAATTTTTCAAAATCAAAATATTTCCTTAAAAAATTTATTATGTTTATTTAATTATGTAAGACACTATAAATAATTAAATTTATTAAACAAATATATATAATAATAAAATTTATTTAAAATTAGGTTATAAACGTGCAACACGTTGAATTTGTTAGTATAAGTAAAAAAACAAGAATTTAAGATTTTTTTTTAGTAGAGCAAGAATCTAAGAGTTGAATATCTCGTAAATATTTCCTATCTCCAGTCGAATCGGTCTTCAATTTGAAACCCAGGATGAGATTTGAGATTTCAAATCTACTTTTTAGATGGTCGATTATGACTGATAAGATCATTTTTTACGGTTGGAGAGACCAAATAATAAATATCTTTTTTTTTTTCAATCCAAACAAAATTATTTCAATTTTTCGTTGAATACTTTTATTAGAAATTGGAATTTAATTTTTATTTAGATTGAATTCGTACATTGGAATTGAATTATACGAAACATATACTATTATTCCTCCTTTTTTGGGTTCCTTATTGAGTCATTCCATTAGTGTTTGATCGAATAAAGATAAATTCCTTATGTTCCAATAGTTTGAAAGAATTTGTGGTGTTTTGGGTCTGGGGACCCGAATGAATGGTGCGGGTTAAAGGTTTTATTTTGAAGATTCGAAGGTTCGCGATAGGTCATGGCTTATAAGTTATAACTAATAAATGAACCCGTCCCTATTTATATCCATAACCGAACCCGAACTCGAACTCGAACTCGAACTTGTGTATGTTGTCCTCATAAATTTTATAGTTTTGATAATACTTAATAATTAGTTATATATGGATCTTAATATTTTTGTTAGAATTTTAAGATAATTTATATATAATCTTGGTGATTTTATATATAAGTTTTGAGACATATCAATTAGGTCTTTTGGGACTTGGAACCTAAGTCACATAATGCAAATGCGGAAGCGAGTGCGGGGCGGGTGCGAATGCGCAATGCTCAAAATTTTTAAAAAAATTGAGTGCGGGTGCGCCTTAAAGCGTTTAATAAAAAATTATTTTAAATAATTATATTTATAATATAATTTTATTTTATTTAACTTTGTATATAAAAAAATTGATTTTATTTAAGTATCGATTATAATAACTTAATTTCATCATTATATAATAATCATATATTAAATCAAAAAATTAAAATTCATCTTTCATATTATTATACGTGTGTATTAATAAATTTTATGTCTTCTTAAAGCGAGAAATGTGCACAAATTCGTCAGTGCGAAGAACTAAAATTTTAAGTCGTCTTAAAGCAAGCGATGTGCACAAATTCGCCAGTGCGAGAACTGAGTGCGAGTGCGTTGAGTATGATAGAAGGATTATGTGACTTAGCTTGGAACTAAGAGGGCACGGTTGGGTGGAAGAAACTAACCTATCCTTGATCAAATATTAGGAGGTTAAATCTTGATTTTAAATATAAATTATAAAATAATCTTAAATTTCCTAATCAACTGTCCACCATTATTTAAGGGATTTACAATTCAATGAAGGGATTAATTATTATAATCCATTTTGAATAAAAAAAACCTAGATATAACACGAACTAAGTAGGATGAGTCCATCAAATAATGGGTCCAGCCAAATCCTCCCATTGCAATCTTATTCTTTTTGATAATTTCAACTCTAACCTAATTTGGTCAAATTAATGCATCGTAGGATTGATATCAAATTTAGGAAAAATGACACATCAATCAACAAATTTAATACACTATGACTTACCCATTTGATCGACCTGTTTCATCAACTGCCCCAAATTGGAGTTAAAAGTTCTCATTCTTTCATCAAATCACATTTCTTTGCCTACGAAAATTCCAAAACTCCAAATGAGACCCAACAATATCCAGACTCTGTTATCACAATCAATTACAACAACTGAAAATACGGATCCAAAACACAACGAATAATTTAATAAATTAACGCCACCACACATATATAATCGCATGGTTGATGAAAAGCATGTCCCCATTATTTTAACTTAGAAAAGAACACTCATGCATGGCGCCACAGCGATAGTTTTGCACAAGCACCCTCATTCTTGCACCAGATCATGCACATAGCACTTAACCATTTTCATAAACACCCCATTAATATCTATATCCATGGCGCCATGCGTGTGACCAAATTTAATCATCCCTCTAATTTACATAAATAATAATATAACTAATAATTCATCGCCCATTGTACCTATAAATCCAAGATTCTTACAACAAACATGAAAAGTAAAAAAACCCTCTTTACGTTGTTTCCCAATTCATCACAAAAAGGATTGAAATCATGTCCGACCAGTTGGATTTGAGTGGTGGCAAGAAGAGGAAGAGAGGTGAGAGAGTGTTCAAGTTTAGGGTTTTTGGAGAGAGAGGATATCCGGCGGAGTTTGGCGGCAGATCGTTTCATGAGAATGTGCGGGAGCTGTTGGAGTTCGGGCGGCTCGAGAGCGGCGGTGGTGGAGGCGGCACGAGCTGGTCGTTCCGGCTCGAAGTCCGGCGGCATCCTTCACTGCATTTGTTTCTGTTTGTTGTGGAGGAGCCGATTGAGGTGTCTATTGAGCCCAGCTGCAAGCACTGTCACTACATAGGTATGTATGTATATGTTGTTTTGTCTTAATGTTTGGGTTGGATTATGTATGATTGTGCATGTCTCTCGTTATGAAATATTGGGAGTCATAGATTGAATGTTTAAGTGAGATCAATGGTCACAAAAAACGGTTATGGTATCATTTATGGGGGGAGAATTTTGAATTTTACTAAAAAATATTATGTAAAGTATAATGTTATGTTTAGAGTACGACTGTATACTTTCGAGCCTCTTGATCTCATCGCGTGACATAAGGTGTTAAGGGGCTCGATTCGTACAAAAAGTGAAACCTACGTTACTTTCATATCTATAGGTGGAACACCAAAACTCAAGATTTGGCTTGGAAATGTTGTTTAGGGCATTAGGTTTCGTTTGAAACGTGCGATTAATGTTTTGGCTCACACACTTCTTAAAAATGCAGTTTCGAGCTGTACAAGTTCCTCTGATTTCTCTCAATTTATCCGAGATTGTTGATCTATTAGTGGATTGTTATTAGCTCTATCTCGATCTAATCGAAAGAAAAAAGAAAAGAAAAGAGAGAATAACGAATCATATAGAAACAAAGTGCAATACTTTGTTATATAATTAATTTGCCACGAGATTGGACCTCACCTGCAGAATCTAGTGCACAATATTATTCCCAATTTTCCATTGTTAGGTATGTTTCTGGTTTGAAAATAAAAGGGTACAAGTCTTGATTTCTTCTAAATTAACAAAATCAATTAGTTATTTGACTATATAGTTTGATGATTAAAGAAGATGTGTGAATTAGCTCAGGCTGGGGGAAGCACATGATCTGCAACAAGAAGTATCATTTTGTCGTGCCGTATGCACCCAATGATGCAGGTTCGTCGAGATCAGATGAATATTGTAAGTCAAATGTGATTGAATTAATGCAGCTTCAGGGTGATGATAACCATACCCTTCATGGTGTTTTCCACTCCAATGGCTTTGGTCATTTGCTCTGCATCAATGGCTTCCAAACTGGGTCGGACTTGCCGGGATACCAAATCATGGACTTTTGGGATCGTTTGTGCACCGGCTTAGGAGCAAGGTTTGTTTACCTTCTAATCTAATTATGATTTATAAACCAAGATCTTAATGGTGACATGTTATAAAAAGATGAAATATCCAAAGAAAATTAAGGTATTAAAATCGACTAAATTGCAGTTATGATCTTCCATACTTGTTATTTGATTCCTTGTACTAAGACCGAAATAATATTGAATTTGGACCGAGAATATCAAAATTAGAAGGGGGATTTGAAATAATTTCATCTTTGATAAATTTTTGATCTGTCGCGAGTCAAAAAATAATTTATTATTATCGATCTGAGATACTTACATCAAAATTCGTTGATTCAAACAGGGGTTGGCCAAGTGGTTTGAGGGTTGATTCTCGAAGGCAAAGACCCGTGTTCAAATCCCTCTGATCACTTGGGGGGTGTGTGTAAAAAAAAAAAAAAAAAACGGGATAGAGTTGAGGAAGTAATATTAACTGAAACACATAATTTGCATGATATTTCAATAGAATTTGTGAATATCTTAATCAATTAATGTTATTTCTTATAGGAAAGTGAGCTTAAAAGATGTGTCCAAGAAGAAAGGCATGGATCTAAGGCTTCTCCACACTTTAGCCTATGGCAAGCCATGGTTTGGTCGTTGGGACTACACATTTGGGCGTGGAACATATGGAGTCAATCAAGAAACATATCAAACAGCTTTAAAAGCCATTCAAACCATTCCCCTAAGTCTAATTGCTCAACAAATTGGATTTCTAACAACAAATTATAACCAAAATCATGACATCCAAACTATATTACCAAAGTACCAAATGTTGTCGGGCCATTCCTTAGTCACGTTGGGTGATTTGTTCCATTTCATGTTGGAGCTGAAGTTCCAAATTCCCAAAGAAAGTAGCAACAATAATGTAGTCGATAGTTCTCACTATCCGGGGATCATGTCGGATGCGTCGTGTAGATGGTCCCCCAAACGGGTTGAAATGGCTATTCATGTTGTCGTGGAGGCCCTTAAACGGGCCGAGGCCCGTTGGGTTTCTAGGCAGCACGTGCGCGATGCTGCACGGGCTTATATTGGTGATACGGGTCTGTTGGATTTCGTGCTCAAGTCTCTGGGAAACCACATGGTGGGGAAGTACTTTGTGCGACGGTGCCTTAATCCGGTCACCAAAGTGTTGGAGTATTGCTTGGAGGATGTGTCACGGGCTTTTATCCCTAATCAAGAACCTAACAGTTTGAAGCCGATTAATCCTAAAATGATCAATTGGGGTCAACTCATGAGGGACATTTTGTGCATGTATAACGGAGTTTTAGCTACAATTCCTATGGCTTCTAGAATAATTCTTGATTCCAAGTACTTTGTTAAGAAATTTGGTGGGATTTCATTACACAATGAGCCAAACAGGCGGACAATATATTGTACGGTTGTGTCAGAAGCCGAGCCTACAGAGGAATCTGCGGTAGTACCTTATCACTCTTTTGAATTGAGAAGTAGCGCAGTATTTGATGATTTGAGGTGTGAAGTTGAGAAGACGTTTAGAGAAATATATTTCGGGTTGAGGAAATTTGAGGTGACATCAATCCGGAACATTAACCCTAAGGGATCGGATTTGGTGTTCAAAATAGTTAAACCGGATAGTAAAATCACATTCGAAGGGAAACATCAAGGAGGATTACTTAGCGATGCAATCGGCTATCAGGGTTGTCCGATCTTCGTGGATTGTGTTTGTGGGGCGAAAGATGATGATGGTGAGAGAATGGTGTCATGTGATATATGCCAAGTTTGGCAACACACTCGGTGCGTTCAAATCCCGGATAGTGATGAAGTTCCAAACATATTCCTTTGCAGAGCTTGCGAGCAAGATATCTTGCTCCTCCCTTCTTTACCATAGATTAGCCCTTGCTTATGTATGTTGATTTCTTGAATATATATATATAGTTGTATGATCTTTTATAATTTGAAGAGACCATATTGTAACTGATTTGATGTCTTTAATCTAGCTAAGTTGATCTTGGTTTCACTCTTTTTATTCCTTTTGTGTTTCTTTTTGGAAACATAAAAGTTCAAAATATGGATCTTAATAAGGAAAAAAAAAAAAAAAAAAAAAGGATCGTATAGATATACTCCATGTGGTGTAATACACTATGTTAACTTTCTAATTGAGCATAAGGGAGGGAGGTATAATCAGTAATTTATAGAGTTATTTACACCATACCCCCTGTGTTAAGTGAAATGGAAAAAAAAAATTTTCTATGTTACAAAAATTAACATAGGAAACCTTGTGTTTTCAAAATATTTGCATGTCGAACCCTGAAAATTTTTGGTGTTGGTAGAGCACTAATTTTCTCTATTTATTGGATGCGAAATAACTAATTTACCCTTTTATATTTTGATATACATCATCTCAAATCTCTCTATATTGTTCAATGTTTTATTATATGCACAGAAACCGTTTTTTTATATGCACCGAAACTCTATACAAAATAAAAATTGCATGAAGAACCGGATAAACAAGTATAAAAAGGGTATATAGAGAGATGTGAGATGATCTATATCAGAATATAAAAGTTTAAATTAGTTATTTCGCATCCAATAAATAGAGAAAATTAGTGTTCTACCAAAACCAGAAATTTTCAGGTGTTAGGCAAAAAACAAGGTTTTCTGTGTTAATTTTTGTAACACAGGATTTTTTTTTTTTTTTTTTTGCCCATTTCATCTAACGCAGAGGGTAATGGGTATGGTGTAAATAAGTCGTAATTTATATGCATATTATACGGGGTGGAAGCATAATTTTTTAAACAAATGGGGTCCAAGTCAGAATATACCTAATTGTATGGGGTGCAGATGTAATTTATTTTATTTTAATTATATTGGGGCTTTCTCGGTTAATTTTACCCGGAACCTGGAGAAGCCAAACCAATATAATGATGGGCGAGTGCTTTATATTTACCGTGTGATCGATGGTAAACTAGGTTTGAGTTAGAATTTTTCGACTCGATTCTCCTTCTAAGTCCTAGATTTAATTAATGAAAATAAATCAATTAATGTTGTTAGCGACGTTAATTATGAAAACAAGGTTCCAAAACGTTCATTTCAATCCTATGTTTATGTACGTACGTAATCTGTTAATTTTGAGTGGTGCCTAACAGGCAACCTATGTACGTACGTAATCAAATGGTCCAAATCTTTGTAATTGCCGCTCCTCAGATCATCTTTCTAGTTCTTCCTCATAGCTTTCTCATTGCCATTTTTGTCAATTACAAAGGACATGAGACGAACTCAGCATGTATTTAGAATAAAAGTTCAAAATTATAGAATTTTAATATTTATTTAAGAAAACAAAAGCGATGAATCCGAGATACCAATCACATAAATAAATAATGATGTTTCTTTTTCCCTAAAAATATACAATGATATTTATACCTACAATTATGTTAAGTTGGTGTCGGAGCTACATATAAGTTAGGAGTGATGGCGACTCTCTTGATCAAAATTAGCCATATATTTGTAATATTAGTGGCCGGCTACAAGCGGTGCTCTATAGCTCATCCTTCTCCTGATAATTCAATTATTTAGGTAATAATAATCCAACCGGGTTTAGAAAAATGGGGATGGGGATAAAAGTTTTACATTTATTGTATGATTGGTATAAATTTTAGGAAAAATATTCAATCATATAATTATAAGTGTAATACACATATCTATATAATTGGTTGGTGTTCCACCAAATCGAGTATGAACCAGAGTATTCATCCCAATCGACTTATTAGTGTTTTCTTGCAAATTTTTAGTATAATTTTGTTCATGTTTTACAACATGATGTTCTTTGGGTCTTATTGCTTTTCAATAGAGCCGCAGTATGGGATGTTTATTATTTAGGCCGGCCCTCTCAAAATACCGTGAAATCTTTCTTTCCTATTAAATTACATGCTCTTTAATTGTGAGATTATTTTATACACAATAACGACTAATTATTCAAGCATAACACACATTAACATATATTATCAGTCTTATCTTCAAATAATCCAGAAACTAACCACAAAAATACATATAGAAAAGCCAAGATACGTTACAACAGTCCGGGATTAAGGTCTAAGGAAGAATTCATGATCTCTTCCTCACAAACTTATAATCAGTACCAAGACTTCACTAAAACAAAACAACAAAAGGAGTTGAATTTGTTTGGAGGTTGTGTTTTCTTGTAATGTCTTAATTAAGCGCCTGAAATTCATTATGTAGTCTTTGTGAGCGCCATTGAAGAATGAACAGAAGAAATTGCAGAACCTATGCCTCCAACAAGAAGGAATGCTGATGGTACATAAGCCATGGTCAAGAAATCTTGTCTCTTGCCGTTATAATCCACCCAATTAACCTTTTTCAAGTCCATCGTAGCCCCAAATGCTGCTCCGGCTCCCGTTGCTAGGAGGAACGCGATGACCTAAACATAACATCAGTTCAGTAACGAAGTCAGGATCTTCATTGAATGTGTAGGCTGACCCCTTTCTATTTAAAAGAACTAAAAATATAACTATATCTGTACGCATACGAACTTGAGGGGTTCGTTTGCATGGCTTACCTTGTCCGCGTAGAAACTTAACTTGAGGAAGGTGAAGCTACTTATCAAATGCTTCTTGGTCCGCAGGTAGTATATTGCAAACGGGATTTGCAATACAGTGTAGATGACTCCAATAACAGATACATAAAACATGTACCTAAGTAAATATTGAATGATCATCTCATCTAAACATTGATATAAAAAACCAGCAGATACATAGGAGGACGAGGGGGGTGTCGTTGAATTATCGACTTACTTGTAAGAGCGTACATCATCGTACGTAAGGACATAGGATCCAACCAAGGTAACATCATTAGTCTTCATGACTGCAGCTGATACTATGAGAGAAACTAATGTCAGCACTCTTGCTGTCAGTGTTCTCACCGGAGATCTCGAACCATATCCAGCCTGATGTTCATCGAAATCAGGATATTGCATTTGAGACATTGTAATTCTTTTTTCTTTTTTTCTTTAAAGAAAAAATGTGTGTTACTTATAGACAGTTAAATGATCAAACCTTAATTTTCTCTTCTGTTTGCTCTCTCCAGGCTCTAGCTATATATATATATATATATATATATATATATATATATATATATATTAGTGGGTTTTGGAATTTAGTATTTTCATAATTGTAAGATGTTCCATTCACGTAAGGGTAAGTTGATAGAGTACAAGGAGAAAAATTAAAAGAGATTACATTTCCAAGAGCTGTGACGATGTCGCCATATGTACGTTCGAAACGCTTATTCTCTAGTTAAACTACTATCATTAATCATATATCAGCATATCTCCCAAATGTTGTCCATGTGCATTAGCCATTAATAAACCATTAAGGACTTACCGCGCCCCAACAAAGTTTTCTTCCTATCAATGTCATATGTTGGAGAATTCCAATACAAGATTGCTAGTAAGCTAACATAGCATCAAAAAGCTATGTAAACGACCATCTCCTCATATGTTCGAAAGGCTATTAAGTTGACCATCCTGATCTATGATACTCGAACACTTTTAAAAATATTATTCTACCGTGTTCAATACTCTTTAAGTCGAAAATTCAAGAAAATATTCTTGTCGCCGTATCTGTATCAGTGTCATATCCGTATCCAGGTCCCGATTGATTGTTGGATGTCCAAAAATTCAAACAAGAGATTTCTAATTAAAATTGAAGATATTCATTATTCAAATACTCGAACATAAAATTTCCTAGCTAAATTATTGACGAAATCATAACATGTCTGAAATGATGTTTATGTGCATTAAAAACCGACCGCCACGACAAATTTTTAGTCCTATCGATAATATGTTCAAGAATTTAAATATAAAATTGCTAGTAAGCTAATATAGCACTGGTCCGTTAAGTTGTGCCTGTTAAGTTACGGAGTTATGCGATTAATGATAAGTTTGATGATATTATAATCAAATTATATTAACTATATGATGATTAGCCGGCGCCACATCGGTAATGTGGGTATTGGGTAATCAACGCGTTTAGTGTTCTAATCCCTAAGTTTGATGTTGTCGTCACTTCAATTAATAGTTTAATTATCCATAAATTGATTTTGAGGAAAATTTTAACTCAAACTCAACTCAATCGAAGTATGGAACGCAACTAATTGAAAATTTTAAATTTATTACACTTGTCATTTGATTTGTTGTTATCTAAATTTTAAACTTTTCACCAATCACACGACAAATATAAAATACTCGTCTCTTTATTATACCAATTTGACTAAATCAATTTCGAGCTAAAATAGGTGAATAGTAAATTGCATATATACTTGTAAACTTTAGATGATTCTTCTACCATTAATGTGTAAATTTCCTTTAACTATTACATGACCAACGTTCTTTGAATGATTACCTCTCACATTCTTGCTATGAAATCAATTAAATTAACGATCCGTTGCTACGGTAACTTACATTTAACCTAATTTTTAACCACAGTTTGATCCACCATCGCGGATAATATCTTAGCGAGTAAATCCAACTCCAATACGAATTAAATGCAATTTAAAGAAAAAGATTAATGCAATGCTCGAAATTAATCTAAATAAGGAAATGACATTTTTGTCACCTTTGCTTTGTCACGAATGCTCAAGACAAGTGCAAAACACCATTGCTTTCGACAGTCACAAAACCAGTGTCACTTGTTTATTAAGTATGAGGATATGTCAAAATGAAACCTCAGACATGTAAGAAGGCCTTGTTTGGATGATATTTGTCCACTTCAGTTAGGACATGAGAGTACGCCATCTTCTACGGCTTGTACAAAGCAATGAACAAACCCCATATGATCAAATGTAACTCAAAGCCAAAATACAAATACAAAAATTACTAAGGAAGTGGCAAAACCGAGTAGAAATATTGTTATGCGTGACAATTCGCTCGCCAATACTTCGGTCTTAAGCTTCGAGAGGTGAAACAAGAACTCAAAAGAGAAGACAAAATTATGAAATTCGTGATTATATTAAGAACATTGGTCCGTACTTTATTCACAAACATATAGTGTTGGGTAATAATTGAGCAGTCGCGAATACAGCCGATACATATCATAAACAGCCAAACATATGATTCATGGTTTACTTCAGGCAAGAAGGGATTGAATCAAAAAATCTTTCTGGTGTAGAGTTGTTTGAGGAGAATAAGGATGTAAAAATTGTGAACCTTAACCGGCAATGCCTGTTGCAAAAGATAATCCAACGGGATATGAGCGGTGGATTCTCATTTTTGTGGTAGGGGCCTTGCCAATAGGAATATTGTCAACATCTTTTCCATCTGTACTTGAAGTCGTTTTAGGTGTAGTATTTGATTCGTCGGTTCCAACAATGAATTGAAGCCCCTGAATATATAGAGATATATTTGTGCATATTGTCAAATGGAGCAAAGTGTAAAACAGAAAGGGGAGGAAAGATATTTCAAGTAACTCACCTTTACCCTCTCCGCCTCTTGAACTAAAGTTGAATGCTTTATTAGCTTTGCCCCAACATCCTGTTCACATGACAGCAGAATCAGCGGTTTATCATTTCAAGTCCATATGTTATGTTATAATCATGACAGTTTTAGTAATTTTATATGCCAATGTCGTCTGAGCATTTTAAACGATATTTTATCTAATTCTTCACATTTATGTATGTTTTAGCTTCTTAGTGGCTTTTTATTCATTTAGAATAATCATATGTTACTTTTATATACTTCCGAGTTCTAATTCCAGTTCATATGTTCTCAAGTCATTTAGGTTCCTTATGGTGTTGTGCTTTTTCTGATTTTTTATATGTCTTAAAGTTGTTTAAGGTCACAGTTCTCGTACTCATTTAGTACTTTTTATAACCCCTTAGCGAGAGAGTTCAGCCATTTTACATGCTCGATCTATTAACCAAGTAAGTCAGCTAATATGTTTGCAGAGAAAAATTCTCACAGGTTCCTAGCTGGATTTTGAACAGTCTAAAGAAGATCCAGACAATAAAATAAGAAATCTGTTAAAATGGCTGCTGACCTGAATAACTTTGGAACTCTGATCATCTTTAATATTTCCAGCCACTTGGCAGAGATACCACAGACCCGAATTAGTCACATCCTGCATGCCAATTATGCATATTAACAAAGGGCATCCTTGCTTGCACCTCATGTTATATATATATATAGATTTATGAATAACTTTACCTGCTTGCTTTCCAGAAGCTCAATTTTCCCTTCCTGTAAGTTAACCAGGTAGAAAGAGTTTGATAGATAAGATTGTCTGCATCTTTAATATAATTAAATATAGGAAACTGTGATAGCTTACCAAGCCAGATACCATCTCATGGATCAAACCAATGTCATACCCTATTTGGTTAAGATTAGTCCTGACTTCTGTAACCTGCATTATCAAGATTCAAGAGTAGAACACAAATTTATCTTCAGTTATAAAACTTCTTTGTGGTATAACACAAAGTCAAAATTCAGATGATATTATCTAAAATAAAGAATGCAAGTGACTAAAAGAACACAAGAAAAAGTAATTAAAGAATATAATATTAATCAATGAAAAATATAAAATAAATAAATAATCTAAAAAGCAAACCAGTGAGATGCTGGGATCCAAAACAACAAGCCTTGCTGGTCGAGTTAAATGTCACTACAAGAACAAACTAAGTTGCTTACATCATTGGCAACAAGTTTCGATATTTCCCTCTGTTCATCCAGTTTCCAGTCCAGGTTTTCTAGTCTCTTTGTTAAATGTCTCTTTGTCGACTGCATAAAATAGAATGAATTGGGAGCGTCGGAACAGGATACCTTTATGAAGGAATAATGGATTGTCAAAGCCTTTCAATAGTATAAAGCAATTCACTTACACTCAGTGCTTCAGAAACATTCTCTAACTGCTTTGACACAGTTGCAACAGCATTTGCCATATTACTCTTGGTAACAAACATAACATCAGAGAATGACCATCCCTGCAGGGCACACGGTCAAATGAATTGCTTTCAGAAACTGATTTTAGTGCTAATGATGCATTAGATTAATGAAAGCAAACTAGGCACATTCAATAATATCAATTATGGCAAACTGTGGAACACTTATAATAATAAGACGTCAATAATTCGTAATTCAGAAGGCTAAACAGCTAACTGTCAAAAAGAAATCTTACCTTCCACCACATGTAACAATATCCCATCGCACCCACAGCAGCAGCAGGCAATAAGTATGAGGCATAACTTCCTGCGAAACCAGAAGAAAGTAAAATTTTTTGCTGTTTTAATCCCTTCAAAAAAAGTTGACGCCCACAAAAAGGTTCAATTGGAGGTGGAAATTTTGAATCAAGCACAAAAAGGTGAACGGAATATAATGTTAAGCTACAAGTATTACATACCACTGGAAGATGATTCCCCATTAAAAATTGTGATGGGGTTGGATAAACTTAACTCCTTGATCTCTTTAGCCAGTTGTCGAACCTGAAGTAAGGCCATTTTAAAAGAAACAAAAGGAAGCAATAAATCTATATGCTCTTCATAAAGCCCTGTTACTCCCTATACCATAAATAGGCACCCCATTTAAGCAAAATTTTCAATAATAAGAAAAAGTCATTCCAAACATTCTGACAACGTAGGGTCAACTAAGTCATACTTTAGTCTGTTCACCCAAAAACTTCTCATCCTCTCTATTTCACCCCTACTTTGGCTATGATAATGCAATTTACACAGAATGTCTTTCTAGCTTAGAAAGTTAAAAAAGGAAAACAAAGAATAAGACATTTCCAGCCTATCTTTTGGTGTTTTCAGGTCCAAACTGCAGCATGTCGTCTGTGAAGATGGTTATGAGCATGTCAAGAGTCATTCTTCACGTAGCCTTAGGCTAAGAGTTGTCGGAACTGAAACTTAGGTAGACTTTGAAACAGTAAAGAACACATTTTATCGTGGAAGTATCGTGATGCAGGGAATGAAAGGGCAAAGAGAAACCAAAAACGAATATTGAAACTTGGAACTCGGTAAATCTAGAAATGAACTCCTTAAGTACCTTTTAGCTCTAGCAGTAAGTATTGTGTTACTGTACCAATAGTTAGCGTTTTTTCTGCACCCAGTCAAGAGAGTACACTTCTTAAGTTCAGCCAATTTCCTATCAACTACAGGTCAAGGATTAGAAGGTAGCTATAACTTAAAAACCTTCACATCATTAGAATTTTGAGATTTAGTAAGGTTACCACCTATCCAACAGTTAAAATCTTTCAATGAATAGCATTGTGACCATCAGGCATCAACCTAAGGAGCATATTCTCTTCTGGTCATGTTTTAGACTTTTTGATAGTGAGAAAATCATTGTCAAAGTCTCTGCATCATACAACACTGCATAATGCCTTTTTTGATTCTCGCATTATCTTTACATAAATCATGTAGATTCGAAAGATCAGTAGATATTATTCTTTTTCATTTTCAGTCTCATAGAAAGTTAAGAAGACCAACTAGGAGTGTAATTGGTAGAGCAAAAATTATATGTTATTTCTACCTGGGCGGCTAGAAGAGCGGCATCATACTTCCCAGGTGATGTTTCAGCTTCATTTAATCTTTTTACCAACTCTTGAAGATGACAAATTAAATCAGACAACTGTCCACTCCTCAAAATGACAGATCCGGTAACGCCTGTTCAAAGCAAAATTTTGTAAACTCATTGCCTCGTTTATAGAATTGTTAGGGAGCTTATGAAAATCACATGCATCCAAGATTCCATGCACATGATAAAAGAGTTTTGTAAGAGACCTTTACTTTTACAATGTAAGTGCACGTTCTGACTTCTAACTCGCAATAAACTTTCTCTTGATAAATGAATAGCAGCCTATGCTACTCAGATTGTCGCACTAAAGCTCAGAACCAACAAGAACTAAGGTTGCATTGATGAGTTCAAAGCTTAAAATCACTTTTAAGCAAAATATTGTTCGTAGGTAAGGCACAACACCATAGTTAACTCAAACTTGAGTCGATTTGATATTAAACGAGATGATTCCATGACTTCTAAAGGAAAATGAAACAATGAAACCATGATCCTTTATAATTTCTTCTTGCCCTAATTGATATCATTAACTTCCCAATAACAGCCCAAATGACTAGCCCTTAATACTAATTGTCTGCAACTCCAAATTCTTGAAGCTCAAACAGCAGCCTAGCTAAAGAAACTCACTAACTACGGAAATGGATCAACAGCGAATCTAAATTCGAGTTCTGGGTGCCAAACACGATCTTAAATCCAACCGTACTAAACACTTAAGCTAAAAATCAATCATGCCCCTACAAAACAAATTAAGCTATCATTTCAAGCTTCCATAGACGCCAACTAAGTTCAATCCACCTATGCCCAATAGAAAAGGGTCGGAAATAAACCAATTTGCCCGCACAACAAATCATCCCCGCGCGCGCAAAAACACGCTTAAACACGAACAAAGTACGTATCAGCGAGAAGGAGAGAAAAGAAGAGCGAGAGAGAGAAAGAACCTGCGCCGACGAGAATGATGACCTTAGAGGCGGCGACGCCAGTCTGCATCGCCATGGTTGAGTTTTCGTTGGCCTCCTTTGTTAATTTGTGCTAATCGTGCGTCTGAAATTTCTTTTTTTATTGTTTTTCTCACACATGAAATCTACGTATTTAGGACAATTTGACTATGATGGGAAAAGGCTAAAAGAAATTTTCAAGTAGGCTTGCCCATTGTTGAATTTGTAGGATCCATTTCTCAAAATCTCAAATCAGAGTACACTAATTCTGAAGAATTGCAAATTAGCCCAGTGAATTCCAATTGGGCCAAGCAGCTCAGTATGTCTTTGTTAGTTTTCAATTGGATTGGGCCGATTCATATGTTAAATAAATTGCACATTTGTAAAATTTTAGTCCAAGACCGGTAGAATATAACCCATTAAAACAGCACAATTAATTATAACAACATGTGTATTACTCTTGCCATAAACCTCATGCTATATGCACAATTTTATTTATAAAAAAGAATATATATACTACACAAATCCAAAATTAAAAGATAAATGATTAAATTTAAAATTAGAGTTAATTCTGAATACCCCTCATCCTTTAGTTTTAATACGCTTTGCCCCTTAATTTATAGAGTTAATGTTTAACGCCTTTAAACAGAATAAATCTATACATAACACAATTTTAAACAGCACTCAAACAGCTTTTCAGGGATAATGGGCTTATACACCAGAAGACTTGTCCAAATACACCCCAACAAAATGGGGTGGCCGAAAGAAAAAACCGACAACTTCTTGAGATGTCCCGAGCCATGTTGCTATAGTCTAGTTGTCCTAAAACTTTTTAGCCCGAAGCAATTGCTACAACAGTGTATCTTGCGAACCGTCTCCCTACTAAAGCCTTAAACTTTGCCACTCCGCCCAAACACTTTAGTACTCAAGTTAGTGTACTGTCCACACTAACCCTACCTCCTCGAGTCTTTGGTAGACCAGTCTTCGTTCATGTCCCCAAGTCTGATCGAACCAAACTTGATCCTTGTGCTCTGAAATGTGTTTTTGTGGGATATGATCTTAACCAAAAGGGGTATAGGTGTTATCATCCATCTACTTGTCATTTATTTACCACCATGGATTGTGACTTTCGAGAGACAGAATACTTTTTTCCCCAACCCAGCATTCAGGGGGAGCGTAGACAACGGGAACCACTGAGTTGGGTATCAAACTCTTGGCCAGACACAATCTCAACAGAGCAAGTAGGCGGGACCACCGAGCCTGCCTCATCCTTAGTACAAACCCCCACACACTCTCATATTCCAGTCACGTCCTGAGATATGTAATAGTGGTTTAGTTAGTCCTGCTAGTACTATTCCTGTTGTTGGATCTAACAGTGCAGAGAGTGAGGAAGCTCAGGGGGAGAATGAGACATCCTCATCTAGAGAAACAGAAGTTCAGAGCATACAGGAGAACAAATATGTGTTGCCACCCCCGGGCAAATAGAGGGGTGCCTCCAAAGAGATATGAGCCCCGAACTCGGAAACAAAACCCTGAGATATCTGATAGCTGACCTAGCTAAAGGAAATCTCTCATCACAGGCCAGAGCATATGCTGCCTCAGTTTATTCAACCCAGGTGCCGAGTAAAATGGAAGAAGTACAAAAAGATGACAGTTGGGCTCAAGCTATGAAAGACGAAATGGAGGCCCTTGAGAATAGTAGTACTCGGGAGAAATGCAGACTTCAAAAGGGAAAAAGAATGGTGGGATGTCGATGGGTATTCACAGTCAAACACAGAGCAGATGGAAGTTTGGAAAGGTATAAAGCCAGAATAATGGTCAAAGGATACACGTAGACCTATGGGATTGATTACTTCGAGACATTTTCTCCAGTGGCAAAGATTGACACGATTAGAGTTCTGTTCTCTATAGCCGCAAATCAGGATTGGCCATTACACCAGTTCGATATGAAGAATGCATTCCTGCATGGTGATCTAAGAGAAGAAATTTATATGGAGCCTCCCCAGGGTTTCTCAGGAAAGTATGGTGAAGGGGAAGTGTGCAGGTTGAGAAAAGCGTTATATGGCTTGAAACAGTCACCACGAGCCTAGTTTGGTTGGTTTAACATTGTTATGAGAGGGTACGGGTATCATCAGAGCAACTCAGATCATACGCTATTCCTAAAGAAAAAAGATGGAAGAGTCATCTGCTCATAATATACGTGGATGATATGATAATTAAGGGAGATGACTCAGAGGAGATATCCCAACTCCGGGAGAATCTATTCAAAGAATATGAGATTAAGGACCTATGAGAACTTAAGTGCTTTCTGGGGATAAAGGTGTTGAGGTCCAGACAGGGTATCTTCATTTCTCAGTGAAAGTTTGTTCTGGACCTCCTTACTGAAATTGGACCTCTTGAGTGTAAGCCAACAGACATTCCGATAGTTGTCAATCAAGGATTGCAGATTGTAGAAGGGGTAGAAAAAGTCTAAGAGTCAGTATCAACGCTTAGTAGGGAAACTTATCTATCTCTCGCACACTCGATCGGATGTAGCCTATGCAATAGGGGTCCTAAGTCAATTCATGCCGCAGAAAGAGGGTATGGATGCAGCATTGAGGGTCTGTCGTTACTTGAAGGGATGCCCTGGAAAAGGGGTTTTCTTTCAGAAACATGGACATTTGGATATTGAAGCATATACGGATGCGGATTGGGCAGGAAATCTGGTGGATAAAAGGTCAATTGCTGGATATTTTACATTAGTTGGGGAAACTTAGTGACTTGAAGGAGTAAGAAACAGAAAGTTGTGGCTCTCTCGAGCGCAAAAGTAGAATTTCGAGGTATTGCACGAAGAGTAACTAAGCTCCTGTGGTTAAGGAAGTTGCTTGCAGAAATTGGTTTTTCTATAGCAGAGGCATGTAAGTTAAGGTGTGACAACCGAGCTGCTATTAGTATATCGGAGAACCCGGTACAACATAATCGTACTAAACACGTAAAGGTTGACAAAAACTTTATTAAGGAGAAGTGTTTATTAACATTCCCTTTGTTCGGTCTAAGGATCGATTAGCGGACATTTTGATTAAGGCAATTAATGGGAGGATATTTGGTGAAGTGTTGAGCATGTTGATCCGATACTCGACTTGAGGGGGAGTGTTAGGAAAGCGGATAATTAGGGATTTGTATATATCTCTTAGTTAACTTACCGTGTATAGGTGGACTCTGTTATTTATTATATATTGTAGAGAAAATTATCAAAATCGTCCCGCAAAATGAGCCACTTTTAGTTTTGGTCCCAACAATTACCAATGTAGCGCCCAGAGCGGCGAGCCACCACATCCCCCGCACCTAGACCCGAACCCACATATGAAATAGAAATCCATACATGAGCCCAAGACTAAGCGAACGGGAACCTACACGTACTCGCTAAGCTAGGCGGAGCTAAGACAAGATCAGAGCCCGCAAAAACCAAAGAAAGTAGAAGCATACATCAAAATTAAGAAGATAAATCCACAAAAATGGGTTCAACTATCCCTAGAAGCCTATCCCGGATATTTAAATCAAGAATTCATACATAATTTATTAACAAATGCATAACATATACATACTTCCATTATCAGAATTGAATCATATACAAGATGTGTCCGAATGCAAATGAAAATGCAACTCGAGTATAGGACTAGAACTCGACCGACACACGACTCCGCCTAGCACGAACCAAAACCTACAAACTGAGAAGTTGAAAGGAGAGGGTCAGTCCACCGACTGAGTGAGGGGGCTAACGCACATCCACACACGTATAAATATAGAGCAAAGCACATAATAAACAAAAGACTATGAACCGGGATAGGGTTTTGCATACTAAAGTCATTTTCGAATCAAACTTAAACTTATACTTCTCAAAACATATCAAACTTAACATATCCGTATTATAACATAAGGGAAAGCTCCTATCCCGTTTCATAATCAACATATCATAACCGATTCTTATACCCAGCGAGTACGGGGTTTTACACAACCTCCCCAATTCATAACATACGTATTAAAGTGAAAACATAATTCATAATTCAAGCCAACCCCAACGACTTGTAGTTCGGGAAGCAAGCCCTAACTACACATTACCATTACCAAAAACACACGGGGTAGCTAATCCACGTTGTGCCTTCCCCGGTTATCCATCGAGGACTCAAAGCACCACGCCTCCTCAACCTCCACGAGTCGCACGTGAGTACTTCAAATGAGAACGTGCACAGGGGTCATAACCGGCGACCCCATGGTCGTCCCAGGTCTCCCTTACCCACGTCTCGGGGGGCCCCAAATGCAAACCATAACATAACATATCATAACTCGCTACATAACAAACTTATCATATCGTATCAAAATCATAACTACGTACCTTATCGAAGCATACCTTACCTTGCAACTTAGTATATGCTATAGATGTACCTCTCCGTGTCATCCTAATCCGTAGCTAGCATGAAGACACATGGTTTGGAGCGTAGCCTTGTTGCAAAACATAAGCTCACATACGCTTATACTTATAGTTTCAAAACCCGTAATCATTTGACAAGGTCATAAACATATTGTATAAACACTTATCTATTATATAAATATAATAGATATTTGCATGCGGGCTTGAAAACGAGCACATAGAGTTGTAGGTCGCATTTACTAAAAGAAACAAACCTAAAACCTCACCTTTTACCAAAAGTGCTCCCGGAAGAGCGTTGACGGCCAAGAAGAAGTTAATTGGTGGAAAGGACACCTCCCGAACCCAAATCTGAGACAAACAAACATATACTCATGACTTAGACTTGATCATGAACCAATTAGATGTGCGGCGACGCATAGGAATGCAAATGGATGCAATGCATATCATATAGATTCATATTTAGGCATATTGGAGCAAATAACAAGATATCACATAACGAATTCAAGAATTAAACTCATAACATTTTAAATAAACTCATAACGTGTCATATTATAGCATACCATATGCATTCATAAGCTTAAAGTGCAACAAGAAAGCAAGAGGTGCAAGAAAGCGTTAAACATTCATATATCGATCATGAATTCACGTCAAAATTACACTTAGCAAACAAGGTCATAAACTTAAAATAATTAATGAAACATAACATATTACAACATATTAACATATTAGGATCACAATCAGGGTAAGAAGATACGGGAAAAATGGAATAGAAATGCAAAATAGGGCTCCGAGTGAAAATAGGTCAAAGCTGACAGTTTTACCAAAATGAACAAGCTGTAGGAAATCGGGCATAACTTAAGTTTGAGAAATGGGAATTAAGTTATATTTTTTGGAAGTATATAGCTCGTATTCTAATTCAAATGGATCCGAAAATGGCGGAAGTTTGAAGTTGAACGAGTGCAGAATTTTGGCGAAGTTGTGACACCAAAATAAAACGGTTATATCTCCCAAACCAAAATGAATTTTAAGGTGATTCCAATTAGAGAGTGTTCTAGACTCAAAGAAGTTGATCGTTTCTGAAAATCAGGTCAAACAGAGATCGGACAAAAGGGTACCCGACCGGGGAAAAACAAGGCAAAATTTTACCCGGCTGGGAAAAACAGTGCAGAAACTTTCTGCACTAAAGTACCCGCCCGGGGACTTTTTAGTACAAAAACTCCCCGCCCGGGGAGTTATTCTGGGCCTGAAAAGTAGCAGCAGCAGGGTTGTTTTGAGGGAGAGGAAGGAAGGGGCAACAATGTAGCAACTCAAGGCATGAAATAAAGCATAAAACATGAGCAAATTCTTCACACAAAAGCACACAACAACCGGCCAAGAAATGGGATGAAATGGATCAACATATATGCATCTTAAACTTCAAGAAATGTAAGGTTCATTCATGGAAACTCATATAGTACTCATCTATCATCAAATTCAAGTTCATATACTCAATAATGAAGCTCAAGTGATCATATATCATGCATCAATTCAAGCTATAACTCAAAGATGGCAAGAGATCTCATATATATACACAAACCTTATACTATTCACTTCATATATCATAACTCAATCATACATGGCTCAAAATCTGAATTTCTTGGATGAAAATGATCACATAAGCATGGTCATAACAAATATATACAGTATAACCTCGATAAATTAATACTGTTGGGACCGTCAAATTTTATTAATTTAGCGAGGTATTAATTAATCGTATAAATTAATAATTATTAATTTATAAATTATATACTTTTTGGGTCCATATTATGAATGTACCTAGGTGTACGTGAAAACTAATTTGTACATTGACTATTAATTATGCATACTTAACCAAATTCATATATTTTTGCTGATACATTTTCAATATTCTATGTATATCTTAATAAAATATATAAATCTACTTAGTTATTAATGTAGTTACATGTACCTACATTCATTAAAATGTATAAATCCACTCAATTATTAATGTAGTTACACGTACATTCATTAACTAAGTTACTATATAAATAGATGTATTATGCAAGTCTTCAAATCAAAAAACAAAAAAAATGGCTTCTCATCTCAAAGGTGTTAAAAAATCAACCATGACTGATGGTATGCGTAGAGAACTGTGTGAATATAAATCACCTGATATTCTTAATGCAATAAGAAGGGTTAGAGATGAGATTCAAGGTGAATATAAATCACCTGTTTAGTTTACTTATGTATTATGTATGAAATATTTTGATATAGATGAATTATTAATTTATTTATCAAATGGGACCTATATGAAATTTTTTTTTTTTTGTATTATCTTATAAATTTAGCGAATTATTTATTTACCACGTTGATCCCGACTCGGGACTGAAGAAAACTATTATTTTATCGAGTATTAATTTATCGAGGTTATACTGTACTTACATCTTGAAGAGGACGGAAGAAAATGAAGAAATGAGCTCAAGTTTCTTCCTTGGTGAATAGTGACGGGAATGGATTCTTGTTTCTCCAAAGAGCTACAACTTTTCCTCCTTCTCTTGTGGAAACCGAAATGAGGGAGTAGGGAGGAGCAAGTGGGTTATGTTGGGGTTGTTTGGGACCAAGTTTCACTCAAAAAGGTTAAAAGATGAGGGACTAATGTGCAATTTAGTGAAAGGTGGTCATTTAGGCACTCGAAACTTTTTTCGGTCAAATTTCGGAGTATCAAACGAGCTTGAAAAAATATAAGGCTATGTTCCTTAGCTTGAAAATCTCGTTACGAGTCCGGCGCCACTTTCTAAATTCGAATCCGAATTCTCGATCTCAAGTTATGGCCTCCGGAATCCGCGCGCAAAAACTCGTTAGGCCCTCAAATCCCAAAAATAAAGAAATGGTCTCCGACCAATTCGAACAAGTAAAAACGAATAATTAAACACGTAAATGAGTTCATAAACATATAATTCAATTATATCACGTATTCACATAGTTCAGATAATAAATTAAGGTAACAGAAATTAAATACAAGAATTAAGGCGCAAATTTAAAACACTTAGGGCGTAGAATCACTTAAAACAATTGATTCAAAGTATAAAATAAATCAAAAGAGAAATCAAAACGTCGAAAAAACCTCTCGTGACGTTATACCTAGCTCGTCGGAGAGACAGGGTGTCACAACCAATGTCTAACTTTTGGTCCCATAAAGTGGCATATGTCTTAATTTTGGTCCTATTGACCACTTTCCGTCCAAGATAACGTTTGACCGTCAAAAAAGTAACTTTTTAGCCCTTTTGGTTCTTTTATATTTTCAAAACTACCCGAAACTATTTAAATTCCATATTTTCACCCCAAACTATTTAAATTGTATATTTTCACCCCAAACAAAATATATTATACATAATATATGTGTATTATATATTATAATACGTATATACACATATATAATATAATATATATATATATATATATATATATATATATATATACATATATATTATAAAATATTATATATACATGTATTATATACGTATAACATATATTATAATATATATATATATATATATATATATATATATATATGTAATATATTATAATATAATACGTATAACATATATTATAATATATATATATATATATATATATATATATATATATATGTAATATATTATAATATATATATATATATTATAAAATATTATATATACATGTATTATATATATTACATATATATATATAATATAATACGTATAACATAATATTACAATACGTGTAACGTATATATACATATGTATATATACGTGTATATATATGTATATATATATAATATGTTTTAACAGTAAAAGTAATTTTTTTTAACGGAATAAAAAGTAACTATTTTAAGAAAATAGGGTAAAAAATAACTTTTTTTAACTGTCAAACGTTATCTTGGACGGAAAGTGGTCAATGGGACCAAAATTAAGATAAATGCCACTTTATGGGACCAAAAGTGAGGCAGTGGCAACTGTTGGGACCAAAACTAAAAGTGGCTCACGGGACGATTTTGATAATTCTCTCTATATTGTATATTCTGTATCACATAATGACAGTTAGTAGAAAAATTCCCCACAATCATGTCTTCTTTATTATTTAACACTCTGTCCCCGTCCTCGATGAAACCACCACCGCGAAGACTCCGGTCGTGTCAACAAGAAGAAGGAGAAGCGGCCGAGTTTGGGCGGAGTCGCCAACAAAACCACCGCTGCGAAGAGTTTCGGTTGCGTCGCCAACAAAACCACCACCGCGAAGAGCTCCGGTGGCGTCAATGTGAAGAAGGAGAAGCGGCCGAGGTTGGAAGACGTCACCGGAAAGACCACCGGCAAGCGAAAGGGGTTTGGGTTGGGGGGAGGGGGGTCGGCCTGCCCCTTAAGAAGCACCCACGGTTGCTTTGGTCGTTTAATAAGCGAAAGGACGATCATACGACGATTGATATGCCAGATCCCCCCTCCACAGTCACACCATCCCACTGCTTCTCCGCAGGCTGAGAAGCCATCTGACCTACTGGCATCTCTCTTGAAGATAATCACATCGTTTTTAACTGCCCAGACAAATCTTCTGGTTGTGTTTCTGATGGTTAAGTCCTCAGGTTTGTGTTAGTGGCGCTTTACTCTTTCCATGCCTGTTGTTGTATTGGGCGCCATATGGTTGGGAATTATTAGGAGGATACTGTGGTGGTGTAGATACCCCTGTGAAAGGGTTAGGAAGGGAAACCTACATCGATTTTTCTGGATGTGTTTGGAATTTTGGGAATGTTGCTCTCTGGGGTTTTGATTGGGGTCAATACTTTCTTGGCCTTCCAGTTCTATAAGTATCTAGGTTGATGTGTGTTGAAAGGCTCTTGAGTTTTGAAGGTGTTATGGGGGTTTCTGATCAAGTTTTGCTTGGGTATTTTCGGGAGTTTCTAGCTTCCTGGTTTCTGATGATGTTCGTTCTTTCTGGGTTTTTTTCTTGATGATTGATGCATAGAGGAAGTTCTTGGTCTTAGTTTGTGGATTCTTCAAGTTGTAACCCAGAAAAGTGAAAACTCATTCATTCATTCATTCAATCAATTTCTTGCTTAAATCTTCGAAATAATTGCCTGCAAAACCCTGTGATATGTCAAAAGTGCAAAATAAACCCTGTGTTTCAAAAACTAACACAAAAAACCCTGAGTTTTATAAAAATATACATAAAAAACCCTAACGCAATTTTTGTTTTACACACTCCAAAAATAGATATTTTAATATAAAAATGACTGTTTTGCCCCTTTTACAAAAATAAATGATAAAAATTGAATATAACACTTATAATTTGAAACTTTTAAGCAAAAGAATTTTTACAAATTAAGAAAATCAATTTAAAATTTAAAATTTTAATTAACACTTTTCTTTAATAATTTTTAAATAAAATATTGTAATGGACAAATCGTCAATATACACCCTGTCTAAATGGTATCAGAGCTTAGAAGACGACGTCTTTTGGGATAAAAAATATAAAACTTTGATAAAAATAATTATAAATACTATGTATAAATTATTTGAAATAGGAATTATTATATGATTTCAAATACTTGATGAAGAAAAAAGATTAAATGATATAGATAATGAATTAAATTATCTAGATATAGATGGTTATTATACAGATATATCCTATGATGATACAGATTGGCAATATCCTTCACCCTAAGATGAGAATATTAAATAGACATGAGTTAGCTATTTCATATAATTTTTATGAGGATATGCTAAAATATTTTCTTAAAATGAACAAGTTAAATCCATGTAATTATTATAAAAAGAAGATAAAGAAATTTAAAAGAAAAAGAAACTATTACTCAAACCTCCTTTCTATATGAATTGCTACTGGAAAAACTGGATAAAAAATATAAATAAGATCATAGAATTGGAAACTAAAATAGATAAGTTAAGTGAAGAAATTAAAATTTCCAAAGATAAGGAATATTGTATTAAAAATAAAAATGAAATTAAAAGGTTAAAAAACTTACTTAAAAAGGAAAAGATAAAGGCTTTGTTAAATAGAACAAAAGCAGGAAAAGTATGGAGACTATAGGTGTTAATCTTCAGTCTATAATAGAATCTGTTAATAGAATTAAAGAAGAAATATTAAATCTTCAAGATTCTATAAGAGAATTAAAGAATGAAGTTCAACTAAATAGAGTTAGTATGAAGCAACTTGAGACAACAATTAAAGAAAAAAAAAATTCTTTCTTTTTTTTTTTTTTTGATCTCATTCCACGCGTAGTAATTGTTGTTTGCATCAGATACAATTTCAATTTTATATTGTCATTTACATGTGCACAATAGATAGCTTTTTATACACATAGATCATAGATGTAAATAACACGTCATCCTTAACTTTGGATAGTTTTAAGCAGTCGGATAAGAAGCTTGCTTGGCAATCCCGCAAATACCATCTGCAGCATCGATATCCCAATTGCATTCTGATGTATCCATTCTCTCCCCAAGTATTTCCCCAGGAATTCTTCACCAGCCAATACTTTGTCCCGTCACTCGTTTTTCCATATCTATTATTACCTTTCCAGCAAATGGGATTCTAAAAGGTTTTTCTGAAACTTCAAATCCACGTTCGGAAGCAGACCAACATGATCCAGGGTTTCAATTACCCATCAAATCTCCCTCTCAATGCACCGCTGTGATTTCTTTGCGAAGAACAATGAGACTGAGATGATTTATAGATACAACGGTGATTGCACCGCCTTGAGGGATTGCAATCTGTGTAAATTGCTCTTCCTTCCATACTTCGCCGCATATTAATTATTCAAATCTTAAATTTCCTTTTCCTTAACAATTAAAGAAAAAGATAAAAGATCTAAAGCTGAAAAATTAAAAGATATAGAAAATGAGATAAAAACTCCACTAAAGGTAATAAATTTAGAAAAAACTAAACCATATGAAAAATGATCTTTTGATGACTATATGTTAAATACAATAGTTCCAAGAATACTAAAAGAACAAGAAGAGAGTTCTAAAAGAGCTCTTGAAAGGCTAAAGACAAAAGGAATTAATGTAGAAAATGAGAATAAACAAGGAGAAAATCAAACCCAAACCGAAGTAGAATCATGAATGACTTAAATGAATTAATAGAAGATTTTGAAAAAATAAATTTAGAAGACTTAGTAGAATATGAAGTAAAAATGAATAAAGCTGGTAGCTCAGGAACTAAAAGAGATGATGGTTCAACAATAGAAGATCCAGACGAATCTATGGGTTCAAATGAACCTAAAAGTTACCCTACCTATTTTAATACAAAGAAAAATAAACAAAGTGATAAAAGGTCTGAGAGTTATAATGTTAAGTATAAACTTAATGATAATTATTCAGAACCAATAAACGTAAACGGAAGTAAGTTAAACTTAGATTGCAAAAGAGATAAAAGAAAGGCTTTAATTAAGTAGCAAAATGATATGATTGCCTACTTTCTAAATCAAGATGAAATATATGCTAACGCATCTAGAAGAACTGAATAAATAATATCTACCTTTGATGGAATAATCCATGATTGGTGGGAAGGTGTTTCTTCTGATATACAAGGAATAATGAGAACCTCTATGGAAATGGATTCTGAAATACAGAATTATAATAAAGAAGAAATAATAGAAGAAGAGAGTAGAGCAGGATATGCTAAAAAAATAACTTTTAGTCAAAAAACTCTTGACAAGATAAAAAATTTAAAGCTAAATGCAACAACTCCGTCCTGCTCGTGCAAATATAATTGTAGGTCTCTTTCTCAAAATTCGATTCTACCCAATGATAAATCTAATCAAACTGCAAGTCAAACAAATTATAAACTATAGTCAATTCAACATATAAAAATATTCGATAGATCATATACTATTATAATTAGAAGATGAACAAGTGTCAAGTTCAAACAATAGAGTAATTATTACCTTATTAGTAGGATAAAGTCGACACCCTTTGCTTTAGTTCTAACCGTGCAAAGTTCATATGAACCTCATTTATCTCGAACGTATTTGATGTCAATTCTTACGAAATCTCGACGTAAGTGATAATAGTGATGACGCCATTTATAGTATCATCACGTAAGTCTGAAAAACATTTAAGTGCTTCAATAATGAAATAAAATAAAATAAAATAAAAAGTTGACAAATATTACACATCTTACAATATTCTTCCACCTATCCAAAGTCAACAAATACAAAAAAAAAATAAAAAACAAACAGCAATATTTCTTCAAGCACTATTGCCGCCGCTGCTACTCCCGCCGCCGCCGGCGGGCGCAAGCTCCCTCAACATGGCGACAACCTGCAACATATTCGGCCGTTTCGATGGAAAATCATCCACACACTGCAGCGTTATCTCCAAATACCTCACCATCTCCTTCACCTCCTCCGCCTCCGCCTCGTCGGTGCCTTTCGTCACCTTCAGCAATTCCCCGTCGATAACCTCCATTCCTTTCCCTTCCCTCACCTTGCTCTTCACCCACCCCACTAGATTCGTATCGCCGAAGTCCTCCTTATCGGTTGGCCTTTTTCCGGCGAGCAGCTCCAGCAGAATAACCCCGAATGAGTACACGTCGCCCTTCGCCGTGCACCGGAAGCTCTGGTAGTACTCCGGCGGCACGTATCCGGGGGTTCCGGCGAGGGTGCTCACGCTCAGGTGCGTGTCGAGAGCGCTAATCAGCCTCGCCATGCCGAAATCGGAAACCCTAGCTTCCATCTCGTTGTCGAGGAGGACGTTGCTGGATTTCATGTCGCGGTGGATGATGTGAGGGATGCAGTTGTGGTGGAGGAAGCAAAGCCCCTTCGCAGCTCCCCTGGCGATCTTCTTCCTCTCCTCCCATGTCAGGATTCTCCGATCCTTCATCCGCGACCGGCCGTGGAGCATCTCCTCTAAGCTTCCGTATTCCATGAATTCGTACACCAGCAGCCTCTCTTCTCCGATTTTGCAGTATCCGAGAAGTGGTACGAGGTTTCTGTGCTTGATTTTACCTAGAGTTTCCATTTCCGCCATGAATTCTCTATCCCCTTGGCAGCTTAACCGAATGAGTTTCTTAATCGCAACGCTGGATCCGTCCTTCAATGTCGCCTTGAAAACCTCCCCAAATCCTCCTGATCCGATCATGCTTGCAGCTGAGAAACCGTTGGTGGCCTCAATCAGCTGTGAGAATTTGAGCTTCCTAAGTTGCCTCTGGAACGTGGCGACGTTGATGCTCAACGGTTCTTTCTCCTTCTCGATCTTCCACGTCGTTGCTGCGTGGGAAGCCTGCAAGCTGTTGAGCATTTTGGCTCCCTCGGCCTCCCTTCGCCTCGCCCTCATTGCAATTGCCCAAACGATAAGAATGCATATGGAAGCAACTGAAATGAGAATCCCCATCACAATGCTGTTAGCCCATGAAGCTGCAGTTGATTTCCTCCCCTGTTTCCCCATGTTTTCGTTCACATTTGCAGAATTCTGATTGTACTGGCATTCTGGTAATGGAACCCCACATAGACCTGGATTGTTTGCAAACTGAGATGCTGGAAGCGTACTAAGCTGCCCCCTTGATGGGATTTGTCCTGTCAATTCATTGTGGGACAGATCGATTTGCACCAAGAACGATAGCTGTGCGAACGAATCAGGTATATGACCCTGTAGCCTATTATGGGAAGCATCAAACACTCCCAGATTCTTGAGCTGCCCTAAAGTATCCGGGATTTCACCGGATAGCTGATTATGGGACAGAACAAGAACTTGTAAAGCTATCATTCCTCCGAATCCATCTGGGATTTTCCCCCTCAGCTGATTATAGGAAAGATCAAGATACTCCAAAGTCTGGTACCGAGTAAACATACTCAAAACAGGGCCCGAGTACAGCCGAGTAAAATCACAACTCTTCAACGATGGCACCTGCAGCAGCCTTTCGGGTCGAATGCCTGAGAATTCAAGCAATCCTCCAACTCCTCTGCACGAGTTGCCTACATTTCTAACAAACACCAACGTGTTTCCTGAGAGGATTCCAGTCAATGCCTTAGCTCCCGGCTGCCTTCCTAGATGTGGTGGGATTTCGCCACTTAATTGGTTGCTATTCAGGTCGAGCCAAACTAAGCTGCTGCAATTGGCTAACTCCTTCGGAATCTGCCCACTTAAGTTATTATTGGCTAGTTGCAGAACTGCCAGCCTAGTTAATAAACCGAATTCTCTTGGAATCTCGCCACTCAGCCCGTTGCTCGTGAGGGCCATCCATTCTATGTTAGCACAGTTGAACAGTTCTGTCGGTATTTCTCCACTCAGGTGATTGTTGTTCAAGATGAGGTTCTTGAGTTTCTTGCACTTCCCTAATTCTGCAGGTATGCTCCCTTCCAAACTGTTGTACCATGCTATTAGCTGCTCCAAATTTTCAAGACTCCCCAACTCTGATGGAATTGAGCCGTTGAGATAATTTATGCTGAAATCAATTGTTTTTAGCTGCGAACACTGAGACAATTGGGACGGGATTTGTCCCATAAGAGAATTGTCGGGCGCTCTCAGCTCTTCAAGCGATGCAGCTCCCGGGCATATATCCGATGGAATAATCCCAGAAAGCATGTTGGAGCTGAAATCCACTACTTTCAATTTGCCGCAGAATGAAATTGAAGAGGGGAATCCTCCACCTATCCTGTTATTACTGAGCAAAAGGCTCTCCAAAGATGATAAGCTCTTGAGGATCGAATCGGGGAAAGGCCCTGTTAGATTATTGTTGGATAAATCAAGAACCTGAAGCCAAGAACAGGAAGAAAACGAAACGGGGATTGATCCCGTTATGTTGTTGTGTGGCATCTTAAGCTCCACAAGTGAGCTACATGTGTTCCCCAGCTCAAAAGGGATCCAACCCGTGAGATGATTCTTAGAAAGATCCAATCTTTGCAGGTTTTTCAACGAACCAAAAGAGGAAGGGATTTCACCGGATAGCGAATTCTCCGGCAAAAGCAACTCAATAAGACTCGTGCAATTCGAAAAAGATGGTGGGAGAGATCCCACTAATTGGTTACCTGACATGTCTAAATGTGACAAAGAACTGCACTTATCAATCCTCAACTCAGATATCGAACCCGTTAAGTTATTATACGAAAGATCAAGGTACTCCAACTTATCGATGTTCGAGAAAAGATTCTGCGGCAGAAAACCCGTTATGTTATTGAAAGCAAGACTGACATACTCAAGATTGGGGCAGTTCGCCAGGAAATTTTCCGGGATGTGGCCCAAAATCCCTGAAAACGAGAGCTCGAGCTGTTTCACACCATACGGGATTTGCAGCAAGGAAGATGTAGCATTCACATGAAACGAATTAGCAGAGAGATTGAGAGAGGTCAGCATATCTAACGAGGAAAACGGGGAGAAGGAAATGCGGCCAACGAGATTGGACTGCGCAAGATCGAGGGTCGTTACTCTTCCGAGGCTGCAGCTGACGCCTCGCCACGTGCATGGATCTTTGTTCAGCTGCCAATCCGAAAGGGTCCCGTCGGGGTCGCTTTGAATCATCTTCTTGAATGACAGAAGGGCCAAAGCATCTGTTTTTATGGAAGGGGACTTGCTCTGTTCTGCTAAGATGAGTGTAGTAGCAGCAAAGGCTGTTGATAGGAAGAGTAGTAGAGGAATGGTATGGATTAGTGCCATTTTTGCCTCCCTTGAGCAGAGTTAGCCAGCTTGAGCAGAAAAGGAAATCAATGGAGATTGAGTTTCTCTCTGTGTGTGTGAGAGAGAGAGAGAAAAGGAGGGGGGAAAGACTAAAGAGAGGTGAAAATGATGATGGTTTGCAAAGGAAGAGTGTGAGAGTGAGCTTTACAAAAAGTTTGTTAATGTATATATATGTTATTCTGTTTTTTATATTAATTCAGGAAAAAGGAGGGAATGTATTTGTGGAGTGGGAATAAGTTGAAAGAAGACATTACATACAGAGTCAGTTTAGTTTTTTTGGTGCACGTTTACTAGTGTTATTTAATAAAGTAAAATGATCATTATAAATAAGAAAATAAGGGAATGGAGAGTTGAAATCCATAAGACCAACCAAAAAAAAATAAAAAATTACCATTTATGTTCGATACGAATAGGACACGGATGATTTTTCTTTTATATTTATCTTTTTCTTTCGATGCAAATTGAACGAAACACGATAAAATAATATATTTAAAAGTATTTATTATACTCAAAATGCTCATCAATTTTTTTATTGTTTTAGCTCATGAAATTCGGTAAAAGTGGGTAGTGGGAGTGATTTTATATTGGCTTAGTAATGTGTGATAATATGCATTCCTAGTCAATTGCATGCGGCACGCTTTCTTAATGATTTCCCTTTTTCTTTTAATATTTGAATATGTTTTCTTAATGATTGATTAGCATCAAAATTAATCTCTTCCTCCCAAGTTGAAATAAAATTACCACTTTTGACCTTGGTTAGAGAAAATTAATTACTTTAATGTTAGAAGAGATATACCGATGGTAAAAGGTTGATATTGAATTATTAACCTTACAAATATCAAAAGATTAAACTCAATTTGAACCCGTGACCCCAATAAATTGATTGTACTAAACTCTTTTTTTGATAGGATTTGTCATTAACTAATTATATTTTAATTTTTAGTTTTGATTTCACTATATTTTTACATGGCATGAAATGAGAATTAAGCTTTTTTTTATTTAAAAGTTAATCTAAAAGGTAGAAATAAGAGTGAGAAGGTATTTATTAAAAATAAAAATGGTTTAAGGACAGCAATATCTTAATAAAGATAAAGATGTTTTGAGGCAAATCTGAGTGAGAAATGGTCAAAGATGAGATGGGTCCACAGACATAGATTTATTAAGAATATTTCAAGATTTGTGTTTGATCCCAGACTACACTCTGTTTCTGTCACTAAGCGTGGGAATGTTCCCCCAGTCCCAATTCCGCAATTCGCACACCCTAATCATTTTTTTTTTAATATACAAATATGTTTAAAAATATTTTTTATCGTATTATATCATATTAGATATTTTATTTGATAATTTTTATATAAAATTTTTTTAAAAAAAATTGTATCATTATATTCATATTATATCGCATCATGTCCGCATTATCATATTTGTATTCGTATATCATAACTATATGGTTATTTAAATGATATTGCGAGCTTATAGCGACGGGACTCATTGATATGTTGTGAATTGGCAATGTTGATCAACTCATTACCTCGACACAACTTTATATATATATATATATAAAAGATAACATTAAATTAAATGTATAAAAAGAAGCTTCATTGAATACTTCGTTCTTCTTGTAATCATAATCTAGCTAACTCTTTCTTTCACGTTGATTAAAAAATTATAGTTATTATATTTAATGTCAAATATTATAAAAAATATAATAATTTGATAAATTTTCACTTAATAATTAATTTTTAAGAACAAATTAGATCAAATATATTATACAATATAATATCAAAGTAGGTTATTATATCCTAAATATGTTTCCTCAGGAGCAAATTTTTGAACCTATCTCTACGTTATCTTAAAATTTGAAGGGTAACTATTTTAAATATTTTTAAAAACTAAGTACGACCTTTAATGCATATTTCTTTTCCTTTTATATTTTTGAAAAATATGGCACTCATTTCTAATAATTATTTCACATCAAAATGAATAAGAGCTTTTAATAATTACTTATCCCATTTGCTTTTGTGGACCTCTTGCTTTGTCTATTTAATAACAGTTTGACTTGGTTCTTGAATCATCCATTTAAACTTAGTGAATTTGAGGAAATTATACTCATAAATTGGTTTGTATTGTTATAAATTTTTTGTAAAATTTTTTAATTTAAATATTGACTTTTGTGTTATATTATTATTAGGTATTAACCTCTGCATTAATGAGTTCAATTCTCGTATATGTGTAACTAACTCTTTTCTTTTCTTTTTCTTTTTAAATTTATTGTTCTTTAGGATATGAATGTTAATGTTTCAGAATTGTCTCCGATAAAACTCAAACTCAGGATGGATTTATTGACAGAAATAGATATTTGACACTAGATTATTTGTTTGCATAATAATTACATGTAAAATTTTATGCACGAACACATATAAAATGTTTGTAAGTATATATGTTCCTATCATTTTAACGAGTCTCGTTGTTTATAAACTAAATAAAAACATAAAAAAGAAAGGGGTGATTCTAAAAAATATCATAAAGAATAAAAAGTAAAAGAAATTTGGGCACCCCATGATCCAATCCAAGATTAGATCAGAGAATAAAAATGAAGAAAACAATTATATATATAATAGGGTATGATGATTGATAATATGCATTATATTAGGGTGTTGATGATGCAGATGAGTAGCTATATACATATATATATATAAAGTAATTAGAGATAGGTCCACCAAGGAAGATAAAATCATGAATGAGGCTTGCTTGATGAATGATGATGCTCCCATTCCCACCTACTGTTCCTGCTCATCTCTCATGCTCTCCAATCTCTCTCTCTCTCTCTATATATATATGATATTGAAACCCAATTAAACCAATCTGGATCACAACTTAAAAGTTCAACCTTTTCAACTGGTCATTGCTCCCACCTGTTTTCATACCATATGTTAATTTGTGTATATATAATATTTATTCATGTTTCTTGATGAATCCATATCATGTATTTTTGCGGTATATATATTGTTTTAAGACGAGCAGATAATTTAGTGATAAATATATATACCTGTGAACTAATAGGTAATCCGTTTGAGTTTCATTGGGAGTAGTCGGAGAATGTTTCTTTCATTTCTTTCTTTCTTTACTTTGTTAAGCTCCTTGATCCAGCTCGATGGAGATGTATATCTTTGCTTTTTTAATGAAAGAAATAATTATGCCCACATATCGAGATATTTAATTGACCTAGTTACATGTCTATAAATTTTTATAAGGATTTATTACGGCTTTACAAATGTATATATCTTATGTACAGTATATATAAATGTAAGGTTTAGTGAAAGCGTATTATTGTAGTTACGAATTTAAAGTTAACTATTAACTCGTAAATTTTAAAATAAAATAAGCTAATTGTAAAAAGAAAATGAAAATGATTTTATTAAAATTTAGTGATTTGTATATGTATAGTACTGTAAATACTATACGACAGAGAAGTTCCTATAAATTTTCAAACATCATAATTAGTAATTCATATAATGAAGTTAAATCTCAAAGTATATCAGGTACACATATAAACCTAATGAAAATTGAACAATTAAATCAACAGAAAATTCTTTTACAAATTAATCGCCAGCAACAAGAGATCCAAAATCAGATGTTGAATTTTTTGGGTCAATAAAATGAACGTTCCTTTCTAGTGTATAAAAGTTTGCAATATATATATCTATCATATCATCATTTCTAAGTTATACCGTATAAGTCATTCCAACACTATAAATTAGGAAATTAATTAATATGAATTAAACTTGGTCAAATATCGTGAATATATATATCCTAGGAAAATTGTAAATTTAAAATATCAACACGTTAAATTATGCAATGTAATACATTTTAATTTTAAAAATTATGTAATTTAATACGCTTTTTGACTAATATCCGATTGCAAGTCGGAAACCTAACCCAACTTCACACATGACGAGGTCCTAATTCGCCACATATAAATTCCGACGGACAAAAACAATTTCGGATAAAAAATATACACTAAATTGTTTGATTTTAAAGATACGATTTTATTAATCGTCAAAAAATAAAATATACAAAAAATATTGAATTAATCAAATTGATATACCAAATTTACTATTTCCCTTATATATTCTCGTTCGAGTACCTCAGATGAAATATGTAATGATTAATTGAATAAGATCAACCATACAATATACACATATCTTAGTACTAATCCTTGGATAATTATACGTACCAAAAAGATAGGGAAGATGAAAAAGACATTTTTTTCACGCCAATAATTATTGGGCGAGTCAAGAGACTTTTTTTAAAAATTTATTTCTAAATGTGCATAATATATCAAAAGTAGTCAAATTTTCTTTTCAAGAAAATGACACCACAAATCAAAGATTGTACTTGTCCAATAATTGAACGTCTTCAAATTCTCGAACTACATATATAGTCGTCTCCGCTATAACATGAAATAGTATTAGTCAAATGCATTTAAACAATAATATATATTATTTGATATATAATAATTCTTTTATCATCAATGATAAATCATTAAGTGCCAATAACTTAATAAAACTAACAATATTAATATATTTTTTAAAGAGATTACTAATAGTTTTTCGATTATTTCCATGAGATTCAAATTCGTAACTTATTTATTTATAATTATAAATGTTAACTTCTAAATCATCTGCTTATTTATTAATATTTTAGTTGTTACTGTTTTCTATAACGGCTCTCAATACTAATTTAGTAATATAAATTATCAATAAATAATAAAATAAGAGGTGAAGAATGGGTTCTTTTATGTTGTTGGATTGTGACGATTTTGAATAATACATTTAATTGTGATAAGTAAAAAGTAATTACACTTAATATACGTAAATTATGATAACTTTTACGTTATATTTATTAGTAATTAGTTGCATCTTTTTCCAGTGCCTCCTATATTTATTGATTTATTTTCTTTTTCAAAATATTGGTTTTAATTATAGAGGTAATTTATACCAAAATAATATCTTGTTGGTGGGGCATTTGATTTGATTTTATGGGTTGAAAATGAAGAGGTAATGTTGATTTTGGCACGCCTGGGGATGGGATGTGACAATCACATCACATCCCACTACAAGATTTTTGGCCATCTAAATGATTGGGAATGTCCCCATTAACCTATATTGTTTTTGGCTCTATAATTTTTGTTTTCTCCCTCTCATTTAATTTCTTCAATTTTGAAAATAAAATATGTTAATATAATTTCTTTTAATAGGTATCATTGGCGTCCTCCAAATCTGACTATATTGGATGCGAATATATCTTCGAAATTTAAATTTATAATTTGAAATTGAACCTAAATTCGTACCGAAAACGAATATCAATTGAGCACACATGGCTTTAAAATAACCTAAAATTACTAAATTATATTTTAAATAGTCAATCTTCTAATATATGTTTGTAATTGTCTTTATCTATACTATTATATTAAACGAGAGACCTATTTATTGACATGAACTTTTTTTTTTTTTTCTTTTTTTATTTCAACGCGCACTTTAACAGTTTTGAATTTGGAGGCTTATCTTCTATGTTCAGTGTTAATTGGACTCTCAAAATCCCTTTTTTTTCCCATCATTTTCCTAATTTATTACTTTCATTTATCTTTAACTCATTTTTTTTCTTCTCACCTTACTCTAATTTTTTTTGTTTGTATTTTTTTATTTTTAATGTTTTAATATTAAAGAAATTATAATAATATAAATTTTTTATTTCAATATATATTTAAATAATAATAATAATTTTCTTATTCGTACACGCAACTAGTGTGAACAGTTACTGGTAATAATAAACTCCCTATCATTACAAATAGTAATACTGTGTAAAAGCTTTAGTAATATTCACAATGCCCATACATTGAAAGACCTAGAATTAATGGGCCTTACCAAAGTTGAGGGTTGATCCAATAGAGATCTATAAGTTATTCTAAGTGGGCTATTACTTCCAAACATATATTGCTCTCAATGGCCCAAAATGAGACATCTACAAGTTTCGGATTAAAGATGTCAAACGGGCCGGGCCAGCCCACGAACCAGTGACCCAGCCCGGCTTCGAACCGGCCCAGGCCCAGCCCATGAATATTATGAGGCGGGCTGGGCTGGGTTTGGGGTATTAGGCCTCGCCCTTATTGGGTTTGATTCTAAAACCCAGCCCAGCCCGTGAACAGGCCCACTTAAACCCGTAACCAGCCCGGATCAGCCCGTAACCCAGGCCCAGCTCAGGACCAGCCTAGGTCCGGCCCAGGCCCGCTATTCCCTTAGCAAAAAATCTCCCAATATACTATTCAATGTGTTCTTTTTTCCGTTTTTTCTTTTCTTGGCCCCATTCATACAAATCCAATATTTTAATTATAAAGTTACAAATACAAATTAAATAAGACAAGCCCAATCTATATAAATTTGGACTAGCTATTTAATTACACATTTGTAATAAAATTGAAACAATTATTATATTAATTATATATAATCATTAGGTTATTGTATATGTAATTAGAACTGTTTATTAAGAATATAGGATGAAATATTAATGACTCTTTAAATGTTTTTTTGGTATAGAAATATAACATAAACTTACATAGATAAATAATAACTTGAGAAAATTTTAATAACAAAACAAAAGCAATCTTGCAATTTTATAAATGTAATAAAATAAAAAATCATTAATATAAAGTAAAAAGAATCTTAAATTTTAATATAACAAAAGGATAAAAAAAAATAAAAAGTTGACCCACAAATTTAGCCCATCAAAATTAATAGACGAAACCCACCAAACCCATTAGACCCAACTCGTCAGGAACCGGCCCAGCCCATTATTTATGGGTTCATGGGCTGAACTGAGCTACTATAATTTAATTCAAACCTAGCCCGGTCCAGCCCATTTCCAAAGTAGCGGGCTAGGTTCATGAGCTGAGCTGAGCTGTAGCGGGCTTAGACGGGCCCGAACTGGGCTAGCCCAGCCCGGCTCAGTTGACATCTTTATTAATTCGGATGTATCTATTTCGGGCTAGCCATTAAGCTTGTGACCCATTTAGAACGTGGGAAAATTTGGAAAGAACGTTCAAATTTGATAAATGTAGCCGTTAGGCCAAGTGGTCCCGGATTCTATACTTTAAAGTTATGGTTGATAATCCAACTCTAACCACTTTCAATTTATTCTAATAGATAAACATCTGAGGCCACCTAGATATTGTATTTAAAATTGACTTTGGGGAAGTTCCACTAAGTATGTGAGTCTTTGCTCTCATTGGTTACAAATGTAATTTTAGCTTTGTTATAAATGATTTCTTTATTCTTTTTTTAAAAAATTATTTAAACTAGGTTACTGTGTAGATTACAGTTATTAGTTTGATTGTTGATTGTGAACACGTATCATCCATCGATTATAGTGATTATTTCCTTATTGAAATATAAATATTTTAAAAATTGAATTATAGGTATTCACCGTTAGTTGTAGTGATAAGTCCTTTGTTAAATTATTAGTAACTCAAAAATTGAAAAAACCGATGAATTATAAATATTTTAAAGGTCGAAATAACCAATAAAGCAAATTAAAGTTGATCCATACACGAAGTTAGGATTACAATTTTACGACTTTAAGATATCCAATTAAATGAATCAAATTGAAATAAAGAATTTGTTACGGGGCCTACACGCCACAATAATTTATTAGGTCAAGTCTGAGTCAATGTCCCCATCTACGCGGTGCACATTACATTATTCAAAAAAGGACAAAACAGGCCATTGTACCCTCCGCTACCAAAGTCGTACCCCAACCATTTTACGCGTTTCCCCTCCAACCTTGCAACCTATATATATATTATATATATATTCTTCAGTCTTTCAAGTAAGCTATATAGTCTTCGTTTGATCCGTTGATCTGAAATACTTGATATCTGCGTTTGAATTTCTGCGAGAGAGATTGGAAATGTCGACTCTGAGCATACCGCCGGTGTTAACTTCGCCTCGCGATGATGCTATGCAGCTCTACCGTGCTTTCAAGGGTAATTGTTTCAATTTTCCCCCCTTTTTTCGTGTTTTTTTTTTTTTTTTTTGGTTTTTGATTTCTGTGTAATTTGATGTTAGAAACTTAGAATTATGGTGGTATTCTCATCAGTTAGACGGAATTTCGGTTTGTGAGTTTATTTTGCTTGATTCTGATGTGTAACTCTCATGCAATTACTGAGGCTTACCTGAAAAATCAATTTATGACCTAACATTTGAAGATGAATAAGGCGAAGTCTCATGCGCAATTAGAAGTTGGTGCATTTAACTGCTGTAAAAGAAATGCAATTATTTTAAAAATGCTTGATACTATCTCTACTAGGTTTCTAACTGTGATATGCATTGTTTAGGTTTTGGTTGTGATACGGCGGCAGTTGTGCATATCCTTGCTCATAGAGATGCTGCACAGCGTGCTCTCATTGAACAAGAATACAGAACTATTTACTCTGAAGAGCTCAGTAAACGCCTATCTTCGGAGCTTAGTGGTGATGTTAAGGTATCTTATTTTGTGTCTTTTTTTTTTTTATTTTTTTATTGATACATTAATAAAATGAGTTGGCTTCCAGTTGTTTGTAAGTTATTCAGAGTGTTTATTTATCTGTGTTTGAATGATTTTCAGAGAGCAGTCTTATCTTGGTTGCCTGATCCGGCTACGCGTGATGCTACTATAGTGAGGCAATCTTTGAGTGGTGATGTGATTTCTCTTGAAGCTGCCACTGAAATAATATGCTCTCGTACTTCCACTCAAATACATCACTTCAAACAAATATACATCACACGGTTTAATGCTCATCTTGAGCAAGACATTGAGATTCAAGCAACTGGTGATCTCAAAAAGGTGCGTGTGTGTATGTCTCTCTCTCCTAGAGATATGGTCAATTGAGACGCTGAAAATTGTTACCACAATTGTGGATATTTTGCTACTTTTAATTTTGTGATGCTGGCGGACTTGTCAAGTTTAAGATGCATGAATATTTTGACTCAAAGATGTGATGCTGGCGGACTTGTCACCAAAATACGTTTCAGTATTATGCATTGGTGTACTCCGTCTGGTTATTAGTAGTCTAGTAGGGAGAATGGAAGTATGGAACTTAAAGAAATGAAATGAATTTGTAGTATGGAGTAATTTGTCAAAGTTATAGTTCTTGATTGACTAGTATTAAACACCTATATAGAACAAAAACTCGTTTATTTGCACGTATATGACATGCATTGAGTTGGATTTCACCGAAAATGCAAATTTTGAAAATATTCTTCTTCTATTCCATTTTGCAGTTGCTGCTTGCCTACGTTAGCCATATGAGATATGAAGGTCCAGAAGTGGACAGGGCAAGGGCCGAGAATGATGCTAAAGCTCTTTATAAAGCTGGAGAAAAGAAACTCGGAACTGATGAGAAAACTTTCATACGCATTTTTTCTGAAAGTAGTCGTGCGCAGTTGGCTGCTGTTGATTCTGCTTATCATAACATGTATGGGAACTCACTTAAAAAGGTAAATGACTTAGACATTATTAGTATATCATTAATCTTCCCTAGTCTGTCTGTTGGCTAAATGAGACATCTATCTTATTGCAGGCCATAAAAAGTGAAACCTCAGGAACTTTTGAGTTTGCGCTCTTGACTATATTGCATTGTGCTGTAAACCCTGGGAAGTACTTTGCAAAGGTAAGGATGTGTATTTTGTCTTAAAGTTACTGGCATCCTTATATTTTCATTTATATTCTGCTTAATACATTTTGTCTTAACATTATAAGGCATTTTTAAAATTCATAAGCCCGCTAAAAGTGTTCCATAAGTTTCTTGACATAAGAACGTAGAAACTCAATTTGACCACACACAACTTCTTATATCCCCAGAATCTCTTTTCAAACTATTTGATCTTATTTTATTCAAACACTAATATACTTATACTTTACACAAGACTTTTAATAAGTTGCAAAAACATCTTGTAAGTTCGATCTGTACTCAAAGGGCTTATTCATCTTATTCATGCGTATGTATTAAGAGAATATTTATGGTATTGTGTAACTTGTAATTTCATTCAGTATTAATGTGTATAACTAACCCATCTTTTCATTTTTGAAATACCTTAAGATGCTGCACAAGGCAATGAAGGGCATGGGAACCAATGACACTTTGCTGACTAGAATAATAGTCACACGAACAGAAATCGACATGCAGTATATAAAAGCCGAGTACCAGAAGAAATACGGGAAATCACTAAACGATGCGATTCATTCTGAAACATCAAGCCATTACAGGACGTTTCTTCTGTCTCTTCTAGGCGCCACTCATCACTAGACGTCTGGTACATAGACATACATATATATATGTATATAAATAATGTGTATATATATTATATGTATGCGTACTTGATGTTTTTCATGCTTCCTTTTCTTCAATTGTTGTTTGTTTCCACTGGATAATGTAAGAAGTGTGGGGTGGACTGTGTTAAGTCTGTGTCACCAGTTGTTATGTTTCTATGTAGCTCTGTTCAAGTTGTAAATTGTACCCAGATTGTTTGGCTTTCCAGAAGTTTGATTTGGGTTTGCAATATTTGTTGCTAGATTTCCATTTCTGAATTATGATGAAGTCTTTTAGATTTTAGCTGTGTAAGCTTTCATATGAATCAATCTTGCCAGGATGATGAACTTGGATGAATTTTGACGGATTATAATTTGATACCGCTTACTAATTTAGCTTAGCAGTGATATCATGTTAAAGTTTAATCAAAGGTCTTGTATTTGACCCCTAATATGTAATCATCTCAATCCTCCAACACCACTCTAACACAAAATAAATGGGATATGGATTTAAAAAATTCCAAAATACCTGAAATTATATGATTAAAAGGATATGAAAAAAAGGAATTTTTTTTTTCTTAAATACATGGGATACATGATTTTCTTAATTAATTAACGAGATATAGAAAAAAAATAAATTTGATTTTGCAACCAAAAAAAATAAATTGTACATTAACAAATGGAATAAAAAAAAGTAAAAAAACTAAATTTATGCATAAATAAACGATATATAGTGTAAAAAAAACATGTCTAAATTTTCATAAATACATGGATCCATATAACTTTCTCAAATAATGATATGCAGACAAAAACCAGTCCGAAATCAAATTACACATCAAAGTGCAGACTTTCTTATATTTGCGAGCCGTGGATTAGAAATAGTCACTCACTCACTTGTATAGAATTATAGAAAAGAGTCTATATTGTGCACCTCTAATGTATAAATATTTTTAAAAATATTATTATTTTTTTTTTTGGTCCAGTAAAAATATTATTTTATTGTATTGAGATATTTCTTATCTAGAAAATCTTTAAAAAAAAAATTCATATCCGAATATTATATAGTATCCATGTTATTGGTGTCTAAATGTAGTAAAAATTTAAATTGGTTATTGTTGCATCTAATCTAATGTATTAACATTTAATGGTGTAATAAATGAGTAAAACCGAGAATCCCGTAACGTTATCCACCTGTTGTAAGAACAACCATCGACGCTTGAGAAAAGTGCCGAAGTTGCATGCTTACCTTTCAATTTCAGGCCTTTTAATCTTAAAAACAAATTTCTGCATATTTTTTGGTATTTTCTCTGAGTTTAATTTGATATGGCGACTTTGAGCTTGCCTTCGCGTGTGCCCTCGCCTCGTGATGATGCTTGTCAGATCTACAATGCTTGCAAGGGTAATATAATTACCTTTTATTATTATTATTTGGTTTAATTATGATTTATTAACATAATTATTATTATTTAGGTTGGGGATGTGACACTGCAGCAGTTGTTAACATCCTGGCCCATAGGGATGCAGAGCACCGTAAACGCATGGCTCATGAGTACAGAGATTTGTACGACAAAGATATGTACAAACGCCTCCAATCTGAGCTTGGTGGTGATTTAGAGGTAACAATATCGTATCGACACTCCATGTGGAAAATTCAAAAAAAAAAAAATATGTCGTTATATTCGTATCGTGTCCCGTATATATCTAAAATGATGATGACTCAATTTGCAGAGAGCAGTGTTACAGTGGTTGCCCGATCCCGGAACTCGTGATGCAACAATAGTGAAGAGAAGTATAGGCAGCGATATCGAAATCGCTACTGAGGTGATCTGCTCTCGCACTCCGGCGCAAGTACGACACTTCAAACAAATATATCAAGAGATTTTCGACAAATCCCTCGATGATGATGTCAAGCGCGAAGCCTCCGGTGATCATAAAAAGGTCTCTCTCTCTCTCATTTTTTAATCTCTATCAAAACATAACGGAGGGGGCGTTTGTAATGCATTAGCAAATTATAAGGGGTGAAAGTGTAATTTCAAAAAACTAACAGGGGTCTAAGTGTAAATATGCCTAACTATAGGGGGACCTAGATGTAATTACATCAAAGTTAAACTACACCTATAATAATCTCTCATTTATTATGGGTTCCATACTTGTTATCTATTATCGTACATAACATAATGTCATCTGTTATGTTTCTGTAGTTGTTGCTAGCCTATATTAATTCGGAAGCAGACGACTACGAACAAGTTGACGAAACGAGGGCGGACAGCGACGCCTCCTCTTTGTATCAGGCCGGGGAGAGGAAGTTCGGCACTGACGAGGACACTTTCATACGCATCTTCGCTCACAGTAGTCGCCAGCATTTGGCAGCCGTTGCTGCCTCTTATAAGAAGATTTATGGCAAGAAACTTTCAAAAGTAAACTTCATTTCTTATTTAAGCATCATAAGTTAGAAATGCTTATAATTTTGTTGGATTTTATTAAGGAAATACATTGTGTATCGATTTGATTGGCCCGATATAAGTTTCTGGTTACCCCGCTACTGAATAAGTTTTTCTCGTCGCAGGCCGTGAAGAGTGAAACATCGGGAAATTTCGAGCTTGGTCTCTTGATTCTGTTGAATTGTTCCATAAACCCTGCCTATTACTTTGCAAAGGTAAAAAATGTTACATTATTGCCCCAATTCAGCCTCGCCAACATTGATCATATTAAGCGAGAGAGCGACCGATCATATTACAAGTATGATACACTGGCGCAAGCTAGTGATCTTATTATTATCCAAACACTTTAGCGTCTTATTAAGCTCGGAGAACATCTTATAAGACACAAGAGCTTATAAGTTGTTCCATGGCACCCTTTAAAATCGGATTTGCATTAGAATTTTCATTATACGTCATGCTGATTCCCTTTGTTTCGATTCTCATTGAACTTCCCTTCGTTTCAGGTGATGTATAAGGCTATGAAGGGATTCGGGACCGATGACGTAACGCTCACAAGAATAATAGTGACTCGAGCTGAGATTGACATGGAGTACATAAAAATAGAGTACGAAAAGAAGTACAGGAAGAAGCTCAAGGATGCAGTTCACTCAGAAACATCCAGCCATTATAGGACCTTTTTACTTGCTCTCATAAATTAGCAAATTACCTTAATTATATTGTTATATTAGCCTCGCTAAAAGTTTCTCTTTTGTATGCTTAGGGTAAATAAATTTAAGTCGAGTTCGAACGAGCTACTGCTCAAGTTTGGTTCGAGGATTGTTCTCGAGGTGAGACGGATGTCTCGCCTCGATCTAATTGTTAAATAAAGTTTGGTTGTCTCGCCTCATCGAATAAAACGGAAGTTTGATTTAAGATGAATCTTCTCTGTATTGAACTTGGTTTATGCTTACATTAAGACGAAGAAGAAACAAACACAATCTTGTTTGTGATTTCTATGAAAACACTTGCTTCCATTCTACAACTCAACATATAATATCCTACAACAGGTAAAGAAAATTGGTTGTAATCAACATAAACCGTCAAGAATTCAAATATACATCTTTCCCCCCTCAGCCATATCAATATACACACACAACAAAAGGGAAAGAAAGAGTTGCTCAACAACTCATGTCCACGATCAGTTAGAAAACGGGCCGCTCTCACGGATTCTACTACGGCCAAATATCCATGCAAACCTTTTCATTACCAGCAGTGTGTGGAAAATTTGCTGGCATCAACCAGAAGGTAAGGCAAAAGCTGAGATGTGTTCAGTTTTTGACTTTGTGCTATGAGTTTGAGGGATTCGATTCGAAGAACTTTGAGACGGCCGAATAGAGGCTCTTTTCTTGAAACGGCTTTGAGACATATCCGTCCATTCCAGATTGTAAGCATTTGTCTAATGTTGCATGAATAACATCAGCCGTCATTGCCAGTATTGGCATGTGCCACTTTTTGCTCGTCGTTGTGGCTCCTTTGTTTGCTTTGCACTCCATCTCCCGAATCAGACGGGTCGCCTCGAACCTAAAATGAAATGAAGCAAGAGACTTAAACTAAGTCCCAACCTTTTATGAGGGAGGTATGCGTAATATTAACTAGAATAGTTTTTTCTTTTACGGAAAACTGACCAAAATAGAGAGCAGATCAAGTAGTTACTATACGAGGCGCTCATTTTATCAAAAACATATAAATAATCATATAATCAACATACGGTCGAAAATGAGTCACTGAGTGATGAAAATGTAATTTGAAACTCAAGAGGGGGTATTTGTGCAATAGTATATAGCTGCAGGCGGGTTGTAATTATTGCAGAAACGGGGAATCGTAATCCGAATAAAGTTCAAAAATACGTACCCATCCATTTCCGGCATCTGAATATCCATAAAACAAGCATCAAATTCGTGTGGAAGCTGAAGCCATTTAAGCGCTTCTTGTCCGCTCTCAGCACACTGTACCTCAGCGCCGAATTTCTTGAGGGCACCGGCTGCAACTCTCCGGTTCACCAGATTATCATCAACAACCAATATCTTCTTGCCACATAATAAGCCACGAAGACCACTCAACGACCTTCCATGAGGGGCCTTTTTGTCAATTCCCATCACCTGCTGCAGACAGGCAGCTAACATACTTGCTCTTAGAGGTTTCATTATCACAGTGTCTGCAAATCCAGCAGCTTTGGCTCTATCGGCCTCTTCAGAGGTGATATTGGTTGCGAGAAGGATCATCGTCGGGAGTTTGTATGAACGACCGTTTTGCCCCCAGGTTGATAGTTGCATGAAGTCATCTTCTTTGCCTAAAATCCATGATTCTTTTTCTACTAGGAACATATCTGGCAGCTTTTTGCTTCTGCTTCAAACATGGTAAAATGTAAATAATTTATAAGCTGTCATTTTCAATAAAATAAAATATAATTTGAGGGCCGAATTGCATGTATTTTAGGGGTCAACGCACATGAGATCACAAGGATTTTCTTTGCAAATTTCAATATTTCACAGTATAATTTGATATATTTATCAAAGTGGGAATTGAGTTCGATGAAGTCTAAATAAATTTGGAAAAAAAAAATCCATGGAAATTACGGACCTGTTTTTCCCAAACATTGCAACCGCCACCCCAGTGCTACAGACCACCTCGGCTTGAATCCCGAGCCTCTTCAAATGGTACCTCGTCACGGCCGCTCTAACAGGTTTGCCATCAACAACAATTGCTTTCAATCCTTTAAATGCCGTAGGCAAATCGTCTGACGTGCATTTCTTCAAATCCAATACTGAACCACTCGCACATCTTCTAAACTCAACCGAGAAGGAAAATGTGCTTCCTATTTGAGGCCGGCTTGTGAAGCTCATATGACCCCCCATTAGCTCAACAAGACACTTACTAATGCTCAATCCTATTCCTGTTCCACCGTAATTTCTAGAAGTTGAACTATCCGCCTGCATGAAAGGGGTAAAAACCCGTTTTTGTGCTTGTTCAGGTATTCCAATTCCGGTGTCTTCCACGCACACCACTAGGGCTACATTACTTTGATGGTGATCATTCATTGTAATGTTATTGGAAGAGTCGTAACAGAATTCGTCATCTAAATATTTGAAGGTTTCCCAACTGCTTTGATCGTCAGCGGCTTGTTTGCCGCTGAGAGTGTTGAATTGCCAAGGGCAAGATTGTAATTTGAGGTCGGATTCCGTATTCAAAAAGGTTTCAGTATTCATGATGGATTTTGCTTGTTCGGCTAAGTGGACTTGAACAAATATGTGTCCTTGCTCGGTGAACTGTTGAAACATAAAAAACAAAATAAAATAAGATCATTTGTAAAATATGGTATCATTAGAACTTGGAGCTGAAAATGTAGAATTCAGCTCAAAAGGGAAGAAGTATTTTTATTACTGCAGAGTTTGGTTACATAAAGATAAATCATTGATATCATATCACGAGAATTTAGAGCAGAAAATGCACAATTTGGGTTCCAAAGGAAAAAAGAAAGTAGATATATCACTGCACTTACTTTTACGGAGTTTCCGACAAGGTTCGTGATCACCTGTCTGAATCTTCCTGGATCTCCGACAAGGATTTCAGGTACTTTATCTGAAACAAATACAGCCAACTGCACTTCCAGTTAATTACATAATGTCCAAAAGATAAAAAGAAAATCACCACTTGGTGCCTCAAATTCAGTCGCAGAATTACCTCAACACCCTTTTTTCTAGATTTCTCAGAAAACAAGGATAAAACATCATCAAGTATTGATCTAAGGTTAAATGGGACCGCCTCGAGCTCTAGTTTTCCCGCTTCAATTTTAGCACGGTCAAGCACTTCATTTATCAAGGTTATCAGTGCTTCTCCACATGCTTTAGCCGTTTGAGCATAGTCCCTTTGCGTTGAACTCTGCTCCGTGTCTAGTAGCAGTTGTAGCATTCCTAGAATGCCGTTCATGGGAGTTCTTATTTCATGAGAAACGGTTGCTAGAAACTGCATCAACAGAGAAAATTAAAATTCAGTTTGTTGAGAATATACGTGTTATAATTGACTATAACATTAGATATATTTAGACAACTTCTTCACTAACTCGACCGGGAATTAGGAAACGTCCTCTATAACCAGACATTGGGTATTAGAAATCTTCTTCACTAAAACATAAAACATAAAGTTTCAAGAGAGCTATTAACATTTGAGGAAGCTGAAAAATGGAATTAGACAACTTCCTCAATAACCCGACTGGGGTATTACGAAACGTCTTCTATAACCCGACATCAGGTATTAGGAAACTTCATTAAAACATAAAACATACAGTTTCAAGAAATACATTAGCATTCGAGGTAAGACAACTTATAGCCCTTATTGCGACTCTAAATTAGATGTTGAATAGATCACTCATCCTTTTACATTTATTACCAATTATCTACATAAGGGATGAATTGATAGATATGTAGAAGGAAGGAAAAAAAAAATTCTGTACAATTATATGTATACAGACAATATATACATACGTATAACTATATATAATTAGTTCAATACACCTTTTTATTTAGACAACGATCAACATCCAGGTGTCGAAACCAAGTTTTCGGAGCTGGAGTGTTACAACGATAGTGGTAATTTCTAAAGAGAGAGTTATACATACATATAACTATATATAATTAGTTCAATACACCTTTTTATTTATACTACGATCAACATCCATGCGTCGAAACCAAGTTTTCGGAGCTGGAGTGTTACAACGCGATAGTGGTAATTTCTAAAGAGAGGGGGGCTTTCTTGTAACTATGCCAAATTTCCTAATCTCAGGGGCGGTAACTGCAATTTACCACTAAGCATTACTACGAATATTTCTCATTGTACAATGAATCAATTACCTGAGATTTGGCAACATCAGCAGCTTCGGCCTGGACTTTCAGTTCTTGCATTTTAAGAAAATCATCTTCAACTTTAACAATGTGAATTGCGGCGCTGTAAGCCATATAGCCACATAAACCAAAAATAACAAAGATGAACACAGCCATCGTAAGCGCACTATAAGACGGAGGAGCCTTGTCAAGGTACCTAGAAAGCACATAAACACGTATCAATCAAAAGAATGCCATAATAGTAATTTTAGTTAATTGCATTTTTGTCCCATAACTTCACCTATATTGTTATTTTGGTCCCATTCTTTCCGACTTTTGTAATTTAAATCCCACAAGCATATTTTTTTTCATTCTCATTTTAGAACTTCTCAAACTTCCAGCGGGGGAAGAAGAGGAATAAAAAACATGTCAAGTAATTGGACCAAAAATACAATTATTTCAGAATTTGCTTATTCGAAGTGCTTTTAGGACATACCGGCATAACATCTCGTGCTCACGAAAGGGGTCGCCAAAATCGAGCTTGCTAATATGCTTGAGGGACATATCACCTTCTTGAGGGTGGTGACCGTACATGATTAGTGGATCGGAAGAGTTGGTAACATCGTATACATTGACCACTATGGCCTGGTTGCTAGCAAGTTGACCAAGTAGATTCTCGACTAAAGATTCAACATCAAAGGCTCCACCTAGGTACCTAATCAAGAAACGGATTAGTTCATAAACTCATTTTCATCTATTAAGTTAATTAATTCCTTTTAGGAGATATAACAAATTAGTTTGTCCTGTGAGACCGTAGAGAGGGATCAAAGTATAGCAGTAACTAAACATTAAGTAGCATCCGGTGATATCCAAAATATCCAAAATTGAGAGCAACATTGTAATTTACGTGCAGCAATATAAACCATTTTCATTTTTAGGCTATTAGCTTGTCTCGTTTTAATACTAGTAAGGATTTTACACATTTTTGGTCTAATTTCACCAGAAATTGATAATTACAGCCGGAAATTAAATAACACCTACCCTGCTGTTGCTTCAATGCGCTCATCCACAGTCGGATTGGTAGGAAGCTTGGAATTGTAAACGGGAAATGTCAAAACTACACCGAGATGATGAGAATTTAGCAGCTTGAACGGGCTAGTAAGAACTGCTTTACCCGTCGCCCGAGCCCTCAGTATGTTTTCACGGTCCTCCTAAAGTACTTATCGATAAATTTAAATTTTCCACTAAACGTATAAATATATGAATCTATCAGCAACTGAAAATTTGAGTTTTACCTCGCCGGACATCATGTCAAGAGATTCAATGTAGGACACGGTTTCTTGAGAGAATATTACGGGAGCATATTCGTCCCTAATTGGAGAAGGTTCTTTTTCCATTGTTCTAATGGTCCAACCATGCCGCCTCTCGAACTCCTCCCTATCAGAGTGCAGAATCCTCTGTGCATACCCCACACCGCTCAACAATGGTCTCTCGAATGCAGTTCTTGCCGTGTATTCAGCAAACGTTTCCTGCATGCAGTGATCAAAATAGTCAACCAAACTTGCCTGAATAATCAAGAACTCTAAAAACCAGAAATAAATTTATGAACTAGTCAAATCACAGAGCTATGTGCATTTTTGTTAAAATTCGAAATTTCGCCTCCCAAAATGATGATAAGGTCCTACATTTTGATTCATTTGATCTCGCCGCCAATAATATCATGCAGAACACCAATAAACGCCATAGAGATGCACACAACCGCAACTTTCCATCATCAGAAAGCCACATCTGAAAAATTAAGAACTCCAAACATCTGAAACAAATAAACAGAAGTTTCCGTGGAACCAAGTTTCCTATTTCAATTTTCAACTGTATGGAGTCAAAACACAAAGCAATGTGCGTTTTACTTGAAAATTCAAAACTTCGCCTCCCAAAATTACAAGAACATCCAACACTTCAAAAGAAAATTCAATCATGCCCCCGATAATAATCATACTTCCCCCGAAAATTAGTAGAACACCATTAAAATGCAAACAAACACAGATTCACATCCTCAGAAACCCACATTTCACATTACACAAAAATTCGAAAAATTCAAAAAAAAAAAAAAAAGTTAAACAAACCTGATCTATTGCTGAAGGGCTCTTGTAGAAATGGAAAGTGGAGACGAGAATAGCAAGAGCGTGGACATGATTAACGCTAACACTGAACTGATCCTGAAGCATCCTCGCCCTCTGATCACACATACTCACGAGCACTTCTTTCCTCCTCTCCTTGTGCTGCGCATCAAGATACTCATAAAGCAGTGTACCTATCCACAAACTAAATATGAACCATAACCCCAAAATTCGACGGTTGGAAGCAAGATTTTTGAGGGAGAACTCTTCTTTGGAACCCAATTGTTCGTTCAACTTCATGGCCACCATATGGTACCCTTTCCTTTTCTCACCCATTTCTGAAAAACCCTCTTCGGATTTCAGCTCAACTGGAAAATAATGCAGAACCTTTTAATCCCTCAGACGAAAAGATTACACAGTGTCATGGGCTTCTGCTGCAACTTTTCAAGACTCGCTTTTTCTCCCCTTTTTCAAACTCCCAAGTAGTCTATCATTCTTGCGTGACTCGAGAATCATCTACATTTCACAGAAAGAGGAGAGACAACAAAAAAACAGATTAAAAAAAAAAATACCCCAGAGATAAGAAAATTTCTTCTCTCATTCAGAGAATTTTGGTCCAGGAAAAAGAAATATTTCTTTTCATAATCCCATGATGGGAAGAACCAAGCATGCCCTTGTTGCAGAACCTCAAAAGACTAAACTTTGCCCAGAAACCAAAGAAACCAGACCTCTCTCTCTCTCTAACCCGAAAGAGCGAAAGAAATGATAAAGAAAGAAGAAGACCTCTAATCATGTAAAGAATTTCTCCTCAAGCGTGAAGTTGTAGTCTCGAGCAGCAGACAAGAAACAGCACGTTCTCTGCCCCCCTGTTATTTCTTAAAATAATACTTCACATTCCCACACCTCACAATAACTTCAAACAACCCAAGATTTCATCTTTGACTACCCCAGCAAACGCACACTATGTAATAGTATTATATATTATCATTTATCAAGAAAATAAAAGGGGCAAACAATTTCTGAGTACAATGAACTGTAGCAGTGCAGTTGTATCTGTTTTGATTTCACATTCTTGGGTTTGTTTAATGGAGTCTTGTCGGGTATGATGATAATATTTTACACAAAAGCTATGCAGTGAGAGATGTATCTGTTTTAGCACAACTTTTTAAAGCAAACTGAATCGAATTTCAGGATTTCCCCAGATACGCTCTTGTCCCCATCTCCCTCCCTCTCTGACTCTCGCCCTCTCTCTCTCTCTCTCTCGCTGTAGTGAGAATTGTTGATGATTTTAATTTTTGGATTAATTGTTATTTTCTATGATTATTTATGAGAATATAGGAAGGAAATCCATGATTTCAATCTGGAAAAGAAAATATGTGTTGGTTGAATAATAATAAAATAATAGGAGTCGCTTTCACATATCTTGGTGATAATGACTTTGCGACAAGGGGCAGATCTCGTGTTCGAAATGACTAAAATGTCCTTCACCTTTTGCCTGTTTTGCCCGTCAAAGATGAGCTCATTTCTTGGACTGAAAAATTGGGTATTTTCCCTGCTCTTCTTTTGACCATACTCTGAAATTTTGCACTATCTATATATTATATTTTAATATATGTTTCTATAAAACTTTATATAAGTCACCAATGTATTCATAAATTCCTATTATAAAGTTGTGAAATTCTTTTATTTTTTCTATTAGAGAGATTAACTCCACCGGATATTCATCTTGTCACAATTTTATATGAAAAAAAAATCATCCTTAAAAAATATAAAACTCATAAGACCACTCATACAGGGCCTCAAGTAATAAATATAAAACATTTTAATTTCTAATGAACTTTAAGAAAAATAAGTCTTTTTTTTTTATATCGAATTGTAATAACGGGAGGGGGGATTGGGGTTAAATTGAATTGAATTGAATTATAAATAAAAAAATGAATGGGGGAATATGACTTATATGTTTCTAGAGACCAGTCACCAGAGGATATTAGTGATGTTATCCACATAGTATAGAGTCAAATATTTCATTATTGCGTACCTCCCTACGCTGCCAAATTTTTTAATATTTAATTAAACAACTTCAAAATATATGAATAATATTAAGGTTTTCAAAGGATAGAGACTCACAACGAAAATTCAATTAATCATGCACGAACTCAAAGATCAATCAGAGACTCAACACCCCCGTGATCAACGTAATAATAATAAATAATAATTCTCTAAATAATTTTTTTTTTTTTTTTTTGGTAATTTGAGAAAACTCTCCAATTGTATAGTCAATTTTTAGTTTGCTCCCCCAGGTCTAAAAAAAATTTTAGTTCACTCCCCAATTTACATACATAATTTGAGTTAGCTCCCCAATTTTGGGGACAAATACCACATATGGCGATTTAGATACACCATATGACGATTTAGGTACACGATTCTTGAGTTTTATTAAACATGCATAATCGTGTACTTAATTCATCATATGGTGTATCTAAATCGTCATATGTGGTATCTGTCCCCAAAATTAGGGAGCTAACTCAAATTATACATGTAAATTGGGGAGTGAACTAAAAATTTTTTAGACGTGGGGAGCAAACTAAAAAATTTTCAACCCATAGGGAGTTTTCTCAAAACTCCCCTTTTTTTTTTTTTGGTGACTCATTTATTTGAATTTGAAACGGGTTAGACAACTTACGTATAAAGTTTTCCAGTTAATGATAATTTTGTTTCTAACTGCTTAAACATGAATTATCATAATTAAGTTAACATAACAGCAAACTGTTAAATTATACCATTTGATACATTTATATGTTATCCCTACTTATTCTTTCATTATCAAATGGCTTCCGAAAAACTATCCTCCAAAAACTAAATAAAAATCTTAAAAAAATTTGTGGACATTTTAATCAGATACTTTGTGTTTGAATGTAACGCCCCGATTTTCAGACAGTCAGGTACGCTCGACACGTGTGGGTTTCGAGCGTTAGGACTTTATTTTATTATTTTTGTTTATTTAATTTAAATGTGTTAGATTAATTTTATAAATTGTGTTCCAACATGATTACGTGAAAATATATGAAATATATGCCAACTTGGGAATTATGTATATATTGAATTTAATTGTTACATGAATTAATTGTCCAATTTGTATTAATTGCATAATTGGCCTTAAGTGCTCATTTCCTTTTCTTTAAGGACCTAATTGCATGAAATTATTAGGGGACTAAGTTGATCATTTCCAAACTTTAGTTACCTAATTGCATAATTTATACAATTGAAGGATTGAATCACAAATATTACATATTTCCCCAACAATAACGATATATGCATCTCTTTCTTGCTCCTCATTTCATTTTCATGAAGAATCATCATCCCTTCTTTCTTCCTTCTACCGAGCCAGAGACATCAAAAAGGGGAAAAAGGAGATTTCATCCTTTCAAGCCATGATCATGAAGGAATTAGGAGTTTGGGAGTTAAATCATCCATTTCCATCACCTTCTTCCATTTACTTCTATTTCAAGGTATATATGCTCATGTATATGAATTCTTGATCATATTTGAGATAGCTAGGGTTTAGGATTTATGTGCTAGATGGATGAATTGTAAATGGAAGCATGATTATGTGATCTTAGGTTGAATTATGGCATGATTTATTCATGAAAGCCTTGAATATTTGAGCTTGAATGATCAATAGAAGCTTGAGCATGAAACTTGGAAATCTTGATGGTATTGCATGGTTTACTTGTTTAAGTGTTATATTATCATTTCTTGAACATATGTGCATCTTATTTCCAGAATTCTTGCATGTTGTGATGAATTTGGGAAGGTTTGGGGATGCTTGATTTTGTCCCGAGAGCATCCCCTGTTTTGCTCTGTTCTCTGTTCTTCCTGCGTAACGGGAACGGCCCTTCCCGTTCCCTTTGTAATTGGGGAACGGCCGTTCCCATTGATTTGAATAAGATGCAGGCGGCGAGGAGGGGAACGACCGTTCCCACTTTGTCTCACAGACGGGAACGGCCGTTCCCATCTTCGGGGAGCAGCTTCGGGACTGGGAAACGGCCCTTCCCATTTTGTACTAAAGCCTGGAACGGCCGTTCCCAAGCCACTGGAAGTGCAGAAAGTTTCTGCACAAAATTACATTTTTAGCCCCTCGTTCCAATGGCTTATTTGACCCCAAATTGCTATTATAGGATTGATTATATGTCGAAACAACATGTTATCATGCTACATTGTGTATTGCTCGATGTCTCGTGTATGATCATGCCGTGCGTCGTTATATGGAATAATATGCTTGAATTACAGTCTCATGCACGTACATTGTCCCGTTTCTTGTCCAGTTATTCTCCAGGGTGGAGATTGTGGATCATGAGCACGTTCACGCATTCACGAGTCGTGTGTCGCCTGTCAGGTGAGGTTTAAATTATAGTTATATAGAACCCGTATAACCTTTACGTGGTTTTTGACCAAAGGTATTTATATTTATAATTTTATGAAAGCTCTTATTATTCCAAGCATGTTATTGTTCATGAATCGAGCAAGTAGGTTATGTAGTGTGCATGAATCAAGCATTTCATGTCATGAAAGCAAGCCATGTGTTCTCCTGGCCAGGTCCTCCCTAGTGAGGGCGCTGGACCGGTCCTCGAGCCGGTGGTTGTCCGTCCAACCATAGGAAGAACAATACTCTATCGTGTTCGTGTGTTCTCTTGGCCAGGTTCTCCTTAGTGAGGGCGCTGGACCGGTCTTAGAGCCGGTGGTTGTCCGTCCAACCACAAGAAGAACAAAGGCCTATCGTGTACCCGTGTTCTCCTGGCCAGGTTCTCCTTATGGAGGGCGCTGGGCTGGTTTTCGAGCTGGTGGTTGTTCGTCCAACCACAGGAGAAACAACCCTATCATGTTACAAGCAAGCCATGTAGTGATTGCATGATCTCCATTCCATGAACGTGCTAATTGATTACACTATTGCATGATTGCACGATAATTGAATTGCGTGATCGCCTAATGATTATCGAGCAAGCGAGCATGATTATCGATTGCATGAAAAGAACAAGTATTTAATATTGATAGTTGTATTCTCGGGCGAAGCTACATTATTATTGAACTCATATATTTATCTTTTACAAATCTTTACCCGAGAATATAATTTGCATGTTATTTGCGCTAATATGTATTTAAACCCCTCACTCGGTCTTCACAGACTGGCACCTCCACCTTTCAGGTTACTGCAGGTGCGTGCTAGGCGGGAGTTGAGTCGAGTCGAGTCCAGTTCATGTAGTCATGTCATCCGTGGTTCGTGTATTTATTTATTATGGAATTGCAGCTATTGTTATTGCTAAATTGGAGATGATAATGTATTGATATGATAAGTTAGAATATATTTTGTTTGGAAAACGAGAAAAGACATGAATGATAAATGGAAAAAAAAATAGTGTTTACATTATGCTTCCGCTTTATCTGATTGCACGTTTTAGTTATCCTGCCTAGCTTGTCGAGTATTGCATTGTCACTCGTTCGCTATAGGTTGGTTCATGTACGGATCGGCCATTTCGTATGTGAATTGATCTATAGTGCGGGGGTGTGGCACCTCCACGTGTACGGGGTGTTACATTGAATATCTGCAAACACAGTTATCATTATTAAAAAAAAAATTTACAATTAAATAGTCCGATCTAATTAGAATTCCTATACATCATTATTACATATTTATGTAATATATATGTATTAGTATATTATGGATCTTCATGTATTTGCCCAAAATTTAAACTAGCCATGGAATAAAATAGTGAAATGACTATAATAACCTTGAGTAGTTATCCAAACTACATATTGGCAATCACAATAATTAGGACATATGATGTGTGTTTCTCCCCAAAAGGGAAAGGAATATATGGTAGGGGTAAGTAATTGGGAAAAAAAGAAACATGAATGGGTTGGGTCCTTTGTTGGCCTGTCCAATGTTTGTATGCCTAATCCCCACATTGTGTGTGTCGGCCATGTCTTCCTACTCAATAACCACCATCTATCTATCAATCGTTTCAAAAGCCGATCGGATGGCGAAACGATAACCTTATCAACTATAGATACGATCGATTGATTTATTGATCGGATTGATATGGTCTCTTGAATAACCATCGATTCCAACTCAAATAATTTAGTGTTCAAACCCTAACCATAAAAAAGGTTAGTGTTCAAACAATTTGAGCAATTAATAGCCACCTTATAATAATTTTTCGAGTTAGAAGTCATTATTATGATGACTATTGTTATTTGTAGTTTTTTTAAATATTTTTTGTAATTGTTGTTCAAATATTAGGAGTCTTTTAGTAAGAAAATTCATTGTTGAGAAATTACGAGAAATCGGAAATTTTTTCATAATTTGTCAACTTAAAAAAGATTTTTATTGTAATTAAATCATGGTTAAAGGGGATAATTCCTAAGTATTTCAATTATAAAAGACAGTGTAGTAGATGATTATCCTATCCCCAAACATTGTGACCTATCAGGATATGTGGCCTTTTACAGGTTTCATGCTTTGTCTCTCCGTGGTCCCTTATTTCATTATTCCTCTTTATTTTTATTTTCTCAGGTCAGTTTAATGCCTCTATTTTTTTAAAAAATTTTAGTTATATATTTCCATTGTGTTTTTAGTACCATTGAAATTTATATGAGAGGAAATATGACAACAATATATGTTTCTATTTTTCTTTTGAGTATATCAGCTGAAAATTTAACAATATGTGTTCGTATGCATGTGGATATCAATGCGTACATAACATGACATTAATATAATAATTTGATTTTTTTTTTTTAAATTCTCTACATGAGAATTGAGAAGTATCTGACACGATAGGATACGATGAAATAATATTTTTAAAGATATTCGTATATCAAAAATTAAGGGATAAATTAAATATAGCCAAAGTGTATTTATATAATCAGATCACTGCAGACATTAATTATTTTTTATCGAGATGATATTTTTAGTGGAGACAAAAACAAACGAAGTTTCAAGAACTACACGATTAAATGATTAATTATAATTTTAATATTACCAATGGATTAATTTTTAATTAATTAATATGATCCTTTTCTCTGTTGAGTGAGTAATTTAAAAGTTGGGAGAAAAGCCAAAAGCTACGAGCCACAGCCCAAACACATTTATTAAAAACCAAACCTATTTTTGCCCCTACTTATTCGAATAATTTTTGTATTTTAAAGTTTAACATAAGGTCAAAAGTGTATGCTTTTTAGCTGCTAGGATCTCTACTTGGATATGAAGGAATATCTATGATATAGATACGGTAATATGGATATAATAACACTATATGAATATGGTAAGACAATTTCTTTAAAAAAAGAAAATTTACGTGAAAATGTTCAATAGAACATGACACGATAAAAATTATATACTTCCGCCCCTTAATTTAGCCATCGATACTGACGTGGCACGTACCCGCTGTCGAGTTTGGCCAATCACCTTGCTCCACGTGTATGATCGAAGGTCATGTCCTGGTCGCGATTCGATCGGAGCTTACCTCTCGACCATCACGCTCGAAGACCCATTTACCCCACATAAGTTACCGCGTAGATCGTCGACCCACAGTCGGACCTCCAGGCCGCTACGGGCGACCCAGACCCCTCGACCGGCCAGCGCACTGTTCCACTAGCAAGAAAGAGTGGCCGACCACGCATTTAATGCACGGTCTTAATGGGGCACCTGTCAGCTCCCCACGCCAACACGTCGAGGCGGTAACTTCTCTCTCCTCACAGTATAAATAGTCCCTCCTCATTTATTGCACGGTAAGTTTTCCCACCTAACTCTTTTCACCGCTCAATTACTTCGACCATCTTCATCGAACCTGACTTGAGCGTCGGAGTACCAACCCGGGTCTCACACCCACCTTTCCCGAGTTGGTCCCGGAGCTCACGTTTACCTCGATCTGTGCAGATTTCGAGTAGTCAAACGGCCGTTCCCCCTCAACAAATAGAGTGACCGCGTCGGATCTCTCGATCGGACATCAGGCAGAGATCTGGCTCGATCATTTGGCGCCGTCTGTGGGAACCGCAACAGTAAGCCATCGAACATGACTGCCCACAATATCACCAACAATCGCTTATTCGACGAGAATGGTCAGGAAGTCATTCCTCAGATTCCTTTGCAAGTTGTTGCACCTACAGTCATCGCACCACAACTAGTCTACTCGACGCCCAAGTTAGATAAATACTTAAAAACTTGTCGAGATGAAGCTGTAACTGCAGCTGTAGAAGGGAGAGAACCACGGATGCCGGAGTGCCCCCAAACTCGACCGGTGGAGGTCATTCAGCCTGTAATGAATCATCCTGGGTATGTACAACCGTTGCATTATCAACCACCTATCGGATATTGGGCTGGAATTGGACAAACTATACACCCTCAATCTCAGCATCAGCAGCCACAACCTGCACAGGAAAGTGCCAGAAGGCTAGTTCAAGATCGCTTGTCCTTTCGACCGAACGATGAAGTCGACTCTAGGACCCCCACTGACACCAGGATACGTCGAAATGACGACCATCGAGGACAAAGTGTATCCCGACAAAGATCTCGACCGTCTCATTCTCGAGGAAAGAATAACGACCAAAGGGAACGAGGTTCCTTCCAGCGTGATAAATCCCCTCACAGTTCGAGTGGGATCTTTAGCCGACTCGGGCCCCAAGGTCGAGTTAACCAGATCAGGAGATCAAATAGAGGGCACATCGTGAGGTCAAATGACCTTCGGAATCAAATACCTCCCCATCCCAGTCGACATGATAGTCATTATCGAAGTGAGAGTCAGGGGTCGCATAGCCATTCTCCCAGCCGATCCCGCTCTACTCGGCGTCAACGATCTAGATCACCCCGGCGTACACCGTCGATCCCCCGACCAGCCCGACAGTGGAGATACCGCAGCGAAAGAGAAGCTCAGTCTCCGTTTTGTAACGCGATCATTGAATCCACCACCGATGAAAAGATCCCCACTGGGCTACCTATGTATAATGGGTCGACTGATCCTGAAAAACATGTGTCGCGTCTCGAGATGCAACTCAGCATGTTCGGTCATTCGCTTGACATTTGGGCTAAGATCTTTGTCACAACTCTCGATGGGCCAGCGCTGGAATGGTTCTCAAGACTTCCTCCTCGATCCATACCTACGTACAAGATTTTGGTTGATCGATTCAAGGCTCAGTTCTCTGCCATGAAGGGAGATAAACTACCTCCGACCTACTTGTACACCATCAAACAAAGTCCTAATAAATCTCTCCGAGACTTCTTCACTCGCTTTTCTCAAGCAGTGGTCAAGACAGAAGAACCGAGCAACGATCTCTTGAGACCCATTGTTCACAAGGCTTTGGTTAGCATTGAGGCCGCTCGATACATCTTCTTGCAAAAACCAAAGAATTTAGCAGATATCCAGGCTGCCGCCTGCGATTGGATGCAACTTGAGGAATTGGAAAATTCCCAAAGGAGCCCGACTCATGGTCGAAAAACAAAGACTAACCGTCCCATTAGGCAAGATATCCGTCCCAAGAACGAAGTACCGACCGGATCTACCCCTCGGAAGCACTTCACTCAGCTAACCCGACCGATCGACGAAATTTACAACGTCATCGATCCCGCTCTTCTCAAAAAACCCAAACCAATGCGAGAGACTCTCAAATCTCGAGAAACCAACAAATTCTGCAAATTTCACCAGCAGAAGGGGCATAACACTTCCGAGTGCAATGCATTAAGAGATGAGATCGAACGCTTAATCAAGGGAGGTCACCTTCTTGAGTTTGTAAAGAAAATGGACGACAATGCTCAGAACCGAGACCATCATGACAGGTCGCCACCCAGATAACGACAGGCCAAACGTCCGACCGAACGCGACCCGCATAACCGACCGTGCCTTGGCCGGATTGACATGATTTCCGGAGGACCATCTGGAGGAGATTCAAAGTCCACTCGGAAGAAGACACGACGGCAGCCGCCCAAAGCTTCTATGGGCCTCGATAAGTTATGCAAGTTCGACCGGAAGACGCTTGGATCAATGAAGAAGTAGCGTTTAGCGAAAACGATGTAATCGATGTATTGGCACAGTCGAGCGAGACAGCTAGCTGTCCTATGGTCGTCACGCTCGACGTCACTAACTTTGTTGTATCTCGCACTTTGATAGATAATGGAAGCTCTAGCAATATTATCCTTTACTCGACTCTTGTTCGCATGAATTTGCATGATAAATTACTTCTAGATCCTATTCGAACACCTCTTACAGGATTCGGAGGAGCAGAAGTCTACACCAAATGACGGGTACGTTTGATCACATCCATGGGTACCTTGCCCCGACGGGCTACACGCGAGATCGAATATTTTGTCGTCGAAATGCCTTCCGCATACATCATTTTCGGTCGGCCGGGTCTCATCGATTTTCGAGCAGTCATATCCACTTACCACCAAATGGTAAAATTGACCACCCCCTCCGGGATTGGGGAATTAAGGTGCGATATATCGACCGCTTGGAGTTGCTATTCCATCTCATTGGAAAAGCCCAAACCATCCACGGGGAAACATGTGCCTCTGATTATTGATGACCCCATCATCGAAGATGAGTTCGTAGACCCAGAAGCAATCGATCCAGAAAACTCTAAGAAAATGAGTTCCTCTCATGCTGCAAAAAGAAAGAAACAAGAGGATAAAAAGCTCGAGCCCATAGAAGAGCTTGAAGAAATCCAATTAATTCCGGGACAAGTTGAGAAAATTACACGCATTGGGGCCGGTCGAAAGGGAAATGAGCAATGCATGCTCATACAATTCCTCCGAGACAACCTCGATGTATTTGCCTGGAGCGCTTCCGACCTTGTAGGAGTTGACAGGAAAGTGATCGAACACCACCTGAATGTTGACCCATCCTACAAACCGATCAAACAAAAGTTACGTTCTCAAAGCGACTCCCGCAATGCCATCATCGAGGCCGAAGTTAACAAACTCCTCGATGTAAGATATATCACGCCGATCCAATACGTCGAGTGGCTATGCAATGTTGTCCTTGTACCCAAGCCAGGAGGAAAGTGGCGAATGTGCAACGATTTCACTGACCTAAATAAAGCATGTCCGATGGATCCCTATCCACTGCCCCGGATCGATCAACTGGTCGACTCCACGGCCGGGTGTGAACGATTGAGCATGATGGACGCTTTCCAAGGCTACTATCAAATTTTCATGGCCATCAAGGATCAACCCAAGACTGTCTTCATAGTTTTCAATGGCATTTACTGCTTCAAAGTTATGCCATTCGGACTCAAGAATGCAGGAGCAACATACCAACGGATGATGAACAAGGTTTTCGAGTCTGAGATCAGCAATACCATCGAAGTGTATGTCGATGACATGCTCGTTAAGAGTGAAAAGGCCATTGACCATCTCGACCATTTAAAGAGAGCCTTCAACCTCCTCTGAAAATACAATCTAAAGCTCAACCCTGCCAAGTGTACATTCGGGGTCGATGGTGGGAAATTTTTTGGGTACATGGTCAGCTAGAGAGGGATCGAGGCCAACCCTGCCAAGATAAAAGCTATCCAACTTCTACCGATCCCCAACTCGATCCGCGACGTCCAGAGGCTAGTTGGCCACATCATATCACTCAATCGATTCATAGCCCGATCTTCGGAAAAGAACTTGCCATTTTTCAAGATCTTGCGAAACATCAAAAATTTTGAATGGACTCCGGAATGCGACCAAGCTCTCGAAGATCTGAAGAAATATCTGACCTCCCTACCTCTACTTGCAAAACCGGTCGATGGGGAAACACTGTAGTTATATCTGGCTGTGTCGAATGAGACAATCAGCTCAGTACTTGTCACAATTCGAGATCGCAAACATCTCCCTGTGTACTATGGGAGCAAGATTCTCCACGGCCCAGAAGTACGCTACCTCGAGATCGAAAAGTTTGCTCTTCCGGTAGTCCACACTGTAGCACCCTAACCCCCTGGGCACCACATCCCCCGCACTATAGCCTCGATCCACGTATGAAATGGATAGTTCATACATAAACCAAAACTATAGCGAACGGGTGACAATAAAATGACGAGCTAGGCGGGACACTCTCCCCCAACCACACCAAAGCATACATGATAATGAAAGCGGAAGCAATTAAATCATTCGTACATATAGGTACCATATTTACCGAATAAATACTTATAGATACCACTTTAACTATCAATACATTATCATCTCTTAATAATATACATAACCATGTATCCAAAAATACTAATACCGATCAATAACATGAAATATCTCAAAAGTAATATACATGAAGGTACGGTGCTAGACTCATGAAAATGCAAAACCCGAACGACCGGACACCCGCCTAGCACGACCACGCTCAAAGGTACCTGAAAAGTGAAGTATCAGTCTACCGAAGACTGAGTGAGGGGCAATAATATATATATATATATCACGCGTCACATGCAAGTTGTAGCCCCGGGTGAAGACTTTAGAATAAAATAGATATATAATTCAAGAAGTTTAATCTTTGCCCGAGGTTACAACCAATCATTTTAACACGTTTATTTAATCATGCTTGTCAATGTCATGAACATGTGGCCCCGGCGAGCAAGGGCAATCTCCAACCGAACTCCCAATCGTGAACAATACGTGATCATGCTTGCTTGCTTGATATATACGTGATCATGCAATTTATTTAGTGCTCACATAGACAATTTCATGCTTGAAATCATGCAATAACCCGAGGATAACCCGACATGCCGGATTAATCCCCAGTCTCCTTCTTCCTCCGGGTGATAGCGAGTTTGCAAGGCTCGACTATCCACGACATGGTGTGTGTAGAGGACATGACCCTCTAGACACGGAACTCCTTCCACCACTAATCTCCTAGTGGCTTCGGGGGTGATCCCAACAATGTGAGGATAATTCAGGAGTTACCCGTCAGCCCTTGCTTTTCCGGTTGTCTCAAGAATTACCCTCGGGCCCACGTGCAATCATGTACTCGCCAAACATGCTTGAAATCATGAATTGCTTGCTTGAAATGTTCATGGTTTTGAAATCATTCATAAATATAATACGTTTTGGCTGAAAACTAGCACATAAGGGTTATAGGGTTCGTTTTACCAAAACAAAACCTCACCTTTTCTTGCAAATATAATAAAGAAGTGTTCTAAGGAGCTTGCTCCCCGTCCACGCCCTCGTGACCTGTGCAAATACGACGTATAAACATGAGACATGAACTAAAATGACCAAAATATGACGAACGGCGGAAATGTGTCGAGACGACCATGAAAATGCAATGTGGTATGATAACATGTCGTTTCACATCATATTAGCACATATTATAACAATTCGGGGTCAAAGAAGTCGTTGGATCGAGGGGTCAAAAACGTAATTTTATGCAGAAACTTTTGTTCTGCATGTCAGGTGGGAACGGCCGTTCCGGTCCCCTTTGTAAAATGGGAACGGTCCTTCCCATGCAGCCCCAAGAAACGTTCCAACGTTTTTCATTTTAAAATGCGTCTAAGCTGGGAACGGCCCTTCCGGCTTCAAGGCCAAAATGGGAACGGCCGTTCCCGGGGTCGGTCGCCTATTTTCATTTGAAAGATGGGAACGCCCGTTCCCGGAATGCCTTGAGGCTGGGAACGGCCGTTCCCTGTTTCTGCAATTTACAGAAACAGAGCAAAACAGGGGAGGGCTACGACAATCAACAACAAAGCCAACCAAAAATCCATTTTAATCAACCAAGTTAACAACTTCTGGAAATATGATACATATATGTTCAATAGACACTACTATAACATTTAAACACATAAAACATGTTATATCTTCAAGCTTTCAAGGTTTCATGTACATGATCATTTTGATCATCCAAGCTTAAATTTTCCCAACAAACCATGAAAGAATCATGCCATAATTCCTAATATGATCATAGAATCATGCTTTCATATTCAATTAATCCATCTAGCCCATAAATCCCAAACCCTAACTTGTACATATATGATCAAGAATCATCATTCATGCTCAACCAACCTTAACAATGGAGGAAATGGAGATAATAGGAGAAAATGATGATCAACTTTCAAAAGCTTGGCAAATTTCTTGAAATCTTGATGATTGGGAGAGAAATCACTCCTTCCCTTTTCTTCCTTGGAGTACCGAGAGAGAGCAAATGGGTTTGGTGAATTTTGGATGAAAAAATGGGTTCATGGAAGCTCATGGAAATGGTATAACGTGATTCATCCCATGGAAATGTGTGAAATTGCTCAATTTGCCAATTACTCCTTCAATTGTTTAAGTTATGCAATAAGGTATAGGTAGGTTTTGAAAGTGATCAATCATATCCTTGAAGAATCATGCAATTAAGTCCCCAAAGTTTTAAAATGAATATTTAGGGACAAATTGGTAATTTGAAATGCTTTCGGTAATTGTCTCATGCAATAAATATTTTTCATGTAATGAAATAATATTTTTGATGATATGAAATCAAATGATTTATAGAAACAATGTTTCATGAATTTTATAAAATTATGAATGCCACGTAAGAATATATTATAAATTAAAGAAATAAAATAAAACCTACACTCAACTCACACGTGGCGTGCTTACCTGATCATCCGGAAACCGGGGCGTTACACACACTTCCCGCAAACTTCGACCATATTTCCAAGCACACCCCATCATAGTTCTCACCGACCAACCACTGAAGACCGTCATGGACAAACCGGAGGTTTTTGGCCGTCTCACAAAATGGGCGATCGAACTGGGACAGTTCGAAATAATCTACCGACCCCGGGTGGCATATCAGGCACAGATCCTGGCCGATTTCTTGGTCGAAAAGGATCCTCACGCGACACCCGAGAGCGATCACACCGTCTGGACATTATCGGTCGACGGCTCTTCGACCGCTTCAGGGGGAGGGGCCGGTGTATCCCTTTCCAGCGCCAACGGACAACAGATCGAATACGCCATTGCTCTCGAATATCCTGCAACGAACAACGAGGCTGAGTACGAAGCTCTTTTAGCAGGATTGAGAATTGCAAACATGCAAAACATCAAAAAACTCAGAGTCTTAACCGACTCACAACTGGTCGCCGGTCAAGTCACTGGCGAGTACGAAGCTCGAGAGGAGTCCATGATCAAGTATCTCGCCTTAGTTAAGAAGGCTATATTGGGGTTCGAAGAATTCAAGATCTCCCAGGTTCCTCGAGAAGAGAATCTTCGAGCAGACGCTCTCTCTAAGTTTGTGAGTGGATCGATTAACACACAAGATCGGACCATAACCTTCGCGACATCCTCCGCCCGATCCATCGATCCAATAACTCCAGAGGTCAACCCCATCGATGCAGCCAAACCCTACTGGTTTGATGATATAATCTCGTATCTACAGGATGCTATGTCACCAGATGATTCGATCGAGGCAAAAAGACTCAAACAACGTGCGCTAAGTTATGCGTTAGACCAGGAGGGTCGTCTGTACAAGCGTTCACCCATCAGTCCAACCAAACGATGTCTTCGACCGTCACAAGGTCGAGAAGTCTTATCCGAAGTCTATGAAGGATCATGCGGAAACCATGCCGGGGGGCGATCCCTCGCCCATAAAGTATCTCGATCGGGATTCTTTTGGCCTACACTGCGCAAGGATGCGCGCGAATTTGTGAAGAAATGCGATCGCTGTCAGAGACATGCCAATTTGACCCATCAGCACCCCGCATACATGGTTCCGATCGAGTCATGCTGGCCTTTTGAACAATGGGGAATCGACATAATTGGACCTTTTCCGATAGCAACTCGACAAAGGCAATTCATCATTGTAGCGATCGATTATTTTTCTAAGTGGGTCGAGGCCTTGGCAGTTGCAAAAATCACCTTCTATGCGTTACAAGACTTCCTTTGGAAGCACATCATCACTCGATTTGGTATACCTCGAGTCATAGTATGCGATAACGGACCCCAGTTTCGAAGCTCAAGATTCAGAGCCTATTGTTCGGACTTCAAGATCAGCCAAAGGTTCACGTCGGTCGGACATCCTCAAGCCAATGGACAGGTCGAGGTCACCAATCGAACCATCATATAGAATTTGTGTACACGACTCGAAGCAAAGAAGAGCCATTGGGTGGATGAACTTGAAAGTGTCCTATGGGCATATCGAACTACCCCTCGAATCCCAACTGGTCAAACACCCTTCGCCATGGTGTATGGCTCGGAAGCCATGATTCCGGCCGAAATTATACATCAATCCCCTCGAGTGGCTCACTTTCACCGCGACCGAAACGATGAGCTAAGATCTTTTGATCTCGACACAATAAGCGAAACCAGATAGAAGGGAAACATGAAGATGCAACAATATCGAGCCACAACCGCTCGAGCATACAGCAAGAACTTGCGACCCCTTCACTTTCAAGTCGGAGATCTGGTCCTTAAAAAGGCTGAGGTCACTAAGCATGTGGGCAAGCTCGACGCTAACTGGGAAGGACCCTACCGTGTTGTCGAAATAGGCAAGAATCGAGCATATCATCTCGAAGATCTCGATGGACAACCATTGCCTCGATCGTGGAATGCTCACAACTTGAAAAAGTATTACTTGTAAACAAATTATGTAAATTTTCTGGTCGATGAATTAATAAAATTTCCTCTTGTCCTTCGACACTCATGTTATTCGATCATGTACTTGTGTTATACGACGCCCGTATTAAAGTTTTATGTACTTCGAAAGATTAGAGCATTTTGCCTCAACATCTTCTTGATTGTCGATATCGATCAACATGCAAAAGTTTAACATCAAAGAACTCGAGAAAATACTTAAAACATTCATTAAAATCCAGAAGAGAACTTACATAATATATTTAAAATAAGTGCATCGATTACGACTTTTTCGATCGCACCCTTGATACAAATTTGGATTTTACAAACGGGAGCAACAAACGCTCAGATTCCTACCTATTTACAAATGAATCTCTAGCCAACAACTACGAAAGCCCGACCCCAACAGTCGACACTTTTAAAATTGGATTCTCCCTAGCAAAGATTTCCGAGTACAGAGATAGGGCTAGTCCATTCTCACCGACTCACTTCTCGGCAACATATGGCCCAGTTCCCTCCTCGATCGGTACAATGGCCCCATCCCCAAAGTATTCTGGGCACATGTCTTTCGGGTCGAAGGAGGCATCAAGATCGAGCTCGTAGGTGGGTATGTTATACGGCTCCCCGGCCGCCCTAGACCGAGCCAGCTTCACAGCAAAGCCAAACTCATCATCATCCCAGTTTGGCTCAGGAGAAGGAGGTCGAGTGGCTGGGTCGACGGGGCGAGGATCATCTTGAAAAAGGTCGACCTTTTCTTGATCATAGTCCATCGGGAGATACTTGGCAGCTTGCACTTGGGCTAGACACAAGTTGAAGCCCTCCTCGCCGTCCTTGAAGCTCGCGATCGATACGGCCTTTTCATAGGCTTTGGACTTCATAAACCTATAAACCCCTCGACGCTCGAGGTCGTTCACAGATTCTACCAGCCCCCTCTTGCATCGACTCAGGGCCAGCTTTGCGTCTTTCCTCTCCCCCTTCCCCAAACCGCGAGCCCTTGTGTCGGCTTCCTCCTGGATCGACCTCGCCACCCGGACCTCGGCAATTTTCAAGCTCTTCTCAACCTCAGAAAGCCTCTCGATAGCCTCCAGGAGGTCGTGGTCAAGCTTTTCCTTGTCTTTGTCGGTCTCAGCCAACTTCTTGTCCTTTTCCTCTAGCTCGAGCCTCATCTTCTCGACCTGCTGCTCAGCTCTCGTCCTCAATTGCAGGTGTACCCACCCCCTCCGAGCCACCTGGAAGAAATCTTGACCCATCTACAAAAGAATATCGATCGTCAGCATCTTCGAGCCAACACTTCGCCAAATACAAGAAAAACAACTTTACTAGTATACTTACAGCAAAGTACTTCTGGACCCAAGACGCCTCGATCTCGTCGTCCGAGAATGCCCACCTTTCCTTGTGGTCGACTGTCGTCTGGATTGAACTATACAACGCCCCAAGTGCATTGTAGTCCTTGGGAGCAGTATCGATCCGTCTCTGCTCGCCTTTATCATTGACACTCGAAAGGCCACAAGGAAAGTGGGGTTCCTCGAGGACTAGGTAGTCGAAGAACAGCTTTTGATCCTCATCGCTTGCCTTCCACGGCACGACGGTCGCTGCTGAGGACCCGACCGGTGGCCTTCGCACCCCCGCCAGAATACTGGCCACATTTCGAGGTACAATGGCTCCTCGACCCTGATTCGGAGGGCTTGAAAAGTCTCCGGCCTGGACCTCGACGATCGGACCAAGCATAGGTGGCATGGGGAGTAGGGGGGTCTTCTCTCGACCTTTACTTTTGTCCGCTCCGACCCCAGACTTCGCCTGGCCCTTGGACTTTTGTTTTTTGGACTGGGGGGACCTCTGGGTCCTCGACCCCCGACGGGGCTCTCCCCCTCTTCTCAGGGGCTTCATTTGTCCCCATCGAGAGGACCTTGGGGAGTGCATCGACCGTTGCATCAGTCGCAGCTAAAATTTCCGCCTGGGTCGGCGGAGGCATCTTCTTCTTCTCGGCCGCCTTCTTCAGCTCGGCCATTTCCTTCCTCCGTGCATTCAGAGCAGCCGACATGATGCATTGATCTGCACAAAGAATGTATTCGATCGCAAAGTTAAAAAAAAAAAGAGAAGGAAGAGAAAACAACAAAAACAGGTAGATGTGATGCTTCGAGGGATGCGTTCGAAGTACCGGGGTCGAAATGCCTTTTGACTCATGGTGCGAGCCCTAGCTCGATTAACGACTGTGGAGTGATCATATCTTCCGACTCCACACTTCCCATCATCCTTAGGGCTGCCATCAAAGTGTTCGGCCAGCCCGGTTGCCCTCTCGGAAGGTCCGCTCGAGGGGCCCAACTCCATCCCGGGTACTTTAGACCGGGCCAACCCTTCTCGCACTCGATGAAAACAAACCTTTGTTTCCATCCTACCCCGTTCGATGAGGTTGGCGACCTAATGACCCGGTAGTTACTTTTGGATTGGAGCTGAATATATCCCGGGCCCGACTTCGAGCTCTCGGTCGTTAACCCAGCCTGGAAGATCTCGGAAATGCAGTATATGTTGGTCTTCATCCCCAGGCACTTCAACATAGCCCTCAACCCATTCACCATTGCGTAGGAGTTGGGCATCAACTGCAGATGGCTAATCCTAAGGGTATTGAAAAAATCGATCATCTCCTCGGAAATGGGCACCTTAAACCCATTCTTAACCGCCAAATAGTTGATCGCGATGCAATTCTCTGGCGGGTTAGTCATCCTATTTCCGACCCTGGGCCTTATCACTAGATAGCCCCCATATTCCGGAGCTCCCCCAAATAGCGAATTTTGGATCTCCCCAAATTTCTCCTCCGATATTGAACAAGTAATGGTCCGAGGGTCCTTCACTAGCCGACCCTCTGGCTCGAGGTTCTCCACCTCTTCTTCCTTCTCCTCTTCTTCCAATCGACCTGAAGTCTATGTCACCTCCCCCGATACTCGAGGTACGATTACCTCCGCTGACTCGACCTCAGGCAGCGGCTCGGAGACCTCCACAACCTCGACGCTCTCATCCCTTCCCTGTGGATTCGTCGACCTCGTTTCTATTGTGGCTCCCGAGTCCGATGTTGAACTCGATTCCGATGAACCGGAACTCGACCCCACACTTGTATCCGCCACTTCCTTCCCCTTAGGGCCAGCCTCCCCTCGATTTGTTGACATCCTACAATGATAGAATCATATTTTACTATTTGGCTCGGATACGAACAAATCGAAAGAGAGGAAGCCTTCGAAGAGGGAAGTGGTGCACCTCTCCCTCGAAGCGATCGAGAATAAAAATAAAAAAGTACAGAGAAAGGAGATCGAGCTAAAGATCGAAAGTATTACCTTTTGTTGTCTGAAGATGCGAAAATTGTCCTATTCTAAAACAAGCGACCCAGAAATTCGACACGCGAAAACGCTTAATCGATCGAAAATAGCTCGGAGCTCTCTTCAATTCTCACACGCAAAAGTAACAAATGAATTTACAGAGAGAACTATTTATAGGGGTGAAAATGGGCGGGAATCGAGAAGATGAAATGACGCAATGATTACAGCGGGTCCCACTCTTGGGGTTTGAAACATCACTGCCACGTCAGCCCTAGCAGATGATGTTTCGGGGGGCTTATGACGTGGCACGTACCCGCTGTCGAGTTGGGCCAATCACCTTGCTCCACGTGTATGATCGAAGGTCATGTCCCGGTCGCGAGTCGATCGGAGCTTACCTCTCGACCATCACGCTCGAAGACCCATTTACCCCACATAAGTTACCTCGTAGATCGTCGACCCACAGTCGGACCTCCAGGCCGCTACGGGCGACCCAGACCCCTCGACCGGCCAGCGCACTGTTCCACTAGCAGGAAAGAGTGGCCGACCACGCATTTAATGCACGGTCTTAATGGGGCACCTGTCAGCTCCCCACGCCAACACGTCGAGGCGGTAACTTCTCTCTCCTCACAGTATAAATAGTCCCTCCTCATTTATTGCACGATAAGTTTTCCCACCTAACTCTTTTCACCGCTCAATTACTTCGACCATCTTCATCGAACCTGACTTGAGCGTCGCAGTACCAACCCGGGTCTCACACCCACCTTCCCCGAGTTGGTCCCGGAGCTCACGTTTACCTCGATCAGTGCAGATTTCGAGCAGTCAAACGGCCATTCCCCCTCAACAAATAGAGTGACCACGTCGGATCTCTCGATCGAACATCATGCAGAGATCTGACTCGATCAGATACCACATATATTATCAAATTGGGGAGGGATCCATATAAACAACGTCGTCACTATTTTAATATTATGGAAAATCACCAGCAATTGAACACTTCAAAGTTGTAATCTTTGTTGCCGACGAGGGTATACTTATAAGTTATATCTGAATACAACTAAAAAAGTAGGGAAAGTCATTGCATCTAATAAATGTTTTTTTACCCCTATGTCAATGTGGTTCTCTCGGTGATTCTATGTACCAATGATCATAAATGATAGTGGTATGACTCGGAGATGCCCAATATCTGACAATGTACAGATATCACTCAGAATGTAATAGTGTATCAAACTGCTTTAATCCTCGAATAAAATCATAGATATTATAAGATTTTTCCCAAGAAAAATGATGTAATGATCTTACAATTTAGTCGTAGGAATTAAATTCTCATTGACTTGGAAAAACTCCAACTTCTTGTCTGATTTCGGACATTTCAAAGTCAATAATCCACACTACACTAGATGAGAATAAATTTGTTTTGGGTTTCAAAAGCATAAAATCCTAATCGTATCTAATGTCAATGTGCAATCTTGTCACGTCCCAAATATTTATATTTAATATATGGAATAAATTAACAAATTGCCTTAATTTAAGTAGAAATTGTTATATATTATATAGTTTCGTGTACGTAAATGTAATGCCGAAATAATTCATTAATTCCTACTTTCTTGATTAGTCTCCTTTTTATGGCTAAATAATTAGCAAAATATGAATGCTAAATAATTAAAAAATGTAGGTTCTTAAAGTCTGCCCTAATATGGGTTGAAGAGTCCAGTAACAGTAACGTATTAAGTCCAATTGTTTGGGCCGAGACTCATGTGTTTGAGACATTTTTCTAATAAATGTAGCTAATTTGGGCCTAGGCTCAAATGAAGTTTCAACATCAAACACCAACATTTTCAGCAGCGTGACATAGTTTAAGACCGTTGAGAGAATAGAGGTGGCTCAAAGCCACTTAGCTATCACAGCAATCTCACTGAGTTTGGTCAAGTGGAGCATCACAGGATTTGATTCTAACAAGATTGCAAGTTTAAATCCCCCTTGTCTTCATGAGTGTAGGTACAATGTAAATTTTTTGTAAGTACTCGTTGAGCTTGGAGACATTCCATACCTTGTACCGAGAGTATGAGACGTCATCCCCTCAACTTAAAAATTTTGCTTCGGTTGCAACCAAAAAAAAAAAAGAAAACTATCACGGCTGATGACTGACTTTGATACCGTTTATCATACTCTAAGCTCGGAAGTCCGCTAAATGCAAGTGCAAGTCTTCGATTTTATAGAGTATAATATGAAATTATGTATGAACAACTATTTAATAAAATTTATTTATTAATTATAATTGGACTTTTCAATTTACATACAAAATTTATTTCTTTTATTTTCTCAATATGGAATAGAGACATCACAATTCACAACATTAAGCCTAAGACGTATTTTTCTCTCTTCCATGTTAATTTAAATTTATGGCATAACAAATGTACCTACGGCAATCACACGACGTTGTGTACAATCTTGATAGTAAAACATAGTACATCAAAATCCACAATTTTGGAAGACTAAAAAAAGTACAACACAATAATAAAAAACTGTGAGGATTAGGGGCTCGATGGGAATCAACATTCCCCCCACTAGCCAATAATTTATGATTACGAGATTTCTTAGTAATTAATCAATGTATTGGAACTAATAATTACGATTAAAGAAAGAAAAAGATTATTATTGAGTTGATCTTCTCCAAATCTTGATAGGTTTAAGATAATGTTATTTTACTGCCACAATTAGTGGACTAATACTTTTTAGCTAGTGCTCCAATTTTGTATTCATATTGATAGTGTACACCAACTGATGAGACCAATTTTGGGGGTCGTAATTAACTTACATTTTACTTTCCAAATATTTTAAAGAGTCAATGGAATAATTCTTTTAATAAATCAATCGTACACTAATATAACTATATTAGTAGTTCGAGAATATGCTAGTAGTTTGATCAAATAAAATTTTCTAAATTTTATAATGTAAGATTTTGCGGGAGAAACTTTTATACTTTAATAGTCAAACTAAAAATATTATTTAGTTTAAGATCGATAAATAAGGAAATTCTCGAACCCCAAAATACATAAAGTCATTTGTTTTTTTATATATATTTTTTAAGAGGATCATTATTGATTCCCCAATGGCTCCCAATGAGATTCGGATGCATGACCTATCTATTTACGGGTATATATATTTATTATTAAATTATATACTTGTTTCTTACGACATAAAAAAACATACAAATTAAACAAACATTTTGAACAATGAAAATGACCTAAAATGCTAATTTCTTCACATGTGGGGAAAATATAGTAGTGTCTAAGAGTGCAATAAATGACGAAAATGCTCAATAATTTTTTTTTATTTTATTATTATACCCCATACATACGAGAAATTTATTTAGGTTTTGATATAAGTGGAAGTGGTCCAACACCTGGAAGTCGAAACATGTGGTGTGCTGTGAAATGGCCTGCAAAATTAGGCCAACAATGAATTTTCATCACATATTTCACAGACACGCATATGGGAATGGCAACCCATTTTCTGTCACTAATACTACTTGACAAATAATTATAACTTCTACGTAATTTTATCCATCCATATATGTATATATAAATACACCCTCGAAATGATCGGAAAAATTCGAACTCAAAATTATTAACTTGGAGAAAGACCCATTAATCACCACCAGCTACTACTGTTGGCTCTATAAATATTACTTTAACATCTGCTATGAATACATACATGGGTATTTCAAAACATATTCTCTTACAACCTAAGACAGGAGACTTAAAATTGAAGGAGTTGATAATAGTTTAGGATATTAGGACAGGAAGTTTATAGGAAACGTTGTCCTTTTTTCTAACTAACCACGATTCAATGCAAATATCTGCTCTGATTTGATGTACTTTTGTCTCTACTTTCAGTGACAGCTGATGGAGCACTGGAACTCGTGAATATCATGGATCCATGGCAACACATGCAATCCTTTTTTTTACAAAATCTAATAATGCCAATATTTATTTTAAAAATAAAAATAGTACCAGTTTTGTCTTTATTTAAATTTTATTTGTACGTGTTAATTGGTTCGATCTAGGGTTGGCAATGGGGCGGGTCTGGACCCGCCCCGTGACGGGTCTGGACCCGCTCCAGATCCATTAAGGCATAAATGGGTCTAGACCCGCTCCAGGACCCGTTAGACCCATTAGACCCGTTAGACCCGTTGGATCTATTTTTGGACCCGTTGGATCCGGATCCAATCCAGACCCGTTTGGACCCGTTTATTCTTTTTTTTTCTATTTTATCATATTTTTATTTCATTCGACGCGTTTTTCATGCGTTCAACCCGTTTTAGATAAGTTTTAATAATTTTAGATGGATTGATTCATTTTCGATCTGTTTTAACATATTTGGATCCGTTTTAAAAATTGCACTTGCTTCTGGTTTCAATTCCACAAAAAATATTATTTCATGGATGTTTTTTTATTTTATGTACATGTACCTTTTGAAAATTTGACATAATTCAATTCCCTTAATTATATTATTTTTCATTCTAGGAATATACAAACAAATATCTAATTTGAAATATTTAAGTAACTATGTAATCTCGTCTTTTTTATTATTATTTTCATTTTTTAAAAATAAAATCGTTTAATGTGATGGTAGAGTTATTAAGAAAATTCTATTAATACAATACGACATATTCAAGTATAAAAAATGGCGTCAAAACAACAACAATTTTCCAAACATTTCAACTATTTGAAAGTGGTAAGTAGATACTACAAAGGTTATATATGTACAAAATTAGGAAGAAAAGACAGAAATAAACTCATCAAATGTACAACATTTTCAATTCACAATTCACATGATAGCTAAATTAAAATAAAAAGTCACCCTTAGCTTAGCACAAATTCTTCCCACCTCTACAATCATAAAGAACTAATGTCACAAGGCAACATCTCACATTCGCTAATACTTTCTTCAACATCTTCTTCTTCGTCATCAAATAGGGGTGGATAAGTACCTACGAGAATTAATCAAAAAATTATTAATATCTTGCACAAAAATATATTAATATAAAAATAAATAAATTTTACTTACCCTTCATCCCAGTGGAAGTCCATAACCAACGTCGAGCACACATCAATGCCTCCAAAGTAGTTGGGTTGAGCCTGCTACGGTGAGGACTAATCAATCTTCCACTAGTGCTAAATGCGGACTCGGATGCAATGGTTGAAATAGGGATCGCTAAAATGTCTTTTGCCATCTTTTGTAAAGTTGGATACTTAATCCCATTTGTCTTCCACCAACCAAGTATATCAAAATCTTCACTTCTTGGCAAGACATTTTCATTGAGATACATGTCCAATTCAGACGTTTGAGATATTGAAGGTGTAGTCTTTGAAGCCACAAATCTATCAAATGCCGCCAAAGGGTCACTGGGGCCACCAGAAACACCAATAGTACTTCCACTGGATCCTACACCGCTAATATTTGAGCTACCTCCCCCCAAAAATGCAGTTCTAGACTTGTAATCCGCTAACATATCGTAACAATTTTTTCGAATTTCATCAACTTTGGCCTTTATTGTATCTAAATCTTCACCGTAAATCAATGAAAAGTAGAATTCCACGAGTTCCAATTTGAATCTCGGGTCTAATACTGCAGCAACTCCCATCACGACATTACAATTCCTCCAATATTTGTCATACTTATCTAACATCTTACTTGCCATATCTCTAATCATGCCGTGTGTACTCAATAACCACTCGTCTAATCTCAATTTGATATCGCAAATTTTTGAGAAATAAAGGTTAGACGTGGGATAGAGTGTACCCGAGAATGTGAGAGTCGTGTCATAGAAAATCTTCAACTTTTCACAAATTGTGACTGCATCCATCCAATCTTTTTCAGTAGGTAAGCATTTGTAATTTTTATCTCGAAACTTCAACCGTGGAAAAACATCCCTATACTCTATTGCCGTTTCTAGCATCAAATAGGTTGAATTCCACCGAGTTCTACAATCAAGAGATAATTTCTTCGTGCAAGCAACATGCATTTGATTCGCAACTTCATCAAAATTTTCTATTCTAGCAGAGGAAGCAGTCCAATATATAACACTATCACGTATTCTATCAACAGCATGCGCAATTATTTCCAATCCATCTCGCACAATCAAATTCAAAATATGTGCCCAACACCGCATATGCAATACCCTACCACCTAAAGGTAAATCTAACCTTTCTAGTTTCTCCAACAGAAAAGTGAGCATGGAATCATTGTAGGCGGCATTATCCACTGTAATTGTCGACACCTTTCTATCTATGTTCCAATCCATCAGTGATTCAAACACCACATCGGAGATCGCTTCAGCAGTATGTGGAGCTGGAACATATGCAAATCTATATGAAATAATAAAACAATATAAGTATGTATCCAAAATTACATAAATATACAATAAAATACTTTAACTGAATCATACCTCAAAATACAGCTTCTCAAATTCCAAGAATCATCGATGTAATGAGCAGTAATTGCAATAAAACCCTTCTTTGTATTGTTTGATGTCCACATGTCAGTTGTGATAGCAATTCGGCAATTAAGCTTCTCCAACAACTTGTAGCACTTAACTTTCTCACTCTTGTAAATCGACAATATATCCTTTTTTAGTGTATTTCTTGAAATCATCTTGAAACTTGGTTGAAGACTAGAAACAAATCTCCGAAAACCAACATGATCAACAATGCTCAAAGGATAATCATGTAGTATAACCATCTCGGCGAGTTTAGTTCTCGAGTCTTCTTGGCAGAAAACATGTGCTGCAAGTTCTTGTGGGCTTGGACGAGCAGGTATTTGTCTGTTCTTACAGGTTTTATTCAAATGCTTGCTCAAATGACTAGTTCCTGAGTCAGGATTAGCTATGAGCTTAGCACCACAATAGTTACAAATTGCATAATATTTATCGCCAATCTTCACTCTCTTGAAATGATTCCATACTTTAGAAGTTCTCTTTCTCTTTTCTCCAACGACAGACCCGGACCCTATTTCATCCTCACCCAATTCTAAATCATCTCCACGTAGAGCAGTGTTACTTTCTTCACGATCAAAAGAACCTTGGCCAGATTCCATATCACCTAATAAAATAATAAAATAGGGATCAACCATCAATCTATACAAAATTAGTTAAAAAAATAGAAAGACAAAGTTTAAAGTTGAGCATGTAGTACTTTAATTTCTAAATCTATTCAAAAATGATGAAGGTTTCCATGTTAGCTTAAGTTAAGGCACAAATTAAGATCAATTATAGGTGATTAAATTGGAATTTCATAGCATCTGTACATGACAATTGAATATTGCAATTGTAACTTCTTCTTTTTTGATGATGACTAACGAAGCATTGAAAAACTTGATCTTTTGAAGAATTGCACTAACCTCATTATTCAAAAACTGTGAAAATCAATTCAAGTCTTCCCAACATCACAGAAAGATTAATTTAAATACAACGCTCATTAAGAAAGATTAATTTAAATACAACGCTCATTAAGAAATCAAGAACCAAGGTTGATCTATAGACATCTCATTGCTAGAATCTTTGCAAACACCCCCAAAATTACAGCCTTATAACATGAACATATATAAAGAATAGGTAAGCTACATTCAAGCCAACAACACATAACAAGAATCTAAATCAGAATAATGAAATTGAAATCCCATTTTAGCTAACTCTTAAAAAAAAAAGCCCAAAACCTTTAGAAGTGAGATTTCGGATTTCCACAACCGATCTTTATACGGAAATTACAGGTCCCTTGGCTCATCAGAGTTCAATGTTCCAGCTGCAGACAAACACAATTTCTCAACGTGAATTTGAATGTTCAGAGCTACTACATCAAAAACTTGTAGTTGCTGTAAAAAATGTTGAATTTGGAATGCTTATAAAGAAAAGAATTACAAGAAAAATTATTTAGCGTCGGTGAGGATGGAGAAACAGGGTTGATAGCCATGATAGGAGAAATAGACAAGAACCTTTTCACCACTATTTTATATGCATTTTTCGCTAGAGTTATTAATGGAGTTTGCCTAATAAAGTAATAAAAACTCAATCTTGGAACTGGGCATTGATAGATCAATTTCAACATTAATATAAATTTGAGATCGAATTCTTCTGCGTAAACATATACACTAGGAACCCATCATTAACAATCACAATCAAGAATCTACCAAGAGATCAATGTACGAGTTTCCCAAAAATCATATCATATTCAACATCATAAATTTCAGAAACAATTACCAAAAAGGAAAAAACAATAAAACCCAAGAACAAAGCACTGGAGAAACTTGGCGGCGGTGGCGGCGTGAGACTGCAGCGATGTGGCGGCGGCGGCGTGACAGTGACGACGTGGCGGTGGAAGATAGCGGCGTGGAGAGATCGTTGGAGGAGAAGAATTTTCTGGCGTGACTTGAGGGTTGAGAATAGGGTCTGCAAATTTTTATTTTTTGTTTTTAAATATTGGAGCCGGGTCTGGATCGGGTCTGGATAGGACCCGTTAAGGACCCGGTATTAACGGGTCCATTTTGTTGGATCCAGACCCGCTCCAGGACCCATTGGAGCGGGTCCTTAACGGGTCTAGCGGGGCGGGTCCGGGTCCCAGACCCGTTGGACCCGCCCCATTGCCATCCCTAGTTCGATCTAACTACCTCAATTAATGAGAGACAAAACCAATATAACTAGTATTTGTCAATTATTCGCACATTAAAATATCTGCAGTACAATATTCCGCTATAGTCTATTATTTCCTTTTCACAAAATTCTATTACTTCCATCTATTATCTCACCTCAATTCTCATAGTTTTCAAGATTCATCCATACATAACTCCGAAGATATTTTGAGAACCAATAGCCTATAACCAAAAACAATTGATTCAAAACCACAAACTTATTTTACTCTTCCTTCGTTTTTTCGAGGGAATAAAGTTAGCTTTTAACAAGACAACTTTGATCACTCACAAGTCACTTCCATAAGTGATCATCTTTTCTTGTGGATTTTCAACTCATATCTTGATTTCTTTTCTTCCAAACAAAAACAAACCCAAACTTAAGTGGGAATTGAATATCATAATAGTAATTATTATTATCACAATTTAGAATAAAAAAAAAGAATGCATATTATAAAGGTGCCCTGAACAAAAGAATCTATCACAACATGCTTTTTGGTTGGTGGGCGGTGCAAGAGATTGGACGATCCTCATACGAAGTTCAGACACTAGTTTCTATGCTAAGTGCCAACTTTCACCACTTTTCCTACCTTTCTTTTTTATATATATATAATCAATTCATATATTTTTTCAAACTTATCTCGTTCAAATCGTATCAATTACATAATTAACATATATATATCATACATTAAGTTAATAGTATAATACGATTATCATGTAATTGTTCGAGTTGGATGTCCACCCGATAAATAAATTTGTATAGTGTGTGACTGTGTGTACATGGCTTTTGATTTTGATATGATGAAAGTAGTTAAAAAGAAGGGCAACAAAAATAGTCCCCTCCTGTCTCTCTAGAGTATGCTTTTCTCTCTGACTTGTCTGACGTCCCACCATCTTCTCTCTCTCTCTCTCTCTCCAATGATCTTATCTCCATCTAGCTCTTGTGTTCCTCACTTCTGCTGCTGCCTCAACCATATTTGGTAAAAACTATAATCCATTCCTGCACTACTGCACAATCTGTCTTTTCACCACTACCGCATCTTCAAGGTACTCTTCAAAACCTCTTCTCTTTCTTGCTTTTTTTCTTCTCTGATTCCCTTTTGGGTGCTTCTTCTTGGTGTGTGCTGATGATGGTATAATATAATCTGCTCTACTTTGTGTGTATGTGTGGTTTTGTATCTTGAGTTTTTGACTGTGAGATGTGAACAGAACCACTTGTGCTTGATGAGCTGATTAATAATCTGCTTTTCTCTTGTTGAGGGATGTTGAAATTCTTGTGTATCTTTAATGGGTTCGAGTTATATCTCTGGAATTCTGATCCTGTGACAAGTTTCGTGATCTGGGGTGTAGCTTTATGAGTAGGTTTATTTGATTCTCATCGGTTTATGGTATTGGGGAAGAGTGTGATTTGGTAAAGGGATACTGTATATTGCAATGTACAACCCAATCTTTCCTAAGTTCTGTTTTCCTATTTTCATGTCGTCCTGGTATGTAGTATGAATCCAGGCAACAACTGCGCAAGAATTTGGATTTAGAATTTTTAGATACAGCATATGGCTCTACGTAGTCTTGGAAGGTGCATTCGGGCGATGTGCATATACTGATGCAGTTAGAATTTTGTAAATTTTGAATTTGTTTGAAATAATAAAGGGTATTTCACTATTTGGAGAGGCGAAATTTTAATACTTTTTAATGAAAATACACGCAAAAAATGGCTTTTGTTATTGAGTTTGGGAGTTGATTATGTTTTAGGCTTTTAGCTTGATCCTAGAAGCATGTATTCTGTTGAAGACCTTTGGTGTATATGTAATAAATATGAGTTGGAAAAAACATTAATGTTTGCAATATTCAGCTATTATGATTTATGAGTAGATCTTTTGAATATTTATTACATAGATATTAGATTAAGGACAAACTGTATATATTAAATTAGGGACTTTCACTATTTACAACATCTTCACTTTGAGTATACACATAATTTACCATGTCTTTATTAACCTTGTGGAAACCTCAAATTGTGTTATGTAGTCCTTCGGTGTCTTAGAATGCTTTAGTGCAATGATACTTTTAAAAATAACATTTTGCTGTTTTGTACCGCAATTGACACTTGCTACAAAAGAAATTTTAAAAAAAAAGGAAATTGTATCGTTTTTTCGTTTAGTGTCGTGTCTGTGTTCGTGCTCATACGAGTTTAGAAGTCCTGCAAACTTATGTTTCCCACCAATATCTAAGGAAAAGACATATTAAGGCTTAAAACTTGCATTCTTGATGTCAGATCAGCTCATATAGCCACAGTTCAGGTTGTGTGGTTTTCTGAATTATCTGGAAACTATTTAGTTTTACATACCATATAATTCTGTGAGCACGCATTATGTTTGATTATATATATACTCTCACATTTTAGGTTGATTTTCTAAACCTATATCAGACGCTGTGCTGCACTTAGGTACCAAACAGGAGACAATGTACTATTATATCAGTAGCCTGGATTATGGTCTCGTTACATTATCCCGTCGAACTTCATCTATTTTTTAACGAGCACGACAGAGTCAGAAATTTTTATTAGATATCGACATTTTGCCATCGGAAGTTTGTGCGATTTTGGACTTAACCATCTCTACTAAATCCACATACTTTCGATGGCAATCTGCACTCGGATAAGTCTAAAAAAACATCTTGGTAGTTTGAATTTTTTCATCTAAACTATACTAGGCATTTGTATTATTTTCTACATGAGTTTAACAGGGGGAGAGTGCCCCTTCTTCCCCCGTCCCGACCCGACCTGACCCGACCCCAACACCACACATCGGTAACTCATGGTTAACATATTTTTGTTGCAGGACATTGCTCGCCGTCACCACTATGATGCCCCCTAAAACCGTCGCGATCGAGTCTGAAGATGAGTCTGAAGTCGGCTCCAATCAAGAAATCTCACCCGTCCATTCTAAGGAAAGCGAAATCGCCCTCCAAGATCCACTCACGCTCGACCTCACCCTAGGAATCAACGGCCATGATCCATCCGATCCAAAATGCTCCCCCGAGACCACCACCCCGGCGCCCCACCACCCGCCTCAAGCATCTCGAATCTTCTCGTGCAACTACTGCCGAAGAAAGTTCTACAGCTCCCAAGCATTGGGAGGACACCAGAACGCGCACAAGAGAGAAAGAACACTAGCCAAACGCGCCATGAGAATGGGAATGTTTTCCGACAGATACGCCAGCCTCTCGTCCCTACCCCTACACGGCGCCCAGTTCCGTTCCCTAGGCATCGAGGCGCATGCCTCGATGCACCAACAAATAGTTCAGAACTCGGAGAGGCCGGGGAGGAGTGGCGCCCGGTTCGTGGACCAAGGGTATTACGGAATGCCGGTGTACGTGGACTATGATGAAGCCGAAATCTCGTGGCCCGGGAGCTTCCGGCAGATCGAGGGCTCGTTTCCGGGCAGCCCCGGCACAACGGGGCAGGCCTCGGGTATAAGTTTTGTAGCAAGTGCATCAGGCGGGAGGATGGATTCCCCGGCGCTTCCGGATTTAAATTTAAAACTTTGATAGCTTATTTATTTTTGCTACGATGATTTTGAATTGAGCTCTTTGGTTTCTTTTTTTTTTCCTATTTTTTCTTGTCACCTTTTTTATGCATATTGTACAGAGATCTAAGTGTTAGAGATGAAATGTGAGATGAATTTGTCTAGTTATAGTAGTTCGAATTTTACATATATATATATACACACGCATACACACATATGGTTGAGATGGTGCATGGATTATATAGGTTCTTTGACACTTTGTGGATAGGTATCTTGAATCGTCGTGCTTTCCACAATATATATTGAAACTATAGTTATTTATATCCTGGGTTTTTTTATTTGAGAGTTGTTATTCAACCACTTTCATATTTCTTAATTATATTATATAGTATGATATGCAAGAATCTAATTCAATTAATTAATGAGTGATATCTAGGGTTAAATTTGCTTTTGTCTTCTCTCAATAATAAAAATTCTAATTAATACAAATTTGACTCGACCAATTAGATGACATGTATATTTTATAAAATTTATACTAATAATATGATTAATATAAAATAATTATCATTTGTTCAAATCGAATTCACTAATTTGATTCGTATTCCAATTACATGGTGGTGGTCTAGAAAGCACGGACACGGCAAAAAAAGTGTCCGTGCAGTGTCCGACACGTGTCGGACACGGACACGCCTCGGACACGTGTCGCACACGGCTGAAACGTGTCCGAAATAAAAAAAATTAAAAAAAAAAATAGGACACGGTGTCGGACACGGCGGGGTGAAGTGTCCGACAAGGCTCGGACACGGCGGGGCAAATTTTCTAATTAAATAAAGTTTTTTATGCATTTTTTAATATTTTTAGAATTTTTTGGGGTGAAAACTAAAATAACAAACTTATTCTAGGTTTTAATTATACATATTTTTTTAAAATATTTTATTTTATCTAGATTATACTTATAAACTATTTTTATTTTTATATAAAATATTTTAATTTATATATAAAATATATTTATTTATATAAAATATAGCCGTGTCGTGTCCTAAAATTTTTAAAAAATCCGTGTCGCCGTGTCCGTGTCGTGTCGTGTCCGTGTGCCGTATCCATGTCCGTGCAACATAGGTGGTGGTGCGATGAATCATGAGTCATGGCCACCTTATATTATTAAAGTCTAAGTTGAAATTCCCCTCCAATCTAATAACAAATATTAAGGGACAGCGATGCACTAGACTTTAATAAATGAATATATTTACTTTGCCCCCCTATGAATATATAATAAATGTATAGCACTATAGCTTCCACTTCAATTAATCTTTATTCAATATTAACTTAATCTTGTGATTGACATATTAAGCTTCTTCTACTACATGTGAATTCCATCATTAATTGTTTTCATTTATAACATCTTTATATCAATAAAACTTAAATATAAAATACTGACATGGCATAATCACACGAGGACGCATGACACACCCGTGTAGGCGCCACGTGGACTCCACGCCAACCTGGACAAACCAGAAACGGCCTCTTGGACAGATCATCAGATCGATATCAGGTTCTCAAATCATCAGATCTGCTTGAGGACACCAGATCGATTTACATATCACCCGATCATCAGATCAACAGATCGATCTGCCCTCTCCTATGAGGAAACCCACAGTATTAAGGATCCCGGAAGGCAATATCAATCTCCAGATCGATTACATACGTCACCGGACACCCGAATACTGTAAAGCACTCCTGTCGGGACACGTGTATCCTTCTCATTCCCTGGAACAGGCGTACTATGGCTCATTAATGACCGTCAGTCCCTGCTTTTACCCAAAGGGGAAAGAAGGTACAAACGACCCGCCTCAAGCCGGTTCCATCGTCCGACATCCAGATCGACGACTGACAACGCCATTAATGCGCACCTACAGTACACGCATTACTGTGTTATTTGGCCATGGCTACAAATACTCGCCCTTTGAACAGTAGTTGGTAAGTCTTTACTCCGCATTTAATTGCATTTATTCTTTTTCTAAAGAGCTTCATTACTGACTTGAGCGTCGGAGTGCCAAACTTGGATAAAACTCCAAGTTCCCCAAGCTGGTACTTAGCTCACGCGTGTTAGTGCTTTCAGGTCGATAAAGAGCCCACTTAAACAAATTCTTGACTGATTGACCCATATCTGACAGCCAGATCGACCACGTCAGATCGACCAGATTTGAGCCAGATCAAATACAATTCTTGAATAAATTATGCAAATATATATTCTTTAATGATAGACGTACATCATCTTAACTACACTTTGAGAAAGAGAGTAATTTTTAAGAGGCATAAATTTTTTAAGAAACAAAAAGTCAAAGAGCACTAAGAGTTCCCAGAAATTACCTTTAGTGAGAACAGAAATATCCTATATACCTATTTTTTGAAATTATTATTTTTCTATATTGTATTGAATATTTATATCTAACACCTTCTTTGATATTTTTTATATTTAAAAATTTAGAAAAAAAAATTATATCATCATGTCTGTATCGTGTTATATCCATATCGTCATGTCCGTATCCCGCAGTACATAAAAATATAAATATTTATAAGAAGAATAATTCTATATATATTATATAGTTTGTAAGTTGCAACTCAATTACTTTAATATGAGTCATGACCATAATACTTGGACTTTTGTGGCCATTTCATTTGTGAAACGTTAATCTTGACTTATTCAAGGGGTAGTTTCGGAATTGAACTCCAGCAAAGCAAAACTCCGCGTTGTAGACTTGAAAGTGTGAAAACACGAGAAAAAAGAATTCAGCCGTTGCAACTTGCCAAATATACGGACAGCGGGGAGAGAGAGAGAGAGTTGCAGTGGTGGAGTCAAAGCTCGAAACCTTCAATGTCTCCCTTAAGATTCTCTTGAATTCTTCGCGATTGCTCTTGTTTGTCTTAGAGCTCTGTCTCCGTAAGTTTTTCAGCTGAATCTCTTTGTATCTGCTTTGTTTATTACTTAGTTTTTGAGCTGATTGAGGTTGGCGATGGTGTCGGGGAGAGAGAATTCCGACGAGTTGACGGCGGATAAAAGTAGGGAGAGCCCAGATGAGAAAATGGAGTTTCAGGAAATGGGTATTAATTTTCTCGGAGAAAAATCATCTGATAAAATCAAAATAGTTGGTGATTTTGATGAAAAGTCAAAAAGGGTTTGTAATTTCGGTTCTCAAGAGCTAACCCTTAGCTATCTTTGTGATAATTCCAAATTGGGGTTTCCTGAAAAGGATGTTTCGGGTCAAAATCTTTTCAGTTCTTTCGATAAATTGAGCGGAAGGTACAATAAAGGAAAAGAAATAGTGATTTCGGAGGATCAAAACGAGGAGGGTGGTGACAACATGTGGGTCGAGAGAGATTTTCTGCAACTGAACGAGAACAGAGGAAATTCATCTAAAAGGGAAGCTGAAAATGTCGAGAATATCCAAAACGAAGGAGATAATAGGGAGAAAAAGCCAAAGGTTGAGTCTTTAAACCTCTCTTTAGCTCTTCCTGATGTTTCTCTCTCTTTGGCTGGTTCCAACCGTGTCCAAAATGGAGATCTACCATCTCGTCTGAGGCCAAGCAGAAGTGTACAATCATTTGGGCCATCTTATAACAACAATACACAAACAACTTACTCGAATGATTTCACTGCAGCTTCACTTTCCTACTCATATTCCCATCTCTCTCACAACCCGAGTTGCTCTCTCACTAGAAACTCCACCGAGAATTATGAATATTCTGCAGGAAGCCACAGGAGAGATTGTGATCAGATTTGGAATTGTGGAGAAGGGACCAATGGGTCCGTCCATAGCAGATTCCGGCCTAATGGAGATGGTATGGTTGCATTATCCAATCATATGGGCAATAATCGAAGCGGGTTCAATAAGGATTCTTGCAACAATAGTCTTTATAGAACCACAAGCTCAGACAATATCTCGTTTTTCCCTTCTGAGCTGCCAGCAAGGCCGAAAATGGACAACCAGTCAGGAGATTCAAGAAGGAGAAATGAAATTGGTAATAATAATAACAATAATATGGAGAGAGATTCAGAAGATGTAGATGTTGTAAAAGCTCGTAAGCTTTCGAAACCTGAGAGGATACTTAGAGAAATCGTGTCGGAGTCAATTCCCGTCATGGCTCAAATAATTCAAGAACTCACGGACGAAACTGTTGAGTCATGTAAAGAATACTTGAAGAGCATCATTCTTAGCCCTGATAGGAAAGAAGAGTTCATGGGCCTTCAGAAGAGGCTGGAAAGAAGATCAGATCTCACAAATGAGACCCTCTCGAAATGCCAAAAGATCCAACTCGAAATCTTGGTTTCAATTAAAATGGGGTTATCGAGCTTTTTAGGTAAGAATCGTCTCCCCTCTTCGGAATTGGTCGACATTTTCTTGCTGGAGAGGTGCAGGAACATCAACTGCAGGAGATTATTACCAGTTGATGATTGTGAGTGCAAGATTTGCTCTACTAAGAAGGGTTTTTGTGCCGAGTGCATGTGTCCCGTTTGTTTGAACTTTGATTGTGCTAGTAATACATGTAGTTGGGTTGGGTGTGATGCTTGTGCCCATTGGTGCCACGCGGCATGCGGGCTCGAGAGGAATCTTATAAAACCGGGAACGGGTTCTGAAGGGTTTTCTGAGATGCAATTCCATTGTCTCGGTTGTGGACATGCTTCTGAGATGTTTGGGTTTGTTAAGGAGGTTTATATGTCTTGTGCTAAGGATTGGGGTTTGGAAACACTCGTGAAAGAACTCGATTGTGTTAGGAAAATCTTTGGAGGAAGTGAGGATCGGAAAGGAAAGGAGCTGCATGTAAAGGCTAATGAGATGATGAAGAAACTTCAGAATAAGATCATTACGCCTTCAGAAGTTTGCAGTTTGCTCTTCCAATTTTTCAATTGTGAGTATTCGGACCTGTTTTTGAATTGCTTTTTTTTTTTTTTGGTTTTGTGATGGTGTTTGGTGAGTTTGATTTGATTGTGTGATCTTTGACATGATAGAAATATGAAGATGGTCAATCTTGCCATCGTTTGAATTCAAACTGGTATTTTGGAGTCTCAACTTTATTATTTGAATTGAAAGCTAATTTTTTTTTGAAAAATGGTTTGTCTTCACGATACATCTCTAGGTTCAAGATTAAATTCAAATTAGTTGCTGTTGTTCTAACTATTGTAGAACTGGAATTTTTTGCTGCATGAAGACATGAAGAGGGGTTGAAACAATGAGCTAACTTGTCCCAACTATTCTATTTATCAAGAATGTTATTCCGAGTAGAATAAATATTGTCATTTTTAAGGCTTGATTACAATCAGAATAAATATGTCATATGTTCTTATTATTTGAATATCAAAAGTGAATTTTCTAATATTCTATTTCTGATCCATAGCTACGGAGGGATTCCTAGAAATGGGTTCTTCAAGCATGCCTTCCAAAAATTCGACTGACCAACCGAACTTTGGAAAAAACGTTTCAGCCCTTCCGCTCTCCACCAACTCTCTCACTCCAAAACCATCATCCTTCTACAACACAAACACATCACAGGAGCCAACACCCTTCGATCACCATCATAACGACAACATCAAAGTTCCCATCATGAATGAAAAGATAATTGAGGATGAATGGTCGGTTAAGCCCGTGAAAAAAGACGGTTTTACCCTTCAGAGTCTTTCAAGAGTTAAGGAAGCCAAAAAGGACGGGTTTGACAGTCTGGAAAGTCTTGTAAGAATTAAGGAAGCAGAAGCTAGGATGTTTCAGAGCCGTGCTGATGAGGCACGTAGAGAGATTGAGAGTTTCAGAAGGATGGTTAGGATGAAAACTGAGAAGTTAGAAGAGGAGTACGCTGAAAAGCTGAGGAAATTGTGTTTGCAAGAAACAGAGGAAAGGAGGATGAAGAAATTGGAGGAGCTCAAGATGTTGGAGAATTCGCATTGTGACTACTACAAAATGAAGCTGAGAATGCAGTCGGAGATTTCGGGGTTGTTGAAGAGGATGGAAGCAACAAAGCAACAGATAGTGTAAGTTAATTTGACCTTTTCTTCTTCTTTTTTTTTTTTGGTTTAAATTATGTGATGTATAATGGAACTTTTATGACATTTTAGTTTGGCTATGTATTGTAGTTTTTGTTTTGAATTTTTAGCTTATTGTTAACTTGTAGTGTTGTTTTGATTTGGGAAATGTACCGGTGTTGACATTTTGAATGTTTTTGGTAGTTTTGTTAGGGTGAATATTGTGGGTAAATGGCTAAATGTCATTTTAACTAGTTGTGTTGAACTTTCGGGGGTGGTTTGTGTAATTTAGAAAAGTTCAAGAATTAGTATGTAGCCTTTTCAAATTGACACAAACTAATAGGTGATCGCAATCTCCTAAAGGGTATAGATGTAAATGATTGAAATTATTTTCCCTTCATCAAGTGTCTGGGTACGAGCCGGTTCGGAGCACAAGTTTAAAAGCCTTGGTACTCAAGAACTCAGCATAAGGTGTAAAATTTTCGTACTCAAAAACTCGAACACAACACCGTTGGAATAGTAAACGCAATTATGTAATTCGTCTCAAAGCTAACATTTACACAGCCTTTGCCAAGCAAACATCTCCACACTTTTATTGGTACATTTATTTCCAAACAATAGTATTCAAGTACAATCACAAAATCAAACTCCCACATAAAAGAATCCGACTCCCAAATCAACCTCCTCCGTCCACCACCACTCTCTAAAAAATTCCAAAAAAATTGATAAAGACACTAAAACAAGCATCAAATGAAGAAGAAACGAGTCAATCAGATTCAGATGTAACGAGCAATAGAAACGGAGAGATCGACTGTGATCCCGAATAGCAGAATTGCCAAACCGAGAAAGTTGATAAGATGAGCTTCATTGTCATTGAACAGCTTCAATAGAGCCACTTTCTCCATCAAACCTGTGAGAGCTGAACATATGGCCATATAAAGAAGAGCTCTTCCGCCGCTAATGTGCCACGGAACCATAGACCCCCTCGACTCACGGGAAGCTCCCGGTAGCAAGAAAGCACTCAAGCCCAACAACCACTTGAGAGAAAAAAGGGTTTAATAAAAGCTCGTATTAGATAAATATAGATAAAAATAGCGGGTTATAAAGGATGGGGAGCTATGATGCAGGGACACTTATAAAAGAATATAATTTTTTCGAGTCGCGTCACGTGGTAAATTTAAGAGAAAGACAGCGTCTTTGGCTGTATAAGAATTACCTGCAAACAGAACAAGGAGAAGGTGCCAATGCCAATCCATGAATGCAAGCTATACAAGTTTGGTATGTTGGTCATGTCATGGAACTTAAACGCTGCATGCAATCCAACAATCCCCAAAACCAGCGCCGTCAAATGCATGAAAGCATGGACAAATTTCTGCACTTGTCTCTCTCCTCTTACGATCTTGTAAGCCATCATTGCTGCTCAAAATCAACAGGCCTCAGTAAGTTTATATATATATATATACATATACATAGAGAGAGAGAGAGAGAGAGAGAGAGTAATCTGATCAGTTTTATGAAATTACACCTTCACCCGCCATGAAAATATATCCAAAGAACATGAGGAAAGGGTGAACCTGCACAAAACAAGAACACAAATTACATAAAAACCCACAAACATACGCTAACACGTTGAGAGATCAAAAGAATGGGTTTTCTGCAGAAGGGTCTACATTGAAAACAAGAAAAGGGTTATCCGAATCAAGATCCAAGCCGCCTCGATAATGCAGAAGCCAAACGAGGAGAAGAATTATTGCAATTACACCGAACAAATGAGCCAGGACAGTAATACCCGAAGCTGGCTTTTGATATCTCTTCCTGTGAACCTCGAGAGTATCCATAATCAATTGTACAGCAGAAACTAAGTTTTCAGAAGAAATTTGTGCGTGTATGTGTGAGTTTCTAACTGCTATATGATCATGCAGATAAGTTTATATCTATATGTATATATATAGCTTTGTTTAATTTCCTGATAGTAGCTGGAATATGTTAACCTTTGACAGGTTGCTTGTTGTGCTGGTTTAGCATATTTTTGACAGATAGAAAACTTTATGCTTTAGCAAGGGATATAGAAAAGTTGGTTATTTGTATGCATTAAGGAGATAAGAAAAGTTGTTTCTGATTTTTTATCAATGATCATCAAGCTTCTCTTATTCCATTCAAAATCACTTTTGAATAGTTTGTTCGAGTAGGTTGAAATACTAAACAACAATATTTGGTGTAAATTAGTAAGAGATGAACGATGTCAGACTTGCAACTGCAAAGCAATAACTGTGAAACATGTGTTGGATTGGGGCCCGAAACATGTTTTTAACTCGGTAAATGAGACGAGGGTGTAATATTTCATGTTGACGATCAATGTCCTATCAACGGTTGATTCTGAGTTTTTTCCCTCTTATGATTCCAAATTTTCACGTATGCATCCACACAGCAGTGGGGACATGTATAGGTCAAGGGGTAGCGGTGACCCCCTGACTTCAAAGTTACATCAATATGTAGTACCAACGACGCATCCATGGTGAAAAAACAACCCCCGACACCTAGGTCGGGTCCCGACTCTACCTCTACATGCACGCGTGTGTTCTTAACATGTGTGGATGGGAACTGACTTAGAAGTCGGTGAAAAGGAAAAGAAACCAACTCTTGCATGGCAAAGAATAACAAATTGCTCTCACTCAAAGCGATGCTGATGCTGATGCTGATGCTAATTGTTCATTGATTGTTTCTTTTCTTCTTTATTTTTTCCTCTTTTACTTAATAATTTTTTTTTTTGGATACAATGTTTTTTGTTTTGTGCTTTCGGTGAAAAGTTGAATCATGATAACGTAATGCTCTTCATATCCAAGAAACTTGTTCTCATTACAACAATCTAATATCCAAATACATGACCACCTTAAAATGCCTAATTCCACAATCTATATGTGAGAATCAACATCAACTATGACTTCTCAGAAAAGCAGCTTATGTGAAAAGCCTGAACAAGATCAATGCTGCTATTCTCTGCCCTGGGGCTCTTGGCTGAATTCTTACCAGCACTGAAGTGTCGAAAAGGGCGTTTTACGGGAGGTAATATTAAACCTGATTGTTTGTCCATAGTCAGAAGCTTCCCACACTTGCTGCACAGACAATCTTTTGGATGATTCAGTTTAGAAGGAATAGTACAAAAAACACCACATTACTACCATAGTGCTGTAACTAAAGTAAAACACAAAACATACGACAAAGAAGAAAACAAACGGAAAATTCACCTGCACGATTTCATGAACAATGATTTATAACTGCAGACCCAGTGCTGCGGAGAAATAATACAAGGATATAATTAGAACCTGAAATTTGTATTTATCTGACTAATTTTCATGTATTTGGAGAATACCAGCAGGGAGTGTAATGCTGTTTCAGGATTCACGTGTATGAAGTGCTGGAGAGCCATAGATGCATGTTCCTGCAGTAGTCGGAGTTTAGTTTTTAGTAGCCGAACCATCAAGATGGGTCTGCAAAAGGGGGAAGCGGCGGGGTGGGAGCTGTTGTCTTCTAAAGTTAGAGAGCAATCTTACCGATAAATGTCTAAATACATGATTTGATGAATAACCTCTTGCATGTAAATAGCTGCCACCCTTCAGACATATAGTGTAAGATAAAAGGATATATTAGTTAAAGTACTGAGAAGTCGTCCAGAATGAACACAAGCTAAACTAAGAAACATTCTACAATTGGCATTCACTAGGGCAAAGTTGTATTTCTGGACAAACATCGGTTTCTACTTAAAACATTTTTGTTCTGTCAGTAAAATTGACAAAACTTTCAGACTTTCAAAAATCCTAGCACAACCAAACTTAGATCTCTCTTTCCTATGGTGCGAGAAGACCTTCTTTGGTGGACAAGAAATATAAAACTACCAATGATGTTTCATCAACCATTCAATCAGTAGATAATCCATCGCACTTTTCAATTTAAAAAACTTAAAAACATTTGCAACCGGAAAAAGCCGTCAGCCAAAAATATTTCTCAAAATTAATTCTTATAAAACATCAGGTTCATGTGCTAAAAGCTTTATTAAATTAAAATTTGCAGCAGATAAACTGAAATAAAAATCATCAAGGATCAAAATAAACAGAACTGACACACATTAAATCACCTCATCAGGAGAAAAGAAAGCTACTGCATCAGGATCCATGGATCCCGCTGTATGTAGTGAAATTACTGCTCTAAAAACAGAAGGCAGAAGTAACTCAACCACAGCAGCTTTATCTGTAGAATGCATGCTTAAACCTTGTCTCCATTTGCTTGTGTTAGGGAAGCTGTGATCTTTTGATGACTCATTGGAGCTTTCATTTGCAGAAGAGGGCAGTGATGACGCCCGTTTTAACCAATCCAACCGCTGGTAAGTAAACGCTTGCAGATTAGGAACTTCTTTCTCAAGATGTGACAATATATCAGCTAGCGATTTTCTATCACCAATCTCTTCATGAGGTAATGGTAAGGAACTGGTGTGCTTTTTTGTGGCTGGTTCTGCAACAGAATCATCAGCAAGATGGGGGAAAAAACGCCTTTTTTGATCTGTAAATGCCTTAAGCGCCAATCTGCCAAGTGTAAACCCAAAAATCACTACTTTAGAATGACTATGATATAGATACACAATCATCGACCCTGTACATGCACATCCGGTGGGGGAGAGAGAGAACCTAAATAAAATACTATTTATCTTTTTGAATCTTACGGATTGTTTGCAAGCTTCAAAAGAAGAGCATTTTTGCACTTTCTGAATTTTTTGAGCAATTTGGGAGTGTTTGGAAATCCAACTCTCCTTGTTTTGTGTAGAAATAAGCTAGAAATTAGAAATATCCGATGACCAACTTCTAGTTTCAGTTTATAGCTTCTAAGTTATTTTCTTAAATAAAGAGGAGGTTGTTTAGTATAATTAAAGTGCTTCGGACCGTGTATATAGATCAGTGGACCATGAGAGTATGTACCTAGTCCTGTCAACTGCAGATGCGCCAGCCTGACCAGCTAGTTGACGTTTCCATGCATATGCAACAACAGCACCATCTGGACAAACCAGAGGCATGTGGAGACCCCATGAATTACTTCGTGAACGCAGCGAATCATTTAGAACACCAGAGTCTTCAAGTTGCCTTCCTAACAAATACAAAAGCATAGTAAGATGATGCACATATCCTCTTACTTCGAACAAGGCGAAAATATTTTTTGCCACAAATATCACGATGAAAGTGCAAACACACAGGTGAGAAATTAGACAGTTTCCATATGACTTATGGCTGGGCAAACAAATTACACTCATGATTCTAAAATGGCCAATAGTAAAAACACCCAAATGCCCTAATAAGATCTACAATCCATCCATTTTATGGAGATACAGGTCGACAAGGTAACAATAAATTACTAATACAAGGTCTGGACCAAGGAACTGAAGCCTTGAAGTAGAATCAGAAATATTTGCAATCACATGTGAACAGATTTTTCACAAAATCCAACTCGACGAGCTCAATTCCATGGATCAGCAATCATCAATTAAGGATTATCTACTTCTCACCACTTCAATTTTCGATCAATTCAACAGAATTTTAGGTAAAGCAATTCACGGAGATAAACAGATGAAGTGTACTACACACACCAATAGCGCGAAGGTTCTGGAGGTGGTGGCGCATTAACGATTCTTCTTTGAGGATTAAATTCAAACACTTGGCAGAGTGCTGGTGATGAGGTTCCTCCGCCACGAAGAACAGTGCTTCCAGCAGCCGATCCGCGCCGAGCCGCACATCGGCGATCAGCCGACCCGCCTGCCCTAGCTGCTCCAACGCTTGCGCCACCTGCTTCGGCGGCGCATCCCCCGTCGGCGGCGGTGCTTCCTGATTCGCCGGTGGCGCTGCTGCCTGCTGCATTTTTCTTCCCCTTTTTCGTAGTTTTCTGTATTGAAATTTGATTTCAGGCCTTTGGGGTTTGAATTCAACCAAACTGGAGAACAGTAGAAGGATTGCAATATTTCTTTACGAATGAAATCTGGATCGGGTCAACTCGTTCGACTCGATATCGGACTCAGTTTCGGATTCCCCTGTATTGGGCCTAGTTTGGGCTTAAAATATATTACAATATAAATGGGCTTATGCCCAACTAAGAAGAGTAGATGATTTGATGTGGTTGAGGCCCTTTTGTATTGGGTAATATGTGAAATAATTCAATTTCAGCCCATTGAGAGAACATATTTGTTAAGGAATTTCCACCCTAAAGGGAGTATTTTTCCTGAATAATTAACGTTTTAGGCTCCATTGGTCACTTAACATAGGTGGATATTAATCTTTTTTTATTCAATTTTGTCAAACTTCTTTTTTGTCCCTAAGCTTACTTATACATTAAAATAAATATAAAATTCGATTGAAAGGTGCTGGAATTGATTAAAGTATATATACCCTGCTATATCTTGCCAATATATATATATATATTTATATATATACCCTGCTATAAACCACTATGTATATAGTGAAAGTGATTCACATGAATAAATAATTAAATCCAGTAATCAATGATGGCATCGTATTCAAACCCCATTATATTTTTCATGATATTGGTAGGGTAATTATTGCTGCAATGGAGTAGGAATATCATTCAAAAATCCACTTGAATAAATAAATTTGTACTCGCAATGAGTATCTTCTTAACAATGAATATTTGAAAATTAATTTCCTATGTTGCATTGATATATATATATATATATATATATATATATATATATATATATATATATGTATGAATACGAATACGTATAACACGATACAGATACAATGATATAAATTTATTTTTTAAAATTTTTTATGTAAAAAATATTTGATACTATACGATATTATAAAATAATATTTTAATAGTACTCGTACAAATTATAACATATATATATTAGTTATTACACATAAATTGCTGTACAAGCAAACCATGCATTATTTGAGTAATTCAAGGAGCCTACTATATACGAGACCTCGGATCCCCACATGTAGCTGTGTGCACTTTGCAACGTTTAGTCTCAAATAAAAGCAAGGGGGTAGTTTCTTCGGGTAAAAAACAATTAACATTTTGCTTTCCAATGAGTTAAACAAACATGTTAACATTATAACATCGAAATAATATTAAGGTACAACTTGCAAAAACGATACATTGATACGAATTAATTATTTCATTCTTAACCTAATACGATTCGATTCTTGATTTAAGTATAAAATAATTTTGAATTCGTTGAAATATCTACATTTATCAAAAGGAATTAATCAATAAAGTTAATGATAGCACCTGAATCATATTGAAATCAGAAAGAAGCACATATTAAGTAACACTAAATATTCCACTCAAATATACTTGAATGTGTATTTATGGGTTAGAATGTGTATTTTGAATGTATTATTTCAAGGGGGAATTTTTTAAAACTCCCCATGGGTTTGAAAAGTTCCTTTTAGCTCCCCATTTTCAAATACATCATTTGGGGTTTTAGATACGCGATTCTGGGATTTAGATACGCAATTCTTGGATTTAGATACGCGATTCTGGGATTTAGATACGTGATTTTTTCCTTGTATTTCAAATACATAATTTGGGGTTTTAGATACGCGATTCGTGAGTTTTAATACATCATTTTTAAAAATTGGGAGCTAAAAGGAATTGGACTTATCATTTGGGGAGTTTTCGGGAATTCCCCGTTATTTCAAGGGAATTGGAGAAAGTTTTAAAATAACTATACAAAAAGTGGTTTGAGATGAGCCCCAATTCTTTTGTTGGCTCTCTTCCATATTTAGATGACACTTTATTTTTTTGGGAATGCACATTCCTTTGATTAAGGTGATGAATTGGGAACAAAATACTGTGCCTTATTTGACCTCAAAGGCTCAAACTAGGTGTATATGCACGCACCTAGGTGTACTACTTTGAGTATTTTTTTTATTTTTTTTATTTTAAGGAGAGGGTCAACTCAATTGTTAGTTTTTTCCCGTAGAAATTAAGTTGGAGTCGTTGCCATTCTGTAAACTAAACATTCATAATATGACTCATTTTGGTCGATACGTCAGTACTATTTGAATAATTGAGGTCAATAACAAGTTCAGAAAGCTATAGGCTTATAGCCTATATCTATGTTTTTTTAAATGCATATACACCACACCATGTATATACAAATATCAATATAGATACACAGACACGACGATACTATATATACAAATATAAATATAACGACGATATAATAATAATCAAAATTTATAATATAAATATCCAAAAAATGACAAGACATAACAAAAGGATACTTATATAAGTATCGTTGCATATAATTATCCATACATTAAATGGGCTCCTAAAATTGAACTTAATTTAGTGAAGGTGCCTTAAATTAAATCAAATAAATTGTGGGCATGCATTTTATCATTCAAGATATGCTTCTAATAACATGAATAATTATGGCACATGGTGATAAGGAATATTTCTAAAGAGAAAAGGTTTTAAAAGAAAAAGAACAAAAGGAAAAAAAAAGAAGGCCAACATAATTTGTTTTCTTGTAAATAAATTAAAATGTTATATAATATGTATCAATAATTAATTTCCCATTTAGATAGCTAAGTCCAACATATCATTTATATACAAAAATACATATTATATTATAGTGATCACAATTTGACTAGCCAAGCTGTATAATCATCATGAATTGAGAACAAGCATGGGGCCAAGACTCGAATTTCTTAGTCAAGTTTATATCATTTTGCACAAAATTAGTTTTTTAAGTGGTCACATTTGTCTATGTAGGGGACCCTTACCTAAGTATACATTCATATATTCCCACTTTTTGAGGGTCCCAATACATTATAATATGCACAAAAATTTATATATATTATGCACAAAAATGACATGTGAGGTTGACAAATGAGTACATGAATATGATCAAAAATGTCACACCATTCACAATCTTGAGCAAAAGTTTAGCCCATCGATTTTCCACTCAAAACAATTATAACTCCAACTCATACTTAACTGTCCCCAACTGTGAACAAAACTCACAAGTCACAACATTGCTTTCAAATTTCATTGGCTCTCATTATATTTATATATGAGGAAAATACAATTGACTTCTTGTACTACCATTTTTTTTTTTTTAATTTTTTACCCGGATTTTGAACTGCTTCAAATTGTCACATGTATTTTGTAAACAATTTAAAATTGTCATCTCGATCATTTAAATGTTAATAGGTGTCTCACTTTCGGCAAAAATTTAATAATTTTCGACAAAAAATGAGACACGTGTTAACTCCTAAATGACTGAGATGGCAATTTTAAAATATTTACAAAGTACAAATAATAATTTGAAACATATGAAAGTTTGAAAAAAAAAAAAAAATCATAGTACAAGTGATAAGTTGTTTATATATATATAATGTATGTGTGTGTACGCGCATACATGCGCGTTTAATCGTGAATATTTGAAATATATGCATTTTTTCCTATCTAAATTGTATCCACACTTCTTATCTATAATAGTTATATATTCAAGAATTCAAATATCAAATATTTTATTAAGCTAACATAATGAAGTTGAACGGTCAAATTACAACATTTTGTGGGCCGTAATATATTTATTTGAGGGAAATACTATGAAAAATTGGAGGAAATTGTGCAGTTATGTCACCAGTCACCACCAAAGTGCCAAATTAGTTAGCTAATAGCGTGAAAAATTAGTTAGGAGGTTTATTATTAATTTCATAAAAAGAAGAATAGTTAATTTGTGATGTAGGTTCGTAAGGGATAAGGCATTGCATTACATCCCTAAAAGTTGTCATACATTAATACCCCAAAAGTTGGTCAAGTGGTTGGGACTCAAATTAAATTCTTTCATAACAAAGTAACAAACAAAATCAATCCCAAACATTTAGCAATAAACGGGGGCGGACAAGGGGGGCCATGGGGGGTGGCCGCCCCTAAATTTTGTTTTATTTTTTTATTTTTTTATTTGTATATATATTTTGAAAATTTTATATTTTTGTCCCCTTAATTTTGAATATTTTAATTTTTACCCCCTTTATGTTAAATTCTATCTCCGTCTCTGATAATAAAGTTGATGAAAATTAGGAATGGAGCTAGGATTTACTATGAGCGGCGAGAATTTATAATATCAAAAAAATAAATAATATTATTTTTAGAAGTGGTGAACCCATAATTTACTTTAAAATAAAATGGGTAAAATCTGTAATTAGAAAGGAGCGAAAATAAAAAAAAAAAATCGAGGGATAAAAATAAATTTTTTTCTAAAATATATATATTTTTTTAAGATTAGGACCCAAGCTCATTTTCTCAATACATTAATTAGGTCTAGAGAATCGTTTTCATATTGAGTGCTACAATAGACAAACCGGAAAAATTAAATCATCTTATAAATGGAAGAATTAAGTTGATAAGACCCTAAATCAAAGTTTTGAGGACCATGGTGCCTGAAAATTCTTGTATGCACCGAGTGTGGATCCCGGTGTATGCACCCATCAATTTTTTATTCTAAAAAAATATATAAATAATAGAAAAAAATTTGGAAATTAAAAAAAAAAATCCCATTAAAAAATTAATGGGTGCATGCACCCACACCCGGTGTATGCAAGAATTTTTCCCATGGTGCCTACCAGAGAATATATGTTGCAGCCTAATCGTACATCATCAGCTCAAGTAGCACATCATTATTTAAGTTTTTTTGGAAAAATTAAATATTTGAATTCATTATTTATGTTACACGATATCAGTGAAGGAGTTGTAACTTATAGCCCGAATTAATCAATAATAATACCTGCAGGTATTAGCCATGTTATTCATGCGCTTTTTTGTTTTCCTTTATGAATTTAATGCCGATCAAATCATGATTAATGTATAAAATTTTATTTACCAGCAATAATTACATAATTAATAACTTAAATATTACATTTCTTATTGAATTAAATATAACATCAATACGATCTTAATCACTCCGTCAGACATAAATAAAATATATATCTCTTGTGAGTTAATAACAAGAATTATAATTTAATTTCTCATGTGGCCATGGTCGGATGCCTTCATAAAGGGATATAAATCAGAAAATATGTACAATAAATATGAATAAAAACTTTAAGTATCCAATATAAAATTTTTATTAGAATATATAAATATAGACATTGACGTGGCACGTACCCGCTGTCGACCTAAGTCAATCACCTTGCCCCACGTGGACGATCGGAGGTCAAGTCTCGCTCGAGGATCACACTTCGACCATCCCACTCAGAGGCCCATTTACCCCGCGAGAATTACCTCACAAGAGTATCGACCCAAATGCTCGGACTTATCGCATATGTCGAGATCGACCGATCATCTCCGACTGACCAGCGCATCATTCCACTAGCATAGTGGCCGACCGAGCATTTAATGCGAGGCCTTAATGGGGCACCTGTCAGCTCCCCACGCCGCCACGTCGATGCGGTAACTTCTCTGTCCTCTCCATATAAATACCCCCTCCTCATTTATTGCCCGGTAAGTTTTTCTACCTAACTCTTTTCACCACTCAACCTCTCCGATCGTCTTCATCGATCCTGACTTGAGCGTCGGAGTGCCAACCCGGGTCTCACCCCCACCTTCCCCGAGTTGGCCCCGGAGCTCATGTTTGTCGACCTTTGCAGAATTCGAGCAGTCAGACGGCCGTTTCCCCACCAACAAATAGAGTGATCGCGTCGGATCTCTCGATCAGTCGTCAGGCAGAGATTTTGGCTCGATCATTTGGCGCCGTCTGTGGGAAGCGCAGCAGGAAGCCATCGAACATGACTACTCGGAACGTTACAAGCAAACGTCTATTTGACGAAAACGGTCGGGAGGTCATTCCTCAAGTTCCCCTACAAGTCGTTATCCCCCCTTCCCTTCCGACACAGCTAATCTACTCGACGCCCGAGATAGAAAAATACTTGAAAGCCTGTCGCGATGAGGCCGTTGCCGCGGCCGCTGAGGGGAGAGAACCCCGTATGCCAGAATGCCCGGAGGCTCGCCCGATGGAAATACTTCAACCCCCGATAAGTCATCCGGGATACCTGCAACCGGTTCAGTACCCTCCGCCCGGAACATATTGGGCTGGAATTGGGCAGAATGTACAGCCTCAGCTTCCCCGACAACAACCATTACCCTCTCAAGGGAATATACGCAAGTCAGTTCAGGACAGGTTATCATTCCGACCCGAGGAAGAGGTCGATTCTAGAACTCCAACTGACACCAGAATACATCGGGGCGGCAATCGTCGGGAGGAGGATGAGTCGCAGCAAAGAACTCGATTATCTCATCCCAATGGAAGACATGACGATCGTAGACTGTCTGGATCCCAAAGAGATCGAAGCCCCACTCAACGCAACTCACCCCCACATGGATCGAACGGCGTCTTTAACCGACTGGGCCCACGCGGTCGGGCTAATCAGGTCAGAAGATCGAACAGGGGTCGCATCGTGAGGTCAGACGACCTTCGAAATCAAATACCTCCGCGTTCCAATCGACCGGATAATCGACAGAGGAATGAAAGCCAGGGATCCTTTAGCCGATCGCCCCGCCGATCACACTCCGTCAGGCGTGAACGCTCTAGGTCACCCCGACGCATACCGTCGGACCCAAGGCATGTCCGCCCATGGAGGTATCGCAGTGAGAGAGAGGCTCAGTCCCCATTTTGTGACTCGATCATTGAGTCCACTACTGATGAGAAAATCCCTACCGGACTACCCGTATATAACGGATCGACTGACCCAGAAAAGCATGTATCGCGCCTCGAAATGCAACTTAGCATGTTTGGGCACTCGCCTAACATCTGGGCCAAGATCTTTGTTACCACTCTCGATGGCCCCGCTCTTGAATGGTTTTCGAGGCTTCCCCCCGATCGATAACCTCCTACAAGGTACTCGTCGATCGATTCAAGGCTCAGTTCTCGTCCATGAAGGGAGACAAGCTTCCGCCGACCTATTTATACACCGTCAAACAAGCTCCCGGTGAATCACTGCGAGATTTCTTCACTCGTTTCTCGCAAGCTGTGGTCAAAACGGAAGAACCAAGCATCGATCTTTTGAGGCCTATTGTCCACAAGGCCCTAGTCAACATCGAAGCTGCTCGGTACATCTTCCTACAGAAACCCAAGAATTTGGCGGACATCCAGGCCGCCGCCTGCGACTGGATGCAACTCGAAGAACTGGAGAGTTCTCAAAGGAGCCCGATACCCAATCGAAAAGCAGATATCCATCGACCAATTAAGCAGGAGGTCCGACCCAGGCCAGAGGGTCCAACTGGGCCTACCCCCCGAAAACATTACACCCAGCTGACACGCCCACTCGATGAAATCTACAATGTTATCGATCCTTCTCTGCTGAAGAAACCTAAGCCGATGCGGGACACTCCCAAAAATCGAGAGAGCAGCAAATTTTGTAACTTCCACCAGCAGAAAGGCCACAACACTTCTGAGTGTAATGCTTTGCGTGATGAGGTCGAACGACTGATCAAAGGGGGCCTCCTCCAGGAGTTCGTGAAAAAAATGGATGACCATGCTCGAAACCGAGATCACCCCGACCGGTCGCCACCCAAACAAAGGCAGGCTAAGCCACCGACGGAAAGAGACCCTCACAACCGACCATGCCTCGGTCGGATTGACATGATTTCAGGAGGACCTTCAGGTGGAGATTCAAGATCCGCTCGGAAAAAGACGCGACGGGCCGCTGCTCAAGGATTCTGTAGTCCCCGAGAAGTGATGAATATTCGGCCGGAGGACGCATGGATCAACAAAGATATAGTGTTTAACGAGAATGATGTAATAGACCTACCGGGACGCTCGAGCGAAACACCTAGTTGTCCTATGGTTGTCACGCTCGACGTCGCCAACTTTGCTGTATCTCGCACTTTAATCGATAATGGAAGCTCGAGCAATATTATCCTTTATTCGACTCTTGTTCGCATGAATTTACACGATAAATTGCTCCTAGATCCCATTCGAACCCCTCTCACAGGATTCGGAGGTGCAGAAGTATACACCAAAGGTCGAGTTCGGCTAATCACTTCCATGGGCACCTTGCCCCGACGGGCAACTCGTGAGATCGAGTATCTCGTCGTCGAAATGCCCTCTGCATATAACATTATCTTTGGTCGACCAGGACTCATCGATTTTCGAACGGCCATATCCACCTATCATCAAATGGTCAAGCTACCCACTCCAGCCGGAGTCGGCGAATTAAGGTGTGACATACCAACCGCCTGGAGTTGCTACTCTATCTCGTTGGACAAACCCAAGCCTTCTTCGGAGAAGCACGTCCCTCTGTCGATCGACGATCCTTTCATCGAGGGTGAGTTCGAGGACCCGGGGGCCGTCGACCCTGAGAATTCACGGAAGATGAGTTCTTCCCATGCGGCAAAAAGAAAGAAGCAAGAAGACAAAAAGCTCGAGCCCACAGGAGAACTCGAAGAAATTCAACTAATTCCAGGGCAAACTGAAAAAATCACTCATATTGGAGCTGGACGAAAAGGAAAAGAACAGTGCATGCTCATTCAGTTCCTGAGGGACAATCTCGACGTTTTCGCGTGGAGTGCTTCTGATCTAGTGGGAGTGGACAGGAAAGTGATCGAACACCACTTGAATGTTGATCCCTCCCACAAACCAGTCAAGCAAAAGCTACGCTCACAGAGTGACTCCCGAAATGCCATCATCGAGGCAGAAGTCAACAAACTCCTGGACGCCCAATACATCCTGCCGATCCAATACGTCGAATGGCTGTGCAATGTCGTCCTCGTACCCAAACCAGGAGGGAAATGGCGAATGTGTAATGACTTCACTGACTTGAATAAAGCGTGCCCGATGGATCCCTATCCATTACCTCGAATCGACCAGCTGGTCGACTCCACGGCCGGATGCGAACGATTGAGCATGATGGACGCCTTTCAAGGATACTACCAAATCTTCATGGCCATAGAGGATCAGCCCAAAACCGCTTTCATAGTATTCAATGGCATTTACTGCTTCAAAGTTATGCCGTTCGGTCTCAAGAATGCGGGCGCTACGTACCAGAGGATGATGAACAAAGTCTTCGAGTCTGAAATCGGAGATACCATCGAAGTATACGTCGACGACATGTTGGTAAAAAGTGAAAAAGCAGCCGACCACCTGGACCACTTGACAAGGGCTTTCGACCTCCTTCGAAAGTACAACTTAAAACTTAATCCGGCTAAATGCACCTTTGGGGTCGACGGTGGTAAGTTCCTCGGATACATGGTCAGCCAAAGAGGGATCGAGGCCAACCCCGCAAAAATAAAGGCCATTCAATTTCTACCAGCCCCCAACTCGATCCGCGACGTACAGAGACTGGTGGGTCGGATAATATCCCTTAACCGCTTTATAGCCCGATCATCGGAAAAGAACTTGCCATTCTTCAAAATCTTGCGCGACATCAAGAATTTCGAATGGACTCCGGAGTGCAACCAAGCTCTTGAAGACCTAAAAAAGTACCTCACCTCCCCCCCTCTGCTTGCGAAACCCATCGACGGGGAGACCTTATATCTGTATCTAGCTGTGTCAAGCGAGACCATCAGCTCGGTACTCGTCACCATTCGAGATCGCAAGCATCTCCCCGTGTATTACGTCAGTAAGGTCCTCCATGGACCGGAGATACGATATCTCGAGATCGAAAAGTTTGCTCTAGCCGTAGTTCATGCTTCCCGTAAACTCCGACCGTACTTCCAGGCGCATCCGATCGTAGTCCTCACCGATCAGCCATTAAGAACCGTTATGGACAAACCTGAAGTTTCAGGTCGACTCACAAAGTGGACGATCGAGCTCGGACAATTCGAGGTTACCTATCGACCCCGGGTGGCATACCAGGCCCAGATCTTAGCCGATTTCTTGGTTGAGAAAGACCCACACTCCACAGTACAGAGTGACCCAACCGTTTGGACCCTCTCTGTCGATGGCTCCTCACCTCTTCTGGGGGGGGTGCCGGGATATCCATTATTGGTACAAACGGCCAGCAGGTCGAGTACGCCATCGCCCTCGAGTATCCTGCAACAAACAATGAGGCTGAGTACGAAGCTCTTTTAGCGGGTCTAAAAATTGCAAAGATGCAGAACATAAAAAAACTCCGAGCTTTAACCGATTCCCAATTGGTTGCTAGCCAAGTCAAGGGCGAATACGAGGCTCGAGAGGAGTCTATGATCAAATATCTCGCCTTGGCCAGAAAGGCAATCACTGAGTTCGAGGAGTTCGAAATCTCCCAAATCCCTCGAGAGGAAAACGGTCGAGCCGACGCCCTTTCTAGATTTGCCAGTGGTTCGCTGGGCACCCAAGATCGGACCATCACCTTCATGACCTCATCAACTCGGTCGATAGATCACACTCCACCCGAAATCAACTCTATCGATGCGGCTGAGCCGTGTTGGCTCGATAACATCGTCTTATATCTTCGAGATGGCACCCTACCCGAGGATTTGACCGAAGCAAGGAGACTCAAGCAACGCTCGTTGAGCTATATGCTGGACCAGGAGGGTCGTCTATACAAACGTTCATTCATCGGTCCGACTAAACGGTGCCTTCGACCATCACAGGGTCGAGAAGTTCTAGCCGAAATCCATGAGGGATCCTGTGGAAATCATACTGGGGGGCGATCTCTAGCCCTGAAGGTATCTCGGTCGGGGTTCTTCTGGCCTAACCTGCGCAAGGATGCACTCGACTTTGTGAGGAAGTGCGACCGTTGTCAGAGGCATGCCAATTTGACCCATCAGCACCCCTCACACATGATTCCGATCGAGTCATGCTGGCCCTTTGAGCAATGGGGAATCGACATAATTGGGCCTTTTCCGATAGCCACCCGACAAAGGCAGTTCGTCATTGTGGCCATCGATTACTTTTCTAAATGGGTCGAGGCGTTGGCAGTAGCAAAGATTACCTTCTACTCCTTACAGGACTTCCTCTGGAAACACATCATCACTAGATTTGGGGTACCTCGAATCATAATATGCGATAACGGACCACAGTTCCGGAGTTCAAGATTTAGGACGTATTGCTCCGACTTTAAGATCGATCAAAGATTCACCTCGGTCGGACATCCCCAAGCCAACGGTCAGGTCGAGGTTACCAATCGAACCATCATACAGAATCTGTGTACGCGACTCGAAGCGAAGAAAAACCATTGGGTCGATGAACTTGAAGGCGTCCTTTGGGCGTATCGAACCACCCCTCGAATCCCCACGGGACAAACACCTTTCGCCATGGTATATGGCTCGGAGGCCATGATCCCGGCTGAGATCCTGCATCAGTCTCCCCGGGTGGCTCACTTCCAGCGTGGTCAGAATAATGAACTGAGGGCTTTCGATCTTGACACCATAGATGAAACCCGAAGAAAGGGAAACATGAAGATGCAACAGTATCGAGCCACGACTGCTCGGGCCTACAATAAAAACCTGAGGCCTCTCCACTTTCAAGTCGGGGATCTGGTCCTCAAAAGGGTCGAAGTTACCAAACACGTAGGAAAGCTCGATGCTAATTGGGAAGGACCCTACCGTGTCGTCGGAATAGGTAAGAATCGGGCGTATCATCTCGAGGACCTCGATGGACTCCCGCTTCCTCGGTCATGGAATGCTCACAACTTGAAGAAATATTACTTGTAATTAATCGTTGTAATTTCTTTTGGTCAATTGAGCACCATGTGTAAATTCCATGGTCGACTAGTCGATAAAGCATTCTCTTGTCTCTTAACAACCATGTTATTCGATCACGTACTTGTAATTATACGATGCTCGTACTAATTTCTTGTATACTTCGAAAGATTAAAAGCAACTTGCCTTAAAATCTTCTCGATCACTATCTTCGATTAACATGGAAAAGATAAACAAACTCGAGAGAACACATAAAACAAAAAAGAAGAGAACTTGCATAATATATTTAAAATAAGAAAGTTTACATGGATCCCCACTCTTCGATCATAACCTTACAAATTTGGATTTTTCAACGGGAGCAACAAACGCTCGGATTCCTACCTATTTACACATGAATCCCGAGCCAACAACTACTACAGTCCGACCCCAACAGTCGGAACTTCGAAAAGGTGGGTTCTGTTTCACCAGTCCTCCGAGCACGAAGATAGGGCTAGTCCATTCTCTTCGACTCAATCCTCGACCGCTCATGGTCCGGTCCCTTCCTCAATGGGAACAAGGGCGCTCTCCCCAAAATACTCCGGGCACATATCCTTGGGGTCGAAGGAAGCGTCGAGGTCGAGCTCTTCCGTGGCTATGTTGTCCGGTTCCCCCGCCGCTCTCGACCGAGCCAACTTCACAGCAAAGCCAAATTCATCAGTGTCCCAGTTTGGCTCGGGAGTAGGGGGTCGGGTGACCGGATCAACTGGACGAGGGTCATCTTGGAACAGGCCGACCTTCTCTTGATCATAATCGAGGGGAAGATACTTGGCCGCCTGCACCTGAGCCAAGCACAAGTTGAAGCCCTCCTCGACATCTTTGAAGCTTGCGATCGACACGGCCTTCTCATAAGCCTTGGACTTCATGAATCTATAGACGCCTCGACGCTCGAGGTCGTTTACGGATTCAGCCAAGCCCCTCTTGCATCGCTCCAGAGCCAGCTTGGCACCCTTCCTCTCCCCCTCGATCAGGCCGCGGTTCCGCGCTTCAGCCTCCTCCTGGATCGACCTAGCCACCCGATCCTCGGCCACCTTCAATTTTTTCTCGACCTGAGAGAGATTTGTTATGGCGTCCAAGAGCTCACGGTCGAGTTTCTCCTTGTCTTTGGTGGCCTCGGCCAGCTTCTTATCTTTCTCCTCCAGCTCGACCCTCATCATCTCCACCTGCCGCTCGGTCTTCGCCCTCAACTGCCGATGCACCCACCCCCTTCGAGCCACCTGAAAGAAGTCTTGGCCCATCTGCAAAACATCATCGACCATTAAAAACTCCGACCCAACACATGAAATAATTTCTACAGATATAATTCCTATCGACGCTTACCGCAAAGTACTTCTGGACCCAAGACGCCTCGATCTCGTCATCGGAGAGCGCCATCCTCTCCTTGTGATCGACCGTCGTCTGGATCGAGCTGTAAAGGGCTCCGAGCGCCTGGTAGTCTTTGGGGGCTGTCCCGACCCGTCGGGGCTCGCCTCTCTCGTTAACGCTCGCCAGGCCGCAAGGGAAATGGGGTTCCTCGAGAATCGGATAGTCGAAGAATAGCTTTCTCTCCTCTTCGCTCGATTTCCATTGAACCGCACTCGAGGGCCCCGAGCCAGGCCTTCTCACCCCGGCCAAGATGCTGGCCACATTTCGAGGCACTATTGCCTCTCGACCTTGATTCGGAGGGGTCGAATAAGCCCCTACCTGGACCTCAACGATCGGCCCAAGCGCCGGTGGCATCGGAAGCAGTGGGCTCTTCTCTCGACCCGTATTTTTATCGGCCCCGGCCCCAGACTTGGCCTGGCCTTTTGTTTTTTGCTTTTTGGATTGGGGGGCTCCGTGGTCCTTGTCGGTGGAAGAGCCCCGACCCCTCTTCTCAGGAGCGTCCTTGGTCCTCAACGCCAGAACGTCCGGGAGCGCCTCGACCGTTGCATCGATTGATGCAGACGTCTCGGCTTGAGTAGGAGGGGGCATCTTCTTCTTCTCGGCCGCCTTCTTTAGCTCGGCCATCTCCTTCCTCCTGGCATTCAGTGCAGCCGACATAATGTATTGCTCTGCACAAAAAGACGCTCGATTACAAAACAGAACGACAACAACAAAAGCAAGCATAAAGGAAAACAACAACAAGTAAATGGTCGAGATGTCTCGAGGGGTTCGTCCGGAATACCAGGGTCGAGATGTTTTCTAACTCCTGGCGCGAGCCCCAGCTCGATTAATGACTGTGGAGCCACCATGTCCTCCGACTCCACACTTCCCATCTTCCTCAAGGCCGCCATCAAGGTGTTGGGCCAACCCGGATGCCCCCTCGGAAGGTCTGATCGAGCAACCCAGCTCCATCCCGGATATTTCAGACCGGGCCACCCCTTTTCACTCTCGATAAAAACAAATCTTTGCTTCCATCCCTTGCCATTCGATGAGGTAGGCGACCTAACAATCCGATAATTACTCTTCGATTGCAGCTGAATGTATCCCGGGCCAGACTTCGAGGTCTCGGTCGTTAAGCCGGCTTGGAAGATCTCGGAAATGCAATAGATGTTGACCTTCATTCCCAAGCATTTCAACAAGGCCCTCAATCCGTTCACCATGGCGTAGGAGTTGGGCATCAACTGCAATGGGCTAATCCTAAGGGTATTGAAGAAACCGACCATCTCCTCGGGAATGGGCACCCTAAACCCATTTTTGACCGCCAAATAATTGACCGCAATACAGTTGGGCGGTGGGTCGGTCATGCGATCTCCTGATTGGGGCCTAATCACTCGATAACCCCCATACTCCGGGGCCCCCCCAAATAACCAATTCTGAACCTCTCCAAGCTTGTCCTCGGATATCGAGCAGGTAATGGCTCGAGGGTCGTTTTGTAGCCAACCCTCTGGCTCTAAATTCTCCATATCCTCATCTTCCTCCTCCTCTAGTCGACCTGAAGTCGACGCCTCCTCCCCAGACTCCCGAGGTACTGACACCACTGTTGTCTCATCCTCGGACAGAGGCTCTGAGACCTCTACAACCTCGACGAACTCATCCCCCCCTTGAGGATTCGTCGACCTCGTCTCCATGGTCTCGCCGGAATCTGACGTCGAACTCGACCCTGATGTGTCCGAACTCGACCTATCACTCGCGGTCACCACTTCCTCCACTCCGGGGCCAGTCTCCACTCGATTTGTTGACATCCTACAGGGCAAAAACCTCATTTTCATGGTGTGGCTCGGATACAAACAAATCGAGGGAGAGGAAGCCTTCGAAGAGGGAAGTGGTACACCTCTCCCTCGAGGCAAGCGAAAAGAAAAATAAAAGGCACAGAGAAAGAAAATCGAGCAAAAGATCGGAAATGTTACCTTTTGTTTTCTGAAGATCCGAACGGTCCTTTTGTAAAGCAAACGACCTCGAGATTCAGCACACAAAGAACTCTTTATCGATCGAAAATGGCTCGGAACTCTCTTCAATTCTCTGTCGCAAAAGTAACAAATGAATTTACAGAGGGAACTATTTATAAGGATAAAAATGAGCGGGAATCGAGAAGGTGAAACGGCGTAATAATTACAGCGGGTCCCACTCTTGGGATTCGAAACGCCTCTGCCACGTCAGCCCTAGCAGATGACGTTTCGGGGGGCTTATGACGTGGCACGTACCCGCTGTCGACCTAAGCCAATCACCTTGCCCCACGTGGACGATCGGAGGTCAAGTCTCGCTCGAGGATCACACTTCGACCATCCCACTCAGAGGCCCATTTACCCCGCGAGAATTACCTCACAAGAGTATCGACCCAAATGCTCGGACTTATCGCATATGTCGAGATCGACCGATCATCTCCGACTGACCAGCGCATCATTCCACTAGCATAGTGGCCGACCGAGCATTTAATGCGAGGCCTTAATGGGGCACCTGTCAGCTCCCCACGCCGCCACGTCGATGCGGTAACTTCTCTGTCCTCTCCATATAAATACCCCCTCCTCATTTATTGCCCGGTAAGTTTTTCTACCTAACTCTTTTCACCACTCAACCTCTCCGATCGTCTTCATCGATCCTGACTTGAGCGTCGGAGTGCCAACCCGGGTCTCACCCCCACCTTCCCCGAGTTGGCCCCGGAGCTCATGTTTGTCGACCTTTGCAGAATTCGAGCAGTCAGACGGCCGTTTCCCCACCAACAAATAGAGTGATCGCGTCGGATCTCTCGATCAGTCGTCAGGCAGAGATTTTGGCTCGATCAGACATAATATAATACGAAAACAATATATATATATATATATATATATATATATATATATATATATTTTAAAATTTTTATATAAAAATATTTGATACAATGTTCGATACGAAAACTATCGAATAATAAGAAAAAGGAAAAGGGGGTGATGGGGGCTGCATTCGTGTGTGGATAAACCTGAATTCGGCGCTACATCACAGCCTTGCGTGTCCATCCATATCCAACTCATATCATAATAAACCGTTCCCCATCTTACACGTGTCCATCACATTGATTTCTTATATATATATATATTTTTTGGTCCTCCAAGAAGCACCCGCTTGCTTAGCCCTTCTCTCTGTTGATCAACTCCCGCAACTTGGCGGGTTCAGCATCCCACTCTTTCCTAGCCACATCAATAGCATGTCCAAGACCCGCCAGACAATCAGCATGCGCGTTGTAGCACCCTAACCCCCTGGGCACCACATCCCCCGCACTATAGCCTCGATCCACGTATGAAATGGAAAGTTCATACATAAACCAAAACTATAGCGAACGGGTGGCAATAAAAATGACGAGCTAGGCGGGACACTCTCCCCAACAACATCAAAGCGAACATGATAATGAAAGCGGAAGCAATTAAATCATTCGTACATATAGGTACCATATTTACCGAATAAATACTTATAGATACCAATTTAACTATCAATACATTATCATCTCTTAATAATATACATAACCATGTATCCAAAAATACTAATACCGATCAATAACATGAAATATCTCAAAAGTAATATACATGAAGGTACGGTGCTAGACTCATGAAAATGCAAAACTCGAACGACCGGACACCCGCCTAGCACGACCACGCTCAAAGGTACCTGAAAAGTGAAGTATCAGTCTACCGAAGACTGAGTGAGGGGCAATAATATATATATATATATCACGCGTCACATGCAAGTTGTAGCCCCGGGTGAAGACTTTAGAATAAAATAGATATATAATTCAAGAAGTTTAATCTTTGCCCGAGGTTACAATCAATCATTTTAACACGTTTATTTAATCATGCTTGTCAATGTCATGGACATGTGGCCCCGGCGAGCAAGGGCAATCTCCAACCGAACTCCCAATCGTGAACAATACGTGATCATGCTTGCTTGCTTGATATATACGTGATCATGCAATTTATTTAGTGCTCACATAGACAATTTCATGCTTGAAATCATGCAATAACCCGAGGATAACCCGACATGCCGGATTAATCCCCAGTCTCCTTCTTCCTCCGGGTGATAGCGAGTTTGCAAGGCTCGACTATCCACGACATGGTGTGTGTAGAGGACATGACCCTCTAGACACGGAACTCCTTCCACCACTAATCTCCTAGTGGCTTCGGGGGTGATCCCAACAATGTAAGGATAATTCAGGAGTTACCCGTCAGCCCTTGCTTTCCCGGTTGGCTCAAGAATTACCCTCGGGCCCACGTGCAATCATGTACTCGCCAAACATGCTTGAAATCATGAATTGCTTGCTTGAAATGTTCATGGTTTTGAAATCATTCATAATTATAATACGCTTTGGCCGAAAACTAGCACATAAGGGTTATAGGGTTCGTTTTACCAAAACAAAACCTCACATTTTCTTGCAAATATAATAAAGAAGTGTTCTAAGGAGCTTGCTCCCCGTCCACGCCCTCGTGACCTGTGCAAATACGACATATAAACATGAGACATGAACTAAAATGACCAAAATATGACGAACGGCGGAAATGTGTCGAGACGACCATGAAAATGCAATGTGGTATGATAACATGTCGTTTCACATCATATTAGCACATATTATAGCAATTCGGGGTCAAAGAAGTCGTTGGATCGAGGGGTCAAAAACGTAATTTTATGCAGAAACTTTTGTTCTGCATGTCAGGTGGGAACGGCCGTTCCGGTCCCCTTTGTAAAATGGGAACGGTCGTTCCCATGCAGCCCCAAGAAACGTTCCAACGTTTTTCATTTTAAAATGCGTCTAAGCTGGGAACGGCCCTTCCGGCACAAGGCCAAAATGGGAACGGCCGTTCCCATGCTCGGCCGCCTAAATTTTGGAAAGGGATGGGAACGCCCGTTCCCACAATGCCTTGAGGCTAGGAACGGCCGTTCCCAGTTTCTGCAACTGGAAAACAGAGCAAAACAGGGGAGGGCTACGACAATCAACAACAAAGCCAACCAAAAAATCCATTTTAATCAATCAAGTTAACAACTTCTGGAAATATGATACATATATGTTCAATAGACACTACTATAACATTTAAACACATAAAACATGCTATATCTTCAAGCTTTCAAGGTTTCATGTACATGATCATTTTGATCATCCAAGCTTAAATTTTCCCAACAAACCATGAAAGAATCATGCCATAATTCCTAATATGATCATAGAATCATGCTTTCATATTCAATTAATCCATCTAGCCCATAAATCCCAAACCCTAACTTGTACATATATGATCAAGAATCATCATTCATGCTCAACCAACCTTAACAATGGAGGAAATGGAGAAAATAGGAGAAAATGATGATCAACTTTCAAAAGCTTGGCAAATTTCTTGAAATCTTGATGATTGGGAGAGAAATCACTCCTTCCCTTTTCTTCCTTGGAGTACCGAGAGAGAGCAAATGGGTTTGGTGAATTTTGGATGAAAAAAATGAGTTCATGGAAATGGTATAACGTGATTCATCCCATGGAAATGTGTGAAATTGCTCAATTTGCCAATTACTCCTTCAATTGTTTAAGTTATGCAATAAGGTATAGGTAGGTTTTGAAAGTGATCAATCATATCCTTGAAGAATCATGCAATTAAGTCCCCAAAGTTTTAAAATGAATATTTAGGGACAAATTGGTAATTTGAAATGCTTTCGGTAATTGTCTCATGCAATAAATATTTTCCATGTAATGAAATAATATTTTTGATGATATGAAATCAAATGATTTATAGAAACAATGTTTCATGAATTTTGTAAAATTATGAATGCCACGTAAGAATATATTATAAATTAAAGAAATAAAATAAAACCTACACTCAATTCACACGTGGCGTGCTTACCTGATCATCCGGAAACCGGGGCGTTACACGCGTTACCCTCGCGGGGAATGTGACGCAGCCTGATATCCCAAGGCTTGCCCAAAAAAGCACGACAGTCCGCGACCAGCTGTCCCAAAGGGTGGCTCGCGCCTTCACCGCCAAGGATAAGATCAACAATATCCTTCGAATCACACTCAACCTCGATCCGTTGGAAACGACGTTCCCAAGCCATTCTTAACCCCTCCCGGAGACCGAGAATCTCCACCCAATCAATCTGCAGAGTCCCTAATTTCATGGAAAAACCGCAGACCCAAGCACCCTTTTCATCCCTGATTAAACCTCCCTAATTTCATTGATTTCTTATATATACTATCATTATGTTATATGAAATCAATATGTGCTACTTTGTTCATCGAATCGGATCGCGAGTTTAACAAAACCAACTTGCTAGAATTTGTGTATTTGGAATTGACGAGTTTGAGCTCAATTCAAGAAAAAATAAAATAAAATAGACATTTAGTTCCACTCAACCCAATTCGTATACATTATTTTGTAAGTGAAAACTGAAAAGGATTTCTATTTTATTTTATTATATTTCGTATTTTTAAATATTTTCCCCTAATTTATTGAAAATATGACAACATCTCCGACGCCTGAATTATTAGGTGGTCAATTTTTTGTATGCGTGACTAAACATTGATATGACAAAATTTTATTTTCTTTGCATATTGATTATTACTATCAACATTCTATTTAGCTATAACCTCACGATTATATACTAATTTCATTTAGAAGATAAGATTGAGATTAAAACTATATCTCGCTTCATTAATTAATATTTGATGGATATCTTAATTTTCACTATCCATATTTATATCGTCAAATCATGCATGAAACATTATCAATGTCCATAAAAATGATGTAAAATACTTAGAAATGAGAGTTTCATTTATATATATATATATTTCTTTCCGTAAGATACAAAACAAAATTCTACGCATGTTATTCTCATCCGGTTGTACTATTCAGAATAATTGAAAAGTTAATTAAATATATCAAGAATAATCAAGTAAAGGTTAAAACATGATATAGTTCGTCCCGTAATATTATAATTTTGAAAATTAAATAATTCTCTGTCTTTGATTGGGTGCCATCCTCTCTATCCAAAATATTTGTACCCAAAAATAAGTATTAATAATTAATAACTGAATTTAAATAATGAGTTCATGCCCTTGCGACCGAGCCGGTTCACAAGCTGGTTAAGGTTCAAATTTGAATTAAAAAAGTTCGAACCGAACCCGAACCTTTTTATTCTTGTTCGTGACTCGAGAGCCGGTTCGCGAGCAGACCTATTATATTTAAAAAAAATATTATATATATTTATATGTATATAAATATATATATATATATACACACACATATATATATATATATATTTTTTAATTATATATTGGGTTCGAACTCGAACTCGAACTCGAGCCGAACCGAACTCTAACCATTGAACGAGTCGAACTTCGAATAAAAAAAAAATAGGGTTATTCGAACTCGAACTTGAACACGAACCGAGCAAAATAAGTTCGAGCCGAATCTCGAGTAAAAAAAAAAAAAAAAATTCGATTCGATTCGATTCATATACATCCCTACCCTCGCGTGCACTCCATGCGCACGTTAGTTTTCCATAAGATAAAAATGCGCCCAAAGTGCGCCATTGGATTCTGTCTGTCCCATGCAGCGTTTCCCCATAAAATAATTCAATCAACTTTTAACCTAAACTTTATGAAGATTCTATTTTCATTTGAATTCATTAATTATTTTTATGTCTTGTCTATTTGTCTTACTCTATCCATCAATTCGGATTCTTACAAACTAAGGTTAGACAACAAAAACTGGAGAAAATATATAAGGTAATAATAATAAAATATAAAAAGCAACAAGTGGTGGATTGAAACTTTAACATTAATTATCTGTTACTAATAAGCTTATCTATTGATCAGGAATTCGATTCAGCTCGGCTCGATTGACACAAATTTTAATATTGATCTAGTTATTTCGAGTTTTTAATTCATAAAAATATACAAGAATAATCAATTAATTTTGTCTCTTATTTATATTTGCATATTATATTTTATAAAAGATTATAATTTATAAAACATATAGATCATCAAATGAGAGGCGGTTCGATATGAGATCCCCCGAGGCCAGAGGGTCACCCTATTATTACTTTCGCTTAAATACATTTAACTTCAAAATTTGATAAGATTTTGATCATCGGTGTTTGTTATATAAATTACTTGCTTGTAAAATAATATTTAATCAAAAAACACAAACAGGTTATAATTGAAAATTGAAAATAACCCGAAAGTAATGATCGAACTTGGGGAGAGAGTGCTCAAATCATACATTTAAAAATATTATTATTTTTTGGTACGCAGCACATCAAGCGATCGATACAACCCTCTCCGATGACGTTGGTAATGATTTAAAAATATTATTGCAAACATTAGGGATTAATTAAAGAAGTCATGGGGATTCACGGCAGCACCATTTTACGAGAGATTATAACTTATGCACTGGCGGAAGGGACACAATCTCCGAAACCTCCCGGACGTGGAGGACATTGTGATAGCTGATTTTTTTATTTTTTTTTTAATACAGAATTATTTTAGTTCTTCAACTACATCTGTCATCTTATTTGAAAACTTCTTAAACTTTGCCTTTGACCCCAAAATGAAATACTAATATTATGAAGTCTCAAGTTTAGTTACGGTCGATTTGCAGTTCTCGAACTCAAAATCATTAATCATCTAAAAGCCCGAATCAAAATTGAGTTCGAGTCAAATTAATTGAAAATAGCTTGTAAATCGATTTGATTCGTTTTCACATCTAACCCTTTTAGGTTTACTTAAATTTATGATGCACAAACACAAACACGACGACACGAATATGACAATAAAAAAATTTTAAAAAATTTATCACGTGAGGCGTATCGAACACGGTATATAATATAAACATTCAATATAACATGATATAACAGAAAAAAAATAATATTATTAAAAATATTCGTGCATCATTAACTTAAATTCAACAGAAAAAAAATAAATATATATATATATATTGGGTTCTAGGCTTCTAGCCCGTGGAACACAACACAAACACGCGTGATCTCAAATCCTTTTCACTGAATTGACCCGCAAAGTTAACGCCGTTAACGCCGTCGTAAAAGCCCCTTAATTTTCGCCTCCATGTCTCTGACCAACTCTGGCTCGTGGGTCCTACTCAAGCAACGGCTATTCGATCCTACGTGGCGTAATCGATCGTCACGTCATCGACGGATCTCTGCTTTTCGTTTCTTTAATTAATTAAACAATTGATGTGCCGCCACGTGGATATGACGCGCCGATTGCTACCGCTTGAGGCTAAAGTGCGCCGGGGCCACGCGTAACCCCGCCCTTTGGTTCCATTAAATGCCCTTTGCTCTTGCGGGGCAAATCTGTAATTTGGCTGTACCGATAAGGGTACTTTTGGAATAATGGCCACCAACGGTGGAAAAGGGGCGGCGCCTGGGGCGGTTATATGGTCGAGAATAGAGACAAGAACCTTTTTATTTGCTTTTTCAGCACCCATATTTTAATTCCAAATTAAATAGTTTATAAAATAATTCAAAGTAATTGTTTTTTTATTTTGTTATATTTTATAATATGTATTTCAAAATAACAAAATAAAAAACAATTACATGAATAGCTTAGACTTTATTTATTTTTTTAATTACAATAATTTGAAATAAAGTATAATTTTGTCGTAAATTTTATAGAAAATAATATTAAGCAAATAATAAAAGTTAGTGGTAATGAAATTTCCACCATCAATACTTTAATCGTTCGGCATTATTTCAAATTAACTCGATATTTTGTATTTAAATAGTTAAAAATCTAATTATTGATACATATAAATTTTATAATTTAACGGTCCTTGTCGACTCAAATTTATAATGGGGAATTCCCAAAAAATCCCCAAATGGTGACTCAAAATTTTGTTTACTCCGTATTTTCAAAAAAAAATTCGTTTGCTCCCCAGATGAGAATCAAAAATTTCGTTTACTCCCCATTTTTCGTAAACATGGTATAAAAACTCAAGGATCACGTAATTAAATCACAAAATGTTGTATATTTTTCGCAATATAATGTATATACATGATATTGCGAAAAATATACAATATTTGGGGATTTAGTTACATATACATGATATATACATGATATTGCGAAAAATATACAATATTTGGGGATTTTGTTACGTGATTCTTGAGTTTTTATACTTGCTCTCTTTAATGGAAATGAAGTCGTCTCATATTTTCTTTAACCTAATTAATCAGCGAACATCTGGGGAGCAAATGGATTTTTTTTTGAAAATAAAGAGTAAACAATTTTTTTTTTAACTAATGGATATTATTCAAAAAAAAAAAAAAACCTTTATAATAATTATATGAATTAAAAAAAAAAAAAAAGTGGACATTTTAGGGATATGGGCTATTGTTTCTTTTTATGGAGAAATATTATATTATTTGTGACGAAAATGGGAAAGGGAAAGTTCTTTTGCCCCAAAGTTGCATCTATGATTGTTCATTTGTTTGGAGGCCTAATGATTCTACCACTTTTTAATTTTTATTAATTTAATTTTCTCTTTCCAAAACCTCTTTTTGAAGGTACCTTTCCCTTTGCGTTTGGGATAATTTTTTGCCACTTTATTTCTCATTGAAGTTAGATTTGAATTCATTTGTATCAATAAAAAATTTGAGGTTTGATTTTACAGATAACATATTTTAAAGAAATATGCATATGATTATGAATATTAATTTGGATGATAATATTTTCTATCTATAACTTTTAATGTGATTTTTAACCGTTAATAATATAATTTTATTAAATCGTATTAGATATATGCATTGAACGTTGTGTTAGATAATTATCTGAAACTTTTAAAAAGAATAATACTATTGATATATTACTGATCGTCACGTGTTAGGTATTTAGATTAAATATCATTTTAAACATTTATTAATTTTTTAAGAGAAGTTATATTACTGTATTCATGAATGGGTAATTTTAATTCAAATTTAGTTCAGTTAAAATCGGTGTGATAATGAAATTTGTGTTTTATATTTGTCATGTAATTGAAGAGAGTGACCAAAATAATAAACATAATATACATTTAATATTAAAAAATTGATTAAATATAACCGAATTAAGTTTGAGTTAGAATAATTGATTACCAAACAATTGGCTATGTATGTACACTAACTACACATAGCTTGGATTAGTAGTATACATTAGCTTAATCGAATTAGTCAACAATATCTTAAATGCTATTATGACTGCTTATCAAGTTCACTTAATTTGATTAATTATAATTGGTCTAGCATGAAATTTAATTAATTATTGCATGTGGTAAGCTTGACCTTATTCTTCACACCTGATTAAACTCAATTGAATGTGAATCTTTAGAGGAAAAATAAAAACATAATAAAAAATACAAGACATTCTCCAAACATCTCTGCAAATATGTACACTTGTTTTATAACACCGAACCACCCAAAAAGCATAACTTTATTTAATTAATAATTTGCGGAAGTGTACAATTTCATATGCATTTACTTTACTTGCAAATAATAATAATAATAATTACTTTAAATAAATTATTGTGGAAGTGTACAGGTTCACACACATTTATTTCACTGCTCTTTTCCTAAGAAATAATAATAATAAATAAATAAATAAATAAATTAAAATTGAATTTAGCAATGTTAATAATATTAGAATTAATAATTTCAGCTAGAAAAAGTTGGGTTTAGCAGAACAGCTCATACGATCGGAGTCTCACCACCCCATAAAACCACACTCCTCTGTCTTCCTTCTCATTGCCTTCTACACAGTCTCTCTCTCTCTCTCTCTCTCTCTCTCTCTTATACACACCCTTTTGGCTTCTATAATACGTCTCTCTGGATATACACAACGAAAGTGAAGAACCACCGAGGAAGAAGAATCTGTAGAAAAACATTTGCCACTCAAAAATCTTGATTCCACGGGAATAAAGAAAACCATGAGTTATCATACTCAAAATTTCACCTTTATTGTCATCTTTTCTGCATTTTTCGTGTTTTTGGTTAATGGGTTTTCGAGAAATCTCCCAATACTGTCTTTTGACGAAGGGTACTCGCATCTCTTTGGGGATGATAATCTCATGGTCCTTAAAGATGGAAAATCAGCTCATATCTCCTTGGACGAAAGAACAGGTCATTTTTTTCCCGTTTTGATGCACTATTTTGTTTTTATTTGGTTGTTTTGTGTACCTACTTCTGATTCTACGCGTAATTTGTGGTGTTTTTGGTGGTTTTCTGTTGTAAAGATTCGATTTTTAATGGATTTTTTTAATGTTTCAGGCTCTGGGTTTGTCTCACAAGACCTTTACCTTCATGGGTATTTCAGTGCTTCAATTAAGCTGCCTGCAGATTACACTGCTGGTGTTGTTGTTGCGTTTTATGTAAGTGATTATTCATGAATTCATAAACACTTCAAATTTTTTATTTTACTATTTAGTTAATTAATAGTGCTGTTGCCTGTTTGTATTTGCAAAAAGGCCCATCTTTGAAGCTTGGTATTTGAATTTGTACCGTTTTCTAGTGTATTGCAAATCAAGTTCACAATTTTCTTAATAAGTTTGGTGGGATTGAATTCTTGCATGAAAATTATTACTTTTTTTAATGAAAACTTAAGGGCATTCCATTTTCTTCATCCTGAGTTTATCCAGAAAATCCCACATACAAAATCGTGCAGAATAGTTGAAATAAGCATTTTTTCATATTTCTTGATTTCATTTTTTTTCTGTTTCCTGCCAACCATACTGGAACGCCCATAAAAATCCATACTTTGAACCAGTAAAACCCATAAATTGTGTGTGTGTGTGTGTGTGTTGTAATTGTCAACCCAATTGCATTTGTGTTGAAGTTATGTTTCTGCAATACATGATGACAGATGTCAAATGGTGACATTTATGAGAAGAACCATGATGAAATAGATTTTGAGTTCTTGGGAAATATAAGGGGAAAAGACTGGAGAATCCAAACAAACATTTATGGAAATGGAAGCACAAGCGTTGGCAGAGAAGAAAGATACGGCCTTTGGTTTGATCCATCTGAGGATTTCCACCAATACGCCATCCTCTGGACAGAGAATTTCATTGTGTGAGTGAAAGTATTTAATTTTTATTTATATTTCCATATCAGCAATCTGCTATGCTCACCTCTGCAAAACAGCTCTTGGTTTCTGTGGGTAGTTTTCAACTATATGTGCGTGTGTATATATATATATATATATTTCTTGAAATGATTTTTACTCTCTCTCTCTTATGGTGAAAATCATGGTTTTTCCTTCAATGGAAGTACATATGTAATGTTTGGTATCCTATGCTTCTTTAGTTCTTTATATGTCTAACCATAATATCCTGACATTGAATTGAGTGATGTAATTAGGAAACTATTCTGAGTATTTCTCTTGGTATTTCAATTACTGTTTAGTATTACTCAAGATTCAGACTAATTTTGAATGAAGTACATTGAACTTCCTAACTATATAATAGTTCTCATAAATACCTTGAATTCGCTGTAGTCGAGTTCACTTTCATATCTGTGTGACACTACTCTGTTCTGCTTGTCATACAAGAAAAATTAATCAAATTATCCGAAATTTCATCTAACATTTAATTGTAATGTTCAATGAAAATCTTGAATGGATGATCATATTGATAATATTCTCACCTTTAGATTGTATAAAGTGAAGGAAGAAACAAAATGATAAGTTATTCTCCCTTCATATAATTTCACTTTCCGATCTGCAACTATGGTAATACTTTTCTTTAGCTTTATGCCTTTTTCCCTTTTTTATCCCTCCTTGCCTACATCAAGAATGTGCAGATGATCTTCCTTTCTTGCCCCAAGATGTCCATTTTAGGGAATTCATTGAACTTGGTTATGTTTGTGTTTGTTTTTTGACAGCTTTTATGTTGATGATGTTCCCATAAGAGAGTTCAAAAGGACAGAAGCAATGGGTGGGGACTTCCCCTCCAAGCCCATGTCTCTGTATGCAACAATATGGGACGGCTCCGATTGGGCCACAAACGGGGGCAAGTACCGCGTGAATTACAAATACGCCCCTTACATTTCCGAATTCTCCGATTTCGTCCTCCACGGGTGCGCTGTGGACCCAACAGACCATTCCAAGTGCGAAAACGGCCCCTCTGTGCCAGCTGGCATCACGCGGGCCCAGAGGACGAAAATGGCAAGCTTTAGGAACAAACACATGCAATACTCCTACTGCTACGACAAATCCCGTTACAAGATTCCACCTTCCGAGTGTGTGATCGATCCCAAGGAGGCGCAACGGCTAAGAGGGTTCGACCCCGTCACTTTCGGTGGGGGCCGTCGCCACCGTGGCAAGAGGCACCACCGGGCTTCTTCCTCCATGTGAGGAGTTGGCGCATTTTCGGAAAAATAATCACATATTTATATATATGTTCGAAATTATCATTCATTGGATTCGAGTCGATTTTAGGGTTTCATTTGTGGTGGTTGTGAATAGAGAGGAGAGGAGAGGAGAGGGGCTATATAGACATAAATAATTGATTTGAGGATGATTTTCATATTTCTTGATGTTATGGGGCCATTGATGATGATGATGATGGGGTATGCATGTATATATGTTTTCAAGGGTATTGCTGTTGTGTCTTTGGCAAAATGGGATTGAGCTTGGAGGGATGGTATGTGTAATTTTGAACATTTCGAATAAAATTATGGATGATATTAAAGCATTTGGAGTTATTATTATTATTATATGGTGTGGTGGGAGTTGTTGGGGAGTGGATAGGATAGGATTCCATTTGTCTGAAATTTTTTTATGTTATGTTATCAAGCTATGTTTGTATTATTATTGTGTTGGAATCATCATTTGTTTTTCTATAATGTCCAAATTTAAAGGCCTCTTCTTTGTCTCTGCACTCGTTATGAGTCGGTCACACTTGTCTTGTACGCACACATACTTTTCTATTAAAAAAACCATAAATGAATATAATAATATATTATACAACTCAGACGGGAAGAGTTTTCAAAATGGAATCATAATAGTAAAAATTAATGCCCAAAAGAGTGAAAAACATTAATCATACTTAATAGTGGCATCATTTCTAATCATTGTTGTTTGGCTTCTGTTAGATTGGATCAACTCAAAACACTTCTATTTTTCCTAGTGTTCTGCTTTGTTCCATATCTTATTATGGGTTTTACTCGAATCGAATCATTAAAATATGAAATTCTTTTTATTAATAGTAGTCGTGTATCAAGAAATTTGAAAATGAGGTTTTCAATTAGTTACCAAATGACAGAGTTGCACCGTTTGTTAGATATATGAGTTTAAATCGGAACGAACTACTAAAATATTAAACTCTCACTATCAATTATAGTCGTGTAATTAATGGATCAAACACGAAACTTTTGGTTAACCTAACACGATATCGAATAAGTGGGGCTACACCCCTTGTTGGTCCTTACCTAATGAAAAATCATAAGTTTTCTCCTTATGGAAATGGAGTTTTTAGAAGGATTAGCACAAGAGTATAAGGGAAAATACAAAAAGAGATAGGTAAGTAATTGGAAGTAATGCCAAAAACAACATAATAAAAGAGAATCAAAATGATGTTGAAGTAGGTTGCATATGGACAAATGGTAATGGATTGGAGGTGATGCAGATTAACAGTTAGGGAGAGATATAAATGATGAAATTCAGTGGATAAATAAGAGTTTCATGGCCATACATGACTACCATTGGAGGGTAAGGGACAGAATTTGACAGTGATGTTTCCAGCTCTTTTACAACCAACCAATATTTTTGTAGAAATTACATCATTTGCTTTAGTTTTACTGCAGTTTTAAGCATTATTACCACTGTTTACTATCTATGACATACCATTCATGAGCCCTTCTTGCAAATAATTCTGCTTTTGGAGAAGCAGAAGCTGTAAGTTGCAAAAAGTTGTAGCACTAATAACAGTGAATGTCTTTGGAGAAAAGAAATTAAACTGTTTTATTCAGCTTAATGAACTTCCATCTATTTACGAAAATAACCTAAAAGCTAGATTCTAGCTTGTAGATTATTTCTGCTTGAAATAAGCACAAGTTAAATTCCCATACTCTCCTAAAAGTGCTTAAATAGAAGAAAAGCAAGAAGTACTTTTTTTAGAATTTGCAAGCACTCTCGTGGTCTACTCTAGACTAGGAAGAGTTTAGTGGATAATGTGATCCAAGACAGATAACTTCATTCAACCCAAACATAAATGCAGCAATAGATTCCAGTGCTTCAGTAAACATGAAAATGTTCAAGGACAAAGCAGAATAGAGCTACAACCAAGTTTCATGGACAATGGACACCGACGAAAAAATCGATCATTCAATAATAAAGAGAAGGTTTTTACTTCTTGGAGTCGGCGGCTTCCTTTCTGTCAATCAATTTGATGAAATTCTGCACTATCTTTATGCCATCACTGGTGATGATACTTTCCGGGTGGAACTGAACTCCCTGCATTTATCGTAAACATAACTAAGACCGTAACTTAAGAATAAAAGTAAAACAAAAAAGTGTTTTTACAATTGGGATAATTACATTGACATACCCTGAGGTTCCCCTAATTACACTAGTTTTTCATAAATTTCTCCTGAGGTTTGGAAAACTACAAGAACATCCCTTGGCTCTAATTGCTGTTAGAAAACCCTAACCAAAAAGTTCACTTACCCATTATAACCTTTGTTATTATAATTATACAACATAAGATATTCATAAAGTTTACGATGACTTCATCCAAATCAGTTCAACCACATAACCAATTTAACGTAAATTATTGGACGGGAAGTTTTTGTAATTTCTCAAATCTCATGGAAACTTTAGTAAATACTAATAGGCCAAAAGGCCCGAAACTCAGCGTATGCCACAGTAATAACCCCTTTAATTTGCTTCAATGAAAATGTTAACTTTTACCTGAATATGTTTATGTACTTTATGACGAGCCGCCATTATTAACCCATCTTCAGTCCATGCAGTCATCTCTAGGACATCACTTGGGAAACTTTCCTTTTCAATCACAAGGCTGTGGTATCTAGCAGCAGTAAAAGGGCTGGAAACGAGAAAAGGACAAAAAGCAAAACATGTAAAAAACAACAAATACAAAACATAGAAAAACATTGCAGTTAAGCTAAATAAGATGTCAAAACCAACAAGTTTTAGTGATCAGCAAATTTACTTGGGTAAGCCCGCAAACAACCCCTCTTCTTCACCCTCATTGTAATACACCAGAGAACTTTTTCCATGCATAACGCCAAAAGGAGATCTCACAATTTTCCCTGCAATCCAAATAGCTTCATTTAGGAAAAAAAGAAAAGCGAATTGTTGAAGAAATATGATGTTGGACCTAACTCGCCAAAGCTAGCACACTAGGAGAGGAATGGCCAAATCTTATAAAGAGCACCATATGCTATACTTGCCGATGCCGGATACTCATGAACAACAAATAAACCAACCATACAGAAAGTTTTGAAGTTTTTCCAATTTTTTCAAATTTATCAAAAATATAAGCAAACATGCCCTTATGCCAATTTCTAGCTAGACAATTCAGAGCAGACTGCTGGCTATCAGTTTTCAATGTCATTTGAGATAAGAAATACAGTTCCAAAGTAAAACATCTAAAACAACAATCATATTGCCCGAATGGGTATTAGATTAAACAAAAACAAAAGTTATCCCTTGGAAATAGAAAATCACCTCCAAAAGCTTCCCCGATGCATTGCAATCCCATGCACACACCAAATAATGGAATAGTAGGCCCAAGTTCCAGCACTGTTTGTAGTGATATTCCAGAGTCTTGAGGTGCTCCTGAAATTTAAGAAAAGCAGAACTAAATCTTATGAAGATACAATCAATCATCAAAGAAGGATACAACAAGTAGGCTAAAGAGTCGTACCAGGTCCAGGTGATATTAGAATGCCTCTTGGATTTTTCCTACAAATTCCAGTAATACATGATATTAACCTAGCTTCATAGTCCCAAATAATTGGCACTTCTGCTATATATTGCATATTTGTAAACAGAGCTAATGCATACTTTGGAAAATGAAATAACAAATCATGAGACAAGACTTCATGGCATGATTTTAATGCAGAAACAGAGGACATATCTGATCCAACCATGTGAATTGTATATACATATGTTCTTTCTGCAATTGTTACATAAGTTGATGAGCTTTTTCCCCCAAACAGATATAAGCCTACTTTTCGTTATCAGTCTTTATTTTCATCTATCAATAGACTACCTCTTCTTTGCTGCTTGACTTAACTATTTCCTTGATCTTAACCAATTATGTATTCAGGATATTTCAAACTTATTGATCATGTATCAGTATCTTAACGTACCCTGAGTACTACACCGTAAACAAGAATAGTGCTTCCACATTGAAACTACATTCAGAACATTATCCTAATGCATGTATTGAGTATAGCCAACAAAACTTAACCAATCCATTCTAGCAATGCCAGTATCACATGAAATCATTCTTTTGAAGTTTGCCCATGCAATAAAACGAACAACCAAATGCCATTAGAAAAATAGCCAGCTGAATGAAAGCACTGAACAAAAATTGCAAAACCCCATACCTCTTCAGCTCATCAACAGTCAGCTCATCATTCCGGTACACCTCAAATTCACAGCCCAACTCGCCCATGTACTGTTGAAATCCAAAACAATTTTTTTTTTTTTTTTTTTAAACAACAAAATAAAATGAGGAATGTCAAATTAGACAATAGCCCATGCACTAAGTCAAATTGATTAAAACCCATACCAAAAAGAAAACAAAAAAAAGAGACCGACCTGGCAAAGGTTATAAGTGAAACTGTCGTAATTATCGATGACGACGATAGAGTTAGTCGAATTCTTCGAACAGGATGAATTGAAGGTGGACACGGAGGTATTTCCTGAAATTGCCCCGGGCAATTTCGGGGCTGCCGAAGAAAGTGTAAGGTGGCGATTGGAGGTGAAGCTGAGGGCTTGGGTGGAAGGAGGAGTGGACACGGAGGTATTTCCCGAAATTGCCCCGGGCAATTTCAACGCTGCCGAAGAAAATGTAAGGTGGCGATTGGAGGTGAAGCTGAGGGCCGCGGTTTGGGTGGACAGAGGGTTCTGCCGTCGTTGAACAGAAGATTGCACCCTAATGGAGGGTGAAGGGGCGGCGATGCTGGTCATGGCGGCGGCGATTTTGGATTCTCAGATCTTGGTTCTTTTTGCGATTTCGGATTCTCAGATCTTGGTTTTATGGTGAAATTTCGCGGGGTTTTTGAGATTGGACGGTGCAATGAGAAATAGAAATTTGGCCGCCTGTTTGCAGCACCTGTTGCACATGCACTATTAAAGTGTGTTAGATCTCGGGGCTTACAAATCCCTAATTCACTTTTATATTTTATCTCTTATCTATATTCTATTAGACAAAGGTATTCTTTTAAACTTGATTTCTAATTTTATTTATCTATATTTTATTATTAAGCACAAGAAGAAATAAAGATGATCTTTTTAACTTGGTTTTTAATTTTATTTATTTAATTAATTTTTTTTCCATCATATGCGAAAAGTGTTTATTAATCTTATTATTTCTACTTTTCTCCCATCCTATTTTTATTTTCATTTTTTTTATATTTTAACTATTTTCTATAAATATACAATTATTAGATTTACATTAAGATAAATAATTTAATTTAATATATTTAAATAATAATAATTTTTCTTTGCACACGCATAGAGTGTACAAAATTACTAGTTTTAATTATATACGAACAAGTGCAAACACGTTAAATCTTGATTAATCTTGTCAAAAGGAGTTTCAGATGGTTAATAAGTCAATTCTCTAAACAATATTTCGAGTTTGAATCCCGTTGCGCGTGTTAAGGGAAAATAAAAAATAAAAAATCTTAATCAATCTCTTATTTTAACTATGTATTTTTAATAATAATATTTCTTTTATTTACACACATATCGAGTGCACATGAGTTACTAATTTAAGATTATAAGAAGAAAATAATTCTAACATAGAAAGTTAAAAGATTTTCATCTTTAATCTCAATGGGCACTTGTCCAGTGCACATGTCTGTATTTAAAATTATAAAAAGGATAACTTTGATATAAAAATAAATTAAATGATCTTTTTTTTTTATCTCGATCATATGTCAAATACATAAATAAATAAAACGAGCCAATAGGGGTTGTACAAGTGGTTTGAGAGTTTTTTTCTCGAAAATAATAACCTAATTTTGAATTTCTCTGATCACTTAAGGCGTGTATTTAAATAATAATAATAATAAATGAATAAAATGAAAGATGAAACGAATAATAACCGTGTTTGATTAGGCACACACTCCATAGCCCATTTGGTCAAAGTCCACATTCCCTCGATTTTCCTATTTTGTGCGGTTCGTAGTTTTTGCAAATATTTAGAAAAATAGTTTTTTTTTTTTTATTAAAAGATTAAAATTTGAAACTAAAGTCTTATATAATATTATCTTTTTTCAATAATATGCTTGCAAACACCTGTGGTTGCTGTGGGAGTCAGGATGTCAAAGATGATTTGAATAGTTATAACTTAAAATTATATTAGTTGATTTGAAGTTTTAGAAAATGTAAATAAATGTACCTAGTGATGTGTGTATAGATTTTTTATTTTTTTTTTCAATAATTGGGACCGGGATCCTTTTTTCATGGCAGTCCCACGGTATATTATAATACGAAATCAAAAAGTTTACAAAGGAGTTTTTAGGATCTAAGTAAACAACACAAACCGGAGTCCGCAAACATGTTGGGTTGGAATCCAAAACTGAACCCAAATCTAAATTGGGTCGAAAACCAAAAGCAAACAAGAGAATTACAAGAAAAGAATCCACGCACGAAGACACTCACTCCAATACGCGCGTACCACCCAACCAGCCTCCACGCACAAGAAACCAATTACCAAAGTAAATGTTTAGGCAATCTCACGCCCTAGCGTTGGTTAATATCCACCTTTACGATAATATCCACTTCGCTCTGCTCTATAGTAATCTCATCTAACTCCTCTAGAACATCCTCCTCTATAGTAACCTCCTGGCGTAGCACTCCGTGTCTTTCAAGGAGAAAAATCACTGTACTCAGAATTATCTTCCTAATCGTAAAAAGAATAGACTCACCATCATCAGTTTTCTTAACCGTTTTCACGATAATGGCTTTGAGGGAGTCCTCAACACCCGGATTTGGATGTTTTGGTCTATCACGTGTATCCCTATTCGATTGGGATATTTGTGTGATGAGTGTATAGATATTTGTGATTATTTATACTATTATATTAAGTGAGAAACTCATTTAGTCAACAGGGTTTGACCAAGTGGTTTGAGGGTTCTGACCCGGGTTCGAATACCTATAACCTATGATGCACGGATACGGACACGATGACACGAACACGACACGACACGGATACGGTGACACGGATTTTTTCTTGAATTTTCCACGTGAGGAGTGTCCGACACTGTGTCCGACACGAGTTTCCGACACGACACGACACGGCAAAATGATATTTTTATGAGTGTCTGTGCATTATAGCCTCTAACCACTTGGGGTGCGTGTCTTAAAAAAAAAAAAAAGTGAGAAACCCATTTAGTATCATGGACTCTTCTTTTTCTTTTTTTTTTTTTTTTTTTAACATAAATTCTATCCAAGTATTTTAGTTTCTAACTCTCAATTTTTTTTTATTTAAATTTTATTACTTATTTATATTCAATTCCTTTTCTTTTCACCTCATTTCAATTTTTTTGTTATATTTTCTTTTTTTAATATTTTTATTTTTTATTTGAATTATTATTTTATACTAATTTAATATTATCTTATTTTATTTATTTATTTATTAAAAAATTATAATTATATTAAAAATAATTATAAATTATGTAATAATATAAATTTTTAATTTAATATATATATAATTTTTGTATACACGCATCGAGTGTGCAAGTGGGTGTGCAAGTCACTTGGTAGATATGCATCTAATGATATTGACCACTCGTTGGAGGTATTTAATTTACCTGATTTGCTAGTATTTTTGAGATATTTTGATGTCTTATTGTTGCTTAACCCATATATTTTGATATTTTTTTAAGGAATTAGAGGCTTAATTATATGTGTCTGAATAGAAACTTTTGAAGAATGGTTTGTTTGTGTTCAAACATGAGGCATATACCATAACAAATTTTAGCATTTTTCTCACCTTTTGAGAGACATAATTGAGGGAAATATAAAATTAAAATAATTATATTTGATTATCCTATATTTAGATCTAATTACAACGTAATTCATCTAAATCGAAGAATTACGTTTTAGGTCTTAATTTTTGAGAACCGTTTGTGATCCTTGAAGTCCGTTAGGGTTCCGTTATATTATTCAAAAAATATCCCTGATTTGTTGTTAAATTCATAATTTGTAGATATTGTTTTTTTTTATATTTGTAAACTTTAGGATTTTGTAATTCTGATCATATATTCAATGTAATACTCGTACAACCGTCAGTGGCATAAGTGTACTTTTTTAAATTCCGTTAAGGACCTCAGACCAAACAAAATTTATAGAGACTAAATTGTAATTTCTCAATTTAAATAGATAGCATTGTAATTAGGTTTAAATACAAAGTAGTTTGATGTAAATAATCCTATAAATTCTATCTCAAGTTCATACCGATTACAAGTTTGCCCGTGCCTAAAGCCAATTTTAGTAAGCATCAATTAATTATTCGAATATAACTATACTCATAATGTATGTATATAAACATGTATTAATGTGAGTGAAATATAAGACAAAAATAGTAATTGACTAAGGAGGCGTTTGATACCAAAGATGAGTCTTTTTGAGTTAATCTTAATCGAACTTTTTAGGTAAGATTAAGTATAGGTAGCATGATTTAATATTTTGTTTGATATCAACTATTAAAATAATCATAACAAACCAATTTTTTTATTCGATAGGTTAGATTAGTTAATAATCAACGTGCAATTACTATTTTACCCTTATTTTAGTCGTTGCAAATATCATTCTCTGATGAACTATCAAGGAGAACATGGCTGAAAATTATGTAAAAAATTATGGCAGACAAAATCTACTTCTGCAAAAGGAGAGAGCAGAGTTCAACACTAAAGATATACAAACTAAGTCATGCTCAAGGGCATCTTTGCCCACTATAAATATGTAAAAAATGAATTCATCGGAAAACACCTGAGTTATCAACTGTGGTTGGTTTGAAAATCCAATTATATTGTAAATATTTTGGATTAATAAAACTGAAATTATTGCAAGTTATGAGTATTTTACGAATTTAATAATTAATGACGTGTGATGGTATTTTTATATGAAATGTGTTTCATAGGAAAAGACTTTAAATACAAAAAAATCACGTATCATTAAAGTTCTAGTCGGTATGATAAGAAAATGTTCTTATCGAGACTATACTGTGTTATATAAGATGATTAGTCTTTCGTCATAGGGAAATGAAATTTCCAATTATAACACATTGATGATTTTCAATGAGTTTGAAAACATTGAACTGGATCACTGAGATTGTTTATTTTATACTGCTATCTAAAATAAACAGAAATCTCGGGAAGCATTAGACTCTTAATCCTGACAGTGTTTCGACTTTAGGCACGTAGTGTTAATCGTTGTGATGTACTGAAAAGTGAGGTCTCGGTAACGGGTGGTCAAAATACTTTATATGTTCGGTGGTTGCATGAAATGTGCTAAAGAGTAATACTGATCGAGAAATCTGTGGCCTTGCTGAAAGGTTAGAAGATATCCCTGAAATAGATTTACAAAAGTTCGAATTAAAACTTTGGCCAAAGTACTTCGTGTGTGTGTCACCGAAGTTGTATGTTGAATGTGTTTCACATACAGGGAATTTGAACTTAAGGCGAATCAAAAAATTTCAAATTGAAAGTGAAAAATAAATGATAATAGTATTGATTTATTTTTCATGGATATCTATACAGAGGAGTAAAATGCAAAATTATTCTAAATCGATAAATTCGTGAATAATTTAATTAATTTTAGAATGCAGTAATATTTATTTAGTGAAATTAAATATTGTTAAACAGTAATCAATTATTGTCATGAGATGATGATAAATTGACCCGTTTGGAGCTAAAATTAATTAATCCTGTAGGCCCCTACAAGCCCAACAGAGACCAAAGAAAAAATATTAAAAGGAGAGAGATAAATGAATTTTCAAAGTATTTGAAAATAGCTAAAGGATTTATTTTAAGAAAATAAATTTAATTCCAAAAAGTTGGAAAATGCCCGAAATTTTATTTTAGAGAAAAAAAAATGCTAACGTTGCATGTGCTGACGTGGCACGACACGTAGCGCACCGCGTGGACGGCTGTGATTATGCCGCCTCACCACTTGCAGACGGTCCAGATTGGATTTGGCGGGGGTTAGTCAACGGGCCGGATAGCGATTAAGTAAGTCGGATTTCCGGGCAGGGCCGGTCCAAGCTGGACCGATCCTGACACGTGGACGAATCAAAAGAAGCCACGTGGCAGAGAAACTAGACCGCTTAAGCCAACCGGTTCACTATTGAACTGGTCTGATAGTTGAACCGCCGGTCGGACAGGGTTGGACCAGCCACGTGGCAACTGCCTGTTGCAACGTGTATGCCACACGTGCCAAGCACACAACCGCCATATGGGCGGCGAGTGTGGGCGCATGCATGGCCCGATCCGCGAGTGGTCGGCGGCGGTGTAATCCTTACAGTCCAAGCTACCACATGGCGTCATCGGATTGGCCGTCGGAGCTTGGGGCGCACGGCTAAAAACTGAAAAAGACGGCCATGTCCCATATTTTCGCCTATAAATAGGCTGGGCATTCATTTCAAAGTGAGCATCAGATTTTGCATTCCTTTTCCAGTTTTTGAAATGTTATCCGTCTCTCTCTCTCTCTCTAATTAATTTCATTAATAATTAAGGATTAATTAATATTTAATTACGTGATTATATAATCCACTTAATTAATAGAAAATAGGGATTTTCTGATTTAGAAAAAATTTATTTTTCTATAAAATATTTTCTCGAATATTTAGCGAAATACTGCCGGAACCCACACTCCAAAATCTTAATCGGGGAAATTACAGAGAAGCTCTGTCTGTTTCACGAGAAATAAACGAGGTGCCGAAAAAGTGTCGTTGATAGCCAATTTTGCAGTACGGTAATATCATTATCCTGCCAAAATTATTAATTGCATATTGCGTGTATATGCTTTGTGATTTAAAATTATGTTATCGATGCATCTATATATTAGAGTTGTTCTGGCCTAATTGTTCCGCTGCTTACTAAAATATTTTAGAAATATTTTGATAACAAGGTTATGACAAAAAATATATATATATATATTGCCCAATACCATCACTCTGTTTCGGGCCGAACACCCAGCAATTGGTAACTAAATTCAAGTAAATATAGGCATATTGTGGTTAATAAAAACTATCAGACTATCAGCACATCAACAACATGAGTATTCATGTCATTGCGTAATAAGAAGACTAGTAAACAATATTTGATTCCTAAGTACAATTTGTATTACCATCTGAACAATCAATATGTGGACTTCCATTTGTTTCAGTTAATCAATCATTTCCCCTTCCAACCAAAATCCTTCAACATAAGTTCCTCCTCATTCTCCATTTCTTTTTCGGCCTTATCACAACCCGAGGACTCCCTTAACCACACTTACAAATAGCAAATTTGTATTCGCCTGATTGTTGTGCGCGTCACCACAAACTTGGCGATCTTTACCACCTTCGAGTCTTGGAGATTCTCGATCCGCTTACAACCGCTGACCGTGGCTCTTTTTGAGCTGCTCCACTAAGAATCAAAAACATTAAAATAGAGGAAAGCGAACTGGAGTGAGCATGATTTGGGGGCATGCTTTTCTTTGAGTGGGTTCAACGAATATTGTGGTTGAGACTTGAGAGGAGGGCAAGATTGACATCAATTTTTTGGGAAAAGGGAACGAGACTTAATAAGACTTAATCACAGTGAGTAAACAGTGCAGGCTTTTACAGGCTGGAGATTGTCATTTGGGCCTGCAAGGGTTAATCTTAGATATGGTATAAAAATGCCTAACTGAGACTAATCTCACCTATCAAACGGGTCCTAACAATTATAGCTAGTACTTCAATATAAGTTTTAGAGCTAATTCCAGATACCTCCTTCTTTTTTGGGGTTTAGTGCACTTTGCCCCTTAATCTTTGAATCGGTGCGATTGTCCCCCTAACTTTTGGAAAATATCACACTTAACCCCTTTAGCAAAATAGATCTATACAAAGTAGATTTCAAATGTGCAGATATTACATATCAAATTAAAGCTCTCGATGCAAGGAACACAACAATGGTCTCGAAACCAAAATCCGACAACCGACGAAGCAGAAATCACCGGTCAAAAACGACGCTCGACGGACGAAGCAGTGTAGTGACTTTCGGCGGCTAATAGGGTCGACTAACGTATGGGCTTTGTTTGCCTTGGTGAGACGAACACGATGACAATGGTTTTGAAGCTTGGATCGTCGTAACGGAGGAGAAATCGACGGCCAAAATTTGTTAAAAGGGGTTACGTGTGATATTTTTCAAAGGGTAGAGGGGAAATCATACCGATTCAAATGTTAGGGGGACAAAGCGCACTAAGCCCCAAAAGACAAGGGGGTGTCTGAAAATTAGTCCAAAGTTTTAATAAAAGAATAACACAAACTCTACTGCTTCATTATTTGAAGAATTGAAAAAAAAAAAAAAATACCATATAAATAAAAATAGAAGGCGTATTTTTTTATGGTTAATTACACCTAACTCCAAATTAGACGGGGTAGTTATAATTCACCACCATTTTTAGATTAAATTATAGACACCACCTTTTAAGAAATGAAGAAATAACACTTAACTACCATTCTTGTTTGAAAATTATTGACGTCAACAAAAATTTAATTGCAAATCCAAAAATACCCTCAGTTGACTTTGGTAAGTTTTTTTATTCTAATATTACCCTTGGGAGTTAACTGTAATTAACTATATTAATATTGGGGTTAAATGTAATATTCTTAATAGATTTTTCCAAGTGTCATTTTTTGACAAAATATAGCCGTTATAATAACGATATTCCTCTTTCAAACTATAACAAACTATGCTCCTCGTTCATATTTTATTTGACTGTTATATTTAATTTCATTTGTAAAATTTGGTCATATATTTTTTAGATTAAACAAGTCTTATTTTTAATTAATACATTATCCTAATTTACTTAATTAATTTAGTATTTTATAATATATACTTATCAACAACGACATTTCAACAAACTCTAAAATATGAAAACTACAATTTATACCATGAAATTAAAGCTACAAATTGTCCTCACTAAATTAAAAAATTTACGCTCGAATCAAATCTAACTAAAATAGTTCAATATTGAACGTTTTACTAAAATCGAGTTAGTTGCATTCTTCGTAGACGATGAATTGAAGGTGGACATGGAGGTATTTCCCGAAATTGCCCGAAGTAATTTTGGTGCAGCCGCGGAAGAAAATGCATGGTGACGAGTGGAGTTGAAGCTGAGGGCCTGGGTTTGGGTGGACGGAGGCTTCTACAGCCATTGAACGATAGAAGATTGCATCCTAACGGAGGCGGAAGGGGCAGCGATGCTGGTCATGGCGGCGGCGATTTGGGATTCTCAGATCTTGGTTTTTGGGGGAAAATTTCGTGGGGGTTTTGAGATTGGACGGAGCACAGATAAATAGAAATCAAAATAAAAAATAGAAATTTGGTTGTCTGTTTCAAACAGCTGTTGCACATGTAATATTGAAGTGTTTTAGATTTACGGGCTTACAACTCCCCATTCACTTGGATTTGTGGATCATCACATCTCAAATTGTATCTTGGGTTCGGTATTTAATAAATGAGAGGAGAGCCTCGGTAGAAACTTCACCATCAGTCTGACCTATTCCTAAAAATAAATATTTATATATACAAGTTTAGAAAATATTTAGAAAACAAATTTTCTTTAAATTAGAAATTAGAAATTCGAAACTAGAGTTTTATATAATAATATTTTTTTCAATAATACGCTTGCAAATACCTCATCGTCAGGGTCGGAGTCAGAATGTTAAGGATGATTTGAATAGTTATAATTTAAAGTTATAATAGTTGATTTGAATTTTGAAAAAAATGTAAATAAATGTACATTGTGCGTTGTGTGTATAGATATTTGTAATATTCTTAATAGATTTTTTCACGTGTCATTTTTTGATAAAATATAACCGTTATAACAACGATATTCCTCTTTCAAACTATAATAGACTATGTTCTTCGTTCATATTTTATTTGACTATTATATTTAGTTTCATTTGTAAAATTTGTTCTTTTTTTCTTATATATATTAAACAAGTCTTATTTTCAATTAATACATTATCCTAATTTACTTAAGCAATTTAGTACTTTATAATATATGTTTATCGACGACGACATTTGAACAAACTCTAAACTATGAAAACTATAATTTATACCATGCAATCAAAGCTGCAAATTGTCCTCACTAAATTAAAAAATTTACACTCAAATCGAATCAAATCTAACTAAAATAGTTCAATATTGAAAGTTTTACTAAAATCAAGATAGTCGCATTCTTCGAAGACGATGAATTGAGGGTGGACACGGAGGTATTTTCCAAAATTGCCCGGGGCAATTTCGGCGCAACCGCGGAAGAAGATGTATGGTAGCCAGTGGAGTTGAAGCTGAGGGCCTGGGTTTGGGTGGACGGAGGCTTCCGTAGTCGTTGAACGATAGAAGATTGCATCCTAACGGAGGTGGAAGGGGCAGCGATGCTGGTCATGGCGGCGGCGATTTGGGATTCTCAGATCTTGGTTTTTGGGGGGAAATTTCGTGGGGTTTTTTAGATTGGACGGAGCAAAGAGAAATAGAAATCAAAATAAAAAATAGAAATTGGGTTGTCTGTTTCAAACAGCTGTTGCACATGCACTATTGAAGTGTTTTAGATTTACGGCCTTACAACTCGCCATTCACTTGGATTTATGGATCATCTCATCTCAGATTGTATCTATACTTGGGTTCGGTATTTAATAAATGAGAGGAGAGCCTTGGTAAAAACTTAACAGTCAGTCTGACTAATTCCTAAAAAAAAAAAAATATTTATGTGTACAAGTTTAAAAAATATTTAGAAAACAGTTTTTCTTTAAATTTGAAATTTGAAATTCGAGACTAGAGTTTTATATAAAACTATTTTTTTCAATAATACGCTTGCAAATACCTCGTCATCAGGCCGGAGTCAGAATGTTAAAGATGATTTGAATAGTTATAATTTAAAGTTATAATAGTTGATTTGAATTTTGAAAAAATGTAAATAAATGTACATTGTATGTTGTGTGTATAGATATTCTTCATATTCTTAATAGATTTTTTCAAGTGTCATTTTTTGACAAAATATAGTCGTTATAACAATGGTATTCTTCTTTCAGACTATAATAGACTATGCTATTCGTTCATATTTTATTTGACTATTATATTTAGTTTCATTTGTAAAATTTGCTCATATATATATATTTTTTAGATTAAACAAGTCTTGTTTTTAATTAATAAATTATCCTAATTTACTTAAGTAATTTAGTACTTATAATAGATACTTATCAACAACAACATTTGAACAAACTCTAAAATATGAAAACTTCAATTTATACCATGCAATCAAAGCTGCAAATTGTCCTCACTAAATTAGAAAATTTACACTCAAATTGAATCAAATCTAACTAAAATAGTTCAATATTGAAAGTTTTACTAAAATCGAGTTAGTCGCATTCTTCGAAAACGATGAATTGAAGGTGGACACAGAGGCATTTCTCGAAATTGCCCGGACCAATTTTGGCGCAGCTGCGGAAGAAAATGTATGGTGGCGAGTGGAGTTGAAGCTGAGGGTCTGGGTTAGGGTTAGGGTTAGGGTGGACGGAGGCTTCTGCAGTTGTTGAACGATAGAAGATCGCATCCAAACGGAGGTGGAAGGGGAGGCGATGTTGGTCATGGCGGCAGCGATTTGGGATTCTCAGATCTTGGTTTTTTTGGGAAAATTTCGCGGGGTTTTTGAGATTGGACGGAGCAAAGAGAAATAGAGATCAAAATAAAAAATGGAAACTTGGTTGTCTGTTTCAGACACCTGTCTATTTAGGTGAGAAGCAGGCATCGAATAGAAGGTTTGAGATTTCTAATTTATTCTATTTTGTATTAACACTATATTAATACTGGTCAGGAATCTTATTCTGTGTCAGGAAGAGAAGAATATAACCCCTACGCATATGATTCATGTTTGGCCACTGTTCGTTTTGAAGTTGAGGATTGACCAGATCCACTGCGTGTTCTGTAGTTGAGGATTGATTTTATTTACTTTATGTATTTCTAGTAATTTTCGTTGTTGTTGTAGTTGAATACATTGCCTCTTATGATTGTTTCTGTTTGTTTGAAATTACGTTAATAAATTGGTTGATGATGTTTTTCTCAATTTGACCTATGGAAATAAAGTGTTTGTTCAAGTTGTTTCAGTTTTGTTTGCTAAATGTGGTTTTGAAGTGCTTGTTCAGATTGTTTCAATTTATTCACTTATGTCGTGGTAATGTCTAACTAAAGGTGCAATCTATAGAGTAAATAAGAATTCGAGTTATAACTAAATCTTCAGTTTGTAAAGTAATGGAGTAGTAGTGTTTTAAGTTAGAACTAAATGTGGTAATGGTGTTAGAACTGAAAGAGGAATATAGCTATTATAACAGTTATATTTTGTCAAAAAATGACAGTTTGAAAATTTTATTAAAAATATTACACTTAACCTCCATATCAGTATAACTAATTACAGTTAACCCCCAACGATAATATGAGAATAAAAACACTGATCAAAGTCAACAGAGGGTATTTTTGAGTTTTCAATTAAATTTTTGCTGATGTCAATAATTTTCAAACGAAAATATGGTCAAGTGTAATTACTCATTTTTTGAAGGGTAGTGTCTGTAATTTAATCTAAAAGTGGTGGTGAATTGTAAGTATCTCGTATAATTTGGAGGTTAGGTGTAATTAACCCTATTTTTTAATTTGATTTCCTTGTCTAGGTTAATGCATTTCACGAATGGAGCAATTTAGATTAGATAACCCAACCCCCTATATATACATAGATATAGATATGGATATATATTTTTATAGTTGGTCCCTAATTCTTTATTATTTGCATTCATTTTAGTGGAAATGAAATAACTGTGATGGACGAACTCGTTCAGCAACATAAATAAAAAGATACTAATAAATTTTGTCAATTTAGAAAGGAAGAAAAAGGTGGGCCATATTTATCAACTAGAAAGTTTAAAATCCAACAAATTTTTAAATCAATAGAGAAACAAACGAAGAGCAAAATCTAAAAGAATAAAGGCACACAACCAAAATTTAAAAAATAAATAAAAAATATATATAGAATCAATTAAAAATTGCAAAAATATAACAAAATCCCAGATTTTGCGGTCATGTCTTTTAAAGAAGTGTTTCCAATATATAGATTTGATCTAGTTAAGGTCTTAAGGATTGATTAGTTTTAGTGATGAATGAAATGAGAACATTCAAATTGTGACAAAACATCAAGATTGTATATTTTTGCATGTGTTGTTATGATTTACTATTACTGACATTGCTATCACAATAATTTAGTGTAAGCAAATAATGCCACGATGAATTTACAGCGTAGTAGTATTTTGGTATGCATACAACATTTATAGGGAGAACTTTTCGCATTGTTAGTGCGACTCAACTTCCAAGCCCATAATAAATGAGATAAAACTAAACACATTGAAAGAGCTCTACTGGTTGCTTGACTTGTAACAGTGAGATCAATTCAGTTTCCTTTTTATATCATTCTCAGCATTTTGACCTCAATCAAATAGGGCAACACATAAACTTGATGAACTAATACACAGATGAAACATACTAGAACATTAACCAAGTCCCAATGCACTCTTCTTGAGCAATGTTCTAATTCAAGCTAATATCTCATTTAAATATAAATTCACAAAAAATGAAATCAGAAAAAAGAAAGAAAAAGCTAATTGAATTTGCTTAACAATTATTAAACATGGTACCTAGATGTCAAACTAATGGCAAATTAACTTGAGTCTTGAGATAAGTCAATAGGAGTTGGTTCAAATGGTTAATTGATTCATTATCCAATTTAAAATTAATGGGTAGATAACAAAATTAAGAGCATCAATACCAATATTTGTTTATTTTCAACAATTGCAAAGCCATTTATGATTTATCATCACAAAACCGACACCCTTCCCTTCTTGTATCACGAACCCTCAAAAACTTGATCTTGTTTCAAAAGAAGTCGCTAGCTCCCTTCTCTTAAATTTGCAAGGACCTAAATGTAGAAAATTATTGGAAAATATTTTCAAGAAATAATTTTATATTATAATAGTGATATGATTCGAATTCAAAATAAATGAAATATGTATATATAGTACCAAAAGACAAAGAAGATAAAATAGCAAACCATTGCCATGCATGATTTTATTTTCTATTTTGATATATAATTTATGCCTCAAGATATTTTAAAACAAGATTATAAAAATAAATTAATAAATCAAATAAATTCAACAATTTAAATTTCTGGTCTCCAAAAAAAAAATTTTTTTTTTGGGTCAAAAGTTAATTATTTATATACTTTGACTGTAATTCTTAAATTCTTTGCCGTTTGCATATAATATTGGCGGTTTAATTGACCCGACATGCAAGAAAAAAACTCTCAATTATTCAACAAGGGCACACAATATTATATACATTATGATGAGAAAATATGCCTCATGACATTAGATAAAAATACGAATTTTTGAAAATAATATTTTCCTAAAAATGAATTAATAAAATGATATTAATTTTGGGAGGGTTAATTTTTGTTATAAGTCGCGAAGGCCTCGACAACTCTTCAACGGAAATTAATCCACCATATTTCAGTATCATTTTATTAACTCGTTTTTTTTTTTTAAATATATTTTTGAAAATTCGTCAAGATAAAAATAGAATATTACAGAATTTAATTTTACTCAATGGGCTTTTAATTTGATTCGTTTGAGAATGGTCCTAAATCCAACTACTCAATGCAGATACTCTGGTCATATCATATGCAATTTATTACATTTCTACCAAAAAAAATGCAATTTATTATTATGACATTATTATCCTAATAATTTATTAAACTTGATTAATCTTATTGAAAACATAAAAAATCATCTCATGCTCACATCAATATTACTTAAATTATATTTAGATCCCATAGGATTAGTATGAAGTCACTAACACTAAGCAGGCAATTCATACGGGTTCAATGTTAAAATGAATTTGATTTCACACACTAATATCTTTGGAAAAAATATTTTAATTTTCTCATAGTATAGTAAAATTCGTATTTATAATTTATTCTATAAATTATAGTAGATAAAAGTACAATTTCTAAAATTAAACAGACATATATTACTGTAAATATTAATTTCCAAAATTGATTGCTCCATTTTTATCCTAAAATATTTACTATTTTAATAGTTACTGTGACACTATCCTCGTTATTATTCAATTAAATTGTGTATAGTTCACAAAAAAAAAAAAAGTAAAAAAAAAAAAAAAAGAATTTACAAAATTACAAATTCTGATTTATTATATTAATTAATTCATTAATTAGAATCTCCAAAGTAGAAAGGTCCCGCGACACCAATTTCAAGAGTGCTGTACCTTTGTACTAGATTATAACGAATAGGCCATGAATGCACGTTAGGCCACCCTGATGAAATGACGAAATTGCCCTTCAAGGACTCCACGAATATCCTCACTGATTCTCATCCAATATATATTTTTAATCTATTTTTTATTATAATTTAAAATCGTATCGGATTATTAAAGTATAATGTTTTACCTAACTTTCTTTATTCGAGCCGTATCTAACCTCCCCATCTTTTCTTCATCTTCTCCTTAACTCTTCTTATTCGAGCCGTATCGAATCTCCCTAGCTTTTCTTCTTCGAGTTAGATCGAATTATTAATGTATAAAATTCTACCTAATTCTTCCTATTCAAATCGGACGGAACCTACTTAACTCTTCCTATTGAATAGAATCGAATCATTAAGATATAAATTTGTTTTTACTTTACTTTATTCAAATATTTAAGGTGTAAAATTTTATTTATTAACTCTGTATCCAAATATTTAAACATATAATTTTTGATTAACCCACCATAGTGGTTTGATTGATATGTTACACTATTTTTTTTTAACCGATGTACATTAAATAGGATTAGAGCTCGAAACATTGTTTCGAAGAATAAACCCATTAATCACTTAAAATCAATCGCATTAGTAATATTATTTATACTATATTATTAAGCGCGAGAGGCAAAGGTGATCTCTTGGTGTCCTCTTTTTCTTTTTTTCTATTTATTTATTTTTTATCCTATGAGTTTTCTTCTCTTACGATTTTCTTCTCGTACATTTTTTTTATCTCTCTTCTTTTCTATTTACTTATTTTTATGTGTTTTCTTCTCTTACATTTTTTTATCTTATCTTATCTTTTCTCTCACCTTATTTCAATTTCTTTTTCTTTTGTTTTTTTTTTAAAGATAGTGTTGTTTGATATTTTATGGTTTTATGTTATTTTTATATTAGTTCAATAATTATATTAAAAATACTGATAAAATATATATTAATATAAAAATTAATTTAAATATATTTTAAACAAAAGAATTTTATAATTTGCACACGCAACGAGTGTGCCAAAATTACTAGTTATTATTATTTTTAATACACATTCCAAATGGTCAGATGAATTCGAATCCAAATCGTTACTTTTAAAAAAGAAACCTCAAACTATTTTGATCGATCCTTATTGGCGTATTAGTGATATCTTACCCTACTTAATAGTTTTTTCTTAATATTGTTCTTTTTAGAAAATAAGAGGGAGAGAGAGGAGAGAGATTTAAACCCGAGAAACACACACACAGTAGAAACAAACAGCTAAAGGGGGAGGAGCCACCATTTAAGACCAGCTTACATACGCGTGCTTCACAAGCCATTTCCTCTCAGATCTTAGTTTCTCATTCACATACAAACACAGTGTGGATTTCCCTCTTTTCACGTCGTTCTCAGATCTGAAAATCACCTCCTAATACTACTATCACTGCCTCCCACACTCTCACAACCACTCCCGCCCGCAGAATCGCCGCCGGATTCCGAGTTTTTTTTTTTTGTTGGCTGGATTTTCCCGATCCCAGATCTGTTAAACACATGGCAATGAGTTGAAAAATCCCATTTGGATGCGTACGGACATTGATTATAGATATAAATTTGTGTATATTCTGCAACAACCGTGATTCTTGTTGGTTTGGTAAATATATTTATAGAGAGGGGGTTGCTGTCGTTCTTGATATAGAGTGTACGTGGGTAATATAATACTGTTATCTGATATGGCAATGCAACCAGCGGCTGTGGTGGTGCCGGAGAAAATCCCGGTGCAGTGGTACAGCCACCAGCAACAGCCGCCGCATCATCAGGTGGATGAGAGAGAAGGGTTTATGATGTGGCTGAGAGGTGAATTTGCTGCTTCAAATGCGATAATCGATGCGCTCTGCCACCACCTGCGGGCCGTGGGAGAGCCGGGGGAGTATGATGGTGTGATAGGGTCTATTCAGCAGAGGAGGTGTAATTGGACCCCCATTTTGCATATGCAGCAGTACTTCTCTGTGGCCGACGTGGTTTATTCGCTGCAGCAGGTGGGTTGGAGGCGGCAGGAGAAGGCGGTGGGGCTTGAGGGGGGGATGAGGATGGGAGGAGGAGGTGGGAAGGAGTTCAGGAGAGGAGGTAGTAGGGGGCAAAGGGGAGGTTTTGAGGTGCAGAGTTATGGTGGAGAGGTGAATGGGAAGGGCCATAACAATGGTTATGTGAAAAGTAATTTTAATCTGAATGAGAAATTGGATGATGGGGAGAAAGCAAAGGTGGAGGACAAAGAGGAGAAGAAAGGTAAGAGAAATATGTGGTGTATATTGGTTTGTTCCATGAGTAGACATGTTTTACTTAGGCGAGTATGGTTTATGTGTGTGTACACACCATGAGAATGGATGAAACCTTTGCTTGGAGTGAAGGAATAACAACTGTGTTATTTATGGAAATGAATTTATGTTTGATATATTGGATTTTGTGGTTTACTTATGATGGAAAGCATTTTACCAAATTGGCGTGGAAGTTACTTGAATTGGATTAGTTTGTTTATCACCCAATATCCATTTGTGTTTGATAGTTAAGAATACTGCATCATTTCTCTTGTTTGCAATGAGATAGCTGGCAGTCGGGTAACTTCTATTGACTATGCAAATTGGTTTTGCTGGTTATCCAAGAACGTTGAAACATTGCTAAGTGAAAGAACAAATAGTTTTTGAGTTTGAGTTGGCAACTAAAAATGTATTGGAATTGCTGTGCAAGAACACAAGGTGCTTCTAAGTTCTTGTCAACACATAGTAAATTGATTCTTGGTAGCGTATTGCCTATAGCAAAAGAGAAGGAATATTATGATCATTGGAGGAGCATGGAGAAGGACATAGAGCTTGAAAGATTGGCTTATTAACAAGTTCAAGATATTTATGCAATTTGTTTACTTTGGTATCGAGGCAAACTGAAGTTATGGTTTGAGAGAATTGGGGTTCTTATCCAGATTCATTTAGATAAGGGGATGTATCAAGTTAACATCGACCGTTAACCAGTTCTTTATGTAAACTTTTTCTCGAAAGTAACATTTGGGGATTGGATTCGTGAACCGTATAGCTGTTGAAGCATTATACCTGCTGAATAATTTTGTTTTTGCATGCATTTGAAAATGATATAATGAAGTAAGAAATGTAAGAACTAGTCAGGGAACTGGTGTGATGAAATAGCACAATTTATTGACTTTTCATATGTGTTTTATCTTAAAAATTCTTTTGTGTTTTGTTTTTGAGTAAAGTATAGCTTTTTTTAGCTGTCCTGAGAATATCTCTCACCTACTTCACGGGAAACCGAAGGGAATTCACTTTAAAAACATGGCTCTAGCTCATCTTGTTGAAACTTACCCTACTTCCACTGAGGAGTGCTAATGTACTGACCAATGCTTTAATTTGCTATTTCTACTGGAACTACTAACACTTATTTGGGAATTTGTCTGAGTAGGGCATAGCCTTTCAGTTTTATAGATATATTATCATGAACCTGAAGATTTCTTTTTGACATTGGTGATTGTGAGGAAATGGTGCATATATTTGATCACTTGTCTTTCTCTAGACATTATACACACACACACTACAAATGCTGGTCTTTTTCTCAAGGGCACCATATTTCCTGGCGCAAATTTTGACTTGGTATTTTCTTTCTTAATGGTGAAGTAACAGGTTTCGCTGAAAAAACTGAATCAGATAGTTTGGTAACCAAACAAGGAAACACACAAGCAGCTGTACCTCATCCAGTTGATAAGACTGAGTCTGCAGGTGATCTGAGCTCCAGCTCCAGATAACTGTTTATGCCCCTCTGGTTATATTTTTTTCTCCCTATTGCTTTACTGGGATTAGTTTCTTGTAGGTTTCTATTTTTTAAGTGTTTGTATGCATGCTCAACAGGAGAGCGTGTGGATAGGTCTTATATTTATTGCTTTTATGTATACATTTTCCGATGAGTTCGTGAAAATTTTATTTAGGCGCCATAAATTACAGAGCATTTAGTGGAGAAGTTTTCTTGACCTAATTGCAAACAAAGATAATTATCTTTGGGATATACAGGAAAGTTACTTCAGATTCATCAAGTGTTCTCTGAAACTGCTGCTTTCATTGTGATCTCGTTTCCAAATGATTTTCTCTCTTATTCTCAGGGTCTGACAGTGTGGATAAATCTGGGTTAGTGCTAGAAGAAAATCAAAACGTTGAAATTTCTCCAAAAGTTTTTGTTGCTACTGAGATATGTGATGGAAATTCGGTAATATCTTTTGTTCTTGTTAAAATTTTATTTCTTCATTGAATTTCAGTTGATTTCAGTTGTTAGAATTATTCTTCTTCAATAATAGGTCAATATAGCTGAAGGATTGAAGCTTTATGAAGATCTAGTTGATGGGCCAGAAATTTCGAAATTGAGTATTTTAGTGAATGATTTGAGAGCTGCTGGAAGGAAAGGACAGTTGCAAGGCAAGTTTAGTGATAGCTATTTGTAGCACGACCTAATACAAATAAACCTGTTTTCCTTTTAGGTTTGTTTTTATTTATATTCCTGTTTTACACTCAATTATCAGAAGCCTGAGTGCAAAAAAGAATGATGAGATATGTAATATTCCTTTTTAGTTCAACTAGATGCATAACTTTGGTTTCTAGATTATAGAATTCAAATTTCCATAAATACTTGTAAAATTGTTTGTCCATCTTTGTTGCACTGAAACAGGTCAGGCTTTTGTCCTCTCAAAGAGACCTTCAAAGGGATATGGAAGAGAGAGGATTCAGTTGGGTGTACCAATTGCTGATGCACCTCCTGAAGATGAATCTGCTGCTGGAATTTCTAAAGGCATGTTCTGGAATAATCATGCAAATTACTAATATTTTTCGTTTCTATTTGAAGTTGGCTGTATTCTGTTCTTTTTATTTGTTCCCTTTACTTAGGATTGTGACCAATTTTACAGATCTAAAAAAGGAACCCATCCCTGCACCACTGCAAGATATTATTGACCAGTTACTTACCAAGCAAGTCATTAGCATCAAGCCAGATTCGTGCATCATAGATATCTTTAATGAGGTTTCAAATGATAGTTTTATTTTTCAACATTTTGATGAATTGTTATCACGAATGGACAGATCTAAACTTTTTCTTACTCCACTTTTATAGGGTGATCACTCGCAGCCTCATATGTGGCCACAGTGGTTTGGAAGGCCTGTTTGTGTACTGTTCCTGACAGAGTGTGATATGTCTTTTGGTAAGTTGTTCACAGTCGATTATCCTGGAGAATATCGAGGTGCTCTCAAACTCTCCCTTTCACCCGGGTACTTCATCAATCTTTTCCACAGTATTTACCTACTAATTTAATTTCGATATGTTTAAATCCATATAGGCGTCGGCATGTATTTATTTTATGGATAATACAAAAATAATAATTGTCTATCTGTTGAAGTTACAGTTACTACCCATGCAACTAGCTTCACTCTTAAAAATACAAAAGCTTAGTCCCCCAGTTTAGGATTGTTAATTAGGTTGATTGGATATATTCTATAATTGTTTAAGAGAATTACATGATCCGTCTATTTACAGTTTACCCTACAACTTAACTTCTCAATTCTCATTTTGGTAGAACTGCACTTACTACTTAGATTTTAGAGGGTGTTTGGCCAAACTTAGGTTAAAGTGCTTACAAGTTACAAGCTCATATCTAATATTTTTTGGAGCTTTATATTTGGATAAAAATTACAAAATGAGCTTATAAAATGTTAGTGATGACAATTTCACATTTAATACCACCAGATAGTTAGAGAATGCATCAACCTAAAAGTATGTTGCTACCATCATATTTTTAAAGGAGTTTACCAGCTCTTTTCATTAAACCAGGAAAAAAAAAAAAAAACACTAAGCAGCATCTTATAAATGTTTTGAAGAGCTTATAATCTCAGCAAAACACCCTCTTATTCGTTCTTTGGGGTGCTACATCTTCTAATTTCCCTTTCCCCAATCCACAGGTCCATGCTTGTAATGCAAGGGAAATCCACAGATTTTGCCCGACATGCACTACCTTCCCTTCGAAAGCAGCGAATACTGATTACCTTTTCAAAATCACAGCCCAAGAAATTCAATTCCAACGACAATCACCGCCTCCCGTCCAATTGGGCCCCACCCCCAAGCAGGTCACCCAATCAGGTCCGCCCCATTGCTGCAAAACACTTCAGCCCCGTTGCCCCTCCAAACGGGGTTCAACCAATATTCGTTCCTGCCCCTGTCGCATTTCCCACCCCTGTCCCTCTCCCAGCTGTTTCTGCTGCATGGGGTCCCACACCCCAACCTAGGCACCCCCCTCCCCGCCTCCTTGTCCCAGGAACAGGTGTTTTCCTTCCATCACAGTCGAATCAACCCGCATTAACTGTCCCAACCGAAATCGCGACAACAGAGAAATCTACTGAGGAAAACGGTGTGGAGAAACTCAACGATGTTCATACTGAATCAAAGAAAGGAGACGTTGAGTGCAATGGGAAAACGGATGCAGAAGAAGAAGAAGGGGGGCACGAAAAGGCTTAGGTCGTCTATTCTTTTGGGATATTTAATGGGTAGGAGGGATGAAATACGGAAAATACGAGTTACAAAGAAAAATGTAAAGAGCGGCATGACGATTCGTTTCTAGAAAACTCTTTTCACAGTTATGTGATGCAGGCATGGAAATGGGAAGTGAGTAGCTTTTGTTGTCTTTTGGATTCCCTTTCCATGTCCTGCGACTTTTTTGTTGCCTCATGATACTGATCATGTATACGGTGAACTCGTTATGAGATATTCAATTTAGCTCTAGTTTCTCTCTAATTCCATTTTCAGCTAATTCTGGTAAAGAGGAAAGTTTTTAGATGTCTGGTTTTTGTTAGATCATTCAAAGTTGTTGCATTTGGGGGTATTGTTGATGATGATAAAATGCCACAAGTTTTTGGGGGATCTTTGACATTGATGATAAAGTTTTTTCAAATTTACCCCCTTCGGAGATCGGGGACGGAATCGGAAATTTGGGGATAAGAATGGGATCTTCGAAATAAAATTAAATTAATTGCATTGAGATTCCAATTTTTTGAAAATTTTTACATGATAATTAAGGTTTTATAATTTATATTATTATATTAAGTCAGAGGGACAAATATATTGTTATGGACTCTTGGCCTTTTTTTATTTATTTGTTTTTCTTCACTCCTACAACGTATTAGTTAATTCACACTTCAAAACGTGTAAACTCTTCTTTTCTTTCATCTCAATTTAATTATTTTTTTAATAAAATTTTTAATATTTATTTTATTTTTTCTTTATATTTTGTAATCTATATTTCAATATTATTTTTATTAATATAATATTATCACATTTATTTATATAATTTAATAGTTATATTAAAAATAATTATAAAACATAAATATGAAGAATTTAATTTCAATAAAATTAAATAACAGTAATTATTTCGTTGCTACTTTTTCCTGGATACTCGGGTTCGAATACCCATGGATTCGCCGTTTGCTTACTGGCTTCATATAATTCAGAAAACACCAGTTTTCTGGAAGCTTCTTGTTCATATCTCTCATCAAAAGGCGATATTCGATAATGTCTGTCTAGCAAACCCCCTGCTAACCCGAGCGAACATTCAAATATCTGTCCTACATTCATTCGTGAAGGGACTCCTAATGGGTTGAAGACCATATCAACAGGCCTTCCATCTTGCAGATAGGGCATATCTTGTCTAGGCAAAATTTTAGAAAGCATTTTACTGCAAAATACAAAAGAAATAAGAAATTTTCTTTTGCTAGGTGTCAAAAATCGAATTAATAATAAAAAAAAAAGAACTACAAATTGCAATAGTCTTATTACTCCAACGAAAGCGAGTTCCTCTTTTTTAAAAAGAAATCAAAGATTACCTATTATCCAAAGAGGAATCCTTCCAGTAGTATCGGACATTTACTCCACCTCCCTCCAATTTCATCAAGTGGTCATGCTAGAGACATAAACAGTCATGGATAATTATGAGATGAGATCCTTCCGAATGGGCTAAGAGAATGCCTAGAATTCTTATTTATTGTCTTTCGTTTTCCTAATTGAAGTATAAATATCTTCATAGACCAAACGCTCACTAATGAGTACTGCATCTTCAGAATTGTAACCTTCCCATGGCATATAAGCTACTAATACATTTTTCCCCAAAGCAAGTTCGCCACCAACCGTAGCAGCACCATCTGCTAAAATTTGCCCCTTTTTAATGCATTTACCCCGCTGAACCTGGGGTTTTTGATGCATCCAAGTATTTTTATTGGAACGTTTATACCCTTTTTCCTAGTTATGCCGGAAGGGGGTACAGCTGATTGGATCCAGCCCATTCTTGAAATAAACAACTCACAGCACTTCTTTCCTTTATCAACGGTTCGACCAATTGATATCTTTCCACAAATAATTGAAATTCGATTTCGTGATCTGTATCTTCAATTTTTGGAAACTTATAAAGTTCTTCTGTCAAACCCTGATCAATGAACCTACAAAATCCTTCAAATTGGATCTGATTAGACGATTAATATCTTGTCTAGAGAAAAAGATAGTCAAATCTCAGAATTTACGAACAATTCATTCAATATTTCCCTTTTTAGAGGACAATTTTTCACATCTAAATTTAGTATTAGATATACTAATACCCCACCTTGTCCATGGGGAAATCTTGGTTCAAACTCTTCGCTACTGGGTCAAAGATGCCTCTTCTTTGCATTTATTACGATTCTTTCTCAAAGAGTATTGAATTTCGGGATTTATTCGAAATATTCAATAACTTGATTTATAATAATGAAGTCAATTCTCCGTTTGTTACTTTGTGTGCTGCTCTATTATTTGCCGGCGCAATTGCTAAATCTGCACAACACGCATCGAGTGTGTAAAAAATTACTAGTATTATATTAAGCAAGTTACAACTTTTGGATTAATTTACACTTAAAAAACGTACTAATTCTTTTTTTTCTCTCACCTCAATTTAATTCTTTTTATTTTTTTAATAAACTTTTAAATATTTATTTTATCTTTTTTCCCCATATTTTGTAATTTATATTTTATTATTATTTTTATTAATATAATATTATTACATTTATTTATATAATTTAATAATTTTACTAAAATTAATTATAAAATATATATTAATATGAAATAATAATTAATTTTAATAAAATTAAATAATAATTATTATTTTGTTGCACACGTATCAATTGTGTAGAAAATTACTAGTGTTTATTATGCATCTTTTTTTCTTTTTCTTTTTTTAATTTATTATGCATCTGAATGCCAAAGAAACAAAAGAAAGAAACTATTTTATTTCCTAAAAAAAAAGAAAACAAGGAATAACACAGAGAGAACAAAAAAGGATAATTTGATAATTTGATCGAAGAACTTGCTAAACGACGTCGCATCTGTTTGTTCCCCTTTTTTTTTTTAAAAAAAAACGAGCTCTCCAGAAATTTCCCTAAAACTGGCACGGTATAAATTCTCGTCTCTCCTCCCCCACTTTCCCTCCTTAGTTTTCAAGCGCCATTCCTCGGAGAATCCTCAAAAAGGTGAGATCTCTGTAAACTAGGTTTCTATACAACACCAGCTAAAAGATTTTAGTTTGTTTTAGGTTGCTTGAGAACACGAGCTTAAGGGTTTATAATTTATTTCGCTCATTCTCGTTGTAGTTTTGATGGTGTTGAGTTACGGAAAAGGTACGAATTTGGGTGTTATTTTTCGGTGAACTTGTGAATTTGAGCTCAATTCGTTGGATATCTAGGGATTCTGTGGTTTGGGTGAACTTCATAGGCTTTTTAATTTTTAAGGAGGAGATGAAATTAGAATTGATTCTATGTATGCAGACTAATTTATCCAGCATTCTCTTCTTGTCTCATTTTGGTTGACATTGATATCTGCATTAGATAATTTTCCTGTAAGAAGCAAGTGCTGGCCATTTGTGAGAATTTTTATGATGGCCTTTCCCTGAGGTGCAGTGACCCCCATCAATGACTAAAGCTTAATTTTGTAATTGTCTCCTACTCTCCTATTTTTACAAAATCTACAAAATCCATCCCCCTTCCAACTGTTGTGGGAATTGTCAAAATAATGGAACACTCTTAAAACCAAAAGGGTAAAATTGAATAGCTATGTTACTGATTTCTCACTTTGACAATACAAGCTTTCGTCATGATTTAAATTATGCTCAAAATGGGCCCCTAATGTGACAGACGGACGGTTATGTAAGTCATTGCATTCTTGACTTATTGTTGATGTTGTTTAGGTAAAGCTTGTTTTCGCGCTTCACCAGTTAGATATGGAGATGGGATTTGATTCACATGTAACGATGATCATCAATTCAAATACCTGGCATTAACCTTCGTTAGGGGAATTACAGAATGAGGATGAATAGTGCTTGTAATAATTTAGCTTCTCGTCTCTTTGAGAGTGTTCTATAGATTATAATGCATACCGATACTTGATGGATCGTGGAGGAATGCTGAAACCAGTTATTTGTCAAAAATGCATTTGGTTGATATTGATGGGTGTGTCGTAGATCCCTTTTGCTCAGAATAGAACTAGTGAACAGTACACAGTATTTCTCTTTTTCGGGTTTTAGTTTTCGTAGAATTTGATAATTTCAGAATAAGTTGGACACTGTTATCATTGCTAGTGTGGTTTCTTGTTTTCATATTTGTTTTAATTTTCCATTACAACCAAATGAGTACAGTATTTTGAATTAAGCGGCTGGTTGAAATCGGGATACTAAGATAGTGAGTCCTTGCGATGGTTGTGCCCCCAGGAATATTCTGAAGTTGCTGGTTATTGATGATATTCTTCTTGTCAAGTAGTTTAGTTTACTCAAAAAACTGTGTCATCCAACATTTTTGCAGTTATCTGACTTTCGTTAACATTTATCACTTGATACAGGTCACCACCACAACTTCCTCGGGCATCTTAGAACTTCTTGAAAGAAAACTATGGCCAAGCATCACCCCGATCTGATTATGTGCCGAAAGCAGCCCGGAATAGCAATCGGACGCCTTTGTGAGAAATGTGATGGGAAATGTGTAATTTGTGATTCTTATGTGCGACCTTGCACCCTCGTTCGAGTGTGTGATGAATGCAATTATGGGTCATTTCAAGGTCGATGTGTCATCTGTGGAGGGCCGGGAATTTCAGATGCATACTACTGTAAAGAGTGCACTCAGCAAGAAAAGGACCGCGATGGCTGCCCCAAAATTGTGAATCTTGGAAGTGCAAAAACAGATTTATTCTACGAACGTAAGAAATATGGTTTCAAGAAGAGATGATCACTGTTGGTCGAGTTCATATTCAGAAAAGATTGGATCTTTTGCGTTGCAATATGACCTCATATTGAATTGAGATGGCATGTTAGAGTTCCATGTGGAGGAGGTTAGGATATTCTTGTTTTCCTGGAGATTTTGTGGGTCTGGTTTACAATTAGATATGTTTATGATTATGTCATGTGTATCTTTTCTTGATTCATCTCATACGTGCTGTGATGTGTTGTGTTATTCTTGTTTCTGCATTTTATTATTGAGCAGCCAAAAACTAAAGACAATGAAATTGTGTACAGAAGTAATGTGTAACAATAACAGGAACTTTCGATTAAGGTAAATAATTTTGAAAAACTGTAATGACTTCAATGTTTGGAATTAATAGAGTAGCTGATTCCCTTCATTACTTGCAAAGTTGCAATCAAGGATTGGTCAGTTTTGCAACAGTTGCACCTAAAAACATCATTGTTGGAGCAGAGATTTGGTGAGCTAGGCCTAGTATATTATATGTAGCGGAAGTTGGGAGGTAAATTACAAAAATCATGTTGTGTTGTATTTGCGTGAGCGTGACTACCGATGATAACTCTATTTTAAATGAAGATCGTCCTAATAAAAAGATACTTCTAATTATATATACTATCTATTAAGCGAGAGACCCAGGTTTGGTCTCTTGGACTTTAAAAATAATTTTTTTTCTATTTATTTACTGATTGATTTTATCCGGCTTTATCTCTTCCACGTTCTATTAATTTCTCTTTTCTGTTTCATCACTTCTCTTCTTAATAATTATAAATTTTTATAATTATTAATATAACATTATCTTATCTTACTTATTTATTTATTTATCATAAATTAATGATTATATTAAAAAAAAAACTATAGAGTATATATTTAATAAAACCTTTTTAATTTTAATATATTTATATAATAATTATTTTTATTTGCACATGCATAGAATGTGCAAAGTTACTAGTCTATACTATTATATTAAGCGAGAGATTATTTCGTGTCATAGGCTCTAAAAATATATTTTTTTCTATTTATTTATTAACTTTTCTTTTCATCCGACTTTTTATCTCATGCACGTTTTCTTAACTTCTCTTTTCTATCTCATTATTTCACTTTTCTTTCTCATCGCTTGCATTCTTTTTATTTTCTTTTTTATATAATTTTTATTACTTTTCACTTATATTTTAAAATTTCATAATTATTAATATAATATTATCTTATACTATTTATTCATTTATTTATTAGTGATTATATTAAAAATACTTATAGAATATATATATAATACAAAAAATAATTTTAATATATTTATATAATATTTTTTTTTTATTTGCACATACGTAGAATGTGCAAAGTTGCTAGTTATTATTATTATCTATATTATCTATACTATTATATTACATCGTATATGGTGTCATGGACTCTATTTTTTTCTGCCCTTACATTCTTTCGAATTTTTTCTTTTCTGCCAACTGTTTTCTCTCTTAACTTTTGTTCTTTTTTATAATTCAATTATTTCCACCATTGTAAGGACTAAGGGCGTATTATGTTTTAACTCTCTTTTATCTAACATCAATTTAATTGTCCTAAAAAATTTATCACTTTAATTCTTTTCTTTCAATAAACTTTTTATATTCTAATCATTTTTTTTCCTTCATATTTCTTATTATTATTATTTTGACCGACATGACATTATCAAAATTTATTTACTATAATTTATTCATTATATTAAAACTAATTAATAATATTTTTTAGCACATGCATCGAGTGTGGGTGTAGCACCCCAAGCGGTGGGGCACCACACCCCGCACTATGACCCGACACGTGGTACGAAATGGAACGTCCGCACACGCACCAAGTCACAGCGAACGGGTGACAAACGAAAAAAAACCAACCTAAGCTAGGAGGTACCTAAACCCCGTACAAGTAAAATATGCAAAAACCTGTATGCGGAAGCGAATCAAAATATGAACTAACAAAAACTTTAATCAACAAAATAAAGAAACGGGTTCAACTAATTCCATGAACCTGTCCTAACCTGTCCCGAATTCAAACATACAACAAATACGGGTTCAACTAATCCAAGCCCTGTCCTAACCTGTCCCGAAAATTCGTATAATCAAAGCATAAACATAATCCTGTACAGAACATGCTATATACATAATTACAAACGGATGCAGGTCAGAGATTCACAACTTAATCAAATAGATACAACATCAAAAGACATGGACTCAACAGACAAGACACAAAGCCGCCTAGCTCGAACTCCAAGAACCTGAACCTGCAGACTGAAAACATAGGTGGGGCGAGGGTCAGTCCACTGACTGAGTGAGGGGGCTGAACTCACACACTATACATAATAAGGAGCAGAGCACGTAACAAAAGAAAGATTATGAACCGGGAGTAGGGTTTTGCATACCAAAACCATTTTCCAAAAAGAGCTCATATTTACACATATATTCATATATTCTTAAGTTTGAAAACTCATAAGGATTCATAGATTCAGAAACGCATATGGATTCATATTAAAACTCATAGGGATTCATAATTAGAAACTCATAGAGATCCTTATATTCATAATGATTCATAACTCAGCGTGGAAGTCTCATATTGAAAACAAACTCTCCTATCCCGTTTCATAATCAACATAACAAAAGAATTCAAATACCCGGCGAGTACGGGTCTCCAACCTTACTCCTTAAACAAAAGACTCAAAAGATTCATAAGGAAGCATAAATTCATAAAATTCATAGGATTCATAAATTCATAGATTCATATTCCCGTATTCTAACCTTTCTCCGGAAGTCTGCACGCGGGTTACGGGCCCACATCGTGCAACTCAATATACGTGGGGTCGCGAGCCCACAACGTACTTTCTCCGGTCTCAACCGAAGGCTCAAAGCACCACGCCTTCTCCATCTCCCTTAGAGTCGCGAGCATGTGCACAGGGGTGATAACCGGCGACCCCAACAGCCGCACCGGGTCTCCCTTACCCACACCTCCGAAACCCTGGGATTCAAATAGATTCATAAAGACTCATAAGATTCATAGGAAACTTACCTAACTCGCGAAACCAAGAAACATATGATTCATACTTAAGAAACATACCATAAGAAATATACCTTACCGTGCAACTCGGCATATGCTATACACATACCTCTCCGTGTCTTCCAAATTCATAATATGCTGAAGGAAATCCATAGTTTGCTCCACGATACACGTTTTGGAGCATAACCTCGTTGTAAAACCATTTTAAGCTTACATACGCCCATACGTATAATTTCAGAAGGATTCATATCAAATCGAATTAACAAAATTCATAACATATCGTAAGACACATATTTAATATACATATAGTATATATTCGCATGCGGGCTTGAAAACGAGCACATAGGGTTGTAGGTCGCTTTAACTAAAACAAAAATCCTAAAACCTCACCTTACACCGACGAGAACGGAAAACACAAGCTAAGAAGTCCCACTGGAACCCAAACAGCTGACAGACACTCCCTGAAGAAACCCTGAACGACTGAACACACACAGAACACAGACTCAGACTCCAAACACAACCACAAAGACGCACGGCTATGCTCACGAATATACATGATGCAACATATAATCCATATTTATTCAATCAAGTCATTCAGAGCATATTATAATTCATATTACACATCAAGAGATGCATAGCTTATAAATTCATAACATTTATTACATAAAATAAATTAAGACATTAAGAATTCAATTCATATCATGCACTAATTCTCGAAAGGATAAACGCAAAATGCATAACAATTTCACACGTAAATACATATTAACATATTTCACAATATTCAACAATTAACATACTTAAATAATTTATTCAAATCGATCATAACTCATACCTTGGGTAATTTAATTATTATGAGTCTCATAATTATACGAATAATTTAGATCCTTAAATTGCATTAATATCCCCTAAACAAGAAATATTCTCAAGTAGATAGGCTTAAACGAGGCAAATAAATTCAATAAATCGTAAATCAAGATTTCATACATCATATCATATTTCCTAGTATCATACAACTCATAATTTCAATTTATAGTTCATACAAGATCGAAATTTACAATTAAAACAGTTAACGAAAATAAATACCACAACTTCAAAAATTCATATAAAATCAACCGGATATCCGATTGACGAACGGAAAGTGACGTTGGACTCACCACAACGAAACGGACCTACTGTCCGAAAGTCGTCGGAATGCCGCCACCGCAGCAGGCCGAACAGCCACCGGCCACCACCGGAACACCGCCTCCGGTGGTCGGAAAAATCCCCGGAAGGACAGAAACGTACGCCTCGGCCTGCTTGACAAAAGCCCTCAACCAATTTCAGAAAAAACCAAACACACCGGACTTCGTTGACGAAAAACCAAACTAAATTCCAACGACGAAAACTGAAATTAAATACAAACCTCTAAACGAAAATAAAATCCGGACATACCGTTGGAAAGCCCGTAACGAGCCCTACGAAAGCCCCATAGCCAAACGCCGGAAAAGTTGCCGAAAAATCGGACAATCGGTCAAGAGCCGGTCCGCCACCAGTTCGCCGCCGCCGGGCAGTTCTCGAGTCGGGGCCAACGCCATCCGCTATATTCCATCATTCTGAGCAACTTCCGTGAAGTAACTACCACCAAAACCGGCCGGAAAAAGGTCCCAAACCACCGCCGAAAGTCTATTGGTGCGCCACTCGCCGGTTCAGCCATCTCCGCCGCGATTCGTTCAAAAAGAAGGCCGGAAATGAGTTCAGGCGGTCGAAAAACTCTAGGAACCGCTGAAGTCCATCGGAAAAGGTCGCCGGAACGACGAGATTCGTCGCGCTACAGTAGCGCCGCCGCCCGCCGTGACTTTCAGGCTGCGCGTGAGCCGCCGCGGCTGGCCGGATGGTTGCGCCGCCAACACCATTCACCGCGCCGGGAGGTTGTCTAACGGATGGGGTGGCGCGTGACGGAGAAAAAACGCCGGAGACCGCCGCGAAGGGGCGGCGAAGTGGCGGTTGTCCGTTCCGCCGCCGCTGCTGTGCCGTAGCGCCACCACCGTTGAGTTTCAGGTCCCGATTCTTGTACCATCGTGTCGGGCTCGTCGAGTTGATAAATTTCCACCACTCAAACGTCGAATTCCGTCGAGAAACGAGTGAGAACGGACATGTGTGTGAAAACACACCTCCACTGCATGAACAGTACCAATCGCGGGAGGAAGACGATGAGTCTGGAGCTGAAATTTTGACACGCAAAACGAGGATCTGGGGTATATATCTAGGGTCCTCGTACGCAAAAACGGTCGGAAGAACGGGCTAACGAAGTCAGAATGTGGCAAACTTAGAGTCTACGGATTCGTTTCGATGCCCCGAACACAAAGAAGGGGTCAAAAAGGTCGAACTCTCGATCGAACGAGAAATGACCGAATAACCCCTAAAAGAGAAAATTGCAAACAAGCCCCTAAACTCTAAAAGAGTTTAAAATAGGGTCACGCAAAATATAAAATCACATAATTAATCACATTAAAAGGTTGAAACGTGGCGTGCCTTATAAATCGGACGAACGGGATATCACAGTGGGTAACTACTAGTTATTATATTAAGCGTGATAAAAATCGTTTTTTTGTGTATTGGACTTAGGGATGCAAACGAGCCGAGCCGGCTCGCGAGCCTGGCGAGCAAGCTCGAGCCAAGCCCGAACTCAAGCCCCTTTTAGTTAGGCTCGTGGCTCGCGAGCCGGCTCGCGAGCTAATATATTTAATTAAAAAATAATATTTTTATTTTTATATATATAAATATTTTTATTTTTATATAATATTATATATATTTTTATTGATTTTTATATAAAATTAATAAAAAATTAATATATTTATAATATATATGTATATATATTTAATAAATATATATTATTATATATAAAAATATATTAAATTATTTAAAAAAACTAATTTTTAATTAAAAATAATATATTTTCATTTGGCTCGAGCCGAGCCGAGCGAGCCTCGAGCCTTGGTCGAGCCGAGCTCGAGCCAGGAAAAAAGGCCAAGGCTCGGCTCGGCTCGGCTCGTTTGCATCCCTAATTGGACTCTATTCTTTTCTGCCCTTTCATTCTTGCACATTTTTCTTTTTTGCCACTAGAATAACTACTTTCTCTCTTAGTTTTTTTTCTTTTCTTATAATTTATTTATTTTTTTCTCCATTATAAGGAGATATTATCACTTTAACTCTCTTTTATCTCACATCACATTGATTCATTTCTTTCAATAAACTTTTTTATATTCTTATTTTTTTTTTCCTTTATATTTCTTCTTCTTATCATTTTGACTAATATGACATTATACAATTTATTTACTATAATTTATTCATTATATTATAAAAGATATATATTAATATAAAAATATTAATTTTAATATGTTTAGATAATAAAAAAAAAAATTAAGCACACACGTGGAGGGTGTCTGATTAGTGATTACTAGTTATTATAAATCACTTCACCTTTTCATCACTTTCCCTTCATTTTGAATTTTGATGATCAAACCTCCGTCCATATTATTTTAACTAATTTTGAAGTTAAGTAGGTTCAAACTTCAAAGTAATTGAAAGGGAATATATATTGCTAAACTTTACTTGAGCGAAATGTACGGCACCGTTTTCGTTCGCTTTGTGTATCTCTGTTCTTTTGACTTCTCATCTTTCTTTTTCAACCACAATTAATTTTTCACGTTGGACATAATATGGAATACTGATATCCAACAAAATATCTATACTATTACATATTTGATAGCGATGTTTGACTTTTTATTGTACATTTTGATGATGTAGAATTTTATGGTTTTTTTGAAATTTTTAATTAGATAAAAAAAATATGATTGCTTCATCTTTATTTTGTATATTATTTTTTTTTTTATAAAAATAAGTAAAAAAAAGTAGTAATTAGGAAAATAATTAATCTTGGCAAGTTTGCTCGAATGGAATTAATTTTGGTATTTCTACTAACTAAGGTTAATATTATATGCATGTGTTTGATATTTCTATATATTTATTAAATTAGTTTTAATGGCTAATTACTTAAATCACGGATACAATTTCCATTAAAAAATCACTATAATTTCAAATTTAAATTCAAATATTAAAAAATACAGAGAATTAATTAAGTTTCTTAAATTACTCCATCAAATTAATTAATTTTTTTAAATCTAAAATTAATAGTTTATATGACATAATTTTATTATTAATTCTTTTATGAGTTGTAAATTGATATTTATTTATCCTAATTATCCACTATTACTGTGAATATAATTAATCCCTTAAATTTTATCTAAATCATTTGAAAAAAGAAAAAGAAAATTACATGCATGATCATTCCAAAATGTGGTAATTAAATTAAATGAATTAAAATTTTAATATATTAAAATATGGAATACGAACTAAATACTAGACTATTTATTTATTTGAAAATTTAATTCATTTAACTTCAAATTCTTTTAATGATTTAAGAAAGTTATTATTAATTTATTTATTTGGAATGCATTATTTATATATATATCTATATCTATACTATAATATATAGGAAGGGTGTCTGTTGACCCAATTATATTAATTTTGACCAAATTCTAATTTTCTAGAATTTTGAATTATTTTAAATGATAAAATTATTTTTATGGTAGGTCATTTAGTAATAATTGGAACCTTTAATTTTTCAAAACAATGCAAAAATCATATCAATTATCTCCCTAATTTACGAAATCTTTTAAATTGACAACTTAATTTGTATCCTTATTTATCTTTTAGGGTTTCTTATATTTATTATAAAAGTTTTAAGCATTTATTCATTATCTTCAAACGCTATTTTTCTCTCGTGCCTCCCCATTCTCTCTTCTGCTCTTCATTCTCACACCTTCGATTCCATTCATCTTTTTTTGCCTCTATCACGGTATATTCAATTATTTTCTTATTTTTTATATTGTAAACTTCATCTAAAGAAATTACAAAGGTTCAAAACTTATGTATTGGTACACAAAATTTTTTTAGTTTTTACTTTGTTTCGATTTATTATTATTTTTATATATATTTTGTTGTTGTCGATTTTAACTTTTTTAGAAATCTATTTATTTATATTTTTTATGAAATTTATTTGGAGAATTTGGACTTTTACTTTTATTGTTTTATGAATTTATCTAATTATTCTAATTTTTCATTGTTATCATTTTTAATATTTTTTTAATTGTTTTTGTTTATTCAAATGAATTTATTGTATTTAAATTAATTTTTTATTTGACACGTTTGAAGTATTATTGAATAATTTATTTTTAAATATTTTAATAATTATATTTTTAACGCAAAATGAGGTAGTTAGTGCAATAAAATAGTATTTAACGTTATGCTCAAAATTAATTAAATTATTGACGAATTTTTGCTTTTTTAACTTTTTGTTCTTTTGTCATTCATTAATGATTTAGTATTCTCTTTGAGTTTTCATATTTATAATCGGAGACATTTAAAAGTTAAATTTAACAATTTCTTCACGCAATTAAGAAATGTTATTTCATATTTTTCACTTTGAACTTTAATATGTTTTAGGATATATTTATTTATTTATTATATTATTTTTAGTTTTTAATTTATTGTTATTTTTTTCTCTAATTTCTCATCTATTTTCATCATTAATATCATGTTTATCATTGATTTTTGACATGATATCGGCAATAGATGATGGTAATAAGTTTATATTTGTTTTGTAGTCTAATAATTTTTATTTTTTAAATGTTTTATAACTTACTTTAATTGTGGTAGAATTTGTTAATGAATTTTTTTTCTATTTATTATATTTAATTTTTTTTATTTTTTATAATTTAACTATAAAAAATGTATATACATTTTTATTTTGTTCATTTTTTTGTAATTTCATTTAATATATCTATGTGACACCCTGTCTCTTCGGCATTCCAGGTACGACGTCACGAGAGGGTTTAATTTAGTATTTTTTTGAATTATGTGATTGAGCATGCTTACGTGTCAACGTGAGATTTATTTTAATTACGTGTGATTTAGAATTTAATTAAATTGTACTTGGACTCAATTGTCCAATATTTGCAATTTGGGGACCTAATTGTAATTAGGACTAGGGATGCAAACGAGCCGATCCGAGCCTTGGCCTTTTTTCTGGCTCGAGCTCGGCTCGAGCCAAATGAATATTATACTATTTTTAATTAAAAATTAGTTTTTTAAAATAACTTAATATATTTTTATATATAATAATATATATTTATTAAATATATATACATATATATTATAAATATATTAATTTTATATAAAAATCAATAAAAATATATATAATATTATATAAAAATAAAAATATTTATATATATACAAATAAAAATATTATTTTTTAATTAAATATCTTGGCTCGCGAGCCACGAGCCTAACTAAAAGGGGCTTGAGTTCGGACTTGGCTCGAGCTTGCTCACCAGGCTCGCGAGCCGGCTCGGCTCGTTTGCATCGCTAATTAGGACGCTTGAGCCTTCGTAGCTATTTGAGCTCGGGAATTCGAATTCGAATTCCGACCCTATCATTGAGTTCGTTTCGATGACTCGGATTCAATGAATTAACCATTTAAATTCTAAAGCCATTTGATAGCCTCACCGTTTTAAATCCGATCCGTTTGGACCGGATACCGTTTGACCCTACCCGTTTTAACCGACCCGTTTGACTAGCCCCAAAAGGGGCCAGCCTTTCCTCTCTCTCCCTCATTGATCGTTCAGCAACACCAAGGAAGAGAGAAAGAGAAGTTTTCCCCCTTTTTGGCCAAGAAGCCTTGAGCTCGAGTTTGGAAGATCCAACCGTCCGATCAACAACCTAAGGTAAGATTTGTGACCCTTTCGTTACGTGCTTTAATTTAATCTCTCTTTCATGTCTTGTATATGTGCCTACGTGCTTGGTTGGGGAAGATGATGAATAGTAGTGGGTCGGGGGTTTGGCGTGATTAAGCTCGTTTCGTGAGCTCTTAATGTAATTATGTGTTCTATATGTTATATATGATTTATTGTGTTAATTTTGCATGATTTTATTGTTGTTTGTGGTTGTGGGTGTGTGTTGGTGGTGTTTCCCGACGCCATTGCTGCTTCTGCTCTATTTTTTTAGAAGGACGGGCCGGAACGGCCGTTCCCGTTTTAGCCTTGGGGCTGGAACGGCCCTTCCTATCTGCGTATGGGAACGACCGTTCCCGTTTTGTTCTTCGGGCTGGAACGTCCCTTCCGGGCAGCGCTCGTGGGAAGGGCCCTTCCCGTTTTGCCTTGTGTTTGGGAACGGCCCTTCCCGTGGTCCAGTGAGTTGGTTTTAGGTTTTTATGCTTTTAATTGATTTCTTTTGCCTCTTATTGATTTATATCTTAATTGTATAGCATGTTTCGATATGAATTTGCTTTATATGCTATGTTAGGTGCATGAATTGTAATTTAATATTAAAGAATGAGTATTTTATGCATGATAGTTATGCACTCTTCATCCCAAACTTTAGTATGCTTCTTTAATTGCGTGAAATGTATTTGGTGTGCAATTATATGATCTTAAGTGAATGATTTATGCATGTATACGAGATCCATGACTTCATGCCAATCATAAGCATACGCCGTGCGTCTATTTGGTTCATTCTTGTGTCTAAGTCCTGTTTTGTGTTCAGTTTGTTCAGGTACACCCGGGGTGGTGTTTTGTTAGCCGTGTTGATTCCGGGGTGGATCAATCAACGTGTCTTTGGCCTCTTCGGTGTCAGGTGAGGTTAGGATATAGTTACACCTTATTGCAATGTGCTTGGTTTTGGTTGCATGTGATTTAATAAACCTTATATGTATATAAATAAGTGTGAAATATGTATTTGTTGAATATGCCTCGAGTTTGCAAGTATGTTAAGCAATGTACGAGCCTATGTATGCTTGATTTGGAATGCTTTATTATGTTTTGCCACGTGAAGCTATGCTTCTAACCGTATACTTCTCACGAGCCAAGTTTGGCAAGGACCGAGTTTGATTGAAACGGGAAGTGGTATGTAACTACGTATAAGTCTGTCTGTCTGTCTATCCCTGTTGTAGCGGGTTATGATATGATATGTGTATGTTGGGCCCCGGAGCTATGGGTAAGGAACCCTCGGGACAGCATAGGGCCGTCGAGGTTAAGCCTGTGCATAGTCTCCATATGTCTGCAGAGGATCACCCCTGAACTCACCAGGAGGTTTGGTGAGGGAAGGAATCCTGAGGGTTTGAGTACTCGCAAGGCACTCCCCTCGTTTGTTTGGATGGTTTGGGCGTATACACCCTTCAATCACCCGGAGTTGAGGATGATATGATATGATATGTATGTAAGTTTCTGTTTTGATTCTGATATGTTATGTTATGAGGAGATTGGGGGAGTCGGAGCTCGTACCCGCCGAGTTCTGTATGATATGTATGTTTTGTTAAGGTTTATGAAACGGGGATAGATTCTAAGTTAAACTAAAAGGGAGTTTTTATAAGATAAGCTAAGTTCTGAATATGTTAAGATTTAATAGGCTTTGCTAAGTTTGCTCGGTAAGTTAAAATTGGTTAATTTGCTTTTGCTAAGTAAGCCCTATATGTATATATATCACGAGAAATGATTTAGTGTGCAAAAACTATCCCCGCGTTCATGAACATTATGAGTTTGATACGTGCTTTGCTCTTATATATATAGTATGAGTGCGTTAACCTCCTCACTCAGTCGAGTTAAGACTGACCCCTCCCCTTTTACTTTTTAGTTTGCAGGTTTGCTTGGAGTTCGTGCTAGGCGGAGTGTGTAGGTCTTTTGGAGTCTGTTCCGAGTCTTTGTCTAGTAGGTGGTCTTGCATTCACATTTCTTTCATTCGGCTTATGTATAGGATATGTTTGTATATGCTATTTGGAATTTATATATGAATTGATATGTATATTTCGGGACAGGTTAGGATAGGTTGCTCGGATTAGTTGAACCCGTTGGATTTTTAATTATTGTTTGATATTCGGGATTAGGTATTTATGTTAGTTGAACCCGTCAACTGCTTATGAATATTTTCATTATTGCATGGCTTGTTTTGCTTCCGCATTCTTGTTGTGGTTTGAGTTTTACTTTCAGGGTCTAAGTTCCGCCTAGCCTAGGTGTGAGTTTGTCGGTCTCCCGTTCGCCACTGTTTGGTTCATGTATGGACTCTCCATTTCGTATGTGGATCGGACTTTGGTGCGGGGGATGTGGTGACCCACCGTGCGGGTGCTACATCCTTAAGTGGTATCAGAGCCCCAGGTTGGAAAATCGAAGTTCAGTGCCGGGTCGTGTCTGTCTAAGTCGAACGGCATAGGACAATTTGATTATGTGTGCATTTGCATCATGATTTGATAAGTTATGTAACTGAATTTCAATACTTTGTTGATTTGATATTACGTAGTGCATTGTATTCCTTTGATGCTCTTACTTGATTTATTATGTGACATGAGCACTTACTAATCAACATGCATGTACCTATATTGTAGTTGTGGAGAATTTCAGGGTACTTCTTATCGACAACTTTGCGGTCAAACTTCTCATCCAAATCAGTGATAGTAGAGATAATCTTCTACCCAATTACAAACAAAAAACCCGATGGCAATGATGTACCAGGAATTCATAGCATTCAAGCCTCTCCAATTTCGAGAAGGAGATGATGTAAAGGCTGAAGAGTGGCTTTCAGAGATAGAGGGCATCTTTGAAATATGGCCACGCAACTCTCAAGACATGGCTCGCCTTGCTACATTTCTCCTGCAAGGACAAGCAAGACAATGGTGGAAAAGGGTGGCTCAACAACTAGAAACTACAAACGAAGTATTGACTTGGGAAGTGTTTGTCCGAGAATTTCGAAGAAGGTTTGCACCAGCTATTCTACAAGAGCGGAGACTTGAAGAATTTCTCACCTTGAAGCAAGGAGATAGGACCGTTATGGAGTATATGGAGGAATTTGAGAAATTGGGCATGTATGTGCCTCACATTACGGGTAATGAACAAATGAAGGTCAAATACTTCATGGAAGGTCTTCGGGATGAATTCAAGGAAGCCCTAATTGCAAAGGATACGACTACGTGGGATAAAGCCACGAAGAAAGTTTTAAGGGTCGAAACTTAGATCATGACAAGGGGCAAGGAAGAAGAGGTATCGGGGTCTAATGTTGAATCGGGTTTATGCTCAAACTTGCAAGTGGAAGGAGAATCTCACCAACATGGAACTCGGGCTAAGAGAATTCGAGGAAAGAAACACATAACCGGAAATACTTCAAGGTCGGGGAAAAGACCCCAATTATGTGCTTATTGTGGAGGAACCACTCATACTTACGAAGCATGTTGGGACAGACTGAAGAGGTGCTACATTTGTGGGCCAAAGGAGCACAAGATTTTCGAGTGTGATCGACCGAGAGCTAACAAGCAAAGAAGTAGGGATCAACAACTTTAAATCGGAAACTAAGCGGAACCCGGGAATTGAGGTAATTGCATTCATGGCACGTGCATTCATCATACTTTAAATTCTTGTAACTTGGTATCCTCTTTGTCTTAATTATTAATTGTTGTTAATTGTTGTTGCTACGTGTCTAAGTGATGGTTAAGTGATGCATCACATTTGCACTTTGACACAACTTGCATATTTAGTGTTTTATTTTAGGATATCTTTTCATTCAATTTACCAAGTGGTGTTCAATGGGAATTGGAAGAGATGATTTGGGTAGGGAACGAAATTAAGGATTTCTTTTGGAGAGCAGGTTGAGTTTTATGGAGACATGGAGAAAATGACAAAGAAGAAATGTTTTGAGAAATCTACGAGCAAGGTTGAAACTTGGGAATTGAAAGAAACTTTGAAGGAATTCAGTTTCAAGGAGGATTAGTCTACCGAACATAAGGTGTAATTTATGGTAACTTCGGGTTTGAAGGGTGGACTAAGTATTGAAAGACAACTCATGGAAAAACTTGGGAAAGTAAGAACAAATATCCTTAAATGTAATTCCAGGGCATGATGACCGATTTATTCTACTGCCCCATGCCTTTGAGAAGTATAATTGATGAAAAATTTCTAGAAGGCTTTGGTCGAGTACCTATTGAACTTCAAGAGAAAGAAATTAAAGTATAGTAGAAAGTATTGGTTCGGAAGAGTCCACGGAACATTTTACTACAAGAACTGGGTTACGGGATTCATTAAATCACTGAGTGAAATAGATCACACAAGAAGTACCTCAGGGCTATAAAAGAAAATCAATAGCACCAATCAAGAGACGACGCGCTTTCTTACATATTCAAGAGAAGAGTGCTATGGGAGGAGTTCGATACCAAATTTGGAGAACACTTAATGGAAAGGAACTGAGATTTTGAAGCAAGGCTAATTTTTGGAAAAATTCCACAATACACAAATGGAAGAGGAATTCAGATGATTCATTGATCTCATCAAACCTACGAAGAATCACAAGGATTAATCAAAGTACCAAGAATTCAAATACTTTGGGAAAAACGAGGACGTTGAAGAGTGGAGAATTGGGTTAGAATGATTATTTGAGCTAATAACAACCATGAGAGGAAGATTGGATTAATTTATGAAGCATGAGATGTTGGAAAACACGAATTAGAAAGCAGCGGAATTTAAAAAATTTTCCCAACAAAAGGACCTTGAACTCGCAATCGTGTAACCAAATTCGTAAAGATAGAAAACTTACTTTTCTTTTATTCTTTCTTGAAGCGTTTCAAGCCACCCAAGAACGCTCTTCTCGCGGCTTGATCCCCTCTCCTTGGTAAAGCTCGAATCTTCAAACTTCTAACTTGAAGTCTCTAGAGAAAGTCCACCAACTTGATCACAATCTAACTAGTAAGGATGCTAGTTCTCTAGTTAGTGTTTAGGCTTAACCTAGGGTTTAATTTAATCTTGGAGAAAGGATGGTGTTCAACACATGAACCAAGAATTGTCAATTAGCTCCATAAGGAGCTCGAGCTCCCCTATTTATAGAGAGAGGGTGCCGATTGGGAAAGGATTTGGTTTCTCTCTCTCCTATTACTTGATCATCAAGTATTTTCCAACTTTGACTTTGAATTCTAATTCTAGTCAACTTTTAAGAGAGCTAAAAATATCCAAACTATTTTTGGATAATTTTATACTTTATTTATTATAAAAATAAATAACTTATTTTATCTAATTAATTAATTCATAATTAATTAACTAGATTATTTTCTCCAAAATTAGACTTTCTTTTTAATTCAAAATTAAACCAAAGTCTATTAAATAATTAACTAATTAATTATTTAATATATATATATAATATATATATACACACGTGTGTGACACGTGTCACAGTGACACATGTCACTCACGTGAGCCACACGTGTGATTTCACACGTGTGGAACCCTCTTGGCCCGATTAACTCGTTTAATCATTTTCAAGCCTCAACTCATGTAACCAAGTTGTTGTGTGTGACCCTCTAGGTTCTCAATTCAATTAGCAGTGACCCCAATTAATTAATTCACCAATTAATTAATCAGTCCACAGATTAAACGACCATAGTCTAGCAACAGGTGTTTAACCCCTAGCTGAATTGGAATGTTCGGATTCGACAGAACCTTTAAGTCATTGATTCATGTGAGATACAATCCTCCTACTTACTATCTCTCAACCAAGATCTAGGGCAAGGGAATAATCAGAACCCTAATAATCCGGTCTTAAAGCTAAGTGCATTTCATATCCATTTGATCTCAATCCAAGAAACCCTTTTCTTGATGTCTTGATCTACTGCCTTGGCCAAGGACTCCATATGGCATATGAATGACTTACACAATAAGAGATCACCTTGCAAATGCAAGTGTAGGTCCTTTCTTGATTCTCATTCACTTTCATGAATCACTTGTGCAGCCCCAGCATAAGCCTTGAATCAGTTGTCTAAGGCGACACCCTTTAAAGCTTATACCTAAGACTACAGAGTTAACTCATAAAGTGAGAAGGAACCTCAAGTCTAAGGATCAATTAATCACATCAATGACTCGTGAGATATTTCCTAATCTGGAAGTTTCCATTTCCTGAAATAGAAACTTCCTTTCCCATTTAGGAATGTTCTCACACGGGGCACCTCAGTGAACTTACTTATTAAAGTAAGCACCCTCATGTATCACGCACGTATCAACTATACACTTTGCACCTCCATGAAACAAGGTGGTCCTTCTTAAGGGCGTGATCCCACAAGCAAGCCTTAGAGGAGTCAGGTTGACACTCCCACTGTCTGTAGGACTCATCGGCTTGGAGTATTTTACTAATCATGACTTATGTGATTTAGGGCTCGTTTCATGAACCATTTCACCTAAATGGTAGAGTCCTAAAGTCATCAGGATTAGGGGAGTTCTCATACATGCACAGCTAAAGTAAACGCATACCAAACAAGAGCATATAAAGAAGTGTTGCCTCAATTCGTTATTTCATTCAAAGATTGTCTGTGATTACAATAAGGAAAAGCACAAAGCGGATATACAATCGGCTTTCTAGGGCACTATTCCTAACATGAGACTTATCAAGAATTACAAGACACAATCATGAACAAAGAGACTCCAATGTTGATCAAATCATCACTAAAGATAAGATTTCAATGCTTCGGTGAACGGTACATTAAACATACATATCACGTACATCATCCATCTTTTGTTTTGCTTTGTCTGGGGTGTGTGTGTTGTTGCTGTGAGTTGTTGGTTGCCCTCTGGGGTGACTTGAGAGAGAGAGTGTTGTTGTCTTGCGGTAAGTTGAGGGTCGTGCTTTGCAATGGTCTTCTCAACGAGTTTCCTAGAGCTTGCAGTTGAGGTGAGCAACGTTCGAATGTCAACTTCGAACCACGGGTTGAAGGCCCTTTTGGGTTGGAGAGCGAGTGGTGTGAGTTCTTTAACAACTCCACTCGTGATCCCGAATCGTGGGTTGGTTTGGACGAATTCAAATGGTGGGAGTTGAATAAATTAATATATTAATTATTTTATTGATTATAAATATTTCCCAAATTTTGGTACTTTAGTTTATTGAAATTATGTATTTATTTGAAATATGAATGTAATTTTTTTTTATCTTGAATTATTATTCGTCTTCATTAAATTTAATTTACATAAATTAATTATTTACTTATTATTCTTTTTGTTACTTATTATTATGCTTCATTCTATAATAATAATAAATTTACCCAGTTTCGGTATAATGTATTATACCCTAATTTGGATGATTTTCTATTTTATATATTTTAGATAAATTAATTTTCTATTCTAAAATAAGCTATTTTTTAATATTATCTTAGTTTACAATATTTACGATTAATATATAATATTATAAATCAATAATTTTTATATAAAAACCGTGCATAGCACGAGGTATATGCTAGTATACATATAAGTAAATTTGGATGAAATCTAATCTATAAATGTAAATAATTATCTACCAATCAATACCTAATTTATTGTCACTCTCTATGATTTCAAATTTTAAAATCATAATTAATGCTAATTGATTTTATACATAGTAATATTTTTACATAATCAAAAAATATTTATTTATCCTACATTATAAAATGAAACTCACTTCTTCCTTTTCATTCATCTATTATATTACTCACTTTATTATATTACTCTCTCTCTCTTTACTAACAAACAATTTTTTTTCTCGCATATGTTTCTTCAATGTGTTGTTAACTTACGTGTTTTTTTTTTCTTTTTTCATAATAGATTATTGTTGTTATCAATTTGATAATATAATTATTTGATATTTATATTTTTTCTTTCATTTTTATCAATTTGTTTTTATTTTTGTTTATATATAATCGTTCATAATTATTTTGATTGAATTAACTTATTGTTATTCAGGAGTTTAGTGACAGGTTTAACATCAACTCCCAGTTGGAGCACTTGTAGACCAAGTATGTCGGCACTGGCCATGCCGACTTGACTCGATTTGAATGGGCGGTGAACATCCATCGAGATAGTTACGCATTCTATATTGACCATTATCCGATGTTAGCCTACTTCGTCGTCGCTGAGAACGAATTTATTGGCTTGGAGCGATACAATTTTATGGAGAAAATGTTGTTGCCATGTGATCTTCCTCCGAAGAGAGAGAAGATGAACGAAGTGATGGTTCTTATGCCTATTGAGAGTTATAAATTAGACTTTTTAAGATCCTTTGGGACTTGATTTACTTCTTGTGGCGATTGTAGTCGATGTGAATCCTATTATGAAATATTTGATTTTGTGTTGAAATTAAAAAAAAAAAAAAAAACTTATTGTGGTGTTCATCAATAAACTTATTTATTTATATTTTTTGTTTTGTTTAATATTTATTGTTATTTTATTTTGATATTTTTCTCAATTATTTTAATTTGCAGTATTCGTTGTTTTTGTTTATTTTAGCGAGATTTCTTGGAACTTTTTGAATATGAATCACTTTCTATAGAGCTTCGAAATCATACTTATGCGGCTATATATTTTAAGTTACATATTTGAGGTTTGAATTTAATGATACAAAAGTTATTTATTTTATTTGAATTCTTTTATTTCTTTTTTTATTGTTTTTCTATAAACTTTTATTTTGAAAGGTGTTTTTATGTAAAATGGAGAGATGTATGTTGAGTTCATTAATATATATATTCGTGTATATATATATGTATGTATGTATGTATGTATATATATATACTTATTTTGTTCTAAATTCTACGCATTTTTCATATCTTTTTAAGTGTATTTCAATTTATCTTATTTTAAGTTTGTGATTTTTAAATTCTTATTTTGTCCTTCACCATATTATTAATTATGAAATTGTAATAATTTTTTTATGTTTTATATTATTTCAGTCTTTGATATATATGAATTTAAATAGATGTTTTTTAGTGTAGTTGGGAAACCATATATCGTTAATCATCTGTTAAAAAAATGAATATCTTTTTAATTTTTATTTAAAAGGTTGTATTTAATTTTGAGTCTTTAAGGGCGACATCTTTTGGGTAAAATTTTCCTTTGTCAAAGAAGACAACTTCAGGATGAAAAAAATAATTAATAACTTTAATTCAAGTATTATGGATTTTTCCATATTAGCGTTGGTCAAAATTTTCCTTTGTTAAGAGTTAAAGGCAACATCTTTTGGACGTTGAGTCTTTATCGTATAGATCAAATCTTTCTTTAAAAAAAAAAAATCAAAATATATATTTAGACGAATGTTTTTAAACCATAATTATTCAATTTTGATCAAATGGTGACTTTTTAGAAATTTATATTATTTTATTAGAAGAAATATTTAAACTATTAATCAAATTTAAAATAGTGTTTATGGAATCCCTTGCAATAATCATTTCTCGATTTATGCGTGTCATCCTTGCACAAGGGCAATTTATGCAATAATCATAGCTATCTTAGCTAAAGACCTTTATTATTTAATTCCTATACATTTTATTTGATTTTCTACCCTTTTTCTTTTTGGTTATGTTGAAGATTTTCTTAAGATTTTGAAAGCTATTATTTTATAGTTTTATGAGTTTTATGTTCTCTTACTCATTTTGAATGATTTAAGTTTCCATCTTGACAGGTGTTTATATTCTTAGATACATATATTAACCTTTTTTTATATTTGTTATTGTAATTTTAAGATTTTTTTAATTCTTCTCCGACCTTACATTTATCATTTTCATTACATTTTGAAATTTATCAATCAAAATACTTTACATCGTTTTATTTTTATTTTATAATTTTTATCTTCTTGAATGCATTTATATGTGTAGCATTTCAACAAAAAAAGAAATTATATATGTAGCCTTCTTTCGATTCTAATATTTCATATAATTTACACAAAAAATGATATTATAATGTCTTTTAACCTTATTACTTTTTTTAATTTTTGTTTATATAGTTTTTCTTTTCTTATCCTTAATATCCTTAGATTGAATACATAGCATCAAATAGATAAATATCCTAAATAACTATCAATATGAGCGAAAGTATTCATATACTTCTTATCTTTATTGTGTGATTTAATTTTTAAATAAAATATAAAACATGCAAATGTTTTTCTTTCTCTGCTATCTCTGGATGAAGTGAAAAAAAATATTTAAAAATATGTTTTCTATCGATCATCTTTTCTTTTTTTTTGAAGAAAAAGGTCAATAAAAAATAATACCAGAATAATTTTTGTGCATGGTACGGGTTCATGCTAGTAATATAATAAATAGTATTTATAAAAATTATATCGTGGGACAAAAAATATATTTTTCTGTAATTCAAATAGACAAATACTAACCCAGAAAAAGGGGAAAGAATCTTTAGAAAGCTACCAGTACCACTTCCCAAAAGATCCAAACAAGCCATTGTAGAAAAAGTTTGAAAGTGAAACAGCATGGAATAAATAGGCTGTAAATCCCAAGAAGCCCCTTTAATTTGACGACCCGGCCGGCCGTATGAATTGAATTGGGGCACGTGCACACTAAGGAAAATAGTCAAAAAGCATTTAAGTATTATTAAAATTTACACAAATTAATAAAATATAACAATAAATCTCAATAAAGTCACGTCAGTGACGGAAGAAAAAAAACATGATTTATCGGCGCCAAATCCGCAAAGAAGCACTCATGTCAGATAATAAAGACACAAATTGGAAGAAATCATGCAAAGTTGTAACCCATTATCTCACCTAATCTAATTATGTCCTAATTATTAACTCTTGACCACTCTTCACGCCTTTATATATCTATATATATATATAGAGAGAGAGAGGGACATAATATACACAAAATAATAATACTAATAATTATTATTATTATAATTGATGGAAGAAGAGAAGAAGAATTAGAGATTGAATATCTTATGCCAACATTCTTTAGGACACCAAACATTGGTATTAGATAATAATAATAATATATAGTTTATGTCTCTAATTAATTGGACACATGGATAGTGACAAATGACAATTGTGGTCCACATTTCGTTTTCTATGTCAAAAATAAAGAGTCTTACGCTTACCCAACCCAACCCACCTCAAATCTTTTGTAATAAATAATCATAATATGAAGATTAATTAATTTGTATTGTCATATGTGTATATCATAAATTTGGACCGTCCACAACCACCCCACCCCAAGAAAGTGATAGAAATGGGAGGTCAAAACTAAAGCTATTTCTAATGTTCTGGACTTTGAAAGATAATATGTTAGAAACAAGAAATGCATTCAGATCTGCACTTGATTAAATAAAAACACAAGACGATCAACAAACCTCAAATCCATCCTTTTCACAGCTTCCAAAAGGAAGAAAAAACTAGCTGAAAAATTAACTGCAAATCCAAATCTAAATTACAACATAAACCTCATATCCAAGGACAAACAGACCAAAAATTACCAAAAAGCGCCTCACCGCCCGTCCGCCGACGTGAACGAGTCTGCAAACCCGGAAGGCCTAGTCGGAATACTAGTCTGAGTGTTATCACTGCTTCCTATATAAGAAGAAGATCCATCAATCCCACTCATACCTTCAAGAGCCTGCCATTTCTTAACGGCTTGAGGCAGAGTCATGTCATAATCGATACCATAAGCATCTTCAGGATCGGACGGTTCAGATGGTTTCCAGAGCTCAGCAAGCGAAGACAGAGTGTTTACAGCATGGCCCATATCAGGTCTCTGATAGGGTTCGCGGGCTGTGCAGTGGCCAGCCAGCTCAGCAATGGTGCTGATGCTGGCTAGGGTTTCTTCATCTTCGATATTTATGGTGGGGTCGATGGCCTTCCGGAAAGTTTCTTTGTTGATGAGGGTGCGCCTGAACCAAGGGACAAGGTGCTGGCTCTCGTCCGGGAGGCTCTCATCTAAGGATTTTCTTCCGGTTATCATTTCCATTAGAATTACTCCGAAGCTGAAAACATCGATCTTCGTGCTCACACGTCCCGTCACTGTCAAGTTGTTTATAGCATGTAAATCAAGAACTTGGTTTGCAAAGTAGCATGAGAGAAAGTAATTACATAAAAATGGAATTCTTTAGTATCATGCTATGGGGCAAGCAAAAGTAGAAGCTACAGTTCTAAAAGCCCGAATGGGGAAAAATGGCGAGTGTTTGGAAAACAAAAGTTAAGAAGTACCACGAAAATTTGTTTGTTCGAGTGATTGAAGAAAATATTGAACAGAAGCAGTGTCATTGAACTAAACAAACTTTTATTTATTCACAAAAATAACTTAGAAGCTAAGGAAAACTGTTTTCTCAAACACTCCCAAAGTGCTCTAAGGTAAGAAAAGGAAAAAGTGAAGAAAGTATTCTTTTGTATTATAGTTCGCAAACATTAACAAAACAGGCAAGACAATTATAATCACAGCAAGTATGAAATTCACCAAGAAAATCCAAAGAGTAAAACCAATAATTCACCTGCATATTCCGGAGCCAGATATCCGAAGGTCCCAGCCAATCTAGTGGCAACCGAAGCTTTTCCATCGGGAGCAAGACGAACGAGTCCGAAATCAGCAACTTTAGCTCTCATATCATCTCCAAGAAGAATATTAGATGGTTTCAAATCCCTATGAATAAAACTCTGCTGTGCCAAACCATGTAAATATTCAACACCTCTGGCAACATCCAATGCAATAGTCAGCCTTTTCGTCCATTCAAGAGGCTTAAGCCCTTCTTCCTTCCAGTTAAACAAGAATCTACTAAGTGTCCCCTGAGGCATGTACTCGTAAACGAGGAGCCTCTCGTTTCCATCCAAGCAATAGCCCAAAAGAGCAACCAAATGCCTATGCCTAACTTTTGTGAGCACAGCAATTTCAGATTTGAATTCATCCAAACCCTTCTCACTCATCACACCGGATTCCATCCTCTTAACAGCAATTTTGGTCCCATCGTGCAGCTCCCCTTTATAAACAGTCCCAAATCCACCCCTTCCCAGAATATTGCTCTCACTGAAATTATTTGTCACGTTTCTGAGGACTTGGATTGAAATTACCATGTTACCTGCCTCCACAATGTGGAGATCACTCGGGCCACCACTGCTTCCATGGCTATGAGTCTCGCTTGGGGCCCCATTAACACTTGAACCAGCAATAGTGATCTTAACAGCGTCTTCAGAACCCGAATGGCGAGGATGTATAACCATTGTAGTATGAGGAGATTGAACTCTTCCGTTTCTTTTCTGTTTTGTTCTGTAGACACAGAAAAACAAAGCTCCGGCAAAGAAAATGGCACAAACACCACCAACAACGGATCCCACCACCACCGGAGTAGTAGATTTCTTTCCGTTCCCATTTCTTGAGCCATTATTGCCGGATGATGAATTGGGTGAATTCCCATTACCGCCATTCGCAGTGGGGGGCGGGGTGTCCTTCCCAAAATTCACATTTCCAGCAGTTTTCACATTTACAGTATCTTTGAAAGGTGGAAGTTTTCCATAAATTTGATTATTCGAAATATCCAGCTCGATAAGAATTGGCAGAGTCGTCAGCTCGTTTGGAATAGTGCCTGTCAAGTTATTGTTGGATAAAACCAACCTCTGCAATGATTTGATCTCTGAAAAACTAGGCGAAACTATCCCACTAAGTCCCATTCCATGAAAATTCACCACACTGATATTCCCATTACTACAACTGATCCCTTTCCATGAATTAGAACAAGGATCATTGCCTTTCCAATTATCAGCAAATGTTTTTGGATACCCTAAATCTCGGGCCACGTCAAGTAGACTGTTCACTCTCGAATCACATTCTGCCCCGGGATCGGGCAAACAGAAACTGTTGCTATTGGGCGACATATCAACCTGTACTGTCTTGCTAAATGCAGGAGCCTTCCCTTGTAACAAATTGTTTGTTAAATTCACCACCATAAGGGATTTCAATCCTACCAGAGAGTCGGGCACACGGCCCGTCAAAGAATTGTCCCTTAAACTTATATTCTGCAACTGAATTAAGCCACTGAAATCTGGTAAGGGCCCTGAGAACGAGTTACCATGCAACCAAACCTCAGTTAACTGAGTCATGTTCTGCAAAACAGCAACAGAACCGTTCAATCTAGAACTACTCGTCTGACCATTGAGCCACAAAGACTGTATCGAAGAACCCCCAAACGAAGGGGGCAACGGCCCCTCGAGACTATTAAACGCTAATCGTAAAGTGGTCAAGCTCGAAAACGTATCAGTCCCGAAAAAATCAGGCAAAGAACCAGTAATATTCGTTGAGGTGGCAGAAAACATTTGCAGACCAGAGGCACCCTTAAGACCATCCGGAATAACCCAGGCCTCAAAGGGATTGTAATCCAAGTAAACACTTTGTAACGAGGACATACCATTGAAGAAATCCGGAGGAATTGAGGTGAAATTGTTGTTGTTCAGGAGTATGGATTGGACCGAGTTCAACCCGGAGAAACTCGGGAGTGACCCAGTGAGTTCGTTGTTCTGGACTTCGAAAACCACTAAAGAAGTGAGCTTGTTCAGATTAGGGGGGAGAGACCCCCCTTTCAGATTCTGACGCCCGATTTGGATCCGAGTCACCTTCCCATCTCTGCACTGAACATGAGTCCACTTGCAGGGGTCCGGGTCACCCCAGCCGAGTTGACTCGGAGGGTTCAGGCTTTTCTTCAAGTCCGCCATCACCGCCGCATCACCGGATTGTGCGTGCCCAACGGCGGCCAACAATGAACAGACGGTTAAAAAAATCAATCTTGAAACCATCCCGAGACAACCCTGAAAGAAATTAGTTCCCTCTCGTTCTTCTTTTTTCCTTTCTGCCAACACTAAGGCGGTTTCACGAGAATTCTCGGCGATTGGGGTCAAATCTTGCCTTGTATAACGGAGCGAATCACATAGGCAGATGGGAAACGTAAGAACAACGCGGATTACTTTCCTTAACAGCGTGAATTCAATTTTCCAAGAAGAGAAATGTGAAGGGTTCTTTGACTGGGAAAGGAAATATGCGAGGAAGAAAGGAAAGTAGTTCGTGCCGTGCACTGTCTGGGGCGTGCATCAATGGTGAGAGAGAGAGAGAGGGAAAAAGGTGGGGAAATTTGGATAGCAATGTGCGTACAGTGTGAGTATTTTCCATAAAAGGGGTTAACCCAAGAGTGGAGAGTTGTGTTTGTGAGGGACTGTGAGAGAGAGAAAGGGAGTGACTGTCTCTCTCTGTGTGTGAGAGAGAGAAAGGGAGGGAGACGAAGGGGGGTTACAGTTGGCACATGCGTGTGGGCCCCACGTCAAATATTTTTTAAAATTTTGGGGGAAATATCAAATATGTGGACCTGTTTTAGGGGATTAGGAGAATGGCCCCTTGAGAATTGCTCAATAGTATTTATTACGCTATTTATGTTGGTTTCATTTTTTGTAATTTCCTCCACATTTATTGCCAATTTTGAATGCTTTTCTTTGCTTGGTATTTACTTAAGGGTAAACCTCCCTTTATTATGATTAGGGATATGGATTAGTAATAAATAACGTTCTTTAAAAATATTATTTTATCATTTCTGATCGGTCGAACACCTATCTCGTAGTAAAATGTAAGAAAAAATTAATAATAATATCGTTGTGTTTTTATTAAGCTTGTTTGCTATGATATATGAATATAGATACAGACACGATACTATGCAAATACAGTAACATATAATTTCTTTTGAAAATTTTTACATCAGAAATGTCCAATATAAGTATCTAGCATAACATAATATTTTTATAAGTGTCAGCTACATTAGAATTTGCTAGATATCTACTTCAGGTTGTCATAAAATATAAAGGAAAAAACTATCACATAATTATTACATGACAAATATCGTAAATTTTATTCAGTTTTGTTATATTAGGATCGCTCTCGCTAACTACTCTAGATTTGAATATTTGAAATTATGAAGGTTTTAATAATACCATAATAAATTTAAATTTAAGTACCGCGAAATCAAAAGTTTAATATAAAACAATTTACCTGGCAATCTAAAAATTTTATTTACAACATCAGGAATTATGGTTTGAATCTCAGACTATCAAACGAATTTGAGAAACTTTACCTAAAACCTTTTAAATATTTGTCATGGTTGTATTTTTCCAAACTATTGGACAAGCTTATTGTGTTTGGTATTTTCATTCTCTAACGTATGTTTTACCAAAAATCGTCGACCTAGCAAAGATATTCCAATTTTAAAATAGTTGAATAAAATAATATCATCTAATGAGTTGGTACGTTCATGAAGACCATAAACCTCTAGCATCAATTTATAATTTATATATATTACTACCAATATATGTATACTATAATTGTGAACCCCAATAAATATAGAGAATAATACTATTTAGTCAAATAATCGCATTTACTCTCCCTTATAAATTTAACAATATAAAAAAAAAAGTTGTTTTAGGATTTTAATATAATTATTAAATTTATGAAAGGAGGTAAAATGTAATTATTTGACTAAGTGGTACGGAATTATAATTTTCTATATTCTTTTAGGGTCTAAATATAAACAACTATATTTATATATTATATTTATTTTATTTTGAATAGTTGATAAGTTCTAATTTAAATGGACCAAGATGCCACATGTCAATTGGTAAGAATCGGGTACCAATATCCGACCTATCAATTATTGAGCATAAAAAAAGGGATTCTATGCTCGAGGATGGAAAATATAATCCAATATATATTATTGGAGTACAGCCCACAAAATATCATATCCTAAATCATAATTTTAAATCATGATAATGGTATACCTTTTTTAAATTCTTATCCTGAATTTAATAATTGACCTTTTATAGAATCAAATGTCTTTTATTATATTTGTGGGACTTGAAATTTGCTAATTAGTTAATTATATTAACAACATATATGATTGCATAAGTTTTGAATTAATGTAACGTAACATAAGAAATTTTATGCAGTCTTTTGCAAATTGAAAAAGAAAAAGAAATTATGGACTTGTTTTTAATGTTTCGAGTGTTTGAAAAATATATTTGTTTATTTAAAATAGGAATAAGCTCGAAATTAGAAGTATTTAAAAACTATTTTTTAGATTTTCTAGATTACTTTTGTAAATGAATGATAATTTTTGTTTAGTTTTAAAACTTTTATTATTATTTTTAAATATTCACTATTTCACTATTCAAATCAACAAAAAACACCCCTCCAACCGCTTGGGGGTGCGTGTATCAGAAAAAAAAAAAAAGAAAAAAAAAATCAACAAAAAACACAAAAAAACCTTAATTAGTTCGGACTCAAAACATGAAAGTCTCGTATCTAAGTACTATAGTGAATAGGGGTGGGCGTCGGGTCGGGTTTTCGGGTTTCGGGTTAATCGGGTCGGGTACCCGAAATTTCGGGTAGCTATTTTTACTACCCGAACCCGACCCGAAATAATCGGGTACCCGATTTTCGGGTACCCGAAAATGTCGGGTATCCGATTATTTCGGGTTCGGGTACCCGATTGGTGGTGGTTTTTTTTTTTTTTTTTTTTTTTTTTTTTTTAATTTAGCTTTTTTTCATCAAATTTTACGTGATTTTTTGTCAAAAACGGCTCCATTTCCAATCATTCCAACACATTAAAAATTCAAAGTAAAAATACACTAAACCTAATTCATTAGTTTTAACATCTAGCTCACAATTGGATAAGTAACAAAACACAATTACAAACGTAAAACTTAAAAGGAAGAAAAATATAAAATAAATTGAAAAATTGTAAAACTTAAAAGGAAATTCCAAGTGTGAAGAGAGAAATTGAAAAATTATAAACGTAAAACTTAAAAGAAAAAAAAAACAATTAAGCATAATATATATAATATATATTATATATGTGTGTATATATATATATATATAAAATAAAATATATTATATATAAAGTCGGGTACCCGAAACCCGATCGGGTAATTTTTTTCCTACCCGAAACCCGACCCGAATTTTATGTCGGGTATCGGGTACCCGACCCGAAACCCGTTTTACCCGAAATTTGCTACCCGATTGAGTATTCCCCGATCGGGTCGGGTCGGGTACCCGATACCCGACCCGAAACGCCCACCCCTAATAGTGAACACAGACATAATACGATACGGATATCAATACAACACGATACGGACACGACATCGAATACACTTAGATAGGAGTATTCGACTTTCATGTTTTGAGCCCATGGGGAATCTCTTTTAAAATGTACTAGCAAGAGATGATTTCACTTTATTGCATAGTCCATGGGCCAGATTGCTATCCACGAGCTAGTGAATTATCTATGGGCTTAAGGCCCTAAGTAAATCAATCGGGGCCCAAATTTGGGCCGAGATCCAGAATTAATCCCAAATTCGTAGCCCTAAAAGGCTAAAACTAAACAACGGAAGAAATTAATATATCACGAAAAAGAAATTCATAAAAAAAAAAAAACAATGAAAAAATAAGATAATTGAAATTGGGACGAAAAAGAAGAAGCTTTCTTCTCCATCTCAAACCCTTGTTCGAACAATTGAATTTCACCTGAAACCCTAGAGGGGAAGACTCTCCATTACTCATCAATGAGAAGCTTGGAAGCTGCTGCATTCCTGCCACCAGCTCGCGGCTTTCTCGTCTAATCTTCACTTCCCGTGATTCCTCATAACTTGGAGCTCGGTTTGATTATTATTCAGCTTAATAATGGCTCTGCCTCCTCTGGAGTGTGTGTACCTGACGGAAGACTCAATTAAAGAATTGAAAAGCTCGAATTCCAATTTCAAATTTCCGTCTCCTGCACCTGTGCTGCGATTTCTCTATGAACTGTGCTTCACCATGGTAATAATTGGTATTTTTTTTGGTTATTCGCCGCCCAGGAGATTACTTACATAATTGTTTTTGGGGTGCTTTCTTGCCATATTTTCTAGGTTTCTATTGCAAGGTTGCGTTTTATGTATATATGTGAGTTCTTAGCTGGTAGTTTGTTCTGCGGAGAGTTAGTCCTGGACTTGGGATTTTGTATAGTTCTTCTCATGTTATTTTTAGTTAATTTTCTCGTTTGGCATCTTCCCTATGTGTTGTTTTGCTGACATCGAAATTCATCTGTTGTTGTTTCGGTGGGTTCTTAATGTTTCTTAAAGTTTTCCGTTAATTGGTGGTTGTTTAATTGTCAGGTCCGAGGTGACTTGCCATATCAAAAATGTAAAATGGCTCTGGAGGCGGTAGAATTTTTGGATTGTGGTCCAGAAGAGGATGTAGGATCATATTTTGCTGACATCGTTGCCCAAATGGCTCAAGATGTGAGATCCTTTACGTACTTGCACCATAATATTGTTACAAGCTATTGCAAAGTGGTATTTTAGACTAATTGCATGCCTACATTTCGTGCAGCTAACCATGCTTGGTGAATATCGATCTCGCCTTGTCAAACTGGTGAGCGACCATGCAATGCCTTTTTTTATTCAGCAATAGCTTGTTTCTCTCTGGTGTCATCCTTAAACTGAACTTGAGTTGAAGCCCAAGATACCTGTTTGATTTAAGGATACTTAGCAAAGACTCCTGAATATTATGACTTTATTTCTGTGCAATGGCTCTATTTGTCCAAAGCAGACCAACGAATTCCCATCTCCTTCAGTATTTCAGTAACCTTTTTTATTTTTCATATTCAGGCGAAATGGCTGGTGGAATCCACATTGGTCCCATTGAGATTTTTTCAGGAGCGCTGTGAGGTGAGAAATTTATCTGACTCTGACATCTACTTAGTTTCAGAGCAAATTATTAGGTAAGACGAAAAAATGATGGTTTCTTATTCTAACCTATTTGTAGGAAGAGTTTCTGTGGGAGACTGAGATGATTAAAATAAAGGCTGCAGATCTGAAATCGAAAGAGGTACTTAGTTTTGATTTACACATTAATAATTGCAGTTTTTAAGCATGTTTGTGGCATAAGATATATTTTCAGCTTTATTCTTTAAATTATATGTTCTGGTTGCAGGTCCGAGTAAACACTCGTCTTCTTTATCAGCAAACCAAATTTAACTTGCTCAGAGAAGAAAGTGAAGGCTATGCCAAGCTGGTATTTCCTTTACCTAGTAATTTCTTCAACTATTTTTCCGCGCCAAGTTCACGGCTGCATTATTTGAGTAATTGATGGTTTTATTCCTACTATGTAACTCTTGGTGTGCTATGGTAAAATTGTTTTCTTCACTTCTAATGTTTTTCTCAATAGGCTTTTCTATTCCTATCCTTTTTATCCATGTGCCTATGTTCATCTTTGCCTGGATCATGTTAGTAATATACATGCAAAGAATGTGGAATGTAGTTTTTGTTGGTAGAAGCTCATGGGCAATGGTTCTGAAATTATTTTTATACACAATAGAGCGATTTTAGTGAGTTTTTATCCAATGTACAGTACATAGAATTTATCTTGAAGGCTAGATTTACTATGAATGTTTGAGGAAATAATTTCTTCAGCATCTCATTTTTATGGATGTGGAGTATGCAAAAAGGTGGGGCCACATTAAACTACAGAGTGAAGAAATTAATGTGGTCTCTGTCTTGTGTATGTTGAAGCCGTATTGCCTAGATTATACGAATCTGGATCTGAGGACCATTAATAGAGTGATGCTTGCCTAATACCCTTGCTTTGCCCCAGTGTGGATTTTCTTGATTAAGTAGAGCCTCTCTCATTTTAGTTTTTGTTGTGGTATGTTTATGTCGCACCGATTTTGGTGTGGCCGTGTTAACATGGAATTGCCAATTTTCATGTTAGATATTTACAGATATACACAGATGTTGCTTCTTTATAAGTAATTATGGTTCAGTAGTCTTAGGCTATTTCCTTTCCTTGGGCATGCCAAAATCCTGTACATGGGCTTTACTGTTAGGGATTATAAATGAACCAATTGTATCTAGGTTTATTGATGCCTCATTAATCTGTTTGCGATTAGGGGAAGCTATCAGTAGTTCAGTACAGACTTATCTGTACACCATTCCTGGATAGATCATATATATATATATATTTATATATATGTGTGTGTGCGTGTATGTTATGCTGTCACAGCTTTATTTTCACTACCTTGATTTGTTCACTTCTTTGATGGGGTATTCTTTGTGTTCCCTAACCTTTTCAAATTTTCTAGATTTATTAAAATGACATCTTTGATATCTTGTAGGTTACTCTTCTCTGCCAGGTTCCTGAATCACCAACTGAAAATACATCGGCTGCAACAGTTGGCATTATTAAGGTTTAAGCTAAGAACTGAGATTTGTTTCAACATTATTTATCTTATGTTCTCATGTCCTAATTTTGGAATTATTTGCAGTCATTAATTGGTCACTTTGATCTGGACCCAAATCGAGTTTTTGATATTGTAAGTTGGATAGTAAATTATTAGCAAGGCTTCTTATTTTATCACCAAGTGTTTGTCTTACTGCTCTGTAACTTAATCCACTTAGTTCTTATTGGATTTCTGTATTTTTGAAGGTCTTGGAATGTTTTGAGCTCCAGCTTGATAACTGTGTTTTCTTGGACTTAATCCCAATATTTCCCAAGGTATTTATTCTTCCTTTTTTATTCTCTTTCTGCATACATTACTATTTCTTGCAATTATTAATTGTTTTTCGATTTGTACAGTCTCATGCAGCCCAAATTCTTGGATTTAAGTTTCAATATTTCCAACGCTTGGAAATCAATGGTCCTGTACCGACTGGGCTCTATCAGCTAACAGCTTTGTTGGTGAAGAAAGAGTTCATTGATATTGATAGCATGTGAGTAAGCGGTAACTCTGAGACCCAAGCTTCTTCTTTGGGGCTCAGGCTGGTTTTGATGCTCTTATGAGTACTCTCTCTAAAGTTCACCTTGGCCCATCATCTGTAAAATAACTCTTCTTGCGTCTTGCTGCATGTTGACCTATTCCTCACATTTGACCTTTCCCTTTCAGATATTCACATCTACTTCCCAAGGATGAGGATGCATTCGAGCACTACAATGCCTTTTCAGCTAAGAGACTCGACGAGGTGATTGGATTTATTTCCAGATGTCTGTTGCCCTTAACATTTGAATTTTTATGTGCCCTTCCATTCATGTGATATTAGAGACATTTTATCATTTTCTTTGGGTGTAAAATGAACAATACATGTACATTTACACTTATATGTACTTCAATGAACATATTTCTGATGTTTGAAAGCACATAATCTTCGGTTTGCTCTTAAGATCTGAGATTGTTTTCCCCTGCAATGAACAGGCTAATAAAATTGGGAAAATCAATCTTGCGGCCACTGGGAAGGATCTCATGGATGATGAGAAACAAGGAGGAGATGTGACTGTTGATCTTTTTGCTGCTTCAGACATGGCAATGATGGCTGTAACTGAAAGATCCTCAGAGCTTGTAAATAATCAAACTCTAGGTTTGCTGATGGGCTTCCTTGCTGTGGATGACTGGTAATTTGAAAAATCTAATTTGAACTTTGTTTGCTGGTCTGACATCTACCTCCTCCCTTTTCTCCTCTTACTTGCTTCTTCAGATGGTTGAGATTTATTTTAAGTCTCTTTTTTCCTTAATTAATACCTCTGGTATCTGGTTTTATGCCGCTATGCGATTTTATAATTCTCAAAACTATATCCTAGGGTTAGGTCCAATTCTACAGTGAGTAGCCCACATTCCATTGCATACCAAGTTACCAACACAAGAAAAAAGGAACCACAATCTTATGATTCTAAAATCTCTGTAGTTCTTTATGTTCTTTATTAACGAAATGCCAGGATCTACTTGTGAGTTTTTTGGATTTATATTGTGATTCACGTCTTGAATTTGATATGCCAGGTTTCATGCTCATCAGCTATTGGAGCGGCTCTCTCCCCTCAATCCGGTGGAGCATATTCAAATTTGTAATGGGTTATTTAGGTATTTGTTTTTTTCTTCTGACAGTTGGTCAGGGTTAAACTAAAAATGATACAAATTTTTGTATAATATCCTTCTTTTTTTGGGCTTACAGTTATTTTCTTTCTTCTAGTTTGGTGCCTTATGTTCTTCTTGATTCTTCAGTTTATGTAGTAACATGAAATCTGTCTTGTACCTCTATGTCTTTTTTATCCAGGCTCATCGAGAAGGCAATTTTGCCTGCTTATGATCTAGTATGTCAAAGTCAAACTTCAACTTCTGGTGTATCAGCTGGCTCTGGTTCTGATTCGGTGGCAGGACGTTTGTCACTCAATAAATCTTTTGTTAATCTTCCCAAAGAGCTGTTTGAAATGCTTACTTCTGCTGGACCTTATCTTTATCGTGACACTTTGTTGCTACAGAAGGTCAGGTGTCCTAGGTTTTTAAAATGTATTAGTTAACTTTTGGTTTAACTTAATTTCCTGATTCTACTGACCACGCTTGGTGTACAGACAACCAAAGTGTTGAGAGCTTATTACCTTTGTGCTCTGGAGCTTGTTAGCGATGGTGATGGTGCATTTAGCCCTCATTCTGTGACATTGGGAAATCAAAATCCTCGCCTCCACCTGAAGGATGCAAGATTAAGAATTGAGGAAGCACTTGGAACATGCCTTCTTCCTTCGTTGCAACTGATACCTGCTAATCCGGCAGTGGGTCAGATGATATGGGAACTTATGAGCCTTCTGCCATATGAGGTTACTGTGCTTATCTTTTATTCATCCTTTTCTTATAGGGATGTCTATTTCAGAATCAATCATTTTTAGTTGAATTATGATTAGCAAAGACAATAATTTACATGATTTTTTGCATCAGGGGCGTTATCGTTTATATGGTGAATGGGAAAAGGATGATGACCGGTTTCCAGTGATTTTGGCAGCTAGGCAAACTGCTAGGGTACAACCTTTTGGTCTATACTACTTTACTTTTTTAATCATTTGTCAATTTTTTTATAATATATCAGTCTTCTTTAGTTGGATACTCGAAGGATTTTAAAACGTCTTGCAAAGGAAAATCTAAAGCAGCTTGGAAGAATGGTTGCTAAATTAGCTCATGCCAATCCAATGACAGTTCTTCGAACAATTGTTCATCAGGTAATTTATTTTAGCTTGGAAAGTAGATTGATTCACTTGAGACTGCACTTTTAGCTAAAAGGATACATTTGGTACTTTACGCTGCAGATAGAGGCTTACAGGGATATGATTGCCCCAGTTGTGGATGCATTCAAGTACTTAACACAGGTCTGTCATGGAGAAGTTTTTTCTACTTTATACTGCATATTATTATTTATTTAGTTTGGTAGCTTTCGATTATTATGGTTATTATGAAGTTAAACATTTTTTTTTTCTCCGTGACCCTGCCAAGGAATTGATTTTGTCATGCATTTATTGGATGATTTGCTAAAAGTATTCGTTTCCCTGTCAACCATTTATCTGTATGCTTGGTATTTCTTAACCTCCCTATGATGCAGATTGATATATTTGTTGTTGTAATAAAATCCAAACGCTGAAAAACTGTCTTCTCTATCTGTTGTTCTATTAATTGAAGACTTCTCTTAACATCCTTTCACGTGCTAATTCAATTCCGTGGTGTTCTCATTTAAAAAGTGAAAAGTCTAAAATAGTATGTTAATTATGAATCCTTAAAGTCCCGCCAAATCCTCCTTTGCCGAAATCCTTTTTCCATATTGTCCATCTGCATGAATATTTCACTCGAACGTGTTTTATCACAGAGTTAACTCACCCATTGTGTGGTATTGGTATGGGAATTACTACCTACAACCATCAATTTTACATTCTTTAGCCAGAAAAGAATTCTTTATCTTGATTATCTTATTCTTCTATTTTTTGTTTGTGTCTAATGCATTCCTTTCAACAGCTTGAGTATGATATTTTGGAGTATGTTGTGATTGAACGATTGGCTCAAGGTGGACGTGACAAGCTTAAAGATGATGGTCTCAATTTGTCGGATTGGCTTCAGTCACTGGCTTCATTTTGGGGTCACTTGTATGAATCTTTTTCTTCATCACGTTCCTTGCATTTGTTTGTTATTATTTATTTTTGCATTGACATGCTGCTAAGTTGCTTATCCTGCATGAGTTTTGATGACTTGTCTTTGAAATTGGGTTGTTTATATATATTGATTTCAGATTCAGGTTCATTCTTTTTGTCAATAAATCTGAATCTTGTAATTGTAAAGTAGTTGTTTTTTAACCTAGATGAAGTGGGTTTAGTTCTTGAAACTCGGGAGATCTCTGGCAATTCTAGTATTGTTCTTCTGAGGGGCTGGTAATTTTTTGTGTTTTCTTTTGTATTCTCTTTGTTAAGGGAGTTATGGTCGTATAGAAGTCTTAATTGTCATTAATTATTTGTGCAAAGAACATAGATTTCCATGGGGTGCTGTACCCAGTTTGCGAATTGCTGATTATTTTCTGGAGTAGCTGGTTACTGGAGCTGGGGATGTAGTGGATGGGGCAGATTTGGATGATTGATTGGCTCATCAATTTGCCTTTCTCTTCTGCTCTTGTGTACTCGACAGAGAAAATCAGATATACAAGAATGGGGATGCTCATGTAGTTTGGGAATAAAAAAAAGTCATTTGTGGGAAGCAAGGTCATTGGCTTCAATCCGTCTTGCCTATGTAGTTTCCTCTTTTTTCTGATGGTTGTCTTAAGGAGATTTGAGGTGTTAGCTATTTTGGCTAGTGATGGTCTTGCCTGCCCTTAACTGTCGGCATATCTGCTGTTATCGGCGTATCTATTGTCATATTGACATCTATGCACCTTAGCATAGGATGTTAATAACAATTAGCTCATCACATTATGGGTAAGAGCAAGATCTGTTACATCTTAGATGAATGAATTTGGGCATTTTTCTGGACTGTTCTTTAGAATGGGAGCTATTGTTACTGCAAAACTATTCCTTAGAACAAGGACTGTGTTAAGACAGTGAGAAGAATGGTAGTCGTTCTGTGTGGAGTGATTTTGTTGGGGACGGAAAAGAAGATCTTTTGTTGGCTGGGGTGCTGTAAATGTTAATGGCCTTCTCCTGCTCTATATCGTACCTTTTTGGATACACGTGTATTTCTGTCAATCATGAGGTGGGGATCAGATGTATACTGGTGGCTATGACTTCTCCTGTCAATTTCAAGCCCTCTTATATCTTGGTTATTCAACTCCTTGGACTTAAGCACACACCCTCCAAGGTGCGTACCACTAAGTAGTCCAAGCCAACCCATATTACAGACTAAGGGGCAGAAAATCATATTTCTTAGAGGTACCAAATACAACTCAATGAATGTGCAAAATGAAGGTTGCACCGAAATACATGTTACTTTAAGTTGGTTGCTTGACAAAGTTGCATACATCTTCTGGGATCTCAACTAAAAGTTGTCTTTGGGAGAGAATGGTCAAGAACTACTTACTATTCAGTTTTTCGTCATGGTGACATTTTTGGTACTTTTAGCATCAGGAGTGGGTTGTTAGTATGCAATCTTGTTAATGATCGGTTAATTTTGGAGTGGTATTGCCAAAACACCTTGTTTATGCAATCCTGTTAATGACCGGTTAATTTGGAGTGGTATTGCCAAGACATCTTGTTTATGCAATCCTGTTAATGACCGGTTAATTTGGAGTGTTATTGCAAAGACTCTTGTTTATCACCTCATCTTCCTGACTTGTAATGCTGGGGTTATTTGGGAAGATCGGTTCAGTTTTCTTTCTGCCAATTGGTTCTTTGAAGACTGGACTGCTTTGCTTGTTTTTCTTGTGCCTCATCGACCAAGCTCTCAAGTTTTCGATATACAATTGAATGTAAGATGATTGGGAGGCATTTAACTGAAGCACGAATTTATGTCATAGCTGTAAGTTGTTAGATGTGTATGTATAATGTTGGATACAGACCATAAACAAGAACATTACCATATAACAACAATAAGAAATACTGGATAACGTTGTTAAAGAGTCCCGTTTACTTCTTGTGTCACTTGTTCTATCGTTCATTTGCTGTGCCCTGTTGGTTCCAGCATGAAAATGACTTATAATGTCAACAGTTTTCTCTTAAGCTGTGATTTTTTAGCAATTTCTGTTTTGATGCCTGGCTTGACCTTGTCATGTCACAAGGGTATATGTACAATTTTTTTTTTCACTGGCTTGAGACGGAATAAAGGGCGAGGAGCCGAGGATGTTCATTGAAATATGTGTATAGTTCTTTTAGCTTATTTTTCTAATTCTGGAAGTATGATGCTTTTATTATTACTTAGAAGGATGATGTTTTAGTTTAGCTAATCTGTGTGGCAGCCAATACTGTGATAAACTATTTGTATTTTATCTCAGGTTCAATATTTATATGGTTATAATTCTCAACTTTGTAAGACGTCCTGATAAATAGGTAGATTGGTTTTTGTTTTATATTCTTTCGGATGTTGTAATGTACCTTCATAATATATCAGTAAGCTAAGGGATTTTTTACAGGATTCCTTGATTTTTTTTTAAAGGGTAGATTGGTGTATTCTGATTCATATTACATCCAACATTTATCCTATCTAGGATGAAAATGGCAAGGGAGATTCTTAGCATGCAATCATGACATCTAGTAGTAGGTGCATTAGAGCTGAGATTTTTATGTTGGACTATAGGCTGTATTTCATACTGATGATCAAAATTTTGACTGTAATTGAAGAAGTATTTATTCATAAGCATTGCAGTATTTCTATAAGCATTAATACTATTCCTATACAAAGTTTTGGATTATGGCAGGTCGTCAGATACAGTGGAAGGTTAAATTTGCTTTAGTTGCTATATTAGCCATTACCGTTAAACGTCGAAATCTCAAGACCTTTAACAGGGGGTGGGGTTGGTTTGAAATGTACTTCTACCACCAAAACTCTTAAAAGAATTTAACATTGTCTATAGGCGTTAGCAAAGTGCTTGAGGAAACTCCCCACTGTACCATCCCTATTTGGAGTTCCGCTCAGTAAATGAGAAATGTTGTTGAATTTTTTCTGTGTTATTTAAACCAAATTTATAAATGATTTGTTTCTCATTGGTAAAACATTTGCTTGTGAACAGTTTCCATGATGTTGTGGAAGGCATAATTACTAAGTTGAAACAATTTGGTGTTTTTGGAATAAAAGACACCAACAGAATAAGAAGTTAAGAGATTTAATAAGTTTCACAATGATGAAATGTGCATTAAATTTTAAACATCATTTTCCCCTGGAATTATAAATGTTGGTTGGATCTTGTAAGTCCTGGGTTCTGCTGCATCATATTTATTAAATTCATATCAGTTGAATATTCTGGTTTCTGCTGCAACACATTCTTGTAAATTCGGTTGAGTTAGTTTGATTTGTTTCCAGGTGTAAAAAGTATCCATCAATGGAACTCAGGGGTCTTTTCCAGTACCTTGTAAATCAATTGAAGAAAGGCATTGGGATTGAACTTGTTCTGCTGCAGGTTGATGCCAATTTTATTTTTATTTTTTAAATCTCATTGATGCTTGTATTAAATATAGGACAGTCATCTATGTTTGTCACATGTCAGTTACTAAATATTGGTTTGTACTGTTATGGATGACCTATAGGAACTGATACAGCAGATGGCTAATGTTCAATACACGGAAAACATGACAGAGGATCAACTTGATGCGATGGCAGGAAGTGATACTCTCCGGTATCAGGCTACGTCATTTGGGATTACGAGGAACAACAAGGTGCCTTTTCTTGCTCAGTTGCTTATACCTTATAATGCTAGCTAAAATACTGAGAGAAAAGGGAAATGGGCTAAAATGCAATTGATTTCACTAATTTTTCTTTGGTAGTAATATTAGAAACTTTTATTTAAGAACATTACTACTGGATGGATGAGAACACTGAGTTACACATATCTACTTGATTCTCAAGTTGGGTTTTGATTTTTAGCAGAACTCCTGCACTCATCTGTGTCATTAATTAAAATGTTTATGAATGAAAATTCTGATTAAGTGTGAAACTAATCGTCAATGTGATTGTCATCATACTTATTTGCACCTAAATGTATGATCTAAGCTAGTTGGTGCTCGGTATTTGCTATGTGGTCCACTTGCCACACTAAACTTCAATCCATTTCAATGAATTGTTTCTGTTTTCATTTGTTATGACCTTCAAACACAATTGATGTTTTCCTTCCCTGTTCTAGTTTTCCATTTGTATTCTGTTCTCCATTACATCTCTGAAACCTGATGTTACCTCTGTAATGGTCCTGCATATAAAAGTCAGTTTTCTATATAAATTACCAATTGTCTTGAACTTCTCAGAGTTTTTATGGTGTTTCAGAAAATTTTCATTGAAGTTGAGGATCGGGTTAGTATTTAACAATTGCTTGGATCTTAGCAGTAGAGGAATATTTAATGGTTGGTGCATGAGAGTAGTTGTATTACTGGCATTGGTAGGTTATATTTCTTTCATCATGTTCTTCTTGTTTGTCCATCTGATATCCATTTTGACATATTTGGTTCCAATGTTTCCCAGTCAAACAGCCATAGCTCATTTGGTGGACTGTAACTTTGATAAATTTCTTCCTTCACACTGATAAGAGTTATCATTGTTCACACAATTGGTTTTAAGATGCATGATCTCCCTTCCAAATTTAACGTGAGCTTGTGAAATTGTTATCAACACTGTACATATTTGCTCACCTTGAAGCTTTGATGCTTGAATTTAGTAGTTTCTTTTCCCACTCTGCAGGCGTTGATTAAGTCGACCAACAGACTAAGAGATTCTTTACTCCCAAAAGAAGAACCCAAATTGGCGGTTCCACTTTTGCTTCTGATTGCCCAGCACCGTTCTGTGTAAGCTCCAATAGCCTTTATTGTAAACTTAATAGATGGGTTTATATTTTATGAGTTCTGACTGGGTTGTATAGCTTATATCTGATGAACTGTACTGTAAGTTTTTTCTCCGTTACTGAATTTTTTTTTTGGTATTTGTGTGTGTTTGGTTGGTTGGTTTGTTTGTTTTTTTTTCCCTTCTGGGGGCGGGGGCGTGTCAGATGTGGCATATTTTAACTTCAATACAAAATTCACCTAATTTAACGCGATGTATTTCGTTTAGTTGCTCTTGTTGGAGTGTCGGGATGCTCTAATGCTGCATAAATATTATTGGATTCAGGGTTGTCATAAAAGCGGATGTGCCTCATATCAAGATGGTCAGTGAACAATTTGACCGATGCCATGGAACCCTTCTTCAGTATGTGGACTTTCTTTGCAGTGCTGTGACTCCTACATCAAATTATGCGTTGCTGATACCCACTCTTGATGAACTTATACATCAATATCATCTTGATCCTGAGGTCCTATCTCTCTTTTGATTTGTAGAAGCTTGCTTTGATTTCCTTTAATTATCAACTCGGAACTTTATTAATATTTTACAGTCCCTAACAACTGCACATATTGTTGAAGTAACAGTGACTTAGAGATCTTTTCCATAATTCCATTATTTGATCTATTCAGGTGGCCTTTTTGATTTATCGGCCAGTTATGAGACTCTTCAGGTGTCAAAATAATTCCAGTTCCTTCTGGCCTTTAGAGTGTAGTGAAGACGCTGAAAAGGATTCCGAAGTTTCAGATTCGTCAAGCGCGTTGGTTCTGGATCTTGGATCTTCACGCAAACCTGTTTCGTAATATCTCTTTCGTTTTCATTTATTCTATCAATGTTATGCCATATCTGCCTTTGACAGTTGACATATATCATGCAGATGGCTTAATCTTCTTGACACTGTGAAGACTATGCTGCCGCCAAAAGCCTGGAATAGCTTGTCTCCTGATTTGTATGCAACCTTCTGGGGACTTACCCTATATGATCTTTATGTTCCCAGAAGTCGTTATCAATATGAGATAGGAAAGCTGCACTCTTCTCTTAAAGCTCTTGAAGAGCTTTCTGATAATTCCAGTTCTGCAATTGCTAAAAGGAAAAAAGATAAAGAAAGAATTCAAGAATCTCTTGATCGATTGACTATGGAACTCCAGAAGCATGAGGAGCATGTTAATTCCGTGCGCCGTCGACTCTCTCATGAGAAGGATACTTGGTTAAGTTCTTGCCCTGATACTTTAAAAATCAACATGGAGTTTCTGCAGCGCTGTATATTTCCACGATGTACATTTAGTATGCCAGATGCTGTATATTGCGCCATTTTTGTAAATACTCTCCATTCCTTGGGAACACCATTCTTCAACACTGTGAACCACATTGATGTTCTGATATGTAAAACCTTGCAACCAATGATATGCTGCTGCACTGAGTATGAAGTGGGCCGATTAGCTAGGTTTCTGTTTGAGACACTGAAAACGGCTTATCATTGGAAGGTATGGAGGGATACGTGCGTCTCATTTTAGTCTCTGTTCGTTTTGTAGTGTACCATGTGTTGATTGTTTCAATTACATCTGCACATCTGTTATGTTTACTTCTATTGCGGATGCATTTTATCTTGTCATAACTAACAGCTTTTTCTTTAGAGTGACGAATCAATATATGAGAGGGAGTGTGGAAACATGCCAGGATTTGCTGTTTATTACAGATACCCAAACAGCCAGCGTGTCACCTACGGTCAATTTATCAAGGTAAGCTTTGAATAAATGATTTGTTACAGTTTGGACTCAATTGTTTTTGTCATTGAGGTTGTTTATGTTTATATGTTTAGAATATTCAGAGTTTCATGATTCACATGGGTTGTATGTACATATGTGCTTTGCAATATTCAATCCTGACTTCCACGTGAACTGGAATTTCTACCTTCCTTTTTGCGTGCAAGAAACTAAGAACTTGTTTACTTCGTGTGATCAAGCAGAATTAGATTAATTATCAAACTTAAACATATGTTTGGTAGAATTTCTGCAAGCTGGGGATTGATGGCTTGTGGCCTGGGATGCTGTATAAAAGTTGGTTTACCCATCTCACCTTCCATGTTGTATGAGCAATTCACTACCACATCTCACCATTAATCTAATTTCTCATCTTCCCCATCTCATCCCAACCAGTAAAGTAAGCATGTTTTTGATGACTATCAACATTGTTGCAGTTACAGGATTACAGGTGGATTTGTTGGCAAATTAATGGTCATTGGGGTGTATTATTTAAACCTGACAATTGCACCCTTTTTCTTATGATGATGACCTGAAACATTTATATTTCGTTACTGCTTGAAGGTACACTGGAAATGGAGCCAACGGATCACAAGGCTACTGATTCAATGCTTGGAATCAACTGAATATATGGAGATTAGAAATGCACTCATCATGCTAACAAAAATTTCAAGTGTTTTTCCTGTTACTCGGAAGAGTGGTATCAACCTTGAAAAGCGGGTAAAGTATACAATTATGGTTTTCTTTACTAACTTGTTCTTCAAGATTTCCTCTTAAGCAGGCAATGGATTATATCTTTTCACTTTCCACAGGTAGCTAAAATTAAAAGTGATGAAAGGGAAGATCTGAAAGTCTTGGCAACCGGTGTTGCTGCAGCATTGGCTGCTAGGAAGGTAAATTATGAGATCAATTGCAATTACCTAATTTTCAAATCAGGGACCATGTCAACCAAGGAGATGATTGGACTGTATTGTTGTCTTTTATTCTTAGTTGGAACTGATGGACCCCATTAAGTTTTGGGTTTATTTCACAGCATTCTTGATCAGGCAACAACATATTTGGTAGAATCCTATCATTTTCCATAGGAGACTACTCTACTGACTTTACCTTGTGTGTATTGGCAGCCTTCATGGGTTACAGATGAGGAATTTGGCATGGGTTATCTTGATATAAAGGCTGCTCCAGCGCCTCCCTCGAAATCTTTATCATCCAATCCAACTGCTCAGCAGAATGGATCTGTTTCAATTGGAAGTTTACATTCAGATTCTGGGAGCTTGGGCAGAGACCTGAGGAGAGTTGATGGTAAGATTGAAAGAATAGAAAGCAACTTGTCTGAAACCTAAGCCATCTGATTTCAAATTGAAATGTGGATCTGTTCATGGGCCTAACCAATCTCCTTTGATGTATTGGTGTACAATCTGGTTGCACCAGTCGAGAATCTAAAACAGGTGGATGAATTGGCAAACAAACAATTGGAAGAAAACTCAAAGGTTACTGCGAAGACATCTGTGGAACCTGAGGTAGGGATCAATATCGAAATTATATCTAACTGTGTTGGTTCCATGTGGATATCAAGGTTACAATTTTGCATTATTCTGGTAAAATTGCATAACAATGTGATGATTATTTAAAATATATCTAACAATACTGGTGAACAGTATGTCTCATAGCTGATGAGTCGTTCAAATGCCTTATTAAACTGTGAAACTTTAGGTCATCATGCATATGCCTATTAAGTATGCAAAAAATTTTAAATCATCATGCAGATGCATAAGATTTGCTGTGTTAAACATTGATTTCTGATAAAAATTAAAAACTGTGCCCTATCTGATTTAGGATGAATTAGATATTTTTGGGTTTGGATGTTGGATACGGTTCAACTGTTTTTATGATATTAGCCATTAATATTACATTAGCTACTATATTACCTACTGCTGATCAGTATGAGGGCCATACTTGAGCTAAGTTGGAATTAAACAGCTGCTTTGCCATAGTAATAAAACTACTTTCTGGATTCATGACAGGCCCATGTCGTGGTGAGAGTAGACTATTTTTATAGTAATTCTCTTTTTGCATGTACATACTCTGATTGATCTCTTTGCGACTTTCTTCGACTAAATGGAGCAATCCTTTTCCACTCTCTGCTTAGGCTTCTAGTTCGTAGTAATAGGTTATGGATTTTTTTATTAAAGATTAACTTCATTAAATTTGATGGCCCTCCAGTGTTGGTTGCTTGAACTACGTTCGTACTTTGAGTGTACTACTCTATGCTATTTTCTCTTGCTTCCATTTCATTTTTTATCATTCTTAATACCACCACGAACACCACACTAGTTACTGCTACCACTCATGTTAGTTTTCATTATTGATATGCCTGAGGTTGGGAATAAATCTCTTTTCAGATTTGGAGTTTTTAAGGACCTCATTTTGCCTCCTGATTTCAAATTGATAATCTAACTGTTGAACTTTTATATACAGGCGAGGCCCGGGGTGAAACGGTCTGCAACCGCTGGATCTCTTTCTAAGCAGGCAAAGCAAGATTCTTCCAAAGATGATGATAAATCTGGAAAAGCAGTTGGTCGAACTTCAGGTGGATGGAGGCCTCTTTGCTTATTCTCTAATGTCAGACTGATAATTTGGAGCCTTTGCTAATATTCTTCTGCATTTCAGGAAATGCCACCACAGTTGCTGCTTCAGCTAAAGCAACTAACACATCCAGCAGACCTTCAGATCATAACGCTGAAATTAAAGCAGAGGTAACAAATGCCAAGTCTTCTGATTCGAGTGTTTATAGTGGAAAAGATGACGGCACTGAATATTCAGATGTTCATAAACAGTCAAGTTCCAGGTCTGCTCATTCTCCTAGGCAGGAATCTCTCATTGCAGCTTCAAAGTCTAGTGATAAACCTCAAAAAAGAGCTAGTCCAGCTGAAGAACACGACCGGCTAAATAAACGTCGCAAAGGGGAGATTGATTCAAGAGATATAGATAGTGGTGATGTTAGATTGTCTGAAAAAGAGAGGTCAAGTGTTGATAAACTTCATACGGTAGCATTTGACAAGACAGGTTCTGATGAACAGAGCAATAGTAGAGTTACAGATAAGCCTGTTGATAGATCAAAGGATAAGAACAATGATAGATATGATAGGGATTATAGGGATCGTTTGGAACGGCCTGATAAATCCCGTAATGATGATTTCTTGTCTGAAAAATTGAGGGACAGGTCAATGGAAAGGTATGCAAGGGAACGGTCGGTTGAAAGAATACAAGAAAGAGGTACAGATAGAAACTTTGATAGAAATAAAGATGACAGGAGAGAGAAATCACATGTAGATGATAGATTTAGCTTACCTCCTCCTCCACCTCTGCCACCTCATGTTGTTCCCCAATCCGTTAGTGCTAGTAGGAAGGACGAAGAGGCTGACAGGCGGTTTGGAAATGCCAGACATGCACAAAGGCTTTCTCCGAGGCATGATGAAAGAGAAAGGAGAAGATCAGAAGAGAGTGCTTCGGCATTACAAGATGATGCTAAACGAAGAAGAGAAGATGAGTTTCGGGATAGAAAGCGTGATGAGCGTGATGCTGTATCAATCAAGGTAGCTGAAACAGCTAACTTGTGCTAAAAACCTCTTAATTAATGCTAGAAATGTTGAAATCAATTCAGTCCACAGTTAATAACTATTTATTTAGGTAAAAAGCAATTGGTTGATTATGATTTTGTTTTTCTTATATATTTTGACTGTGATATGTAGATGGATGAGAGAGACAGAGATAAAGTGAGCATTAGCAAGGAGGATATGGATGCAAATGCTTCCAAGAGACGGAAACTCAAAAGGGAGCATATGCCTGCGGAACCTGGTGAGTATCTGCCAGCTGCACCGCCGCCTCCGCCTGTTTCACTTAATTTGTCACAGTCATATGATGGAAGAGACAGGGGAGATCGTAAAGGCGTTATTGTCCAACGCCCTGGTTATATAGAGGAGCCAGGCCTTAGGGTACACAGCAAAGAAGCAGCCAGCAAGGCAGCTCGTCGGGATGCAGATCTGTATCCTTAACTAATTATGTGTTTTATTTGGCTTTGGCAGTATTTGCATACACTGAAAAATGGATTGTTCTGCTTTTAGCTTAGAAAAAGTAGAAATGGAGTGTTTTGTTTTGCTGTTTCTGCTTAACTTTAAGCTGATATATAGGGGGTATTTGCAAAAAATTCTGTTTTTCAAAAGCTAAAGCAGAAACTAAATGTTGTAAAAAGTTGGCAGTAAAGTGACCGAGTGTCTGGAGAAAAAAATGAAGCAGCTGTGTGTTTTTTCAAAGAAGTTGAACACAAACAAACTTTTATTTGTTTACAAAAATTACTTAGAAGCTAGAAGTCGGTCCTATGCTTCTAGCTTCTAACTTATTTCTGCTTACAATGATTACTTGATATGCCTGGTTCCTATAAGAAGATTTCCAGTTTGAAAAACAAAAAATTGTGATTTGGGATCCGTTAACTGCTGTTCCAGAATGTATGACAGAGAGTGGGATGATGAAAAGAGACAGAGAGCTGAACCAAAGAGGCGGCATCGTAAATAGACAGATAATTGTTCAAAGACTGAAACTTGCCAATTTGAAGTCTGCTGATCAGAAAAGGGCCCACCGCGTGGATCTTGATGAGGGTTTGTTGCCGGGGCTGAACAATGTGGCATAGTTTTCCGTGATGTTTTAACCCGAGTGAGTTGCTTCATAGTTTTGGAGATAATGCTGATTGATTAAGATTTTGAAAGGCAAGACTTGTTTGTGGTAGTTGTTGAACTTCATATGTTGAAATCATGTACAAGTAGATGTAAGCCGTGAGAGAGATATTCACTCCTTGTGTATGTACATTGCCATATAAATTAAAATCTAGACAGAAAGGAAATGTACAAGTTGAACATTGCAAGTTTGTCGAGTTCAATTGCTTTTTTTTTTTTTTTTTTTTAATTTTTCTGTATGTTCTATTCACATAATTGATTCATATGTGTTGAATCTTTTGCCTTTATCTTTCTGTATATCTCCATAATGTTGTGATGGTGCTTGAGCCATTTAGCTATAATGAAACATTTCAACCAGTTTTGATAGGTGTAATGTGATTGTTGTTATTGACTTGAAAATCCTTAACTTTTCCAGAAATTATGTTGTGCATAAATTCTATCTTGCTAGACAGAAATAATTCTACATTGTTAGCCAGTAGCAGTATCAAAAAAAAAAAAAAAAAAAAAAGGCCATGATCCATGGCTCAAATTTGCCCTATGCAGCTGTGCAGAAAAGGGTTTGCAGTAATCTGAACAGCACAAGGGTTGCATGCTTGCGAGTGCCACTCATTTCTTGTAGCCATGCAAGCATCAGCAACAATGGAGGCTTCAAGAAGTTCCTCCCAGCCAGCATCACAACTTCCCTCATCTTCCCATTTTATCAATGATGGCATTTCGATACCGTTCTTCAGTTCTTGTTCGGCTCCCGTTACTTGTTTTTCGCCATCATCATTGTCATCCTCGGTCAAATTAGTCCATAGAGATTGCTGACTGGATGTCGTTTCTGTGTTAGACGAAGAGGACTCATCAGTTAGCTGCCACATCCCGTTGAGGAAATTCTCGAGGGCTCGAACTTGAATCTCTGGGATCCGGTCAATAAACGGGTATTCGTAGGAACCGCAACATCCCATATTCTGGGACCATAGGTGGAATTGAGACAACCTATCGGCCTGGAGTGCTGCTTTCTTGTAGATACCGAAGGCCGTTACGCAGCTTCTATAAGGAAGCTGAATAAGATTTTCCAACACCACCATGATGTCCCTTCTAAAAGCCGCATACCACAGAAAGCTATCACGAACGATGTGTTTCATGGCCGACTGCACAAGGAATGCTCTAGAAGGTGCACTGACAGGCCAACAGTCGATTGCGCGGTCTATCATGTTTTGGAGTTGCGGCAAGATCTCTAGCTTCTTCCCAAAGTCGTAACCTGTTTTGAGAGGGGTGTTTTCTTGATCATCGACCTCTAGGATTTGTTCTTCTAAGGTCTCAATCCAAGCACAATCGAGTGCTTCATCTAAGAGTCTTGCGTATGATCTTATGAAAGATGTGTACTCTTCCGAATACAAAGATGAACTGTCTTGGAAGGTGCAAGGATAGAGAGGGAGAAAGCCGTTAGTCCGGGCCCACAAGAACTCGGCCCGAAGTGAGCCATTGTCAGGTAGAGCCTGTAGGAGGCGGTGGAGGAGGAGTAGGCATTTTAGAGCAACCCGCCACGATCTTGTCTTACCAAACCGGCGGGTGAAGCTCAATGCAAAAGCCCTTAGAGATGTAGGGGAGAGAGAGAAGATTTTCAAGAACTCGTGGACGTACTTCTCCGATAGTGGGAGGTCATCCGGCGAAGTTGCTTTTATGGTTAAGAGATCAATGTCGCAGTATCCTCCCATGGTGGCTATCTTCGCGTAGCTGACACACGTGCGTTCTCTCAGCGAGGTGAAAACTCGTCGGAATCGCTTTTTCATTTCTATGAGTTGGATGAGAGGTAGAATGAGCTTTTAGGGTTGCAGTAAATTAAGGAAGTTAAGGTAAACTTATATGGTGTGAAAATGAAGCCTAAAGACTAACGACATGAGTTGTGCCTAGGAAATGTGATCTTTGTTGTGAGTATATTGTGTTGTTTGGGGACATCTTAGGTGCATTTGGACTTTAGTATACAACGGGAGCTACAAGAAGAATTTCTTTGCCGGCTGTTGTTTTGTTATTATTATTATTATCAATTTCTTCAGCAAACATAGTTTTAATGTGGATCAACCTTGTAAAATGTTCATCATAGTTTTCTTAATATATTTTAGGGATAGTTACCAACTACCCCGAGATTTGACGAAAATACGAATTCCTTCATGAGGTTTGATAAATTATGAATTTTTCCTTAATTGATTATCTTAAAGTTAATAGAATTTGCGATTCTATTACTTTATCCCTATTATGCTAAAACTAGACATATATAATAAAAAATCTAAAGACAAGGATGTTAATGCAAGTATTGAAATTTTTAGGGGATTTGATGTAAATACTTGAGTTTTGTGTCTACTTAGTATTTTTTTTTTCCCCCCAAGAATGTTATTTAATGATATTTTGATATTTTTTTTAATGGATGCATGATATTTTTTGGTAGATATTGAACATGCATATTTATATTGGAATGTTATTCATTGTATTTAAGGTAGATACATTATGGATCACATAACTCTAAAGAATATTTATTTGAATTTATTAATGCATTAATTGATATTGGTGTACTTACTATGGTTTTTCATTTCGTAGAGAAAATTTGTTATTTCAAACGAAGAAATTTTAAATAAATTTACGCAAAATATACTTAAAACTAAGACATATACGTAAAGTAAAATTTACAATTTTTTATCACACTTTATAGGAATAAATATATATTTCGATTTATACTTATAGACAAAATATAAAGATTAAATTAAATTGCAAATTTCAAGTTAAAAATATACAAATTTAATCAACATTACAAATATATCCTTACACTTTCAATATTATTACAATATTCCCCCAGTGATAGAATTGGAATTTTTTAAAATAATATTGTTGAAATTATCAAAATTTAACACCATAACTAACAAACAGAACAATTTGTGTGAGAAAGTATAACCATCAGGGGGTGTTTGTAATTTCTCAAACCTCAGGGAATAATCCGTATTTTCGCCATATTTGAGGGAGAGTTCCTAATTATCCCTATATTTTAAAATCCTTTGATTGGCAAAAGGGGAGGTTTCAACTTCCAACTTTTAGCTTCAGCTTCTTTCTTCCAAAATGCTCCTAAATAAATCCTAAGTTTCAAAGCTTCCTTAAGCTTCAGCTTCTTGCTTCCAACTTTCAAATAAATTTCTCACATTTTCTTTGTTTACTTCACAATTCACACTACACAATTAACTCGTAAAATACTGAGAATTTGAACATCAGACCAATGCATCCAAGCTTATTTTTACAATCATCTACATCAACTTCCCCGGATGAGACCAAAAGCACATTAAATTCATGAAAAGAAAATCCCGAATGTTTAAACAAGTAGCTTAAATACAGAACTCAAAGAAAATAAGTAGCTTAAATGGATGATAAATAAAGAAATCTCAAACATCAGGAGGATAAACAAGTAGCTTAAACGCAGAACTCACCATTCCCATCTCCTGCTGCATTCTTGTCTTCCGTCTTTGAATCGATCTCGCAGACGAAGCTGCAGTTCTACTCGGCCAGTACAATTCGATGTTTTTTAGCCCAGATACTTCTGCTAAACCGGCAGGGATGGTCTCAAGTTTCGAGCACAATCTAAGCACCAAATTTTCAAGTCTAGGAAAATGATGGCCTTCAGCATCCCAGCTCATTAGATCACACTTCCCAATCTGCAGTACTCTCAGAAGCCGAAAGCCTCCATCCAACGGCTCCCAATGCGACCCTCTAAAGGCATTGTCTTTAAGCTTGAGCACCTCCAAATTCGGGAGCACCCCGAGCGTGGACATTTGATCCCACTCCAACAACGTATCTGATAAAGTCAGCTTCTTCAAGTTTGGAGGGAACTTATAGGATTGAGGGAGGCTCGAAATGGTGCATTGGGATGGGCTGAGTGGGAACGCGTCATTTAAAAGCTTTAAGCTCTCGAGGTGTTCTAGTTTCGCGAGGTTATCGAACGCGGTGGATGCCATGAGCGTGATTAGCTTCCCGCACACGCCTAGCTTCCTCAAGTTTGGAGTTCTTGCCAATATGTTCTCAGTGCAGCTACCGGGCGAGATTGTGGAAATGGTCAAGATGTTCCGCCGGACGAAAGGGTCCTCGTAGTTCTTCCGTGTTTGGGCCGGAGGGCCATCTAGCAAGCTTATCCCGCTCGTGTGGAGGTGCCTAAGTTGAAGCATTTTCCATATGTCGGCCTTGATTTGCAGCTCGCGGCACGTTGTCCTGACGATGATCGTTTGGAGATTCCATAAGTTTGAGATGGAGCTGGGGAGAATCTTGAAATCGCCGACGAGGGTTATGAACCGAAGGTGAACAAGGTGGGTGATTTCGCTCGGGAAACGAGGGAAAATCACTGGCCTTAGATCCAAAACACGAACCAATTCGAACGCTTCTTGTATGAACGAGGTGTTTTTGCGCGGCACGGTCTTTTCCTCTGAGTCGAAGCACAGGAACGAGCGTACGTGGGGACCAGCGGGCTTCGATGCGATGAAGTCCAATACATTCGATTGGATGCAAAGGCGCCGATGATTGTAACGGCTTTGGATTGGAGTGGAGAAAGGTCGGTTATGTCCCGCACCCTTGATTACATGCAGGAACTTTTGTTCCGCGCCTTCTTTTATGCACAAATCACGCAGCATGTCATGAATGCGGCACGACTTGATTCGGCCATTAGCCCTCTTCTTCGCCACGAGCACGAGGTTTCTATCAACAAGATCCTCCAAATAATCCTCTGCCAAGTCCTCCAACCATTCTTGCCCATTTTCTTGGACGAATCCCTCAGCCACCCACAATCGAAGCAGTTTCCAAACTGGGATCTCACAGTCTTCAGGAAAAACACCAAAATATACAAAACAAACTTTTAAGTGATCCGGTAAATGCCGGTAGCTCAGTGCTAATACATCCATGCATTGCTTCGGGTCTTTCGCGACAAATGTACTAACACTATCTGATACTCTCCTCCACCAATCATGTGTCTTTTCTCTCTTTAGAAGCAAACCCGATATAACCACAATCGCCAGTGGAAGCCCATCGCATTTCCTTGCAATCTGTTTACCGAGCTCCTCAAGATCTCGTGGGCACCTCTCTTTCCTAAAAGTCTTCCTGCAAAGCAGCTCCCAACTCTCGTCATCTGTCAAGAAACGCAAGTTGTGCGGGCTATCAGGGTTAGCATGCAGAGCTACCTCCCTATTGCGGCTCGTCAACAAGATCCTACTCCCCAAATTAGTGCTCGGAAAAGCCATTCTAATGTCGTCCCAAGCCTCTTTGGTCCACACGTCATCGATAACAATAAGGTAGCTATGGTCCCTCAAATTTCTATAAAGCTCCTCAGCGAGCCTATCGTCGCTCATTTGGGACATGTGAGTCTCCATGAGTCCCAATGATTCAAGAATACCGCAAAAGACTTCCCTTCTGCTGTATTCTTGAGACAAATATATCCATGCGCGGAGATAAAAGTGATACTCAATACGAGGATCGAGATAAACTTTCCTGGCTAAAGTTGTTTTCCCGAGCCCTCCCATGCCAACCACGGTTACAGCTTCAAGGTGCTTCGGCCCTTTAGTGAGCCGGTCGATTAAAGTTTTAGCTTCTTCATCGAATCCCACAACATTGGAAGCTTCCTCAACCAGAGGCGGTCTCTTCTCCCGCGTAATCCTTCTAGAAGGCTCTCCTCCCGGCATGCTCACTATTCCAAACATCTTCTTGTCGTAAATTTCCTTCACTTTTAGCCTTATGGACTCGATCTCTTTGGCCACATTGCGCAGCAATGAAGCATGGTCGAATGGATGTAACAACTTGTTCAGGCCGCTTCTCGATTTCTGCATCGCCACATTGACCACGAACGTGTCAATGATGTCCTCTGCCTCGTACGCCACGTCGGTGATCTGTCTGACTATCTCTCTGACATATTCGAATTCGTTGCGCTTCTCTCTCGAGTCCTTGAGGAATGCTTTCATCAGACTAAGTTCCCTGTGAAGGGATTCAACTTCATCATTCAGTCCATAAATCAAATCTTTATGATAAAGAAGAAGCTCCTTCAAATTGGTCAGAAGAAACTCCACAACTGCATCAGCCATGTCTTGTCTACCTCTGGATAAAGAAACTGCTCTTTGTCAGAACTATGCTTTATATAGGGGGAAAAAAAAAAAAGATAGCTGAATTCATACGTTAAATTCATATATAAGGAGAAATTCTATCACCGGCATGGTTCGACTAAACCAGTGCTAATAAAGCTATATTATGGAAAATTCTAGGCCAGACCCGGCTCGGATGAACACTCCATTATAATGGAAAGTCACAAGTGTAATACGCTTGCCATTTTATTTGTTACTCTCCCTAAATTTTCCACCAATCACACGGCAAGTATAAAACACTTCCTCCTCTTTACACCGATTCACCCAAACCATGTTCGGGCTAGAACTATTAGCCGTGCCATATCTAATTATTAAACCTTATGAAAGATTAACTTATATTTAATCAAAATCCATCTTTTTTCTTTGAATCTTAAATGCAAGTAACATTCAACATCTAATTTACCCATAGCTTAAAGTAAAACTTTAATTCTACTCTCTAATTAATTCAGATTAATAAGAACCTGAAATTATTTAGTTGAAATCATTCTAGTTTTAATTCTTACATATTTATTTGTTCATTTAAGTACAACTAATTAATTAATTATTAATCAACACTAACTTAATCAATTATCAATCCAAATGAAATAGGTAAAAGTAAGCCAGTAAACTTATTTTGTAATTAATCTTTTTGTTTTCTAAATGCTACTGAGTCCCAACGGAGAGTACACAACAAAATCATGCAAAACTTAACAGCACGACCAGAAATCAACCCAGATGTGCTTCAACAACAAGCAGCACTGCAACAAATTTCATATTCTAACATAATATTCATTAACACATGACTAATTATACGTGGTTCTGCTACTTAGGAGCAATATAATTTCATACATTATGACAAATGAGAAGAAGATAATTAAAATTAATTAAAATTTAAAAAGAGGGGGAAAAGAGAGGGGGTAAAACGAACCTGATCTTCTCAATGAGTGCGTAAATATGACAGCAAATTGAGCAAAATTGAAGCTGAAAAAAGCTAAGAAGAGTTGAAGAAAGTAATGAAAAAGAGAAAGAATGCAGGCTCAAGTTGAGAGAAATATAGAAAGAAAACGCGTTTAGGAAAGACAGAGCGAAGAAATGGAGAAATTGCTCTGTAATAATGGAGGAGACTTCTGCCCACGTCAACCTGCTCTGCTTTCTTCTTATTATTTTTAAAGGTTGTTTATATCTGTACCAGGTCAGATTTGATAATTATTTATCCTTTCAAGTTTAAAAAATTACAAAAAAAACTCATTTCGGATGAAATTTTTATAAAATTATACTTGAATCAATTATACTTCACTGCTAATTAATTCCTCACATATTATTTTCATATGATAGACACGTAATTTATAAAATATTTTTTTGAGGATCAATAATAAATCTAACTTTTGACCACAAAAGCTCATGAGATGTTCTAAACTTCAATTAGTAGCCCATCTCAAAGGATGAAGCCCGAATTAATTAACCCAATTAACTGAAGTTCGCGGCAAATAAAGGATTGGGCCTAAAATCGGCCCAATAAGTGCATTAAATTCGCCGGAAGACCCAATAAATATAGAGGCTAGAGAGAGCCAATGAGCAGAGACACGTGGCAGTTAACGATTAGCAGAGGGTCCGTGACGGCGTCACCTGGTTACGCAATTCTCACGAATCCAAACCAAACCCCCATACGCCAGGCCATAACCTCTACCATCATACACAGCACCTTCCATGGGGTTGAGATCCGGCGATCGGAAGCTGCCTTTCGACATCCTGGCAATCTCCGAAAACGATGAGGTAATGGCCACCACTTCCACCGAGCCTTTGTTCCGTTCCAAGTCCGATCCCACTGATTCGTGTCTCTTGCGGAAGAAGAAGAAGAGGAAGAAGAACAGGCGAGGGAAATCGGTGCAGGATACTTTTTTGGTTGCTGAGAATTCTATTCCCGAAGCGTCGGAGATCAACGGGAATGTGAATTACAGTTGTACGGTGAGTACAGTTACGGAGGTTGCTTTCGCACCGGATGTGGAGAGCGAGGGTAATTGCGCGGTCAGCAGAGTGACGCCGCCGCCGCCGCATTTGGGGGAGTTGAGACAGAGGAATGTGGGTGGTGTGGCGCATGGAGTGAGTGAGGAGACAGTGAGTCAGGAGAGTGGCAGCACTGAGAAGGATGAAACGGTGAAGGAAGAAATGGCGGAGGAGAGAAGTGTTGGTGAGGAAATCAATTCGGAGAAGGAGGTGGAGTTGAACGGAAGGAAATTGGAGAAGCAGGTGGAGTTGAATGGGAGGAAATTGGAGAAGCAGGTAGAGTTGAATGGAAGGAAATTGGAGAAGGAGGAAAGCTTGGATTGGAAGAAATTGATGGCTGAAGATCCCCATTGTAAGTTGATTCTAATAAGTTGAATCTCTATAGACACAGATACTCTGTGCTTCGAGTAACTTCCTATATCTACTTGTTTATTAATTAAATCGGAAAATTGGTGAGAATTCTTCGTCACTTTATAGGAATAACCAGATTGATGTGTCTACTGTCTGCGTATATTTTGATATTGTTTTATGCTTGTTGTAGGACTTACTCTCTCGGTTTGTCATAATCTGGGATTAGAGGGATTAGAATGCCATCTAATATGTCATTCCATGTCACTTTTCCTAATATTTATAGGAATAATCAGGGTTTTGAACATGTGTTTCTTGATGCTTATTTGAGGAATTCCAGTTCCTGCTTTTACTTTCATTCACGTTCAAATTTTGGAAATCTTAAACCTCATGGTGATTGTTCATCTCCCAGAGATGGAGGATCTGATTGACTAAGAATTAAAGTATTTGGTTTGATTGGTTATGTTTCCTATTCTCTGAGTCATTGTCTTATGATTTTCTGACAGATACATTTCCTGTGGAAAAGTCACCATTGAAATATTTCATGGAGGAAATGTATGCTGGAAATTCCTTAAGGAGCACTACCACCCTTGGCAATGACAAAGAGCGGGAAAGAGTTTATGATACTATATTTCGTTTGCCATGGCGTTGCGAACTGGTAAAGACAATATATGAGAGTGTTGTTCTTTGGAATAGGGGGATGCTTTATTTCATACTAGTAGCTATGTTAGTTTAGGAGTTGAATTTCTTCTATGGGATGTTTAATCAAAAGATTGACATGATCTTTTGCAGCTTATCAATTTTGGGTTCTTTGTTTGCTTTGATTCGTTCCTCTCACTCTTGACCATCATGCCAACCAGGATCATCATGACCTTCTGGAGGATTCTTAAAACCAGGTCAGTCCTCTTCATCCACCAAGGTTTTCTTGGGCAGACCAAAGGTTTCTTGATTGAGTTGAGGACTTGCACAATCATCACAAATGAATCTAGTTTACAAGAACGGTAGTTTTTCTAACTCATCTTTTGACCTAGGACTGAGTACAACTAGTATTGTTTTTGTTAGAATTCAGATCAGATTGATCCTCAGTTTTGATAATTGGGCACCAACTGAAAATGACTAAAACTTTTGACCTAATATTGACCAGTAGAACCGATAAAACCCTTTAAACCATTTACACTTTGATCCTAATTGATAATAATTTTTCCAGTAGAATGCTGGCTCTTTTATCGTGTCCAATCAACGATTCATGGTGAACATCACCATTCCAAGTCTATCGAAATGGATAGCAGCAAAATGCCAGCTTTGATTTCTTGTGAGGGCCCAGGTGGTTAAATATTTGGATTGAGTATGCTTATGGTTGTTAAAGTTGTACATGCTATCAAACAGGTGGTGTGTATGAGTGATCATCGCAAGTTAATTTTGGTTTAATACAATGCGACTGACCTGTGAAACACAATGCAAGTCCTTGCCTCTTGATCCACCAAAATTCTCAGTCGGATGCATTTGTTATTTTCATGACTTGTTAAGCGACATAATGAACTAACCCCTGCAGAAGCAGTACCTTGCTCTCGATATGATATGCAGATTTTAATTTGTATGGACAAATAGACGAAAATGCTTTTTTATGCATCATTTGTAATTTCTGTGTGCAAACTAGGCATGCAGTCTTCCTATGCTAATTGGTGAGAAATGGGGGGTATCAGATGACTTTTGTTCCTTATTCTTTCTGGTTTTCGTTACTGCTCTTTACTAGAATATATCTGTTCTGTTGTACCATTCTTCACATCAAGTACTCTTGAGTCTCCACTCTTGAGTTTCCGTTGTTGCTCTGAAAGAAGAAACTTGTTTGAATATGAGAGCCACAAAGAAACTTAACTGGTTTTGTTTTGTTCTTGATATACCAGAAATAAGGACCCCATATGTCACAGAGTATTTTAACCATGCTTGTGGCAGGCAGTTCAAGAGGCTTTCAGCAGCGGAGCTTTCTGATTTTGGGTGCTTTATCATCCTGGTTTGTGGAGTTGCTCTATTACAACAAGCAGGTTTAGTTAATATATTTGGTCCACATTCTTTTTCTGAAACATTCTGCAATTCCCCCGTCCCGCCCCAGTTGAGCACAGTTTTATTTCTTCGATTGGAGGTTGAACCCTCCATCATACATTTTGCACCTAACAAGATTGCTCATGATTGTTTTTCAAAATATTTGTTTTCTGTCTCAGATATCAGTTTAATTTATCACATGATTCGTGGCCAAGGGATTATTAAACTGTACGTGGTGTACAACGTTTTGGAGGTATGAGAATGTAAATGAATTAGATCTATGGCGAACCTAAATATCTTCGAGAGTTGATTGCTCGCTTATTTTTAAAACAGTTTGTTTTTATACTTCATAGTACCTTGGCACAGTTTTGACCATTTTATAGAGTGGAAAATAACATATGATAAACCGTAGTGTTGTTATCAGAAGAACTTGTAGACTATGTAGTAATCATTAGGAAAGTAAAGCGTCATAGTTTTTACGATTTTAGTTTTTTCATTTTTGTCCTCTTATGTGGAAACTGTCATACCATCTTTCGTGGAGAGTTTGAAACCCAATTTCATTCAATTCTTTCTGAAAATCTAAAAAGTAGAATAATCTGAAAACAACATGAAGAACGCTTTATCACTTACAGTAAGGGTAAAGTACTGAAGGAAAACAGTGATGATTATCCGTACCCTTGTTGCTATTTAAATAAGTCACTCTCATAATTTCTCTGGACTAGTATGACTTTTATATATATATAATTTGTCTGACGTTATTTGCAGCTATTCTTGCATTTTTTTTTATTTTTTTTTCACCTTCTTTTACTTCTAATGACAGCTTAAATATAAAACTCATATTTTTTGCTTGTCTGCTTGCAGATATTTGATAAGTTATTCCAAAGTTTTGGTGGTGATGTGATGCAAGCTCTATTCAATTCAGCAGATGGACTTGCAAACTGTTCACCAGAAAACATGCAATATTGGTTATGGAGATTTATTTCAGATGAAGCCATAGCTGTCGCTTCTTCTAATATCCTTCCCACCAATAATACATCTATATTTATGCATACTTGAATTATTATCAATAAGTCTAGCATCAGTGTTAAGTCCTTAACTAGTCATACTTGTTCATTCATTTATCTTATTAGCTCAGGCAATTACTTTGTCAACTTGTATTGTTGCTCATAATAATGCACTGTTTGCTATGCTTGTGTCAAACAATTTTGCTGAGATAAAAAGCAACGTGTTCAAACGTTATAGCAGGGACAACGTTCACAGTTTGGTATACTATGGTGAGTTATGTCTCTGTTCTTTTTAAAATTTTGTGATATTATAATATGCCTAATTTAGCTGGTTTCCCTTGTCAATAAATCATGTGGACATCATCCCCATTTGGTTTAAGCAAATATATCCTAATATCTAATTGATAATTGTTTTAACTTGAGAATTATGGTTGTGTGTGTATACATTTATTTTGTGAGAAATATTCATGGCTAATGCAACTGATCCTTTTCTTTTCTGCTCATGACCAGATTCAGTTGAGCGGTTCCACATTACAGCATTCGTGCTGTTTGTTTTAGCTCAAAACATACTGGAAGCTGAGGGTCCTTGGTTTGAAAGTTTTCTTTGTGTAAGTGACTAGATTAAAGAACAGGACAAATTCAGTTCCATCAAATAGTAAACGAAGAGAAAATTCCAGTATCTTAAATGCACATTGATAATTTTCTCGACACTGTTGTGTCTTTGGATCCTGCAGAATGCGCTGGTTGTTTTCATATGTGAAGTGATGATTGATATAGTAAAACACTCATTTATTGCTAAATTCAACGACATAAAGCCCATTACATTCTCTGAATTCCTAGAAGATCTTTGCAAGCAGGTTCGTTTACTGTAATTATTTATTTCATCAATTAAAACAGCAAACTGTATCTCATCTTTACCTGCTCCCTTTTCCAATTATTATTGATATTTCCCTAATTAATGTTCTTTCTCCAGACCTTAAATATTCAATCGGAGAACGGGAAGAAAGGCCTCACGTTTGTTCCTTTGGCACCAGCTTGTGTGGTAAGCTAATTATTTATAGAGATAATTATACTGGTAGGTTTGGCCTAATTACACAAATTTCCCCTGAGGTTTGGGAAATTCATCACTATTCACTGATAATGTAGTTTCTGATGACACTTACTACATATCTAGGTGATTCGAGTTTTACGACCAGTATATGCAGCCCATCTTCCGTATAGTCCACTTGTATGGAGACTATTTTGGATGCTAATTCTAACTACCATGACGTTTGTGATGCTCGCTAGTCTTAAGGTAATGATCGGAATGGGACTTAGGAAACATGCGAGATGGTATTTGAAAAGGTGCGAGAGACGGAAACTTCACTCCGATTAAGGTTACCAGAAAGGTTTAGATTTGATGGATACTTGTAAATCTGCATGAATCGGCGGCCCGAACCATGGATGCTAAATCAGGGATATATAATTATCAGCTGTATCCTTCCAATTTTGTATTAGGTAGGATGGATATGAATGATACTACCAAGGCTAGTAACGTGAGAACATGGAAATCGTGGAGTAATTTTAAGGTTGTACTTGTACAGGCTATTATGTATTACTTCTTTTATGAAGTACGAGAGCTAATAGAATGAATGAAGTTCATACACGCTTTATCTCTATTATAACCACATGTTTATGAAAATATTAGAAATATGGTTACAGCAGATTTCTATGGCATAAATTGATGGTTCACTTACAATAAATAAGTTTTCTATGTTGGGAAATGTATTGAATACATATCTATATTCATTTCAAGTAAATGAAATATTATTATAATACGACACTCATATTATCGTAATGTTAATATGTGTTATATATTTTTAGTAATTTTTTTGTGTCTTTTGGTTCACATACATTTTTAATTAATTTTATCAATAACAATAACTTTAAATATTTTTAATTAGATGTTCTATATGTAATATAAATATAATACAAATTCTTTATGATTGTGGTATTATTTTATTATTTAATAATTTTAAGTTATTTTAAAATATAATATAACTATAAAATTACGTGCACCGCACGCGTGGCATGCTAACCTATAATTTTATGTTATCAAAAACATATAATTATATACATCACATGGGTCGTACGAAGCATATAATTATATGTTGTTAAAAAAATTAATTGATAATAATTTTCAACAATTCTAAATACAATATAATTATAATAATTTTATATAATATTATTCATTTATTTTAAATATAATATAATTATAATAATTTCGTCCTAGACTCCTCGGCTCATGTATTACAAAATGTTCAATGATCATAATTACAACACTAACAAGTAACAACTCAAGAAAAGTTTGCTATTAGAAATATTCTACACATATAAAGTCAGAAAAGTTGTTTTGACTTTCCCAAAAAAAACAAAAGAAAAGTTGTTTTGAGAGGGAGGGGTAATAAATTGACATTTATTACCCCCGCAACAATAGTTTAGTATTCCAGTAGTATGTATTTCAACGTAATTCTCATGTTCGAGTCTAAATGACTAATAATAATAATAAGGGTTAATTATACCTTATCCCCAAATTAGATAGAATAATTATAATTGATATCTCATTTTTAAATATAGTTACAGAGATCACCCTTCTTAAGTTTGTTTATTATACTTAACAGTTAACCCCCAAAATCACTAAAAATTTGGTGATGTCAGCAAAAATATATGTGAAAACCCGAAATTAACCCTGTTGACTTCGATCAAATTTTTATTATCGATCATATCCTTGGGGGTTCATTGTAATTTAGTAAATTAAAATAGAGGTTATGTTAAATTTTTAATTAAATTTTTTAGTTGAAATTAGTTGTTGCAACAACTACTTCCATGCCTAATATGACTATATTTTTCATAATTTGAAGCCTATAAATATTAAGTTTCATAAACAATATACAAATCAATAGTTAATCTCTCTTATGGTTTCAAGTAACTATTCTTCAAATAATCGAGCACTATAATATCGGAATAAAAAGTGTCGAACGTGTGACTACCTTGATAGTTGTATAATTTCCACATGTTCGACACAATATTTATAGGATTCAAATTATGAAAATAACGGTTTTATTAGGCATGGAAGTAGTTGTTGCGATGACTAATTTCAATTAAAATTTTTAATTGAAAATTCAACATAAAAAATTATACATAGCCCCATTTTAATTTACTAAATTACAATGAACTCCAAGGACATGATCGATAATAAAAATTTGACCGAAATTAACATGGTTAATTTCGGGTTTTCACAAATATTTTTGTTGGCGTTATCAAATTTTTAGTAATTTTGGAGGTTAAATATAATAAATAAACTTTAGAGGAATGATGTTTATAATTATATTTAAAAGTGGAATAACGATTATCCTATCTAATTTGAAAGTGAAGTGTAATTAACACTGGCGGAGCCACGTTCAGAAGAGGGGGTGCAATTGACCCCCCTCAACTTCAATTTTTTTTTTATTTTATATATATTATTATTATATATATATAAATATATAGATATATGTATGTAATTTTATGCGATTTTTCATTATTGACCCCCCTCATCAAAGCTAAGATTAATACTAGTTAGGGTCAATATAGTAAAATATTGATAATTGAGACCACACAAATAATATATGAGTTATATGCACCAAACTTTAGAAATGGACATCAAAAAACCTCATGTTATACAAAATATCATAGAAAACCTTGTGTTTTTCTTAATTTTGTACATAAAACCTTATGACTCGGATTCAACGAATTTTCTTTACAAAAATATTGTTTTTGTACCAATTTTGCCTCAATATTTAAAAATTTTCTAAAATAGATTGTAAAATAATTTATTTTAATGTGTAAATGTTTACCCATTAATTTTTCTTTAATGTATGTTTTCTACCAACTTTTGATTTATGTCTTTCCTTTCATGTTTTACTTCCCGATAAAAAATTTTGTGGTATTTATATTCTTCATTTATTTCCTGTATATACCGTTTTCAATATTTTCTATTATATTCTATTATATTTCTTTGTAATTTTCTATTTACAAATATTTTTTGTCTAATTTTTGCTTTTATTTTCGTGGGCAACACGTATGACTCAAACAACGTGTAAGAACTTTTGATGTTTATTTTTATAAAACATATAATTTTTTATGCTAATTTTTGAAACATAGGGTTTATCTTGCATTTTCGATATTTGACAAGGTTTTTTATATATTTATATATGTGTGTGTGGAAAAACCTAATATGACCCCCCTGAATTAAATTTCTGGCTCCGCCATTGGTAATTAACCATAATACTATAATAAATCAGGCATGACGCATGTGACTTGTGATATGCAAGTGAGGCCAAATCCGAATTTCTTGACCATTCTATGCTGTCATGAAAACCTGTGTTACTCACTTCTTTTTGTCTGCCATAAATCCATGTGAATACCATAAATCACTACACTTTTATCCAGTAAACATGGGACGGGACGGGATTATCATGGGACCCATTTTGCCAAATAAATGGACAATTCAGACGCCATCACCGACCCGACAAAGATCTTTGATGTCTGACATTTTAACAAATTTAAATATATAATATATCCCCCCCAACGCTGTTATGCTTTAAACATTCCACTAAAATACAGCAAAAAGGTTCAAGAATAATTACATGTATGCCACTAGCACAAAAAAAACTCCATCTTTAATCTTTATATTATATGCTGCTGCACAAGAACCCACCCAAACAGAGCACTAGGAAGGAGACTGATCATTACTAGCATATTATATTCCCTACGTATGGCCATTATTGTTAATTATAGAACTATCAAACTTTCTCATGGCAAAAAAGAGAACATACTCTTGTCAAAAAAAAAAAAGAAAAAAGAGAGAACATACTATAAGAATAAATAAATGAAATGTGGTGTACTCTTCTTTTTAACACATGGGAGCCCTCCTTGGAAGACTTTTTCTCTTATGCAACATTTTCTTTGGCCTTAAAGCTGAACTGAACCAAGCTTGGATTACTTCTGATGAATCTGTTAAAGATTGGGACGAAGCGTACCCATTTTCGCAAGAATTTTCTTCGGCCTCCAAGTTTGAAAGATGGTCAATGGGTGTGGAGATAATCTCGTGGCTTTGGTTTCTTGTCATCTCTGTGTGTATTGAAACCTGCAAAATGGATGTTGTTCAAGAAAATGGATCAATAAACTTACACTATATGAAAGAAATGATGGGAATCTAGGAGCAATGAAAATTCTAGTGTTTCCATTTTCCCAGGGTGGTATGCGTAAATTTGAAACTTCTGGGAATGAATTGTAATGTGGCAATCTGTGAAGGGTGTGTATGAGATTGAGTGACTGATGATATAAAAAAAATAAATGTGTCTTGTGAATTCATGGAATGAAGAATTATTATTATTACTTTGCAAGCAATGGAACAAAATCGATTGGGAGAGTCTTGTATGTGCCTCCCACAAGCCTCACAGCTAGTTCCACCACCTTTTGCCTTTGAATGTTTTGAATCTTTTAGTTGAGGCCGAGGATTCAAATGCACTGCCTTTTCACCATTGATTTTGTAAGCCTGTAAAATCACATTAATTAGAGAAACTGAGCAATTATTGCATGAGTTTGTTATGTGGAGCAAGATTCTTCTAGTTTAAAGCTAAAATTGCTCAACTATTCTTATGAAATCTTATGTATGTAAAGTGCTGATGATTACGAACCAATAAAATAAATCCTTAATTCATTAATGGAAAGATTTAACAGTATCCAGTTTGTTTCTCCATTTCTGCTAATTATGACAACGATAACTGGCCCAATTGCAAGTTGCAAGTTTCTAATCAATACCCATACAAAGAGGAGAACAAAAGTGGCTGAAAATATAAAGTACTTTAAATTCCTAACAAAATTACGGAAAAGAAATAAATAATGCAAATTAAAAACTGTTGATGTTGAGATAATGATGAATTACCAAATCAGATAAGAACAAGATATTGCAACTAACCTAAACAGAATTCAATAGATATTCAAATCAAAAAATTGATCGATATTCTTCATAATTAGCTTCAGAGTTAGAGGAGAAGGAAGGGGGAAGGGGAGAAACACGTGATTGCAAAAAAAAAAAGAGCGAACTAAAAGGAAAATTTACTGACTTGAATCAAGGAGCAGTCAAAGTGCTGCTGAATATCGTGCAGACGAACGACGTCGTGGTAGACGTACTTGCAGATTTGAAGAAGGCGATGGAGGCAATTATCATGCGCCGGCGATTTATTAACGCAATGCTTGCAGAAGCAGAGATTGCAATCTATACAAAACAGATTCTTCTCGTTCCTTCTCAATCCTCCATGATCCACGCACGAACCAAAGAATTCGCTCCCAAGCAGACCGCTAATCCACTCTGCCGCCGGTTTTCTCTTCTTCAACCGGATTTTACATCCAAGCTACACATATAAGCAGAAACACCAAAACCAAAAAAAGAAATCATAAACAAAAACAAAAAACAGCAGATATATCCAATCAATCTCTAAATAAATTAAAAAAAACACTTCAAATTCAAGCTCAAGTATTCATTCCGATCAAAACGATCGGAAAAAAAAAAAATTGAATCTCGAGCAGACTTATAGAGTAAGAAATTGCTGAATTCAACTTATGATCTTCATTCTTACCATTCTGGAACTCAATCCGAAGAATAATTCCTCGATCGGAACGAATCAGCCGAGTTGAAGACGAAGAATAGTGGAGAACATCAATGCATGGCAGCAGACAAATGAGAGAGTTTAAAGGTCGGAAGCTGGAAAAAGGGAAATCGAATTTAAAAAAAAAAATACAAAATACAAAAGGGAATTAGAAAAGGCAAAAGAATTTAAATTAAGTAAAAATAAATTAAAAATCTCCGAAAAATATGTTACCGAAAAGGTTCCCAAAAAAAGTCATATTTTATAATAATTAATATATATGATATGGTGATGTATAATGATGGATTTGAGGCCTACTATTGGCGGGAAAGTAAGTTGATGTGGGTCCCAGCTCATTTACGACTTTGATGGTGACAGGTGGCGGATCTTGCTGTGCCCGATGGTCGTCTCCGCTGATCTCGGCCGTTGATTCCGGGATTTTGGAGGCGCCGTCTGCTAATTTTTCTTCTATATTTTCTAAAAGCCATACTTTTTAATTCAATTTTTTGATATTTAATAGTACCCAAAAAAATTATTTTATTTAATGTAAAATATTAAATTACCTCAATTTTAGTTTTATTAATTAAAATTTACGCAATTTTTATATGTGTATACATATGTCTTAGAATTCAAAGATTATTTTGTTTTTCCAAAACGAGTTTTACTATACTAAAATAATCATTATTCAAATCAACTTAAAACTTTATTTAAAACAAAGGAAATGGCTGAAAGCCTGAAACATAATTTCATGATTTCAAATACAATCTTCATTTACTAAATAATAGAATTAGTTAAATAATTTAATTAAATAAGTGAAGTAGATGAGTGATGGTAGGGTTAGTATAACACTGGATGAACAAAGAAGAATGATAACATAATCCAGCTAAGCATATCTTTGGACTATGATTTCCCACAATCTAACTACAGGTACGATGAATGCCTTTATTTCATTCCCATGGCCATTTCATTTATATATCCATTTTATTTGTAGGTTTGATTAACTAGCAAATTTACTTAACTCCGATCATGCACGAATATTTCTAAAAATATTATTTTGTCATATCGTGTCGTATTGGATACTATGTCCGATACTTTTTACGTAAAAAATTCAAGAAAAAATCCATATCACTGTATTCATGTCGTATCATTTTCGTGTCCGTATATTATAGCTTAAATCCTAATTAAAATTCAAAAGAGATATTTGTAATTTCGAAACTCATTAGGATAAGTTTTGTAATATTATCATTTAAAATGTTAAAAGTCATAATTATGTAATCTTTCAGAGAGCATAAATGAAAAATATCCTTAGTTTTTGTTCTTTTTCATTTTTAAATAGATTAAGGGAACTTAGAAGACACCACTTGATTACAACTTGAGAAGATAATCTTGAAAATTCAAAAACTATAGTTTATATTTGCATGGGCCTAAGGATCTGATTGAATTGAATAATCATGAGCGCATGCATGAAAACAGAAAATGAATTTGTAAAATTGAATTATAAAGGTAAAGTTGTTCAGTTCACTATAACTGCCGTATCCAGAAATTCAAATAGATGGATACAAGTTTTTTGATTAAACTAATATAAAGGCCAACCGATAATTTGATATAAGGAACATTGTATTATTTGAAACACTGAAATCTAAATCATCCAAGCTTGATAAACTCCCTTTTACATGTGGTAAACTTCGAACAGAGAATGTAACATGAGAAATATATAATACAATTACATAAAAGGCCAATATTATATGCCATTTGAACCTAAACTTTTGCAATCAAACCAAATTCTTGAATTTCCTCCGTACTTTTTTGCTGCAAATTTACTCTACAAAATTGTCCCCATCTCCCTAAAATTTTCTGCATTTCTCATAATCACAAGCAAAAACTTTTCAACGAATTAATGCTTTTCTTGCGGCCATCTTCATACCTGAGCCGTGTAGCAAAATCAAGCCCTCTTCCTCTAACCCAAACCTGTACACCCTGCTCCAAGGTGCAATGCACCACCTTTTCATCTTCAATTTTCCTCAACCCTCCAACTTGTGTCACCTCAAATTCATCCATGACACAGTAAGTATCCCTCAGTGCACTCTGGGCCACCATCCTAAGATCACCGACGGTGATCCCCGGTTCCACCACCACGACCTCACCGGGGGTCAAGGGCCTAGTCAATGTGGTCTCCAACTCGTCAAAACTCGGTAAAACCTTACAGATTAATGTCAGCGATCGGTTTATGGTTGTTTCCTCTGTAATTGGCCAGTCCTTCATGAAATGGTGGCTGTTCAACACAGTCCTACTCTCGGTGTACCATAATAGTGAATTCTGATAAAGAAACCTCACATCTTCAGACAAGTTCAAGTCGATGCCAATTCGTGGACTTGTAATTTCATGGATGTTGAATTCAGCCAACCGGGAGAAGGGATTTATGGCGCGGCGAATCATGATTTGATCATCAAATGCGAAACATCTGATGGATTTCAGCACAAAGTCAATCAAACCAGTGTCTCCAATGGATTGTCTCGCTCGATCCCTCAATTCTTGTCTCGACATACCACAGTGACTTCCAATAGTAGTTTCCTTATGCTCCTTTAACAAATCAAGAACCACAAACAGCACATTTTCCAGCCTCTTAGCAGACCATCTGCAATCCTGTCTCATTAAATCCACAAAGGTCTCGAATCCCATTACACTTTCCCCCCTTTCTGAGTTAAATGTATGCCTGTCCAAAACATCTATGGCAGTTTTTGATTCAGAAATCAACATGAATTTTAACAAGTCACTCACTGTGATCAATGGATTTTCACTAAAATGTTTGTACATTTCTACCATTTGGTTGGCCCTCATCATGCTTTTCTTGCTCTTGATATTACTAATAGCCTTGTCAAGGCTCAAAGTGTTGAGAAATCGAATTGCTGAATTATACTTCTGCTCTGTAATTCCAGGGCTCCCACCATTGTATTTGTAGCCCCATTTATCGAACCATGAATTCCCATACGCTGCACCATGGATCAAATTTAGCAGTGTTGCTTTCTTCTTAGAAACATTACACGCTGAAATACTTCTGCACATATTTTATAATGAATAATATTACATCTGAAAGTAAGTACAACTCAACATGAATTAGCTAAAGAAAATTTTCAAAGAGAAATGAACCTGGCTTTAAGAACAGTGCAAAGGCGGTCCCAGAACTCCATACTATCATCAGCATCAAAGAATTTCGAGTCATTTTTTAAACCATTGATGCAGAGGAGATGACCATAGCCGTTGCAGTGGATTAAACCATACAGAATATGTCTCTGATTTTCAGCAAAATCCTCATCCAATACTTTGTTCCAGTTTTCTTTTGCAGGGATTACGAAATGGTACTTTCTCTTGCAAACAAAATGGTGACCCCAACCTAAAAATACAACAAGTCCCTTACATATCATCGATCAAAAATGAAAAGGAAATAATTAAGCAGACAGAAACCCCCTCACTGGAAACTGAAACACGGATAAATCATAATATTCGAAAATTTCAGGTGAATTTGCTAAAGAAGTAAGCATTAACAGCGAACACAGAGAAGTCTTACAGAAAATTACGAAGATCGTACAATTAGTCATCCAAATTCAAAGTTACCTGATGATTTACAATGATTGCAGAAATGAACGAGGGAGTTCTGAACGGTTTCTTCGAGAGTGTATAGTGGGAAAACACCTTCGTTTTCATCAAACAGCGTCGTACACCACATAGGCATCTCATTAACGGCGTTTTCCTCAATTTCTGCAAAATTATGAAGAAAAACTCGAATGTTATCTCTGAACGCTCCGGACAGAACCGGATTCACGGAGTCGGGGATCTCGAAATTCTCAAAATCGAACAGTTTCTCCGAATTAACCCTATTCCTCCTCTTGTTGCTTCCCCTATGAATTACAATCGAAGCCATTGGAGATAACTAGGCAGAAATTTGGAGAAAATAATTCTCTTTCTCGTATTTGTTTCAGAACCCAGAAGTTGGATTTTGAAAAGAACATGGCACTTGAATTGTTGAAGGTTTGAAATTACGTGACTACCCCTGCAAAGGCGGGAAATATGCAGGTGTTTTGTGGTATCCTCCGGTGAGATTTTAGTCATTTAACGTAAGCCCAGTGGTGTGACTGATTTTAGGTTCACGTGAGATAACCAACCCAAGGGGTTTCTTCTCTACGGTTAGGTTTTAAGTGAGTTCTCTACAGTTTGAATCACACTAATTAGCCCTAAACTATGGCTATATTTATAATTAATTATTCAAGTTTTAAAATGTTTTAAATTACCATCTAAATTATATTAAAATTTTCAGATGATCGTCTCAGTCTATTTCCTTTGTTTATTTTTTACCAAATTTTTTTTCTTACGTCGGTAATATTCGACAAAAAATAGTCCCGATGTAAGTCTAATAAAGGCCAAAATGTTGTTTTCACCTAATTGTCTTTAACCCCAATCTTACTAATGTAGTTGAAGCATATTCTTTGGCTTCCAAGAGGATCAAAGAGAGTCTCAACTCTCAATGTTATCCGTTCCAACTTCCAAACGTTGGATGCATGTTTTACTTCAATTCTTTATGTTTCGGCTACAACTTTTAATGTATGAACACTTCTAAAAATATAATTTTGTCGTGTCATGTTGTGTTGGATAACTCTAACATGAAAATTTTTCAAAAACATCCGTGTTGTCATATTTGTTTCATTATATCCGTATTCGTGCATCATCATATGCTACAATCTTTTAAATCCTAAAATAAAAAGGAAATGTTCCATTTTAGACTCTAATTCCGTTTAGAGACAAGTTTTTGTAATTAGAATATAGAGTACACGACTTAGATATAATTATTTTTTTGGTAGACTCTCGTCTTTCACAATTTTTCATTAAAAATCAACCAAAATATTATAATAAGAATCTATTTATCATACAAGGTTTGGTGAATTTGATACATAAAGTAAGGGCTAATCTCATATAAGTTATAGCTTATAACTCTCCAATCTCTAAATTGTATGTTTTTGTAAGTTATAGCTTAATCTTTTTATGTTGTATCTCTACATTCGTAAAGGTAACTTTTTTGAAATCAAAGGAATATTCTATTAAATTATTTTTATATCAATTTATTTTTTCGATTCTCACTAATTATTTATCTGTCTAGATTATTTTCTAGGAAATCATTCACTTCATACGCTACAACATTCTTAACAAAAAAAATTTATGAATACTGACGTGGGTCAGACCCGGCTCGACATCTGGACCGCTAACCATCCAACACGTGGCAAGTGAGTCAGTCGGGGACCCACCTATATAGGTCAAAGAAGTTACTCGGGCCCACCTAAGGCTGGCTCGACCAGTTAGGACCAGGTCGAATATGCCTCGACCACCAGGGACCAAGTCGAAGTTGCACCGACTTAGGCCAAAATAGGTCGATGCATTGCTCTTCTCGAGTCGAGGCAACTCCCGACCACGTCACCTGGCAGGAACCTCCAGCCGCCACCGACATTAAATGCGAAGTGTACTTTCATACCTTACCTGTGGCCTGTGAGCATTAAATGCAGCTGTAGAAAGTACTACGGGGCCATCATTAGCTCCAAGGGTATAAATACCCCCTCGTAAATGTCATTTGGTAAGCTCATTAACTGCACTCTAAGTCAACTCGACATTCTCTCATTTTAATCGACCATTGATTTGAGTATCGGAGAGCCAATATTGGGTTCAACCCCACCAGTTCCAAGTCGGCCTTTGAGCTCACTATGCTTTTCTTCGAACAGATCTTCATCATTTGGAGGACTTCCCCAACCTATAAATTCTAAGTGACCGGGTCGGAGCCTGCTTGAGCTACAAGACACCGAAATTCGACTCGATCAAATACTAAGTTTGAACATGTTCATACTTAAAAAAAAAGTGCGAGCATAAGATAAAAAACATTCAGTTTTTCACATATGTTTTTTTTTTCCCGATAATTATATAATAATTTACGAGTAATAAGAATCTAAAGATAATAAAATACTTTATCAAAAATTTCAAAAAAATAAATTTATATAAAAATAAATTTGATGAAATATTTCTTTGATACCATTGGAAAATTAATCGAAAAAGTATTGTTTGGAGGAGGGTTTAAAATTAAAATTTTTTTTTTTTTATATTTTTGATATTTTAATTTTTGCCCCTTTTTATCAAATTCTCTCTCCATCTCTGTTTGTATGATGTGGAAATGCCCCAAGTTGCACGTTAAGTACTAATTTCAAAGTTTTTTTTTTTTTTTTTTGAGGCACTAATTTCAAAGTTTTAGAATCTATACTATTACCCTATATTAAATAAGATAAGTTAAATTAATCATTCTCATATCTTAAACTTTAAATTGATTTTCTTAAATTTTACTATTATTATTTTTTTATTTCCTAATTTTTATTTTGTACTACATTTTAAAATTTTAATTATATTGAAATAATTATAAAAAATATTAATATAAATTTTTTAAATTTAATATATATTTAAATAATAATAATTTTATTATTTGGTTACTAGTATTAATGGTCTACGCTCTAGTCTCTAGACTCTCTACACCACTCTAGAGTCTAGAGAACTCCAAAATTATTTGCAATTTCCCAAACTTTTCCTAATTTGCAATTTCCCCCAAAAAATATCTGCGAGGGTCGGCAAACATCCAAACAAAAACTTTGTTGTAATTTCGTCACTCTTTCCTTCCCATTGCAATTTATTCTTCATCTTCCTTTCCAAGCAAGGCATGTTGTGCTCGTCTGTAATTTGGATGTGATCCTACTGCTTTTGCGAATTTCTAGTTGATAATATTAGTACAATACCTTAATTCCGGGTTTTGGGGTATTGGGTTTTTGTGGGTTTTATTAGATTTTGGTTAGAAACGTGCGATTGTTGGATTCGGGAGCTCGTTTTCGAGATTGATTTGTGTGTGTGTTTGGATTTGAATTATGGTGAAATCGTTGGAGAACGGCACATCCCTGCCGCCTTTCCTGGTTAAATGCTATGAGATGGTGAGTGATGAGTCCACGGATGAGTTGATTTCGTGGACTGAATCGAGCGACAGCTTCATCATATGGGATGAATCGAAATTCTCCTCGCAGTTGCTGCCCAAGTACTTCAAGCACAGCAATTTCTCCAGCTTCGTTCGCCAGTTAAATATCTATGTGAGCCTTCTTTTGAAAATTCTGGATTTCTTGCATTTAAATGGGTTGTTTTTCTCATGCTTGTGCATCAATTTTGGTTGTTCATGTCATGATTAATGTTGGCTAATGGATGTATATTTGTTTTCGTTTACTTGAGATTTGATCTCTCCTTTGGTAAATGAGGCTCTTGTAGAATTAACCTTTGCTCAATCATTATTTGTTTGAATGGCGATTAAGTATACAAAATTCCCTTTAGTATTCCTTTGCTCAATCATTATTTGTTTGAATGGCGATTAAGTATACAAAATTCCCTTTAGTATTCAAGGAATAGGTATATGTCTATATGAGTTACTTAAATTGCAAGAACATCATTACAATTGAAGAAATAAATTATATTAGATTTGAACTACTCTGGTTGCACGGTTTTCTGTTTTCTTCAAGAATGGCTGAAATGATTTTAAAACTTACCGGCTTCTTGTTGCAAGAATTCGAAACTGATGTGTTTCTCTTAATATTTTCAACCATTTTTGTAGTGAAATTATTCTCCCTCTGTTTTATTTATTTTTCAATAAGAAAATTCCTCAAAGCACGTTTGTCCATCAAGGATGCCTCTATCTTGCATAGATAATTCCAAATGCAGAAGTCTAAATTTCTCCTGATTGGAGATAGGAGATATTCTATGCTTTTAAGATTACAATTGAGCTCACTTCACAGTCCTCTCCACTTTAGTCTTGTCAATTAGTTTTGCACATGCTTAAGGTCTTGTCAAATTTATGGTGACATCTCTTTTCTGATTCAATTTATCATGACAAAGATTTGCTAGAAATTTGAGGTCTCTCATCATGTGCCAAAACTTTTGCTCTTGGACAAGTAAAAGTAGAATCTAAACTTGTAAAATAAAAGTTGGAACTTGGGAGTGTTTGGGGGAAGGAAGTACAAAAAGTACTTTCCAAAAAATAGAAGCAAGAGACAAAGTTAATTTTAGCTTCTAGCATATTTTAAGCTCTCCTTATGTTTTCATGTAACAATTAGCACCTTCTCTTTAATGGATCCAGGGTTTCAGGAAAATAGACACTGACCGATGGCAATTTGCAAATGAAGCCTTCATCAAAGGCCAGAAACATTTGCTAAAGAACATCACCAGAAGAAAGCAGCCTCAGAATATAGTACAAAAGAAATCTTCCCAAAAGAAAGACAACCATCCTCCTTCATCTCCTCCACTTTCTGATGAAAACGACAAGAAAATCGCACTTTGGAAAGAAGTCGAGAATCTGAAAACTGACAAACACGCACTAACACAAGAGCTGAAAAAACTGCGGCAGCATCAAGAAACCTCACAGAGCAAAATGCTACTCTTGAGAGAGCAATTAAAAGGCATGGAAAAGAATCAACAGCAAATGCTTTCCTTCATTGTAATGGCAATGCAGACCCCAGAATTTATGGTTCAGTTCTTCCAACCGAAAGATAACACCTGGCAAGTGGGAAATATTAATAATAACAATAAACTGAGTGAAGTAACTGATGATTTTGAAACTGCCCCTTCCAATGGAACTATAGTGAGGTATCAGCCACAGGTGGGACCCACAATAGAAGAAGAAACTTCGAATTCTAATGAGTTTATGGAGTTGGATTACACTTCTGATGAAATGAGGGATCTTCTTGTGGATATTGATTTTTTGTTGGGACCAATGGATGAAAAATTGCTTCCCTTGGAAAATCATGGGCCGCTTGTTCTTCCGGATATGCCTGAAAACGACACTATGTTGGAGCAGCTTCTTTTGGACAATCCAGAAGAACAAGACGAAAATAGTAACAAGGATTTGGATGATGATCTGCATGAAGTTGAAAATCTTGAGGGCCTAGTTGATACGAGTAAAAAAGTTGAAGTCTTGACTAAGCAAATGGGTGGTTTCGACTTCTGAGATAAATTCAAAGAATTGATGATATCATTGAGGGATCACCTTCTAATTTTTTTGCAAATGTGGAACTGCATTTCTTTTGGTTCTGTTACTATCCAAGTCAACTGCATGATGCACCAGGATGATGACTAACAGGTATTGTAGGATATTCTGCTCATAAGTTTTGGCTGATGATGATTTACAGTTATTACAACTCCACTATTCTTGAAACATTTTTGAATCATAAACCTTAAGTTGCACAAATAATTTAAATATAAATCGGAGAATAACATTTCCAATATGTAAAAGGGGCATCCAGAGCAAAACACTATGAGTCTGTAGCATGGAGAGTTGATGTTTGATGAAGACATCTTTATGTACAAAGCCTTACATTGAATAGCAAGTCTTGCTGAGTTTTGTTCATTCTCAAATACAAGAAACGGCACGATGATGGTCTAAAATTCATGGTGCTTTGAGTCACTGCAAAATAGTTTTTGCTTTCTTATCATTATGTGCACGTCCGGATGGTACAATCTGACGTTGATAGTTGTTTGCCATGTTTACTAAGATGTCATAAGCTTGTGATTTCATGTGTGTGTTTTGCATTTCAGTTCGATTAAGCGTCTTTAAGTTCATTGATGAGTACTAATTTTTTGCCAGGTTATGGGATAAACATTACTTGATGCCAGGCTTTTCGTGTCCTGGAAAATAGAGCAAGTATATTTTGATTTAATCTTGAAAGACAGTCGGCTAAATATGTATATTACAATTTTGAAGAAAAAACAAAGAGAGGAATGGATGAGCAACGTATACTTTTTCCATAGTTCTGTTTATGGTATTGCTGTGTTGAAGCAACTGATTGATATTGTCTGTGTCGATCAATTGTGTTTTAAATTGGCAGTAACTTACTAACTGGAAAGTTAATTCTTAAAACTTTTCGTCTTTAAGGTTGCCATTGTAATACATCACCACCTCAGATCTATTCTTTTAAATATGCAGTCCAGAAACTAGAATGCAAGAAAATAAAGATTAACTAAAAGTGCGAGCACCATAATCGATGTTGCTAAAACGATTCAATCATATAACCATGAAAACTACAATACAATGTGTCAAAAAGCATGTAAAAAGGTCCAAGTTCAAGGACAGGTTACACTAGAAAAGGGGCTACAAACAGCAATGAGACTCAAAGAACAAAACCATTTGAAGATCATCCTTGTACGACCTTGGCCATGCCGAAAGCAGCAGCAGATGCAATGGCTCCTATAAATGCAGTTTGCAGAGCACTTCTGAAGGGTTTGTTTCCGGTGAAGTGGCCTTTGGCATAGCCAAAGATTAGCAAGGCCATAAGAGTTAACACAACAGAGGCAACAACAGCTTTTGATGCTGTAGGAATGAAAATGTATGGGAGAAGGGGCACTAATCCACCCACTACATAGGCAATGGCGATTGTGAATGCACTTTGAAGTGCTCTCTTTGGGTCTGGCTTCTCCAATCCCAGTTCAAACCTGCAGTAATGTAAATCCAGATTTCTTCTTGAAAAGTGAATCACACAAAAGAGTTCATCATTCATCAAGCTAGCTAGAAATTAGCCAACAAGGACAGTCTTTCAAGTATTGTCTCTCTTTTTTTGGTAACTTCAATTTGCTCTACCATCCCGATAAGATTAACTCAAGATTTTGTATTTTTGTGGAACTTCAAAAAGGAGGAATGGACTGCAATAAACAAAAGTTGATGCTTTTTTTCTCAGCTTTTTTTGGTAGCAGAAGCACGTGATTAAGAACTTGGCTGAGTGGTAAAAGTCACAAACCCATGATAAAAGTGCACACTATCCACTTTCAACTCTTTGAAAAAACAAACAATGATCTCTCCTAATAATATACTGTAAATCATTGGATGAGAGTATAATACTACAATATGCATTATTCAGGTGACATGACTCTCCGTGCGCATGAGAGAGAAAGGGACCTCTGATACCGTTTATATAAATATATATATACGGGCTGAGTATTTGGAATTTTCTTTTGTTCGATACCAAGTTGGAGTCTTACGATTACGTACATGCATATTAAGACCTAACCAAACTGGCATTTTCCCGTATATTGTGACATAACAAAGACAGGGCAATAGTCGAGGTCACAAAATCTGCATTTTCCTGTAGATTGAGGTATAGGTTCAAATTTCATGAATTGTATTGAAATTTTTTTAGAATAACATATTTCTATCTACTTACACATGTTGATTAACGCAATAGCTTCTCCTTGATTTGAATCATTATTGATTGAGGTATTGAACCGAATGTATAAATTATGTAAAAAAACAAGTCATAAATTAGATAAATGTGACTTACTTCATCATAAAATCGAGCCATGCTTTTGGATTCTTCCTCAATGCATTGACAACAGGTGAGTATTCATGTGGCTGAATTCCATATTCCGCCAGTATTTCCGCAACCTCAGCAGCTTCTGAAAATTAGTTCTCATGAGAAATTGATGTGCAACTAATTCGAGTAAAAAGAGGCCAAAACCGAAAAGTACGGGTGTGTTTGTGCGTATGTATATGTATACAGTGTATACATACATATAGCTGTATGTATAGGAGAAGACGAAAGCGAACCTGTATCAGGCACAGCAATAATCTCATCCTGTTCTCTTTTCAGCTCCCTCATATAATGATCTGCTTCACTTTTTGCAGCCAAATAACTGCATAAATATATCTATACTTATCACCGCCGGCAAACAAATTTTAAACAATTACAATTCCTGATTAACATGCGTGAATTAATAAGAAAATAAATTGCGTATGAGAAGGAAAAAACAGAGTACCCTCCCAGGCCCATGGAAATTGCGCCTGCGGCAACTTCAGCGACTCCGGCGGTGAGAATCACGGCGGAGGAGGCGTTGGCGCCGGAGAGGCCCGCCGCCAGCGCGAATGGAACCGTGAGTCCATCGGAGACGCCTATAATTATGTCGCGCACTATTTCACCCGCAGTGAAGTGAGTCTCTTTGTGCTGATTCAACAGAGATTGATCCAACTCTGGCGCCATTGATACTGATACCGCTTCAGAGTTGAGACGGGAGTTTTATATCTTTAGAGAGAGAAATTATACGTATATGAATAGTAGGATGAAAATGACAAAATTACGCGAGTAAAACCCTTTATGTAGGGTTTAATATATATTTTTATTGATACGTTTCTAGAAGTATTTATGTACATATTTGGATGCAAATTTATTATATTTATTATTTCAATACATAAATATGAAGAATATCAGTTTTAATTAGGGAAATTAGTTGGGATTGCAAAAATAGGTAAATTAGTAATAGTGACCATATTAATTAAGGTATAAGTAGGTAAAAAGTGAGAATTTCGATTAAATAAAATTAATTATCTTTTGGGATTCTCAAGTCACAAAATGATGTAATTATGCTGCATTACATTACATGTGTAGGTTGGGAAGGAGTATCCGTAAAGGGTGCAAAATTGCTGATGCACTCGGTTTGTTGTTATATAGGCAACCCTTTGCTTATCTATTTGGATTTTTTCTAGTCTAACTAAGATTCCAAATTTATTATTTTTTTAAAAAAATTTAGATCCACACAATAAAATATTGATAAAGTAATTTAACCCTAAAGCAGACTATAACTCAATTTCCGTGTTAATCGAATAATCGAACATGAGAAATTTTAATTACAAATGAATTTTATTGATTTTGATTAAAAGTGTGGGTTGTAATATCTAATTTTTTCCTACAAAAATTTGTCGACTTTGAAAGTTAGAAACAGTTATCTTTTATTTTGGAGTTTCCATCTTTCCTTTAACTTGGTTTGCTTCTTAAACGTAGCAAAACAATTTATTTTGTTAAACTAAAGAGAGTTATAATGTTCTATTCAAAATTAATTTGAGTTTTCTAAATAAATATTAAGTTTATATGAATATTAACGTTATAAATCTTATTCTTTTATTTCTGATTTTATTTATTGAGTGCTAACTAGTAACTCCCATCTGGTATGTGAAAAAGCTTAAATGCATGCATACTCATATCAAAGTTACAAGAGAAAAATGGAGAAGTGGGAGAATACTGGGAAAAGGAAACAGTGTATCCGATCTCTATGTATTTTTTCCTTTATCAAATTAACGAGAAGACTATTATTGAAACGTTTTCTTAAAGTATGAATTTTAAAGGATTGAAACTAATATTACAATAATTTGAAACGAATAAGATCAAAAATGCAATTTGCCGGCAAGCCCACAAAGAGCTTTGGAACGGAGTATAAAGAGGCCCAAGTTTATCTTAGCCTATTGTACAACTACAACTCTAAACACTTTATATCATTGAACAAGCCCACTATTCACTATTGATCGTCTCATTTGGGCCGTAATTAACATGGGATTTTAGATTTGGGTTAAGACCATGTTTGATATTTAATTTTGATTTGAATTGGCAATAGATGCTTAAACAATTTTAGAAAATTCTGATCAACACTACTAATGATAATAATAAGCATATTAATCATATAATTGTTTACTAATTTATTTAGTCTTAAAAAAATTTTGAGCGGGACGAACTATATGGTATCTTCAATGTCATAACATACCGCAGATCCTTTGAAATTTATGTAAATATCGTAGCATAAACTATTAAAATTTACGTATACCTTACGAACAATGGACCGTGATGAAGATATATTGGAATTCATAATTATTACCCTGAACAAAGAAGCATATGGTATTACGGTTTGGTTAAATAATAATAGTCCAAAAAATGTGTCGGTAAGTGATAAATTGGGAGAAGAGAAGAGAAGAGAAGTGAAGTACTAGTAGGAAACGACGGCGTGCCGTGTTGAAAAGAATGCAACGTTCTAAGCGTAATGGGGAAAGTAAGGAAATGGTCGCACCTCACATGGGAAAGCACATGCATTCCCCTTTGAATTATATATATATATATATCAATTATTTTACCTGGATTACTGTTATGTTTATTATAGCACTAATTAATCCTGCATAAGACTTGGTAGTGCTGTCTGCCAATTGGGCTATTTATCGGATTAAGAAATGTTGTTGAGATTATTTCACCGCGGCCATCAAACCCTATTTTACGGTATTTCTCAAATAAAAATTTACCTAAAATTGTAAAAGTTTTCTCGTTTTTAATCGAACCAGATTCGTGATAGAAGAAGATATGCTTTCTGTTTTCCTCCAGCTAAAAGTAGCATATATAGGCAATTTAATATTCATGTTGTATAAGTTTGAGAGACGCGTATGAAATCATAAGGCGTCACTGTCCATCCCCCAATCTCGTTTGTACTGTTGTGGCTTAATTGCAGCATATTGAGGTGAAGACGGTATACGAAACATTCAACACTGACCCCTCACCTAACAATATATGTGAGCCCATTCAATTCTTCCCATTTTCAAATCACAGCTAAAACTATACGAAAATGTAATGAAATAACAGTACTTGTTTAGTTTAGGGTGAAAATAATTACACTTGGCCCAAACACTACAACAAATTATCAAATTCCCAACGATTTTTTTAGCAACAATTTTATTTTTGTTGTAAATAATTATGTTTTGGCAACGAAAAGTAATTTTCGTTGTCTTTTTTCTTACTTATTTAGCTTGAAAAAAATATTTCGTTGCCAAAGTTATGTGTCTCTCAACCGTCACTTTTAAATCTTATTTGGCAACAATTTTGACAAATTGCAACAAATACTTTTGTAGTAAAAGTACAACTCTTGTGGGAACAATATGAAATCGTTGCCAATAATAAATTTCTGCAACAAAATATAATTGTAGCTAATAATGCCCTTTGTGCAACGAAATTTGTCGTTGAGAATTCTTGTAAAAAATTAGCTACGATATTTAATAGTTGCTAAATATTTAACTTTTTCCAACAAAATATTTTGTTGCGGTTGTATCTTTTTGGGCGACAAAATATATCGCTGTTAATACTTTCATAGATTAGCAACGATTATTATTGTTGAAAAATAGTAAGTACCTTTGGCGACAAAAACTTTTGTGGCAAATACATATTTAACAAAATTATAAAAACCAAACTAATTATATAAGAAATTTTTTTTCGTAAACATTACATCTAGTGTAACGCCCGGTTTCCGGATAAACAGGTAAGCACGCCACATGTGCGTTTTGAGCGTAGGTTTATTTTATTTCTTTAATTTATAATATATTCTTACGTGGCATTCATAATTTTTATAAAATTCATGAAACATTATTTATATCAATTATATGATTTCATATCACTCAAAATATTTTTTCATGGCACGAAAAATATTTCTTGCATGAAAAATGATGGGTCCGGAAATGGATGGTCCGAATCCGATCACTTTACAATTTATATTTGTGGAGGAAACCACCGGAGCTTCGCCGGAAAAGAGGAAGTGAGTTCAACCTGTTGGGACAAGCACAAGAAAGTCAGAAGGCCAAGCTGGGGGAACTGGGGGTGATACCCAGTTTGGCTCTCCGACGCTCAAGTCAGTTCAGTGTATGAAGAGAATGCAAGTTCAGTCACAGTTGCAGTGATGAAGAAAGCTTAAAGAATGCTTACAGTGTAGAAGATGACTTGGGTTATTTATAGTTGTGGGTCAAGGGCCCTTTGGTCATTTGCCTCAAGTGGTCCTGGCCGAATGTTGCCCTAACACGTGGCGCTGTGAGAGAGAAACCTAGGAGGAATCTTCTGCAAAAGCGGCCCAAAAGTTAGTGCTAGCAACAGTGGCAGGTGCGCGGGCATGTACGTTGTGTCAGAGAGCCATGTGGGTGGTTGGTAACGAGGGCTTGAGAGCGCGCTCGTGACAACCTTGAGTCTTGGAGGCCAAGATATCCGCTGAGGGGAATGTTGGCTCCATTTCAAATGACGAGCCAAAGGAGGGACCACTCTGAGGGAGTGTGACGCTCGAAGAGGGTTCCCTTGGCATGTAGGCGTACCCATCGTTTGGTTTGGTGGACGCTCGTGGGAGGGATAGCGCTCGTTGGCTTAACTCCTGAAGAAGACTTGCGCTCGTTGGTCTCAGCGCTCGTGAACTGATGGTGCAGCCTTGGGGGACAGATGTCATTATTTCGTGATGCCACGTGTCTTGACGTGGGACGATCGTATTTTGACCCCATCATTTTGCCCCCCAATTCTGTAGTCCTTATTGATAAGGACTGTAGAATTTTGACACGCTCTATCTCTTGTTCATAGCGTTCGTGTAAAGCTTGGCGTGTTGAGCAATTTTCCTCTGAATGCGCCATTAATGCGGTCTTTTCAATTGACCGTTCGCATCACTTCCGCATTAAATGCTGGTACTATTCTGAAGCCCTTGAAACGTCAGAGCATTAAATGCGGATGCGCGTGGGGCGCGTGAGCATTGGGAAGCATGTGCCGGTTCCATAAAGTGGGCGGTTTCCTAGGCGGGAAATGATTGCCATTTTGAATTTATTGCCTAAAACGGTACCAACTCCCATCCCTATAAGTAAGGGATTCTGAAATCTTGTCATTCTTTACGCATTCAAAACTTTCCAAGTCTCCTTTGCAAGAAAAATTCTCTCGCATCTTCAGCATCTTCAACCTCTTCTCCAGTTTTCTCTAAAGCTTCCAAGGTAAATCTCCATTGTAACTTGCTAACTTTGCTAACCGTAGACTTCGGACTTTAGGATTTCATAACCTTCTCCGATTCTCGCCTTCCTGAACTCTAATCTCCTTCCAAGAAAAACTTTCAAAACCTCTGCTTCTGCCATGGCCGACCAACACATTGAAGAATTTGCCCGTGAAATCCAAGAGATGGCCACGGAGAGTTCTTCCTCTCACGATTCCCCCAGAGATGAAGAGTTGGGGGCGGCGGTAATGGCTATGGAAGACAGAAACCCAGGCGGTGTGGATCCTCTCTTTGAGGAGATGGATTTGGTGATAGAGGCAGAGAGACAAGGGGTCACTCTCCCCATAACTCAGAGTGCCACGCATCCCCACCGCCATAGAGTGACCGTGGCCGTTGCAAATCTGCTTCCAGTGGCGGAAGCCGTAACCGGGCCTTCAGAAAGGGCCCGTGTTGCAAATCCGCTTCCCGTGGCGGAAGCCGTACCTGGGCCTTCGGAAAGGGCCCGTGACAAGGGCAAGAGTAAGAAAACCCAGAAATCCAAAGGACCCAACGAGGGGGAGGGCTCAGGTTATCAGGCCACCGAGCGCACGCCAGATGAGACTCCCAGCACCGTTACTGTGGGAGATGTAAAGACAATGATGGCCCCCATCTACTGGGACGAGCGGTATACTTGGAGAATTCCCCAAAACCACGAGCGTGCAAATAATCCGCCTCCTGGGGAAATGGCAGTGTACGTGGACACCGTGCGCTCAGGAGGCCTGAGGTTCCCCATTTCCGTCTCAATGGCCCATCTGCTGAACGACTTGGGCTTGTGTCCATCCCAAATAGTGCCCAACGGCTTGGCCCTCCTGACCTGTTTCGTAATTTTGATGAGGACCACGGGTTACGAGCCCTATTTACGGAACTTCAATGCCCTTTTCCAAGTGGTCAGCTCCTCTCGCTCTTCTCCTGAGGCGGGTTTTTATTACGTCCAAGCGAAGGCCCACATGAAGCTGATCAACTCGCCCTCGAGCACTTATGGCATTGATTGGAAAGAAAAATTCATCTTTGTCAAGGCTCCAGCAGGAGAGGGCTTTGGGGTGATCACGGAATGGGGCTCGTACTCAAAGAGCCGTTTGCCACCCTCACTCCCCCGAGACTGGGCTAAAAACCTGGCAACGACCCTAAGGGATGAGGGCCACCTTATACAAGCAAAAGACTGGATAGACGATGCGGAACTCATGTTCTTGTGTGGTCTTACCAACGACCCTCATTTCTTTGACAACCCTCCGGCTCGTGACATAGAGAGAGACGGTTAGATTCTTAGGGCACTGACTTTAGATAGGGACAAATACTAACTTCTTTTCTTGTACTTGTAATTTGCAATTTGAGTATATGATTTGAAGATTTCTAACTTCTCAAAATTTTTCATTTTTGCAGGAGCCTCTATACTCGAAATGGCAGGCGGAATCAGACAGGCGGCTCGTTTTGCAAATGCCCAGAGGAACCAAGCCTCACAGGGGGATCAACAACGTGACCAGCAGCGCCCTCGCATCCGTCGCGGGGACGCTCGTAGTGGCGCTAGCTCGAGCGCTCAACCAGAGGTCCAACCCCCTCGTGGGCGAGGGGAGCGGAGGTTGACCACCAGCGATTCAAGGAGGCGGTCTTCTGCTGAACGAGCGGGCGATGTTCAAGCCCCCCCTCCCGTGGAACAACTAAGGCCAGTGACTACTCTGGCTATCACTGAGGCTCCCTCGAGCGCAAGCCGGCCTTCCCGCAAGAGGAAGAGAATGCCCGATTCTGCCGCGATCAAAGGCAAGGGCAAGCAGGTTGTGGAGGGCCCCCGAGGCGAGGGCGAAACTTCCTCCTCAGAGGAGGAACATGCATGGGAATTCCCCCGGCGAGGGGATAGGGATTTTTCGGGCGCTACCGACGGCGGACCGGTTTTGCTGAGGCCAGGCTCGGTCGCCCTGACTATCACTGAAGATGTGTTCAGCAGGGCTCAATTCTCAGCGGACCACAGGCATCTCTTCAATGAGTCTGTGGAGAAGGTGACCATCGATGCGGCCCACGCCCTAATTTCTGTAAGTAACCATTCCTTGCACTCTTTTATCTTCTGTAAATTACCATTTTCTGGCTAACACTTTTCCTTTCGATTGTGCAGCAAGTTCTTCCCCGGCTCAAAAACGTGCAAATGCGAGCCTCCGTCTACGCCGAGCGCAAGGCCAAGTACAAGAAGATGGCCCGCTCGAATGACCCGGCTCACATCCAAGGGGAGCTGGATGCCGAGATAGCCAAGTACGAAACCCTCAAGGGTTTGTACAACAAAAATGAAGAGGAGCTGTCAAAGCTGAAGCAAGACTTTGTGGCTGTGGACGGCGCTCGAATCAACTTGGGCAACCAGCTGGCCCAAGCTAACGAGCGGGTCAAGAAGACTGAGGCTGAGAGGGAGAGCTTGAGAGCAAGGGCTCTGGAGGCCGAGCGCAAGTTTAATGATACTATTAGCGAATGGCCTCGGAGCTTAGAGCGTGCGACCAAGGAGGCGTTGATCAAATTTTGCCACTCCAAGGCCTTCAACTTTGCTGCTTCCCTGCATTGCTTGGAGGAGGCTCAGAAGGCCTTCAATCTGGCCATCGAGCAGGGCATACACAAAGGGCTAACCCATCCCGCCATGAAGGAGGCCGAGGGCACGGGGCTCATGTTCAATGAGCACTGCGAGGAGGAAGATGAAGATCCAAACGACCCCGCAGACAGCATAGCGGAAATGGAGTACGACTTCCTGGTGAAACTGCTCCAGGATGAGTACACTGATGCCCACAGGGAAAGGGGTGCGGGTCCATCTGATGTCCATGAAGACGAGCCCCAAGCGCCGGCCATAGAGGATGCCCCCGTTCAAATCGCTGAAAATGCCAACGCTCCAAATGCCAATGAGCCTGCTCCTGCCAATGCCCCCAACGATCCGCAAGAGCCTGAGGGTCCCATTCACGGCCCAGTTCAGGGCCCAATTCAGGGTCCAGTTCTGGTGATTGTTGATGAAGATGTCGCCCCAGCTGCTTAAAATCCTTCCTTTATCAATTTTCCTGTAATTCTCAGTTTTTCTGCTATTTCTTGTTTTAGAATTTCATGGGCTTTTGAGCCCTTTAGCTTTGTAATAGTTCCCCCCTTGTTTAATGAATAAAATGCCTCTTTTTCGATGACTTTGCTGTTCTTCTTGTCCATTTACGAATCATATAGTAGGACTGCGTAGCATACTCCTGTGAATGCTTTACTCCTTGTGATGATGTTTTGCTTCTGTGATGAAAAATTTGTCTAAGTCTTGAGCGATCGTGGGGGTCTTATGGTGAGATTGCCCCTACGCTCAAGTCTTGTGTAAATTTTGTTTTTGCTCTTGAAATTGAAAATTTGCCTAAGTCTTGAGCGCTTGTGAGGGTCTTATGGTGAGATTGCCCCCCCGCTCAAGACCTGTATAAATTTTCCCTTTGTAAATTTATCTTAAAAGTTTGTCTAAGTCTTGAGCGGTCGTGAGGGTCTTACTGTGGGATTGCCTCTACGCTCAAGACTTGCATAAACGTTTCCTTTTGAAAATTTGTCTAAGTCTTGAGCGGTCGTGAGGGTCTTACTGTGGGATTGCCCCTACGCTCAAGACTTGAGCAATTCCTTTTTGATTCTGAGGCCATCATTCGAGCGCCCTGGCTCTTATCATTTTCTTAGTTCTGCAGGAAACCCCTTTTTCGAGCGCAAGGCGTTTTAAGAAACAGCCAAGGCCTACTAGGATCAGTTCTTGTAGGAGATCCCGTTTTCGAGCGCAAGGCGTTGTAAGGAATAGCCAAGGCCTACTAGGATTTTCTTCACGATCTTCTTTCAACTTACCTAATTGGCTTTGAGCGTAACCAGTCTATCCTTATGAGGGCGTCCCCCCATGCGGAATAGAGTGCTGGCCAGCGTAACCCATACTAGATAACAACGTACACAATGGAATGAGTTGCCAACCACGCTCGCAATGACGAGGGACGTGGGACTTATTCATTCATGCAACCAAAGAAACAGGAATGTTAATGAAATTAAAAAGATTATGTTACCTTTCACTTTGATTTGAAGTACATAGAACCCGTCAAAGTGGGTTGTTACATCAGAGTTTGCAAAGAGCTTTTAAACATAAAACCGCCGGAGGTTACATGCGTTCCAAGGGCGAGGCAAGCGCTCGCCTTGAAGTGTCTCCAGGGTGTAAGTGTTGTTAGCTCTGAGTTGTATGACCTTGAATGGGCCTTCCCAATTGGGGTCCAGCTTGCCCACGTGTTTGGATACTTCCACTTTCTTCAAAACCAAGTCTCCCAGCTGGAAAGTTCTTTCCTTCACACGCTTGTTGTACTGTTGGGCTACAGAGGCTTTATAGTGGTGGATCTTAGCCCACGCTCGGTCTCTCCTTTCATCCAGCAAGTCCAACTCCAAGCTCTTGTTGCCATCGTTGAGCTGAGGTTCGAAATAGCCGACACGAGCGGATTCATTTACTATCTCCGCAGGTATCATTGCCTCTGATCCATAAACGAGCGCGTATGGTGTTTCTCCGGTAGCCGCTCGTGGGGTGGTGCGATAAGCCCAAAGCGCTCCTTGCAGCTCCTCAGCCCATTCACCTTTCTTGCTTTCAAGCATGGTTTTCAGATGTTGCAAAATGATCCTGTTGGTAACTTCTGCTTGTCCGTTAGATTGTGGATGTCCTACAGAGGTAAATCGCTGTTCTATCCCCAACTCAGAGCACCACTCTCGTGTGTCAGCTGCTATGAACTGGGATCCATTGTCAGATATGAGCACCCTCGGTATTCCGTACCTGCAGATGATGTTCTTCCAAATAAAGTCCCTCACAACCTTGAAAGTGATTTTTGCAACGGCTTCAGCCTCGGCCCACTTGGTGAAGTAATCGACGGCTAAAATGACGAACTTCCTTTGTCCCGCAGCCATGGGCAAGGGGCCCACAATGTCTATTCCCCACTGGTCAAACGGCCAGGAGACATCTATCGGGATCATTTGTGCGGCTGGCAATTGAGGGAGATTTGAATGAAATTGGCATTTGGGGCACTTCCTTGAAAATTCAATGGCATCCTGGAGAACCGTAGGCCAATAAAACCCACTTCTCAGAATTTTCTTCGCCAAGATACGCCCTCCGGAATGATTCCCGCAACTCCCATTGTGTATGAGCTCGAGCGTCTCCTTCGCTTGTGAGGGCCTTAGGCATTTCATTGGGGGTCCTTGAAATGATTTCTTGAACAATCTCCCTTCGGAATCTAGAGCGAAACGAGGGGCCTTATTTCTGACTTTCCTGGCCTCCACCTTGTCGGTGGGAGTAATTCCATCCCTCAGGAAAATGATGATGTCGTCGAGCCAACAGGGCTCGTTTGGATCAATCATGACGATCATCTCGGTGGCGACCTTTTCCTTGATCAAAGGCTCCTCAGTTCTAAGGAACGTAACAGAACGCTCGGAAGTGCCTTCTAAAGCTGAAGCGAACTTTGAAAGAGCGTCCGCACGCTCGTTTTCTCCTCGCGGCACTTGAAGTAGGTGAAATTCCTTGAACTTCCCAATGATTTCTCTGGCTTTCTTTAGGTACTGTATCATGGTGGTTTCTCGAGCCTCATATGTTCCTTCAATCTGGCTCGCTATTAACTGTGAATCCACGTAAGCAGTGATTCTGGAGGCTCCATTCTGAAAAGCTATGTTTAACCCTTGCACGAGGGCTTCATATTCCGCTTCATTATTAGTGACTTGAAAGTCCAGCTTGATCGCAAAGTCCAGCTCAATCCCATCGGGGTTTCTGAGGGCCACTCCTATTCCTCCCCCTTGAGAGGTTGAGGAACCATCTGTGTGCAGTACCCATAACCCCTCATTCTCCACAACGGTGGGCTCGAAACCAAAACGCTCAACCAACAAATCCGCTACAACCTGAGCCTGTATCGCAGTCCTGGGCTCGAAGCATAAGTCAAACTGGCTCAATTCGATGGCCCACTTGATTAATCTGCCAGATACGTCCGGCTTGGACAATACTTGCTTCAAGGGTTGGTCGGTGAGAACTGTTATGGAGTGCGCTTGAAAGTAAGGCCTTAGCCTTCTTGAGGCGTTTATAAGAGCGAACGCAAATTTCTCAATCTCCAAATATTTCTTTTCAGCTCCTTGCAAGGTTTTGCTCAGATAATACACGGGTAAGTGTTTCCGTTCCCGCACAGCGATCAGAACAGCGCTCGTGGCTTCAGGAGAAACAGAAAGATACATGAATAACTTCTCACCTTCGACCGGCTTAGTCAGCAGTGGTGCGCTCGATAAGTAAGCCTTCATATCCTGCAGCGCTCTCTCACATTCCTCAGTCCAAGCAAAGTTACGTGCGTTCCTCAAAATTTTGAAGAAGGGAAGGTTCCTGTCCGCCGAGCGCGAAATAAATCTGTTTAACGAGATGATCTTGCCCACCAGGACCTGTACTTCTCGCAAATTTCGAGGGGAGGGAATTTCCAAAATAGCCTTGATCTTCTCCGGATTAGCCTCAATTCCCCTCTGACTGACCATGTATCCCAAGAACTTTCCCCCTTGCACTCCAAAGGTGCACTTCGAGGGGTTCAGCTTCATTCCATATTGTCGCAGGATAGAAAAGGTGCGCTTGAGATCCTCCAAGTGGGAGTCCTGGTGCTCGCTTTTGACAATCATATCGTCCACATAGACCTCCATGGACCTTCCAATTTCTTTTTCAAACATCCTGTTTACGAGCCGCTGATACGTAGCTCCGGCGTTCTTAAGTCCAAAGGGCATGACTAGGAAGCAATATACCCCCATATGGACAACGAACGAAGTTTTGGGGCGGTCTTCCGGGGCCATAAAGATCTGGTAATATCCCTGGAAAGCATCCATCATGCTCATGAGCTCGCAACCAGCGGTCGAATCCACCAATTGATCAATTCGAGGCAACGGGTAAGGATCCTTTGGGCAGGCTTTGTTGAGATCAGTGAAATCATTGCACATGCGCCACTTATTCGCGCTCTTGGGCACCAAGACGACATTGCATAACCACTCCGGGTACAAGATGGGCTCGATATACTGAGCCTCCAAGAGCTTATTGACTTCCTCTTCAATGACTTTCTTTCGAAAGCCATGTACGTCCCGTTTTTTCTGCTTGATAGGCTTAAAAGATGGGTCCACATTAAGTCTATGGACGATGACGCTCGGGTCAATTCCTGTGAGATCAGAGGCTTTCCATGCGAATACATCTTTGTTCTCCCTTAGAAAATCAATCATCATGATCTGAGAGGGCCCTGAGAGGTTTGAGCCGATCTGTGTAGTCTTGTCTTTGTTTCCCGGCTCCAGCTCAATGGTGAGGAATTTTTCCGAGGGTTCGATTCTCACCTCAGGGCGAGGAAGTTCGAGCGCCCTCTTCTTTCCTGTCAAACGATCGCCAGAGGCTGGTTCACTCTCTCCCGGCTCGTCTCCTTCTGAGGATGATCCGCCAACGATCCCTGGGGGAACATTCTCGAGGGGATTCTCCTCGTTGTCTCCTCTCTTCTTCTTATTCTTCTTTTTGTTCAATTTTGCCCTTTTCCGTGCTGGGCTATCCTCATCCAAGTTGGGGAAATCTACTGACTTTTTGTTGGAACCAATCTGGAAGGTTTTCTCCGCTTTTGGCTTTCTGAGGGACAGCATGTAACATTCCCAAGCCTCTCGCACATTGCACAGCACTTCTCCCACGCCCTCGGAAGTAGGGAATTTAATCTTCTGGTGGTAGGTGGAGATGATGGCTTTGAAATCCACGAGGGCAGGGCGCCCAATTATGATGTTATATGGAATGTCTATCTCCACCACCGCATACGTCACCAAGAGCGTTTTGCGTTGAGGGGCTCGGCCGAATGATGTAGCCAGACGTATTTGCCCTCGTGGGACCACTTCTGAGCCTCCAAAGCCAATGAGGGCTGTTTTGAGAGGCTCGAGCGGGAGATCAACCTTCATTTTTAAGAATGTAGAGTAAGGCAAAACATTAACGGAGCTCCCACTATCAACCAATACTCTTTTTACAACATGGTTATGAACATCTAAACTAACCACCATGGGGCAATCTGAGGTTACACCCTCCCCATGGGGCGTTACAATATGTTCTAGATCCCTATCATCAAAGCCTATTACATCATTTTCTCTTGATTTCGGAGCGCTTGATCTTTGGATAGCGTAGATAGGCTTGGGCACTGCTGGGCGTTGGTTGTAGCTCCGAACGTGCCTCCGTCGGGAGGCGTTTGAATCCCCCCCTGATGAGCCTCCTGCAATCATATTTATGACTGCAAAGGGCTCGTTTTCTTGCTCAGGGGCTTTGCCTTTGTTGCCTCGGCGACTGCTGCTTTCAGGGGGTCCCCTGCCCCTTGGGCTCTTTGACCGGGAAGGACTCCTTCTTCTCCTTCCGGAGCGCTCGTTGCATTGCTCATCGTAGCGTTCGAGCACCCGGACAAATTCTTTCAAATGGCCCCCTGCAACGAGCCTTTGGATTTCAGCCTCCAACTGGCGGCACTCGTCCGTGTCGTGCCCCCTCTGCTTGTGGAAGGCGCAGTATTTGTTCGAGCGCCTAAGTGAGTCTGTTTCTCTCATTTTGATGGGTCTTTTGAAGAGCTTCTTATCGGAGAGATTGTAGACTTCTGAGTTAGGCCGGGTGAGCGGAATGCGCTCGAATCGACGAGGGGGTGGTGGCGACCTCCTGTGCTCTTGAGGGCGCTCTTTCTTGACTGCCACATCTCGCCCCCGCTCGTGATGAGGTCGCTCGTTCCGGGCCGGGCTGTGATGTCGGGGACCATTCGTCCCATACATATCTTCGAGCGCGAAAAACGGCTCGGCTACTTCTCTCAGGCCCATGAGGGTCCCAGGCCTTCTCTCCACGATGGCATCAGCAAATTTTTTGCTCACATATTGTTTGTGATCCACAGCCTGAAAGAGTACTGGGATCAAGAAGTCCATCGAGGGCCTTTCCACCTGCAAGATCTCCTTATTGAAGCGGGCGAAGAACGAGCGCAGTGATTCGCTCTTGCCCTGCACCACATTGTAAAGCGCTGTGGGTGCGGTGACTGGTGCCTTCAAAGAGTTGAAGTGGTTGAGGAAGGCATCGGCCAGCTCTTCATACGAGTGGATCGAGCGTGGCGGCAGGCGCTTGTACCACTCTTGAGCCATCCCTACCAAGGAAGTGACAAACACTTTCGCCCAGTAATGGCTGGAATGCTCGTAAAGGTGCATGAGATGCACAAAATGATCCAAGTGCTCCGCTGGATCGGTTGTCCCGTCGTATCTGTTGATGGATGTGGGGACTTTTGCCATGCCGGCTTGGGCCATCAAAACTTCTTCGACGAGGGGTGAACCTCTCGCCAGCGGGTGATATTCGTACGTGCCGAAGTTTTCCTCCGGCTCCTTCCGACGGGGGACCCTCGGTGGAGGATCCTTGGTGCGGGTGCTCCTGGCGTCAACCCGTTCATCCCGAGTATGGGAGATCTGAGTTGAGCGCCCTCGTGAGAGCTGTCCCACCATATCCTTGAGGCCCTGCAGCTGGTCTTGCACAGCCGCGAGGACGTCAGGATTTACTTCTACTTGCTTGTCCTTGTGGGCTCGTGAGCCCCTCCTGGAGACATGAGAGTCTCCTTCGTTTTCGTTCACCCGCTCCGTGGGCTCCTTGTTCCTGCCCACGGAGGCACGCTCGTTGCCCTCCTGCTGGGGCACTTCTTTCGCTGGTGGTGGTGGTGGTTGGGCCCTCAGGACAGCCTGGGCTTCTCTGAGGGGAAAGTTCTGCTGTCCGCCTAATGGGGCCGCAACCTGAGTGGCCTGCCCAGAGGGAAAGTACATGGAATGGAATCTTTCCCATGCCCCCTGAGCCGCCTGAACCTCACACTGGGCGTAAAGAGCCCGTAATTGTTGAGTGGTCAACGGAGGTAGCTCCACTCCTTCAATTTCCCTGGGGACCACCACTGGGAGTTGGAGCTGTCCGGCATGGTATGGCTGGACCGGCGGCGTCATCATAGCCGGAGTAAGAGTGTAGCCAGGAGGAGGCATCATGTAACCTTGTATCCCAAGGTTCATCTGGGGATGGACCCAGGAATTCTGTGCAAGCGGCGGTGGGACTGGGAGAGAAACTCCTCCCGCGGTGGTGGGAGTGGGCATCACCGGCGGTGCAGGCGGCGGCGCAGAAGATTCAGCTGGTGGATTCACTCCTGCGACGGGAGGTGCCCCACCAGCGGCGACGGAAAGAGGTGGTGCTCCACCAGTAGCGGTGGAGGGAAGAACGATGTTCGCATCTTGGGAGGTGTTTTCTCCTCCTCCCACAGCTCCAGATCTAGTGGCAACCATGACTGCTAAAGGTAAAGGGGGTGCTTGCTTTTCCACCAACAAAAGAAAGGAAGAAGATGAAGGACTGGTTTCCCACAGACGGCGCCAAAAATGATGGGTCCGGAAATGGATGGTCCGAATCCGATCACTTTACAATTTATATTTGTGGAGGAAACCACCGGAGCTTCGCCGGAAAAGAGGAAGTGAGTTCAACCTGTTGGGACAAGCACAAGAAAGTCAGAAGGCCAAGCTGGGGGAACTGGGGGTGATACCCAGTTTGGCTCTCCGACGCTCAAGTCAGTTCAGTGTATGAAGAGAATGCAAGTTCAGTCACAGTTGCAGTGATGAAGAAAGCTTAAAGAATGCTTACAGTGTAGAAGATGACTTGGGTTATTTATAGTTGTGGGTCAAGGGCCCTTTGGTCATTTGCCTCAAGTGGTCCTGGCCGAATGTTGCCCTAACACGTGGCGCTGTGAGAGAGAAACCTAGGAGGAATCTTCTGCAAAAACGGCCCAAAAGTTAGTGCTAGCAACAGTGGCAGGTGCGCGGGCATGTACGTTGTGTCAGAGAGCCATGTGGGTGGTTGGTAACGAGGGCTTGAGAGCGCGCTCGTGACAACCTTGAGTCTTGGAGGCCAAGATATCCGCTGAGGGGAATGTTGGCTCCATTTCAAATGACGAGCCAAAGGAGGGACCACTCTGAGGGAGTGTGACGCTCGAAGAGGGTTCCCTTGGCATGTAGGCGTACCCATCGTTTGGTTTGGTGGACGCTCGTGGGAGGGATAGCGCTCGTTGGCTTAACTCCTGAACAAGACTTGCGCTCGTTGGTCTCAGCGCTCGTGAACTGATGGTGCAGCCTTGGGGGACAGATGTCATTATTTCGTGATGCCACGTGTCTTGACGTGGGACGATCGTATTTTGACCCCATCAAAAACCATTACCGAGAGTGTTTTAAATTACCAAATTGTCCCTAGTTAAATATTTTCTAAAATTCTAGGGACTTAATTGCATAAACTCTTAGGGACTTGATTGAGTATATTTTAAATGGTTGCATACCTAATTGCATGACTTCATAAGACAAAGGATTAAATTGCAGTTTCTACATTTCACAAAAATCAAGGAGGATGAATCACGTTATTCATCTCCTAGCTTCCATGAGATCATTTCACTCCAAAAATTTGCCAAACATATTCATCTCTCTCTCGGTTCAAAGAAGAGAAAAGGGAGGAGTGGATTTTTCCATCAATCATCAAGATTTCAAGAAGTGTTCCAAGGAATTAGGAGATCATCATCATCATCCACTTTCTTCATTTCTTTCATTTTCAAGGTTGGTTTGCATGGAAATGATGATTTTGATCACATTTGAATAGGTTAGGGTTTGAGCTTGATGTGCTAGATGAATTAGGTGTTGTGCAAAGCGTGATTCAATAATCATATCATGAATTATTGCATGATTTCTAGCTTGAAATTCTTGGATATTTGGCAAAAATGATCAAGTTTGATCATGAGCATGGAGCATGAATATGTGATGATATTTCATGGTTTAGGTGTCTAAGTGTTATATTATCATGTATTGAAGTTGTTTACATCATAATTCCAGAGATTATAGCATTTTGGGATCAAAAATGAAATTTTGTTGCTTTGTTGCTTCTTCCCCGAGAGCATGCTTTGTTTTTGCTCTGTTTTTCATTTACAGAAACTGGGAACGACCGTTCCCAGCCTCAAGGCTTTGTGGGAACGGGCGTTCCCACCTTTCAAATGGAAATAGGCGGCCGACCACGGGAACGGCCGTTCCCATTTTGGCCTTGGAGCCGGAAGGGCCGTTCCCGGCTAGGCGCGTTTCTAAAATGGAAAAACGTTGGCGCGCTTTGGGGTTGCATGGGAACGACCGTTCCCATTTTTCAAAGGGAACCGGAACGGCCGTTCCCACCTGAATTGCAGTGTAAAATTCACTGCATAAAATTACGAAATTAGCCCCTCGATCCAACGACTTCTTTGACCCCGAATTGCTATAATATGTGCCAATATGATGTGAAACGAAAAGTTATCATACCACATTGCATTTTCATGATCGTCTCGACACATTTTCACCGTTCGTCATATTTTGGTCATTTTAGGTCATGTCTCATGAATGTACATCGTATTTGCACAGGTCACGAGGGCGTGGACGGGGAGCAAGCTCCTTAGAACGCTTATTTATTATATTTTGCAAGAAAAGGTGAGGTTTTGTTTTGGTAAAACCAACCCTATAACCCTTATGTGCTAGTTTTTGGCCAAAACGTATTATACTTATAAATGATTTTCAAACTATGAACATTTCCAAGCAAGAAAGTATTGATTATCATGATTACAAGCATGTTTGGCGAGTACATGATTGCACGTGGGCCCGAGGGTAATTCTGGAGCCAACCGGGAAAGCAAGGGCTGACGGGTAACTCCTGAATTATCCTCACATTGTTGGGATCACCCCCGAAGCCACTAGGAGATTAGTGGTGGAAGGAGTTCCGTGTCTAGAGGGTCATGTCCTCTACACGCACCATGTCGTGGATAGCCGAGCCTTGCAAACTCGCTATCTCCCGGAGGAAGAAGGAGACTGGGGATTAATCCGGCATGTCGGGTTATCCTCGGGTTATCGCATGATTACAAGCATGAACTTGTTTATATGAGCACTAATTAAATTGCATGATCACGTATTTATCAAGCAAGCAAGCATGATCACGTATTGTTCACGATTGGGAGTTCGGTTGGAGATTGCCCTTGCTCGCCGGGGCCACATGTTTATGACATTGACAAGCATGATTAAATAAACGTGTTAAAATGATTGGTTGTAATCTCGGGCAAAGATTAACTTCTTGAATTACATAGCTATTTTATGCTAAAGTCTTCACCCGAGGCTACAACTTGCATGTGACGTGTGATATATATATATTTATTGCCCCTCACTCAGTCTTCGGTAGACTGATACTTCACTTTTCAGGTACCTCTTGAGCGTGGTCGTGCTAGGCGGGCGTTGTTCGAGTCTTTTGCATCTTCACGAGTCTAGCACCTTTCATGTATAGTGCTTTGAGACATTTCATGTTATGCTCGTTATTGTTACATTTTGAATACTTAATGATGTATCTTATTTAGATATGTTAATGTAGTGATAGTAATTGGTACCTATATGTATCTATGTAATAAATATGGTACCTATATATATGAATGACTTTATTGCTTCCGCTTTTCTATTCATGTTTGTGGATTATGCTAGGGAGAGTGTCCCGCCTAGCTCGTCATTTTTATTGTCACCCGTTCGCTGTGGTCTTGGTTCATGTATGAACTGTCCATTTCATACGTGGATCGAGGCTATAGTGCGGGGGATGTGGCGCCTTGGGGTTTAGGGTGCTACATCTACAGGTGGTATAGAGCCCGGTTGCAAAACCGAGGTTCTCGAGTCGTGTCAAGTCAGTCTAGGTCGCACGGCATAGGATTATGTGGTATTTGGGAGTCTGCATTGGGTTGACTTACCTGAATTACTTATTTCTTTGCATTAATTGAGCTACTTGATCTTCTGTGAACATGTGCTACTTGATATTATGGAAATTGTGTGCACACATTTGCATTTATTGATCAAGCCACACATGTTTAGTGATCTAATTTCAGGATGGAGCACGACAGACGTTCCAGTGATCGATCCTCGAGGCACAGGCATCATCACCGCCGACATCATCGCCGCGAGAGATCACCACCTCCTCCGCCTGCTCAGGCACAGCCCCAGGATTTCATGAATGCAGTAGTGGGGCTAATTGATCAGAGGTTACAGGAACGGGTACCTCCACCACCACCACCAGCGCAGGTAGCACCTCCGGAGAACCCCATTTCTGCTATTTTACGAGAGTTTCAGAACCAGCATCCCCCGAAGTTCTATAAGGGAGACGATATACAGGCAGAGATGTGGTTGAAAGAGATCGAGAGGATTTGGCAGCTTATTCCTTGCGACAGTCAGGAGAAGGCTCGTTGCACCCTCACTCTTATTCAGGGCGAGGCCTACTCCTGGTGGGAGAGCACTCAGATTGTTCTGGAGGCAACCGGGACCGAGATTACTTGGGAGGTCTTTGTACGGGAGTTCAGAAACAAGTACATTCCTCCAGCTTCCCGTACCCGCAGGTTGAGGGAGTTTACAGAATTAAAGCAAGGGGGCAGGTCCGTGGGTCAGTATATCGCCGAGTTCGAGAGACTTTCTCGCTATGCGCCTAACATAGCGAATGATGATTTCCATAAGGCGATGCAGTTCGTTCAGGGGTTGAGACCAGACATTCAAGATGCACTGAAAGCGACTAATACCAGCACCTGGGCGAAAGCTACTTCAAAAGCCCTAAAAGTTGAAGATTCTGATAGTGCTAGGAGGGCTACTCAGCGAGCAGGACAGGCTTCAGGCTCGAGATCAGGCCAGGGTTCGAGCTCAGGGAAAAGGCCGATGATTTATTCTACACCTTCAGCTCAGAGGGATACCGGGAAGAAACCTAAGTACACCGGGCCACCACCGAGAGGTCCGAGAGCCCCAGCACCACCCCAGCCACCTCAGAGACCAAGATGCGGATGGTGTGGACTTACTACGCACACCTATGATAACTGCAGGCGCCGGTTGGGCCTATGTTTGATCTGCGGGAGTAACGAGCACCTGGTTGACGGTTGTCCGGATCGCCAGGATCCACCCCCTGCAGGACCGAGACCACTTGTGAGGGCTCGAGCTTATGCACTTGCAGGAGAGGAGCAGGACGCTGAGATTGACCCCGCCGCAGTAGTTGAAGGTATTATTTGCATTCATGGCACGAACATCCATACATTATTTGATCCGGGAGCTACACACTCCTTTCTTGCGCACTCTATTGCTATTACTTTGTCTTTGCCTGCTATGTGTACTTCTGTGCGCTATATAGTTAGTACTCCTTTCGGTAGTAGGCGAGAGACGGATCAGGTTTACAGGGATGTTCCAGTTGTAATTGAAGGCTGGGAGTTTCTGACAAACTTTATTGTGATGCCAATGGAGAGATACGGGGCTATTCTGGGGATGGATTGGCTTTACAGACATTGTGCTACTGTGGATTGTCGGGCTAAGAAGGTTCAGTTGGGTTCAGAGGTTGTTACGGGCCGTACTTCGAAGACTGTACCCCTACTTTCGTTTTCAGAGGCTCAGAAGTTAGTCAGGGACGGGGCTACAGGGTTCATTGCCTACATTCTGAACAAGCCCAAAGATCAGGTGAAATTGGAGGACACTGAAGTGGTAAAGGAATTTCCCGAAGTATTTCCAGAGAAGCTGGATTCTTTGCCTCCTGAGCGGGAGATTGAGTTTGTGATCGATCTATTCCCGAATGCCGAGCCGTATTCAAAGACTCCGTACCGGATGGCTCCAGCTGAGTTGAAGGAACTAAAAGTTCAGCTTGAGGCCTTATTGGAAGTTGGGTACATTCGGCCAAGTTCTTCACCGTGGGGAGCACCAGTGTTGTTTGTCAAGAAGAAGGACGGGACTCTAAGAATGTGCATCGATTACAGGGAGTTGAACAGGATGACTATCAAGAACAAGTATCCCCTCCCACATATTGAGGAGTTGTTCGATATACTCCAGGGTTCTAAGGTATACTCGAAATTGGATTTAAGACAGGGATACTACCAGCTGCGAATCCGAGCAGAGGATATTCCAAAGACAGGATTCAATACTCGGTACGGGCACTATGAGTTCGTGGTTATGCCGTTTGGATTGACTAATGCCCCTGCAGCTTTCATGGATATGATGCACCGGATATTCAGGCCTTTCCTCGACAAGTTCGTGGTGATTTTCATTGATGATATTTTGGTTTTCTCAAAATCAGCCGAGGAGCACGCAAGACATCTCAGGCTCGTTCTTCAGACACTAAAGGAGCATCAGTTGTTCGCTAAGTTCAGTAAGTGTGAATTTTGGATCGATCGGGTTTCATTCTTGGGGCATGTGATTTCAGGAAAAGGATTGGAAGTCGATCCCTCGAAAATCGAGGCCGTGCTTAAGTGGGAGAAACCAAAGAATGCCTCGGAGATTAGAAGCTTCTTGGGATTGGCCGGTTATTACAGAAGGTTTGTTCAGGACTTCTCCAAGATTGCGGCACCGTTAACCCGGTTGACTAAGAAGGATGTTAAGTTTGTCTGGGACGAGAAGTGTGATCAAAGCTTTAATTTTCTGAAAGAAAAGTTGGTCTCAGCTCCAGTGTTAACTTTACCCGAGGGTTCAGAGGAATATGCAGTGTATACAGATGCTTCTAAAGAAGGCTTGGGTTGTGTTTTGACTCAGAAAGGAAAAGTGATCGCTTATGCTTCCCGGAAGCTAAAGGAATATGAAAGGAATTATCCAACACACGACCTAGAGCTTGCAGCCGTGATCTTTGCTCTCGGGAAATGGAGACATTATCTTTACGGGACTTCCTTTGAGATTTTTACCGACCATAAGAGCCTCCAGTATTTATTCACACAGAAGGATTTAAATATGAGGCAACGGCGTTGGATGGAAAAGTTGGAAGATTATGATTGTACAATTAAGTACCATCCTGGGAAAGCCAATGTGGTCGCCGATGCACTTAGCAGGAAGGCGAGTGTATCGAGTTTGGAAATAAAGGAAAGTGAGGAAGTTGCCCTGATTGTATTAAAGGCTCGGGTTTCTAATATCACAGTTCAGCCGGAATTAAGGTATCAGCTATTTGAGGCTCAGAATAAGGATCCGGAAGTGCAGAGGCTTGTAAGTAAAGCTAAGGATGACCCGGAGAGTCTGTTTGGGTTTGATGAGACCGGGTTGCTTCGGTTTAAGAACAGAGTAGTAGTACCTGAAGAGTTGAGACGGGTCCTACTCGAAGAAGCTCACAAGTCAGCTTACTCGATCCACCCAGGAGGAAATAAAATGTATAAGGATTTGAAACAATATTATTGGTGGAACGGGATGAAGAGGGACGTGGCAGAATATGTGAAACATTGCTTGACTTGTCAGAAAGTGAAAGCGGAGCACCAAAAACCCACGGGACTTCTACAACCGTTACCTATTCCCGAGTGGAAGTGGGAACAAGTAACGATGGACTTTGTTTCCGGATTACCGAAGGTTAAAGGCGGGTTTGATGGAATTTGGGTAATCGTGGATAGATTTACGAAGTCTGCTCACTTTCTACCGGTCCGGATGTCTTATAAGATCCCGAAGTTGGCTGAGATATATAACAGAGAGATTATTCGACTTCATGGTATTCCGGTGAGCATAGTTTCAGATCGAGACCCGAGATTTACTTCGAAGTTGTGGCAGGAATTACAGGCTGTCTTGGGAACGAAACTTAAGTTCAGCACAGCATTTCACCCGCAAACAGACGGCCAAACTGAAAGGTTAATCAGGTATTTGGAAGATCTTCTTCGGGCTTGCGCGATGGATTTTCAGAACTCGTGGTCAGAACAGCTTCCCTTGATCGAGTTCGCTTACAATAACAGCTTTCAGGCTTCGATAGGGATGGCTCCTTACGAGTTACTTTACGGAAGAAAGTGCCGATCTCCGTTGTTCTTCGACTTGGAAGAATGGAAATGGTCAAAACAGGAAGGAGTAAAGAAAGGTGAAAGATTCGAAAGGCCTTCCAAAGTCGTTCAAGCTATGATTGAAAAAGTTCAAATGATTCAACAACGGATGAAAGCCGCGCAAGATAGGCAAAAGAGCTACGCCGATAAGCGCCGAAGAGATTTAGAATTCGAAGTGGGTGACTGGGTATTCTTGAAGGTGTCACCAAGGAAAGGTTCCACCCGGAGTTGTTCGAGCAAGACTAGAGAATCTGGGGACCAGATTCTTCTAAGGGGGGGAGAGTTGTAACGCCCGGTTTCCGGATAAACAGGTAAGCACGCCACGTGTGCGTTTTGAGCGTAGGTTTATTTTATTTCTTTAATTTATAATATATTCTTACGTGGCATTCATATTTTTTATAAAATTCATGAAACATTATTTATATCAATTATATGATTTCATATCACTCAAAATATTTTTTCATGGCACGAAAAATATTTCTTGCATGAAAACCATTACCGAGAGTGTTTTAAATTACCAAATTGTCCCTAGTTAAATATTTTCTAAAATTCTAGGGACTTAATTGCATAAACTCTTAGGGACTTGATTGAGTATATTTTAAATGGTTGCATACCTAATTGCATGACTTCATAAGACAAAGGATTAAATTGCAGTTTCTACATTTCACAAAAATCAAGGAGGATGAATCACGTTATTCATCTCCTAGCTTCCATGAGATCATTTCACTCCAAAAATTTGCCAAACATATTCATCTCTCTCTCGGTTCAAAGAAGAGAAAAGGGAGGAGTGGATTTTTCCATCAATCATCAAGATTTCAAGAAGTGTTCCAAGGAATTAGGAGATCATCATCATCATCCACTTTCTTCATTTCTTTCATTTTCAAGGTTGGTTTGCATGGAAATGATGATTTTGATCACATTTGAATAGGTTAGGGTTTGAGCTTAATGTGCTAGATGAATTAGGTGTTGTGCAAAGCGTGATTCAATAATCATATCATGAATTATTGCATGATTTCTAGCTTGAAATTCTTGGATATTTGGCAAAAATGATCAAGTTTGATCATGAGCATGGAGCATGAATATGTGATGATATTTCATGGTTTAGGTGTCTAAGTGTTATATTATCATGTATTGAAGTTGTTTACATCATAATTCCAGAGATTATAGCATTTTGGGATCAAAAATGAAATTTTGTTGCTTTGTTGCTTCTTCCCCGAGAGCATGCTTTGTTTTTGCTCTGTTTTTCATTTACAGAAACTGGGAACGACCGTTCCCAGCCTCAAGGCTTTGTGGGAACGGGAGTTCCCACCTTTCAAATGGAAATAGGCGGCCGACCACGGGAACGGCCGTTCCCATTTTGGCCTTGGAGCCGGAAGGGCCGTTCCCGGCTAGGCGCGTTTCTAAAATGGAAAAACGTTGGCGCGCTTTGGGGTTGCATGGGAACGACCGTTCCCATTTTTCAAAGGGAACCGGAACGGCCGTTCCCACCTGAATTGCAGTGTAAAATTCACTGCATAAAATTACGAAATTAGCCCCTCGATCCAACGACTTCTTTGACCCCGAATTGCTATAATATGTGCCAATATGATGTGAAACGAAAAGTTATCATACCACATTGCATTTTCATGATCGTCTCGACACATTTTCGCCGTTCGTCATATTTTGGTCATTTTAGGTCATGTCTCATGAATGTACATCGTATTTGCACAGGTCACGAGGGCGTGGACGGGGAGCAAGCTCCTTAGAACGCTTATTTATTATATTTTGCAAGAAAAGGTGAGGTTTTGTTTTGGTAAAACCAACCCTATAACCCTTATGTGCTAGTTTTCGGCCAAAACGTATTATACTTATAAATGATTTTCAAACTATGAACATTTCCAAGCAAGAAAGTATTGATTATCATGATTACAAGCATGTTTGGCGAGTACATGATTGCACGTGGGCCCGAGGGTAATTCTGGAGCCAACCGGGAAAGCAAGGGCTGACGGGTAACTCCTGAATTATCCTCACATTGTTGGGATCACCCCCGAAGCCACTAGGAGATTAGTGGTGGAAGGAGTTCCGTGTCTAGAGGGTCATGTCCTCTACACGCACCATGTCGTGGATAGCCGAGCCTTGCAAACTCGCTATCTCCCGGAGGAAGAAGGAGACTGGGGATTAATCCGGCATGTCGGGTTATCCTCGGGTTATCGCATGATTACAAGCATGAACTTGTTTATATGAGCACTAATTAAATTGCATGATCACGTATTTATCAAGCAAGCAAGCATGATCACGTATTGTTCACGATTGGGAGTTCGGTTGGAGATTGCCCTTGCTCGCCGGGGCCACATGTTTATGACATTGACAAGCATGATTAAATAAACGTGTTAAAATGATTGGTTGTAATCTCGGGCAAAGATTAACTTCTTGAATTACATAGCTATTTTATGCTAAAGTCTTCACCCGAGGCTACAACTTGCATGTGACGTGTGATATATATATATTTATTGCCCCTCACTCAGTCTTCGGTAGACTGATACTTCACTTTTCAGGTACCTCTTGAGCGTGGTCGTGCTAGGCGGGCGTTGTTCGAGTCTTTTGCATCTTCACGAGTCTAGCACCTTTCATGTATAGTGCTTTGAGACATTTCATGTTATGCTCGTTATTGTTACATTTTGAATACTTAATGATGTATCTTATTTAGATATGTTAATGTAGTGATAGTAATTGGTACCTATATGTATCTATGTAATAAATATGGTACCTATATATATGAATGACTTTATTGCTTCCGCTTTTCTATTCATGTTTGTGGATTATGCTGGGGAGAGTGTCCCGCCTAGCTCGTCATTTTTATTGTCACCCGTTCGCTGTGGTCTTGGTTCATGTATGAACTGTCCATTTCATACGTGGATCGAGGCTATAGTGCGGGGGATGTGGCGCCTTGGGGTTTAGGGTGCTACATCTAGCCAAGTTGGTTTTGGGGCACATATTTCTTGTTGTCAACCCGAGTTCGACTCATACAAACAACACAATTAAATAATATATTTTTAAACGACATTTGGCAACAAAATTTATTTTGTTGTCGTAGGAAAATATATTTAAGCACGAAAATCTTTTCGTTGCAAAATACATGATATTTTTGCAACAAAATATATCGTTGTAAATAACAATAAATTATAACTTTAAAACAATTTATTAGCAACGAAATGTTCAATTTACCTACAAAAAAATATAAAATTAGCAACAACAATATGTTAGGAATAGTGCCTTAAAAGCCGATTGTATATCCGCTTTGTGCTTTTCCTTATTGTAATCACAGACAATCTTTGAATGAAATAACGAATTGAGGCAACACTTCTTTATATGCTCTTGTTTGGTATGCGTTTACTTTAGCTGTGCATGTATGAGAACTCCCCTAATCCTGATGACTTTAGGACTCTACCATTTAGGTGAAATGGTTCATGAAACGAGCCCTATATCACATAAGTCATGATTAGTAAAATACTCCAAGCCGATGAGTCCTACAGACAGTGGGAGTGTCAACCTGACTCCTCTAAGGCTTGCTTGTGGGATCACGCCCTTAAGAAGGACCACCTTGTTTCATGAAGGTGGAAAGTGTATAGTTGATACGTGCGTGATACATGAGGGTGCTTGCTTTAATAAGCAAGTTCACTGAGGTGCCCCGTGTGAGAACACTCCTAAATGGGAAAGGAAGTTTCTATTTCAGGAAATGGAAACTTCCAGATTAGGAAATATCTCACGAGTCATTGATGTGATTAATTGATCCTTAGACTTGAGGTTCCTTGTCACTTTATGAGTTAACTCTGTAGTCTTAGGTATAAGCTTTAAAGGGTGTCGCCTTAGACAACTGATTCAAGGCTTATGCTGGGGCTGCACAAGTGACTCATGAAAGTGAATGAGAATCAAGATAGGACCTACACTTGCATTTGCAAGGTGATCTCTTATTGTGTAAGTCATTCATATGCCATATGGAGTCCTTGGCCAAGGCAGTAGATCAAGACATCAAGAAAAGGGTTTCTTGGATTGAGATCAAATGGATATGAAATGCACTTAGCTTTAAGACCGGATTATTAGGGTTCTGATTATTCCCTTGCCCCAGATCTTGGTTGAGAGATAGTAAGTAGGAGGATTGTATCTCACATGAATCAATGACTTAAAGGTTCTGTCGAATCCGAACATTCCAATTCAGCTAGGGGTTAAACACCTGTTGCTAGACTATGGTCGTTTAATCTGTGGACTGATTAATTAATTAGTGAATTAATTAATTAGGGTCACTGCTAATTGAATTGAGAACCTAGAGGGTCACACACAACAACTTGGTTACATGAGTTGAGGCTTGAAAATGATTAAACGAGTTAATCGGGCCAAGAGGGTTCCACACGTGTGAAATCACACGTGTGGCTCACGTGAGTGACACGTGTCACTGTGACACGTGTCACTGTGACACGTGTCACACACGTGTGAATATATATATATATATATATATTGTATATATATGTATTAAATAATTAATTTGTTAATTATTTAATAGACTTTGGTTTAATTTTGAATTAAAAAGAAAGTCTAATTTTGGAGAAAATAATCTAGTTAATTAATTATGAATTAATTAATTAGATAAAATAAGTTATTTATTTTATAATAAATAAAGTATAAAATTATCCAAAATTAGTTTGGATATTTTTAGCTCTCTTAAAAGTTGACTTGAATTAGAATTCAAAGTCAAAGTTGGAAAATACTTGATGATCAAGTAATAGGAGAGAGAGGAACCGAATCCTTGCCCAACAAGGATTAGGATCGGCGCCCCTCTCCCTTTCCTATATATAGGGGAGCTCATGCTCCCCTTTAGAGCTAATTGACAATTCTTGGTTCATGTGTTGAACACCTTCCTTTCTCCGAGATTAAATCAAACCCTAGGTTAAGCCTAAACACTAACTAGAGAACTAGCATCCTTACTAGTTAGATTGTGATCAAGTTGGTGAACTTTCTCTAGAGACTTCAAGTTAGAAGTTTGAAGATTCGAGCTTTACCAAGGAGAGGGGATCAAGCCGCGAGAAGAGCGTTCTTGGGTGGCTTGAAACACTTCAAGAAAGAACAAAAGAAAAGTAAGTTTTCTATCTTTACGAATTTGGTTACACGATTGCGAGTTCAAGGTCCTTTTGTTGGGAAAATTTTTTTACATTCCGCTGCTTTCTGATTCGTGTTTTCCAACAAGTGGTATCAGAGCCACCTCGTTAATCGTGTTTCTGATTCGTCTCAATTATTCTGAATTTGGTAGAAATTCTTAGGCTTAGATGCGAATTAGGTATTCATGAGTTCTTTTAGAAAGCCTGAAATACGAAACTGTAATTTTTCCTGAATTTCTAAAACTGTTTTTGAAAATCGTTTTAGTTGAAATTTATCAAAATCGAATTTTTTAATTTTGGATTGAACCGGGTTTTGGAGAAACCCAAAAATACGAAACGGGACACGAAAAGAACGGGCCTGGGCGTGCTAGCACGTCGCACGCCCAAGCCCCATCACCGCCGCCCAGCCCTCCCGCATCCGCGCGGGAGGCCTCTCGCCCGCCTAGGCGCCTTGCTCGCCTGTCCCGCAACCGTGCGGGACAGCCGCCTGCTCCTCCCGCAACCGCGCGGGAGCGCCCGCCCAGGGATGGACGGGACTGCCTGCCCGCGCCGCACGTCTGCGCGCAAGGGCGCGCCTGGCGCGCGCACGCTGGCGGCAATCGCTGCTGGCTGTGCGCAGCGCTGGCGCGCACCTAGCGCGCGGGCGGGCGATCCCACGTCGTCCCGGGCCTGTGTTTTCGTGGTTTCGTGTTTCGTGTTTTTCAGTCCGAAAAATCCCGATTTAATTTTATTTTAATTTTATCTTTTAAAATCAGCTTTGTTAAAATAAAATTATTTTAAAATTTTGATTAAATTGGGATTTTTGAGAAATTAAAGCGATTTGGATTTTGGAAAAATTATGAATTTTATTTTCTGAAAATAATGAAAGAATAAAATTATTAATTTTGGAAATTAATTGGAATTTTATTGGTTTATTGTTTTTCGTGTTTTATTGAAAAGGCTCTTGAACAAGAATTGCATCTAAGTCGTGTTTTAAGTCATTAGGACTTGAAACGAGAATTTTAATTTATTGGCTAAATTTAAATTCTCGCAAAAGCATGTTAGGTGATCATGGGTTTAGATCTATGTATGGTTTTAATTTATGCACATGGATGGTTTAAATTGGGGTTGGAGCCCTATTGTTGCGTTTTTCAATTGAGGTTGGAGCCTCACTTATGTGCGTACTGTTATGTGATTTATTATGTGGCTTTCCATATTACTGTTTTTGAGGCCGGGGTATGCCCCGTGTAATTGTGTAAGGCCAATATGAAGATTGAGCCTTATTACTTTATGTCTTTTTCTTTTTATTGTAATTTGAGAGTAGAGAGAGGTGGTAAGGTTTTATTTTCATTTTGGAGACAATGCACCCATGGAGTAAGATGGACCACATTCAAGTAACAAGGAGGCCATAAGTGAAGACCCCTCAAAATGTTAGGGAGGGGAATCTCAATTGTTAAATGTAATAGAGATAGGGCTCGTATTTTGTTACCGCTTTCCCTTATGTGATTTAAACTGTTTATGTGGCATGTATGTTAGAACTTGTGATTGTGGAGTGGCTCCCACATATCACGCATAAGATAGGTAGAACCCATGATCATTACATGTTAGTATCATGCTAGGACATGTTATCTGTTTATGTGCTTGTTTGATATGCATTTAAGTGTACTTGCATTAATCAAGACTAATAAAATTGGATAACATATATGTTGGTGATGTAACGCCCCAATTTTCAATTATGCAATATGTGAATTAATTTCCAAATATGACTTAATTGTTTAATTGCATAATTGTCCTTAAGTGGTCATTTTATTAATTTGAGGACCTAATTGCATGGAATAGTTATGGACTTAATTGATCAATTTCCATGGGATTGAACTTGATTACATAACTTACATAGTGGAGGGATTAAATTGCAATTTTTGCCTAGTCTTATAATATCTAGGATATTACTTCCATGAGCTCATTTCATGTTATCACTACACTCCTTGCTTCCTTTCTTGTACCGATTCATAAACCCTACCAAGAGGAAGAGGATTTCATCATTTTGAAGCTTGGATTCAAGGGTTAATTGCATAAATTGAAGCATCATTATCATCACATACATCATCTCTTCTCCTTCTTCTCATTCATTCAAAGTATGAGCTTTAGTTTGGGAAATACATGAATATATATGAGAGCTAGGGCTATGGTTTGAGCTTGCCTAATGATGTTTGAGTTGTTGAAAGCATGATTACATGGTTCTAGCTATGATTTGATGCATAAATTGTGGAGTTTATAAGCTTGGAGCATGAGTTTGTTGTGGGTTTGATCTTGTTGATTCTTGATGATTAAGCTTGGATTTAAGTGTTTAAATGAGTTATTATTGAACTATAAGTATGCAAGCATGTTTATTTCATGAATTATATGCATTTGGAGTTTGGTATATGATCATTTGTGGAGTTTTGGTTTTGGTTCGTTCTCCCCTGCATAACTGCTCTGTTTCTGTTATGTCCAGAAACTGGGAACGGTCGTTCCCGCCTTAGTGCATTTTGGGAACGGGCGTTCCCAGGCTTCTGAGTGTGGTTAGGCCAGCGAGACTGGGAACGGCCGTTCCCACTTTGGCCTGTTAGCCGGAAGGGCCGTTCCCAGCCAAAGCGTGTTTTGTTTTGAGAAAACGCTGGTGCGTTTTAAAGGGCCACGGGAACGGCCCTTCCCATTTTCAAAGGGAATCCGGAACGACCGTTCCCGCATGCCTGACAGAACAAAATATTCTGCATAAAATTGCATTTTTAGCACCTCGTTCCGACAGCTTCCTTGATCCCGATTTGATATTATATGATCTAAAATGAAGTGAAACAAGATATTTTCATGGTACATTGCATCATACTCGTCGTCTCATTGCATTTCGCCGTTCGTCCTATTTGGTACATTTTGAGTCGTGTCTTATGTACACTTGTCTTTGTTGCACAGACCGGCACGCCAGTGACGTGGAGTGGGCTTCTTAGGCCGTGCCTTTCTCTTTGTTTTGTCGATACAGGTGAGGTTTAATTGCTAGATATCTAGAACCATTACAACCCTATGTGATGTTTTAAGCCAAAAGGTATATATATCTATAGTTTTCCAAACTCTATTGAATTGCAACTGATTTACCGAATTGTATTGTATTGATTGACCGTGTTTTGGGCGAGTATATTGTATCGTGCACTGTGGGCCCGAGAGTTCGTGTTTGAGCCAACCGGGAAAGCATGGGCTGACGGGTAACTCTTACACTCCTCTCTACCGTGGGGATGAACCCTGAATCCACCAGGAAGTTTGGTGGAGGAAGGAGTCCCGTGCGTGGGAGTCATGTTCCCGACGTACACCGTGTTTACCGTGGATGGATCGGGCCTTGCAAACCCACCATCATTGGAGGAAGAAGGAGTTATTGAAACTGCTACGTGTGCACTGTAATTGATTGCATGACCACTTAATTAATTAATGAAAAGTATTGTGATTGTACACTGTCGGAGTAAGGTTGGAGAATGCCCTCACTCGCCGGGCCACTGACTGATTGATTGATTGATTGAAATAATTGATTGATAAATCTGATAGTTGTAATCTCGGGCGAGTTTTCTGTCGTTATTGAACTTAGATTATTTTGTTTATAAAACCTTACCCGAGGTTATGACTTGCATGTTATCTGCGCTTATATATTATTATGCCCCTCGCTCAGTCTTGTGGAGACTGACACCTCACCTTTCAGTTTTGCAGGTTGTGAGCTAGGCGGGATTGGTGTCGAGTCCAGTCTTTCGTTTGGGTCTAGCACGTGTCCATCCTACTTTGGCATATGTATTGTTATCTACTGTTTTATGAAGTGTTTTATATGTGAGAGATGATAATGTATTGATAGGATTTAGAAATGGTTTGCTTGTAAAGACTTAGTATTAATGCATTTCAGTTTATTTTTCTGTGATGATAATTGGTTTGGGGTTAGTCCCGCCTAGCTAGATAGCGTTTATTTTCTTGTCACCCGTTCGCTATGGCTCAGTTCATGTATGGATTGACCGTTTCATATGTGGACTGGGCTCTATTGCGGGGGATGTGACACCTTTGCGCTTCGGGTGTTACATCTTAGGTGGTATCAGAGCCTGGTTGCAAAACCGGGTCTCTAGTGTCGTGTCGTGTCGAGTCTAGGTTGTGCGGCATAGGAATTAATTGTCAACTTGAGAGTCTTACATTATTATTTGAAATTATTTGACCTATTTGAATTAATTGTGACCTGAGACTTATTTGCAACCATTAGCATCCACTAATTCAACATGCATCCTTAGTGTCTTGAATACAGGATGCATCGAGGTCGTCATCATCGTGATCGTTCTCAGGAACATCGACCGCGTAGGCGTCATCATCGAGAGAGATCACCACCCCCTCCAGCTCAACCACAGGACTTCATGAATGCTGTGGTTGGCCTTATAGATCAGAGGATGAGATAGCATGTTCCTCCTGCACCGCCTGCTCCACCGGTTCAATTAGAAGCACCTATCTCAACTATACTTCGGGAATTCCAGAATCAACACCCTCCTAAATTCTTCCATGGCAATGATACCGAGGCGAAGATGTGGTTAAAGGAAGTAGAGAGAATTTGGGAGATGTGAGTCTCGAGAGAAAGCTCGTTGCACCCTTACGTTGATCCAAGGAGAGGCTTACTCTTGGTGGGAAAGTACTAAGATAGTGTTGGAGGCCACCGAGAAGGAGATTAATTGGGAGGCCTTTACTCGAGAGTTTAAGAATAAGTTCATTCCTCCCTCAGCGCGTACTAGGAGATTGAAGGAGTTTACCGAGTTAAGGCAAGGAAGGATGTCGGTTTCGGAGTATATATCCGAGTATGAGAGGCTGTCTCGCTATGCACCTAATATAGCGAGTGATGACTTTCATAAAGCAATGCAGTTTGTGCAAGGGCTTCGACCGGACATACAGGAGGCATTAGAAGCGGTCAATACAAGCACGTGGGCCAAAGCTGCTAGCAAAGCTTTGAAAGTTGAGGATGCCGTCAATGCTAGGAGTTCTACCTCACGAGCGGGATCGATTCAGAAAACTCCACCTAAATCGGCTTTGTCACCATCTCCAGAAAAACCTCTCTGCACTTATTGTGGACGCGACACCCACACTTATGATGGTTGTAGGAAACGGTTGCGTCTATGTTTCCGTTGTGGGAGTGCTGAGCATCAGATAGATACATGTCCGGAGCGACAAGAACTATCCATCGGGGGTCAACGACCATTTAACAGGCAAGAACAATGGTGAACGGTACATCTAAACATGCATATCACGGGCATCATACGCTTTCTTATTTTATATATTGTATTCCTTGTATTTGCTATTCGCTCTTGTGTGAGTAATTGAAGTGTTGTTCTTTCTACTTGCTTCATATGTGATGGTGCATGTATGTGATTATTTAAGTTTGTACGTGGTGTGGTCTTGTGAGAGTCGGGGTGCTCTCTTCTTTGCTCGAGAGTCGGGGTGCTCTCTTGTGTGTGGAGAAACGGGGTTTTCTCATTAATTATTTGGGAGACGGGGTTCTCTCGTCACGTGTTTTAATTTATAGTTCGAGCAGTGGACCTGGGGACCAGGTCCTCTTAAGGAGGGGTGATTGTAACGCCCCAATTTTCAATGATGCAATATGTGAATTAATTTCCAAATATGACTTAATTGTTTAATTGCATAATTGTCCTTAAGTGGTCATTTTATTAATTTGAGGACCTAATTGCATGGAATAGTTATGGACTTAATTGATCAATTTCCATGGGATTGAACTTGATTACATAACTTACATAGTGGAGGGATTAAATTGCAATTTTTGCCTAGTCTTATAATATCTAGCATATTACTTCCATGAGCTCATTTCATGTTATCACTACACTCCTTGCTTCCTTTCTTGTACCGATTCATAAACCCTACCAAGAGGAAGAGGATTTCATCATTTTGAAGCTTGGATTCAAGGGTTAATTGCATAAATTGAAGCATCATCATCATCACATACATCATCTCTTCTCCTTCTTCTCATTCATTCAAGGTATGAGCTTTAGTTTGGAAAATACATGAATATATATGAGAGCTAGGGCTATGGTTTGAGCTTGCCTAATGATGTTTGAGTTGTTGAAAGCATGATTACATGGTTCTAGCTATGATTTGATGCATAAATTGTGGAGTTTATAAGCTTGGAGCATGAGTTTGTTGTGGGTTTGATCTTGTTGATTCTTGATGATTAAGCATGGATTTAAGTGTTTAAATGAGTTATTATTGAACTATAAGTATGCAAGCATGTTTATTTCATGAATTATATGCATTTGGAGTTTGGTATATGATCATTTGTGGAGTTTTGGTTTTGGTCCGTTCTCCCCTGCATAACTGCTCTGTTTCTGTTATGTCCAGAAACTGGGAACGGTCGTTCCCGTTTTAGTGTATTTTGGGAACGGGCGTTCCCAGGCTTCTGAGTGTGGTTAGGCCAGCGAGACTGGGAACAGTCGTTCCCACTTTGGCCTGTTAGCCGGAAGGGCCGTTCCCAGCCAAAGCGTGTTTTGTTTTGAGAAAACGCTGGTGCGTTTTGAAGGGCCACGGGAACGGCCCTTCCCATTTTCAAAGGGAATCCGGAACGGCCGTTCCCGCATGCCTGACAGAACAAAATATTCTGCATAAAATTGCATTTTTAGCACCTCGTTCCGACAGCTTCCTTGATCCCGATTTGATATTATATGATCTAAAATGAAGTGAAACAAGATATTTTCATGGTACATTGCATCATACTCTTCGTCTCATTGCATTTCGCCGTTCGTCCTATTTGGTACATTTTGAGTCGTGTCTTATGTACACTTGTCTTTGTTGCACAGACCGGCACGCCAGTGACATGGAGTGGGCTTCTTAGGCCGTGCCTTTCTCTTTGTTTTGTCGATACAGGTGAGGTTTAATTGCTAGATATCTAGAACCATTACAACCCTATGTGATGTTTTAAGCCAAAAGGTATATATATCTATAGTTTTCCAAACTCTATTGAATTGCAACTGATTTACCGAATTGTATTGTATTGATTGACCGTGTTTTGGGCGAGTATATTGTATCGTGCACTGTGGGCCCGAGAGTTCGTGTTTGAGCCAACCGGGAAAGCATGGGCTGACGGGTAACTCTTACACTCCTCTCTACCGTGGGGATGAACCCTGAATCCACCAGGAAGTTTGGTGGAGGAAGGAGTCCCGTGCGTGGGAGTCATGTTCCCGACGTACACCGTGTTTACCGTGGATGGATCGGGCCTTGCAAACCCACCATCATTGGAGGAAGAAGGAGTTATTGAAACTGCTACGTGTGCACTGTAATTGATTGCATGACCACTTAATTAATTAATGAAAAGTATTGTGATTGTACACTGTCGGAGTAAGGTTGGAGAATGCCCTCACTCGCCGGGCCACTGACTGATTGATTGATTGATTGATTGAAATAATTGATTGATAAATCTGATAGTTGTAATCTCGGGCGAGTTTTCTGTCGTTATTGAACTTAGATTATTTTGTTTATAAAACCTTACCCGAGGTTATGACTTGCATGTTATCTGCGCTTATATATTATTATACCCCTCGCTCAGTCTTGTGGAGACTGACACCTCACCTTTCAGTTTTGCAGGTTGTGAGCTAGGCGGGGTTGGTGTCGAGTCCAGTCTTTCGTTTGGGCCTAGCACGTGTCCATCCTACTTTGGCATATGTATTGTTATCTACTGTTTTATGAAGTGTTTTATATGTGAGAGATGATAATGTATTGATAGGATTTAGAAATGGTTTGCTTGTAAAGACTTAGTATTAATGCATTTCAGTTTATTTTTCTGTGATGATAATTGGTTTGGGGTTAGTCCCGCCTAGCTAGATAGCGTTTATTTTCTTGTCACCCGTTCGCTATGGCTCAGTTCATGTATGGATTGACCGTTTCATATGTGGACTGGGCTCTAGTGCGGGGGATGTGACACCTTTGCGCTTCGGGTGTTACAGGTGAGGTCGAACCGGACAACTCTCCGGTTGATTCGAAAATTCCCATTAAATATTAAGCTAATTTCGAACAAATAGGTGTTTAATTCGAGATGCAAATTTTGAATTAAATTCCTAGCATTCCATCAATAGGTTTTAAGTTTAGTAAGTGAAGCTAGTTATTATCCGCGAGTCGTGGGATAGCTAGTGGAGCTTATTAGTTCTTAGTTACCTAATTAATCATTTTAAATGATCAATATTTCGTGGTCAATTTTAGCAAGGGCGATGTCCGCGAGTCGTGGGTCGTTCGAACTAAGTTTTGGTCATGATTTTATGATTGATGGGTCTAGCTTAACGCCTAAGTAAATATGGATGTCGCACGAGTCGTGGGTCCATATTGAAAGATAGGTGATGCAAAAACAATTACTAAGAGTTCTAAAGGTGTTAGAATTGGTAAGTTGTACCTACCTAGGGTTCTTACTTAGAATGTCCGCGAGTCGTGGGTTCGAGGTAAAATGCCTAGGATCTTAGTACCCATTGGGAAACGTGTTCCTCTTAGATCTTTGGGAATTCTAGATCTTTGGAAAAAAGTGGGAGCTACATTAGATTAAAGACCTTATCTTTTGTATATCGTTATAATTCAGCATGCTCACTAGTTCTCTGTTTTACCATTTAGGTCGTAGATTCTGTGATTCTCTACGTGTTTTGAAATGGCAACCAAAAACCCTCTTGTATCGATCCTTGAGTCAAACAAGTTGACTGGTCCCAACTATTCTGATTGGCTGAGGAATCTAAAAATCATTTTAGATTCTGAGAAGAGAACTTATGTTCTCTTCGAAGGGGAGTCTAGTCCCGAAGGAGAGGCTCCCACTCGGGCCGAGCGGGACGCGATTCAGAAGTGGAAGGATGATAATCTCCAAGCCCGTTGCCTTATGTTGGCTAACATGTCTCCGGACTTGCAAAGGCAACATGAGGCCATGGAATTTGCTTGGGAGATTTACGACCACTTAGAGCAACTTTACCGCCCTCATGAACGTGTTACAAGGTATAACACTTCAAAGGAATTGTTCCACTTGAGAATGAGGGAAGGTTCAAGTGTCCATGAATATGGACTCAAGTTTCTTGCCCTTACTGAGAAACTTGCTTCCATGGACATGCCACTGAAAGATGAGCTTTCAGTGGATTTTTTGCTAGCTTCGCTCCCACCATCATTCAACCCATTTGTCCTTAACTTCAACATGAATCATGCTGGTGCTACTGTAGCTGAGCTGATTAGTCAGCTTGTGACTGCTGAAAGCACGATCAAGAAGGACAATAAGGTTTTGATGGTGAATGCTCCATCTTCCTCTTCTGGGCCTTCTAAAGGTAAGGCCAAGAAAGCCCAAAAGAAGAAGAAGAAACCCCTTAGGCCCACTGGTGGCATTTCGAAGGGGAAGGCCCAAAAGAAGAAGCGTGATCAGAAAGAGGTTGTTTGCTTCCATTGTGGCAAAGCGGGACATTGGAGGAGAAACTGCCCAGAGTACAAGGCTACTCTAAAGAAAGGTATCTTTCTCGTTGAAGTAAATCTTTCTATTAATTTTAGTTCTTGGGTACTTGATACCGGTTGTGGAACTCATATCTGTAATGATATACAGATGCTAAGTGAAGTCCAACAACTCAAAGAAGGAGAATGTGTCTTGAAGATCGGCGATGACTCAAACGTTGAAGCTCGAGCTTTAGGCACAATTAGATTAGATTTAGGTAGTTTTGAGTTAGTATTAAATAAAGTCCTTTATGTACCGAGCATTATTCGTAATATAATTTTAGTTCCAATATTAGATTGTGAAGGTTATGAAACTTATATTAAGAATGGTAAATACTTTATCAAACGGAACAACTCTTCCGTTCATATCGGTACTCTAAGTAATGGACTTTACCTAACTCAAAATATCAATATTATGAATATACAACGAGAAACAAGGCGTAAGAGAGATGACAAAGTTTCAGCTCCCTTATGGCACGCTAGATTAGGACACATTTCCAAGAACAGAATTAGCAGGATAAACACTTTAGGATCATTCTCTGAAAATGATCTCAAAGAGTTGACTTCTTGCGAATCCTGTCTCAAAGGAAAGATGTCCAAAGTTCCTTTTAAAGGAACTGTGGAACGTGCCACTGATGTTTTGGATTTGATCCATACTGATGTTTGTAGACCGCTTAGTGTAAGCACTAGAAACAATCATCAGTACTTCATAACCTTTACTGATGACTTTAGTCGGTATGGTTATGTATACTTAATGAAGTATAAATCTGAAGCTTTTGAGAAATTCTTAGAATTTCAAAAGGAGGTTGAGAACCAAACTGGTCACAAGATCAAAGCACTTCGATCTGATCGAGGAGGCGAATATCTTAGTGAAGAATTCCTTAATCATCTCAAGGATAATGAGATTATCTCTCAGTGGACTTCTCCGGGAACTCCTCAGCTTAATGGAGTTTCTGAGAGAAGGAATAGAACCCTACTTGATATGGTTCGTTCCATGATGAGTTTCACTGACTTACCACCTTCTTTCTGGGGTTATGCCCTAGAAAGTGCAGCAAAGATTCTGAATCTAGTTCCCTCTAAGTCAGTCCCCAAGACGCCCTATGAAATGTGGCATGGTAAAATCCCTAGTTATTCTTACTTAAGAATTTGGGGTTGTCTTGCTTACGTGAAGAGGACAGTGGGAGATAAGTTAGAATCTCGTTCTAACTTATGCTACTTTGTAGGTTATCCTAAGGAATCCATAGGATACTATTTCTATGATCAATCTGAGCAAAAGGTGTTTGTTTCCAGAAATGCTACTTTTCTGGAGGAACCGTTCCTTAAAGAAAAGAAAGGCAAGATCATAGAATTAGAAGAAGTACAAAATGACCCCACATCACCCACTGAAGAAACGTCCCACTCTGATCAACCACAACCAATCACGAATTTCGATACACATGTAAATCCTCCTCTAAGGCGTTCTGAATGCACTCCTAGACAGCCGGAGAGATGGTATGGATTCTTCCATGAAATCTCTCAAAAGGATAATGATCCTTCAACATATGAGGAGGCACTTTCAGATTCTGACTCTGAACAGTGGATAGAAGCCATGAAATCCGAAATGGATTCCATGAACTCCAACCAAGTTTGGACCTTGGTAGATTTGCCTGATGGGGTCAAACCCATAGGTTGCAAATGGATCTTTAAGAGAAAGCTTGGAGTTGATGGAAGCATTGCAGCCTACAAGGCAAGACTGGTTGCAAAAGGATTCACTCAAAGACCCGGCGTGGACTTTGACGAAACCTTTTCACCAGTTGCAATGCAAAAGTCCATTCGAATCATGCTTGCCATTGCTGCATATTATGACTATGAGATATGGCAAATGGATGTGAAAACTGCCTTTCTCAATGGTGACATTGATAAAGACATTTATATGGAGCAACCCATGGTGAGCAAAAGGTTTGCAAACTCCAAAGATCAATCTATGGATTGAAACAGGCTTCTAGGAATTGGAACATTCGATTTGATGAATCAGTCAAAGCGTTTGGCTTCATCCAAATTACGAATGAATCATGTGTGTATAGAAAGGAATTGGAGACCTCAGTGCAATTCTTAGTACTTTATGTTGATGACATCCTTCTTATTGGGAATTCGAAGGATGACATGAAAGTGACTAAGTTATGGTTATCGAACCAATTCGAGATGAAAGATCTTGGTGATGCGTCCTATATCCTTGGAATTAAAATCTATAGAGATAGATCTAGAAGGTTAATAGGACTATCACAGTCGATGTACATTGACAAAGTATTGAAGAGATTCAATATGGAGTCAGCAAAGGTTAAGAACCTTCCTATGAGTGTAGGAACATGTATTTCAAAGAAGATGTGTCCTAAGACTAACCTTGAGAAGGAGAGAATGACTCATACACCTTATGCGTCAGCAATAGGTAGCATAATGTATGCAATGTTATGTACTCGACCGGATGTGGCTTATGCACTTAGTGTGACAAGTCGTTTCTAAACTGACCCTGGAGATGGTCACTGGGCTGCCGTGAAGAATATTCTTAAGTACTTGAAAAGTACTAAAGATTTATTCTTAGTTTACGGAGGTCAGAAAGATCTTACTGTCGAAGGATACTGCGATGCAAGCTATGCATCTGACTTAGATGATTTTAAGTCAATGTCAGGATATATTTTCTGCCTAAACGGCGGAGCAGTGAGTTGGAAGAGTTCCAAGCAAACTACCACTGCAGATTCGACCACTGAGGCCGAATACTTAGCTGCAAATGATGCAGCTAAGGAAGGTGTTTGGATTAGAAACTTCATTCAAGAGTTGAATGTTGTTCCTAGCATGAAAGACCCCATTACTGTGTTTTGTGACAACACTAGGGCGGTTGCTCAAGCAAGAGAACCAAGATCTCACCAACGGACCAAGCACATTATGAGGAAGTATCACCTAATCCGTGATATTATCAAAAGATGAGATGTGCAAATTGAGAGGGTCACATCAGCAGAGAACGTGGCAGATCCACTTACTAAACCCCTTAGTCGAGAAGCTTTCCAAAGTCATCTTCAGAAGATGGGACTTAGAGTAGCTCTAGAATGGCTTTGACGGGCAAGTGGGAGATTGTTAGGAATAGTGCCCTAAAAGCCGATTGTATATCCGCTTTGTGCTTTTCCTTATTGTAATCACAGACAATCTTTGAATGAAATAACGAATTGAGGCAACACTTCTTTATATGTTCTTGTTTGGTATGCGTTTACTTTAGCTGTGCATGTATGAGAACTCCCCTAATCCTGATGACTTTAGGACTCTACCATTTAGGTGAAATGGTTCATGAAACGAGCCCTATATCACATAAGTCATGATTAGTAAAATACTCCAAGCCGATGAGTCCTACAGACAGTGGGAGTGTCAACCTGACTCCTCTAAGGCTTGCTTGTGGGATCACGCCCTTAAGAAGGACCACCTTGTTTCATGAAGGTGAAAAGTGTATAGTTGATACGTGCGTGATACATGAGGGTGCTTGCTTTAATAAGCAAGTTCACTGAGGTGCCCCGTGTGAGAACACTCCTAAATGGGAAAGGAAGTTTCTATTTCAGGAAATGGAAACTTCCAGATTAGGAAATATCTCACGAGTCATTGATGTGATTAATTGATCTTTAGACTTGAGGTTCCTTGTCACTTTATGAGTTAACTCTGTAGTCTTAGGTATAAGCTTTAAAGGGTGTCGCCTTAGACAACTGATTCAAGACTTATGCTGGGGCTGCACAAGTGACTCATGAAAGTGAATGAGAATCAAGATAGGACCTACACTTGCATTTGCAAGGTGATCTCTTATTGTGTAAGTCATTCATATGCCATAGGGAGTCCTTGGCCAAGGCAGTAGATCAAGACATCAAGAAAAGGGTTTCTTGGATTGAGATCAAATGGATATGAAATGCACTTAGCTTTAAGACCGAATTATTAGGGTTCTGATTATTCCCTTGCCCTAGATCTTGGTTGAGAGATAGTAAGTAGGAGGATTGTATCTCACATGAATCAATGACTTAAAGGTTCTGTCGAATCCGAACATTCCAATTCAGCTAGGGGTTAAACACCTGTTGCTAGATTATGGTCGTTTAATCTGTGGACTGATTAATTAATTAGTGAATTAATTAATTAGGGTCACTGCTAATTGAATTGAGAACCTAGAGGGTCACACACAACAACTTGGTTACATGAGTTGAGGCTTGAAAATGATTAAACGAGTTAATCGGGCCAAGAGGGTTCCACACGTGTGAAATCACACGTGTGGCTCACGTGAGTGACACGTGTCACACACGTGTGAATATATATATATATATATATTGTATATATATGTATTAAATAATTAATTTGTTAATTATTTAATAGACTTTGGTTTAATTTTGAATTAAAAAGAAAGTCTAATTTTGGAGAAAATAATCTAGTTAATTAATTATGAATTAATTAATTAGATAAAATAAGTTATTTATTTTATAATAAATAAAGTATAAAATTATCCAAAATTAGTTTGGATATTTTTAGCTCTCTTAAAAGTTGACTTGAATTAGAATTCAAAGTCAAAGTTGGAAAATACTTGATGATCAAGTAATAGGAGAGAGAGGAACCGAATCCTTGCCCAACAAGGATTAGGATCGGCGCCCCTCTCCCTTTCCTATATATAGGGGAGCTCATGCTCCCCTTTAGAGCTAATTGACAATTCTTGGTTCATGTGTTGAACACCTTCCTTTCTCCGAGATTAAATCAAACCCTAGGTTAAGCCTAAACACTAACTAGAGAACTAGCATCCTTACTAGTTAGATTGTGATCAAGTTGGTGGAATTTCTCTAGAGACTTCAAGTTAGAAGTTTGAAGATTCGAGCTTTACCAAGGAAAGGGGATCAAGCCGCGAGAAGAGCGTTCTTGGGTGGCTTGAAACGCTTCAAGAAAGAACAAAAGAAAAGTAAGTTTTCTATCTTTACGAATTTGGTTACACGATTGCGAGTTCAAGGTCCATTTGTTGGGAAATTTTTTTAAAATTCCGTTGATTTCTGATTCGTGTTTTTCAACACAATATTTGTTATCTTTTTGAATCACATTTTGCAACGAAAAGCATATCGTTGTCAATTTTACATGTATATGCAAAGATATTGACTTTTCGTTGCCATGAACTTTTAGTAACGAGGATTTGCCAACAAAGCCGACAACAAAAATATTTTATTGTTAATAGAATTGATAACGAAAAAATATACTTTTGGCCACGAAAATATTTATTGGTAAAAATGAAATTTTTTGTAGTGAAAGTTTTTGATCATGAGATGTGAATTCTTGGAAATTGAAACTAATGCTGCTATGGTTGTTAAGTTTGTGGGATTTTGACTTTTGAGTTCCTTAAATTCTGGTCGTACGACGTTACTCAGATATAATAATATATTAGTAGCTAGATATATATATATATGATCATCAATTTCTAGCCTTAAATTACAAGTAAAAGTGGCTACGTACTTAATTTGGTAACATGCTGCTTCAAATCCTTGATTCTTATGTGCATCTTTCTTCAGATATTGGATTACCTTGGTTGTGCATATTTTTGTAGAAACTCGCATCAGACGTATTTTTCTAGTTAAAATATATATATATATATATATATATATATATATATATATATATATATATAATTGATGTATTTTTTTGGAATTTCATAAATCGGTTTTTAAATGTAGGAGTTGTAATTTTTCAAATTAGATAGATCAATTTATAATTTCACTGACTTTAGGAACAGTAAATATAATTCATTCTATAATCAATTTTTAATTAAACAAATAAAATTATATGTTAATTTCGTAATTAATTAGAATGCTGACCAGGTAGACTGAGTAATACAGGGAATATAATATTTGAATTTTACGCTATATATACTGCAGCACGGTAATCCAGAGCCGTGTATGTATGTTACTTGAGTTCCAGGACAAATGCGGAGGTGAACTTTTGAAAAGAAAAGTAAACTAATAATTGATAAAAGTCTCTGTCTTTCACTTTCATCTTAATTAATTAAATACAAAGGCAACGATAAAGTCTGGAGCTATATAGTATTATTAAAGAATATGACAGTAGACAAGCAACGAATAAAGTAGAAGGAAAAATTTATGTCGGTGATCTCGGATTTCTTTCACACATCCTTTTAATTATCGCAATCATCCTCTTGATGGTGAAAACAATTTATTATTTGAATCAAACATTAAATTATATTGATTGAGAATAGTGTATAATTATTAAACTATATAGAATACCAAGAATATAAGTTTATCAAACACCGTCATACGTAATTTTTATTTTAAATAGTTTTTATACCCATATAGTTTTTTTTTTTAACTGATACCCATATAGTTTAAATTATAAAAAGAGTACATTAAATGTAAGTTTGTCGAGTAGAAAAAGTACATCTGATCTCGTAAGTAGGTTTAGTTTCAAATTCTAATTTTTTGAGTCAAAGTAACTAAATTAAAATGACTGTCTTCATATTTAGTCTCTATAATACCCGAACTTGAAAAAAAATTGAAAGAGAACAAAAATAATATATATATATATTCTTAAAATTTTAAAGTGAAAAGTATCAAATACGATATTCGATATGAGTATCCAACATGACACAATATGACAAAATAATATTTTAAAAGTGTTCGTCCACCAAAGATATTTTCTAATTTCTATTTTCTTAAAAACATATATAAACTAAATCATAAATAAAATATACTCACTACTTGATAGGATAGATTGGACCACATTAAATCATAATATAATTTCCTTTGGAAAAGTATTAATCCAAATGCGAAAAAGGGGGGAAAACGAGTGAAGCAATTAAAAAATTAAAAGAAGCAAATTAGGTAGGGTCCTTGGTTGTGAGTCTTGTGACATGTGAATGTACAACAAAATGGAACATAAGTTCCCTAAGTCATATGCATTGTGTTGCTCTTAATTAATCAGCCAATGAAAGTGAAAGTCTACTCTTTCGTAACATCTAACATGCAATGCTCCTAACTTTGATTACGATCTATAACATTTACTTTTAAAATAGTGCTCACCTATACTTCGTGCCTTCGTGGGATAACACTACACACGACTATTTGCATGTAAACATGCATTATCCTATGAATCCGAGACAACGAGATAAATAGATTATATAATAGGGGAAAGATAATTGAGGAAAATGATTGTGGTATACGTACGTCTTTTGTTAGAATATAGAAATAATATTTAGTTTTATTTTATTTAATATTTAATTTTATCTGGTTTGTAAGTTATAATAACCATCTTCTATTCTTATCTAATTCTGTATAGGATAACTTCCATCACATATAGGTTATATATATGTACGTAGTTTATATTTTAGGATTTATCGAGAATATACAGATTATTCATATTACAGAATACTTATTCTCTTTCACTCATTTTCCTGCATATCCATGGAATTTTACATCTTTCCTTGCAAATATATATATATAAGGTTAAAATAAATTTAAGAAAGAAATATACAACGACAACGAATACATTAGCTGTTCTCGTTTCTTTTCACGATTTTTTCTTTTAATTATCAAATTAAGATTTTGTTTTGATCATAATTGAAATATATTTCAAGTTATTTTCTCTTCAAAGCGCGCACGGAATTACGTATAAATGTGGATGAATTACGGTGGGAGTTAATTATAAGTGAAAGTGAGATTATTGTATTCCAGAAAAGGCGTAATATCATTATCCATGCATATATGGACCACATGCATGTTCCCTTGGAAGTTTGTTCACACCCAATTAGCTACAACTATGGTGGGGTATTTTGTTTTTGCCTTTTTCTTTCAATTGGTAATTAATTTTGATATTTGTCAAGAATCATTTAATGATATTAATTATAAATGGTATATATGGTGAAAGTGAGGTATAATTTGTTTTGGATTACCTCTTTTAAATTCGTATTTCATCTCGCGTTTCATTCACCTAGATACGCATGTCAAGTATATTCATAGGCGGTCCACATTAATTATAAGCGAGAATCTCTTGATTTTTTTAATTTTTTTTTTCATATCTCAATTGTTTTTTCGTCTCCTAATTTCAGCCATCTATCAATACGCGTTACGTGTGTATGTATTATCTAATTTGTCGATGAATAGTTAAGTATTTGCATGAATGTGTAAACAATAAATAAATACAAGTATTTCCATGCATGCTTGTATAGATTTAACATTAGTGACTAGGGATGTAAACGAGACGAGCCCGTTCGCGAGCCTAACGAACCGAATCACTAAATGTTCGGGCTCGAGTTCGGGGTAGACGAACCCGAATCGAACCCTGGCTCGGTTCGTAGCCTTCACGAATCGAACTCGAACCCATTCTTTCTTAAATTTGGGTTCGCGAGCCGGCTCGCAAACCCTAATATTTAATTAAAAAATAAAATATTTATTATATATATATATATATATATATATATTAATTATGCTATATATATTATATATATCTTAATTATAATTTATATAATATATTATGTCTATCTAGCATAAACCTAAAACATTTCTGCTCTCTCTCATCCGCAATTATGAGAAAAACCTAGCTCCAAATTTTCTCTCTCAGCCGCAGCTCCCACCTCTGCAAGAACAACGTCTAGCCACCAACAGCCGCACCTTCCACCGCTGCAAGAGCACCGTCTAGCCACTAACAGTCGCAGCTGCTACAATGCCCAAGCTTTTGTCGCGCCTCCACAACCACAGCACCACCACCCACGCAGTGCCCCTCTCTTTTTCTTCTCCACTACCCACCGCGATGTTGCTGCTGTATTGTTGTTGTTCCAACTTCCAAGAGGTCTTGTGTTGATTTTTTGCTTGTTCCAAGAGTTTAAAATATAGATCTAGATCTGGTTTTGTATCATTATTGTTCCAAGAGTTTAAAATGTAGATCCAGATCTGGTTCTCCTCGATTTGAATGGAGTCATTTAATTTGATTTTTCTTTTGGTTTGATGTAGATCTGGATTTGGCTTTGCAGATTCGATTACCTCTCGTTTCAATTTTTTTTTTAAATTTGGATTTTAGTTTTTAAAGTTCGAACCCACGAACCGAACACAAGCCGAACCAAATTCGAACTCAGGTTCGAACCGAACTCGAACCATAAATATTCAAGTTCGTTAGGCTCGAGTTCGAGTTCGGGTTCGTGTAAATTGTTTCGAACTCGAACTCGAACCTAAAAAAATGACTAGGGTTCGGCTCGGCTCGGTTCGTTTACATCCCTATTAGTGACCACACACATGGGTCCATATTAGGTCTGGAAAATGGGTATTTCAATTTTGAAAATTTGAGTGAATTTTTTTTTTTAAGTTATATTTTTAGTAAGATTATGTGAAAACAGGCACATCTCTGACACCTGAGAAAATAGGAAATAAAACGGTTGCATATGAGACAGAAACAAACAAGCAAAATACTACTTTAACAGACTAAATTATAAATAATAATGTAAATAAATTATAGATTCAGTTTTGGAATCAGTTGTAGCATTCTTCCTACCTAGTTACTATTCAGGAAATTGTCCTTTCCATTTAATAAATACTGCGCAATAAGTTTTTCTCAAGTAAGTGGACAAATTTAGGTTAATACTTTTATAGGTTGGTAATGTTTTAATCACCTTTTTGGTCGTCTCTCTTTTCCCCCGATGTAAACTAACAAGTTACGATTAAAGAGATTGAAATCGTATTTTTTAGCTGATACACGAGTTAATATTATTGATTCATGATATTTCAAAACTTTTAAAACTTTAATTTGGAAGAAGATAATTTTGGAAAAACAAAAATGAACAAGCTAAGAGGGAAAAAAAATACAGAAACTAAAATAAAGTAATAATTCATATAGATCTAAATCGGAGATCTACCATAGTAGAATTAATCTGAATCGATCCTTTGTTGTTTCTTTTGCAATCGAAGCTGCGACGCGACTACTCCGAAAAACCTTCATTAGAAATAAAGTTTTGGTGGAAAAATTAATGGAGAGACTGGGCAGGATTTCTAACTATTCAACTTCTCCAAAAGCTCGTATCTAATCTAACTATATAAGTTTTGAAAATATTGCCCCATATATTTAGAGGATTTATCATTTCTTTCTTCGTTTTTTAATCCCTATGAGCTGTTATTAGAGATACCTAATTATCACAAGCATTAGAGGTCATTATATTAAAGTACTTGTTAATTGCTATTAATTTAACCACCAAAAAAGACAAAAAAAAATTATTACCATCACGAATTCGTAGGTAGATAGATAACCTCATAATTAAATCTTGCGGCCTAAACACGCATTACGCCCTAATTACGCTTCATTATACGTACTCTACCTAGCAAATCAAACTACTTATAGTCATTAAATTTTATTGGACTCAAATTAAAGATCCTTCTTAATTGTTTGTGCATTAATATCTCTATTCTCTCATAATTAATTAATAGTTGACAACGATAGCTAATTAATTAATATAAAATAATGCCGATCAAAATCATAACTGTTATGTTTTTTTTTTTTTTTTTGGTAGAATGACTGTTATGTATTCTGCGTAAATATTTTGGAACAAAATATATAATATCGTCGTATGACATTAGTCATAATGTCACACATTACAAACAAATCAAAGAAAAATAAATGAACAAAATTTAAAATAAATACATATTAATGCCATTAATAACTAATTTATATTTGTTCTCGTTACAAGTAATTAATGCTATTAATGCTCTGATATAAATTTATCTTTAAAAATTACTGCTGTACATTTCAGATATATGTGAAATTTCAATTTTCTATTATTGAAAGAAAATTAAATCTACATCATTAACTTTTTATTTTTTTTAACACAAATGAAATTCCCAATATTAGATAAGTGCAATTTTTATAAAATTAACCAATAAATGCAAAATTTTGCTCATAAAAAAGATAATTAAATAAATGTGCAACCGACAGAGTTGTAGTATATTATGCATAAAAAGAATATGGCTGTGGAGTGTGAGGCTCATTAATAATAATCTGGTAGTCATAATCCATGTGCAGACAGACTGCATTCATAGTATCAAATATCAATTAATTAAAAGATATATACTTGTCTTTCTATTCTGGTATATTAGCATTTAATATTCTTTTCCTCCACCGTCAAAAGAGTTGGTTCCAAATTCTAATGCTATGATGGCAACCTACGTATATATATGCAGAAAATATCCACATCCCAATATCAAATTACAACAATGATAAGATATAGGTGTTAATGTTTATTATTATTTTTCTAAATTATATATATAAATGAAAATTATAGTTTACCTACTACTTGTTAATAAGACCGATATAGTAAAATTTATACAAGTGTATGTCAGGAAAAACTGGAATTACACAGAGAAGTTTCTGAAAGAATAGAAATTCCACATAAGTATCCAGGATGTTTGTTTTGTAGGAATGGAATAGAATCTTCAATATAGTGATAAAAACAGGGGATTGACACGGGTAATCCCTGTCCTTAAGGTTTCTATTACCCCTACCTAGAATGGTTTGCTAAGGTTCCAGGCAATACACCTCCAGGATATTTGTCAAGCCTTAAAGAAAAAAATAGTTCTAAGTGATAGCAATTCACTTAAAGAACTCTCAAGAATGTTGCTTTGTAAATGATGATTTTCCTCATTGGAAATGGGGATGTTTTATACTGTTCTGGTACTAGACTTGTAGTTACTGGTACTTAATTCGACTTAATTGCTCTCATAACTTCCTAACAATTACAAGATCATGGATATGTTGGTAATCACATTTTTGTAACTTCCATATGGTTTTAAAACATTTGTTACAGAATATTTCTGTAACTCCCATCTGTTTTGAAGTTCTAGTCATTCCAACCGTTACAAAAATAATATACCAATTAAATACCAGTAATTGCTACAGTTTCAGTGTTAATGCCTCTATTAAGTACCAGCAGCACAACAGTCTCAAGTTTTTCAAACAACAAAATATATCTTGTAATATTTCTGCATCTAATATTAAAGATATATTCACCAGTGTAATCATAGTACTAATTTGATATATAATTTAGGTTTAATCTCATATACTCCTTAGGGGGGTTTGGCGCGATTCCCCCTTTAATTTTTGAATCGGTGAGAATGTTCCTCTAACGTTTGAAAAATAATGCATTTAACCCATTTTTGATGTAATCTTGAGGAATATTTTCATTCAACTTTTTAACAAAATTTTAACGTGATTTATAAGAGCAAATTTATACAAATTAGATTTCAAATGTTTTTGTATTATATATCAAATCGAAATTCTCGATGGAAAAAGCATAACAGTGATTTCAAAATCAAAATCCAATAATCGAGGAAGGAGAAATTACCTGTCAAAAATGGGGCATGATGGGTGGAGCTTTGTAGATGAATTCAGATGGCTTCTGACGGCCAATTGGGTTGAATGGGGGTATGGGCTCTGTTCGTCTTCGAGAGAGGAACAAGACGTTGGTGGTTTTGACTCTTGAACGGAATATTCTCAAGATATTTCGTCGAAATAGTATAAAAGAAGTTAATTATATAATACTTTTCAAAACTTAAGGGGACAATCACACTAATTCAAATGTTAGGAGGTAATCGTACCGATTCAAAGATTAGGAGGTAAAACGTATATTTGAGCCCCAAAAGTTAGGAGGGGGTAATTCTAGCCCGAGCTTGGCTCGACCAAACCAGTGTAATGAGGGGTAAGTGTGCTTTATACTTGCTAAATCAGAGACCTATTTTGTATGTCTAGATAAAATTTTAATAAATAATAATAAATAAAATTTTCTCGTTAAATTGTTGACACTCCTTGCAGTTCCGTCAGTTCCGTTTTGGTGACCTAATAGGTCAAGAAAATTTCATTTCAGAACATCAAGTTGATATTAAATTATTGTGAAGAGACTGTAATTGAAGTTGATCGTTGTGTGAGGGAGAAAAACATCCCAATTGTCGTCGAATTCAACTCACACTCAAAGAAAAAGAAAAAGAAAAACTTGGATTTGACGAGATTAGAGGTAAAGACACAATTATTGACTATGTAATTAGTTCACATGCATGCAAATAAATTTGTAGATCGTATGCATCTACATACTCTACAAAGATAGAAGCAATTGAGTTTTACTTAGGTAATTATTTTATATTCACACACTTAGACAAATAATCCACACCATTGTAATTTGTAAATGAATGGTTGAGTTAGACTATAATTTTGTATCTTTCTTTAAAAGAAACTAAAATTTACTAACAACCCAAAATTGAACCACCACTTATGTCTAAAATTTACTCAAAAAACTGATTATATTCATATATATGCTATGCACAACAATCATCCCTAGCTTATTAGTATCATATCAAAAGAAAAGAAAAAAAAATAAAAAATCAAAAGACCTAAAATTATTTTCTCTATTAAAAAGACGGATACTTTTTCATCACATTCCTTAATACGCACATTAAAGAATTATCTGTAATATCTAGAACACATTTAAATAATCTCTAATAAATTTAAATTCAACTCATTTTTGTAAATTATTTTTACAAAAAAAAACCCACAAAGCAATCCAAAATGAAACGAATTAAAAAGTTCGTTTTCTTGTATTTATTCTCGCCCTGAAATAAAGGCAAAGAGCATATATAAAGACTAAAGTTGAACAAAGAATAATCATTTATTTATTTCATTATTCAAAGTGGGACCCATCCCCATTCCCAAACAAGATCCTACCGACGAACCCGACCCGTATTTCAGAGTGGATAAGGGTAACAAATTCTCAGACTTCGATGGCGGAATTTGACTGGACCTCATTCATCTCCGCAACGGTTATTTCTGGTACATTCAACGCAGATATCTTGCCATTATATATCTTCATATATTAACAGAGAACCCGAAAAATCTATATACACAGAGCGAAAAGGGGGAAGAATGGAATTCCTTGCGACCCTTTTGGCTTTTGTATAACGCCCTTTTTTACCAGAACATATTTGACGGTGATTGATATTTGATTCACCCCAGATGAAAGAGGGTTGGAAGAAAGGAGAAGGAAGGTTCCTCTAGATTGACAGTGCAGGAAAAAGAATATATATATATATTTTTGATTTCTTGGAAATTAAAAATCAAACCAGAAAGACGACAGCTAGCGGGGCACACGGTATAACAAAAAGAGAGAGAGAGAGAGAGATATGCAATTATTGTGACGGAAAAAAAAAAGAAAAAGAAAAAATCTTGGTGAAAATACACACAGGCGGGCAATTGTATATGTATATGAGGGGTGTTCATGTGACAGAGTGAGGGTACATTTACATCTTCTTCTCTCTATCATCTTTCTGGGGTCCCTCTCTCTCATCCTCTCTGTTGGGAGAGTATATATTCAGAGGGATTTCCCTCTTTCTGAGTGGCCTCAAGATTTTGGGGTCTTTGATTCTGAAAGTACAGAGCTTCATTTGTACGAAGTACATTTGGGTTCTTACTTGGCACGGGAAGTTTGTGTGTTCTCCATACCTGCTCATTCTTTCGCAGAAGGTACTTTGATTTCTTCTGATAACATCTTTCTCTCCATGATTGTCAGAATAGCTGGCTACATTTGTGTCTTGCCCTGTTTTTCTGTTGTCATTGCTCTTGCATAGACATAAGCTCGGTTCTTGGAAGTGTTCGATGAATTGCCGATTAGGCAACTTTTCTTATGCAGTTCATTCTCTGTGTGTTTTCCTTTCTTTGTGATTTCGTTAATTGGCCTTCTTTGAAAAGGGCTGTCTTTAATTTTGGTGAGCAGATCTGATTTGAACGCTGCTATCAATTTTCGTCTTAAATTTTATGAAATTCTGAAACTAAAGATTTGAGTGGATTTATACATAGAAAGATCGAATCCCTTCGAACTTCTTATTTCCATGTCATAATGTGAACATCCTCTATTCACGAATAACACACACGACTATTTATGTCTGAGATAACAGAATTCTTGTGAACTCTTGATGTGTTTGTTGGTCATTTATTGGTCACTCATGTTTGATGACCTCTTCTTGATTGAACATAGTTTTGAGTGACATTTTCATTAAAAAGTAGATCATTCTGAAGGAAAACCAGTTGATTGCCGACAAGTGATCCTGGACTAAATTGTAACCTTCTACTGATCTTCATGTGTATTTCATTATGCACGTATGTCAACAATGCCTGCGTTTCATCAATACATCATATTTCTCCTACTTTGTTTACTTTTGCATGGTTAAAGTCAGAATTGATTGATCTGTGTAGATTTCTCATTTTCCCTTCATCTTTTGCTGACTTAGTGATGGGTGGGGGGGTCCCCATTAAGTCGGCTGAAAATTAACAAAATGTTGGGCCCAATATAATGTGGAATACCAAAGAAAAAGTGTCATATCTCTCTATTTGCTATCAGATCTTACAGTTCTTGACAGGTCTTAAAGTCAGTTCATAATGGCTTGCCTTTCACAGCTAGATCTGCATAGTTCTGTGTAAATCTTGCAATCAGTGATGAGTTAATAAAGTTTAACTATATGTTTTACATTTGTGTGCAGCTTTAGAGGATTCTTGGAAACCATGAAGCACAAAGATGGAAAACCGATTTCGTACCCTGATAAAAATTCCAGGAAGGTCCCCATGGCATTAATGTTTGTCGTGCTGTGTGGGTTTTCGTTCTATCTCGGTGGAATATTCTGCGGGGAGAAGGAGAAATACGTAAATCAGGAGGTGAACAAAGCTGCTGCTGAAACTTCGAAGGAGACAGAGGCAAAATCTCTCCAAATCAAAGCTGTAACCTTTCCTGAATGCGGTCCTGATTTTCAGGATTACACACCATGCACTGATCCTAAGGTAGTTTCTTCTTTTTGTGTGTCATTAGTTTGAGGTTGTCTTGGAATCAATTTCCAGGGAGATTGCATCTACAGCCCCTGAAGTAAGGTGAATTTACAAATAAATCCATCTGTTTTGAAAAAAAAAATTTACGGTATGAGCTTGAGTTTTGTAGTAAATGAGTAAAACGTCCAAAAATACCTCGACTTGCTGTTTCAACCAGGTTTTTTGAGGTATATTTTTTGAAGTTTTATATGTGTACTGCAAAACTCAGTGACTATATCGTAATTTTCAGAATCAGAGGGGTAGTAAATGTAATGTTCCCTAATTAAGCAGTTGTAACTTGTAAGAATGAGGATTTTGCCACTATTTGTTGCAGAGGTGGAAGAAGTTCAGTCTTTATAGGCTCTCTTTTATGGAGCGACATTGTCCTCCAGTTTTTGAAAAGAAGGAATGTTTGGTTCCACCCCCTGATGGTTATAAGTTGCCTATCAGATGGCCTAAGAGCAAGGATGAATGTTGGTACAGGTATGAGATAATTCTTCATTTCAAAATCTGTTTTTTCGGTTTTATTAATATATCTGAAAGTTGCTAACTTGAGTGTTTTGATCTGTTCAGGAATGTCCCATACGATTGGATCAACAAGCAAAAATCGAATCAGCACTGGCTGGTGAAAGAAGGGGAGAAATTCCACTTCCCGGGTGGTGGTACTATGTTCCCTAATGGTGTCAGCCACTACGTTGATCAGATGCAAGATTTGATTCCAGGAATGAAAGACGGGACAATCAGGACCGCCATTGATACTGGATGTGGGGTGAGTACAATTTGCATGCTTTTTATCAAATTGCCTTAATATAGTTTCAGTTATTGATTAGCGCAATAATTACATGATTATGTGAGGACTCACACTTTGCTATCATTTAATCATATAACAGTTTCTGCTTGATATTGCTTTATTTTATAGCAGCATTTGAAATATGCGGTAATTTTTTCTTAATTCAACTTGTTTTTTACCTATTATTTTCTCCAGGTTGCTAGTTGGGGAGGTGATCTACTAGACCGTGGAATTCTCGCGGTCTCTCTTGCCCCTAGAGATAATCACGAGGCTCAAGTTCAATTTGCTCTTGAACGTGGGATTCCTGCAATTCTCGGTATCATTTCCACTCAGAGACTTCCTTTCCCCTCCAACTCCTTCGACATGGCGCACTGCTCTAGATGCCTAATTCCATGGACCGAATTCGGTATGTATTAGTGGACTTGAATGCAATTAATTGAAATGCTTACTAAGGAAGTGTTTGCAAACTAACAAAAAAAATAAGCATTTGTACACCTTTTGCTTATCTTAAGCAGAAATTAGCTAGAAACTAGAAGCATCTAAGAACCACCTTTTAGCTTTCAAGTTATTTTCGTAAATTAATGAAAATTCGTATACTTTAACAAATTGCTTGCCAACTTCTGTTCCCAAACACTCAACCTTTTCATTTTAGCTTCTAGTTCTACTTATCTAAAGCAGAAGTTTTTCACAAACACCCCCTAACTACTCTATTGTCCATCATTTTCAGGTGGAATTTACCTCTTGGAAATAAACCGTATTCTCAGACCTGGCGGTTTCTGGGTTCTTTCTGGTCCCCCAGTAAACTATGAGAATAGATGGAAGGGATGGAACACAACAATCGAGGAACAGAAATCAGATTATGAAAAGCTGCAAGAATTGCTGACATCAATGTGCTTCAAGCTGTACAACAAGAAGGATGACATTGCTGTTTGGCAGAAGTTGTCAGACAGCAGCTGCTACAAGAAGCTCGAAACACCGGATAATTACCCATCAAAGTGTGATGATGGGACCGAACCCGATTCAGCTTGGTACACTCCAATCAGACCTTGTGTTGTTACTCCAAACCAGAAGTACAAGAAATTGTCACTTAAATCTCTACCCAAATGGCCTGAAAGACTTCACACTGCTCCAGAACGAGTTTCTGATGTTCGTGGGGGAAGTGATGGTGCTTTCAAGCATGATGATAGTAAGTGGAAGACAAGGGTTAAGCATTACAAGAAGTTGGTTCCAGCTATTGGGACTGATAAGATAAGGAATGTGATGGATATGAATACCCTTTATGGAGGTTTTGCTGCTGCTTTGAATGATTATCCTTTGTGGGTTATGAATGTGGTTTCATCTTACTCTCCGAATACCCTTGCTGTGGTCTATGATAGAGGGCTCATTGGATCTTATCATGATTGGTAACGTTTCTTGTCTTGAACTTGAATGATGAAACTTTTCCTTTTTGTGGGTTACTTGTCTGATAAATTTGTGATTTGTAGGTGTGAGGCTTTCTCAACGTATCCTAGAACGTATGATCTTCTTCACCTGGATGGTCTTTTTACTGCTGAAAGTCACAGGTAATGATTCATGTTTAATTACCCAAATTCTATAAATTACAGGCACCCACTATTTTCATCAAAATTTAGTCTGAACAGGAAAAATTTATCTAGAAAACTTTGATAAATCTTCCATATACATGAAAGAACAGTTTGAAAGGTTAACAAAATTAAAATTTATTGCATCATTCGACTATAAGGTGAAAAATGAATTACAAGGGATGTATGTGTAGTTGTACATAAGTATAGGGGAGGTTACTGTAATTATTTCAGCAAATGATTTTGCAATGTTCTTCCAATTAAAGTGGTCGTGACTGGAAATATGCACTTCTGAGCAGGTGTGAAATGAAGCATGTTCTTCTGGAGATGGATAGGATTCTAAGACCCAACGGTTACGCAATCATCAGAGAATCGAGCTACTTTGTTGATGCTGTAGCTACAATAGCTAAAGGGATGAAATGGGGTTGCCGTAAAGAGGAAACAGAGTATGAAGCCGAACAAGAAAAGATATTGATTTGCCAGAAGAAACTTTGGTATTCTTCCAAGCAAAGTTCGAGATGATGATTCGAGTTTTCTGTGTAGAGATTGGGGACACATTAATATATCTTGAATACCACAAGCCATTTGATTGGAAAGTTCTTCTATACTATTCAAAGGTATTATTTGCTTCTAAAAAATGTTAGAGGGTTCTACTAAGCATCTTCCAAATGAAGAAGAGCTATAGAAGAAGCAGGATTCAATAACCAGTTTTTTTTTTTTTTCTTTTTCAGTGCTCTTTTTGACATAAATATATATTCTTTGCAAGGTTCTTAAATGGTGTCTCTTGTATTTTAAATTTTTGCCTTTTGCTGCTTTACCCTTCTTGAAGATGTGAAATTTGTAAGGGTGATGTAAGTGACATTCGGGCTTTGGCTATTAAACTTTCTATTTCTTTATTATTGGATTACTCTTTTTGAAGTTTCTATGAACCAAAGTCATTTATGAACCATGAAAAAGCCCCAAATAAGTTCATTCATTTTGGTGTATAACTTGTATTTTACTGGATATACATAATACTTTTTTGAATTTAGATCGAATCAAACTATTTAATTCCGTATACAATTTTTGTATGTCTTAAAAATAAATAATAATAATAATATTCTCAATCGAATTTAACATACCAGATACTTATATCAAACCAAATTTGGATTGAAATTCGACATATTAACAATCCTAGGGATGAGCATACACATAAGCCCGCCAAAACAATGGTTCCCCATTGATGTTACTGCTCTACAGCCCACATTTTCTGATATGCTTCCCAAAGAAAAGTTTGTATCCTCTAAAATTGTTTGATGTTTCAACTATATTATACTAAATAATTTTTTTGTTATAAGCAATTGTGAATGATTTCAAAATTTTTACTTTATACATATACATAATAATTTGTCTTTTAAAAATGTAAGGGACATTTTGATAATTAGATCACATCATAAAATTAAATTAGGAAACCTCTTTCTTTTTTTTTTTCCTTTTTGGTCGGAAAGTATTGTTTAAACTCATTATAATCTTTAATAATTGAAGATTTCAAATCATTACAAATAGTCTTAAACAAGGTGCCACAAATGGAGGATTTCTTTCGTCATTTTCTGAATATGCTTATCTGTGGCCTGAATATGGTTGAAAATACCATTTTGACTACGTCATAGTGATCCATCATTTAGAAATATTTGACCAATATGAGTCAAATAAATGTGAAAACCAAGCCCCTTTTTCCTTGAATTTATAGATTCTGTAATTGATATAATAGAAAAATGAATGTTTTATGCTTATTATTTGATGAGTAGAAATTTAGGTAGGATTTGCTTTAATATTTTACAATCTCTAAAGCACGGACACGCCTAAAAAATGGCCCGTGCAGTGTCCGACACGTGTCGGACACGGACACGGCCCGGACACGTGTCGGACACGCCTAAAAAATGGCCCGTGCAGTGTCCGACACGTGTCGGACACGGACACGGCCCGGACACGGCTCGGACACGTGTCGGACACGGCTGAAGGAGTGTCCGGAAAAAAAAAAATTAAAAATTTGGGACACGGTGTCGGACACGGCGAGGTGGAGTGTCCGACACGGCTCGGACACGGCGGAGCAAATTTGATCATTTTTTTATGCTTTTTTTAATATTTTTTGAATTTTTTGGAGAGAAAATTGAAATAACAAAACTTATTTTAGTTTTTAATATTATATATTTATATAAATATTTTATGTTACATAGATTATACTTATAAAATATTTTTATTTTTATATAAAATATCTTTATTTATATATAAAATATATTTATTTATATAAAATATAGCCGTGTCGGAGCCGTGTCGTGTCCTAAGATTTTGAAAAAATCCGTGTCGCCGTGTCCGTGTCGTGTCGTGTCCGTGTCGCCGTGTCCGTGTCCGTGCAACATAGTTTACAATCCATCAAATTCAAACTACAAATAGTAAAAATTGTGGCTATATATTGCCCAAACTCCTTTTTATTTTAATGGTTAAATTATTCTCTTGTACAGCTCATTTACTTAGAATATTTACCTTTCCAATTTGTAACCCATCAACTTAGTTGTAATTTTACGGTGTTGCCCCCCCCCCCCCCCCCCCCCCCCCTGGTATATGTGTATAACATGTAAAAACTCATTGCAATGCAACATCGCATTTCAAACCATTATAGGCATAGCTAAAGTAATTGTTCTGAGTGCGTAAATAGTCTAGTAAGAAAAGAGGAAAAGCATCAAAACATGCATCACGAGTCATGCCTTCAGCTTATTTGACAACACCCCCAGAAAGTGGCTAATTTAGACTATTCTTGATTTTCGCCCAGCGGGACTCCAAGAAATTGCCCTTTTTCTATTTCATCTAATTAAAGAGTTGAAAAGGGAGTTATCCATTTTCATTCAAAATAAACCTTGCTTTAGAGAGAACGATAAATCCTACGACAAGTATGTTATATTTACCATTATAAGTGGTTGGGTTCGTTCGAGTTAGATTTGTACTAGTGTTTTCTTATAAAATGACAAAAGAACTTCACCATTTCAGTAACATCCCCCAAAAAATTTACATAAATAAACGTGCTAGAAATTCATTGGACTAGTTCCCACAAAATCCAGGTGTGGCTGCAATTAAGAAATTTCTAGCTACACATTTAGGATATTGCAACTTTGGTTGCTTCAAGCGAGGCCTGGAAACCATAGAACTAAGTAACAGTGCCCGTGAATGGTCATTAGCTATATCAATATGCAGACAGCTTTTGTTTGTGTCTCATTTGGCAAAATCTGTACCTCCTTTGATATATCCACCATTAATAAAATGCATGATTTCGAGTTTCGACTTATGTATACATATATGTCCCGATCATGCTCTCCCGAGAATTTCGAACTCCATCCTTGTAATTCAAACCAACTCTAGTTTTTTGTTATACAAAGACGTACCAATATAATGAAATGAAGTTTAGAAGGCACGTTGTTTATGTCAGAATTAACAAAGGATAGGTTTAAACCCTCTTTTCACTGTAATTTAGGGTTACGAAGATCAGACTAATTAAGAGAGATTATATCAATTGTTTTGATTGTCATATGTTAAGGGTCGTGTTTATAGTTTCGGGACCTATGATTTTTACTATTCTAGTTATGCACGTGTCCTTCTTTAATCTTGATTCATGATCTTGTATATGATTTATTAGGATCCTCTATTAGATTCAGTAGTATCTTATCTACTCTAGGACTCTGGATCGCTTCTCACCGAGCTGATATGTCAAACTAACCTGTTCGCCATAATTAGACTCGATCGGTGTTCTCGCGTATTGGGTTGACCTCATCAGTTAATTTTATTAGTATTGCAGAGTTTTTGTAGGATGCCTCCAATGATACACACAATCAATTACAAAGTTAGGTTTCAACACGCCCCATGAAAAAATTCCCTCGATCATAAAAAATAAAAAATGTATGGTCATAGTATGAACCACACTGAACACGTAGTGTCTGGTGATGATACACCTTCTGAAGATGTAGCTTAGCTTCATTTTTCATTACAATTTGCACGCATGCAAGACTTTTAAAAATCTTGATTTTTGAAATTTCACCGAGCAACTTTTTTGGGAGCATTGCATTTAATTTAATTTATCGGTAATACTTTGCATCACAGGGTAATATATTATATACATATAGCACATAGTTTTGGGTAGGATTTCGTACAACTGAATTTAGGTAAAAGTTTGATTTGAGGCATTATCAACTAATTGGAGTGTCGTCGGAGTTCATACTTGCCTATTGCCCAATTCATTTGGGCAACTAATTGCAGTTAGCTACACCTTTTCCTTGGCTAAGTGTCTGTTACGTAAATCCCATTTTTTTTAAAAAAAAAAAATTCTCATTGAGCCTCCATAAGTAGAACTAAGAGCAGACTGCGGTTATAAGTTGGTTAAAAACTCCAAAAATTTCAAGTTTTTTATTTTATGAATTTTGGTTCTTCAAATTAAAGCATGGGATATTTTATTCGCTTGACAATATTTGAAATTATTGTTCGGTAAAGACATGAATCTTTTGAGTTAGCGAGTTGTAATCTTTTGTACTAAACAAAATTACACCCACAAAGAAAATTAGGCTCCGCCACTAGTCAGCATAAGCAACCGCCTCTTTCCTTATTTGATATCTGCTCACGTATAATTGACACCATAGATTCGTAATATAATATGAATTATAAAAATTGATACCAATTGAAATAAATTAAATGCGATCTAAAGTGCTTCAAAACAACTCATGTTTTATATCAGTACGTTTACATAATCATGTGATGCTTAGACAACCTGGCACATCTTTGAATTCTTTATACAATGTGCTTCTAAATGGAATTCTAGCATCAACAAAAGCGACTTATAAATTAATTAGTATTCACTCCATTTTTTAATAAGATGTTTTGACATTATATATATATAATTAATTTGATGCTCTATTAGTTATTGTGCGCTTGATTACTAGTTAAATTAATCACATTAGTGCCAAACTCTTGCTAGATAACATAAATTAATAAGCAATTTTCCTTTTATAAAGACAGGCCACAACTTCAACAGTACTACTTATTTACCTTTGCTCCCAACAGTGAGCAACCATGCATTATCTGCTTCTCCCACCTTTATCTTTAATCATTCACATTGCAAATTCTCGATCAATCACGGCTGCATCAGTGTTAACCCCGTAATAGTGTACTATATTTGTTTAATTATCATTATTAATCACGTAAATAGTATTCTACATTTGTCTAATTTTGGTTCGAATTAATCATGTGTTTATTAACATATATATAGTAACTCTAAGAGCACTATTTGGAGCACGACACGTGGATTACCGGCCACTCAGTGGGATACCGATCATAAGTTTTACCGCGGCTGTCTACTTTAATATGTAAACGTGTCACCATAAAATATCAAATATGAAATTTAATCGTGGGTACGAAGATTAATATTTTAATTAATTTTTATTAAAAGAGAACGACAAATCTCGTAACATGTTATAAAGGTCGAGCTACACCTCTTCCACATCTCTATTATATATTGTACAATAGGATCCAAAATTACTGAAAACACACACATTATAGGAAAGAAGAAACATGGAAATTCCGGGCTCCGATCATGTGATTGTCTTCAGCACCGTGGACGGCGGCGACGTTCAAAACCACCGCAGCAACTCACTCGATCAATCAAAAGACCCTCCAACCCCCCTCCAAACCCCCTCCAAACTCCGCCGTCTCAGCTTCTCGAAACCGAAAGCCCGCTTCGCCGAGTACACCCACCCCGTCAACCACAAGTTCATCCCCGAAACCGAAGAATTCGAGCCCCTGAGACGCACCAAAACCTTCTCCTCCAACAGCGACAGCGACGACGACAGCAGTGAAGACGACGAGTACGAACACGAAGACGAGTTCGGCGAGGAGGGCCAAAGGAGGGACAGAACCCGCCGAAAGAAGAACTTCAAGATCAAACTCAAGATACTCACCGAGTGGCTCATCTTCCTCACGATCCTAACAAGCCTGATATGTTCCCTCACGATAACGACCCTGAAGCAAAAGCTCTCGTGCGGCCTTAGCCTTTGGCGTTGGTGCCTGATGATCCTCGTCACCTTCAGCGGCCGCCTCGTCTCCGGTTGGATCATCAAGATCGGCGTCTTCTTCATCGAGCGCAACTTCATGCTGAGGGAAAAGGTACTCTACTTCGTCTACGGCCTCCGGAAGAGCATCCAGAACTGCATCTGGCTCGGCCTTGTCCTCCTGTCATGGACCTTCATATTCAACGCCAAACTCCAAAAGAGAAACAGGCTCCTCCAGAAAGTTTTCCAGGCCCTGGTGGGGGTGCTCATCGGCGCCACCATCTGGCTCATCAAGATCATTCTCGTCAAAGTTCTTGCCTCCTCCTTCCATGTTACGACCTACTTTGACAGGATGAAGGAGAGTGTTTTCCACCACTACGTCCTGGAGACGCTGTCGGGGCCGCCCATGGACGAGGAGGCGTACGAGGCGGCGCATCACCGGAATCTCGGCGCTTCCAAGTCGTTGCCGGCGAAGATGAGGGAATCCAAGGCTATGTCGAAGAGGTTTGGCTCGACTCGGAAGATTGATATCGAGAAGCTGAGGAAACTGAGCACGCAGAGCACGGCGTCGGCGTGGACAATGAAGAGGTTGGTGAACTACGTGAGGTCGTTTGGGCTGACGACGATATCGAAGACGGTGGATGAGTTCGGTCGAGCCGAGTCGGAGATTACCAGTGAGTGGGAGGCTAGGAGCTGCGGGAAGAGGATATTCAAGAATGTAGCTAAGCCCGGTGCCAAGTACGTGATTTCTTCGTTTCTTGATTTAATTAAGTGCATTCTCTAATTGTTTTTCCTTGATTTAATCAATTCTTGAAGTTATTTAGTATCATTTTTTCTCTTTATTAAAATAATTTCTCCTTCATTATACTGATATCGAACCAAATTTAAATTAATAAAGCATATGCGTATAATTAATATAAGAATTTAAGATGAAATAATTGAGGAAAATCAATTTTATAGTGTTAGAGCTGGTTTAATTTGATAGACAAAATTAAATTGCCATTTATGAAGTAATTATAATATATACTTCGTCAAATTCATTGTTTATATAAGTGGTTTTTTTAGCATATTAAATAATCTAAATGGTGCAAAGCATCCCAATATCGTCCCATAAAATAAGTTTTTAGTTAATAAGTACATTCCTATTAATTTGGAGCGAGTTTACAATGTATTTTTTGCAATAAATTATTAATTATATAGTCACAAACTTTTGACTAGATTGTCATCATTAGTGTCAATCCAATACAAGGCCCCCGTGTCCCTCAAATTAAACACGCGCATCATGCTTACCACCATCTATCAAAATTAATAAATTATGCTTCATACATAATGTTCTTTTATTTTTATCAATAAACATGTCATAATATCTTTATTTTTATAAATTAGCTATCTTTGAAAAAATTTATCTCAAATTCGATTTAATCGAACTCAATTAATTATATTATACTTGCTATTTGATTAGATTTTTTTTAAAATTCACCTTATTTTTCCGATAGATATAAAATATTTTTTCTTCACTTACACCAAATTGTTTAGATGTGACGAGAAAGTTTAACTTTGAATTAGTATCAAATCTTCTATTTCAAAAAAAAAAAAAAAAAAAATTAGTATCAAATCTTCTATTCCTGAATGATGTTCGGAACAGTGAACAGTAACAATTTGGCACGCGTGGGTCCTAACTCCTAATCTTTGACAATGTTTATAGAACGTGCCATTTACAAAAGCTCCACTTCGTAAAAGTTTCTTCTATTTGTTGCCTCATCATTACAAGAATTACTCTCATCCAATACCCTCTATAATCAACATCGTACAATGTCCCTTCACATATAAATTAATAAATAACATAAGATGTTTATTTTATTACAATAAAAACTTATGTATAAAATATATTAATAGTAGTAATTCACTGCACGACAACAAAGAATTGGGATTGTATAAATTAGTTGAGTGATGGAGCATATTATTTCACAAAAATTAATTCTCAAAAGGATTGATATTAAAAGAATATATTTATAAAGTTACTGTTAACAATTTACAACATATCTCATTGACCAATTCACCAAATAATATATCGTAATGACTTAAGATACTAATTCCCTTGCCCACTAAAAAATTATTTAGGGCTAATCACTTAAAATATAATATTTAGTAATATTATCATTTAATCGCTCCTAACATTGCACTTTCCTTAGTGTGAGCCACTCCTATATCATATAAGGTACCAACTTTCTCTTTTTCTTTGTCTTTTAATGAGTATAGGACCCCTCCACTTAAATACATATACTAGAAGCCTATGATGCATCTAACCCTAGTAAATCTATCAATTTACCTTATGGTAGTTTACCTTATCGTATCATATTACACACTATATTTAACATCTGTCGAGCGATAAAAAATAATGCGTACGTCCACAACATTTGTGATAAGGTATTGCATGCGCCGTTGATGGACACCTTTCAGGAACCCCATTTCAAGTAGCAGCTAACTAACTAGAATAGCACCATCTGAGGACCAACTCAGACGCTGCACTTCATTATCACGCCCACAACTTTCATTATTCGTAGTATTGTAGTAGTCGTCACTCTCAAACCAGGCTTTCATGAATGTGTGTTTCACATTAAGAATGAGTATGTCTTGGAAGTAGTGACTCCTAATATGTGGAGCAGTTTGTTCATCTTATCCCAATCCCCATGCACGATTAAATACCTACGAATTAAGCCACTGTCATTTGTTTGTCTAAACTTGCAAAAAAAGGAAGGGGAAATAAGGGCCACTTAAAGTGGCGACCATTGATGAATCACGCTAACATCACACATAGTGCTTCACTCATGTTATTTATGCAGTAAATTGTGGTCCACCATATTCCACTCCCACTTATAAAGTTTGATGGGATTTTTCTTTTTAATTCTTTTGAGATATATAGGTTTTGTTGTGTGTGTGTTTTATACTTGGGTCGTATGACATGTGAGATCATGTGTAAGATTTGGAAAAGTACCTAATTTTGTACTTATTCCTTCTAAAAGTGCTCGTTAGGAGCTTCAGAATATATCGTTCAATTACGTAACAAATATAAGAAACTTGTCATGTAATTAACATTGATTTCACTGAATTTAGAACCGATCAGAATATCTTAAGGAACACAATAAAAAACCAACGTCTTTGAGCCTTATATTCACAATTCCTAAAATTACGTGAAATTACTGTCAACATGTAAAACTTTCAAAAATACTCTAATCGAAACTGTTAAAAAAAGGATAATAATATTGAAAGTTTTACAAATTTATACAAAATCTCGAGAACTAAATTATAAGTTTTCAAATAGGAGAAATTAATTTATAATCACCAAATCTTTAAGGGTTGCAAGCGTAAGTTGGCTTTAATAGTAAACCATAAACATAGACCCAAGTGTGTTTGGTGACTTTTGATGTGCATGATCCTATGATGCATGGTTACGAGCACGACAATATAGATATAATATGATGCGATAGGGATGCGGGGATAGGAGTAGCAGACACAGTGTCCGACACGATACGACACGGCAAAATGATGTTTTTAAAAGTATTTGTGCATCGTACAAAATCATTTATAGCCGCCGACCTTGTAAACTAGTTTCAGTTATAACTGTCATGGGTTAAATTTTGCTAGATTTCAAGAATATGAACAATGAGTTTTAACTCACAACGTTGGCTAAATTTCTTGTCAAGGTACATCGAAGAGGAAGATTTGATGAGATTCTTGAAAAGAGTTGAGATTCATACCATATTCCCACTCTTTGAAGGTGCCCTCGAGACTGGCAAAATCAGTAAATCTGCCTTCAGAAATTGGGTGGTAAGTCTTCTATTTACCTCTATAACACAATAACTTAAAGGGATATTACCTTAGGTTTAACCCAATTACGAAAAAAAAGAAAAAACTTATGGTTGAGAAATTACAAAAAACATCCTGATCAGGTTCGTGCTTACTACGAGCGCAAATCCCTCGCGCATTCGTTAAACGACACAAAGACAGCAGTCCAACAGCTCCACAAGCTGGCCAGCGCAGTCGTGAGCGTGATCATCATCGTGGTATTCCTCATGGTGATGGGATTGGCTTCAACAAAAGTGATAGCTTTTATCATCACTCAGCTTCTGCTTCTCGGGTTCACCTTCCAGAACATGTGCAAGACCGTATTCGAGTCCATCGTCTTCGTCTTCGTCATGCATCCTTTCGACATAGGGGACCGGTGCGTCGTCGATGGAGTCCAGGTAACACACACATGCACGATCAGAAAGTAGAACTACATACATACATCATGACCTAAGTTTCAAATTCTGAAATTTTCTTGCATTATTCTGATAATATCTTGGTTTTGCAATGCAGCTGATAGTGGAAGAGATGAACATACTGACCACAGTTTTCCTTCGTTACGACAACGAAAAGATCTACTATCCGAACTCGGTTTTGATCACGAAGCCGATTAGTAACTTCTACAGAAGCCCAGAAATGGGCGATGGCATCAACTTCACCATCGATGTGTCCACGCCAATGGAGACCATAACAGCACTCAAGAAAGCAATACAAACGTAAGAGATATCCGAATTACATTTACTACCTCCCTAGGTTTTGTGAACTTTACAAACTAATCCCTTTGCTTCGAGTAATTACGGTAGATATAATCCCTGCTTTTTGGTTACGCTAAGTTTCCATAACTGCAAAACTAGGGACTATACCGTAATTTTTCAAATTAGAGTGATTAATTTGTAAAGGTAATTCTAGCTCCAATCTAATTTAGTCGAACTATTTTAACAAAAGAAGACCGTAATACATACACTTATTCGTAGGAAAAACTGTAAACCTGGTATACCAACCGATTTTGTCTGCCGGGAACCCGTCCCAATTTTATACTTGACGAACTCCTTAGTTCATCACGTGTAAATTTCAGCGGGCAAAATCGGTTTTTTCGGTCAAAAAGTGCATTAAATTGCATGATTTTTAAAATACGATCCTATTTTGTCGTCGAAAATAAAATGTACCAAAAATGCTGAATTGATCGAGTTAGTATACCAAATTTGCATTTTTTGATCCCCTTATTCATATAATTAATTAGATTCAATCAAATCGGGTTTGGATTAAGATTTTCGGGATGAAATAAAAATATGTTGAAAATGTGCAGGTATATTGAGAGCAAGCCCAAGTATTGGAACCCAAAGCACGTAGTAATAGTGAAGGAGATAGAGAACATGGATAAACTGAAGATGGTTTTAGGCGTACAGCATACGATCAACCATCAAAACTACGGAGACAGGAATTTGAGGGTAACAGAGCTGTTATTTGAGCTGAAGAAGATCTTTGAAAATCTCAACATCAACTATCATCTTCCTCCTCAAGAGATTCATCTCACGCAGGTCAATCTCGGTGCCAATTCCAGGCTGCAATTTCCTTCTTGAACTATAGCTACAGCTTCATGCATTAATATGGTATTATTGTAGCTTCAAATAGGTTAGTTTAAGTTATAACAAGTACTGTTGGAACCCTGGAGATGCTCTATGTATGTTGGAAGATTGAGCTAGCTTGTGCTTTTGTCTAGAGGATTTACGGTACGATTACAAATCGATTCTTGTATCTTGGCTTCTGGTATATGGAGTATCGAACGCTTTTAAATATGTAATTTTTTCATATCTTATCGGATATTTATATCAATCAATTATCACATGATAGATTTTTAACAATTTTTATATATCATCTCAGGTATTTATTTTACACGATTATCATGCGATAGATTTTTGGGGGAACAGATCATATCATGGTTTTCTTATCAAATTAATCTATATTTCTCGGGTAATTTTAGTCCGAAATTGGTTTAGTGGATTTTTTTATACTAGCCAAAATCAAATAAAAAAGTTAATACACTTGGATTGGTTGGATTCGACCAAGCAAAATTTGTACTAAAAATTTTGGTATGTACAAACATTTTTCCTTCAATTGGAGATGGCTAAGATGATTTAAACTAGATGCTAGAACAGTTAAATATTTTATACAAATATGTTGAGACAAATCAAAATTTAACAGCTAATAATAAAAGAATGTTCTTTCTTAAAGAGGAAGGCGTTTGTGAAAGGGAGGATTCTTATTCTACAAGTCAAATCTTTCTAAAGAGATTTGGATTGATTTTATTTCTTTAAATAATCAAATACTACTGAGATTTGAGGAAGAGATTCGTATCATCAAAAGTATAATAACCTCATATTTTTGTGTATATATTAAAGGTATGCGTATTTTCCCCGACGAAAATATAATTCCTCCAATCGATTTATCAATCTAAAAAAAATTCTAAATATTACATATTAATTTCTTAATTCTACTTATTAACTGAATAATAATAATGAAGGGAAAATACAAACACTTTACTCGAAAGGGCCTCGAGAACTAAAGTACCCAAACACAGAGGAAAAAAGAGAAATAATTCCAGGAAATTACCCTATTTCTTTTTGGAAAATACAAACACTTTACTCCAAAAGGCCTCCAGAACTGAAGTACCTAAACACACAGGAAAAAAGAGAAATAATTCCAGGAAATTTCCCTATTTCTACCACACCAAAAAGACCAAAAAAGATTAGAAAAACAGAAAATAAAAATTAGCAAACCAAAAGAAGAATTGATTCTGCAAATATTGGAGCAGACATTTTGCTCATCCTATGAGAGCATGAAATTTGGGAGCAAAGTTCGTCGCGTACATTGTTATTAAATCATAAGTAGCATTATGACTTACAACCTTAGTCTGCTCAGAACATTCCTTTCTTCCTTGGCTGAAACAGAAGATCTTTCCTAGGTAGTTCACTGAAAACAGAATGTCACCATCCGGCAATACCATCACCGGGAAGATTTCACCGAACCTCCACCCACAAATATCTGGAAACCAATTACGCCGCAGGATGCAGTTTCTAGACCAAGAATCTGCAACCCCATACTCTTGCATGCTCCATATAATCATCTCAGAATAGTTAGACAAATCGATCAGGCAAAGATGATTGTTCATCGCAGTCAAATTCATGTTCTTTGTCCCAGAAACATGTAATGATCCAGGGGGAGTAGAGAGTCGACCTGGTTTTTCTGTCATGTAATCAAATATTCGGATCCTTTCAGGATTCTCATCGCTACCAAACCAATTGCGGAATCCATTTATGTGAACTCCGACTGAATCAGACATAAAAAGGGCAGTTGAATATTCAAGCTTCCTCCAATTATTACCCGATCCAACAGTCAGAATATCAGCTTGTTTATCTGTACTATGATCTCCATAGAGGATCCTTAGGATTTTAACACTGTTAGTAGAGGGACAAAAGCCAAGTTCATATGCAGTAGTACACCTACCCTTTATCACAATATCCTCTGTAACTGGAAAACTACCACCTCCCAAGACTGGATTGCAATAATAAATCTTGTCAAATACGTTCCTCGTACTCGCGTTAGGATAGAGATGGTAATAATTATATTTTCGCAGTAATATGAATACCAAGCCATTGCACGAGCCAATAACAGAAAGGGCCTTATGCTTTTGAGGACAATAATCTGGTACCTTTATCTTGATGGGTGGCCTATGAAGGAACTCACCAGTGGGAGCAACTTCAATTAAGTGAAAAGCAGAACAATCGTTTTTATCGGCAAATAAGAGTGTAGTAAAGGGAGAATTTCTTGAATAATTAGTGGTGAAACTCTGATGAGAGAAGAGGTTGTACCATGATCTGCAAACGCACTTAGAACGCAGGATATCCCTTTGTGGAAGCCTGGAGAATATTTCAACTATTAAATCCTCTGGAAGATCCATATTGATAACAAATAACTTGGCTGCTTGGTAGATTGTCGAGAAGCCCTAGAAATAAAGTGAGCTTAGAAAGGACAACTGAAATTCAAATAAACTGTCCAAGGGAATTAAGGGATATTTATTTTCAAACCAAAGGAAAAAAGATAGTTATTCCCTTCTAGTATTATTTAAAAAACAAATAGAAAATAAAGAAATTTTCTGATGAATTTCCCTAGAAATTTAATTTTCAGGGAACTCTTGAAGGAATTTCCTTAGGAAAGTTAGAAAAACAAGTTGAAAATAACTAAATTCCCAGCTAAACCTCCTCAGGATTTTCCCTTGAAAATTTAAGAACTAAACAAATTCAGAGATAAAATTTTCCAAATTTAAACAAAATCATAAACGAAATTCTTAAATATACGCAATACAATTTAGAGTCATATGCATTACAATACATATACTACCAAGTCGATCTTAATCAATAATCCTAAGAAAGAATGACCAAATTTCTTCAGTAAATTCTATTAGGTTCGCCTTCATAAATCTCATAAAGTTGAATTTCAATTGGCAAAAATAACATATATCAACTAATTAATACACAAGATAATGTGCAAAGTGTATGGACATATACCTCAATGGGAACTAGAGCTTTTGGAATAAGTCTGCATATTAGGAAAAACAACAAATTAAGGCATGCAATTGTTCCAAGTAGCTTTTTTCCATTCCATATGACATTTTGTGAGTAATTACTTATAAGTACCTTACCCAGGAACATGGCAACCACCATCATGAACTCTCTGGGGTTGAATATTGACCCGATCAGCCCAACACAGATGAGTTCTAGCTGCATATAAACCTGGAAAAGGAAGTACCTAAAGATCTCTAACATTAAAGTTCAAACTGTAAAATTGCAAACATATACTATGTAATTTAATCTTTCAAAAAACATATATTAACCACCTTGCCTGAACTTCTTAATGCCCCTGTTCGTGAAAGACGTGATATTGTTTAATGCCCCACTTCGTGAAACACATGTACATAGGACTGATTTTCTTAAAGCCCCACTTCATGGAACAACTCTTGCCTTTCAGTCGCATCTTCGATTTCGATATAGTGCTGATCTCTATTTCACATGATAATCTGCCTGTATAAGCAGACAATGTCCTCCTTCAGAGGTATTCAAAAGAACCAATCATTCAACAATGCACCACATCCATATCAAATTAGAATAAGAAATATAGACACTTAACAAGAAAACAGCTAAAAAAAGGTGGGGGATTTTGCAAGTTCTAACAAAATAATCAGCACTTTGTCAATTTAATCCACAGGAACAACAACGAAACCATCTCACATGATGAACCGCTACTCATAATCTTTACCATCACTCAAAACTCATCTGCCCCATATCACTTGAAAGTTTTTTCAATCATAATTATGAAGAAATTGGCATGTATCAGGGAAATCTACTATACCAGAAAGGAAATAACATTCACTCATTCAAATTCACCTCCCCAGAAACAGTGCTATCAAAAGCAAAAGAAGCATAGAGAATTTAAAAAAAAAAAAAAAAAAAAAACATCGGTGAAGCTAGATTTAGAACGCAAACTACAGACCAAATAGCATTTCCATTACACGACCAATCGAAAATCTCGAGAACATTTCAATTATTAGTGGAAGGTGAGAATGCCCTAAAAGGAAGAATCATTCACCCCATTGGCCCATTCCCCGTCATTTTCTGCACTGCTCCTTAATTTTGATTTTTTACATTGATTTTCTGCGCCGTTTCTACGCTTGTTAATGCGCTTATACTGTGGTGATTGATTGAAACCCAAATTGAAATTGAAATTGAAAAGAGGGGTTTAGGGTTTGAAGAATGCTTACAGAAAGGACGGAAGAGAGTGGGCAAGTGCAGTTTGCAAGTTGCAACTACCGCATTCCCTGCACAGGGCTCAATATATTATTTTAAGAGAATAAATCTTTTTTGTAGCCCTTTTATTGTTCTCCAATTTTATATTTATTTTTATATTTTACTACAATTTTTCTTCAATATAAATGTGCGCTATTTTGTACAGTAGTAATCAAATACCTATTTTGTTGCGTGTTTGAAAAATATGAACAAAATATATTATATATATTTACAACGTGTTAGTTTGTAGATTTAACGGTGATTATATCGATAACTTTATTTAAATTTTTAAAGTTGGTCCAAGTAATTTTCTTCCGGACAATGATCTAAATCCAAAACTTCAAAATAGTTCAAATCCGATTTAGATGAGTGTGTTACAAAATAAAAATTCTATTGAAATTTTTGTTTATTAATGTTTTTCTTAATTAAGAATTCAAGACACAATTTTAGATTATATTAGATAAAAAGTTGAGTATTCATTTCATATTCTTTATCGGATGAACAATCCACCTTCATATCTTATTAATCCATTATCCACCGATCATCTATTATTTGGTTATTTCATTTTATATTTATTTTTATATTTTGGTAAACTTGGAAGAATATGTTTTGTAATATTTTTATATAAAGGGATATGAGTTATACTTATTTAATCTCCCAGGGGATGTATATATAAATTAGTGCAAAAGATATAATTTATAAATATTACCGCATTAAATTATCGATTGCAGTATAACACATTTTTCTCTGGACTACAATCTATATGTGTATTTATTTTCCAATTATCTTGTACAAGGTAATAAATTTGCCATTTGGGCCGGGTAAGAACTATTTGGGCCAGGCCTAAATTTTTCTTTATTGTAAAACTTGAAATCTTCTTAAACATGGAATACTACATCAAGTCCGTTCTCACTGGTAACCCCTGCAAAACTATTGTGTTTGTAAATAGAAATTTATTATTATTTAAAAATAAATTTCATATTAATATAATTATTTTAGACATAGTTACTAAAATTATAATAAATAAATGAGTAAATAGTATAAAATAATGTCATATTAGTTAGAAATTTTAAAACATAAATGAAAAAAATAATAATTATATAAAAAATTGAAGTAAAGTGAGATAAGTAAAAAAATGTAAGAGAATAAAACAAATAAAAAGAAAAAAATGAGAGTAATATAATAGATGAGATAATTCAATTCCTAAAAAAAGAAAATATATATTTATGTATTATATAACTTTACTAATAGTAGTGAGAACGTGTGGAGTCGTGGATACTAACATCTGTGACTTTAGTTTTATGAAAATATTAATTCTGACGTAGAACTTTTGTCCCGTGAGCATTGTTAAACTGAGTTTTGTTATCATTATTAAACTAGCGTGTACCCCGTGCTATGCACGGTAATTATATATCGTATGTAATTTATAATATTAATTATAAATTTATTAGTGCAATACATAAAATCTATAATTTTTGCCAAACCAATTAAGCAATTAAGCCTATGCATATCATATCAATGTAATATTGATATGTCTAACAATTTCTTTAATGGAGTAATTCAAATAAACTAATTAAGAAATGGTCTAATTAAAAAATATTTAGTTTTGATTTTAAAATGTTAGTGGGTTTTTATGAAAATTGTGTCTAATTTAATTATTTCCAAATATAACTAACCAATTTTTAAAAATCATCCATGATTTAAGGGAGTTGCAACAATAATGTCATTTGACATATATTTGAAACATAATTTGACATAATTGTGTCCTATATTATATAGTATTGATAAATATAATCAATTTAGTTCTTATCTAAGAGAATACATAAGGTAAAACTTTTACTTCTATTATTGCTTCAAAGAAAGAGATTTTTTTGAAATAATATGAAACATAATCGAGTTTTAATTTTCTTATATTTTTAAATTATAGGATTTATTTTAATAATTATCATGTTTTAGTTGCATATAAATGATAAAAAAAAATTAGACTTCTTTTAGTATGTGCTAATATTTTTTAGTATGATAAGAATGATCTTTGGATGAATGAAATTGGCTAGCTGTACATAACTTAATAAGTATAAAAATAACTAAAATTAATAATTTTTAGTTGTTAGTAAATTAATTTTCAAAAAGCACAATAATAATTTCAAAATAATTATTTATGATAAACAATTACGATTTTTTGGGTATATAAAAGAAGAAGAGTTCTCACATATTACAAAGTAATAAAAATTAAAGAGTATAATAGAACTTGGAAGAATATAAATTTTCTTAACAAAAGTTAAAAAGCGAAAAAAAAAAAAAGTTTTTAGATTAAACTCATATAGAGAAATTGGTAAATACACTTTAAATCAATACCTTTTTTGTTTTTTTGGTCTAATTAAATCAATACCTATTGGTTTAAGTAAAATATGAGAAATTATTAAATTTATACTTTTATCAAATATGTAATAACAAACATAAAAATGTGTAATTTTTCACAAATAATATGTATTGTTGGATCAAAATTTGTATAAAATTATCTTCTCATGGATGACGGATCGTACCTAAAAAAAATTCAAAAAATGAGATATTTCTTTATCAAAAATTGAGAAAAAGACTATAATACAAAAAATATACACAAATAATACATAAATTGTCACTAAAACAAATGTATAAGGTTACCTTATCATAGAGCGTATTTGCAGAAAAATTTCAAAATGAGATATTTCTCTATCAAAAAATTGAAAAAAAAAAATATGACATAAAAAAATACAAATATTACATAAATTATTATTGAACCAATATATGTATAAAATTACCTTCTCACGGATGGTACCTGAGCAAAAACTTCAAAATAAAGTTTCTCTATAAAAAAAAAAAAAAAAAAAGAGATGAATTAGTATACAAATAAACACCATAAAAAATTAAAATACAAATATATTGTGAACCATTATCACCGTAATATATGATGTATAGTTTAAGAACAAATCCAATAATCAAAGAAAAGATTAGTCGGAGAAGATATTATTGAGTTACATTCTGCAACACCTCCCTAAAATCAATAAGAAGCAAAAAACGTTAAAATATTCATCAAAGTCGCAACAGAAAAATAAAAAATAACACGGATGAAAATCAAATAAGAAAAGGTCAAAAAAATGCTTAAAAAATAAGTAGACAAAACAACATCTATAATACGCACCTCCTAATATAATGAAAATAGAGCACAAATGTTAAAATATTCTGTAACTTGTAAATATACAAAATAATTTTGAACTTAGAAGAAAGAAAAAATATATTCGAAGAAATATCAAGAAATCGAAGAAGAAGAAGAAGAAGAAGAAGAAGGAGAAGAAGAAGAAGAAGAAGAAATCATCGAAGAAGAAGAAGAAGAAATAGAAGAAGAAGAAGAAGAAGAAATAGAAGAAGAAGAAGAAGAAATCGAGGAGGAGGAGGAGGAAACACCAAAAAAAAAAAAACTGATTAAAAATATTATTTATAGGCAATTAGGCATGTAAATGTAAACATTCAAACTGCAAAAACTTTCCTAATTTAAAGTAGTAATTATCGGGGATGATTTGTAACAAATCTTAGATAAGATTTGTAGAATATTTAATGTAAACAATTAGTGTAAATTAATCATCATTAATTAAGGAATTTGGTAAGTATGACATAAAAAACCGATAACTTAACTATTTTAAAAAAAGTTACTAATAATAATTTTCTTAAGACAATAAAAAAGTTTAAAATTTTGAAAATTTAAAATTTGGTTAAAATTAACATAACTGGATCAAAATAAACTCTTAGTATATATATATATATATATATATATATGAAAAGCTATACTATATAAATAATTTGTACTACATAAATTTTTAATTTTTGAAATAATGCATTCTAAATAATGCAATTTTTTTTTTCCACGGGGGTTCATCCTATTTTATCATATATTGTGTATGTATATTTACTAAAAAAGAAGTTAAAAAAAAAGTTAATCTCCTTAATTAATATCTACATATATTAGGTTTGTTTCTAATTAATTGAATCAGTTAAATAATTAAGATATTTATATTTGGATGTTTCTTTTATCATGTGGGATCAATTAAATACTTGACATAAATAAAATATTATTAGTTGAATTTTTCTAAATTTATAAGATTAATATGTTAATTAATACAATTTGACAAATAAGTAAAGTACTAAAATATTAAATATTGTGGAAAGTTCATTGCCCAATGAAATAATTTTTAAAGTATTGACATATTTTGGTCAAAATACACCATTCCTATATATAATTGTGTACTAATATAATTAAGGATCTTTTATAAATTTATCCATGATTGGCATAATTTTCCATTAAAACTCCATTTGACATAATTTTAAATATATATTAGAAAAATAAAAAATTTAACATTTGATATAAAAAGCAATTGATAATATTTATTAATTAAAATAAATTAATGAAGTTTTTTATAATAGATATAAATAGATAACATCCACCTAGAGATATTTATTGGATTTTTTTAATAATAGATTTATAAATAATATAAATCAATAAGCTTTTTTTTTATTAGAATTAAAATATTTCCAAAAAATGAGAAATAAATATTACATTTCATGAGTTTTATTACATTTTGAGCATTGTCATTAATTACATGACTTTTTCAATTTAAATTAAAATATATTTTTCTAAATTTATGCATACAAAATAAATCTTACCATAAATTGATACTTTAATTGAGATCAATTCCTAAAATCAAGGCACATATAAAATTTTTAAATAAATAAAATAAAATAATAACCATCAACCAATCACGAATTTTAATTTTAATTAAAAATTTCAAAAAAACCACAAAATTCCATTCAGTCAAAATCAGTTTAATTAGGGTCAAATACACCCTTCCTATATATTATAGTATAGATAAATACTAATAATAATATAATTAATAGCATAATAACCAACTAAACGCGCACAAAAGTAGCGACACTAGAGAAGCTTGTGGAAAAGTGTAATTATATTCCACCCAAGTAGGCAACTTTTAACGGTTCATATCCGTTTAATCAAAATTTTCGTTTTTGAATTTCTATATACACAAATAAGAAATAACACCATGATTATTAATAGATAAAATTTGCATTAAGTACTTCAACATAATACAGTGTTATTATTATTATTTTTTTTTTCTTTTGTATTGAGTGAAATTAAGAAGCAAGAATGATTATCCTCCAAAATAAAGACAAAAAACAACAATATCATACTAATTTAATAAAAGATTTTATTTTTAAAATTTATTTATAAGTAGAAGAAAAGTTCGATACATAATAGTCATGAAATATGAGTTTGGTAATTTGGTTTAATTTACCATAAAAAATCTGTTATTGAGAGAAGGCTCGTCAAGTTTTATTATCGAACAGAACATTTTTTTTAATTTCGATATGGAATATTAATAAATAATTTGAACGGGCGTGAAACCTGACAAAAATATATAAAATAAAAACAAAAAGAAAAGGAAGCGCGTAATTATAAAGGCATAGAATAAAGAAAGTAAAAAAGAATGCGACATAGACATAGGGAATTGTGATTAGTGAACAGTGATGATGATGATGATGCGAAGTTAGGTCATGCAATCTGGCACCGCCGACGCCGACCTGCAATAGTTTGCTGGCTATCGTGGCGCCACCGCAGCTGCCAGCAATTGCACCTCTTTTTTTCCCTTTTTTTTCATTCGCTTCAGATGTGTCCAAACACCAATATAAAATAAAATAGCACATTCCTATTTCTATTTCTATTTGTATTTGTATCGACAGAAAATCATAAGATAAGGCGGAATATTTGATGTGGTGCTGCTGCTGCTGGTGCTGGTGCATACCACCAACCTCTCATCTCATAACCTAACTTCATTACAACAACAACCACATCCATATTTATGTTTTTCTTCTTCCTTTTTATATAATAATTTACCCCTTTACCACATCCATATATTATTATTATTTGTACAAGAATTATTAATGTCTACGTATTGAAAATTTTCAATATTCTATTTTATTAAGCCCACTTGCCTTAATTAAAATTTTAATTTCGCCGTTCGATTGTTGTTTTTCTTATATTTTTCATAAATGGTCAATTTCCGACGGTATAAGTTGATGGGGCCGAGTCTTTGTTTGTATAATTATTTAGAGAACGTGGTTTGGTATGGTTTCTACTCACATGGGATGCTCACCTTCAATATATGTCATCTATTTATCTCAAAATACAAATGCTATAGCATATATGTCATCATGCCTCCTTCTAATATTTTTTATTATTCCCGTCCATAACACCAATCTTCAAATAATACATATTCATTTAGAATTTCACCTAATTTCGAAGCTAATAATTATAATCTGCCCAACTTTTAATTTAATAGTGGTGCTCGCTTGGATAAAATTACTATATCCACTATTTTGCAAAAATTAAGGCAAGGGTTGTCAGATCGGAAATTTTAGTGTGGGTCAATATTATTTAATTGTAATTTTCTATATTTACGAGATTACCTCTCTCAATATAGTTTTGCTTAATTGAATTCAGATTTTTTTTTTATGCTAGTCAACTGCTCTTGGTTCTCATTAAAAAACAAAATATGATAAATTTTTGTTTTTACTGAAGTTGTTATTAAAATTGTTATTACCATTAAAGCTGGGAAACATCGTTGCATATGCAACGGATTAGACTTTTGGTTTTCATTTGGCCCCTCAATTGACTTTATTGGGCTGCTCATCTTAATTTGTTCCTCCAAAAATAATTATTTCTATGGGAAGCTTCCATGGACTTTGTTAAAGTAGATTTTACTCCTTGCTAGGTTATAATAGCTAGCCGGTAAGGGTTGGCTGATTGAACCTGTCCGGAAAGTCCTAGATTACACCTTAGGCCATCTTATACTTAAAGTCGAGGATATTCCATCTTTTCTTTTTCTCCGAACGAATAAATATCCATCGTCAAATTAGAATATCTCTTAACTCCACGATAATAAATAATTTGTTTGTTAAATTATAATGATTTGTCAAGTGGGACAACCCGAAAATTTCAGACCCAAAATTTATATTTGGTTGGGATATAATAGGCGTGAATACTTACACAAAAATTAATACATTAAATTTTCATGTTAAAAAAAGAAGAACTTACATATGTTTCCGCATCTTGTTCCACAAGATAAGAAAAGGTGAATATACTAAACTCTATTCAGTCATAAATAGGGATTCCATGTCAATTTATTGCCACTTGTCTTTTGCCCGTGAAAGAAACACCTCCATTGATGTGTTGAATAAAAGACGCGATCTTAAATGTAAATCTCGAGATTCTCGAACGACATGATGTCCAATTTGATTTTATATTGATGCATATTGTCCGATAAGATTTAAATTCAACCATACAAAATTACAATGTGCGGATTGTCTTTATTCTTCTATGGAAAACTATTGGTTCGGGGGGACAATGACTTTCGCAAAATATCAAATTTTTTGGCCTATAAATCGAGAAGAATGAAGATAAATTATTTGTTGTTTTATTGTATTTTTTTAAATACTATGCGGATGGTGTTTTTTTTTCTTTGAGTTAACTGCACCAAACCCCCTTTGTTTGTTTGAATTTACAAAAAAAATCATATATTACAAAAATTAATTCAAAAAACCTTATGTTATTTTAATTTTTATACACCGCCCCCTCACTCCATTTGGTCAACTCTTAAATGTTTTAATCCTAAAATACCCTTACTTTATAAATTAAAATAATATTAAAATATACATATTATATGTATTAAATATATAGATATCATAATTACATTATTTTAAAATATACATATTTAACATATACATATTATATTAAAAAATAAAAATTATATAAATGTTAAAGATCGCTTTTTGTATTTTTAAACAGATATGAATGAATAATTATTTTTAAAAATATTATTAATAAATAAAAAATACATAGATATTATTTATATATTTTTATTAAAAAAAATATATATATATATATAATTACTTATACATATATATACTAAATAAATATATACATATATATTTATACTATATATTATATTATATAAATAAAAAAACCTATTACCACCCCACCCCCTTCCCCCTTCTTCTTCTTCCCCAAGAACCACCAACTCCCCCACCAACTCCTTCCCCAAGCCCCCACGCAGAACCACCACCTCCCCACCATCTCCTTCCCCAAGCCTACGCAGAACCACCACCCCACCATCTCCTCCCCCAAGCCCACGCAGAACCAGACGCCGCCGGCCTCAACCCCACCCCCATCACTCTCTTCCTTTCCCACCCAACACCAGACAACCGCCGCCCTTCTCCTCCCTCGATCCGCCGCCGCTCCCCTTCTTCTTCCTCGATCCAGCGCCGCCGCCGTTGCCCCTTTCCCCTTCCCCGATTCACCACCGCCGCCCCACTCTTCTCCTTCCTCACCCAGATCCACCCAAAACTTTCTCCTTCCTCTGCCTGGAGATGCCGACGAAGACGATGGAGCCGGCGACAATGGTGGATATGCCGGCGGTTATGGTACCGTCATATATATATATATATATATATATATATATATATTATATGCATATATATAATTTAACATATATACTACAGGGGTAAAATTATCTTTTTGTATGAAAAACTGATGAAAAATTCAATCCCAACCGCAGTCAAGGCGCGTGTAGTGCTACAAGGTTTTTTTTTGCCAAAATTTGAACAAACATAAGGTTATTTAGGTGAATTTTTATATGTTGAGGTTTTTTTTGATCTTTTTAGCTAACACAAGGTAGTTTCATGCAATTTTCTCTTTTTTCTTTTGGTACAGATTATGCTAACAATGTTAGATATACTATACTAATTAACAACGTAAAATGTTATGACTTATGAGGCAATTAAACTACTTTGCCTTCCTGAATTCAGGATTATTTCAAGAGGTAATTAAACTATTAGTTGTTTTTTAAATTTAAAATTACTTATACATATATATATATATCAAATTTTAAATTTCATAACGAGTCGTATTATTTATTAAATTTAACAACAAATCTAATGACTAAACTAGTGACTATAGCCCACGTTGAATGTGTTACATAACAATTTGGTGATTAAACCTATAGCACCCCGAGCAGTGGGTACCACATCCCCGCACTATAGCTCGACACGTGTAACGAAACAAGGACTCCGCATACGCACCAAACCATAGCGAACGGGAGACAAACAAAATCAAACTCCTAGGCTAGGCAGTCTAGACCCTAATATAGAGCAAGCAACAAAACAAAACAAATACGGAATCAACAGGATCTATACATACATGCATATCACGAATATCATTTAAAACAAATATACATGTTAAGCCACCACGGCCAATTTAAATCATATAATTCTCCAAATTCAAGTTCATGTACATATACAAGCTTACACAAAATATCAAAGCAATAATGTAAATATGCAACATGCCAAGGACTCGACTACAAAATCGGACTCAAAAGACTCAAAAGAAGACCGCCGCCTAGCACGAGCCACGACCTGCACCTGCAAACTTAAGAACAAGGGGGTAAAAGAAGACAACAACGAGGGTCAGTCCTAGAGACTGGTGAGGGGGGCTAACACACTTACACATATACTTATAGAGCAAAACAAGTATCAAATCGTGAATAATCCATGAACCGGGAATGATTTTTACACACTACAACATTTCCCGTTATGTATTAAAAGTCCATTCCCGTTTCGTAGACTCATGACAAGTTAACTCGACGACTACGAGTTCTCCAAGCTCCTCATATCAAGACAAGATCAAGTCAAGCAAATTCAAATTAAAACAATCCTACCTCATACTTCGGTGATGGAAGGGTCGACCAACACTTAACCATCCGTGCAAGCAAGTATGTATGGGTCGTGAGTTTTGCGACACTCATGCCCGAAGACTACATCCCCCACCAATCTCCTAGTGGGCTCTGGGTTCATCCTTTCAAGTGGAAATCATGCACAGGAGGTGAGTCCGGCGACCCCTTAGCCATCCCGGATGCTAAGGTCATTTTCTGGCAAAACCCACACGCACGCTTCAAGCCTTTTCAAAACAAAACAAAGCATAACTTATATACATATAAAACGTTTTCAAGATCTTTAACAAGCGAGACAAGCCCCCTCAAAATACATATCAAGCATGTATCTATAATCTATCATATATTATACGCATTTCGTATACAGGCTTCAAAAACACGTAGGGTAGTAGGTCACTTGAACTAAAAGAAAGAAAACCTCACCTTGACGAATAAACCGAACAAAACAAGTCCAAAGCGCATCTACGGAGCGGCTCCACACCACGAGCTACTCCACACGGGCAACTAAACACAAGAGACAAGATTAGACTCAATAATGAACAATATATACGCTCAATGCATATGATGCGATGCACTTCACATGACATGTTCAAGCTAGGACATATTAAAGCACTTAACAAATTAGAACGAGTAAATAATTAAAGGAGAATTAATTCTTTCAAGGACTTTAGAATTAATTCACCAATTAATTCTAACGGGCTAAAATTAATTCTCCAATTAATTTCATTTGGCTATATAATTAATTCTCCAATTAATTATATTAGGGATATATAATTAATTCTCTAATTAATTATATATTGGCTTTATAATTAATTCTCCAATTAATTATATTTGGACTTAATAATTAATTCTTCAATTAATTAACACATGATCCAATTCGTTAATTGGAGCCACGTGTCCAAACGCCGCTCTCGATGTCCACACGTGTACTTTACACTGTGGTCTCGTTTCGATCAACTATTTGATCTTTCCTCAATACCCTTTGAACCCGGTATTTGTGTGTGACCCTCTAGGTTCAATTTCAGTTAGCAGTGAGCCAAATTAATTAATACACTTATTAATTAATTACCTCATAGATCACACGACCATAGTCTAGCAACAGGTGTGTGGCCCCTACCCGAAATGTGAATATATATTCGAAAGAACCTTTCAGTCAATGACATCATGTGGGATACGATCCTCCTACCATCCTATCTCTCTATTAAAATCTAGGGCATGAGAATAGGGAGAGCCCTACTAATCTTAATCTTAAAACAAAGTTCACTTCATATTCCATTTGATCTCAATCCAAGAAAACCCCATTTTCTTGATGTCTTGATCTAACCACCTTGCACAAGGATTTTAGGATGGAATCATGAATGACTTGTGTAATAAGAGATCTTCTTGCCTACAGAAAGTGTAGGTCCTTTATTGATTCCAACAATTCTCATATGCTACTTGTGTAATCCCAACATAGGCCGTCGTTCAGGTGTCTATATGGCGACACCCTTTTGAGACTATATCAAAGATTACAGAGTTAGCTCATATGAGACAATGTGGAATCTCAAGTCTAAGGATTAATTCCTCACGTCATTGACATGTGAGATATTTCCTAATCTGGAAGTTCTAGTAACGTTCTTTCCCATTTAGGAATCTTCTCACGCGGGGCACCCTCAGTGATGAAGTTCTTGTAACTATCACCCTTATGTATTATGAATGCATCAACCTATGCACTTGTCACCTCATGAAACCGGGTGATCTTTCTTAAGGACATAACTACATAAGCAAGTCTCAACAGAGGCAAAGTCTACACTCCCACTGTCTGTCGGCCTCATTGACTTGGAGAAGTTTCTAATCCTCGCCTATGGAGTTAAGAACTTATTTCATGTGTCATTCCCATAATGACAAAGTTCTCAACGGCCTCATCGGATTAGGGGAGTTCTAGACATGCACACGTAATGGAAACACTCAAAACACGTATTGGCACATAAGAAGTGTTCGCCTGTGATTATAATCATTCGTATATTATTCAAAGATTGTCTGTGATATAGGGAAAGTCCCAAAGCATAACAGCTTTCTAGGACACTATTCCCAATAGTTTCATGCAAAAATTCCCACAAAAACCTCCCCGAATTCACCCGTGATAGCAAGGAAACAAGATGTGCAGATTTCTTCATCAAATTTTAACCCCAAACTATTCATATTTCAAGCTTCAACAATGGTGGTTCTTCATATACACAAGGAGCACGAAATCAAGGCAAAAGAAACAAGTCATAGAAGTTTAAATGATCATATAACAATCAACAAATTCCAAAGAAATCAACTCATGATCATGGATTCAAGAATTCAACTCCAAACCTAACTATTCATGATCTTGATCATAGCAAGGCCAAACCTTAATCAAAATATGCAAGTGATAGCTTAAAAGAAGCAAAAGGAATTGGGGAACAAGAATCCGTTCTTACCTCTTGAATCGGAGAAGAAACGAGGAAGATACGAGCTCATAAGCGTAAGGGGATGAATAGTGCCAAATCTTCTTTTTGTCTTCTCATCTCAGCTGCTTCTCTCTCTTCCTTGGTGCTGAGTTCGAAATGGGGGTTGGGTTACGGAGAAAGTAGGTTTAACCACGGTCAAGTGGGTTCAAGTTTGAGCTCATTTGATTAAGAAATGAGCAAGATATGGCCAAAACTGTGAAGGGTGTGAAGGGTGGCAGATCTGCCCAAGACTCACGTTTCGGGCAAATTTCAGATGTTCAAACGGGTTTAGGAAAATACAAGTCTAGGTTTACTAGATCCGCATTTTCGATACGAGTCTAGTGTAAGTTTTGGAATTTGAATCTGAATTTCCGAGTTCGAGTTATGCCTTCCGGAACACAAGGCGCGCTAAATTTTAAGGGTTAATTACAAGTCCCCCCCTCCCCCCGTCCTTTGGCCCTTGGGGCGGATTGCCCCCTAACCTTTGAATCCGGGCGATTTGCCCCCTAACCTTTGAAAAATCGCTCACTTGACCCCTTTGAAAAAACTTTAACAAAACATATTTGTACGATGCTGATATCAAATGTGTTGATATGATATATCAAATTGAAACTCTCGACACAAGGAACACAACAATAGTCTCGAAATCAAAATCTGACAACCGACGAAGAAGAAATCATCGGTCAAAGGTGACGCACGACAAACGAAGTGTTTGACGGCTAATAGGGTCGGATGGGGTATGGATTTTGTTCTCCTTGGAGAGACGAGCACGATGACGGTGGTCTTGGAACTTGGATCTTCATGTCAAAGGAGAAATCGATAGTCAAACTTGGTCAAATGGGTCAAGTGAGCGATTTTTCAAAGGTTAGGGGGGGGGGGGGGGGGGGATTTGTAATTAACCCAAATTTTAATTAGGCCCTTAAGTCCCAATTAACACAAAACGGTTTAAAACCGTAACAAACGAACTCAAAAACATGCAACGAACATAAAAACGCATTCATAACACATAAAACTCATGCATGGCAAATTCTCACAAAAATCAGAATTAAATTCCGAGGCAAACGGATCAAGTTCAGGAGCAAACATGCATATACGAACAAAATTCATAAATTCAAATATAGTATTTATTTCAAATAATATTCAAAGTAGCATATAAATAATAAATTAAACACGTAATTGCATAAATAAATAATTTAAATGCACATATAGCTCACTCATGACGTCATACTTGTATGACCGAAAAGTCGGGGCGTCACAAAACCCTAACAGTGGAACTACTAACCATAATTGGGGTTGAATGTTCTTGTATAAAAAAAATTGTATCATTTTTTGTCTTTATTTTGGGTTTAGACGATTTAAAAAAAAAAGTGATTTGTAATTCTAGAGTTCTGATAATCCACTAGTTTTGAAGAATTTATATTTTCGAAAGATCAATTAATAATATAATTCAATACAATATTTTAGTGAAAAAAAATTAAAATATTATGTATAAATACGGAGTGGAGCGAATTAAATATTATTCTGCTAATAGTGGTTTAATCTTGGTAAAAAATTAATATTTCCACAGTTAATTGCAGTGCATAATAAAAATTATTTTATTTTTATTATATATTTTATTTATTTCGTTTCAAAACAGAGATTGTTTAATGATATTATTATCATATTTAGCATATAGGAATTTGAAAAAAAAAAGGAAAAAAGAAAAAGATAAAATACGATTCGTTATCCGCGTTTGGAGAAAATACTTTAAATTCAATTTTCCTTTTCTTGTCTGTAAAGCTAAGATTCGCATCTTCATCATATTTACCCCCAAAGCCAAAGGGGATACCGTACATGTATGTCTAAGTGTAACCCTCATCCATCATGATCATGACAATCATCGCCATCATACCCACATCATCATCATACCATAGGCATAGTACTATAATCCCAAATATAAACTCGCGGTGGTTAGGAAACCCAAAAAAAAAATCATATCACTCATAATTGGGGAGGGCGCTAGAGAGAGAAATTGTGGCATCTCTGGGTTTCTTCTCCTTAGGTTATGCCTTTTCCGCCACCGGTAATCTTCCCGATTTCATCGCCACTCTATGTTTTGTTTTTTCTCTCTCTCTGTATTTGCTATGTTGTTGATTGTGCTGATGGTAGCTTCGTGTGATTAGATCTGCTCTCGGTTTCCGCCGGTCTTGGATTTGTGTTTAGGGATCTGGATTGGCTTTTTCTGGATTAGTTTAGGGGTAGGGATTTGGATTTATTTTTGTTGGTTGTTAATGTTTTATGGATTTGTTTTGGATTTATGGTATGCCGTTTGTGTGATGTGTGTGAACGAGCCAGCCAATCTTGGTTTTGTGGTGGAAAATAAATAATGCTATATTATTGTTGAAGTAAGGAATTGAAACTTGATTGGTTTTGTTGTTTGTGAATTTAATCTTTTTGACTCTGTCTTTAATTTTATAGGTTTTTTTGGGTGTGTGAATCTCGCTTTTGAGAAGGTTCCTGTTGTTTATTAGATTGTTGAGGTATATGAATTAATGCGATGACATGTTTTTCTTCTATGTTGCTGATGATTTTATGGGGTCTTGTGCTTTTCGCTTTTGTAATTAGAGCTTGGGAACCATCATTTTGTTATTGCTCTGGTATTAATTAGCTCTAGTAGGAATGCTAAGGTTTTCTGAAGGGGACAGAAGATATATACTTTATTTGCAATTTATGAAAGTATTTATCTAATTTCATAGAGCCATTCAGTCTAAATGCTGCATAAATCATGTAGTTAAACAGTATCTTATATTGTATTCCCAGTTGAGAATTTGATTGGTTTTCTGGTGTTTGCTATCAGTATGTTATTGAGATTGATGCAGACTTGCAGTGGAATTAATTATGGAAAATTGTAGTTTTAATATAACTGACAAGTTTCACAATTTTTGAGATAACTTTCTCATGTGTATATTTTTGTTATACATGAGGTTTAGCTATATTCTCATCCTGTATGTCTGATGCTTTTTTCTTTCTTTTTTTTTTTGTTACATGTCCCCCTTAAGGTTTGTAACTCACAGCATTCTTTCTCCTCGATGATGTAGGTTGTGTTAAACTTCGATTTAAAAAGATTAATTTTATCTAGGACATGGAGCAAGTTCGCATCTGGTCAGATTGCTACCGGCACCGGGTTTTTTCTTTCCAGGAAGTTCTCGACTGGCGGTTTCTTGTCCTTGGAGATTTTCTTCTTGTTTCCTTTGTCAATTGCACTTAGTGAAAAGCTTTTCTCAAGTGATCTGGACAGGAGGCTGAATGGGTATTTGTTATGACATAGATGTTGATTCTTTAGTGCACCATTACACGTGAGTTGCCTGCATCATTATATAGTGGACGTTGTTTATGCTATCACTTTGGGTACACTTTTAATCTTACTGTGCAATTCTAATGTTGATAGTGCATTGTTGATGAAACATCGGTTTTGAGATCCTTTGAGAATCAGTTTGTGAGGTACTTTATAGTATTTAATTCTGTTTATCGAACACTTGATTATGTATTGATTATTTAAGATAATGATCACTGCATGATTTTTTATTACTTCCCCTTTTTTTGAATGCAGGGCTGAAGTTCTCAAAGAAAGTTTAATCTTTGTCAATAAGTATTAGATATCTGTTTTCAGAGTGATAGTTAATTAATTCAGTCATCATTTGCGTTTTTCCTGATGGGCTGTTGATGGTGGTGAGATCTGGTTGGCTAAAAATTTGCATTAGATTCAATATCATCTTGGAGAGTGATGTCTAGAAGCTTCGGTTGACGATCCAATACGTCATCTACCTTGCAGACCTCAGCAGTATCAATCAGTTCCGACCAGTACCAGGATGTTCCATAGTTTTGCATATGCACCACCTTGTCTTTCATTTGAAGCCTCTGATCTAGTATACTTTATGAATAAGGCTGTGAAGCCCATCCATCATATTCATATTGGTGGTGGATTTTACTGAATCAGCCACCCGTTCTAGTTTTTTAGTGCTTACAGTCGTTTAGAGAACCTGAAACTTCAAATTCCCTCTTCGACACATCAGTTATCCAGTAAGCATCTTCACGGGCATCAAAATTGCGAAAATGGACAGGTGTGCTTAGTTTGGAGTTTCATTTTATTTAAATACTTATGCAGTTTCATTTTATTTGGATTCAACCATCATAATGGCAAATGCAGGTACAAAGTCATTAAGGAAGTTGGTAATGGCACTTTCGGGAGTGTGTGGCGAGCTCTCAGCAAGCAGTCTGGTGAAGTGGTACGCATATCATTAGCTTAGATGTCTCTCCCTTTTCAATTGAACAAGCTTCTTTGTTTTTAATTTTTCTTTTTTTGAAGTTGAGAACTCATGAAAATATGAAATTCTAATTAACCTGAGAAATTACTTGTACAGGTTGCGATTAAGAAAATGAAGAAAAAATACTACTCATGGGAAGAATGTATAAATCTCAGAGAAGTGAAGGTGAGAATTCTTTTGTTTTTGCCTTGGTTCATTGTATAAGCTTACTTATGTGCAATATAGATGACATGGTTTCTCTTGCCAGTCACTGAGGAAAATGACCCATCCAAACATTGTAAAGCTCAAGGAAGTTATTAGGGAAAATGATGTGTTGTACTTTGTGTTCGAGTACATGGTAAACATTCATCCTTACCTGGCTTTGTGCTCTTGGCAGTTCGTTGTTCAATCTAAATATATGCGGTGTTCTAAATTTTCAGGAATGCAACCTCTACCAGCTTATGAAGGACAGAAGGAAATTCTTTTCAGAGAGTGAAGTGAGAAATTGGTGCTTCCAAGTATTTCAAGGGCTTGCTTACATACATCAACGTGGTTACTTTCATCGTGACCTCAAACCAGGTTGTCTATTGCATTTTTGCTTTTTTGTAGTCTTTTGTCCTATTATTGTTCGAGCATAGACATCTATTGTGATTATATTGTTGTAGATTGAGTAATCACTTCTGAATGTGCATTTTTGAATTCTATCAATTATTGCTAACTGAAGCGTTTTACTTTATTGATGGCTTGAAACAGAAAACTTGCTAGTATCGAAGGATACCATAAAAATTGCCGATTTCGGTCTTGCTCGCGAGATCAATTCTCAGCCTCCTTTCACTGAATATGTCTCGACCCGGTGGTGGGTGGTTATCTCTTGCATTCTGTCTACTTTCGCTCTATTTTATGATGATCTTAGAAATTATTATTTTACAGGTATCGGGCCCCTGAAGTTCTACTTCAGTCTCCTACATATGGTCCTCCAGTTGGTAAGTAGATCGTAAAACACTTTTAAACTATATTTAGGAGTCTTTTCTGTGAAATGCTTGACAGTTTCTTTCTGTGTCAGACATGTGGGCAATGGGTGCAATAATGGCTGAACTCTTCACACTTCGTCCTCTATTTCCGGGTTCAAGGTATAAATTGTCTGCCATGAGAGGTCCATTTGTTTCTTACTTGCTTCTTGGGAGTATATTTGCATGAAATTGTTAGTTGGCCACATTTAGTTTGGACCTTCATTAACACCTTAAGCTTCTTAGCTTTGATATCTGTATCTTTGCATATTGTTAACTCAGAAATCACAAAAAAACCACTTTGTTAAGTGTTATTGATGCACCTTTAAATTTGGTGCAGTGAGGCAGATGAGATTTACAAAATATGCTCTGTAATAGGCAGTCCTACCAAGAGTGAATGGTCCAAGGGTCTTGAACTTGCTGGTGCCATCAATTACGAGTTCCCACAAGTGAGATTTTGATGTTCCTTAAGCTTCCCGATAAATGATTTGTCAACTGACCATTTCTATATTATTGAATAAATATTCTGAACATGTGGTCTATCTGTGAACTTTTTATAAACTAAAAAATTTCAAAACTGTTGAAAACTAATAAGCTTCAAGTTATTATATTTTCGAGAGATAGTCATGTTACTTCAGTGTTTGGAGTTTGTTAGTTATTTATGATAAATGCGATCCGACCATGAATTTATTCTTTTTGAAGTTTGCTGATTTCTATTAGATACATTTGTTGGATTGTCAGCAGTTTCTTTTATGTTATTGACTATATTTAACTAATGTCTCTGCATGTTTGATGATGATTCCAGGTTTCTGGGGTTGACCTTTCTGTATTGGTACCAGGTGTTAGTGAGGATGCTATCAATCTAATCACAGTAAGTAGTCATGGTCGAAAATTTGAAAATTTCCCATTCTTAGTTTTCGTTTGGTTTGACATGCCTGTAGTATTTCTTTTTACTTGAAGACTTGTGAAAACATATTCTTGGCGCTCCAAAACTTACATGCTCCTTTTCCTGCCTGTTCCAAATCTAGTCCCTCTGTTCGTGGAATCCTTGTGACAGGCCAACAGCCTCTGAGGTCCTTCAACACCCTTTCTTTCAGGTGGCTTACTCTTTTATCTTTTTCAGCAGAAATTCTTCAATAGTTCTGGCAGACATCCAATAAAGAGCCAACAGTACATTTAATGCAGTCTGACAAAAATAATTTTTTCATACTGTTGCAGAGCTGCTTCTATGTTCCACCATCTCTACGCCCTAAAGTTGCTGTTGCAAGAACACCTCCTTCTGGTTAGTTATCGCAAATTTCTTTATTATTGGTTTTAAAGTAATAGAACTTTTAACATGTTTAAGAGTTCTTGCAGCTGGAACAAAGGGGGTTCTCGAGCAAAACTATGGTAGGAGATATCCAGGCAGTTTATCAAACCCGAAGCCAACAAATAGTTTCTCTTCTGCCAGACCACAGGCACCTGTTAATTCAGGCGTGCAAAGGAAGCTGGACATGAATAATCAGGTAGACTCGAATAGCAAGTGTACCTTGCTATATGCGGAACATTAGTTCTTTGCACTTCCCATTTTTTTAATTCCATCCTGTTTATGATGCAGGATCCAACGAAAAATGACAAGAACTCCAAGAACTTTGTTAAGCCTCAACCACGTTATAGGCCACCGGGATTGAATGGCCCACGTAAGTATATACATATTACGTTTTCTGAAATTTATTACTGGCAGTTTTTCCGTTCAAATACATTGTATGAAAAAATTTCCTTCAGTTAAGAATGCTGTACATGTATATGAAACACAAATCTTTGTATTGTAATTTGTTGACTTATCATCTCACATATTTCAGCCGGTAACTTTGGAAAGGCACGTGGAGTATCTGACGCAGCTGATAAGTTGGCAAACTTGAAAGTGGGGTCCGGTAGGCCTCTTGCAAGGCCATCAGTGCCGCCTCCACCTATGAAGGCTGGAGGTTGGCATGGACAATCGAATTTGGGACTTGGACGATCACAAGATGCTCTTCCTGGAAGACCTTATATAAGGAAGGTGGCAGGCTGAAGACCTTATAACTATCTCAACTAGACAAGTTATATGTTCTCTATTCTCCGTGGTGTGCCTGGTTTGGAAATTTATGTTCTCATAAACGTCCGTTTGTTTATTCTGCTGTTATTTGTTTTCTGTATTAATGAAATATTGTGTTGTGGTTTTAACTTTATGTAAAAGTGGATTATTGTGGTACTATTTGTGTAATAAATCACTCGGGTTTGCTAATAAAATATTTGGGTTTGTTATAAGAGCCTTTGTCGTTAGCACATCTAAGCCTGTAATTGCTGATGCAGGCGAGGGGTGTAATTTTGTTACTTGCCTGGGCATATGTTATGCAATTGTGGATTTGAATATGGATAATGCAATTTTCGTTCGGAGTTTGTTGTAGGATTTTGACAAAGATAAATCCGAGGTCGTAATATTTTTGTGACTTGAGAACGCACGAAGTTGGTACAAAATTGAATTGTGTGCAAATCTTGAAAGTTGAAACTATCACTCCCCATTGATATCAGCACTCAGCAGTATATCTTATGCTCCCAAATATAAGCGATCTCTGTTTGTGTTCTGTATCAGTGCATTACAGATTTAAATGTAATTGGGAACGTTATTCCAAACAAAGCTACATATTTATACCACTCTCTCAAATGTTCGTTGTTGCTTTATGAAAGCGTAATTGTCTGAACTCTGACCTCCAAACTTGGGTTAGTCTTAATGCATGTTCATGGTCTCCATTTGGTATGAATTTGATAGTTACCTTGTCTGGTTGGAGTCTTGGAGACAAGTTGCTACACAGAGAACGACATTGGTCCCAATTTAATAATAATTATATACATTTTGTGATGTCTAGTTGTAGTTTTGTGATGCCTAAATGATATAAAGTCCAAGATCCATGCCGTGTTGACCAAGAGAATGCTTTGTTTATACAAGTTGAGGAGACAGATCAATTCTGTCATATAACTGAAATATCAAGAACCATGAAATGACTTGTCAACCAAGATCATGTATACCAATTGCACCAGAAAATAGGAAAAAGAAAGGCAGAGTAACGAGGAGCCTTCATACAAGTCTGGAAAACATGGTGTAAACCGCCATTAAACTACCTACAAATATAGCAACAAGGGAAAACGAAAGCTCTCTCAGCACTATACGCCTTTTTAAGCTTCAACATTTTTATAAACCGAGTTAAATAATATCCTCATCGAGTTATCCATCAGCCATATACGGCGACGTCCAGATGTTACTAGCATAGATACTGAGCTTGTATTCTGTCTCTGTTAGTTTCCCACCACAGCTTCGCATGCACCTCCCCAAACTTCTCACGGCTGAGTCACAACACAAACAAAAACTCATGTTATGTTGGGAAGACCACACAAGTCCAATAAATACATAACTAAAGTTACCTGAATCTAACACGCCGAAGCTCTCTTGTTCCATCAACAAGCTGTCTGATGGTGATATAAACTCCCGGTTCATCCTCCTCAATCCACTCCGACTCAATGTCACTAGCATTGCTTATAGAAATCGAAGCCTCATCTCTAGATGAGGTAGTTGTCCTAGAAGCTTCCACGGATGACATCTCCCCCTTGGGCCCACCACTCGAGCCGCCATGAAAATTTTCTGTTGGGAAACAATCTTTACTTCCGGTAGGTTTGTATCGCGGAGTCCACTCTTTGTTGAGTGATGGAGTCATATGAGGGCTCTCTCGTGCAGAACCGAGCTTTGAGTACGTTGAGTCTCTCTGCATTGATAACAAAGTAGTGAGTTTGTAATAATTCTTGATTTTGGTGATGGTTTACTCAAGGAAATGGATGTAAGACATACTCCATCTTCTGATCTGCCAGGAGTGTTGAGAGCTTGCTGGTTAAACCTCTGGACATTGTAGAGCTCCATTATTCTGTCATAGTTCTCGCCCCACCATCTCTGAGCTTGCCATTTGTTGAACATTTCCCGGCTTCATATGCATTAATATCAATTACAAATTGAAGTTCGTTAAGTAGGGTGTTTGCAAGAACGAATGTAAAGTAAAAGCTAAAGCTGTAAAAAGTCGAAGTAGTTAGTATTTGGAGAAAAAAAACATGAAAACACTTTCAAATAACAGCAAAACAAAAGCATTTGATCTAAAAGGCAATAGGTACCTAAAACGGATTCGTTTGAGATCATTTCCGCCTCGTGGGAGGGACACGAAAGTAATTTGAACACCGGGCTCCACTTGTGCTGTCCATTCTTTAGGTTGATCTTCATCTTCTATCACAACTTCACCGGTCCGGGCAGAGATGGATTCTACCCCCCTTGGGGTCCGGTCACCGCCAAATGCAGTAGTAAACCTTGAGTCGAGCCGAGCTCCATTATGGCCAATTCTTGCAAAATCCCAAGCTGGAGTAGAACTTGAGCTTCCAGGAAATGGAACACCTTCTGAAATTGTATCAAAATCACCTCTCTTGAAGCTTACTTGTGGCGCACTAGGCTTGCCTTTACTAGCTCCCGAGACCTTCAATGCAATATCTTTAATCTGTTCATGATCAAACAGTCGTTAGACCATAATGTGATTGCATAGCCGAATTTAAGACATAAATTATCAAGTTGCATAAGTTTTCATTACAGCATTATACCATAAAACAGCCATAGAGTAAACCAAACACCATTAAGTTCAAATTCAAGCTAAAAGAATATGAAACAGTAAACTAGACTTAATTAATCTTCATAAACAGATTAAACCATGCTGAATTCATGCACATATGTCTGCTGTTTTAGATAAAAAAATCTGATATGTCAACTTCAAAATCTGCACAAAATGCTAAGACTGTTCATAATCAGCCCTTTAAGCCTACACTCCCTCCCGGACACAGCTAAAAGGTTCTCCCTTTTTGCCTCAGGACCTCAGAAAACTACTGTATTAACAGTCTGAATGTATTTATATCTCATTTCCAACTAGTAATAGACTAGTCTTTAAAACTGAAGGGTCTTGCATTAAAAGAAAAGCTGCCAAATATAGTGCAATTGGCTCTTAGTGCAGGAAATAACAGGCTAAAATAGCAGCTGCTGCTGATACAGTTGATTATATTAATTATAAGACTGCAATCAGTACTTTGAGCCACCAACTATTCAAGATCCTTACAGAGCCACAGTTTTAGCGAGTTGTAGCACATTTCAGGACAGGAATTCAAACGTGGGCCATGTCAAAAGATGAGTCTTTTCTACACACATGCAGTGTTGTCTTTTCTGTAGACACCCACGTTAAGACTTGGCTCCAGAGTCCTTCTCATTTGTTGCATTAGTAAATGGAAATGATTCAAGAAAAGCATCTCACAGATGAAGGAAGATTAAGGATTAGGACCAATGTGGGACTATATTAAGGTGTGAGGACTCAACAACAGCAGCAATTCTTGCCTCATAAATGTGATGATTAAGCTAATGACTAAAGTAAGCTAAAATTTGATTCTCTTTTCAAATCTTGATATTCTGGATAGGTTTATGATGGGCCAATGCATCGCTTTATTCAGACCATGACACGAACCCCCGGCTCCGATCCCGATGCAATGAAGCTCTCCAACTTATGGCCATATAAAAAGAAGAGAATTTTTGTTTCAAGAATATCATAGGATTGAAGTTTTAGCTAAAGAAATTTGAAGTTGCTATTGGAGGGACCCTTGCGAGTTGCACGCCCAACTCGTGGTCATGTAGAGAATAAATTAACATGAAGAGGACCAGTACTGTTCGTCACATCAGAATAGTATATTTAGCTAAAAGGGCTGCACTCAATCAAGTTCATTAATGTGTGCCATTAAGAATGGTCAGCTTCAATGAAACTCTTGATGCAGAGTTGGGGTTCTGGCCGGATTCGAGTTAACAAGATCAAAATTTTGGTTAAAATGGTGGAAATTTTAGCAATTTAAGGAGGCAAATTTCTGTTTTTTACAAGAAATGAATGCTTAAAGAATATAGACTAAATATTTTCATGATCTGATGAGATTTTCATAACACCTGAAGTGTGTCTTTATCAGAAATAGAAACCATAGATATGGGATTTCTTTTATTTATATATAATTATCAAAAAATGAGGAACAGATCATGTGGCAAACTGAAAAAGGAGGGAAAGTTAAGGGTGGGTGAAGGTCCAAACATGTTGGGACCAAGATTTCGACACATGATCCGAGGTGTGGCGTGACAATGTCCCCTTCGATTTAAGTCCTTGTCTTTAAAACACCCAAATTCTTGCCCCCACTCACAAGAACCCTCAGTAGCCCTCTTCATATTTACAAGTTTTTCCTATCTTTTATACCAAATTCTATCTCAATCGTTAAATCTCTCCAACAAAACAACAATATTTCACGTACACTTGACCACTTTAGTGACTAGGTTCCATCGAACTGAACCACTAAAAGACTTATTCTTCTCGTATGTCCAGATATACTATTCGCAACATGTGTAATAATTTTGACACATCTTAGTTGTACATTAATTAAGCAAATAGCACACATAACAGGCATTTCCCATTTTGTCCTCACTCAACAGACGAAATGACCATTTTGCCCAAGGCCAGCCCCAAACCTAGGAGGAGAAGCTAGGGAGAAGTACAAACCCATAAACCAAAGAGATACGAAACTCTTGATGGGCCCCAATCCAATCTCAGAAGTGGGCCCCGCCATGGGAGGTGGGAAAAGCAACAGAGAGTATTGAATAGCTGTTTGCGTTTACGAAGAATGGGAAAAAGAAAAGTGGCAGAGATGATAAAGAACAAAGCCAAATTGCTAAACTGTGCTACCATGCTATATATATAGTATACCCTACGTACTACCATTCTATATACATACAAGCTATAGATACAGCAGGGGTGGCAGGAGTAGAACCTGCGTAGTCAGGCTTTTGACGGCGTCTTTGGCACTGGGCGTCCCACGCGGGGCATCCTCTCCGCCATCGTCCAGTCTTTGTTTTGAGCACGTAATACATGTCAACATCTTCACCTTCTTCTTCTTTCTCTCTTTATCTTTTTTCTTGCATGAGAATAAATTAAAGATGAGAAACTCAGATGTTGAAATTAGTAAGAAAATTATAGATTAGTTAAAGAAGGAAGGGGGGAAAATTAAATGGATAATGGGGCTCGAGAGTAGTAGGTGTAATGTTAAATATTAAAGGGGCCAATAATTGAATGCTGAAATCCCAAAGTGGACTGCTGTGTGCCCCGCTTTAATGCACACAACAGAATAAAGAAAATCCCCATTTTTATTTTTGCCCGATTTTCTGACACTATTTTTAACATCAACAACTCCGACCCAACTCAGCAACAATAATCATATATATATATATATAAATATATGTATGTATATGTAGAAATGAATGCAGGAATTGTGTCGAGTGGTGAAAGGTGCTGTTGAATGCATTTTCAGACAAAGGAATGAGCAACTAATCAACACTGTTCATAACAGCTGATAGTGACTTACTATATGCCTCCATTTCTACTCTCTCTCTCTCTCTCTACTCCTTCACAAATCACAACCTTAACTATCACAAGCACAGAACAAATCAATCCAGAATGATGCGAACAATATATGATTGAGATTTCTGTTGTGTGTGAAAAAAATAAAAAGATAATCTTTTTTACCTGAATGATGAAACTTTGGCAAGAACTGGAGCTACCCTTTTGAAATGGAGACGCAAAACTTCAAAGCCCAGAAGCCATGGATCATACAGAGATGAAAAGGGAGGACCTTTTTCCAAAATCCCAGTTCGGAAACACTCAAAACAACTGGAAATCAGCCGGAAAACTTATCAAATCCAATCCCTCAAATATTCTCCGGCGAGAAACGCCGCCGGCTGTTTCGGAGCTTCTTTTTCTCTTCGAAAACGGAAAATCTTTCTGATTCTTGGCTGCGGGTTTCACGTTTACATATGGTAATAAAGATATCACCACATATACATACATATATATATATATATATATATATATATATATTTGCCTCTCGTGCGTTTAAATGGGAACAAAACTGGGGAGTGGGGAATAAAGACAAGGAAAGAGAAACAAGTCTGAGGTTTTGTTGCGGTATTTATAGAGGGACGTGACGCCGTCATCTCCCGTCGTTATCTAACGGAAGGATGCATCAAGAGTTGTACATTATGCATCATTGTATTGTACCTTTCTGCATCCTCATCATTTTAATGTGGACATTCACAGTTAGGTGTCAATTTTCAATTGCAAAACTGGTGGTGGTGGAGATGGACAAGGAGGGCCCACTTGTCTAGAATGACACGTGTCGAGCATCCGTTGGAGGATAGTAACATGGTGGATGAATGGCAATGATGACTCGAATTTATATTTGGGTTTGCAAAATGGGTCACCAATTAAGCAATTGATTCTGAAAGATCATGAGAGCAATCAAATCATCATTCGTCCTTTCATACTTGTTTTTCTCTTTGCTTTTAATTTCATCTGTGGAATCTTAGTTTTTCTTTTTAAATCGTATTTTGATTCATTAAATTTATTATTCTAAATTCGATTCCTAGAATATTACGAGAAGATGTAACTGGTCATAGAATTAAGAAATTGTAAGTATCATAAGAATAGAATAAAATGATATATACATTATAACAAGAATAAAATATAAAAGTTATTTAAACATCTGACATATCGTACAATATTAAGTATGTTATTCAACCCAACACGATACTACATGCATTGATGCTTATAATTATTTTTAATATTAAGTATGTTATTCCACCCAACACGATACTACATGCATTGATGCTTATAATTATTTTTTTTCGATCTCTCAAAGTTTCCCCCCACCCAATTGAGTGAAGGACTAATCTCCCGAGGTAGCTGAAGGCGCTTATTGCGGGGACCTCTCCCAACGTAGTTTTTTATATCCACAAGGTTCGAACTCGAGACCTTGCTTAAGTGAACTCAAACCCCTATCCACTTGAGTCAACTGTCCGTTGGTATGATAAAAACACATTATATCTCAAATAAATAATGAACTAAACCATCTGACATTAAGATATAAACTCAAATGGATATAAAAGGGTAAGATCTCTTTTGGCGTGGGGCATCCAAATGACACCCTGGCTGTTTTACCAAATAAGAAAGAAAAAAAAAGGGGCAAATTAAAAAGAAATGACGAGGAGAAGCTTCATTCATAAATTATAACTACAATTGGTCCTCATGAAGGTATATACGATACACCATACGTAGTACAAGTGTTCGAAAAATCGGTTGTAATAGTAGATTGTTTATCCCATTCACGTGATAGATAATTCACTTTTTATTCAATATAATTCTAATTAGTATTATTAATTTTAAACTTACAAAAATATTAGTACCTACAAGTTTAAATTAGATCATTCACCTAACCTAACCTTACTTTCAATAGCAAACACGTTGTCAAGGGCTACGACAGAAATTAAAATTGTTGTCTAATTTATTCAAGTACATATATATATTATAAAGGTGGAACCGTCCACCTTAGGCGCCCCACACCTTGACCCGAGAGGATTGTGAGGGGGTAAATCACGATAAATCTCAATCTATTTTTCAAAGAAACAGTCCCGTGTCTGGTGCACACTCGCAGAGGCTATATAGAATCAGAAAGTAGTGATTTAAATCCAAATTGGGAGATGCCAACGTTACCATCTTTCAATGTGTCTGTGTCTGTGTCTGTGGCAAAGCATGGCCAAGATTCTAAATTTGAAGAGAGCCCTCGATTCCTACGTATGTTTTGTCTTGCCTCATCCCTCACATCACACAATCCAACTCATTTATATATGAACATAACATTAACAGGAGAACCACTGTCGTACGTGCACAACAACATACAATTTAAAAAACAAATTAAAGAATTATTGTTATTGTTATTGATATAATGGTGACAGTTCACTGAATAGGAATCCTTGGGCAGAGATCCTCCATTTTACACCCTCAGGTGCTACCTGCTCTTGTCCCTTGTCAGCCCTGCCCCTGATTCAGTTTTACCCTATTTTTAGTTGACCTTCGTGGAGATAATACACAGCCATGGAGCAAGACTAGGTTTCAAGTTTTGCACTTTTCCTCGATCTTAATCTACACATTTTTGAACCCTAAAATCTGTAATTTTTGTCCTATGTAATTCATATTCCCATAACAAATACCGTCTTTTCTATATAGGCCAATTCTGCGTCCATCCCAAGATCGATTCAGCCAAGTTAACACGAGAGAAAGAGTTTTTTATACGTATCATGTAATACCCTTGTTCATATAATCGGTTGGGCTAGGTTAAAATTTACGGTTAAGGAAACCAACAACACGTGGAAACTGCATGAAGCATATAATAATAGTATGGTAATAAATAGAATTAAGTTTAAAATGATATACGAGGCAGGATAGGAAAGTAAGAGTGAGATAGTTATGGAGCGTTGTGGGCAAGGGCAATGCAAGAACAATATGCTTTATGTAGCTTTAATTTAACCCATACAGTATTGATGTGTCCTTTTAGCTTTATTCCTGGGGCTAACCCCTCTTTAAGCAAAGATAAATGCTTGGAATAACGAGACATCAAAATTTATTCCCCATTTCAAGTTTATCAAAGTTTTTCTAGTCTCTCTCTCTCTTAAGCGGTAGACACGTGGCACATCATGAGGGCTTGAGCTTTATTCTCTTAAAAAATAAAAAATTATAAGCTAACCCAACTCGACCTGATTCGATGAATCAATAATAATAAGGGTATTATACTAACTATTTAATTTGTTATATTGATGATCCTGTCGAACTGGATTTGGGTTTGAATTAAGGGAAAGGAAGAGGGGATAAAGAAGTGTAAGAGGGATTTTGATTTTATAATTAGTATAGTATAAAAAAGAGGTTTTTGTCATTTGTATATAAGTGAGATCTTGTTGGGAAAGAAAAGCATAGTCAAGGTTCAAAGCAATCTCCTGATCTGCAGACTTATGTTCTAAGCTTTTTCCTCTCATCTTTCCCATCAGTTTGGTACCAAAATTTTGAGTTCAAAATCCAACATTTTCAAATCAATCACGGAATGATAAGACTTTTCTGTAATATTCTCCCATGCCTCTTCTTTATTATGTACGTGTTGACAACCCCGCAAACACCCCCGGCCCCCTCCCCCCTCCCGGTTTGGGATTTCCTGTTTTATTCACGTACGTACGTCAAATATATTAATAGATAGTTAAAATTAACAGAGAGATCTTAAACACAATCTTGAAACAAAAGACCCCATTACACAAGAATCAAATACTACACTTCTAAAAGTGTTAATTTATTGAATTATAATGTGTCGGTTATGTATTATTTGTTAAATTTAAAAATATGTACATGTCGTGTATATATCCGAACTGTTTAGGGTATCTATTAGTCGATTTACTGATATATATTAATAATAGATGTAGTATGAGGCAAGGGCAAATGGGACCTTTATGCTGTTCGGACTGAAGGCATCCTTTAATTAAAAAATGTGATAATTGGCTAACGTTGCAGTTTAATGAACCCATTAAGTACTCATAATGGCTGCTAATTACGACAATTAAGAACTTGTGTACTTACTTTTTGTTATCATAAGTGGTTCAGATAGCTTATAAACAATTAAGTGTGCCCCAATTATCATTGTCAAAGCATACCAATAAGCCCCTATTAATTATTGAAACAATCACAAAGCATTATAATAAGATATACCTTTCTGGATTGAACCCCTCAAAACCTTTAACTAGAATCAAAACAATATCTAATTTCTTTATTTAAGATATTTCGTATCAGACTATTAAAACATATAACTCTTAAGTCCGCAATTTCCATCGGTGTCGTTCTTGAAATTATCTTTGGAGGGCTCCTAAAAACAATATTTCTGATTACAATATTTTGGGTTTGAACTACTTATCAACAAAATCTTTACCAATTTTGCATGCAAATACTCTGAAAACATTACATAACTTTTAAACATATCATTTTGTTTATGTCCAACACTCCTCACATGCAAAATTCAAGAAAAAATACGTATTACCATATCCGTATCGCCGTGTCCGTATATGTGTATCATAGTATAATTGCTTTCTTTTATGTATGGCTAAGAATATGAATATTTGAAGCTGATGCCATCCTTAACATGAAAGTAGGCAAAATACACAAAAGACCCACGCAATCTAGTAAACATAAGGCATAAAGGTTAGGGTAAGGGAAGCATGAAAAGGGAAAGAAAATGGTGGGAGATTAAACTTTGTTTAAACGTTTGGAATGTTCTTTTTTGATGTAATGAAATGAAATAGCTCATGAGATGAAGCAAATTGAAAAGTTGATTAGAAAAGCGAAGGGTTGATCATGAATGTGTAAAGTTACTTATTATATCTCTCAATCCCCAAGTCTTTCTCTGTTCCCAAGGGCTTCATTGCTTTAATTGTATGCTTTCCTTTTCAGAGTTAAGTTCAAAACTCTGCTGCTAAGAATTGTTAAAAGAAGAGACGAGTTATTACTTATTAATGTGTGTGTGTGTGTGTAGGGGCCTGGGGGGTTACAGAAAGATACCATTAGTAAAATATAATCTTCTTGTGTACTTAAGAGTTAAGATATCCATGTGCTTTATCTTTTTTATTTTTACTAAAAAATATCCTTTCTTGAAAGATAGACCCAACCTAGTTTTTCTTGATGAAATTTGAGGTTATTTTTATATTGTATGATTTTCATAGTGGGAAAACCAAGCCAAAATGAAGCACTTGAAACACATATTTGTTCCTTGAAGCACAAAATGACGTAAATGAGACCCTAACTTTTCCAACATAATATTTTTTGCTCTATAAACTATATAGTAATATTCAAGAAAATTTCAAAATCCCTAAAAACAAATTCAAATAAAATCCAGCAAAAGTGGAGTCTACTGTCTATTAATGCAATTATGAAAATGAAGGCCCAAGAAAATTTGCAAGACTACACTGTTCAAAGCCCATAATACTCCGAGCCCAAAAGAGTGCTAATTTCTAAAAAGCCTGTTGGTTGGGTATAAAAGAAGGCAAAATGACAGACAGATACACGTAGTTAATAGGATGGGATCTCCTAAAGATGGCCTAATTGGGTAGCAGGCCAAGACTTTAAATTGGACTACAACTTTGATTTGCTACCAAAGTAAATTAATACGGAGGAGGAATTAAATTCTATAGATTTAGCAAATTGAGTAAAATCTTTTGACCTTTTGGACGATTCTGGAGGACTGGAATAAGATCATGTCGAAGCGAGAGGATATCCCCATGGCTTCATGTTATGCAAGATTTCCATTCTATCAATTCGTAACACATAGACAATAAGCATGAAACTATGAGAAACCAAATATTTTTCAGCAAACCAGAAGAAAACAGAGCAGACTGCGAAACTAAGAGGAAATTCTACTTGTTTCTTGACCCTGATCCGCCCCAGATGGACTGCCAGAAAACAGGCCAATTCTTCTTAGCCTCATTCCAACCCAACAACGACCCTTCCCTCATCGGATCCCAACTTGCCGACACAATTCCATAACTGACACCCAAAAGCGCAGTCCCAAAGAAGATAAACGACACAATGAAGGGAACCCAAGTGGGAACATCAATTTTCAATCCAACTTTGAGATAGTAAAAGAAGGGGAAGAATAGCAACCCAACGAAAAGTGGGATTCCGACGGAGAATCCCATTCTGCTCATCATCCGGTTGGTCACTATCTCTGGAATCACGTCCTCTTCTCGTTCATCGTCTTCCTCCTCTTCCTCTTCGTCGTCGTCTTCGCTGTCGTAATTCTTTCTTGGTTTTTTGGATTTCTTGAGTTTCTTTGGGGTGGGTCCGAAACCTTTTGGGGAATTTAAAGTGGCTGAAAGTGGAGGAAGGTGTGTTGATGAGAGGGGTTTGTTTTTGTGTAGGGGAGGTGAAAGGAGTGGGAATTGGGTTATCTGCTTGGTTGAGGTTAGTGAAGGTGGCAATGGTAAGGGAGGTGCTCGAGCATAGGTGTAGGCTCCCATGGTGTGCACCTCAACTGCGTTTCCCTGGAAATACCATGTATTTTGAAATGGTTGGTGGGAATGGCGTCTCGGAACTGATTGTAAAGACTAAAGAGAAGCTTATCTGATTCAGAGATGGGTGCATTTACCATGATACCCTTCAGCATTCTGATAGCCTATATAATCGAATATCTCATCCCTCACCCAAATAATAATAATAATGATAGGAAATAGTAAATACACACTCAACTTATGTAACTCCTTTTAAGGAAAAAATAGTTCCCTATTCAAAGGCTTAAAATGGTGAAATCAGAATCCTGGAAATCAACTAAGACCAGTCATATTATTCAACACCATCTCTATTCTGAGACGTGAAGTAGACCTTCTATAACAAATGGTAAGCAATCATATGAACCTGAACAGATAAGGAAATCTTGGAGGAAATTATGTACTATCAATAATGACTGTTTGCGAAATAACTATCTAATCTTCTTATATAATCCAATGGCGTACGAGAATGTCATTCACCGTCACAAAGAAATATAATTTTCCTTCACTCAAGACTTACAAGTAGAGATGCATCAAGTTGCTGCACCAAACTCTCAGACAGCTTCTCCGAATTATTTCCAGCAACCTATGCCTTTCAATCCAGTAAAAGAACATGAAATGAACTATCTTAATCAAGTTATGATTTGACAGGCATCTTGAACTAGTTATATATGTTTATATGATGCTATTCATCACTTAATGACAAGAAAGCTTCAAAGGAACCTTACGTAGCTCAAGTCAAGCTGCATTTGAGATTCCAAAACGGCTCCGAAGTGTAGCCATGTTTTTCTCAGAGGTTTTTGCAAGCTCAGGGAGAGATATCTTGCAAACTGAAGAAAATGAACAGGATATGATATTAATAGTTTTTTTTTTTTTTTTTCACTCTGGACAGATCTACTTTTTATGTTATTCTGTTTAGCAGACTACTTTGTATATTTACTTAAAGATACAGGACGAAAGTATGACCGGAAGGACGGGAAAGTGTGAGGCCATAAGAAACAGCATGCACATACTAAATTGCACCTGAATAGGGTCCTATCTAATTTGAGAAGTTCTATATTGTACATCACTAAATTGTGCTGGAGATAAAGGCTATACCACGTGAAAGGAAAAGCAGATGGTTGGATTTCAGACGATTGCTAGACATAAGTAAATGATGATTCAACATTGTAAAAGAGTACAACTTACGGCGAGATGCAGAGGCTTGTGCTTGTGCTATAAACTCTGCAAATGAAGCCTGCAACAAATCCTAAGGTTAGACAAACAGACAGGCGCCAAGCCATAAGAGGAATGTATGACCAGGGAATGAAATGATAAGCTAGTTAGAAACAAATGGGACCCACCTTCATGGCATCTCGACCTTCATTGATTCGATCAGATATCTTCTTATATTCTTTCTCTGCCTCATCCATTACTTGCTGACATGCTTGCGTCTGCATCTGTTTTAGACATAAAAGGTGTAAACGTCCTTTCTCTGGTCACAGAAAATCTAGTATTGTTCAACAGGTTTAGTATTAAGTATTTGCTTTAAACAACAAAGATGATATCAAACCATTCTTTTTTAGCAGTGAATAAATCCCATTGATATCCTCACACTACCTTTATGGTTCACATTGTTCGGGTAACACATTAAACTTCTTCATTAATTTTCTTCTTTGGGATGGGGTGGGTTGCCCCGGCTATTTCTACCTATAGGCATACAAGGTAATAACTTAAATGCATTTTAGGTACTGCTCTTAACCAATACCATTCCATCCGGATTAAAAATTTCACGAATAAGAAGCATCCGTTTTCAACATAGTGCAACAGGAAGCAGTTTTCCTCTCATCTTAAATTTTTTGGTACAAAACTAGAAACTAAGCTGTGATTCTCTCCCCTTCAAGAGATCAAATTCTAGGTAAGGTCTGCAAGATACACTATGTAACAACAATGTCATGTAATGTAATGTCAAAGTAATACTATTGTACATGCTCTTCAGGGTGCACAATATTCAAAACTTCTTCACGAAGAGAGTCACATTCCATGATTAGAAACAAGAGGGTGTAGATCACATACCATGCACTTCAACTTGTGTAAGCTGCATAACTTTTCACACTTCAAAACAGATCAACAACTTGAAACATAATGCAAGATAGTGGTAGTAAGGACTAAGGACATTGTTTCAAAAAAAAAAAAAAAAGGAACAAGGACATTAGGCATTTCTACTTGTGTCTCCCACATTAATTTGATCTGCAGCAGCACATTTGCACACACTTAATTGAAACTGCCACCAGAATCGTAAATAGACAATTTGAACACAGAGAATCAGAAAAGGCTTCATTCAACAACTGCTAAGTACTATATTTTACAAATTCCTCATTTATACATCAAACAAATGTGAAATCACAGCATGAAAACAAAGAACCATAATCATCCTACAACTATACAAATATGAGGTGTTTAGTTAAATTAGTTTTGCCATGCAGATCATGCAAATTCACATTTATGCATAGCCAAAGCGGTTCCAAAAAATGAGGAAAGTAACATAAATAATTTATAATCCAATCAGAATACAAAACTCGAACTAAAGAGGAAATGGAATGCAGATCATTAATAATTTCACAAATGATAATCATGTCAGAATCTAACATTAGAACTAAGTCATTCTTAACGATCCACTGGTTGGAAAAGCAAAAGCCTAGAAAAATAATATAACTTCGTTTCACACAAACCAAATCATACTTAAACAAAACATACATGTGTAGCCTAAAGCGACAGAGTAAACACCTTGAAACGTTTCGGAAGTCGACACTGAGACGCCTCAATATCCTTCACAATCTCAGAGTGTGATCTCTCCAGCTGGCGCTTGATAGACTCCAGATTAGAGGACGCCAGATCCTTCAGATCAGAAAACGTGTTTACACTTTTCAGCGACCTCTGCGGCGATGGAGATTGTCCAGTAGGCTGCACTCGCTTGGAACCAGATGCACCAGAACTGCCGCTTTTGTTTCTCTTCTTCTTCAGTGAAGCGGCGATATCGGAGAATCCGTTGAGATTGAACTCAAATTGTACTGCAGGAGACTCCTCGGGCGAGAGAGTGGGGCTGCTCGTCGCCGCCGCTTTAGCCGACGGCGGTGGTGGAGGGGATACTAGGAGCGCGGCGGCTGATGTCTTCTTTGTCGATCTCTTCCTCATCTTTCGCTCTCTATCAATTTTGCCGGTTTTTTGTTATTGAATTTTCAAAGAGAGCCGAACGCTTGGAATTTATAGACGCGCCATTTTTTTCAGATTTGAAAAGGTTATTGAGTTGGACGGGAAAAAACAAAATGAAATATAAAAGAACGCTAATTTCATACTGACTCTCATCCTTCACTTCTTAGCGATTTCCTAATCTTTAAATTAGTACAATTGTTTCTAATTTTTTTTTAAATATAACATTTAACCTCTTTTAATTGAGTAGATATTTATAAAGTAAAATTAAAATATATTGATATTATATGTCAAATCAAAGTTCTTGACGCAATTGACACAATAGTGATACGGTTTTGAAATTAAAATTCAACAACCACTTATAAACGGAAATCACCGATTAAAGACGATGCACAATGGGTGAAGCTTTGTAAAGGCTTCTGACGGTCAATAGTATCAATTAGAGTATGAGATTTGTTTATTTTAGATACAGGAACACGATAGTAGTTTTAAAACTTGAGTTTTTGTGACGGAAGAGAAATTAGTAGTTAAATTCTATTAAAAAGGGTTATGTGTGATATTGTCAAAGGTTGGAGGAACACTTACACTAATTCAAATATTAGAGAGCGAAGCACACTAAGAATTAAAGGATGAGGTGGTGTCCGAAATTAGCCCTATGAAAAAGTTACAAATAAATAACTCTAATGCAATATGGTTAGTAATTCGAGTTTTATCGAGATAATTGAAAACTAATATCAATCTTCTTTAAATTTTGAAAAACTGTATGTTAACGTAAGGGCATATCTGAAATAATCATTTATTGTGTTTAATATCTATTGAATGCTCATTAAAAAAAGGGGGAAAAAAAAAAAAACCCAAAAAATTTGTTATGTTCATATAGTATCGTATCAATATACCATGTATGTGTACACATATCATAATTACTATTCAAATTCAAATATCGAGTTTTCAATTGATACGATGTTTGATATGTTCGTTCAATATGACGTTGGATCAAATTTTAAATTTTCATTTACCTTAATGCTTGAAATATTTATAAGATGATTATTATGATTGTGGCTAAATATGTTGTTAAGGTAGGATGAGTCAAAATTTGTTTGCGTGAGATTAAGTTCGAGCGTTGAGTGCTCAAATTTCAATTTATCCAGAAATATTCCAAAAATCAAGTTTCGAAAATCCTTTTTATGTTAGGATGACAAACGATTAGAGAGCCAAATTGGGATAAGTTGAGATTTTGTTCAATTTGTATTTTCCTATCTTAAGTTAGTAAATTTTAAATGAATATTTAAGCAAGCAAGAGCGAATGTATTCAATACAGGCAACATACTTTATCAAAGGTAATAAATATTAAAGTATTTATAGGAAAATACCATCCCTTAAACTCATAAATCAATGAGAGGATATTATAATTATGTTAGTTGGGCGACATTGGCCCTATTGAATACAAGAGTGGATATGTATAAATAATAATAATAATAATAATGCTCCTTACAAATTAGGAATGGATTTGATTAGAGTGTAGGGCTCATCACCACTCACCAGTCCCATTGTCCATTGGCAATTAGAAGGTAGGGCCCACTGGCCATTATGTGAGACTAATTTCAGCCTCAAATTTCAATGTCCCAAATTCCCAATATAGACTGAAGCATGTCTTGAAAACATATACCTGCTCTGCTCCTCGCTCTGCAGTCTGCACAAGCCCATGACTGCTATAGACAGTGCAATTACAGGTTTTTCCTTTTACAATTGCTGCACTATGTATTTCCAGAACTAAATCAAACAGTAAAATGGCGTTGTTATTGCATGTGAGTTGAAGTTTTGGATGAATTTTCCAATGTGTTTGAGTTTTAGCTTCAACAGTTTGCTTATATAAGGCGTTTGGCGCACCCTGGCTGTCTGCGTGCCTGTATGATTCTATGCTTCTGCATCTTAGGCCTGGTTTTCTTAATCTAATCATACTTTGTTTAACGAATTGCTGATGATTGTAATTGCTTAGCAAGTTTTGGTGTAGAATCCATTGTCTTTGCTTGTTCCAAGGATGATTTGGTTCTTATTTATGAGTAGATCCATGTCTGTGTTTATCTAGTGAAACAATAAATTTTGAAATTTTTTCATGGGATCGCTAAGTAGAAATTGTGAATTAACAATGAATTTCCATCAACAATAGAGTAACTGATGAATATCCGATTGGTATGAACTCTTTACTCATTCTTTCTGATCTTCACTTTTCAGGTAAAAGAATGATTATAAAGAGTCTTTTCGGTAGGTATGAGAAGTGGAATCCAGTGCATCCAACAACTGGAGCTTTTTGGGGCATCGGAGTAGGCCTTGGTTGTGGCATAGGATGGGGCCCTGGCTTTGGCCCTGAGGTTGTTGGCTATGTTGGAGCCGGCTGTGGTGTTGGATTGAATGTTGGCTTCACGTTGCTAGGCTTCGGCATTGGTTTTCCGGTCAATTCCCTTTATACAGTTCCTGTCAGTGGTATATTTCTTGTTCTTCAATCATTTCATATTTCTCAGCTAAAAAGTTCAATTCCATTCTATAGTACTTAATCATGCTTGAAGATATTCTGATTTGATGTTGCTGCTGCTCAGTCTAGGCATAATTGTATTTTTGTATTAATGTTTGTGTTAGCTTATATGGTCACAAGAAGAAGTGTGTTAGATGGTGCCCCAATGCTGGTTTCTCATGCGAAACAGATCACTGATAGTTTACAAAGAGTTAGTGAGCAAGGAAGATTCTTTCCTCGGGATAAAGGTACGACAAAAATCTATTATGGGTTGCTATTCTTTTCTTCTAAGAGAAATGAGGTTGTGGTCAATCATTGTTATTGTAGTAACTTTCTTCTTTCTCTCTGGGATCAATTCCACTTTGCATTATGATATGTGATTGTTTTGATAGCCTGAGTAGATGAATACTTTTAACCCTTCAATTTGTGTTTCAATTTCCACTGTTATTTTGGTTTTTATCAACTTATTTTCTTTCATTGTTGTAGCTTAAGACATTAGTAAGGAGAGTTTCGAACTTTGGAACTTAGAGTGTGGAGTATTCATATGTATTGATCTATGAGAATCTCATGGGATCATTGCTCTATAAGAAAGAGATGTGAACACATAATACAGATTCAGGTGGCAATAGCTTATAATTACCTCATATGATAGATATATATATATATGATATATACTGATAATACCTTGTGGTTTATTCCATTTTCACCGCAAAAGGGCATAAATTACTTTTATGGGATACACTAAGAAACTTGGGGACAAATTGTAGAATGCACAAGAGAAATTGGTATATTAATGTTTCTGTTAGATGAATCAGCTGTTTCATGTATGATTGTTCACCTTGCCTCCCTATTGTACTATCCTTTCTCTCCCTGTTATGTAAGGAACTTGGAATTCTGTGTTGCAGATTTGAAGGATTGACTGGTTCTTGTCCCAATATTGGAAATTGTCCCTTGGCCAAAACCTCTGTAAGGAGCATTATACTGGGGCATCTTTTTGTAATCGCCAAACGACGGTCTCTTATCCTATTTCTTGCTGTAACGACGGTGATGGAATTCGGGATTCTGGAAATCATCTTAAGCAGGATTTGTACTATGTTCGATTATTAAACAAATGTCTAACTTTTCACAATTTCTCTTGCCTCACAAGAAGAATCGAGCCCGAACAAGCAGAAGTCGTAACAAGTTAATCCCCGAGGTCCAAGTTTCTCTATAGTAAGCGAGTTTGTTTGATTATCTTCTAAGTTATTTCATCTGCAGTCAGATTGTTTTTTTCTTTGTGACCATAATGACCAGTTTAGTCCAATGACAAAGTAATCTGAACCGGGTATAAGACTTGCCCATGAGCTTTTTAACAATGCAAGTAGGAAGAGAATTACATAGGTTTGTATATCAATGTAATCCAATCCAAACAGAGACCTTAGAATTATATCTAACAACTGCTTGCTGTACCTTCCTGCTTACTGATTTTGACATTATTCTGTTTTTGTTGATAAATTCTCCTGCAAACATTTCCTGCCCTTACTAAGATTTTAGTAGTGAAAGAACAACATGGATACACCATAAAATCATAGTCCAGAATCCTACAGATAGCAACAAGGATAAGAGGTGAAACACAAAATGCATAACTAGACAGCCCATAAAATCATAAATGAAACCCAAAGTACTCCAAAGAACAAGAAAGAGAAAAAAAAACCCAAGTTTGCTTCACTTTCTTTCTCCAGAAATACTTCCAATGATATCTCCAGATATGTAGTGAAGCTCTTCCCTTTACCAGAAAATGCCTAAGATGTGTCAACTTCCCAATTTTATTTGGGAAGTTTCTTTACACGAGGATATTAGTTTTTCCAAATATTTTTCGCTTTTACAACTATACTTCTTTATCACTTTATTTTCTACTATACAACTCTGTACAAAAGCAGAACTAGAGACGTTCTTGCAAGCACCCAATCTTCTCTCTTACTGGCTGTCATGGATAGGTCACCCCTTTTGTTGGAGCGCTTTAGTTACGTGTTCTTCCTTCGCTGCCTAGAGCTGCTGAACTGCTTTTGCCGGACTAGTCCACTAATGAATGATTATGATACACCATCTCAATAAGCATTACACACCAGCAGAGATCAGGGAAGACGTTCCACAATTAGTTCCTTCCGGATCCAAGTATCTCAGATTGAATAACTATACCAACATTTTCCTCAAGTAATCAGTTACTGCTGAAATGTTTCAATTCTGATCTCAATTGGATACTCTGGACCACAATTCATATATATATATATATATATATTTTTTTTAACACACGCATGTCCAATCGGGATTGGAACGTGGACCACAATTCATATATGACCCAAATAATAAATTGCGTGCGCAACAAAAAGCATTTATACAATTTGTACCTACACAATATGACAGCAGACAAAATTAGTTGGTTAGTCATGCACGCTACAATGATAGTTGGCAATAATTGATCATCGTACTAAGAATGACAAGTTAACAAACTGGGGCTCAGAATTGTTACTAATGTAAAACTTAAATCATTAATTTTGTTTCATTTTCATATATCACAAGAGCATTATTAAATGCATCTCAGAAAGTTTCGAGAATGCCAATTAGCAGTTCACTAAGAATGGATATTCACAATCACTTTGCTTTATTTTGGGGTCGATAGTTTTAAGCCAAACACACGGTGTTTGCTCCACAGGCCAAAGGGGCTAATAATAGACTACACTTATTCAAGATGCTGAATCTCAGTTACACTTATAACACGAATGCCGAGTGCCAACGACGTAGTGTTACAACTTTTTGAGTCGGAAACAACTATTACAGTACATGAACTTGGTACAACAAGATAAGTCCTCCGAATACACCGTCAATCAGCAAGAAACCACCCACTGACCGGCTTTTATTACTCGAATCATCTCCCCCCTTCAACCATCTGCATCTCCGGCAAATTCAGAACCATGAGTCAGTACACAAATAATAAAATAAATAACTACCAAAAAAACCTCAGGAGATTAGCTTTATAGAATTTACAGTTACCACCCTTTCCTTTAGTTCCAGGGGGGTAATTTTAATTTCATACCTCAGCGGTTTTTGGGTAATTGTCCCTATCAAACTCACCATTTGGGGCATAAGCATTCCTCGAAGAAAAATCAGAAGATGTCCTCGGGATCGAAATGGAGAGCTGGGTAGATGAGAAGACATTCTTGTGGGTCCCATTATCGTCGTCTAGATTGGACCATGATTCTTTACTTGTGGGCCACTCACTAAAGAAGGGATGCACTTCTTGTTTTGTGGACCCGGGTGAAACAATCTCACCCCCCAAGAAGCAGTGCTGCTGGCGTTTGTTTGAGACGGATGAATTCAAAGGCTCGAAAGATTGAGTCATATTTTGCTGAGCAGATGGAGGACAGAGCAAATGGGAATCAGATTTCTGTTTTAGCAAGGAGGTTGAAGAGACTTGAGAAGGCAGGAGCTGCCACGTGGCGCTTCCCGAGTTAGAGCCCAAACCTAGACTTCCCACACTTGCAGAAGCATCGGAAGAGAAACTGTGATCATCAGCATCGGGATTCAGTCCATGAATATACCTGTATGTTCAACTTAAGTTAGAAGGAAATAATTATCTGAGAAAGTTTTTTCAATTAAGCAGGAGCAGATTTAATTTGCTTTAAGGAAATAGATACTATTATTAAATGCATTGTGTACAACAAAGGTTAGCACCAGAAAGAAAAGAAAGGATGTTAGTACAGGAGACATTGTTCATCCACATATAATTTCAAATCTTTCTGAACTTCATGCTTCTCAACTTCATAACTAAGGGCACACTGAAGCAACGATACTATAGGAAGTTCAAAATCTAATCAGAACTTGAGAGCATTAGCATTAGCAAGTTCCACGTGTTAACCTGTTCAAAGTTTTTCAGCAAATGTGTCTTTGATGCCATCACCAAGAAATTTCGTAAGTAGCTGCTTTTAAGTAGAAAGTTGGGGATAAAACCAGGTGATAATCTAACATTAAAACCTTAATCTGAGTAAAACGTAATTCAAGAACAAGGTCAGCCTATGCACCGTATGTCAATATCTAGCGATAACTAAGAAATAATTTAATCGTCTCTTCTTTTGTTTGGGACAAATTTGCAAGAATTGGAACAAGTCGGGGGTGAGTTATTAATAGATTACCAGAAGATAAAAGAAATTTTTTGATATATTTGCAGATAACAGAATATTAATAACTTATTCGAGTAACAGAACGAAGGAGTTCAAAGAAGAAGGAATTCACTATAACTTGACCCCCTTAACTGTTGGGACTTAGCAATCAGCCAACATTATACAACGGAAGATACACAAGAGAACCCTTCTTGTTCCTTACTCCCTTGGCACAAAAGTAAGTCAGAGATTGTTCTCATGTACACACGCACCCCGCATAAAATGCTATAAAGAAACAAAATAGGTCAACTCAGTTATACAAACACAAAAAAATAAAGGACCCTTCTCCTCACTTCACTTGTCACCTTCTTTTCATCCTAGCTCAATGATTCTTTGCTCAGAGTTAATTTAGAAAAATATTCAAACCAAACCTCGATTCTTGATCTTTATATTAAAAAAGTTCTATAACCACATTAAGTAAACCGTACCTGAATTCTTTGTTATCAATCCCATACGAGATGGGTTCCATCTGCAGTTTGGCAACATTGCTCCCAAAAGAGGACCCTTCTGAACTAACAGCAGAATACAAAGGCATATTTTGGAAGCTTCCAGAGCCAACACTAACTTGGAAGCTTCCAGAGTTAGTAGCACACCCACTAGAAATGTGGGACATCGCAGTTGACAAGGACTGCGAAGTAGATTGAGATTCCACAGGCTTTCTTGAACGGTTGCGACCTCTGTGCATGTGCCGCTCACAATACTTGGAGTCGGGATGTGCATCTTTTGAGCACCTCCATTTCTTGCCATCTGTCCTCCGGCATCTCCCAGGCTCCGGATCAAATTTCTTACCATAATACGAACAGTAGCCCACTGCAGTCATGTAAGGACAACTTTAGTGCCGCAAAAGTTGATAGCTTAGACTAAGTACTATGAATTGGTTCTTGAATTTTAGGAAGGAAAGGAAAAGAAAATGACGGAAACAGTGCAAGGACAAGTAAATAGTGACTAAAATAATTATTCTTTTCTTAACTGGAAGAGATTATGACAATTGATTAATAGAAAGAAATTGATTGATGGAGTAGAATGAAAATGATGTGGAGAGTCATTGAAAAAAGATGGAACTTTTTTTTCCTTCTTTTCTCTCCCTTTTCTTCCCTTTTCCTCGGGCAAAGGCATAATTATCCTAATCATTTTCTTTGACTTTTCTCCCTAAAATCCCAGAAACCAAACTTAGCATAAGTGAAAATAGGTTGTTGAAATTGAAACAGACCAAAAACTCTAACAAAAAGCTCCTAAACACATTGGTTGGTGCAGGCTACATAACAGCACTTTCAAAACAAGATTAATTTCATCCTCCAATTATGTCCATTAATTAGCAATTAATCATCTGCGTCAGTGTGAGCGTGTGCATATTCATAAGACATGAAACAGTAAGATGATTACATGAAGGATGATGGAAGAACCGTGCAGAGACGGCCTCAAAGCTTCTTCTAATGGGCATAACAAGGTCGGGTGGGACCGGCACACCAGCCACGAGGTACTTGTATATCATGGCTTGGTGCTCCAGCTCCTGCCATTGAACTGCTGTGAATGGTGCCCTATATCCCCCATACCCCATCTCCCCCCCTCCCCCTATACCCACTCCCACCGCCACCGATGGTGATGCTGTCCCACTCATTTTTCCTCCTCTTAATCCTAATCTTTTCTTGATTTTTTCTTTCCCTCTTCAAACCAAAACCCAAATTAAACTAGTTCAGTATAATATCCACTTCCTAAAGAATCTGCACCATAAGCAAATAAATCACAGTCAGTAAACATGTAATTAGAAAAGAACATATACAGACATGCAAACACAGGTGATTTCTTAGAGAATGAGTTTCTGTCCTTTTTACTCCCTTTTCTTCAAAGAGGGGAAAAGGGGGTTCAAGATTCAACTTTTATTACTTCACAGTAAAAGAGCAGCTTACAAACAATGCCAAAAAAATCAAGAAAAGAGGTAAAAACACCCCGGATAACAAAAATGCTTGGTTCAAACAGCAGCAGTAAAAAAAAATAAAAAAAATCAAGAACATGAGAAAAAAATTGTTACAAAAACACAGTAAACACGGAGACACAGCTGCAGTGTGTGTTGAAGAGAAGGACAGAGCGATTATTCACCTACAAAGGGGACAGATCTAGGGTTTGGCCAAACATGGAAGGTTGGACCTCAGGGCAAACAGAGAAGGGGATAAAAGCTGCTGGTAGGAAAACATAAACAAATAAAAGCTGGGATTTTTAATATCCCTTCCAAAGTACACTGAAACACTATTGACAATCTAAAACCAGTAGAAGTTCGCGGTGGTAACTTACAAAGTACAATTATGGGGGCATTTCCTCGGCTAAAGGCGCAATCTTTGTGGGTTTCTTGGAGAATTTCTGAGCGTGTGTGTGCTGAGATTAGAGGGGGCATGGAGGGGCGGTGGGGGGCAACATGGGATTGGGTGGGGCTGGGGACTGAAATGAAATTATGGGTTTTGGTTTTGGTTGTGGTCCAATGATGTTACAGCTCATGTGATAGTATGATGACCACAGTATGCAAACTTTGTCCTCAAAGTTTTTTCGAGATTCCCAAGTGGAGAACAAAAATCCAACCTATACTTTGCATCTATGTTTTGAAACCCGGACCGGACGTCGAACCGGGATGCCTTACTGGTTACTGGTTTTACTGGTTCGACCGGTCGGACCATCGGTCGAACCGGTATGACATAATAATTATATTTAATTATATATATTTATATAATATTATAAATATTAATTAAAAATAATCAAATACGCTTAATAATATGAAAAATTAGATATAATTTTAAATTACTTCTGACTATTTATTAATTTTTAAATAAAATTTCTAATATTTCAAATTATAGATCTACAAATATATAAATAAACTAATTAACTAAATAGTAAAATAATATACATCTAGTAAATTAACAATATAGATAAAAGATGATTTAACAAATATCATATTTTTATTGTGAAAAAGAAAATATCTCACATAGTCTATATATTTATAAATATATTATATAAAAAAATTAAATATTGTTAGCACATCACTAAGTTATATTTAATTTGAATATCAAATTCCAACAATTCAAGTAGCACAATTGGTTAGAGTATTCATCTATTATCCAAAGGGTCTAGGGATCAAATCTAGTAGTCTCCAAAATAAAAATATTTGATTTTTTTCAAAAAAAAAATAAAAAAAAAATAAAAAACCGGGCCACCGGTCTGTTAACCGGTCCGGTCCGGTCCAATCACCGGTTTTAGACCGGTTTTTAGCGGGTCACACCGGTCCGTTAGGCAACTGGTTTTAGGGGGTCAACCGGACCGGAATGGCGGCCGGTCACCGGTCGAACCGGTCCGACCGGCCGGTCCGGTCCGGGTTTCAAAACGTAGCTTTGCATCAATGGATCCTTTTGTTTAGCCACAGGAGAAAAGCCTCTCATCAGCGCCTAGTCTAGACATTTAGAAATAGTTTACTTGGGGTGTAAAGGCTGGTTCCCATTTGGTAACACCCGGTTAAGAGTGTTTACTTGGATTGGGAAGGGGCCCGTTGTAAAAACGGGCCCCTAATTGTGTCAGTGGTGAAGAGCAGCTTAGCTAACAACTCCCAAATTGAGTTGTTAGCTAAGCCACCTGCAATAGATTAGGTAAAAGATCAATTTTGCCCTTGATTCTTTGCCTTTTTGCCCTGCGTTTCTGCATTCTGGAGAGAAAAACACAAGAAGCTTCCACTCTCTCTCTCTCCATCAGTGGCGGCACTTTGATCCCAAACTGCAGAGCCCATTTATCAGCCAAAAGAAGAACCGTTGCTCCTGCCTATGCCTTCGTCTTCGTCTTCATTGCCTTCACCGTTTTCCTTGCCTTCATATTTGAGAGGGATTTCTTCATTGCCTTCGTATTTGCCCCTGATTCCTAGTTAATTTTTGATGCAATTCTTGGACGCATTCTCTCGCCCCCATTCCCTCTGTGATTTTACTGTTCATGAAGAAATCCCACTCAAATTTGGGAATGCATCACGCCAATCCGAAATTTGATGGAAGAAACTTGTGCCGCAAATTTTTGGAATCTAAAGTTCTATTTAACTTCTCCATAATTCTCCACAACTCCATATACGAGGTTATTCAGGTGAAGTGATAGCGTCGTTCATTGTTCTCTTATGTTGTGTGTATATATATATATATATATATATACTATATTTATGTAGATGTTGTTGCTATTTTTGTTCAAGGTTTCGGAAACGAATTGAATTTTTCTTGCTCCTGTGTTAGGTACTGGAAATCTCTTGGATTAGGGTTTTGGAGCAGGGATTAAAATAGCCACTTATGTCAGGTAATTTCTCTATGTTCTTCGTTTAAATTAATAATTTTTTAGGGTTTAGGGAACGGATTGAATGATTATCGTCGGTACTGCATGCCACTGGTTTATGTGAAGCATCTCTGTTCTCTGATTCTTTCGTAATGGTGTTGGGCAAGGCTGATGTGTTGTGACTTTTGTAATTTCCATTGGTAATTTTATCTCAGATGTTATATTTGCGTTGCTAATTGTTTATTTTTTGTGATTGACCCTATGTAGTGTGGTGAAATTAATATAAAATCCATGGAACCTTTGCAAGCTTTAGCTGTATTAGAGATGCTAAGGTTGTACTTGATGGGAGTGATGGTGGACAGTGTTGTGATATTATCCTTAGCCCAAAACAAATGCCGTAGGGTAGATGATGAGTTAGGTTCTTATTCACATACACAAAGGATTGCTGCCCAAGTTGATCGTATGGCTAGATTGATAGAAGGCACTGAATCTGACTGTGTTCATAATCTGAGAATGGGGCGCAATGCATTTGGCTGGCTTTGTACTATACTTAAGCAATTAAGAACCTAACTGATACTAGAGGTGTCACAGTGGAAGAACAGATTTGTTTGTTCCTTCTCAAGAGAGTTTTGTTGAAGTAAATTCTGAGAAAGAATTGGTATGAGGTTGGAGGTTGCCTTCAATCAGTTAACTGTCATGATGTAGAAAAGGATTCTTGATTTTGATCTTCCTTTCTATTTCTCTCGGGCAATGAGTGTTTTAAGCAGAAGAAATTCAATGAAGCCTTAGACTGTTATTCATGAAGCATTGCATTATATTGAACTGCAGTAGCTTATGCAAATAGGGCAATGACATATATCAAAATTAAAAGGTCTTTCAAGTATATGCTGGTGGAGGCTGAAAATGATTGTACAGAAGCATTGAATTTAAATGATCATTATATAAAAGCATATTCTCGTTGATCAACAGCTAGAAAAGAACTTGGGAAACTCAAAGAATCCATTGATGGTAAATAGGCATGTTGCTATTATGTTATTAGGACATTGAACTTTAATGAGGGACTTGTTAATTGAGTAAACCGATGGTATTGCATAGCTTTTTATGAATTGTGGAGAATTGCTTAACTAAATATTTTCTGGCCCATCTTTTCTTGACAGGGTAGTAATGTTAGAGAAGTTGCTACACAGACATCCATCGAAAGTAAAAGAAACAGTATGAGAAGCAATGGATCTGATGCTGATGCCGGCCCAGGGGTTAAAAAGGTTTGATGATGAATCTGGATTTTGATGAAATGCTTTGCTTATATGTTCGATTATATGCTCCGGGAGTAAATATGTAATAGATTATGAATAGATAATTTTTGTATGGATTAGTGTGTATTTGTAATGTTATTTCATAAATTGGTTCTGAATAAATACTTTTGAACGTGTGAAATATTTTTTTTATTTTTTTTTTAATAAATCCGGACGGAATTTCGAGGGAAATCCCGTCGGAATTGTCTAACTTTATTTTTTTACTTTAATAAAGCCGACGGGATTTCGGGGGGAATTCCATCGGAATGAAATAATTTTTTTTATTTTTCAAGCAAATTACCATGGGATTCCGAGAGAAATCCCGTCAGAAAGAATTAATATTACAATTCAACCAACGTTCAAGAAACAAAACAAAACAAAAGAATTTAGGGGGCAATTAAGTCAATTCAGTACATTCCAACGGGTTTTACCAGTCCAAGTAAACAAACTGTCCATTAACCAATTGATATAAACAACCAAAGTAAATGATGGACTGTTTAATTAAATGAGTAACCGTCCATTGATAAGCAAACTTGGATGGTTTGCAAAATTCCCAAGTAAACTATTTCTTAGGGTCGTTTTGTTTTAGGTTTGTGTCCAAGATTCATTGGTATGCAACTTCTTGGATTGTGTACACTACAGCTCATTGTTTGAGAGAGAAAAATTTAATCTTGAAGTTTCTTATCCCAATCTTGTCACATAAATTTCAACTATTTTTTGCAGAAGTGGGTCATGAAGATTATAATCCAAGTATGTGGTTGATGATGATGAATGATGTTTTTCGAAATTTGCAGAGCAAAGTAGATTTGGAGTTTTTGCTGTGTGTGGGGTTACATGTGGTGCTTAATCAACCAACTTGGTTTGGACTTTGGAGTTTGGAGTGGAAGGGGGATAGTGGATAAGTTTCATCTTGTCAAAAAGAAAAAAAACTAGAAAATAATTATTTGAGATGCTAAATGAGTGGTTCCTAATTTTCAATTTTAAGTTACTCCAATAAGTCTTTTCATATCCCTAGTGAGTTTATTAGAAGTATTTGAATGTTTAGCACTTGTTATTGTCTGCGCATGTCGATATTAAACACATATACAATACAATTACAATTACAATGATAGATTTTTTACATGCTATTTAATGTAAGTGCTGAATTAATTGAAAAATTCTTGCATGTACGACAGTACGAGTTTCCAACCGTTTTGGAGTTGATTATTCTTATTGGGTTAAAGTTGTTATTTAAGGAGTAGTTAGGGGAGTGTCTATCTTTATCTTTTGTGGGTTTTTGTCTTGAATAAGACAAACATAAGAAATATAATTTCCAATGAGTTAAAAGCAAAGTGGGCTGTGCTTTAGCATCTGGGTATTTATTCTTGTACTAGCCCAAAATCAATTTCATAGGAATAGGATAATCTCCCAATTTCAACCCATCACTATTCCATTGTCTCATTTCAATATTTTCTTCTCAACTTTTTGTTGATTAATTAAAAGTCGCGATTTACTGAAAACGCAGCTACCTAACTATCTCAAGCCCGTATTAAATGGTATAAGAGAAGAAACAACTCCTCGGAACCCATTATTTATTTACTTTCTTCTTCATAAAAGTGAAACATCAAAGTCGGACCACTTAAGTATAAAATTCATTTTACCAAGATATATTTAGACTTTCGAGGAGCTCGAACTCGACACCTTGATAGCTAAGCCCATTTATGACTTGGGCAGTATATGAAGAATGGGCCGCTGCACTTTTTAGATGTAGTTTCTCAGTCTGAGACTGAGACCACTGAAGATGAATGATGATTCATCTAACGGCGTCAACTTGATAACAGAATAATCAGAAGCAGGCGCTCTTCTGTTTATCATTTGACTCCCAAGTCTTCCGTCAGTGCACTGCTCTCTCAACTGCTTTTTTCGACACTTCCACTAAATATTTATTACACTCCTATTCTATTCTTTTCGTCTCTCTCTTTCTGTCTAAACTCGAAAGGATCCCCGCTTTTGCATCACCCTCTCTCTCTCTCCATAGCCATGAGTCTCTTTGGCCTTGGCAGGTAATTTTCCTGAAAAAGAACACTTTTTTACATGATTTTGATTCGTGGCTACATGATTGCTTTCTGTCAGATCTACTGTTTCTGTTTGAGTTTTTTGTTGATTTGTTCTCTGCTGGCTTTTTTCTTGATCACTGCAACCTGGGTTTTCTTTTCTTTCTTTCTTCTCCTTTTTGGCGTATTATTTGATTTTTGGGGGGAGAAACTGATGGTGAAAAAGGTTTCTTGATTGTTATTTGGTTGGAGCTTTACGAAATCGTTGATGTATCGTTTTGAACAAAGCTGAAACTCTTGAAGTTTTGATGGTATTAAGTTTGGTGGTTGGTTGTGAAGAAAAGGGAATTGAATTGCAGCTGATTATCAGTTATGTCCAATTAAATCTTCTAAATATATGTGTTTTAGGCATAAACCTTGTTTTTATGATTCATGAATATCAAAAGGCCTATCCTTTCAGCCCAGATCAACACTATATTAAGAAGGCGTAAAGCGATTGACTGTTCCGATTGTTCCTTTGAACTTAGCAAGATTGTTTTAATGGGGGTTTGTGTAATTCTTTATAATGTTTGGTTTGCTATTCTTGAACAGGAATCAGAGAACTTTCCGCCCTAAAAAAAGTGCTCCATCAGGCAGTAAGGTGGATTTCTTTGCTAAGATAAATATATATTCAATCTCTTGCATTCTGTAGCTAACTTTTAGCTTGACTAATATTATATTTTACGATCTTTTATGGCATTTCGTTTATCGGCTTGTAGATTCGGTGATGAAATCCACATAATTTTGGTTAATTAGTTTATCCCTCTTGGTTCTTGATGGATGGTGGATACTCATGTTCATCTTTTTCCCTGTTAATTGTACTGGTACAGGGGGCACAGCTAAGGAAGCATATTGATGCCACTTTAGGTAGTGGAAACTTGAGAGAAGCTGTAAGACTACCTCCTGGGGAAGATATCAATGAATGGCTTGCTGTCAACAGTACTCTTCTCTTCTCTCTCTGTTCTTTTTCTCTACTCATGTGACACTGTTAGCTTCTGTATGAGAACCAATATCGAAAAAGGCGTTTTTTCCCCTAAATTTGCAGCTGTAGATTTCTTCAACCAGGTGAATCTTCTTTATGGAACTCTCACGGAGTTCTGTACGCCAGATAACTGCCCTACAATGACTGCTGGCCCCAAGTATGTCACAATATTATAATTTTCTTTTATCTTACTTGATCACATCTACATACCTTCAGAGATAGCCATATTGCAGCAAATTTGAACAAAGACAAACTGCTCCTGTAAAATGTTTAAAATTACAAACGCCACCCTATATTAGGGAGTACCTCGTGTAATTTCTCCAAGTCACCAGGGGTGATATATATAATTTTGAAAGTTTTAGTTTTTTTTCAAACTTGCGATCTTGAAGGGGTGTAGATGTGACTGACCCTTTATTTTATGTTTCGAAAATCAATGGACGGTTCGGGGAGTTCAACCAGGAACTGAAAATCATGAAAACATAGGTGGAATGTTCCTGAGGACCAATAGATAAATATTTGTGCAGGTATGAGTACAGATGGGCCGATGGAGTACAAATCAAGAAACCAATTGAAGTTTCAGCTCCGAAATACGTAGAATATTTGATGGAGTGGATTGAAACCCAATTGGATGATGAGTCCCTATTTCCTCAGAAGCTTGGTAAGGAACAAGGACCATCGCCTTTTTTTTTTTTTTTTGAAACTTAACCATGGCTAAATTATACATTGGTGAAATTGAGCTTTTTATGGTGACATCTCTCTCTCTCTCTTGGGTCATAAAACTAACGAAACAAATGTTTGTAGGGTCACCATTTCCATCAAATTTCAGGGAGGTGGTAAAGACTATATTCAAACGTCTATTCCGAGTGTACGCACATATATATCACTCTCATTTTCAGAAGATTGTGAGTCTTAAGGAGGAAGCCCATCTAAATACATGCTTCAAGCATTTTATACTCTTTACTTGTGTAAGTTTTCTTGGATTTGACTTGTCGCATTCTTTTTACCCTGCTTTTAATGACTATAAAATCCTTATCCTCAATCCATTGTGCAGGAATTTACTTTGATTGACAAGAAGGAACTTGCACCACTTCAAGAGCTCATAGAATCCATCGTCCCTTATTAAAGCACACTCGCATTTACCTCTTGAACTGATCTTATGTAAAGATAAAAATAGGTTATCTTAGCATAAAATTCCCAGTTACAATCTTAGTTATGATTTTCCAGCTGTTGAACCATCTCGCAGTATTACAGTAAGCTGCTAATTTTCTTGATACCATGGAAAACTCTTGTTTAGACTACTTATATTTGTGCCAAGACAAGTTTGTTCTATTTATTCTTTCATGTCTCAGATACTGAGATGAAGTGTTTAGATTCTTTAATCTGCACTAAATGTAGTGATTATCTGTTATCAAATGCACCAAAACGTACCCTTAAACAGAAAACTTGAATACTTGTACTTGACAGCACCTCACTGACTCGAAGCGCCTCGCTATGAGAATCTAGCTTCGGTACTAGTGGTACTTTCTGTTTCGCCTTTACCAAACAAGTCAAGCTGAAATGGGGAAGGAAATACAAATAACTAAGTTCAACTCCACAAAGAAATAGCTTCTTCAACCAGTTTCTTCCTCTTCACTTGATGCAGTATACCAGAAACTAAACTATTCTTTACAACTCTTTCTCTAATAATTGAACAAAAATTGATCTTCTTTGCATATCATTAACAGAATACCAGTTGGACTACAGCCTCACAGAAGAAATGTAAAAAACAATGTTCATTACCTATAAAAATTGCATTTCTCCCAATTCAACAAAACCCATTTCTCATCTGATACGCGGTATGTTCGGGAAAGGTTCATGTTTCCTGTCAATGCCACTCTTTCCAAGCTGAGGATTCCCAAAAACATTCCAGAATCTTAATGTTTCATCGCCAGCTATAGATGCCACAGTACATCCATCTGGGCTCTGCAACAAGAGAAAGAAACCAGAAAACTAAGCCAAGAAAAAGGAGAAAGAAGAAGCAAAGGGAAAAAAGAGTGCAATACCTTAGCCATGTTCAGAACTCTAGCGCTATGACTATGACCATAAAGCTCAGCAATCTTAACCATAGAAGGATACTTCCAAAGAACCAGCTGATGATCATTGAAGCCATGACCGCTCAAAATCTCCCTTTCATGTGAACTCCACAGCAAAGAACATACTTGTGAGCCGGTATTGACTGAGTTCAAACACGATGCAGTATTTGTGTTCCAAAACTTGATGCAATGATCTCCTACACCCCCACCGGAGGCAACGAGGTTACTCTGAAAAGGACACCAAGAGAGTGCCTTCACGGCAGCAGAATGGTCCTCAAACCGATTAAGCCATTGAGTTGAAGAATTCGAGGAGGAAGTAGACGAACACCATATGTATAGTAAATTGTCGTTCCCTCCACTAGCTAATTGCCTCCCAGATGAACACCGTTTCAACCCACAAACCTCTTCAGTGTGTCCTCTATATGTGCTAACGATGTGGGATCGTATTCTTACATCATTATTGATGATCAAACCGTCCTTTCCTCCAGTTGTGAGGATGTGATCGTTCCAATCAAGTGAACTGACCATTAAATGGTGTCCACCTCGAAGATTCCTCAACTGTCAAGTGTTATAAATGTTGTAAATATTGAATCTTGGTTATTACTGAGCGAAAATGTGAAGAAAAAGAATATACCATTCTGGAAGTGGACCAGTCCCATATTTGGATGTGGGAATCATTGAATCCAACAGCAAGGTGTCTCCCGTCTGGTGCCCATTTGACGCTTGTCACAGGCCCCACTTCATCGTCAGCCGAGATTAGTTCAGAAGTGGAACTGTTAGAATTGTCCCATAAGTATACATTATTTCCCAAGGCAATACTGCAATAGCAATCACATTACTACTGCCCCAAATCCAATCCAACAAATTCAGATAGAAGTCGTCGTCTACGATATCAGGAGCATCCAATATCTATTAAAAGAGAAAATTGCATTTTTGGTCCCATAGGAAATAGGTCAATTTTTTTTGGTCCCGTAATTTTTAAATCGTCCCGTACTTTTAGTTTTTCGACAAATATAGTCCCCAAAGTGAAAAAAATTCAATATTAGTCCCAAAAAATTTAGAAATATATATATTTATAATATTTTTTCTTAATTAAAAAATACATATCAAATATTAGGAAAATTTTAAAAGAATACCAACCACATGATATGCATTTTATTTTTATAATAAATAATAAATTATTACATTTTAAAATATAAGTATTACTTTAAAATTATAAAATAAAAATATATACATAATAACATAATTAATAAAATAATCTTCAATGCATTTACTTAAAAATATGTAAAATAAAAAATTGAAAATAATTAATATTTATAATACTTAAATATTTCTTATATATATAACATTGTATTTATTTAAAATAATTAATTTTGGGTTTAGTTAAAATTGAAAATAACATAAAATTTATATATATTTTATTCAGTAATATAATATTAATTAAAAAATTAAAAAGTAATTAATAGCCATATATATTTAATGAGAATTCAAAAATAACATCAATATTTTATTTTCAATTAGTAGCCATATATATTAATTATTTTCAATTTTTTATTTTATATATTTTTAACTAAATGCAATATTGAAGATTATTTTATTAATTATGTTACTATGTATATGTTTTTATTTTTTTATTTTATAATTTTAAAGTAATACTTATACTTTAAAATGTAATAATTTATTATTTATTATAAAAATAAAATGCATATTTTGTGGTTGGTATTCTTTTAAAATTTTCCTAATATTTGATATGTATTTTTTAATTAAGGAAAAATATTATAAATAAATATTTCTAAATTTTTTGGGACTAATATTGAAAAATTTTCACTTTGGGACTACGTTTGTCAAAAAACTAAAAGTGCGGGACGATTTAAAAACTATGGGACCAAAAAAAAATTGACCTATATCCTATGGGACCAAAAATGCAATTTTCTCTCTATTAAAATATTGGTGCTCAAATAATTAAAATAAATATGTGTTGTTCTCAATGTTTTAAAAATCGGACCGTTAAGCGAATCGGAAAATCAACTGGTTCAAGGGTCACTGGTTCGACCGTTGGATCAACCGTGGTCGAACCGGTGACGTCATAATTATGTCATAAATAATATTAAATATTAAATATTTATAAATAATAAATAATAAAACATATTTTAAATTTTACTTTTATATTTTCTCAATTTATATACAAATATAATATGCAAATATAAGAATATTATAAACAATGAATTAAAAACCAAAGATTATGAACTAAAATAAAACACAAATTCATAATTCATGATTCGTAACATGAACATTTAAAGTTCAAAAGTCCGAGACAAGAAAATAATCATCTCAAATTAAATAAAAATACATAATACATTAGTTTTGAAGAAGTGGTTGCATAAAACATATAGAAATAGTGGAGAAAATTAGAGAAATTGGGGTTTAATTTTATCAATTTATTGTTTTTTTTTAAATTGAACGGTTCACTTGACCCGGGAAGGGTCCGAACGGTCCAACCGTGGTTCGAAACGGTTTTCACAAAATAGAGCAGTTTTTGAGTGGAAACGGTTTTGGGGTGATGACCGATTTGTCCTTCCGGCCGGTCGACGATTCAGGCGGTCCGGCCGTCCGGTCCGGTCCGGTTTTTAAAACATTGGTTGTACATTGTAGTATATTCTATAAAATATTTATCTAGATTTAGAGATTAGATAATTCTAGATTATTCATAAGGCGTATAATTGACGGACTTTGGAGCTTGAATTGTTATAATTAGCTGCTTGATTTGGTTTAATTGTGGGTTATTAATTGAAACCTATGGTTTTGTGCAGGAAAATACAATCTGCATGATTTGTGCAAATATAATCTATGGGGTGCCTTTGGCATAAATTGACAGCCACAAATGTGTGAGAGTCTAGGCCTGCTACTAGACGTGGTTTTGGAGAAAACTTGATTCAAGCCCACATGAGCATGAGAAGTCCACAAAGCCCAAGCCCTAATTCTAACAAAGAGTTACATACGTTAAAATAGAGCAACACGTTTTTGGGGGGATTAATGGCATTACTTGATGGAGATAGTGGGCGTTTATGATCAGAGACGTGGAAGAGAAGTGGAGGAAAGAATTAAAGCCCCTTTGCACTACTTATTCTGGGGATCGAAGAGCAGCAAGAACACACGCCACACGCCTCATTCAATCTCATACACACAACGCAACAACTCTCGTTCGTCAGGGAAAAGAATTCGAGCTTCAATATTTTATCCCTCCTTTCCTTAATTTGTTTACATTGAAACACTATGTTGATTTTCCAATTTTCGTTATGAGTAGCTAAGTTTATTTTCTAGTTGGGATTTTCCTGTGTGATGCATTAGACTTGTGAGATACTCTCTTTTAATTTAATTAGTTTACGTTATTCGTTTTATTCTCGGTTTTCGTGTGATTGAGTGTTGGTTTGATTCTTTGATTTTGGCGCCGAATCCTAGAGTTATCAATACCCATATAGCTAGTTAATCTATTTGGCGGTGTTAGCTAGATAATTAAAGATGTAGCAATTAACACTAGGACATTAAGTTTGTCTGAATTTGTGTTGTGGAATAATTCGATCTAATTAGGTGAAGTACAAGTTCGTTCTAAACCAATTAGGACTAGTGTTTCTTTGGTTCTTAATGCGGTTAATTCGATTGAATCTTTGAGGGAGTTTCCGATAGGATTATCAATTAGCTAGGGGATGATTATTAGGAGTTTCTTTTAAACGTGCTAAAAATAAGAAGAAACGAGGGAGTCAGAGGTAGTTGGCAACTTTAGCTAGTCTAATGTTAAATTTGTTAAAATAATTGAATTGATGATCGTGGTCTAATGCATGACTAGGGAAGTCCCGACCAGTTGTTGTCTATTGAATCTTATTTAAGTTTAAACCAAGTTCTTGTTAGTTTTAGTTTTTAATTGTTTTAATTTATTAGTTTAGTCTAAAAATCCTGAAACACCCCCTCCCCCCCCTTCCCCACAATTTTAATTATTCGTTTCTTGGCATATCAAAGGTTACAAATTCATCCAATTCTCGAGGATCGACACCCCGTTGCCACTATTTTACAATTTAATTGTGTGCAATACTTGGGGTTTAATTTTGGTGGTCTCGATACACATCAATTATTATAGATAAATGTTGTAAGATATAGATTAATCTAGATTAGTCACATATTAATTAGCAAGATAATTATAGAATTATCTAGACATGCAAGTTGCATTAACCGACCTTGATGAAGTCGGTTGATCCAATATAAATACATGTAAACCTCTAGCATTTGATGAATGAAGAAAACAAGTTCTCAAATCCTTCTCTCCACTAAATTCTTCTCCCCATTCTATTTTGTCGGTCAATTATCACTTCTAAAAAACAAAGCCCAACTTTTAAATACAAAGCCTATCACCATCCATTTTTCATTTTCTCTCAAATAAAATCTTTTCCAATTTTCAGCATTTGGTATCAGAGCCAACTTAATCCAAGCCTACCACAAAATGACCCAAAATCTTACAACTTTTAATTACACCTCCTCCATGGTCCCGATATTTGAGGAGGAGGCCTATGAGTTTTGGAGTATCCAAATGAAGACTTTATACATATCACAGGGTCTTTGGGATTTAATAGAAAATGGCTACGAGCAACCCCGTGATGCTGTCGAATTGGAGTCTTGGGACAACAACAAAAAAAAGGAGTATAATGAGAATCGGAAGAAGGATGCAAAGGCATTATCATATATGCAACAAGGGGTTACGAAACCCATATTTCCAAGTATTATGGTCGCAACAACAGCAAAAGAGGCTTGGGAGATCTTAAAGAATGCATACAAGGGCTCCGACAAGGTAATCTCCATTAAACTTCAATCTTTATGGAGAGACTTTGATACGTTATTGATGAAGGAAGATGAATCGATTGAAATATTTTTTAATCGGGTTTCAAATATAATTAATCAAATAAAAAGTTATGAACATACAATTGAAGACAAGAAAATTATTCAAAAAATATTACGGAGTCTTCCTATTAAGTATGATCATATAGTGGCTGCAATTGAAGAATCTAAAGATTTATCGGTATTAACTTTAACGGAATTAATGGGCTCACTACAAGCGCATGAGGATAGAATGCGCCGATTTAATGAGCAACCACTAGATCATGCATTTTAAAGTCAATTAAATTTTTCTAAAAAAGGATGGTAATCGGAAAAATGGGCACGATACGTAAAAAGAATTTTCAGAAAAGAGAAAATTCTAATTATCATGGAAATGGGAGAGAAAATTATGAAAATAGTAAATCTGGCCCATATTGCAAATTATGCAAGAAAAATAATCATGATACACAAAATTGCCGATTTAAATGCAAGAGATGCAAAAATCATACTCATTTTGAAAAAGATTGTTTTTATCGGCAAAAAGATGAGGCTAGATTTACTGCAGAAGATAATTCTAAAGATCATGTTTTTATTTCATGCTTAAATGGACACGTAAGGCCAAAGCTCATTATTCAATATGGTATCAAAGCGGGTTCACAGATGTTCGATTCCTGTGCCTGTCTTTTCTCTCCACCCGGCTTGCAGATGTTTCATTCCTGCGGCTTGCAGATGTTCATTCCTGCAATGTTCACGCACCAATTTGGGCGTGACGGGGGTGTGTTAAATGTCCCACATCGAATAATTAGTGATGTGGTGTTCAATATATAATGGCATGACAAAACTCCCCTCAACAGCTAGCTTTTGGGGGTGAGTAAGGCTAAAGCTCATTATTCAATAAAGAGTTACATGATATCTGGTATGTAGATAGCGGTTTTTGTAATCATATGTCAAGCAACCGTGAATTTTTTACTACACTCAATGAAAATATTAAGAGTCAAACTACTCTTGGTGATGGGAGAAGTCAAAATGGCGAAGGAATGGGTATTGTTCCTGTTAGAACTAAAGATGGCTCCACTAGAAAAATTCATGATGTTTTCTATGTCCCTGGTCTGACCCAAAATTTGATAAGTGTTGGTCAATTAATTCAAAGAGGTTATAAGGTGAATTTTGATAATGATAAATGCCTCATTATTGATAAGGAAAAGGGTCAGTCAATTACTATGATAAAAATGGCCCCTAATAAAATATTTCCTCTAAAAATCCCCATAGATAAAAAATATTCTTTAAAATGTGGAGAAGTTGATGAATCCACATTATGACATTTAAGATATGGACATTTAAACTTTAATAGCCTCAAAGTATTAAAGGATATGGTGAAGGGTCTTCCCTCAATAAATAATGAAAAGAAAATTTGTAAGGGATGTATTTACGGAAAAATGCACAGACTGCCCTTCCCTAAAACATCTTGGAGGGCAAAGAACCGATTAGAGTTGGTGCATGCAGATATTTGGGGTCCTTCTCAAAATCCATCTTTGGGTGGAAAAAGATTTTTTTTTAATTATTGGTCGATGATTTTACCCGAATGATATGGGTGTATTTCCTGGAGCAAAAATCGGAATCATTCTCCTTTTTCAAGCAATTCAAGGCTTTTGCAGAAAATCAATGTGGGCGTTCCTTAAAAATTCTGAGAACTGATCGATGGGGAGAATTCACAAGCAATGAATTCTTCCAGTATTGCAAACAACATGGGATAAAAAGGGAGTTGACAGCCAGATATACACCACAACAGAACGGAAGAATCGCATGATCGTAGAAATGGCCTTGAGAATGTTGCTGGGCAAAAATCTTCCAAAGAAGTTCTGGGCGGAAGCTGTCAACACCGCAGTCTACATCCTTAATAGGTCCTCCACAAAAGTTGTGCTCAATAAGACCCATACGAGGCGTGGAACAAGAGAAAGCCGACGGTGGAGCATCTCAGAATATTCAGATGTATTGCTTATGCCCACATTCCTAACAAACACGGTCAAAGCTCGATGAAAGAGGAGAAAAATGCATCTTCATTGGCTATAGTGACGAAACATAGGGCTACAGACACTACAACCCAGACATAAAAAGACTGGTCATATCAAGGGATGTAATATTTGATGAGATGGCGGAATGGCCATGGAGCCAGACACATCACCCGTCCCAGCCATCATGGAGAAAAGTCAAGAACAATGCCCTGATCAAGGACCGACCCCGTCATCACCAAGTCCAGGGCCAAGTCAGATAAAAATTCAAGAATCAAGTCCTACACCAACACTAAGGCTATCCCAAAGAGATAGACAACCTCCAGCATACTATGAGGATTATCTTACTAATGTCGCTGCATATGCTCTATTTGCTGGAGAACCAACAAAGTATGAAGAAGTAGCTAAGGAAGAAGCATGGGTCAAGGCCATGGATGAAGAAATTCACATGACAGAGAAGAATCAAACATGGGAGCTTGCAGACAAACCTACAGAAAAGGAGATTATCGGGCTCAAATGGGTATACAAGATCAAACACAATGATGATGGAAACATCCAAAAGTATAAAGCCCGACTAGTCGCCAAGGGATATTCACAACAACCCGGATTTGATTTCAATGAAACATTCACACCGGTTGTTCGGATTGAGACAATCAGGACAGTCCTCGCTCTTGCAGCTCAACTTTTCCAGTTTACCAACTGGATGTCAAGTCAGCTTTCCTAAACGGAGAGCTTAAGGAGGAAATATATGTGGAGCAACCCAAGGGATATGTGATCAAGGGGCAAGAAGATAAGGTCTATAGGCTACACAAAGCTCTTTATAGTCTCAAACAAGCTCCACGAGCATGGAACAACAAGATAGATGACTATCTACAGGATCATGGATTTCTCAAAAGTCCAAATGAGCCATCACTCTATGTCAAGAAACAAGGTGCACATGACTTTCTCATTCTATGTCTCTATGTTGACGACTTGATTTATACAAGCACAAGAAAGGAAATGATCAAGGAGTTTAAGAAAGCCATGATGCAGGAGTATGAAATGACCGATCTCAGTCTTATGAAGTATTTTCTTGGCATACAAATCAAACAAGAGCCATGACAAATATTTATATCACAAGAGAAGTATATTGATGATCTTCTGGAGAAATTTCAAATGAAAGATTGCAAGCCGATGCCGACACCAATTATGACTAATGAGAAGCTTTCAAAAAGTGATGAAGTTGAAAATGTGGACGAGACCATCTACCGGAGTCTTGTGGGATCACTAATCTACCTTACTCATACAAGACCGGACATCGTTCACGCAGTCCGCGTAATATCAAGATTCATGAGTGAGCCAAACAAGAAGCACTTTGAAGCAACAAAAAGAATTCTGAGGTACATCAAGGGAACGAAGAAACTAGGCATTTTATATGAATCAGAAGAAGACAATAGCCTACGAGGATACACAGACAGTGACTAGGCAGGAAGTGTGATCGAAAAAGCACTAGTGGATATCTTTTCTGTCTGGGCACTAAAACAATCTCCTAGTCATCTAAGAAACAAGCAACAGTTGCACTATCATCAGCAGAAGCAGAATATATCGCTGCAACAAGTGCATCATGTGAAACGGTTTGGCTCAGAAGAATTCTGCTGGATCTTCAAATCGGGAAAGAGACACCGATACCATTATACTGTGACAACATGTCGACAATCGCCATGACAAAGAATCCAGTATTTCAAAGTCGAACAAAACATATCGAGATATGTCACCACTTTATTCGAGAATTGGTTGAGAAGCAAGAGATCGAGTTACAATTTTGCAACACAAATGATCAACTAGCAGACATCTTTACGAAGGCACTAGCACGAGACAAGTTCACCACATTACGAAAAAAGATCGAAATTATTGAAATGAGCACAAAGGGGGAGTATTAAAATATTGGTGCTGAAATAATTAAAATAAATGTGTTGTTGTAGTATATTCTATAATATATTTATCTAGATTTAGAGATTAGATAATTCTAGAATATTATAGATAAATGTTGTAAGATATAGATCAATCTAGATATAGATTAGACTAGATTAGTCACATGTTAATTAGCAAGATAATTACAAAATTATCTAGACATGCAAGTTGCATTAACCGACCTTGATGAAGTCGGTTGATCCAATATAAATACATGTAAACCTCCAGCATTTGATGAATGAAGAAAACAAGTTCTCAAATCCTTCTCTCCACTAAATTCTTCTCCCCATTCTATTTTGTCGGCCAATTATCACTTCTAAAAAACAAAGCCCAACTTTTAAATACAAAGCCTATCACCATCCATTTTTCATTTTCTCCCAAATAAAATCTTTTCCAATTTCCAACAATATCCTTTCTGGAGACTGTTCATAAAAAATAAGACGATCAATAATGTTCCCTTTGTAAATTCAAGAACTTTGAAGAAGACACATGAAATTCGTAACTTGCTTGAGAAATCTGTCTTCTCTTCTTAACTGATTTCGTTTGTGGGACAGGTGAAAGGGGCCCGTGAACCGTGTTTGATGGCGGCATCGGCCTATTCTTGAAAGACAGGATTCTTGTCCTGTTTATGTTCAGGATTTCTGCGAGATGTTTCCTGTAAAGTTGCTTTGATGGAGAACATGATCCACTGTTTTCCTTTTCGATTTTTCCACAAGTGAGCCTGTAATGGGCGAAATCGAAATCCATAGCAGAACGATTCGGGATGAACCTGTCTAACTGCAATTTCAGGGGCAAAAGAAACAATATTCACATCAAATTCAAGACTCAAATCGTAGTTACAGATAATATCAATACGATGAAAATCAAATCAAGAACCCTAGTGCGAAATATTTTGCAAGCACACAAATCTGAGCAAAAAAGATCCAAAATTTGGGGAACCCATTCAAATAACGGAATCAAAGAACTTCAATAAACTCATGATCAATAACGAAAACACAATCTTCAAACATAAATGAACAGATAAAAAGATCGGGAACAAGAAGATACATTTTCCTTGGAGTTCGACTTTGGAAGCATCTTGACAAGAGAAGCTATGGAGGTCGAGAGAGAATAGAGAACAAAGATTCATATGATTGATGAGTATTCGTTGAGGGATTTGAATATGGGAGGGAAAATATTATGGCAACATGAGAGAGTTCTTCTGATGCTCAAAACAGTTCACTTATTGGTGCTATTAGGGCGACTCCTATCATGCGCTTTTATCTTTACCTTTTGTTTTATATCATGCGCCTTTTTCTTTTTTTTTTTTTTTTTCTTTTTTTGGAAACTTTTATCTTCACTTTTTAATTTTATTATTTTGGGTATGGCACATGCCTATGATGCACGGACACTTCTAAAAATATCATTTTGCCGTGTCATGTCATGTCGTGTCGTGTCGGACACCGTGTCCAATACTCCTTACGTGGAAAATTCAAGAAAAAATCTATGTCGCCGTATCCGTGTCGTGTCGTGTCCGTGTCGCCGTGCATCATAGGCACATGCACATATGCCCCTATTATTTACCTATCTCATTTATTTTGAGTTCGAGACGATTCGAATTACTTAAGTATAAATATATCTTTTTAATAATAATAGTTGCGTTTCAAGTCACATACACCACTTCGTAGTTTATAACTCTACATGCAAGATTGATTATGTATTTGTGTTCAACTAATTTTGTTATATCTAATCTCCTGAAAAAGAATGCAATATAAGATTATTTCTACAATTGTCCTCACATTTTGGATGAAACATATAACACCCGAATCAATATTTCCATCTCAAAATCACTCCAATCGCCAATGGCCAATACACAGATATGAACCAAATCTAATTTGGACATCATTTAAATCTTCAAAAGCAGAAGAAAACAAATAAAAAACTTACCAAGAAGGTGCAGGAAAGGATTACACAAATTTCCCATAAGGTTTGAGTAATTACAAAGAATTCCGCTGACATACAGTAAAGTTTGCCCTCGCGCATTCTAGCATAGTCATCAATTTAAAGAATTTTTCACAGAGAGTATCAAAGTAAAACAGGGTATTTATTGAAAAATTAGAGAAGTTCGTCATCAGAATGTCGATCAAATATAATGCAAATTCTCTGATAGGGGTGGTATTTGTAATTTGTCAAATTTTAGGAAAGTATTTGTTTAATTGGATCAAATATCGAGATATCCCAGTGTATTATCTCAAAGGACAAACTATTGGATTATAATCTCTAAACAACTCACTACTACAAAGGGCAACAACATCTTCCAATCACTCTCTCTCATCATCATCATCCGGGTTCATAAAAGCAGGCGGACCCAATCTCGGCTCTGCAAAAATATACACAGCCGCAGCCCACGCAAGAACACAAAGAACTTGCAAAAACAGCTGAAAATTAGCCAGCAATTCGCCTCGTGCTTCATCTTCTTCCGAACCACAGGTGATTTTATGATCATTGAGCTGACAGCCATCCGGTATCATTGGACCATACAGCACAAATGCCGTCTGATAGAACCAGAGGCCTTGGAGCGTTATAGCAATTCCACTACACAAATCAGCTGGAAAGCTTGTGGGAATTAAGGCTCCAACAACAGTTGATAATATGCAGATGCCTATTAGAAGCACGAGTATGACGTGGTAGTATCCTTCAAGCCCTTTGTGGGTGGTTGAGTGGAAGTAGAATAAGAGGTACTCTGCTGTGAATGCGGTTGATGCTATAAAGCATAGAGCTTTGTCAGGCAACGGAAGAAAGCTGATAAAAATGGCACCAAAGGAGTATCAATGAAAACATAATGTTTTGAAACAACATCAAATAGTAATGATCCCGTTATCACTTTTCCCTTCACAATTTAGGGGTGACATACCTTGGCGTTTGATCTAATTACACAAACTTCTCTCAAGGTTTGAGAAATTACAAAAACTTTCCCCTGCCGCAGAATTTACATTGCATTTGGATTTGATGAATTTTGATAAAGACGTCTTTAAATTTTATAAATATCTTTTCTCGCCCTTCCGGTTTACTGATCAATTTGATATAAATTCATGACTACGATAGCATACGTTAAGCCAAACCTCAGGGGCATGTTAGGGGAGGTTTTTGTAATATCCCAAACCGCAAAGGATGTCTTTGTAATTAGGTCAATCTTAGGGTATGCCGGTGTAATCATCCCTCAGTTTATTGTAGTTTATCATGGACTTCATGATACTCTGGCCAAAAAGTGTAACCAAAAACGGTAAACTGCAGTAAATCGGAAACTTTAGTTTACTAATGTAGAAAACTAAAACATCAGAAGGGCAACTGAAGAAATGTGAGTACATGAGAGGGAAATTTTTTCTTCCCCTAGTTTCTAATACTTCAACCAACATCTAAAGGAGATCACAGGTGATGAAAAAGTCTCACCTCGTCTTCTCAGAGAGGAGTGTAATGATGCCGAAGATGAAGAACATGAGAAGCATTCCGGAGTGTTCGAAGTTGTTCATATGAGAAGGGTTCAGTACTCCGTTGACAAAAATCTTGAGATGAGTTGAATATAGAAACTCTATGCAAAGATCAATAAAGCCTCCAATTGCAATGGCATATAGCTCCAGATATTTAAGCCAACCACGGGAACTGGGAACCGGATGCCAGACCCGAACATGGAACGATTTAGGATGCATTACGTATCCGATTATAGAGCTCCACACATGCCACATTCCAACAACAAGAAACAATGTCCCTGGAACGATATGTCCTGGAAAAGATCCCATCTCTTTCTTATATATACGTATATCCTTCCCAAACCAGTGTTCTATCCTTTTCCTATAATTTTTAGTATGTCCTTCAACACTAACTCTTCATCCTCTGAAGGAGGGCTTAGGATTAAACACCAACAATAACTGAAACAGAGAGAGGGCTTAAGATTTCCCCGAAATCGACTTCAGATTTTAGACCATCTGCAAAAGAAATTAGCTTAAGTTACCTTGGAGCCTTCCAAGAATAAACACAAGCACTCCTTCAATTCTTGATTTGATCAACTAATGCAATGAACTCATTACAGCACCGATTTCCATATCATATTTTGCAGAATTCACTGCTATTTTTCTATTTCAGAGCACAAAATCAGGAAACAGAACTAACAGAACAGTTCATCAGAAAAAATAAAAAAAAAAAGGCTAAAAATTCAACAGCTCAAGCACAGATCTATTTGTCCATCCATTCACAACAAATACATGCAACTATGCAAGAAAATTTCAAACCCATGAAAATTCGAACACAATAACCCCAAAAAACAGGCTGATACCCCAAGAAACACACACTATCCGTGTAATTTCACCACGACACCGCGTAAAAATGAAAACCGAAGAAGAAAGATACCGGCCCATACATGATTGAAGGCTTCTGCTTCTTCCAGCATGATTGCGAGCAAACTAAAGATAAGAGTTTTTCTCCATGGAAAGAAAGTTATTGGAGTAATCTTTAATTTAATGGGGATCGCAGAAAGCTGATTAGACAATGGGGTCAAAATCCTTAAAAAGGAATGAAAAGTTGGAAAATATGACAAATTATATAGACATCATTGTATGCAAAAGACACTATATTATGAGTGACAATCTCTGTGTCTGTATCGCTCCCTCTTCCTGAAGGCCTACGCCCAAAAACACGTGGTCGTAAGAGGGATTTTGCGTAGTACGACCTTTTTCGTTGCATGGAAATGATTTATGTGACTTCGTTCTGATCTTTCGAAAATTTTAATTCAAATTCAACTCGATAAATATAATCAATAAAAAAAATAAATGTATTACATTTATTATTTGATTTCTTATTCTTTTTAAAAATTTTGATTTTTCAATAATCGAACTATAATTGTAGAACACTAGTCCTCATTACACGAGCTACGGACTGTAATTACCTCTAATCCTTCATAAATGAATTTTGATTTTTAAATTTATATATATATATATATATATATAAATATATTTTTCTATATTTTATTATTAATTCAAAATAGGTCAAGTAACCTATTGATTAGTTAGAATTTATGTTAAAATTAGTTTCTTTTTGGGTTTTCATGAAATTTTTTGCAGAGGTCAATAAATTTTTAATAAAAATAGGATTAAGTGTAATTACTTATTTTACCGTAATTTATTTAACTTAATGGGAAATTAGTATTTATAAGTATAGAAATGTAAATAAACTTTGTTGGCTGCGAATATCCCAGTTCACCATAATTTATTTAACTTAATGGTAAATTAGTATTTATAAGTATGGAAATGTAAATAAATTTTGTTGGCTGCGAATAGCCAGTTCAGTCGCTTTTGCTAAGGTGGTGAGTCTTTTTTTGAATAAAAAGAAAGATCTTAAGGTATCATGATGTTTAAATTGAATATTAATCTCTCTCTTTTTGGTGAAGAATTTTTTTATAAATGTTTGGAATATTAGAAAAGTTTGCTGAAAATAATAATGTCTTAAAAGTAAATTTTAGTTTATTTTCTAGCCTTGTACTTTAAGTTTTATATACTTTAAGAACCTACATTCTTTTTTCTTTTTTGGTAACACATTATTTAGTTTATAACAAAGTTTATTAAATTAATTAAGTTTCTCATCATGATCACAGATTCACAAGATTAGTTCCTTTTCTAAAGTTGCTCTATATCTAAATTTAAAGACTCTGTAATTAAACTATTGACATTTAATTAAGAAATGACCTTTTTTTTTTATTCAACCACATCCATTAACGATTCTATTGATTTAATTATTGTATGTAATTAAATCATTGTCTATAGTTATTGTTAAAATGATGTTAGTGAATATAATATTCAGATTATTCAGTGATATAATATTATTTGTTAAATGACATATTTAGGGATGAAATCAAAATTTTAAATAAGAAAAGTGAAAATTAAATATCAAAAATATAAATAATATTAAATGTAGTGATATTGTAACCTTGTTTAAAGTGAAATAAGGGAACAAATGCATAAATATTTCAAAATTTTTATATAATCATAAAAAAAATTAAAATTTAGGACACGATGGTGGAGGCGAGAGAGGTCACCCCAACCCCTTTAACTCCGTCATTGAATATTTCAAAATGTATATATATTGATAAAAAAAGTTAACAATTTAGGGATCGGGGAGCCACTCAATCTCCCTAGCTCCGTCACTGGACATATTTATACAGTTTCTAGATTTAATTAGTGCTAATTGTGTGGGTATAAATTTAGCTATTTACCTATAAAAAGGAAGAAAAGAAGCAAGAATACAGAATAAAAAATAAAAAATAAGGATTTATTGCCCAAAGAGGGTGGGCAATGGACATGGAACGTGCGAGGTTTTAAAAAATTTTGATTTGAAGTTTCACATGTCCATTCAATCATTGCGACTGTGCATCAGCAGATCTGGATTCATAAAATAAATTGTGGTCCATTGCCATGCAACTTCTTTATCAAATCTGATTTTGATTTTATACGAAATAACATCGATACGAACACAAAGTCACAAAATTAATAATAATTCGATATGAATATCAAAATAACGATATAAATAGCGAATATTGTATCATATACATATGTCCGTATACTTAAAAGTTATTTGTAATATTCGAAAATTGTATCATATGCATACAGGGGCGACTCCAGGATTATGAATCACTGGGGTCAAAAAATAAACATGGTTAACTCAAACAGTTAAGGGTTCCTTCGATCTCCTTGATAATAATTTTGGATTCGAATTCCTCTTACCACTTTAGGGGTGTGTGTTTTCAAAAAAAAAATCTCCGGGATCAATAAAATTATTTATTAGAGTTTCACTAAATAGATTTTTATAATGTGTATAAATTTTTATAAAATAAATTAAGAATAATTATAAAATAACGTTACTGTTTGTTTTTTTAATGTCGGAGAAGGTAGAACTTTTAACATTCTAAGCATATAATGGATAATATGTGAATACTGAATAGTATTATGTATTTGAGATCAGAGAGTGAATTTCTTTTTTTAAAAGAAAATAAAATTAAAACCAAATTAAAAAGAAATGGATAGTTAAGAAAATAGTTTCAAATCCGCTACTATTAATTATACGTGGGTAGGTTTCTATCTTGAAAATCAAATAAAATTAAAAGTTAAAAAAAAAATAAAAATAGAAAGCCAAAGAAATCAAACTTAGCTCCTCAGTCAATAAAATGCCATATATATAAATACTCTCACTAAAATATTAAAAAGGTACTAATTTATGGATTAAACTATTTAATTCACATAAAATGATAAAATCTATTTATTATTTTAGGGGTCAATTGACAAATTTTTATTTTTAATATGGGGTCAAAAATTCTAATTATACATGTTAACTAAATATTAAATACTGAATATTGCAAAGATATAATTGAGATAATTTTTTCAGTGGGGTCAAGTGACCCCACTTCCATCCATGTGGCGTGACCCATGTATGCATATGTCCATATGCGTAAAAGTTGTATGTAATATTAAAAAATTTAGGGATAAATATTTTTTGGCATCCGAACTATGCCCGTTTTTGCAATTTACCATCCAAACTATTTTTCATTGCAAACCGCCATCCAACCTTTGCATTTTTTACAAAACGCCATCTAAACCATTTTTTTTGGTGGTTTTGGGTGAAAAAATTGACACGTGGCATTTTCCTAAAATATACATGTCGGACCAAACCACCTTCAGATGGCGTTTTGTAAAAAATGCAAAGGTTGGATGGTGGTTTGCAATGAAAAATTGTTTGGATGGTAAATTGTAAAAACGGCCATAGTTCGGATGTCAAAAAATCTTTTTCCCAAAAATTTAAATAATTGTTGTTAATTTGTATTAGGTTTGAGTTTTTAGAAATGATTGATTTGGTGATATTTGTTTTATCATATTTTTAATTGAAAATGCTTTTAGTCCAAATATTGTTTAAATATGTAATATTTTATCCTCTTATATATGCTTCATTTAGTTACATATTGTTTATTTTAATCATTTCTTTGTTGTCTGTTATAGATATAATCTGTTTTAAGAACAAAATTGTCCATCCCACCTGTTATGAAAATCTAAAATATACAGCAATCGATCGATATTTCATTTAATCTATCAATAAAAAAATATAAAAAATAAAATACTCTTAGGACAAAATGGTTCAAAAAAATTATTAATTTTTAATTTCTCCAACAATTGCTACCATTTCAAGAAGTGAAAGGGACAATATTACATTTAGCCCCAGAATTAAAATATAGGGTTAATTACATTTAGCATTAAACGAATATTATAATTAAACCCCTATTAATTATTTCATTATATTTTGATCCACTCTAAAAATTATAAATTATATTAGATCAGTATTTCGTTAAATTTAGGGTGACGTCAAAAATTTTAGGACTTGAATTTCCTGTTTTACCCTAAATTTAAGGCAAGGGTTAAACGAAAAATTCAAATTCTAAAATCTATAACATCATCTTAAATTTAACGGAAAAACTCATTTGATGTAATTTATAATTTTTAAAAGAGACCAAAATACAATAAAATAACTAATAAGAATTCAGTCGTAATATTTAAAATTTCAAAGGGTTTTAAATTTAATTAACACTAAAAATATAAAATTAGTTCCGATATGGACTCCCAATGACCTTACACAGCTATTTAATTGGGTTTATAAAGGGCTTTGACAAAAGTGGTGACACAGTCCATTAATTATCGAAAAGGTTGCATTAATATTAACATAATTTAGTATCTTTTTGACTACTTTACTTGTACAATGCGTACCGGAAAAACGTTGCAAGTTTTAGCTGAGTTCGGCAATTTGCTCCTCATTTATGCACAAAATCTTATTGCTCAACTCCCAACTCCAACTAATTTAAGCAACTTCCCAAATTTGTGCTCTTATGTTAATCTTCCACTCCTCCTATATATTTTACTTCTATCTTCAGCTCTTCATATGTGTTAGTCCACTATTTGTGGATAACACTTTTATGATAAAATCGATATAATTAGTTAAATTTTAAAACAATATTAAAATATTTACTGATGGTATTGTTTAAAAGAAACGATAAAAGTTTACTGTACGATTAGAGAGATAGAATTTCATTATTAATCTTTAGGGGAATTTTTTTTTCCCCAGTATTAATATATTGCTTTTACTGTTCACTATGACGAGAGAGTCAATATTCGAACATTAAGGGTGCTTTTTAATAGTTGGAACGAGCAATCGAACATTCTAAGCTTCTACGACTTATATTATCATATTATATATATAATATAAATTTAAAGTAAGAAAACTTATCGACACTAGAATTCAAATATTATGGGATATAATCAGAATTCGAACATCAAAAAATTGCTTCTTAGTAATTGAAAAGAGGCGATCGAACATCATAAACTTTCGTGACTGATACTATCATACTATATGTATATAATAAATTTAAACTCAAAAAAATCATCTCACACCTCCACCTTAGACTTCCATAACTAATACTTTATATATATGCGTATGGATTTGAACATAAAAAAATTATCGATACATTCAAATTATACGTGACTCCCCTATAATATTTTATTGGTTTATATTTAAAAATGTGAAAAAGAAAAAGAATAATAATGTTGAAGATGTATAGCACAAGACAAATAGAAGTCCAAATAATAAAATTTCTCGATTAACCACGAAAATAAATTAAAAAAAAAAAAAAAAAAGGTAAGAGTAAGCGACAAAAACCGCACCGCAAATGAGTCGTAGAAATAATTAATTTTGGTAATCCCACAGCTCCTCTACCATTTAAAAAGGTCAAGAAAAAGGAAATAAAATATATATTATTATTATTTGATTTTCTAAATTTTATTTTTATTTTATTAAATTTTCTTTGGTTCCTCCTGATTTTCAAACTCTCCCTGAACTTGCCGGCGTTTTTCTACAGTGTTGTATGTATGTATAATTTGGTAGCCTGCGAAGAATTCAGATCACTGACTGCAAATTAAAATATCTTCACTTTCTCTCTCTACATATACATACACCTCTCTCTATATATCTCTCATAAATACGCGCAGTCGTTCATTCACGTCAACATTTATTTACAGATTCGCGTGGATTGATTTGGTGGAGTGGTGAATTCTGAAGATTCTGACGCCAGCATCGCAAATGTAAGCTTCATTTCTCTCTCTAGAACTGCACCTCTTTAGTTAATTTTGTGCGTGGGCGTGGTGGTTTTCTCGTATGCGACGTGCTTGTGTTTTGTGGTTTTATGCGTAGGTGTGGAGTGGAGAGTTCTGGACTTGCGGGCGGAAATTCGGTTGCTGTTTTGGTTTTTACTTGTTTTAACCTTTTGTGAGTTCGGCGTTTCAGGATGTTGCTGGAGTAGATCGCCGGTGATTGGATAGATCGCTGATCGGTTGGTGAGGTTTTGGGGGAGGGATTGTGGTCGATTTTGTGTGGATGTGGTTGTTTGGCTAGTTTGAAGTGTTTCTGAAATTGAGAGATTTTTTTGGAGAGTGAACGACTCTATTTTACTTCATTCAATTCATTTGAAAATCTCATCGTCTGGCTGAAGATCGGAGGTGTTGACTGACCCGTTGGAGAGGAGGTTTTGTTGAATTTCCGGAAGTGAAGAGTTGTTCTGAGCTTCCGGAGATTTGATAAATTTGTTGTTCTTGTTAAAATTAGTAGGAGTGTAGAGAAATATTGTTACCAGATCAAGAAGACGTACAGCGATTGAGGGAAATTTTGCTGGAAATTGGTGTAGATTTTACTGAGATGTCGAGTTCGAAGGTTGTGTATGAAGGATGGATGGTGAGATATGGTCGCAGGAAGATTGGGAGATCATTTATTCACATGCGCTATTTTGTGCTTGAATCTAGGTTGTTGGCCTATTACAAGAAGAAGCCCCAAGACAATGTGGTATGCCTTGAATTTTCTCTTGTCTAGATTCATTTTTTTTTCGTTGTACCAATTATGTTTATAGAATTGGAGATGATGATTTACCTGTGATGGGTTTGATGCTCATCTCATGTTCCAACCATTTTTTCTTTTTTCTCATTAATGCAGTTCAAAAAGAAAATTTCCAATATAATTTATATAGTCCTAAGTATTACCATTACATTCTTTCTCCAGAGATTTTTCAGTTCTGTTGTTATATGTTTAATCGTCCTCAATAGGAAAGTTGTGTTGCAAAGTAATATTTGGTTTTGCCCCTTTTTGTTATAAGGTGCCCATCAAGACTCTTCTTATAGATGGCAACTGTCGGGTGGAAGACCGAGGATTGAAGACTCACCATGGACATGTGAGCTACAATTGACACTTTTATCTTTCTGTCTTTCTGAATTATGCCTTTTATGATTTTGAGGTTTGGTTGACAGTCAGTTGAAATTTTATTTGCTTTTTTCATTATTCAATTAGACCGATCAGGTTTAGAGTGATTTTTTGGTCTCCTTGCTTCAGTTATTTTGAACATGAAAAACCCTTTATACTTCAGTTTGTTGATCGTATATTGGAACCATTCCATTCCTTTCAGTTACTACATTGATACTACTAGGTTTTGGCATCTTTCACTTTGTTTATGTTAGTTTGATACTGGATCAATATTTGTGAGGGAGGGGATGCCTCAACCAAATATATGATACGAAAAAATGCGTTGGATCCACATTTATTCCTTATGCTCATCTAAAGAAGCCTCTAAAGCTCTAGGGTTTTGCCATGTTACATCTTAGATGTTGGGCCATGGAATATGGAAGCAAAAAACCAGTCCTATATAATTTGCCCGAAAGAAGTTCAGAAGGACGTTACTGGAAGAATTTATATCGTCCACACACTACCCCTCAAGAAAATAACAATAAAAGAAAAAATAGCAAGCTGTAAACTAAAAATAAAAGAGAGAGTGAAATAATACTATGTGAATTCTTTCATGGATTTTCTCCAACGGCTTGACTTGGGTCAACTTTGCAAGGTAGGAATTTAGGTTTGTTAAGATTTGTATTTTCACCTATAATATGAAATACTTTAGCAGAGTTGCTGTGCTGCATAACAATATGACTGGATGCTGGAAACTGGAAATTATGAAACCCCTATAAGATTAATCTTAGTTAATGCGTTTCACATAGCACTAGAATGCATATGACTAGGGTAATATGTTTTTACCTCAAGGACTTTTGTTGGAAATCAGAACCATTCTTGTTCGAAGTATTGCACGAAAAGTGAAATAGTTTTTAGCAAGCGTTTATATGCACTGTGAAAAAAGTGAACCGAAGATAATTAACTTGCTTGATTCCATGGAACAGGTAGTCTTATATAGCATCTACAACCACCACATTCATGTTACCATATCTAGGTGGCCAGTTACTCCAACATTAGGTGGAAGTGTTCCTTGCCTCTAGGTTTACAAATTTGAATCATGTTTCTGTTGGCCTGATTAAACTTCACTTCTAAGTTTCCATTTTCTGAAACAAGCAACCCATCTCGTCCCTTCTTTGGCAAAAATACACCAAGTTAATGCTGTTGGGCTGACTTTTTGATAAACTTAAATTAGAGCTGATGGTAGATGTCTTCGATAGTTTTGGTATTTGAACGTTTTTCAATGATTAATCCTGTTGCTACATGTTTTTTTTTTTTTTGCTTACATTTGAAGTGCTATGTTTTTTTTTTTTTTGCTTACATTTGAAGTGCTTGGATTTTTTGGCAGATGGTTTACGTTCTCTCTGTTTACAATAAGAAGGAGAAGTACCATCGAATTACGGTACCTTAGCTTTCCATTTATTATTTTGGTTAACATAATTATTTTGATTGCATGTGAATAAGAGATCTTGTTCTTAATATTTCTATGCGTATGCATGTTTATGGGCATTGATCTAGGAGCTTTGTTTTGAAGACCTTGTTCACTTGAAAGCAGTCTTTATCTCAGAAGTGATTAAGTGGAGCCTTTACTTGAATATAGGTTCTGTAGAGATGTCATTTGTAATTTCCCCTGATTAAGTTATTTAACACACTCCATTCTTATTGAAGTAACTAAGATGAGCTTTTATTCTCACTTTCTTGATAACTCCTGGCCGCTTTTTGTGAATTCTTGGCTCATCTTTTTTCTCTCCTGGTATTGCCTTTTGTACTTACTATTTTTCCAGTATTTAGTTTGTTAAAAATGCTGACACCCTAAGAGGTGTTTTGAGATTTTGAAATAACAATAAAAGCTACTGCCAAAAATATAATAAGTTCTGAACAGAAGAGTATGGGCATTACACAAATAGAAAACTAATCTACTGAAGTAGTTTGGTTGTATTCTGGTATGTAATGAACCAAATGAGGTGTACACCATTTTTGGGGAAATTATATTTGTAGCAGCAAATAGATATATTTACAGGATATGGCGTACTTTTAATTAGGATGACTGTGGTTTTCTCCAGCTTATCAATTATGGAAAATTGATGAAGGATGATTGGGGCCAAAAATTTATGAACATAAAAAAGTTGAAAAGGAACATAGATGATAGATGAGTTACCGTGTGTTGCTCTTCTTGAAGCTTAAGCATCTGCTGATCTGCATTTTTTTTGTCAAAAACATTGTCCAGTCAGGTTTAGCTATCGGTGCCCATTAGCTTTAATATTGGGAAGTCAACCTGCTTTACATATTTATGTTCTTTCTTCCAGATGGCAGCTTTCAACATACAGGAGGCACTCGTCTGGAAAGAAAAAATTGAATCTGTTATCGACCAGGTTTTTCCTGTTAATCTGTTATTCACCTGGCATTATCTACTTGTACACCTTTCTTGAAGTGAACATTCATTTTTGCTTGCCATATATTTTTCCATATTCTTGTATGCATGATGTAATTATCCAAATAATTAAAAATGTTGATGACCTGCAGCATCAAGAGTCACAAGCTAATGGCAACAAATACCATTCTTTCGAATATAAATCTGGTATGGATAGCGGTAGGAATGCTTCATCATCAGACCATGAAAGTCAGTAAGTATTAATTTATTATTACAATGAGGAATTTTATACCTATGCCTTTATACAAATAATAAAATGTGGTTCAGATGGGCTTTTATAAGCTTTTTCATGCCTGCGCACTTCTAATTTCTTCTCATTAATATTACATCATATATGTTGGCAAAATATTCTGGGTAGTTAGTAGGTGTTTATCAAGTGCTTTAAGTATATATTATTAGCGTTTTTGCCAAAATGTACTTTTTAGGCTGGCATAGTGCCAGATGTACCATGTTTGCGGTGTGGTTTCAAAATATACTTACTTGGCAATCTAATCCCAAGCTATTCACGTATTTTAGTTTGACTATTCTTCATATATTTTAGTTTACTCTGAAACAAAATAAAAAAAAATAATAGAATTATTTCTCTGGAACAGCTTCTACTGACCTTTACACAGTTTATGAAGTTTATCCATTCCCTCAACTATACTCATTCTCGTGCAAGCTGAATATCTTCAATGCATGCTACCACCTAAAGCTGCAGCAGCTCTTTATTTCCCTGGAGAATATGATGCTAGATCTGCTTAATCATTTGCATATGCAGATTTAGTGCTGCGGAAGATGAAGATGATTCTCGTCCAACTTTATTACGTAGAACAACGATCGGAAATGGTCTTCCCTTTTTCCCATGCCCTCCTGGTTTTATGAATTTGTTATACCTTACAAAATGTTTATGTTTGGTTTTCTCGTGGCAGGACCTCCTGAGTCTATTTTCGACTGGACGAAGGAATTAGATTCGGATTTGTCGAATCAGAACTCTAACAATCAGGCCTTCTCTAGGAAGTACTGGCGGCTTCTCCAGTGCCAAAATGGTGTGTTTGGTTTCTAATTTTATTTTAGATGGAGTCTGGCATGAAAATTTTGAACCATTTAATAGTGGCCTTCAGATACTATGTCAAAATGCATTTTTTTGATGTTCGATTTATGATTTTACCGTTTAGCCTTTTCATATTTGGCGTTTATCCTGATTTCTCATGTTCTTTATGTAAATTTTAGGTCTTCGGATATTTGAGGAGCTTGTTGAAGTGGATCTTCTCGTAAGCATATATAGTATTTGGGATGTACTGAGATCATGTCTTAGAATGCCACTGGGTAGTTTCGAATATATTCCTCATGTAGTTTTATTTATGTAGCCAAAGAGCTGTAGTAGAGCAATGAAGGCTGTTGGGGTAGTGGAGGCTACATGTGAAGAGATATTTGAACTAGTGATGAGCATGGATGCAACACGATGCGAGTAGGTTTTGTTTTATTGTTGCTCAAATTTATTTGAATTCACAATTATTTTGCTTTTCTGTTATATGTTGAATAAAAGTCTATTGTGTTACTTGTGTATGTAGGTGGGATTGCAGTTTCCAGTATGGTAGCTTAGTTGAAGAAGTAGATGGGCATACAGCTTTACTATACCACAGGCTTCAATTAGACTGGTTTCCAACGTAACGTCTCATTATAAATTCTCTTTTGTTTTGTTCGAATATTTGCAGTTTCTTGACTTTATCTTAACGATACTGGGTTTATGATTGCACTCATTATTATACTAAGGAATTAACTGTTGACAAAGCTATTTTTGATGATATTGTATCTTACTATGATATTTTTATCGATTCTTATTAGTATTATTTGTTTTCTCCACTTACAACATTATATAAATAATTTGTCTCTAGTAGCAAGTAGAGAATCATCCCCTGAGAGGAGCTTAAACCTTTTTGCCTTGATCTATGATGATGTTTTCGCTATGGGCTTAAAATTGCTGAATCAATCTCTTAGTTTCTCTTGTATTTATGATTGAGTTACTTCTGATAGTGAACATAATTCTACGCAATCCTTTTCCTATTGGTTTCCTTGTGGATATAGTTTCATGCTCTTCAAGTTGTTTGGTCCCTATTCGAAGATCTGACATATATGTTAACCACTTAAAATTTTTTATTCATTCTCTAAATGCACTCGCATAATTGGAGAGAGGTTGTGCATTGTTAATAACTAAAAACTTATGTTCATCAAGAGTCATTTTTTCGTGTTAACTATTACAGGTTTGTATGGCCCCGTGACCTCTGTTATGTACGCTACTGGCGTCGAAATGATGACGGGAGTTATGGTAAATTCTGAGGGCATTCCCATGTTTATTTTCTTCGCATTTTAGTTTTCTGGAATTTACAACTCCTTGTTTTACTTTCTTCACCGTGCAGTTGTCTTATTTCGTTCAAGGGAGCATGAGAATTGTGGTCCCCAACCTGGATTTGTTCGAGCTCATATTGAAAGTAAATCTTTCATTCTGTTAATAACATTTTCCTTGAATTACTTTTCATTCTCTGTTGTCTATATCAATAATTTGTTTCTATAATTTTCGCTAGATATTCTAGCCATGCTGATAAGCTAACCTGCTTCTGATTTTAGGTGGAGGATACAATATTTCACCTCTGAAACCACGTAATGGGAGGCCCAGAACACAGGTCCAACATCTCATGCAGATTGATCTAAAAGGCTGGGGAGTGGGCTATGTTTCATCATTTCAGCAACATTGTCTTCTTCAGATGTTAAATAGTGTTGCTGGTGAGAACTTATGATTTGTTTCATACTTCTCGATACGAAGTAGGTTTTGTCCTTTGAATTCTTGGGTTTACCTTTTGGCAGTGTTTTCATATTAAACAATGGCATGTGTTCCCATCTGCATCTGTTCTCCAATGTCTGTTTAGTTGAATGGTTTTATTGAACTGGCCCTAGTGTTAGTAGTAAAGAATTAATTGGTTGGGTTTTGTGGCTGTTAGGTCCCTGGTTCAGTTCCACAATGTGTTGCACAGGCCATTAATCTTACTATATTGTGGATATATCACTTGTCTATTTAAACACGAAAACAGAAATAAGAGAAAGAAGATGCTGGGGGTGCACATAGGCTTGTTTGATGTCATGTTATGACTTGTCTGATGCAGACAAAGGCTGAATGCATGTGTGTATTTGTCTGTATGTGATAGGTTCTTAACTCCGTGGAATCTCTTGGGTGGTGACATAGCAGTTGCTAGTTTGGGAATGGTTGTGGGTTTGTTCTTAGATCATTCACACCTGCAAGTTTAGAAGTGTCGGATAAAACCTCATACTAGACTGGTTCTGGTCCTTTGCTGGTCTGCAATAATTATTCTAGTATTGGAAATTGCAGTGATCGAAGTTAGGATAGAATTTCCGTATTGCAGACATTAAACTAAATGACCGGCTGTTGTTACAGTGTTGCCATTCTATTATTTCTCATCGTGTATTCTACTGTTTCATCAATTATTAACTTGTGAGGATTTGATGTTTTCTCCTAAGGTGATAAATGCTTTCATGTTTTCTTTTGTTGCAGGATTGCGAGAATATTTTTCTCAAACTGATGAAAGAAGTGCAGCTCCACGAATTCCAGTTATGGTAAATATGACATCAGTATCCAGTTCTTCCAAGAGGGGGCAGAAACTCCAATCAGCTTCTGCTCATCACCGCACACCATCACTTGATCAAATACATGCAGCAAATAGAAATGCTGTACTGATGGATGAATACTCCGACGAAGATGAAGATCTTCCAGGCCCCGATCAAGAGGTTTGTGCTTCGACAACATCTCTAAGCTTTCTACTTATCTTTGGTTCTCTTCTGTTCTCAGTCGATCTTCAATTTTTACAGGCTTTGTCGTCTGGCGTTGAGGTTGAAGACAAAAGAACTGGTAAATATTGATCTAAACATTTGTTTTGCTGATATGGAGTCAATTAGCTAATACGAACTGCATTTTACTTGCAATGCTCTTTATAAATTTCAGCCTATGAAGATGAACCAAAAGACCAAATAGATTTGTCCATTTTCTCGGGGAACCTCCGCCGTGATGATCATGATAAGGGACGCGACTGTTGGACTTTATCTGATGGAAACAACTTTAGAGTTCGTAGCAAACGTTTCTGTTATGACAAATCAAAGGTAATAGACCGTTGTGGTTTTTGTTCTGATGCATTCGTAATGCTAGTTAGTTAGCCTACATTTGCTGGACTTAATCTTACTGAATTTCTGCTACGTATTTGAAGATTCCTGGGGGTAAACATCTTATGGATCTTGTTGCTGTAGACTGGTTCAAAGATACAAAAAGAATGGACCATGTTGCCAGACGGCCTGGTTGTGCAGCACAAGTTAGTATTTCCCGGATATACTTCTGTTAATCTGCTTTCTTTCCTCATCAATATACATCTACTTTAGTAATTTTGTAAATGTTCATATATGACAGTATTATTACAAATGACACTGTTTCTGTTTTGTTCTCAGGTGGCATCAGATAAGGGACTTTTCTCTATTGTTTTCAATCTGCAAGTGAGTTGATTATTTGTGATTATAAAGACTTTAATTATTCTTTGTCTGGTGGTTTGGAGATTAACGAATTTTCACTCTTCTAGGTACCTGGATCAATGCACTACAGCATGGTGTTTTATTTTGTGGCTAAGGAATTAGTACCAGGATCTCTCTTGCAGCGGTTTGTTGATGGGGATGATGAATTTCGCAATAGTAGACTGAAGCTTATTCCATCGGTACCTAAGGTATCTTTCTTCTTGTTCCCTTTTCTGAGGAGCAACTAACAAGTAAGTACAAATAAAGGGAAATAAAAGTTTTGAGAGCCAAACCTTTCCAAAGCTTATGTCTATTCTCACTAGTAATAAAATCCTGCATTGCACTGTGTAAGGGGATTGTTGAAGAACTTTATGTGATTCTGTAAGTACAAATAAAGGGAAATAAAAGTTTTGAGAGCCAAACCTTTCCAAAGCTTATGTCTATTCTCACTAGTAATAAAATCCTGCATTGCACTGTGTAAGGGGATTGTTGAAGAACTTTATGTGATTCTGTATGCATAGCTTCTATTAGGTTGTTTTCAGTTGTCTGTTGTGTTTGAAAATCTAATATGCCACTGTTCTCTTTAACATTCTCTTGAACTTCGAGCATAAAATTGCTTGATCTGCTGGTGATATGCTTGCTGCTTCTGATTTGTTGAATTCATCGTCAAAACTTCATTTAAAGATCAAAATAGAGATAACCTGCTTACTAGTTTATGCTGTAACCGTTTGTTCATATCTCCTGTTTCAATATGTTCAAACAAGGAAGAGAAAGAGAGTCGGAAAGGAAATTTTCTTTTCCCTAATGTTAGAATGAATAAGCTGACTACGTGCACTGTTTTTTTCAGAAGTCAATCTTATGATATGCATGATATGCAAATTTTAGGAAGTTTGTCATATAATTTTTCTTGTATTACCTGGTAGATTCATTTATGAGATGATAGTGATCCTTTTCATATATATGCATGCTCATCCATATTTTCCTTTTTGTTCAGGAATGGTACATTTGACTTTTCGTTACTATTATGAATTGTGCAGGGCTCTTGGATTGTACGTCAGAGTGTTGGCAGCACCCCGTGTTTACTAGGGAAGGCCGTTGATTGCAACTATATCCGAGGTCCCAAGTACTTGGAAGTAGGGGCATTTTCATCTTTCATTTACATTTTCCTAAATTTGCACCTGCGCAGAGAATTAGGTTTATAGTGATTATTTTGACTGAGACCTCCGCTTTTTTGGTGTTTATGACTTCTGTAGATTGATGTCGACATTGGTTCTTCCACTGTGGCTAATGGAGTTCTGGGGCTCGTAATTGGAGTTATTACAAGTCTGGTGGTTGATATGGCTTTTCTTGTACAGGTATTTAAATCTCAGCTTATTATATCTATCTCATGTAACTAAGAATCGTATACGAGCAATATCTAATACTTGAAAGGAGAAATTTAGTTTATGAATACTGCTCATGTAATGGTATAAATTGCTGTTTTACTCAGGCAAACACCACGGATGAGTTGCCAGAGCGGCTAATTGGTGCCGTGAGAGTTTCTCACATAGAATTATCATCTGCTGTTGTGCCCGTGCTGGAGTCAGATCCTTCGGAATCGCTCAGATCATAACGGGTATCTGTTATACGGGCAATATTACTGTTGCGCAAGTACTTGTGCTGTATTCACTAAGAGCTTCGACTCTATTATTGTAGAGAAATAATTTTTTGGTGTCAATTCAGTTCAATGCTGCGAAACTTTTAAGTTACACTTTGCAGTTTATTAATTGATACATATATCACGCATACAAGTAAAAAATACGATGAATGTGACATATTGATTGAATAATATTATTTATACAATTATCGGAATGGGTAGAAATGTTATAAAACAAAAAAAGAAAGAGAATTGGCGTCCTGATTAAAACTTGATACGACACAAGATATTGTATCCTTACGTACACACAAATAAGCTCACGCTACCTTAGAGGGGTAAGCCGCAGGATTCTCAGTGGATCTTTAAATCAAGTCACTAGTTAAAGGGAATTATAAGGTAAGAAGTCAAAATAAGCAAGAACCTTTGAGAAGTACGATCGACAAGATACAGAATTTTTCCAAGGACATGGTGAAGATAGGAACTGAAGAAAAGCAAGGTAGGGGCGGAGTAAGGACTTTAGTTCGTTGGAAAACTCTACAAACCTCTTGGTGTAAGCTCAACATAGATGGGAGTGCTCTCAACACGACCGGAGAAGCCGCGGCCGGCGGGGTGCTTCGAGATGATAAGGGTAACTGGCTTGTAGGCTTCTCAATGAAGCTGGAAAGACATTCAATAACTATGGCTGAGCTGAGTTACTTGGGCTAAGAGAAGGATTGAGGCCGGTTCTTGCTTCGAGATGATAAGGGTAACTGGCTTGTAGGCTTCTCAATGAAGCTGGAAAGACATTCAATAACTATGGCTGAGCTGAGTTACTTGGGCTAAGAGAAGGATTGAGGCTGGCTAGGAACCGGCGGGTAGAAAAACTGAAAATTGAAATTGATTCGAAAGCTGTCTTTTAGCTGGTTTGCATAGTGGATATCCGATACCATCCTCTCGGATGCTTCATCGAAGATTGTAGATCACTTTTAAGGCGACCATGGCAAGCGTCCTTGAAACATACATATAGAGAAAACAACACTTTTGTGGATCGGTTGGTGAAGTTTGGCCATGGTATCACTTATGGCTATGTTGTGTGGACTGAACCACCTGAAATTGTGTTGGGAAACCTGCTTTATGAGAGTAGGAGACGTGTTTTTGAGATGAGTTGATGTTGCTTTGTCCCTTTTTACCCAAAAAAAAAAATAAATAAATAAAAATAAAAATGTAAGAAGCTGAAAACAATGAGCTTGTAGCAGACTAGCCTTTCCCTAAATGTTTGAGTTTTTTATTTTTTTTTATTATTTTTTTGGTAGCAACCGAGACGGCCAAACCACGTTGCACAGACCACTTAGACTTCAATCTCTTTCGTTTGACTCTCCCAACACTGTCTTCACTCATCTCTTTCCCCTTTCTAGGTAGTGTATCCGCGAGCCCATTTTCTTCTCTCCGGACATGCCTTAAGTGACATTCGTAGGGATTATGAATCAGTTTCCGACACTCATCAATCACAAGCCCCAAAGGGTGGAATGATGTGTCTGCGTGCTTGATCATATTGATAACCATCAAGGAATCACTCTCAACCTCAATCCTTGGAAACCTCGTCTCCCATGCCATGTTGAGCCCTTCACGCAACCCCATTAACTTAGCGACATTGACCTCAGCAGTTCCAAGCTTGATGGCGAAACCCTTTTCCCAGTCACCTTTATCATTCCTAATGACACCTCTGGCCGACGCCGTGCCCCGATGGCCATAAACACTGCCATCCGTGTTGAGTTTGACTTGCCCAAGGTTAGGCCTCCTCCAAACTTGAGTTTGAATGCGAGCTTTCTTCCTGCTGCTCGTGCCTTGCATACGACTGAGATCAATAGCCAGCAACTTGATGTTGCTAAAGGTGGTAGCAACCGACTCTCTAAACTGCCTATACTCCTTGTTATTTTGCCGCTTCTAGATAGCCCAAAACCCGACCACATAGATAAGCTTCCAATCGCAATCCGGTAGCAGCGTATTACGAAACACATGCCTCTAAGTGTTGCCCAGCCAACTTGAATCCTCCAGCTGTTTAAACTTACACCAATCCGCTCCCTCAATGATTCTCTTTCAGATACATTCGGAATCTGGACATTTTCTAAGCACGTGAAGAATGTGCTTTTCTTTCCCTGAACATCTATTGCAGCGTCCATCTCCCCCCAAATTGCGCCATTTCCTCAGCCAATTACATATCACGCTGCCGTGGTTCAACTGCCACAAGAAGCATTTCAATTTATTGGGTAATGTGCTCTCCCTAATCAGACGCCAAGTTTTATCCTCCGTACCCCTTTTCGGTGAAAGCGGATCGACGCGGTATTGCATCTAAACTTCCCCGACGATTCTCTAATGGTTGCCGAATCCACCAAATAAGAACCTTTACTTTCCAATACGCAATAAATAGAGTATAGCAGCAAAGGGTCGAACCCAAAAGACTAGCAGGTTTTATATTCCACACACAACCAAGTAAACAATCCACAAGAACCGTTCAAAACCGGAGAGGGGGGTTTGAATAATTTAACAAACTACAAGCTAAAACACTAAAATCCGAGATAACAAGAAAGTGAAAGACGAGATTAAAAGACTGAAATAAATTGATTAAGAGATAGGTTATCCTAGCCAAGTTGTTCATATAATTCATGCCATTAATTCGATCATCGATGCAATAATCAACTTTAAATTCTTGATAGACCGGCTACAGTGGTAACAAGCTCTACACACCTAATCATTTCTTATTTTTACAATAATTAAGATACGATCACTAACCATCTTCTTATCACAAAGCAGTCCTAAAGATACGATCCTAAGATTTAACCTCATGATAACATTAATCACGAAAAGGATACCGATCCTAACCAATAAACTCAAAAAGCTTGGAATGTTTAAATTACTACGCATGCATCTTATCACTATCAAGCAAACATGGAGGTAAGCCTTCAATGAAGTGTAACTCTAAAACATATCTAACATGACAATTACGGATCAAGTATTTGTGCAGTCAAATAGAACAAGCATCAAGACAATAGTTGATCAGAAAATCATCTCAAAAACGAGTTCAAACCATACAACCAAGATACATGCATATACCAAGAGACTAGAGCTGCATAAGATCACTTAGACCTTACAAATTCAAAGCATGAATCAAAGAAACAACTTAACTAGGATAAAAGAGACTTAACTGCTATACATTCTTGCAAAAGGATCAGATAATAAACTATTTGAGAATTGAATTTAAGCAGACCAAGCTTATCTACACAAGTGCATTCATAAACTAAACAATTCTATGCATAAACATTAACTAAAAAGAGGACAAAAGGGAAAAGAAATGCTTGCTGATCATAACAGGAGGAAACCCCTGTTTTCTTGCTGTTCTTCAGCTGCTACAGCTGCTGCATGCCTTCCTCCTTCAAGAGAAACTGAATAACCTTTGCTCCCTCATAAACCTTGCTTATATGGTTGGTAATCTCAACTTGATCACACATTTCTAGGCAAATATTTTTTTAGAATCCCCAAGTATCATGATTTCCAGCCTTGAGACGCAAAATACTGGCTAAAGCTGTAGCAAGTAGCTTAATTTGTCAAAAGGTAAAAGTCAGCCGCAACATTTGACTTTGGTGAGGTGTCTGCTACATCACCCTTGGCTTAAGGGATAATCATAGCTTGAAGGTCATAGATCAGACCTTTTTCTTCACTTGTAACTTCTCTTGATCCAGATTTTCCATAATCCTTCATTCCAACATAATTAGACCTGCAAAGCCATATTTAAGCATAATTAAGTAGATTTCCAGTCAAATATAGAGGGAAAATCAAAGCAAATAAAGCACAAAATACACACTAACATTCTCCATCCCAAATTAGGCGGTCCATAGCTTCGGGGTCTCTAGGTCGCGGCATACCTTTGATTAGTTTTTGATCTCTTCTGGAATGGGGGTTCGTAAACTACTGAAATTCCAGCCACTATGAGAGTCCCACAGGTCTCCAACAGTGAGGTTGAGTTCCTTTACATGAATAGGCTCGTTAATCAGGTTTCTCAGCTTTCCCTGCTTGAGCAATTTATCAATCCGCCACCGCATGTTACCCTTAACCCTTTGGATACTTCGAGTCATACCCTTCCACAGCCGCAAAGCCGAAACCTTGGGCGTGTGTTCAAGTATCCCTTCATTTCGCAGGTACCTGCGAAACAAATCTTCCCACAAGCTCTCATTTCCTTGTAGAACCCTCCATCCCTGACTTCGCCAACATTGCGATGTTGGTTTTCCTAGATTCCCGGAGTACCAAACTACCCTCGGCTTTCCTCCAGATGACTTTCTCCCATCTAACTAAGTGGGTTTTATGTTGCATCGTGTCCGTCGACCACAAGAACTTGCGGTTAAGTTGATCAATCTTATCACAAACTTTAGTAGGAAACCAGTTCATGTGCATGTTATACACCAGAATGGTCGCCGTTATGGACTGGATTAGTGTAATCTCTCTGCCAAATTTAAGTTTTTAGCTTTCCAACTCGAGAGACGGCACTGAACTCGTTCCAAAATAGTAGCGTAATCGTCACCCGTGTGTCTACCGTCGCCGATATGAGCACCAAGGTACTTCCCAATCTGATCCATCTCTACCACTCCAAGCAAATTAGTAACAATTTGACACTGCAATGGTTCCGTCCAAGGGGAATACCAAACCTTGGATTTACCGGTACTGACTTTGAGACCAGAGGCGTTACAGAAAGTTTCAAGGATAGCCTTGATCTGGACAATATTATCTTCGTTAGCTTTTGCAAACAAGATGATGTTATCGGCGAACATTAAGTGACCAAAGCTAGGTTCCTCCCTGCTAGCTTTAACCGGATTCGAATTGCCTCGTACCATGGCGTCTTCTATAAGATAGCTCAGCCACTCCAAGCAAAGTACGAAGAGGTAGGGCGAAAGAAGATCACCTTATCGCAATCCCCGCATAGGGACAATAGGATCTGTCGGGTCCCCATTCCATAAAATACAAGGTCTCACACATTGAACAATGCCCATGATGAGATCAACCAGATGGGGAGGGGGGAATTCGAAGAATTGCAGGGTCTCGCGAAGAAACTGCCAATCTACCATATCGTAGACCTTCTCAAGGTCGAGTTTGAGCAACATGTATCCCTTCTTGATCTTCGACTTGTGCATAGTATCAACCAATTCGCAGACGCTAATGATATTATCATGCGTGCTGCGTTTGGGGATGAAGGAGCTCTGGTAAGGCCCCATCGCGAGACAAACGGCTTGATATGCATCACAATCAGTTTGGTCAACACCTTCAAGGACACATTCATTAGGGCAATGAGCCTGAATTCACTCGTATTCTTCGGACTATCATTTTTCGGAACAAGAGAGATGTAGGCTGCACCCATCTTCGAAGGAATAATCTGCAGTGAGAAGCACTCTCTGAGACAGTCTGAAAGCGAGGTGTCAACTGTCTCCCAATATTTCTGGAAGGAGATAGCCTGGAAGCTATCCGGGCCCGGTGCTTTAAATGGGCTCATAGAATTCACCACTGATCGGACTTCATCGTGCGTGATAGGCGCTGAGATGTTGATTTTGTTGTCCGCCGTCAGCATTCTTTGTCTGTAATCGTGCGGGAGCCAAACTCTCAAGTTATCTCCTGGTTCAAGAGCGAAAATATTGACAAAAAAATCCCGAAAATATATGCCTTAAGTATATCAGTATCTCTCTCCCAGCTACCATTAATATACAGCATGTCAATCTTATTTCTTCTTCTCCTGTTCAGCATGGAAAGATGAAAAATTTTGGTGTTGTGGTCCCCTAACTTCCACCAATTGATCCTGGATTTCTGAAATCAAATCATCTCCTCCCTGCGTAAGACTTCGTTCTACTCCTGCATGAGTTTCATTTCTAGTTGTTTGAGTTCATTGCTAAGCCGGTCAATGGGTATTTTTTTGGATTCCCCTAACCATGCGCTAAGTTGACGCTTCTGCGGAAAAATGTTGCCAAATGCAGAATGATTCCAGTCCCTCATAGTCCCGGGAAGTGCGCTCAAAGCCTCGAGGAGGGTGCTGTTGTTATTTGACACCGATTTGACGACATCCTCGCACTCCGGATGAGAACTCCATGCCACTTCAAATCTAAAGGGCTTGTTAAGCTGCATCCTCAAGAGCCCCTCTATATCCGTGAGAATAGGGCTGTGATCGAAATGGGTTCGAGGCAGCACCCTGGAGACCCCATCCGGGAATCTCTGGCTCCAGCTAGTGTTTACAGTAACCCTGTCCAATTTCTCCAACACCTTTCCCCCCGCCCACAACTATCCCCGTCCACGTGAACATGGGACCTTTAGCCTCGATGTCCATGAGACCACATCTTTCGATGGCGGCCAGAAACCTCTTGCATTTAGTCCAAGAGACCGGGTTGTCCCCACTTTTTTTCGCTAGGACCTGCGATATCATTGAAGTCCCCCGTCAAACATCCATGGTCCTCTAACCTTATTGCTTATCTCATGAAGGGAAGTCCACATCTCCTCTCTCTTTCTCGTATTCGGGCTGGTACGCACGGTTTGATTTTTGCATGTATGAATTGGTTTGAGACCTCCAGGATCTCCACATGAATGTGGCTTTCATTCCACAACATCCAGATACCCCCTTCGCGTCCGGCGACTGGGGCCCGACAAACATTGGTGTAACTTAGGCACCGTAAGATCTCTTTGGCCCTACTTTCCGCTACTCTAGTCTCGAGTACGAACACAATATCTGGACTAAATTCGCGAATAAGGTCGTGGAGTGACCTTCTAAAGTCATCGTTCCCTGCTCCAATACAATTCTAGGAAAATACTCTCATCGGAACAATTTTTAGATCTTCTGACGTTATGGGGTTATCAACTGGACGTCCCGCCAGTCCCCGCACCATCTGTTGTACCGGCGTCTTCATCCATGTACATTGCCGGTAGGTCTCCAAAGGCGGCAGATCTATATCCATCCGCGTGATTAATTCTTGGTTCATCAACGTGTCTAGGGACATCGCCAATTCCACTTGATGGTAATTCGGGCTCATGAACATCACCCTCGCGAAAGGGTGGTTCATACCATAGTGTTATCGTCCCCGGCGCCTCCGTTCACTCTTCTGCTAGAGTATAACTCCACACGACCTCCTCTATATCTTCCCATTCCTCGGCCTCCTCCATGTCTGACCAATGATCTTCGTTCTCCATGCCGTGGTGGTGCGTTAGTTTGTTTTCTCTGGGCTTCAGCCTCTTTTCCTTTATTTCCTAAGATTAGGGTTTACTTCGCTTAGTGGTGTACGTCGCTCAGTTGGGATGTTTAACTTTGGTAATGACTTTCCATCCGTATTCACGGGTTGCATCTCTGACTGATTTGGTTGCTCTTATGCGTTATTGATGGAATTTTGTCCCGTATGGTTAGAATCGTTGTGGGGCCTTTCGTCCCTATCCATATCCCTATCATCAGGGAAGTCTGTAACCACCTCCTGATCTTCAGCCGTCTCACTCTCGTCATTTAATGGATTAGGGATCAAATCTATTAAAAGTCGTGGATTTCGCCTCTCTGCTGTCTTTTACTATTTTACCCCCAGTTTTACCGTCCCTTCTCATCGTACGTGAGGATTTTTCGACGAACTGGTAGCCATTCCTTCCTCCTCTATTACGAGTAGCCATCATCCACGATCGGAACTTAGGTCTTTACTCCTCTTCCGTTTCTGTGCTGTTGGTATGGGTGTCTTGCTGCTTATCCGTATCCATAGGTTTATATGTGCAGCTGCCATATATATGTCCGACACGGCCACAATGGTAGCAGATCGAAGGTAAATTCTCGTATTCGACTGCTAAAAGTTCCCCTTTTACCTTCACTCCGCTATGTAGTGGCTTTTTGAGGTTGAGTTCCACGCAGACACGGGCATATTTCCCTTTCTTTCCCCAATACGTGTTCTTATCTATCTTAATCGGATTACATATGGTCGTGGCGATCCCACATAGGATAGGTTCTTTGTAATACTCGGTTGATAAACCCCGTACACGCACCCAAGAGATGGTAGTGGTGATGCGATCTTTCGAGGCTTGAAGGTTCGGAATCCATTTCCTCATAACTAGGTAGTTCCCCGTTGATAACCCAAGGACCTTCTGTAAAAATCATGGTCATCTTTTCTGGGTCTTGAACTTTTAGGGTATAGTAGCTATTTCCCAGTTCGATCAAGTTAAATCCCCTTGCAGGTTCCACATTCGATCAATTCTGGTAGACAGAAGGTTTGCGTTCATACTCCTGCCTAGTATACGTAAAATAATTGCCTGCCGCCAGAGGTGTTGTATCTCCTCTTTGTATTCTTCAGAAAACCGGATTCTAGGGTACGGGAACTCTTCCGATGGCTCCTCTATGCTAATCTTGGCTGGGTCCAAATGAACCTCCTAAAATCGGGGATGTCTTTCCGCTTGATTGCCCAGTAAGGATGCCAGATACGATTTTGAAGGTGACATATCTGATTCCAGGTGATCCATTGGTTCCGTTTCGATGCTTTCCATTTCCGTGCTCGTACCTTCGTTGCCAAATTTGAATTTCTTAGTACTTCTTCTCAGTTGGTCGGATTCCTCACTGGAGAGAGGCAGGAGATTCTCTCTCATTGCAAATCTTGTTTTATTTACTTTTGGTTCGATAGTGATAAGACACAAAATCCTATCAATAAATCTGTTCTTTTAACCAAAAATGGTGATCAGATTAAGCCATTAATTCCTCAAAAAGAGAGTATGGTTGTTATGCTTGAGCAACACTTGTCCTCTCCGAAAGCTCCTTTTCAAAAATGAGTTCCTTATGTTTTTATAGTAGGAAGCCTATTTTTAATGGGCTAGATTACTTTGGCCCAGATGAGACACTTTAATATAATTATTGGGCCTATTTATTGCTTTAATTGGGCCAGTCTTATAAGTGAAAGAAATAATATTTATGGGCAATATCAAGGCCCATATCACATAGTATTGGACTATTTTCAATTTTGGTCCCATTTTTTAAAAAATAAACCTATAGTCCCACTCTTTTACTTTTTTGCAATGTTAGTTCTAATTATCAATATATTCTTATTATTCGAATAATAATCATTATTATTTATTTTTTGGGAGCATTAGATTTAAATAAGCTCTAGAACGGTCCAAAATCCGAATACAAAAAGATATTCTAACTGCCTAACGACCTGCAAAAACAAATTAAACAGTTAATTACTGTTGGAATTAAGCAGTAAGTAGTAAGCAGTGAGCAGTTAGCAGATACTCTACGTAACTATTAGGAGAAAAATGCAGGATACTACCTAGTGTTAGTCAAAATGAGTAGAAAAAACCCCGTCATATGGAATATCATCCAAACAACCCTGTGTTTTGTAAAAATTTGCAACAAAATCCTGAGTGCGTTGTGTGTCCCGCATGCGCGTTGACTGCGTGTAGGAATAGGTTTTTTTTTTTTTTGGAAAAAATGTTTTATCATGCCCTGAATGATATATATATATATATTATATTTATTATAATATAATATAATATTATATATATATATGTACGTATGTATGTGTATGTTTGTGTGGCCGAGGGGGGGAGGGAGGGAGGGAGCGGGAGGGGCTTCCGATGGTTGTTGGTTGGGGAAGGAGAAGAGTGAGTGGCCGCCGCCACAGGCGAATCGGGCAAGGAGAAGAGTGGGGCGGCGGCGGCGACAATAAATCGGGGAAGGAGAAGGGGGTCGGCGGCGGCGGCGGTGGATCGGGGTAAGAGAAGGGCGGCGGTTGTTTGGTGTTGGGCGGGGAAGGAAGAGAGTGGTGAGGCGGGGCGGGGCTGAGGGGAAGGAGATGGTGGATTGGGGGCTGCTGGTTCTGCGCAGGTTTTGCGGAAGAAGATAGGGGGGGCTGGGGAAGATTTTTATAATTATATAATATAGTATATATAATAATAAAAATACATTATACACATATATACTACAATAATATAATATATAAATATAAAATATTGTATATTGTATTATGTACATATTTATTTAATATATTTGTATATACATATATAAATAATATATTTTTTAATGAAAATATATAAATAATATTTATGTACATTTTTATTTATTAATAATATTTTTAAATAATAGAAATACATTATAAGCATACAATATAATATATAAATATAAAATATCGTATATTGTATTATGTATATATTTATTTAGTATATATATGTATAAGTAATTGTATATATATATATATATATATATATATATATATATAATATTTTTTAATGAGAATATATAAATAATATTTATGTACATTTTTATTTATTAATAATATTTTTAAATAATAGAAATACATTATAAGCATTGATGAGACACGAAAACACGCTTGTATCAGGGCCGTCCACGTGTCACCGTCTGCTGACGTGAAGACTATACCCTCGCATTGATGGGCTCGTGGGCCGACCCAGCCCACTCACTTGCCAGCTAGCATAGGCCCTTGAGCCTCGGCCAATTATTCAGGTAAAGGACCCGAACCGGCAGGCTCGGCGCTCCCATCCCGGCCTTCGGGGTTACCTTTCTCAGGGAATCACCCGCACGAGGGCCGTATTCTTGTCGCTCGGGACTTCGGCGCTCAAAGATCATAAGCCGTGGGGGACCCTTCCGAGCACTCTTCGAGCGTCACTCCCACCGCCGTAGTGGATCTGAACCCTCGTAAAACGGATCCGAGACCTTTCTCTCCCGCGACCCTCGCCAACAAACTCTGACACAAAGGTAGTGCGCACCTCGCACCTGACACGCCGCCTCCTTTTCAGAAACGTCACTCTCACACCCTCACGGGCTGCCACGTGTTAGGGCAACGCAGGTTTGGGACCACATAGTCAATTTATCTTTTTACCCTCACCCCTAACATATAAATAGGAGAGAGCACAGGTTCTCTTCTCCAAGTCATCTTCTTCACAAGAGACCACCCTACTGAACGGGGCATCATTTTTTCCTCTTCATCTTCATCTTCTCCAAAGCTTCATATATTTCACCATTTCCTGCACCCTTGCTGCACGATTTCCTGGTGTTATCCTAGCTGGAAGAACACACGCTCATTGGAAACCCAGTTCCTGAGGCTCAACGCCTGTGATGGTCTTCCCTTCTACAAACAAATTCTAAAGTGATTGGTGTTTAAATCCTTTACAAGTTTCTGCACCATCAAGCATATAATATAATATATAAATATAAATATTGTAAATTGTATCATGTATACATTTATTTAGTATATATATGTATAAGTATTTGTGTGTGTGTGTATATATATATATATTTTAATGAAAATATATATATAATATCTATGTATATTTTTATTTATTAATAATATTTTTAAAAATAATTATTTATTTATATCTATATTTTAATATATATTTAAATCTATTAAAAATGATTTTTAATATTTATATATTTTTTATATTTTAATATAATATGCATATATTAAATATGTATATTTTAAAAATAATATAATTATAATATTTTTATTCTTAATACATTAAATATTTATATTTTTAATATTATTTTAATATATAAAGTAAGGGTATTTTAGGGTTAAAAGATTTAATTGTTGACCAAATGGACTAAGGGGGCGGTGTGTAAAAAATAAAATAACGTAAGGTTTTCTGAACTAATTTTTATAACAGAGGGTTTTTTCTGCAAATTGGACCAAACACAGGGGGTTTGTGCAGTTAACTCCAACTATTAGCTCATTAGTATAAATCCCCAGTTCCCCCCAAATCCCTCCCAAGTCCTAAACCAAATCATTTCTCTTTCTACACATCAAATCAAATCAGTAGCCCAATTTATCTCTCCACGCATCTCGATGAAAGTCATCACAACCTTGTTCATTGCTTGGTATGCGAGGGTTAACCCCTTCATCAAGATGTTCATTGCTTGGTTAGCTAAGGCTAATCCGTTCGCCGGCAGTCCATGGGTTTTCACCGGCAGTTACGTCATGCCGACGACAAGGGGAAGAGTATCATCGTCAACACCAGCGATAACAGCTATCAGAAGAAGAAGAAAAAGAGGAAAAAGAGAAAGGGTAATGTGCTTATTCAGATCGACGCCCCCGCCCCTCTGCTGCCAACTCCAGTGAATTCTTCCGCCTCTTCTCAGGAAATGTTTTTCTTCAGGGTTTACAAATGAATTCCTTCTCCTAATTATAGGACTCCACTCGAAAATGGTCGACTATGATCTATTTAATTTAATTTTATATTTACATCCAAAACTTCTCCTATCAGCTAGGATTTGTTTTGATGTAAAGGTGGAGATTAAAGTTCAAAACTATTCTATGATTCTATAATATTATATATAAATCCAAGACTTATTTATAATGCTTTTAGGAAGTCCCATTAAATCTAGAATGTTTTTCACACAAATAAAATCCAAAACTTTGTATGTATCAGTTGCATAACTAAAAAATTTGCAATTGCAAAATAAAATTTTTCTTTTTCTTAATTTTTAAAAATTTATTTATAGTAAAAAAAATAATTATTCATAGAAAATGTTACTATTAAGTATGTTATTATTTAGGGATAATTACATTCAACTACCCTGAGGTTTGCCTTAATTACAAATAGGTCCCTATTCTTTGCGTAATTACCATGAAGTCCCTATACTTTCACTTCCGTTTGAGGTCCATAACGGACCATGTAAAAAGACTGAAATGCCCTTTGCGTTGAATCTGACTTTTGTCGTTTGAGTATTTTAATATTTTTTTGGAAAATTGAAATGACATGTTTGCCCTTACCTTTTCAGACTTGGTTTTAGCGGGTATCATTAACTATTCAGAAAATCAAAACACAACTCCCTATACACGCAGTCTCTTTAAAGAAGGATGAGGAAACCCTAACGTCAGTCAAAAAACCCGCCATTGTTGCTCGATTTGGGATTCTTGGAGCTCATTTTCTGAGTTTTCTGAAGCGAGGAAGAGCCACAACCCAACATCGCAATATCTGTTGTGAGGGAATGAACTAGGTAAGTGAACGGAACCCACTAAAACCCTTGCTTTTTCAAAAAAAAAATTCGATTAAGATATTTCCCTTAAAAATCAGAGTTTTGACGTCGAAAATCCGGTTTTAGCAGGCCTGCGTTCGTAGATTTGGTGAGAGTTATTATTTTCACAAACAGGAGTTGAAAATTTTGGGAATCAATGGTGATTTTTCTCTTTTTAGTGCTTGAAAACCCTCTTGTATGCTTTCTTGATGGTTTTTGTTGAAGTTGGTTCGCCATCTGCTGCATTTAAAAACGCCCAATTTTTTTATATTTTTTTAAGTTTTTTTTTTCCATTGTGGGAATAAGTTTTTCAGTGGCTGATATGAGATACAACTGCATTTTTTTAGGCGATTGACATGACAATTTATTGTTCATTTTTCCCATTTTGTCATGCAGGAAAAAAAAATGAGTACAAGCAACTATACTCTAGTTTGCCATTACAAGGATAGGATTGCAAGTTTGTACGATGTTGATCCAGATAAGTTCAGCATAATTGATTTTCGTGCAGAGCTTAAGGGGTTATTTGAATTAGAAGATGATCCTCTTAGCATTGTTGTTTCTATTTGTGGGGGGGAACATAGAATGCCGGTTGATTGTGATGTTGATGTGCTGAAAATGTTTGAAATGAACTGTGATGCTACTGTGTTTGATGTGTATCTTCTCTCCACTGTGAATGAGTGTACTGTCAGTATACCAGGTGCCAATGCTGATATAAACATTGAAAATTTTGATGGTAGGGTGCAAGTTGAGAATATGCATGGTGATATTAATGTTAACACCGTTTTAGGACATGGAACCACTAGGAATTCTGTAAGAAGGGTGTCTAATAGGAAGGGTAAACAGAGTGTTGGTAGTGCATCTAATAAACAACATGATGATTCATCAAAGAGAAAGAGTAAAACTGGTGGGAACAGTGGTAAAGGGAAAGGCAAAAATGTTGTTGATGATGATTCTGAGGACTACAATTCTGATGATAGCCTGTTTGTACCTGAGTTAGATTTGGAAAATCTTGATAACATTAATTTTGATGCTAGTTCACAATCTGATGATATGTCTAATTATGATTCTGATGATCATTGTGAGGCATTGAATGATTCTGATGATGAGTTTGTGAATGATCCCTTCAAGAATGCTTACAATTATCCATGTCAGAAATTTGATGAGGGCAAGGGAAAAGTTAAACTGTGGGTAGGACAATACTTTGAGGATGTTTATCACCTTAGGAAGAGACTTAAGGATTATGTTATTCAGGAAGGGTTTAAGATGAATAGGTTGAAAAATGATTTGGAAAGGGTTACTGTTGAATGTCAAAGTACTGGTTGCTCTTGGAGGTTGCATGCCTCAATAATGCAAGATGGTAAAACATTTCAGGTGAAAAAGTATGAGGGTTTGCATACTTGTATAAGAACTGATTGCACTAAAGAAGCAAGTGCAGAATGGATAGCCAGCAAATTGGTCAGATGGCTTAGGAAAACACCTGATTTATCCCCTAAGGATATTCAGGCCAAGCTTGAAAAATACAATGTGAAGCCAAATTATATGCAAGTGTACAGAGCTAAATTGAAAGCATTAGAGGACATTGAGGGAAGTCACAGCAAGTTTTATGCAAAATTGCCTTACTATGCTAGGATTCTGCCTCAGTTCAATGAAGGAAGCTTTGTAACATTGCAATCCCATGTTCCTGAGGAACCAAGTCTGAACATTACTCCTTTATTCATGAGAATCTTTGTTGGTTTAGCACCACTAGCAAAGGGGTTCTATGCTGGTTGTCCACCCTTCATAGGATTTGATGGATGCCACTTGAAAGGGGAATTTGGTGGGGTTCTGCTAGCTGCAATAGCTTTAGATGGTAACAATGGCTTATATCCACTTGCATATGCTGTTGTTGAAACTGAGAATAAGGAAAGTTGAACTTTCTTTTTTGAGAATCTTGGCAGAATGTTAGGAGGCTTTGATGAAAATATTCCTTGGACTTTCATGAGTGATAGGCAGAAGGTTTGATTTTTTTTTGTAACATTCTTTGTTCTTTTTAGTTTAACCCTATTCTGTTTTGTGACTCTCTTTTTTCTTGCTTTTGTCACAGGGACTGACAGAGACAATAAATGACATTGTTCCACATGCCAATAACAGAAGGTGTGCAAGGCACATCTATGCAAATTTCAGGGCCAAGTTTCCAGGTCATGCATTGAAGAGGTATTTCTGGGAGGCTGCAAGATCATACAACAGAAGGGGTTTTATTTTTGCCATGAACAAAGTTAAGGAGATAAACCCACGGGCACATTCATATTTGGCTGACATTTCAGCATCCATGTGGTCCAGACATGGCTTTGACCCTATACTGAAGAATGACCACTTCACAAACAACATCTTCGAGTCCTTCAACCACTGGGTAGGTAAGCTGAGAGGTAAACCAATTCTAGAACTTGTTGATGGTCTTAGAGGTAAAATAATGAGTAGGTTGAATGCAAGAAGAACTAGAGGTGATGGTTGGAAAAATATGATTGTTCCAACAGTTGTAAAAAAATTGAACAAGATTAGGAATGATACCAGGAAATGCTCTATTTTGATGGCTGGAGATGATAAGTATGAGATTGTTGATGGTCCCACTCACTATGTTGTTGACATGGTTGCTAGAACTTGTCAGTGCAGAGAATGGGATATCTCTGGTATTCCTTGCAGGCATGCACATGCTTGCATTGCTCATAGGAGAGAAAGGATGGAGGATTACACCGATTCTGTGTACCACAAAGAGAAATACATGAATTGTTACAAACACATGATCTCTCCAGTTCCTGATTCCTCATTCTGGGAGGAAATGCCAGATGTGTTGCCTAAAGACCTACTTCCTCCTAAAATAAGAAGACTTCCAGGCAGGCCCAAGAAAAACAGAAGGAAGGAGCCTGGAGAGGGTCAGAACATGCCAAGGTCCACAGTTGTGAAGTGTAAGATTTGTCAGCAAATTGGACATAACAGAAGAACATGCCCTTCAAGAATACAGGTATTCCTTCATTATTCATTGCACATTTAGATAGTTTCTTTTTCTTCTTTCCATATTTATAAATGATTCATTTATTTATACAGGACACAGAGCAGGCAGGGAGTTCACAAAACAGACCCAAACTTGCAACAAGAAAGGTATTGACTTGTCTTTAAATTTAAATTCAACATAATTAAATTTTCAATAGCATTATTGATGGCAGTATCATATGCAGAAAGTTGTAGCTGATCAAGCTGGAACTTCACAACCTGCTGCTGAGCATTTCAACAATGTGGAGGAATGGGACCAGACTTTACTAGATGAGGTTTATGCAAGCATGGACCATTGTGAAGTTGAGACAGTTGCACAAGAAGCAAGAGTGGACCACTTTGATACTGAGAGCAATGACTTTCATATTGACAATGAGGTTCCTGAGATGCCAACTAATAAGAGAAGGAAGGTTTCTGAGCTAGCAACAAGAGAAGGTAATTCAATATTACTTTCAGTTTTGACACTAATGCATATAATCTAGTTGAATGTTGGTATTTTATTTTCTTAGATCAAGTTTCCAAGACAGTTTTCAAGAAAACTACTCCCAAGAAGAAGAGGATGCTTTTGCAGAAAACCTACCGCAAGAACTTATCACCAGCAAAAGGCGTTACAATCAATGATCGTGCACTTTCTCAGCCAAACGCAGCAGATGTACCACAACAAAAGGGGAAGGGCAAGAGTAAAGTGGTTATGTCTCAACCAGAACCAGTTGGAAATATTGATGCAATTATGTCCAAATTGAGAAAGGATCTTGCATTTATGTCACACACCCAGCCTACTGAAAATTTCAAGGGCATGCAAAAGCCTCCAGTGCACAGAGGTTCTGGTGTTAGCAAAAGGAGTGATCTTGCAAGTACTGGTTCTGCCATCAAGAAGAAGTTGAACTTTGAAATCCAAGCACTGAAGCGTATGTTCAAATAGTAGGAAAAATATCTGCTGCTTTTTATCAAACTTGTTTGTAACATTCATCACATCTTTTGGAAACTGTATGTGAATGATATATTTGTTTTTTGCGGCTTATATGTTGTTTAACTTAGCAAAACAGTGTGGGACAATGTATGTAAACAATGGCTAGTCTGTATGCATTCTGAACTTATTTTATTTAAGCTCTATTTGAAACATTCATAGCAGTTACAGGATGATCTTGAGAATGAGACACAAAAGTAGTATAGCTAATAGTAACATGTTCAGACATCTCAGCTTGTACAGGAGTGATGAATTGACATTTTCTTCTCCAATATGCACTCGACTTGTAGCTTCATCTTCAATTGTCTGATTTTCAAGAGGGTTGCACCAATGAGAAAATCCGTGAACCTCACAACAGCAAAATAACTTTCCCCGGTTGGCATTGTCTTTCTCCACCACCTTAATCGTAGTCCATCGGTTGCAATAAGCTGCCCTACATCGCTCCTTCACGTACTTCAATGAAGAATTACGCTTGTATGCTGAACTTCGTGAACTAGCCATGAAATTTGGGTTGTTAATGGTTAGAAAAAGGCCTGGAAGTATATATAGACACACTCCCAACGGATATAAACGACTATATTCCAAAATTAATTATTATTACAATTAAGTCCTTGTAGTTTGAATTTAGTAACAAAACGGTCCCTATAATTTGTAGAATAACAAATAAGTCCTTGAGGGCATTTTCGTCATTTCACAAATATTAATTTAATATTCAGGGATATTTCGGACCGGTCAACTGTTGACCGTAACGGAACAGTAACGGACGTTATGGACCTCAAACGGAAGTGAAAGTATAGGGACTTCATGGTAATTACGCAAAGAATAGGGACCTATTTGTAATTACGGCAAACCTCAGGGTAGTTGAATGTAATTATCCCTATTATTTATATATAGAAAATAAATAATATAACTAAAGGTACATATATATATATATATAATAGTGTTGGAGACACCTTGGAGGGCCTAGTGGGAGCCCAGACCCTTGATTTGCTTCGAGCTGTTGTTTGTCTGTATTTGGCGAACCGGTGTGCACAAAATGTCCTCCAAGTTATAAACGCGTGCGTAGCTATGGATGAATATAGGGTAAATCCAGAGGAGGGTAGTTGATGAAAGAAGGGGATTTAAGGCAGGTCTCTATAAATTAGATAGATAAAAGGAAGAGAAGGATCATCGAAAAAACCAACGAATAAAGAAGAAGAAGAGTTGTTAGAGAGAAACCCATCACTAGCGTCGTCTATGAGAGTCGTCTATCAAAGATCGACCTACAAACAATTATCTCTCAAAAGGAAGTTTCATTTTTTCTTTTTACTTGAAGAATATGTTGTGGGAAAGCATCAATCATCGCAGAGAGCGAGTGGAAAAAGAAGCTACAAATAACTTGCTTGAAGAAACAAGGGCAAAAATTGATTTCATTACACCCAAATTACTCCGTATCCACGAACAACAAAACATCGGAACTCAAGATCCGACCATACTATCTGCGGGAATGACCATGGAAAAGTTGAAGACGTTGATGGAACTCATCACTAGCGTACAGAAAGGAGAAAATAACTAAGATCAGACGAATAAGTAAGAACCAAAAGAATAAAGGGTCAACAAATAAGGAGGCAGTCAATCAGAAGAACGGATGCAAGACTTAGAGAATGTGGACACAAAGATGAAAAAGGACATGCAAGAACAAGTTGCTGGAAAAAAAAAATAGTAGAGTGCCTGAGATGTCATGGAAGAGGATATGCATTCCAATTTTAGATCTGTGAGCATATCAAATTATGACGAAATAAGAGACCTAGCCGAGCACATTAGTGAATTCGAACAAGTGGCCATGCTCCACAAACTCTTAGACTTCATCAAATGCAGGATTTTCCTTGCCACCCTCAAAAGATCGGTCAAAAGATGGTTTACGCTCCTACCTCGTAATGTGATTCATTACTTTGATGATTTTTGCAGGTTATTCTAAAACTAGTTCACGAGTTCCTTCGATTACCATGAGCTCATTAATTTTGTTTAAAATCAAACAAGACATAGGTGAATCCTTGCAAGCATATGTGCACATTCAATAGAGAAACTCTAGACGTACCATTAGCGTCTGGAGAAGTGAAGGCCAGCGCCTTTACACAGGGCTTATTGGGTGGGGAATTCTTCCAGACTTTGGCATTAGAACCAGTGCAAACTTTTGAGGAGCTTCCGCAAAGAGTTGGAAGGTACATTAATTTGGAGGAGGCTTTAGCCGTAAAGAAAATGAAGGAACTCCCATCAATGAAAGATCGCAATCACCGAGAAGAACAAACAGGGTGTAGTTTCGTAAGATATGCTACATATGTTGTGCTGAAGGAATCCCACGAGGCATCATTATGGAAGATAAAAAAGATAGAAAGGTCTCGATGGTCGAGGACGAGGCCGCTAGCACCTCAAAAACCCTCTTCCGAGTGGTTTTGTAAGTATCACAATGAGTATGACTATCAGACCTCCAGGTGCGGCCATCTAAAAGATTAGATTGAATGTCTTGCACGAGATCTGTGACGCCCCGCATTTTCATAAATTAGGTATATCTTACGTGAGAGTTTAATTGTATTTTCATTACTTATAATCCGTATCCCTAATTACTTAAAGAAACTTAATTTGGTGAATTATGTGCTAAAGTGGAAAATCATCATTCGGAAGAATAACGAAAGACTAATTGGACTTAATTAATTTTGTCTACAAATTAAAGGGGACAATTGTTTCAACTTTATTTTAGAAGGATTTAGATGCAATTTAAAATAGGAAATTGCTGACTTCTTTCATATGTATTACACGTACCTCTTTACCTTATTTTATTAAAATTTCCTTAGATAATTCCATCTGATCATCTAGAACAAAAGAGAGCTGCCCTTTTCCTTCTCTTTTCCATACACATCCGGTTCCATTTCTTTTCCCCTCTCACAATCGAAGAACAAGAAAACACCAGCTTTTAAGTATCATAAGCAATACCACCGAACTCCATCTTCACCACCTCTTCGCGTGCGCCACCTTCATCGGTTCCTTTTCTTTTCCTTGAATTCCAGCGACAACAAGGTAAAGACAGCATCTTTAATCCTCTTTCCTTTCTCAAACATGGTTGTGATGCTTTAACCATCCAAGTAGTATTGAAGTAGTCTAATTAGCTGGAAATTTTGCAAGATATGATGGAATTGGAACATGAGATAGAGTTATATACTTGCTTACGGTAGGACTAGATTGGGAGATAGATTCCTTGACATGACTTTGGTTAGTTTAAATTCTGAAATGATGAATGAATTGATGAACTTTGTGGTTTTAATAGTTTGGAAAGCCTGGATTATTGGTTCGTTTAACTGTTTATATGCTTAGGAGAGATCTAGTTTTCTTTTGGCATGAGTTCTTGGTTTTACTTATGTGACAGAATATCTGCGCAGATTTCTAATGTAAATTCCGAGCTCGTGCGATGCCGTTTTCAAAAATTGTTTTAATTGGAGATTAATAACATATTAAAGTTCATATCTGCCAAATTTCGTAATTTTCCGAGCCCGTTTGATACCTCGAAAAAATCCCGAAAGATGCTGCAGTTCCCTGTTTTTGCTCTGTTTTCTAATCTGAAAGTATAGACTGAGCAGAGGAACTAAACCTTCGAATTTTGCAAAACTGTTTTACAGAGGAGTACCTATATGTGTTGGGAGTATACCTATTAAGTTTCAGAATTTTTCGACTTCGTTTGATGTGATAAACAGACCGGTCTTTAAAAGGTGTCACTGCAGCCAAGTTGCTGTATTGTTTGAATTTGATAGCTTATACGCAGAGCATTCCGATGTAAATTCCGAACTCATAAGACCTCAAATTTCAAAACTGTTTTTACTGTATATTCCTAGTATATTAAGGTCTATGTCCGTCAAATTTTATGTTAATCCGAGTTCATTTGATACCCGAGAAAAATTCAAAACGACTCAGCTGTCCCCTGTTTTCTGGTCTGGACTAAAGGCTTGAGGAGAGTGAGTAAACGTATGAATTTCTCAAAACTGTTTTACAGGGGTACTTATGAATGTATTGAATATATCCCCGTAATTTTTCAGATTAATCCGACTTCATTTGATAGGGTAACGGTAAACTTTTTGGAAATGTGTTTCTGCAGCGTTGATTCTGATTTTCATGACTTTTGCTCTGTAATCTGTATTAATACAGAAACATCCAGGGATTGAGGCCTATACCATGTGAAAGGTCTACGTGTCTAGTTTACTAGGAATTTTACGGTTCGTTAAAATACTTCCCGAGCAATAAGTTATGATGAATTTTCTACAACGTGTGCATGAATAAAGTTTCTGCACAAATGTGCTAGTATGAATGTTGCATGAACTCTGTTATCATGATTTCCCTAGCTCGTTTCCATGGTTTCTGCAGCACCTATTCCAAATTTTTAACCATATACATGCTGATACAATTACATGTTTTAATTACATTACGTGGCATTAATCATACATTTAGATATGTTCGCTCCATCTCATAACTCTTATTACATCTTATACCATCTCATTACATTACGCTTTATTGTCGAGCGTCCTTGTTTGGTCTTATTAGAGTCTAATGTCACCCATACTTTTGTCGTGTGTCCAGGTGATCCTTCCGTGGATCCGGTTGCTTAGGTTGTCTCGTTTTCCTGTCCTTTTTGTCGAAGTTATCCAGGTGAGATTATCTTCTTGCTGCAACCAATAACCTATACCTATATAACCTACACGAATTGGTTTTGCTCATCGGTTGTGGCGTATTATATGTATATGTATATGTATACTATAATAGATACGTGATTGACTACCATATTATTGACTTTATTAAAAGCGTATTGCAAACATCAAATGGGTTATACATATATGTTTTCGAGTGAGTTCATGACTTCAAACAAATGAAACGAAATTATTTTTTACATGCATTGCATGAACGAGTGCTTGTCAAATGAATCCTCAATGGTTTATTTCCATTGGGAAGGGATCCGAGGCAACGTGTTTGAGGTGATCCGGGGAGGCAACGGGCCGACGGAGAACCTTAGTCGCGACCTCTACGGGGGCCCGTATTATCATCGGAGGTAGTTGATAATGCGCGTGTCTACTGTGACCGGTACGCCGAAGGAGCATAGTACCGAAATGGGCTATGACTCGAGTGTTATTGGACGTTAAGGGCCTAATTAACCCTTTCGTCACCCGGAGGAAGAAGGAAGGATTTCTTATTATTGTTATTGATCGTGTTTGATTGTGAAGTAAAGGTTGGAGAATGGCATAACTCGGTGCCAAATTGATTGATTGAAAACCCTTAATTCGATATAAGTCCATTGTTCTTGAATCTAAAATGATACTTTGTATATACTTTGTATATTGTTCCCGCCTCACCAGTCACTCGACTAACTCTCTTTCTCTCTCTTTCTTGTTTCCCTTATTGGTTGCAGGTTGGAATCGACTAGGCGGCGTGTGTGTCTAGTCCTTTTTCTTTAGAGTCGAGTTCAACTAGGATTACTGTGAGCCCGTACTTAACTTACTTTTGTTAATGGCATGTATAATAATGATATAAATTGAATACTGTTATACTTTTGATAACTATGGCCAGTGCGGCCTAGTTGTAGGAGGTTTGTTTTGACTCGTGTAAGTAGCTTGCGTATATATGGTTATGAAGTTTGAACTAGCATGCTTTAAATATTATCGGTCCGCGATCACTGCTTGTTTAATGCTTTATTCACTTCTGTTAGTGTATGCTTTCTCTGACGAAAGTACGTTTAGTGCCGCCTAGTTAGTCGTGGGTCTTGAGTGTCTCCCGTTCGCTAGTGCTTGGTGTGTATACGGATTGCCCATTTCGTATATGTACTGTGTACTAGTGCGGGGGATGTGATGGCTCTACATTCGGGGCGTTACAAGATCGTATTTCACATGTTGTTATTAACTGGAGGTTCTTTCAATTTATTTGTTACTCGGCTAGCATACACTTGTTGCTAAACTATGGTTGTGTGATCTATGGAATAATTAATTAATAATGGTATTAATTTATTAGGATCACTGCTAATCAAATAATAAACCCTGGGGGTCACACACAAATACCGGGTCAGGAGGTATAAGTTAAATCGATGATTAATCAAACCAGATAAATATAGTCGAAGGGGCCCACCTGTGCATGGCACGTGTGGGGTGTGAGTCACAGGTATGACTTGGGCCACACATATGTATGGTTTAATTAATTAAATTAGTTTAATTGATTTTGGGGTTTAAATAATTAAATAAAAGATATTCTAAAGGAGTTTGGATAAAAAAAAAAAAAAAAAGATTTGGAAAGATTCTAGATTATCTTGAGAGAAAAGTCTACGTGTAACTTTTCTATCAAGAAATCAAGTCCTAGAAGGAAAGAGAATCCCTTTCCCTCTTGAAAAGTGGATCGATCCACATGCATAAAAGAAAGAGGATATTTTCTCTTCTTTACATGACGTACTTGAAGCGTAATTTTTATTTTGGGAAAAAAAAAAAAAGAGTTCTTGAGAAAAACCCTAACCTATATACAAATAAAAGCACTAGCATATGTTAGGAATAATGCATTTAAAACAGAGATTATACTTTACTATTTCCTTGTAAAATCACAAACAATATTTGAATAATAAACGAAATGATTTTAATCATAGGCAATGCTTCTTTATGTGCTATTTTGTGTCTTATTTGGGTTTGATTATTTGTGCATGTTTAGAACTTCCCTAATCCATAAGGTTTGTTAAGAACTTTTTCATTAAGGGAATAACACATGAAACAAGTTCTTAACTTAAATGAGGATTAGTAATAACTCCAAGTCAATGAGTTCGATGGACAGTAGGAGGGTTAACTTTGACTCTGTTGAGACTTGCTTGTGTGCTTACGCCCTTAAGAATGATCACTCAGTTTCATGGGGTGTAAAGTGCATAAGTTGATGTGTGCGTAATACATAAGGGTGCTTGTTACAAGAACAAAGTTCGCTGAGTTGTCCCACGTGAGAACATTTCTAAATGGGAAAAGGTATCCAAAAACCTCTAGATTAGGAAATATCTCACAAGACAATGGTGTGATTAATAACCCTTAGACTTGAGATTTTGTAATGTCTCATATGAGCTAACTCTGTAGTCTTTGATATGGACTCAAAAGGGGTGTCCCCTTGAGACAACTGAATTTCAGTTCATGTTGGGATTACACAAGTAGTATATGTAAAATTAGTAGAATCAATAAAGGACCTACACTTACTATGAGCAAGGTGATCTCTTACTGATTAAGTTGTTCGTAGTCCATTAAATAAAATCCTTGGCCAAGGTGGATAAGATCAAGACATCAAGAAAATGAGATTTTCTTGGATTGAGATCCAGATGGATATGAAATGAACTTAACTTTAAAGATCAAGATTATTAAGGCTCAAAAGATATTCTCATGCCTTAGATCTTGATTGAGGGATAGGATAGAAGGAGGATTATATCTCACTGATTATTATTGACTGAAAGGTTATTCGATTCATTTCATTATTCGGCTAGAGGTCACACACCCATTGCTAGATTACGGTAGTGCGATCTGTGAATTAATTAATAGAGTAAGAGTATTAATTAATTAGTGTCACTGCTATTCGAATAATGAATCTAGAGGGTCACACACAAATGCCAGGTCACGAGGGTTTTGGTAGGAAGTTAATTGGATTAACCAAAATGATCAAATGGTTGATCAAATGGGGCTACACATGCGTAGGCCCCATGTGACGTGAGTGACACGTGTTGCTCGAGCCACAAGTGTGAAAAATATATTTAATTAAAGTTGTTCAATTAATTTTGGACTTTTAATTAATTATGAATTAATTGTTAAGTCCAAGTCAAAATAAATAACCCAATAAATATTTAATTAAGGATTAAGATATTTATTGAATTAGATATTTAATCTTATATTAGATAATGTTGAATAGTCAAACTCCTAAAGGGTTTAGAAAAAGGATCTCTTGATGTATCTTTAAGATAAGATAGGATCTTATTTTCAATAAAAGGATATTAATTAATTAGTAAATTATTGAGCAAGAGATCAAAAACCCACTAGGCTTAGGAAAGCCTCAAGGGGTTCGGACCCCTATAGTATAAATAAAGGGGGCCAGGCTTCTTGAAGGGTTTAGACCAACATTCTTGAAGCGTTAATTATTTTGATAAATCAAAAGAAAGGTTTTTCACACAAGATATCCTAGCCAAAATACAAGTTAAAAAACTAGCATTCTCAATAGCTTGATTGTGGTGTAGGACAGATGTGGATACGCTTTAGATGATTCCTAATTTGGTGTCTAACGAAGAATCGTTTGAGGGACAATCCGCTTGAAGGGTGATTGGTAGGCGAGATCAATCATCACAAGAAAACTTCAATTAATTGTAAGTTTTTTGAAACTCTTGTTAAAATTTTAAAACGAATATTGCAAGCAAACGATCCCTTTTGGAATTTTTTTTTAAATTTCGCTGCTTCGAATCTGTCGCTTCCAACAACATCCTCCCTAATTTGATCGTGGCTTAGGTTGGTGTGGATACATTCTAGAGAAATTCCACGTTGGAGTCTTGAAGGAAGAAAGAGTCATTTGAGGGACGTGGATACAGTATTGCTTCAAGGATGTTCAATATAGATGGTTTGAACGTTTCAAGAAAGTAATTTTAAAGTAAGGATCTGGAAATTCTCTCATCACTTTAGAATAGAAATCATAGACAAACGATCCTCATATAAGTAAATTTAAATTTTACATTACGTTTTACTAGTGTTTTCCAATAGAAAGAGGAACGACGGCCCAAACAGCGAAGGAGGATCGAGACTGAACAGATCATTGAAGACCATCCAGTACGAGGAATCATACAAATGATAGTGAGGGGACCAACAAAAGGAGATTCACAAAGAGCTAGTAAGAAATATGCTCATATAATTATAGATGAAGAGATTTTATACATCAATCCGCGACACAGCTTCATTGATATTGTTCGGACCAAACGACCTGGAAAGAGTGACGTGCTACCAATTATCGGGGTCATAGCTTATCATCAGTTTCAAGGGTGCTCATTGATGGAGGTAGTTCGCTTGACATCATCTTCCGAAATACCTTTAGACAAATGGACATTGGAGCAGTTGAGTTGGAATCAATTAACATATCACTATACGATTTTGGAGGCGAAGTAGCAGAATCATTGGGCTAGATTATGCTGCCATTAACTTTGGAGGCCATCCACAAGGAAAGGAAACGTGGTGAGCAGTGAACAACGAATACAAGTGAGCACAGTGGAATAAAAAGAAAGGCAGACCACGAGGACGTTCAAGTGCAGCCAGAAGGAAAGTTGATGAGCATCGAACTGGTAACAGGAAAAAGAAAAATAGTCACACGAATTGGAGCGGATCTAACAGAATGATTGATGGCGCAATGAATAGATGTACTGAAGAATAATGTGGGTGTATTCGCCTTTTCTTCAACTGATCTAGTTGGAGTGGACCGAAAAGTAGAGGAGCATCAATTGAACTTAACACAAGGAATTAAACCACAAAATGATGCAATCATCTGAGCAGAAGTTGAGAAATTGTTGCAAAGCGGACACATAAGACAAACATATTATCCTGAATGGGTGTCCAAGTGGTGCTCGTCCAAAAACCAGGAGGTATATGGCGAGCTCGAATTGATTTTTGGGATCTTAACAAGGCTTTTCCAAAAGGCTATTATCCGTTAACACGTATAGAGCAACTCTTGGACTCTGCAACGGGGTGCGAAATCTTTAGCATGATGGACGCAACACAGGGATACCACCAAATACCATTGGCTAGAGAGGAACATAAAAGAGTAAGTTTTATAACATCTTTCAAAACATATTGTTATGTCGTTATGCCATTTGGTCTTAAAAATGCACGAACAACTTATCAATGGATGGTCAACAAGGTATTTTGAGAAAAAATTGGTCGTAACATGAAAATATATACGGACTCTATGCTAGCCAAAAGTAGAAAACCAGTCGATCATGCCAATGAATAGGGTGTGTGTGGTCGGGTACGGGCGGATTTGTAAGTAAAATGTCACCCAACCCGAAGTATGTAGGTTTATAAAAAATATAAACCATTAATACATAATTATTTTTTCAAATCGGACGGTTCGGATTGGGCGGATGTGATTATATAGCGGGCAGATTGACAGTTTGACGGATTTTATATATATATATATATATATATATATATATATATATATATATATATATATATATATATATATATTTTATAAAATATTTTATACTCATAATTTGAATTCAATAACCAAAAAGATATAAAGAATATGAAAATTTATTTAAGTTTAATAACTTATTATATCACTAATACATAATGATTTAATTTTAGGGCAAATTACATCCAGGTCCCCTGAGATTTGTCATAATTACAAGTTAATTCCTGCTTTTTTGTTTATTACAAAAGCACCCCTGTGAACACTGTTCCCAGGGACTTTTTTTGTAAAAAACGAAAAAATGTATGCCTGATTTTTCCATTATTCCGCCAGGGACCTCAACTGAAATAGTGTTTATAGGGGTTTTTTTTGTAATAAACGAAAAATCAGGGACTAAATTATAATTATGGCGAATCTCAGGGGACCTGGATGTAATTTGTCCTTTGATTTTATGGTAGATGAATAAATATACATTATTAAATAAATAATATAATCATATAAATAAAAATTATGCAGTATAATTTCATATAGTTTATCAAAAAATTTGCATAATATTCATAAAAATATATATTAAGAATAATCCATAATTCGTATAATATACACAACAATCGTATTAATGCTTATCATGTACTTATCTAACAACTATTACGAATAAAACATAAGCATATATATATGATGGTCGGGGTTGCGGTTAGACGGATTTGAATTATTAGACTCACCACCCGACATAAAAGTAGCGGGTTGCAATATTTTTCAATCGAAATTAATTTTTTTAAAATTTTAACCGACAATTTTCTGACGGTTTGATGCGATTCTGACGGATTTGACGGACTGTGCAGATTTATGTACACCGCTATCGATTACTAACACTAAAAACATACGTAAATAAATAAATAATTCATGCCACAGACTTCATAATTTACTTCATCCAAACAATTTCAATCGACAAACATCAATAATCAACGAGTAACTTGTACTCCACATAAAATAAATGGTGATTAAACCCCCTATATAAGCAGTGATAACTCGTTAATTTGTCATCTTTATGATTGAATTATGCCCCGAATTGTGCTTGATTTGATATAATTTATATTGGAGTTGATGCTTTGTTGTTTATATTGTAGGATTGGGGCTTGAAGACGAAATTGAAGCTAACTTGGTTGTTTTGAGATGAAAAATTGATGCATGCGAGAAGAAACTGGGCATGGTTGCAGCTGGCTTGCTGCATGAGGAATATGGAAGCAAATTTGAGGATATATAATGGCTGTTGATAACATTACGCATGCATGGGAATTAAGTGATTAATTGGAGGGAATTGTTTGATGTATATGGTTGTTGCATGCATGTGTCGCCAAGGAATTAATTATGGGCTTTACCCTTTTTGGAGTTAATTATTGGGCCGCGTGCAGCGTGGCATTGGATTTGATTTTGATGGCTTTAATTGGCGTGGACTTGGGGCTGCACATTATAGGACTAGTATTGGGCTTTTGTGTTAGGGGCTGTGCTTCTACTTGGAATTTAATTTGGGAGCAAGATATGAAGTCCAATTTTGATTGGACTTAGGAATCCAATTGGCATGAGAATTCTTGGACGTGTATTTATTTGTGGGACAGCAGCTCTTTGTGGAGGGACGTAACACACAACTTTGGAGCAGAGTTCGACGTTCCAGAGACGCACGTCGAGGAGCCGATTTCGACATCACGAGCTCTTCGTTTTTAGTTTAATTCCTTTTATTTTCTAGACTATGTTAAAGAATTCTTTACTTATTTTGATGAATTTTAGTAGCTAAGTTTTTAATTATCTAGTTAGGGATTAAGATTCGATTTTGGATATTGTGAGACCTAAACGTTTTTATTAATTCATGTTTATTCAGGCATTTATCTTATCTCCGTGTTTTGTGTTTATTGTGATTAGGCAATTTCGGGATAGTGCACGATCTCTAGGTTGTTTAATTTGCATATAGTCATTCATGATGCTTCAAGTGTAGAAGAGTTTGATTGATAAAAGGTGGTAAATTAGCGACAGGGTTTTAGCGATATAATTCCTCGTTCACTAAGGGATTTGATAATCTAATTTAAATCTTGTGTGTGTCACGACTTGGTTGATTAGGGTTGATGTTTTTATGGTTCTTAATGCTGTGAATTCATTAAATCCTGTCGAGTGTCTCTAGGAGTTGTGAATTTGTTAGGGAAGATAACTGTTGAGTGTCTCTAGGTTATCCGATTAATTAAGTAAAAACGAGGTTGAGTCGAGTGTCTCTATCAACTATAGTCAATCTGTCTAAATAACTTGAGTCGATGATCAATATAACAATTCGAATCGAATATCCCTGGCGAGGTAATTTTCCCCTCTGATTGATTTAATCCTACGTGATCTTACTTGCTTAGTTTTAGTTAGCTTTTTAATTCTTGTTATTTATTTTAATCGCATACTTAGGTTAGAATAATTCTAAAAACCCCCCTTTAATTATTGCTTTTCGTGAATTCCTTGGAATTGTTAGAAATAAATCAACCAGTCTTTGTGGATCGACCCTGTTTACGCTATACTCCGTTGTTTAGTTGTGAATAGGTTTATATTTATTTTTGACGGATTCGACACTTGTCAAGCAGCCCCAAAAGCACTCTTTCAATCACTTTTGTCATACTTCAAAGCAAAAGAAAACCGAGTACTACTCAAGTTAGGCAACCAGAACTAATTCTTGACAGCGAAAAGTAGGGTTCTTGTGGTAGGTGGTACGGGGTACATCGGAAAGAGGCTGGCCTCGACATCAACAAGCTGCAGCTTCTGCTTGCGTTTAAACGCCGAAGGGCGATGCTGATTGAGGCGTCGTTACGTTCTCCGATCATGGAAGCCTGGTGGAAGCAGTGAAGCAGGTTGATGCGGTGACTAGCGCCATTTCTGGGGTGCATTTCAGAAGCCATAATCTGTTGGTGCAGCTTAGGCTTGTGGAAGCTATTAAACAAGCTGGAAATGTCAAGGTATATTTCATCATATTTTGATTTTATTATTTTGGAAAGATTGATCGACCAAAAAAAAAAAAAAAAAAAGGAATAAACTTGTCGTATAATTTATCGAGTTTTAATTACTATATAATGATATGCGCAAATACTCTCATACGTACATATACAATCGAACATAATTTTAAAAAATAAAATAAAATAAGTTAAGATTAAACGATCCGTGGACTAACATTAGAATATCTCAATATATCAAATGAGGGGAATTTTTTTTTTGTTCTTTTTACCACTGAGCTAGGCTCGGACGACCCCCTTCCTCTTTAGATATTTCTTAAATTCTTTATTTTTATATATAATTTTTTGTAAATTTGTAATTTTAATCCTTCTCAAATTCAACTTAGTAACTTTTTAGTGTAAAATTGGGGTTTTGGTGGCAGGGTTAGTTGAACTTTAATTGGGTGTGGCATGACGTGCATAAGGTTAAAATGGTGGATTAGATCATGTCAATACTTTGGTTGACACCGACGACTTTATGTGGATTTCATAATTTGCCATATGTTTCTAGAAATACTATATGGGAACAGCAGCTATATGAACATGACCCCTTACAGTACCCATACTATTTTCCTACTACATCAACTCATGTTTTTGTTGCTTTTGGAACCAATTCATTTTGGAAGTATGATCATGCACCGATATAGATACGATGTGGATACGATATGATATGAATACGATGATATATTTTAAATTCTCATGTGAGGAGTTTCGAATATAGTATTGGACAGGAATGCCCGATACAACACGGCACACAAAATGATATTTTTAGAAGTGTTTTTTCTATCTCAAAATCTGACTCAATCCAACCTAAATTCAAACTTAAATCTGAACGAATCAAACCCGATTGATTACAATAATAAATATATTATATGTACTTTAATTTGTTATTTTTAAATTTTTCGTGAATCATATGATAAAAATAAAGCTGTTCCCCTTATTACAATGGTTTATTTGAAACAAGTTCTTTGGCAAGTTGGGCTCAACCTCCAATCATTTGATGATAATTATCCAATTACCTAATATATTATTGAATGAGAACTTCAAGATGTAATAAATTAAATAAATAGTTAGATTGTTTATAATAATAGAGCAGTGCAGTATTACACTTGGACTAGTTTCAGATATTACACTTTAATCCCTTGTAAGTTACCGAAACATTAGAAATACCCCCTCACTAGGGTCCGTTGAGGAATAAAATGTTTTCCATTCATTTGATAAACGAGAACCAAAATTCTTATCAACATCTTTCCATGATGATTGCAGCGTTTCTTGCCTTCAGAGTTCGGCATAGATCCTGCAACGATGGAGCCCTAGAGCCGGGAAGGGTGACATTTGATGAGAAAATGGAAGCGAGAAAAGCCATTGAAAATGCTCAAATTCCCCACACTTATCTCTGTTAACTGCTTCGCGGGATACTTTGTTGGCAGACTTTGTCAAATGGAAACTCTAGTTCCTCCAAAAGATAAAGTCAAGATATATGGTGATGGAAACAATAAAGATGCGCTCCACAAACGCGCTTTTCTATATATGTCCATATTATTCCAACTTCTTGAACAATGACCCCTCTTTATCCATGATGTTGCAGTGGTCTTCATGGATGAAGATGATGTAGTGACATACACGATCAAGACCATCAATGATCCTCGTCCATTGAATAAGACGGTGTACCCGCGCCCGCCTGAAAACATTCTGACTCAAAGGGAGTTGGTTGACATATGGGAGAAGCTCTTAGGGAAGAAACTTGAGAAAATCACCCTTTCTAAAGAAGATTTTCTAGCTCGACTCCAAGGTATAAGAGGGATTGTTTCTTTTTACTAAGAACTGCTGATTTCCGAGATATTTTGGCTGAATCATGACTTAATGCAGGTGCTGACTATGCCATGCAACTACGCAAGTCGGAATAGGCCATTTCTACCACATTTCTATGAGGGATGTCTGACTAACTTTGAGATAGGAGAAAATGGTGAAGAGCTTCGAAACTTTATCCCGAAGTTCAGTATACGCGCATGCATCAATACTTGAAGTGTTATTTGTAAATTATAACTAATTTGTATTTGCTATGATCTTCACTATCTGCAACTTCAGTTCTATGAGTTTTTGTCCAGGAGATGGACAAACTGCAGGGATCGTAAAATAATGTTCTTTGTTTGATTTTTGCTGATATCTATGTGTATGTAAAGAAGATCCTAACGAAAAAAAGATCTATCTTTTCAGCTGTAACTCGATTGCTATTCCACAAAAAACAACATTCTACTTGGAAAATCAGAAGCCAGTTGAAGCAGAGTAGATTCAGAACATTTATGATAACTAATATAGTTAACTATTATATTTCAAAATAACAGATTTGAAGCATAAGTTAACAATAATCTAAACAAAACAATTACAGCTGTAATATAAGTTAACACGCGCCTAACTTATCGTATACAGCAAAGTATTTCATCTATTTTGAAGTGGCGGCTTAGCTTCAAAAGACGGTCCATTGATGCCGATAAAGTTGTAGCTACTTCTCTAATTTAAGTCAAAGTCAATAGAAGAAGGCCCTTCTAACTTAAGCTTGATCATGTCTTCTTTATCCTGTGCGTAATTCGAATCCGGCATTTTCGCATAAGCTGTGATGTTGTTGTTTTGATGGTCGTCTCCCACATTTATCGTTTGCATGAAACTTGATAGTGCTAAGTTGAAATCTGTTAGTAGTTTTTGTTGATTCAAGACTTTCTGGTTGATTCATGTCAGAAGAGAGGCTCTTCTGAGCCTTTTCTAGTATTGCTTGCAAGTACTTCCCTTGAGCTTCTATTCTCATTTGCAATTTCTTCTGCACCTGTCATAGGAAAAAAAAAAGGATAAATTATTTGGTTAAAATGGCTTTTTTCTCTACAATCTATTTGGAAAAGAGGTGGAAGGAAAGAAGATGTATATTATTATACAATACATGGGATGATTACACCGACAAACCAGAAGGTTTGGTTTAATCACACAAACTTCCCTTGATGTTTCAGAAATTACAAAAACTTCCCCTCTAAATTTTGGCCTAATACCTGTTATTACAATCACGGCTTAAAATTAAAAATGACGAAATCGAAAGTCATCTATTCAGATGTAATGTAGACTCTTTGACAGGGGAATTTTTTGTAATTTATTTTTAACCTCAGGGGAAGTTTATAAAATTATGCCAAACCCCAGCGCATGTCGATGTAATTATTCCTAAATAAATATACCTCAAGTTGTTCTTGAAGTCTTTTCTACACTTCAATTTGAGACCTAAGTGCTTCAGCAATGGGGATTTCTCTGTTCAGGATAATAACAATAAATTGTAAAACTAAATCAGTTATTTGTAAACAAACAGTTCAAAAACATTTAACGAATGGAAATCGAATTGAGGACACCTACCCTTGCTCACTGTTCATGCTTGATGAATTAACTCGTGCTAGCAATATGCATGCTGTGATGTCCATACGAATTCTCTGCAACAAATTCAAAGGTTCAAATATAACGAAGCCAGTAAGGTTGCTTCGAAGCCTGAATCCTCGATCTCTCCTTTGAAGTTATTTTTCCAAATCCGAACACTAATATAAAAGCAAGGAACTGAATTCTCTTTATTCTCTTTATTGTGTTGGAACGAATTCTGTTTCTTGGCCTGCTGCTGTCCAAGTCTATACTTCTGCAAAAGCAAGGAACTGAAGCTTTATCTTATGCCTTTAATGCAATTTACGATATAATGACAAAGAAATGAACAAGTACCTATAAATGACTCTTTAAATGATACAATGTCAACCCCTTCAATCCCATTACCCTAAGTACCGATTTCGGAGTTGCCTCTGAAAAATAAGAAAAGATTCCATTACGAAAGTACGGAACAGTAACCGTTCTTAGTATACCTACCCTGTTGAGGAGGATTTTTTAAATCTTTCTTTAATCAAGAGACTCTGAAATCATCTGGAGGGGGCTAAATGTAATTCTTAATAAAACTCAAAACATAGTTTAGCTTAATTTCTGGCACAATTCACAACAGAAAGAGGTAAAGATCACTTCCCAAATCCCAATTATCATTAAACTCTTAACACACAAACGATCCAACCATATACACATAAATCAAAGAAATTTGATGGTGTAAATACTGGAAATGTACTAAATCACCAACACTTTCAAGATTTGTTTGTGAGAGGGAAGACCATCACAAGCATTGAGCCTCAGGAACTGAGTTTCCAATGATGCGTGAGTTCTTCCAGTTAGGATAACACCAGAGATGATGAAATGTAATGAGCTTGGGGGAAGATGAGGATGCAGGGAAAAATGTCCAGTTCAATATGTAGTGTTTTTATGTGAGTGTCTGTAAGAGAGATGACTTGGGGAAAATGTGTGTAAAATTCCCCTATTTATACGTTGAGGACGGGTGTGTTTTGGTAAAAGCGACCGTGTGGTCCCAAACCCCGTGTTGCCCTAGACATGTGGCAGCGTGTGATGGTGTGAGAGTGACATCTCTGGGATATACCATTTACGGGTGGCAGTGGATATCAGTGGTTGGTGTGCGCACTACCGGTGTGTGTCAGAGGCAGTTGCACTGTAGCTGTACGAACGTCGGGATATCCAGTGAGGGTTACGCGGGCTCAAGGACGCTTGAAGGTGCGTCTAAGGGGTAACCTGGCCCGAGCGTCGGGACGCTCGAGGGAGAAGACTCCCCAGATGGGCTTGTCCGAGCGTTGGGATGCTCCGCTGAAGCTTCAACCATGAGGCCGCTCATACCCTCGAGAGGGCCATGAGGCTTGCTGAGGTGGACCCTGGTGGATGAGGTATGTTTTGATGATCAGGTGAGCGTTGCGGAGGATGCAAGCGTCAGGATGGGCTCGAGCGTGGAACAGGCAAGGGAGTGTCCTATGCTTGCGACGCGGGTCTTGACTTGTGATTGTCCCTGCGAGGCAATATTGCGGCCGTCAGGTGAGACTGGGAGAGGGACGCGAGCGCTCGAAGGATGCACTCCAGCAGGCGGGCCTTAGGCAGTAGGGTGTGGGCAGATGGGCTGGATCCGCTATCGCGAGCCCATTTTCTCGAGCGTCCAAGCCCAAGTGTTCCAGATTGATCTGACTGAGCCGTTCAGATTTCGACACATGTATGGTGATGATCTGGGCGTAATTTTGGCCCATCAAAATTCACACCAAATCTTTGTCAAACGGAAGATAGGGATTTCTGTAATCAAACTTGATCACATGAACAGAGCCTCACATTTCTCACATAATTCAAGAAAAAAACCACACAGTTGATCATTTCAAACAGAACTCAGAAAACATAGAAACACACACAGAATGATCAAAACAATTCTATTTCAGTAGAACCAAGTCAAAAAGGTCACTAAAATTGACTCACTATCAGGGCCACCAAGCTTAGTGACAGCATCAACAAAACGATCATGCAAATTCGCCGTCCATCTCAGCCGTGGCTTCGGGTCTCTCGTCATCATCACGCCGCCATTTCCACCCACTCCGCCACCACCGTCACCGCTGTACATTCTCTCCATCGCCACAGCTCACATACACCCTCCAAAGGAAAAACTAAAGAACTCCCTCCTCTTTATTCTTCCACAAAGCAAAAGAAAAACAATAGAGAATCTCAAGCAACTAAAGCATACCAAAAGAGAAAAAGAACAAACTCCTATATATATATATATCGAAGGCGGACTGCGCATGAACGCTAAATGAGAGGTTATCCGGGTACCACCCTAGATATTCACCTAACATCGAATACTTTGACCTGTGGCCCTGTTCTCAACCTAGGACTTATAGAGTGAGACGCTTCCTCAAAGCTACCAGTTTAGGCAAGCCTCCCTAGAGTGAGCGGTACATCAACCGGATGCTCCTCAATCGGACGCTTCGTCAAACCTACCATGTGTGATTTTCGCTGTATATGTCATTTTTCCTGTGATGATTGACCCGAAAATACAAATTCTTTTGAGTTACAGGTCAATTTTACTACGGGGAAAAATATATTTCAAAAATACAAATTGATGGTAATGGCTATCCCATTTAGTATTTGTCCCTATGTATAAATGTTTGTGTATTGACTTAGGCTCTTTTTATGTGCTTATGTAGAGAAAAAAGGAAAAAGAAAATCACGTCAAAACAATGGAAGAAAGCTCTGCTATGGTGGTGCGTAATTTTATAGCGAGTGGTCCTGTTCTGACTACCCAATGAGAAGACTCACTAACTTGGCTTTGGATGCAGCTATTCTATAACTTGTGTTGTCTCTTTAGAGTAATTTTCTACCAAGTTATGTCAACTTCCATTGTTGATAGAATCTGATTACTTCATGGCGTTCAAATCTTTGATCGATTATTACAGTGATGACTTCAAGAAAACGTGAAACGTTTGATATGCCAAAAGGACATAGTGATGTATACGGCATCGTGATTAATTCTCACAATTGAAACAGGAGATTTTAAACTAATTATAAGACATACATAATAAGAGAGGTGATGGACATGAATAGAAAGATATATTACTAGTTAAAAATAAAGGGAGGCGCCAAATGCATTTACATTGCGTGATGGTTTGAATATTATAAACTTAATTGAATTAATTATACATAACGTTTGAGATACTCATCGACCGTCGTATACTTGACCTCTGGGTAGAGCTGCGATGCTTCTTCTCCTTCCTCTCCTATCTCAAAATTCGTCAGACACCCTTCATACAACACATCATGGTAGTGACTTAATCCCACTTGTTGTCCATAGTCGAGTCCTACATTTAAAAATAAATAAATACATAAAATCTTACTAGGCTTTGCAATAATTAATTCTCCAAAAAGTTAATCAAATCATTACCATTCATGGAAGCTAAGAAATCATCCTTTGAGAGGGTAATTTTGTGCAGTTGTTTCCCGATGAGGTTCTCCCATTTCTCCACAACTTGTCTTTGTGAAAGAATGTTTTTTGGAGGCCTAAGATACAGTGTCTTGTTGAGTGTTCTTGGGTCATCTATGGTCTTGATGGTGTAGGTGGCTATATCATCCTCAGTAACATATATGGCTGCAAAACATGGTGACACTATTAAATTATGGATTACCATTAAATCTTTGCATCAAAAATCATTATTTAAATTTGTTAATTAATTAATTAATTTTGTAAACTTGATTAGTGTAATATATCTATCGAATCGTACGTTTCATTTTGTATTTTACTAATTGATACGCAACACGTGTACAAGTAAAAGATACAATAGATAGGTGATGTGATGTGATGTGGATATAACTAATGAATATATTACATACAAAAGTGAAATAAAAATTTTGGTATTGTAATTAAAATTATTATCTATGCTAAAAATATTTCACAAACATATTGGATGGCGCGGTGAACAATATATTAATTGGGATAATTACGAATATCTTCCTCAAATTTAACCAAATTATGAAGGAAAAAAAAACACTCTTATAATTGAAAAACTACGGACAAAATATCCTGAGCAGGATGTTGTTTGTAATTTTTCAAGATATTTTACATAACCTTGGTTCAAATATCAGAGATTTTTTTAATAAATTAAAGGATTTTTTTGGGTCATTGAATGAAACATGAGGAGGAACTCATAATTATCCTTAGTAATCGAAAATCATAGTCAAATTAATTAGTATATTATTGCTTGAAATCAATATTATGAATGAATTAAGCTACGAACCTTTAGTGTTTCCATCTCCATGTATAATCACAGAATCTGTTGGAGGAAGAATCTTGCCAAATTGACAAAGCCCTCCAACAAAATACCCTGCAAAACAGTTTGCAGACACATAGGTGAAAGGAATTCCAGCCTCTTCAATGGCTTTTCTCACCACCATTTTTTCCTCGAATGTCACTTTTCCAGGTTCCATCCCATTCTCCATTCTTGAAGGATCTGTCCCGAACTCCGACGGCACAAATCTCTATGCATGGAGTTAACCAATTAATATTAAATTAACCAAAAAAATTGAAATCATGATCAAAGTTTCCAAGTTTAATTTATTCGGATGGAGCCATAACTTTAATTTTGAAAGTTTCTACGAATTATAATAAACGATGATGTTATTATCGTTAGATGTCTTTATGCGGTTGAAGAGCATGATTGTCCATACTAGCCCCCTCCGTCCCTGATTTTAATTCTAGCCCAACCCTCTTCAATTTTTAAAAAATGTATAGTTTTTAATCGATTTCATCTTCGTCCAAACCCTCAAATCCTGATTCTGTCCATGCATATTTGTCTGGAACATCTAATCTAAAACAATTGCATGCATACAACATGGAGACAAAATGAACAACAATTACAATTCACATTCTTACCTTAACATTTCCAGCCTCTTTGATGGCCTCAACAAGTTTGAACTGGAGCAAGATTTTGTGACTCCGAATATAGACACCGGAAATGGCGCATATCACGACATCCACCATCTTCACGGCCTCGACGAGGCTCTTGTGGTCGTTGAAAGAGCCATTCACGAGGTGTGCTCCTAGCATTTTGAAGGCTATCAACATTTCAACTTTGTCTATGTCCACACCGACCTCAGGCCTGTTTAGAACGTAGGTTTCATGTCCCTCGGCTAAACTTGCTTTTACCAATCTCTTACCCAAGTAACCTGTTCCCCCAATGATCAGCACTTTGCTTCTTGACATCTTTCTGCTTTTGTAATTCCCTCCTTTCTTAATTCTGTCTAACACAGCCAAATGCAAGAAAAGATTGTGAGGTTTATTTGCACAGGGATTAGCTATTTATATGTATAACTATATGGTTCTGTGGTGGTCGAGTTAGAACTCTGGGTTGAGGATTTCAAGAAGTCAAGCACTCAATTTTTGCAATTCTACAACATGTACATGAATAATTTTGAAATTAGGAAAGTCACGATATTCTTAATTTATATGTGACTTTGTCACCCTGAATTTGCTTGTTTATTTATTACTTTGTCTTTGTTTTCTACTTTCTTAGAAGTTTTCTTATCAAATCTTTGAAAGAAAGGAATGATGTTCCAAGTTCCAAATCCGTCACTCCCAGTGGAGTACATCTCAATGCTTGGGATTTTTGGGAATTATGACATATATATAACTTTAAATTTCATTAATTATGATGAGTTTGTATTCAAGAATTTGAATTTTGATAAGATAAGATTGGAGTTATGATTTTTTTTTTTAATTGTACATTTCAATTTAATCCTTTAGTCAACTGTACGGTAATATGTCACCTAATTTCTTCTAAATTAATTTGTTGAAATTCTATGCATGGTTAAAGAAAAATGATCCACGAAAATTGTGTGTATAATCATATAAACACGATAGCTTGGCAAAGATGACCATTGTGTGAAGGAAGAAGTAGTGTAGGGTTTCAATGCTTTTCTTGAAATTAAAGTATGATACAATATTTTTTAATTTAGTTTGTTTGGTAGCCTTGAGAATGAGGATTTTACTTACCACCAGCATTATAACTTTTCAAAAATGAAAAAGGGATAACTGCAAATGTCGTGTTCGAGTATAACTCAGTTATAGGGGGAAAAAATCATATGGTTAAAGAAGTTATAAATTACAACTTGACCAGAGTGTTACTTGTTAATTCTCGATCGACTATAAAGGTTCTTTTAGTTGGATTAATTCTCGAAGGATATTCATGATTATCACTCATGAAAATGCTCTTTACTTTGGGAAGAACTTGAGGAAAGTACCTAATTGTGTTTATGATTCTTTTCCGGTACAAGAATCTTTACTTGTTATTATTTGTAATAGGAAAAATTATCAATCAACTTTACATACACTTCAAGCTTCATGAATGGCCACATGCAATTAAAACAACCTAGAGATCGTGCACTATCCCGAAATTGCCTAATCACAATAAACACGAAACACGGAGATAGGATAAATGTCTGAATAAAGATGAATTGATAAAAATGTTTAGGTCTCACAATATCCAAAATCGAATCTTAATCCCTAGCTAGATAATTAAAAACTTAGCTACTAAAATCCATAAAAACAATACTAAATGAATTCTTTAACATAAATCAACTAAAAAGCGAAAGAATTAAACTAAGGAAGAACGGTGATGTCGAAGTCTTGCTCCCAGAAGTGTACGTGATTCCCCTCAAATTGTTGTCCAAGGCCTCTTATATAACATTATCACCCCAAAATCAACGCCTAATCCTTGTCCAAAAAGGACTATAATTCTTGTCCTCCAAGAGCGTGTTTACTTTTACAGATAATAGATATTTGTGATATATAACCGATATTTACGTATATTTACATTGCATGTGTGAAAGCCTGTAGGATAGACTCTGGCCTATGAGATTTGCGTGTTTTATTGAGATATAGATCACACGCCAAAAAGGCATGTGATAGATCACGAGAATTATGACACGCTACACAAAATTACCAATATATCAATCTTTTCACATAATTTACAAAAGAATTGTCACTTATATCTATTTTTCCTCCCACATTCTGAAAGATTTTTTTGGAGAAATTTCTCTTTCATCTATTCTCTTATCAAGATTTTACAAAAGATTCTATTTGAATCTATAATAGATTTTATTTTCATCTATTTTCTTCTCAAGATTTTACAAAACATTTTATTTTTATTTTGCAAAAGATTTTATTTTCTTCTCTCCAAATTGATCAAGTTCTTTTATTTTTATTTTATAATTATAGAAAAATTTAAATAGGAACGTGAATTATTTAAAAGTTAAAACATGATGAACCACAAAATAATTTTAAAAATTGAGACGAAACTCCTCCAAAAAAAAATAAAAAATAATACCGTCTCCTAATTTATTTATTTTTTTCACTTTACACCCTCTCACTTAATATAATGCATTTTTTAAGGATTTAATCAAGCTGCAAAGAGATTATGATATTAAAATATTTGAGACGGTGCAATGAATTCTCAAATGAAAATGAAAAGGGAGATCTCTATTTTGTGATTTCAAAACTCTATTTTTGTAAAAGTTAAGAATAAAAAATAATTAAAATAAATTGAGGGTAAATAAGTAATTTAATTCTATCATGCGTTAACTACCCATAAAAGTAAACAACAAATTAAACGTAAACATGAATTGATGACATACATTGACATGATTAGTAAATATGAATATGTCTACTATCACAAACATTTGATATCCTTATATGCATTATCACTACATGAAAAGTAAACGAGCCCCAAGTTGTTAACACAGACGGGCCTCCTCACATTGAATTCCAAAGATTCAACAAACTAAATTTCTTCTTTTAAGTTCAAACACGCAGCCCACAGTAAATCAACTTGGGCTTCTCTAACATCACCCACGCACGCGGCCCACAATAAAATTGAATTCTCAATTAAACTAAATCAGCTCAACCCAGCAACATGAATCTTCCATAATCCCATGCTCGGCACATGCATGCAGCCCATATCTCACTTAAACAATTCTCCAATAGACATTAAATTAATTCCAAGAGATGCAGTCTACTCCCATTAAAAACAAGTCAGCCTCCAAGTTAAATATTCCTTCTCACTTAATTCTAAGGTATCGAGACATGCACAACCCTTTTACGAGAATTGCTTCATAAAATGATCAAATTCTCGCTAATTTCGCCTCAAGCCCCGATTCTACAATATAAACAACAAAGCATCAATTTCTTTCAAGATAATATCAATTCAAGCACAATTTGGGACATAATTCCATCATAAAAATAGCGAATTAACGAGTTATCAGGAATTAAAACATTTTATGTCAAAACTATAGAGATGTCAGCCAGTTATTTTATACATATATATATATATGCATTAAGTGATAACAACACTTCAACTTTAACGTTTGTTATACCATTTTGTGCAAGATTTTGAACTCAACTATTTTGTTTAAATTATTTATATTTCTCTAAGTAACATGCTCGGATTGGTTATGGAGTCATATCGATCGAGAGGGATCAAGACATTAATTTCATCGCTAAAAAGTCTAAACCCAACAAACTATGTCTACTCAGCCTTTTGAAAAAAAGTGATTTCTTGTGCTTACTGTGCTTAAAGTAGAAACTTTATTGCATGATATATTATAAGACTAATATCACTGTGGTATGCCTGTCCCTAATGCAAAAAGAATTCCTCATGTAATTAATTATTTATAATAAATTAGATGTAATAAAAAATAGAAATAGGATACAAATTTATTCAAGTTCTCAACGAAAAGCAAATAGAATGGGAAAACATACTGATAAAAAAATCTCCATCGATTTCCTATGGCCTTGATAGTGCATAAAATGGCCGAGCCACGTGGCACGCCTTAGAGGAAGCCACGTGGGACATCTCGCCAGGTCCCTAGGCCTCAAGAACGCAACGGATCGAACCCTTGCCTAACCGATCTTCACGGTCATGGACAAAAAACTTCTGAATAAGCCTAAAACCATCAGGGAAGGCCCCAAAGCGCAAAAGTCGGGGAAGTTTTGCGGGTACCACCAGCAGTGGGGCCACACCACTGAGGAATGCAACGCCCTTCGTGACGAGATCGAGAGACTCATCCGAGGAGGGCATCTAAAGGATGTCGTTCGCAAGATAGACCACTACTCCGAGAAAGCCGGTCGAAGCCAGGACCCCCCCCGGGATCGATCTCGATCCCCGTCCAGAAGATCCGGGAAGCAGCCCCTCGAAAGGACTGAGGACAACCCCCCAACCAATGGCACTATCTACATGATCGCCGGGGGGTATGAGGGTGGAGACTCCGATGCTGCGTGGAAGAAGAATATCCGGAAGGCGGCTCGAGAATACAACGGACCCCGCGAGGAGGTCCTCCAGATCGAACAAAACAAAGAGTGGGAGAGGCAAGAGGTTAGCTTTAGCGAGAATGATAGCCGCACGGGCCCACATCGGGAGGGCGAAACGCCTAGTTGTCCGATGGTGGTGACCTTGGGGGTGGCTAGTTACAATGTAACCAAATGCCTTGTTGACAATGGAAGTAGCACGAACATTATCCTTTACTCTACACTTGTAAAAATGAAATTACGTAACTTGAAACTAGATCCGATCCGGACGCCTCTGTCTGGCTTCGGGGGATCTCAGGTTGTCCCGCTTGGGCGCATCAAACTGCTCACTTCGATGGGGACATCGCCACGGCGTGTTACCCAAGAGGTCGAGTACGTTGTGGTTAACATGCCCCTCACCTACAACATGATTTTTGGTTGACCCGGCCTCATTCAGTTCAGAGCCATAATCTCCACTTATCACCAAAAGTTGAAAATGCCAACCCCTAACGGGGTCGGAGAAGTGGAGTGCGACGTCCCGGACAGTTGGGCGTGTTATGCAATTACCCTCAAGGAGCCGAAGGAGAAAGAGAAGGATTTGGGCGAATGCCTTGATCTCCAGACTTACACGAGCTCGGATCTCGATCTCGTAGCGCCGAAGGTAGACGTCGAAGGTTCACGCGTAGCTCAAAAGAGGAAAGCAGTAGGTCGAATCGAACCATCCGATTCATTGAAGCACATACCCCTAGACCCGAATGATAGTAACAAGTCAACAAAGATCGGGGCAAACATGAACCCCCAACACGAGGTGATGATGATCGAATTCCTCCAAGAGAATGCCCACGTGTTCGCGTGGACCGCGAAGGACCTCGTCGGAATCGATCCGAAGGTGATCTGCCATCGCCTCGGTCTCGATCCGACCCACAGACCCCTAAACAGAAGTTGAGAACTCAAAGCAAAGGGCGGAACGAAATCATCGAAGTCGAGGTCAACAAATTGCTCGATGCGGGTTACGTGACCGGCCTGAGGCGAAGGCTCACCGAAGTGGAAATTGCGCAACCTCGTCCCCGGAACCAAACCCGCCTCGACCAAATGTCCCGTCCGCGTCAAGTACTCGAGGTCGAGCGAGCCCAAGTCGGTCAAGAGCTCGAAAATCCGTTTTTTATGTAGCCAGGCGTTTTTCCTCGTCGGAAGTTTTTTGGGTTCTTTGGTGGTCCAGGTCGAACGGAAGGGAAGAGGCATCGAGCAATCGATAAAGAAAAATCTCTCTTTCCAACCAAGCCCATGAGAGCTAACCGGGATATCCACGAGTTTCCGGCCTTGCCTAGCTTGGAGATAGTAATAACCGGCTCCAGACTTGGGGGAGTTAACGAGGAGAAAAAACTCCCCGAAGTCCTCGAACCGAGGCTCAAACCCCAAACACTTGAGGATGATAATCGCGCTGTACATCAAAGCGAAGGAGTTCGGGACGAGCTGAGCTGGGCACAGGTTCACCCGGTCGAGAAAAGTTGATACCAAAGTGTGGGTCGGAAATCGGAAGCCATGCCTCATCGTCGCATGATATAGACCGAAAGCATACTTGGATTGGGGAGCCCCTACCATCTCCCCGGCGAAGGGCAACCGAGCCATGACACCCTCGGGCATCACACTACACCAATTGTGAACTTCTCGAAATTCTTTGCCCGATAATGTCGACGCCCTCTGGGCGACGTCGGATAGAGTACGGTAGACATGCCCGGATCGCCCATGGGGTTGGCCGGAAGTACACTCCTCCGGCTCCTCTTCCTCTTCCTCGTCTTCCTCCGCCTCCTCGATCCGGCGTTGGCGTCTCGAGGTCGAAACCCGGCCACGGTTTGCCCGGAATTCTTGAACCCGGATCTCGTTGGAAGAATCGAAGAATGACCCGAAATCCGTGTTGGGTAACGGCGGAACACCGCCCGATGAACCGGAACAACCCGCGGAGGGGGTGAACGGCTCCTCCACCTCGCTCTCATCGGAAACAACACATATATACGGCCCTCTTGACATTTTTCGCCTCGCTAAGAAGGAATAAAAGGGGATCGAAAAGTTGACAAAATTACCTCTCTTTCTCTTCGCCTAGGGACGAACTCTAGTAGCTCTTGGGGGAAGGGATCGAATTTTCTTTGGCTAGGAAGTGTGAAATGAGGGAGAGGAGTGTCCCCTTATTTATAGGAGGGGAAAAGTGACCCCTCGAAGTACGCACCTTGGCCATCAATGCGCCTAGAAGACCGAGCCACCTCTACCCTCGATGAGCGAAACGAAGCCACTTTTACGCCTAGAGGACCGCGTTGCTTTTCCTCGAAGCGTGAAACGATGCTACTATCACACACGGAAGACCGCACGGCTCTTCCTCGAAGCGCGAAACGGTGCTATCATTATTGCCTCAAAGACCGAACTTGACGTATCGGGACGCGAAGGCTATCACCGAAGCGATGAAAATTACCCCCGCAAAAACTCACACCGGTAATTTGGGGGGCCTCTGATAGTGCATAAAATGACCGAGCCACGTGGCACGCCTTAGAGGAAGCCACGTGGGACATCTCGCCAGGTCCCTAGACCTCAAGAACGCAACGGATTGAACCCTTGCCTAACCGATTGGTTTCGATCCCTAAGGCCATGGGGATCGAACCCGACTCCATGCCTAGCGGATCGATTTCGGTCCCTAAGGACCAAGGGGATCGAACCCGACCCCATGCTTAGCGGATCGATTTCGATCCGTTCGTCACGGAGCGGATTAATCCGATCCCTTTGCCTAAATAGATGTCCGATCCCTCCGCCTTAATGGATGGAGTCCGGTCCCTATGGCTCCCAACGGATCGATCCGGTCCCTTTGCCTCAAGGGAATTGTTTCGTTCCCGTTCGCCACAACGGATTACGTTCCATCCCCTCATTGTTCCCGCACGGGAACCACGTATGAAGTGTCCTAATCCCGCACAAGGGTTGGGGTCGAACTCGACCCCATCAACGGGTTCCTCATTACGGACATGCTTCATCACGACTCGCTTGACCTCGATCTCTCGGATCGAGATCCTACGTCACCTGGCGACAAGATGCCATAAAGCATCTTTGTCGGGACACGTGTAACTCCCCGATTCACCACGGCTAGACGCGCTACAGTGCATTTAATGCTTCCGGTACATGTCTACGCCCAAAAGGGAAACTAAGTACACTCGACCTCAAGGCACTCGCTCAGGCGTCCGACAAACGAACCGATCGACAGCAGAGCATTTAATGCATAGTCGCGGTGCACGCACTACTGTGTTAAATGCTCCTGACTATAAATACCCAAGTCTTGAACAGTAGTTGGTAAGCAATTAAGAGCATTTATTTCGCTTCTCCAGCATTTATTTCTCTCTCTAAGAATCTCCCACTGACTTGAGCGTCGGAGTGCCAAACTTGGGTCCAACCCCAAGTCCCCAATTTGGCCTTTGAGCTCACATTTGTCTAAGTGTTTTCAGATCGATTAAAGAGCCCACCTTACAAATTCTTGACTGATTGACCCGAGAGTGCCAGATAGACCTCCAACTCAGCTAAACCATTTTCAGGCCGAATCAGGCCTAGTTCCACCTAGGTTGAAGCTTTAATACGAAAAATCTAATACATCCGTCTTAATTAAATTGATCTCATTTTTCTTCCACCAAGTGTTAGTCGAAGTAATACGAAAAATCCAACACATCTGCCTGAATTTAATTGAACACGTAAAAGGTCGAGTCACCGGATGACTCTAAATTCCCTCTTTGTTTTCCAATTTTGCGTAGTATCATATTAGAATATGACGTTTTAAAGAAGAAAAAGTGAATAAAAGAAAAAAATTAAGAACAATTACTCCAAGTATGAGTTGAAAAGATTATTGTTCAATTGAACAATTCTTATATATTGTGATGGCTTTGCCGGAATATATATATATTTTGAATCTAAATTTTAGAACTGAAAAAATTGTTGAGACGTAAATTAAAGAAGTTTTAAAAAGTTGTTGAGATGTTGAATTGAGGGAGGAAGTTGAGACGGTTGAGTTGAGGGAAACCTAAAGTAGCTTACATAAGTACTAATTATTATTTTTTATATAGTACTTTAGAAAAAGAAAAAAAAGAAAAAAAAAAAAAAAGGACTCCTAATTTGAATTTATAGGGCCTATCTCCATTAGAAAATTTTCTCCATTATTATTTGTTTAAGATTAGACCTTCATCCACGGACATTGGCCCTATAAATTATATAGAAAATAATAATTTTCTAATGGCGCCACGAAAATGAAAAAGAAAATTGTGCCATGAAATTTAAACATTTTATGAAAATTGTGAACTCCATTGGCAATAGCGTCTGACTCATGTATCACGGCCTATTTCATCGCAAGTTATTGAACTAATGGCCCCATATAATAGATTATTAATTTTTTCTAGAAAGAATTATATCCAATTATTCTCAGTTTAGGCCTAACTACAATTCAATCCATTTCTTTTCCGATTTTACCGTTTAGTCCCCAAAGTTTAACTCCATTAGAAGTCCAATTTTATCGTTAGGGTTCCGTCAAGTTTTTGATTTGTTCTTCCAAAATTATCCCTGAATATTTTAATATTATTTATAAAATGACCAAAATGCCCCGGGAACTGTTCTGTTAGATCCATGAAATTAGGGATCGTTTTGTTATGAAAATGAAATATTAGGGACTATTATGAAATACAGTACAGATTAATTTATATAAAATATATATGAAAAAAAAGGAAATTATAAAATTTTAATTTCAAAAACAAAAAAAAAAAAAAAAAAAAAAGAAACGAATGCAACATCCAGAAGATCCGGCAACCACCACCACCACCGCTAGATCCGCCAAATCCAAACACCACTTATCACCACCATAAAAACATCAACATCTTCATTCAAACCAACGACAACAAATAAAAATATCCGCCATCATTAAGAGAGTACACCACCACCTCTACCAAATCTGCTCAAAAACGGGAAGGAGAAAACAAAGAGGAGTTGGAGAAAAAATTTCGGCCTCATCCAAATCTGCCAAATCGGCACACCGCTCACCACCACCAGATCGGCGCCGCCACACCACCGGTCCCTTTCAGTAAAACCCCACCCAGATCCGCCACCACTAAAATAGCGCACCACCACGGCACCACCTCCACTAAGTTTGTTCACCACCACTAAATCATAGCACCGACACCACCACCACCGGTCGCTTCTAGTCGCGCTGCACCCATGTCCACCACTACCGCTCATAGATTTTTCATAGTCGATCGAGAGAGAGAGGGAATTAGTGCAGAGATTTTAGGAAAAAGAATCTAGAGTTTTTCTCGTTTCTGAAGGAATGAAAATGTTCGAGTTTTTGGGACTTTAAATTAGGTGTTTAATTAATTGAAAATACTTATATAATATTAATAATATTAGTATTTAATAAATTATTGTAGATATTAAATTAACAAATGAGCATTTAACCTTTAATATTGACTAATTGGAAATATTTATATGATAATTAGTAATATTTAGTATTTATTAAATTGATAAATAATTTGTATCTAATGAGTAATTGAAAATATTTTTATAATAATTAGCAATATTATATTAATTAGATTAATATATAATTTATATTTACATAATATTAGCAAAATTAGTATTTACTAAATCATTGTAGTAAATGTATATTATTATACAAAACAAGAATAGAAATGGTTAATTATATACGTAAATTATACAAATTATTATACTAGAATGAATATTCATAATAATCCCTGATGTTTTATTTTCATAACAAAACGACCCTTAACTTTCATGAAACTAACAGAACAGTCCTTGGGACATTTTGGTCATTTTACAAATAATAATAAAATATTTAGGGATAATTTTGGAAGGACAGACCTAAAATTGTAATTAAACCTAAATTGAGAGTAATCAGACGTAATACTCCCTTTTTTCTAATTCCATCACTAGTGCCCTAATTCGTATTCATAATCATTAATAGCAGATTCGTAGTGCATTTGTCGGTAAAAGTAAAATTGACTAGTTGGGCTTTGAAAAAAGAAAAATTAAGTTTAAATTTAATTTATTCGAACTTGACCAGTATATGAGCAAATATATCACACTAATTATATAATTTGTTATTTTTCTTAAATTCTATACCAATAATACTAAAAACATAAAATGAGAAACGGAACAACCAACAAGGGGATTGAGAGTCGCCCTGCCCCTAATTTTGAATATTTATTATTTTTATAAATATTTATATTTTCATCCCTATTTAAATATGTTGTCCTCCTATTTAATTTCCATTTGATCTCTCTACCAGTAGAATACTCCCACCTTTCATTATACCAATTTAGCAAAGCTGATAATTAATTACCCACTTCCAAAAGTAATTAACAAATAAAACATAATATAGAATGAATTGTAACGCAGTAATTCGTTAATCAACACACCAACTTAGACCGTCACTGCAATGTCAACAAACCATAATCACCAAACGCTATCATCAAAACCAACCAATTACCAACAGTAGAACATATCTAAATAAATAATTTATGCCATAGACTTCACGATTTACTTTATCATTCCAAACAATTTCAATTAATAAAATTAATAATTAACGAGTAACTTGTACTCCTCATATATATATAAATGGTGATGAAACCCCTATATAAGCAGCCTCAAAAGCACTCTGTCAATCAGATTGTCATACTTCAAAGCAAAAGAAAAAAAGGAGTACTATAGTCAATTACGCAACAAGGTTAATGACGACCAAAAGTAGGGTTCTGGTGGTTGGTGGTACTGGTTACATCGGAAAGAGGCTTGTCACGGCGAGCCTGGCCGCGGGCCACCCCACTTACGTCCTCCAGCGGCCGGAGATGGGCCTCGACATCGACAAGCTGCAGCTTCTGCTGGAGTTTAAGCGGCGAGGGGCGAAGCTGATTGAGGCGTCGTACTCCGATCATGGAAGCCTGGTGGAAGCAGTGAAGCAGGTTGATGTGGTGATTAGCGCCATTTCTGGGGTGCATTTCAGAAGCCATAATCTGTTGGTGCAGCTTAAGCTTGTGGAAGCTATTAAACAAGCTGGAAATATCAAGGTATATTTCATCATATTTTGATTTTATTATTTTGGAAAGACTGATCCAAAAAAAATGGAATAAATTTGTCTATAATTTGTCTGGGTTTTAATTACCATATCATTATATACGCAAATACTCTCATATGCACATATACAATCGAACATAACTTTAAAAAATAAAGGGGAAAATATTTTTTTGCCATCCGAACTATGTCCGTTTTTGTAATTTACCATCCAAACAATTTTTCATTGTAAACCGTCATCCAACCTTTGCATTTGTGACAAAATGTCATCTGAAGGTGGTTTGGTCCGACGTGTATGTTTTAGGAAAATGTCACGTGTCGATTTTTTTTTCCCCAAAATCACCAAAAAAATGGTTTAGATGGCTTTTTGTTACAAATGCAAAGGTTGGATGGAGGTTTGCAATGAAAAATTGTTTTGATGGCAAATTACATTTTTCATTGCAAATTGCAAAAACAGGTATAGTTCGGATGACAAAAAATATTTATCCCAAAAATAAAATAAAATCAATTAGATTAAACGATCTACCTACTAACATTAGAATATCTCAATATCAAATGAGGGGAAATTATTTTTTTTTTGGCTCGAACGATGGAAGTCCCCCTTCCTCTTTAGATATTTCTTAAATTCTTTACTTTGATATATAATTTTTTGTAAATTTGCAATTTTAATCCTTTTCAAATTCAACTTAGTAACTTTTTAGTGTAAAATTGGGGTTCTGGTGGTAGGGATATGATGATTATGATTTGAGTTGAACTTTATTTGGGTGTGGCATGACGTGCATAAGGTTAAAATGGTGTATCAGAGCATGTCAATACTTTGGGTGACACCGACGACTTTATGTGGATGTCATAATTTGCCATATGTTTCTAGAAATACCATATGGGAACAGCAGCTATATGAACATGACCCGTTACAGCACCCATACTATTTTCCTACTACATCAACTCATGTTTTTGTTGCTTTTGGTACCAATTCATTTTGAAATTATGATGCACCGATATAGATACGATATGAATATAACGATATTGATTTTTTTTTTTTTTTAAATTCATGTGAGGACCTTCGGATACAGTATTGGACACGAGTGTCGGATACAACACGACATCACAAAATGATATTTTTAGAAATGTTTTTTCTACCTTAAAATCTGACTCAATCCAACCTAAATTCAAACTTAAATCTGAACGAATCAAACCCGATTGATTACAATAATAAATATATTATATGTACGTTAATTTGTTATTTTTAAATTTTTCGTGAATCGTATGATAAAAATAATGCAGTTGCCCCTTATTACAATGGTTTATTTGAAACAAGTTCTTTGGCAAGTTGGGCTCAACCTCCAATCATTTGATGATAATTATCCAATTAACTGATAATATTATTGAATGAGAACTTCAAGATGTAATAAACTAAATAAATAGTTAGATTATTTATAATAATAGAGCAGTGCAGTATTACACTTGGACTAGTTTCAGATATTACACTTTTATCCCTTGTAAGTTACCGAAACATTACAAATACCCCCTCACTAGGGTCTCTCGAGGAATAAAATGTTTTCCATTCATTTGATAAACGAGAACCAAATTTCTTATCAACATCTTTCCATGATGATTGCAGCGTTTCTTGCCTTCAGAGTTCGGCATAGATCCTGCAACGATGGAGCACGCCCTCGAGCCGGGAAGGGTGACATTTGATGAGAAAATGGAAGTGAGAAAAGCCATTGAAGAAGCTCAAATTCCCCACACTTATGTCTCCGCCAACTGCTTTGCTGGATATTTTGTTGGCAATCTTTGTCAGATGGGAACTCTAGTTCCTCCCAAAGATAAAGTCGAGATATATGGTGATGGAAACACTAAAGGTGCGTTTCACAAACGCGCTTTTCCATATATGTCCATATTTTTCCAACTTCTTGAACAATGATCCCTCTTGATCGACGATGTTGCAGTGGTCTTCATGGATGAAGATGATGTAGTGACATACATGATCAAAACCATCGATGATCCTCGTACATTGAATAAGACGGTGTACCTGCGCCCGCCTGAAAACATTCTGACTCAAAGGGAGTTGGTTGACATATGGGAGAAGCTCTCAGGGAAGAAACTTGAAAAAATCACCATTTCTAAAGAAGATTTTCTAGCTCGACTCCAAGGTATAAGAGGGATTGTTTTTTTTTACTAAGAACTGCCGATTTCCGAGATATTTTGGCTGAATCATGACTTAATGCAGGTGCTGATTTTGCCTCGCAAGTCGGAATAGGCCATTTCTACCACATTTTCTATGAGGGATGTCTGACAAACTTTGAGATAGGAGAAAATGGTGAAGAAGCTTCGAAACTTTATCCCGAATTTCAGTATACGCGCATGCATGAATACTTGAAGCGTTATTTATAACTAATTTATATTTGTTATGATCTTCACTATCTGCAACTGCAGTTCTATGAGTTTTTGTCCAGGAGATGGACAAACTGCAGGGATTGTAAAATAATGTTCTTTGTTTGATTTTTGCTCGTATCTATGTGTATGTAAAGAAGATCCTAACGAATAAAAGAACGATCTTTTCAGCTGTAATTCGATTGCTATTCTACAAGATACAACATTCTACTTGGAAAATCAGAAGCCAGTTGAAGCAGAGTAGATTCAGAACATTATGATAACTGATAGTAAACTATTATATTTCAAAATAACAGATTTGAAGCATAAGTTAACAATAATCTAAACAAAACAATTACAACTGTAATATAAGTTAACACGAGCCTAACATATCGTATACGGAAAAGTATTTCATCTATGTTGAAGTGTTTTAGCTTCAAAAGACGGTCCATTGATGCCGATAAAGTCATAGCTTCTTCTGGAATTTAAGTCAAAGTCAATAGAAGAAGGCCCTTCTAACTTAAGCTTGATCATGTCTTCTTTATCCTGTGCGTAATTCGAATCCGGCATTTTTGCATAAGCCGTGATGTTGTTGTTTTGATGATCGTCTCCCACATTTATCGTTTGCATGAAACTTGATAGTGCTAAGTTGAAATCTGTTAGTTGAGTTTTTGTTGATTCAAGACTTTCTGGTTGATTCATGTCAGAAGAGAGGTTTTTCTGAGCCTTTTCTAGTATTGCTTGCAAGTACTTCCCTTGAGCTTCTATTCTCATTTGCAATTTCTTCTGCACCTGTCATAGGGGGGGGAAAAAAGATAAATTATCTTCTTAAAAAAGGGTTTTTTTTGTTTACCATCTATTTGGAAAAGAGATGGAAGGAAAGAAAATGTATATTATTATACAATAAATGGGATAATTACACTGAAATGCCAGAAAGTTTGGTTCAATCACACAAACTTTCCATGATGTTTGAGAAATTACAAAAACTTAATACATGTTATTACCGGCTTAAAATTGAAGATGACGACGTCGAAATTCATCTATTCAGATTTAACGTAGACTCTTTGACAGGGGAAGTTTTTGTAATTCTTTTTAACCTCAGGGGAAGTTTATATAATTATGCCAAACCCCAGAGTATGTTAGTGTAATTATTCCTAAATAAATATACCTCAAGTTGCTCTTGAAGTCTTTTCTGCACTTCAATTTGAGACCTGAGTGCTTCAGCAATGGGGATTTCTCTGTTCAGGATAATGACATTAAATTGTAAAACTATAGTTAACCACAAAGAAAAAATAAAATTGTAAAACTATATCAGTTATTTGTAAGCAAACTGTTCAAAACATTTAACGAACGAAAATTGAATCGACAACACCTACCCTTGCTCACTGTTCATGCTTGATGAATTAGTACTCGTGCTAGCAATATGCATGTTGTGATGTCCATAGGAATTCTCTGCAACAAATTCAAAGGTTCAAATATAATGAATCCAGTAAGGTTGCTTCGATTAAGTTAAATTTACAGCGGACTAAGAATCCTCGAGCTCTCATTTGAAGCTATTTTTCCAAATCCAAACACAAATATAAAAACCGTTGAACTTCTGGATGTTATGTGCACTATGTTGCGTATATCGCGGACTCACCACTATTCTCTTTATTGCGTTCGAAAGAATTCTGTTTCTTGGCCTGCTGCTGTCCAAGTCTATACTTCTGTATAAGCAAGGAACTGAAGCTTTATCTTATCCCCTCAATGCAACTAAAGATACAATGACAAAGAAATGAACAAGTACCTGTAAATGACTCTTTAAATGATACAATGTCAACCCCTTCAATCCCATTACCCTCAGTACCGATTTCGGAGTTGCCTCTGAAAATTAAGAACAAATTCGATTACGAAAGATTGTAACAACAACTGTTCTTAGCATACTTAGCCTGTTGAGGAGTTTTTTTCAAATCTTTCTGTAATCAAGAGACTCTGAAATCATCTGGAGGGGGGCTGAGTGTAATTTTTAATAGAACCCAGAACATGGTTAGCTTAATTTTCGGCACAATTCACAACAGAAAGTCAGAAAGAGGTAAAGATCACTTCTCAGTTATCTTTAAATTCTTAACACAGAAACGATCCAACCATAAACATATCCAATTAAAGAAATTCACACCAAATCTTTGTCAAACATAAAGAGTAATAAGAAAGGGATTTCTGTAATTGATCTTGATCACATGAACATAGCCTCACATTTCTCACATAATTCAAGATAAAATCACATAATTGATCATTTCAAACAGAACCCAGAAAAAACACACACACAGAATGATCAAAGCTATCTATTTCAGTAGAATTAAGTCAAAAAAGGTCACCAAAATCGACTCACTATCAGGTCCACCAAGCTTAGTGACAGCATCAACAAAACGATCATGCAAATCCGCCGTCCATCTCAGTCGCGGCTTCGGGTCTCTCGTCATCATCACGCCGCCACTTCCACCCACTCCACCACCACCACCGCCGCCGCCGCCGTACATTCTCTCCATAGCCACAGCTCACATACACCCTCCAAAAAAAACTAAAGAACTCCCTCCTCTTTATTCTTCCACAAAGCAAAAGAAAAACAGTAGAGAATCTCAAGCAACTAAAGCATAAACCCAAAAGAGAAAAAGAACAAACTCCTATATATATATATCTCTCTCGAAGGCGGACTGTGCATGAACGCTAAATGAGAAGATCTATGACTAATAATGTACGAGGAAAAAGATAATAATAATCATGAGTTTAAGCTTCCTCAAGACTACCCCAACGACGACGAACCCCACCCCACCCCTCCCCGTGATATATACATGTTCTTGTATTAAAATATACATACATATATATATACACACGTATGTATATATATATTGTACGTATTCACGCACAAACACAGAGTCTTGTGTTGTGTGGGTGTGGCATGCATCATTCATGAACTTTTGGATTTATCCCATTTTGGATGTGTTTTTTTTTTTTTGAAAAATTTTATTTGTGATCCGATTTGAACTGAATCCAACTAATTATAATATCAAATACATATTACTTATTATTTTATTTATCACCATCTCTAAAAATTTTCAATCAATATCCGAAAAGTATAAAATATTAATTTCTCGGTATATTAATTTGGTGGAATTGAGTTGGGAATAAATTTAATGAGAGAGAGGGGAAAAGAACATGGGGAGGAAAGATCGGCGACGAATCTGAAGAAACATGATTGCCGAAATATGGTTTAACAAATGAAGCATCTTGATGTGGTGTCTCCTGGACTACGACGGGGGTCGGGTGGTTTTCAGACCGTTGATTTGTGAGGTTTGGTGATTGGACGGTTAGGATGTAAGGGTCTATTGGATTGGAGGTGGTATGGGCCGCAGAGGAATGGAGCCGGTTGACACGTGTAAGATAGCACGGAATATTCGGCGGCAGATGGGGGGACAGGAATATTCGTGTTCTCACGTGCCACGTCTTTCGAATTAGGGGTGAACAGAAACCGAACCGATAACCGAAACCGAACCGTAACCGAACCGAACCGCCATTAACCGAACCGAACCGATGCTGTTTCGGTTCGGTTTCGGTTAGTAATATTTGGGTTTTTCGGTTTCGGTTCGGTTTCGGTAAAAACCGATCGGTTTTCGGTTTTTACCGAAAAAACCGAAAATGCCATTTTTGTTAGTTTGCATCATTGCTTTTTCTTAGTTTGCATCATTACCGAATACCTTTTTCTTAGTTTGCATCATTGCTGCATGAATGCTCATTTCATTACAGATTTACAGCAATTAAATGGAGTGTGGATTGTTGGGCTGCTGTTGTAATTTTCCATGTTTTCAGTTTTTTTTTTTTTTTTTTAATTTTTATTAATTTTCGGTTATTAACCGAAACCGAACCGAAACCGCTCGGTAAAAACCGAACCGAAACCGATCAACATCGGTTCGGTAAACGGTTAGGTAAAATCAAAAACCGAACTTTCGGTTAACCGAACCGAATAACCGAAAGTTCGGTTTTTTACCGAATGTACACCCCTATTTCGAATCGGGGACGGCCATTGGCTGTCCTGTCCTGTCCATCATAGCATATGGAATTTCATTGTATTCATCATGCAGGCCCCCTCAGGCCCTCATTGTAGATTAAATAAATAAATAATGACATTATGATAATATTTTTTCATTGAAATTTAGGGCAAATTAAGTTAGATATTTTCCAAACGTGGATTTGGAAGACACTCCTCTAGCTACGTCTTCTTTTTATGCGTGGGCGAAGCTTGTTTGAAGTTAGTTTCATCCTAATTACAGACACTCATCGGTGAATCGTTATCGAATTGAAAAAAGATTAATTTCGATAGCGTTATCTTTAGAAAAACTCCATTTGTTAGGTACAGAATTAAAACCCAAGCAAAAATTAAATATGGAAAATAAAATCTCAACATAAGGGGGTAAAATTAAAAATATAAATATACTAAAATATATGTATAAAAATAACAAAAATTCAAAATTTAAACCCCATGTGCTCCGTCTCTGATTAGGTATTATTTTTCTTGCAGAAAATGTGGTGTGAATATAATTGCTCCAAATTTAGCACCTGATACAAATGGTTGCCAACAATTTAGCTCCTTACATGGTTTTGACTTTTGACTTACATTTGTTCTTTTATTTTTTCTTCCTTTGTTTCGAATTTGAATTTCTGATTTGCAATTAATTAACCAAAAAGAAAAATTCTAGGATCCAAAAAATTTCAATATTATTCTTAAATTTTGCAATAGATGTAAGACTTCAAAAAATATTATCGTTCTAAGTTTCAACAGGGTATTAAAATTATGCACATTTATAACCAGAGACAAGTTTATATTGTAATTTTCTAATTTGGATGAGACAATTTGTAAATTCATGGAGGGGTAAATGTTATCGTCCTAAATTTAATATTTATTTTTGTTTGCTACTTTTTGGAATAAATCTTATTTGAGATTATGTTTGTCAAGATAAATTGTTACCATTTGAAGTAATAATTGGTGAGGATATTAATGGAGATTGGAGACATAGGAAACAAGGAAGAAAATGACACGTTTGTCAGAATATTCTTAGCGTAAACCTACTCCATTTTCTTTTAGGTTTTTTCTCCTGGACCATTGCTTTCACCACTTTCTTTTCTAAATTCTTATACCATATCCATTATCCAATGCCTTCTCATAAATTATATAACTATATATGAGAAGATCTCTTACTCAATAGCTTACTAACTTAATCAGAGTTATCATGTTCGTACTCTTGAGAGCTCAACTATTAATTATAAGGTGAAATTTTATATTTTAATGGTTTGACTCGATTACCTGTATTTTTGTTGTTGAATGGAATAAAACATTTTGACATATAGTCATGTACTATTGGTGTAGAACCAGTTTTTCCACGACAAAATTGTTCACTCCCACATCGGATTCGAGTTCAGAAAGATACGGCAAGTACAAAAAGAAACGTGAAAATGCATGCTACTCAAAAAGAGTTATCTGCTCAAGTCCTTATTTCCATCATGGCAGCAACTTGTGGATTTGAATTTTGAAGTTAGAAGCCCCCTCCTGCTGCTGATGTTACAAATCATTCATTTCTTTTGCTGAAACCAATGAATATAATATAATGCATCATCTGAAGTTTCTCTCATTTCAAAAATCAAAACTATGTAAAGAAGTTAGTATTCTATCTAATTTAACCTAATCAATGTTGATTAGGTGGCTTATGCCGATCAAGATAACAAGCATAATACCCTTGATTTGAAATTGAATGATTGAGTTCGACAGAGCTGAGTTCGAACAAGAATTGTTGGAAAATATGACATGGGCATTCATCCATAAATAAAGACTTTGTTTAACAAATTCGTCATTAGGAAAAGACGGACATGATTCATATGAATCAATGCTCAGAGGCCCACACATCAACAAAGAACATACTGAAATAAACATCCAATTAGCTCCCTAAGACAGCCCCCTCATAAGTTGAAGCTCTCAACAACGAGAACTTAGGCGGCAACGTCATCAACGGTTCGTCTCCAGCTTCCTTCTTATAGGCCATTCCAAGCGCATACCCCAACGCTCGAGCCACAGGAACAGAAACTGCATTCCCAATCTGACAATACCGTTCCTTAATCGTCCCACAAAATCTGTAAACATCTGGAAACCCCTGCAGCCGAGCACATTCTCTTATTGTAAGAACTCTATCCTGCTCAGGATGCAAGATTGCCTGTGCACGAACATGGGGCAAAGTAACGACTGTTGAAACTGTTTCGTCCCACCATACTCTTGCGTACGGCCTCTTCGACTTACCCTGTTCGAAACTCAACACACAATCAGGAACGAGTGGCTTTCCAGTTGGTAGCATGACAGGCTCTTTTGTAGGGTCACGACGTGCCACATTATCTGCTCCAACCACAATACCGGGGAGATCCCTAAAATTAGCACCTTTCCTATGTGGGACTTGACAAACACGCAAGTAATCATGTTCAGACAACCTCAATGGGCGATGGTCATATAAAACAGAAGGTTTTGTAATGGGGCCCGTCATTTCATCTGCAGTATATCTTATGCATGTTTGGAACTCAGTTTCTGGAAGCTTCTCATACGCCATTTCCTCGCGGGATTCCTCATTTGTGACAGCTGGCAAGTCGGAGATTGAATCTTGAAGAATAATGGGTTTCTCGAGAAAACGGGTTTGGCCCTCATCATAAGCCACGATGTTCCTCTCGAATTCTAGAGGGGGCCAGTATTTAACAACAACGTCGTGCGTCGGGAGGGGGAATTGCGGCAAGGTTTGTGTAGGGTGGGCCCCCCAGATGAAAACCCGTAGCCGGAATTGTGGGAGGCCATAGCAGCCGGAGGCAATAGTGCCTAATCTTGATTGGTACTTCATGTGGACCAAACGGCTTAATGCGTATCTTGCCAGAGAAGCTTTGTCGAACCTTATGATGTCAACCACGTTTTCCATTAAAACATATTTGGGTTTTAAGAACTCCACTATATCCATAAAGACTATGATCTGTCTGTTTCTTTCATCGGCCAATGGGGACTCGAAGTTTCTATGCCGGTTGTAGCCGCTTATGCCCTGACACGGTGGGCCCCCACAGATGACATCAGCATCACCCTGGGAATATTGTGAATTCATTATAGCGAAAAAAAAATACAGCTTAAACAGTGTTTAAGAAAAAAGTTTAGTACTTACAGGAAGAGGTAGGAGTTTAGATTTAAATCCCTCCCTAACAAATTCTTGTATCCGTTCTTGGCAGTTACTGCAGTATATACGAATTACTAGCATTAAAGGATTATTACATGAGCTGATGGTAAATGTGGTTTTAGAGTTTACCTCAATCCTTCACTTGGTTCCCATGTATCATCATCCGGTCCATACCCCTTCCAACGCACCTTCAAAATTACTTTGAGAAATCAAAATCCGACCAAACAGAAAAAGGTATCAACAAGATGTCAATAGCTCAAAAGCAATTAAACTTATTTTTGCTATACTTTGAAGTGTAACCCTCGTTTTCCACTTTCAGTAGGATCACCATAGCAAATATCGACTAGATGGGAGACTTCATATTCAGCAGGTGATTCCTCTGTTTCTGATTGAATAGATTCAGTTGAACAGTCTTCAGCTTTTGGAGGGTCCTCTAGTTCACATTTGACTGTTCTTTCTAAATCACACACGTACAGTTTACACAGTTCCTCCCATTGCCTTAATAGCTCTAGAAAATCGTCTGTAGATTCATTTCTAACCTGTAGAAGAATATAAATAGAGCAATGTCTTACATAGTGAAATTAGCAAGCTTAGAGGTATGAATTAGTGGAGCAGAATCAACACACATGGGTTTCAGGATGGTTCAGTTTCAAACTGTCGCATGCCGAACTATTGCAATCAACTGCCCATTTCTGAATAAAGACGGGAAAAAAATGAGTTGGAGATACCAATGAGGAGAAAAAAGATGGATAATAAGCAAATACGAAAAGAAGTAAGAGTTCATTAGTACCGTCACGAGATTTATGCTTGAAAGTTTTGCACCAGCACATAATCCAGTTGACATTCCACCACATCCAGAGTACAGATCTAGTAATGATAATTCTTCTTTCAACGGCTCATGATTGGGCAAAATCACCAAGGGTGTCAAACTAACTGGCTTCTCATCAAAATGCTTAGAATTCAACAACAATGTTTGGTTATCTGTAGAAGTTTCTGAAAGTAGAATCATGATCGAACATTAATAAATCAAACAAGCCCAAGAGAATTGAAAAAAAAAAAAACATGCTCTTCCATAAACAACTAACCTGTAGGCAAGGAACGAAATGTTGAATAATCAACGCAGTACTCCATATCATAATAAAAGGCAGCTGATTGAATAGGGTTTGACTTTAGGCATAGCTAGAGTAAAGACAGCATAAACCAATTATAAATTATCAACACAAGGCACAATCAGGAAGCTGAGGGAGAGAGAGAGAGAGAGATGGACATGGTCATATCAGAGTGTAATTAACTTACCATAGGTGGTATTCTAACAATATTGACTTTTGAAATGATACAATCTAACAAGTTGTCGTTCATTAAGGTGGAGTAGAATAAGCGTTTTGTGTCGTGCAACGAAGCAGCAACTTTCAAAACCTGATGAATAGAACAAATTCACAAACAGGTCAATGGATGAGAATACAAGGAAACAAATTAAATGTAGTGTAACGAAACAAGAAATGGATTGGACATTACGAACCGTATCTTCAGCCCTAAAGAACCATTGTACTCTAAAGTAATCTTCTCGCTCCATTGTTTTGAAAAATTCTAAGATCCTGCCGACATGTTTCTTCTTTCCCTCACCCTGAAGGAATTGCGCAGGACATCAATCTTGCAATGTTAAAAGCATAGCCAAATGAGTGATTGTTAATCACATATTGTTGGCTGTAACTTCAATGACTAAAACCAATTCAAAGTTATAAATTCACCAGTAGTATACTTTAGAACTCAACTAACATGCACAGTTTGGCATGTAGATGCTGCCATCCAGTTTGAAAACACAAATACAGTATGCTAAAACCAAAACTTTTCGAAAATGTCATAAATATATAAAAAAAATTCAGACTCAAAATTAAAGTAGTTCATGGGAGTGAAGTAGGGAAATGTGTTTGAATTATGACCCTAGTCAACTTACCTTCACATATACACAATCACCAATGCTGAGAAGGCAGTTACCAATTCTGGCTTGAGAATAATGGCAATCGACATTCAGAATGATCTCATCTTCTTCATTGGCACTATGACAATGGGTATATGCAAATCATAAGAATGCAAAGAGACTTAAAAAATGAGAAACAGCAAGGATTAGGGTCATAATATGTTCACCAGTAATATATTTGTCACCAGTAATATATGTTCATAGGTTTCACTCACTTTAATTTCCAGCCTTTTCCCTTTTTCTTGTTCTGTAAAATCCAAAATCATCCAAAATCAGGCTAAACATAATACATAATAGGTTATTCAGTATAATATGCTAGATTGAATTATTCCGTGAGTAAAATTATCAATCACCTTTAGTTCATATCGCCATTCCCACCTTTTCTGAGCTTCTTCTTCTGGAATGGGATCTCCTACAAAACCGACACTGCTCTTCACCTTTTTCTCTGATTTCACAGTGCTCTTTGCATTACTTCCCTCTGCAATTTCATCCATGCCAACTCTACACTGAATTTTCCTAGACCTCAAGCTATTCTCACTCGACAACTCTAACTCACAATTTTCCTCCCCCCAACTCTCAGAATCACCAAACAGTTCATCTAAAACAGACTCAATTTTTGGAGATAATAAGGACTTCTCATTCGGCGTAGCACCAGAAATGCCTCTCTCCACACTTTCTTTCTGCAACTCCTTTTCTGGAGTTCTTGATCTTAAGAAATTCTCACTAGAAGCACCCATCACATCCCTGTTCTCTGAAGCTTCAGGAGACTCAACCAAAGCATAGTTATTTACACTAGACCTTAAGTCCTTTTCAATTATACTCAAATCACCACTCGTGGTAGATTTTTTATCGGGTTTTGCTTTCTCATCTCGAACTTGCTTAGAAACAGTCTTTGATATTAAGCACTTCACACCAGAAGCACTTCTCACGTCCCTGCTGTCTGAAGCTTCAGGGGACTTACTCAAAGCACAGTTATTTACACGCTTACTTGAGCCCTTTTCATTTGTACTCAAATCACCACTGTTTTTCTTAGTAGAAATTTTATCAGACTCTGCTTTCTCATGCCCCACATGCATCAAAACAGTTCTTGATCTTAAGCACCTTTCACTCAAAGATCCTTCGCTCAAAGATTTAGACTCCGGTGCAGGCAACGCTAGAAGTTGAGGGCTTGAATTTCCAGTCTGATTTCCCACATGCATTGAAACAGTTGTTGATCGTAAGCACTTCTCACTCGAAGAACCTTTACTCAAAGCTTCAGATCCCGGTGCAGGCAACGCTAGTAGTTGAGGGCTTGAATTTCCAGTCCGATTACCCACCTGCATTAAAACAGTTCTTGATCGTAACCGCTTCTCACTCAGAGAACCTTTACTCAAAGCTTGAGATTCCGGTGCAGGCAACGCTAGTAGTTGAGGGCTAGAATCTCCGTTCTTATCACCCCCACTCAGCCTCGAAGACCTCCGAAGATTCTTACCATCTGAATAAATTTTCCCCTTCTTCCCATCCCTCCCCCCAATTTCGCTTTCCTCCAAACGACGCCGTTTCCGCGACCCCGATTCCCCAGAACCCAAATTCTCGCGGTCTCTCGAAGTCAACGCCGGAGCTGAAGAAAGAAATCTGGGAGACCTCCTCAATTCTGCCACAACTAACGCAGAACACGCTTTTATCCGGCTTCTGCTGATCTTCGGTGTCGGCGTTTTGTACTTGTTAGTGGTAAACCTGGACGATCTCCGAGGGGACTTAGCTTCTTCTTCCTGAGAAGGATGGTAGATTTCCAACGGCGTCGGCGACACCACATGCAACGACAGGGCCCATGCATCTTCTGGTCGGGTTTTCGATTTGGGTTCTGGTTTTGGCTTCAATTGAGCAGAAGAAGAAATTAGCATCGGGGACTTCCTCGGCGGGGAGTGGTGGCGGAGCTTCTGCTGCGGCCTCATTCCGGCACGGCGGCGGAGGAGGAGGAGGAGGAGGAGAGTGAAGCTATGAGTATCTGTGGGAAGTGGGTGTGAGCGTGTGATCCGTGAAATCGCGGTGAGTGGAGAGTTAAAGTACTGGATTTGGAAGTGAGATTGTGTAGATATTTTTACTGAGTGATTGATAATAGATTCTCTGTCAAAACTCAAAAAGTGAAGACTCAGTAGTCAGTACACTTCCGCCATGGTTAATATTTTCTAACCTTTTTTCCTTTTGATGGTTCTGTTGACTTTACCATTTTCAGAATTTTGTGAATAATATGTATGGAAATTATTTTGGTGATAATTAATTAATTAATTTTCTTTATGATTTTCTCTTTTTGTTGGTCGATAGTAATTAAACTTTTTGATTGGTTAATGTTTTATATTGATTAAAAGATTGACGCTATTTTTGGTCAAGATTTATCGATATCTAATAGAAGTATTATAAAAGGCCCGAGATCAACGGCGTTTCCTCTAATTATGGAAGTTTGAGTTTCTTTCCATTATCTTTAGTCTAGAAAAATAACAAAACTTGGTAAGGAAGTTGTCAGTTAGATTTGAGTTAGTGAAGAAATAACAGAATTTTATAGAAATCATATTAGGAATTTGAGGTCAGTAGATTTGGATCATTAAAAATTTGGTCAGGATTTTAGTTTCATTGGGAAAGACAGATTCATCAGGATTTCAGTTTCACGAGATTTTGGAAAAACAGATATGTGTACATATAAAGAAAGTTTAGATTTAGAAATTTGGGGATTCAGAATTATATTAGAAATTTTGAGAGAGGTAAATTCTCACATTTCAAATCAAAATAAAAAACCATTAACAATATAGTTCATTCCTCTTTTAAAAATGTTGCAAGACCAATAAGACCATTATTAATAATAATATAGCACATTCTAAGTTGTGTCCTTCTTCAGACAAGGATATAGAATGGTTTATTGCAATTTGCAAGACCAATAAGACCACATTAGTAATCGACTTAAGTTAATAGCACATTATTTATCGACACACGAAAAAGGCTAAGCTGTGCATTAGTATTTAGTATTCATTAGACAAATCATTAACTTGTGGTGTTATAAAGATAAATAATCAATAAGCCTTTAGTTAAACCATGCTCGTAATGTTTCTTAATCAATGTTATCCTCTAATGAATAAATAAATACTAAATATCCTTGATCCCCAACTGCTCGTAATGAATACTTTTCAACTTAATAGTAACATTCTATATGAATAATTAATTGTTTTAATATAAATAACTTTTTGAAAATTAAGAAAAAGAAAAATTTTAGTTTGCCATTACAAAAGTTTTAGTATGAGACTGATACATACAAACTTTTGAGTTTTATTTGTATGAAAAACATTCCAGATTTAAAGTAACTTCCTAAAAGTTTTTTTCTAAAGAAGTCTTATATATATAATTTTATAGAATTATAGAATTTGCACTTTTAGATGTGTAGCACGTTAATCTCTGCTCTTAAATCAAATAGATTCTAGCAATGGAGGCAAATAAGTAGAGAGAGAGAGAGAGAGCAATTCATTTGTAAACCATGAAGCAAAAGGCAGGACTATGAATTAATGTCACGTTAAGAGAACTTACAAAAGAGAACCACAATAATAAAGACAGGCGAAAAATGAATTGAGTAGATTCCGGGCGAAGAGGTGTAATAAACCATGAAAGCTATGAGAAGGTTGTTTTGCGAACCATTTTTCGCAGATTCCGGGCGAAGAGGTGTAATAAACCATGAAAGCTATGAGAAGGTTGTTTTGCGAACCATTTTTCGCAGATTCCGGGCGAAGAGGTGTAATAAACCATGAAAGCTATGAGAAGGTTGTTTTGCGAGGTAAGCAGATGTCGGTGTAATAAACCATGAAAGCTATGAGAAGGTTGTTTTGCGAGGTAAGCAGCTGACATCGTAAAGAGGAAACCAATAAATTCGGGGGTCTCTCGGACTGTATAGGGGTATTCTAATTTATATATGGTTATATAGTTAATTTGTTTGCCCGAGCCAGCCGTCAGTGGTGGCGTGCTAATTAGTTAGTCCGTTAGGCGCCGTAAGTGCAGTTAATTTTAACAAATTTTTTAATTAGTTTTTTTGGTGAATAACAAATTGTGATCCACAATTGGGTTGTAGGGCTGTCAATGGGGAAGATTCAGACAAAATTCGAGTTCAAACTTCAAATCCGATAAAAATATCCAATAAGTTCCGAAATCAAATCCTACCAGATTCGAATTAACTGATTTGAGTTCATATGTAACCGGGTTGGATCAGATCCATTAAAAGATCTACCCAGAGTATATATATATATATTATAAAAAACAAATATAGATATATAATAGTGGTTCTATTCATTAAATTTTAATTTCAAATAACGGCACAAGTTATAAGAAATTGTATATTATAGAAAATTGTAATAAATTTTAAATCAAAACTCTCTTAATAAAAATCATTCATTAACATCAAAATTTCTATAAATTCAACAAACTAGATTTTAATATATTTCAATACGATCCCAAACCTGGATTTAAGATTCCGGCTCCTCCCCTGCATCAGGATTCAGGCCGGCTGGGCTATTAATCCATACAGGTCTGCATGAACTATGAACTTACAGCAGAAAACAAACATGCTCGTATTTGCTACTGTTTACTTATAAATACCTCTTAACGCAAAACAAACGAGGGCCTACGAACGTTGATACGAAAACGATAACGATCTACAGACGTCAGTTAGAAAGGCTACGAACCAACTAATAAATATGGACCATGAAATTCAGCAATGGCTGGTGTAGCCAGAATTTGCAGATGTACAACTGAGCTCTCCTTTCATTTAAGGAAGGAAGTCGAGATTTAGGAAAAAGATATTGCTTTACACGAATTCTACGAAAATTAGTTTGTATTTCTTTACCTAGACGGGGTTTCTGACGGCTGACTACTATTCAAAGCGGAATTTGAAGGAACTGAAGGCAATGGGCTGTTATCTTGGGATGTGGGCCCACCCCACTTCGTCTCTGCATCTGATGGCTCCATTACGTGAACAGCACCGTCGCTCATGCCGAGAGCGAATTGATTTGGGTCCGAGGGATGTGCAGCAATGACCACAGGGAACACATTGTTGTTGCTGCTGCTGCTAATTGAGTAAACAAATATAAGGAGTAAAGAGAGGGAAGAGAGAATTTGGGTGATGAGAAGATAATATTATAGCAAACGAATAACATTTTTCCTATTTTTAAAGGAAAATGGGAAATTGAAGACCAAAACGGACGACAGGTCAAACGGTTACTGTAAGGGTCTCTCGCTTTATAAATGAGTGTAAGCTTTGAAAAGCAGAAGTGATGGGGATATCTGAAGTAACCTTTATCTATGCTGAAGTATTTTTATACCTGGAAATCGAGCCGGATATATAAGCAGATGGACCTATGCGGCATCTAAGGCTCAAATTCTCAGCATCAAAGATTCCAACCGCGCCATCACAAAATCCGGTGAAAATCGAGAGACCGTCACACGAATATATAGCACTTGAAATGGGGGCAGAAAGCGAATCTCTTGGATACCACTGCACAGTTGAATTATAAATCAAACTCCAATAATGAGTTATTATAGCGTAGGGATAATTACACTCGCATGCCCAAAGGTTTCACCTAATTACACAAACTTCCCTAATTGATTGAGAACTTAACCAGACATACCCTAAGGTTTGGCCCGACAGATCTATAGTAGTCATGAGTTTAAAGTTAAATATTCACCAGGGTAAAATAGGGTTTTACTTAAAAAAGTTATACATGATACCATCAAAATTCATCCATCCAAATGTAACGTAAATTCTTTTGAAAGTTCTCAAATGCAGCATCTACTTGTATAAATAGGTCAAACTCAAGGTATATCAGTGTTAATCGATATAATTTATTATTATAAATTATAATAAAATACATAGGCAAGAGACTCACAGAGCGCAAACATTCAAGTTGAGCATCATAAACTGCTATTTGGCTTTCATGGACAACTAGTAGATGTGATTGGTTGTTATGGAACTGAACTTTCGTTTCTCCGACAAGTGGAGTTTGGTGACCGGGCGGCGCTTGGATAGGTTTAGATTTCTTCTTCTCCCATCCATCAATGCTCCACATCAACAGCTGAAATTAAAATGAAGAATAATAAACATTATTCGCGGAAAACAGCACAAAAGCTTAACACTGTCTATCTAGAGAAGACTCACCTGCGCATCAGCTCCTGATGATACCAAGATGTTCAAACTCTGTGAAAATGCAAGCCCTGATATTCGTTTCTGGTGACCCTTGAGCTTCGTTTTAACCTAAAATGGCAAATTTGATAAGATAATAATTATTTATTAACAATTAATATCTTGATTGAATAAATGCCGGGAATTTACCTCGTCGACCCTAACGTTGTAAATCTGTATAGTGGAATCCTCCATTCCAATAGCAATTATATTGTTGTCTTGAGGATGAAATGCCAGATATGTTGCTGCCGGAGGCGGCGGCATGAAAGTCGTCATCACCTGAAAATAATTAACACATTAATCTCCGAGATATCACACATACTTCACAAAACCATCACATAATTGTTGCCCTAATACGAGCCGAAGCCTGAACAAACCTTAAAGGTCATCATGTTGAATAAGGAGACCTTTCCCCCAGAAGCAGACATCACATAGGAATCGTTTTTGGACAAGGCGATACATGCAACTGAATCTTCAGCTTGTTTGCCATCACTCAAGTCATTAGACATGAGAGCTCCATTACTGGGCTGCCACAACTGTGGCACACTAGATGCAGACGACTGAAAAAGAAACGTATAAAAACTTTTAAATTAATAAATCTAACAAAACTACTGAGATCATCTCAGAAAGGAAAATGAATAATAAAATCCAGACCTTTCCAGATGGATTTCGTTCATTTCGCTGCCATTTCCACAGCTTATGAACAGCATTGGAAGACAATGCCAGCAGAGCTAACCCAGAATTTGTGTAGATCAACCGCACAACCTACAGAACATTAACTCGGTTATCACCAAATTAATTGAATTGTTGAGAAAATGTCGAATTTCAAGATATCATCAAATTTTTCATACTTTGCTAGCTGTTGGAGGTTCGGGTAATTTTAGGGTCTTGATTTGGGATGAATCTGTTATGTCGGGAGACTTCCAGCTTTTGTTTTTGTCGGTGGCATTATCAAGAATTCGGGGTTTTACATCTGCTGCCCTGCTGCTTTCCGCAGTAGCCTTCATTTTTTCGAGGACTGATTAACATGCTTTGGAATCCACCTAACTATAAACTATGCAAAAAAAAAAATGAAATTTGAAAACGCTACCAGATTGCCAAGGGACATTGGCTGTTGAATTCTATCAGCACGTTCGATGATTGGAGATGCTGAGGTAGAACCATTAGCAATTGGACCTAATGCACCAGCAATTGCAGGCTGTAGAAAGAGAAGCACGTTTTAGAATTAGACCACAATCATCTATGAACTATTTATAAAGGAATTATGATATTTTTTCTTTTTTCTAGAAAAAGTCAATTCGATACAATCTATATCTGATCCCCCCACATTTTCTTCTTTATTCTCCTCTCTTATTTCAATGCATCTCACTCACACAAGCACTATTCAAGAACGATTACGGTTTTATTTATTTATTTTCTTAATCATATAATTCCATATTATTTAACTGCTTCAAATAACATTTCTTTTATTTATCATCAATTTAATAGATGTTAAGAAATTAAAAGTGTTACAACAATTTATAAAATATTTAAGAAATATTACTTTAGCATTCACTGCTTCGGAAAGACCACGAGTTCCATCAAATGCTCTGTTCTCCAACATTCTCAACATGCGCTGCCCGTCACCATTTGCCAGTATTTTAATTCCATTATCACTTGTGGTAACAGCAAGCAATGATCCTTCCTTATTAAATCTTAACCTGGGACTTGCCTGCAGGAAAGAATTATTCAGAATAAATTTTGCAATTCTGTAATATATCCATACAATAACAAAATCAAGCCACTATATAACAGAGACACTAACAGGAAGCCCTCCATCGCCATCTGTATAAGTAAGCATGTTAGTATTATCCATATCCCAGAATTTAATCTGAAACTCATCTCCGGCAGCTAAGAAACGGTTCCTCGTTGTATCAAACTGCACAACTCCTAAAGAACGTTTCCTGAAACCAGAGTACGTTCTCTTGATTGCTCCTTCACTTTCATTCCACTCGACAAGATGAGATTCACCTTCTTTGCTAGTCCCACAAGAGAAGAGTCTGAAAGGAACATATGAATAAATAAGTAAAGGATAATTACACTAGCATACCCTGCGGTTTGGACTAATTACACAAACTTTCCCTGAGGATTGAGGATTAAAAAACTTCCCCTAGCATACCTAGATATTTGGCTGAAAGCATGCTATAACCGGAAAGTGTCAAGGGCACTATAGGGTATTCATAAAAATTTAGATGACATCTTCAAAATTCATCAATTCATATGTAATCGTAAATTCTTTGACGGGCAAAATCTTTGTAATTTCTCAACCCTCAGGGGAAGTTTGTGTTATAGGCAAACCTCAGGGTATGTCAAGAGTAAATATCCCAATAAGGAAATAATAACCCTCAAATCCTTGAAAAAAGATCAGTATTATGAAAGCACCTCGTTCCATCGGCACTATAGGCCATTGTTGTGCACCAAAGTCCAGGGGCATCATAATCTACTCTTGATCCCAAAGAATCATAAAGCCATGCTTTTATTTTTCCATCAATGGCTGTGGAAAATATAAACTGACAAATAAAACAGAATCAGGGTTTGTTGCTCATATTTCACAACAATAAAGATAAAAGGAGATGTTTAAAAATAATTTACCTGAATATTCTCTTTATAGTGAGGACAGACGGAATATACTGGAGCTTCATGACCTTCAAATGTATATTGCTTACGCCCAGCAACAGCATCCCATACCTGATCCATAGCAGTCCCAAATACAAGTCAAAGAATCGAATTGCAGGAGTTTATAAGAAATCAAGCTCAATGGTGATACCTTAATCGTCTTGTCATCACCACATGTAACAATGCAAAGCTGCTTGTTGGGATGTGCAAAGGCAATATCATTCACACCGCCTATATGAGCATCAATCTACAGTTTGGAGAAAATCGTCAGTGTGTGTGTGAGAGAGAGAGAGAGTTATGCATGGAAGATTTGAATTAGTTCTCACTTCTAAGTGTGGCCTTAACTCTCCAGCTGGGTTGTATGTATATATCTGAACAATGTGCTTGGAAAACGCAACACCTTTAGAAATGCGAAATTTGGCAAAGTTAAGCCATTAGTCCAGAACATAAAAATACAATTGTGTTCCAATAACACGACAAGTTTCTTTACCAAGTATAGATCCATCTGGGCCCCAAACACATCTATTAACAGATATGGTGGCATCTTTAACCAAAGTTGTCTGAAAGTCAAACAATACAGATTAATCCCAAAACCAAAAAAATAAGAGCGAGAAAATTAAAGTTAATTTTCAAATAAGCACATCAAACGTCCAACAGCACTCACTTGGAACGGCATTGAACAAGCTGTTAAGTCCCAAACCTTAAATGTTTTAAGGGCTAACCTTTCTCGCGAACCGACCTCCCATATGCTAATATCACCAACATTCGTACCAACTGCAGCAAGCATTACTGTCAGTAAACCAGTTGAGGATTGTGAAGTTCAAAAATGGAAGAGGTCAATCTCGAACCAACCTAGAAGAACAGTTTGTTGTTGTGGATGGAAATCCATGCTCATAACATTTGATCCTTGACTGAGACTCCTTACAACAGTTTTGGGAAGGTCATCTGGTGAACAGATATTAGGCGGATGAGTAGAACCAGAAAATGACACCTAGTAAAAAATATCAACAGCATATTACATTATAAGAAATCAAAGAATGACCCCTACGTCAAACAAAATAAGACTTAATTACTCTAAGAATGCCATGTTACAGTCAATGGTACTCATAAGTTTGAAGAACTACAACCCAGTCCCCAAAAATGTCTTAAATTACAGAGATTGGTTCGTCCAATTTTTCCAAACTAGTACTGAAGTGTTTTTGGAAGCGGGCTGTAATGTTTTCAAACTTGCAGATACGAATTGTAATATTGCAATCTCGGTGGGGTACAAATGTCATTCATCCAACAAATTACACCTCATCTGGCTGTCCAATGCGAAGACGTTTCATCAAATGCTCTGAGTCAGCACTCTGATATTCCATTCCAGGACCACCGGGAGGAGTTCTAGGATGTCTCAAAAATGCAGCTGCAAATTACAAAAGAAGAAAAATAGAGTTAACACATTTCATTAAGTCGTCCTGATACAGTTAATGATTCCAAGTAAGAGTTAAAACAACTGACCAGAATTAGGTGCCTGGACAAGACCAGGAGGAGCTGCCACAGCTGCATGTGGTATGGGTTGGTTAGCACTTGACATCCAACCTGCTATAGCACTTGGAGAAGGAGAAACAACTGGCTGGAAAGGCTTCAAAATAAAAAAATAAAATAAAATTTAAGAAATTAGATTCCTATATTAAGTTGTTTATATACAGGCAACGGAAGCCATTATACTTACACCATGACCTCCGAGAGGAGGTAAAACACCAGGTTTAGGAATGGGTCCAGTGAGAGGAGGATTATTAGGAGGTGGGCCCCGAGAGCCGTTACTTGAAGCACAAGTGTGATCAGTAAAGAGTGTCTTGATATCTGGATTAGGTCGTGGATTCTTGCAAAGTTGGTGCTGCCAGTTAAGGCTGAAAAACCAGCAAATGGGTTTTAGCTTACGAAAGTTCTAAAGAAAGACAATACACTAGTTTAAAGATTAAAAGTTAATTCACACCTTTGGTTGATGAGTGTTCTTAATCTTGAAGCCTTAAAGGCAGGAAACGCGAGCTTGTCACGGAACAACGGATTAGCCTCTATAAGCTTTTTAAGTTCAACAAGCATAATGTTTCGTGCTGACTTTGTGTCCCCATATTTGGAGAGTTGCTCATTCTGCCTAGAGATATTTAAGGGAATATCAACATGATTTTTCATTGATGGTGTTGAAATTTTTGATAAATAGTTGCCTAATTTTTACCTAAAATTGTCCAGAGTCAATAGCTGGGTGATCTCTTTAAAAAGATCTTCATTAAAAGAGGCAAACACCTTAAGATCCTTTACGAGGATCTCAACTGCTTTTGCACGATCTTGTCTGGAAAAAAGATGGACAGAATTGGAAACCAACAATTATCAATAGATAATACGCATTATTTCATTATGTGATATTTTTGAAAGAAAAATGTACCTGTCGAGAGCTTCAAGATATTTCTGCTTTCTAATTTCAAAGAAAATTTTCATTGAGTAACGGTTATCTTCAACCTTAGTGAATCCACTTAAGTAGCGCTCAACTTCATCCCATTCACCTGCTTGAACTTGATCCTCGAAGTATTTCATGTTGAAGAAAAAGCCAGATTCTTGCTCCAACCTAAGTGCATCATAATTCCAACATAAAACAACTGAAACAAAAGCTCACCAACTTTTCTCGCAAAAAGATAATGTAATACACTCGGATGCGACAACTTTATCCGACTAGTGCAAACAAATCAATGATAAGATTGAAGCTAAAGATATGTAATTCTAAAACTAAGCATCAATGCTCCAACTTACTATTAAATGCTAACCTATACTGAACGTTATCATATCATGATAACTCACATAAACCCCAGATTAGAAAATGTTTTCTTTCCCCTACGGGTAAAAGGGCATAATAAACCATGATCCATGAGTTACAATGTCGCATGAAATTCAAATGTAATGCTAAGGTATACACAAACAGAATCCCTTACTTATGTACAGTCTCCTTGAATTTCTCCTCATCCAAGAACTGCAGTATCAAGAAAACCAGTTCTCGACTCAGGGACGACATAGTGGCGCCTCCGGGAATCCCCAACCACTCCAGCGCAAATCTTCAACAAGACTCAAACTTTTTATTCTATTTTCGGTAAGTGAAGAAATGACAAAAAAAATAAAAGCAGCAATATTTTCCCAAAAACCAAAAAATTTGAATTCTCTATCTTCGCACAAACATCAAATACATCGATCAAATTTAAAGCCAGTACAATCCTAATTCCATAACCAAAACAAACAACACAAGCTTAATCATTTCCTCAAAACTTCAACTTCAAGAATCAACACACATCCTACCTCTGCATTTACCACCTGCGCATTCCGAACAAAACAGCCCTTTGCAAATGGCACCACTAAAAAACAAAAAAGAACAACAAAACAAAACAAAAGCGGCACAATCAAAGACTTCAGCTTTCGAGCAAAAACAACCTATCAAAATTCAAACCTCCAAAAATTCCGGCCCCCGTTATCACAAAAAGAACCCCCTCACACTTTTTCCCTTTACAGCCCCTCCTAGTCCTCAAAACCCACAAAAATTAAGACCAGACAACACTGTTTCTAGATCTGGGGGCACAATTCTCATGAAACAAAAGCTTGAAACTCCACTTCTAATCCCTCAAAAACCATACAAATGCCCAAGAAAGCTAGGGTTTTTCCGAGGTAGAAAGAAAGAAGGCTCCTTTTCCTTTAAGCGTCGTCTCTTTTTCTCTCTGATACACTTACACCTCCTCCACATTCCTTCCTTGTACTTTTGCCCCCCTTTCTCGCTCTAGATACTATGTTTCTCTAAGCTTCTCTCTCAAGAACAGTAACTGCTATCCTCATATATATAGGGGGATTTATGGGGCATGTGACTAATACTTATTTAGTTTCCTCTTTATCTGTTCATGTGTTATGACGGGCCCCACACCATTGTGATTAGGGACACTCGCCTTCTGTACTCGAAATTGCAAATCAACTACGGGAGTGATACCCTCACCCGCCTGTGAGCAAGATGGGCTCACTGTAGCTGTCCTTTTCTTCTTTTTTTTTTTTTATTTTTTTTTTTATTTTTTTGAAGGAAAGGACAAAATGAAAGTTTGTCCTTTTCCAGCTTTGTTTACTGTCGGAGTTTTTTTTTTTTTTTTTTTTTGGTCCTCTACTTTTCAAATAATTATCATAAATATAATCACCAAAATAAAATTATTAAAGATTATAAAAGACTAATACAAAGAGATCAATAATTTGACCGAGTAGTAAATTTAGATCACTCTCTGACAAATTAAAAATTACCTTATTTTTAACTATATATTTTTTATAGGTCTTTACATCACTACATGCATCGTTATTTTTTTTATATTGATAACTTTATGCACTAACAACTCGTTAATAAATTCGTGATAATTTATAATAATGATTCTAAGAGAATGCTTTAACTTGTTGAATGCTTCTCCACGTCCCAAGACTTAAAAGAGGATAATAACGATTATGCAATTTTATTATGGGGCTTTTTATGAATAGTACCTAAAAGTTGAAAAAATTCCCTTTAACTCCCTATTTTTAAAAAAATTTCCATTTGCTCCCTAGATGATAGGTCAAATTCCCTTTAACTCCCCGTGGTTATATAAAAATTCAAGAATCGCATACCCGAACCCCGAAATCACGTACTTAAATGCCCAAAATTATGTATTTGGACTAAAGAGGAATTTTGAGTTCCCATATGGGGATTTTTCGGGAATTCCCCGTTTTATTATTTTAGTATCAAGATATGCAACTTGCAAAAAGAAATATATTAAAAATATGGGGACTTAGGACACAAATATCAATGATCTAATTTAAAAAAGTTTTAAATAGTAGAAAATGTCAGCCATGTTGGAAGCAAATTTTTACGCAAAAATATGCTAATTTGAAAGGTTTTTATCAAATTTCGTGCCTTTTTTACCCAAATTTCGTGCTTTTATATACAGATGAGGGGGAAATTCTTGGCTGAGCCGGATGTGGGTCCCGATCCCAATATCCGGCTCTCACAGGTGAATAAAAAAATATAAAAAATATATTTTTTTTTTCTTCACCCATTAGAGTCGGGTGTAGGGATCGGGGCCCACACCCGGCTCATCCGAGAATTTTCCGGATGAGGTTTGGATCAAATGATTAGGATTAACTGTAATAATGTAATTATTAACGATGTTAAGTTACTAACTTATATAATTTCTAGATAAATTTAATTCGGTAAACTAACTATTACGGTAAATTAAACCAAATCATACACACCGAATAAATAAATATGATTGATATGGTGGAATTGATATATTTATAAACAATAATTTGGAATAGAAGGTTTGGAGTTAATATAATGGTTAATTATATCTATTTAGTATAATTATACGTTGTACTCTATATTTAAATATAAATATATTGGTCCGACTCAACCTAAATAAATAGGATATAGAACAAAATAAATACATTTACAATTTCCACAGAGAATGTTAATTACAAATAAACCTAAATATTTCCTTTGCCCCTGGTGAGGCTCAAAAACACGCCCGTATCAGAGCCGTCCACGTGTCGCCATCGGTTGACTTGAAGACTGTACGCTCGCATTGATGGGCTCGCGGGCCAACCCAGCCCACTCACTTGCCAACTAATGCAGGCCATTGAGCCTCGGATAACTATTCAGGTAAGGGGCCCGAACCGACAGGCTCGGCGTTCACATCTCAACCCTCAGGGTTACCCTTCTCAGGAGGGCACCCGCGCGAGGCAGGTTCCCGATGCTCGTGGTTTTGACGCTCAAGGGTCATCGGCCGTGGGGAACCCATCCGTGCGCCCTTCGAGCGCCACCAACGCTCGAGTATGATTCTTCCCCGCCGTGGTGAATCTGAACCCTCATAAAACGGATCCGGGACCTTCTACCCGCGCGACCCTCGTCAACAACCTCTGACACAAAGGCAGCGTGTACCGCGCACCTGACACGCCGCCTACCTTTCAGAGCTGTCACTCTCATATCACCACAGGCAGCCACGTGTTAGGGCAATACAGGTTTGGGACCACACGGTCAAATTACCTAATCTACCCTCACCCCTAACATATAAATAAGGGAGAACACTTGCATTCTCCCCCAAGTCATCTTCTACACACACATTGCATTGTTCTGGGCATTCCTACTGATCTTCTCAAGCTTTTCATTAACCTCACCACAGTCGCATCACCATCACCTCTTGCACTCTTGGTGTTATCCTAGCTGGAAGAACCCACGCTTACAAGGAAACCCAGTTCCTGAGGCACTCACGCCTGTGATGGTCTTTCCCTCTTCATACAAATACTAAAGTGTTGTTGCATTTAGGAAACCGATATTCCTACATCATCAGCCCCATATTGAAAAAATATAAGAAATAAGTGTAGTATATAAGTTCGAGTTTAAATATAACTTTTTGAACATTGATTTAAGGCTTATTTCAAATTATACTCATTTGATTCGGAGACTCTCGATTGTGTCCACGGGTTCGATGGTGATAATTAATATATTTTATATGAAAATTGTTAATTAATGCATACTAGAAAGTATTATGTGCAATTAAAATTTATCATATTGGATGTAATTGTAATTATTTCACATTATGAGGTATAGTTTGCAATTATCCAATTTAATAAGAGTTAAAATGTAATTAATCCTAATATTACTGAATAATATAACTTTTTTTTTTAAGGGGAAATGAATATTATCTTAAAGTGCACCTACTTTTTTTTTTTAGTGCACATACTTAAATTGTTCCGTATTAGCTTATTTTAGAAATGGGGGTAGGGCCAAAATGGGAATTCCAACACGTGAATTTAATTTTAATTATTATAGTGAGCATATAATTATTGATTGGACCGCAATTAGGTCATCTTTTTGTTGAGAGGGCAATTAGCTTATCCAAACATGGATAGAAAGGTGGGGTTTTCCTAATAGTCCAAACTGATAAGGTTTTATAAAGAAAAAAAAGGTCACTAAATTAATGGCCTGTTCTAATTGAGACCTTTTCCTACTTTTTGGCTAGATTGAGTGCAATTAGAATTATAATAATTTCTCCTTTCCACAAAAAAAATAAATAAATAAAAAAATAAAAAATAATTTCATTCCTAAATTGCCCCCCAAAAGGGGTATCAACTTTGGTGGTTATGGGGAAATTTTAATCCGAATTAGATTAGATCGCATCGAATTCAATTAATTATAATTTTTTTTTTTTGAGGAAATTAATTATAATATTAAAAGTATTGTATTTGTTATTCAATGATCAACTGTCTGTTCGGGATTAGTTGTTCAGTTATTCAATCAATAACCGATAAAAAGATGATTCGATAAACCGGTGGCTATTGGTTTGCTAAAAACAGTTAAATGATTTTATATTTTGTTAGAAGAAAACACATAAAATAGAAAGGGGGATGTCCACTCAAACTTCGTTTCCAATCAATTCATTGAGTACTATATTCATTTCGTTATTACACATATTTTAATTTTATATAAAATAAAATCCAAAATTGAATAGTATTTTCCTATTTGGTACAAAAAATCAAGGGATAATTACAGTTTTGGTCATCCAATTATACGACTTATTCTCTTTTTGTCCCCGATTGTTCAATTTAACAAAACTGGTCACTGAACTACCACTTTTTTTACACATTTGGTCCCACCGTCAGTTTTACCGTTAAATGAAACAGAAAACTAATTTCTGGCGAATTTTGACCCCTTTTTTACCTTTTCTCTCATTTCTTCCTCCTAAATGGGTGATTTACTTGAGTATTTAACGAGGTCCCTTTGTCCCTCTTGATTCCTCCTAAAGCTTACTCTTATCATTCATTTTAACAAGGTCCCTTTGTCCCTCTTGATTCATCTCTGAGACCTCACACGCACATTAATTACGTGACGTGTCTTGACCAATCGAAGCACTGGAAGTTTCAGATACCTCTTCGTCAATCTTTTCTTCTTCATCATTGCAAATTTTGTTTGCATGCATCTCAGGTGAGGGGTCTTCGCGTTCCTCTCCCTCAATATTTCCTTCCTTAGCATTGCGTTCAATTGGAAAATTTTGCCTTTGATAACTCCAACAATTCGAATATGTTGACATGGTGGCCGTAAACAGACACGAAGCTAGAATTTAAGATAAGGGGGGACGAAAATTAAAATATACAAAATTAAGGGGGCAAAAATATAAAAATCTCAAAAAATATATACAAATTTAAAAAAAAAAGAAAAATTAGCCCCCCCCCCCCCCCCCCCCTAGCTCCGTCCATGGCCGTAAATCACTTCTCAAGTGCAACAACTAAGGAATGTGAGGGAGAAGGAAAGAAACGGCGCCAAAAAACTGATAAAATTAGTTTTCCATTTCATTTAACGTAAAACTGACGGCGGGACAAAATGTGTAAAAAAAGTGGTAGTTCAGTGACCAGTTTTGTTAAATTGAACAGTCGGGGACGAAAAGAGAATAAGTCGTATAGTTGGAGGACAAAAAATGTAATTATCCCTAAAATCAAATATATATATTTTTTAAAGTTAAACTGGAGTTATATTATCATTCACTTAAACTAGAAAATATAAAAAACTCAATTCGTATGTTACTAGAACCTACGTAAGTTGAAGTAGCATTTTTCACTAACGTAGGTAGTACATAATTAGCTTCACGTGAAACAAAATAAAATGAAACAACCTAAAATTGTGCATAAAACCTTGAAAATTTGAAAATAGTATTATTACAAATCATGACCACCAACCGTGAAATTGACTATATGAACGATACTCAGACAATTTCCTTTCACAACAATACTCCTCCAACTAAACTCGCGAGCAATATTAACCGCTACTAGAGCCCCTGAAAATTCTATCAGTTTTGGATCCGGAGGTCCTCTTTTTCGATTCAACTCCCACCCAACATACGGACCCTCCAAATTTCTTGCTACTACCCCAAACCCAATTTCCATGCTATCTTGAAATACCATCCCATTAAAATTAAGCTTCACATCTCTTCATCTCAACAAAAGCGGTCAATAGGTTTTTTTTTTTCTTTCCATTTCACCCAACACAAAAGAAAGTCAAATGAGCATTGACCGTTTTTGTTGTTGGACCAAAATGTAAAGAAATTATACTTTAGGGGATGTATTTCGTATTACTTCTTTTCTAAATTTATTTCAAATTTTACCCTCAAGAAAGCCAAAACTACAAAAGATAGTTCTCCTTCCTTCCTCCAAAAGCCCAATTACTGTTTCCCAACATCACACTCGCAGGGAGAAGTCGGAAGCTCCGCCAAGATGATCCAGAGATGGTGCTGGCGGCTCCGGTCACTCGCCGCCTTTCATTCCGCTCCTAAGCCCTACCGCCACCCCCTCCAACACGGCGGCAGAGGCTATTTGTTAAGTCCAAATCGTTTCCTTCACTCTTCTCCGAATTTACTTCACAAACCCCACATTGGTACCAAGTCCCTGATTTCTTCCCACTTCGTGCCCCAGTTCAATGCTTATGCCTCCCCCTATCATCTCGACCGTTCTCCTATTTCTGTAAGTCTACCATTTTGGTTTGAAGCTGTCTTATTTTTTCTCTATTCCTGGTGATTTGATGCAGGTTGTTTTGCTTTTTGGTTATCAGAATGTTGCATTTCTCGTGGCAAGCTGAAATTGTTTAGTTTTGACTCGTTTAAGTTGAATTTAGTTTGCGTTTCGTGTGGTACCGTGTGGTTGTTTATTGCTCGATAGAAGGGGAAGTAGTATTTCGCTGTAGCAATCAGATTTTGAGGAAATTTGATCTTAGTTTAACTTTATGGAAATTTCTTTTTACTTCATCTTTGCTGAAAAGATATTGGTGATGCAATTTACAGCTAAAGTTGCTGCTTTCTGTTGAAATCTGTTAATTCGTGGAGGTTTTAAACCCGGATTTAATTCAGCAGTGGATTTGGTGGAAATGTTATAGTTTGCAAGTTTTAGATACTTAGGTTATAGTGGGGAGTAGAGGCACAGATGATGTTATTTTTTTCAAGTTCTTTCCCATCAGTGATTAGACCGATGGGAAAAACAACATGTGGGTGTTGGTGTTGGTGTTGGTGTTGGTGGGAGGCAACTATCTCGGTTAATTGTTTATTCTATGTGTTTCCCTATTTGATTGTTCACATTAAAACTGTATATGGGGACAGCTGAGACATATTGACTATATACTCAATTTTGAACTGTAATTGGCTTTTCTTGGGTTCGTGTTGCATATATATCTTTTTCCTTTCTCTGCTAAGATGGTGTTTTTTCAGTTGATCCAAGTGCGGCATATCACTGCAAAGCAGCGGAAAAGGAAGTTAAAGAGTAGGAAACCGATGACCCCAATAACTTCCAAAGTCAAAAAAATCAAGATAAAAGGCTACTCGTAAGAATATGATACCCCCATCTATATATATGGTCAATAATTGATAGCATAAATTTTCCTTAATATTATGATAATTTTGTTTCCTAGATCTTTTAAAGGTAGGTTTAGGGTAATGAATGATGCGCAAATCAGGCGCTGGAAAGAGGGAAAGAGACACAATGCATTTTCAAAGGTTTGTCATATTTGTAACATGAGAGAAACTTTATACTATGTTACGGATGCGTATGGTGTGAAATAGGTTCTTTAAGCAGTTTTTTTGTTGCTATATTTGAAACACTGCAATAAATTTACTTGCTAGGATGTGAATTTACATTAGCTGTCCTAGACATAATTTCTGTTGACTTGGTGAAATTACTGTGCTGGTGGTTATGAAGTATGAACTTTCTCAATTGTGGAAGAGTTAAGTCTGTCTGGTGAAATAACACTATAGCCCATTTACTTAGTTGTCATTGTAAGCTAAATGTTAATACAACTTTTGACTATAACAGTCATTTCTTTATAGCCACTTTACATGGAAGCCTATACTGCCTTATGAATACGGTCCATCGTTTGTCATATTCCTATCTGAGAGAAACTTTACATGATGTTACGGATGGTGTGAAATGGGTTCTTTAAAGCAGTTTTCTTGTTGCTATATTTGAAACATTTTGGTAAATTTTACCTGCTAGGATGTGAATTTACATTTCGGTAAATTGCTGTTGGCTTGGTGAAATTACTATGCTGGTGGTTATGAACTCTCTCAATTGTAGAAGAGTTGATTCTGTCTGGTGAAATAACACTATAGCTTATTAACTAAATCATCATTGTATGATAAATGTTAATAGCAACTATTGACTATAACAGTCGTTTCTTTATAGCCATTTTATATAGAAGCCTACTGCCTGATTAATACAGTCCATTGTCTTGTAATCCTAACAGTTGCAGTTATCTACATTGAGTCTTGGTTTCTTTTCGACATTGTTATGCGTTCATATCTATTGATTTGGTTATCCTTCTGGTATATCCAGATATTACTAATTTGTTTTTACATTAAGTTATTCTGTTTCTTGCTGCAGTCTAAGAAGTCCAAACGTCGCCTTAGACAACCTGGTATCGTCCCATTGGCTTACGCAAAAGTTATGAAGAAGCTCAACTTTTGTGGTTGAAGCAAAGGTTCTACACAATGGTTGCCTCATTTCTTACTACTGTTGGATTTCACAGCCCATTGAAGCTTTTCCAACAGCATGATAGATTTTGTTGCAGATGATTGGGTAGTATATGCATTTCTATCTTTAGACACGATGCTGTTTTACTACAATGTTTAAGTTCAATGTATGGCCATTCATGTTATGACAGATGACTGCCATTGGACTCAAAATTGTCGATTTTTCTGGCGACATATTGCTTCTATAAATCCCTAATAGTTTTTCGAACATAACAAGCTAAAACATTTTGCGAGACAGTTGATTAATACACGAAATAAAAAACTATAGTATTAGTTAAATAAATTACAACATGTCATCGTGCCAAACCATTCGAATAACACTTGGAAAAGCAGCTAGTTAAAAATAAAAACCTACATACCTCATACAAAAGAATTATCAGATTGATCAAGCAGCTTATTAAGTACATTTAAGGGGGAAACAAAGGGAGAAACTAAAGCAGCTTCTTAAGCAGCTTCAACTTTCCCTCGACGTGCAACATCTCCCTTTGAACTATCATCCTCAAATCCATGATCAGGAGAGCTCTTGCCACTATTCATGACATGTCCAGCATCTTTAGCTCCTCTGAAGCTGCTGATATTTCCGAATATCAAAACCGCCATTCCGATAATCCCAGCACAAAATGATACTCCAAATGATTTGCCAACATTTCCGGGAATAGATGTTGCAAGCGCAAATCCTGCACAAGATCCGAGGGCTCGAGCCCACGAAAACCATACGGAAAATGCCCCTTCTTTGCCTGCTGGGGAACAATCGAGCCACAAAACCCTACCATATGCGTGCAGCAAGCCTGTAAAATGGAGACAAGACAGAACAAGCTATTACAGATATATCAATTATGGGATAATTACAGTGATGTACCATGAGGTTTTAGGCTAATAACACAAACTTCCCCCGAGGTTCTAGAAGTTGAATAAACTTCCTTCCCTTGTCAAAGAATTTACGTCTACATTGATCAATTTTGATGACGTCATCTCTAACTTTTCATGAATACTCTAGTTTGCCTCAGACACTTGCTAATCAATACTTGATTATATATTCATAACCATAATAGCATGTGTTGAACAAATCATAAGACGTGCTAATGTAAGTTTTTATAATTTCTCAAAGCTGAGGGAAATTTTGTGTAATTGGGTCAAACTTCAGGGTGTATCAACATAATTATCCCTATCAATTATCAGCATCAAAGAAAACTACTAAATCAGTGGAAATAAACTAATGTATAACTAGAGAAGCACCCATAATTGCAAAGAACTTAACCTGTTGAAGAGCCTTGAATGGCTGCAAAGAGAAGCAGATGGCCTTTTGTCCACACATCACTTTTGTAATAAAATCCAAATCCTGAAGTCATGGCCGACAGTAAAAATCCAAGAAGCTGCATTTTCTCAGCATCCAACTTCATTGCTTGCTGCAGAGGATGTGCCACCGGGAGAGACACCAAAGGGACCAAGAAATATACTAGCCACGAAAGCAGAATTGTCTTTGTACTCATACAAAGATACCCTATAGCATAAAGCAGGCCCCCTCCAAACAGACACATACTCACAAAACTCGAGAGAAAAACACCAGCAAGACTCCCAGCTGCATGAGGGTATCTGAAAATCGAGACCACATGCATTACATGCTTCGAACCCGACTCAGATGAATCAGAAAAGCTTCCATTAGCTCGACTCGAGCTGAAAATCTGAATCATGCCTGCACCCCATATCAGTCCACTGAAAATAGAAACTACCCACAAAGCAGTGAAATGGTCTGAATGGCTAAGCATGTGATATGTGAAGGAAGCCATGATTGCTGCTCCCAAGCACCCTGCTGCGGTCGAGTAAAGAGAAAGCCAGCTCCCGAAAGACCTTCGGTTTGGGAACTGCTTTTTCGGGATTGTCGACCCTGTGAAGCCACGGATCATCAAGCCCAGGTGCCGGGCGTGGGTCCCAACTACGATGGTGTTTGCTGCAACAATGGCGGCTATGTATGGCGGGAAGATCCATGATCTTCTGAGGAAGCCAGCTGGCAGGCAGAACAGGGCTCCAATGCCAGTGGCTGCTCCAGCTATGAGGTGCTGATACTGGCCGTAGTCTAGGAGGATGGAGACGATGCCGAGGATCGGAGCTGAGAGAATTAGGCCTGTGATCCAAGAAATAGATGTCCATGCCAGTGGGGATAAAGTTTTGCCACCAAGTTTGATTGATTTGTGCACAAGGCCTTCGTATCTGTAATTATGTGAGGAAATTTGTTTGTCAGTTGAAGAAAATGCTAGCTTCATAGTGCCAATGGTACACCAAAATGTCAGCAGTGTTTGGAAGTTTTAAGATTTGTGGCCCCAAAATAATTGAAATTTTGTCCAGGAATACTTTGGAAAAATCCAATCTTTAACTTTAATATTATATATTGTGTGCAGATTTGGAACAAGTGGCCCCAAAATAATGGAAAATTTGTCCAGGAATATTTCGGAAAAATCCAATCTTTAACTTTAAAATCATATATTATATTTGTATATTAAGAAGAATTAAGATTTTAGGCCACCAAAAATTAAAAAAATTCCCCAGAGATATTCTGAAAAACTGAATCTCTTATTTTAAAATTATATTATACAAGTATATTTGGAAGATCTAAGATTTTAACCCCCAAAATTGCAAAAAATGTCCAGAACTATTTTGTAAAATTCAATCTTTAACCGTAGAATTACATATTGCACATATATTTCAAAGATCTAAGATTTTGTCGCCCCCAAAATGCAAGACTCGGCCAGAAACAAGGTAAAAACCCAATCTTTAACCCTAAGCCTAACATCATAAAATTCAAGAACTAAAATAGGACTAAATAGCAGAAAACATCAGACCCTTTTCCCTTTTCAAGGACTGTTGCTAGCTAACCAAAAACAACCAAACAATTTAAAAAACTCACAGTTGCATCTCACTCTTCTTGCACTCGAAACCCTTGTAGCTCTTCAGCCACCCCTGCGGCGGCTCCGGCGGGTCATGCACCGTCTGGCTGATAATGAGCGGAAACACAATAGGAATGAGCACAGTATGCACAAAGTAGGAGCAAAGTCCGTACAAATACCACCCCAGAATTTCTCCCTTTGTGGGTTTGTCTTCAAACCCTTCATAAGTTCCGTACACCTCTCTAGCCCTTTGGATTTTGGTTCCCACATTATGAACATCTGGTGTAGGTGTAGGTGTAGCAGACCTCATCTCCCCTCCAAACCCTTCTTTCCCCTTTTCTTGAATCTGAGGACTAATCTCCGCCATTTTCACTCAAGAAGCTTACTTTAACTGGGAAATATGAGAGAAAAATGCAGAAACTCAAAAGGGTTTTGTGGCACAAGTGAAGTGAGAGAGGTTTATAAAATTTTGTCTGAGGTGAATATGGTCTTGAAACAGCTGGTTCTTGAAATCTCCTAGAGAGCTAGAAAAACCTCGGTTTGTTCACTTGGTTTTTATGCATGAAAGGCACATATGTGGTATCATTCTATTTAGGTTTGCGATTAGTGTCATTCCTTAGGACAGTTAACACCAAAAATTATAGAATAAACAGCATTAGTAAACGGCAGGAGAAAGGAGGAAAGGGGTCCATTTCAGTTCAAATATTAATGATTTTTAAAACAGAAACACACACATGACTCTCTTTGTGCGTGTGTGAGAGAGAAAGAGAGAGAGTGCTTGCATTCTTTGAATCCTCCACCTTTCCCTTTGCCTTTGCCTCTGCCTCTACTAAGGATAATTTATAATTAAATAAGTGCTTTTTCTGGGAAAAAAGCTGGACGAGTACTAAAGTGAAACTGGAAAAAAGCCTGAGGGGACACGGTCTACAGTGCTGCCTTGAAAATCTCCACTCGATGTTGATTGGTTTGTCTCTTTTATAACGTTACAATGTTTGGCCCCCACTTCAACATAACATTGTAGTATAACTCCTCTCTTCTTGGTTGTTATAGCATCATAAAAGATGTTGTACCAAATACTCCATTAATTTCGTATCGAACACCGGTATCGAATATATTTTGTCTTCATAGTTATAGTTATGCTAGAAAAGCATATGTCAACTCAAGAAAATTGAGAATCTTGGAAAGTATCAACATAATCAGTGTGTTTTGATCACTAAATCCCAGCACACTATCAATCTGCCTTTAAGAAAGCCACTTTCATGATTAGCTTTATATATATCCTTCTCCTGTTTGAGTGAATGCGAGTTCATTTTCAGATAACTTTTATGGCATGCTGTGCTAGTGCTCTTTACTCTTTCCTCAGCGACACCATTTATTGTGACAAATGATGGATTATTGGGCATAGGTAGATTTAACTGTCATCCCATCTTTATAACATCATTATGACATTCTCTTCACTTGTGGGACGATCGGCTGCATGATTTTCAACGCATAAAAGTGCAGTGTTTATTTTTCCATTTTATATATATGGAATGGATCAGACCTTTTAACATGTAAAATTTTCTCTATCGATAATTGTATACTTAAAAATTTAAATACGAGACTTTTAATTAAATTAACATGACGACGAACATTAAACTATACTATAATTGATAAAAAATATAATTTGTATCCATCTTTGCAATCGGCCAACAGCGCATGAAGCCCCTCAACGTTGTCTACATGAGTTCTTGAGCTAAATCTTTCCCCTAAAGGTTTCACGAGTGCAAATATAATATCATGCTTTCTAGAAAAATAGATCCGCATGTTATTGTTCTTTTTCCCTCTCCAACAAACTCACCATCTCAAGAATTAAAATTTTGAAAACTATGCACATATAATTTATCAAAATAATATACCTTATATCGTTACATTTATATTCGAGTTGTATTCATATTCAAAGCGTAGCCTCTCCGTTGCACTCTCCTTTAATATTCTAGGCAAGATCAATATCCAAATCATTGGAAACATGTTTGATTAAGTAATATGTACGCTAGGTTTCATGTCTCCGTGAATAAGCCGGAGTAGAGAGTGCTTGTGAAGGTATAATATATTAGTCCTAGAGCAATCACCTCAATGATTTTTAACCGTTTTATCCCAATCTTAACTGCCCTTAAAGACAACCATTTCCAAGTCATTAAAGTTTGTACGAACTCTGAATTCGTTATTGATTCGTTACTATTTACTTATAATTATTTAGTTCACTAATTAAGATGTTCATGTATGCTTCCTATTGAAACTAAAACTTTTTTTTTTCTCTAGAACTCATTTATTTGAGATCCATTCGAACCACTTAGGTGTAAATTTCTTTTTATACAAAATCTCTGGTTAACCAAACATAACCACTAAACTACATTATCTAGTGGTATTAAAACTAAATACATACACATGCGTATTGCATCGAGTCCAACCAACGTTTACCAAGTGATGTAACTTAACGGTTTCGCGCTATACTAGTTTAATTAAAAGTCTCGAGTTTGAGTCCCTGTATATCATTAGTAGGAAAACTTTTATACTTAAGTGGTCTGACCTAACTCAACCCCATATAAATGAATTATAGGGAAAAAAAAAAAATCAAGAAATCCAGCTCATATTGAGCAATTCATGGATCAGCCCATTTAGACGAGTATGAGTTTGGGCCTATTTTGGGATGCTGTATTTAATCGCCAAGATCCAATATTTATATATTCCAATTTCCAATTAAATTGAAGTAACTTCATCAGAGATTACAAATTCACGTATTATTTCAAAAAATGCAGTATAATTTCATATGAACCAGAAAAAATGAATTAAAACTTAAAAGGTTTTCTTTACCTTGGCAAGAGAATTTATTCCTTTACCAATATTCGCATATCTGAGCAATGCTATTTTATTCAGGAACATCTAAAGTCTAGAAGCAGCTAATAAGCTTCTCAGCTCTCTCCTAAGTATTTTTCCGGCTGCTGATCTCGGTATCGATGCGCGGAAATACACCTTTCTCACCTTCTTATAAGGTGTAACCTGCAGTCATGAATAAAAAGAATCCTGAAATTCATCACCATTTCCCTCCCCATCAATAGCAAAATCTAAGAAGAAATTAGCAAGGGATAATTGTACTGATATACCCCGAGGTTTGGCATAATTACACAAACTTCCCATGAAGTTCGGAAAATTACAAAAACTTCCCCTGTCAAGAATTTACGTTTCTGGATCCATCCATTTTATTGAATACACCCTGTTTTTCCCTTGACTCTCACTCATCGATGTATGAATTTAAAATTTATGACTGTAATAGCATCCATTAGGCTAAACCTTAGGGTATGCAAGGAAAATTTTTGTAATTTCTTAAACCTCAAGGGAAGTTTGTGTAATTAGCACAAACCTCAAGGTGACGCCAGTGTAATATCCCAAGAAAATTACCAAAGGATAGTACAAACCTGCTTTGCTACATAATCCATTAGAGCTTCCTGTGAGACCGAACTCCCACCTTTTCGGACTACAAATGCCACGGGAATCTCCCCAGCTTCTTCATCTCTAACTCTGTTCATTACCAGCAAAATATGGTCAATTGAGTTCCAATTCGTAAAGGATTTTACAGCATGATAGGATATTAGAACTTAATCAACACGGTAAACTAGAAGTATTTGAGACGGTCAATTACCCGATCACTGCAGCATCAAGCACCTCCGGATGGGACATTAACACTGACTCCAAATCAGCGGGAGCTATCTGAAATTAGCCAACTCTTGAATCAATATATAATTAAAAAGCAAATACTATGCATCACGAAGAGAACTTCATGAAAAATATAAATTACATTTCCCCCCACACGGCAAAATATAGGGATATTTACACTGACATACCCTAGGGTTTGACACAATTACACAAACTTCCCCAGAGGTTTGAGAAATTGCAAGAATTTCCCCTGTCAAAGAATCTACATAATATTCATCTCTAATTTTTGTGAATACTTTGTTTAGCCCTTGACATGTACTGACTAATATTTGACTTTAAGTTCATGACTATAATAGCATATGTTCGGTAATTTTAAGAGAATGCATGGGGAAGTTTTTGTAAATTCTCAAACCTGAGGGCAAGTTTTGGTAATTACGCTAAACCTCAGGGTATGTTAGCGTAAGTGTCCCAAAAAACATAAATGAAAACAAAGATCCACTAGTTTGCACATGAAAACAGTATAGATGGAGTCATGCCTGGAAGCCCTTGTACTTGATGACCTCTTTCAAGCGGTCGATTACATATAAGAATCCTTCTTGATCGAAATAAACTATGTCTCCAGTTCGCAACCAACCGTCTTTATCAAGTGTGGCCATAGTCGCATCGGTATTATTCAAATATCCTATCCAGAAAAATTCAAACTTTTAAACTCCAAACCAAGATTTCATCTTCCAAATCATAATGTTGATGATCTCTAACATACAGAAAATTCACTAAAAAGAAGGAATAAGTAAAATTGCACTAAACTTGTTACTACCTTTCATATTTCCAGGTGACCGCAGCCAAAGCTCACCAATAGATCCTGGAGGCAAATAAGAACCATTTGCCCAATCTACAACTTTAGCTTCTACATTAGGGGACAAAAGCCCAACAGAAGAATAATTCTGAACTTTATTAGTGTTATAACCACGGGTGCCCACAGCAGTTGATTCCGTCATGCCATAACCCTGACAACAATTTGTTTAACACAATATAAGCAAAATAATGGCGGAGTGACCAAGAGATTAATCTAAATGTCTAATACCTGAATGAAATCAACATCCGGGAGTGTCTCGATGAATTCATTTATGCTTTTCTGGCTTAAAGGAGCCGCACCAGATGAAACCTGTCTCAAGCTCCTAAAACTATCACCACAACCACTGATCTTTGCTCTCTTTGTCAGTGCAGCTAATAAAGGAGGGACAGCAGGAATATGAGTAACTCCATATCTACCAATAGCTCTCACCATTTCATCAGCATCAAATTTCTTCATAGTGACAATAGTACTTCCCAATGACAACAATCCCATAACAAACAGAGACAATCCATACACATGGAACATAGGGACAATAGCCAAGTAGACATTCTCGGTAAATGGGAAATCATACAAGGAAGCTTCAAATCTTACAAATAGTTCCATCATGGCTATAAAGTTGCCATGTGTTAGCATAACTCCTTTGGCCCGACCGGTAGTGCCTGATGAGTACAAAATTGCTGCTATGTCCTGTTGATTAAGTCTAGGCCTTGGAGCCATGGAAGGATCACTAGAAATGAGCTCATGAAAACAAGAACCATCACTATGCAAAGAATTGAAATCAATAACTTCTGGCACACCAATAACAGGGCACCCTTCTAATGCACTATTCAATTCATCAACTTTAGGAAGAGTAGTAAATGCAAATTTTGCATTGCTATCACGGACCTGCTTTTTTATCTCCAACAAACTGCTCAAAGGATTCATGGTGGTCACAATTGCACCAATACTCAGAGCACCCAAAAAAATTACAGGGAAGCATATTGAATTGGGGAGTAGAATCAAGATTACATCACCTTGCTTTACACCAATGTTGTGCAGGCCAGCAGCCATGGATTTCACCAAAGAGAAGAGATTGGAGTAGGATAACGAGAGCCCAGATGAAGAATCAATAAGTGCATGAATCCCATTATGCTTTTGTGAGAAAATGAAGGAAACAACATCAAGAAAAGGATTGGAAGGCAGGTTTACAGGTGGGAATTTGCTGTTATACACTCCTGTTTCAGGAGAATACCAAGAAGGGTGGGAGATTCTCAAGATTCGAGCTTTGGGTGTTTCTTTCACAGCCTCGTTCTCTTCTTCTTCTTCTTCTTCAGAGCTTTGGGATTTTACGTGGGCTCTTAAGAATGCCGCCATGAGTATCTCCCCAAAGAGACAGAGAGAGAGAGAGAGAGAGAGAGATTGAGGACAGAATCAAAAGCCAAAGATTCTCCGATTCAGTTGCTTCTCAGAGCTTTTATAGGCAAAATCTGTAAAAAAACTCAAGCTCCCCTGCATATGACGTGTGGTCCGCTAATCCGCTTCTCTTGAAATCCACGGTAGCAATATAATATATGTATATATAGCTCCAATAAATTTCTGTCCCCTAAAATTTGGGAGGTGGAAACTGAAAGGACCAAACTCGCAAAGGTGACGATTCTTCAAGAAACATAGGCATCAAATGATCTAAATCGAGAGAGAGAGAGATGGGGACGATGGGAACCCCACTCGGCTGCTGCCCAAGTTCGATATTCGCCAAACCTAATAATTAATATAATCAAAAGTTGCCATTAAAGAAATTCAAAGAGTTCCATTCCCTCGTCCAACCAAAATGCTTTTTCCAGGTCAAGATTTTGCTTCCTTTTCAGCGGTGATCAAGATTTATAATTGGATCCAACAATTACAGCTTTATTTTCAGCACATTATAATATTTTAATTTAAGTAGAAATAATTTGTAATTCATAGTGAATCCATGTCATGCTGTTTATTAGATTATTCAAATTCTTGTAATTAATTAAAATTCAATTTTATTCTTATTAAAAATTAATTTTCTAAAATAGTATTATAATTATTTATTTTGAATATTAGCTAGATTATGATTACATATAAACTTATTGAATTATATTATATTTTATTCTGATATAATAGGTATATTATATTCATATAATGAAACTTAGTTACTATGTTATTATTTATAATTGAAGTTTTTTACATATTTTATTCATGTGTTAGGTGAAATAGACAAAAAAATCATGTGTTACAAAAATTTACATAAAAAATCCTATGTTTTCAAAATATTTGCATGGCGAATCCTGCAAAATTCTGGTGTTGGACGCGCGCTACTAGAACACTAATTTTCTCTATTTATTGGACGCAAAATGACTAATTTACTCTTTTATATTTTGATATAAATCATTTAACATCTCTCTAGTCACGCTTTTAGCACATGTCCAACACTAAAAATTTTCAGGGTTTGCCATGCAAATATTTTGAAAACATAGGGTTTTTTATCTTAATTTTTGTAACACATAATTTTTTTTTCCCATTTCACCTAACATAGGGGATATGGTGTAAATAACTCTTTATAAAAGGAATTAAATATACTCTTATCCTTTTTTAGATGTTATTAATGTAGTTTGTTGATTTATATACACAATATTTTATTAAAATACTTATATAATCAGAATTTTACATTCCAAAAAGTACTATTCATTTGGACATTACATAGACAAAATGTGTTCAAACAAGGCCACGAAACTGCAAACATAAAGTAAGCCATACACTTTTTTTTTTTACAAGCCATACACTATTTAACATGAAGCCAGAAGCATTCGTTACATATATTTACCTAGGTTCAACGCTGCTACATTGATAATAAAATACATACAAAAAAGAGCTAATATCCCAACTTAAAACAACAACATTAGCCATGTCACCTGTTCCTAACGTCACAACCCATGCAGTTCAACTAAATTCATTTTTCGAGTGCCATACAAACTATGATGCACGGATACGGACACGCGACACGGATTTTTTCTTGAATTTCCCACGTAAGAAGTGTCGGACACGGCATGACACGACACGGCAAAATGATATTTTTAGAAGTGACCGTGCATCATAGCATACAAACCATATCGCACCATGTCTGCTCAAGTGAGTGTGAGGGATAGGTGCTTGATTGCCTCACACAATTTTTTTCCTATTTGTTGTGGCAAAAAGTTTAGTTCGTAGAGCCTCGACAACCTCTCATATGGCCTCTGTCACATTCCCCAACTAGTTAGAAATCACCTCAACTAATTCCTCTCCTCCTTCAACACTCTTTCGTTTGCGTTTAGCAGCAAGTTCAATTTATAGTGATATTAGTGCGGTTGCATTTGATGACTGCGCGCCCTATTTACTCTCTAAAGATATTCAACAACTCCCGTATGTTGTGTCTATTATCAAATAAAATAAGATTAAATTAAGAAACAAGTTTTAACAAGTCTTTTGAGTCAATCATCAACCGTGATCAAAAATTCTTTTTTTAAAACAACGAATTCAAATTCATCTAATCACTTTAAAAATGTGTATTAAAAAAAAAATAAAAATCGTTTGAGCCAATCCAAGCAAAACAGTGTGTCAACCTCTTTGCCGGATCTATCCTCTAGCTCGAAAATATAGCCAAATATATGTTTGGGGTGAGCACGTGCCATTTTCAAATCAAGATATCAGTTCAAAGGTACTGACAAAACTTATCCAAAAAAGTTAATCTTACAAAAGTTGTTTAACACTAATCAATTAATTAAGGCTGTGGAACAACAAGTATTCCGAGTAGAAAAACATGGGTAAAAAAGGTTGTAATTAAAAGGAGATACAGGCAAGTTACAAAAACACATAAATGAAGTACACATTAGGGAGGGGGAGGAGAGTAGGTAAGGTGGTTAGGTAGCAATTTCTTTATCAGTACTCCGTCTGTGGCGCTATATTAAATTTTTTCATATATAGTTGATACTCATGTGTTGATTCTTTATATAAAATATCGCATGTATATATGTGCATAACTTGGTTTAAGTATTCATTTTCAAGCAACAATTGTGTTTGTACCAAAGACATGATTTCAGAAGGGCAATTGTATCGGCACGTAACTAATATTTATCTTGCTGGGTCCAGTTCGGAGCAAGATTTTATCTTAATGTATACGCGTAGGTTTTGAAGATAATCACTAAAGTAATATCAAGAAATATGAAAAGCAAAAGGGAAAATACATATGCATTGCCGTTTATTCTTTAAGCTATATGCACGAATGCGATGTAGTCTCATCTAATGTTTTGTCAATATATATATCGATATGTATTTTTTGAAACGGTTCTCTTCCTTTTAATCTTTTTGATTTGTGATTATTAGGACTCCTCATTGAGTTCGTTATCCCAACAAACTCCCCGAACAATCTTTCTTTTCTGCTGTCCGCATATAGCCACGTGTTACTTAGATTTGCCCCGATTTTCAGAAGCAAAGAACAAAGTTATGAGACCACAACAGTTCTAATTAAGTTTAAATTCTCAAAGTTGAGTTTAGCTTTAGGGGTTGCGCGTAGCTCTATTCTTGCTTGCATAGGCAACGGCGATGGGGTTACAACTTACAACAGTTAGGTTATCAATAGGAAGTTAGAACTCTATTGGTATACCGAGTCTGGATACTTGGATTAGAGGGTTATTTCAATATTTCTTGATAACCAGAGCTTTAGAGATGGTTATGAGTCATTCCCTAACCTCCATGAATGACGATATATACACTGATATTACATATATATAAATGATTTTTAAAGTTATAGAGCGTCTGTTGCCGGATAAAAAGACTTCATCTTTATTTTTACACTTAAGTCATATCATTTTTGTAGTTTATTGACTATATTTGTATTTAGTCTTTTTTTATTTTTCGTAAACTCATTTTTATTTTTTGATCGCTTCGATAATAACATGTATTGACCACTTGTAGTAAAATTATTCTTTACATTTTATTAAATAGGAAAGAGAAATATTTTAATAGAAGGATGAAATATAAATATCTCAAACTATCTACATAAAAGTAATGAAAAATTCAAATTTTAGGAAGAGTAGCTCGGTCCCTGGGCTCATATGTCATTATTAAAAATAGATTTTACGGTTGAACTTCTAGAGATAAAGTGCATTGATAATTATTTTTTTATTTTAAAAATATATTTTCATCCATTATGATTTATTAATAAATTACAAATATCTTCTTTGTTGGATTGTGTTAGTGAAAAAGTTATTTTGTTAATTTTATTATTATACCGTGAAATGTTCTCATCTTTCTATAGTTGTAAAATTTAATATTAATTCTAAAAAAATTGATTAGTCTCTATTATTTAATACATATCATCTTGAAAAGTATTTTTTAATTCTAAAAAATCCAATAAAGATTCGAACCGGTTAACAATAGCGTAATTGGATCGGATCAGATTTAATAAAAGATCTGACCTGATTAACAATAAAATATAATTTTGAATCCAAACGCAATTGTGTTAGGTTAGGTTCGGTAAAAGATTCGACCCAATTAAAATATAATTTTTTTATAAAAAAAATAAATATAATTACATATGCTAATTTAAACTGATTAATAAAAAAATATATATTCTCTTAGAGTAAATAATTCAAATTTTATTATTGTTTAAGGTGATAAATATGAGAAAATTTTGCTAACATGGGGTTGGTGAAAGTAGGGATGTAATTGAGCCGAGCTGGCTCGCGAGCTTCACAAGCCAGCTCGAGAAAGGCTCGGGCTTGGATTCGAAGTCGACGAGCCAAGCCGAGCCAAGGCTCGGTTCGTGCAAAGGGCGAGCCAAGCCCGAGCCTACCTATTTGTTGTTCGAGGCTCGCGAGCCGGCTCGCGAGCAAATAAAAAAATATATTATATTTTATGTACACACACAAATTATATATATATATAAACATATTTTATATACACACACGAATTATACACACACCCAAATTATATATATATATATAGATAAACACACACAAATAAACCCATTCATTCTTCCACCCTAAACATTCAGATTCACAAACCCTGAGTCACGCGCCGCCATCCACCAGGACAAACCCCACCCTCCACCCTCACGTTGCCTCCCACCACCTAGGCGCCACCACCTACCACCACCTTCACGCCGCCTACCACTACCCAGGCGCCTACTACCACCGCCGCAGCTTTCAAGGTGCCACCCCGTCAGCGACAAGCTCCAGGCCGCCGCCGCGATCACTCACCCTTCTTGCAGCTTGAATTACGTCACCACCGATTTGAGAGATTTCGAAATTCAAAGTTGAGGAATTTATTTTTTACCAAGTTTTTGGTCCTAGAGTGTTTTCTGCGTTGGCTATACCAAAAAAATAGATCTTGTTTTGCTTTGGATGTATGTGTTTTCTGCTTTGGTTATACCCGAAAAAAATAAATCCTCTTTCGCTTTGGATGTGTGTGAAGAAAAAATATCAGATATGTGTTTTGCTTTGGATGAATGTGAAAAAAAATTCCAGATTTGTATTTTCCTTTGGATGAATGTGAAGAGAAATTTGCAGATCTGTGTTTTTGCTTTGGATATATGTGAAGGAAAAAAAGCCTGGGCAAAATGAAGTTATTTTCAGGGTTAAATTGTAATGGCTCGTGTGTCCGGCTCGGCTCGGTCGAACCTTACCGCGAGCCAAGCCCGAGCCACTTTCTATGTGGCTCGTTGGCTCGCAAGCCGAACCCAAGCCACATTTTCTAGGGACGAGCCCGAGCCCGAGTTAGGAAAAAACACCAAGGCTCGGCTCGGCTCGGCTCGTTTACATCTCTAGGTGAAAGTGGTTAATGGGTCATTCTTTAAGGCAAGTCAAGATTTCAAATTTTAATTATTTCATTTAATATTCTTTACTAGTAAATAATTTATTTAATTAAACGTTGTATATAAAATTGGATTTGAATTTTTAACGGATCAAATTCTTTGATTTCATATCCAGTCTATTTATTTTGAATAACGACTATTTATAATAGAATATATCCATCAGATATTTTTATGGGACTAATATACTAAAATTTGATTTCATATCCAGTCTATTTATTTTGAATAACGACTATTTATAATTGAATATATCCATCAGATATTTTTATCGGACTAATATATATACTATATTTATAATTGAATATATCCGTCAGATATTTTTATCGGACTAATATACTAAAATTCGAATCGATCTCGAATTCGAATTAATATCGGATCCATTAACGACCTATAAACTTATTTAATGAGATTGCACCGCCCACAGTCAAATATAAATTAATTAAAAGTTGTACTCAAGAAATATTTTCCATGGATAATAAAGACCAATAAATTGGCAAAAAATAACGAGAATTTCTGGAAATTAACAAGATATGAAGCACTGAAACTTCGTTGATAATTAAGATAAATAATTAGGAAAACATAACTGAAAATAAATAATATTAATCAAAGTCTCAAAAGAAATTTTAAAGTATATTCTACAGTGTTAAAATTTTTAGTGGAAAAAAATTTAGTTTATTCTCCAATATTAAAATTTTTAATTTTAGCTTCCCATTTTTTAATTTTAATTTTTGTTTGCTCCCATTTTGTATAAAAGTACTCAATTATCCTCCACAAAAGAAAAAATGACACACAAACCATTTTATTAACATAATATAGTACCTTATATACAACTTCATACTTTTATTTTGTATATCAATACTTTAAAATATAATTTTCACTCTTCATATGTAAAAATTAATACTTTTTTTTTTCTATGTAGATGGATTTTGAGATAAAAATTAATTGTTGAGATATATTTTTTAGTACTATTTAGAAATTATAAAGTATCCAAAGTATAAAACATAATTTTTGATGGTGTCTAATTTCAGCTATGTACGGAATGACATAATTGAATTCTCAATCACCCAAGAAATTTGTATTTCGTGGATGACTCTAGATCTCCGGGAGCTACGTGGATGCAAGAAACATAAATTCAAAGGCCAAAACGGTGGAATATGGGAGTTGAACCCGTTTTGACACTCCGATGCTAAAGTCAGACAATTTGATCAAACTGGGTCGAAAGAGTGAAGTTGGTTGGAATGTATTTAATACTGAATAGTAGCGTGCCTTAGTAATAAATGGAAAATTATTTATAGTTGGGGAGCCATCTGCTACAGCATGCAGGTACACACAGTTAAAAGTGAGGACTAACAGGCATGGTCAAGCATGGCGCAACATGGCCTTGGTCCTTTCCAGTAAGGTCTTCTGTATCTGCCCCGTCAGAGTAAATACAAGGCATGAGATGCATTTAATGCGTTTGCAGGGAGGGATATCCGCATTTAATGCAATTATACTTGCACACCTTGAGACAATTTCATAGCTCGCTCGAGATGTTCCTGGGTTGGAGCATCATGCTTGAAAGACTCCTGGGTCAGAGGCCTCTCATTGATCAAGAAGTATAGAACAACACCAGAGGACAAAGCTTCCCAAACTATTAACATAAGTGCAGGCTTGAGTGAGGAGAAGAGTCAGGTCGATATGCTGACATGGACAAGATTGCCATCTGGACTTATACCTAGGCGTCAAGTGATGACACGTGGAGTCTTGTCAACATGACGAGATTTTTCTCTATTAGTATTGTTTTTAAAAGTTAACGTACTTATATTTCAAATTAGAGTATTATTCATAAAAGTTAAAATACCTACGTTTGTAATTGAAGTATTATTCAGAAACGTTAAAATATCCAAATTTAAAATTAAAATAATTCAAATTTAAAAACGAAGTATGAGAAGGAAAAATAAAGAAAAAGAAAAGGAAAAAGAGTATTTGTTCGTAAAATTTAATGTATTAATGTTTTAAATTAAAGTATTATTCATAAAAGTTAAAGTACCTAGCTAGGTTTATAATTGGAGTATTGCTCATAAACGTTAAAGTATTCAAATTCAAAATTAGAGTATTATCCGTAAAAATTAAAGCACAAAAGTTTAAAATTGAAATATGACGAAAGAAAACAAAAAATAAGAGAAAAAAAAAAAAGAAATAATTAAGGGTATTGCAATCAATTTAGGTGCTAGGAAAGTGAATACAAATTAAAAATTGAAAATGAAAAGTTAGTACTAAAAATTTTAGTATTGAAAAATAAACTAAATTTTCTCCTACCACTAAATACTTAAAAATAATTACCCCTCATTATAATTAATAAAATAACAAATAAATCATATTAGAGAAAACCAAAATAGAAATTGAACTTATTTTTATTGGAAGAGTGTATTTTCCCTTTTAAGTGGACATTAATTGTTGATATATATATATATATTTTGAATTTCGATTGCCACAAAATTTTGTTATAATTTGCTTCACAAGCCCACTTATTCAATAGAAAGGTTCGCATGTGGACAAGTTTTGGCTATATATTCCTTTTATACCAAATTTGATGTTTAGTTTCTAAAATTTTGAGTTTTTATCACATTAATTCTACAAGTTTTAAAAATAATAAATAAGTCTTTAATAATATTAATATGTCGCAAGTTAATTCATCAATAATTTTTTACATGAAAAAGTCGCCAAAAAAAAAAATAAAAATTCATGAGCGTAAAAAATGAAATTAGTAAAGATATTTTTACCTTTTTCTATTTTTATTAATTGCATACCTGGCGAATATGGAACTTTTTTTGACGATATTCTCATCTAAAAAATTATTAAGGGACTAATTTGGGACACATTAATAACATTAGTTATTCATATGTTACTTTTGAAATTTTAGATACTAAATTATCATAAATTTAAAATTTTAGGGACTAAATATAATATTTGTTAGTTTTTTTAGAAATTGAACTTTTCTTAAAACTACCAAGTTAAATTATCATAAATTTAAAATTCCAAGTATCGACTCATTTGCATCCCTAATTAGGAGGAATTCAATTTCAATCTTTTCCCAATCCTTATAAACCATTCCTTTTCAACGGAAGCATAAATCAATAAACAAAATGAAATAAAATGTGTGATGCATGTTGTGCGAAGTTACAGATCACAGGATTCTATCCAGAAATAAACTTGCCTCATCCAGCATATAAGATGCCAATTTGACGGCCACACAAATACAATACAATAGTCGGTTTCAAAAAAGAAAACAAAAAAATACAATACTATAGTCAGGAAAAAAAAAAAAAAAAAACTACAAATATTCGGCTGCTCGTTATGAAAGCTCCTATTTCCTATTTCGGCCATAAAGCTATAGACTCGGACAGGAAAATTTGCAAAATTAGGATACTAAGTGTACTTAAATTTACAGTTAGGAATAATAATTGTACCTCTTGGAAAAATTGTGTTTTTGGTTCCATCCCATTTGAAATTATTGCAACAGTAATCCCACTAATTTTATAAGTTCAAAGAAAATCTTATATTTTAATAAAATCATTGCAATAATGGTTTGGTTCATTTTAAAAATTCAAAAAATTCTACATTTTAAGAAATCATTGCATAAATAGTTTCACCGTCAATTTGATAATGGAAATGACACATGAAAATTACGTGTGTTGTTAAGAATTAATGTGAGACATTTTTTTGAAATATTTTTTGTGGAAAATATCTTATTATTAAAAAAAACACCTATATTTCCTATTTTACTCATTTTATTTCAATTTATTTACATTTCAATATTAATAACATCATTACTTACGCTAATAACAACAATTAACACTGCGTAAGCCATCTGAATGGTCTAGGTCATACTTTGACACGTTTTTTAAGCATGACATGCTATTTAACACTTTGACATCTTTAACAATGCAGTGTTAATTATATTGTTATTAATACGTGTGATGATGTTATTAATGTTAAAATATAAAATAATTGAAATAAGAAGAATAAAATAGGAAATATCAGATCTTTTTTATTATAATAAGATGGTTTCTCTATGAAAATATTCTTAAAAAATGTCTTATACTAATTTCTGATGGTGTACGTGATTTTTATATGTTTTTTCTATTATCAAATTAACAATGAGACCATTATTACAATAATTTCTTAAAGCGTGATTTTTTTATTTTTGAAAAAAAAAACAAGTTGAACTAATGTTGTACTATTTTAAAAGAATGAGACCAAAAATACAGTTTTTCCTCGTGGTCAATCGCACTCAATTTATTTTAAGGTAAAATTACAATATTTCTAATTTGGGATTAGACCAACTCGTAATCTACAAAATAAGTTAAATTGTATTACAAAAGGTAAATTGTATCACAAAGTGGTGCAACTTTCAATATTTTACTATCTTAATTAAAAATCTCGTGTTGAATTAATCTGGAATGTTGTCATAGAAAAAACTTTTCCACTTAAATGAGATATAGAATAACTGAGATATAAAACATAAACAATAATAAAATTATTTGTAGTTCACTTTCCACGTAAATGGAATATAAAGAAATGGGATATGATTATATAAAACAATAATAATAATAATTAGTTTGAGGATGCTACGTAAAATACCTTGCCTTGCCACGAGAAAAATATTTTACTTAAAAATTAAATTTATTGCTGACAACATTATTTTTGTTTGTTTTGAAAATGAATTATTTGTGGTTTAATTTTGAATAATAATTTTTTTTACTTCGTTTTAGTTTATTAAAGTGTAATTATTTATAAATAAATGTTACAAGAAATATTAAAATTTGAAATAGATTCAAAACTACCAAATCTATACGTACAAAATATTTCATTCTTTTGGTAAAGCCAAATAAGTAATATACTAATAAAAAAAAACTGTGCACTTATTAACATGAGAAGAAATAAAAATGATTGAGACTATCCAGGTATTAAGAAGACTATGATAATATATTATTATCAGGATTCACAGATACGGACACGATTCGACATGAATACGATGGCATGGACACGATACGGTATGAATGCAACGATACAATTTTTTTTTTTTTTTTTCCACGTAAGGAGTGTCGAACACAGCGGACAATCAAAGTTAACAATACACTTAACACTTACATCACTTTTAACGGTTAAAAAAGCTTACAACGAAAATCTGGCTAGAGCTTAGCTAAGAAAAGTTGAAGCTATGTTGTCAAGAAATCACTAAAAAGATATTCACATAAAACTCAAACCTGCCTCAATAGTGATAGTATTGATAGTGTTGCTCACTACCATACCTGTATACGTCGTTCTGCATTTCAAATTCGTATTGATACATCGTATTCGGCTGCTCAACTTCGTATTGGTACACACTATGCTGCGGTTCGAACTCATAGCGCTGGACATTTTGAGGGGGAGGCTCGTCGTCATCGTGCTGAGGGGCAGGAGAACTTGGCTCGCTTGGAGAAGGACTGGCAGCGGGTGAAGCCAGTTTCTGGTCAACTTTGACTTCAACCAAGTCGACTTCCTCAAACGAGCGGAATATGGGGTGCAAATACGCATCGGACAAGTAAGATTTTAAGTCAACATCAGATTGAGAAGCGCGGTCTTGTGTGTCTTTTGACATGGCTTCCTGTAGAGATGGGAGAAAAAAACACCGTTTACGATAAGGGATGCATATGTAATCTAACTTCTTTGATAGGGAAAGATTACATAATTTCTCAAATTTTCGGGGAAGTTTGTCCGATAAGGCCAAACCTTAGAATATGTCCATGTAATTTAGCAATACCTCAAGACATGATCAATAGATTGAAGATGCCTATGATAGATTTAAGAACCATCCACATTCAAATATATAATTTTACCTCGAGAGGGTATTTTCTGAAGGCAGGTTCGAAGCGGTTCTTGCAGTATTTATGGAAGGTTAAAGTCAATATGGGCAGCACCACGAGTAAAGGAGTGGATCTTGCAGCTTCTTTTGTGCTCAATAGTCCCATTAGAAGAAGCTGCGAAATCAATAAGCTTGCTATAATGCGGCCGTGGACATGAGGCCAGAATGCTGCAGCACTCTCGTATTGTTGGTGATACACGTTAATAACCTAAATATACACACAGACAAATACACATTTTCAGTGAATATTTAACTTCAAGAAAAGAGGGGGGGGGGGGGGGGGGAATCGGAATCAAGAGAGTCGAACTATTACCTGATGTCGGTACACGAAGTAAGCAAAGGCAAAGAAGACGAGGATAAAAGGAAGAAGAATTGGGGTAACAACCATGTAAACAATGCCGAGGAGGAAATATAGTTGAAGACTTGGTAAAGTCTCTCTTAGGTCAACACCACCGGGGTCCATTGCCTTCTCTAAATCCCTCTCGGTTTTGACAATGAACATGTTCTTCAGATGAAAAATCACCAAAGATTTGAGCCGGAGAATTTCACCGGCTATCCCGGCCCATCCATCCACCATTATGTATGTGATAAAGAAAGTAGCCTTCATGGGTATTGATACACCAATATTTCTCGGGATTCTGCAACCAACAACATTTTCATTCAGAATCAATAACTTTTTCATACACCTACGCTTTTGGAGAAGCTGAAGTTGTGAAGTTATAAAATGTTGGAGTAGTCAAATTGGGAGTTTTCGGGGAAGAAAGTACACAAAGAACTTCTAAATGATGCAAAAACAGAATCTACAAAGCCGAAATAAAAACACTCCCAATTGCTTCTAGCTTATTTTAAGCCGAACCATAAATTGAAAACACTCAATTTCTGCTTTCTACTAGCTAAATGGAGAGCAGAAGTTGCTACCTCAATGCTAACGGTTTTAGAGTACACATGCAATCAAATGCATCTGTATAATACCAAAATGACACTAATTCAGTGAAATATTTGATGAAGCAAGAAGAAAGATAAGGAAAATTACTGTGTTGGAGATTGGTGGAGGAATGCGTGAAGCTGTTGAAAAGCCGTTCCCGTCACTATACTCCCCAAGAACACATTCACCAGCATGAAGTAGTAATATTTCGCAGCAGTTCTCCTTTCTAACACTGATAGTGCCACATGCCCCTCTATCTTTGACATAACCATCAAAATTGCAGGAAGAAAATATAAAAAGATTTTAAGAACAAGACCCGGAACGAAACCCTGTAAAAATGACTTAATAAAACTCCTGCAAAACACAGATAGATGCTTAGTAAATCTAAAACATAACATTAAACTAAGGGATAATTACACTGACATATCGTGCAACTTGGTCTAATTACACAACTACAAACTTCCCACATCAAATAATTTATATTGCATCTAGATCCATGAATTTTGAAAGATGCCAGCTATAAATTTTTTTTATGAATACCCTGTTTTACCCTCGCACTTGGACTTACCCATGAATATTTAAATTTTAATTAATGACTATAATAGCATGCGTTCGGCCAAGTCTCAGGCTATGTCAGGGAATTTTTTGTAATTTCTCAAACCTCATGGGAGGGGAAGTTTATGTAATTAGGTGAAACCTCAAGCTATGCTAGCATAATTATCCCTAAAATAAATCTACAATGCTCTCTCAATCGACCAAAGCTTACCATTCAATTAATGGCCTGAGAAAAGGAGCAACCTTCTGCAACCCTTCCAAATTGGCCAATGATTGGACAAAAGCAATGGGTATCATGTAAAAGAATACCAATGCAAAAACTGATAACGATATCACGAGTTTTCGAATGCTGAGAGAAACAAATGGTATAGCCAGATTCCTCCAATACACATCACGGGGTTCTGGTGCCCAGTTTGTTAACCAAAGTGTTGGATTTTTGCTCTGTTGAGTCTGTGCACAAACAGCTGCTGCCCATCTTGAGTTGAATGAGACAAAGGCAGCCGGCATTATGGATTTAGGGTCTTTTAGAATCTTTTGCCGTTCCGTTGTCAACTAAGAGAGGATAAATAAAAAAATTTCATCAGATGAAATGTAATAGAGAGCTGATTTAGAAGAAAATAGAGGAAACTCACTCTTCTATCAAGATATTTTATTTGCTCTTTGTAGAAGTCAACTGCATCAACACTTCTACCGCAAAATCCGAGAAAGCCACTCTGAATGATTAAAAAAGGTAAATACATAAAGAAATCTTAAAAAAGAAATTTGTTTTTTAATTATTCTTTTCGGAGGCTTTTAACCAGAAGTATACCTTTGTTGTAGGCCTCTTGTCTGGATGTCTCTCAGACTTAAGTTGGTAGTAGTCTAGCCAGTTTTGAAGCCGGTTTCTTTTATTAACAAGTCTGGCAAACTTATTAGCATCATAAACAGCCTGGTTCAAGAAAACAAGAGTTTTCAAGTCATGAAAAAGATGAAAATTACAGTATGCATGTAAAATTCAGAAAAACTAATTTCTATGTGATGAAATATTACCTGGTGACACAAATAGTTATCTGGATGGTTTCTCTGAAAGAAGGCTTCGACACTATCTGACGTTGAGCGTCCAGAAACATGTGGCACATTCCTGACTAGAACCTGAAGATAGTTCAAACAATGTTTATCGTAAATGTTCAATGGAACATTTGCAGTTTTGAACAACAAACAAGAACTAGAACATCGGTGACATACCGTGAGGTATGACCTAATTAAACAAACTTTCCATGAGGTTTGAGAATTACAAAAACTTTCCCTACATACCCCAAGATTTGGCCTAATGCATGCTATTATAGTCATAAATTCAGGTGAAACATTGCCAAGGGCAAATTAAGTGTTTGTAAAAAGTAAGACATGAGATCATCAAAATTCAACATTTTGAATGTAATGAAGATTATTTGCGAGGGGAAGTTATTGCAAGTTTTTAAACCTCGAGGGAAGTTTTCGTAATTAGGTCAAACCTCAAGGTATGCTGGTGTAATTATCCGAATTACAAAATGAACAAAAACTGCAAGAAATAATTCAACTAACTGTGAATTGTTCTGCCCGCCTTCCTTGTGAAGCCAAAAACTTTAGACGCATAGAAGCAACCCTACCATATTCCTTATAAAGCATGTAACAAGCCCAAAAAGTGCACAAGTACTCCATTGCAATGTGAATGAAAAACCTGTGGTTCGACCACACTAGTTATATCTTTGGCTTCAAAATGCTTATATACGTATGAGAAGCAAAGGAAAATCTTGGAACTAAATGGAGAAAAGAGCTGTTTTGTTCATTACTTATTGGACTGGGGAGGAACATTTGATATCGAAAGCTTGTCAATGTCACTGACAACCAAATCCGAGCGCAGAAAAAATAGAACCCCGTTGTATACATTCACGGGAATCAGAATTAAGAGAGCTGCAATCGTTATGGGTCCAAATATTTTCAAGCTGGCAAAGGACCAAAATACTAGGATTAGTAAAATGAAGTAGAAATTTCAGCAGTTTCATGATCAATCTCGTGTGGAACTTCTCAAAAATTGAGAAAATATGGATATAATGAAACTATAATTCATAATGATGCGAACCACCAATCTCGAATCTGAAAACTAGTAAAATGAGTAATATTATTGCCATAAAAATTCAATCTTGAAACATATTCCATAAGGATCTGAACCTCAGAACAGATTCGAAGAATCAATTGCCCAATCTAAAATGCACCAAAGCCATCAAATCGTAAACCTAGAGTTAAACACAAGGATAATGTCACAGTAACCAACACGCTGGAGAATATCAGGATAACGTCAGAATCAAGACTGTGAAACATTTAGTTGTAAGAAATAACAAAGAAAACTCAAAACACGCAAACCCAGATTGCAAATCTCCTAAGAAAATACTGAATTCTACACACTCGTACAGACTGGCAGCATATTCGATTCAGAGCACAATTCCCAGAAAACAGCATAATCTGAACCGAAGTACAATATCAGCCAGATCAAAAGCACAAAAACAGAGTCCAGGACAGTAAAAGGAAAATTGTGAGACTTTGCTGAATAATATAGACCACAAACACGAAATTAGTTGAATTTCGGCAAATAACTAGGATTATGAACACTTTAACACTAAAAAAACAGATAATTGAATGGGAGATCACAATTTCCATGATGTCTTGAAAACTAACAGCCTGACTCTGACCCCATAATCAAAAAAGAAAGTTTTAAAAAGGAGAAAAGATAGAATTTACCCAAGAGTATAAATCCTCAGGAAAACAGCAGAATCGAGCCCAGCATGGCTAATTATCTCTGACTCACTCATCTTCAGCGCCTGAGGCATCCAATTAAGAAAAGTGAAATAAGTCAGGATATTCAGATTCACAAATTTTCCCACAACGCCACCCCAGCCTCTGGGACTCGTCCTCTTCCCAGCAATGTACCATTTCGGAAAGTAAACTCTGTCATTGATTGGCTGAATTCTTAGCAGAGCGAAGGCAAGCAAGAACGCAAAGGCACCCAGTATGTTTATCAGCGCTGACACCCCAATATCCCCAAGAGTCGCCATTTTCCTTCCCTTATGCTTTCAATTCACACAACTGATAGAATGAAAAAGATGTGAAAAGGAAGGAGAAAGGGAGATGAAGAAGAAAAAGGTGGATTGTGAACGGAAGGAAGCAAGAGAAAGGTGATAGTAAAGAATAGTTTCTGGGTCAGCTTTTCCTTGTCTTTGTGCATTAAAAAAGGGTCTTTTTTATGGGGCAAGCCCACTGATTACAGTGGCTAACGCGTAATGGCTGCCCTTTCAGTTAGATTTTGTTTTTGGGTAATAATAAATGCAGTTTTTTTTACAATTTTGTTCGTGTCTGCAACTGCAAGTGTGTGGAAATTGGGACCATTTGAGGTGGTGGGCTGTGGTTGCTTTTGGAGTTGGTAACCGGAAAAGGAAGAACAAAGAAGAATTTCAATGGCAGAGAGGGAATAGATTAATGGGGATAATGTCGTGGTGTTGGGATCTGGGGTTTGGTTTGTGCTCGTGATTGTGAGTTGGCTTTTAGTGGTATTTTCTGGAGTTGAAAAAGGTTGAAAGATGGGAATTTTGTTTCTTTATTTCTGCCTTTTGAGTTTTGGTAAGCTTTGTCGATTTCGGGTTTCCTTTCTCAGGCCGGGCTCCGCCGCGGATATACGGCGGCGAATCATGGCAAATTGCTGATTTTTTGCCGTGATTTTTGGGCCATGCAGATGGCATTGTATGACGAAGATTCCTTATAAACTTGTTAATTTGCTGGTTTTTTATTTTGTACTTTGTAAATTATTATTATTTGTTAATGCCAAGGGCTGTGCTGTCAACTCCAACAATTCGGAGCACTAAAAGTATATATATATTTTTTGAAGAATGATGGAATATTTTATGGTAAAATTTGTAAGAAAATAGAACATGTTATCATACAGTAGGGTTTGTGTCATTAGTGCGTTTTATTGAAAATTGAGAACCGGATAATATTATGTTTATATTATTTAGATTATCAATGTTTATAAGAGAGTGTGAAAATGTCTGCAAATGCCCTTACGGAATAGAAATACGAAGTTTTAAGCTTTAAGGGGTTATAATTTTCTATACAAGTTCAAATTTAATTTGTTTGAACCTCAATCACTTATAAATTAAAGATAATATATTTAATAATTGATTATTATCTTTAAATTTCTATCAATCACATGAGGATGTATACCCGTTTCTCATTATAATGATTTGATTGATATAAATTTTAACTAAAATTACCTGACATACATGGGATATGAGTGTTAATTTTTAATTTTTGTAGAAAAAACAAATATTGTATTTGTGTGAAAAGAATTGAAAATTTTCGTAATGTTAATTAAATGACATATGTATGATCATTTAATGGGAGTATGTTGAAACTTGAACGTAATATGTGGTCATTCCGCGGTCCCGCAAGGAGGAAAACCGAAAAAAGTCTTAATTGGACATCCAATAATAAATCTTAGAAGTTATAATGAATCTATCCATGAAATTCAACTTTATCACATGGAGACCACATTAAAGTCGTAATAATTATGTCAATCCACATTATATTACTTTTATATTTTACATTGTGCACACAATTATTTTTAAAAATATATTTATATGATTATATCTAATGACTAATTATATAAATTAATGATTATTTTTGTCCACCATTTTGATTAAGATATAAAAGATAAAAAAATGGAAACAAGAACCCAAAAGGCAGCAGGGCCTTATGGTTTTTTTAATTGTAATTATTAAAAAAAAGAAAAGATAAATCATTGCATTCGAAATACATCCAAGCAAATGGGGATGAATTTTGAGTTTAATAGCTATAAAATATAGTCCCCGTGACTCATTATTAGAGGGAATATTTATTCTTGGCTCCTAGTGATCCCATCATTTGTGTCTGTCTTTCTCCGCGTGCATTAATTTGTGGGCATCTTTCTAAATTTATATAATTTATTCCAAAATTCACATATACATTGATCAAACTTGTCTTCATAATTTAGTACTTCGATACTACCTCATTTTCTTTAATACATAATATTAATTTATTTCGGATTTTTATGTTGATGTCCACAAAAACGTAATTATAATTGATAAATTTTAGAGGGTTTTGCTTTCGAGGATAAGAATTGCATGGTATAACCGAAGTTTGAGTTATCAAAGGCAGACCAAACTCACATAAGCGGAGGGGGTTGGGGATTTTGAAGTTGAGAAAAGTTCAAGAGGCATCATTCTTCCTATCTTATTTCCTATATATAGCAATGCCACTCCCCTTGCCCATCCCATCTTACCGAAGTCGAGGGTTTCATGTCGAGCCGTAGTTGAGGGGGAAGAGCCAGATAAGCGTGCGGAATTTTTTTCTCGACCTATTTCTTCACTTAACTCAATACGTTTGATCAATCGGAAAGGAAAAAGAAAAGTGAAGTTATTCGATGTGATTTGATTAGACAAATAAATTCACCGATTCTGGAGTTAATATCTCAAAGCTTAAGGTCCCAGTGAAAATTTAGCTTGCAATATTTGTAGGTTTGGCTCAACATGAATAGGTCGGTAATAGATGGCATTAGACTTCATTAATGGAATAAAAACTTGTATCTTTCTATAAAATATGGTATTTTGCTGCAAATAGGGCCTCATGCATATGGCCTATGGGGATCACTGATCAGTTAGCGCAATTATTTAAGCAACTTGGGATGGGATGTGAGACTAGTCATTAGGATTAGATAATGAATCCAGTAAACTTTGTTGGTTTGAAATATTAACAAAGAAAGTTTTACGTAGATTTATTTCTATCTTTTTTTCCCTTTCCTCGTCTCCTTTATAGGGATTATAAAAAGGACGCCAATTCTAAAAAATCTTTTTATGAAAAGGGCTTGGTGCTGTTAATTAAAAATGTCAAAGCTATTTAAAAATATCGTAAATCACCAATGGACAATTTTTAGAACAATCACAAACATATACATTTTTATCTATAGTTTCCAAGACTCACAATATAAAATTTTGGTTCGGGTTCTACATTTCATTTATTTGAGTTCGAGTCTAGTGCTAAATTTTTAATCGCATAAAATAGGGTTTTAGATTGTTTTTGGGTTCAATAGCCCATTTACCGAGATTTCCTTTTTGGTTTTTTTCTTCTCTAAATTATATTTCATTTATTAGAGTACAAATTTGTCTTGATCATCTAGGTTAAAAATTATTTTCTATTTACATTCTTTGTTAATACCAAATTTTCATTAAGTTAACATAAGATTGAACAGTTAACTCACGTGTATCATATATTACTAGTACAGTATACATAAAATGGCCCAATGTGGCATTGTTTTAAGGGCCCAATACGATGAAAATAGTTAAATCAACAAGTAATTGCAGTATGGGCCCAAATGAGAAATGACTGCAGGCAACGAACAAAACTGTAAATTAAAATGTTCCCGGGAAATCTAACGGCTCTGAATAAACCAATAATTGGATACTCATCTTCTTAGTATCCAACGTCTTCTGAGGTCCACACAATTTTACACTCACTCACGATTCAAGAATCAAGATGCCAGCTCCTTCCCTGCCGCTACACTTTCTTCCTCTCTGCGTTAGCTACCATGGCTGGAACCCCCGCCATTTCACTAACTCTCACACCTTCTCTTCTTCCCAGTCGCCGCCACTTGAGAATAACCTTTTCCAACCCAGGGAAAAGAAATGTAAGAATTTCTCCAAAATTGTTTTCGGTGGCTTGCAATGGCGACAAGAATCGCGGTTTGGGGGAGATTTCGCAGCCGGGACGTGTGCTTGGTCCCAAGAAAAGATTTTTGGTTGTTGATCCTCTGGAAGTGGAGGAGGAGAGAAGGGTTTGTGTGAAATCTGCAGGGGCGGATAGTGGTTTGACCTCAACAAGCATACTAAGCAAGGTAAGAGAGAGAGAGAGAGTTAGTCATGGTCAGCCCATTTGAATTCTTGATTTTCTGAGTGTGTGTGTGTGAGAGAGAGAGAGAGAGAGAATTTTGGTGATGATCATGAGCTACCCTTTTGAATTCCTGAAATTTTAGTGATTATCTGAACAAATGTGATTGAATGCAACATGGTTTTCTGTTATTAGGTTCTGAACCTGCTGCATTTGGTGGTTTCATTGGGAATCATTCTGGCCGCGGAGAAGCTCTTGAAGCAGGCATTTGTGGCTGCTGCAATCAAATTCCCAAGTGCATTATTTGGAATGTTTTGCATATTCACCATTTTAATGCTTCTTGATTCCACCATCCCTGCTGCAGCAACTGCCTTAATGAACTTCTTTCAGCCAGCTCTTCTCTTCATTCAGAGATGGCTTCCGTTATTCTACGTACCTTCTCTCGTCGTTCTCCCGTTAGCTGTCAAAGATATCCCAGCAGCTTCAGGACTTAAAATTGTTGGCATTATAGGTACATGTATCATATGCACATATCCAAGAAACCACATTTTCTCATGGTGATCGATATTGCCATTTGGTCTAATTATATATATTTTTTTCATTTTCTCGTATTTTCTTGCAGTCGGAGGATGGCTGGCTTCACTAGCTGTAGCAGGTTATACAGCAATAGCGGTGCGAAAATTGGTGAAAACTGAAATGATACCAGCAGAGCCTATGCCTAAGCCTTCTCCATTTTCCTCAATTGAATTGTGGGCTTGGAGTGGCATTTTCGTAATCTCATTCGCCTCGGCGTATCTTTACCCGACTATACTCGGAACAAATGCCAGAACATGCTTGCCTTTTCTCCTAGCTTCAACAGTTCTAGGATACATATTTGGCACCGGGTACGTAAGAACAGGAATTTGCTGAAGGTTAGCATGTCCTTTAACTTTGATTTTGCATATCTTGATATTTGATTCTATGTTATTCGGGCTTTCCAGGCTGCCGTCTGCCATCAAGATGGTTTTCCATCCGATCATTTGCTGTGCATTGTCGGCGGATTTGGCAGCTTTCGCTTATGGACAAGTAACAAAATCCGGCCTTAATCCTGTTCTAGGTAATTATTCATATAATTATGAAAATTCCATAATGTTGGTAAATCATGGTGGTGAAATCTGCAATGAAATTGTTATACAGGTTACTACCTTACAAAGGCCTCCTCAAATCCTGGAGCTGGTGATATTCTGATGGGATTCCTCGGATCGGTTATTCTTTCGTTCGCCTTCTCGATGTTCCAACAGAGAAAGGTAACTAAATTGACTATATTTATGTATATGCTTTCAGCATTTTCTTCATAAAATTACTATAACTTTTTTCTGATTGTATTCTGCAGTTGGTTAAGCGACATGCAGCAGAGATATTCACCTCTGTGATCCTGTCCACTGTTTTCTCGTTGTATTCGACGGCCCTGATCGGTCGTTTGGTTGGTCTTGAACCATCATTGACCATATCAGTTCTTCCCAGATGCATCACTGTTGCACTTGCTCTCAGCATCATATCTTTCTTCGAAGGTCCTAAACATTATTTTATCATGATTTTTAAATTGAAACAATGTGATTAACAGTAAAATACAGTAATAGCTGCTTCTTTTAACCATATTTGTTTCAGGTGCCAATCCATCTCTCACAGCAGCAGTTGTCGTAGTAACGGGACTTGTTGGCGCCAACTTTGTTCAGGCAACTCTTGACAAATTAGGATTCAAGGATCCTATTGCCAGAGGAATAGCAACTGCATCAAGGTAAGATAATCCAAATAAGTGTATTTCCAGAAAATATGAGAAGGTTGAAACTTTCTAGTTAATAATAATAAGGGCTGTATAAACCGACATACCCTGAAGTTTGGCCCATGTAATCAAACACATCCCCTGTGGTTTGAGAAATTACAAAAACTTCCCCTGGCATAGCTTGAGGCATGTCCAATAGTCATAAGGTTTTAACTAGTAAAGGATAAGGGTAATTATACTATTCATAAAAGTTAGACAACGTGTGGGAAGTTTTTGTAATATCTCAAACCTCAGGAATAGTCGGTGTAATTATCCATAATCTTAATCCACACACGCACTTCTAACATGAAAAATGTTATAAGTAAGGTAAATTGTAGAATTTCATGATCATGTCTTCTACTTCGATGTGTTGTTAGTGCACATGGATTGGGAACAGCGGCATTATCAGCAAAGGAACCAGAAGCTCTTCCATTTTGTGCAATTGCATATGCTCTGACAGGCATCTTTGGTTCTGTGGTTTGCTCTGTTCCTGTTGTTAGGCAAAGCTTGCTAGCTATAATTGGATAAATCATCCGTAAGCAACTAAGCACGATAAAAATTGGTCGGTGTTGATCTTTGTTCTTTCGGCAATGTGCTGACGTCTTTGCAGAATTCCTAGGCCACGACGAAGGACAATCAAGAATCTTAGTCAATTCTCGCGATCTCCTTTAGTAATCTTGGCAATTATATGTATATTTCTATTTAATTCGACAGTCAGCCAATTATAATAATTATTATTCATTTCAATTTGAGCATGTAATCGTTTGCAATCTGAGTTACATTTCTTTTCAGAAGATCAAAATTGTATTAGAAATTGAAGAAGAAATTAATTCTCATTAGGAAATGGGGAAAATATTTCTAGTTAATATTAATCATACTTACTGGTTATCCATTCGTACCTTTAACTGCATGATCACATCCACATATTACCAGTATTTGTACAGAGACAATCCTGTATTGAAACGGGACGACAACGTGAGCAACTATCGCGAAATTACCCACAGCCCCTGATGCATTTTGCAAATCTCTCTAGTTATCCTTTATACAAAATACACTCCTGATAACTATTGAAATTGTATTAGTCTTGCTTCAATCTTTCTGCTGTTTGTCTCTTCATGCTAACGGAAAATGTATATTTACACAAATTCTGACGACACGCTATTGTTTTCCTATGTTACAGATCTCCAGAGAGAGTTTCAACTGAAATGTAAATACATGATGGAGAGCAAGACTCAGTACTCAGTTCATGACGATCTCCCATACACTTATCCGATACAACATGGTCGTACGGGAAAAATGAAGTTTCTTTCCCCTTACTCTCAGGCCCTCGTAGCCTCCAAGCGTCCGGCAGTTTTCCTGGCAGTAAGCTGCTCGTAAAGATCTCTAATCTTCAACCCGATAATCGTCTGGAAAAGCCCTGTTCCGTTGTTGCTACCGGGGAAATCAGAATGCTTCAACATTTGCTGTGTGACTTCACCGTAGAACTTGGTGGAAATGTTGCTCAAATGGCTTTCTACATAAATCAGCTCATCTAATCTGTCGAATTGCCCATCCATTTCCAATACAGACACCTGCAGGATTAAAAAAAAATGAAGATTTCATTCATGTTCTAATAACATTATCACCTAATCGCAATTGCCTACCAATACACGTGGGCTGTCTACATGAGTGAAACATGAGATAAACCGCAAAACTGAAACAGGGAATCCGAAACCCATCTCTGCATACCTCATTGCCAAAATAAGTGTCGGGGCCGTACGTGAACTTGATGCCAGGGTAAGAGCAAGTCAATTTCCTTCCACAGGGTATCCATGAAACGGTGGAGCCTTCATCAAAGAGGTAAACAGGGTTGAAATACTTGGCATCTTCCTTCATTATCAGCTTCACTCTCAAGAATTTCCCCTCATTGTCATCTGGAATCAGTTGAGTCGGCAACACTTCTATCACTGCATCGGCGTATTGCTTCTGAGGATCTGCACACAAAGAACAGGACTGTTTACATTTTTTTTTTCAGTGCGTGTGTGTGTTGTGATCTATGCAGAGAAAAATGGTTGGCTACCAATGTATGCATCAAAATCGGGCTTTCGGGCTTCGATACTAGCCTTGATGCTTTCCAGGCTGTGTCCTCTTTCAGCCATGTCCCTCTGCATAATCATGAAATGGGATTTCATGTAAGTTAGTTTCTTGATTGGCATATTGTCAGAATTTTAAGATAAATGGAAGAGAAGTTGCAGGCATCTAAGTTTTGGACGAAGAAATATAGATTACCTGAATCTTCCATGCGAACTTAACTTCATTGCTGATGTCCAGGTAAATACTGAAGTCCAAGAGGTCTCTAACTCGTGAATCATACCTGCACATTAATTATGAAAAAAGAACAGTTGAAATCAAGAAATGAAATATTGTTTGAATTTTTCTTGACTCCCTCTAAGAGCTGTTGTATTTAATAAGAAGAGAGAAAGCATTAAACGCTGAAAAATAAATTAATATTGAAATTAACATTGTATATATACCAAAAAATGGTAAAAATGAAGTAAAATAATTGATAAAGGACTGCATGACCCATAACCTAGTCAGCAGAAGATACATGAGTTGGACAATCTTTATTCCTCAACCACACACTTAAGGATCATAACACATTAATTTCCTTCCATCACTATTAAGTATTAACAACACTCTCCTAACCAAAATATACTTCTTTATTATTAGCAGTGACGGAGTTAGGAACCCAATACCGAGAGTTAAGTCTTGATATTCAAACTACATATATACTAAATATATATATATGATTAGTTTTGAAGTTAGACGAATCACGATCAATCGAACACCCTTTAATTCGCTCATTGATACAACATATATGGAAAAAATTTCAAGTTCGGACTTCGGAGAGTCACCAACACCCACGCACTTGTGTGTGACTTCACCGTTGCTTATCAGACTATCAGTCGATTCATTAATCCATGCAAACACTAAAAAAAAGACTGATTATTGACTTACATTGGGTGCAAACCTTCAATAACAAGAATCTTGGGAGGCTTGATCAGCTCCGGGGGGTCCAATAAACCTGAAACGTGATTGTAAATGGGCTTATCCACAGCTTTTCCTTCTTTCAGAGCCTTAACCTGTTCATACATGAGGTCAAAGTCGTTTGCTTTAGGGTCGAGTGCAGTTACTCCCTTCTCTTTTCTGCCAGTTCTGTCGAGAGAGTGATAATCATCCAAGCATATGACAGTCGTCATGTTACTGATAAGTGTGTTGGAGTCGGGATTGCCGCCCTTCGGTGGCTGGGCTGCGCCGCCGAAGACGCTGGTGAGCCGCCGCATGAAGGTGCTTTTCCCGCAGCCGGAGTCGGCGGCTAGGCCGATGACCACCGTCTTGTTGTTGGCGGAGCATGATATCACGGTGGTGGCGCGACGGGTGGCGGTTTTCTTGGCGTGGGAGGAGAGAAAGTTGTGTTTTTGGTTGAATAATGAATGGGTTTTGGAGGGTGTGGAGATTGAGCATGTTGAGTTGAGGGACTGAACTGTGTGGACAGATGAAACTGCCATTTTTGTTTTTTATTTTTCCTTTTCTCCTCAGAGAGGAGTTTGGAGTGTACAAAAATGGGTTTTTTTGCTATTTGATAAATAGGGGGAAAAAAAAAAAAAAAATATTATGGGGAGAGTGTGTTTGAGCCTTTGAGGGCAGGAATATAATGGAAGAATAAGAGGTCATGGTTAAGAGTAAAATATTTGAGCTTAAGGTGGGAAAGGTGTGGATTGGATATGGCAATTGGGATATTTCTTGGGGGTATTCTTGTCGAGTCTTATTTTATTTTCCTACTAACCAAATAACTATAACCACCTCTAATACACGAAAATTTTCAAAAATATTTTTTTGTAGGGTCCTATTGTGTCGAACACCATGGAGAATACTTCTCATATAAAAATTTTAAGAAAAATTTCTTATCATCGTATCTACTGTATGTTGTGTATCTTGTATTCGTATGGCTATATCTGTATTCCCACATTATATATATCTATAAATGTATAAGGACATTTAAGTTGATGTTACTCTTTATAGTTGTGTTGAAGACATTATGTGATGGAAAATGGTGAAAACGTTGATGAGGTGGTGATGTTAGTGAGAGCAGAGGTAAGGAATTGAAGGAGAAGGTTTGGTTGAAATTTCTTGGAGTTAGGATATTTGTCTGCTACGTGGCGTCAGATGGTGGCCTGCTAAGGGATGAGGGAAGTCATGAGGATGTGGAGTGGAGCAAGAATGGCCCCCTTATGATCCAATTCCAATCTCCATTAACTAATATATTAATATTATCCAATTTCAATGTTTATGACCTTCCTAGTTAGGTTTCAGTTCAGTTTTGTAACATACGAGACCTAGGTGGGGTTCAGGACCACACAGGTTTAATTTGGTGTTTTTCAAGTTTAATGTTTGTCGCCTTACTATTTATTTTTCTTTGTGATAAAGTTATGTCAAATGTAATTTGTTAGAAAATATCTTCAAATTCTGCACGATGAAACCTCTATTACATCTTTAACATTTTCACATTCTGCTCAATAAAACGAGTTTGCTAAAATAGAATTTGCTTAGGAATAAAATAATGACATTCATCTTATTTACTTTTGAAAACTTGGTTTCCCTATTTGTCAAATTTGATTTGTCCTTCAAGTTGAAAGAATTTGTCAAGGCTACTTAAAATTTGAAGAAAAGGTTGTTTATGTGTCTTGATAAATAAAACTCGGGCGGTATTCACAAAACTAGGATGGATGAAATATTAATTAAGTTTTTCAGAAAGTACAGTATGAAGAATAGCAATAAACTAATAAAACAATAATTCTTCAAGTTTGAGGTTCAAAACTTAAAACAATATTGCTTGTACTAAATTTACATTCATCTTACGTCATGAGACCATAATCTTTATAACGACGAAACGTACCCAAGTTTTAAGTTTTGACATATTTTCCTAGGGATAAGATACCTTTGCATACCAATGAGACTATGAGAGGATTCGCACATCCAAACTACACTTACTACTCGTCTTTTGATATACACAAGGCAAAGGCAGCCATGAGGAAAGATCCGATATATACCATATGTTACACTCCTCAAGGCAAAATGAGAACTCTTTTCATTTCGGATTCTGCTTAAAATGAATACAAGGAACTTGAAGTTTTGAAAGATCTTGCTACTAACGAGACTAACAACGGATTTTACTTATCTTCAGAGTCATAATGGATTATTTTCTATGAGCAGCTGAATAAACCATATCACACAAAAAGGAAGTAAAGCTATATACTTCAGCATCTCAGAAGCAAAGACCTGAAACTTCCAGTATTTACTTCTGTCCCCTGAAATACATATAAACTTTCTGCAGGAAAGACAGAGAGAGAGATCAAATTATGACACTATTACGTACGAAAAAGAGATGAGTAAACAAACTTGAAATTGTGATGCAAACAGTGTTACAGATACAGAAAAGAAGCATGCTGCTGAACAACTGCAATAATCAGTTTTCTAACCTGGAGTACCCACAAGCTCAGCAGTGATTCCAAGCAAAAGAATGCAAACCCGACCAGGTAAAAAATCTGCATCAAAATAAAGCATACCATATTCATATATTGCCTATGCATCAATAGTCAAGAACTAAGAAACAGAAGAAACGAGAAAATATAAAAGAAGAAAAAACAAGTGTAATTCCACAATTTGTGCATTAATGAACAATTTCACGGTCATAAAACAGAGGATGTGTTAGAAAAGAACAAAGAAAACTCACCCCAACGAAAACATGGTCAGAGAAAACATCAATTGCTGCAAGGATGCCCCTGAGAATAATAAAGGAAGATTTTAGATAAGGAAAAAATGAATAAATGTGCCCACATTAGGTTTTGTAGCCAACCTTTCAGTACAAAATGGAACCTCCTCTCCGAACAATAGTCTAATGAGACATGATAATCTAAAAATTGCTTAACTTTACCAAAAAAAAAAAAAAGTTCTCCACAAGAAAAATAGAATGCTTACGTTAATGATCGTCCATGAAAGACGATTGGAGGTGCAATTGCAGCTAAAATGCAAAAACCAATATGGAGCTGCAAAATATAATTGATCAAATCTATCATGTCAATAATGTCATACAAGAGTGAAATTAACTGCGGAATAGCAACCAAACTTACCATGTAGAACAAGAAAAACCAGCCAAAATTCAATGCACTATCAGTCCTGAGGATCAGAATCAGAGATAGAACAAGTATGTTATTTCAACATGTTAAAAGACTCCAGAAAAGAGGTAACAAAGAGATTACCAGTACCTCACTGCACGATACAAAGGTCTGTACCATAACACGTAGGATAGGGGACATCCCATTAGTGCATATATAATGGCAAGGAAGAAGATCCTGACTCCTATAGTTAGTCATCCACATTTTAATTTACTGCATCAAAAGCTTAAAGAAAAATGGCAAGCAAAATATAATTCGAAAAATGGAACTTACCACCACCCCTTATCCAGCAAACAGTGATTGCAATAACATTGAACACAAGGCAAAGTAGAATACCTGTACAAAACCCGACAAATGAAAAAGTACAATAAACACTCCCGTGAAATTTGCAGCAAACCACATCACAGTTTACAGCTAAAAGTAGAATCATAAGATATGAAGCAACGTAGACCTAACAATAATCTCTAAATCTGAAACATAAAGAAATAAACATATGTGTGTGTCTTTATACACGAGCAGCTTCACCAGCAACAGTTATTTACTACTTCCACATAACACAACTATATTATGGGATGGTCTAATTAGACACTCTGAAAACCAGCAAGGTTCTTGATGAGTATGCAACACCACCGGGGTTTTTTATATTAAAATGAGTCAAGATAATCATTTTTAAATCAGAGTGAAAACTAAAAACCTGCATGCCTGATAAACTATGACACAATTAAAGGAGCAATTCAGTTTGTGGCACAAATAATAAGGCATGTGATTAACATTTTGTCTATTGTTTCTTCTCTAGATTTCTCTATGGGTAGGAAATTTAGATTGTAAAGAACATGAGCAAAAGCATCCTCGGGCTAGATCGAGTTTCATAAGTTTCAGAACAGTTAAGATGGATAATGACAATAGAGTTCCTAAACAAAACTTTAGTGCTTGATAACCAAGAGGAGATACCCACCTAACCAACTTGCGAAAGCCAGATACTGCAACCTCTGAGCATGAGCTGGTATTTCATTGGCTATATCATGGTGAATAATGGGGAAAAATGGTGGCCAATTTCTATCATCCACGGGAACACCAGCTGAATGTAAGAATTTCCAATGGATCAGAAACACAAAATCTGAGAAAAGAGCTCAAGCATGTGTAGTAGTCTTTCTCATATAGCTTACCGCTGGAAACTGCATTTTCTCTCCGTATAATCTCCTGAAAAATAATAAAGTTCATTGAGTACTTTTTCATGTATAGTTCTCAATGGCAAGACAAATACCAACTTTGACAGAATGCATAAGAATGTGAATGAAGAGTTCAACTTCAATCCTAAGATTTTCTCTTAGTTGATCGCCATCTAACAATACAGCACGGACTGTAACCAAACAACTATATATATTAGACTACAACTGCTACAGCCTTGCAATGTAACAACTTTGGAAACTCTACAGTTTGGACAATAACAAGAAATTCTCCATTTTAAGTTTCTTTTATTAGCAAAAAGAAAAAGAAAAACAGATCAAGTAGAATCATTTTTATTCAATTAATATCGTAGTGAAGCCTCGAAAGCAAATTCAAAATGGATAAACATGACAAGGACGAAATGCAGATTGGATTGCAAGTCTAACAAAGATAGACCTAGCAGAGAAACTGAGTGCTTACAAGGCACAATACAACACACCCACATACTTAGACAATATCGTGAAAAATATATTAATGGTCCATAATTTATCTGTAATAATCTAACCCTAAGCAAAAACTGACCCTTTCTCTCCTGTTCAAATCTGCTTCCCAGGTAGCAAGTTCTTTCTCTTTTTTCTTGGAGTCCTGAATAGTTATGCAAAACGATTAAGATGACAATTGAAGATGTTTATAATAAAATGTATCAAGCGTGCTTATGGACCGTATTACATTCATAGAATCTAATGGTATATCCACAGTGGCATCATGCTTTTGACCAAAACCTAATGTACTAGCAACCACTTTAGGAATGCGTGACTTCGACCCAGCTCCATTCTGCAACACCCAAACATAACAGATAATAAGTTTATATGGATAAATATAACATAGAAGTTTCTCACAAGTGTCAAATAAAGATTCAAAATCATCCCAAGGAAGACATTGGTTTGACAATATGGAGCAGTTAAATAAGCAATTATCACAATGCAGGTCCACAATATATCCTAAGAGTGGAAAACTTTCACTAATAAACAAGTAGCATTTATTCCAATTTCAGTTGAATCAGTACATTACAGAAACATTTTTCCCATCATATAAAAATAATATATACACTGCAATCAAAATTTTCCTTTCCAAGGAATTTTTTTCTACGAAATGGACTACAGAGTTGTGTCAGCAATCAATCTTGCGTATTATGCTCCTAGTTACATGTGAATCTGTAAAAGAGCCAGCAGCATTACCTAGCCATTCTTCTAATGCATTAATCTTTTCATCTGTAACCTGGGGGCATGGAAAAGCAGGGGAAATTTTCTCCCAAGAATCCAACAGTTCTACATATGATAAGCTACTCAGCCCGTATACGTGTCGGCAGGTTGGATTACGTTTCATGTTACTTGCAACTTAGAATTTAGAGTGAGATGGGTAGAATACAATGAAGATTCAATCAAGTAGATAATCCGTACGCACAATGTATATAGCCTCATATAGTCATACTGCAGCAAAGCTTCTCTCTTCTTCAGTTAGAGACGGCCGCAATCTGATAATACTAGCAATTTTGCACAATGTACGGTATCACCACTGGTCCTCGTATATTACTTAATCGAATTCCAGTCATCGAGTTTCCATCATCAAATAACGTCATGACATGTAAGCCAATTAATTTCAAACCAATTCACATTTCATCGCGATTAATTAGAAAAAAGAAAAAAATTAAACCAATTTAGTTCGCTCTCGTAACTTTTTCTCACAGAATCACTACCCAATATCAAAGTTAGTAACAAAACATAGCCGCAGGATATGGATCTAAATCAAATAATCACATCCTCAACAAAACAGCCGGGAAACAAGCAGCATTTGGTAGCCAAACCACAAACTACGGAAAAACAGTCTAAAAATAGGCAGATCTGCAAAAACGAGATAAGCAGTTACCGCAAATGGATTGACTTCGGGTTCTCCCTCGTCAAAAGGATTGGGATCGTGTCCTCGATTCATGGCAACTTCTCCGCAACACTGAAACTCCGCAAACACACTAATAAATGCAGCTCAATTCATTCAGACGTGTGCGTACGTACATACAAAGCTGGAGAGAGAGAAGGGGAAGAAGAGAACGACTTTCCAGCGGAGTGAGAGTGGCGAGTCTCCCTCCTTTGCTTCTTTATTACGACGCGGGACGGAACTCGAAAGCGCATTTGGAATGAAAACGAACTACTGTAACCGCCACCAAAATTCAAGGAAATTACGTGAAATACCCTTGTGCCAGCGGCGGGTCCGGATCTGGTGTGACGACCCTCAATGTGGCTCTCTTCTCTTTCAGATATATGAAAGCCACGTGGCATTAATGATGACGTGGAAAGAATGTATTCGTTAGTCGATAACGTGGAGGCTCTGCTGTTCGACAGGTGATAGCTGCTCTGCACTGCCGGTTGCTGAGACGGTACGGATCTGGGTAATTTGTCAATTATACCCTTGATTGAATGTCGGTTAAAGTTCGGTAGAATAGTATATTATAAAGTATAAAAAAAAAAGAAACAAACAATTATAAATTTAGTAATTGTTCATATATTTTTTTTTCATTTTGAAAAATACTTTATAAAATTAAAATTCCGAACTGTAAATGTCTTATAAGTTACTGTAAAATATATATTACACATGCATAGAGACGGAGTCAAGATTTAATATAAGAGAAGGGGTAAAATTTTAAATATCCAAAATTAAGATGATGAAATTTTGATTTTGGGGGACGAAAATATAAAATTTTCAAAATATATATACAAATTAAAAAAATAAATAAAAATTTAGGGGGAGGGGACAACCCAAATTTTTGTTCTTGTACTACTAATTTCGTATTTAAATGTAACTTTAAAGTTATGAGCTCACCAACATTACTTAGGTTATATATTTGGAGCGATTTATATCTTGTTAACTTATATTTAGGCATAGCTATGACGCAGTCTATCTATATTGTTCGTATAAGTGTTACATTGAATATATAATTAAAATTATAAAAATATATCCTTAAACTTTACAAATAAAAAACGATTCTTACAAATTATAAATTTAATAATACGATTTCTGAAGTCACAAATCAAATCAAAAAATTCGAAGGTAATTTTAGAATGACAATATGAAACTCTAACGGGTCGGAGACTATAAAGGATTCAAAAAAATTAAGGATTAATATATAATTTTTTTATTTAGATGGACTGTATTGTAACTAAGTTTAAATATAATGTATTCATATTTAACATTTCTATATTCTTATACGTGTCTCGGTCGATGGTAATGATTAATAACTCTCACCAAAATATGCGTAGATAATTCGTTACTAAACACTTTATATTAAAATCCTTAATGACTCCTTAAAAAAAAAGGAAAACTTAAATGACTTAAAAAGGATTTGAAGATTAGTGTAGGTAGGAACCATTCAAAAAGTCGTAAGTCGTAACATGTTATTGCAAGTTTAAATGTTGTGAAATTGTTGAAGGTGTTATGATCACATGGGATATAGGACCAGACAACTCATTTCGTCCCCGTGCGGCATTCAACCTATTAATTTGTACGGTTATTGTTAAAAATTTAAACTTAATTGATCAAGAAGAAAAAGGTTGTGTTTTCACTTTTCCGGGGTTTTTTCCCCCTCTCTTGGAAAAGAAATTTATGGGCATCATTTGTGTGAAAATAGCGCCCGACTCGATCGTCTATACACATACTAAACGAAATAAAAAATACAACACGTAATTAAAATGGAAAATTCATCTCATCTTCATTATTCTCCTAATTAAAACTTATCTGTCGTTGCATTGAAATTGATTTCAACATATGTTTAGGCTGAACGAATATTTGAGATCCGGGAGTTTTATGTGGGAAGTTATAATTTTTTTTAAAAGTTTGTTTTTAAAAGTAAAATGTGTGATATAAAATAAGTTATTGCATTTATAAGTTACTACTCCATCAACCACCGTACTAATTAGAAACATATCACCTAGTAAAATATTATAAAAATAGATATAAATTCACACATCAAATAAACTCGAGCCATAAACATAAAAGTTTACTACTTATGATTAATATTTAAGAGGGTAGTAGTGAGGACTCCACTAATATACACCAAAATCTTAATAGAAGATGTTTTACTCTTTTTGATTTTCATGGCTTCCTCTTTGTCCTCTACATCAAAAAAAATTCTCTTGCATGAAGATTGAAGCGCCTTTTTCTGAAAAAACCAACGGAATTTCTGAGCTAGTACTATCAGAATTTCCTCCAACTCAACTCCCCTTGAAAACCACAGAACAAATCAGAAATTATGCCAGAAACCACATTTAATATTACCAGGTCAAATTCCTCCGAGCTCTTGGTTTTACACGTGAAAATGGATGAAATAAATCTTAGCCGTTCATTTCTACTGTCAACGCTATTCTCATGATATGGTATCACCTAAAAATGAAAAAAATTTCTTTTTGAATGCATGAGCCATATCCATTATTTCGGACACAGTTTGTTTTCTTGTGTTGGTGTCTTGCCATAATAACAAGTTGTTCTGGGTCAACCTGTTTGCAACATCCACAGTCGTACTCGCCATATCTCTTGTGTTGGTCAATACTTTCAGTACGGGTATCGAGTACTGAGGATGGGACGTGAGTCTATTCAAAAGAATCAGTGCCTCTCGAATGAGCAAGATTCTGAAAAATAATAAAACACTTATAGCAAAAACATTCGTTTAGAAATAAATGAACAGTGCAAGAGTTGGTCACAAAAACTTACTGTTCTTTGATAGCGCCAGTTTTGCGTGCAGACTTTAATGCCTGAAAGTCCAGATCGGGTATTAAGCTTTGCAGAATAATTGCAAGGAAATTTCCGCCCTTTGGAAGCCTATGATTTAACAAAATTTCAAAGCCAGATTTCCCTAATGATCCGAGGAAAGCTAGGACAGTTATAGCATTTGTTCGAAGCTTCATCTCCTGAAAATGACAAAACAAAACAAAATGCAGCACCATCAATTTGGAGTTTAATATTTCAAGACTCAGCAAAGGTTAAGCTTACCTCAGCAGTAGCACTTCCATAGCAAGCTACACAATCTGCCAAGTTAGTTAACATCTCATGGAACACTTGAAAAGTTGAAGTACTTTTGTCATTAATATCCTCTGAACATGAATGGTCTTCATCTTCTTTAGAATCAGAACAAACCATAGCTATGACTTTAGGACCTTTACAGAATACAGCAAAAGAAACCATTACACCACTAGAAAATTAAACCCCAACTTAAAGTATCTAATATAGAAACTCACAATTACATAGCAGATAAAGAGCATGAACAGCTTGGTATTGCACAGAAAATCCAGCTTTCTTCCTCAATAATTGTGATAATGTTCGAAAAACCAATTCCCCAGCAAACCTGTCCAAAGAATGCCCTTTGTTTAGAGTATTATATAAATAGCAGTATGGCCAAAGGCAACAAGAAAATTACTCACCTATCTCTATCCAAAAAGGCATTCTGTCTCACAAGAATCAGATTCATGACTGAAACTGCTTCATAGTGTATTTGTTCTTCACTACTTTCAAAGGCAATTTGGCACATATTTTTGAAGAGAGAAACCCAGTACTCTCTCGAAATAGATGCTCGGAAGCTACGATCAAAGAAATCATTGTGGCCAGGTGTTTTAAAATTAAAAAATTCCAAACCAGGAGGAGTCGGGCCTTGCTTGAACATCTCAGCTACATTTGCAAAACATAAGCTTTCGTTTTCCAAAGTTCCACATCCATTTGAATCGGATTTGGTGTTTTCAGATAAAGGTTCCTCAAATATAACATTTTCCCTGTTACAGCACGTTGGAAGGATCAAATCTAAGTTCATACATAAATCAACATTTTGAACCAAAAATATCTATTATTCCCTTCCGTTTGCTTCTTTTGCGTAGAAAGAGGAACCACAAAATAAGCATCATGCAAATGACAGGACGGAAGGAACAGAACATATAATAGAGCAATAAGGACGAACCAAAAAAACCAGCGTTTCTGGCAATTTGGCCCAACTTAAACGAAGGAGTCTGAATTCAATCATAAAGAAGACTAACTTGATTAAAGAATTTGCAGCATTAAACATCATGAGAACGTAACATATATGAAAAAGATTTTGAATTTTTCGGGGAAAAAATGGAAAAGTGAAGTAATAAAAAACGCTGTAATTTTCTCTGCTTCATGTTGGGAATTATGAACAAAAAGTACCCCTATGCTCATGCTATGAGAAAAGAAAATATCAGGTAAATTTTGTTGATGCTAATTGTGTCTCCCGGCTTAACCATGAAGAAACCTCTTTTCACTAGTGCGACAAAGGAATTGTGACAAGATGAATAAACCCCATAGGCTTGTTCGTCATACCTTCTACCAAATTTCTTTTCCATGGTAAAGGAATTACTCAAAATCTGGTGCAGAACACGGAGAGACCTGTGAAGAATGACAACCTGCACCAAGGATGGATATTTACTCAAGCAAAAAACTATGCAATGCTCCTCCGAGGACTTAAAATTCATTGAAGCATGAATAATGAAAATCTACAACCCCATGTACAGATAGTTATGATTATTACCGTAGATCATTAGACATTTGTTTGTAGGTTAGTAATTACAATGGACACAATTATTTTCCAACAAGTAGTTTTATTTGACTTATTGAATATTACATATGTATATATTAAAATGTACAATCATTTGCAGGAATGTTAATTAGGCAGATGTTAGTATAAATATATAAATGCATCATATTGGCTTTGGAAACTTAGAGACTGTTGTCTCCAAATAGTTACTTTATTTGCGAAGCACAAAAAATAATAACGTTTAAAAGTTAACCAAGTGATATTAATAATTCATACAAAAGATATTAATAGTTTCATTTGTTACATAGCAACATGTATGCCCATGTGCATAACAATGGAAAGCAATTAGCAAACCACATTTAAATCACTGTCGTGATTGCTATATTCTAGATGCAAGATTTCAGCTTTAAGGAATGAGTTCTTTTTCCCCATATATAGGGAACGGAATCATATTTCTTATAGAAGCCATTTCCAGCCAATCATAAAAAATCTAACAATAGTTTCCTTCAAGGCATTTACAAAATAAATAGTGAACAGAGCTCTGTCTAGTCAGAAATTAAATAAATGGTGAAGAAACAATACTTTCATATCTAAAGTTATACCACAATGTGGAAACATACATGCTTCCCCATAATATGGAACCACTCCATAAATTACTTTTTGGTCACTAATGAGGCTTAAGGTTGAAATAGTTGTACATGTAAAGTAAAAGATAACCACCAGAAAATTGAGTAGAAGAAAATGTCCATAAACTAGTAATTTATTAAATTGAGGTAAATACAAAAGTAGATTACTTAGATTGTGAACTCACATTTTTGAGACTGCAAAGATCATTTAAAGCTTCTAATAATTCCTCCAAACTTGAAGTATTGTTACTAATCTGCAAAAGCAAAATAAAACTACTAAGTATACAGGGGAGCATCAAAGAATGACACAGTTCAACCCTCTGATTTCTGAAGCAAAGGCAAAAATGTGATCAGGCAGACAGACCACTGCAAGACTAAAGATAATAATTATCATCACTAAAGAGATTGTTTCATGAATATAATTGTCATTTCCTCAATAACAAGATGCACAATGAATTTACATCAACTATAATGGTCTCTTTCTTAAACTTCAGCATATGTGCATCTATAAAATTAAAATTTCGTACTATAAGTTGAGAAGCATAGTATAGCAAGCAATCATGAAAGTACCACGATACAGAACTTACCTTGGTTAATACAGAGTATAGATGTGACACTTTTGCAGTTTCTATGTTAGGGTCATTTTTAGGAGAGTGCAGGTATCCAAACAACAAATGCAAATCTGCTTCACATGTCGAAAACACCTTGGCCACAAGATCTCTTCCTAATTTTTGGTCATCAGCGTTCCACAGGCATAATAATTTTTCTGACCCCCAACGACCACTTGCAGCTGATGTTTTTTCTTCAATGGGTTCATCTGTCTGTACTCCTACTGTATTAAAAGCTGATGGGCAAATATCCAACGAAAATGTAAACAAACAAATTCACATGGGAGGGAATATAAGACAACATCTTGCTCTTTTATAAAAATTTGAGAAAATGCTCACTACATTTTGTCGGGGCTTCAAGAGGACTATGTGATGGATTTGCATTTTGAGGCATAGTAAATGTGGGACTAGAAGCAGCTCTACCCCTGATACAATTAAAAAAAGAATCATGCATTCTCAAGCCCAAAACCTTATTGCAGAGTATGTATGATAGATGTCAAAAGGACTAATTCAGAACTCATATTAGCGTTCCCCTAAATCCACATCAGCGGATTAATTGAGGACGCCCTGTGCAAAGTTTATCATCATTTCACATTTAACAAAGAAATTCATCTTTCTATCGTTTCTGTAAGGGGTTGAAATTACAAGAAATGTGTTGTACAGACAGACGAAACCCTCTTATCCTAATGTGATGATCTTTCATGTTTCCTCGGTATTCCTACAGTACTAGGATGTGTGATTAGAAGAGACAAGCATATGCATGCAAGCGCATATAGCTGATGAGCTGGCTTAAAAGATTCTAAATGTTTTACCACACGCCAAGATATATTACATTAGCAAGAAAATGAAGGCCTGAGCCTACAAAAGGTCACTGTGATATGCATGACAGCAATATTGAGTAAGTCCACTTACTTTTCTGTCTTCTTTGTGTGATGAAACTTGTCATCTTTTGCTTCAATCCTTGAATGCTGAACTTCCAGCCCCTCCTTCTTCCTGTCTCTTTCCTTCCTAAGCTCCACGCTTTCATGCTCCTGCAGTGAAAAACTCCCTAAGTTCAATCAAAATAAAAAGTGTCAATCATTACAGATGCTCTTACCAGCATCAAATGAAAAGACTTTAGTGTGCATCAGGACAACACAAGATCAGACCACAAGCACTGGGCTAGCATCATTCAGCAGATAATACTTTCTTTATCCAAATTTCAGCAGATACTACACTCCATAGAACTTTTACCAATTTTTCACTTAAAAAACATAGCCCATCAGAATCTCTGATCACTTCTTATTTTCAAATGGGACCATTCGCCAAAATCAAGAATAGCGAAAAGGAAACACGAAAACGAAAAAACATACATCAAAATATCCAAATGAATGTCCATAAGCGCACGAAACTTAGCACAACGATTCTACCAAGATGGCCGAGCTGCTTCGAAACGCAGGTCAGCTCTTTCAGCAACAACAATAAACAAAAGCAATAGCAGGCAAAAGGCATGCTTTTTCTCAGTGTTTTTACCACTTACTACCAAAGACACCAAAATTGTTAATAATCTGCAAATTCAGGTAATAGTATCAACCTTCAATCTATCAAATTCTTGCTTCTTGGCAAAGCTGGTCACACGAGGGGCAAAAGAATCGAAATAATCGGCATTCCCGCCCAAATAGGAGGTTTCACTGGTTCTCTGGGACAGTTCGCGAGGAGGAGAGTAGCTAACTGCACACGGCGGAGGCGGCGGAGGAGGAGCCGACGGCGGTGGCGGAATCTGGGTGGACAGCGCCAGTTCCTCCGCCTGTACAAGCTGATCGAGAAAGTCGGCATCCCATTCTTCGACATCAAAACCCTCACTCGCCATTGTCGTACTGAAACGGCAGCAATGGCGCCAGTTTTCCCAATTGCCGCAGGTTAAATTCATTAATTACATTGTAAGGCTTCATTTTATTGCTTATTGCGTTTTTTATCCCAAAGTTCTGAAGATTACAATTCACCCCATAATAGTAGTCATTTTACAAAAGTACCCCTTTTTGGCTTTGCTTGTGGAGTTGCGTGGGCGAAAGAAAAAGAAAATTGTCTTTGCATTAATAAGTCAACGGCACAATAAGTCGTTAATTGAAAGAATTATTTGGAATAAATTAAGATTTCTGTTTGACTTGGATTATGAATATACTATAATTATCGATGAAAATTACAACGTTGAAAGCATGTTTGAAAATAGTAGAATACATTAATTTTCATTCAAATTATTTTCTCCAAAAATTGCTAGCACCTCGCCCTACATAATAGGATTATGATTAATTCCACGTATATTGACAATTCAATATTGTTTTAGGAGTCAACTTTTAAGACAGTCAACAAATTAAATTTATAATTTTATAATCGAATTCTAGACATTTCTAGGAACGGGGAATTCCCAAAAACTCCCCAAATGATAAGTCAAATTCCTCTTAACTCCCCATTTTCAAAAATGATGTATAAAAACTCAAGAATCGCGTATCTAAATCCCCAAATGATGTATTTGAAATGGGGAGTATCTAAATCCCAGAATCGCGTATATAAATCCCAGAATCGCGTATCTAAATCTCATAATAACGTACCTAAAACCTCAAATGATATATTTGAAAATGAGGAGTAAAAAGGAACTTCCCAAACTCATGGGGAGTTTTTGGGAAGTGCCCCTTCTAGGAAACGATATTACACTTTTTTTCATTTTTGAAATAGTATAAAAAATGTTAGATTCGATATGAAAATACCCCTTATACTTGTTTTCAACGATCCATTAATTTTACATATAATATAAAAAGATGTGAAAATGCACACAAAATCAGCAGATATATTTTGAATACAATGACATGTTCAAAAATTTTCATTCAATTGATATGTGCATGATTTTCTATTCATACATAAACACTATATCATAAACTTATAAAATATGATGAGATTTTTTAAATAAATATACGTTTCTAAATTATTTTACCGTGTTAGATTGACGGAACACAGAAAACCTTCCACTGGCCTGCTCAGTCGACTGGTAGAACAAGGTCGCACGCCTCCCGGCCAACTAGGAAGGATGCCAAAGAAAGAAGGGCGTCACCTGTAGCTTGATTCAGTCTTTGACCTGCGCGAGACATCAGGAAGTCGAAAGAAGCAACCAAAACTAGAAAAGCTAGCTGGCTTACGAGTTTACGTCCATCCCTGGTCGGGTACAGTTTCCTTTCGATTTTTCTGTTCTTCGGTTTACCTTGTGACTACGGTCGTTTCTGTACTGAAATCCCTGAGTCAGGTTCTTCCTGGGCTCTTGCAATGCCGGCTGTTCGCGGAGAGGCTGGTTTTGACCTCGAGGGAGGCAGGGGCGCGTCTCTGATACTAGTGCAATCAGGTCTGCTCTTGCGTATCACGTTGGACACTATATCAATGTCGAATACTTTTACGTAAAAAAAATTCAATAAAAAAAGTTCATTTCATCGTGTTTATGTTAGTATATCACCATAAACTTATATATACTAACATAACAAGTTCTCAAATTGCCACATGGCACGATATGGCAACATTGCATCGAACATGTGGCAGAGCTAAACGCATGCATGGGCGTGACATTTTAGCTTTCCCTAAAGTGTATAACGCATCAGCCCTAGTTTACGATTGAATTGCTCATTCCTAATAGATGATAGTTTGACCACTATCCAATTTCAGCTTGCAGTTGAGGTTGGTTGCACTCGCAGGGTTGAACGACCACCACCTCGCTCCGACATGTATAGTCCAAGCGATCAAGGATTTTCAAATAGTCCGGTCAAAACTCATTTAACCATACTTGGGGGTCGACAACCCTCAGCAAGGTTCGTACTAGGGGAGTCGATCGAGACTAGGAATGAGTGCACCTAGGTATAGAACATCTGCAAAGTTTCGACACCAATACACGTGGATAATCCTTTTTTCCTCTAACAATTATAAAATAGCATTTAATGCACAGGTATAGATATACATGTATCCCGCACAAATCCCAATCCTACAAATTCCCTCAACATTTATGACATTTGGTAAGTATGTTACTATTCACCGACTGCTAGTATTTTATTTTTATCTCAAACAAATACCTGACCTATGCTTTGAAGTACCAAAATTGAGTATAATTTTCATTTTCTAATCTTGGCCTTCAACTTATGTGTACTATTGTGTGATCAATCACAAATTGAAGTTTTCCCACTAAACAAATTCAAATATTTGTGATCAAATTCCTTGCTACATCAACACCAATTTCGAGCACAATCATACACCATCAAAATGAATCCGAAAGAGATCAAATTTTTTTTCTCTCCAAAATCGTAGATATAATATCCCATGATCTTGACATTGAAATTTAAAAGAAACTTCGGGGTAAACAAATAAAATAAAATATTTCCATTTAACCGCGGTCGAAGTTTGACATTTTCCCCGCCAGCAAAAATTGCACTTCGGACCTTCAACTCTGCCCAATCTCCTTTCCTGACCACAAAAGTCTTCAAGTCAATATGGGACAAAATCTTTCAAGGCACAATTTTAACGAATTTTCTCACGCGAACGCGCTCAGTTACGTTGAAAACAACGTCCAAAAATTATTTAAAAAAAAAAAAAAAAACAAATACGAGGTAGCGCCACGTGGACGCCAGAGTATAAAATCTAAAATCCGGACATGTCTCAGGGGATAAAACCGGAGGTAATAACCCGACGATAAGTCCGCGTGAGAGAGAGAGAGAGAGAGGGGAAGGAAGGACTTAGTCGTCGTGTACTCGTGTGGTCTCTGAATCACTTCCTAAAACCCTAATTACTTCTGTAGTTGAAGGATTCCCAATTCTCCCTATGCTGATGTAGTTCGTGATTTGATTCGTGCTTTTAGTCGTTGCGTTGTGGTGTCATTGGTTGATTTTTGATTTGGTTGATCTCTTGCAGGAGCTCGGTTTGTGGTTAATCTGTAAGTCTGCTCTGTCCTTTCGTTTTGGTCTCTATTTGTTTCTTATGGCTAATTTATGTGGTCCGATTGTCTGATTTTGGTTTGCTTGATTGGAATAGTTGTTAATGGGCGCGATTGGCTAGAGGTTTACTTGATCACTTGCTGATTCGGCTGCGACCGGCTCTGGATGATTTGTTCGAGGTAAAATTTTATGGTAGTTTCAATGTTTTTAGCGTAATTTTGCGAATTATGTAGCGTTCTTCTTTTTTTGAGCTTCGATTTTTGTGATTCATTGTGAATTTGTTTATTTAAGATGCATGATTTCATTAAAGACTGTTCCTGTTCTACTTGCTTTCCCTTCTCCATCTTTTGTAAAATGATCAGAAGAAACTCCTGGCTGGGAGAAGAAAGTAGGAGTAAGAAACGATTATGGGAAATGTAAGTAGTTGAGTGTGGTTTTAACAAATCTACTGGGGTTTTGAATCTCATGAAGTCTCTAAAGAGGGACAACCGGCATACTATACTGATGATTTCTGCGCCTACATAACTGCACATATATGTGACATGATACATTAAACTCTTGGGGTTCCCTGATTGGTGACTTATTGATTTCCAACACTGGCTATCTTGTTTAATATTCTTCTAATTTATCAGATGTTGATATTCTATGCATTGTTTAAATTTCTGGAATTGCTCGAACTGTTTCAATATCTGTCTCGTGTGGGCCAATACCCTTACATGACTCTGGCTGATATCTATATAAAGTTAATGTGGAACACTGCAGAAAACCTTTCAAGGAGGAAAAACTAAGTCCAAATAAAGCAAGTATAATATCATGCTAAATCTTACACTGAACCATAAATCATTTCAAATGTTTCTTTCGATTTCTTGTTTGCTATTACAACGTTTTCTGTTTTCATGTGTAGTTTTATATAGCAATTAAGCATTTTATGTACTATTTTTCATGACAGTAGATGAATTAACCGCCTGCCATCACCTTGTTAGTAGGGGAAGCATGCTGATTGGCACATGGGTATATGTGTTGGATGTTTGGTGATGCATGATTTAGTTGTCCTACTCTTTTTCTCATCCTTTTTTTTTTTGTCTTAAAAGTCTTTTTGTTTAATTTTTTGCTGTTTGTACTACCAAAACTTGATTTTACATAAAGGATTGTTGCCTTTTATTCTGTCCATGCCTGAAAAGAAAATTTTATACTTCTTTTTTGTACTTTATGAACAGCTTCTTTGTGTTTTGCCTGTAAAGATTTGTTAACATGTTATATCTTATACTTGAATTTCTTTACCCATACCTGTTTTAATGTTAGATTTTTGCTGTACCAGGGGATGGAGATATCATTGCTAAAATCACTTCTCGAATGCATCGCTAGCTTCCTCGAATTATCATCTTGTGAAAGCATAAATAGTGATCCAGTTCAGAAGTATTACTCAAAGAGTGAAGAGATTCTAAAGTTGTTAACACCAATACTTGATGCCATTATTGATTCTGAAATTGCGTCAGATGAAAGGGTTCAAAGACCATTTGCTGGACTCCTCCAATCCGTTGATGAACTAAGAGATATATGTGAAAACTGGCAACCATTGATGAGTAAAGTTTACTTTGTATGTAAGAAGATCTTTAGTACTAATTGTTTGTGACATTTTTTATGAACTGTCGGGGAAAGGTGGCACCAGAAAAATGGAAAAGGATGTGAACAGAAGGATGCTTTCTTTTATGCCGTTTGATTGAGCTATAAACTTGACATCACAGTAATTATTACATGCTTTTGCTAATTTTTGCTTGATATGTAGGTTTTGCAAGTTGAATCACTTGTATCAAAGATAAAAACTCATGGTCTGGAAATTCTCGAGTTCCTGAAATCTTCCGATCAATATTTGCCTGTTGAACTCAGTGCTGCATCTCTTGAGGTAATGAATTATTGCTAATTAATTTATTTGTGTCTGGGGATAATTATTGAAACCCCCTTGAGGTATAGCCGATTTTCAAACAAGTCCTTTTAAAATTATAAATACCCCTCGTTTGCTTATGCTAAGAAATCGTTTACTTTTGTTGGGAAGGATGTTGCATGATAGAATAACAGCAGATAATAATTGTGTTTAAATCATATTTTTGGATGTTTGCTAAGCATTTGTTGTAGGTGCTTTTTGGCATGTTCAATTTTTTGGCCGTTGAGTTTAAATGATATTATTGGATTAGGAGAAAAATACACTTTTTGTCCTTAAATTTTAAGCACCTACAATCAAAGTAAAATCAAAGTTCATAAAAGTGAAAGTTGGATATCCATTTAATGTCGTTTTACATTTTGGGTGTGACATTGCTGCTTGCAGCACTGTAATCAGAAAATCAAGCATGTAGGCCTGGAGCAAACTACATCAATCATCATGAAAGCTACGAAGGATCACTTGGAGGGATCTGGAGCTAGCTCGGAAATCTTGGCAAAAGTTGCTGATAACTTGGGCTTAAAGTCGAACCAGGAACTTCTGATTGAGGCCGTGGCTCTTGAGAAATTGAAGGAAAATGCTGAACAAGCTGAGAAGGCTGGTGAAGTTGAGTATATAGATCAAATGATTGCCCTGGTCACCCACATGCATGATCTCCTAGTTCTGATGAAACAGTCAGAGACCTGTAATCCTGTTGCAATACCTGCTGATTTTTGTTGTCCTCTTTCACTAGAACTGATGGCTGATCCTGTTATTGTTGCATCCGGACAAACATATGAACGGGGTTTTATACGCAAGTGGTTAGATCTTGGGCTGACCGTCTGCCCAAAGACAAGGCAAACTCTAGCACACACAAACCTTATTCCTAATTACACTGTTAAAGCACTCATTGAGAATTGGTGCCATTTAAACAATGTAAAGCTGCCTGATCCTGCAAAATCCACCCACTTAAACCAACCTTCTTCACTACTTGCAAATGCTGAGGTCAGGAGGGCAAATAATTCTGGCACACCAGATAACCGGTCTTTAGGTTCTCCAACAAATAGTTCAATCCCATCTACGACAACACAAAGAAACTTAACTTCTCCATCTCATCCTCGTTCGTTTTCTGAGGATTCTTTGACAGATACACCTCTAAATGGACATGGATTTGACACAGAAAGAGTGTCCCCTAGAAGTTCCGAAGTTAGGTCAGACCACTCAGGTGAGAGAAGTTTGCACTCCGAAGGGCATATTCGTACAAATTCAGCCTCCAGCACTCATTCGAATATGTCACAAGGAACAGCAGCTGATGGCAATGAAGTGGCAGCATCACATGCTTCTGCATATGGTAGTGATGCTTCTGGGGAGCTTAACGCTGAACCTCAACCTGCTGTTATAAGCACCCCACAAAGAGAACCTGATTTCCTGCCTAGGCTGGAGACAAGATCTCGTGGCCATGCAATTTGGCGCAAGCCATCAGAAAGATTTGCTCCAAGAGTAGTTTCTTCTCCTAATGTTGAAATGAGGGCTGAGCTTCAAGAAGTCGAAACACAAGTCAAGAAGCTCGTTGAGGATCTCAAGAGTAACAATCTTGATGCACAGAGAAACGCTGCATCTGAAATCCGGTTACTGGCTAAGCACAACATGGACAACAGAATAGTAATTGCAAGCCGTGGGGCTATCCCCTTGTTGGTTAGTCTGCTTCGTTCAACGGACTTGACCGTACAAGAAAACTCGGTTACTGCTCTTTTGAACCTCTCAATAAATGATAATAACAAATCACTGATTGCAAATGCTGATGCAATCGAACCCCTGATTTATGTCCTTGAGACTGGCTCTCCTGAAGCTAAGGAGAATTCTGCTGCTACTCTCTTTAGTCTCTCTGTAATTGAAGAAAACAAAATCAAGATCGGAAGGTCGGGCGCAATCAAGCCCTTGGTTGATTTGCTTGGAAATGGAACTCCTAGAGGCAAGAGAGATGCTGCAACTGCTTTATTTAACCTGTCAATCAATCATGAGAACAAGGCTCGGATTGTTCAAGCAGGTGCAGTGAAATACCTGGTGGAACTTATGGACCCTGCTTTCGGCATGGTTGATAAGGCGGTGGCTGTTTTATCTAATCTTGCCACTATTCACGAGGGGAGGGCTGCAATTGGTCAGGAAGGAGGAATCCCGGTGTTGGTTGAAGTAGTTGAGCTGGGATCAGCAAGAGGGAAGGAAAATGCTGCAGCTGCACTCTTGCAGCTTTGCACCAATAGCAGCAGATTTTGTAATATGGTTTTACAAGAAGGTGCTGTTCCACCATTAGTGGCACTCTCACAGTCTGGGACTCCCAGAGCCAGAGAAAAGGTAAAGTCATATTTTAGTATGCTTTCTCGTTTATATATTTATTTTTTAAATCTGAATATTTATTTAGTATCCGTTCGTGCAGGCTCAGCAGCTTCTGGGCTACTTCAGAAACCAACGACATGGTAATTCTGGGAGGGGTTGAGTTTTTGTTGAACTTTTGGTGCAGTAGCATATATTGGAACCGTAAAACTGTATTCTGTGGTGTGAGTAACCATTGGAGATCTTAATCTTGACTTCTTTACTTTTTCCTTTTTTAAAAGAAAATTTATAGTCTTTTCGTTATATTGGAAAAAGGATATTATATATTAATTTGTGAGAGATTGGGACCGAGTATTTGGACACCACCTTGTATTCGTTTGTAAAAAGGAATAATACATGTAAGTTTTTTTTATAGAGTAGATTCGGTTAGAGCTGTTGGAAATTTTGGTAAGAACAGAATTAGTCTCCTTCACTAGCAGTTTTGCTCGCATGCTTGAATTATCTGGAAGTTGTGCATTTGTAGGTACAAGACAGTGTAAAGATTCTAGGGGTTACTGTTTATATGTTCATCTGTTTCACCGTTTGTGTTATTCATGGAAGTAGTTTGCATTTTTTACACTCTTAACATCTTTGATTTCCTACTCTGTAATTGGTACTGTTTTAAAAATACTCTAATAGGGTGGTTAATAATCACAATACGATGTTCTTCACTTGAAGTATTGAGGACTTGAGGTAATTTAACAGATCACTTTTTATAGAAATTCGAATATTACGTGCATGGACACATTAATTTGGAAAGTAGCATTAAAATTTCTTATTTTTACAGAAGATTAAGCCCGTGTCCAACGTGTCAAAAACTCAAAAGCCACAGTACCCATCGGTCATCACGGTTGCCCCTTTGTTCTCACTTCTGCCCGTGTAGACGATTTTGTTTTCTCATATAAATTCATGTGCAGGTGTTTCCGTTACTTTGGCGTATGGGTAAATTCTCCCAAACTATATTTAGAGAAACTTATTGTTGAGGACAATGTACCAAGTGGGAGCTTCTCAAATCTCAAGCCCCTTGACGTCCCCCAATTTCCATAATTTCGCATGAAATACAAGTATACGACACACAAATACAATTCCTGGCTCCAATTTCTTTATTCGAATTTCGAAGCATTTCACATCCAATCATGGGAGGAGTAGTTTCTTCCCTTCATAAATAAATAAAAAAACACACAAACCTACAAATAGATAAATAAAATCTTCTAAATGCAGTAAGACGCGTATAAATACCCGGGCATGTGGTATGTCCTTTACGGGTTTACCAGATTCCCATTTCACAATAATTCAACGTAATAATCAATTCTTCTGACTTCTTCAGACAGAGACACTGCAGATGGCCAATTAGTCCTTCTCCTAATAAATGACAGTATCTTTCTGTTCAACTACACTTATCATATCTAACTTCAACTTCAATGCTTTCAAGAATCGCACACCACTCGATATGTTTTAAGTGTTGGATTAACCGCATTTGCTGTATGATCTATGTGAAAAAAGCTTTAACTACGCTAATGGCAACAAGGGAATCCCAACTGAAAACCAACATACAAGTAACTAACCGGGTTTCAGACTTATCAGTTTCCATTCTCTCTCTCTCTCTGATACGAATTAACATATCGGAGGAGACTTTAGAGCAGTCTCGTGCTTATAGAAATTAGGGGAGAAAAGAATGCTCATAGAAATTAGGGGAGAAAAGAAGGATAATCCGAATGACTGTCCGGCCGGGGGGAAATTGAGGAGGGAGGGAAATTGAGGGGGGGGAGAGAAATTAGAGATTTAGATTGGAAATTCTGAATGTTGTTAATGCTTACCGTAAACGAAACTTGACTAACAATATATAAAGGTAAAGATATCCTAAACCTAGTAAGACTCTCAACATAACTCAAACTTCTCTTATCAATAAACAACGTAATACTAGGAAATATTAAATGATATAATATAAATCCTAAACATTAAATGATATAATATAAATCCTATCCAAACTAATTATTAACACTTATCCAATTCCTATTCTCTTTTAATATTTCAGGTGATATTTTTCTCCATGGCCATATCTCTCTTGCCCATATCACTCTCTCTCTCCTTGTCTTCATTACGGCGAGAGAACCTGAAGTAATTTGAAGGCTGAGATCAACCGTCTGAGAAGAGCGGAATTGTTTGATTTATCGAGGGATTAAAGTATGGTCGGAAATTTCTCCAGATTTTCCGTCAGGGGTCATCATCGGGCTCAAAGTGCGATCTGAGCATTATCTCCCTCTCTCTCCCCCGCTGTGTGGTTCTTGTGATTTATTCTATTTGGGTAGATCTGTCAATGTTTGTATGAGCATTTTTGCTTAAATAATCTATCTGTTAACATGATCATTGATATCTGTACTTCAGTTGTTCATATTGTTGATCTTGTTCATGCTTTTCGGGTAGTTGGAGAGTTGGGATTATTTGGAACATTCTGGGTTATTGTTGCTTATTCATCATCCAACGGATATTTAAGATTTGCTTCTGTTCTTGCACCTTTTGAATAACTAACGAGCTTTGTCAATGTAACATCCTCTTAGATTGAAATTGATTTCTCTTTGATGAATGCTGAGTATTAGTACATCAGAAGGCTTCTTATTTACTGATTCCCCTGACTTATTGCATTATCGATTCTTGAAATTTCATTCTTTGCTTTGGTTGGATATAAACTGATTACTATTGAACTTTGGTATATGCTAATATTATACTTTTCCTCGTCTAAAGAATGAACGCGAAGCATTGCCACCTCGCTCAGAAATGATAACACCTGCAACCTCAGCTGCAGCGACATCTACTGGTCCCCATGGGATTGAAATTGCCGTTGAATTTAAGCCTGTTGAAAGGCTGACTGAGCCTCTTGATAACGATCAACCAATCCAGTGTCCTTTGCCGGAGCCTTCCATCCTTAATGTAAGCTACAATATATAGAAATGGATATTATGATGCAAATGCAACTTTTTGCATATTAATTTTCAGATTGAACTTCGAAAACTTTACTTCTACCTGATTAATTTTCAGATTACTTCTTCTACCTGATTATTTACTGTGCTAAAAGTATCTTGCTTCGTTTCTATAATGATCAGGATGGAAGAATATGGAAAGAGAGAGTATCATCCGGTGGGCAAAGGAGGGCGGATAAGCAGCCTGTCATGCAGGAGCAAATGAAGGGGGACGAACCTGAGAATACTTTTTCAAGAAAACCTCTGCCCTCTCTAAGCGGGTTATTCTGCCATCAATAAGTGCCCCTGAACATAATATTCTAAAATTACTTGACGAGTGTAATTCATCTGGAATATAAGCTCAGAGTAACTTATCTCTCTTGGTTCATTTTCTCTTTCGTTTTTTTCTTTTGCATAATTAAGTGCTGTATAAATGCTTGATGATGTTCAATTTATCATTTTGTTAGCTTCGTTTTCTTCCTAATACTTGTGATTATTTCTTCAAGGATAGGACAGAATGTGGAATTTGTTGTGTTAAACTCAGTTCATGAGTGAGAGAATCCGGAATCTGGAAACTATCAATCGAGTATATAATTTCCTCCAATGTATGTGGCATTTAACATTTGAACATTGGTTTATTTTAAGGTACATCTGACGGATGATCTGATTGATGTCAAGTCACAGTAATTAGATGAGTTTCTTTTACATCAATGGACGGGCAAAGTGTTACTAGAGTAAATGTTTACGGTCCATTTAAGACATTTTGAAAGGACTAGTCAATAAGAATTCTCCATTTAAGGGCAATGTCAATGTGCACATACAAAACCACTTTAGGTATAAATAAGGCCACACAAGTATTGAAAACACATCTGAAGTCTTTTGGAACTGAAATTTCCAAATCTACTGACCTCTAAGGCTGTCTTTACTTCACTTGAAATGGGTGGGTTGTGTATTTTATCCAGCCATTTCTTGGCTTTACTTTGATAGGCTAACTTTCTTGCCTTGTCCCGGAGCCCCGGTACGGATCAAGAAAAGGGCATTGTATATTGCCATGCCAAATTGTTGTTGCTAAATAAACCATAAGGAATGGATTAGCTGAAATTACAATTATACCCACTGTCTTTTTGTAATATTCACACTAATGCCCTTGACACTGTACCAATTTGGGGGAAGATTTCCCACCCACTTTTCGCTCAAACCCGCCATTTCTGCTTTCACTCTGCCGACATGGTTTGGGGATATTAGCTTTACCGTCACGCGGAGGCCCTTCCAATCCTTGGCAGTTTCCTTCGCGATGTCTTAACCGATCTTCTTACGTGACAAACTGAGTGGACCCATTTTCCGATCGTGTTAACTCGCCGCGCCCACTTCTTCGCCGGTAACACGGACAAAAACATTGACGGCCTGACATGGATGGAACTTCGGCGACATTGTTAAGGTGGAGTCTAGGGTTTGAGTGTGTCGACTGTCAAGGAGGAAATGGAGGCAAAGGCAAGAATTTTCAGCTCTAGGGTTTTGGTGAAAATGAAATATTATTGGGGAATCTGAAATTCTGTGTTGGGCCTTTTAATTGGGCTTTTAGGTGTGTTGTGAGAGCCTTGATGATAATAGGCCCATTCAACATTTTCCAATTCGAGTTAAGAAAATAAACAGATAGTTTAGGTATATATTTTATTATTTTTCATAAAGTATTTTAACAACTTCTTATTTGCCGTCTGAATTGGAGTACCACTTAGCAAGATTGTAGGGGAAGAAGATGAGGCTCTGTACTTAGGAAAATTCAGTCGAAGAAAAGGTTATGGAATGTGTAATATATGACTGATTCTTTATTGTTGTGCACTCTATTCAAGGTAAGGGCAAAAGTGTCAATTACATACCAAATGAAAGATTATTATCTATCAAGGTAAAGACACCATAAATCAAGATTATTTAAACCATACCACAAACCATCAAAGTAAAGAGTTCACAAGATAAAATAGACAAGATTTTCAAAAAAAAATAAACCATCCCCATTGGATAGCTAACAAGAAAAGTAAATGCAGCCTAATTAATTAACATTGGACTCAATTTCTATGGTAGCCAATATTTATATTCTCTGTCGACAATATCACAAACATAAAGTTGGGGAATGCGGGCGAAATTCCAGTGGTCCCCATGTTGTCTTTTCTCATCCAACACTCTCTGCACAAATTCCTGTCCCATATCAGTGAATTCCACATATTCAAGATCTGTCAAGTGCTGGATGCCCACAGGCACCTCCCCCATTGATTTGCAGCCCCATACATTCAAGTGTTGGAGAAGTGGCATGGATCCCTTCTCTACTCTCACCCTTTTCAATGCTCTCATTCTCGCTAGGGACAATTTCTTGAGCCTCTGAAAACCTCCAGCCCTAAACCTCAATTCTTCCCCTTCATAAGCACAATCCATTAATATCCCTTGTAAATTGGGCAAATGTTCAAGACATTCAAGTGGATCCTCCCCTAATCTGCTCCATCTAAGATTTATTCTCGTGAGTGCACTAAGACTAGTTATCCACTGCGGTATCTTTTTTAAACATCCACGCAGCTCAAGAGTCCGAAGAGATGGAAATGTAAAAGGAGAAAGATCAAAATAATCCAAGTCAATCAACTCCTCCTCCTTAAATCCACCAATGACTAGTGAACAAAGATTAGTGAACTTTGCGAGGGAAGAGCAGAGCTCCCTACAATCTTCTCGTCTTAGCTTTGTTATGCCTAATTTCTGCAATTGACTTAGTTTTCCTATTTCTCTCACTACTTTTATATCGTCCACATCTATATGGCAAAGCTTTTGCAAATGCACCAACTGTCCTATCTCATATGGAGCCCTAAAGCTCTGTATAAAATCAAACGGATAGTAAAAATCCTCTCCTTCATTTTTATACAAATACACCAAGAGATTTCGGAGTCTTTGGAGCTTTAGGATTTCAGTGGGCAGTTCTGTTACCATAGTTCTCTTGAGATCTAATGTCTCCAATTTCATCAGATTTCCAATTGATTTTGGAATGACCTTCACTTGTGTATCTCTTAGGCAGAGGAACTTGAGATGATACAATTTGAACACTTCACTCGGGATTGTATTCATCGGAGCTCGTCTTAAATTCAACACCGTCAACATCCTACAACCTCCACGCAACACCTTGTCTAACATTGGTAACCAATCTGAATCTACTAAGCCTATAAAGAGAAGCGAACGGAGATGCTCAAACCTGTAGCCTACTTCTGTGAAATTGATACAACTATGAAGTGCTAGACGTCGAATTCTCTCAGCCCACTGCATTTCTCCTCCACTATAAACGACTGCTATGTCCTGATCTCTAACCTTTGAAATAACATACTCTCGCACTAGATCATGGATGCGAAAGTTTCTGAACTTTCCATCTATATTTGTTTCCACCACTTGTATCAGACTTCTATTCACCAGCTCATTTAAATAGCCCTCAGCAATTTCGGTTATTGTCTTTCCTTGTTTTGCCTCAACAAATCCTTCTGCTATCCACAAACGTATTATGGTAGCCTTCTCGATCACTTCATCTTCTGAAAAAATACTCAGGTACAAAAAACAAGCTTTCAGATAGTATGGCAAGTCGTAAAAACTGAGGGACAGTAATTTCGACATCCTCTGTTGATCATCTCTAGCAATTTCAGAACCCAGGCAACGATAGAACATTTCCCATTCTTCCTTGTTATTCTTGGTAGAAAGAAGACCACCAATTACAACAATCGCAAGCGGCCAACCCTCACATCTCTTTAAGATGCTTTCAAAGATTTCCTCTAAATAAGGTGAACATGAGGATTTTCCTGGAAATGCCTTTTTGTAGAATAAACTCCCTGACTTGTCTACGGATAAAGGCTTCAAAGTGTAGACATGACCATTAGTCTCACTACAAGCAGCGTTGCCTATGGTACTAAAGCGCGAGGTGATGATGATGCAACCCCGACCATGGGTTGTGCTTCTTGGAAATGCGTACCTTACAGCCTCCCAGACATCGATTCTCCAAACATCATCAAGAACAATTATGTAGTTCTTATTCTGGAGAAACTTGAGAATGAACTCTCTTTTATCATTATCATTCATGGCTTCCAATCCCGGAGGTGGTGGCTGCTTGACATGCTCCACAATTTTTTTAATTATGTCTTCCAAAATAATTCCAACCTTGAAGGACTCTGAAACAGTGATCCACGCACGATGTACGAAATCCATCTGCATCAATGACGCATCATCATAGACTTTTTTAACTAGAGTGGTTTTACCCACTCCTGCCATACCAACCACCGAAATCACTTTGAGTCCACATTGAATGGCCGAAAGCCACTCGAGAAGTTGTTTCTTTGGTTTTTCAATGCCCACAACATCAACATCTTCCAACAGTAACGCATCGCCTCGACCATCATATGTTGTGTTCGTTGAGTGGTCGGAGGTTGATCCTAAATGAGTGAGAGGATACCTTTGCGACAATGTCCTGTGTCTTTCAAAAGCATCTTCTAATTTGGATTTGATTGTTTTGATTTCAGAAGCTATATGATGTCTAGCTTTCAGACTTTTCATTGAGGCATAGCAGTTGCTCAGACAGCCTTTGAATCCATGTGCATCATGATGGCCAACTCGAAGCATGTAATTATCAAGAACATCTTCAATCTCATAGGCAATTGCTCGCATTTCTCTGATCCATACTTTGAGCAGGGGACCATATTCTTCTTTGGAATCTTCTTTGGAATCAGCGACTCTGAGGAAGGCTCTCATTTCTTCTAGCCTCCCATGAATGAATTCGACTTCTTTTCCAAGTCCTCCAAGCAGCTTATGCTCTTCTTTGAGCAATACTGAAAGTTGGTTAAGCAAAAAGGATATGGCGCTCTCTGCCATCTCAATTCCCTGTAAATGGGGAAAATGATCTTCATTATATATGAAATCTTGATTATTATTATTATTATCAGAAACATTATTTGAGAAAAGCAAATTTGGTGATTCCGATGTTAATTCTGAAACTGATGTGGCGATGTAGATGGAACTTATTATTTTGGCAGCAATTACTATGGCCGAAGATTAATCCACATGTTTTGCGTGTGATGAAAACGAACCATAATAGACAAATTACATCTTAGTCTCTATCATAACTTAAACCAATATTGGAATTTTAAACTACACCAGTTTAACTCACACTGATTTGCCTTTTTTACCCTCGCCTCATACCCTAATTTTTTTAAAACCTTTTTTAAAAAAACAAAAAACAAATATCCTTTAAACTGTGGGTCGACTTGCTTGTTTACATGGGGTGTAAGTGTAGAAGTAACCAAGACATAATTCTAGCTAGTAATTCTGCACCTTTAAGAAAATAAATATATATTAAATTAAAATCTTCATGCTAAACTAGATATATATTATTTAAATATATATTAAGTTAAATAAGTAAATAAATAAAATAAGATAATATCAAATTAATAAAAAATAAAATTTAAATTAAAAATAAAAATTATAATAGAAAAAAAAAAAGAAAAATATAATAGAAAAAATTAGAATGAAGTAGAAATAAAAACAAAAGATGTGCTTGAGATCAATTAATGTTTTGGTGGAATTTTCTTTTAAATCAAATAAAACTAAAAAGAGAAAGAGAACACCAAGAGATCAACTCCACGGCTTAATATAATATTATAACTAGTATATATATAGATTATTATAAATATATTATTTTGTTACAATATAATATAATTAATTTAAGTAATTATATTACTGGAGTGAATTCTGTTTTATTTTTTTAAGAACTAAAACATTTTTTAGAATCTTTTTTATTAGTCTGATTTTTTTTAAAACTCGTCTCTTAATGATAAACACAAAACTGCATACTTACAAACTTGAGTAGGAGTTGACCAAAAAAAACTTGAGTAGGAGATCTCTAATTAAACTGTAATGAAATTAAATCATTAACTCCACAACTGGTTAGCAGATCTGAAAATCATGTGACCTACAAAATTCTATGCGATATGTCAGAGACTCGGACCATTAACGCCACTACCACAATTAACAAAAATTGAAGGAAATACTAAATTAAACACATATATAAACCCAGATCCAGTTCTCTCTCTTTTCTATTCCCCCCCCCCCCCCCCCCCCCCCCCCCCCCCCCCCACACACACACACACATTGACATTACTCTGTATAAAAGATCAGAGCTAGAATCATAACTTGAAAAAAAAAAAAGTACATGGAGAATTGGTTACCTCTGATAGATCTGAAAATTGATATTTGTTATAACTTCAATAGTTCAATCTGCTCGATTCTTACTGAAATATGTAGAAAGTGAGCTTCGGATGCTATTTAACATTCAAGACGAGTAATAGAGTACTGTTGCGAATAAATGCTACCTACTTTAGTACTTTATCTCTAACCATGTGGCTAGAAATCTTGTTTCCAGTCGTCGTTTACTTCGACTATAATTTCACAATCATTTATCAGCTTTCCTTTTCTTATGATGTAAAAATTTTGGAAAATAAATTATTCATATAATTAGTTAAGTCTAAGTGAATTGAATCTAAATTAAAATATTCTACCAGAAGTCATCACTCACGGGACAACAACAACAAAAAATTTCTAGAGCTAAAAAACTATGGAAAACCAAGAATTTCACACACACACATATATATATATATATATATATATATATATATAGATATAGATATTAGAATGTGCAATCAATTGTCATTCTCAATTTACTGACTTAAATAGTCACATTTTTCTCTGTGGCACTTAACTTACATACAATGTCCTTTAAATCATTTTTGAGGTCATGATTCATTAGCCCAACTGGAAACTTAAGGCAGTTTCAGATGACACTTTCCATTCCTCTAAGATTTGATGCGTTGATTTGGAAAAATAGCCTTAAAATTTTTACAATTAGATTACTGATGAATTCAAAGACACTGCACGTGGTCAATTTGGAAACGCTGCATCTGAAATCCGGTTACTGGCTAAGCACAACATGGACAACAGAATAGTAATTGCAAGCCTTGGGGCTATCCCCTTGTTGGTTAGTCTGCTTCGTTCAACGGACTTGACCGTACAAGAAAACTCGGTTACTGCTCTTTTGAACCTCTCAATAAATGATAATAACAAATCACTGATTGCAAATGCTGATGCAATCGAACCCCTGATTTATGTCCTTGAGACTGGCTCTCCTGAAGCTAAGGAGAATTCTGCTGCTACTCTCTTTAGTCTCTCTGTAATTGAAGAAAACAAAATCAAGATCGGAAGGTCGGGCGCAATCAAGCCCTTGGTTGATTTGCTTGGAAATGGAACTCCTAGAGGCAAGAGAGATGCTGCAACTGCTTTATTTAACCTGTCAATAAATCATGAGAACAAGGCTCGGATTGTTCAAGCAGGTGCAGTGAAATACCTTGTGGAACTTATGGACCCTGCTTTTGGCATGGTTGATAAGGCTGTGGCTGTTTTATCTAATCTTGCCACTATTCACGAGGGGAGGGCTGCGATTGGTCAGGAAGGAGGAATCCCGGTGTTGGTTGAAGTAGTTGAGCTGGGATCAGCAAGAGGGAAGGAAAATGCTGCTGCAGCACTCCTGCAGCTTTGTACCAATAGCAGCAGATTTTGTAATATGGTTTTACAAGAAGGTGCTGTTCCACCATTAGTGGCACTCTCACAGTCTGGGACCCCCAGAGCTAGAGAAAAGGTAAAGTCGTATTTTAGTACGCTTTCTCAGTTTTTTGTTTATATATTTATTTTTTAAAACTGAATATTTATTTAGTACCCGTTTGTGCAGGCTCAGCAGCTTCTGGGCTACTTCAGAAACCAACGACATGGTAATTCTGGGAGGGGTTGAGTTTTTGTTGAACCTTTGGTGAAGTAGCATTTATTGGAATCGTAAAACTGTCTTCTGTGTGTAAATTCTGTGGTGTGAGTAACCATTGGAGATCTTAATCTTGTCTTCTTTACTTTTGCCTTTTTCTTAAAAGAAAATTTGTAGTCTTTTCGTTATATTGGAAAAAGGATATTATATATTAATTTATAAGAGATTGGGACCGAGTATTTGGACAACACCTTGTATTCGTTTGTAAAAAAGAATAATACATGTAAGTTTTTTTATAGAGTAGATTTGGTTAAAGCTGTTGGAAATTTTGGTGAGAATTAATCCTTCTACACTATTGCAGTTTTGCTCGCATACTTGAGTTACCTGGAAGTTGTGTATTTGTAGGTGTAAGATAGTGTAAAGATCCTAGGGGTAACTGTTAGTATGTTCATCCGTTTCACCGTTTGTGTGTTATTTTTCATGGAAGTAGTGTGGGTTTTTTTCTAATTTTGGTGTGCTTTTTTTGGGATATTATACTTTTGGTATATTTTTTGGGTGTATTGTAACTTTGGGGTTTTTCGTTTTTTGAAAAAGCGGAATCACTATAGTGAATAGTAATTTCGCTTTTTTAAAAAGCGAATTTAACAAAAAAATTTTTGAATGTGTACTATTCCGTTTTTTTAAAAAACGGAAAATCCCAAAGTTGTAATACACCCAGAAAATAGACCAAAAGTACAATATTCCTAAAAAAAAGTTACTAAATCTAGAAATTCACCAGTAGTGTGCATTTTTTACACTTAAACATCTTTGATTTCCCACTGTGTAATAGGAATTGTTTCAATTAATAATCGATGTTCTTCACTTGAAGTATTGAGGACTTGAGGTAATTTAATAGATCACTTTTTTATGGAAAAAGGGAAAAGAAATGCGAATATTACGTGCCTGGACACATTAATTTGGAAAGTAGCATTAAAATTTCTTATTTTTACGGAATATTACAATTACCAACGGCAGAGTTTACACACGATTCTCGTCAATCAGAAGATCTAAGCCCATGTCCAACATGTCAAAACTCAAAAGCCACGGTACCCATCGGTCGTCACTGTCGCACCTGTGTGCTAGTTCATATGCGGATGTATTCTCACTTCTCTCCGTGTGACGATTTTGTTTTCTCGTATAGATCCATGTGCAGGTGTTTCCATTCCTTGCAATATGGATAATTTTATTTCCCAAACCATATTTAAAAAAACTTATTGTTCAGGAGGATGTCTCAAGTGGGAGGTTCTCAAATCTCAAGCCCCTTGACGTCCCCTCTAACTTCTATCATTTTGCATAAAATACAACACACAAACACAATTCTCGGCTTCGATTCTTTATTCGAATTTCGAACCATTTCACATCCAATAATCGGAGAGGTAGTTTCTACCCTTCACAAATAAATAAAACAGAAACAAACCTGATTCTCATTTCACAATAATTCAACGTAATAATCAAATCTTCTGACTTCTGAAGACAAAGACAGTGCACATGGCCAATTTGCCCTTTTCCTAATAAATTATAGTATCTTTCTGTTCAACTACAAACTATAATATCTAACTTCAACTTCATTGCTTTCAACAATCCCACACCACTCAATATGTTTAAGTGTTGGATTAACAGCATTTGCTGTATCATCTATGTGAAAAACCTTTAACTACGCCAATGGCGACAACGGAATCCCATCCGAAACCAACATACAAGTAACTACCCGGGTTTCAGACTTATCAGTTTCCATAATCCATTCTCTCTCTTCCTGTCTTCATTACAGTCAGAGACGAAGCCAGGATTTAAGATAAGGGGGGGCGAAAATTAAAATATACAAAATTAAGGGGGCGAAATTTTAATTTTGAGGGGGGCGAAAATATAAAAATCTCAAAATATATATACAATTTAAAAAAAAAAAAAAAAATTAGGGGGGGCGGCCGCCCCCCCATGCCCCCCCCCTAGCTCCGCCCATGATTACAGTGAGAGAAACTGAAGTAATTTGAAGGCCGATTAAAAGCCCATAAGATCAACCTTCTGAGAAGAGCGGAATTTTTTGATTCATCGGGGGGATTAAAGTATGGTCGGAATTTTCTCGAGATTTTCCGTCAGGGGTCATCGCAGGGCTCAAAGTGCAATCGTGAGCATCATCTCTCTCTCTCTCTCTCCAACTGTGTGATTCTTGTGATTTATTCTATTTGGGTAGATCTGTCTATATATCTGCTCAGTTAATCTGTTTGTCAATTGCTCATATTGTTGATCTTGTTCATGCTTTTCGGGTAGTTGGAGAGTTGGGATTATTTGGAACTTTCTGAGTTATTGTTGCTTATTCATTATCCAACGGGGATTTAAGATTTGCTACTGTTCTTGCCCCTTTTGAATGTTTAACGAGCTTTGTCAATGTAACATCCTCTTCTATTGAAATTGATTGCTCTTTGCTGAATGGTGAGTATTAGTACATCAGAAGGCTTCTTATGGTTTAGTGATTCCCCTGACTTATTGCCTTATCAATTCTTGAAACTTCATTCTTTGCTTTCGTTGGATACAAACTGATTACTATTGAACTTTGTTATGTGCTAATATTGTACTTTTCCTCGTCTAAAGGATGAACACGAAGCATTGCCACCTCGCTCAGAAATGATAACAGCTGCAACCTCAGCTGCAGCGACATCTGCTGGTCCCCATGGGATTGAAATTGCCATTGAATTTAAGCCTGTTGAAAGGCCGACTGAGCCTCTTGATAACGGTCAACCAATCCAGTGTCCTTTCCCGGAGCCTTCCATCCTTAATGTAAGCTTCAATATATAGAGATGGATATTATGATGCTGCTTTTTGAATATTAATTCTCAGATTGAACTTCGAAAACTTTACCTACCTGATTAATTTTCAGATTGGACATTTGCACCAATGAGTCAAATACTTGATTATTCACCGTGCTAAAAGCATCTAGCTTCGTTTCGATGATGATCAGGATGGAAGAATATGGAAGGAGAGAGTATCTTCCGGTGGTCAAAGGAGGGTGGATATGCAGCCTGTCATGCAGGAGCAAACCAAAGGGGACGAACCTGAGAGTACTTTTTCAAGAAAACCTCCGCTCCCTTCTAACCGGTTTATTCTGCCATCAATAAGTGCCCCTGAACATAATATTCTAAAATTACTTGACTAGTGTACGTAATTCATCTGGAATATAAGCTCAGAGTAACTAGTCTCTCTTGGTCCCTTGGATCATTTTCTCTTTTGTTTTCTTCTTTTGCATAATTAAGTGCTGTATAAATTGCTTGATGATATTCCATTTATCATTTTGTTAGCCTAGTTTTCTTCCTAATACTTGTAATTGTTTCTTCAAGGATAGGACAGAATGTGTAATTTGTTGTGTTTAACTCTTCAAGAAAAGGACAGAATGTGGAATTTGTTGTGTTTAACTGAGTTCATGCGATAGTCATGGGTGATAAATCCGGAATCTGGAAACTAATAATCGTGCACATAATTTCCTCCGCAAATTTGAATTTTGGTTTATTTTAAGGTATATCTGATGGATGATCTAATTGATGTCGGGTAACAGAGATTGGATGAGTTTCTTTTACATCAATGGAGGCGCAAAGTGTTACACATCTGAAGTCTTTCGGAACTAAAATTTCCAAATCTACTGACCTCTAATTAATTAACATTGGACTCAAATTTCTATGGTAGCCAATATTTAAATTTTCCGTTGACAATATCACGAACATAAAGTTGGGGAATGCTGGCGAGATTCCATTGGTCCCCATGTTGTCTTTTCTTTTTTTTGCCATGTTGTCTTTTCTCATCCAACACTCTTTGCACAAATTCCTGTCCCATATCAGTGAAAGCCACGTATTCAAGATCTGTCAAATGCTGGATGCCCACAGGCACCTCCACCATTGATTTGCAGCCCCGCACATACAACTCTTGGAGAAGTGGCATGGATCCCTTCTCTACTCTCACCCTTTTCAATCCTCTCATTCTCCACAGTGACAATGTCTTGAGCTTCTGAAAACCTCCAGCCCTAAACCTCAATTCTTCCCCTTCGTAAGCACAATCTATGAATATGCGCTGTAAATTGGGCAAATGTTCAAGACATTCAAGTGGATCCTCTCCTAATCTGCTCCATCTAAGAAATATTCTCGTGAGTGCACTAAGACTAAGTATCCACTGCGGCATCTTTTTTAAACATCCACGCAGCCCAAGATTCCGAAGAGATGGAAATGTAAAAGGAGAAATATCAGAATAATCCAAGTCAATCAACTCCTCCTCCTTAAATGCACCAATGCTTAGTGAACGAAGATTAGTGAGCTTTGCGAGGGAAGAGCAGAGCTCCCTACAGTCTTCTCTTCTTAGCTTTGTTATGCCTAATCTTTGCAATTGTCTTAGTTTTCCTATTTCTCTCACTACTTTTATGTCGTCCACATCTATATAGCAAAGCTTTTGCAAATGCACCAACTGTCCTATCTCATATGGAGCCCTAAAGCTCTGTATAGAACCAAACGGAAAGTAAGCATCTTGATCTTTATAAAAATACACCAAGAGATTTCGGAGTTTTTGGAGCTTTAGGATTTCACTAGGCAATTCCATCACCATGGTTCTCTTGAGATCTAATGTCTCCAATTTCATCAGATTTCCAATTGATTTTGGAATGACCTTCACTTGTGTATCCCTTAGGCAGAGGAACTTGAGATGATACAATTTGAACACTTCACTCGGGATTGTATCCATCGGAGCTTGTCTTAAATTCAACACCTTCAACATCCTACAACCTCCACGCAACACCTTGTCTAACATTGGTAACCAATCTGAATCTACTGAGCCCATAAAGAGAAGAGAATGGAGATGCTCAAACCTGTAGCCTTCTTCTGTGAAATTGATACAACTATGAAGTGCTAGACGTCGAATTCTATCAGCCCACTGCATTTCTCTTCCATTGTAAACGACTGCTATGTCCTGATCTCTAGCCTTTGAAATAACATATTCCCGCACTAGATCATGGATACGGAAGTTCCTTGACCTTCCATCTACATTTGTTTTCACCACTTGTATCAAGCTTCTATTCACCAGTTCATTTAGATAGCCCTCGGCTATTTCGCTCATTGTCTTTCCTTGTTTTGCCTCAACAAATCCTTCTGCTATCCACAAACGTATTATGGTAGCCTTCTCGATCACTTCATCTTCTGAAAAAATACTCAGGTACAAAAAACAAGCTTTCAGATAGTACGCCAAGTCGTAAAAGCTGAGGGATAGTAATTTCGACATCCTTTGTTGATCCTCTCCAACAATTTCAGAACCCAGGCAGTGATAGAACATTTCCCATTCCTCCAATTTGTTATTCTTGGTAGCAAGAAGACCACCAATTACAACAATAGCAAGTGGCCAACCCTCACATCTCTCTAAGATGTTTTCAGAGATTTCCTCTAAATAAGGTGGACATGAGGATTTTCCTGGAAATGCCTTTCTGTAGAATAAACTCCTTGACTTGTCTCCGGATAAAGGCTTCATAGTGTAGACATGACCATTAGTCTCACTACAAGCAGCATTGCCGATGCTACTAAAGCGCGAGGTGATGATGATGCAACCCCGACCATGGTTTGTGCTTCTTGGAAATGCATACCTAACAGCTTCCCAGGCATCGCTTCTCCAAACATCATCAAGAACAATTATGTAGTTCTTATTTTGGAGAAATTTGTGAATGAACTCTCTCTTATCATTATCATTCATGGCTTCCAATCCTGGAGGTGGTGGCTGCTTGACATGCTCCACGAGTTTTTTAATTACGTCTTCCAAAACAATTCCAACCTTGAAGGACTCTGAAACAGTGATCCACGCACGATGTTTGAAATTCATCTGCACTAATGACTCATCATCATAGACTTTTTTAACTAGAGTGGTTTTACCCACTCCTGCCATACCAACCACCGAAATCACTTTGAGTCCACATTCAACGGCTGAAAGCCACTCAAGAATCTGTTTCTTTGGCTTTTCAATGCCCACGACATCAACATCTTCCAATAGTAACGCATCGCCTCGACCATCATATGTTGTGTTCGTTGAATGGTCGGAGGTTGATCCTAAATGAGTGAGAGGATACCTCTGCGACAATGTCCTGTGTCTTTCAAAAGCATCTTCTAATTTGGATTTGATTGTTTTGATTTTAGAAGCTATCTGATGTCTAGCTTTCAGACTTTTCATTGAGGCAAAGCAGTTTCTCAGACAGCCGTTGAATCCATGTGCATCACGATGGCCAACTCGAAGCATGTAATTATCAAGAACATCTTCAATCTCATAGGCAATTGCTCGCATTTCTCCGATCCATACTTTGAGCAGGGGACCATATTCTTCTTTGGAATCTTCTTTGGAATCAGCAACTCTGAGGAAGGCTCTCATTTCTTCTAGCCTCCCATGAATGAATTCGACTTCTTTTCCAAGTCCTCCAAGCAGCTTTTGCTCTTCTCTGAGCAATACTGAAAGTTGGTTAAGCAAAAAGGATATGGCGCTCTCTGCCATCTTGTCCGGTCAAAGCCAATTTTGCTTCTGCAGCCTGTATGGGGCAAAGTGTTTAATCTTCAAGCAATAAATCTCGGTAGAAAAGCAATCTTTATAGATAGATAAGTATCTGTATATAAGATTAATTTAATTTTAGGATAAAAAACATTAATGTAGAAATATTATTTATTTATTTATTTATACTTTAATTTCCTGCAATGCATTACTTATCATTTGTCTTTTTTTCCTGGTTTTAGTCTCTTATAAGATTATATATATTTCTTCTGTATAAAAGTTTTATGGTTGACTATCCCACGTTGGACAATGATTAAATTATATGCTAGTTAATAAATGTAAATCCAACCCTCAGCTCATGATCTAACTTTTGAGGTGAGTTAGACCAAACATCATAAACTTTCACATTTATATCCATGTTTTTATAATTCTTTGAATTTTTTTGTTTGTTTGTTTGGTTTTTGTTCTTTATATCATATGTGTTTTTTTTTTTCGTTTTTGTTGGATTAATTTTTTATTTGTTTTGCTCTATTTCTTTTTTCTTTCTTTTTGCACTAAATTGATGCGATCAACGAATTCTAAGACTAAATACATATTATTTATGTGAATGACAAAGTCCATTAAATTGTTTATTTTATTTTCCCCAATATACTCGTATCCTATGGTTTCGCAAATATATATTTTAATGAACTCAGTATTCTTATGGCTTTCTTCATCACACTTTTGAAATTATTTATTCGTTTCTTTGATATTTTAATGAATGATTATTTTTAAAAATATCAATTTACCATGTTATGTTGTGTCGGATATTTCTTACAAAGAAAAATTAGAAAAAAAGAATCTATTTTGTATTCATATCACCGTGCTCGTACATCATAACTTTGATAATATTATATTTATATATATTTTTTTGTTTGTATATATATATATATATATATTTCAATGACTTCCTAGTTACTAAATTGAAAAGTTTTGTCAGTTTGCTTATTTGGTAATCATTCGATATCTGATTTTCCATATTTAATATTTGCCTTAAGCACAGACTATGGTGAGAAAACACGAACATTTCGTGACATAGATATAATACAAATGATATGAATTTTCTAAGTTAGAAATTTTCGGCATGATATAAAATAATATTTTTAAAATATCGATGATGTCCCCCAAATATTTGTTTGGGCTTTGCATATTGTTACACAACTTCTGAATTTGTCTGATCCTGTCACTTAATCTTTTTTATTTGTGTGTTTTTACCCATGAAAGCATTTCCGACCGACTCAAATAAATCCATTGGAATTATTTTTACTTCAATTCTCAGTAATTTTTTTAATTTCTCACACTAATAAATTACCTATCACACACTTTTCAAGATTCCAAACAAAATTTTGAACGTTGAATTGGTTCAGGATCAAAGACAAATATGTGAGCCTAAGATAGAAGTATTTGTTGAATAATTAATGAGTGCATAAAGTTCGCAAACGATGAAATAAATTTTAAATAATAAATTGATAAAAAAGTCCTACAGAATATCAATTTGATTTGGCGAATTGAATACATTTAATTATTAGAAGTGAATAATAGAAAGTACTAAAATAAATTTTATATCTAATATATTCATCAATTATTTCTCGATTCAAAATAATCATTTCAAAAATTTTCATATTAAAATGCCAGCTGTATAGAGTCTTGCCTTAACTATATTTTAAAGATTTCGATTTTTTTTTTTTTTTCATAGGCACACCCAAACAGAATTCGAATCCATGACCTTGAAAAATAAATTCATTAACCACTTGAATCAACCATGACATCTTTAAAACATTTAAAAAGATCATAACAATTTTTTGTTTAAAACATATATAGTCTCCTTAGAAACTTAAAATCGATTTATATATATTTAAGAGAAAAAAAAAAATTCTCATCCGTACTTTGACCGTTTTTACAATTTACCATCTCGCTCAATTTTTGTTGTAAATCGCCATCTGAACTTTACATTTTTTACAAACCGCCATCTAAACTTTTGTTTTGGTGGTTTGGGTGAAAATACAACTGACGTGGTGCATTTCTAAACATGCCATGTGTTAAGTTTTTTGGTCAAAACCACCATTAGATGACGGTTTGTAAAAAATGTAAAGCTCAGATGGCGGTTTACAACAAAAGTTGGGCGAGATGGTAAATTGTAAAAACGGCCAAAGTACGGATGAGAAATTTTTTTTTTTCTCTATATTTAAATATTTTTCAGAAAAAATATTTCTTCAATTGTAATATTTCTACAATTATTGTTCCTGGATTTTAAGGTGTGAATGATAATGGAGTGTTACTTTAAATCTTGAAAGCTTAAAAAATAATAACATTACTAAATCTTCACAGGTTTAAAAAAAAAACAAAAAAAAAATGGAAGTTCCTACACGTAAATTAGCAGTGCAAACAAAATTGGTACATCATTAAATATTGAGAATTCCCTACTTCAGTTGTCACAATGAGCGCTGCTCGCTGTCACCACTACCATTCCCGCCCCCCATCAATCATTTCTACTACACTGTTTCTTAAAGATCTTTTCATCCTTGCTATACCTGCATCTCACTATTCTTTCCTTATTTCTGACGTTAGCTGTTGCCACCCGCTTTGCTATAGCTGTTAGCTATATCTAGGGCTGTCAATGGGGCGGATTTTAATCCGTATTCGATCCGAATCCGATCCGAATTTTATCATATTCGTCCGATAAAAAAGTTCGATGAATCACATCCGATTATAAATATTCGTTATCCGAAATAAATGGATCGGATATGGAATTAAGGAATCCGATCCGTTAAAGATTCGAATCCGATTTTTTTATAATATTTTATTAAATTAATTATTTTATTAGTAAAGAATATTAAATAGAATAATTAAAATTAAAATTTGCACATATGTTCACTATAAATAATAATAAAATTTAAATTATTTATTCTAAAAAATATGTTTTTCTTTATTAAAAATCTTAAATTAACCTATTTTAAATGCATATACACAAAATCATTAAAGAATTCATCAAGTAATAATTATTTGTTAAATATTATATATTTATATTTATATTTTATTTATTTATTTCTTTATAAAAAAATTTAAATTTTATTGTTAATCGGGTCGGATCTTTTATCGGATCTGACCCGACCCGTTAACATACGGACTTGGTATTAATGAATCCGAATCCTATAGGATTCGGATCCGGTTATCGGATCTTCTTGTCGGATTTGGATCCGAAATTTCCTGATCCGACCCGTTGACAGCGCTATAATATCTAAGGTTTAGTTTTTTTATTTTTACAATGTTTAGAGTTTGAATCTCCCCGTTTTGAGAATTTACGTGTTTTTGGGTTTCTTGTTTTGAGAATTTCTATTTTTCATCTGGTCATTTGCTAAGGATGCAATGTGTATGTCTCGATTTTAATTTCATTCTTTTTGGTACTTTATTATGTTATATGATTGATTAATCATAATATTATCTCTTTGAATTTGAAAAAAATATTGAAAACATTTAAGAATTTCAATGATAATTTTTGCCATAAAAAATTGTAAAAGCTAGCAGGTTAGTTGTTGATCCAACTGATTACAAGCATTGTATATTTGTATGTTTCTACCATAGACGCCTAATATGCTAACATATCACAATGGACGCTAGGGAAAAAAATAAATACCCTAAAAACAGAACAAACATCATAATTTGAAGAAGTTCATTGGGTTACCTCTGATATATAGATGTCAAAGATGAATGGTAGTAAGAAAAATATCTTTCCAATGGGACATACTTCTACTTAAATAATATTATTGAGTTTGAGTTTTAATAATTTATTTGAAATTTTTTGATTTATAAATGGTTCTTTTTAAAAAAAAAAAAAAAATTTACGTTCAAGTTAAATTAAAAGTGACAAAATCCTTCAATTTTAAATTATATACATTTATTTCAATTTTATTTTCAATATTTGAATTTTGTTCAATGCCGAATTGTATTAGTGTATATATGGTTTTAATTATAGAAAGATTTAAAAGTTAGATCGATAATTTTTTTAATTTTAAATATATGAAATTCGTTATTGGTCTCTGTTTTTCTTTAAAGTTTTATATATTTTTTATTATAAGATAAGAAATATCTATTGCATTTAGTTTCTTACATATGGTATATTCTACTTATTAAAATTTAGTATTTTATAGTATCTTAGTTTTATCTCAATTTTGGTTATTTCATATTTCTTAAGTTGTTAACTTTTATCATTTTTCTAAAATATGCAACTTATTTTAATTTTATTATTTATTATCACACAATGCAACATATAATTAGAATATTTGGATGAAGTAATTTTATATTTTCATGTTTCTTTTTATAAAAATAGGTGACATTTTTTTGTTTTGAAAATATAGAAGATCTTGTATGTTTATATTTAACCTCCGCAATATATTTTTTTCCATGAGAACCTCTATGGCATTTCTAAATTATTTTGATTATTTTTTATTTCATTAAAATGAAAAAAATTAAATGCAATAATTTTTGCCTTATTCTTTTTATTTATAGCAACCGTGACTTTTAATATTCACGTAGTAGTAAAATTATATTATAAATTTTGTCGATTTATTATTAATTTAAATTTCAAATTATTTTTTAATTTCCGTGGGGCTAGTAATAGAATTTGCAGAACTACTAAACCTTCGTGGGTGAAAATAGAAGAAAAGAAACGGAAAATTCCCGAAAACTCCCCAAATGATAAGTCAAATTCCTCTTAACTCCCCATTTTAAAAAATGATGTATAAAAACTCAAGAATCACGTATTTAAATCCTCAAATGATGTATTTGAAAATGGGTAGTATCTAAATCCCAGAATCGCGTATCTAAAACCCCAAATGATGTATTTGAAAATGGGAAGTAAAAAGGAACTTCCCAAACTCATGGGGAGTTTTTGGGAAGTGCCCCAAGAAGGAATTTTCGACATATAAAATAGAACGCGCATTTAAAATTGGTTGATAAGAGTTTTTTTCGCTGTCGACCGATGCTCGCTGCCACCAGCACGGACTCTCCCATCACTCATCAGCTCACTGATCTTTTCGTCGCTGACCTTTAGCTATTGTCGCCCGCACTGGCACTGCAACTCTTAAGTTTTAGTGTTTTTTAATTTTTAGTTTGTCTCTTATACTGGACTCTCAATCTCTCGTTATCAGAGTTTTGTGACCCAAGTTTCTGGTGAGTTTCTATTTTTGTGTCTTGAGATATTAATTTCGGTTTTTTATTTTTAATAGGAGCTATATGCCTCAAAAACCCTGTGTTTTATTGAAAATGCAGAAAAGACCCTGATAAAAAAAAAATAGTTAAAAAAACCTTGCGTTATAAATCATTTGCTCACCGCCCCTTAAACCTATTTGTTCAACAAAATCGTGTAAATTTCCTAATATACCCTTACATATATATATGCCCGAAAAACCCTGTGTTTTATTGAAAATGCACAAAAAACCCTGACGACAAAAAAAAAAAATAAAAAAAATTAGTTACTTGAAATATTTAATTGATGTTCATAATATTTGGGACGTATTTGTAATATTTAATTTTAATATTGGTATTTACAACATATTACTTATTTATTTTATATAAACTTTTAAAATTTATAATAATAACAACGTATTATTCAATTGTTGTTTATCATGTTTGGAGAATTTTTATAAAATTAATTTACAACTTATTGCACAAAAAAAAAAAAAAACAATATTTACAACATATTATTTATTTATTTTATATAAACTTATAAATTTATAATATTTTATAGAAGTAAAATTCATATTATGTCTTAATTAAAAAAATCGTACGTTAATTAATTATCCTTCATAATATTTGGGACATATTTTTAATATTAGTATTTACAACATATTACTTATTTATTTTATATAAACTTTTAAAATTTATAATAATGACAACGTATTATTCAATTGTTGTTCATCATGTTTGGAGAATTTTTATAAAATTAATTTACAATTTATTGCACCAAAAAAAATAATATTTACAACATATTATTTATTTATTTTATATAAACTTATAAATTTATAATATTTTATAGAAGTAAAATTTATGTTATGTCTTAATTAAAAAAAATTGTACGTTAATTAATTATCTAATTGTTTGCTAATTAAATAAAAAAATATTATTTAAATTAATTATCATTGTGGGATAGGCCTAATTTTTAAATTTCATGTGCAGGGTTTTTTATGCATATTTCAAGTAATAGGTGGTTAAACAAAAAATTAATTCTGTAAGGGTATTAAAGTCATTATACAGTCTAAAATAGTGTCATAAGACTTAAATAATCACAGTCAACGCGCGTGTAAGCCAAACACATGGCTTAGGGTTTTCGGTGCAAAGAAAAACAAATATAAGGTTTTTAGAGATAATTTTTTTTTCACAGGGTCTTTTCTGCATTTTTGATAAAACACAGGGTTTTTGAGGCATATAGCTCTTTTTAATAGTTTGATACCAATTGTGTGGCTCACCCGTTTAATACCCTAACACAGTACAACGGACACTGAAAATAAAACCCTAAACAACCAAAAATTAATAGACCATAATCTGAACAATTGTATAAGTTCATGGAGAAATGGATTACCTCTGATATATAGACGTTGAAGATGATGCTCCGTAAATCAGTCTTCTCTCGATCCTAACCGAAATTGCTGTAGAAATTGCTCACTGATTAATATCTGCTCTTTCTAAAAACACCAAAGGAAGACGAGAAAGGTAATAAGGTAAAGTTGGAGAGCTTTTTAAATTACAAAATGATATGGAAGAAAGAGAGAGATGCCTTCTGTATATAATTACAATCAACTTTTTATTAAACTAATGAAATCCGCATTGGATGCTCTAGCCCGCCTTCTTTCTTTCGATGCCTTTTAAAAAAAAATTGCAATTTTTATCGAACTTTGTATAAAGTGTGGCAGTGCGTGTACTTTTCATTTACCACTTTAGTACCCAATCTTTAAAATTTCATTTACCACTTTAGTATTCAATCTTTAAAATTTAAGGGTTTAATACTCAATCTTTGATTTTTTTGTTCAATTTAGTACCCAATTTTAAATCTGCAAAATGTTGCGGCCAAGATGAATTTTTAAGGGCAAATCAGTAATTTTAAATTTTCACCCAATAAAAAATTTAAAAACAAAAGAAAGAGAAAAAGAAAAAAAACCCCTTTCGAACAATCTGCTTTGCATTGGAATTTAATTTGATTTTATGTGTAATCACAAAGTCCACCAGCGACCGCCGCCCCAGGTCCGCCGTGCTTCTCCGCCCATGCCTGCCGTTTCTCGACATCTTAGCTCTCAACCTCCCCATCTCCCTCTTGGAGTCCTTCTACCTCGTAGCACAGAATTTTCGCCATTTCCTCTACATCTTCGCGCCTGAATATCCTTCGTCTTCTCGCGCCATGAACCCTTCACCATCCTCAATTACGACGTCGTAGTGCCCCTCCACGGTGTTTTAAGGGCAATAGAAGATTCTCTCAAAGATTCCTCCTACGTTGCGTTGCTAAACGTTGTTAAGGGCAATAGAAGATTCTCTCAAAGAAAAAATTAGGGTTTTTGATGATTTGGTGCATTTTTTTTTAAATTGTAGTTATGATTTAGAAATTGCAATTAACTATTGCCATTGTTGTGGTCAGGAATGTTGGATTGATTACAAGCTTGTATTTTGTCTCACCAATCTCAAACTCCTCTTCTTTTCTCACTTGATTTCTTCATGCCCTTCCCCAATCTTTCGGATTTGGTGTGTCCGCTGTGATTGTTTCACAACCTTTCAAATCTATGGGTGTGTGTGTGTGAGATTTGGTGTGCTGATATGTGTGTGTGATTTTGTGGTTGTGTGTGGTGGTGCGATTTCGGTGGTGAGTGGCGAAGAAGGCGGGGGTGGCAATGGTGGTGCAATTCTCATATGTGTGCGGACAATGGTTATGGTAGAGCGACTTTGAGGAGAGTGTGTGTGCGATGGTGGTGGTGTTGGGATTCTGGTGGTGTGAAATAGGCGGTGGCGGTGGTGCAAAGTTGGCGGCGGCGGCGAGGCTGATGTGAAGATAAAGTTCTTTTCCGTTTTCTTTTTCTTTTGTTTTTAAATTTTTTATTGGGTGAAAAATTAAAATTACTGATTTGCCCTTAAAAATTCATCTTGGTCGGAATATTTCGCCGGATTTTAAAATTGGGTACTAAAGTGAACAAAAAATCAAAGATTGGATATCGAATCCTTAAATTTTAAAGTTTGGGTACTAAAGTGCAAATCACCCCAACTATTGGGTGAAAAAAAAGTTTAACCCCTACTGAAATACAAATTGGACAGAATTGTCACGTGATTTTATGATTTTGTCGACTAAAATATTCCTTAATCCTCTACTTAATTACAATATATAAGCCTTTTATATTAAACTAATGAAATCCCCATTGGATGCTTTAGTCACCCGCTCCCCCTCGCTTTCATCGATATGCTTTTAGGGAAAAATGTAAGTTTAATCGGACGACAGTGCGCCAGTGCGTTTACTCTTAATTATTTACTAAAACTCAATTTTGATAGAATTGTCATGTGCATCGTTTAGGGGCTTCACTTAGGTTTTCTAACACTATAATTTTATTTTTCCCTAAATTAATATATATTAGTTTTAATATATATATATATAATTTTCTACAACTGAATACACTCGAAATTCGCACCCTATTTGCATACTCGATTTTTTAAGATTGTTTTACTCAAGCCAGCTCAAGGAACATAAATCAAAATTCTATCAAGAAAGCTACAAAAGATTCAGGTAAATAGTAACATTAAGAAAATTATTGCTTTTCTTTTTTGTATATTTATTATATAATTAATTAATATACAGCAAGATTCTTTTTGTTAATTTAGCATAGCATATTAATTTGATTAACGGGCGTTTCACTGACTTAATTAGAAACTTAGAGTTCGGTAAGAAAATTACATTTTAATGATCGTGTTCAAGTATTGCAGAACTAATACATTTTAATACTGAATAAGTAGAATAGAAGCCGTTTTGGAAGAAAATCTAAAAAACAAACACAAATAATGATGTGAATAGAGAATTTGTTACCTCAAAACAGATTTTTAGACGGATAATCAATAGCAAATCAGTCCTCAAACTTCAGATCCTCAGGAAAACAGCTGTAGAAATTGGTCGACATATCTACGATGCCAAAAAATTGCAGACTTGTGTGTGTTCTTGGGTAGCATCAAACTTGGTCTAAGTCGTCCCTCATATTAGTTTTAGATGCTCGATCCTATTGGCTATTACAGTTCAACTAAATTGACAACATTATATTAAATTACATAATGATGTGGAAGAAACAGTCTTCTCTCCCACTTGTTTGATATTTCGTGGCTTCTTTCTAACCACCTTCATATTGTAATATTTACCATAAACTATATGTACTAAATTAATGAAATTAATTTCCACAGGGGTTCCTTTCCTGATAGCTTCCTACCTTGGATGGTTTTGGTAATGATTAGGAGGCTTTTGCTGAAATAATACTTTATTCAAAATAGTTTAATAAAATAATATTTATTCTAAAAGTTTTAATATTTTGCTAGTAATCGCTGAAGAGTCTAGCGATTATAAGAAAAATTTTATTTTTTATTTTAAAGTCTTTTTACTAATTGTAAAAGTGACCCCAAAGTTTCTTTATTTATTTTGGAAAGTATATGAGTTAAAATTTTCTTTTATAGAGGTCCAAATATTTTTAATTAGGTCCATTAATTTCTCTTTCTTGTATCTTTTTCACAAATTTATTGTTTATATGATTTATTATTTTTTCTTGTTCCTTTATACCTTGTATAATTGTATACTTATTCAATACCTCTTTATTTATAATTCGTTCATAATTTTTCTTGTATATTTTTTCCTTTTGTAAAGATGTTTCTAAATTTATTCCAATTTGTTTAGTATTTTTTATATTCATAGTTGTCTTTATCTGTTGTTTTCTTTTTGTTATACTATCAATTGATACTTTTTCTGAGTCATTTTCCATAATGCTTTGATAACAGAAGTACTCTAAAATTCATCCTATGATTCATAAAACACACAAATAATTTGTAAAAATTTTATTACCTCTCTTTATCTCCTTCCTCTTCTACAACTCTGATTTATTGATCCTCCAAGACTCGTCTTCGTTTCTCCTCGGTTAGCCCTTCTTGTTCCAAAAGTCCTCACAGCTTCATGCTTTCACGGACATCCAACTGGAAACAGACTTCAACCTCCAACGGAAAACCTCACTACGGCTTATGAGTTTCAACAAATGATTTGTAGGAGTAGACTGGAGTAAAAAGATTTAATAAATCTCTTAACAAAGTATTTATCTCGTGTCTATGAAAAGGAGAATTTTATTTCCTTCAAAAAGGTTTATTCAAACATGATATATTCTGAAAAGGAAAAGATTTATTTGGAAATACAACACTCAAAAGCTTAAAGACTCGAAACACTCAAACAATTTTACATATGACTTTCTGAATTCAAGACAAGGTGTCTATCACCATACAAGAGCATTCTATTTATAGACTATATTCTTGCGACTGTTTGGACTTGAAATTTTTATTTGGAATCCGCTGCTTTATCCTTCAACGATCCAGATCTTGCCGACACTTTTCTATGGTTGAGATTCTGCCGTCACTTTTATCTGCCACTTGATAATTGGAGTATGACGTCATGGCATTCGTCATTTCCTTGCTGATGTATGTGCTTACATTACTGATGGTTACAACCCATCATCTTGCAAGCTTCTTGTCTAGTCTCTGCAGTGCAGAAAAATTCATGTTTTTCAAATTTATTTATGAATTCCATTAAAAGAGGAGAGCTTATTTTTCCTCCTTTGGTGAGTAGAATCCAATTTCCTTTACTCATCAGCGTTTCAAACTTATATTTGTACAAATTTTCTGCAACGCTGTGAATAGCTTTTATTCCCAAGGCACGCCTTTGGACTATCCATTCTTTAGTAACTTGGATCTTCCTTAACGGTTTATTTCCTTGCTCAAGCTTTATGGTGTCAGAAAGGTGGTCTGCAGTGATCATGAAGAAAGCTTCATGCCATATATGCTTCTCTGGTTCTGGAGATATGGTATAGAACTTGAGAACCACCTGTCTTCCTCTGGCAAATTTACTGATTTGAGATTTTAGGGTATCATCAAATCTGGATATTTCCTTGAGATCTTTACTTGGGTAGATTATATCAAGGAACCCAAAACAAGCATATCTATAAACTGCTTCTGGGCATGCTCCCATTATGCAAGTCAACCTCGGATATATATTCTTGCCTTTAGAGAAGAATATAGTGTCTGTATTTTCCATACTATAGACTTCATCAACTGTATGAACATACATATGTTCCCATTCAGTGTTAGGAACATATTTTTCTATTTCTATCTTTATTTCCTTTGAAGAAGGCTCTCTTTCCAATTTTATTTCAATGACTGAGGGAGCTTTATTTTTTGCTTCTTCTTTATTTTTCTCGCCAGATAACTCAGTCTCATTTAATTTTATTGACTCAAATTTCTCAATATATTTTTCTAACCTTTGAGTCACTTTATTTACCTTTTCCAGATTTTCAGTTACCAAATCTATCAATGGAGGGAGATTTTTATATAGATATTGTTCAAGAACCACAGTTCCTTCATAGAGATCTTCAGCCATGCTGTTGATATATGAGATCTCTTCTTTTATTTCAGAAATATCAATTTTATCCTCCATCTGTAAAAGAGAGAAAGGTTTATTAAATTTCTTTTTAAGATTTTCCATAAGTGATTTTTGGGAAATCACCACCCATTAACGGATTTGATTTTGTCTTTACCATCTACCGTTTGAGATGGACTAGATATATGCATACCCATATATTGGTCTTATAAGTTTCTATAAGTGATTTTTGGGAAATCACCACCCATTAACGGATTTGATTTTGTCTTTACCATCTACCGTTTGAGATGGACTAGATATATGCATACCCATATATTGGTCTTTATTCTGAGCCAATATCTATATTTCTGGATAAAAAGTCTGCTAAAAAATTATCAGTTCCTTTTATGGGAATGATTTTGAAATCATAGAGAGATAGGAAAACTTGCCATCTATGTAGCCTCCTATAATTTGGTTCACTGGGTAATTTATTTTTAGCAAGACTTGAAACTTGAGTGTTATCCACATGAACAATGAAAGGTTTTTGGAGTAGGAAAAGTGAAAACTTTTTAATCCCATTTATTACTCCTAATAACTCCTTTTCATGTGTAGTATAATTTATTTCTGCTGACTTAAAAGTTCCACTTGTATATCTACAAATCTCATTAAGATCTGTTTTCAAGATTGCAGCCCAATATAAATCGGACGCATCAGTTTGAAGAATTAAGTTATCATTTTTATCAGGAAGTCTTAATTCTGGAAGAGTTTTACATTCTTCCTTTAACTTTATGACAATTTCTGTATGTTTTGGCATCCAACCTTTTGTATTATTTTTTCTCAATAACTTTTGTATTTCATGTCTTTTCTTAGCTAACTCAGGTATGAAACCTTCAGCATAATTAAGACATCCTAAAAATTTTTCTATTTGTTTTCTATTTTCTAATTTATCAGGAAACTCAACTATTTTCCTGGATATATGCGGTTGTAATTTTATACCTGCATTACTCAGTTTTAATCCTAAAAACTCAATTTCTTTAGTTTCTATGACTGCTTTTCTTTCAGAAAGGGCTATACCATTTTCTTTACATAATTTAGCAAAGAGCAAAAGATGTTCTCTATGTTTATCTATAGTATCTGAACAAATAAGAATATCATCTATATAAACAACCATGAATTCTCTATATTTGCTAAATATATCGTCCATCTTTCTTTGATATATTGATGGAGCATTTTTTAATCCAAAAGGCATTACTAACCATTCATAATGTCCTTGAGGGGCACTAAAGGCTGTATATTGGATACTGTCATCTTCCATTTTTATTTGCCAAAACCCAGATGTACAATCAAATTTTGAGTAATAGGATTTATTCTTTACTAAGTCTATTAATACTTCTTTATTGGGTAATTGGTAACTATCACCCTTAGTAAAATGGTTTAATCTTTTGAAATTTATTACCATTCTTGCTTTATTTCTTTTCTTTTCAGCTTCTTTCATTACCATGAAAGCTGGACTAGAAAAGGGGCTAAAACTTTTCCTAATTAATCCTTTATCCAAAAGTTCTTTAATTTGTTTTTTAAATTCATCTTCTTCACTTAAGGTATATCTCATAGGTCTTTCTTTAATTATTATATTATCTGTTAATTCTATTTTAGCTTTTGGGTAATTCTTTTTCCAAAAAGCCAATGGATGGTCACTATAATTTTCTTTTATCTTACTAGTAACCGTTTCTAAGTTTATTCTTTTTATAACTATTTTATTTATTGGTATTTGTATTTTTTCATATATGGAGTGTCCACCACGCTTAGCTGGCTGAACTCTGAAAGGATGGTTTAGTCGTGGTAGTTTTAACAAATGACCACACTTTGTTTTAAGCACAATAGAATATGCATTTTGCATATAATATTGGAATTGTTGTAGGAAATCATTTCCTAATAATATATCAACTTCTAGTTCATTATATTCACATATTCTAGGAACCATTATTATTTTACTTCCTAGGACAATTTCAACATCTATTGCTGATCTGTATATATCCTGTGATTTGCCAGTCACACCTTTTATTCTTATTTTTCCATCTTCCTTCCATTTATTAATCAAGAAGGTTTTAAATATGGTTATTTCAGATCCAGTATCTATTAAAGCACAAGTTATTATCTCATTTTCAGGAGTTTCTCTTATTCCTACCTGAATGAAGACACTAACTGTAAAGTTATATCCTTTCATTTTATTCTTGGACAAATTATGATTTTGTCTTCTATGCAGAGTGTTACTCCATCTTTTTCTATCTTATAGTAGTTACAACTATCTAGGAAAGCATTTCCTAAGATTATATCATAGGAACTTCCAATCATATTTTCATCTAGATAACATTTAACAATTATTCTAGATTTATCAATATTTATTGGGATAGATATTTGTTGGTTACATGCAACTATCTTTCCTTCAAAATTTTCATAATAGAAATTTTCATTTAAGGTTTCTATCATCAAACCTTTATTTTTTATCTTAGCAAAGTGATTTGCACTTGCTCCTGTATCTATTAATATTTTTGGTTCTTTAATATATTCTTGACCATTAAAGTATTCTCCTAAGATGATCATGGTTTTATTTATTGAATTTTTACTTATACTTAAAGTTCTAGTTATATTCGGTTTTTGATTTTTCCTAGCTATACTATTTCTTCCAAATTCTATTTGAGGAGTTCGACTAGAAGATCCTTCTTCTATTAAAGGTTTATTTATGATTTCTATTTCATAATTTGTTATTTCTTTAGGGTCTTCAAGAAGAGGTAATTTAGCTGATGCTATTTCCCTACATTCTTCATCTATTTCTAAATGTGGCTTATCTTGATAAATTTTCCCATAATTACTATTACTTAGAACATATAATGCTCTATAGTAAATTGAGAAAGCTTTACTTTTATCTTTCAATCCTATATCTTTTATGAATTTGTAATGTAAACTCAATGTTTCGTCTATATTATGATCATTTATATTCACACTATATTTAGGATATAAATCAAATAATATTTGTTTATAACACAGATTTCCTTCTATTGTTCCTAGATGACTTCTCTTCGCATCTGTAAATCTTTGATCATGAAGAGAAAGTACTATAGGACTATCTATTCCTTCTCTAAACAATGATTTTACTAGGAATTGGACTCTCCCTAAATATATATATTGTATTTTACCTTTTTCCCTTTTATCTTTTATCTTATTCAAAGCTTGATTTATTGTGTTTCTAGTTAACAAGTTGATCTTAACTTGCCCTGAAGTATGTTCAATGTTTATAGATTTTTCTACTTCATGGTAGTCATATATATTTATTTTCTTTCTTTTTATAAGACTTGATATTCCCTTAAATATACTTTGACTGGGATTAGTAGCATTTAATTTTAGTTTCTTTATTTTATCTAAAGTTTCTTTATTGAAGGTAATGCGTTCTGCATATCCTTCTGGTCCTTCATAAATATCTATTTCTTCATCAGATAATTCTGTTATTTCAGTACTCATTCTGATTCAGTTTCTATTTCTGAAGATATTTCAATTTCTGATATATCGGATTCTTCCATATATATTTCTTTTCCAAAATAGTTTTCTATATCGGAAATTTCTTCAAGTTCATCTCTTATTTCTAAAAATTCGATTTCTATATTTTTAATATGTCTCGCTTTAGGTTTTGGACATTCAGGTGATTTATGACCTTCTTCTCCACAATTCCAACATTGACATTTAGTTAATTTTTTATTTCTTTCCTTATTTGTTCTATTTTCATACTTATTTCTTTTAAAAAACTTTCTTCTTGGTTTTATATTTTTTCTTTGAAAATTTTTATATTTTTTATATTTTTTCTTATAAAATTTTCTTTTATTCCTTTTAGGGTATTTTTTCCTATTATTTCCCCATTGTGTAGGTAATTCTACTGTATCACAACAGAGTTTAGTTATTCTTTTAGATTTTTTATATAATTGTTGTTCACCACATATTCTTTTAAGTTCTATTGTTAATACTTTTACTCTTCCTCCAAGACTTTGAGGATACATATTTTTCTTTTCATTCCATACTTTATTCATATGATTATTCCACGGATACGGGAGTTTAGTGTAAAACATATTTAGAATTATTTCTTGAGATTCTGTACTATAGTATTGAGTATAATAATAATCTCTAAATTCACAAACATAATTTTTTATATCACACATAGAGAATATACCTAGGTTTATCAGATTACTTCTTGCTTCATCCTTTTCTCTTTCTATTTCTAATTCTGTATTAGTTATCCATGATTCTCCTAAAAATTCATCAGATATATTTGCAACTATACTTTGTACTCCTGTCCTTATATCTATATCAAATCCAGTTTCCATTCCAACTTTCATTATTCCTTGTATATCGGAAGATACTCCTTCCCACCATTTAAGAACTATTCCATCAAAGGTAGTTATAATATATTCACTCTTTTTACTAGCTCCCCAATATATATCATCTTGGGTTAATAAAAAGGCTATCATATCGTTTTGCCACTTTACTATAGCTTTTCTATTATCTATTTGACAATCTAAATTTAATTTACTTCCTTGGAGATTTATAGGTTCACTATATTGTTCAGTGGGTTGATATTTTGGATTATAAGATATATTCCTTTTACTTTGTTCTTTATTTCTCTTAGGTCTATAGTATGTCTTAGGGGAATGATCGTTAGAACCCATAGAGGATTCTGGAGTTTCATTAGTTACTCCTGAAGGTCCTCCGGTTGTATTCATTCTAACTTCATATTCAACTATATCATGTAGATTTATTTTTTCAAATTCTTCTATTAAATCATTTACTTCATTCATTGGTTTTCTAAATTTTCTTCTAGTTTAGATTCTTCTATAATTTCCTTTAATTTTGTTTCTTCCCTTATCTTATTACCTCTATCATCTTGTTCTTTTAATAATTTAGGAAGGTATATATTATACATATATTCATCAAATGATCCAGATTCATATTTTCTTTCAGTTGGTATAGTAATAATCTTTGTAGGTGTTTTTATTGTTCTTTCTATTTCTTTTTTCTTATCTAATTTAGTCTTTTTAATATTATCTTGAATAAGATTATTTATTTGTTTTATTTCAATTCTAATTACTTGGAATTCTGTAGATATATTTTTAATTTCAGACTTTATGTTTGCTATTTCTTCTAATAATGTATTTATAGCATTTGCTACTGATTCAATATGATTCATTTATGGAGAAGAGAGTTGCCAATCTGTATCATCATAGGATTCATATCCTTCTTCTGTATATGTTTCATTTAAATTCCATTTATCAGAGCAGAAATTTAAATATATCAAAGTTGTATGCAATAATATTCCTATTATATAACTTTCTATGATTTTACTTATAATTTTTTCCATTTTTGCCAATTATTCGTGGCTTCTTCTTTTTGTTTTCTTATTTTTTGTTTACACAATTTTATTTTCTTTTTTATTTCTTTATTTTCTTTATGATTTTTATCTTCTCTTTTATATTCTTCAAGTATTGTTTTTAATCTTAAAATATTATTTATATTATCTATCCATTTGTTTAAATGAATTTCTTGCTTAGTTTTTATTAATCTTAACATTTATATGGTCAAAAGATTTATATAATGATCTCTATCTTTTTTATGATTATTCATTCTATCATAATAATATTCATTAGGATATTTTTTATATTGGTGCCTATACCATTTATACATTGAATCGAAATATTTTATAGATTCAATTATTTTTCTTTTATCAAATATTTTCATTTTATTTATTAGGATAACCGGGCTCGGATACCACTAGACGCGGAATATTTTGTATTTGGGTGATATTAAACATGGTATTAATAATATTTTGTATTTGGGTGATTTTAAACATGGTATTTATTGCCTTTTTAATATATTTTAGTCTTCTTATTTCAGAAGCTAGCATTGCTTCATGAAACTCTATTTGTTTTAGAATATGATAATAAATCATCTTTATTAATAGTTTTGATAAGTTGCAATTTTTCCTTCTCAATTTTTATTCGGGCTTGTTGAAAATCTATGCTAATTTGTATATTTCTTGTTATTTCACGGATCCTTTTATAATATTTACTCGGCATTCTTATACTTATAAATTGTGCCAAACAATTTCTAAATAAAAACAAAATGATAATTCTTCTGGTGTTAAAGGACGGATATGATATAATTGTATATATGCATCTAATATATTAAAAACCATAACTCTAAATGTTTCTTTATTCATATTATTCTTTATATCAATCTAATTATCACGTTCATAAATTTGTTCTATTGCTATTATAATTTTATTTATAAAATTTAACTTTTTATTTGTTTTTGCACAATTTTCATCACAGTCTGTGTGATTTATTTTATGTTTTTCTGTATGTTCTTTTCCTAACATTCTCATTCTATCAGTCAAGAAACTTTTTACAAAATGTCTAAAAGGTTTATTAGATATATCTTCATCAAAACATTTACAAAATTTACATGCAAGGAGTAATTCCCTACTAAAGTCTCCATCGGAATTGTTGTCCATGTTTTAGTATAAAGTTTTAGGGGCTTATTTGATATATTTAGAAAATATATAGGCCTTTTTTCTAAAAAGATTTATATAGTTTTTAGAAAATTGTTACACTATTCATACTATTCATCAAATTGAAAAACTCAAGGTAAGATGAAAATTTTTGAAATCGTGGATGATGTCTACGATTAATGGTAATTTATTAAATTATAAAAAAGGGATATTATTTTCTTAAACCTTTTTAGGAAAAATAGTAGTTTTAAAAAAGTCTCTAATGATTAGGTAGTCCTCTATGTAATAATCATAATAATAATAAGCGTTTAATTAAAATTAATGAACTTCCCATCCCATCAAAACAATATATAAGTTGCCAATTATTGCCAATCTAAGTCAATAAGATGAGTCGTTTTCTAAAGAAAAATGGAAAAACTGCAGATGATGGGATGTTCCACCTGCTACGTACGCGAATAAATTGTTGGAAGAATTGTTAATTTATGCTTTGCTCCATGTACTTTATTGTTATTGTTAGGTGTGAAAACCTAGTAATCTGACGTTAATTAGTCGTCTCAATTTTATAAAGTCTCTAAACCCTGATCAACAGATATTACTTACCTGTAAAATGCTGATTGAGCATTGATTATTTGTTATTGCTGGAGTACTAAGGGTAGTTTTGAGTAATTAAGCATAGTTGTATTAGAAGTTGTGCTTACAGTTGTTACGTTTCATTATTAGTTTTAGGGTTAAAACTTTTTTTGCACCCCAACGTTTGGGGTGTTTTGCACTTTAGTACCCAATCTTTAAAATTTTATACTTTAGTACCCAACCTTTGAATTTTGTTACACTTAAGTGCCCCCGACCAATAAGAAAATGACACATGTACCCAACCAACCAATAAGAAAATGACACGTCTGGTATTGGGCACTTAAGTGCAACAAAATTCAAAGGTTGGGTACTAAAATATAAAAATTTAAAGGTTGGGTACTAAAGTGCAAAACACCCCAAACGTTGGGGTGCAAAAAAAGTTTAACCCTTAGTTTTATAAGTAGGAAAAGGTGTTAGTAAATGTTAGAATAAGGTTTCTTGTTAGAAGAGTTGTAGAGTTGTTACGTTTCTTGTTTATTGACTCTAAATTTATGACAATAATAATATTAGATACTTTCTTCTTCCAAATTCATCTTTGTGGCAGGATTTCTACAATTATCTATTATTTAAGCGTTATGATATAGTTTAATTTAAAAAAAATAAAGGTCCTCTATCATTAAAAATGCATTATTTATTTGTATTTAGACACAAATATTTTTTTGCAGTATAACCTAGGGATAACTAGGGCCCTTTAAGAATTTTTTTTTTTAAAGAATCGGTCAAGAAAAACCGTAGGGTATATATCGAGAGCCCCACCTCATTTATTCTAAATACCAAGCAAAACTATCAATCCAACAATCAACGAGAACAAAGTTACAAAAATGCCCGCAAAAAAAGCGAGACGTGAACAATCTCGGACTATTAACATGCTAACTACTAGTCCTGTTCGAGGACCAACATATTAATGCTCTTTAAGATTTATGAAGTTAACATATTAATGCCCTTTAAGATTCATGAAATTAAGTAACATCAAATTGTAATGTTCAACTTAAATCATGCATATTGATGGGGTCAAAATACGCTCGTCCCACTTTTAGACACATGGCAAATCAAGATGACGACATCTGTCCTCTTGTGATTAAGGTAATTATACACGAGCACTCGGACCCCTCAAGCGTCAGCGTTCCTCAAGGACACGTGTCATCTCTGCTACGCTTACACGTGATCAACATCGCCGCTCTCTGGCGAGCGCGATTCATACTACATGGCTAAGGCTCCAACCAGTTAAGAAAGCCCTCTTCGAGCGCTACACTCATTCAGGGAAACTTTCACTCCCCCTCATTTTATGAGCCTTGGCCTTCATCCCCTAGCGGATTCCTTGGACTCCAAGGCTATTGGTTGACACGAGCGTGCTCTTAGCCCTCGTTACCTGTTGGAAAACACGAATCAGAAAGCAGCGGAATTTAAAAATTTTCCCAACAAAAAGGACCTTGAACTCGCAATCGTGTAACCAAATTCGTAAAGATAGAAAACTTACTTTTCTTTTATTCTTTCTTGAAGCGTTTCAAGCCACCCAAGAACGCTCTTCACGCGGCTTGATCCCCTCTCCTTGGTAAAGCTCGAATCTTCAAACTTCTAACTTGAAGTCTCTAGAGAAAGTCCACCAACTTGATCACAATCTAACTAGTAAGGATGCTAGTTCTCTAGTTAGTGTTTAGGCTTAACCTAGGGTTTAATTTAATCTTGGAGAAAGGAAGGTGTTCAACACATGAACCAAGAATTGTCAATTAGCACTAAAGGGGAGCATGAGCTCCCCTATATATAGGAAAGGGGAGGGGCGGCCGAACCTAGTCCTAATGGACAAAGGATTTGGTCCCTCTCTCTCCTATTACTTGATCATCAAGTATTTTCCAACTTTGACTTTGAATTCTAATTCAAGTCAACTTTTAAGAGAGCTAAAAATGTCCAAACTATTTTTGGATAATTTTATACTTTATTTATTATAAAATAAATAACTTATTTTTATCTAATTAATTAATTCGTAATTAATTAACTAGATTATTTTCTCCAAAATTAGACTTTCTTTTTAATTCAAAATTAAACCAAAGTTTATTAAATAATTAACACATTAATTATTTAACATCACATAATCACGTGTGGCACACGTGTCTTAATGACACGTGTCCAATCACGTGAGCCACACGTGTGATTTCACACGTGTGGAACCCCTTAGGCTCGATTAACTCGTTTAATCATTTTTAAGCCTCAACTCATGTAACCAAGTTGTTGTGTGTGACCCTCTAGGTTCTCAATTCAATTAGCAGTGACCCCAATTAATTAATTCACTAATTAATTAATCAGTCCACAGATTAAACGACCATAGTCTAGCAACAGGTGTTTAACCCCTAGCTGAATTGGAATGTTTGGATTCGACAGAACCTTTAAGTCATTGATTCATGTGAGATACAATCCTCCTACTTACTATCTCTCAACCAAGATCTAGGGTAAGGGAATAATCAGAACCCTAATAATCCGGTCTTAAAGCTAAGTGCATTTCATATCCATTTGATCTCAATCCAAGAAACCCTTTTCTTGATGTCTTGATCTACTGCCTTGGCCAAGGACTCCATATGGCATATGAATGACTTACACAATAAGAGATCACCTTGCAAATGCAAGTGTAGGTCCTTTCTTGATTCTCATTCACTTTCATGAATCACTTGTGCAGCCCCAGCATAAGCCTTGAATCAGTTGTCTAAGGCGACACCCTTTAAAGCTTATACCTAAGACTACAGAGTTAACTCATAAAGTGACAAGGAACCTCAAGTCTAAGGATCAATTAATCACATCAATGACTCGTGAGATATTTCCTAATCTGGAAGTTTCCATTTCCTGAAATAGAAACTTCCTTTCCCATTTAGGAATGTTCTCACACGGGGCACCTCAGTGAACTTACTTATTAAAGTAAGCACCCTCATGTATCACGCACGTATCAACTATACACTTTGCACCTCCATGAAACAAGGTGGTCCTTCTTAAGGGCGTGATCCCACAAGCAAGCCTTAGAGGAGTCAGGTTGACACTCCCACTGTCTGTAGGACTCATCGGCTTGGAGTATTTTACTAATCATGACTTATGTGATATAGGGCTCGTTTCATGAACCATTTCACCTAAATGGTAGAGTCCTAAAGTCATCAGGATTAGGGGAGTTCTCATACATGCACAGCTAAAGTAAACGCATACCAAACAAGAGCATATAAAGAAGTGTTGCCTCAATTCGTTATTTTATTCAAAGATTGTCTGTGATTACAACAAGGAAAAGCACAAAGCGGATATACAATCGGCTTTCTAGGGCACTATTCCTAACATTACCAACCCCCTAAAACGGCTCTCTGACACCCCGTACATGCCCGCGCACCTGCCACTGTTGCCAACACTAACTTCCACTAGCTTTTGCAGAAGATTCCTTCTAGGTTTCTCTCTCGCAACGCCACGTGTTAGGGCAACATTCGGCCAGGACCACACGGTGCAAATGACCAAAGAGTCCCTGACCCTCAACTATAAATACGCGAGTTCATCTCCTTCACTGTAAGCAACCTCCATTACTGTAACTCCATACTTAGCATATTCTGACTTTCAGATCTTCATCTGACTTGAGCTTCAGAGAGCCAAACTGGGAATCACCCCCAGTTCTCCCAGCTTAGCCTTCTGAATTTGTCTTTGTGTTTGTCCTAGCAGGTAGAACCCCCATCTTTCCCGGCGAATATCAATTGGTTTCCTCACCTAAACAAATTCTAAAGTGATTGGACTTTGTACCCCATATTCAGACCCATCATTTTTGGCGCCGTCTGTGGGAAACCCGTCCTCAGTTCATCTTTATCTCTCTTTTTGCTAGTCGAGAAACAAACACCCAGCACTTTCGTAACCATGGTAACTACAAGGTCCGGAGCTGCGGGAGGAGGAGAGGATCTTCCCCATGATGCCAATATCACCACCATCCCATCCGCCGTCATTGGTGGAGCGCCGCCGGTCGGAGGGGTGCCTCCGCCGACAGATCCTATAGCTCCGCCGCCAACGCCACCAGCACCACCCGTTTCCAGCGCCGTTGGAGGTGCCTTCCTCCCCACTCTTCTACAGCCCTCCCAAAGCCAGTTGGTTCCCTCTCATGCGAATCCGGGAGGGCAACCCTATATGATGCCACCTCCAGGATACATGCTCACCCCCTCCGTCATGATGCCATCGATTCAACCATACCATGCCGGGCAAATCCAGCTCCCGATGGTGATTCCGAGGGAGATTGAAGGGGTGGAGTCGCCCCCTTTGACCCCTCAACAGCTGAGGGCTCTTTACGCCCAGTGTGAGGTTCAGGCGGCCCAGGGGGCATGGAAGAGATTTCATTCCATGTACTTCCCCTCTGGGCAGGCCACTCAAGCTGCCCCTCCTCTGGGTGGATTGCAGACATATCCACTCAGGGAGGCTCAGGCCGTCCTAAGGGCTCAACCACCGTCCCCACCCGCCAAAAAGACGCCTAACCAAGGCGAAAATGAGCGCCCCCCACGGGGACAGGGCAGAGAGCCCACGGAAAGAGTCAACGAAGATGAGGGAGATTCTCATGCCTCCAAAAGGGCCTCCCGAGCCACAAAGTAGGGGGACAAAGAGGGAGACGGAAATCCTAACCTCCTCGCGGCTGTGGAGACGGACAATGAATCTCTTCGCTCGTTCTTCGCTCGCTTTAACAAGGAGATATTGCAGGTGGAGAGACCTTCCATGGACTTCTTGATCCCAGTGCTTTTTAAGGCTGTGGATCACAAGCAATACGTGAGCAAAAAGTTTGCCGATGCCATCATGGAGAGAAGGTCAGGAACCCTCATGGCCTTAAGAGAAGTTGTCGAGCCGTTCTTCGCGCTCGAAGATATGTATGGGACCAATGGGCCCCGGCATCACAGCCCAGTGAGACACGAGCATCACCAGGAGCGGGGTCGAGAAGATGTTATCAGGAAGGAGCGCAAGAAATCGCCCCCGCCCCCTCGTCGTTTCGAACGCATCCCACTTACAAGGCCGATCTTAGTTCAAGTCGTGGTTTACTTTGACTATAACTTGACAATCATTTACTAGCTTTCATTTTCTTTTTCTTTTTAGAAAAAAAGTAAAGAAATATAGGTTGTGATGGTGTCCAAATACGTAATTTCGCCATACTTAGGGGTCGTTCACTCGTTCGTTATGCCTAAATATTTTACAAAAGATTACAAAGTTACGATTAGATTACTGATGAATTCAAAGACACTGCACATGACCAATTTGCCCCTTTACCATATCTATATCTCTTTTCCTACTAATTATAGTATCTTTCCATATTACCCCTGATTTATGTCCTTGAGACTGGCTCTCCCGAAGCTAAGGAGAATTCTGCTGCTACTCTCTTTAGTCTCTCTGTAATTGAAGAAAACAAAATCAAGATCGGAAGCCCTTGGTTGATTTGCTTGGAAATGGAACTCCAAGAGGCAAGAGAGATGCTGCAACTGCTTTATTTAACCTGTCAATCAATCACGAGAACAAGGCTCGGATTGTTCAAGCAGGTGCAGTTAAATACCTTGTGGAACTTATGGACCCTGCTTTTGGCATGGTTGATAAGGCGGTGGCTGTTTTATCTAATCTTGCCACTATTCATGGGGGAGGGGGGGCTGCGATTGGTCAGGAAGGAGGAATCCCGGTGTTGGTTGAAGTAGTTGAGCAGGGATCAGCAAGAGGGAAGGAAAATGCTGCAGCTGCACTCTTGCAGCTATGTACCAATAGCAGCAGATTTTGTAATATGGTTTTGCAAGAAGGTGCTGTTCCACCATTAGTGGCACTCTCACAGTCTGGGACTCCCAGAGCCAGAGAAAAGGTGAAGTCATATTTTAGTATGCTTTCTCGTTTATATATTTATTTTTTAAAACTGAATATTTATTTAGCATCCGTTCGTGCAGGCTCAGCAGCTTCTGGGCTACTTCAGAAACCAACGACATGGTAATTCTGGGAGGGGTTGAGTTTTTGTTGAACCTTTGGCGCAGTAGCTCATATTGGAATCATAAAACTTATTCTGTGTGTAAATTCTGTGGTGTGAGTAACCATTGGAGATCTTAATCTTGATTTCTTTACTTTTTCCTTTTTTTAAAAGAAAATTTATAGTCTTTTCGTTATATTGGTAAAAGGATATTATATATATTAATTTGTGAGAGATTGGGACCGAGTATTTGGAGAACACCTTGTATTCGTTTGTAAAAAAGAATAATACATGTAAGTGTTTTTTCCTAGAGTAAATTCGGTTAGAGCTGTTGGAAATTTTTGTGAGAATTAATCCTCCTACCCTAGCAGTTTCTCTTGCATGCCTGAATTACCTGGAAGTTGTGCATTTGTAGGTATAAGATAGTGTAAAGATCCTAGGCCCTAGGGGTTACTGTTTATATGTTCATCCGTTTCAGCGTTTGTGTGTTATTATTCATGGAAGTAGTGTGCGATTTTTACACTTTAACATCTTTGATTTTCTACTCTGAAATAGGTACTGTTTTAATAATAATAATCGTAATACGATGTTCTTCGCTTGAAGTAATGAGAATTTGAGGTAATTTATGTTAGGAAAGCTATAATTTAGGGATTTGTACATATCATATTATTCACTTACCTAGTATAGATGGACTCTTGTGTTATATATTGTATCCCTTTGTATGTATCTCGTACAGTAATATACATTCAATAAAAGAGAAAATTCCCAATTACAATGTCTTCTCTAGTATTCAACATGGTATCAGAGCGGGCGACGATCCATTAACGGATCCGAACCTTGCTCATCATATACCGTACCTTTTCTCAGCCATGGCCGAACACGGCAGTCACTCCAGTTCTGGCATGGAATCGCAGCAGTCCGTCGATTCCCTGGCCATGCAGTTAGCAAGCCTCTTACAGAACCTACAACCCCAAACAGAGAACAATCAACCACATACATCTCAGAATTTAACAATCAGCATCAAATTGAATCAATTCAACTATTCCCTATGGGCACGATTGATGAAGTTAGCAATCGGGGGAAGAGGAAAGTTAAATCACATCACCGGGGTGCCACCACCACCAAAAGCAGATGATCCGGGGTACAATCGATGGGAACAGACAGACCTCATCGTGTGTTCTTGGATCTTGGATAATATGGAACCTGAACTAATCAGTAATTATGCCGAATATCCATCGGCGAGGGATTTGTGGGACGGATTGAAGAGCACGTACGGCCACAGTGGAGATGGGCTCCAAATCTACGATCTCACGGTAAAAGCAAACAGCATGAAGCAGGGGTCAGATTCACTCGAACAGTACTACAACAACTTACAGAGGTTATGGAGAGAGATCGAATTCAGGCAACCAAACCCGATGGTTCACGAGGAGGACATCGGAACCTTCTATCGCCTCAGGACCGAGACTCGACTCTTTCAATTCCTTGCCGGAGTCAACGATACGTACGACGCCGACCGACGAGAGCTCTTAAAAGAGAACCCTTTGCCGACAGTGGAAAAGGCATATGCGGCCATTCGGCAGTAGGCGGCCAGGAGAGAAATTCATTCCGGCGAATCTCGGTCTTCATCATCGGCGGTGAGTGGAGGAATTGGGACAGGGCTAGTTACCCAAAGACAGGGACAGAGAGGATCGACCTCATACGGTGATGCCAAGACGAAATCCGGCGGTCCGCAGCCTCGCCGGACCACGGCACCACCGCGGTGGGACAGTGGTGGAGACCTACAACCGGTAAAATGCAGCAAATGTCAGCGGCCAGGGCACAAAGTGGAGAACTGCTTTGAAATAATCGGTTTCCCGGAAGGCTGGCGCAGCCAACGGCGAGACGCCGCAAAGCCGGGCTACGGCGCAGCGAGAGTGGCGACGGAAGTCGCCGGGGGAGAAGACTCAGGGACTAGATCTAATTCCGTAAACCGCAACAAAGAAGACGAGATAGGCCAGGCTCACTTTGCAAATGGAGGCGGCGAAAATAATCAAGGTATTGGGTTGGTGAATTCGAATTCCCCAAATTGCCCCAATTTTAATAATTCCAACTGCCCCAATTTCAATTGTTGCCTGGTGACTTCGAAATCCCCAAAGGGCCCCATTTTTAATAATTCACATGCTGCTGTTAATTGTTGCCCCATGTTTAATAATTCAAATGCCTTTGTGAGTAAGTCAGATCATGTTTCCCAAAACCATGATACGAAGACAGGTGGGCCGCGTGGAATAAAGAGAGATTCTCGGTGGATTATCGATTGTGGGGCTAGCGACACCATGACGTACGATCAATCAGATTTTATAGACAACAGTGTACCTAAGAGACCAGCTATTCAAGACGCGACTGGCAAAATTTCCTTGGTCCAAGGGGCCGGAACAATCGTTCTATCTCCTGATTTAAAGCTGAAAAATTGTCTCTATGTTCCGGATTTATCTTGTAAATTATTGTCTATAAGTCATGCCACTAAAGAGTTGAATTGTATAGTTCTAATATACCCCACTTTCTGCTTGTTACAGGATATTCAGTCGGGCAAGGTGATTGGGCGTGGTACTGAGAGTGGGGGTCTGTACTTTGTTGATGAGGTAGCTCAAAACGGAACTGCATCGCTTGCTCACGGGACAGTGGACCGCCAGAGATGGTTGTGGCATCGACGTTTGGGACACCCGTCGTCAGGGTACCTTCAGTTATTATTTCCTAAGTTTTTTCATAATAATGATAAGTTCTCATGTGAGACTTGTATGCTTTCGAAGAGTCATAGACAGTCGTTTTCTGTGTCAAACTCTAGAGCTAAAGACCTTTTTTCCTTAGTTCATTCTGATGTGTGGGGTCCAGCCCCAGTTTCTGGACATGGTTTTAAGTACTTTGTGTTATTTATTGATGATTGCTCTCGAATGACATGGATTTATTTTCTTAAGCAAAAGTCTGATGTTTCCTCTAAATTCGTAGAGTTTTTCAACATGGTGCGTGCCCAATTTAAAACTCAGATTCAGGTCCTTAGATCAGATAATGGGGGGGAATATGTGAATTCTACTCTAAAACAGTTTTTTTGGGATCATGGGTTAATACACCAAACCTCTTGTCCTAATACCCCACAACAAAATGGGGTTGCCGAAAGAAAAAATCGACAACTTCTTGAGATGTCCCGAGCCATGTTACTCGAGTCCCACTGCCCTAAGTCTTTCTGGCCCGAAGCAGTGGCTACATCAGTATATCTCACCAATAGGCTTCCCACTACAGCTCTCAATTTTGTCACCCCACTCAAGCACTTTAGTACTCGTGTCAGTATACCCTCCACGCTAACCCTACCTCCGCGGGTCTTTGGTAGCTCTGTTTTTGTGCATATTCCCAAGTCTGACCGAACCAAACTCGACCCCTGTTCTCTAAAGTGTGTCTTTGTGGGGTATGGGATAAATCGGAAAGGGTATAGATGTTATCATCCACCCACCCGGCGGTTATACACAACCATGGACTGTGACTTTCTTGAGACAGAATATTACTTTTCCCAACCCAGTGCTCAGGGGGAGAGTAACCAGCTCGATCCACTAGGTTGGGTGTCCCCCGCCTGGCCAGACATAGTTCCACCAGAGCAAGTAGGCGGAACCACCGAGCCTGCCACTCACCCAGTACACACTCCCACACATCTTCGTCATGACCCAATCACTCCCACTGATAATCCTGAGGTACGTGATAGTAATTCTGTTGGTAATTCTGATGGTACTATTTCCATGAGTCCACTTGAGCCTAACAATGCAGGAAGTGAGGAAGCTCAGGAGGAGACTGAGATACAGTTACAGGAAGTAGCAGAAGTTGACACACCACCACAGGAAGACAGATATGTGTTGCCACCTCGGGCGAATAGGGGGGTGCCTCCGAAACGATACGAGCCAGAACTCGAAAACAGAGCCCCGAGGTATCCAATAGCTGATCTTGCTAAAGGAAGTCTCTCACCTCGGGCTAGAGCCTATGCCATCTCTATATATTCTGCTTCCGTACCAAGTAAGGTTGAAGAAGCACTGAAAGATGATAGATGGGTCCATGCTATGGAAGATGAGATGGAGGCACTTGAGAAAAACAATACTTGGGAGAAATGCAGTCTCCCGAATGGGAAAAGAGCAGTGGGGTGTCGTTGGGTATTCACGGTTAAGCACAGAGCAGATGGGAGTGTGGAGAGGTATAAGGCCAGTATCAACGGTTAGTGGGAAAGTTGATTTATCTTTCTCACACTCGGCCGGATGTAGCCTATGCTGTAGGGGTCCTCAGTCAATTTATGCATCGACCTCAAAAAGAACATATGGATGCAGCCTTGCGAGTTTGTCGATATCTGAAGGGGCATCCGGGGAGAGGAGTTTTGTTTGGGAAACATGGGCATCTCAACATCGAGGCCTATACAGACGCAGATTGGGCCGGAAATCCTGTGGATAGGCGCTCTACTTCTGGGTATTTCACTTTAGTTGGAGGTAATTTGGTGACTTGGAGGAGTAAGAAACAGAAAGTGGTAGCGCTTTCAAGTGCAGAGGCAGAATTTCGGGGTATTGCACGAGGAATAACCGAGGTCTTGTGGCTAAGAAAGTTACTCGCGGAGATTGGTTTTCCAATAGAAGGAGCGAGTAAATTGAGATGCGATAATCGGGCTGCTATAAGCATATCAGAGAATCCGGTACAACATGATCGGACCAAACATGTGGAGGTGGATAGACATTTCATCAAGGAAAAATTGGAGGAGCACGTTATTGACATTCCGTTTGTCCGGTCAGAGGATCAGTTAGCAGATATCTTAACGAAGGCGGTAAATGGGAGGATCTTTAGCGAAGTTCTAAGCAAGTTGAGCATCATTGACCCGATACTCGACTTGAGGGGGAGTGTTAGGAAAGCTATAATTTAGGGATTTGTACATATCGTATTATTCACTTACCTAGTATAGATGGACTCTTGTGTTATATATTGTATCCCTTTGTATGTATCTCGTACAGTAATATACATTCAATAAAAGAGAAAATTCCCAATTACAATGTCTTCTCTAGTATTCAACAATTTAACAGGTCATTTTTTATAGCAAAAGGGAAAAAATACAGCATGGACACGTTGTTTTGGAAAGTAGCATCTAAATTTCTTAGTTTTACAGAAGATTACAATTACCAACGACAGAGTTCACAGACAATTCTCGTCAATCAGAAGATCTGAGCCCAAGTCCAACATGTCAAAAGCCACAGTAACAATCCCTGTGTGCTTGTTCATATGCGGATGTGTTCTCACATCTCTCCGTGTAGACGATTTTGTTTTCTCGTATAAATCCATTTGCTGGTGTTTTCATTCTTTGTATATGAATAATTTATTCTTCCAAACCATATTTAGAAAAAATTATTGTTTAGGACAATGTCCCAAGCGGGAGCTTCTCAAATCTCAAGCCCCTTGATGTTCCCCAACTTCTATAATTTCGCATGAAATACAACACACAAACACAATTCCTGGTTCCAATTCTTTATTCGAATTTCAAACCATTTCACATCCGATCATCGGAGAGGTAGTTTGTACACTTCACAAATAAATAAAACAGAAACAAGCCTACAAATAGATAAATAAAATCTTCTAAAAGCAGTAAGACACGTATAAATAGCCCGGCATGTGGTATGTCCTTTACCAGATTCCCATTTGACAATAATTCAATGTAATAATCAAATCTTCTGACTTCTCAAGACAAAGACACAGCACATGGCCAATTTGCCCTTTTCCTAATAATTATAGTATCTCTCTGTTCAACTACACTATAGTCTATAATATCGAACTTCAAAGTTCAACTTCAATGCTTTCAAGTTTCAACAATCTTTCACCACTCAATTATCTTAAAGTGTTGGATTAACCGCATTTGCTGTAGCACCTATGTGAAAAAGTTTGAACTACGCCGATGGCCACAACGGAATCCCAACCGAAAACCAACGTACAAGTAACTAACCAGTTTCAGACTTATCAGTTTCCATTCTCTCTCTCCCTGTCTTCATTACAGTGAGAGAAACTCAAGTAATTTAGATTGAAAGCCCATAAGATCAACCATCTGCGAAGAGCGGAATTTTTTTATTTATCGAGGGATCAAAGTATGGTCGGAATTTTCTCTAGATTTTCCGTCAGGGGTCATCGCCGTGCTCAAAGTGCAATTGTGAGCATCATCTCTCTCTCTCTCTCCCACTGTGTGATTCTTGTGATTTATTTTATTTGGGTAGATCTGTCTATATTTGTATGCTGTTTCTGCTTAGTTAATCTGTTTGTCAATTTCTCATATTGTTGATCTTGTTCATACTTTTCGGGTAGTTGGAGAGTTGGGATTATTTGGAGCATTCTGGGTTATTGTTGCTTATTCATTATCCAACGGAGATTTAAAATTTGCTACTGTTGTTGCCCCTTTTGAATATCTAACGAGCCTTGTCAATGTAACATCCTCTTAGATTGAAATTGATTGCTCTTTGCTGAACGCTGAGTATTAGTACATCAGAAGGCTTCTTATGATTTAATGATTCCCCTAACTTATTGCGTTATCAATTCTTGAAATTTCTTTCTTTGCTTTGGTTGGATACAAACTGATTACTATTGAACTTTGGTATGTGCTAATATTATACTTTTCCTCGTCTAAAGGATGAACGCGAAGCATTGCCACCTTGCTCAGAAATGATAACAGCTGCGACATCAGCTGCAGCGACATCTGCTGGTCCCCATGTGATTGAAATTGTCGTTGAATTTAAGCCTGTTGAGAGGCCGACTGAGCCTCTTGATAACGATCAACCAATCCAGTGTCCTTTGCCGGAGCCTTCCATCCTTAATGTAAGCTTCAATATATAGAAATGGATACTACTTTTTGAATATGAATTTTCAGATTGGACATTTGCACCAATGAGTCAAATATTTGTACTTGATTATTTTCCGTGCTCAATGTATCTAGCTTCGTTTCTATGATGATCAGGATGGAAGAATATGGAAGGATAGAGTATCTTCTGGTGGGCAAAGGAGGGCGGATACGCAGCCTGTCATGCAGGAGCAAACCAAAGGGGACGAACCTGAGAGTACTTTTTCAAGAAAACTTCGGCCCCCTTCTAACCGGGTTATTCTGCCATCAATAAGTGCCCCTGAACATAATATTCTAAAATTACTTGACGAGCGTAATTCATCTGGAATATAAGCTCAGAGTAATCTCTCTTGGTTCATTTTCTCTTTTGTTTTCTTCTTTTGCATAATTAAGTGCTGTATAAATGCTTGATGATGTTCCATTTATCATTTTGTTAGCCTCGTTTTCTTTCTAATACTTGTAATCATTTCTTCAAGGATAGGACAAAATGTGGAATTTGTTGTGTTAAATTCAGTTCATGCAACAGTCATGAGCGAGAGAATCCGGAATCTGGAAATTATTAATCGAGTATATAATTTCTTCCAATGTATGTGGTATTTAACATTTGAATATTGGTTTATTTTAAGGATGATCTAATTGATGTCGAGTCACGGTAATTAAGTTTGGTCAACTCAAAATTTTGTAAAGATGTTTTTTTAAAAAACGTTTTACACCAAAATTAAATTATCCTGAAAACACACACAATTTTTATACTATGCACGTCAACGGTACACCATTATTAAAATTTCACCATCTGATGGATGATCTTAATTGATGTCGGGTCACAGAGATAGGATGAGTTTCTTTTACATCAATGGAGGGGCAAAGTGCAATGTGCACGTACAAGTATTGAAAACACCTCTGAAGTCTTTTGTAACTGAAATTTCCAAATCTACTGACCTCTAATTAATTAACATTGGACTCAATTTCTATGGTAGTCAAAATTTAATTGAAGTTTTCCGTTTACAATATCAAAAACATGAAGTTTGGGAATGTGGGCGAGATTCCTGTGGTCCCCATGTTGTCTTTTCTCATCCAACACTCTCTGCACAAATTCCTGTCCCATATCAATGAAATCCACATATTCAAGATCTGTCAAATGCTGGATGCGCAGAGGCACCTCCACCGTTGATTTGCAGCCCCGCACTCCCAAGCATCGGAGATGTGGCATGGATCCCTTCTCTACTCTCACCCTTTTCAATCCTCTCATTCTCCATAGATACAATTTCTTGAGCCTCTGAAAACCTCTAGCCCTAACACTCAATTCTTCCCCTTCATAAGCACAATCCATGGATATCACCTGTAAATTGGGCAAATGTTCAAGATATTCAAGTGGATCCTCCCCTAATCTGCTCCAGTCAAGAAATATTTTCGTGAGTTCACTAAGACTAGGTATCCACTGCGGTATCTTTTTTAAACATCCACGCAGCCCAAGAGTCCGAAGAGATGGAAATGTAAGAGGAGAAAGACCAGAAGGGTCCAACTCAATCAACTCCTCCTCCTTAAATGCACCAATGGCTAGTGAACGAAGATTAGTGAGCTTTGCGAGGGAAGAGCAGAGCTCCCTGCAATCTTCTCTTCTTAGCTTTGTTATGCATAATCTCTCCAATTGACTTAGTTTTCCTATTTCTCTCACTACTTTTATGTCGTCCACATCTATATAGCAAAGCTTTTGCAAATGCACCAACTGTCCTATCTCATATGGAGCCCTGAAGCTCTGTATACAATCAAACGAAAAGTAGAAAGCATCTTGATCTTTATAAAAATACACCAAGAGATTTCGGAGTCTTTGGAGCTTTAGGATTTCAATGGGCAGTTCCGTTACCATAGTTCTCTTGAGATCTACAATCTCCAATTTCATCAGATTTCCAATTGATTTTGGAATGACCGCCACTTGTGTATCCCTTAGGCAGAGGAACTTGAGATGATACAATTTGAACACTTCACTCGGGATTGTAACCATCGGAGCTCGTCTTAAATTCAACACCTTCAACATCCTACAGCCTCCACGCAACACCTTGTCTAACATTGTTAACCAATCTGAATCTATTGAGCCCATAAATAGTAGAGAACGGAGATGCTCAAACCTGTAGCCTTCTTCTGTGAAATGGATAGAACTATGAAGTGCTAGACGTCGAATTCTATCAGCCCACTGCATTTCTCCTCCACTATAAACGACTGCTATGTCCTGATCTCTAGCCTTTGAAATAACATACTCTCGCAGTAGATCATGGATGCGAAAGTTTCTGAACTTTCCATCTATATTTGTTTCCACCACTTGTATCAGACTTCTATTCACCAGCTCATTTAAATAGCCCTCGGCAATTTCGGACATTGTCTTTCCTTGTTTTGCCTCAACAAATCCTTCTGCTATCCACAAACGTATTACGGTAGCCTTCTCGATCACTTCATCTTCTGAAAAAATACTAAGGTATAAAAAACACGCTTTCAGATAGTACGGCAAGTCATAAAAGCTGAGGGATAGTAATTTCGACATCCTTTGTTGATCTTCTCTAACAATTTCAGAAGCCAGGCAGTTATAGAACATTTTCCATTCCTCCAATTTGTTATTCTTGGTAGCAAGCAGACCACCAATTACAACAATAGCAAGTGGCCAACCCTCACATCTCTTTAAGATATTTTCAGAGATTTCCTCTAAATAAGGTGGACATGAGGATTTTCCTGTAAATGCCTTTCTGTAGAATAAACTCCTTGACTTGTCTTCGGATAAAGGCTTCAAAGTGTAGAAATGACCATTAGTCTCACTACAAGCAGTGTTGCCTATGGTACTAGAGCGCGAGGTGATGATGATGCAACCCCGACGATATGTTGTGCTTCTTGGAAATGCATATCTAACAGCTTCCCAGGCATCGATTCTCCAAACATCATCAAGAACAATTATGTAGTTCTTATTTTGTAGAAAATTGTGAATGAACTCTCTCTTATCATTATCGTTCATGGCTTCCAATCCTGGAGGTGGTGGCTGCACGAGCTTTCTAATTATGTTTTCCAAAACAATTCCATCTTTGAAGGACTCTGAAACAGTGATCCACGCACGATGTTCGAACTTCATCTGCTCTAATGACGCATCATCATAGACTTTTTTAACAAGAGTGGTTTTACCCACTCCTGCCATACCAACCACCGAAATCACTTTGAGTCCACATTCAATGGCTGAAAGCCACTCAAGAATCTGTTTCTTTGGCTTTTCAATGCCCACAACATCAACATCTTCCAATAGTAACGCATCGCCTCGACCATCATATGTTGTGTTCGTTGAATGGTCGGAGGTTGATCCTAAATAAGTGAGAGGATACCTTTGCGAAAATGTCCCGTGTCTTTCAAAAACATCTTCTAATTTGGATTTGATTGTTTTGATTTCAGAAGCTATCTGATGTCTAGCTTTCAGACTTTTCATCGGGGCATAGCAGTTTCTCAGACAGCCTTTGAATCCATGTGCATCATGATGGCCAACTCGAAGCATGTAATTATCAAGAACATCTTCAATCTCATAGGCAATTGCTCGCATTTCTCCGATCCATACTTTGAGCAGGGGACCATATTCTTCTTTGGAATCTTCTTTGGAATCAGCAACTCTGAGGAAGACTCTCATTTCTTCTAGCCTCCCATGAATGAATTCGACTTCTTTTCCAAGTCCTCCAAGCAGCTTTTGCTCTTCTCTGAGCAATACTGAAAGTTGGTTAAGCAAAAAGGATATGGCGCTCTCTGCCATCTCAGTTTCCTGTAAATGGGGAAAATGATCTTCACTATATATAAAATCTTGATTATTATTATCAGAAACATTATTGAAGAAAAGCAAAATCGATGATTTCGATATTAGTTCTAAAACTGATGCGTCAATGTAGACGGAACTTATTATTTTGGCAGGAATTACTATGGCCGAAGATTAATCGATATTTTTTTTTGCATAGGATGAAAACGTACGGCTTTTATAAGGCAAAATTACATCCTATCTAACCTTATCTAAGATATCACAACTTGACCAATACTGGAATTTTAAACTACACACCTATGGGCTAAGGCCTAAGGCCCACAACTCTACGGTTCCGTTAAAACTTTCACTCATTTGCCTTTTTTACCCTCGCCTTCATACCCTAATTTTCTTTAAACCTTTTCTTTGTTTAAAAAAAAAAAAAAGAAGAAGAAGAAGAGAAAGAGAAACGAACAAATATCCTTTAAACTGTGGGTCGACTTCTTGTTTGTTTACGTGGGGTGTAAGTGTAGGTGTAACCAAGACATAATTCTAATTATTATAAATATTTTCTTTTGTTACAATATAAAAATAATTAAGTTAATTAATTATATTACCGAAGTGAATACTTTTTTTCATTTTTTTTAAAGAAGGAACTAAAATACTTTTTAGAATCTTTTTTATTAGTTTAATTTTTTTAACCCGTCTAATAATAAATTTAAAAAGTGGAGTGGAGTGTGGTTTTCCTCATTTTTTCCAAAAAAAATATATACTCCCAAAATAGTCCGAGGAATTTATAAATTGAAAAAGTGGAGTGGAGTAAGGTTTTCCTAATTTTTTCTAAAAACATACACTTCTAATTAAAATGGTTAGGAGGATTTGAATCCAAAATTATTGTAAAAACCTTTAACCAATTAGGTTGGGAGGATTTGAATCCAAAATTATTGTAAAAACCTTTAACCAATTAGATCAACAATGAGTGTGGTTTTCATAACTTAAAAAAAAAAAAAAAAAAAAAAAAATCACGCACACTCTCCTCTATAGTCAGAAGGATTCAAACTTGGATCATTATTCTAGAAAAAGAATCCTTTAACTACTTAACATGATTTTCATAACTTGAAAAAGTGCATAAAGAAACTAAAGCAAAGGTAACAAAATCTGAACGTCTTCTTAATTAACACAGGACAACGTGCTAAAAAATTTTTAACACAAAACTTCTAACTACACACTTACTGTTAACTACACAACAAATAGACGATAGTGGATCTGAAAGTCCTATGGTTGTTCATATGGTTGGTTAGGTTGGAGCTGAGCGAATCTGGACTAGAATATTTCATTTACGAGAAGTCATAACTATTTCTATAATTGAAAAACTCTGGAAAACCAAGAATTTTCTGTAAATGGGGACAACTATCTGTATTAGATTATTAATAGAAATAATATTGAAGAAATACTTCAAATTATTTCTAAGAAAGCCAGAAATATTATTTAGGAGGATTGATCAAAACATAATACTAAAGAAATATCTCATAATTTATTTTTTTTTAAATGTGGTCTCAATTATTAATAATTTACTATATTGACCCCCACTAGTATTAATTTTAACTTTGGTGAGGGGGATCAATAATGAAAAATCCCATAAAATTATATATGCATATATTTATAGAAATACTTTTTATTAATACTAGCAAAAAAAATATGCGTATAATGTTAGTTTTTCTACATTAATTTTCTATATATAATAGAAATAGTTAAAAGAGTATATTCATATAAAAAATAAAATAAATGTTTAATTGAACACTATAAAAAATCAATTATAAAATTAAATTATATCTTATTTTTATAGACACATATTGGCCTTTGGGATTCCTTAATTTATTAATTTCAAATAACTCTAGTTGGACCTGCAACTTTAGATTGTTGAATAATCTTTTGAATTAATAACGGTTTTCTAATCTTTAGTTGGACATGCACATGCACCTTAAATTTTGTCAGTCTCTCTAATGTCTCAGTTAACTTTTTAAGTATGTATTTCTCATTCCTTTTCAAAATTTTATTTCTTTTTGTATTTTTGTATTTTTGTACTTGTTTATATCTATGAAGGACCCCCAGGAAATTGGGGAATCAGCTGCTAGGTACTTTGAAGCTATGTTTACATCAGAAAACAAAGTCAGGCCCAATGACTATAGCGTGGTCTCACCAGTGGTAAGTTCGGAGGATGGGAAGAACCTGTGTTTGATGCCAACCGTGGATGAGATCAGGAGCACGGTTTTCTCGTTATCGCCTCAAAGCGTGGCAGGTCCTGACGGATATGGGGCTCGATTTTATCAAGATTTCTGGGACATAATCGAAACCGATGTGTGTGAGGCTATTTGGGATTTTTTTAAGGGAGGCGTTCTTCCGAAGTCTATTACAGCGACAACGATATCCCTCATTCCTAAGAAGGACAATCCGATGCATTGGAGTGACTACCGTCCGATAAGTCTTTGCAACGTCACAAATAAAATTGTGACTAAAATTCTGAATAATCGCCTAGCTGCTATATTGCCCAAGATCATCTCGCCCAATCAATGTGGATTTACTAGAGGAAGGCTTATTAGCGACAATGTGTTACTTGCTCAGGAATTGATGTACACCATTAACTCTCGAAGGATTGACAAAAATGTCATTTGATAACTCGTTATTTCACCATCTTTATGATTAAGTATTTCCCCGAATTGTACTTTAATTGATATTATTTTAAAAGGAATTGATGTTTTGTTGTTTTCATTATAGATTCGGAGCTTGAAGGCGATATTGGTGCAAATATAGTCGTTTTTAGACTAAATCCACGAGAAAGGAGTGAAAACCGCCTGGGCATGGTTGCTACTGACTTGTTGAATTGAAGAAGAATTTAATTTGGATTGCATGCACATTGCACGCACGTGAGTGGGCTTGGCCAATTAATATCTGAGCTTGGAGCCTATTTATTGATAGTGGGCTATGCATGGAATTTGATTTGGAGGGCCACTTTGCTTGGCGTGACTTTATGATAGGGCTGCCACTATCTTAGGATTAATTATGGGCCCACGTGATTGGGTTATTAAGTGAATGAGGAGGCCTTGAACTTATGGGCCACGCATGTCTTGAATTTAATTGAAGAGGCCTAGTTTGTGTTGACTCTTGGAGAATTAGAAGTTGAGCCCAACTTGGAGTGCAAGAATTTCATCCTATTTTGATCAAGATTTGTACGTGGCTATGAGAGACTTGGAAGGCATCTATATATTTGTGGCATCAACTTTGAGAATCACGTAACAATTAGGAGCAGAGGGACGGACAATTGGAGGCAGCTTTTGGGGAGACGCGAGCAACACGAAGCGACTTCAGGAGTTTTTCTTGTTTTTAATTTCTTTCTTCTTTAGACAATTTAGTTTATTTATGTTAAAGAATTCCTTGATTGTTTTTATGAATTTTAGTAGCTAAGTTCTTAATTATCTAGTTAGGGATTAAGATTCGATATTGGATATTGTGAGACCTAAACGTTTTTATCAATTCATGTTTATTTAGGCATTTATCTTATCTCCGTGTTTCGTGTTTATTGTGATTAGGCAATTTCGGGATAGTGCACGATCTCTAGGTTGTTTAATTTGCATATAGCCAATCTTGATGCTTGAAGTGTAGTAAAGTTGATTGATAATTTGTGGTAAATTAGTGACAGGGTCTTAGCGATAACATTCCTCGTTCACTAAGGGATTTGATAATCTAATTTAAATCTTGCGTGTGTCACGACTTGGTTGATTAGGGTTGGTGTTTTTATGGTTCTTAATGCTGCGAATTCATTAAATCCTGTCGAGTGTCTCTAGGGGTTGTGAATTTGTTAGGGAAGATAACTGTCGAGTGTCTCTAGGTTATCCGATTAATTAAGTAAAAACGAGGTTGAGTCGAGTGTCTCTATCAACTATAGCCAATCTGTCTGAATAACTTGAATTTATCCTTGAGTCAATGATCAATATAACAATTCGAATCGAATATCCCTGGCTAGGTAATTTTCCCTCTGATTGATTTAATCCTACGTGATTTTGCTTGATAATTTTAATTAGTTTTTAATTCTTGTTATTTTATTTTAATTGCATACTTAGTTAGAATAATTCAAAACCCCCCTTTTAATTGTTACTTTCCGTGAATTACTTGGAATTGTTAGAAATAAGTCAACCAGTCTCTGTGGATCGACCCTGTTTACGCTATACTCCGTTGTTTAGTTGTGAATAGGTTTATATTTATTTTTTGACGGATTCGACACCTGTCATCATTTTTAAGCTTGACATGGAGAAAGCTTACGATAGGATCGAATGGGAATTTCTGCTTAAAGTGCTTAGGCATAAGGGATTCCCCGAAATTTGGATAGATTGGACATATAAATGTATCTCAAATTGCTATTTCTCGGTTTTGGTTAATGGTATAGCTTCGGGGTTCTTTCATTCCACCAGAGGATTACGGCAGGGAGACCCGTTGTCTCCGTCTTTGTTTATTATTGCAGCAGATTATTTGTCTTGTGCTTTGAATAAGCTTGCTAGGACTGATCCGGAATGCGTTTATGACTCTAGATCTTCTTACCCCATTACCCATCTTGCTTATGCAGATGATGTTATTATATTCTCTAATACAAGGATGCAGTCTCTACAACAACTCAAGCAAGTGCTGGTTGATTATGAGGGAATCTCGGGGCAGCAGATAAATGCCCAAAAAACTGAATTCATAGTAGGCAACAACGCAGATTGGGGAGCAGACCGTGTTAGGGATATCTTTGGGTTCAGGCAAGGAACATTACCGATGGTATATCTTGGAGCGCCACTACATGTGGGACGAAAGAAAGTTTCTCTGTTTGAGTCCATGATTCAGAAGGTTAGGACCAGATTGCAAGGATGGGAAGCGGCTCTATTGTCTTATGGAGGCCGCCTTCAGCTGATAAGATCAGTGGTCTACTCTATGCCGATGCACTTGTTCCATGTTTTGGAGCCACCCGGAGCTGTGATTGAGATACTGCAACGCATGTGTAATAAATTCTTCTGGGGATCCAGCTCAGAAACTAGGCATATTCACTGGGCGAAATGGGATAGAATAACATTTCCGGTGAAAGAAGGCGGACTGGGGTTGCAGAACATTCGAGAAACAATCAAGTCTTTCTCGTGGAAACTTTGGTGGCGTCTCAGGTCGCAAAACAACCTCTGGTCTAGTTTTATGAGGGCGAAATACTGCTCAAATAAACATCCTATGAACGCTGAAGTGAAAGCGAGTCACTCGCCTATTTGGAAAAGGATGTGTGAAGAGAGAGCAGCAGCTGAGAGTTATATCAGATGGACTATTGGGGATGGCAATAGCAGTGTTTTCAAAGATAAATGGATGGGTTCTGAACTCATCCCAATTAATGAGCAGTATGCTGATTTAAAAGTTAAGGAACTTCGAGAAGGACAAAACTGGAGCATGATCAGAGTTTATGAATTCCTAGGCCAAGAATTTTGGGAGGATATTAGTGCAGTTCCTACAAATGGAAGCAACAGAGATGGAGCCATTTGGGTTTTGGATTATACAGGGGCTTTCACGGTGAAGTCGGCTTGGGAAGTCTCGAGATCCCGTAGAGATGAGTCGGTCCTCCTGGAGGCAATCTGGTCAACTGGGCTCACGCCAACAATACTCATATTTATTTGGAGATTGTTGCATAACTGGATTGCCGTTAACGAGAGATTAAAACAAAAGGGTATCTATCTGGCCTCTAGATGTGTGTGTTGCTCGAGCAGCGAATCCATCGAACATGTTTTCTTCACTTCTCCGAAAACTATGCAGGTTTGGAATCATTTTAATGGGATCTTTGATATTGATAATGTTAATCTCACAGTTGCAGGAAGGATTGATGACTGGAGGCTGTCACAACCTTTTAGCCAGAAAAAACATGTTCGAGTCATAATCCCAATCCTAATATTTTGGTACTTATAGCTGGAACGTAATAAAGCAAAGCATGAATCAGGTATATTTAATCCGTATAATGTTATTCGTTGTGTGACTAATCATGTTCATAACTTATACAGGATTAGAAAGCTGAACCATTCTTGGTGGAAAGGAGATGTGGAAGTGGCAGGATTATTTCACGCCAAAGTTTGGAGAAAACGGGCTAGGGAAATACAAATAGTGAAATGGCGTAGACCTCCCCCGCATTGGCTTAAACTTAATTCAGATGGTTCCTCCAAAGGGAATCCTGGACCGGCGGGCATCGGATATATTATTAGGAATGATCAAGGAACGACTTTGGCGGCATATAGCAAAGGCATAGGAGAAGCTTCTAATATAACAACGGAGCTTTTGGCTTGGGTCGAAGGATTGAGGGAAGTTGTGAAAATGGGATGCCGATACGTATGGGTCGAAGTGGATGCTAAGGTGGTAATAGATATTATCAGGCGAGGTCAAGCCGGCAATCTGCGGATCCAACATCTCTTACTGCAATTCAAAGCTCTGTCTAACCAATTGAAGATAAGGATGCCACATATCTTTAGAGAAGGTAATGGAGTGGCTGACTATCTTGCCAATAGAGGCGCGGTGACCCAACAAAGTTGGAGCTTTCCGGAAGATGAACTTCCACGGGAGATTGGTGGTATGATTAGGCTTGATAAATGGGAGCTTCCCTCAATCCGTATTTAATGAAAGGCTATCATTTGGAATATGGAGGTGATGGGAGTAGCAGACATTTTGGTCGGATCAGATGGGGCATAGAAAACGCAGACTACAAAGGTAATTTAGAGGTGAAGAGAATGGATGATATTAAAGATGATATTTTAAGAATTGCCTTGCGTGTTGCTAGGGAGTGTGCAGGTAATGTTTCTTTTGAGATTAAAGTATGTATTACTCATCTTATTTATATGCTTGAGAATTCCTTTGAGTGGAGCTACAGATATTACACTTCTGATGCTATTACGCCTACGAGGGGTATGGTTTGTTTCTTTATGCAGATGTTCCATGCGTGCAGGGAGTCGGTGATTGAAGGGGTATGCTTTGTGCTGCCAGATAGTAACTGGGTAATTGACGGAACTTCACATAAAAATTCAATGATTCATAACCGTGATCGGAATTCCTCCTATTATGGCCAAGAATTAAACTTACATAAAGCGGGGAAGTACAAGAATCCTGTGGACGCCTTCGATGTGGTTGCGAAGACGAGTTGCAAACATGGTGTTAAGCTAACAAATGTTGATGCCCGGGTGGCTGGGCGCCTTTTTAGGCCAACTCGTCATCCTTTGGAGTCGTTGTGCATGAGGGATCTTTTAGTGTTCTGGGCCAGTTTATTTATGTATAAGCTTTTATATGCTCTTCACTATTGTTGGCCTTCTATTGTTGATAAGTGGATTTTCTCCCACTTTATGTACTCTCGATTCACGGTGCTTTATATATGAGGTGGGGGCCTCGGTAATAACCCCACGGTCGTTGACCGGTTCCTTTTAAAAAAAAAAAATATCTATGAAATTTATTTTTTTCTTTTTCACACTTTTTAATAGTTCCATGTACTTTCTCTTTATATTCAATGGTACAATTCGATAATATTCTTTTTATTTATTCATAAATAATAATAAATTTTAGTAATAAAAAATTAAAAATATGCCTTTATATGGAATATTTATTTTTATATTATCAATTTTATTTTTATTTTGCTCATATATACATTAAGTTTGTCCATCCTACTGATATATATAATGCACACCTATATCATGTTTAAGATAAATATGTCCATATAGCTATAAATAATTTAAACAAAGAATAATATAACAACTTATTATTTAGGTTTATATCAAATTATTCTCTAAAAAGTCATGTTATTATCCATATAGTTAATAAAGTGCATTTAATGTACATTACATTCTATATTATTATTAAAAAATAAACTCATTTTGGAAATTATATAAGTATAACATAGGCCAGTAGAAAGTTATCTATTAAAGATGACAAACTTTAATCACCTTAATATATTTGAAATAGTTAAATTTAAAGATATATTATTATGCTTTTATATTTTATGAATGATATATTTTTACAGTTAGTAAACTCAATTATCTAATTGATTATATCCAACCAAACAAACGTAAAAACATCTTATATATAATGTAATTTATAATTAATATATTAATTTTAAAAAGAGACCTTATTAATATAATACTCTATATGTTTCTTTTATAGATAGGAGAAGTTTTAATTCTGATTTATTAAGAAGTCTTATTTTCACTAAAATTAATATTTTTAAAAATTTTAAATGTAATAATATATAACACGTATTCACCAAATCACCCTCTAGTTTAATATTGTTAAAAACATTACTGAGAGTATATTTTTGACGATTAATAAAATCCTATTAGTACTTTTAATATAATTAATATAAAGATACGGATAAAGATAAAATATAGTGAACTTAAGTAATTAAATTACCGAAGCAAAATTTTTTTTAGAATCTTCATACAGCCTATAAGGAGATACAATGATCAGAACAATATGAAAGGAACTTCAAATTAAGTTATCAAAGTGTTCATATTTTGTGTCTTTGTTGTACAGTAAATGCATATATAAATCCAGATCGAGATCTCATGCATAAATATACATTGACTGCCAATATTTCTGATATTATATAAAAGATCAGAACCAGATTCAATAACTTGAACAAATAAATGGAGAATTGATTAATTACCTCTGACATATATTTTTGTTACAGCGTCAATAAATCTTCTCGATTCTCACAGAAATGTAGAAATTGATTGATAATGCTGAATAATAAATGATGAGCAATGGTGTTGGAAATATATACTACTCTAACCTTATCTTCTACTTTATGCCCCGCTACAAATCTTGGTTCATTTGAATAGCTTAGAAACAAAGCTTCCAACCTTTACCTAGCCCACCACCTGCTGCCTCAGAATAAATGCACGTATGATCTTGACACCCCACATGCCATGTGCTTATAATATGATGTTCATTTTGACATGAATATTATAGGAGCCCTTTCTTTACGTTCTTGGTTAGTTATTCAAAATTTTAATTTTTTAAAAAGTTTTTCATCCAAATCTGATTCGATCGAACTTAATTGATCATATGGTTAAGTGTACTACACTTGCTAAATTTTAATAAATCCCATGATAAATATAACTCTCTCGTTGCACTGATTTGACTAAATTAGATTTGGGTTAGAATTATCTGTAAAAAAATTTAAGACACAATGCGGTGATTAGGGTTGAAATTTAAGATATTTAAGCCAAGATTTTTTTTTTTTGTTGAAGCCAAGATTTTGATATTGATTAGGTTGGTTTTATATATTTCCTTAACTTTGTGGAAGCATGTGATAACCAAATAGTGTTGTGCTGAAGTGACATGACTTGTAGCCAACAAGAACTTGGTTCCGAATATTGAAAGAGAATCATGAATCAATGCAAATCTCACAATAATGGCGTTGCCACTAACTTCGTATTTGATTCCAAATGTCATGCCTTTTAAGCAAACCTTTCCCTTATAATATAGTGGAGTACTGGAGTTATTTACGCCCTACCCTATGTATTAGGTGATATGGAAAAAAAACCATGTATTATAAAAATTAACATAAAAAATCCTGCGTTTTCAGAATATTTACATGGAAAACTTTGAAAATTTCTGATATTGGACACGCTCTAAAAGCGCGATTAGAACACTAATTTTATAGCACCCCGAGTGGTGGACACCACATCCCCCGCACAAGAGTCCAACACGCGTAACGAAATAGAAACCCGCACACGTGTCAAACCATAGCGAACAGGTGACAAATCAAAAACTTTCCTAAGTCAGGCGGTCTAGACCCTCAACTCAAAGTGCACAATTAAACAAGTAATAGCAAAAGCGATTTAGATACAAGTCATATCGAACGAACAATTTACAAAGCATATTAATTCATAATCAACATAATAAGTCGATACACATATTCACATGCCCATCCCGGGCTAAAAGAATAGAATTCTAGTATAAGAATCCACAAACATATCCAAAAGTATCCAAAAATACATAACAAGCTACTACATATGCATGAGACTCGAGTTATCCACAAGTACAACGACTAGACCACTTGCCGCTCAAGACTCCAAAAGAAGGACCTACAACTCAAAAGGAGGGGAAAAAGAAAGAACAACAACGAGGGTTAGTTACTTAGTTTTAAAGACTAGTGAGTGGGCTAACACAGCAACCCATATACGTATAGAGCAAAGCACTTAACAAATTCAAGAGGTAATCCATGAACCGAGAATGGTTTTAACAACCTAAAACATTTCCCGTGATAATAGATATATATATATATATATATATATATATATATATATGTGTGTGTGTGTGTGTGTGTGTGTGTGTGTGTATGTGTATATAATTAAAAGAAGTTAAGGGCCAAAGGCCCAATCAACCAATTTTTAAGTGTTTAGGAATCCATTCTCGTTTCATAGACTCAAGACATGACAAGTAACTCGGTGAGTACGAGTTTCCTCCAAGCTTCTCAAGTCAAGACATATACAAAACAAAACAAGAACAAGTCCAACCAAGCTTTAAGTGGAAAAGATAGACGTGTTCTCTCAATTTCCAAGTCAAGTACATGCTGAGACGGAGGCTAATTACTCCTATCCGCTCCTTCGACGTGTTAGAAATAGTTAACTTCTTTATGTGCTTATTATGTCTGTTTGGGTTGACTGTGTTTTGTATGTTTTGAACTTCCCTAATCCGATGAGGCCGTTATGAACTTTGCCCTTATGAGAACGGCACATGAAACAAGTTCTTAACTCCATAGATGGGGATTAGAAATTTCTCCAAGTTGATGAGTCCGACAGACAGTGGGAGTGTCGACCTTGACTCCATTGAGACTTGCTTATGTGATTATGTCCTTTTGAAGGATCATTCAGTTTCATGGAATGATAAGTGCATACGATGATGAGTTCATATATAATACATAAGGGTGATTGTTACAAGAACTTCATCACTGAGATGTCAGTTATATGATTTTATTTAAGTTCAAAACCAATCGTGCAAGTGTACACTAACATACGCGTAGTACCCACAGGGAAGGGAAATCAATCACTACTCAATATCCTTCTCTAATCTAAAGACCGAACGAAAAGCAATTGTTGTTATCTATTAATCTACTAAAAACAGAATTTAAGCAATTAACTAGAAATAAACGCAAGTAATACTTAAATACACGTGAATTAACTTCAGTAAACTAAGGGGCTTTTTTCAAAACTATTATTTAAATTTTTGGTTTTTCCTAAAGTAATATCAATTTATAAATTCTTTATTTTCTACTATAAGTTGCCATAGAGTTTGGCGTTTATGAATAGTACCATAGGTGACTTTTTGTATCATTACCCTACACTTTCTATTATTTATACATTTAACCCCAAATTTTTTGAAATATTTTAAAAAGGTATATGAAGATTTCTTTTTTCATAAAGACCCAAATAGTTTTAATTTGGTCCATTAAATTCTCTTTCATGTATTTTTTCTACAAATTTTTATTTATATTGTTTATTATTTTTCTTTGTTCTTTTATACCTTGTAAAATTGTATTTTTATTTATTACAATTTTATTTAATGTTCGTTCATAATTTTTCTCATATATTTTTTCTTTATGTATGGCTGTTTCTAAATTCTTTCCCATTTTTTCAATATTCATAATTATGTTTTATTCTATTTATTTTATTAGGCTGATGAAATTACATAAATTTTTCTTATTTTTTCTTTATACCATTCGATGGTCTCAACATTTTCTTCCAGTATTCTTTTATCCAATATATTATAACGAGGTATATTTTTCATTGACCATTTTATTTCTTTATTTTGCCTTTTAATATTATTAATACCATCCTCTAATCTCAGTAAAGTATTTTTAGAAATTATTATATCTTTCATAAGATATCGTTGTTTTTCTTTTAAACCTTTTAATATATATTCATGCATATTTTTCTGAAATTGGTCCTCTATATTTTTTAACTTTTCTTTATTATATTTTATTGTCGTTCCTGCCTTTATTCTTTGTTGTCTATTCGTTTGTTTTTCAAATAGATCCATTTTTAGCCATTTATTTCTCTTTGATGTAATTTTTCTACTAACCTTTTGTTTATCGTTTTAATTTGTTTATATTCTTCTTTTGAATCCTCTGATAATCTATTTTCCTTTTCAAGTATCCTATAAATTTTCATCATAAAATTAAAATTTTTAAATCTTGCTGTAAATGATCTTAATTTTATTCCTAACCATTTTATATCTGCTTTTATTATTTTGGAAATCATTTTTTATGAATCTGAAGATCCTTCTTGCTCATAAACTTGTTCAAATGCAATTATAACTTTATTTATAAAATTCAATTTTTTATTTGTTTTTCTGCATTCTTCTTCACAATCTATTTCTTTTGATTTATGTTTATCAGCACGTTCATTAACCAATCTCTTCATTCTATCATTTAGGAATTTCTTTACAAAATACCTAAAATGTCTATTAGATGTATCTTCATCAAAACATTTACAAAAATTGCATGCGTAAAGTAGTTCCCTACTATAATCATCATTATCATCCATGGTTTTATATATGTTTTATGAGTATGCACCGAGAATTATATTTAGAATAATCAATTTTAGTAGCAAAATTCATCAAATATTGATTTTAACAAGAGTACTCTAAAATCCATTCTAGAGTCATATAACACAGAATATTTTGAGTAAAGTTTATTACCTTTCTTTATCTCCTTCGTCTTCAATAAAGATCTATCGGATTCTTCTAAGACTCGTCTTCCTCTTCCTCGATCAGCTTAACATTCCTAAAGTCCTGACGGCCTCCTGCCTATATGGACATCCACGGAAAACAAGCTTCGATCTCTAACGGAAAAATCACTACGACTTATAGAATGATAATCTATTTTTGAAGGATAAGGGAGTAAAGAAATTTAATAAGCTCAAAACAAAATAAGACTTGTTTATTTTAAATATATTTTGTTTATTGCAAAAATTTAGGGGTCTATTTAATATTTTTAGAAAAGATATAGATCTTTTTATAAAATGGTTCTGGGTTAGAAATATAATTTCAAGAAACTATTGTATCAATTGTTGTAATTTATCAATCTAGAAAAGCTCAAAGTCTATCGATTTTAGAAGTTGCCATAGGGAATGGCAATTATACTATTCAAAGTTGCCATTGGTTGTGGCAATTTATGCTATTTTATTAAAGTATATAAAAGTAGTATTACTTTATAAAAGTTTTTTGAAACAAATATTATTTTTGACATTGGCTCGTAAACTAAGCAGGCAAGTGATTAAACTCAGTAAACTAATTAGGTAGGGGAAAGTAATGAATCATACATTCAATAGTTGATATAATACTCGTCTGACAAATGTAATTCTACAACCTAGTCACTTATATTTGTATTACCCTCTCTCAAGGTGTAACCAAGTGCTTAATTAGTGTTCAATGTTGTTCTCGCAATCACCGATAGTTAATTAAACCATAGGAACAAGACTAGTGCAATTCAATATTCTAGCGGCTCGACATGGAATAAGATTACTGTTGTATAAGCTAGAACCAAATCTCTTTGTATTCTATAACTTACAAGTTATGAAAACCATCTAAATTACCATCAATCTCTCGATCTATAGGCAATTATAACACATGCTAAGGGTGATCAGGCCATCGCAAGTCAATTCAAACCAGTTTTCAAACTAAGAATTAACACAAGTCATTCAAGCATCAAATCAAACACTTATCATGCATTCATCATCACTCCCCTAGCCCTAGAGAATTAACTACTCATAATTAAAGCAAAACTCATAAAACTAAAGGAAATTGCATTAAAAGAAGTCATGTTCATCAATTCTAAACAAAGTCTAAGAATCAAAAGCATAAACATTCATAAAGTCTGTAAAACGAATCTAACATACGAAAACTAAATTAAACTAAATTCAAAGGAATTAGTTTGATAATTAAAACAACAATAAAACCGGAAATCATTCTAAGAATTCAATCCTTTTGTCTTCTCGAATTCTCCGAAAAACTCCTCTGAAACTCCTTGTCTTCTCTCCAAACCCTAGGTCATGACCCGGAAGAAAAGCTCTCTCAAAAAGACTCCAAAACGCACTTAAATAGCAGCCCTAATTGTTTCTCGCCGACTCTTGGTAACGGGCGTTACCCTTCCACATAGAAATCTCTTTAACGCCCGTTACTGCTTGAAATCGCTATAACGTTTTAATTAGTGGTAACGGGCGTTACCACTTTTCTTCTACCCAGGGGTAACGGGTGTTGCCCCTTCTATCTCGCCAAAGTAATGATCCTGTATCTGGTAACGGGGGTTACTGAATTTGAACTCCCAAGTGGTAACAGGAGTCACTACATTTTCCTCTAAAAACGCGTGAAATTGCTTCGTTTCGTCATTTCGTAACTCTAACTCTAAAAACACCTGCATGGAGCAAAATAAACACATAAACGCATCAAACGGCACACAAGATATACTCTAATTAACGCTCAAACTATGCAAATTCTACACTCAACAAATCCCCCCACACTTGACTATTGCTCGTCCCCGAGTAATATAGAAATCAAGAATACACATCCTCATCAAACCATCTCCTCAAAGCAATCATCGAACCATTACCCAAACAAGTCTAGCTCATCAAATCAAGTAATCATAAACATAAGATCATCAAAACTTAGTATGAAAAGTATACCCTTGTGTAGTGTGTAAATCAAACGAAATAATGTACAAAGATTAGAACGACAAATACACAATTTCCTCCTAAGTTCTAATCATCAATTTCGGAATACACTCTTCGCACCTATCTCCACTAATGAAATTAAATCAAGATTTAGGATCGGTAGGTCTTTCGAGCTTGTAATTTAGGCTTTGGGTAAGGCTCTAATGCACTGACACTTCTAAAAATATCATTTTGCCGTGTCATGTCCTGTCGGACACTCCTGTCCGACATCGTGTCCGACACTTCTAACGTGAAAAATTCACAAAAAATTACGTGTTGCCGTATCCGTGTCGTGTCCCTGTCGTCGTGTCCGTATCCGGGCAACATAGGGGTAAGGTTATGAAAATTTGGATCAAGTGACTACTCACCAAGCTTACATCATTCAATCTTTAAACTCACGACACTTTCTTTTGCCATTAAAAACATAATCCCCCCTAATTCGACAATTGTATCCCACACTCTCAATTTTCACACTTTGCATAATCTTTCTTTTCTTTTCTTTTGCTCTTTCTCTTCTTTCTTTTTCACACTTTTTCTCATTCATCTCTCCAATTCAAACATAAGAACAATCAAAAGGGGTCAAAAAATAGACATTCATCATTAAAATCAAACGAGCAAGCCTTGGTGTAAAAATTATCAAGGTGATTTTTCTTTTGTTGTGTCTTGGCTTATAATGTGGCTACAAAAATCTTTGCACAACAGTTAGGCTCAGCGGGGTCAACAAGATTACGCTATTTAGTGAAAAACGGCTAAAAAGAAAAGTTTATAATCCTCCGACAACGAATGTCTACTTCACTTCCTTAATCTTTCATTAACTCAAAATTTCGCCTCAATAGGACTAAAATGCATCCTAATCAAATCTTAGACTCATTCGGGAATCATCAATTCATTTTTCTAAGCAAAGTACATTATTACATTCAAAAGTGCTCAAAATATAAGGGCATACTTACACACTAAATCATTAAATCTCATGCAAAATTTTCTCAATTCAAACAAACCTAACGTATTCTAGCAAAAGCTCAACAATCAAACTTCAAAGAAAAAGTTTAAAACGAGGGAAAATTTTCAAATTTTTTCAAAATTACTCAATTCTTAGCAAATCAAAAGTGTAATAAACATCTAATCATGCAAATATTCAATAAAACTCACAATCACATTCTTTCTTTGAAATGTCCTCATGCAAACTAACGAGTGGAAGTTCAAGAAAACTCCCTGATCAAATGAAGAACAGGCAACGTGCTAGCAAAGCTTCCAAAACCTGAAATATGTGACTAGAAAAACACGGATCAAGTGCAAAGACAATTGACAATCAACATGCATCCAACAATTAATACACAAGTCACAAATACAAAGTAAAAGAAGGGCACATTGCAAAAAAAAATCATCGAGTTCGAAACATAAGCAAAGAAATAAAAGTGTCAAGGGTATCAAAATCTAACAATAAGTACTCGAACAGAAATAGAATGTGAATAAGGCAAAGGAAACATGATAATGGCAAAGCGATCAAGATGGTGGTGGCTGAGATCCTTGAAAGTACTGATCGAGACGAGCATAGAACCTCTCAAAATTGTCATCCACCTGAGCTTGCCATTCATCAAATCTCTCATCAACATATTGTGCTAAATCTTCAATCCTCGCAGTCATGGCCGTCACATCGGTTCTTAGTCCCTCCAACTCTGTCTGAATTCTCCTCAAACTAGCTGGATCACTTGCTTCAGCCTCGTCAACTACAATCGGCTTAGGGTTGCGAAGGACTTCGAACTCATCATCTGGCCTATCGGGAATTCGAGCCAAAAGCTCCTTCTGAACATCTGAAAGCTCCTCATAGTGGGCCTTACCCCAACTATACATCTGCCAGAATCTATCTCTATCTCTAATCGACCACCATGGTAAAATTTGATCTTCAAGTCGTCCACTCTCCCGTGCTATTGTCAAGCCCAAATCTTCCAAGTATTTTGCACCAATATCATACCCAAAATTAAGGGACAAATCCTTAGGTGTCTAATTTACCTCACGTGCAAACATCGTCATATACGCTCCATGGGCTATTGATCCGGTAGCTCTTCCCGCAACTCCTCTAAGTATCCATAGAAACTCGGTTGTACCATCGAACTTGTTACCTTCCTTCATCATATACATTATCCTCAGCTCAGTTTCATTGATGTGGCTCTCATTCCCGTAACGGGCACAGAATCCTATAGCTAAGATCCTATGTACAATCACCCATGTCAATGAATCCAAATAGCTGTCTTGGGTGTTCGTAGATGAATAGCTCGGGACACCTTTGTGAAGTGTAAAAGATCTCAACACTGCCTCTCTCTGAGCACTATCCCATTTGGGCAATGAGGAAGTAGCATGTCCTGGAAACCTGAGAATCTCTCTTATCCTATCCGTGTTCCATATATGAGCTTGCTGGTCATCAAGAGTGAAAGTCAAAGTGTTCCTTGCTGGATTCTAATCCATCGTGGTGAAGAAAGCGGCGGTCAACACAGAATAAGTCAAATCCTTCTTCATAAGGAATGATAACCAACCGATGTTATCAAACAATCTCCTTACTTCCTCCCAAGCTTCGAGTTTCTCCATCCATAAGTCCTTGAAGAACTTAGTAGGTACAATGTTCCTTGTCAAATTCCTTTGAAAAGGATTATCCATGGTATTCACCCTTACATTGACCGAATCCCGCGATTGATGATCCGCGGGGGATAAAGTAGTGAAGGGCTCAATCGGGGCAAGGGCGCTTAGTACGACCTATAGTACCTGAATCAAACAAATATAGCAAGACAAAGCTCACAAAAATCAATCACAAGTTACTAAGACAATTCATCAAACACCTTATGAGCATAGGCCTAGGATGTGAGTTTTAGCTAAAGTTCTTCAATCTACCCAACTCAAATTCACAGTAGCCTATGGAATCTCAACAACTTAAGCTTAAAATTATCTATCTTCAACTTCACAATTCGGATTCAAAACTAATTAGAGATTAGGATTCTTCAAAAACTCAACCCAAATCAAGTTAAATTCACTTCATATCATTAATCCTAATTCCAGCATGCATACTACTCTAGAAATCATCAATCCTAACCTCGAATCATCCTAACATGCAAATTCATTCCTAGATTTCAATCTTAGATTGAAAGAATTAATTCTAACAATTCACACTAAGAAAAGGGGTATTGACTTACCTTGACTCAAGAAGGAAAAGTGAGGGTGTAAACTTGGTGGCACTTCTTGGTTGCAAATTGACAATGGTTGGCTAAGGAGAACTATTGAATCTCTTCTAAAGTAGAATGAGTGTGTGCAAGTGTATTTATAGGTTTGGGGGAGAAAAATCCGAAATTGAGTAGGAAAGGAATTAATTTAACCCTAAAAATGTGTTTCTTAAACCAAAATTTCGCGTAAACGGCCCGGTAACAGGCGTTACGGATTTTTACCTTGTATGGGGTAACGACCGTTACCCCTATTGGTCAAGGCGTTTGTCCCTGTTAACGAGCGTTACTGAAAAATAACTACGAGGGTGTAACACCCGTTACTAATGCTACCTGGGATGCCTGACCTCCTTAACAGGCGTTACCAGAAGATAACTAAGATGGTGTAATGCCCGTTATCTATATTTCCGCCCAAAATACAATTAAAACACAAACACAATCCAAATGGTGCTTAATCACATTAGTTAACCGAAATTAACTCATGAAATTCAGTCAAACCATAGTGCACCAATTCTGGGAACACACAAACATTACTCAACACATAAACAACGATTCTTATCAATTCATTCTTCACATATATAAATCAATCTCATGCACACCATACAAACAAAGTAAATGAACCTCAATTTTGACATTAAAGCTCAAATCACGATCCTTGCATCATCTAGACTTTGGCTTCCTAGCAAAACATTTGCTAACCTGAAAAACGAGAGAGACAACTCAAATTACGCGAGACAAACGAGGACGAAAGAAAGGAAAACAAAACAAAAGAAAAAGAAAAATTAGTTCTAAGTTATAGTCGTTAGCTTGACTTTGAAAACCGGATTAGGGATTAGGAATCCCCAAGAAACGAGTCACAAGGAGTTACCTCGTTCTTGTTACTTACAACACTGGAGCTTGCTCTCCATGTATCTAATTCCAAAACATCCTTTATTCTCGATTTTCGAAGCTTCGATTCTCCTTTCCAATAATTTTTAAAGGAGTGTCCCGTAATTTTTAAATAGTCCTGCACTTTTAATTTTTCAACAAATTTAGTCCCAAATTGAAAAAAAAAATCAATATTAGTCCCAATTACTCCGTTAACTTTTTCGTTAGTCACCGTTAGTGATTTACAAAAAATTAATATAATAATTCTTTTTTCTAATATATAGAAATATATATATTTATAATATTTTTTTCTTAAAAAATACATATCAAATATTAGGAACAATTTAAAAGAATACCAACCACATGATGTGCATTTTATTTTTATAATAAATAATAAATTATTATATTTTAAAATATTAATATTACTTTAAAATTATAAAATAAAAAAAATAAAAACATTATACATAATAACATAGTTAATAAAATAATCTTCAAATTGTATTTAGTTAAAAATATGTAAAATAAAAAATTAAAAATAATTAATATTTATAACCTTTAAATATTTCTTATATATATAACATTGCATTTATTTAAAATAATTAACGTTGCATTTAGTTAAAATTAAAAATAATTGAGAATTTATATAAAATTTATTCAATAATATAATAGTAATTAAAAAATTAAAAAGTAATTAGTAACCATACATATTTAATGAGAATTCACAAATAACATCAAAATTTTAAAACATTATAATAATATAACGTGCTGATGGTGCGAAAACTTAGAGGGTTGCTTTAACACCAAACACTTTGATATTTGTTTTAGGAAATAGAGACCATCACTGGCGTTAAGCCTCAGGAACTGGGTTTCTTTTTAAGCGTGGGTTCTTCCAGCTAGGATAACACCAAGAGTGCAAGTGTGGCCGATATGCAGCTGAGGTGAGTGGAATGTGGAGCTTGAGAAGAAGAAGCAAAATGGAGGAGAGTGTGCCCAGTTTTTTAGTGCAGGGTGTATGAAGAAGATAACTTGGGGGAGAATGCAGGGGTTTCTCCCTATTTATATATTAGGGGAGAGGGTACTTTGGTATTTTGACCTAATGGTCCCAAACCTGTGTTGCCCTAACACGTGGCGGCCTGTGGCAGCATGAAAGTGATGGCCCTGGAAAGTGGGCGGCGTGCAAGGTACATGGTGCACACTGCCACACTGCCAGGGGTTGTTGACGAGAGTTGTGCGCTGGGGTGCCCAAGAGCTGTTATGCGAGGGTACGGATGCCTCTTGGGGCAGACCTTACCCGAGCGTGGGTGACGCTCGAAGGTGTGTACCAAAGGGTTTCCGCTGGCAGATGACCCACGAGGGTCAAATAACCGAGCGTAAGGAAGGAGGTGCCCTCGCGGAGCGTTTCCCTGGGAAGGGCAACTATGAGGGACCATTAGCATGAGCGCTGGGCCTTGCCCGTACCACTCGCTCAAATAGTGGGCCGAGGCGTACGGGCCTGGATTAGCCAACAAGTGATCGGGCCGGGTTGATCCATGAGCCCAGTAATGCGAGCGTCCAAGCTCTACGCATGCGGATGGCGACACGTGTACAACGTAGATCCGAGCGTGATTTAGCCTCATTACGTGCAATTATATTTATACTATAATTATAATAGTTCATTAATATAATATTTAATTAAAATTAAAAGTAAGTTTTAATAATATCATATTTAATTAAAAATAAAAGTTACTATCATAATCAAAAATCATTATAATAATATTTAATTATATTTATATTAGAATTGTAACAATTTTAAATATGTGTATTTAAAAAAAAATAGAATTAAAAATGAATTAACAGAATTGGTGTAAAAAATATTTTTTTGCACTTCGGGACTGCATTTGTCAAAAAAATAAAAGTGCGGGCCAATTTAAAAACTATAGGACCAAAAACAAATCGATCTATTTCTTACGGGACTAAAAATACAATTTTCTCTAAAATATTAAACAGAAGTTCTGGAGCAATAATTTTCCATTAATTAGTCATTCAAAACAGGCAATACATCTAATTCAGTGTAAATAAAGAACAATTTATTGTGAACTTCCCAATGCCTGAGTCGTCCGTTCTTAATATACTCTTTAATGTATGGAAATGTATATTATGATGCGACTCTTTGATTTTACACATATTAGTATTGAAAACACAATAAATTGGGAAATTAAAGAGTCGCATATATTGGAACGGATGACTCAGGCATTGGGAAGTTTTTTCCTGCTTTGAATATGTGCAGATATGATTATATATGCTTAAATTGGGAAATTAAAGAGTCGCATTGGGAAAATACGCAAATTCAATATATCGGCATATACTAATATAAATTGGGATATATAACCATAGTATTGAAGTTCTTGATATATTCTTGAAGTTTTCAGATTTACGCATTTTAATATACAATTTAGTTTTCAGATTGAAGTTTCAAGACTAGACTTGTACCCAATGTTGCACGGATACGGACACGGCGACACGGATACGACACGAAACTGATACGGCGACACGAATTTTTTTGTGAATTTTCCACGTGATAAGTGTCGGACACGGTGTCCGACACGACACGACACGACACGACAAAATGATATTTTTAGAAGTATCCATGCATTAAAGCTTGTACCTAATGAGTGGACTTGGCTTACTTTCTGTTACCCTATTTTGTATTGATAAATTAAGAATATTAATTCTGATAAACAAAATGGGATAATTAAGAATATTCATTCTACAAAGGTATTTAATAATACAAAAAAAAAAAAAAAAAAAACTTTGCAATTGAGAAGTTACAGATATTCTAATTTATTGTATTAATGCTTGATGATGTTCCTTTAGTTATTTTGTTACTGATGAATAGCAATTGAGGGGATAGTTATCAAATCATTATGAATTGAACATCATATTTTTAAAGTTTTGATGTGAAATATTTGACAATTAGTCTCGATTATTTTCTAATACTACGATTATTTCCTCCAAAGGATAGAACAGAATCTGAAATTTGTTTTGTTCACCTGAGTTCAAGCTGACAGTCACAGTGATAGAATTTGGAATCCAGGAATTATTAATAGAGTACATAATTTCCTCCCATGTTTGAAGAAGTGCAATCCGGAAGATCAAATTGATGCCGGGTCCAGAAAAAATTGGTTAATGACTTTCTTTTACATCAAGGATGGGGCAAAGTGTTAATAGAGTAATTTAATAAATATCTTTTGTATAAAAGCAAAAGGGTGAAACAGTCTGAACCTAAGGTCAATAAGTAAGGGGCAATGTGCACATCAAAAATTTCACAAGGGCCACACAACACAAAGCCAAATATATCTACAACAGAATACATTAGTACTGAAAACACATTTTAATTCTTGCGAAATTGAAATTTCAAATTTACTGACCTCTAATTAATTAATTAATTAACACTGCACTCAATTTCTATGACAGCCGAATTTGAAATTCTCCATTTACTACAATATCACCAACATAAAGTTGGGGAATGTGGGCGAGATTCCAGTGCTCTGCTTGTTCTTTTTTCTCATTCAATACTCTCTCCACAAATTCCTCTGCCATATCAGTGAAAGCCACATATTCAAGATTAGCCAAATGTTGGATGCCCACAGGTACCTCCACCATTGATTTGCAGTCCGACACTTGCAACTCATGGAACCTCCCGCCCTAAAACTCAATTCTTCCCCTTCATATGCACAATCCATGACTATTCTTTGCAGATTGGGTAAACATTCAAAACATTCAAGCGGATCCTCCTCTAATCTGCTCCATCTAAGAATTATTCTCGTCAATGCACTAAGATTAGGTATCCACTGTGGTATTTTTTTAAACATCCACGCAGCTCAAGAGTCTGAAGAGATGGAAATGTAAAAGGAGAAATATCAGAATAATCCAAGTCAATCAACTCCTGCTCCTTAAATGCACCAATGCCTAGTGAACGAAGATTAGTGAGCTTTGCGAGGGAAGAGCAGAGCTCCCTACCATCTTCTCTTCTTAGCTTTGTTATGTCTAATCTCTGCAATTGTCTTAGTTTTCCTATTTCTCTCACTACTTTTATGTCGTCCACATCTATGTAGCAAAGCCTTTGCAAATGCACCAACTGTCCTATCTCATATGGAGCCCTAAAGCTCTGTACCAAATCAAACGGACGGTAGAAAGCATCTTGATCTTTATAAATATACACCAAGAGATTACGGAGTCTCTGGAGCTTTAGGATTTCAATAGGGATTTCCGTCACCATGGTTCTCTTGAGATCTAATATCTCCAATTTCCTCAGTTTTCCAATTGATTTTGGAATGACCTTCACTTGTGTATCCCTTAGGCAGAGGAACTTGAGATGATACAATTTGAACACTTCACCCGGGATTGTATCCATCGGAGCTCGTCTTAAATTCAACACCTTCAACATCCTACAACCTCCACGCAACACCTTGTCTAACATTGGTAACCATTCTGAATCTACTGAGCCCATAAAGAGAAGAGAATGGAGATGCTCAAACCTGTAGCCTTCTCCTGTGAAATACAACTATGAAGTGCGAGACGTCGAATTCTATCAGCCCACTGCATTTCTCCTCCGCTGTAAACGAATGCTATGTCCTGATCTCTAGCCTTTGAAATAACATACTCTCGCACTAGATCGTGGATGCGAAAGTTTCTGGACTTTCCATCTATATTTGTTTCCACCACTTGTATCAGACTTATATTCACCAGCTCATTTAAATAGCCCTCGGCAATTTCGGTCATTGTCTTTCCTTGTTTTGCCTCAATAAATCCTTCTGCTATCCACAAACGTATTATGGTAGCCTTCTCGATCACTTCATCTTCTGAAAAAATACTCAGGTACAAAAAACAAGCTTTCAGATCGTACGGCAAGTCGTAGAAGCTGAGGGACAGTAATTTCGACATCCTTTGTTGATCCTCTCCAACAATTTCAGAACCCAGGCAACTATAGAACATTTCCCATTCCTCCAATTTGTTATTCTTGGTAGCAAGAAGGCCACCAATTACAACAATAGCAAGTGGCCAACCCTCACATCTCTTTAAGATGTTTTCAGAGATTTCCTCTAAATAAGGTAGACATATGTAGGTTCCGGGAAACGCCTTTCTGTAAAATAAACTCTTTGACTTGTCTTCGGATAAAGGCTTCAAAGTGTAGATATGACCATTAGTCTCACTACAAGCAGCATTGCCTATGCTGCTAAATCACGAGGTGATGAGGATACAACCCCCGACCGTGGGTAGTGCTTCTTGGAAACGCATATTTAACTGCATCCCAGGCATCCGTTCTCCAAACATCATCAAGAACAATTATATAGTTCTTATTTTGGAGAAACTTGTAAATGAAATCTTTCTTTTCATTATCATCCATGGCTTCACGAGTTGTTTGATTATGCCTCCCAAAACAGTTTTAGTTTTGAAGGATTCTGAACCAGTGATCCATGCATGATGTTCAAACTTCATCTCTACCAATGCCGCATGCCAACCACCGATATCACTTTAAGTCCACATTCAATGTCAGAAAGCCACTCAAGAAGCTGATTTTTTGGTTTTCCAATGCCAACAACATCAACATCTTCCAACAGTAAAGCATCACCTCGAGTCCTCGACCATCATATGGCGTGTTCGTTGAATGGTCAGAGGTTGATCCTAAAGGAGTGAGAGAATACCTTTCTGTGAATGTCATGCGACTTTGGGAAGCATTTTCTAACTTGGATTTGATGGTTTTGATTTCAGAAGCTATCTGATGTCTAGCTTTCAAATTCTTCATTGAGGCATAGGATTTTTTCATATAACCTCTGAATCCACGAACCTCATGATGGGCAAATCGAAGGACGTATTTGTCAAGAACATCTTCGAAGTCATAACCAATTCCGCGCACTTGTCTGACCCATTCTTTGAGTTGAGGATCAGATTCTTCTTTGGAGTCAGTAACTCGGAGGAAAACTCTCATTTGTTGTAGCTCGGCGCGTATGAATTCGACTTCATTTCGAAGTCCTCCAAGCAGGTTTTGTTCTTCAGTGAGAAATACAGAAAGTTTATTGAGCAAAAAGGATATGACGATCTCTGCCATCTCTGTTAACTAAGGAAGATTTGGGTTAATCCCGTATTTGTAGTAGAATTGGTTTCTTCCTTTCCTAGCTAAGTGATGTATTATAAGTGTAAGACATGTATAGTGTAATTCATTCACTTTCAGTAATATACAGAAAATATTCCCCAGTAATATGGCTTTTATAACAGCTAACATGGAATTAGAGCAGGTTAATCGTTCATAGTTTCTTGAGGATTTTCCGGGCTCATCATCTACCGTCATGACCAAGCAGCACGACGGCGGTAGCACCAGTAGCGCCGCCATAGCCGTCGTTACAGAAACACCAGAAAACAGACAATGGTTCGTGTTTTTTCCACCGGTGGCGAAATCAGCGCCGCCCGGGTTCAAACCAACGCGAAGACAACAGAGATACAACGGTGGTGGTGGCAGTCCAGGAAACGCCACCATCGCGACCCTCAACAGCACAGAAGAAAAACGAGGAGAAGACCTCGGACTTACCTGCACTACAATCCGGAGAGGGCCGCCGACGGCGAGACCAGCGCCGCCGGGATTTAGAGTTGATAGAAGCAGAACAGCGGTGATAGGCTTACAGCAAAAGCTGCCACCAGCGAAATCACTCCAGCAGCGTCAGGCCGTGGCACTTCAATCGAGGACAGCGACAGCCAATATTTGGGAGAAGCAGGCAGTGTTAGAACCCCAACAGCGGCCGTTGGCGGCGAACCAAGCACCACCAGTCACGGGAAGAGAAGGGGGAAACCGAGATGGGTTATGGGCTAGAGAAAGTTATGTTTCTCTTCCATCCGGTAGAAACGAGACGGTTGATTTTCGGAAGAAGCAGCGGCCGCCGACGGCGAACCCAGCGCCACCGGTCATCAGAAGTTCAGGCGGAAGCCAAGATGTGGTGACGGCTAAAGGAAAATTGTTTTCTCCTTCACCCGTTGAAATGAAGGAGGCGGCAGATATGAGGGGTATTAGGGTTGAGGATTTGCAACCCCAACCCTCTTTTAATGAGGTTTTTTAGTTTGGCCCCCCAATTCCTGACATCAGTCAATTTGGTCCCAATATTAATAATAATTTGCAGATCAGCCCCCCATTTTTGATTTTTTTACAGAATAACCCCCCAAGTTTGGTGGAAACTCAGAATAATTCCCCAAAATGCGGAAGTGCCTATATAACCCAAGGACCCAAGCCAGTCGAGTGGATCCTTGATTGCGGGGCAACGGATACAATGACCTATGACCCAAGTGACTTGATCAGCATGACAAACTCAAAAAGACCAGGCATCCACACAGCCAACGGGGAATTTTTACAGGTTCAGGGCAACAGAATCGTTGCTATCTCCCCGTCTATAACTCTGAGAAACTGTCTCTATGTTCCCAATTTATCCTGCAAACTGTTATCTGTTAGTCATATCACTAAGGAATTAAATTGTGCAGTGGTGATTTACTCTGGTTTTTACCTCTTGCAGGATATTCAGTCGGGGAAAGTGATTGGGCGTGGCACTGAACGTGGGGGGCTTTACTACTTGGATGATGTGTTTCAAAACGGGACTACAACACTGGCTCACGGGACCGTTGAGAAGCAACAGTGGCTTTGGCATCGTCGGTTAGGTCACCCATCAGCTCAATATCTTCATTTGCTTTTTCCCAGTATTTTTACCTCTAATAGTCAGTTATCTTGTGAAACGTGCATTCTAGCCAAAAGTCATAGACAGTCATATCAGTATTATGGAACTCGTGCTAATAAAGTTTTCTCCCTAGTTCACTCTAATGTTTGGGGTCCTGCACCGTGTACAGGATCATCTTCTGGTTTTCGTTTCTTTGTTCTCTTTATTGATGATTGCTCACGCATGACTTGGCTGTATTTTTTGAAACAAAAATCAGATGTTGTGTCAAAATTTATCGAGTTCTATAATATGGTACAAACCCAGTTCAACACAAAAATTCAAGTACTTCGGTCAGATAATTGGGGGGGGGGGGGGAATACATTAACCACACCTTCAAGCAGTTCACTACAGCCAATGGTATAGTCCACCAAGCCACTTGGGCCCATATTCCTGAACAGAATGGGGTTGCTGAGCGAAAAAACAGAATTATCCTTGAGATCACCAGGGCACTTATGTTTGATTCACATGTCCCTAAGTCATTCTGGCCAGAAGCCATAGCCACCTCAATGTATCTTCTCAATAGGCTACCCACCAAAATACTTAACCTTCGGACACCCCTCTCTGAACTTTCCCAACATGTGTCAGTACCTACCACGTTAACCCTGCAACCGCGTGTGTTTGGGTGCTCTGTGTTTGTACATATCCCCAAACAAGAGCGCACCAAGTTAGATCCCTGTTCAATTAAGTGTGTTTTTGTCGGGTATGGAGTCCATCAAAAGGGGTATCGGTGTTACCATCCTTCCACTAGACGTATATACACCACCATGAATTGTAACTTTCTTGAGTCTGAATTCTTTTACGCTTCCCAACTTAGTGGTCAGGGGGAGCAGCCTGTAGATCCCCTAAGTTGGATGCCTCACTCAGTCACTTTGCCAGATCCGGACCCAAAAGAGTCAGTAGGCGGGCCCACCGAGTCAACATCTCCTGAAGTCCAGTCCTTCACCACGAAGTCCACCCCAGGATCTCACTCACTGAATACTCCAGAGGTAATACTTGATAGTCCCATTTCTGTTCATGATGATGTTATTGGTACTACTGACAGTGTACAGGGTGAGGAAGCGGTACAGGAACAGGGTTTGCAGGAACAGGTGGAGAGTTCTACCTCATATACTTCTTCTCCTATTCCGTACAGTCCTAACAGTACAGAAAACAGTGAGGAACAGGGGGAAACAGGAAAATATGTGCTGCCACCAAGGAGTAACAGAGGTGTTCCCCCTAAGAGATATGAACCAGAGCATACTGGCAGGATCCCGAGATATCCTGTAGCTAATATTTCTATCGGGAACCTGGCAACCCCAGCGTGAGCCTACACAGCAGCCATTTATTTAGTCAAAGTTCCGAGCAAAGTAGAAGAGGCGCTCATGGAGGACAAGTGGGTTTAGGTTATGGAAATAGAAATGCAAGCTCTAGAAAAGAATGAAACATGGGAAAAGTGCATACTTCCCCAAGGAAAGAAGGTGGTAGGGTGTCGATGGGTATTCACAGTTAAACATCGTGCTGATGGAAGTGTTGAAAGGTATAAGGCGAGGCTAGTAGCGAAAGGATATACTCAAACTTATGGTATTGACTATTCAGAGACCTTCTCTCCAGTGGCTAAGATCGACACCATCAGAGTTTTATTCTCGGTTGCAGCCAATCGAGATTGGCCACTGCACCAGTTTGATGTAAAAAATGCATTCCTTCATGGAGACCTTCAGGAAGAGGTATATATGGAACCCCCTCCGGGTTTTACACAGGGTTTTAGAGACAAGGAAGTATGTAGACTTAAGAAGGCCCTATATGGGCTAAAGCAGTCTCCCCGGGCATGGTTTGGGAGGTTCTCAGCAGCGATGAAAAAGTATGGGTACCACCAAAGTAACTCAGATCACACACTCTTTGTCAAGAGAATGGACGGACTCGTGACGAGTCTGATCATCTATGTTAATGATATGATAATAACAGTGGATGACACAGAAGAGATTGGTCAGCTAAGAAAGAACTTGTTCACAGAATTCGAGATGAAGGATCTAGGACAACTGAAGTACTTTCTCGGGATAGAGGTGCTACGGTCAAAGAAGGGTATCTATATCTCACAGCGGAAGTTTGTTCTGGATTTACTGGCAGAAACGGGGTTGTTAGAGTGTCGACCAGCAGACACTCCTATGATAGTGAATCACAGGTTGAGAATTGTTGAGGGAGCAGAAGAAACTGAGAAGTCACAGTATCAACACCCGGTGGGGAAGTTGATATACTTGTCTCACACGAGGCCTGACATAGCATATCCAGTTGGAGTGCTAAGCCAGTTCATGCACCAACCCCAGAAGGAGCACATGGACGCAGCAATCAGAGTATGCCGCTACCTGAAGGGGTGCCCAGGCCGAGGTGTTCTTTTCCAGAAACATGGCCACTTAAAGGTTGAGGCATATACTGATGCAGATTGGGCTGGGAGCCCAGGAGATCGAAGGTCAACATCAGGCTACTTCACACTAGTGGGAGGAAATGTGGTAACATGGAGGAGTAAGAAGCAAAAAGTGGTGGCTCTCTCGAGTGCAGAAGCAGAATTTAGGGGTATTGCTCGAGGTGTAGCTGAGGTCTTGTGGTTGAGAAAGTTGCTCGCAGAAATAGGCTTATTATGTGTAGGAGCCTGCAACTTGATGTGTGATAATCGGGCAGCGATCAGTATATCCAAGAATCCGGTACAACATGATCGGACCAAGCACGTGGAGGTTGACAGGCATTTCATTAAAGAGAAACTTGAAGAAGGGATCATCAAGCTGCCATTTGTGAGGTCAGAAGACCAACTTGCAGACATTCTTACAAAGGTTGTAAACGGCAGGATTTTTGGGGAAGTCTTGGACAAGTTGCACATTAGAGATCCTACTGTACAACTTGAGGGGGAGTGTTAACTAAGGAAGATTAGGGTTAATCCCGTATTTGTAGTAGAATTGGTTTCTTTCCTTTCCTAGCTAAGTGATGTATTATAAGTGTAAGACATGTATAGTGTAATTCATTCACTTTCAGTAATATACAGAAAATATTCCCCAATACTATGGATTTTATAACAGCTAACAATCTCAGTTTCCTGTAAATGGAGAAATTGAATGATCTTTGTTATATATGAAATCTCGATTATTATTACTATTAGAAACATTATTGAATAAAAGCAATAATGATGATTTCGTTATTAGTTCTAAAAACTGATGCAGCAATGTAAATGGAACTTCATTTGGCGGAAGTTACTATGGCCAAAGATTAGTCCATATTTCTTTCATGTCATGAAAACGAACAGTTCTTAAAGGCAATATTACATGTACATTAGATTAGGCCCTATTTAATATTTATATATGTTTATGATACTATATGTCGACCTTGTCTTTCATAACTTAAGCAATATTGGAATTTTAAATTACACCTAAGCCCACGACTATAGGAACAGATTTGCCCTTTTTGCCCTCACCCTCGTACTTTAATATCCTTTAAACTGCGGGTTGAGTTGTTTTTTTACCATACTTGGGTGACTGCAAGTTTAGAAGTAATTAAGACATAATTCCAATTAATATAAATATATTCTTTTATTACTATATAAATTAAAAATATTATAAATTTTTACCGAACAAAATTATTGTAGTTTTTTTTTTTTTTTTTTAAGATGGAAGTAAATTATTCTTTAGAATCTCTATTATTGGTCTTATTTTTTTAACTCATCATTCAATATTAAATTCAAAAGGTGGAGTGTAATTGTGTAAGTGTAGTTTTCCTTACTTAGAAAAAGGAGTTTTTTTCTCGTTCACCTACTTTGATATAACTAATTAGTACTCTGAACCCTGTGATTGAAATGTCTCAAAGCGGACCCTGTGATTGTATTAAATTAGCATTAAATTAACACTCAAAGCCCTACAGTAATGACAACAACCATGGTTATAGGGTTTTGTGTATTAATTTAATATAATAACAGATTTTAAATTACAGGATTCAGAGTACTAATTAGATATATCATAGGGTTTTTAGTGTAATATAATCCTTAAAAAAGTGCTGAAAGAAACAAAATTAAAGGTAACAAAATTTGAAAGTCCTTTTTTCTTAAAAAAGAAATCTGAAAGTCTTTTTTCTCTTATTAGGTGTGTATTCAAGACTCAAATACAAGACTTTATACTCAAAAAATTAAGACCGAGACCTTTAATTAAGATAATAATGACGTTACAACTGTTAACTACACAACTATATATCACAACAAAAATTGAAAGAAACACTGAATTAAACACATATATAAATCCAGATCCAGATCTCATTTTATTTTTTTTCTTGTTTTGGTAAACAAGATCCAGATCTCATGAGTTCACACATCGACATTACTCTGTATAAAAGACCAGAACCAAAATCATAACTTGAACTAGTACATTGGAGAATTGGTTACCTCTGATAGATCTGAAAGTTGATTTTTTGTTATGGTGTAAAGTAATCTGCTCTATTCTCACTGAAAAGCTGTAGAAAGAGAACTATGGATGCTATTTAACATTCAAGATGAGTAATAGAGTTGGAAATAATTGGTACGTAACCTTTTGGCTAGAAATCTTAGTTGAAGTCGTCGTTTACTTTGACTATAACTTCACAATCATTTACTAGCTTTCTTTTTCTTTCTATTTAAAAAAGAAAAGGAAAAAATTAAGTTTTTTTGCCACATTCATTTGAAACCATTGTAATAGTAATCTTACTCATTAAAAATCTAAAAAATATCTCACACTTTAAGAAATTATCGAAATAATGATCCCACTCATTTCAAAATTTTGAAAAAAAATTACATATTTTAAGAAAACACTGAAATAATGGTTCATTGTCAATTTGATAACAGAAAAGGAACATGAAAATCACGTGCGTCATTAAAAATTAGTGTAAGGCATTTTTTGAGAATATTTTTGTGGAAATCTATCTTATTATAATAATAAAAAAATACCTATATTTCCTATTTTACTCATTATACTTTTATTGTTTTTTTATATTTCAACATTAATAATATCATTAATCATGTTAATAACAAATTGTTATTAACATGATTAATGATATTATTAACATAATTAACACCGCATAAGCCACCCTCTGAATAGTTCAGGTCACACTTTGACACATTTCCTAAACGTGACATGCTATCAAACACTTTGAATTAATGGTTCGGATCACACTTTGATACATTTCCTAAACGTAACATGCTATTAAACACTTTGACACTTTTAATAATGCAATTTTAATTATGTTGTTATTAAAATGAGTAATAATGTTATTAATGTTGAAATGTAAATAAATTGAAATAAAATGAGTAAAATAGAGAATACATGTATTTTTTATTATAATAAGAAAGTTTTTCGCCAAAAATATTTTTGAAGAACGCCTTACACTAATTCCTAACGGGGCACGAGATTTTCATGTGTCTTTTTCATTATCAAATAGACGGTGGGATAATTATTGCAACAATTTCTTAGCGTGTGAAACTCTTTTTGGATTTTTAAAACGAGTTGAACTATTATTGCGACGATTCTTAAAATATGAGAGTTTTTTTAAAATTTTTGAAATGAGCATGACTACTGTTGCAACCGTTTCAAATGAATGGAACCAAAAATGCAATTTTCCCAAAGAAATGAAAAGAAATATAGGTTCTTTGATTTTGTTTCAATCTATTTGTTTGGAAGTTTTATATATGTATTATGTGAACGAACATAAAATTTTAGAAAAATAAATAAGCAAACTTCAAGTATAATATGATTGTTCGATTTGTTAGATTTACCTGAATTGAATTTGAGTTAGAATATTCCATTTATGAGAAGTCATAACTCACACTCTCACAGGAAGGCAACGACAAATTTCTAAAGTTGAAAAACTCTGGAAAACCAAGACTTACACTCAACATATGTATTGGAATGTGCAATGAATATTGTCATTCTCAATTTGCTGATTTAAATAGTTACATTTTTCTCTATGGTACGTACGTAGCTTAGGTTGTTACATTTTTCTCTATGGTACGTAGCTTACGTACAATGTCCTTCGAATCTACATGAGTCGAGGGATTCTCCCACTGTACAACTTCTTTGATTGCTTTCTCAATCTCTCTGCTCTCTTTTAACAATCCATCCAAGCAAAATACAACTGCACTCAAGCTCAATATCACCTCTTTCTTCACCTCTTTATTCCCCACCCCATTTATTTCACCAACAAGCTCATCCATATGTTGAAGAAAAGAACTTCTCCATCTCTTCACCTCATCATGATCGTCCAATCCCGACCACTGGATTGCACAAAACGGCCCCGATTTCCCCATTTCGATGTCAAGATCAGGGCTTTTCCTCTTCTCGTACTCAGATTCAAGCAATGCAAGAGATTTTACCGAACTAACCTCCTGGAAACATTTAATTCCTGAACAAACAGCTTCCCTCAGCATCTTGACATCAGCTTCCAGCTTCCCAGCAACTTCTCTCCATACATTACTGTCCAGCTTCCTGGATTCCTGTTCCAGGAATCTTAATGACTGGCTCGTGAAAATCAATACATCAACAATTTTTGAAAACGACCCATTCAGCTTCCTGAAGCAATCGCCATGAAAGGGCAAGAACCAGAAGTTGGGCTCTGTATCAGCTTCATCAATCAGCTTTCCGAAATCATTTATATGTAGCTTTAGCTTTTTCCAGCTTTCTTCCAGGCCCATTAATTTCCCGGGTGACCCAATCGTGATCAAGTTGACAGATTCTCGTAAAGCTTGAGGATTCTTGGAAAGCTCGACTTTAGCAAGAACAACAGCCCTAGTAGGATGCAAGAGAATGTCGACCATTATCGAACAAGACAAACTAATAAAGGTTTCCACAATCCTGTCAATGGCAAATTCACTCGGAGTACCAAAATTCTTCCGGCCCAAAATCAGCACCGCACAAATAACCGCGGAACTCCACCTGCCTGACCATACATTTTGCTCTGGCGCAACAAGCTGCTGATAATGAACCATGGAATCAGAGAAATGAACCTTATTTTCACGTATCTTTAAAAAACGAAGCAGCTTATTACTCCGTATACAGTTCCAAGGACTGTTCCTTGAGCTTTAATGTTAGCAACTTTGAAAGTCGCTTCTCTTGATGATGCGAGTGTTATAGCAACCGGAAGGTCCTACCAGTACCCGTTATCCTTGCTATATATCGAACCATACAGAACTGCCAATCCCAGAGAAAGGGAGCATTTGACAGCTGCCATTAATCTGCTCTTGTTCATGATCTTTGGAAAGAAACTTTGTTTCTTTTTCTGGGGCTGATCGTTTGATGCTTGTTTTTTGGCCGAATTCGTTGCATCAGTACTTGAATCAGTGCTATTTTCTGATGTTGATTTAGTATGGAGGAGTTTGAAGCAGAATATGAAGAACAAAGAGGGAATTTCTTTCCTGGTTGTTGATGCGGTGATGGTGGTGTTCATGTGAAGTGATTGGAGGAACTTGTTGTCCTTTTCCGGAAGAATTGAGTTTTCCAGGGCCATGCTGTTTACATGATTCATGATTTGATGCTCTGAATTAGTTAAATCATTGTTGAGGTCATGATTCATTATCCCAACTTGAAATTCAGGGCAGTTTTCTAGAGCACTTTAGTTAACCGAACCCTGTGCATTTGTAGGTATAAGATAGTGTAAAGATCCTAGAGTTACTGTTTATATGTTCATTCGTTTCACAGTTTGTGTGCTATTATTCATGGAAGTAGTGTGCATTTTTATAATTTAACATCTTTGATTTCCAACTCTGTAATAGGTACTGTTCTAGTAATAACTAGTAATTTTGGCACACTCGTTGCGTGTGTAAATTATAAAATTCTTTTGTTTAAAATATATTTAAATTAATTTTTATATTAATATATATTTTATCAGTATTTTTAATATAATTATTGAACTAATATAAAAATAACATAAAAACATAAAATATCAAACAACATTCTCTTTAAAAAAAATACAAAAGAAAAAAAAATTGAAATAAGGTGAGAGAAAAGAAAAGATAAGATAAAAAAATGTAAGAGAAGAAAACGCATAAAAATAAATAAATAGAAAAAAAGAGAGAAAATCGAAAAAGAAAAAACTGACAGATAAAAAACAAATAAATAGAAAAAAAGAAAAAGAGGACACCAAGAGACCGCCTTTGCCTCTCGCGCTTAATAATATAGTATAGATAATCCTAGTTCGAACTTCGATGTTCTTCATTTGAAGTATTGAGGACCTGAGGTAATTTAACCTTTGCCTCTCGCGCTTAATAATATAGTATAGATAATCCTAGTTCGAACTTCGATGTTCTTCATTTGAAGTATTGAGGACCCGAGGTAATTTAACAGATCACTTTTTATGGAAAAAGGGGAAAGAAAGCGAATTTTGCGTGCCTGGACGCGTTAATTTGGAAAGTAGCATTAAAATTTCTTATTTGTACAGAAGATTACAACTAGCAACGCAGAGTTTACCGACGATTCTCGTCAGTCAGAAGATTCATCTATGCCCATGTCCAACATGTCAAAAGCCACAGTACCCATCGGTCATCACAGTCGCCCCTGTGTTCTCACTTCTCTCCGTGTAGATGATTTTGTTTTCTCATATAAAACCAACCTCCAGGTGTTTCTATTCTCCCAAACCATATTTAGAAAAATTATTGTTCAGGACGATGTCCCAAGTGGGTCCTTCTCTAATCTCAAGATAATTTCGCGTGAAATACAACAGACAAACGCAATCCCTGGCTCCAATTCTTTATTCGAATTTCGAACCATTTCGCATCCAATCATCGGAGAGGTGGTCTCCACCCTTCATAAATAAATAACACACATACAAATAAATAAAACCTCTACACCCTCTGTGTCTTCGACCTTTTTGTTTCCTAATCATGGATTCTGTAGACAGACATATTTGAAGATAGTGGTTATCAAATGCATTTGTTTTGCTCTTTAAAAATTAAAAAAAAAAACTTCTAAACGCAGTAAGACGTGTATAAATAGGGCATGTGCTATGTCCTTCTAGTTCGAGCCAAATCGGTGTAACGAGAGACGAGTGTTTTATACTTAGCGTGCAGTTGGTGGAAAATTTAGGGAGAGTAACCAATTAAATGACAAGTGTTATGTATTACACTTACCCTTTTAATTAATTGGGTTCGATCAAACCGGATGTGGATTAGAATTTTTCGAGTTTTACCATATTCCCCATTCCACAATAATTCAACGTAATAAACAAATCTATTGAACAAAAAGTCGTCTTCTTAAGACAAGGACACTGCACATGGCCAATTTCCCCTTTTCCTAATAATTATAGTATCTTTCTGTTCAACTACAAACTGTAATATCTAACTTCAACTTCAATGCTTTCAACAATCCCGTAAAGACCACTCAGGCTGCGTTTACTATGCCTCTAAAGGGTGGTTTGGATAAATAATCTACCCTTTACTAGTCTTTACTTTGAAAGTTGAGTTTCCAACCCTTTACATGGAGCCCCGGGTTAAATGTTTGAAATTGATGGGATACATATCTCTCCCAAAGGGGTCTTATTATTTATCCATTGGTGAGAGGGTAGGTAAAAGTACCATTTTGTCCCTAAATTCACACTTGAGATTACTCATTTGCCCTTCACTTGGGGTACGGCTGTGGAAACTTTGGTGGCATGTATTTTGTCTGCATCATTCAAACCTTTACCAGATTTCGCAAATACAACCAAATTTTCAGCTAGAGTACCGAATTTTAGTCGTAAGATGAAATTGTAAAGGACAACTTCATATTATGTAAAAAAATGGAACCATAATGGAGGGGGATGTTCTAATAGAAGTTGGTAATTGCATCAAACCCATTGTATTCACTGTTGTAAAATTAGATATAATCAACAGCTGAGAAGATTGAGATGAAATACAATACACAAGTTTCATTTTAAACTCACTGTTCCAAAATTTGATTACGATTACATCAAGCAACTAACACAATACAAGAGTATCACTTCCTAATAATAACAAAAGCGAAAACGAACAAAGCCCTATGATTTAACCCTCAAATTACAGATATAAGTGATACAATAAAATAAGAAGCAATGGGACGAGAAATTGAACCAGGCGCAGCGAAGAAGCATATACCTTGCAATCTTGGAAATTAATGGACCCTTGGCTATCCTGCTACTGCCTTCGTCGCCCTATAATAAAACAGATGGATACGCAGCAAATCAGATAAAAAAAATCACAACAGAGAAGTATTAAACCCACAGATAAAACAAAAAAGATATTCAGAAATTACAAAATCTTAAAACCCTGAATCAAACCTCATTCCTCTCGCGTGCGCAATATTGCTGAAAGAGTGTTCAGTTGTGAGAGAGTGAATAACGATTAAGGCTTGAAATAGGGCAAAAAATTATGGGTATTTTAGTAAAAACAAGCATTAACTGACGTATAACAAACAAGAAAAGTAAAAATTGTTCAAAAATGAGTTATAAAAAACTCCAAAGTAAATAGGCCTAATAGATAAATAGTCAATTTCTTTATTTAGAGGTAACCTATTCCGTTCGTTTTCCCACCTTTCATAATAAACGCAGCCTCAATATGTTTTAAGTGTTGGATTAACCGCATTTGCTGTAGCATCTAAGTGGAAAAGCTTTAACTAAGCCAATGGCGACAACGGGTAAACCAACATACAAGTAACTAGGCGGGTTTCAGGCTTATCAGTTTCCATAATCCATTCTCTCTCTCCCTGTCTTCATTGCAGTGAGGGAAGCTGAAGTAATTTGAAGGCTGATTAAAAGCCCATAAGACCAACCGTCTGAGAAGAGCGGAATTTTTTTATTTATCGAGGGATTAAAGTATGGTCGGAATTTTCTCTAGATTTTCTGTCAGGGGTCATGGCCGGGCTCAAAGTGCAATCGTGAGCATCCTCTCTCTCTCTGTCCCACTGTGTGATTCTTGTGATTTATTCTATTTGGGTAGATCTGTCTATATTTGTATGGTGTTTCTGCTTAGTTAATCTGTTTGTCAATTGCTCATATTGTTAATCTTGTTCATGTTGTAGTTGGAGAGTCGGGATTATTCGGAACTTTCTGGGTTGTTGTTGCTTATTCATTATCCATCGGAGATTTAAGATTGCTACTGTTCTTGCCTCTTTTGAATATCTAACGAGCTTTGTCAATGTAACATCTTCTTAGATTGAAATTGATTGCTCTTTGCTGAATGCCGAGTATTAGTACATCAGAAGGCGTCTTATGATTTACTGATTCCCCTGACTTATTGCCTTATCAATTCTTGAAATTTCATTCTTCGCTTTGGTTGGATACAAACTGATTACTATTGTGCTAATATTACACTTTTCCTCATCTAAAGGATGAACGCGAAGCGTTGCCACCTCGCTCAGAAATGATAACAGCTGCAACCTCAGCTGCAGCGACATCTGCTGGTCCCCATGGGATTGAAATTGCCGTTGAATTTAAGCCTGTTGAGAGGCCGATTGAGCCTCTTGATGACGATCAACCAATCCAGTGTCCTTTGCCAGAGCCTTCCATCCTTAATGTAAGCTTCAATATATAGAAATGGATACTATGATGCTACTTTTTGAATATTAATTTTCAGATTGGACTTCAAAAACTTTACTTCTACCTGATTAATTTTCAGATTGGACATTTGCACCAATGAGTCAAATATTTGTACTTGATTATTTTCCGTGCTCAAAGTATCTAGCTTCGTTTCTATCATGATCAGGATGGAAGAATACGGAAGGAGAGAGTATCTTCTGGTGGGCAAAGGAGGGCGGATACGCAGCCTGTCATGCAGGAGCAAACCAAAGGGGACGAACCTGAGAGTACTTTTTCAAGAAAACCTCGGCCCCCTTCTAACCGGGTTATTCTGCCATCAATAAGTGCCCCTGAACATAATATTCTAAAATTACTTGACGAGTGTAATTCATCTGGAATATAAGCTCAAAGTAATCTCTCTTGGTTCATTTTCTCTTTTGTTTTCTTCTTTTGCATAATTAAACGCTGTATAAATGCTTGATGATGCTCCATTTATCATTTTGTTAGCTCGTTTTCTTTCTAATACTTCTAATTATTTCTTCAAGGATAGGACAAAATGTGGAATTTGTTGGGTTAAATTCAGTTCATGCAACTGTAGCACCCCAACCGGAAAGGTGCGACATCCCCCGCACTATGAGCCTGATCCACCCATGAAATGGAAAATCCATACATAATCTAGCTCACAGCGAACGGGGACTCACTCACTCAAAAGGCTAGGCGGGAAGTAGAGCGTCGCAACCAAATCATAAAGAACAAAGATAAATGTCAAAGGCGGAAGCATAGTGATCTGTCTCAAATCTGGTCGATCTGATGTGGTCGATCTAGCTGTCAGATATGGGTCAATCAGTCAAGAATTTGTTTAAGTGGGCTCTTTATCGACCTGAAAGCACTAACACACGTGAGCTAAGTACCAGCTTGGGGGACTTGGGGTTTTACCCAAGTTTGGCACTCCGACGCTCAAGTCAGTAATGAAGCTCTTTAGAGAGAGAATAAATGCAATTAAATGCGGAGTAAAGGCTTACCAACTACTGTTCAAGGGGCGAGTATTTATAGCCATGACCAAATAACGCTGTAATGTGTGTACTGTAGGTGTGCATTAATGGCGTTGCCAGTCGTCGATCTGGATGTCGGACGATGGAACCGGCTTGAGGCGGGTCGTTTGTACCTTCTTTCCCCTTTGGGTAAAAGCAGGGACTGACGGTCATTAATGAGCCGTAGTACGCCTATTCCAGGGAATGAGAAGGATACACGTGTCCCGACAGGAGTGCTTTATAGTATTCGGGTGTCCGGTGACGTATGTAGTCGATCTGGAGATCGATATCGCCTTCCGGGATCCTTAACACTGTGGGTTTCCTCATAGGAAAGATCTGATCGATCTGATGATATGTAAATCGATCTGATGTCCTTGTGCAGATCTGGTGATCTGTGGACCTTATATCGATCTGATGATCTGTCCAAAAGGCCGTTTCTGGTTTATCCAGGTTGGCGTGGGGTCCACGTGGCGCCTATGCGGGCGTGCCACGTGTCCTTGTGTTATTATGCCATGTCAGAGACCCCCCCAAATTACCAGTGTGAAATTTCGCAGTGGTAATTTCATCGATCTGACATTGGGTAGGGGAGCCGTCTTGACCATTGTAATCGAGCTGCTGCTTTAATGATTGGGCGTGACTTTTGAGTTCCTCGATCTGACACCGCATTTAATGCGACCTGACCTTTGAGGAGGGTGGCGTGCCCGGGGTAATAATGGCGTCGTTTCGTATTTCGAGATGTTACTTTTTCATCTCTTATAAATAGGTGGTAACCCCCTCTCCTATTTTCACACATGGATCACCGAGCTGCTCCGATCTGCACCCTGCGCGCACCCACTCTCGAGGCTTTTCCGATCGGTTCTTGAGGTAAAGATCCTTTCCTTTACTCCCTCTTCTATGGCACGCGATCAGATCGAAATGAGAGGGGAATCAAGTGAAGCTGTTTTTATGCCGTCCCCCGAACGGGAGGTCGACAGGAACGTCCCCCCTCTTCTAGACGCGAGTTTCGAGTCCCTCACGGGGTCTGGTGGTACGGTCAACCGTGGGGGACCTGCATTGACCTCAAGAAGAAGAGGCACGATGAGGCTGGTGGATGAGCCGAAAGAGGTCCAGGAGGTCGAGGAAGCAGAGGAGGTCCAAGGGCAGGCGAATCCTCCGGCGGTGGAGCAGCCACGCCACGTCTACCGTACTCTATCCCATGTGATGCAAAGGGCAACAAAGATAACCCCTTCGTAGTTCATGGAAGTGGTGAGAAAGCTAGGTTTGGGCCCCCAGTATGTGGTTCGAATGCCGGTGACCGGGGAGACGGTGGGCAGCCCCCTGAGGCCGAGCTCGATTGGGTTGTACTACCACGCAGTCAAGTACGGCCTGCGTTTTCCTTCAATGCGGATCGTTTCCGATCTTCTCGTCCGGTTCAATATGTGTCCTGCCCAGCTGACCCCAAATTCGTTCTCCTTAGTCCACTGCATGATGATAATCGTGAAGTGTTTGGGGTTCGCGCCAGAGTTCGAGGATTTTGGAGAATTCTTTACTTTGAATAGTGCTGCTAAATCTGGCCCTGGTTACTTCAACCTTCAATCCAAACCCAACCGGAAAATGGTATCGATCCCCTCGACATCGCATGGGGTGGACTGGAAGTCCAAGTTCTTCTTTGTCGACCTCCCCGTCGCCCCCTCGTTTTGAACTACTTGGGGTTCTGATGATCCGAAGCGTCTTCCGACTCGATCCCGAGCTGGTGGCATATCACTTTTGGATCGACACCGATCAGATCTTTGGCCGCCCACGCAAAGATGTCCGAGTTATCTCGCAAGAACTCTATCATCATGACCTCATGTTGGGGGTGCATGTTTGCCCCAATCTTGGTGGTCTTGCTGCTATCTCCGGGGATGAGGGCAATCTCCTTAAGCTCTTCGGCAGGTTCGAGCCGCTCGCTAGCCTTTCTCTTTCGAGCTGTCGGGGATCTCTCAGCTTCGCTTTCCTTTGAGGGAAGCTCAATCTCCCCATCCACGTAGGTTTGGAGGTCGAGATCAGCAGCTTCCTCTTTTCCCGAAGGCTTTTTCAGGACGATCGCGTAGCAGGCCCAACTGTCCATGACATCGCAAGTAACCTCTCCGACCCCGTTTGGGGTGGGCATTTTCAGCTTCTGGTGATACGTCGAGATGATCGCCTTGAATTGTATGAGACCAGGTCGTCCGAAGATCATGTTATACGCTAGGGGCATGTTGACGATGACGTACTCGACCTCTTGGGTCACCCTCTTGGGGGGTGTTCCCATTGAGGTGAGGAGTCGGATGCGCCCTAGCGGAATAACTTTCGATCCCCCGAACCCAGAGAGCGGTGTTCGAATTGGATCAAGTTTTAGATTATGCAATTTCATTTTTACAAGAGTCGAGTAAGGGGATAATGTTCGAGCTGCTTCCATTATCAACTAGGCATTTGGTTGCATCATAATTAGCCACGCCTAAGGTCACCACCATCGGACAACTAGGCGCTCCGCCTTCCCAATGGGGGCCTGGGCGGCTATCACTCTCGCTAAAGCTAACCTCCTGCCTCTCCCACTCTCTACCCTGATCGATTTGGAATACCTCTTCGTGGGGGCCGTTGAACTCTCGAGTTGCTCGCCTGATGTTCCTCTTTCGAGCTGCATTGGAGTCACCGCCCTCATACCCCCCGGCTATCATATAGATCTTGCCGTGGGTGGGGGGATTGTCCTCAGCTCTTTCTAGCGGCTGCTTCCCAGATCTTTTCGGGGGAGACCTCGACTTGGAGCGATCGCGGTCGTTGGGTCGTCCCGCCCTCTCAGAGTAGTGGTCGATCTTTCGAACAAAATCCTTCAAGTGCCCTCCTTGGATGAGTCTTTCGATCTCATCACGGAGGGCGTTGCATTCTGCGGTGGTGTGGCCCCATTGTTGATGGTAGCCGCAGAATTTTCCCGGTTTTTCAGCCTTCGGGCCCTCTCGGATGGGCTTCGGTTTTTTCAGAAGGCTCTGGTCCATGACCACGTAGATCTGGTCGATGGACTTGGTCAAGGGGACATAGTTTCGTCGGTCAACCTGGGTCGATTGGTAGACTTTTCCCTTGATTTTCTTTTGCTCGTTCCCCTTCCGGTGTAGGGGCGAGCTGGACCCAGTGATCTGCCGCTCGGATCGATGCGACGGTCCGAGCGCGAGGGCTATTTCCTCTATGCTCATGAAACCGTGGGTGATGTCTTATATTTCGGTCAGGTTGCGGGGTCCGGCCCTGACGTTCTCGTGGGCCCAAAGGCGGTTTCGGAGAGCCCGATGAACAACAGAGAGCAGGGTGTCCATCGTCGGGTTTTCGACCCGAACCACTTCCCTGGAGAAGCGAGCCATAAAGTCTCGTAGGGACTCGCCCTCCTTTTGATATATACTGTTAAAGTATGAGGGTGGCAGCTTTTCTCCGGACATCGAGGAGAAGTGCGCCGTGAACCGGTCCACGAACCTGTTGTAGGTCGTTATATACCGCGGCGCAAGACGGATGAACCAATCTTGCACGGGGCCCGTCAACGTAGTGACGAAGAGTTTGGCCCAAATCTGCTGCGGGTGGGAGTGTAGCAGCATCCGGTTCTTGAAGGCTGTCACATGTTTTTCGGGATCTGTGGTCCCTTTATACATGGGCAGGCTGGTCGGAATTCGATCTCCATCACAGGTCGTGCGGAGAATGTCCTCGCAGAAGGGGGAAGCTTCCTCCCTGTCGCTGCAGTAACGGAGAGGGCGTCGGTTCAGCCCCTCTCGAAGGTCGACCTGCCTCTGGGTGACGTGGGAGCCACGGTCACCCAGGCGGTCTTGGACCCGTCTTCGCTGTGGGTCCACACAGTGATCCTGCTCTTTCTCAGCCTGAGCCGCGGTGATTCTGGCGGCCTCCTCCCTAGAAGATCGAGCGGGGATCCATGTTCGGAGGTCGTCGAACTCCTCATTGTCCTCGTCGAGCACGCATTTGCCGCGGTTGTCGCTGCTGGGGTGGTCGGAGTCCCCGTGGCCTTCGCGGGGAACTTCTTTGCTCGTTGCAGGGGGTGGCGGTGGCGGAGCGAATCCTTGGATCTGCCCCGCTCCGATCTGGGGACTGAGGCCCCAGATGATTTGGGCAGGTCGCCCATCGAGCGGTTGAAAGACATAGGGAACGGGGTTCCCGTATGCTTGGACGGAGGGGGCCAACGCATTGCCCACCACGGGGCTATGTATGGTGGTGGTTGGGCTGGCCCTTGGCAGCTCGGGGGGCCTGGGTTCGTGGCCCTCTGTCTGGGCACGCTTGAGCTCGACCCGCCATTGGTCGAGGAAGGCGTCTAGGTCCGCCTGGGTGACCGTGATCCTGGGAGTGGCATCAGGCGGAGGAATGGTGACGTTGGCGCTGGGCCCGATCGGAGGAGCAGTGGGGATGTTGCCAAGCGGCGCGTTGTGATCATGCCTGCCTTTGGCTACCTCCTCCATGTCCTCCTCTCGGTAGGGGTTTCTGGTGTTAACCATGGTGTTGGGAAAAAAGGATGCAAATGGGCTTTTATCTAGGTCGATGTGAAAAAAGTTTCCCACAGACGGCGCCAAACTGATCTGGCTCAAATCTGGTCGATCTGACGTGGTCGATCTGGCTGTCAGATATGGGTCAATCAGTCAAGAATTTATTTAAGTGGGCTCTTTATCGGCCTGAAAGCACTAACACACGTGAGCTAAGTACCAGCTTGGGGACTTGGGGTTTTACCCAAGTTTGGCACTCCGACGCTCAAGTCAGTAATGGAGCTCTTTAAAGAGAGAATAAATGCAATTAAATGCGGAGTAAAGGCTTGCCAACTACTGTTCAAGGGGCGAGTATTTATAGCCATGACCAAATAACGCAGTAATGCGTGTACCGTAGGTGTGCATTAATGGCGTTGCCAGTCGTCGATCTGGATGTCGGACGATGGAACCGGCTTGAGGCGGGTCGTTTGTACCTTCTTTCCCCTTTGGGTAAAAGCAGGGACTGACGGTCATTAGTGAGCCGTAGCACGCCTGTTCCAGGGAATGAGAAGGATACGCGTGTCCCGACAGGAGTGCTTTACAGTATTCGGGTGTCCGGTGATATATGTAGTCGATCTGGAGATCGATATCGCCTTCCGGGATCCTTAACACTTTGGGTTTCCTCATAGGAGAGATCTGATCGATCTGATGATATGTAAATCGATCTGATGTCCTTGTGCAGATCTGGTGATCTGAGGACCTTATATCGATCTGATGATCTGTTCAAAAGGCCATTTCTGGTTTATCCAGGTTGGCATGGGGTCCACGTGGCGCCTATGCGGGCGTGCCACGTGTCCTTGTGTTATTATGCCATGTCACATAGCATACAATCTAGTATCAATTTAAGCAAAATAACGGGTTCAACTAGCATAACGACCTATTCCCGAAAATTCATACATAAACATAATTGCATAATCATAATCATAGACATACATTTATCCATTCTTGAAAATTCAATCAAATTACAAAATGCATATGATGTGACCCAAACTTAACCAACAAACTTGACAGACTCGAGTCCCCGCTTAACACTCCAAACCTGCAAAGAAACTGAAAACAAACCAGGTTCAGTTTATAGGAGACTGGTGGGTATAAAATGAGGCATAAGTATAGTATAAAACGATATTTAAACATTCACATGCAAGTTATAATCCCAAGTGAGGTTTTCAAAGCATTTCCCAAGTGGACGAGATAAAGAATCATCAAAAGGGATTATAACATTCATTTTTCATTAGGTCATTTGTGGCCCGGCGAGTGGGCGTGCATTATCTCCAACCAACACCTTGTGTAATTCATTAAACATTCTTTCTTTCTTTCTTTTCATGCATTACATTCTTTCTTTGTGCACATTCATGATCATTTACACCTTCTTCCTCCGAGTGATAGCCGGGTGATCAGCCCGAACCATCCATGCATTGACCAAAAGGGTTTCATGACTCCCCAGATGACACTCAGTGTCCATTCCTCGCTAACTCCTAACGAGGTCCGGTTACGCCGTTCATTAGTGGAACTAGTGTGAGGGATTACCGTCAGCCCATGCCTCCTCGGGTCACCACTCACACCAAGTCCCTGGGCCCCATTTTGTGCATTCATTCATTTTTTCTCGCCAAAACATTTGGTAGGTTCATAAAAGAAGGGCTTTACATTGAAATCATTAACTCATGAAAACGACTCTATATACATATATACTTTTGGCTGAAATCTTTACACATTGGGAGTATATAGGGTCATTTAACTAAATAGTAGAGAAACCCACCTGTACACCTCTTACCGAACAATACCAAGAAGAAAAGGAGACTCGAAAGTGTCCTATGAACCCGACATCTCCGCCCTGGAGAAAACTGTACAAAGGACAACGTAACGTGTTCGTGAGACTCAAGACCCCAAATGAACCAAATATGACGCACGGCAATGCATTAACATGATATGAGATGCATAAGAAGTGACATTAAGTCTTAAACATGTTCGTGTGCACGATTAATGCATCTAGAGCATATAGACAAGTCATTCATTCGTTCAAGGAAGCGTTCATATTCATTAAGTTCATAACTTTCACATTTTATACCAAATCAATTCAAGAATTTAACATAACGATCATATCACGTACTTTAACACATTTACAATTAGAGGATAGACAAATAAATACATTCAAATCAAGATCGAAAATTAGATAAGAACATGAAATAGGTAACAATTTAATTTCCATTATTCAATTAAATCAATTAATACTTAATATAAAATAAACACATATATATAAATATACATATATATAATATACATAAATACCTTTATATATATATATATATATATATATATATATATATATATATATATATATATACACTCACGTGCATGCATGTATTAACAACACTATATTATATATATACTATATATATATACACGTGAACACACGCATGCATACTTATATAAGATAACACATTCATGCATTAATATACAAAAACCATGCACAATTAATAACATGCATGCAAATATGGTATATATATATATATATATATATATATATATATATATATATATATATTACACATGCACACACGCATCATGCATTAAAAATAACTCATGCACAATCATTACAATAACACACTACATGCACCAACAATGCAAAAATACACAGAAGTGTCCCAACCCAATCTCCCCGCCCGGGGAGATTTTGTACAGAAAAAATTCCCCGCCGGGGACAGTCACACAGCAGAGCTACTTCACACAAAGGCTCCCCGGCCGGGTACTTTCATGCTCAAAATCTCCCCGGCCGGGGAGATGCAATACAGACGAGAAGCAACAGAACAATACCAAGCTTTCCCCTATTTTAATGGCATGAATACGCAGCAACAGGTAGCAGCACTTAAGGCATAATATTCAGCAGCAAAATGCACCAACTCCCACAAATGGACTGAAATTGACAGCAAAGAAGCAAGGGAAAAACGCAGCAGCTAATAGCAGCAAAACAGGCTGAAAAACAGGGCAAAAGAATGCAAAAAACAGAGCAACATCTTCATGCACAACAAGACCAACCAACAAACAACAAACAAGGCAAAAAGAAGCAGCAATTGACAGCAAATAAGGTCCCAAAACGCAACAGCAGCAGTTCAGTACATAAGGGAGAGAAAAGATGATCATTTCTTCCATTTTCTCAAAGTGCCATTAATGAAATCTCATTAAATCTTCAACTACCGTATAATCAATGATCATAAATGAAAAGAGGGAGTTAATAAATCCATTTTCATGCTTTAATTCAACCAAAAGCATCAAGGAATGCATGAGATCTCTATATGGTTCCACAACTTACTATTTAATCATCTACTCCAAAATCTCATGAAAGCATGCTCAAAATTGGGGATGCATAGCTTAAAATGACAGATATTGAATTTATATTACAACCCTAAGCTTACCTTGTGGATTGGATGGAAGATGGAAGAGATTTGAGCTTGAATCTCCATGGTGCACAAGGGTTACGGGATTTTCTGGAGAGCAGGGGTTTTGGCTGATATTTACTCTAAGTGAGGGGTGTGGTTCGGTTAGGAAAGGCATGGGGTGATAGTGGGTGTAACTGGGGTTCCATAGTCTCCAACCATGGTTAATTTGGTCAAGATTTGAGGGAGTTATGGTTAATTTAGTGAAGTGTGGCAGTTTTGCATCTGTTTCGGATTTCAGTTGAATTTCGGAGGTTCAAATGGTTTTAGAAAAATATGAGGCTAAGTTCATTAAACTCGAATTTTCGTTACGAGTTCAACGAAATTGACGAAACTCGAATCCGAGTTTCCTAGCTCAAGATATCACATACGGAACCAAGGGTCCGCTAATTGCTCATTAGCCCCCGATTTGGATTCCAAGAACAAAATAAATTCGAAACTAATGCAATTGAATCCAAAAACATGAAACGAGCATATATTCATATTCATGACACTTATATCTCCAACATATTAAATTTTCACAAAATTTCGATATCGAATCATGTAAGAACGAAACACGTTTATAACATTCATAAGCAATGCATATAAAAAAAAACATAGCATTCCATAATAATTAACAAAATTTAAACTCATTTTTAAATATAACCAAAGTGCGTAAATTAAATACACATTAAATCAGAGTGCATGAATTAAATTTAAATTCATTCTTAAACATGTATAAGAGTGCACGAATTTAAATATACAATTAATATAAATAACTTACGTATTAACATAAATTTAATATTAATCAATTTAAGGTATGATTAATTAACACTTTAACATTTAAAAAAAAATTAAATATATAAAATGAAAATATATAAAAAACTTATAAACAATTAGTTTGCATAAATTGATAAACACATACGTCATTTTAGAATATGGAAAAGTTGGGACGTTACAGCAACCGTCATGAGCGAGAGAATCCGAAATCTGGAAATTAATAATGGAGTATATAATTTCTTCCAATGTATGTGGTATTTAACATTTGAATATTGGTTTATTTTAAGGATGATCTAATTGATGTCGAGTCACAGTAATTAAGTTGGGTCAACTCAAAATTTTGTAAAGACATTTTTTTAAAAACGTTTTACATCAAAATTAAATTATCCTGAAAACACACACAATTTTTATACTATGCACGTCAACGATACACCATTACTAAAATTTCGCCATCTGATGGATGATCTTAATTGATATCGGGTCACAGAGATTGGATGGGTTTCTTTTACATCAATGGAGGGGCAAAGTGCAATGTGCACGTACAAGTATTGAAAACACATCTGAAGTTTTTTGTAACTGAAATTTCCAAATCTACTGACCTCTAATTAACTAACATTGGACTCAATTTCTATGGTAGCCAAAATTTAAGTTTTCCGTTTACTATATCGCAAACATAAAGTTTGGGAATGTGGGCGAGATTCCAGTGGTCCCCATGTTCTCTTTTCTCATTCAACACTCTCCCCGCAAATTCCTCTCCCATGTCGATGAATTCCACATATTCAAGATTAGTCAAATGCTGGATGCCCCGCACATCCAAGCGTTGGAGAAGTGGCATGGATCCCTTCTCTACTCTCACCCTTTTCAATCCTCTCATTCTGTATAGGTACAATTCCTTGAGCTTCCGAAAACCTCCAGCCCTAAAACTCAATTCTTCCCCTTCATAAGCACAATCCATGAATATGTCCTGTAAATTGGGCAAATGTTCAAGACATTCAAGTGGGTCCTCCCCTAATCTGCTCCATCTAAGAAGTATTTTCGTGAGTGCACTAAGACTAGGTATCCACTGCGGTATCTTTTTTAAACATCCACGCAGCTCAAGAGCCCGAAGAGATGGAAATGTAAAAGGAGAAATATAATATCAGAATAATCCAAGTCAATCAACTCCTCCTCCTTAAATGCACCAATGACTAGTGAACGAAGATTAGCGAGCTTTGCGAGGGAAGAGCAGAGCTCCCTACAATCTTCTCTTCTTAGCTTTGTTATGGTTAATCTCTGCAATTGTCTTAGTTTTCCTATTTCTGTCACTACTTTTATGTCGTCCACATCTATATAGCAAAGCTTTTGCAAATGCACCAACTTTCCTATCTCATATGGAGCCCTAAAGCTCTATATAAAATCAAACGAATGGTAGAAAGCATCTTGATCTTTATAAATATACACCAAGAGATTTCGGAGTCTTTGGAGCTTTAAGATTTCAATAGGCTATTCCGTCACCATGGTTCTCTTGAGATCTAATGTCTCCAATTTCATCAGATTTCCAATTGATTTTGGAATGACCTTCACTTGTGTATCCCTTAGGCAGAGGAACTTGAGATGATACAATTTGAACACTTCACTCGGGATTGTATCCATCAGAGCTCGTCTTAAATTCAGCACCTTCAACATTCTACAACCTCCACACAACACCTTGTCTAACATTGGTAACCAATCTGAATCTACTAAGCCCATAAAGAGAAGAGAATGGAGATGCTCAAACCTGTAGCCTTCTTCCGTGAAATTGATACAACTATGAAGTGCTAGACGTCGAATTCTATCAGCCCACTGCATTTCTCCTCCACTATAAACGACTGCTATGTCCTGATCTCTAGCCTTTGAAATAACATACTCTCGCACTAGATCATGGATGCGAAAGTTTCTGGACTTTCCATCTACATTTGTCTTCCCCACTTGTATCAGACTTCTATTCACCAGCTCATTTAAATAGCCCTCGGCAATTTCCGTCATTGTCTTTCCTTGTTTTGCCTCAACAAATCCTTCTGCTATCCACAAACGGACTATGGTAGCCTTCTCGATCACTTCATCTTCCGAAAAAATACTCAGGTACAAAAAACAAGCTTTCAGATAGTACGGCAAGTCGTAAAAGCTAAGGGACAGTAATTTCGACATCCTTTGTTGATCCTCTCCAACAATTTCAGAACCCAGGCAGCGATAGAAAATTTCCCATTCATCCAATTTGTTATTCTTGGTAGCAAGAAGACCACCAATTACAACAATAGCAAGTGGCCAACCCTCACATCTCTCTAAGATGTTTTCAGAGATTTCCTCTAAATAAGGTGGACATGAGGATTTTCCTGGAAATGCCTTTCTGTAGAATAAACTCTTTGACTTGTCTTCGGATAAAGGCTTCAAAGTGTAGACATGACATGACCATTAGTCTCACTACAAGCAGCGTTGCCTATGGTACTAAAGCGCGAGGTGATGATGATGCAACCCCGACCATGGGTTGTGCTTCTTGGAAATGCATATCTAACAGCTTCCCAGGCATCGATTCTCCAAACATCATCAAGAACAATTATGTAGTTCTTATTCTGGAGAAACTTGAGAATGAACTCTCTTTTATCATTATCATTCATGGCTTCCAATCCTGGAGGTGGTGGCTGCTTGACATGCTCCATGAGTTTTTTAATTATGTCTTCCAAAACGATTCCAACCTTGAAGGACTCTGAAACAGTGATCCACGCACAATGTTTGAAATTCATCTGCATTCTACACCAATGATGCATCATCATAGACTTTTTTAACGAGAGTGGTTTTACCCACTCCTGCCACACCAACCACGGAAATCACTTTGAGTCCACATTCAATGGCTGATAGCCACTCAAGAATCTGTTTCTTTGGCTTTTCAATACCCACAACATCAACATCTTCCAATAGTAACGCATCACCTCGACCATTATATGTTGTGTTCGTTGAATGGTCGGAGGTTGATCCTAAATGAGTGAGAGGATACCTTTGCGACAATGTCCTGTGTCTTTCAAAAGCATCTTCTAATTTGGATTTGATTGTTTTGATTTTAGAAGCTATCTGATGTCTAGCTTTCAGACTTTTCATTGAGGCATAGCAGTTTCTCAGACAACCTTTGAATCCATGTGCATCATGATGGCCAACTCGAAGCATGTAATTATCAAGAACATGTTCAATCTCATAGGCAATTGCTCGCATTTCTCCGATCCATACTTTGAGCAGGGGACCATATTCTTCTTTGGAATCTTCTTTGGAATCAGCAACTCTGAGGAAGACTCTCATTTCTTCTAGCCTCCCATGAATGAATTCGACTTCTTTTCCAAGTCCTCCAAGCAGCTTTTGCTCTTCTCTGAGCAATACTGAAAGTTGGTTAAGCAAAAAGGATATGGCGCTCTCTGCCATCTTGTCTGGTCAAGGCCAATTTTGCTTCTGCAGCCTGTATGGAACAAAGTGTTTAATCTTCAAGCAATAAATCTCGGTACAAAAGCAATCTTTATAGATAGAGAAATATCTGTATATAAGATTAATTTAATTTTATTTAGGATAAAAAAAATTAATGTAGAAATATTATTTATTTATTTATTTATACTTTCCTGCAATGCATTACTTATCATTTGTGTTTTTTTCCTGGTTTCAGTCTCTTATAAGATTATATATATTCTACGTGGTTTCATATATGATAAATCCGTTTTCATCTGTATAAAAGTTTTATGTCCATGTTTTTATAGTTCTTTGAACTTTTTTGTTTGTTTGTTTGGTTTTTGTTATTTATATCATATCTTTTTTTCGTTTTTGTTGGATTAATTTTTGATTTGTTTTGCTCTATTTCTTTGCACTAAATTGATGAGATCAACGAATTCTAAGACTAAATACATATTATTTATGTGATTGACAAAGTCCATTAAATTGTTTATTTTATTTTCCCCAATATACTCGTATCGTATGGTTTCGTAAATATATATTTTAATGGGAAAACTGTAAATTTGGAACAGTAACATACCCTATTTTGTATTTTTGGACTTTAATTTGACATTTCTGATTTTAGGGACACTTATTCTCAAAATTTTATAATTTTTATCAAATCCAGTCGGATCCCTAATTTTTATGGGAATTTCGGCGGCCATGTAGGCACAAGGACGGTACTCCAAGGGTCACGTAGGCACAAAGATGGTACTTTGAGAAAAAATTAGGGATCCGGTTGAGATTTGACCAAAATTACAAATTTTGGAAGTAAATGTCCCTAAAATCAAAAATACCTAATTAAAATCTAAAAATACAAAATGGGATATATTACTGTCCCAAATTTGGAGTTTTCCTTATTTTAATGACCTTAGTATTCTTATGTCTTTCTTCATTACATTTTTGAAAATTTTTATTCGTTTTGTTTGATGTTCTAATGATTATTTCTTAAAATATTAATTTTGATAATTCGTTATTTCATCATTTTTATAATTGAATTTTGCTTCGAATTGTTCTTTAATTGATATTATTTTGAATGAAATTGATATGTTATTGTTTATATTGTAGAGTCGGGACTTAAAGGCGAAATTAGTGAAAATTTGATCATTTTATTAAGAAATTCTCGTAGAAGCGACGGACTCGACTGAGCTTAGTGTTGCCGCTGACTTGATGCGGGCGAAATTTAGATGAATTTAGTTTTGAAGTTCTGCATGCATGAATTCATACAAAATGTTGGGACTTGGGAGTTAATTAGGCTGATGGTTGTTGCCGGAATTGGGCTGCACGTGTACGTTTGGCTTTTAATTGAAGATGGGTCCATTTGTGTGATTTGAGTTTTATACTGATGGGCTGCGTAAGTGTAGCATTGGGAATTTTTAGGTGGCCTAATTTGGCGTGACTTTCTTATTCGAATGGGCCGTACATGTCTTTGGAATTAATTATAGAAGCCCAGGTGTGCGTCGGGCTTGGAAGACAAGAAACCTATTCCGATTTGCTTGAGGATTCGGAGACTGAGCCCTTTATATTTGTGGGACAGCAGTCTTGAGGGGGACGTAACACTTTTGAGAGGCAGATTTCTTTGGACTTTGGGAGCAGAGTTCGAGACTTTTGATGCGACGTCGAGGAGCAAGATTTCGATATCACAGTTTTTCATCTTAATTTAGCTAAAGATTTAATTTAGCTAATTTAGCTTTGGCTTTCTACAATTATTATGTTAATGAATTTCTCGTTTATTTTGATGGAGCAGAGTTCGAGACTTTTGATGCGACGTCGAGGAGCAAGATTTCGATATCACAGTTTTTCATCTTAATTTAGCTAAAGATTTAATTTAGCTAATTTAGCTTTGGCTTTCTACAATTATTATGTTAATGAATTTCTCGTTTATTTTGATGTATTTTTAAGTTATGAGCAATTAAATTTTCAATTATCTAGCTAGAGATATAAAATCGTTTGGATATTGTGGACCTAAATGTTTTTATTAATTCATATTTATTCAGACATTTATCTTATCTCCGATTGTTATGTTTATTGTGATTAGGCAATTTCGGGATAGTGAACGATATCTAAATTGCTTTAATTGCATAAAGCCATTCGTATGTTTAGTATGTATATATTAGATGCATGATAAAAAGTGGTAAATTAGCGATATGATTTTAGGGATAGAATTTCGGATTCATTATAAGGGATTTGATAATCTAATTTAAATTTTGCGTGTGTCACGATTTGATTGATTAGGGTTGGTGTTTTTATTGTTCTTAAGGCTACGAATCTTAAAGGTTGTGAATTTGTTAGGGAAGAAAACTATCGATTGTCTATAGGTTATCCGACAAATTAAGTAAAAACAAGGTTGAGTCGAGTGTCTCTATCAACTATAAGGTTGTGAATTTGTTAGGGAAGAAAACTGTCGAGTGTCTCTAGATTATCCGTAAAAACGAGGTTGAGTCGAGTGTCTCTATCAAGTATAGCCAATCTGTCTGGATAAATTCCCTATGATTGATTTAATCCTTTGCTAATTCTCTTGCTTGATTGATTTACTTCTCGTGAATTACTTAAAATTGATAGAAATAAGTCAACTAGTCTCTGTGGATCGATCTGTTTGAATCGTTGAATAGGAATCTTATTTATTGCATCGTTCTCTGTGGATCGATCTGTTTGAATCGTTGAATAGGAATCTTATTTATTGCATCGTTGAATAAGAATCTTATTTATTTTTTGATGAATTCAATACCTGTCAAATTTATTGTATTATGTGGTATTGAATATTTCTCACAAGAAAATTTTAATAAAAATCTATATCGTGTTCGTATTACCTTGCTCATGCATTATAGCTTTGAGAATATTATATTTATATTTATATATATATATATTTTTTATATATGTAAATATAAATTTTAATGGCTTCCAAGTTACTAAATTGATAAAGTTTTGTCAGTTTGCTTATTTGGTAATCTTCAATATCCGATTTCGGTATTTGCCTTAAGCACATGATGCAAACATACCAACACTGTGATATAGACAACATATAAAAATAGATACCGTATAACCGTAATACAATTTTTTTAGTTTTTTATTTGAAAATTTGTCGATACAAAAATATTTTTAAAAATATTAATACATTAAAAACTGCACGGATAACCCCCAAATTTTTGTTTGGGCTTTGCATATTGTTACACAACTTTTGAATTTGTGACATCTTGTCGCTTAATCTTTTATACTGTGTTTTCACCCATAAAAGCATGACCGACTCAAATAAATCCGTTGAAATTATTTTTACTTCAATTCTCAATGATTTCTGTAGCCGTTTTTTAATTTCTCACAGATCACACTAATAAATTACCTATCACACACTTTTCAAGTTCCTAGCAAAAATTCTGAACGTTGAACTGGTTAAGGACCAAAGACAAATATGTGAGCCTCAGATAAAAGTATGAGTTGAATAATTAATCATGAGTGTACAAATTTTGCAAACGATGAAATAAATTTTAAATAACAAATTGATAAAAAAACCCGACAGAATACTTCTTTGATTTGGTGAATTGAATACATTTAATTATTAGAAGTAAATAATAGAAAGTACTAAAATCTTGACAAAAAAAAAAAAAAAGAGAAGAAAGTACTAAAATAAATTTTATATCTAATATATTCATCAATTGTTTCTCGATCCAAAACAATCATTCCAAAAATTTTCATACCGAAAAGCCAGGTGTATAGTCTTGACTTAACTATCTTTAAAACATTTAGATAAACGAGATCATAATAAATTTTTGTTTAAAACATATTCTCCTTAAAATCGATTTATATATATTTAAATATTTTTCAGAAAAATTATTTCTTCAATTGTATTAATATTTCTTCAATTATTATTCCTAGATTTTAAGGTGTGAATGATGATGGAGCTACTTTAAATCTTGAAAGCTAAACAAATAATAACATTACTAAATCTTCACAGGTTAAAAAAAAGGAATTTCCTACACGTAAATTAGCAGTGCAAACAAAATTGGTACATCATTAAATATTGAGAATTTCCTACTTCTGTTGTCACAATGAGCCCTGCTCGCTACACTGATTCTTAAAGATTTATTCATCGTTGCTACATCTGTGTCTCACTATTCTTCCTTATTTCTGGCGTTAGCTGTTGCCACCGGCATTGCAAATCTAAGGTTTGGTTTTTTAATTTTTATAATGTTTCTGGCAAGAGGGTTTGAATCTCTCGTTATGAGGATTTACGTGTTTTTGGGTTTCTTGTTTTGAGAATTTCTATTTTTCATCTGGTTAGTTTGCTAAGGATGCATTGCGTATGTATCGACTTTAATTTCAATCTTGTTTGGTACTTTATTATGTTATATGATTGATTAATCATAATATTCTCTCTTTGAATTTGAAAACAATATTGAAAACATTTAAGAATTTCAATGATAGTTTTTCCCATAGAAAATAGTAAAATTTGTGTTTTTCTAGCGTAGACGCTTAATATGCGAACATATCACAATGGACGCTGAGGAAAAAAATAAATACCCTAAAAACAGAACAAAAATCATAATTTGAACAAGTTCATTGGGTTACCTCTGATATATAGATGTCAAAGATGGATGATGCGTAAACCAGTCTCTGAAATTGCTGTAGGAATTGCTCTTTTTAGAAACACCAGAGAAAGAGAGGACCAAGGTAAGATGAATTTAGAGCGCTTTATATTTATATCAGAAAACATGTTAAAGGAAGAAAGCTAAAGGTTGTGCCTTCCCTCGTACTTTTGTCCAGGAAATTGCTTCCTACTATGCGTTTTGTAATTAAAAATATTGACTAACTAATGCAAGATTAGATAAAATTAAATAAGACAAAAAGGCCTAATCAATTGTATCTAACACCTTCTTATATAATTGATTAATCATAATATTATCTCTTTGAATTCAAAAAGAATACCGAAACTATTTAAGAATTTCAAGGATAATTTTTCCAAAAAAAAAAAAGTAAAAGCTAGCAGGTTACTTATTGATCCAACTCCCATATAAATAGGTTATAGAACTGAAAAGAAAAAAAAAAAAAAAATTGATCCAACTGATCATAAGAATTGTATGTTTCTTCCCTAGATGCCTAATATGCTAACATATCACAACGGATGACACCTTTACCCTAAAAACAGAACAAAATTCATAATCTGAACAAATTCATGAAGAGATTGGGTTACCTCTAATACGATGGATTATGCGTAAATCAGTCACTGAAATTGCTGCATAGATTGCTCTTTTCAAAAATACCAAAGAAAGAGAGGACGAAGGTAAGGTGAATTTAACGAGCTTTTTATTTATATTACAAAACATTTTAGGGACGAAAGCTAAAGGTAGGTGCCTTCCTTCATGCTTTTCTCCAGGAAATTCTTCCCTTTGCTTCCTACAGTGCCTTTCGTAATTAAAAATAGGATTTTTTGCCTTGATAGCTCATGTGTTATGCCTAATTAGCACTCAGAACCCTATGATTCCATTTAATTATGACTGAGAACCCTATATCCATGATTGTTATCACACGCGCTGTAATTGCAGCGGGGATTGCGAATTCTTACACTTAATGGCCGTTAAAAGACATTTATAACCCTCCCTCAACCTAATAAAACTAATATATATATATATATATATATATATATATATCAAAAAAAGAAATGTAAAATAAAATAAAATTCAAAATAAGGAAAAGAAAGGGCCATTCTGCTCCTGCTGCGCCTGATTTCCATCGTTGGTAAGGATTTGAAGCGTCGGATTGTTCACCGCGAACGACGACGAAGGTGGATACTGCGAAGTCGGGTGGAAATTCTGCGTCAGCGAAGACGGCGGCAGAGGTGGAGTAGGGTTGAAATCGGAAGAGATGCCATTGCTTTCTGTTCCGATCTGTACTTAAGATTTCTTCTGATGCATTACATACGTGAAAACCAGAACCAAAACACCTTCAATTTTCACAACACAACGATGAAAACAAGATTCGAAAGGGTAAACCCAAAAAAAAAAAAAAAGGAAAAAATCGGGAATTCAATCCTCAATTGAACCTCCTTTCTAGTGTGTGTGGTTTCCTCGAAATTCAGCGACTTTGGCCTCTAAATTTCTCAAAATTGATGGTCGTCCGCGTATATACAAGGAAAATTGAAGGTGTTCAAGTTAATGGTGATTAATTTCAAACCAGGTGTGCGGTTGCTTGAGGTTGAAGAATTGGGTGGCGGAGCCAGATCTGGAGCTATGGTGGTGGAGGAAGTGGTGAGGGGTTGGGGTTGGGGGTGGTGGCGGGGCGGGGTGGGGCGGAGCGACGGTGGAAATGAAGGGGGTTGGAACTCACCGGAAACCATGGCGGCCGGCAAGGGCGCCGCGGCTGCATTGCTGTGTTGAGGGAGAGAGAGCAGAGAAGGCAAAGGTGAAGGGGATGGTGGCCAGAGTTTCTGAGAGTGTGAGAGAGAGAGAACGGAAGCGGGGAAAGAGAAAAAGGTCACCGGAACCCGGCCGCCGCGGCTGCGTTGCTGTGTTGAGGGAGAGAGAGCAGAGAAGGCAAATGTGGCGTTGGAGAAGACGATTTTTTTCCCTTTTTTTTTAAAAAAAAAAATTCTTTTAAATGTATATATGTAATTAAATAATATATATATATATATATATATATATATATATATATTTGTTGGGAAATACATATTATATATGGGGTCTTTTTTAAAAAGTACCTAAAAGTTGAAAAAATTTGCTTTAACTCCCCATTTTTAAAAAAATTCCTCTTTGCTCCCTAGATGACAGCTTGATTCGGTGTGGTGGTGGCGAGGACTACGCGAGCGTGAACGGCTCCTTCCTCTACCACGCGCTCGCTCAGCGCAGTGTTCATCGTATCTTTCCAGCACCCTTACAAACTCCTTGAGGTGCCCCCTGGCTATAAGCTTCTGAATCTCGCTCTCAAGCTGGCGGCACTCATTGGTATCATGCCCCTTCTGCTTATGAAAAGCGCAGTACTTTCCTGAGCACTTTTGAGCCTCAGTCTCCCTCAACCTTGGCGGTCTTTTGAACAGTTTCTTGTCCGCCATGGAATATACTTCGGCGATTGGGCGGTTGAGGGGGATCCGCTCGTACTTACGCGGGGTCGTAGAATTACGACGAACGGGAATAGGGCTGCGGTGGCGACCCCTGTTAGAATCTCCTCTGTCCTCGGGGGCTTTGTTGGGGCGAGGGGCGTTCGCCATCTTCTGATCCCTCACGATGTACATATCCTCGATGGTAAAGAACGAATCAGCTATGTCCCTGATCTCCATCAACGAGCGTGGCTTTTTCTTGGCCACCTTCTCCACGAACTCTTTGCTAACGTAGTGCTTCATATTGATGGCTCCAAAAAGAACGTACCTCAAGAAATCCATCGAGGGCTTCTCCACCAACAAGATTTCCTTGTTAAACCTTTTCATGAAGGACCGGAGCGTCTCATTCGGCCCCTGGACCAAGCCGTAGAGAGCTGTCGCGGTCGGTGCTGGTGCCTTCAAGGAGTTGAAATGGCTTATGAAGGCGTCCGTCAGATCATAGTATCCTCGGATTGAGCGTGGGGGAAGTTTTTTATACCAGTCTTGAGTCATTCCGGTGAGGGAAGTGACAAACACCTTGGCCCAATAATTGCTCGGGTGATCGTACAAATGCATCAGGTGCACAAAGTGATCCAGATGCTCAGCTGGATCAGTGGTCCCATCATATCTGTTAACGGACGTGGGGATTTTGTCTTTCCCTGCGCGGGTCATCAGTACCTCCTCGATGAGGGGGGAATCGCCCGTCACGATTCTGTAATCCCTATCCTCGGGATCCTCATAGCTGGCTTTCCTTCGGCGGCGAGAAATTGGGCTACGTGGTCGGCGAGCGTCTCTGGCCCTGGACCTCTCGCCCCCATCGCGGGGGACTTGAGACCTTGCTCGAGAGAGCTGCTCCACCACATTCTGGAGCCCCTTAAGCTGATCTTGTACTGCGGCAAGCTGAGGGTCACCGACATCTCTGCGGTTTGCCCTTTCTGTGGCCCTCGACTGGACCTCTTCGTTGTTCCCAGCCCCCTCATTTTGAGGGGCTCTCTCATTTCCCGCTGGTTGCTGCCCTTGCTGGACCCTCGGCGGGGCCTCATTTTCCTGAATCGGTGGTGGGGGAGGTTGCTGGGCCCTCAGTGCATTTTTTGCCATTGTCAACGGGTGAGCCGGGAGTCCTCCCAAGGGCGGAGCCGCTCGAGCACCTGCCAAAGAGGGAAAATAGGCGGCAGTGAAGTGCTCCCAGGCGTTCTGTACCGTCTGCCCTTCACATTGCGCATAAAGTGCTTGGAGTTGCTGAGTTGTAACCTGGGGCATTTCCACCCCTTGTATTTCTCTAGGCAGCGACAGAGGGAGATTTAGTGTCCCCACCGGATATGGCTGGACCATGGGCATCATTCCGGGTTACATATAAGCGTACCCCGACGGTGGCACGGCCATGGAGTACACGCCAGGATGGGAGGCTGGAACGTTCTGGGCGAAGGCTGGGGGAGGAGGATCGGAGCCAGATCCTCCTACTCCATCTCCTCCGCGGGGCGGGGGGGGGGGGGGGAGGGGGGGAGAGAGAGAGAGAGAGTTGCGGCGGCGACCTCAGTATTTCCGATGAGTGGGGGGGAGGGGGCGTACCGCCAGCAGTGGTGTAACGCCCCAGTTTCACACCCGTACAATTATGCCATATGTGTTTATAGATTGCGCAATTAAATTATTTAATTATGTGATTAATTGTTTATAAGTGTTTTATATTTAATTTTATTATAAATTTTTATTCCCGGCCGGGGACACAATTAACACGTGATTTCCCCGCCCGGGGAGATCACAGCTGCGCAACGAACAGCAGCAACTGCTGCCCTGTTCTTCTCCTTTCACGCAGCCACAGTAGGGAACCTCTTCAAGCCACAAAACAACAACAATCCAGCAAACAAAGGCAAGAAATGAATGCAACAGCATGCAGCAGTAGGCACGGAATAGCAGCAACACACCACAGCAGGTAAGGAAGCAAATTTATTCTCAAAAGCTTCAAACTCACATTCAATCATGGTGGTTCCATATACTCCTCATATAAATCAAATTCCAGGCCAAGAACAAGTAAAGGAAGCTAGTATGGTCATATAATCATGTCTTAATTCTCAAAGAATTCGAAAATAAAGCCATGGATTCAAAGGATGGAAATTAAACCTAACTATTCAACCATATATTCATATCTCCATCAAATCTAACTCAAATTTAGGAATTCATGGATTAAAATGACTAGGAATGAATATAGATCACAAAAGTATACTCACCTACTGAATTGGTTGGAGTTTGGAAGAGATTAGAGCTCAAAATCTCAAATTTTGAATAGTGATGGGAATAGTGTTTTATCTCCAAGTTTGCAGCAATTTCCTCTCTTTTCCTTGCCTTGAAAGAAATGAGATTGGAAGCATCAGGTAGAGGGTTTAACTAGGGTCATATGAATTCAAACCTTGCTCAATTTGGTTAACCATGGTTCAAGATATGATTAAAATAGTGGGAGATGGTCATTTAGGCGGCCGTCATAGGTTTCGGTTAAATTTCGGAGGCCAAAACGAGCTTAGAAAAATATGAGGCTTGTTCTATTGAACCCGAATCTTCGATACGAGTTCAGCAGAGGTGACGGAACTCGAATCCGAGTTCCCGAGCTCAAGATATCACACACGGAACCAAGGGTGCGCTAATTGCCCGTTAGCCCCCGGTTTGGTTCCACAAATCAAAATAAATTCGTTACCTCATCAAACGGGACCGAAAACATAAAACGAGCATATAGACATATCCATAACACATAAATCTACAACATACTAAGTTTTCACAAAATTTCGATATCAAATCATACAAGAACGACACACGATTAAAACACTCATGCGCAACATAACAATTTCATAATGCTTCAATTTAAATAACTAAATTCAATTTCTATTTCTAAATGAATAAAATAAAATAAAATAAAAAAACAACGGTTATGGTTGAAATTAATTAGTATAATTAAAACATAATTAATTAAATTAATTCTTAATTAACAATTTAAGATGCTACAGTAACGAATTAAAATAAAATGACATAAATTAAAATAATAAAAATTTATAATAAAATTAAATATAAAACACTTATAAACAATTAATCACATAATTAAATAATTTAATTGCGCAATCTATAAACACATATGGCATAATTGTACGGGTGTGAAACTGGGGCGTTACAAGTGGCGTCATTCCCTGTATTCTCCTCGTTGGCAGGGGGAGGAGCACCCTTACCTCCTACCGCTCCTGACCTGGTTGCAGTCACCATGTTTTAAACCTAAGGTGTTATTTCTGAACTAGCTTTTAAGGGAAGAAACTGATGATGATGAAGGCGGTGGTGATGGATTTCCCACAGACGGCGCCAAAAATGATGGTGCAGGAATATGAGTTTCCTAAATGCAACAACACTTTCAATATTTGTGTGAAAAGGGAAAGACCATCACAAGCGTGAAGGTCTCAGGATCTGGGTTTCCTATTGAGCGTGGGTTCTTACAGCTAGGATAATACCCAGAGTGCAACGTGCAATGATGATGCAACTGTGGTGAGAATAATGTGGAGCTTCAGAAGATCCGGAAAAAATGCCCAGAACCATGCAGTATGTAAATGGAAGATGACCTGGGGGAGAAAGCATGTGCTCTCCCCTATTTATATGTTAGGGGTGAGGGTAATTGGGTAACTTGACCGTGTGGTCCCAAACCTGTGTTGCCCTAACACGTGGCAGCCCGTGAGGGCATGAGAATGACATTTCTGAAAAAGGGGCGGCGTGTCAGATGCAAGGTGCGCACCACCTTTGTGTCAGAGGTTGTTGGCGAGGGTCGCGTGAGAGGAGGGCTCAAGATCCGTTTTACTAGGGTTCGGATCCACCACGGCGGTGGGGGGATCACACACGAGCGCTGGTGACGCTCGAAAAGTGCTCGGACTGGTTCCCCACGGCATATGACCTTTGAGCGCCGAAATCCCGATCGCCAAGAATGTGGCCGAGGCTCAAGGGCCTGTACTAGTTGGCAAGTGAGTGGGCTGGGTTGGCCCGCGAGCCCATCAATGCGAGGGTATAGTCTTCAAGTCAACTGATGGTGACACGTGGACGGCTCTGATACGAGCGTGTTTTTGTGTCTCATCATTTGGTATTTATAATATTGCTACATTTATATTTCAACTGTTTTCACTAATTAATGTATGACTTATTAAAGATTTTATCATGTTTCACTGTTTTTTCAATCTTAAAGATTTACTTGCACATTAATTATATTAGGTTTGTTTTAGTCATTTTTGTGTTATTTTATATGTTTTATTTATATTTGCATTAACCAATTGATGAAAAATTATACATTTTTATGTTTTTTATTACATGTTTGATAAAAGTATAAATTTAATAATTTCTCATATTTTACTTAAACCAATAGGTATTGATTTAACTAGACCAAAAAAACAAAAAAGGTATTGATTTAAAGTGAGTTTACCAATTTCTCTATATGAGTTTAATCTAAAAGCTTTTTTTTTTTTTTTTTGCACTTTTTTACTTTTGTTAAGAAAATTTATATTCTTCTAAGTTCTATTATACTCTTTAATTTTTATTATTTTATAATATGTGAGAACTCTTCTTCTTTTATATACCAAAAAAATTGTATTTGTTTATCATAAATAATTATTTTGAAATTATTGTTGTGCTTTTTGAAAATTAATTTACTAACAACTAAAAATTATTAATTTTAGTTATTTTTATACTTATTAAGTTATGTACAGCTAGCCAATTTCATTCATCGAAAGATATGCGTCATTCTTATCGTACTAAAAAATATTAGCACATACTAAAACAGGCCTAATTTTTTTTATCATTTATATGAAACTAAAAAATGATAATTATTAAAATAAATCCTATAATTTAAAAATATAAGAAAATTAAAACTAGATTATGTTTCATATTATTTCAAAAAAATCACTTTTTTGAAGCAATAGCCAATAATAGAAGTAGAAGTTATACCTTATGTATTCTCTTAGATAAGAACTAAATTGATTATATTTATCTATACTTTATAATATAGGACATAATTATGTCAAATTATGTTTCAAATATATGTCAAATGACATTATTATTGCAACTCTCTTAAATCATGGATGATTTTTAAAAATTCGTTTGTTATATTTGGACATAATTAAATTAGGCACAATTTTCATAAAAACCCATTAACATTTTAAAATTAAAACTAAATATTTTTTAATTATACCATTTCTTAATTAGTTTACTTGAATTACTCCATTAAAGAAAATTGTTAGACATGTCAATATTACATTGATATGATATGCATAGGCTTAATTACTTAGTTGGTTTCAAAAATTATAGGTTTCGTGTATTCGCACTAATAAATTTATAGTTAATATTATAAATTACATACTATATATAATTACCGTGCATAGCACGGGTATACGCTAGTACTGTTTAATGTATGGAAATGTATATTATGATGCGACTCTTTAATTTACACATATTAGTATTGAAAACACAATAAATTGGAAAATTAAAGAGTCGCATATATTGGAACTCATGACTCAGGCATTGGGAAGTTTATTTCCTGTTTTGAATATATGCCGATATGATTATATATGCGTAAATTGGGAAATTAAAGAGTCGCATTTGGGAAATTACGCAAATTCAATAAATCGGCATATACTAATATAAATTGGGATATATAACCATAGTATTGAAGTTCTTAATATATACTTGAAATTTTCAGATTTACGCATTTTAATATACAATTTAGTTTTCAGATTGAAGTTTCAAGACTAGACTTGTACCTGATGAGTGGATTTGGCTTACTTTCTGTTACTCTATTTTGTAATGACAAATTAAGAATAATAATTCTGATAAACAAAATGGGATAATTAAGAATATTAATTCTACAAAGGTATTAATAATACAATAAAAAAAAAAACAAATCTTTGCAATTGAGAAGTTACAGATATTCTAATTTATTGTATTAATGCTTGATGACGTTCCTTTAGTTATTTTGTTAGTGATAGAATAATGTATTTAGCTTAACTCACATTCAAAAGTTAGCTATTGAGGGAATAGTTGTCAAATCATTATGAATTGAACGTCAAATTTTTAAAGTTTTGATGTGAACTATTTGACAATTAGCCTCGATTATTTTCTAATACTGTAATTATTTCCTCCAAAGGATAGAACAGAATCTGAAATTTGTTTTGTTTACCTGAGTTCAAGCTGACAGTCACGAGTGATAGAATTTGGAATCCAGGAATTATTAATAGAGTACATAATTTCCTCCCATGTGTGAAGAAGTGCAATCCGGAAGATCAAATTGATGCCGGGTCCAGAAAAAATTGGTTCACAGTGATTAATGACTTTCTTTTACATCAAGGAAGGGGCAAAGTGTTAATAGAGTAATTTATTATATATCTTTTGTATAAAAGCAAAAGGATGAAAGTATGAAACAGTCTGAAAGTAGAAGTCAATAAGAAGGAGCAATGTGCACATCAAAAATTTCACAAGGGCCACACAACACAAAGCCAAATATTTCTACAACAGAATATATTAGTATTGAAAACACATTTTAATTCTTGCGAAATTGAAATTCCAAATTTACTGACCTCTAATTAATTAAGGGTTAATTACACCTAGCCCCAATATTAGTTGGGGTAATTACAATCCGCCACCATTTTTAGATTAAATTACAGACACCACCCTTCATGAACTAAGAAATTACATTCAACCCCCATTTTCATTTAAAAGTTGCTGATGTCAGCAAAAATTTTAATGAAAACTCGAAAATACCCTTCGTTGACTTTGGTCAAATTTTTTATTCCCATGTTATCCTTGGGGTTAACTGTAATTAACTATACTAATATGGGGGTTAATTGTAATTAAATATACTAATGTAGGGGTTAAGTGTAATATTTTTAATAAAATTTCTTAATTTTCATTTCTGGACAAAATATAATCATTATAACGACTATATTCCTCTTTGAACTACAATTAATTATACACTTCGTTCATATTTTATTTGATTTTATATATTTAGTTTGATTTGTAAAACTCGCATATGTTTTCTTAAATTAAATAAGTCTTATTTTTTTTAATACATTATCTTAATTTACTTAAAATAATATTTTTACGGAACTTAGTACTTTATAATAGAAACTTACCGGTAACAACATTTTAACTAATTCTAAAATATAAAAACTATAATTTGTATTATGCAATCAAAGATACAAATTGTTCTCACTAAATTAAAAAATTATAAATTAACTCAAACCGAATCAAATCTAACTAAAAAGGTTCAGTATTAAAAGTTTTACTAATTATATATCTTTATGAGGAAAATTTTTATATTTACATGAAAATTTTAATACATATATTATAAATCGTTCGTAATTTTAATTTATAATTAATTATTATTTAATAATTATTAGTAATTAATTTATATCTATATAAAAAATAATTTAACTAAATTAATATCTTTTTTTATTAAGCTAAGTAAATAAAAAAAATTCAATAATAAAGTCCCCACAATTAATTATGTTTCTAATTATTATTTAATCATAACTATTTGATCCTTATATTTTACCTTAACGGTGATAATAAAATAAATATTTAATTCATATTAATAAATTGTAGTTGAAAGAGGAATGTAGTCGTTATAAATGTTATAATTTGTCCAAAAATGACAATTGGAATTTTTTTTAGAAAATATTACACTTAACCCTCATATTAGTATAGTTAATTACAGTTAACCCCCAAGGGTAGCATGGTAATAAAAAATTTGACCAAAGTCAACGGAGGGTATTTTCGGGTTCTTATTAAAAAATTTGCTGAGGTCATCAACTTTTAAACAAAAATGGGGGTTGAATGTAATTTCTTATTTCCTGAAGGGTGGTGTCTGTAATTTAATCTAAAAATGGTGGCAGATTGTAATTACCCCATCTGATATGGGGGCTAGGTGTAATTAACCCATTAATTAATTAATTAACACTGCACTCAATTTCTATGACAGCCGAAATTGAAATTCTCCATTTACAATATCACCAACATAAAGTTGGGGAATGTAAGCGAGTTTCCAGTGCTCTGCTTGTTCTTTTTTCTCATTCAATACTCTCTCCACAAATTCCTCTGCCATATCAGTGAAAGCCACATATTCAAGATTAGCAAAATGTTGGATGCCCATGGGTACCTCCACCGTTGATTGCAGTCCGACACTTGCAACTTATGGAGAAGTGGCATCGATCCCTTCTCTACTCTCATTCTCATTAGTACCAATTCCTTGAGCCTCTGAAAACCTCCCGCCCTAAAACTCAATTCTTCCCCTTCATATGCATAATCCATGACTATTCTTTGCAGATTGGGTAAACATTCAAAACATTCAAGCGGATCCTCCTTTAATCTGCTCCATCTAAGAACTATTCTCGTCAGTGAACTAAGACGAGGTATCCACTGCGGTACTTTCTCTAAACATCCTTCCAGATCAATATTCCGGAGAAATGGAAATGGACAAGGAGATAGATCAGGATAATCCAAGTCAATCAACTCCTCCTCCCTAAATGCCATAATGCTTAGTGAACGTAGGCTACCCAGCTTTGCGAGGGAAGAGCAGAGTTCCCTACAATCTTCTCTTCTTAGCTTTGTTATTTTTTTTGGTGCAACCGACGCAGCAAACCACGTTGCTCTTAGTCCTCTCTCATGCAGAGACCTTCCGGCGGGCTATCCCACAATTCCCTCTCTCTTTGCAAGCTATGGCCAAGCTTGGCCAGTGAATCCGCGAGAGTATTTTCTGACCTTCTGATATGCTTCACCAAGCAATCCCAAGGTTTTCGGATGAGTCGACGACAATCCTCCACCACCGTACCAAGGTGATGCTCATTCACATTCCCATTCAGCACAAGGTTCACCACCTCCTCGGAATCACATTCAACTTCTATGCGAGGCAATCTACGTTCCCAAGCAATTTTGAGACCCTCTCTCAATCCTGACATCTCTGCTGCAAGTATATTAGTGTCGCCTAGCTTTATCGCGAACCCGGTTAGCCAAACTCCTTCATCATTACGGACCACGCCCCCTGCCGAGGCCGACTTACAACGTTCGTGGACACTACCATCTGTGTTCAGCTTGTACCAACCTATCGGGGATCGTTTCCACACGTAGTTGGTCTGCACTTTCGGCTTAGGAATACTGGCCTGCTGCATCCCTACCATGTTGAGCGCCAGCCCCTTGATGTTGCCTATTATGACCCCAACTGGCTGTCTCTTATACTCGTAAACCAGCTTGTTGCGAGCTTTCCAAGTCTCCCAAATCCCAGCCAGAAATATCAGCCGCCACTCGCAACCGGGCTCAATGATATTGCGGAAGTTTCTCTTTAGCACGTTACTAACCCAACTCGATTCTTGTATTCCAATAAAACTGTCCCAGTCCTCCGGGTCGAGAATCTTTTTCCACACCGCCTGTGCCGTCGGGCATTTCTTAAGGATGTGCAGCACATCCTCTCTGGCTTCGCCATACTTAACGCAACTCGCATCTTCCGTCATATGCCGGTCTTTGCGTAGTGCGTTACACATCAAGCTTCCATGGTTTATGAGCCAAAGGAAACACTGCAGCTTACTCGGTATGTTGCAGACCAGATTAACTTCCAAGAATTATCCGAGGCCATCCGCGGTGGCCGGAGTGCCGAGTACGCCGATTTGCAGTTAAAGCGTCCCGTCTTTTCTCCTTTCCAAATAATAATATCTGACGCCTCTGGGTCCATTGGTATTGCAGAGCCTTTGATTTTGTTCCGAAGATCCTCAGGCATGTTAGTCCGAATTAAGCTCAAGTCCCAGGAGTTGTCAGCTCGCATAATGTCCTTCACCATAAGCTGCTCATCATCTGGGTGAATCTGTGTATTTAAGCGATCCCGGAGCCGTCCCCGTCCAGCCATGCATCATCCCACAACCTGATATTGTTCCCGTTCCCAAGGCGCCAACAAATATTCTGTTTCACACTTTGGATGCTTTTAGTAACACCTCTCCAAAGGTGGGAGTGGATAGGCTTAGCTTCGTGCTCCAGAAGCTCTTCATCCTTAAGGTATTTTTGCTTGAATATCCGTCCCCAAACACAGTCCTCTTCCTTGATTGTCCTCCATCTCGTTTTTGCCAACATCGCAATGTTCGTTTTCCTCGCCTCTCTTATCCCGAGTCCTCCTTCGTTCTTCCGCATAATCACTTTTCCCCATCCTACCAAATGCGTCTTACGCCGTTCCGTGTCCGAAGACCACAGAAATTTCCTATTAATTTGATCCAGTTTCTCACACACACTAGTAGAGAACCAAGTCGAGTGCATATAATAGACCGGGATAGAGGACATCACGGATTGGATTAGCGTCAACCTGCCCGCCATATTCAGTGTTTTTGATTTCCACGCTGTAAGTCTGTTTTGGACCTTCTCTAATACATCCGAGAACACTTGCTTGGAGTTGCCATTCTTCCCAAAGTGAATCCCCAAATATTTCCCAAGCTCCTCGGTCTCGGCAATGCCTATCTCGGTTTTGATGTCCTCCCGTCGCTGTCTAGTGGTAAGAGGTGAGAACCACATCTTCGATTTGTTAATGCTAATCTTGAGTCCCGAAGCCCCACAGAAATCCTCGATGACTTTCTTAACCGTCTGTGCATTGGATAAGTTCGTCTTTGCGACTAAAATAATATCATCCGCAAAGAAAAGATGGCTAATCTTTGGCCTACCCCGACAGACCGCAATCGGATCCCAGCGTCTATCGTCGATGGCTTCCTCAATTAAGTAACTCAGTCGCTCCATGCCAAGGACAAACAAGTAAGGCGAAAGAGGGTTACCTTGCCTTATTCCGCATGATGGCGTGATTTTGTCCGTCGGATCTCCATTCCATAAAATGCGTGGTTGTACACTCTTCACCCCATTCATGATTAGCTTAGTCACGGAGTCGGGAAAGCCGAAGAAGGAGAGCGTTTCCTTCATGAATTCCCAATTAATCTTGTCATAAGCTTTCTCCAAGTCGAGTTTGAGGATCATCCCTCATGATTGGCTCTTGGATTTGCTCATAGTGTGCATTGTCTTTTTAAGAATAAGAATATTATCAAGAGTTCCCCTACTCGGAATGAATGCGTTCTGAAACGGTCTAATGATATCCCCAATTAACGGCTTAAGCCTCATGACCACTAGTTTAGTCAGAATCTTCAAGATGACGTTGCACAACGCGATAGGCCTGAATTCGCTTGCATTTTGTGGGCAATCAACTTTGGGGATTAAGCAAATGTAGGCATTCCTCATCTCATCCGGAATCGTGCCAGAATTGAAGCATTTATTTATGTACGTGAAAACAGACTCTCCAATAGCATCCCAATATTTTTGATAGAAGAATGCCTGACAGCCGTCCGGCCCGGGGGCCTTAAATGGAGCCATAGAATTCACAACCTTGTGTACCTCATCAATAGTAATCGGTTGGGTCAGGGCCATAGCATTGATCTCTGAGATTTTCCGCTGCAGCCTGCTTCTCGGTAAGCTTCCAGTTATTTGTCTCGAACTCGTGAAACGGTCCTGGAAGAAACCATGTACGTGAGCTTTGAGTGTCTCCATGTCCGCTTGCCACTCTCCATCGATAAGCAAAGTATTAATTTTATTCTTCCGCCGTCTTGTGACTGTAGACAAGTGGAAGACCTTCGTGTTCTTGTCCCCCATCTTGAGCCAAGTAACGCGCGATTTCTGGAACCACAATTTTTCCTCCTGTTCAAGCACACCATTTAATTCCTTGATAAGGGTAGATTCCAGTGCCAGGAGTTCTTCGTGACGGCAATGGGATCTGATTCTCTGAATGCCACCTATCCGCGCCCTCAACAAACGTTTTCGGCGAAAGATGTTCCCGAAAACTTCCTTATTCCAAGTCCTCATGGTATCTGGGAGCTCCCACATTACATTCCCGAACTCATCAAACTTCTCCCAAAGTGACCGTATGAGGCTGCGACAGCCAGGGTGTGAGTCCCAGAATACCTCAAACCTGAAAGGTTTTTGGTGTGGCGTGGGTTTATTCCTCTCCGTGTCCGTGAGGAGGGGGTGGTGATCAGAGTGTGTTTTGGGTAGGACCCTAACCACACTGTCCGAAAACTACTGGCTCCATCTCGTGTCGGCGAAAACCCGATCCAGCCGTTCTCTCACCAAGTGCCCCCCGGCCACCACTCCAGACCAAGTAAAAATTGGTCATTCCGTATCTACATCTGTCAAGTTACACCGTTCAAATGCCTCTCTGAATTTCTCACACCTCGTCCAGTTAGCCGGGTTACCACCGCTCTTTTCGTTGGGGTATTTGATGTCGTTGAAGTCCCCGGTAAGGAGCCAGGGCTTCGTAATGGATTGACCGAAATGGTGAAGGTCATTCCAAAGTTCAACCCGTCTTCCTGCCGCTGGGCTTACATAGGTACCAGAACAAATCCAATCGTTGTTGCGCGGTCCTACTCTAGCGTGAATTGCCTGAGTCGAAACCTCCAGAATTTCCACGTTGATGTTAACCTCATTCCACAGTAGCCATATGTCATCTCCCCTACCATTCGTGGGCGCTCTACACACATTAGAGAAACCCAGTCTAGTTGAAAGTTCCTCCGCCCTGCCATCCGACACCCTTGTCTCAAGTAAGTAAACCAAATACGACTGATATTCTTTAATTAAGTCACGTAAATGGCGACGTAATTCGTTGTTTCCCGTCCCATTACAATTCCAAGAAAGTATCTTCATTGGATAACTAACTAGGTTGCGAACCTTAATCTCCTCCTCAATTGGGAGTTTGTTCCACCTCCGAACCATCTGTAGCATTGCCGCCACCATCAAGTTGCATTGCCGCAAGTTCTCCTGTGTCGGGGTATCCAGGCGTATAGTGAAGCCCATTCCGCGATTCCGGATTGGAGCTTGAGCTGTCCGGATTATCATCTGGTGGAAAAGTGGGATGATACTCGTGATCCTCGTGAAGGGGTTGTGCATACTCATGGATATCTGACATCCCGTCTCTATCACCTCCTCCTCCAAGATCTCCAGCTCGTTGAACATCTGTTCTTCCTCCATCTTTGTCCGTAAGGACAACGTTGAAAATAAAGTTACTGTTCTGGATGTTGTCTTTACCACTCTCGGTATTCGCTGTTGTGGGCAAGGGACTGCGACGGCCTCTATGTTGGGATTGGGCTGTTTTGGTTGGCGGGCCTGATTTGGCCTCCACGTTCGTATCTTTCCTTGGGTGGGCGCGAAACCATTTAGGATGTTCCTTCATAGTCGTATCCAAATTTTGTTACTCGTTTGTCCTGCTGTAAAAGTTCCTTGTATATTAGGTAACCCCTCCTCTGATACCGCATCTTCACTGTTATTCTTCTTAAATTCCGGATTCGAGAATATTTCGAATTTATTATGTCCCGTAGGGTTCGGGATCTTTCCGGTATTCTTTGTCTGAGCGCCGCTCGCCGCCCCTGGCTTTGATTTCCCTCCGCGGCCCTTCTTTGCCATCATCCATGGCCCAAACGTCGGGGACTCTGCTTCCATTATTGGTTCCTTGATCACTGTTGGATTTTCCGTTGTCGGGTCTTTCTCTACTTCTCCCGGTTTAGACGGGCAGGTATCCAGTCTGTGCCCAACTCTGCCACAAGTAAAGCATATGGATGGCAAGTTCTTATATATGAGTGGCCGTAGCTTATCTCCTACTTCGATTGCGCTTCTCAGTGGTTTCTCCAGGTCCAATTGGACACATACCCGTGCAAATTTACCCTTGGTTCCATAGTAGGTTTTGGTGTCGATCTTAATCGGTAAGCCAATTGCGGACGCGATTTGATGGAGGATAGGTTCTTTGTAATATTCTAGGGGTAATTTCGAAGCTCTCATCCATGCTATGGTAGAAGTTATCCGATCCTTGGATGGCTGGAAATTTAGCTTCCACCTCTTTACAACGATGTAGCTGTCGTTAATAACCCAAGGACCATCTGTGAGGATGGCGGTTGCTTTCTCCGGGTCCAGTGTTTTCATGACATAGCAACCATGTCCCAGTTCTATGAGGTCAAACTCGCCTCTCAGTTGCCATAGCCGATCAAGCCTGGTTGCCAGGAGATGGGCATTCAAACTGCGGCCTAAGATGCGCACAATGATTAGCCGAAGTCCATTCCCTCCTAATTGAGTTTTCATAGCCTTCATCCAGAAGTATCCTTAGGTAAGGAAATTTGTCCATCGGCTCCAGGATGGTGATCTTGTCCAGATCCACCATGTTGTCCTCCTTGAATTTCGGATTCTCCTCCTAGTTAATTCCAAGCAGCTTGTCTCTGTAATTCACTCCACCCGGGGGGGATGTTGGCGCAGTGGTAGCTTGTTCCTTGTACTCTACTCGCATCTGTGTATCGGACGTACTTGCTTGGTCGAACCCTCGCTTGTGTTTCTTGGTGCTCCTTCTCATTTGATCAAACTCTTCACTTGAAATCGGTGAAAATTCTCCCATTACAGCTTTGCTTCTCAAAGAATGTACTTTTGGAAAGTCTGTACTTCTTAACTTTGTTATGCCTAATCTCTGCAATTGACTTAGTTTTCCTATCTCTCTCACTATTTTATATCGTCTACATCTATATATCAAAGCTTTTGCAAATTCACTAAACGTCCCATCTCAGATGAAGCCCTAAAGCTTTGTATATTATCAAAAGGACGATAGACACCATCAATTTTATACATATACACCACCAAGTTTTGGAGTCTTTGGAGCTTCAGAATTTCAATAGGCAACTCCGTCACCATGGTTCTCTTGAGATCTAATGTCTCTAACTTCCTCAGATTTCCAATTGATTTTGGAATGACCTTCACTTGTGTATCCCTTAGACAGAGGAATTTGAGATGATACAATTTGAACACTTCACTCGGGATTGTATCCATCGGAGCTCGTCTTAAATTCAACACCTTCAACATCCTACAACCTCTACGCAGCACCTTGTATAACATTGGTAACCAATCTGAATCCACTGAGCCCATATATAGTAAAGAATGGAGATGTTCAAATTTGCAACCATGTTCTGTGAAATTGATGGAACTATGAAGTGCAAGATGTCGAATTCTATCATTGAAATGCAATTCTCCTCCACTATAAACGATTGCTATGTCGTGATCTCTAGCCTTTGAAATAACATATTCTCGCCCTAGATCATGGATACGGAAGTTACTGAATCTTCCATCATAAGACGTTTCCACTACTTGAATTAAACTTCTATTCACTAGCTCATTTAGATAGCCTCGGCTATTTTCGTCATTGTTTTTTCTTGTTTTGCCTCAACAAATCCTTCTGCTATCCACAACCGAATTATGGTAGCCTTCTTGATCAATTCATCTTCTGAAAAAATACTCAGGTATAGAAAACAAGCTTTCAGATAATATGGGAGGTCAGAAAAGCCGAGGAACAGCAATTTCGACATCCTCTGTCGATCATCTCCTACAATTTTAGAACCCAAAGCACGATTGAACATTTCCCATTCCTCAAATTTCTTATTCTTGGTAGCAAGTAGACCACCGATTACAACAATAGCAAATGGCCAACCCTCACATCTCTCTAGGATGTTTTTGGAGATTTCCTCTAAATAAGGAGGACATGAGTAGCTTCCCTGAAATGCCTTTCTGTAGAATAAACTCCTTGACTTGTCTTCCGATAAAGGCTTCAAAGTGTAGACATGACCATTAGTCTCACTACAAGCAACATTGCCAATGCTACTAAAGCGCGAGGTGATGAGGATACAACCCTGGCCATGGGTAGTGCTTCTCCGAAATGCGTACTTAACAGCTTCCCAAGCATCGATTCTCCAAACATCATCAAGAACAATTATGTAGTTCTTATTTTGGAGAAATTTGTGAAGGAAGTCTCTCTTATCATCATCATTCATGGCTTCCAATCCTGGAGGTGGTGACTGCTTGACATGCTCCACGAGTTTTTTAATTATGTCTTCCAAAACAATTCCAACCTTGAAGGACTCTGAAACAGTGATCCACGCACGATGTTCGAAATTCATCTGCACTAATGACGCATCATCATAGACTTTTTTAACTAGAGTGGTTTTACCCGCTCCTGGCATACCAACCGCCGAAATCACTTTAAGTCCACATTCAATGTCCGAAAGCCACTCAAGAAGCTATTTTCTTTGGTTTTCCGATGCCCACAACATCCACATCTTCCAACAGTAAAGCATCGCCTCGACCATCATACGACGCGTTCGTTGAATGGTGGGAGGTTGATCCTAAAAGAGTGAGAGGATACTTTTCTGTGAATGTCCTGTGACTTTGGGAAGCATTTTCTAACTTGGATTTGATGGTTTTGATTTCAAAAGCTATCTGATGTCTAGCTTTCAAATTCTTCATAAAGGCAAAGGATTTTTTCATACGACCTCCGAATCCACGAACATCATGATGGGCAAATCGAAGGATGTATTTGTCAAGAACATCTTCGATGTCATAACCAATTTTGCGCACTTGTCTGACCCATTCTTTGAGATGAGGATCAATTTCTTCTTTGGAATCAACAACTCTGAGGAAAGCTCTCATTTGGTCTAGCTTGGTGCGTGTGAATTGGATTTCTTTCCCAAGGCCTCCAAGCTGTTTTTGTTCTTCTTCAAGCAATACTGAAAGTTTGTTGAGCAAGAAGGATATTGCGCTCTCTGCCATTGACTTGCTCAGTTTCCTGTAAATGGGAACAATTATCTTTATTAGATTATTATTAGAAACAGTATTGAAAAATACTTCAAATTATTTCTAAGAAAATCAATAGGGATGATCTCAATAGATGATAAATGATGCAGCAATGTACTTAAGGTAGATTAAGACATAATAGATGATAAATGATGCAGTAATTTTGGGCTATTCTACTTCTAAGTTTAAAAAGTATTATTTCTTTTTATATTTGATATATAGCCAATATATTCTTCACTTCTGTAGTAATTAGGACACGATTCTAATTATCATAAATATACTTTTTGTTAATATAAAATATAATGAATTCAAGTAATTAAATTACTGAATAAATTATTTTTTAGGAACTTTTTCATTAGGGTCTAATTTTTATCAACTGATCTGTTAATAATAAATTCATCTTCATAATTAGTCTTCTATTACCATATATATGATTAGAATATTAAAATATACAAACCATGATGCTATTATTTTTTAGATAGATGCCAATTGAAATTAAACCATTGCCAGGGGCAGTTTGTTAAAGGAAAAATTGATTCCAAGCATGTAGGGTAAACAGGAAAAAACATAATATTTCTACGAAAATATACAGGTTCATAAACATAAGTCATAAGTGGAGTGTAGGTGTGGTTTTCCTCACTAGAAAAGTGCAGAAAGAAACAACAGCAGATCAAGACAAGAATTAACAAAATCTGGATGTCTTTTTTCTTGACAGTTGTATATTTAAGAACTCAAACACAAGATTATGTACCTAAGAACACAAGCACGAGACTTTTGGTTAAATTAGTAAGGCATCCAACTGTTAAAATATATTACAGGATATGAGTCATATGACATATTGGCAACTCTCTTAGACCATTAGTTAAGAAGAGTACTGCTCATATTTCATACGATCTAAAACCCTAAAAGGAGAAACAATGATCAGAACAAAATGAAAGGAACCTCAAATTAAATTATCAAAGTGTTCTTACTTTGTTCTTGGTGTCTCTGTTGTACAGTAAATGCATATACAAATCCAGATCCAGATCTCATGTATATGTATACAAATATATATAGGGAAAATTGCAAATTTGGGATAGTAACATACCCTCGTTTGCATTTTTGGACTTTAATTTGGAATTTCTCATTTCAGGGACACTAACTCTTAAAAATTTGCATTTTTAGCCAAATACCCATCGGAGCCCTAATTTTTTATCGGAAAACCGCACATGAAGTCACGTACCAACCGGAACTCTAATTTTTTATCGGAAAACCGCACATGAAGTCACGTGCAGGCCTGAAACAGTTTTAATTTATATGTGGCAAATCAGTCATTCCACATAAGCAAAATAATGTCAACTCAAATAAAAACGATTTCAGGCTAGCACGTGACCTCACTTGTAGTTTTCCGATCAAAAATTAGGATTCCGGTGTGTATTTGGCCAAAAATGCAAATTTTTAAGAGTTAGTGTCCCTGAAATGAGAAATTCCAAATTAAAGTCCGAAAATGCAAATGAGGGTATGTTACTATCCCAAATTTGCAATTTTCTCATATATATAGATCGACTGCCAATATTTCTAATATTATATAAAAGAAACTTGAACAAGAACATGGATAATTAATTACCTCTGCACTGGAATTACCAGTGGGATCATCTTCTGATGCGATGGTGCTGATGCTTGGGGATCTTGAGTGATGATCATGAAACATTTGCCATATCTGTTCTCTCCGCACCACCGCTTCGACCAGCTTCGACCAATTGTCTCGAGACATGATCTCTGCTTAGATTACCTTTTTGTCTACTTAGACATTTCGGGAAATGCTTGATATGATATGATATCAAAGATCATAACCTGAAAAAGTAAATGGAGAATTGGTTACCTCTGATAGATCTGAAAATTGATATTTGTTATAGCGTAAATCAATCTTCTCGATTCTCACTGAAATGCAGTAGAAAATGAGCCATGGATGCTATTCAACATTCAAGACGGGTAATAGTACTGTTGCAAATAAATGCTGCGTACTCTATATCTCTAAGCCTGTAGCTAGAAATCTTAGTTCAAGTCGTCGTTTACTTTGACTATAACTTGACAATCATTTACTAGCTTTCCTTTTCTTTTTCTTTTTAGAAAAAAGTAAAGAAATATAGATTGTGATGGTGTCCAAATATGTAATTTCGCCATACTTAGGGTCGTTCACTCGTTCGTTATGCCTAAATATTTTACAAAAGATTACAAATTTACGATTAGGTTGCTGATGAATTCAAAGACATTGCACATGACCAATTTGCCCCTTTACCATATCTATATCTCTTTTCCTATTCCGAGCCTGGCTCGGTTAAACCGGTGTAACGAGGGACGAGTGTTTTACACTTACCGTATGTTTGGTGAAAAATTTAGGGAGAGTGACCAATCAAGTGGCAAGTGTAATACACTTACCTTTTTAATTGGTTGGTTCGACCAAGTGGGTTTTGGTTAGAATTTTCCCTTTTTCCTAATAATTATAGTATCTTTCCATGTTACCCCTGATTTATGTCCTTGAGACTGGCTCTCCTGAAGCTATGGAGAATTCTGCTGCTACTCTCTGTAGTCTCTCTGTAATTGAAGAAAACAAAATCAAGATCGGAAGGTGGGGCGCGATCAAGCCCTTGGTTGATTTGCTTGGAAATGGAACTCCAAGACGCAAGAGAGATGCTGCAACTGCTTTATTTAACCTGTCAATCAATCATGAGAACAAGGCTCGGATTGTTCAAGCAGGTGCAGTGAAATACCTCGTGGAAATTATGGACCCCGCTTTTGGCATGGTTGATAAGGCGGTGGCTGTTTTATCTAATCTTGCCACTATTCACGAGGGGAGGGCTGCGATTGGTCAGGAAGGAGGAATCCCGGTGTTGGTTGAAGTAGTTGAGCTGGGATCAGCAAGAGGGAAGGAAAATGCTGCAGCTGCACTCTTGCAGCTTTGTACCAATAGCAGCAGATTTTGTAATATGGTTTTACAAGAAGGTGCTGTTCCACCATTAGTGGCACTCTCACAGTCTGGGACTCCCAGAGCTAGAGAAAAGGTAAAGTCATATTTTAGCATGCTTTCTCGTTTATTTAGTGTCCGTTTGTGCAGGCTCAGCAGCTTCTGGGCTACTTCAGAAACCAACGACATGGTAATTCTGGGAGGGGTTGAGTTTTTGTTGAACCTTTGGTGAAGTAGCATATATTGGAATCGTAAAACTTTATTCTGTGTGCAAATTCTGTGGTGTGAGTAACCATTGGAGATCTTAATCTTGGCTTCTTTACTTTTTCCTTTCCTTTTTAAAGGAAAATTTATAGTCTTTTCCTTATATTGGAAGAAGGATATTATATATTAATTTGTGAGAGACAGGGACCGAGTATTTGGAGAACACATTGTTTTTGTTTGTAAAAAAGAATAATACATGTAAGTTTTATAGAGTAGATTCGGTTAGAGCTGATGGAAATTTTGGTGAGAATTAATCCCCCTAAACTAGCAGTTTCGCTTGCATGCTTGAATTACCTGGAAGTTGTGCATTCGCAGGTATAAGATAGTGTAAAGATCCTAGGGGTTACTGTTTATATGTTCATCCGTTTCACGGTTGTGTGTTATTATTTATGGAAGTAGTGTGCATTTTTTACACTTTAACATCTTTAATTTCCTACTCTGTAATAGCCTAATAGGTACTGTTTTAATGATAATAATAGTAATACGATGTTCTTCACTTGAAGTATTGAGGACTTGAGGTAATTGAACAGATCACTTTTTATGGAGAAAGGGAAAAGAATGCGAATATTACGTGCATGGACACGTTAATTTGGAAAGTAGCATAAAAATTTCTTATTTTTACAGACGATTACAACTAGCAACCACAGAGTTTACCGACGATGCTCGTCAATCAGAAGATCTAAGCCCACGTCCAACATGTCAAAACTCAAAAGCTACAGTACCCATCAGTCATCACAGAAGCCCCTTTGTTCTCACTTCTCTCCGTGTGGACGATTTTATTTTCTCATATAAATCGTGTTTTCGTTCCTTGGTATGTGGATAATTTTATTCTCCCAAACCATATTTAGAAAAAATTATTGTTCAGGACGATGTCCCAAGCTGGACCTTCTCAAATCTCAAGCCGCTTGATGTCCCCCAACTTCTGTAATTTGGCATGAAATACAACACACAAACACAATTCCTGGCTCCAATTCTTATTCGAATTTCAAACCATTTCACATCCAATCAACGGAGAGGTAGTTTCTACCTTTCATAAATAAATAAAACACACACAAACCTACAAATAGATAAATAAAATCTTCTAAATTCAGTAAGACGAGTATAAATAGGGGAATGTGGTATGTCCTTTACCAGATTCCCCACTCCACAATAATTCAACTTAATAATCAAATCTTCTGACTTCTTAAGACAAGGACACTACACATGGCCAATTTGCCCTTTTCCTAATAAATTATAGTATCTTTCTGTTCAACTACAAACTATAATATCTAACTTCAAATTCAATGCTTTCAACAATCACTCACCACTCGTTGTTTAAGTGTTGATTAACCGCATTTGCTACAGTTTCGATTCTCTCTCTCTCCCTGTCTTCATTACAGTGAGAGAAACTGAAGTAATTTGAAAGCTGATCAAGAGCCCATAAGATCAACCATCAGAGAAGAGCGGAATTTTTCGATTTATCGAGGGATTAAAATATGGTAGGAATTTTCTCCAGATTTTCCCTCAGGGGTCATCGCCGGGCTCAAAGTGCAATCGTGAGCATCATCTCTCTCTGTCTCCCATGGTTCTTGTGATCTGTCTATATTTGTATGGTGTTTCTGCTTAGTTAATCTGTTTGTCAATTGCTCATATTGTTGATCTTGTTCATGCTTTTCGGGTTGTTGGAGAGTTGGGATTATTTGGAACATTCTGGGTTATTGTTGCTTATTCATTATCCATCGGAGATTTAAGATTTGCTTCTGTTCTTGCTCCTTTTGAATATCTAAGGAGCTTTGTCGATGTAACATCCTCTTGGATTGAAATTGATTGCTCTTTGCTGGATGCTCCGTATTGAGGAAATTTGTTTATTTGTGCCTTCCAAGTTTGCATTTAACAAAATAACCCTCAATTTTATTTTATATTTATTTTTAATATAATAAATATAAATTCAATTATTTAATTATATAATGAGACTGCTTTGAAAATATTGATTTTTTGAAGGACTAAATTGCAAATAATTGAAAAAGAACCAGAATTAAAAAAGGGGAAAGGAAAAGGAGTCAGGCCTCCAACCACCACAACCAACATCACTCATAAAAAGCGATCGCTCATTTTTTTCAGTTAGATTTCAAAAACCGAAAAAAGCGATTTCACAGAAAAAAAAAATGATCGTTTTTTCAGTTGTTGAAATCTAACTCCTAAAAAAGCGATCGCTTTTTTTCCTTTGAAATCGCTTTTTCCGTTATCAAAATGAAACTCCTGGAAAAAGCGATTTCAAAAGAAAAAAAAGCAATCGCTTTTTTTTTTTCAGTTAGATTTCAACAACCGAAAAAAGCGATTTCAAAGAAAAAAAAAGCGATCGCTTTTTCAGTTGTTGAAATCTAACTCCTAAAAAAGTGATCGCTTTTTTTTCTTTGAAATCGCTTTTTCCGTTATCAAAATGAAACTCCTGGAAAAAGCGATTTCAAAGGAAAAAAAACGATCGCTTTTTTTTTCCAGTTAGATTTCAACAACCGAAAAAAGCGATTTCACAGGGAAAAAAAAAAACGATCGTTTTTTCAGTTGTTGAAATCTAACTCCTAAAAAAGCGATCGCTTTTTTTTCCTTTGAAATCGCTTTTTCCGTTGTCAAAATGAAACTCCTGGAAAAAGCGATTTCAAAAGAAAAAAAGCGATCGCTTTTTTTTTTTTTTTTTCCAGTTAGATTTCAACAACCGAAAAAAGCGATTTCAAAGAAAAAAAAACGATCGCTTTTTCAGTTGTTGAAATCTAATTCCTAAAAAAGCGATCGCTTTTTTTCCTTTGAAATTGCTTTTTCCGTTGTCAAAATGAAACTCCTGGAAAAAGCGATTTCAAAAGAAAAAAAGCGATCGTTTTTTTTTTTTTTTCAGTTAGATTTCAACAACCGAAAAAAACGATTTCAAAGAAAAAAAAACGATCGCTTTTTCAGTTGTTGAAATCTAACTCCTAAAAAAGCGATCGCTTTTTTTTTTCTTTGTAATCGTTTTTTCCGTTGTCAAAATGAAACTCCTGGAAAAAGCGATTTCAAAGGAAAAAAAGCGATCGCTTTTTTTTTTCCAGTTAGATTTCAACAACCGAAAAAAGCGATTTCACAGAAATAAAAAAGCGATCGCTTTTTCAGTTGTTGAAATCTAACTCCTAAAAAAGCGATCGCTTTTTTTCCTTTGAAATCGCTTTTTCCGTTGTCAAAATGAAACTCCTGGAAAAAGCGATTTCAAAAGAAAAAAAGCGATCCTTTTTTTTTTCAGTTAGATTTCAACAATTCAAAAAAGCGATTTCAAAGAAAAAAAAAAGCGATCGCCTTTTCAGTTGTTGAAATCTAACTCCTAAAAAAGCGATCGCTTTTTTTTCTTTGAAATCGTTTTTTCCGTTGTCAAAATGAAACTCCTGGAAAAAGCGATTTCAAAGGCAAAAAAGCGATCGCTTTTTTTTTTTTTTCAGTTAAATTTCAACAACTGAAAAAAGCGATTTCACAAAAAAAAAAAAAGCGATCCCTTTTTCAGTTGTTGAAATCTAACTCCTAAAAAAGCGATCGCTTTTTTTCCTTTGAAATCGCTTTTTCCGTTGTCAAAATGAAACTCCTGTATATACATCAAAAATTTAATTTATTTAATATGCACTTAGCATGAACGTTTGTCCTTTCATCAATTAAATATTACTCATGTAATTTTTAATTACATTGATTAACAGTGGTTTTGATCTTTAATACGCAAGATTTGTGTTTACAATCACTTGGTGGATAAAGCGACTCCGGAAACAAAGTATTTCAACAAATAGCCCCTTGTAATACTAAAACGTGATTAATGGTGCAATTTCCATCAAAATTTAAATAATTCGCTCGATTTTCGGTGGTCCAAATCAAACTACTGGAAAAAGCGATTTCAAAGATAAAAAGCGATCGCTTTTTTAAGTTGTTGAAAAACGATGTAACTCTAAGTCCCAAAAAAGCGATCGCTTTTTTACTTTGAAATCGTTTTTTCGGTGGTTCAAATCAAACTCCTGGAAAAAGCGATTTCAAAGAAAAAAAGCGATCGTTTTTTTAAGTTGTTGAAAAACGATGTAACTTTAACTCCCAAAAAGGCGATCGCTTTTTCTGTTGTCCAAGTCGAAGCAACGGACAAAGTGATTTCAAAGGAAAAAAGCGATCGTTTTTTCTCTTTGAAGTTGAAAAACGATTTAAGTCTAACTCGTAAAAAAGCAATCGCTTTTTTTTCTTTGAATCGCTTTTTCACATGTCCAAGTCGAAACACCTGTAAAAAGCGATTGCAAAGAAAAAAAAGTGATCGCTTTTTTTTGAGGTGATGAAAAACAACATTTGAAAAAGCGATCGTTTATTTCATTTGAAATCGCTTTTTTAGTCGTCCAAAAGAAACCGATGGAAAAAGCGATTGCAAAGAAAAAAAGCAATCGCTTTTTTTCGAGGTGATGAAAAACAACTCCAAAAAAGCGATCGCTTATTTCATTTGAAATCGCTTTTTTCTGTTAAGCGATTTAGTTCATTCAAGCGATTGTGTTCCTCGCTTAAGCGATTTAGTAAAAAACATGAACCATCAGTTAAACGATTTGGGTTTTCGCTTAAGCGATTTAGTTAAAAACACGAGGAATCATTTAAGCGATTGGATTCGTCGCTTAAGCGATTTAGTTCATTCAAGCGATTGTGTTAAAAATATGAACAATCATTTAAGCGATTGTCACAATCGGTTGGAGTTACAATTACATATACCCGAGTTCTTTCTCTTTAACTTTAATACAATTATTTTGAGTGTTAATACGCACTTTTTTTTTTTTTTTTTGCAATCACTTAGTGATTGAGTGTTAATGGCACATGATTAATGGATTTATGTTTGTCGCTTAAGCGATTTAGTTAGAATACAAAGTGTCGCTTAAGCGATTTAGTTGAAAATACAAGGAATCGTTTTTAAGCGATATCTCCATCGTTTGGAGACTGGAGTTATAATTGCGAAAACACAATTTCTTTTACTTTAAATATAATACTTTTGATTAACTTATCATTAATTTTTGTCCTATCATCAATTAAATGCAATTCATGTAATTTTTAATTATATTGATTAATAGTTGTTTTGAACTTCAACGCACAAGATATGTTTTTACATTCACTTGGTGATTTAGTGTCCCCGCAAACAAAGTTTTTCAACAATTAGCCATCTTGATTACTAAAATGTAATTAATGGCCCAATTTTCATTAAGATATTAATAATTCACTTGATTTATACTTATTATAATACAAGGAATCGTTTAATCGATTGGGTTTGTCACTTAAGCGATTTAGTTAAAAATACAAGGAATCGTTTAAGCGATGGAGTTATAATTGCAAAAACCCGGTTTCTTTTAATTTAAATATAACATTTATGATTTAAGCACGAATTAACATGAACATTTTCCTATAAATATAACGCTTATGATTTTCAATTGCGAAAATCCGATTTCTTTTACTTTAAATATAACACTAATGATTTTCCTATTCTCAAGTGATATATATATTTTCAATTACAATGATTTTCTATCATCATGTAATGTATTTCATGTAACACTAATAATATATTTCATGACGAATAAAAAATATACACATATTAACAAACAATATGATTTATTTAATGTAAACTTAGCATTAACGTTTGTCCTTTCATCAATTAAATATAATTCATGTAATTTTTAATTAAATTGATTAATAGTGGTTTTGAGTTTGTCACTTAAACGATTTAGTTAAAATATAAAAAATCATTTAAGATATTGACTTTAATCGTTTAAGCGATTAACTTTGTCGCTTAAGCGATTTAGTTAAAATACAAGAAATCCTTTAAGCGATTGGGTTTATCGCTTAAACGATTTAATTAAGCGATTGGGTTTATCACACAAAAAATGAGTTATTTAATGTAAACTTAGTATTAATGTTTGTTCTTTCATCAATTAAATATAATTTCAAATCCTAAAAAAGCGATCGCTCTTTTTTCAGTTTGATTTGGACTCCTTAAAAAAGCGATTTCGAAGAAAAAAAAGCGATCGCTTTTTAAGGAGTTAGATTTCAACAACTGAAAAAGCGATCGCTTTTTTTTTTTTTTTTTTTGAAATCGCTTTTTTCAGGAGTTTCATTTGGACAACTGAAAAAGCGATTTCAAAGGAAATTTTTTTGATTCAGGAGTTTCATTTGGACAACTGAAAAAGCGATTTCAAAGGAAAAAAAAACCATCGCTTTTTAAGGTGTTATATTTCAACAACTGAAAAAGTGATCGCTTTTTTTCTTTGAAATCGCTATTTTCAGGAGTTTCATTTGGATAACTGAAAAAACGATTTCAAAGAAAAAAAAAATGATCGTTTTTTAAGGAGTTAGATTTCAACAAATGAAAAAGCGATCGCTTTTTTTCTTTTGAAATCGCTTTTTTCAGGAGTTTCATTTGGACAACTGAAAAAACAATTTCAAAGGAAAAAAAGCAATCGGTTTTTAAGGAGCTAGATTTCAACAACAATATATATATATATATATAACATATCACTTAACAAATTCATCAATCTATCCAACACAAGGGAAAAAAAAAAAAAAGGATGGGAAAATCGCTCATGGAACATCAACTAATTTTTGAATAAAATCTTTCAAATACGAAGTGTCCATCTTTCTAACTAGATGTATATTTGATAAAAGTACAAAAAATAGTTCTTATCTTGAACTTTGTAGTTCAACTTTTATAGAAATCCTTATAAAAAGGAATAACAAAATTATTAGACACTGGAATTCTAAAACAAATTCTAAAACGAGGGCCAACATGATTACTCTATTGTGGGATAACAAGAAAGCTTCCATCAACTCAATCAAGAAGATCCCATTGTCTCAAACTGAAGAAATCACAATTATAAATCTATGGTGCAATTCTTCCAGCAACTTGATCATGATCCCGTTGACCAATGGATGTAATTCTTCTTCCACCCCTTGGTTCCAACTCGACAATGTTCATGTTCTGCAATTGTTGGAGAATGTGGCGAGCAACAGATCCACTGCTGGTGCCAAAATGGGGTGGACGACTTCCATTCCACTTGCTCCCACAATAAATTCTCCTAAAAGAACCAACACCAAGACCACCCCTCAAGTATATCTTCCTAGCCATGGAAGCTGCAAACATATAACGGATAAACTTAATCTTGAATTTAAGTCATAATGCTTACACCTCTCCAAATACATATCATATTACGAAACTACAACGTCACTGTCCAAACTATATTACCACGAATAATGTTGGTGCGAGTTCAGGGACACTACAAAACTAATGTGCCAAGCTAAATATTGCATATAACAAACGTAAACGAGAGGAAACGGATTATTACCAGCTCTGATGTAATACCAGTCAGGATCATAAGGAGCAAGTTCTTTGAGGACACCAGTTTTCACAATATCAGTCCACTCAGGAAGCTCCATCTATTGTTCGTTTTCCCGGAAAGCAAAAGTGGAAGGTAAGCAAGAAGCTCAAAACAGTCATAAAATTGAAACTGAAGAAAACTGTATAATGGACAATAGGAGGTTTTCTCAGCTTAACTCCACAATTTAAATATAATTAATTAATGACAAATGAAAAACGATAGCCAAAATCTACTTAATTCTTTAATCTATGCAGACGTTATTTGACCGAACAACCCACAAAATTCTCCTTTACCACAAAATATCACAGATTAAAAGAAACACAGCAGCCCAAATCATCTGCCAATAAAAAATCACTCACATTGATCATCTAACATAACTAACCAAAAAATTACAGAATTCATAAGAAAACAAAAGGCACAAAATCAAGCGTTAAGAGATCCTACCTTGCCGGAGCGCTTGAGGTGAGTGGCGTACGCCTTGACGAACTCATGGGAAGAGACATCCTTCACAGTCCTCACAGTGGTCGTCATTGAGATTCAGTGCTTGCCAAGCAACTTGCAGAAAATCAAATTATCAAACACTAGATAAATGAGAAGAATGAATAAAATGAATGAGTAGGGCAAAGACCTTCTCGCCGGTCAGTTCCGCCATCATCGTCGGCGAACTCAGCCCAGATCCGGCGCCGACCGTCCCTTTTCTTTTCTCTTCCCGTCCTATCCGACGCTAGCACCATCCTCTCCAGCAACCGCCTACAGTCACCGCCCCATCGGCGCACCTCTTTCCGCCGGTAAAGTCGCCGCCAATCCGGCCGACCACCATCTCTTCAGGAAGAAGAAGAAGAAGAAGGGTTTATCCGATAGAGGGAGAAAAAAAGTGAAAAAATGGGTTTGTAGTGAGGGAAATTATTTGGGTCTAATTTGTAATATATTATAATTTGGGGATCAAAATAAAATATATAAAAGTAGTTATTTGAGTTAATTATAAAAATGGGTTATCTATTAACTATCTTAAAACTTGGGGGTCATTTAATTTAAAAGAAACTTGAAAGGCTCTTTTAATAGAATCCCCCGCTGAGTATTAGTACATCAGAAGGCTTCTTATTTACTGATTCCCCTGACTTATTGTAACAATATCCTTTGTTTTAATCTATATACTAGCGTAATTCCCGTGCTATGCACGATATAAGAAAATAAAATTTACTTTTTGAGACAAAAAAAATTACTTCAAAAAAATATAATTTTAATTTAAATGTAATATTTTAATGAATAAAATGATAATCATAACTTATAAGTCGATATTAAAATTAAGTTTGCTGATTTTATAAAAAATTAAAATAAATTTATAATATTGTAAGTACGTAATTAAGAATGATGTGTACAAACAAAATTATCTAATTGATATTATTTTTAAAATTAAATAAAACAGAGGTGATATGTTCTATAAAAATATAACTAAACATATATATATATGTTAATAATAAAAATAAATATTATATATCATAATTATTTAAATTCCGAGTATTTCAAGCAAATAACATACAGAAGTTAACAAATAATGCTAAAACAACTAAAAAATTAACACGAAAACAAAAAGTAACAAAATAAAAAATAAGTTAAATATAAAATGTTTATGTATATACTTAAAAAATAAATAAAAATTATAAAAAAGTTAAACATATAAAAATATAAAATGAAATAAATTATAAGAAAATCAAAAGTATTAATATTTTTTATCCTCTAATATAAACACAAAAACATATGTAAAAGAAACTTAAAAAAAAGGCTAAAATGTGCTTACATAAATAATTAATGAAAAGGTATTTAGGCATGTTGGCCTATAGTACACAGGCGCCCAGCCATCCAGAGAGTAGTAGATGTCGATATTTGCAGCACCAAGTTCAAATCAATGCTAAGGATGTCCACGGGATCATTGCACCTGACCTCTCTGGGATTATATTTATAGGGATTATTATATATGGTGCTTTATTAGGTTCATTATGATTTATGAAGGCACGATTCCTCAAATTCGCCTGCTTATGAAACCTATGTCCTGCAATCAATATCCTGCAACTCAATATAAACTATACAATGAAATATAATACTTTGTACAACATTAAGACACCTTGTACGGTGCACCTCCATTAAAATTGCATAATTGTCAATCCATAGACTTTCCGCATCTATTTTAATCCATAGACTTTTTGACAACAAATCAGCAAATTCTATTAGAACAACAGGACAATAAAATATAAACAAAAATGACAAATAAAATATAAAAGTGTAAAACCAACTATAATAATAGAATATTAAAAATTAGTCAACAAATATACAAATACAACAAAACAAATATAAAGCACAATAAAAAAAAATCCAATTTAAATAAACGAACAATATTAAAATATAATCAAAATAATAAATAAACAGGATTTTTAAAAGACGTATGAACTAAAATAATAATCAATAAAGATTACAAAAAATAATAAAATTAAAAATCCGAAAAACAAATTAAAAGAATAGAATGAAATGTGTCAATATCTACTTTTTGACTCCTTTGTTCACCTGAAAAAAATAATTTGCAGAGACGTAGAGTAGAGAGGAAGAGGATGAAAGCTAGGTGGAAAGTGGTTTTTATATACATCCAATTTATTTTGGTAGATAATATTCTTTCATTGGTGAAATATATTAAATTGATTAGCTGGAGTAATTTTAGCAATCTAATTAATTAACTTTATTTTTGAAAGGTTTGACTTTAAATTTATAATTGTAATAATTTTTATGAAAATTGTATATTTTGAAATAAAAATAATGCATTCAATATTAACCTCATTTAAAACTATTATTCAATTACAATAATTCAATATTATAAAAAATTAGAATTTAATAGTTTTTATTTACACATGCATAAAATGTACAAAGTTGTTGATATATATAAATAGTGCAATCTAAATAAATAAATTAATGAGAATTTCTTAACTAATTTGTAATAGCCCGGATAGGGGCCTGGTCGTAAACGGTAAGCTAAGGGTATCGTAAGAGCGTTTATAGACCTTCATCCATATTTAAAATACTTCATGCATTGTATCTTTATGTGAAATACGTGCTCTTTTGTGATATTATGTTATTTCGAAGGAAAGTCGGCACCAAAACCCTAAAGTACTATTCATTTCCCGAACCACTACTGCTCTGTTTTGTCAATAAGATTTTAAAGGATCAAAACTTATGATTTCTAATCATTCAAACTCGTTTCCAAGTCCCGAGAACCTTTTATGAATTTTTGAAGTAATTTAGGATTTTCTTTTAAAATTACTATTCACCGCCGAAATGAACTTTTGATCGGTACACCGGTTACCCCTCAATGTTATACTTAAAACGACCCTTGAATTATTTCATGAATTTTGATATTATTTTCAAGCCCTAATTCCGACCCTAGCTCGAGTAGTAAACGAAAACGTTTAACAAATAAATTACTATTCATTTCGAGAATTAGAACTTTTAAACCGTACGTCCGATTTTGACATATGAGTAACCATTTCGAAGGTAATTTTATTTCCCGGACTTTAGACACTTTTTCTGCTTTCGAAACTCGACGTTTTGATGTGAAATTACCTAAAAACCATTTTTTTACCATTTTATAATTAAATTCTGAAAGAATGAAATTATTTTTCATATTTACAAAAGTTACCCCGTCTTTTCTCGGTTTCTTGAAAATTGCAAAATCACCCCACCGACCACTATAAATACGGCATGATTGGCTCATTTTTCATTTGCGCAATCTCTTTCTCTCCTTCTGAAAGTATCTTCGTGAGGTAAGTCTTCTTCCTTTCTTTTATTTTTTTTATTGTTTTGTATTTGAATATTTATATTATAATAGGCTAGCCTTAGTATTATAATATTAATTAAGTAGACATGGGTGCATGACTTATGCATATCAGATTACATATGAATGTATGAATATTACATTTAAGCTAATGATTAAAGCATTAATTAATAATAATAATAATAATAATAATAAGAATAGATGCATTGATTTACGTGTGAATATTGTGACAAATATTGTGAATGCATGTCTCTGTATTATTTAATTGATCAATTGAGTATGCGGTTGGTAGATGATAATGCATAAATTAATTGATGCGTGTTTAGTGTTAACTTTATTGATTTTGCATAAATACATTTGATAATGATTAGAATATTAATTATAGAATTAGGAACATATGCATTAATAACGTGTGAATGTTTATGGTATTACTAGTAAGGTTCTGTATAAAAATTTTATGATGATTACCATTAAATATAGTCTTTAATTACGTGATTAGTTAATGTTAATTAAACCTGATTAGTTGAGTTTAGTGGTTATTCAGTTTTGATTAATTCTAATTAGTGATGATTAGCAATTATTAGTACTAAACTTTGATTGTTTCCTGATTTATTAATTGTAATCCTAACCGTATACATATGATATACGTATACGTATTTGATCTCTCTATGTATAAATACGGTATATATTTTTGTATAAATACATAGTGTATTTTAAATAAATACTTAAGTATTTTCTTATAAACACTAAATGTATTTTCGTATAAATACAATAAGTATTCTTGTACAAATATTGTATAAATACCATATGTATTTTCGTATAAATACCAAACGTATTTTCGTATAAATACCGTATAAATACCGTATATTTGAATAGTAACTTTGACTTTGACTTTATATCAACGAACTCCTTTTGACGAGACGGATTCAACGGTAAAAGCCTTTTTCGCTAATTCTCAAAATCGGGGATCAGATTAAGCTTTTCAAACCAAACTCTTATTCAATTGAATTGTTTCAGAATCCTAAGTGTGAAATTTGACTTTATGTCGTAATCTCTTGTGTAAGATTAATCTTTTACCCGAATTCTTTCTCCGATGAAGGTAATCCTTCTCGATTAATATTCCCTAGTCAATTGTGTGATTTTCATCATTCAATCTTGCATCATTGATCCATTCCGGGACTTAGTTCCTTAAGCTCATAGTAGTGTATTACTTACAGGAGTTAAGACCGAGACCTGGAATCCCCAGGGCACTGCTTGATCCCTATCTTCTACCAACTACCTATCTACCTAAATAAATAGGTGAGGTTTAAACTATTTTCAACTGGAACCATGAATATACATACGTATACAAATGATTTCAAAAATCAATTCATTCAGATTCAAAGACACTTATCCTTTAAGTTAAACATTTTCCCTTTTGGGACAATGCTTCCATTTTAAAGTAATAATTTTTGGATATACCGTTTTGTTTACAGTTATTCAGTTTTGATTAAAGATCCAATTTCTAAACTCTGTGTGCTCTATGCACTTCTGATATTCTGAAATGCAAGCTTTTGGAATCCTGTTCTGTTGGGCCCTGACGGTTCGGTTGATTAGTAGACCGGGAGGCACGCGCCAATGGCTACTATGATACTGGCCGTTGTACAGACCTTGATGATGGTTTAATCGGAGGTTGGTTACTCCACATCGAAGGTTGGGAGAGGTGAATGTAATTCCTCCCATTCCTGTTTAAGTCACCGCGGGGTAGCTCCCTGGGCGCGACAACCGGAGGAAGAAGGATGGTGCATGTGATTATGGGTATCGGGATCCTAACCGGTCTCGATACCAACCCTTTTAAATGTTTTGGGAGTAAAGGTTGGAGAACGCCTAGCTTGCGGGCAAATTCAGTTTTGAAAACTGGTTCATACTTTTGAAAATATACCTTTACCCTATCCTTTTTTGCAAAAATACCTATGAACCATCACCCCTGATGTGTGTGCATGTGTGTGATTGCTTGAAAATCTTGATAAAGGAAAAAGATACGACACTTGATTTCAACATAAGTTTTGAATTAGAACCGTTTCACAGTCCCTAAAGTTCTTCCAAGTTCTTAATATATTTTCAAGCTATATCTCACTTAGTCCCTTTGACTAATCCCTCTCTCGTTTTCTGACCTCATGGTTTCAGGTTTGCAGCCAGACGCTTTCTAGAGGTATCTTGAAGCTTTAGGACGTCTTTTATTAAGTCAAGACTACTGTTTGCTCTATTGTTGTTTTGCATAATATCGGTTGCCTCTACCTATATGTTTATATGTTTCTACGTTTGTTCTGGAAGCATGTTCAGGTTGTATCCTGAAACATTACTGAATTCTGTTAAACTTAATGTTTCCCCACTTGTTTAGTTTAAGTTAAAGATGGTATGATATTATTTGCCTAGTTGTTTCTTTACTTAAGATCATGGTATCTATTGTTGCATACATGTTTTAAGAGTTTTTAAATTTCTATAAATTCCGCTGCTTTGTTAACACCATTAAAGCTCTGTTTATTGTTGAGTATGTCCGTTCGCCGAGGTATCTCTCGAGTGTTAGGGTTTTCTAGTTACTTGGGATGTACATCGGTGCGGGGTTGTGGCGTTGGGGGCGCTACATAATTAATGGAAGTTTAAATCACGTGAAGTAGTTTTTCAAACAAACAATAAAATAATATTTTGTTCAAATTTTTTCTACTAAAAAAAAAGTTCAAATTTTGTACTTTAATTTTATTTGAATTTTAGGTATTGCAATTAATGCATGAGTTGTATTTAAATTTAAATTAACATATATTTTCATGAATTTATGCATTCAAATAAATTGTACCATAAATTGATACTTTGATTAAGGACAACTTCCAAAAATTAAGGAATATTAAAATTGTTAAATCAATAATAATTTAATATCCATCGACCAATCACAATATTTAATTTTAATTAAAATTTTCAAAAAAACTACAAAATTCTATTCAGTCAAAAAATTTTCAATTAGGGTCAAACACACCCTTCCTATATATTATAATATAGATATAGATATGCATCATCCTTTGCGTTCTAATGTGAATTAATTTATTGTTTTCACTGTGTATTATGGAAATTAAATATAACATACTGAATGCAAATTATAATTTTTCAAAATAAATATAAAATTTAAACCTGCAAGAACCATATATATAATTTTATTTTTCTATAATTAATGAAATAAAAAACAAGTTAAAAATATTAACAAATAGTAAAACTGCACTTGGGACCTATTTATAAGTCAAACGAAAATTAGAAACCATGACAATTGGCATGCAATATATCAACAATAAACTACACTCATATTGAGTACGAAGTAGTTAAATCCAGAACAGTACTAACTACTAAGTAATATTGGACTCAAAACATGCAAAATAATTCAAACTGTTGGGCAATTGAAATTCCAAATCTACTGAGCTAATAAATTTCTATTACAACAATCGACGCCCAAGTCCCAATATTGTGAAACAAGCTGAAATTTCAAATCTACTGACCTCCAACCTAATTAATTAACATTGCACTCAATTTCTATTACAACCGATATTGAATTTCTCCATTTACAATCTCACATACGTTAAGTTCGGGAATGTGGGCGAGGTTCCAATTGTCCCCTTGTTCTCTTTCCTCATTCAACACTCTCTCCACAAATTCCTCTGCCATATCAGTAAATTCCACATATTCAAGATCACTCAAATGCTCGATGCCCACAGGCACCTCCACCATTGATTTGCAGCCCCACACTTTCAAGTGTTGGAGAAGTGGCATGCATCCCTTCTCTACTCTCACCCTTTTCAATCCTCTCATTCTCATTACCAACAATTTCTTGAGACTCCGAAAACCTCCAGCCCTAAACCTCAATTCTTCCTCTTCATAAGCACAATCCATTAATATATCCTGTAAGTTGGGCAAATGTTCAAGACATTCAAGTGGATCCTCCCCTAATCTGCTCCATCTAAGACTTATTCTCGTGAGTGCACTAAGACTAGGTATCCACTGCGGTATCTTCTTTAAACATCCACGCAGCTCAAGAGTCCGAAGAGATGGAAATGTAAAAGGAGAAAGATCAGAATAATCCAAGTCAATCAACTCCTCCTCCTTAAATGCACCAATGACTAGTGAACGAAGATTAGTGAGCTTTGTGAGGGAAGAGCAGAGCTCCCTACAATCTTCTATTCTTAGCTTTGTTATGCCTAATTTCTGCAATTGACTTAGTTTTCCTATTTCTCTCACTACTTTTATGTCGTCCACATCTATATAGCAAAGCTTTTGCAAATGCACCAACTGTCCTATCTCATATGGAGCCCTAAATCTCTGTATATCATCAAAGGGATAGTAAAAAGCATCTTCACCTTTATAAAAATACACCAAGAGATTTCGGAGTCTCTGTAGCTTTAGGATTTCCATGGGTAGTTCCGTTACCATAGTTCTCTTGAGATCTAATGTCTCCAATTTCCTCAGATTTCCAATTGCCTTTGGAATGACCTTCACATGTGTATCTCTTAGGCAGAGGAACTTGAGATGATACAATTTGAACACTTCACTCGGGATTGTATCCATTGGAGCTCGTCTTAAATTCAACACTTTCAACATCCTACAACCTCCACGCAATACCTTGACTAACATTGGTAACCAATCTGAATCTACTGAGCCCATAAAGAGAAGAGAATGGAGATGCTCAAACCTGTAGCCTTCTTCTGTGAAATTGATACAACTATGAAGTGCTAGACGTCGAATTCTATCAGCCCACTGCATTTCTCCTCCACTATAAACGACTGCTATGTCCTGATTTCTAGCCTTTGAAATAACATACTCTCGCACTAGATCATGGATGCGAAAGTTTCTGAACTTTCCATCTACATTTGTTTCCACCACTTGTATCAGACTTCTATTCACCAGCTCATTTAAATAGCCCTCGGCAATTTCGGTCATTGTTTTTCCTTGTTGTCCCTCAACAAATCCTTCTGCTATCCACAAACGTATTATGGTAGCCTTCTCGATCACTTCATCCTCGGAAAAAATACTCAGGTACAAAAAACAAGCTTTCAGATAGTACGACAAGTCGTAAAAACTGAGGGATAGTAATTTCGACATCCTTTGTTGATCCTCTCCAACAATTTCAGAACCGAGGCAACGATAGAACATTTCCCATTCATCCAATTTGTTATTCTTGGTAGCAAGAAGACCACCAATTACAACAATAGCAAGTGGCCAACCCTCACATCTCTTTAAGATATTTTCAGAGATTTCCTCTAAATAAGGTGGACATGAGGATTTTCCTGGAAATGCCTTTTTGTAGAATAAACTCCTTGACTTGTCTTCGAGTAAAGGCTTTAAAGTGTAGACATGACCATTAGTCTCACTACAAGCAGCGTTGCCTATGGTACTAAAGCGCGATGTGATGATGATGCAACCCCGACCATGGGTTGTGCTTCTTGGAAATGCATATCTAACAGCTTCCCAGGCATCGATTCTCCAAACATCATCAAGAACAATTATGTAGTTCTTAGTTTGGAGAAAATTGTGAATGAACTCCCTCTTATCATTATCATTCATGGCTTCCAATCCTGGAGGTGGTGGCTGCTTGACATGCTCCACGAGTTTTTTAATTATGTCTTCCAAAACAACTCCAACCTTGAAGGACTCTGAAACAGTGATCCACGCACGATGTTCGAAATTCATCTGCACCAATGACGCATCATCATAGACTTTTTTAACTAGAGTGGTTTTACCTACTCCTGCCATACCAACCACCGAAATCACTTTGATTCCACATTCAATGGCTGAAAGCCACTCAAGAATCTGTTTCTTTGACTCTTCAATGCCCACAACATCAACATCTTCCAATAGTAACGCATCGCCTCGACCATCATATGTTGTGTTCGTTGAATGGTCGGAGGTTGGTTCTGGAAGTGTGATAGGATACTCTGCTGCAAATCTCTTGTGACTTTGAGAAGCTTTTTCTAACTTGGATTTGATAGTTTTGATTTCAGAAGCTATTTGATGTCTAGCTTTCAAATTCTTCATTGTGGTAAAGGACTTTTTAATACAACCTTTGAATCCACGAACATCATGATGAGCAAACCGAAGGATGTATTTGTCAAGAACATCTTCAGTGTCATAACCAATTTCGCGCACTTGTCTGACCCATTCTTTGAGCCGAGGATCAGTTTCTTCTTTGGAGTCAGCAACTCTGAGGAATGCTTTCATTTGGCCTAGCTCCACGCTTATGACTTCTACTTCTTTTCCTAGTCCTCCAAGCAGCTTCGCCTCTTCATTGAGCAACACTGAAAGTTCGTTGAGCAAAAAGGATATGGCGCTCTCTGCCATCTTGTCTAGACTCTGGTCAAGGTTAATTTTGCTTCTGCAGCCTGTATGGAACAAAGTGTTTAATCTTCAAGCAATAAATCTCGGTAGAAAAGCAATCTTTATAGATATATATGTATCTATATATAAGATTAATTTAATTTTAGGATAAAAAACATTAATGTAGAAATATTATTTATTTATTTATTTATACTTTCCAACAATGCATTACTTATCATTTGTCTTTTTTTCCTGGTTTCAGTCTCTTAAAAGATTATATATATTCTACGTGGTTTCATATATGATAAATCCGTTTTCATCTGTATAAAAGTTTTATGTCCATGTTTTTATAGTTCTTTGAACTTTTTTGTTTGTGTGTTTGGTTTTTGTTATTTATATCATGTTTTTTCGTTTTTGTTGGTTTAATTTTTATTTGTTTTGCTCCATTTTTTTTCCCTTTCTTTAATTTGCACTAAATTGATGAGATCAACGAATTCTAAGACTAAATACATATTATTATGTGATTGACAAAGTTCGTTAAATTGTTTATTTTATTTTCCCCAATATACTCGTATCGTATGGGTTCGTAAATATATATTTTAATGGGAAAACTGCAAATTTGAAATAGTAACATACCCTATTTTGTATTCTTGGACTTTAATTTGACATTTCTGGTTTTAGGGATACTTACTTTCAAAAATTTTCAATTTTGACCAAATCCAGTCGGATCCCTAATTTTTATGGCCACGTAAGCACAAGGGCGGTATTCCGGGGGGCCACTCAGCACAAAGATGGTATTCTAGGAAAAAATTAGGGATCCGGTTGGGATTTGATCAAAATTGCAAATTTTGGGAGTAAATGTCCCTAAAATCAGAAATAACGAATTAAAATCTAAAAATACAAAATGGGGTATATTACTGTCTCAAATTTGCAGTTTTTCTTATTTTAATGACCTCAGTATTCTTATGGCTTTTTTCATTACATTTTTGAAAATTTTTATTTGTTTTGTTTGATATTGTAATGAATGATTATTTCTTGAAATATCAATTTTGATAATTCGTCATTTCGTCATCTTTATAGAATTTTACTTTGAATTGTATTTTAATTGATATTATTTTGAATAGAATTGATACTTTATTATTTATATTGTAGAGTTGGGACTTAAAGACTAAATTGGTGAAAATTGGATCATTTTACGGAGAAATTCTCGTAGAAGGGACGGACTCTGACTGAGCTTAGTGCTGCCGCTAACTTGATGTGGGCGAAATTTAGATGAATTGGAACAGTTTTGAAGTTCTGCATGCATGAATTCTTGCAAAATGTTGGGAGTTAATTAGGCTGATGATTGTTACTGGAATTGGGCTGCACGTGTGCCTTCGCCTTTTAATTGAAGATGGGCCCATTTGTTAGTTTTATACTGATGGGCTATGTGGGTGTAGCATTGGGAACTTTTAGGTGGCGTAATTTGGCGTGACTTTCTTGTTGGAATGGGCTGCACATGTCTTTGGAATTAATTATGGAAGCCCAGATTTGCGTCGGGCTTGGAGGACAAGAAACCTATTCCGATTTGCTTGAGGATTCAAAGACTGGGCCCTTTATATTTGTGGGATAGCAGTCTTGAGGGAAGACGTAAGTAGGGCTGTCAACGGATTGGATTCGGGTCGGATCATGAGATTTTGGATTCGAATCCGATAAGACAATTCGATAACCGGACCCGAATCCAAATCCTATAGGATTCACATTCATTTATTTTAAATCCATGCATAATCGGATCGGATCAGATCTGATAAAAGATTCGACCAAATTAATAATAAATTTTAATTTTTTAAATAATAAATTTAATATAAAAAAATATATATAATTAGATAATATTTAGTGGTTATTTGATGATTTTGTTAATATTTACTTAAGATAGGTTAATTTAAACTTATTAATAAAGAAAAATATATAGTTTTAGGGTAAACAATTCGAAATTTGTTATTATTTAAAGTGATAAATGTATAAAAATTCTAATTTTAATCATTTTACTTAGTATTATGTACTAGTAAATAATTTATTTAATTAAATATTATATATATAATCGGATTCGGATTTTTAACGAATCGAATTCCTTAATTCCATATTCTATTCATTTATTTCGGATTTTGAATATTTTATAATCGGATATGATCCATCGGATATTTTTATAGGATGAATATGCTAAAATTCGGATCGGATTCGAATCGGAATCGGATTAAAATTCGATCCATTGACAGCCCTAGACGTAACACTTTTGAGAGGCAAATTTCTTTGGGCTTTGGGAGCAGAGTTCAAGACTTTGGATGCAACGTGATTCCATCACTGCGGCCATCTGGTTCACCGAGGAGCAAGATTTCGATATCACAATTTTTTTATCTTAGTTTAACTCTTTTGGCTTTCTACAATTATGTTAAAATTTTTCGTTTATTTTGATGTATATTTACTTTATGAGTAGTTAAGTTTTCAATTATCTAGCTGGGGATTTAAATTCGTTTGGATACTGTGAGACCGAAATATTTTTATTAATTTATATTTATTTAGGCATTTATCTTATCTCTGATTGTTATGTTTATTGTGATTATGTAATTTCGGGATAATGAACAATATCTGGATTGTTTTAATTGCATAAAGTCATTCATATGTTTAGTATGTATATATTAGATGCACGATAAAAAGTGGTAAATTAGTGACAGGGTTTTAGGGATAGAATTCCGGGTTCACTAAGGGATTTGATAATCTAATTTAAATTTTGCGTGTGTCACGATTTGGTTGATTAGCGTTGGTGTTTTTATTGTTCTTAAGGCTGTGAATTTATTAAATCCTTTCTAGTGTCTCTTAAGGTTATGAATTTGTTAGGGAAGATAACTATCGAGTGTCTCTAGGTTATCCGACAAATTAAATAAAAACGAGGTTGAGTCGAGTGTTTCTATCAACTATAACTAATATGTCTGAATAATTTGAATTTGTCCTTGAGACAATAATCAATATAGCAATTCGAATCGAATATCCTTGGCTAGATAGTTTTCCCTCTGATTGATTTAATCCCACGTGATCTTGCCTGATAATTTTAATTAGTTTTTTAATTCTTGTTATTTTATTTTAATTGCATATTTTATTGGAATAATTCAGAAAACCTTCTTTTAATTGTTACTTCTCGTGAATTACTTGGAATTGATAGAAATAAGTCAACTAGTCTCTATGGATCGATCTATTCGCATCGTTGGATAAGAATCTTATTTATTTTTTGACGGATTCGACACCTGTCAAATTTATCGTATTATGTGGTATTGGATATTTCTCACAAGAAAATTTTAATAAAAATCTATATCGTGTTCGTATTACCTTGCTCATGCATCATAGCTTTGAGAATATTATATATATTATATATAAATTTTAATGGCTTCCTAATTACTAAATTGATAAAATTTTGTCAGTTTGCTTATTTGGTAATCATTCAATATCCCATTTCGGTATTTGCCTTAAGCACATGATGCAAACATAGGAACATTGTGATATAGACAGCATATAAAAATAGATACCGTATAACTGTAATAATTTTTTTTGTAGTTTTTTATTTGAAAATTTTTCGATACGAAAATATTTTTAAAAATATTAATATATTAAAATGGTATAGTGAAAATTATGATATATCATTGCATAATTTTTGGAAGTTAAATAAAGTCAGCCAATTAAAATCTTTAAGAAAGGAGGGTAAACTAGAAATTTTGAATAATTTTGCTGAAGCAGTAGAAAATATTGTTCTTAAATTTTACATCAGGTAATTGAATAATTTCTTCAATTAAAAAAAAAAAAAATCTCTTTCACTCTTTAATTTTTCAAGTAAGTCTTCCTCTTTTCTCTACCAACTCTCTCTTAATTTATGCCAAGCCGGGTTTGGACTAGAATTTCCCCTTTATCTATCATCATTCTACTCAAGTAGTTACGTTCTCTGTTCCAATAATACAATTTGTCATTTATATATGTATTACTGACATTGTTTTTTTATTTTATTGTGTATTTATTGTGTTTCCACTAATTTTATATATTTTTTTTATTTTTCTTTATGATTTAGTATTATTGTTTTAATTTTTATTTTTACCGTTTTCTTCCATTTTATTGTTGTTTATTAACGTTTTATTTATTGTTTTGATTAAATTTCATTATTGTTTTTATTTATTGTGATATATATTTTTGATTGGTCAAGTTTGTAATATATTATTTTTATTTTGATTGATTGTTTGTTGTCTTAATATTTTATTATTAATTTTATTTTTACAATTTATTATTTAATTTTGGTTATTTCAAAGGGATTTATTTTTAGTTAACAATTATTTATTCAAATATATTTAATTATTATTTGATTATTTTTTAGTTATTTCTGATGGGTTCGGGAATGGGTGGATCCGAATCCGATCACTTTACGATTTATATTTGTGGAGGAAACCACCGGAGCTTCGCCGGAAACGAGAAAGGGGTTCAACCTGTTGGGACAAGCACAAGGAAAGTCAGAAGGCCAAGCTGGGGGAACTGGGGGTGATACCCAGTTTGGCTCTCCGACGCTCAAGTCAGTTCAGTGTATGAAGAAATGTAAGTTCAGTCACAGTTGCAGTGATGAATAATGCTTACTTGTGTAGAAGATGACTTTAGCTATTTATAGTTGAGGGTCAAGGGCCCTTTGGTCATTTGCCTCAAGTGGTCCTGGCCGAATGTTGCCCTAACACGTGGCGCTGTGAGAGAGAAACCTAGGAGGAATCTTCTGCAAAAGCGGCCAAAAGTTAGTGCTGGCAACAGTGGCAGGTGCGCGGGCATGTACGTTGTGTCAGAGAGCCATGTGGGCGGTTGGTAACGAGGGCTTGAGAGCGCGCTCGTGTCAACCTGGAGTACTGGAAGCCAAGACATCCGCTGAGGGGAACGAAGGCTTCAGTTCAAATGACGAGCCGATAGGGGAGGCCACTCTGAGGGAGTGTGACGCTCGAAGAGGGCTCCCTTGGCACGGGGGCGTACCAATCCTTTAGTATGTAGGACGCTCGTGGGAGTGACAGCGCTCGTTGGGCTTAACTCCTGAAGAAGGATTGCGCTCGTGGCGCTTAGCGCTCGTGCGCTGATGTGTGCAGCCTTGGGGAGACAGATGTCATCATCTCGGTGATGCCACGTGTCTTAACGTGGAACGATCGTATTTTGACCCCATCAATTTCTTTTATTTTTGTAATTTTAGTTTTCGACTGATACTTTTAGGTATTTTGTACACGTTTTTACTTAAATTCTATCCATGTGATAGTAAGAAAAATGTCTTTCTAATGGGGACATACTTCTACTTAAATGACATTATTAAGTTCGAGTTTTAATAATTTATTTAAAATCTTTTGATTTGTAAATGGTTCATTTTTTTTTTTCAATTAAGTTAAACTAAAAGTGATAAAATTCTTCAATTTTAAATTATTTGTATTTATTTTAATTCTATTTTCAATATTTGACTTTCCTTTGTTCGTTGCTCATTTAATTTCTACTGAGTCGTTGTAGTCGGCCGCTGTGGCTGGTTTTACAAAAAATTAAAATAAAAAATTTTATTTTCAAAATTTGAATTTTGTTCAATATCAAATTACATTATTGTATATATGGTTTTATGAGAGATTTAAAAGTTAGACGGATAACTTTTTTAATTTAAAATATATGAAATTCGTTATTGGTCTCTAGGGGTGGGCGTCGGGATTGGGATTTTCGGGACCCGTCCCGTCCCGGTCGGGAATTTCCCGATTGGGACGGGAAATTTGGGAAAAAATGTTTTCGGACGGGATCCCGATCCCGATAAAAAATTCGGGATCGGGATCAGGAATTGTTTTTTAAATTTTCGGGAAATTCGGGATCCCGAAAATCCCGATTATAAATTAATAATATATATATATTTATATTATATTATTTATATATATAAGATGTGTTTTTATATATATTATAAATTAATTATATATATATGTATAATATTAATATTAATATGCATAATAAGACGTGTTTATATATATATATATATATATATATATATATATATTATTATGCATAAGACGTGTGTAATCCTCCATTTAACAGAAGCAGCTATGAAAGATCTGCATCTATGTAGGGTAAAAAACGTTGTTACTGGTGTTTGCATTGAAATTGTTCTCAAAATTTGCAACTTGTTTGGTAGCTTTGTGGAGAATTTGTTTGTAAGTTTGCGGAGCAAGTTGAACATGAGTCCAATAATTTTTTTTTTAACCAAAAAAAAAAAAAAAAAAAAAAAGATATTTTAGGATTTTCCGATCCCAACCCCGAAAATCCCGTCCCGTGCCCACCCCTAAATGGTCTCTGTTTTTCTTTAAAATTTTATATATTTTTATACTTTTTGTTGATTACTTATTATTTTTAATGTAGCAATTTCTCTTTTAAGTTTTTCTTATCTATCAAATGTCGATTTTATATTATAATTAAATTTAATTTCTGACATATAATATATTCTACTTATTAAAATTTAGTTTTTTTTTTCTATAATATCTTAGTTTTATCTCAATTTTTGGTAATTTGATCTTTTAAGTTTTATCATATTTATAAAATATGTAACTTATTTTGATTTTATTATTTATATCACACAATGCAACATATAATTAGAATATTTGAATGAAGTAATTTTATATTTTCATGTTTCTTTTTATTAAAGTAGGTGAAAATTTTTGTTTTGAAAATAATGAAGACCTTGTATGTTTATATTTAACTTTGACGATATATTTTTTTTCCATGATAACCTCTTTGGCATTTATAAATTATTTTGATTATTTTTATTTCTAAAGTTTTGTATTTTGTTAAAATGAAAAAAATTAAATGCAATAATTTTTGCCTTATTCTTTTTATTTATAACAACCGTAACTTTTAATATTTACGTACTATTAAAATTATATTATAAATTTTGTGGATTAATGATTAATTTAAATTTCAAATTATTTTTTAATTTCCGTGGGGCTAGTAATAGAATTTACAGAACTACTAAACCTTCATGGGTGAAAATAGAAGAAGGAATTTCCGACATATAAATTAGAACGCTCATTTAAAATTGGTACATAATTAAATATTGATAGAGTTTTTTCCGCTCTCGACCGATGCTTGCTGTCACCAGCACCGTTTCTCCCATCATTTACCACCTCACTGATCTTGTTCGTCGCTGACGGTTAGCAAATGCCGCCCGCACTGCAACTCTAAGTTTTAGTTTTTTTAATTTTTATTTTGTCTCTTATACGGGAGTTTCAATCTCTCGTTATCAGAGTTTTGTGACCCGACTTTCCTGTGAGAGTTTCTATTTTTGTGTCTAGAGATATTAATTTCGGGTTCTTCTATTTGTATTTAGTTTGATATCAATCATTCAATTGTGTGGCTCACCCGCTTAATACCCTAATACAGTACAACGGACACTGGAAATAAAACCATAAACAACAAAAAATTAATATACCAGAATCTGAACAATTATATGAGTTCATGGAGAAATGGATTACCTCTGATATATAGACGTTAAAGATGATGCTCCGTAAATCAGTCTCCTCTCGATCCTAACCGAAATTGCTGTAGAAATTGCTCACTGATTAATATCTGCTCTTTTTAGAAACACCAAACGAAGACGAGAAAGATAATAAAGGTAAAGTTGGAGAGCTTTTTAAATTACCAAATGATATGGAAGAAAGAGATAGGTGGCCTCCTTTCAAGCTTTGGTTGAGATAATTATTCCTTAATTCTCTATATAATTATGATCAACTATTTATTAAACTAATGAAATCCCCATTGGATGCTTTAGTCCCCCTTCCTTCTTTCGATGCCTTTTGAAAAAAAAAAAAAATTGCAATTTTTATCGGACTTTGTATGAAATGTGGCAGTTCGTGTACTTTTTTATCTACTGAAATACAAATTGGACAGAACTGTCGCGTGATTTTATGCTTTTGTCGACTAAAATATTCCTTAATCCTCTACTTAATTACAATATATAAGCCTTTTACATTAAACTAATGAAATCCCCATTGGATGCTTCAGTCACGCGCTCCCCCGCGCTTTCATCGATATGCATTTAGGGGAAAAATGTAAGTTTAATCGGACGACAATGCGCCAGTGCGTTTACTCTTAATTATTTACTAAAACTCAATTTTGATAGAATTGTATGTGCATCGTTTAGGGCTTCACTTCTAAAACTATAATTTTATTTTTCCCTAAATTAATATATATTAGTTCTAAAAGTAATTATCATTTGGTGACAACATCAATTTGATAAATTGGCTAAAAGTAATTAATTAGTTTATAATGAAAATCATAGACCTCTTCGCAAAAAAATAAAAAATAATAAATAAAAAAAAATATTTTCAATTGATTTTCCCCAGTCTGGTGTGCATAAAGTAACAAAATTTATTATCCTTTGAAAGCACGATGTTAGGGTACCCAAAAGTTATGTAATACGAAAAATTAAGACACCTTTGAACTAATCAAATGTATTTGATATTTCTATCAATACTTCTAATATTCTAAATTCTTACTGGCTTAATTTTCTACTACTGAATACACTCGAAATTCGCACCCTCTTTGCATACTCGATTTTTTAAGATAGTTTTACTCAAGCTAGCTCAAGGAACATAAATCAAAATCCTATCAAGAAAGCTACAAAAGATTCAAGTAAATAATAACATTAAGAAAATTATTACTTTTCTTTTTTGTATATTTATTATATAATTAATTTATATGCAGCAAGATTCTTTTTGTTAATTTAGCGTAGCATATTAATTTGATTAACGGGCGTTTCACTGATTTAATTAGAAATTTAGAGTTTTGGTAAGAAAATTTTACATTTTAATAATCGTGTTCAAATATTGCAGAACTAATACATTTTAATACTGAATAAGTAGAATATATAGAAGCCGTTTTGGAAGAAAATCTAAAAAACAAACACAAATAATGATGTGAATAGAGAATTTGTTACCTCAAAACAGATTTTTAGACGGATAACCAATAGCAAATCAGTCCTCAAACTTCAGATCCTCAGGAAAATAGCTGTAGAAATTGGTCGATATATCTATGATGCCAAAAAATTGCAAACTTTTGTGTGTTCTTGGGTAGCATCAAACTTGGTCTAAGTCGTCCCTCATGTTAGGTTTTAGATGCTCGAGCCTATTGGCTATTACAGTTCAACTAAATTGACAACATTATATTAAATTACATAATGATGTGGAAGAAACAGTCTTCTCTCCCACTTGCTTGATGTTTCCTTGTTTCTTTCTAACCACCTTCATATTGTAATATTTACAATAAACTATATGTACTAAATTAATGAAATTAATTTCCACAGGGGTTCCTTTCCTGATAGCTTCCTACCTTGGATGGTTTTTGTAATGATCAGGTAGTCCTCTATGTAATCATAATAATAATAAGGGTTTAATTAAAATTAATGAACTTCCCATCCCATCAAAACAATATATAAGTTGCCAATCTAAGCAATAAGATGAGTCGTTTTCTAAAGAAAAAAGGAAAAACTGCAGATGATTGGATGTTCCACCTGCTACGCGAATAAATTGTTGGAAGAATTGTTAATTTATGCTTTGCTCCACATGTTGAGTTTGTTTATTGTTATTGTTAGGTGTGAAAACCTAGTAATCTGACGTTAGTTATCTCAATTTTATTAAAGTCTCTAATCCCTGATCAACAGATATTACTTACCTGTAAAATGTTGATCGAGCATTGATTATTTGTTATTGCTGGAGTACTACGGGTAGTTTTGTGTAATTAAGCATATTTTGTATTAGAAGTTGTGTTTACAGTCGTTACGTTTTATTAATTATTTAGTTTTATAAGTAGGAAAAGGTGTTAGTAAATGTAGAATAAGGTTTCTTGTTAGAAGAGTTGTAGAGTTGTTACGTTTCTTGTTTATTGACTAAATTTATGACAATAATAATATCAGATACTTTCTTCTTCCAAATTCATCTTTGTGGCAGGATTCCTACAAGTATCTATTATTTAAGCGTTATGATATAGTTTAATTTTTAAAAAAATAAAGGTCGTCCTCTATCATTAAAAATGCATTATTTATTTGTACAGTATAACATCGATAAATTAATACTGTTGGGACCGTCAAATCTTATTAATTTAGCGAGTTATTAATTAATCGTATAAATTAATAATTATTAATTTATAAATTATGCACTTTTTGGGTCCATATTATGAATGTACCTAGGTGTACGTGAAAACTAATTTGTACATTGACTATTAATTATGCATACTTAACCAAATTCATGTATTTTTGCTGATACATTTTCAATATTCTATGTATATCTTAATAAAATATATAAATCTACTTAGTTATTAATGTAGTTACATGTACCTACATTAATTAAAATGTATAAATCCACTCAATTATTAATGTAGTTACACTGAAGATGTTTTGAATTATCCGGGAGAAAATGATACGAGTTTTAAGCTACCTACGGATGAACAAATAATTGAGAGTGTTATAGAAACACATCAAGAAGATGAAGTGGAAGATGATAGTGTGGAATTAGAACAAGTTTCGCGCAAAGATGCTCTGAAAGCAACAAACACCTTACATCACTTCCTTTTGCAATATGAGAAGACCACACCTGATATTCTTAATGCAATAAGAAGTGTTAGAAATGAGATTCAAGGTAATATTGATTTCAAGAAGAAACAAACAACATTAGATTCATATTTTCAGAAACCTGTTTACTTATGTATTATATATGAAATATTTTGATACAGATGAATTATTAATTTATATATCAAATGGGACCTATATGAATTTTTTATTTTTTTTTGTATTATCTTATAAATTTAGCGAATTATTAATTTACCACGTTGATCCCGACTCAGGACCGAAGAAAAATATTATTTTAGCAAGATTATTAAATTATCGAGTATTAATTTATCGAGGTTATATATACAGTATTTAGAGACAAATATTTTGTCTCTTATACGGGAGTCTCAGTCTCTCGTTATCAGAGTTGTGTGACCCGAGTTTCTTGTGAAAGTTTCTATTTTTGTGTCTTGAGATATTAATTTCGGGTTCTTTTATTTTTATTTAGCTTGATATCAATTATGTGGCTCACCCGCTTAATACCCTTACACAGTACAATGGACACCGAAAATAAAACCCTAAACAACCAAAAATTAATAGACCATAATCTGAACAATTGTATAAGTTCATGGAGAAATGGATTACCTCTGATATATAGACGTTGAAGATGATGCTCCGTAAATCAGTCTTCTCTCGATCCTAACCGAAATTGCTGTAGAAATTGCTAATTGATTAATAGCTGCTCTTTTTATAAACACCAAAGGAAGAGAGAAAGGTAATAAGGTAAAGTTGGAGAGCTTTTTAAATTACAAAATGATATGGAAGAAAGAGATAGGTGCCTTCCTTTCAAGCTTTGGTTGAGGTAATTATTCCTTAATTCTCTATATAATTACGATCAACTATTTATTAAACTAATGAAATCCCCATTGGATGCTTTAGTCCCCTTCCTTCTTTCGATGCCTTTTGAAGAAAAAAATTGCAATTTTCATCGGGCTTTGTATGAAATGTGGCAGTGCGTGTACTTTTTATTTACTGAAATACAAATTGGACAGAATTGTCAAGTGATTTTATGCTTTTGTCCACTAAAATATTCCTTAATCCTCTACTTAATTACAATATATAAGCCTTTTATATTAAACTAATGAAATCCCCATTGGATGCTTCAGTCACGCGCTCCCCCACGCTTTCATCGATATGCTTTTAGGGAAAAATAAAAAATGTAAGTTTAATTGGACGACAATGTGCCAGTGCGTTTACTCTTAATTATTTACTAAAACTCAATTTTGATAGAATTGTCATGTGCATCGTTTAGGGCTTCACTTAGGTTTTCTAACACTATAATTTTATTTTTCCCTAAATTAATATATATATATATATATCATTTGGTGATAACATCAATTTGATAAATTGGTTAAAAGTAATTAATTAGTTTATAACGATAATCATAGACCTCTTCGCACAAGAAAAACAATAAAATATTTTCAATTGATTTTCCCCAGTCTGGTGTGCATAGAGTAACAAAATTTATTATCCTTTGAAAGCACGATGCATGTTAGGGTACCCAACAGTTATGTAATACGAAAAATTAAGAGACCTTTGAACGAATCAAATGTATTTGATATTTCCATCAATACTTCTAATATTCTAAATTCTTACTTGCTTAATTTTCTACAACTGTATATACTCGAAATTCGCACTCTATTTGCATACTCGATTATTTAAGATAGTTTTACTCTAGCTAGCTCAAGGAACATAAATCAAAATTCAATCAAGAAAGCTACAAAAGATTCAATTAAATAATAACATTAAGAAAATTATTACCTTTTTTCCGTATATTTATTATATAATTAATTAATATACAGTAAGATTGTTTTTGTCAATTTAACGTACCATATTAGATCAACGATCGTTTTACTAGCTTAATTAAAAATTTAGAGTTTGATAAAAAAAAATTACATCTTAATGATCGTGTTCAAATATTGCAGAACTAATACAGTTTAATACTTAATAAGTAGAATAAAAGCCGTTTTGCGAAGAAAATCTGAAAAACAAACACAAATAATGATGTGAATAGAAAATTTGCGACAAAGTGAATAGAAAATTTGTTAACTCAAAACAGATTTTTAGATGGATAATTAATAGCAAATCAGTCCTCAAACTTCAAATCCTCAGGAAAATAGCTGTCGAAATTGGTCGATGTATCTATGATGCCAAAAAATTGCAAACTTGTGTGTGTTCTTTCTTGGGTAGCCTCAAACTTGGTCTAAGTCATCCCTCATATAAATTTTAGCTAAGTAAAATAAAATAGTATATTAATTTATTGACAATATAGAGCCGTCCTTTAAACGGTCTCCTTTTATTGACATTTGGAAATTAAAAATATATAACTATGAATTATGAAAAGTAGTAGTGAGTTTAAAAGAAAACATATTAATAACTAATAAAATAAGGGGAATTCCCGAAAACTCCCCAAATGATAAGTCCAATTCCTTTTAGCTCCCCATTTTAAAAAATGATGCATTAAAACTCAAGAATCGCGTATCTAAAACCCCAAATGATGTATTTGAAATACAAGGAAAAAATCATGTATCTAAATCCCAGAATCGCGTATCTAAATCCCAGAATCGCGTATCTAAAACCCCAAATGATGTATTTGAAAATGGGGAGCTAAAAGGAAGTTTTCTAACCCATGGGTAGTTTTCAAAAATTGCCCCAAAAAATACAATAAAATAAAGTTTGTTTGTTTTTTCTATGCATAGTGCATGTTCTATAAGATCTATTACTTATATTGGTATCTTTGTTAATGTAATTTCGAATTAATATTTTTTATTCAATACATTTTTTTATTATTTAATTATTATTATTATTATTATTATTTTGTATTTGATAACTATATTTATACACCAATAAAATTTAAACTAACTATATTTACATTTTAAAAGAGAGCTTTTAATATAATTGTTCTTTCTTCTTTTTTTTCAATCACATAATATATGATTCCTACAAAATTTATTAAAAATACTTTTAAGAATCCGTGCAACACACGGGGATAATGCTAGTTAATTAATATACAGCAAAATTCTTTTTGCTAATTCAACATACCATATTAGATTAATCGGCCTTTTACTGACTTAATTAGAAATTTAGAATTTGATAAGAAAATTTTTACATATTAACAATCGTATTAATAAGTAGAGTACGTAAAAGCCGTTTCGTGAAGAAAAGCTAAAAAGCAAACACAAATAATGATGTGATTTGGGTGACTGCAAGTTTAGAAGTAATTAAGACATAATTCGAATTATTATAAATATATTCTTTTATTACAATATAAATTAAAAATATCATAAATTTACGGAATAAAACTACGGAAGTAACTTTTGTTTTTTGAAGATGGAAGTAAATTATTCTTTAGAATCTCTTTTAATTTTTTTTTAACTCATCTTTTAATAATAAATACAAAAAGTGGAGTTAACTGTGTCAGTGTAGTTTCCCTTACTTGAAAAAAAGTGCTGAAAGAAACATAATTAAAGGTAACATAATCTGAAAGTCTTTTTTTTCTCTTATTAGCTACATATTCAACACTCAAACAAGAGAATTTGTACTCACAAACTTGAGTATAAGTCCTCTAATTAAGCAAGCTAGTAATGATATTAGAACCGTTAACTACGCAACTAAGTAGTAGATCTGAAAATCTTATAACCTACAAATTCTATGCGACCATTAATGCCGCTGTCACAACAAAAATTGAAAGAAACACTGAATTAAACACATATATAAATCCAGATCCAGATCTCTCTTTTTTTTTTGTTTTTTTGTTGGTAAAACAAGATCCAGATCTCATGAGTACACACATCGGCTGCCAATATTTTTGATATGATATAAAAAATCTGAACCAAAATCACAACTTGAAAAGGTAACATTGAAGAATTGGTTACCTCTGATAGATCTGAACGTTGATTTTTTGTTATAGCTTAAAGCCTTAAATCAATCTTCTCGATTCTCACTGAAATGCTGTAGAAAATGAGCCATGGAATCATGGATGCTATTTAACATGCAAGAGTAGTAATAGTAGTGTTGCAAATAAATGCTGCCTACTCTTAAGTCTCTAAACTTGTGGCCAGAAATCTTAGTTCAAGTCGTCGTTTACTTTGACTATAACTTCACAATCGTTCTATTTAAAAAAAAGGAATTTTTTTTATATTTTTGGTCTCATTCATTTGTGACCACGCTCATTTAAAAATCCAAAAAGAGTCCAACGCTTTAAAAAATTATTACAATAACAGTCTCACTCATTTCAAAAATTCAAAAAAAATCTCACATTTTTGTTACAATAATGGTCTTATCGGCAATTTGATAACGCAAAAGACATATATATGAAAATCACGTGCGCCGTTTGGAATTAGTGTAAAATGTTTTTTGGGAATTTTTTTTTTTTTTTAAAATTATCTTATTATAATAAAAAACCACCTATATTCCCTATTTTAATCATTTTACTTTAAATTTTTATATTTCAACATTAATAATATTATTAATAATTTTAATAACAACATAACTAACAATGCATAAGCCACCCTCTGAATAGTTCAGGTCACAGTTCACACTTTGACATACACATTTCCCAAACGTGATATGCTATTAAACACTTTGAATGGTTCAGGTTAGGGGTGCAAACGAGCCGAAACGAGCCGAGTTTTGGCTGAAAATGTGAGATCGAGCTCGGTCTTGAAAATTTACACTGGAGATCGAACTCGGGATCGAGCTCGCCGAGCTGGGGCTTTTCAGGCTTGAACTCGGCTTGAACCGAACTCGGGATCGGCTTGACAGCAAACTGACAACAGAACAACACTCTCAACATAAAATTTTCACCATTTTCGTGCCAAAAATGACATCTTTTTCATTTGCAAATTGAAAAAAGGGAATGAGGGAATGACAGGGAAAAAAAAAAAAAAAAACCCATGACAGAAACAATCAATTTTCAGGAAATGAATCCTACACAGAACTGAATGCGTAAATCATAAACACAACCACCAAACTCAGTAAGAAGATCAAAATTTATATTAAAAACCAAGAATCGCCCTTTTCATGGACCCAATTAACAAAAACTCAAGAACTACTTCACTGAATCCACCGAAAACGATAAGCGAGAAGATAAATTTGAAGTTCAACAAATTAAACCCACAAAATTCCCATCAAGAAACATGCAACAAGACCATTAACCCCAATAAAAATCAATCAACCAAAAATCAAAAGACAAAAAAGAGAAAGGAGCAGATGTTTGTTGTTGGCTGTAAGTCGCGCCAAGGAGAAAGGTTGCCGGAATCTATGGCGTCCGTCGAAGAATTGGAGCACCGGTGGGGAACTATTCTAGATCTGGTGAAGGGTAAAAGATTCGTAAGAGAAAGAGAACAAGGAAGGTGGTGGTAAGGCGCAGCTGTTCGGATTTGAGAGAATCGGCGGCGAAGGGTGGCCGCGAGGCTACCGGACAAGTTGGAGGAAGACGACTGGCTGCTGGATCTAATTCGTGGCGTGAGGCTGAGACGAAGGGGAAAGGGAGAGAGAGAGAGAGAGAGAGAGGGATGACAGTTGTGGATCGCTGCATCTATGGCGGTCGGCGGGGCTGCCGTGGCCGGCCAGAGAGTCGAGGATGACCGGCGGTAATGGAAGGAAAAAGGGAAGATGAATTGGGAGAGGAGAGTGAATCAGGAGAAGAAATAAAATGGGAAACAATTCAAATAAATAATATAAATTACAATTCAAATTACGTTCTTTATTATATCATTATTATATTTACATAATATATTATCACATAAATACATAATATAAATATAAATAAATAAATAAATACATATATATATATATATATATATATATATATTAATTATATATTATTAGCAAATATATATTCATTGTATATCATAAAAAATATATATATATGAATCATATATTTTTAGTAAATATATGATACATATAGATTAGTAAACTAAGTTATCACATGTGATATAGAATAAATACACTAAATATAATATATGATATATTTTGTTTGTTATCTTATAATATAAGATTTGTAACACCCCGACTCACAGTCGGTACAGGTAAATTATGTGATTTATCAATATTTGCGTTTTGGATTAATTGTTTACGACTTATATGAATTATTTGAACTTATATGAATTTATATGAATTTATTTGAATGCATGTTGCATGTGATTTATTCGTTTTAATTTGAGTTGGCCTTATTTGAACCTGTATTTGTTGAACCGAACCAACTTGAACCGGGAACCCTGAACCGAACCCGTGAACCGACCGGTCCAGCCCTTAAAGGCTGAACCATTCTTCTTTCTCCTCCATTTTACGTTCAAAAGCAGCAACTCTTGAGCTAGAGCCAAAACCCTCAAGTTTGATCATCCAACTTCCCAAGCCAAGTTCTCTCTCGTTTCTTCGTCTTTTCTCGAACTTAGGTATGTTTCGGAATCCCCTCGTCGTGCTCGTCGTTTCTATGGTTTAATTTCTGAGTTTGGAGTGAGTTTTGCATGCCTTTGCTTCCTTACGTGAATAGTAAGGGTTTAGAGAAAAACTTGGATACTTGCTCTTTGCTTGATGTATTTGATTACTAGCTTCATTTATGAGTTGTATATGTTGTATGTGTTGCATTTATGGCATTTAATCCATGGTTGGTTGAGCATTTATGGATGATCATAATTTTAGCTTGAAAGTTGCATACCCTTGATCATGCTTTTAATTCCGTTTTCTTGCGTTATTTATAGGGTTTATATGTCAAGCATGATTTATATGTATTGTTTGTGCAATTTGAGAAGTTGTGGCAATTTATAGGGTTGGTTTTGGCCATTTTTGGCACCATTTTGAGCTTCCCCTGTTTCTGTAAAATGAATTCTGTTCCAGCATCTCGAACCAGGCCGGAACGGCCGTTCCCGCCCAGTTTCAAACTGGGAACGACCGTTCCCAGGCCAATATACTGTTCGCCGAGAGTGGGAACGACCGTTCCCAGTTTGTACTGGGAACGGGAACGGCCGTTCCCATGGCCGGAACCCCTCCTACTGGGTCAAATCCGCGAGGGTGGATTTTTCCCTTTGGAAAAATCCACGGGGGTGGATTTGAGGCAGTAGCTCTGGAAAAATCCGCTAGGGTGGATTTTTGCCACTTTTTCTCTTTGCCTTAATTATGCATTTGTATGATTTTAAATGCTTCTCTTTTGCATATTAATTGTTATAATTTGATTGTTTTGCATAATAAATTGTAAATACCTATGTTATGCTATGATTTGTGAATTTTGTGACATTTTATCTATGAACATGAATCATGCATTTTGCCGAGCGTCTTCTTTGGTTCTTATAGAGTCTAAGTCTTGGGCTTTCGTGTTTTCTTTTCAGAGGAGGTTCCAGTTGACGAGCCCGAGGCGTAGGTTGTTCACGTCTGCTCATATTTTGTTACGCACAAGGTGAGGTTTAGGAATTTTATTAGCTAAGCGACCTAAAGCCTTATGTGATGTTTTCCGGCCGTGCATGTGACTATATATTATATATATAGATATGTATGTGTTGATTAGAATATGATTATGATCTTGTGAACAACTTTGTTTTGGGAAAAGATATTAAATAAGCCTATGTAAGCTATGTTTTGGAAAAGGCTTTACAATTCTGTTAGCGAGATCGCCATGAAAGATTTGGCATATGATATGATATGATTTGTATGTGTGGATCCAAGGAGCTACGGGTAAGGAACCCTCGGGACGGTTTGGGCCGTCGAGGTTCGGCCTGTGCGTAGTCTCCATCCGATATATCACACGCGACCCCTGGGAGTTTGGGAAGGTGTGATATTTCGATGCCTTCGGCGTAAAAACCGGGGAGGGCACGATGTGGGCTCGCTACCCCTCGTGAGTCTGTATATGTTTGGATGGTTAGGGCCGCCGGTGGCTCTTCCATCATTGGTGTAGAGGAGAGTGTATGATTTCTGTTTTGTTTGTTCTGAGGAGTAAAGGTTGGAAGCTCGTTCTCGCCGAGCATTATGTTTGTTATGTATGTTTGAGAAGTATGAATCGGGATAGTGTTTATGAAATGTTTGAAAGTATATGTATTTGTTTTGGAAAGTTTTAGTTTGTAAAACCTATTCCGGTTCATAGTTTCGCCATTTGCTTTGTGCTCTGCTCTATATATATATGTAGGGTGTGGGTGTGCGTTAGCCCCCTCACTCAGTCAGTTGACTGACTCCTCGTTTACTCTTTTAGTTGCAGGTTTTGGGAGCGTGAGCTAGGCGGAGAAGTGTGTCTGTTTTACACTTGTCGGTCTAGGTCTCGTTAGGTGCATTTACATAATTGCACTTTATTATTTTGTAGTTGTATAGTTCTGATTTGTATATACTGACTTACTATTTTTGTTCGAGCCGGGATGGCTTTTGTACAGGTTTACTTGTTGGTACCTATATGTAAATACTATATGGCTAATTAAGTGTTGGTACCTATACATATATATGTGATGCTTTTGCTTGTTGCTTTTATTTATTCGCTTCCGCGCACTCTGTTTCCGTTTGGTTTAGCTCCGCCTAGCCTAGAGTGTGTGTTTGGTCTCCCGTTCGCTATGATTCGGATTCGGGTGCGGACCTTCCATTTCGTATTCGGGTTCGGATTATGGTGCGGGGGATGTGGCCCTACGTGTGGGTGCTACAAGATTTATGAGATAACATATATTTATTATTATTTTTTATCGATTTGGAATAAACATAACATATATTTATATTAGCAAACTTATTATAATATATGATACATAATTACATACTATTTTACTAAGCAATGGTTACATGTGTCTGTTAGTAAACTATATAGTTAAGAATTTGTGACAGATATGTAATACATGAAATGCATTTATGTTTAAAAGTACATATAAATATATAATATTGTATAAAGCATTATATGATTGATATTATCCTATCAAACTATATATATAAAGAATATATTTTTAATAAATATATGACACATATTTCTTATTAAATCTTATAGGTTGGTAAACTAAGTTATCAGTTATGGCATGTGACACAATATAAAATAAACTTATTATAATATATGATACATAATTACATATTATTTTACTAAGCTTTAGTGACGTGTACGTAAACTATATAGTTAAGAATTTGAGACATACATGTAATACATGAAATGTATTTATGTTTAAAAGTTCATATACATATATAATATTGTATAAAGCAATTTATGATTGATATTATCTTGTTAAACTATATATTTAAAAAAATCAAATATTGTAAGATTTTTTAAGACACATGATATACTATAGTCTATAATATGTATAAAATATAGTATGTATACCATATTATAAGTGAAATGTATATTATATATAGTAAAATATATAAACTTAAGTAAGATTGTATCAAACATAAATATATTATATATGGGATAAGTTTAATGTATTATTAAAAGCACATACAATAATATTACATAAATCTATTATAATATATGATATATTTTATATATTATCTTATTAGATCATACACGTAGTAAATTAAATGTTAGTAAAATTTAAGGCATGATTTTTTTTATCATGTATACTATCAATACATACATATATATTTCATTATAATATATGATACATAATTACATATTATCTCATTAAACCATAGTATTTAGTATGTTAGTGAATTCTATAATTAAGAATTTGATACACAAGTTACAAATATATAAAATAAAATATATGAAATGATGAAATATATTTGGTCCATTATAAAAAACACATGTACACATATATAATATTGATTTAACCTATTAAGATGTATAATATATATTAATATATATTATTTTAATTGTTAAATCAAATACATTATTATCTCATATATTATTAAGGACACATCCTATAATACATAATTGATATTATCTTGTCAAACTATGTACATTGATAAAACATATATATTTTTTAAAATTTTAAGATATATATATATAATATTATATGATATATAAATGTATATTTACATAATACAATCGATTTTGGACCGTATATAATTAAATATATTATTTTATATGTATGTATAACATATTATAAGTGAAATATATATTATATATATATGTTTTATGTATATATAATATAAAATCTAATATACATATATATATATAAATTATAAAAAATTACATATATGCCTAGGCTCGCGAGCTGGCTCGCAAGCCACGAGCCTAGGCACAATAGGATGGAGATCGACTCGTTGGGCAGCTCGGGCTTGCTTTAGCTCGGATTGAGCTCGTATGTGCACGATTTCAAGCCGAGCCAACTCGAGCTCGGATCGTCAAGCTCGCGAGTTGGCTCGACTTGTTTGCAGCCCTAGTTCAGGTCACACTTTGGTACATTTCCTAAACGTAACATGCTATTAAGCACTTTGGCACTTTTAATAATGCAATTTCAATTATCTTGAGCAATGATGTTATTAATGTTGAAATATAAATAAATTGAATGAAATGAGTAAAATAAAAAATATATTTTTTCGAAAAAATTATATTTTTAATCTCATAGGACTTAAGACGATTTTTAAAAAGTCCCAGCTTTTTTATTTTTTGACAAATTTGATTCCAAAACCTAAAAAATTGACGGAAACGCCGACGCATGTTAGTGGGTTAATGTGTGATAATTTTTTTTTATTATACAATAAATATTTTTATTAATTAATAAATATATGTAAAAGAATAATTCTACACTTCCTTCTCCAACATATCAGCACCGCGCAACACTTCCAATTCTTCTCTCTACCCTTAACCATGGAAGCCACCGCCACTATCTGCACATTCTACTCCTCCGCCTTTCCTCCGCCGCGTCACCTCTCTTCCTCAAATTTCCCTTCATCTCCACCACCCACCTCATCGCAGGCAACGCTTACAAGGGCTTCACTGTTTGAGAAATTTTATGGGCCCGAGGAATTCAAGGAGTTGGAGAATTTGCCAACGCGGGCCGAGATTTATGCGAACATTTTGGGGTCTATAAAGGGCCCGGCTTCTGCTGTTGCCTTGTTGGCATGATTCAGACACGTTATTCTCTATAAGTTTTTATTTATTTTCTAATTTTATAATTTTAAAGTAATATTTATATCTTAAAATATAATTATTTATTACTTATTATAAAATTAAAATTTATATCTTTTTGTTGATATTCTTTTAGCTATTTTATTATTAAAGATCTTATTTTTTCTAATATTTGATATGTATTTTTCAAGGGAAAAAAGAGAAGATTTATAATTATCTATTTTTTTATATAGAAAAAAAGTGTTTTATTAATTTTTTTAATGTCTAAAACAGTTAACATTGACTAAGGGAAAACTTAACGGAATTGGGACTAATATTGAATTTTTCGCATTTAGGACTAAATTTTTCAAAAAATTAAAAGGGTGGGACTTTTTAAAAATTGTGGGATGAAAAAAAGAATCAACCTAAGTCCTATTGGACTAAAAATGTAATTTTCCTCTATTTTTTTTTTATTATAATAAGATAGTTTTCGGCCAAAAATATTTTCAAGAAATGTCTTTCACTAATTCCTAACGGAGGTACGTGATTTTCATGTGTCTTTTCCGTTATCAAATTGATGGTGGGACAATCACTGCAACAACTGTTTAAAGTGTGAGACTCGTTTTGAATTTTTGAAATGAATGTGACCATTATTACAACAATTTCTTAAAATGTGATATATTTTTTTTTAGATTTTTGAAATGAGTATGATTACCAATGTTTTCAAAATCGGATCGAACGTTGAATCCGTAGGCTTACTGGTTACATGGTTGAACTACCGGTCCGGTATGACGTCATAAATAATTAATTATTATTTTATTAAATATGTACTTATATTATAATATTTCTACATATAATATCTTTTAAGATCCTAATGTTTAAAATAAGAATTACGAATTTTCTAAATAATTTCATATTATATAATCATATTGTATATAAGATAATACAATTCAATGTATATATAAATTTGATACATTTTCATTTTATACGCTTATAAAAAGAAAATAAAATAAAAAGGTATACAAAGTTACTTAGCCCTAGCCGCTCGCACTTCTCCCTCTCAAATATCAAACCTAATTCCTATTAAATTGACCAAGTTTAGCCGCCGCCTCCCGTTCCACATCAATTTTTTTCCTTTTGTTTCCATTTCTCTGCAAATCGTCGAATACCAATTGAATATGCAGCAATGAAGAGCCTCTTGAGCTCACATTTTCAGCTGAGTCCCTCCAGCAACCGTAGCAACTATGCATAATCCGGCGACTGCGATTCGGCTCATTTCTCTTTTCCATCTCCTTTTCTTTTTCAATTTTTATAAATTGTTCTTCACATACATAAGGGGTGACGATTACCGGAAAATGGAGGCTGGTGGCCGGCATAAACATGGAGGTGGCGAACTGTGTGCGTTTTTTTCTAGGACCAGCGATCCGATCCGGTTATTAGGACGGGAACCGCCGGTCCATGACTGGTCCGAACCCTAGCGGTTTCAAGGGTCTACCAGATCGGCCAAGTTGCCTTTCGATTTTCAAAACACAACAGTTTGTTTGATTTTGTTTCAATCTATTTGTTTGGAAGTGTCATCTATTTGTTTCAATCTAAACTGTTGTATCAAACTGTTTGATACAACGTTTTCAAATGAATGAGACAGAAAATGTAATTCTCCCAAAAAAAGGAAAAAAAAAATATATAGGTGGTTTGATTTTGTTTCAATCTATTTGTTTGGAAGTGTTATCTATCTATTATGTGAATGACCATAAAATTTTAGAAAAATAAATAAGCAAACTTCAAGTATAATATGATTGTTTGATTGGTTAGATTTGAGTGAATTGGATTTAAATTAGTATATGAGAAGTCATAACTCACGGGAGGGCAACGACAAAATTTCTAAAAATTGAAAAACTTTAGAAAACCAAGAATTTCACACATATATATTAGAATGTGCAACCAATTATCATCCTCAATTAACTAATTCCCCTTTAAATAGTTGCATTTTTCTCTATGGCACGTTTACTTACATACGATGTCCTTTTAATCTACATGAGTCAAGGGATTCTCCCACTGTACAACTTCTTTGATTGCCTTCTCAATCTCTCTGCTCTCTTTCAATAATCCATCCATGCAAAATACAACTGCACTCAAGCTCAATATCACCTCATTCTTCACCTCTCCATTCCCCATGCCATTAATTTCACCAACTAGCTCATCCATATGTTGAAGAAACGAACTTCTCCATTTCTCCACCTCATCAAGATCCTCCAATCCGGACCACTGGATTGCACAAAACCACCCCGATTTCCCCATCTCGATATCAAGATCTGAACTTTTCCTCTGCTCGTACTCGGATTCGAGCAATGCAACTGATTTTACTGAACTAACTTCTTGATCAAAACATTTCATCCCGGAACAAACAGCTTCCCTCAGCATCTTGACATCAGCTTCCAGCTTCCTAGCAGCCTCTCTCCATACATTACTGTCCAGCTTCTTGGATTCATGTTTCAGGAATCTTAGCGCCTGGCTCGTGAAAATCAATACATCAACGATTTTTGGAAACGATACTTTTAGCTTCCTGAAGCAATCGCCATGAAAGGGCAAGAACCAGAAGTTGGGCTCTTCATCAGTTTCATCAATCAATTTTCCGAGATCATTTATATGCTGCTTCAGCTTTCTTCCAAACCCATTAATTTCTCCGGCAAACCAATGGTAATCAAGCTGACAGATTCTCGTAAAGCTTGAAGACTAATGGAAAGTTCGACTGTAGCAAGAACAGCCGCCCTAGTAGGATGCAAGAGAACGTCCACCATAATCGACCAAGACAAACCGATAAAGGTTTCCACAATCCTGTCAATGGCAAATTCACTCGGCGTGCCAAAATTCTCCCGGCCCAAAAACAGCACTGCACCAATAACCGCCGGGACTCCGCATGCGGCCTGCCTGACCATACATTTTTCTCTTGCGCAAGAAGCTCCTGAAAATGAACCATGGAAGCAGAGAAATGAACCTTATTTTCACGTATCTTTCGAAAACGAAGCAGCTTATTACTCTGTGTAAGGTTCCACGGACCATTCCTTGAGCTTTAATGTTAGCAACTTTGAAAGTCGCTTCTCTTGATGATGCGAGTGTTATAGCGACCGGAAGGCCGCCAGTACCCGTTTCCTTGCTATATATTGAACCAAACAGGATTGCCAATCGCAGCGAAAGGGAGTATTTGACAGCTGCCATTAATCTGGTCCTGTTCATGATCTTTGGAAAGAAACTCTGTTTCTTTTTCTGGGGCTGATCATTTTATCCTTGTTTTTCTGCCGAAATTGTTGCATCAGTACTTGTTGATGTGGTGGAGGAGTTTGGTTTATTATGGAGGAGTTTGAAGCAGAATATGAAGAACAAAGAGGGAATTTCATTCCAGGTAGTTGATGTGGTGGTGGTGTTGATGTGAAGTGTTTGGAGGAACTTGTTGTCCTTTTCCGTAAGAATTGGAGTTTTCCAGGGCCATGCTGTTTACTTGATTCAGGATTTGATGCTCTGCATTTGTTAAATCATTTTTGAGGCCATGATTCATTAGCCCAATTTGTCCCTTTACCATATCTATATCTCTTTTCCTAATAATTATAGTATCTTTCCATATTACCCTGATTTATGTCCTTGAGAATTCTGCTGCTACTCTCTCCAGTCTCTCTGTAATTGAAAAATACAAAATAAAGATCGGAAGGTCGGGCGCAATCAAGCCCTTGGTTGATTTGCTTGGAAATGGAAGAGGCAAGAGAGATGCTGCAACTGCTTCATTTAACCAGTCAATCAATCATGAGAACAAGGCTCGGATTGTTCAAGCAGGTGCAGTGAAATACCTCGTGGAACTTATGGACCCCGCTTTCGGCATGGTTGATAAGGCGGTGGCTGTTTTATCTAATCTTGCCACTATTCACGAGGGGAGGGCTGCGATTGGTCAGGAAGGAGGAATCCCGGTGTTGGTTGAAGTAGTTGAGCTGGGATCAGCAAGAGGGAAGGAAAATGCTGTAGCTGCACTCTTGCAGCTTTGTACCAATAGCAGCAGATTTTGTAATATGGTTTTACAAGAAGGTGCTGTTCCACCATTAGTGGCACTCTCACAGTCTGGGACTCCCAGAGCCAGAGAAAAGGTAAAGTCATATTCTAGTATGCTTTTTCTCATTTATATATTTATTTTTGGGATAATTACCAACGCCCCCTGAGGTTTGACGTTATTACAGAATACCCCCTGAGGTTTCGGAAATTACGAACTCCCCCTGGGCCGTTATCTCCTCCATTAAATTTAACGGATTGTGTGAAATTTACTATTTTACCTCTACTATGTTCAAACTCAGGGGGGTATATGTAATAAAGAGTCAAAGGTAAGGGGGCTAATGCAAGGACTGAATTTGTTAAGGGGGTTTGATGTAAGTACTTGAGTTTTGTGTCTACCTAGCATTTTAAAAAATAAAATGCTACTTAATGTTATTTTAATAATTTTATGATAGACTAATTTCATACCTACAGTTTATGGATGCTTAATATTTTCTGTAGATATTGACCATACATGTTCAATGTTTGAAATAATTGTTTAAACGGCTGGCGGATATTTTTGTGAATTTACTAATGCATTTGTTGATACTAGTGTATTTGTTATGATTTTCAATTTTGAGGAAAAAAAATTGATAATGCACTAGTTGATCTTTGTGTAGGTTTTTTTATATGAATTTTTATTTTGAGGGAAAATTTGTTATAATTGTTAATAAATTATTTTAAATTAACTTTAAATGGACTTATACAAAATATATTTAAAACTAAGAAATAAATATGAAAGGAAATTTATAACTTATCATATTTTATAGAAATAAATATGCATGGAATATCTAATTCAATTTATATTTATAGATAAAATATAAAATATTAAATTAAATAACAACTTTTTAAATACAAAAAATACAAAATTAACTAATATTACAATTATATCATTAAACTCGAAGTAAAATGACAATATACCCCCTAAGGGTGTTTTTGGAATTTAAATTTGAATTTAACAGTGTAATTAACGGCCGGTGCTATTTGTAAGCGAGGGTGTACTATTCAGGGGGGAGTTCGTAATTTTCGAAACCTCAGGGGGTATTCTATAATAACGCCAAACCTCAGGGGGGCGTTGGTAATTATCCCTTTATTTTTTAACATTGAATATTTATTTAGTATCCGTTCGTCCTGGCTCAGCAGCTTCTGGGCTACTTCAGAAACCAACGACATGGTAATTCTGGGAGGGGTTGAGTTTTTGTTGAACCTTTGGTGCAGTAGCATTTATTGGAATCATAAAACTGTATTCTGTGTTTAAATTCTGTGGTGTGACTTGTGAGTAACCATTGGAGATCTCAATCTTGGCTTCTTTATTTTTTCCTTTTCTTTTTAAAAGAAAATTTATAGTCTTTTCCTTACATTGGAAAAACGATATTATATATATTAATTTGTAAGAGATTGGAACCGAGTATTTGGAGGACACCTTGTATTCGTTTGTAAAAAAGAATAATACACGTAAGTTTTAAAGAGTAGATTCGGTTAAAGCTGTTGGAAATTTTGGTGGGAATTAATCCTTCTACATTGTAGCAGTTTCGCTCTTATGCTTGAATTACCTGGAAGTTGTGCATTTGCAGGAATAAGATAATGTAAAGATCCTAGGGGTTACTGTTTATATGTTCATATGTGTGTTATTATTCATGGAAGTAGTGTGCATTTTTCACACTTAAACATCTTTGATTTCCTACTATGTAATAGGTACTGTTTCAATTAATAATCGTAATACGATGTTCTTCACTTGAAGTATTGAGGACTTGAGGTAGTTAAACATAACACTTTTTTATGGAAAAAGGGAAAAGAATGCGAATATTAAATTTGGAAAGTAGCATTAAAATTTCTTAATTTTACGGAATATTACAATTACCAACGGTAGCGTTCACACATGATTTTCGTCAATCAGAAGATCTAAGCCCATGTCCAACATGTCAAAACTCAAAAGCCACAGTACCCATAGGTCGTCACTGTCGCGCCTGTGTGCTAGTTCATATGCGGGTGTGTTCTCATTTCTCTCAGTGTAGAAGATTTTGTTTTCTCGTTGTTGAACATCCATTGTTTTGATTTGATCAACAAAAAGTGTTGCATAGGAACAAGCATTGGAACGAATCATTCTAAGCAGATCAGGAACTCCCCTTCCTGGACATCTCTTTAGATACCGGCAGACCCTGATAGCAGCATCCATATGCTCCTTTTGAGGTTGATGCATGAACTGGCTCAGTACCCTAACGGCATAGGCCATGTCCGGCCGAGTGTGGGCCAAATAGATCAACTTTCCCACCAAGTGTTGATACTTTGATTTGTCAGCTCCTTCTGCCCCTTCGACAATCCTTAGCCCGTGGTTAACTACCATGGGAGTGTCAGCTGGTCTACAGTACTCCAAAAGTCCTGTCTCTGCTAGTAAGTCAAGAACAAACTTTCGCTGTGATATATATATCCCTTTCTTCGATCGCAGAACCTCGATTCCAAGAAAGTACTTGAGTTGTCCCAAGTCTTTCATCTCGAATTCTTTGAACAAATTTTCCCTTAGCCTCGACATCACCTCTGTATCATCCCCTGTAATAATCATATCGTCTACGTATATGATAAGACACGTCACGAGCCCCTCTCTTTTCTTGACAAAGAGTGTGTGATCTGAATTACTCTGACAGTACCCATACTTCTTCATTGCTGCCGAGAATCTCCCAAACTAAGCCCTGGGTGACTGCTTCAACCCGTACAGAGCCTTCTTCAACCTACACACTTCGTTGTTCCCGAATCCCTGAGTGAATCCTGGTGGAGGTTCCATATATACTTCTTTTAGAAGATCTCCATGTAGAAATGCATTTTTCACATCAAACTGATGAAGTTCCCAATCTCGGTTGGCTGCTACCGAGAACAACACCCTGATGGTGTCGATCTTAGCTACCGGGGAGGTCTCAGAATAGTCGATACCGTATATCTGCGTGTATCATTTTGCCACTAGCCTTGCTTTGTACCTTTCAACACTCCCGTCTGCTTTGTGTTTTACCGTGTAAACCCACCTACAACCTACCACATTTTTTCCTGGCGGGAGTATACACTTCTCCCACGTCCCATTCTTTTCAAGTGCCTCCATTTCAGTCCCCATGGCTTGAACCTACTTATCCTCTGAGAGTGCCTCTTCCACCTTGCTTGGGATTCTGATGGTGTATATGGCAGATGTATATGCGCGAGCTTGTGCCGCGAGATTCCCCATAGAGAGACTAGCTAAGGGATATCTGGGAGTTCTGCCTGTATGTTCCGACTCATACCGTTTCGGTGGGACGCCCCTATTGGTTCTCGGAGGCAGTACGTATCTTCTCATCTCATCCTGTGTGTCTGTCTCATCCTGTACATCAGTCTCCCCCTGCTCCTCCTGTTCGCCTGCACTGTTAGGACTATAGGGAATAGCAGAAGGAACAGAAGTAGCATCATTATTACTAACCTCAGGAGTATTCAGGGGGATGAGTGGCGCGGGCGGAGTGAGGGGATGTACCACGGGAGATGGCGGCTCTGTGGTTCCGCCTACTTGCTCTTTTGGGACTGTGTCTGGCCAAGAGTAGGGTGAAATCCCACTCAGTGGATCCTGCTGCTGTTTCTCCCCCTGACCACTGAGTGGGGTGGTAAAGTAGAACTCGGTTTCAACAAAGTCACAATCCATAGTGGTGTAAAGACGTCGAGTGGGAGGATGGTAACAACGATATCCCTTCTGATAGACCCCATACCCGACAAACACACACTTGAGGGAACAAGCATCGAGTTTAGTTCTACTGTTTTTGGGAATGTGAACGAATACGGAGCACCCGAATACCCTGGGTGGTAAAGCTAGCACAAAAGGAATACTGACTTGGGATGCTAGGCACTTTAGGGGTGTGTTAAGGTTCAGAGACTTCGTGGGAAGTCGATTGGCTAAATAGACAGAGGTGGAAACGGCTTCTGGCCACATATACTTGGGACACTGAGACTCAATGAGGAGAGACCTAGCCATTTCAAGAAGTTGGCGATTTTTCCTCTCTGCAACCCCGTTTTGCTGGGGGGTATGGGACCAAGATGTTTGATGTATCAGCCCATGTTTCTGAAAAAACTGTTTCATTGTTGAATTGACATACTCCCCCCATTATCGGACCTAAGCATCTGAATATGGGACTTAAACTGAGTTTGAATCATTTGAAAAAATTCCATAAACTTAGCCGGGACTCCAGATTTATTTTTCAAAAAATAGGCCCAAGTCATTCTAGAACAATCATCGATAAAAAGAACAAAATACTTAAAATCATGACCAAAACCAGTATTCGGGGAAGGTCCCCATACATCAAAGTGTACTAGTGAGAAAACTGTTCTAGCATTAGAATTCGAAACTGGAAAAGACTGTCTATGACTCTTTGCTAGAATACAAGTTTCACAAGAGAAGTTATTATTGGCCGGAAAAAACTGAGGAAATAACAACTGGAGATACCTTGAGGATGGATGACCCAAGCAACGGTGCCACAGTCCCTGTTGACGGTTCACTGTCCCGTGAGTAAGCGCTGCAGTTCCCTGTTGAGCCACCTCATCGACGTAGTACAGCCCTGTTGGGCTAAATGCCCTGAAAATCCAATTATATTGTAAATATTTTGGATTAATAAAACTGAAATTATCGCAAGTTATGAGTATTTTACAATTTTAATAATTAATGGCGTGTGGTGGTATTTTTATATGAAATGTGTTTCATAGGAAAAACCTTTAAACACCAGAAATCACGTGTCATTAAAGTTCTAGTCAGTATGATAAGAAAATGTTCTTTTCAAGACTATAATGTGTTATATAGGATGATTAGTCTTTCGTCATAGGGAAATGGAGTTTCCGATTATAACACATTGATGATTTTCAATGAGATTGGAAACATCGAACTGGACCACTGAGATTGTTCATTTTATACTGCTATCTAAAATGAACAAAATCTCGGAAGCATTAGACTCTTAATCCTGGCAATGTTTCTACTTTAGGCAGGTAGTGTTAATCACTGTGATGTACTCAGAAGTGAGGTCTCGATAACGGGTGGCCAAAATACTTTGTACGTTCAGTGATTGCATGAAATGTGCTAAAGAGAAATATTGATCGAGGAATCTGTAGCCTTGCCGGAAGGTTAAAGATATCCCTGAAATAGATTTGCAAAAGTTCGAATTAAATCTTTGGCCAAAGTACTTCGTGTATACGTCACCGAAGTTGTATGTTGAAAGTGTTTCACATACAGGGAATTTGGACTTAAGGCGAATCAAGAAATTTCAGATTGGAAGTGAAAAATAAATGATAGTAGTATTGACTTATTTTTCATGGATAACTGTACAGAGGAGTAAAATGCAAAATTATTCTAGATCGAGAAATTCGTGAATAATTTAATTGATTTTAGAGTTCAACAATATTTATTTAGTGGAATTAAATATTGTTAAATGGTAATCAATTATTATCATGGGATGATAATAGATTGACCCGTTTGGAGCTAAAGTTAATTAGTCCTGCAGGTCCCCCCGCAAGCCCCAACGAAGATCAAAGAGAAAATATTAAAAGGAGAGAGAGAAATGAATTTTTCAAAAGAGTTTGAAAATAGCCAATGAATTTATTTTGAGAAAATAAATTAAATTCCAAAGAGTTGGAAATGCCTGAAATTTTATTTTGGAGAAAATAAAATTTTTTCAAAAAAAAAAAAAAAAAGGTTTTTTTTGCTGACGTGGCAGGTGACGTGTCACGCCACGTCAGCAAGTCAGCGCCAAGTGGCGCTGACGGGGCGCCATGTGGCACACCAAATGGACGGCCAGGATTACGCCACATCAGCACAAGTCAACGCCCCAGATTTGATCTGAAACGGACTGGGTCGGAGGTAGGGTTCGGGTGCGGGTCGGTCAAGGTTTGACCGACCCGGACACGTGGGCAAATGGTATCCTGCCACGTGTCACTGGCCAAACCAAGCTGAACCGACCGGTTCACAGTTGAACCGGTCTAAGTATTGAACCGCCCGGTTGGACCGGACCGGTTCGACACATGACAGCTACTCGTGCTGCAGTGAGCAGCACACGTGCCAGCCACACAGCCGCCACACGGCGGAGCGTGCGGCGGGCTTTTGGCGCGTGCTCGACGCCGCCGTGCTCGTGGCGGCGTGTTCTTCCACGTGGCATTCCCGGATTCGTCGTCGGCCCTTGGTGTGCACGGCAATTTTCCATTTTTTTTTACGAAAATGGCCCTCAATTTAGCCTATAAATAGGCTGTACATCCTTTTCATTTGCAGTACAATTTGAGCTTTCAAAATTCAGCTTCCGAAACTCTCTCTCCATAATATTTAATTAATCCTTAATTAAGGATTAATTAATTACTTAATTAGGTGGTTATATAATTAATATATAATCCACTTAATTATTAGAAAATAGGGATTTTCAGGTTTTAGAAAAAAGGGATTTTCTGAAAAATATTTTCTCAAAGTATTTAGCGAAATACTGCCGGAGCCCACACTCCTATTTCTTAATCGGGGATATTGCGGGGAAGCTCTGCCGGTTTCACGAGGAAATATCGAGGTACTGGAAAAGTATCGTTGATAGCCAATATTGCAGTACGGTAATACCGTTGTGCTGCCCAAATTATTATTTGCATATTGTGATCATATGCTAGATGTTTTAAAATTATGTTATCGATGCCTGTATATATTAGAGTTATGCTGCCCGATTTATTCCGCTGCTTTATTAAAATATTTTGGAAATATTTTGATAACGAGGTTATGCCGAAATTTTTTTGAATATACCGTCACTCTGCTTCGGGCCCGCCACACCAACATGCCCAACACTTTCAGTACCACGCCCAATCACTTTCCCTGACTGAATATCCTGTAACAAGCAGAAACGGGGAAACATTAGCACTATACAGTTCAACTCTTTCGTAACATGACTGATAGACAATAATTTACAGGACAGACTCGGAACATATAAACACTTCTGTAATTTTAAAGCAGGGGATAAAGAGATAGTCCCCGCGCCAAGAACAGGGGAAAGACTGCCATTTGCGCTCTGAATTGTATTTATTGGAGGAGCTGTGTTAGAAACCAAATCAGAGCGGTCGTATGTCATAGTATGTGTGGCTCCACAATCGAAAAGCCACCGAGAATTCTTATTTCCTGATGAGGCAAGGGCCAAACCGGGCCCATCACTGTCTAATTTGCTGGATATGTTGCATTGAACTTTGTTAGGGGGGTCATAAATACCATTCTTAGAATAATTTGGGGCTGATTTGTGAGAGTCAAAAAAATGATAAGAGGAGGGGTAAAAGGGAGAATTCCCCTCCCCCAACATAATACCTAATGTCGGTCCTCCTTTCTTTTCATTCTCACCCGCTGCTGTCAAGGCAAATCCACTTTTCTCCTCTTTCGATTCTACTTCTTCTTCGGCGGCTTCCCCGCCGTCTGCGACTGCTGCGATTCCGGGAGTGGGTCCGGCGCTGTCTCGCCGTTGACTCCTCCAGCCCTTCGGAAATCCTATGATCTCATAGCAGTTCTCCCGTGTGTGTCTGGACCGCCTGCACTTCGAGCATTTCACTTTCGTCTTGCTCGTGCCGCCGCCGCTCCGGTATGATGAAACCGGAGCCCGTCTCTGTGCGTCTGACCGGGGCCTGGTGGCGAAGCTCTGACTTGTTCCCTTCTCAGATCGAGATGGGTATTGGGCACTGAAGCCTACTCCAACTCCTGAGGTATTATTTACCGATGATGGGCCGCTATCTCCTCCATACTCACTCCCTATGATGCCCCGCCGGGTTCCCTCTCGCCGGACTACGATAGATGCCTTTTCAACTGAGGAAAGTAGAGTTTCTTTGAGAAGGTCTCTTCTTTCTGCATCAAATTTATCATCAATTCCGGCTAAGAATTAAAATAGGCGGTTCTCGGACCTTAGTCTGTTGAAGATGGTGATATCCCCTTCACAACTCATCGGATTGGGCTGTCTCACGTCTATTTCCCTCCAGACCCGTTGGATGTTGTTGTAATACTGTTCAATCGAATCTGAGCCCCGTTTCAGATTGTTAGCCCTCATGGTTAAGTCGTAAATCTGTAGGCCATCGCCGCCTTGGCTGTAGGTGGCGTGTAGCCCATCCCACAACGCCTTTGCCGAGGGATATTCCGCGTAGTAGGTGATCAGTTCCTGTTCCATATTCTCCAAGAGCCAAGTGCAAACGATGAGGTCGTCTTGTTCCCATCGATGAAAATCTGGGTAACCCGGGACTGGTGGTTTCAGATCTCCTGTGAGATGGCTAAGTTTTCCTCTCCCTCCTATAGCTAATTTTATTAATCGTGCCCAAAGGGTGAAGTTGAATTGGTTTAATTTGACACTGATATTGAGGTTTGGTGGTGGGTGATCCAGATTTCGTTCTGGATGGGGTTGCAGGTTTTGAAGGAGGCTAGCTAACTGGATCGCCAAGGAATCGGGCTGTGATTCCTTGGTTGTGCCGGAGTGACCGCTGTTGTCACGTCCGTCGGCCATGGCGGAGAAGGAATGGGGTATGTGATGAGCAAGAACACCGGATCACTGGTTGATCAGATTCCGCTCTGATACCATGTTTTCTGTAAAGAAATCCATGATTTGGGGAATAATTTTCTGTATTATTTTTCTGTGTAAGAATACACTGTACAATCTCAACTAAATACAATACAGGCTATGCTAAGAAAGGAAAGAAGAATAATTACAATGAATCACGGGATTACTCAAGATCTCCCAATCCCTAATTTTCCTTATACCAACAGAATCATTCCATAACAATACAGCTGAAATACGCTGCACAGGTTTCAAGGAGCTTAATATTTTAATCATTAGCTTTAAAACACTTTTTGATCTTCCATGCAGGATCTCTAACGGTCATCTTGTGAAAGCCTCACTCTCTCCCACTTGCATTTGATCTCTTGAGGAATAAAATAATAGATCTTGGAAGGCGTGCCCAATTTGAATATTCAAAAGGTTGCACCGGTTTTTTCTTCAAGGCTATAAATAGAAGAAGCTTCTCCAAAACAATTTGATTTTCCTTATTGCTTTTAAGCTGCTATTTTTATGTGTACACCGAATAGAGCATTTGTGTGTGATCTCTGGTGGGCAGTTAGCTTAAGCTAAGGTTATCCGGGGGCTCTGGTTTGGGTAGTATCAGCTGTGTGTGTTGGTACCAAACAGAGCTTGTTTTGTGAGTGCTCTGGCTTGGGTAGTATCAGTTTGTTAGGAATAGTGCCCTAGAAAGCCGATTAGTCATAATCCGTTTTGGGACTTTCCTAGTATCACAGACAATCTTTGAATAATATACGATTGATTAATATCATAGGCAAACACTTCTTTATATGCTCTTGTTTGGTATGCGTTTACTTTAGCTGTGCATGTATGAGAACTCCCCTAATCCTGATGACTTTAGGACTCTACCATTTAGGTGAAATGGTTCATGAAACGAGCCCTATATCACATAAGTCATGATTAGTAAAATACTCCAAGCCGATGAGTCCTACAGACAGTGGGAGTGTCAACCTGACTCCTCTAAGGCTTGCTTGTGGGATCACGCCCTTAAGAAGGACCACCTTGTTTCATGGAGGTGCAAAGTGTATAGTTGATACGTGCGTGATACATGAGGGTGCTTACTTTAATAAGCAAGTTCACTGAGGTGCCCCGTGTGAGAAGATTCCTAAATGGGAAAGGAAGTTTCTATTTCAGGAAATAGAAACTTCCAGATTAGGAAATATCTCACTAGTCATTGATGTGATTAATTGATCCTTAGACTTGAGGTTCCTTGTCACTTTATGAGTTAACTCTGTAGTCTTTGGTATAAGCTTTAAAGGGTGTCGCATTAGACAACTGATTCAAGGCTTATACTGGGGCTGCACAAGTGACTCATGAAAGTGAATGAGAATCAAGAAAGGACCTACACTTGTGTTTGCAAGGTGATCTCTTATTGTGTAAGTCATTCATATGCCATATGGAGTCCTTGGCCAAGGCAGTAGATCATGACATCAAGAAAAGGGTTTCTTGGATTGAGATCAAATGGATATGAAATGCACTTAGCTTTAAGACCGGATTATTAGGGTTCTGATTATTCCCTTGCCCTAGATCTTGGTTGAGAGATAGTAAGTAGGAGGATTGTATCTCACATGAATCAATGACTTAAAGGTTCTGTCGAATCCGAACATTCCAATTCAGCTAGGGGTTAAACACCTGTTGCTAGACTATGGTCGTTTAATCTGTGGACTGATTAATTAATTAGTGAATTAATTAATTAGGGTCACTGCTAATTGAATTGAGAACCTAGAGGGTCACACACAACAACTTGGTTACATGAGTTGAGGCTTTAAAATGATTAAACGAGTTAATCAAGCCAAGAGGGTTCCACACGTGTGAAACCACACGTGTGGCTCACGTGAGTGACACGTGTCATTGTGACACGTGTCACACACGTGTATAAATATATGTGTATATTTATTTATGTATTAAATAATTAATGTGATTAATTATTTAATAGACTTTGGTTTAATTTTGAATTAAAAAGAAAGTCTTATTTTGGAGAAAAATAATCTAGTTAATTAATTATGAATTAATTAATTAGATAAAATAAGTTATTTATTTTAAATAAATAAAGTATAAAATTATCCAAAAATAGTTTGGATATTTTTAGCTCTCTTGAAAGTTGATTTGAATTAGAATTCAAAGTCAAAGTCAAAATTACTTGATGATCAAGTAATAGGAGAGAGAGAGACCAAAATCCTAGCCCATTAAGGACTAGGAATTTCGTCCCTCCCCTTTCTTATATATAGGGGAGCTCATGCTCCCCTTTAGAGCTAATAGACAATTCTTGGTTCATGTGTTGAACACCTTCCTTTCTCCAAGATAAAATAAAACCCTAGGTTAAGCCTAAACACTAACTAGAGAACTAGCATCCTTACTAGTTAGATTGTAGCCAAGTTGGTGGACTATCTCTAGAGAGCTTCAAGTTAGAAGTTTTGAAGATTCGAGCTTTACCAAAAGTGGGGATTAAGCAAAACGATCAGAAGGGATGATGAAACGATTCTGAACCCGACGTGAAGCGAATGAAAAAATCGAACCAAAGAAGATGGCGAAAACCGTTCGTCCATATCCTGAAGGATGAATTTTTTCACGAGGGTTTTGTGACTGGCAGTTTTCTACTTTCGCAAAACTGGTTTCGAAGGGAGTTTCAATCCTGCTTTTCTCGTTTCATGTTTCTTTCTTTATGTTATATTGTTAAGAACATCTCTAACATGAATTGAATCTAGGTTGGTGTGGATTGCTATCCCGACAATGGATTCTGAAGTAGAAAGAGACTTTCGAGGGACGGGTTGTCAAGCCGCGAGAAGAGCGTTCTTGGGTGGCTTGAAACGCTTCAAGAAAGAATAAAAGAAAAGTAAGTTTTCTATCTCTACAAATTTGGTTACACGATTGCGAGTCCAAGATCCTTTTGTTGGAAAAATTTTTAAATTCCGCTGCTTTCTGATTCGTGTTTTCCAACAAGTGGTATCAGAGCCACCTCGTTAATCGTGTTTTTGATTCGTCTCAATTATTCTGAATTTGGTAGAAATTCTTAGGCTTAGATGCGAATTAGGTATTCATGAGTTCTTTTAGAAAGCCTGAAATACGAAACTGTAATTTTTCCTGAATTTCTGAAACTGTTTTCTTAAATTGTGTTTTTGAAAACTGTTTTGATTGAAATACGTTTAAATCGAATTTTTTAATTTTGGATTGAATTGGTTTTGAGAAACCTGGACACGAAACGGAACACGAAAAGGACGAGCCTAGGCGTGCTAGCACGTCGCACGCCCAGGCCCGCCTCTGCCGCCCAGCCCGTCCCGCAACCGCGCGGGACGCCTGCCCAGCCCACCTAGTCGCGGCGGGCGCTGCTGCGCGAAAGTGCCTCGCACGGCTAGGCCCCTTTTCGGGCCCGTTTTCGTGTTTCGTGTTTTTGTGTTTTCGGTCCGTAAAATCCTGATTTAAATTTTATTTTAATTTTATCTTTTAAAATCAGTTTTGCTAAAATAAAATTATTTTAAAATTTTGATTAAATTGGGATTTTTGAGAAATTAAGCGATTTAAATTTTGAAAAAATTACAATCTTTATTTTCTGAAAATAATGAAAGAATAAAATTATTAATTTTGGAAATTAATTGGAATTTTATTGGTTTGTTGTTTTTCGGGTTTTATTGAAAAGGCTCTTGAACAAGAATTGCATCTAAGTCGTGTTTTAAGTCATTAGGACTTGAAACGAGAATTTTAATTTATTGGCTAAATTTAAATTCTCGCAAAAGCATGTTAGGTGATCATGGGTTTAGATCTATGTATGGTTTTAATTTATGCACATGGATGGTTTAAATTGGGGTTGGAGCCCTATAGTTGCGTTTTTCAATTGAGGTTGGAGCCTCACTTATGTGCGTACTGTTATGTGATTTATTATGTGGCTTTCCATATTACTGTTTTTGAGGCCGGGGTATGCCCCGTGTAATTGTCTAAGGCCAATATGAAGATTGAGCCTTATTACTTTATGTCTTTTTCTTTTTATTGTAATTTGAGAGTAGAGATAGGTGGTGAGGTTTTATTTTCATTTTGGAGACAATGCACCCATGGAGTAAGATGGACCACATTCAAGTAACAAGGAGGCCATAAGTGAAGACCCCTCAAAATGTTAGGGAGGGGAATCTCAATTGTTAAATGTAATAGAGATAGGGCTCGTATTTTGTTACCGCTTTCCCTTATGTGATTTAAACTGTTTATGTGGCATGTATGTTAGAACTTGTGATTGTGGAGTGGCTCCCACATATCACGCATAAGATAGGTAGAACCCATGATCATTACATGTTAGTATCATGCTAGGACATGTTATCTGTTTATGTGCTTGTTTGATATACATTTAAGTGTACTTGCATTAATCAAGACTAATAAAATTGGATAACATATATGTTGGTGAGGTCGAACCGGACAACTCTCCGGTTGATTCGAAAATTCCCATTAAATATTAAGCTAATTTCGAACAAATAGGTGTTTAATTCGAGATGCAAATTTTGAATTAAATTCCTAGCATTCCATCAATAGGTTTTAAGTTTAGTAAGTAAAGCTAGTTATTGTCCGCGAGTCGTGGGATAGCTAGTGGAGCTTATTAGTTCTTAGTTACCTAATTAATCATTTTAAATGGTCAATATTTCGTGGTCAATTTTAGCAAGGGCGATGTCCGCGAGTCGTGGGTCGTTCGAACTAAATTTTGGTCATGATCTTATGATTGATGGGTCTAGCTTAACGCCTAAGTAAATATGGATGTCGCACGAGTCGTGGGTCCATATTGAAAGATAGGTGATGCAAAAACAATTACTAAGAATTCTAAAGGTGTTAGAATTGGTAAGTTGTACCTACCTAGGGTTCTTACTTAGAATGTCCGCGAGTCGTGGGTTCGAGGTAAAATGCCTAGGATCTTAGTACCCATTGGGAAACGTGTTCCTCTTAGATCTTTGGGAATTATAGATCTTTGAAAAACAGTGGGAGCTACATTAGATTAAAGATCTTATCTTTTGTATATCGTTATAATTCAGCATGCCCACATTTTCTCTGCTTAGCATTTAGGTTGTAGTTCTGTGATTCTCTACAATATGAAATGCAAACCCATTCGTATCCATCCTTAAGTCAAATAAGTTGACTAAGTCCTGACTAACTCTAAATGGCTTCGGATCCTAAAATTCATTTTAGAATCCGACTAGAGAAAGGCGTTCTCTAAAGGGCGAAGTTTTCAATTGTGAAAAGTCGACCCGGGCCAAAAGAGAAGCAATCTGAGGTGAATGGATTTTTCCAAACCACTTAAAAGCAATTGAACCACCTCATAAAAATGTTACAAGGTATAACATTATGGAATTATTCAATATTCCAAATGAGGAAACAAGTGCACACGAACAAGGTCTAAAGATCTTATTTGAAGATCTTATGGTCTCGATCATCATCTGAGAAAAGAGTTCTCAATGCACTGATTGCTTACATTGCTTCGACTATCATTCAAACCCTTTATGCTCAACTAGAATGATGCTAATGTAGCATAGTTAATCATTTAAGTTGATAATGGTTGAGAGCATCCTTAAGAAGGAATAAAAGGTTGAGATGGTTAATTCTTCTTCTAAAACTCCCTAAGTTAAAGGCTTGAAGGCCTAAAGAAGAAGAAACCCTTAAGAGCCCAATGGAGGGGCATGTAAGGGGTACGCCCAAAAGACACTAGAGATCAAATAGGACGTTTGCTTCTATGGTAGCAAATAAGGACTTTGAAAGGGAACTGCAAAGAGTATGAGTACTTTGAAATGTTACCTCGTTTAGTAATTCTACTAGGAATAGAATTTACTAGTCTTAAGTCAATTCTGCATAAGCCGTTGTGCAAAGACTCAAGGCACTAATGTTCTGAACATACAACGAGATAACAAAAGTAAGTGAGATGACAAAGCTTCGAATTACTTTGGAACGTTGAGATATAAAAGGATTAGCAAGTCAGACACCTTAGGATCATTCTATGAAAATGAACCTATAGTGTTGACTTCCTGTGAATCCTGTCATGAGGGAAGCGTTCCTGAATCCCGTTTATAAGAAACGTGGAACGTTCCAAAATTATAGTGGATTTCGATCCATACTGATGAGTGTAAGATGCTTAATGTAAGCACTAGATACAATCGTCAGTTTAATCATTATGAATGAATGTACTTGTTAAAGTACAAATTCGAAACTTATATGAAATTCTTAGAATTTCGAAAGGAGGTTAGGAACCGAAGTAGTCATAAGTTATAGGTAAATCGATATGATCGAGATAGCCAATATCTTAGCAACTAATTCCTTACTCATCTTAGAGATAATAGGATTATCTCTCAGTAAACTAATTCGAGAACACCTTAGTGTTTCCGAATGATGGAATGAAACCTAATAGGATATGGTCCATTCCATAGTAAGCTTTACTGACTTATAATCATTCTAGGAACAAACTCCTAGAATGTGCAGTTAGAGATTTTGAATTTAGTACCTTCCAAATCAGTCCTTTAGTTGCACTATGCAATATGACATACTAAATTCCCTAATTATTCTTATCCAAGAATTCAATGGAATCCTCTTACTTGAAGAGGATAGTGGGAGATAAGCTTGAAATGAGTTCAAGTTTATGCAATGATATTGGATATCGTTTCTGCGATTCCCTTAGACAAAGGTTGTTTGTCTCAAGGAATGTATCTTTCTTAAGGAATCGTTCCTATAGAAGAAGAAAGGCAAGCAAGCAAACCTCAAAGAAATTTGAGGAAAAATATCCATGCCACATATAGAAGAAACGAGCTCATCTGATAAAACTTAGCCAAATTTTAGAGTATGTACACGTGTGAAACCCTTCTCTTAAGATGCGTTTAGAACGCTTTCCTAGATAGCCAAGGAATTACTTGAAGAGGAGACACTGTCAGATTTGGAATCTGAGTAGTGTAAGCAAGCCTTGAAATCCAATATGGATTCCATATACTTAAACCAAGTTTTGACCTTGGTTGATCCACCTGATAGGATCAAGCTCCTAGAGCTTCGAGTAAATGGAAAACATTACAACCTTCTTGACGGTTGAAATGCAAAAGTCCATTTGGGTTGTGTTTACCATATCCTCATATTCTGACTATGAGATATGATAAATGAATATGAGAACTATCTTGTTCAATATGAGATTGAAAGAGACTGAAATAAGGTATTTCTATAAATCTCATATTCAGTGGGAGTATGCATAAGGTATGCAAATCCCTAAAGTTAATCTGTGGATTGATAAAGGCTTCTAGGATTAGACAATTCGATTCCATAGGATAGTCAAATCGTTTGACACAGATGGAAGTCGAATAAGTCTCAAAGTGTACATAGGAAAGTTAGTGATGTAAGAGTCAATTTTTGGTTCTTTAGAAAACGACATCCTTCTCATTAGGAATGTCAAGGACGACGTGAAAGTTACCAATTCTTGTTTAAGAAACAATTTGACATGAAAGATCTTAGTGATTATCCTATATTCTCGACATTCAGATCTATAGAAGATAGATCTAAGAGAATAAAAGGATTATCACAAAATGAGTACATAACCACGGTACTAAAAGGAGTTTAGTATGGACAATGGAACATCTCTTTTGAAGAGTATGTATCCTAAGATAACTTTGAGAAAGTTAGAATGTCCAAAATCCCTTTAAGTGAAAGGGTGCATAATGTATGAAAAATTATGTACTAAATTAGATATGGCGCAACACTAAGCGTAGTAGGCCGAATCTAATATGACCTCAGAGAAGGTCATTAGATCTCTGTAAAGGATGTCCTCAGAGTACTTGAGAAGAAATGAGGATATGTATTAGTTTACAGAGCCCAAAAGATCTTATTGTTAGAAGGATATTTGATGTAACCGTTCATCAAACATAGATGATTATGAAATCATTGAAAGGATACAACTTCTACCAGAATGGTAATGCAATGTGTTGGAAAGGGTTCCAAGGACGGACATTGCAAAACTCGACTGTCGTAGTTGAGAACTTAGTCGTATTATATAACGCTAAGTTAAGTGTTTGGGTAAGAAACTCCATCTAACCAGTTAGATGAAGTTCCTAGCATGAAACAACACCATTATCACATCGTATGATTAAATGGATGGTTGCTCAAGTACGAGAACCAAGACCTCACCAAGAGACTGAACACGTGATTACGAATCACTTTATAAGGAAAAGGTGTTTCCTAAGAGATGTGTAAACAAGAGGGTTACATCAGCAGAGAATATAGCAGATCCACTTTGAAAACGTCCAAAGTCAATAGGCTCTCAAAGTGCATCTTGAGAAGATGGGACTTAGAATACCTAAATGGCTTTTACGGGCAAGTGGGAGATTGTTAGGAATAGTGCCCTAGAAAGCCGATTAGTCATAATCCGTTTTGGGACTTTCCTAGTATCACAGACAATCTTTGAATAATATACGATTGATTAATATCATAGGCAAACACTTCTTTATATGCTCTTGTTTGGTATGCGTTTACTTTAGTTGTGCATGTATGAGAACTCCCCTAATCCTGATGACTTTAGGACTCTACCATTTAGGTGAAATGGTTCATGAAACGAGCCCTATATCACATAAGTCATGATTAGTAAAATACTCCAAGCCGATGAGTCCTACAGACAGTGGGAGTGTCAACCTGACTCCTCTAAGGCTTGCTTGTGGGATCACGCCCTTAAGAAGGACCACCTTGTTTCATGGAGGTGCAAAGTGTATAGTTGATACGTGCGTGATACATGAGGGTGCTTACTTTAATAAGTAAGTTCACTGAGGTGCCCCGTGTGAGAAGATTCCTAAATGGGAAAGGAAGTTTCTATTTCAGGAAATAGAAACTTCCAGATTAGGAAATATCTCACTAGTCATTGATGTGATTAATTGATCCTTAGACTTGAGGTTCCTTGTCACTTTATGAGTTAACTCTGTAGTCTTTGGTATAAGCTTTAAAGGGTGTCGCATTAGACAACTGATTCAAGGCTTATGCTGGGGCTGCACAAGTGACTCATGAAAGTGAATGAGAATCAAGAAAGGACCTACACTTGTGTTTGCAAGGTGATCTCTTATTGTGTAAGTCATTCATATGCCATATGGAGTCCTTGGCCAAGGCAGTAGATCATGACATCAAGAAAAGGTTTCTTGGATTGAGATCAAATGGATATGAAATGCACTTAGCTTTAAGACCGGATTATTAGGGTTCTGATTATTCCCTTGCCCTAGATCTTGGTTGAGAGATAGTAAGTAGGAGGATTGTATCTCACATGAATCAATGACTTAAAGGTTCTGTCGAATCCGAACATTCCAATTCAGCTAGGGGTTAAACACCTGTTGCTAGACTATGGTCGTTTAATCTGTGGACTGATTAATTAATTAGTGAATTAATTAATTAGGGTCACTGCTAATTGAATTGAGAACCTAGAGGGTCACACACAACAACTTGGTTACATGAGTTGAGGCTTTAAAATGATTAAACGAGTTAATCAAGCCAAGAGGGTTCCACACGTGTGAAACCACACGTGTGGCTCACGTGAGTGACACGTGTCATTGTGACACGTGTCACACACGTGTATAAATATATGTGTATATTTATTTATGTATTAAATAATTAATGTGATTAATTATTTAATAGACTTTGGTTTAATTTTGAATTAAAAAGAAAGTCTTATTTTGGAGAAAAATAATCTAGTTAATTAATTATGAATTAATTAATTAGATAAAATAAGTTATTTATTTTAAATAAATAAAGTATAAAATTATCCAAAAATAGTTTGGATATTTTTAGCTCTCTTGAAAGTTGATTTGAATTAGAATTCAAAGTCAAAGTCAAAATTACTTGATGATCAAGTAATAGGAGAGAGAGAGACCAAAATCCTAGCCCATTAAGGACTAGGAATTTCGTCCCTCCCCTTTCTTATATATAGGGGAGCTCATGCTCCCCTTTAGAGCTAATAGACAATTCTTGGTTCATGTGTTGAACACCTTCCTTTCTCCAAGATAAAATAAAACCCTAGGTTAAGCCTAAACACTAACTAGAGAACTAGCATCCTTACTAGTTAGATTGTAGCCAAGTTGGTGGACTATCTCTAGAGAGCTTCAAGTTAGAAGTTTTGAAGATTCGAGCTTTACCAAAAGTGGGGATTAAGCAAAACGATCAGAAGGGATGATGAAACGATTCTGAACCCGACGTGAAGCGAATGAAAAAATCGAACCAAAGAAGATGGCGAAAACCGTTCGTCCATATCCTGAAGGATGAATTTTTTCACGAGGGTTTTGTGACTGGCAGTTTTCTACTTTCGCAAAACTGGTTTCGAAGGGAGTTTCAATCCTGCTTTTCTCGTTTCATGTTTCTTTCTTTATGTTATATTGTTAAGAACATCTCTAACATGAATTGAATCTAGGTTGGTGTGGATTGCTATCCCGACAATGGATTCTGAAGTAGAAAGAGACTTTCGAGGGACGGGTTGTCAAGCCGCGAGAAGAGCGTTCTTGGGTGGCTTGAAACGCTTCAAGAAAGAATAAAAGAAAAGTAAGTTTTCTATCTCTACGAATTTGGTTACACGATTGCGAGTCCAAGATCCTTTTGTTGGAAATTTTTTTGAATTCCGCTGCTTTCTGATTCGTGTTTTCCAACACAGTTGTGTGTGTTGGTACCAAGCAGAGCTTGTTTTGTATTGTGTATCTTCTATATCAATAAAGTTGCAGGTTCAAAATCCTAAATATAAAAACTTAGGTAGAGGATTAATCTATTTGGTTCATGTATTCACAACCTTAGGGGCCAAACCTCTATAAACATCTTATCTCGGTTCCTACCTTTCTTTATCTGGTTTGAGACTTACTTTGCTCAAAGCTTAAGCTACTGATCTGATCATAACTGTGCCAATCTGTTCTGTCGAATGAGCTCTTGTTGAGCTAATGAATGTTATGATCTTTGTGTGAATGAGATCTTGATTGAAGACTTGTGTTGCATTGAACAAACACTCATTCATCAAGTACTGAAGTTGTGTTTGCTTGAAAGAATCCACTGATCGGTACGAAAGTTGTACCACTGGTATTAACAGACTTGAGCTCATAAAATCTGTCAAGACCTTTGTCTTGAAGCTTTAAGAAGTTTGATTCAAGTAAGGCGCAACTCTGATAACTGTGATTGAGCTTCATTGCTCAGGGTGTTGATAAAATAAACTTTGTGTTGAAAAACTAAAAGATCAATTCACCCCCCCACCCCTTCTCTTGATCAACACTCGTTGTTGGAATTTACGTGAATGGATGGCAATGGTAGATGAAATTGGAATTTAGTAAATGGTTTTAGAATGGAGAATGTTAGAAATAAATTGGGCAATCTAATTTAATGTGGAAATAGATATTGGAGGAGAAAACATTAGTATTTGGCTAGAAGATTGGGAAAATAGTTTTTGTAGGAACAAAGGTTAATTGAAGGATATAATGATGGCTTTACCTAGGAATAATAGTGGACGGATAGACAGAGGAGAAATAGATGTTTGGACTTTGGAGGATAATTTATGGAAATGGTTTCATTTCATTATTCTCATTATTATTACAAATGCTGTATTGTACATATTTATAGATAACAAACCAACTAAGAATGTCGGTATTAGCCACTTGCTAATCTAAGACATTTCTATAATTATGTGGCTAATTAATATTGACTTATCTAGACTCATCTATCTCTAGATTAATCCATAGTTTATAGTTGTATTATTTGACTAATTAGATAATCTAGACTAATCTAATATTAATAATATTTATCTAAACTAATCTAGATAATTCTATCTTAATTGACTAATTAGATATATGTTGACAATCTAGATTAGTCTAATATTTATAAGATTATCTACATTAATCTAGATATGTCTAATAAATATTTTTGACAAATATATTATTATTTTAATACTCCTCTTTAATGTATTTGTCTTCTTGTTCTGCTTGTAGATGCTTGAGTAGCTCCGTTGGCTTTTATCAGAATCTTGTGTTTAGATTTGCTCCCAACGTTTATAGACTTCAATGTTGTGAAGTTGCATGATTCATATATGTTTCGGAGCAATCTTGTTTTTCTTGGTGGTTCTGGAGTTAATTCTTCTTCTTCTTGATTTTCATTGGATGAGTTAGAAGTTGGTGTTGTAGGTGGTGAGCTAGGTTGCGAGTCATTTACTTCTTCCACATGTTCTCGTGGCCTTGTTATATAACTGTCTTCTTCTGAGCTTCTTCATTTTCCCAAGTGTCATCTTCATCGAATTCCACCGCTCTTGTGATGATGAGCTTTTTAGACTTCAAAATGTAGACCCTGTAGCCTTTAGATGGAGAGCTGTAGTCGAGAAATATTCCTTTCTCAGTCTTGTCTTTTGCGGTATGTACATACTACATAGCAAATGCTCCCAAAAACTCAGAGATGTTTAGCACATGGTTTTCTTCCACTCCATGCCTCAACTGGAGTTTTACCTTGAACTGCTTTTGTTGGACACCTGTTGAGTAGATAAACTGCAGTGTAGACAGCTTCTGCCCAGAATGTTTTGGACATTCCTTTTTCCTCTAGCATAGTTTTGGCCATTTCCATGACCATTTTGGTTTTTCTTTCAGATGCTCCATTTAGTTCCGGAGTATTTCGACCCGTGAGTTGGTGATAAACTTCCTCTTTTCAGAATTTATCGAACTTCGTCGAATCATATTCTTTCCCTCTTTGATTTCTTAGAAACTTGATTTTTCGACCACTTTGTTTCTCAACAAAGTTTTTAAACTTCTTGAATATAGTGGGTACTTCTGACCTTTCATGCATGAAGTAGACCCACGTCATTCTCATATAATCATCAATAAATAAAATAAAGTACCTGTTTCCTCCATCGGATGTTGTCCTCATCGGTCCACATATTTTAGTATGTACTACCTCCAAAGCTGCTTTTGCTCTCCATGATTTTTTCGAGGGAAAAATTTTTGGATGTTGATTTCCTTTTAGACAAGCTTCAAAATTATATTCTTTTATTATTTTGTGCAAGTCTTTCATCATATTATGTTGAAATAGATATATTATTCGTTGAGAATGAAAGTGCCAAAATCTCTTGTGCCATAGCAATGACTCATCTTTTGATGATTCTGAATTTACTTCCCTTGCTGAAAACAAATAAGTGTACATTTTCTTCCAAATAATTAGCTTACTGGATTTCTTTAGATCGACAATATCTTTCATCATGCCCGAATCTGTTGCATTTTTTGCATTTAGATTTTTCTTTAAAATAGCAATCATCTTCGGCATGATTAGTTCTCTTGCAGTATCGACAAGGCGGGTATATATTCTTTTTATGAAAATTTCCTTCATTTTCATGATAATTTGAATTTCTGCTTTTCTGAAAACTTTTTTTACCATGCCTATTTTTCTGATTACCATCCTTTTTACTAAAGTTTAATTGACTTTGAAATGCACAATCTAGTGACTGCTCATTAAATCGGCGCATTCTATCCTCATGCGCATGTAGTGAGCCCATTAATTTTGTTAAAGTTAATACCGATAAATCTTTAGATTCTTCAATTGCAGCCACTATATGATCATACTTAATAGGAAGACTCCGTAATATTTTTTGAATGATTTTCTTGTCTTCAATTGTATCTCCATAACTTCTTATTTGATTAATTATATTTGAGACCCGATTAAAAAATATTTCAATCGACTCATCTACCTTCATCAATAACGTGTCAAAATCTCTCCACAAGGATTGAAGTTTAATGGAGATTACCTTGTCGGAGCCCTTGTATGCATTCTTCAAGATATCCCAAGCCACTTTCGCCGTTGTTGCGACCATGATCCTTGGAAATATGGGTCTCGTAACCCCTTGTTGCATGTATGACAACGCCTTTGCATCATTCCTCCGATTCTCATTATACTCCTTTTTTCTATTGTTGTCCCAAACTCCAATTCGGCAGCATCTCAGGGTTGCTCATAACCATTTTCTATCAATTCCCAAAGACCCTGTGGTATGTATAGAGTCTTCATTTGGATACTCCAAAACTCATAGGCCTCCCCCTCAAATATCGGGACCATGGAGGAGGTGTAATTAAAGGTTGTAAGGTTTTGGGTATTGATTGAGGTCATTGTCGTAGGCTTGGCCTAAATTGGCTCTGATACCAAATGTTGGAATTTAGGTGAATGGATGGCAATGGTAGATGAAATTGGAATTTAATAAATGGTTTTAGAATTGAGAATGTTAGAAATAAATTGGGCAATCTAATTTAATGTGGAAATAGATATTGGAGGAGAAAACATTAGTATTTGGCTAGAAGATTGGGAAAATAGTTTTTGTAGGAACAAAGGTTAATTGAAGGATATAATGATGGCTTTACCTAGGAATAATAGTGGACGGATAGACCGAGGAGAAATAGATGTTTGGAGGATAGTTTATGGAAATGGCATTATTCTCATTATTATTACAAAGGGTTAATTACATCTAGACCCCTTCCGAGTTTAGTATATTACAATTGGACCCCTATTAGTTATTTTATTACAGTTTGACCCTTTCTAAAATTTCGAAATTACTAAACGGTGAAGAAAATGTACGATTCCGTTAAATATTTCACGTTATATTCCAAATAATTGCGTTATATTCCAAATATTTGTGAAATGACCATTATGTTTGGTTCTAAGATCATGTTTTATAAAAGTAGGAAAAAAAATCACGTTTTTTTAGATAAATAAACTGTTAAACAAACAATTATTTTACAATTATTTTGAATATAATGGTTATTTCACAATTATTTGGAATATTCCGTGAAATATTTAACAAAATTATATCTTTTCTTCATCGTTTAGTAATTTCGAAATTTTAGAAGGGGTCAAACTGTAATAAAATGACTAACAGAGGTCCAATTATAATATATTAAACTCGGAAGGGGTTTAGATGTAATTAACCCTATTACAAATGTTGCATTGTACATATTTATAGATAACAAACCGACCAACAATGTCGGTATTAGCCACTTGCTAATCTAAGACATTTTTATAATTATGTGGCTAATTAATATTGACTTATCTAGACTCATCTATCTCTAGATTAATCCATATTTTATAGTTGTATTATTTGACTAATTAGCTAATCTAGACTAATCTAATATTAATAATATTTATCTAAACTAATCTAGATAATTCTATCTTAATTGACTAATTAGATATATGTTGACAATCTAAATTAGTCTAATATTTATAAGATTATCTACACTAATCTAGATATGTCTAATAAATATTTTTGATAAATACATTATTATTTTAATACTCTTATAGATCCATGTGCAGGTGTTTCCATTCCTTGCTATATGGATAATTTTATTTCCCAAACCATATTTAAAAAAACTTATTGTTCAGGACGATGTCTCAAGTGGGAGCTTCTCAAATCTCAAGCCCCTTGATGTCCCCTAACTTCTATAATTTCTCGTAAAATACAACACACAAGCACAATTCTTGGCTCCAATTCTTTATTCGAATTTCGAACCATGTCACATCCAATAATCGGAGAGGTAGTTTCTACCCTTCACAAATAAATAAAACAGAAACAAACCTACAAATAGATAAATAAAAGGGAAAATATCATTTTTCATCCTCTACAAAACCATTTTTTGATTTTGATTCTGAACTTTTCACTTTTCTCACATTGCATCCTCTATGTTTCACAAAATCTCAATTTTAGTCCTTTCACTAACTGATGTTAAATATTGAACGGAAAAAGGCGCGTGTCAATCACACTCCACTCACATTCATTCGGGGCGCCTGAGTGACACGCGCTTTTTTCTGTTAAAAAATTAACGTCCGTTAACTAAAGGACTAAAATTGAGATTTTTTGAAATATAGAGGATGCAATGTGAGAAAAGTGAAAAGTTCAGAACCGATACCGAAAAATAAAATTTGTAGAGGACGAAAAATGATATTTTCTCTAAATAAAATCTTGTAAACGCTGTAAGACACGTATAAATAGCCGGGCATGTGGTAATTGGTATGCCCTTTACCAGATTCCCATTTCACAATAATTCAACATAATAATCAAATCTTCTGACTTCTTAAGACAAAGACAGTGCACATGGCCAATTTGCCCTTTTACTAATATATTACATTACCTTTCTGTTCAACTACAAACTACAATATCTAACTTCAACTTCAATGCTTACAACAATCCCACACGGCCACACCACTCAATATGTTGAAGTGTTGGATTAACCGCATTTGCTGTATCATGTATGTGAAAAAGCTTTAACTACGCCAATGGCGACAAAGGAATCCCAACCGAAAACCAACATACAAGTAATTGCCGGGTTTCTGACTTATCAGTTTCCATTCTCTCTCTGCCTGTCTTCATTACAGTGAGAGAAACTGAAGTAATTTGAAGGGCGATTAAAAGCCCATAAGATCAACCGTCTGAGAAGAGCGGAATTTTTGATTCATCGAGGGATTAAGGTATGGTCGAAAATTTCTCGAGATTTTCCGTCAGGTGTCATCGGAGGGCTCAAAGTGCAATCTTGAGCATCATCTCTCTCTCTCTCCCACTGTGTTATTCTTGTGATTTATTCTATTTGGGTAGATCTGTCGATATTTGTATGGTGTTTCTGCTTAGTTAATCTGTTTGTCAATTGCTCATATTGTTGATCTTGTTCATGCTTTTGGGATAGTTGGAGAGTTGGGATTATTTGGAACATTCTGGGTTATTGTTGCTTACTCATTATCCAACGGAGATTTAAGATTTGCTACTGTTCTTGCCCCTTTTGAATATCTAACGAGCTTTGTCAATGTAACATCCTCTTAGATTGAAATTGATTGCTCTTTGCTGGATGCTGAGTATTAGTGCTGTAGTGCATCAGAGGCTTCTTATGATTTACTGATTCCCCCGACTTATTGCATTATCAATTCTTGATATTTCATTCTTCGCTTTGGTTGGATACAAACTGATTCCTATTGAACTTTGTTATGTGCTAATATTATACTTTTCCTCGCCTAAAGGATGAACACGAAGCATTGCCACCTCGCTCAGAAATGATAACAGCGGCAACCTCAGCTGCAGCGATATCTGCTGGTCCCCATGGGATTGAAATTGCCGTTGAATTTAAGCCTGTTGAAAGGCCGACTGAGCCTCTTGATAACGATCAACCAATCCAGTGTCCTTTGCCAGAGCCTTTCATTCTTAATGTCAGCTTCAATATATGGAAATGGATATTATGATGCAACTTTTTGAATATTAATTTTCAGATTGGACTTCGGAAACTTCACTTCTACCTGATTAATTTTCAGATTGGACATTTGCACCAATGAGTCAAATATTTTTATTTGATTATTTACCGTGCTAAAAGTATCTAGCTTTGTTTCTATGATGATCAGGATGGAAGAATATGGAACGAGAGAGTGTCTTCCGGTGGGCAAAAGAGGGCAGATACGCAGCCTGTCAGCAGGAGCTAATCAAAGGGGATGAACCTGAGAGTACTTTTTCAAGAAAACCTCTGGCCCCTTCTGACGTGGCCCCATCCAGGTACAACCACGCTGGCGACGCGTGGACCACTCTCCGCGAGACACGTCGGGTGGTGGACCGGTCAAAGACGCTACATAAGCCCCCCAATCAGCCACGTCAAACGGCCAAGCCCTTCGCATAGACAAAAGCTGACCACTCAACCGTGTCGACTCGACTGTCCTCAGGAATAGTCGAAACACCATCGACTATGACCAAGGCAAGTCGGAGAGTTTTCGACCGCGTGTTTCCTAGGTCGAATTGGGGTCGACCATCCCGGGGCCCACTCCGCCGTTTCCAGCATTTAATGAGGCCTGACAGGCCGTACGAAGCAGTTGGCGCATTAAATGTGCCTGCAAGTCGCACTGTTCAGGTAATCATTACCTTCATAGGTATAAATACCCCCCCCCATAAATGCCATTTAACACACAACTACCACATTAAAAGCGCACAAGTCACTCGATAAGCTCTCAGCTACTCGACACTAACTTGAGCGTCGGAGTGCCGACAAAGGGAATCACCCCTCCCGTCCCTTGTCGGTCCGGAGTTTACGTTTGTCTTTTCTCCCCAGGTCAATTCCATTTCGAGCTCTTCCACAATAACAAATCTCAAGTGAATCGAGTCGATCAAGCCAGGTCATCTCCACGTCATCAACCCGGATTCGACACGATCATTTTGGCGCCGTCTGTGGGAAGTCGAACGAGAAGTCGAAAGCAAATGGAATTACGCAGTCATCGTACTTTGGGGGGTGACATCCCCAATACGGAAGCCCAGCACAGAGTGGACGGGCCAAGTCATACCTCGAGGCGACCTGGGGCCGAGATGATGATCGCCCCTGCCCCCATGGTCTACGCAACTTCCGATCTGGACACCTACCTAGAGAAGTGTCAGGCCGAAGCGATAGCGGCGGCAGCCGAGGGAAGAGCCCCAGTCTTCCCAGAGAAGCCTCAAGCAACGCCGGCAGCCCCGCCGATGGGCCAGCATCCATACTACTACGGTCCTCCCGCTCATTACGGATATCCGCCCCCTCCCCCTTGGGGGTATCAACCCGGCCCTTTGATCTACCCTCAAGATCCTTATGGCATGCCCCCACCGCCTGGTCAAAACCAGCGGCAAGGGGCAGGTCACGAACCCCAACCGACCGAGGTGTTACCTCCTGACCAAGAGGCCCAATCGACTCGGCGCCCAGGGAAGCGCCCAGTCGATCAAACACATCAAGGTACCAAGTCAAGAACCAAGGGAAGGGGAGAAGAACAAAGGACCGCCCGAGGGTCAAGGGAGGCGAGGGAATCAAGGAGCCCCTCTCGTCGAGACAAAGAGCAGCAACCGAAAAACTCCAGGGTATTCGATCGACTGGGGGCTAGGGCTTCTCCCGAAGCCCCCAGATTGTCGAACCGAGGACTCCCTGTGGGGCGGAAGGATTTAAGGCATCGTTTGCCTCGGAGGGGAGATGCCCCCCAGCGGTCCAGACATGGTAAAGCTCCCTCTCGAGTCGAGGATGACGAGGAAATATCCTACAGCAATCAGTCACCATCACCCAAAAGGAGGTCGACCCATCAGTATCGTAGCTCTCGCGAAGTGCGATCCCCCTTTTGTGAAAGGATCTTGGCGGCCATGGCCGCAGATAAAATGCCCACCAACCTCCCAACGTATAACGGCGTGTCCGATCCCGAGCGACACGTAGACCGCTTTGAAATTGAGATAAGTATGTTCGGCCATTCGTCCGACGTGAGAGCCAAGATTTTTGCCACCACTCTTGTCGAGTCAGCCCAGGACTGGTTCTCAAGGCTGACTCCGAGAAGTATCCAATCATACGATGAGCTAATAGAGCGCTTTGTGGCTCATTTCTCCTCGGTAAAAGGCGACAAGTTACCGGCCACTTACCTCTACAACATAGTGCAGAGAGAGGATGAGACCTTGAGAGACTTTTTTACTCGATTCTCTCGAGCGGCGGTACAGGTTCAATCCCCGAGCATGGACATGGTTATACCAACCATCCATGCAGCATTAAGAGACCGGGAGTGTGCTCGACACATTGTCCGGAAAAATCCCGCCTCGATATCTAAATTACTAGATATCGCCTCCTCTTGGATGAGGGTGGAAGAGGTCGAGCTGGCACAGAGAGGGGCCGCAAGCCGTAAATCTGAAGCCGTCCGGCCCATGAAGGTTGAGCTCAAGAAGGATCAAAAGAATCGAGCCGACCACACCTCCGGAAGCAGCTCCAAAAAGTACTATACGCCGTTAAACCGGTCGATTGAGGAGATTTACAACATCGCAAACAAAAAGCTGTTCAAGAATCCCAAAGCCATCAAGGAAACTCAGAAGAACCGGGATTCGGGAAAGTTCTGTCATTTCCATCGACAGTCCGGACATAACACCTCGGAGTGCTTTGCCTTGCGGGATGAAATCGAAAGACTGATTAAGGGAGGGGAGCTTCAAGAGTTTGTCAGGAGGCTAGATGAGTTAGCCGTTCGAGCCGATGATCGCAGCCCGGCCCGACGAAGGGAGGCTAAACCCCCAACCGAGAGGGATGACCATAACCTCCCCTGCCTTGGTCGAATCGACATGATCGCCGGCGGGCCAGCTGGGGGCGACACCAAAACTTCCCGCAAAAGGACCCGCAGAGAAGCCCAAAGAAACTACTACGGACCCCACGAGGTGATGGAGATCGAGTCGGGTAGAGAGTGGGCGGATCAGGATGTTAGTTTTAGCAACAACGACCTAGTCGGCATGCCACCACGGGAAGGCGATACGCCTAGTTGTCCGATGGTGGTTACGCTCGACGTGGCCAATTATGTTGTATCAAAAACCCTTGTTGATAATGGAAGCTCTGTAAATATTATTTATCTCTCGACTCTGAATCGCATGAATCTCGCCAAAAGTTTGAATTTGGAGCCTCTCAAAACCCCTTTGACAGGGTTCGGAGGGTCCGAGGTATACCCCAAAGGTCGAGTCCGACTGATCACCTCCATGGGAACGCTCCCTAAGAGGACGACTCTCGAACTGGAATACCTTGTAGTCGACCAGCCCTCAGCATATAACCTCATTTTAGGGAGGCCTGGATTAATCGATTTCAGGGCAGTCATTTCCACTTACCACCAATTAATTAAGCTCCCTACCCCCGCCGGGATAGGCGAATTAAGGTGCGATGTGCCCGTGTCCTGGGCTTGCTATTCGATTTCCATGGAAAAGGTGAAGCTGCCCGATCGCCGGATCGTCCCCGTTTTGGGCCTACCTGATGGAGAAGAGGATCAGATCGAGGATACGGAAGCTCTTGGCGACGAGCCCATCCGCAAGTCAAAGAAAGCTAAGAAGCAAAAAGTCTCGGATAATCGACTCGAGGCATCCACTCAAACAATGGAAGTCGAGCTCCTTCCGGGACAAAGAGAGAAGATCACCCATGTGGGGCTCCCCGAGCCGGGGAAGGAGCACGAGCAAGTACTCCTAATTCAATTTCTTCAAGAGAATGCCGATGTCTTCGCATGGAGTGCCAATGATTTGGTAGGGGTCGATCCCTCCGTGATCATGCATCACCTCAATGTCGATCCATCTTTCAAGCCAGTCAAGCAGCGGTTGCGAACCCAAAACACCAGAAGGAATGAAATAATTGAGGAAGAGGTGAACAAGCTTTTGGATGCTGGATACATCACGCCTGCCACGTATGTCGACTGGCTTTGCAATGTTGTTCTGGTGGCTAAGTCAGGAGGGAAGTGGCGTATGTGTAACGATTTTACAGACCTAAATAAAGCATGCCCGAAGGACCCTTATCCCCTCCCCAATATCGACCAGCTAGTCGACTCGACCGCGGGATGCGAACTAATGAGTATGATGGACGCCTTCCAGGGTTACTATCAAATCTTCATGGCACCCGAGGACGAAGATAAGACCGCTTTTATAGTGGTGAAAGGTGTTTATTGCTTCCGAGTGATGCCCTTCGGACTCAAAAACGCGGGGGCTACATACCAGAGGCTGGTCAACCGAATCTTCGAGGAAGAGATTGGTAAAACCATGGAAGTTTACGTTGACGACATGATTGTAAGGTCGACACTGTCGAGCAACCACCTCGCCGACCTAGCGAGATCGTTCAAGTTGCTCAGGCAGTACAACTTGAAGCTCAACCCAAATAAATGCACGTTCGGGGTATCAGGAGGAAAGTTCCTTGGTTACATGGTCAGCCAGAGAGGGATCGAGGCAAACCCCGAGAAGAGCGAGGCGATCCGCAACCTGTCCAGCCCGAAAACAATTCGAGAGGTACAATGTTTAATTGGGCGAATTATTTCTCTTAACAGGTTTATTTCCAGGTCGGCCGAAAAGAACCTTCCTTTCTTCAAAATCTTGAGGAATGTTAAGGAATTCAAGTGGACCGAGGAATGCGACCAGGCTTTCGAAGCGCTGAAAAAATACCTCGAATCACCCCCACTCCTAGCTAAGCCAAGACAAGGAGAAATCTTGTACCTCTATATGGCCGTGTCGGACGAAGTGATCAGCTCGGTCTTGGTCGCTGTAAGAGAGAGGAAGCACCTGCCGATCTACTATGTTAGCAAAATTTTGCATGGGGCAGAGACACGATATTTAGAGATCGAAAAATTTGCCCTTGCTCTAGTGCACACGGCCAGAAGATTGAAGCCGTATTTTCAGGCCCATAAGATCATCGTGCTCACCGATCAACCCCTCAAACAGGTGTTGTCCAAACCAGACAGCTCGGGTCGACTTGTGAAATGGTCTGTCGAGTTGGGCCAGTATGACTTGTCCTACAAACCGAGGATAGCATACCAAGCCCAAGTCTTGGCAGACTTTTTGGTCGAAAAGCAACCTCTGGCCCCGCTCAAAGGAAATGCGTGTCAATGGACTTTGTCACTCGATGGTTCATCGACCTCATCCGGGGGAGGTGCGGGTGTGTCATTGAGAAGTACCGACGGTGATGAGCTCGACTTCGCCATCTGCCTAGACTTCCCAGCCACAAACAACGAGGCCGAGTACGAGGCGCTCTTAGCAGGCATGAGAATCGCTAGAGAACAAGGCATTGAGAGTCTGGCGGCTTTAACCGACTCACAGTTGGTCGCCAGCCAATTTGCTGGGACTTATGAGGCAAGAGAGGAATCGATGGCCAAATATTTGAAGAAGGTCAAGGAATGGGCCGCGAGATTCAAAAACTTCAGACTCGAGCAGATACCAAGGGAGGAGAATGAGAGAGCCGATGTCCTCTCCAAAGTGGCCAATGGCCTCAGGGGAACAAGGGATAGGTCGATTACATTCCTCACAGTCACAGCTAGATCAATCGAGGAAGAGGGAGTGCCGGTACACAGCATCGACCCTGTCGAGCCGTGTTGGCTAGACGATTTGGTCCTACATCTGAGGGACCGCTTCTTGCCCGAAGACAGAACAGAAAGGCGCCGATTAATAGCCCGGGCAGCAAGCTACTCACTCGACACGGAAGGCGTGTTATACAAGAGATCTGTCAAGGAACCGGCCAAGAGGTGTCTAAGACCCTCCCAAGCCAAGGAGGTCCTCGAAGAAGTACACGCCGGATCCTGCGGAAACCACTCAGGAGGCCGAATACTCGCCAAGAAAGTCACTCGGGCCGGCTACTACTGGCCGACTATCCTGCGAGATTCGATCAATCTGGTAAAGAGATGCCCCAGTTGCCAAAAACATTCGAACCTCACCCATCAACACCCAAGGGAAATGACCCCGATCGACATTTCGTGGCCCTTTGATCAATGGGGAATCGACATTGTGGGGCCTTTTCCCCTCGCCCCAAGACAACACCAATTCGTCATTGTCTGTGTGGAGTATTTCTCTAAATGGGTCGAAGCAGCCTCTGTCCCTAAGATCACCCATACTGTAATGACTCGATTTTTATGGAAAAACATCATATGCCGGTTCGGGGTGCCAAAAACTCTGATCTGCGACAATGGCCCTCAATTCAGGAGCAAGATGTTCAAGACTTATTGCTCCAAGTATGGCATCAGCTTGCGTTTCACCTCGGTCGGCCATCCTCAAGCCAATGGCCAAACCGAAGTCACCAACCGGATAATCGTGCAGAATTTGAAGACCCGACTCGACGGGAGCAAAGGGGCTTGGGCCGAGGAATTAGATGGTGTCCTTTGGGCCTATCGAACCACCCCTCGAACCGCTACCGGGGAAACACCATTTTCAATGGTCTATGGTTCCGAGGCGGTGGTCCCCGCCGAGTTGGTACACCAAACTGATAGGGTGTCCCATTATCAACTCGATCACAACCAAGAGAATCGACAATTCGATTTAGACATGATTGAAGTCTCAAGAGATCGGGCTTTCCATCGGATGCAGCAGTATCGAGCCGCGGTGGCCAGAAGCTACAACAAAAAGGTCCGTCATCGAGGGTTCCAAGTCGGTGATCTTGTCCTGAAACGGGTCGACGTAACGAAACATGTCGGAAAGCTTGACGCCAACTGGGATGGTCCTTTCCGAGTCTCAAAGGTCGGAAAAAACCATGCCTACCACCTCGAAGAAATGAATGGCAATCCTGTACCTCGATCATGGAACGCCCACAACCTTAGGGCTTTTTATGTTTAAGAAGATGTAGTTTCCGATTTGAAAGCCAATAAAATTCGAGTAGTTTTTTTCGACTTAAAAGGTTATCATATCCTTAATGGGTTAAATAGCCTAATCGATATCATCGACTAGATTCATCTCTTGAAATCAGCCTAACTGCTTGACGTCCTTCTCACAAGGGGCTAAAGCAATTTATATTGTCGACTTAAGAGTATTGTTTGATTTGAACATGCATGCCCGAAAATGCTAATTCGAATTGAAACTTGAAAGGAAAATTCATTGATAAATATGGAACAATAACATTTGGATTTTTCAACGGGAGCATTGTTCGACCACTATGGGTCGACCTAATACATGTAAAGTTCAAAGTCTGAAATAAGGGAAAAATTACATCAACAAGAAACGGTGCAGAAAATCAAGAGGCCTAATCTACTTCTTCGTTGGAGGGAGCGTTCGCGGGTTTCTCGAAGAAAAGCTCTGGGAATATCTTAGCGTGGTTCAGAACCATAGGATCGACCCCTTGGGGCATCCGACTGACTTCTTCCTCGATTCCCCCAACTATCGACTGTGCCAAGGGGATGGCGAACCCGAATTCGTGCTTCGACCAGTCCTCCTCGGGATCTTCCGCAGTTTGCTCAGTCTGCGGACGCGGATCTGGGCAGAGGAGGCCAATCTTGGTCGTATCATACCCGACCGGTAGATATCCCTCTGCGCGACATTGGGCCAAGCATAGCTCGAACCCTTCCTTCATGTCAGAAATCCCGAAGGTGGCGGTCGATCTCTTGAAGGCTGCCGACTTCATGAACCGGTAGGCCCCGAATCGCTCCGAGTCGGCGACGATTTGATCATAGACTCGTTGGCATCGCTCGATGGCTTCCCTGGCCCCTTTCACCTCTCCGGCCGATTCCCCTTCTCTGAAAGCATTGAGGGTCTTCTCGGCCTCTTTGTCGAGTTTCTGGAGAGCCTCGAGCAATTCCTGCTTCTTGGCCTCCAGCAACTTCTTAGTTTCTTCAAGGGCCCTCTCTGCCTTCTCCTTCCCCAGGGTCGCCGCCTTTACACTCGAGCCGAGCCCCGCCTTGTCTGTTTCCAGCTCCTGCACCCTCCTCTTCAGACTTTCGACCTCAGAGTCGATTCCTGCCTTGGCCTCCAGCCGTGACCTCCCCTCCTTATATATTTGAGCCCTCCGACTCATATGATAGACATCCTGAGCAAGCTGCAACACGAAAAGAAAAAGGGGATTGATAGTCGAACTTAAAACGAATCGATAAATGGAGAAGTGCTCGGATTCTTACCCCGATAATCTTCACCGCGGCCGACATCTCCAGCTCCACCTCGGACATCTTCCATCTCGACTCATGGTCGACAGGGAGTTGGCAGCAGTGGTACACCGCCCCGGTAGCGCGGTTGTCCCTAGGGACCGACCCAATCCTTCGAGGCCGCCCGTCTTCCCCGATCATCTTGTAGCCCCCTGGGAGGTGCGGCTCGGATATCTTGAGCATTTTGAAGAAATCGGCCAGGTCCTCTGCCGGGGGTTGAAATGGAAGATGGGTCAATCGGACAGCCTCTGTAGAGAAAGGGGTCGGCGCCTTTTCGGTCCCTGAAGGAGTCGATGGGATCGAGCCGGTTGAATTCGTGCCTTTTGACTGGCTCCCCCCAGCGCTTGTGTCAATGTTTCTTGCCGGCTTGGGGTCCCTGTCCTTTTTCGACCTCTTCCTGTCGGGCTCAGGAAGAGGGGCCTTGTCTTTCCTTTTCTGGGTTTGCGGCGTGGGGCTCGGCTCTGCCCCGGTCTTATCCGCTCCCCTCGGTAGAACGGCATCTACGGTCTTGTGGGGCTGGGCCACCTCGGCCGCTTTGACCAGAGCATGCTTGGCCGCTAGCTCTTCCATGTCGGCCCTCATCTTTGCCAAACGACTCATGATGACTTTATCTGAAAAGAAGAAAAGTGAATGTTATAATCGACTAAAAAGATAGCTGTATTTCTGAATTTAAAACGGTCAGTCTGACTCGACCACGCGATTTACCGGGGTCGAACGTCCGACTCATACGGCCGGGGGCTAAGCCAAAATCAACCAGTACTTTATTCTCGATCAGCTTCTTGCAGTCGAATTGGCCGAGGGATAACATGTCCCGTATGAAAGTATTGGACCACCGGGTAGCTGCCACCGGCAACGTCGAGCTCGGCCTCCAACACCACATCCTGTTCCATAAGTTCGGCCAGCCCGACTCGCTCTCGACGTACACAAACTGGTGTTTCCAGGATTGTCCATTTGAAGAGGTCGGAGAAGTGGTGAGTTTGCGTTTCTGTTTGAATGAAAGCTGCACGAACCCATAGCCCGATCCGGACCCTTCCTTGGTCACGCTCACATTAAAAAGATCCTTGGCGACCCCAAGCATGGGGATCCCGAAATACTTCATCAGGACTCGGATGCCGTTAAGCATCGCATAACCATTCGGCATTAACTGGACCGGGCTGATGTTCAAATGGTTAAGAATGTCGAGGATGTCATCGTCGATAGGAATTCGAAACCCTGCCTGGATCATCTTCCAGGTTACGGTGATGCAGTTTCCCGGGGGGTCGGTCATGGATTCCCCACTTCGAGGTCGAACTAAACTGTATCCTCCCAGCTCGACATCTCCCCCAAATAAAATCTCTCGCATTTCCTCGAACATCTTGGCCGACACTTTACTTTCGACTATCCTAGGGTCCTTATTCAAAGTCCGGCTAGGGGATTTCCTACCGTAAGGGATACGTATGCTCCCCTCTTCTTGGCTATCCGAGGTTGACGGCCCCACATCCCCTGATCGACTCGCAAATCCCGGTCCGAGTCGCATCCCAATCGGTGGGATCGCCGTTATAGGTTCCGCGGAGGCTACGGGACCCGAGGGAGAGGCTGACTCTCTGTCCTCCGAGTCCCCTGATGCTTCTGACACCTCTACCCTACCGGAGTCCTGCGATCTAACCGACTCCTCCTCACTCGACGTCGAAGAGATCGACTGTACATCGTCCCCAGGGCCCGGGATCTTATCTGACAGATCTGAACTAGTCGAAGTAGAAGAAGAAGTCATCCCACCGCTTAACAGTTCTTCGACTGGATTCCCTTGAAGTTCGCCTTCTCCTTGAAATAAGGGTTAAGGTTTTTCGTGTCAGGGACCGAGTCGAAGGCGATTCGAGATGGGGTTCTTCTCACTCGACTCCAGACTCCAACAAACAAAAATAAAGAAACTAAAGCAATAAGAGAGAAAGAAGTTGAGTCGAAGAAGGCTTACCGGGAAATTTCGTGGATGATTTGGTCGACTCGAAGTATCCGGAAGCTGTTCTCGACAAGCTCTAAAGGGCTCGAACTGCTCTGAAATTTCTAAAGATGTGAAGGGTACAAATGAAGGCCGTAAGGGGCTATTTATAAAGGTTAAATTGGGCGGGAAAATCGAAGGCGAACCGTCGCCATCATTGCGCATGGGGCCCACTTCTCGAAAACTGAAAGGACGCTGCCACGTCATCGTGGCACCGCCTTTCCGGGGGCTAATGACGTGGCCCCATCCAGGTACAACCACGCTGGCGACGCGTGGACCACTCTCCGCGAGACACGTCGGGTGGTGGACCGGTCAAAGACGCTACATAAGCCCCCCAATCAGCCACGTCAAACGGCCAAGCCCTTCGCATAGACAAAAGCTGACCACTCAACCGTGTCGACTCGACTGTCCTCAGGAATAGTCGAAACACCATCGACTATGACCAAGGCAAGTCGGAGAGTTTTCGACCGCGTGTTTCCTAGGTCGAATTGGGGTCGACCATCCCGGGGCCCACTCCGCCGTTTCCAGCATTTAATGAGGCCTGACAGGCCGTACGAAGCAGTTGGCGCATTAAATGTGCCTGCAAGTCGCACTGTTCAGGTAATCATTACCTTCATAGGTATAAATACCCCCCCCCATAAATGCCATTTAACACACAACTACCACATTAAAAGCGCACAAGTCACTCGATAAGCTCTCAGCTACTCGACACTAACTTGAGCGTCGGAGTGCCGACAAAGGGAATCACCCCTCCCGTCCCTTGTCGGTCCGGAGTTTACGTTTGTCTTTTCTCCCCAGGTCAATTCCATTTCGAGCTCTTCCACAATAACAAATCTCAAGTGAATCGAGTCGATCAAGCCAGGTCATCTCCACGTCATCAACCCGGATTCGACACGATCACCTTCTAACCGGGTTATTCTGCCATCAATGAGTGCCCCTGAACATAATATTCTAAATTTACTTGACGAGTGTAATTCATCTGGAATATAAGCTCAGAGTAACTTTTATATGTGGGATCGTTTTCTCTTTCTTCTTTTACATAATTAAGTGCTTTATAAATGCTTGATGATGTTCCATTTATCATTTTGTTAGCCTCGATTTCTTCCTATTACTTGTAATTATTTCTTCAAGGATAGGACAGAATGCGGACTTTGTTGTGTTTCTCTTCAAGGATAGGACAGAATGTGGAATTCATTGTGTTTAACTGAGTTCCTGCGATAGGCATGAGTGATAAATCCGGAATCTGGAAACTAATAATCGAGTACATAATTTCCTCCAGAGTATGAAGCGTACAAATTTGAATTTTGGTTTATTTTAAGGTACATCTGATGGATGATCTAATTGATGTCGAGTCACAGTAATTAGATGAGTTTCTTTTACATCAACGGAGGGGCAAAGTGTTACTAGAGTAAATGTTTACAGTCCATTTAAGACATTTTGAAAGGACTAATCAATAAGAATTCTCCATTTAAGGGCGATGTCAATGTGCACAAACAAAACCTTTGTAGGTAAGTTTAAATCCTAATTCCTCTCAACTTAGGCATTCTATTTGGGCATGTTCTTATTGCCTTAATCGGATATTTTGGTTACACTTAGATCTTTGCATATGTTTGAACTCCGTGACTTTTGTTTATGCAATTGTACCCTTCTTTACGTGAATTTGTAACTTGTGTGTTGATTGTTGAATGCATGTTGATTGTCAATTGCCTTGTACTTGATCCGTGTTTTCTAGTCACTTATTCAGGTTTTGAAAGCTTTGCTAGCACGTTGTCGTGTCTTCATGTGACCAGGGAGTTTTTCTTGAATTTTAATTCTTTCACTTGTATGAGGACATTGCAAAGTTTAAGTGTGGGGGGAGTAGTACAGAGTTTAGTTGAATATTTGCATGATTAGATGTTTTGTTACACTTGGGAGTTGTCAGAAATTGAGTAATTATGAAAATTTTCCCTGTTTTGAACTTTTTCTTCGAAGTTTGATTGTTGAGCTTTTGCTAGAACGTGTTAGGCTATTCGAATTGAGGAAATTTGCATGAGACTTGATGATTTAGTGTGTTAGTATGCCCTCTTATTTTGCGCACTTTTCGAACATGATAATGTACTTTGCTTAGGAAGGTGAATTGATGATTTCTGAATGAAGTCTAAGATTTGATTAGCATGCATTCTAGTCCTATTGAGGCGAAATTTTGAGTTAATGAACACATCTGAAGTTTTCTGGAACTGAAATTTCCAAATGTACTGACCTCTAATTAATTAACATTGGACTCAATTTCTGTGAATATGTGACAGCCGATATTTAAATTTTCCATTTACAAGATCACAAACATTAAGTTTGGGAATGTAGGCGAGGTTCCAGCAGTCCCCTTGTTCTCTTTTCTCATTCAACACTCTCTCCACAAATTCCTCTGCCATATCAACAAATTCCACAAATTCAAGATTTGTCAAATGCTGGATGCCCACAGGTACCTCCACCATTAATTTGCAGCCGCACACTTGCAACTTACGGAGAAGTGGCATGGATCCCTTCTCTACCCTCACCCTTCTCAATCCTCTCATTCTGATTAGGACCAATTTCTTGAGCCTCCGGAAACATCCAGCCCTAAAACTCAAATCTTCCCCTTCATAAGCACAATCCATGAATATCTCCTGTAAATTGGGCAAATGTTCAAGACATTCAAGTAGATCCTCCCCTAATCTGCTCCATCTAAGAAGTATTCTCGTGAGTGCACTAAGACTAGGTATCCACTGTGGTATCTTTTGTAAACATCCACACAACTCAAGAGTTCGAAGAGATGGAAATGTAAAATGAGAAAGATCAGAATAATCCAAGTCAATCAACTCCTGTTCCTTAAATGCACCAATGCCCAGTGAACGTAGGTTAGTGAGCTTTGCGAGGGAAGAGCATAACTCCCTACAATCTTCTCTTCTTAGCTTTCTTATGTCTAATCTCTGCAATTGACTTAGTTTTCCTATTTCTCTCACTACTTTTCTGTCATCGGCATCTATATAGCAAAGCTTTTGCAAATGCACCAACTGTCCCACCTCATATGGAGCCTTAAAACTTTGTATATCATCAAAGGAATAGTAGAAAGCATTTCCATATTTATAAAAATACACCAAGAGATTTCGCAGTCGTTGGAGCTTTAGGATTTCAATGGGAAGTTTCGTCACCATGGTTCTCTTGAGATCTAATGTCTCTAATTTCCTTAGATTTCCAATTGATTCTGGGATGACCTTCACTTGTGTATCTCTTAGGCAGAGGAACTTGAGATGATACAATTTGAATACTTCACTGGGGATTGTATCCATTGGAGCTCGTCTTAAATTCAACACCTTCAACATCCTACAACCTCCACGCAATACCTTGTCTAACATTGGTAACCAATCTGAATCTATTGAGCCCATAAAGAGAAGAGAATGGAGATGCTCAAACTTGTAGCCGCCTTCTGTGAAATTGATACAACTATAAAGTGCTAGACGTCGAATTCTATCAGCCCATTGCATTTCTCCTCCACTATAAATGACTGCTATGTCCTGATCTTTAGCCTTTGAAATAACATACTCTCGGACTAGATCATGGATGCGAAAGTTTCTGAAATTTCCATCTATATTTGTTTCCACCACTTGTATCAGACTTCTATTCACCAGCTCATTTAAATAGCCCTCGGCAATTTCGGTCATGGTCTTTCCTTGTTTTGCCTCAACAAATCCTTCTGCTATCCACAAACGTATTATGGTAGCCTTCTCGATCACTTCATCTACTGAAAAAATACTTAGGTACAAAAAACAAGCTTTTAGATAGTATGGCAAGTCGTAAAAACTGAGGGATAATAATTTCGACATCCTTTGTTGATCATCTCCAACAATTTCAGAACCGAGGCAGCGATAGAACATTTCCCATTCATCCAATCTGTTATTCTTGGTAGCAAGAAGACCACCAATTACAACAATAGCAAGTGGCCAACCCTCACATCTCTTTAAGATGTTTTCAAAATTTTCCTCTAAATAAGGTGGACATGAGGATTTTCCTGGAAATGCCTTTTTGTAGAATAAACTCCTTGACTTGTCTTCGGATAAAGGTTTCAAAGTGTAGAGATGACCATTAGTCTCACTACAAGCAGCATTGCCGATGCTACTAAAGCGCGAGGTGATGACGATGCAACCCCGACCATGGGTTGTGCTTCTTGGAAATGCATACCTAACAGCTTCCCAGGCTTCGATTCTCCAAACATCATCAAGAACAATTATGTAGTTCTTATTTTGGAGAAAATTGTGAATGAACTCTCTCTTATCATTATCATCCATGGCTTCCAATCCTGGAGGTGGTGGCTGCTTGACTTGCTCCACTAGCTTTTTAATTATGTTTTCCAAAACAATTCCAACTTTGAAATACTCTAAAACAGTGATCAACGCACGATGTTCGAAATTCATCTGCACCAATGACGCATCATCATAAACATTTTTAACTAGAGTGGTTTTACCCACTCCTGCCATACCAACCACCGAAATCACTTTGAGTCCACATTCAATGGCTGAAAGCCACTTAAGAATCTGTTTCTTTGGCTTTTCAATGCCCACAACATCGACATCTTCCAATAGTAACGCATCGCCTCGACCATCATATGTTGTGTTCGTTGAATGGTCGGAGGTTGATCCTAAATGAGTGAGAGGATACCTCTGCGACAATGTCCTGTGTCTTTCAAAAGCATCTTCTAATTTGGATTTGATTGTTTTGATTTCAGAAGCTATCTGATGTCTAGCTTTCAGACTTTTCATTGAGGCATAGCAGTTTCTCAGACAGCCATTGAATCCATGTGCATCATGATGGCCAACTCGAAGCATGTAATTATCAAGAACATCTTCAATCTCATAGGCAATTGCTCGCATTTCTCCGATCCATACTTTGAGCAGGGGACCATATTCTTCTTTGGAATCTTCTTTGGAATCAGCAACTCTGAGGAAGGCTCGCATTTCTTCTAGCCTCCCATGAATGAATCCGACTTCTTTTCCAAGTCCTCCAAGCAGTTTTTGCTCTTCTCTGAGCAATACTGAAAGTTGGTTAAGCAAAAAGGATATGGCGCTCTCTGCCATCTTGTTTGGTCAAGGCCAATTTTGCTTCTGCAGCCTGTATGGAACAAAGTGTTTAATCTTCAAGCAATAAATCTCGGTAGAAAAGAAAAGATAAGTATCTGTATATAAGATTAATTTAATTTTAGGATTAAAAACATTAATGTAGAAATATTATTTATTTATTTATTTATACTTTCCTACAATGCATTACTTACTTTGTCTTTTTTTCCTGGTTTCAGTCTCTTATAAGATTATATATATATATTCTACGTGGTTTCATATATGATAAATCCGTTTTCATCTGTATAAAAGTTTTATGTCCATGTTTTTATAGTTCTTTGAACTTTTTTGTTTGTTTGTTTGGTTTTTGTTATTTATATCATATGTTTTTTTCGTTTTTGTTGGATTAATTTTTTATTTGTTTTGCTCTATTTTTTTTCCCTTTCTTTTTGCACTAAATTGATGAGATCAACGAATTCTAAGACTAAATTCATATCATTTATGTGATTGACAAAGTCCATTAAATTGTTTATTTTATTTTCCCCAATATACTCGTATCGTATGGTTTCGTAAATATATATTTTAATAGGAAAACTGTAAATTTGGAACAGTAACATACCCTATTTTGTATTTTTGGATTTTAATTTGACATTTCTGATTTTAGGGGCACATCAGCACAAAGATGGTATTTTGGGGAAAAAATAGGGATCCGGTTGGGATTTGACCAAAATTGCAAATGTTGGGAGTAAATGTCCCTAAAATCATAAATGCCGAATTAAAATCTAAAAATACAAAATGGGGTATATTACTGTCTCAAATTTGTAGTTTTCCTTATTTTAATGACCTCAGTATTCTTATGGCTTTCTTCATTACGTTTTTGAAAATTTTTATTCGTTTTGTTTGATATTCTAATGAATGATTATTTCTTAAAATATCAATTTTGATAATTCGTTATTTCGTCATCTTTATAATAGAATTTTGCTTCGAATTGTGCTTTAATTGATATTATTTTGAATGGAATTAATACTTTGTTGTTTATATTGTAGAGTTGGGACTTAAAGACGAAATTGGTGAAAATTTGATCATTTTATGAAGAAATTCTCGTAGAACGGACTCTGACTGAGCTTAGTGCTGCCGCTGACTTGATGCGGGCGAAATTTAGATGAATTGGAACAGTTTTGAAGTTCTGCATGCATGAATTCATGCAAAATGTTGGGAGTTATTTAGGCTGATGGTTGTTACTGGAATTGGGCTGCAAGTGTACCTTAGGCTTTTAATTGAAGACGGGTCCATTTGTGTGATTTGAGTTTTTTTCTGATGGGCTGCGTGAGTGTAGCATTGGGAATTTTTAGGTGGCCTAATTTGGCTTGACTTTCTTATTGGAATGGGCTGCACAGGTCTTTGGATTTAATTATTGAAGCCCAGGTTTGCGTCGGGCTTGGAGGACAAGAAACCTATTCGGATTTGCTTGAGGATTCCGAGACAGCCCTTTATATTTGTGGGGCAGCAGTCTTGAGGGGGGCCGTAACACTTTTGAGAGGCAGATTTCTTTGGACTTTGGGAGCAGAGTTGGAGACTTTGGATGCGACGTCCCGGAGCAAGATTTCGACATCACAGTTTTTCATCTTATATCACAGTTTTTCATTTCGACATCACAGTTTTTCATCTTAATTTAACTTTTTTGGCTGTCTACAATTATGTTAAAGAATTTCTGGTTTATTTTGATGTATTTTTACATTATGAGTAATTAAGTTTTCAATTATCTAGCTAGGTATTTAAATTCGTTTGGATATTGTGAGACCTAAATGTTTTTATTAATTCATGTTTATTCAGACATTTATCTTATCTCCGATTGTTATGTTTATTGTGATTAGACAATTTCGCGATAGTGAACGATATCTAGATTGTTTTAATTGCATAAGGTCATTCGTATGTTTAGTATGTATTTATTAGATGCATGATAAAAAGTGGTAAATTAGTGACAGAGTTTTAGGGATAGAATTCCGGGTTCACTAAGAGATTTGATAATCTAATTTAAATTTTGCGTGTGTCACGACTTGGCTGATTAGGGTGATGTTTATATTGTTCTTAAGGGTGCGAATTCATTAAATCCTTTTGAGTGTCTCTTAAGGTTGTGAATTTGTTATGGAAGATAACTGTCGAGAGTGTCTCTAGGTTATCCGATAAATTAAGTAAAAACGAGGTTGAATCGAGTGTCTCTATCAACTATAACCAATCTTTCTGAATAATTTGAATTTATCCTTGAGACAATGATCAATATAGCAATTTAGATAGTTTTCCCGACTTAATTCTTAAATAGTTTTCCCTCTGATTGATTTAATCCTACGTCATCTTGCTTGATAATTTTAATTAGTTTTTTTATTCTTGTTATTTTATTTTAATTGCATACTTTAGTTGGAATAATTCAAAAAACCCTCTTTTAATTGTTACTTCTCGTGAATTACTTGGAATTGATAGAAATAAGTAAACTAGTTTATGTCGATCCATCTGTTTGCATTGTTGAATAAAAATCTTATTTATTTTTTGATGGACTCGACACCTGTCAAATTTATCCTATTATGTGATGTTGAATATTTCTCACAAGAAAATTTTAATAAAAATTTTCTATTACCTTGCTCATGCGTCATAGTTTTGAGAATATTATATTTATATTTTGTTTTTTTTATTTTATATATGTATATATAAATTTTAATGGCTTCCTAGTTACTAAATTTTTTTCGGTTTGCTTATTTGGTAATCATTCAATATCCGACTTTCGGTATTTGGCTATTTGCCTTAAGCACGCGATGCAAACATACAAACACTGTGATATAGACAACATATAAAAATAGATACCGTATAACCGTAATACAATTTTTTTTAGTTTTTTATTTGAAAATTTTTCGATACGAAAATATTTTTTAAAAATATTAATATATTAAAAACTGCCCAAATTTTTGTTTGGGCTTTGCATGTTGTTACACAACTTTTGAATTTGTGACATCTTGTCGCTTAATCTTTTCTATTGTTGTGTTTTTACCCATAAAAGCATTTCCGACCGACTCAAATAAATCCGTTGAAATTATTTTTACTTCAATTCTCAATGATTTCTGTAGCCGTTTTTTAATCTCACACTAATAAATTACCTATCACACACTTTTCAAGTTCCTAACAAAAATTTTGAACGTTGAACTGGTTAAGGATCAAAGACAAATATGCGAGCCTAAGATAAAAGTATGAGTTGAATAATTAATGAGCGTACAAAATTTGCAAACGATGAAATAAATTTTAAATAACAAATTGATAAAAAAAAACCCGACAGAATACTTCTTTGATTTGGTGAATTGAATACATTGAATTATTAGAAGTAAATAATAGAAAGTACTAAAATCTTGACCAAAAAAGAAAAAAGAGAAGAAAGTATTAAAATAAATTTTATATCTAATATATTCATCAATTGTTTCTCGACCCAAAACAATCATTCCAAAAATTTTCATACTGAAAAGCCAGGTGTATATATAGAGTCTTGACTTAACTATCTTTAAAACATTTAGATAAACGAGATCATAATAATTTTTTGTTTAAAACATACTCTCCTTAAAATCGATTTATATATATTTAAATATTTTTCAGAAATATTATTTCTTCAATTGTATTAATATTTCTTCAATTATTGCTCCTAGATTTTAAGGTGTGAATGGTAATGGAGTTACTTTAAATCTTGAAAGCTAAAAAAATAATAACATTACTAAATCTTCACAGGTTAAAAAAAGGAATTTCCTACACGTAAATTAGCAGTGCAAACAAAATTGGTACATCATTAAATATTGAGAATTTCCTATTTCTGTTGTCACAATGAGCGCTGCTCCCTGTCACCACTACCACTCCAGCCCATCAGTCATTTCTACTACACTTGTTCTTAAAGATTTATTCATCCTTGTTACATCTGTATCTCACTATTCTTCCTTATTTCTGGCATTAGCTGTTGCCACCGGCATTGCAAATCCAAGGTTTAGTTTTATAATTTTTACAATAATGTTTCTGGTAAGAAAGTTTGAATCTCTCGTTACGAGGATTTACGTGTTTTTGGGTTTCTTGTTTTGAGAATTTCTATTTTTCATCTGGTCGTTTGCTAAGCATGCATTGCGTATGTCTCGACTTTAATTTCATTCTTGTTTTGTACTTTATTATGTTATATGATTGATTAATCATAATATTCTCTCTTTGAATTTGAAAACAATATTGAAAACATTTAAGAATTTCAATGATAAATTTTCCCATAGAAAATAGTAAAATTTGTGTTTTTCTACCGTAGACGCTTAATATGCTAACATATCACAATGGGCACTGGGGAAAAAAATAAATACCCTAAAAAACAGAACAAAAATCATAATTTGAGCAAGTTCATTGGGTTACCTCTGATATATAGATGTCAAAGATGGATGATGCGTAAACCAGTCTCTGAAATTGCTGTAGGAATTGCTCTTTTTAGAAACACCAAAGAAAAAGAGGACCAAGGTAAGGTGAATTTAGAGCGTTTTATATTTATATCACAAAACATGTTAAGGAAGAAAGCTAAAGGTGGTGCCTTCCTTCATACTTTTGTCCAGGAAATTGCTTCCTACTATGCCTTTTGTAATTAAAAATATCGACTAACTAATGCAAGATTAGATAAAATTAAATAAGACAAAAATGCCTAATCAATCATATCTAACACTTTCTTATATAATTGATTAATCATAATATTATCTCTTTGAATTCAAAAGAATATTGAAACTATTTAAGAATTTCAAAGATAATTTTTCCAAAAAAAAAAAATAGTAAAAGCTAGCAGGTTAGTTATTGATCCAACTCCCATATAAATAGGTTATAGAACTGAAAAAAAAATAAAAATTGATCCAACTGATCATAAGAACTGTATGTTTCTTCCCTAGATGCCTAATATGCTAACATATCACAACGGATGACACCTAATACCCTAAAAACAGAACAAAATTCATAATCTGAACAAGTTCATGAAGAGATTGGGTTACCTCTAATACGATGGATTATGCGTAAATCAGTCGCTGAAATTGCTGCATAAATTGCTCTTTTCAGAAACACCAAAGAAAGAGAGGACGAAGGTAAGGTGAATTTAGAGAGCTTTTTATTTATATTACAAAACATTTTAGGGAAGAAAGCTAAAGGTAGGTGCCTGCCTTCATGTCTTGTCCAGGAAATTCTTCCCTTTGCTTCCTACAGTGCCTTTGGTAATTAAAAATATTCCTTCATTATGTAATTATAAAATTTTATCAAATTAATAATATTCCTTTCGATGCCTTCCTTCGCACTTGCTTCCTTCAATGCTTTTCGTGACTAAATCACTAATCCTTCTTTATTCCATTGTAGGTTTACCTTTTTCTTTTGTGGTGCATTTTCCAGTGTAGATAATAAGGCAGTGATCCACCTTTAGAAAATTACAAGAACTCCCCCAAACATACGTAAACCTTGGCCCAAAAAATGTTATTACAATTGCGACTTTAAAATTAAATATTGAACAATTTGTGATGAGAGAAATTGAAATATGTTTTTGTAAACACTAAAGATGATGTCTTCAAAATTTATAAATTGATATCTAACGAGAAAGTTTTTGTTGTTTCTTCAAATTTTACAAGAAATTTTTGTAATTACGCCAAATATTGGTATATGCCGATATAATTATGTATTCTGTTTAATCTGTCTCTAATATTAAAATGTAACTTTTAATAAATTTTCAAATTATCTATCGTTATTTCTTTATTTATTAATACAGCCAATCATGCAGGAGCAAATCACTGTTTGAAATTTGAATTATGTAAACTCTTATAACTATTTATAAAAAAATTTCTGTAACATATACAATATATAAACAATAACCTATACAATATATAAACAAAAACCCATTTGCATTTAACTTTTTTGAAAATTGTACCAAAAAAATTTAATTAAGTGTTTCGCAATGACCATACAAATAAACAATTGAATACGAGGGGATTGTTTGAGAAAACCAGGAGAGTTATTGAGTTTTTTGCTTGGATACCCCCTGTGTTACGCCTAATTAGCACTCCGAACCCTGTGATTTGAAAATTCTCAAAGAAAACCTTGTGATTATATAAATTAGCACTGAAAACCCTGTGATTGTATTAAAGTTAGCACTCAAAACCCTACAACCATGGCTATAGGGTTTGAAATTCTAATTGAGTGCTAATTTATTACAATCACAGGGTTCGCTTTGAGAATTTTCAAATCAAAGGGTTCTGAGTGCTAATTAGGTATATCACAGGGTTTTTGTTGCAATAAACTCGAGAGTTATTTGATCTAGTGCCCATCTTTGGCTTTATTTTACCTTTACCAAAGCATGTATGTTTATAAATATTAAACAGAAGTGCTGGAGCACATCTAAAATAATAATTTTCCATTTAATTAGTTATTGAAAACAGGCAATATATCCAGGAAAAATTGACTCCAAGTAAAAAGGGGAAACAGGAAAAACATAATATTTCTACAAAGACGGGTTTGCAAATTGTAAATGGGTAGAAAATAGTTAGACTCATGGTCATATCTAAACAACACCCACTCTTTAAATTTAGATCGATATCCAACTCATAAACATACGTATGAAAATATTAGATTGGGTGTAGATATGAATCTGGATGATTTAGATAAAATATTTGGATACGTGTCTGGACATTTTATAATTTTATTGTCTACCTATTTATAGCCGCATACAAAGATATATAGGTTTATTAACTTAAGAATCCGTTTACTTGGCAATAAAATTAGTGTTTCCATCAATTTGTTCAAGGCCTTATATTAAAGCCAGGGCCTTAAACAATGTTAGAAAGTGTTGTTGTATATAGCAACTCCAAGGATTTGAAAGTGTTGGGAATGATTAAAATTATTATTTTGCACCTACTTTTTTGAGACAAATTACACTAAATGTCCCCCACGTTATTTCATAGATTTGGTGATTGTGTGAGGGGTTGTCTCTGCAATTAGAAAATATTTAAGACTTTGCCGTTGATGGAAGGTCAATTTGTATGGCTTATTTTATCTTTGCAGTTGCGTGGCCTTGTTTGAACACATTTTCCCCATATAGTGTTCGAACAAGTCAGGTAACTCTTGGAATGTAAGTTAAATTCTGCAATTATAAGTATTTTAATAGAATATTGTGTTTATCGGTCAACAAGCCACAATATAACAACGTTTCTGTATATAAGATCAACTGCTTAAAATCAATAAGGGGCAAAGTAGGAAAAGACGATTTATTACTTCTATAATTATAATTACATGGCCAAGTACGTAACATCTAAGGGCGCGTTTACTTTCGTAATTAACGCGTGTTTATGGGCTTTGACCCACGTTGACATCTGTTTACTTTAAATGGAGCGCAGCCCGTGTCAACCGGGCTGGCCCGTGCATTGGGCGTGAGAATTCATGTTCGTTGAACACGCCAAATTGACGTGTTTATTTGAGGCCCAAATTAACATGGATTGGGATATTACCTTTCTGTCCAATTTTATCCGTGAATTACAACCATTTGCCATTGAGAATAGTAATATCTGTTTTCATCGTGTTTGTTGGCGGCGCATAGATAAATAAAGAATGAAGGTATGTTTCTATGAAATTTGATTCAAGACGAAGCTTGAATTTATTCATGCCTTTCTTGGGGATATTTTGTAATTGGTTGCGGTCTGTGAAATCTAATTTGGCGGTGGCGTGGCCGGAGCTGGAGTGGTGGCTCACGGCGGTGATGCGATGGAAGGCCTTTTTTGCCCAAATCTGATTTGGTCGAGGAAAGTGAGAGAAGATGGGGCTGGAAGGGGAAACAAAAAAAAGAGGATGGTGGTCGGGCGTTGGAGGCGGCGACCGACTGAAGTGGTGGTCGTCGGAAAAGACGTCGGAGGTGGTGGTGACGAGTCGGCAGGGCTCTTTCCCTTTTTCTCAGATCTGGGGAAGGAGAGAAAGAAGACGGAGATGGTGGCTGACTGAAGAGAGCAAAGAGACAGAGAGAGAGAGTGTGCGGCGGAGCTGTGATTGGAGTAGGCCATTATTCCTCTTCTTTTTACTCCAACATTCTTCTTTATTATATTTCATTGCCACTTAAAACCCCATTTACCATTTTCTATCAGCCGCCACTGAAAACCCCATTTACCACCTTCCGTCGGCTGATTCATGTCTTTGGCTCTCGTTGTACTTGTAATTTCATAGAAATAATTGTGGGAATAGATCAATTTGGTATTTTGAATTATTCACCACCTCTCTGAAAATTATTTAACTGAACCCCAGTTATTCATCTTGTTGGGTTACATAATGATCGCCAGTGGGAAGGATTGGGGCTTCAAGAAAGGAGGCAGTACAAAGACTGGACACAATTTTGGGGGCTATAAGTGTGATTTTCCTTTAATCTAGCAATATCCGTCTCTGAAAGTAAACACCAACCTTATGAATAACCCATCAAACATGAAGCCCCAATAAAAAAAGTAAACATCAGACTAATGCCTAAACATGACATGTAATATCACAACATGTGTTATCACACCTAAGAAAGTAAACGCGGCCTAAGTGTTAATGCATGTCATGTCATCGTGTTTATGATATTGAACTAACACGTGTTTACTTCTAATGTTTTAGCGTTGCCTGTACATGTGTTAGTGCTGCTTTCTTATTTACTTTTTCGGAGTGCATACTCATATTTATGAAAAATTCCATAAATACCCTTTCAATTATTTACTTTTTAATTTAATAAAAGAAATAGATAATAAAATTTTGGGGGATTCCAAAAACTCCTCAAATCATAAGTCCAATTCCTCTTTAACTCTCCATTTTAAAAAATAATGTATAAAAACTTAAGAATGACGTATCTAAATCCCAAATGATGTATTTGAAAATGGAGAGTATCTAAATCTCAAAATCGCGTATCTAAATTCCAAAATGACGTACCTAAAACTTCAAAGATGTATTTGAAAATTGAGAGTAAAAAGAACCTCCCAAAGGGAGTTTTTGGGAATTGCCTCATAAAATTTCCAATTATTTATTTTGTAAAATCAAAATTTACTGGTGTTGGTGCGACGGCACTGCCTTGGTTGAGAATTCCAAATCCAAATGTGTGGTGGTGGGGTGTGGATCTGATTTTTTGAAGATGGTGGAGTGCGAATCTAATCGTGGTGGTGGCCGATTTGAAGGGAAGATAATGGATCTAGAAGAGGGCCTTAAAGCGGTGGTGGCGGCAACGTGCGGATCTTGGCTTGTGGTGTATGAAATGGTGGTGAGGTGACGGTGGAGGTGAATCTGGGGGGATGGACCTTAGATTGGACGTCGGCGGCCGTGGGGACGCGGCCGCAACTCCGGCGAAGGCAAAAGGTGGTGGCCTGACTGAATCTGCTTATGGAGAGAGAAAAAATAATTTTGTTAGAATGAAAATTTTTCCCTTTTTCTCTTTGTTGTCTTGGCGTGGTCCGTGGTGATGGACTATCAATCTCCAGTGGCAATCATTGTCAATATTGACTATTGAGCCTTTAAATTCATGTTTCCATGACGTGTGATAAATTACATGGCTAAACACGAAGAACACCCAGACCACGCCTTTTCCTGCAGGCTGTGGCACTTGTACAGTAAACGATGGTAATCCATGTGATAAATCACAAACATGGCCAGACTCAAAAAAGTAAACGTGGCTATGTTATTTTCCTACCTGTTCAATAACCGAAGTAAATGGTAGGTCATGTAACCCAAAATTCACTATTCCTTTTCCAATGCTAGTGGTTAGGTGAAAATTTAGAAGTGCACGAAATCACATATTACTAAGAAGTCGTTTACTTTCCCCCCAGAAAAGGTTTTGGGCAAATAAGATAATGGAGGTTTTTTTAATGGATTAACAGAACATTATCTATTGTTTACCTTTAAAGATAAATATCATGTTTTCTTGAATTAGTCGTTTACTTTACATGTGATGATAATTACTTTAACTAGTAATTTTACCAAAATAGCCATACAATAATCTCATTTAATATATAATTTTTTTAAATTATTTTTCCTTCTTTTAACGGGTATACACATTATACATTTAAATATATTAAAAATAATTTTTATATTAATATATATTTTATAATTATTTTTAATATATTTATTAAATTATAATAAATAAATAACATGAAAAGATAATATACCAAACAACATTATCTTTAAAAAAAGATAAAAATTATATATTAAAGAAAAAAAATTAAAATGAGATAAGAGAAAAGATAAGTTAGAAATATATTTTTGAAGTGATAAAATAAACAAATAGAGGAAAAACAGAGAAAAGAACGTGAGAGAAGAAAACAGATAAAAAAAAAAAAGAGGAATTTAAAAATAAGAAAAGAGGACACCAAGAGACCAGGGTCTCGCGCTTAATAATAGAGTACAGATGATTTCTGGCTTCAGTGGCAGACGTGAGAAAAGAAGTTATCTAATTTCTTTTTTTTAATAAATAATAATGACAAAAAATTTGTAAATAAATCAAAGATTTGGGTAAATAAGTAAATTGCCAATACCGATAAAACTCATGATTTCTCAAACACGGCATTTTGCCATGTGAAAGAAAACCAATAAAATCTTCTCTATCCTACGGGCCGAAGAGATTTTGGCAGAAAAACCAACATGAAAAGTAAATGACAGATTTTGAGAGTTAATTAATTTTATCTGTCAGATTATGTAAAAGTAAACGAGCTCTAAGGGCTCGTTTACTTAGGCAGAAGGGTTTTTGGCAAATAGGATATTGAAGGTTTGTGTAGCTTCACTATCTACCAAAAACTAATGTTTACTTTTATATATTGAAATGCAGATATAGAAGGTTACCAAGAAAATATGTTTACTTCTCAAATCATGTTATCGGGTGATAAAGTTGCAATTACATTTTTACCCTTAATATTTCTAAAATCCCAACACTTATTTTATCGCTGCAATTTCGTTTGCTTTCTCTTCCCAAAGACAATCATACAAGTATTCTCACAGAGCTTTCATGCACACAAGGCCATCAAATGACAAATTTTTTTTTTATATTTTTTAGAAGAAAGCAGAAGTATAAGCAAAACTTTGATCCAGAATGTTATAAATACACCAATAATATGATTATTTTTTTTCAAATTAATGACATACAGAGCATATACCTTGTACATAAACAACACCACATGTAGTTCATTGGTAAATATCATAATAACCGACAAATATAATTTAACACTTGATAATATTCAAACACAAACAGCCCATTAACATTTTCTATATTACAATAGATAGAACAACCTAACAAAAGAGAGGGATCAACCATTCTTTCAAAAAAGATACACTTAACCAACACACTAGGGACTACAATGGACTTAACCACGACCGGGCCACTCATTATACATTGTTTGAGCCATAATTTCACACCAATTAGTCCACGCCTGAGTTGCTTGAATGTGGTCAATGAAATCACCAAGAGTTTCATCTACTTCGTGTTCTTCGGGCACTAATACTTCAAAAGGATCTATAGTCATTTCTAAACGAATGAAGTTATGCAAGAGACAACAGGCAATTATAATCTTGTTTTGGATCTCAATTGGGTAGAATGACGGACTACGAACGAAGCACCCCCCCATCTAATTTTCAAAAGCCCAACACCACAAAAGCCTCTACATCATTGTCATTGCCATCCATTTTTTACAATCATAAAACAAAAAATTGATATGAGTATTAACAAACACAAAAATAGCAACAAACTATTTATTTGTAACACAAAAATCACCAATTACTAAGATAGGAAATACAAAAACTGGCTGGAATTTTAAAATTCATCAACAACACTACTGTATTCAGAATTCAGCATACATTCAAATAGAAATTTGAAGTTCAACAACACCTGTATTTAGAATTCAACATACATTCAAATATGTCTGGACAATAAAAAATCTACAACTAACATACTAAAACATGTACCAAAATTCAAACCTCACTCTGATAAACAAAAATAAATCACTTTTCAGAAACAAAAACAAAGAAATTTTAAAGACATGACCAATTTTTTAATTTTTTTTTCAAGAATCACACAAACATATTAACACAATGCTTAATATATGGATATACCAGAAATTGATTGACTAAACCCATCAATTTGTTAGATTCGTGGTGCCTTACCTTCTTACTTACTTCGTGTTAGGCTTCCGACCAGTATTCCAAAATCGATGGCGAACAAGATCCCCTGTACACAAAGAAGCAATTGAACAAGAGTTGGAACAAATTAAAAATTAGATACAAGACAAATGGTGACATTACCCACAAATTTTGCGTGAATGAAATGTTTGTAATGAGCTTGAGAGAAGGACAAACATAAAAACCCTAACAAAAAAATTGGTGGAAAGCCGGCAAAAAATTTGGCGGAAGGCGGTAGATGGAGTTTGGGGAGGGTGAGAAATTCATTTCAGGGCATAAGTTTGTAATTTATGGCAACTTTTGGACAAAAAAGTAATTGCGTCAGGAAGATAAAAATCATGTTTTGCCAAACACGCCAAAATCGCGTGTCTTGTGGCCTTGCCAAAATCGCGGGCCCAAGCCCAAACTACAGGCTTTAGCCTAATAAAAGTAAACAGTGGATTTTATTGGTTGAAGACAGAAATCAGGCTGATACCCTATAAGTAAACGAGGCCTTAGGGTACTGTACATCCATGAACTACATCGTTGAGTGATAGATATATCTTTTCTTTATTCAAACTTATTTATTTATTTGGGAATTTTATTGAAGACCCTCTTTTTATTAAACAAGAAGGAAAGGGAAACAAATTACATCAAGTAATCACATTCTGCTCTATTCAAACTATTTGAATGTAAATAAATAAGAAGATTACTGCTCACATATTTTCGTACACAATATAAGGAGATACAATGAATCAGAACAAAATGAAAGTAACATCAAATTAAACTATCAAAGTGTTCATACTCTCATGTCTTTGTGTTAGTACACTGAATGCATATATACATACAGCAGATCTCCTGAGTACACACAATCACTTGAACAAATATATGTAGAATTGGTATATGTTGTAGCCTAAATCAATAATATTCTGGATTCTCACAGAAATGCTGTAGAACTTGAGCCTAAATCAATAATATTCTGGATTCTCACAGAAATGCTGTAGAACTTGATCGATGATGCTATATAACATTCATGATGAGTGTTGGAAATAAACTTTATCTTCTTATTTTTGTGGTTAGAAATCTCGATTAATTCGTCCTCGTACTTCGACTATGACTTGACAATCATTTATTAGCTTTTCTTTTCTTTTTATAAGAAAATAAGGGTTTTTTGTTTTCTTTAATTTTGTTTCAATCTATTTTGCTAGAGAACTGTCGGTGAAAATATATATTTGGATAACGAATATGTTGACGGTATGAAATTGAGATAAATATACATAATCTCTCTATTATAATTCATAAATTGATTTCATATACCCCTAAACGGTTAAACCAACTAAATTACTTTGTTATCTTTTCTCCGCAGATGTATGCACATTAATATTTGGAGTATTGCTATTTTCATTTGAATGTATTAGTATCACCGACGAATAGTAATGACAAATTAAATATAATCCTTATAATTATATCAACTTTACTAAATATTATTCTGGAAAAAAATAACAAGAAATATTCATTACATAAACCAGCATTGTATCCGATACCTGTTTGAAATAAAAATACAATGGAGTTAACAATATCATATGTTTTAACTTTTAATCTATATATGTACATTGTTCTTTATGTTCTAACGTGAATTAATTCATTGTTTTCATCGTGTATTATAAAAATTAAATATAACATACTGAATGCAAATGATCAATTTTCAAAATAACAATAAATTTTAAAATTGCAAGAACCATATATTTTTATTTTTTCGGTATTATTAATGAAATAAAAAACAAGTTAAAAAATAGTAAAACTGCACTTGGGCCCCATTTATAAGTTAACAGAAATTAGAAACCATGACATGCAATATATCTACAGCAAACTACATTAGTATTGTAGATGCTTAATTAACTATAATAAGATAGAAATTTCCAATCTAATGAGCTCTTACTAAATAATAAAATCCAGAACAGTACCAGGTAATTTAGACTCAAACTCTATTACAGCCGTCGACGGAAACATGCAAAATAATTCACTCTTGGTAAATTGAAATTCAAAATTTACTGAGATAATAAATTTCTATTACAATCGACGCCGAAATCCCAATATTGAGAAACAAGCTGAAGTTTCAAATCTACTGACCTCTAACATAATTAATTAGTATTGGGCCTTAAATCATTTCTGGCAGCCAAAATTGCATTCCTCCATTTACATTATCATAAACATAAAGTTCAGGAACGTGCGAGAGGTTCCAGCTGTCTCCTTGTTCTCTTTTCTCGGTCAGCACTCTCTCCACAAAATCCTCTCCCATATCCATGAATTCCACACATTCAAGATTGGTCAAATGCTCGATGCCAACAGGTACCTCCACCATTGATTTGCAGCCCCACACATCCAAGCGTTGAAGAAGTGGCAGGGATCCCTTCTCTACTCTCACCCTTCTCAATCCTCTCATTCTTGAAAGGCGCAGTTCCTTGAGCTTGAGAAAACCTCCCACCCTAAAACTAAATTCTTCCCCTTCATATGCACAATCCAATACCATGTATTGTAGATTGGGCAAACATTCAAGACATTCAAGTGGATCTTCCCTTAATCTACTCCATCTAAGAATTATTGTCGTCAGTGCGGTGAGAGAAGTTATCCATTGCGGTACCTTCTCTAAATATCCACACAGATGAAGATTCCGAAGAAATGGAAATGAGCAAGGAGATAAATCAGGATAATCCAAGTCAATCAACTCTTCCTCATTCAATGCCATAATGTTCAGTGAACGTAGGCTAGTGAGGTTTATGAGGGAAGAGCAAAGCTCCCTACAACCTTCTCGTCTTAGCTTCGTTATGCCTAATCTCTGCAATTGACTTAGTTTTCCTATTTCTCTCACTACTTTTATGTCGTCAACATCTATATAGCAAAGCTTTCGCAAATGCTTCAACTGTCCCACCTCATATGGAGCCCTAAAGCTTTGTATACTATCGAAAGGACGGTATGTGCTATACACATCTTCATAAATGTACACCAAGAGATTTCGGAGTCTTTGGAGTTTTAGGATTTCAATGGGCAATTCCGTCACCATGGTTCGCTTGAGATCTAATGTCTCCAATTTCATCAGATTCCCAATTGATTTTGGAATGACCTTCACTTGTGTATCCCTTACGCAGAGGAACTTGAGATGATACAATTTGAACACTTCACCCGGGATTGTATCCATTGGAGCTCCTCTTAAATTCAACACCTTCAACATCCTACAACCTCCACGCAATACCTTGTCTAAGATTGGTAACCAATTTGAATCTACTGAGCCCATAAAGAGAAGAGAATGGAGATGTTGAAACCTGTAGCCTTCTTTTGTGAAATTGATACAACTATGAAGTGCTAGATGTCGAATTCTATCAGCCCACTGCATTTCTCCTCCACTATAAACGACTACCATGTCCTGATCGCTAGCCTTTGAAATAACATACTCTCGCAGTAGATCATGGATGCGAAAGTTTCTGAAATTTCCATCTATATTTGTTTTCACCACTTGTATCAGACTTCTATTCACCAGCTCATTTAGATAGCCCTCGGCTATTTCGGTCATTGTCTTTCCTTGTTTTGCCTCAACACATCCTTCTGCTATCCACAAACGTATTATGGTAGCCTTCTCGATCACTTCATCTTCTGAAAAAATACTCAGGTACAAAAAACAAGCTTTCAGATAGTACGGCAAATCGTAAAAGCTGAGGGACAGTAATTTCGACATCCTTTGTTGATCCTCTCCAACAATTTCAGAACCCAGGCAGCGATAGAAAATTTCCCATTCATCCAATTTGTTATTCTTGGTAGCAAGAAGACCACCAATTACAACAATAGCAAGTGGCCAACCCTCACATCTCTCTAAGATGTTTTCCGAGATTTCCTCTAAATAAGGTGGACATGAGGATTTTCCTGGAAATGCCTTTCTGTAGAATAAACTCCTTGACTTGTCTTCGGATAAAGGCTTCAAAGTGTAGACATGACCATTAGTCTCACTACAAGCAGCGTTGCCTATGGTACTAAAGCGCGAGGTGATGATGATGCAACCCCGACCATGGGTTGTGCTTCTTGGAAATGCATATCTAACAGCTTCCCAGGCATCGATTCTCCAAACATCATCAAGAACAATTATGTAGTTCTTATTTTGGAGAAAATTGTGAATGAACTCTCTCTTATCATTATCATCCATGGCTTCCAATCCTGCAGGTGGTGGCTGCTTGACATGCTCCGCGAGCTTTTTAATTATGTTTTCCAAAACAATTCCAACTTTGAAGGACTCTGAAATAGTGATCCACGCACGATGTTCGAAATTCATCTGCACCAAAGACGCATCATCATAAACTTTTTTAACTAGAGTGGTTTTACCCACTCCTGCCATACCAACCACCGAAATCACTTTGAGTCCACATTCAATGGCTGAAAGCCACTCAAGAATCTGTTTCTTTGGCTTTTCAATACCCACAACATCAACATCTTCCAATAGTAACGCATCACCTCGACCATCATATGTTGTGTTCGTTGAATGGTCGGAGGTTGGTTCTGGAAGTGTGATAGGATACTCTGCTGCAAATCTCTTGTGACTTTGAGAAGCTTTTTCTAACTTGGATTTGATAGTTTTGATTTCAGAAGCTATTTGATGTCTAGCTTTCAAATTCTTCATTGTGGTAAAGGACTTTTTAATACAACCTTTGAATCCACGAACATCATGATGAGCAAACCGAAGGATGTATCGGTCAAGAACATCTTCGATGTCATAACCAATTTCGCGCACTTGTCTGACCCATTCTTTGAGCCGAGGATCAGTTTCTGCTTTGGAGTCAGCAACTCTGAGGAATGCTTTCATTTGGCCTAGCTCCACGCTTATGAATTCAACTTCTTTTCCTAGTCCTCCAAGCAGCTTTGCCTCTTCATTTAGCAACACTGAAAGTTCGTTGAGCAAAAAGGATATGGCGCTCTCTGCCATCTCAATTTCCTGTAAATGGGGAAAATGATCTTCATTATATATGAAATCTTGATTATTATTATTATCGGAAACATTATTTGAGAAAAGCAAATTTGATGATTCCTATGTTAGTTCTAAAACTGATGTGGCGATGTAGATGGAACTTATTATTTTGGCAGCAATTACTATGGCCGAAGATTAATCGATATCATAACTTAACCAATATTGGAATTTTAAACTACACCAGGCCCACAACTCCACGGTTCCATTAAAACTTCCACGGATTTGCCTTTTTGACCCTCGCCTCATACCCTAATTTTCTTTAAACCTTTTTTAAAAAAACAAAAACCAAATATCCTTTAGACTGTGGGTCGACTTGTTTGTTACATGGGGTGTAAGTGTAGAAGTAACCAAGACATAATTCTAGCTAGTAATTCTGCACCCTTAAGAAAATAAATATTATTATTTAAATATATATTAAATTAAAATCTTCATGCTAAACTAGATATATATTATTTAAATATATATTAAATTAAATAAGTAAATAAATAAAATAAGATAATATCAAATCAATAAAAAATAATAATTAAATTAAAATTAAAAAATTATAATAGAAAAAATAAAGAAAAATATAATAGAAAAATTAGAATGAAGTGAAAATAAAAACAAAAGATGTGCTTGAGATCGATTGGTGTGTGTGAGTAAAAAATAAAACAAAAATAATGTTTTGGTGGAATTTTCTTTTAAATCAAATAAAACTAAAAAGAGAAAGAGGTTCCCCGCTTAATATAATAGTATAAATAGTACTGATATAGATTATTATAAATATATTATTTTCTTACAATATAATATAATTAATTTAAGTAATTATATTACTGGAGTGAATTCTTTTTTATTTTTTTAAGAACTAAAACATTTTTTAGAATCTTTTTTATTAGTCTAATTTTTTTTTTTTAACTCGTCTCTTAATGATAAACACAAAACTGCATACTTACGAACTTGAGTAGGAGTTGACCAAAAAAAACTTGAGTAGGAGATTTCTAATTAAACTGTAATGAAATTAAATCATTGACTTGTAACCAAAAAAAAAAAAAAATTCATTAACTCCACAACTGGTTAGTAGATCTGAAAATCATGTGACCTACAAAATTCTATGCGATATCTCAGACCATTAACGCCACTATCACAATTAACAAAAATTGAAGGAAATACTAAATTAAACACGTATAGAAATCTTGTTTACGGTCGTCGTTTACTTTGACTATAATTTCACATCATTTATCAGCTTTCCTTTTCTTTTTATTTTAAAAAATAGAAAGGAATATAGGGTTTTTTTTTTTTTTTTTTTTTGGTTTCAATCTATTTGTGAAGCATTATATGTTTACTATAAGTGAATGTTGTAAAATTTTGGAAAATAAATTGTTCATATAATTAGTTAAGTTTGAGTGAATCGAATCTGAATTAAAATATTCTACTTACGAGAAGTCATCACCCAAGGGAGAACAACAATAAATTTCTAGAGTTAAAAAACTCTGGAAAACCAAGAATTTCACATATATAGAGAGAGAGATTAGAATGTGCAATCAATTGTCATTCTCAATTTACACATTTTTCTCTATGGCACGTACCTTACATACAATGTGACAATGTCCTTTAAATCTACATGAGTCGAGCCTTAGAGGGATTCTCTCACTGTACAACTTCTTTGATTGCCTTCTCAATCTCTCTGCTCTCTTTCAAGTTTCAACAATCCATCCATTAAAAATACAACTGCACTCAAACTCAATATCACCTCTTTCTTAACCTCTTCATTCCCCACCCAATTTATTTCACCAACAAGTGTTAGACATACTTTAATTTCATAGATAAAATCGGATTATGAAATACGCAGCGGAATTAAATCGTATACTAACCTCCAGCCATTGCTAATTTTTTATCTCTTGGAGTTACCGAAATATACCAGAAAAGCCTTGAGAGTTCCCGATCTCGATGTGCCACTCGGAGTGATCTTCTAAGCACTCAAAACCTCACAATTGATGGAGTGGAGAGAAGACTTGAGATTTTTGTGCTTAGGGACCTCCTCCATACCCCCTTATTTATACACGAGTCTTCCCATCAAAGACTATGTGTTTGGAAAGTAAGTTTGACTCAATAGACAAATTACGTGAATCTTGGGCAATCAATAAGGCAACGAATCATGGGAAAGATCAAAGGACCGATTTGGTCCAAGAATCATGTGATTGATTTACTCAATCAATTAATATGATTCTTGTTGGGAATAGTGCCCTGAAAATTCAATTTGTTGAATTAATAAAAACTGAATTTACAGCAAGTTATGAGTATTTCACATATTAACAATTAATAACGTGTGATGGTATTCTTATATGAAATGTGTTTCATAGGAAAAGACTTTGAATACCGAAATCACGTGTTATTAAAGTTCTAGTCGGTAAGATAAGAATATGTTCTTATCAAGACTATAACGTGGTTATATAAGATGATTAGTCTTTCGTCATAGGGAATGGTGATTCCAATTATAACACGTTGATGATTTTCAATAGGATTGGAAACATCGAACTGGACCACTGAGATTATTTATTTTATACTGCTATCTAAAATAAATAAAATCTCAGGAAGCATTGTACTCTTAATCCTGATAATATTTCGGCTTTAGGCATGTAGTGGTAGTCACTGTAACATACTCGAAGTGAGGTCTCGGTAACGGGTAGCCAAAATACTTTGTATGATTCGGTGACAGCATGAAATGTGCTAAAGAGTTATATTGATCGAGGAATCCGTGGCCTTGCTGGAAGGTAAAAGATATCCTTGAAATAGATTTGCAAAAGTTCGAATTAAGACTTTGGCCAAAGCACTTCGCGTGATGACGTCACCGAAGTTGTATGATGAATGTGTTTCACATACAGAGAATTTGAACTTAAGGCGAATCAATAAATTTCAAATTAGAGATGAAAAATAAATGATAGTAGTTGCAATTTATTTTTCATGGATATCTACACGGAGGAGTAAAATGCGAAATTATTCTAGATCGAGAAATTCGTGAATAATTTAATTAATTTTAGAGTGCAACAATATTTATTTAGTGGAATTAAATATTGTTAAACGGTAATTAATTATTGTCATGAGATGATAATATATTAATCCGTTTGGAGCTAAAATTAATTAGTCCTGCAGGTCCCCCTGCAAGCCCCAATTAAAAACCCAAAGAGAAAATAATAAAAGGAGAAAAGAGAAATGAATTTTTCAAAGTGTTTGAAAATAGCCAAGGGATTTATTTTAAGAAAATAAATCAAGTTCCAAAGAGTTGGAAATGCCGGGAATTTTATTTTGGAGAAAATAAAATTTTAAAATTTTTTTTTTAAAAAAAAAAATAATAAAATTTCGGCGCTGACGTGGCAGCTGACGTGGCATGCCACGTCAGCAAGGTGGGCCCAGGTGGCGCTGACTGGGCAGCCGTGTGGCACGCCACGTGTGCGACACGTGGACGGCAGGGATTGCGCCATGTCATCGAGAAGCAACGGTTCAGATTTGTTTGAACCGGATCGAAAATCGGGTCGGTAAACGGGTCCGGGTCCGGGTCAACGGGTCGGACAAATGGATAGGGTTGAACCGGACCGGACACGTGGCGTCACCAGGATCGGCCACGTGTCGGACCGGACCGGTTCAAGGGTTTGGAACCCTAGCCGAGAGTGGAAGTCACGCGCCGCCTTGTGGCGGCGCGTTAGGGCACGTGCTTGCTCCGATGGGCTCGTTCTCGGCGGCGTTGAACTCGTGGCTCTGAGAGCTACGACGTGGTCACCTTGGTTTGCGTGTCCAAGTTGTACACGCAAGTGGGGATGTAAAATGACCATTTTGCCCTTACTTTTGTATCCAAAATGACCGAAACGCCCTCGGTTTTTCCCCTATAAATAGGGGCCTTGGGTCCTCATTTCTCATTCAACATTTTGGGAAAGGTTTTGGCTATTCCTTAGCTTTGAAACCATGTCCCATTCTCCCAGTTAATTCCGATTTATTTCGGAATTAATTTTAATTAGGTGTTTATATATAAACGCCTGATTTCGGGAGAATAAACCCTGAAAAGGGTTTTTAGTTTAAATTTTATTTTCTCTAAGTATTTAGAGAAATACTTTCGGAGCCCACGCTCCGAGGGTGTCCCTGGGGATATTGCAGGGAAGCTCTGCCGGTTTCACGAGTGGGCTAGGAGCTGGAAAAATGCCGTTAGATAGCCATGTTTGCAGTACGGTAATATTTTACAGTTATTTTATTTTAAGCATGATAAATTATGTGCTCTTAAGTGTTAATTGCATGTTAGATATTTATCTGCTTAAGTGATTTAAAATTTATTATCAATTGCATGTATATACTTGAGTAGATCCGGCTAAGTCTTCCGCTTTGTATTAAAATGTTTTAGAAATATTTTAATACTTGTATTATAATAAAAATTTTAAAATGTGGTCCCGGACTGCTACTGTTCTGGGCCCGCATCCCATCATGTGGTATCAGAGCCGTGCTCTAGCTATATACATGCATTGATATGATGCATGGGATGCATAATTTTAAATCTGATACTGTGCACTTAAATTCTGTCAAAGAAGACTGGTTTTTAAGTGGGACCGTTGTGACCCCTCCAGTGTTTTCTGGGAATTTACGTGGAATGGTAATTTTCTGGGAATCGATTTCAATAATCTTCCTGGTTAATTACCGAATCAGTAAACATGATTTAAATTATGAGATAATTTATTTATAACATGTTTACTTTATGCCATTTATTTTAAGCGTGATAATTATGTGATAATTATACCAACATGCTTAATTGATTTAATTTATGACATATTTATTTTGTGTCATTTAAAATTTTAAGCATGATAATTATGTGATAATTATATGAAAACATGCTTAATTAATTATTTTATGGCATGATCATGATAATATGAGATATTATGTTATTTACAATTATGCGTATTTTATTTAATGTGATTAAATAAATAATGTTTAATAGAGATTGAATGAGATGCATAATTGGACTAATATTTTTCGGCCTAATTAATAAATTGTTATTATTGCCTTAAAATATTATTATTGGGATTTTAAATATGATTTAGTAATCCTAGTGGGAGGGTATTAATTAGATTAATTACTTCCAACAATAAGACGCCAAAAATGATTATTAAATAATCAACAGATAATCCACACCTTTTAAAAATTCAAGTGGGAGCGAGATGAAAAGAGTTGGATTCTCACGGCCTCCATTACCCGTCTATAGTATAGTGGATGTATACTACTCCCTTCGACGGGTATATATTCGCGATATACAAGATTAGACTTCTACGGATAGAATGAAATACGACGAAAGTCAGCTCGACCACGCCTCCGTGGAGTGTCTTGACCTACTCGTACGGACTTCTAGGTAATGGTACACACTTGACTAAGTAATGTATTAACCTCCCTTCGGAGCTATGTTACATTTACATAGAGGCCAAGGGTTGACGTGGTGGATTGACATTGTTTGGTAAGAGTTACCTAGATGACATGTTAATTAAGAATAGTTCTTGCTTTTCTAAGCGGTTTTCGACCTCGCCTCCGGGGAGTCAACTGCAGTTAGTTAAGTCACCATTGCGTAAACCAAAATGCTTACGTGGATTTCATTTATTGGTTGGACGCAGAAGAAAGTGAAATACATAATCATAACTTGCATTTATTTATTTATTTCAGTTTTATAATTACGATCTCTCTTAGCCCACTCCAAACTGTATGTCTATAAGGAAATAAGCTAGTAAGGGTTCAACTATGCTGACTAAGTAATAAATCTTGACATCGTGTTGAGACACGAAAGTTTACGTACTCACTGAACCTTATCCGAGAATTTCGGAAACTACAACCGGTCAGGATTAGAAAGACGTTTATTCTAAATAGATCAAGTGTGATGATCTGGCTAGTCTTATATCCTGACATCTGTTTTAAATGTTCTTGAGCATCAAACACATGAGATGTCTACTGATAAGAACATGTGTTGAAGACAGAGTCATACGTAGGTACGAGCCATGAAAACGGTTGTCAGTTAAAGATGTTTGAAGGATCACTGTTTCATAATCATATTATGAATAGTATAGCTAATCTGAATGAGATTGAAAGCCTCTGTGCTTAAAGAGACAATCTTAACAGATAGGATACGATCCTATACTCTCTGCCTAAGTCGTTTGAACGTTCAAGATTATTTTAAATAAATTTTTTTAAAAACCAATGAACGACCTCAATGTGGCTGAAAGGGTGATATAGACTAAGGGAAAAGTTCTCTTTAATCAGACATCAATATCCACGGGTTAGAAACCCAGTAAGTGGAAGAAAGAAAAGGAAAAGTTCCCAATCTAAGGTTTAAAAATAGAAAGTCAAAATCCGACAATGGAAAAGTGTTTCTATTTCGGTGGTAACGGGTATTGGAAAAGGAAATTATCCAAAATACTTGGTCTGTCTGTTTGTTACGCCGTTTAGATAAGATATGAAGATATCTTACTCGTTGAAAATATGTTTAGTTGGAAATTCACCGGACTCCTGGTATGTGAATTTGAGATCAACTAATCATATTTGCAAGTTGTTGCGAAGATTCAAACCAACCAGAAAGGTTGAAAAATGGCTAACACATAACTACTGCTCGGGGATAATACAAGTGTAATTGTATTAGCAGTAAAGACTATAAAGTCGTATTTTGGCAGAAGGGTTTTAATATTATACGTGCCATATAAACAGAAATTTAATTTCAGTGGGTTATTTGATAACTAATAGTTTAATTGATTGTTTTGAACAAAAGTTTACCACTAAGCAAAATAAAAGGTTTATTTGCTCTGGCACAATAAAAGATGGTCTTTTATACCTCAATGAAAACCCTAATTCAAGTTTAACAGTAAGAAGCTTGACTTACCATCTAAGAAGAAAAACTTCTTCGTGGCACCTATCTATTGGTCAATTGAATCTGAATAGGATCCAAAGACTGATTGTTGAGTCCTATTGACTTGAAAATAGTATCAATCTGCGAATCCTATTTAGAAGGTTAAAATGACCAAGAAACCTTTTTGAGACAAAAGGTATCTAAGCCATGAAGTTGCTTGTGTCAGTTCATACGGATATGTGATCCTATGATTATTCAAGCAAGAGAAAGTTTTGGATATTTCATCATTCGTTTGAATGATTACTCTAGATACATATATGTTTATTTGATGAGACTTAAGTCTGTAATTGTTGAAGAGTTCAAAGAATATAAGACTGAAGTCAAAGAATCAAATTAGAAAACATATCAAGGCACTTCGATTAGGTCGAAGTAGTGATAAGTATCTAAGTTCAGAGTTAAACAGAATTTCTCAAATGAGATTGGATCTCAACTGTAGCACCCACACGTAGGGCCACATCCCCCGCACCATAATCCGAACCCGACTACGAAATGGAATGTCCGCACCCGAATCCGAATCATAGCGAACGGGAGACCAAACACACTCTCTAGGCTAGGCGGAGCTAGACTAGACGGAATCAGAGTGCGCGGAAGCTAATAAATAAAAGCAACAAGCTAAAGATCATCACATATATATATATAAGTACCAACCCACACCTATCCATGTAGTATTTACATATATGTACCAACCCTTTCCTGTACAGAAGCCATCCCGGCTCGAACAAAATAGTCAGTAAGTATATACAAATCAAAGCTGTGCAACTACAAAATAATAAAGTGCAGGTATGTAAATGCACCTAACGAGACCTAGACTGACAAGTGCAAAAGAAGACACACTTCTCCGCCTAGCTCACGCTCCCAAAACCTGCAACTAAAAGAGTAAACGAGGAGTCAGTCAACTGACTGAGTGAGGGGGCTAACGCACACCCACACCCTATATATATAAAGCAGAGCACAAAGCAAAGGGTGAAATTATGAACCGGAATAGGTTTTGCAAACTAAAACTTTCCAAAACAAATACATATACTTTTAAAACATTTCATAAACATTATCCCGATTCATACTTCTCAAACATACACAACAAACATAATGCTCGGCGAGAACGAGCTTCCAACCTTTACTCCTCAGAACAAACAAAACGGAAATCATACATATCAACCTCTACACCAATGATGGAAGAGCCACCGGCGGCCCTAACCATCCAAACATATACAGACTCACGAGGGGTAGCGAACCCACATCGTGCCCTCCCCGGTTTTTACGCTGAAGGCATCGAAATATCACACCTTCCCAACTCCCAGGGGTCCCGTGTGATATATCGGATGGAGACTACGCACAGGCCGAACCTCGACGGCCCGAACCGTCCCGAGGGTTCCTTACCCGTAGCTCCTTGGATCCACAAACACAAATCATATCATAACAAATGCCAAATCTTTCATGGCGATCTCGCTAACAGAATTGTAAAGCCTTTTCCAAAACATAGCTTACATAGGCTTAGCTAATATCTTTTTCCAAAACAAAGGTATTCACAAGATCATAAACATATTCTAATCAACACATACATATCTATATATATAATATATAGTCACATGCACGGCCTGAAAACATCACATAAGGCTTTAGGTCGCTTAGCTAATAAAAGTCCTAAACCTCACCTTGTGCGTGACCAAAAACGAGCAGACGTGAACAACCTACGCCTCGGGCTCGTCAACTGGAACCTCCTCTGAAAAGAAAACACGAAAGCCCAAGACTTAGACTCTATATGAACCAAAGAAGACGCTCGGCAAAATGCATGGTTCATGTTCACATATAAAATGTCATAATTAAGTACAACATATTCATTTACAATTTATCATGCAATAACAATCAAATTATAACAATTAACATGCAAAAGAAAAGCATTTAAAGTCATAAAATTGCATAATTAAGGCAAAGAGAAGCAGTGGCAGCTTCCAGGTTTCAAAGGGAAAAAACCACCCCCACGGATTTTTCCAAAGGGAAAAATCCACCCCCATGGATTTCTCCAAAGCTACTGCCTCAAATCCACCCCCGCGGATTTTTCCAAAGGGAAAAATCCACCCCCGCGGATTTGATCCAGTAGCTATAAAAACGGTTTTGGGCCATGGGAACGGCCGTTCCCGTTCCCAGTACAAACTGGGAACGACCGTTCCCACTCTCGGCAGGAACAGTAATTGGCCTGGGAACGGTCGTTCCCAGTTTAAAACTGGGGCGGGAACGGCCATTCCGGCCTGGTTCGAAAAGCTGGAGCAGAGCTTTATTACAGAAAACAGGGGAAGCTCGTTTGGTGCCCAAAAATGGCCAAAATCCAACCCTTAAAATTGCCACAACTTCTCAAAATGCACAAACAAGTCACATAAATCATGCTTGACATATAAACACCCAAATAACTCAAGAAAAACGGAAAATATGGCATGATCAAAGGAATGCAAAATTCAAGTCAAAACATGATCATCAATAAATACTCAACTACCAAGAGAAACTAGACAATAAATACAACATATATAGCATATACAACTCATATATGAAGCTATGAATCAAGCACCTCAAGCAAAGAGCAAGAAATCACATTTTTAGCTAAACCCTTACTATTCACGTAGGGAAGCTAAGGCACACTAAACTCACTCCAAACTCAGAAATTAAACCATAGAAATGACAAGCACGACGAGGGGATTCCGAAACATACTCAAGTTCGAGAAAAGGCGAAGAAACGAGGGAGATCTTGGCTTGGGAAGTTTGAATGATCAACTTGGGGTTTAAGCTCTAGCTTGGCTTGGTTGTTGCTGAAAATGAACGTGAAAGAAGGAGGAGAAAAATGGTTCAGCCTTTAAGGCTGGACCGGTCGGTTCACGGGTTCGGTTCAAGGTTCCCGGTTCAAGTTGGTTCGGTTCAACAAATACAGGTTCAAATAAGGCCAACACAAATTAAAACGAATAAATCACATGCAACATTAATTCAAATAAATTCATATAAGTGCAATTAATTCCAAATAGTCCTATACAAATAATCTAAAACGCAAATAATATTAAATCACATAATTTACCTGTACCGACTGTGAGTCGGGGTGTTACATCAACTATATATATGAGATACGTCTTAGCAAAGATGTATTGCAGAAAGGAGAAATAGAACTCTGATAATGATGGTAAGATTCATGAAGAGTCATGCTACCCTATGAATTTCGTTTTGGGGTCTTGCACACAAAACGACAAACCTAGTTCTATCTAAGTCAGTTCCTAAAACACTGATGGATCTGTAGCTAGGGTAAAAACCCTGTATCTTTTATCTTCGGATTTAAGGTAGCCTGGTCCACGAGTTAAGGATGGATCCTGACAAGTTAGAATAAAGAACAAAGGTTTACTTGTTCTAAGGTTATCCTAAGAAAAACAAGAGGTGGTATATTTTGTAATTTGAGAAATCACAAAAGATGTTTGTGAATATTTCAAAGATAATTACATAGATAACCGCAAAGGGTAAAAGCAAAGTAGTGTTAAAAGAAATAACAGTATTAGATACTGATTTCCATAAACCCGTGATAATTGAAAATATATTGGATACATGTGATGTACCAAATACAACATGTGATGTAGATACGTGTACACGAGAGCATCATTATAGTGGGAGGATTGTCAGGACACCTGACAAGATACATAAGATTAACCCAAGAGGTTGAATCTAACGTATCTGATCCTGTCACGTGTAATGAAGCTGTAGAAGATATAGACACTGACCGTTTGGTCAATATCCATGGAATCTAAGTTAGAATATCTGTATTCTAACAAAGTCTTGAACTTGTAGAGGCGCATGAAGGCATTAAACCCTATTAGATACAATTGGGTTCTACAAAACGATAAAAGGATAAATGGACGAAAAAATAGAGACTTTAGAGCAAACTTATGGCAAGGGATTTTACCCAGAAAGAAGAAATCATTTATGAGGTCTTCTCGCCTATAGAAATGCTTAAGTCCATTATCCTCTCCATTTTTATCTCATTATCGATTATGAGATTAGATAAATGGATGTAAAGACAATGTTCTTGAACGGGCAACTTCAAGAAAAAGAGATACATGGCATAACCTGAAGGCTTCACAGCCAGAAATCAGGTACATATAATGCAAGCTTAATAGATCGATTTATGATCTTAAGCAAGCGTCTATATTATGGAGCATCAGAATTATAAGGCAATTTAGATTCTTTGGATTTGTATAATTGCCTGATGAACCATGAAGTGTACAAAATGACATCATGATAGCGTTGTAACACTTTCACTTTGTACGTAATTAATATTATGCTCATTGGGAATGACGCAAGAATTTTGTCAATGGTCAAGATTCGGACGTCAAATCATTTTGACAAGAAAAGACCTATGTGAGACCAATGTTATTCCAAGGATCAGACTTTTGTCGTGATCATAGGAATAAGGAGATTGGTTTATCACAAGAAGCATTTATTGATAAGATGCTGGCAAGATATAATATGACAAATTCCAAGAAAGGTTCATTACCTTTTAGATGTGGAATTTATCTATCTCGGGATCAGTGTCCTAAGACAACTGAAGAAATAGAAGACATGATTAGAGTTCCGCAGCGGAAGCTTTATGTATGTCATATTATGTACAGGGCCAGCTGTCTATTATAAAATAGGTCTAAGTCAGCAGATATTAGTCAAACCCTATAATTTAATACTGGGTAGTAGCAAAAGCATATATTGGAGTACTTGAGAAGGACTTGAGATTATATGCTTGTCTACCACAGTGGTGAGCTCATTTCAATAGAGTATAGAGATTCGGATTTACAATCTAATTTGTATTCTAGATGTTTGACATTAGAATACGTGTATACTCTAGAAAGAGCAACCGTTAATTGAAGAATGTTAAGCAGACTTGTATTGCTTACACTGCCATGGAAGTCAAATAAATGGCAGCTTGAGAAGCAGCCAGTTAGATGTATTGGATTCATGATTTCCTAGTTGTTGGCTCAGAGAAACGTCTAATAGATTCCTTCACTAAAGTATTGGCGCGAAAGAGTGCAAAACAAGTTTTGACACTCATATGGAAGGAATAAGACTTAGATGTGTAGCCAAATTGAATTTAGGGCAAGTGGGAGATTGTTGGGAATAGTGCCCTGAAAATTTAATTTGTTGAATTAATTAAAACTGAATTTACAGCAAGTTATGAGTATTTCACATATTAACAATTAATAACGTGTGATGGTATTCTTATATGAAATGTGTTTCATAGGAAAAGACTTTGAATACCGAAATCACGTGTTATTAAAGTTCTAGTCGGTAAGATAAGAATATGTTCTTATCAAGACTATAACGTGGTTATATAAGATGATTAGTCTTTCGTCATAGGGAATGGTGATTCCAATTATAACACGTTGATGATTTTCAATAGGATTGAAAACATCGAACTGGACCACTGAGATTATTTATTTTATACTGCTATCTAAAATAAATAAAATCTCAGGAAGCATTGTACTCTTAATCCTGATAATATTTCGGCTTTAGGCATGTAGTGGTAGTCACTGTAACATACTCGAAGTGAGGTCTCGGTAACGGGTGGCCAAAATACTTTGTATGATTCGGTGACAGCATGAAATGTGCTAAAGAGTTATATTGATCGAGGAATCCGTGGCCTTGCTGGAAGGTAAAAGATATCCTTGAAATAGATTTGCAAAAGTTCGAATTAAGACTTTGGCCAAAGCACTTCGCGTGATGACGTCACCGAAGTTGTATGATGAATGTGTTTCACATACAGAGAATTTGAACTTAAGGCGAATCAATAAATTTCAAATTAGAGATGAAAAATAAATGATAGTAGTTGCAATTTATTTTTCATGGATATCTACACGGAGGAGTAAAATGCGAAATTATTCTAGATCGAGAAATTCGTGAATAATTTAATTAATTTTAGAGTGCAACAATATTTATTTAGTGGAATTAAATATTGTTAAACGGTAATTAATTATTGTCATGAAATGATAATATATTAATCCGTTTGGAGCTAAAATTAATTAGTCCTGCAGGTCCCCCTGCAAGCCCCAATTAAAAACCCAAAGAGAAAATAATAAAAGGAGAAAAGATAAATGAATTTTTCAAAGTGTTTGAAAATAGCCAAGGGATTTATTTTAAGAAAATAAATCAAGTTCCAAAGAGTTGGAAATGCCGGGAATTTTATTTTGGAGAAAATAAAATTTTAAATTTTTTTTTTAAAAAAAAAAATTTCGGCGCTGACGTGGCAGCTGACGTGGCATGCCACGTCAGCAAGGTGGGCCCAGGTGGCGTTGACTGGGCAGCCGCGTGGCACGCCACGTGTGCGACACGTGGACGGCAGGGATTGCGCCACGTCATCGAGAAGCAACGGTTCAGATTTGTTTGAACCGGATCGAAAATCGGGTCGGTCAACGGGTCCGGGTCAACGGGTCGGACAAATGGATAGGGTTGAACCGGACCGGACACGTGGCGTCACCAGGATCGGCCACGTGTCGGACCGGACCGGTTCAAGGGGTTGGAACCCTAGCCGAGAGTGGAAGTCACGCGCCGCCTTGTGGCGGCGCGTGAGGGCGCGTGCGTGCTCCGATGGGCGCGTTCTCGGCGGCGTTGAACTCGTGGCTCTGAGAGCTACGACGTGGTCACCTTGGTTTGCGTGTCCAAGTTGTACACGCAAGTGGGGATGTAAAATGACCATTTTGCCCTTACTTTTGTATCCAAAATGACCGAAACGCCCTCGGTTTTTCCCCTATAAATAGGGGCCTTGGGTCCTCATTTCTCATTCAACATTTTGGGAAAGGTTTTGGCTATTCCTTAGCTTTGAAACCATGTCCCATTCTCCCAGTTAATTCCGATTTATTTCGGAATTAATTTTAATTAGGTGTTTATATATAAACGCCTGATTTCGGGAGAATAAACCCTGAAAAGGGTTTTCAGTTTAAATTTTATTTTCTCTAAGTATTTAGAGAAATACTTTCGGAGCCCACGCTCCGAGGGTGTCCCTGGGGATATTGCAGGGAAGCTCTGCCGGTTTCACGAGTGGGCTAGGAGCTGGAAAAATACCGTTAGATAGCCATGTTTGCAGTACGGTAATATTTTACAGTTATTTTATTTTAAGCATGATAAATTATGTGCTCTTAAGTGTTAATTGCATGTTAGATATTTATCTGCTTAAGTGATTTAAAATTTATTATCAATTGCATGTATATACTTGAGTAGATCCGGCTAAGTCTTCCGCTTTGTATTAAAATGTTTTAGAAATATTTTAATACTTGTATTATAATAAAAATTTTAAAATGTGGTCCCGGACTGCTACTGTTCTGGGCCCGCATCCCATCAATTCTTACAACAACCTCATCCAAATTTTAGGGATTTATTTGATATATTTGGAAAATATATAGGCCTTTTTATAAAAAGGTTTTGGGTTGAATATATAATTTTAAAATATTAATATGCTTATACTGTATATTGTCAAATCAGAAAAAAACCCAAGGTTGAATAATTTTTTAGGAGTCGTGGTTGATATCCATGATTTATAGTACTTTATTAAACTCCAAAAAAGAAATACTATAGAAAAAATATTATTTTTGAAAACGACTCCGGATTTCTCACACTGAAAACCAAATAAAAGGCTGACGATGGGGATCAAATGTCTTTAATTTGAGTCTATTTTCGTAAGAATTAGATTATATTTATTTATATGTACAGTATGTAAATAATTATATGAATTGAGTTATAAACTAAGGAAATAATTATATGCGTTTTTTCTTTAAATTTAATATATATATTTTTTGTATAAAAACAAAAGGGTAAAACAGTTCAATTAAGAATTTTGAAAGCACAAGTCAACAAAAAGTGGCAATGTGCACATAAAAATTTTCGCGAAGTTCTCTTTTTCCCTCTTTAGATACAGGCCGTAAGGCATAAGGGCCGCACTAGTAGAAAGCCTAATATTGAGAACAAATTGAAATTTCAAATCTAATGACCTCTAATTAATTAGCATTGGACTCAATTTCTGGCAACCGATATCGATATTCTCCATTTACATAATTGCCAACATAAAGTTGGGGAATGTGGGCGAGTTTCCATTGCTCTGCTTGTACTTTTTTGTCATTCAACACTCTCTCTACAAATTCTTCTGCCATATCAGTGAATTCCACATATTCAAGATTACTCAAATGTTGGATGTCCACAGGTACCTCCACCATTGATTTGCAATCCGTCAATTCCAAAGGAGAAGTGGCATGGATCCTTTATCTACCCTCACCCTTTTCAATTCTTTCGTTCTCCTTAAGTACAATTTCTTGAGCCTTTGAAAACCTCTGGCCTTAAAACTCAATTCTTGCCCTTCATAAGCACAATTCAAGTACAAGTCTTGTAGACTGGGCAAATGCTCAAGACATTCAAGTGGATCCTCCCCTAATCGGCTCCAACTAAGAATTATTCTTGTGACTGCATTAAGACAAGGTATCCATCGCGGCAACTTCTCCAAACATCCACGCAGACAAAGATTCCGTAGAAATGGAAATGGAGGAGGAGATAGATCAAAATAATCCAAGTCAATCAACTCGTCCTCCTTAAATGCCCAAATGCTTATTGAGTGTAGGCTAGTGAGCTTTGCTAGGGAAGAGCACAGTTCGCGACCATCTTCTTGTCTTAGCTTTGTAATGCCTAACCTCTGCAATTGACTTAGTTTTCCTATTTCTCTCACTATTTTTACGTCATCGACATCTATATAGCAAAGCTTTTGCAGACGCACTAATTGTCCCATCTCATATGGAGCCCTAAAGCTCTGTGTAGAACCAATCCAAACATAGGCTCCACCATCACCTTTATACTGATACACCAAGAGATTCTCGAGTCGTTGGAGCTTTAGGATTTCAATAGGCAATTCTGTCACCATGGTTCTCTTGAGATCTAATGTCTCCAATTTCCTCAGATTTCCAATTGATCTTGGAATGAACTTCACTTGTGTACCCCTTAGGCAGAGGTACTTGAGATGATACAATTTGAAAATTTCATTCGGTATTGTATCCAATGGAGCTCCTCTTAAATCCAACAGCTTTAGCATCCTACAACCTCTGTGCAGTACCTTGTATAACATTGTTAACCAATCCGAATCCACTGAGCCCGTAAATAGTAGAGAACGAAGATGTTCAAACCTGTAACCTTTTTCAGTGAAATAGATGGAACTATGAAATGCAAGACGTCGAATGTTAACATTGAACTGCAATTCTCCTCCACTACAAATGACTGCTATGTCCTGATCTCTAGCTTTCGAAATAACATATTCTCGTACTAGATCATGGATATGGAAGTTCCTCGACCTTCCATCATGAGATGTTTCAACAACTTGTATTAGGCTTCTGTTCACAAGCTCATTTAGATAGCCCTCAGCTACTTCAGTCATCGTCTTTTCTTGTTTTGCGTCAACAAATCTTTCTGCTATCCACAAACGAATTATGGTAGCCTTCTCGATCACTTCATCTTCTGGAAAAATACTCAGGTATAGAAAACAAGCTTTCAAATAATATGGCAAGTCAAAAAAGCTGAGGGACAGTAATTTCGACATCCTCTGTTGATCATCTCCAACAATTTCAGAGCCAAGGCCTCGATTGAACATTTCCCACTCCCCCAAATTGTTATTCTTGGTAGCAAGAACACCACCGATTACAACAATAGCAAGAGGCCAACCCTCACATCTCTTTAAGATATTTTTGGAGATTTCCTCTAAATAAGGAGGACATGAGTAGCTTCCTGGAAATGCCTTTCTATAGAATAAACTCTTTGACGGGTCTTCGGATAAAGGCTTCAAAGTATAGACATGACCATTAGTCTCACTACAAGCAGCGTTGCCTATGCTACTAAAGCGCGAGGTGATGAAGATGCAGCCCCTACCATGGGTAGTGCTTCTTGGAAACGCATATTTAACAGCTTCCCAGGCATCCATTCTCCAAACATCATCAAGAACAATTATGTAGTTCTTATTTTGGAGAAATTTGTAAATGTATTCTTTCTTATAATGATCATCCATGGCTTCCAATTCTCGAGGTATTGGTTGCTTGACCTGCTCCAGGAGTTTTTTAATTATGCCTTCCAAAACAGTTTCAGCCTTGAAGGACTCTGAAACAGTTATCCATGCACGATGTTCAAAATCCATCTCCACCAATGAAGCATCATCATAGACTTTTTTAACTAGAGTTGTTTTACCCACTCCTGGCATGCCAACCACTGAAATTACTTTAAGTCCATATTCAGTAGCTGAAAGCCAGTGAAGAAGCTGCTGCTTTGGCCCTTCAATTCCCACCACATCTACATCTTCCAATAGTAATGCATCGCCACGACCATCATAAGAAGTCTCCCTTGAATGGTCGGAACTTGATCCCAAAAGAGCGAGAGGATACTTTTCCAATAATGTCTTGTGACTTTCAGAAGCATCATCTAATTTGGATTTGATTGTTTTGATTTCAGAAGTTATCTGATATCTTGCTTTCAAACTTTTCACTGAGGGGTAGCAATTTTTCAGACAGCCTCTGAATGACTGAATCCATGTGCATAACGGTGGCCAAATCGAAGCATGTATTTATCAAGAACATCTTCAATGTCACAGGCAATTGCTCGCATTTGTCTGATCCATTCATTAAACAGGGGATCAATTTCTTCTTTCGAATCAGCAACTCTGAGGAAGGCTCTCATTTGGTATAGCTTCTCATGAATGATTTCGACATCTTGTCTAAGTCCTCCAAGCAGTTTTTGTTCTTCTTTGAGCAATACTGAAAGGTTTTTTAGCAAAAAGAATACGGCGCTCTCTGCCATCTTGGCTTGTCAAAGCTAGTTTTGCTTCTGCAGCCGGTATAGCATGGTGATCACTATTTCAAAAAATAAAACAAATAATAATAATATTATTAATGTGCTAATTAAATAGATTCAAATTTGATAATAAAAATTGTCAAAATTTTCAATTTAAATATTGATCGCTCCTCATAATAATTATCTTGATAGATCAATAAAATGACTAATTTTTTTCAATATATTTACTAATACGAATTATATATTTCAATGTTGCGATATTAAGTAAGAATTAATTAATAATAATTAAAATTAATCCGAAAAATAATTAGTTTGTGGTGAATTTATTATTTATTTTTTATTTACTTAACTCAGTGGAATAAATTATAAATTCAAATGCAACTTAATTTACTTTCTATATAAATATAAATTATTTACAAACAATTATAAGTATCAAAACGTTATATATATAAATAATAACTATAAATAACAATTAATTATAAATTGAAATCACAAACTCCGATACAAACAAGATCTACTAGTTATTATCTAACCTTGATTTAATTTTTGAAAATTGAGTAACTCGGTGTACTGGTAATAACAAATTATATTCACCAGCAACAATACATATTGTTTTTTTTTTTTTTTTTTTTTTTTTTTGAATCTGCAATAATATATATTGTAGTTAGTGTATTTTTTATAAATTTATATTATATAGGTGGGATTGATAAACGGCTAAAGCACATATATGAAAGGAACTATATTTGTAAATATTATGTATTTGTTATGGTCTTATGTCACATGGTATTTGTTATGGATTCATTAAGATAAACATCAAAATTCAATCAAGAAATCTATAAGAGATTCTAGTAGTTTTTTTTTTCAAACACCCGAAATAAGATTCGAACCCCCGAACGTGAAACACTTGAACTATTAATCACTTGAACCAATTAAGAGATTCTTGTAGATGCTATAATTAAGAAGATTATCACCTTTTTTGTATTTAATTAATATACAGCAAGATTCTTTTGCTAATCAAACACATCATAATATATCAACAGACAACAAAAGTTTTACTAGCTTAAGAAATTTAAAGTTTGATAAGAAATGTTTTACATTTTAATGGTCCTCCTACTCAAATAACATAATAAACACAATTTAATACCGAATAAATAGAATAAACGATTCACGGAAAATGAGTTACCTCTAGATGTTTAGATATGGATACATAGCAAATCAGTCAAGTCGATCCCCAGAAAAATAGCTGCAGAAATTGCTCGATCGATCAGTATATCTTTCTAGCAAAGACCAGAGGGAATTGTAATTATGAAAGATGGAAAGATCTGACCAAAGAAGGTGATAGCCCTGGAAATTCGTTCCCCTCTCTCTGCCAGAAAACAAATGTAGATTTAGTTTTGTTTTTGGTATCCTCAAACTTGGTTAAAAGTCGTCCTTATATTAGCTTTTAGATGCTCGATCTTATTACTTTTTCATTTTAATTTTTTTCAACGATTAGTACTGACTAGGAATCGGCTATGGAAACCAACGATTTATTAGCTGATCTTTCGATCTCTTGCGGGTGGAACATAAAAGTCAATTGAAAAACAAGATTTACAAAGCCAAAACATTGTATTGCAGGAAATAGTGTTCCTACCCACTTGTTACAAGAAACTATGTACTAAATGAATAAAATTTCCATAGGGGTTCTTTCGTGGTTGCTTCCATGGATGGTTTATGTAATGATCAGGTCGCCCACTACGTAATTACAAGGAATATGAGGTGTTAGATATTTAACATCCTGTTTTCTTGTGTTTGCTTCGCAAAAATAAAAGTCCTATCTTAAAGTCATGATCCTAGACTAACTTAAAAATGAGCATGTTATTTAGCCATTCTTGGGAGAAGTTGCTAAATAGAACAGTTTTTGGGTTATTACTGAAATGACCTTTTTTGTCCTTCGAATAAATTTTGTTTTTTAGAGTGTGAGAAAATCTGAAAATCTTATAACCTACAAAATTCTATGCGAGATCAATGATTTTTTTAATATTTAACATCTTCAAATAAGTGGTTTAATTCAAGATACATTTGTTGGATGATTTAATTGCTGTCGGGTCCAGAAATAATTGGATCAGTTTATATTGATGGACTGGCGGAGCACTGTGAAAATAATAACTTCTTACCATTAGTTATAGAAAACAGGCAAAATATCTACAACACCACACATTAGTTAATGAAAACTGAATTTCCAAATCTACAAAGAAAATAAAAAATTTTATTACAGTGCACAACGCCGAAATTTTCCATTACATGCTTGCCAACAGAGAGTTTGGGGATGTGGGAGAGGTTCCAGTGTTCCCCTTTTTCTCTTTTCTCAGTGGACATTCTCTCCGCAAATTCCTCTGCCATATTAGTGAAACCCACATATTCAAGATCACTCAAATGCTTGATGCCCACAGGCGCCTCCACCATTGATTCGCAATTCCTCAGTTTCTACCGTTGGAGAAGTCCCTTCTCCAAGATCATCCTTCTCAATCCTCCCATTCTTGAAAGGGTCAATTTCTTGAGCTTCTGAAAACCTACAGCCCTAGAACTCAATTCTTGTCCTTCATAAGCACAATCCATGAGCATCTGTTGTAGATTGGGCAAACATTCAAGACAGTCAAGTGGATCCTCTCTTAATCTGTTCCATCTAAGAATTATTCTCATGAGCCCATTGAGAGAACGTATCCACTGTGGTAACTTCTCTAAGCATCCACGCAACCTAAGATTTCGTAGAAATGGAAATGGACGAGGACATAGATCAAAATAATCCAAGTCAATCAACTCCTCCTCCTTAAATGCCCAAATGCTTAGTGAGCGTAGGCTACTGAGCTTTGCAAGGGAAGAACAGAGTTCTTTACCATCTTCTCATCTTAGTTTTGTTTTGCCTAATATCTGCAATTGACTTAGTTTTCCTATCACTCTCACTACTTTTACGTCGTCCACATCTATAAAGCAAAGCTTTTGCAGATGCACTAATCGTCCCTCCTCATATGGAGCCCTAAAGCTTTGTATATAACAAAAAGGACGGTAGCCACTATATTTCGCATATCGATACACCAAGAGATTTTGAAGCTTTTGGATTTCAATGGACAGTTCCGTCACCATGGTTTTCTTGAGATCTAGCGTCTCCAGTTTCCTTAAATTTCCTATTGATTTTGGAATGACCTTCACTTTTGTATCCCTTAGGCAGAGGTACTTGAGATGATATAATTTGGAAACTTCATTCGGTATTGTATCCAATGGAGCTCCTCTTAAATTCAATACCTTCAACATCCTACAGCCTCCACGCAGTACCTTGCATAACATTGGTAACCAATCCAAATCCATTGAGCCCATAAATAGAAGAGAACGGAGATGTTCAAACCTGTAACCTTCTCCTGTGAAATTGATGGAACTATGAAGTGCTAGACGTCGAATTCTATCAGCACACTGTATTTCTCCCCCACTGTAAACGAATGCTACGTCTTGATCTCTAGCCTTTGCAATAACATATTCTCGCACTAGATCATGGATGCGAAAGTTTCTGAACTTTTCATCTACATTTGTTTTCACCATTTGTATCAGACTTCTATTTACCAACTCTTTTAGATAGCTCTCGGCTATTTTAGTCATTGTCTTTCCTTGTTTTGGCTCAACAAATCCTTCAGCTATCCACAAACGAATTATGGTAGCTTTCTCGATCACTTCATCTTCTGAAAAGATACTTAGGTATAGAAAGCAAGTTTTCAGATAATACGGCAAGTCGTAGAAGCTGAGGGAGAGTAACTTCGACATCCTCTGTTGATCATCTCCTACAATTTCAGAACCCAGGCTACGATTGAACATTTCCCATTCCTCAAATTTGTTATTCTTGGTAGCAAGCAGACCACCAATTACAACAATAGCAAGCGGCCACCCCTCACATCTCTTTAAGATGTTTTCGGAGACTTCCTCTAAATAAGAGGGACATGAGTAGCTTCCTGGAAATGCCTTTCTGTAGAATAAACTCCTTGACTTGTCTTCGGATAAAGGCTTTAAAGCGTAGACATGACCATTACTCTCACTACAAGCAGCGTTGCCTATGATACTAAAGCGCGAGGTGATGAGGATGCGTGCTTCTTGGAAATGCATATCTAACAGCTTCCCAGGCATCGATTCTCCAAACATCATCGAGAACAATTATGTAGTTCTTATTTTGAAGAAACTTGTGAATGAACTCTCTCTTATCATTATCATTCATGGCTTCCAATCCTGGAGGTGGTGGCTGCTTGACATGCTCCACGAGTTTTTTAATTACGTCTTCCAAAACAATTCCAACCTTGAAGGACTCTGAAACAGTGATCCACGCACGATGTTCGAAATTCATCTGCACTAATGACGCATCATCATAGACTTTTTTAACAAGAGTGGTTTTACCCACTCCTGCCATACCAACCACCGAAATCACTTTAAGTCCACTTTCAATGGCTGAAAGCCACTGAAGAAGCTGTTTCTTTGGTTTTCCAATGCCCACAACATCCACGTCTTCCAACAGTAATGCATCACCTCGACCATCATACGATGTGGTCGTTGAATTGTCGGAGGTTGATCCTAAAAGAGTGATAGGATACTTTTCTGTGAATGTCTTGTGACTTTGGGAAGCATTTTCTAACTTGGATTTGATGGTTTTGATTTCAGAAGCTATTTGATGTCTAGTTTTTAAATTCTTCATGGAGGCAAAGGATTTTTTCATACAACATCTGAATCCACGACCTTCATGACGGGCAAATCGAAGGATTTATTTGTCGAGAACATCTTTGTTAGAATATATAATTAATATTTAGTTTTATATTATGTAATATTTAGTTTTATCTAGTTTATAACTGTTTTATTCTTATCTAGAATAACTTCCTTGTAAATTGTTATATATATTTAGGTAGTTTGTATTTTAGAATTATTGAGAATAGAGATTACTTATTTACAAAATACTTTATTCTCTTTCACTCCTTTTCTTCTGTATATCCATGGAATTTCCAACATGGTATCAGAGCGAATGTTTTATTTATATATACTCTCTACTTTTGGATAGGATTGGGAATTATATATTCTCCCTTCTGGAGAGAATTATGGATTTATCCTCCGTTTTTGAGAGAATTATGGGAATTTATTTATTCTCCATTTTGGAGAAGATTATGATAATATTCCCCATACTGGAGAGAATTATGGATTTATTCCCCGTTTTGGAGAGGATTATAAGATATTCTCCATTTTTGGGAGGATTATGGATTTATCTCCGTGTTGGAGATGATTATGGAGAGAACTATCTATGGGATATTCCCCAATATTTTGGGGAGGAGTTTATTTGAAGAGATTATAGCATTGGCTTCGAAGACTGTACTAATATTTGTGTTTGATGTAAACACAAAGTTCTAGACGATGTGAAGATGTAACCGAAAGATGTAACTGAGCAATGAAGTACGAGAAAGGATTTTGCAGGATCTAAGAGAAGCAGAAAAATAAAATTTCAAAGATCTTGAGATTTTGGATTTTGCAGGAGAAAAACGATCAAGGGATTTTGCAGAAGGCTCCTTTCCACGCTAACTTGTTCAAGTTGGACTTCTTCATTCTTTAGAAGTTTCAACTTGAGGGGGGACTGTTAGAATATATAATTAATATTTAGTTTTATATTATGTAGAATTTAGTTTTATTTAGTTTATAACTGTTTTATTCTTATCTAGAATAACTTCCTTGTAAATTGTTATATATATTTACGTAGGTTGTATTTTAGAATTATTGAGAATAGAGATTACTTATTTACAAAATACTTTATTTTCTTTCACTCATTTTCTTCTGCATATCTATGGAATTTTCAACATCAATGTCATAAGTCATAACCAATTTCACGCACTTTTTTGACCCGTTCTTTGAGCTGAGGATCAGCTTCTTCTTTGGAATCAACAACTCGAAGGAAAGCTCTCATTTGGTCTAGCTCGTCGCGTATGAATTCAACTTCATTTCGAAGTCCTCCAAGAAGTTTTTGTTCTTCTTTGAGCAATACTGAAAGTTCATTAAGCAAAAAGGATATGGCACTCTCTGCCATGTCCTGTAAATGGGAAAAATGATCTTAATTTTATATGAAATCTTGATTCTTCTTCTTATTATTATTAGAAACATTATTGACGTAAACCAACCGATGCAGCAATGTAAATGGAACTTTTTTTGGCCGAAGTTAGCAAGGCCAAAGATTAATCAATATTTCATTCATGTGATGAAAACGGACAGTTCTTAAAGGGAAAATTACACTTAGGCCCTGTTTTCGTTTATGATAAGCCGCCCTTATCTGAGCTTTCATAAATCATAACTTAACCAATATTGGAATTTTTCCACAACTCCAGGGTTTCGTCAAAAATATTATCTGCTTTGTCTTTCTAATTATTATAAAGATATTTTTTATTAATTCAAAAAAAAATAAAGATATTTTTTATTACATATATAAAAGATAATAAATAAGTAATTAAATTACTGAAGTAGCGGGTGCTTGCAAACTCGCTTATAAAAAAAAAGTTGCACATATCTGCATATAAAAGTGGTGAATATTTGGAAAAAAGAAAGTGATCAATTTAAGAGAAAATTTCAAATGGTGTATTATAATATGATTTAAATATTATAAATATTAATATAAAAAGTATAAATTTTTATAATTTGATATAACATTATTCATAATTAGTAATATATATTATATTATACTATTATATACCACACACAAGAGCAGATAATGAAAAAAGAAAGATGAAACTAAATTCAAAATAAATAAACTTAGATAAATTAAAATAAACCAAAAAAATTATCACATAATTGCAGATTTTTGGGCTATGAAATTTTAATCAAGATTTTTGAACTTATGGAATTCTAGTCAAAGTAGGAATAGAAAAAGGTATCTTCATAAATATTAATAATTTAATGAGGATAATATTATTTAAATAGAATTTTAATGAATAATATAAAATCGTATAATATATAAAAAAATAACATGTTTTGGGTGTTTCTGGAGTGCTATAAACACTTATTTTTAAAATTTACAAATGCTTCCTAAATTTTTATTTTTATTTTTATTTTTAAAGAAGGAAGTAAAATATTTTTTAGAATCTTTTTTTTCAGTCTAATTTTTCAACTCATCTTTCGATAATAACTTGAAAAGGTGGAGTGTTAGCGTGGTTTTTCTAATTTGAATAAGTGCCGGTTGCGTATTCATGAAGTCAAACACGAGATTGTATACTTGAGAACTCAAATATGATATCGCTGGTTAAAGGTGTTCAAGTGTTAAACAAAACAATTAGCTAATAGATTTGAAAATCTTATAACCTACTACTAAATTATCTATGGGGATATGTCTGACCATTACTGAAACTAATTAGAATGTAAATAATCAAGAATATTACTGCTTACATTTTCACACAGTATAACTATATACAATTATCAGAACAACATGAAAGAAGCATCGATATTATATAAAAGATCAGAAGCAAAATCATAACTTGAAAAGTACGGGTAGAATTGGTTACCTCCTATAGATATAATAGCTTAAATAATTGAAATGCTGTAGAATAATATACATGATGAGTAATAGTGTTGGAAATATATGCTACTCTAACCTTATCTTCTACTTTTGTGGCTAGCAATCTTGGTTCAAGTCGTCGTTTAGTTTGACTACACTTCACAATCATTTTATTAACTTTGCTTTGCTTTTTAATAAAAGGAAAAAAGAATAACCTACTTTTTGAATTTTGCTTAGAGCATATTTGTAAGTGTTTTACACTCACCGCACGCAGGAAGGTGTAACTTGTAGGTTTTGTAAAAACAAAAAAAAAAAACAAAACAAAACAATCAAATCGCAAATATAATACAATATAATTGTTCGTATAACTAGCTAGTTAGGTTTGAACGAAACAAATTTGAATTAGAGTAGAGAAGTCATAACTCGTGGGATGACAAGTTTCTAAATTTAAAAATTATATTTAAAGATCATAAATTTCACACTTGTAGCAAAAGGTTGAATCTCCGGTCTTAAGAGTCCCACACCCCGACCCGATGAACAGCTGGGGGAATATAAATCAGGTAAACCTATAAAGAACTCACTCTCAAAGCCTATATTGAAGTTAAGAATGATACTCCCACACTACAAGCTGTGGAAATCGAACCTTACCCCTCATAGAAAATTTACCCCCACGGTACCAACTGAATTATGCCTTGCTGGCTGAATTTCAGACTTATATATATTAGAGTGTGCTATCAATAGTCATTCCCATGATTTAAATAGTTACATTTTTCTCTATGGCACGTAGCTTACATACAATGTCTTTCAAATCAACATGAGTCGAGGGATTCTCCCACTGTACAACTTCTTTGATTGCCTTCTCAATCTCTCTGCTCTCTTTCAACAATCCATCCATGCAAAATACAACTGCACTCAAGCTAAATATCACCTCATTCTTCACCTCTTCATTCCCCATGCCATTAATTTCACCAACTAGCTCATCCATATGTTGAAGAAAAGAACAACTCCATTTCTTCAAGAAGGATAGTGCGCTCTCTGCCATCTTGGCTTGTTCAGTTTCCTGTAAATGGGGACAATTATCTTTATTAGATTATTATCAGAAACAGTATTGAAGAATACTTCAAATTATTTCTAAGAAAATCAATAGGGATGATCTCGATAGATGATAAATGATGCAGCAATAATGTACTTAAGGTAATAAGGTGGAGTGCGATAAATCTCAGGGTGTGCCAGTGTAATTATCCCAAATTTTAAATGTTATTGAGGATTACCTGGTTGAATATTGTGCTGGTTCCACAGCCCGGGAGTCCAAGAAGAAGAAGCTTCTGAACCCTTTCCAGGTCTAAATAGTTAGGTGCAGTATAATTATTAGGTTCATCTCTATTTACATGAGGTTGACCTTGGGGTACAGGCAAAGAGAACAGCGAGCAGACAAAACGGGTAGATGCCTAGAAAAATTAGATTCAAAGCTTTGGTCAAATATTCCTTGATTATACTACTAAACTTTTTGGCGATGCATATCTAGAAAAGATTGACAAGCCATACCTTTTCCCAGATATTGCCTCTGATATTATTTTGGCCTTCTTCCTCATATCGACCATCGTCATAAACCCAAAAATGAGTATCGCGAGGGCATTGCACGTTTGCAAGCTGGTTATACATACCGAGATATTTAAGAACTTATTCACAAGAAACCACTTAAGCTATGCTTGGATTGATGTATATGGAGTTGAGGATTTCATATCTACAATAATAAATCCATTGAGTTTGTTTGGATAAATTCATCTAACAATGGATTTCGACTCATTCAACTTCTATTTAAACTATTTTTAGAATCATTGTGGTGGATCTGAAATTCACTCAAATCGAAGAGACTTTCCAAATCCTAAACTTAAATCCAAATGCAAATCCAAACATAACCTTAAATGTAATCAGCACAATTTTTGAGAAGCAAACAGAAACATTTTACATACTGAGGGAAAAAACGAACCTTCAGTACTCTCAGCTCGAGTTTTGTGATTTCCCGACCATTGATGTACACCTCAGTATTGCCATTGCTTGCATGAGGACTAAGTCTCCCCGTGAAATTTAAGTTTGAAGTAATAACCCTATCAGGCTTCTCTCCTTCCTGTTAATTCACATGTCAAAACTTTAACAATCATTTTCCAACTTTAGAGGAAAAAAAGAAAAAGAAGTTTAATAATAAAAAAGCTACCTTTCCCCAAAGACCCGTGTTCTTATCATACCAATACTGTCCTGGCTTCAGCTTTCTAGGAGGCAAAGCGCATCCAAAAAGCTCAGCCATTTCCTCGGTTTTCAAAGTACACCCATTCACAATAAGCTGCTCGGGTCGAAGCTGATTTGCTGAACATTCTTTTTCAGCTTTCATTAAGGCAAATCGAAGGATGTATTTGTCAAGAACATCTTCGATGTCATAACCAATTTCGCGCACTTGTCTGACCCATTCTTTGAGCTGAGGAACAGTTTCTTCTTTGGAATCAGCAAGTCTGAGGAAAGCTCTCATTTGGCCTAGTTTGGCGCGTATGAATTGGATTTCTTTGTCAACTCCTCCAAGCTGTTTTTGTTCTTCTTCAAGCAAGACTGAAAGTTTGTTGAGCAAGAAGGATATTGCCCCCTCTACCATCTTGGCTTGCTCAGTTTCCTGTAAATGGGGACAATTATCTTTATTAGATTGTTATTATTATTAGAAACAGTATTGATGAACGTCAAATTATTTCTAAGAAAATCAATAGGGATGAATTCGATAGATGATAAAGGATGCAGCAATAATGTACTTAAGATGGAGTGCCTATGTAATTTCCCACACACGAATTTTCGATTAATCTACTTCTACTTTTAAAAAGTATAATTTCTATTTATATTTGATACATAGCTAAGTCAATTTTTTATTTTTTTTTTTAACACACACCCCAAGAGACTTTTGCAAAAATAATATTTTTTTTATTCCAGTTGCAAATAATGGTACCGGATTGGAGGGATTTAATATTTTGGTATTAATCGCAGATTTTACCCGCGACTCCGATTATTTTATTGTTATTTATTGCGGAGTCGCGGAGATCTCCTGCAACTCCAATTTTTTATACTATTTTATTAGGAGTCGCGGAGATCTCCTGCAACTCCAATATTTTATATTATTTTATTGCGGAGTCGCGGAGATCTCCTGCAACTCCAATATTTTATACTATTTTATTAGGAGTCGCGGAGATCTCCTGCAACTCCTAAGTTTTTTTAATATTTTTTATGGGGTTGCATGATAAGCGAGACTCGTTGCTTTTCGTTTTTCCCTGATTTATTATTTAATTATTTATATTTATCTCATCAATTATTTGTGTACGTTGAAGATTTGTCTTTTCTTTACTCTTTATTATATTGATGCATCTGTATCTGACAGTAAATGAATTATTTGATGGTTCATTGAGGTGACTACTCAATATTGCAGCTGAATTGAATTATTGCGTTTGAAGGTGGAGTGCATTATTGTATCTCATACATCTCTATTTATACATATGTATATCGTTCACTGTCCATCCATCCGAAATATTTTTGAGTCCAAAACTCTTTCCTCAATTTTTCCTTCAGCAAGTTTCGAATCCCTCTTCTATAATGGAAGCAATTGAGTTACTTGTTTTTTATGGGGGAAATTATACTGTCTCCAATAATTCCGTTTTTTACGATTTACCCCCAGTAGCATCAACGAGAATTTCACGTTCAATCTCTTTTGATGGTCTACTGCAGGAGGTTTATGGTCTAATTGGTCTGAACCGAGCGCGATACACAATTCAACTGTTATCGCCCTTCTATATCTCAAGGTCTCCGATACCACTGGAAACAGTCATTGAAATAAATGACGATCGTGTATTGTGGTGTTACACAAATCCGGAGGCCCAGCTTGAATCTTTTAAGGTTTTTGTTATCGTTGAACCAATCCACACACAAAGATCCGTAGAGGTTAGTTGGAGTGAAGACATGCGAAGCTATATGGATTTGCTAAGCCAAGATATGTCTTCGGTGACCAGTGGGTTCGAAGTATTTGGTATCAATGACCCAAATCCATCATTCCAACAAAGTCACCATGGCGAGGCTTACGTTGAACCACAAGTTGCGGAGTTGGAGGACGAATTACCAGATGAATCCCAACAAATGGATGATGAGCTGTCGGATCTGGAGATAGATGATGTGCCGAATGCCACTGCGAACGACACCGAAGAGGTTGCCGCTACTGAGGATGTGTTGACACAGCCCCACACCGGAGATATGAACCCACAACTCCACGAAGCTTATCCGTTCTACTCCGCTACAGGATCTGAAATGAACGCCGATTCTATGGATTTGCCATCTTGTAAATGGAGTCAATTTTACAATCCCAATGTTGGTAGATTGGCTCATGGGATGACATTCCAAAGCAAACTACATGCTCAAGCCTCCGTGAAGGACTACTCGGTTCGATGGGCGAAGCGAGAATTTTCTGTACAACTTAGTAAACCAACATTCTTCAAGGTTTATTGCAAGCACCGTGATGCAACGGGTTGCCCATGGGCAGTGCGCGTCCAATTTAAAAAGTTATATGAAACTTGGGCGATCAGTGTATATAATGGGGATCATACTTGTGGTGACGACTACATCCGTAAGGATCATCAGAATTTGGATACGAATTTTATTGCTGGGTTGTTGATTGGCCATGTCCGGACCAACTATGAGTACGCTGTTGCCGATGTCCAGCAGACCGTGAAGGATTTCTGCGGATACGAAATTGAGTATTCAAAGGCCTACCACAGTCTGCGACGTGCTAAGGAGCACTTGTACGGTACTTGGGAAAGCTCGGTTAGCAGTCTCCCGAAGTTCATGGCTGCACTTCAAAAATGGAACCCAGGTTAACACCAAATTTAATGTCCCATTTGTCCATGATTTACACTGATTTATAGTACACTATATTGTATTTTACTTTATCAATTGACATGCAGGGACCATAGTGGAGTGGCAACACCATCCACGTGGAGGAGGTAGGCCCGGAGTAGAGATGATACACTTAATGTTTTGGGCCTTTAGACCTTGCATTGAAGGGTTCAAACATTGTCGGTCGGTCGTTTGTGTTGATGCTACCCATTTGTACACCAAATACAAACATAAGCTCATGATTGCTGTTTGTGTAGATGGCAATCAAACCATTCTTCCTCTCGCGTTTGCTTTGGTAGATGAGGAGTCTACTGGCACATGGGGTTGGTTTTTGAACTTATTGCGCATACACATCATAGGAGACTCGCACGAGTTTGTGACCATAATTTCCGATCGCAATAAGGGCATAATTAGGGCCGTAAATGAAGGGTATGGGTCATTTAACGGTGAACAAGGATGTCACCGTTACTGCTTGAGGCACTTGTGTTCCAATATCAATTCCAGATTTAGAAAGCCACCACTGAAGGATCTTTGCTGGGTTGCTGGTACGGCAGCCGATGAATTTTCATTCCAGCAGGCTTTTAATCGTATTCAGTCCATATGTCCTGAAGCTGCCACGTATCTGATGGGTATAGAGCTGGAAAAATGGACGTTTTGTCATGATGAAGGCCGTCGATTTGGAACGACTACCACCAACCATGTGGAGGTATGCAACGGTGTGCTCAAGGGAGCCAGACGACTGCCAATTAGTGCAATTGTTGAGATGACCTACATTAAGCTTACTCGCTATTTCAACGAGAAGTTACAATTGGCTAGACAACTTAAAGCTGACGGTCGTGCATTCACCGCGTACGCGGATAGTATCTACAGAGAAAATGCTAGGCTTGCTTCCTTAAACATTGTGCACATGGTCAACGATGATGATTCATCCGCTAATGTCATGAACGTAGGCGTACAAGGCCGTATTGCCCGATTTGCTGTCACGTTGAGCACGAGGGAATGCAGTTGTGGTTCTTGGAAAAAATTAGGCATTCCATGCCCACATGCTATCCAAGTCTGTAGACATGTCAATGAACCTGCTTCCCAATACATGCCATGGTATTACGAGATCGACCATTTCATGGAAACATACAGCGGTAAATTCTATCCTATATGGTCGAAGGAATACTGGCCATCTGCAGGTTTTGAACTGGTGCACAACCCAACAATGAAGGAGATACGGAGACGTGGTAGAGATAGAACAACGCGAATACTGAACGAAATGGACCAACCGGGGTCATCTCGCCGGAGATAGATAGATGGTAGTTGTATGTTTTTTTTCCTTGTTGTAAGCTAATGTTTTGATGTTAAGAAGACAGTGTGATGTAGTCATGTTACTAATGCAAGTATTTACATCTACAATAATAAACTACAATAAAATAATGCACATCTACAATAATAAACTCCAACATTAAAAACTAATAACATATATTACTAATGCAAATATTTATAACTATTAAGAAAATAACTAATGTCCCTGATGTCCTAAATGACCTCCAGTACCGCATCCTCGTGCCCGAGGAATTCTTTTACTCCTCCTTATGGGAGGTCTGACAGTGACTTCTTCGTTTCCTTCTAAAGAGCATGGGACCGGCGATGTCCCGAATTGAGGGCGATACGTGGCTTCATTGAAGGCAATAATTTGGGGAGTCCCAGCGACACTGTCGGAGTGCGAAAAATATGGGGTATAAGCTGTGTAATGAGCTTGCTCAGAGGTACTTACTCCTTCGAATCCCGACGCAACGGAGGGAGCAAATGCCGAATGAGGGTTACTGTCCCATTGCCCAAATGAGGGAGATGCAGAAGTCACAGGGGCAGGCGGATGGGGTTGGCTGGCAGTGGGTCGAGCTTGTTCTGGACTTCGGACTCGCCGCCTACTTCGAGAACCCCTGCGAACTCTTATTTGCTCACTGACTGCTTCCGGATTCGCATGCCCTCTTTCAACGTCTTGTAACGAACGGACCACTTCTCTATTAGTTTCACATAAACTCCTCAACTGAACTGGATCGGTGTCATCGGTAATGGCCAAGTAGTTATCCATCATATATGCCAACCCGGTGGACTGAAATTACAAAACAGAGTAACTCAACAAACAATATATAAAAGCCAGATTTACTTTAACTAAGATATTGTTCGTAACATATTCAGTTGTTGTATATATATTTCTTACCATCGCATTCCATGTCGCATGATCGGGCGGTCTGTATCCATTGTCATGTATCCTCGGTGGTGGCGAAATAAATTTGCGCGTTTTCCTTTTATACCACTCATGGTACCCTTCAACAACATCACCCCTTGAACTCACACGTTCCCCTTCATTTTGGTGTTCATGCGCCGTAAACCACCTTGCAATGTAAATCGCATGTGTCACATTCCAGTCTTTGTTTGTATAGCCTTTGCGGGTCAATCCATGCAATGTTTGCCTAACCTCTCGTGGAGGTTGGGGATGAGGAGGAATAGACTGGACAATGCCGAATTGCCGCGTCACTCGCTCGAGATGTAACTCCTCAATGATGTTGTAGTGAATCAGTGGACACGGGCAACGCCATAGTTCTGGAGCGCATTCCTCTGGGAGTTGTTGTATATCTGCTAACGACATATCATACGGCATCCAATCAAACTGCAAATCAATTTAATCAATATCAAACAAATTTCCCAAGAAATAATATACGTAAGCTGACAACCAAATCAAACGTAACTAATTACCTCATACGGTGATAAGTTATCAAGCATGGCCCTAAAGATCCTAACACTGTTCCTTGTGGTATGCGTCCACGAGAAATACGTAGTCCATCTACAAATAATTTATACAATGCATTACAAAATTATTTACAAATAAATTAACTTTAGGTAGAGCATGAACGATGCATGTGAAATAATATTACCTAACACCATAAGGGGGGATTGGGAGTACCCGACCATTTGAAAGCTCTCTTACTCCTACAGGCATTCGTGGTGCTCTTCGGTCGGGCCTGATGGAAGAGATACGGATCCACGCCCACATCTGCAATATGGTTTTTAATAATTATTATACCCAACTTGACAAATAAAATATTAACATTTTCAGAACCAACATATTACCTGTAACAATTGTAAAGCTCCACCAATATTCTGATTATGGTTGCAGCTGTTGCTCGCTCCACATAATTCACGGTACAAAAACGCCAACACTGCACTCCCCCAGCTATAACTCCGACACTCTTCTACAGTACGCATATGACGTAGATATAGTAGGGACACCTTATTTCCACTAGTGTCTGGAAACATGTATGCACCCATTATCAGTAATGCGGCACACCTGGCGTGTTGCATTACCACCCCGGCAGGACTGTCTGGATTGAGCGGATTCTCCACTAACTGCCTTCTTAAAGCGATCATCTTAATTCGTGATCCACTAAGATCATCACCGAATGGGAAAAATCCCAACATACCACCACAACAATCCATCCAAGACTCATACGGTGCCGGAGGTGCATCAATCCCAATTATTGGATCACCCCGAATTGGAAGGCCCCATAGTACAGCCACATCCTCCAAAGTAATGGTGGCCTCCCCAACAGACAGGTGGAATGTATGCGTCTCCATACGCCATCTTTCCAATAATGCAGTAATTAAATGTGCATCGCTTAGTATATATCCACAACTAAAAACTCCGTAAAAACCCATATCATACAAGATAGCAATGATGTCATCATTTATGTGTACATATCTATCGTCTTCGGGATCGTGACTAAATCCAGTCGTGTTATTGTGTCTTGGGATTACAATCCGATCAATATGCCCATTAAAAACATATTCCGAGCGATGCATGTCTTGTAAATAAAGTAAATCACCTTCTTCCGGACCGTAAATATATCTAGACATCTAAAAAATACAAATAAAAATAAAACTTAATTAGCAAATATTCATAACTAATTAGTTAAAGATAAATACTAAACTCATTATTTATAACAAACGTGATAACCAAGATTATTAAAAATTAATTAAAATAATTAACAAATTAATTACAATACCTAACTTAATACTTTCAGTTATAACTAAATTAATTAAAATAATTAACAAATTAATTATTGGTAGTTTAGATCATCACCAACAAAATTAAAAAATATATCAATATACCACATTAATATTAGCATGAGTAATTAGTTAAAGATAAATACTTAACTCATTATTTATAACAAACGTGATAGCCAAGATTATTAAAAAATATGTCAAACTAACAAACTAACTACTAAGTATAACAATTTCAACTTTAATTAAACATTTTATTATTTATAATCTACGTAATTATTAAAACTTTTAAGAAGTATAATATTTTTCAATGAATTATTAACTACAAATTATTCATACCATAGATTAGCTAAAAAAACTAACATATTACCATCATATTACTAATTAACATCATATTTACAAAATTTAAATAATTAATTACAAATTAAATGAGACAAAAAAAAAAAAATTTGGCCAGATTCTACTTACCTTCACCGGAGTGGGCGGCGCCGGCTGCACTTCCGGACAACTTGAGCTGGGCTGGCGGCGGTTGGCCGGTGGTTGGCGGAGGTTGGCCGGTGGTTGGCGGAGGTTGGCGGACGGGCTGCTGAGCTTCGCGCACTGCAAAGGAGATGAAAATGGCGAAGTGGTGAGGGTCCAGATCTAGATCTGGACCACAACTTAAAATTAAAAAAAAAAAATAATTTTTTAATCGGAGTCGCGGGTGTCAGACGCGACTCCAGATAATATTATTAAAAAAATACTGGAGTTGCAGGAGATCTCCGCGACTCCTAATAAAATACTATAAAATATTGGAGTTGCGGGAGATCTCCGCGACTCCGCATAAAATACAATAAAATAATCGGAGTCGCGGGAAATCTCCGCGATTAATACCAAAATCTTAATCCCCTCCGAGCCGGTACCATTTTTTGCAACAGGAATAAAAAAAATATTATTTTTGAAAAAGTCTCCACACCCCAAGGGACCAGAGGGATTTGAACCCGGATCATTGCCTTCGAGAATCAATCCTCAAACAACTTGGTCAACCCCTGTTGGCCATAGCTAAGCCAATATATTCTTCACTTCAGTAGTAATTAAGACACAATTCTAATTATTATAAGTATACTTTTTGTTAATATAAAGGGAAAATTACATCTGACTACCCTATATTTAGGTCTAATTACAACGCAATCCATCATTATAGGGAAACTACACTTTAATCCCTATAAATTTTGTTTGGTTTAAGGTCCCTTAAATGGAATTTGTAAAAATACACTTATGCCCCTAACGGTTTTATGAGTGTTACATTGAATACATGACCAAAATTACAAAATTACCCCTAAAGTTTACAAATATTAACAAAACGATTCCTACAAATTATGAATTTAACAACAAATTAGGGGCATTTTTGGAATGACATAACGGAACCCTAGGGACCACAAACGGTTCTCAAAGTTAGGGACTAAAATGTAATTTCCCCGATAATGATGGATTACGTTGTAATTAGGTCTTAATGCAAGCTAGTCAGATGTAATTCTCCCTAATATAAAATACAAAATATAATGAATTTAAGTAATTAAATTACAGAATAAATTATTTTTTAGAAACTTTTTTATTAGGGTCTAGTTTCTATGAACTGATCTTCTAATAATAAGTTTATCTTAATAATTAGTTTTTTATTACCACATATATGATTAGACTTCCACCAAAAAATATATATATATATGATTAGACTAATTATTAAAATATACAAACTCAAACCAATTAAAATTGAACTATTACCAGGGGCAGTTAGTAAAAGGAAAAATTGATTCCAAGCATGAAGGCAACATAGGAAAAGCATAAGATTTCTACAAAGATATACAGGTTCATAAACATATATAAGTAATAAGTGGAGTGTAAGTGTGGTTTTTCTCAGTAGAAAACAACAGCAGATCAAGACAAAAATTAACAAAATCTGAATGTCTTTTTTCTCTTGGCAGCTGTATAGTTAAGAACTCAAAACACAAGACTGTGTACCTAAGAACACAAGCATGAGATTTTTGGTTAAACTAGCAAGATATCAAACTGTGAAACTATACTACTGGATATGTCATCTCTCTTAGACCTTTAATTAAGAAGATTACTGCTTACATTTCATACGGCCTATAAGGAGATACAATGATGAGAATTGAGAGCAAAATGAAAGGAGCTTCAAATTAAATTATCATTACTTTGTTCTTTGTGCCTTTTTTGTACAGTAAATGCATATATAAATCCAGATCCAGATCTCATGCATACATATACATCGAGTGCCAATATGTCTGATTTTATATATAAGAAACTTGAACGAGAATATGGAGAATTAATTACCTCTGGGGAAGATAGGGGAATAGTCATCAAACTGTCGCTGAATGAAACGAACCTAAAATGATATCAAAATCAGTACTATCTCTTTCAGAGAATCACTAATAACACACTATTGTGAAGCAAACAGATAATGTAATTAAATACTTGGTAATTTCTGCACTCGAATTACTGGTGAGATCATCTTCTGATTCGATGGTGCTGATGCTTGGGGATCTTGAGTGATTATGAAACATTTGCCATATCTGTTCTCTCCGCACCACCGCTTCGACCAGCGTCGCCCAATTGTCTCGAGACATCTCTGCTTAGATTACCTTTTTCTCTGCTAAGACATTTCGAGAAATGCTTGATATGATATGATATCAAAGATCAGAACCAAAATCATAACTTGAAAAAGTACAAGGAGAAATGGTTACCTCTAATAGATCTGAAAATTGATATTTGTTACAGCTTAAATCAATATTCTCAATTCTCACCGAAATGCTGTAGAAAATGAGCCTCGGATGCAGTTTAACATTCAGGATGAGTAATGTGGCCACAAATCTTAGTTCAAGACTTCAAGTCGTCGTTTACTTTCACCTATAACTTGACAATCATTTGCTAGTTTTTTTTTTGGGGGGGGGGGAACCATGAATAATGGAGACAGTGACAATTGTCAATGTTATCTAAGCACAAACCTATGCCAATAACACATCTTCCCACCAGAAACCTTCGGATTAGCCTTGGCTTTGCTCAATAGAGTTCCCACCTTGGCCTTCCAAAAGGACCAAAACATGCTCAGCGTATGCCATTGCCACCTCATTACTTTTTGAATCGAAAGTGGGGCAGCTCCCACCTGTAGGTTTGAATGAAACCTTTCAGCTCATATCAATTTCGGACTCAACCTGATAACCCGATGAGATCCACCCATCAAAATATCAGGTTAGGGTTTGGTATTTTCAGTTCGACTCAGATCCGATAACAACCCGAAGAAGGAAGAGAAAATCAAGTCAGGTTCGGTCCAATGACCCAAGAAATATTTAATATAAAAAAAAAAAGTTCCCAAATCCTACCATTATCCTAAATATGCTGCGCCGTTTCTCACCCCTCTCTTCTCTGTGCCTTTCTCAATTCTCACCATCTTCTTCTCTTCTCTCTCCACCACCATCCTCTTCCCGTCACCTCACGCCTCCTCCACCCCCATCCCCTCCTCTCGCCGCCTCGCCTTCCTCGTTGTTTCATGCTTTGATCAAGCCGCTGCAGTCTCCGCCAAAACGACCTCAGCTTGAAGACCCTTCGCTACCTTTGGCTTCTGAAATTTCATCACCGCTCCGCCTTGATTCGACAACATCTAGGGCCCATATGAGCAGAATCTTGTTCCATGACTCAGTCTCAAAGAGAGGGGTTGATGTTTCTTTATTCTTTGAGCAATAAATTGGCTGGTTTAATTTGTGGGTTTATTCTTTGAGGAATAAATTGGCTGTTTTAGCTTGTCAGAATCTTGTTCCATCAGGGGGTGTTCATTTGGTAAATATCCGAAAATTCGGTTATGCGGTCGATTAACCGAATTTTCGGTTATTGAATTTAGCTAACCATTTATCGAATCGATCATGTCGCTTGGGTAAAAACCGAATTTTTTCGGTTGGGTTTCGGTTAAAATCCGAAAAACCGAACATCTTTCAAATTATAAAAAAAATATATAGAGAGAGAAATCTGGAGAAGCCGAAACCAGAACTTCAGTCTAACGATCTAATTTCTACAACTCTAGAAAACACCATATTGAGCAAACAACAGAAGTAGAGGGCGTAAGGGGGGTGGTGGTGGTGGTGGAGCGCGGAGGTGGCGGCGGCGGCGTATTAAAGTTATTAGCAGCATGATTAGTGGTGGTGGAAACGGCGGCGGCATCTTGGTGGGTGGTGGTGGAGGCGGAGACTTGGTGAGTGGTGGCAGCAGCGGCGTCTTGGACTGGGTGGTGGCGGCGACAGAGTGTGGAGCATGCGTGAGTGAAGTCGTGAACCCTAGATCTAAAATTAAAAGTGTGAAATGTGAGTGAAACTTAGAATCTGAAATGTTAAATTAAGGGAAATAGGGATTAAGGGCAGAGGCCCATAAATCCAAAATCGTGTGGGCTTGTGGGGGATGAGGAAAAATAGGAAAAACATGTAAAGTTCTAGGGCTGTCAATGGAGCGGATTTTAATCCGAATCCGATCCGATTTTTGAGATATTCGTCTGATAAAAAGATTCGATGGATCATATCCGATTATAAATTTTCGTTATTCGAAATAAATGGAGCGGATATGGAATTAAGGAATCCGATCCGTTAAAGATCCGAATCCGATATTTTATTAAATTATTTTTTTATAAATAAAAATTCCTAATATAAACAATTAAAACTTCAATATATATCATCATCAATAATATACCTTTCACTATTTATTTTAAATATATCATCATATTTTGTTAATAACTTCAATTTAACATGTTTTAAATGAATAAAAACATATAATATAGAGATTTAAGAGCTCTTAATACATCTTTTGATTCACTAACCATCGTCCAATCTAATGTTTGTATTTTCACCATCTAATCAAAATGATAATTTTATAGATTTTTATATGATATAATATTTAATTTATAGATAATTGATACTAGCCGAAAAAACGACTAAATACCAAAATAAATTATTTGTTTGTGGAATTGGAGATTTCACCAAGCTGAATAGGCCATAAATCAGAAAATTGGTGCAGAAATAAATAACAAGGAAAAAGAAATAAATAATTGCAGCGATGGATAATAATAAGATGTATAATGTTGATAATCTACTGTCTTCTACGTACAACAAAACGAAATATAATCTGTATTCTAAAGAAATATGTGGAAAATCTATAGTGATAATGAAAAAGGGAAAGAAATTGGAAACTGCAGAACTTTCTACTGAAAATCTCAGAGCATATGGAGTATGAAGGGAAAGAAATTGGAAACTGCAGAACTCCTCTACCGATAATCTCAGAGCATATGAAATATGCAGGGTTTCTGTGAGTTACATTGAATGACAATAATTCTTCCCTTTCTCGCTCTTGCCCTTATATTCCCTCTAGAAGTCAGTTGTCACCTTTTCCACAATTCTAAGCACGTTCCAATTTTGAAATCTCTATTGATCTCTTCTTCCCCCACTTCTCTCAATCTCTTTTTCTCTTCCCACGACATAATATATTCTTTTATTTCTCATTTAATTAATATGAAAAGGATAGCCCACATCGATAATAAATAAAATATAACCTATGAGATACATAATGTAGACTTATTTTATATTACATCTATAAATATGTATTAATGCATATCTTAAAAATATATTATAATCAAAAAATATAATAAATTATTATATATTATATACGTATTTTTGCTTCAACATATATATCACATATATTATACTACATGTCGGAATAGTATATACGTTTATTATCTTAATAATATATGGTATAAATTATCACATATATATTGTGATTAGATGCCTTAATAATGCATATTTTCCTAACATGTATGTTTGATAAATACTATATATAAATACTCTTTCTATATATATATATGTAGTTATGTTATTTTTTTGGTGAAATGTATATGGAGTTATTTATGTATTGATCTGGCTCAAATCTGGTCAATCCGACGTGTCGATCTGACTGTCAGATATGGGTCAATCAGTCAAGAATTTATTTGAGTGGGTTCTTTATCGACCTGAAAGCACTAACAAACGTGAGCTCGAAACCAACTTGGGGGACTTGGGGTTTTACCCAAGGTTGGCACTCCGACGCTCAAGTCAGTAATGGGGCTCTTTAGAGAGAGAATAAATGCAATTGAATGCGAATTAAAGGCTTACCAACTACTGTTCAGGGGGCGAGTATTTATAGCCATGGCCAAATAACGCAGTAATGCGTGTACTGTAGGTGTGCATTAATGGCGTTGCCAGTCGTCGATCTGGATGTCGGACGATGGAACTGGCTTGAGGCGGGTCGTTTGTACCTTCTTTCCCCTTTGGGTAAAAGCAGGGACTGACGGTCAGATATGAGCCGTAGTACGCCCGTTTCAGGGAATGGGAAGGGCACACGTGTCCCGACAGGAGTGCTTTACAGTATCCGGGTGTCCGGTGACGTATGTAATCGATCTGTAGATCGATATTGCCTTCCGGGATCCATAACTGGGTTTCCCACTGGAGGGGAGCAGATCGATCTGATGACCTGGCTTATTGAGATCGATCCGATGATCTGATGATCAGGTGGTGCGTAGATCGATCTAATGTCCTTGTGCAGACCTGATGATCCGAGGGCCTGGTGCCGATCTGATGATCTGTTCGAAAGGCCGTCTCTGGTCTGTCCAGGCTGGCGCGGAGTCCACGCGGCACCACTTGGGGCGGCCGCGTGGCATTGTACTGTTATGCCATATCAGAGGCCCCCCAAATTACCAGCGTGAAATTTCGCGGTGGTAATTTCATCGATCTGGGAATGGGTAGGGGAACCGTCGTGACCGTCGAAATTGAGCCGTTGCCTCAGTTACGGGCGTGACTTTTTGAGTTAGATCGTTCCGACAAAGCATTTAATGCGACGCGACCTTCCATAGGATAGGCGTGTGCAGGGTAATTATGGCGTCGTTTCGTATTTCGAGGCGTTACTTTTCAACTTCTATATATAGGGGTTCATCCCCCCACCTCATTTTACTACTTTCACACTCTGGGAATTCGAACTGCTCTTGGCCGCGATCAGCTCTTCAGCAATCACAGCATCCGAACTCCGTTTCCTTTCACAGGTAAAGTCCTTCCCTTTTCCCATCTTCTATGGCTCAGAATCAGGTAGCGTTCACGCCGTCGCCAGAACGAGAGGGGGACCTGCCAGCCCCACCTCCGAATGAGGATTTCGAACTCAACTCCGTGCCGATTACCGGAAGGGACGGAGCCTCGACGGCGAACAGAGGGGGTCAGGCTTCGACATCGAGGGTACGGCGACCTATTGGGCTTTTAGACGAGCTGGAAGGGGAAGTTGGAGAAGAGGTCGGAGTGGGGCAAGCTGATGGAGGGGAACCCGTGACACAGGTCGGAAACCCTCCCGCGCGACCTCCCCATGTATACAGGACACTTTCACACGTCTCTGAGAGGTTCTCCAAGATAACCTCTCAGGAGCTCGCGGAGGTCACGCGGCTACTGGGGTTAGGTCCTCAGTACGCGGTTCGAAGGCCGGAGGAGGGGGAGACCGTTGAGAGACCGAGGGGTCTGAGATCGGTTGGGATGTACTATTCCTCTGTCAAGTATGGGTTCAGGCTCCCCCTTCCCCGGGTCATCTCTGACTTTTTGGTTCGATATAACTTATGTCCCTCCCAGCTGACCCCGAACTCATTCTCCCTGATGCATTGTATGATCATCACCATGAAGTGCCTGGGATTCGAGCCGGAGATCTGGGACTTCGGCGAATTCTTCACCCTTAACAGTGCCACCAAGTCCGGGGTCGGATATTTCAACCTCCAATCGAAGCCGAACCGGAAGATCGTATCGATCCCATCTACATCCCATGGTATCAACTGGAAGTCCAAGTTCTTCTTCATCGATCTCCCCGTCGTTCCCCGCTTCCGGATCACTTGGGGGGATAACGGCCCAAGACGGCTCGTGACCAAATCGTCGACCTGGCTCCACAATCACTTCGAACTGTTGTCTAATATGGGTCTCCTAGATCATACCAACCTGACGAGGACGGGGAATCTGGTCGAAGCGGGCATTATAACTGGGCTCCATAAAAAGAACTTTCGCTTTGGTATGCTCTCACTTCGACCGGACCCCTACTCGATCAGGGTCTTTGAATTTCTTTTACTTGTTTTTTTTTTTTTTTGATGCGTCGAACTGAATCTTTCGTTTTGCAGATCTACGACCGCTGATAATGTCTCGAGCTGCGAGAATGAGGGCGATGAACCAGAGGAATGCGACCCCTGACGAGCTGAGGCCTGTGACGGAGGCCGCTCGGGCCATCATCAATGCGCTTCCAGAAGCCCAACGAGCTCAGCAGGCGAGGTGCTCGAAGGAGCTGCATGACTTAGACGCCGATCTGGCGGAGCAGGTCGAGGGAGATCCCCCGCGTGGGCGAGAACTCGAGGGACGAGCCGGGTCATCAGCACAGCCGGCTGTCGAGGTCGATGAAGATGTCGAACAAGTAATAAATTTAGACCATCTTCCTTTATATTTTGATGAAGAATTAAATTCTCAACTCGAGCATGTTCAGGCGAGGCACGGGGTAGGCAAGAGGCCCTTTAGAGAACTGGTTCACGAGCTGCAGGATTCCGACGAGTCCGACGAGGAGGCCCAGCTCCTGGACTTTCCCAAGACTCCCCTTCCCCAATGGCCTGCAGGTCTGGAGCTCGAAAAGGCCGATGGGACCAAACGAGCTCTGGCATTCGGCAAAGCCGACCCCGAACTCCTGGCTGCCCTCTTCAACTCCGGGTGTATCATTGATGAGCAGAAGAGGCTCTCCCAGAGGTCGGCCAGGCAGAAGAGGTACCAAGCTGCCAGAGGCCTTTTCGGGGTAAGTTGGTATTGTTTTGTGTTTGTTTTTTTTTTTGTCAACTCTTGGAGATCGGACTCATCCGATCTGACGACTTGTTCTCAGGACGTTCTCCCCGTCCTTATCAATTCGATCCACGAAGCTGAGGTTTTCAAGGCCGGCAAGGAAAAGTATAAGGAGAAGTACCAGATGATGAAAGGCCGGCTTGTTTCAGCGAACCCCGAGAGGGTTGAACAGCTCGAGCAGGAGCTCAGGGAGGCCCGCGAGGAGAAGAGAAAACGGGTCGAGGATGCACAAACCTTGGAGGCCCAGTGGAAGAGCTCACAGGAGGCCCTGAAGGAAGCGGAGAAGGCTCATGCGAACGAGCTGGCCCAGATGAGGGAAGAGTTCGCCAAGGAGCTCGAGACTGCTAGGGCTTCCTCGAAGGAGGAGGGGCGGAATGAGATGTTCAGCTTGGCCCAGGCGAAGCTCGCTAAAGCCGCGGAGGAGATGAAGAAATGTAAGCTGGAGATCGAGCGGTACGCCGTTCGTGAGTTCATGGAGGGCCCTGGTTTCGAGGAGGCGAGCCTGATCGTAGGTCAGAACGATCTGGCGGAGGGGTTCCAGATCGCCTTGAACCAACTAAATGCCCAGAACGCCATCATCCCCGACTTCGACTTTAACTCGATCGGCCCATTGCTTCCCGATCCTTGCGCTCCTGACCTCCCTGAGGAAGAAGAGCCGGTCCAGATTGACTGGGCGACCTTCAAATATGGACACGCCATTGAGATCGCTCAGGCCAAGAAGGAGAAGCGTCGGGTAGAGTGCGAGCTCCCTCCGCCGGTTCAGATCGAGAGCTTCCTCCCCACCGTTAGAGAGATCGAGCGGTCCCTTCGTCGAACTAGCCAAGAGCCTATCGAGCCCGTTGAGATCGATTAGATTTTTCTTTCATGGGTAGTTGTACTGACCTTCCAGCCGGGTTGTGGCTGTGTGAATACTTGTTTCATTTCTGCTTTGCTTTTTTACAAACATTTTGCCCATCGAGCCACGTCGCGTGGTGAGCCCGATGCGCTAGGTACATTCGATCTCTCATAATTTTTTGGAGATCGCTGTTTGCATGAATGAATTATGTTTCTCTTTTTTTTTGCTTTTACAAGTTGAACATTAATTCGATCTGTCATGCGCGTGATTAATCGACCTAGGTTTCATTTACCACAGCTTAGATTCTTATCGCTTTTGGATCGATTGGCTCATGAAGCTATTCGATCTCTTTTGGATGTCGATCTAGCTTCGTTGGGCGTTTGTCCATTCGCTGCGTTCTCTTTGGATCGATAGCGATCTTTGAGATGCTAATCTCTGGACCCCTTTGGATCTAAAACGACCTCATTGGATCTCTGGATCATTAATTTCTGGAAATGATTAAAAGTGCATTAAATACGCTAGGACTTGGGATCTCCTTGGGTCTAGAAACGACCTCGTTGGATCTCGCTCTCTAACGATGATTAAATCGTTGCTTTAAAATACGTTAGGACTTAGGATCTCCTTGGGTCTAGAAACGACCTCGTTGGATCTCGATCTCTAACAGTGATTTAAAAGCATTAAATACGTTAGGACTTAGGATCTCATTGGGTCTAAGAACGACCTCGCTGGATCTCGATCTCTAACGATGATTAAATCGTTGCTTTAAAATACGTTAGGACTTAGGATCTCCTTGGGTCTAGAAACGACCTCGTTGGATCTCGATCTCTAACGATCCTTGGGTCTAGAAACGACCTCGTTGGATCTCGATCTCTAACGATCGGATACGGGGTATGCGGGGTGGCTCACTCCCTCCTCGATTCATGACCGTAGGTCGAATGAGAGCTTAATTGAGGGGATAATGGCCTGACGCGGGATTATGGATTGACTTTTAATCGGATACTCCAAAATATGTGAATTAATTGACTGATCAGAGGTCGATTCTCAGGCGAATTCGACCTCTTTAACTATTACAATGTTGAAATAAATTTGAAAGCTAAGTGTAAAACTTCTTCAAGTTGTGCGCGTTCCACGGTCTGGGTAACGGTTCCCCGGTCATGTCTTCGAGCCGGTAGGCCATGTTTTTCCCGATCTCCGTGACGCGATAAGGTCCTTCCCAGTTAGGCTCAAGTTTTCCGACATGTTGCAAGACCTCGACCTTTTTTAGCACTAGGTCACCGATCTGAAACGATCTGGGTCGCACGTGCTTATTGTATGATCGGGCCGCTGCTGCCTTGTACTGCCTGAGCTTCTGATAGGCTTGCTCTCTACTTTCTTCAATCACATCTAGATCTTCGGCTCTGATCTCCGCATTCCGGTCGAGCTGGTATTGTGATACACGAGCAGTTTCGTGCAGCAGCTCCGATGGGATGACGGCTTCGGATCCGTAAACCAGTGAGTATGGTGTTTGCCCAGTGGCTGTTCGCGGGGTAGTTCGATAAGCCCATAGCACACCGTCGAGTTCGTCCGCCCAAGCGCCCAGTTTGGCATCAAGGCGGGTCTTGAGATTTTGGATAATGATTCGGTTGGTGACTTCGGCTTGGCCGTTTGCTTGCGGGTGGCCAACTGTAGTGAATCTGAGGTCGATCCCGAGATCTCGACAGTAGCTCTTGGTATTCTCAGATCGAAATTGAGGGCCATTGTCACAGATGAGTACCCTCGGGACCCCAAAACGGCAGATTATATTCTTCCAGAGGAAATTTCTTACCACTGCATCAGTAATTTTGGGGACTGCCTCGGCCTCAACCCACTTTGAGAAGTACTCGACGCATACTATGGCAAATTTTTTCTGTCTGGGTGCCAGGGGGAAGGGACCAATGATGTCGATCCCCCATTGGTCGAAGGGCCAGCACACATCGATCGGTGTCATGGAGGCTGGGTGAGTGTGGATTAGGTTGCCGTGTTTTTGGCATTTGGGGCATTTCCTAGAGTGGATCTTCGCATCCCACACCATAGTCGGCCAAAAATATCCACTCCTTAAGATTTTTCGAGCTAGAGCTCGACCTCCGGAATGGTTTCCGCAGCATCCCTCATGGACTTCTTCTAGGATATCGCGGGCTTGGCTAGGTCGCAGGCACCTTAGAGGGGGACCTGTGAAGGATTTTTTAAACAACCTGCCTTCCCGATCCAGCATATAGAGCAGAGATCGATATTTTATTCTCCTGGCCTCAGTTCGATTTTGGGGCAAAACCCCGTCCTTAAGATAAGCGATTATATCGTCCATCCAGCAAGGTTCCGGCGGATCGATGGTCGCGACCTCGACCTTTCCTTCATCGATCGCCCGGCCCCCCGAGACCATGAACGAGATGGTCGCATCCTTTGTTCCCTGGAATCCGTTGGCCAACTTCGATAGGGCATCAGCTCGACCGTTCTCTTCGCGAGGGACCTGCTCGATTTTGAACTCTTTCAGCTTAGAGGCCAGCCCTTTCACCATTTTGAGATACGCTGCCATGGACTCTTCCCGAGCCTCGTACGTGCCGTTGACTTGGCCCGCGACGAGCTGGGAGTCTGTTACAACGGCTAACCTGTCGATCTGGTTCTCTGTGGCGTACTTTAGTCCTGCTACTAGTGCTTCGTACTCAGCTTCGTTGTTTGTTGCTTTAAAATCGAGCTTAATGGCGAAATCGAGCTGTAGTCCGTCTGAGTTTATAAGGGATATGCCCACCCCCCCTCCTTGGGAGGTCGATGAACCGTCCGTGTACATGGTCCAACTTGGCGTGGCACGGACGATTTCCATCGAGCTGGTGTTCTTTTCGACTAGAAAGTCAGCCAGAACTTGAGCTTGTTGGGCGGCTCGGGGTTGGTAGGTGATGTCATGCTGACTCAACTCGACCGCCCATTTCATCATTCGACCCGACACGTCGGGCTTGGATAAGACCTGCTTAAGGGGTTGATCCGTTAGGACGATTATGGGATGAGCTTGGAAATACGGACGTAGCTTCCGAGCCGCGTGCGTCAGAGCGAATACGAACTTCTCGATCTCAAGATAATTTCGCTCCGCGCCGTGTAGGATCTTGCTCAGGTAGTAGATCGGTAGGTGTTTTCGATCTCTAATGGCGACCAAGACTGAGCTGAAGGTTTCATTAGAGAGGGACAGATAGAGGTACAAGGTCTCCCCTTCATTCGGCTTCGCCAGCAATGGCGGGGAGGCCAGATATTCTTTCAGTTGATCCAACGCTCGGTCACATTCTTCGTTCCACTCGAATTTCTTGAGATTCCTTAAAACCTTGAAGAATGGGAGGTTTCGTTCGGATGACCGTGATATGAACCGGTTGAGTGAGATTATGCGACCCACCAGCGACTGTACCTGGTTGATGCATCGAGGTCGAGGGATGACCTGGACTGCTTTGATCTTCGTGGGATTCGCCTCGATGCCTCGTTGGCTCACCATGTATCCCAGAAACTTTCCTCCTTCGACCCCGAACGTGCATTTGTCGGGGTTGAGCTTCATACCGTACTGCCTTAAGATCTCAAACGATCTGCGCAGATGATCTAGATGATAGTACGCCCAACGACTTTTCACGATCATGTCGTCGACGTAGACCTCCATGGTCTTTCCGATCTCATCTTTGAACATCAGGTTGACCAATCTTTGGTACGTAGCTCCCGCATTCTTTAGCCCGAAGGGCATGACCCTGAAGCAGTATATTCCCTTTACTACAATGAAGGCCGTGTGCTTTTGATCCTCGGGAGCCATAGAGATCTGGTAGTAGCCTTGAAATGCATCCATCATACTGAGCATCTCGCACCCAGCTGTCGAGTCGACGAGCTGATCGATTCGGGGCAGCGGATACGGGTCTTTCGGGCATGCTTTGTTGAGATCGGTGAAATCGTTGCACATTCTCCATTTCCCGCCTGTTTTTTGCACGAGGACTACGTTGCACAACCAGTCAACGTATTGAGCTGGAGTGACGTATCCTGCATCGAGGAGTTTATTGACCTCGGCCTCGATTATATCATTCCGCGCCCGACTTTGAGGTCTTAGCTTTTGTTTAATGGGTTTGATCGACGGATCGATCCCGAGCCGGTGGCAGATCACCTTCGGGTCGACTCCAATCAGATCTTTGGCAGCCCAAGCGAAGATGTCAGAGTTGTCCCTCAAGAATTCTATCATCATGACCTCGTGTTGAGGATGCATGTTCGCCCCGATCTTGGTGGTCTTATTGCTGTTTCCGGGGACTAGGGCAATTTCTTTCAGTTCTTCGGAGGGCTCAAGCCGCTCGCTGGCCTTTCTTTTCCGAGCTGCGGGGGATCTCTCCGCCTCGTACTCCTTGGTAGGAAGCTCGATCTCCCCATCGGCATAGGTCTGGAGGTCGAGCTCTGGCTCCACCTGTTTCCCGGATGGCTTTTTCAGGACGATGGCGTAACAAGCCCAACTGTCCATGATGTCGCAAGTCACCTCTCCGACCCCGCTCGGGGTGGGCATTTTCAGCTTTTGATGGTACGTTGAGATGATTGCTTTGAACTGAATAAGGCCAGGTCGGCCGAAGATCATGTTATACGCTAGGGGCATATTGACGACGACGTACTCGACCTCCTGGGTCACCCTCTTGGGGGATGTTCCCATCGAGGTGAGAAGTCGAATGCGCCCTAACGGTATGACTTCCGATCCGCCGAACCCGGAAAGCGGTGTTCGGATCGGATCGAGCTTTAGGTTGTGCAGCTTCATTTTTACAAGAGTCGAGTAAGGGATAATGTTCGAGCTACTTCCATTATCAACTAGGCATTTGGTTACATCATAGTTAGCCACGCCTAAGGTCACCACCATCGGACAGCTAGGCGCATCGCCTTCCCGATGGGGGCCAGGGCGGCTATCACTCTCACTAAAGCTAACCTCCTGCCTTTCCCACTCTCTACCACTATCGATCTGGAAGACTTCTTCGTGAGGACCGTTGTACTCTCGAGCTGCTCGCCTGATATTCCTTTTCCGAGCTGCATTTGAATCGCCGCCCTCGTGCCCCCCGGCTATCATGTAGATCTTGCCGTGAGTGGGGGGATTGTCTTCTGCCCTCTCCAGCGGCTGCTTCCCAGATCGTTTTGGGGGAGTTCGAGATCTGGACCTGTCGCGGTCGATCGACCTCCCCGCCTTTTCAGAGTAGTGGTCGATGCGTCGAACAAAATCCTTCAGGTGCCCCCCTTGGATGAGTCTTTCGATCTCATCTCGGAGGGCGTTACATTCCGCGGTCGTGTGGCCCCATTGCTGATGGTAGCCACAGTACTTCCCGGATGCCTGAGCCTTTGGGCCCTCCCGGATGGGCTTTGGTCTCTTCAAAAGGCTCTGGTCCATGACCACCTAAATCTGGTCTAAGGACTTGGTCAAGGGGACGTAGTTTCGTCGGTCGACTTGGGTCGGTTGGTCGACTTTCCCCTTGATCTTTTTTTGCTCGATCCCTTTCCGGTGTTGGGGCGAGCTGGACCCAATGACCTGCCTCTCAGATCGAGGAGGAGGTCCGTGCGCGAGGGCGATCTCCTCAACGCGCATGAAGCCGTGGGCGATATCCTGGATCTCCGTCAGGTTGCGCGGCCCGGCTCTGACGATTTCATCCGCCCATAGGCGGTTGCGGAGAGCTCGATGGACCACAGAAAGCAGGGTGTCCATCGTCGGGTTTTCGACCCGGACAACTTCCCTCGAAAAGCGAGTCATGAAATCGCGCAGGGACTCACCTTCCCTCTGATAGATGCTGTTGAGATAGGAAGGGGGAAGTTTTTCTCCCGTCATCGAGGAGAAGTGCGCCGTGAACCGATCTACAAATCGGTTGTAGGACGTTATGCACCGTGGCGGCAGGCGGATGAACCAATCTTGAGCGGGGCCGGTCAGCGTAGTGACGAAAAGCTTAGCCCAGATCTGTTGGGGATGGGAGTGTAGAAACATCCGGTTTTCGAAGGCCGTTACATGTTTTTCGGGGTCTGTGGTCCCGTTGTACATGGGCAGGCCGGTCGGAATTCGATCTCCGTCACAGGTCGTGCGGAGAATGTCCTCGCAGAAAGGGGAAGCTTCTTCCCTGTCGCTGCGGTAACGGAGAGGGCGTCGGTTCAGCCCTTCTCGAAGGTCGACCTGCCTCTGGGTGACGTGGGAGCCACGGTCACCCAGGCGGTCTTGGACCCTTTTTCGGGGTGGGTCCTCACAGTAGTCTTGTTCTCTCCCCGCGCGAGCCGCGGCGATTCTGGCGGCCTCCTCCCTAGCCGTTCGGGGGGGAATTCGATCTCTGAGGTCGTCGAATTCGTCATCGTCCTCGTCGACCACGCGCTTGCCGCGGTTGTTGCGGCTGGGGTGGTCGGAGTCCCCGTGGTCTTCTCGAGGGACTTCTTTGTCTGCTGCGGGAGGGGGAGGTGGCGGAGCGATCCCTTGGATCTGCCCCGCCCCCACCTGGGGACTAGGGCCCCAAATGATCTGAGCGGGTCGCCCGTCGAGCGGTTGAAATACATAGGGAACTAGGTTCCCGTATGCTTGGACAGTGGGGGCCAGCGAATTGCCCACCACGGGGCTCGGTATGGTGGTAGCTGGGCTGGCCCTTGGTAGCTCCGGGCGCCTGGGTTCGCGGCCCTCCGTTTGGGCGCGTTCGACCTCGACCCGCCATTGGTCGAGGAAGGCTTCCAGGTCCGCCTGGGTGACGGTGTACCTAGGAGTGATCTCCAGTGGAGGTTGGGGAATATTGGTGTTGGGGCCGTCCGGTAGGACAACGGAGGTGTTGCCAAGCGGCGCGTTGTAGTCATGCCTGCCTTTGGCAACCTCCTCCAGGTCCTCGTCCCGGTTGGTGTTCCTTGTGTTAACCATCGTTTTTGAAAGGAAGATGAGAGGGCTTTTATCTAGGTCGATTTGAAAGCAAAGGTTTCCCACAGACGGCGCCAAACTGATCTGGCTCAAATCTGGTCAATCCGACGTGTCGATCTGACTGTCAGATATGGGTCAATCAGTCAAGAATTTGTTTGAGTGGGTTCTTTATCGACCTGAAAGCACTAACAAACGTGAGCTCGAAACCAACTTGGGGGACTTGGGGTTTTACCCAAGGTTGGCACTCCGACGCTCAAGTCAGTAATGGGGCTCTTTAGAGAGAGAATAAATGCAATTGAATGCGAATTAAAGGCTTACCAACTACTGTTCAGGGGGCGAGTATTTATAGCCATGGCCAAATAACGCAGTAATGCGTGTACTGTAGGTGTGCATTAATGGCGTTGCCAGTCGTCGATCTGGATGTCGGACGATGGAACTGGCTTGAGGCGGGTCGTTTGTACCTTCTTTCCCCTTTGGGTAAAAGCAGGGACTGACGGTCAGATATGAGCCGTAGTACGCCCGTTTCAGGGAATGGGAAGGGCACACGTGTCCCGACAGGAGTGCTTTACAGTATCCGGGTGTCCGGTGACGTATGTAATCGATCTGTAGATCGATATTGCCTTCCGGGATCCATAACTGGGTTTCCCACTGGAGGGGAGCAGATCGATCTGATGACCTGGCTTATTGAGATCGATCCGATGATCTGATGATCAGGTGGTGCGTAGATCGATCTAATGTCCTTGTGCAGACCTGATGATCCGAGGGCCTGGTGCCGATCTGATGATCTGTTCGAAAGGCCGTCTCTGGTCTGTCCAGGCTGGCGCGGAGTCCACGCGGCACCACTTGGGGCGGCCGCGTGGCATTGTACTGTTATGCCATATCATGTATGATATATGTCTATTTCTAATATAAAATAAGTTTTTATATCTATCTACATATATTTTAATTAAATACAAATTCTTTAATGTGCACAATTATATATAATGTAAATTTATTTTTATAACATATTATATTCTTCAAAAATTAAATTTCTATTTTTCTTAAAAAAAAAAAACAACTACAGATAATATCTAGATGATAACAAACCTATCTAAATTTAAACACTCTCATTTTTCTCCCCCATTTTCCATTTCTCCGCCGCCACCACCAATCCGATCGAGAAGAGATCTCTGCTCTCATCTTCCGGCGACGCCCACACCATCTACCAACTGTTGCTTTGTGCTGCGGCTTCTTAGATCTAGAATGCTTCTCTACCGAGATTCTGTCTTTTCCCATCTTCCCCACTGAACCGTCTCCATCATTTCCAACTTCCACATATTCTGAGATTTTCAGATGGAGTCTGAGATTTTCAAGTACTCCGTCACTGCCAGCAGCTGTGACTCCGTGATTATCCTTTTTTAGCTAATCGACAACCACCACTAAACTATCACTACTATCGCCGCCAAATACTAACAAAGATGGCCGCCACCGCCTCCGCCTCGCCTGCACAGATCTGACTTCCTTCCTTCAGTTTCCTAATCTCACCGGGTCGGATTTTCCAATCGGATTATCCGCTCCGATATATCTCGAATTTGGAGTAAACGAATCCGAGTCCTATAGGATCCGGATTCGGACTCGGTTACTGGATTGTGTAATCGGATTCGGATTCGGATTCGGAAAGTTCAAATCCGACCCGTTGACAGCCCTAATGTAAACTAGGGGCTTATGGTTAGGTTATCGGTAAAAACCACAGAAACCAAACTGAAACCGAATTTTCAGAAAAATACTAACCGAAACCGAATGTGTTCGGTTCAGTTCGGTTCGATTCGGTTCCGGTTTTTTGTTCACCCCTAGTTCCATGACTCAGTCTCAAAGAGAGGGTCTGATTTTTCTTTATTTTTTGAGGAATAAATTGGCTGTTTTAGCTTGTGTGCTTGAAGCTAGGGTTTGTTTCGATGGAAAATTACTTTATTGCTTGAATCTGGTACGTTCAGAAGTAGATCGGGTCGAGTTTGTCAGGTTGAATCGGGTTATCGCGTGACCCGTAAATATATCAGGTCAATCCGAATTCAACCCGAACCCAATAATATCATGTTAGGATTGAGAATATCAGGTTGAATTCGAGTTTGGGTTGGATTCGGGTTGAAAATTTTAATGTTATACCCTTATCTCAATCCGATCCGAACCCACCCGAATTGACACCCCTACTCACATTACGGTTGGTTTTAATAGAATGAATTGAGTATTGTAAGAGAGCATTTGATAGGTGCAATTAATTTTTGTGACTTAATTTGAGTTAATTTACTTTAGGCTTTTTAATTCAGGTTAAGTAAGATTGGAATATTTTAATCTACTGTTTGATACGATAAAATAACTTAGTAATAAGAAAATAATTTTCTGTTTGAGAAAAAAATTGAGAGAAAAAAAGGGAGCAGTGCGTCAAAACTATAATCTCAGATAATCGCACCCCCCTTATCGCGATTAAAAAATGAATTTAATATGTGAAAAAGAGGGGCTACGCGCGGGCAAGAGATTCACGCGTTTGGCCCGAAATCTGCCAGAAATCTATAATCTCTAATAACTAACAGAAAATTAAGTGATATTAAAATCGATAAAATAACTTAATTTCATCTATCTAACACTTTCTAAATATATTATTTTATTTTATTGATTGCTTGGTGTTCTATAAGGGATAGAAGAATCAATTACAATCAATTGATATCTATTTCTCCAAAATAATTAAATTAAATCAAATCATACATTATTGAAAATGTCAGGTAGTACTACCTACGTGACAATTTCTGCAAGTTGTTCTTCTGAGCAGAGATATAACAAGTCCACAATATATGCTTTGATTTTCTTCTTAATGAAGTGTTTGTCAATTTCAATATGTTTGGTCCAATCATGTTGAATCGGGTTTTTTTAGATGTTAATTGTAGCCTTATTGTCGCACATGAGCGAGCTCGCTTCCTCCACTGAGAATCCAATTTCAGTGAATAACTTCCGGAGCCACAATACTTCAGTTATTTCTCGAGCAATATCTCGAAATTCAGGTTCTACACTAGACAAGGTCACCACCGTTTGTTTTTTACTTTTCCAAGTCACTAGGTTCCCCCAACTAGAACAAAGTACCTAGATGTAGATCTCCGATAGATTGGGTTGTCAGCCTAATTTGCATCAGTATATGCTCGTATCTCTAGATTTTCATGATTCGTATACAGAATTCCCTTGTTTTATGTCCCTTTTAGGTCTGCACAATTCTCAAATTAAAGCTGCTTCCATGTGATCTGCTTGAGGTCTGTGTATAAATTGGCTAACTACTCAAACTACACATATGATATATGTTCGAATGTGAGGCAAGTAGTGATACATTTCATATTCGTTGAATTATTGAGCCTAAATTGTTATAATTTATCCCATAGTTTGGTTTAAATTGCGGATGTTTAATTGATTATATACTTTGATGTAGGGCAATGACATGTTGAGGTGGAATTTGCTATTCACGGACCAATTTTAGAGGAAGCTATGAGTCCAAGTCCAATTAGAATTCTTTGGTGGAGGATACTTGATTCTTTGGCCATAAATTCCAGGCCCACGGGTGCACATTGGTAGGAAACCCAAAAGGCCCACTTAGTGGAGCACTCAACAATGAAGTCAGCAAAGAAACTTGGGGCTTTGGTGAATTGGATTGTGATGACAATTAAAAGCAAGGGCCCATTAGTTCTAAATACTTCCAATTCTTTCTTAGAATTCAAGATGAAGTCCGTTACTCGGTTTTGGGGAGCAAAAATTAATACACTTGAAGGCACAACACGTTTTGAAGAAAGTGGGCATTATTCTGGAGAAGCATGGGGGTTACAAGACGTGGGGTTATTGGCTTTGATGATGGAAAACGTGGTGGAGGAGTGGGAGAAGAATTCATGCCGCTGCACTACATATAGGAGAGAACCGGGACTGCAGAAGGACACACGCTTGGAGGTGGAAGAATTCACGTAGCAGCTAGTTTTATTTCCTTTCCTCCTTTTTCTTTCGTTTCAATACTATGTTGAATTCAAAACTTTGTTTATTCCGTTTCATTATGATTTGCTAGTTTCGTTTTAGTTGGGATTTTTCGAATAATTATGCTAGACTTGTGAGACTGGGTTATTTTAATTAGTCGGTTTATGATATCCGTATTGCTTCCGTTTTCTTGTTATTGCTTGTTAATTAGTTATTTGATTCTAGCCAATCTTGAATTGTTAATTTGCATATAGCTATCTAATTCGTTTGGCGGTGTTAGCTAAATAATTAGAATTTGTAGCAATCGATACTAAGTCATAATGTTTGTCTGATTTCGTGTCGAGGAGTTTGCGATCTAATTGAGTGAAGCAGGAGTCTATGCATAACCGGTTAGGATTAGTGTTTCTTTGGTGCGCAATGTTGTTAATTGATTGAATCTTGAAGAGAGTCTCGAAAAGGTTATCGGTTAATTACAAAGTAATTTTAGGAGTTTCTTTGATTCCTCTAAACCTAAGAAGAAATGAGGGAGCCAGAGTAGTTGGTAACCATAGCTAATCTAGCATTCAACCAATGAAGATCTTGAGTCGATGATCGTAGTCTATGCATGATTAGGAAATTCCCGACTATTTGCTATCTATTGAATTACTTGAGTTTACTTTGATTTTTAGCTTAGTTTAATTATTTCTTGTTGATTGGTTAATTTAATTGTTGTTAGTTTAGTTAAAAATCTCAAAAAACCCCTTTAATTGTTTTAGCGTTCCTCGGTTTATTTGAAAGTCACAATATTGTCCAATCTCTCTGTGGATCGACCCCTTTTACCACTATTTGCAATTTATATATATTCGATACTTGGGACTTTATTTTTGGTGGCCTCAACACCCATCAAGTAGATAAGTTTTTTTCCTACCATCTTTTGTATTGTACAATAGAGATCCCTCTCTTTGATCTCAAAACCTCTATCCTGAGGAAGTATTTTAATCTGCGGAGGTCTTTCGTCTTGAATTCGCAAAAATGTATTGTTTCAGGCTGTTAATCTCATCTTAATAATCTCCAGTTACGATCATATCATCAACATATATGATAAGGCACGTGATTAAGTCCCCTCTCCTCTTTAGAAATAGTGTGTGATCGGAGTTGCTCTGCGGGAGCCCATACTTTCTCATAATTAGGGTAAATCTTTCAAACCATGCCCATAGTGAATGTTTTAGTCCATAGAGAGCTTTTTGCAGCTGACATTCTTCTCCGGATTCAAAATTGTCTAAGAAGTGATCAGGTGGTGCTTCCATATAAACTTCCTCCTCTAATTCACCATGCAAGACAACATTCTTCACATCAAATTGGTACAGGGACCAATCCAAGTTTGTAGCAATTGAGAAAAGTACCCTTATCTAATTTTGGCTACCCGTGAGAACATATTCGAGTAGTGTACTCCGTATGTTTGTGTGTATACTTTGGCCACTAGTTGAGTTTTAAACCATTCAACTGAACCATATGCTTTCCATTTTATGATGAACACCCACTTGTACCCTACCGCTTTCATTCCACTTGGAATTTTGTACTTTTTCCATATGTCATTCCTGTTTAAGGCATCCACCTCATCTTGAATGGCTTGCTTCCATTCTTTCCTTTGCACAACTTCTTCAACTGTCCGAGGGACATCTTATGAGTAAAGTTTGACATTGAACGCTTGCGCGGTTACGGAAAGACTCCGATTCCATGACTAAACGCGGCCAGAACAGTACACTCACAATCGCGATTTGCGAATGATGTCGCCAATACCCGCTAAGCCCGGGTTGCCTATGGAGGACCTGTCAGTGTTAAGCTTCCACCAAAGTTGCTTCGGCACTTTCCATCGAACTAACTTCGGGATGCAGGGTGGCGGCTTACTCGACTTGTAACCAAGCTTCTAAGCTAGCCGAATATGTCTCCTTTCCACCACTTTAGCAGCATTTATTTGGTGATGTACAATTTATTAAGATATCCATAGACTTGTCTAATAATGTGCAACAGCCGAAATTGGGTGGTTCGGTGTTTGGCATTGTTTCGCTCTACCGCTCTAACCATATGAACCAGCAGATCAAAAGAGGGATGGCAATTCGTACGTGCGTGTTGGAGCAAAATCTCAAAGAGGAGAGCCAAATCTGTATTCTCACCACAACCGAATCTGTGTTTGAGAGCTTAACATCAAAAACGTCAGCGAAGTGCTGCCACACTGTAGTAGCTTTCGAACTACTGATAAATAAATGGGATAATGTCTCTCGACTAGCACAACAATGGCATTTAGAAGGGAAATATAGGAGATTGAGGAATCAATGGAGAAAATCTGCACAACAGACTGCCAAACTTTAGGAGATTATTAAGAGCAATTATTGTATAGATCATTGATTGATTCCTTACCGTAAATATTCCTTGTTCTGTATTGTACTTATACCTCCCTTTCATATCAATACAACAATGCAATTTCCAGCAATACTGTTAAATACTTATATGGTATCAAGAGCATTCGATCACTAAGAAATTTTTTTTTTCTTCCCACCTACTGCTATCTCCATGGCCACCGACTCAGCTTCATCAACAATCCCGCACACCGCTGGTCTTCCGAATCAGACCGACACCGCCCGTCAACTAATCCTTATCAACTCCTCCAATGCCGTCAAGCTCCACTCCAACAACTACATGGCGTGGAAGCTTCATATGCAAGCCCTCCTTCGTGGACATAACCTGTTCGGCTATGTGGATGGCTCTGTCCCCAAACCATCCCCCGTTCTTCAAACTGACACCGATGAGACCTCGAATTCCCAATTTACCTCATGGTTCCAGCAAGACCAACTGATTCTCGCTGCCCTCGCCGGTTCGTTGCATCACACCGTGGCTCCGGTCATCCACAGCGCCTCCTCATCCCACGAGGCCTGGACCACCCTTGCCACCACATTCGCCAACGCTTCCCGGGGTCACATCAAACAGCTGCGTGACGCCCTGAAACGCTCAACCAAGGGTTCCAAATCCATCAATGAGTACATGACATTGATTCGCACCAAAACCAATGAACTGAACCTCCTCGGACATCCCCTTGGCCAAGAGGACATCACCGATATCGTCCTCGAAGGTCTTGATGAGCCATACCGATCCATTGTCGACGCGGTGAATGCGCGCGACAGCCCCATCTCCTTCGCAGAACTCCACGAGAAGCTCCTCAACAAGGAAGCCTCAATTCAGCAGTCCGTCTCCGCCACCACCACTCCCCTCCCTATCTCCGCTAATCCCGCGGGTTTCCACCCTCGGCCCAGACAATGGCGCCCCTCACCCGCCATCACCCCTCCACCACAAAACCACCATCACCGCCAACCACGCCCATACCTCGGTACCTGCCAGCTTTGCAGCGTCCAAGGGCACTCCGCCCGCCGCTGTCCCCAATTTCGCGTCCTTCAAACTCAAACAGTCACATCACCACCATACCAACCCTCCCCTCGCCAACTACAACCCCACCGCAAACCTCCAGCCCAATCCACCACCCCTTGGCAGCCGCGTGCTCACCTCGCCACTGCTCCGGACGCCCCACCCTCCTGGCTCCTCGACAGCGGGGCCTCCCATCATATAACAACCGACCTTGACTCCCTCTCTCTACACACTCCTTATACTGCTCAGGACAATGTCATGATCGGCGATGGTACCACCCTCCCTATCACCCACTCGGGTTGTATTTCCTTACCTTCCGATAAAGCTCCTTTAAATTTAAAGAATGTTCTCTGCGTTCCTTCTATGCACAAAAATCTAATTTCTGTGTCTAAACTCTGCGAATCTAATCATGTTTCTGTTGAATTTACTCCGTATGGTTTTCAGGTGAAGGAGTTGGCGACGGGAGCTTCCGTCATGACGGGACGGGTCACTAATGGAGTCTACGAATGGCCGGCGCGACAACCATCATCCCCTCAATCCCCTGCCGTCTTCCCCTCGTCTGTCCAACCCGCCGGTCCCACTTGGCACAACCGTCTTGGCCACCCTTCAACGGTCATTCACAACCATATAGTATCCCACTATAATCTGCCAGCCTTGTCCCCCCCTCCCAAATTAGATTGCAATTCTTGTCTTTGTAATAAGAGCCACAAGCTCCCCTTTGGTGAATCATCAATAAAATCTTCTTGCCCTTTAGATGTTATTTTCAGCGATGTTTGGACTTCACCCGTTCTATCACTTGACAATCACAAATACTATGTCATCTTCGTAGATCATTACACCAAATACATATGGCTATTCCCACTAACCAAGAAATCCCAAGTTTCCGACATCTTCAAGCGCTTCAAACCCCTCGTTGAAATGAAATTCAACTCGAAAATCAAATCTCTATATTCCGACAATGGTGGGGAGTTCACCTCCCTCACCCCATACCTTGCCGATAATGGCATCTCCCACCTCACAACTCCACCTCACACCCCTGAACATAATGGCTACGCCGAAAGGCGCCACCGCCATATCGTTGAAACCGGTCTCACCCTTCTCCATCATGCCTCCATCCCTCTATCATATTGGCACTACGCCTTTGCCACTGCCGTATACCTCATTAACAGGCTTCCTACACCTGGTCTCTCCATGACATCTCCATACCTCACCCTCTTCAACACACCTCCAAACTATACCAAACTCCGCACCTTCGGTTGCCTATGCTATCCATGGCTCCGACCCTACTCTAGTCACAAACTTGCCCCTCGATCAATCCCTTGCATCTTTCTCGGCTACTCCCTCACTCAAAGCGCATACCTCTGCCTCGATGTGTCTACCGCCCGCCTATATGTGTCCCGCCATGTCCGTTTTGTTGAACACACCTTCCCGTTTCCCACTCTAAACCATCCAACCCAACCCAGCACCTCTTCCGCCCCATCGGCCATACCACCCCAGCTGCCGCCGGTCACTTACGTCCCTGTCGCACGGCCGTTCCCTCCCCTCATGCCGGACAGCCAACCGTCGTCGCCTCCTTCGCCTGAAGCTGCACCACAACCTCCCATCCCACCAGCGGGACCACCCTCCCCCATCAGTTCAATCGCACCACCAACTTCCCAAGCCACCTCGCCCCCCACCGACGCCAATCCGGCGCAATCCCGTCACCCAATGGCCACCCGCTCACATCACAACATCCACAAACCTGTCCAGAAACTCAATCTCTCCTCCCAAATCATCCCTACCTCTGACATCGAACCCAAAACCGTAACCCAGGCCCTCAAGGATGAACGTTGGCGGAAGGCCATGGCTGCTGAGTATGACGCCCTTGTCCGAAATGGCACATGGGAACTTGTTCCTTCCTCTGATGCCTCTAATTTGGTGGGTTGTAAATGGGTCTTCCGTATTAAACGTAACGCTGATGGTTCTATTGACAGGTTCAAAGCGAGACTCGTCGCCAAGGGCTTCCATCAACGGCCCGGTGTTGATTTTCACGAAACCTTCAGCCCCGTGGTCAAGCCCACAACCATTCGAGTGGTGCTCACGCTTGCCGTCACCCGCGGCTGGGAACTGCGCCAACTTGACGTCAACAACGCCTTTCTTCAAGGAAGCTTGTCCGAAATAGTTTACATGGTCCAGCCCCCCGGCTTCGTCGACTCCGCCAACCCTGGTCATGTTTGCAAGCTTCGCAAAGCCTTGTATGGCCTTAAGCAAGCACCCCGTGCTTGGTACCATGAATTGCGCAGCTTCCTCCTTGCTCAGGGATTTCGAAACTCTCTTGCTGACTCCTCTCTGTTCATTTTTAACACTGCTACTGCTATAATCTATGTCCTTGTCTATGTTGATGACATCTTAATCACAGGTCCGGATCCGGTGGTTGTCTCTGATTTCATTGCCACAATCTCCGCCCGATTCTCACTAAAGGACCTCGGTCCCCTCACTTACTTTCTGGGTATTGAATGCATCAGCACTCCCACGGGTCTCCTGCTATCTCAGCGAAAATACGTCCATGACTTGCTCAATCGGCTGGACATGGCGGGGTCTAATCCGGTCACCACACCTCTCTCTCCGGACCACGACCTACGCCTCGAAGCAGGCACTTCCCTGACCGATCCCTCTGAGTATCGCTCAATTGTCGGCGGCCTTCAATATCTGACGTTAACCCGGCCGGATATTGCCTTTACGGTTAACAAGCTGTCGCAATATATGCATCGCCCAACCTCAGCTCACCTCCAGGCCGTCAAACGGCTCCTCCGCTACTTGCGCGGCACATCCGATTTTGGGGTCTTTATTCGCCGCAACAGCCAGCTGCATCTCCTTGCCTTCTCCGATGCCGATTGGGCGGGAAACAAGGACGACTACTCCTCCACGAGTGGTCATATCATCTATCTTGGTGTTAACCCAATCAGTTGGAGCTCCAAGAAACAGCGCGGGGTAGCGCGCTCATCGACGGAGGCCGAATACCGCGCCGTTGCTGCCACCTCTGCTGAACTACGATGGATTTGCTCACTCCTATTGGAACTTGGCATATCTCTTCCCCAACCACCAACGATCCTCTGTGACAACATCGGCGCCACTCACCTCTGCTCCAACCCGGTTTTCCACTCGCGCATGAAGCATATTGCCCTCGATTTCCACTTCGTAAGAGAACAGGTTCACAACGGCGCCCTCCGTGTCCAACATGTCTCCTCCGCGGATCAGCTAGCCGACACCTTCACGAAGGCACTACCACGTAAACAATTCCTCATCTGTCGGGACAAGATTGGAGTCACTCATGGGACCTCCATCTTGCGGGGGCGTATAGGAGATTGAGGAATCAATGGAGAAAATCTGCACAACAGACTGCCAAACTTTAGGAGATTATTAAGAGCAATTATTGTATAAATCATTGATTGATTCCTTACCGTAAATATTCCTTGTTCTGTATTGTACTTATACCTCCCTTTCATATCAATACAACAATGCAATTTCCAGCAATACTGTTAAATACTTATAGGAAAGAAATATATATTCTTTGATTTTGTTTCAATCTATTTGTTTGGAAGTGTTATATATATTTATTAATTATGTGAGTGATGGTAAAATTTTAGAAAAATAAATAAGAAAAACATCAATTATAATATGATTGATTAGATTCAAGCAAATCGTTTTTGAGTTAGAATATTTCATTTATCCGAAGTCATAATGCACACGGCAGCTGAAGTTAAAAAAACTCCAGAAAACCAAGAATTTCACGCATATCTATTCGAATGTGTAGCCAATTGTCATTCTCAATTTGCTGATTTAAATAGTTACATTTTTGTCTATGGCACGTAAATTACATACAATGTCCTTTATATCTACATGACTGGAGGGATTCTCCCACTGTACAAGTTCTTTTATTGACTTCTCAATCTCTCTGCTCTCTTTCAACAATCCATCCATGCAAAATGCAACTGCACTCAAGCTCAATATCACCTCTTTCTTGACCTCTTCATTCCCCACGCCATTAATTTCACCAACAAGCTCATCCATATGTTGAATAAAAGAACTTCTCCATCTCTTCACCTCATCATGATCGTCCAATCCCGACCACTGGATTGCACAAAACCGCCCCGATTTCCCCATCTCGATATCAAGATCAGGGCTTTTCCTCTTCTCGTACTCGGATTCGAGCAATGCAATTGATTTTACCGAGCTAACCTCCTGGAAACATTTAATCCCCGAACAAACAGCTTCCATCAGCATCTTGACATCAGCTTCCAGCTTCCCAGCAGCTTCTCTCCATACATTACTGTCCAACTTCCTTGATTCATGTTCCAGGAATCTTAATGCCTGGCTCGTGAAAATCAATACATCAACAATTTTCGAAAACGACCCTTTCAGCTTCCTGAAGCAATCGCCATGAAAGGGCAAGAACCAGAAGTTGGGCTCTGCATCAGCTTCATCAATCAGCTTTCCAAAATCATTTATATGTACCTTCAGCTTTTTCCAGCTTTCTTCCAGGCCCATTAATTTCCCCGGTGACCCAATGGTGATCAAATTGACAGATTCTCGTAAAGCTTGAAGATTCTTGGAAAGCTCAACTTTAGCAAGAACAGCAGCCCTAGTAGGATGCAAGAGAATGTCGACCATTATCGAACAAGACAAACCAATAAAGGTTTCCACAATCCTTTCAATGGCAAATTCACTCGGAGTGCCAAAATTCTTCCGGCCCAAAATCAGCACCGCACCAATAACCGCCGACACTCCACCTGCCTGACCGTACATTTTGCTCTGGCGCAAGAAGCTGCTGATAATGAACCATGGAAGCAGAGAAATGAACCTTATTTTCACGTATCTTTCGAAAATGAAGCAGCTTATGACTCCGTATACGGTTCCGAGGACCGTTCCTTGAGCTTTAATATTAGCAACTTTGAAAGTCGCTTCTCTTGATGATGCGAGTGTTATAGCAACCGGAAGGCCCGACCAGTACCCGTTATCCTTGCTATATATCGAACCAAACAGAACTGCCAATCCCAGAGAAAGGGAGCATTTGACAGCTGCCATTAATCTGCTGTTGTTCATGATCTTTGGAAAGAAACTCTGTTTCTTTTTCTGGGGCTGATCGTTTGTTGCTTGTTTTTCGGCTGAATTCATTGCAACAGTACTTGAATCAGTGCTATTTTCCGATGTTGATTTAGTATGGAGGAGTTTGAAGCAAAATATGAAGAACAAAGAGGGAATTTCTTTCCAGGTTGTTGATGAACTGGGGGTACTGTTGATGTGAAGTGTTTGGAGGAACTTGTTGTCCTTTTCTGGAAGAATTGAGTTCTCCAGGGCCATGCTGTTTACTTGATTCAGGATTTGATGCTCTGCATCTGTTAAATCATTTTTGAGGTCATGATTCATTAGCCCAACTGGAAATTCAGGGCAGTTCTCCAGAGCATTTTCCATTCCTCTTAGTATTGTCTCCAAGCCTTGTAAGGTTTCTCCTGGATTTTTCTTACAGGGCTTAAGAAACTTCCCTGGAATTCTCTCCCACTCCATGCTTTCCTGAGATTTAAAATAAAATATCCATTTAGTATAAATGTATAATGTCCTCAAACAAAAAAGACATGTATAGTTGTGAAGTTATTTATAAAAAGGTAAATTACATTTAATACCCCTGAGAATAGGTGAATATATAATTATTAATTAATTAGTCTGGCTCGAGAGAAATTTTGGTATAGTTCTTGAATTTTGAAACAATTGTGTAAAGTTCCAAAAATACCCTTGTTAAAACCTAAGTGCGATTTGCTTTGTAATTTCTAAAACCAAAGAGATTCACCTGGGAAATTCTACCTCAAACCCAACTCGACCGAACTCAATCAATGAAAAGGGCAAGTGTATTACACTTACCATTTGATTTATCACTCTCCCTAAATTTTACACCAATAAGTACTAGCGTAAAACACTCGCCCCTTATTACACCGGTTTGGCCGAGTCAGGTTTGGGTTAGAATTACCCGATTCACGTAGCCTAATAGATAAGTACTATAATTTGCCCTTCACTTAATATATATGTTGGTTAATTGGTTTTCCTTACTTGCTTGGATTTAATGCTTTGGAGAAGCTTGTTTGCATTCTTGTTCAAAATCTTTGCTTGAGAGATGAATGCCTTTGGCAATGTCTTGTCTTCTGCTGAAAAAGCCTTCACATATAGCTTCAATCTTTCTGATGCATTCTCTACGTATAGCTTGCAATTCCCTTTCACCTGAATTAATTCACAAAATCAACAACTTTCAACGTCAGTCCTGTTAAATTAATCACTTATTTAATATATTTACAATATGTGTCTATAAATATATGACAACTTATAAATTCTACGTAGAAATAAAGATCGTCCTGTTAGGAAGACTCATAGATTTTCGTGTGTTTTAATGCATGCAAACGTCATGCAGAAGCTAAAGTTGTTCAGCGAATAATCACCTCGCTAGTGGCCAGATTTGGATAAGGCAAAAGCAGGGCCAAAACACACGCCACCACGCCGACGGCGGTGCTCGCCGCCACATGCACCGGGTGCATAACGGGCTCCGCCTCCGCACCCTTAATATAAGCCAAAACATACACGATAACAATCTGCCCCAGCGCGATACGCTTTGATATCAAATGCGTGTTCTCCGGCAGCGCCACCACGAAAGCACTTACTGCCACCACCGCCGCGGTGGTGCTCGCCGTGAGCCTGGAGGGTCCAATGAGCCACAGGCTGAGAATCGCAGGACAAACCCCCTGCACGGTGGCCAGCATCGCCAGCCAGCAGCCGCGCACAGTGTCGCCTAATGTAGCGTCCGTCACGATGAGTATCACCGCTACATATGAAAAGGCCGGAAACGCCACCTGCCTGGTTATCACTTTTGGCCCGTAAAGTGTTACAACTCCGACAATGGTGCATGCCAGGGCGGTGCGGAAGGCTGAAGCCAGACACCGCCGCCACACGGCTCTGGCATGGTCAGATTGGATTGCCGGGTTGGTATTCATCACCATTTTCGTGAAGGTTATAAGTTTCTTAAATCTTTTCTGTTATAATCAAGAAAGAAAAGAACGGGATAATACTGCGAGATGTTAAGGGGGGAATAGGGGGGTTTATGTAAGGTAACAAAATGTGGAAGTTCAGTGAGATTGTGACCCCTTGATGATGACAAAGGGCCAGTTTTGGATGTGGCGAAAATTCTGCATATTTTAGTGCAAGAAGTTCGTTAAAGTATGAAATTTTATATATTTTTGGAATTGGGGTTTCATGAAAGTATGAAACTTTGTTTGAAAATGGGAGAAAATGGGAAAAGGGAACTGATATCAGCGTGCATATGACCAACATATCAGTGCGCTTATAAAAAAAGCTTATGTAAGCACACTATAAAGCTTAGTCATGGATTTCTTTGGTGGAGTATGTGTGTGTTGGTGCATTAAATAATCATGCATCTAAAGTTGGATTAAAGTTAACTTTATGGAAAATTCTAGCTCCAGGTCGGTTCGGCGGAACCCAATCAATTAAAATAACAAGTATATTATACTTATCATTTGATTTGTCATTCTCTTAAAAATTTTCACCAATTTCACGCCAAGTGTAAAACACTCACCCCTCATTATAGATAGAAAATTAATTCTAATTCAATCATCCCAGTTAATAATATAATCAAATATATCATACTTGTTATTTAGAAATTGATCAATTCTTCTAAATTTTATACCATTTACACATAAGTATACTTTTTCCTCTGTTGTAATGATATATCGAATCAGATTCGGACTAAAATGATCTCACGTACACTATTATAATTATATTAATTCCCCATCTACCCACTTAACTTTTGTGTGAGCTGACATTGAAGAAAGTTGAATAAATATATATATTTCCAGGGGAATTGGCCGCAGCATTTCTCTGACCTTACAATATATTGTGGGATCCCACGCCATAAAGTTGAACTGTGTTGCAATTTGTTTATACATTCACAAACCGAAGGCGTAAGAGCTGCTTTTGGATTGTAGTAAATGAATTTTAATCTATTGGTTTAATTTTAAAATGCAATCTATTAGATTGGGAGAGTGTTTGATCTTGTGATAAAGTTATACAAGTACTTCTTTAATTAATTAGTAGGATTAAGGTTTGTCTGAATAAAAAATTGTACGACCCTTTTCAAGATCTTGGACATTTATTTACATGGATTTGCTTTGAGTTAAGCAAAGTTAGGTGTGCTGTGTAGAGAGGAGCCTTTAAAGACCTAACATTTGCATATATTGAGAGTAGTTTAAGCGAGCACGAGGGAAGTTACAATTGGAAAATGATATCCCTTAATTTGTGTGGGCATGTATGTATGTATTGTATATGGAGGAATATATGCCGAATATACCTAAGTTTGTTGGGGTTGTATATGAATTAATCCCTCTTGTTTTAAAATTTACGAAGAATAATTGGTTTTCGTTTTTCACGTAAATTAAACCTAAATGAGATTTATGCAATTTAAGGTAAAAAGAGGTACGGACCTTTATTGATTCTCAAACCGATGAATTGTAACACAGAAATTATTATTCCCGTGATAGTTTTACTTGTCATTTATTCGAAAGATTGACTTTGAAAACGCTTCAGATACGAATTGTATGCAACCCGAGCATAAGGAGGCAAATAAATTTTAATAATTATACAAATAGAATATAAGTTGTAAGATTTGATATGTACACCAAAAAATTCACAATCTAAAAGCTTTTCTCAAGATATTTATCCCTTGAACGAAGATGACACTTTGGATTTTCGTGAGCACTAAATAAGTGCATGCAAGGAGTAAATACATTTAAAGAAACTGACCGAAACATTCAGAAATAATTAGAGTTATCAAACCCCAACATAAATACAAGTATATTTAAAGAAATATTGTTACACTTCTCTTCTCTTCCCAATGCGATAATGATCATCCGGACATTATAGTCAAAAGACTCAAAATCTCAAACTTATCTACCTGTTTCATTCTTCTTCGATGACGATGCTGCCATACTGAAATTTCAAGGAGATTGCGTAATCAAAATTGTTAAGACTACCCTAATTAAATTCTATCCGCAAATGTGAAATACTTTTTATTATAGTGGTTTAATTGAAGTAGAACTAGGATGAAATTATCTAATATGTACCGAAAAATACTATATTTGATCGAGCCAAAATCTGGAGTATGAAGTTATGGATCGGACGGACCATTTAGAATTTGTTAATTCGGAGAAGATCATTTAATCGACTGATGACGGAAAAGATGGAGAAAACATGAGCCCGAGTCCGGCCCGGAATAATAAACGTGAGTGTAATAAATGTATTTTACCTACCGGAGTAAATGAGGGGATATTTATACCCTTAGCCGGTGTGGTGGTGTGTGGCATGGGAGGCGTTCCACATGCTAGCTGCTCCATTAACACGATGCATTTAATGCGTGGTCGGTTGCTATCTATACGAATTGGCCACTCAGGAAAGGACAGTGGTCGAACAACCTCATCGAGTGATTCCGTCGAGCGGGAGTCGAGAATGTGTATGATTGTGGAGGGCGTGGCGTGCAACTTATTCGACCGTTAGATCGGACTTGGAAGGAGGATCGAGCTAAGTATAAAGGCCACGTGTCATGTTGGAGTTATGCCGCATCAGCAGATGAGGCACTGCCATGTCAGTATCGATGCATACTCTACTAATTTGGAATTTCAACAGTTTGAAATTATTTTTTCCTTCAAGCAATAGTTTTATTTTGACTATAATTCATGTGCACCTTCAATCATAAGTTTTAATTTTGAAGGATGAAAAAAAGATAAATAAAGACAATTTTTAGTAATTAAAATTGTTTAATAAAACCGACCGTATATCATAAATTCATAATAAATGAAAGCCTGGCAACATTAATAGAATTTAGTACAGTAGCAATGGCGCATTCAATCTCTCATTTGGACATTTATTAAGAAACAATATGTATATATATATATATATATCTGTAGATTAGCTCATCCGTACAAACAATTAGTTCCCATTGTATTGACAAGTGCAATGCTGATGCAAAATTTGATATATTTGTTCATAGCCCCGAAAGGCCACACCATTTTTCACAAAAATTTCTGTGTGCATGAGAGAGAGAGAGATGGTGCTCTCCAGTTTTGTCCCATATTATGTCATGATCCAATTTGTAGCAGGAATGCGACATGTGAAAAGGGTTTAATTTGTGATATAATTTTGTTAATGGGTGTGATGTATGAAGGGTAGGATACCCCCAAAATGCCAAACATTATTTAGAATCGTACCATCACTTGTTACTTAGTGCAATATGCCCCTCATCGACCTAATTTTGTGTTCCAAAAGTATGTACTCTCAGTCTAACTTTAATTTTCGAGAAGTTGAGGGTTGTTAAGCATTTATTTTACTAGCATATGATTTTGTTCTTTTTTAATATGAGATGAGATATGTTAACATGCTCCCCGTACGTCCACACTCAAACAAATCTAACATGAAACATGAAAGTCAATTCAATTTAATTTTTAATTTTCAATTCATTTTATAGAATACGATCTGCTCTAATACCATTTGAAAATTTGATTGACTTTTGAGATGACTTAAGTTGGGCACATACTTTTGCACCCCTCTCAATCAATTATTGTAAATTGCGTATTTTCGAGGTTTTTGCAGTCGGACACTCATAGTCTCTAAATCACGAAAAAATCGAAAACTATAATTTGTGATATATTTGCTTAGATATTAGGATATATTCCCTTATCAATTAGATATTAGGTTTTGTAATATTAAATTCTTTAGCAAAAACTCTAAATCACGAAAAAACCGAAAACTATAATTTGTATTATTGCACGTCTCTTAACGTAAGTTTTCATACTTATTAAGTAGCATAGAAAACACACACGTAGATGGTTGAAGGGTTCGCGATTTTATCTAATATTTTAGTTTTTATTCTTTGAAAGTATTGGTTCTGCGTATATATTGGTTAAGCCTAAAATCGAAAATTCAGACTTAAATTACAAGGTTTTGAATGCAATTAACTCTTTCTTTTTATGAAAAATGAGATTTAGGGGCAACAAAAAAAATCTACCGAAGAACATATTTACCCCAGTGCTAAAATAATTCTCAAAACATTCAAAGTCAAAGTCTTTTTGTACTTACGGATTTTTTATTTTTTTGATCAAACTTAAAAGAACCTGACATTTCAATCTATTTTGCTATATATAGCTCTATCTTCTTGTTCTATTTTGCTATCTTCTTGTTTTCTTTAAAGAAAATTATTGTTGATTTCTCAATTATCCCTTAATGAGATCTATCTATTCTCATTTACGTATACTTACTATTAAATCACTTGCTTGTCTCCTATCTTCTTGTTCACTACTTATGAGTAAGTGACAACCCCACTTTGAAAATAACTCCCATTTTCTTGTGGATTTATATAGATAATTTTTGTTTTCAACATCTCGATCGGTTGTCTTAATGTTATAGGTCAGATATTAAACTCAAGAATTACACCAGAACGACATACATGATTGAGGATCACAGATACGGAATATACATAATATATAATATATAACACAATTATAGTAATACATAATTAAGAATATAATGCACAATTAAAGTCCATGATAATGGAGTTCACCCTAGTTAATTTTTTCATTTTTTACATGATGATGTAACGTTTGCTATTAATTCGGGCCTCGAAAGGTCACGAAAGTGTCTATTTTCCGCAGCAAAAGAAATAAAAGTGGAGCCATTTGAATATTCATGACAAGAAAGATCCGTCCCCAAAACCATATACTGCATTTTTAAGCAGGAGTTGCCACTTGCCACCATAGTTTCTTGGAAGCCACAAGTTATCTAAAGTGGATACTGATTCAGATTTCTGCATCCAAAAGCTGAAAGCTTATTTGATAACCAATTACAGGTGGATATCAGAGAATGATGTAATGCGCAACTAAGTTCATATGCAAAAATGTGCTCAAGTTAGACAAAGACTACCACGATAATATTACCTCCAGGTATTCTAGTTTTAAGGGTTCGATACAATTCTAACTTAGTTGAAAGTATCGTATTTCCTACTCACTATTATTAATCCAATCAAACTCAACTAATAGTTTAGACTTTAGTGATTGATTTAATTCATCATTATAAATGGGACATAGCATCAATTTATACCGTAGTGGTCGGATTTACTTCGAAAGACTATTTTACACCTTAGTGATCCAAATTCGAGATATTGAAGATCGCATGGGAACGAAGATATATATGAGAGGATAGAGCTGGAGCGGGGCTCAAAAATCGTGGTGTATTTGATCAAGGATGTGAAGGGTGAAGAGCACCCTTTGGGCCATATCATTGAGGATTGTCGAGGTATAATCCGGAGTCCCCGGACTTGCAAAATTAAACACATAAAGAGAAGTGACGATTCACTTGCAAACAGCTTAGCTAAGATTGGGCAGGGCATGAATGAGGAAGTGAAGATTTGGGAGGATCAACCGGTTGAGCTCGAGATTGACAACCAATGAGACCGTTTCTGTTGCTACTAAAAAAAGTAATGCCGATTAATTTTTCATGTTAAAGAGAAAAGAAGGTAAACTAAATTACACTTGTCCAGTTGTATTTGTAGTATGGTCGCTTTCATTTCATTGGCATGTACAATGTAAACCACTATATGGTGATGATACTATGTTTAGTAACAGAGCCAGAGATATTTTGAAATTAGGGTTTCTTGTCGGATCCTCACTAATGGATCTGAAAATGATCTTTGATTGGTCAGAACATTGCTGTGGTGGTCTCAACCAAAATATAGCACTGATGTCTATGTAAGATTGCTTGGAATTTATGCTATGGGGCCATTCTAATTATCATTTTCCCCTTTGATCATAATTTAGTCGTAAAGTATAGGGACATAGATGTAAATTGAAGAGCAATAAAACGCTCCACAAAACGAAAATACAGTAATTATATATATATATATAATTGAAAATACAGAACTCCACAAAACGAACATATTTTGTTATCTTCAACTCTCCATGTTGATCGTAACTATGTTTACAAATATAGGAACCACAAATTTTGATTGAACTATATAGTTTGTGGTTCTCTCTTTATGTTTTATTTGTTAAAATAGTATATTCATCCTTTTATATATTGTTAGATACAATGAGTCTATTTCATTCAACCACATCCCTTTAATTAAATTAATACAGTGCCAAACCATGACTTAACATCAAATTAGAATATAATTACATCCAATTCAATATAAATACGACCCATCAAACTTCAAAGAGGTGTTTAAACTTTATAGGTAATTTTCAAATAAGAACAACCTTTTCATAGCAACAACAAAAGGAATTAAAAGAAAATCATTACAGCCACCTCGTTCTATGGCTGCATTTGCGGCAAATATACAAAGTAGCATATTATGTACTGCAATTGCCGCCGGTTTGACGACGACCTACAAGGAAGAGGAGGACTAGGGTTGATTGTTTATCAGTCTCCTTTTCTCTTCTTTTTTTTGGGGAGTTTTCAAGAAAGTAAGACATTTACAAATATTGAAATATGAATTTTGGACTTTGAATATGTTGAGGTATGCGGCACTGCGATGTTGCAGCTTCCACGAATCCGAAGTTGTCTGAACTCTGAACCATTGTGGAACACGCTGCAGACAAGTCAAAAAGGAATTCAAGTATGTATTGATGGCAATTGTGGGGAATTTCAACGCGAGAATAAACAGCGGTTCTCACTTGTCTGCTTGCTTTTCTAACTTTGCAACCGTACCTATGCGGTGTACATTAAAGTACATTTCATATATCTTTTTTATTAAGGTTTTTTTTTTTTTTTTTCTTTTCCTGGAAAGATAATGGCGGTGGAAATACCTTTTTGTATTTCTTGAATTTAATTTCACACAATAAGATTAAAATAAAAAGAAATTGTTGAATTCGTTCGATTAATTACTTCTACTTATAATTTTTGGATATAAATTACTGGACAATTGGTGATCAAAATATAGTAGATCGCCCGCGTCCACTAGTCTACCGGACCGACCGTAGTTTTTATAATCTATTATTTTTCAAATGAAAAAACTTTTTCTTAGTTTTTAAAATGGAAATTAAATAAGGTAAAAAATAATAGGTTACATGTCAATCTACGTGTCATCCCGACAGACACATGGTCTTGGCTCTAGTAAAATTTTTCAAATTTTGGTCACTAAATGTTCAGTAATTTCATGATTTTGAAAAATACGTTCACATTTACAAATTAAAAAATTTATCTTCGGATATCACAAGTAGAAAAATTACCTCCAGATATCACAAGTTGTAATAACTAACTGGATGAACTGAACAATTTTCTTAAATATTAAAAGATTCTTAGCAATTTGGAGTCTAAACATGTTTGCAACTTGACATCCATGATAAAAGCACACGGATACAAAAATGGGAATATGAACACGATTTGAAACGAACATGAAAGTGCTACTTTTTTTTTGTCTAAATTTATGTTAAGCAGCTCACACACTGTTTTGCAATTTAGGTGTTGTGTCTTACACAGTACCTGACGTAAGTATTCTCCAAAATATAAATTTAAGTGTTAAGTGATACACAGTGCAAGAGTTAGTGTCCTATCTAGAATCTGGCATGAGTGTCCTCAAATGAATGGTTATCCAACGTAATATTTGATATAAGTATCCGATATAATATAACAAGACGAAATAAAGAAAGAGAATTTAAATTTGAAACAAGCTATAGTTTTTCCTACTAGGCTCATATATTGGGTCGTCTTTGCTTAAATTTCCTCCCCAAATGTCTCTACAAGTGTTACCTAAATCTCACACTATGATGTACGAATATTTTTAAAAATATTATTTTGTTGTATCGTGTTGGATATTCGTGTTGGACACCGTATCCGACACTTCTCACGTAAAAAATTTAAAAAAAAAATTCATATCGTCGTATCCGTATTGTATTCGTTCATCATAGATCCCACATTTAACAAGTACATGAATTCCGAATCACTTTTAGAATGGCTTGAGCAACACAGGCCCAAATCCATTGTTCTTGAATGCAAATCTTTTTTCATCTCTTAATTTCCAGCCTGCTCTCAATTTTAAACCATATTTAGAGATCTAAAAAACAACAATATCACATAACAATGTCAGTCTTGTTTCTGATAACTCACAATGAGATCTAATTCAGAGCATATGTCCTTTGCAAAAGTCCTCAGGTGCAACTAAGCTAACAGTAAAAGCAGTTTCACGGTGCTCAAAAACAAAGCAGATTTTTAACACAGCCACTAAAGAATTTAGTCATTTACAAACTCCAAAACATCATTTGGTTGATCACACATCATTTGATGCATGAACACTTCTAAAAGTATCATTTTATCATGTCATATCGTATCGGATACTCGTGTCGAACACCGTGTCCGACACTCCACACGTGAAAAATCCAAGAAAAAATCCGTATCGTCGTATTCATATCGTGTCGTATCCGTATCGCCATATCCGTATTCATATATCATAGCACATCATCATACAAAGTATGTGTTCACCCATATTACCATCTTAACCACAAAATACAATTAACACAAAAGACTAAAGAAAAGATGAAGTTAATTTTAACTCAAAAAACATCATTCTTGAAATCGGCAAGCGTGTATGTATAAAGAAACTGAACCAGAATCAAAATTGAGAGCGAATCTCACATCATCAAACTCTACCCCAAGTGCAGATTCTAACATTTCCCAGAACTACTATTGCAACATTGATTGTTCTTAGCCCGAGCCCGAGCACTCTTCTTCGTATAAGAAGAATTCCAATCACCGCCGTCCTGCGCATAGTAATCCATAGGATAATCCACCCCTTCTTGCACTTTCCCATTTCCACAACATTCTTCACTCTTTCTGCACTCCAAATTACCATTAGACTTCGACTTCCTCTCCCACCAACCGGACAAATCCCCAAGTGCAATCTCAGCTTCAAAGGCTGTCAACAATGGCTTCTTAAATGCATCCCCCCAATCAATAGACAACCTAGGGCATGCAATCTGAATCCAAGAATCAACTGCATCCTCAAATAGCTCAATCTTCTTCGGCGACAATTCGGATATTAAAACCACCATATAATCCAGCCCTTTATCCTTCATTTTCCCTTCCAATCTCTCCACCACTCTGGGATTACCCTGTCTTCCTAATGTACCCAACACAATTCCCCAGCTTTTTGCCCCAATGGCTCTCTCTATAGCTTTCCTCCTATCAGCCTTCATCCCATCATGATCGTATTCCTCCAAGAATAGCTTCCCCAAATAAGGATCATACCTAAACGCCCTAATTTCAGGATTAGCTATCATAAAGGCTTCCAAATGAAATCTCCCATCAGCTACAAAGATAATCACATCGTCCTTCCCGGGAGACTCTTGTAATTTCACACTCGGTGCAGTGCACCCGAGAACTTCCCCAGCGGAAAGCGGCTTCGATTGGGGAATCAAAACCCTAAACCCTAAATTCTCAAGTTCGGGTTTCACGGCACGAATTGCATTAGAAAACTGAATCGTACCTGCCATGATGAAATTGACTTTATCCGAATCAAAATTGTAGCTCAACTCCTGGAGGAGCTTCCGCGTGTTGATCCCGATTTCGACAAAGATGTATAGAACAGGGATGGTGGTGGAATCAATGGGGACGAGGCAGCTGTGGCCGAAGTGCACGAGGAGGTGCGCGTCGAGAGCACGCGCCGACAGGTCGTCGACGCAACAGGCGCCATACGTGACGTCGCCGAGGACGAAGCAGTGCGTGACGCCGGCGAAGGTGGTGAGGATGTCGGAGATGACGAGGGAGTACATCAGGAGGCCCTCGGGGAACTGTAGCGCGACGCGAGTGACGTTCGTGGAGCGGACGCGCCACACGATCTTGTGTATCTCGAAGTTGTAGTTGGCCGGGAGGAGGGAGATGGCGGCGTTAAGAGCGGCATCGTTGAGAATTGAGTCGGGTATTTGGTTCTTCACGAAACGCTTCGGCCGCGGTTTGGCCGGAGGTTGCGGCTGTTGTACGAGGACGTCGGAGGGAACTGTCTCTGTAGCTGTTTCCGCCATAGCCGCCGTGTCGGAGATTGATTGCGGTCGTGATGAAAGCTCTTTGTTGTGGACTTATGGGTATTTTCTAAGACTCTTGTGACTTGTGCTACACCTTTGGGCTTTGGGATTTGGGCCTTTTGGTTTGGGGCTTGGACTTGATTCGTTTTTGTTTTCATAGAACCTAAACAGTAAACCGGCTAAACCTATTTGTTGTTAGTATTAATATTGAGTGTTGACAAAACTTAAATATAGATTCAAGTATTAGTGATGTATTGAGTGTTGATATATATTCTATGAAAATGATCCATCCAAAAATAAGTACTATTTTTAGCAATTAGCATAGATGATTAGATTTGACCGAATCAAATTCAAAATTAGAATTGATTCAAAATTAGAAAGATAAACACCGAGTACACGTTAATGAGGCAAGCGATAAAGATTCAAGCTCGAACTGAACTTGTAGTGAGACTTTGAGGCGGATTCAAGGTAAATCATTCTCATTTAATCGTCAGTACTTACAAATTGAACAGTGTCATATATTTAAATTTATGAATTTCGAGCTCAGACTCGAGTTCGGAGTCAAATGTTTTATCGGATTTTATCCATAGCTCCAAGAAATCACCAAAATGAGCCCAGCAAGCCCAATTTCAATTGACTTATTGCCCTCAAGCTCAATTCATTTGATTTGTGCTCAACTCGAACAGTCCAAAGCTCGACTTATTTATATCCCTAATTCTGAATAGCTGTGGCATAAGATTCAAAAACAGCATATCTGACCAAGACATAGAAGACAGATTACACATTTATCATAACATTACAAACAAAAACCAGCAAAAACTCCAAGAAAACCACCATCAGGGTTCAGGACCTCCTATGGTGATAAAAAAATTAAAATTAGTGAATTAACCTCATTATTCCATCCCTCTTCCTCTCAAATCTATGTACAATTCAAAATGCATCTCTCAACAATCATACAACACTCTTTTCCATGATGAAGCAGTGAAGCATTCTCACATTCCATCTCAAGAACACCATCTTCACTCCTGTGGTGGCACATACGGCGGCGAGCTCACATCGGTTGTACTGTAAAAGGAGTCTTCTGCACCCCCGTAATAGTTGTCTCCTTTCTCATCATCCCACCTCACAACTTCCCTGATATACTTGAACGCCTCATCAACCGTGGCCCGGTCCCTCGCCCTACTTTGCCACACAAAGAGCTTTCTTCCGGTCACAGAAGCATACAAGTCCTTGAACTTCATGGCTATGTAGAAGTAAGCTTGGTGTGCGAGCGATTGGTTGTTGTTGTGGGCCCGCACGGGGCTGAAATCAGTGAACCATTCACACTCGCTGAGTGGGGCTCGCCCAATCTTTTCCTCGAAGAGGTCGTATTTGTTGAGGATCAGGACGAAAGGCGTGTCTTTGAAACAAGGGTGTCTGATCATGGACTCAAATAGCTCTTTACTCTGAAGCATCTTGTTCTGGAGCAGTGCCCCGCTGCCGGGGTTCTCCGGGTATAACGACACCTGATCATAGTCGCTCAGGGCCGTGCAGAAAACTACTGCTCGGACATCCTCAAACATTTCAACCCACTTGCAGCCTTCGTTCATGCCTCTCGTGTTTAATCTGATGAGCTGGTACCTGGTGCAAGAAATATTAAATTGAACTGATGAGACAAAATTCAGAGAAAAGATTATGAACTGAAAAAAGGGTTGTGAGGACATATTACAATTGGTACCCGATACCCCTCTACATGAAACCATAACAATGCCTAATCTAAGAAATTAAAATAAAATATTACAAAAACACACCCCACTGTGTGTCTGCTGCTTTTTCATGATTTTTTAAATGTCAGGGGTGTTCATGTGATTTTTTAAACTACAAGGGGTATCTCCTGTAACATGAAATTTCAGTGTGAGGTCTTGCGATATTACATCTTCCCAGTGACTGAGCGATGTAAATTACCTAAAAGACAAAGCGAGTATCAAGACCCCAAGAACAAACAAAAGTTCCAATTTCCACCACCCAACATTGAAGATAAATTGCAATATCTACCAAGAACCATTACATAATTTCCACTGCATTCTTAAAGCCGGCTCAAGGATTTGTTATTTAGTTGCTTGATAACTAAAGAATTTGAGAACTGTTTTATTGATTTTGTATAAAAAAATGTTTCATGGAAAATTTACTTGGTGAGAGGCGGGGTCGGAGCATCCAGATTTTCTGTATAGGTTTCAGACATAGGGCTACGATCATCGAGGGAGAACTCCATAAAGGCTAATCCATTCCCTTGCGTCACCCCTTCAGCATACAGTATATCACGATCTGTAGGTTCGTACTCATTGCTTGATATCTCTACAGCCTGTAGGGTAAATACAATTCTTTTGGTCAACAAGATTTTAAAATTTCGAAAAAGAAAAGAAGAAAGAAAGAGTGAAAAGGATACCCTGCTTAGGAAGTACTCGGCGACATCTGGTAGAAAGTGAAGCTCATTCCTTCTCTTGTAAGTTTCTTGTACAGCCGGATCCCTCCACACTTCTTCAACAAGTGGAGCATATTCTCTCGTTGCAGCAGGGAAAAATGCATCTAGATCTCCAGTGGCGATGATATCGAGGAGCCAATCAGAAAAATGCTTCAACCTCGGATTCAGGGAATATATACTTTGATTTTGTTCATCCGAGTCATTGCCTTCCACTGCAGGAAAAGTGGATTTGATTATGATATGAAGTTAAAACTTGTAGAAAATGATCATTTCCAAAACTTTTCATCATTAATTATGCAAATATTTTTCCAAATTTGTTATATCCTCACTGTTTGAAGAAGAAGGTCGAAACCAACATTATCGAATACAAAATTAAAAAATTAATCACAATTTTCTTCAAAAAAATAATAGCAGAGGTCTCTAGTTATCACCTGATTCAGAGATTTCTTCGTCTGGATTGTGCCCAGCGGTCCCAGATAAAGCCTCCTCAAAGCGTTCTCGACCATCAAGAAGAATGCTTAGATATTTGTACATGTTGCTTTGGATCATAAGCTTGATATCCTGCAATTCTTCAGGAGTAAACTTGTTTCCATACATAAATTTGGCCTGTGTATGGAGAAGTACATTAGGTATATTCGATTGGAGAAACAAATACTGTGATCTAAATGAAAGCTCATTAGTATAACCAAATCAAATCAGATCCATCTCCATATTGCAATAAAAGATAAAACAGCATCTTTAATACCGAAGGATTGCTATTCAATTTCCTTCGGAAGAGAAATTACCAAATAGTAAAAGTTTAGTGAATATTTACACTGACATACCCTGGGGTTTGCCTAATTATACAAATTTCTGTGAGATTTGAGAAGTTACAAGAACTAACCCTATCAAAGAATTTACATCAATGAATTTTGAAGATATCATCTCTAATGTTTTCAACATAAACCACATTTTTCCCACAGGACTTAGTAATCAATATTTCATCTAAGTTCATGATTATAGTAGCATGTATTAGGCCAAATACCAGTATACGATAGGGGAAGCTTTGTAATTTCTCAAAATTAGGGGAAGTTTGTGTAATTACACTAAATCTCAGGGTATGCCAGTGTAAGTGAACCAATATGTTAAATGTTATTGATAATTACCTGCTTGAATATTGTGCTGGTTCCAGAGCCCGGGAGTCCAAGTAGAAGAAGCTTCTGAACCCTTTTCTGGTCCAGATAATTAGGTACAGTAGTATAATTACTGGGTTCATCTCTATTTACGTGAGGTTGACCTTGGGGTACAGGCAAAGAGAACAACGAGCAGACAAAACGGGTGGATGCCTAGCAAAATTAGATTCGATGGGTTGGTCAAATACTCCCTGATTACGCTACATATTTTTTTTACAATGCATACCTTGAAAAGATTAACAACCCTTACCTTTTCCCATATATTGCCTCTGATATTATTTTGGCCTTCTTCCTCATATCGACCATCGTCGTAAACCCAAAAATGAGTATCGCGAGGGCATTGCACGTTTGCAAGCTGGTTATACATACCGAGATATTTAAGAACTTATGCACAGGAAACCAGTTAAGCTATGCTTCAATTGATGTATATGGAGTTGAGGATTTCATATATATATCTACATTAATAAATCTATTGAGTTTGTTTGGATAAATACATCTAAATTAGGATTTCGAATCTCTCAACTTCTATTTAAACTATTTTTAGAATCATTGTGGTGGATTTGAAATTCAATCAAATAAGAAGTCATTTTCCAAATCCTCCACTTAAATCCAAATCCAAATATGAACATAACCTTAAATGTAATAAAGCAGAGTCTTTGAGAAGCAAAAATAGAAAGTTTTTACATACTTAGGGGAAAAACGAACCTTCAATATTTTCAGCTCAAGTTTTGTGATTTCCCGACCATTGATGTACACCTCAGTATTGCCATTGCTTGCATGAGGACTAAGTTTCCCCGTGAAATTTAAGTTTGAAGTAATAACCCTATCAGGCTTCTCTCCTTCCTGTTAATTCACAAGTCAAAACTTTTAACAACCATTTTCCAACTTTAGAGGAAAAAAAGGATTTTAATAATCAAGACGCTACCTTTCCCCAAAGACCTGATTCCTTATCATACCAATAGTGTCCTGGCTTCAGTTTTCTAGGAGGCAAAGAGCATCCAAAAAGCTCAGCCATTTCCTCAGGTTTCAAAGGATACCCATTCACAATAAGCTGCTCGGGCCGAAGCTGATTCGCCGAACACTCTTTTTCAGCTTTCATTATATGTTTGACTTCCAACGGACCCAATAAACGTGACAAAAGCCTAGAATGTTTCCCCAATTTGAACCGCTTCGACTCATCAATGGCCTCTCCAATGCAGGTAACACATTTCCTTCCTTCCGGCATTGAGCCCATTGCTCGCAGCACACAATTGCTGCAGTATTTTGCATCACACACCAAACAAGACTCCTTAGTTTCCCATTTCCCTTTCCCACACCTATAGCAAACCCTAGTTTTCTTCCTCTTCTTCTTTTCCTTCGTCACACCTACAAATTCAGGGTATACTTGCTTCTCTGCATCTGCTGCCCTCCTCTCTGATCTATCAACAGTGTTGAATGTAACAACTGTCGGCCTTCGCCCTTCGTTGGTGGGAACGGTATTGTGCCGACTGCGCACAGAACCGGGGGAAGCTGATGGCGAAGGAGAGGAAGAATCAGCATTCTGGAGAACAGAGACAACAGATTCCGAACTACCAGACATCCTAGGACTTTGATTAGGGGGGCTCGCAAGGCGGGCAATACGGGAAACAGGTAAAGGAATTGGTTCTATAACGGGCGCCGAATCACGAGTTACTGATCTTCTCGAAACAGGTTGGGCAGTGGGAATATCATCTGTGTTCATATCAAGGGGTTCGACTCTTGGAAGATCGTACGAAACTGGAGGACCCTTATATTCCAATGCTATTGAATAATCCATATTATCCTCATCGGGAATGGGAGCCCCTGGAGGTAGCATGTTTCTCACCATCTGCCTCCAATCCTCTTGCCCCTTTTTATCCATCTTCCCAAACAAGAATCTCTCTCTCCCTCCCTCCCTCTCTCTCTACAATATTTCCTAAAAGGGCCCCAGTTCCACAATTTCACAAGATCAAACAGATGGGCTTTCACAAGATCTCGACGAGGATTAAAATACAGAGCAGCTGGACAAATGGGGTGTTACACAACTTTGAAAAACCAAAAAATTATACAAGTCAACTCAAGAAGGGAGGTAGGCTTCTATTGCCCTCAGGATCAGAGCTAACAATCTTCAGACAGCTTAATCGAGGGAACCAAGAACAAATCACCAGCTCAATAACATAACCCGGTTCTGCAAATAGCCTTCAAAATTGAAAGGAATCAAATCACAAATACATTTTCAAATCAAAAACTATTAGCTAGAAAAGGAAGGCTTCAAGATTTTGGAGGTTGAAAATTCCAGAGTCGTATGCCTCCAATAGAATACCAAATCCCAACCCCCATTGCCAAACAACTCCCGACTTTCAAACCAACCCCATCACACGACCCCACAATGAAATTAAATCAAATATGTGCTAAAAACTTCAATTTTATATTCACGGGCAGAAATAACAAGAAAAGAGTGAGGAAATTTTCAACTTTTACAGAAAGGGAAGGGCTTTATGCACACCAAAACATTGAAAAGAATAACAGTAAAGGGTTTTCGAGCACGTACATACCTGAGTAAAGGACGACCTGGGAAGGTGAATAATCCACGGGAGAGGAGGAGAAACAATAAAATACAGCTACTAAAGGCGGCTTTTTTTAGGCTTTAAAGCTCTGAAAAATCAAGAAGCGGGTAAAAATCCGTTCTTTGAAAGAATCAAACCTTTATTGAACAAGGATGGAGTACCAAACATGAATAATACGGAGCACATGAAAATGATATCCTGCGTATGGATACATACAGGCGAGCTGTTAGTATAATTGGAGATCGCACGAGAGATAATTGGAGAGGAGAGAGAGAGAGATGAGAGAGGGAGAGGGGTCCACGTGAGTGCACCAGTTTGGACTGGAGATGATGAGGATGGAGTGGAAAATGTTTCTACTGTGAGCGTGTCAAGCACGCGCTGTAAATAAGGATGGTGGGATTATTTATAAAATTCATTTTCCTTATGATTAATTACACCTAACCCCCCAAATTTAGATTGAATAATTACAATTCATTATCATTTTTAGATTAAATTACAGACACCAACCTTCAAGAAATAATTAATTACACTTAACCCCTATTTTCGTTTAAAAATTACTGACATCAGCAAAATTTGATTAAAAACCCCAAGATACCCTCTGTTGACTTTGATAAATTTTTTTATTCTAATATTACACTTGGGGTTAACTGTAATTAATTATACTAATCTAGGGGTTAAGTGTAATATTTTTAATAAAATTTTCCATCTGTTATTTTTGGACAAAATATAGCCTTTATAACAACGATATCAAAGTTTTACTAATTATGCATACGTAAGAGGAATTTTTTTTTCTTATATTTATATGAAAATCTTAACATATATATTACAAATCAAAAGCTTATAATTTTAAATTATAATTCATTGTTATTTAATCATTATTAGCAATTAACTTATATCTATATAAAAACTCATTTAACTTCTAATTTTGAATTAATAAATTTTATCATTAAACTAAGTAAATAAAAAAATTCAATAATAGAATTACCACAATTAATTATATTTTTAATTGATCATTAATCATAATTAATTAATTTTACTTTTTACCTTAAAATATTAATAATAAAATAAATATTTAATTTATATTAATAAACTATAGCTGAAAAAGGAATATAGTCATTATAACAATTGCATTTTATCCAAAAATAACAGTTAGAAATTTTTATTAAAATATTATACTTAACCTCCATATTAATATAGTTAATTACAGTTGACCTCAAAGGTAATATTGAAATTAAAAAATATGACCAAAGTTAACAGAGGGTACTTTGGGATTTTCAATCAAATTTTTACTGGCGTTAGCAATTTTCACACGAAAATAGGGGTTAAGTGTAATTACTTATTTCTTGAAGGGTAGTGTCTGTAATTTAATCTAAAAATGGTGGTGTATTGTAATTACCCTATCTAATTTGGGGTTAGGTGTAATTAACTCTTTTCCTTATTACAAAATTTGAGAGAATATTATTTTTTTTCTTTTTCTATAAGAAGGATCAATATAGATTCCCTAATTTTCCCAATAAAACTCGAACTCGTGACCTACCCGTTCACATATACAGATGCTTACCACTTAAGTCATTTGCTCATGTTAGAGAATATTATTTTAACTCTATTTAACTTCTTGGGTAAAATATTTTATCATCTTAAACTCTTCATTTTTTTTATTATTATATATATATATTTTTTTTGTAGCCTAAATTATCAAAGTGCAACCTTAACTATTATTTTTTAATTCTGTTAAAAAATTATTATTTTTTAATAAAGAGCAATTTGATTTCGCTCATCTCATAATACATGGAAGGAAGGAATTCGTATATATGTCACATGATGAGTAGAATTAAATTGTACTTTATTAAAAAATAATTGAGATTAGAAATTTCCTAATTTAGATCGTAAAGTCAAATAAAATACATAATTCAGAATGATATATCAAAAAATTTATCTAAAATTTTTAAAAATATTACCTTTCCTAAATTTAAAATAATTTGTATTTTAATTTTGAACCGAGTTATGATATTTGGCCAAGCCCGCATATCCAAAGGCCAAAGAGGCACATATAATTCAGAAAATATACATATATACATGTTCTTCCTTCCCACCGCGTCCTTCTTTGTGTGTCGGAGATATAAAGTGAGTGCACCGGAAAAGAACGGGAACTGGATCGATCTATTCTTTGGCGAAGCATCCGAAACATAACTGTACACTCACACAATCTTTGCCGAGAGATAAGAGCATTCGGTGGAACAGGTGAACTATATATATATATTCAAAAATATTACTTAGTGTAGCTTTAATTGAAGAACATGTGACATGTCAATTAAATCATAAATGCAAGTCATAAAAAGCAATTGTTACCATAATTATTAGTCAAAATTCACAGCCGACCCCTTCAAAGTGAAACAATTATGAATTATCCAATAGCCACAACACATATACTAATCATTCCAATAAGTTAGGCATGCTTGCACCAATTCTGGTAAATAAATTAGAAATGTCACGCATATTAACTTTTTAATATCATAAGATTTACTTTTAACTTTAGGAGATGGATAAGAACTATGGATAAAATTATACATGTAGGCTTAATGTCATATATATAACCTATTACGTGAAGCTTCCGTAGTCCGTTGGATGCAAGTGTAATATATTTTAATTTATTAAATGTGTAAATTAAGCTTGGCTAAACTATTGTCAAAAAGGGTATTTATTGATTAAAATTGAGTGTTTCTTAACTAATTACAGGGACAAATGTGTTACAATTATTATTTAGTGGGTCATTCTTCATAAATTTTATATCAATCGCGCGATAAATATATTTAAAACATTTTATCCGATGCTAATTTAATTGAATTAAGTTCAGATTAGAATTTATCCTCAACTTACTTACAAATTTTATTACTTAAATTTTGGTTATTATCTTCTTATTTTATAGTTCGAATAGGGAATTATTAATTATCTCAACTCTAATTTGTGTAACAATATTTAGAAATAACCATATTATAGATTGTGTTGTTTAGCTAATTGTAATTATATGTTTTAATTGTACATCAATATTTTGGCCTACCTACCAAGTGATATTACTTATTAGGCTTTTCACTTCGACAATTCAATCCCTAATATAGAGGAGTTATCTGCCCAAATATAATTTGACTATCTTTATATATGATCATCTTCCTATTGAAGAATAACGGACTACTATTTTTATGGGGATTCTATTTATCATAGTAAAATTTCTATTCAAAATCACAATAGTTCCTTTCGGGCGGTTGTAAGGGGGTGTTTGCAAACTCTAAAATTAAGTGATTATGGGATAAGTATTATTTTCAGTGGTTTTGGAGTGTTTGGAAAACCAACTTCTGATTATTTTAAGCAGAAATAAGCTAGAATCCATAAGCACCCCAAAGCATGCTTCTGGATTCTGCCTATAAATTATACAGTTTTCTATATTTTATTTAGACAATAATATCCTCATTAATTTATTAATATTATATAATTAACCTTTTAAATCATATCTTTTCTCTTCATATTCCGATTAGAATTTAAAAATCTCCATCTCATAAATTTATTAATATTATTGATGGTGCAGAAATTTGTGGAGGACTTGAACACCAAACACTTTAGAATTTGTTGATAGGAAGGAAGACCATCACAGGCACAAGAGCCTCAGGAACTGGGTTTCCAATGAGCGTGGGTTCTTCCAGCTAGGATAACACCAAGAAATCGTGCAGTGTGAATGCACAAAAGGGGTAAGTTACAGGAAGCTTTGGAGAAGATGCAAAGGAAAATGATGCCCAGTTCAGTACGTGGTATTTTTAGTGAGCAAGATGACTTGGGGGAGAATGCATGAGTTCTCCTATATTTATATGTTAGGGACGGGGGTAAATGGATAAATTGACCATGTGGTCCCAAATCTGTGTTGCCCTAACACGCGTCAGCCTTTGGTGGGGTGAGAATGATATTCCCGAAAAGGAGACGGCGTGTCAGGTGCACTGTGCACAGTACCTTTGTGTCAGAGGTTGTTGACGAGGGTCGCGTGGGATGAGGGACTAATGTCTTCTCCTGAAGGCTAGGATCCACCGTATGAGAGGTAGAGTCATCCTGAGCGTTGATGACGCTCGAGAAATCCACGGATGGGCTCCCCACGGTAGATGACCTTTGAGCGACAAGATCCCGAGCGTCAATCATGGGACCCCCACGTAGGTGCCTCCCTGGGAAGGGTAACCCTGAGGGCCGAGACGCGAGCGTCAGACTCGTCGGATCTGGACTTTTACCGGAGTAGTCGTCCGAGGCTTGACGGTCTATCCTGGCTTGCAAATGAGTGGGCTGGGAAGGCCCACGAGCCCTTCAAGGCGAGCGTCTGGGATTTAGTCAGCGACATGCTGACACGTGGACGGCTCTGATTTGAGAGTGTTTTTAGGCCTCATCATTTTGCCCCCCAAATTCTGTAGTATCGCTTCGAGCGTACTGTAGAATTTATAAAGAAGGAACTATGAATTTCGAACATCCGAGGGCTAGGCCGTTACCAGCGAGGAGACTGCTGGCCTTCCGTAACGTACACAAACTGACACCGCATTAAATGCTATCAAATCCGCATTTAATGCTGAGTGGGAACGTGGGCGCGTGCACTCCGGGAGTCGTGAGGCGGTTACCAAAAGTGGGGGGTTTCCCAGGCGGGAAATGATTGCCATTTGAAATCTTAAGCCCTAATTAATGCAAATCCCCTTCTATAAATAGGGAATCGCAGAGTCTTTGAACCTCTTTCACGCATTCATCCCACTCAAGCACATACACTGTAACAAATCCTCTGCAATTTTCCCAAGTTCCGGCGAGTTCCCGTTCTTCAACTTTCCGGGTAAAATTCCTTAAGCACTCATTCTTCTTTACTAACTTTAGATTTAGGTTGCTAGAGGATAGTATTTCTCTGAGTGGGGATTTCTTCTCCGGTATAAAACCTTTCCCAGAACCCTTCTTCTTCAAAATCAAAACCCAAACATGGCTGGCCATAACGCCGATGCCTTTGTACGGGAACTAGACGAGATGTCGGTGGGGAGTTCTTCCCTTCAGGGTGACATTCTTACCGCTGTTCCCATGGCTAGAGCGTCCCCCAGTAATGAGGTTCCCATGGCGGTTCCAGTGGCCCAGGCTCCGGCCGCTGTCAGCGACGAAGGGGTTGATGAAATTTTTGAAGAGATGAATAATGTGATGGAGATGCAGAGACAAGGGGAGAGAGTGTTCCCAGTTTTGAACAGTGCCACTCGACCCCAGGATCACAGGGTTACAGTAGCCATGACGGCCCACGAGGGCGAAGCAGGACCATCCGGGCGTCAATTCGAAGCTGGGCCCTCAAGAAGGCGTCCAGGGAGAGGAAGGGAGCCTGCCACTCGGGTGAGGCAGGATAACCGCCATCAGACGGACAGATCTCCGGATGAGATTGAGAGTATTTTGACGCTCGATGATCTGGAGGAGTTGAGGGCAAAAGCTTACTGGGATGAGGCGGTATTCCCCATGCGACTCCCTGTGGAAGGGGAGAGGGCAAATCATCCACCACCGGGAATGATAACGGTCTACTGGGATGCGGTCTTGGCTGGGGGATTAAGATTCCCTATCGCTCACTCCGCCGCTACCATTTATCACCACTTAGCGCTCTGCCCTTCACAAATCCTGCCCAACGGCATAGCCCTAATCAACACCTTCATAATAGTGATGAGAGCTCTAGGCCATGCTCCCTCGATTGTCAACTTTGATAGTTTGATACAAGTTGCCCGCTCGCCCCACTCGTCGCCTACGGACGGGTTTTATTATGCCCAGGCCAAATCAGGCTTTAAAATGATAGACTCCCCGTCCTCCTCCTACGGCGAACATTGGAAAGAGAAGTACTTCTTCGTGGGGGCCCCTGGGGGGATCTTTGGAGTTCACCGTCAGTGGATGATTCATGGCGAGCGTCCCCTGGTTAGGGAAAGAACAAGGAATAAAACTTTTGAGGATTGGGCACAGGGGTTGGCCTTCGAGATGAGGGCTGAGAAAAAATGGATTAAGGCCGAGACTCTGATGAAGAACGAGGGAGTATTGTTCCGCTATGGTTTATCTTGCCCCCCAGACATGATACTCAACCCTCCAGCTGACATCATGGCCCTCGACGGTTAGATTCTAGGAACTAACCGCTCTAACTTTTAGAATAACCTGCTAACTTAGTGTAATTGCCATATTTCTCGCATATGTAATTCAAGCAACCATCTTCTGATGCTCGTTTCCTCTTTATATGCAGGTGTTCAAATACTATCGCGAGGTATGAATGCTGAGGCTCTTTCTCGCATGTTGGGCGCTCAAGGACCCACCGCCAACCCTCAGCCCCCGCCACAACAACATAACCGTCCTCCCAATGCTCCCAGAGGAAGGGGAACAAGACGAAGGGCCGGCCGAGGGAGAGACGACGCTCGTGCAGGGGAGGGAAACGAGGCCATCCCGGGGGGCCCCATCGAGGATTTAACAGTCGATGGCGCTCGTGGGGCTACCCCTCCACCATTGGCTCAAGAGGGTCCAATAGCCTTGAGTTCGAGCGGGTCCTTCAATCGCTCGGGAGAAGCGGTTCGCATCCATGAAACCCTCCGGGCTGATCATCAAGGAAAAAGGAAAAGGATGCCTGACTCCCTCCCTATTTCCGGCAAGGGAAAAGAGGTGGTCGTGGGCCACCGGGGCGAGGGCAGCGACACTTCATCTTCTGAGGATGAAGAATTTTGGAAGATTGGTTGCCGGGGTGACACTCGGTTCAAGCGCCAAAGGAAGGACGGTCCCGTCCTACTGAAAAAGAGCGCCTTCTCTGTTAACATGGTCTCCGATATCGTCGGAAAGCTCCAATTTTCTGCCGACCATGACAAATTGAACGAGCATGACGCCGCTCGGGTCGCGGATGATGCCTGCCATGCGCTTCTGACGGTAAATCCTTGGTATCCTCTGAATATTTTCCACTTCCCTTGTTCCCTCTTTAACGCTAATTTTTGCTATTGACCTCCCAGGAGGTGATTCCAAGGCTGAAGAATTTGCAGGGTCGAGCGCAAGCCTACTCCAGTCATAAGGCAAAATACAAGAAATTGCTGCGCGTCTCTGACCCGGTCCAACTGCAAGAGGATTACAACAACCTTCACGCTCAATTGTCTACTGCCAACCGTGATATGGATCAGCTGAGGGAGAACCTTCGGAAGACGGACGAAGCCTATCTCACTCTGGACGAGCGTCACAAGGAGTTGAAGCTGAGGGAGAACCAGCTGAGGCAGCAGAACCGGGAGCTGGGTGAGCAGCTGGCGGAAAGCACTCGTCAGAACGAGGCCGCCAACAAGGCCCTTGCTGACTTGCAAGGCAAAGTACAGGGCTTGGAAGCGAAGATATCCTGGGAGGCGGTGAAGAAGTTCGTGCACTCCAAAGCCTTCGTGTTCGCAGCAAACATCCAGTGCTTTGACAACGCTCGACGCTTTTTCCATAAAGCGATCGGGCAAATGGTGAGCTTGGGACTGGCTCCTGAGAGCGCTCGATCCGACGCTCGTCTACGCATGGACCTGGATGAGAATTGCGAGCCAATGGTCCAGGAGGAGGATCCTACTGAGAATCTGGCGGAGCCCGAGTACCAGGAGTTGGTGGAAACACTCCAAAGGGAGTTTATCGCTGCCAACAGGGTGGATCCCGAGCCTCTCCTGATAGAAGACGAGGGCACCGTCATGGACGTAGCGGATGCCGAGGAGCCTGGTGAGGCCCAAACCTCAGACGCTAATGTGTTGGCCCCAGTTCCCCTTGCAACTGCTCCTCCCGAGCCTAACGCTCCGGCCCAGTGAAACTCTTTACACTGATCCCTTTCCTTGTTGATTTAAACCCCTTGTCATAATTATGAACAATTTATGCTTGTACTTAATCTTCCCGTTATTCCCTTAACATTTTGAGTTTCTTTTCATACTTTAGCACTATTTCTCTACTGCTTTGATGTCTGAATGCTTTTTCCTTTACTCTTGGATTGTGAATGATGTCAATTTGTTGAGCTTTGCCCCTTTTACTTTGTTTCTCTCACTTGGACGTTTGCGATGAGCGTGTTTTGCACGAGGGCGCTTCTTGCGAGGGTGCCCTGGCATTCATCACAATGCGCCATTAGTTCAAGAATTGGCAACGTCCGTCGATCCGAGGGGCGTAAATACGGGCGCGAGGGTGTTTCCCGTGGATGTCCCCGAGCCGTATTCGCAATTAGGCTCGAATTTGAACTTAGGAAATCTTTAGGGATTTGTCTAAGTGTTGGCCCAATAATGCGCACCCTCGTTCCGGACGCCCCAATGAGTCATACGCAATTTAGAAATCAACGGTAGGATTTGCTTAGTGTGAGAAAGAATAGAGCGTAACCATAGGGTTAGCGTTATTCCGAGGAGCACATGAAGGGACTGAGTTAAAATCCATTATCTTATGAGTGTATTTTTACTCAATAAGTTGAGGGTCATTCGGGTTATCACGAGCGCGAGCTGGAGTGGTTAGCACTCAGCTGGCTATAACTGGGCAGTACGCTCCCCGTTGCAGACACGCTCATTTTTAGGACTTTATATTACCAACCGTTCGAACTGTTATAGGTGGATGGTTATCAACACCTGGACAGTGTAGCTTTGAAACGATTGATGTATCGCGTAAACCGTTCGACGTGGAGGATGCTCAACACGGAGTAGGCCTCTCGTCGCTCGGATCATTTGATCAAAATAACAAAGCAAGCAAATAATAAAAACGAAGAAATAGTTAAATACTTACTGTTATATAAATGCATTTTTTGGATATGATTACAACACGCTTTCCGTCAAAGGAAAACCTTTCAAGCCACAAACGGGCCATTACAAAGAAACTGATGTCTACACGTAGAACCTTCTGAGGTTACATGCATTCCATGGCCTAGGGAGTCGCTCGCCTTGCAAAGTTTCCAATAGGTAGGTGTTGTTTGCTCGTACCTGGATGACTTTGAAGGGGCCCTCCCAATTAGGGTCCAACTTACCTACGTGTTTGGAGACTTCAACTTTTTTGAGGACCAAGTCCCCTAGCTGGAAAGTCCTTTCCTTAACACGTTTATTGTACTGGCGAGCAACGGTTGCTTTGTATTTGTGAATACGTGCCCAAGCAGCATTCCTCTTCTCATCCAGCAAATCTAACTCGAGCGCCCGATTGGCCTCGTTGGCGGCAGGCTCGAAATAGGCAACGCGTGCGGATTCTTGAGCAATTTCCGCAGGTATCATGGCCTCGGAGCCGTATACGAGGGAATAAGGGGTTTCCCCCGTTGCCGCTCGCGGAGTAGTACGGTACGCCCACAGGGCTCCCTGAAGTTCTTCAGCCCATTCTCCCTTCTTACTCTCGAGCATCGTTTTCAGATGCTGGAGTATGGTTCGGTTGGTTACTTCAGCTTGACCATTAGCTTGAGGATGACCCACGGAAGTGAATCGTTGTTCGATCCCTAATTCATAGCACCAATCCCGCGTGTCCGCAGCGATAAACTGGGAACCGTTATCCGAGATGAGCACCCTCGGGATGCCATATCTGCAGATGATATTTTTCCAAATGAAATCCCTCACAACCTTGAACGTTATCTTAGCGACCGCTTCTGCCTCAGCCCACTTGGTGAAATAATCCACAGCAAGTATTACGAACTTCTTTTGCCCGACCGCCATTGGGAGAGGTCCCACGATATCAATGCCCCATTGATCAAAAGGCCAGGAAACATCAATAGGAATCATTTGAGCTGCCGGCAACTGAGGAGTGTTGGAGTGGAACTGGCACTTGGGACATTTCTTGGAATATTTAATGGCATCTTGCAATACCGAGGGCCAATAGAACCCACTCCTTAAGATTTTCTTTGCCAAGATTCGTCCGCCTGAGTGGTTCCCACAACTTCCACTGTGTACATGCTCTAAAACTTCTTTAGCCTGCGAGGGTCTCAAACATCTCAACGGTGGTCCCAGGAAGGATCGCTTGAATAATCGACCCTCGGCATCCAATGAGAAGCGAGGGGCTTTGCTTTTGATCTTCCGAGCCTCAACTTTGTCGCTCGGGCAGGTTCCGTCCTGGAGGAATCTGACAATTTCATCAAGCCAACAAGGCTCGGAGGGGTCAATCATGTGCACTTCTTTTGAAGGTTCGCCTTTACTTATCAGTGGCTCCTCCGTTCTCAGAAATGTAACAGCGCGTTCACTATGGCCATCCAGGGCGGACGCAAACTTTGAAAGAGCGTCAGCATGTTCGTTTTCTGCCCTCGGAATTTGCAAAAGATGGAATTCCTTGAACTTGGCTATCTCTTCCTTGGCGCTCGACAGGTACTGTGCCATGGTGGCTTCTCGAGCCTCATAACTACCGTCAATTTGACTCGCGATCAACTGCGAATCAACGTATGCTGTGACACGAGTGGCCCCATTTTGGAGCGCAATCCTGAGCCCTTGGATGAGGGCCTCATACTCAGCTTCATTGTTGGTGACTTGAAACGCCAGCTTGATTGCGTAGTCGACTTCTGCCCCAAGGGGATCCCTGAGGGTCACCCCGGCTCCTCCCCCCTGTGAGGTCGAGGAGCCATCCGTATGCAAAAGCCATAAACCCTCATCCGCCAATGGCACAGTCTCCAGATTGAAACGTTCAACCAACAAATCAGCCACTGCCTGAGCCTGTATGGCTGTACGGGGCTCGAAGGAGATATCAAACTGACTAAGCTCAATTGCCCATTTAATTAACCTTCCCGAAACATCCGGCTTAGATAGCACTTGTTTGAGTGGTTGATCTGTGAGCACTGTGATGGAGTGAGCCTGGAAATATGGCCTCAGCCTTCGGGATGCGTTAACGAGCGCAAAGGCGAATTTCTCGATCTCCAAGTACCTTTTCTCTGCTCCCTGTAGAGTCTTGCTCAGGTAATACACTGGCATATGCTTGCGCTCGCGGATTGCTACGAGGACAGCGCTCGTGGCTTCCAAAGAAACTGATAGATAGATAAACAAGTTCTCCCCCGGGACTGGCTTGGTCAACAAGGGCGCGCTCGACAGGTACTGTTTCATGCTCTGCAGGGCCTTTTCGCAATCTTCGTTCCAGGTAAAGTTACGAGCGTTGCGCAAAATTTTAAAGAAGGGTAGATTCCGGTCCGCTGAGCGGGAGATGAACCTATTTAGTGAAATGATCTTTCCCACGAGCACCTGGACCTCTCTGAGATTGCGAGGGGAGGGTATGTCCAGGATTGCTCTAATCTTCTCGGGGTTTGCCTCTATGCCACGTTGACTGACCATGTATCCCAGGAATTTACCACCCCGAACACCAAAGGTGCATTTTGATGGGTTCAACTTCATTCCGTAACGACGAAGGATGTCGAAAGTCTGCTTGAGATCCTCCAGATGGGAGCGTTGGCGCTCACTCTTGACTATCATGTCGTCTACATATACCTCCATAGATTTTCCAATTTCATGCTCGAACATTCTATTGACGAGCTGCTGATAGGTCGCTCCCGCGTTTTTGAGCCCAAATGGCATGACTTTGAAACAGTAAACACCCAAATGCACAATAAACGAAGTTTTGGGGCGATCTTCGGGCGCCATAAAGATTTGATAATATCCCTGAAAGGCGTCCATCATACTCATGAGTTCACACCCGGCTGTAGAATCTACCAACTGATCGATCCTCGGTAGTGGGTAATGGTCTTTGGGGCACGCTTTGTTGAGGTCCGTGAAATCGTTGCACATACGCCACTTATTGGCGCTCTTTGGGACGAGCACCACATTGCAAAGCCATTCTGGGTACAAGATTTCCTCGATGTACTGAGCATCAAGCAACTTACCAACCTCTTCTTCGATAACCTGTTTCCTAAAGCCATGAACGTCCCTCTTCTTCTGTTTGATGGGCTTGAAGGTTGGATCCACGTTCAGTCTGTGGACAATGACGCTCGGATCTATTCCGGTGAGATCAGAAGCTTTCCACGCAAAAACGTCTAGGTTCTCCCGTAGGGAGTCGATCATCAAAACTTGCGAGGGCCCATCCAGGCCTGAGCCAATCTGGGTGGTTTTATCCGGGTTCCCAGACTCCAATTCAACGGTCAAAAACTCCTCAGTGGGCTCGATCCGAACCTCCGGCCTTGACGTCTCAAGCGCTCGTTTTTTCCCGGTGAGCATACCCTTGGGCTCGTCACGCTCGTTTTCTGAAGATGAGCCCTCGACGGCCCCCGGTGGCCTATTCTCTGAACACTGAACATCTCCCAGGGTCCTCTTTTTATTCTTCTTCCGGTACAGCTTGGCTCTTTTGCGCTCGGGGCCATCTTCGTTTAATTCGGGGAAGTCCACGGACTTCTTAGTAGACCCAGGTTGAATAGACTGCTTGGGCTTGTGGCTGCGAAGTGAAAGTATGTAGCACTCCCAAGCTTCTTTGACGTTACACAGAATTTCCCCGGTACCCTCGGGGGTTGGAAACTTGACTTTTTGATGATAGGTGGAAATTACGGCCTTGAAATCCACGAGGGCTGGGCGCCCAATGATGATATTGTAAGGGAGATCCACCTCAACGATGGTGTAGAGGACGCTCAAAGTTTTTCGCTGTGGGGCGCGACCAAAAGAGGTGGCCAAGCGAATCTGTCCGCGAGGGACGATCTCGGAACCTCCAAACCCTACCAGGGCAGTTCTGAGAGGTTCGAGGGGGATGTTTGTTATGTTCATTTGTTGAAACGTTGAGTACGGGAGAACGTTCACAGAGCTTCCACTATCAAATAAAACCCTCTTTACAGTGTGGTTATGAACGTCTAAACTAACCACCATGGGACAGTCAGAGGTTTTTCCTATCCCATGGGGTGTTACAATATGTTCAAGATCTTTCTCAGTAAACCCTATGACATCATCCTCCTTCGAGCGCGACGAGCTGTCCACGGAGAGCACTGGGCGAGGGAGTGACGTGCCTTGGTTATAGCTCCGTACATGGCGGCGGCGAGAAGCATTGGAATCGCCTCCTGAGGGCCCTCCCGCGATCATGTGAATGACCGCAAAGGGCTGGTTTTCCATATCCACCTCTTTCCCTTTGTTGCGCGCGCTAGTCTCAGGGCGCTGGCGGCGAGGACTTCGGGAGCGTGAACGACTTCTTCTCCTTCCGAGCGCTCGTTCAGCGCAATGTTCATCGTACCCTTCTAGTACTTTCACAAACTCCTTGAGGTGCCCCCCAGCAATCAGCCGCTGAATTTCCTTCTCCAGGTGGCGGCATTCATTAGTGTCATGCCCCTTCTGCTTGTGGAAAGCGCAGTATTTCCCCGAGCGCTTCTGTGCCTCGGTTTCTCTCAGCTTGGGCGGTCTCTTGAACAGCTTCTGGTCCGCCAGAGAATATACTTCGGCAATTGGACGGTTGAGGGGGACACGCTCGAGCCTCCGCGGGGGAGAGGAACGACGGCGAGTGGGTATTGGGCTGCGGCGGTGACTCCGGTTGGGCTCCACTTTGTCTTCGTGGGTTCTGTTGGGGCGAGGGGCATTTGCCATCTTCTGATCCCTCGCTATGTACATATCCTCGAGGGTAAAGAAGGAATCTGCAATCTCTCTAATTTCCATCAACGAGCGCGGCTTCTTCTTGGCTACTTCCTCCACAAACTCCTTGCTGACGTAATGCTTCATGTTGATGGCCCCAAACAGAACGTGCCTCAAAAAGTCCATCGAGGGCTTTTCTACCAACAAAATTTCTTTATTGAATCTCCCCATGAAGGACCTGAGAGTCTCGTTCGGCCCTTGGACCAGGCCATAAAGAGCGGTCGCGGCCGGGGCCGGTGCTTTCAGCGAATTGAAGTGGCTGACAAAGGCATCCGTCAGGTCATAGTATCCTCTGATTGAGCGCGGGGGGAGCTTTTTGTACCACTCTTGGGCCATTCCGGTGAGGGAAGTGACAAACACCTTGGCCCAGTAGTTGTCAGGATGGTCATACAGGTGCATTAGGTGCACGAAATGGTCCAGATGCTCGGCTGGGTCCGTAGTTCCATCATATCTGTTGATTGACGAGGGAATTTTACCCTTCCCTGCGCGAGTCATTAGGACTTCCTCGACGAGGGGGGAATCGCCCGTCATGATCCTGTAATCTCGCTCGTCGGGATCTTCATAGCTAGCTTCTCTCCTTCGGTGGGAAATGGGGCTACGTGGTCGTCGAGCGTCTCTGGCCTTGGACCTCTCGCCCCCATCGCGGGAAGCGTGAGACCGTGCTCGAGAGAGCTGCTCTATCACGTTCTGGAGCCCTCGAATTTGATCTTGTACAGCTGCTAGCTGAGGGTCACCGACATTTCTGCGGTTTGCCCTCCTTGTGGCCCTTGATTGGACCTCTTCATTATCTCCGGCCGCCTCATTTCGAGGGGCCCTCTCATCTCCTACAACTGGTCGTTCTTGCTGGACCCTCGGTGGGGCTTCATTTTCTTGATTTGGTGCTGGTGGGGGAGGTTGCTGTGCCCTTAGCGCATTTTGGGCCATCACCAAGGGATGCGCCGGGAGCCCTCCAAGAGGCGGGGCCAAACGAGCGCTAGCCTGCGAGGGGAAGTACGCTGTCATGAAATGCTCCCAGGCGTTCTGAACGGCCTGACTTTCGCACTGAGCGTATAGCGCCTGAAGTTGCTGGCTAGTAACTTGGGGCATCTCCACCCCCTGTATCTCTCTTGGTAACGACGTGGGGAGATTCAGAGTCCCCACCTGATAAGGCTGGATCGCCGGCATCATCCCGGGCATCATCCCATGCTGCAAAAATGGGTACCCCGGAGGGGGCATGGCCATGTGATACACCCCTGAGTAAGGGTAGGAAGCGTGGGCAGTGGGAGCCACTGGTGGAGCAACGGCACTGGGCCCTCCGTCAGTGTTCACACCTAGTGGGAGAGTTGCCCTCACCGGCTCTGTGTTCTCGCCCCCGTTTCCGGCCGCTGGGGGGTTTGTTTCTCCGGCGGGGATGTTACCTTCTGCGTTCTCCTCGTTAGCGGGGGGAAGAGCGCCTTTCTCTCCGACTCTTCCAGATCTCGTCGCAGTTACCATGATTAAAGACTTGGGTGTTACTCTTCAACTAGCTTTCAAAGGAAGAAACTGGTAATACCAAAGATGGTAGTGATGGATTTCCCACAGACGGCGCCAAAAATGATGGTGCAGAAATTTGTGGAGGACTTGAACACCAAACACTTTAGAATTTGTTGATAGGAAGGAAGACCATCACAGGCACAAGAGCCTCAGGAACTGGGTTTCCAATGAGCGTGGGTTCTTCCAGCTAGGATAACACCAAGAAATCGTGCAGTGTGAATGCACAAAAGGGGTAAGTTACAGGAAGCTTTGGAGAAGATGCAGAGGAAAATGATGCCCAGTTCAGTACGTGGTATTTTTAGTGAGCAAGATGACTTGGGGGAGAATGCATGAGTTCTCCTATATTTATATGTTAGGGACGGGGGTAAATGGGTAAATTGACCATGTGGTCCCAAATCTGTGTTGCCCTAACACGCGTCAGCCTTTGGTGGGGTGAGAATGATATTCCCGAAAAGGAGACGGCGTGTCAGGTGCACTGTGCACAGTACCTTTGTGTCAGAGGTTGTTGACGAGGGTCGCGTGGGATGAGGGACTAATGTCTTCTCCTGAAGGCTAGGATCCACCGTATGAGAGGTAGAGTCATCCTGAGCGTTGATGACGCTCGAGAAATCCACGGATGGGCTCCCCACGGTAGATGACCTTTGAGCGACAAGATCCCGAGCGTCAATCATGGGACCCCCACGTAGGTGCCTCCCTGGGAAGGGTAACCCTGAGGGCCGAGACGCGAGCGTCAGACTCGTCGGATCTGGACTTTTACCGGAGTAGTCGTCCGAGGCTTGACGGTCTATCCTGGCTTGCAAATGAGTGGGCTGGGAAGGCCCACGAGCCCTTCAAGGCAAGCGTCTGGGATTTAGTCAGCGACATGCTGACACGTGGACGGCTCTGATTTGAGAGTGTTTTTAGGCCTCATCAATTATATAGTTAAACTTTTAAATCATATCTTTTCTTTTCATATTACGATTAGAATTTAAAAATCCCAAGAATCTCCATTAAAATCTCAAACAGAAGAATTTAAAAATCTCAAAAAGCTCCATTAAAATCTCAAGAAAAAATAAAATAAAACAATCTGATGTAACATATCAATCTTAAAAATATATTTATAATTATATATAAATATATTAATTTATACTATATTTCATTCTATATAATAAATATATTATATTTGTTTAGAATGATATTATGTATTATTTTATTATTTATAAACGTAAAATAATTAGTATAACCTAAGGGTATACATATAAAATAGTATAGTATAATATATTTTATTAATTATAAATAATATTATACAAAATATAATTATTTTAAACTAATTTTTATATTAATATTTTATTTTAAATAACATTATAATAACAAAAATGATTAGAAAGTTTCAGGGTTAATTCGTTAACTTGATAAAAGTTAAAAGTGATTCTCAGCTTTTCTCTGCAAATATTATTTTTATAGTTTTCACTTTTTTTTCCAAACACTCACTACTTTTACTATTGTAAATTTTTACAGATTTAACTTCTGCTTTAAATTCTGATTATCCAGTAGAGTTTGCAAACACCCCCTAAGACGACGACGAGGCTCAATTTCTATCCCAAGATAAATGTTCATGGAATTTGAAACATGTTTGAGTATTCTTATGTAAGAATTTTGTAAAGTTATGAACTCACAAGTAACATCATTTTTTTGGCAGATTAATTTATGTCATGAGGGTGGAAAATAATATTTCTGATACGGTAAATTTGAACTATAGGGGAAATAAGAGGGAGGATTGTTGACATATCTCGTATTCGTGATAGATCAATTATATTTTTTTTGGAAGAACTTGAATTCGGGCCTATCAAAGTTCTTTTATTAAGTCAAAAAGAGGATATCAATAGAATTATGAAGACGGCAAATGATTCATTTCTTTTATTCGTGCCTGGACTTATGGCTACAACGAGAGATGGGGGAAGAAAAAGAAAAGGAGCATAATAATTTATATTCAATCAAAGTTTCTATTATACTTTATAATTTAAAGATACCTATCTTATTTCCTAATTACATAATTCATTACCACTATTTCTAATCTCTATTATTATTTCATTTTGGTAAATTACATCTAAGACACTTGTAGTTAGATATAAGTTTTTTTTAGTCGCCAAACTACAACTATATAATTTACAACTAATTATTTAAATTTTAAAATATTTTAAACTATCATTAGAATTATATTAATATTCTCATATCATCGTCTCGCTCCGTTTTGATGTTTATTTTTTGCTGGAAATTGCTGGCGTAAGGGGAATTCAATATAGTTCACATAACAATTTTAAACATTTCAAATTCTGAATAATTTTTTTAAAAGGATCAATACTAATTTTCTAATTACTCTCGATAAGACTCAAAATAATTAATTACAAGTATGACCATAATTGGGGGTAACATGTTTTTTTTTTTTTTTTTAATTCTTTAGTAAAGAAAGTATTTAAATTCCCATCTAATTAAATCTGCAGGAGAGATTTCTCAAAAATCAAATATATAAGTTTACTCACTTAAAAACTCCCAAGAAAAAAGAACCATGTCAGAACCAATAATAAATTACCCCACCATGCACACAATAATAATAAGAGTTAAAAACAAAATCTGCACTCTTTGCATTGCAAGTGCCAATATATGGTAAAAAAAAAAAAAGAGTGAAGTACATAGTTTTGTTTTGTTTTTTTTTTTTAAATGTATCAAATGAGAATGGGAAAAGGTATAATAAAGGACCACATAATTAATATGAAGTAGGGTCTGCATAGCCCTGACAATATCAATAAACTAGGTTGTTGGTGCAGTTGCATTATTGAATTTATTACTATTACACACTCCTAGCAGATATTTTTGTTTTTTTTTTTCTCTATGCTTTCTTATTTATTGACTATTTCATTTTCTTGGGTTTGCTTTTGGAGCTGCTTTTCTTCTACAATTTCACTTGTAAGTTAATGGGGTTGGGAGAAAATTGAGTGGTTAATGGGTCGTTTCTAAGTTGAGCATTGAGAGCAATTAAATGAAATTTATGTATATATATATGCCTTTCAATTTAAATTTGTCAATTAATGGACATATGTTAATTGTAAATTTGTGGTGATTGCTATGATATTATCTGTAATGCATGAATTTAAGTTCAGATGAATCAAATCTAGATTAGAATTTTCTATGCTTATGTTAATTTACTGTATATCCAATAAGGCTTATGGGATATTACCTAACCGGGCACATATTGGATTAGATATTGTTCGGCAAGAAGATAAATGGTAAGAGTAGCAAAATTTGAGCGTATTGGGGGAAGAAAAGATTAAATGTATTTTTAAACGTCGGAAGAAAGAACAAGACTCTAGCTAAGTGAGATAGTTTATGTTGACAAATAATTTATGATACATGAATAATGATATGAAACCCGAATAAAATACAAGGTAGTCATCATAATATGATTTTTTTTTTCTATCAAATACAAAATCAAATATAAATATCAGATACAATATAATATAATATAATAAAATAATATTTTAAAAAGTATCTCGCACTACCAAATAATATAATTATAGCTGGATATGTTTTTGTGAGCCGTGTTTTGAAGACAAAAAAAATTGGCATATCTTTTATTACTTTCCTTCTTTGTTTCAACGAATATCCATGAATACTCGTCAATCTTGACCAATGAAAACTAGATCTTTTATATATTTATGAGTTTGGAAATTGAAATGCCAATCCACCATGTGAACGCATAGTAAAAACGGTATCTCAAGTATTATACTCAAATATAAAATCAAGAAAACAGCATATCCATTATCCTCTCAAAATCAAATGCGTCACGCTTCTGGAAAACTATTGAAGAATTATTCACTTTTTGTAATATTATTATTATTATTATCTGTCGTTGCAAATGTAACTACCTCTGCCCTAAATGTCAAATCCCCATTGGGATCCTCTTAATTAACTGTAAAATCTGAAGTCTAAACTCTAACCTAAAGCCCAAGTTGTTTTATCTGTGTACAGTGTACTAATATACCAAGATGGGCTTATGAGCTGGACTGGGCTGGACTTAGATGCAGATAATTTATAAGAAAAACAAAAAGAAATATAAATTGATAATAAAAACCTAACTTATTTATGTAGTGGAGCCCACATATTTGGACTAACATTATCCTATCCACTAATATCTTCAAACACATGACCTGGAAAATTTTCTGGCTGAAATTCCCATTTCAAATTCCTGGATCACATCCACTCTAATATGTCGAGCCAAGAACAGTATCAAACTTCTGGGAAATTGCAAAAAACTCCATATTTCATAATAACAGTAGCCCACATATTGCACTCTTCATTTTCCTTTTCTCTTTCCATATTAATTTCAGAACCCTCATTGTATTGTTCAAAGATTCTTGACATTGAGACTTCACAGCTCATAAGTGATGATATTGATAGTAAGATTAATGTTTTCTGGGCTCCAAGAAATGTGAAAAAGGAGGACTATTACCTGATGATTTGAGTGAGATTATGGTGGGGGCATCTGTCCTGAATCAGCCCCAGCAATTCCTGAGACCACACGACAGCCATGGAAAGATTGCAGATATTGATTTCAGTCTGAAGGAGCAAGAGTGCGTTTCCCTGGTAAAAAGATGCAAGAACATGGAAGAATTCAAGCAAGTCCATGGCAGAGTCCTCAAAATGGGATTATTCTGGAGCTCATTCTGTGCCAGCAATCTAGTGGCAGCTTGTGCTCTTCAAGAATGGGGCAGCATGGATTATGCGTGCTCGATTTTTAGGGAGATGGATGATCCGGGTTCGTTCGAGTTCAATTCCATGATCAGGGGATTCTTGAAGGATATGAACTCGAAAGAAGCCATTTTCACTTATCTTGAGATGCTTGAGGTTGGCGTAGAGCCGGATAATTACACGTACCCTGCTGTTTTGAAAGCGTGTGCGCTTTTATCAGCTGTCGAAGAAGGAATGCAGATTCACGGGCAGATCTTGAAGATGGGTGTTTCGGAGGATGTGTTCGTGCAGAACAGTTTGATCAATATGTATGGAAAATGTGGCCGGATAAGGGATTCTTGTGCAGTTTTCGACAGGATTGATTGGAAGACGGTTGCTTCTTGGAGCGCCATTATCGCGAGCCATGCTAACGTGCGCATGTGGGGTGAGTGTCTTAAGCTGTTTCGTGAAATGAATTTTGAGGGCTGTTGGAGGGCTGAGGAGAGTACAATAGTGAGTGTGCTTTCTGCATGCACTCATTTAGGTTGTCTGAATTGGGGCAAGTCTATTCATGGCTATCTGGTTAGGAACTTGTCTGGTTTTAATGTTGCAGTTGGGACATCCTTGATAGACATGTATATCCGATGTGGGAGCTTAGATAAAGGGATGCATTTATTCCGAGAAATGGGGAGTAAAAAGAATCACAAGTCTTATAGTGTTGTGATTTCAGGGCTTGCAAGTCATGGCTATGGTGAAGAAGCTTTAACTATCTTTGGGCAGATGTTAGAAGAAGGATTTAAGCCGGACGATGTTGTCTACGTGGGAGTTTTGAGTGCATGTAGCCATGCAGGATTAGTTGAAAAGGGCGGGCAATATTTTGAAAGAATGAGACTTGAGCATGGAATAGAGCCCACAATCCAGCACTATGGCTGCATGGTTGATCTCATGGGCCGGGCCAGTCTGTGTTCTGAAGCGTTCGAGCTCATCAAAAAAATGCCTATGGAGCCGAACGAGGTTATATGGCGAAGTCTTCTGAATTCTTGCAAGATTCATCACAATGTGGAGTTAGCAGAAATAGCAGCAGAGAATTTGTTCAAGAATAACATTCAAAATGCCAGTGACTATCTTGTGCTGTGTAATATCTACGCACGGGCCCAGAGATGGGAGGATGTGTCGAAAGCCCGTGTTGAAATAGGCCGTAAGGGACTGGGTCAAGAGCCCGGCTCGAGTTCTGTTGAGGTGAGGAGGAAAATTCACAAGTTCGTGTCGAATGATAGGTCTCATCCTCGGTGTGGGGAAATTTACGAGATGCTACACCAGATGGAGTGGCAGTTGAAGTTCGAGGGGTATTTGCCGGATACATCTCAGGTGTTGCTTGATGTTGAGGAAGAAGAGAAGAGAGAGAGGCTGAGCTCTCATAGTCAGAAATTGGCAATTGCATTTTCACTGATTGAGACATCAGAGGGAAGTGCCATAAGAATAGTGAGAAATGTTAGGATGTGTAGTGATTGTCACACATATACTAAACTAGTTTCACTGATATATGAAAGAGAGATCATTGTCAGGGATAGAAATGTCTTCCACCATTTCAGTAATGGTGCCTGCTCTTGTAAAAATTACTGGTGAATACAAATTTTACTTCTGAAATTGAAGGTTTAATTTTAGAAAATGTTACAACAATGCAATATGTTTCCCTTTATTGTCTCGATGGAAAAATAATAGGGTTACTCAACTTATAACTGTCATTTACAATATCGAAGAATATATTACTGAATCTGAATCGAGGAGACACCTGTTGTAATTTCTGTTGCTCGTGGGTCGTTGGTCTCTAAGCGGACCCCACGGGGGTCTTCTCTGACTAGCAAGGCGAGGACGTTGAGTGAACTCCAAACTTTGATCACATTGCTGCTTGCGTGGCCTAAGGTGACTGCAAAGACTGCATCAAATCCACCCGCACCAGGTACACCAGCCAATAGGACGCCTTCTTGCTTCATTGTGGTATCTAGCAGCTGAGTTTGTGACTCAGGTTCTATCTATAGAATGATGAAGGAAATGGTTAAATTGATAGAGCAGATTAATGTATGCATAGGAGAAAGTCAAGGAAGAAGATTTTAGTTGTTTATAGAAGAACATACAGGAATTCCCGCAGCCTCTCCCATCTTTCGCATTTTGGACCTGATCTCGAGCATTGCATCTCTAGCGCCTAACAGTGCTTTAATGACTTCTATTTGGTTTGGTTCAATAGATCCTTCTGCCCACTTTAAAATAAAATTAAAAGGTCATTTTGGACATTTGCAGGGATTTTAATGGAGGAAAAAAGAATAAAGTTGTGTTCAATTTGCATGTAGGCATAAGAGAGAGAGGGGTTCAAAAACTTGGGGAATCAGTACCTTCTCCGATTGCAGCTTGCTACAGTTGTTGATGGCACTTGCATATGCATCGTAACTATTTTCAGCCAATTGTTTTAAGGTGTTGAGGTGCAATTCAAGGGCAGAATTTGCTTCTGACAATTTCTTCCATGTTTCCGAAGAGCTTTGAGGATCAGCCTTTTGCCACTTCTTTACTGCACCAACCATTGAAGGTGTTGATGATCCACCTGATCCTGGTTCTCCTAGTAACTGCAGATAGATTACATTACTTTAAGAAAGAAAAAATAAAATGCAAGTGGAGTGACATAAAGATAAATTTTCTCAATTTTATATGGTTTCTTAAAGTGGGCTTCAAAACCACAGCGGCATAAGATTGATCTCTACATATGGCTGAATTATATTGTACAAATATTTAAGCACTTGATATGACAAACACTGCATGCATATGCCGAACTTACTAAAGTCATCATAGGAGGCAATGAAAAGTTAGTCCTTTCATGATCCCATTTGGCTTTTAGCACATCACCTATGGCCTCTTCTATCGACATTCCATGTACAGCACCCTGTAACCCAATAAATGAGTTCAGCTCACAAATTAAACACATAAATTCAACAATCATCTCAAATTAGTTCCATGAAATGGGGAAAGAAGTAAAACCATGCATTTTCATAGTCTCCTTTTTATACTGACAATTATTTACAACCAGGTATATACTATTTATTATCAATATATGCTGTTCAACTACTTGAAATATAAAGGCCTGTAAGGTTTTTCTAACTTATCCACCTGGTAAGCAATTATTCGAAACAAATAGCATATAATTCACCGACAAAACATAACGAGAGAACAGAACAAAGAGAGCTGAATACCTGAGCAGGGGAAAGTACTTGTGGTGAAAATCTAATGTAGTGTTGACTGCCATAAACAGCAGAGCTCACATCAAAACCGCTACCAACTTTACCCTGTGCTATGCAATGAGCAGTTTGAGCAATGATATGAATAACATCCAGTTCTTCATTCCCTTGAAGATGGCCATTGGCTAAAGCGGGTAGTTTAACTACCCCAAGATGGTGAAGTAAAGCAGCTACAACAGCTGTTGTCATGGCTGCTGATGAACCCAATCCAGTTTTAGCAACTTCAGGCTTGCAATTCTGGTCACCAGATTCTTCGGCATTGAAGGTGATGGAAGCGAAAGGTGGAAGGGAGGCCAATGACTCTGGAGTCAATGGAAGTCCACGTGCTTCAATCTGCACAGGTTTGACATTTTGATTATGAATAGAAATTAATATATGGTCAAAGTACCAGAAAATAACCATAGAGGAGGATTACCTGATTTCTATATGAATAAAATTCATTGCAACCCAATATTGTGATGTCAAAACCTGCATGAACAATCCAGGATAAAGCTTAGGAATTTTTACAGCTTTGTTATCTTTAAAAAGGAATGACATCCAGTATCATCACCTTGTAACAAAAGCTTGTGTAACTCGTCCTTCTTATTTTTGTCAAACGTGGCAAGTCCTGCTGCTATTGCATATTGCAGAGCATATTCTACAAATGGGTTTCTTGAGTCACTGACATTAGGATAGAGCCAAAATTGTTGAGTCAAACCAGTGGGACCATGCACATTTGATTTGTAATTGAAGCAAACAAAATAATTATATTGGAACGACTTTGAGTTAATTAATGGTTCAACAGCCAAAAAGTCCATTCATCATGATGCATACACAAATATTGTAAATGGAAAAGCCTCCAATATATGATGCTAACCTTGGAGAGGCGGGCTGTAGCAGCAGATGCTTGAGGGATAACTTATACATGGTTTCTCTTCCCATTTGAGGAGAAGTCAATTTCACATCTGTCCATGACTGATTAAATGTAAAATTACGTAAGAAAATAACCAGCAAAAGAACCCAACTATTTGCCAGAGAAAGGGGGGGAAAAGAGCATAACAAGCACCTCACTAGTTCAAAATTCGATTCAAACTAAAAAATACTATTCAAATACAGTAGACTCAATTCGATAATTGCACCCATATAAGGATCAGACTCTGTGTGTATAGTAGTCTCAAACTTATCGTATTAAACCTATACGTCTGACCTACGAATAAGAAGAATTCATTAAAAGACTACAAAGCTTTGCTAACGGATCAATTTCAGATAATAAATAACTAATAAGACTATAAAGATTCACTATTTCGGCATCCATATCATCAGGCAAATGGAACAGAGAAACACAATTTCAAACATCATCATAAAAGGTGTAATTCTAATATCATGAAGTCTAGCGTACCCATGCCCAACTTTCCGGACTAACTTCATCATAAAGTGGCTTCACAATTGCGTAAAATCGAGCGTTTGTGCTCAGTACAATTCCCGCATTAGGCCTCTCCAGGATAAGGTATCCACCAGTCATCAAAACCTTTCCAGGAGCAGAAGCAACCCTACATTAATCAGTCAAGTAATAACCACCATGAGAATGATTACGGAGAATCTAAAGAGTCTGCACAATCGTGCGTGAGATTGCATGTTTGGGAGCAAAAACAACAGTTAGTAAAGTTGAAGATGCACTCACACAGCCATTTCGTAGCAATTCTCAACCGCTGATTCCCGACTGTAGGATTTCAACTGAGCCAAGCAACAAAGTAAAATTCACTAACAAGCCAATATTAGAAAGAAACATCGTCTTCCAGTTAAATTCTCTTTCCAGTGCTACTCCTGAATCTCATCGAGGCATAACCTCTAATTTCCCTATTCAAGATCTGATCCAATTAAGACACACTAAACCCTAAACATTCAAATCCTTCCACTTGTGAACAAACATAATTAAACTAAAAATTACAAGTTCTCCATTTCCTCAGCAGCCAAACTATTTGCAAGCCAAACAAATTTACAAATTAATTAGCGAAAACCAGCTTGAAATCGAAAAGAAACAATCACAAGTATACAAAAATCCAAATCAACCAATAATTAAAACAAAACCTGCTACGGCAAAGCAACTGAAGTCTGAAATAACTGATCCAAACGATCTCGAGAACCGACAAAGTACCAATGGTGAATACGCACACAAGTAGAGAGAGAAGAGTTTACCTGGGAGGATGGAGAACGACGGGGAGATGGTGCAGAAATGGAGACTGACGACAATAACTATGGTGTTGATTTCAATCAGCCTTAAGCAGTCGTTGGTGTGCGCTAAATTTGACATTTTTTTAGTGCGGCAGTAAAATACTTCAAAATTTTGGTAGAGTCCAACTACAGCTGCTGAAACTACCGAGTTCCGAGTTGTGACTCGATGTATGATTAGTTAGTGCAATTACTCCAACTAAATCAGAGATTACACGTGATTTTGCATTTCGAGCCGAAACGCGCTCGGTCCAAAATATAAGCTCGAATTGGAGCTTGAAAGTAGGGTGTTCAATCAATAAAAAACCGAAAAAAACTTTGGTTTCGACAAATTTTCAGTTTGGTTTCGTTTAAAAACCTAAAAACCAAATTAAAAAAAAAAAAAAAAAAAAAAAACACGAAGACATCTATATTTTCACTAAAAACCTGTTAGATTTTACCGAAATCCAACCAAACCACTTTTTCTTTTTTAAATTATTAATCGTTTTAAGGTGTGTGTTAAAAAAAAAAAAACGGTAATGTACTTACATGGCTGAGTGAATCAGTGGTGGTCGGAGAAGAAAGCGGAGGCAAATCTGTTTCTTGTATAGGCCGTAGGGAAAGGGAGATGCATCAAAATCAGGGTAAGTATAAATATAATATATATATATATATATGTGTGTGTGTGTGCTGGTAAATCTTTTTCCCTACCTTGATTGTGGTTTAATTTATAAACACATCCATATTTGACTTTTAGGTTCATAACTATAATGACATGCTTTGGGCTGTATACCAGGGGAATTTTTTGTAATTACCACAATCTTGGGGGAAGTTTGTGTAATTAGGCCAAATCTCAGTGTAATTATCCTTATTTATTTGTGTGTGTGGTGTGTGTGTTTGTGTTTATCTCCTTTGATGTGATAATATTCCCAATTTCCAGACATCATTCAGTAAAATAGTTGATCCAATTGTCTGAACAAGAAGCTCACAAGAATCATTGCCAACAGTGATATCCGTCGCGGACAAATGTCTATGATCTGAGCCCTCCAACCGGTCCTCACTTGAAAATGTCCTCTGGAATTTACAGTACAGGCTACTGCCGATACAGACCAGAAATCAGAAGCTGCATCTCATCCCAGCTTCGGTTGATTCTTTGATTGTAACTCTGTAAAATTGTAAATGTCCTGTTTTTGTTCACTTTCACTTTGATTCTTTGATTGTATTACATAAACAGGTGCAAGAGTAGAGCCTTTGAGATGTTGTGTTGACACTTAACACGGATTGGTAGTGAAGTGCAATTCTACATTTTGGCTTTAGTGTAATACCAGAAGTAATGGAATTTGTATCAATATTTCAGTTCATTCGTTATACAAACATAAGAAATGGATATAAGAGCATCAGCAGTCATGGAAGGCCTAGAAAAACAGACAACCCATGATATTCTTGAATACCACAAATTTCAACACATTTCTGATTAAAACAGATATTACTTTACAAATTAAAACACACTTGATGTTCTTGAATCCCACAAATATGAAACATATATCTGAATTAAAAACAGATAATAAGATTAGATAGAAAATTACCCAATTAAGAAGATATGCAGACGTGGTCTCCTGCACTTTCACTCCTGTGACTATCTCCAACAAGAGTACACCAAAACCATATACGTCAGATTTTGTTGAATACATACCAACTCTAGTTTCGGGTGCAGAATATTCAATATCAGGGACCTTTTCTTGGGATGAAATTGGCCTGTTTCTGTTTTCGTTGCCAAATAATGCATGTCCGAAACCACAAAGTTTAGGTTCGAAATTTATATCTAATAAAATATTAGATGGCTTCACGTTTCTGTGGATAACAACAGGTTCACCTCTTGTGTGAAGATATTCGAATGCCTTTGCTACGCCGAATGCAATTTGCATCCTCATATTCCGACTCAAAATCTTCACTCTCAAACAATCTGCAACGTAATGATTTTAAAGCAATTTATTTGCCGTTTAATACATACATATATCAATACAACGCATACATATACATGTATACAAATGTGAGTTTATTATTACCAAGAAGATGCTCCAGCAATGATCCGCGATACATGTGTCTATATACAACCACGCTTTGTTGTCTGCTGAATTTGTTTATCATCGTAACTTCTATCATGAATTTGTTTATTAAGTTCAAATAGATAAGAAAAATCTCATGGCTCGTCTGCAGCTCCAATTCCGATCAATCATGACAAAAAGTTTGGTCAATTATTCACTGATTTATCTCTTGAAGTTTGAAGAGTATGCTGGAGTTAGCAAGGGTTATGAGAACTGAGTGCAACGGTCAAAATTAGTCCCATGTTGTTGAGTATGGATCTTGATGGTCAGTGTTTTGTAGTGCAGGTTTAGGATATTTTTTACTTTGTTATTGTTTATTGTAATGAAATATGTAGATTCGTACCAGGGATGCTTATTGAAATTACATATGTTTTGTGCAGAGGACAATATATATGAGTCTCCAATCTCCATATAACATAAGTCACTCGAGGGCCCTATTGTAACCAGAAAAGGAGAAGAATTTCTACTTAATGAAATGGTATTATATATATATAAACTTATATGTGGGTGAGATTTAGCGGAATTACACAAACTTCCCCTAAAGTTTTGCAAAAATTACAAACACTTCCCCTCTCAAAGAGTGGAAATGTTGATTATTTCATCTCTATTTTCCATGAATATCCTATATTTTTTCTTGATACTTCTAAAAATATCACTTTTCATATCATTTGTTTCTCTTGATGCTTAGTTCTAGAGATATCACTTTTCGTATCATTTGATGCTTAGTTACTAGTTACTTTGGTATACCCAAGGGAAGATCTTGTAATTTTGTAAACCTCAAGGGAAGTTTGTGTAATTGGACCAAATCTCAGCGTAATTATCCCCATTTATTTGTGTGTGTGCTTATCTCATTTTATCTGATGACATTCCCAATTTTCAGACATGATTCAGCAGCCAAGACGGCAGGAGAAACACGCTTCTCTTTGGACAATGATGAAAACAGGAAATGGACATATAAAACATACACCCTATTCACAATTCAAACAAATAATAGCAGAAAATCTGTTATTGCATATAATAGCATCAGATTGAACTATTCAGACAGCAGCAGAAAATAACATCTCTATCACGCTACACATACTTTTGTCCTCCTTCTACTTGGTTAGTGACAACGGCGAACAAGAGACTGAGCTATAATCGTGATCATTATCAAACTGAATAACACCATCAAGTCGTGTAGTTTAGTGGTTCAGCGCTATGCTAGTGTAACTAGAGGTTTTGAGTTCGAATGTAGTTACTATTGATACGTATAGCTCCACATCTTAAGTGATCAATCCCAGTATTCTTTTTTTTGGGTGCAATTTTAATTTTAATTTTTGGTAAAACTAATGATATATTAAATTTTATTCTATCCTTTTGTTTTGTGATTTTAAATCTATTTATTTGTGGTTTTAAGTAATTGTGTTTGAGCCAGCATAAAATAGTGTGATGAAGGCCCATACTCAGGCCCATGTATAAGCCCATACAAGAAATGATGTAATCCGCAAATTCGACCCGGTCAAAAGTTGTTATTGTATGCCACAGCGACAGCGTAGAGGCTGTACGTGACTTGATCTCAGCCGTTAATTAGTCCACGACTCTCATCCAATCATCAACCACTTCAAATCCACGGTGGACACCACATCGGCACTCTCTCTCCCCCTCTCTCTGCAAATCCTTGCGACAACGACTCAACCATGTCGACGATCTCACGAACGAAGCCCTAATTTTCTCTCTCTCTCTCTTAATTTTCCCCCAATTGGTTTCCCCAATCGTTCTTTCAAGAGTTTCGGGAAATCCTTGAAATTGGGTCTTTTGGCTGTCGCCCTTTTCTATTCCGAGGGCATATGTTTGATTGCAAATTTGTTTGAATTTTCGTTTATAGTTGAATAAGTAGTGGGGTTCGAGCGGTTGTGGAGCTGAATTGACTCGCTGGCTTAGATTTGCCGAGTTTTGACCTGTTTAATATTTGTGGTATAACCTTTTAGCTTCATAAAGTGTAAATCTTTGTCGTGTAATTATGATTATTTAGGTGAATTCTGTTGGAGGGTTTTAGTGTTTATGTGTTTAACTTTGGGGGTTGGAGATAATTCTTGGTTTTTGTTTTATTGTATTTATATGTGGACAGTTACAGGTTAAACTTTGTTGGTTGAGTTGGAGATTTAATGGATGATTATGTTGGGTTATGAGTACTGTTAGTTTGTTCATGGGATATGGCTGATGAGTGCTGTTTCCGTTATAAAATTTGAGGAGTGTCCACTATTTTTCATCTTAGAAGCTCTGCATGTGCATCATTACTTGTTGCAGTCATCTGAGAAAGACACACTTGTTTTATGCATTTAATTTGTATCTGTAATTAGTCTCCGTATGTAATTGGTATGTGCATTCATTCCGTGGCAGGATGGTTAGATTGATATAGGAGGAATTTGTAATATACATCATGGGAAGTAGCGAAGTGGATAAATCCTCTAAAGAGGGAAAAGAAGCAAAGGAGCCAAAAACTCCTACACCACAGGTAATATTGCTTCTGCATTGTTGGATTTTGTTCTTGTTGCTGTTGATTACAAAATATATCATATTGCTTGGAATTTTCAGGAGCAAACTTCAACGGCTCCTGGCGCTGTTGCTGCCGATTGGTCTGGGTTCCAGGTTAACATCTTCTGAAAGATAAAACTTACCCTTTTCCCACATTGACATTGTAGTTATAAAGTTTTTGTTCTTGTTTCGGCAGACGTATTCTCCAATGCATCCACACGGCTTCTTGGCGTCGAGTCCTCAGGCACATCCCTACATGTGGGGAGTTCAAGTATGAAACTTTTTTGCAGTTTTGTTTGTATTAAAAGCATTATGCGGCAATCAGAATTTGCAAAATGACTTATCGACATGAAATCTCCCTACATAGCTAGACAATTCTTGTTCTTTTTCTTAGCTTTATCGGATACTTGACTTTATTATGAAAGCAGCTCATTTCATTTTTCTTTTTTTTTTTTTTTTTAAAGTAAAACAGCTTATTTCTTGATAATGGGAAATGTTTTCCTAGCTCAGTTCTCTTGGCAGAACTTCTTTTGGGATTAAATGAACCCTGCATTTTTAAAACTGTACATAAAAGCTAAGACATCAGAATCACATATAGAATAATTCTGAAGAAATATAATAATACCCAAGGCTGTTTCAGAAAGTTGGACTGGTAATGAGCTTTGCACCAATTGCATAAAGTTTGGAGATGGCTTAGACCCTGTTGCCTGATAAGGAGGAAATAGGTAACACTTTTTCCACGAAGAACAAAGTTAACAAAGAGAAAGATCAAGCCATTATTGGTGCAAAATGGCATGGAGATTGCATTCAGCAGCTATCATTGAAATTCAACTACCAGACACTATATATATCCAGGCAGAAACTTTTCAGTCTCGCACATAATAAATAAAATCCAATCATCTAGTCTGTATTCCTGTTATTATTCCTTATTTTATGCATTGCCTGGGTAAAAATCTAGTGCTCTTATTCATATCAATATCTGAGTTCAACTTCCATTCGAGTTTGTGATGCAAACTTGCTTTTGTGAATTTTCATTTTGCTCAATTATTTTCTAATTTTGTTTGGCCATCTTACATTTGCTCTTTTCAGCAATTTATTCCCCCCTATGGCACTCCACCACATCCTTACGTCGCAATGTACCCCCATGGGGGCATATATGCTCATCCGACTATGGCTCCGGTATTTTCTCATCTTATTTAGCTGATTGCAATGTTTAGAAATTCTTTCTCTACACAAATGCTTCTAACCTTTTCATCTCTTGAACTTATTTAGGGGTCTTATCCTTTCAGTCCTTTTGCTATGCCTTCTCCTAACGGTATTGCTGAAGCCTCTGTGAGTCATCGTTGCATCATGTTTTTTCCCATTTTCTTATTTTTCTCTCTCACAGTCTCACTTGCATTGATTAACTAATCAGCAATGTTTTCAAAATGTAGGGTAACACACCCAATAACATGGAGGTGGATGGCAAGTCATCTGAGGGGAAGGGAAAACTGCCCATCAAAAGATCCAAGGGAAGTTTGGGCAGTTTAAATATGATTACCGGAAAGAATAATGAACCTGGAAAACCATCAGGTGCCACTGCAAATGGTGTACATTCTAAAAGGTAAGGAGAATGGAGAGAACAGTTAAAGTTAAGGCACGCAATAAATGTCTTTTAAACTTCATATGAAGATTCAGTCTTCTGTACATTGTGACCTCCTTCTTTTTTTCTATCTTCCCTATTCTTGGCCTTGAGGACCCTTTCATCAGTATTATCTCTCGTTCTTCCCTCCCAATCATCTTGTTACTTGCTCATAAGTATATAATCTATAATTCTGCACTTGACTTCTGTTTATTACAATCTGTTTATGTTATAACATTTTTGTAATATAAATTATCTGGGGGCTTGCTATAATTTTCCATCCGTTTTGCTGATAAAATGTGCAGTGCGGAGAGTGCGAGTGAAGGTTCGAGTGAGGGAAGTGATGCAAATTCCCCCAATGTAAGTCACACATATGCAGTAATCTACTAGTGCATTGCAAACTTTTTGAACCTCGTGCTTAATTTATCATCTACCTGCAATAATGTCCATCCTTATGAAGATATATTGCTTAAAAAGTTTGCCTGTTTGGCATCGCAATTGATAGATTGAAAGGGGAATAAAAAAAGAAAGTAAATATAACCCAAGGGGAAAAAACAGAGAAAAAGAAAGAAAAAGTGTAATGAGAATTAACTAAACAGAACATGCCAAATTTATGGTGGTTCTGTATGGAAAAACAGTTTTTAGATTTTATACCCGATAATCACATGGAGCAATGCCATTTATGATAAAAATGCGGAAATTGATGATGTTAGCTAGAAAGTTTACTAACATATACATTCCATTTTAGAAAATTAATCTGAGCAAAAATAGCATAAAGACCTTTCACTTTCCCGTAAAAACAATTTTTGTTGTGTGATGAATTTCAAAAATTACGAATCGCTATGTCAGCTTGCCCAGGGTAAGCTAATCACGTACAAAAGCAAAAGGTTATCTAAAGAGCAGTGTTATTATCTCCTGAAATTTTGGATGGAGTCAGGTAATATTGACAAATTAAATTTAAATACTAATATGACTATATGATAACACTGAGGTAATGATTTCAGACATGTGTGACTTTGAGAATAGAGGGGAAAATAGAAAAAAAAAAAAAAAAGGCAAAGGAGGAAAAAGTTGTACAAATCCTTTTACTAAATCCTCCACCTTTTGGGTGCAACAGTTTGAACACTAATTTTACTGATTTACTCGCATCCTGTTACAGAGTAACTGTCCTGATTTTGAGCAAACTTTGTCTTCCTCTTGTCTAACTTTAGTGAGTTTTTTTAGAGAAATCAACAAACTGAATTAAGTCGAATGTTTTCCAGAGGACTTTTTGATTTTCCTTAATAAGCTTCATGTAGCTAAATTGCAAGGCATGTGAAAATATAGCTTTTAACATTTGCTCTTTCACTTTTACAAAATTTAGTGATTTAAACTGTGGAAGAATGTTGAAGAGATTTTAGTGATTTAAACTGTTCAAATACTAATCAAATAATGAGATCACGCTTTCTAATCCTCTTCTTCAAACTTTGTGTTGATCCATTTTGCAGGAGTCCCAAGCAAAATCTGGTGGCCATCCAGATTCAGGTGTGTGTCTGAGAATATATACCTATTGTGCTGTCTCAATTGGGTTTCTGCTTTCTGTTTATGACCTTTGCTTGCTACAGAGGATCTGTCTCAGAATGGTGGTTCTCAAAATGGAGGCCCTAGTACACAGCATGGGATGGTGAATCAGACTATGGCTATGGTGCCAGTTCCAGCAATTGGGGCTGTGAGTGGTGTTCCTGGTCCCACCACCAACTTAAACATTGGAATGGATTATTGGGGCGCTGCACCATCATCTGCGATGCCTGCAATGCGTGGGAAAGTACCTCCTACTCCAGTTGCAGGAGGAATGGTCGCTACTGGTACACGAGACAACGTCCAGTCACAACTCTGGATTCAGGTTTTGCTTTTGTTGTTTTGTTCATGTATTAATGTTTTATTACCTTATCTTGATTTTCCTCAAGCAAGAATTGGACATATATGAACGTTGGTTTAGCTTTAATGATGTAGTCAATGGGGGGAGATGTACATTGGTTGGTACGGAAATTGCTTATGACCTTTTCGACACTTCAACCTGTATGTACATATATATATATTTTTAGTGAATTAGCTCCACTTCTTTCACCTGGGGATGGCTTCATGATTGTTTGTCTCGTTGGTAAGGATGATTATTTTCTTTTATTAACATATCAGGGTTCTGTGTCTCCTTTTCCTTGAACAGAATTTATCAGAATAGTTCATGAAGTCATTATATAATAATACCGGTACCTACTAGTGTAAAAAGAATTTAAAGACAGATGCTAAAACATAGTCCCCGAACAAATTTTTTTTTACTTATTGAGGTTGTCTAAATATTATTCTACGCTTTTCAAATACTGGGGTGAATTAGTGTGTTGTGGCAAATACACATATAAGACGCCAGTTTCAGATTGTTAGTGAACACCTAAATCCATGTCTGGTTGTCATCCACTGAATTGTTCACTTGCACAGAATTACCATCAAGCAAATGGCACCTTATAAGCTGAGAAATTGTAGATTTGCATATCATTTATGCCCTACCTCTATGCTTGATTGGATATTAGATCCCCAACCGTTCAACCCCACCCCCCAAAGAATTAAACACCTATCGGTTTCATGAGTTCAGGATGAAAGAGAGCTCAAAAGACAGAGGAGAAAGCAGTCAAACAGGGAATCTGCTCGTCGGTCCAGACTGCGGAAGCAGGTAATTTGTCAATCTCGTCCTTATTTTGCCCATTAATATAGCTAAAGCATCCCACTACATTTTATAACTTCCATTTATGTTTATATATAATTCAGGCAGAATGCGATGAACTTGGCCAACGTGCTGAAACGTTAAAAGAAGAAAATGCATCTCTCAGGGCAGAAGTGGCCCGTATACGGAGCGAATACGAGCAGCTTCTTTCTCAAAATGCATCTTTAAAGGTACTAAATTACCCCGAGTTTTTGGCCTAATTACACAAACTTCCCTTGAGCTTTGACTTTTGAGAAACAACAGAAAATTTCCCTGTCAAGAGTCTATATTACAAGTGGATTGATAAACTTGAATGGCAACATCACTATTTCTTATAAATATCCTACTTTGCATTTTTGACACACACCGATCAGTACTTATTTTAAATTCATGACTATAGTAGCACCAAATCTCCGGACGTGTAGGTGAAGTTTTTGTAATCTCTCAAACCTCATTGAAAGCTTGTGTGATTAGGTCAAGCCTCAAGGGTATGCCCGTGTATTTTTCCCCAAGCTTATTCATTATTGATACTTGAACTCGAGTTAATAACTTGTCCAAAAGAATCTGAACTTCTAACCACCAAAGTCTGGTTATACAGGAGAGACTTGGTGAGGTTCCTAGTCAAGAAGATCCAAGGTGTAGTCGGGATGATCAACGCTCAAGCAACGATGCCCACTAGCGTGGGCAAAGCAGATGACAATGGATTAATTTATTGTGGTCTTGTTTCAAAATGAGTTGGTTATTTCTATGGCCCAAACCTAACTTGCTAGTGACGGGGAACCTCTCGTATTTACGTAGTATGTAGTTTTAAGATTCATCGAAGCTGACCCTTTTAGTATCAGGACTTGTATCACCCGTTCGTTCTCGCCTCGCGGCCAATCTTTTGTGGCCCGGGACCAGAAAATGGTATGTAGAACTCTTTAATATGTGCTTTACCCTGAAATTCTGTGAAAAGGGGTACTGCCTTAATTCTTGTCAATTTGTATTTTACCGAATACAGTTGGATGGATAAGGTGACTTTCAGAGTACAATAAACCTGTATTATTGCATATGGATCTTCGATTTGTAACCAGTTTTATAAGCCAATACAAGTTAACAAATTCAACTATTATGTTCAACATTGTTGTTCCCTTCTGCCAAAACATGAAGAATTCAATAGCAAATTGTGACAAACCACCACTAATTTTCAAAGCTAAAAATGTTTTTGAAGTATTATCTGCAGGATTCTGAAAGACATCCAAATGTAGATTCTGCAAAATACCGAGATTTGAACACCACGAAATTAGCAAGTTGTTCACAGAAACACAAAAGAATTGAGCTAATGATATTGTCACTAAAAATAGCAGCTAAGGTAAGTGTATAAGCAATGAGAAGGGAAAATGTCAAAATTCGAAGAAATTAGGGATGACAATTCCCTCAGACAATCCTCTCCAACTCCCGTGCATAACTAAGTGTCTGGTTGATTAGCTGCAGAGAAGGAATATCCTTGCAAGAGGACGATTCTTTCGCTCTTTGGAAGAACACAAAGCCATTTTTGATCTCCCACTCAGGATGCTCCTGCATTTTGTTTTTAATTATCAAAATGATTATCACTAACTCCTTGATATATTCAAGTAATTCTTTCTCTGAAGTATAGGATGAATAATCAAAAACATGATTCACATGTACAGAAGAAGAAAATCAGAATAGAGAATTAAACAGAGGGAACTTTACCTCCTTGATATATTCAAGTAATTCTTTCTCTGAAGTATATAGCAGCATCTTCTGTGCATCTTTTATCAAAAGACAGTCATAAGCTTTTTCGCTGCATCCAGCTATTTCATCCCTATTAATGACATAACATATATCACGTCCCGAATCAAGAATCGAGAAGGAAATGGAATCCCAATATGATAGAAAATATCAACAGAGACTTGATATTGGGATAGTGAAAGCTTGAATCATCGATACAATAGAAAAGTTGCTCGATCGAATTTACGGAACAGAACGTAATAGTCTTCTCATTTTAATAATCACATTTATATGGCAATAAGTAGAGTGATATATTCAGTTGAATGGATACAGTAATGGGGATTATGAGTAGCCATTTATAACAAACGAAACTTACCTAACTGTTTTTGCCAGTAAGTCCATGAAATAAACATATGTTTCATGAGGCGCAGTCTGTCTGGCAGTCAACACACGGTTATAAGCTCCTTCCATGAAGGATTGCTCCAATTCAACAGCATGCTTTATGCAAGGATTCTCCAAAGCACTTGGGGGAAGAAACTCCAACTCAGTGTGGAATTCAGCAATTCTGTTTTGCACAAGGAGTCTTAGAAGGTTGAGACCTAAGATAGGATACTCCTGAGGGGATTGTGGGAGACGACCACTGCACAACCAACATGAAACAAGGGGCTATAAGCATTCTCTTAAACCAAAATGTGCTACTCTAAATTGAATACTATAGGAAAATGCCTCTTACAAGAAACTTGCACAAAGACTCAGATAAAGGTGGAATGGGCATTTAAGATGATCCATTAAAACCTATATAAACGGTAATGTTTGAAAAATCCCCGAAGAAAACAGCAGAATTTCTCAAATAGGCAGCGATACTGCACAAGACAAAATAAAAATCTACATTCTTACAGAATCCTCCAAAGTGGTTTAATATTGTAGACAGCAACACTGCCTTTCTCACAATAATATTTGCCAGTTCTGATTTGATCTATATAGAGAGTGCTCGGTAACCGAGCACACTGAGTAAGGGGATTACCGATTACCATAAAGTGCATCATATATCAAGAACATGATAAAAATATATATTTTTAGATGACCATTATTCTTTAAACATAAGCTATCATATTATACGTTTGGGCTCTGTACAAAATTAAATATTTTCACTACTGTTCCGAAAATGGATAAATGGTAATAAAAACATGTGAGGTGTTTGGAACAGGTAGCTAAATACAAATATCGATGCAAGTTAGTAAGTGGCAAGTCCAAATTGGATTTCAAGCCCTCTTTTGCAATCCCAATTCTCACTATAACATATTCCTATTGGTCATAGTTAAACATGGGTAATTACCGAGCATCTGTATAATAAGGCTTCAGCTGGAAAAAGTCCCTTTCAAAGGCCTCCTGATCCTCAATCTTCACACTTAGAACAACTGCATGCTCATATATGTCCCCTGCAAGTTGTCAGAGTTGGATGAGATATTCAGTTTGCAGAAGAAAGGAATAGGTAAAACTACCAGAAAGCAAATCACAATTGGTTTCAGGCTTTCAGCATTACTTGCTAGTGTCAATTCATGGACTGCATTTGGTGTTTCTTCAAATAATGGAGGCAGACTGTTAAAACCCGTCAAAGAAACCTGTCAAGTTGAGGATGTAATAAGTTGTGGTTTACATCAACATGAAATTCAAATACTGTTTCAAAGCACTTCTTTATATTTTCAGGCATTCAACCAAGTAGAGATTGGACTAATCCAGTCACTCACATTCCATTACTCAACCTTATCAGTAAATTCTTATAGGATTTGACCATATGGTTTCTTTTTTCCCTTTTCTCTAAGTTAGAACTCTTAGAAGCTACGCTCTAGCACAGCAAGAAGCAGTCCAATAGACAAACGAAATTCCGAAACCACCAAATTCCAGTTTAGAGTTTCACACATTTATCATTTAAATATCCCCAATCATAATGTGGAAACCTACTAATTCATCACAGACGGCATGAAGTATGTTTTTACAGCTTCAGAGTCCCAGCCAGAATTTCACACCAGAAGTATAAGAATACTTTCAGAATCAATCAACTAAATCAAAATTGCACATAGCTAACTTCATTTATTCACTTAACCCACTCTATTACCTTAAACATAGAAATATGAAAACCTAGAAACACAAACACCCCGTTTTCACTCAACCCACATTAATTAAGTTAAAACTGAAAGAAGAAGAACCGAAGAAGCAAACAGGTTGATAGCACGGAGACAACGGACATTATATCTTAAAACAACAAGACTAACAGATTTATTATCAAGAAGGCACAAAGAAAAAACGGAAATTTAACTTGAACAATTCGAAACTGTACCTTGAGCTGCGAAAGGAGCTTCGTACAAGTATCAAAATCCCTCCTCAGAAATGCCGCTTTGAAACGCTCGAATACTTGTGACGCCTCTGTGATTCTAGGATCCATCTCTCTCTTCTCTACTTGCGATTTTGCTTGAGTTGGTGTAATGGTGTGAGAATGACGCTCTTCTTTCTGCACAAGAAATAGAGAAGGCCATGGACGTATTACGAGTATGGATTTAAACCGGGTGGAGGGTCGGATCAATCCAGCCCGGTTACGATTTGGTATTTTGGTTTATGGACCTTTCTAGGAAAACGAATTGGGCCTAATGAACAAGCCCATGAGCCCAATCAATGGTTAGAAGTAGGGCTGTCGAAGGATTGGATCAGGAGATTTCGGATCCGAAATCAATAAGAAAATCCTACATTCGAATCCAAATCCTATAGAATTCGAATTCATTATTTTTGAATTCATGCATAATCGGATCAGATCCGACAAAATTTCCGACCTGATTAGCAATAAAATTTTAATTTTTTAATTAAAAATTTAATATAAAAAAATATATAATCACATAATATTTAATAAATAATTATTATTTAATGGATTATTAGATGGTTTTATTTATATTTATCTAAAATAGATTGATTTAAATTCATTAATAAAGAAAAGTATATACTTTTAGAGTAAATAACTAAAATTTTATTATTATTTAAGGTGATAAATATGTGAAATTCTAATCTTAATTATTTTATTTTATTTTATTTTTTGATCTCTTAGAGTTTATTCCCACTCAATTGAGTGAAGAACTAATCATTTTACTTAATGTAATGTACTAGTAAATGATTTATTTAATTAAATATTATATATAAAATCAGATTCGGATTCTTAACGGATCGAATTCCTTAATTCCATCTTCGATCCATTTATTTCGGATAACGAATATCTATAATCGGATATGATCCATTTGACATTTTTATCGAACGAATATACTAAAATTCGAATCGAATTCGGATTAAAATCCGATCCATTAACAGGCCTAGTTAGAAGGATTACCCCCCCCCCCCCTTTTTCCCTCTCTTTTTATCATTTTATCAGTCAAGTAGTCACGTGAAGATCGCTAACTTTGATCTAGATAGAGAGGGGGAAAAAAAATTTAATTTATGCCACTACCTGTAAAATATACAATGTTATTAATTTTACTACGTGCTAATACTTTTAAAAATATTATATTATCATGTTATGTCAATATTCGTAATGAATACTCATTTAGAAATTTTTAAAAAATATCTATGTTGTGTTTTTATCTTATCGTATCTGTATTTGTTTTTTTCATAAAATCGTTACTATGTTGTTGCTTCACAAAATATTTATATATCCATGATTCGTTTAAATTAAAATATTGTCTAAGTCGTGTTATCTTGAGTTTTAACCAATTGAGATTCGCGGGGAATGATCTGCTGATGGCTGCTTGTCAAATCTTAATTCAATAAGCATAAATTTAAGGAAGTTATTCAAAACAAACACACATAATATAATTATTCACGGTCAATGTTCACTTATTCTACAAACCGTTCAACATCAATCTCAATTATAACTTCTAAATTCTAGCCTACACATCATACTTCTTCATTCAAATTCCATACCTATCCATAAAAGATCCAACTCCATCCATATAGCATCCCTACAAGAATACAAGAAGTAACAGTAGTCTTTATTGGCATCCTTCCTTTATCACTTCTCAAGAACATTGCCTCATAGAATGGCAATCCATTCAACACTCCGAACCCGGCAATAAAAACCTGGATAAACAAACTATCCAAAGCACGAGCGAATCCACTAATGAAGGCAGATAAATTCAAGATTGCAGCCGCAGCTAACGGAACAAACATAGGGGAGTGAACTCCGAACTCGAAGACACCTTGATCATACCTCTTGCCTAGTTCATCATCCATCACTTTGCTAGTCAAGCTGAATCCTTGTGTGGCCATCCCTAAGGACTTGCTTGCGTATTCTATTAACCCGAATAGGTAAGATGAGAGCCCTCTAATGAGCCACATTCTTTGGTCACTCCACCACCTTTGAAGTGTGCCTTGTGTTAGGATGAAGTCCATGCAATCTTGCCCGTAGGATCCAAGGAAAAGAAATGCGTATAAGATGAAGGTAGGTTCGCTGACCTGAACAAGTTGAAAAAATGTGTAATCAGAGGAATAGGGTTTAAATTTCTCCCGATCAATGGTAGCTACATACCAAAGACTGAAATTTCTAGTTAAATTAATATAATGCTAAAACGATAAACTACATGATCTGGCAGTAAATTTTACACATTTGATATCATGATATCCATTGTATTATTTAAAGGGTTACCTTAGGGAAAATGGGAATTCCTCGTAGAAGAGCCAATGAAGGGAGAAATGCATAAATAGTAATTGGGATTGACCATATGGCCCAAAAAGCACTCTGTGCATAAGATTGGCCCATTAAAATCCCCATAGCCTTTCTTCCAAATGTCAATGGGCTATACTTGGAGAGGCCCACTTCTAAAAGCCCAACAGACCACCTCTTGTTCTGCTTAAGTACATCAACTAGAGAAATTGGAATATCACCCAAAAATGCAGGCCTGCTAGGATCACAAAATATGGATTGCCATCCTTCACATTGAAGCCGATAGCCCGTATAATAGTCCTCAACCAACGATCCATACCGAAAGCCCATCTACATTTCCCCACAAACAAATATACAAGTTCATACAATTAAACCAAACATTCCTCCAATGAAAGAAAAAGGGAAAGAAGATAAAAAGAGTTTTACCTTGGAGCCCCATTCAGTTCGGTTCTCAAAATTGCAACGGGCTACATGATGGGCTAGGCCCAAAACTTCTTTACCATCAATGAGCCTATCCGCAATGTGATTTGGGCCTAGCTCAGGGATTTCTGGTCGTACATAAGAAGATGGTCCTCCGAAGAACACGCGACGAGAGAAAAAACAACCGGTTCCTACGTAACTAGGCCCATTAAGACCATCCATACCAATCGGAGTGGCTTGAAAGAGACGTTTGTACTCACAAGCATATATATCAGCACTATTAAGCCCATGAAAGCGTTGTGGAAATTGGACGTACCCACAATTGGGCCTACCTGACTTATCCGGCAGATAACACAATACTCTTTGGGCCGTTGATGGGTCATTGGAATACATATCACAGTCCAATGTTAGGACAATTGGGGAGTTGGTCATGCTAGCTGAAACTCGAAGCTACAATAAAAATACCAAAATTAAGAAAGAAAAAAAAAAATTAAATGGTGGAATGTAAGAAAATTGTATGCAGTGGGCAATAATATATGATATCTGATTTTGGAAGATGATAGGTTTTTCTATCAGTGCACTGTATTGAATGTTCGGAATGTAAATGAATCGAAGCGAGTTTTAACCTTTTTTAGGGGCTCCGTATCTAATCGAATAAATTGAATCGGAACTTGAAGAGTCGAGAAAATTTATCCTCAATTAAGCTCGACTCGTTTATGACCTCACTATTTAATTAATAAGTTCAACTGCCAATGCCCAATGGAATCTTGTTTAATCAGACTCGACTCCTTTATATTCCTTCATCGGTATCAGTCACACATAAAAGTATTATTAAAGTATGTTAAAACTGACCAGAGCGTTTAGGGCACCAGCCTTGAAATGATGCGGGGTGGCCTTGCTCTTCTCTCGAGATACATATACAAGATTTGGCAGACTCCCCCCTTTGCTATCCAAGTCCTTTTTCGAATTTAACAAAACCTATAACAATTGGAGAAAATCAATTAACTTTGAGACAACATTAATACAATTAGAGACAGAATAAAAATTTAATATAAAGGGTGGTGAAAATTAAAATATCATAAATAATAGTGACAAATTTTCTAATTGGGGAGCACCTATTCCCCCTACCTAGTCCATCCCTAAATACAATTGTATTGCATTATATTTGATTTACATGTTATAATAAAAACAAAATGCGGCAAATCAAGAAGTTAATACTTTGGTTTTTCCTTTTTGTCTACCCTACGAAGTTATATAATTATAGCTCCTATCAGCTTAAATAAAAATATTAAAAAATTAGTTATTTGTGAGCAATTTTCAAAATTTGGAAGAATAAAGTATATAACATATTCATTTAAATGGATACAATCTATAATTATGTAGTTTTGTAAGGAACGATACATATTAAAAAGCGGCACGAATTGAATAGATCAGTAGTTAAAAAAAAAAGAAAAGAAAAGGAAAGAAAAACATACGAGATATCGAGGGAAAATAAGAAACCTGAACGACGGAAGGGTGATTTTGACGAGTGAAATCTTGAGCCCAATATTGGCTTAAAATTCGACGGTGTTGTTCACTTGAAATGTAATCGTCACTTATTTTGCCTCTCTCCACCACACTCTCCACCCTTTGCTTCATGCTCTGGTACATCATCTGCATTAAGTTTAATTAAGATGATAATTTTAGGCGCCAACAGGGGTTGGTTCAAGTGGTTAATGGGTTCATTCTCCAGGGTAAGGTCCCGGGTTTGAATCCCACTTGGGTGTTTGTGAGTTTAAAAAAAAAAAAAAAAAAAAAAAGATAATTTTAGGGTTTTCTCATTTTTAGGATATTAATTTCTTGCTTCAAATGTTTCAACGTTCCTGATATTATCAAATATATTTTTAAAAATGTTTGTATTTGCTTAATTTCGATTTTACATTTGGGTTGCACATTAAAGTTTAGAATTTTCGTATTGAAGCTGCATGCATATATATATTTTTATGAAGTGTTGTACTTGTACTTGAACATCTGATTAAGCAAATAATATGTCGAAATTCCTAAAATGTGTCACTCGATTCTCTTCAAATACTTCATTTATATTGATGTTTAACTATATATCTGAAAATGCATCAAACATTTATATGCCACATGCAGATATATCTAAAGCAAACAAGCTGCGGCAATTATTGTCTCTATACTTTCTATATAATATATGTTTGAAGTATTAATTCATGCCATATTACAATCACCTTCCACGAAAATATCATCGAGTAATATATAAATCCCTATGATGCATGGAGACGAATATATCAATACGAATACGATACGATATGAATATGGTAATATGAATTCTTTTTTTAATTTTCTATGTGAAGAATTTCGAATACGGTATTTACACGATACGATAAAATAATATTTTCAAAAGTATTCGTATATAATCATGAACATGGGTGGTACCAAAGTGTAGGGGGGGGGGGGGGGGGCATCACCCCCAATAATACATGTAAATAAATAAATAATACATTAAAATAAGTTTTAACCCTTAAAAAATTAAACTTTACTAGTTTTAATTTCAATAATTATATATTTAATTTGGTCACCGAATAAAATTGTCTTTTTATAATTAATTATTACTTCCAAATTCCAAATAGACGTTGGGTTATTATCACTTACCCTAACTCAGGAGCCAGGACCATGCATGAGAGCTCGATCAAGTCAATTTTTGTGACTAATTAACTTTTCAAGTATTTTATGCCTGCATTACCATTTACCAAACCTTGATTAATTAAATCTTGATTAATAAAAATATATATTAGAGAGTGACATTGTTTCCACGCATTATAGAGTCTTTCAAAATTTCAATTCCTTTATCAATTATCTTTGTCCTCACAATTATAAATTAATTAATCTTTTACCAAGCTAATTAATCACCACTCCCTAGCTACAGTCTAACTTCGATAATGACATGGACACGCACTAATTAATGTCATTGCTTGCTTAACCAAATTAATGGGACAACTAATAATAATAATAATAATAATAATAATAATAATAATAATAATAATAATAGATTTGCGCTTTTAATATATGGGATAAATATTTATAACATACTAAACTATCAATATTATTTTACTTTACAACCTAAACTAAAAAGTATCGAAAGTTTGCAATCTTAATTATTATTTTTTAACAAAGTGCAACCTAATTTATCTCATCGTATCCGTATCACATGATGAGTGAAATCATACTGCACTTTATTAAAAAATAATAATTGAAATTGTAAATTTAGATATTTTTTAATTTAGATCGTAAAATCAAAAAATGCTAATAATTCAGAATATTATAAATATTTATCCCTTAATATATTATGGACCATAATCTTGATTCGTTCATGCGGCTAAACACAATGGTAACAGGGTATAGCCCGGAAAAACTAGCTATAATAAGTGTGGTGAAAGGGATATGTATAACACAAGTACATTTTTTTAAGTATGTAATTCGTTCAAATTTTAGCATGTAATTTGGTTTTATGTATCTCACTTTATGGTTGTAAAAATCACAAAATATTTTGCACTTTATTTCTTTTCAATATAGTAATCCATATTTTTAGCATTGACCCTCTTCTATATATATATAATATTTTTGTTAGTTTGGTCAATTAAACTATTTTCAATAATCATTCCACAATTTATATAAATATGCATAGCATACGCTAAGTGATGGATTGCCTAGACTCGATCTGACCTAATGCAATCGATCATATGATAAATATTCTACGCTAACTATTTGATTCATACATATCACATGACAAGTATATATAAGATACAAATTTTAGATGCACAAGTTCGAATTGAAATTACTCATAACATACATGGATTTGAGGGGATTCAACCAACCAAATTATCTAAGATATTATATACGGCTCCGCAGCTGAATGTAAAGTGAGACATGTAGTTTGATAAATCTTTGACTCGAAATGATCGAAAATAATGAAGATGAAGGAGTCAATTCTTGACCAAGTCCCCAGCTTGTGGATAATAAGAATTATTATTATCTTCAATTTCTTTCTGTCTAAATGCAGAGTTGATAACGAAAGTGATAAGGGTTGGACCGTCGGATTGCAATACTCAGAGACTCAGAGTCAATTCCATGGAATATTTATTAATATATATAACTAAATTTGGCTTTATTTCAATATTATTAAAGTTTAGCAATTTATAAAAATGAAAATTTTATTTTGCGTAAGTGGGGAAATTGCAAATTTGATATACCAATTATTGGTACATTTAATTTTTCGGCAACAAAATAGGACCGTATCTCCAAAATTAGGCAATTTATTGTATATTTTTTTACCAAAAATTGATTTTGTCTGCTGAAATTTACACATGACGAACTAGGAGTTTGCCATGTGTAACATCGGATCGTATTTCCGGAGGGTAAAATCAGGTTCTAGTCAAAAAATGCATTAAATTGTATAACTTTTAAGATACAATCGTATTTTATCATAAAAAATTAAATGCATAAAAATTATTGAACTGATTGAATCGGTATATCAAATTTACAATTTACTCTTATATAACCCAACCAGTTAATTGTATTAATACTTATATAGTTATATTATGGTTATATAAATCTTAATTATGTGACAAACATAATAATAATAATAATGAGTACGTAATTAAAGTAAATAAATCAATTTTTACCTTAAGTTGGAGAGTTTGAGCAGTTTGAGCATAATTTGAACTGAAAAATGCATCAGGGCATCTGTCCGGCACATTATTCTCCCGGCAAAAGGGCAGCCACCGTTTCCCAAACTCTGCCGCCTCCATGAAGGCGAACATGGTTAGCTCCGAGCCGCCGTCGTCCGACACATAAACGGACAACTTCTCCGCCGGATAGTCATACGCCATCACCGACAGGGCCGTGTTCACGACGTCGATAGGCGGCTCCTTGTGCGGATCCGCCGTGCAAATGAATATGTCCATTGCCGGATAGTCTTTCCTGTCCACGACCCCACGGAGGTTCTCCGGGAAGGCACGGCGGTGCACCGGGTTCATGCGGCAAGCCTGAGTGGTAGACCACATGTAAGCTAAGAGGAAGTCGGCGAGGAAGAGGAGGAGGGACGTGGAGAGAGAGAACAAGTTGGTGGACTGGAGGAGTGAGAGTACGTGGTGATAGAGGAGAGAGAGGATGGCGAATGCGTAAACCGCCGCGAACGGACGGTTGAAGTGGCGACGACGCAACGGGAGGAGGGTATGGAGAGGTGGCGCCGCGGCAGACACGGCAGCGGTGGTGGTGGTCGTCATTCTTGGTTGGTGTGTATGCACTTCAAGTGTTGGTTTTTTATAGGCCATTATTGGCTCCCGATATAAGATTTTGAATGCTTGAGAATTATTACAAGAAAAAATAATTTTTTTTAATTTATAAAAGTAGGTGAAAAATATAATTTAATAAGAATAATAATAATAATAAGTCTATGCATGAACATAATTTCGAATTGTGTGGTTTAAATTAGCATTATTTTTGTCTTATCTTCTTCAGATTGGGTCTGCGACTGCATGTGTCATGTGAAGACGACAAATGATGGGAAAACATTTCACTTGACAATTACTTGGCTAACATGTATAATCAAAAAACATATGATATTATTTAAGTTTTATCTCAAATTATTTTGTTATCATGAAACTAGAATAAAATAATTTTCATGGAAAAAAGGGAATGTGTTGGCCTCTAATGCAACGACACTTTTAAAAGTATTATTTTATCGTGTCGTGTCGTATCGTGTCGTATCAGATACTCGTATCTGAATACCATGTCCAATATTTCTCACGTGTAAAATTCATAAAAAAATCCATATCGTCATATCCGTATTGTATCGTATCGTATCCATATCCGTGCAACATAGGTGTTGGCTAGCTTGTTTTTTTTTTTTTTTTTCTCAATTATTAGTTATTACCCAAACGTTGCCTGACCGCTCCCAAAAGAAAAGTCTACTATTATATATGCAATTTCAAATAATAATAATAATAATAATAATATTGTTTATATTTTCTGTTTATGGTGGTGGAGCCGAGAGAAGAAAGGCGGCAGAGACATTTGTGGGCAGTGGGATCTTTTTATTTAAGAATTAATAATAATAACTATGTCTTTTTCCTTAAAATAATTATATTTTGATTCGTTTGTCTTCAGAAAAAAAAATTGATAATTTTAATCTCGAACCCTTCTATTAAATTTCTAATTTGAGGTTATCGGTCTTTACACGTGAATTTGATTGGGAGTACAGAAGTATTATTATTACAAGAATCTCAACTAAACTTGCCGTAACAAAGTATGCATTAGAAAGAGATTTTAATTTTTAAATACTAATTAGTAGGTAAGGGTAGGATTAATCGCAAACAGGGGTTAGTCCAAGTGGTTCGAACGTTGTTTCTCGAAGGCAATGTTCCGAGTTTAAATTTTTCTGACCACTTGGGTGTGCGTGTATTGAAAATAAATAAATAAATAAATAATTGCTCACCTAATCATGCGGATCAATGTATTTGATTTTGTAAGTTGATACGACTCTGATAATATATATATTTTTTAATATATCAACAAGTGATCAAAAAGATTCGAACTTATTATTATCCTAAAAAATAAACACTTTAATCATTTAAATCATCCCCTATTGGCATATGATTCGATAACATGACATTTTTGTCCTCTTTTGTGGAATATATAATACAGATGCATAAATCACATTGTGTTGTCCAATATTATATATTTATATATGACTGTGAAAGGTTGCATGTTGGCCGGGGAATCAAAAGCTGCAAGTTGGGATCATTGATTCGAACAGCTCGACGAGTGTGTTTGTGGGCAATATTAATTCTTTCTTTCATATGGAAAATTTTCTTGTATACCAAATGGCAAGAAAGAAGCAATTATTTGCACCCATTTACTGTTATTATTTATTATTATTCTTTTATTTTTATTGTCGTCTATAATAAATTTTTCTTTTATCTACACTCGAGACATCAGTCTGCTGACCATGGTAGTTAGTCGTTAAAATGTATGCACTATGCACCTTAAAAAATAGAATAGCTAGTTAAAGAATTTAAAATTGAATTACAACCAACTATAATTATTAGAGTGAAAGATAACGTAAAAATATAACAATATTTCAATCTTCGGAAATTGAAAAATTCTTTTTTTATAAATTCAGTTTGGATATTATATTCATTTATATTTAAAGAGTTTCATTATGTAATTTTATTGTGCTGCCTATATATATATTCATTAATATTATAAAGTTTAAAATTTTTGTTTATTGCAGGCTATCAAAAATTAAAATATTGTTAATTAGCTAGGGGTGTGCCCACAGCTCGATGAGTTGGCTTGAGTAAAACTGGACTCAAGCTTAATATCATCAAACTCGAGCTCGAATTCTCATTGAGTTTAAGCTTCTTCATGAACCAAGTTGCAGCCTAGCAATACTTGTTCGCAAACTTATAAGCCACCTAATGAGTTTTTTCCCCCCTATTATGTGCATAACTTAAAATATAATATAAATAATTAAAATGATGTTAACAATTCTATATTAATTCTAGTATCAATATATCTAAAATATATTAATAATAAATTAATATTATAATTCAAATAGTAATATAGTATTTTTAACCTAAATATATTTGAAAAGGCTAACCCCTTAATTTTTATTTTTATTTTTGAAAAAGCTAACCCCTCAATTAAGATTAGTATTATTTTTTACCGCACTTACACAGGCTACCATCCCTGAACTTTGCTTATAAGTTCTTCACGTCAAGAAAACATGAGAACTATAAATAGGGTTGTCACGGGTCAGATTCGGAACGGGTCAAAAACATTCGAATCCAATAAGTATATCCAATTATCGGATCCGAATTTAAATCCTGAATTTCAATTCATTAAAAGATTAGATCTAATTAATAATAACATATAATTTTTTTTTCATAAAGAAATAGTATAAAAATATAAATATAAATACATAATATTTAAATAAAAATTATTATTTAATGAATTGTTTAATGATTTTGATTATATTCGTTTAAAATAGGTTAATTTAAAATTATTAATAAAAGAATTATATATATTTTTGAATAAATAATTCAAATTTTATTATTATTTATAGCGATAGATACGTAAAAAATTTAATTTTAATTATTTTATTTAATTTTTTTACTAATAAAATATATAAATTTAATTAAATTTTATATAGATTTGAATCTTTAAGGGATCGAATTTCTTAATTCTATATTCACTCCATTTATTTTAAATAATAAATATTTATAATCGAATATGATTTATCGAATATTTTTATTAAATGAATATGTAAAATCCGGATATGATTCGGATTAAAATCCCATTGACGGCCCTAATTGTAAAAATCAAAACTTTTAGTAATTTTAGTCTATGACAGCAACATCGTATGTCCAATTCAGGTTCCAGCCCAAAGGATGTTCCTAAATATTTGGAATCTGTCCAGCACCCCTTTCACAGGGCAATAATTCTCTTCATGTCATTTTCAAGATTGTTTTTTTCTTTTCTTTTGTTTTTTGGTTACATGTTCCAATGAAGATGACATTCATAAACAGAGCAAAAATTATAATCTTGATTACTCCTAATTCTTAAAAGGGTAGAATTATGAACTTCTAATAAATAATCAAAACATTAATAATAACGAAGAAAGAAGCAATCTATTTATAATCTATAATAAGTATATAATCTACAATTTTGCACTTGACTTCTGTTTACGTTATAACATTTTTGTGATATAAATTATCTGGGGCCTTGCTATAATTTTCCATCCGTTTTGCTGATAAAATGTGCAGTGCGGAGAGTGCGAGTGAAGGAAGTGATGCAAATTCCCCCAATGTAAGTTGCACATATGCAGTAATCTACAAGTGCATTGCAAAGTTTTTGAACCTCATGCTTAATTTATGGTCATCTATATGCAATAATGTCCTTCCTCATGAAGATATATTGCTTTAAAAGTTTTGCCTAGGGCGAGCTAACAACCCCGCTAACAACCCCAAAAACCCTGTGTTATTCGAAATTATCATAAAAACCCTTGTGAAAAAAATAATGACACAGAAAACCCTGAGTTTTATTAAATAAACTCACCGCCCCCTACTCCCATTTGGTCAACGAAAAAAGTTGAAAAGTCCATTATACCCTTATACATTATATCAATATATTAACAAATTTTTTACATATATATATATAATATACATAATACATATTATCCATATTACTAATATATATATACATATATATATATATATATATATATTATACAATAAAATTATAAATTATAAATTATATTATTATATCTATTAAATAGTGTTATAAATATAATATATATAAATATTATAGCATAATATATATATATATATATACACATATATATTATATATTAATTATAATAACTAATTAAATATATATAATGAATTTATAAAAAAAACATTTAAAATATATTTATAGTTAATCTTTCAAAAAAAATATAAAAAAAATTCAAATTAAAATTTTATAATATGCAACTTACATTTTTAAATTATAATATCATATTCACTAAAAATATTAATAAATTAATAAATTATCATGAAAATTAAAATATGTATATATTATACACAATATTAATAATTAATAGGGAAAATCTTTGAATAGTACCAAAAAGTTGAAAAAATTCCTTTTAGGTCCCCAGTTTTGAAAAAGTTCCCATTCAATCCCCAATTGAAAAACAAAATTCCTTTTAGGTCCCCACAAATAGTACATGTTCGTACATTGTCTTTAGGAATTGCGTACATTTTTGAGGGAATTGCGTATAAAAATCCCGGAATCTCGTATATACGAGATTCCGGGGTTTTTATACGCAATTCCCTAAAAATTGTACGCAATTCCTGAATTATTATACAACCTTGGGGAGTGAAAAGAAATTTTGTTTTTCAATTGGGGAATGAACAGGAACTTTTTCAAAACTGGGGAGTGAAAAGGAAATTCAGTTTACACTTGGGGATTTTTGAGGAATTGTCCGTAATTAATATATATATATATATATATATATATATATATGCACACACATATCTATATATACATATATATATACATCGTCTTCCTCAGGAAGTCTTCCCCACCTTCGTCGCCGCGTCCCCACCTCCCGCCGCCGAACACCGCTGCCACCTCTCGATCTCCGCCGTGGAACGTCGCAGCTACTTTCTCTCCACCTCCACTGCCTCACACATCGCCGCCAAAGATCTCCCCGCCTCCCCTCGATCTCCGCCACCGCCGCAGCTCTCTTCTCTCCACCTCCAGGCGGCAGCGGCTCTCTTCTCTCCCGGCGGTGATGGGGCGCCGGCGATAATGGTGATGGTTTTCGTCTTCTTCCCCCTTCTTTCGTTTTCTTTCTTTTTTCTTTTTTATTTAAATTAATACATGGGAAAAATAGAGAGACGATGGTTGATGGTTGTGGTTTGACCGGTGGTGATGGTGCGCCGGCGATGATGGTGATGCTTGTACAGGGGGAAGAAGACGAAGTCTTCCCCCATTTTTTCCTTTTCTTTCTTTTTTTTTTTTATTAAATTAATACATGGGCAAAATAGTCATTTTAGGTGAAAAAGTGATAAAAAACTCAATCATACTTGCGGTCAACGCGCGTGTAGCCCACGTTCTCGTTGCAGGATTTTTTGTACATATTTTAAAAAACATAGGGTTTTTTATGGTATTTTTTTTTGATAGGGTTTGTAGTGCTAATTTCGTATAACACAGGGTATCTGAATGCAAATTACCCCCTGTAGGGCATCACAATTGATAGATTGTGATAGGGGTAAATTCGGGAATGTTGATGTCGCTCCACGTACGTGTCACTACGTGGACCTTCCAGAACAGGCCCAGTTAGCATCATTTGGCCACGTCACTGTCTCGATCCAACTCAATCACACCCTCGGCTCAGCACTTGTACCAATAGTCTTCGAAGCTTTATCTCTGCACCCAGTCTAGCCCCACTTATCTCGACCCAGAGGTTTCTCCGAGCCAAGTATGCTCTCGACCAAGGTTGCACAAGTATAAGCACATTAAATGTGGACACCCCTCCCTGCAGTGCATTAAATGCGTCCCATCTCCTGTACTTAATCTGCAGTAACTCTGATTAAACAGGTAAAAGAGACCTTACTAGAAAGTACCGTCACCATGCTGCACCATGCTTGCTCATGATGGTCTTTCCTCATCATTGATTGCGTGCACCTTCACACACAAGACTCCCAACTATAAATATCTCCTCATTTATTACTCAGGTACGTTACTACTTACGCATTAACTGCACTCTCACCCAGTGGCGGAGCCACTTAAGGACAAGGGGGGGCTCAAGCCCTCCCTCCGCCCCGACCTCCACCCCTACCCCCCACCCTACCCCAGTCCCCACCCCACACTAATCCCCCTAAAATAAATAAATAAATATATATATAATGAATGTTGTATATTTTATTTATTATATTAGATCTAATTTAGGTTTAATTCCAATACGAAAATAATTAAAAGTGTGCAATTTTTGTTATAACGCGCCGAACACTTCAGGAAAAAATTAATGTGTTGTGTTTTTATGCAAAGAAAAATTAGTGTAGTGTATCTTATTGTATAGATAATGTATCATAATGCGAAAGAGATAAAGGATATCATATAACTTGGGTAATTCTTATAAAAACTTAATTATGTCGAATTAATATAACAAAAAATTCTAATTTTCAACACACACATTATTTTTTTATAAAATGTTGTGAGTTCGAATTTTAATTTCAAATATAAAATACTTAATAGTTTTTTTATTCAAATGTCTATACTTTAATTTTTACTTATAAATTACCGAAAGGCCGATTAATTACTATATTCGATAGTGATAGTGGATATTTTAATTCCGGAACAAATTATAGTTTTTTTTTTTTACAAAGGATCAAATTAGTATCTATACGTGAAAACTTTAGTTTGAAAAAAAAATGCAAAAGCAATTGAAAGGATGACGAATCGTCGAAAACATTTATGATCTATGAGTTTTAGCGCCTCATAAAAATTGTAAAAACATCTTATGTAATTTAAATATTTTAATTGATTTTATATTATTATTATTATTTTAATATATTGAGGTGCAAAATTTTTTAGCACCGGCTATTAAGAAAGTCTGGATCCGCCCCTGCTCTCACCTACTCACTACTACCAACCCAGTTTCGACCCAATAGTTTGACTTGAACGTCAGAGTGCCAAAAGGGGTTCAACCTCATATTACCCAATTTTGGCCTTTGAGCTTACGTTAGCTGCTCCTTACAGCTTAGGGGGATTCAGAGTTCTCCCCACATTAACAAATATTTGATTGGAAGTTCATGTTTGTCGTTCCGTATATAACCGAATTTGGATAACATCATATTGAAAAGGGAATAAAAAAGGAAAATAAATATGACCCAAGGAGGAAAAAACAGAGAAAAATAAAAAAAAGTGTATAATGAGAATTAACTAAACAGAGCATGCCAATTTATGGTGGTTTTGTATGGAAAAACAGTATTTCACCTTAGATTTTATACCTGATAATCACATGGAACAATACCATTTACGATAAAAATGCGGAAATTGATGAGGTTAGCTAGAAAGTTTACTAACATATACATTCCATTTTCGAAAATTAATCTGAGCAAAAATATCATGAAGACCTTTCACTTTCCGGTAAAGACAAGTTTTCTTGTGTGAGGAATTTCACAATTCTGGAAGACATCCAAACGTAGATTCTGCCAACTGCCATGAGACGTGAAAATATCATTCCGAAATTCGAATACCACGAAATTAGGAAGTTCACAGAAATACAAAAGAATTGATCTGATGATATTGTCTATATGCCCACTAAAAGTAGCAGCTTAGGTTAGTGTATTTATGTAACGAGATGACAATTCCATCAGACAATCCTTTCCAACTCCCGTGCATAACTAAGTGTCTGGTTGATTAGTTGTAGAGAAGGAATCTCCTTGCAAGATGTCGATTCTTTCGCTATTTGGAAGAACACGAAAGCCTTTTTTGATCTCCCAGTCAGGGTGCTACTGCATTTTTTGTTAATTATCACAATGATTATCAATAACTCCTTGATATATTCAAGTAATTCTTCTCTTAAGTATAAGATGAATAATCAAAAATATGATTCACATTTCCAGAAGAAGAAAATCATAATAGAGAATTAAACAGAGGAAACTTTACCTCCTTGATATATTCAAGTAATTTCTTTCTCTGAAGTATATAGCAGCATCTTCTGTGCATCTTTTATCGAACGACAGTCATAAGCTTTTTCGCTGCATCCCTATTAATGACATAACATATATCACGTCCCGAATCAAGAATCGAAAAGAAAATGGAATCCCCCTATAATAGAAAATATCAACAGAGACTTAATATTGGGATAGTGAAAGCTTGAATCATCGATACAATGGAAAAGTTGCTCAATCGAATTTACGGAACAGAATGTAATAGTCTTCTCATTTTAATAATCACGTTTATATGGCAATAAGTGTAGTGATAATTCAGTTGAATGGATACAATAATCGGGATTATGAGTAGTCATTTATAACAAACGAAACTTACCTAACTGTTTTTGCCAGTAAGTCCATGAAATAAACATATGTTTCGTGAGGCGTAGTCTGTCTGGCAGTCAACACACGGTTATGAAGGATTGCTCCAATTCAACAGCATGCTTTATGCAAGGATTCTCCAAAGCACTTGGGGGAAGAAACTCCAACTCAATGTGGAATTCAGCAATTCTGTTTTGCACAAGGAGTCTTAGAAGGTTGAGACCTAAGATAGGATACTCCTGAGGGGATTTTGGGAGACGACCACTGCACAACCTGTAACGCCCCGACCCCGAATGCACTGATTCGGAACCCGGTTTGTTACTTGAGTCGAGCAAGTATCAGAGAAGAAGAAACAAAAGGTAATTTACATAAACAACCAAGTTTAAAACATTACATAAGTGATCCACTAGAACATAATATCTCTACTTAAATAAGGGCTTAATCAAAACATAGACGAAACGTAATTATATTGCAATATAATTATAATTTCTTCTTAGTCCATACCGATTCCTTCCCCAAAATGATTACTTCTTCAAAATTTATTTACCTGTAGTATCTGAAGAGCAAAGAAAATAAAATAGAGGGGTGAGTCAAAATGACCCAGTGAGGTGAGCATGAAATTAAATAACAGTAGAAGTTGGAGTAATTCAAGATACGAAACCAGGTGGTAATTAATTTCAAGGTTCAGTAATGAGTGAGGTTTAAGAAGACAGAATATTTCATATCAAGATCGGGTCCATCCTTTTATCGCCTCTTTCCGTATTGGCCAAACACGGACACTCAGTCAGTGTGACTAGCAGGAGCCCCCACATAGTCGTTCCAAGGGAACCCCCAGGGAACAATACGAACTATAGGATCCCCTATAGCCGTCAGTACAGTACAATAATTCTCCTTCGATGGGTAACACAACAATCAAGAATAAGAGGTAATTCAAGTATAATAAACAAGGATAGCTCAATCAAGCAATACGGGTTCATGATCAATTTAATTAAGAGAAATTACATCGAAGATGAAGCAGAATTTGCTTTCCAACAAAAGAGTATGATAAAACTCACAAATGAGAAGGTTCAAGAAACCTCACCTGAAATTCTTACTTGTTTGTTCGTTGGTTATAAATTATTTGAGTCCTCGCACGTCACCTAAAAGTTTATAATTATAAACAAGAAAATTAATCACTTGAGTATATTTAGGTGACATACTATTTCTCGGATACTAGAAATAATTAATAGATTACTAACTAAATTTCCGTTTCAAAATAAGTCATGGCCGTAGCTATTGAGTTTAATAACCAAATTCTGTCACCAATTAAATCGATTAATATTATCCATCCTGAACGTATCCACTAACCAATCTAATTCTAATAGACCATGCTTTAATTATTAGACATAAGTCATAACAATTCTAAGTAAAAGACTAAATTAGAAAACTTCAACTAATAACGGTTAACAACGTCATTATTTAGATTAAATCTTAGTTTTTAGTTTGATATCACTTCTAGATTACTACGAAATAATAATAATATGTTTTAGCTAATATACCAAATCTATCAATCATTATCTTCACAATATTATTTACTAATAACAAGGACCACAACGGTTAAATCAATGGTTATCCATTAATTAATGATTTTCATACCATTATGGATTTCTTAATTCCTATGCATTGACATCCCTAAAATCTTAACTTCAGTTTCAGTAATAACCATCTTTATAATTTTATAACTACAACATTATCTTTTATAAATCTACTGTATAGATATTTGCACATTACGTGTGTGTATATATGGTGTTTATCCTTACTAATTTTCGATCAATTTCTCAAGAAATCCAACAATGAAGGAAATCCTTTAATTTGTAAGATTCCAAGAGAAGAAGAAAATCATATGTTTCGTAAAAGAATAAATCTGATTCATTTGATATTTCTCAAAATTGATGGCATAAACATCTTACCCAGATTGAGAAGTATCTTATCCGCTAAATGTCGATCAGAAATTTTGTCAGAAAACACCTCCTTAGCCGCTATTCATTCGTCTTCTTTGTCGAAAAGATAAGTGTATGATATGGTGAGAGAAACTAGGGAATTGTGGAGAGAGAAAGCTTTACTATCCTATAAGTGTGTTCGTATAACTAAATAGGGGTTATCCCTTTGCAGAGTTTTTTAGAAGAAGAAAAGAGAGGCTTAAGTAATCTCCATCAAGCTACGTGAAGAAGTAGAGTTTGAGAAGTGAGGAGCTATTCCATCTCTTATTCTATTTAGAGAGAATTTCCACCAATCAAAAGCATCTTCTAGCACAAAGTTTTTAATAAAACTAACGACAAGCCTCTGGTTTTGAGCTAATGGTTTTGGGAAAACCATCAACTAGATCGTTGTTTCAAGACAATGGATTAGAAGGTTGATGGTTTTGAGTCCATCAAAACTTAATTACCATAAGAGATATTAATCCTTAGTTGATACTATAACTCTTTTAAAATATTAATTATTATTATAGTAAATTTATTAGAAGTATTTATGAGAATAAATATAGGGGTGTTACACAACCAATTTGAAACAAGGGGCCACAAGCATTGTCTATTTGTCTCTTAAACCAAAAATGTGCTACTCTAAATTGAATACTATAGGAAAATGCCTCTTACAACAATTCCCGTGAAGCTTGCTAACTTTGATCTTGATAGAAAAAATTGAATTTATGTCACAACGTGAAAACATATTGTTGGAAGACACAAAGGTACGGAGCAAAAATGTAAAAATTGGTAAAATTTACCGATAATAGATCGTTTACTTATGAGTTTGTTTTAAATTTAAAAATTTATTGAATAAATCGTTGAACCGTTTGCTTATAATTTTTATTTCTAAAACTCAAGGTAAACTCCTTCAAACCCTTGTCTTGTATTATTATTAATACCTATAGATTCAAACCCTATAACTCCTAGAAGGATATTGCTTTTATTTTTTTCGGTTGAAACAAACAAGAGCAGAGACCGTAATTAGACAGCCGCCTCTTTTCTAATAATCTCAAGCCGCTCAGGAAAAGGTCATGGCCCTTGTTCGTAAGTAAAAAAAAAAAAAAAAAAAAAAAAAAAAAAAAAAAAAACACTCAAAATATGCATAAATTTAAGAGACTTTTTCAAAAATAATATTTTTTTTATTCGTGTTGCAAAAAATGGTACCGTTTGGAGGGGTTTAAGATTTTGGTATTAGTTGCGGAGATTTCCCGCCGCTCCGATTATTTTATTGTTATTTATTGCGGAGTCGCGGAGATCTCCCGCAACTCCAATATTTTATATTATTTTATTAGGAGTCGCGGAGATCTCCTGCAACTCCAATATTTTTTTAATAATATTTTCTGGAATCGCGTCTGATACCCGCGACTCCCATAATTTTTTTTTTTTTTTTTTTTAAGTTGTGGTCCAGATCTAGATCTGGGACCTACACCTCCATCGCCATTCACCTCCTTTGCCTTGGCTATTACCCGACGCCTCAGCTGGAGAGTCCGCCGCCAACCGCCCGCCGCTGACTCGGGGTGTCCGGAAGTGCATCCGGCGCCGCCCACTCCACCGATGAAGGTAAGTATGAATCTGGACAAATTTCGTTTTGTTTTTTTCTCATTTATTTTGTAATTAGTTATTAAAATTTTGTAAATATGATGTTAATTAGTAATATGACGGTAATATGTTAGTTTTTTTAGCTAATCTATGGTATTATTCATATTAATTTGTAGTTATTAATTCATTAAAAAATATTATACTTCTTAAAAGTTTTAATAATTACCTAGACTATAAATAATAAAATGTTTAATTAATTTGAAATTGTTATACGTAGTAGTTAGTTTGTTAGTTTGGCATATTTTTTAATAATCTTGGTTATCATGTTTGTTATAAATAATGAGTTTAGTATTTATCTTTAACTAATTACTCATGCTAACATTAATGTGGTATATTTATTAATTTCCTTGGTAATGATCTAAACTATCAATAATTAATTTGTTAATAATTTTAATTGATTTAGTTATAACTGAAAGTATTAAGTTAATTATTGTAATGAATATTTGAGTCGTGTTATGAAATATTTTGTTATATTATGTGCTAACTGAGTTTTATTTTTATTTTTTAGATGTCTAGATATATTTATGGTCCGAAAGAAGGTGATTTACTTTATTTACAAGACATGTATCGCTCGGAATATGTTTTTAATGGGCATATTGATCGGATTGTAATCCCAAGACACAATAACACGACTGGATTTAGTCACGATCTCGAAGACGATAGATATGTACACATAAATGATGATATCATTGCTATCTTGTATGACATGGGTTTTTATGGAGTTTTTAGTTGTGGATATATACTAAGCGATGCACATTTAATTACTGCATTATTGGAAAGTTGGCGTATGGAGACACATACATTCCACCTTTTCGTTGGGGAGGCCACCATTACTTTGGAGGATGTGGCTTTACTATGGGGGCTTCCAATTCGAGGTGATCCAATAATTGGAATTGATGCACCTTCGGCACCGTATGAGTCTTAGATGGATTGTTGTGGTGGTATGTTAGGATTTTTCCCATACGGATGTTGGATGGATTTGGGTCATTGATACCAAATACTTCGAACCCACTAGTGACCGAAGACATATCTTGGCTTAGCAAATCCATATAGCTTCGCATGTCTTCACTCCAACTAACCTCTACGGATCTTTGTGTGTGGATTGGTTCAACGATAACAAAAACCTTAAAAGATTCAAGCTGGCCTCCGGATTTGTGTAACACCACAATAATCGATCGTCATTTATTTCAATGACTGTTTCCAGTGGTATCGGGGACCTAGAGATATATAAGGGCGATAACAGTTGAATTGTGTATTGCGCTCGGTTCAGGCCAATTAGACCGTAAACCTCCTAAAGTAGACCATCAAAAGAGATTGAACGTGAAATTCTCGTTGAAGCTACTGGGGGTAAATGGTAAAAAACAAAATTATTGGAGACAGTATAATTTCCCCCATAAAAAACAAGTAACTCAATTGCTTCCATTATAGAAGAGGGACTCTTAACAAACTGGAACGTAAAAATTAACTCAAGAAAGTTCTTGGGATGTAGAAAGTTTAGAGAGGTTAAGAAAATTGACTGGAAGAAAAGTTGAGGAAAGAGTTTTGGACTCAAAAAATTTTGGATGGATGGACGGACTGTGAACGATATACAAATGTATAAATAGAGATGCATGTGATACAATAATGTATTCAACTTTCAAATGTAATAATTCAATTTTAGATGCAATGTTGAGTAGTCACCTCAATGTCCTATCAAACACTGTTCATTCAATGTCAGATGCAATGAATATTATAAAGTGATATAAAGAAAAAACAATTTTTCAAAATAAAACAAATAATCGAAGATATAAATATAAATAATTAAATAATAAATAAGAGTCGCTGGCTTATCATGCAACTCCATAAAAAAATAATTAAAAAAATAGGAGTTGCAGGAGATCTCCGCGACTCCTAATAAAATAATATAAAATATTAGAGTTGGGGGAGATCTCCGCGACTCCACAATAAATAATAATAAAATAATCGGAGTCGCGGGAAATCTCCGCGACTAATAACAAAATCTTAAACCCCTAACCGGTACCATTTTTTGCAACACGAATAAAAAAATATTATTTTTGAAAAAGTCTCATAAATTTAAGGAAGTTATTCAAAACAAATACAGATAATAACATAATTATTCACTGTCAATGTTCGCTTATTTTACAAACTACTCAACATCAATCTCCATTCTAACATTTAACATAAAATTCTAGCTTCTTTCAATTCCAATACCTACTCATAACGGATCCAACTCCATATAGCACCCCTACAAGAACACAAGAAGTAAGAGTAGTCTTCATTGGCATCCTCCCTTTATCACTTCTCAAGAACATCGCCTCATAGAATGGTAATCCATTCAACACTCCAAACCCGGCAACAAAAATTTGAATAAACAAATCGTCCAAGCTCCTCCCACCCAAAACACGTGTGAATCCACTAACGAACGCGACTAAATTCAAGATTGAGGCTGTAGCTAACGGAACAAACATAGGAGAGTGAACTCCGAACTCGAAGACACCTTGATCGTACCTCTTGCCTAGTTCATCATCCATCACTTTGCTAGTCAAGTTGAATCCTTGTGTGGCGATACCTAATGACTTGCTTGCGAATTCTATCAACCCGAATATGTAGGATGAGAGCCCTCTAATGAGCCACATTCTTTGGTCACTCCACCACCTTTGAAGCGTACCTCGTGTTAGGATGAAGTCTAGGCAATCTTGACTGTAGGATCCGACGAAAAGAAATGCGTATAAGATGAAAGTAGGTTCGTTGACCTAAACAAGTTGAAGAAATGTGTAATTAGACTATTAAGGTTTAAATTTCTCCCTTCCGATCAATAATAATTGCACATTCAAATATTCCAGCACAAGATTTTTAGTTAAATTAGTTTAGTGTCAAATGCTGAACTGCATCTTCAGTGGTAAATTTCACACTATTTGAAATCATGATATCCATTATGCTATTTGAAAGGGTTACCTTAGGGAAAATGGGAATTCCTTGTAGAAGCGCCAATGAAGGGAGAAATGCATAAATAGTGATTGGGATTGACCAAATGGGCCAAAAAGCATAATGTGCATAAGATTGGCCCATCAAAATTCCCATAGCCTTTACACCAAATGTCAACGGGCTGTACTTAGAAAAACCCACTTCTAAAAGCCCAACAGACCACCTCTTGTTCTGGTTAAGCACATCAACTAGAGAGATTGGAATATCACCCAAAAATGCAGGCCTGCTAGGATCACAAAATATGGACTGCCATCCCTCACACTGAAGCCGATAGCCCGTGTAATAGTCCTCGACCAACGATCCATAACGAAAGCCCATCTACATTTCCCACAAACAAATATACAAGTTCATACAATTAAACCAAACATTTGTACAATCAAAGAAGAAATAAGGGTTTTACCTTGGAGCCCCATTCAGTTCGGTTCTCAAAATTGCAACCGACGAGATGATGCGCTAGGCCCAAAACTTCTTTACCATCAATGGGCCTATCCGTAATGTGATTTGGGCCTAGCTCAGGGATTTCTGGCTGAACATAAGATGATGGACCTCCAAAGAACACACGACGAGAGAAAAAGCAACCGGTTCCAACATAACTAGGCCCATTAAGCCCATCCATACCAATTGGATTGGCTAGAAAGAGCCGTTTGTGCTCACATGCATATATATCGGCCCTGTTAAGCCCATGATAGCGTTGTGGAAATTGGACGTACCCACAATTAGGCCTACCGGACTTATCCGGTAAATAACACAACACTCTTTGGGCCGTTAATGGGTCATTGGAGTACATGTCACAGTCCAATGTTAGGACAATTGGAGAGTTGGTCATGCTAGCTGAAACTCGAAGCTACAACAAAAGTTTTAAAAAGAAATAAATAAGGGAATCTAAGAAAATATGATGTATTTGGCCATTCATAAATGATATAATTCGAATTTAGAAAATGATAGGAAATCAGTGAACTGTACTGTACATTCGGGATGTAAATAAGTTGAGGCAAACTTTAACCTTTTCAGGGCTCGATATCTTACTGAATAAGTTGAATTTGAGCTTGAAAGGTCGAGAAAAAATAATTACCGAATTCAACTTGTTTATGACCTTACTATATATATTCATAAGTTCAAGTGTTGTTGGAAGTTTTATATTTAATCAGACTCGACTCGTTTATATCCCTTTGTCGGTATTAATAACGGGTAAAAGTGTTGCCAAAATATCTTAAAAACAATGGAACTAACCAGAGCGTTTAGGGCACCAGCTTTGAAATGATGCGGGGTGGCCTTGCTCTTCTCACGGGATACATATACAAGATTTGGCATACTCCCCCCTTTGCTATCCAAGTCCTTCTTCGAATTTAACAAAACCTATACCAATTCGAGAAAATCAATTAATTTCGAGACATCACAACATTAATACAATTATATTTGATAGTACATGCTATAGTACAAACAAAATGCGGCAAATCTTAGGTTTTTCCTTTTTGTCTACCCTACGAGGTTTTAATTCCGGTTTGTATCTGCTTAAGTAAAAATATTAAGAAATTAGTTATATGTGCACAATTTTTAAATTTTGGAGGGATAAAGTATATAATATACTCATTTAAATGGAAACGGTACGTAATTATGTGATTTCGTAAGAAATTATACAAATTAAATAGGCCAGTAGTTAAAAAGAAAAATAAATGATGGAGATGTCGAGGAAAAAGACGAACCTCGATGACAGAAGGGTGATTTTGAGGAGTGAAATCTTTGGTCCAATATTGGCTCAAAATTCGGCGTTGTCCTTCACTTGAAATGTAATGGTCACTTATTTTGCCTCTCTCCACCCTTTGCTTCATGATCTCGTACATCATCTGCATGCATTAAGGTTTAATAAAGTGTGTGACTCAAGATGATATTTTTAGGGTTTTCTCATTTTTAATCATATTATAATTATTTGGAAAAAGCTATTAATTTCTTGTTTCAAGTTTCAACGTTCTTAACATGCCAAATTTGGAGGTTTTTTAAAATATAAAATTTTCAAATTAATGTCACAAATTATATTTTCATGAAGTGTTGAAACTCGAATATCATATCGAAATTCCTAAAATGTGTCCCTCCATTCTCTTCAAATGCTTCTTTTAAATTGATGTTTAATTTTATATCTTCCTTTTGGCATCAAAGATATATATGCCACTTGCACATATATATATATATATATATATATATATGGTGGTAGTATTAATTCATGCGATATTACAATCACATATCCTATCATGATCACGGGTGTAGTACCAGAGGCTGTATTTGGGGGCCCCCGCCCCCGTAATTTTTAAAAAACAAAAACAAGATATATATATGACCCCACACATACATACATATATCTATATAAAAATATATATACACATATATACGTCAAGAGAGTTTGGGAAGAGATATTTTTTATTGGTCAAACATAAAGGTCCACACACATGGGAAAATACAATAAAGAGAGGTATCATTATATAAATAAAATTTAACCCTTAAAAAATTGTATTTTATGAGTTTTAATTCAATAATTATATATTTGATTAATAATTACATTAGTACTTCCAAATTCCAAATATATGTTGGAATTCGTTTCTATCACAAACCCTACCATGAGAGCTTGATCAAGTCAATTTTTGCGCATTTTTCGAATCAACTTTTGAATTTACGCCTGCATTAATTACCATTTACCAAAGATTGGCTGATATTGAACGAATTATCTGTGACCCTTAATTAATTAAATCTTTGATTAATAAAAAAATATATATTAGAGAGTGACATTGTTTACACGTATTTCAAGATAGAGTCGTTCAAAACTTCAATTCCTCTATCAATTATTTTTGTCCTCACCATTATTTTTTAATTAATCTTTTACTAAGCTACTTAACCACCACTGACCACTCCCTGGCTACAGTCTAACTTCGACACTGACATGAACATGCATAATTAATGTCATTGGTTACTTAACCAAATTAATGGGACCAATAATAATAATAATAATAAACGTACTTGGTTAATTAATGCGTGAGATAAATATTTATAACATCCTCAAATATCAACATTTTTTTACTTTGCAACTTAGATTAAAAAGTATCCAAATTTACAATCTTAACTATTATTTTTTAACAAAGTGTAACTTAATTTCATTCATCGTGTGATATATAGAAGAAATTTCATATTCGTATCACACAATGAATAGAATCAGATTATACTTTATTAAAAAATAATAATTAAAATTACAAATTTAGACATTTTTTAATTTAGATAGTAAAATCAAAAAATGCTAATAGTTAATAATATTATAAATATTTATCCCCCAGTATATTATGGAATATGGACCATAATTGGTTCATGTGGCTACTCACAATGGTAACATGGTATAGCCAGAAATACTAGCATGTAATCCGTTCAACTTTTAGCATTTGTAATTTGGTTTTATGTATCTCACTTTATGGTTATAAAAATCACAAAATATTTTGCACTTAATTTCTTTTTAATATAGTATTCCATATTTTTAACATTAACCCTCTTCTATAGATATAGATATGTAATATTTTTGTTAGTTTGGTCTATTAATATTTTCAATAATCATTTCACACTCATTTATTATATAAATATGCATAGCATATGATAAGTGATGGATTGTCTAGACTCGATCTGACCTAATTCAATCAATCATATAATAAATATTATACGCTAACTATATAATTCATATTCACCACACAATAAATATAATAAGATACAAATTTTAGCTGTACAAATTCGAACTAACATTACTCATCATATACATGGATTTGAGAAGATTGAGGGAATTCAATAATTTAATATATTATATGTGGCTCGTAGCTGAATGTAAAGAGATGCGTGTAATTTGATAAATTTTCAATTCGAAATGATCGGGAGATTTGATTAAGTAAAAGAATGAAGCTGAACGTGTCAATTCTCGACCAAGTCCCAGAGTTTGTGGATAATAAGAATTATTATTAACTTCAAATTATTTGTACAAAAGCAGAGTTGATAACGAAAGTGATAAGGGTTGGATTGCAATTATTGCAGCTCACATTCTCAGAGGCTCTGAGTCAATTCCATGGAATATATATTTGGACCATTAATATTACTAAATTTGGCTTTATTTCATTAATGCATTTTTTGACCAATATCATTAAAGTTTAGCATTTATAAAATGAAAATTTTATTTTATGTAATCTTCGAAAATTATAAATTTAATATACCAACTCGATTAATTCAGTTTTTGGTATATTTCTTAAATAGGAACATATCTCTAAAATCAAGCAATTTAATGTACTTTTTTTATTAAAAACTAATTTTGCCCGCTGAAATTTACACACGGCGAAGTTTATCACGTGTAAAACCGGGTTGTGTTTTCGGTAGACAAAATCAGGTTCAAGTAAAAAATACATTATGGTTATATATATAAATCTTAATTATGTGACAAACAAAATAATAATAATAATAATAATAATAACTAAAGTAAATAAATCGATTTTACCTTAAGTTCGAGAGTTTGAGCACTTTGAACTGAAAAAGGCATCAGGGCATCTGTCCGTAACGTTATTCTCCCGGCAAAAGGGCAGCCACCTCTTCCCAAACTCCGCCGCCTCCATGAAGGCGAACATAGTCAGCTCCGACCCCCCGTCGTCCGACACATAAACCGACAACTTCTCCGTTGGATAGTCGTACGCCATCACCGAGAGGGCCGTGTTCACGACGTCGATAGGCGGCTCCTTGTGCGGATCCGCCGTGCAAATGAATATGTCCACCGCTGGAAAATCTTTCCGGTCCACGACTCCACGGAGGTTCTCCGGGAACGCCCGGCGGTGGACCGGGTTCATGCGGTAGGCCTGAGTGGTGGACCACATGTAGGCTAAGAGGAAGTCGGCGAGGAAGAGGAGGAGGGACGTGGAGAGAGAGAGTAGGGTGACGGAGTGGAGGAGTGAGAGTACGTGGTGGTAGAGGAGAGTGAGGATGGCGAATGCGTAAACCGCCGCGAACGGGCGGTTGAAGTGGCGACGATGCAACGGGACAACGGTGTGGAGAGGTGTCGCCACCGCAGGCACGGCGGCGGTGGTGGTGGTCGTCATTCTTGGTTGGTGTGTGTGCACTTCAAGTGTTGGTGTTTTATAGGCCACTATTGGGTCCCGAAATAAGATATGTTAAATGCTTGAGAATTATTACAAGAAAATATAATATTATTTAATTTAGTGAAAAATATAATTTAATAAGAATAATAATAAGGATATGCATGAACATAATTTCAAATTTTGTGGTTTAAATTAGCATTATTTTCGTCTTATCTTCATGAGATTGGTTCTGCGACTGCATGTGAAGACGACAAATGATGGGAAAACATTTCCCTCGACAGTTACTTGGCTAACATGTATAATAAAAAAACATACGATATTATTTAATTTTTTTCTCAAAGTATTTTGTTATCATAAAACTAGAATAAAATAATTTTCATGGGAAAAAGGAATTTTGTTGGCTAGCCTGTTTTTTTCTCAATTATTACCCAAACGTTGCCTGCCTGACCCCTCCCAAAACAAAAGTGTACTATTATATATGCAATTTCAAATAATAATAATAATAACAATAACTGTCTTTTTTCATAAAATAATTGTATTTTGGTTCGTTTGTCTTTAGAAAAAAAAATTGATAATTTTAATCTCGAACCCTTGTATTAAAATTCTAATTTGAGGTTGGCGGTCTTTACACGTGAATTTGATTGGGAATACAAAAGTATTATTATTACAAGAATCTCAACTAAACTTGTCGTATGTAACCAAGTATGCATTTGAAAGAGATTTTAATTTTTAAATACTAATTAGTAGGCAAGGGTAGGATTAATTGACTAATCGCTCCCCCAATCATGGGGATCATTATATTTGATATTTTAAGTGGATACGGGTCAGATAATATTTTCTTTTTAACATATACCTTTTAAGTGGTTAGAAAATTTTGATTCATCATTATTTTAATGAACTCTATAATCACTTAAACCAACCCCTATTAATATACGATTTTGATAACATGACATTTCTGTCGTCTTTTGTGGAATATATACTATATATAGATGCATAAATCACACTGCTGTCCAATATTTTATATAATATATATGTATATATGGAAATTCTTGCATATACCGGGTGTGAGTCCCGATGCATGCACCCATTATTAAAAAAATACAAAAAAATTGTCTATTCAAAAAAAAAAATTGCAATTTTCATATATATATATATATATATATATATATATATATAATATGACTGAGGTTGCATGTTGGCCGGGGAATCAAAAGCTGCAAGTTGGTATCATTGATTTGAACAGCTCGACGAGTGTTGTGTGGGCAATATTAATTCTTTCTTTCATATGGAAAATGTTCTTGTATACCAAACAAGAAAGAAGCAATTATTTCCACCCATAATCGTGAAAAACTCCCCATCAGTTTGGATATTTTTACTTAATTATCTATAAATTTATATTATATAATAGGATATAAATACTGTATTAGAACGTTTTAATACTACATCATCTGAAAATTATATAACATATTTTGAGAGTTAGAATATATTTATAACACTTTCGGATACAACATATTATTAAATTTATACTACATAATAGAATATAAATACTGCATTATATCATATTTGTATTACATTATGTGACATACGTGGAGAGTTAAAGTAAAAATATGATGCTCAATTGGGGATTCATCCCACATTACCCGTTATTTATTTTTTTTCCACCCATTTATTCTTATTCTTGTATTATTGTTATTGCCTATAATAATTTTTTCTTTAGTCTACGCTCAAGACATCCGCCCGGCAAACATGGTAGTTAATTGGTAAATTGTATGCAACTCAAAAAGTAAAATAATTGACCAAAAAAATTTAAAATTGAATTACAACCAACTATAATCATTAGAGTGGAAGATAACGTAAAAATATAACAATATTTCAATCTTCGGAAATTGGGAAATTTTCTTTTTATCAATTCAGTCCCTGAACTTGCTTATAAATTCTTCACATCAAGAAAACATGAGAATTGTGAATACGGCTGTCATGTCAATATGTCATGGGTTGGATTCGTGCCCGGATCAAAAAGTTTTGAATCCAATAAGTATATCCAATTATCAGATCTGGGTCCTGAATTCCGATTTATTAGTTTTGAGTCCATATATTTAGGGCTGTCAACGGGTCGGATTCGGATCGGATCGGTGGATTCCGGATCCGAATCCGACAAGAGGACCCGACAACCGGATCCGAATCCTATAGGATTCGGATTCATTTATTTTGAATCCATTTATAATCGGATCGGATTATATCCGATTAAAGATCCGACCCGATTAGCAATAAAATTTAATTTTTTTTATTTAACAAATTTAATATAAAGAATAAATATAATTACATAATATTAATAAATAATAATTATTTAATGGATTATTTGATGAATTTATTTATATTTGTTTAAAATAAGTTAATTTAAACTTATTAATAAAGGAAAATATATACTTTTAGAGTAAATAATTCAAATTTTATTGTTGTTTAAAGTGATAATTATGTGAAAATTATAATTTTAGTCATTTTACTTAATATTATGTACTAGTAAATAATTTATTTTAATTAAATATTATATATATAATCTGATTCGGATTCTAAACGGATCGGATTCGTTAATTCCATATTCGCTCTATTTATTTCGAATAACGAATATTTATAATCGAATATGATCCATCGATATTTTTATCGGACAAATATGCTGAAATTCGGATTAAAATCCGATCCATTGACAGCCCTACATATATTCATTGAAAAATTCGACCTGATTAAAATCAGAAGTTTTAGTCTATGATAGCAACATCGTATGTCCAAATCAGGTTTCAGCCCAAAGGCTGAATATTCCTGAACATTTGGAAACGCAACTGTCCCAGTACCTTTCACAGGGCAATAATAATTCTCTTAATGTCATTTTCATGTCAAGGAAGATGACATTCATAAACAGACCCAAAATCATAATCTTGATTACTCCTAAATTTTTAAAAGGGTAGAATTATGAACTTCTAATGAATAGGTGGTCTTAATCAAAACATTAATAATAACGAAGAATGAAGCAAGAAATTGTTCAATGTTTGTTTACAAGAAACTTCCATAAAAACAGGCAAACCCCTTGAGCTCAGAAACACATGGTTTCTTTCACATAGACAAAAGGAGAAGCCTCCAACTACACCAGATGCCAAACACATACTAGTATTTACAAATCCAGGATGACAAATATAGCTTCTTCTCATACATAATAAACACACCCTACTATTCACAGATTCTAATTCTACACCATTAGTCAACTCAGTTAGCATCCTGGTTGAATCGAACAACAAGAAAGCCACTCTTCCCTCCACATAAAACTGGCCCGTTTTATGCAAAGACGACAAAACACAAAAAACCAGCAAAAGGGTGCGAGGAATGGAAAGCGAATGAAGTTAACCTTAATCTCCAGCATTTCCTTCGTATTCTGCGGTCGGTAATGGGAGCTTGTTTCCTTTCATCTTCTTAACATCTTGGCTTGAACATATGAAAATCCTCCTAACCATGTTACAGAATTCTCTGACAAAAACATTGGGTTATATTAGTAAGTTACATCAAGATGAAAGAAATTAACTACATGTTGGAGTATGTTTAAGATAGGAAACTTACGGCCATGGATCATCACCCATGAGCATTGTGTCCCCTTCATCATCGGTAAACACAATTTCCCATTTATTTCGCTGCCGAAGTTCCCCATTAATTTCAAACATTTTTTCAAGTTCTGTTATAAGATCACCATATCCCTTCAGTGTGCTCAAGTCCACTGCTCGCCCAACTGCGACGCCTTGCATTTGTACCTTTTGATGCCAAATACACAGTAGTTAATTATATATCTTTTCAAGCCTTCAAGGTAAATATTAATTTCTCATCACAAGTCTCGTGATTCATCATATACCTTGGTTCGACTTCTGGAAGAGTTGCTATTTCTGCTCTCTTGCTTAAGGTCTCTAAAATCCTTTGAAACACTAGATTTCTGATCTGAATCACCTGAGGATACCATACTCGGAATGTATACTTCACCAGTATCATTGGATATTTTTAAAGGAGAATTTTCACGAACAGTCACTAGTGAAGAGCTTTTCAAATCGATGCCAAACAATCTGCATGAGGCAATATTATCAGATTTCCTCCTATCGTCATGATAAGATGCAGGGCTATGAACCTGTTTTCCTGAATGGTTTGTAATGGCAGACCAAGCTGAAGCAGTTCTGCTCTCTTCTGTATCTTCAGCAATCATACTTTGAGAAGCATTTACACAGAATGAAGATTGCCACCCGCCATCAGTCTTTACAAGATTAGTGCTAGCATCTGTATGTGCAACATGTGAACTAGTTGTATGGATGCTCCTTTGTCCATCAAAACCACAGTTTATTTGATGGGAATCATAAGGCCGGTTCCAGACAGGTGGTGTGCTTGTAGATTCTGAAACATCCAATTTAAGATAATAAGAAATAAATTAGGTCATAAATTCACAAACATAGAAATAAAAGGCAAATGAAAGTAGTTGAGAGAGGCAAACCAGGAACTGGGACTTCATGTGATCGATGCCTTTTATGCTTCATAGTTGGTGGGGGAGCCAAGGGTGTGGGAACTTGAGCAACAAATGGTTCAATTTCCCATGGAGAAACCCGTTCAGGTCTTGGAATGTTGGCATGTTCGTCCCACTGAACCTGGAAAATTTTAAAAAGAAAAAAAATGGGATGAATTTCAGTTTCCAGTTTTCAGTGATAGAAACAATCCAATAACATCAGCAAATATACTGACCTTCAATGATCTCCATTTAGAATTTTCCCAGTGGGGAGAAATATCCTCCACTCCCACAATTGTACCTGAAAATCTGATTATCAAGTAAAAGAGGAAATTTAATAGGACGCACAACCAACTTCTACAATTATCAAGATATGTACATTAATCAACCTCCTCTCAGGAGAATCTTCCCCCTCAAAGCACATCTTGAATCTCATGCCAACTCCATACTCATGGTTTACGGCTTCCAGATATTTGTTCAGTCCTATTATGAACTGGCTTGTTCTAAAATATGATTAGACAAAAAAAAAATTGCAAAGATTATACAACGGAAAAAAAATGGTAAACAAAATAGGGTAGGTTGAAAAGGACCTAGGTATCAAACCTTGGCTTGTAGTAAACAACAAATATAGTCTGAGTTAAAACAGCATGAGATGCAGTTGCAAGTACTCCCAGATGCATACTCTGACTAGAAATCACTGAAGATGGCATGGAGCTTTGTTGACGAGCATGGCGCCTTACTCCAACACGCAATTCACCATTCTCTCCCCTAAAACAAGATAAATTGTATAGTGATGAATTTCAATAAGGAAACAAGAATTTCATGGAATATCTGGGGAAATAATATCATTATTCTTATACAAGTATTGTTCCAAGTACCTCAGAAAAACAAAAGAATCCCCAGCAACCAATCTCTTCGATGTAACAAATGTACTCCATCCAGTGGTAAGCAAATGTCTCCGAGGTTGACCTGTTCAGTTTCAATCAAATATATCGTTCAATTCAACATCACTAAAATTGGGTACACAATAACTATCAGAAACCGGATCTAACCTCTAAATATATGCTTAAAATGCCATTCAGTCCCATGCAGATCCTTGGCTATCAGTTCCTGTGTTGGTGTCGGCTGGTTCATATCCTGATAGAGACCAACAATAGTTAAACAAAAGGCAAAAGTTATCCAAAAACACTAATTCAACTAAGACAATGATAAAATAAATGGACAAGTAACCAGGAGATAGGAGAAATAGCTACCAAGGGAGGAAGGCATTCATTGGCATGTTTACGAAGAACAGAAAATCCACCATGTGTGCTCGTATCAGAAGCAGTCAAAACTTTGCAAAATGAGTGAACAGCAGGTCTAGGAGGCTCATCAGGAGGACCATCCGGACTTCTTGGCTCAGATTGCTATAAATAGGTTTAACCAATTATAAGTTGAGGTTTTGTACATGCATGCAAATAAAAATGTCATCAACTTCTCAGTGGAGATGAGCACACTGAAAGACAAAAAAACATTTTCCCACAAAGATCTTACATCAAATTCAGGCATCAAAGTAATTTGTGCATAAACTTCATCAGTATCTTGTTCGGCCTGCATATTAGAAGCAGCTGTGAATCACCTACCCTTGTACAATTTAATAAACACCCATACAATTTTCTAATGATAATTTTCGAGAAATAATTAAGCATTGAAAGAGATGCTTCATGATTTGCTTATGCCTAACAAAACCAAGAATCAGCAGAATAGGCAAATTGCCGGCACTCTTATTTACCAAATAATTATGACATTTAGAAATCAAAAGGTAGGCAACAGAGAAAAAAGACTAGACAAGCGTCATACCAAAAGCTGAATGTCAAAAACACGACAAAGGATCTTTGAGGGGAGAGTAAACATCGATGTCCTCTGATTTAACTCCTGATTCGTCGATGCCTCCAACTGGCACATCCAGAAATAGCATGAATTCAAATATCAAACAAAAACACAAGAGCTATACTAAAAATATGTAATAAATTCCAGAAATATTCAACTTCAAGCCCATTACTCGAACACGAGGATTTGAACTTCTAAATTACCACCTCCAGCCCCAAATTTCAAAACACATACGCAGAACTCAAAAGAATCTTACTTGTTCCATGTGCCCTTGAGGGAAATAGTAAACCCGTTCTGCAGCTTTAGGAACATCCACCAGAGGACCTGCACATGCCCTCCATAACTCTCCGTACAGTCCATCCATTCCACCACACCCTGAAAAACCGAGAAAAAAGAAAATCACAACACAATTCCCAAATATACCACTAAGAACAAAGCATACAAAGATTCATCCAGGAAATTTGACCTTCAGCTGAAAAACAAGCGCGCTGTTGCAGCTGCAGAGAAAATGAACTCCTGTTTGCTATAACTACACCAAATTCACCCCTTGTTCGTACAAAAATCTAATCCCAAAATCCCCAATCAAAGCTCTGAGTTAAATTAACGCATAAATAGCAATGCACAAGCTCCACCACTGTAAGTCCTAACACTGGCACTAAATCCACTTACACCATACTTCAATAACCACCGCAAACAGCACAGCATCTACCAAATCCGCCGCAGAGCGCCTCCGACGGTTATATATCGCCGGAAAAACAAACTTGTGTGGAGCAAATGGTAGGGGTAGAAAGAAAGTGAGTGTGAGGAGGAGAGGAAACGAGAGAAACGGCGTCACAGAATCCCAAGAAATAGCTTAATATATGCCTTTCTTTCTCTCTCTATAATGGTGTTGTGAGTATTGAGTAATGGTGTTTGGTTTACACAGAACGTGGGTTTGATTGTCTCCTTTTTCACTGCACCACGCACAGTGCGTGTGTGGTTAGGATGTGACCAGACCTACTAACCACGGTCAGCTTATTCACAGATGGACGGTTCCGTCCGATGACCACTGTTTTTGGCCTTATTTTCACTCTCCATAATTAGGTTTTCAGATAAATAAAAACTAATAATGTTTTTCAATGTTACCATTCTATTTTATTTTATTATATCATATTAAATTTAAAATATATATCTTACCATTTGTATCGTGTTGTCTGTATAAATTAAAATATATGTATATAGTGTTTTTTCAATGTTATTATATTATAACGACCGATTTGGAGATCTGTTATAAGATAAATTTTAGTAAATACTTGTAATATCATTTTTATATCAGATATATTTGTATCGTCACATTATAAATTATCCATAACACGACAAAATTAATAGCTGCAATAAAGCTTGAAAGAGAGGACTTACATTTATGTAGGGCATTAAGTATTTTTGCCTAATAATTTGGTTTGGATCCTACCAAATTTACGTAAATTTATTACACATGTGTGAGTTTGTTATGATAATTAATGACTATTAATATATCACCAAACTTGCTATTGCAAAAATATCACCGTAATGATAAATATATTTGTTTTCAAATTTTCACCCCACAAAGATTTTTTATCTTATACATGCATATATGATATATGGTGTATTTTGTTAGTATATTTTTATTTTTCCAAATATATATTTTGTTTAGTTTTGGATTTAGTGTACTAAAAAAAGAAATAATTGTGGAAAAATAAATAGACATAGGAAATAGTAAATGCGTAGTGGTGGCTGTCGGCGCGTGATTGGCTGTCTGGTCCGCAGCAGGCAACAGGCTTGGCTCCACTTCACCCCGGCAAAACTATTTTCTATTTTCTTTTTTTTTTTTTAATCTGAATTATAATTACGAACGGCATAGAGTATAGACCCTGTTGTTTGCTGTAATTACGGGAGTGCCACTGGCTGACACATGGTGCGAGGTTCCAGTACGACGCGGCGCAGTGTGGGCTCGGGTGATTTGAAAATGAGTGGTCCTGATGGCAGTACAGTCCGCCAGATGGAGACACGTGGTCTGGTATGACAACGTGGGACTTTGTCCTAAAGTTGGACCACACCTGCTCCTACTAGCCCACACACGTGACTCGACTTACCCTAACACTATTCTACCTGTACCATATAACTATTGGATATAATAATTTTTTTTTAGATTTTTTTTTTTTTGTTTGTTCCAACTTTATTTCATTTTATAATTTATCAATCGGATAAACGTGGCAAATATTGGATGGCGATTTGTAACAAAAATTTATTGGGATGGTAAATTATAAAAAGATACAAAGTTCTATTACAAAATTCGGTTTTTTTCTAATTTTTTTTTATATCCAAACTAGTGTATTTTTGGCAATTCACTTTACAAACTTTTTCGACTTATAAACTGTTATCTAATTTTTACATTTTTAACATATCACTGTTTATTTTATTTTTTTTTTAGTAGTTTGAGTTAAAGGGCTGCTGATGTGTATAATTTAGAGATTGTGCGTGAATTATTTTTTAGCTAAAATTATTAAAAAATAGTTTAGATAGTAGTATGTCACGGTACAAAATTAAGTGACGAGTTGTGAATCAAAATAATTTGTACCATGAATTGCAAAAAAGTCCGACAGATTTATTATCAAAAAATTATTACCTCTGATTATTTGCTTGGCTAGTAAATTATCGTACATTTATTTTTTACCAACAATGCAACTTGTTGTCTGGCAAACATTGTAATTTTATTTTTTTTTAAATCCGAACCCCTCAAAGGAGAATACTATTGATTAATCAAGAAACAATAAAAAAAATACAAGAAGAAATAACGAAAAAATTAACGCAAATCGAAGCCGCAATTCTAATAAATTTGTGAGTTATTCTATTAGCATCACGTCTAGTAAAAGAAAAACGAACCCTAATAATAGGATTCGATTCCTTCAAGTTGAGGATTGTTCCTTCCAAGTTGAATTTAATTCGATTCGGGTGAAGTTCCGTAGCCGCCTTTTTTCCGAATCGAGAAGAACAGTTACCTTGGCCTACAGCAGATAACTCGACCAAAAATTTTATCGGAGAAACACAGAAAAAAATAAAACTGAACCTAAAAAAACTAACGAAACTTCCATATGGAAGAGACAAAACTTTTATACGGGAGAGGTAAGACTTTCATACGAAAGACTCGAAAGAAAGCATAACTTAAAAGAAAAAAACAGTGATGCAGATCGTCTTTGTACCGGAAAATCCCGCTAGATTTAGGAGGATGACAGTAGATTTGGAAGAATGACGACGAAACTGAAAAGATGGCGGTAGATTTGAGAGAGTGACATCAGATTTGGGTTGATTTTGCCGGAATAAATTTGAGAAGCTGACGGCGGAATAGAATTTAGTCAATCAGGCGGTGGAGCAATAATAGTATTCTCCACCACCGGATCGAAACTTTAATTGACTACTTTGTCTTGAGTTTAAATCACGTAGATTAGGATTTTAGCTCATGTCTAATTTTAGTTAACATTTTTTTATTTCGCAAACATTGTTAGTACTAATCATTTGACGAATCACATAACAGAGTCAAATTCTTGATAAGATTGCACATTAACACCCATTTGAATTTCCTAGTAGAATATTTGGTGAATCAGTTAGATCTTATTCAACCATTTTTTTAGATTTTATCGCCCGTTATATTGATCATCTAAAAATTTACCATTTAATAATGTCTTCACATTATATGTGCTATTCCTGTTAGCACCCAATAATTATTGTCACCGTTTTTCTCATGTTTTTCCCACAATCTTGCATAACACCTTTTTCAATGACATCAACCAATATCGAATTTCTTATTTTAGCTATCTATTTTGCATCTCATTTTATTTATTTGTATATATCAAATTAAACAAAATATCCAAATTCAGAACGATAATGACGTACTACCCCTTTCCGTCCTTCTTGTTTGACCATTTTCATAAGAATAAAATACTAAAACTATTGTATAATGCAAAATGAAGATCACAAACTTGGGCGGCGTGTTCGAATAATTTAAGACAAAATCAAAGCTTCGTAATTAATTAATTTGTACCATTAATTCCCAATGGCGTTCAAATTGTGCAATTAAGGAAGTTAAAACAATTAAAACATTGGCATTTCAGAAATAAAACTATAGAAGTTATTGTCTGAATTATAAATGGCATCAAAAGTGACAGCAGCTTCTCCATAAGATATATAAAGTTGTTTCAACGACATTTTGATGACTAATAATTCGAACTTCTTGTGCTTCCCACCATACGGAAATGGTCAATCATGCCTCCTCTGACCTAAATTCTGCTGTATATATTGTAACAAGTAATTCTACTAATTGCATGCGACAATATAGTAATTTTGATTAAGCAAACAACATAAATTAATGCCCAATTTTGAGGTGAATTTCTAAATTCTAACATTGATGTCCTTTTTTTTGTGTATTACAATTTTGATGTACTCGTTTTTTATATTGCAACTTTGGTGTAATCCTCTTTTTGAAAAAGCGAAATCACTGTAGTTGATTCCGCTAGTTGATTCCGCTTTTTCAAAAAGATGATTCATAAAATTTTGTACAGTGATTCCGCTTTTTAAAAAAGATGATTATACCAAAATTATAATATAAAAAAAAAGTACACCAATATTAGAAATTCATCCAATTTTGATTTTCAACCTTAGGGCGTGTTTGATAGAGTAGATTAGGGTCATTTACGAAATTTAATTCCACTCGATTTTATGTTTGATATCACATATTAAATATTTTTTACTGGTCATAGATTAGTAGGGTTTTTGAATCCTAGAGGGTACGTGTGAATTGTGATTATGGGAGATTAGTCTTTTTTTGCCTCAATAAAATTTATACATGCTTTATTTTCACCCAAAAAAACAACTCATTATTGATCTTCATTATCAAGCACATTAATAACTAACGCTAACTAGAACAAAATTCGCCATTTGAGTCTATCAAACGCAACATTAACTTGTTTTAACACAATTTTGTTTAACTCATCAATACTACACAAGTTGATATTACATAATCTTACTTATCAAATACGCCCAAGCGAATTAAAGAGTTCTAGTGTGTTGTTTTGGGTTGCAATTCCAATGAAATATATTTTTGGAGAAGTCTGTAGCACTATTACAGTGTTATATATACAACTATTTATCGTCATTGGTTCTAGGGGTGGGCGTTTGGGTCGGAGAATTCGGGATCTGTCCCGATCCAATCGGGTATTTCTCAATCGGGACGAATATCCGATCCCGACACCAAATTTCAGGATCGAGACCGGGGAGTAATTTGATACGCGATTGGGGAATTCGGGTACCCAAATTCCCCGAAGTATTAAAAAAAATAATAAAATTATATTATATAATTTATATAATATATTTAATATTATTGGGTTGTAAATTATAAATAAGTTATTAACTTATGAGTTATTTGACTAATCACAAAAACTTTACTGTTTAAAAGTTAAAAGAACAATTGGGCTGATAACAGTTTTATTCTGTAATTAACTAATGAAATTGATGGAATTTGATGCATTTTATCCTGTAATGATAATTTTAAAAATTGATGAAAATATGAAATTGGATAATTTGCGGCAACAATGTTTGCTAAACAACTGAAAAATGCCAAAATGTATTTTTTGGATTATTTAATATTTATATAATTAACTAAATAATATTTTCAAAAATATATAAAGAAGGGGAAAAAATTAAAAATTATGTCGGGCTCCCTGAGCCTGAGCCTGAGCCCGACCACATCCCAAATCCCGAACTCCCTGACTAGTCGGGTACCCGATATTTTCGGGACAGGATCGGGTACCCAAAATTTTATCCCAATCCCAAACTCCTCGTCTTGACCCCACCCCTAATTGCTTCAATCGGGAGAAAAAAAAAAAAAACTATAAAATAATATTATTAAAATTATACTATTTTCTCATAAACTGGAAATTTAAGGTATATAAATATAGGATGTCTTACTTAAATAGTAAATTGCATATAATTTAAGAGTGAAATCTTAAATTTAGGGATAACTGCATTAGAATTACATTAAAAAATGTTGGCATTAATTATCAGAGGGAAACTTTACTTCATCCTAAATCAATAGTATGAAAGCGATAATTGATACAACCGCTTTTTACTTTAATTTAATAATAATAATAATAATTAGACAACTTTGCATCTTTTGCTAAATAAGTGATTCTTTGTCCCCTTTAAGGTATAAAACAGCAAGCCTTCAACATATTCCTCGTGGGGATGCATCTTTAGATTTCAATTATTATTATTTTTTAATTGTTTAACCTCTATCCGATTCCAATTGAGAAAATAAAAACCTAAAAGGAGTCAAATATAACGGGCAATGACTCACTAATATACCAAAGTGGAGGGTCATAAATCAAGCAAAGTATTGTATCGAGAAGATTACCGTTTTCGTCCCATAAAATAATTAGTTTTAATCGAGTAAGTACTGGATTATTTTCTTAATGAAGTTAGGAAATAATATAATGTTGCATGTTCGATGATTCAATTTTTACGGAATTTTTTTCTTGATTAAGTTAGGAAATAATAATATCAACAAAGGAAAATATATTATATCCTAATAAATTGCAAATTGTTACCTCTAGTTAATGCAATATGAGTCACGCTCACACGTTATTCATGTTTCTTTGTCATTTCCGATTGAAAAAAATGCATTACGAGATGATATTCGAAAATAAATAGTAAAATAAATTGAAAATTCAATGATAATAAAAAAGATATTATACTACGAGACAGAAAACGGTAATTTTCTCAATATATATATTAGAAATTTATAATTATTGAGTTGAAGTTTAAACTAACCTAACTTGGGATCTGACTCATGTTAGCGCGACTTATTTTAACTCTTTCACCTTATTATTACACTTTATCATTCTATTTGTGATTACTAGGTTGGTGATCATAAACATTGCTGGTATGTGATGTACCTAATTGTCTACATTAGAAGTTTGAATTGGGTCCATGTCAGCTGAATTAATTAAATTAGATCCCTTTCTAATTCACATTAGCGACGTCAGCAGTGCTCTTTACATATAATTAGCTCTTAATGTTATGGATTAGCCTCACAGGTTGAAACTGTTAAATTAAACAAACCTTTCTCGCTTTTGGGTGGGAGAAAAGAATACGAAGCATCACGACAACCCAATTAAGTTCAGGTTATGTGACTGTCCGTCTGTCTAATTAGGCAGACGGCTCCATTTATTTATTTAAAAAGCTTTTTTTATTTTTTTATGCTGTTGTAATTATTATAAAAATTATTCTGCTTTGTTGATCTGACCCTCGCATCCCTCCAAGAGTTGCAGTTTTACCAAGCTTTTTTTGCAAATATAATTTTTTTTTTTTTGGTTTGATGGCGTACTAATAGAATTTATATATATATATATCTAAAAAGGTATTTCATCATGTTAAATTTCCGTCTGCTGATGTATTGGAAAATTAATCGGAGAAACACTCAAATGCTTGTTTATTATGGGCAGGCCCAGTGAGAAAATAATAAAACGAAGAACTAGGTTGGAATTACCGAAACGAATTTCAGCATTCATTTATCGTCCAACCACCTATCTATATCTGAAAATATATATCCGTTGTTCAATAATTTTTTGGTATGTATTTGTTCTTATGGAATTACGAAATTCAAGTATCCACGTGTTAAGTCCATCATAATTCCAAGTAATAGTAGTACAGTATAACCTCGATGAATTAATAACCTCGCTAAAATAATAATTTTCTTCGGTCCCGAGTCGGGATCAACGTGGTAAATTAATAATTCGCTAAATTTAAAAGATAATACAAAAAAAAAAAAAAAAAAAATTCATATAGGTCCCATTTGATATATAAATTAATAATTCATCTGTATCAAAATATTTCATACATAATACATAAGTAAACTAAACAGGTTTCTGAAAATATGAATCTAATGTTGTTTGTTTCTTCTTGAAATCAATATCACCTTGAATCTCATCTCTAACTCTTCTTATTGCATTAAGAATATCAAGTGATTTATACTCACACAGTTCTCTACGCATACCATCAGTCATGGTTGATTTTTTAACACCTTTGAGATGAGAAGCCATTTTTTTTGTTTTTTGATTTGAAGACTTGCATAATATATCTATTTATATAGTAACTTAGTTAATGTATGTACGTGTAACTACATTAATAATTGAGTGGATTTATACATTTTAATGAATGTAGGTACATGTAACTACATTAATAACTAAGTAGATTTATATATTTTATTAAGATATATATAGAATATTGAAAATGTATCAGCAAAAATACATGAATTTGGTTAAGTATGCATAATTAATAGTCGATGTACAAATTAGTTTTCACGTATACCTAGGTACATTCATAATATGGACACAAAAAGTATATAATTTATAAATTAATAATTATTCATTTATACGATTAATTAATACCTCGCTAAATTAATAAAATTTGACGGTCCCAACAGTATTAATTTATCGAGGTTATACTGTACGTTGTTTCGTTTCATGTTTCTTTTGTAAAAAACTAGAATTTAAATAAGCAAAGAAGTTTATAATGCATTTTGAAGTTAGAAAAGTTTTTTTTTTAAAAAAAATTGGGATCTTAGAGGGTATTTAGTATATATATTTTTTCTTTTAGCATAATCTATGCTATTATATTAAGCGAGATATCATTTGGTGCCATGAACTCTTTTTTTTTTTTTTTTAATATAAATTATAGCCATATCTTTTTACAGTGTTATGCTTAAACTCTTCAATATTCACGGGACTCTTAAATTCTTTTCTTTTTTATTTATATTTTTTTTCCCTCAATTTAAATTATCTTATTTAATATTTTCATCATAAAATTACAACTATATTAAAAATAATTATAAATCAAATAATAATATGAAATTATTATTATTATTATTTTATTTTATTTTTTTGCACACGCTGTGTAGAATTGCTAGTTACTAATTAATAATGGATATAATTAAAGTTGGTTTGACTAAAGGTAAATTGGTGAAAAGTAATAAGTAATAACTAATGCTATGATCGTACCGAACTACCACCCCATGTGGAGGCCAATTCGGTCGGATTGAAACATTAGGTATTTCTTTTTGCAGCCAAGCCACTCCTCTTACTCCTTTTTCCACTTCAACCCCACCTCTTATTTTGTTTATATTTTTTATCCCTATTGATGCTGATTGCTGAAGTGGGATGCCCCACTTAGTTTGGTTAAATTTCTATCATATCTATATCTTCTAGGAAAATTTTGCATTCACAATCCCTCAAGAACTTAGTTAATTAAATATAATTAATTTTATCATTTTTAAATTTTATGATTTCTTTTTTATTTGATGTGGTCCGACCCATCAGCCTAATAACTGATACACACGTAAACCCAAGGTTCAGTTCGAATAAAAGAATAAGGTCAAACCCGATAATGTTGAATACTAATGAAGATTGAATACATATGGATGTGGGATAGCTCGTAAAATCAGCTCATCATCTTGAATCTCTGTTAAGAAAGGGATTTACCCGTGACAGGACTATGCAGAGTGCCTCTTAAGATACAAAAGCTAAACAAATTTAAGATAAATGAAATCACGGTGAGAGATTAAAAAAAGAAAGAAAATAAGAGCGTTTTTAAAAAGCCATAGCAAATACACACTTTGACAGAGGGTGAATGAAGTAAATAAAGAGTGAAACAAGGTAGCAAATAAAGAGTTTGACAGGTAAGAACAAGGTATATAAATGTGTTGAAATTTAGGCTATTGGATAGTGAAACACTCGACGGAAAGAGTGTACCATTTGAGATTAGTACAATAATCCAGCAATTATTATTGTTTTAACCGTCCAGTCTTCGTTAGATATCGTCTTAAAAATATTAAAAACTGCAAATTGGTTTATAATCCATGTGATGTCAATGATCATGACATTAAATTCGACTTTATTAATCTTAAAATAGATTGCAGTAATGCAAATTACACACCATAAGTACAATAATGGCATGATTATGGAAATTTGGTCCCCATGCCTTACAACTGTAATTTAATTATATCCACAACTATGGATTATTATTCATTTTTCGGTTGGTTTCTCACGCCATTTTTTTATCTGGTTCGGATATTACAAATTCCCATTATAAAGGTGATCCCAAATTACCTAATTTATAATGTCATAATTTGAATATTTAATCTTGTTTAAGGGATATGACGTCTCATATCACTGAATTAATTAAACTTTACATTTAATATTAGGTTATTATTTAACTGTAACTACCGAAGTAGTATGATAATTAGATTATAAGTTAATTTGAACGTTGGATCTTATTTAAGGGATCTGACTTTTTATTTCACTGAATTAGTTGAACTTTATATTACATCAATATTAGGTCATTATTTAATCGCTGCAACTATCGAAGTAACAAGATAATTAGATCAGTTAATTTGCACGTTGGATCTTATTTAAGGGATATGACGTCTTATTTCTCTGAATCAATTCAACTTGACATCAATATTAGGTCATTATTTAACTGTTGCAACTATTAGAGTAACATGGTTATTAACTTTTTAGGAAAATAAGATAAATTTGTAATTAATTCCGACGAAGAATTGTGCCAATGTGGAGACATGCCGTTACATGACAATGATGCTAGCTACAAAATCTTCAAAAATATAAATTATTATTTTTTTTGGTAGAAAAATATAAATTATTTATGCATTTGATAAATAATTTATATTTTGTGGTTGTTAATCTCCGAATAATAGTGACATTAAAACTAATATTCTGCCGGTTAACCAATTATAGTTTTTATTTATTTTATCTTGTCACGCATCACTTGGATTGTCTAAGTTTACTTTTCATTAGTTAAGTAATAGTTAGTACTCAAAATTATAATAAACATATTCCTAATTCCCCTAAGCTTGGTTATTTGACTAATTATATTTAATTTTTACTTGGATTAGTGTTAGCTTACCTATATTATTTAAAAAAAAAAAACAAACTCTTAATCTGCTCTTTGACTAATTAGATTTATTTTTACTAAATTAATGTTAGCTTACCAACTAACATGGGCAAGAAACAAAATAATTGCTTGATACTATGTTATATGTTTGACAATACAATTAATCAACTTATAAAATCACCATAGAAAGAAACAACGATGGAGCCACGTACAGCTGATGACCCCGATTTTAAATTTATTCCTATATATATAGTGTGAGTAGCGTAACAGCTCCCAAAGTTAATGGGTGTTCGAATGCTCGTGATCCACTAATATCCAAATATAATTTTTGGAATTTAGAATCCTAACACAACCACTAAAAACAAGTTAATTACGTATGATTTGCACTGCTGAATCAAGTAATCAGGTTAATTATTGATTTATGTTACAATAATGTCAAACTAATAATTTTGACCAAAACCCACAATATTAATTAAATCCTTTTGACAAGGATAAGTGGATTAATTCAACAACAACAACAACAATGATGATGATGATCAAGTGAGATCATTAATCAATTATAAAACTAAGCTTAGAGATAATCTTGATCCTGGAAGCATATTCCAATGTCAAATCAATGCATCATTTATAAACCTCCAACTTTGGAGGGCCCTAAAATAAAGATTCAATTTTATTTTATTTTATTTATTGTCTCAGCAATTTGCTAATCACAAACCATACAATTAATTAATGAGTAAATCTCAAGTTAACCATGTGATAACACTGTTAATCAATGTGCTAATCCACCAGCAGTACATGCATAAATCCAACTTCCATTCAAGTGGCTCACAAACTTTTATCACCAGAGCTAAAAGCTATAAGCTATAAGCTATTTTTCTACAAAAGCTAAGAATGTTTATATAATGCATGTTTATAGGTAGGCTGCCAACTTTATGATAAAGCTAATAAAAAAGCTCTTAAGCTGAATTGTGGAGTTAGCTTTTACAGATTAAATAAGCACCCTTCTATAATAAGCATCCAAGGACTACCGCTGTTGGCATTGGATTACATTTAAATTGATGATAATTGGAGCTGCCTATATGTGGTGTCTGTGTGTGTATATATAAGGCAAGATTCTAGCAAGTGATGCTGACGGACCAAATGACGATTGAATTATAGCTTATTTAATCCATAAGCTGCTTTTGGTTAATGATTATTGAAATTTGTATGCTGGCTTCGGTACCGCGTGTGTCGTATAGGTGTGAAAGTCGAAGCGGTTTGGTGAAACCGCAAGTTGCAAACAGTTGGTGGTTTCTTGTGCAGTTGAAAAGGGGTGGTTGCTGAGCTTTTAACTCAGAAGCAAAAGCCCAAAAGCTGCAACTTTTCAGTGAAAATCTTAGATATCAAGGTTGTCGTTGTTATAAGTTGCATCGAGGAATTTAGATGAGTCTAGTCTAAGTTAAGCCGTTTTTCATGCTCGAACTCTACTAATTAAGAGATATAGTATCGAGCTCGAATCTCGTAAGCTTCGATTATTTATGATATACTTACACAGACATCTCCCATGGTTTGACCTAATCACATAAACTTCCCTCGGGTTTAAGAAATTACAACTTCGTGCGGCATGCCTAGGATATAACATGCTATTATAGTCATGAATTGAAAACCAAATGTTGACCAATGACCAGTAAGGGCAAATTGGGTTACTCATAAAATTCGATAAGTCGATAAACATTTATCGTTCGAGGAACTTTTTGTAATATCTAGAACCTCAGGGGAAGTTCGTGTAATTCACCAGACCTCGGGCCATTTTTGTGTAATCCTATTCTTTTGTTAAGTTTATTGTAGTATTTACATTCATATAAGCATATAAATATAATTCTCAAGTATAAAACATTATGAGCAAATTACAAGAATATCTGAACCGAGTTCAGCTTGGAACTTCAACTATACAACCCCGGTTGTTAGCAGATCGGTTCGTCTGCTGTAAACTTCTGCACAAGCCAAAAGCTGCAGCTTATGAAAATCAGATTATGAGGGTGGAGGGGGCAAAGATAGAAGATTACAAGATTAAAAGAAGAGTAAATGTCTCCCTTAAGTTATTGGAAGAACAAATCTGCATTTTATTTAACTCAAAACAGTAACCAAGTCATATTACAAATATTATTCATTGATAGGTAAAGAATGTGATCTTATCAGGAAAACAGTGAATCATGACAAACCTAGGGCAAGATGCACATTTTACATAAACCCTAACGATATTCCTCTCAACCTCCATTATACTCCCGTTGAAACTTCATAAGAAAAAGAGATCGTCAATACCCGTATTAGCTTCTTTTTAAGGCTTAAATGGCGCAAAGACAACCACCGAGTTGTGTCCACCAAAGCCGAATGAGTTAGATATAGCTGCAAAAATGTTGAAATCAAATGGTAAGAAGCTTGCATCACATCATGTCATTATGATACTGTAATATTTTTACATTTTCTTGATTATTTATTTTTCATTTTTTGCCTTGGATGCCCAAACCAAAAAATTAAGGATAAGCAATGACGTAACGTGAGGTTTGGCCGGGCCTACATACATGTCTGTGAGGTTTGAGGAATTACGAAAACTTCCCCTACCAAAGAATACATTTGGATTGATGAATTTGGATGATAACATCCTATTTGTGCTTGTTGACACTCACTGATCAGGGGAAGCTTCGTAATTATTCAAACATCAGGGAAAGTTTGGGTAATTAGGCCACATCTCAAGGCATGTTTGTGCAATTGTACGAAAAACTGATATGCTATCCATTTCCTATTGGATATTGAATCTTCAAGATTTACATTACATAATTTGGACCACAAAATTTTATCCGAAGATTGAGGGCCCGAGGCAAGGCAAAGGTAAGGTCACATACCAACATTTACTTCATGCTGTTTCTTTACATTTGGGACTGTGTCGATGGTGACATCAGGTTCCAAGTCCTGCACATACACATGCAATTAGGATATAACATATGGTACAATGTCATAATTTCAGAAAATTTGTAATATAGTTGTCGTTTTTCTGTACATATTGGTTGATTGTTGGATGCAACCAGCCCGTGTTGATTGCTTTAATTGTTGCTATTGCTTCCAGTCCACCAGCTGCACCGAGGCCATGTCCAATCATTGACTAAATCAGAAAAGTCAAAATAAGCTTAGTATACTCAACCTTAATGATATAAATAACAAACAATCCAATATATATAATGATACAGATATATAGTTTACCTTGGTCCCATTCATTTTCATCCCGGAGGTATTTTTGAAGACTTTCTTGATGGCATTGACTTCAGCCAAATCTCCCGCGAGCGTTGATGTGGCGTGAGCGTTCACATAGTTAACCTATTAAGTAGATATTCCTCAAAACTTTATATCTGAAGTATGATTAATTATGCTGAATCAGGGGGAAAAAAAAATTTAAATTAAACCTCTTCTGGAGCAACTCCGGCATCTTCCAAACTCTTGGTTATGCATGATGAGACTCCAAGACCGTCCGATCGAGGATCAGTCATGTGATGAGCATCACAGGTAACCGCACCTCCTAAGTACTCAGCAACGATATTGGCTCCTCTCCTCATTGCGTGCTCCAAGCTTTCCATGATCTTTCAGAGAGAAAAAATGAACACATATTTTCATATACGTTTAATTACCGCTAAACATCTCAGGTATGGTCTAAATACAACCAATATTCATGTGGTTTAAAAATTACATTTAACCCCTCTGAGGTCTGAAATTATCTTACACTTGGATCCAACTGTTAACCTTTTTAACGGAATTTGCTGATGTCAACATAATATTACAACAAAAATCCTATTTCGCCTTCATGTTTGATAAATATTTGTGCAGCCATGAATCTTTCTTTTGTTTTGTACATATTTTTCGGAGTTGGCGGGATAGGTTGGTTGTTTCCAAAAGTCCGTTTTTAGTTCTTTTTTGTTAATTAAGTATGGACGAATATAACTGGAAGTTCAGGATTTTTTGACATCCCTAAAGTTGAGGGGAGGGTCGTAGATGTAATATATCCATACCTCAGGGGATCTAGCTGTAATTATTCCTACATTACGTAAGACTTATGCATTTAAATGGGAGATAATCCAGTGAGCCACGTACCAGTACACCAGCGCCTTCACCAATGACGAAACCGTCACGATTCTTATCCCACGGCCTCGATGCCTTTTGTGGTTCATCATTTCTTTGAGACAAAGCTCTGCATGCAATAAAACCTCCGACACCGGAAGGAATAACTGCTGCTTCTGTTCCTCCAACAACCATGACTTCAGCATCGCCCCTTCTGATATGATTCGCTGCAGCACAGAAGCAGTAATTTGCAGTAGCGCAGGCAGTCGAGATGGAGTAATTAGGTCCCATTAAGCCAGTGTCTATTGCCAAGAGTGCAGAACCCATGTTAGCAATTGAATAAGGAATGAAAAATGGAGATATTTTCTTGTGTCCCTTTTGTACTAAGGATTCCACTCCACTGCTGAATGCAGAAATTCCTCCCATTCCCGAACCAACCAAAACTCCAATTTTAGACTTGTCCATCTGCAAAACGTGAAAGGACAAATCTTTTTATTTCAATTTAACGGGTATAAGAGGAAGGAATTGAGGTCATGTAATTGGAATTGGAAATGATCCTACTCTATTCAAGAAAAAGGGATAATCACACCGACATGCCCAGAGGATTGGCCTAATTACACAAACTTCCCCTGATGTTTTAGAAATTACAAAAAATTCCCACGGAATGCTATAGAAGTTGGCTTTTTAACACATTCTATTATAGTCAAATTTAAATATTGATCACTAAGTACCGCGGGCAAAATAGGATGAAATAATCAAAATGGATGGATGCAGATGCAATGTCAAATTCTCTGTGTGGGAAGCTTTTGAAAATTCTCAAGCCTCAAGGGAAATTTGTGTAACTATGCCAAACATCAGGGTATGTTAATGTAATTATTTCAAACAAAAATGTCTCAATTTCCAGTCGTACAGTTTTCTTGTTTTTCTGACTTATTTTATAGAAAATGCATGTCTTTCTGCAGATTAACACAGGAGTTGTCAATGCAAACTTTAAATTTCACATAACTATTTGTGGTTTTCTAATCACGTAGGTTTTTTGTCTCACAAACTCTAACTTTAAATTAACTCCATACAATTCTATCAAAAATTTGAAAGTGCTTACAGTATCAAGAACTTCTTTCCCAAGGCCAGCATCATCAAGCGCCCTCCTTCCAGCAACCAAACAATATCTCCAACAATCATCCAAACGGCGGTCGTTTTTCCCATCAATATACCCCTTGGAAGAGAAATCACGAATCTGCCCTGCAAACCTCACGGAGTATTCCGAAGCATCAAAACGGTCTATCAAAGTGATCCCACTCACTCCTTCAAGAAGATTGTTATAAAACGTGTCGATTTCTGTTCCAAAAACCGAAACAAGGCCCATTCCCGTTATCACAATCCTTTTCTTGGGATCAGTTTCTCTCTTCGGAGCTGAAACTGTCGGAGAAGCCATAGCCTTGATTCTCATGCATTTTGCTGATGATAAAAGGTGAGAAAAATTCATCAGCAAAAACGTAAAGCAACACAAAACTACAGGGAAATAACGGATCAAGAAACATCAGAATCAAAACATTTCTTCCTCAAACCTTAGAAGAAACCTTAACTTCAACACAAAAAACCTCAACAAGTTCTCTATCAACAAATTCCATGATCACATCACATAATTTGCAAATGTACCTCAATCAATCTATACACAGCTTGCTTCAATCTAGTCTCCATCAAAATCGAAAATCAAACACATGGGATTCCAAATTCCAAACAACCTCAGAACAAAGATCAAGAATTTTCACATCCTACATTAATAGCATCAAAAGGGACGATCATACTCACATTTACCAGAACTGGAGACAAACCTAGTCGAGCCCACCTGCAATCTTTCAACTCCTCTGAGCCCATTACACAGAAACAACGAAACCCCATTTGATGATTCTTTACCCTTTTTCAAAATCAAACCAGAAGAAGACGCAAAAGCAACGCCAGCCATTACTCCCACACCCCAAACCAAAAACGCTAATTCTCCCCTCTACAGTCACGATTAATCAGCAGTTATATAAGGGTACAGGAGCAGCCATGAAAATGGCTAGAATTAAATACAACAAGAAAAAAAAAAGAGGAAGTTGTACAAAATTGGAGGAGTTAACAAAGAAAGTTTCTTGGAGCAGGGATTTTGTGGGTTGGAGAATCCGCCAACAACAAGCACATTAATTAAAAACAACAAAATGGGACGATGAATGCGAGTCTTGAAAAGGGGTTGGAAAAAATTTGTGAAAAAGAAATCTTTGTTAAACTACTACGAACAACTTGTTGAAGTAGAGGCGGCATGAATGCGTAGCTAATTATTCCTGCGCAAATTTAATTATTCGGTGCGCAAATTTAGCTTGAGCTTAGAGGTGGCCATGGAGGGGTCTGTTTTAATTTCTTGAAATTTAAGGACCAATTTTAATATTTAGCTTTTTTCATACATGCAAATTACAGAAACAAAAAATAAATGTCTTGGATATTCTTGGGCTCTGTCTATATAAAGTACACTGTACATGCATGAGGAAAATATTTACTATATATAGATAATTTCAAGGTTAGAGTTTACTCAATGTTAGTCAATATACATATATGGTAAAAAGTAAAAAATATATATTACACACGTAATGTAGTATTAAAATTGGGGTGACAAACAACTGATGATTTCCGTCGTGATTGATACTGTATGTCTCTATTTATAAACAAAAATAATTGTTGGAACTAAGAAGTTTAAAAATTTAACATGGGACTTGCATATAAATATTCTCATATCTGTCCTGAAAGAATTGAGAGAAGCTTATATTATTCTTAAAAAATTGGTTTTTGTTCATTTATTTGTCCTTTAGTTTTATGCTTATTAAAATCATATTTGACTGACAAAGAGAAATGAGAGAGTGTATTTGCATGCTGGGCCTGTTAGCTGTTTGGGCGTAAAGTAATGACTAAGTTGATTTACCCATAACCCACTTGTTCATGGGCCTATTCCATAATTTCTTAAAACAGGCCCAATTTCTGATAAAATCAATTGCAAATTATAATTATATCAAATAAGGAATTTGTTTGGTCAAATATACCATTTTAGATATTTTAAAAAGAATAAAAAATTTTACATTGAATCAAAATTGAACTTATTTGGGTCAAATATACCTTTCCTGTACTATATAGTATGGGTAAATATAAAACCATTCATCAACTCAATCAGTAGGTTTCATGTTTAAGGTTTAAATAAGACAAGTTAGAATGATATTTTTCATAGAGTGATATTCTAATTTAATTAGGATTCATAATTTTATCACACAAAACCAATCGATAAAATTTGGAAGCTGAAAATTTTAAAATTTTATTAATTAAATGGTAATGACGCATGTGTTCATTGCATTTTGCAACCATTCATAATTAGCGAAACCGTGGAAATTTTAAACTACTACTACTTATTATTATTATTATTATTATTATTATTATTATTATAGTTAAAACTTAAATGGGCGTTGAATTAGAATATGATACCACTGGTCCAAAGAATGATCAAATCAATTTTATTGCACTATAAATCTATAATTAAGACTTTATACAATTAATATTTTTGAGGAAAAAGTCTCTCTTGGTTGGTTCCTCTCTCATGCTTTCCAAGTCAAAACTGTACCACTTGCGCCACGACCACGAGTTCTGGAGAAATAAACGTTTCTTTTTGTTTTTTTGGTGCAGAGAAATAAACGTTTTTTAAGATGATTAAATTACAGGATATATATGGCCTAATTATATACATTTTATTAATTTTGAAATTTACAAAAATTACTTCCGTCATGCTTTAATGTTAGCCTAATGCATTTTGTATTAAATTTAATATTCATTTTGATAAGTATCAAGAGTAAAATATGTTATTTACAAAAAATTAGAGATGACATTGATAAAATTCATTAAATTTGATAGGAACATAATGAGAAGGGTACTATTATTAGGTGCAGCGCTATATTAACTGAATCATAGATTTTGTGTTTTATTTGGATACACACCAAAAACTTTACATATTCTGATCAAACTCAATCTATATAAATGGATTATAAAAAAATAATAATAAACCACGCGGTCAATTCCATCAACTAACAAATTTTTTGCGAAAATCGGACATAAATTGTAAAATTTTAGAATTTATAGAACTAAATTGCAAAATTCGAAACGAACAGGACAAAATTTGCCAAAATTACAAACTTACAGGATTTAATTACAAAATTTAAAACGGACAAGACTAAATTATCAAAATTATAAATTTATAGGACCAAATTTACATTTTTACCTAATAAAAATGAGAAGGGTATTTTCATTCTCAAACCTTATGAAGGTTTATGTTGTCCAGACCTAATATCCAAATTCTCAAGATAATTATTAAAAATAATTATATTTGACAATTAGGCATTTAAGTCTAGTTATAATGTAATTCATTTTGTTAGAATTTGAGCGTGTGCTGGTATCAACAACACTGATTTGTACCAGTCAGCACAACAAATATAAAGAATTTAAGTACGAGAAGATTTAGAGAGGTTTGGCCTCCAAGGTTGTGTAAAATACGAACCAAGAAGAGTAATCCTCTATCTAAAGTTGTTAAACTTAGTATTTTGAAGAGAATATCCATTAAAGATAAGACACGAAGGTCTGATATACAATACAAAGCAACATTGGAACGCTCGGTACCGGCACCAAAGGTCAAGCCACACATTAGCGCCTGGTACTACTAATACCTCGGTCAAGTTCCAGAACTCAGCTCAATCACTCATCTCCATACTACATTACAAGCCTAACAATTAGGAGAATACACCATCTCCATGTGCTTCCAACAACTACTGCAATGTAGGAGGATGAAACTTTATTACATGAGTTATATATTTCAAATGATCAGTCAAAGGTCTTTATATTATTATATAGAGCTACAAAATGTGGCAGTTGAGAATTTGAATTTCAAGATTTGAACCACAGCTTTGTTCCAGCTATCACCAACTTTCCCTCTTCACAAACCTGAAATGAAGACTTGAAATCAAGAGCTCAATGGTAATAATAAGTTAATTAAAATAGTCCAAACTTTTAATTGAAATTTGTGCAAACTAATATTTGTTTTGTCATCCTTCAAAACATATAAGCCCCTGTTTGTTCCAGTGAGGTTCCAGGGCTAACACATTTAGATCGAGAAATTACATTTAGTCCCTAATTTTTTGGAACCGTTTGTAATATGTGACGTCCATTAGGGTTCATTATGTTATGTTATTCCAAAAATACCCCTATTTTTTTTTCTTTTTTTAATTTGATTTGTGACTCCGGGGACTGTATTGTTAAATTTATAATTTATAAGGATCATTTTATTTATATTTGTAAACTTTTGGAATAATTTTATAATTTTGGCCATATATTTAATTTAACAATCATACAAACTTTTAAAGATATAAATGTACTTCTATGAGTTTTGTTAGGACCTCAAAACCAAACAGGATTTACAGATATTAAAATATAATTTCTAATTTAAATAAACTATATTATAATTCCGTCTAAATATAAGAAAGTAAGATATAAATCGCCCCTAATTATTATTTTTTGTTTTGTACACTTGATTGACTCTTGGGTTTTGTTCAAGTCTTTATAGGGTTGTTCAGAACTTCAGATAATACTTGTTTGCACTAAAAATCCGTGTTAATTGATTTTTAGTCAATACCGAATAGATAATACAAATTATTTGAAAATTCAAGTAAAAGTGGGTCTTCAATCTTCAGATCCTCTGATTCTTCCTTTAAACTTAAAGTTGTTGAATCTTCAAATGGTCTTTGATGGATTTGGTGATTTGATCTTCTTCAACTTTGAATTAGACTTGAAATAACGTTAATTCGCAGGTCTTTCGACTTGTTTAAGAATCAAACGCCGGATTTTGGAGAATTCCGCCAAGAACGCCGATGAACTCGTTGGTAATTCCGTGAATTTAACTTGAATATAACGCCGATTCGCCGGTATAATGCCTTGATAACGGATCAAACGCCTTGATTTGGTAACTTCGGGGAAGAAAGGTTTTTAGCCTTTCTTAAACTTATAGAGAGGTTTTTAGCCTCTTGAACTTGTAGAAATGTTTTTAGCCTCTTGAACTTGTAGAAAGGTTTTTAGCCTTTATTGAATTCGTGTAGTGTGTTGAATGAACAACCCATGACCTCTTTATATAGGCATAGGATTCAAGACTTGTTGCTCAAGTTAAAGTTTATTTAATAATTATCTCTTTATATTTTTATTTTTTAAAGAGGTAATATCAAATAAGACTTGAATTTGATTGGTTGGTGTGATGCAATACGTCACATGTCGCCATATGATTTGTCTTGGCTTTCTTTGACTGCAAGACTTGATTTGATTGGTCAAAACATATCTGTAGCACCCGAGCGTAAGGTACCACATCCCCCGCACCGAGACCCGACCCGTATATGAAATGGAAGTCCATACACGTGCCAAATCTACGGCGAACGGGGACACAACACACACGCTATGCTAGGCGGGACTAACCCTTAAACCAATCAGTGCAGGAATCATAAAATCAGAGTTAAAGAAAATTCGCGGAAGCAAGAACTACATAGCGAATATACGATGAGCTAACAAGCTCCAAAAAAAAGATATACAAGGGCATTCAAATATGCAACGGCACTCACGGCCTACAAAATCAAAACGCTCCAATCGATAACAGGATCAAATACAAAAGTAGCAATAAGAGTATGAATATGAGACTGAAAAGAGGTGCTAAACATAAATGCAAGACCTAGACGACTTGTATTCCCGCCTAGCACTCCTATACCTGCACAAAACAGCTGAAAACAACCGGGTTCAGTCTAAAAGAGACTGGTGGGTATAAAAACGGGGCATAAGGTATATAATATCGCATAAATTAAACACATACATGCAAGCCCTAATCCCGTGTGAAGTTTGAAAGGAATTTACCAAGTGGTTAAAACAGAAAGGAAACATCAACGGGATTACGACGTCCATTTTCATTCATAATTGTTCATAAGGGTTAAGCTCGGCGAGTGAGCGTGCACAATCTCCAACCTTCTCCTCGTGTAATCATATTATAATTAGTGGTTATCATACATATCTTTCGTGCACATACATAAATGATCATAATCATACATATACACCTTCTTCCTCCGGGTTGGTGGTGGGTTTGCAAGGCCCGACCACCCGATCTTTGACCAAAAGGGGTTACATGACTCCCCAGATGGCACTCAGCTCCCTTTCCCCGCCAATCTCCTGACGAGGTCCAGTACCGCTGTTAAATAGTGGGACTAGTATATGGGATCCCCGTCAGCCCTTGCTTCCTCGGTTAGCCACATATACTAAGTCCCGGGGCCCCTTCCGTAATAAATAATAAATGTGTCTCGCCAAAACATAAGGTAGGGTTTCATAAATAAAAGGGGTCATACGTTTGAAATCATTTACCCAAAATGACTCGATTGATATAAATATATTATTTTGGCTTAAACTTGGCACATAAGGGATTTATAAGGTTGTTTTAACTAATAGAAGAAAAACCCACCTTTACCAAAGCAAAATAAGGCACAAGCGTCTCAATGCTCGTCCTCGCCTCCGACCAAACCCGAATCTGAGCAAAAGAAAAGGTATGAGACGCAATGACCACACATGACGCTCGGCCATGACGTGAATATGACATGAATGCATAAATGATCATGTTATATCATAAAAATGTTCATGTGCACGATTAATAAATTTAAAACATATACTCATGCATTCGTTCATACATTTCATTCAATTTCATAAGTTCATAAATTCATATAAATTCCATAAATTCATAAATTCATATAATTTTCATAAATTTACAATATTCATAAATTCATAATTTCATAATTTCATATATTCATAACATTCAAAACATTTAAAGTGCATATCAATTAATCTAAAATTCATTTAAGAAGCATAACACATATTATTCCAATTCACATTTAGGGATAAAATAAATAATTGAAACGTTCAAACAAAAGTCGATAATTAAATATGCGAAATGGAAATCAATTAATTTCAAGAATTAAATTAAATCAAATAATATTAAATCATATAATAAATATACATAATATATATAATAAACATACATATTATATAATATAACAAATATACACATTACCTATATATACATACCTCACGTACACACTCACACACACATGCATGCATATATATACTACATGCATGCAAATATATATTTATATATAATATAACAATATTATATAATACATGTAATTTACATATGTATATATATTACACAATCAACACACACCACACAGACATATATATATACACGCACACACTTCATACAACCCATGCATGCAACTCACGCACACAATACACAATCATGCATGCAATCTTACTCACACACATATGCATATATGCATACAATCATACAACCAAGCATGCAGGGAATAAGAACAGCAGCAGCAGCAGTAGCAGTAGCAATAGCAGTCCCAGAAAGCAGCAAAGAAATCCAGAAAACGGGGTGACACCCCCGTGTCACCCTCCAAGCTTAGGCCGAGACACGCCCGTGTCTCGGTACAGAAATCCCAGGCCAAGTCTGCACCCCCGTGTCGCGCTGGAAAGGCCAGAAATGGCACGCCCGTGACGTGCCACAGCGGCAGCCTCTAAACGCAGCAGAATCCCAGCAGAAACAGAGCAACCACTCCAAGAAGAAAGAAGGCAACCCAAGCAGCATTACAAGGTACGAAATGAAGCACAAACTCAACATGAACACATACCACAAAGCTACTAAAATAGACAGCAAAAGGAAGAAGGGAAACGCAGCAAATGACAGCAACTTCCAGCGTGAAAAACAGAGCAAGGCGAGAAGGAAAACAGGGCATGCTAGCTCTCCACTCATACGACTCTGATCCGGTCCAAAAAGGTCATCAAATACGCAGCAAAACACCCCATAATCAACAAGTAGATCAGTTCCAAACAAGCTCAAACAAATCATCAACCATACGTGACATACATGTTGGATTTTCTGAAATTTTCATAAGTGATATCTCATATGTATCTCAACAAACATGAAATCAAAGATCATAAATGTTATGAGGGAGTCAAAACAATTAATATCAGGCTTGGAATCGATCAAAACCATAAAGAAACGAGGAAGATCAAGATTTTGTCCAAAAACCTCTATTCTCGGAAAACAGTCCAGAAATGGATGAAACCATGTTCCAACTTGTGAATGAAAAGATGAAAATGCTCAGAATTAATCATATATTACAACCTTAAGCTTACCTTGATGATTGGTTGAAGTTTGAAGAAGATTTGAGCTCCAAAATCTTCAAGGGAAGAAGGGTTACGGGTCTGGAGTGAGAGCAGTAGCTTTGGCTGCGTTTTGGGGATGGTATGAGGGTTAACTCGGTCAAGGCTTGAAATATCTAGATAGATGGTTGAGTTAGGGTTACAAGGAATTAAACCATGGTTAATTTGGTTGTGGTTTGGCCAAGTTATGGATGAATTAGTGTAGCAAGGTCATGTTGATCTCCGTTTCGTTTTTCGGTTGGATTTCGGAGTTTCAAATGAATTAGAAAAAATTATAAGGCTAAGTTTACTAAACTCGAATTTTCGTTACGAGTTCAGCGGAGTTGACGGAACTCGAATCCGAGTTCCCGAGCTCAAGATATTAAATTCGGAACCAAGGGTACGCTAAGTGCTCGTTAGCTCCCGTTTTGGTTCCTCAATTAAAATTTAATTCATTAACATAACAAATGAATTCAAAAACATAAATTGAGTATAAAATCATATTCATAGCACATGTACGTACAACATATTACAAAATCGTGGCAATTTGATATCATATCATATAAGAACGGAGCACAGAATGAACAACATGCATATTCCAAACAATTCATGCATAAATACAGAAAATTCCATGCATAATATATTAACTCCATGCAATTCATGCAACAATTTAATTCTCATGCATAAAGATGATTTGCATGCAAAATTATTAATATGCATGCATAAATAAAATTTCCATGCATAAATATATATATAGTACGTATAAATATATATATACATATATAGAATGATAAAATAATTAATTAAAACATGATTAATTAACATAACATATAATTAGTATAATCATTAAACAATAATAAAATAATTAAACATATATAAATATATATATATCTACGAGACATATATATATAAAATTAATAATATTAAGTTAAAATAATATAATATAATATAATAAAATAATAACAATTATAATAAAATTAAATATAAAACACGTAAAAACAATTAATTCGCGCAATTAGGTAAACACATACGCTTTACCTTTACGTCCGAAAAGTCGGGGCGTTACAATCTCTCCCCCTTAAAAGAATCCGTCCTCGGATTCACTGCTCGCTCGGAACCGACCCGGGGTGAAACCTTTACATCTTATCCTCCGTCTCCCACGTAGTTTCTTCGGTTATCCCACTTCTCCAAAGAATCTTGACTCGTGGAATACGCCGATCTCAAGTCCCTGAAGTTTTCGATCCAGTAACTTAATCGGCTTCTGAACGAAGGTGAGATCCGGTTCTAATTCCACTTCTTCAACCGATAGAACCTCGAACTCATCTCGAGAATACTTTCGGAGCAAGTGTTTTAATTTCCCTCCTCGTCCAATCCTTGAGAATCCTCTTCGTGGGAAAGCCTTTAGGAAAACCTTATCTCCAATCTCAACCTCCAATTTCTTCCTCCGTAGACCTGCATAAATCTTTTGTTGATCCTAAGCGGCCTTCATCCGTTGTCTAATTATCTGAACCTTATCAATAGCCTCTTGTACAGCCTTAGAGGGTTTTTCCTTCTTTTCCCCTCTTTTAATCCCTTCTTGCTTGGTCTAATTCCATTCCTCCAAGTCCAAGAACAACGGAAATCGATATACGCGTCCATAAGGAGCTTCATAAGGGACCATTTCAATCGAGGCTTGATAGCTATTGCTGAAAGAAAACTCGATTAACGGCAATTGCTCATTCCATGAGCTTTGAAAGTCCAATGCACATGCTCTCAACAGATCCTCCAGCTACTTAATCAATCTTTCTGATTATCCGTCGGTCGGAGGATGGAAAGCTGTGCTGAAATGAAGCCTTGTTCCCAAACACCTCTGTAATTCTTGCCATATCCTGGAAGTAAACCTGGGATCCCGATTCGAGACAATACTAACAAGTACACCCTGGAGCCTGATAATCTCATCATTGTATCTCTTAGCCAACTTACTCACTTATTGGACATTCTGGTTGCTAGAAAATGAGCGGATTCGTCAACCTGTCCACGATAACTCAAATTCCATCAAAACCTCCTCTCACTCTTGAAAATCCTGAAACAAAGTCCATAGAATGTTCCCACTTCCTATCCGGGATAGGCAATGATCGAAGTATTCCCGATGGCTTTTGATGTTCTGCCTTAATCACTTGACAAGTCACGCAGTGTTTCACAAAGTTAATAACATCCTGTTCTCATCCATTCCATCAATAAAATTCGCTTAAGATCCTTATACCTCTTGTTCCTTCCGGGATGTAACAAATACCCTGACCGATGGGTTTCCTCAAGAATAATCCTGTTTAATTCTTTCGGGACAACAACCCTATTCTTGAATCTTGGAAGTCCCGTATCATCAACCCAAACGGACACTCGGAATCAGCTAATTTCTGAACCTCGGGATTAATCCTCTGAGTATCAAATAGCCTCTGTTTAAGATCTGGTCGAACCGTAATACTCCGAATACTAGTCCTCAGTCTGAACAACTCATTCTCATCTCCAATTGCCACTTTCACTTCGGACACACTAGTTTTCCTACTAAGTGCATTCACGACCAAATTGGCTTTGTCGGGATGGTATCGGATTGTACCCTCAATCCGCCAAAAGTTCCATTCAACGTCGTTGTCCCTTGTTCAATTCCTTATGTGAGAATAAGTATTGGAGACTTTTGTAATTAGGAAAGACCTCGAACGAAATTCCATGGAGATAGTGTCTCAGCTTACCCAAAGCAAAGATCACTGCCACAACTCCAAATCATGAGTGAGGTAGTCCTGTTCATGCTCTTTCAATTTCCTTGAGGCATAAGTGATTACTCTTCCCTTACAAGATGAAAGCTATCCTCACATGCCTTGTCCCATTCAAACTTAACCACCTTCTTAGTCACTCGGGTTAAAGGAGCTGTAATCTTCGAAAATCCTGTACAAATCTTCGATAGTAGCCTGCCAGACCCAAGAAACTCCTTACTTCTGAAGCATTTCTCGGCTTTGCCATTAAATAACCGGCTCCAACTTAGAAGGGTCTACCTCCAACTTTTCCTTGAAATAATATGATCCAGAAATGCTACCTGATCAAATCAAAACTCGCCTTCGTTAAACTTAACATACAATCCGATGCCCTTTAAGGTATCCAACACAATCCTGAGATGCCTGGCCTAATCTTCCGGAGTTCTCGAATAAACCAAGATGTCATCGATGAAGATTACCACAACTTATCCTTCCGTCATAACTGAACACTCCCGAACTAACTGATCTGTCTGAAGACTACCACCCAGTGGCGAACTCACCAACAACAAGAAGAAAAAGCAAATAACAGGCAAGCACAGAATAGCAACTAAGTCACAAGAAATAAAAGAATGTGTGACACCCGAATCAAAGAGTATATGCATGCTCATGTTATGTATGCATAGGGTACCTTCTACCGCAGCTGTGGGACCAATCTCTGTACCTCGCTCTTCACCTTCGATGGCGTAAGCACGAGCCGGGATCATTGGCCTTTGAACTCGTCGTTGATATTCGGGGTCTTTGTAGGGACAAGTATCCGCCCTATGGTCAGCTTTTCCACATATAAAGCACAAATTCAACCTCCTCCGACAGTTATAATAATTATGAGTTGGTCCTCCACAATGTGTACAAGGAGCTTGAGCCAATCGTGCTTCACTCGGACGTTGTCGATCCCTTGTTGGTGCCACGGGTAGAGCCTTTGGTCGAGTCGGTGCGGCCTTAGAACCTTGTCCTCCAAACCGAGGTTTCTTAAATGGACCCTTAGGAGGCGGACTAGCTTGAATCATCGGCCTCTTTCCCGAATTCGATCCGGAACCTCTTCCCGTAGGAGCTCTAACAACCGGATCCTTCTTCTTTTTGATTTCCTCCCTTTGCGTAGTAGACTGTCGAACTCCAGGTATCCTCTCTACTCGAATCGACCAACCCTCCGAGACGGCATCGTCGATAGAACCAGAAGATCGAGGGGGGTTATAACTCGGAAACACCCCATGAGGATCTCTATTGTCATTATGATTTGGTGGAGGAACTTGTTGTTCTGCCTGTTGCGGTGGGGGAGCTTGAGCCCTCCTATGCTCGACATAGTTGAAAACGGCTTCCATAAAATTCCCTATATCCATCGGTGGTGCTTGTGGTTGGGGTGGAGGCGTAGGGGATCGATCATGATGACGACTATGTCCGGGAGATCTCTTACTATGTTTACGTGGAGGCATCCTGTTCAAGAAACACTAAAATGCATGCTATCTTTAGTCCATGCATGCAAGTGCAATTAATTCGATCAAATTCAAGATTTAAAGCACACAAGCACGTAAACAATGCATATGCAACACATTGACAAGTTGTTCCTAAAGCCGAACGACCTAACTTGACTCAACACGACACTAGAGCCCGGGTTTTGCAACCCTAGGCTCTGATACCACTTAAGGATGTAGCACCCGAGCGTAAGGTACCACATCCCCCGCACCGAGACCCGACCCGTATATGAAATGGAAGTCCATACACGTGCCAAATCTACGGCGAACGGGGACACAACACACACGCTATGCTAGGCGGGACTAACCCTTAAACCAATCAGTGCAGGAATCATAAAATCAGAGTTAAAGAAAATTCGCGGAAGCAAGAACTACATAGCGAATATACGATGAGCTAACAAGCTCCAAAAAAAAGATATACAAGGGCATTCAAATATGCAACGGCACTCACGGCCTACAAAATCAAAACGCTCCAATCGATAACAGGATCAAATACAAAAGTAGCAATAAGAGTATGAATATGAGACTGAAAAGAGGTGCTAAACATAAATGCAAGACCTAGACGACTTGTATTCCCGCCTAGCACTCCTATACCTGCACAAAACAGCTGAAAACAACCGGGTTCAGTCTAAAAGAGACTGGTGGGTATAAAAACGGGGCATAAGGTATATAATATCGCATAAATTAAACACATACATGCAAGCCCTAATCCCGTGTGAAGTTTGAAAGGAATTTACCAAGTGGTTAAAACAGAAAGGAAACATCAACGGGATTACGACGTCCATTTTCATTCATAATTGTTCATAAGGGTTAAGCTCGGCGAGTGAGCGTGCACAATCTCCAACCTTCTCCTCGTGTAATCATATTATAATTAGTGGTTATCATACATATCTTTCGTGCACATACATAAATGATCATAATCATACATATACACCTTCTTCCTCCGGGTTGGTGGTGGGTTTGCAAGGCCCGACCACCCGATCTTTGACCAAAAGGGGTTACATGACTCCCCAGATGGCACTCAGCTCCCTTTCCCCGCCAATCTCCTGACGAGGTCCAGTACCGCTGTTAAATAGTGGGACTAGTATATGGGATCCCCGTCAGCCCTTGCTTCCTCGGTTAGCCACATATACTAAGTCCCGGGGCCCCTTCCGTAATAAATAATAAATGTGTCTCGCCAAAACATAAGGTAGGGTTTCATAAATAAAAGGGGTCATACGTTTGAAATCATTTACCCAAAATGACTCGATTGATATAAATATATTATTTTGGCTTAAACTTGGCACATAAGGGATTTATAAGGTTGTTTTAACTAATAGAAGAAAAACCCACCTTTACCAAAGCAAAATAAGGCACAAGCGTCTCAATGCTCGTCCTCGCCTCCGACCAAACCCGAATCTGAGCAAAAGAAAAGGTATGAGACGCAATGACCACACATGACGCTCGGCCATGACGTGAATATGACATGAATGCATAAATGATCATGTTATATCATAAAAATGTTCATGTGCACGATTAATAAATTTAAAACATATACTCATGCATTCGTTCATACATTTCATTCAATTTCATAAGTTCATAAATTCATATAAATTCCATAAATTCATAAATTCATATAATTTTCATAAATTTACAATATTCATAAATTCATAATTTCATAATTTCATATATTCATAACATTCAAAACATTTAAAGTGCATATCAATTAATCTAAAATTCATTTAAGAAGCATAACACACATTATTCCAATTCACATTTAGGGATAAAATAAATAATTGAAACGTTCAAACAAAAGTCGATAATTAAATATGCGAAATGGAAATCAATTAATTTCAAGAATTAAATTAAATCAAATAATATTAAATCATATAATAAATATACATAATATATATAATAAACATACATATTATATAATATAACAAATATACACATTACCTATATATACATACCTCACGTACACACTCACACACACATGCATGCATATATATACTACATGCATGCAAATATATATTTATATATAATATAACAATATTATATAATACATGTAATTTACATATGTACATATATTACACAATCAACACACACCACACAGACATATATATATACACGCACACACTTCATACAACCCATGCATGCAACTCACGCACACAATACACAATCATGCATGCAATCTTACTCACACACATATGCATATATGCATACAATCATACAACCAAGCATGCAGGGAATAAGAACAGCAGCAGCAGCAGTAGCAGTAGCAATAGCAGTCCCAGAAAGCAGCAAAGAAATCTAGAAAACGGGGTGACACCCCCGTGTCACCCTCCAAGCTTAGGCCGAGACACGCCCGTGTCTCGGTACAGAAATCCCAGGCCAAGTCTGCACCCCCGTGTCGCGCTGGAAAGGCCAGAAATGGCACGCCCGTGACGTGCCACAGCGGCAGCCTCTAAACGCAGCAGAATCCCAGCAGAAACAGAGCAACCACTCCAAGAAGAAAGAAGGCAACCCAAGCAGCATTACAAGGTACGAAATGAAGCACAAACTCAACATGAACACATACCACAAAGCTACTAAAATAGACAGCAAAAGGAAGAAGGGAAACGCAGCAAATGACAGCAACTTCCAGCGTGAAAAACAGAGCAAGGCGAGAAGGAAAACAGGGCATGCTAGCTCTCCACTCATACGACTCTGATCCGGTCCAAAAAGGTCATCAAATACGCAGCAAAACACCCCATAATCAACAAGTAGATCAGTTCCAAACAAGCTCAAACAAATCATCAACCATACGTGACATACATGTTGGATTTTCTGAAATTTTCATAAGTGATATCTCATATGTATCTCAACAAACATGAAATCAAAGATCATAAATGTTATGAGGGAGTCAAAACAATTAATATCAGGCTTGGAATCGATCAAAACCATAAAGAAACGAGGAAGATCAAGATTTTGTCCAAAAACCTCTATTCTCGGAAAACAGTCCAGAAATGGATGAAACCATGTTCCAACTTGTGAATGAAAAGATGAAAATGCTCAGAATTAATCATATATTACAACCTTAAGCTTACCTTGATGATTGGTTGAAGTTTGAAGAAGATTTGAGCTCCAAAATCTTCAAGGGAAGAAGGGTTACGGGTCTGGAGTGAGAGCAGTAGCTTTGGCTGCGTTTTGGGGATGGTATGAGGGTTAACTCGGTCAAGGCTTGAAATATCTAGATAGATGGTTGAGTTAGGGTTACAAGGAATTAAACCATGGTTAATTTGGTTGTGGTTTGGCCAAGTTATGGATGAATTAGTGTAGCAAGGTCATGTTGATCTCCGTTTCGTTTTTCGGTTGGATTTCGGAGTTTCAAATGAATTAGAAAAAATTATAAGGCTAAGTTTACTAAACTCGAATTTTCGTTACGAGTTCAGCGGAGTTGACGGAACTCGAATCCGAGTTCCCGAGCTCAAGATATTAAATTCGGAACCAAGGGTACGCTAAGTGCTCGTTAGCTCCCGTTTTGGTTCCTCAATTAAAATTTAATTCATTAACATAACAAATGAATTCAAAAACATAAATTGAGTATAAAATCATATTCATAGCACATGTACGTACAACATATTACAAAATCGTGGCAATTTGATATCATATCATATAAGAACGGAGCACAGAATGAACAACATGCATATTCCAAACAATTCATGCATAAATACAGAAAATTCCATGCATAATATATTAACTCCATGCAATTCATGCAACAATTTAATTCTCATGCATAAAGATGATTTGCATGCAAAATTATTAATATGCATGCATAAATAAAATTTCCATGCATAAATATATATATAGTACGTATAAATATATATATACATATATAGAATGATAAAATAATTAATTAAAACATGATTAATTAACATAACATATAATTAGTATAATCATTAAACAATAATAAAATAATTAAACATATATAAATATATATATATCTACGAGACATATATATATAAAATTAATAATATTAAGTTAAAATAATATAATATAATATAATAAAATAATAACAATTATAATAAAATTAAATATAAAACACGTAAAAACAATTAATTCGCGCAATTAGGTAAACACATACGCTTTACCTTTACGTCCGAAAAGTCGGGGCGTTACAATATCACTTTGACATGTGTCATCACTTGATTTGTTGATAAAATAAACATTATAATATCAATTTAATTTTAACTATTTAACTTTGAAATTAAATGTAGTATAATTTTAAAATATTAAATAGCAAATCAAATTAATAAACTAAAGTTTATTTATCCGTCTATAAATGCCCCCACTTCAAGGTTCGGCGAAAAACATGCCGAATATTCATGCGAAGGCGGGACTTGAAGTACTCAAATTTATTGGACATAACTTTTTTTTGAAGATGTGACCGAGCTTGAAGTTTAATTCAAGTTGCCTACGTACCCCCTTAAGAGGATCAAGTCATGACGTAGTTCAAATTCTTTTTTTCCAAACTTGTAGACATTTTATACTCATGTCAGGGAGTACACTTGACTTTGGTTTTAAACAGTTTATACTCGTATTTAAGGAGTACTTGGTTTGATTTTAAACAATTTATACTCGTATTAAGGAGTAACTTGAACTTGATTTTAAATAGTTTATACTCGTGTTAAGGAGTGTTGCACTTGAATTTTGGCTTTGAAACAGTTTATACTCGTGTTAAGGAGTGCATTTGAATTTGATTTTAAACAGTTTATACTCGTATTAAGGAGTAACTTGAACTTGATTTTAAATAGTTTATACTCTTATCGAGGAGTACACTTGAACTTGAATTTGAAAACAGTTTATACTCGTGTTAAGGAGTATATTTGACAGTTTATACTATTATCGAGGAGTACACTTGACCTTGAATTTGATTTTGAACAGTTTATACTCGTGTTAAGGAGTAAATTTGCATTTGAATTTGGCTTTGAAACAGTTTATAATCGTATTTAGGAGTAACTTGAATTTGAATTTGATTTTGAACAGTTTATACTCGTGTTAAGGAGTATATTTGACAGTTTATACTCTTATCGAGGAGTAAATACTTGATCTTGAATTTTAGTTGCCCCCAATATTTTCCTGGCGGTCTGTATCCACTTGCTGAATTTGATTTCTTACATGATACTTCTTTTGCCCCTATCGACATCTGATAAAGTTGTGATGCTGGTGGTATTCACTTGTATAGTATCTCCATCGTCAAGGATGATCTTTCCATTATTCACAAGTTCCATGATCTTTTCTTTAATCACAAAACACTTTTCTGTGGGGTGACTAATGACTCGATGATACTTGCAATATTTAGGGTCATCAACCCTTCCACTTTCAGTTGGACGTTTCGGTTTGGGGAGCTCAATCAACTTCTTAGCTAATAGTTCATCAAAGATATCGGGTACATCTGAGTCTAAAAAGGGATATTCTTTTTCTTGATTTCTCGTTGAGAAGTTAACTTCACGATTGATAATAACAAGTTTCAAATCATGAGCACGAGTAGCCAATTCTTCAAAGCTGCGGGGTTTGATTCCTTGTAAGATATAGAGAAGTTCCCAATTCATCCCCTGAATGCACATTTCAACTGCGGATATTTCTGAGAGTTTGTCTTCGCAGTTGAGGCTTAGTGATCGCCAAGGGTTAATGTAATCCACAACGGGTTCATCTTTCCACTGTTTAGCATTGGTGAGTTCAATCATGCTTACTGTACGACGAGTACTGTAAAACCGATTGAGAAATTCTCTCTCCATCTGATCCCAACTGTTGATCGATTCGGGCTCTAAGTCGACGTACCAATCAAACACGTTTCCCTTAAGAGATCGTACGAACTGCTTGACCTAATGATCTCCATATGTCCCCGCGTTGTTGCAAGTTTCTACGAAGTGGGCGACATGTTGCTTCGGGTTGCCTTTGCCCTCGAACTGCTGAAAATTCGGTGGTTGATAACCCATTGGCATTCTTAGGGAGTCGATGCGCTTAGTGTATGGTTTTGCATATGATAGAGAATTCTGATACGAAGCACCATACTGAGCTCGAATCATGTTAGTTATCCTGTCCAGTCTAGCCGCAATCCTCGGACTCCTTCAGTTCAAATCACCGATGGAAAACAAGTGAATTATTTGAAAATTCAAGTAAAAGTGGGTCTTCAATCTTCAGTCATAGTCTCCGCCTCTTCAGTAAAAGGAGTTTCCTTTGATCTAGTTTCTCTAGGGGTTGAGGGAGTTGAACCATCTGATGATTTTGAGTCATGACCGTTAGGGCGACCATGGATCTACGAAAATAACGTTATTCCATCTACCCTACATCAATGTTTTAAGTATCTGAAAGATGGAGAAATCATGAAAGTGGATGCGGATGCAAAACCCTTTACTGATGCGGAATCCCACTTTGTTGATGCCTTTTATCCTGCGTTGGTTGATCTTTTGTTTTGGCTTCAACCTTCTTTTCCTTAGAGAGAATTTTGACAGGTGTTGCCTTCATTGCCATAGATTCCCTTGCAAAAGGCTTGAATTGGGAAAGACGAACCGGTCACCGATTACATCAATCGTTGGCGAGCATTGAGTTTGAATTGCAAGGATAGACTTTCAAAGATATCTGCAATAGAAATGTGTATTCAAGGCATGAATTGGGGATTGCTTTACATCTTACAAGGAATCAAGCCGACCGGTATATTACCTTGATAACGGATCAAACGCCTTGATTTGGTAACTTCGGGGAAGAAAGGTTTTTAGCCTTTCTTGAACTTGTAGAGAAGGTTTTTAGCCTTTCTTGAATTCGTAGAGAGGTTTTTTAGCCTCTTGCACTTGTAGAGAAGTTTTTAGCCTCTTAAACTTGTAGAAAGGTTTTTAGCCTCTTGAACTTGTAGAAAGGTTTTTAGCCTCTTGAACTTGTAGAAAGGTTTTTAGCCTCTTGAACTTATAGAAAAGTTTTTAGCCTTTCTTGAACTTGTGAAGGTAAGAGATGAGAGGAAGATTTGTCCCACTGGGCATGCCAATCTGTTTGCACTAAAAATTCGCGTTTATTGATTTTTAGTCAATATCGAATAAATAATACAAATTATTTAAAAATTCAAGTTAAAGTGGGTCTTCAATCTTCACTTGATTCTCTGATTCTTCCTTCAAATTTAGAGTTGTTGAATCTTCAAACGGTTCTTGATGAATTTGAGGTTTGATCTTCTTCAACTTCAAATTTAGCTTGAATAACGTTAATCCGTAGGTCCTTCGACTTGTTTACGAATCAAACGCCGGATTTCGGAGAATTCCGCCAAGAACGCTTTTGAACTTGTTAGTAACTCTGTAGGTTTAGTTTGAATATAAGGCCGATGTAAACCTTAAGTTCTGATTAAGCAATGGAGAAAGGCTAAATTTAAATACATATGTTTTTAGCCTTAAGTTCTGATACATATTGAATTTAGCCTTTCTGATACTCGTGCCAATTTGTTTGCACTAAAAATTCGTGTTTATTGAATTTTAGTCAATATCGAATAGATAATACAAATTATTTGAGAATTCAAGTAAAAGTGGGTCTTCAATCTTCAATTGAACTTCGAACTTGATTTGTGAAGGCAAGAGATGAGAGGAAGATTTGTCCCACTGGGCGTGCCAATTTGTTTGCACTAAAAATTCGTGTTTATTGAATTTTAGTCAATATCGAATAGATAATACAAATTATTTGAGAATTCAAGTAAAAGTGGGTCTTCAATCTTCAATTTGATCATCTGATTCTTCCTTTGAATTTAAAACCGTTGAATCTTCAAACGCTCCTTGACGGATTTGGTGGTTGATAACCCATTGGCATTCTTAGGGAGTCGATACGCTTAGTGTATGGTTTTGCATATGATAGAGAATTTTGATACGAAGCACCATACTGAGCTCGAATCGTGTTAGTTATCATGTCCTGTAGTTCTTGAACAGATAAAGTGGCGACAGAGTGATTTGTCCATGCAGAGTCGTGTTTTTTAGGAGGAAATTTCACTTGTTTTCCATCGGTGATTTGAACTGAAGGAGTCCGAGGATTGCGGCTAGACTGAACAGAAACGATGACAGATGGAGATCAAGTCGCGCAAATGGCTCAGGCGATAGCTCATCTGCAACAGGCTTTGGAAGAAAAGGATTTCCAAATCGCCCAACTCATGAGCAAACTAGAAAACAACGATCCTGTCCAGTCTAGTCGCAATCCTCGGACTCCTTCAGTTCAAATCACTGATGGAAAACAAGTGAATTTTCCTCCTAAAAAACACGACTCTGCGTGGACAAATCACTCTGTCGCCGCTTTATCTGTTCAAGAACTGCAGGACATGATAACTAACACGATTCGAGCTCAGTATGGTGCTTCGTATCAGAATTCTCTATCATATGCAAAACCATACACTAAGCGCATCGACTCCCTAAGAATGCCAATGGGTTATCAACCACCAAATCCGTCAAGGAGCGTTTGAAGATTCACCAGTTTTAAATTCAAAGGAAGAATCAGAGGATCAAATTGAAGATTGAAGACCCACTTTTACTTGAATTCTCAAATAATTTGTATTATCTATTCGATATTGACTAAAATTCAATAAACACGAATTTTTAGTGCAAACAATACTATTTTTCATTGGCTTGCGTAGTTGAACAAACAAATATTTGACCTGTGACTATTTATCCATTCTTCACAAATAATTAGTTAAAGAATATTTGAAATTGTTTTAATTGTGGTGAAAATCGTAGTTAGGTTAGTGAGGACAATTGTCACAACTTTTATTCAGGCTTAATTCTCTCCATGTCTTACATTTTAAAAACACAAAATAAAATATAATCTTGTTGTATTCCTATCTTACATTTTAGAAAACAAATTAAAAAATTTATCTTGTTAGAGTCAAAGATTATTGATTATATTGTCGTTTTTTGACGACTACGGGAGGGATCGATTTTGATGACCCAAAAACAATTTATAAGAATTTTAATATTTGATATGTATTTGATGTGAAAAATATAAAACTTTTTTATTGTAAGGCAAGCCAACTCTTTAAGCAACTCAGCCAACAGGGGTTGATCAAGTGGTTTGAGGGTTATTTCTCGAAAGCAAAGATCCGGGTTCGAATCCCTCTAACCATTTGAGGTGCGTGTGTTTAAAAAAAAAAAAAACTCTTTAAGCAACTCAAAATTCTTTAAAATGATTAAAATTATTTTCAATCATAGAATCATTCAAAATCTTTTATGCACAATACTTTTTTAAATATTATTTTATCGTATCATATTAGATATCGTATCAAATATTTCTTATCTAAAATCTTAAAGATGAACTGTATTATTATATTCATAATCTGTATTCATTCATTATAACTCAATACCCTTAATCATGATTAAAACTATTTTCAATCGAATAATTCTCTAGAACCAATAACTAAGTTTATTTTCCACCCCAACTTTTATACAAAGAATTATAGAAGCTTTAATTAAGTTTGAACCACACAAACTTAATAGAACAATTATAACAATCTTCACCAAATACACCGAACTACACTATGGAACCTTATTTAGCCTTTCAATAAATATGGAACTCAAAATCAAATTAATCAAACTCTAATGACTAATAGTACCAAAACTGATCAATCATTTTCAACCTTACAAAAAAACCCAAAAATGGAGTACAAACAGTGGATAACCACGTATTAGCATAGGGATTATCCGATTATGTGATCGTAATTATGGTGAACAGACATGATTAGCCGACTTAATTACGAGTCAAAAACATGATCATGACAGGAAGCCCACATCACGAGCCCAACCCTAAAGCCCACCTTCTGACACGTGACAACTATACGACACGTGTGGTGGCGCCTTATCTTAGGTACTAAGGAAAGTTGCAGCTTCTATCCTAAGAATGTACTAGATCTCTTGACCTTCTAGACATTTTAAATTACTATAATAAATATATCTAAAATAAAAAAAAGATAGAAGAAAAATAGCATACAAAGAGATAAATTGTTACCTCTCACGATTTTGAGGGTACATGTATTTAAAAAAAATTGTGTTAAGCATGCGTTTCACAAATAAATCGATTATAAATTTGAATTTTGAAATAATTGCAGAAGCGAAAATAATTATATATAAACAAATCAATTGAGAATTTGAGATATGATTTAAATGTGTTAAATTTTAATAGTACAAACAAAAATCATTATGTATTTTATATATTTTTTCATTCTTTTATTTAAAAATTTTATCACTGTTATTTAATTATTAAACTCTTTATTAATCCTTTTAAACTTATTTACATTTAGCCCCCAAATGAGTTTTTAAATAACAGAACATCCCCACATTTAGATATATTAACATTGGATACCAAGATGAATTTTAAAATTACAAACAATCCCTTTTTCATTAAAAAAATTATTAAAAAACTATTGTATTCATTTAATATCTTGATGTAAGAACTCATTTCATTTAGATATATTAACAGTGGACACCCAAATGAATTTTAAAATTACAAACAACCCCTTTTTCATTAAAAAAATTATTTAAAAACTATTATATTCATTTAATATCTAGATATAAGAACTCATTTTTGGAGTATTTTGTGTTTTAAAAACCTCACTTAGATTAAAATTATCAAAAATCCTAATAGAGAAAGGAGTCATTTATAATTTTAAAATTTATTTGGGTATCTCTTATTATTTAATCTAAATATGGATGTATTTTGTTATTTAAAAACTCATTAAGATATCTATATATTTCAATGGGCAAGAAAGTGACAAAACAAAAATACTTAAGTCTAAAACTAAAGAAAGTAGTGTGAAAAGAGATGAGGGTGAGACAACCATTTAATAAAAAGATCCCATTAATATTTATAATAATTTAGTTTAAACTCCCATAATTTTGACATACAATGAAATATATTACTTTATCTTATCATATCCAGAGACGGGAATCAGAGGGTCTGTGGTGGCTCCCGTCCTTTTAAAATTTGAAAATTTCTAATTTATATATATATATTTGATATATTTATATTTTTATCTCTTAATTTTTTGATATTTTAACTTTTCTCCTAATAAGAAAATTTATTCCTTTATTTTTATATTTTAAATTTTTATCCCCACAATATTAAATCTTGATTCCGTCCCTATTTATATCAAAAATATATTTATTGTATTTATATAGTTAAATCAGTTAAATTAGGGCTAAAATATACGATAATGACAAAATGAAAAACTAAAAGGAAGCACACAACTACTCCACTAGTTGAGTTCACTTTGTCTTGGATAGTCCACGTAAACCTCCCATAACTTTCACAAACCGCGTTTTTTGCCGTCACCACTCTCCTCTTTCTCTCACCTAATTGCAACCCCTCAACAACTTTTATTAAGCACTTATTTTCCTGCTTTTGGCTTTTTCTTCGTTTTCCATTTCCGCTTTTCCTTAGCATACAGTATAAGCATACTTTTCCACACTACCTTTGACAATTCTACACGCTATCCCCCCAACCTCACTCTCTTTCGCTGAAACTTCCAGTTTCCATACCCCATTTATACGCCCTCACCCTCTCTCCACTTTTCTTCACATCCCAGTTTGCACACACCTTTTAATCTCTGCAGTGTTAAGGAATTTTGAGTTTCAACAGCGAAATAAGAGAGGGGTTTGTTTTTTGATTTGATCAAGACCAAAGAAAAGTTCTGTTTTTGAATTTCAAGAAAAATGGAGAACAGCAATCAGTCGTCGTTCTGGCAGTTCAGCGATAATCTCCGCCTCCAGACCAACACCTTGGCCAATCTGTCGCTGAATGATTCCATCTGGAGCACTAATTACGCCGCCAAGCGCCCCGCCGAGGAGCGCCGTAACTTTGACTTCCGCAACGCCGACGCCGCCGGATTGCCGTTCTCCGGCGGTGTTAACGATCTGAAGACCGATTTTAACCTAGGGTTCAGCAACGATGTTTTCAAGGCTCCGATTAACGATAGTATTAACGCTAACCTGAATTATTCCGGATTCGGGTCGGGTTCCGCCGGGTTGAACGGCGGTTTCAATAAGGGGATTTATTCTAGCCCTACTTTTAGCTTTAATAGCTACAGCAAAGGTAAGGGTTTCGCTAATAATGTTGTGGTGAACGGGAAGGTGAACAAGGGCGGTAAGAACGATGAGGAGCATGGAGGGAAGACTGGGAAGAAGAACAAAAACAACAGGGAGAGTAACAAGGATAGCAACGGAAATGGTGAGAAGACGGCGGTGGATAAGAGGTTCAAGACTCTGCCGCCGGCCGAGGCGCTGCCGCGAAACGAGACGATTGGAGGGTATATCTTTGTCTGCAACAATGATACCATGGCGGAGAATCTCAAGAGGCAGCTCTTTGGTGAGTCAATCTGCTGTTTTGCTTTGTGGGTTTATGGTAAAGATGTGATTTTTATTTTTTTGATATGGTGAGATATAGATGGATCTGGATATATATATATGATGAATTTCTGTGAGAAAATCGAATTTTGAAATGAAGTGGTTTGATCTGACGATCCATGGTTTTCATTTCTGTCCTGAAATCATGAGAATTTGGATACTGAGATTGTTTTATCAGGGTTTTGTGATGATGATGTTGGAATGAATGATTGATGATTTCCTGTTTCTGATTTTACCCGTTTGTGTCTCTTCAGGATTGCCTCCTCGTTACCGTGATTCAGTCCGTGCAATAACACCAGGATTACCGCTCTTTCTCTACAATTACTCGACCCACCAACTTCATGGAGTTTTTGAGGTTTGTGTGATTGTATTTCATTATTATGTGATTTTCATACCTTTTTTGAATGGGGAAGTCTGTAAATTATGATGCTTATATCATGTTTGTTTGTTTCAGGCTGCAAGTTTTGGTGGTACTAACATCGACCCCTCGGCTTGGGAGGACAAGAAAAACCCTGGTGAATCACGCTTTCCTGCGCAGGTATGGATGTTGATTTAGATCTCACGAATATGTTTTAATATCTCAATTAGATTTGAGTGATTATTGATTTAATACATGGAGTTCTCTCCTGAGTTTGAGAAATTACACAACCTTCTCCATGTAATTTTCAATATCAGGGGAGGTTTGTGTAATTAGGCTAAACCTTCAGGGTATGCCGGTGTAATTATCCCTGGTTTTGATATCTTCTGTGCCTTCAAGAGCTAAATCAATATATTTCCGTGCAGGTTCGTGTAGTAACAAGGAAAGTCTGTGAGCCTTTGGAAGAGGACTCTTTCAGGCCAATTCTTCACCACTATGACGGCCCCAAATTCCGCCTCGAACTCAATATTCCTGAGGTAGTTCTTCAGTTTTTCACATATGATTTACCAAGATAGATCTCATTCATCTCTTTTTATTAATGTTTGCTAATACTATCCGGTTGATCATTGCAGGCCCTCTCCCTTCTGGACATTTTTGCAGAGACCAATGCTTGAGCATCTTCGAGGCTCGTCGGAATCGAATCGAAACACAATATCGAAATAAAACCAAGAAGCAAAGATGAAACCTAAGTATAGCATGTATGAGAAATACTGAAGGAGAGTAGACTAGTTCTGTTTGTTGTGTAAATATGCAAACGTAAGGATTCATACTGAAACTATGCTGCTGTTGATGTAAGATGGCATTGGCCATTATAAACCAGATATACCCAACTATATATATATGTGTGTATTTAAGTATAATGTTAGTTTAAATTATCCCACTGTTACTCGCATGTAAGAAGTAATGGCTGTTGCCATCGTGTAATTGCTGCTGAATAATAAATTTTGAGGATATTTTCTGGGGAAATTAATGTATTTTGTTCTATATTTCTGACAAGTTCGTATGTTTTACCATGTTCATAGTTCTGGGTTCTCAGTTATTCTGCTCATCTTGTCTCTTTCCAGATTTGTTTACTGATTTCACGAAGGTATCGAATGTATCGGTGCTATCAAGTTTGAAGGGTTAAAGATACTATATTTCTTTAGATTCTCATCTGGAATTCGTCTCTCGCATGAAGTTTTTTGTATTGTAACGTACGGGCAGTATAATTTAATTATTTTGTGTCAGTGTTCAATATTGCGTTGGATATAATACGGTATAATTTGAAGTTGAAACAAATTGACGTTGTAATGTTTATATTGTATTGTAACATTTGAAATATAATATAACAAAATTTGAAATCCAAGTAAACTGGCGTAATAATGTATCTGTATGGAATTGTATTTCTACGGGATGTTTGTATTTGTGTATTATATTTTTGTCTAGATGTGAGTACAGAATGAGTTGTATTTATGAGTAGTGCTTATTGGAGCAGCAGTGAGCAGGAGAATTGCCGACAGATTTCCTGGGGCAATGCTGTTCGGAGCTCCAAACTTTATACTATGTTTGGTTTTATCCATACAACAGAATGAGTCAAAGAACAAAATCAACAACTCAATAAAGGGGTATTATTAACCCTGTGCTGATCATATCCACAAGCAGGATAAGATTTCACATCTATAAACCTCTCTTGTGTTGTAAAACAAGAATTCAGAGGACGTAATGAAATTTTAATATTGCACATTTTAATATTATAATGTTACCGAGCGAATATAGTATATAATAACCTCACGTGGAACATGATAAAATTTAATTTTAATAAGGTTGTATGTTCAAAACCCCCTTGTTTCCACAATATAAGTAAGTACTCATTGAGTTCGAAAGTATTCTAATACCTTAGACCGAAGTTAATTTCTCAAGTCTCAACATAAAATTTTCTAATAATTTTTTTTTTCTTTCTAAAACCCATTTATTTTTTATTATGGAAACTCTCTCGATTATAGAATAAAATTACATTTTCAGACACTCAAACACAATAGGTTTAATTGAATTCACACATCATCAAAATCATTCAACCATGCCGCTTTGTTTTGACAAAACCCTAATTTTGCAATCTTTTGCTCTTGATTTAAGAGATTAATATATTTAATTGAATGTGATAATTAAAAAAAAAAGTGAAACCACAAAAATCATAATAGACAACAAATAATGAAGGTGATAATTAAAGTGCTATAATATATTTATTATTGCGGTTGGGGCGGATGGCCATTGGCCACCAAAACCATCATATTCTAGAAAAACGATCACATTTTTCCGTTCACGGGACAGCATTTTTAATTAAATCATAAAATGGTGGTTGGCCCATTATTATTACCACATTTTTCAAAAGGGGTTTTATTCTTCTTTATTGCATCACGGCTACTAAACAAAATCAAATCAATTTAAAGAATAAATGACTTAGGACTAAGGTTAACAATCTCGTGTCTTTACTTTTCATTATTTTTGTAATAAGTTGTTGAGTCATGTGACTTGGTCAAAATCGGACTAAGAAATCTTCTTATGATGCAATGGCACACCAAATCCTTTTCAAGCTCTCCATACATGAAAATTCATCCATAATGATACTAATAAGACGATACGAATTTAATATAATAATTTTTTTAAAATTTTATTATACATTCAATGTTTGATATAGTATTTGACACGAGTGATGAAAATTAAATAGATGCTAGATGAATTTCATCTTACATTTTATTTACCGTAAAGGTCACAAAATTATAAATTAAGAAAAGGGTATGAAAATTTATGTAGTTTGAATTTATCTTCGAATCTTCATGGATTGATGTCATTTTCTCCTTTTCTTTTTATTGGAATTGCCGCATCAATTTCTCACACGTTTTCTTTCATAAGTCGCGAGGAGATGTGTGACATAGTATCACACAGGTGTATGTCAAGTTAGAATATGTCCAATTCATATAAATGTCTAGAAAATGAATGAATTATGAACGAGTCAATAATTTTTTATATTTTATTATTAGTGAATTTTCACCTTACATCGAGATTCCAAAATATTATATTCAATATATATCTTCAAAGTCACTCGCCTTTATAATTTTCTTTTTTTTTTTATCTATTTGATGGTAATTCTAATTCATCTTCTTTAATCATAAGTTCTTAACTAGTTTATAAACTATTAAAAGAGGTCATAAACTCAACCCAACACTTGATAATATTTATTCAAAATCAAAGATAAAAATTGATTGGTTTTAAATGTGACATCTTGCCATAACCATGCCACCCAGCCCCCAGGCACCCACATAAAGCTTACAAGAATCTAACATTTTTAAAAACGAACTTGTTTTGAATTTAAGTGTAATTTTCAAAACTTATTTGCTGATGTGTTAGTTAAAATGTATCACGATATGAATACCAAAATTTATAAAATGACAATAGGCTCTGGCCAAATTCCAAGAATTGATTTTTACCAATAAATATTGGCACTCGGATGAACCCTCTCCCAATGAAAAAAGAAGAAGAAGAAAAGGATAACCGCGTCATAAATTTCCAAACCATGTACATGTGTGAATATAATTAGTCAGTAAACCAAGATTGTTATCTCAAAATTCAAAAGTAAAGTCCCATCACATATATATATGTATGTCAATTTCAAGTGGGAATCCATGAAAGAGAGAAGTGAGCAAATACGTGTTGTAATATGGGACTCCAATCACACATAATGATATGCCCATTTTGTACCTTACAAGTTACAATTGTCTACTCATGCTTCCACTTTCCACACATAATTGGAACGTTGTTGCTATATCCACTGCCCATACTTTAACGTCATAGCAAACTCCAAATTGAAGATAAAAATAAAAGAATAATAATATTTTTATTATGGGTTCAACACGGATCGAATTACTAAACTATAGCGTGCTTGATGACGCGAATCGCTAAACTACACGAATTAGGGGTGACTAACCCGAAGTGTGATCAGTGTGTTGCACTTGCCCCATTATTTGCTTTCTAGTAGCAAGGTCATATTAAATGTGAATAATTGGGCGTGCAAAATGGTTAAGACTTAAGATTGTTATTAGGGAAATGGGATGGCCCAGATTGGTTGGCCTACTCTTATATGAAATATGTTACAGTAAACATTTTAGGTGATTTTTCTCTTTGTTACTCCCAACGATAATGATTAATTTTCTTGTTAAATTGTAAGTGTTTCATAGATTGAAATAGTTAACTAAATAATTTAAAGATATTGTACACTCAAAGTTTGAGATCAAACTCCTAACATTTGATTAAATATGAATGTGCGGTTACGCTCAACGACACCTCTCTAATTAAATATAAAAATAATGTTTGTATATCATATTCAAGAGTGCAATATTACCCAATACCTATCATCATGGGTTCGAGGTGGTTTGCCTAATGAGGAATATGTATTTTTTGATTTCTTAAGTTTGGTGTACTCCCAATGGATAAACAATTGTGTATTGTGTGGTTTTCCTTTTTATTTCTTAAGAATAATATACGTAAATAATTTGAATCACAAGCAAAAGGGTCCATAGCTCAGTGGTAGAGCATTTGACTGCAGATCAAAAGGGTCCATGGTCAGTTTTCAATTTTTGGGAATAGGATTTCTAGCAGAGAGCTTAAGGAAAGATAAACTTTCTGAAGCAAGTTCAACGGTGGACAGTGGTTTCTCCTTCAGAGGTTTGTCTCACACAACCTAAAGCTAATGTTAGTACGGGGAAAATCAGAAGAAGAATCAGGATTTTTTTTACCTAAGATGTGGAGAAGAAGAAATTCGCCGGAGCAAAGGACTCTTGCTATGGATATGCTTGAAGGAAGTCTGAATGCGTGAAAAAGCTTCCAAGGCCCTGCAAAACCTTATTTATAGGGGAGATGGAGCATGGGTTAGGTTTGGAAATTCAAAAATGCAATCATTTCCCGCCTGGGAAACCCCCCACTTTTGGTAACCGCCTCACGTCTCCCGGAGTCCACGCGCCCACGTTCCCACTCAGCATTAAATGCGGATTTGACAGCATTTAATGCGATGTCAGTTTGTGTCCGTTACAGAAGGCCAGCAGTCTCCTCGAGGGTAATGCCCCGTCCCTCGGATATTTGAAATTCAGGAGTCCTCCTTTATAAATTCTACAGTACGCTCGATGCGATACTACAGAATTTGGGGGGCAAAATGATGAGGCCTGAAAATCACTCTCGAATCAGAGCCGTCCACGTGGCAGTACACCGCTGACTAATACCCTGACGCTCGCCTTGGTGGGCTCATGGGCCTTCACGCCGCTCAATTGCCAGCTAATGTCATCCATCAGCCAGCGGATGACCATTTGGACCAAGGGCCCTAACCAACGGGTTGGGCGCTCGGATAGCGGCCCTCAAGGTTATCCTTCACAGGGAAGCACCCACATGAGGGCCCCACTAGTACGCTCGGTATTCCGACGCTCAAGGGTCATATATCGCGAGGAGGCCATCCGTGCATTCTTCGAGCGTCACCAACGTTCGGGCATGTCCATGCCCCGTTTCGTTGGGTCCGAACCTCGGCAGAAAGAATCTTAGGCCCATCCCCCGCGTAACCCTCGTCAACAACCTCTGACACAAAAGTACTGTGCACCGCGCACCTGACACGCCGTCACCCTTTTCAGGGATGTCATTCTCACTCCACCAAAGTCTGACGCGTGTTAGGGCAACACAGGTTTGGGACCACATGGTCAATTTACCCATCTGCCCCCATCCCTAACATATAAATAGGAGAGAAGCCATGCATTCTCTCCCAAGTGATCATCTGCACAAAAATTGCATACATTGTTCTGGGCATTTTCCACTGAACTTCTCAAGCTTTTCACTCGCCACAGTAACTCTACCTTAGTAGTTTGCACTCTTGGTGTTATCCTAGCTGGAAGAACCCACGCTCAAAAGGAAACCCAGATCCTGAGGCCCTCACGCCTGTGATGGTCTTTCCCTTTTCTTACAAATTCTAAAGTGTTGTTGCATTAGGAAACTCAGATTCTTTGCACCATCATTTTTGGCGCCGTCTGTGGGAAACCATCACCAACTTCTTTGGTATTGCCATTTTCTTCCTCTGAAAGCTAGTTGAAAAATAACACCCAAATCCTAAATCATGGTAACTGCGACAAGATCAGGAGCGTTAAGAGAAAGGGGCTCTCTTCCCCCCGTCAACGAGGAGAACCCAGAAGGCAACGTCCCCGCCGGGGAAGTAAACCCCCCAGCCGCGGGAAACGGGGGCGAGAACACAGAACCCGCAGGGACAAATCTCCCGCTAGGTGGGAACACCGGGGGAGGACCTAGCACCGTTATTCCCCCAGCAGCTTCCTATCCATACTCCGGGATGTATCCCATGGCCATGCCACCTCCAGGGTACCCGTTCATGCAGCCAGGATTGATGCCCGGATTAATGCCGGCGATCCAGCCTTACCAGGTGGGGACTCTGAACCTCCCCACGTCGTTACCAAGGGAGATACAAGGGGTGGAGATGCCCCAAGTCACAGCCCAGCAACTTCAGGCGCTGTATGCACAGTGCGAGAGCCAAGCCGTTCAGAATGCCTGGGAGCATTTTATGGCCGCGTACTTTCCCTCGCAGGCTGGCGCTCGTCTGGCCCCACCACTTGGCGGGCTCCCAGCGCATCCTTTAACGATGGCCCAAAATGCGCTAAGGGCACAGCAACCTCCACCCGCACCGAACCAAGAGCATGAAGCCCCCCCTAGGGTCCCCCAAGAACAACCCATTGTAGGGGATGAAAGGGCCCCTCGAAATGAGGTGGCCGTAGATAATGAAGAGGTCCAGTCAAGGGCCACAAGGAGGGCAAACCGCAGAAATGCCGGCGACCCTCAGCTAGCGGCTGTACAAGACCAAATTCGAGGGCTTCAAAACGTGGTAGAACAGCTCTCTCGAGCGCGGTCTCATGCCCCCCGTGAGGGGGACGAGAGGTCCAAGGCCAGAGACGTTCGACGACCACGTAGCCCCGTTTCCCACCGAAGAAGAGAAGCCAGCTATGAAGACCCCGACGAACGAGATTATCGGATCATGGCGGGCGATTCCCCTCTCGTCGAGGAAGTCCTAATGACCCGCGCAGGGAAGGGTAAAATTCCCTCATCTGTCAACAGATACGATGGAACTACGGATCCATCCGAGCATCTGGACCATTTCGTGCACCTGATGCACCTCTACGACCATCCCGACAACTACTGGGCCAAGGTGTTTGTCACTTCCCTCACAGGAATGGCCCAAGAATGGTACAAAAAGCTCCCCCCACGCTCAATCCGAGGGTACTATGACCTGACGGATGCTTTTGCCAGTCACTTCAATTCGCTGAAAGCACCGGCCCCGGCTGCGACCGCTCTTTATAGCCTGGTCCAAGGGCCGAGCGAGACTCTCCGATCCTTCATGGGGAGGTTCAACAAAGAGATTTTGCTAGTAGAAAAACCCTCGATGGACTTTTTGAGGCACGTGCTGTTCGGTGCCATCAACATGAAGCATTACGTCAGCAAAGAGTTTGTGGAGGAAGTGGCCAAGAAAAAGCCGCGCTCGTTGATGGAAATTCGGGAGATTGCAGACTCTTTCTTTACCCTCGAGGATATGTATATAGCGAGGGAGCGGAAGATGGCAAATGCCCCTCGCCCCACTAGAAACCCCGAGGACAAAGTGGAGCCCAACCGGATTCACCGCCGCAGCCCGATCCCCGCTCGTCGTCATTCCTCTCCCTCGCGGAGGCTCGAGCGTGTCCCCCTCAACCGCCCTATTGCCGAAGTGTATTCTCTGGCGGACCAGAAGCTGTTTAAAAGGCCGCCCAAGCTGAGAGAGACCGAGGCACAGAAGCGCTCGGGAAAATACTGCGCTTTCCACAAGCAGAAGGGGCATGACACTAATGAATGCCGCCACCTGGAGAAGGAAATCCAGCGGCTGATTGCTGGGGGGCACCTCAAAGAGTTTGTGAAGGTGTTAGAAGGGTACGATGAACATTGCGCGGGACGGGCGCTCGAAAGAAGAAGAAGCCGTTCACGCTCCCGAAGCCCTCGTCGACAGCGCCCTGAGACCAGCGAGCGCAATAAAGGGAAGGGGGTGGATATGGAAAACCAGCCCTTCGCGGTCATTCACATGATCGCAGGTGGACCCTCGGGAGGTGACTCCAATGCCTCCCGCCGCCGCCATGTACGGAGCTATAACCAAAGGCCGACACTCCCCCGCTCAGTGCTCTCCGTGGACAGCTCATCGCGCTCAAAGGAGGATGATGTTATAGGGTTTACCGAAAAAGATCTTGAACACATTGTAACACCCTATGAGATAGGAAAAACCTCTGACTGTCCCATGGTGGTTAGTTTAGACGTTCATAACCACACTGTAAAGAGGGTTTTATTTGATAGTGGAAGCTCTGTGAACGTTCTCCCGTATTCAACGTTTCAACAAATGAATATAACAAACATCCCCCTCGAACCTCTCAGAACTGCCCTCGTAGGGTTTGGAGGCTCTGAGATCGTCCCTCGCGGACAGATTCGCTTGGCCACCTCTTTTGGTCGCGCCCCACAGCGAAAAACCCTGAGCGTCCTCTACACCATCGTCGAGGTGGATCTTCCTTACAACATCATCATTGGGCGCCCAGCCCTCGTGGATTTCAAGGCTGTAATTTCCACCTATCATCAAAAGGTCAAGTTCCCAACCCCCGAGGGTACCGGAGAAATTCTGTGCAACGTCAAAGAAGCTTGGGAATGCTATATACTTTCGCTTCGAAGCCACAAGCCCAAACAGTCCGTTCAACCTGGATCTACTAAGAAATCCGTTGATTTCCCAGAGTTAAACGAAGATGGCCCTGAGCGCAAAAGAGCCAAGCTGAACCGAAAGAAGAATAAAAAGAGGACAGCTGGAGACGTTCAGTGCTCGGAGAGTGGGCCACCGGGTGCCGTCGACGGTTCTTCCTCAGAAAACGAGGGTGATGAGCCCAAGAATACACTCACTGGAAAGAAACGAGCGTTAGAAGCACCGAGGCCGGAGGTTCGGATTGAACCCACTGAGGAGTTCTTGACCGTTGAGTTAGAGCCTGGGAATCCGGATAAAACAACCCAGATTGGCTCGAGCCTGGATGGGCCCTCGCAAGTTTTGATGATCGAATTCTTAAGGGAGAATCTAGACGTTTTTGCATGGAAAGCTTCTGATCTCACTGGAATAGATCCGAGCGTCATTGTCCACAGATTGAACGTGGATCCGACCTTCAAGCCCATCAAACAGAAGAAGAGGGACGTTCATGGCTTTAGGAAAAGGGTTATCGAAGAAGAGGTTGGTAAGTTGCTTGATGCTCAGTACATTGAGGAAATCTTGTACCCAGAATGGCTTTGCAATGTGGTGCTCGTCCCCAAGAGCGCCAATAAGTGGCGCATGTGCAACGACTTCACAGATCTTAACAAAGCGTGCCCAAAAGATCATTACCCACTACCGAGGATCGATCAGTTGGTAGATTCTACAGCCGGATGTGAACTCATGAGTATGATGGACGCCTTTCAGGGATATTATCAAATCTTTATGGCGCCCGAGGATCGCCCCAAAACTGCGTTTATTGTGCACTTGGGTGTTTACTGTTTTAAGGTCATGCCCTTCGGGCTCAAAAATGCGGGAGCAACCTATCAACGCCTTGTCAATAGAATGTTCGAGCGCGAAATTGGAAAATCTATGGAAGTATACGTGGATGACATGATAGTCAAAAGTGAGCGCCAACACTCCCATCTGGAGGATCTCAAGCAGACTTTCGATATTCTTCGTCGCTACGGAATGAAGTTAAACCCTTCAAAGTGCACTTTTGGCGTTCGAGGAGGTAAATTCCTGGGATACATGGTTAGTCAACGTGGCATAGAAGCAAACCCTGAGAAGATTAGAGCCATCCTGGACATACCCTCCCCTCGTAATTTGAGAGAGGTCCAGGTGCTCGTGGGAAAGATCATTTCACTAAATAGGTTCATCTCCCGCTCAGCGGATCGGAACTTGCCCTTCTTTAAAATTTTGCGCAACGCTCGAAATTTTTCCTGGAACGAGGATTGCGAAAAGGCCCTACAGAGCATGAAACAGTACTTGACGAGCGCGCCTTTGCTGACCAAACCGGTCCCGGGGGAAAACCTGTTTATCTATCTATCAGTTTCTTTAGAAGCCACAAGCGCTGTTCTCGTAGCAATCCGCGAGCGTAAGCATATGCCGGTGTATTACCTGAGCAAGACTCTACAGGGAGCCGAGAAAAGATATATGGAGATTGAGAAATTTGCTTTTGCGCTCGTTAACGCATCCCGAAGGTTGAGGCCATATTTTCAGGCTCACTCCATCACAGTACTTACAGATCAACCCCTCAAGCAAGTGCTCTCCAAGCCGGATGTTTCGGGAAGGTTGATTAAATGGGCAATCGAACTCAGTCAGTTTGATATCTCCTTCGAGCCTCGCACAGCCATACAGGCTCAGGCAGTGGCCGATCTGTTGGTAGAACGTTTCAATTTGGAGACTGCGCCACAGACGGACGAGGGTTTATGGCTTTTGCACACGGATGGCTCCTCGACCTCACAAGGGGGCGGTGCCGGGGTGACCCTCAGGGATCCCCTAGGAGCAGAAGTTGACTACGCAATCAAGCTGGCGTTTCAAGTCACCAACAACGAAGCTGAATATGAGGCCCTCATCCAAGGGCTCAAGATTGCGCTCCAGAATGGGGCCACTCGTGTCACAGCATACGTTGACTCGCAGTTGATCGCGAGTCAAATTGACGGTAGTTATGAGGCTCGAGAAGCCACCATGGCACGGTATTTATTAAGCGCCAAGGAGGAGATAGCCAAGTTCAAGGAATTCCATCTTTTGCAAGTTCCGAGGGCAGAAAACGAACGCGCTGACGCTCTTTCGAAGTTTGCGTCCGCTCTGGACGGCCACAGTGAACGCGTAGTTACATTTCTGAGAACGGAGGAACCACTGATAAGTAGAGATGAACCCTCGAAAGGGGTGCACATGATTGACCCCTCCGAGCCTTGCTGGCTTGACGAGATAGTCAGATTCCTCCAGGACGGAACTTGCCCGAGCGACAAAGTTGAGGCTCGGAAGATCAAATGTAAAGCCCCTCGCTTCTCGTTAGATGCCGAGGGTCGGTTATTCAAGCGATCCTTCCTAGGACCACCGTTGAGATGTTTGAGACCCTCGCAGGCTAAAGAAGTTTTAGAGCATGTACATAATGGGAGTTGTGGGAACCACTCAGGCGGACGAATCTTGGCAAAGAAAATCTTAAGGAGGGGGTTCTATTGGCCCTCGGTATTGCAGGATGCCATTCAATATTCCAAGAAATGTCCCAAGTGCCAGTTCCATTCCAACACTCCTCAGCTGCCGGCAGCTCAAATGATTCCTATCGATGTTTCCTGGCCCTTCGATCAATGGGGCATTGATATCGTGGGACCTCTCCCAATGGCGGTCGGGCAAAAGAAGTTCGTAGTACTTGCTGTGGATTATTTCACCAAGTGGGCTGAGGCAGAAGCGGTCGCTAAGATAACGTTCAAAGTTGTGAGGGATTTCATTTGGAAAAATATCATTTGCAGATACGGCATCCCGAGGGTGCTCATCTCAGATAACGGATCCCAATTTATCGCTGCAGACACGCGGGATTGGTGCTATGAATTAGGGATCGAACAACGATTCACCTCCGTGGGTCATCCTCAAGCCAATGGTCAAGCAGAAGTGACCAACCGGACCATACTCCAGCATCTGAAAACGATGCTCGAGAGTAAGAAGGGGGAATGGGCTGAGGAACTTCAGGGAGCCCTATGGGCATACCGTACTACTCCGCGAGCGGCAACGGGGGAAACCCCTTATTCCCTCGTGTATGGCTCCGAGGCCATGATACCTGCGGAAATTGCTCAAGAATCCGCACGTGTAGCCTATTTCGAGCCCGCAGCCAACGAGGCCAACCGGGCGCTCGAGTTAGATTTGCTGGATGAGAAGAGGAATGGAGCCTGGGCACGTATTCACAAATACAAAGCAACCGTCGCTCGCCAGTACAATAAACGTGTTAAAGAAAGGACTTTCCAGCTAGGGGACTTGGTCCTCAAAAAAGTTGAAGTCTCCAAACACGTAGGTAAGTTGGACCCTAACTGGGAAGGCCCCTTCAAAGTCATTCAAGTACGAGCGAATAACACCTACTTGCTAGAAACTTTGCAAGGCGAGCGTCTCCCTAGGCCATGGAATGCATGTAACCTTAGAAGGTTCTATGTGTAAACTCCAATTTCTTTGTAACAGCCCGTTCGCGGCATGAAGTGTTTTTCTCTGACGGAAAGAATGTTGTAATCATTTCCGAAAGTGCATCTATATAACAGTAAGTATTTAATGCTTCGTTTTTATCATTTACTTGCTTTCTTATCTTATCCAACGATTCGAGCGACCAAAGGGCTTACTCCGTGTTGAGCATCATCCACGTCGAAAAGCCTATGTGATCCCTCAATCGTTCCAAGGCTACATTGCCCAGGTGTTGATTACCATCCACCTATAACAGTTTGAGCGACTTGTAAGAATAAACCCTTAACATGAGCGCGTCGGACAATGGGGGGCACAACGCTCAACTCACGCCTGCTGAGTGTTCATCGCTCCAGCTCGTGCTCATGAGAGCCCCCTGAGACCCTCATCCAAATGGGTAAAGAGCACGCTCGTAAATAGTGGATGCCGCTGGCACTACGGCTACGCTCGTTTTAACTCTTACTAAGCCAATCCTACTAGCCAAATGTCTACGGCCGACACACCACTAAGTCTTTAGGGATTTCCTAAGTTCAAATTCAAGCCTCAAGGAGAATACAGCCAGGGAATGTTCATTAGGACCACCCTCGCGCCTGTATTTCCTCAAAGGTTTTTTAAGTCCAAATGCATAGTTCATTTCTACTGTGACCAGGGAACCCTCCTAAGGGTCACCCTCGCGCCCATACTTGCAATAAGCCAACCGCCTGACGTCGCGAGCATCTAAACTTAATATGCCTGGTGATGAGTGTCAGAGGACCGTCGTAAAAGACACTCTGGCCTACTTACACACTTATCTCGAACGCTCGCACAACAGACATCAATAATGAAAGCGGTAAGCGCAATGGAATAACGTCATTCATTATTTAAAAGCAAGTAAAACAACATCCAGACGTCATGACATTCAGATATTTAAAAACACAAAGAAGTCCAAGTATGTTAGAAAGTGACAGAGAGGATCCAAAATACTCAGGAAACAAAGGAAGAATTAAATACAAGAATAAAATTGTTCATAAAGGGAAAGAGGCATTCGAGCGGACAAGAGCAAGAAAATGGTAGCCTTGGAAGCTTCATTGGGCCGGAGCGTCAGGCTCAGGAGGGGCGGTCGAGAGGGGAACTGGGGCCAGCACGTTAGCGTCAGAAGTTTGGGCCTCGCCGGGTTCCTCCGCATCCGCCACGTCCATAAGGGTGCCCTCATCTTCTATCAGGAAAGGCTCGGGATCCCTCCGGTTAGCGGCAATAAACTCCCTTTGGAGTGTTTCTACCAATTCCTGATATTCAGGCTCCGCTAGATTATCCGTGGGATCCTCCTCCTGGACCATTGGCTCGCCGTTCTCATCAAGATCCATGCGCAGACGAGCGTCGGAACGAGCGCTTTCCGGGGCCAGCCCAAACCTCACCATCTGCCCAATCGCCTTGTGAAAGAAGCGTCGAGCATTATCGAAGCATTGGATGTTGGCCGCGAACACAAAGGCCTTAGAGCGCACGAACTTCTTCACCGCCTCCCAAGAGACCCTCGCCTCCAAGCCCTGTATTTTGCCTTGCAAATCAGCTAAGGCCTTGTTGGCGGCCTCGTTCTGGCGAGTGCTCTCCGCTAATTGCTCACCCAGTTCCACATTTTGAGTCCTCAACTGGTCTCGCTCATCCTTCAGCTTCCTGTGACGCTCGTCCAGAGTAAGATAGGCCTCGTCCGCCTTCCGAAGGTTCTCCCTCGCCTGATCAAAATCACGTTGGGTGTGTTGGTGTTGCGTGGCGGGCCCGAATCAGAGTGACGGCGCAGCGGAATATAAAAAATTTCGCCATAACCTCGTTATCAAAATATTTCAAAAATATTTTAATAAAGCAACGGAATAAATCGGGCAGCATAACTCTAATATATACAGGCATCGATAACATAATTTTAAATCATCTAGCATATAATCACAATATGCAGATATTAATTTGAGCAGCATAACGGTATTACCGTACTGCAAAATTGGCTATCAACGGCACTTTTCCAGCACCTCGATATCTTCTCGTGAAACCGGCAGAGCTTCCCCGCAATATCCCCGATTAAGAAATTGGAGTGTGGGCTCCGGCAGTATTTCCCTAAATACTTTGAGAAAATATTTTTCAGAAAAACCCTTTTTTCTAAAACCTGAAAATCCCTATTTTCTAATAATTAAGTGGATTATATATTAATTATATAACCACCTAATTAAATATTAATTAATCCTTAATTAGGATTAATTATAAAATTGAGAGAGAAATTTTCGGACAGAACATTTTCAAAGCCAACATTGTTCTGAATTTTGTATTGCTGAAGAATAAACCCAGGCTGCTATTTATAGGCTTAATATTAGGACCCTCGCAGCAATTTCAGCAAAATTGGCGTGCACACCAAGGGCTGCCGGCCAATCCAAGGACGCCACGCAGCAGCTCACGCCGCCACGAGGCCAACGCCGCCCGGCACGCGCGGAACGGAGTCCGCACGCGCCCGCACGCGCCGCCCGTGTGGCGGGTGTGCGTTTGGCGCGTGTGCTGCCCACGGAGGCACGAGCAGCTGCCACGTGGCGAACCGGTCCGGTCCGACCGGCGGTTCGCGGTTCAGACCGGTTCGATAGAGAACCGGTCGGTTCAGGCGGTCTGGCCGATTGCCACGTGGCGAATCTCCATTCGTCCACGTGTCCGGGTCGGTCAAACCTTGACCGACCCTAACCGACCCGAACCCGGACCCGCGTCCTGACCCGGTCCGTTTCAACCCTTGATCCGGACCGTTGACCCGCGTGACTTGGCGCGATCCTGGCCGTCCACGCGGCGTGCCACTTGGCGCCCAGTCAGCGCCACGCGGCGCTGACCCGCTGACGTGGCATGCCACGTCAGCTGCCACGTCAGCAAAAAACCTTTTTTTTTTTTTTTTTTTTTTTTTTTTTGAAAAATTTTATTTTCTCCAAAATAAAATTTCGGGTATTTCCAACTCTTTGGAATTTAATTTATTTTCTCAAAATAAATTACTTGGCTATTTTCAAACACTTTGAAAAATCATTTTTCTCTCTCCTTTTAATATTTTCTCTTTGATCTTCGTTGGGGCTTGCGGGGGGACCTGCAGGACTAATTAATCTTAGCTCCAAACGGGTCAATCTATTATCATCCCATGACAATAATTGATTACCGTTTAACAATATTTAATTCCACTAAATAAATATTGTTGAACTCTAAAATTAATTAAATTATTCACGAATTTCTCGATCTAGAATAATTTTGCATTTTACTCCTCTGTACAGATGTCCATGAAAAATAAATCAATACTACTATCATTTATTTTTCACTTCCAATCTGAAATTTCTTGATTCGCCTTAAGTTCAAATTCCCTGTATGTGAAACACATTCAACATACAACTTCGGTGACGCACACACGAAGTACTTTGGCCAAAGTTTTAATTCGAACCTTTTGCAAATCTATTTCAGGGATATCTTTAAACCTTCCAGCAAGGCTACAGATTCCTTGATCAATATTTCTCTCTAGCACATTTCATGCAATCACCGAACGTACAAAGTATTTTGGCCACCCGTTACTGAGACCTCACTTCTGAGTACATCACAGTGATTAACACTACATGCCTAAAGTCGAAATACTGTCAGGATTAAGAGTCTAATGCTTCCGAGATTTTATTCATTTTAGATAGCAGTATAAAATGAACAATCTCAATGGTCCAGTTCGATGTTTCCAATCTCATTGAAAATCATCAACGTGTTATAATTGGAAACTCCATTTCCCTATGACGAAAGACTAATCATCTTATATAACACATTATAGTCTTGATAAGAACATCTTCTTATCAAACTGACTAGAACTTTAATGACACGTGACTTCTGGTATTTAAAATCTTTTCCTATGAAACACATTTCATATAAAAATACCATCACACGTCATTAATTATTAAATTTGTAAAATACTCATAACTTGCTTTAATTTCAGTTTTATTAATCCAAAATATTTACAATATAATTGGATTTTCAGGGCATTAATCCCAACAATCTCCCACTTGCCCTAAATCCAATTGGCTACATATCTAAGACCCATCCCTTCTACATGAGTGTCAAAACTCTTTTGCGCCAAAGTCTTAGTGAAGGGATCTGCTAGATTATTCACCGAGCCAATTTTCACCACTGCCACTTCTCCACGTTCCACATAATCACGTATAATGTGAAACTTCCTCTCGATGTGCTTGGCACGTTTATGACTTCGAGGTTCCTTGGAGTTGGCCACCGCTCCAGCATTGTCACAGTACAATGTGATCGGCGTAAGTCCGTCCTTGACGACTTCTAAATCCATTAGGAAATTCCGGAACCAATACGCTTCTTTGGCTGCTTCTGAAGCTGCCACGTATTCGGCTTCCATGGTGGAGTCAGCTATGCAAGATTGCTTAATACTCCTCCAACTTACGGCTGCTCCTCCAAGGGTGAACACATATCCAGACGTCGAACGCCTAGAATCCAAATCAGATTGGAAATCCGAATCTGTGTACCCTATAGGAATGAGCTCATCACTGCGATAGACAAGCATATAATCCCGAGTCCTTCTCAAGTACTTTAATATATGCTTTACAGCTATCCAGTGTTGGGGTCCAGGGTTTGACTGATATCTGCTGACTAGACCTACAGCATAACAGATATCTGGCCTAGTACATAACATGGCATACATGAGGCTTCCGACTGCCGAAGCATACGGAACATCTTTCATTTCTTCTGTCTCTTCTGGATTCTTGGGACACTGATCCCGAGACAGATGAACTCCATGTCTGAAAGGTAACGATCCTTTCTTGGAATTAGCCATATTATATCTTGCCAACATCTTATCTATATATGCTGCTTGTGATAAACCAATCATCTTATTCTTACGATCACGACAAAGTCTGATCCCTAGAATATAACTGGCCTCACCTAGGTCTTTCATGTCAAACTGGTTTGACAACCAAATCTTAACTGCTGACAATATTCCCGTGTCATTCCCAATGAGCAGAATGTCGTCAACATATAGAACTAAAAATGTTACAACACTATCATGATGTCTTTTGTACACACATGGTTCATCAGGCAATTGTATAAATCCAAAGGATTTAATTGCCTCATTAAATCTGATGTTCCATGACCTAGACGCTTGCTTAAGACCATAAATAGATCTATCAAGCTTGCATACCATATGCTTCTGATTGCTGGCTGTAAAGCCTTCAGGCTGAGCCATGTATATCTCTTCTTGAAGATGCCCGTTCAAGAAGGCAGTCTTTACATCCATTTGCCAAATCTCATAATCAAAATGAGCAGCAATGGATAGGAGAATTCTTATGGACTTGAGCATTGCTACAGGCGAGAAGGTTTCGTCATAATCGATACCTTCTTTCTGGGTATAACCCTTTGCCACAAGCCTTGCTTTAAAGGTCTCAACCTTTCCATCTATTCCCCTTTTTCTCTTGTAGACCCATTTGCATCCAATAGGTTTAATGCCCTCAGGCGCCTCTACAAGTTCCCAGACTTTATTGGAATACATTGAATCTAATTCAGATTCCATGGCTCTGACCCAACGGTCAGCGTCTATATCCTTTATAGCTTCATCATATGTGACAGGATCAGATACGTCAGATTCAACCACTTGGGTTAATCCCAGGTATCTGTCAGGTGCCCTGACAATCCTCCCACTACGACGAGGCTGCTGTGTACTCGTCCCTACATCATATGTTGTATCTGGTACATCATATGTATCTAACACATTTTCAGTTACTACGGGTTCTTGGAATTCAGAATCTGATGTTGTCATTTCTTCTAACACAATTTTGCTTCTACCCTTGTGGTCATTTACGAAATCATCTTCAAGATATTTGGCATTAGTGCTCACAAACACTTTGTGATCACTCGGATCGTAAAATATACCACCTCTTGTTCCTTTAGGATAACCTATGAACAAACAAACCTCTGTTCTTGATTCCAACTTGTCAGGATCCTTCCTTAACACATGAGCTGGGGTTCCCCATATCCGAAGATAGGAGACACTGGGCTTTCGCCCTCGCCACAGTTCCATTGGTGTTTTAGGAACCGACTTGGATGGAACAAGGTTTAATATGTGTGCCGCCGTTTCGAGTGCAAAACCCCAAAACGAACTTGGTAGGGTAGCATGACTCATCATAGATCTTACCATTTCCATCAGAGTTCTATTTCTCCTTTCTGCAACACCATTCTGCTGGGGTGTACCCGGTGCAGATAATTGAGATCTAATCCCATTTGCAGTGAGAAATTCTAGAAACTCTGTAGACAGATACTCACCACCACGATCTGATCGAAGTGACTTGATACGTTTTCCAGTTTGATTTTCAACTTCAGCCTTGAATTCTTTGAACTTTTCAAAAGATTCAGACTTATATCTCATCAAATAAACGTATCCGTATCTGGAGTAATCATCCGTAAAAGTGATGAAATACTCAAAACCTCCTCTTGCTTGAATACTCATAGGACCACACACATCCGTATGAATTAACTCAAGCAATTCTGTGGCTCGATTACCTTTAGATTTAAAAGATCTCTTGGTCATTTTACCTTCCAAGCAGGATTCACAGACTGGTAGTTCTGTTAAGTCCAAGGGACTCAACAATTCGTCTGAAATTAGTCTTTGGATCCTATTTGGATTAATATGACCAAGACGTAAATGCCACTTGTAAGCCTCGTTAGGCATAGGAGTTTTTCTTTTGGATGGTAAGTCAAGCGTAGTAGTGTTAAGTTCGGAATTAGGGTTTTTATCGGGGTATAACAAGAAAAGACCATCTTTTACCGTGCCAGAGCAAATAAACCTTTTGTTTTGCTTAATGGTAAAATTTTGTTCAAAACAAACATTGAAACCATTATTTATTAAACAACTCACAGAAATCAGATTTCTGCGAACACACGGTATATACAGAATGTCTTTCAGTACCAAAACCCTATCACCAAAATACAAATTTACAGTCCCTACTGCTAATACAGATATACTTGTATTATCCCCGAGCAGTAGCTGCATCTCGCCATCTTCAAGCTTTCTGGTTAGCTTGAACCCCTGCAACGAATTGCAAATATGATTAGTTGAGCCCGAGTCCACACACCAGGAATCTGGTGGACTTCCAACTAAACATAATTCAATTAAACAAGATATCGATATACCTTGTCCAGATGGCTTAGCAGGAAGACTTGCTAAGTATTTTGGACAATTCCTCTTCCAGTGTCCATTCTCTCCGCAGTGGAAACATTTTCCCTTGCCTGGTTTGCCCTTCTGCTTCTGAACCTTTTTCTTGGGATTGAGAACCTTTCCCTTTCCCTTTTTCCACTTGTTGGCCTTTGGAGCCGTGGAAGTCGATGCCTGTGCCAGGAGAACAGTTCCCTTAGCTTTCATCACTCCCTCCGCCACTTTAAGTTCGTTCATCAATTCAGGTAGAGAAAAATCCAATTTGTTCATAGAATAATTTTGCCTGAATGTGTCGAACGACTTTGGCAGAGAGCACAGGATCATATCCTGCTTGCTGAGATCATCAAATTTAGCACCAAGGCTTTCAATTTCGTTCAGGCAAGCCATCATGTTCATGACATGATCCTGAACAGGTGATCCCTCAGACATCTTGGTAACTAACAGCCTCCGCATCAATTCGAGCCTCTTGGCTCGATTCTGTCCTCCAAACATTTGATGGAGATGATCCATCATGTTCCTAGCAGTTGGCATCTCATGCATTTGATGCTTGAGAACATTGGAGACAGATGCCAGGATATAAGACCTAGCCAAATCATTGGACTTGATCCAATTGGCGTAAGCATTTCTCATATCCTGATTAGCCGTAGTTTCCGGTACCCCCGGACAAGGTTCAGTGAGCACTTGTTTCAGATTCTCGTGACCAAACACGATGTCAAGATTCATTTTCCAGTCAGCATAGTTAGACCCTTCAAGCCTATTTTCCTTTAGGAGTGATTGAAGCGGGCTAGCGGTCGTCATTGCTTTAAAACTGAAATATTTTAAAAGGTGCAAGTTATGATTCTGTATTTTACATCTTTTGCGTCTAACCAATAAATGAAATCCACATAAACATTTTTGGTTTACACAATGGTGACTTATCTAACCGCAGTTGACTCCCCGGAAGCGAGGTCGAAAACCGCTTAGAGAAGCAAGAATTAATCTTAATTAACATGCCATCTAGGTAACTCTTACCAAACTATGTTAATCCACCACGTTAACCTTTGGCCTCTAAGTGAATGTAACATAGCTCCGAAGGGAGGTTAATACATTACTTAGTCAAGCGTATACCATTACCTAGAAATTCATACGAGTAGATCAGACACTCCACGGAGGCGTGGTCGAGCTGACTTTCCCCGTATTTCATTCTATCCGTAGAAGCCTAATCTTGTACACCGCGAATACATACCCGCCGAAGGGAGTAGTATATATCCACTATACTATAGACGGGTAATGGAGGCCGTGAGAATCCAACTCTTTTCATCTCGCTCCCACTTGAATTTTATAAAATTTGTGGATTATCTTTGATTATTAAATAATCACTTTTGGCGTCTTATTAATTTTGGAAGTAATTAATCTAATTAATAAGCTCCCACTAGGATTATTAAATAATCCTAATAATATTTTAAGGCTTTAATAAATCTTTATTAATTTAGGCCCAAAAATATTAATCCAATTATGCATCACATTTAATCTCTATTAAATATTATTTATCTAATCACATTAAATAAATCATGCATAATTAAAGCAGCATAATATCACATATTATCATGCCATTTTAAAATTAAAAGCATGCTTGCAAATAATTATCACATAATTATCACGCTTTAAATTTTTTAATGGCCCCTTAAATAAATATGTTTTAAATTATCACATAATTTAAATCATATTTACTGATTCGGTAATTAACCAGGAAGATTATTGAAATCAATTCCCCGAAAATTACCATTCCACGCAAATTCCCAGAAACACTGGAGGGGTCACAATGGTCCCACTTAAAACCCAGCCTTCTTAGACAGAATTTACGTGCACAGTATCAGATTTAAAATTATGCATCTCATGCTTTATCAATGCCAGTATATAATCAGAGCCCCGCTCTGATACCAGTTGTTGGCGTTCCTATCTCATAGGGTGACCAGCAAAGATACCTCACGAACTAGTTTTACGGTGTGCGTCTCCACACAACCAACCTTACCAGCGGGACCGCGAGGGGTAAGAGTCAATACTTCGTCACAGGTCACACTGCGAGAACCCCCTCTACGATAGAGCCCCTTACGGGTTACTCAAACTAGCTCTGATACCAGTTGTTGGTGTTGCGTGGCGGGCCCGAATCAGAGTGACGGCGCAGCGGAATATAAAAAATTTCGCCATAACCTCGTTATCAAAATATTTCAAAAATATTTTAATAAAGCAACGGAATAAATCGGGCAGCATAACTCTAATATATACAGGCATCGATAACATAATTTTAAATCATCTAGCATATAATCACAATATGCAGATATTAATTTGAGCAGCATAACGGTATTACCGTACTGCAAAATTGGCTATCAACGGCACTTTTCCAGCACCTCGATATCTTCTCGTGAAACCGGCAGAGCTTCCCCGCAATATCCCCGATTAAGAAATTGGAGTGTGGGCTCCGGCAGTATTTCCCTAAATACTTTGAGAAAATATTTTTCAGAAAAACCCTTTTTTCTAAAACCTGAAAATCCCTATTTTCTAATAATTAAGTGGATTATATATTAATTATATAACCACCTAATTAAATATTAATTAATCCTTAATTAGGATTAATTATAAAATTGAGAGAGAAATTTTCGGACAGAACATTTTCAAAGCCAACATTGTTCTGAATTTTGTATTGCTGAAGAATAAACCCAGGCTGCTATTTATAGGCTTAATATTAGGACCCTCGCAGCAATTTCAGCAAAATTGGCGTGCACACCAAGGGCTGCCGGCCAATCCAAGGACGCCACGCAGCAGCTCACGCCGCCACGAGGCCAACGCCGCCCGGCACGCGCGGAACGGAGTCCGCACGCGCCCGCACGCGCCGCCCGTGTGGCGGGTGTGCGTTTGGCGCGTGTGCTGCCCACGGAGGCACGAGCAGCTGCCACGTGGCGAACCGGTCCGGTCCGACCGGCGGTTCGCGGTTCAGACCGGTTCGATAGAGAACCGGTCGGTTCAGGCGGTCTGGCCGATTGCCACGTGGCGAATCTCCATTCGTCCACGTGTCCGGGTCGGTCAAACCTTGACCGACCCTAACCGACCCGAACCCGGACCCGCGTCCTGACCCGGTCCGTTTCAACCCTTGATCCGGACCGTTGACCCGCGTGACTTGGCGCGATCCTGGCCGTCCACGCGGCGTGCCACTTGGCGCCCAGTCAGCGCCACGCGGCGCTGACCCGCTGACGTGGCATGCCACGTCAGCTGCCACGTCAGCAAAAAACCTTTTTTTTTTTTTTTTTTTTTTTTTTTTGAAAAATTTTATTTTCTCCAAAATAAAATTTCGGGTATTTCCAACTCTTTGGAATTTAATTTATTTTCTCAAAATAAATTACTTGGCTATTTTCAAACACTTTGAAAAATCATTTTTCTCTCTCCTTTTAATATTTTCTCTTTGATCTTCGTTGGGGCTTGCGGGGGGACCTGCAGGACTAATTAATCTTAGCTCCAAACGGGTCAATCTATTATCATCCCATGACAATAATTGATTACCGTTTAACAATATTTAATTCCACTAAATAAATATTGTTGAACTCTAAAATTAATTAAATTATTCACGAATTTCTCGATCTAGAATAATTTTGCATTTTACTCCTCTGTACAGATGTCCATGAAAAATAAATCAATACTACTATCATTTATTTTTCACTTCCAATCTGAAATTTCTTGATTCGCCTTAAGTTCAAATTCCCTGTATGTGAAACACATTCAACATACAACTTCGGTGACGCACACACGAAGTACTTTGGCCAAAGTTTTAATTCGAACCTTTTGCAAATCTATTTCAGGGATATCTTTAAACCTTCCAGCAAGGCTACAGATTCCTTGATCAATATTTCTCTCTAGCACATTTCATGCAATCACCGAACGTACAAAGTATTTTGGCCACCCGTTACTGAGACCTCACTTCTGAGTACATCACAGTGATTAACACTACATGCCTAAAGTCGAAATACTGTCAGGATTAAGAGTCTAATGCTTCCGAGATTTTATTCATTTTAGATAGCAGTATAAAATGAACAATCTCAATGGTCCAGTTCGATGTTTCCAATCTCATTGAAAATCATCAACGTGTTATAATTGGAAACTCCATTTCCCTATGACGAAAGACTAATCATCTTATATAACACATTATAGTCTTGATAAGAACATCTTCTTATCAAACTGACTAGAACTTTAATGACACGTGACTTCTGGTATTTAAAATCTTTTCCTATGAAACACATTTCATATAAAAATACCATCACACGTCATTAATTATTAAATTTGTAAAATACTCATAACTTGCTTTAATTTCAGTTTTATTAATCCAAAATATTTACAATATAATTGGATTTTCAGGGCATTAATCCCAACAGGGTGGTGGTCAGTTGGGCGTGAAGGTTGTTGTAATCCTCTTGCAGTTGAACCGGGTCAGAGACGCGCAGCAATTTCTTGTACTTGGCCTTATGACTGGAGTATGCTTGCGCTCGACCCTGCAAATTCTTCAGTCTCGGGATTACCTCCTGGGAAACAGTAAACGTGGGTCATAATCCAAGCGTGAAAGAAGAAAGGGAAGGTTGGCAAAAGGGAGTACGGACGTACCGTCATAAGAACGTGGCATGCATCATCAGCAACGCGAGCGGCGTCATGATTGTTCAGCTTGTCATGATCGCCGGAAAATTGTAGTTTCCCGACGATGTCGGAGACAAGGTTGACGGAGTAAGCGTTCTTCTTTAGGAGTACAGGGCCCTCAGTCCGCTGCCGCTTATAGCGAGAGTCGCCCTTGCAGCCTATCTTCCAAAATTCTTCATCCTCAGAAGATGAAGTGTCGCTGCCCTCGCCGCGGTGGCCCACGACCACCTCTTTACCCTTGCCTGAAATGGGGAGAGAGTCTGGCATCCTCTTTCTCTTCCCCTGACGGTCGGCACGGAGGACTTCATGAATGCGGACAGGCTCGCCCGAGCGGTTCCGTGACCCGCTTGAACTCAGAGAGATGGGGCCCACGGGGGCCGCCGGCGGAGGAGTGGCCTCGTGAGCACCTTCCAGAGTTAGATCCTCAATGGGGCCCCTCGGGGGAACCTCATTTCCTGCGCCCCCACGAGCATCGCCTTGTCCCCGGCCCGCTGCTCGGCGGTTTACCCTCACCCTCGGAGGGCGGTTCTGCTGCTGTTGCGGCTGTTGGGGGTCAACTGCGGGTCCTTGGGCACCCAGCATACGGGATAAGGCCTCAGCATTCATGCCTTGTGATAGAATTTGGATGCCTGCAAGCAAAAGGAAACGAGCGTCAGAAGACTGATTATCTGGATCACATAAACGAGGAAACAACGATAACGTTAAGTCAGAGAACTATTCTAAAGGTTAGAGATGTTAGTTCCTAGAATCTGACCGTCGAGGGCCATGATGTCAGTTGGGGGATTGAGTATCATATCAGGGGGGCAAGATAATCCGTAGCGGAACAATATCTTTTCATTCTTCACCAATGTCTCCGCTTTAATCCACTTCTTCTCAGCCCTCATCTCGAGGGCCAACCCCATCGCCCACTCTTCAAAATCCTTGTTCCTCATCCTCTCCCTAATCAGTGGACCCTCACCATGAATCAGCCATTCCCGGAGAACTCCGAAAATTCCCCCGGGAGCTCCCACGAAAAAATATTTTTCCTTCCAGTGCTCGCCATACGAGGAAGATGGAGAATTTATCATCTTAAAGCCTGATTTGGCCTGAGCGTAGTAAAATCCATCTGTAGGCGACGAGCGTGGCGAGCGGGCTACTTGGATCAGGCTGTCAAAATTGATTATCGAGGGTGCTTTGTCCAGGGCCCTCATCGTTATTATGAACGTGTTGATTAAGGCTATGCCATTGGGTAGAATTTGTGAAGGGCAAAGCCCTAGATGATGGTAAATGTTGGCGGCGTCGCGAGCGATGGGAAACCTCAAACCCCCAGCAAGGATAGCGTCCCAGTAAACAGTCATCATCCCAGGCGGTGGTCGATTGGCTCTTTCTCCCTCTTCCGGGAGCCTCATGGGAAACACGGCTTCGTCCCAATATGCCTTCGCCCTCAACTCATCCAAATCCCCGAGGGTCAGAATACTCTCGATTTCATCCGGAGACCTGTCAGTCTGGTGGCGGTTATCTTGCCTTACTCGAGTGGCGGGTTCCTTGCCTCTCCGCTGGCGCCTTCTGGAAGGTTCAGCCTCGAACGGACGCCCGGATGGCCCCGCTTCACCCTCGGGAGCCGCCATAGCCACTGTGATCCTATGGTCTTGAGGTCTCACAGCACTGTTCAAAACAGGGAGTGCTCTCTCCCCTTGTCTCAGCATCTCCATCACATTGTCCATCTCCTCAAAAAGACCTTCTTGCTCACCGGGAGCACGCTCGTTCATCCCTTGAACAGCGGTGTTCACCTCCTCCTCGCCGGCGTCAACTGGAGCCTGGGCCACCGATATTGCCATGGGGATAACCTCACCTCCTGGGGGCGCCCTAATTAGAGGAACAGCTACCGGGACATCGCCGTGAGGGGAGGAGCTCCCCACCGACATCTCCTCAATCTCCCTTACGTAATCATCGGCTTGATTTCCGGCCATGGTCAGTTTTCAATTTTTGGGAATAGGATTTCTAGCAGAGAGCTTAAGGAAAGATAAACTTTCTGAAGCAAGTTCAACGGTGGACAGTGGTTTCTCCTTCAGAGGTTTGTCTCACACAACCTAAAGCTAATGTTAGTACGGGGAAAATCAGAAGAAGAATCAGGATTTTTTTTACCTAAGATGTGGAGAAGAAGAAATTCGCCGGAGCAAAGGACTCTTGCTATGGATATGCTTGAAGGAAGTCTGAATGCGTGAAAAAGCTTCCAAGGCCCTGCAAACCCTTATTTATAGGGGAGATGGAGCATGGGTTAGGTTTGGAAATTCAAAAATGCAATCATTTCCCGCCTGGGAAACCCCCCACTTTTGGTAACCGCCTCACGTCTCCCGGAGTCCACGCGCCCACGTTCCCACTCAGCATTAAATGCGGATTTGACAGCATTTAATGCGATGTCAGTTTGTGTCCGTTACAGAAGGCCAGCAGTCTCCTCGAGGGTAATGCCCCGTCCCTCGGATATTTGAAATTCAGGAGTCCTCCTTTATAAATTCTACAGTACGCTCGATGCGATACTACAGAATTTGGGGGGCAAAATGATGAGGCCTGAAAATCACTCTCGAATCAGAGCCGTCCACGTGGCAGTACACCGCTGACTAATACCCTGACGCTCGCCTTGGTGGGCTCATGGGCCTTCACGCCGCTCAATTGCCAGCTAATGTCATCCATCAGCCAGCGGATGACCATTTGGACCAAGGGCCCTAACCAACGGGTTGGGCGCTCGGATAGCGGCCCTCAAGGTTATCCTTCACAGGGAAGCACCCACATGAGGGCCCCACTAGTACGCTCGGTATTCCGACGCTCAAGGGTCATATATCGCGAGGAGGCCATCCGTGCATTCTTCGAGCGTCACCAACGTTCGGGCATGTCCATGCCCCGTTTCGTTGGGTCCGAACCTCGGCAGAAAGAATCTTAGGCCCATCCCCCGCGTAACCCTCGTCAACAACCTCTGACACAAAAGTACTGTGCACCGCGCACCTGACACGCCGTCACCCTTTTCAGGGATGTCATTCTCACTCCACCAAAGTCTGACGCGTGTTAGGGCAACACAGGTTTGGGACCACATGGTCAATTTACCCATCTGCCCCCATCCCTAACATATAAATAGGAGAGAAGCCATGCATTCTCTCCCAAGTGATCATCTGCACAAAAATTGCATACATTGTTCTGGGCATTTTCCACTGAACTTCTCAAGCTTTTCACTCGCCACAGTAACTCTACCTTAGTAGTTTGCACTCTTGGTGTTATCCTAGCTGGAAGAACCCACGCTCAAAAGGAAACCCAGATCCTGAGGCCCTCACGCCTGTGATGGTCTTTCCCTTCTCTTACAAATTCTAAAGTGTTGTTGCATTAGGAAACTCAGATTCTTTGCACCATCATTTTTGGCGCCGTCTGTGGGAAACCATCACCAACTTCTTTGGTATTGCCATTTTCTTCCTCTGAAAGCTAGTTGAAAAATAACACCCAAATCCTAAATCATGGTAACTGCGACAAGATCAGGAGCGTTAAGAGAAAGGGGCTCTCTTCCCCCCGTCAACGAGGAGAACCCAGAAGGCAACGTCCCCGCCGGGGAAGTAAACCCCCCAGCCGCGGGAAACGGGGGCGAGAACACAGAACCCGCAGGGACAAATCTCCCGCTAGGTGGGAACACCGGGGGAGGACCTAGCACCGTTATTCCCCCAGCAGCTTCCTATCCATACTCCGGGATGTATCCCATGGCCATGCCACCTCCAGGGTACCCGTTCATGCAGCCAGGATTGATGCCCGGATTAATGCCGGCGATCCAGCCTTACCAGGTGGGGACTCTGAACCTCCCCACGTCGTTACCAAGGGAGATACAAGGGGTGGAGATGCCCCAAGTCACAGCCCAGCAACTTCAGGCGCTGTATGCACAGTGCGAGAGCCAAGCCTCTCTTGTGTTGTAAAACAAGAATTCAGATTCTTTGCACCATCACATACAACAGAATGAGTCAAAGAACAAAATCAACAACTCAATAAAGGGGTATTATTAACCCTGTGCTGATCATATCCACAAGCAGGATAAGATTTCACATCTATAAACCTCTCTTGTGTTGTAAAACAAGAATTCAGAGGACGTACTGAAATTTTAATATTGCACATTTTAATATTATAATGTTACCGAGCGAATATAGTATATAATAACCTCACGTGGAACATGATAAAATTTAATTTTAATAAGGTTGTATGTTCAAAACCCCCTTGTTTCCACAATATAAGTAAGTACTCATTGAGTTCGAAAGTATTCTATACCTTAGACTGAAAGTTAACTTCTCAAGTCTCAACATAAAATTTTCTAATAATTTTTTTTTTTCTTTCTAAAACCCATTTATTTTCTATTATGGAAACTCTCTCGATTATAGAATAAAATTACATTTTCAGACACTCGAACACAATAGGTTTAATTGAATTCACACATCATCAAAATCATTCAACCATGCCGCTTTGTTTTGACAAAACCCTTAATTTTGCAATCTTTTGCTCTTGATTTAAGAGATTAATATATTTAATTGAATGTGATAATTAAAAAAAAAAGTGAAACCACAAAAATCATAATAGACAACAAATAATGAAGGTGATAATTAAAGTGCTATAATATATTTATTATTGCGGTTGGGGCGGATGGCCATTGGCCACCAAAACCATCATATTCTAGAAAAACGATCACATTTTTCCGTTCACGGGACAGCATTTTTAATTAAATCATAAAATGGTGGTTGGCCCATTATTATTACCACATTTTTCAAAAGGGGTTTTATTCTTCTTTATTGCATCACGGCTACTAAACAAAATCAAGTCAATTTAAAGAATAAATGACTTAGGACTAAGGTTAACAATCTCGTGTCTTTACTTTTCATTATTTTTGTAATAAGTTGTTGAGTCATGTGACTTGGTCAAAATCGGACTAAGAAATCTTCTTATGATGCAATGGCACACCAAACCCTTTTCAAGCTCTCCATACATGAAAATTCATCCATAATGATACTAATAAGACGATACGAATTTAATATAATAATTTTTTTAAAATTTTATTATACATTCAATGTTTGATATAGTATTTGACACGAGTGATGAAAATTAAATAGATGCTAGATGAATTTCATCTTACATTTTATTTACCGTAAAGGTCACAAAATTATAAATTAAGAAAAGGGTATGAAAATTTATGTAGTTTGAATTTATCTTCGAATCTTCATGGATTGATGTCATTTTCTCCTTTTCTTTTTATTGGAATTGCCGCATCAATTTCTCACACGTTTTCTTTCATAAGTCGCGAGGAGATGTGTGACATAGTATCACACAGGTGTATATCAAGTTAGAATATGTCCAATTCATATAAATGTCTAGAAAATGAATGAATTATGAACGAGTCAATAATTTTTTATATTTTATTATTAGTGAATTTTCACCTTACATCGAGATTCCAAAATATTATATTCAATATATATCTTCAAAGTCACTCGCCTTTATAATTTTCTTTTTTTTTTTTTTATCTATTTGATGGTAATTCTAATTCATCTTCTTTAATCATAAGTTCTTAACTAGTTTATAAACTATTAAAAGAGGTCATAAACTCAACCCAACACTTGATAATATTTATTCAAAATCAAAGATAAAAATTGATTGGTTTTAAATGTGACATCTTGCCATAACCATGCCACCCAGCCCCCAGGCACCCACATAAAGCTTACAAGAATCTAACATTTTTAAAAACGAACTTGTTTTGAATTTAAGTGTAATTTTCAAAACTTATTTGCTGATGTGTTAGTTAAAATGTATCACGATATGAATACCAAAATTTATAAAATGACAATAGGCTCTGGCCAAATTCCAAGAATTGATTTTTACCAATAAATATTGGCACTCGGATGAACCCTCTCCCAATGAAAAAAGAAGAAGAAGAAAAGGATAACCGCGTCATAAATTTCCAAACCATGTACATGTGTGAATATAATTAGTCAGTAAACCAAGATTGTTATCTCAAAATTCAAAAGTAAAGTCCCATCACATATATATATGTATGTCAATTTCAAGTGGGAATCCATGAAAGAGAGAAGTGAGCAAATACGTGTTGTAATATGGGACTCCAATCACACATAATGATATGCCCATTTTGTACCTTACAAGTTACAATTGTCTACTCATGCTTCCACTTTCCACACATAATTGGAACGTTGTTGCTATATCCACTGCCCATACTTTAACGTCATAGCAAACTCCAAATTGAAGATAAAAATAAAAGAATAATAATATTTTTATTATGGGTTCAACACGGATCGAATTACTAAACTATAGCGTGCTTGATGACGCGAATCGCTAAACTACACGAATTAGGGGTGACTAACCCGAAGTGTGATCAGTGTGTTGCACTTGCCCCATTATTTGCTTTCTAGTAGCAAGGTCATATTAAATGTGAATAATTGGGCGTGCAAAATGGTTAAGACTTAAGATTGTTATTAGGGAAATGGGATGGCCCAGATTGGTTGGCCTACTCTTATATGAAATATGTTACAGTAAACATTTTAGGTGATTTTTCTCTTTGTTACTCCCAACGATAATGATTAATTTTCTTGTTAAATTGTAAGTGTTTCATAGATTGAAATAGTTAACTAAATAATTTAAAGATATTGTACACTCAAAGTTTGAGATCAAACTCCTAACATTTGATTAAATATGAATGTGCGGTTACGCTCAACGACACCTCTCTAATTAAATATAAAAATAATGTTTGTATATCATATTCAAGAGTGCAATATTACCCAATACCTATCATCATGGGTTCGAGGTGGTTTGCCTAATGAGGAATATGTATTTTTTGATTTCTTAAGTTTGGTGTACTCCCAATGGATAAACAATTGTGTATTGTGTGGTTTTCCTTTTTATTTCTTAAGAATAATATACGTAAATAATTTGAATCACAAGCAAAAGGGTCCATAGCTCAGTGGTAGAGCATTTGACTGCAGATCAAGAGGTCACCGGTTCGAACCCGGTTGGGCCCTTTTTGAATTTGAATTTTTTTTTTCATTTAAAATTATCTTATACAATTCTTTATTTATTTATTTTTAAAATTATCTTATACAATTCTTTATTTATTTATTTTTAAAATTATCTTACACAATTCTATATTTTTCTTTTATTATTTTTAATTCCTTAACCATTAAATTCATATCTTTTCTAACTTTATCTTATACAACTCTTTATTTTTTTGTCGCCATTTTTCATTCCTATGCAGAACGAAATATTATTATTATTTTTTTTTTTTTTTTTGACACACATACCCCCAGCGACCAAGAAGGATTTGAACTCGGGTCTATACAGAACGAAATTTGGTCACCTTCAATCCAATAAATTCATAACATGAAGACACCTGAATGGATTAAGCTAGAGCCAAAGACTGAGTTCAACATTCACACTAACTGTCTCATAGCTATCGTTCTCCTTGTCAAAAGTCATAACACAAATCTTTTACAGCACCGTTCCATTAAAACGAACAAGTTGGAAGATGACATACAAACATATATGTTTCACATCAAAACAAGGTTTCATTTGCAGGAATGATTCTGAAACCAGTGAGGTTCAAGTTAGCAAGCCACATTTGTGTTCATCTGGATTCCATTTTCTTGATGGCTTTCTCTATTGCAGGTACACTCTTACTGAAGGATGCCCACTGATCTGTTGACAGGCTTATTCCTGCAAATGTAGAGCGCCCAGAAAGAAATCAATTATTCTCTCCATCCGAAACAACTTTGAGAACAATGCAATTTGAAAATTAAACCAAAGTATATAGAAAGTGGAAACCAACAAATGTCATTAGCGGCTGTAACATTTTCTCAACGAGTATCATGGGTATGCTTTAGAATCAGTGGCGGAGCAAGGATGTCACGCCCCGTTTTCGGGTTGCAACACGGCAGTGCCCCTGAGCCTGAAAGACTCAAGGACACTAAGCCTCGATAATCAGAACGACTAAAATCTCAACTAAAATACTTAAATCCACTCTTAAAAACAGTGCAGCGGAGAAATCCTAACTATTACACTTCTTACAAATTGTCTCGATCATAACTCGATTCTAACTGTTCATGAAAAGATATAAGAATGTAAACTGAAATCCCTAATCTACTTGAAGAGTTGGCGTGTGGTCAGCCCCAAAAGTACTCCTCCCCAGCGTCATCTAACTTATTCTCAGCAAAAGATTGTTAGGGTGGTATGAGCGACACTTGCTCAGTAAGTAGTCTCTTAACCCTCTATCGGATTTGAGCAAGTTACAATATATATAAATCATCACAAGCAGTTTCAAGCAATATCATACTTTTCAAATAGTTTTTCAGACATCCCAGCACCTGAAACAATAAACTGAACATATAAAGACACTTAAGTTTATGCTCGTGAACTTTCGGTTCCTAATTGGCTTAACTTGATCAAGTCCTAACTACAACCCCGTTAGGTGGGTCCAGAATTGCTACTGTCACTCCCGTAGCCGGGTCAATAATGCCACTGTAACACCCGTGGCCGGGTCAATATGATGCTACTGTCACTCCCGTAGCCGGGTCAATAATGCCACTGTAACACCCGTGGCCGGGTCAATATGATGCTACTGTCACTCCCGTAGCCGGGTCAATAATGCCACTGTAACACCCGTGGCCGGGTCAGTACAATAATTCGGAACTAGCCCCTACCAATTCGGTTTCCAATAGTTCAGAGCATAAAACCTACTTAGCATAGAAATATAGCATCACAGATCATGTATTCATACCATAAGCTTAAAAAAACGACTTCATATTTAGTTCACATAACGCAGTCACACTTACCATGCTCAATTTCCAATTTTATATAATGAAATTACATTTTTAAAATAAGACATATATTTTTTTATAAAACAAGTTTAGGAAAACATAGAAGGAAGAAACCACTTACCTCGACTTGATTCTTCTAGATATCCTACAGGTCTTGTGCGTCAAAATCTTAGTCCTGAATGAGCCTTAGAATCAATTTGCCGAAGAAGACTAGAAACTGGTCTTAGATATGGAGTCTATCATCTTCTTGATAGCCGACTTTCTCCAACTCTAATGTCGTTGCTTTCGTCTCCACGTTGTTTTGCCACTCTTTCATCGTTTGTCATTTCTCCGTTTCTCTATCTCACTCTCTCGAGTCTAAAATATATGTCGTTAGTTTTCTTTTTCGTCAATGACTTCTTCTATCTACGTGTTCACCCGATTTCTTCAATTGATTATCTCCTTATTGCTTGGTCGTCTGCGTTCTTTTCCAACGACATCTCTTCGTCCCTTCTCTCTCTTTTTCTCCCCATTGAATAATGTGTGACTAGAGTTCTCATAACTACGCACGTTTTTATATAGGCCTTGTAAGTCACAAAACTCCCACTTCCCCATTATTCTAATTACGGTTACTACTAGTCTTATCTATACGTATCGATTTATCATAAAAAGGTAAAATAAACAAATAATTAAATAATATAAACTAACAATTAAATAAAGAATATGGGTATTATAATACCATGTATATATCTATTATACTCAATATTCTCCCAAAATTACGGGGTCTCACAAAGGACTTGGGAGGTCACTTCTTCAGAGTAAAAATTAAATGGTAACAATTATAAAAAGGCAGGGTTCACTGTGCAGTCGAGCACTCTCAAGCATCCACCACTAATACTATATATATGGGTGTACTTTTGATGTCGGGGAGGTCACCGTCACCCCCTAGCTTACATATGGATCTGCACTGTTTAGAATCATCCATGTAACACAGTTCTTGCAGTGCTACTTTTATGTTCTAACTATATAAATGGTTGATTTCCCATCTAAGGTATTTAGTGTAGAATTTGATGCTGATGACAAAGATAACAAATGGAGAACAATAAGGTGGAGTATTAACAATACGAGTTCTTGGATTTGTCCATTTCAGACCAAATTTTAATTTAAAGTTGGTCCAGGAACTGCATATCCCCTTTAGTTTCAGCTTTCTGATATTCAGAAAATTTCCCTTAATCTAATCATATTCTTTAACTTAATAAACCAAAAGGAGAATGTAAAAGATGCATTCATCTTTGAAATTTACAATACCATATTCCACATGAGCACGCTTATTATCAACACCAAGCCATCTTAAGCAATTTGTACATCCCATCAAAACTAAACTCATTAGTCGATTACCATATATGCGAATATTGTGACATCATGTTGAATACGGGATGTAAAGGCAAACACCATGGACCAATGCTTACGTTATTGACAGAGGACAAATAAATTGCACACAGAAACAAGGAGAAACAATTACCTTTAGCTGAAGGAAGCTCCTTGCCATCTCTCTGGTAGTACTCCCTAATGGATACCAAAGTCTTCCCTCTAAACTCAGATAATGTCACCCTTCTCTTATCTGATAGCTGAACATGTTCAAAATAACAACACTATCAGCAAGAATCCATTAAGAAAGAAACAGAAAACGGATAGCCCTTGCAAACCACCACACAACAGAAGCTAAATCCAAAAGATTGTCTAACTTATATTTATGGGAATGCGCCAATACGAAAGGAGAAAATGTAAATAAAATCAAACACTAATTTTCCATTCACATGTGTGATCCTTCGGTTTATGAGAATTAATAAAACTGCACAAAAGATAAGTAGCTAAACTTATCTGAGACATAACAAGTTTAGAATCCAAACTAATTGCTTATTGCTCCAAAGAACTAATTTTGGCATCAATGTCTACGATTGTTGCAAATTTCTATACTCCTCCACAATTTGCACGTTACAACATTCTTGCAAGCAATCGTCAGGAAAAGAGCTGCACTAAGGTTAGATTACATTTCTTCTCAAATTCCTAGCTTCAAACTACTAGACATGAATCCACAATTACAAGCATAATGTTTATACATGACAGAACAGAATCTCTAATAACTTCATAAAGACAAATAAGAGAAAAATGGTGGAGAAACAACGGCGATGACTGAAATTAACCACAACCCAACTCAACTAGTAACTAGCATTCCCAAATCATTCACAAGAATAAGCGAAACTAGTAAAAACAAGAAAACAATCATGCCTGAGAAAAATACTACAGCTTCAGAGAACAACGAGCCATAACGAAACATTTGAAGGCCAAATTAAGCAAGCAAATTGTGTATAACTCCATGAATAGCGAAAACAAAAGAATCAAACATCAAAATGCAAATAAGTGAAGAAAAACTCACTCGGCAAACAATGAGGCCACCCTCGTCATCATACTCTTTGCCGCCTCTCATTCTCTTGTTATCCTCTTCCTCTTCTTCTGCTTCTTCTTCTTCCTGTGCTTGTTTCTGCTCCTCCTCCGCTTTATCATCTAGTTCCTGAAGGTACGTCTCGACGACCTGCCTAACAAACTTCTTCCGGGTTGGTTCAGAAAGGTCCATTTCCAGCTTCTCCGACGCCGTCTTACGAATCTTGTACTCCGTCGTTTCGTCCATGTTCGAATTCTTTAGAATTTCCAAAACCGTCGCCTCGATTCTGTTACGGGTTCCCGGGTCCATTTTCAGCAGAAATTCTTGTTGCTTTAGGCTATTTTAAGGAAGATTTCACTGTTTTCTGCAAGTGAATTTCTGGGTTGGGGTTTATAGAAATTGGGTTGCAGGGGCAGAAGCAGAAATGATTGCTTTTAGCTTAAAAAAGAGTAATTTTGGGTAGTGCGAAGGACTGTTGTAAGCCCTCAACCCTTTTCAGAAAATTACCATATAGTGAAAAAAAATAACGTTAGTTATTTTATTATTTTCAGCTCCATTTTTCCAAATATCGCTCCAATATACGAACACTGCTATAACTATTATTTTAGAGCAAATTGCATTTTTAATCTCACATTATAAGATCGTTTTTACTTTTGGTCCCGAGATTTTTAAAAGTGGTTATTTTTAGTCTCGTAGTAATTTGTTTTTGTCATTTTAAGGACTTCCGTCCAAAAACAAACGGAAGTCACTGTTCATCCGTTAATTTTTTGTTTTTTGTTTTTTTTTTTGTGTTCATCCATTAATTTCATATATTATATATATAATATATATATATATACATATACATACACACACACACACACATATATATATATATATACATATATTTATTATATATAATATATGTATTATATTTTATATAATTTGTAATACACGTATATATTATATATTTTAATTTATAATATATATATATATATATATAAATTAAAAGTGCCTTTATATAATATAAAGAACAATCTTTTCTTTTCTTTTTTTTTTTTGTCAAGGTTTTCTTTCTTTTTTCCTTTTATTTTTTTGAGTTTTGATTTTAATTTAAATTTCATTAATGATATATTATATAATATATTCATTTTAATTTTTAATTATATAGAAAATTTATAATTTTAATTTTTTTTAACTTAATTAAAACATAAAGGCATTCATATTAATTCCTAAAATATTTTTAATTTGTATATTTTTATATAAAAGAATATGTATTTAATCACTAATTCAAAAATACAAATATATAATATATAACAAAATATATATTGTTAATTCATGTGTATAATATATAACTTATAATACGTGTATTTATTAAAATACATGTAACTATGTATATATTATATATGATGAGGCTCAAAATCACGACTAGATCAGGACCGTCCACGTGTCGCCATCTACAGACTTAGGTTTTGGGTGCTCGTATTATAGGGCCCGTGGGACTACCCTGGCCCATTCGGAGATGGTTACGGACCCAGGCCCGTGAGCCCCGGCCCACTCTTCGAGCGGGGTTCTAACTGACAAACCCGACGCTCGTGCTACGGTCCCTCAAAGCCACCCTTCCCAGGGAAACACTCCACGAGGGTTCCTCCCTCTTTTATGCTCGAGTATTTGACGCTCGTGGGTCATCTGCCAGAGGAAACCCTCTCGTGCATCCCTTCGAGCGTCACCCTCGCTCGGGTAAGCTCTACCCCAAGAGAAGCATCCGTATGTCTGCACGATAGATCTTGAGCTTACCAACGCACGACTCTCGCCAACAACCTCTGATACAGTGGCAGTGCGCACCTCGTACCTGACACGCCGCCCACTTTCAGAGTCATCACTTTCATACCGTCACAGATTGTCACGTGTTAGGGCAACACCGGTTTGGGACCACTTGGTCAAAATACCCAAAGCACCCTCATCCCTAACATATAAATAGGGAGAAACCTATGCTTTCTTCCTCAAGTCATCTTCTTCACAATACACTGCATTCAAAAACTGGGCACACTTCCTCCATTCTCCTCTTTCCAAGCTCCGCATCACACTCCCCTCAACTGCGTTCTTGTTGCACTTACACTCTTGGTGTTATCCTAGTTGGAAGAACCCACGCTTAAAAGGAAACCCAGTTCTTGAGGCTCAAACGCCTGTGATGGTATTCCATTTCTTAAACAAATTTTAAAGTATTTGGTGTTAAAGCAACCTTCTAAGTTTCTGCACTATCAATATATACACGTAAACTATATTTTATAATAAACACTTATATATGCATTATATATAATATATATACGTGAATTTTATATTATATATATTATTAATACAAGTGTATAATATATAATATATAATACGCATATATATTAAAATACATATAACAAAATGCATATTATAAATTAAAATATATAATATATACGTGTATTACATATTATATAAAATATAATATATATATATATATATATATATATATATGTGTGTGTGTGTGTGTGTGTGTATTATATATAATAAATATATAATATATGAAATTAATGGATGAACAAAAAAAAATAATAACGGATGAACAGTGACTTCCGTCTGTTTTTGGACGGAAGTCCTTAAAATGACAAAAAAAAATTACTACGGGACTAAAAAAAAAACACTTTTGAAAACCTTGGGACCAAAAGTGAGAACGGCTTTATAATGTGGGATTAAAAATGCAATTTGCTCATTATTTTATCTTATCATGTTGGATAAAAAATATTCATTATAACTATTATTTTATCTTATTGTGCTGGATAAAAAAATATTCGTATCAAAGTATTTACGTCGTATACATATAACCGTGTCGATGCATCATAACATATTGGTGTATTACCTCAAGTTTTGGATTAAATTGAGAAAGGAAATTAACATTTTCTTTTTTATAATAATCTTTTGTTTCATTTTAGGAAAGAAATTAGACAAAAATAGCTTAAAATTGACTTCTAAGTAAAAAAAAATTGTCCCATGTCCGCCTATTTCTTGAATGAATTGAAATTGAAATTTAAGCATACATAATTTAGGCACATCTCTAATTCATTATATTTAAATACAAATATAATAAAACTTGGACCATTTCATTTATAACAAAAAACCTGAGATTCCTTACAGAAAGGGAGAAAAGGGAAGTGCATAAAAGACCTTTACAGACCTTTCAGAATCATTTCTAACTAATGAGAAGCTGTACCAACTTTCCAACCTTGTTATCTTTACTTCCTCTCATCCCTGCAGAATTTGTTGCTCAACTCCTCCATGAATGAGCAATGCTGAGCTGTGATGGTGCACCATGAGCCATCTTCCATTATGGAACTCGTAAATATTAGTTACGTTAAACGGGCGTGCGCCCATGTTGATATAAGCCTTCATGGTAACCCAGGCCATATCTGACAGCACACGAGTCCTCACATCTCGAATCTGGAAATCTGCCACGTTCTCCCAGCTAAATGCTAGCTGCCAGCTTTCCATAACTGCATTGTAACTAGAGACAGAGTTGAGGAACATATTAAGCCCTGTGTTCATACAAGGGATTAAAAAGGACCACAAGCTTACAAATTGAGATACTATCTTTTTTTCAGTGTTCTTTTCATGAAGATTTGCACAAAGCACAGAAAGAGAGAAAGATTTTAGGGCCTTGTAAATTGAACATGCTATAGCAGAAAGGGGAGGGAGATGAGCACAATAGGAGTTAACACACATCATCTATGAATAGAAAATGGCGTACCCACTAAATGAATCGCCAGTTGCGTGGAAACACTTCACATAATCTGCATTAAGCCAAAACTGACTCATTGCAGGAAGTAATCGATCTCTGATGATCCTAAAGAACTCTGCATTGACAGTAACAATAGCTCGTGTAGTTGCATAATAAGCTTTCCATCCATTTCGCGGCGTCACGCTATCTTGCTCCAAAGTAAAATCCTACAGGATTGAGCCAAAGCAACATAATTAGTAATACTTAACATTCAATCCTCACTAGAAAGATTCAAGAAGTAAGACATGATTTCACTCTGAATAGTATGTATGAGAAAGAAAAAGCTACTATAACAGAAAAATTAAGCAATATGACCAGAAAAGTCATGGACAATAAAATTTTAGTTGGTAAATTAACTTAAAACATATTAGAAGGGAGCTTAATGAATGTGCTGATATTCAGGTGAAGAAGGGTCATGAAGTCAGCTCGTTCGAAATTTGGTTCGAGCTACTGGTTGACATGCTGGATGTTGTTAGGAAGGAGGTTTGATTGAGTGATCGTGTTTGGGTTCTTGTTGTATTCCACCAAAAAAAAAAAAGAAAGAAAAATCAACTTCAAAACTCGGACCAAGAAAATAAGAAATAATATATGTGTAGGATTAAAGAATGGACAGCACAGTTAACTGCACCACAGCCACTTCATCCATCAAGCAAGGTAATCAGATAGACAGATAATATGTACTTACATAATTACACACATTACAGCTAATCACTAAAACTTATTATAAGTGATAAACGAGCTTGAAATATAAATTTTCAAGATATTTATGATATGAATGGTTAAGATAAATTAACGGTGGCAGAGAAGAAATCTAATAGAGATATATGACATAATAAACAATCGAAAAGTTCCAAAGCACAAGGAGTAACCCCCAAAAGAGAACATAATTTGAACTTTAACAATGACATGTGCAGATCACTGATATATCAGATGTTGAAGCCACAAATAACAGGAAGGTTAATTCTTTTGGATGTTACCCTGGGCTTTATTCTCTCTAGTTAACCTATGCCACACGATCTTGTTTCTCCCGTTCTTTACAGATGGAGAAGGGAGAAAGGGTACATATCAGTGGTGGAGAGCAAGGGTTGGCAGCAAGTTGTCACAATATGGAACTTTAAACTCCAAGAGTTTCTAACCTATTGCATTTTTCTGACTTGATCCAAGACTCAGAGATTAGCATCTTATTAGGACTTAATTTGATATCAAGGGCTTTGCTATAGTCAATAATAAATTTTCGACTGCCTTTATCATGTACAAACATCAGAATCTGATATTGGCTGAATCAAGACAGACATAAGACTCCATAAATTTAGCAGCTTCACCATCCACTCAGGTTTTTCTTCCTTTCTTTTCTTTTTCTTGTTTGGTCAGATAGGGAGCAGAAACTCTAATTCAATACCTCACGCCCCTCTGATCTTATTCATACACTATCGAAAACAATTCGGCGTGGACGATTATGCATTAAGAAAAACTAATGAATTTGTAAACACAGCAAACAACTGCTTTCCTACAGAAATGTCAAATTCAACAACAAATTAAACATGATGTAACCCAAGAAATTCAGAAAAGACACAGCAAACATAAGTTACTCTCCAAATTTCAAGAGTTCTTCCAAAAGGACAAACAAACCTTGTGATAGAGCGCCTTCCATGCATTGTCATCATTGGCAGCTTTTCTCATGTGCGAATTCGTCATGGACAGGCGACAGAGGCTCGGATAATCCAAGTAGCTGAGAGCATGTGTCCTGATCTCCGGCACTAATTGCTCCATCATCGACGCCCCTGTCTGCTTCTCCACACCATTCTCCCTAACACCACCACTAGCACCATTTAATCGCGCAGTCATTTCCTCACCACTACCAATTCCACCGCCCTGCTCACAGGTCTCTAATTTTTTCAATTCAGACAGGCCTGGTTCTACTTTCAATTTCGGGAAAATCACAGCACTCGCCAACAGGAAACAGAAAACGGTTACTGCTAGGGCTACGAAAAACGACGAATAATCGGCCGCAGGGAAAACGCTAGAAATCGCAATATCCATTCATAGGACATGAAATTACAGTACTGATATCGATTGCAGAAATTCTTGAAATTCATGAAAGTAACAAAGGGAAAAGACCCGATTCCCGGCAAAAAAGACGGCAGAACCCTAGGTTACCTCGTATTAAAGCGCGGAAAAACGTGGTATTGCATGTAATCTTTATGTGGGGTACAATTTTAAGCGCCCTTCTCCTTTTCTCCCTATTTTCCTCCCTGCTTCTTTATCCGTATCGCCTTTTACTCCAGAACCCTAATCAACCATGCTTTAGAGAGAGAGAGAGAGAGAGAAACGATGGATAGACATTGTTGTTTCTGCAACTGAATACTTTACAGGCGAGGGGGAAGAACAAGTGGAAATGGAAACAACGATCGGGTCAAATGCAAATACGATTCCATTTTAGGGGTAGTTTCGTCAATTGCCATAGGCAGACAACATACACCTACAAAATAATTTCCATCCCATAGAATTAATCTATGCGACAAGGAGACGGCACAGAATACCGTAGTATATATATATTTTTTTAAATTTTCTCACCTAGAATGATAAAATATAATAAAATAATATTTTTAAAAATATTTATGTATTAATCCATCATAGCTTTTAATGTATCATATTTCGTTGTGTCGTATTATGTAAATTTAAAAAAAAAATAAAATTATATAACCATATTTGTATCATATTGTCCATCATAATTGAACACTTAATATGTTATCTCATAAGTTTTTCTATATCCTTACCTTTCTAAAATTATCATTTTATCCAATAGACTATTCTTATCGAACAATTATCATTTTATCGCCGGTATTGTATTCGTATGCTCGCATATGTAACCGTATAGAAAACAAAGGTGTAATATCAAAAATTCCATTGAAATTTCCAAAAGTGCCGTTTTTCACAAAACTAACCAATTTTCTTTCATGATTTACTCTACTTTATATGTTCATACATAAATTAAAGTTATGAATAACAGTTGAGAAGTAAATATACAGGACCCCAACAGCCCATATGGAGAAACCTCACCTATTTATGACAGCTAAAAGGCTGTAACTAGTCCCACTTACTGTGCATCAAACGTCAAACATAGTACAAAAGATTCTAAGGACAGTACTATCATTAATCCCCACAAATAATAAATCATAATCATAAAGTAGAAGTTTAATAATTACCATACAAGGACATGAAAGCAGCAAACAGTTTACTCCACCGTCCTAGTCTCCTCCAAAGAAGCACTTACAATCAGTCAAAACTATGTTGGATTGATCTTCTTCCAATCCTGTCAATTTTATCCAGAAAGGCAGAAACTACACCAAGACAACTCAAAATACAACCCCAAAAATATGTTGTACTAAGGTTGGATATCTATCTGAGAATAGCTTATTGTTCGAAGAAGTGATTTTGCTAAATCATCTAAATCTGAGTGGAGTTAGAGGACTATCCATAAAGCACAGGAATGAGCATTGTCACACTACAGAAGATGAAGATTAAACCCCATCCTCTACTCGAAGGGAAGGCGGCATCGGGCGTAGAAGGGGCGCGGAAGTACTTAACTACCCTTTGAGGGATTATCTTGAGAAGAGCAATGCAAGTAAAGCACAGGCTGACTGTTAAAATCGCAAGCTCTTTCTTCTCCATGTTTGCTTGATCTTGTACGACTTTTTCAATATCTAATCTGGAAAAGAAAGGACGAAGGTAAATTTATTTAGAAATAAGGCGAGAGAGCGGATTTTCAGCAAGCTATGCCCAATAAAGTGTAAAAAGAGGATGTTGTGTGGAAAAGAAAGGGATAATTACAATGACGCATACCGAGGTTCGCTTAATTACACAAACTTAACCTGAGGTTTGAGAAATTACAAAAACTTCCCCTGTCAAAGAATTTACTTAATCTGGATTGATGGATTTTGGTGGCATCAACTTTGTTTGGTATGAGTACCATATTTTAACCTTGAAACTTACTGTTCGAATCTAAATTCATGCTATAATAGCAAGTGTTAAGCCAAACCTGAAGGTATGTCAGGGGAAAGTTGGTGTAATTAGGGCAAACCTTGGGAAAGTCTGGATAATTCGTATTAGCCAAACCTGAGAGCATGCGAGCATATTTATTCCTAAAAGAAAATTCTTGATTTTTCGATTAATACAAACCTCAACATGCTGTTCTGTGCCACCATTAGATCCATTTGTGTTGAGACAACAGCTCTCCAAGCCTCGAGCTCAAACATTCCTTTTTCCTGCATATGGAAACAATTAATAATCAATAAAACAGCAAAAAAAACCTTCTAATCGCTTGCATAAAGATCAAGACTTTATGATTAACTACCATGGTTTCCTTCCATTCCAATAGATTCTTCATCTCCATTTGACTTTGCTCCAAGAAAGCAGAAAACTTGGCAAGCTCTTTATCGAGTTCAGGCAAAAATTCACCCCTCCTTTTATTAAGTTCTTTAATATACTCCTCCAACAAAGACAAATTCAACTCAAGTGCTCTCACCTTCTGTAAAACCACCTTTAAAGCAGCATCAGCATGCATTCTGTTATTCGGCTGCCTAGCTTTAGGGGCAGAATCACTACTCCCACTAACAGGCCCCTGTTTCTTTAATATATCTGGATTAACCTTCATCTTTTTCCCCTCATCAAGATTTCCGGCCCCCTTACTCACATTAACAACCAAATTATGATCGAAGTCCTTTACTTCAGAACTGTTAGAACCCGTTTCAGGTAATATCGCCGGAATTGCAGTTGAATTAGGATTAGAAGTAACAATAAGATCCTCAAGCATCTGTTCAATAGCATCAACTCCATAAACCTCTATACTACTCAATGTACAGTAAAAATCAGAACCGTAATGGCTCAGCAAATTCACTTTCAAATAACGAACCCATTTCGGTTCTGGAAGCTCAAAGCACTGTGCGTGCTTGGAATTTGCAGCAACAAAGGATCCTAAATTGCTCCATGCCTCGGTTGGGTAAATCAAGCTCCCATACAACTCAAACTCTTTGAAGTTAGAAGAGTAGTGTTCAAAATTGGCTATTTTGACGGCATCCACCAACGTTTCATCAGGAAGTTCAATAATGAAATACTTCCCAATTGCAGAACATGGATTTCTGAGATATTTATCATGGTCTTTTCCCAAGATATTGTTCACTCCTTTTGCTGCTTTATTATGGGCAACTATTTTTGCACCTTTTGAAGCTGAGGCGTAGTTGTAGGGGGTCCCATCTGGTTCGAGCCTCTGGGTGATGTTCATGAGCTGGCGAGGGGGAGAGTCGTTTCTTTCTTGCTTGGATATGTATTTGAACTCATCAAGATTTGGGTAAGTTAGATGGATTCTCCCATTTTGTTGGAGCTTTGGTTCCCTGACTATGTTGTGTTGTAGGGGTTGTATTTGACACGTGAGGGAATCATAGCCCAAAATGAGTGCTATCAGGTCTTCCAATCCACCTGTGCCCCAGATTGAGTTTTCTAGTGTGAGATTGCTACCCCGAGAAGAAGAGTCGTTGATAACAAGAGATACATTGAGCTCCAACGCAATTGTGCTGTTCTGATGCCCTTTGTTGTCTGCAACTTGAATGGGATTGTTGTATGACTTATTGTTATCTTGAAATGTGGAGTTATGTGCAGTCCCATTATAGGCAAACAAATCCCCTGAAAATTATAGCCGTTGTTGGGTTAAGAACATGATTTGAAACTGTAACTGTGTAACATAGCTAAACAAAAATTACAATCTCCCCATTTTGAAATCACCTAAAACCCTAAAATCAAGACAATCCAATAAAGAGATTCACAATTATCAACAATAACTGCATAACCAAACTCAAAGCAGGAAGAAGGTATCATGAACTTTAACAATAATCATTATTACCCAAAGAATCTCAAATTCCTTACAGCCCATAAAGCCAAAAATGAAAAACCAAAAGCGAAGAGAAGAAGAACCCACCTTCATTTCCCCGAGTAAGGCCAAATCTAGCATGAAACAAGACAAGTGCACACCAAAACGAGAAGAAGAGAGGAACAGACAGGCTGCAAAAGCTTCTCCTGGAAATTTTCCCGTCGCTATTCTTACTATCACGGTCGCCGCTACCGCTATTTCTGCACAATTTCCGATTCAATCTCGTGGGCTCACCCTTCCGAGGCTTCTTCATCTCTCATTGTTTTCCCCCCCCCTCTCTCTCTCTCTACATCAACAACACTTAGAAAATACTTGAAAAATATGATCTTTTTCGGTTCGTCCTGCAATATACAGTTCGAATCTCCTGGAACTGAAAATTCCTACGCAAAATTCAACTTCATTGAAGAAAAATCCCTCTTTGGGGAACTTTTTTGATCAGATTTTTGTTTGGCTTGTTGGGAATTTGATGGCGAATAATCTCCCACCATTCCTGATGTAGCGGAAACCATAATCTGGCGGATTATGCCCCCACGTGCATCGCGCTTCCTTTTTTTTCTTTATGTTTTTCTTCTTATTTGAAACTTAGGATATGGTTTTGGAACATTGGGATAAACTTCATCATGACTGTGGACCGTAACTCGATAAAATGATAGTTTACTTTATATATGCTTTAATTAGGTTAATTATTTTTTTTATTAAACCAATAATAAGGTAATATCTCGAGCTAACACATAGAGCCACGTGATGATGATTGGGAAGCTTTCGTATCAGTCATTCGACGATGAATTTATTGACCTTTGATCTCTGATTTCAAATATGAAACTATCTTGGATTACCTAAATGGTTGCGTTTTTCTGAGTATTAGCCCTTCGACCGTGTAGCTCCTCGAGTTGTTGGTCCAGATCAACACACAGTAAGATTACGGAGACAATATTTAATGTCGGACGTCCCTTTCTAATACTGTATTTTCTGTGACAGTACACGTACGAGAGACCATACTGCTACTTACTTATACCATAACATATGTTTAATACACTTTCGACTATATGAATTAAGCATGTAAAAATCTCAAATTTATAAATAATCTCAATATTTATTGCAAAAGGTAAGTTACTTACGACACTTTCCCTCGAGCGTCTCTCTTTTCGTTTACTGTTTCTTAAACAACCTGATTGTTTTGAGCGGAACCTAGCTAATTGGAGTGGTCAAATTATTATCTTAGCCAACTCCAACGCTAGTTTCTTTTCGGTACTTGGTATCTTTAAGGCTGCTAGTGTAGAATCGAAGCACGATTCCGGAGTGAACCGAAGCGCCAAATTATTATCTTAGCCAACTCCAATGGTAGTTTCTTTTTAATACTTGGTATCTGCTGCTAATGTACTATTTAGTACTTGGTATCTTTAAAATGCTTTAAAACTGCTAATGTATATCAGTACTTGGTATCTCTAAGACTGCTAGTGTAGAATCGAAATGCAATTTCAAAGTGAATCGAAGAGTGATTCGTGAGTGAACCGAAACACTAGGATGGTTTAATAGGTTTTTATTTATATTATTAGCAAGCCACGCGATCTCGAAGAACATAAATATTGCTAATATAATTTAAGAAAATTATAAAAATTAAGTTATGGATAGAAATATTAAATTTATTTGAAATTTTAAAGAATATATTAGTAATTATTCTATTAACATATATCTCAGTGAATTGAATTGAATTTCATGAGTTATATGTAGTTTATTATATAATAAGTTTACCAACTGAGAACCTTTTTTTTTTTTTTTTTCGGTCCAAACTGAGAACCTTTTTTTTTTTTTTTTGGTCCAAACTGAGAACCTTTTTAATCGTGATAAAATAATCAATTATCATTACATGACTTATCGAACAATAAGATAATTATTTTATAGATACATACATGCACACTAATGATATTAATATCAAATAATAAAAATAAATTATAGCTAATTAACTATGAAAGTTAGATTCAATTTTCAACAATCAGTTTTTGAGTTTTCAATTTGGTTGCTTTCGGCCAGAGTTTAGGTTTAATTATAGTCACACCTGACATGTTTGAATAACCATGGCCACATCCCTTCTTCGTAGGAAAAATAAAACTTTCCCCAAGCCTAACCAGCCATAATATGCATGCCCTAACAAACAATAGATCTAATATTAGTATCAAATGAAATATTAGAATTGAAAAAAGACAAAATACATAAAGATAAGACTTCCGAAGTTGATACTGAATAAAACTAAGAATGATGTTCTAATATATTGATCCGAATGATTGGACACCCGAATATGATGTAGATAAACGCTTGATCCATCATAGTCCTGCTCGTGCAAATCTAGTTGTGGGTCTCTTTCTCAAAACTCGATTCCAACCAATAATACAGTCAATGAAACTGCAAGTGAAACAAATTATAAATTATAATCAATTCAACGATAAATTATATATTTTCATTGAGCTATTATTAAGAGTCAAGTTCAAACAATACAGTAATTATTACCTTATTGCTATGAGAAAGTCGATACCCTTTGCTTTAGTTCCAATGGCGCAAAGTTCATACGAACCTCGAACGTATTTGATATCAATTTTTGTGAAATCTCGGCGTCAGTGATAATAGTGATGTATAACCATACGTGAATATTCACCGTCAATACCACTCGCGATTATTCAAAAAATTATTAAATCTCGTGAGAAACTCTCGTCTAACCTGGATGGCTGAGTGAGGAGGCACTTCAAACCACGAACGAAGATAGGAATAAGAATAGAATCCCGACGGCACAGTTTGATGCGGCGCCTCCGGTAGGAATTGAAGATGATGATCGGTTTGATTGCACACTGTAGTTGTTAGCAAATCTCGACCCGATTCGACTTACTTTGGGACCAAAATAGGTTAATCAAATCTAAAATACGAGGAACCATCAAAGCATTCAATTTCTCTTCACTTGGCCTGAACCCTGCACACAAAAAACACGACTAGTATCTGATCCAAAAAAGAAAGAAATCGGAATCTGCAATGTATTCTCGTATCTCGATCACTAAGTCAACAATGTAAACTCTAACTGATTACTCGCTGTGCTTCTCTTCAAAGACTCCCATTCTTCCAAAACAACACTTGCAGGAGTTCCCGGTGGATATTTGTCAATAATAAAATCGATTTCATCCCCGCTAAGCTCTCTCTTATCAACAAGAACCTAATATATGAGAGATTAAATGGTGATAATTACATTGGAGTTGTCGGACTAATTAAACAAACTCCACGGCGTTTGACAAATTACAACAACTTCTGCTTAACAAGTGCAAAAAAGTGAGATATTGATAAGTGCCCAACACAAAATAGAGTATTCACAAAAGATTCAAGATGACATGGGAAGTTTTTGTAATTTCTCAAACGTCCGGGGGAAGTTTGTGTGTATATGCAAGTGAAATCCCAAAATATAAAGGTCAAATAAATTTCATGCAGCAGGGAACAAGTAAAATTTGATAGGGAAAAAAAAGACAAGAAAGAGAGCATACCTTTACGGTCTTCAGTAAAGCAGTATTATGACGCCTAAGAAGATCAACGGTCTTTTTATACATATCCTGCATTAGTTCTTCTGTTCTCGTTGCAACATCATCAATCAAATTCAATTTGATTGGAGGAGCAATTGCACGATAGGTATGATAAAGATGACCCCCAAAGTCGATCTTCGGACCGATAGGTTTAACTCTTTTTCTCCAAGGGGCCGATTCCCATACAATGCCATTGGGTTCTCCATATTCCAACTGTAAAAAGAGAGGGGACGAAATCAATGATGTCAAAATAAGGAGAAGGAAAAGAAATAAAATAAAATTGGAATAGATAATGAATGCCCACATCGTTATAATTTTACGAGCAAGCCACGAGGCATTAGCAAGAGAACCGACAGATGCCATTGAAGTATCCCGCCCAAAAATTACCTCTTCAGCTGCTCTGGCAGCAAGAAAAACCTTCATGTAGAAAATTTTATGTTGAGAGCAAAATCGTAAAATGAGAACAAACTATAATTTAAATTTTGAACTCAAATATCGCACCTGGAGGCGGTGTAATAACTGCGGTTTGCATTCATATTTGTATGCCTCGTCTTCGAGACGATTATATACAAGTTGAGATAGTGTCTGGCATGAGACATCAGAAACCATCAATTACAAAAGTTGTATAAAGAAATGTGTACTTGCAAAATAAAAAAGAAGGCATACTTACACTGATGACTGATATACCCTGAGGTTTGTGTAATTACACTTTTCTTTTTCTTTTTGAGGATTGAATAATTGCAAAAGATTTCCCCCATCAAAAGACATTTGCACTTCACCTGGTTCAATGGATTTTGATGATACCCATCTATAATTTTGTATGTATACCTATTTTGCTCGCAACACTTATCAATTTTCAGTTTTAAAGTTTATAACTACAAAAACATACATGATGCAAAAATCTCAAGGTAAGCCAAGGAAAGTGTTTGTAATTCTCAAACTTCAGGGGATGAGAACGGGTAGGGCAATGGAAGTTTTGGTAATTAGACCAAACCTCAGATATATCAGTGTAACTATCCCCAACACAAAGTATAAAGGTTAAGAGAATAGAAATAAAACAAACCTTTCCATGAGGATGTATCGACACACGAGCACATTGCTCAACTTTTGCATTCTCAAAACGCCTCAGCAGTTGTGAAACCAAAGCAGTCCCCCCTTCTGCAGCAGCTCTGTGACATTGTCCTTCATCACTTAGTTTTGCTCCAATGTGCTTGGGACCCACAGTAAGACGGTCGAAGGAAGAATAGCAGTATGACCTTTCCTCACTGCCACGAGAGCAGTTTCTTGGAGAAGCTGAGCCAGCTTCGCACCCGTCCATCCTGATACCATGATTCAGTGAATGCTTGCAAAAACTTTTGCTTTTAGCTAAAGTAGAACTCAAAACTAGTAGTTGAGCATTGAGAAAAACTAATGGATATCAAAAAAAAAACTTCCATTTATTTCCGAAAATAACCAGAAGCTAGAAAGCTAAAAGTTGATCTTTAAAAGGCTTTCAGGTTTAAAAATGTTCTGATTTTCCAAATTCCAAGCACTCCCAAAGTCTCTCAAGAAAAGCAAAAGGCACATGCACATGCATACCAGGCAAGTTGTTTGCATAAGTAGCCAAATCAACGGCGTCTGATAACTTCACTTTACGAGCATGAACCTTCAAAATTTCCAATCTCCCTTTTGCATTTGGAGCACGGACTTTTATCTAAAAGTACCAAAAAAAAAGTAGTCATATTTGTCATTTCCTTTCAAAAGAATCTAATTTGGATATGGCATGAGTGATTACACTTACACACCTTACGGTCAAATCGACCAGGACGAAGAAGGGCAGGATCTAGCAAATCCCGTCGATTGGTGGCACCCAAGAATACAACACCTTTGCCTGTACCAAAACCATCTAATTCTGTCAAGAGCTGGTTCAATGCAATCTCCCTTTCTTCAGTTCTTGACTCGGTATTCTCATCTGTTGTTTTGTTAGCGATCTTGGATTGCCGCCTAAGTATCAAGAATTTCGCAATGGACTATAAAAAATTAAGAAATATTCACCGCTAAGAAAGAGTTATTAATGAAGTTAACTTGACCAATAAGCATTGATCATACATACTATATCTGGATTTGTACAAAGTGTAAAGCACCTAGTTCAAACTCAGTGTCACAAAGAGAAACTAATGCAAAATACTACCTTGTCGCCAGTGCATCAATTTCGTCAATAAAAATGACGGCTGGCTTATTAACCTGAAAAGTACATAAATTAATTATATTATAACAGGCATATAAATTTGATCAAAGATATTAGTAGAGAACTGACTTTCTATATTAAATCTAGTTACCTTTGCTCTCTTGAATAAATCCCTGATACGAGCAGCACCAACACCGACAAATGCTTCAACGAATTCTAATCCAGCCATTTGATAAAATGGAGTACATGTACCATAAATAGATGAATCGTAGAATATTTCATAAAATTCACTTGAGATGAGAGAAACACGGAGAACTAAGTAACTAACCTTGCCACATCCAGGAGGGCCATCGAGAAGAACTCCATGAGGAGCCTTTATCCCCAGTTGATCAAATAGTTCAGGATTCTTAAGGTACCTTACCAACTAATTCGAGGGATAAAAGAACATACATCAAAAGGTACGGTTTCAATTTATGTCATTAAATAAGCACTCGGAGGTTAGTAATGTCATGATTGCAGAAATAATCAATTGATATTCTATAACATGCACAAAACATCACAATTTGCTCTAAGAATATTTCACTTTGCACACAGATAACTGGCCCAGAAATCAGCTCACAGCTTGACCATCAAAACTCAATCAGTCTCGAAATCAGGTTGTAAACTAAGTGGGTGTCTGCAATAACTTTTGCTTTTGATGGAGTTAAAAGTAAAGGCTATTTTTTTATAAAAAGAAAGATTGATAATCGAATTTAATAGACAACCCCCAGCTTTCGAGATATGCACATTGCCCTCAACCTTTAAAAAAGGCGTGATTTCCTCCTAACCTTTTTAACTTGTACACCTACGCGCCTCGGCCTACTTTCTAAATAAGATAAATTTTTGCACCAACATATTTTTTCAAATATCTGAGATCCCTTCCATTAATTTCCGATTCCTTCATGAAAGCATAACAGGATCTCATGAATTAAAGTTTAAACCTCTATGCAAAACCCCGTAACAGTTTACGTTTGAGAAAACAAAATGAGGAGTCAAACTAATTGTGTAGCCCCGGGTTTGAAAAAAGTTGCAAAATGCAGAAGTATACCCTATAATGAAAATGCTACCTCTTGGAGCTCTTCCACTGCATCATCAATGCCTGCCACATCACTAAACTTGACTCCTGTAGAACCCTGAAAATAATTTATTGCAAATAATCGATGAACTATCTAGACAAAAACTGAAAAGGTTGCATTAGTAAATTAAGATATAAGAACTGACATCAACACGCGCTTGTGCCTTTGACTTAGAAAATCCAATTATTTGCCAAATATCCTGCACAAGTAGGAGGAGTAAGGGAATCCCACTGAAAAGAAGCAACTGCAGCATCAAAGGAGATATAGGACCAGAAAACTCACCCATCCTTTAAAATTCTTAGGTTTTCTAGAAAGTGTAAAACGGATGACAAACACCATTAAAAGAAGGACCGCGATCACGGGCTTTAGCACCCCAACGCCAGAAAAAAACTTGCCAATATTCACAAATTCAAACACTTCTGACACAAGTCCTCCATCAAGCAAAAGCTCAACAACATTTTCTGCGATTGTTTTCAAGATTCCAAAGACGATACCAAAGGAAAAGGTCACAACTCGCCATATCGGAGGCACTATCACATCTCCAAGCGTTGTAAAGGAGTATTCAAAGACAGAAAGAAATGCTGTAGCCGAAACTGCCACAATAACAAATGCTGTTGAAGCCATTGCAGCAGTTATTGCTCCAAGTTCAACCATCATTCTGCTTGATAGTTTGGATGCTGCTGGAGGAGGAAACTCTGCCGCTCTCCCTACCCAAGACTATAGAGAATGATAAAGCTGTAAGAAAATTGAAGGCTGGAAAGGGGAAGAAAATATCTTATGATGCCAAAGATAAATTTGGCCCAGATAACGAATTTAGGCAATGCAATATTACCAAAGATTGTGAATAAATTAAAGTACAATAAGTATGTTTTATCACTTGGCTAACTATTTGGCCAACTATAATCCAAAGAAATGGCAAATCCAGTTTTCTTGATTATTCTCTCAATCAGATGAACCCGTTATGTCACTTAGGCAGAGAGAACAAGGACATTTGGAAATTGAATACCTTGCCAAAATGATTTCATCATGAATGCCTGAACATGTTTCTATAAGTAGCTTTTTAGCTAGAACTCTCTAATTGAAAGCAGAATTTCATTAGTTCGAGAGACAATATTACAAAAATTGAGCAAAGCACCTGAAGTATTCACACTTTAATCATACATTAACTCATTGAGCAATTCTTAGTATTGTTTGCAAACTCTTTTATATTTATCTCGCATTCTTTCTTTCTTCTCCAAACTAGCCCACAAAATATTCATAAGTTTTATTTGCAGAATGTATCAGGTAAGCAGTTGAATTCATAGGGAAAAGATATGGTACTACTATCGTTTGGTTCTCTATTTCATTCAGCGGTCCTTCGTAGGTTGCCAAGAAATCTTGCACTTGTTCTTCATTCAGTCTGATTGCCCTATCACCAAGATTTGCAAAACAACAATGAGAATAAAATCAAAACCAACAAACATAAAAATATCAATAACATCTCATTTGAATACTGTGAAAGTATGTGCTCGGCCTAACTCACGTCAAAAGCTAGCTGATGATGTAAGGGTTGCCAAACATTTATTAACTAGCAAATAGTTTGGTTTCTTTTCAATGTGAGACATGTTAACACAAACCCCGCACGCCCAGGCCCAAACAATCTGGGATCTAACCTGGAGCACGAAATTTGATTCGATTTCAATTCAATTTTCAAATTTCAACAGGATACAACCTGCTCTATGTATCGTGCTTTGATACCATGATACCATTTGAAAGTATGTGTTCGGCATAACTCACCTCAAAAGCTAGCTTATGAGGTGAGGGTTGTCGAGCATTTATTAACTAGCACATGATTTAGTTTCTTTTCAACGTGGGACATGTTAACAAATACAACACACACCATTTAATTGTGTGCAGGCTCTTCTCCCCTGGTATTTCTTTCAAATCGACAACAAAATCCCTGTACAAAGAAACCCCACTATACTCCTTAAAAGTAGCCAACTTTATCTTATCATAGTCCAAGTACCGCTGGAAATCCTCATAACTCATTCTGGGCAACTCCTTCAAGTTCTTATCAAACTCCTCCTCTTCTGATAATTTAGGCGCAGAAACTTTATCAGGAACATAAAGCTTCCCTTTGTACTCCCTCAGTAAATCCTTCAAATAAATCTTCCCCTCAGGCTTCACAATATCACCCTCATTACCAATCGCCTTGTCAGTTCTCCCCGCTGCCTTCAAATTCAATCTCTTCAACAACTCCAAAACCCTCACACTAAAACCCCCTCTGCTCAAACTCTCCTTCTCCTTCAATGTGTACAATTTATCCCCAATCAAATACTTAGGTTCAACTTGGCTGGGGTTTTCCCTCATAACCCTAGTCGTAAAATCTTCATTTTCAGCATCAGAATTTAGTGACGGCTTCGAAATTAAACTGGCTCTGGCCAAAAACACACGTGGGCGGCTACTAAATTGCAAGCTTTTGGTGGGTTTGAGAGAAAAGAAGAAATCCTTGGGAGGTCTTTGATTTGGGAATATTTTAGGAAAACTGGTTAAGGGTTTAGCAGTCCGCAATGGCGTCAAGCAAGGTCTTTGATTTGGGAATATTGTAGGAAATTTGATCAAGGGTGTAGCAGTCCCCAATGGTGTCGAGTACATCATCTTCAGCTAAAACTTGACATACATTAAGCTAAGGATTTGGGCATTCCTAGTTTGAGAATACTGACTTGGAATTTCATCAAGTTCGTGTCAGATTGTATAAATAAACTCACAAAAAAAATGCAATCCTTCATTGTTAAAGAGGAACCGAGACAGAGAGTGCAGAGGAGTAGGAGAATGGAAATGGAATAGAGTTGGGGAAGGAAGACAAAGGAGTAGAAAGCGCTGATTTCATGGTGGCGGATAATCTCCCACCATTGAGGAAGTTTTTTGTTTGGACTTCGCGCCATTTTCTTTACGTTTTTGTTCTTTTTTGACACTCAGACATTGTTTTGGAAGATTAAATAAATTTTAGAAAATTTTAAATTAACCGTTATGTATTTAGTTCTAATCAGGACATAATGGTCAAATTATTTAAAGATTACAATATAGTTAAGTGATATTTCGTTGGTGGTTCTCACTTTCTTTAGGATTCTGTTAGATTTTGTCTCTGATACTACTGTATTGTTAAATTTATAATATGGAGAGATTGCTTTATTAGAATATATATATATTGAGAATGATTTTATAATTTTAAGAAGGACAAATGTTGAAAAGAACAATTGTAATTCGAGAAAGCTTTTATATTGTTGTGATGTTTATGAAAATGCACCATAAATCATATAATTCTCTTATTATATATACTCAACTAGCTCATAATGAGTTATCCCTGTTGACAAATTAGTATGCATTTCTCCCTTTTCTATCTATCTATCTATATTATAAAAGCACATAAGTTTCTTATAAAATGTTCATCGCCTAAAATACCCTCTTAATAGTTCTATTAATAATTATTAGTTAGGGACAATTATGTAAATACATGTTATAAATTATTAAATTAAATACCTTAAAAAGTATTTATTTCAATAGGACTCTTCCGAAAAAAGAAGTCGCCTAAAATAGCCTCTTAATAGTTCTATTAATAATTATTAGTTAGGGACAATTATGTAAATACATGTTATAAATTATTAAATTAAATACATTAAAAAGTATTTTTTTCAATAGGACTCTTCCGAAAGGAGAATTATATAAGATGTCGATCGCCTAAAATATCCTCATAATAATTATATTACTAATTATTAATTAGGGCCAATTATGTAAATACATGTTATAAATTGTTAAATTAAATATATTAAAAGATATATTAATATACTTTAGTCCCCCGGTGTCAATTCGTATAAATTGTTAAATTAAATATATTAAAAGATATATCAATATATTTTGTCCCCCGGTGTTAATAGGTTGCAACATAACTTCCTTTGTCAGAATTTAGACGGAAATAGTTATTCCTTTGATAATTCTTCAATTACCATTAATTCTAAAGAAATTAGATTTTTAATTCCATCGTGCATGAAAGGTTTTCTTCTCAATTTCAGTTTCGTTTGCTTAAAAATAAGAGCATTTAATTTTCTAATATTTTTTTTCCGATGTTATAGTCCACTAGGGATTTTCTAATTCTTGTGTGTTTTTTTTACTCATATTACATATTCAATTGTAATTATGGCTAATTCTTCTAATTATAATCAAATTTATGTATATTAGAAATATAATTGGATAAGGTTTACAAATTATAAAACATTATAGCGTAATCCTACTCAACGAATCTAGACTACTAATAATTCTAATTCTAATCAGATTTTAATAAATCTCTTTTAATATCTATAAATACTAACCTAATACTTACAATTTATAACAGAAAATTTTGTTTTTCTATCAACACGAGATTTGAGTATTTGGTTCCATCGAACATCCTATACCAAAAGACATTTTGTTTTTCTATCAACACGGTTTTCTATCAACACTTGAGCTACAATCGAACAAAAGAATACTCATCATATTTTTAGGTAAATTCTTAAATTACATATCTTCTATTCAAAAGTGTGAAAAATATTATGTTAGATACTTCTATCTCATCATATTTTTAGGTAAATTCTTAAATTAACTATCTTCTATTCAAAAGTGTGTGATAAATATTGTTTTAGATACTTCTATCCAAAAGTGTATTTACCTAAATTGTGGAGTGTGATATTGTGTTAGATACTGTTCACTAGAAAATTAAAGAAAAAAAAATGATATCTTTATATTTGTAAGGAGTGAATAAAATAACTAAATAACATTCCATTGGGAAAAATGGTTGCGCCAGCCATGCATATGTTAGTAATTTTCTCTTTTACAACTCTTGATTATAGTAAATAGTCAAAAATTAAAGTCCATAAATAATATTAAAAAGTAGAGAAAGACTGATAAATATAAAGATATCATTTTACAACTCTTGATTATAGTAAATAGTCAAAAAGTCCATAAATAATATTAAAAAAGTAGAGAAAGGCTGATAAATATAAAGAAAATATTTAGATACTGCTCACGTAAGAAATTAAAGAGAAAAAAATGATATCTCTATATTCGTATCCTTTTTTTATAAATTAATACTCAAATATATAATTTTTATAAATTTAAATTAATCGTAATTCACAAGCATTTAATTGGTGGGTCAACTATTTAAAATGATTATATAATTGGTGGAGGTTTGATCTATACACACAAATTTCACCTGAAGTTTCAGAAATTACAAAAAGCCCCCTTGAAGTACTGTATGATTCGGCCTAATGCATGCTATTGATAAGTAAGTTTCAAGAGCGAAGTAGGATATTTATAAAAACAATATTCATCAATTCGGATGTAATATACATATTTTAATGTGGAAAGTTTTGTAATTTCTCAAACTTTAGGGGAATTTTGTGCAATTAGGTCAAACCTTAGGGTAAGCTCGGGTAATTATCCCTAAATTTTTTAGGTTCTTGAAAAAAACTAGACCTAATAAAAGATAAAAGAAGGGCAGGAAAGACTTTCTTTATTTGAAGATCGCTACTTTAATTAGCTTAACTCACCACACTTCCCTAACATCCTTAACTCCTCTCCACTCACCCTCACACGCATATATAATCGACAGAGTCACAAAACCTCCATGCTTTTTCAGCTCCATCCTCAGAATTTTAGAAATCTTTTCAGCAAGATCTCTCCTTTCATGGATTTTGCAGCCATTGAGGAAAGCTCCAATTTGTTTAACAATATCATAAGTCTTCTCTATTCTCCCATAACGGCACAGAAGATCAATAAGACATGAGTAATGCTTATAATGTAAAAACAGGATTCTTCATAAAATATAATTAAAACTCCTTCAATTTAGAAAATATATAAATGTACTAGAGTGATGAATACAAGCTCAAAAAAATAAAATTTCTATTATCAAATGAAACACATTACCTTTCTCTACATGCACATACAAATATTCGTGTTTAAGAAATATTACTCATTAATAGATTATGAGTATAATCAAACGTAACGTTGTCACATTAGTTGATGTTAAATATGTGATTAACACTTATGAAAGAAAAGTGAGAGTTTGTCGAAAGGACCTAGAGCAAATACAATTAGATAGTACCCTATCATGCCGGTAGTAGAGAAAGATATACAGTTACCATGGAAGAAGTTATGGTATAAAATTAGGAGGTTTGGATGAGGCTTATACTTAACCTAAAAACTAATTAGTACATATTACCAATAATAATTTTGTATTATAATTAATTAATTAATTAAAATAATAATTAAATTTCACATGAGATCTCATTAGTATATTTAAATTTTAAAATTTTGATATTTTCAAATAATTTTATTTTAATATTTTAATAATTAAAAATTTTAGATACTTTAAGTTGGAATCATTGTTCTAATACAATGGTCAATTAGCACTTTTTAATATGCTAAAAAAAAAAGAGGAAGTTTTCTTAAAAAGAATTTTCAAATGTTATATATAAGAAAAACAAGATAAATATTGAATAGATTTGAAGAAAGAATTGATGGCGGAATTTAACAAACTATTGAAACAAGAAGATATTATTTGGTTTCAGAAGTCGAGAATTAACCGACTTCAATTTGGGGATAAAAATACACGCTTTTTTCATCTCTCAAACATAACCAGAAGGAAGAATTGTGTAAATGCTTAAAAATAGGTGATGAATGGAATAATGACCAACTAAAGCAACACACTTGCGAGTACTATAGCAAACTATTCGATGGATATACCATCGAATGGTCACGAACCTTAGGGTGGTAGCGGAAATATAACTTGGCAAGAACGACCTCAAATGAGGAAACCCTAAGGGTAGTGAAGAGCATCCACCTATATAAAACGTTAGGATCAGATGGTTTCTAATCATACTTTTTCAAGACCTATTAGGACATAACAAGAGACTCTCGGTGGTGAAATTCACAAATGATTGCATGAAGAGAAAATCAATTCCCATGTAGGCTTGCTAAATGTTTATTTGCCATATTTCGGAACTCGGAAGTTAATGCTAAAAAAAATAAAATAAATAAATTTGACCCATTACAATATCTTGGTACTTCAAGAAGTGTTACACACGTTACATCACTCCAAAGACAAAAAGGGGGCATGGTGCTAAAATTGGATCTTGAAAAGAAGTACGACAAAGTTTGGTGGAATTTTCTAAGGGAAACTCTAACTTTCTTCGAATCCCAACAAAAATCATCAATATCATCATGAGCGAAGTGGAGGGAATAAAATCGGAGATTCTATGGAATGGTGAACTGACGGAGGTTATACAGATAACATGTGGCATTAGACAATGGGATCCACTCTCGCTTTATTTGTTTGTGCTTTGTACGGAAAGATTTATGTATATGGTTGAGAAAGTTATTTCGACCAAATAATGGAGACCAATTGCGGTATGTTAGGGGGACCCTTAGACCTCACATTTAATTTGCTTTTTGTGGACGATTTAATATTTTGAGCCAAAGTTAACATGGATGAAGTGATATGCATTTAAAGTGAGGTTTAGGCGTTTGCAAGGTACCAGTCCTCAAATTGAAATTGATCAGATCACACGTATTGTTCGGACCTTATGTATCAAATAATTTAGAACAACAGGTTAGTAAAATTTTGGGTATGGAAAGTACAACCAACTTAGAGAAATAGGGGTGCAGACGAATTTTAATCGAAACTATAGTGAGCTTTTCTCAAAGGTGATTGAGAGGGCAAAAAAGCTCATTCGGGATAGAAAGCCAAAATGCTAAACATTGTCAGACAATTATATTTATTCGGTTTATCATGAGTCAAATTCCATCAAACATATGTCTACGAATTGACTCACCAATCACGCGTGCGATAAACTTAGTCGACTCAATCGCAAGAGTCTTTAGGTGACTAACATAATAAAGAAATGAACTCATATTATAGGGTGAAACAAGGTGACTAAAAAGAATCGAGAATGAGAAACGGGTATTAGAGAAGCCAACAAAAAAATAGCGATGTTCGCTAAAATAGGATGGGGAATGCTCAACAAGAAGACAACGCTGCGGAGTTAGATATATAAGAAAAGATATTTAAAAGAGGGGGGAAGGGATATTCTTGAAAGTAAGCCTCAACTTTTGGCTTCTCGAGCATGAAAGAGGATTGTTAGAAGTATTTGGTTCGGTAACCATTTTACAAATACTGGAAGATTGGAAACGGTGATGGGGTGTCTTTATAGAATGATAGATGGTTATCACAAGGAAAACTAACCGACATATTGAAAGATAACATTTATGCGGAAAATAAAGTTTTTATGACATATGATCTCAATGGAATATATAAAAAATAGAGCATAGCTAAGCTGAAAATAAAAGGAGACGAAAATTAAATATAAATAATATAAAGTATGGTGAAACTAATGGTAATTCCTCCAATAAAATAATCTATAATCTACTTTATGGTATCGAATGAGATATGCGAGAAAATACTAGAAATAAATTTAGAAATTATCTTGCCCTTAAAAGTTCAAGATTTTCTTGTGACTTTGCCAGCATGACTGCTTGCACACGAATGCATTGAAGTATGACTGAAAATTTAGGGAAACCGATATATGTACATGTTGTTGTACAAGACGTGAAGATGTGGATCACGTGTTGAGAAGCTGTCCCTTGCATTTCAGGTGTGGAACAAGATTGTTGATATGCACACTGTTCGAAATCTTCGTGACTTGTAAGGTTTGAAATGGCTCGAAGAGACCTTTTAACAACAAAGTTCAGAGCAACATGTTACCAGAAGGTCCTGGGTAGATTGTCTTGATCTCAACGCTCTACAATCTTTGAAAAATACGAAACTGATGAAGCTACTAGAATATTATGAAGTCTAGCAATGTCATTATTCATCACATAAAAGAGTTATCTGAGTCCTTGGTACTAATTAGTGAGGACAAAAAACATAGGTAAAAGAAAACATGCGTTGAGTTACCTTGGAATAACGCGAGAAGGGATGGATGAAACAAGATTTAGATGAAAGTTTTATAGCCACATCAGCAATGCTTCGACTAGGAGCATCATTCAAGATGACAGTGGAAGATGGGTGATAAGATATTCTATAAATTTTGGTAGAGTTTCAACAAAAGTGATGAAGTTATTAGGCTTACGTGAAGGATTAAAGCTAGCTTGGGAGAGACGCATTATGAAGATTAATATGGAGATTGATTCGGAGACGATGGTGAAATGTATAATAAAGAAGGATTATAAAGAGCACCCCATGAAAATTTTAATATTTGATTGCCGAAATTTACTCCTCAAGCTCTAGGAAGCTCAGATTGAGCATATTCCGATAGAAAGAAACATTATGGTGGATAAATTAGTGAGGATAGACCACAAGGTTCGAAATCGTTACTGATTCTAGGATGGTCTACCAACGGACTTGAATAAATCTTAACTTGAGGCTACTATTCCTCTGTTGGTTTACAAAAAATCCAATACATTAACATACAAATGTGAAGAGGGTGATTCTTATAGAAAATGCAATAACATTTACATATTGAGTTATAGCAAAGAAATATTTCAAAACTTTATTTAAAAATCAAAGATAAATCACAAATTATATTAATGAAAAACAAATTATAGAAAGAATAAAGTACATATAATTAACATAGTATTTTATATGATCTTTTAAATTTTTTAATTTATATTTTTTATATATGTCTTTTCATTTATATTATCTATTTTAAATATTTTATTTTTATACAGTAACATAGTTTCATATATATATATATATATATATTGATTGTTTCTTATTAGTTGAATGTTTTTCTAAGAAAATATTTTGTATGTGTAGTTTTACAAAATCAAATTGATTCGTTAAAATTTTTATTATATTAATTTAATTAAATTAGGTACTTTTAATATATTAATTTACTCAGTAAATATAATAACTACACTTATTGAAATAAACTAAATGATATAATTCTAAAGAAATTAGATTTTAATTCCATTGTGCATGAAAGGTTTTCTTCTCAATTTCAGTTTCATTTGCAAAAGTTTAGTTGCAAAAAACTTCATAAAAACACTAAAAGTAAAACACCAATTATATTAAACAAATAAATAATATCATGAATAAACAATATATAATTAATATGGTATTTTATATGATCTTTTATATTTTTGTCTTTATTCTTTTATATATATCTTTTTACTTATTAAATATATTTGAAAGTTATGAATTATTACTTACGATTAAAAGTTAGAACTATTTGGGAAAATTGATATTATACTCTTTAAATACTTTGTTTTATTTATTTTTTTTGGTGAAATACTTTGTTTTATGATACAACATAGTTTCAAATACTTTTACTGTTTATTTGTTTAGATATTTCTCTACTTCGAAATTCTACTTATTGTACATGATTTGAAAGAGAGATCTCATATAAATATTTTCGCATGTATTATTTTTTAAATATCCTAATTTATTCAATAAATATAATTGCTAAATTAATTTAAATAATTTAAATGAAAAACGTGCAACGCACGTTCACATAACTAGTATATCTAAAAATATGAATGCGAATTTTTTTATTATTTTTTTATTTGACATATGATCATTATAAAAATATAATTACTATGCGACGTAGAATGCACCATGTGTAGTCGATGGTGACGCCAGTAATGGCGTAGTGGGATCAAGTTTGTTGGTTAAATATATATCTATAATAATTTTCATTTATCTTATTAATTAATTTTATATAATTATATTATTTTGTCCCCACTTTCAAAATAAATTGTGATTATTGACCCCCTAAATTTTAAAAAAGTTTATTCTTCAAATCCAAAAATAAAAAACTTACAATCGATAGCAAGTCTCTGCACTTATAAATTGGTAGGTTGTGAGTTGGAGTTTCATTGGCGTTTATATATTAAAAAAATATTTTTATAATATATATTTTTACTACAAAATTAAAATTTTTTGACCCCACTAATTGACAGTTCTGAAGTCACCCCTATATGTAGTAACGACTACTATTCACAATTTTTGGCTATATAAAAATAATGAATAAATTACAAAATCATCCTTAATGTGTATATATTCCAACGAAACAATTTATACGTGTTATGAATTCAACAACACTTTTCTGGGGATATTTTGGTAAAATAACAAATTGAAAAAAATCAAGATATTTTGAAAATATAAAAAATGAAGCCCAATGGAACGAAAGGATCACAAATAGAATATAAAGATTATGAATTATATTGTAGTTTATTACTAATTATAAATCGCATTGTAATTAGGTATAAATATAAAATTATCTTATATAATTTTCTCTAAACTTTATGTATATCATCTTATGTCAATTTTACATATAATTACATGATACCTCTCAATATATATTTTGAGTGCCTGATATGATTCGTGGACAACTTAATATTGCTCTCAATATATATTTTGAGTCCCTGATATGATTCGTGGACACATATGTAACAATATCAATTTAAAGGTAACTAGTTTTCAATATGAACATCAAATATACAATACGAAAAAATAATATTTTTATAAGTATATAGATGATACCGATTCATCACATAACAAAATTTTAATATATTAATAAAATAATATTTTTAGAAATATTCGGAAAAATTTAGTAACTATTATGATTCAATTAGATGAAACATGTAACATTTGGATAACAGAGATGGTGTTGGTGATTAGAGAGTACTGGAAATATTTAACATAACTATAAAAGAATATGTTACATGATGTGTTATTATCCGATACAAATTGCACAATTGTGAGACCAAACTTCCAAAATTTGAACTTCCTCTAAACACATTATTTCCAAATCTTCGAACAATCAACCTAAAACGATTTGATCAAATCATTCAATTTCCCTAGTATGACCTAACCCTACAGACGAAACCAAGAGTCGGCCCTCGTCTCTTGCTATCTGAACCAAAAAAGGAAAAAGGAAATGGAAACCTAAAAATGCATTCTTGTATCGCTTGAGATCACGATGTCAACAATGTGTACTCCAATTGATTACTCTTCTCCTGCTTCTGTTCGAAGAGTGGAAGGCTCCCCGGATCCCGTTCCTCCAAAACAACACTTGCAGGAGTTCCCGGTGGATATTTGTCGATAATAAAATCAATTTCATCCCCGCTAAGCTCTCTCTTATCAACAAGAACCTAGCATATGAGAGTAATTAGATTGGCATATCTTGAGGTTTTGGCCTAATTATACAAGGGTTTGACGAATTACAAAAAAATTTGCTAGCAAATCATAAGGTTTGGCATAACAAGTGCAGTTATAATTATAAATTTGAAGTGAAATATTGACAAGTGTCCAGCGAAAACAGAATATTGATAAAAAATTCAAAGATGACATGGGAAGTTTCTGTAAATTTTCAAAAATTAGGGGAAATTTGTGTAATTACGCTAAACCTCACGGCATGTGACTGAAATCCCAAAATATAAATGTCACATAAATTTATTAATAAAATTCGATAAGGTGAAAAAAAAAAAAAAAAAAACTAGAGCATACCTTTACAGTCTTAAGTAAAGCAGCATTATGACGCCTAAGAAGATCAACGGTCTTTTTATACATGTCTTGCATCAGTGCTTCTGTTTTCGTTGCAACATCATCAATCAAATCCAACTTGATTGGAGGAGCAATTGCACGATAGGTATGATAAAGATGACCCTCAAAGTCGATCTTCGGACCAATAGGTTTAACTCTTTTTCTCCAAGGGGGGCGATTCCCATACAGTGCCATTGGGTTCTCCATATTCCAACTGTCAAACGAGATGGGCCGGGACAAAATCAATGATGTCAAAATAAGGGCAAGGAAAAGAAATAAAATAAAATCGGAATAGATAATGAATGCCCACATTGTTATAATTTTACGAGCAAGCCACGAGGCATTAGCAAGAGAACCGACAGATGCCATTGAAGTATCCCGCCCAAAAATGACCTCTTCAGCTGCTCTGGCTGCAAGAAAAACCTTCATAGAGAAAATTTGATGTTGAGGGAAAAATTGTAAAATGAGAGCAAGCTATAATTTCAATTTTGAACTCAAATATTGCACCTGGAGGCGGTGTAATAGCTGCGGTTTGCGTTCATATTTGTAAGCCTCGTCTTCGAGGCGATTGAATACAAGTTGAGATAGTGTCTGCATAAGCCAACAGAAACCATCAATTACAAATGTTGTATAAAGAAATATGTTCTTGCAAATTAGGAAAGGAAGGCATACTTACACCGATATACCCCGAGGGTTGTCTAATTACACAAATTTGTTTCTTTAGAGGTTTGAATAATTACAAAAAATTCCCCCCGTCAAGGAATTTACATTTCATCCAGATTGATGGATTTTGATGATATCCATCTCTAATTTTTTATGAATACACTATTTTTCTCTTGAAACTTATCAATATTTGGTTTTAAGTTGATAACTACAAAAACATACATGATGTCAAAACCTCAGGATATGCCAAGGATGTTTTTGCAATTCTCAAACTTCAGGGGACGGGAAGAGGTAGGGAAACGGAACTTTATATAATTAGGCCAAACCTCAGGATATATGAGTGTAATTATCCTTGAAACAAAATATAAAGGTTAAGAGAATAGAAAGAAAACAAACCTTTCCATGAGGATGTATTGACACACGAGCGCATTGCTCAACTTTTGCATTCTCATAAAGCCTCAGAAGTTGCGAAACTAGAGCGGTCCCCCCTTCTGTAGCAGCTCGGTGACATTGTCCTTCATGACTTAGTTTTAATCCAATGTGCTTGGGACCCACAGTAAGACGGTCAACTGCGTTGTCCATATCTGAAGGAAGAATAGCAGTATGACCTTTCCTCACTGCCACGAGAGCCGCTTCTTGGAGAAGCTGCGCCAGCTTGGCACCCGTCCATCCTGATACCATGATTTAGTGAATGTTTGCAAAAGTTTTTGCTTTTAGCTAAAGTAGAACTTAAACTTGTAGAAAGCATGCGTAGCAAAAAGCAACGATTGTTTGAAACAAAAAGTGAGAAGTTCTGAAACAAAGTAGTTGAGCATTTGAGAAAAAAACATGGATATTATAAAAAAAAAAAAACTCCATTTATTTCCAAAAATATAACTAGAATCTAGACGTTAAAGCTAAGAGTTGATCTTTGGGCTTTCAGGTTTAAAAATGTTATGATTTTCAGAACACTCCCCAAAGTGCACATGCACATGCATACCGGGCAAGTTGTTTGCATAAGTAGCCAAATCAACAGTGTCTGATAACTTCACTTTACGAGCATGAACCTTCAAAATTTCCAATCTCCCTTTTGCATTTGGAGCACGGATTTTTATCTAAAAATACCAAAAAGTAGTCATAATTGTCATTTCCTTTCAAAAAAATCTAATTTGGATATGACATGAGTGATTACACTTACACACCTTACGGTCAAATCGACCAGGACGAAGAAGGGCAGGATCTAGCAAATCCCTTCGATTGGTGGCACCCAAGAATATAACACCTTTGCCTGTATCAAAACCATCTAATTCTATCAAGAGCTGGTTCAATGTAGTCTCTCTTTCTTGAGTTGCTGACTCGGTAGTCTCATCTGTTGTTTTGTTAACAACTTTCGATTGCCGCCTAAGTATCAAGAAATTGACAATGGATTGTAAAAAAATAAAAATTCACGGGTAAGAAAGATTTATTAATGAAGTTACTTGACCAATAACCATTGATCATACATATTATATCTGGATTCGTACAAAAGGTAAAGCTGCTAGTTCAAACTCAGAATCACAAACAGAAACTAAACCCATACCTTGTCCCCAGTGCATCAATTTCATCAATAAAAATGACTGCTGGCTTATTAACCTGAAAAGGACATAAATTAATACAGGCATATTCATTTGATCAAATATATCAGTACAGAACTAACTTTTTATATTAAATCTAGTTACCTTTGCCCTCTTGAATAAATCCCTGATACGAGCAGCACCAACACCAACTAATACTTCAACGAATTCTGATCCAGCCATTTGATAAAATGGAACACCAGCTTCACCAGCTATGGCTTTTGCTACCAAGGTCTGAACATGTATCATAAATAGATAAATCATAGAAAATTTCATAAAATTCATGTGAGAGAAACTGGGAACTAAGTAACTAACCTTGCCACATCCAGGAGGGCCATCGAGAAGAACTCCATGAGGAGCCTTTATCCCCATTTGATCAAATAGTTCAGGATTCTTCAGGTATCTAACCAACTAATCAGCAGGACAAAAGAAAATAAATAAGGTTTCAATTTATGTCATTAAATAAGCACTCAGAGGTTAGTAATGTCGTGATTGCAGATATATAAATTGATGTCTGATATACATCACCAAGTTGGCCTAACAATATTTCACTGAGCCACACAATTAACTGGTCTATAATCGGCTCACAGCTTGACTATCATCAAAAGTCAAAGAAGTTGATAATCAATTTTAATAGACACCTGCCAACTTTCAGCATGTGTACATTGCCCTCAACCTTTAAAAAGGTGAGATTTAATCCTAACCTTTTTATTTGTACATCTATGCTCCTCAACCTACTTTCTAAATAAGGAAGATTTTTGCACCAACGTTTTTTCAAATCATCGTGTTCCCTTCCAGCAACTTCTAATTCCTTGAAAGCATAGATTATGGACCTCATAATCTACCGAATTCCTAACACAGTTCTCATGATTTAAACCTCTATCTATGCAAAACACCATAAAAGGTTTCATGCCGGAAAAACAAAATGAGGAGCCAAACTAATTGTCTGACCCCGGGTTTGAAAAAAGTTGCAAAATGCATAAGTGTACCCTATACTGAAAATGCTACCTCTTGGAGCTCTTCCACTGCATCATCAATGCCAGCCACATCACTAAACTTGACTCCGGTAGAACCCTAAAGATAAGTTATTGCACATAAGCCACAAATTATCTAGACAAAAACTGGAAAGGTTGAATTAGAAAATTAAGATGTAAGAACTGACATCAACACGTGCTTGTGCCTTTGACTTAGAAAATTCTATCCCTTGCCAAATATCCTGCACAAGTAGAAGGAGTAAGGGAATCCCACTCATGAGAAGAAGTCAACTGCAGCATCAAAGGAGATATAGGACCAGAAACTCACCCATCTTTTAAAATTCTTAGGTTTTCTAGAAAGTGTAAAACGCATGACAAACACCATCAAAAGAAGGATCGCAATCACTGGTTTTAGCACCCCAACGCCCGAAAAAAATTTGCCAATATTCACAACTTCAAACAGTTGTGACACAAGTCCTCCATCAAGCAAAAGCTCAACAACATTTTCTCCGATTGTTTTCAAGATTCCAAAGACAATACCCAAGGAAAAGGTCACAACTCGCCATATCGCAGGCACTATCACATCTCCAAGCGTCGTAAAGGAGTATTCAAAGACAGAAAGAAATGCTGTAGCCGAAACTGCCACAATAACAAATGCTGTTGAAGCCATTGCAGCAGTTATTGCTCCAAGTTCAACCATCATTCTGCTTGATAGTTTGGATGCTGCTGGAGGAGGAAACTCTGGCACTTTCCCTACCCAAGACTATAGAGAATGATAAAACTGTAAGAAAATAAAAGACTGGAAAAGGGAAGACAAGATTTAACTAATAAAGCTTATAATGCTGTAGATAAAATTTGGCCCAAACAATGAATTTAGGCAATGGAATTACCAAACCTTGTGAATAAAACTCAAGTAAAATAAGTATGTTTTATCACTTGGCTGACTATTTGAGCAAATACAATCCTAAGAATGGCAAATCCAGTTTTCTTGGTTAATCTCAATCAAATGAACCTGCTATGTTTGTTAGGCAGAGAGAAAAATAACATTTCGAAATCGATTACCCTGCCAAAATGATTTCATCTTGAATGTCTGAACATGTTGCTATAATTAGCTTTTTATTTGAAGTCTCTTGCCGAAAGCAGAATTTCATTAGTTCGAGAGGCAGTATCACAGAAATTGAGCAACCCAACTAAAGTGTTCACAATCTAATCATACATTAACTCGTTGAGCAATTCTTAGTATTGTTTTCAAACTCTTTTATGTTTTACCTCGCATTCTTTCTATCTTCTCTGAACTAGAAACAAAACATTCATACGTCATGTATCAGGTAAACAGGTGAATTCAACGGGAAAAGATATGGTACTACCATCGTTTTGTTTTCTATTTCATTCAGCGGTCCTTTGTAGGTTGCCAAGAGATCTTGCACTTGTTCTCCATTCAGTCTTATTGCCCTATCAACAATATTTGCAAAACGTCAAGAGAATAATATCAAAGAAACCAACAAACACAAAAATATCAACATCATCTCATTCAAATACAACACACACCATTTAGTTGTGTGCAGGCTCTTCTCCCCTGGTATTTCTTTCAAATCAACAACAAAATCCCTGTACAAAGAAACCCCACTATACTCCTTAAAAGTCACCAACTTTATCTGATCATAGTCCAAGTACTCCTGGAAATCCTCATAACTCATTCTGGGCAACTCCTTCAAATTCTTATCAAACTCCTCCTCTTCTGATAATTTAGGCGCAAAAACTTTATCAGGAACATAAAGCTTCCCTTTGTACTCCCTCAATAAATCCCTCAGATAAATCTCCCCCTCAGGCTTCACAAAATCACCCTCATTACCAATCTCCTTATCAGTTCTCCCCTTCAAATTCAATCTCTTCAACAACTCCGAAACCCCCTCACTAAAACCCCGTCTGCTCAAAACCTCCTTCTCCTTCAATGTGTACAATTTATCCCCAATCAAATACCTAGGTTCAACTTGACTGGGGTTTTCCCTCATAACCCTAGTCATAAAATCTTCATTTTCAGCATCAAAGCTTACCGACGGCTTCGAATTTGAACTGGCTTGCGGCAAAAACACACGTGGGCGGCTACTAAATTGCAACCTCTTGGTGGGCTTGAGAGAAAAATGGAAATTCTTGCGAGGCTTTTGATTTGGGAATATCGTAGGAAAATTGATTAAGGGTTTAGCAGTCCCCAATGGCATCGAGTACATCATTTTCAGCTAAAGCTTGACATGCATTAAACAGAGGATTTGGGCATTCCTATATTCAGAATGCGACTTGGAAATTGGAATTTCAACTAGTTCATATCAGAGTGTATACATAAACTCACAACAAATGCAATCCTTCATTGTTAACGAGGAGCGAAAGACCGACCGTGATGACTGCAGAGGAGCAGGAGAAGAATGGGATAGACTCGGGGAAGGAAGACAAAGAGTAGAAAGCGCTGAATTACGAGTAGCGATTTTCCGGTGTTAACACGATTTATCTGAACGTTCAGATGCTAAGCTAAAAGTGGAAGGTTTTGATATATTTGGCATATTTTGTTTATAATTAAGGGCAAATTACATCTAGGTACCCTACTATTAGGCGAAATTACAATCCAATCCAACTAGATTCGTTTATTACATAGAAGTCCCTATTGTTTCATTATGGACTGAGGTCATTAACGGAAAATGTAGAAAGACATCAAATGCCCTCACGGTTCCGTTAGACAAAAAATTAAAAAAATTAAATGAAAACGTTAGAGAGTGAAATGTCAAGATTGCCCTTGACTGAAGGCGGGATAATTCCCTCCATAAATCACTAAGTTAAGATCCATATACTCTCTCTCTCTCTCTCTCTCTTGAAGAACAAAGAAAACCCTTAAACCATACCAAAAGTCAGCCAATGAAGATCATTTGAAGCTCGTTAATGGTGTAATCTGTTGATGTTTTATGGTGCACGCACAGTAGGGTGTCCGATTCTCATCTCCATCGTTAGCCGTGAACTTCTGAGGTGAGTTTGGTGTTTGACATGCAATGTTTTGTAGGGTTTAGGGTTTGAGTTAAATTTTCTTCTAAATAAGAAGGTGTTTGGACGTCGAAATACATGGATTTTTGCCGTGCACTGAACATTTCATGTATGGCTTTGGAATTGAACATTTGATGTTGATTTTGTTTCGGTATTAAGGCCCTTTTTTTTGAATTTCTTGCTGGTGAAAACCCTAAAGGCTCGTATCATGCAATTTCTGAACTTTATTTCAATTTTATTTGGAAAAAGTAAAAAAAATCCCCAAATGATCTGTTCTAGGGTTTCGTATTTCAATTATAAGGCCCTGTGATGTTTATCTGTTGCGATTTACATGTGTTGCAGTTTGATTTTGTGTTTTCAAACTAGCATGGCTTGGAAGACTTACACAATTGTTTTGGTTGTGTTTTCAAACTAGCATGGCATGGCTTGGAAGACTTACACAATTGTTTTGATTTTGTGTTTTCAAACATAGCAGTTTGATTTTGTGTTTTGCTGTAAAATAATATTGTTTTGGTTGTGTTGGTGTTTCAGCTAGCATGGCTTGGAAGACTTACACAATTGTGGTACACTATGAGGATCAAATTGGAAGTTTACACGACGTTGATCTAGATGAGTACAGCATTATTGATTTTAGAGCAGCTATTAAGAAATTATGTGGCTTAGTTGTTGATCCTTACTCAATTCTTGCTAAAACATTCGGTGGTAAGGGTAGATTGACAGTTGACACTGATAATGATGTGCTTAAAATGTTTGAACAGAACTATGATGATACTAGCTTTGATGTTTTTGTGAAGAGTCCTTCACCTGCTGTGAATATTGAAAATGTGGATGTATCTGTTAATGTTGGGAGAGTTGATAGAAATCTTAACATTAACAATGTTGGGGGGGGGGGGGGGGGGGAGTAATGTGTGTAAGAAAGTTAAGAGTAAAAGTAATGTTAAGAAAAGTGGGGGAATTGGTTCTTCTGGGAAAAAAACAACTGATCCTAAGGGTAAAAAGAAAAAGGATGATGCTAGTACTAGTAATACTAGAGATAAATGGGAATTTCTGAAGAAGAGGAAGATTACAACTCTGATGATAGTCTGTATGTGCCAGAAATTGACCTTGAGAATGTTGATAATGTGGATTTTGATAAGGACAATTATGATGATTTGTCTGATTATGAGTCTGATGATCACTGTGAGGCTGAGAATGTATCAGACGAAGAGTTTGATAATGATCCATTTAGAGGTACTTTTAACTATCCCAATGAAGATTCTGATGAAGAGAGTGGTAAGGTTAATCTGTAGTAGGGAAGTATTTTGCTAATGTCAGTGAGTTGAGGAGGACTCTTAAGGATTATGTTATTCACGAGGGGTTTAAAATGATTAGAAAAAAAAAAAGATTTGCAAAGGGTCACTATTGAATGTGAAAATTATGGATGTGAATGGAGGTTTCATGCTTCTGTGTTGTGTGATGGCCGTACATTTCAAATCAAAACTCTCCATAATGTGCACACTTGTTTGAGATCAGATTGCACAAAAGAGGCTAGTATTAACTGGATTGCTTCCAAGTTGGTTCAATGGTTAAGGAAAACACCTGATTTGACACCTAAGGAAATCAAAGCAAAGCTGAAAAAGTATAACATCACACCTCAATACATGTAAGTATATAAAGCTAGAAAGATGGCAACTGCTGAAATTGAGGGTGGTCACAGAGAGTCTTATGGTAAACTGTCTTTCTATGCACAAGTAGTTAAACAGTACAATGGGGGTAGCACAGTGACACTTGAATCATTTATACCACCTGGTCCAAGTTTGAATGTCACTCCAACTTTCAAAAGATTCTTTATGGGTTTACATGCATTAAATAGGGGTTTCTTTGCTGGATGTTCCCCATTTATTGGCTTTGATGGATGTCACCTAAAGGGTGAATTTGGGGGTGTGTTGTTGGCTGCTATTGCTTTGGATGGGAACAATGGCCTGTACCCACTGGCTTATGCTGTTGTGGAGACTGAAAATAGAGAATCTTGGACCTTCTTTTTTGAGAATCTTGGTAGACAAATGGGAGGATTTGATGAAGGTATTCCTTGGACATTTATGAGTGACTGACATAAGGTATGAGTACCTATTTTTTGTCTTTAATTACATTTCAGTTTTTAACATAGATACCTTAATAACATTTGAATTTTTTGGGCAGGGGCTGACTGAGACCATTGCTGAAATTGTTCCACATGCTGAGAACAGGAGATGTGCTAGGCACATCTATGCTAATTTCAGAATGAAGTTCCCTGGACATGCATTGAAGAGGTACTTTTGGGAAGCAGCAAGAAGTTACAATAAAAGGGATTACAACTTTGCAATGAACAAAATTAAGGAGATAAATCCCGGAGCTTTTGCATACATGGATGCTATACCTCCATCTACGTGGTCAAGGCATGCATTCAATCCTGCCATCAAGAATGACCACTGCACCAACAATATTTCAGAGTCATTCAATCACTGGGTTGGTAAGTTGAGAGGTAAACCTGTTCTTGCACTTGTAGATGGTCTTAGGTCTAAGTTGATGAGTAGACTGAACCAAAGAAGGATCAGGGGTGAAACATGGAAGAATAGAATTGTTCCATCTGTTGTTAAAAAATTGAAAAGGATCAGATCTGACACTAAGAAATGTTCCATTCTAATTGTTGGTGATGACAAGTATGAGATAAAGGATGGGCCTACACACTATGTAGTTGACATAAATGCTAGAAGTTGCCAGTGTAAGGAATGGGACATTTCAGGAGTTCCATGCAAACATGCACACACTTGCAGTGCTTACAGAAGAGAGAGACTAGAGGATTACCCTTCTCCTATTTTTTCAAAGGAAACATATATGAGTTGCTATACACATATGATCACTCCTGTTCCTGATGTCTCCTTTTGGGATGAGATGCCTGAAGTTTTTCCAAGGGATTTAAATCCTCCAGAAAAGAAAAGAATACCAGGAAGGCCAAGGAAGAATAGAAGAAAGGAACCAGGAGAAGCTCCAGGTATGCCTAGGAGAAGTGTTATCAAATGCAAAGTGTGTATGCAACTTGGACATAACAGAAGGACATGTCCACTCTGAGTCCAGGTAACACACTTCAGTTTTGAGGTTCTTGGTAATCTGCTATGTTTTGAAGTTCTTGGTCTTCTGCTACATTTTGTGCTTTGAAATGTTGCAGGCAAATGTTAACAATAACCATGGATAGGGGTGGGCGCGGGACGGGTAGTTCGGGATTCGGGTAATTCGGGATCGGGTAGTTCGGGTTCGGGACGGGAAATTTGAAGCCCGAGCCCGTCCCGGGAAAGTTGGGTACCCGGCGTATCGGGTAATTCGGGATTCGGGACGGGATCGGGATCGGGTTCGGGTTCGGGTTCGGGTTCGGGTTCGGGTTCGGGGAGCCCGTATATTTATTTATTTTTTTAATCAATTAATTTTGGGTTGGGCTTGGACTGTCTTTATAGTTTGTAATGGACTATTGGACTAAATAAAAACGTTGTTGTGGCCCGGGCCCGTGGGGAACTTTGGACATATCTTTTATTTATAATAATAAAGCCCATATTTATTATTATTATTTTTTTTTTGAAAAATAAAGCCCGTATTTATAATAATAAAAGTATACAACCCATATTTTATTAGAATCAACAATCCTACCGAAGCAAAACTACAGAAGCTGCTGTGGAGCTGGGTTACAAACTAGCGGCGTCGGTCACGGTCTCAGAAGAGAAAATTGGGAATTTGAGATCTCAAAGCAGATTTAGTCATTTAAGCTTTAGCCTAATTTATATTATATTATATTATATATATATATATATATATATATATATATATATATATGTAAATATCATGTGTTATAATATATTTATATAAATATCATATGTGTTATATTATGTGTATATATATATATCATATGTGTTATATTATATAAATATATATATATATATATATTTTTTTTTTTTTAATTGTCGGGTAGTTCGGGTACCCGATCGGGAAATTCGGGTACCAAAATACTACCCGATCCCGAACCCGAATTCATAATCGGGATTCGGGATCCCCTCCCGAACTAAAAATATCCCGAACTACCCGTCCCGATAGGGAAATACCCGATCGGGTCGGGTCGGGTCCCGAATTCCCCGACCCGAACGCCCACCCCTAACCATGGAGATGCAAGAGAAAATGTGGAAGTCAATCAACCAAATGCTTCTCCAGATAATTTTGTTGATTGGGATGTGTCTGCATTAGACCAGCTGTATGTAGGGATGCCTTGGCCTTTTTTTATGGCTCGAGCTCGGCTTTACCAAGGCTCGAGGCTCGCTCGAATCGGCTCGAGCCAAATGAAATTATATTATTTTTAATTAAAAATTAGTTTTTTTAAATAATTTAATATATTTTTATATATAATAATATATATTTATTAAATATATATACATATATATTATAAATATATTAAATTTTTATTAATTTTATATAAAAATCAATAAAAATATATATAATATTATATAAAAATAAAAATATTTATATATATATAAATAAAATTATTATTTTTTACGCGAGGCACGAGCCTAACTAAAAGGGTGCTTGAGTTCGGACTTGGCTCGAGCTTGCTCGACAGGCTCGGGAGCCGGCTCGGCTCGTTTGCATCCCTAGCTGTATGCCAACTTAGACCAGTATGAAGCTGGAACCCAAGTGCATAATGATGCACAACACCAACAAATGACATCTGATCAAACTGTTCAGTTGGATAATGAAGTCTCAGGCATGGAAACTTCAAGAAGAAATAGACTATCAGATCTGAATGAGGCAGCAAATGGTAATTTAATTAGTCATTTTAATCTACTTAAGTAATAATACCATATTGCTTATGTTGTTTAATCAACTTTTACAGTTAAGCAACCAGAGCCAGCTACAAGAAAGGCAAACAAAAGGACTTTGTCAGGCAATAATGAGACAACAAATGGTATAAAAATGGGGAGTTACAATCTGCAATTTGTATCTGTTTTTTTTATCCAGTTGTATCTATTTTTTTTCCATACATGTATATGATTTTTTATCTATTTGTATTGCTTACCTGTTTTTCATTAACTTTGCAGATACTCAGACTGTTCCTGTTGTGAAGAGGTTAAAAATGTGCGTACAAAAGAGATATAAGAAAAATTCCTGTGACACCCTGACTCACAGTCGGTACAGGTAAATTATGTGATTTAATATTATGTGCGTTTTTAATTAATTGTATATGAATTCCTTGAATTAATTGAACTTATATGAATTAATTGAACTTATATGAATTTATTTGAATTAATGTTGTATGTGAATTGCTCGTTTTAATTGAGTTGGCCTTGTTTGAACCTGTAATTGTTGAACCGAACCAACTTGAACCGGAAACCCTGAACCGAACCCGTGAACCGACCGGTCCAGCCTTAAAGGCTGAACCATTTTTCTCCTCCCTCATTTCACGTTACAGCAGCAACTCTTAAGCCAAGGAAGCCAAGAACCCAAGTTGATCATCCAACCTTCTCAGGCCAAGATCTCCCTCGTTTCTTCGTCTTTTCTCAACCTTAAGTATGTTTCGGTTTCCCCTCGTCTTGCTTGTCGTTTCTATGGCTTAAATTTTGAGTTTAGAGTGAGTTTCATATGTCTTGGCTTTCCTACGTGAATAGTAAGGGTTTGGTGTTTTGTTAAACACTTGTCTTATGCTTGTTATTATTGAATCCTAGCTTCATATATGAGTTGTAAATGTTGTATGTGTTACATTTATTGCATCTAATCCCTGGGTAGTTGAGCATTTATGGTGATTCATGATTCTAGCTTGATTCTTGCATCTTTGGATCATGCCTTTAATTCCCGTTTTTTTTTTAGTTATTTAGGTGCCATTATGTTAAGCATGTTTTATGTGAATTAATTGTGCTTTTTGGGAAGTTGTGGCAACTTTAAGGTTTGGGATTTTGGCCATTTTTGGCAAAATTTGAAGCTCCCCTGCTTCTGTAATGTTTGTTCTGCTCCAGCTTTTCGAACCAGGCCGGAACGGCCGTTCCCGTCCCAGTTATAAACTGGGAACGGCCCTTCCGGGCCATTTACTGTTCAGTGCCGAGAGTGGGAACGGCCGTTCCCAGTTTGCACTGGGAATGGGATTCCCATGGCCAAAACCCATTTTTAGTTCAACATTACAGAAGCACGGGGAGAGTTCGGGATTTTTTTGGGAACGGCCGTTCCCATCCTCCAGAAACTTTTAGCGAGGGCAGGAACGGTCGTTCCCTACAGTGAAAGGGTCGTTCCCACCCCTTCCCGAGACCTGGGAGCTGCCACTGCTTCTTTTTATGTTAATTATGCATTTGTATGACTTGAATTGTTATTCTTTTGCATGTTAATTGTTATAACTTGATTTTAATTGTATGATTAATTATAATTAAATATGTTGTGCTATAATTTGTGAATTATATGACCTAATTGTAATATTTTATATGTGATCATGAATCATGCATTTTGCCGGGCGTCTTCTTTGGTTCATATAGAGTCTAAGTCTTGGGCTTTCGTGTTTTCTTTTCAGAGGAGGTTCCAGTTGACGAGCCCGAGGCGTAGGTTGTTCACGTCTGCTCGTATTTTGTCACGCACAAGGTGAGGTTTAGGACTTTTGTTAGTTAATCGACCTAAAGCCTTATGTGATGTTTTCAAGCCGCGCATATGACTATATATTATATATATAGATATGTATGTGTTGAGTAGAATAAATTTATGATCTTGCGAACAACTTTGTTTTGGGAAAGTTACTAAGTAAGCCTATGTAAGCTAAGTTTTGGAAAAAGTCTTTACCATTCCGTTAGCGAGATTTCCATGAAAGATTTGGCATTTGATATGATTTGTGTTTGTGGATCCAAGGAGCTACGGGTAAGGAGCCCTCGGGACGGTTTGGACCGTCGAGGTTAAGCCTGTGCGTAGTCTCCATCCGATATATCACACGCGACCCCCGGGAGTTAGGGAAGGTGTGGTATTTCGATGCCTTCGGCGTAAAAACCGGGGAGGGCACGATGTGGGTTCGCTACCCCTCGTGAGTTTGTATATGTATGGATGGTTAGGGCCGCCGGTGGCTCTTCCATCAATGGAGTAGAGGTTGATGTGTTATGATTTCTGTTTTGTCTGTTCTGAGTAGTAAAGGTTGGAAGCTCGTTCTCGCCGAGCATTATGTTTTGTTGTGTTATGTTTGGGAAGTATGAATCGGGATAGTGTTTGTGAAAAGGTTTTAAAGTATATGTATTTGTTTTGAAAGCTTTAGTTTGTAAAACCTATTCCGGTTCATAATTCCACCCCTTTGCTATGTGCTTTGCTTTATATATATAGGGCGTGAGTGTGCGTTAACCCCCTCACTCAGTCAGTTGACTGACTCCTCGTTGACTCTTTTAGTTGCAGGTTTTGGAGCGTGAGCTAGGCGGAGAAGTGTGTCTTCTTTATACACTTGTCGGTCTAGGTCTCGTTAGGTGCATCTACATACTTGCACTTTATTATTTTGTATTTGTATAGTTTGGCTTGTAAATACTTATTTATATTTTGCTCTAGTCGTGATGGCTTTTGTACAGGATTACATGTTGGTACCTATATGTAAATATTATATGGATAGTTATGTGTTGGTACCTATACGTATCTATGTGATGGTTTTCTACTTGTGGATTTAATTATTTGCTTCCGCGCACTCTGATTCGGTTTGGTTTAGCTCCGCCTAGTCTAGAGGGTGTGTTTGGTCTCCCGTTCGCTATGATTCGGATTCGGGTACGGACATCTTATTTCGTATTCGGGTTTGGATTATGGTGCAGGGGATGTGGCCCTACGTGTGGATGCTACAATTTCCCATCTAAAGGACTGAAGATCAATGAACCTGCTCCTTCAATTCCAAAAATGGTTATGTCACAACCACAGACTGTCATCAACACCCAACAAATTTTATCAAGGTTGATAAAGGATACTTGTGTGAAGTCTTACAGCCAACCTACTGAATGCTCTAAGGGAAAACAAAAGGTTGTGTTGCAGCCTACTGCTTCAGTTGGGAACAAGAAAGACCAGGAGATGGAAAAGAAGATGCTGAGGCGTGTGCTCAGGTTTTAGAAAGCATGAGTCAAGTTATTTTTTGTCATGGCGAAAGTATGTGAAACTAAGTACACTATCTTGCCTTTTGTTTTGTTAAAACTATGAATATCTTTTGAACCTAGCAGCCATTTAAATTGCACCTTAGTATGTGTGGTGTCATTTGGAACAAACTGCACTAGCATTAATACATTGTTTTGAGCAAGTAGTACAACATTGCAAAAGAGAATAGAAGCATGTTCAATTCTCCAAGGTTATACAACATTGATCTATTTTCCTCCTTTCCATTCATAGTGGCGTTGGGTGGTCCACTTGTTACTTCTTCTTCAGTGGCTGATACATCTTCAAGAGGGCGGCACCAGTGCGAAAAACCATGGTGCTCGCAACAGTAGAAAAGCTTCCCTTTATTACCATTATTCTTCTCTACAACTTTGATAGTTGTCCACAAATTGCAATTCCATTCGCGACATTTGTCTTTCCGATATCTTAGCGTACCATAGCTTGTATAACCTGAACGAGATGATGTTGCCATTATTTCTTAGAATCATGGGGTAAAAAACGCAGCAATCTCTATATATAGAGAAGCCCCAACGGTCATAAACGGTCATATGAAACTATTTTTAAAAATATTACAAAAACATCCCTATATGTTTACACATTAACAAAACGATCCTTACATTAAACCGATATTACAACGTAGTCCCTAGGGGTAGTTCAGTAATTCCACAAATAACATATAATATTCAAGGGCAATTTCGGTATTTCAGGTATAAATATTAACGGAAACCTAGGGACCACTGACAGAATGAAACAATAGGGACTTCTATGTAATGAACGAATCTAGATGGACTGGATTGTAATTTCGCCTAATAGTAGGGTACCTAGATGTAATTTGCCCTAATCTATAAGGGCAATTATATATATAATTTTAGTAATTTATTAAATCAGAATCATGTCTTCATATTTCAACAATTTTTTTTTATTTAAGTCATTTGCCCTTTTTTAAAATGTCTACAATTTTTATACTTCTTTTTTTCAAAAAGTTTATTTAAAATATCTGAAATTTTTAATATTATTTTATAAAAAAGTAAGAGTTTTTTTTTTTTTAGTTCTACATCCCATTTAACAAGGTTCGTGTCGTACGACAAGTACATAATACTCTTCCTAATAAATTTTTTAATAAATATATTTCAAATCTCTGAATTTTTTACAAAATTAGGTAAAATCCACCTACTATTTCTTTGAATGGATTAATAGATTTTATATAATTAGTTAAAAAATTATTTATTATTTCATATGAGTAGATGAAAGGTTACTCTCCTCAATTTTCTTATGTTTCTCCTCATTTTTCTTCAAAGTTTAGATTATTAAAAAAAAATTTAACATCAACTTCGATATTGTTGAAATATAAATTATTTAATCAAATTCAATACCAACACCAAAAAGTGCCGAAAAGGAGGAGGATCATTGCAAACATATAGGTTATTTAAGCGAATTTAATACTGCACTAAATATAAAGTGCTTAGAAAGGGGAAGATCGACCCCTTGAAGTTTCCCGCAAATGCACACTAATTGCATGTTTACTTTATAGGATGAGGGGGAATTAGATTAATAATCCTACTTAAACTTATGTTTACTAGTTTTTTACGATCCCGGGATTGATGACACGGTCCGAGATGATATAGGATAAAAGGTTGATTATCCATCCCATATTCCCCATGGGATAAACAATCCACCATCACATCCCACCACTCATCTCATTACTCATCTATCCCATCTCATCCCAACCAACCAAGTAAACATGCAATAATGGTTTTAGGTGGTAGCGGCAAGCTTTTCCCTTGTAGAAGTTTGATGAATTATGTATTTGAATTAACTCACTCGTCAAAACTAATTGTTGAGTGAAGGATTATTAAGTTATTATATGTTGAACTACAAATATTCTATGTGAGATATTTGACACACCCCTTCTAAGACTCAGGGTCGTAGAAAATACGCGAGACAACTGAAGCGTGAAGTTTGCAGGAATAACAACATTTGTTGGTGGAGAAACAGACATATAAAACTTACTTTAAATACCATAGTGAATAATGTGTTTGACTTAATTTTTGGAAATGAATTAGAATAAACGCATTATTCGATAAAGTCTTGTTGGTCGTTGAATCAGTAGCCTCATTGGTCATTTGGCCAACCCATTGCCCCCCCCCCCCCCCCCCCCCCCCCCCCTTGGCCGCTCCATCATGATTCCAAACATGTGAATGGCGATGAAAAAAATTTGTACTTAACGCCATAACTTAAGTTTAATTTATAATTACTAATTTTATTTTTATAATAAAAATATATCAATTGTATTTGGTTAAATAACAAGCTAGCTTAATATATTTTTGAAATAAATATTTTGAACATCTTGTACTATCGTGATTTTTAGAGTTTTCATCCTGAACTATAAAAGGTCGATGTTTGCATCCTCAACTATTATTTTGTAACAAATTGCAACATGATTCCACTCATTGTGTGACACGTAGAAGAAATTTCGTGTACGTGTCACACATCTATTGAAATCAGATTGCAATTTGTTATAAAATAATAGTTTAGGATGTAAACATCAATTTTTTATAATTAAGGATGAAAACTCCAAAAATCGCGATATTACAAGATGTATAAAATATTAATCCCTATAAGGCTATACTTTTTACTCGCAAAGATTGATTGGAATTGGGGTTTCCTTTGTTGTGGATTGTGCGATTTGATCCAAGGCCTATCACCGACAAAAATAACTTAATAAGCCCATAGGCCACATCCCACAATAGAGCCTGTTAATTGGGCCTTGAGTCCAATAGCAAATAAACAAACAGGCCCAATTATTTTGATTAGCTAAAATACGACACAGATACAGTCTGCTTGTTTCTGTACAGTGTACTGTTACAAATAATGTTATTAAAAAATGTCGGTAAGAAATAGATAAATAATAATAAAGGTCATAAAAGTATTAAATAATATTTATTATTATTACGTATTGCAGTTCACCTGACAACTAGAGAGTTCCATTAAATATGGTAGAAGAGTCAAAAGTCAACTTACCTGGATTATGAACCGAAGAAAAAATCAACAAATAATATAAAATATATATATATTGACAGATGTGTGAACCGGTATGGCCACTATAATACTTTTTATTTTTGAAATAATAATAATCACCTTTATTTGCTTATGTAAAATGATCCCATTTTGACCAATCGAAATCGTGCATTGTACTTGGAAATTTTTTAATACGAATTTATTTTTTATTTAAAATTAGTGATTATGACTTATTTCAGCCGGCACATTAAAAATTACAGTGAGTAAGATAGAATTACTTTTTATTTTTAAAAAATTGAATAAAGGAATTTAAAAAATATATATATATACATATATATTTAACTTTCTAATAAGGATTGATTTCTTAATCAATTAAAAAAACATGTTTTATAAATTAGATTAGGATGAATAATCAATCTTTTGGATTCTTTACTTCATTGACAACAATTCCACAATGCGTTATTGAATCATACATGTTTACAATCGAATAGAAAATCATAAATTAGACATTATTATTAATAATATTGGGACCACACTAATTTATTGTGGGATATGTTATTTAATCGATAAATTAATATTTATTAATTTAATGAAAAATTTTCCCCATCCAAAGAAGTCCATTTAGTAGAAAGAATTTTGTTTATGTATCATACGATAAGTGGAATCAAGTTAATAATTTGTCAAAAAACAAATTATAGGATTGTCGGATTCTCCATGAATGAGAGAAGTGCTACGATCACTCTTATGGAGCTTGTTGGGCTTCGGTAAGGTCTTAGGATCGCTTGGGAGTGCCGTTTTTCAAAGATTGAAGTTGAAATTGATTTTTTTGGTTGTCTTCTCGATGATTGAAAAGGAAGTTTCGATTGATCATCCGTTGGGAAATGTGGTGACGAACTATCAAAATCTTATCCGGCAACCTTGGGAAAATTAAGTTAAGACATATCCACGGTGAAGGTAATTACTGTACTGACAATATGACTAAGATGGACCATATCACTTCTGACTTGGAAATCTTGTTGGAGGAACCAGGTTGGCTGAGTTCTCTTCTGAAGGATGAAGCTTAGTTGACTTAGGCTTTGTTTCTTCCAATAAAAATAAAAATAAATAATAATAATAATAATAATTAAAATTATAAAATTTAAATATTTTATAATTCGAATTGTAAATTCAAAAGATCGTAATAGTTCAAAATGTTATAAATAGTTATATCTATATAATATTAATGAGAGCATAAATTTAAACAATAGATCTAACTAAGCCAAATACATTATCCTATTTATGTTATCAAAATCACTATTTATTTCCAAGTCAAAAAAGAAAAACACTATTTTAAGGGGATTATTGAAGGGAAACACAAGTGCTTGATTGGAGGTGACAATGCCAAGTTTGTCAACTATTGTGACATAATGATTCATGTTTAATATGTAAGTGTCTCCATATCCCTTACAAGGCAAAGCAATATGTTTCTCTTTCGGCCAATTAAATTAACATTAATGATGCTTTGTCATAACTCGCAATTAATGTAATGTCCACCACATGAACATTAATTGCTGATTACCGACCGCGCATATATAACGATTCTAATGCAAGTTTGTTTCCATTAAAGTTTAAACCACCTACCATTAACGCGCACCCAATTTAAATGAATAAAAATATGAGTTTAGTTAAACAAAATCTTGAATTCGAACCTTATAAATATAAAAAATTATTTTAGAAGAGATCACCATAAAAACCGTTTTCATAAAAAAAAAAAAAAAAAATTAAACCACCGACCATTATTGTAGTACAAATTAAGTTCAATTAAATTAATATGATAATAATATAATTTTTTTTTTCTTTCAAAAAGATAATTAACCATTAAATAATACGCATAACATATTTTTTAATATAATTAATTAAATTCGAACTAAATTTTTAAAAGCCATGCTTCCAAGTATCTCAAATTAAGTTTATTATTTCTTCCCCATAAAGTTATGAAATTGAAGGAATAAAATAATACCTAAGTCTTTATTTTGGTTTTATAATTTTCAAAAGGGGGTCGGTATATTCTTGTGAAATGTGAATCAATAAAGTGGCAGTTAACCAGTTGAATGTTCAAACTTCAAACTTCAGTAACTGAATAAACATAAAATAATTGGGAAGAAATAATGCATGGAGGTGGCAAGAAGTCAGAAGATTGAATAAACAATTGATTAAACAATATTACGAGTGATCAAGAAATAAAAAATCCTCTATAAAGGAAAGCCATGAGAGGCATCCACTGCACAGGTTAAGACCTTGAACACATCAAGAAAAAAGTAGAAACTGGTGAGAATCATGTCATCTTCTCACGCCCCTTTCCCCCTTTGATTCCAAAATCCACACACACACCATATGTATACATGTTATTGTGCGTTTATTGTGTATATATCTGTATGAATTGGTCATATGGGCTGGAAAAATCTTCCAGTTTTGCATAATGGGTTGCTGTCTTATGAGCTTCTGTGCCCGTCAAATCGATGGTTTTGTTGTTGTATTGCAATTATTGCAGTATCTTTGGAAGTGAAAAAGGTGCCCTTTTTGACATTCCGTTTTGCCCCATGTTTTCTGGGTCCTACCTCTTGAAGATGATGTTGGAAATTGGTTTTCTCTTTGTTTTGAATGATTATTATATTTCGTGGTAATTAAGGAAGTTTGAACTTTGAGGTTTTTGGTTTAGTGGTGATTCTTGAAATGATTTTGAATATAGATGGATCTGATCTGTTCATTGCAAGTGTCTGCTTGTGTATGTTGTTGACAATTTATGTTTCTGCAGTTTGAGTTGGGTAATTCTTCGGCTAGAAAATGCGGTCAATAACGAGCTGCTTTTGTTTGTCAAAAGCTAAATCTGGGCCTGGATTTGACTCTGAGGACCATGCAGTTCTTGCTGCTGAGACAGCTTGTGAGTACTACTGAAGATTTTGTTTTGGGATAGTTACAATGGCATTTACTTTAAGCTATGGGGTTTTGGGTAATTACACAAACTTCTCCCGGCGAATTACAGAAACTTACATTACATCTAGATCGATGAATCTTGATGATATCATGTGTAATGAACTTTGATGATGTTATCTCTCTTTTTTATGAAGATCCTATCTTGACATCCTTACCTACTGATCAATATTTGAATTTAAATTTATAATTATAGCAACATGCATTAGGCAAAACCTCAACTATGTCAGGGGAAGTCTGTAATTTCTCAAATATCAGGGTATGTCGGTGTAATTAGGTCAAATATCAGGGTATGCCAGTTTAATTATAACAACATGCATTAGGCAAAACATGTATGTCAGTGCATGTCAGTGGAAGTGTCTGTAATTTTCTTTGCCTATGTGCACAGGGGATTCTTGTGAAAAAAGCAATTTTCTATGAACTGAAGAATGTGAATTGTAAAACTCCGTATTGGTTGCAGTTAACGTGAACGAAGTAGAGGCGCTATACATCATGTTTGAGCAACTAAGCAGTTCCATTGTTGATGATGGTCGAATTCATAAGGTACTCTCAAAATTCTGAAATATTTGCCTCAAGAACAGCATTTTATATGTTTATCTCCGACAAGAGAAATGTTACTGTGTAAAAAGTAACTATTTATCTCGTCACTGTCTGGTTTCAGGATGAATTCTTGCTTGCTCTGTTTGATTGTAGCAACAAGAAGAGTCTTCTCGCAGAAAGGGTTCGTACACTTTTGTTCTCGTCTATTTCCCATTGAATTGATCATGCCGTGTCTAAGAAAGTGTTCGACTGAGCTTATAAGCTCTTAAAACAACTTATAAGTTATTTCAAAACTTATAGGGATAACAACACTCATTACACAAACATCCATTCAGGTTTGAGAAATATTGATCTGTAAGTGTCAATGACAAGATAGCGGGTATTTATGAAAAAGAAAACTAGGCATGATACCATCAAAAAAATGACGACCCAGATGTATTATATGTTTTTGACAAGGGATGTTCGTGTAATTTAATCAAACCTCAGGGCATGTTAGTGTAATTATCCAATAATTATAAGCTCCAAGTCTCTAACTATTAATTTGACTTTGTTGTTCCTGCAGTTGTTTGAGCTGTTTGATCACAAGCGTAATGGAGTGATCGAATTCGGAGAATTTGTTCGGTCGTTGAGCATTTTCCATCCCGATGCTCCAGAAGCAGATAAAATAGCATGTGAGTTATAGTGAGAAGACATGGATTACTTCTTGCTATAAAACATCACAAAAATTGCTTACTTGATGAAGGATTAATTTTTGTTGCAGTTGCATTCAAATTGTACGACATCGGTCAAACAGGCTTTATAGAACGAGAAGAGGTGAATATTTTCTGCAAAATTACATTGTCACTTAAAATCATATTGTAAAGTCACATGATTCATTGTCTGAATTCTGATATGCTCCTTCAGTTGAAGAAGATGGTATTGGCTACTCTGAGTGAATCAAAGTTGTCACTTTCAGATGATGATGTTGAAGCAATTGTTGACAAGGTACCACTTCATAATCTACTATTGGATTTCCTCTCAGAATCGATGTGGGATATCATAACATGTTAAACTTTTCTGACAGACTCTCCAGGAGGCAGATCTAAATGGAGATGGAAAAATAGATACAGAAGAATGGAAACAATTGGTTGCAAAATACCCTTCTCTCATAAAGAATATGACACTTCCACATCTAAGGTTAGTATATCTACTGGTTGATGATATATTTATGGATAATTACACTGACATACTCTGACGTTGGTTTTTACACAAATTTTTCTGGAATTACATAAACTTCCCCTCTCAAAAAATTTATGTTACATCTAAATCGATGTATTTTGATGATTTCATTTGTAATATTAACAATACCCTATTTGACAGTCACTAATTAATATTCGACATAAATTCATTACCATAATAACATGTTACACCAAGTCTTGGAGTATGTGTCGGGGGAAGTTTTTGTACTTTCTCAAACCTATTGGGAACTTGGTGTAATTTAGACCAAACCTCAGGGTATGCTGCTGTAATTATCTCTATTTGTTATCGTCGAAATATAGTTTTATTTTAACAAGATTCTTTCTGGTGTAACAGGGAGATTACTCTAGCATTTCCAGGTTTTGTTATGGACACTAAAGTTCTGGACTCTGAACTCGTCTGCTGAAACCACAAACATATTGGAGAAAGCTGTTTGTAGCAATTCACTAATCGTACATACTTATTGACAATTGTATTTAAAATTTTGCCATCGATAATTAGTGCTAAAAAATTGTGTTTAAATTGTTGTTATTTAACAATTAGTGGCATATGTTTGTGACAATCCAATGACAGCATGAGTTGTCATTATCGATGATCCGTCACTATGCATGTGTTGTTAAGAGCTAATAACAATTTAAGCAGGGTTTTTTTGGTCGATTTTGTTTTTTTCTCATAGTAATTTTGTGGGAGATTGTAATACGAATGTATTAATAGTTTGTAGTTTGTTGTTTTCGATCTGATTTTTACGATGAGAAATTGTATAAAACATCACTTTGATTTTTCTATGAATATTTATACATATACACAGCATAATTAGTTATCTGTGCATGGCTTTAAGATCAATGCCTTGAGTTTTTTATTTTCCATGACATTATTGAGTTTACAACTTTAAATTGATGGCTTCTGAGTTTTGAACTTCAGATTTCAAACTCATAAAATAATAAAATAAATCTAACTTTTTTCTGAACAATTTGATTCTTGAAATGTCAAAAATGCTTTCTTCTATCAACTGAGAGATTTGATAGATTCAGATCAATCATTTCAATAAGAACAAACGAATCTGCACAATGCTTACATCTTCCTATGTTCTATAACATTCTGTTATATCATGTCCTGCAAATTCATGGGGAAGCACATATTTATGTGCAATCCTGACCACACATTATCTGCAAGAATTTCGTTGACGGCATCCGTAGGATGAAATTGATCCCACCAAATATGGTCCGAAGCATTACTGCACGCCATATCGGAAGAAATGCACGTTGTCCATCCCTTATAAGGCCCTAATCCACAGCACGCATCACTTGTGACCTTAAACCCTGAAAATAGAACAAAGAACAGCATCAAAAACACAATCCCGGAACAATATTTCTAGTTTGTGATACTGCAAATGGTCCTCAGGTCTGAAAACACTACAAAGTATAAGGCACTCCATTGAACATTTCAAAATTACACAAACCACCCCTGGGTTTGAAAACATTACACTTTACCACTTGATGTTTGTCGATTTTTCAAACTTACGGAGATCAACTGTAATATATTAATCTCCAAAGAGGTGTCGATGGAATTAAAACTCTTTTTAAATATTGATAATAGTATGAGAATTCATCAAGACTCTCACCATAACGGTTGTGATTCCTTATTATGTCCATAGAACCTTCATATGTATCACAGAAGGCAATGTTGGCCCCAACAAGCTCATGATTAAGCTCCTCAACCATGAATCTCATAGCAAAATTGAACTCAAGTATCATATTGTTTATCGTTTCTATACATTCTCCATCCTTGCTCTGATGCAACCATAAGTAATAAGGAGCACATCCTAAAGGTGCGAGCCCCATCACTACGACATTTCTGACATTCGCATTGTACAAGTTCTGCATGAAATCAGTATACGATACATATTTTCAGAAACAATCTGCATACTTGTGTACCGAATTGCTGAAACACGCCCCCACGCATATTTATCAGCATGTGTTTGTTACCTGGATTTCTTGCTTCATCGCTTGAGCTAGGTATTGGTTGAAACTCCAAGGGAGATAGAGAGACTGGACATTAGATACATTTCTGAGATAGTAATGTATGTAGTCGTTGCTCCCTATTGAAATGTAGAAGATGGAGTTTGAGATTAGATGATGAGCTGCATCTTCTCCCATAGTGACAATGAACTGCCGAAATGTGTCCATAACCTGCTGGATTTGCTGCGGGAGAGAGATGTGTTGACCCTGTATGCAAAATTTAACGAAGAGATGAAATGGGTTTCAACTGAAATACATCAAGAGAACTCTGCAAGTAACAACTAGCTGATAGAGTTAATGACGCATAAGAGATGTTTGTAGAAACTCCTGTACCAATTCAGAGCCACTGGAAAATATCATCCCACCACCAGCAGAAGCATAATTCACTCCCTGAGTCATGTCCTTGACAGAATCCCCTCGCCCTAGATAGCTCCTCACAAACGGTAACCCAAGCCTCAATGCTGTTCAAACCCAAAACGTATACGAGTATCAGCTATTAATCTAATGCAGAAATCAATAAATTACACAAAAACAAAGAAAACACATCCAAGAATCATTCTTTTATGGCACCCAGAACGTCAAAATTACACTCACGAACAACAAATAAATGCATTTCTCCCCAAGGAATTGATCGTTTTCCCCCTTCTTACCGAGATAATCGACAGGGATTCTTCCATTGCAAAATCGGCCAGTGGGTTGATGAGTATCGAAGTCTCGGCCATAGGGAGGCCTATCGGCGCGAGCAAAAGTCCCAAGAAAATTGTTGGTGCCGCAATCGACGGAAGAATCCCCAATGACGAACAATGCCGGAACCCTAGAAGAAGGGTTAGGGGCTGGAGAAAATGGAAGACTCGTTTGTTCAGCTGGTGCCAGTGATTGCGCGTCATTGCCATTATCTTTTTGATCGATATAGAGTCCACCGACGATTCCGTGAGCAAGAAACAGAATTGTGATGAGAATTAACCAGGTTTGAGTTGCAGAGAAGTCCATGAATGTGATTGTGTGTGTGAGAGAGAGAGAGACAGCTTCTGTAATGGCGGGTTTTTGAGACGGTTGAAATGAGGATCGAAAATTGGAAATGATGTATTTTATTAGTTTTTGAGACTTATGTATTATTACCACCAGCAATTCCTGCATGAATAAATAATAAATTATTATTATATAAATTTATTAAACTATTTTTTTAAAATATATATTTATAATTATTTTTAATATGTTTATTAAATTATGATAAATAAATAAATAAATAGTATAAGAGCGTGACATATTAGTAATTAAAATAAAAAATTAATTTTATTAATAAAAAGGTGATGAAAATTATATAAAATAAGAATTAAAAAAAAAAGAATAAGTGATAAATCAAATGAAGATAATTATTAAATAAGTAAACTCGAATTTCCTGTTTAACATTTTCTCTTTTAATGCCCCCAACCCCCACTCAGTTACAGGTTCACGTTAAATTTCCAAACATAAAAGTATGGATTGATACTTACTTTGAAATAATTATAAAAAAGCACACCTTTTTTGGACTTATTGGAAAAGTGCAATAATGTATGTATGATCAATTTTTCTTTTTTCACTCATTTTTACACGTGTATTCCGATTCTTAATTTTTTCACTAAGTTCAAATTCCGAGGCCACTTTAAATAACCCACTAAAAAAAGTTTAAGATTGGAGAACAAATTAAAGAAAAAACTAAAAAAATTAAAAAGGTCAACAAAATGAACAGGGATGGGCCCCAATGTGTGTCAATAGATTGCATGAGAAAAATACATATACAAATATAAATATCAAATATAAAATAATATTTTTAAAAATATTTACAATAATTCACTGCAATGCAGAGAAAATAGTGTACAAATTTGTAGGCTTCAATATACATTTTCTCGAGATGAAAAAAATTGACTTAAAAGTTAAAACTCTAAATTTTTCTAAATTTAATATTTAATATATATATATAATATTATAATATAATGATTTTTTAAGAATATCGGTGTATATGGACCGATGACAAGTAAATTTTGTAGAATATTGCAGCATTTGATCTTTATCCACGCAAGAAAATAAGAATGATTTACTTTCTTTGATAAATTAATTTATCGTTGTGCTTTTTATAAGAAAACTTCACTCATAAGAATGACCTTTTTGTGAATTCTCATTCGAACGTTGGTGCAAATAATACAAAACAGCGAACAGTTCGCATCATCAGCAACCGGAGGAATCAACAGTAGCTATAACCCTCATTCCATCCACCATTGGAGCACTCCACTTTCTACAGAGACAGAGACAGAGAGAGCTTTCCCTTTCCAAACAATGAAAGGCCTTTGGTCGGAGCACTTCCCCGGCGGCGGTGAGAAAACGCCGGAGTCGGCGCCGTTTGCCGCTTCCCCCTCTGGGAAAATGGAAGGCCTCTGGTCTGAGCACTTCCCCGCCGCCGGTGAGAAAACGCCGGATTCGAAGCCCCTTGGCGCTTCCCCCTCGCCAAAAATTAATGGCCTATGGACCGATAACTGCGCCGCCGTCGAAAAAACGCCGGAGAGGGCGCCGCTTGGTCGCTCTGAGCGGTGCCTTATATGTTGCTCGTGTAACGCCGCTTGCCGCCCTTTGGAGTCTACCACTGTTCGGAATCCCGGTCGCATGTTTTACTCTTGCCCCTCCCGCGTTGTGGGTTCTCTAGCTCAATTTCACTTTTTTTTCCAAAATTTTGGGGTTTATTCTTCTAGTATATGTTTTTGTATTTTTAAATAGCTTATTTTTGGGATGTTGTGATTTTAGCACAAATTCTTCAAATGGGCCGACGAAGTGAAGCCTGAGGAGCTCATCGATGTGCCCTATTGTGGAGGTTGCAATGCCGGTGTTTGTCGGGTTCGCCGGGAAAAGACCGGTGACAATGCAGGGAGGATATTGTTCATGTGCACGATTAAGGAGGTAAGGTTTCTGGTCATTGTTTTCTAGAACAATTAATGGGTTGTTTTCAAGTTCTGTTTTTTGTGATCCCTTTTGGCTCTTTTGAAAGAAATCGATTTCCTTCATTGAAATCTCTTCTTGAATTTTCAAACTTGATCATGTGTTTGGCAAAGACTTTGTATGTATAAGAATGGAATAAAGCTTAAGGAGCTTCCATAGTCCTGCTAAATTCTCTACTGTAAATTCTTTAAATGCTGTAGTATTCTGTCGAACTGGCTTGCTCAGTGTTTGAGTAGGATTTTTTATGTAAAATTAAAGATTGTCTTGGTGTTTGAATGCTTAGAGTAATCAGAGGATTCAAACTAAAATGTCGTCTTTGAGGTGCCCGGACAATCGCATTCGACTGCTGTTATTTTATTCGCCTGTACGCCTATTAGTTAAATTTCAGGAAATGTTTAAGAAACTATGTTATTGTGTTCGTGTGCTTGGTATTGTTTTCACATTCACATCTTGGTCGATCTAAATCCATTACAGGGACATGGATCTTGTGGCTACAGAGTGTGGAAAGATGAGCTAGAAAGGCCAGCAATCATCCAAGAAAATGAAAGGATTGCTTCACTTGAAGAAACTACAGTGAAATGCAATGGAACAGACTCCACGAATACTGACTTAGCTGAGGGAAGCAAGCAAATTGGTGACGGGGCAGATGGTGAATCAACTGGGGCTGACTCTTCACAACATATCCAGTGTCTTGATGTAACGTCCAGGAAGACGGACCATTCAAAATGCCGAGAAGATAAATCCAGCTACTATTCAAAAAGACCTTCAAAACGATCCAGACGTGGAGACCTCAAAGGTCAGGAATCTATGTTAGAAACATCAAAAGAAGAACTTAGGTTGCTAATTTTATTGCTATACTGATTTATTGATGCTTCATTTTCCAGCTCCCAGTTCGATAGTTTCTACTCGCCCTCTTAAACTAGTATGGGCCAAAGACTGTGTGCCAAGGCATTGTTGGTGGTCAGCTGCAATTGGTCAAGATTTGAGTAGTCATTTTCGGGGTTGGTGGCACCCGATTGCTTTCCATCCAATGCCTTTCTTGATTCCACATGCATCTAAACCTTTCACCATTTGTAAGTTTGAGCTCGTCTCACATAAATTTGAATAGCATTTAAATTGTTTGGTAACTAATGTTGTTTCTTGAATTTTTGTAAGATTGGGATAGTAACACCGACATACTCTGGTGAGGTTTGGCCTAATTACAGAAACTTCCCCTCGCTCGAGTTTGAAAATTTACAAAAATTTTCCCTGTCAAAAATTTATTACTGGTCAATATTGATTTTACATTTATCACTTTGATAGCGTGCATGCCAGGGGAAGGCTTTGTAATTTCTCAAACCTCAGGGGAACTTTACGTAAGCCAAACCTGGGTATTCCCCCCAAAAAAATATTGTCCTTTTTAACTTCTTTAATTCTCTATGTTTCCCAGATGCTTCTTCTCCTTTAGACTCGACTTTTGTGATGCAAGACAAATTTCTGGTCAGTTGTGATGATCCAATTTCCCCGAGTAGGAGTCTTTTGGAAGTTGAAAGCCATAGCCAAAGTCTTATTCCTGGTGAAAATGCTGGGTTCTCAGGCACTAAGATTTTGGATGTTTCTCTTGATGAACAATCATGCAGCTACACTCTTTCTGACACAATCATTGACACTGTTATGTCAAAATCAATCTCGACAGCATTCGATCATGCTGCTGGGATCCTCCGAAATGACCTTCTTAGCCTTTTGGAAACAATGGATATCAAAGACCATGAGGCCATGGCTCAAGAAGCAGAAGCTACTTTTGCTGCTCTGGACCAATTGCTCATCGATCATCAAGATTTCAAGAAGCGTGTAAAGGGTTTCATCCATTGTGCAGTTTCGTTGGCTGAGATAGAAGAGTCTATGAGAAATGATTCTTACCAGGAGTTAGTGGATCACTGTTCTAGTGCGAAAATGAGACTCGATAAGATTAAATGTGGTCATGATGAGGTGGTTGAAGCTTTCAGCAGCAGTAAGAAGTGCCTAAAGGGTGTGCAGGAAGAAGTTGCATCTGCTTTGGAGTTTATTTTCCAGATCCAAGCTGAATTGTCGTGTTGTGAGGTTGAATTGGAAGATATGGAGCAACAAATGGAAATGGTAAAAAAAGGCAAAGAGCTTTTGGAGGGAAATTATGTGTTGAAGTGTAAGCAACTGGAGGAGTGTGAAAAACTTCGCGATGTAAAAGCTGCAGAATACAATGTTGCTAAGGCTGCGTTCAACAGGGAAAGAATGATGCTTCGGGGATAAGCTTGCATATGTTTAATGTGTGTATATATTCCTACATGTAATATATATTTATATGCTTCCTTGTATCTTGCTCTCTGATGTAAAGCCAACTTGTGTTAAAATGACTGCTACAGGATGATGATCCCTAATATGATGTATCTAGTGTGAATGCTTTACGATTTAGGGTTTAGGGTTTGACATTATTGTAGTCGAGCTCTTGTTGCTGAAGTAGTGCACCATGGTCTATGGACTGATGTGTGCCGAAATGGAGCTTCGGGGTAACTTTTAAAGATGTAGAATGTACTGTTATGTTGTTTGCCTTGCATGAGGATTCGGATTCAAGCAACGTGATCAAAATTTTGATGTACAAATTAGTTTTGTTGTATGTTTATTTTAATGTTTGTTTTATTAATCCAATAAAATATGAAGTATTTAAAGAAAGTTATTATTTACTATACAGTTTATCTCAACTAAAATAAAATCAAACAAGTTTGTAACTTATTATATCATTTCTCCTACTTACTTTTTAAAAAAGGGAAAAAGATTTTTTTGCATCCGAATTATACTTGTTTTTGTAATTTACCATTCAAACAATTTTTCATTGCAAACCGTCATCCAACCTTTGCATTTGTGACAAAGCGCCATCTGAAGGTGGTTTGGTCCGACGTGTATGTTTTAGTAAAATGCCACGTGTCAATTTTTTTTCTCAAAACCACCAAAAAAAATGGTTTAGATGGTGTTTTGTCACAAATGCAAAGGTTGAATGACGGTTTGTAATGAAAAATTATTTGGATGGTAAATTGTAAAAACGGACATAATTCGGATGTTAAAAAATATTTATCCCTTTAAAAAAACATAACTTTCTGTCAAAACTATACTTTCTCGTCCGAAAGTACAATGGGAAAAAAAAACCCAAAATCACTTCTAGAAAATGATAAGAATATGAATATCACGGTTTGAAATTTATCTTTAATTTCACAACATAATAATTAATAAGTGTACAACACGATATCCAATCAACTCAACAAATAAATTACATTTTCCCAAAATTTCCGTGGAACCTTATCATAAACATTATAGTTCCGCTGAAAAAGAGAGAAGCTAGTGGACTGCATTTGGTCCACACACACATTTAGTCAACACAGATCAAACTTGCACATTTTTTGTCCAAAGTCCAAACATTGCATTTAGACCCATCCAAGATCCAACACACTGAATTAAACATGTGCTGTTGCCTGTTGCTGAAAATTGTTAAATTAATCTTACATAACTGCATTACCCATATTATATTATATGCTTCCTTTATTTTTATCAAGGACCTAACTAAATTTTTTGAAAAGAAAAATCTCAAATCTTCTTTTCGTAATTTTAATTTAAATTCAATTCGACCAAATAACTGAAACAAAAGAATACAAGTTTACATGAGATTCATAAAAATTTTAAAAAATAAAATATAAATATAATATATTTATCATTATTATTAATTTAGTTGAACAGAATGGGATCAGAATTAGAATTTTCTGATTGTATTTTGACACCATATATAAGTACCCAAATCCAAGAAACGGTCCTTTCTCACACTGTTCACCACTGTCTTCCACTCTCTCTCTGTCTCTCAAGCACACCACAAGTTGAGTTACAGATCCAGCTTCTGCAACTTCAATCACTCAAAACCACATTTCAGATCGGAAAATGGGAAAGTCACATTCCCAAACAAACTTCGCCTCATGCCTCCTCGCCGCCATCTTCCTCATTCTCCTCGCCGCCGTAGCCGTCACCGTCTACTTCACCCTCTTCAAGCCCAAAGACCCCAAGCTCTCCGTCACCGCCGTCCAGCTCCCCGCCTTCTCCGCCGCCAACAACAACTCCACCGCCAACTTCACCTTCTCCCAGTACGTCGCCGTCCACAACCCCAACCGCGCCGTCTTCACCCACTACGACAGCACCCTCCAGCTTCTCCACGGCGGCGTCCAGGTCGGGTTCATGTTCATACCCGCCGGCAAAATCGGCCCCCACAAGACCCACTACCTCGCCGCCACCTTCGCCGTGAAGTCCTTCCCCCTGGCGGATTCCGGCCAGGCCGTCACGGTGGGGCCGACGCCCATTGCGGTGGATGGGCTTAATAACGGATACCCGACCCGACCCAGCGCGGAGATAGATTCGAAATTGGAGATAGTGGGTCGGGTTCGGGTGCTGCATTTCTTCACGCACCATGTGGTGGCGACGGCGGAATGCACGGTGGCGTTCGCCGTCGGCGATGGATCTATTCTTGGCGTCCATTGTTATTAGTTAATTAGCCTTTTTCTTGTGTTGGTAGGTAGGTTTTTGTGATGGTGTGTTGTGGGGACTGACATTTTTGTTTTTCTGATTTGGGAGCATGTGTTGTATCAGGGAAATGTATAGAGATAATTTGTTGTTAATCTTTGATTAGTAGTTTTTTGTTTTTTGTTTTTTTACATTTTTTGTAACATCTTTGATTAGTAGTTAATTACCCATAATTAGAGTTTTTTTATATCTATGCCACTGCTTAGATTACTCGTACCTTCCGGATGGAAAAATTACACAACTTATCATTTCAATTTTTAAAAAATTATAAACGAATTTATTCCGTTAACATTTTTTACGAATTTTTTCTTGAATCGATTATATTTCATCACTAATTAGTTCCTTACAATAACTCTTAAATTATTCTCAAGTGATATATAAGTAATTTATGGAGTTTTTTAGATGATCAATACACGATTCTTTTGTAAATGTATATTTATAATATTTTTTTATTTTCAGTCGATTAGTGGTAAAAAATTAATTAGTAATAATATATATCAATTAAAGAATGATTTTGAAAAAATTCAATCGGAATTGGTTCATTTATAATTTTCAAACTTGACAGTGTGTGGATTATGTAATATTTTTATTTATTATGGTACGAATTGTGATTATAAAATCTTGCCGGGTTGAAGATGTAAACAATCCTAATTAATTTAGTGATTTTAATGCGCTTAAGTTTTGATATAGTTAGGCCTGGATGGTGTGGCACATTTAGGTTTTTGACCGTTGGGATTTATCATATAGATTATAGACCCGTCCATGGTACTTTTTCTATTTTCAATAATTATAATTTGAGTATTATTATTCTGAATGAGCGGATAACTTATACATATATAAATATAGATCAATTCTACTATATTTTAGTGTTTGAATTTGGTCGATCAAACTAATATAACGAAAGATAAAACTTTTGGCGGATCCACCTAGACAAAGTTGAGGTTGGAAATTTCAATTTGATTATGCAACATTTTCATTTAAGTATTGACTTAATTGAAGTATATATTTGGTTTAATAGTGTATTGAAATAAATAAAAATTAAAAGGTAATACTAACAAAAATTGTAAAACGAGCCAAATCGACATTGATTTTTAAAATTTTAATAGATTATATCATTTGGCGGATTTTTAAATAAACAAACTTAAAGGAAACAACAATCTCCCTTAAGAAGCTCTAATTTTATAAAGGAGTATAAAAGATTATATGCATCTTAATTTGGGCCGGATTTTGAGTTCAACATACGACGTCGTGGGCTTGACCTGCTTCCGAGTAGCAATATCGCGGTATATTCTGTGGGAGGCGCCAAAGAGAGAATTTACTCCATTGTTGAACAGTAATTTCCCTCGTTTCGTTTCCATTTTGCGCTCTTTCGTCGGCTCCTGTTTCAGTTCGGGATACCGAAATTTGTTGCAGTGAAAACTTGATCCATTCCCTTTGCAGCGAAGGCACCGCGGCTTTGTTGCGTATTCACCGATGGCAAAAAATTGAAGAAGCTGGGTTCCTGTGGTGAAGTGCTTTTCAGCTCACTTTTGCTGGTAATGTGTTAAAATGGTGGAATTTGGTGTTGGGGGCTGTTTGGGGCCGTGAATTGCAACTTTGCCTTGTTTTAACAGTCAGATTTGATGCTCTTAATTGCTGTTTGAAATGCAATCTGTTATCTATAATACATAGGGGTGAATACGTTGCAACTTTGTTTGTCTTGGCTTGTTTTTTCGTGTTCTCTTTACGGTATTCATTGTTTGTGTATTATTTGATTTGAATTCTTTTGAAATATTAGTATTTATGCGTGGTGGACCGTGGATGGCGTAGTAAGAAAATACTTTAAAGAGTACTGATTTCTGGTTGAGTTTAGGTTGATTTTAGGTATATGATAATTGATGTAATTTCCTAGTTACCATGGATACAAGCAGTAATGAAGAAGAAGCATCAGGTTGGAGTCAGAAGATGCTCCAGACCTGTGAAGTAAATGAGGATTTTATTAGTAAGTTACCGGATCATGTTCGGGTGCGTATTCTTTCTTTTCTTCCCCTGCGGGATGCCATCAGGACTGCCCTTCTTCAGAGTTTTGGTAAACTGTGGATTAGTATGCCATTTCTTGATTTGGATAACTGCTCCCATGACTACGAGCATTATGACAGAGAGGAAGATTGTGAATATGAGACGTTCATGGACATAATTCAGCAGGTCTGGAACTGTCAGGACATCATCGCACTGGATAAATTACATGTCAGGTTTGCGTTTGCTCTTACTTATTCCAAGAATGAGTCCATGGATAGTGATTCTCCTGAAACTGTAGCTTGTGAAGAAGAGGGTAAGGAGAGGGAGAAGAATGCTGCAGAACAAATGGAGAAATTGGTAGATTATGCCATAAGCAGAAAAGTCAAGGATTTGGATTTGAACTTTATGGGTTGCAGCCCCACTTTCATGATGAACTTGCATGAATTATATGAATTACCTGACGTTTTCAGGAGTAGATACTTGAGGGATCTAAGGCTGACTGGCTGCGACATTAGAGCACATGATGAAATAAATTTGCCAGCTCTTAAAGTCTTATCTCTCAGAGAGGTTTTGTTGAGCAACAGAGTAATGGAGAAAATCTTACTTGGGAGCCCGCTTCTCGAAGATCTATGTGTGATTGATTGTTATGGCTTGCGCCACTTGAACTGTGTGAACCCAAAATTGAAAAAAGTGATGATTTGTCTGAATACTATGAGCAACAGACCGTTATTCGTTTCATGTCCTCATGCAGTATCATTAAAAGTATCCGGGTGGATAGAACGTGCAGTTTTAGTGAATGTCTCATCTTTGGTTGATGCTGAAATCCACTTTAGTTGTATATTTAAATGTCAACAGAGAAGATATGATAATGTTTGTTGGCTTTTGACGATGCTACATCAATGCAAGATCTTCAAACCATGCACCGGGACCATTTTGGTATGTTTCTGCAGTTGTGGTTCTATGTGCTTTAAATATGTTTGTTCTGTTTGGTGATTTTGTGTTTCATTGTTGGTCTTATGGGTATGAACATTTTGACAATTTGATGTCGACTATTGATATTGTATATGCTGGCACATTACAGCTGTTAATGTTGCAAATTCCTTAATATATTGAAAACTAATTTCATTAATAACAAGAAAAGATGCTTACGACATCTAGTTAAATATTGTGTTTATCTTTTACCCAAGATAATAGCAAAATTCTCTTGTTCGCCCACTGATTTGCTTACGCTTTGTGTCTTACGAGCAGGTGCTTTCAATATGTAAGTTGAAAAACTTTGCTTGCTCTTCCTTTAAGTGGAAGAATGTGATCATTCCAAAACTTGGTCTGACAAAATGGCATCTTCCTGGGCTTTCTTTGCTTTTCAAACGTTGTCTCTGTCTTGAGAACCTAACCATAGAGATATCCCCTGGAGGTGACCTTATGTATAAGGTATTACAAATTGCTAGTTCAATTTGCTTCCTCTGAATTTTTGCCTCCCAACTCTGACTGAGATATTGTGTGTCTGAACTGCTAGTGGGATGATGGAAAGTGGATATGGGAATATGATTTTGATGAAGAAACTTACTGGGATTCAGAGGAGGATACCTTTCCCTGCCTTAAGAGCATTGCCATATACAGCCATATAAACGAGGCACGTGTGTTCCGAATGGTGAAATTTCTGCTGAAAAATGCTCCGAAATTGCAGAAACTGGAAATGTCAGCCAAGAAAACATTGGAGGGAACTGTTGCTAAGGATCTATATACTTCAGAGCAACTTGAAGAACTCTCACAGAATATACTGGCTTTACCTAGAGCCTCTCCTCAAGCAACGATTTGTTTTGGTTGAAACCTCTATACTGCTTAATTTTGCCCTCTTCTTTTGTTTGTTTGTTTGCTTTTGATCAACTCCATGTAAAGGTGCAATCTTTGGTTTTATGTGTTGGATCTTCCATCCAATGCATTTTAGGTTATGGGCCATGATGAATTGCACTTGTTTTGTTCTTCTAAGTTACTTTCATTTTCAATCATTTAACATCCAATAGCCTAGTGAATGTCTAATTTGTCTCGTTATGGGTTGTTAAGAAGCATCCATCCTTTGAAATCAGTTTTAAATGTTTTTTCGAAAATGAAGAGTAATAGATGAAAACAAATTCTTTCTTGTCTACGAGACATCTTCGTCAACTAATAACATGCTTATGCTTACTTTGCTGGATAGGATAAAATAAGATGGATGAATATCGAGATTAATGGTGAGACGAGAGTCTATTAGTCATCCCACCTGCTGGAATGTGTGATGCATAATCTAATTTTTTTATTTAATATAATTTTGAGTCATCAGTTTTATTTAACATAAGTTTTGAGTCTCATCCTTAATCTTACAAAACTCAAACTATGAGGAAAAAATAAGTTGTCATCTCAAGTTATTTTGGTGTCAAACACTTACTAATTTCCAACAAAAAATTACATCAATGGCTTTAGATGGTAAAATGAAAATTTTAACAAATTTCTAATGACAAGTGACAACTTGAAACATGTTAAAATTTGAATAAAAGATTTAAAAAAAGGATCATAATTTGGGGGCTAACTTGTTTCTTCTCCTAAAAATATTGCAAAAGTTCGACACTTTTAGTTTTAGGCCTTTTAAAGGAATAAAGCTAATAATGGGCAAAATGCATGATTTTGTAAATTACGGGACCCAATTGTTAAAAATGATAAATTTGTGAGGCTAAAATTCGCTTTCTTGCTTTTAACTGAAGTTAAAATGCAATTCATCTGTATTACTTTGACAACAGTGAAAATGAAGGCGGAGAGGTACGTGTAATGAAACCCTCGAGGTAAACCTCCATCCATTTCCTCCGGCAATTTCGATAAATTTTGCTACTTTTCTGAATATTTGTTCAAGTAATCCATTGTTTTCATCGTGATCTGTAAATTCCGTGGTAGAAGTTACGTGGAAAATGATCCTCAAGTTACCTCTCTGTTGTGGCTTAGCTTGCCAGTTCTTAAGTTAGATCACTGCTCCCATAGAATTTGGAGTTTTGATGATGCTGAAGATTGTGACTATGACAAGTTCATGGACATAATTCAGCAGGTTTGGAATCATGATGACCACACGACGCTGGAAAAATTATGTCTCAAATTTTATTTTAGGCTCCCTTTTTCCAAGAATGAAGATTATCTAAAAGGGAAAGTTGTGAGACAGTTTTTCTCTGATTCTCCTGGATTTGAAGATCATTTAAAACGAGAGATTATAAAGGAGAAAGCTGCTGCGCACCAAATAGAGAAATTGCTTGTTTACGCCTGAAGCAGAAAACTCGGGGTTCTGGATCTTGATTTTACGGGTTGTGCTGATAAGGGGAAATTGGACGAGATGTATGAATTACCCAATGTTTTCAGGAGTAGTTACTTAAGAAATCTAGAGCTTACTGGTTGTGACATTCGATCATGTGCAAATGTATATTTGCAAGCTCTTAAGGTCTTATCGCTCCGTGAAGTTTTAATGACTGACAAAGCAATGAAACAACTCTTTCTTGGATGCCCGCTTCTTGAAGAGCTGTCTATGTATCATTGTTATCGACTGGGCAAATTGAATTGTGAGAGCCCAAACTTGAAGAAATTGGTGCTTAGTCAAATAGAAGACAGGCGTTTGGTACTATCATGTCCTCACATAGTAACACTGTGTCTATTAGGGTTGAAAGAGCGTGTGACTTTATTGAACGTCTCATCTGTAGTTGAAGCCTCGGTCTCCTTGTGTAATATATTTGAAACTAAGCTGAGGAGGTTTGTCTGATCTTGGCACGCTTTTGCTCATGCTTCAACAGTGTGAGACCATCTCTTTATGTGACACGGTTATTGCGGTTAGTACTTATTCTGGTTTATATGCTTTAATATGCTTGTTACATTGATATCTTAATTATCTGATTGGTCAATTAAGAAAACAAGAGGTGTCTGGTGTTCTAATCTTTTCTGTGTATTGTCTTATGAGCATGATGTTTCGGTATCGTGGTATCTCTAAATACAGAAAGTACTATTATAATTCAGGCATGCCATGTTGCATCTGGACATTCTGCATATTAGTTAATATATAGGCAACACATTTAGTGTTTGCTTTGAAGGTTTTGAAAATAGGACCTTTGAGTTTCACTTTCACTTTGCTGTGATTGATGTGTGCAAAATTATATTTGGCTCCTCTCTCTATATGAGCAGGTGATGTCGATATGGAAGTTGAGAAATCTTGTTTGTCCATCCTTCAATTGGAAGAAACTAGAGTTTCAACTTGATTTGGCAAAATGTCATCTTCCTGGACTTAGTTTTCTTTTGAAAAGCTGCCCATATCTCGAGACGCTTACCATTTCTGTTTTCCCTTGGGCTGACCGCCGTTTCAAGGTACTGAAACAAATACGCTCTTCTTTGCTCTCTGGTTTATTGGCTTCTAAATCTAATTGCCAGAGACCTTTTGTAGGCTTTTGAGGCAAGATTTTGGAGGAGATTTGATTTCGATGGAGAGAAGTACTTGGAAACGGAGGAGGTCACATTACCTTGCCTCAAGAGCGTTCTGATATATGGGAATGTAATTGTACCATATATGATCCAACTGGTGCAATTTCTGTTGAAGCATGCTCCAATTTTACAGAAAATGGAAATTTCAACCAAGAAATGGCCAGAATTGTGCGCCACCGACAGTGATGATGAAGACGATGTATGCACCTCAGAAAGGCAAGATGATCCATATACCTCAGAGCAAATGCTGGAGTTCTCACACAAGCTGACAACAACTCCTAGAGCTTCATCCCAAGCTATGATATTTTTTGAATGAAATCCGCTACTGTGTTTTGCACCTTTTGTCTTCGTTGATTTTGAAAAACTCTCAGGCAAAATGTCGCTTAGCACCGAGCTGCTAAGTTCTAAAACTTTAAAAGCACATTCAGTTGTATATTCATGGCCAATGTCCTTCTCTAATCTTTCCTTTCACCCTCTTTGGGCTAATTGTATTTATATATCCTTGAAATCTCTAAATCGGGCGAGTTCATAAATTAATACTGTTAGGTTTGAAATATTACAGTATTTTGTTTCTTTCTTTTTTTTTAATATACACTTACATTCGAATCCGGGTCATTATTCTGGAGAAATGAGTAAGATTTTTAATATATCCAGAAGAATACCCTATAGAAATCACACGTTAGTGTGTGTTGGCTGTGATTTACTCCATGAGCTGAATTAATTTGTAAAGTGCAAATAAATTTTTCAATGTGTAAACAAAAAATTACATGAGACTAAATATGGTATAGCTTCACATCAGATTAATTTAGTCTCTCTCTACAAAAATTAATATTAAGATAACATTTCTCCAATTTGTAGTATTAAAAATTAACGGTTGGGACTTAATGTGTTCAAAATTATTTCTTATGTGACTCAATGTGTAAATAAAAAATCCTATGGGACCAAATGTGATATTGAGACCAAATGTGTAATTTTTCCACTTTTGGAAGATTTATTGGAATCCACGGCTAGACAATTTTATTTTATTTTATAACACGCACCCAAGTGAGATTCAAACTAGAGACATTGCTCTAAAAAATAAACTCATTAACAACTTGGATCAATCCCTGTGGGCACAGCTACACAAAATTGAGATTGGAAATTTACTATTTGATCATGCAACAAAATTGACCCGCTCATTTTTTGCATATCTATTTGTATATGTAAATAATAATGTAGAATATTAATTAAAATTGATTTAATTGAAGTATATATTTGGTTTAATTGTAAATTGAGATAAATAAAAGGTAATACTAAAAAAAAATTGTACAACAAGCCAAATCGACATTGATTTTTAAAAATTTTAATAGATTATATTATTTGACGGATCTTTAGATAAACAAACTTAAAAGAAACAACAATTTCTCTTAAGAAGCTCTAATTTTATAAAGGAGTATAAAAGATTATATGCATCTTAATTTGGGCCGGATTTTAAGTTCAACAAACGACGTCGTGGCCTTGAACTGATTTCGAGTAGCAATATCGCGGGATATTATGTGGGAGGCACGAAAGAGAAAATTTACTACATGGTTCAACTGTAATTTCCTTCATTTCGTTTCCATTTTGCGCTCTTTCGTCGGCTCCTATTTATTGATCCCAATGCATCTATTTTACATACGAAGAATAATATTTCAATACAAACATACATTTCCAATATTGAAAAAATAAAATGAATATTCATGAACTCTAGGTATGAATATTAATTTTAATACTTGCATTATCCTCTTATCTTTAGACTATTTATTATATAAACCACACTGAATTTCAACACATGAGAGGTAACATAGTAAAGTTGTACTGATCGTGCTCGAATCTAATCAGCTGATGTGGCCCCAGATCATAACTCAACTACTCAAGAATTTATATGATGTGAAAACTCCTTATTGCCAACTGTTCATGGATCAACACACGTGAGCTTAGAGCCAAACTGGGGACTAGGGGTTTTATCGAATTTTAGAACTCTTACGTTCATATTAGGTACTTGCTCAAATGAAAGTATAAGCGATCGAGGGAACAATAATTGCTTACCAAATGTCATAAATGTTAGAGATATTTATAGGATGGGAATCTGTGCATGATACTTGCCCACACACTAACGATGCAATAAATGAGTTCGTATTGTGACTAGAGGACAGGAAGTACTGCCACATGGGCAGTGTCAGACTTGGTTCCCCAAATACGTTGTACTTGTTGAGGGTTGACCCATGAGTGTTGTACGGGATTTGACCATCAATCTCGCCATTCAGTCAAGACAAGAAGTGGTCGAGATGACTCTGCGGTCGAGGTTCCCAAACTTCATGAAGCCCTTGGAGTGCACGGATCGATCGACGTCTAATGGTCAAGGTGGTCGATGATCGACAACTTTACTGGCCAATTTTGTTAAATTGTAAGAGAAAAAATAATGAGTTAGAGAAAAATTCGTAATTTCATCATATTTCTAGAAACCTTTAGTTATCATCCCTGATATAATAATGCCGGTGGAATCACATATAAATTAATTGTGAAGTGATGGACTGATGGTGAGCACCTAACTTCAAATTACTCCTACATATGTTGTGTCAGTGGAAGGCTAGAGGATTCGAAAATTTTCATGATCTCTTAACTATAAAGAAGTAATCTTGATGATTATAAAATTCTGATTCCTGTCACTAATAATATAACAAACTTCTACCAATATATATATAACAAACAGTCTAGTTTAGAGCGAGAATTGAAAAACAATTGCTTTAGAGCTTAAATATTATTCTTCAAATTATAGTAGTCCACAATAGATATTTTACGGACAAAACCACGATTTGTTGAGTATATAATCTAATTTTTGGTAGACATTTCAAGTATTCTATAATAGAAGTATCATTACTAAGATTTGGATTGGATCAAAGTGGGTTGAGGTAATTGGACTGAAATAGGCCAAACCCAAACCTTTCTCAAATTGGGCCTTCATCCCGTGTAGTGTATGGATACAGAGTTTCGAAGTCTCCTCAGTCCTCAACACTAACATAACATGCATGTGTTTCTTTTCCCCTCCTCTCTCTATCTCTCTCTATATATATATAAATTCAAAATTTCCCCATAGCATTTCCTTTCTCAAATAACCGACATGAAACTGATCGTCATTTCAGCACATCAATAATCTTTTTGTGTTACCCTCCCTACCATTGCTTCCCATAAGTATGATTGATTCTAAATAGTTTGCGCTGATAGAATTGGTGTTGTAAGTTGAAAATTGAAATTAAATGTCATTCTTCTTTATAATAATAATAGTAAACTTTCTTTTCTTTTGCCTTTTCCGGCTGCAGATTACCTCATTGCCGATTGGTCACCCGAAATTAAATTTTAAGTACGGAGGTGGGAAGCGGTTGATCACCCCATCCACGAAAAATTTTAAATAAACTTATACATTAGCTTACGGGTACAAACAACTATGGAGAGAGAAGAGCAAATGGATTGAATCAAATTGACACTTTATATGTTGACCAAAGAACAGACAGTTTAGCACCTAATTAACCAATCAAACCCAGGAACCTACAATAGATTCCACTAAGAATTCAATGATCAACAACATCTACTAAAATCATCGCCTAATTAAAACCAAAGCAATACAGAAAGTAGAAACCCACATCCCACTAACAATATCATCCACGTACGTTCAAGAGCATTACTGAATTAAACCACGCTAACCAAAGCCCTGAACGCGAAATACTCACGCTAACCCACAAGATTTGAAGACTAAGAAGGCATTCCGCCCAAGAAGCATCGCAGAAATCAAAATACCCACAATTGCAAACACATCCATAGCGATTGACTTACGATTACCGCCCGTCAGCCTTCCAGTCACACGTCGACATTCAAACATGAGCCATATGATAGATCCAAGCCAAAGAAGACTTGAAGTAACAAAGGCAATTGCAATGGCACACCAACAGTAACAGATTCCAGCAGATTTTGTCATCGCAAAAGCAACGACCAATGCGGCTAGCATGATCAACCATGACAACAGAAAGCTGAGCGGTTTCTCCGCTTCCAGATGCGGAGAATCAGTAGAAGGGTTGGGAATGGGAGGTGAAGGGCCCGGGATATCTATGACGGCGTCTCCCGGCTTCCGCTTCAAATTCAACCAGTGGAGACGGCGTTTTTTAACCGGCATACCATTGTTTCCGCCGGATCTTTTCACAGAGTTAGTGGTGTTGTCGACTCCACCGCCGGAGTTATTCCCAGCGGCGGCCGTGTTGGAATCGCGGACCTGGACGACCTTGCCGGCGGCGGTGGTGTTGGACGCGCGGACCTGGACGACCTTGCCGGCGGCGGTGGTGTTGGACGCGCGGCCCTGGATGAACTTACCGGCGGCGGAGCTGCGGCCGGAGGGATTCATGTTCCGAAGCCAACCTCTGAAACTAGTCTCACCAGACTCTCTCTCTCTCATGTCTCATCTTTCGTAAATGGTAGATTCTTCATTCTAGTTACAATTTGGGGATTTGGGGATATAAATAACTGTAATTAGTTTCGCCAGCAGAGGCAGTTATTATTATTTTTATTTTTTTTTGGTACATATTATTATTATTATTATTATTACTACTCAATAACGACCCAAACAGATACTTGAGTAGAATATCCTTTATTTAACGGGCATCAATTTCTAACATTTGGATAAAATGAAAATTTTATAAAGGAAAATTTAAAATTTCATTGAATGTTTTATTGAACAAAACATATTGCAAATGTTCAGATATTGAATTTTTTATTTTTTATATACGCATATGCTCTAATAAGACTCGAAATCATAAGGGTGTGACCTAACGATTTTTCAGGTGCATCTGCTCGTCTATCTTACATGTGTAAAGCTTGTCACGTTTAAACACCACAACAATTGAAAATTAAATATTTGAATTTTGAAATTAAATTGGATAATTATTGATAAATGGGCATACACGTACGTAACATATGTTGATATAGAAACAATATGAATAGAGCAATGATTTTTTTTTTTTTTTTTTGTTGAGCAGATGATATATATATGAGACACAACAAATTATTATTCTATAAAATATAAATGCTCTTTCATATATTTGACATCGCATGGTTCCAATGACCAGCATGTCCTGTTGCATGCGTGATACGTGTAATCTGTGATGCATTCAACCTGTGCTTCCATCAATTCAACATTCGAGTGCACACATCAAAAATTTATAGACAGGTTTTCCTCCTACAGATAATCAACTTGACAGCAGACTTTCCCGATTTATAAATTCTAAATAGTTGAGCCAACCTAATGCTCGAGCCTCTCGATCCAATATTTGGCTCGATCAATATTAGTTCATGACTATCTCGATTTGTTAGGGCAGTGCACTTTAGAGTTGTTTATTCTATGAATGCTCTTACATATATTACTGCTCAAAAGAGTTGTTTATAAATGTGCACTTTAGAGTTGTTTACGTATCAAAACAATTGTCACAATTAGGAATCACCTTTAAAATTTGAAACTCTCCTTACCAATGTCTTAAGCTACATCACTGAAAGAAAACAGGTTGATACAAACCAAAATAGCCGTGGAGATTGAAACACAAATTTGTCACAAATTGCGAGTATGCATATTTTATTGGGGAGGGATAGTTTTAACTTTTAAGCCAAGTATACGTTGTAAGCTCGACAGACCGAAGGGGCTAATACTACACTTATTCAACATGCTGAATCTCAATTACACTTAAACACGAATGTCTGAGTGTCAACGACGTAGAGTTGCAACTTTTCGAGTCGGAAACAACTATTACAACACATGAACTTGGTACAACAAGATAAGTCCTCTGAATACACCATTAATTAGCAAGAAATCACCACTGACCGACTTTTATTACTCGAATTATCTCCCCCCTTCAACCATCTGCATCCCCGGCAAATTCAAAACCACGAGTCAGTACACAAACAATAAAATAATCCACCACCGAAAAAACCCAGTGAGATCTGTTTTATCGAAATTACAAATACCACCCTTCCCTTTAGTTTCAGGGGGTCATTATAATTTTAACCTTAGCGGTTTTTGGGAAATTTTCCATTTGATCATGCAACATTTTTATTTAATTTAACCCGCTCATTTTTTGCATATATATTTTGTATATGTAAATAATAATGTAGAATATTAAGTAAAATTGACTTAATTGAAGTATATATTTGGTTTAATAGTAAATTGAGATAAATAAAAGGTAATACTAAAAAAAAAATTGTACAACGAGCCAAATCGACATTGATTTTTAAAATTTTAATAGATTATATCATTTGACGGATCTTTAGATAAACAAACTTAAAAGGAAAAAACAATTTCTCTTAAGAAGCTCCAATTTTATAAAGGAGTATACAAGATTTTATGCATCTTAATTTGGGCCGGATTTTAAGTTCTACATACGACGTCGTGGCCTTGACCTGATTTCGAGTAGCAATATCGCGGGATATTATGTGGGAGGCGCCAAAGAGAAAATTTACTCCATTGTTGAACTGTAATTTCCTTCCTTTTCGTTTACATTTTGCGCTCTTTCGTCGGCCCCTGTTTCAGTTCGGGATACCGTAATTTGTTGCAGTGAAAGTTTGATCCACCGATGGCAAAGAATTGAAGAAGCTCGGTTCCTGTGGCGAAGTGCTTTTCGGCTTACGTTTGCTGGTAATCTGTTAAAATGGTGGAATTTGGTGTTGGGGGCTGTTTGGGGGCCTGAATTGCAACTTTGCCTTGTTTTAACAGTCAGATTTGATGCTCTAATTGCTGTTTGAAATGCAATCCTATGTTGTCTATTATACATAGGGGTGAATACGTTGCAACTTTGTTTGTCTTAGACTTGTTTTTTCGTGTTCTCTTACGGTATTCATCGTTTGTGTATTATTTGATTTGAATTCTTTTGAAATATTTGTATTTATGCGTGGTGGATGGCTTAGTAAGAAAATACTTCAAAAAGTACTGATTTTTGGTTGATTTTAGGTATCTGATAATTGAGGTAATTTCGTAGTTACCATGGATGCAAGCAGTAATGAAGAAGAAGCATCAGGTTGGAGTCAGAACATGCTCCAGACCTGTGAAGTAAATGAGGATTTTATTAGTAAGTTACCGGATCATGTTCGGGTGCGTATTCTTTCTTTTCTTCCCCCACGGGATGCCATTAGGACTGCCCTTCTTCAGAGTTTTGGTAAACTGTGGATTAGTATGCCATTCCTTGATTTGGATAACTGCTCCCATGACTACGAGCATTACGACAGAGAGGAAGATTGTGAATATGAGATGTTCATGGACATAATTCATCAGGTCTGGAACTGTCAGGACATCATCACACTGGATAAATTACGTCTCAGGTTTGCGTTTGCTCTTACTTATTCCAAGAATGAGTCCATGGATAGTGATTCTCCTGAAACTGTAGCTCGTGAAGAAGAGGGTAAGGAGAGGGAGAAGAATGCTGCAGAACAAATAGAGAAATTGGTAGATTATGCCATAAGCAGAAAAGTCAAGGATTTGGATTTGAACTTTATGGGTTGCAGCTCCACTTTCATGATGGACTTGCATGAATTATATGAATTACCTGATGTTTTCAGGAGTAGATACTTGAGGGATCTAAGGCTGACTGGATGCGACATTAGAGCACATGATGAAATAAATTTGCCAGCTCTTAAAGTCTTATCTCTCGGAGAGGTTTTGTTGAGCAACAGAGTAATGGAGAAAATCTTACTTGGGAGCCCGCTTCTCGAAGATCTATGTGTGATTGATTGTTATGGCTTGCGCCACTTGAACTGTGTGAACCCAAAATTGAAAAAAGTGATGATTTGTCTGAATACTATGAGCAACAGACCGTTATTCGTTTCATGTCCTCATGCAGTATCATTAAAAGTATCCGGGTGGATAGAGCGTGCAGTTTTAGTGAATGTCTCATCTTTGGTTGATGCTGAAATCTACTTTAGTTATCTATTTAAATGTCAGCAGAGAAGATATGATAGTGTTTGTTGGCTTTTGACGATGCTACATCAATGCAAGATCTTCAAACCATGCACCTGGACCATTTTGGTATGTTTCTGCATTTGTGGTTCTATGTGCTTTAAATATGTTTGTTCTGATTGGTGATTCTGTTTTTCAGTGTTGGCCTTATGAGTATGAACATTTTGACAATTTGATGTCGACTATAGATATTGTATATGCTGGCGCATTACAGCTGCTAATGTTGCAAATTCCTTAATATATTGAAAACTAATTTTATTAAGGGTAATAACAAGAAAAGATGTTTTCACTTCATCTAGTTAAATATCGTGTTTATCTTTTACCCAAGATAATAGCAAAGTTCTCTTGCTCGTCCAGTGATGTGCTTACACTTTGTGTCTTACGAGCAGGTGCTTTCTATATGTAAGTTGAAAAACTTTGCTTGCTCTTCCTTTAAGTGGAAGAATGTGATAATTCCACAACTTGGCCTGACAAAATGGCATCTCCCTGGGCTTTGTTTGCTTTTCAAACGTTGTCTCTGTCTTGAGAACCTAACCATGGAGATATCCCCTGGAGGTGACCTTATGTATGAGGTATTACAAATTGCTAGTTCAATTTGCTTCCTTTTAATTTTTGCCTCCCAACTCTGACTGAGATATTGTATGTCTGAACTGCTAGTGGGATGATGGAAAGTGGATATGGGAATATGATTTTGATGAAGAAACTTACTGGGATTCAGAGGAGGATACCTTTCCCTGCCTTAAGAGCATTGCCATATACGGCCATATAAACGAGGCACGTGTGTTCCAAATGGTGAAATTTCTGCTGAAAAATGCTCCGAAATTGCAGAAACTGGAAATGTCAGCCAAGAAAACATTGGAGGGAAGTGCTGCTAAGGATCTATATACTCCAGAGCAACTTGAAGAGCTCTCACAGAATATACTGGCTTTACCTAGAACCTCTTCTCAAGCAACGATTTGTTTTGGTTGAAACCTCTAACTGCTTTTGCCCTCTCCTTTTGTTTATTTGTTTGCTTTTGATCAACTCCGTGTAAAGGTGCAATCTTTCTTTTTATGTGTCGGATCTTCCATCCAATGCATTTTAGGTTATGGGCCATGATGAATTGCACTTGTTTTGTCCTTCTAAGTCACTTTCATCATCAATCATCTCACGTCTAATGGCCTAATGAATGTCTAATTTGTCTTGTTATCGGTTGTTAAAAGAGAATTAAGAAGTACCCCTCACTTGTTTTTTCGGAAATGAAGAGTAATAGATGAAAATAAAATTCTTTCTTGTCTATGAGACATCTTCGTCAGCTAAGAACATGCTTATGCTTACTTTGTTGGACGGTTGGGTTGGATTAATGGTGAGATGAAAGTCTATTAGTCATCCCATAGGATGGAATGTGTGATGTATAATCTAATTTCGAGTCATCAAATTTGAATTTATATAAATATTAGTAAACATGAGTTTGAGTTTCATTCTTAATCTTACAAAACTCAAACTATGAGTAAAAAATAAGTTATCATCTCAAGTTATTTTGGTGCCAACATTTACTAATTTCCAATGAAAAATTAAGACAGCAATCTCTTCAGATAGTAAACTGAAAATTTTAATAAATTATTAATGACAACTTGAAACATGTTAAAGTTTGAATAAAAATTTAAAAGAAATCATAATTTGGGAGCTAACTTGTTTTTTCTCCTAAAAATATTGCAAAAGTTTTGACACTTTTAGGTCTTTTAAAGCTAATACTGGGGCAAAATGCATGATTTTGTAAATTATGTGACCCAATTGTTAAAAATAATAAATTTGTGAGGCTAAAACTCGCGTTCTCGGTTTTAAGTTTAACTGAAGTTAAATTGCAATTTATCTGTATTAGTTTGACAACAGTGAAAATGAAGGCGGAGAGGTCCGTGTAATCAAACCCTCGAGGTAAACCTCCTCCAATTTCGATAAATTTTGCTACTTTTCTGAATATTTGTTAAGCAATCCATTGTTATCATCGTGATATGTAGATTCCGTGGTAGAAATTACGTGGAAAATGATCCTCAAGTTACCTCTCTGTTGTAAATTGTAATTTATTTGTATCACGTTGTTTGCCTCCAAGGCGTTTTCAAAACAAGTTAAACTGTAAGGGTCTTCATTCTGAGCTATCGCAATGATTAGGGTTCTGCATTGCAAGTATGTTATAACAACATGAACATCACATTTTTCCATCCCAAAACCAATTTGCCGCTTTCTCGCTCTACAGGTCGACATCTTTTGCAGACAAGTTATCATGGGTTCTTATGCCTGAAGCCTAAAATTATTGGCATTAAGGAAAAATGTCATATGGCCTTTCGTTTGGGTTTTAACTGGCAAATGTACCATTAGGGGGAAATTGCTCCAGTATATATTTAGGTTAGAGGTAAGGTGTTTGTGATTCACTTTTGGTGGTTATGTCATATGTGGCTGGTGAATCTCTTTAGAGCTGCAACAGAAAGAATTTAAGGAAGAGGTAAGTCATTGAATATCTTTGGATGCCATTATATGTTTTGAGTTAAGCAGTAGAAAACCTTTTTATTTTCCTGAATCTGATAAATGATAATGATGCTTAGAAAAACTATTTTCTTATGCTTAGTTTCTAGTACTGAAAATGTGCTAGATGTAAATCTCTATTGACCTTCTTTCTGCTTATGATTCCTATTTGCTGCTAATTTTTTGTTGTAGCTCTTCTCATGCAAGGAGCAACTGAAAGCAGAAATGATCTCATAGTTTGTCAAAGTACCATTTTGTAATAGATTATGAGTAGATAATTTTTGTATGAATTAGAGTTTGTAATGTTATTTGATGCATTGGTTTTGAATAAATATTTTGAATGGTTGTAAAATATATATATGTTTAATTTTTTTAAAAATTTTAACAAATCCGACGGGATCCCGAGGGAATTCCCGTCGGAATTGTTTAATTTTATATTTTATTCTAAAAAATCCGACGGGATTCCGAGGGAAATCCCGTCGGAATTATTTAATTTTATATTTTTATTTTAAAAAAATCGAAGGGACTCTGAGGGAAATCCCATCGGAATTGTGTAATTTATTTTTTTTACTTTGTTTATTTTTAATAAATCCGATGGATTTCCCTCGGAATCCCGTCGGAAATATTTTATTTTATTTAAAATTTTTAATTTTTTTTTCCCTCGGAATTCCGTCGGTTTTTCCTCGGGATTTTGATTCCGAGGGAGGGTTTTCCTACGGACTCATTCCCGTCGGAATTCCATCGGAATCCCATCGGAATTCTTAAAATCCAACGGGATTCTGAGAGAATTCCGACGGGCATGTCCGTCGGATTTCACAGATTTTCTTGTAGTGGTTTGTACTAAAAATGGAAACGGTCATTTCGAGTCTAGGAGGAGGTCAGTAGCTTTGGAAACGACCGTTTGAACTTTGAACTATGGCAAAAAATGGCCATATCGGGAGCCCCTGTCCATTTTGTGTTTTTTCGACTTTCCCGGTTTGATTCCGTTACTCCTTAATTGCTTTTATATGACTTATATGCTCGATAATTTGCTACTTTTGCGCTTGTAACTTGCCGTATGACTTTTTTATGCATGAATTTGGGTTATCGCGTGTTTATTTGGCTAAAAGAGTACGCTTTAATTATTACGTGACTTGTATCATATCTCATGCATATCTTTACATTTGCCGTGCTTCGTATTTGGTTCATATAGAGTTTAAGTCTTGGGCTTTTGTGTTTTCTTTTCAGACGAGGTCGCCGGTGTTGAGCCCGAGGCGTAGTGTTGTTCACTCTCACTCTTTCCTTTTCAAGCACAAGGTGAGGTTTAGGATTTTGTATGAGGGCGTGTGGGCCAATGTACTTGTCGGTATAGGTTTGGTTGGCCTTGGATACTTGGAGATTGATATTTTGTTCTGATGAGGGCGTGTGGGCCAATGTACATGTTGTATATGATGATGGTACCTATATATATCTATGATATGCATCTATTTTACTTGTCTTGGTTTTATTTTATTCGCTTCCGCGCACTTTGGTTGTGTTGTTAGCTCCGCCTAGCATAGGGTGTGAGTTGGTCTCCCGTTCGTTATGATTCGGATTCGGGTTCGGGTCCGGATTTTCCATTTTGTAACCGAGTTTGGGTCTTAGTGCGGGGGATGGGGTCCCTACTTTTGGGGTGCTACATTTTATAGGGTTCTTTATGCAATTTTTATTTTGTACAGGGTCTCTGTGCATATAAAAAAGTATTGAACATGTACTTGTTTATAGGGTTCTTCATGTAATTTTATTTTGTACAGAGTCTTGGTGCATATAAAAAAGTATTGAACAATATGGAGAGACATGAGATAATGTGTAACAAAATATAAAAGAGTAAATTAATCATTTTGCGTCCTATAAATAGATAAAATTAGTGTTCTAGTCCGCTTTTAGCGTTGTCCAACACCAAAATTTTTTCAGGGTTCGTTATGCAAAATATTTTGAAAAGGGGTTTTTTGTGTTAATTTTTGTAACACAGGGTTTTTTTATCCATTTTACCTAACAAAGGGGTGTGATGGGGTCAAAATACGATCGTCCCACATCAAGACACGTGGCATCACCAAGATGATGACATCTGCCTCCCCAAGGCTGCACCAACATCGCACGAGCGCTAAGCCCAACAAGCGCAATCCTTTTTTAGGAGTTAAGCCCAACGAGCGCTATCACTCCCACGAGCGTCCTACATGCTTGGTACGCCCACGTGCCAAGGGAGCCCTCTTCGAGCGTCACACTCCCTCAGAGCGGTCTCCCCTTTGGCTCGTCACTTGAATTGGAGCCCTCATTCCCCTCTGCGGATAACTTGGCCTCCAATACTCAAGGTTGTCACGAGCGCGCTCTTAAGCCCTCGTTACCAACCGCCCAAATGGCTCTCTGACACAACGTACATGCCCGCGCACCTGCCACTGTTGCCAGCACTAACTTTCGGCCACTTTTGCAGAAGATTCCTCCTAGGTTTCTTTCTCATGGAGCCACGTGTTAGGGCAACATTCGGCCAGGACCACTTGAGGCAAATGACCAAAGGGCCCTTGACCCTCAACTATAAATAGCCAAAGTCATCTTCTACACAAGTAAGCTTTCTTCACTTCTGCAACTGTGACTGAACTTACATCTCTTCATATACAAAACTGACTTGAGCGTCGGAGAGCCAAACTGGGTATCACCCCCAGTTCCCCCAGCTTGGCCTTCTGACCTTTCTGGTGCTTGTCCCAACAGGTGGAACCCCTTTCTCTTTTTCCGGCGAAGCTCCGGTGGTTTCCTCCACAAAATACAAATCGTAAAGTGATCGGATTCGGATTCACCCATTCTCGGACCCGTCATTTTTGGCGCCGTCTGTGGGAAACCAGTCTTTCATCTTCTTCCTTTCTTTTGTTGGTTGAAAAGCAAGCACCTCCTCACCTTTAACAGCCATGGTTGCAACGAGATCTGGAGCTGTGGGAGGAGGAGAAAACACCTCCCAGGATGCAAATATCATTCTTCCCTCCACCGCTACTGGTGGAGCACCACCTCTCTCCGTCGCCGCTGGTGGAGCACCTCCCGCCGCAGGAGTGACTCCACAAGCTGAATCTTCTGCACCACCACCTGCACCGCCGGCGCTGCCCATTCCCGCCACCGCGGGAGGAGTTTCTCTCTCAGCTCCACCGCCGCTTGCACAGAATTCCTGGGTCCACCCCCAGATGAATCTTGGAGTGCAAAGTTATATGATGCCTCCGCCTGGATACACCCTTGCTCCGGCTATGATGATGCCGCCAGTCCAGCCATATCATGCCGGACAACTCCAACTCCCAGTGGTGGTTCCCAGGGAGATTGAAGGAGTGGAGTTGCCTCCACTGACCACCCAACAATTGAGGGCCCTCTACGCCCAATGTGAGGTTCAGGCGGCTCAGGGGGCATGGGAAAGGTTCCACTCCATGTACTCTCCCTCTGGGCAGGCCACTCAGGTTGCGGCCCCTTTAGGCGGACAACAGAACTTTCCCCTCAGAGAAGCCCAGGCTGTCCTGAGGGCACAACCACCACCACCACCAGCGAGAGAAGTGCCCCAGCAGGAGGGCAACGAGCGTGCCTCCGTGGGCAGGAATAAAGAGCCCACGGAGCGAGTGAACGAAAATGAAGGAGACTCTCATGCCTCCAGGAGGGGCTCACGAGCCCATAAGGACAAGCAAGTAGACGTAAATCCTGACATCCTCGCGGCTGTGCAAGACCAGCTGCAGGGTCTCAAGGATATTGTGGGACAGCTCTCACGAGGGCGCTCAACTCAGATCTCCCCTAGTCGGGATGAACGGGTTGACGCCAGGAGCACCCGCACCAAGGACCCTCCACCAAGGGTCCCCCGTCGCAAGGAGCCGGAGGAAAACTTCGGCACATATGAATATCACCCACTGGCGAGGGGTTCACCCCTCGTAGAAGAAGTTCTGATGGCCCAAGCAGGCATGGCCAAAGTCCCCACTTCCATCAACCGTTACGACGGGACAACTGATCCAGCTGAACACTTGGATCACTTTGTGCATCTCATGCACCTCTACGAGCATTCCAGCCATTACTGGGCAAAAGTGTTTGTCACTTCCTTGGTAGGAATGGCTCAAGAGTGGTACAAGCGACTGCCGCCGCGCTCGATCCACTCGTATGAAGAACTGGCCAATGCCTTCCTCAACCACTTCAATTCTTTGAAGGCGCCAGTTACCGCACCCACGGCCCTGTACAACGTGGTGCAAGGCAAGAGCGAATCTTTGCGCTCGTTCTTCGCCCGCTTCAACAAGGAGATCTTGCAGGTGGAAAGGCCTTCAATGGACTTCTTGATCCCAGTGCTCTTCCAGGCTGTGGATCACAAACAATATGTGAGCAAAAAGTTTGCTGATGCCATTGTGGAGAGGAGACCTGGGACCCTCATGGGCCTAAGAGAAATAGCGAGCCGTTCTTCGCGCTCGAAGATATGTACGGGACGAATGGTCCCCGGCATCACAGCCCGGCCAGGAACGAGCGACCTCATCACGAGCGGGGACGGGATGTGGCTGTCAAGAAAGAGCGCCCTCAAGAGCGCAGGAGGTCGCCACCACCCCCTCGTCGATTCGAGCGAATTCCGCTCACCAGGCCAAACTCAGAAGTCTATAACCTCTCTGATAAGAAGCTCTTCAAAAGACCCATCAAAATGAGAGAAACAGACTCACTCAGGCGCTCGAACAAATACTGCGCCTTCCACAAGCAGAGAGGGCACGACACGGATGAGTGCCGGCAGTTGGAGGCTGAAATCCAAAGGCTCGTTGCCGGGGGCCATCTGAAGGAGTTTGTCCGGGTGCTCGAGCGCTACGATGAACAATGCAACGAGCGCTCCAGTAGAAGAAGGAGGAGTCCTTCCCGGTCAAAGAGCCCAAGGGGTAGGGGACCCCCTGAAAGCAGCAGCCGCCGAGGCAATAAAGGCAAAGCCCCTGAGCAAGAAAACGAGCCCTTCGCAGTCATAAATATGATTGCGGGAGGCTCATCAGGGGGGGATTCAAACGCCTCCCGACGGAGGTTCGTCCGGAGCTACAACCAACGCCCAGCAATGCCCAAACCTATCTACGCCATCCAGAGATCAAGCGCTCAAAGATCAAGAGAAAATGATGTAATAGGCTTTGATGATAGAGATCTAGAACATATTGTAACACCCCATGGGGAGGGTATAACCTCAGATTGTCCCATGGTGGTTAGTTTAGATGTTCATAATCATGTTGTAAAAAGGGTATTGGTAGATAGTGGAAGCTCCGTTAATGTTTTGCCTTACTCTACATTCTTAAAGATGAAGGTTGATCTCCCGCTCGAGCCTCTCAAAACAGCCCTCATTGGTTTTGGAGGCTCAGAAGTTGTCCCACGAGGGCAAATACGCTTAGCTACTTCGTTCGGCCGAGCCCCTCAACGTAAAACACTCTTGGTGACGTACGCGGTGGTGGAGATTGACATTCCATATAACATCATAATTGGGCGCCCTGCCCTCGTGGATTTCAAAGCCATCATCTCCACCTACCACCAGAAGATTAAATTCCCTACTCCCGAGGGCGTGGGAGAAGTGCTGTGCAACGTGCGAGAGGCTTGGGAATGTTACATGCTGTCCCTCAGAAAGCCAAAAGCGGAGAAAACCTTCCAAATGGGTTCCACCAAAAAATCAGTGGACTTCCCCAACCTGGATGAGGACAGCCCGGCACGAAAGAGGGCGAAATTGAACAAGAAGAAGAATAAGAAGAAGAGGGGAGACAACGGGGAGAATCCCCTCGAAAATGTTCCCCCAGGGACCGTTGGTGGATCGTCCTCAGAGGGAGACGAGCCGGGAGAGAGTGAACCAGCAGCTGGCGACCGTTTGACAGGAAAGAAGAGGGCGCTCGAACTTCCTCGCCCTGAGGTAAGGATCGAACCCTCGGAAAAGTTCCTTACCATTGAGCTGGAGCCCGGAAACAAAGATAAGACTACACAGATAGGTTCAAACCTCTCAGGGCCTTCTCAGATTATGATGATCGATTTTCTAAGGGAAAACAAGGATGTATTTGCGTGGAAAGCCTCTGATCTCACAGGGATTGACCCGAGCGTCATTGTCCACAGGCTTAATGTAGATCCCTCCTTCAAACCCATCAAGCAGAAAAAGCGGGATGTACATGGCTTTCGGAAAAAAGTCATTGAAGAGGAAGTTAATAAACTCTTGGAGGCTCAATATATCGAGCCCATCTTGTATCCGGAGTGGTTGTGCAACGTCGTCTTGGTACCCAAGAGCGCAAATAAGTGGCGCATGTGCAACGATTTCACTGATCTCAACAAAGCCTGCCCTAAAGATCCTTACCCACTGCCCCGGATTGATCAATTGGTGGATTCGACCGCGGGTTGCGAGCTAATGAGCATGATGGACGCTTTCCAGGGATACTATCAGATTTTTATGGCCCCAGAAGATCGCCCCAAAACCTCGTTCGTTGTCCATCTGGGGGTATATTGCTTCCTAGTCATGCCCTTTGGACTTAAGAATGCCGGAGCTACATATCAGAGGCTCGTTAACAAGATGTTTGAAGAGGAAATCGGTAAGTCCATGGAGGTGTACGTGGATGATATGATTGTCAAAAGCGAGCGCCAGGATTCCCATTTGGAAGATCTCAAGCGCACTTTTTCAATTTTGCGCCAGTATGGGATGAAGTTGAACCCTTCAAAATGCACCTTTGGAGTACAAGGGGGAAAGTTCTTGGGATACATGGTGAGTCAGAGGGGAATTGAGGCCAATCCGGAGAAGATCAAGGCCATCCTGGAAATTCCCTCCCCTCGAAATTTGCGGGAAGTGCAAGTCCTGGTAGGCAAAATCATCTCGTTGAACAGGTTTATTTCGCGCTCGGCGGACAGGAACCTTCCCTTCTTCAAAATTTTGAGGAACGCACGTAACTTTGCTTGGACAGGAGAATGCGAAAAAGCGCTGCAGGATATGAAGGCTTACTTATCGAGCGCGCCACTGCTGACTAAGCCTGTCGAAGGCGAAAGGTTATTCATGTATCTTTCCGTTTCTCCTGAAGCCACGAGCGCGGTTCTAATCGCTGTGCGGGAGCGGAAACACTTGCCCGTTTATTATTTGAGTAAAACATTGCAAGGAGCCGAAAAGAAGTACTTGGAGATTGAGAAATTTGCGTTCGCTCTTATCAACGCCTCGAGAAGGCTAAGGCCTTATTTTCAAGCGCACTCCATAACGGTTCTCACCGACCAACCCTTGAAGCAAGTATTGTCCAAGCCTGACGTATCTGGCAGGTTAATCAAGTGGGCCATCGAATTGAGCCAGTTTGACTTATGCTTCGAGCCCAGGACCGCGATACAGGCTCAGGTTGTGGCGGATTTGTTGGTTGAACGCTTTGGTTTCGAGCCCACCATTGCGGAGAATGAGGGGTTATGGGCACTGCACACAGATGGTTCCTCAACCTCTCAAGGGGGGGGAATAGGAGTGGCCCTCAGAAACCCCGATGGAATTGAGCTGGACTTTGCAATCAAGCTGGATTTCCAGGTCACTAATAACGAAGCAGAATATGAAGCCCTCGTGCAAGGGTTGAATATTGCTTTTCAGAATGGAGCCTCCAGAATCACTGCTTATGTAGATTCACAATTAATAGCGAGCCAGATTGAAGGAACTTATGAGGCTCGAGAAACCACCATGGTACAGTACTTAAAGAAAGCCAGAGAAATCATTGGGAAGTTCAAGGAATTTCACCTACTTCAAGTGCCGCGGGGAGAAAACGAACGCGCAGACGCTCTGTCAAAGTTTGCTTCAGCTTTAGAAGGCACTTCCGAACGTTCTGTTACGTTCCTTAGAACTGAGGAACCTTTGATCAAGGAAAGGGTCGCCACCAAGATGATCGCCATGATTGATCTAAACGAGCCCTGTTGGCTCGACGACATCGTCATTTTCCTTAGGGATGGAATCACTCCCGCTGACAAGGTGGAAGCCAGGAAAGTCAGAAATAAAGCCCCTCGTTTCGCTCTGGATCCCGAGGGGAAGTTGTTCAAGAAATCATTTCAAGGACCCCCAATGAGATGCCTGAGGCCCTCACAAGCGAAGGAGACGCTCGAACTCATCCACAATGGAAGCTGTGGGAATCATTCCGGAGGGCGTATCTTGGCAAAAAAGATTCTGAGAAGTGGGTTTTATTGGCCTACAGTTCTCCAAGATGCCATCGAATTTTCAAGGAAGTGCCCCAAATGCCAATTTCATTCAAATCTCCCTCAATTGCCAGCCGCACAGATGATCCCGATAGACGTCTCTTGGCCCTTTGACCAGTGGGGAATAGACATTGTGGGCCCCTTGCCCATGGCTGCGGGACAAAGGAAGTTTGTCATTTTAGCCGTCGACTACTTCACCAAGTGGGCCGAGGCTGAAGCTGTTGCAAAAATTACTTTCAAGGTTGTGAGGGACTTCATTTGGAAGAACATCATTTGCAGGTACGGTATACCGAGGGTGCTCATTTCCGACAATGGATCCCAGTTCATAGCGGCAGATACACGAGAGTGGTGTTCTGAGTTGGGGATAGAACAGCGATTTACCTCTGTAGGACATCCACAATCCAATGGGCAAGCAGAAGTTACCAATAGAATCATTTTGCAACATCTGAAAACCATGCTTGAAAGCAAGAAAAGTGAATGGGCTGAGGAGCTGCAAGGAGCGCTTTGGGCTTATCGCACCACCCCACGAACGGCCACTGGAGAAACCCCTTACGCGCTCGTTTATGGGTCAGAAGCAATGATACCAGCGGAGATAGTAAATAAATCCGCTCGTGTCGGCTATTTCAAGCCTCAGCTCAACGATGGCAACAGGAGCTTGGAGTTGGACTTGCTGGATGAAAGGAGAGACCGAGCGTGGGCTAAGATCCACCACTATAAAGCCTCTGTGGCCCAACAGTACAACAAGCGTGTGAAGGAAAGAACTTTCCAGCTGGGAGACTTGGTTTTGAAGAAAGTGGAAGTATCCAAGCACGTGGGAAAATTGGACCCCAATTGGGAAGGCCCATTCAAAGTCATACAACTCAGAGCTAACAACACTTACACCCTGGAGACACTTCAAGGTGAGCGATTGCCTCGCCCTTGGAACGCATGTAACCTCCGGCGGTTTTATGTTTAAAAGCTCTTTTGCAAACTCTGATGTAACAACCCTCGTTGACGGGTTCTATGTACTTCCAATTAAAGTAAAAGGTAACATAATCTTTTAAATTTCTTTAATATTCCTGTTTCTTTGGTTGCTTGAATGGATAAGTCCCACGTCCCTCGTCTTCGCGAGCGTGGTTGGCAACCCATTCCAATATGAATGCTGTTATCTCTTATGGGTTACGCTGGCCAGCACTCTACTCCGCATGGGGGGACGCCCTCATGAGGATAGACTGGTTACGCTCACAACCAATTAGGCAAGTTGGAAGAGGATCGCGAAGAAAATCCTAGTAGGCCTTGGCTGCTTCTTACAACGCCTTGCGCTCGAAAACTTGATCTCCTACAAGAGCGAATCCTAGTAGGCCTTGGCCGTTTCTTACAACGCCTTGCGCTCGAAAACGGGATCTCCTACAAGAACGGATCCTAGTAGGCCTTGGCTGTTTCTTAAAACGCCTTGCGCTCGAAAGTGGGATCTCCCTCAGAGAAAGTCCTAGTAGGCCTTGGCCGTTTCTTAAAACGCCTTGCGCTCGAAAATGGGATTTCTTGCAGAGCCAGAAAGACAGTAAGAGCCAGAGCGCTCGAACGATGGTCTCAGAATCAAAAAGGAATTGCGCAAGTCTTGAACGAGGGTAACCGCTCAGTAAGACCCTCGCGAATACTCAAGACCTAGCAAAATCCCCCAAGGGCGGAAAGAATGTCACAAGTCTTGAACGAGGGCAACCACTCAGTAAGACCCTCGCACACACTCAGGACTTAGCAAAATTCCCCCAAAGGCAAAAATTTATACAAGTTTTGAGCGTAGGGGCGATCTCACAGTAAGACCCACACGATCGCTCAGGACTTAAACAAATTTACAAAGGCAGAAATTTATACAAGCCTTGAGCAGGGGGGTAATCTCACCATAAGACCCTCACGATCGCTCAAGACTTAGACAAATTTTCAAGATAGATTTACAAAGGCAAAAATTTATACAAGCCTTGAGCAGGGGGGCAGTCTCACCATAAGACCCTCACGAGCGCTCAAGACTTAGACAAATTTTCATTGCATCAGAAGAAATAAAACATTCACGGAGTATGCTAAACGGTCTTATTATAAATAAACTGAAGAACAAAGGCATGAAAAAGGAATATTTATTCATTGCTGCAAGGATCATTACAAAGCAAATGGCTCAAAGGCCCAGAAAATACTATTACAAAAGAAAGCATGAAAGCTGAAAAATACAGAGAATTGCTAAGAGGAAAAGCTTCAAGCGGCTGGGGCAACGTCTTCATCAACGATCACCAGAACGGGGCCATGCACTGGGCCCTCAGGCTCTTGAGGTTGACCTTGGGGATCGTTGGGATCGTCCGCACCGGCATCAGGAGCGTTGGCGTTTTCAGCGGCTAGGGCTGGGGCTTCCTCTAAGATGGGCGCTTCAGGCTCGTCCTCAGGATCATCACCTTGGGCCGCATCCCCTCCCCTATGAGCGTCGGTGTACTCATCCTGGAGCAACTTGACCAAGAAGTCATACTCCATTTCCGCTATGCCGTCCTCGGGGTCGTTGGGATCCTCATCTGCTTCTTCACAGCGCTCATTAAACATGAGCCCGGTGCCCTCGGCTCCCTTCATCACCGGATCCGTCAGCCCTTTGTGGATGCCCTGATCCACTGCCAGGTTGAAGGCATTTTGAGCCTCGTCCAAGCAGTGTAACGAGGCCGCGAAGTTGAAGGCTTTGGAATGGCAGAATTTGATCAGCGCTTCCTTGTTCGCACGCTCTAGGCTTCGAGGCCACTCGCTGACTGTATCATTGAATTTGCGCTCGGCGTCCAAAGCCCTTGTTTTCCAGCTCTCCCTCTCTGCCTCGGCCTTCTTGCACCGCTCGTTGGCCTGGCCCAGCTCGTTGCCCAAACGAATTCGAGCGCTGTCAACCGCCAAGAAGTCCTCTTTAAGCTTCCCCAGCTCCTCCTCAGTCGTGTTGAACAAATCCTTGAGGGATTCGTACTTTGCAATTTCTGCATCCAGGTCTGCTTGAATTTGAGCCGGGTCGTTCGAGCGCGCCATCTTCTTGTATTTAGCTTTCCGGTCGGCGTAGATGGAGGCTCGCATTTGCACGTTTTTGAGCCGGGGAAGAACTTGCTGCATAATCGAGAGGAAAAGTGTTAGCCAAAAAGTGGTGATTTACAGGAAAGAAAGAAAGAATGTAAGGAATGATTGCTTACGGAAATTAGAGCGTGGGCTGCGTCGAGGGTCACTTTCTCCACAGATTCGCTGTAGAGATGCCGGTGGTCAGCCGAGAATTGAGCCTTGCTGTACAAATTCTCGGTAACAGCCTGGGCGACCGAGCCCGGCCTCAGCAAAACCGGCCCCCCGTCGGTGGCGCCGGAAAAATCCCTGTCCCCTCGTCGGGGGAACTCCCACATGCGTTCTTCCTCTGAAGAGGAAGTTTCCCCCTCGCCACGGGGGCCCTCAACCACTTGTTTGCCCTTGCCCTTGATCGCGGCAGAATCGGGCATTCTCTTCCTCTTGCGGGAAGGCCTGTTTGCGCTCGGAGGAGCCTCTGTTATCGCCAGTGCGGTTACTGGCCTCGGTTGTTCTGAAGGAATGGGGGGTTGTACATCACTTGCTCTCTCTGATCGCCCCCTGGTCTCCCTCGGGACCAATCTACGTTCCCCTCGGCCACGAGGGGGCTGCACCTCAGGGTTGGCGCTCGAACTGGCGCCACCACGAGCGTCCCCTCTATCGTTGCGGTTACGAGGGCGTTGTGGCTCGCGCTGTTGGTTCCCCTGTGGGGTCTGGTTTCTGTTCGCATGGGCAAAACGGGCCGCTTGTCTAATTCCGCCAGCCATTTCAAGTATAGCGACTCCTGCAAGAATGAAAATTTCAAGAGTTAGGAATATTCAAACCACCTACTCAAAGTGCAAGTTACAGGTACAAGGAAGCAGTTAGTATTTATTCCTATCTAAAGTTAGTGCCCTAAGAATCTAACCGTCTCTCTCTAAGTCACGAGCCGGAGGGTTGTCAAGGTAGTAAGGGTCGTTGGAAAGACCACACAAGAACATGAGTTCCGCATCGTCTATCCAGTCCTTCGCTTGTATAAGGTGACCCTCGTCCCTTAGGGTTGTTGCCAGACTTTTGGCCCAATCTTTGGGGAGAGAAGGTGGCAAACGGCTCTTTGAGTACGAGCCCCATTCCGTGATCACCCCAAAGCCCTCTTCTGCTGGAGCCTTGACAAAGATGAACTTTTCCTTCCAATCAATGCCATAAGTGCTCGAGGGCGAGTTGATCAGCTTCATATGGGCCTTCGCTTGAACATAATAAAAGCCGGCCTCGGGGGATGAGCGGGATGAACTGACCACCTGAAATAGGGCGTTGAAGTTCCGCAAGAGGGGCTCGTAACCCATGCTCCTCATCAGAATTATGAAGCAGGTTAGAAGGGCCAAGCCGTTGGGCACAATTTGCGATGGACACAGACACAGGTCATTCAGCAAATGAGCCATGGAGACCGAGATAGGGAACCTCCAGCCTCCTGAACGCACGGTATCCACATACACTGCCATCTCCCCAGGAGGCGGATTATTCGCACGCTCGTGGCTTTGTGGAATTCTCCATGTATACCGCTCGTCCCAATAGATGGGTGCCATCATTGTTTTCACATCTCCCACGGTGACTGTACTGGGAGTCTCGTCAGGCGTGCGCTCGGTAGCCTGGTAGCCTGACCCTTCACCCTCGTTGGGGCCTTTGGATTTTTGGGATTTCTTACTTTTTCCCTTGTCACGGGCCCTTTCTGAGGGCCCGGTTATGGCTTCCGCCACTGGAAGCGGGTTTGCAACAGCCACGGTCACGGCATGGCGGTGGGGATGTGTGGCACTTTGAGTTATAGGGAGAACAGACCCTTGCCGTTCTGCCTCTATCACCAGATCCATCTCCTCAAAAAGAGGATCCACTCCGCCTGGGTTTCTATCCTCCATCGCCATTACCGCCGCCCCCAACTCTTCATCTCTGGGGGAATCGGGAGAAGAAGAACTTTCAGTGGCCATCTCTTGGATTTCACGGGCAAATTCCTCGATATGTTGGTCGGCCATGGCGGAAACTGAGATTTGGAAGTTTTTCTTGGAAACAGATTAAGGTTCAGGAAGGCGAAAGTCTATGGGGTTATGAAATCCTAAAGTCCGAATCTACGGTTAGCAAAGTTAGAAAGTTACAATGGAGATTTACCTTGAAAGTTTTTGGAGAAAACTGGAGAAGAGATTGAAGATGCGAGAGAATTCTTCTTGCAAAGGATGCTTGGAAGTTTTGAATGCGTAAAGAGTAGCAAGATCTCAGAATCCCGTATTTATAGGGATGGAAGTTGGTACCGTTTTAGGCAATAAATTCAAAATGGTAATCATTTCCCGCCTAGGAAACCGCCCACTTTATGGAACCGGCACATGCTTCCCAATGCTCACGCGCCCCACGCGCACCCGCATTTAATGCTCTGACGTTTCAAGGGCTTCAGAATAGTACCAACATTTAATGCGGAGGAATTGCGAGCGGTCAGTTGAAAAGACCGCATTAATGGCACCATCAGAGCCAAAATTGCTCAGCACGCCAAATCCTATACGAGCGCTGCACGCAAAAGAATGAACGTATTAAAATTCTACAGTCCTTATCACTAAGGACTACAGAATTGGGGGGCAAAATGATGGGGTCAAAATACGATCGTCCCACATCAAGACACGTGGCATCACCAAGATGATGACATCTGCCTCCCCAAGGCTGCACCAACATCGCACGAGCGCTAAGCCCAACAAGCGCAATCCTTTTTTAGGAGTTAAGCCCAACGAGCGCTATCACTCCCACGAGCGTCCTACATGCTTGGTACGCCCACGTGCCAAGGGAGCCCTCTTCGAGCGTCACACTCCCTCAGAGCGGTCTCCCCTTTGGCTCGTCACTTGAATTGGAGCCCTCATTCCCCTCTGCGGATAACTTGGCCTCCAATACTCAAGGTTGTCACGAGCGCGCTCTTAAGCCCTCGTTACCAACCGCCCAAATGGCTCTCTGACACAACGTACATGCCCGCGCACCTGCCACTGTTGCCAGCACTAACTTTCGGCCACTTTTGCAGAAGATTCCTCCTAGGTTTCTTTCTCATGGCGCCACGTGTTAGGGCAACATTCGGCCAGGACCACTTGAGGCAAATGACCAAAGGGCCCTTGACCCTCAACTATAAATAGCCAAAGTCATCTTCTACACAAGTAAGCTTTCTTCACTTCTGCAACTGTGACTGAACTTACATCTCTTCATACACAAAACTGACTTGAGCGTCGGAGAGCCAAACTGGGTATCACCCCCAGTTCCCCCAGCTTGGCCTTCTGACCTTTCTGGTGCTTGTCCCAACAGGTGGAACCCCTTTCTCTTTTTCCGGCGAAGCTCCGGTGGTTTCCTCCACAAAATACAAATCGTAAAGTGATCGGATTCGGATTCACCCATTCTCGGACCCGTCAGGGTGAAATATGTAAAATACCCATTTTTTCAATTCAAATTATGCTCAAATTGCTCAAACTCTCCAACTTAAGGTAAAATCGATTTATTTACTCTTATTATTATTATTATTATTATTATTATTATTATTATTATTATTATTATTATTATTATATACTCTAAATGCTCTAGTTAGTCCCATTACTTTTATAACATATTTTGACAACACTCTTGAGGGTTACCGATACCAAAGAAAGGCCGTAAATGAATCGAGTCTGAATTAAGCAAGAGTTCCAACATCACCGGATCAACTTATGTGTTAAAATTATCATGTCATAAACAAGCCAAGCTTGAGGATTAATTTTCTCGGCTCGTCAAGATCAAATTTAATTTTTTCAAGGCCATAAAAAAGACCATACAATTATTTTCTTGAATTAAATATTTTTTTTTCCGCTCAAGTGACAAACCCCATTTTTTGGGTGTTAGATATTGGGCCGGGTATGAATTATTTTTCATTTATATTGTTACTGAAAAAAAAGAAGAAGATAAATATTAAACAATAAAGAAAAGAAAATTAAACAAGAAACTCGAAACAGATACGGAAGTGATAGAATGAATTCATTCAGTAACGGATAGTTTTTAGAATTACAGTGGAAGAAAGTAAACAGTTGATGACCTAACGAAACAAACCCAGAAGCAATGAAGGCTATGAAATTCATCATGAACCCATCAAAACCCAGCCAACAATTCACAAACCCAAAAGAAAACCACATTCAAGGGAATTCAACAGACATATACCCACTCTAGCAAACCCATACAATGTCTTCTGGTTACCGTCCTTAATCCTGTCGCTCGGCGGACGGCACCGCCACATAAACTATACCACCACTCCCAGCGCAATAACGCTCATCATCAGCGGAAACCAAGCCACTGAGCCATACATATACCTTCTGATCCAGTAACCAGAAATGCAATAACCAGATCCTTCTGTGCGTTTAAAAATGTCGCGACCATGGTCATGAGAGCAATCAACAGCGCAGATGGATTCTCTGCTGGAAGAGGCGAAGAAGCAGTGGAAGGGGGATCGGAAGGTATGAGACCAATACCACTAGGGATATATATGATACGATCATCTGCAGTCTTTCTCTTCAAAGGATTCCAAAGGTGACGCCTCTTAGCCGCAGACCCATTTATGCAGCCGACGGTGTTCTTCCGGTTGGTCTCAGTGTTGTCGCCGGTGGCGGCAGTGTTCTTCCCCTTCCTCTAGGTAATGTCGTGGCTCGAGCTCGTCTCAGTGTTAGTGATGGTGATGTCGTCGGAGATCTTTGGAGTGGGGTCTCCGCCGCCACCCGGCGTCAACTTAGTGGAGGCAAGATGGAAGCTGTTAGGCCATGCTTTGAAACTCTGTCTCTCTCTCTCTCATCTCTCTCTGAACTCAGAAGTGTAAACAGTTGGGAATGATTTGTGGATTTTTGGGTGGGTTTTTGGGCTGTTATATGATAACCGACTAATGGGTTAGTCAGGCCCACTGCAAGATGGTTAGGCAGTTACGCAGGGAGATTTGGGTATAGGCAATGGTACAAAACATTCAATTAACGGTAATTTCATAAAATTGTCGTAATCAATGGTCATACCATGGGAAGGTGAACAATCGCTTTATAATTTGATCGGTTTTGTTTTTTCAAATATGATTAATCATGCAATTGAGGCCAGTTACATGGTTGAAGAGATATTATAACGCCAAAAAACATTGATGTGGATAAGATCAATGAGATGTTGATTGGAATATTTCCTGGCGAAGAGAAGGTGTACACGTCTTGGGATTCAGTTGATGGTGATAATAATAATCTTTTCTCAGATGAATTCTTGAACTCACTTAGTCCAAGTGATTTGCTACCACACAGAATTGTTCTTAAAAAGGGGTCCCCTATCATGCTTCTGAGAAACATTGCCCCCGAGCTTGGACTTTGTAATAGAACTCGACTAATATGTTGTAATCTTGCTAGGAACTCCATCGATGCTGAAATAATGACGAGCCGTATTAAGGTACACGATACTTTTTACATCGAATACCTTTAAAAACTGAAGAAAACTTTGGGTTACCATTTGTCATGATCCGTGCAAATTTTCAGATAAGGCTGAGTTTTGCTCTAACTATAAATAAATCTCAAGATCAAACAATTCTAAACATTGGTATATATTTGCGTAATCATGTTTTCAGTCATGGACAATTGTATGTTGCACTATCTAGAGGTGTTTTACAACGAACAACCAAAATTTTGGCAAATAATGGGAACCAAGGGAGACGATCGGGCGTATACAATAGAAATGTAGTGTATCGGGATGTTTTACTAACATCTGAACATTGAATCATACAACCTCCCTCATGCGAAAAAATATACGTATTCAAAAACATCTATATATATATATCTATGTCTCTTTTGGCTACATTAATTAAGAAATTGTTTACTTTTAGAGTGAAAAATCAGTTACTTGCCTTCTTTAAAGTCGTCTAAAGTAATGGTTATAAATTTTCTTTGTTTTTGTAGGTAGATATTTACCCTTCAGACAAATGAATATTCTTGTTGACTTAGCTAACGCAGAATTAAAAGAACAAATTGAAGGTTGGTGTATGTGGAAGGAGTCTTGAACACAAATCCCTTCTCAAAGGGTAAATATATAATCAAGAATTTTATGTCGTCTAACTGATAAGTCCTTATCTACAAGTTCGTAACTATGACAATCTATGATCTATGTTGTGTTTTTGTAGCCTTCAAAATTGCAGATACTCAATCCTGGTTGAAGATGATTGTCGGCATAAATGGAAGGATTTAGGAAGATGGATTTTACGAGTATTACGAATACGGAACACATAAGTATGTGAGCATATTAAATTATAATTTTGTGTGCAAATAATTTTTGAGACTATACAAACTATATATTCTAATTGCTTTCTTTATCAGTGAATACACATGGAGTGATAGTGATGCAGACATTGATGTGGTATAATCTAATGAAACATATATGTATTTCTGTGTATATATATATATGTGTATATATCTTCTAAGTTAACTTATTCAATTGTAGTATTTCAAGTATCATTATTGAAAATGGTGCATGGATGTTGATATGGCATAATAGTACAGGGCCACGTGGCCGCCCCCTGTTGGCGCCACGTGGACCCTCGCGCCAACCTGGACAAACCAGAAACGGCCTCTTGGACAGGTCATCAGATCGATATCAGGTCCTCAGGTCATCAGATCTGCTTGAGAACACTAGATCGTTTGGCATACCATGCGATCATCAGATCAACAGATCGATTTGCTCTCTCCTATGAGGAAACCCACAGCATTAAGGATCTCGGAAGGCAATATCGATCTCCAGATCGATATCATACGTCACCGGACACCCGAATACTGTAAAGCACTCCTGTCGGGACACGTGTACCCTTCCCATTCCCTGGAACAGGCGTACTAAGGCTCATTAATGACCGTCAGTCCCTGCTTTTACCCAAAGGGGAAAGAAGGTACAAACGACCCGCCTCAAGCCGGTTCCATCGTCCGACATCCAGATCGACAACTGCCAACGCCATTAATGCACACCTACAGTACACACACTACTGTGTCATTTGGCCATGGCTATAAATACTCGCCCTTTGAACAGTAGTTGGTAAGCCTTTAATACGCATTCAATTGCATTTATTCTCTCTCTATATAGCTCCATTACCGACTTGAGCGTCGGAGTGCCAAACTTGGGTAAAACCCCAAGTCCCCCAATTTGGTACTTAGCTCACGTGTGTTAGTGCTTTCAGGTCGATAAGAACCCACTCAAACAAATTCTTGACTGATTGACCCATATCTGACAGCCAGATCGATCAGATTTGAGCCAGATCAGATGTCAAGGAATATAAATGTGCTTGCAGAGCTGTTGTAGAGTAATAAGTAATAACATTAACTTAGTGTTAATACCTTTATGAATTTTTATAGTTTCACTACTTATATATTTCTTTTTTATCTAAAAAATGCAGGTCTATGGCAGGAGTTAGTTGTAGTCATTTATAATCATTTGATCAGATCGGTTTGTCTACATTATGTGATGCAACATTATTGAAGTACAATGATAGATTTATAGTTTTTTTAATATGAAATACATTATCCTATTTATAGCTTGTAATTGTTTATTGATAAATTTTTTAAACTTTTTTTCTATTTTTTTAAGTATATTAGATGAATTCGTTGAAAGATTTTATGTTAATTTAATAATTTTCATTATTTTAGGAAATATTTTTTAATAAAACAAACTATTATTTATTGCATGTTGCATAGAAAATAAAATACAAATCATATATACATTGAATAACAGTTTTTTTTCCTGTTGCACACTCAACAAGTGTGCCCCAATCGCCAGTTATTATTATTATTATTATTGAACTTAATAAGAAAATGAGAATTGAAACAGAGTCATGTAAAGATGAGTGAAAATAAAATTTGTTAAAAATTTAACATCTGCTTCAACAAATGAGAGTTTTCGGTGGAATCAGTGAACCACGCGAGCTGGTTAGATGCGTGGGACAGAGGGCTCGTAGTACCTACTAGCTCAGCTATGCAGTAGAAGGGAAGGATTCTAAATGACCTTTTGGAGAGACGCGTAGCAGGTCGACCAACGGGAGAGGATAGTATAGAGACCCCCTTCTTTGTTTTTTTTCAAAAGAAAAAAAAAAAGCAAAAAATTGTGAATTTTCCATTGTGTCCCTACTGAAATTGATTTAATTTTAATTATTTGAAATATTCATTTATAAATGACTAAGATACCCTTATTTTGGCTCACTTAATTATATTGGGTAAAAAAAGATTCACTTTTCTCACTCAACACTTTTCTCTCGCGTTTAATAGAGCACCATGAAACCCTTTATATTCCCACCTACATAACCAACAAAGAACACCCTCTGAAAATTGGCACTTCAACCCTTTGGTTTAGCACAATACCCCCTAAAAGTTAATTAAAAACACTTTCCCCTAATAATAAAAAAATTTATTGCACGTTACCCTCTAAATTAATTTTCAGTATTATTTTAATATTAAAAATTAAACTAACTCAAATTTATTAATTAAGTCAAAGGACTACATAGATTAGGGCTGTCAATGGGTTGGATTTTAATCCGAATCCGATCCGATTTTTAACATATTCGTTCGATAAAAAGATTCGATGAATCATATCCGATTATAAATATTCGAAATCCGAATTAAGTGGATCGGGTATGGAATCATATAGTCCGATCCGTTAGAGATCCGAATCCGATTATATATTATATATATTTATTTATTTATTTCCTTAAGTAAACAATTCTCCCTCTCTATATATATTATATTAAAATATCTAAGTCTCTATTATATATATATATATATATATATATATATATATATATTATACGCATATACAGATGGCCTACTACACGATTATATATATAATGTAAATTTATTTTTATAACAAATTGTATTTTACAAAAGCTAATTTATAAACTTAAACAGATAAGACTTAAAAGGAAAACAAAGATTAACACAAGCCCTAAATAATTTTGGTCAAAGAAAAGTCGCCTCACCTGCACATTCTTCATATCTCCATTTCTTCTCTCGGCTGCCGCCATTATGCCCGCCTCGTCCACCACCACCACCATACCCACCGGCCACTAGCCTTCCATCCGCCGCCAGAAACATGACACCCACCACCGACCAACTGCTACTTTGTGCTGCTGCTGCCACCCGGAATATTGATTCGACGTTTAAAATTTGAAGAACATTTTAATGTTGCTTTCTTTGTTTTCTCTATTAGATCTAGTTCGTTTTTCCGCCGGAAAATTCTCCATCGGTTTTTCTCAACCTCTCCACTGCCATAGATTTCTTCAATACCTCTCTCCTCCGTTTTTCTAACTTTATCGGGTCGGATTTTCCTATCGGATTATCCGACCCGTTAACATTCGAATTTGGTTGGTGCAGATCCGAGTCCTGTAGGATCCGGATTCGGATTTGGTAATCTATTTTCATAATCAGATTCGGATCCGGAATTGTCAAATCCGATCCGAATCCGACCCGTTGACAGCCCTAACATAGATAATATAAACCTAACATAAAAAAAACAAAACTTTGCATAGAAAATTTCTTTGGTCGCTAAATATTTTTTATTAATTGCATCTAAATTGTTATACAGTCAAGCGATATTCGAACTCAAAATCTTATCTTGGAGGATGAACCCTTTAATCACTTGGATTAACCCCTATTGACCTATAGGATATGAATACGTGATATATCTATATATATTAATATTAATAAAATAATATTATTAGAACTATTCATGTATTAATTAAACATCCATATCCCCGAAATTTTCAATTGAGTCTATGGTATTTAACTAGCTGCATGAATTAGTGAATTTAGGAGTTTTAAGCTTCATTTAGAACTATTCGTATACTTTAGTGTTTGAATTTGTTTCGATCGAAGTAGTATAAGGAGAATAAATTTTTTAAGTAGTCATGTAGGCCTGGCAATGGTTGGATAAAATCCAACCCATACCTCAATATTTATCATCTAAACTCAAATCCAAATCCAAAATTATTTAATTTTATCCAAATCCAACCCAAACCCATAACTCATTTGTAAATGGGTTTGGGTCAGATCTAAACCCAATGGATATCCAAACCCATAATTGTCCAATATTTTTTTTAAAAAAATACTAATTATTTTAATTTTGTCTTACTATTTCAAATATATTTATCTACACATACAAAAATTATTTTCGATCCAATTTACTATTTTAGATCTGTTTGACCCATTTGTTCCGTTTTTCGACCCGTTTGACCTATTTGGACTCGTTTCACCCGTTTTTGAAGCGTTTGACCCATTTTTGACCTATTTTACACATTATCGATCTGTTTCAATTGTTTTCGACTCGTTCGACCTATTTTGAACCTATTTCAACCGTTTTTCGACTCGTTCACTCTATCTTGGACCTATTTCAACCGTTTTATTCATTTTTGACATATTTTGGACCCTTTTGACCCATTTTTGAAGTGTTTGGCTAGTTTTTAACCTATTTTACACATTATCGATTCGTTTCAATCATTTTTCGACCCGTTCGACCTATTTTGAACTTATTTCAACCGTTTTTCGATAAGTTCGACCTATTTTGGACTTATTTAGCCCGTTTCATTCATTTTTGGTATATTTTGGACCCGTTTTACCCGTTTTTGAAGCATATGGCCCGTTTTAGACCTATTTTGCACATTACGGACCCGTTTCAATCGTTTTACAACCTGTTCGACCTAATTTGAACCTATTTCTACCATTTTCGACCCATTCGACCTATTTTGTACTCGTTTCTATCAATTTTATATATTTTAGACTCGTTCCACTCGTATTTCAACCAACGCGATATATTTTGGACTTGTGTGGTCCGTTGTGGACCTATTTGGCCATTTTTGGACTTGTTTTTGACCCATTTCACATGTTTTAAACCCCTTACAACTATCTTCATCATATCGACCTGTATTTAACCATTTTTCACCCGTTTCACTCATTTTCAAACATGTTTTATTTATTTTGAACTCGTTTGACCCATTTTAGACCCTTTTGGTTGGTTTTGAACATAGTTTTGACCCGTTTCACATGTTTTTGGTTTATATCTCCTATTTTTCACCCATATTGAACTCGCTCCACTAGTTTTTTTACCTGTTTGACCTATTTTGGATCCATTTTATTCGTTTTTTGACATGTTCAATCTACCTTTGATACGTTTGACCCTCTTTGGACCCGTTTGAGTTATTTTACATGGATTGAACGAATCCACATTGGTCAAATGGGTTCAAAATAGGTCAATCAAGTAAAAAAAATGAGTCAAACGGGTCTAAAATAAGTCAAATAGATCAAAAAATGAGTGAAGGGAGTTCAAAATGAGCAAAACCGGACTAAAATAGGTCGAACAAGTCGAAAAATGAATAAAATAAGTCCAAAATTGGTCGAACATGTTAAAGAATGGTAAAACGGGTCCAAAATGAGTCAAACTGGTGTAAAACTGATGAAATAAATCGAAAAATAAGTAAAACGGTTCCAAAACCGAATCAATAAATCGAAGAGGTCAAAATGGGTGAAAAATATCCAAAATTGATTAAACGGATTCAAAGTAGATAAAAAACGAATTAAATTGATCGTAAATAGCTTCAATTTTTATGATAATATAGATTTTTATTTTTAGTTTCAAAATGAAAATTTTGTATTTTTAAATGAATTTTATAATTATTAATTTTTGAACATTAATAAATAGAATATATAAAACATGAAATGAGTATTGTCATGCCTACAATCATTCAATGCGTTTGGTATGGATTTGAAACTTTTAAATGGGTTTGGATATCCAATCCATTTAAATGGGTTTTTGGATATCCAATCCATTTAAATGGGTTTAGTTTGGGTAAAAATCTGTTGGATTTGGATTGGGTTTGGATTTTAGAATATTGGATAATGTATGGATTTGGGTATGGGTGGGGTAATACCTGTTGGGTGGTGGACCCAGAACAGTAGCGGTCCAGGACCACATTTTAAAATTTTTGTTTATAATACAAGTATTAAAATATTTCTAAAATATTTAATACAATAGCGGAAAACTAGCCGGATCTACTCAAGTATATACATGCAATTGATAATAAATTTTAAATCACTTAAGCAGATAAATATCTAACATGTAATTAACACTTAAGAGCATATAATTTATCATGCTTAAAATAATATAACTGTAAAATATTGACGTACTGCAAACATGGCTATCTAACGGCATTTTTCCAGCTCCTTTCCCTTTTGTGAGACGATTACCGCGTTCACCTCTGTTAGGATTATTTTATACCTTTATTTGAGCATGTTTTATGTAATTATTTGACGGATTTTAGGCCTTATATTGTTATAATTGCTCTTATTTCAGGTATATTATGCTCGGAGATGGTTATGGTGAAATGAGGCAAGAAACGAGAGTTTAGATGCCGAGAATGACCAAAAAGTGTGAAGAACCGAAAATGCATAATGTTTCAGTCCCTGGAAGATGGGAACGACCCTTCCGGTCCATGTGTATTGTGGGAAGGGCCTTTCCGGTAAGTCAGCCTTTTCCCCTTTGACGGAGGATGGGAACGGCCATTCCCGTCCCAAGCCTTTCCTGGGAACGGCCGTTCCCAGCAGCGCTGGCAGACTTGTGGGCGAGGCCGTTCCGAGGATGTTTTGTGGGCTATTTAAGGCAGTTTTCAGCACTTTGTGAGGGAGACTCGTTTAGGGTTTAATTTAGGGTTAATTTAGGAGTCTCTTCTAGCTTTATCATTGATCCTTAGAGCTTTAACTAGATTGTAGTTGTTAATTCCTTTCTAGAACAATTACTTCCTTTATTTTCAGTCCTAGTTAGATTTAATTGCTTTAAGTTTGATACTAATGTCTTTAGTCTTGGAATTTGTTCATGTTTTTGAGAGTTTTGTTCTTGATATTTGATATTTGGTTTAATTTAATGAATATGCATGTTTTCAGTATGATCTCTATTATTTCCTTGCTTTCTAGTGTTAATATGAGTGGCTAATTTCTTGGGCAAAGGGGGGTGATGAATTATGTAGGGTAAGTGTTTGATGAAATGCCTAAGTGGGACTACTTGATCTTATGCTTATGAAATTGCTTTGTTTGCATGTTTAAGCTTGATCACCTTAGATATGAACTTAGATTTGCATGCTAATCGAGAGATTGTATGTAAATTGGATGAAATTTCATAACACTTAAGTTTTAGGTATAAAGACATTTAGCCTAATCTTGAGCAATCGAGCAATAGAGTAACTGGGCCAAGCCGCTAGTTATTTTGTTGCACTAGTCTTGTTTGTTTGATCTAATTAATGAGCTAATGACCACGAGAGTAGGCTTTAGACTTTGATTAGGTACACTCACTTGACTTCGAGAGGAGCTTGTGTATACATTAGTGATTAGGATTGTGAGATCCTTGTCCCATTAAAGCACTAATTGAGCACGAACCTTGCATGATCATTACTACCCCATTGCCACTTAGTTAACTTGGTTATTTGCTACTTTATATTCGCTTTCTAGTTGTTTCTAGTTTGTTAATCTTAGTTAACTTTCATTTTCGTAAGTAGTTATTTCGCTCTATCAATCGTTTTGGTCTATAGATTGGTGAATACATTAGGTAATTGATTGATTTACTCCTCCCCGTGGATTCGACCCCTTTTGCTACATTGATTTATTGATGCTTGCACTTGGGCCTTATCAAAACTAAAACAATTTTAAACAACAACCTCCCGGGAACCCGATACACGATCATTCCTAGTGAAACAGGCAGAGCTTCCCTGCAATAACCCTAGAGAAACTCTCGGAGTGTGGGCTCCGAAAATATTTCTCTAAATACTTAGAGAAAAAAAAAACTTTAAATTAAAAAACCCTTCTCAGGGTTTAATCTCCCGAAATTAGGCGTTTTATATATAAACACCTAATTAAAATTAATTCCAAAATAAATCGAAATTAACTAGGAGAAAAGGGATATGGTTTCAAAGCCGAGAACTCAGCCAAAACCTCTCCCAAAAGTTGTATGAAAAAATGAAGAGCCAAACCCCCTATTTATAGGGGAAAAACCGAGGGTAAAATAATAATTTCACATCCCCACTTGCGTGTGCAACTTGGACACGAATTCCAAGGTGACTATGTTGAAGCTCTCATCACCACGAGTCCAACGCCGCCAAGAACACGCCAATAGGAGGCCTCACGCGCCGCCTAAAGGCGGCGCGTGTGAAGCACTCACGGCCTAAAGGCGGCGCTTGTGAAGCACTCACGGCCTAGGGTTTCAAATCCTTGGGCCGATCCGATAGGACCCGGTTCGGTCCGGTTCGATACATGGCCTATCCCCTGTTTTTCCACATGTCCGGGTCGGACCGATCCGATCCGATGACCCGTTGATCGACCCGGTTCTGAAACAAATGTGGGACGTTGCTTCACGCTGACGTGGCGCGATCTCAGCCGCACACGCGGTGTCCAGTCAGCACCACCTCACGCTGTCCGCTGACATGGCATGCCACGTCAACTGCTACGTCATCAATTTTTTTTTTTCTCCGATGAAAAATTTTATTTTCTCCAAAATAAAATTTCGGGCATTTCCAACTCTTTGGAACTTTGATTTATTTTCTTAAAATAAATCCCTTGGCTATTTTTAAACATTTTGAAAAATTCATTTCTCTTTCTCCTTTTAATATTTTCTCTTATGGTTTTCAGTTTGGGGCTTGCAGGGGGACCTACAGGACTAATTAATTTTAACTCCAAACGGGTTAATATATTATCATCTCATGATAGTAATTAATTACCGTTTAACAATATTTAATTCCACTAAATAAATATTGTTGCACTCTAAAATTAATTAAATTATTCATGAATTTCTCGATCTAGAATAATTTCGCATTTCACTCCTCCGTGTAGATATCTATGAAAAATAAATTGCAACTACTATCATTTATTTTTCATCTCCAATCTGAAATTTATTGATTCGCCTTAAGTTCAAATTCTCTGTATGTGAAACACATTCAACATACAACTTCGGTGATGTATCACGCGAAGTGCTTTGGCCAAAGTCTTAAATTCGAACTTTTGCAAAACTATTTCAGGGATATCTTTTACCTTCCAACAAAGTCACAGATTCCTCGATCAATATAACTCTTTAGCACATTTCATGTTGTTAACGAACGTACAAAGTATTTTGGCTATCGTTGCCGAGACCTCACTTCGAGTATATTACAGTGACTAACACTACAAGCCTAAAGCCGAAATATTATTAGGATTAAGAGTACAATGCTTCCTGAGATTTTATTCATTTTATATAGCAGTATAAATTGAATAATCTCAGTGATCCAATTCGATGTTTCCAATCCTATTGAAAATTATCAATGTGTTATAATCGGAATCACCATTCCCTATCACGAAAGACTAATCATCTTATATAACCACGTTATAGTCATGATAAGAACATATTCTTATCTTACCGACTAGAACTTTACTGACACGTGATTTCGGTATTCCAATTCTTTTCCTATGAAACACATTTCATATAAAAATACCATCACACGTCATTAATTATCAATATGTGAAATACTCACAACTCGTTGTAAATTTAGTTTAATCTATTCAACAAATTAAATTTTCAGGGCACTATTGCCAACAATACCCACTTATTGCAAGGCCAAACTGTCATGTAATCGATCAAATAACAAGTGCTTATTTTATTTGACTTGTTCATAATCTTGCTTATCTATTTTGTAGAAATTTTATGGAAAATGACAGTAATTGAAGCATATGTTTGGTTTAATCGTAAAACTGAGATAATGAATGGGTGATACTAAACAATACTATATATATATATATATATATATATGGTAAACTGTATTTTGCTTAAGGGTGTAAACGGATTGGGTTAATTACGTTTACACCCGTTTTGAATTAGGGAAATTACAACTTATATCCCTTAGTTAGTCAAAATTACCATTCATCCACACTTCAAACCATATACTCGTAAGTATAATATATAATTTATAGGGGTAAAAAAATTATTCGAGCTATAGTCGTTTTCACAAATTTTCATCCGAATTAAGTTTTGTTGTGAACCGTCATCCCTACTTTGTTCAATAATGATGGTTAAATTTTTTATTAAAAATATTGTATTTAACCCCTAAATTAGTATAGTATTTCTAAGGGCAATATGAGAATAAAAATTAACCAAAGTCAAATGAGGTTATTTTTGGGTTTTTATTACCTTTATTAAAATTTATTAATGACATCAACGATTTTTAAATGAAAATGAGAATTAAATATAATTTCTTGTTTTCTCAAGGGTGACGCCCATAATTTAATTTTAAAATGTTGATCAATTGTATGATCCCGTCTAATATGGAGGGCAGGTGTAATTAAGCCTAATTTATATGCATCTTAAACTGGGGCTGATTTTGAGTTCAACATACGACGTCGTTGGCTTGACCTGATTTTGAGTAGCAATATGGCGGATATTCTGTGGGGGGCGCGAAAGAGAGAATTTACTCCATTGTTGAACTGTAATTTCCTTCATTTCGTTTCCATTTTGCGCTCCTTCGTCGCCTCCTGTTTCAGTCCGGGATACCTTAATTTGTTGCAGCGAAAACTCGATCCAATCCGTTTGCAGCGAAAGCACCGGGCTTTGTTGCGTCGTCACAGATGACCATAAATTGAAGAAACTCGGGTCTACCATTGACCGTGGTGAAGTGTTTTTTAGCTTACTTTTGCTGGTAATGCGTTGAAATGGTGAAATTTGGTTTGGGGGTTGTTGGGGGGCGTGAATTGCAATTTTGCCTTGTTTTAACAGTCAGATTTCATGTTCTAATTGCTGTTTGAAATTCAGTCTCTGTTATCTGTATACATAGGCGTAAATACATTGCAACTTTATTTGTCTGAAAATGTTTCTTCGTGTTCATCTTTACAGTATTCATCTTTCGTTTATTACTTGATTTGAATTCTTTTGAAATATTAGCATAAAAAGAGTACTGATTTCTAGTTGATTTTAGGTAGAGTATAATTGAGGTAATTTCGTAGTTACCATGGACGCAAGCAGTAATGAAGAAGAAGCATCAGGTTCGAGTCAGAAAATGCTCAAGGCCTGTGCAATAAATGAGGATTTTATTAGTAAGTTACCGGATCATGTTCGGGTGCATATTCTTTCTTTTCTTCCGCTACGAGATGCCATTAAGACTGTCTTTCTTCCGAGTTTTGGTAAACTGTGGATTACTATGCCATTTCTTGATTTGGATAACTGCTCCCATGACAATGATGATAATTCTGACGAAGAGATCGAAGATTGTGAATATGAGACGTTCATGGACATGATTCATCAGGTCATCATCGTGCTGAACAAATTACATCTCAGGCTTTCTTTTGCTCTTGCTTATTCCAACAATGAGCCACTTGATACTGATTCTCCTGAAACTGTAGCTCGTGAAGAAGAGTGTAAGGAGAGGGAGAAGAATGCTGCAGAACAAATAGAGAAATTGGTAGATTATTCCATAAGCAGAAAAGTCAAGGATTTGGATCTCAACTTTATGGGTTGCAACAGCATTGTGTGCTTGCGTGAATTATATGAATTACCTGATGTTTTTAGGAGTAGTTACTTGAGGGATATAAGACTGACTGCTTGCGACATTAGATCACATGAAGAAATAAATTTGCCAGCTCTAAAAGTATTATCTCTCAGAGAGGTTTCGTTGAGCAACAAAGTCATGGAGAAAATTTTACTTGGATGCCCTCTTCTTGAAGATCTATCTGTGATTGATTGTTATGGCTTGCGCCACTTGAACTGTGTGAACCCAAGACTGAAAAAAGTGATGCTTTGTCTGAACAGGAATTGCAACAGACTTGTAGTCCTTTCATGTCCTCATGCAGCATCATTAAAAATATCCAGGTGGATAGAGCGTGCAGCATTACTGAATGTCTCATCTTTGTTTGATGCTGAAATCCACTTTAGTTCTGTATTCCAATGTCAGCAGAGAAGATATGATAATGTTTGTAGGCTTTTGATGATGCTTCATCAGTGCAAGATTTTCAAACCATGCACCTGGACCATTTTGGTATGATTCGCATTTGTGGTTCAGTCTATGTGCTTTAAATATTTTTGTTCTGATTGGTGAAGAAAAAAGTTGAGGCTTGTGATTCTGTTTTTCAGTGTTAGTCTTATGAGTATGAACATTTTGACGATTTGATGTCGATTAAAGATATTATATATGCTGGCACATTACAGCTGCTAATGTTGCAAATTCCTTAATATATTGAAAAAATAATTTTGTTAAGAACAAAAAAAGATGTTTTCACGTCATCTAATAAATGTTGTGTTTATCTTTTATGCGAGATAATAGCCAAGTTCTCTCGTTTCTTAATTGATCTGCTTACGCTTTGTGTCTTACGAGCAGGTGCTTTCAATATGTAAGCTGAAAAACTTTGCTTGCCCTTTCTTTAAGTGGAAGAATTTGATAATTCCAAGACTTCATCTGACAAAATGGCATCTTCCTGGGCTTTGTTTGCTTTTCAAACGCTGTCTCTGTCTTGAGAACCTAACCATGGAGATATCCCCTGGAGGTGACTCTGTATATGAGGTATTACGATGGCTAGTTCAATTTGCTTCCTCTTAATTTTTGCCTCCCAACTCTGACTGAGATATTGTATGTCTGAACTGCTAGAGGGATGATGGGAAGTGGATATGGGAATATGATTTTGATGAAGAAAATTACTGGGATTCAGAGGAGGTATCCTTTCCTTGCCTTAAGAGCATTGCCATATACGGCCATATAAACGAGGCTCGTGTGTTCCGAATGGTGAAATATCTGCTGAAAAATGCTCCAAAATTACAGAAACTGGAAATGTCAGCCAAGAAAACATTGGAGGGAAGTGTTGCTAAGGATCTATATACTCCAGGGCAACTTGAAGAGCTCTCACAGAATTTATTGGCTTTACCTAGAGCCTCTTCTCAAGCAATGGTTTGTTTTGGTTGAAACCTCAATACTGCTTTTGACCTCTCCTTTTGTTTATATGTTTGCTTTTGATTAACTCCATGTAAAGGTGCAATCTTTGGTTTTATGTGTTGGACCTTCCATCCAATGCATTTTAGGTTATCGGCCATTATGAATTGCATTTGTTTTGACCTTAAAGTGTCATCTCACATCCCAATAGCCTATTTAGTAACTTGTCTCGTTATCGATTGTTAAAAAAGAGAATTAAGAAGCACCCATCCATTGAAATCAAGTTTAAATTTTATCGAAAATGAAGAATAATAGATGTAAACAAATTCATTCTTGTCCATGACCATGATAAATCTTCCTCAATTTAAAACATGCTTCCTTTGTTAAAAGTCTATTGAATATCCTATTTTTAACCAATTTACTCTCGAGTCGAGTCACTAATTCTAAATTTATAAAAATATTAGTAAACAAAGTCTCATCCTTAATTTTACGAAATAAAAATATGAGGAAAAAATAAGATGCTAAACTTTTTATGTTTCAAGTTGTTGTTATTCGAATTTTATTAAAAAGTTTCATATTTTCACTTCATGTTATTTTGGTATTAACATGTGGACAATTTTCATCAAAGTTAATATTTTCGGGCGAAAAAAATATTACCAAAACGACAAGAGATGACAACTTAAAATATTTTGAAATTTAAATAAAAAATTTAAAAAATAATCATAATTTGGGGACTAACTTGTTTTTTTCTCCTAAAAATATTGCAAAAGTTTAACATTTTAAGGTCTTCTAAAGCTAACATTGGAGCGAAATGTATGATTTTGTAAACCAGGGGACCCAATTGTTAAAAATGATAAATTTGTGAGGCTCAAACTTGTGTTCACCCTTTTAACTGAAGTTAAATTGACAACACTGAAAATGAAGGCGGAGAGGTCCTTGTTATCAAACCCTCGACGTAAACCCTCCATCCATATCCTTCGCAATTTCTATAATTTTTGCTACTTTTCTGTATATTTGTTAAGTAATCCATTGTTTTCACCGTGATCTGTAAATTCCGTGGTAGAAGGTACGTGGAAATGATCCTCAAGTTACCTCTCTGTTGTAATTTGTATGGCGTTGCTTGCCTCCGATGGCGTTTCCAAAACAAGTTTAACTGTAAGGGTCTTCGTTCTGAGCTGTTGCATGGGTTAGGGTTTTGCATCGCAAGTATTGTATAACAAAATGAACATTAGGTTTTTCCATCTAAAACCCATTTTGCGGTTTCCTCTCTCTACAGGTTGACATCTTTTGCAGACAAGTTATCGTGGATTGTTGTGCGTAAAGCTAAAACTATTAAGGAAAAATGTCATATGGCCTTTTGTTTGGGTTTTAAGTGGCAAATACACCATTAGGGGGAAGTTGCTCTAATGTATTTTTCGTTTAGAGGTAGGGTGTTTGTGATTCGCTTTTGGTGGTAAGGTGGCTGGTGAATCTCTTTTCTTAGGGTGGTTGTTCAATTTCATACATTATGCTCTGATTATGAACATTTTTATATTTGCATATTTACATTTGTTCAAGAAAGCTCAACTTGAATTTCATTTGTGGTTCTCGTATGCAGTTCTCGTATTCTGATGTTTAATAATAAATTCTTTCTGAATACTGATTTCTTGTTACTTTTCTTTTCCCATAGGCATCTGATTTCTGATACTATTTGGAGAATTTGATTGCCTTACTATGGAGGGAAGTAGCGTTGCAGGGAAAGACTCTGGTCAGAGTACAGTGAGGCTCAAGATTTCTGAAGTAAACAAGGACTTCTTTACTAATTTACCAGATTCTATTCTACTGCGAATTCTTTCTTTTCTGCCCCTTCGTGATGCCATTAAAACTGTTCTTCTCCGGAGATTTGGCAAATTGTGGCTTAGCATGCCAGCTCTTAATTTAGATCACTGCTCCCATATAATTTCGACTCTTGATGATGCTGAAGATTGTGACTATGACAAGTTCATGGACATAATTCATCAGGTTTGGAATCATCATGACCAGACCACACTGGATAAATTACGTCTCAAGGTTTATTTTAGGCTCAACTTTCCCAGGAAAGAACATTATATGAAAGTGAATGAAGATTATATAAAGGCGAAAGTTATGAGGCAGTGCATGTCAGCTTTTTATGATTCTCCTGGACTTGAAGATCATATAATACGAGAGATTATAAGGAAGGGGATAGAGGAGGACATGGAGAAGGAGAAAGCTGCTGTGCACCAAATAGAGCAATTGCTTGTTTACGCCTTAAGCAGAAAAGTCAAGGTTCTGGATCTTGACTTCAAGGGTTGTGCTGATGAGGTGAAATTGGATAAGACATATGAATTACCCAATGTTTTCAGGAGTAATTACTTAAGAAATCTAGAGCTTACTGGTTGTGACATCAGTTCATGCGCAAATATATATTTGCAGGCTCTTAAGGTCTTCTCTCTCCGTGAGGTTTTATTGACTGATGAAGTAATGATACAACTCTTGCTTGGATGCCCGCTTCTTGAAGATCTGTCTATGTATCATTGTTTTGGACTGGGAAGATTGAATTGTGAGAGCCCAAACTTGAAGAACTTGTTGCTTAGTCGAATAGAAGACAGGCATTTGGTACTATCATGTCCTCACACGGTATCACTACGACTATTAGGGTTGAAAGAGCGTGTGACTTTACTGAACACTTCATCTGTAGTTGACGCCTCAGTTTCCTTGTGTAATATATTTGAAGCTAAGCTGAAGAGGTATGCTGATCTTAGCAAGCTTTTGCTCATGCTTCAACAGTGCGAGACCATCTCTTTATGTGATACGATTATTGCGGTTAGTACTTTTGTGGTTTTATATGCTTTAATATGTTTGTTACATTGATATCTTAATTATCTGATCGGTCAATTAAGAAAACAAGAGGTGTCTGGTGTACTAATTTTTTCTGTGTATTGTCTTATGAGCATGATGTTATTGTGGTATCTCTAAATACCGAAAGTATTATTGTAATCCAGGCATGGCATGTTGCATCTGGATCTGCTTCATATTAGTTAATATATTGGCAACACATTTCGTATTTACTTGGAAGGTTTTAAAAATAGGACCTTTGAATTTCACTTTCACTTTGCTGTATTTGATGTGTGCGATCATATTTGGCTCCTCTCTCTATATGAGCAGGTGATGTCAATATGGAAGTTGAGAAACTTTGTTCGTCCATCCTTCAATTGGAAGAAACTAGAGTTTCAACTTGATCTGGCAAAATGTCATCTTCCTGGACTTAGTTTTCTTTTCAAAAGCTGCCCATATCTGGAGACGCTTACCATCTCTGTTTTCCCTTGGTTTGGCGGCCCTTTTCAGGTACTAATACATTTACGTTCTTCCTTGCTCTCTGGTTTATTGGCCTCTAAATCTAATTGCCAGAGATCTTTGTAGGCTTTTGAGGCAAAGTGGTCAAGGAGATTTGATTTCGATGGAGAGAAGTACTTGGAAACGGAGGAGGTCACATTACCTTGCCTCAAGAGCGTTCTGATATATGGGAATGTAATTGTACCATATATGATCCAAGTGGTGCAATTTCTGCTGAAGAATGCTCCAAATTTACAGAAAATGGAAATTTCAACCAAGAAATTGTCGGAGTCGTGCTGCACCGATAGTGATGATGAAGACGATGTATGCACCTCAGGAAGGCAAGATGATCCATATACCTCTGAGCAAATGCTGGAGTTCTCACACAAGCTGACAACTTCACCTAGAGCTTCAACCCAAGCTATGATATATTTTGAATGAAATCTGCTATTGTGTTTTGCACCTTTTGTCTTCGATGATTCTGAAAAATTCTTGGTAAAATATTGCTCAGTACCGAATCACTAAGGTCTAAAACTTTATATGCGCGTTTCAGTTGTATATCATTGTCAATTTCCTTCTCTAATTTTTCCTTCTCCCCCTTTGGGCTAATTATATTTATACATCCTTGGAATCCCTAAAGTCGGGTGAGTTCTCAAATTAATCCTGTTAGGTTTGATAAATTACAGTATAATTTTTATGTTGTCAAATAAAATGTATAAAATATTCAATATATCCACAAGAATACATTAGTGTATGTTTGACTCTGTAATTTACACCATAACCTGAATTAATTTGTAAAGTGCTAATTACGATTTCACCCATTTTCGACTTGGTTGTTTCACTCCAAGATGATACTTTCTTGTAAGATATATAAGCAGCCAATTATCTTTTTTGAATTTTTTAAATGAAAAGTTGTCAAATATAAAATTCGACACCATCAAAAGATATTGTTAGAGTTATCCGTATATTGCCATTGAAGATTCAAACTCTGATTCATATGATAATTTTTCTATTTTCTATGGTAAAATCTCACTGTTCTGATTTTTACTCTTGGGAGTTAGAAGCTTGATTTAAAAACAGAAGCCTATTTTAATGTTTGAATTTGATTAGATTAAAATAATATAATGAAGGGAGAATTTTTTATGCACATCAAATAACAAGTGTAATATATTTATTTATATAATCGATTAAAATCTACTAGACGTATTTGAGCTAGAAAATTTCATTTCTAACTTTTATTTTATTTGACAACCTCATATTCTTCCTCATCTATTTTGTAGAATTTTTAAGGAAAATGGCAGAAATTATACTATATATAATCTGTATTTTCCTTCGTTTCGTTTCGTTTCATTTTGCCCTTTTCCGTGGGCTCCTGTTACAGTCCGAGATACCATAATTTGTTGCGGCGAAATCACCGCGCTTCGTTGCGTCTTCAGCGTTGGCAATAAATTGAAGAAGCTCGGCTCTACCATCCATTTTGGTGAAGTGCTTTTTAGCTTACTTTTGCTGGTAATGTGTGTTAAAATGGTGAAATTTGGTGGTGGGGACTGTTTGAGGGTGTGAATTGCGATTTTGCCTTGTTTTAACGGCCAGATTTCATGTTCTAATGTTGTTTGAAATTCCGTCTCTATTATCTGTTATACATAGGGGGTATATACATTGCAACTTTGTTTGGCTTAAATTGTTTTTTCGTGTTCATCTTTACAGTATTCATCGATTGTGTATTATTTGATTTGAATTCTTTTGAAATATTAATATTTATGCGTGGCAGATGGCTTAGTAAGAAAATACTTAAAAGAGTACTGATTTCTGGTTGATTTTAGGTATATGATAATTGAGGTAATTTCGTAGTTACCATGGATGCCAGCAGTAATGAAGAAGAAGCATCAGGTTGCAGTCAGAAGATGCTCCAGACCTCTGAAGTAAACGAGGATTTTATTAGTAAGTTACCGGATCATGTTAGGGTGCATATTCTTTCTTTTCTTCCCATAAGGGATGCCGTTAAGACTGCCCTTCTTCAGAGTTTTGGTAAACTGTGGATTACTATGCCATTTCTCGATTTGGATAACTGCTCCCATGACTACGAGAATTACGACGTTGAGGAAGATTGTGAATGTGAGACGTTCATGGACATAATTCATCAGGTTTGGAACTGTCAGGACATCATCGCGCTGCATAAATTACATCTCAGGTTTTCATTTTCTCTTGCTTATTCCAATAATGAGCCACTCGATAGTGATTCTCCTGATACTGTAGCTTGTGAGGTGGAGTGTAAGGAGAGGGAGAAGCATGCTGCAGAACAAATAGAGAAATTGGTGGATTATGCCATAAGCAGGAAAGTCAAGGACTTGGATCTGAACTTTATGGGTTGCAACCTCATAGTGAGCTTGCATGAATTATATGAATTACCTGATATTCTTAGGAGTAGTTACTTGAGGGATCTAAGGCTGACTGCCTGCAACATTAAATCACATGAAGAAATAAATTTGCCTGCTCTTAAAGTCTTATCTCTCAAAGAGGTTTCATTGAGCAACAAAGTAATGGAGAAAATCTTACTTGGATGCCCACTTCTCGAAGATCTATCTGTGATTGATTGTTATGGCCTGCGCCACTTGAACTGTGTAAACCCAAGATTGAAGAAAGTGATGCTTTGTCTGAACATTAAGAGCAAACGACGTTTATTCCTTTCATGTCCTCATGCAGCATCATTAAAAATATCTGGGTGGATAGAGCGTGCAGCTTTACTGAATGTCTCATCTTTGTTTGATGCTGAAATCCACTTTAGTTTTTTATTTCAATGTCAACAGAGAAGATATGATAAGGTTTGTAAGCTGTTGACGATGCTTCATCAGTGCAAGATTTTCAAACCATGCACCTGGACCATCTTGGTATGTTTCTGCGTTTGTGGTTCAGTCTATGCGCTGTAAATACGTTTGTTCTGATTGGTGAAGAAAAAAGCTGAGTCTTGTGATTCTGTTCTCAGTGTTGGTCTTATGAGTGTGAACATTTTGACAATTTGATGTCGACTAAAGATATTATATATGCTGGCACATTACAGCTGCTAATGTTGCAAATTCCTTAATATATTGAAAAATAATTTTATTAAGAACAAAAAAAGATGTTTTCATGTCATCTAATAAATGTTGTGTTTATCTTTTACGCAAGATAATAGCCAAGTTCTCTCGTTTCTTAATTGATCTGCTTACGCTTTGTGTCTTACGAGCAGGTGCTTTCAATATGTAAGCTGAAAAACTTTGCTTGCCCTTTCTTTACGTGGAAGAATGTGATCATTCCAAGACTTGGTCTAACAAAATGGCATCTTCCTGGGCTTTGTTTGCTTTTCAAACGTTGTCTGTGTCTTGAGACACTAACCATGGAGATAGTTCCTGGGTGGGACTTTGTATATGAGGTATGGCTAGTTCAATTTGCTTCCTCTTAATTTTTGCCTCCCAACTCTGACTGAGATATTGTATGTCTGAACTGCTAGAGGGATGATGGAAAGTGGATATGGGAATATGATTTTGACGAAGAAAATTACTGGGATTCAGAGGAGGTATCCTTTCCCGGCCTTGAGAGCGTCATGATATACGGCCACATAAACGAGGAGCGTGTGTTCCGAATGGTGAAATTTCTGCTGAAAAATGCTCCGAAATTACAGAAGCTGGAAATGTCAGCCAAGAAAACATTGGAGGGAAGTGTTGCTATGGATCTATATACTTCAGAGCAACTTGAAGAGCTCTCACAGAATATACTGGCTTTACCTAGAGCCTCTTCTCGAGCAATGATTTGTTTTGATTGAAACCTCAACAATGCTTTTGCCCTCCCTTTTATTTTATTTGTTTGCTTTTGCTTAACTCAATGTAAAGGTGCAATCTTTTGTCTTATGTGTTGGATCTTCCTTCCAATGCATTTTAGCTTATGGGCTATGAACTGCACTTGATATGTCCTTCAAAATCACTTCCATTATCAATCATCTCAATTGAATGAGAATTAAGAAGCACCCCTCAATTTGAAATTAGGTTATAAATCTTGTTTGAAAATGAAGAATAATAGGTATGGACAACTTCATAGTTGTTCACGGGCATTCTCCTCGGCTAACGGTATTTATACATGATGAGCCATACTTATTTTATTGGTCGGGATGGGATGAAATAAATGAGTAATGAGATTAATAGCCAGATGTGATAGTGAAATGTGAGATGAATAATGTAACTTTTATTCTGTTGTGCAGTTGAAGATGGAGGAATGCACGTGCATGGTAGCCTTGATGAGTTGGAGGAGAGAGAGGGAGTGATTTTATAGCGTAAAAATGCGATTCTTCAAGTAAAAACGGTGTGGTTTTGAGACTGCTCTGGGAAAGGATGAAACGGTGTCGTATGGGTTAATTGCGTTACACTTGAGGAGTTGTTAATTTGCTTAATTATCCCTTAGTATAACGTTTTTGCTTATTTGTTGCTTCAAGACTTTACTACTGAGTTATCCATATGTTTGTGTATTTAACCTAGGTGTGCCAAAGCTTTACTTTGCAAGTTGGCAAATCCTTCCTTTTCCCGGAGCCCCAGGTTACACCAAGAGAAGGGGGCATTAATTAGCCACTGAATTTTGGAGTGGCTATTTAATCCATTGTCAATGGATGGGGCGAAAGTACTATCTTACCCTTCAATTTTTAGGCAAATTCCAAAGATGTCCTTAGGTATTAGTACAGAATGAAAAATATCCGTTGTGCACAATTTTCAAGGCATGGGTGTTTTGGTAATTTATTCCTTTATCTTAAGATTGTCAACTTGCAATGTAAAGGCATCCCCAAATTAGTCACATTTGGATAAATGTCAAACAAACAAAGTAAAGACGTTGATGGTTTAAATAGTCATAAAGTTTTCAAAAATTAGCCCTATGACAATGGATTGCTGTCTTTAGAAATAAAGACCGCCTTAATCAGTTTTGCATTATGGCTTAGTTTTATCACCATTTTAGCAGTTTTATAACATATTCAATATAATATCGAATCGCATCATTAGTTTTGAATTTATAAAAAATCAGTTGAGTCGGATAATCTAATCATCTAATCATCAATTTTTGAATTTATAAAAAGATTAGTTTTGAATTGAATTGTCTAATCATCTTAATAGTACGAATAAAATTTGTGCGGAAGTTTGAAATTTTTTAGATAGTGTGTTAATGTGGTTATTGATTTATTGGATACTTTTAAAAATATTACTCAATCGTGTCATGTCATATCGAATACCGTGTCCGATATGAACACACTTTATGCGAAAAATTAAAAAGATATATATTGTTATATCCGTATCATGTCGTATTCATATTGTCGTATACATACTCGTGCATCACTGACGGTGGCATAAGTTAAATGACCCGGATGGTGGTTTATGGATTATGATTTTATGGTTTAGTGTCTTTTAAAGATAATTTTGGAGCGAAATGCACGACTTTGTAAATTGGTGGACCCAATTGCAATAAAACATAAATTTCGGGATGGTCAAACTTGTGTTTTCCTCTCTCTTTAACTGAAGTTAAATTGCAATTCATTTGTATTACTTTGGCAACAGTAAAAATGAAGGGGGTGAGGTCCATCTAATCAAACCCTCGAGGTAAACTTCCATCCCATCCATATCCTCTTGCAATTTAATAAATTTTGCTTCTTTTCTGTATATTTGTTGTGTAATCGATTATTTTCATCGTGATCGGTAAATCCCGTTGTAGAAATTACGAGGAAAATGATCCTCAAAGTTACCACTCTGTTGTATGGCGTTGCATGCCTCCAATGGCGTTTTCAAAACAAGTTTAACTGTAAGGGTTTTCGTTGTAGCTGTCGCATGGATTAGGGTTCTGCATATCAAGAATTGTATAACGAAATGAACATTAAGTTTTTCCATCTAAAAGTTAATTTGCGACTTTCTCCTCGCTCTACAGGTTGACACCATTTTGCTGACAAAATTGTCATGGTTTCTTGAGCCTAAAGTGTTAACATTAAGGAAAGATGTCATCTAGCCTTCTCATTGGGTTTCAGGTGGCAAATATATATCATTACGGGGAAATTGTTCTAATACATATTTATTTTATATGTAGAGTGTTTGTGATTCACTTTTGATGGTGAGGTGGCTGGTGAATCTCTTACCTTTCTTGGGGTGATTGTCTAATTTCGTACATTATGATCTGATTATGAACATTTTATATTTGTATATTTACATTTGTCCCAGAAAGCTCAACTTGAATTATGAAAGTATGCCCATGTTTAACAATAGGTTCTTTTTTAATCTCAGCAACAGTGCTAAGAATACTGATTTCTTGTTGCTTTTGCTTTTCTATAGCATCTGATCTGTGATACTATTTGAAGAATTTGATTGTCTTACTATGGAGGGAAGTAGTATTGGGGAGAAAGATTCTGGTCAGAGTATGAAGAGGCTGAAGATTTCTGAAGTAAAAGAAGACTTCATTAGTAATTTACCAGATTCTATTCTACTGTGCATTCTTTCCTTTCTACCCCTTCGAGATGCCATTAAAACTGCCCTTCTCCGGAGATTTGGCAAATTGTGGCTTAGCTTGCCAGTTCTTAAGTTAGATCACTGCTCCCATATAACTTGGACTTTTTATGATGCTGAAGATTGTGACTATGACAAGTTCATGGACATAATTCATCAGGTTTGGAATCATGATGATCACACGACGCTAGAAAAATTACGTCTCAAGTTTTATTTTAGGCTCATTTTTTCCAAAAATGGAGATTATATAAAAGCGAATCGTTTGAGGTATGGCATGTCAGCTTTTTCTGATTTTCCTGAACTTGAAGATCATGTAAAACGAGAGATTTTAGAGAAGTGGATAGAGGAGGAGATAGAGAAGGAGAAAGCTGCTGCACACCAAATAGAGAGATTGCTTGTTTATGCTTTAAGCAGAAAAGTGAGGATTCTGGATCTTGACTTTAAGGGTTGTGCTGATAAGGTGAAATTGCATAAGATATATGAATTACCAAATGTTTTCAGGAGTAAATACTTAAGAAATCTAGAGCTTACTGGTTGTGACATTAGATCATGTGTAAATATATATTTGCAAGCTCTTAAGGTCTTATCTCTCCATGAGGTTTTATTGACTGACAAAGTAATGGAGCAACTCTTACTTGGATGCCCTCTTCTTGAAGATCTATCTGTAGATGATTGTTATGGCTTGGCAAAATTGGATTGTGAGAGCCCAAACTTGAAGAAATTGATGCTTGGTCAAAGAGAAAACAGGCGTGTATTAATATCATGTCCTCATGCAGTATCACTACGACTATTAGGGTTGAAAGAGCCTGTGACTTTATTGGACGTCTCATCTTTAGTTGACGCATCAGTCCACTTGTGTAATATATTTGAAATTAAGCAGAAGAGGTATGCTGATTTTTGGAGGCTCTTGCTCATGCTTCAACAGTGCGAGACCATTTCTTTATGTGACACGGGTATTGCGGTGAGTACTTCTGTGGTTTTATATGCTTTAATATGCTTGTTGCATTGATATCCGAATTATCTGATTGGTCAATGGAGATACAAGAGGTGTCTGGTGTTTTATATTTTTCATGTGTTGTCTTGTGAGCATGTTGTTTTGTATTGTGGTATCTCTAAATACAGAAAGTATTATTATAATTCAGGCATGGCATGTTGCATCCGGACATGCTGCATATTTTGTTAACATATTGACAGCACATTTACTATTTACTTGGAAGGTTTTGATAATAGGACCTTTGAATTTCACTGTCACTTTTTTGTGATTGATGTGTGCAATCATATTTAGCTCCTCTCTCTATGTGAGCAGGTCATGTCAACATTGAAGTTGAGAAATCTTGCTTGTCCATCCTTCAATTGGAAGAAACTAGAGTTTAAACTTGATCTCGCAAAATGTCATCTTCCTGGACTTAGTTTTCTTTTCAAAAGCTGCCCATATCTCGAGACGCTTACCATATCTGTTTTCCCTTGGTTCGACCGCCGTTTCAAGGTACTGAAACAAATACGCTCTTCTTTGCTCTCTGGTTTATTGGCTTCTAAATCTAATTGCCAGAGACCTTTGTAGGCTTTTGAGGCAAGGTTGTGGAGGAGATTTGATTTTGATGGAGAGAAGTACTTGGAAACGGAGGAGGTCGCATTACCTTGCCTCAAGAGCATTCTGATATATGGGAATGTCATTGCACCATATATGATCCAACTGGTGCAATTTCTGTTGAAGAATGCTCCAAATTTACAGAAAATGGAAATTTCAACCAAGAAATGGCCAGAATTGTGCGTCACTGACAGTGATGATGAAGACGATGTATGCACCTCAGAAAGGCAAGATGATCGATATACCACAGAACAAATGATGGAGTTCTCACACAAGCTGACAAGTTCTCCTAGAGCTTCATCCCAAGCAATGATATATTTTGAATGAAATCTGCTACTGCTTTTGGCACCTTTTGTCTTTGTTGATTTTGATGAACTTGATTTTGCGAAACTCTTAGGAAAATGTGGCTTAGCAGCTTAGTACCAAACCATTAAGGTGTAAAACTTTAAAAGCAAATTTCAGTTGTATATCATGGCTAATTTCCTCTTCTAATTTATATTTACCACCCTAAAGTTATGTGAATTTACAAATTAATCCCTGTTGGTTTAAGGAATTACACAACCCATTAGTCGAGTCGTGTCGTGTTGAAACCTTAGGTGAGCGCATGTTTGGCAGTTAACGCATTTATTGCCAAACTCACCTGAACTTAGGGGCAGTAAATATAAATCATCCTTCTCTCCTTGGAGGTATAATGATCATCTAATCTCATCCTATTCTCCTTTTTATCTTACTGTAACTCAGGTACAGTGAAGTCAAAAGCAATATAAAGAATCAACCTTGTCACTTACTGTACTGAATTGAGAAAGATACGAAAGTTTCTTGAAATGGCATTTATTGTTTTTGATAGGAGCGAGCCTTCGTACTCAATTTAATAGCCAAAAATACAGATCAGCCAAGAATACAGATAACTTTTCCCAGTCTCTCGTAAAGCGCTACGATTAGAACATTTCCGCCTCAAGGCAGTACAAATACAGAAGTGCAAGAAAAATAGATGACAATCCACAAACTCATGTAGAATTAGACACACTCTTGAGCTCCAACATTAGTTAGAAGATTCATAGCCGTAGGGGTTCTTGCTAGCCCAGTTCCACTGGTCTCTGCACATCTCATCAACGCCGTATTTAGCCCTTCAAAGATGCCAAAAGATTTGGTTAGGACTTCTCTTTTTGTTTAAAATTGTTTAAGTAGCATGAGAAATATGGTTTTGCAACACTTACTTCCACTTCAACTCGCGTTCAGCTTTGTGTGTTTCAGCATAAACGATCTCGGCATCACCAGGTCGCCGATCAGCCATCTTCAATGGAATTTTCTGTTCCACCATGACATTGAAGTAATTATTTAATTTCAACAATTTCTAAGCTATTAAAAAAGAATGTCAGCCCTGGCATATATTAACAATCAGCTATCTGAATTTTAAGGATAGAGTTCATCAGCTTAGTTGTTTTTGTTCCACTCCTCGGTTGAACAATACCATACAAATATAGGTAGTGTTTGCAAACTCTTCAAACAATTTGTTTTGTGTGTTTTTAGCTTAAAAAGGGCAGTACCTGGGTGTTTCATATTACCGCTTCTGCTTAAAATAAGATCCCGAGTTCTAGGATCTTTTTTGTAATATTTAGAAGTGCTCTATACTTCTTTTCCAAACACCCCCAACTTTTAGTATTCCAACTTTTTACAGCTTTAGCTTTCTCCAAAAGCAGAAGTTTTAGCAAACACCTTCATAGTTTTCCATTTATTGTGCATTACTTGTCCGTTTACTCTTTCCTCACTATGAGGGAGTGTATAAGCAAAAGGTAATCACCGAGAGCAAAAAGAACACTTTTTATACATACTAATCTGAAGATAACTTACCTTCCCAGATGCTTTCTCGAATGCTGATACCATTTCCAAGACTGATGTACCCTTCCCAGTCCCAAGATTGAACACTTCACAGCCTGCATGTTCACACATATCATCAAAATGAAGCCATAACATAAATTCATACAAGCATAAACCAAACCCTGTTTCCTTTCTTCCTTCTTTCTTTTCTCCCCTTTGTATCGGAAAAACTGAGAAAGTACCCTACAACAAAGCTCATACCTACGGAAGCATCACCAAGCTTGCTCAAAGCAGAAATATGGCCATCTGCTAAATCTACAACATGGATATAATCACGTACCTGAAAATCCATATACCAAACCACAACTCAATTAGTAGTGAAAATGGGGTTGAGACAATTCCTAAAAAAACTTATCATCTGTGTTTGCACATACAGCATGCCTCGAAAGGGCAATATAGTAGATTCAAAAACAAGAATCAAATCCTACCCCTGTTCCATCAACTGTTCCATAGTCACTTCCAAATACAGTAAGTGCAGGTCGCCTCCCAACAGCCACTTGTTGCACAAATGGCATGAGATTGTTTGGAATACCACGAGGATCCTCACCAATATAGCCACTATGGTGTGCACCAACCGGGTTGAAATACCTTAGTAAAATTATTTTCCAAGTTTTGTCTGACTGGTATAGATCACGGCATATCTCTTCAATGAAAAGCTGCAATTTTTTTTTTTTAGTTAAGCAAGAAAAGAAAGCATCATAAACACCTTAGGACGAGTTATATTCTTCAGAACAAGTTCGGATTAAAGGAATTTAAAAAGTTCACCTTTGTTCTTCCGTAAGGATTTGTTGCACCAATTGGAAAGTCTTCTGTGCACGGAACAGATTTTGGCCAACCATAGACAGTGGCTGATGATGAAAACACAAGCTGGAAATCCATGATTTGTAAAAACAAGTCAGAAAAAGGTATGAAACCTAAACTTATATGATGGAAGTGGAAAAAATAGGGAAAATTTACTTTTTTACAGCCATGGGTGGCCATGACTTCCAGCAGGACTATTGTACCAATAAGGTTGTTGTCATAATACATCAACGGTTTTGCCACACTTTCTCCAACGGCTTTTAATCCAGCAAAATGAATAACGGCTTCAAACCTTCATTGATACAGCAACATGATTGTCAAGATATAAAAGTTGAGGACATGATCTTAAAGCATACATCAATCATAGAGGTCAATCGTTGGAAAAAGTCCATTATTTATGGTAGTACATAACAAGAAAAGGCTGTTTTTCATATATGGCATATTGGAGAATGGAAAACATATTTGGATATAAACAAGGCAAAGACAAGGTCTTAGTTCTCGCCCCAACAGTCTGGTCTTTAGGATGAGAACTTTTAGAGAAAAAAAAATTCACCCATGACAGTTCAGTCCATTTATCCCAACAAAAAGAATGATCAAGAACAGACAATATCCTATAGTTGGCGATTTTTCCTAATCAAAACTAGAAAAATAACTCACTTTTAGAGAGTTGAGAACACTTAAATAACGTAACTCAACAAATACTTACTTTTCAGAGGCAAAAAGCTTCTCAAGTGCAGGCTTGTCTCGGAGATCTATCTGCGGTGAACAAAAAATCATAGAAATTAAGTAAAACACTTCTTCATGAGATCTATGTATTCTCTAACCCATCATCATTGAGATCTATGTACTAAAAACTGAGAGAAGTTTCAAGAAAAGCAAAATTAATCCCTCACTTCAACATCAACTGATTAAGTTAAAATATCAACAGATATAAGGCCGGAATCCTAACAAGATAAACAAAAACCAGCATCAAAAAGCAAACCAACAGAGCCACAACTCCCCTAAATCAGATCTCTCCCACAGGGCAATACAAGCCAAAATAAGAAACATAACTATAGAATCAAACATTTACTCAAGCAAAAGAAAATTTAGATCAATGATCAGCACTAAAACAATTAGGAAACAAAAATACAATAATAACAACATAGCTCAAACCCCAAACCCATGACAAGAATCCCCCTAGAATCCCACATACCAAATCATCCCACCCACACCAAAGTCATGAGTGCCCAAGATCATGCTTCTATCCAACTAAGAATACCCATAAACCAAAAACCCACACACAATAATTCAAGAAAACAAAACCTTATGAAAAATAAGGTTGGAGCCATATTTTCCGGCGAGTTCTTTAACCCTTTTGACGGCAATTTCGGAGGCATTGTCCAAATTATCGACCACTACAGCCTTGTATCCGCCGAGCAGCAACTGCAGCACCGTGTGACTTCCAATATATCCGGCGCCACCCGTTACAAGTATACTAGACGACATCGTTCAGGTAATTCTTGCAACCAAATCTCCCCGAACAAATACGAGAATTCCCAGTATAAGGAAGAGGAGATTGAACAAAGAACGGGGCTTGGATCAGAGTCTATGAACACAACAATATTATATACAGGTGAGTGCGAACCAAGGAAAGTGGTATTAGACTTCTAATAATTGTAAATTACTCAATTTTTTTGGCAGAAAGTACCTTTATTTTATTGGGTGGGCAGCAAGATTCTGTGAAAATTATATTTATGGAGAAAAACTGAGATGGGTCACATGAGATTAAGAGTTTCTTGTCTTCTTCTCAACAAAGATTGTAGCTTTGATCTCATCGCATACGACTCTGAAGGGATCTTTTCTTGATTCTAGGTTTCCACCATTGCGTAATTGTGTAAATTTGATGAGTACGTGAGTAAGTTATGTGTAATTATGTGTTTAAACCTTTTTAAAATATATATTCTTTTATAATCATATATATTTTTAGTAATCAAATTTATAAATACTCTAAAAATTAAGGGGGAATTATTAAACAGGACCAATAATGTTAAAAAGTTATCCTAAACCCCCTAATTTGAAAATTCTTCATTTGTGATCACCAATATAGCACATATTTTTTTGTAAACCCCCCAAACACCTTAAAAGACTACTTTACCCTCAAGTTTTACTCTGATACACACACGATTGATTCATCACCTTGCAACTAAACTTCCTCTGATTCTTCCCGAGATTCTGAGTCCGCCGCCGCCCCCGTCCCCGCCGTCGCGGCCATAAGCCTATTATCATAGCACCCCCAATTGTTGCTATTGGTATTTTGATTTGATAACCGAAACGGACACCACTTGTTTGATACGAAATCAAGAAAACCCAATCTGGGAAGATGGATTCCGGCAGCTTGGTGACTTGTTCGATTTGGTGTAGTGTATTTTTTGAAGGCGAAGATCATGTCTTTCAACTTCGGGAGAGCGATACGCTTTAAAGAGTGTTTTTGGAGATTGAGACCCATTGGCCTGCGTTCGATTGTGATACATATGTGGTGCAGTACAAGGCTGCCCATATGGAAGATGAATCATGGATTACTTTGAAGAAAGATCAAGATGTTGAGAGTATGGTGGCAGTGCATGGTCTAGCAAAACAACACATTGCAAAGTTGAGAGCAATTCAGCCCCCTTCAGGTTCATATCAGAGAAGGTTAATTCCTTGTATTTTAATTTGCTCTGTTATATGGCTAATTTGGGATTGCGATGCATATGTGATGCGTTATTCGTTTGGCTTGTGTCTTATTTGAAAAGGGATGACCAGGGAATGACCTCGACAAGTCAAGCCCTAGTCGTTCATAATTCCAACAACAATGAATCCTGGAGTCGTTGCATCCGTCGCGTTGGACAGGCCTTTAAGGATGCTAATGACTGTAGGGTTCATTTAAAAAATTATCACATTGCAGTGAATCGAAAGTTTAAATATATGAAGAATGATACTTATAAGATTATAGCTACTTGCCCGGATGAGAACTGCAACTGGAGGTTTTATGCCACTTATTGTAAGAGAGACGACGAGTTTGCTATAAGAAAGTTAAATGTTGACCATGTTTGTGGTTTGGAAACTGTTACGAATAAAAGCTCACACCCCAATGCCGATTCAAATTGGGTTGCGTGTGTGATGAAGGCCCATATCATGGCAAATCCTAAATACAAACCGAAAGATATAGTTTCTTATATCCGGAACGAGCACAATGTGGAAATTTCATACCATACTGCCTGGCTGGGTAAGGAGATAGCACTACATGAAATCCATGGTTCTGATGTTGGGTCTTATAACCGACTCCATTGGTATGTGGATGCTGTGAGACGTTCGAATCCCGGCAGCATTTGTGATTTGGAGACAAAACAACTGGATAAACAAGTTTAACCGCTTGTATATGGTTTTGAATGCTTGTTTGGTAGGATTTCTTAGAGGTTGTAGGAAAATAGTTTTCCTTGACGGCACTCATATCAAGAGCAAATTCAAAGGTCATTTGCTTTGTGCGACAGCGAAGGATGGGAACAATCAATTGTTTACAATAGCATACGCTGTCGTTGACTCAGAGAATGATGAGAATTGGGAATGGTTTTGCCAAAAGTTGAGACATGCTCTTGAAAGTCAGCCCGTGCTCTGTGATTTTAGACAGTACACATTCTTCTCCGACAGGCACCTGGGACTTGTTACGCATGTGCTAAGGGTATTTCCAGGCTGCCAACATGCATTCTGCCTCAGACATTTGGTGGATAACTTCAGAACTCAGGTATTTGTTTACCGATTAGTGTGATGAGTTGATACGTATGCTCCTTTTCTTGATAATAAAGTGGATGTTGGTTGTCATTATCGCAGGTCCTTAGGAAGCATTATCCCAAACTGAACAAAAAATATTGGACCAATGTGTACAATGCAGCAGCATATGCTCCTACCAGGGCTGAGTACTCCCTGCACATCAACAAAATCCTTAAAGCAATGCCATTGGCCGCAGATTTCTTAAATAACTCCGCTCCTGAAAACTGGGCTAATTCATTATTTACCGATAATCGATTTGGTATCATCAACAACAATATTGCAGAGTGTTGGAATAGTTGGGTGAAGGATGCGAGATCCCTCCCAATTGTTGCTTTGATTGACCGGATTAGGCAGCAGATAATGACCATGATGTGCAATAGAAGGGAGCAAAGTCATGAATGGCAAACGCACCTTTGTATGGATATAGAGGTGATGGTCAAGGCTGAATTTGAAGTAGGGAGGAGCTTGGATGTTGTGCGAGCCAACTCAGTGACATTTGAGGTGAATGAAGGGGAATTCCGACACACAGTAGACCTTGGCAAGCGGGAATGTTCTTGTAATTACTGGCAGATCTTGAAGCTCCCCTGCAAACATGCTTGTGCATGCATTGACAAGAAAGGGTGGTCGGTATACGATTTTTGTGATGATGCTTATTCAGTTGAAACATATAAAAAAGCATATGAGAACATTATTTTCCCTGTACCGAATGCTGATATGGTCTCAAATGTCGAGGTCCAGATCATGCCTCCCGATGTGAGGCCTCAGCCTGGTCGAACGAAGAGGAATAGGTTCCCATCGCAGGTCGTCAAAGTTGTTACTGTATGCTCATCATGTAAAAGGCCTGGGTATAACAAGAGAACATGCAGGGGCCCTGTGTCAAATTGACTGTTTGTATGTTATTGGGTATGTTGTTTAATTCTGGATCCTAATCAGGTTTATATGATTTGTTTTTGCACAGAAACTGAAGATTGGCCGAGATTTCAGTGGAGGCTTGCCATTTTGGCTTGATGATGGACCTGGTGAATGACTTTTTTTTAACTTTTTTTCACTTGTCTTTGTATTTTTTGTTGTATGGTGAATGACTTTGTTGTAATAATGCGTAATTGGAAGGGTGATTTGTCCAGTGAAAATGTAGTAATGCGTAATTAGAAGGGTGATTTGTCCAGAGAAAATGTAGTAATGCGTAATTGCAAGGGTGATTTGTCCAGTGAAACTGTAGTAATGCGTAATTGGAAGGGTGATTTGTCCAGAGAAAATGTAGTAATGCGTAATTGCAAGGGTGATTTGTCCAGAGAAAATGTAGTAATGCGTAATTGCAAGGGTGATTTGTCCAGCGAAACTGTAAATAAAACATTGCAACATTAACAAGATTGATTGAATGATGATCACATCATTACAACAATATACTTATGAACAAGATTCTGAATAAAACATTGCAACATTAACAAGATTGATTGAATGATGATCACATCATTACAACAATATACTTATGAACAAGATTCTGAATAAAACATTGCAACATTAACAAGTTTGATTGAATCATGCTCACATTATTACAATAATATACTTATGAACAAGATTCTGAATTGTAACGATGTGACCATGATTCAATCAATCTTGTTAATGTTGCAATGTTTTATTCAGAATCTTGTTCATAAGTATATTGTTGTAATCATGTGAGCATTACTACAGTTTCACTGGACAAATCACCCTTCCAATTACGCATTACTACAGTTTCACTGGAAAAATAAATAACAATCTAATTGAAATTTCAATTATATAGATGAACCAGATTGTTTTTCTAGAAAGGCATTGGCTAACTTAAAGCGGTATTCGGCGATGTTGCATGTCTCGGCATATGTCCTGAACTCGTCAGTCTCTCGAACAAGCATCTCACCATATAGACACATTAATACACCACAATCATTGCTCCCCCTATCCTGAATTCTCATTCGTCCCCGCCCCAATTCCTTCTCTTTGGAACTCTTGACAACATTGTTCTTAATCCACAACTTCCAGAGGAAATCTGAGTATACTTCGACATCGGTGGCAGCTTCTTCTGTATGCATTGAGTTGTAGTGACTGAAACGTTTGTGCTCGGTCTCGGTCTCTTACACCAACATATGCCAGTGAGAATTTGTCAGTAAAGGGAAAATAATATAACGACATGAGAACATAACTGTTGAAGACACCTCGTTCAGGGTCATGACGTATTCACTTTTCATCTAGTGCGTCATGAACTCGTTGATTGCAGATGGGACAATGTAAGGGACATTCTTCTTCTTTGTCTTTCCTGTGCCCCTGTTCTTCAATTTCCCCACAAATTCAACTGACACATGAGAGTTAACAAAGTGTACATCGTGGAATTTCGGCACAAGGTAACCAGGACTTGTTAGCAGGTCGTAATAGGACAGAATAACATTGTCATTGGTCTCCTTCCCCAAAATTAGATCTCGTAGATCGTACACGAAGACAAAACTCGTCTTACTTGTATACACAACATCATGGCTGCAAAAGATTATAATGAAACAGTCAACAACATTCTGCCAACTAAACTCATTGAATTAAGTAAGAACACTTACTTTTGCGCCTCCGTGTAGCTCATAATCAAATTAAATGCCCTATTCCGTTGCTCCTCAGTGACGACCTCACATCCTGGGGCCTCCTTATGCCTACTGTCCACTTGAGCTCCATCAAACACAATCACCTAATACATAATTATCCAATGACAAATCAAACACACACGCATAGTTAAAAGACATTGTAATATTGAATCTTGTATGTAATATGTTCTCACATTTTCTTCCTCACGCTCCCTCACAACGTTCTTCCTCTTCGATCTAACCTCAGCTCGTCCGGAATCACAATCACCTTCCCCATCCTCAATCAAATAAACTTGAACTCCTACATCAACATATTCCGGTGCCTCTTCCACATAAACCGTTTTAACTCCTTCATTGACACATTCAGGTGCCTCTTCCACACAATCGGTTTGAACTCCTTGATCGACACCTTGCGCTTTTTCTGCTACGCAAACAACTTGATCCCCTTCGTCAACAAAAACTTCTTCCTCCGCTCTGGACAGACTTCTCTCCATTTTGTTAGCCGCTCGTAAGGGAACAATCTGCGTGTTTTTAAATCAACAGGCTTTCTTACAAAACATTTGAATAAAATATACATATTGGTTTAAATTACCAAAGATTACGGACTTACATCTGAGAGGCAAATACTTTCCAGTTCCTTCTTCGCATTCTCTTTCGTACTAGGCAATGCACTCACTTTCCATTTAAACAAACGAGGGAATGCTGCCAACCTTCTTGAGATGCCAAACTTCTGGATTCGTTCATGAAACCATGCCTGACATAAATAATAACTTAAGTAGGTGTATATATAGGTATAAACGACACAATCTACAAAACCAAGCCGACGACTTACCAACAAACCCATAGTACATCCATCAAGAAAATCATGTTTATCCACAACATGCTTCCTAATACCTTGAATCAAAAACATATGAGCCGCCGTACCCCACGCGTATTGTCCAATCCTGGACAAATCATCTACATACCAAATAAGCGCAGCAGGCACACGTACACTGCTACGTGGGAACAACAAACAATTAAAAACGTATAAAATGTACATCCGTACAAAATCATCAATGCCATCGTCATCAGTCCTTCCGACGAATTCGTGCAGTTTACTCTCAATGTTAGTTCGGGAGACATTGTTTCCCTTACTGCCAAAATGCTTGATCAAGGTATTGGATTTACTCTTGCCCACAACCACGACAGGATGACCGGAATGCCGCATACCAATAACAATGCTGAATTCCTCCTCACAAAATAAAACTTCTTAGCTACCAAATTTAAATGTATTTGTGCTGCAGTTGTAGTAATCGAGCAACAACCCAACTCTGTTAATGCTCCCCTTCTAAACAGGCGCTCCAAAAAAGCAACCAAACGGAGATTTCTTAACTGCATCGAGTTGACCAGGAGACATTTGGTCACGAATTTTATAGATAACCTCACTGAATCTCTCCAACACGCACTGATGCAAAATCGAATACACCCGCTTCTTCGAAAGCGTGCCCTCATCAGTCTCATGGAAGTCTACCTCTGATCTTTTTCTCTTTCCCCTGCTTGTTTCGGCCGGGGACGGAACAATCATCAACGGCGTCGTCGACATTGAGCGAACCATCTATCGAATAAAAATCGATTCAATGTTCCTTATTTAACAAACTCCTGGAACTCTTACTTGTTGAGTTAAAATCATCATTTACCAAATACAAACTGGAATATGGCGGAAAAAAATGGAATTTCTGACCATTTATGGAAGAAAACTAACCTCGACAGTTTGGGTGCGACGTACCTTCCTCTCAGACCTTACCATTTCAAGCAACGACCTCAAAAAGAGTGTTCGTCGTGGGGGCGTGGTTGGTAGCTCGTAGGGGTTTCGCCTCTAACGTGGGTGTGTGGGCCGCTCAGTCTCCAATAACTTCTTCTACACTTGTCGGCGGTGGTGTGCGGCGGTCTGCAGCGGCGGGCGGTGGCGGGAGATGGTGAAGAATGACAAATTCCCGCCGATGGAGGAGGGATTTGGATGCTTGGTATGGATTGTGATTATTCAATTTTAGCAGGGATACTTTGATAATTTTAGGCGATTTAGGGGGTTTTGAAAAAATGTGTTGTGTATTAGGGATGTAAAATAGTATGATTTCAAATTGGGGGGTTTGGGATAACATTGTTGCCTTATCAGGGATTGTTCAATAATTTGCCGAAAAATTAATCAAATTTATAAATACTCTAAAAATTAAAGCTCAATTTTAAATACAATAGAGTTATACACGATTTATTACCATGTAACTTAATTTTTATGGATTAATGTCTTAAGTAACAATTAACATTGAGTGAATTTTCCACAACACTGAACTTTTATTATGAAAGTATTTTCAATAATAGTACAAAAGTTACTCTTTTCTTTGTTTTATTTCTTATTATATCATTAATGAAGTATTTTTCTTGGAAAATAATTTGGATGGATGCATGGAATAAAGGGTGGATGAAAATGTTGGGATCAAATATTCCGGTGTACTTTGAATATATTGTTGTAAAACTTTCTTGGCTTTTTGTTTCTTTTTCCCTTTCTATATTCCCCTCTTCTTTTTTTTATTTGTTCTCTTACATGGATTCGTTTCTTACAACAAATTGAATATTAGGTTTGTCGGCTCTATATATATATATATATGAATTTTAAGTTTGAGCATCAAATTAAAAATAAAATAATAAAATTTTTGGGTAATGTGGAATAAATCCCCAGTTGGGCATTATATTTTTACTTAACTCTCCATTTTGGAAAAATATCGTATAATTTTCACATAATGTAGTACTTAAAATACCTCTCAAAATATGTTATATATTTTTCACAAAATGTAGTATTAAAACGTTCTAATGCAGTATTTATATCCTATTATGTTGTATAATTTTATGAGGAGTAAAGTAAAAATATTCCAAACTGATGGAGAGTTATTTCAAACTGCCTCTAAAATTTTGACATCAAATTTACAGCATTTTTTGCACAAATTTATTTAGTTATATCTAGAGTGCAATGTATGAGGTATATAAATTTTGGTTTAACCTTTTGGAAATATATTCAAGTTTTCAGTTTTATTGATGCATAAAATTTATTTACATAATCATATTATTTTAATATTTTCCTTACATTTCAATTTTCACCCAATCCAAAGAATTGTCCAAATAGGTTAGGTCTAAAGATCTCCAAGTTACATAAAATGCCAGAACAGCTTTATTCCAAGGGATTGAAGCAGAACATAAAGCAAATAGTGTGGAATCAAATATGGTTACATAAAGAAGTAACTTGGGATTGATAATAGTAGAATTCAATTTCCCAGACCCTCCAAAAAAAATATTATTTCAAAAAAGAGTGAAAACATGAAACTATGTCCTAACAAACATAATAATCATCAGCAACCACCAATCAAGATTGCTTGTAGGAAAGGCAATTATGGTCGGACTGTCAGTTCATTACCCAATTTTTGATGGTTTGTGAGACCAAAAACACTAAGCAAATGAACTGCTTCAGTATCTTTTCCCATTCCAATTTCAGCTCCCTCTCTAAATTTTGGGCAAAACCAGAAAAAGAAACATAAGTTTCTGCTACATTTAAACATATAATCATGACATTACAAGACCAATAAACCTTCACTTACATCAGTATATTTTACAACAGTGAAGATCAAAGCAAGAAAAAATGCCAAGAATTTTCAATCCCTGATCGGATAATACATTTAAGCTGAACCGAATTTCAACCTTTCGTTGAAAAGAATCAAATGGCGAATGCTTTTTCTTCGTATTATCACACAACACCAACAGCTGTCCTGTTATGATGGAAGTGAATATCCTCTTTTCCCACAAAAGGCAGTAACTTGGAATAATAGTTAAGGGTATGGCCAAGTTTTGTCAAGTCTTTTAAGTATGAGTAATTACTACCTGTCTAGGGGCTGTTCGGGTTCGGAACTAAGAAGTCTTTCAGCTTCATCATTTGCTTCAGCTTGCATTCTCCATTTCTGCAATCACATAAATCAAACCCCGTCATTATCTGTGTGATAGGGATTTCCACTTCTTTTATTCTCTATATTGTTTTTTAAGTTTTTTATTTTGTGGATTGGGGTGTTGGGGGGTTGTCAAGTTTGCGACTTTTCTTAATTAATGAAGGGAAAATAACATAACATGCCTCTTCAAGATTTTCAATCTCCATGATTTGCTCAATCTGTTTGGCGATATTTTCCTGCACAAATCGAATGTAGTATATAAGCCTGCTCACTGTTGCATGAACAAAGTAAGATTTAACCAGAACAATGCAGAACAGGGTGTATACCGCATTGCTGACGGATTCTGCAGCAGCAACATCTAAGTCCAGTTCTACCTCAATTTCTATCATAGAAGATATCTGAAATTTGCAAACCATGATTACAACCCTAATGTGCAAATACTTTCATATAATCAGAAATAGGTGCTCGTTTTGAATGGATAACATACCCTGGCATAGCTCTCAATTAGTTCTATCCGATTCTTGAGTGAAGTCTCCAATCCTTCACGCACCTTTTTCACTCTACTTCTTCTAGCACTAAATGATGAAATGGTAATAAAACCATTAACAAAACAATAAGGAAATTATCATATCCCTTAATATGCCTGTTGATATCATGGTAGAGAAAAGGAATATGATGATAAAGATAAAGAATGCCTACCGATAAGAAGGTTCTCCAACAGCATAAATTTTGTTCTCCAACTGGCACATTCGAGCAAGCATCCAAACCTGTATATACCAGTATATTTATTACCATGGAGCAGTAAAAAAAAAAAAAAAAAATTCAAGTGGGAAGAAATGATTCCAGCATTTAAACTTTGTTCAGGAACAAATAACCATTAAGTTCATCAGTTTCCCAGGATATATAACCTCATTTTCAGCAGCCTTCTTTAACTCCTTGATGCGAGACTGAAGTACATCATACTGGGATAATAACTGCTGTCTTATGGTTGCGACATCCACTAGTCTCTGAGGAAGCTGGCTTGAAAAAACAGAGAAAATAACAAATTAACTTACTAGACTAAATTCAGAACAAGCACTATCAAATTTAGATTAAAAAAAATCGGCCCTTCAAAGTTCAAACTGGAATTAGTTTAATTCTAAGGAGGAAAAGCAATGGAATATAAAGTAGGGGAATTATTTCCATCCAAAATTTCATTTTTACAATTCACCATCCAAACAATGCAAATTTTACAAATCACGAGCTCCAGTGGAATATTCTGGCAAGACATGACGGTGGTTGACAATTTCCCACAGAATAAATATTTTTCAATTTTTGTTTCATGAAGAAAAGAATTTTAGCTTCAAATAGTACAACAGTTATTGTTGGTGGAGTTGCAGGAATTGAAATGGCTGGAACATTGTTGGAATCTTCAATTGGACAGTGAATCGTGAAGAAAAAATCAATTGGATGAAACAGCATAGTGAGATGACTCTACTTTAATAAAGAGACCTGCCTTGTTAAGTTGAGGAAGGACAAGGTTGTTAAAAGTTGCACCCACAGCAACCGAAGAAACTGCAACAACTGTAATTAACTGAGGCAAGCTAGGGTCGAACAATCCAGAGGCAACATCACCAGTAGCAAACACAGCAAGAAAAGGAAATAAGAACGAAGGGTTCAGCAGAGATTTGTTAGCTTCTTTAGAGGGAGCTCTTAGTACTAAAGATTCTCGACCGTCCCTATGATTTGTCAAACACATAGGCTCCCCAGGGTAGAAATTTGGAACTCTTGCACTAAATTTAAGAGGACCGACTTCTCTGTAAGCACTAATGGGAGCTGCTACAGCAACGGTTACTCTTTCTCCTTGCTGAGCTGGGAGATCAACTGTTTCGCTAGCAAAACGGTATGTTCTTGCCATGCCCGATGGCGTTTCAACCTACAGAGAGAAAGGATGATTGATTTAATGATAACATAGACATAGGTGTTCATAAATCAGAACAGGTGAATTTTGTATTGGAATTTAAAGTAAAGGAAAGATTAATTATCCAGAATGTGGAATTTAAAACTTGAGAAAATAGTGATGTTGATATTGCCACCAAGATCACGAAGTGGAACTTAAAATAGATATGAGTAGTGCTTGCAAACTCTGAAAAAAAAAAAGAGAACTTTTGTGTTTTTTGCTTTGTTTCATCACTTGAGTGTTTGGAAATCAACTTCTACTCATTTTAGCAGAACAACCTAAAAGCTGGGAGCACCCAAGGACTAAATTTAAACTTCAGCTTCTAGCTTCTAGTTTAATTTCGTATATAAAGGGCAATTTGTTTTATTGTAATAAGTGCTTCACAACTTTGTTTTTTGATCACTCAATTACTTTTGTATGATCGTCTCACCTTTTCTCCAAAAACTCCTCAATTTTACAAGTCAGATATTTTACAAATTTAGCTTTTACTTTAACTTCTACATTATAGATGAAAATATAGAAATTGAAACTTGGGATGGAAAAGAATCATATATAAAAATATGTACCACAATGGAGTGAACTGCAGCTGGAATGTTTTGCTTCATTATTTGCAGGAATTGTAGGCCCCGCTTCCATGCAGGAACATCCATGCTGCGTTTCGGCAGGAGGAGATCCTTAGAACAAGTGAATATGCCAGGATCAACAACCATAAACATTTGTACTCTTCTATTTTCGACTGAAAAACAAAATATGAAATAATAGGACACATTTTTTTCTTGCTAAGATGGATACAGATGTTTGAATCAGCTAGAAAAGCTACTTCTGCATCAAGACCCAATTACATTCAAATGGAGATGAAAATAATGTACCTGATTTCTTCTGATTCTATAGTAAGGATGTTGCCTGAAATTAGTTCATACTGGTAGCGGCACTTTGAGCACGACACAAGCTGTAGATTTCAGTCCCCATATTAGTAACTAGAATGAAAACTACCATAATGTGCCAAAAGAAAGAAAAACTGGAGCACAATCATGTTATGAATATTCGCTTGGAAATAATCAAATAATCATAGGCCTAGTATTTATTCAGTAGATTCAAGATTATATGGACATGCCTGAATGCCTTGCTGTGGTTGAGCAACAGCAATAGCTATCATACAACTTGGGCATCTCACAACCTTACCAAAAGGAACCTACAAAAATACAATCCGCTTCATTAATAAAAAATATTAGGCATAAACATCCATAATTTATACCCGCATTATACAAGGATGATGAATATGATAATAATACCTCTTCACCAGGAGAAACACCGACTCGGCAAACACAGTCAATCATCCTAAGAGCATCTGAAACTCTTAATGATGCTGCAAGACCCTTCACTAACAATGTATAAGTATCTACATCCGGCCTCGACCACTTCCATCTCTCCACTCCTGAACCTGAGTGAATATACAAACCACAAGTGGTGAAATTTTCAAGAAAAAGGTGAGACCGAAATAAGCAAATATTGGATTCATAAGAAAATTGACGCGAAAAAACAGAAGCAAAGGAAGGAAACATGCTGAAACCCATCTACTACATGGATACCAAAACTCACTCGAAATCCTAAATTCGAAGAAGTAAAACAAATAATAGTAAATTAACCAAGAAAAGAACAAAATATCCTTCAAAGTAGCAGCGTTTTGGTTATGACTCCTCATTCAATCAGTTCCCACAAGTTCATGTTTACTAAGAAGAATTACAATAAGCACACAGAAATACGACTGATCATCTTTATAACTCCTCAAATTCCACGGCCATGATCACACACACATATAAACACAGGGCGGATCATTCAAAGAGCTTAAGCTTATGTACCAGAGTCGAAGCTGGAGCGCATGGCGGAGAACACAGAGAGCGCCAACTCCGCATTGCCGCGCTCAAGCGCCGCCGAGATAATCAACCGACAATCAGGAGCACTCACAACGCCGCCATTCCTCCGTCGCTCTTCGGAGACCAACATCAACACCTCCGCTGCATCTCTGACGGAAGAAACCCGACGCAACAGTTCATCATCGAAGAGCTCCGACGCCAGCCTCCCCTCCTCCGGCGACGACGACACCTGATTCTTCGCCGCCGCAACAAAATTCCTGGAAACGGGAGAACCAGAAAAAGACGGAGGGTGATTGACCTTGGCGGGGAGAAGGAAGCAATAATGGCGGTGCTTGAGGGGGCGGGAAATGGGGAGGCGGAGCAGAGGAGAGGCGCAGTAGCACGAGTGAAGATTCATGTGTTTTTGCTTTTGTTATCAGAAATTTGTGCAGAAAAAATGGTGGATTGGGAGAAGCATGACCATAGAAGTGGAGCAGTGAAGTCTGTTAGAGATGAGGAACGAGATGGTGGATTGGGAGAAGCATGGGCATAGAAGTGGAGCAGTGAAGTCTGTTAGAGATGAGGAACGAGAGGTTGTGAGGAAGACGGTAACAAGTAGCAGTAGAAAATGTAGGACCGGAAAGATAAAATGACTAAGTTGAGGGGGCAAAAGATAAAATGACTAAGTTGTGGGGCGCAAAAGATAAAATAAAAAAAAATTGGAGGTGCGGGGAATCGAACCCCGTGCCTCTCGCATGCGAAGCGAGCGCTCTACCATATGAGCTACACCCCCATGTTGTTGATAAGGAACTATAGTATTAATTATATAACAATTAATAGTAGATTGCTAAAGCATTAAAATTTTTTCCTGCTTTCAACTTTTTTGCCTCCTCCAAAGTCAATTTAACTACTGCAAATTTTTACGACTCTTAACGGCTACGTAAAATTACAAACCCTCCCCTACTAAACCATAAGAAAATGTTGTACAATACCAATTGAGGTAAAGAGACATTGTTGTCGCAAAGAATATCTAGAAACGGCATAAAATGCTCTAATGTCTTTGAGCTCAGAAAGTTCACAACAAAAGCACGAACATTTTTCCAGCAGAATTAGTAGCAAAGACGGTTTCTTGCCCACGGCACTGTAGGCCGACCGCCTCTCCTCATTCCGCTGTTCTGTTGACGAGATGAGGCCCTTATTCTTTGCTCCTTCATGTTAGCAAAACGCGAGTCCAATGTTTGAGGCTTCTGCTTATCCACTACATTGGCTTGTTGCAACGGCTTCTGCACATGAACAATAGCATCACTGTTATACTGAAGCAGAATAACCAAATCCAGAGCTCATTCCGGTTAGAGTCAAATTGGCTCATTTTGAAAAGCCCAAAATAACTTGATACGTTAGTTCTGCAAGGGTCCGAATGTCATTATGTTCTATCTCTAGATACTGCTCTTTTCTATTGATAACTGATTGTTCCACAGCTAGAGTTCATCAATGACAAAAAGTATATGATGCTTGATCAATTACTCAGCATTGGATATTCGATGATACCTTAATAGTAAAGCCACCTCCATTTGCAACAACCTTTTGCATAGTTGGGGCCCTAAACCTGCACCAATGTAAAACGAAATTGGATTGGAGATCTATATAAATATGCCGATCAAAATAATACTGGCCAGGAAATTAAAGCCACAGGAACATGGATACTGATATTGTCTGGCCTTGAAATCTAATCAACCATCATCACCAAGAAGCAATGTGGAATGCTCACCATCGTCTTTTCTATTTATTTCGGAGTTTGTAAGCAACAAGGCAAAACAAACCAAACCAGTACAAAAGCGACGTTTGTTATCTCTTAATTCAATTAAAATCACTTTCCCCCAACAGGTAGAGAAATAAGCTTGACTAAGGTACTAAAAAGCCACCCCTCCACCGAAACAGCGGTTAGCTTGTCAAGTAAAAATAGGTTCAGCCCCAAAACACCACACACTTTGGCAGGGTTTTGCAAAAAACAACTTGCTTAGTCGCACCGCTTCAATGCGAGAAAAATCAAGATGACTAAATGAGCAAAAGTCGCTAAACAAACAGGCACGTATATCCTCCTCCAAATGTACTCCAACTAACCATGTTATGTGTAGGTTTGAAGTGCTCTATAAATAGACTCATATTTGAACCAGAACATAGGAGAAAGAATGCTCTGTATCCAATAAAATTTTCAACATGATTGACGAGCTTGGCAGCAGATGATAAGTTGCAGAAGAAAAATAGAGAAGCTAGAAGCTACCAAATTCCAGAGTATCATCCAAGAAATTAACAAGCCAATTTTTTTATTTTTTTTAGAGACGCAATGGGATGAACACTCAGTTCTTCGAAAAGGGACCACACACAGCTGAGCACAAGGGTTCTTGAAATGATTTTTAGAGCACAAAACCATACAGGGACCACCAAAATAGTAAAATGTGGTGTACTATCTTTATTCACAATTGAAACTTCCATGCATCAACCGTACCTACTATTCTCTACTGAAGAATTTCCATATGCATTCATCAAAAACCAAATTCTCCACTAATCTTAGCAGCACTATAATGGGTAAATAACTGCAGTTTTTGAGATATATGGGCACAAGCCAAAATGAATAAAGGAACATAATTACCTGCAACAAACCAAAAAAAATCCATTTACCCACGACCACAGACTCAAGTAAGCTAGCCATTTCAACTATTTTTGACATCTTCAGAAAAATCATAATGTGCAATTAAGGACTGATTCCTAGAAAACCAAATTAAGTACCTTGGTTTGTTCACATTAACAGGCCTGCCTCGATTAAAACTTTTGTTCCGGATAGGAGCAACAGCAGCCCTTTTAGCAGCCTCAGTTGACAAAGCAAATTGGTTACTCTGAAAGTTTGACCGCCTTTGAGCAAGGGCCCCCTGCCAGAAGATATAAAGAAATCAATACTGAATATAACAGGCGTAGAAAGATGCTAACTAACACCTCAGGGCCACCATCCAGAGAGAGGTATTACAAATAGAATTGATTAATATTGTTAGAAATATGGTGGAGATTAGCTCCCAAAAAATAATATTGCATAACTAACGCCTTCTTACGCAACATACCTGTCTGAGAGATGATCTTGTGTTCATAAACCTTTGAGCTCTTAAAGATTTATCTTGAGCAGTAACGTTTGTGAATTTTTTACCCCGATTCTGCATCGCAATTTCAACCTATTTAGGAGATGTCCTAGACATAATTAGGCAGGCAGGCAAGCAAACCGGAAGAGTCAATCGAGTGCATCTTACCAAAACTTGTTGCCTCTTAGACTTCACATCATTAGTCTTTGACATTTTAATGATGTCATCTGTGCATTAAACAAGAAATGTATTAAAAGAAGAATTTTGATATGAATTGGCTCAAAATATAAGTTTTTTTTTCACACATACCTAATGTCATATCCATTTTCTTCTCAGTCAGAGCAATTGCTTCACTAGTCAGAGGTTTAGCAGCCATCTGAAAGAGAAGAAAGAAGGTCAAGCAAATCTATCGCATTAAGCCTGCAAAATCCCCAAGATTTTGACAACAAAACAGTAACGTGAAACAAGCAGAGAACATTTCCATGAAAAGTTATAAGATAGTATTTCCTTAGCAATAATATATATATTCTTTTCGAATATCGCATATCTTACTCTTATCCGACGAATTATTGTGGCATGGTTAACTCCCCTTAATAGATTTTATCAAAGGTAGAATTTCACAAGGGCTCTCAGTACCACCAATCAGAAAATCAATTCAACTACTCTCCCTCGGAAATTTTGAACGATATGAATCCACGGAACAATTGAATATACAAGATACACAACCAATCCAAAAACGAACGCTTTTTAGACAAAGCAACACCTGAAAATACTCAACTACGAAAGAAACAACAGAGAAGTAGGGAGAGGGGAAAAAAATTCAAAAGCTTTCAAGTTACTAGATAAAAGAGCCACAACACTAGTAAGTACATAATTCTATAACTTACAAAACAAACACAAGCGGAAGGGACTCCAGGTTCAGGGATACAAATTCCAACACTAACTATAAATAAAAACAACTGAATTTCCTTTTTATCCAGCACTTCACCACTAAAACAGAGAATTACACACTCTGTGAAGAACTGACCTCACAATCACCAGAATATAGCAACAACATAAATTACTATGCATATTACACGAATTAAGTACATGAATAAATCTAGGTAGTTCATACTTCATACGACCCAAGCCTCCGAACTACAACTTCATTCAAACAGAAAAAAGGGCCAAAAAGACGCACCTTTTAATGGATAAGCTATTGAACTCCCGAGGTGTTTGAAAAGTGAAAATTAACAAGGAAATTGAGGAGAGAGAGCTCGGCGATTAAACGAGCTGAGAAAGAGGCGATAGAAGTGTACTATTAGGGAGACGCTGAAATATATATGAATCTTGGCGGCCATGTGAGTCACTTCCAGTGATGGAACAAGTCGTTGAAGGCTGTAGCGCTTTCAGTTGTTTTTTGATTTTTTTTGGTAAGAGTAGCGCTTTCAGTTGGTTTTCGATAAGCAGTGAGCTCCGAAACTTGCGCACAAAGTTTGCAGTTTTTTTCTTTTTCTTTCTTTTTTTCTTTCCCACAAAAAGAAGGATGTTTTAGTTTTTACTTTGTAATAGTTATGAAGTCTCAAAATTAGTCATTGATTTTTATTTTTATTTTTATTTTTTTTAATACCACTTGTAAAAAATTTACATGTCTTTGTAAACTTTAAAAGTATTAATTTTGGAGCTTCGACTAATTAATTTTGTAATTTTAATTTATTTTCCACATTTTTTAGAATATTTAAAACATAGTTTCTAACTTTATTTCTCCAACTATTTTCAATAGACTTGAACATGCAACTGAAATGAGATTTAAATTCATAATTATGATTCAAATTTATAATTATGGATATATCCATTGGACTTGGTCTCTTTATTTTTTTTTTATTTAATTAATTTATTTTTCTCAGAGAACGTGTTAGTTGCTATTAAGTATTAACCCCACTTTTCTCTAACTTCACTTTTTTTCTTTTTATTTTTCTTTCTCATATTTTTTAATTTATATTTTAATTATTTTCTATTAATATACCATTATTAAATTTATATTAAGATGAACCACTTAATTTAATATATTAAAATAATAATGTATTTTTTTCTTTCCATATACGTCGAAAGTGCAGAATTACTAGTATAATTTAAATGAGACTCGAACTCATAACCTAAGTTCAAAGATACAAATACTTATCACTAAATTATTTAGTTGTCTAAAAAAACGATTTCAGCTTATTTGTAATAAAAGTAACCTAAATGAAATTCGAAACCATAATCCATGGCTTAAAAAATACAAATTAGTTCAAAATCGTTCGACTTTTACCAATTTTATTGACAAAATTAATATTCAAGTACCCATATTCAAAGAGCTTTGAAAAAAAAAAAAAAAACTTTAATCTTTCAAAAAAATCCAAATCACACAGACAGGGTTGGGGGCACTCAATTCATTGCCATGAAAGATACAAAACTATTTATATTGTCTGAAGTGGTAAAGTAGAAATGAGATAAATAATACATTATTGCCGCAAGGGATTGCAGCTGCTAGTAGCCGTGAAGTAGTGTTCTCAGTCTTACTCACCTAAAGGAAGCATTTTATTCCCCTTATTCAGCTTCCATCCAGATTCCGATCTCAACTCATGAGCTAAGTTTCAGACAATAATTTATGAAATAAAAGAAGAAGAAAAAATGTCTTCAGTTTTCACCATAGACCCACTTCTCAGCATTGCTTGTGTAATTAACCAGCTCCTCCGGTTTAAACCATAGTTTGATTTCATCCTTGGCAGTTTCGGGGCCATCGCTGCCGTGGATTATGTTTCTGGAAAAAGAACATTGATATTAGGACAAGTACAATAGCGGTAAAGTGAAACGCAAACCATATTCGGCAGCGAAAAACTAAGGTCTTGTAGGAATTGCACCTTCCAACTACAACGGCTAGATCTCCCCTGATGGTTCCGGGTTCTGATTTCTGAGGATCAGTGGCTCCGATGAGTTTACGGCCATACTTGATCACTCCTTCACCTTCCCAAACCTGTAGGAGTACAATGATGTATGTTATATTTACAATTTTGTGAAGATATATATAGAGCAGATTGGGAGTTGAGTTCTTCTAACCATGGCAAGCACTGGTCCAGAGCTAAGGAAATCGCACAACCCATTGAAGAAAGGTCTTTCACTGAGGTCATGATAATGCTTCTTAGCGAAGTCCTTTGAAGGAATCACAATCTTGATGGCAACGAGCTTGAAACCTTTTCGCTCGAAACGGGCAATAATTTCTGAAATCTGAAATCAACACAAGACTTTTGTCAGAATCTAGGTTTTGCTGTAGTATATTGGATTTAAATGTACACGGAGGGGATGAAGAAAGGAAAGATAAGACATTTTAGAATTAGTTTACTTTGCTATAAACGAATCCAATTGGTTTTGGTTATGGACATACAGACAATTAAATTACACAGTATAGTGTTTACTTTGACATTTTGGAGCAATGGGTATTTAGTGTGTCTTTCATGGGTTGTATACATTGGCAGGCTGGAATTATAATTTTATCCCTAAAGCATTTACATGTTGCCCGTTTGCCCACTTAAATGTGTTGGTAATTGTCTCAATCATAAAGGGCATAAATATAATTCCAATTAGCCCATTCAATTTGGGCTCTTTTACAACAAGATTTTGTAGTTGTTAAATAACCCATTTGACCCCCCTAGGGCCTGCGGGCAACAACAGGGCCCTGAGCCTAGTAAAGTAACCAAGCCAAACCAATGTTAAATATCAAAGTAAACTAATTCTAAACAGTGTATTAACAGTTAACAACAAATATCGCAATAAAAAGCCCAAGTGAAATCAGATATGTGCTGAAAGAATCCACGGTAGAAAAAGTTAGGCAGTTAATACCAGTCCTCTTTGTACTCCATCTGGCTTGATAGCAATGAAAGTTCGCTCCATCTAGAAAAAAGCAGAAAAATTGCAGCATTGAGTAACAGGAAACAATGAAACAAGCAACGATGGAACATGGTTAATAAGAGAAGACAGTATCAATGGAAGTACCTCGGCAGCATGCGCCTCCTGATCCTGAAGCATAACAGCTGTAGAACCAAGGAAAACGAAACTAAAATTAAATGAGAATTGAAACTTGCAAGATGCTCTTGTTTATTGCTTCAGAAACCAAGGATTCTATCCGCTAGTTCGATAATTTAAATAACATGCATGATGTGTTAGACTGAGATACATGCACATGACTAGTATGGAGGAAAATCTCACACAACACAAAAACAAACGACATATGGCTATATTTCAAAACAATGCGGCATATACAGGATGCAGATCATATCAAGACATTTATATGGGAAAAGTAGTTTCTTATACCCGCTGCTGGAATGGCCAGGGCACCAGTAATCCATGCCCTGGATGCATTTCCTGATTCAAATGCACCAAAAGAAGCTAGAGATGAGAGTCTCCCACGGGATGAAACTGCAGCTGCTGCAGCTAATGCTGGCCCCCCTGTAATCCAAAATCATTCTTAGTTTCTCAGTTTCTCTATCTGAGTAAGAATAAACAAAATCAGCATATACAAGTCTGATAATAGATGTCCCACTACTTTTCTTGATCATAATCGTTTTGAGGAGCTCATTTGATCTAACTTTGGGGAGTGTCAATTACCCTTAATTTCCAAAAACAGGACAAAATGTTGGAAGAAAAAAAGACCATATTATTGGATCCGATTAGCCTCTTTTAGACCAATCTCTTCAAGTCATATTAACACAAACAATAACATCCAAGGAAATTATCCAATCACATAAGACAATATCCGCTAAAAGTAAGGAAAAGGTCGAACATAACACCAAAGTATGTCTATTATCATTTCGATTTATACACTCCACGACGCAGATGAACAGATGAAACAAAATGAAGCTCAAATCAATAAAAAAACACAACTCCAACAGACATCTAAACACAAATCAAGCATTAGAAACGCATCATTCAAAAAATAATAATAACCATAATTCGTACAGCAGAAACGCATACGGTATTCAAACAAAAAGTCTAGATTTCACAAACTCTCTATCAAAAAATTATAAAAAGAACAAAACACCGTAAAATTACCGGAAAATGAACGAGAGGATTGCTTCGAAGTGGCAGAGAGCAAATTCCTGGCAGATCTGAAAATTTGAGTCCTCATTTTGGAACAAGGATTATCCTAGCTTATGGCTTTCAGTTTCAGTGCTATATATGGCTGTGAGAGAACTCAAAGTGATACTATGCTCGAATGAGTGAAAATGCACGGAGTGATGATGGCTTTTGATGTGGTTGTTCCGTTATCTAACACCGTGTTTGGTACAAAGCTGAAAAAAGCTAAAAAGCGTTAAAGCTTTTATATTCCTATTTCCACGTTCTTGATTATTTGGAAGGAAAAAAATACAGTAGACTCTGATATCTATGTAAGTGATTATATGGTTCTATTTTATTTTTTATATTTTGAGATTATTTTAGAAAGTAATTTTCATTTATTTTAGGAAGAAATAAGTTAATGTTTTGCTTTTATTTCTAACTTCTAGTCCTTTTTTAAATAAATAAGTTGAAGATATAAGGGTTTTTTTTTTTTTAAACTCTCCATGAGTTGAAAAAATATTAGTTTGCTCCCCATTTTCAAAATTATTTCAGTTCACTCTCCAGATGAGACTCATAATTTTAGTTTGCTCCCTATTTTTTACACCATATACGACATATCCCAAAAAATATACTGACATAATACGATTTAGTTACGTCATTCTTGAGTTTTTATACATGAACTGAAATAATTTTAAACATGGGGAGCAAACTAAAAATTGAGTCACATTTGGGGATTTATCCCACATTTAAATATCCATATAATTAGATTTTTCAAGTTAAATATTTGTTTAAACACATGAATTCGTTTGAGAAAAGAATAATTTCTCTCATTTTCAAATTTTCTTATGATTTTTAAAATATTTCGGATTGTCATTTATAGTTTATAAAAACTTTCAGATTATCATCTCGACTTTTATCATATCGGCTATTTAGGAGTTAATACGTATCACATTTTTGACGAAAAATAACAACGTATTAATACCAGAATAGCAGAGATGACAATATAAATTTTTTTATAAAATATATTAACAATTTGAAATAATTTAACAAATAATAATTTAAAATATTTAAAAACTCAAATAAAAAGTTGAAATAACAATCCCTGTATGTTGTTTTTTCATCTATTCGTTTAATAGAGGCAGACATTTTTGGATTTTCTAAACTCCAACCAAACAGGCCTTTAACAACACGCCTTTACAAGACAAATTATGATGAAATGAGTAATGACGGTGACCATTTCAAACCAACTGTCGTACTCCGTGCCATGATTGTTGTACATAATAGCTGCTGCTTCACGAATCCCGAGGAGAAGTTAGGGTTTGTTAATTTTATTTTATTTTAGGGCAAATTACATCCAACTACCCTGAGGTTTGCCCTAATTACGAATCAGTCTCTCTTTTTTCATTTATTACATATCAACCCCTAAAAACACTGTTTCAATTACATTTTAACACCTAAAGAGGGACTGATTTGTAATTGAATCAGTGTTTTTAGGGATTGATATGTAATAAATGAAAAAAAAAAGACTGCTTCGTAATTAGAACAAACCTCATGGTAGTTGAATGTAATTTTCCCTTTATTTTATAGGAAACCCTAGCCGAATTCTTGGGCTCAGAAAAGGTGTGCCCAATATCTCCCAAAAGTGTACAGCACGTTACAGTTCGGTCCCTAAAGTATCAATAAATGAGCTTTTTGCCCCATGTTTTGTGGGAATTTGCACATTTGCCTTTCTTTATGACCTAAGCTGAGAGGGAACAAGAGGAAAGATGCCACGGTAAAAGGCAAAGAATTTCAACGTTTTTGTCCTCCTTTAGGTGAAAGGATAAGAAACTTTAAGGCTATGAGACAAAACTCAAATTGCCAAAGCAAAGTAGCATGTATTTCCAGCTTGAAAATGGGATATGTACACAAGAATACCAAATACTAATATTGTCAAGATTCAAATTTTATTAATTCAACTCTAGAAATATGCACAGATTATTCATTTGAATAACTGAATTAACTTATGACTTTTCTGGATCTTTGAGGCCGTCAGAATCCGATGCCAATTTGCAGTCGGTCTGTAGTGCTGCCAACCACGAATCGATCTGAAAATCACGCACCAATATTTTGACATGGGCATGTCAGAATATGCCTAAAGGTTTTGCAGGAAAGCGCTATCTTAAGGGGTATTTATGCGGTGACGCATAAGATCAACTAGGGATAATTATACTAGCATACCTCGAGATTTGACATAACTACACAAACTTCCCTTAATGTTCCAAAATTCTACAAAAACTTCATTAGTCAGAGAATTTACATTACATCTAGATTTATCGGTATTGATGACATCATCTGCAAATTTTTTTAATGAATTTTAGTGAATACCCTATTTTGTTCATGCTACTTACAAGTGAATGATTTTAAATTCATGACTATAATAGCATGCGTTAGGCCAAACTTTAAGATATATATCAAGGGAAGTTTTTGTAATTTTTCAAACCTCAGAGGAAGTTTATGTAATCAGGTCAAACAGCAGGGTATGGCATTATTAATCCCTATCAAATAATAAGGCGTGTTTGGCTTACCAGTATCTTAGATGGACTTGAGCACTCATATCTTAGCCCGTGACGTGTTAAGATATAAAAGCAATACCGAGTTTCTTCATCTTCCCGTTTTAGGCAAGGGAGAGGACCAACTTCAACAACATCAGATAAGAGGGTGGAGTCCTGAGGACTTAAATCTGCATAAAACATAGTTTCACAATTAAAGGAATATTAAACACCGGTATTAAAATAGGCCTTGTGTACATGATATGCATTGACAATAAGGAACTTCACTACAATCATAAAGCTTACTTGAAAAGAAAATCAAATACAATGGCCATGAGAATCAAAAGCATTAGATTTAAAAGCAAGGGACAGTATAAATAAGATAACACAAACTCTTTTAATGGCAGAACTTATTGATAACCAAATCTTCTCTCACTATATAATCAGTTAATATTCAGAAGCATCGTATCAGTGCCAGACCAGTTAAGTGGACAAGCTAAAAGCATTCTTTCGGAAGCTTCTACAAGCATAATAAACATGATAGCAAGGAGTTAAAGAAAACCAGACACTAAATCAACTACCTGTGGCCACCATATACAAATAGATACAAGATCCTTGAAGAACAACAAAGCGTGGAAGCCAATCATCAACTTCAGTATCATCAATAGGAGGCTCCTCTCCTGGTAACGCTGCCCATCTCTTAAAACAGAAATGAAAAGGAAAAACAAAATAAGAGACTAAATGAAACAGATACAATAAAAATATCCAGAAGACAACAAAGGAAAAGGAAAAATAAAGAAAAATCAATCATACCGTTCTTAGGAAAAGATAGCCTGATAAACGAGCAGATCTCAATACTTCATCAATATGCTCCAACCTAGGGCAATGTAATATTTTATAGTTATGTTTGGTATCTTGATAACATGGGTTGTACAAAGTTAAAATAAAGAGAGAAGCATTGCTTACTGAGCTTTATAGTGTGACTCTCTTTCTTCTAAAGAAGCTATTTCTGAACGAAGAGATTCAACTTCCACAACACTTAGCACAACCTGCAAAGTTATATCAGTTTTAGTTATGATAAAATTGAAAACCATACTTTCAGCTAATTTGCAGATATGGGAAAGGGATTGTTATATCTACCTTTTCCTGACCATTTGCACCTAATCTCCAATTCAACCCCTTTAAGTTAAATAAGTTCAACATTGATGCAACACTTTTCAATCTTCTCCGAGCAGAGTTATGGCTATGAGACCTAAGCTAAAGCAAACACAACAACAATCAATTTTAGGTCAAAATGGATCAATCCATTCTCTTTTACCAGAGTTCCTAAACAACAAACACCTTAAATTAGTAGCAGGAGATGTATGGCTTGGAACAGAGTCTGAATCAGATGTTGATACTAGAAAATAATCAGGAAATACTTGTATTCCTCGAGGACAATCGCCCATGAAGATTAACTCCACTTTTAAGAACCTATAAAAAATCAGATAGAAACAATAAATTTATGAGAACAATGGACAACACCAATATCCAAAATTTGCATTCGTTTTGTATCAACAACGACCATAATCTAAAGATTAATAGAAATATTGAGCTAACAGTAACCAAAGGGTCTCGATTAATCCCACACCCTTCCAAATTCATACTCCTACATAATCTAAAAAATGTGTTATCTATCGTGTTTAACAAAACCCCAAAGCAAACCAATGAATTGTAGATCAAATACTTGCCTCTCCACCCTGCTAAAACTACTAAAATAATCTTACAATTCTGCCCTCAGCTTAAAAATTTCCCTTGCAGAAACCCTCCATTAATTAGGAAGCTTACACGAGAAAGGAAAAGGGGGGAATTGCAGCCAGCAGTAGATTCATCAATAGAAACAAAACAATTACACATGATCTTGACAAAAGCTTCGTTAACCCCAGCTGAATCTTCCTAAAAAACAATCAATTAACGGTCTTACCTATAACAAACAAAAACACACACAGATTACAGAAATTACTACGATGTCTTCGGATTAAACAGACCGACGACTTCAGCTTAAAACCGTGAGCTAAGAAATAAAAATCATAACAAAAAAATAAAATTAATTACAACCATACAGTGAAGATAAGAGTTGAAAAGGGAAAAGAGTTCTAACCTTTACTCCGCAGATGATTATCTTGCACGGATGAAGAACAAGATGGAGCGGAGAAATTCCTTGTGTTCTCTGAAAGTAGTTGACATGGAGGAGAAAACTTGTTGATAGATGTGGCCGGTGGAGGTTGCATAATGACGATTTTACCCCTTGTTTTATTAGCGAAGGAGTGTTGTGTAGCTGGGATTTCTCTGGACCATATTGTAAACTCAAGTTACTCAACTTCCGTTTGTTTATGACGCGTTTGGCTGCTTCCGGAATTGGCATATTTATCTGTCCTTAAATATCAGGGCAACCAAAGGCATGACTTTGAAGAAGATAATGATTAAGGCTAATTGTTATCTTTAACTAATTAGCTCCATGATTAAATATTTTTAGTATTATGATTTTCTTTTTATGTATTGTCTTGATGATAACTAAAAATATAAATTTTAAGTTATTTCTTATCCTTTGTTCTTTCTGTCTTAATGTGAATTTCCAAATTTTTTTCATTTAATAAAATTGAACTGTTTTATGAGAAATTCTAACTCAATCTCGATTTTATCGTACCCAAATAATTAAAATGACAAGTTTATAACCCTTGTAATTTGATTTGTTATTCTTCCTAAATTTTATGTCAACCACACGAGAAGTGTATAATACTCGTTTCATCATTGTACCAGTTTAACGAAACCAAACTCAAATTAGGCTGCACTTTAATAGTTACCCAATTATTATTGATGAGTAGAGTTTTATAATTGAGTGATTTTATTCACAACAATTTCCGGAGCATAACAATTTTAAGAACACAGTACACACATTAAGTATGTTGCCAAGGCTATTAATGTGATGGTAAATTGGGAAGGTTGGTGGCTCATTAATATATGCTTTATACAACCAATTAAGTTTCTAGCTTAATTACACTTTTCCACTAAATTTATAAAAAAATTTAAACTTTATTTCAAATTTACTGTGTCTAAGTTTACTCTTTATCATTATAATATTTTAATTCGCTACTATTTGGTTGAATTTGTCCTCTTTGTCCATTTTTTACTGTGTGTATCTAATACGGATCAGTTACATTAAACTAATAAGAAATATTATACACTTTTATCACCAAAATCACCTTTTCAATTTTTACAAACCCCAATCATGGAACTTTATTATATATTTTTATTTGTTATTGTCCTCATTAATTTTACTTAACCATCACACACCTCCAAAACAATAATTCTAAATTTGAATCTCTCTAAGCAATAAATTGGGACAAAGCGAAATGTTTTGGTTTGTAATGGTACAATTATAGACATTCAGTTATAAAGGGTGTCCCTACTTAAATGGAAAAATACAAAGTAACCCTAATTTTATAGGGATTCCAATTAGGCTATGTAAATTCTACTAACAAAACTTGTGAATGTACCGTGAAAATGTCACTATAATTATCAGATCATAATGTATTGAGTAGTGTTTTGTTATATGAATTTCGAAATAGAATGATCAGGAGTAGTAGAACATTCATAAAGTTTATCACTAACTCTACATTTATATGAATAATTTCGTAAGTTAGGAAGATCATAAACACTATTAACCTATAATGTATGGAAACTTCTAAAAATATCATTTTGTCGTGTTGTATTGTATCGGATACTTGTGTCCGACACTTATTAAATGAAAATTTTAAGAAAAAAATCGTGTCTTGTCGTTTTTGTATCGTTATGTCTGTATCTGTATATCATAGCTATTAACTCACAGTAGATTTTTGTTGCTAGTTGTGATGTGATTTTTAACAATAGTGAGGCGAAGAAATAAATATGAAAACAAACTAAATAAAATGGTCACTGATTTATTTGGTTGGTAGGACACAACTTAGCAAGTTGTATTATAGACTAACTAAATTTAAAAAAGAAACTAATCGCATGAGGTGAATATTTGCACGAGTTGTTGTAAGAAAGACACTTCTTCAAATTTATTTTATTATCAAAATTTAATACACCAGCCTCGTTCTCAAGACCATAGAAGTTGAATGACAAATAAAATAGATGGAAATCTTTAATATATGTAGATACGAGTTTGTTTGTGACCATTTAAAAAAATAAAATTGAGCTTTATTTAATTTTGCAAACTAACTGTCAATGAGGTATGTATTGTTAACTAAACATGGATTAAAAAATCTAATGTCTCATACAACAAGACATTTACTAATAATTATTTTGCAATTTGGAATGTGTTTTTTCCCTTATGATAATATGGGATGATCCAACATATTGTAGAAGAGCAGTAAGAAGATCAAAATCTACTTTCCCATAGCTCAAATTATATTTATGTTTACAATAAAAATATATTTTAAACTCGTTTAATCTCATTACATTCTTGAAATGATGTATCACAAATTTACTAAATCTTTACCGTGATTCATTTATTAATGTAGGTTGAATAAGAAATAGATTCCAACAACTACATCAAATTACAAATTAATGAAATTATTCCTTTTAATTAAATCTTAATCTTAATAACTGTCTCCAAAATATTCAACATAAAAGTAAGGTAATCCATCTGAAAAATACGATTTGTTAAATCATAAATGTAATTAAATTCCCTATCAAGGCACAACTCACAAGAGTACGCCCCCAATTCTTAACCCTCAAATAGCCACAGTGTAAATTAATCTCCGGAGTAAGGGCATTTATGTCATTTCAAGCCAGTTATCCGCGATACCCCAATACGAATCACATTTTTAATTTCGCAGCTAACAACAAAAACATCAAGACCGCCTCCGATCTCTCTCTCTCCCTCTCTCTCATTCTCTCTGTGTCGCAAAAATTTCCAATTTCTTCTTCACGTTTTCTATTTTGATTCTCCACAAATTTCTGATTAATTTTCTATTTTTCTAATCTTTTTACTCACACAAACAAATGCAGTTTAATAAATACAGAGAGACGTGTGCATAGATAGATTGGCCATTTTTGTTCCGCCGCAATCGAGCGATCTGAGGGTCAAACTCTGAAGTCTGCACACCGTCGATTTTCCGGTGAGGTATTTTTAAGGTTCCGATTGGGTTTTGGTTGTCGGGTTGGAATCGATTGAATCCGGAAGCTCATTGTTGGGGAAATTTTGAATTAGGGTTTCGGGTTTCTCGAGGGCTAAACTCCCTTTTTTGGCAGTTGTGGTGTTGAATAAACTCGCGTCGTTGTGGGATTTGGTTAATTTCGTCTGTCGGTGGCGTTTGCTTGATTTGGAATTCCCTTATTGTAGTTATTTGGGTGGGAGGAGTGTGAGGAGTAGGGGTTGGTGTTCGTGATTAATTAGGTTTATTTGGGCAGAGTAGAGATATGCCAAGGAGTTCGAGGCACAAATCGCACAAGCAGAGCAAGCACAGTTCAAGAGATTATTCAGACTCTGAAGAGGATGGGATAAAGATGAAGGAGAAGAGTAGTAAAGATGAGAATTCTGTTCGACTTCATCGGGAATCGGCATCTGGTGAAAAGCGTAAAATTTCATCCCAGTTCCGGGAAGGCAAGGACGGTAAAGATCTGAGTGGTCATGGGAATGGGGATGTCTTGGAGGAGTATGTTTCTTCCAAACGGAGGAAAGAGAAAACTGATGTCATTGTTGGTGGGGATCGGTGGAATGGGGGTGGAGATGAGAGAGGGGATAGTGATAGGAACGTGGAAAAGGAAATGCTCAAAGGGGAGGGCTTCAAAGTTGACAGCAAATTGAAGGAAAATAGCAGCAAAGGTGAGAACTTGAGAGTTGAGTCAAAGAGTAAGAGTAAGCGAAGTGATAGCGGGGTTGCTGGTGAGAGAAAAGAAGACAGTTTAGTATCTGTATTTTTGGAGAAAGAGGAGAGTAAGAGTAAAGGGGACTCCAAGAGGAAGTCCGAGAGGGATTCTTCTGGGCGTAAAGAAGGGAAGGAGTCAAAAGACAAGGATCGCAGATCAGACAAGGAGAAGAATGGAGGTCATGATAGTAAGAGTGGTGAAGCTGATTTGAAATTAGTGGATATAGATGTTGGAAAGAAGCAAGGGACACAGTTGGGGGATCTTACTGAGGACAGACAGGGAAAACGGGTCCGAGAAAATACTGGTAAGGTAACTTATTGATGGTGTTGACATTGGTGGCTGATAATTTCTCTTGTTTTCTGTTTTTTGATGGGATATAACTTCCCTTGTTGATGATATGCTGATAGTTTTGTTCTCTATGTTCTGTCCTGTGCAGCCAATGAACTGGGAACCTTTTCAGCTTTAATATTTAAGTTTCCAATTTCGTTCATCTAATAAAATATTAATCATTATTCTTTTAACAAGCTCTTTATTGAATCCACTGACTTCGAATGTGTGAGCAATTGCTTCTGAACGTGAAAAGCTTTCCAGACTTAATTATGATTAGATTTTGTTTTAGTAATTAGGAGATCAGTTGAGGAACTCGTCTCTGGTATTGGAGGGCCATGCACTGTTATGGAGATTCTAACCATGATAAAGTCTTACGGGTGCTTGTTACTTTACTAGTTGGCAGAAGGAAGCTGTAGGTTGACTGTGTCTCTCGACTGTTCTCAATTTCAATGCTCTCTAACTTGGCTGCAAACTTTTGGCAGATATAATTGTGTTGAACATTTGTATCTGTATGCTGGGTTTTTTCTAAGTTTTCGTTTGAGATTTGTTACCTTTTTATTTAGATTAGGCAAATGCTTCAGGTTAGATAATTCAAAAGGGTGCAACAGAAGCATCACATGAGATCAATTGGCTGTAAGTGTTTTTATACTTAAGAATGTTCTTATTACATGCCAATAGGTACTCGTCTTACTTAGAAATGTGGGTTACGGGTCAGTATCTTATTCTGTTTATTGGACGCCTCAATCTTGGATATTTTTGATTGTGGTTGATTTTTACGAGTGATTTGGTTGCTGTTCGTTTCGCTTTATTTTGGTTCTTTTCCTTCAATTTGGTGTAAGATTTCTGATTGTTGCAGTTTGATACAAAAGTGACCATACATTGGGTAATTTTACAATGGGTTATCGCAAGATGTTGCCTATAATATTTGATTGCTCATTTGTCAAGGGGATATGTTCATTCACTGCATTCCAGTACTTCTCTTGATTGTGCTATCTCGGCAAAGATCATATAGATTTCCTAATATGCAAGCTTTTCTAAATTTCTGCAGAGCGTAATTTACCGGATGAGTTGCGAAGTCCTGAACTAGATAAAGAAATTGAAAAGAGGATACGCAGGAAAACAGAAGGTTCAAGTGAAAGAGAGAAATATTACGATGATTCTAAAGAAGGCGAAGAGAGACGATTGTCCTCAAAAGGTGATCGTGCCAAGGATGTCAAATACAGAGATGATAAGCACAAGGATGGGGGTTATGCAGATAAGTATCAGGAAGATGACCATAGAGATGACAGGCGTAGGGATGATAAGTATCGGGAAGAAGCTGACAAGGATAGTAAACATCAGGATGATAAGTATCGGGAAGATGTTGAGAAAGATGGTAGGCGTAGAGATGATAGGCATCGTGAAGATGGTGATAGAGACAGTAGACGGAAAGATGAAAAACATCGTGATGATGGGGAGCGAGATAGCAGGCGTAAGGATGACAAGTATCGAGATGATAGGTACTATGAAGATTTTGATAGAGATGGTAGGCGTAAAGATGACCGATATCATGAAGACGATGACAAAGATGTTAGGCGCGGTGATGAAAGGTATCATGACGATGGAGATAGAGATGATAGGCGCAGGGACAGTAGTTACAGAGATGATGGTGAACGAGATAGGCACAAGGAAGATAAGTATCGAGAAGATATTGACAGAGACATCCGGCATAAGGATAGTAAGCAAGGGGATGGATTTGACAGAGAGAAGAGATCAAGAGATGGTAAGTATAGAGATGAACGTACCTCGAGAGACCGTTCCAGTGATAAGTATGATCTTAAGCGTTCTCGGGATGATGGTTATGTCGCTGATCATCATGCTAGAAAATCAAGTGCATATGATGATAGCCCACCACAAGATGATCGGACAGCCAGGTACCGAGATGATCAAGGTAGGAGGAGGGGTAATGACAAAGAGGACTATGGTGATAGTAAATCTCGAGGCCCGAAGGATCAGAGATCTGATGTTGAAAAGAAAAGTGGAAGTGGTTCTAGAATGGATTTGGCTACTGATAGAGTGAGATCCACTTCTAGAAATGCTGACACAGAACCTACATCTAGCCACAGTAGAAGGCGTAGTTCGCCCACGAGTTCTAGTGCTCCAAGGGATCACTATAGGTACTTGTGTACATGCATTGGCATCAATCACATTGCTTCATTTGGCTAAATTGATTTGACATTCTGCTGCAGATTTAGAAATTATTGCCTGCATATTATACAAACAAAATTGTTTATAATCTGGCACTCAACATGTATACTTCTACTGTAAGGGATTGCCTGATTGTTCGACATATGTGAACCGCCAACCCCACTCTTCTGTCCCCCAACAAAATGATATGCTTTAAGTTTTTGAGTGCTTGTTAATGAAACATAAATGTGAATCATAGCATACTGTTGAAAATGATGTCTTAAATTTATTTATTTAATATTTCATATCAAATTATGTTTTGTTGAAGGGCTTGTACTTTGAAGTTTGAGATGTTTGGAATCTTATGATTGTCACAAGTCCATTGATCAAGCATTGGCCTTTTTTTTTTTTCTTTTGCAATGAATTTTGGCACATCTATATATATCACATGCTAGTAGTGGCTGACCGTGCATGTTTCAATTGACTGTTTGGTTAATGCAAATGTGACTGTTGCAAGTTGAACTTTGAAGTTCTAGTTAGGATGGACTGATGGAGTGAAGTGTTTAAATGAATATTTTCATCTGTCTCACCCCTCTTTGGCATTTGAGTGCTGTTTTTCAAGATGTACTGAAGTTTGTAATTGGTCATTTGTGATCATATTCCATGGATGGACTGGGTACATTTTGAGTTCCATTTGTTTCTTCTTTTGCTTTTTGTGGTGAGATTTGAGGACGATTCATCTTGTAGGATGTTTGTTGGTGTAGTAGTTAAGAAGAGGGGCGTGTAGACCATAGTCTAATTGTTTGTTTTACGTACCACAATTTGTTCAGTTCTTGTTTGACTTGCTTTATATTGGGCTTGATGCTCTGTTGTTTTCCTTCCCCTTTATTTATACTCTTCTCTGTGTTGTTAAACAATATTTGAACTTTACGTGGGCCTGCTATTTTGTTCTTCTGCATAATCCAATAGTACAGGCTTAGTTGTAGATATAAATTGCTTGAATGATTACTATTGTGTCTTATACGAACTGCTACCTGCAAAGTGATGTTGACACATCTCATCAATGTTTTTCAGGGGCCTGAAGCAAGAAGAGTCCAAGTACAGAGATTACAATTATGAAGAGAGAGGTCGGCACACCTTAACTTCTACTAGAGATTATGCTGGCGGTGTGGAGAAGACATCTTCGTCTCGGTCTCTGGAGAAGCTTGGCCAAAAAGATGATGGCCATTTTGGAGATCAGTCTGCTGAAAGGCGTCTCAAGTCTGATATTCGGTCATCACCCTTGCAGCTAGTGGATAAATCTCCATCATCGAGTACTGATAGGAGACAGTTCAGTAGGCCGGGGCGGGGTATTGATGTTGAAGAATCGACCCAAAGAAGTGGTGGCTCTCGAGATTGGAAGGATTATTCTGGTAAGGAAGGTAGGGGAAACAGGGATTTGGGCATGGATTTACTTCCTGGTGAAGATCTTTCTCATGCTGATACAGATACTTTATCTGTTTCTTCACCTTTTGTGAGGAACAGCCATTTCTCTAGCAGTTCTAAGTCATTGCCACCTCCTCCACCCTTCAGGACAGGTGTCGATAGCCCCTTAATGATGAACTCAGCTGAAGATGAAGGCAGAAGTAAGTCTAATATCCGTCATAGGAGGATGGGTGATCCAAACATGGGAAGAATTCAAGGAAATGCTTGGAGAGGTGTTCCAGGCTGGCCTTCTCCTGTGGCAAATGGTTTCCTGCCTTTCCCACATGCTCCACCTCCTGTCGGTTTCCACTCTGTTATGCAGCCTTTTCCTGCTCCACCAATGTTTGGTGTCAGACCGTCAATGGAGTTAAACCATCCTTCTCCTTACCATATGCCTGATGCGGACAGGTTTTCTGGGCCTGGGCGCCCAATGGGATGGCGCAATCAGATGGATGATTCATGTCCTCCATTACATGCTTGGGACGCAAGTAATGCTGTCTTTGGAGATGATCCCCACAGTTATGGGAGATCAGATTGGGATCATTCCAGGAATCTTCCTGGTAATCGAGGTTGGGATACAAGTGCAGATTTGTGGAAAGGACCAAATAAACCTGCAAGTGTGGATTTACCATCTTCTGAAAAAGAGAATAACTCTATTAGAAGCGGAGATGAAACTTTTGGTGGTCAGTCTATTCAGCATGCCCAAAATGAGCATTCTGGAGCTGACCAGCAGGCAGATAGCACTGACATTAATCAGTCAGCAAAGAGCTTTGAAGAGAATGACATTCAAGCTCCCCTTGTTAGTCCTGATGTTACTGGTGATGCTTCTAAAATGTCGGCAAGGGATGATGTGCCCGTCTGCCATGTTTATCTCTCCAAGCTTGACATTTCTGCAGATCTTACTGAGCAGGAGTTGTTTGATAAGTGTACAGACGTTATTGATATGGATCAGAGCATATTTGATGCTGATGATTGCAAAATTTTATGTGTGGAGGTAAGGTTCCCTTTGCAATGTACTATGTCTTATTAGAATATTTAGGTTTTAACCGAGTTTGTTCTAATATTATTATCCCTTCCGCATGACAGGATTTAGAAGCCAGTATGTCATCTCGCGGACTTCTGAGCTATGCATTATTTGCATCTCCTGATGATTCTGTTTTCCAGGTATATCTGTTGTGAATGATGCATATGCACTTTTTGGTCAAAAGAAATATATTCTCATGTCATAGGTTCTACAACTTAATCCTTATGTTATGGATTGCTGCAGATTACTAATGAACCAATAAATTAGGAGCTACACATATGCACCAAATCCAGGGGCTTTTTAATGAGTGTCCTCGTTTGCATGTTTTTTTATCTAATAACTGTCAAGATTTTGTGATATGAGTAGTTGGAGAAATTTATCATCGAATTTCTTTGTTTAATAATTTTGGCATGGCTAGAGGGTCTTGGAAAAGATAAAAATACTCGTCCTTTATCCTTGTTACGCAGACTTTCCTATGTTAACCTCATGTATGTTGGGGCCAGTCAGTTGTTGCATAATTGTGGCCCACATTTTTCCTGATTTTGTTTTCCAAAGTGTTGTCCCCCGACCGTTCATAATTCTGTACTTGGTTTGAATTGTGTCATTGAATGAGCGAGTGTGACATGATAGATGGGCTTGTTCGTTGGTAACTTGCTTACTATTGTCATTTTTATGATTGTAGAAATCAATGTCCCTCTACAAGAGGCAGATACAAAACATTTGGGCTGAAGATGGTAAGAATCTCAAAGTCTTGAGTGAGTTTATTCCAAATTCTAATCAGGAGGACGAGAGCACGGAAGATGACAAAACCGAGAAGCACTTCACAGCAGACACTATGCCGGATGCTGACCGTTCTCTTCCAACCTTTGAAATTGAGGTAGATGCCAAGAATTCCGAAGAGTGTGCTGAAACCATACAACAGAAGGTTGATTCACCAGCTGCCACTATAACTGAAAATTCATCACAACCAGTTTCTAACATGGAGGTAAATTCTGTTGATGAAGAGAAGCCTTTGTTTGCAGAAAGTGTTGAAAAATCTGAAACTCCTTTACCTTCACCATCCGAGGTGAAGGATGTTAGTAAGAATGAGGAAGTGAAGTTGGTAGATGATACTAAATGTGGTCCAATGCTTCTTAATTCTGATATGTCCTCTGAGGCATCTGAGGCAATTATGCCAGAGTCAGTCGTGCTAAGTCGGATACATCATTCTCCTGAAAGTACACATTGAGACATTTTATTTTTCTCCGTTTTTGAAATGAACTTTTTCGTATTTCTTTTCGTTGTTTCTCTTATCATCTCTGTGGTTGCTGCTGCTTATCTAGTTGATGAATAAAATTCTCTGAGTTATTCTATGGTTTTCTCTTTCAAGTTTTGCTTTCTTGGTGGAGATATGCTGGGTACTGGGATTTTGGTGAGGAAAAGAACCAAGTAAAACAATTTTCTGACTTCAAATGAAAGTAGTTTGTTAATTTTCCTCACCAAAATTCAAGTCACCAAATTCTTTAGGCTCATCAGACCAGAATATCTGTGCTCTAAGATGTCTCAGGATGGACGTTGGCTCGTGAAGTCTTTTGTGATATCATATCAGGTACTCGTGCTGTTCTTTGTTTATTTTTCGTTGGAGATCAATTAAGGTATAAACGTGGTTTCTGGCGTGTCTTATTTCTTTTTTGGTCAGAAAAACGTGTCTTATTGTTTTGTCAATAATCAAAGTATCATTCCTACTATTTTGAGTATTTAATAAGTCCGTAAAAGAGGAAAAATCCCTCTGAAAAAAAAGTATATATTTTTTGATGAGGACAGGGTTTCTTATATCTTTTATATATTGTCACTCACATACACAAATATTTTCAATAATAATTTATCTCGTGTCCAAAAAATATATTTTGCGTCTTGTTGGGTAGTCAAATGCTTGTGCTGATTCAGATATGTATTGATTTCAAAATTAATGATCCATGATAACTTACAGTCTCCGGAATTATCGGAGATAGATGCTCAAATCATTAAAGTGTCAGAACTATCTTAGTTTGTATAATCTTTTTAATTATTAAAATAAAATCTTAGCTCCAATTCTAAAATTGAGTAGAGAGTGTTGACCAATGTTGAATCTGATAGTAATCGACTAATCGTTGGTGATAATTGATATTAATTATAGCCTAGTTTCTAGGGGTTGTCTATTATTAGGTGGGATTTGTACTGAAGTTATGTTAGGTCGATCCATACTTATCTGTATTAATTTTATTTAATTTAAAAATACGTATTTTTAAATCAACCATCATTTTGAGGTTCCTATTTTTTCTCTAACCAACTACATTAATTTAATATATTTATTTTAAATTGAAATATTATTTGCTATAATTCTTCTACTTTATCTCTAATAATTTATTAAAAAAATATAATCTATAATCGATAATCATTTTATAAAAACTTTTAAACTTCTATTTTTTCTCCAATCATTTTCTTTAATTTGAAAGTTCTACGCATTTTAATATTAAAAATTTTACACCAAAAAAAATATTAAATTTTAATAAAAAATATGCATGCAAAATATGTTGTTTGTGAATATATCATCTTATAATTGGTTTTCTCTAGTCCGATATAGAAATACCAAAATTTTATTAGATTCTCATAAATTATGTTTCTACTAAATAATTGCTAAATTTCTAATGAAATTTAATTTTTTATAAATTTAAAATACAATTATGTGTGTTTAGAAATGAAACAAACATAGAAAATTATTAGTTTCATGTAGAGTCAAATAATATCGACTGAATTGAATTATAAAATTGATCTTGATTTATATTAGTACAATCAATTTATTCTCCAAACAAGTTTAAAATGTTAACTTCATTTTACCACATGCATTGAATAAGTTTTATGTTTATATTATATGTGATTTTTAAAAAAAAAAATTAGAAAAAATTATAAGTTGATTATTATACATATAATCTTTTTATTATTGAAAAATATAGGATTATGTCAATTTAAAAAAGTGTGTCATATTAGTTTTGTACTTCAATATTAATAGTTATTTCAGAGATATAATGTTTCTAACTTAATATTATTTAATAAATAAATGATTTAATGTTTAATAATGAGGAATAAGATAAATGACGCTATATAATATTCGAACAACTACGAAATATATATTTATTTTAAATTTGATAATGTGAATTTATTTTAAGAAAATTAACATACATATATATATATATATATATATATATATATATATATATATACCTATGCACACACATGAAATCATGTATGTATAATATAATAGAGCAAAATTGACTTTTACACAATCATTTTTAACTGAATAAGAAATTATCAATTTAATACTAGTTCTATTTATTGTGAGAACTAAGTGATATTACTATATATATTAAAATAAATAATTATAAGTTATTATCATTTTTAAAAGGATATGAAATACTCAATTACATGTTAATTTCAATCAAGAATTTATTTGATATTAATTTCTTCTATATATATATATATATATATATATATATATATATATATGCATGTGTGCATCTATGTATGCATAAGTTAAATATGATTTTTAGCTCGGATGATGGAAGGTTTTTAAATTATTACATATGTTTATTTCATTCTAACTAGTTTAATACTTTAAATTAATTCATTGTGTTTTAAGTTTTAACTATATATATCAACAGGGGTTGGTCAAGTGATCTGAGGGTTCTTTCTCGAAGGCAAGGTCCCGGGTTCGAATCCCTTCGGCCACTTAGGGGGTGTGTGTGTTAAAAAAAAAAAAAAAAAAAAAAGTTTTAACTATATATTAAATTTACAACAATTATCACTACAAGAAAAACTTTTTTCCTAATGCTTATTTTGCCTACATTTACAAACCTGTAAGTACTAAATTTTCATTACTTTTTTTTGGATTAATTACAGACATCCCTCATCCTTTGGCCTTTAGTGTATTTTACCCCTTAACTTTTGAATTTAAAGTGATTGTCCCCCTTAACTTTTGAAAAATATCACATTAACCCCTTTTAACAAAGCAAATCTTACATAGCATATTTCAAATATATTGATATCATATGACGCTCGACGGACGGAGCTTTACAACGGTTTTTGACGGCCAATAGAGTCGATTGGGGTATGAGCTTTATTTGCTTTAGAGAGGTGAACGTGATGAAGGTGATTTTGAAGCTTCGGTAGCCGTGACGGAGTCGACAATTAAAATTTATTAAGAGGAGTTAAGTGTGATATTTTTTAAAAGTCAGGGGGGTAATTGCACTAATTCAAAATTTAAGGGGTATAAATAACACTAAAAACCAAAGAATGAGGGGTGCCCGGAATTAGCACTTTTTTGTGTAGTCTTAATAATTTATAAAAGACTACTGTATAAACTAAACTCGTAGAGAATAACTGATTATTGCTTACAAAAGTACAATTATAAGGAATAAAATTTTAAATAACTATGTTTTTAATCCAAACCGTAATCAATATTTCATTATTGCTTACACTTGTACAAATATAGTTAATAAATTTATTAAAAACACTATAGTTATAACTAAAATCGTAGTCCGTAAATAAAATTCCAAGTATATGTAACATATTATCAAAAACAACATATTTATTAATTATTATATATAGGTATAATTTAATCGATAATAATATTTATTAATAGTTGTTGAAAGAATTAAGCGAGAAGGTATAATTATAATTATTTTATATAAAATATATTTATTTATATTTATAATTTTAATCTATCAACTTAAAATAAGTTGGATCGTCTAATTTGGTCAAGTAAAATTTTAATTTAATTGCAAATTGTGAAATGAACAAAATTAAATTCCTAATCATGAAACGAACAGAATTAAATTGTCAAAATCGAAAATTTACAGAACCATGTCATCCAATCAATTGGCTAATTCCGACTACTAATTTGTTCGTGGCATCTCTTAACTTGATTGGGGATGTTGGTGTGACGTAATTTTATTGTGCCACATCAAATACTTGGATTATTAATAAATTAAATTTAGCATAAATAAAAATAGATTCATTTAAAAATTAAAAAGATTTTAATAGTTATAAAATAATGTCCGAATATGATTAAGAAAGTTAAGATAAATTATTTAATGCACAATTTTATATTATTTAATCCTGATTATTTAATATTTAATAAAAAATAGATTAATTAATTTCTAAGTTAATTAACGTGTTTCAAAAAGACGGAATTTAAGAGGAAAAAAATTAGATGAAAATCCCAACGTATATGAATAAAAAATAACTATATATTTTAAATCAAATAAGATATACAAAATTATCGAATGGTTCTATAAATAAATTTAAAATTTTATTTATGTATTTTCATATAAAAATTAATTCAAGAAAAATATATAAATAATAAAATAAGAGTCGATTATTAATATTTTAGTATATGAAGCACATAAGGTGGGTGTAGAAAAAATATTTTATTATTACTTTAAATAAATTATTGATTATTATTCTATTTTAATTTTATTTATCTAATTTTTTAACATATATGTGTAGTTGTGTATTTAAAAAATAAAATGAAAATTTATTAAAAAATACAAAGAATAATAAAATATAATTAAAATGGATGTCATACTGTAGCTTATATTCTCTCGAATTAAACAAAATAAATTTTAATTTTGAAAAACTTACTAATTTATTAAAAATTTACGTTAAAAATACAAGTGATTTTTTTAAAATAAAATATAAAAGAGAAGGTGGGGTGATTGCATATGTACAATTTAATTACATAATACTCAAAATTTATAAAAAATTAATATAGTATAATCTTGTACAGACTGACCTCATGTGAGGTCAGTACAGATTGAACTTTTTTTAGACATCCCCTAGTTTCTAACAATAATATTTTGTTTAATACTAACAAAATAGTTAATATATTAATTTCCTGCATTGCCCCTGGTTCTTGGTTTCCTTTTTTATCTGTGAATTACATTAAAAATTTACAACAACGTTTCAAGGGGAGTTTTGAGAAAACTCCCTATGGGTTGAAAAATTTTTAGTTCGCTCCTCAGGTCCAAAAAATTTTTAGTTCACACCCCAATTCACATGCATAATTTGAGTTAGCTCCCCAATTTTGGGGGTAGATACCACATATGACGATTTAGATACACCATATGACGAATTAGGTACACGATTTTGCATGTTTAATAAAACTCAAGAATTGTATACCTAAATCGTCATATGGTGTATCTAAATCGCCATATGTGGTATCTGCCCCCAAAATTGGGGAGTTAACTCAAATTATGCATGTGAATTGGGGAGTGAACTAAAATTTTTTTAGACCTGAGAAGCAAACTAAAAATTGACTATACAATTAGGGAGTTTTCTCAAATTACCCCACGTTTGAACCTAGTACCAAATGAGGTAAAATATATAGACATTAGGGGAATTTCTTCTATGGGCCGGTGTGTGGCCCAATTTCTATATTTGGCTTTTTCTTTTTTTTAAAAAAAAAGTCCCACTTCTTTCTTTGCCTTTTTTAAAATTCGATAAATCTCACAAAACATTATAAATATAATATTTGTGGCACAATAAAATATAATTTTTTTAACAATATTTTTTATTTTTATTTCTAAGTTTAATGTAGTAAAATATTATACATCTATGATGTTATTACTAAATTTAATGTAATAATTGTTATATATTTATCATAGATTAAGTAAAGTGAACTAATTTGGCTATTTTTAAATATTTGATTATAGAAAATTTATAATCTTTTACCAAATATGTTCTATTTATAATGTTGTGTGTCTATTATCATACTTAATTTTAAAAAAAAGAAAAGAAAAAAGAAACATAATATTTTATTTTATATTTATATTTTTAAATTTATTACATTAAACTTAAAAATAAGAATAGAAATATTGATAAAAACCCATGTCTTTTTTTTTTTTTTTGTTTATATCAATATTTTTTTGTGTGTTCGTCAAACTTAAACGATACAAAAAATTTGAAAAAAGAAATAAAAAGTCAGAGAAAAGGTTTTAAGGAAATAAAAAACAAAAAGGCAAAAGAAAAGTGGCATATTCAAATAGGGTTGGTGGAATTAGTGATACATTTTTTTTAAGGATTTTTTTTTTTATCATTCGAACTTTGCCTCTTTTTGCAATTTACCATCTCAATAAACTTTCATTGCAAACTGTCATTCAATCTTTGCATTTGTAATATACCGTCATGTAAACTTTTTCTTTTTTTATGGTTTTGGAGAAAATACAACCGACGTGCATGTTTTATAAACATGTCACATGTCATTTTTTTTAGTGAAAACCACTAAAAAAAAGTTTCAATGATGGTATATTACAAATACAAATATTAGATGGCGGTTTATAATCAAAGTTTGTTGGGATGACAAATTGTAAAAAAAAACGCAAAGTTTGGATGACAATTTTTTTTTCCTTTTTTTAATTAAAAAAAAGTTGGGTGTAGGAATTGAGGCCCACACCCGACTCATATAAGAATTTCCCGTGATGTATTTGGTTGAATGTATCCACTTGCAACCAAATCGTCGAATATTTCTCTAAGTTATTATAGTTTGTAAAAGATAATGGATGGAAGAATTGTTTTGTGTATCGCATAATATGTTGTTTTACAACATGTACAAATGGACTATATATACAACAAGTCATAAACCCTAAAAGTAAAGAAAAGAAACAACATACAAAAGGCAAAATAATCAATCAAGCCCCAAGATCTGCCTGGAATCTAGGAAAGTTGACTTGCCCTATTTACAAGATATACTCCAATACACCCCCTCAAGTTGGTGCATGGAGATTAGAAATGCCCAACTTGGCTAGTAACTCAAGAAATCGATCATATCTAAGTGCCTTAGTAAATATGTCTGCCAACTGATTACGAGTGGAAATGGAATGTGTGGTGATAGTTCCAGATTGAACGTGTTGTCGAATGAAGTGACTATCGATCTCAACATGCTTTGTTCGCTAATGAAAAAGGGGATTGGCTTCAATATGAAGAGCCGCTCGGTTGTCACAAAAGAGATCAACGGGTTTGAAATGTTTCACCCCTAAATCTCGTAGTAACCTCAAGAGCCAAATGATTTCACTAGTGGTACCAGCCATAACTCGATACTCTGCCTCAACTGAAGACCGAGATACCACAATTTGTTTCTTCGACCTCCATAATATGGGCGAAGAACCAAGGAAAATAATGTAACGACTGTTAGATCAACGGGTGGTAGGACATCCTACACAATCCGCATCACAATACGCTTGCAAGGATAAAGTGCCAGTGGAAGGAAGTAGGATACCTTGGCTGGGGTTCCTCTGCATCAAGGTGGGGTTGACAAGGTGCATGCATGAACTGACTAAGGATGTGCACCGCATAGCTAATGTCCGGTCGGGTGATGGTGAGATATAATAATCTTCCAACCAAACGACGACACTGTCCAGGATCATTGCAAGGTTCACCAGAATCAACTGAAAGTTTGTGCTGTTGTTCCATTGAAGAAGTGGCTAGTTTACAGCCGGTGTTAGGAATAGTGCCCTAGAAAGCCGATTCGACGTAATCTGCTTTGGGACTTTTCTTGTATCACAGACAATCTTTGAATAATATACGATTGATTATAGGCAAACACTTCTTTATATGCCAATACGTGTTTTGTGTGTTTCCATTACGTGCGCATGTATGAGAACTCCCCTAATCCTGATGACTTTAGGACTCTACCATTTAGGTGAAATGGTTCATGAAACGAGCCCTATATCACATAAGTCATGATTAGTAAAATACTCCAAGCCGATGAGTCCTACAGACAGTGGAAGTGTCAACCTGACTCCTCTAAGGCTTGCTTGTGGGATCACGCCCTTAAGAAGGACCACCTTGTTTCATGGAGGTGCAAAGTGTATAGTTGATACGTGCGTGATACATGAGGGTGCTTACTTTAATAAGTAAGTTCACTGAGGCGCCCCGTGTGAGAACATTCCTAAATGGGAAAGGAAGTTTCTATTTCAGGAAATGGAAACTTCCAGATTAGGAAATATCTCACGAGTCATTGATGTGATTAATTGATCCTTAGACTTGAGGTTCCTTGTCACTTTATGAGTTAACTCTGTAGTCTTAGGTATAAGCTTTAAAGGGCGTCGCCTTAGACAACTGATTCAAGGCTTATGCTGGGGCTGCACAAGTGATTCATGAAAGTGAATGAGAATCAAGATAGGACCTACACTTGCATTTGCAAGGTGATCTCTTATTGTGTAAGTCATTCATATGCCATATGGAGTCCTTGGCCAAGGCAGTAGATCAAGACATCAAGAAAAGGGTTTCTTGGATTGAGATCAAATGGATATGAAATGCACTTAGCTTTAAGACCGGATTATTAGGGTTCTGATTATTCCCTTGCCCTAGATCTTGGTTGAGAGATAGTAAGTAGGAGGATTGTATCTCACATGATTCAATGACTTAAAGGTTCTGTCGAATCCGAACATTCCAATTCAGCTAGGGATTAAACACCTGTTGCTAGACTATGGTCGTTTAATCTGTGGACTGATTAATTAATTAGTGAATTAATTAATTGGGGTCACTGCTAATTGAATTGAGAACCTAGAGGGTCACACACAACAACTTGGTTACATGAGTTGAGGCTTGAAAATGATTAAACGAGTTAATCGGGCCAAGAGGGTTCCACACGTGTGAAATCACACGTGTGGCTCACGTGAGTGACACGTGTCACTGTGACACGTGTCACACACGTGTGTATATATATATTATATATATATATTAAATAATTAATTAGTTAATTATTTAATAGACTTTGGTTTAATTTTGAATTAAAAAGAAAGTCTAATTTTGGAGAAAATAATCTAGTTAATTAATTATGAATTAATTAATTAGATAAAATAAGTTATTTATTTTTATAATAAATAAAGTATAAAATTATCCAAAAATAGTTTGTATATTTTTAGCTCTCTTAAAAGTTGACTAGAATTAGAATTCAAAGTCAAAGTTGGAAAATACTTGATGATCAAGTAATAGGAGAGAGAGGAACCAAATCCTTTCCCAACTAGGATTTGGATCGGCACCCTCTCTCTATAAATAGGGGAGCTCGAGCTCCTTATGGAGCGAATAGACAATTCTTGGTTCATGTGTTGAACACCTTCCTTTCTCCAAGATTAAATAAAACCCTAGGTTAAGCCTAAACACTAACTAGAGAACTAGCATCCTTACTAGTTAGATTGTAGCCAAGTTGGTGGACTATCTCTAGAGACTTCAAGTTAGAAGTTTTGAAGATTCGAGCTTTACCAAAAGTGGGGATTAAGCAAAACGATCAGAAGGGATGATGAAACGGTTCTGAACCCAACAGAAAACGAGTGAAAAAATCGAACCAAAGAAGATGGCGAAAACCGTTCGTCCATATCCTGAAAGATGAGTTTTTTTCACGAGGGTTTTATGGCTGGCAGATTTCTACTTTCGCAAAACTGGTTTTCGAAGGGAGTTTCAATCATGCCTTTCTCGCTTCATGTTTCTTTCTTTATGTTATATTGTTAAGAACTTCCCTAACATGATTTGAATCTAGGTTGGTGTGGATTGTTATCCCGACAATGGATTCTGAAGTAGAAAGAGACTTTCGAGGGACGGGTTGTCAAGCCGCGAGAAGAGCGTTCTTGGGTGGCTTGAAACGCTTCAAGAAAGAATAAAAGAAAAGTAAGTTTTCTATCTCTACGAATTTGGTTACACGATTGCGAGTCCAAGATCCTTTTGTTGGAAATTTTTTTAAATTCCGCTGCTTTTTGATTCGTGTTTTCCAACAGCCGGTACTTCCAGCATCTGCCAAGATGTCGAGAACATACTTGCCTTGACTCAACGTAATCCCTTTCGAAGAGCGAACAACCTCAATTCAAGGAAACATTTCAACTTTCCCAAGTCCTTGATCTGGAACTTATTTTCCAGATACCGCTTCAAGTTAGCAATGTGACTGAAATTTGTTCATGTGATGATTACATCGTCCACATAGATGGGGACGATAATGAAGGATCTATTCTTGTGAGAAAATGTGAACAAGGAATGGTCTGCATCGGATTGCTGAAAACCGATGTTGACAAGTGAGATAGTAAACTTCTGGTACCAGTTCCGGGAGGCTTGACGAAGACCTTAAAGCGACTTACTCAATCTGCAAACTCTTTGCTCCCCCTGTTTAGCAAATCCTTGAGGAATCTTCATATATACTTCCTCATTAAGGTCCCCGTGCAAAAAGGCATTGTTCACATCGAGTTGGTGAAGATACCAACCCTTAATTGAGGCTAGGGCCAACAAGCACCGAACAATAACCAGCTTAGCAACCAGTGCAAAAGTCTCATGAAAATCAATGTCTTCAACTTGCGTGTACCCCTTGGTAACGAGACAACTTTGTTACGCTCAATGCTCCCATCAGGCTTGTATTCGATCTTATAAACCCACTTGGAATTAATAGCACGTTTTCCAGGTGAGAGTGGTTCCCAGCTCTATGTCTTGTTTGCCTCAAGGGCAGAAATTTCTTTCTCCATAGCCTCTCTCCATGGCTGGAACTTAACTGCCTGAGAAATTTTTTTTGGCTCATCTGTGGAAGAGATGGTTGCTAAAAAGGTAGTATGAGATTTACAGAATTTAGAGTAAGACAAGTATTTAGAAAGAGGATATACGGTCGAGTTGGCTGAAGGAGGAGACGAGAGTGGCCTATTGTTGGAAGGAGCGAGAGAGGGAGACAAAGTATATTTATAACTAGACAACCGTTGTGAAATCTTGCGCTCCCGTTTCTGATGATGAGAGGTTGCATATGAGGTATCAGTTTCTGAAATAATATTTTCCGATTGTTTAGGTACTAGTGCCTGAGGAGCTGGGACTTTTTCTGGGCCATGTTCCTCTAGTATTTGCGAATCCTGTGCCTTGTTTGGATGTGATTAGTACCAGTTGACATCTCTTCATCCATAGCTGGTATTTCCATTGAGGCAGAATCTAGTCTCATACATCTGGAACTTGTGCACCCTTATAGGTGTAGGCTTTTTCGAGACTGGAACCTTGTTTGGAAAAAAAATCATCTACAAAAAGATCCGATAGCACCTGTTTTGCATCTGGTACCAGCTGTACTATAGCTGGTAGAAAATCATTTTCTCTAAATCTGACATCCCTTGAGACATAAATTTGTTTACTCTGAATGTCGTATTTCTTATATCCCTTTTGAGACATGGAATAACCAACAAAAATAACGACATTGGCATGCGGTGCAAACTTATCACGGGGTTTGGCACTTTCGTGTGTATAGCAGATACACCCAAAGCTCCTCAAATGATCATACTTAGGTGTCCTTCCAAATAAGACTTCAAATGGTGTTTTGTAATTTAGTACTTGGAAAGGCATGCTTTTGATCAAATATGCAACGGTTAAAACACATTCTCCCCAAAACTTGATCGGAAGTTGTGCCTGGAATCTTAACGATTGGGCAACTTCCAAAATATGCCTGTGCTTGCGCTCAATAACTCCGTTTTGTTGAGGGGTGTACACACAACTGGTTTGATGTTCCATTCCATATTCAACATAATATTTTCTCAAATCAGTATGCATGAATTCCAAGCCATTATCTGCTCTTAACGCTTTCACTCTCAAATCATACTGTGTGTAAACCCAATTGAAGAAGAGTAGTAGGTAAGTTTTGGTTTCAGATTTATGTTTCATGAGGTACACCCAAGTTGCATGACTGAAATCATCCACAATCGTTAAAAAATAATGACTACCAGTATGTGATGCTGTAACACCCCTTACACGTGGAGGTGCCACACCCCCGCACTATAGGTCAATCCACATACGAAATAGGCGATCCGTACATGAACCAACCTATAGCGAACGGGTGACAATGCAATACATGACCGGCTAGGCGGGATAACTTATACATGTAACAACATAAAGCGGAAGCATAAGAATAGTATATCATCACATCAATACATTATCATCTTCCAAGTAACGTTCACATATAAGTCCTTAGAACTATCAACATGATACTCTGAACTGTTAATACATGAGAAGAAAAGCTATGCTAGACTCAGCTGGACAGAAAGACACGACCCGACTCCCGCCTAGCACGCCACGAACAAAACCTGAAAGGTGGAGGCGTCAGTCTGTGAAGACCGAGTGAGGGGCAATATATATATATAAACACAAGTAGCATGCGAGTTATAATCTCGGGTAAGGTTTTGTAACCAACTAATAATATCAACAATATAAGTGCAAGAATATCAATAACTCGCCCGAGATTACAACTATCAGGTTTAACACGATAATCACGGTTATAATAACAATCAGTGGCCCTGGCGAAGGGCGTGCACGATCTCCAACCAACCTCGACAGTGAACAAGGGTTGCACTTTCATTTAATTAAGTTATCATGCAAGTCATTAAAGTGCACACGAGCAATAACACGAAATTCTCCTTTCTCCAATGGTGGTGGGTTTGCAAGACCCGAACCACCCACGATATCACGTTGCACGTCGGGAACATGACTCCCACGTACGGGACTCCTTCCTCCACCAAACCTCCTGGTGGATTCAGGGGGCATCCCCACGGTTTGAGAGAGGTGTGTGAGTTACCCGTCAACCCTATGCTTTCCCGGTTGGCCCAAACACTCACCCTCGGGCCCATAAACACGATACACGATACACGGTACACGATAACACGATTCATGGCTTGATTATAACACGATACACGATTTGCTTGTCATGAGCATGATTAGTTTCAGGAAACACGATTTGTAATATGGTACACGAGTAATTATTAAATCCCTTGTTGTTGGAAAGCGATTATAAAGATATACGCATGTGTAATTTGGCCGAAATCCATATAAGGGTTATAGGGTGCTAGATAATTAATAACTAAACCTCACCTTTACCGGCAAGATGCAAGCCAAGACACGGCCTACGGCCCCTGCTCCACGTCACGAGAAGATGATCTTGAAATGAAAAGAATGAAGAAGATGGGTGATGATGATGATGAACTCAATTTCTTGAAACCTTTCTTGAGAATTCTTGAGGTAACTGATGAATTCCCTTCCCTTTTCTTTCTTGTATGAACCGAGAGCAAGAAGCTATTGTGGTTGGGAGATTTTTTTGGATGATGTCAGAGCAAGGAAGAAGCTTGGAGATGCATATAACGATTCATCAAATTTTGAAATGTGTGAGATGTCCAATTTTGCCAATTAATCCTCTAAGAGTTCAAGTTATGCAATTAAGGATATAAGGTTTTGAAATATGGTCAATTAGGTCCTTGAAACCCATGCAATTTAGTCCCAAAGTTTAAAGAAATATCTATCTAGGGACAATTTAGTAATTAACTCATACCCGGTAAATATTTTACGAAATGGATATTTTCAAGTCATGAAAGAAATTCTCAATTTGTTATAAATTCATAAAATTTTCATGAAAGTATTTTAAAATATAATTTATAAAATTATTTTAAAACATAAGATATTAATAAATAAAATTCGGGGCGTTACAGATGCTGTATTATAGGCTCCCCAAATGTGACAATGAATCAAATCGAAAACATGCATCGTTTTACTCGTACTATTAGGAAAAGGTGCTCGAGTTATTTTTGCACGACAACACGCATCACAAGTTAAAGTTTTCTTACAATCAGAGGAGATATGTATATTTGGTACCAGTGGGATATGATTTGCTGGTAGATATCCCAATCGACGATGCCACAGAACTTGCACTACCTGAAGTACCATCGACCAAAGCCTTTGCCCCTCTCATTTGCTCCAAATGATATAGACCATTTTGCTCTTTGCCCTCTCCAATCAGCTTTCCCATGGTTAAATCCTGAATCACAAAACGATCGGATGTGAATGTCATAGAGCAATTTAAATCTTTTGTCAATTTACTTATAGATAATAAATTGAAACAAAAATTAGGGACTCCAAGAACTCGTTCCAACGTGAGTCCGTCTCCAAGATCGACTTTGCCCACGACACGAACTTCTTTTCTCGCACCGTTAGGGATCTGTACTGGTGGTATGTTTGGTCGAAAATCGACGTTTGATAATGAATCAACATCATGAGTTATGTGACTTGTCGCTCTGGTATCAACAATCCATGTACCATAATTGCTTGAGAGGTTGTAATCTGGAACGGAAAATTTTGTTTCAGTAGCAACAACAGGGAGTCTGGTACCATCAGTCTGACCTATGTGCGGTCGGCTGGTTCCAGTTACAATAGCTGCGTGGCTGGTACGTGACAAGCTGGTTCCAACAGTCTTGTCGTCTCGATTTTGTGGTAAACTGCACGAATCTAATGAGCGTAGGCGATAAAGATGTTGTTCATCACCTTTAATGTCACTCATCGTCGTGTCAAAAGAAAAGACAAATTTTAAAACCTACTCTGATACCAGGTAAAAGATAATGAATGGAGGAATTATTTTGTGTATTGCATAATGTGTTGTTTTACAACATGTACAAATGAACTATATATATATATATAACAAGTTCTAAACCCTAAAAGTAAAGAAAGAAACACCATACAAAAAATAAGACGATCAATCAAGCCTCAAGATCAGCCTGAAATCAAAGAAGATAAGTTGTCATATTTACAAGATATCCTCCAATATAGTTTCATTTTGTTAAGCTAAGTTATCAGTAAAGATAAGTTCCGACATACTCCAATTTTCAATTTGACATTCAATTTTCAGTAATTTACCAGATCAAAAACCTATCTCAATGCTTCGTTAATTCAACATGTGATTTTATATTCGAGTATTTGGCAATCAATTCAGTGATGATAATATATCTACATGTTATTAAATTTGAGAATGAATTTGATGTAATCCACTTACCTATATTTTGGCACAATGGGATGCTAGCAGCCTAGCACAAACTTTAAATATCGGAAGCTAGCATAGAACAAGTGTGATCACAATATCTCATTCAATAATTAATAGTTAAGTATCAAAATTGAGCTCAAATACTGAATTTCAAAACGTGTAAACCGTAAGATGGATTATCTTCCCAAAGCAGTCCCACTCAATCAAAACGGATAAAACTCGTATAGTTTTCTTCTTGAGAGTCAGAGATATATCAGATATGATTTCAGTGAAATTAATTGGTGAAGTACAAATCAATCAAGATATGTGCACATCCTCATTTGTGGCCAAAATTTCATCACCAAAATTTGTTAATATTTCTTTACTCTCTTCTCCACCACCTGTTTGAGACACCGACAAAAACCATGGCTGCTTCTTTCCATCTCCAAAGCCTTCATGCCCCCGTTCTGCACAAATCCCAATTTCTTGGCCACACAAACTTCGCCACTTTCACTCCCAAACCATCCCTTCCACTCCACAAACCCCCATTCAAGAACGTCACCACCGCCAAATTCAACCTCTCCGAGATCCTGGGCGGCCGCGGCCTCTGCAATGGCGAAGAGGGTCTTCAACAAGAACTCAAAAGAACCGTCACAAAGGAAGAACAATCACCACCACCATCATCACCACCTTCAACAACGCCATCTTCAGAAGAAAAGGCGGCACCTTTACAAATATCAGAAGATGGGTTCGAAAAGGAGCTTTCGGGGCTGACGGGGGGATTTCCAGGGGGCGAAAAGGGGCTGCAAAAGTTCATTGAAGAAAACCCACCTCCCAAAAAGGAGGAAATTTCAGCTAGTTCAGTTGGGTTCGATGCGAAGAAGAAGCCAAAAGCCCCGGAATTGCCGCTGCTTTTGCCTGGTATGATTGCTATAGTGAAGAATCCGAGCAACCCGTTTTATATGTATTGTGGGATTGTGCAGAGGATAACAGATGGGAAAGCTGGAGTGCTATTTGAAGGTGGGAATTGGGATAGGCTCGTCACTTTCAGGCTTGAAGAGCTCCAGCGCCGGGAAACGGGGCCGCCGATGACGAACCCGAGGTCGGTGATTCTTGAAGAAATGGTGGACAAAGCGTGATTTGGTTCGTTCATGGTGTTCGTATTTTTTCACGTGTACATATAAACTCGAGATTTTGAGTCTTTTGTGGAGGAAATAAAGTGGTTCTCAAATGAATCATCGTTTCTATTTGCCTGTGTGTAAATCGAAGAGGTGGCTTAATAATGTTGTAACTTGTAAGCACAACAGAACTAGTTTTTTTTTTTTTTTAACACACACCCCCAAGTGGCCAGAGAGATTTAAACTCGGGTCTTTACCTTCGAGAATCAATCCTCAAACCACTTGGTCAACCCTGTTGGCGCACAACAGAACTAGTTGAAAGCACTAGTTGTTGATGCATGGATACCAGAACGAATTAATTTGGGTTTTGAAGTTTAGTCAAAATTTAGGAAATTTTACCAGTGGGAATGAGAGTTGGAGAATGGAGGGTGTTTGCATGAGCTAAGCTTCTCTAAACAGCTCATAAGCAGATATGAGCTTAAAGTAAGTGATTAAGAGTTTATAAAATGTTAAAATATCATCTTGAGAACTTAAAACCTCCATTAAAATAAACTGAGAAAAACAAACAATTATTTTAACACTATTACTCCTGCAGACACAATTGTCTAATATTCACAATAGTTCATTCATAATTTGAATTTCATATAAATTCATCAAATGTGAGGCTTATATTTGTATGGTTGACACAAGCCCCAATACTCTTTCGGTTCACCCAGAGATTTGGTTGCAGAAATTTTTAGACGAGTAAACAAAGGGCACTTCTGTATTGTTATAGGCTTATAGCTGCCATAAATAGAACATTTTACTACTAGAATGGACAGATCCATAACACACAGTTCATAAATCTTAGAGCAAACTGAGAATTTTCCACATTGAATACGTCAGAGTGATGGATCTTCAAGTTCAAAAAATAGAGCGTCACACATCTGAATTTCAGCACATTACAAACGATGATCCAACCGCAAATTTAAGGGATTGTGAATTCAACCACCACAGGAAGTTTCTTTCGGGATTGTTATCAAGTATATTCATGAAATTTATGAAACTGGCCAAAACAAGCCATACAGTAATACACAAATATCCAAAATGGTTATCAGCTCGACTTACTTCTTGATCTCAGGATCGAAACATCCGCCCAACTGCCAAAATGGAAAAAAAGAAAGAGAAAAAGGTCAACCTAAAATAAAGAAATTAGAAGTTGGAAAAAGACTAGCTCAAATAACTATGTGTAGGGGGTTGAAACAAGCAAACAATCCAAAATGAAATATAATTCTGAAATATGTCTACACATATCTCTCTGTTCAGTGATTCTTGCATACCATGACAGATTCAATCTCCTCTTGGGTGACCGGAGTTCGTTTGGGCTGATCAGAAGCCTTTCCTCCCACAGAAGTGCTGGATTGAGTCCTAGAAAAGAACTTTTGGACGAGATCATCATTCTTGTGAACATCACCACTTACAGATGTTTGTGTTGCACCTGAAACGGCTTTTCGATTCAGATTGTGTATAGGCAATGCTCAAAAGAGGGATACAAAAGTATCAAAGAAAAACAAGGAAACAACATCAAAGATATTCTCACAGCAAGGATCACACACGTTTTAATTTCATAAAATTTCTCAACACATCTGGCACTTCCATAATTCGTAGTTCATGCATATGTTAAGATCTCCCAACAACCCATCATCTCATGATATAATATGCTTCAAGCTTTGAAATCAAAACATAGGGTTGCTAATAGCTAGGGGAAATAATCATCCAGAAACTTCATTTGTATTCACCAAATAGCTCATAAAACAGATTCGTTTGCTAGCTTAAAGAATAAACAATAAACAGGAGAAACATTACCACCTACCCATTGTACAGGCAAATAAAAACAAAATTCTGCAAACCCTGGAGTCGGTTCATACGCTACTAAACTTACACGTTGATAAAGTAGATGCAATCCTTCCATTACAAGAAAATAATAAGCTCAATAACATATATGCTTTCATACTTCTCAAGAATATGAGTAACTCCAGGCCAATTTGTTTGACAACAAAAGGTGAATAACTCACAATCAACCAAACCAGATATTATATCAATCAGAAATACGAAATTGTAAAGATTCAGACATCCACTACCATTTCATCATTTTGATTTCAGATGCGAACAGATGTTTATAAACTATCAGAATATCCAAGTTTCTCGAGACAAATAAAATCTAAAATTCAGCTGTACTTCAAAAGGAGAGACTACTATTAACTACGAAAACAACCACAGATTACCAAACATCTTTTACCCAAGGTAAGGTTAACTTCTCTGTCCATAAGAAACCAGGATTTAGCAGAGGAATCGAAAATACTAGACCAAAGAGAATGAAAGTGAAACCGATTCAACCTTAAGCTTTAGGCATAACGAACACATCATTCAGATTTCAAAGCAGTAACAGCAGCTAGGCAGGCATACTGAAAACTTCATGGAAAATTGGGATTCACCATTTCAGCACACTAATTAACAATTCAACTCAAAGTAAATCGATCAGATTATGCATATAGAGACCACATACCAGAGACCTTTGGATGCCTACGAGGAAACTTGATAAGCGGGATTCTCTTCATGGCCTGCGCTGCCCCCATTTCCGTCTCTGTTTCTCTGTAAGAATTTTCTTCTGCAACTCCTTCAAACGCGTTTACCTTATTTCGTTTCTGGGTTCTCCTTTCTTCTTTATTCCTAATTTAAGAACAATTTTAGGAAAAATATTAAAATTTAATTTTTAACTAATTATTTTTTAAAAAAATTAAGTACATTTATTTTGAAAAAAATTGTGAAAAAAATATTTACACTGACACAGACATTGGATTCGGCCCAATAATACTTTTTGGGCCCTTATTGGCCATACAATGATCACATTTTGGGCCTTCGAGGACGAGAAGTACACCTGATGGCTGATGCACAGATGCAGTATCTCAAACCTTTAAATGCAAGATGTGTTACTGTTGATGCACTAGATTTAGTTTAATAAATGATAAACTAATTTTAGTCAGGAATAATTATATTGACATATACTGAGGTTCCACTTAATTACAAGAACTTCCCCTCAAGTTTAAGTAAATTATTAACAAAATAGTTTTATAATTTTTGAAAAAATTCTAACAAGATTTTGGAACGCCACTCAATTGGGTGTACACACACATCGGGTTCGGCCCAAAAAGTATATGCATTTTCGGCTTATCCTTTGCCGAAGAAAAAAAATCATATTTTGGGCCTTATATAAATACACACCTTAAGGTTTTGTTGCTAACAATGAGTGCTACAAAAAATATAATTATTTCCATCAGGGCTGTCAACGGGTCGGATTCGGACCGGACCAGGAGATTCCGGATCCGAATCCGATAAAAGAATCCGAATCCTATAGGATTCGGATTCATTGTTTTTGAATTCATATATAATCGGGTCGGATAAGATCCGACCCGATTAGTAATAAATTTTATTTTTTTAAATAATAAATTTGATATAAAAAATAAATATAATTACATAATATTTAATAAATAATTATTATTTAATGAATTATTTGATAGTTTTGTTTATATTTATTTAAAATTAATTAATTTAAACTTATTAATAAAAGAAAATATATACTTTTAAAGTAAAAAATTTAAATTTTATTATTGTTTAAAATGATAAATATGTGAAAATTTTAATTTTAATCATTTTACTTAATATTATGTACTAGTAAATAATTTATTTAATTAAATATTATATATAATATCAGATTCGGATTCTTAACGGATCAGATTTTTAACGGATCGGATTCCTTAAATCCATATTCGCTCTATTTATTTCGGATAACGAATATTTACAATCGGATATGATCCATCGAATATTTTTATCGGACGAATATGCTAAAATTCGGATCGGACTCGGAGCTGATTCGGATTAAAATCCGACCCATTGACAGCCCTAATTTCCATAAATTATTATTATTTTTGTCTCTAGATGGCTGAGATTGAAAATAGTGACGACTTAAAATACTATCTTTTGTGACTATTGAATCACTCAGTGATAATGTAAAAAAAAAAAGGTATATCGATGTTAAATAAATGTGATTAGCGGCATCAAATAATATATTTACTGATTTTCTTGATTATTTAAGAAAACTTTATTTTAAATAGCTCCCCAAACAGGGCTCTTTTCTTAAAACTCCCCATGAGTTTGAAAAAAATTTTGTTTGCTTCCTATTTTCAAAATTATTCCTCTTCATTCCCCAGATGAGAATCATAATTTTCGTTTACTCCCCATTTTGGACAGCACATATGACATATTGCGAAAAATATACAACATTTGGGGATTTAGTTACGTGATTCTTAAGTTTTTATACACATGATGGGTCCGGAAATATGAGGATCCGAATCCGATCACTTTACGATTTGTATTTGTGGAGGAAACCGCCGGAGATTCGCCGGAGATGAGAAAGTGGATTCTACCTGTTGGGACAAGCACAATAAAAGTCAGAAGGCCAAGCTGGGGGAACTGGGGGTGATACCCAGTTTGGCTCTCCGACGCTCAAGTCAGTTCAAGGTATGAAGAAATGTAAGTTCAGTCACAGTTGCAGTGATGAAGAATGCTTACTAGTGTAGAAGATGACTTTAGCTATTTATAGTTGAGGGTCAAGGGCCCTTTGGTCATTTGCCTCAAGTGGTCCTGGCCGAATGTTGCCCTAACACGTGGCACTGTGAGAGAGAAACCTAGGAGGAATCTTCTGCAAAAGCGGCCAAAAGTTAGTGATGGCAACAGTGGCAGGTGCGCGGGCATGTACGTTGTGTCAGAGAGCCATTTGGGCGGTTGGTAACGAGGGCTTGAGAGCGCGCTCGTGACAACCGGGAGTACTGGAAGCCAAGACATCCGCTGAGGGGAACGAAGGCTTCAGTTCAAATGACGAGCCAATAGGGGAGGCCACTCTGAGGGAGTGTGACGCTCGAAGAGGGCTCCCTTGGCACGTGGGCGTACCAATCATTTAGTATGTAGGACGCTCGTTGGAGTGACAGCGCTCGTTGGGCTTAACTCCTGAAGAAGGATTGCGCTCGTTGCGCTTAGCGCTCGTGCGCTGATGGGTGCTGCCTTGGGGAGACAGATGTCATCATCTCGGTGATGCCACGTGTCCTAACGTGGGACGATCGTATTTTGACCCCATCATTTTGCCCCCCAATTCTGTAGTCCTTAGTGATAAGGACTGTAGAATTTTGACACGTTCAATCTTTCGCATGCAACGCTCGTATAGGACTTGGCGTGTTGAGCAATTTTTCCTCCGATGGTGCCATTAATGCGGTCTTTTCAACCGACCGCTCGTAATGCTTCCACACTGAGCGTTGTACTATTCTTGAGTATCCGAAACATCAGAGCATTAAATGCGGGCGCGCGTGGGGCGCGTGAGCATTGGGAAGCATGTGACGGTTCCACAAAGTGGGCGGTTTCCTAGGCGGGAAATGATTACCATTTGAATTTATTGCCGAAAAAGGTACCAACTCCCATCCCTATAAATGTGGGATTCTGAAATCTTGCTACTCTTTACGCATTCAGAACTTCCAAGCATCCTTTGCAAAAAGAACTCTTTCGCATTCCAGTTCTTAGAGCATCTTCAACCTTTCTCCCAGACTTTCTCAGAAACCTTCAAGGTAAACTTCCAGTGTAACTTTCTAACTTTGCTAACCGTAGATTCGGACCTTAGGATTTCATAACCCCTTAGATTTTTCTCCTTGAGGGAACCCTAACCTCTTTCCAAGAAAACTCCCAAATCCCAGTTTCTGCCATGGCCGACTGACATATTGAGGAATTTACCCGTGAAATCCAAGAAATGGCCACTGAAAGTTCTTCTTCCCCCGATTCCCCCAGAGATGAAGAGTTGGGGGCGGCAGTGATGGCCATGGAGGATAGAAATCCTGGCAGAGTGGATCCTCTCTTTGAGGAGATGAATTTAGTGATGGAGGCAGAACGGCAAGGGGTTACTCTCCCCCTAACTCAGAGTGCCACTCATCCCCACCGCCATACCGTGACCGTGGCCGTTGCGAATCCTCTTCCAGTGGCTGAAGCCATAACCGGGCCTTCAGAAAGAGCCCGTGATAAGGGAAAAGGCAAGAAATCCCAAAAATCCAAAGGGCCTCACGAGGGTGAAGGATCAGGCTACCAGGCTACCGAGCGCACGCCTGATGAGACTCCCAGCACAGTTACCGTGGGAGACGTGAAAACGATGATGGCGCCCATTTACTGGGACGAGCGCTATTCGTGGAGAATTCCAGAAAGCCACGAGCGTGCTAATAATCCGCCTCCTGGGGAAATGGTTGTATATGTGGACACAGTGAGTTCAGGAGGCTTGAGGTTTCCCATCTCGGTCTCGATGGCTCACCTGTTGAATGATCTGGGTCTCTGTCCATCACAAATTGTGCCCAACGGCTTGGCTTTGTTGACCTGCTTTGTGATTTTGATGAGAAGCATGGGTTACGAGCCCTACTCGCGGAACTTCAACACCCTCTTTCAAGTAGTCAGCTCATCTCGTTCATCTCCCGAGGCTGGTTTCTACTATGTTCAGGCGAAGGCCCATATGAAACTGATCAACTCGCCCTCGAGCACCTATGGCCCCAATTGGAAGGAGAAGTTTATCTTCGTTAAGGCCCCAACAGAAGAGGGCTTTGGGGTATCCACGCAATGGGGCTCGTTTGCAAAGAGCCGGCTGCAACCCGCACTCCCTAAAGATTGGGCCAAGAGCCTGGCAGCAACCCTGAGGGACGAGGGCCATCTTATTCAAGCGAAAGATTGGATAGATGATGAGGAGCTCATGTTCCTGTGTGGCCTCTCTGACGATCCCCATTTCCTTGACAACCCTCCGGCTCGTGACATAGAGAGAGATGGTTAGATTCTTAAGGCACTAACTTTAGATAGGAATGAATACTAACTGCCTTTCTGTACTTGTAACTTGCAATCTGAGTAGATGGTTTGAGGATTTCTAACTCTCGAAATTTTCATTCATGCAGGAGCTGCTATAGTAGAGATGGCTGGAGGAATCAGGCAAGCCGCACGTTTCGCCCATGCTAACAGGAACCAAGCCCCACAGGGGGACCAACAGCGCGAGCAACAACGCCCTCGTAACCGTAGCAATCGAGGAGACGCTCGTAGCGGCAGTCAAGGCGCCAGTTCGAGCGCTAATCCGGAGGTTCAGCCACCTCGTGGCCGAGGGGAGCGTAGATTGGTCAACAGAGAGACCAGGGGGCGGTCAGAGAGAGCGGGAGATGTTCAACCCCCTCCGCCTACAGAACAAACAAGGCCAGTAACCACACTGGCGATAACCGAGGCTCCTCCGAGCGCTAGCAGGCCTTCCCGCAAGAGGAAGAGGATGCCCGATTCTGCTGCAATCAAGGGCAAGGGCAAACAAGTAGTCGAGGGCCCCAGGGGCGAGGGGGAAACTTCCTCTTCAGAGGAAGAACATCTGTGGGAGTTCCCCCGTCGAGGGGACAGAGACTTTACAGGCGCCACCGATGGGGGGCCGGTTTTGCTGAGGCCTGGCACGGTCGCTCAGGCTGTCACCGAGAATCTTTTCAGCAAAGCTCAATTCTCGGCGGACCACCGGCATCTCTACAGTAAGTCTGTGGAGAAAGTGACCCTTGATGCGGCCCACGCTCTAATCTCTGTAAGTCTTCACTCCTTGCTTTCTTTGCTTATTTCTGTAAATTATCATTTTTTTGGCTAACACTTCCTTTTCCTCCCACTTATGCAGCAAGTTCTTCCCCGGCTCCGAAACGTGCAAATGCGAGCCTCCATCTACGCTGACCGGAAAGCCAAATATAAGAAGATGGCTCGTTCCAACGATCCGGCTCAGATTCAAGCGGAGCTGGACGCTGAGATCGCAAAGTATGAATCCCTCAAGGATTTGTACAACAAAACGGAGGAGGAGCTGGGAAAGCTAAAGGAGGATTTTGTGGCGGTAAACGGCGCTCGAATCGGTTTGGGCAACCAGTTGGCCCAGGCAAACGAGCGGTGCCAGAAGGCAGAGGCGGAGCGGGAAAGTTGGAAGACGAGGGCTCTGGAGGCTGAGCGGAAATTCAATGACGCCGTCAACGAGTGGCCTCGAAGCCTAGAGCGTGCGAATAAGGAGGCTCTTATCAAGTTCTGCCACTCCAAAGCCTTTAATTTCGCAGCCTCGTTACACTGTTTGGATGAGGCCCAAAATGCCTTTAACTTGGCAGTGGATCAGGGCATCCACAAGGGGCTAACCGATCCGGCTATGAAGGGAGCTGAGGGCACGGGGCTCATGTTCAACGAGCGCTGTGAGGAGGTGGATGAGGACCCCAACGACCCCGCGGACGCCATTTCGGAGATGGAGTACGAATTCTTGGTTAAACTGATCCAAGATGAGTACACCGACGCTCATCGGGAAGGGGGTGCGGCTCAAAATGATGATCCTGAAGATGAGCCTCTAGCGCCCGTCATGGAGGAAGCCCCGGTCCTAGTTGCTGAAGGTGCCAACGTTCCCGATCCTGGTGCAAACGAGCCCAACGATCCCCAAGATCAACCGCAAGAGCCTGAGGGCCCAGTTCATGGCCCCGTGACCCAGAACATTCTGGTGATCGTTGATGAAGACATCGCCCCCGCCGCCTGAAGTTTTCTCTTATAATTTTTCTCTGTTTTTTCCTGTTTTTCTGTCTTTTTTCTTTTCTTTGAAACATCACTTCATGGGCCTTTGAGCCCTTTGCCTTGTAATATTTCTAGTTGCAATGAATAAATATCCCAGTTTCCATGACTTTGTTCTTCTGTTCATTTATGAATCATATAATAAGACTGTGTAGCATACTCCGTGAATGCTTTATTTCTCTGATGCAATGAAAATTTGTCTAAGTCTTGAGCGATCGTGAGGGTCTTATTGTGAGATTGCCCCCCCACTCAAGACTTGTATAAATTTTTGCCTTTGTAAATTTGTCTAAGTGTTGAGCGATCGTGAGGGTCTTATTGTGAGATTGCCCCCCCACTCAAGACTTGTATAAATTTTTGCCTTTGTAAATTTGTCTAAGCCATGAGCGATCGTGAGGGTCTTATTGTGAGATTGCCCCCCCACTCAAGACTTGTATAAATTTTTGCCTTTGACATAAGCCTTGAAAATTTGCCTAAGTCTTGAGCGATCGTGAGGGTCTTATGGTGAGATTGCCCCCCCACTCAAGACTTGTATAAATTTTTACCTTTGTAAATTTGTCTAAGTCATGAGCGATCGTGAGGGTCTTATTGTGAGATTGCCCCCCCGCTCAAGACTTGTATAAATTTTTGCTTTGGGGGAATTTGGCTAAGTCTTGAGTGTGTGCGAGGGTCTTACTGAGTGGTTGCCCTCGTTCAAGACTTGTGCGATACCTCCTTGATTCTGAGGCCATCGTTCGAGCGCTATGGCTCTTGTCGTTTTTCTGGCTCTGCAGGAAATCCCGTTTTCGAGCGCAAGGCGTTATAAGAAACGGCCAAGGCCTACTAGGATTTGCTCTTGTAGGAGATCCCGTTTTCGAGCGCAAGGCGTTTCAAGGAACAGCCAAGGCCTACTAGGACTTTCTCTGTAGGAGATCCCGTTTTCGAGCGCAAGGCGTTTCAAGGAACAGCCAAGGCCTACTAGGACTTTCTCTGTAGGAGATCCCGTTTTCGAGCGCAAGGCGTTTCAAGGAACAGCCAAGGCCTACTAGGACTTTCTCTGTAGGAGATCCCGTTTTCGAGCGCAAGGCGTTTCAAGGAACAGCCAAGGCCTACTAGGATTTTCTCCGTAGGAGATCCCGTTTTCGAGCGCAAGGCGTTTCAAGGAACAGCCAAGGCCTACTAGGATTTTCTCCATGATCTTCTTCTTCCAATTCGCCTATTTGGTTGTGAGCGTAACCAGTCTATCCTTATGAGGGCGTCCCCCCATGTGGAGTAGAGTTCTGGCCAGCGTAACCCATACGAGATAACAACATACATATTGGAATGGGTTGCCAACCACGCTCGCAAAGACGAGGGACGTGGGACTTATCCATTCAAGCAACCAAAGAAACAGGAATATTAGTGAAATTAAAAAGATTATGTTACCGCTTACTTGTGATTGGAAGTACATAGAACCCGTCAAAGAGGGTTGTTACATCAGGGTTTGTAAAGAGCTTTTAAACATAAAACCGCCGGAGGTTACATGCGTTCCAAGGGCGAGGCAAGCGCTCACCTTGAAGTGTCTCCAAGGTGTAAGTGTTGTTAGCTCTGAGTTGTACGACCTTGAATGGGCCTTCCCAATTGGGGTCCAATTTCCCCACGTGCTTGGATACTTCCACTTTCTTTAAAACCAAGTCTCCCAACTGGAAAGTTCTTTCCCTCACACGCTTGTTGTACTGTTGGGCCACAGAGGCCTTATAATGGTGAATCTTAGCCCAGGCTTTGTCTCTTCTTTCATCCAACAAATCCAACTCCAAGCTCCTGTTGCCATCGTTGAGCTGAGGCTCGAAATAGCCGACACGAGCGGATTCATTTACTATCTCCGCTGGTATCATTGCTTCAGATCCATAAACGAGCGCGTAAGGAGTTTCTCCAGTGGCCGCTCGTGAGGTGGTGCGATAAGCCCAAAGCGCTCCTTGCAGCTCTTCAGCCCATTCACTTTTCTTGCTCTCAAGCATGGTTTTCAGATGTTGCAAGATGATCCTATTGGTAACTTCTGCTTGCCCATTGGCTTGAGGATGTCCTACGGAGGTAAATCGCTGCTCGATCCCCAACTCAGAACACCATTCTCGCGTGTCAGCCGCTATGAACTGGGATCCGTTGTCAGAAATGAGCACCCTCGGTATGCCGTACCTGCAAATGATGTTCTTCCAAATGAAGTCCCTCACAACCCTGAAAGTGATTTTTGCAACAGCTTCGGCCTCGGCCCACTTGGTGAAGTAGTCGACGGCTAAAATGACAAACTTCTTTTGTCCCACAACCATGGGCAAGGGGCCCACAATGTCTATTCCCCACTGGTCAAAAGGCCAAGAGATGTCTATTGGGATCATCTGCGCGGCTGGCAATTGAGGGAGATTTGAATGAAATTGGCATTTGAGGCACTTCCTCGAAAATTCAATGGCATCTTGGAGAACTGTAGGCCAATAAAACCCACTTCTCAGAACCTTTTTTGCCAAGATACGCCCTCCGGAATGATTCCCACAGCTTCCATTGTGGATGAGTTCGAGCGTCTCCTTCGCTTGTGAGGGCCTCAGGCATCTCATTGGGGGTCCTTGAAATGATTTCTTAAACAACCTCCCCTCGGGATCCAAAGCGAAACGAGGGGCCTTACTCCGGACTTTCCTAGCTTCCACCTTGTTAGTAGGAAGAATTCCATCCCTAAGGAAAATGACGACGTCATCAAGCCAACAGGGCTCGTTTGGATCAATCATGGCGATTATCTCGGTGGCGACCCTCTCCTTGATCAAAGGTTCCTCAGTTCTAAGGAACGTAACAGAATGTTCAGAAGTGCCCTCTAAAGCTGATGCAAACTTTGACAGAGCGTCCGCACGCTCGTTTTCTCCTCGCGGCACTTGAAGTAGATGAAATTCCTTGAACTTCCCAATGATTTCTCTGGCTCTGTTTAAGTACTGTACCATGGTGGTTTCTCGAGCCTCATAAGTCCCTTCAATCTGGCTCGCAATTAACTGTGAATCCACATAAGCGGTGATCCTGGAGGCTCCATTCTGAAAAGCAATATTCAATCCTTGCACGAGGGCTTCATATTCTGCTTCGTTATTAGTGACTTGGAAATCCAGCTTGATTGCAAAGTCCAGCTCAATCCCATCGGGGTTTCTGAGGGCCACTCCTACTCCTCCCCCTTGAGAGGTTGAGGAACCATCTGTGTGCAGGACCCATAACCCATCATTCTCCGCAACGGTGGGCTCTAAACCATAGCGTTCGACCAATAAATCAGCTACAACTTGTGCCTGTACCGCGGTCCTGGGCTCGAAACATAAGTCGAACTGGCTCAATTCGATGGCCCACTTGATTAATCTTCCAGACACATCTGGTTTGGACAACACTTGCCTCAAGGGTTGGTCGGTGAGGACCGTTATGGAGTGCGCTTGAAAGTAAGGCCTTAGCCTTCTTGAGGCGTTGATAAGAGCGAACGCGAATTTCTCAATCTCCAAATACTTCTTTTCGGCTCCTTGCAATGTTTTGCTCAGATAATAGACAGACAGATGTTTCCGCTCCCGTACAGCGACCAGAACAGCGCTTGTGGCTTCGTAAGAAACGGAAAGATACATAAATAATCTCTCACCTTCGACGGGCTTAGTCAGCAGTGGTGCGCTCGATAAGTAAGCCTTCATATCCTGCAGCGCCCTTTCGCATTCCTCTGTCCAAGCAAAGTTACGTGCGTTCCTCAAAATTTTGAAGAAGGGAAGGTTCCTGTCCGCCGAGCGCGAAATAAACCTGTTCAACGAGATGATTTTGCCTACCAGGACTTGCACTTCCCGCAAATTTCGAGGGGAGGGGATTTCCAATATGGCCTTGATCTTCTCCGGATTGGCCTCAATTCCCCTCTGACTGACCATGTACCCTAGGAACTTTCCCCCTTGTACTCCAAAGGTGCACTTTGAAGGGTTCAACTTCATCCCATACTGACGCAAGATTGAAAAAGTGCGCTTGAGGTCTTCCAAGTGGGAATCCTGGCGCTCGCTTTTGACAATCATGTCATCCACGTAAACCTCCATGGACCTTCCAATTTCTTTTTCAAACATCCTGTTGACGAGCCGTTGATACGTAGCTCCGGCGTTCTTGAGTCCGAAGGGCATGACTAGGAAGCAATACACCCCCAGATGGACGACGAACGAGGTTTTGGGGCGGTCTTCTGGGGCCATAAAGATCTGGTAGTATCCCTGGAAAGCGTCCATCATGCTCATGAGCTCGCAGCCAGCAGTCGAATCCACCAATTGATCAATCCGGGGCAGCGGGTAAGGATCTTTAGGACAGGCTTTGTTGAGATCAGTGAAATCGTTGCACATGCGCCATTTATTCGCGCTTTTGGGTACCAAAACGACATTACACAACCATTCTGGGTATAAGATGGGCTCGATATATTGAGCCTCCAAGAGTTTATTAACTTCCTCTTCAATGACTCTCTTTCGAAAGCCATGTACATCCCGCTTTTTCTGCTTGATGGGTTTGAAAGAGGGATCCACATTAAGCCTATGGACAATGACGCTCGGGTCAATCCCAGTGAGGTTGGAGGCTTTCCACGCAAATACATCCCTGTTTTCCCTTAGAAAATCAATCATCATGATCTGAGAAGGCCCTGAGAGGTTAGACCCTATCTGAGTAGTCTTATCCTTGTTTCCGGGCTCCAGCTCAACGGTAAGGAACTTCTCCGAGGGCTCGATCCTTATCTCAGGGCGAGGAAGTTCGAGCGCCCTCTTCTTTCCTGTCAAACGGTCACCGGGTGCTGGTTCACCCTCTTCCGACTCGTCTCCTTCCGAGGACGATCCCTCAACGGTTCCTGGCGGTGCACTTTCGAGGGGATTCTCCTCGTTGTTTCCTCTCTTCTTTTTATTCTTCTTCTTGTTCAACTTTGCCCTTTTCCGTGCTGGGCTGTCCTCATCTAGATTGGGAAAATCCACCGATTTCTTGGTGGAACCAATTTGGAAGGTTCTCTCCGCTTTTGGCTTTCTGAGGGACAGCATGTAACATTCCCAAGCCTCTCGCACATTGCACAGTACTTCTCCCACGCCCTCGGAAGTAGGGAATTTAATCTTCTGGTGGTAGGTGGAGATGATGGCTTTGAAATCCACGAGGGCAGGGCGCCCAATTATGATGTTATATGGGATGTCAATCTCCACCACCGCGTATGTTACCAGGAGTGTTTTGCGCTGAGGGGCTCGGCCGAACGAAGTAGCTAGGCGTATTTGCCCTCGTGGGATAACTTCCGAGCCTCCAAAGCCAATGAGGGCTGTTTTGAGAGGCTCGAGCGGAAGATCAGCCTTCATCTTTAAGAATGTAGAATAAGGCAAAACATTAACGGAGCTTCCACTATCCACCAATACCCTTTTTACAACATGATTATGAACATCTAAGCTAACCACCATGGGGCAATCTGAGGTTATACCCTCCCCATGGGGCGTTACAATATGTTCTAAATCCCTATCATCAAAGCCTATTACATCATTCTCTCTTGACCGTTGAGCGCTCGGACTCTGGATGGCATAGATAGGTTTAGGCACTGCTGGGCGTTGGTTGTAGCTCCGGACGTACCTCCGTCGGGAGGCGTTGGAATCTCCTCCTGACGAGCCTCCTGCAATCATATTTATGACCGCGAAAGGTTCGTTTTCTTGCTCAGAGGCTTTTCCTTTATTGCCCCGGCGGCTGCTGCTTTCAGGGGGTCCCCTACCCCTTGGGCTCTTTGACCGGGACGGACTCCTCCTTCTTCTTCCGGCGCGCTCGTTGCATTGTTCATCGTAGCGTTCGAGCACCCGGACGAATTCCTTCAGGTGGCCCCCTGCGACGAGCCTTTGAATCTCAGCTTCCAACTGCCGGCACTCATCCGTGTCGTGCCCTCTCTGCTTGTGGAATGCGCAATATTTGTTCGAGCGCCTGAGCGAGTCTGTTTCCCTCATCTTGATGGGTCTCTTAAAGAGCTTTTTATCTGAGAGGTTGTAGACTTCTGAATTCGGCCTGGTAAGCGGGATTCGCTCGAATCGACGAGGGGGTGGTGGCGACCTTCTGCGCTCTTGAGGGCGCTCCTTCTTGATGGCCACATCCCGTCCCCGCTCGTGATGGGGTCGCTCGTTTCTGGCCGGACTGTGATGCCGGGGACCATTCGTCCCATACATGTCTTCGAGCGCGAAGAACGGCTCGGCTACTTCTCTTAAGGCCATGAGGGTCCCAGGCCTCCTTTCCACAATGGCATCAGCAAATTTTTTGCTCACATATTGCTTGTGATCCACAGCCTGAAAGAGCACTGGGATCAAGAAATCCATTGAAGGCCTCTCCACCTGTAGGATCTCCTTGTTGAAGCGGGCGAAAAACGAGCGCAGAGATTCGCTCTTGCCTTGCACCACGTTGTACAGGGCGGTGGGTGCAGTGACTGGCGCTTTCAAAGAATTGAAGTGGTTGAGGAAAGCATGAGCCAGCTCTTCATATGAGTGAATCGAGCGCGGCGACAGTCGCTTGTACCACTCTTGAGCCATTCCTACCAAGGAAGTGACGAAGACTTTCGCCCAATAGTTGCTGGAATGCTCGTAAAGGTGCATAAGATGCAAAAAATGATCCAAGTGTTCAGCTGGATCAGTTGTCCCGTCGTAACGGTTGATGGAAGTGGGGATTTTGGCCATGCCTGCTTGGGCCATCAGAACTTCTTCCACGAGGGGTGAACCCCTCGCCAAGGGGTGGTACTCATACGTGCCGAAGTTTTCCTCCGGCTCCTTGCGGCGGGGGACCTTTGGTGGAGGGTCCTTGGTGCGGGTGCTTCTGGCGTCAACCCGTTCATCCCGACTAGGGGAGATCTGAGTTGATCGCCCTCGTGAGAGCTGCCCCACAATATCCTTTAGACCCTGCAGCTGGTCTTGCACAGCCGCGAGGATGTCAGGATTTACGTCTACTTGCTTGTCTCCGTGCCTGGGGGCTCGTGAGCCCCTCCTGGAGATATGAAAGTCCCCTTCATTCTCGTTCACTCGCTCCGTGGGCTCTTTATTCCTGCCCATGGAGGGACGCTCGTTGCCCTCCTGCTGTGGCACTTCTCTGGCTGGTGGTGGTGGTGGTTGTGCCCTCAGGACAGCCTGGGCTTCTCTGAGGGGAAAGTTGTGTTGTCCGCCCAAAGGGGCTGCAACTTGAGTGGCCTGCCCAGAGGGAAAGTACATGGAATGGAACCTTTCCCATGCCCCCTGAGCCGCCTGAACCTCACACTGGGCATAGAGAGCCCTCAACTGTTGGGTGGTCAATGGAGGTAACTCCACTCCCTCAATCTCCCTGGGGACCACCACCGGGAGCTGGAGCTGTCCAGCATGATACGGCTGGACCGGCGGCATCATAACGGCCGGAGTAAGGGTATATCCGGGTGGAGGCATCATATAACCCTGTACTCCGAGATTCACTTGGGGATGGACCCAGGAGTTCTGTGCAAGCGGCGGAGGAGCAGAGAGAGAGACTCCTCCAGCGGTGGTGGGAATCGGCAGTGCCGGCGGTGCAGGTGGAGGTACGGAAGACTCTGCTTGTGGAGTCACTCCTGCGGTGGGAGGTGCTCCACCAGCGGCGACGGCAGGAGGCGGGGCTCCACCAGTAGCGGTGGAGGGAATAATGATATTGGCATCCTGGGAGGCATTATCTCCTCCTCCCACAGCTCCAGATCTTGTAGCAACCATGACTGTTAAAGGTAAGGGTGTGCTTGCTTTTCTACCAACAAAAAGAAAGGAAGAAGATGGAGGACTGGTTTCCCACAAACGGCGCCAAAAATGATGGGTCCGGAAATATGAGGATCCGAATCCGATCACTTTATGATTTGTATTTGTGGAGGAAACCGCCGGAGATTCGCCGGAGATGAGAAAGTGGATTCTACCTGTTGGGACAAGCACAATAAAAGTCAGAAGGCCAAGCTGGGGGAACTGGGGGTGATACCCAGTTTGGCTCTCCGACGCTCAAGTCAGTTCAAGGTATGAAGAAATGTAAGTTCAGTCACAGTTGCAGTGATGAAGAATGCTTACTAGTGTAGAAGATGACTTTAGCTATTTATAGTTGAGGGTCAAGGGCCCTTTGGTCATTTGCCTCAAGTGGTCCTGGCCGAATGTTGCCCTAACACGTGGCGCTGTGAGAGAGAAACCTAGGAGGAATCTTCTGCAAAAGCGGCCAAAAGTTAGTGCTGGCAACAGTGGCAGGTGCGCGGGCATGTACGTTGTGTCAGAGAGCCATTTGGGCGGTTGGTAACGAGGGCTTGAGAGCGCGCTCGTGACAACCGGGAGTACTGGAAGCCAAGACATCCGCTGAGGGGAACGAAGGCTTCAGTTCAAATGACGAGCCAATAGGGGAGGCCACTCTGAGGGAGTGTGACGCTCGAAGAGGGCTCCCTTGGCACGTGGGCGTACCAATCATTTAGTATGTAGGACGCTCGTTGGAGTGACAGCGCTCGTTGGGCTTAACTCCTGAAGAAGGATTGCGCTCGTTGCGCTTAGCGCTCGTGCGCTGATGGGTGCAGCCTTGGGGAGACAGATGTCATCATCTCGGTGATGCCACGTGTCCTAACGTGGGACGATCGTATTTTGACCCCATCAACACATACTACATATTGCGAAAAATATACAACATTTGGGGATTTAAGTACGTGATTCTTGAGTTTTTATACTACGTACTGTACAAAATGGGGAGTAAACGAAAATTATGATTCTCATATGAGAAGTGAAAAGGAATAATTTTGAAAATAGAGAGCAAACAAAAATTTGAGTCCCCATTTGGGGATTTTTCGGGACTTTCCCGCCTCAAACACATTTAATTATATGAATAAGTATATTATCAAATGCCTTGATGAAATTAAGACAACACATTAATTGCATGTTACTTAAACTTATGTTTAACAATATTTTTACGAATCCGGGATTGATGACATGGCCCTGGATGATATTAGATAAAATGTTGATTATTCATTTCATATTCCCCATGGGATGAACAATCCACCATCACATCCCACTACTCATCAATCTCATCTCATCCCAATCAACAAAGTAAACATGCAATTAATAAGAGTTTAAGGTTTAGGAACAACAGTCCGGAACCCCTCAGTGAAGGAACGGATGATGACCTTAACGAGTTTAATTCATTTCAGTTGCTATCAAAAAAAATTATTATTTAATTAATTATTATTCATAAAATTTACCTCAATTACACCATAAATATGAACTATATCCCCGTTATAGTAATTTTATGGAAGCATATTGGAGCTTGAATTTTGAAATAATAAAATATTTCCGTTCCGTACCATTTCCTTCTCTTTGACTATTCTATACGAGCGACTTTATGACCGATGAAAGACGTAGGCATCATGCTTAATTGTGGACTTGTGATTGCACAGATCTTTGCACTTCTTTTGGGTTACTTGACTAATGATTTTGGCCTACATAATTGATTAATTTCTATGCGATTTACTGATAATCATGACAAATTTGATTAATTTTCTTCCACTCATGTTTTTTTCCCATAATAAATGTTGACTGGTCTAATGCCTAATGGTTTTCCAAATTCCTAATTAGCTTGTGAAAATCAACCCGTGGACAAGACTATACTCGAATCAAGTCTTACCTTTTTTTTTCTAATTTTTTTTTTTTATTCACACAGATTCGAACCCAAATCAAATCTTACATTAAATGTTATGAATATGGTAAAAAAAATATTAATAATATTTTTTATATATTCTAAATTTTCAAATGGAACGACATAACTAATACTCACATTTCGCTTAAAGTTTAAAGAGAAAAAAAAAAGAATAGAGAGACAACAAGATTAATACGTATGATGCTTTTGATTATGAAGTCTTCATTATTACGCGTTTCAAATACTTTAATGAATGAAAAAGTAATTTACATAATTAAAGTGATTTAAATAAATATAAAATATGATAAATATTTTTTATATACGAATACTTTTAAAAATATCATGTTTTAATATAGTGTTTTGTGGGATACATATTACATGAAGAATTAAAAAAGAATCTTTAACATCGTGTTCGTATAACGTATCGTATCCGTATTCTTATGCATGCATTGGATTGTGGGTATCTCCAATTACACTATACTTCTTCACATTTATTCACATCAACAGACAACTATCTATCTATATATTTTTTCCAACCCCTCTTAATTATCAAAATTTATGACCACACAGCAGAGTTGACGATTTCCAGAAACACAGGTTTACTCAGTCTACGACAACTACGTAAATAATACAAGCTCAAAATCACTTCAATCAGCCTATTCCACACTCCATCGGATGAAAACGACAAATATATATATATGAAAATTTGAATAATACAAGTAAAATAAAATATCACTTCAGTTAGCCCGTATTCCACACTCCATACAATATAATTTTGTGTATATATATATATGACTATCTCCATGCTTCATATGCAGCAAACACTAACCAGAATTACACAAAACCCCACTAGATCAAGTCCCATATATTTTCTTCTGCTCAACTTCTATTAAACCATCAATGGATTTTCTTCAAAACTTCTTCAAACACTCAGACAATGGCTCCCGATTTACTAAGCCGAAAGCGGTCGACGAATCGCAGCAGCGTTTGATATACAGGGACGAGCTGAGCAAGAAGAAGCAAACAGCCCCTAAGGAGAAGAAAAGAGTTCGTTTTGATGAGTCGAAGGCAGATCAGAAAATAGTTGATAACTCCGACAAAGGTGAGAAATCTTGTATCAAAGTTAAGGTTTTGATGACCAAAGAAGAAGCTGCTCGATTGCTGTCCAAATGCAAAGATGGAGGCAATAGTATTGGGTTTAAGGATGTGGCTAATGAGTTGTTTCAAATTCCCAATAGTCGTGTTGTGTTCGTTTCGTCGGGAACCGGAAAAGATGATTGATGGGGTGCGTTGAATTTCGCTACCGGTTTAGTATACTTTGGACGTTTTTATTATTTATTATTTGTAGGTCGTAGATGAGATTTTAGTTTATTTGCTTAGTTTTGTGTATAATGTTGGGAATAAAGTTCCAATTTCATTTCATTTGGGTATGATCTGATTTCTGGAAGAAATGATTATTAACTATGTATCGTTAATGCTCGAAGAGTCCAAGGATTTCTTAATGAGCTATATGCACCCACAACCCTATGTTTTATGAAATGAGCCAAAAAAACCCTGTAAAAAAAAAATTAGTAAAATAAACCCTGTATTTTTTATTTTTTGCAAACCGCCCCTTTACACCATTTAGTCAAAGAACCGACGTGTTTTGTCAAAATTGCCCTTCTTTCATTACAATACATTCTTAAAGAACTATATGCACCCACAACCCAGTGTTTTATGAAATGAGCCAAAAAAACCCTGTAAAAAATTAAATAGTCCAAAAATTATAATATATATATATATATGTAAATATATGCAATAAATAAAATATTAATTGTATATATATAATTATAATTAGTGTACAACACATATATATTTTCATTATAATATTATATATATTTATTTATAAGATTTTTAATAAATATATAATATAATTTATATATTTATATACATTATATATATACATATTAAATATTATTTATATGTATTGTAAAATAATTATAATTATATATATATATATATATATATGTATATTAAATAAATTTATAAATAATATTTAATACATATAGTACATTAGTAATTTTAATATTTTATACATATGCATGTATATATATAATAAATTATATAATACATACATATAAAAGAAATTTCAAAAGGAAAAAAAAGACATTACATATATACATATTAAATATTATTTATATGTATAGTACAATAATTATAATTATATATATATATATATATATATATATATATATATATTGTATGTATATTCAATAAATTTACAAATTCTACAAAAAAATAAATAAATAAATTTATAAATAATATTTAATATATATATATATATTCAATAAATTTACAAATTCTACCAAAAATAAATAAATAAATTTATAAATAATATTTAATACATATAATACATTAGTAATTTTATACATATACATGTATATATATAATATACTATATAATACATACATATATATACATATAAAAGAAATTTCAAAAAAAAAAAAAAAAAAGTTGATAGGATTTCTTCCGCCGAAATTTCAAAAACGCGCCTCAGGGTTTTTTCTGCAAAAATTTGAAAACATAGGGTTTTATATGATAATTTTTTTTTTCACGGGGTCTTTTTTTATCATTTCACATGACACAAGGGGTTTCCTTGCAAAAAACCCATTTCTTAATATACAATGATAATTACGATTATCATCACGATGTTTAATTTAACTACGAAAAAGAATTATAATTAAGAAATTACCAAAAATCTATAAGTAGGTGCTATTTATAATTTCTATAGTATTTTTCGTAATTTTTCATAATTTCTTAACTATTGTGATTTTTTTTAATAATCAAAATATATTTTGGTAGGTAATTAACGTTTTTGTATTAAAGTCTTAACTGCTCTGATGTTCCGAACATCAAATATTTAATCTCTCTTTAGGAACAAAAAATAAAAAAAAAATTAATATCTCTAGCATTTGTCGATCGATGCCCGATTATGTTAGGGCCGGACTAGAATTATCCAAAAGTTTGTTGCACACGTGTGGCGTTGAGCTATTTTCTTTACTTACGACACTTTGTAATTAAGTCTTCTAATTAGAAGTGGAAAGACAGGGTAAGTAGCCAATATACTTGCAAGGTTTTGTAATAATGGAGGTAATTATGCTCCACTAATACTTAATAAAGGTTTCTCTGCCCACTCCATTTAATCTCTCTTTGTAACGGTTTAACATGCCTCGAGAGTTGGGCCTATAATTACAACTCGTACTTGCTCATACCATTTAATTTTATGGATTTGACAAATTACGAGTTACCCCATTTTAATAGCATTTTAGTTAGTTTATGAGTGACACGATCATTCTACCCTTGAGGATAAATGGGATAAGAAAACTATTTTCCATGAATAGAGGTTAAAATGGACACTCGTACATCGACTCATCCCTATTAAGGTGGAGTATTTTGTAATTTTCAAATCTCATAATGGTAGAGATTATAATATTTCATCTAAAGAGATGTAGATTGCAATAAATCAATTTTATAGGGGGTGCATATGTAAAAAAATCCAAAATTAAAAAAAGGGTTTGTATCGTTTCGTCCCACTATAAATATAGGACTTGAAAAACTGCATGCTTCACCACACCACTTACCTCATTCCCAATTTTCTCTAATTTCCTGCTTAAGCATTAATCTAATCACACAATTAGTTCATATTTCCCAAAGATACCAAAAGAAATGTTGGATTTTCTTGAGTCTATCTTTCCATCGTTGAGCATGAAGCCATCGCCTTTGAGGGTGAAGAAAAGAGTGAGGTTTGAATCGAAGCCTTTGCTTCAGAAAGACGATGAAAGGGAGAAGATTATGATGAGTAGTTACTGCTGCAATCATGAAGATCGTGAGAGGAAAAGTGGCGTGATCAGGGTGAAGATATTGATGAGAAAAGAAGAAGCCGATAGACTTGTTTCGAAATGCAAAAATGGAGGGATTCTTCGATTCGATGATGTTGCTCAACATCTCGAGAAGATGCCTGCGGACGCAGTTAGGGTTGTTGCTCTCAAGAGCAAACATGAGTGATTGTACTATGAGATCGATGAAGATTAGTGATTTCACGTTATCTTAAGAGTCAAGGCATACGCTATTTTGAAGGGATAATTACATTTTGCTATATATATATATGCAAGTTATGCACACTTTTAAATTTTGGTATGTGAACTTTCAGTTGTCACCGATTATTACTTAAATTGCATACATTTAAATAAGCACAGTTTGTTATATATACGGTATTTCAAGTCGGTCACAATTGTTAGAAAGTTTGAATGGACGTCTATGACTAACTTAAAACATTACGTATGTATCAAACTGTAATTATTTAGATGTAGCAAATAGTTGATAATCAAAAATTCAAATAATGAAGTTGGAAACGTGTTTAATTTGAATAACAAAGTGTAAATACTAGTTCTATTCTAAAAATGTTTTTATTTTTATTTTTGGTTAGATAATAAGATATTTAAGATGTAAATTAATAAACCACAATCCATATTCATGCCCATATCCATATGTATTCTTTTACATTATAAAGCATCTACTTAATGTTATATATAATTCCAATATGATTAGTAATTAAGTTAGATTAATTCATAAAGCTGGTAGGTTGTCGATATATACAAATTTTGTTTTAATCGAAAATTATCCAACACTGAAATTGAAACATATATATAAAAGTTGAGCGAAAAATCATATTAATTAGCAACACTTTTTAAATTAATTATGAGGTATTTCCATATATCACCAATATTGAACATAGTAATATCATATGTCACCTACTGCACATTTTTACAACTTTCACTTGTGCTTATTAAGTAGAGTTTGTAAATACCCCCTATATAACTTTTAAATTAAGTTGGAACAGTTGTTCGTACTAGCTAATTATAGTTGTGTATATGGAAACTGGGATGTCAAACATCTTGAATTATATTTTCGGACACTTGTGATGGCTATAGTACTATACATAAATAGATGATTAAGGTATGAGAATTACATGCTCAGTAATATTGGGATATACCCCGCACGAAGCATGCCGTATTTCGGACTCCATACGAAGACTTCGTGTGGTGTGAGTGACAAAACAATATGGGGTTGAATTAGTACTTGTACACTTAATATCGAAAAATTTTTCAAGGTAGAGGGTTGAATTCAATACATGGGGTTGAATTAGTTGGGCTTTTTGTATTTTCCTCCTGAGATTTTGATTATAATTAATTGGGATCTGCGTGTCTCATATATTGGGCCAAAGAAATAGATCTAATATATAGACCGACTTCAATTAAATTCGAAAGTAAATAATAGTTGTCAGGCTCATGAAAAAAAAGTCTAAGAGGTAAACTAGTTGCACCTGTATTCTCATAAAGATAAACAATATACTATGATTAAAACACTATATCTCAAGATAAGAAAATATTATAGTGCATTCGAGAAGGAATCGGGAAATACACTCGATGTAGAACAATAACTAAATTAACTTCAAGTCTTGAACTCTTACATTATAAATACGATTATTTGAGACATGATGATCCATTATGTATCAAATCTCCAATACCTAAATGCATCAATTTCAAACCCGATTTTAAAACTATGCTGCTGACTAGTTAGATATATAGACAACGTGTATGAAAAATAGAAATGAATTGTAATCTAACTAAAGAGGGTGTTTGTTTACCTCAACTTTTTTTCTATGAACATTAATTATAAACTTTTGATGTGTGTGAAAAATAGAAATAAATTGTAATCTAATTAAAGCGGATACTCGTTCAGTTCAATTTTTTTCTATGACAATTATAAACTTTCACATTTACAAAATGAAGCTACAAGTTGGATTTTAGTTTATTAACTGTCCCATATTGAATAAAATTTATATTACTTATTTTGAAAAAATTATATCTTTTTCTAAAATTTGAGGATTATATATATATATATACATTTAAAAAAAAAAAAAAGAGAATTGTATACATTTATTAAAAATATATTACATTAATTAAAATTTTTCATTTTAAAATTTTCTCGTAATATCGTGATACGTAAAATGTAATATAATGTTATTTATAATAACTTTAGATATTGAATTTGATAAAATTGTATTTTATTTAAATGTATAATATTAATTACTCTTATAAATATCTTGTTTTAAATTAATTAATAAATATAAATATAAATATATTTATTTATACATAATATAGCCATTTTAGAACCGTTTCATATCTTAAATTTTTAAAAAAATTTATGTCGCTATATGCCTATATTCATATTCATACGTAGTAGTTTTTAAATCATGTTTTAATATTTATTTATACATAATATTCATATGTGAAGAATACCATATTTTAATATAGTATTTTGTGGGATACATATTACATGGAGAATTAAAAAAGAATCCTTAGCATTGTGTTTGTATAAGGTATCGTATCCGTATTCTTATGCATGCATTGGATTGTGAGTATCTCCAATTACACTATACTTCTTCACATTTATTCGCATCAACAGACAACTATCTATCTATATATATATTTTCCAACCCCTCTTAATTATCAAAATTTATGACCACACAGCAGAGTTGAAGATTTCCAGAAACACATGTTTACTCGGTCTACGACAACTACGTGAATAATACAAGCCTCAAAAACATCACTTCAATCAGCCCTATTCCACACTCCATCGGATGAATACGACAAATATATATATGAAATTATGAATAATATAAGTTAAATGAAATATCACTTCAATTAGCCCGTATTCCACACTCCATACAATATAATTTTGTGTATATAAATAGGACCATCTCCATGCTTCATAAGTTCATATGCAGCAAACACTAAACAAAATTACACAAAACCCCCACCAGATTAATTCCCATATACTCTCTTTTGCTCAACTTCTACTAAACCATCAATGGATTTTCTTCAAAACTTCTTCAAACACTCAGACAAGGGCTCCCGATCCACTAAGCCGAAAGCGGCCGACGAATCGCAGCAGCGTTTGATATACAGGGATGAGCTGAGCAAGAAGAAGCAAACAGCCCCTAAGGAGAAGAAAAGAGTGCGTTTTGATGAGTCGAAGGCAGATCAGAAAATAGTTGATAATTCCGACGAATGTGAGAAATCTTGTATCAAAGTTAAGGTTTTGATGACCAAAGAAGAAGCGGCTCGATTGCTGTCCAAATGCAAAGATGGAGGCAATAGTATTGGGTTTAAGGATGTGGCTAATGAGTTGTTTCAAATTCCCAATAATCGTGTTGTGTTCGTTTCATCGGGAAATGGAAAAGATGATTGATGGGGTGCGTTGAATTTGGCTACGGGTTTAGTATATTTCGGACGTTTTTATTATTTATTTGTAGGTCGTAGATGAGATTTTAGTTTATTTGCTTAGTTTTGTGTATAATGTTGGGAATAAAGTTCCAATTTCATTTCATTTGGAAATCTAATTTATGCAAGAAATGATTATTAGCTATATATTGTTAATGCTCGAAGGGTACAAGGATTTCTTAATATAGAAGGATAATTACGATTATTAATGGTGTAGAAACTTGGAGGGTTGTTTAAACACCAAACACTTTAAGATTTGTTTGTAAAAGGGAGGACCATCACAGGTGTTAGAGCCGCAGGAACTGAGTTTCCTTTGTAGCGTGGGTTCTTCTAGGTAGGATAACACCAAAAAATCGTGCAACAAGGGAGCTGAGAATGGTGAGTTGCGTGAGCTTGGAGAAGAAAGAAGAATGGAGGAGAGAGTCCCAGTTCAGGTGCAGGTGATTTTGTGGAGAAGATGACTTAGAGAGTGTGTGTAAAACTTCCTTATTTATACGTTGAGGGCAGGGGTATGTTGGGTAAACTGATCAAGTGGTCCCAAAACCTGTGTTGCCCTAGACACGTGGCGGCGTGTGATGGCGTGAGAGCGACTTCCCTAAAAATTTGGGGCGTGTCAGGTGAAGTGCGTACTACCACTGTGTTAGAGGTAGTTACAGAGCAACGGCGGAGCATGGAGGTGCTCAGCGAGGCTCCTCATGTGCCCGGGTTTGCCCTCGGGGGGAACCCTTCACCGTGGTGTGAGTTAGCCTCTGAGAGATGAGTACCCTCAAGGGTGAGTCCGAGCGCCCGGAACGCTCGAGAGAGGTTTCTCTGGCGACTGGGGACGAGCGTTGGACCACTCAAACGGTAAATACATGTGTCCACGAGCGCTCTTGCAGCAGGTGCCCTTGGTGCGGAAGGGATGGGCCCTGGATGGAGAGCGTCGAGTGAGACCGCAGTGCGAGCGTCAAGTGGGATTAGTAAGCAGATCCCACACTCGTGATTTGGGCCGAGACACGCAAGTCTGGATCAGTGAGGTGATGATGACATGGGCTGGGTCTATCCCGCGGGCCCGTACCGCGAGCGTCCAAGCTCCGAGGTCCTCAAATCGTGACACGTGTACGATGCTGATTCTGAGCGTATTTTGGGCTCATCAATTATCATCACGATGTTTAATTTAATTAAAAAAAATTATAATTAAGAAATCACCAAAAATATTATAAGTAGGTGTTATTTATAATTTCTATAATATTTTCCGGAATTTTTCATAGTTTCTTAACTATTGCGATTTTTTTTAATAATCGAAATATATTTTAGGTAATTTGATCGAGCTAAACCTCTGCTTGATATTCGATCGGGAAATCAGACCACGATCACTCTATTTGTTGAATGGGGGAATCGCCGCTTGACTGCTCGAAATCTGCACAGATCGTGGTAAACGTGAGCTTCGAGGCCAACTCGGAGAGGGTGGGTGTGAGACCCGGGTTGGCACTCCGACGCTCAAGTCAGGTACGATGAGGATGGTCGAAGGATTGAGAGGTAAAAAGAAGTAGGTGAGAAAACTTACCGTGCAATAAATGAAGGGGTGCTATATATATGGTGAAGAAAGAGAGATTACCACCTCGACGTGTCGGCGCAAGGTGTTGACAGGTGCCCCACTATGACCGTGCATTAAATGCGTGGTCGGCCACCCAACTGTGGGGTGGTTAGTGGACCGATGCGCTGGCCGGTCGAGGGATCTGGGTCGAAAGAACTGATCTGAGAGCCTGACTCTGGGTCGATGGTTAAGGCGGTAAATTGTGGGCGGTAACCGAAGGACCGACCTGGTCGTCGAAATGTGGCCTTCGATCGTACAGGTGGAGCGAGGTGATTGGTCCAACACGACAGCGGGTACGAGCCACATCATAAGCCCCCCGAAACGCTATCTGCTAGGGCTGACGTGGCAGAGGCGTTTCAACTCCCAAGGGTGGGACCCGCTATAATCATTGTGACTTTTCACCTTCTCGATTCCCGCCAAATTCACTCTTATAAATAATTCCCTCTGTAATTTCATTTGTTACTTTTGCGAAAGAAAAACCGAAGAGGGCTCCGAGCTGTTGCAGGTTGATCAAGTGCTTTTGCGCATCGATTTTTGGCTCGCTTGTTCAGAAGGAAATAATCTTCAGACCTTCCTCTAACACAAAAGGTACCATTTCGATCATTAGCTCGACTATAATTTCTTGAGTGTTTTTCTTCTCTTTTTCTCGATTGCTTCGCGGGAGAGGTCTACCACTTCCCTCTTCGAAGGCTTTCTCTCTCTCGATTTGTTCGTATCCGATCCAAAGAGTGAAAACACCTTTCTATTGTAATTGTAGGATATCAACAAATCGAGTGGAGACCGGGCCAAAGGGGATGGAGGTGGCAGCTGTAAGTGTGGGGTCGAGCTCTGGGTCCAGCTCGAGTTCAGACTCAACGGACTCTGGAGCCACCATAGACACTAGGTCGACAAACCCCCAAGGACGGGACGAAGATGTCGATGTGGTGGGGGTATCCGACCCATTACCTGAGGAGGAATTGGAAGAGGTTGTCGTGCCTCGTGTTGCTGGAGAGGAGACGTCGACCTCAGGTCGAGGAGAGGAGGAGGAAGAAGAAGAGGAAGTAGAGAACGTCGAGCCGGAGGGTCGGTTGGTGAAGGATCCTCGACCCATAACCCCCGGCATTTCGGACGAAAAGTTTGGGGAAGTCCAGCATTGGTTGTTTGGTGGCGCACCGGAGTTTGGGGGCTACCGAGTGACCAATCCGCCCAAAAACTGCATCGCGGTCAACTATCTGGCGGTCAAGAATGGGTTCAGGGTGCCCATCTCCGAGGAGCTGCTCGAATTCTTCAACACTCTGAGAATCGGTCAAGAATGGGTTCAGGGTGCCCATCTCCGAGGAGCTGCTCGAATTCTTCAACACTCTGAGAATCAGCCCTCTTCAGTTGATGCCCAACTCCTACGCCATGATAAATGGGCTAAGGGCTTTGCTTAGATGTTTGGGGATGAAGACCAACATCTTCTGTTTTTCTGAAAACTTCCAGGCTACTTTAATGACCGAGACCTCGGCTCCGGGCCCGGGATACATCCAGCTCCAGTCGAAGAGCAATTACCGGGTGGTAAGGTCGCCAACCACCTTGAATGGCGTGGGATGAAAACAAAGATTTGTTTTCATCGAGTGTGAGAAGGGATAGCCCAGTTTAAAATATCCGGAGTGGAGCTGGGTCCCTCGATCGGATCTTCCGAGGGGACACCCGGGCTGGCCGAACACTTTGATGGCGACCCTGAGGGATTTGGGAAGTGTGGAGTCGGAAGATATGATCGATCCACAGATGTTGATTGAGCTAGGGCTTGCACCAGGAGTCCGAAAATATTTCGACCCCGGTACATCGAGTTAATCCCTCGAAGCAACGTGTTTATGCATTTGTTGTTTTGTTGTTTGTTTTTTTGTTTTTTTTTTCAAGTGTGTGATCGATTGCCTTCCATTTTGCAGAGCAATACATCATGTCGGCATTACTTGCAGCGAGGAGAAAGGAGATGGCCGAGCTGAAAAATGCGGCCGAGAAGAAGAAACTGCCTCCGCCGACCCAGGCGGAAATTACTGCTGCCAACAACACCACGGTCGAGGCATTGCCTAAGGTCCTCTCGATGAGGACTGCTGATGTCCCCGAGAAGCGGGGGAATGCTCCAGTCGGGGTCGAAGATCTAGAAGCCCCCCAATCCAAAAAACAGAAAACCAGCCGCCACAGCAAGTCCATGGTCGAGGCGGAAAAATCGCGAGGGAAAGGTCGGGAGAAGACCCCCACTCCCCATGCCACCAGCACTTGGGCCTATCATCGAGGTCTAAGTCGGAGAATTCTCGATCCCTCCCAACCAAGGTCGCGGGGCCATCGTGCCTCGGAACGTAGCGAGCATCCTGGCTGGGGTGCGAAGGCCACCTCATGGGGCCCGACCTGCGACCGCCATTCCCTGGAAGCCAAGCGAAGGAGACATGTGGCTCTTCTTCGACTACCCCACTGTCCAAGAGCCCCATTTTCCAAACGGTCTCTCGAGCCACAACGAGCAGGGCGAGCCCAGAAAGATACAGCCCCAAAAGATTACAACGCACTCGGGGCTCTGTACAGCTCGATCCAGATAGTGGTTAACCACAAGGAGAGATGGGCGCTCGCGGTTGACGAGATCGAGGCATCTTGGGTTCAGAAGTACTTCGCCGTAAGTTTGCTTGTAAATTTCTTCTTGTAATATCTCAAGTATTGGCTCGAATTGTGATGTTCGATATTTTGATTGCAGATGGGCCAAGACTTCTTCCAGGTGGCTCGAATTCAAATCAACTTTAGGAGAGCTAAAGTTATCCAAGCTATTTTTGGATAATTTTATACTTTATTAAATAAATAACTTATTTTATCTAATTAATTAATTCATAATTAATTAACTAGATTATTTTCTCCAAAATAAGACTTTCTTTTTAATTCAAAATTAAACCAAAGTCTATTAAATAATTAACACATTTAATTATTTAATACATATATATACGATATATATTTATTCACACGTGTGTGACACGTGTCACAGTGACACGTGTCACTCACGTGAGCCACACGTGTGATTTCACACGTGTGGAACCCTCTTGGCCCGATTAACTCGTTTAATCATTTTTAAGCCTCAACTCATGTAACCAAGTTGTTGTGTGTGACCCTCTAGGTTCTCAATTCAATTAGCAGTGACCCTAATTAATTAATTCACTAATTAATCAATCAGTCCACAGATTAAACGACCATAGTCTAGCAACAGGTGTTTAACCCCTAGCTGAATTGGAATGTTCGGATTCGACAGAACCTTTAAGTCATTGATTCATGTGAGATACAATCCTCCTACTTACTATCTCTCAACCAAGATCTAGGGCAAGGGAATAATCAGAACCCTAATAATTCGGTCTTAAAGCTAAGTGCATTTCATATCCATTTGATCTCAATCCAAGAAACCCTTTTCTTGATGTCTTGATCTACTGCCTTGGCCAAGGACTCCATATGGCATATGAATGACTTACACAATAAGAGATCACCTTGCAAATGCAAGTGTAGGTCCTTTCTTGATTCTCATTCACTTTCATGAATCACTTGTGCAGCCCCAGCATAAGCCTTGAATCAGTTGTCTAAGGCGACACCCTTTAAAGCTTATACCTAAGACCACAGAGTTAACTCATAAAGTGACAAAGAACCTCAAGTCTAAGGATCAATTAATCACATCAACGACTCGTGAGATATTTCCTAATCTGGAAGTTTCCATTTCCTGAAATAGAAACTTCCTTTCCCATTTAGGAATGTTCTCACACGGGGCACCTCAGTGAACTTACTTATTAAAGTAAGCACCCTCATGTATCACGCACGTATCAACTATACACTTTGCACCTTCATGAAACAAGGTGGTCCTTCTTAAGGGCGTGATCCCATAAGCAAGCCTTAGAGGAGTCAGGTTGACACTCCCACTGTCTGTAGGACTCATCGGCTTGGAGTATTTTACTAATCATGACTTATGTGATATAGGGCTCGTTTCATGAACCATTTCACCTAAATGGTAGAGTCCTAAAGTCATCAGGATTAGGGGAGTTCTCATACATGCACAGCTAAAGTAAACGCATACCAAACAAGAGCATATAAAGAAGTGTTGCCTCAATTCGTTATTTCATTCAAAGATTGTCTGTGATTACAATAAGGAAAAGCACAAAGTGGATATACAATCGGCTTTTAGGGCACTATTCCTAACAATCTCCCACTTGCCCGTCAAAGCCATTCTAAAGCTACTCTAAGTCCCATCTTCTGAAGATGACCTTGGAAAGCTTCTCGACTAAGGGGTTTAGTAAGTGGATCTGCCACGTTCTCTGCTGATGTGACCCTCTCAATTTGCACATCTCCTCTTTTGATAATATCACGGATTAGGTGATACTTCCTCATAATGTGTTTGGTCCGTTGGTGAGATCTTGGTTCTCTTGCTTGAGCAACCGCCCCAGTGTTGTCACAAAACACAGTAATGGGGTCTTTCATGCTAGGAACAACATTTAACTCTTGAATGAAGTTTCTAATCCAAACACCTTCCTTAGCTGTATCATTTGCAGCTAAGTATTCGGCCTCAGTGGTCGAATCTGCAGTGGTAGTTTGCTTGGAACTCTTCCAACTCACTGCTCCGCCGTTTAGGCAGAAAATGTATCCTGACATTGACTTAAAATCATCTAAGTCAGATGCAAAGCTTGCATCACAGTATCCTTCGACATTAAGATCTTTCTGACCTCCGTAAACTAAGAATAAATCTTTAGTACTTTTCAAGTACTTAAGAATATTCTTCGCGGCAGCCCAGTGACCATCTCCAGGGTCAGATTGGAAACGACTTGTTACACTAAGTGCATAAGCCACATCCGGTCGAGTACATAACATTGCATACATTATGCTACCTATTGCTGATGCATAAGGTGTATGAGTCATTCTTTCCTTCTCAAGGTTAGTCTTAGGACACATCTTCTTTGAAAGACATGTTCCTACACTCATAGGAAGGTTCTTAACCTTTGCTGACTCCATATTGAATCTCTTCAATACTTTGTCAATGTACATCGACTGTGATAGTCCTATTAACCTTCTAGATCTATCTCTATAGATTTTAATTCCAAGGATATAGGACGCATCACCAAGATCTTTCATCTCCAATTGGTTCGATAACCATAACTTAGTCACTTTCATGTCATCCTTCGAATTCCCAATAAGAAGGATGTCATCAACATAAAGTACTAAGAATTGCACTGAGGTCTCCAATTCCTTTCTATACACACATGACTCATTCGAAATTTGAATGAAGCCAAACGCTTTGACTGATTCATCAAATCGAATGTTCCAATTCCTAGAAGCCTGTTTCAATCCATAGATTGAGCTTTGGAGTTTGCAAACCTTTTGCTCACTCCCACTGAATGTGAAACCTATGGGTTGCTCCATATAAATGTCTTTGTCAATGTCACCATTGAGAAAGGCAGTTTTCACATCCATTTGCCATATCTCATAGTCATAATATGCAGCAATGACAAGCATGATCCGAATAGACTTTTGCATTGCAACTGGCGAAAAGGTTTCATCAAAGTCCACGCCGGGTCTTTGAGTGAATCCTTTTGCAACCAGTCTTGCTTTATAGGCTGCAATGCTTCCATCAACTCCAAGCTTTCTCTTAAAGATCCATTTGCAACCTATGGGTTTGACCCCATCAGGCAAATCTACCAAGGTCCAAACTTGGTTGGAGTTCATGGAGTCCATTTCGGATTTCATGGCTTCTATCCACTGTTCAGAGTCAGAATCTGAAAGTGCGTCCTCATATGTTAAAGGATCATTATCCTTTTGAGAGATTTCATGGAAGAATCCATACCATCTCTCCGGCTGTCTAGGAGTGCGTTCAGAACGCCTTAGAGGAGGATTTTCATGTGTATCGAAATTCGTGATTGGTTGTGGTTGATCAAAAGGGGACGTTTCTTCAGTGGGTGGTGTGGGATCACTTTGTACTTTTTCTAATTCTATGATCTTGCCTTTCGTTTCTTTAAGGAACGGTTCCTCAAGAAAAGTGGCATTTCTGGAAACAAACACCTTTTGCTCAGATTGATCATAGAAGTAGTATCCTATGGATTCCTTAGGATAACCTACAAAGTAGCATAAGTTAGAACGAGATTCTAACTTATCTCCCACTGTCCTCTTCACGTAAGCAGGACAACCTCAAATTCTTAAGTAAGAATAACTAGGGATTTTACCATGCCACATTTCATAGGGCGTTTTAGGGACTGACTTAGAGGGAACTAGATTCAAAATCTTTGCTGCACTTTATAGGGCATAACCCCAGAAATAAGGTGGTAAGTCAGTGAAACTCATCATGGAACGAACCATATCAAGTAGGGTTCGATTCCTTCTCTCAGAAACTCCATTAAGCTGAGGAGTTCCCGGAGGAGTCCACTGAGAGATAATCCCATTATCTTTGAGATGATTAAGGAATTCTTCACTAAGATACTCGCCTCCTCGATCAGATCGAAGTGCTTTGATCTTGTGACCAGTTTGGTTCTCGACCTCCTTTTGAAATTCTAAGAATTTCTCAAAAGCTTCAGATTTATACTTCATTAAGTATACATAACCATACCGACTAAAGTCATCAGTAAAGGTTATGAAATACTGATGATTGTTTCTAGTGCTTACACTAAGCGGTCCACAAACATCAGTATGGATCAAATCCAAAACCTCAGTGGCACGTTCCACAGTTCCTTTAAAAGGGACTTTGGACATTTTTCCTTTGAGACAGGATTCGCAAGAAGTTAACTCCTTAAGATCATTTTCAGAGAATGATCCTAAAGTGTTTATCTTGCTAATTCTGTTCTTGGAAATGTGTCATAATCTAACGTGCCATAAGGGAGCTGAAACTTTGTCATCTCTCTTACGCTTTGTTTCTCGTTGTATATTCATAATATTGATATTTTGAGTTAGGTAAAGTCCATTACTTAGAGTACCGATGTGAACGGAAGAGTTGTTCCGTTTGATAAAATATTTACCATTCTTAATATAAGTTTCATAACCTTCACAATCTAATATTGGAACTGAAATTATATTACGAATAATGCTCGGTACATAAAGGACTTTATTTAAGACTAACTCAAAACTACCTAAATCTAATCTAATTGTGCCTAAAGCTCGAGCTTCAACGTTTGAGCCATCGCCGATCTTCAAGGCACATTCTCCTTCTTTGAGTTGTTGGACTTCACTTAGCATCTGTACATCATTACAGATATGAGTTCCACAACCGGTATCAAGTACCCAAGAACTAGAATTAATAGAAAGATTTACTTCAACGAGAAAGATACCTTTCTTTAGAGTAGCCTTGTACTCTGGGCAGTTTCTCCTCCAATTTCCCGCTTTGCCACAATGGAAGCAAACATCCTCTTTCTGATCACGCTTCTTCTTTTGGGCCTTCCCCTTCGAAATGCCACCAGTGGGCCTAAGGGGTTTCTTCTTCTTCTTTTGGGCTTTCTTGCCCTTACCTTTAGAAGGCCCCGAAGAGGAAGATGGAGCATTTACCATCAAAACCTTATTGTCCTTCTTGATCGTGCTTTCAGCAGTCACAAGCTGACTAATCAGCTCAGCTACAGTAGGACCAGCATGATTCATGTTGAAGTTAAGGACAAATGGGTTGAATGATGGTGGGAGCGAAGCTAGCAACAAATCCACTGAAAGCTCATCTTTCAGTGGCATGTCCATGGAGGCAAGTTTCTCAGTAAGGGCAAGAAACTTGAGTACATATTCATGGACACTTGAACCTTCCCTCATTCTCAAGTGGAACAATTCCTTTGAAGTGTTATACCTTGTAACACGTTCATGAGGGCGGTAAAGTTGCTCTAAGTGGTCGTAAATCCCCCAAGCGAATTCCATGGCCTCATGTTGCCTTTGCAAGTCCGGAGACATGTTAGCCAACATAAGGCAACGGGCTTGGAGATTATCATCCTTCCACTTCTGAATTGCGTCCCGCTCGGCCCGAGTGGGAGCCTCCCCTTCGGGACTAGGCTCCCCTTCGAAGAGAACATAAGTTCTCTTCTCAGAATCTAAAATGATTTTTAGATTCCTCAGCCAATCAGAATAGTTGGGACCAGTCAACTTGTTTGACTCGAGGATCGATACAAGAGGGTTTTTGGTTGCCATTTCAAAACACGTAGAGAATCACAGAATCTACGACCTAAATGGTAAAACAGAGAACTAGTGAGCATGCTGAATTATAACGATATACAAAAGATAAGGTCTTTAATCTATTGTAGCTCCCACTGTTTTTCAAAGATCTATAATTCCCAAAGATCTAAGAGGAACACATTTCCCAATGGGTACTAAGATCCTAGGCATTTTACCTCGAACCCACGACTCGCGGACATTCTAAGTAAGAACCCTAGGTAGGTACAACTTACCAATTCTAACACCTTTAGAACTCTTAGTAATTGTTTTTGCACCACCTATCTTTCAATATGGACCCACGACTCGTGCGACATCCATATTTACTTAGGCGTTAAGCTAAACCCATCAATCATAAGATCATGACCAAAACTTAGTTCGAACGACCCACGACTCGCGGACATCGCCCTTGCTAAAATCGATCATGAAATATTAATCATTTAAAATGATCAATTAGGTAACTAAAAACTAATAAGCTCCACTAGCTATCCCACGACTCGCGGACAATAACTAGCTTCACTTACTAAACTTAAAAACCTATTGATGGAATGCTAGGAATTTAATTCAAAATTTGCATCTCGAATTAAATACCTATTTGTTCGAAATTAGCTTAATATTTAATGGGAATTTTCGAATCAACCGGAGAGTTGTCCGGTTCGACCTCACCAACATATATGTTATCCAATTTTATTAGTCTTGATTAATGCAAGTACACTTAAATGCATTTCAAACAAGCACATAAACAGATAACATGTCCTAGCATGATACTAACATGTAATGATCATGGGTTCTACCTATCTTATGCGTGATATGTGGGAGCCACTCCACAATCACAAGTTCTAACATACATGCCACATAAACAGTTTAAATCACATAAGGGAAAGCGGTAACAAAATACAAGCCCTATCTCTATTACATTTAACAATTGAGATTCCCCTTCCTAACATGTTGAGGGGTCTTCACTTATGGCCTCCTTGTTACTTGAATGTGGTCCATCTTACTCCATGGGTGCATTGTCTCCAAAATGAAAATAAAACCTCACCACCTATCTCTACTCTCAAATTACAATAAAAGGAAAAAGACATAAAGTAATAAGGCTCAATCTTCATATTGGCCTTAGACAATTACACGGGGCATACCCCGGTCTCAAAAACAGTAATATGGAAAGCCACATAATAAATCACATAACAGTACGCACATAAGTGAGGCTCCAACCTCAATTGAAAAACGCAACTATAGGGCTCCAACCCCAATTTAAACCATTCATGTGCATAAATTAAAACCATACATAGATCTAAACCCATGATTACCTAACATGCTTTTGCAAGAATTTAAATTTAACCAATAAATTAAAATTCTCGCTTTAAGCTCTAATAGCTTAAAACACGACTTAGATGCAATTCTTGTTCAAGAGCCTTTTCAACAAAACCCGAAAAACATTAAACTAATAAAATTCCAATTAATTTCTGAAAATTAATAATTTTATTCTTTCAATATTTTCAGAAAACAAAGATTGTAATTTTTTCAAAATTTAAATCGCTTAATTTTCAAAATCCCAATTTAAACAATTATTTCAAAAATAATTCAATTTTTTAATAAATAAAATTTTCAGAAAATTAAATCGGGATCGGATTGGACTAAACACGAAATTCAAGATCGCGAAACGAAGGCTCGGACTCGCCCGCACGCCAGCCCAGACCGAGAGCACGCATCGCGATCGAGCGCGCGCGCACCGCGTCGCGCACGCCAGCAGCAAGGCTGCCGGCACGCACGCCTTCTCGCGCGCAAGGCGCGCGCTGCGCCTAGGCGGGAGGCAGGCGGGCGAGGGAAAGGCTCCCGCGCGGTTGCGGGAGGTGCAGGCGTGCGCTCCTAGGCGGCAGCGGCGGGCAGTCCCGCCCGGTTGTGGGACTGCTGGGCGCGCGGGCCTGGCGTGCTACGCCTTAGCACGTCCAGGCTCGCGATTTCGTGTTTCGTACTTTTAGTTCAAAAACCAAAACAATCCAAATTCAAAAAACACGATTTAAATTAATTTCTATCAAAACGGTTTTTCCAAAAACACAATTTAAGAAAACAGTTTCAGAAATTCAAGAAAAATTACAGTTTCGTATTTCAGGCTTTCTAAAAGAACTCATGAATACCTAATTCGCATCTAAGCCTAAGAATTTCTACCAAATTCAGAATAATGGAGACGAATCAGAAACACGATTAACGAGGTGGCTCTGATACCACTTGTTGGAAAACACGAATCAGAAAGCAGCGGAATTTAAAAAATTTTCCCAACAAAAGGACCTTGGACTCGCAATCGTGTAACCAAATTCGTAGAGATAGAAAACTTACTTTTCTTTTATTATTTCTTGAAGCGTTTCAAGCCACCCAAGAACGCTCTTCTCGCGGCTTGATCCCTCTCCTTGGTAAAGCTCGAATCTTCAAACTTCTAACTTGAAGTCTCTAGAGAAAGTCCACCAACTTGATCACAATCTAACTAGTAAGGATGCTAGTTCTCTAGTTAGTGTTTAGGCTTAACCTAGGGTTTATTTGATCTTGGAGAAGGGAAGGTGTTCAAAACATGAACCAAAAGAATTGTCAATTAGCTCTAAAGGGGAGCATGAGCTCCCTATATATAGGAAAGAGGAGGGGCGGCCGAAATCCTTATCCTCATAGGCAAGGGTTTTGGTTCCTCTCTCCTATTACTTGATCTTCAAGTAATTTCCAACTTTGACTTTGAATTCAAATTCAAATCAACTTTAGGAGAGCTAAAATTATCCAAACTATTTTTGGATAATTTTATACTTTATTTATTTAAAATAAATAACTTATTTTATCTAATTAATTAATTCATAATTAATTAACTAGATTATTTTCTCCAAAATAAGACTTTCTTTTTAATTCAAAATTAAACCAAAGTCTATTAAATAATTAACACATTTAATTATTTAATACATATATATACAATATATATTTATTCACACGTGTGTGACACGTGTCATTGTGACACGTGTCACTCACGTGAGCCACACGTGTGATTTCACACGTGTGGAACCCTCTTGGCCCGATTAACTCGTTTAATCATTTTTAAGCCTCAACTCATGTAACCAAGTTGTTGTGTGTGACCCTCTAGGTTCTCAATTCAATTAGCAGTGACCCTAATTAATTAATTCACTAATTAATCAATCAGTCCACAGATTAAACGACCATAGTCTAGCAACAGGTGTTTAACCCCTAGCTGAATTGGAATGTTCGGATTCGACAGAACCTTTAAGTCATTGATTCATGTGAGATACAATCCTCCTACTTACTATCTCTCAACCAAGATCTAGGGCAAGGGAATAATCAGAACCCTAATAATCCGGTCTTAAAGCTAAGTGCATTTCATATCCATTTGATCTCAATCCAAGAAACCCTTTTCTTGATGTCTTGATCTACTGCCTTGGCCAAGGACTCCATATGGCATATGAATGACTTACACAATAAGAGATCACCTTGCAAATGCAAGTGTAGGTCCTTTCTTGATTCTCATTCACTTTCATGAATCACTTGTGCAGCCCCAACATAAGCCTTGAATCAGTTGTCTAAGGCGACACCCTTTAAAGCTTATACCTAAGACCACAGAGTTAACTCATAAAGTGACAAGGAACCTCAAGTCTAAGGATCAATTAATCACATCAATGACTCGTGAGATATTTCCTAATCTGGAAGTTTCCATTTCCTGAAATAGAAACTTCCTTTCCCATTTAGGAATGTTCTCACACGGGGCACCTCAGTGAACTTACTTATTAAAGTAAGCACCCTCATGTATCACGCACGTATCAACTATACACTTTGCACCTTCATGAAACAAGGTGGTCCTTCTTAAGGGCGTGATCCCATAAGCAAGCCTTAGAGGAGTCAGGTTGACACTCCCATTGTCTGTAGGACTCATCGACTTGGAGTATTTTACTAATCATGACTTATGTGATATAAGGCTCGTTTCATGAACCATTTCACCTAAATGGTAGAGTCCTAAAGTCATCAGGATTAGGGGAGTTCTCATACATGCACAGCTAAAGTAAACGCATACCAAACAAGAGCATATAAAGAAGTGTTGCCTCAATTCGTTATTTCATTCAAAGATTGTCTGTGATTACAATAAGGAAAAGCACAAAGCGGATATACAATCGGCTTTTAGGGCACTATTCCTAACACGAATACCTTGTTCATCATTCGCTGGTACGTTGCTCCTGCGTTCTTGAGACCGAACGGCATAACCTTAAAACAATAGAAGCCATTGAAAACTATGAAGGTTGTTTTGGGTTGATCTTTGATGGCCATGAAAATCTGGTAATAACCCTAAAAAGCGTCCAACATACTCAGTCGCTCGCATCCGGCCGTGGAGTCGACAAGCTGGTCGATCCTTGGCAATGGAGAGGGGTCCATCGGGAATGCTTTATTTAGATCGGTGAAATCGTTGCACATACGTCACTTTCCTCCTGGTTTGGGCACGAGAACAATGTTGCAAAGGCATTCGACGTACTGGATCGGCATTATGTATCTGGCATCGAGGAGTTTGTTAACCTCAGTCTCGATGATGGCATTCTGGGAGTCGCTTTGACGGTGTAATTTTTGTTTGACCAGCTTGTAGGATGGATCGACATTTAAATGATGCTCGATGACCTTCCTGTCGACTTCGACAAGGTCGGAAGCGCTCCAAGCGAACACATTGAGATTATCTCGGAGAAATTATATGAGCATGCATTGTTCTTTGCCCTTTCGACCGGCTCCTATACGTGTGATTTTCTCTGTCTGTCCTGGGATCAGTTGAATCTCCTCGAGTTCTTCCGTTGGTTCGAACTTTTTATCCTCTTGTTTCTTCCTTTTTGTAGCATGAGAAGAACTCACTTTCTTTGAGTTTTCTGGGTCGACTGCGTCTGGGTCTACAAAATCATCTTCGATCATTGGGTCGTTGATAATCAATGGGACATGCTTCCCTGTGGGTGGTTTGGGCTTTTCCATCGAGATGGAGTAACAACTCCTAACGGTCAATATGTCGCACCTTAATTCTCCGACCCCGGCAGGGGTGGGTAATTTTACCATCTGATGGTAGGTGGATATGACCGCTCGGAAGTCTATGAGGCCTGGTCGACCGAAAATGATATTATATTCAGAAGGCATTTCAACGATAAGATACTCGATCATGCGCGTGGCACGTCGGGGTAAGGTGCCCATTGATGTGACTAAACGTACTCGACCTTTGGTGTAGACCTCTGCTCCACCGAAACCTGTAAGAGGGGTTCGAATAGGATATAGAAGTAATTTATCATGTAAATTCATGCGAACAAGAGTCGAGTAAAGGATAATGTTGCTAGAACTTCCATTATCGATCAAAGTGCGAGATACAACAAAGTTGGCGACATCGAGCGTGACGACCATAGGACAGCTAGGTGTCTCGCTCGACTGTGCCGGTACATTGATTACATCATTTTCGCTAAATACTACTTCTTTATTGATCCAAACGTTTTCTGGTCGGACTTGCATCACTTCTCGAGGTCCATAAAAGCTTTGTGCAACTGCCCATCCAGTCTTCTTTCGAGCCGATCTCGAATCTCCCCCTGATGGCCCCCCAGAAATCATGTCAATCCGACCGAGGCATGATCGATTATGTGGGTCACGTTCTGTCGGGGGCTTGGCTTGACGCTGTCTTGGTGGCAACCTATCATGGTGGTCCCGATTTCGAGCATTGTCGTCCATTTTCTTCACAAACTCGAGGAGGTGACCTCCCTTGATCAAGCGTTCGATATCATCTCGTAATGTGTTGCACTCGGAGGTGTTGTGTCCTTTCTGCTGATGGAAGTTGCAGAATTTGTTGCTCTCTCGAGTCTTGGGAGTTTCTCGCATCGGTTAGGGCTTTTTGAGGAGGGCAGGATCGATGACGTTGTAGATTTCATCGATCGGTCGCGTCAATTGCGTGAAGTGTTTCTTAGGGGTAGATCCGGTCAGTGCCTCATTCTTTGGGCTGACGTCTTGCCTGATTGGACGACTAGTATCTGCTTTCCGACCCTGAGTCGAACTTCTTTGAGAATTTTCCAGTTCTTCGAGTCGCATCCAGTCGCAAGCGGCTGCTTGGATATCGGCTAAGTTTCGAAGCTTCTGCAAGAAGATGTACCGAGCACATTCATTGATGATCAAGGCCTTATGAACAATTGGTTTCAACAAGTCGATGCTCGGTTCTTCCGTTTTGACCACTGCCTGTGAGAAGCGGGTGAAGAAGTCCCTGAGGGATTCATTAGGACCCTGTCTGATAGTATATAGATAAGTCAGAGACAACTTATCTCCTTTCATAGCAGAAAACTGAGCGTTGAAACGATCAACAAGAGCATTATACGTGGGGATGGATCGAGGAGGAAGCCTCGAAAACCATTCTAGTGCAGGCCCATCAAGGGTTGTGACAAAGATTTTAGCCTAAATACTAGGCGAGTGACCGAACATGCTCAGTTGCATCTCGAAACGGGACACATGCTTCTCCGGATCAGTCGACCCATTGTACGTGGGCAGACCGGTTGGGATCTTTTCATCGGTGGTAGTTTCGATGATTGCATCACAAAACGGAGACTGAGCCTCTCTGTCACTGCGGTATCTCCAAGGTCGTGCTGGTCGTTGGGCCGATGGTGTACGCCGAGGGGATCTAGATCGATCGCGCCTGGTAGAATGAGACCGGCTGGGAGAACGGCTGTGTGATCCTTGGCTCTCACTCTGATGTTGACTATCATGTCGACTGGGGCGCGGAGGAATTTGATTCCTGAGGTCATTCGACCTCACAATATGTCCCCTATTTGACCTTCGAATCTAGTTTGGCCGATCGTGTGGCCCGAGTCGGTTGAAGATTCCACTCGAACCGTGACGGGATACGTCGCGTTGAGAGGCGTCATGTTCCTTCCGGGATTCAGATCGTCGAGGGTGATTATTTATTCCTTGGGAGTGAGAGGGCCAAGATCTTTGTTGGGAGGCCACTTGTCCTCGGTGGTTGACATTCCGATGTATCTGAGTATCAGTGGGTGTCCTAGAATCGACCTCATCATCCGGTCGAAAAGATAAACGGTGTTGAACGGGTCTCCTAGCACTTACCTGAGCAGGTAGTGGCTGTTGATATTGAGGTTGGGGATGCACAGTCTGTCCGACCCCAGCCCAATATCCAACGGGCTGTTGATACTGCACCGGTTGAACATACCCAGGGTGATTAACCACAGGTTGAATGATTTCCACGGGTCGAGTCTGAGGGCACTCGGGCATCCGTGGCTCTCTTCCTTCTGCAACTGCAGCTATGGTTTTGTCCCGACACGCCTTTAGGTACTTGTCTAACTCGGGCGTCGAGTAGACCAGTTGAGGTGGGATGATTGTGGGTGCAGCAACTTGTATAGGGATTTGAGGGATGACTTCTCGATCATTCTCGTCGAAGAGACGGTTGCTAACGATGTTACGAGCAGTCATGTTCGATGGCTTGTCGTTGCGCTTCCCACAGACGGCGCCAAATGATCGAGCCAAACCTCCGCTTGATATTCGATCGGGAAATCCGACCACAATCACTCTATTTGTTGAGTGGGGGAATCGCCGCTTGACTGCTCGAAATCTGCACAGATCGTGGTAAACGTGAGCTTCGAGGCCAACTCGGAGAGGGTGGGTGTGAGACCCGGGTTGGCACTCCGACGCTCAAGTCAGGTACGATGAGGATGGTCGAAGGATTGAGCGGTAAAAAGAAGTAGATGAGAAAACTTATCGTGTAATAAATGAAAGGGTGCTATATATATGGTGAAGAAAGATAGATTACCGCCTCGATGTGTTGGCGCAAGGTGTTGACAGGTGCCCCACTATGACCATGCATTAAATGCGTGGTCGGCTACCCAACTGTGGGGTGGTTAGTGGACCGATGTGCCGGCCGGTCGAGGGATCTGGGTCGAAAGAACTGATCTGAGAGCCTGGCTCTGGGTCGATGGCTAAGACGGTAAATTGTGGGTGGTAACTGAAGGACCGACCTGGTGGTCGAAATGTGGCCTTCGATCGTACAGGTGGAGCGAGGTGATTGGTCCAACACGACAGCGGGTAGGAGCCACGTCATAATTCATGTTTTTGTATTAAAGTTTTAACTACTATAATGTTTTGAACATCAAATATTTAATATCTCTAGCGTTTGTCAATCGAAGCTCGGATTAGAATTTAGAATTACCTGAAAGTTTGTTGCACACGTGTGGCGTTGAGCTATTTTCTTTACTTACAACACTTTGTAATTAAGTCTTCGAATTAGAAGTGAAAAGCCAGGGTAAGTAGCCAACATACTTACAAGGTTTTGTAATGGAGGTAATTTATGCTCCACTAATTTGCATGCCTCGAGTGTCGAGCCTATAATTACAATGCTCATATCATTTAATTTTATGGATTTCACCAATTACGAGTTACCCAATTTTAATAGCATTTTAGTTAGTTTATGAGTGACTCGATCATTCTACCCTTAACTTAAAAGATAAATGGGACAAGAAAACTATTTTCCTTGATTAGAGGTTAAAATGGACACTCGTACATGGACTCATCCCTATTAAGGTGGAGTATTTTGTAATTTTAAAATCTCATAGGGGTAGAGATTATAAAGGGATGTAGATTGCAATTAACCATTTTTATAGGGGGTGCTTATGTAAAAAAAAATCCAAAATAAAAAAGGGGGTTATATAGTTTCGTCCCACTATAAATATAGGACTTGAAAAACTGCATGCTTCACCACACCACTTACCTCATTCCAATTTTCTCTAATTTCCTGCTTATGCATTAATCACACAATTAGTTCATATTTCCCAAAGATACCAAAAGAAATGTTGGATTTTCTTGAGTCTATCTTTCCATCGTTGAGCATGAAGCCATCGCCTTTGAGGGTGAAGAAAAGAGTGAGGTTTGAATCGAAGCCTTTGCTTCAGAAAGATGATGAAAAGGAGAAGATTATGATGAGTAGTTACTGCTGCAATCATGAAGATCGTGAGAGGAAAAGTGGGGTGATCAGGGTGAAGATATTGATGAGAAAAGAAGAAGCCGATAGACTTGTTTCGAAATGCAAAAATGGAGGGATTCTTCGATTCGATGATGTTGCTCAACATCTCGAGAAGATGCCTGCGGACGCAGTTAGGGTTGTTGCTCTCAAGAGCAAACATGAGTGATTGTACTATGAGATCGATATATGAAGATTAGTGGTTTCATGTTATCTCAAGAGTCAAGGCATACGCTATTTTGAAGGGATAATTACATTTTGCTATATATATGCAAGTTATGCACAACTTTTAAATTTTGGTATGTGACCTTTCAGTTGTCACCGATTACTACTTAAATTGTATATATTTTAATAAGCACAGTTTGTTATATATGCGGTGTTTCAAGTCAGTCACAATTGTTGGAAAGTTTGAATGGACGTCTGTGACTGACTTAAAACATTACGTATGTATCGAACTGTAATTACTTAGATGTAGCAAATAGTTGATAATCAAAAGTTCAATAATGAAGTAGAAAACGTGTTTAATTTGAATAACAAAGTGTAAATACTAGTTCTATTCTATTTTTTTTTTTTTTTTTTGGTTAGATAATAAGATATTTAAGATGTAAATAAACCACAATCCATATTCATGCCCATATCCATATGTATTCTTTTACATTATAAAGCATCTACTTTATGTTATAATTTCAATATGAATATAAGATTAGTAATTAAGTTAGATTAATTCATAAAGCTGGTAGGTTGTCGATATATACAAATTTTGTTTTAATCGAAAATTATCCAACACTGAAATTGAAACATATATATAAAAGTTGAGCGAAAAATAATATTAATTAGCAACACTTTTTAAATTAATTATGAGGTATTTCCATATATCACCAATATTGAACATAGTAATATGTCACCTACTGCACATTTTTACAACTTTCACTTTTGTTTTAACTTCTGCTTATTAAGTAGAGTTTACAAACACCCCTATATAACTTTTAAATTAAGTTGGAACAATTTTTCTGTTAAACTGTGGCTTAAATTAATGATCAAGAAAATATTTATGGTGCCAAGTTGGCGATGAGATGGAATTGAGATGACGCCAAGTAGGCGCTGAGGTGGTGTCAAGTTGTCAACGAGTTAGTGTTGAATTGTCGACAAGTTGTGGCTGAGTTGTCGCAAGGTTGTAAACAAGTTGTCGATGAGCTAGCATTGAGTTGGCGTACAAGTTGTCATTGAATTGTCAACGAGTTGTGAACAAGTTGTCGATGAGTTATCATCTAATTGTCCTTGGTTGGAATTCTTCTATAAATAGAAGAATTCTTGTTCATTTTGAGAGAGCTGAAAGATAGAAAGCCTAGAGAGTCGAAGCAAAGTCCTATGCTTCGTGAAAGCTTGTTGTGAGGCTTGTAAATTAGAGAGTTTGGGAAACACTTGAGAGCTAATTCTTGTGATAGAATTATGAGGTTCTCTGTGGGTGTTGGGTTAATTAGAGGATAGGTTTTTTCTCTAATTGTTGTAAACTCTCTGTTATAGTGGAATCGCTCCCTTTGTTCGTGGACGTAGGCAAATTCAGTTGAACCACGTAAATTCTCGTGTCTTACCTCTTCGTTCTCCATTCTGTATCTTTTATTGTGGTCAATTTAAGAAACAATATACCATCAAGATCTGAGGTGCTATCCTTACAAACTGGTATCAGAGCACTAGTTATTGGTATATTTTTTGGTTATTTCCTATTAAGTTAGGATGTCGACTACTAAATTTGATGTCGAGAAGTTTGACCGAAAGATTAACTTCACATTATGGCAAGGAAGGATGTGTGCAATCCTTGTACAAAATGGAGTCCAAAAGGCTTTAGGTGTAAGGCCAGAAGGTATGATAGACGCTAGATGGGAGGAGATGGACGAGAAAGCTTGCTCGGCGATTCAATTGTCTTTGGCAAATGAAGTTTTGCGGGAGGTGATCTCCGAAAGAACGGCAAAGGCACTATGGGAGAAATTTGAGTCTCTATATTTGAAAAAGACTCTAACGAACAAGCTTTATAAGAAACAATGCTTGTATTCACTCCGAATGAGTGAAGGTACGTCTCTCAGTTCTCATATTGATGAGTTTGAATCTATAATTATGGATTTGCAAAATCTAGATGTTACGATTGATGATGAAGATAAGGCCTTGTTATTGTTGTGTTCGTTATCTCCTTTATATAGACACTTTAGAGAAACTATGTTGTATGGGAAAGATACAATTTCTTTGAAAGATGTCAAATTTTCTTTGGAAACTAAAGAAAAGATTGACCATGATATCACTGGGTAAATAAGTGATAGTCAGGCACAAGGTCTATATGCAAGGGGAAGATCTAAAGAAGGAGTAACCAACAAAGTTAGTCCGAAATCTAGATCCAAATCCAGAAATAGATCTGCTGTGTGTTGGCACTGTAAGGAACCAGGGCACATTCGCAAAAATTGCGATAAGCTACAGAAGAAAAACAAATGCTCCACAAGATAAAAGTAACGACTCTGGCGAGGCAGTGTTGCTGAAGAAAGTGGTGATACCGATGTGCTTCTTGTGACAGAGAAGCATGCTAAATTGAATGATGAGTGGATTATGGATACAGGTTGTTCTTATCATATGCGTCCTAGTCGGGATTGGTTTTCATCATATGAGACTATTGATGCACTACAAAAAAACAGTCGATTTCCAGCGAAAATTTCAGACGAAATTTTGGACGTTTTCGTCTGAAATCGTTCGTTTTCGACGACCTTCCGACGAACTAAAATTCGACCGAAAGACCCTCGTCGCAGATAATTTCAGACGAAATTTCCGAGGAAATTTCCGACGAACTCTTTTTCCGACGAAATTCAGACGATTTTCAGACGAAAATTTTTCTCGCCCGAAATTCAAAAATTTCCGACGAACCAAATTTCCGACCACTTTGCGAGGAAATTTCCGACGAAGTTATCCGGACCAATTTTTCCTCGTCTAAATTTCAGGCGAAATTGCGATGAATTTTCCGACCAAAACAAATTTCCATAATTTTCATCGGATATATTTCCGACGACTTTGCGACGAAAATATGGGGTCTGAATTATTTTCCGACGAAATTTCAGACGAAAAGTATTATTTTATTATTTCCATGTGTTATTTCAGGCGAATTTCAGACGAAAAGTATTATTTTATTATTTTCATGTGTTATTTCAGACGAATTTCAGACCAAATTTCAGACGAAAACTATTATTTTATTATTTTCTTGTGTTGTTTCAGACGAGTTTCAGACGAAATTTCAGACGAACTTTGATATATTTCAGACGAACTTCAGACCACATTTTCAGACGAAAATATACGAAAATTCCCGGGAAAATCTAAATTTTTTCAGACGAATTTCGTCGGAAATTTTGTCGGAAATTTCGTATTATAATTTTATTTTTTTTTTCGAAATTTCAACCTGTTTTTTCAACAATTATATACCCCAAAATAAAATAATAAAAAGCTTGAAATTCGACAATAATGTGCAATACGCCACCAATAAATTCAAAATTCAACCATCTCCATAAATCCAACAATATTGTAAAAACAAATCCAGCTGCAGGGAATTCGGTAAAATATGCCGAATTACAATATATTCAAGTAATATTACATAAATCAATACGTTGCAAACCCTACGTACAATACGACCACACTAGATATAAAGCGAAAATTTCTCTCCACCATTTGAAAATTTACCTAGTGTTGCTACATTGCCACTTAAGCCATTTGAGGTGCCTGATCTGTAAAAAAAACATTAAACCTGTAAAGGTTATTTGATGAATAAGGATTTAAGCTTTGAAGACACGTAAATACATGAATATGTAAGATAATGCATCAAAGAGCATCATGAACGTTGGATTATTATCGAGCTAAAACCCCTAACAAAATTGAGAATCTAATTATATTTCAAAACGCATATTCATTATCATATATAACTGAGGAACGCTTAGATTGAAGGGATAAGTAAATTGAGAATCTAAAAATGTTCAAGACTGCAACCTAATTGAGGAACACATATTCATTCTCATACATAAGAAAGACAGGGATCAAAACTTGTGTAGTTGGAAACGTAACAACCCTATCAGAATTAAGGCCAAGTATATATGACCAATAGAACAACAACCAAACATCAAAGTACAAGTACCCTCCCCGACAACCAATTAGTAATTTACACAATTCATGTTGCCTATTTTTTTGATCTAATTATATTTCAAAACGCACGAAAATCTCAAAGCGACCTATACCTTATAGGAAGAACAACTTGAACATAACACTCAACTTTATAAGCACAAACCAAGCACTACCAAAAGCACAATCAACACCAACACAACAATCAACACCAAAACCATAATCAACACCAACACATTAGGAACACAACATAACTTAAACACATAGTAGTACTTGCCTAGTCATTTGAGTCGCGTTGGACATTGGGATTTGGATTACGTTGTTGCTGAAACATAGCAGCCATCTGTGTTATGGCGGATAAAATCTGATCCTGTTGTTGGCGTAGCCCAGCCTCCTGATCCTGCATTTGTTGCCGTAACGCAGCTTGTTCTTCAAGGAGTTGCTGTTGTTGTCTTCTCAATTCATCCAACTCCGACAATGGGGCTGAGCTAGTAGAGCAACCTTGAGAGCTAGTGGGTGTTTTAGTACGTGAGCCTCTACTTTTCAAATAGGGCATCCCATAAACCTCGCCCTTCTTGTTTGGCCCCCCACCAGCTTGAATAAGTAATTCAAAATCGGCGGGCAATTTAACCCTCTCGTCCTCACCAAGTAGAGCTGCTTGATGGTCTCGCTCCTCTTTCAACTTATTGTAAAGCTCCTACAATAATATATATATATATATATTGAAGTGGTCATTATGATTCTGCATGAAGTTTTTAATAAATGAATAATAGCTCATAAATACAATAAAACTAACCCATGTTGAGCGCGAACGCTTATCAACCCACATAGCTCTACCAGCATCATTATTTTGTTCATTTGCTTCAACACCTTCAGCAATGTCCTATACGGCTCAGTCAACTTGGATTTCAAGACATTAGTGATGTTGTTTGTCCCAGCCCAGCTATCCATATACCTGCATAAATATATATTATGAAGATGCATAAACTCCAGAAATATTACAAGACATAATAAACTTTATGTTATATATTTACGTATTCCCAGCGGGTTCCAATTTAGCTTTCGTGGTGGATGATGGAGCAGACACGGCAGATGGCCCATTCACTTGCGATATCCTAATCTGTTCTGTAGAATTAGAACCAGTAACCGGCGGAGACTGAGATGGAGATGGTTGTGAAGGAGACTGTGGTGCTTGTGAAGGAGAAAATGGTGGTTGTGGAGCTAATGCTGAAGATGGAGAAGAAGCCAATGGGGATGATACTAACGCCTGATCGCCTGATACAGTTGGCGGGACTGAAGATGTGGTAGCAGCAGATGTTGATGAATTGTTGATGCTCATATTACCTCTCCAAATACTCTTGCCCCTAGAGAGGTTTCCACGAGACCAATTCATCTACAAACAATCACAATCAAATAGTCAAAACATAAAGTGTTTTCATAACATAAACATAAAGTGGTAACTGATAATTCGGTATTTCTGGGGGAAATATATTCAACAATGCAGTAGATATGTGTTTTTCTTTTTGATTTTTTTCACACATTTTTCACGCAGTGGATCGATTTGACATCTTCATATGCTAATAGTGGTTTAACACAATTAAAAGTTGAAAATATAATTTTAAGTGCTAAGTGCTTTGAGGAAGAAGAGAAGAATTAAGTTAGTTGAATTACGTCTAATTCTTCTGTAGATTTTAAGCGGCAATATTTGTGCTTTCATCTTTGGGACATTTCATCTTGAGGTCCTCCCGTCAGTAACTAATCTAAAGGAAGAAGCATTAATTATCCAGTGTGTCCTTGATTCTTGAATAAGGACATACCAACTAATTAATTAAATGAAGTTATAAACGTCAAGCATGTGGGCTGAAGTTCTATTTTTTCGTATAATTTAAATTCTATCAAACTATTAAAATATAAAAATAATTTCATATAAATTTTTTTCTATTGATAATTCTCTCTACTAAAATATCCAGAGATTCATCACAAAAATAACTGCAGAAATCAATTGATCTTTTTTCAGAGTTGGGACCAAAGACTAATTTTCATTTCATACAAGAAATTTTTGATGTGGGTTCCGAATTTTTTCTTGGGGAATGGAACTACTCTAATGTAAAATTTCTCTAATTTTTATTATTAATCTTTTTCTAATTCTTGCTGATGGATTTTATTATTAACCAATGAAAAGCCTTCTTTAGAGTTAAGCTCAAATTAGATCTTCTTGCTGACAGCTCAAATTTTCTACTATCCTCCTTATTATGACAGTGAATAAATCTTCTTGCTGACAGCTCAAATTAGAAAATTACATTTCTTACCTCACATGACATAATCCGAATCATCATCGGATTGATCAGAGTTAAGTTCTTCCTCATCATCACTTCGATCAGAGTTAAACTCTTCCTCACCATCCTCATTTTCAATATTATTAGTATCATTACGTTGTTCAGCTTCGACTTCCTCGAAGGTATTATTATTATGAACCAATTGACCTACAATATCATCCGAGACTACAGTATTTACCATTATTCATTCATCACTCTGATAAGCTATTGGCAAAGACTCTTCTATTTCTATCCTCCCTCTCGCTTTAGCTTTAATTACAACAAACCATTGTTGTTTGTCTCGAATTCGACCCGGATATTGAACAAAGTAAACTTGGCGGGCTTGTTGGGCAACTATGAAAGGATCATATTTTCTATATTTACCACTTCGCCGAACTTCTATCGTCCGGCATTCTGCATCTCCAATCCGAGTTCCTTGAATAGGCGTTGGATCAAACCACACACATTTAAATAGAACCACCCTCTTGATTGGTTCTCCAGGATATTCTATTTCAATAATTTCATCCAACATTCCATAATAATCGTCTTCAACGGATTCATCATAACTACCTTTGACCCAGACCCCACAATTCATTGTCTTCTTTCCACTACTCCAAGATTGTGTGTGGAATTTAAAACCATTAACAAAATACTTGCGCCAGGTTTTAACTTTCAGAAGAGGACCACAAGATAAATGACGAATGTATGGATTGTTAATTCCATTTTTCGGATTACTCACCTGTATAAAGTTGGTTTAAATATATTAACTTACGAGGCTAACTGATTAAAAATTGATTCTTCAATAAATTTACTTACATAATTTTTAAACCATCCAGCAAATTCTTCATCAACTCGACCGCTGCCATCTATTTCCCCAATCCTAAACTCCTCGCAAAAGAATCTACACAGCTCACATGTATGAAAGTTTGTTATAACTATCAATTGATTCAGTTTCTTACAATAAATTAGTTAAATTCTCTTACTTACTTCAAGAAAGTTTGGACCTCGTCGCAATTCAATAAGACATGATTTGTAGCTGATTTGTACTCCTTATCATCCAAAAAGCGAGTACTACATGCACCAGAAGCACGCCCGGAATGATGGAAAATACTCAACATTTCTGGATTTGAGTCATCAATACCGCCATCATCATTCCTTACCACCCTTGTTCTCATGGAACGAACATGGGATTGGAAGTAGAAGGAGCAAAAATGGGCAGTTTCACGTCGTAAGTACGCCTCGCAAATAGAACCCTCCACTCTAGCTTTATTTTTAACCGTTTTCTTTATCTTTCCAAGGAATCTGTACCGATTGAAAGATGATTTTGTTATATAAGTTGATGTTTATTATATAAGATAATGAATAATTCTTTTTACCTTTCGAAGGGATACATCCATCTAAATTGTACAGGGCCTCCATTACGAGCTTCTTCGATCAAATGAATCGGTAAATGCTCCATTACATCAAAGAATGTTGGGGGGAAAACTCTCTCAAGTTTACACAAAATAATGGGTATGTTTTTTTCCATTTGATCAAGATCTGCATGCCTCAGCGTACTCGAACATAAATCCCTGAAAAATTTACTTAATTCGGCCAGTGGTTTCCATATCTCATCAGGCAATTCTCTAAAGGCAATAGGTAATAACTGCTCCATAAAAATGTGACAATCGTGACTCTTCATCCCATGTATCTTAGCATGTTGTGTATCAACACACCTTGATAAATTTGATGAATAACCATCAGGCATGCGGAGCTGTTTTATCCACTCACATATTATTCTTTTTTGCTCCAATGTTAACGCATACTTAGCCTTTGGTTTTCTCCAACGTCTATTACCCTTAGGCACTAGCTCTAATTCAGGTCGCCGACACAAATCCTTCATATCCATGCGTGTATTCACATTATCTTTGGTTTTTCCAGAAATGTCCATCACCATGTTAAAGATGTTATCAAAGATATTCTTCTCTATATGCATCACATCTAAATTATGGCGAATTAAATTGTCCTTCCAATAAGGCAATTCCCAGAATATACTTTGCTTCTTCCAATTATGTTGCACACCACTACCTGAAATTCCTAACTCGTTGGGATGTTCTGTAACTTTTGGAAAGTCACGAACCTGTTCCCAAATTTCATGTACATTCAATTTAGGAGGTGGATGTTGGTGCTCAGTACGATTCTTCCTAAAATTGGTTTTATTCCTGCGGTAAGAATGATCTATATCCAAAAACTGTCGATGACAATCAAACCAGCTATGTTTTCGACCATTTTTCAAATAAAATGTCTGACTATCACCCATGCAATATGGACATGCTAATCTACCAGTGGTGCCCCAGCCTGACAACATACCATAAGCTGGAAAATCATTAATAGTTCACATCAATGCAGCCTTCATTACAAAATTTTGATTCGTTGATGCATCGTATGTCGTCACGCCAACTTCTCATAACTCTTTCAATTCATCAATCAATGGTTGTAGATATACATCAATGTTTTGCTTTGGATTTTTTGGCCCAGGAATGATACATGTGAGAAACATATACGGCATCGTCATACACATCTCTGGAGGTAAATTGTAAGGAGTTACAATTACTGGCCAACAAGAGTATGATGCTGCCGATTGAGAATAAGGAGTAAACCCATCCGAACATAAAGCAAGCCTCACATTCCTGGCCTCGTTGGCAAACTCGGGGTAACATTGATCGAAGTGCTTCCAAGCCTTTCCATCTGAAGGATGACACATGACCTCGTCGGGCCGACGATTCTCAGCATGCCATCTCATGTGCGGGGCTGAGCTCATTGATGCATACAACCTCTTTAATCTAGGTATAAGGGGCAAGTAGTGCATTGATTTAACAGGAACTTGTTTTCTTCTGCCTTTACTCCCTATGTCTTCACATGTTTCGTATCTAGGAGCACCACAAAACTTACACTCTGTAAGGTTTTCATCATCTTTGTAATACAACATGCAACCCTTGACACAACAGTCAATTCTTATACTAACTAACCCAAGCTTCTTCACCAACTTTTGTGTTTCATAAAAGTTATTAGGAACAGTATTGTCGGGTGGTAGTAATTCTGAAATCAACTGTATGATCTCGTCCATAGCATCATGTGGCACATTGTAATCATTTTGGATACTCATTAATCTGGATGACACAGACAATGGTGAGTGTATATCACATCCAGACCACACGGGTTTGTTGAAATCCCTCAGAAGATCAAAAAACCTTTGAGTTTCTGCATTAGGCAACTCATTATAATTTTGTTGCTCCCCACCAACATCGGAACCCCTATTTGCATCTTGATTTACATCAGTTGGCATGTTTTCTCTAGCCGCATCAATGCACATGTCAACATACCTATTTAAAGGATCAGCATGTTCGTCATGACTCGTACTCGCGGCTGCATGTCTAAAATCTGGTGCAGTCTCTTCTCTAGGGGCTACCTCCCCATGGTCGGTCCAATACCAATAATTTGGCTTGAACCCATTTGAATACAAATGTCGTGTAACCGTAGCAGGTGATAAGAAGTCCCATTTCTTTAAGCATTTAATACATGGACATCGAATAACACCTTCTGTTCTAAATGGTTCTAACCCCTTTGCATAATCTATAAAAGATTCAACCCCGTCTACAAATTCTAGTCTCAGGCCGCCACGTGTTGGGTAAGTCCTATTATACATCCATCTCCTATGTAAAGGTATATTGTCCATCTACATATCAAAGATCGAAATTTATGTTACAATGAGAACCTAAGATGATTTAGTGACTGCATTAATGTTAATTTTAAAATTTATAATAATATGAGAATCTAATTCTAACATGTAACTAAATATTAATATTTTTTTTTATTTCCACACTTGCTGAATGTGTCGAGTCATTAGCAACTCAAAAACTGGCTGGTGCATATTTCATATTTCCTTCTAGTTTAATTAAGCTATTTTATATTCAAGTTTCTAAAAAAATAATTATTATTGTTATGCAAAATATGGTTATTATTGTTGAGCTATTTCATATTCAAGTTTCAACAATCATCATTCATTAGAATCTTACCAATGTTTTATGCTCTTCCTTTACATTTCCAATCAATTTATTGTTTTATACAGATTGGTGTCGAATAGAACTATTAAGATCGATCAATAACAGTCGTATATCTAAATATTAGAACATAAAATTTAAAACTGAGTTAAATATACATGCGATACAGTCACAGGCTCACGTGAATCAAAATCCGAACAGTACATGTTTGTTTTTACTTCAATTAAAAGCCAAGTTTTTAACTGATAGATACATTTTAAGTGTGCCATAGTAAAACCATCAAAGCCCAAACTCTAGCATATTTCTGGACTTAGAAATACAAAACCTTTTTGCTCAATCCAATTTCTCAAGCTCACATAAATTTCAACAACCGGAATCATATAACCACCGGGAATCATAAGATCCACCGGGAATTGACTAACATTGTTAGTATAGCATATATCCATCATGTAAAGCACAATGATCTATTTAAAAACACTTCATCAAAGAAAGGCAAGAAGGATTTGTCTCTACAAGCAAAAAGCATACAATTTTCAGTTTTCAGTCAAATAGATACAATTTCATATTTTGTTAATTTTTCCAACAAAAATGGCAGAATGTTTCCAACTTCAGCATACAATTAACTTTTTCACTCAAATTATTGCATTTAATCTATTCATTCAAGACTCACCTTTGTATGATGCAGCTTCAAATCCAACAGACAACAAACTTCAATCCAATATGAAGGTCGACAATTAGATCCTGCAAAAGTTAAGTTCTGTATTTTAGGAAAAAGATTGATAAGGATTTGCGAATCTTGGAGAAAACCAGATAACTTCAATTAGGGAGGACATATTTTCCATTAAACCACACTGTAATATATATGAAGAATTATAACTCACTCCTCATTATTTGTTATGGATTTCTGCATTAGAAATAGATCAAAACAAGTGGCATAACAAAAGGCTGCTGTTCTGAAGTGGGGTCACTGTTCTTAATTTCCTACTTATATATGTTTCAGGAAAACGGGTTGGATTGACAAAAAAAAAGAGGCAGGACTGAGGCTGGATTGAGGCATGTTAGAACAAAAGGGTCAAATGCAATTATCCTAGAAGATGACTTGTTTCTTTGAAATGCAAATTATAATTTCAGGAAACTACCTTGCAAGTTGTACAAAATTACAAAAGTAACCCCTATTGATGTCAAACGTACACAAATAATTAAATTTCAGGATCAGCTTTTCATATCAAAAGGCTGTGACTTACAGAATCTGCAGTCCGGATAACTCGTTGATGTCCGATGACAGATGCTCGCTTAAATTAATGCTTCATAATATTCTGAAACAGATTCTGAAGTTGTTAGCTTTTCAATTTATAATCAAGTAAAAAAACTGAAGTAGTAAGCTTCTCTATTCAAACACCGAACCTAATATCAAGAATCAACAAAAGGAGCAAAAGCTTTCTAGTTTCAAAATTGCAAATTGTTCAGGAGTAAGACATAGTTCTATTTTCATTTTCAGCAAAGTCTTGAAACTTATTGTTTTGACTTCCAGTCCTTCTTGCAAAAAAAAACTGAACAAAGAAAGCAAACGCCACTGGAACTGTCTGTTACAGATATTTCCTTACTTATGTTCTTGTTTTTTACACATCAGTTCATTAGCATGTTCAAAAGCTATGCCTTAGTGTATAAAAATATAATCAAAAGATCCAAAAAGGTTTTTCTCAAAGACAGATAAGATGTCAAACTTTGAAAAGCATTTACGTAGTCTCTCGTGTTCTTATTCAGGATGCAACACCACTTATAACAAGATTCAAGATACTCGTATCTTGCCCTGCAAAAACTCAGATTATACAAATCAAACGGCACACAAAAGTCAGATGGTACAAATCATATAATGTTTTACCAATTTCCAACATGTCAAGACATACAGTTCCTTACCATTTCAGCTGATATTTTCCACTGTTATGACACAAAAAGGTGATGAATTTAAAATATTTAATAGTCTGAACTACGTGTTTGCTGAGAGTTGGGCTCCTGAGTATGGCAATGTTGTTCTGTCTAAATGGCCCATCAAGAAGTGGAGAGTTCAGAAAATTTGTGCTGACAAAGATTGCAGGTGATTTTTCTAGTTTAATCTGTCATTCTTGAATGTAGGAATCAATGAATTCTAAAAACTTTAGACATAACTAATAATTACAACGACCGTCCCTCCAATTTCTGAAGTTAGACATAGTGTTTTATTCTAATTAACTTCTGAATTTGATAGTTTCGTTTATTTATCCCTACGGTTCGTACCAGCTTTGATCAAATTTGAAAAAATAAAGGGGGTATGCGTAATTTTGAAACTGTAGAGGGGAGGTTCATGTATTTACCTATTGTTAAAAGGGTGGACAAAGTAATTTTAGGTATCATTATCAGAAAGAAAATTGTTGTAGTAGACTAATATACATATTTATGTATGATATATATAGAAAATGAGAACTTTTAAACAGAATAAATAATATATTAGGATGCCGGTCCATCCAATTATGTGTGATTCAACTCTGTGAGTCGATACACAAAATTTATGATTTAAATGAACTTCCCAAAACTACGCATGCCTATGCTAGAAACTTATCATGTGTCCAGAGAATCTCTGTCAGCTTTGATCAAATTTCACAACCAAAGGGGGGCATTTGTAATTTCAAAACTTCTAGTAAAATGGGTGTTTAAGGTGATTGTATCTCATTATCAGGAATGTGATAAAGGCTACGGTTGATGTGTCTTTGCAGAACAAGAATGATGTCAACAAACACATGACACAATACACAGTTGCATATTATAAACAACAACTACCCACTTCTTAACATAGTATAGGCATATTCGTATGCAATCAGTTCTGAAAAGAATAAGTAACTGAGATTAAATGCAGACAAAGGTAACAACATAAGCAATATGACACAGAACTGCAGCAATTGGAGCCAAACCATATTGAGAAACATTTCAGAAATAGGAACATTCAAGGGTTATAACAGTTACATACAACAGAAATGTCCAAGATACTTCAAACAATAGCAACTTAGCTTTTTAAGATCTTTAAGATGTCTGACTGGGGACAACACATACACTACCATTTTTTTACATGACTTGTACTTCAAACACTCTGTGATATTAATTTTTTTCAACCAACTTGATTCAAGTACTGTTGGATCCCAGAACAAAACTTATGCTATGAGAATCACAGAAGTTCCAGGACACAATAACAGGAAAAGGCGCAGTAAAACTTATATAATTGACTGACCTCTCAATATTCCAACTCAACCAGTTTTTGCCAATACAACCATAATTGAAAGCATCAAGCTTCTCTTAATTTCATATGTGTAAAACATAAATTGAAGTTAAATCAAGTTCTAACTAATACACACACTCTCTAAACCCGCACACACGAACTAAAGAAAAGAAGCCTTTGCAACTTTAAGCCTACATATGTCCAACTTTGAGAAATAACCAAAAAGTGCAAGATACAGGTATGACCAAGTTGAAAATCATAACTGGATTGTATGAAAGGTAACAGAATAAGATGATACGGATGACAGAAACATACCGTTGATGCCGACCTTTGTTTTCGCGGCAGTTCTTGATTCTGAACATGTAACATGCAGAATATAGCTTTTCAAACTCTTAATAAAATATGGATTAAAAATTCTTTTAAGTGCCAAAGAGTATTCGCCTTACTTGGCACTGTTGGAGGTATTTCTGTAGCTGTTGCTCTGATAAGCTGAATGCTACGGGTTGTAAGCTTCCTACACAGTATAGCATTAGCATTAGTTTCAACTTCATGTCTAGGTAGAGTGTCATCTCTAAAGCTGGGAATTGTGTATCACTCACTTTGATGAAGATGAATCTACTGGAATGTTAGTACCGAAGATGCTTGACTGGACCTTCGCAGCATTAACCTTGAGACGATGACGCCCTTGTGATATCTAAGATAAACAATAAAATTACATATAATATCATATTAACTGCAACTAAATTCCTCCGTAAGCAACAGACAAACAGATAAAGAATGAGACACACATTAGCACAAACACACATAAATCCAACCAACATTGGAAAATCAACCAAAAAAGATCCTATCTTTCAGGGTAAAAACGAGATTTTTGGCAGTATAAGAGCTCACTTAGAAGAACAATAACTAGGAAAGGAATACCCAAATTCTTGATACAAAATTCTTTAGTTCCTATTTATTGGCCGATGAAACACCTTCCATTGTTAAAGATGAAGATTGCAGGGCTATATACCGATTTGAGCTGAGAAGTGCAGTTCTTGAAGCAAAATCCAGCCCCCACCCAATCCTTAGAGTTCTCGACTTATGGTTGCATGTGAAGAAGACATGGATGCCGATGGAAGGCTCGGCGTGGCGGTAAGTGTAGGGCGTGAGGTTGAAGGTGGAATAGGTATTCAGCGAAGGTGAATGAGCGGCAAAAGGCGGACTTCAGATTTGGAGCGGAGGGATTGAAACTTGGGATCTATTTAGGGCATCAAACGTCCGGCGACACATCTCGACGGAATTTCGTCGGGGAAAGAGCACTTTGAGAAATTCTAAAAACGAGGGATTTGGGGAATTGCAGAGGAAGACTTTCAGCTTTGTCAAAAAAATCCCCCAATATTTTCAGACGAACCCTGGAGTCGGAATTTCGCCGCAACACTAAACAATTTCCGACGAAAATGTTGGTCGAAGTTTCGTCTGAAATCTCAGACGAATTTCAGACCTTTTTTTCGCCTGTGTGATAAATTACGAAATTATTTAGAAATTTCAGACGAAATTTCGTCGCAACTGTTCGTCTGAAATTTTGTTCGACGGAATTTCCTCGGAATTTCGTCTGAAATTTTGCATCACACGCCAAAACCACAATTTAATTAGATTCGTCGAAAATTAGTCGGAGTTTCGTCGGAAAATTTCAGGCCAACATTTTTCGTCGGAAAATGTCATCTGAAAACGCCTGTTTTTTTGTAGTGATGGAGGAGTTGTTTTGATGGGAAATAATGCACCCTGCAAGACAATTGGCATAGGAACAGTTCGAATTCGGATGCATGATGAAATTGTCAGAACATTGACTGATGTAAGACATGTTCTTGACCTGAAGAAAAACCTTATTTCATTCGGCACCCTTGATGCCAATGGGTGCAAGTTTTCAGCTGAAGGTGGAGTATTGAAAGTTAGCAAAGGTGCACTGGTGGTGATGAAGGCTAGAAAAACAGGAAGCCTGTACATATTACAAGGCTCGACAGTGACAGGCTCTGCAGCAGTTTCTTCATTGTCAATGTCAGACTCTGATATTACAAAGTTATGGCATATAAGGCTCGGGCATATGAGCGAGAAAGGTTTGACCTTGTTAAGCAAACAAGGACTTCTATTTGGCTAAAGTACGGGAAAGATGGATTTCTGTGAGCACTGCGTATTCGGCAAACAGAAGAGGCTGAGCTTTGGCACTGGAATTCATAGAACTAAATGACCTTTGGACTATATTCACTCTAATTTGTGGGGACCATTCCCAGTTCCATCAAAAGGAGGGGCTCGATATCTATTAACCTTCATTGATGACTTTTCAAGAAAGGTTTGGGTTTATTTTCTAAAACACAAGAGTGATGTGTTTGAAACTTTTAAGAAGTGGAAAACTCTGATCGAGAAGCAGACTGGGAAGCATATCAAAAGACTTCGAACTGATAACGGCCTGGAATTCTATGGAGGAGATTTTAATAGATTTTACGAGGCTGAAGGAATTGTTAGACATCGCACAGTGGTTAAAACTCCACAACAAAATGGTGTAGCTGAACGTATGAATGGAACCCTTTTGGAAAGGGCTCGGCGTATGTTTTCCAATGCTGGCTTGCCCAAGGATTTTTGGGCTGAAGCAGTTTTCGCGGCTTGTGTTTTGGTGAATCGATCACCATCTACAACAATTGAGTTCAAAACTCCTGAAGAGATATGGTCCGGTAAACCTGTTGATTATTCAAATTTAGGAATATTTGGATGTCCTGCTTATATGCATGTTAGTGAAGGAAAATTGGAGCCTCGTGCTAGAAAATGTATTTTTCTTGTTTATGCTTCTGGGGTGAAAGGATATAGGTTGTGGTGTCCTGATCCTAAGTCACCTAAATTTATAATTAGTAGAGATGTTACATTTGATGAATCTACTCTACTAACCCCGAGAAAGGAGCCTATAGTTTCTTCTGATACAAGTGAGGTGGATAGTACATCAAAGGAGATGGAGCATGAGATTCCTAGTCCACCACTGATGTCTGAAACTCCAGATGAGCCTGACGTTATTGAAGAAACACCTCATAGGGAAGAAAAAAGCATTGCAAGGCATACCAAGATGAGAATTTAGACCACCACAAAGATTAATTGATCTTGTAGCATATGCTTTATATGCTGGAGAAGAAACAGATTCTGTTGGCGAGCCATCTACATACTTTGAAGTCGTTTCTTCTGTTGATTCCACTAAGTGGTTGATTTCCATGCAAGAATAAATTGAGTCTCTTCACAAGAATAATACTTGGGTACTTGTGAAACCGCCGGCTAAACAAAGGATAGTTGGCTGCAAATGGATCTTCAAGAGAAAGGAAGGAATTCCAGGGGTGGAGGATGCAAGGTATAAGGCACGATTGGTACCTAAGGGCTACAGTCAGGTACCAGGTGTAGATTTTAATGATATTTTCTCACCTGTTGTGAAGCATAGTTCTATTCGTGTCTTGCTTGCATTAGTAGCCATGCATGATTTGGAGTTAGAACAACTTGATGTTAAAACTGTATTTTTGCATGGTGAGCTGGAAGAAAATATCTATATGCAACAACCAGAGGGGTTTGTTGTTGAAGGAAAAGAAGATCATGTTTGCTTATTAAAGAAATCGTTGTATGGTTTAGAACAGTCTCCAAGACAGTGGTACAAGCAGTTTGATTCCTTTATGATTAGCAACGGATACTCAAGGAGCAGTTATGACAATTGTGTCTATTTCAGGAAGACTCATGATGGTTCATTTATCTATTTGCTTCTTTATGTTGATGACATGTTGATTGCAGCTAAAAACATGTCCGATATTGAGGAATTAAAGAAGCAGTTGAACAGAGTGTTTGAGATTGATAAGGGGAAAATCGGGGAGTCTGATTTAGCGCCAGATGTCATTGCCAGATAAGCAGCCCGTGCCACGTAAGCTTTTCACGACCGAGCCGCTTAGGCGATCATCGACCCACTACTTGGCCAAAGACCACAAGTCCTAATTTGGCGGTGGTCTCCTGCGACCCAGGGTCTCCTTTCACTCCAGAGAAAGCCGCGACCCAGCGAGATCCCGACCCGGTCACTACCGGACAACTGCACTTAATGCGAGTACCACCTACGGCCGGCCGCATTAATTGCAGCCGCTCCCAGTACAGTGGCAGGGATCCTGGCAGGAGCAGGCGAACAGTGCTTTGGCTGGAAAAGCACTGTTCCGGCCTGAGGACCAGGACACTCTCCTCCCAACCAGATCCACACTTTCTGGGAGGTGTACTGGCACCCGCGAGGTCCATCTTCACCCTATAAAGGCCTCGCCCAGCGACGGCCAAAGGTAAGCTCTTCTTCACGCACAAAAACTCTCAGCTCTAGCAATTTCTGTCCAAGAGCTTAAGCTGACTTGAGCGTCGGAGTGCCAAAACGGGTTCAACCCCCACTCTTCCCCGTCTTGGCCTTTGAGTTCACGTTTGTTCAACCTTTTCAGTTGGAGGAAGCGTCGGAGTTCTCCACACATTACAAATATCTTGGGTGATTGGGAGTCCTAATCTGCAGTCCAGCACACAGCCCAGATTTCGACACGATCATCTTGGCGCCGTCTGTGGGAATCACTGAACAAAAAGTCTCTCTTCCTCACTAGCTTAATCCATCTCTCCATTGACGATGGTCCAAACACGTCACGGGCGACGAGTCTACGGCGAGAATGGTGAAGAGATCTTTCCGGATCTCAACACCTCAGGGGGGAACTTCCCACCCCCCGTAGTGGGGATCGTCGCTGCGGATGCTGGCCCTAGTGCTCCTAGCCGTTTGATACTTTCAGAAGCGGACTTGACGGCTTACGCGGAGAGCTGTCGGGCCGAGGCGATGGCCGCTGCAAGAGAAAACAGGGAACCGGTCATGCCGGCTCCCCCAAGAGGAAGCCCTTTGGCTCTGACCCCTCAGAATGTTGCACACCCCACGGTTCAAGGGCCTTCTGCAGCGGGGACGTATGCTGTCCATCAGCATGCCCCTCAGCTAAGTATCTGGGGGTATCCGCAGCTCCCCTACGGTCAAAACCCCTACGCGCAACCTCAGACCATATACATTGCTCCGACCTTGGGAGCCCAGCATCCAGTCCATCTGGGTGCGCACCTGGAGGAGGGTTTCGATGACAATGAAAACCCACCCCGCAGACAGGAGCCAGCCAGAAGAAGGAATGGTCAGGCTGAGGAACGCCCCTCGCAACTCTTGCGCAATATGAGGGATACGGATAGGGGCGCGCGCCACATTGCAGGGACGGCAAGCGAAATGAATAGAGACGTTCCTGTCCCTAGAAACGTGCCTGTTTTCGATCGCCTGGGGGCTAGGGTCCATCCCAACGCCTACCATCAGGCCAATCGGGGACATTGGGTGGGACAGGGCGATCTCCGAAATAATCTCCCCCGGAGACAGCAGCAGCAACAGCAACAACAACAACAGCAACAGCAGCAGCAGCAAGCTTATTTACCCGACCCGGCACCAGGGTCGGAGTATTTTGATCCACAAGAGGAAGTGTCATCACACTTCCCCCAAGGGCAAGTCTTTGAGGAAAGGGCACCTGCCCACCGCCACGGTCACCTCCACCCACGTCAGGGGAGGATGTACCGCAGCGAACGGGAGGCAAGGTCCCCCTTTTGCGATGAAATCATTGACGCCAAGGTGGTGGATAGAGTTCCCACCAATCTGCCAATATACCACGGGAGCACCGACCCCGTGAAGCACTGCTCCAAATTCGAAGCACAAGTCAGCCTCTATGGCCACTCCAAACTCATCTGGGCCAAGATTTTTGAAACCACGCTCGAGGGTCCAGCCCAAGACTGGTTTGAGCGGCTAGCGCCGCATAGCATCCGAGATTATGATCATTTGGCCAGAAAGTTCAAAGCTCACTTCTCCTCCATGACGGGAGTCAAGCTCCCGTCCACCTATCTGTATAGTATCATGCAGGAAGAAGGCGAGACCTTGAGGAGTTTCTTTTCACGGTTCAACGAGGCATTCGTCAAAGTCGAGCATTTGGACATTGACATCCTGACCCAGACCCTACACAAGGCGATCCGCCACACGGAGTGCGCCGATGAAATCATCCTCGAGTCTCCCCAGAATATGGAGGAAATAATGGCCATAGCACGCCGATTCATGCGGTTGGAGGAGGTCAAGTCCACAACGCGCGCTTTGGGGCGCAAAAGTGATCGACGAGCAAACGACCCAGCTCCCGATAGGTTCCCCAGATCCGACCCACCTCGGTCGGAACCTCCAAGGATCTCCAACAGAATGGAACAGAGGCTCAAGCGGGAAGTACCCTCAACGAGCGGGGTCAGGAAAGGTTACACACCTTTGGTTTGCCCCATAGAGGAAATTTACGAAGTCATGGATCGAGGACTCCTTAAAAAGCCAAAGCAGCTGAAAGAAACCAAGAAGGCTAAGGAGTCTGGGAAGCGCTGCGCTTACCACATGCAGCCCGGTCATTGGACATCAGAATGCATCGCTTTAAGGGAGGAGGTAGAGCGATTAATTCAAGGAGGCCACCTCATGGAGTTTGTCAAAAAATTGGACGAGCGGGCCCGCCAAATCCTCGACCCAAGGGAGTCGCCTCCGCCCAGGAGGGGACGAAAGCCACCATTGGAGAAGCCGGGAGAGGATAATCCCCACAACATGCCCACAAACGAAATCTTCATGATTGCGGGTGGCCCCGCGGGAGGAGACTCCAAGACGGCCCGCAAGCGGTCAAGGCGTCAGGCGGGTCGGGAGCTTTATGGGCCCAGAGAAATCATGCAAGTGGAGCAAGGGCAAGAATGGCGCGAGCAAGAAATCTCGTTTAGCGATAAGGACTTCATACCAGTAATGCCACGAGAAGGGGGAATGCCTAGTTGCCCGCTGGTCGTTACTTTGGACGTAGCGAATTGCGCTGTTCATAAGACCCTAGTCGACAGTGGGAGCTCCGTTAACATTATCTTCTATTCCACCTTGCAAAAGATGAACATTCATAATTCCCTTGACTATGAGCCTATTAAAACACCATTGACAGGTTTTGGGGGCTCGGAGGTCTATTCTAAAGGAAGAGTCAAGCTTGTTACCTCCATGGGTAAGCTGCCGCAACGGGCCACACAATTATTGGAATACTTGGTGGTGGAAGGTCCCTCTGCTTACAACATCATCGTGGGACGCCCCGCTCTGATCAGCTTCCGAGCGGTGATTTCCACTTACCACCAAACCATCAAGCTGCCGACCCCGCATGGGATAGGGGAGCTCCGTTGCAACATACCGGAATCATGGGAATGCTACTCCATCTCCATGGAAAAGGTACAACTTCCGAACAAAGCTGTCGTTCCTTTAATAGATATAGGCGATTTCCTAGATGCGGAACTTGCCGACCCAGACGATCCCACCGCCGAGATGTGTTCCAAGCAGATGACCTCCACCATAGCAAGGAAGAAGCGGAAGCTTGATGATGGTAAGATAGAGGCAGTAGGAGCCCTCGTCCCAGTCTCACTGGTTCCGGATGACCCAGAGAAAACTACGCACATTGGGGCGAATCTCAAAGGTAAGCAGCAGTGCATGCTCATTCAGTTCCTACGAGATAATGCAGACGTGTTTGCTTGGAAGTCCTCAGACTTGGTCGGAGTCGACCCAAAAATTATCGAACATCATTTGAATGTGGACCCAAGTTTCCGACCCATCAAACAACGGTTGAGGGCCCAGAGTGATGAGCGAAACAAAATAATCGAGCAAGAGGTCAACAAACTGTTGGATGCCGGATACATTACGCCTGCCAAGTACGTGGATTGGCTCTGCAATGTCGTGCTGGTAGCGAAGACAGGAGGGAAGTGGCGAATGTGCAACGACTTCACTGACCTGAACAAGGCCTGTCCCAAGGATCCTTACCCTCTCCCACGCATTGATCAGTTGGTCGATTCAACTGCCGGTTGTGAGCTCCTGAGCATGATGGACGCCTTCCAGGGCTACTATCAAATTTTCATGGCCCAGGAGGACAAGAGGAAGACCGCTTTCATTGTGGTGAAGGGAATCTACTGTTTCGAGGTCATGCCGTTCGGATTGAAGAACGCTGGCGCGACCTATCAAAGGCTGGTCAACAAAGTTTTCGCAGACGAGATAGGCAAAACAATGGAGGTCTATGTTGACGACATGATCGTCAAGAGCGAGAAGGCAGAGATGCATTTGGCCGATTTGGGTCGGACTTTCGACCTACTCCGCAAGTACAGGATGAAGCTGAATCCCGGCAAATGCTCCTTCGGCGTAGAAGGAGGAAAATTCCTTGGTTACATAGTCAGCCAACGAGGAATCGAAGCCAACCCGGAGAAAATCTTAGCTCTCAAAGGAATCAACAGACCCCACAACGTGAGGGACGTCCAGCGTCTCGTCGGTCGAATCATTTCACTTAACAGGTTCATCTCTCGCTCTTCTGAGAAAAATCTCCCGTTCTTTAAGATTTTACGCAATATTAAAAAATTCGAGTGGACTGATGAATGTGATGAAGCCTTTGAGAGGCTCAAAGAGTATCTTGCTTCCCCTCCCTTGCTTGCTAAACCTGTAACAGGAGAAACTTTGTACCTTTATTTGGCGGTCACGGAGGAAGCCGTGAGCTCTGTGCTAGTAGCCGTCCGCGAAAGGAAGCACATGCCAGTATATTACGTTAGCAAGATACTCCACGGCGCGGAAACGCGCTATATGGAGATCGAAAAGTTCGCACTGGCCCTTGTGCATGCCTCCAGAAAGCTAAGGCCTTACTTTCAATCCCATTCCATCATTGTCCTCACAGACCAAGGTTTGCGCCAAGTCCTGGAAAAACCGGAAGCATCGGGAAGAATCGTGAAATGGGCCATCGAGTTGAGTCAGTTCGATATCAACTACCAGCCCCGAGCAGCATATCAGGCCCAGATCCTCGCAGATTTCATCATTGAAAAGAGCGACCCCCGTAAGGAAACTCCGCGCCTAGCGCTATGGACAATGTCGGTCGATGGCTCCTCAACCTCTCAAGGAGGCGGTGTGGGGATCTCCTTAGCCAGCACGGGGAGCGAGACGCTTGATTTCGCCATCTCCCTGGACTTCCCAGCCACCAACAATGAGGCAGAATACGAAGCGCTCATCGCTGGCCTTAAAATCGCAAAGGAGCACCGGGTCGAAAGAATTGCCGTAATGACGGATTCACAGCTGGTGGCGAGCCAGTTTCAGGGCTCCTACGAAGCGCGTGAGGAAACTATGATCAAGTACCTTGCCAAGGTCAAATCCTTGGCGTCTCAATTCAAAGAATTTACGCTACAGCAAGTCCCCAGGGAAGAGAACACGCGTGCGGACGCGTTGTCAAAATTCGCGAACGGAATGAGAGGCTCCATGGATCAAAGCATCACTTACTTGTCAAGCAAGGGGAGAGTGATTGATGGCGAGGCAGAGGTAATATGCTCCATCGACCCCGCAGAGCCGTGCTGGGTCGACGAATTTATACTTTACCTCAGAGATGGAGTGGTACCTGCCGACCGAAATGCCGCGAGACGCCTCAAGTACAAGGCCGCAGGTTACTCCCTAGATTCCGAAGGGAGACTATACAAGCGGGCATACATGGGACCAACCAAGCGGTGCTTACGTCCCTCACAGGCTTTGGACGTCTTGGAAGAGATACACAGCGGGCAGTGTGGGAATCATGCGGGCGGTCGATCCTTGGCCAAGAAAGTTTCCAGAAGTGGGTTCTATTGGCCCACTCTAAACGAGGATGCTAAGGAATACGCCCGTAGGTGTGTTAAGTGCCAAAAACACGCCAACATCCCTCATCAGCACCCCGCAGAAATGGTCCCTGTAGATATTTGCTGGCCCTTTGATCAGTGGGGCATTGACATCGTCGGGCCACTGCCACTCGCGACGGGTCAACGGCAATACCTATTAGTCGCGGTGGAATATTTCTCTAAATGGGTCGAAGCCCAACCCGCGGCAAAAATCACGGACAAGGTTATCCAAAATTTCTTATGGCGCAACATCATTTGCAGATTTGGGATCCCCAGGGTCCTCATCTGCGACAACGGAACTCAATTTCAAAGCGCCAGCACTAGGTCCTACTGTACAGATATGGGAATCAGTCAGCGCTTCGCATCGGTTGGCCATCCCCAAGCGAACGGCCAGGTCGAAGTAATTAACCGAATCATTATTCAGAACCTCCAAACCAGGCTGGAAGCCAAGAAGGGAGCTTGGGTCGACGAACTTGACGGCGTCCTATGGGCATACCGCACAACTCCTAGAACTGCTACAGGGCTAACCCCCTTCTCAATGGTCTACGGGTCGGAGGCCATGATCCCCGCGGAGCTTCTACATCAGACTGCGAGGGTTTCCAACTACCAGCTCGCCAGAAACATTGAAGATCGAGCGCATGAGCTTGACACCATTGAAGAAATTCGGCAGAAGGGATTCCAACGCATGCAGCAATATCGAGCCACGGTGGCTCGGAGCTACAACAAAGGGGTCAAGCCCCGCGATTTCCAAATCGGCGACCTGGTTCTCAAAAAGGTCGAAGTGACGAAGCACGTGGGCAAGTTACAACCAAACTGGGAAGGCCCGTACCGCATTGCTGAAATAGGGCGCAACAAAGCTTATCACCTAGAGGATATGGAGGGAAACGCCATCCCCAGATCTTGGAATGCGCATAACCTCAAAAAGTTTTATGTTTAAGAATTTCTCTGAGTTGTAGGTACCATTTCGTACTTTCCCCATGTTCGTCCCCAAATGGTGTAAAGTACTTTCAGTCCATCTGAATTGTCTTTTATCTTCAGCTAAGTATTGTAAAGTACCTTCAGTCCATCTGAATTGACTTTTATCTTCAGTTAAATGTTGTGATGTATACGTTAATCGAAGTTTACGTATGCGATCCGAAACATCTTAAGGAGGATGAATAATGAAAACAGAGATCAAGGAAACCTTAAGGAGTCGCTCGGGGCGACTCGCGAGGCAGGTTCCCAGCGAGCCAGTGTTGGCTCGCGAGGGCAACCTCTTCCGATCCACCACATGCACTTTTTAAGTTTCATTTAAGTTTTCGTTCAAAAGATTGCGAAAAAGCCCTACTCGCCAATAAGACCAATGTCTTGGGGATAAACAATATTAGAATAAGACAGTGTCAAAAGCAAATATTAAATGCTCGAATTTACAGGAGGAGGTGGGGGCTCAATCCCCGGAATATTACAAAGAAATAGCAGTAATAATGTTACAAATGTTCAAGAGCTGGAAGGAGGAGTTGGAAGATTAGGCTGAGGCGCCGGGGGAGTCACTTCAGTGGCGGGAGGGAGTGATGCCAAAGGAGGGATCGCTAAAGCAGGACCACCCGTTTTCCCGGTTAAAAGGTCATCATCTTTCGACCCGCTACTTGAGGGAGCATAAGTAGCCAGCAAAGTCTCTTTTGCCCGCTCAATATCCACGGGGCCCGGCAAAGATACCGCTTCTGCCTGCTTGTCGAGTTGGGACTCAGCCCATTCCACGGCCCAACCGTAGGTCACTTTGTTCCAGTCCGGCTCCTCTTCGTCTTCTTCACCATCTGTCGCTTCCTGATTCGCCCTTTCTTCAAATTCAACGCGAGCCATGAACTCTTCCGGCAATGTGTTGGGAACATACCCGTTCGCCGCATTGAGTTTACGTGGGTCGTTAAGAAGGGCGTGGGGGATTGGGTGGTGAAGGTGGATCTGCGATAGAGCCCTCATGAAGCCGGTCTCTATGTCAGAGACCCCCAGGGTGCCCGAGACGGTGCCAAACACCTTGGATTGAAGAAACTCTGCCACGGCGCTATCCTTTATCTGCGGCACTATTTTCTCGACCGTCCAGAAGGCCGTTTTGGTTCCATCCTTTTGCCCTTCCACGAAGCCGTCCCGCCATCCATCCTGTTTGCCTTTGGCATAAGCAGCCTCGGTTTTCGCTTCCGCAGCGTCCAACAAGCTTTGCCGCGTGGCCACACCCGTTCGCAGCTCCTCGTTCGCAACCCTTAGTTCCTCCAACTCCTTCTCTAGGGCAGACCTCTCCATGAGGGAAGCTTTTACCAGCTTGTCCATTTTGTCAAGCTTCACTGTGTACGCTTTTTGGGCATCCTCCAACGCCTGGGATTGCCTCGCCGCCTCGTCTTTCCAGCTCTTCTCCTGCAACACCTCTGCCCTCTCCGCCAACAGCTTGCGGCGGGCTTCATCGGCCAATTCCAGTCGCATGGCAGACTGGTGCTCCCTTACTATCAGCTGGGGAGAGGAAAAGGAGAAAAAGTCAGAAACGAAACGATAAAGAGCATGACCCAAGGGAAAGAATGGCGAAAGGGCCCTTACCGCATTCAAGAGCGCAATCTTGTTATAGGAGAGGGTCGCGTTGCTCTCCTTTGCCAACTCTTGGTGGTCGCTCGCGGTTTGTAGGGAGTAATAAATGGCCCCCAGCACATCCTGGTCGACTTCCCCAGTAGCGACCTTCCTCTCCGACCCGTCCTCTTTGCGTTCTGTAACCCCAAAGGGATACTTAGGCCCGGCGAATGTGGGAACGGCGACTATACGTTCATAGTCCCCCCTCAGCATGGTGAAGCCGGGCGAGGTCCCCGGTCGAAGAGATGGGGGAGCCCAGCCGCCCGGTGGCCGGAAAGGAGGATCATCCCGCTTAACAGGTTTCTTGGGGGCCCTGTCCACCGCCTCATCCTTGTCCTTCCTCTTTAGAGTACGCCGTCCCCTGGGCACTTCCGGAGGGAACGACCCGGAATTGTTCTCTGGGTTCGTATCCGGTCGCCCGGCAGAAAGGACCACCTTCCCCTTTGGTTTTGAAGGGACAGCGCCTTGGTCTACCGGAGGTGGAGCCGGGGCATCGTTTGCCGGGGGGATCCAAGCGGCCCCTTGCGCATCCGCTGCCCCCCCATCCGTAGGAACATGGGCGTCAGCCCATCTTTGCCCGGCTGCCCGCTCCACAGCCGCAATCCGACCCAGGGAATCTGCCTCCGTGAGGCCCTCTTCTCGCGCTATCTCTTGGACAGAGGGAAGCGGGCCAGGCACTCCTTCCTCAGCAATTCTCTTGGCCCTCTCGGCTTGTTTCTTCTTCAAAAGGCGATCCACGGCTTTGGCTCGTCCGGCTACCATTATCGACCCTGCACATAAAAAAAAATAATATAAGGTTCAGCGAGCAGAATTAGAAATCAATGTGGTAAAGAAAAGATAAAGTCAGGGAAGGGAACGTGCTTGGCCTAAGAGTATTGAGGGTATAGTTACCCATTCTGAAATCAACGTGTCTCCGTGTCCCCGGAGCCAACCCCAAGTTAATTAGCAAATGGGTGTTCGTGAAGATCCCTGTATCCAGGGGATGCACCCCCCTCAGTGCAGCTAACAGGGTGTTAGGCCAACGAACCGGACCCCTCTCCAACCTAACTTGGGCCACGTCGTTCCAGGAAGTGTGTTCTAGCCCGTTCCACCCGTCTGTATATTTCAGGAAGACGAACTTCTTTTTCCAATCCACTCCATGGGAGGACTTCTCGGTGTCAAAAATCTTATTCCCCGACCGAGATTGCAACTTCACAAACCCCCTCCTATTGGGGGAAGCAGCTGAGTCGACGGAAGCTACAAATAGTTCTGCAAAATGCTCCACGCATTCAACCTGACCCAAGATCTTCATCAAGGACCTGAACGCCGTTACCATCGCGTGACCATTTGGGAGCAGTTGAATGGGGCTGATCTGTAGATGATTAAACAGAGCCACCTGGAACGGGGAGAGAGGGAGTCGAAATCCATATTCAATGGCCTGCAGGGATATGGCGATACACCCTTCAGGGGGTGCCCCCATGTGTTCATCTTTGTTGGGAGTGAAAACTTCGCAACGGGCGTCCAATTCTCTCCAGCCAGTCAGCCTCTTTAGGGCGGTGGTCCTCTCCGACCCATACACCTCGGCCCTAAACTCGTGATAGTACTTCGGGCATTTTTGCTGCCCTCTCCTTTTCGCTTTCCCCTTCTGTGGCCCCCGTTCAACATCCGAAGCTGCGCCGCCGCAACCTTCTTCCTCCAACGACATCTCCTCAATCTCTGCAGCCGTATCTTCCACCACTTCATCGTTTACTTCACCTTGCATTCCACCACCGCTCAAGGGGACAGATTCAGCTTCCATGGAACTTTCGCTGTCGGCCCGTTCCCTCAAAACAGATCTGGTGGCTTCCTCCGCTGGGTTCCTGAAATACATCGTCACAGTGGGGTCCTCCCACCTGGCTCTCCCTGGAGCCTTAACCCCTATGCATTCTAGGGACACCTCAGAGTCCGACGGAATGTCCCGCGGACCACAGCTTCTCAATTGCTCACTTGGGGGTTGGCTCTCGGCAGGCCCGGAGACGTTCCTCTTGGGAGCCATTTCTAGGATGTGAGGGAGAAAGGAAGAGGGGAGAGATCTGGGATTGAAAAGCGTACCTCGAGAATGTGCTTGAGAATTCACCCGGAGTGCGTTTTGACAGAGCCTGGCGGAAGGCAAGAGTCACTTCAGATCTAGGGTTTGCTCTTGTGGAAGGCGTGGAAAGAAGAAAAACCACCTAAGCCCCAATTTATGGCAACGTTTCAAATAGGCGTGATTAACCCTTCCCACGTGGCCTCAAAACCCGTGCAAGTCCCTCAATTTTCAAAAAGTGTAATCATGACTCTGACAAAGGGAGTTTCCAGAGTTCCCCGCCCAGTGGGGCACAGCTGGCGTCCTGGGTCGAAATATATCTGGTGTTGAAGGAGGCTGGCTCGTCGAATCTTGGCTCGGACAGTTTTCCCCAGCGATCCAGATCTCCACGAAATCATCGCGACCCAAGCCTCCCCCATTTTACCCCAGCCGAGAAGCCTTCCTTGAGATCCGATACCACTCTTTCAATGGTGCCCGATCTGGGGGGGCAGATGATAAGGGGAAAATCGGGGAGTCTGATTTAGCGCCAGATGTCATTGCCAGATAAGCAGCCCGTGCCACGTAAGCTTTTCACGACCGAGCCGCTTAGGCGATCATCGACCCACTACTTGGCCAAAGACCACAAGTCCTAATTTGGCGGTGGTCTCCTGCGACCCAGGGTCTCCTTTCACTCCAGAGAAAGCCGCGACCCAGCGAGATCCCGACCCGGTCACTACCGGACAACTGCACTTAATGCGAGTACCACCTACGGCCGGCCGCATTAATTGCAGCCGCTCCCAGTACAGTGGCAGGGATCCTGGCAGGAGCAGGCGAACAGTGCTTTGGCTGGAAAAGCACTGTTCCGGCCTGAGGACCAGGACACTCTCCTCCCAACCAGATCCACACTTTCTGGGAGGTGTACTGGCACCCGCGAGGTCCATCTTCACCCTATAAAGGCCTCGCCCAGCGACGGCCAAAGGTAAGCTCTTCTTCACGCACAAAAACTCTCAGCTCTAGCAATTTCTGTCCAAGAGCTTAAGCTGACTTGAGCGTCGGAGTGCCAAAACGGGTTCAACCCCCACTCTTCCCCGTCTTGGCCTTTGAGTTCACGTTTGTTCAACCTTTTCAGTTGGAGGAAGCGTCGGAGTTCTCCACACATTACAAATATCTTGGGTGATTGGGAGTCCTAATCTGCAGTCCAGCACACAGCCCAGATTTCGACACGATCAGAGATGAAGGATCTTGGTGCGGCAAAAAAGATCCTTGCTATGGAAATCAAAAGATATCGTAAAGGTGGAAAATTATATTTAACTCAAAAGAGTTATATTGAGAAAGTTCTCGAGAGGTTTGGCATGAAAAATGTTAAACCGGTTTCAACTCCGTTTGCTACGCATTTCAGATTATCAGCTTCTTTATCACCAACATCAGATGAGGAAAAACAGTACATAACTAGAGTTCCTTACTCCAGTGCAGTTGGTAGCATTATGTATGCTATGGTTTGTACGCGACCAGATATTTCACATGCTGTGAGTGTGGTCAGTATATATATGTCTTGTCCTGGAAAATCACACTGGTATGCAGTGAAATGGATTTTAATATATTTGCGTGGAACTTCAGAAGCTAGTCTGGAGTTTGGCGGGAGTAGTAACTCTTTGGTTGGTTATGTCGACTCTGATTATGCAGGTGATCTAGATAAAAGAAAATCATTGACAGGTTATGTATGTGCTGTTAGCTGGAAAGCCTCGTTACAACCTGTGGTTGCTTTGTCCATGACAGAGGCTGAATACATTGCGATAACTGAGGTGATCAAAGAAGGAATTTGGCTTAGAGGCTTACTTAGAGAACTTAGTTCTTGTTCTGATGATACAACCATTTTCTGTGATAGCAATGCTTGGACTTGATTGGTGTTGCTGATAATTGAGTGTTATCTCGAAGGTGGAGCGAGCCTACTATGGAATTTAAGCCAAGGTGGAGATTTGTTAAAGTGTGGCTTAAATCAATGATCAAGAAAATATTTATGGTGCCAAGTTGGCGATGAGATGGAACTGAGGTGGCGTCAAGTTGTCAACGAGTTAGCGTTGAATTGTCGACAAGTTGTGGCTGAGTTGTCGCAAGGTTGTAAACAAGTTGTCGATGAGCTAGCATTGAGTTGGCGTACAAGTTGTAGACAAGTTGTCATTGAGTTGTCAACGAGTTGTGAACAAGTTGTCGATGAGTTGTCATCTAATTGTCCTTGGTCGGAATTCTTCTATAAGTAGAAGACTTCTTGTTCATTTTGAGAGAGCTGAAAGATAGAAAGCCTAGAAAGTCGAAGCAAAGTCCTATACTTCGTGAAAGCTTGTTGTGAGGCTTGTAAATTAGAGAGTTTGGGAAACACTTGAGAGCTAATTCTTATGATAGAATTGTGAGGTTCTCTGTGGGTGTTGGGTTAATTAGAGGATAGGTTTTTTCTCTAATTGTTATAAACTCTCTGTTATAGTGAAATCGCTCCCCTTGTTCGTGGACGTAGGCAAATTCAGCTGAACCACGTAAATTTTCGTATCTTACCTCTTCGTTCTCTATTCTATATCTTTTATTGTGGTCAATTTAAGAAACAATATACCATCAAGATCCGAGGTGCTATCCTTACATCTTCGTACTAATTATAGTTGTGTATATGGAAACTGGTGTCAAACCTTTAATAGTAAAACTCATCTTGAATTATATTTTCGGACACTTGTGATGGCTATAGTACTATACATAAATAGATGATTAAGGTATGAGAATTACATGCTCAGTACTATTGGGATATACCCGCACGAAGCATGCCGTATTTCGGACTCCATACGAAGACTTCTCCAAATAGAATGTGTGGTGTGCGTGACAAAACAATATGGGGTTGAATTAGTACTTGTCCACTTAATATTGGAAAAATTTTCAAGGTAGAGGGTTGAATTCAATACATGGGGTTGAATTAGTTGGGCTTTTTGTATTTTCGTCCTGAGATTTTGATTATAATTAATTGGGATCACTGTTTGTGCGTGTCTCATAGATTGGTCCTAAGAAGTAGATCTAATAGACCGACTTCAATTAATTAAATTCGAAAGTAAATAATAGGTGTCCGGCTCATGAAAAAAAAAGTCTAAGAGGTAAACTAGTTACACCTATATTCTCATAGAGATAAACAGTATACTATGATTAAAACACTATATCTCAAGATAAGAAAATATTATAGTGAATTCGAGAAAGAATCGGGAGATACACTCGATGTAGAACAATAACTAAATTAACTTGAAGTCTTGAACTCTTACGTTATAAATACGATTATTTGAGACATGATAGATTCATTATGTATCAAATCTCCAATACCTAAATGCATCAATTTCAAACCCGATTTTAAAACTATGCTGCTGACTAGTTAGATATATAGACAACGTGTATGAAAAATAGAAATGAATTGTAATCTAACTAAAGAGGGTGTTTGTTTACCTCAACTTTTTTCCATGAACATTAATTATAAACTTTTGATGTGTGTGAAAAATAGAAATAAATTGTAATCTAATTAAAGCGGATACTCGTTCAGTTCAATATTTTTCTATGACAATTATAAACTTTCACATTTACAAAATGAAACTAAAAGTTGGATTTTATTTTACAAACTGTCCCATATTGAATAAAATTTATATTACTTATTTTGAAAAAATTATATCTTTTTCTAAAATTTGAGAATTATATATATATATATATATATATATATATATATATATATATATATATTTTAAAAAAAAAGAGAGAATTGTATACATTTATTAAAAATATATTACATTACTTTAAATTTTTTATTTTAAAGTTTTCTCATAATACGTGATACGTAAAATGTAATATAATGTTATTTATAATAACTTTAGATATTGAATTTGATATAATTGTATTTTATTTAAATGTATAATATTAATTACTCTTATAAATATCTTGTTTTAAATTAATTATGAGAAAATTGCATTTTTGGTCCCATAGGACATAGGTCAATTGTTTTTTGGTCCCATAGTTTTTAAATCATCCCGCACTTTTAGCTTTTCGACAAATATAGTCCCAAAGTGAAATTTTTTCAATATTAGTCCCAAAAAATTTAGAAATATATATTTATAATATTTTTCCTTAATTAAAAAATACATATCAAATATATATTAGGAAAATTTTAAAAGAATATCAACCACATGATATGCATTTTATTTTTATAATAAATAATAAATTATTACATTTTAAAGTATAAGTATTACTTTAAAATTATAAAATAAGAAAATAAAAATATATACATAATAACATAATTAATAAAATAATATTCAATATTGCATTTAGTTAAAAATATGTAAAATTAAAAAATTAAAAAACATTAATATTTATAATACTTACATATTTCTTATATATATAACATTGTATTTATTTAAAATAATTAACGTTGGGTGTAGTTAAAATTGAAAATAGCAGAAAATTTATATATATATTTTATTCAATAATATAATATTAATTAAAAAATTAAAAAGTAATTAGTAGCCATATATATTTTGATGAGGCCTGAAAATCACTCTCGAATCAGAGCCGTCCACGTGGCAGCACACCGCTGACTAATGCCCTGACGCTCGCCTTGGTGGGCTCATGGGCCTTCACGCCGCTCAATTGCCAGCTAATGTCATCCACCAGTCAGCGGATGACCATTCGGACCAAGGGCCCTAACCAACGGGTTGGACGCTCGGGTACGGCCCTCAAGGTTATCCTTCACAGGGAAGCACCCACATGAGGGCCCCACTAGTACGCTCGGTATTCCGACGCTCAAGGGTCATATATCGCGAGGAGGCCATCCATGCATTCTTCGAGCGTCACCAACGTTCGGGCATGTCCATGCCCCGTTTCATTGGATCCGAACCTCGGCAGAAAGAATCTTAGGCCCATCCCCCGCGTAACCCTCGTCAACAACCTCTGACACAAAAGTACTGTGCACCGCGCACCTGACACGCCGTCACCCTTTTCAGGGATGTCATTCTCACTCCACCAAAGTCTGACGCGTGTTAGGGCAACACAGGTTTGGGACCACATGGTCAATGTACCCATCTACCCCCATCCCTAACATATAAATAGGAGAGAAGCCATGCATTCTCTCCCAAGTGATCATCTGCACAAAAACGGCATACATTGTTCTGGGCATTTTCCACTGAACTTCTCAAGCTTTTCACTCACCACAGTAACTCTACCTTAGGAGCTTGCACTCTTGGTGTTATCCTAGCTGGAAGAACTCACGCTCAAAAGGAAACCCAGATCCTGAGGCTCTCACGCCTGTGATGGTCTTTCCCTTTTCTTACAAATTCTAAAGTGTTGTTGCATTGGGAAACTCAGATTCTTTGCACCATCATATTTAATGAGAATTCAAAAATAACATCAATATTTTATTTTCAATTAGTAGATATATATTAATTATTTTCAATTTTTTATGCTATATATTTTTAACTAAATACAATATTGAAGATTATTTTATTAATTATGTTACTATGTATATGTTTTTATTTTTTTATTTTTTTATTTTATAATTTTAAAGTAATACTTATACTTTAAAATGTAATAATTTATTATTTATTATAAAAATAAAATGCATATCTTGTGGTTGGTATTCTTTTAAAACTTTCCTAATATTTGATATGTATTTTTTAATTAAGGAAAAATATTATAAATATATATTTCTAAATTTTTTGGGACTAATATTGAAAAATTTTCACTTTGGGACTATATTTGTCGAAAAACTAAAAGTGCGGGATGATTTAAAAACTACGGGACCAAAAAAAAATTGACCTATATCCTATGGGACCAAAAATGCAATTTTCTCATTAATTAATAAATATAAATATATTTATTTATACATAATATAGCCATTTTAGAACCGTTCATATCTTAAATTTTTAAAAAAATTTATGTCGCTGTATGCCTATATTCATATTCATAGGTAGTAGCTTTTAAATCATGCTTACTTGCTTAGCATTTAGCAACCCCAGCTTAGATGTGTAATTTGGATCCTATCTTAACAGGCCCGGTATTTTGGGCTTAAATAAGGTGAATTATTAATTACTAGTAACTACAAACCCAGATTAAGAAAGCTCCAGAGCTCCCTCTTACACCATTGTTCTTGTTCTTATTCTTGATGGGTTGCGCGGGTTTATGTACACCCCAACTAACAAGTGCCAATTATCTGATAATATCTTGATGCAGGGGTAATTCTAGCCCAAGCCTGGCTCGACCAAACCGGGTCTGGGCTAGAATTTTCCCTTGATGCAGCTAGTTGTGTACTCTATGTTTCACTACATTCCCTCCTCATTAATAATAACAATAATAATGAAAAAAATGCTGAAACAAGAATATAGGAGCTCAAATACCCAATACTATGTCTACCACATTGATCCACATATCCACACTACAAAGCCACTACAATCAAACTTACAAGTATATGCCCTCCTCTACACAGTGCCATGACATGAAGGGCAAAACAAAAAACAAACAAGATAAACTTTAAAACCCAAAAAAGAAAAGGAAAAAGGAAATGCACCAAAAGGGCTTATCTGTCCATTCCCTCAGGCACTTCAGGGCTCTCAATAATGCTATCTAAAGATGGTTTCCAAGCAGCCCCTCTCTCTCTGCTTCTCTGTATCTCTCCCAGAACTTCCTCCAAACTCTTTCCTTGTCTGTTTTTAAGCTCCAACATTAGCCACTCCAATTCATCCTTTGTTAGGACAATCTTAATCCTCATATTGTTGTTGTCATTCTTGCTGTTGTTGTTGTCACTTGTTTCAGATTCTACCTTTTCTTGATCTCCATCTGTTTGTGGGCTGTTTTTGTGGGTTTCCATGCAATTCCCCATACTTAGAATCTTTTTTCTTTCTTTTCTTGCTTTCTTGGATCTTCACTATACTACAATATGGGAGATGGATGTTTGGGAGAAGGACAGAAATAATGACAAGTAGATAATAATTGAGTAGGGTTGCTAGGAGTAGTTAAGAAGTGCATGTGAGTGTGGGCTCAGCCGCTCAGTGCTCCTTTTATGGATTTGATATAAAACCTTGTTGGAGTTTGGACCCACATTAGATCTAACTTATAATCACTTTGTCCTTACTTTTCCACGTCGTTGTATTTCTAATTTGACTTCATTAAATCGGTATTAATTACGATTTTAAATATTTGTATATAATTAGAAATTTTAAAATATTCATTATTGGAAAAGTTATTTTTTTGAGAGTATATAAGTATTTATGCATAGGAACAGATCGGATTATATGTTTGAGTCTCATCAGATCGATTGCGTATTTGAATTTAATTTCGAAAAATTGGGAAATAAAAAACAATCAACTTTTTTAAAAAATAAAATAAAATGGTGGCCCCATTTTTATTATTTTCACTTAATTAAGGCTGAGATAATCAAGCTATTGAATTCTTTAATATATATCTTATGTACTTAAGCTGGAGACCATATGAGATCATAATTCAGCAAAATAATTACACTATATTAATATGCTTAGGTCCAAATAAATTAGTTATTGGCTTATTGCGTATGACGATAGGTGTATATTTTTTACTTGTATTTATATGTGTATTGTATATTAAAATACAAATTATATTAATATTTTTGGTACGGTACATTTGGTATAGCTACGTAGATTTGTGTCCTCTGAACTGCATTATTCTTGTCCTATCTGAGAGTCTGGGTCCTTAAAAAATTAATGGTGTATTTATACATTAATTATGACATTATTGGGACCAACTTGCATACAATTTTTTACATGAATTGATAATATATTTATTTAGAAATCTTGAGATTAATTGGGAATATCTTAGAAGCTGCGAGGTGACAGGACGAATAATTAAAATCAGGGGACAAGAACGGCACTGCTATTTCGTGGCAATTAAGTGAGGTTTTCCTAAGACACCGATTTAATTTTTATGAAAATCTAAGCATTATTTTTTATTTTAATCAATTAAAACTTATTATAAGTTAATTATAATCTTCATAAATATATGAATCCAATTTTATCTCACCCTCCGACCTGTTCAGCCAGTAAAGTCATCTCTAAACGCTATTCCAGAGTTACTCATATCATTTATTTGTGATTTATGTGCAATAGTCATATTCGTATGAGACCTCAAGAAATAGACTTTATGAGGAGTTGCAAGCTCATGACCACTATGTTCAGCTACAAATTTAACAGCTTTGTATTTTTCGGTATAGCGACCGTTGACTTGCATCCTTGCACCACACCATGTTCTAGTTTCTGGTTGATGAGATTTAGCATTCACATCTCTCTTATCTTTTGGTCTGCCCTCCGAACACTAAAACCAATAGAATCTTTATGGACTAGTTGCCTCCGAACACTAAAACCAACTGACTTTGCATACTGATCAATGAACTTTGCATACTGATTATATAGCATACTGATCAACGGACTTTGCATACTGATTATAAAAATTATACGCCTCTTCCTCAGTATCAAATTCCATACCCATTTTTGAAATTTTATCCGTATCAAGAATATCTTTTTTTTCCTTATTCTTGTCATTAAAAGAAAAGTTTAGCTTCCTCATGTCTTATTTGCATCCATCATTTTTTTCTTAATTAATGACAAACTGCAATCGAGAATCTAAATAAGAATAAAAAAAAAAAAAACTAGTTAATATAAATTAAGATGCACTATAAATTTATGATAAAATTGTTTTAAGATGAAAGAAAACTAAAAGAATTAGTTCATATAAATTAAGATGCAAGATAAATTTATTCCAAAACTGTTTCAAGATTAAAGAAAACTAACCGTTGTGTCAAAGAGATGATGGATATCTGAAGTATAAGAAAATTTTTGGTTGTGAAGATGCCGATTTCTGAAGTTTGTCTATGGAGATTTCTGAAGTTTGTCTATTGTTTCTTCCTCTTAGATTTCTTTGTTTATATGGTCTTTTATTTGTCTGGGTTTCTTGAAGAGTTTATATTAACTAATAACTCTTCAAGAAATAGAGTTTTTTTTTTTTTTTTTTTTTTGGAATTTGGAAAGATAATTTTGACCATATCTTAAGAATATCTAAAAATCTATTTTTAATGGAGAGTTTTCTAGTTTAACAGCTGAATGAGGCGTTAATTGTTTCTTAAGCAATATATTATTTTTATTATTTAGTAAAATTACACGTGTCGAATAGAAGATCCCGTATGCCGCTATATTTATTCGTTAAACCCACTGCATTAATTGTAGTTAGACTATGTATGAAAATTTTTCGTATGTATTTGATCCTCCTAATAATAATATAAATAGGTGTATTTTTACTTGTTATTTAATAAAGGAAAACATATTTTTACTTATTATTTAATTGATCAAAAGAATACACGATATCAATATAAAATATAAAATATTTTCTATTTATTATACTGAATTAGTCAAATCGAATTCAATTCATGAATAGCTTGTTATAATAGTTAGCGATCATCAAGGGCGACGCCACGCCTATCAATGTCGGGTCACTAACATTATTTATTTATTTTTATTTTTTTTATGGTTATATGTGATCGTGCCAAATTTTCGTTTGACCTCCGATCGAGAAATCCAGATCACGATCACTCTATTTGTTGTGTGGGGAATCGCCGTCTGACCGCTCGAAATCTGCACAGGTCGTGACAAACGTGAGCTCGAGGGGAGGTAAGGGTGTGACCCAGGTTGGCACTCCGACGCTCAAGTCAGGTTCGATGAGAATGGTCGAATGATTGAGTGGTAAAAAGAAATAGGTGGCAAAACTTACCGTGCAGTAAATGAAGGGGTGCTATATATACGGTGAAGAAAGAGAATTAACCGTCTCGACGTGTCGGCGTAAGGAGCTGACAGGTGCCCCATTATGACCTTGCATTAAATGCATGGTCGGCCACTCAACTGTGGAGTGGTTAGTGGACCGATGCGTTGGCCGATCGAGGGATTTGGGGTCGAAGAGACTGATCTGAAAGCCTGACTCGGGGTCGAGGGCTGAGCGGTAAATTATGGGCGGTCACTGGAGGACCGACCTTGTGGTAGAAGCAAGTTCTTCAATCGGACAGGTGGCTTGTGGTGATTGGTCCAATAGAGCAGCGGGTACGAGCCACGTCAATATGTATACATATGTATTTATTTATATATTTATGTGTTTTTAAATATACTGTTTTAGGAATAGGTCTTTTTTGAACCCACATAAAAAATTAAAAATTACATTGACCCTTTAGTTTTAAAGTTGTATGTAAAAATAAAAAAAAATCAATAATCCAAAACTAAAAATAAAAGTTCATTTAATATGTCCTAAATATTAAAGCACTCTAAATAATATATATTTTGTAGTTTTGTAGCATGGAATTGGGTGGTGTATTTACTATATAATCTCTGAACTTTACATTCAGTTTGAGATTTCTAACATTTATTAGAGTTCCATTTGGTTGGTCAGTTGTCCTTCCCAAATTACTCCTAAATTTATTTCAAATATATCTCTATAGTTTTTCTTTTTAATAACAAAGCAATCCCTGTATTTTTTGGAATTTGGGAAGAACAATTGACCAACCTAACGAACCCTAACTGATATCAGAAACCTCAAATGGAATGTAAAGTTTAGGAATTACATAGTAAATACATAAAAAAATAGGGATTGAGTTGTAATTAGGCTAAATCTGAGGTTAGTTTAATATAATTTTCCCTAAAAAAATTAGTGAACAAGATTATGATTGAGCTATAGCAATATGAAAAGGTAGTTACATATATTGAGAATAACGTATGTATTATAATCAGTAATGATAAAATTATGGTACATTTACAGAATATGCAAAACTGGAAAACAAATATTTTAAATAAAATATTTTATTTTTATTAATATATTTTTGGATTCGAAATTAAATTTTTTTGATCCCACTATTCGATGGAGTCGCCCCCGGCGATCATCCGCCCCTTTGTCTATTTCAATTAAAGTCAATTAACAATAAATAAATTAGTTGCACAATCTTCCAACTAGTGTGTCCACCAAATTAAAATTTGGACATTAATTAATGTTGTTCGATATCACATCAAAGAGAACTAATTTAAATTATCGATCACATACATGTATATACACAATAATAAGCATCTTACATTATTTTATAAATACACAATAATAAAACATTTTACATTATTTTCGGATATTATTCTCATATATATATATATATATATATATATATATATATATATTACCCATTTGGTAAGTTTCGGTTAATTTCCTGAGTTTATAAATGCAAAAAATTACATATCATTTATATATACGGACAATTCCTAAAAAATCCCCAAGTGTAAACTGAAATTTCTTGTCACTCCCCAATTTTGAAAAAGTTCCTGTTCACTCCCCAATTGAAAAACAAAATTTCTTTTCACTCCCCAAGGTTGTATAATACGAGATTCCGGGATTTTTATACGCAATTCCCTCAAAAATGTACGCAATTCCTAAAGACAATGTACGAACCTGTACTATTTGTGGGGACCTAAAAGGAATTTTGTTTTTCAATTGGGGATTGAATGGGAACTTTTTCAAAATTGAGGACCTAAAAGGAATTTTTTTAACCTTTTGATACTATTTAAAGATTTTCCCTTATATATATTGATACGACTACTGACGTGGTCCCATCTAGTCCAGCCGCGCTGGCGACACGTGGACCACTATCCACGGGCCACGTGGATGGCAGACCGGTCAACGGAGCCACGTAAGCCTCCCAGTCAGCCGCGTTCAACGGCAAACCCTTCAAGAGGGTAAAAGCTGACCAGTCAACCGTGTCGACCCGACTACCTTCATGAATAGTCGAAATACTATCGACCGTAACCAAGGCAAGTCGGCGAGTAATCGACCGTATAGTTCCTAGGTCGGACTGAGGTCGACCATCCCTGGGGCCCACTCCGCCGTTTCCAGCATTTATTGAGGCCTGACAAGACCGTACGGAGCAGTTGGCGCATTAAATGCGCCTGCAAGTCGCACTGTACAGGTAATCATTACCTTAATAGGTATAAATACCCCCTCTCATAAATGTCATTTAACACACAACTACCACATTAAAAGCACATAAGTTACTCGACAAGCTCTCAGCCACTCGACACTAACTTGAGCGTCGGAGTGCCGACAAAGGGAATCACCCCTCCCGTCCTTTGTCGGTCCGAAGTTTACGTTTGTCATCTTCCCCAGGTCAATTCCATACCAAGCTCTGCCCCATCAACAAAACACAAGTGATTCGAGTCGATCAAGACAGGTCACCGCCACGTCATCAACCCGGATCCGACACGATCATTTTGGCGTCGTCTGTGGGAAACCGAGCGAGAAGTCAAAAGTGAAATGGAGTTACGCAGTCGACGTACCCTGGGAGATGACGTCCCCGACACGGGAGCCCAGCACAGGGTCGACGGACCGAGTCGAACCCCAAGACAGCCTGGGGCTGAGAGGATGGCCGCCCCTGCGCCAATGGTATACGCGGTTCCCGACTTAGACGCCTACCTAGAGAAATGTCAAGCTGAAGCAGTAGCGGCTGCGGCCGAGGGTAGAACCCCAGTCTTCCCAGAAAAGCCCCAAGCTACACCGGCCGCCCCGCCAACAGGTCAGTATGCGTACTACTACGGGCCGCCCGCTCATTATGGGTATCCGCCCCCTCCTCACTGGGGGTACCAGCCCGGCCCCATAGCATACCATCAAGATCCCTACGGCATGCCTCCACCGCCTGGTCAAAACCAGCGGCAAGAGGCAGGCCTGGAGCTACAACAGACCGAGGTAGTACCCCCCGACCAAGAGGTCCAATCGACTCGGCGTCCGGGTAAGCGCCACATCGATCAAGAACCTCAAGGGGCTAGGTCAAGGACCAAGGGAATGGGGGGAGAACCAGGAACCGCTCGAGGGTCGAAGGATGCGAGGAAATCAAGGAGCCCCCCTCGCCATGAGAAAGAGCAGCGACCAAGGAACCCTAGGGTATTCGATCGATTGGGGGCTAGGGCCTCTCCTGAAACCCCCAGACTATCGAACCGAGGACTCCCCGTGGGGCGGAAGGACTTGAGACATCGCTTGCCTCGAAGGGAAGATTCCCCCCAACGGTCCAGGCATGGTAAAACTCCCTCCCGAGTCGATGATGACGAGGAAATATCCTACAGCGATCGGTCACCCCCACCCAAAAGGAGACCGACTCATCAGTACCGGAGCTCTCGCGAGGTGCGATCCCCCTTTTGTGAGAAGATCTTGGCAGCCATGGCCGCGGATAAAATGCCCACGAATCTCCCTACATATAATGGCGTGTCCGACCCCGAACGGCATGTAGACCGCTTTGAAATTGAGATAAGTATGTTCGGCCATTCGTCCGACGTAAGAGCTAAGATTTTTGCCACCACTCTCGTCGAGTCAGCCCAGGACTGGTTCTCAAGGCTGACTCCGAGAAGCATTCAATCATACGATGAGTTAGTAGAGCGCTTTGTGGCTCATTTCTCCTCTGTAAAAGGCGACAAGTTGCCGGCCACTTACCTCTACAACATAGTGCAAAGAGAGGACGAGACCTTGAGAGACTTTTTCACTCGATTTTCTCGAGCGGCGGTACAAGTTCAATCTCCAAGTATGGACATGGTTATACCTACCATCCACGCCGCATTAAGAGACCGAGAGTGTGCCCGACACATCGTCCGGAAAAATCCCGCCTCGATATCTAAATTATTGGATATCGCCTCCTCCTGGATGAGGGTGGAGGAGGTCGAGTTGGCACAGAAAGGGGCCGCGAGCCGTAAATCTGAAGCCGTCCGGCCGGTGAAGGTTGAGCTCAGGAAGGATCAAAAGAATCGAGCCGATCACACCTCTGGAAGCAGCTCTAAGAAGTATTATACGCCGTTAAATCGGTCGATTGAGGAGATTTACAACATCGCCAATAAAAAGCTGTTCAAAAATCCCAAAGCCATCAAGGAAACTCAGAAGAACAGGGATTCGGGAAAGTTCTGTCACTTCCATCGACAGTCAGGACATAACACTTCGGAGTGCTTTGCCCTGCGGGATGAAATCGAGAGATTGATCAGAGGAGGGGAGCTCCAGGAGTTCGTTAAGAGGCTGGATGAGTTAGCCACCCGAGCCGACGATCGCAGTCCGCCACGACGAAGGGAGGCTAAACCCCCTACCGAGAGGGATGATCATAACCTCCCCTGCCTCGGTCGAATCGACATGATCGCTGGCGGCCCCGCAGGAGGTGACACAAAAACTGCCCGGAAGAGGACCCGCAGAGAAGCCCAAAGAAACTATTACGGCCCCCACGAGGTGATGGAGATCGAGTCGAGTAGAGAGTGGGCAGATCAGGATATTAGTTTTAATAACAAGGACCTAGTCGGCATGCCACCACGGGAAGGCGAAACGCCTAGTTGTCCGATGGTGGTTACGCTTGACGTGGCCAATTATGCTGTATCAAAAACCCTTGTTGATAATGGAAGCTCTGTAAATATTATCTATCTCTCGACTCTAGATCGCATGAATCTCGCCAAAAGTCTGAACTTGGAACCTCTCAAAACCCCTTTAACGGGGTTTGGAGGGTCTGAGGTATACCCTAAAGGTCGAGTCCGATTGATCACCTCCATGGGAACGCTCCCTAAGAGGTCGACCCTTGAGCTGGAGTACCTTGTAGTCGATCAGCCTTCAGCATATAACATCATTTTAGGAAGGCCTGGATTAATCGACTTCAGGGCAGTTATCTCTACTTACCACCAACTAGTCAAGCTCCCCACCCCCGCCGGAATAGGCGAGTTGAGGTGCGACGTGCCCATGTCTTGGGCTTGTTACTCAATTTCCATGGAAAAGGTGAGGCTACCCGACCGTCGAATTGTCCCCGTTTTGGGCTTGCCTGACGGGGAAAAGGATCAGATCGAAGACATGGAAGCTCCTAGTGACGAGCCTATCCGCAAATCGAAGAAAGCTAAGAAGAAACAAAAGGTTGCGGATAATCGACTCGAGGCGTCTACTCAAACGATGGAGGTCGAGCTCCTTCCGGGACAAAGAGAGAAAATTACTCATGTGGGGCTCCCCGAGCCGGGGAAGGAACACGAGCAGGTACTTTTAATACAATTTCTTCAAGATAACGCCGATGTCTTTGCATGGAGTGCCAACGATTTAGTGGGAGTCGATCCCTCTGTGATTATGCATCACCTCAATGTCGATCCATCTTTCAAACCAATCAAGCAACGTTTGCGAACCCAAAGCGCCCGGAGGAATGAAATAATTGAGGAAGAGGTGAACAAGTTATTGGACGCTGGATACATCACGCCTGCCACGTATGTCGACTGGCTTTGTAATGTAGTTCTGGTAGCCAAGACGGGAGGGAAGTGGCGAATGTGCAACGACTTTACAGATCTAAACAAAGCGTGTCCTAAGGACCCATATCCCCTCCCAAATATCGACCAGCTAGTCGACTCGACTGCGGGATGCGAGCTAATGAGTATGATGGATGCCTTTCAAGGCTACTATCAAATCTTCATGGCACCCGAGGACGAGGATAAGACCGCCTTTATAGTGGTGAAGGGTGTTTATTGCTTCCGAGTGATGCCCTTCGGACTCAAAAATGCGGGGGCTACATACCAGAGGCTGGTCAACCGAATCTTCGAGGAAGAGATCGGTAAAACCATGGAAGTTTATGTCGACGACATGATTGTACGGTCGATACGGTCGAGCAACCACCTTGAAGACCTAAGGAGATCGTTCGAGCTGCTCAGGCGATACAACCTGAAGCTCAACCCGAGTAAGTGCGCCTTCGGGGTATCAGGGGGAAAATTCCTTGGTTACCTGGTTAGCCAGAGGGGGATCGAGGCAAATCCCGAGAAGAGCGATGCTATCCGCAGCTTGTCCAGCCCGAGAACGATTCGAGAGGTACAATGTTTAGTTGGGCGAATTATTTCTCTTAACAGATTTATTTCCAGGTCGGCCGAGAAGAACCTTCCTTTTTTCAAAATCTTGAGGAATGTTAAAGAATTCAAATGGACCGAGGAATGCGACCAGGCTTTCGAGGCGATGAAAAAATACCTCGAGTCACCCCCACTCCTAGCTAAGCCAGAACAAGGAGAAACTTTACATCTCTATATGGCCGTATCGAATGAAGTGATCAGCTCAGTTTTAGTAGCTGTAAGAAAGAGGAAGCACCTGCCGATCTATTATGTTAGCAAAATTCTGCACGGAGCCGAGACGCGATATTTGAAAATCGAAAAATTTGCCCTTGCTCTTGTGCACACGGCCAGAAGATTGAAGCCGTACTTTCAGGCCCACAAGATCATCGTGCTCACCGATCAACCTCTCAAACAGGTGTTATCCAAACCAGACAGTTCCGGTCGACTTGTCAAATGGTCTGTCGAGTTGGGCCAGTATGACTTGACCTACAAACCAAGGTTGGCATACCAAGCTCAAGTCTTGGCAGACTTCCTGGTCGAAAAGCAACCTTTGGCCCCACTCAAAGAAAATGCGTGTCAATGGACTCTATCACTCGATGGTTCATCGACCTCCTCCGGGGGAGGCGCGGGAGTGTCATTGAGAAGTACTAACGGTGATGAGCTCGACTTCGCCATCTACTTGGACTTCCCCGCCACGAATAACGAGGCCGAGTACGAGGCGCTCTTAGCGGGCATGAGAATCGCCAGGGAACAAGGCATCGAGAGTCTGGCAGCCTTAACCGATTCACAGTTGGTTGCAAGCCAATATGCTGGCTCTTACGAGGCAAGGGAAGAATCAATGGCCAAATACTTGCAGAAGGTCAAGGAATGGGCCACGAAATTCAAAAACTTTAGGCTCGAGCAAATACCTAGGGAGGAAAATGAGAGAGCCGATGTCCTTTCCAAGGTAGCCAATGGCCTCAGGGGAACAAGGGATAGGTCGATCACCTTCCTCACAGTCGCGGCTAGATCAATCGAGGAAGGGGGAAAGCCGGTACACAGCATCGACCCCGTCGAGCCATGTTGGTTAGACGATTTAGTCTTACATTTAAGGGACCGTTTCTTGCCTGAAAACAAAACAGAGAGGCGTCGACTAATAGCCCGGGCAGCAAGCTACTCACTCGACCCAGAAGGCGTGCTATATAAGAGGTCTGTCAATGAACCGGCCAAGAGGTGTCTAAGACCCTCCCAAGCCAAGGCGGTCCTCGAGGAAGTGCACGCCGGATCCTGCGGAAACCATTCGGGAGGCCGAGTACTCGCCAAGAAGGTCTGTCGGGCCGGATACTATTGGCCGACCCTCCTGCGAGATTCGATCAATCTGGTAAAGAAATGTCCCAGCTGCCAAAGGCATTCGAACCTCACCCATCAACATCCGAGGGAAATGACTCCGGTCGACATCTCGTGGCCTTTCGATCAATGGGGAATCGACATTGTTGGGCCTTTTCCCCTCGCCCCAAGACAACACCAATTCGTTATTGTCTGTGTGGAGTACTTCTCTAAATGGGTCGAAGCAGCCTCTGTCCCCAAGATCACACATACAGTAATGACTCGATTTTTGTGGAAAAACATCATATGTAGGTTCGGGGTGCCAAGGACTTTGATTTGCGATAATGGCCCCCAATTCCGGAGCAAGATGTTCAAAAATTATTGTGCCAAGTACGGCATCAGTTTACGTTTCACTTCGGTCGGCCATCCTCAGGCCAATGGCCAAACCGAAGTCACCAACCGGATAATCGTGCAGAATCTGAAGACCAGACTCGAAGGGAGCAAAGGAGCTTGGGCCGAGGAGCTTGACGGCGTCCTATGGGCCTATCGAACCACACCTCGAACCGCTACCGGGGAGACCCCCTTTTCAATGGTCTATGGTTCCGAGGCGGTGGTCCCCGCCGAGTTGATACACCAAACTGATAGGGTGTCCCATTATCAACTCGATCGCAACCAGGAGAATAGACGATTCGATCTAGACATGATTGAGGAAGCAAGAGATCGAGCCTACCGACGGATGCAGCAGTATCGAGCCGTAGTAGCCAGAAGCTACAACAAGAAGGTCCTTCATCGAGGATTCCGAGTCGGCGATCTCGTCCTGAAACGGGTCGATGTAACGAAACATGTCGGAAAACTCGACGCCAACTGGGATGGTCCTTTCCGAGTCTCCAAAGTCGGGAAGAACCACGCCTACCACCTCGAAGATATGAATGGCAATCCTGTGCCTCGATCATGGAATGCCCACAACCTTAGGGCTTTTTATGTTTGAAGAGATGTAACCTCCAACATGTTAATCAATAAAATTGGAGTGGTTTTTCGACCTAAATGGTTGTCATATCCTATATGGGTTAAATAGCCTACTCGATATAATCGACTAAATTTATCCCTTAAAGACAACCTAGCTGCGTGACGTCCTTCTCTCAAGGGGCTAAAGCAATTTATGTTGTCAACTTGGGGGTTCGGTTTGAACATGCTTACTCGAGAATGCTAATTCGAATTGAACCTTGAAGGTAGAATTTCATTAATAATTGTGCAACAATTACATTTGGATTTTCAAAGCGGGAACATTGTTCGACCACCCCGGGTCGACTTACAACATCAAATTCCAGAAATTACAAATAAGAAGGAAAAATTACATGGAGAGAAGAGTTGGTACAAGGAAGCGGGAGGCCTAATCTACTTCTTCGTCGGAGGGAGTGTCCGCGGGTTTCTCGAAGAATAGCTCAGGGAATATCTTGGCATGATTTAGTACCATAGGATCGACCCCCTGAGGCATCCGACTGGCATCCTCCTCGATTCCCCCGACTATGGATTGGGCCAAGGGGATGGCGAACCCGAATTCATGTTTCGACCAGTCCTCATCGGGATCTTCGGCAGCTTGTTCGGCTTGAGGACGTGGGTCCGGGCAGAGAAGGCCAACTTTGGTCGTATCATAATCGACCGGGATGTAGCCCTCAGCACGGCATTGGGCCAAGCATAGCTCGAACCCCTCCTTCATGTCCGAAATCCCAAAAGTGGCGGTCGATCTTTTGAAAGCCGTCGACTTCATGAATCGGTAGGCCCCAAACTGCTCCGAGTCAGCGATGATTTGGTCATAAACTCGCTGGCACCGCTCGATGGCAGCCCGGGCGCCTTTCACCTCCCCAGCCGACTCCCCGTCCTTGAAAGCATTCAGGGTCTTCTCGGCCTCTTTATCGAGTTTCTGGAGAGCCTCGTGCAATTCCGCCTTCTTGCCCTCCAGTAATTTCTTGGTTTCCTCAAGAGCCCTCTCTGCTTTCTCCTTCCCCAAAGTCGCCGCCTTCGCACTCGAACCGAGTCCCGCCTTCTCGGTTTCCAACTCCTGCACCCGCCTTTTCAAACTCTCGACCTCCGAGTCGACTCCGGCCTTTGCCTCCAGACGTGATCTTCCCTCCTTGTAGATCTGGGCCCTCCGACTCATATGATAGACATCTTGAGCAAGCTGCGACACGAAAAGAAAAGGGGGTTAATGGTCGGACATAAATCGATTCGACGAACAGCAAAATGTTCGGATTCTTACCCCAATAATCTTTACCGCGGCCGACATCTCCAGCTCGACCTCGGACATCTTCCATCTCGACTCATGGTCGACCGGGAGTTGGCAACAGTGGTACACCGCCCCAGCAGCGCGGTTGTCCCTGGGGATCGACCCTATCCTTCGAGGTTTTCCGTCGTCCCCGATCATCTTATAGCCCCCTGGGAGGTGCGGCTCCGAGATCTTGAGCATCTTGAAGAAATCGGCCAAGTCCTCGGCCGGAGGATGGTATGGAAGGTGGGCCAATCTAATGGCCTCCGAGGAGAAGGGGGCCGGCGATTTCTCGGTCCCTGAGGGAGTCGACGGGAGAGAACTGGTGGAATTCGTGCCTTTCGACTGGCTCCCCCCAGCACTTATGTCAATGTTTCTTGCCGGCTTGGGGTCCCTATCCTTTTTTGACCTCTTCCTGTCGGGCTCAGGAAGAGGAGCTTTCTCTTTCCTTTTCTGGGTCTGCGGCGTTTGACTCGGCTCTGCCCCGGTCTTATCCGCTCCCCTTGGGAGAACGGCATCTATGGTCTTATGGGGCTGGGCCACCTCGGCCGCTTTAGCTAGAGCATGTTTGGCTGCTAGCTCCTCCATGTCGGCCCTCATCTTTGCCAGGCGACTCATGATGACTTTATCTGAAAGGAAGAAAGACGAATGTTAGAATCGACTAAAAAGATAGAAATACAGTTCTGAGTTTGGAACGGTCAGTCTGACTCGACCACATGATTTACCCGGGTCGAATGTCCGACTCATACGTCCGGGGGCTAAGCCAAAATCGACCAGTACTTTATTCTCGATCAACTTCTTGCAGTCGAACTGGCCGAGAGATAACATGTCCCGGATGAAAGTATTGGACCACCTGGTAGCTGCCACTGGTAACGTCGAGCTCGGCCTCCAGCACCACATCCTATTCCACAAATTAGGCCAGCCCGACTCGCTCTCGACATACACAAATTGGTGTTTCCAAGATTGTCCATTTGAAGAGGTCGGCGACGTTGTGAGTTTCCTTTTCTGCTTGAACGAGAGCTGTACGAACCCATAGCCCGATCCGGACCCCTCCTTGGTCACACTCACATTGAAGAGATCCTTGGCCACCCCAAGCATAGGAATCCCAAAATATTTCATCAGAACTCGGATGCCGTTAAGCATCGCGTAACCATTCGGCATTAACTGGACCGGGCTGATGTTCAAATGGTTCAGGATGTCGAGGACGTCATCATCTATCGGGATCCGAAACCCTGCTTGGATCATCTTCCAGGTTACGGTGATGCAGTTTCCCGGGGGGTCGGTCATGGATTCCCCACTTCAAGGTCGAACTAAACTGTATCCCCCCAGCTCGACATCTCCCCCGAACAAAATTTCTCTCATTTCTTCAAACATCTTGGCCGATACTTTGCTCTCGACTATTCTAGGGTCCTTATTCAAAGTTCGGCTAGGGGATTTCCTACCATAAGGGATATGTATGCCACCCTCTCCTTGACTATCCGAGGTTGACGGTCCCACGTCTCCTACTCGACTCGAGAAATCCGGGCCGAGTCGCATCCCAATTGGTGGAATCGCCGTTATGGGTTCTGCGGAGGCTACTAGGCTCGAGGGGGAGGCCGACTGTCTGTCCCCAGAGTCCTCTGAAGCTTCCGATACCTCTACCCTATCGGAGCCCTGCGATCTAACTGACTCCTCTTCACTCGACGTCGAGGAGATAGAGTGTATATCATTCCCAGGGCCTGGGATCTTATCTGACAGATCTGAACTAGTCGAAGTAGAAGAAGACATCCCACCGATCAACAATTCTTCGACTGGATTCCCTTGAAGATCGCCTTCTCCTTGAAATAAGGGTTAAGGTTTTTCGTGTCAGGGACCGAGTCGAAAGCGATTCGAGATGGGGTTCTTCTCACTCGACTCCAGACTCTCCCACAGATAGAAAATAAAAGAGATTAAAGCAGTAAAGAAAGGAGGAAGTTGTCGGAAAAGGCTTACCGGAGAATTTCGCAAATGATCTGATCGACTCGAAGTATCCGGATGCTGGACTCGAAAAGCTCTTCAGAACTCGAACTGCTCTAAGAATTTCTAAAGAAGTAAAGCTGCAAATGAAAGCCGTAAGGGGCTATTTATAGGGGTTACCCCGGGCGGGAAATTCGAAGGCGAACCGTCGCCATCATTACGCCTGGGGCCCACTTCTCGAAAACCGAAAGGACACTGCCACGTCATCGTGGCACCGCCTTTCCGGGGGCTAATGACGTGGTCCCATCTAGTCCAGCCGCGCTGGCGACACGTGGACCACTATCCACGGGCCACGTGGATGGCAGACCGGTCAACGGAGCCACGTAAGCCTCCCAGTCAGCCGCGTTCAACGGCAAACCCTTCAAGAGGGTAAAAGCTGACCAGTCAACCGTGTCGACCCGACTACCTTCATGAATAGTCGAAATACTATCGACCGTAACCAAGGCAAGTCGGCGAGTAATCGACCGTATAGTTCCTAGGTCGGACTGAGGTCGACCATCCCTGGGGCCCACTCCGCCGTTTCCAGCATTTATTGACGCCTGACAAGACCGTACGGAGCAGTTGGCGCATTAAATGCGCCTGCAAGTCGCACTGTATAGGTAATCATTACCTTAATAGGTATAAATACCCCCTCTCATAAATGTCATTTAACACACAACTACCACATTAAAAGCACATAAGTTACTCGACAAGCTCTCAGCCACTCGACACTAACTTGAGCGTCGGAGTGCCGACAAAGGGAATCACCCCTCCCGTCCTTTGTCGGTCCGAAGTTTACGTTTGTCATCTTCCCCAGGTCAATTCCATACCAAGCTCTGCCCCATCAACAAAACACAAGTGATTCGAGTCGATCAAGACAGGTCACCGCCACGTCATCAACCCGGATCCGACACGATCAACTACAAAGTCGTACGATTAAGTTTTCAATGAAATTACCTGAGGTTTTCTGAATTTATAATTAGAACACGATATGCTAATTATTTCATTTAGTGGTAATTAGTTTAATATATTCTAATTTACTTTTTGATTTTCCCGGTAATAATTAAATGCTATACTTAGCAATCAAAGGACCATTTGCCACCAGAGGAGTCAAACAAGAGCAGCGGGGATGTCGCTCGAGTCATCAGGATCGATAGGCTTCCATAATTAATTCATTAAATACTTGACTTGAAATTTATTTTATGCCATTAGAAAAATAATATAATTTATTAAATATTTAAAAAGGGCCGATTGGAAAAAAGGACAATATTCATTTACTGATTTACGTAAAGGAAGTACGTAGTACGTACACGTACATCCTTTAATAAGAACCCCTTCAGCAAATTATGGAGGGTTTAATATAATTTTGCGCAGCCCTACTTTTAGACTATTGCAGAGGTGAAATTACTTGAAAATAGTCTGATAATACGCCATTAATTGACAGCGAGTTTAATTAGATAAAGATCTCTAGGCGTTGCACTAAATTCAAACTTTCGTAATTTACTACTTTGAAATTAGTTCTAAATCATGTGCAGGTTGTTAGGTTGAATTTTATATGTCTAAACTCTAAAGATATTATTATTATTATTATTATTTATAAAATTCATTCCCACTCTTTTCTCGGTTTTAGGAAAAAAAGATTACTTATAAGTACCGCGAAGGAAATAAGATGCGCTGATTTTTTTTTGCTGAGAAAAATCATTCATGTCATAACTTATGATTTTTAAAACTATTCAAATAATGATTTGAGAATTATGTGATCACACTCTTATTTGAGATTTTTAGAATTTCCTTTTTGTACCACTTTTTCTTTTACAGTAACATGAATTTTGGGTTAGTTCCATGAAGGACCAGTTTTATATTTTTCTAACTATTTCCTGCATAACTTTGGTTTAGTTTTGTTACTCCATTTAAATTATGATTTTCTTGTTGTTGGAAAATTTTGTGCAAGGTTGCAGATGGACAATATCAACTTAACAAGGGTACCGACATTCACATGTTGAAGCGTTTATTCACTATTCAGGCTGATTTGGTCAATAATCATACTGTAGAGATACACCAGATTGTCCCTATTTTAATCACAAAATATTTAATGCTATTATTTCGGTTGATTGTTCTCCACAAATTAAACCCACAAATCACTTTCACCATAATTAATTCAGAGTTAATTTCATCTCCTAAAGTCTTGACAATTAATAATCTCAACCAAAAACCGCAGAAAATCTTACAACTAATTATTTATGAAAGAGGCAACTATATATATCTCATCATAAAAAGATTCTTGAATCATATTAAATAAAATCATACCACATTAAATCATGCTTAAAAATTAAAATCCTCAAGCGTGAGCCATGATGTCACGAGCGAACCCATTAATACTATTCGTCTATAGTCTCGAATGTATATATATATATATATATATATATATATATATATATAATTTTTCTATATTTTTTATATGTGTAGATCCATCTGTAATCTAGTTATCATTTTTTTTTTTAAAAAGAGCAGATTTTTATATAGTCTAAGTACTAAAAATGAAGTTTACTAGGTTCTTTAAACTTGGACTCAATCTTAATATATGTTACTGTAAACTATATTTAGATGCATAGATATTTTTAAAAATATTAATTTTATTATATTTTATTATATTATATTTAACACTAATAATGGATATTATGTTGGATACCTCTAATAAAGCAAAACATTTAAGAACAAAATTATAACAACGCATTTGCAGTTTTGCACCATCTCATGTCTATATCCGTAACCCCCTTAATTAATCTCAATTGTGTCAAATTGAAGATTCAGTTTCATATTAAACAGAACATTACATAAGCATGACTCACATATGACGAAGTAACTTAACCTTGCGATGTATTAACATGAAAGATTGAAGAAACTATACAGATTTTGTGGGTGTAAGGAATCTGTCTTGTTGAAATATGAGAAAACATAAGTCAAGATGAAAATAATTTCCAAATCTGTACTTTCTAATGTAATTTCTTTGAAATAATAAAAAAACCCTAAGATTATAATATATAACATATTTTGTACCTTTAAATCAGGAATAACATCAAAATTCTCTTCCCAATTCTCTTCCTGGAAAAGGGTGGATAACGATGTTTAGACGACAGTGTATCTAGTTTAGGTTTTAACTTTACAAGATCTTATAATATGTTGCCAATTAATAATAGTAACTTTTTGACCGTTTGAGCAACATAATCTTTTACTATATATTTGGAACCCAACAAAGTTACCTACCTTTGTCCTCATTAGTGGAAAAATCTTGACAATAGAAAGTCGTTTTGAATTGGTCAATTTAATTATTTTCTTCTTTGGGGGTAATGGCCAAATTTGTCATTATTATTCTTTCCTAGGTTCACTATGGGTTCAAATCGGATCAGTAAAGTGTAGAATTTTCTCATATTAAAAAATTGAAAAATAATATGTTTAATGAAACTAATATGCCATTTAGTGAAAGATGGACAGATGACTTAAGTGATAACCATTTGCACCTCTGAACCAGTAAGTCACTCGTGCGCCTTTAAAGTTCTATACTTCAATTCAATTTATTCCAATAATTACAGATGTTGTTCGCGACTTTGTAGAAAAGGCCCAAATCTGGCCCAATAAAAACCTACTATTATATAGATGGCAATGTTTTATTGGGCTACTTGAGAAATTAAATAAATGCCTTCAATTTGGGCTCTGTATAACGGCTGGCTGTCACAACAGAGGCTTAATGGTGACCGAAACATATGTAAATGAAACTTCAACATCGAATAGCTTAATAAAGTGTCATAGACTTACAGTCGTGTAGTTGCAAAGTTAGGTTTCATTTTCATATAGAGAGATTAGGGACGGTAATGAGCGGTCTCGGACGAGTTCGACTGGACCCGAGACCCGGTTCATTTAGTATCGGGAAGACGTGTGACGCGTGACCCCATTTTTGGTGGATTTGAGGTTGTATTCACTCGCATACTCAACTAAGGTTTTAAAAAATTATTTATAATTTCCTTCAACCTTTGAGCAATTTTTTAGACAATAAATATCGATTATGATTCAACCATATGAATCGAAGATGGGGGAATTTTTGAAAACTCCCCATGGGTTTGAAAATTTCCTTTTAGCTCCCCATTTTCAAATACATCATTTGGGGTTTTAGATACGCGATTCTGGGATTTAGATACGCAATTCTGGGATTTAGATACGCGATTCTGGGATTTAGGATACGTGATTTTTTCCTTGTATTTCAAATACATCATTTGGGGTTTTAGATACGCGATTCTTGAGTTTTAATACATCATTTTTGAAAATGGGGAGCTAAAAGGAATTGGACTTATCATTTAGGGAGTTTTCGGGAATTCCCCGATCAAAGATTATATATCCATAAATTTGTCTCGAGAATAAAACAAAGAAAATACTGAAACCTAGTTAGACTAAAACGTAGAAGAAAAACACCGATTTACCAACATTTAGCATTATAAAAAAGTTATAAAACATATCAATACAATCCTCACGGGGGGTTCGAGTTCATTTCTGAAAAGGAAACCTACCATGAATCCAATCAAAATATCAAAGTAAAGACCCATAACCCGCTTCATGGGATGTGCCTGAGTTGGGGTCCAGTTTAATCTGAATCTATAATATACGGATATAAATATGACGATACGAACATAACACGATAAGAATACGATGACATAAATATTATTTTAAATTTTCCACATGAAAAATATTAAACACTTTATTTAAAATTAATATATATGATAAAATAACATTTTTTAGAAATACCAGTGAATTAAACATCGGAACCCATTGCCATGAGGCACCCCGTAGTAGAGATTGATCTACTTTTATATGAATAGTTCATGAATCATGAGCTAAAAATAATATTTGTATGCCAACCAACTCGGTGAAAAAAAAATTAAATGAAACAATCACCTCCACTCAATTAAATTGTGTTTTAATAGATTACTTTGAATAATTTTTTCTTTTAATTTATAAATACCGTATATCATAGAAATAATTAATTATTTAGGCAGATATATTAATTATTCTAACAACGACACTTTTTGTCCCGCTTCCACCAATATGCCAGCTCGCAACTATTTTTTATTTCCTATCAGTAGGCTGAGAATGACCATATAATATTTCTTGACATGCATTGTTATCAAAGTGATATCATCAAATTAAAATATTCTTACATAGGACACACGAATTTTGTTCCAATTCTTTGTTTTCTTCAGATAGAACGAATAGCGTGACGTTCGCGCGCAAACACGATTTTGGTCTCATGAACGTACATTTGCTAAAAAAACAAATACATACTATTTTAATAATATATATATATATATATATATATATAAAGATTATAGTAAACCCTAGAATCTTCGTATTATGAGAGAGTATTGTTATGAAGAAAAAGATTTGCTTTAAATGACAAATACATACTATTTTAATTAAATTTATATAATGACTAAAGAAAACATATCAACTTAACGTACAAAAATGACAACACAAGACTAAACAAAAATCATTCATGGGTTTAGCAAAATATAAACAAACAAAATTGTAGATTGAAAACAAACTTTAAAAGTGTTAGCTGTTTGGATAAATAGAGTCAAGGTTGTTGATGATTTTGCAGTTAGAGGTTGATTATATGATTCTGGAATTAGTCAATGTTTGTTTGGCAATGGAATTGACACTACAACACCCGCAAAACAGAGACACACATATAATCATATATCATCTCGAATCTCGGTCGATCATTTTCTAGAGCTAGCACTGCATCAGGTGATTGGTTCCAGCTCCACTGCTTTGATTGAAATACTAGCTATTTCATTGTTCCACCTTTCTAATTTCCTCATTTTGATAAAAGAAAATAAAATGGGAAAAGAAAAGGTTAGTTTCTTTACTAGTTAAGAGTGATGGGGACCCACCATATAGGACACATGACAACAATTCACACATGACGAATAGAAGGACTCTACGGATAAGAACGAATCTACGCGAATCTATAAATATACGGTACAAACGACTTTATAGATATACAAGTAGAAGAAGGTATGCGGACGAATCCACGCGAATCTGTGCAAATCTATGCATATACGAATAGAATAATGGATTGCGGATAGGAACGAATAGAAGCAGTACTCGGGAAGGACTCTAATGCAACCATTAATAAACCCTAACTGGACTCTTTGTATTCACCTATATAAAGGAGACAAATAGAAGCAAATAGAACAGAACAAAGAGAAATATCAAAGAGAGAGAGAGAGAGAAAGCGCACTTGTTGGTACTCATCAAAGAGAAATAGACATTTTATTGAAAATATGAATATTCAGTTTTAAGTAAATGCTATAGATTGTTAGAAGTAGAACTTTATTTGTACATGAAATTTTGCTGTGTTGTAGTTCTTCCGTGATGAAACACATATTTTACTATAGAAAATTTATCTCTATAAGCAATGTTTTCAAAACCGGACCGGAAGTCGAATCGGCAGGCTTACTGGTTACCGGTTTAACCGGTTCGATCGGTTCAACCACCGGTCGAACCGGTATGACGCAATAAATAATTTATTATTATTTTAATTAATTAAATATATAATAATATAAATATGTGAATAAATTAATAATTTTCAATACTTAAAACAAAAAAAATGCTTCCTTTACACATTATTCAGAAAAAGAAAATTACATTTAAAATATAAATTTTTATTTTTCCATACCATACCAACTTCTCTTATTTTTCATATATATTAAAATGTCTAATTATAACTAATCCATAATAAAAAATAAAAATAAAAAGACAAAGTAGAAAAAAGGAAAAAGTAATATGTGCTTTAAATTTTTTTACCTAAGCCCTAAAGCCCATAAGCCCAAAAGTTGTTATTATATTATATATAAAAAGTAGAATTAATTGTGTCTCGGCCGACCGCCGCATCTGTTCTTTTTCTCCATATGTTTTAATCAGTTCTCATTTCTCAGTTTCTCTGAAATGCTACTTCTCACCCAAACATTCATTCTATATTTTGATCAAGAATTATCTTCTAAAAGAACTTCCTCTATCTCTCTCAAGAAGTGCCCTCGGGAAAATAAACAAAGTCTGTCTGCTGCTGTGTGAAAGGTTGGGAAAATGAACAAAACAGTAGAGAAAATATGGTGACCGGCGGTCCGGTCCGGGTTTTGGTGTCAAAACCGCCGGTTAATCGGGCTATTTTTCCGGTTCCGGACTGGTCCGGTCACCACCGATTATATATGGTCAGCCGGACCGGACACGTCGCCGGTCATCGGTTGAACCGGTCCGACCGGCCGGTCCGGTCCGGTTTTAAAAACACTGTCTATAAGTGTAAATGAAGAATCTCCATAGTTGTATATTTGAAAAAAAAATATGTTAACTAAAGTGATGTGGGCATATTTGCCACATTATTAGATTTAATTAATTGAAGAATAATATGGGTTAATTATTATCGTTGAAGGAAAAGAGAAAGAGGTTGAGAAAAGTAGGGGGAGAAGGAGTCAAACAGAACGTGCTGAAGATTTAGAATTCAAAGAGTCCCCACTTGCCAAGATTATAGGGGGAAGCTACAACCACTTTCTGAAGAGATAAAAAGGGAGGAGAGAGAAAAAAGGGGCAGATTCACTCAACGTAATTCACAGAAAACCCTAGCAGTCCTCAACTTCAGAATTTCTGGGCAGGCTTATTTTTTTATTCCTTTTCTCCTTATCTACTGTAATTGACATTGTTATTCGAGAGAGGGAGAGATTATGCTATTCGGAATTTCATTGTACTCAAGAGACGTTATTCTCAGAAGACAGAAGATCACCAGAAATTTTCATATTCCTTTTTAATTTGTCGTTACTTTCATTTCTCATTGAATGCAGTGTTTCTTTTCTAATTATTTCTATTTTACAGTTTGATTAAATCTCCAATTTCCCGGAAATAAATCTCGTTGGTGTTTCGTCAATTTTTGGCAAATATCATCTGGCGCCGTCTGTGGGAAGGCAATTAAATCGAGCAAAAGGCGTGAGTTTTCGTAGTTTTTCATGGCATCCAAGATCGGATCTAGCGGTGTGTCAACTCCAATCAACCCGTTCGCTCCGGCAACGACGAGCACTGAAAAAGCTGTTGGGAGCGCTTCAAATCCGCTATTCATCGGAAGTATTCCCGTGTTGACCGACTCCACCGTCGTTACGGTTACGGGAGGCGCGCCACTAACCAAGGACTGCGTGGATCTCCCGGAATCCAGCTTGACGGGAGGTTTGAAGAATCCGCGAAGCGATAACCTCGAAGTTGGAGTTGCAGGCCGGCTGACCCCTCCAGGTGCAGGAGGCTCCTCACCTGGAAGGACGTCCCTGCCTGAAGGACTGAACCTGCCCGTGGGGACAGACAGGCAGGCTGGCAACCAGCCGTCTACGGAAGAGCTGGAGGCATTGCTGAGCCTTAACTTCAACCCCCGGCAGACTACCAGGGTGGCAGACATACCTGGAGGGGTATCGTTGGGAAGCAGCGCCGCTGCTATGCAGTTTCAGGCTAAACAAGCAGCTGACGGGGCTGGCGGATCAGGAAGTGGCTTTTTACCGCCAGACGCGCCCATTCACCTTACAGCTAAGGAGTTCCAGCAGTGGATCAACGCAGCTGTAGCTGCTGCTTCGGCGCAGCGAAACCAGCCGTTGGCCCAGGGCGCGGAACAGCCCCGCCGCTGCATGAAATAGAACCGACCATGAGAAGAATGATACCCCCTTCAGCCGGAGAAGGCTTACCTCCAATTGGGGACCCCTTGGTGCTGCCAGGAGCAGAAGGGATAAGAAACGGGGCAGCAGGCAGAGCTGCATGGCAGCCAATGGCGCCACCGCCACCCGTAAACTACCAGGTGGGAAGAAGAGAACCAGGCCTCCCTGAGCAGCCCGACTGGGCTGCCAGGTTACAGCAGAGGCTGGAAGAGATGGAGAGGCGAATGAGAGCAGGACCTGCTAGGGTGACCAGGAGAGGCGACCCTTCAGCCAAAGGGTCCTGACTGACGAACTCCTGCCAGGTTGCAAGACATCCGGGCTGCCGGAGTACAATGGTGCAACGGATCCCCAAAAGCATTTGGATCGGTTCGAGAACTTGGCCCTCCTGTACCAGTACAGTGAAGGGGTGAAATGCAGAGTATTCTTGACCACGTTTACGGACAATGCGCAAGAATGGGCTCGGCAGCTTGAGCCCGGGTCCATACATTCCTTTGACCAGTTTGCTGCACTGTTTTTACATCAGTTCGCTAGCAGCAGGGGCTACCAGAAAACTCCAAATGCTCTTTTCGCGGTAAGGCAGAGAGAAGGGGAGTCTTTAAGGAGCTACATCAACAGGTTCACCAAGGCTGTGTTGGAAGTCCCTTCTGCTACTGCGGAAGTGCGCGCTAGTGCCTTCCAAGAGGGCTTGAGGAAAGGAGCGTTCTTCACCTCGCTCTCCAAGAAGCCGCCCACCAGCTGGGATGATCTCCTAACCAGGGCGGAAAAGTACATCAATTCGGAAGAAGCAGAAGCGGGGAAGGACGAAGCAATAGCAGCTGGCAGGAGGAGGGAAAGAAAGGAGGACGGGCGGCTGCCCGCTCCAGCTAAAAGGATCAGAATACCTGAAAGGAGAGAGCACCTTTTGAGCCTTGGGCCCCGGTATGACCGATATACCCCACTGCGTACGACACCCGCTCAAACTCTTATGCAGATCCAGAGAACGGGCCTCTTGAATTGGCCCCGGAATGCGGAAAATGGGCCCCTCAAGTCCCCCTCAGAGAGGTTTTGTCGGTTTCACAACGACTATGGACATGACACGGATGAATGTCGCCACCTGCGTGAGGAAATTGAGAGATTAATTCAGGAAGGCTACTTGCAGGAGCTGATATGTCGAGATCGGGCAAAAGGCTGGGGGATGTTCCCAAGGAGGAATGCAGCAGGAGGGAGGCAACCTGCAAGAAATCTACCCGGAAGGAACGGACCTGGAAGGGGTACACCAGGAAGGAGGATACCAGGAGGGAATCCTCCCAGGCAGAACTACGGCAGAAGAGATCACCAACCAAGGGGAGGGGAGCAAAGAAGGCACCTCTCACCTCATAGGCCACTGATTGAGGCACCCCCAGCTGAAGCAGCAAGAGCAGGAAGGCGCGAGCAGGAGGAAGCCCCACAGCAGAAAGGCTTCATTCACATGATAATAGGAGGGCCGGCGGATGGGGACTCCCATCGGGCTAGAAGAGCACACACGCAGGAGGCTGCCCTTCACACGCAGGCAGGATCGTTCGTCATGAAGGTTGATCAGGCAGGACCGCAGCCCACGCTTCAGTTTGGACCAGAAGACCTGGAGGGAATTCAGGCCCCTCATAATGACGCTCTGGTCATAACAGCCAGCATTGCTAGCTATGGCATGGGAAGGGTCTTTATAGACAGCGGGAGTTCAGCAGACATCCTCTACCGAGAGGCATATGAACAGATGGACCTAGGGAAGATTGAGCTTGAACCCGTAAAGACCGCCTTATTCGGATTTGGGGGAGAGGTGGTACGGCCTATGGGGATGATTTCCCTACCGGTCGCGTTGGGAACCAAGCCTAGGACGAGGACCCGGATGGTGAGGTTCCTAGTGGTGGACAAACCCTCAGCTTACAATGCCATACTCGGGAGACCAGCTATGAACTCTTTCCAGGCGGTTATCTCCACTTACCATATGAAGATAAAGTTCCCAACGCTGGAGGGAGTTGGAGAGGTGTCGGCGGACCAGCATTCCTCCAGGAAGTGCTATGTCAAAGCGGTCCAGCAAGCAGACAGGAAGGAAGCTAAGAAGGAGGGAGAGAAAAGAACTCGAAGTGATAAAAAAAGAAAGCTGGAAGAAACCGAGCAGGAAGATAAGCAGGAAGGACCTCACCCTAAAATAGAGCCCGCTGAAGAGCTATTGAGCATCGAGCTGGTCCCCGGAGATCCCGACAAGACAACAAGGATAGGATCGCAGCTGGACCCCAACTTGAAGGAGGAGCTGACAGGTTTCCTCAGGAAGAATGTGGATGTTTTCGCGTGGACCGATGATCAGCTGGAGGGGATTGACCCCTCTGTGGCGGTTCATAGGCTGAATGTAGACCCAAAGATCCGCCCGGTGAAACAGAAGAAGAGGACGCACGGACCTGAAAGGGATAAGATCATACAAGACCAGGTGGACATGCTGCTAGCTGCCGGTCACATCAAGGAAATTCAGTTTCCTGAGTGGCTCTCAAATGTAGTCCTGGTCCCGAAGAAGGAGAACAAGTGGCGCATGTGCGTGGATTTCAGAAACTTGAATAACGCATGCCCCAAGGATTTTTACCCGCTGCCTAACATAGATCAGCTGGTGGATTCCACCTCCGGGTGTGAGCTCCTCAGTATGATGGACGCCTCGCAGGGCTATCATCAAATCCCTTTGGATCCGGCAGATCAGAGGAGAGTGAGCTTCATCACAGCAGGAGGAACATACTGCTACGTGGTCATGCCCTTCGGGCTGAAGAACGCAGGAGCAACCTACCAGCGCTTGGTAGATAGGATGTTCAAAGATCAGATAGGGAGAAACGTGGAAGTTTACGTAGATGATATGCTGGTGAAAAGCAGGAAGTCAGACACTCACCTGGCAGATTTGGAAGAGGCCTTCCAGGTCCTGCGCAAATACAACATGAAGTTGAACCCTTTAAAGTGCTCCTTTGGGGTAAAGGGAGGAAAATTCCTCGGTTACATTGTCACAGAGAGGGGGATTCAAGCAAACCCTACAAAAATCCAAGCAATACGAGATATGAAGGCCCCGGCAACACCGAATGAGGTGCAATGCCTGACGGGGAGGATGGCAGCTCTGAGCCGTTTCATCTCGAGGCTAGCAGAAAAAAGCCTCCCTTTCTTTGGAGTATTGAGAAAGGCGTGCAAGTTTGCATGGAGTCCGGAATGCCAGAAGGCTTTCGAAGACCTGAAGGCGTACCTGGAAGGAATACCCCTCCTGGTCAAGCCCGTACCAGGAGAGCCTCTATACGTATACCTGGCAGTATCAGGCCAGGCTGTCAGCTCCGTTCTGATCCGAGAGGAAGGAGGAACCCAGAAGCCGGTGTATTATGTTAGCAAGGTGCTCAAAGGAGCAGAACAGCGGTATCCGGATATGGAAAAGCTGGCGTTGGCACTCATGGTTACAGCGCGAAGGTTGCGACCATACTTCCTATCGCACGCAATAGTGGTCCGCACGAATTATCCCATGAGGTAAGTGCTCGGGAAGCCGGAGACATCAGGAAGGCTAATCAAATGGGCCATGGAGCTGGGGGAATTTGATATATCGTATTCCCCAAGGACAGCAATCAAAGCACAAGCCCTGGCGGACTTCATATCAGAGATGACCACGACGCCTGAGCAGGAAGGGCGCAGGTGGTTGCTACACGTTGATGGTTCATCCACCAGCTCGGGGAGCGGAGCTGGAGTGGTGATAACCAGCCCCGAAGGAGATGAATTCGAGTTTGCTATCAGATTCAACTTCAAAGCATCCAATAATGAGGCGGAATACGAGGCAGTGATCATGGGGCTGAAGCTAGCCAAAGAAGCTGGAGCGCAGCACCTGGTGGTGTATTCAGACTCCCAGCTGGTATCCTGTCAGGTGGAGGGAAAGTACGAAGCTCATGAAGAAAGGATGAAGGCCTACTTAACTAAATGAAGACAGAATTTGTTACCTTCCGGCTGGAGCAGATACCACGAGATGAGAACAAGAAAGCAGATCGACTAGCCAAGATGGCTAGTTCGTTCGAGGGTGTCCATACCAGGAAGATTACGGTTCTGACACTCCCTGATGGGGCGCTAGAGCAAGACGCGAACGCAGACCAGGAAGTGCTGATAGGGCAGGAAGAGCAGGACTGGAGGGAGGAGATTCTTGATTACCTGCTACATGACATACTTCCAACTGACAGGAAGGAAGCGCTGAGAGTGCAACGAAAAGCTGCCCGATTTGTGGCGATGCGAGGTTTCCTATATAGAAGATCGGTGACAATGCCCTTGCTCAAATGCTTGTCGCCGGAGGAAAGCCATTATGTGCTGCGAGAGATACACGAAGGAAGTTGTGGAAGTCATTCTGGCTGGACCTCGCTGGCGGGAAAGGTGTTGAGAGCGGGATATTTTTGGCCGACCATCAAAACGGATGCTAAGGAGTTCGTTGCAAAGTGTGAGCAATGTCAGAAATATGCTCCCCTCCTGCACCAGCCAGCTGAGCCCCTCACGGCTATGTACTCACCATGCCCCTTCGCTAAATGGGGCATCGATATAGTTGGCCCGCTTCCCCCTGGGAAAGGACAAACACGATTCATGATCGTGGCCGTAGATTACTTCAGCAAGTGGGTGGAAGCGGAAGCTTTAGTGAAGATCACAGAGAAAGAAGTGATAAAATTCTTACAACGAAATATCGTGTGCCGTTTTGGAGTCCCGAGAGAGCTGGTCTCGGATAATGGGAGACAGTTCGTAGGAACGCAGCTAAAGGAATGGTGCCAGCAGCTAGGGATTCGACAATGCTTTTCAGCGGTCTATCACCCGCAGGCAAACGGACAGGTGGAGGTAATGAACCGACTCATCTTACATGGTCTCAAGACTAGAGTGGAAGGAGCTAGAGGAAAATGGGCTACCGAGCTACCCGCAGTCCTGTGGGCTCACCGAACCACTCCAAATGTGACCACGGGAGAGACACCTTTCAACCTGGTATACGGTGCCGAGGCGGTCATTCCTGCTGAGATAGGCATGCCCTCGCCACGAGTGGAAGCCTATAATGAAGAAGAGAACGAAGCGTTAATGAGAGAAAACTTGGATACTATAGAAGAGGCAAGGGATCGAGCACTTATACGAATGGCGAGGTATAAAAACCAAATGGTGGCAGCTTATAATAGGAAGGTGAAAGCGCGCGACTTCCAGGTGGGGGACTTGGTGCTTAGGAGGGCAGATGCCTTGAAACCTGTTGGCAAACTAGGCCCCAGCTGGGAAGGGCCTTACAAAGTCGTAAAGATCGTGGGTCGAGGAGCTTATGAGCTGGAGGATGCTAACGGAAAGAAGCTATCCCGACCCTGGAACGTGCAAAACCTGAAAAGGTTCTTCTGCTAAGCAGGCACGCAGCCCGCGCCTGGAAGGAGAGCAGAAGGAGGAATGCATTACCAGAACTTCCAGGTTCCAATCAAAAACTGAAAGGGTTTTTCTGCTAAGCAGACACGCGACCTGCACACCTGGAAGGAGAGCAGAAGGAGGAACATATGATCAGAACGTCCAGGTTCCAACGTTTTCTTTTCCGCATGCTTGATAGTTGTTTATATAGAATTTTCTATATTTTGATTCGTGCGAATAAAGAAGATTATGTTTCATGTTTATGTTTTATTTGAATAACTAACTTCATGGGATTTCTGAGAATGCATTATGATGAGAAAAAGAACCAGCTCGTGTTATGCCCTCGATGCATACACATTGTAATGAGGAAAAAATGACTTATGCTGGGATACGCTCTGAGTGCACCGTATTATTATTAATTTGACACTTGAGACAGGCACATGCAAAGCCTCCGCGGCTATATTACCGAAAATCTGAACATTTTCGATGAATGATTACCCGGGATAAAGGGGGCACACAAATAAGTCCCTCTTGGGAAGGCGCGTTGATTACGCATACGCCTTGGGAAGAGCTGGAAGAAAGGCTCTTGGGAGTGATTCTCCACCTGCTTCCACCAGTCGGGTTGGCCACCTAGCTGGAAGGAGGCAGCTATTGCTAGGGTCGGAGAGAATACCCTCAGCACGAACGGCTCTGGCAGCCTTGTACCGTAAAAACCTGACAGGAGGGACAAATTCTCAAATGAACAGAAGAGCAACAAGCAGAACAAGGAGAAGGCCCACACCAGAACCGCATTCAAACCTTCTCCTTGGGCTGTCTACTCCCTGCTAGCGGGTTACAAAGGCAATGAAAAGCTAACACAGCCAGATGCCCATACAATACAATAAACATGTGCCAAAACAACAAAATCAAGTGTTCAACCATATATTCCATTCAAAAAGCCCTCAAATGTTCCGGGCAACCAGGAAAGAGAAAGTTCAGGTGCATACTCGAGGAAAATGAGCCAAAACATAGTCATCCAAACAAAAGGCATACCAAGGAAAACCAGAATCCAATGAGTCTAAGTCCCAAAAATGCTAAGTCTAGCGCCGGAAATATCAACGGCTCGCAAAAGATGAGTCAATAAAGAAAGAAAGATGTCCAAAGAGAGAGGCGTAAAGAGAGCTAAGTCTGTGGCCCTGGCGGGTCTACCTGCCCGACAGTAGGGGCAGCAGCAGGAATAGTGGAAGCAGCAGGTGCAGTGTCTGGAGGATAGCTGGCAGGAGGAACGTGAGCTGGCGGGATACTAGCAGGAGGCGCGGAAGTAGCAGGGCCGTGAGCAGAAGTGGAGGCCCCTCCCAGGCTAGCATGCAGATCAACAGTAACCGCTTGCTCCGGCAGGCTGGTGTAGCACCCCAAGCGGTGGGGCACCACACCCCCGCACTATGACCCGACACGTGGTACGAAATGGAACGTCCGCACACGCACCAAGTCACAGCGAACGGGTGACAAACGAAAATCCAACCTAAGCTAGGCGGTTCCTAAACCCTGTACAAGACAAATATGCAAAAACCTGTACGCGGAAGCGAATCAAAATATGAACTACCAAAAACTTTAATCAACAAAATACCGAAACGGGTTCAACTAATCCAAGCCCTGTCCTAACCTGTCCCGAAAATGCATATAATCAAAGCATAAACATAATCCTGTACAGAACATGCTATGTACATAATTATAAACGGATGCAGATCAGAGATTCTCAACTTAAACAAATGGATACAGGCTCAAAAGACACGGACTCAACAGACAAGACTCAAAGCCGCCTAGCTCGAACTCCAAGAACCTGAACCTGCAGACTGGAAACAAAGGTGGGGCGAGGGTCAGTCCACTGACTGAGCGAGGGGGCTGAACACACACCAACACATATATACATATAGAGCAAAGCACGTATCAAAAGAAAGATTATGAACCGGGAATAGGGTTTTGCATACCAAAACCATTTTCAAGTCAAACTTACACAATTTTCAAACCAAACCTATACATATCTTATCTTATTCATAACTTAACAAACTGAGCATACTCATACCAAATTTTATCCTTAACCAAATCATATCAGACTGAACAACCTCGTAACATATCAAAAGCGAAAGCTCCTATCCCGTTTCATAATCAACATATCATATCATAATCATATACCCGGCGAGTACGGGTCTCCCACCTAACTCCTCAATTCTTAACATAAATCCAAATGGAAAGCATAAGTCAAAAACAATCCTTCCCCATCAGCGAAGTAGTTCGGGAATCAAACCCTTACTACACATTACCATTACCAAAAACACACGGGGTAGCTAATCCACGTTGTGCCTTCCCCGGTTATCCACCGAGGGCTCAAGATACCACGCCTCCCCAACCTCCATAGGTCGCACGTGAATATCTCAAATGAGAACGTGCACGGGGTCAATAACCGGCGACCCCATGGTCGTCCCGGGTCCCCCTTACCCACGTCTCGGGGCCCAACACAACAGAACAGAGCATATCAGAACAGATCATATCATAACTCGCCACATATCAAACTTATCATATCGTATCAAAATCATACTTACGTACCTTATCGGAGCATACCATACCTTGCAACTTAGCATATGCTATAAACGTACCTCTCCGTGTCATCCTAATCCGCAGCTGGTATGAAGACACACGGTTTGGAGCATAGCCTCGTTGCAAAACATTTTAAGCTTATATACGCCCATACGTATAATTTCAGAAGAATTCATATCAAATCGAATTAACAAAATTCATAACATATCGTAAGACACATATTTAATATACATATAGTATATATTCGCATGCGAGCTTGAAAACGAGCATATAGGGTTGTAGGTCGCTTTAACTAAAACAAAAATCCTAAAACCTCACCTTACACCAAACGGAGCCAAATACAAAGCAGAAGGTCCACCCCGGAACCTGCACGACCTCAAGTCACCACCCCGGGTGTACCTGTACCAACTGAACACACAAACACAGCACGGAACTCAGACTCAAGCAGACAACCACATAGGGACGCACGGCATATGCTCAAACACTTAATAAATGCAATCACATCAGCAAGGTTCAAATAAGTCAAATTCTAATCAAACTAAGTTCATTACTAAGGTCTATTAATTCAAATTAAACAAATTCCTACTTTCAAAAATTACGCAAACACCCCCTCTAGACTAACCAAGTAGCAAAATCAACAAGTCGGGGGTTCAATTTACAAATCAAATTATCCAAATATATCAAATTATAATTCATACAAGTTTTCATACACATTGGAGCCCAATTCAATCCGTAATTCACGCTTACAGTAATTAATTGACAATTACAAACAATTAACAAAAGTAAATACAATCACTTCAAAAATTCATATAAAATCAACCGGACATCCGATTGACGAACGGAAAGTGGCGTTGGACTCACCACAACGAAAGGAACCTTCTGTCCGAAGGTCACCGGAATGCCGCTACCGGAGCCGCCGGAACAGTCACCGGCCGCCACCGGAATACCGTCTCCGGTGGTCGGAAAAATCCCCGGAAGGACAGAAACGAGCACCTCGGCCTACTAGACAAAAGCCCTCAAACAATTTCAGAAAAAGCTAAACACACGGGACTTCGTTGAAGAAAAACCGAACCAAATCCCAACGACGGAAACTGAAATTAACTGCAAACCGCACAACGAAAATGAAATCCGGGCATACCGTTGGAAAGCTTGTAACGAGCCCTACCAAAGCCCCAAGTCAAATCGCCGGAAAGATCGCCGGAAAATCGGACCGCCGGTCCAGGCCGGTCCGCCACCGGTTTGCCGCCGCCGGCCGGTTCTCGGGTTGGGGCCAACGCCATCCGCTACGTTTCGATATTCTGAACAACTTCCGTGAAGGAACCACCACCAAAAACCCACCGGAAGAGGGCCAAATCCGCCGCCGAAAAGCCGCCGGTGCGCCACTCGCCGGTTCGGCCATCTCCGCCGCGATTCGCCCAAAAAGGAGGCCGGAAATGGAATCAGGGGGCCGGAAAAGGTAGGGAACCGGCCCCTCTTGCCGGAAAGGGTCGCCGGAATGCGGCGGAAAGCGCCGCTACAGTGGCGGCGCCGCCCGTCGTGACTTTCAGGCGGCGCGTGCGGCGCCGTCCGGCCGCCGTTGGTCACGCCGCTGGGACGGGTGGTTGCGCCGGGAACTCCTCGTCAAGGGTTGGGGGCGCGTGTCGCCGGAGGGTGGCCGGAAGCCGCCGCAAATGGGCGGTGAAGTGGCGGCTCTAAGCCGCGCCGCCGCTGCTGTGCCGTAGCGCCACCACCGCTGCGTTTTACCCTCCGATTCTTGTACCATCGTAACGGGCTCGTCGAGCTGATGAACGTGGACTATTGGATCGTCGAATTCCGTCGAGAAACGAGGGAGAACGGGCATGTGTGTGTTTTCACACCTTCACTGCGTGTGAACAGTGCCATTCGCTGGAGAAGACGACGCTGGGCTGAGGTCTGATCTTTTGCACGCAAAACGAGGATCCGGGGTATATATCTCGGGTCCTCGTACGCAAAAACGATCAAACGAACGAGCTAACGACATCCGAATTGGGCAAACTTAGAGTCTACGGACTCGTTTCGCCGCCCCGGACGCGTTGAAGGGGTCAAAGAGGTCAAAATCTCAACCGAACGAGAAGTGACCGGAAAACCCCTAAAAGAGAAAATTGCAAACAAGCCCCCTAAACTCCAAAAGAGTTCAAAATAGGGCCATGCAAAATATAAAATCACACAATTAAACACATTAAAAGGTTGAAACGTGGCGTACCTTACACGTCGGACGAGCGGGGTGTCACAGCTGGTGTGATGTCCCTCCATGAGACTAGTGTCTCTAGCTGGAGGGGGAGCAGAGAACTCACCTGCAGCGGAAACAAGAAGGGTTGATCACTAACAGAAGTTGAAGGAAATAATACAATGAAGTATGAAGACCAACGGACACACGCACCTGAAGGGAAAGACTGAGCATGATGAATATCTGTGGCAGAAGGAGTTGTACCAGGAGCAAGAAGACCCAAGGATACCAGGCGGGCATAGCCGGCACGAAAGCCCTGCTCGAAAGCAGAAGCAGAAGCTGCTGCAACCTTCTGCATGGAGGCCTCGTCAACGGCCTGCTGGAATGCGGGAGAAGCCAAGTACTCGGCCTGACGAAGCAACAAGCGCCCATCCAAAAGAGCCCTCCCTGCTGTCGTCTTCAGGAACTGATCAACCGCCTGGAGGGAAATGGGTTGCGGGGCAGCTGTTGCGAGGCGCTCCCTCCGCTCCTGGTCATAAGAGTTCTGCAAGTCCTTCAATTTCCCTTCTGCAGCATTCCTCAAAACGTGGGCCGCCACGAGCTCATGGCGGAGAGTATCTGTCTCTCGCTGAAGATTGGTCAGCTCCTCGGCAACAGAAGGAGGGACGACAACCTCCTGATCATGCCAGCAGCCAAGGAGCATCCCCGCCTGCAAAAAGGGGAATGGGTGAAGGAAAAAGACAAGAACGGCATCATAGTGGAAGCAAAAAGAGGAGGGGAAAAGCTGGATTTACCTGTGCGAGGTGGAGTGCAGCTCGGGCAGGAAGGGCTTCTCGGGAGAGCCCAGCCATGAAATCCCTGTCTGTTGCTGAAGGTAGACCCTTCAAAAGCCTCAATCCCAGATCACCCTGGGAATCAAAGAAGATACAATCATCCTGATCAGGCGGGCGCTGAGAGGAAGCAGTGTGACGACCAGAGGTAGGAACTGCAGATGATGTGCCAGTAGTAGGAGGGACGAATCTCTCCCTACTCCTCCGGCCCTGGTCCTGTCGCCCGCCAGGAGGATGAAGAGGCCCTTTCCCTTTAGAGACCTGGACGGTCTGCTCATCGACAGGAGGGCTGAGAGACCTACGCACCTCTCGGTGCCTCTTGCGGGGCTCGTCAGAGCGGTGAGGAGAACGCTTGCGGGATGCACGACCAGGAGGGTCAAGCTGGCGGCCTGCCCGGTGAGCAGGATGGGGAGGCCCCCAGAAGGATCTACCCCCGGCCTGCTGGTAGCCCGCAGCAGCACCGGAGCGTGGCTTGCGACGCCTGCGAGGAGGTGCGTCTGGAGAATCCTCTTCAACTTGAGCAGGAGGGGGCCGACGCTTCACGCGATATTGCCTCATAATTTCGTCTGCGAAGTAAGGAGAAAGCCAAATATCAGAAAGAAAGCAGGAGGCGTATGATGCAAGTTATCACATAAAGCAGATAAGATCATATAAAAGATAAGAATGAACAGGCTACCAATCGGCCTCTCAAGAGGCACGTGCTGGGGGATCAAACCAAAGTATGAAAGGAGGGAACTGGAGCATAGCTCTACGGCGGTACATAAATATCCCTGCAATATCTTCCGACGAGCTTTGGACTCTGAAGAAATATCCGTCAACTGGGTATGGGCAACAGAGGAAGGACGTGACCGCCAGTCGGTATACATCTGCCTGCCCCATCCCTCGCTAGAAGGGCGCACGAAGAAATATCGGGTATCCCAATCCCGTGGAGAATCACGAAGTCGCAGGAAGGCGGGTTTCACCCGAGGGGTGATGTAATAGAACCCGTAGTTGTTCATCCGCAAAATGAAATCATCTCGAAACTCCATAGGCCCTGTCGGTACTCCTGTATAGCTCGTAAGGACGGCATAGCTAAGTAGTAGAGTCATGGCATTGGGACACAACTGGCCCAGGCTCATGCGAAAGGTGTCAGATACCTCAGCCAGGAACGAAGGGACCGGGAAGCGTAGGCCGGCATCCACCTGGGCTACGAAAAAGCAGGCCGCCCCCTCTGGTGCATGGTCGGGCCCCTCGCCTGGACCTGGAAGGAATGCCTCCCAACCAGCAGGAAGCTCTAGTCGCCTAACAACTCCCTGTAACTGCTCCTCCGTCATGGTACAAGACTTATAATCATACTCCCCTTCATCTCCAGGATCCGAGTCCGTCGTATCATCAGAATCAACCTCAAGGGCCCCTGTAACATCCGTGGGGAGACTGGCAGGAGGAAGGGGAGCAGAACGGGTAGCTGACGAATCAGCAGAGCTGCTAGTAGCAAGATCAGGAGCAGAGCGGATAGCTGACGGATCAGCAGAACTGCTGGTAGCAGGATCAGGAGCAGAACGGGTAGCTGACGGATCAGCAGAGCTGCTAGTAGCAAGATCAGGAGCAGAGCGGATAGCTGACGGATCAGCAGAACTGCTGGTAGCAGGATCAGGAGCAGAGCGGATAGCTGACGGATCAGCAGGGCTGCTAATAGAGATATCAGGAGCATAAGCCGAAACTGGTGGATCAGCGGGGAGACCCTGGTCCGTAATGGTGCGGGGAACAGCAGGAGGGCCCATGAGCAGGAGAGGTGCCGGACAGGCTATAGGATATTCTTCCAGCTCTTTGTCTTGGGAATCCATACCTGGAGATTCCTGTAATTCCCCCAGCAGCAGGGATGAAAAAGAAAAAAAAAAAAGAATCCAGCAAGGAAACAAGACAGCAGAAAAGGCATGTCATACACGTGGCAAATAACAACCTCCCATAACACGCGCTCAACAACGACAAGGAAATAAGTAAATGGCAAGGGGAGGCAAATGTAATTTCCCAAGACAAGACAAAGATAAGGAGACCATTTCCCCGACAACAACCCAACAAGACATGCATCATAAAAGCTGTTTTCAATACACTTTTATTACAAAAATGCAATTTTCAACACTCAATACAGGAAGAAGACAGTCAATTATCTTTACTACAACCAAGTAATAATCCAGCAAGTTCAACAAGTGCACGAAGTACAAAGGAAAAATTGCAGTCTTCACCTTCAAGGATCTGGGACACGTCACGAGCATATGGATCCCACCGATTCAGCAATGGATAGCAGCATCAACATGTCAACAAAGCAACAGAAAATCGGAGAATCAGTTTCTTTCCAACACAAACCTATCTAATACGTATCAGCAAATGCAATTCGTCCCCAAACCCGAAAATTTCGCAACACCTACCGATTGGCGAGTTTTCTTCAACGAAGGGCGGAGATGCTGAGTTGCGGCGGAGGACGGCGGCGCTACGGCGGAGGACGGCGACGCTGCACAAAACCACGGACAAATGCTCAGATCTGGAAAGCTCAAGTCCCGATTTCAGGGAAAAAGAACAAAAAGAGAGAAGAAAAGCAAAGGGGGGTCGAGATTCAAGAAGCTTCACCTCCTCGGATGATGCTACGGCGGCGGCGTGGTGGAACAACGGCGGCAGCGCTGCAAAGGAGTCCCAAGAAGCGGTCAGATTCGGTAGATCTAGATCTGACCCTCACAAGGAATCTCCAGAAAAAGAAGGAGAGAAGAGGGATGGCTTGATGCCCGTACCTGTGCAGACGGCGAGAGGCGGCGACGTGGCGGCACCGCGGCGGAACCCCGGCAACACTGCAAAAAGTCGAAGAAAACGCTTAGATCTACCATATCTAAGGTCCAATTTCTCCGAAAAGCGGAAAGAAAAAGGGGGAAAGACGCCGGGAACGACGGCCCCTTACCTGAACAGCGGCGGCGCGACGACGGAGTAGGGACGGTGCTGCAAAAGAAAGAAGCACAGGACGTCAGTTCCATTTTGTCCGAAAACCAAAAATAAAAAAAAAAATGGAAGAAAGAAAGGAGCTCGCGGCCGACGCGGTGGTGGCGCGCCGTTGGGAGCGGCGGCGAGACGCGCAAGACGGAACCGAGGTTCCCTAGTCCCTTACCTGAAAAAAGAGAAGTGGAGGTGCCCGGGCTCGGTCCCTCGCCCAAGGAAAGAAACCGGCTGCTTTGAGGGAAAGAGAGAGATGCTGGTGCTGTGTCTCTCGTGGGAAAAGCAAGGGAAAAGCTGGAGATGGGTTTTTGAATCAACTCAAGAGAAGGAGACCCTATATCACTAAAACTCTCCCACTCCCGGTGACATCCTTACTCTTACTCTTATTTAGTTGTATCTCGTTTCATGAAATTGCTTGTCATATGATTATCTTGAATTAATTAATTGTTCGTATGAGATCCCTAGCTATCTTGACAAGATATCCTAGTTCAAGAATTAGATTTGATAATTTTTAATAATTATTCCTACTACATTGATTTTTGAGAGTTTATCCCATGTGATTTGCTGATTTATCTCATAAATTTGGAATGATCGTGTTCGTGACTTAAGATATGATCATATCTTAGAAATATATCACATTGGGAGAATATGTGTTACAGGAATTCCCGCCGAACTTTGGAGAAGAAGAAGAGTTGTTTGTAATTAAGCTGGCGGGAAGGAAGAGCAGAAGGGAATTGAACGGTCAGGAAGAGAAAGGGAGAAAGGAGCACGTAAAAAGCAGTTAAGCTGAAAGTTAGTCAAGCTGAAAGGAGCAACAAGCTGAAGGGACAAAGACACTAAGCAGAAAGTCAAAAGGGGTTCCAAGAAGCAGAATGTTGAGCCAATCACTGAAGCAGAACCGAAAGTAAACCTTGGGTACGGGACGCAACGGTTGCACTCTTTTTACTCATGAGGGTTTTGTCCCACGTGGTTTTCCCGAGTGAGGTTTTTAACGAGGCAACCACCATACCCAGGAAGGGAGATCAACCGGTTTAATACATCCGACACCCAGAGTTGTTCTCCGAGATTTCACTACTCTCACAGTCGTCCACACTGTTCGACTGTAAGAGTAGGGGGGAGTGATGATGTGGGCATATTTGCCACATTATTAGATTTAATTAATTGAAGAATAATATGGGTTAATTATTATCGTTGAAGGAAAAGATAAAGAGGCTGAGAAAAGTAGGGGGAGAAGGAGTCAAACAGAACGTGCTGAAGATTTAGAATTCAAAGAGTCTCCACTTGCCAAGATTATAGGGGGAAGCTACAACCACTTTCTGAAGAGATAAAAAGGGAGGAGAGAGAAAAAAGGGGCAGATTCACTCAACGTAATTCACAGAAAACCCTAGCAGTCCTCAACTTCAGAATTTCTGGGCAGGCTTATTTTTTTATTCCTTTTCTCCTTATCTACTGTAATTGACATTGTTATTCGAGAGAGGGAGAGATTATGCTATTCGGAATTTCATTGTACTCAAGAGACGTTATTCTCAGAAGACAGAAGATCACCAGAAATTTTCATATTCCTTTTTAATTTGTCGTTACTTTCATTTCTCATTGAATGCAGTGTTTCTTTTCTAATTATTTCTATTTTACAGTTTGATTAAATCTCCAATTTCCCGGAAATAAATCTCGTTGGTGTTTCGTCAATTTTTGGCAAATATCATAAAGAATCTGCAAAATTTCATTGAATTGGATGTAATGTATTAATTGAGTGGATACAGCTCGTATATATATATATATATATATATATATATATATATATATATATACGAATTAGAACGTGAGTACAGTTTTTAGATGGCAAAAATGCAAATTTAGTCATATAAATTTGAAATTTAACAATCTAGTTACGTTCGTTTAATTTGAAAATTACAATCACATCCTATAAATTTCAAAATATTACAATCTATATCCCATTTTTTAAATAAAATTAATTAATTGTCGAAATTGGCCACGTGGATACATTTTCTGCTGATTTGATTGAATGACATGGCTATAAATTATTGATTTGTATAAAAAATTTATACGTGTGACAAATATGCAAATTTGATCATATGTAAATTTTCAATTTTAACAATTTATCATTTCGTGATTTGCAATTAAGTGCTAAGTTACCATGAAAGCTTTTTGTGTGGTTGGAATATTTTGTCAAACTCAAACATGTGTGAAGTGAGACTTAATGCATGGATGCTATTTTTTAATTATTTACTCGTGTTATTTTAACCGGACAGAAACAAAATAATAAATTATAAACTTAAAAAATTTAATTGTAAATTATGAAATGAACAGGATCAAATTATTAAAATAGAAAACTTATATGATCAAATTTGTAATTTTACCTTTTTAGATCAATCTGAGTATAACTTAAAATTGGATGATTTTCTATTTCATATATTTTGCATAAACCAATTTTCTATTTTAAAATAAACTACTTTTTTAATATAATCTTAGTTTAAAATATTTACGACTGATACGTAATATTATAATTCACACTCTATAATTTTTATATAAAAACCGTGCCTAGCACGAGGTATATGCTAATAAATTATTTTTCAAAAATAACATACATTATTTTCTATACTTAAATTCTTTAACTTACACGATTACTTTATTTGTTATAATTTTCGTCGGTATGAGTGAGGGTAATCACAATATTACATTACATATACAAGCTTTCTTTTTAGAACAGTAATTTCAGAACCAAAATCTACTAATTCGTTTGGAAAGAATTTACAAGATTGACTGTTCCATATATGATGCTATTGCTACACTGGTTCAAGTGGGGAAGAAATTAAGATATTTAGTGAGAATGGTCAAAATTCAAAAACAAGGAAATTAAGCAATTAATATTCTGGAACATTCTCCATTCTCCATTCTCCCTTTGCAACGTTTGCGGATATTATAAGTACACCACAAACACCAATCTTTTCCTACTGATTTTGTTGTCTAATTGAAGGTCCATGCCACCTGTAATAACTAATAACTCCAATTCATTTATCTGGAAATAGTGTTTGCTAATATTTGAGACGTTAGCAAAACGTTTTAACTGCTAACCTTATTTTAAAGCGTTTTATACATTGTCAAATTGATGTTTCTGAAGCTTATAAGCCCTTAGATAGCTACATTAAAAATTAATTAAGATGTTAACGTGTTTGAATTAATATAAGAAATTCAGATTATAAGATACTAATAATGACATTTTTGTGTACTTCAAAAAACGTAGTGGATATGAAATGTTTTTTAAAATTGAATAAAGTCGGAATTCCTCTATTTATGAGCTCCTATCATCTTATTTTAGGGGTTTATATAAGCTCTTCTCATTAAATATTTTCCAAAAACTCACTAACATCTTATAAGCTTTCAAATGGCTTTGCCAACAGGGATTGACCAAGTGGTTTGAGGGTTGATTCTCGAAGGCAAGGACCCAGGTGCAAATCCCTCTGGCCACTTGGGGTGCGTGTGTTAAAAAAAAAAAAAAAAAATTCAAATGGCTTATTCTTATAATTGTTGTAACCTATCAATTCACAATTATAAATATTTATCATTAAACTATTTAATTATAAATTCATATACATATGTATATAAAAACACACCGCGTAACAAAAAAAAAAAAAAAAAGATTTTATTACTCAAACTATTTATTAAAAGACTGATGGTGATAAAAGATATAAATTAAATTTGACAAGCCCCGAATTATAAGTTCAAACCGGACTATATAATAATTTAATTATTCCAACTTCCTAAGTGCCTTCCGTTCAATAATTCCATTAATCTAAAGAGTACAGACTAGCAATTAGCAGGAGGCTGAGTGGCGGCTGACTATTTTTCTTCAGATCAACACGGAAATTTAAATGGCAGTATGTTATAAATGCAAAGATTAACGAAAGTTTATTGAGATGGTAAATTATAAAAAGACATAAAGTTCGAATGGTAAATTTTTTTTTTTTTTGCACTTAATTAAGACTGAGATAATCATGTTATTGAATTCTTTCAACATATATCTTACATTTGATTACCCTGCATTTAGGCCTAATTACAACGCGATCCATCATTATTGGAAAATTACATTTTAGTCCCTATAACTCTCGTTTGGTCTGAGGTTCCTTAACGAAATTTATAAAAGTACACTTATGCCCTTGATGGTCGTATGAGTGTTACATTGAATATATGACCAAAATTACAAAATCATCCCTGACGTTTACAAAAATTAACAAAACGATCCCTATAATTATGAATTTAATAACAAATCAGGGGTATTTTTGGAATGACATGTCACATAACGGAACCCTAGGGATTACAAACGGTTCTCAAAGTTAGGGACTAAAATGTAATTTTCCGATAATAATAAACTACGTTGTAATTAGGCCTAAATACAGGGCAATCAGATGTAATTCTCCCTTCAGAAAAATAATTACACTATATTAATATGCTTAGGTCTAAATAAATTAGTTATTGGCTTATGGCGTTTGACGATAGGTGTATATTTTTCACTTGTATTTATATGTGTATTGTATATTAAAATACAAATTATATTAATATTTTTCGTACGGTTTGGTATAGCTACGTAGATTTGTATCCTCTGAACTGCATTATTCTCGTCCTATCTGAGAGTCTGGGCCCTTAAAAAATTAATAGTATTTATACATTAATTATGATATTATGGGGACCAACTTGCATGCAATTTTTTACTTGAATTGATAAATTTATTTAGAAATCTTGAGATTAATTAATTGGGAATATCTTAGAAGCTGCGAGGTAACAAGACGAATAATTAAAAGGGAAAATTACATCCAACTACCTTCAAATTTAACCTATTCATTGCGTATTTACCATATAATTCCTAAATTTTACATTTCGTTTGAAGTCTCTAACGTCCGTTAGGGTTTCATTAAATTGATCAGATATCCTCCCAAAATTTCAAAAAGAACAATTGTTTTGTTATTAAAAGAAACTATAGAGATGTATTTATAATAAATTCATATGCAATTTAGGAAGGAAAACTAGCCAACCTAACGGGACCCTAAAAGAGGTCAGGGACCTCAAACGGAATATAAAGTTTAAGGACTAAATGATAAATATGCAAAGAATAGGGATTGAGTTATAATTAGACCGGATAGTTCAATATAATTATCCCATAATTAAAATCAGGGGACAACAACGGGACAAAAAATCAACCCCCTCTCTATGAGAAACACTGTGGAACACCTTCAGAGATTTCTGGAGAGCCATTATCAATTCTCTATGAGAAAGTATGTTATTCGGCATAGGAAGTCTGAAAATTCTCTAAATAGCCATTTGTCCTCTCGATAAATAGGTAACAATGCACATTGCATAGTGGATAGTGAGATTTTCTTCTTAAGAAAGAAGAAGAAAAGAAAGAAAACTGTCGAGGGCGGTTATTTCATACCGTTTAATGTCTATTAGCCCCAACCAACCATTTCTAGACATCAATTTGAACCTGTTTTCACTGTAGCTCTTTATCAAGTTCATCCAAAACCCTCCAAAGTTTGGGATCTTCATAATCTTTAATGAGAAAAGCTGGCTTTGCTTCCATCAATAATTCAGCTGGATTCCTGGTTGTCAAGCCAACAGTAGGCATCCCAGCAGCAACCCCAGCTTTTATTCCTGAAACAGAATCCTGAAGAAACAACAGGGCATAAAAAATCTACAATAAGAACCAAATTAATAGTTAAGTAATATGAACCCAACTCTCCCTGAAATGGCTAATTAGCAAAAAGGACCTAGTCAAATTTGCTCACAATCCCTTGGTTTTGACTAGTACCAAAAATCCCACCAAAAAAAAAAAAAAGACTAGTATCAAAAAATCTGTAATTTACCATTGTACTTTTAATTAAAGAATAACGGAAAAATGAACAAAAAATAAATTTGAGGGCAGAGAAGTATTTCACAGTAAAGAAACATGGGCTTTCGTGTTCAACACACATGATGAGACACACGGGACACTATGGAATTTTTAATAATTCCAGAGTTTTACAGAGATTCTTTTAATATAGCTAAGGTTTTTATGCTCATTAGCTATAACACATAGGGGTTGGTCCAATTAACTTATTAAGAAATTAAAGCAGTAGTCAAAAACCTCAAATATACATGTGTGCTCCTTTGACACCTTGAGAACCTCAAGTGCCTTCAAGTATGGATCCGGGAATGGTTTAGCACGTTCACAATCACTTCCAAGAATAACAGCATGAAAGAAATCTGATAGTCCAAGCAAGGAGATCATCAGCTCAGCATTTTCTCTAGGAGCATTAGTCACAGCAGCTCGCTTCAATCCATGACCCTCGATCCATTTTGTAAGCTTATATAAGCCTTTTATAGGTTCCATTTTATCTTTAACAATCCTGTATTTTCCATTCCAAATGAAAAAGAACACAGTAAGAAGCCTAAATGATGGAGTTCATGACAAGCAACCCCTTGAGTTATGGTTAATGAGCATGAAAAACCCTGTGATATGAAAACCTCATAAAAAACCTAGTCCCTTGCTTTCTCTATGCAAACTTTAAATTTCAGAGTGTTCTTATGAGATTTTTTATCACAATGTTTTCTATGTCCATTAGTCAAAATTTGCTGCAATGTACTCTAAATGATGCCTGAATTATCTATTTAGTGGGGATGGGGAAGAACTGGGAAGGAACCTTCTAAACATGGCTTCCTTGTCAATCAGAAATTTTACACCCCTCTCGTGATCATCTGGGAAAAGAATAGAAGCAATATCTTCATTGTGTCTCCCAGCAATATTCTCCACAAAAAAATCCTCTGTAATTGGTACACCACCATTGAAGCCAATCTGTTGAACATATCAGCATTATGCACAATACAATTAAAATTGCTGAGATATAATATTCTGAAATTTACGTTATACTGGCTCATTCAAAGAATTGACACAAAAGATGATAAATCTTAGGGAAAATAGATACTTAAATTAGAAAATATACAAGCCCCCAGCGACACTACCTCTTGAAGCATCTCACGGAAAGCTTGACAGTGAAGGGGATCCGTATCACACAACGTGCCATCGACATCAAACAGTACTGCTTCCAGTGGTGCGAGTTTCAGCATAGAAGATGTTCTGATTGGCAGAAAAAGGCAGTATTGATTTAATTACTCTTTACAACAGCACCACGGTTTTTTTTTTCTTTTCTTGAAAATTAAAATATGAGAAGGTTTGTGGACATAAGAAATAAGCAATTAAATCAAAGGCTATACATAGTCAAACAAAAGTGATTAATGTACTGTGTACCACTATGATCACCTACATTTTTCATTCTTTAGCAAGTATGCTATATAGATCAACAACTTCTGCTTCAGTGCTCATCTTTTATTCACTAAGTAAACACTTCAACGCCTAACTAATTATGTGAAGAAAAAAGAAGGACAAGCATGTACCTCAACACTGCGCCATTATTTTCGAATTATTTTTAAGCTCATACTTATACATGTAGTCAAACTTTTAGCTCTTTAAAAGTTTACATGAGATAATTATACCCTGTAAAGCATTCATATGCATCCCTATTATGATCAGTATACAAATTGGACATTTGGCTCAAACATTTGAGTACGAAAGAAAGAAAGGGCCACACAATTTGATCCAGGATATTTTATTTATGAGACAAGCAAAATTAGGAATTTTGATCCAGTTGAGTACATATATAAAATTTTGAAGTTATCATCTGAGCATACACGCAAAATTGGTAGAAAAACAATAGTAAATCCAGTCTAAATCATGTAAATGTTAATTTCAATTGGGAATAACAATTTCTCTAAAAAGCTTGGGACAATTTCAAAATTTTGAATTGAATTCCGTATGGTGCTAAATCTCAGCCATAAGGGAAAATCAGCCCAAAACTTAGACCAGATTATGAAACACAGCGCAACGTTTGCTTTAACAAAGGACCTCATTGAAATGCTAAGGATCAAAGCCACAACCAACAGGACGGAGAAAAGAAACTAAGCTCCAAAATAAAATCAAGGAGATGCGTGAAATTTACCCGTCGTCCACTGAGTGAGATGAATTATCAACCGAAGAAATCGTCATGCTAAAAGCTTTTGCAGATCCTCTGATGCAAATGCTTTCTTCTCAAGAGGAGGGCTAGTGCTTTCTTATACGCAATAGACCAAATTTTAGTTGCTTTAAGATGGCAAATTCTCACTTGAACTTCTCTTTTACTAAGATCTTTGGCCAAAAAATTAAAATTAAAATTAAAATAAAATACGAGATCCAAAATTTCAATCACATATTTTTAAATGATCCTACCCGTTTATTTGTTGATACATTTAATCCCAAACCTTAAAAAATTAATGGAATCACTAACGTACGTTAGTGAATATGTCACCTTAATAATTAGAAATAAAAAAAATAATATATACAGATATGTATTTAAAATATAAGATTTATAGTTAATTATATAAAACTTATCTCCTCAACGCACACAAGTTGGTCGGCGCTCAAGAACAAAATCTTCTTCCAAATTTAGCTACATTGGGCAAGTTAAATCCAAGGCCAAGAAAACCGAAAGGAAGAAAGGCCCGCCGCTGTCGTCGTCGGAACTCAGGCCCTTTTCGAAATTGTTTTGCAAATAGGTGTGTGTGTGTATGTATGTGTATTTTATTGATGATGAAGGTTTGGTGGTTGGTGGTGGAGAAGAGCCAGAGGGGAAGAGGTGGCGGTTGAGATAAATTGGGGAAAATTGTACAGCTGCTGTTGCTCTGGGCTACTTGGGAAGATGCTTGGGATTCAGCCCAGGTCTTTCGGATTTGCCGGCACCAAAGAAAAACGCTCGGTGTCAACTCAGAGGGTTACTGTTTCTGTTTTTAAGCTGCGGGCAAGTAGATTGGCATTTGGCAGCGCTCAATGAAAAATTGATTGGTATTAAACTTGGGAACTTCTGCTATGTTAATGTTGGTCTTGTTCTTGGGCAACTCCAAGGAAATCGATTATATATATTATATATATTTGTGACTTTGTGTTATATATTCTATGTCTCTATTATTATTATTATTATTTTTTTTTTTTTTTTAACACACATCCCAAGTGACCCAATGGATTCGAATTCGAACCTTACCTTCAAGAAAGATCCTCAGATCACTTGACCAACCCCTATTATATTTATTATATTTAAATCTATATTACATTTTATATTTGTATTTAAGTAACCCATATATTTATAATTATAATAAATTTAATAAGTATATTTTTTGTTTATTCTATTTTCTTTTAATATGTATACTTATAGGACAGTCGCAAATAATTCCCCACCAATTTGGATATTTTTACTTAACTCCCCATAAATTTATACAACATAATCGGATATAAATACTGTATTATAACGTTTTAGTACTACATTATGTGAAAATTATACACCATATTTTGAGAGTTAGAATATATTTATATCACTTTTGGATACAACATATTACTAAATTTATATTACATAATAGGATATAAATACTATATTATACTATATTTGTACTACATTATGTGAAGTTTATACGTGAGGAGTTAAGTAAAAATATGATACCAATTGGGTAGTTAATGTAACATCCCGTTCGTTCGACGTATAAGGTACGCCACGTTTCAACCTTTTTATGTGTTTAATTATGTGATTTTGTATTTCGCGTGACCCTATTTTGAACTCTTTTAGAGTTTAGGGGTCCCTTTGTAATTTTCTCTTTTTAGGGGTTTTTCGGTCACTGCTCGTTCAATCGAGATTTTGACCATTTTGACCCCTTCAACGCGTTCGGGGCATCGAAACGAGTCTGTAGACTCTAAGTTTACCCAATTCTGACGTCGTTAATCTTTCCTTCCGATCGTCTTGCGCGCGAGGACCCAGGATAAAAGACCTAAATCCTCGTTTTATGTGCCAGAACTTCAGATCTCAGCATTCTCTCTCTCTCTCCAGCGATGCAATCACTGTTCACATACACTCACGGTGTAATTTTACGTATAACCCGGAACTCGCTCGTTTCTTGACGGATTTCAACGAACTAATAGTCCATTTCGAAGAGCTCGACGACGCGGTCACAACCGTACCAAGATCTTGGCCCGACGACAAGCGGAGGCGACCCATTTACAGTCGCGGAGGGTGGAGGCTCAAACCACCGCGACTTCGCCGCCCCCTCGCGGCGGCTTCCGGCCATAGTCTTGGAACACGCATCCCACAGCCAGCAGAGGACTTCCCGGCGCAGCCTTGGACGTTGACGGCGCGGTCATCCGGGCCGCGATGGCGCCACACGCGGAGGCATTTTCCGATGAGTTTTGCCGTCTTCTGGAGGCATTTTCCGACGAGGATTGATAGTTTCAAGGTTTTTCGGCCCCCTGATTCCATTTTCGGCCTCAGTTTGGCCCAATTCGCGGTGTAGGCGGCGGTATGCCGGTGGCGCGGCGGCTATTCGCGGCGGAGTGCAGCTCTGGGGATTTTTCCCGACGAATAGCTTGGGGTTTTCAAAGAGCTCGTCACGGAAATTGATCGAGGAATTGGAACAAGCACGAGGAGTACTTGCACGGGTGATTTTTGGGGATTTTTCCGACACGCTCCGGCGGTGGCCGAGCGGTGGCCCGCCACTGTTCCGGCGCCTCCGGTGGCGGCTTTCCGGCGGACTTCGGACAGTTTGTCCACTCATTGTGTTGGAGTAGGTGCACCCGGGGTGGTGACTGCTAGTCGTGCTGGTTCCGGGGTGGGACCATTTGTTATGTCTTCGGCTGTGTTTGGTACGAGGTAAGGTTAGGATATAGTTATACCCTAATGAAATGTGTCGGTTTTCGAATGCATTGCTGGGAGGTGGGCCCAGAACAGTAGCGGTCCAGGATCATATTTTAAATTTTTTATTATAATACAAGTATTAAAATATTTCTAAAACATTTTAATACAATAGCGGAAGACTAGCCGGATCTACTTAAGTCTATACATGCAATTGATAATAAATTTTAAATCACTTAAGCAGATAAATATCTAACATGCAATTAACACTTAATAACATATAATTTATCATGCTTAAAATAAAACAACTGTAAAATATTATCATACTGCAAACATGGCTATCTAACGGCATTTTTCCAGCTCCCTAATTCACCTCCCGAGAATCCGATACCCGATCTCCTCGTGAAACCGGCAGAGCTTCCCTGCAATAACCCCAGGGACACCCTCGGAGTGTGGACTCCGAAAGTATTTCTCTAAATACTTAGAGAAAATAAAACTTTAAACTAGAAAACCTTTTTCAGGGTTTATTCTCCTGAAATTAGGCGCTTTATATAAACACCTAATTAAAATTAATTCCAAAATAAATCGAAATTAACTAGAACAAAAGGGATATGGTTTCAAAGCTTAAACTCAGCCAAAACCACCTCCCAAACTTGTGAATGAATAAATGAAGGCCAAGACCCCTATTTATAGGGGAAAAACCGAGGGTAAAATAGTAATTTCACACCCCACTTGCCTGTGTAACTTGGACACGAGAACCGAGGGCACTACGTTGAAGGTCTTGTCACCACGATCCCAACACCGCCGGCCATTTCCCACTCCGACGCCGCACACGGCTAGGGTTTGCAGCCCTTAAACCTGTCCAGTTCGACACGTGGCAGATCTTGGTTCTACTATGTGTCCGGTTTGACCCGCTTCGATGACCCGACCCATTGACCCGGTACCCGACCCGTTGACCGGCCCGGCCAGATCTGATCTGGACCGTTTATACGCGATGGCCTGGCGCAATCTCAGCTGCACACGCGGCGCGCCACACAGCGTCCAGTCATCGCCATCTGGGGCCCAATCTGTTGATGTGGCGTGCCACGTCAGCAAATGCCACGTCATCATCGATTTTTTATTTTATTTTTTTTCCGATGAAAATTTTATTTTCTCCAAAATAAAATTCCGGGCATTTCCAACTCTTTGGTACTTCAATTTATTTTCTTAAAATAAATTGCTTGGCTATTTTTCAAATACTTTAAAAATTCATTTCTCTTTCTCCCTTTAATATTTTCTCTTTGGGTTTTCAATTTGGGGCTTGCAGGGAGACCTGCAGGACTAATTAATTTTAGCTCCAAACGGGTTAATATATTATCATCCCATGATAATAATTAATTGTCGTTTAACAATATTTAATTCCACTAAATAAATATTGTTGCACTCTAAAATTAATTAAATTATTCACGAATTTCTCGATCTAGAATAATTTCGCATTTTACTCCTCCGTGTAGATATCCATGAAAAATAAATTGTCACTACTATCATTTATTTTTCGTCTCTAATTTGAAATTTATTGATTCGCCTTAAGTTCAAATTCTATGTATGTGAAACACATTCAACATACAACTTCGGTAACGTATCACGCGAAGTGCTTTGGCCAAAGTCTTAATTCAAACTTTTACAAATCTATTTCAAGGATATCTCTGACCTTCCAGCAAGGCCACAGATTCCTCGATCAATATAACTCTTTAGCGCATTTCATATAATCACCGAACATACAAAGTATTTTGGTCACCCGTTACCGAGACCTCACTTCGAGTATGTTACAGTGACTAACACTACATGCCTAAAGCCGAAATATTATCAGGATTAAGAGTACAATGCTTCTTGAGATTTTATTCATTTTAGATAGCGGTATAAAATGAATAATCTCAGTGGTCCAGTTCGATGTTTCCAATCCTATTGAAAATCATCAACGTGTTATAATTGGAATCACCATTCCCTATGACAAAAGACTAATCATCTTATATAACCACGCTATAGTCTTGATAAGAACATATTCTTATCTTACCGACTAGAACTTAGAACTTTAATGACACGTGATTTCGGTATTCAAAGTCTTTTCCTATGAAACACATTTCATATAAGAATACCATCACACGTCATTAATTATTAATATGTGAAATACTCATAACTTGCTGTAAATTCAGTTTAATTAATTCAACAAATTGAATTTTCAGGGCACTGTTCCCAACAATCTCCCAGTTGCCCTAAATTCAATTTGGCCACACATCTAATTCTTATTCCTCCCACATGAGTGTCAAAACTCGTTTTGCACTCTTTTACGCCAATACTTTGGTGAAGGAATCTATTAGATGTTTCTCTGAGCCAATAACTGGGAAATCATAAATCCAATACATCTAACTGGCTGCTTCTCAAGCTACCATGTATCCAATACAAGTCTGCTTAACATTCTCCAATTAATGGTTGCCTTTTCTAGAGTAAACACGTATTCTGATGTCAAACATCTAGAATACAAATCAGATTGTAAATCCGAATCTGTGTACTCTCTTGAAATGAGCTCACCACTATGGTAGACAAGCATATAATCTCAAGTCCTTTTCAAGTACTCCAATATATGTTTTCACTACTACCCAGTGTCAGATTCTAGGGTTTGACTAATATCCGCTGACTTAGACCTATTTCATAATAGACAGCTGGCCTTGTACATAATATGACATACATAATGCTTCCGTTGCGGAACTCTAATCATGTCTTCTATCTATTCAGTTGTCTTAGGATACTGATCCCGAGATAGATAAATTTCATATCTAAAAGGTAGTGAACCTTTCTTGGAATTTGTCATATTATACCTTACCATCATCTTATCTATATATGTTTCTTGTGATAAACCAATCTCCTTATTCCTATGATCATGACAAAATTCTGATCCTTGGAATAGTATTGGTCTCACTTAGGTCTTTATTTGTCAAATAGATTTGACAATCGAATCTTAACTACTGACAAAATTCTTGCATCATTCCCAATTAGCATAATATCGTTTACGTACAAAATGAAACTGTTACAACATTATCATGGTGTTATTTTGTACACTCATGGTTCATCAGACAATTATACAAATCCAAAGAATCTAAATTGACTTATAATTCTGATGCTCCATAATCCAGACACTTGCTTAATATCACAAATCGATCTATTAAGCTTGCATTATATGCACCTGATTTCTGGCTGTGATGCCTTCAGGTTTTACCATGTATCTCTTCTTCTTGAAATTACCCGTTCAAGAACATAGTCTTTACATCCATTTATCTAATCTCATAATCGATAATGAGATAAAATGGAGAGGATAATGGACTTAAGTACTGTTATAGGAGAGAAGATCTCATAACTGATTTCTTCTTCCTGGGTAAAATCCCTTGCCATAAGTTTAGCTCTAAAGTCTCTACTTTTGTCCATTTCTCCTTTTATCGTCTTGTATCTAATAGGGTTTAATGCCTTTCAGGCGCCTCTACAAGTTCAAGACTTTGTTAGAATACAGAGATTCTAACTTAGATTCCATGGATTTTGACCAAATGGTCAGCGTCTATATCTTCCACAGCTTCATTACACGTGACAGGATTAGATACCTTAGATTCAACCACTTGGGTTAATCTTAGGTATCTTGTCAGGTGTCCTGACAATCCTCCCACTACAATGATGCTCTCGTGTGCACGTCTCTACATCACATGTTGTATTTGGTACATCACATGTATCTAATACATTTTCAGTTATCACGGGTTTATGGAAATCAGTATCTAATACTGTTATTTCTTTTAACACTACTTTGCTTCCACCCTTTGTGGTTATCTATGTAATTATCTTTGAAATATTCACAAACATCTTTTGTGATTTCTCAAATTACAAAATATATCACCTCTTGTTCTTCTAGGATAACCTTAGAACAAGTAAACCTTTGTTCTTTATTCTAACTTGTCAGGATCCATCCTTAACTCGTGGACCAGGCTACCTCAAATCCGAAGATAAGAGATATAGGGTTTTCACCCTAGCTACAGATCCATCAGTGTTTTAGGAACTGACTTAGATAGAATTAGGTTTAATGTACATTGTTGTTTTGAGCGCAAGACCCCAAAACGAACTTCGCAGCGCAGCATGACTCTTCATGAATCTTACCATCATTATCAAAGTTCTATTTCTCTTACCTGCAATACATCATTGCTAAGACGTATCTCATACAAATAGTTGAGATCTAATCTCATTTGAGAAATTCTATTCAACTCTGAACTTAGATACTTATCACTACTTCGATCTAATCGAAGTGCCTTGATATGTTTTCTAATTTTGACTCTTTGACTTCAGTCGTATATTCCTTGAACTCTTCAAAATTACAGACTTAAGTCTCATCAAATAAACATATATGTATCTAGAGTAATCATTTAAAAGAATGATGAAGTACCCAAAACTTTCTCTTGCTTGAATACTCATAATATCATACGTCCGTATGAACTAACTCAAGCAAGTTCATGGCTTAAATACCCTTTGTCTAAAAAAAGACGTCTTGGTCATTTTAACTTTTTAAATAGGATTCGCAGATTGATACTGTTTCCAAGTCAATCAACAATCAGTCTTTGGATCCTATTCAGATTCAATTGACCAATAGATAGGTGCCACGTAGAAGTTTTCTTAGATGGTAAGTCAAGCTTCTTAATGTTAAACTTAAATTAGGGTTTTCCATTGAGGTATAAAAGACCATCTTTTATTGTGTCAGAGCAAATAAACCTTTTATTTTTGTTTAATGGTAAACCTTTATTCAAAATAAACAGTTGAACCTTTGGTTATCAAATAACTTACAAAAATCAAATTTCTATATATATGGCACGTATAATATAAAATCCTATTGCCAAAATACGACTTTATAGTCCTTACTAATAATACAAGTAGACTTGTATTATCCTCGAGCAGTATTTGTGTGTTAGCCATTTTTCAAACTTCCTGGTTAGTTTGAATCTTCGCAACGAATTGCAACTATGATTAGTTGATCTCGAATCCCTATTCCAGGAGTCTGGTGAATTTCCAACTAAACATACTTTCAACGAGTAAGATACTTTCATATCTTATCTTAACGGTGTAGCAAACAGACAAACTAAGTATTTTGGACAATTTCTTTTCCAATACCCGTTACCACTGAAATAGAAACATTTTTCCATTGTCGGATTTGACTTTCTATTTTTGAGCCTTAGATTAGGAACTTTTCCTTTTTCTTTCTTCCACTTGCTGGCTTTCTACGCCGTGGATATTGATGTATGATTAAAAAGAACTTTTTCCTTAGTCTATATCACCCTTTCTGCCATATTGAGGTCGTTCATTGGTTCAGGTTTCAAAAATATTTAAAATTAATCCTGAACTTTCAAACGACTTAGGCAGAGAGTATAGGATCGTATCCTGTCTGTTAAGATTGTTTCTTTAAGCGCAGAGGCTTTCAATCTCGTTCAGATTAGTTATCATATCATAATATGATTCTGAATCGGTGATCCTTCAAACATCTTCATAACTAACAACCTTCTTATTGGCTCGTACCTTCGTACGATTCTGTCTTCAAAACATGTTCTTATCAGTAGACATCTCATGCGTCTGATGCTCAAGAACTTTTAAGACAGATGTCAGGACATAAGACTAGCCAGATCATTACACTTGATCTGTTTGGAATAAACGTCTTTCTAATCCTGACTGGTTGTAGTTTCCAGAATTTTGGATAAGGTTCAGTGAGTACGTAATCTTTCGTATCTCAACACGATGTCAAGATTCATTTCCTAGTCAGCATAGTTGAACCCTTACTAGCCTATTTCCTTATAGACATATAGTTGGGAGTGGGCTAAGAGAAATCGTAATTATTATAAAACTAAAATAAATAAAATTATGCAAGTTATGATTATGTATTTCACTTTCTTCTGCATCCAACCAATAAATGAAATCCACGTAAGCATTTTGATTTACGCAATGGTGACTTAACTAACTGCAGTTGACTCCCCGGAGGCGAGGTCGAAAACCGCTTAGAAAAGCAAGAACTATTCTTAATTAACATGTCATCTAGGTAACTCTTACCAAACAATACCAATCCACCATGTCAACCTTTGGCCTCTAAGCAAATGTAACAGAGCTCCAAAGGGAGGTTAATACATTACTTACTCAAGTGTGCACCATTACCTAGAAGTCCGTACGAGTAGGTCAAGACACTCCACGGAGGCGTGGTCGAGCTGACTTTCTCTTATTTCATTCTATCCGTAGACGTCTAATCTTGTATACCGCGAATATATACCCGCCAAAGGGAGTAGTATACATCCACTATACTATAGACGGGTAATGGAGTCCGTGAGAATCCAACTATTTTCATCTCGCTCCCACTTGAATTTTTAAAAGTTTGGATTATCTGTTGATTATCTTATAATCACTTTTGGCATCTTATTTTCGAAAGTAATTAATCTAATTAATACCCTTCCACTAGGATTACTAAATCACATTTATAATCCTAATAATATTTTAAGGCAATTTAATAACTATTTATTAATTAGGCCGAAAAATATTAGTTCAATTATGCATCGCGTCTAATCTCTATTAAACAATATCATTTAATCACATTAAATAAAATATGCATAATTGTAAGTAACATAATATCTCATATTATCATGATCATGCCATAAATTAAAACAATTAAGCATGCTTTCAAATAATTATCATATAATTATCATGCTTAAAATTAAATGGCACTTTAAGTAAATATGATATAAATTATCACATAATTTAAATCATATTTACTGATTCGGTAATTAACCAGGAAGATTATTGAAATCGATTCCCAGAAAATTACCATTCCACGCAAATTCCCAGGAAACACTGGAGGGGTCACAAACAGTCCCACTTAAAAACCAGCCTACTTTGACAGAATTTACTTGCACAGTATCAGATTTAAAATTATGCATTGCATGCATCATATCAATGCATGTATATATCTTAGAGCACGGCTCTGATACAAGTATTAAAATATTTCTAAAACATTTTAATACAATAGCGGAAGACTAGCCGGATCTACTCAAGTATATATATGCAATTGATAATAAATTTTAAATCACTTAAGCAGATAAATATCTAACATGCAATTAACACTTAATAGCATATAATTTATCATGCTTAAAATAAAACAACTGTAAAATATTACCGTACTGCAAACATGGCTATCTAACGGCATTTTTCCAGTGCCCGAATTCACCTCCCGAGAATCCGATACCCGATCTCCTCGTGAAACCGGCAGAGCTTCCCTGCAATAACCCAGGGACACCCTCGAAGTGTGGGCTCCGAAAGTATTTCTCTAAATACTTAGAGAAAATAAAACTTTAAACTAGAAAACCCTTTTCAGGGTTTATTCTCCCGAAATTAGGCGTTTTATATAAACACCTAATTAAAATTAATTCCAAAATAAATCAGAATTAACTAGGAGAAAAGGGATGTGGTTTCAAAGCTTAAACTCAGCCAAAACCACCTCCCAAACTTGTGAATGAATAAATGAAGGCTAAGACCCCTATTTATAGGGAAAAAACCGAGGGTAAAATAGTAATTTCACACCCCACTTGCGTGTGCAACTTGGACACGAGAACCGAGGACACTACGTTGAAGGTCTTGTCACCACGAGTCCAACACCGCCGGCCGCTTCCCACTCCGACGCCGCACGCGCCCACACGCGCGGCCTGAAGGCAGCTCGTGTGTGGCACACGAGGCTAGGGTTTGCAGCCCTTAAACCTGTCCGATTCGACACGTGGCAGATCCTGGTTCTACCACGTGTCTGGTTTGACCTGGCCCTACCCTTTGACCCGCTTCGATGACCCGACCCGTTGGCCGGCCCGGCCAGATCTGATCTGGACCGTTTATACGCGATGACGTGGCGCAATTTCAGCTACACACGCAGCGTCCAATCAGCGCCATCTGGGTCCCAGTCTGCTGACGTGGTGTGCCACGTCAGTAAATGCCACATCATCATCGATTTTTTTTCCGATGAAATTTTTATTTTCTCCAAAATAAAATTTCGGGCATTTTCAACTCTTTGGAACTTCAATTTATTTTCTTAAAATAAATTGCTTGGCTATTTTTCAAATACTTTGAAAATTCATTTCTCTTTCTCCCTTTAATATTTTCTCTTTGGGTTTTCAATTTGGGCCTTGCAGGGAGACCTGCAGGACTAATTAATTTTAGCTCCAAACGGGTTAATATATTATCATCCCATGATAATAATTAATTGTCGTTTAACAATATTTAATTCCACTAAATAAATATTGTTGCACTCTAAAATTAATTAAATTATTCACGAATTTTTCGATCTAGAATAATTTCGCATTTTACTCCTCCGTGTAGATATCCATGAAAAATTAATTGTCACTACTATCATTTATTTTTCATCTCTAATTTGAAATTTATTGATTCGCCTTAAGTTCAAATTCTATGTATGTGAAACACATTCAACATACAACTTCGGTAACGTATCACGCGAAGTGCTTTGGCCAAAGTCTTAATTCAAACTTTTACAAATCTATTTCAAGGATATCTCTTACCTTCCAGCAAGGCCACAGATTCCTCGATCAATATAACTCTTTAGCGCATTTCATATAATCACCGAACATACAAAGTATTTTGGTCACCCGTTACCGAGACCTCACTTCGAGTATGTTACAGTGACTAACACTACATGCCTAAAGCCGAAATATTATCAGGATTAAGAGTACAATGCTTCTTGAGATTTTATTCATTTTAGATAGCGGTATAAAATGAATAATCTCAGTGGTCCAGTTCGATGTTTCCAATCCTATTGAAAATCATCAACGTGTTATAATTGGAATCACCATTCCCTATGACGAAAGACTAATCATCTTATATAACCACGTTATAGTCTTGATAAGAACATATTCTTATCTTACCGACTAGAACTTAGAACTTTAATGACACGTGATTTCGGTATTCAAAGTCTTTTCCTATGAAACACATTTCATATAAGAATACCATCACACGTCATTAATTATTAATATGTGAAATACTCATAACTTGCTGTAAATTCAGTTTAATTAATTCAACAAATTGAATTTTCAGGGCACTATTCCCAACATTCATGTGACTTATAAGCCTCTATGTATATGTAGATATGTGTGAGATACGTATTTGTTGGCTTTGCCATAAGTTTGAAAGTATGAAGCTATGTATAAGCCTATGTACACTTAGATTTGATTTTGTTATGGTTTTGAGGTCGGCGTGATATGTACGTACGATAGGATAAGTACGATGAGTCTAGCGGGTTTAAGCTTCCGATTTTCGTGTGTTTATAAGTGTAAGTGTGATGGGCCCCGGAGTTGTGGGTAAGGGAGCCCCGGGACGGCCATTGGGTCGCCAGTTGCAACCTCTGTGTACTTCTCCATTTTGATAGGATCAACCCGGAACCCACTAGGAGGTTAGTGGGGGATGGAGTACTTGGGCGTAAGTGTCATGAAACTCAAAGCCCTGACGTATATGTGTGGATGGTTAGGGTATGTACAACCCTCCCATCAATCAGTGTAAGAGGAGGTATGTGTATTTTGATTTCGTTTGCTTAAGTCTATGCGTGATATGAAAGAGTTGGTTGGTTTTGTACTTTTACCCGCCGAGTTTTACGTTTGTCTGACATAAGTTCGTGAAATGGGGTTAGACTCTTAAGTTAAGATAAAATTTGATATGCTTTCAACCTAAAAAGTTATGTTTCGGTATGTGTGCTAAGTCTATATGAATCTGAGTTTATGCCTTAAGAAACGTATGATTTAAGATTTGTTTGATAAGTCTCTTGATAAGTCTCCCTATATGTATACTATCACGGGAAAATATTTTGGCGTGCAAAAACTAACCCCGGGTTCACGAATATTGCTTCTACTTTGTGTTGTGCTCTATATATATGTGTAGCGTGCGTGTGTTAACCCTTCGCTCAGTCTTTAGACTGACCCCTGCCCTTTTATGTTTTAGTTTGCAGGTTTTGTTTTGGGGTTCGTTGGTGCTAGGCGGCGGTGTGTCGAGTCTGTTGAGTCTGTGTCTGTTCATTTAAGTTTGTTAAGTATTTTGTTCTGATTTATGATTCTTAAATTCTGTATAAGATATATAACATGCATGTTTGAAATTATGAATCGAATGTATGGAATTCGGGACAGGTTACGACAGGTGCTCGGATTAGATGAACCCGTTGGGATTATATGATTATTCGGGATAGGTTTCTAGGGCCAGCTGAACCCGTTTTGTTGTGTAATCGTTCGGGATAGGATAGGACAGATTTGCCGGATTAGTCGAACCCGTGTAGTTGATTTTGATGGCTGTTTTGCACTGTATGTTTTATGTAAGAAAGTTTGTGAAAGTTGGCTTGTTGCATTGCTTCAGCTGCCCTGTTTTGCATCTTTTCTGTCGTACAGGGTTAGGTACCGCGTAGCTAGTGTGTGTGTGTTTTCGTTTGTCACCCGTTCGCTGTGACTTGATGCGTATGCGGACTCTCCATTTCGTACACGTGTCGGGGCATAGTGCGGGGGTGTGGTGCCCCACCGCTTGGGGCGCTACAGTTAAGTAAAAATATGATGCCCAATTGAAGATTTATCCCACATTACCCGTATACTTATTACAATATTATAAATTTTTTCTTTTATTATTCTAAATTTTTGTTTAGTAAAAATTATTTCAATAATTATGTTATTCTATATAAATATTTAATTTTGTTTTTGGTTTTATAATTTTAATATAATAATTTATTATTTATTATAAAAATAAAATTCATATCATTTTGTTGGTATTTTTTTTAGATTTTTATAAGGATCAATTATATTATATTTTTTCTAATATTTAATACATATAAATATGTATTTCTTAAGATAAAGAAAAAATAATTATATTAAATTTTTTAGGTCCAAAACCTAACGCCTACCGGACATTTAATGGAGTTGGGACTAAAAGTAATTTTTTTATGTTTTGGAACTAAACGTATCGAAAAAATAAATGGGTAGGGTCATTTAAAAAGTATGGAACGGAAAAAATTTTGAACATAAACTTATGAGTTGTCCACCATTTTCGAGCCTCTTTCCTTGAAATTTGCTCAAAAAGATGAGGGGTAGATTGGTCATTTTGGCCTAATCAGGCGCGCAGGACTAATTAATAATAACACCCTTTTTGGATGGCAATATCCACTGCCCATTTCCACCAAAATCTCAGGGTTCCGGGAATTTGATGGATTGCCAAACATGCAAAGTAAAGAGTGAAAATCGGAGGTTTATTTAGCTAAAATGTCCATTTCTTTAAAAGTAAAGACTCCCTTGGTCGCAGGGACTGATGGGGTCGAAACACGCTCATCCACTTTCTCGGCGCTTGGCGCCTTACGATGATGACACTTGCCTCTCCAAGATTGCATCAGACATATAAGAGCGCTGACATCCCGCAAGGGCACGCGTCAACTCTGTTATGGATACGCGTACGTCAACAATATTGCTCTTACCGCTCTTCCACAAGCGTCGTTAGCACTGCATGACTAGTACCTCAATCAATCTAATCAAGCCTTCTTCGAGCGCGACATTTCCTCGTAGAGGCTTCCGTTTCAGCTCATTATAACAAGCCCTAGCCCTCATCCCCTAGCGGATATCTTGGCCTCTAAGGCTTCTGGTTGACACGAGCGCGCTCTTAAGCCCTCGTCATCAACCTCCCAAACGGCTCTCTGGCACACCGTACATGCCCGCGCACCTGCCACTGTTGCCAACATTAACTCTCAGCAGCTTTTGCAGAAAATTCCTCCTAGGTTTCTCTCTCACAGCGCCACGTGTTAGGGCAGCATTCGGCCAGGACCACATGAGGTAAATGACCAAAAGGCCCCTGACCCTCAACTATAAATAAACAGAGTCATCTCCTTCACTGTAAGCGATCTTGATTACTGCAACTCCTGCTTAGCTTACATTTCCTCTTTCAGATCATCTGACTTGAGCAGCGGATAGCCAAACTGGGCATCACCCCCGGTTCTCCCAGCTTGGCCTTCTGACTTTTCCAGTGTGTTTGTCCTAGCAGGTAGAACCCCATTTTCTCCGGCGAGATTCCGACGGTTTTCCCATTCAAACAAATTCTAAAGTGATCGGATTCTAATCACCCCTTTTCGGAACCTATCATTTTTGGCGCCGTCTGCGGGAAACCAGCTCTCAGCGCCTTTCTTCTCTTCTGCTAGTTGAAAAGCAAACACCAGGATCATTACAGCTATGGTCGCTACGAGATCTGGAGCTGTGGGAGTAGGAGATAATACCTCCCAGGGTGTCAATGCCATTATTCCCCCCGTCTCTGTGGGCGGAGGCCCCCTTTCCACCACAGCTGATGGCGGAGTACCCCCCGCGGGAGTGACACCGCCCGCAGAATCCTCAGTTCCTCCACCAGCACCGCCGGCCCCATCAGCTTCTGGCGCCGGTGGAGGAATTCCTCTCTCTGCTCTTCCACAGCCTCCCCAAAGTCAATGGGCCCATACCCAGGTAAACCCAGGAGGACAGAGTTACATGATGCCACCGTCTGGGTATACACTCACTCCAACCATTATGATGCCACCGGTTTAGCCCTACCATGCCGGTCAGATCCAGCTCCCGGTGGTGATCCCCAGGGAGAATGAAGGAGTAGAATTACCCCCACTGACTACTCAGCAGTTGAGGGCACTTTATGCCCAATGTGAGGTTCAGGCGGCCCAGGGGGCATAGGAAAGATTCCATTCCATGTACTTCCCCTCTGGGCAGGCCACTCAAACCGCCGCCCCTTTGGGCGGATTGCAAACTTTCCTTATTAGGGAAACTCAGGCCGTCTCCAGGGTGCCGCCACCACCACCGCCAGTTAATGAAACGCCCCGCCAGGGCGAAAACGAGCGTACCCCTGTAGGCAGAAACAGGGAACCCACTGAGAGGGTCAACGAGAATGAAGGGGACTCCCATGTCTCCAGGAGGGCTTCCCGTGCCGCCAGACAAGGAGACCGGGAAGGGGATGCGAATCCTAATATCCTCGCGGCTGTGCAAGACCAGCTGTAGGGTTTGAAGGACATGGTCGGACAGCTCTCTCGAGTACGATCTCAGATCTCCTACAGTAGGGATGAACGAGCCGATGATAGAGATGTTCGTCCCAAGGACCGACAACCGTAGGTCCCTCGCCGAAAGGAACCGGAGGAGAATTTCTGCACTTATGACTACCATCCGTTAGGGAGGGGCTCTCCCCTCGTGGAAGAAGTTTTAATGGCCCAAGCAGGAATGGCCAAAATCCCCACTTCCATCAACCGCTACGACGGTACGACCGATCCGGCAAAACATTTGGATCATTTTTCACATCTGATGCACCTCTACGAGCATTCCAGCAACTATTGGGCCAAGGTTTTTGTCACTTCCTTAGTAGGAATGACACAGGAGTGGTACAAGAGACTGCCCCCACGATCGATACACTTTTACAAAGAGTTAGCCGATGCTTTCCTCAACCACTTCAACTCCCTGAAAGCTCCAGTCACTGCGCCCACTGCCCTCTATAACGTGGTGCAAGGCAAGAATGAGTCTCTTCGCTCGTTCTTTGCCCGCTTTAACAAGGAGATCCTGAAAGTGGAAAGGCCGTCCATGGATTTTTTGATCCCAGTACTCTTTCAGGCTGTGGATCACAAGCAGTATGTGAGCAAGAAATTTGCTAATGCCATTGTGGAGAGAAGGCCAGGGACACTCATGGCCTTAAGAGAGGTGGCCGAGCCGTTTTTCGCGCTCAAAGACATGTACGGGACGAATGGACCCAGACATCACAGCCCAGCAAGAAACGAGCGCCTCTCGGAACGAGGGCGCGAAGTTACTGTTAAGAAGGAGCGTCATCCGGAGCGCAAAAGGTCACCTCTACCCCCTCGACGTTTCGAACGTATTCCCCTCACCCGGCCAAACTCAGAGGTTTATAACCTCTCTGACAAGAAACTCTTTAAGAGACCCATCAATATGAGAGAGACAGAATCGCTAAAGCGTTCGAACAAGTACTGTGCCTTCCACAAGCAGAAGGGACACGACACGGATGAATGTCGCCAGCTGGAAGCTGAGATTCAAAGGCTCATTACGGGGGGGCATTTGAAGGAATTTGTGAAAATTCTGGAGCGCTTTGATGAGCGCTGTCGGGATCGTTCCAGGGAAAGAAGAAGGAGCCCGTCCCGGTCAAGAAGTCTACGAGGAAGAGGCCCCCCTGAGACCAGCAGCCATCGGGGCAACAAGGGAAAGGCCCCTGACCAGGAGAATACACCTTTTGCGGTCATCAACATGATAGCGGGAGGCTCCTCAGGGAGAGATTCCAATGCCGCCCGGCGGAGATATGTCCGGAGTTACGACCAACGCTCATCCGTGCCCAAGTCCGTTTATGCTATCCAGAAGGCCAAGGATCAGCACTCCCGAAACAAATGATGTAATAGGCTTTGATGATAGGGATTTAGAGCACATTGTAACACCCCATGGGGAAGGTGAAACTTCTGACTGCCCCATGGTGGTTAGTGTTGATGTCCACAACCATGTTGTAAAAAGGGTATTGGTGGATAGTGGAAGCTCTGTTAATGTTTTGTCTTACTCCACATTTTTGAAGATGAATGCTGACCTCCCTCTCGAGCCTCTCAAAACGGCTCTCGTTGGCTTCGGGGGATCAGAAGTTGTCCCACGAGGGCAAATACGCCTGGCCACCTCATTTGGCCGAGCCCCCCAGCGTAGGACGCTCACAGTCACATACGCCGTGGTAGAGATTGATATTCCCTATAACATCATAATTGGGTGACCAGCCCTCGTTGATTTCAAAGCCATCATCTCCACCTATCACCAGAAGATCAAGTTCCCCACTGCCGAGGGCGTTGGAGAAGTACTGTGCAATGTGCGAGAGGCTTGGGAATGTTACATACTGTCCCTCAGAAAGTCTAGGGCGGAGAAAACCTTCCAGATCGGATCCACCAAAAATTCTGTTGACTTTCCCAACCTAGACGAGGATGGCCCAATACGCAAGAGGGCCAAGTTATACAAGAAGAAGAACAAAAAGAGGAAGGTTGCTAGCACCAAGAATCCCCTCGAGAGTACCCCGCCAGGGACAGTCGAAGAATCATCCTCAGAGGGAGACGAGCGGGAGAAGGATGAGCCCGCTCTTAGTGAGAGCTTGATCGGAAAAAAGAGGGCGCTCGAACTTCCCCGCCCTGAGATAAGGATTGAACCCTCGGAAGAGTTCCTTTCTATTGAGTTGGAACCCGGAAACAAGGATAAAACAACTCAAATAGGATCCAACCTCTCGGGGCCTTCTCAGATTATGATGATTGACTTCCTCAGAGAGAACATTGATGTATTTGCGTGGAAAGCCTCTGACCTCACAGGGATTGATCCAAGCGTCATTGTCCACAGGCTTAACGTGGACCCTTCATTCAAGCCCATCAAACAGAGGAAACGAGACGTACACGGCTTTCGAAAGAAGGTCATCGAAGAAGAGGTTAGTAAACTCTTGGAGGCTCAATATATCGAGCCCATCTTATACCCAGAATGGTTGTGCAATGTGGTTTTGGTGCCCAAGAATGCGAACAAGTGGCGAATGTGCAATGATTTCACTGATCTTAACAAGGCTTGCCCTAAGGATCCTTACCCACTGCCCCGGATAGACCAACTGGTGGATTCGACCGCTGGATGCGAACTAATGAGCATGATGGACGCCTTTCAAGGATACTATCAGATCTTTATGGCTCCGGAAGACCGCCCCAAAACTTCGTTCGTTGTTCATATGGGGGTGTATTGCTTCCTGGTCATGCCTTTTCGGCTGAAGAACGACGGAGCCACGTATCAGCGGCTCGTCAACAAGATGTTTGAAAGTGAACTTGGAGGGTCCATGGAAGTTTATGTAGACGATATGATTGTCAAAAGCGAGCGTCAGGACTCACATCTGGAAGATCTCAAGCGTACTTTTTCAATCCTACGTCAGTATGGGATGAAATTGAACCATTCAAAATGCACCTTTGGGGTGCAAGGGGGAAAGTTCTTGGGTTACATGGTCAGTCAGAGAGGAATTGAAGCCAATCCGGAGAAGATCAATGCTATCTTGGAAATCCCCTCCCCTCGAAATCTCCGAGAAGTGCAAGTATTGGTAGGAAAGATCATCTCCTTGAACAGATTCATCTCGCTCTCGGCGGACAGGAATCTTCCTTTCTTCAAGATTTTGAGGAATGCCCAGAATTTTGCTTGGACTGAGGAGTGTGATAAAGCATTGCAAGACATGAAGGCTTATCTAGCGAGCGCTCCGCTACTGACTAAACCCATCGAAGGTGAAAGGCTATTTATATACCTTTCTGTTTCGGCCGAGGCTACGAGCGCTGTATTGATAGCTGTACGAGAGCAGAAGCACTTGCCCGTTTATTAATTAAGCAAGACGCTACAGGGAGCTGAGAAGAAATATTTAGAAATCGAGAAATTTGCATTCGCCCTCATTAACGCATCAAGACGTTTGAGGCCTTACTTTCAAGCACACTCAATAACAGTACTCACCGATCAACCCTTGAAGCAAGTTTTGTCCAAACCAGAAGTGTCAGGGAGACTGATAAAATGGGCCATTGAATTGAGCCAATTTGATTTATGCTTTGAGCCCAGAACTGCCATACAAGCTCAGGTTGTAGCTGACTTGTTGGTTGAGCGCTTTGGTTTAGAGCCCACTGTTCCCGAGGACGAAGGATTATGGGTCCTGCACACGGATGGTTCCTCAACCTCTCAAGGGGGAGGAGCGGGGGTAGCCCTCAGAGACCCCAATGGGATTGAGCTGGACTTTGCGATCAGGTTGGATTTTCAGGTCACAAATAATGAGGCAGAGTATGAAGCCCTAGTACAGGGATTGAGAATTGCTTCTCAGAATGGGGCTTCTAGAATTACTGCGTATGTGGATTCGCAGTTAATTGCGAGCCAAATTGAAGGAATTTATGAGGCTCGAGAAACCACCATGATGCAGTACTTAAGCATAGCCAGGGAGATCATTGGAAAATTCAAAGAATTTCATTTGCTCTAAGTCCCGCGAGCCAAAAACGAGCGTGCCGATGCTCTTTCAAAATTCGCTTCAGCGTTGGAAGGCACTTCCGGGTGCTCGGTGACGTTCCTCAGAACGGAAGAGCCTCTGATCAAGGAGAAAATTGCCAAAGAGGCGGTCGTTACGATCGACCCGCTTGAACCATGTTGGATGGATGACATCATCAGGTTCCTTAGAGATGGTATTTGTCCCACTGATAAGGTAGAGGCTCGGAAAATCAGAAGCAAAGCCCTTCGATTCTCTTTGGACTCTGAGGAAAGACTGTTCAAGAAATCATTTCAAGGACCTCCGTTGAGGTGTTTAAGGCCCTCGCAGGCGAAAGAAACGGTTGAGCTCATTCACAGTGGGAGCTACGGAAATCACTCAGGAAGGCGTATCCTGGCTAAGAAGATCCTAAGGAATGGGTTTTATTGGCCCACGGTTCTGCATGATGCCCTCGAATTTTCCAGAAGGTGTCCAAAGTGTCAATTCCATTCCAATCTCCCTCAACTGCCAGCCGCTCGAATGGTCCCGATAGATGTCTCCTGGCCCTTTGACCAGTGGGGAATAGACATTGTGGGCCCCTTGCCCATCGCTGTTGGACAGAAGAAGTTTGTCATTTTGGCCGTCGATTATTTCACCAAATGGGCCGAGGCCGAGGCCGTGGCGAAAATCACCTTCAGGGCTGTGAGGGATTTTATTTGGAAAAAAATCATATGCAGATACGGCATTCCAAGGGTGCTTATTTCTGATAACGGATCCCAATTCATAGCCACCGACACACGAGAGTGGTGCTCGGAATTGGGGATCGAACAACGCTTTACCTCCGTAGGCCATCCCCAAGCCAATGGACAAGCAGAGGTCACCAACAGAGTCATTTTACAACACCTGAAAACAATGCTGGAGAGTAAAAAGAGTGAATGGGCGGAAGAGTTACAAGGAGCGCTTTGGGCTTATCGCACTACCCCACGAGCGGCCACCGGCGAGACGCCTTTCGCGCTCGTATATGGGTCAGAAGCTATGGTACCAGCCGAGATTGTAAATGAATCCGCCCGTGTGGCTTACTTCGAGCCCCAACTTAACGAGAGTAACAGAAGCCTGGAATTGGACTTATTGGATGAAAAAAGAAACCAAGCTTGGGCCAAGATACACCAGTATAAGGCAACCGTGGCTCAACAGTACAACAAGCGTGTGAGGGAAAGAACCTTCCATTTGGGAGACTTGGTTCTAAAGAAAGTCGAAGTATCCAAACATGTGGGGAAGTTAGACCCCAACTGGGAAGGACCGTTCAAGGTAATACAAATCAGAGCTAACAACACCTACACCCTGGAGACACTTCAAGGAGAGCGCTTGCCTCGCCCTTGGAACGCATGCAACCTCCGGCGGTTTTACGTTTAAAAGCTCTCTAAGAATGATGATGTAACCACCTCGTTAATGAGCCCTATGTACTCCAAATCACAAGTAAGATATGATACAACCCTCTCAGTACCTTTGGATCTTATGCTTCTTTATTTTGCATAATCGTATAAATCCCACTTCCCTCGTCTTCACGAGCGTAATGTATCACTTGCATCGAACATGGGTTACCCTTGCCAGCTTTCTACTCCACGTGGGGGGACGCCCTCACAAGGATAGACTGGTAACACTCACAACCAACTTAATAAAATGGAAGAAAAACACAATAAAAATCCTAGTGAGCTTTGGTTGTTTGTCATAACGCCTTGCGCTCGAAAGCGGGATCATCTGCGAATCCAAGAACGAGGCCAGTACTATCACGCTCGCCCAACATCAACGTCGTTATAAAAGGAAAATTCACAAGTCTTGAACGAAGGCAGTCTCTCAATAAGACCCTCGTGACCACTCAAGACTTAGCAAAATTTCCTGGATTAAGAAGAAAATTTCACAAGTCTGGAATAAGGGCAATCTCCTAGTAAGACCCTCGCATTTCCTCAAGACTTAGTGAAATTTTCCTAAGTATAAATGCAAAATTTACACAAGTCTGGAATGAGGGCAGTCTCCTAGTAAGACCCTCGCATTTCCTCAAGACTTAGTGAAATTTTCCTAAGTATAAATGCAAAAAAAAATTTACACAAGTCTTAAGGGGGGGCAACCTCACAGTAAGACCCTCATATTTCTTCAAGACTTAGTAAAATTTGTCAAGCTTTGCAAGATTTGACGAAATCCTCTAAATATCGAAAGCCTATCTGAAAAATGCAATTTTTACTAAGCGTGTTACACACAATCTTACAACTACAAGGTTTTGTTCACAACAAGTGCAAAGTAAAAATTCACAATCAAGAAAAAGGTAAAGACAGCATCATGGAAAGGAGAAATTCTATTCATTAAGGCGATTCGCCTAAAGTTACAAAATGAAGGCTCAAAGGCCCATAAGTTTCAGGACAAAAGTTGAAAGCGCTAAAACAAGGAAAGACTTCAGGCAGCGGGAGTAACGTCCTCATCCAGAACCACCAACACAGGTCCTGCCGGCCCTTGGTGGGGAGCTGCGGGAGGCTCAGGATTATCGTCCCCAGGCGCTTGTTGACCGCCGGGCTCGTTAGCGTTGGGTCCATTAGCAGGAGCAGGGACGTTTCCGCCAGCTGGAACATGAGCATTCTCCTCGACAGGCGCTTGAGGCTCCTCTTCAAGAGGATCATTTTGTGCGGCTTGTGGAGCATTACTTACCGGGTGGGCTTCCGCATACTCGTCTTGGAGGAGCTTAACCAAAAAGTCATACTCCATTTCAGCAATGATATCTGCGGGGTCATCCTGATCCTCGTCATCCTCCTCGCAGTGCTCATTGAACATGAGCCCTGTGCCCTTAGCCTCCCTCATCGCCGGGATGGTTAGCCCCTTGTGGATACCCTGCTCGACGACCAGGTTGAAGGATTTTTGCGCCTCGTCCAAACAGTGCAAGGATGCCGCAAAGTTGAAGGCCTTTGAATGGCAGAACTTGATAAGGGCCTCCTTGTTCGCTCGTTCAAGGCTTTGAGGCCATTCATGCATTGTCTCATTGAACTTCCTCTCAGCTTCCAGAGCCCTCGTTTTCCAGTTCTCACGCTCGGCCTCTGACTTCTTTAAATCCTCACCCATGTGGGCCAGCTGACCGCTCAAACTGCTTCGAGCGCTCTCCACTGTCACGAAGTCCTCTTTCAACTTCTTCAGCTCCTCCTCCGTCTTTTTGTACAAGTCCTTGAGGGACTCGTACTTGGCCTTTTCGATGTCCAGCTCATCTTGAATTTGAGCCGGATCGTTAGCACGTGCCATCTTCTTGTACTAGGCTTTACGATCGGCATAAACGGAGGCCCGCTTTTGAATGTTCTTGAGCCGGGGGAGTACTTGCTGCGCGGGTTCAAGAGGAAGAGAGTTTTAGCAGGAGAGTGTTGGAGAGACGCTTATCAGGGGGGCAATATGACAAAAGTATAAAGACTTACGGAGATCAGGGCGTGAGCTGCGTCGAGGGCTACCATCTCCACAGGCTCATTGAACAGATGCCTGTGATCCGCCGAGAATTGGGCCCTGCCATAGAGGTCCTTGCTGATGGTTTGAGCGAGCGTACCGGGCCTTAACAGAACTGGCCCACCGTCGGAGGCGCCTGAGAAGTTCCTGTCCCCTCGTCGGGAGAACGCCCATAAGTGTTCCTCTTCTGAAGAGAAAGTTTCCCCATCACCCTTGGGGCCTTCAACCACTTGTTTTCCTTTGCCCTTGATTGCTACAGTGTCGGGCATCCTCTTCCTCTTACGGGAAGGTCTACTGGCGCTTGGCAGAGTCTCGCTTATGGCCAAAGGAGGCCTTGCTTGGTTAACGTTGGGAAGTTCGGGCACCCTTGAGTCCACCGGAGGAGGAGGTGGTCCCACCATTATTCTGGTGTCAGGGTTGGCCGCACGGTTTTCCTCCCGGCCACGAGGAGGTTGTACGTTCGAAGAAGAGCCCGCTCCACGAGCGTCCCCCCTACTACCCCGGCTTCGGGGGCGTTGTTGCTCCCCCTGTTGGGCTTGGTTCCTGGTGGCATGGGCCAAACGAGCGGCGTGCCTAATTCCTCCTGCCATCTCTAAGATATTTGCTCCTACAAGAAAGACAAGTATCAGAGTTAAAAATCCATACACAAATTATTCTTCATGCAAGCTGGTAAAGAGAAGAGTACAGTTAGTTTCCCTATCTAAAAAGTTTGTGCCCTAAGAATCTAACCATCTCTCTCCATGTCACGAGCCGAGGGATTGTCAACATAGTAAGGGTCGTAAGAAAGACCACACAAGAACATGAGCTCTGCGTCATCTATCCAATCTTTTGCTTCAATAAGGTGACCCTCGTCCCTTAGAGCCTCAGCCAAGCTCTTGGCCCAATCCTTGGGAAGGGCAGATTCCAGGCGACTCTTTGAGACCGAGCCCCAACTTGAAGGCACCCCAAAGCCTTCTTCCGCAGGAGCCTTGACAAAGATGAATTTTTCCTTCCAGTTGGGACCGTAAGTACTGGAGGGAGAATTGATTAGCTTCGTGTGAGCCTTCGCTTGAATATAATAGAAGCCCGCCTCAGGAGATGAGCGTGATGAAGAAACTACTTGGAAGAGTGCGTTAAAGTTCCGCACGAAGGGCTCGTAACCAACGCTTCTCATCAGAATCACGAAGCTTGTTAATAAGGCCAAGCCATTGGGCACGATTTGGGAAGGACAGAGGTGCAGGTCATTCAGTAAACGGGCCATTGGGGTCGAAATGGGGAACCTCAAGCCCCCAGAGCTGACAGCATCCACATAAACCGCCATCTCCCCAGGGGGCGGATGATTGGCACGCTCATGCTCAGTGGGAATTCTCCAAGTGAACCGTTCGTCCCAGAAGATGGGTGCCAACATTGTTTTCACCTCACCGAGAGTGACCCTGCTAGGAGTTTCATCTGAGGTGCGCTCGGTAGCTTGGTAGCCTGAGTCTCCACCCTCCTTGGATCATTTGGACATTTTGGTTTTTCTGGGCTTTTGGGGTTTCTTGCCCTTTCCTTTGTCACGGGCTCTTTCAGAAGGCCCCGCTACTTCCTCGGCATCCGGCACTAGCTCCGCCATCGCCACTGTCACGGTATGGCGATGAGGGTGAATAGCACTCGCAGTTATGGGAAGAGTCCCCCCCTGTCTCTCTGCCTCCATTACCAAGTTCATCTCTTCAAAAAGAGGCTCAGCCCCTTCTGGGTCCCTTACATCTATGACTGTCACGGCCTCTTCCAACCCTTCATCCCTGGAAGAATCTGAAGGAGATGAATTTTGGGTAGCCATCTCCTCGACCTCACGGGCAGATTCTTCAACATGTTGATCAGCCATGGTAATGGAGAGATTGGGGGAAGTTATAGAGAATCGGGAAGATGGGGTTTTTCTAAAAAGAACAAGGATTCTTGGGGAAATCAAGCTTGGGAAATTACTCAATCCTAATTATGATCTTAAAATTAATGGAGTTAGAAAGTTTCACCGAATGTTACCTTGAGATTTCTGGGAAAAACTTGAAGGAAAGAAGAAGTGCTCTGGAATTGGTATGCAAAGAGTTTTTCTGCAAAGGAATGCTCAGAAGATAAGTTCGCGTAAAAGATGGAGTGGTTTCAGAATCCCTTATTTATAGGGACGGGAGTTGGTGCTTTTCGGGCAAGAAATTCAAAATAAGTAATCATTTCCCGCCTAGGAAACCGTTCACTTTATGGAAACGTCGCGCATTTCCCAAGCCCCACGCGCCCCACGCGCATCAGCATTTAATGCTTATACGTTCCAAAGGGTCAGAAGAGAGGACAGCATTTAATGCTTGGGTATATCAAGCGATCAGATGAAAGGACCGCCTTAGTGGCGCTGTCAGAAAGAATATTGCTCAACACGCCAAAGACCCTCCCGAGCATCGCGCTCGGAGAATCGGACATGATGAATTCTACAGCCCTTATTACAAAGGACTACAGAATTGGGGGGCAAAATGATGGGGTCGAAACACGCTCATCCACTTTCTCGGCGCGTGGCGCCTTAGGATGATGACACTTGCCTCTCCAAGATTGCATCAGACATATAAGAGCGCTGACATCCCGCAAGGGCACGCGTCAACTCTGTTATGGATACGCGTACGTCAACAATATTGCTCTTACCGCTCTTCCACAAACGTCGTTAGCACTGCATGACTAGTACCTCAATCAATCTAATCGAGCCTTCTTCGAGTGCGACATTTCCTCGTAGAGGCTTCCGTTTCAGCTCATTATAACAAGCCCCAGCCCTCATCCCCTAGTGGATATCTTGGCCTCCAAGGCTTCTGGTTGACACGAGCGCGCTCTTAAGCCCTCGTCACCAACCTCCCAAACGTCTCTCTGACACACCGTACATGCCCGCGCACCTGCCACTGTTGCCAACATTAACTCTCAGCAGCTTTTGCAGAAGATTCCTCCTAGGTTTCTCTCTCACAGCGCCACGTGTTAGGGCAGCATTCGTCCAGGACCACATGAGGCAAATGACCAAAAGGCCCCTGACCCTCAACTATAAATAAACAGAGTCATCTCCTTCACTGTAAGCGATCTTGATTACTGCAACTCCTGCTTAGCTTACATTTCCTCTTTCAGATCATCTGACTTGAGCATCGGAGAGCCAAACTGGGCATCACCCCCGGTTCTCCCAGCTTGGCCTTCTGACTTTTCCAGTGTGTTTGTCCTAGCAGGTAGAACCCCATTTTCTCCGGCGAGATTCCGACGGTTTTCCCATTCAAACAAATTCTAAAGTGATCGGATTCTAATCACCCCTTTTCGGAACCCATCAGGGACGAAGCTAGGATTTCAGGTGGGGGGCGAAAATTTAAAAAATATATAATTTTTTTAAAAATAAATAATATTTTATTAAAAATAAAAATATTATTTTATTAAAAAATATATATTATTTTATTCAATATATATAAATAAAATAAATATAACTTAAAAACTCTAAATTTCTTTTACTTATAGTGCCTATATAAATTAAAAAAATATATGGATTAATCTCAATTTAACATGATTTAAAACAAAATAATAAAATCAAATAACAAAACAACATAAAGAAATAAAATGTCATTTATCTTTAGTCACATAAAAATACAATAATTATTTAAAATAAACATACTGAACTACAATTAACAAATTTATTATAAATATTATCCATAATAAAAGAAAATTTAAAATTAGATACAATCTTTTAACTAAATAATTTATCCATTATAAAGAAAAAACTAAAATTAACACGGTTATGTTTATAATAAAAGATAAACTAAAATTACTATTTAGATACAATCTTTTAACAAAATTAATACGGTTATGATCATAATAAAAGACAAACTAAAATTACTATTTAGATACAATCTTTTAGCTAAATAATCTATGCATAATAAAAACTAAAATTAACACAGTTATAAAGAAACCATATTTTTTTAATATGCAAAACTCATATCAACACTAAAACACAGTATATTATCTAAAATCGGTTATCTTTATATTGTCAGATAAAAATATAATATTTTCTCAAAATATAGAACTCTGTACCAATACTAAATTATTGAAAATTAAACACAGAGTTATCTATTATCTTTAATCTATTCTCAAGAAATACAATCTTTTTTCAAAATATTGAACTAATTTACAATTAACAAATTAATCATAAACTTTATCTAAATAATTTATTCATAATAAAACTAATAAACTATAAAAGAAAAACCAAAATTAAATATAAGATAATAGTACCTTTTTGAATAAGTTGAGACTAGATCAACTTCTTTTTTCCACAATTTTGAAGATTAGAAAAATATGAATTCTAAGTTGATGAGAAGAGGAAGAAGACGTAGTTTAGATAAAGAGAGAGAAAAAAAGAAAATTGATTTGAGATTTCAAAAAGAAAATCAAAAGCGTAATCTTAGTCAAGAGAAAGATAGGAAGAAAAAACTGAGGAAGACGACCTAATTTAGATAAAGAGAGAGAAAAAAAAAATTGATTTGAGATTTCTAAAAGAAGATCAAAAGACGTAGTATTCGGTAAGAGAGAGAAAAAGAAAATTAATTAGAGATTTTCAAAAGAAGTTCAAAACATTGGATTGAGAAAAGAATTCGTATTACATTAAACTAATACTAAAAATTAAATTAATCTAAAAATAAATTTTAACTATCATTATTGGTGAGTTGTAATATTATTGGGGAAGGGGGGGCAAATTTATAAATTAAGGGGGGCGAAATAATAAAAATTTTAAATACAATTAACAAATTAATCATAAACTTTATCTAAATAATTTATTCATAATAAAACTAATAAACTATAAAAGAAAAACCAAAATTAAATATAAGATAATAGTACCTTTTTGGATAAGTTGAGACTAGATCAACTTCTTTTTTCCACAATTTTGAAGATTAGAAAAATATGAATTCTAAGTTGATGAGAAGAGGAAGAAGACGTAGTTTAGATAAAGAGAGAGAAAAAAAGAAAATTGATTTGAGATTTCAAAAAGAAAATCAAAAGCGTAGTCTTAGTCAAGAGAAAGATAGGAAGAAAAAACTGAGGAAGACGACCTAATTTAGATAAAGAGAGAGAAAAAAAAAATTGATTTGAGATTTCTAAAAGAAGATCAAAAGACGTAGTATTCGGTAAGAGAGAGAAAAAGAAAATTAATTAGAGATTTTCAAAAGAAGTTCAAAACATTGGATTGAGAAAAGAATTCGTATTACATTAAACTAATACTAAAAATTAAATTAATCTAAAAATAAATTTTAACTATCATTATTGGTGAGTTGTAATATTATTGGGGAAGGGGGGGTAAATTTATAAATTAAGGGGGGCGAAATAATAAAAATTTTAAAATTTATATATAAAAATAAATTTTTAAAAAAATTTTTTTTTGGGGGGGGGGGGGTAATTATATTTATAATGGCGTAGTACATCACTATAATGTCTATAATTAATTACATAATATTACTAATATTAAATCTTGGATTAGAACATAAAAAATAAAAAAAAAAAGAAAATCTATCCAAGTTGAACCTATGATATATTTTTAAGACTAACATTTTTTTTTTTTTTTTTTTGGTGCAAAGTTTTAAGACCAACATTAATACACATATATATAGGAACATAAATGAACAAAAATATTAATAATAGAGAATAATATTATAGAAATGTAACATTTTTCACATAATATAGTTTTAAATTTAATAAAAAGTTATTCATTATATTTATATTATATTGCTTAATGATATATGCATATTTGAGATTGCTAATTGATATTATAATATATATATATATTGATGTGGGCCAATTTTGCACATCATTTGATTATTTAATTAAATAATCAATATGGGAGTTATTATCATTATTGGAAGAATAAAAGAATAAAGTACGTTGGTTGAAGGAGAGAGAAGGAGGTTGAGAGAAGTGAAGAATGTGACATCTAATTGTGAACGTGGCTAGAATATGGAGAAGGTGCTATCTGGCTTAGGAGAAGAGAATAAGAAGGGAGAGAGAGAAAAGGATTTTCCATCATCTATCGTCATTCTGCAATTCTACAGAAAACCCTAGCAGTCTCATTTTCCAGAACCACTCCGCAGTCTCATATTTTATTATTATTTTTCTTTTATCATTTTCTACTGTAATTTACATCGTTGTGCTAGCATAGAGATTGAAATATTCAGAATTCCCTTGTATGCAAAAGTCATTTATTCCAGAAGATTGAAGATTATCGGCAGCCTTCGCCTTTATCCAAATTCCATTATTAATTTTATTTCTTATTTACTTTTCTGGTCATTTATTCCAGAAGATTGAAGATTATCGGCAGCCTTCGCCTTTATCCAAATTCCATTATTAATTTTATTTCTTATTTACTTTTCTGCAGTTTACGTTAATATTCACTTTATTGTTCGTTTTTCTATTTACAGCTTGATTAAGTCCCCAACTTCCCAGATATAAATCTTGCTGGTGTTTCGTCAATTTTTAGCAAACATCATATATAATAATAGGATTCGGATTCTTAACGGATCGGACCATATGATTTCATATCCGATCCATTTAATTCGGATTTCGAATATTTATAATCAGGTATGATCCAATGAATTTTTTTATCGAACTAATATGTCAAATTTTGGATTTGATTCGGATTAAAATCCAACTCATTGACACGCCTACGGTGCCTTTTAACGTTCTACAGCTACTTCTATACTTCAATTCAATTTATTCCAATAATTGCAGATGATGTTCGCGACTTTGTAGAAAAGGCCCAAATTTTGCCCAGTGAAAACCTTACTACTACTAGAGTCTAGATAGATGTTCAGACTTCAATGCTCTATTGGGCTACTCAAGAAATTACATGCCTTCTATTTGGGCTCTGTATAACGGTTATTACGACAGAGGCTTAATGGTGACCGAAACATATGTAAATGAAACTTCAACATTGAGCCTCTTTACTTTGTCGGGAAAAGGGGGTTGGGTTATATAAAACCCCCTTACCAACCTTTTACTTTGCAAGTTTGCATTTCTAGCCTTTTCAAGGAGCCCCGGATTAGTGGCTTGAAATCAATGGATATATAATCTCTCCAATTTTGCCATTTTATATAAACCACCATGGATGGATTAGACAAATTTACCATACTACCCTCCAAATCTTACCTAAAATTACATGGTTGTCCCAGAAGGTTGGAGCTAAAATATTTCAGCCCAAAAAAAAGGCGCACAGTTATCCCCCCATTCTTATTCGTCTACCCTACGATTCAAAGCAATTATATTGTTGCATGATCAATACTAATCCACTTCAAATGAGGAAAATAAAGAAAATCAATTTCAATTTATTTTGTAAAATATTATGTTAGTTAAAAGGATAAAATTATGTCGAGTTAAGGTAAAAAGATAATAATTTCTTGTTTGATTTTCTCTTGAGTGATAACTCTAATTTTAATTATTTAGAAATGAGTAATTTTCACTTCAATAGTTAAATAATAATTTATTTATTCTAACTTTTTTTTTTTTAAATTTATTCTAACTTTATTTTAGATTTAGCTAAATTATATTATTTATTATAGATATTATTGAACTTCTATAGGGATGTTAATAGTATTATAATATGAATAATATTAACTCATAACTACTACATATATGTATAGAAACCAATTTGATTCTTTAATTTTGATAAAATTGAATGAAAAAATATACTTTCTAGAAATTTCATTTACATATTTATTGTGTAAAATAAACTATATTCTTCTTGAATCGATTATTGAGAATTGTCGATACCATCTTGGAAGGCCGTAGCAGGTGCAGTTGCAACACATCTATAGCAAAAGAAATTCGTGTATAGATACTCTTACGAATAAGAGACACAATACAGATAATTAGATTATTGTTGAGAACCTTTTTCGAATGGAGATTATTCAGACTCTTCCCTTAGATTATATATACCTCACTCTTTTATTAAAAAAAATTAAATTAACTATATTGGAATTATTCATGTAATATTTAAAAGTTAATTATTATACATATATTAGAATTGAAAATTTTCAGGTATAATATCCCGCCGTTAGAGCTTAGAACAATTACATACAAATTAACTACACAATACACAATTTAATGAGATAAAAAAACAGCCACAAACCTTGAAGGCCAATAATAAATAAATTTCACGTGCAATTTTGCACTTTTGAAGAAAAATCTTGACTTTGAGCACGCTTTTGTAAACATGGGCAATTTCGTCATTTAAGCCCTAATATTTGTACTGTTAACTTGTGAAGTAAAATCGCGCATAATTTAAGATTTGAGAAGACTACTCCCCAACCACTAAAGTAAAAGGTTGCATGGTTTATATAACAAAAAAAAACACTATTTATAAACCAACCTTAATGGATTAGATCCCATCAAAGTAAAGAGACCCTGAATAGCTTAATATAGTGCCATAGTCGTGTAGTTGCAAAGTTAGGTTTCATTTTCATATAGAGAGATTAGGGACGGTAATGAGCGGGTCTAGGACGAGCTGGACTGGACCCGAAACCCGGCTCATTTAGTATCGGGAAGACGTGTGACCCGATTTTTGGTGGATCTAAGGTTTGTATTCACTCGCATACTCGACTAACGTTTTAAAAAATTATTTTTAATTTCCTTTAACCGTTGAGCAATTTTCTAGACAATAAATATCGATTATGATTCAATCGTATGAATCAAGATTGTATATCCATAAATTTGTCTTGAGAATAAAGCAAAGAAAATATTGAACCCTAGTTAGAATAAAACGAAGAAAAAAAATGCCGATTCACCAATATTTAGTGTTATAAAAAGTTATAAAATATATCAATACAATTTTCACGGTTTGGTTTCGAGTTCATTTCTGAAAAAGAAATTTACCATGAATCCAATCAAAATACCAAAGTAAAAACCCATAACCCACTTCATGGGACGAGTCTGAGTTGGGGTCCAGCTTAATTTGACTCTATAATGTTCGGATATAAATATGATTTGGGGTCTAATTTAATCTGACTTTATAATATACGGATATGAATATGACGATACGAATATTACACGATAAGAATACGATGGTATAAATATTTTTTTGAATTTTTCACATAGAAAATATTAAGTATAATATCGAAGATTAATATATACGATAAAATAATATTTTTAAAAGTATACGTGCATCAAAGATCCAAACCCATTGCCAAAAGGCCCGTAGTAGAGATTGATCTACTTTTATATAATTAGTTCATGAATCATGAGCTGAAGTCATTATTTGTATGCCAACCAACTCGGTGAAAAAAAATTAAAATGAAACAATCACCTCCACTCAATTAAATTGTGTTTTAATAGATTACTTTCAAATAATTTGTTCTTTTAATTTATAAATACCGAATATTATAGAAATAATTAATTATTTGGGGGAAAATATATTAATTATTCTAACAACGACACTTTTTGTCCCGCTTCTACCAATATGCCAGCTCTCAACTATTTTTTATTTCCTATTAGTAGGATGAGAATGACCATATAATATTTCTTGGCATGCATTCTTATCAAAGCGATATCATCAAATTAAAATATTTTTACATAGGACACACGATTTTGTTCTCTTTCTTTGTTTTCTTCAGATAGAACTAATAGCGTGACGTTTGGAACACGTTTTTGGTCTCATGAACACATTGGCAAAATGGAAGGATATATAAAGATTATAGTAAACCCTAGAATCTTCGTATTATGAGAGAAGTATTGTTATGAAGAAAAAAATTTACTTTAAATGACAAATACTATTTTAATTAAATTTATATAATTACTATTTATTTTTATTATCAAACATTCTAATGATTAAAGAAAAATGATTTTTCAAGGCGTTGCTATTTAATCTAATTCTTACATATATATTAACCGTTTCATATCGAATAATGTTTAGGCAATCTTGCTTCATCTGCTAGCTTTTTTGGTGGAGTTAAGAGAATAACTATTACACTATATATTAATACTAGATCGTTCTATAGTTACTAAAAAAAATCTACTTACTACCGTATAATATTTGAAAGATTCAGTCGGGATCAAACTCACCCTACCCAACTAATTATAATCACAAATAAATTAAACTTGCTTTTAGATTGGATCCTCTTAATAAATAATTTTCACCAATCACATGATAAGTGTAAAACACTCGTTCCCTATTTCATTAGTCTGACCATACTAGATTCGGGGCTATAATATTTCGACAACTCCGACCTCATCAGTTAAATTTTAAAGTGAGTTGAACAGAAAACATATTACCTTAATGTACAAAAATAACAACACAAAAATCATTCAGAAGTCGAGACGATTTTTCTGGGTTTAGCAATATAAACAAACAAAATTGCAGATTTAAAACAAACTTTAAAAGTGTTAGCTGTTTGGATAAATGGATAGTTAAGGGTGTTGATTTTGCAGTTAGAGGTGCGTAACGCCCTAATGACCATCCCGGCCCCTTATTACACAGATGTATCTCTGGATTCTGGAGAATTAGTCAATGTTTGTTTGGCAATGGAATTGACACTACAACGCCCATGCATAAGACAGACACATATAATCATATATCATCTAGATCGATCATTTTCCTAGAGCTAGCACTGCATCAGGTGATTGGTTCCAGCTGCACTGCTTTGATTGAAATACTAGCTATTTCATTGTTCCACCTCATTTTGATAAAAGAAAATAAAATGGGAAAAGAAAAGCTTAGTTAGTAGAAAAAGACGTTTTATTGAAATAATGAATATTTAGTTTTAAGCAAATGCTATTAGATTGTTAGAAGTTGAACTTTATTTGTTCAAGGTATTTTGCTGTGTCGTAGTTCTTCTGTGATAAAACACATATCTTATTATGAATTTATCACCATAAGTGTAAATGAAGAATCTCCATAGTTGTAACGGAAAATAGTCGATTAACTAAAGACTCGGCAAAATTTATTGAATTGGACGTATGTATTGAGTGGAATCGATTGGATTCGATCTTTGATCCTTCCATTTGATGAAAATAAGGATCCCAAAGAATCGAAATTTTTTTTAGTGGTTGAATCTTTTTTTGATTGATCAATGTGTGATATTCCGAATCGGCTAGAATCCCTCTTTTTTTCGATCCACCACCGTGAATCCCTGATTCGAGCATGCTAAACTTTTTATTTATTGGTAGAACCCAGGTACTCTCTTTCGAATTTAGGAATAACTTTCTGATATCTTTTTTCCTTTTGGAAAATATAGGTGTCACACTAATAATGCACTTAATAAAAGAGAATAGATTATGTGGCGAATAAAATATATACACGGGCCTAGTTACCTACAAGAGTGTAACTTCAAATTAGACGTAAATTGTTGTCTTCAAAAGAAATACATTTGTTATGCTTAAATTTTTTAACTTTTATTTTTTTATAATATTTGGATGTTGGGCGAGGGTATCACAATATTACATTTTACATATAAACGCTTTCTTTTTAGAACAGTAATTTCTGAACCTTTCGCCAAAAAAAAAAAAAAACAAGTAATTTCAGAACCAAAATCTGCTAATTCGTCTGGAAGGAATTTACAAGATTGACCGTTCCCTATGTGGTGCTATTGGTACACTGGTTCAAGTGGGGAAGAAAGATATTTAGTGAGAATGGTAAAAATTCAAAAACAAGGAAATTAAGCAAATAATATTGTGGAACATTCTTCATTCTCCATTCTCCCTTTGCAACGTTTGCGGATGTTATACGTACACCACAAACACCAGCCTTTTCCTACAGCATTAATTTTGTTGTCTAATTCAAAGTCCATGCCACTTGTAATAACTCATTTCATTTATCGTTTAATCACGGGAAATAATGATTAATGTTGCATTTGAACTCCAGTGTTTTTGCTATTAATATTTGAGACGTTAGCAAAAAGTTTAACTGCTAACCTTATTTGAAAGAGTTTTATTACTTTATATATTGTTAAATTAATGTTTTTGAAGCTACATTAAAAATTCATTAAGATGTTAAAGTGTTTGAATTAATATAAGAAATTCGGATTATAACATACTAACAATGACATTTTTATGTACTTCAAAAAAAGTGGTGGATATGAAAAGTATTTCAAAATTGAATAAAGCCGGGATTCCTCTATTTATGGCCTCCTATCATCTTATTTTAGGAGTTGATATAAGCTCCTCTCATTAAATATTTTCCAAAAACTCACTAACATCTTATAAGCTTTCCAATGGCTTATAACTGTTATAACCAACTTATAAACTCACCAAAACAAACCCCCCCAACGTACCCATATAGTTTATAAGGTCACTACTTAAAAGAAAATTACCAGAACATTTTTTTTCCCTAAAAATACACACAGATCTCCATGGGACTTAAACACGTAACCTATCAATTCAAAATTATAAATATTTATCACTAAACTATTTACTTGCCCCTAAAATTACCAAAGTAGTTGATTAGATCTTATAAATTCAAAAACCTCAACAAAACACCCCGAACTATATATATATTTTATTACTCAAACTATTTATTAAAAGACTGATGGTGATAAAAGATATAAATTAAATCGCAATCATAGATATAACTTATAAGTAGGCCAGGACTTTGACAAGCTCCGAATAAGTTCAAACCCGGACTATATAATAATTTAATTATTCCCACTTCCTAAGTACCTTCCGTTCAATAATTCCATTAATCTAAGGAGTACAGACTAGCAATTAGCAGGACGCGACTATTTTTCTCCTGATCAACACACACATACATACGCCACACACTTTTTCAAACTCCCTTTCAACTTCAAACCACTACACCGGCCCCCCTCTCCGCCCCCCGCCCCCCAAATCCCACTTCAGAATCAATATGTTTCAGACAACATAAAAACTTCACGAAAATCACACAGTACTCTCAATTTCATGTCTGAAAAAGATTTCAAGAATGAATACCTCACCAACAATCATCCTGATTCTCTCCTCCACCATCTTCGCTCTCTTCTCAGCTCCGGTTCAATCCCACCACACCGCATGTGAGCCCGGTTCGTGCAACGCCGCCCTCGGCCCGCAAGTCCGGTTCCCCTTCCGGCTCAAGGACCGGCAGCCGGCCCGCTGCGGCTACCCGGGTTTCGATCTCCACTGCAACGATCAAAACGAGACGATCATCGCCATTCCCGGTTCGGGCGAGTTCGTGGTGGACCACATCGACTACACGGCTCAGGCTTTGTTCATAAACGACCCAGATTCGTGCCTCCCGGGCCGGATTCTCAACTTCACCTTGAAGGGCTCTCCTTTTAGGGGCGCTTATACGAGGAACTATACTTTTCTGAACTGCTCTTCGGATTCTGTGGATTACTCGGGGACGCATTACATGCCGCTGTTTTGCCTGAGTGGGAGGAATTACACGGTTCTGGCGACGAATTCGGGGCGGTTTCCGGCGGGGAGGGTGCCGCCGATGTGTCGGCGGATTGCGACGGTGCTGGTGCCGCTGCAGTGGACGCTGTCGCAGTATTATTGGTCGCAGATGGATTTGAGGGAGGATTTGGAGCTGGTTTGGAGTGAACCCTCGTGCTGGAGCTGTGAGAATCAGGGAGGGATTTGCGGTTATAAGGGGGATGTGGGATCTGAAATTGGTTGCTTCAGGGCTTCGAGATCAGGTTAGTTTGGTTCTTGGGTTTCAACATTTTTTAACAAGAAATTTAGGGATAAATATTTGGTAATTCACCCTCCAAACTATTTTACCTTCGAAACCACCATCTAAATTTTTAATTCTTGATAAACCACCGTGCCAAAACGATTTTGACTTTTGACTTTTTTTTTAATGATTTTAAATATTTTAAGGGTAAATCTATAAAAAAAAAATAACAAACAAAAAAAAGATAATAAATGATCTATATAATTTGAATGATAAAAAATCATTATCTCATAAATTTATTTACCTTTACGGGAAAATTAGAATTTTCTCATTTCTGAACTAGAAATTGGGAGTTTTACGTTTGTTTGGGGAAGTAAAAGTAAAAGATATAGCGGCAAAAAAGTACGATAAAAATGACTGTATCGTATTTAGTATCTGTAGCAGAACTTAAACCCAAATCAGTGGATCAAATTAAATTCAATTAATTAAAAAAATAAATATATTATATTTATTATTTAATTTATCACTTTTTTACTAAAATTTTCTATCTAACATATAACAAATATAAAATACACACATCTCGTCGTCAGACGAGTCCATCTATTAATTCATATCAAGTAAATATAAAGTATTTAAAGGAAAAAATAAATTTGCAGTAGACATTTTAGAAAATAGAAGATACTTATTTAATTAGTTTGAGTGGGATGGAAGAATTTAATAATTGGATATTAATAATAAAGAAAAAGGATTCCCGTGGTTGTAGTTGATACGTACAGGGTTTTGTACAAGTGGCGCCAATGGACGCCCGCCACAAGCCCATGATTGAGATTTTAATATAATTTTTTTGGGTGAGTCATAGTATTTTAATTTTGTCGGCTGATAACTTAGAGAAAAAAGTGTATTTATATATTATTATTATTGATTTAGTAAGTACTTGGGTCATCTACTTCATTATAATATTATATATATATATATATATATCATATTAATAATATATCTTGTAAAATGTGTATTGCATTTTTATAAGAAATACAATTAATTTTAAAATTTTTTAGAACTGCCAACTTAAGAATGGGAGTTTTTTTTTTTTTTTTGGGTTACATTAAGAATGGGAGTTATTGGGGACCAAGTTGAACTACTACAGTGTGCTTTCGAAAGCTACTTGATGGGTCAGTGGGAACTGTGGTAGGCTAGGTGGCTTTCAATTATTAATTTGAATAGGTCTAATATTTGAGGCTGAAAATGAATATGTGACTAGTGACTACTCGTGGTCTACAAGATAGTAATAAACAATTCCATTGTTTCGACGAAGTGTAACGAAAAATTTAATTATTTTGCATTTGTCGTTTAAATTTTATAATTTTTTTTGAAATCATATCAAGTTTTAAATAGAATTTTACATTGTACAAGTAGAGTGAGAGAAGCCGATAGGGTTTATTTCAAGTAGTTACTGAGTTCATTCTCCGAGCTAAGATTCTGGTTCGAATGTGTGCGTGTATTTTTTGTAAAAAAAATGGTAGGGTGCGAGAAGATTCTAATTTTGAAAAGAAAAGAAAAGGGAGGAATAAGAGTTGCTGTTTGGAGTCCAGTGTAATGCATATCAAATAAATTCGAAGGAATTATTGGCCTATTGGGAATGTCCGACGCTTTGGTATCATTCTCAGTCATTTTTGCTTTTCTTGCTTTTTCCTTTCTGTTAAAGTGAAACACACTTTATCTCTCCATTTCTTTCGGTGGGTTGGGGCCCTAACCCTTACAAAGTTTAATCGAGTTATCTAAAAAATATTAAAATTTCAGAGATATTAACAATATCAAGATTATAATTGAGGGATATTATAAAGGATACTAACAAAATTGTTAACATTATGATATTTTGGTGCAGGTCTTCCTAGAAGCGCCAAATACGGCATTATAATTGGGGTCGGAGTGCCGGCATTGGTATGCATTATCGGTCTCATTTGTTACGCTTGTGGGTTGATTAGATCTTTCAGCCTCCGGCACCGCCTCAACTCCTCCCTTCCGACCACGACATTCGACCACGGGCCTGCCATTAGGTCGGCCAGCGGCCTCGACAGGCCAACCATAGAATCCTACCCCACGGTGGTGCTGGGGGATAGCCGGCGCCTCCCTAGTTCGAGTGACGGGACTTGTCCGATTTGTTTGTCCGAATACGAGCCTAAAGAGACATTACGGAGTATTCCTGAATGCAATCATTATTTTCATGCTGATTGTATTGATGAGTGGTTGAAACTCAACGGCAGTTGCCCGTTGTGTAGGAATTCGCCCGAGAGTTCGATAGCCTCACCCTTTTCGTCCTTGTCGTTATCGTCTTCTGCTTCTTCGTCCACCAGAATGGGGCGTCATTAAAGGAATAAGATTTGCGTTTGCAATTGGAATTGTTTGTACAATTTTGTTCATAAAAATTAGAGGTGAAATGGAAACACGTTTACTCAGAAAAAAATTGCTTATATATTTATTTAGAGGAGAGTTGTGGATACATTAAAGCGCTTAAATTACATTTATTGGTGATGATGGTACTTCTTACTTGCTAAGGTTTGAATTAATATAAGGTACCATCATATGAAAATGGATAATGGCATTCTAAAATTGATCGCAACTCTTTTATCGAACTTCAAAGGCAATATGTACTTAGGCGAAACTGTTTTGGAGAGTTGGTAATTATAGTTATAATTATGGCAGTGTAATTTAATGTTTGACGAGCATACAACATAGTGAGAAAAACTTGAGCAATTGCCCTTGGACGTGATTTTGGGTGGAGAAGGATTATGGTAGAAGGGCATTATCTCAACATTATTATCGGCATAATTAACTCAATTGATGATGACCATGTATGTTGGGGCAGGATACTTTCGGACTTGCAGGCCTTGATACATTACTTTCGGCGACCCAGTGCAAGAAAGAATGCTTTCGAGCTCAATGAGTACTTATAAAAAATGTATATTGTACATAATTTCATGAGGGCAATGAGAGTTTGAATCTATGATATTTTCAAAATAGAACTCTATCATACTCCACTTGGCCAATCCATTCCGAGTAATATTTTAGATCAATGCCGAATGCATAATAATTTAACTAGTAACTCTGACACACTCTATGTGTGTGCAAATAATAAAATTATAATTATTTAAATATACATTAAATTAAAATTTTTATGTTCATATTTATTTTATAATTTTTTTAATATAATTAGTTTACAAGCTAATATAAAATAAAAATTAGAAAATATTTGGCAAAAATAAAAATATATAATAGAAAAAATGAGATTAAGATGAGAGGAAAAAAAGAACTTAAGAGATAAATACAAGACAACACGGTGAGAGAATGATAAAAAAAATAATAATAATAATAATTTTGAAGATCATGAGACCAAAACGATTATTCTAATTCTAATGGTCTCTCACTTAATATAGTATGGGTAAGGTATAATCCTTTCTCTAGTTTTAGCATCCAACCCAAAAAAGGCGAGTTTGCCATGTTGGGCTAATTGTACATCATATTTTAGGGAATGGGGTTGGCTTATTGGGCTGCTGAGGCTCATCAAAACCCAAGTGGGCCTATTAGACATTCATGTGCCCAACAGCCCAAGTAAGGAAAAGACAAAACGTGATATTTAATTCTCATGAAAATTGATGTGTCACAACTCACAAGAGATGCGCACCAAAATTTGCGGCACCACTGAACTTATAGATGGGATCATGGGATTCGAGTTGTCCAAGCCAGAAAATAAAATTAGTGTGGGTGGAGACTTGTGAAATAAGGATTAACACTTCGTTGAATTAAGTTTGTAAGTACTCGATAAAGATAAATAATATAATTTAAAATAAACGATTATGAATATCGTAAATAATAATAAATGATCAATGTGGGATAGTTGACACATTCCATCACACCTGGGGTCGCGGAATGCGGAACAACACATCATCGTCACGTCCAAAGTCATGAAATACTGGACAAATTGGAGTGTGCCGCTCAGAGTCATGAAATGCAGGATAAATTGGAGGGTGAACTTTACAGGAGAGAGTGGAGAGATAAATCTAAAATAAAACATACTTTGATACCATAATGAATAATATGTTTGACTAAATTATCACTCAAAACTTAATTGTTCAGGAAAGATGCTATTATGAATTGAATTCTACATTTGTGGACTAGTTGACAATTCAAGTAGAAATAAACTAAATTAGATCAAATCTATGTCAAAAAAGAAAAAATGAAATTAATTAAATCAATCATACAACAAACATTTGTATGAAATTTGATCCAAACATTTACCTGGCCGCACTACAGCGTTGTCATTGTGCGTGCCCTAAAAAGTCGCAAGATTAACCAAGGTCCAATGCCTCTAAGTGGAAGCACGTTTTAGTTCAAAAGCTTATGCAACCAACCTTAAACCCTTGGCTTGGGCTGTCAGAAAAACACAAGTACTTTCGAGTTTCGAATGGCCTCAACGCTTGGATCACATCAGTAAATCTCACCTCAATCCTTAAACCCCTCAAAAACCCTGCTGCGAGGTTGTCTCGGTGTTTCGCCATACGTAATTAATTACACCGTAAGATCTCAATCATATGGTTTCTTAGAATTCAATCTGTTATCCAGATCCGAAACCCTTTTGTGTCTGATTTTGCCATTTCTTGTAGGAGAAGTAATTAATGGCGTATAGACGGGGCATCGCTGCTAGGGCGAAGCTCTTCTATGAGCAGCAACAGCGAGTAGTTGCTCCTTCGTTTTCGCATATTGGTAGCGGAGATAGAGATCGTGAAGAGCCGCGCACCAATCCCAGTTCTGCGAATTCTGGAATCCCCAATTATTTCCAGAGACGGTTATTCGGGACCGGTAATTGTTTCGGCACTTACTGTGGTTCGAGGAATTTGTTTGGAGATAGGAGATTTGCAATCCCTGCGGGATGTGCGACGTATTCCGTTAGGAATTATTCGAGTGGGGGTGTGGGAGAAGGGACTGCCGATAAGATTGAGATTTTGAATGATGTGGTGGATGTGTTGGGTGATAAGGCCGCCGAGGTGGCGGGGCAGGTGGCGCCGGTGGTGAGTGAGGTGAGTGTTGCAGCTGCAGATTCATTCTTTCCGGTGGCAGCCCTCCAGTACTTGATTGATTATATACACGTTTCCACAGGATTCAATTGGTAAGGAGCCAAATATACATGTATATTTTTTACATTTGTTTATTGTTTATGCTTTTCAGTTGCTATTGTTATTAGAAAATGGTTAGTTTGAGTGTTTTTTTAATTTTATGGTTATGTTGTTATGTGATTGAATTGACTAGCTATGAAATTTTTACCCTGATTAGCAGGGTAGGATGCGAGAAAGTTTTCTTTTTTTTCATGGAATGTTTTGTTGTTTAGAAACTTGATGAAGAAAGGATATTTGGAGTGTCTGAATTGAAAGCATAAAGCTGTAAGCGTATGCATGAATTTTGAATTCAATGTAGCACTCGGATTTTTCTATGGATGGGTTTATGTTGTTTATTCGTCTATGATGGAAAAAGGCCTTCTTAAGGTTCTCTTAAAATTCTAACAGTTTGTTGTGATAAATTGGCCGATGGAGGTGTGTCATTGTGTGCATTATTTTGTAGCTAAAAAACTTACAGATTGACCAAGTGATGATTCTTGGAATTTTTGTTTAGGTGGGCGTCAATTGCTTTGACAACTATTTTGATTCGTTCTATCCAGCTTCCTCTTCTTTTAAATCAGCTCAAAGCCACCTCAAAATTTACTGTAAGTTCTGTACATGCATTTTTCTTTGAATTTTTGGGATTTTTCTTATTACCTTGTGGCATTAGGTGTCTGCTTACATGCATCAACATTTAATAATCTTGAAAAAATAGTAACTTCTAAATATTTTAGTTTGAAATATCATGTGGCTCATCTCATGATATTGACAGTTGGTCAGAAAGTAACATTGTTTTATCATACTGCTTTACGAATCCAAGTTAAATTACATTCATGTGATTTCCAAATTGTGCAGCTTCTAAGACCGAAATTGGAGGCAATTAAAGAAGAAATGCAAAATAGAGTATGTGCCTCACTCTTATTTTCTATTTCAAGTTGATTAACGATTCACTTATTGGACCATGGTGATTGATTTTCTGGACTGCCTTTGGAAGACTCTTTATGGGACATTTATGCAGCTAAAAACTAGTTTCCTGTTGCCTTCGTCCCTCTATAACCTTTAAATTAATAACTATGATGGTTTGACAGGATATGAGCCCCAATGCAGTTGCTGAAGGTCAGGCAGAAATGAAAAAACTATTCAAGGAGTATGTTACTTTTTTTTTTTTTTTTCCCTTTAAGTATTTAGTGAACAATCATAAATGTTGTGTGATCCAGCTTTCTTAGAGATATATGTATATTTTTGTAAGTTAACCAATTATCTCAAGAGCTAATAGTAGAAAATCTATCCATGATTAAATTATTGATTATCAAGTGGTTTTTAATTACATTTAAATGAAGGGTTTATGGGGATTGCTATGATGATTGCATATTTGATTTGCTATGTATGGATTTCGTGTAGGAAATTTGTTTTTCCTAAAAGTGTCAAGAATATAGAAAGTTTGTGCCTCATTTATTGATAGCTTTCATTTTGTGCTGAGGTCAGGGCCTAGAATTCCTGATGCTTCTCTTCTTTGCATATGTTTCTCACTTTTCTGCATATCAATTTGGAATAAAAAATGCAATAAGTATTCATATTTGCATGTTTGTGTTGCAGATATGGTGTTACTCCATTCACCCCTTTGAAAGGAATTCTTATTTCCGGTCCCGTCTTTTGCAGTTTCTTCTTTGCTGTAAGATTACTTACCCATACTTCATCTTAACATCTGTTTCTCTTTCTCCGTCTGTCATTAGTTCATCTATATGCAATCACTATTTGTCATTTTGAACCTCATCACTTTGTATGCAGGTTAATAACATGGCGGAAAAAGTTCCATCATTTAAAGAAGGCGGAGCATTTTGGTTTACTGATTTGACAACTCCAGATGCCATGTATATTTTCCCAGTTTTGACTGCTTTAACATTTTGGATTACAGTGGAGGTTAGCTACCTTTTCTTTAACTCTATTATGTATGTCGAGAAGCAACCAAGTTTGGAGCATGATATTCTAACCGAGTTTTACTATGTTTAAACTTGTATCAAGTCCACCCCGTGTATTTTATATTTAACCTAGAGTAACCTGTATCATATTAAAAAAATTTTTGGGCGTTCTTAACATGTATCATATTAATGTTGTTCAATAATGTCATTTAATTCTTATATTTTGATGTTGTGTGGTTGCATTATCCACAAAATAACTTCCTTGATATTGTTCTAACATAAAATTTGTTGAGTTTTTTTAATTAATTTAATGTAATTTGGTTTATCTATCTTACATTTAAGAGTATTTAGAACTATAATGCAATGGGCTTAACTAGCATTTTGCTGATCAATGGGTCAACCAAACACCAATCGGCACAATCATGAGACAATCCTGATTTGAATCTGCCATTTATTTGAATCTAGTTTAGACCCTTGTTTGCCGAATGTAAATGCATATATGTTGAGCAATCGTTATCAGAAAGTTTTTAACTACAGCACTTAATCATTGATGATATTTTCTTGCCAGTGCAATGCCCAGGAAGGTTTGGAAGGCAATCCTACTGCTGGTACCATCAAGAATGTCTCAAGAGCCTTTGCCGCACTCACGATCCCTTTCACTTCAAGTTTTCCAAAGGTTCATATAACTCAATTCTGAATTAATGAACATTTCTTGTAAAATTCAATGGTAAACAATAATTTGACTGTGCACTTCATCTGCAGGCAATATTCTGCTACTGGGTGACCTCAAATTTGTTTTCCCTCGCATATGGATTAGGTAAGTTTTGTAAATTCTCCATCCTATGTTGTTTTTTCTTCTTCTTTCTGGACATTTATGACATGATGATTTTACATTTTCAGTGATTAAAAAGCCTGAGGTTAAGAAAATGCTGGGTATACCAATTATACCCATGCCCCCACCTTCAACCGAACAAAAACCCGCCTTCTCATTTTTTGAAGCACTAAAGAAGTACGCAGCAGCACAGCAAGTACAGAACCAGACCTTGTCATCACCTGTTGAATCATCATCAGCAAAACCTACAAATCACAGAATCGCCTCGACTTCTGTTCTTAACCAAAGGATAAAGAGCTTAGAGAAAGAAGTCAAGGGAAGGAAGAAAGGAAAGAAGAGGTGATATAAAAGGTAATATCAAGTGGAGATTATTACTAAATCATATATTTATACTGGGCTAATGAATAACCCCTTTATATGATGGAATTTTTGATCAAATAATTTATGTACTCTATTTCTAGGAATGACGGGGTTTGGGTTGGGTGGGTCGGGGTAGGATACAGCTTCGGAAGCAGTAGCTTGAGCAGGAGTTTTGTTAGCTCATTCAAGAATGCTTGGTAGTATCATATGATAGCTATCTTTATTTGCTGAACTTAACAGTTTTGGCCTCTATCGAGTATCGACTATTGTATCTCTATTTGTCGCTGATTGAAATATCAGGTTTTGGATTAATAAATAGAAGGCTTTCTGAGGAGGAGGTTGATCTCTGTAATCTTAGTGCAACTCATCCTACTACATTAATGGTTATTAATCTCTGCCAACTACTAGATGTTATTGTACTTCAATGTCTTGGTGTGCTGTATAATGGTGGAATATTATTGGTAACAAAACTGTAGCGACATAAGAGTTTAACGTTGGTTTTGAGGGCAATGGCGGGTTTTCTTTGCTTTAGAACCTTTTGCGAAATGGAGAAGATTCCTGTGAAATTCGAAACTGAAAGTTGATTTTAAAGGACACCTTGAATAAATAAGTCTTGCTGGTGTATAGTTACAGCAAATGATGCATGATAGACATTATTTAATCGTGTCGTATGAGATATCCGTGTCGAACATCTACTACATAGAAAAAACTAACGAAATATGAGCAATGTGCAGGTTGCAATAGATAGGGATGACACCGAGCCGAGCTATAGCTTGTGTGCCCCCCTAACTCAGGTCGCCAAAAGCCAGAACCCAAGCCTTTTATCTCCTGGCTCATAGCAATTTTGATAACCTCTCCGCACGATCTATCATCCCTTTTCTCCTAAATCGTTTCTCACTTATCAATTTGAGCACTTTCTTAGACATACCCACCCCACCGCCTCGACCCTGTTGTTTGACTCCAAAATCCAAATCTATTTATTTTAGAAAAACAATCTTCAAGTTGAGATTAGCTCGAACCAGCTCGACTTGAGCCTGAGCCAGGCCGGGACAAAAAATGGGCTTGGCTCGGCCGAGGCGGCTTGCCATCTCTAATTGTATCGTGTCTATGTATCCTGTGCATCCCAGGTAACAATTGTCCACCAAAGTTGTATTTTTCAGCCTACTAAAAGACATGAACATGTGAAACCTACAAAAAAGGATACACATACAGAGAGCTAAAGAAACAACTATTTAAGTTTTACCAGAGGAGGAAGCACTAAACGTGGTACGTAAGAACATTTTTGCCAGAATATTCCACGTGAACGGCGTGAACTTTCCCAACTGTTTTGTAGACATACTCACAGATTGATACCAAAATACTACTTGTTTAGACATACAAAGATCGACTTTTTAAAAGCTAAAATAAAGACGGACAATTAAGGGGAAAAAAAGGATCCTTTTCAGATGTCGTGTTTCATGCTCGGGAAAGAAAGATTTAGAGATTAAATATTAATTTTGTCATCTAAACTTTATATTTAAAATCATGGTCGATCAATTATGTGAGTTTCTTACTTATTACGAGTTTCAGTTGTATTTGTCACAAAATTTAGGTGGTTAGACCACACGATAAGTGTGTACGAAGAGGCTAGAGCTAATTAAGCCTAGTTTGCTTTCAAGAAAACGACTCAAATAATTATTTTTTCTCTCTTAAAAAAAGAATTTACTTTTTCCCTCGTAAATGGTATCCAAAATTAAAAATATTATCACTATCTTTATAGTTATCGAAATAAAGTCATAATTTGGTGAGTCAATAAACAAGCATTTCGAGTAACTCCTCAACCTGGAGTTCCACCTGAAGAAGCGGGGGCCGCGGTAGCTGCCGAATCTTCTACGGGTACATGGACAACTGTGTGGACCGATGGACTTACCAGCCTTGATCGTTACAAAGGGCGATGCTACAACATCGAGCCCGTTCCTGGAGAACCAGATCAATATATTTGTTATGTAGCTTACCCTTTAGACCTTTTTGAAGAAGGTTCGATTACGAACATGTTTACTTCCATCGTAGGAAATGTATTTGGATTCAAAGCCCTACGTGCTCTACGTCTGGAAGATCTGCGAATCCCTGTTGCTTATGTTAAAACTTTCCAAGGCCCACCTCATGGGATCCAATCTGAGAGGATAACGTGTAGGGTTTCCAATCTACTTGGGGCATGGTAATGACTATAACTTTGTTGTGAGGTTTTTTGTATAAGAAATGGGTTTTTGTAAATTTAATTTGGTCAATATTATAAATTCAATAAAATTAAATATTTTCGAACGAATTGTATATCATGTTCGATATAAAAGATAATTTATTTAATTTTATTAAATTTCATATCAGTGGAAAGAATCTTGTGAATAATAATAAATAGTGTCGAGTCAAGATAGTAAGAATCTTGCCAATTCTATTATTGCTTTGAATTATCCATATTCATGCAAATATGATGTACGAATATAAATATGACAGTATAAATTTTTTTTGAAAAAATTTAACATTTCAAATAATTGTTCTACTCGATATTTGATATGAACATTCAACGCCATACTGAGTTAGAAAGATCATAATTTTAGATTTGTTATACATCATATACATATCAATGCATATTATACTGTCACATTTTAATTATAGTCATTCGATGTTTCAAGAACTATTTTTTTCGTTCTAAAATATAAACAATCTAACAATACTTTGTAATTGGTGACCTAATCTTATTAGTTGCCCCGCCCCGTCTACTCAATAGACTAAACACACTTTACGAACTAGCACTTAGCCATTTTTCTAATTAGGTGAACATTTATTAATTCTATTTACTATAGAATTAATTAATAAATGTCTCTTGTTTGCACTAAAAATTCGCGTTTATTATTTTTAGTCAATATCGAATAAATAATACAAATTATTTGAAAATTCAAAGTCTGCCTTCAATCTTCACTTGATCTTCTGATTCTTCCTTCAAATTTAGAGTTGTTGAATATTCAAACGGTTCTTGATGAATTTGGGGTTTGATCTTTTTCAACTTCAAATTTAGCTTGAATAACGTTAATCCGTAGGTCCTTCAACTTGTTTACGAATCAAACGCCAGATTTTGGAGAATTCTGCCAAGAACGCTTTTGAACTTGTTGGTAACTCCGTGGATTTAGCTTGCATATAACGCCGATTCGCCGGTATAACGCCTTGATAGCGGATCAAACGCCTTGATTTGGTAACTTTGGAGAAGAAAGGTTTTTAGCCTTCTTCTTGAACTTGCAGAAAGGTTTTTAGCCTTCTTCTTGAACTTGTCGAAAGGTTTTTAGCCTTTCTTGAATTCGTAGAGAGGTTTTTAGCCCTTGCACTTGTAGAGAAGGTTTTTAGCCTTTCTTGAATTTGTCGAGAGGTTTTTTAGCCTCTTGCACTTGTAGAGAAGTTTTTGGCCTCTTGAACTTGTAGAGAGGTTTTTAGCCTCTTGAACTTGTAGAAAGGTTTTTAGCCTTTCTTGAATTCGTGTTGTGTTGTGTGTTGAATGAACAACCCATGACCTCTTTATATAGACATAGGATTCAAGACTTGTTGCTCAAGTCAAAGTTTATTTAATAATTATCTCTTTAAAAAATAAAAATATAAATAGATAATTATTAAATAAACTTTGACTTGAGCAACAAGTCTTGAATCTTATGCCTATATAAAGAGGTCATGGGTTGCTCATTCAACACACAACACGAATTCAAAATATTAAATAGCAAATTAAATTAATAATCTAAAGTTTATTTATCCGTCTACAAATGCCCCCACTTCAAGGCTTGGCGAAAAACATACCAAGTAGTCGTGCAAAGACGAGACTTGAAGTACTCAAATTTATTGGACATAACTTTTTTTTAAAGATGTGACTGAGCTTGAAGTTTAATTCAAGTTGCCTACGTACCCCCTCAAGAGGATCAAGTCATGACGTAGTTCAATTTTTTTTTCCCCCAAACTTGTAGACATTTTATACTTGTGTTAGGGAGTACAATTGACTTTGATTTTAAACACTTTATACTCGTATTTAAGGAGTATTTGATTTGATTTTAAACAGTTTATACTCGTGTTTAAGGAGTACTTGATTTGATTTTAAACAGCTTATACTCGTATTAAGGAGTACTTGATTTGATTTTAAACAGTTTATACTCGTGTTAAAGAGTACACTTGAACTTGAATTTGATTTTGAACAGTTTATACTCGTGTTAAGGAGTACTTTTGACAGTTTAAACTCTTGTCGAGGAGTAAACACTTGAACTTGATATTAAACGGTTTATACTCATGTCAAGGAGTCTTGAATTTGAATTTGTAGATAGTTTATCCTCATATCAAGGAGTCTTGAATTTGAATTTGTAGATAGTTTATCCTCATATCAAGGAGTCTTGAATTTGTAGATAGTTTAAACTCGTATCAAGGAGCTTTCATGACAGTTTATTCTCTTATCAAGGAGAGTTTCAACTTTCACTTGAATTTTAGTTGCCCCCAATATTTTCCTGGCGGCCTGTATGCACTTGCTGAATTTGATTTCTTTGATGATACATGATACTTCTTTTGCCCCCAACATGTTTAGGTTGCATGGTGTAGCTCCTTGACATTTGAATTTTGGAGAGGTGAAGCGATATCTTTTGATCTTCAATTGAACTTCGAGTTTGATTTGTGAAGGTAAGAGATGAGAGGTAAGATTTGTCCCACTGGGCGTGCCAATCTGTTTGCACTAAAAATTCGTATTTATTGATTTTTAGTCAACACCGAATAGATAATACAAATATTTGAGAATTCAATTAAAAGTGGGTCTTCAATCTTCACTTGATCCTCTGATTCTTCCTTCAAATTTAAAGTTGCTGAATCTTCAAACGGTTTTTGATAAATTTGGTGTTTTGATCTTCTTCAACTTCAAATTTAGCTTGAATAACGTTAATTCGCAGGTCTTTCGACTTGTTTACGAATCAAACGCCGGATTTTGGAGAATTCCGCCAAGAACGCCGATGAACTCGTTGGTAATTCCGTGAATTTAGCTTGAATATAACGCCGATTCACCGGTATAATGCCTTGATAACGGATCAAATGCCTTGATTTGGTAACTTCGGGGAAGAAATGTTTTTAGCCTTTCTTGAACTTGTAAAAAGGTTTTTGGCCTTTCTTGAACTTGTAGAGAAGGTTTTTAGCCTCTCGCACTTGTAGAGAGGTTTTTAGCCTCTTGAACTTGTAGAAAGGTTTTTACCCTTTCTTGAATTCGTAGAGAGGTTTTTAGCGTTTCTTGAATTCGTGTTGTGTGTTGAATGAGCAACCCATGGCCTCTTTATATAGGCATAGGATTCAAGACTTGTTGCTCAAGTCAAAGTTTATTTAATAATTATCTATTTATATTTTTATTTTTTAAATAGATAATTATTAAATAAATTTTGACTTGAGCAACAAGTCTTGAATCCTATGCCTATATAAAGAGGCCATGGGTTGTTCATTCAACACACAACACAACACGAATTCAAGAAAGGCTAAAAACCTTTCTACAAGTTCAAGAGGCTAAAAACCTCTCTACAAGTGCAAGAGGCTAAAAACCTCTCTACTAATTCAAGAAAGGCTAAAAACCTTTCTGCAAGTTCAAGAAGTAGGCTAAACACCTTTCTTCCCCAAAGTTACCAAATCAAGGCGTTTGATCCGCTATCAAGGCGTTATACCTGCGAATCGACGTTATATTCAAGCTAAATCCACGGAGTTACCAACAAGTTCAAAAGCGTTCTTGGCAGAATTCTCCAAAATCTGGCGTTTGATTCGTAAACAAGTCAAATGACCTACGGATTAACGTTATTCAAGCTAAATTTGAAGTTGAAGAAGATCAAACCCCCAAATTCATCAAGAACCGTTTGAAGATTCAACAACTCTAAATTTGAAGGAAGAATCAGAGGATCAAGTGAAGATTGAAGACCCATTTTTAATTGAATTTTCAAATAATTTGTATTATTTATTAGATATTGACTAAAAATCAATAAACACGAATTTTTAGTGCAAACAGATGTTTGCACTAAAAATTCGTATTTATTGATTTTGAATTTGAATTTGAATTTGTAGATAGTTTATCCTCATGTCAAGGAGTCTTGAATTTGAATTTGAATTTAAAAACAGTTTATACTCATGTTAAGGAGTATATTTGACAGTTTATACTCTTATCAGGGAGTAAACACTTGAATTTGATTTTAAACAGTTTATACTCGTGTTAAGGAGTATTGATTTTGAATTTGAATTTATAGACAGTTTATGCTCGTATCAAGGAGCTTTCATGACAGTTTATTCTCTTATCAAAGAGAGTTTCAACTTTCACTTGAATTTTAGTTGCCCCCAATATTTTCCTGGCGATCTGTATCCACTTGCTGAATTTGATTTCTTTGATGATACATGATACTTCTTTTGCCCCCAACATGTTTAGGTTGCATGGTGTAGCTCCTTTGTATAACTTGACATATGGATTTTGGAGAGCTGAAGTCTTCAATTGAACTTCGAGATCGATTTGTGAAGGTAAGAGATAAGACTTGAGAGGTAAGATTTGTCCCACTGGGGTAAGATTTGTCCCACTGGGCGTGCCATTCTGTTTGCACTAAAAATTCGCGTTTATTGATTTTTAGTCAATATCGAATAAATAATACAAATTATTTGAAAATTCAAAGTGGGTCTTCAATCTTCACTTAATCCTCTCATCTCTTCCTTCTCATATCAAAGTTCTACTCAATGGCTCCTAAAATCTACCCAACCCGAAGAATAAGGGAGCTGATGGGGGGAACCAACAAAATCTGAAGAACAAAGGAGTTGATGGCACCGTGCGGTCTTCTACAGACGGTCATGACTCAAAATCATCAGATGGTTCAACTCCCTCAACCCCAAGAGAAACTAAATCAAAGGAAACTCCTTTTACTAAAGAAGCTGAGACTATGACTCTTGAAGAGCAAGTTGCCCAAATGGCTCAAGCAATGACTAACTTGCAAAAGACTTTGGAGGATAAAGACTTCCAGATTGTTCAACTTATGAATAAGTTAGAAAATCGTGGTCCTGGTCAGTCTAGTCGTAACCCTTAAACTTTTTCGGCTCAAGTCACTGATGGAAAACAAGTGAATTTTCTTCCTCAGAAACATGACTCTGCGATGAGGATAAATAACTCCGCTGCATCCATCGCCGCTCTGTCTGTGCAAGAACTGCAAAATATGATAACTAATACAATTAGAGCTCAGTATGGTGCACCCTCTCAAAATTCTCCAACATACTCAAAACCATATACTAAACGTATTGATTCTTTGAGGATGCCAATGGGTTATCAACCACCGAGTTTTCAGCAATTTGATGGAAAGGGAAATCCGAAGCAACATATTGCTCATTTCGTGGAAACATGCAACAATGCGGGGACATATGGTGATCATTTGGTGAAACAATTTGTGAGGTCACTTAAAGGAAACGCTTTCGATTGGTATGTTGATTTAGAGCCAGAGTCAATAGACAGTTGGAACCAGATGGAAAGAGAGTTCTTGAATCGTTTCTATAGCACTCGTCGCACTGTAAGTTTGATCGAGCTCACTAATGCAAAACAGTGGAAAGACGAACCAGTCATTGATTACATCAATCGTTGGCGAGCATTGAGTTTGAATTGCAAGGATAGACTTTCAGAGATATCTGCAATAGAAATGTGTATTCAAGGCATGAATTGGGGATTGCTTTACATCTTACAAGGAATCAAGCCCCGAACATTTGAAGAATTGGCTACGAGAGCTCATGATATGGAACTAAGTTGCACATTACGGTACTAACTTTCCGGCTGAAAATCAAAGAAAGGATAGAAGGGATATTCGAAGGAGTGAAAAATTCGTCAAGCCTTTTGCAAAGGAATCTATGGCAGTGAAGGCAACACCTGTCAAAATTCCCTCCAAGGAAAAGAAGGTTGAAGCCAAAATAAAAGATCAACCAACGCAGGATGAAAGGCGTCGACTTACACTGAAAGAGATGCAAGAAAAGGAATACCCATTTCCAGAATCCGACGTCTCACACATTTTTGACGAATTGCTGGCGAAAAAACTGATAGAGCTACCGCAGCCAAAATGCCCCGAGGAGAGTGGGAAAGTGAATGACCCGAAATACTGCAAGTATCATCGAGTCATTAGCCACCCGATAGAGAAATGTTCTGTGCTGAAAGATAAGATCATGGCTCTAGCAAGAGAAGGCAAAATTATCCTTGAAAGTGAAGATGCAGCCGACGCAAACGCTACTAGTGTTGTAACTTCAACAAATGTCAATAAAGTTAAGAGCAACAAGAGTATGATGACATCACCAACAATATTGGGGGCATCCACAAAAATCCAGTTTGGAAGCTGGGAACCAATGTTAGTTTCAAAGTTGATGTTCAATAGAGATGTTAAAGTTGAAGTACATACAACAACCAAAGTTGAAGATGATGATGAATGGACCGTAGTGACGCGTCGATGAAAGGCAAAGGTGACGTGTAGAGCCGTTTCACCCTACTTGGATAAAAACATCAACTCCGATCAAGTATAGACAAAGCGAGTCAAAGAGAAGGATGAGAGCACCTACCAACCATAAAAGGCCTTCAAACAATTGCTATTGGAAACCAATGACTTTGGGCGACTTTTTTCCGAAGAAATACTTCAAAGAAAATATGAGCCCTACCTCCTATGATGAAGAAATTTCCCATGTTGTTTCTTGTCATGTTACTAGCGCGGTAATTGCCTTCACGGACGATGATTTGTTACAAGGACCGAAACCGCACAATCGACCACTTTTCGTCTCAGGATTCATGCAAGAAGAGAAAGTTAACCGCATATTGATCGATGGAGTTCAACCGTTAATATCATGCCAAAGTCCACTATGAAGAAGTTGGGGATCTCTGTCGAAGAATTATCTCAAAGTCGTCTGACCATTCAAGGATTCAATCAAGGAGGACAACGAGCTATAGGAATGATTCGAGTAGATCTTCGAATTGGAGAACTAAAGGCAAGCACTCTACTCCATGTGATTGATGCTAGGACTTCTTATAACCTTCTATTAGGGTGACCATGGATCCACGAAAATAACGTTATTCCATCTACCCTACATCAATGTTTTAAGTATCTGAAAGATGGAGAAATCATGAAAGTGGATGCGGATGCAAAACCATTTACTGATGCGGAATCCCACTTTGCTAATGCCAAATTATACTTGGACCTGGAAGTTATGCCTGAAGCAAAAGTCGATAACTTTGAAGCTTCGAAATCGAACCTGATAATGCCCATCACCAGTTTGAATTCGACAAATGGACCATCTCCAACAATGCCATCAGGAGAAATAAAAGGAGCATTTGATCCGAAGGCTTACACACTCTTGGAATGATCAGAATACAACTTTTCTAGCCCGTCAACCTTAGGTTGCTTAAAACCCGAGTTAACTGGTGAGAAGATTCATGCGCTTACTGAGACGCAACATAAAATGAAGGAGAAAGGACTTCGTGTTGATCAGCCTAAGTTGGGCATGAGATATGTTCATACGGAACCACTAAGAATACGCGTGTCCCGAAAAGATAAACGAGTGAACGTGCAACACATATCTACGTTGGGAATTAAAACTGATAAGAAGAATAAACGTGTTTCAGTGTTTGATCGACTCGGTGCTCCTATGAAACGTCTTTCTGTGTTCAAGAGACTCGGGTCTAAGGGCCAAAAGACTTTTGAGGACAAATATGCATTAAACCGTCGTTCCGTGTTTGATCGTCTTGGAGAAAGCGCAAAAGCTGATAGGGATGTAACTCATGGGGAGTCAATAGAACCACAAACGGGACAAGGTCAGACTCTTCACTTCTCAATTGGGGGCACGTCCCTGCTTATTACTTCGGAAGGACCGATCACCATAAAGACATGCCACCATATCTCAATCGATGAAGATCTTAACTCTGAAGTGGTGGAAGACGAAGTCGAAGAGGCACCACCACAACTTGAAGACGACGTACAAACAACTGTAGATGAGCTGCGAGAAATTAACCTCAGAACACTAGAAGAGCATCAACCTACATTTGTAAGTGCACTTCTAACTTCTGAAGAGATGATCCAATATACAAGTCTCCTAAAGGAATATAAGGATGTCTTCGCTTGGACATATAAGGAAATGCCCGGGTTGGATCCGAAAATTGCAACTCACCACTTGGCATAAAGCATGGAGTTCGACAGGTAAAACAATCGCAACGAATATGCCGTCCAGAATTAGTTCCTTTAATCGAAGCCGAAGTCAACAAACTTATTGATGCTGGGTTCATTAGGGAAGTCAAATACCCCACTTGGATTTTCAGCATTGTTCCAGTCAAGAAAAAGAATGGTCAAATTCGCATATGTGTTGACTTCAGAGACTTGAATAAGGCATGCCCAAAGGATGACTTTCCGCTACCCCTTATTGAACTTATGGTTGATGTGACTACCGGACACGGGGCTTTATCTTTTATGGATGGATGTTCAGGATATAATCAAATCAGAATGTCGCCCCAGGATGAGGAGTGTACTGCGTTTCGTACCCCGAAGGGTATCTACTGTTATAAGGTTATGCCTTTTGGACTGAAAAATGAGGGTGCTACATATCAACGTACTATGCAAAACATCTTTGATGACATACTGCATAAGAACGTGGAATGCTATGTGGACGACCTTGTAGTTAAAACCAAGAAAAGAGATGGTCATCTGAAGGATCTACGAGTTGTGTTTAACAGGCTCCGTAAGTATAATCTAAATATGAATCCCCTTAAATGCGCCTTCGGTCTCACTTCGGAAAAATTCCTTGGCTTCATAGTTCGCCACCGTGGAATCGAAGTTGATCCTGCTAAGATAGATGTTATCCAAAGGATGCCCGCGCCAAGAAATCTTAAGGATTTGAGAAGTTTTCAAGGCAATCTAGCATTTATTCGAAGGTTCATATCAAATTTGGCAGGAAGATGTCAACCTTTTAGTCATCTCATGAAAAAAGACGTTAATTTTGAATGGGATAAAGGATGTCAAAACGCGTTTGAAAGTATCAAGAAACATCTCATGAACCCGCCAGTATTAGGAGCTCCAATACCAGGTAAACCTCTTATCCTATATATTGCTGCGCAAGAACGGTCAATCGGGGCCCTATTGGCACAAGAAAATAACGAAGGGAAGGAAAGAGCGTTATATTACCTCAGCAGGACATTGACTGAAAATGAGTTAAAGTATTCTCCTGTTGAAAAGATATGTTTGGCTTATGTAATGTCAAAACCGGTGTTATCCGGGCGGTTAGCTAAGTGGTCAATCATATTTAATTAGTACGAGATAATGTATGTACCACAGAAAGCTGTGAAAGGCCAAGCACTCGCCAATTTCCTAGCTCATCATCCGATTCCAGCGGAGTGGGAACTTTCCGATGATTTTCCCGACGAAGAAGTCTTCTTTGTCGAGCCTTTACTAACTTGGATGATGTTCTTCGATGGATCGGCTCGATCAAATGGAGCAGGAGCAGGGGTGGTTTTCGTCTCTCCGGAGAGGCTTGTTTTAACATACTCTTTCGTGTTGACTGAATTGTGCTCAAATAATGTTGCTGAGTACTAAGCTCTGATTATTGGACTTCAAATGGCACAAGAAATGAAGATTCTCAGTATAGAAGTATACGGTGACTCCAAACTGATAATCAACCAACTTCTAAATGAGTATGAGGTCAAGAAAGAAGATTTGATCCCCTACTATCAACAAGCGTCGGTTTTGATGGCCAAATTTGATAATATAATTTTGAGTCATATACCAAGGGCAGAAAATAGAATAGCTGACGCTTTGGCTAATTTGGCGACTGTTATGGCCTTATCGAAAGAGGAAACAACAAGTGTACCCGTGTGTAATCGTTGGGTTGTGCCATTATCAAGTGGATCTGATATTAGAAATATAAATGTCATATCAATCTCGGTTGATGAAGAGGATGATTGGAGGACTCCATTGATTGACTACTTAAAGCACAGAAAATTGTCATCAAATCCTCGACATAAAACTGAAGTGCGTAGACGAGTTCCTCGCTTTATTTTATACAAAGATACTTTGTATCGACGTTCTTTTGAGGGAACTTATCAGCGTTGCTTAAATGGTGAGGAGACTCTCGAAGCTATGACAGAAGCGCATTCAGGAGTATGTGGAGTACATCAATCAGGTCCAAAACTACATTTTCGGATCAAAAGGATGGGCTATTATTGGCCTACTATGGTTAAAGATTGCTTGGATTATGCAAGGAAATGTGAAGCATGTCAAATACACGCCAATTTCATTCACCAAGCTCCTGAACCTTTACATCCTACGGTAGCTTCATGGTCATTCGATGCGTGGGGTCTTGACGTAGTGGGTCCAATAACTCCTAAATCTTCAGGTGGTCATTCCTACATATTGGCAGCTACTGATTACTTCTCAAAGTGGGCGGAAGCAGTACCCCTTAAAGAGGTGAAAAAAGAAACAGTAGTTGAGTTCATTCGAAACAATCTGATTTTTAGATATGGGGTGCCTCGATACATCATCACTAATAATGGTAGACCATTTTACAACAAGCTGATGGAAAAACTATGCGTGCAATTTGGCTTTAAACAACATAACTCGTCAATGTATAATGCAGCTGCAAATGGTTTGGCAGAGGCATTTAACAAGACTTTGTGCAATCTCTTGAAAAAAATTGTGTCTAAGTCAACAAGGGATTGGCATGAGAAAGTTGGGGAAGCGTTATGGGCGTACCGAACAACACATAGAACCGCTACTTAAGCTACCCCCTACTCGTTAGTTTACGGAGTTGAACCCGTTCTACCTTTGGAAAGCCAAATACCATCACTTCGCATAGCAAAATCAAATCAAATCTTGCAAACAGATTGGCAATTTGAGAATTCAATTAAATGTGGGTCTTCAATCTTCACTTGATCATCTGATTTTTCCTTCAAATTTAAAGTTTCTGAATCTTCAAACGGTTCTTGATGAATTTGGTGTTTTGATCTTCTTCAACTTCAAATTTAGCTTGAATAACGTTAATTCGCAGGTCTTTCGACTTGTTTATGAATCAAACGCCGGATTTTGGAGAATTCCGCCAAGAACGCCGATGAACTCGTTGGTAATTCCGTGAATTTAGCTTGAATATATCGCCGATTCGCCGGTATAATGCGTTGATAACGGATCAAACGCCTTGATTTGGTAACTTCGGGGAAGAAAGGTTTTTAGCCTTTCTTGAACTTGTAGAAAGGTTTTTAGCCTTTCTTGAACTTGTAGAGAAGGTTTTTAGCCTCTTGCACTTGTAGAAAGGTTTTTAGCCTCTTGAACTTGTAGAAAGGTTTTTAGCTTTTCTTGAATTCGTAGAGAGGTTTTTAGCCTTTCTTGAATTCGTGTTGTGTGTTGAATGAGCAACCCATGACCTCTTTATATAGGCATAGGATTAAAGACTTGTTGCTCAAGTCAAAGTTTATTTAATAACTATCTATTTATATTTTTATTTTTTAAAGAGGTAATATCAAATAAGACTTGAATTTGATTGGTCGGTATGATGCAATACGCCACATGTCGCCATATGATTTGTCTTGGCTTTCTTTGACTGCAAGACTTGATTTGATTGGTCAAAACATGTCACTTTGACACGTGTCATCACTTGATTTGTTGATAAAATAAAACATTATAATATCAATTTAAATTTAACTATTTAACTTTGAAATTAAATTTAGGATAATTTTAAAATATTAAATAATAAATTAAATTAATAATCTAAAGTTTATTTATCGTCTACACCTTTAATTTAATTTATGTAATGCTCATAAAATATAAGGAAGTTGTATCTAGAAAATTTCTCCTACTTTAACATTAAATTAAAGCTTTCTTCCTATGACAGCTATTGAACGTAATGAATGGGCCCTTTATTACTTACTAGCCATCTTGACCAATTCAATTCAAAATTTACACATTAATTTATAATTTAAAAAAAATGCACTTCACGAGCAAACAAACTATGAAAAATTAAAGGTGAGTATGAACTATGAAGTTATAGAGAATTTAAGGAGACAAAAAAGAAAGAGAATAAATCTTGAAAAGAAAATCTTCCCAACCCCATTTTGGATATACATTTTTTGGCAATAAATGAAGGGACGTTTGAAGTTTTCAAGTGTTGAATGATGACAAGCATATTAAAATTATTTTATCGAAAATTTTTAGTGTAAATCCAATTCGAATGTAGTTAATTAATTAAAATGACAAATATATTATATTTATTGTTTGATTTATTACTTGTTCAAAATTTTTACCACCTATACAATATATATAAAATATTTATCAGTTTAGTCAAGCTGATATCAGGATTGGAATTTCTCTATTTTGTTTGTACTTCAATTTTTTGACAAAATAGGAATGAAAGAAAGGATAAGGGGAAATGTGATGTGGTCACACATAACGTGGCCATATGCTTCAACTTTGAAGAAAACCCTATTTTTTTATATTGAGTTTGACAAATATTGATCGAGGTATTGGGATGTGTATTTATAAGACTTTCCAGAAATTTTGAAAACTCATACAACTATAACGTGAGAGTACAAACGTACAATCAACCCTAAATGATATAAGTAAGAGCTCCGATATCATGTTAGTTTAATTAAAACTTTCATACTTAATTTTATGTAAACAACATATATTATCAAAAGAAAATTTGTATATTTTAGTGTTCTGATAAATTAAAATATATTTACAAGGGCGACTTAAAAAAAAAAAAAAAAAATAATAATAATATTTACAAGGGCGACATTATTAAAGACCGTGTGGTAACTTCACTCCATTGAAATTTTCAAGTCATGTATATATATTGTTACTTAATATTCTAGAATTATTTGACTTTGACTCTAATAATATTTCTTTCATTAAGAGTTCAATTTTTTTACCTTAATATTTCTTTTATACTAAATAATGTGGACTCCTTGTTTATGTATAATTTCCTCACTGTTTATTTGAAAATAATTACAATTCATTAATAATATTTACCTTCGTACCATTAATAATAATTCTATTGCAATAGTTTGTATTTATCCTAATCGTGAAAATTAAGTTAAAGCAGATTTGCACATGCTGACTTATAACTAATCTAGATATGCACATGCCCAAGACGACATTGATGGGGTCAAAATACGATCGTCCCACATTAAGACACGTGGCATCACCGAGATGATGACATCTGTCTCCCCAAGGCTGCACCATCAGTTCACGAGCGCTGAGACCAACGAGCGCAAGTCTTCTTCAGGAGTTAAGCCAACGAGCGCTATCCCTCCCACGAGCGTCCAACAAACCAAACGATGGGTACGCCTACATGCCAAGGGAACCCTCTTCGAGCGTCACACTCCCTCAGAGTGGTCCCTCCTTTGGCTCGTTATTTGAAATGGAGCCAACATTCCCCTCAGCGGATATCTTGGCCTCCAAGACTCAAGGTTGTCACGAGCGCGCTCTCAAGCCCTCGTTACCAACCACCCACATGGCTCTCTGACACAACGTACATGCCCGCGCACCTGCCACTGTTGCTAGCACTAACTTTTGGGCCGCTTTTGCAGAAGATTCCTCCTAGGTTTCTCTCTCACAGCGCCACGTGTTAGGGCAACATTCGGCCAGGACCACTTGAGGCAAATGACCAAAGGGCCCTTGACCCACAACTATAAATAACCCAAGTCATCTTCTACACTGTAAGCATTCTTTAAGCTTTCTTCATCACTGCAACTGTGACTGAACTTGCATTCTCTTCATACACTGAACTGACTTGAGCGTCGGAGAGCCAAACTGGGTATCACCCCCAGTTCCCCCAGCTTGGCCTTCTGACTTTCTTGTGCTTGTCCCAACAGGTTGAACTCACTTCCTCTTTTCCGGCGAAGCTCCGGTGGTTTCCTCCACAAATATAAATTGTAAAGTGATCGGATTCGGACCATCCATTTCCGGACCCATCAGACATAATCCTTTTTTTTTTTTTTTCAAAATATAATCCTTTCTAACTTGTATATGAAAAAACAAAAGAAACAAGTCAGAAATGCGTAGGAACTACCACAGTGCAGTTAAATTACTAGATATATTTTTTCCAATGATCCATTATTATTATTTAAGTTATACTTCTATTTTCAATAAATATGTTTATAACTAAATTAATATTAAAATGTCCAAGTTGGTACTTGTTCTTAAATATATAACATGTTTCTTGAATCTGAAATCTGTTTTTTTTTTTTTCTCTTAATTTATACAATTAAAAGAAAAGAAAGGATAATTCAGATCAAGATTGATGTCACTCTACAAATTAAAAGTATACCTAACGATGGAATTCGATGACTCTCATTTATCGACTTAAAGGAGTTGACCCAAATAAATTATGATGTTGCATAAATTAAAAATGTACGCACCGATGATATCCCATCTGTCGATTTAAAGAAATTGACCCAATAAATCGATTTCAATAAATTATAAAAATCAACTAAAAGAAATTGACCTAATAGATCCTGCAATAAGATTCAAAAACAGACAATTAGTAGAATCGGTTCACTAGGACTTTAGGGTTTAGGGTTTAGTGAACCTTGTTTGGAACAAGGTTCACTAGGACTTTATAAAGATAAACTACCTTATACCTTATCTATCCATCAAGATAAGAATTAATCCTAGTAAATCCAACAGAAAAGAGGGGTTAATTTCTTTTTCTCTTTATTTATATGTTGCCTTTGTTCTGAATGCATCACATATTGTGTGGATATTGGTGAAAATAAAAAAAAGTATTGGAAAAATAAACCAAAAAAAAAAAAAAAATTTCCGACCAATCATAAACCAACGCAGTTACCATGAATATATCAATTATAACTAAATATAGTGTGATTAATGTTATTTGACCTGATGTTATAATTAGGAAAATAATAATGATTGATATAAACGGCTATAAATTTCAGATCTGTACATTGCTCGAAAAGATTATGTATTATTAAAGTTATATTTAATAGTATTTAATACGGAGAATTAATGAACAATCCTAATAAGGCAAACTATTTATCCTAAACCCCTAACTCAGAAAACAACTATATTAGATTCCTACTATCCTTTCTATTTTTTGTAAACCCTCTAAATCTTATAAAAATACCATAATAACCTTAATAAAATGAAGAAGGACACAAATATCCAGTGTTTTCTTCCCGTTCCTTCTTGACACTAAACTCATCGGCCCTGAATCTTTTTCGGCGACTCTTTTTTGTCAACCCATTTCCGGCGACTCGTTTCCGAAAACCCATTTCCGGCGACTTTTTTCCATCCGGTGAGAAAAGGGAAAAATTAGCAATGGTGATTTTTAATCCGGCTAGATTGTTGTACCTACAAAAATTGTCTTTTGACGTTCTAAACGGTACTTTATAATTTCTCGATTTATTTTTCTTTAACTAGACAAACAAACCTTTCAATAACTAATAAAATGAATATTTACACTACAAACTTAATAGATTGTGATGCATTCTCGATGGGGCGCCTGAATTAAATAAAAAACTGTCTGCACTATTTCCTGTAGTTTGACCGCCCAAGAATGCAGAGGTGAAGATGAAGGGGTGCGACGATATGTTTCCTAGACCAATCACCTTTATTAATATTTTGCCCTATACGCTGAAATTCTGCACATTTTTACCCCCATTTCATCACCTCCAAAAAGTTATTCTTCTCTTTCTCTCCCAGATCTCGAATCCTTGATAAAAAAAACGTCATGAATCACCCTCCAACACCCATTAATGGCGAAGCCGAAGCTATATGGTTGAACGTCTTAGGCTACAAACCGCATACAACAAAATCGATCGACTAGAAAGCTTCGAGAGAGCCCTGTTTCAAGTGTCGTTTGAGTTGTCAGGGTGATTCCAACGAGAATACTAGCCCCGGGATGTTATAGTAGCCGTGAAACGACTGCGGATAGAATTTTACAACTTTCGTAGATTCTTGGGGTGTCCTGGAGTTAAAATGGGTAATGATCGTGTTCGTGTCCAAATTGATACCCTGGTATATTATCGAGGGAATAGCCATGCTGTAAGTCGAATTCATACTCAATCCTTTCTTTCTTTTTTTTTTTTTCCCATTATTTGATGTTCAATTTTACATAGGTCATTCGTCGGGATTCTGGGCTCATGGAGAGTGGATGTCGTTATTACGATGACCTTAGGATTATCTTCAAAGTGCGGCAGACACACCTTTTGGAGGGCGAAGAGGAGCACCTCCACGTTGACGGTAGGGACTCGGACCCCGAGTCATTTGACAGCGCGAATTACCCCGGATATGAACACTCTGAGGAGGGTATTAATTTCAACATCCCTCAAGATGATTCGGATGAGGTTAATCAGTTTTCTCCCCCATAAAATTTGTTGTTTGTAGATTGTTTAATGTTTAAATATTAGTGTTAGTTTGATTGTAGTGTATATTAATGGTTTTGTAATGAAATGTTTATTATTGGTGGTAATGAATTTCGTGCAGAGCACTATGTTTATTGTTGTTTGATTATAGCATATGAAAACAGATAAAGTGATGAAATATATGACAGTTGATATATCCCGTAAGAAAGAAAACAGAGCACTACGTTTATTGTTGTTTGGTTATAGTATATGAAAACAGATAAACTGATAAATGATGAAACTAAAAGTGTAGATTGTTGAGTAATTGTGTGGTTATCTAAAACTAATTCTGCAGTTTGTCGAGTAAATAACAATATGGGGTAGAACTAAAATTCCAGATTGTTGAGTAAATAAGAATATGGGTAGAACTAAAAGTACAGATTGTTGAGTAATTGTGTGGTTTTCTGAAACTAATTATGCAGTTTGTCGAGTAAATAAGAATATGGTGTAGAATTAAAATTCTAGATTGTTGAGTAAATAAGAATATGGGTAGAACTAAAAGTGCAGATTGTTGAGTAATTGTGTGGTTATCTGAAACTAATTCTGCAATTTGTCGAGTAAATAAGAATATGGGTAGAACTAAAAATGCAGATTGTTGAGTACTTGTTGAGTAAATCGGTATTCCAGTCATTCCATATCGTTTTATGATGATATTTAGTGAAAAAAACATGGTAACTAATATGTTTGTTCTCAGAATATGTAAACTTTCAATCCTTCTATATAATTTTATGGTGATATTTAGTGAAGAAACATGGTAACTAATATGTTTGTTCTCATAATATGTAACTTTCAGTCCTTATACATCGTTTTATGATGGTATTTAGTGAAAAACATAGTAACTAATATGTTTGTTCTCATAATATGTAAACTTTCAGTCCTTCTACATCGTTTTATGATGGTATTTAGTGAACTACGCATATTTAACCCTTCACTCAATAAAATCTGCTTTCAACTACGCATGTTTAATCTTTCACTTAACAAAATCCGCTTTCAACTACGCATATTTAACCATTCACTCAACAAAATCCGCTTTCAACTGCGCATATTTTACCCTTCACTCAATAAAGTCCGCTTTCAACTACGTATATTTAACCCTTCACTCAACAAAGTCAGCTTTATTCCAACCATCAAATAACCTGAACAAGCAATGCATTTCCAATCATAACATGGAGTGTATAAAAATAATCATTTCCAATCAAATTAAAAAATAAACATCTTTATGTAATTTATTATCGTAGTTTCAAACAAATAGAAACAATCATGTGACGCCCCGTCTCTTCGGCATTCCAGGTACGGCGTCACGAGAGAGTTTATTTCAGTATTTTGTGAATTATGTGATTTAGCATGCTTACGTGTCAACGTGGGATTTAATTTAATTATGTGTGTTTTAGAATTTAATTAAATTGTACTTGGACTCAATTGTCCAATATTTGCAATTTAGGGACCTAATTATAATTAGGACGTTTGAGCCTTCGGGGCTATTTGAGCTCGGGAATTCGAATTCGAATTCCGACCCTATCATTGAGTTCGTTTCGATGATTCGGATTCAATGAATTACCCTTTTTATTTCTAAAGCCATTTGATAGCCCTATCGTTTTTAATCCGATCCGTTTGAACCTACCCGTTTTAACCGACCCATTTGCCCGGCCCTAAAAAGGGCCAAGCCTTTCCTTCTCTCCCACTTTGATCGATCAGCAGCAAGGAAGAGAGGAAAAGAGATGCATTCTCACCATTTTTGGCCAAGAAGCCTTGAGCTCGGGTTTGGGAGATCCAACCGTCCGATCAACGACCTAAGGTAAGATTTGTGACCCTTTCGTTACATGCTTTACTTTAATATCTCTTTCGTGCCTCGGATTTGTGCCTACGTGCTTTGTTGGGGAGATGATGAATAGTAACCGGGGTGTGAGTTTTGTGTGATCTAGGCCGTTTTACGGGTTCTAATGTGGAAATATGTGTTCCATATGTTATATGTGCTTTATTGTGTTAATTTTGCATGATTTTATGGTTGTTTGTGGTTGTGTTTGTGTGTTGGTGGTGTTTCCCGACGCCATTGCTGTTTCTGCTCTGTTTTTTTCGAGCAGGACGGTCCGGAACGGCCGTTTCCGTTTTGGCCTTGGGGCCGGAACGGCCCTTCCCATCCGCGTATGGGAACGGCCGTTCCCGTTTTGTTCTTTGGGTGGGAACGGCCCTTCCCGGGCTGGCGTCTGTGCCGAGAGTGGGAACGACCGTTCCCAGTTTGTGCTGGGAGCGGGAACGGCCGTTCCCATGGCCGGTCCTTTGCGCTACTGGATCAAATCCGCGGGGGTGGATTTTTCCTTTTGGAAAAATCCGCGGGGGTGGATTTGAGGCAGTAGGTTTGGAAAAATCCATGAGGGTGGATTTTTCCTTTGGAAAAATCCATGAGGGTGGATTTTGCCATTTCTTCTCTTTGCTTTAATTATGCATTTGTGTGATTTTTAAATGCTTTTCTTTTGCATGTTAATTGTTATGACTTGATTTTTATTGCATATTAAAGTGTGAATAATTATGTTATGCTATAGTTGCAATTATGTGACATTTTATATATGAACATGAATCATGACTTCATGCCAATCATAATCATACGCCGTGCGTCTATTTGGTTCATTCTTGTGTCTAAGTCTTATTTTGTATTCAGTTTGTTCAGGTACACCCGGGGTGGTGTTTTGTTGGCTGTGTTGATTCCGGGGTGGATCGTTTGTTGTGTCTTTGGCCTCTTCGGTGTCAGGTGAGGTTAGGATATAGTTACACCTTATTGCAATGTGCTTGGTTTTGATTGCATGTGATTAAATAAGCCTTATATGTATGTAAATAAGTGTGAAATATGTAATTGTTGAATATGCCTCGAGTTTGCAAGTATGTTAAGCAATGTACGAGCCTATGTATGCTTGGTTTGGAATGATTTGTTATGATTTGCCACGTGAAGCTATGCTTCCGACCGTATACTTCTCATGAGCCATGTTTGGCAAGGACCGAGTGGATTGAAACGGATAGTGGTTTGTATACGTATATATGTATAAGTTATGTCTGTCTGTCTCTGTTGTAGCGGGTTATGATATGATATGTGTTTGTTGGGCCCCGGAGCTATGGGTAAGGAACCCTCGGGACGGCATAGGGCCGTCGAGGTTAAGCCTGTGCATAGTCTCCATCTGTCTGCAGAGGATCACCCCTGAACTCACCAGGAGGTTTGGTGAGGGAAGGAATCCTGAGGGTTTGAGTACTCGCAAGGTGCTCCCCTCGTTTGTCTGGATGGTTTGGGCGTATACACCCTTCCATCACCCGGAGTTGAGGATGATATGATATGATTTGATATGTATGTAAGTTTTCTGTTTTGATTCTGATATGATATGTTATGAGGAGATTGGGGAAGTCAGAGCTCGTACCCGCCGAGTTCTATATGATATGATATGTATGTTCTGTTAAGGTTTATGAAACGGGGATAGATTCTAAGTTAAATAAAAAGGGAGTTTTATAAGATAAGCTAAGTTTTGAATATGTATAGATTTAATAAGTTTTGCTAGTTTGTTCGGTAAGTTAATTGGTTTGTTTGATTTGCTAAGTAAGCCCTTTATATATATGTATATCACGGGAAATGATTTAGTGTGCAAAAACTGTCCCCGCGTTCATGAACATTATGAGTTTGATATGTGCTGTGCTCTTATATATATAGTGTGAGTGCGTTAACCCCTCACTCAGTCGAGTTAAGACTGACCCCTCCCCTTTTACCTTTAGTTTGCAGGTTTTGCTTGGAGTTCGTGCTAGGCGGAGTGTGTCTGTCTTTTGGAGTCTGTTCCATGTCTTTGTCTAGTAGGTGGTCTTGCATCCACATTTCTTTAATTCGGTTATGTATAAGATATGTTTGTTTATGCTATTCGGATTTTATTTATGTATATTATTTGAGATTCGGGATTAGGTATTTATGCTAGTTGAACCCGTCAACTGTTCATGAATGTCTGTTTATTGCATGGCTTGTTTCGCTTCCGCATTCTCGTTTTGGTGTGAGTTTTGCTTTCAGGGTCTAAGTTCCGCCTAGCCTAGGTGTGAGTTTGTCAGTCTCCCGTTCGCCACTGTTTGGTTCATGTACGGACTCTCCATTTCGTATGTGGATCGGACTTTGGTGCGGGGGATGTGGTGACCCACCGTGCGGGTGCTACATCCTTAAGTGGTATCAGAGCCCCAGGTTGAAAAACCGGGGTTCTGTGTCGGGTCGTGTCTGTCTAAGTCGAACGGCATAGGACAACTTGATTATGTGTGCATTTGCATCTTGATTTGATAAGCTATGTATGTGAAATTTCAATATTTTGTTGAATTTATATTACGTGATGCATTGCATTTCTTTGATGCTCTACTGGATTTACTACGTGACATGAGCACTTACTAATGAACATGCATATACCTATATTGTAGTTGTAGAGAATTTCAGGGTACTTCCTATCAACAACACTGCGGTCAACCTTCTCATTAAAATCAGGGATATTAAGGACAATCTTCTACCCCAGTACTAGTAATGAATCCGAGGGCTATGATGTACCAAGAATTCTTAGCGTTCAAGCCTCCCCAATTTCGAGAAGGAAATGATGTAAAGGCCGAAGATTGGATTTCGGAACTGGAGGGTATTTTTGAAATATGGCCACGCAACTCTCAAGATATGGCTCTCCTTGCTATATTTCTTTTGCAAGGACAAGCAAGACAGTGGTGGAAAAGGGTTGCTCAACAACTAGAGACTACGAACGAAGAGTTGACTTGGGATGTATTTATTCGAGAATTCAGAAAGAGGTTTGCACCGGTTATTTTACAAGAGCGAAGACTTGAAGAATTCCTCAATCTGAAACAAGGAGATAGATCCGTTGTGGAATACATGGAAGAATTCGAAAGGTTGGGCTTATATGTGCCTCACATTATGGGTAACGATCAGATGAAGGCCAAATACTTCATGGAAGGTCTTCGGGATGAATTCAAGGAAGCCCTAGCTGCAAAGGATACGACTACGTGGGATAAAGCCACGAAGAAAGTTTTAAGAGTCGAAACTTGGATCATGATAAAGGATAAGGAAGAAGAGGTATCGGGGTCTAAGGTCAAGTCGGGTTTATGCTCAAGCTTACAAGTAGAAGGAGAATCTCCTCAACATGGAACTCGGGCCAAAAGAATTCGGGGAAAGAAACACAAGACCGGGAATACTTCAAGGCTGGGGAAAAGGCCCCAGTTATGTGCTTATTGTGGAGGAACCACTCATACCTACGAAGCTTGTTGGGACAGATTGAAGAGGTGCTACATTTGCGGGTCAACAGAGCACAAGATTTCCGAGTGTGATCGACCGAGAGCTAACAAGCAAAAGGCACGGGATCAACGACTTCAAATTGGAAACCAACGAAAACCTGAAAGTTGAGGTAATTGCATTAATGGCACGGGCATTCATCCTCCATTTTAAATATGTCAATTATTTATTTTGTGCCGTAATTGTTAATTGTCATTAATTGTTATCCATTATTAATTGTTGTTAATTGTTGATGCCATTATGTGCCTAAGTGATGATTAAGTGATGCATCTCATTCGCACTTTGACTCAACATGCATATTTAGTGTTTTATTTTAGGATATTCCTTCATTCAAGTTACCAAGTTGTGTTCAATGGGATTTGGAAGAGATGGGTTGGATAGGGAACAAAAATTAAGGATTTCTTTTGGAGATCGGGTTGAGTTTATGGAGACATGGAAAAAAAAAAAAAAAAAAATGATAAAGTAGAATGATTTGAGAGGTCCCGGTACCAAGTTGAAGAATTTAGGAATTGGGGTATATTTTGAAGAGAATTAAAGATCCGAGATAGCTTATTTCACCCAGCAAGGCATGATTTGTTTTGGAATTCGGATTTTAGAATAATGAAGGAAGTTAATTCTTGAAAGTAATTAGAAGAAGACATCAAGATTCTCTATCGAGGGAATTTAAACAAGAATAACAAAGGCTAGAACAAGAATTGAATTGGGAGTTGGGAACGGATCTAATCAACTGCAGTTTCAGGATATGGTGACCGCTTTCCATTTAACCATGTCCTGAAGAGAAGAATTTGCTAGGAAATTCTAATCGAGCCTTGATTGAACTTTAAGAGAAGGAAATTAAAGCATAGTAGAAGGTATGGGTTCGGGAGAGACTACGGAACATATTACTACGGGAATTGGGTTATGGGATTCGCTTCATTGAGTGGAATAAATCACACAAGAAATTACCTCAGGATTTCCAAAGAAAATCAATAGCATTAATCAAGGGACGACGCACTTCCTTATATATTCAAGAGAAGGGTGCTAAGGTGAGGAGTTCGACACCAAATTTGAAGAACACTTATTGGGAAGGAACTAAGATTTCGAGGCAAGACAATTATTGGAAATTCCACAATACACAAATGGAAGAAGAATTCGGGCCATGAGATTTAAAATAAATTATGGAGCACATCAGATCTGCGGGTGAATTATAATGATTAATCAGTTTAAGGAATTCATATATATTGGAGAAACAAGGATAGTTAAGAGTGAAGGATTAAATTCGAAGAACTAGCAAGGATAATTGTCAACCGTGGGATGAAGATTGACTTGATATTTGAAGTGTAAGAGATACCGGGGAATTTCAAGATACAGTCATGAGCAAGGAAAATTGGATTAGAGTTATTTGAGCTAAACAACAACTGTGGGATAAAGATCTGGGTGATATTCGAAGCTCGAGACGTTGGGAATTTCAGAGCATAACCTGGAACCAAGAAATTCTGGCGTCGATCAAATCATCACTAAAGATAAGATTCCAACGCTTCGGTGAACGGTACATTAAAACATACATACCACGTGCATCATCCCTCTTTTGTTTTGCTTTGCTTCGGGTGTGTGAGTTGTGAGTTGTTGGTTACCCTCTGGGTGACTTGAGTGTGCGAGTGTTGTTGTTTTACGGTAGGTTGAGGGTCGTGCTTTGCAACGGTCTACTCCACAAGTTCTCAAAGTTCACGTTTGAGGTGATCAACGTTCGAATGTCAACTTCGAACCACAGGTTGAAGGCCCTTCTTGGGTGGAGAGCGAGTGGTTTGAGTTCTTTAACAACTCCACTCGTGGTCCCGGATTGTGGGTTGGTTCGGATTGATTCAAGCGGTGGGAGTTGAATCACTTGTGAGCCTTCTATCGTACGAAAAGTCTGAACTACTCCTAGTCGGGATCAAGTTCGTGTGAAGCTGGAAGTGTGGATCGAACCCCCTTCGTGCTTGGAAGACCTTTCTCGGGCTAACCCTTGACGGAGTGTCGCGAGCCCTGAACTTGGGTGAATACGAGGGAGTTGCTCGTAGTTTTGTTACGAGCGGTAGAACCTGGGGGCCAGGTTCTCTTAAGGGGGGGAGATTGTGACGCCCCGTCTCTTCGGCATTCCAGGTACGGCGTCACGAGAGAGTTTATTTCAGTATTTTGTGAATTATGTGATTTAGCATGCTTACGTGTCAACGTGGGATTTAATTTAATTATGTGTGTTTTAGAATTTAATTAAATTGTACTTGGACTCAATTGTCCAATATTTGCAATTTAGGGACCTAATTATAATTAGGACGTTTGAGCCTTCGGGGCTATTTGAGCTCGGGAATTCGAATTCGAATTCCGACCCTATCATTGAGTTCGTTTCGATGATTCGGATTCAATGAATTACCCTTTTTATTTCTAAAGCCATTTGATAGCCCTATCGTTTTTAATCCGATCCGTTTGAACCTACCCGTTTTAACCGACCCATTTGCCCGGCCCTAAAAAGGGCCAAGCCTTTCCTTCTCTCCCACTTTGATCGATCAGCAGCAAGGAAGAGAGGAAAAGAGATGCATTCTCACCATTTTTGGCCAAGAAGCCTTGAGCTCGGGTTTGGGAGATCCAACCGTCCGATCAACGACCTAAGGTAAGATTTGTGACCCTTTCGTTACATGCTTTACTTTAATATCTCTTTCGTGCCTCGGATTTGTGCCTACGTGCTTTGTTGGGGAGATGATGAATAGTAACCGGGGTGTGAGTTTTGTGTGATCTAGGCCGTTTTACGGGTTCTAATGTGGAAATATGTGTTCCATATGTTATATGTGCTTTATTGTGTTAATTTTGCATGATTTTATGGTTGTTTGTGGTTGTGTTTGTGTGTTGGTGGTGTTTCCCGACGCCATTGCTGTTTCTGCTCTGTTTTTTTCGAGCAGGACGGTCCGGAACGGCCGTTTCCGTTTTGGCCTTGGGGCCGGAACGGCCCTTCCCATCCGCGTATGGGAACGGCCGTTCCCGTTTTGTTCTTTGGGTGGGAACGGCCCTTCCCGGGCTGGCGTCTGTGCCGAGAGTGGGAACGACCGTTCCCAGTTTGTGCTGGGAGCGGGAACGGCCGTTCCCATGGCCGGTCCTTTGCGCTACTGGATCAAATCCGCGGGGGTGGATTTTTCCTTTTGGAAAAATCCGCGGGGGTGGATTTGAGGCAGTAGGTTTGGAAAAATCCATGAGGGTGGATTTTTCCTTTGGAAAAATCCATGAGGGTGGATTTTGCCATTTCTTCTCTTTGCTTTAATTATGCATTTGTGTGATTTTTAAATGCTTTTCTTTTGCATGTTAATTGTTATGACTTGATTTTTATTGCATATTAAAGTGTGAATAATTATGTTATGCTATAGTTGCAATTATGTGACATTTTATATATGAACATGAATCATGACTTCATGCCAATCATAATCATACGCCGTGCGTCTATTTGGTTCATTCTTGTGTCTAAGTCTTATTTTGTATTCAGTTTGTTCAGGTACACCCGGGGTGGTGTTTTGTTGGCTGTGTTGATTCCGGGGTGGATCGTTTGTTGTGTCTTTGGCCTCTTCGGTGTCAGGTGAGGTTAGGATATAGTTACACCTTATTGCAATGTGCTTGGTTTTGATTGCATGTGATTAAATAAGCCTTATATGTATGTAAATAAGTGTGAAATATGTAATTGTTGAATATGCCTCGAGTTTGCAAGTATGTTAAGCAATGTACGAGCCTATGTATGCTTGGTTTGGAATGATTTGTTATGATTTGCCACGTGAAGCTATGCTTCCGACCGTATACTTCTCATGAGCCATGTTTGGCAAGGACCGAGTGGATTGAAACGGATAGTGGTTTGTATACGTATATATGTATAAGTTATGTCTGTCTGTCTCTGTTGTAGCGGGTTATGATATGATATGTGTTTGTTGGGCCCCGGAGCTATGGGTAAGGAACCCTCGGGACGGCATAGGGCCGTCGAGGTTAAGCCTGTGCATAGTCTCCATCTGTCTGCAGAGGATCACCCCTGAACTCACCAGGAGGTTTGGTGAGGGAAGGAATCCTGAGGGTTTGAGTACTCGCAAGGTGCTCCCCTCGTTTGTCTGGATGGTTTGGGCGTATACACCCTTCCATCACCCGGAGTTGAGGATGATATGATATGATTTGATATGTATGTAAGTTTTCTGTTTTGATTCTGATATGATATGTTATGAGGAGATTGGGGAAGTCAGAGCTCGTACCCGCCGAGTTCTATATGATATGATATGTATGTTCTGTTAAGGTTTATGAAACGGGGATAGATTCTAAGTTAAATAAAAAGGGAGTTTTATAAGATAAGCTAAGTTTTGAATATGTATAGATTTAATAAGTTTTGCTAGTTTGTTCGGTAAGTTAATTGGTTTGTTTGATTTGCTAAGTAAGCCCTTTATATATATGTATATCACGGGAAATGATTTAGTGTGCAAAAACTGTCCCCGCGTTCATGAACATTATGAGTTTGATATGTGCTGTGCTCTTATATATATAGTGTGAGTGCGTTAACCCCTCACTCAGTCGAGTTAAGACTGACCCCTCCCCTTTTACCTTTAGTTTGCAGGTTTTGCTTGGAGTTCGTGCTAGGCGGAGTGTGTCTGTCTTTTGGAGTCTGTTCCATGTCTTTGTCTAGTAGGTGGTCTTGCATCCACATTTCTTTAATTCGGTTATGTATAAGATATGTTTGTTTATGCTATTCGGATTTTATTTATGTATATTATTTGAGATTCGGGATTAGGTATTTATGCTAGTTGAACCCGTCAACTGTTCATGAATGTCTGTTTATTGCATGGCTTGTTTCGCTTCCGCATTCTCGTTTTGGTGTGAGTTTTGCTTTCAGGGTCTAAGTTCCGCCTAGCCTAGGTGTGAGTTTGTCAGTCTCCCGTTCGCCACTGTTTGGTTCATGTACGGACTCTCCATTTCGTATGTGGATCGGACTTTGGTGCGGGGGATGTGGTGACCCACCGTGCGGGTGCTACAAATCATAACAGGGAGTGTATAAAAATAAATAAATTCTCAATTCCAGAACACGCAGTGGATCTGGTCAATCCTCAACTTCAGAACGAACAGTGGCCAAGCATGAACCATAGGCGCATGGGTTATATCTTCTCTTCTTGACACATAATGAGATTACTGACCAGAATTAATATAGTGTTAATACAGAACATAATAAATTAAAAATTCCATACATTCTCTTCGATGATGCCTGCTTCCCACCTACATTCTTATCTCAACAATGTTGAGTTTAAGTTCATGCAGTTGAATCATAGTTGGAATCTGCCCGTCGCGCCGCAAACTAACCCACAAACCTTTTTTATGGGGTGCGAGGTATTGTAGCACATACGTATCAGAGTTGAAGTCTGACCATTCTTTACTAATTTACGCGTGAATCTCCTATACAGACGTGTCCGCCGAATTGGAAATACCATAATTTCGTCGTTAAACCAACAACTTCCTAGGATTTCCTTGTCTTGAGCTTCATCACCGGCCAAAGCCATCTTCAGAATACCAATTTGAATTATCAGTTTACAGAGGATCAACAATTCGATTCGATACAAATTATCAGCAATTCAATTTGATACAAATTATCAGTGAATTATACTATATAATTGACATAATTAACATTCAAATAACGGCAAGAATACATTCAATTAACATTCATACGCGGAGAATACCTTAGAGCATCACATGAAATATGGTACGATGACTAAATCGATTATCATTGCTGCCGCTTATCAATATCTTGCTGTCTTCGTTGCTGTTGCCACCACCTACTTTATCCTGCAGTCGTCGCCGTTAGCTCTCGTTGCCGACGAAGTGAAAATATGATTATATTCTTACAAAAATGAGATAAATCTTTCCCAAATTGAGAATCGATAGAGGACCAAACAGACTTTTCAGGATCAGGGGTTAGAAAAAATAACTTGTGTATTGATAACCTAAAAAATAAACTAGGGATTTAGAATAGCTTTTGAGATATTTGATACTCCTAAATAACTGTCCCTATTTAATATTCCACCAAAAAGAAAAAATAAAATATTAAAGGCAAATTAGACTAAGTGACTGCGTTCAACCCATTCTGATCTCAGAACTGTCCTTATTTCTCTCTCATCCTCTACAAGTCAAAACAGTGTTGCTGGCCATTCACGTCTGCCACCCACCCTACCCACCCACCCCTCCAGCTACAAGTCTACGGACGAGAGCTTATTCATTTAGCTTGTATATAACTGCTGTATCTACGCGCTCTCATTTGCATTTATATTCACATTGTTCTCCACCGAGAGACTTGATTTTTGACAAGGTTTGGATATGGCGAAGAAGCAGAGGTACATCGTGGAAGTGGAGCCTTGCAAGCCTGCGGCGGAGGGGAGGCCGTCGATCGGGCCGGTTTATCGGAGTATTTTTGCGAAGGATAGTTTTCCGGAGCCGATTCCTGGACTGGATAGCTGTTGGGATATTTTCCGGTTTGTTTGTTTCTCTTTTGCTTTTGCTGTTGTGCTAATGGTTGAATTTGATGGCATTATTTTGTTGGAGGCTTTGGTCGTAGAGGAGCGGTTGATGCCTGCCTGGTTTTGTGTGATCCTGAACTTGTGGTTATTATGCTTTGTTTGAAAGTGGAACTCCACGTTTGTGTTGAGAGTTTAGGAATGATTAGTTTCTAGAGAGCGCGTGGAGGTCTTATTAGTGAAGTGAATCAGATCAGAGTAAGAGGCGTGACAATCGAAGCTTTATTTTTTATTTTTTTTTATTTTTCTGATTAAGGCTGAAGCTGTGAGATTGAAACCAGGGGGCGGGAGCCTGGCTGGTGGAGATTGTTCCGTTATTTTGTTTTGTATTTTTCTTATAAAGGATAAATATTTTTTTGCCATCCAAACAAATTTTCATTGCAAACTGTCATCCAATCTTTGTATTTGTGACAAAACGCCATCTAAACCATTTATTTTAGGTGATTTTGGGAAAAAAAATTGACACATGTCATTTTCCTATAACATACACTTCCTATAACATACACGTCACACCAAACCATTTTCAGATAGCGTTTTGTCACAAATGCAAAGATTGGATGACGCTTTGCGATGAAAGTTTATTTGGATGGTAAATTGCAAAAATGGGCATAGTTCAGATGACAAAAAATATTTATTCCTTCTTCTAATAAAGATTGGAGGCTTCTTGGACATATTCATGTCATGTTTGCGCATAATTTATTCCTATGTGTATCTGGAGAATATTTTTGGTAAGAACGAAGTAGAAGACCGAGGAAGATGCTCGAGAGTTTTTTATCTAGGCTTGTGGTGGACTTGATAGGCTATTACTTGAAGAGGCTCAAACAGATGGAATTCTACCTAAATACTAGCATTAAGCTCACTCAAGAAACGATGAGTAATAAAACACATCTATATATACTACTTTTGGCTGATGATTGAAGTGCAAGTAAAGTTTACTCGAGGTTTCAGTTATGAGAACTTGGATTAGATGGTTTCAAGTGTATATATATATATATATAAAATAAGGAAAATCATTTAACTAAAGAGAAGATTAAAATTAAAGTTTGATGTAATTTAGGAAAGTACATTAGATGGTGGATTGTTTCCTGAATTTTGGTACTTTTAATGCTAGTGAATACTGGACCTAACTCTTCCTTTAACAGGCTATCAGTAGAAAAATATCCCAATAACCCAATGCTTGGCCGTCGTGAGATTGTCGATGGGAAGGTATGTTATTTTGTAATGGATGACAGTTCATGCATACATTTGCAGAACTTCAATACTATTCTATTATGTCTTTTCTACTTTGTTTCCTTTCATGGATTCTTTGGCCAATTGCCCTTTTTCTGTGCCTCACAGGCCGGTAAATACTTATGGATGACATACAAAGAAGTATATGATATAGTGCTGAAAGTTGGTAATGCCATCCGCAGCTGTGGCATTGAGGAAGTAAGTACCATTAGACTCGCTCTTGAAATTTATTTTTTGCTTGTCAACTTTATTTTTTAACCGAGACAAGAACATCTCAAATCTTGAGTCTGCTAGAAGTGTGTCACTCTGTTGTATATTGTTTCAAGTTCGTTAGGACCTATGAGGTCAGTTGCCTTGATTCATTGTCATTGAATATAAGTATCTAACTTATAACTTGTATATTGATGAAGCATGGCGCAATTTGTATTCGGTTTTCAACTTTGTGTAATTGCTCTATACTGATCCTTCTAGGTTCTGTTCATTATGGTTTTCCGGCACTTTGAAGTTGTGGCCTTGTATTCATTTTTGGTTTAAATAATGCTTTTTCATCTTGCACCTTTTTAAACCGACCAAAATGTCAGGGAGGACGATGTGGAATTTATGGTGCTAATTCTGCTGAGTGGATTATGAGCATGGAGGTACTTCAGTAATTTTAATTCCTTCTTTCTTCCTTATACATTTTTTAAGCTGTTTTTGTGAGTACATACATGCCAGTGAGTGGATTGCTCCTTTAGGCTCATTATTATTTGATAATGTCCCAACGAAGAGGTAAAACGTTGAAGTAACTCAATACCATCAAATTTGTATCTTCTCCTCTTTACCTTCTCTCCAGTTTGTAATTAGATATTGACCTAGATATATCAAGATTGTTTGAAGAAACTCTACGACTCAAAGAAAACTGCTGTAGCACGTGATGCAGGATTTCTAGGCACCCTTCTCATGTAAAATTTACTCTTCTTATTATAGTTGTCTATATAGTTATTCTCCCCAATCATAATCGGGTTTCATTTTGTTTGTTATGCTTACACCTTTGGGTGGTTCTACTTTTGTCATCTTAACGGCTAATACCAGTATCATCTCATTTATGTCTCCTTATATATTCTGTTTTCTTTAAAGGCTTAGAAACTCTTGGTAACTTCTCCACAACAAAAGGGTTTCTGGGTGAGATAGCACGTGCCAGAATTAGGAATAGTTAAGATAAACAATAAAAATCAGAGCATTCTATTCCTCTCATTTGTTTACTTTCTGGCTCTAAATACTCTCCCCCACTTATTCTTGTATTCTTGACTTCTAGTTACTTCTGGGGCCTTAAAGGGAGACATCAATTGCTGTGTTTCTAGAAACATTTGAAATAGGTTTTCTGAGCTGATCCTAATATTATACAAAATTGATGCAGGCATGTAATGCTCATGGACTCTATTGTGTTCCATTATATGACACCTTAGGTAAGTATGTTTCCCTTTGACATGTTTTATATAGATCACTGCCTCTCTCTGTAGAGAGACTACTCACAAGCCTATCGGGATTTGCCGTGTGCTGTATGAATTTGTTAAGTTCCAGCACAAAAGTATTTTCTGGGCTTAATTCTTCGCATATGGCTGGTTCAGGTGCTGGGGCCGTCGAATTCATCATATGCCATGCTGAAGTTGCACTTGCTTTTGTTGAAGAGAAAAAAATTTCAGAGGTATAATTATTACATCATAATGATTAGAAGTTTCTTGAGTTTTTCATATATATTGTAAACTTTATCAACTATGTTTGTATAACAGATATTATGGAATAGTATTTATTTAAAATTGTACCCAAAAAAAAAAAAAAAAAAATTTATTTAAAAATATCTCCTCTTACATCAGCTCTCACCTTTTGGTCGTACTAGGAATCTAGGATTCTGGTTTACAACCTTTACCTGTTTAACTTGGTGGAAATGTTAGTGTAGGTGTCCAATAGTGACATGGTTCGAAAACAATTAACTTGTGCTAAACTTTACCTTTGGATTTGTAGCTTCTAAAAACATTTCCAAGTGCAGCACAGTACTTGAAAAGTAAGTACCTTCAAAATCCGATTTCTTTTTGAATTTTTATGTTGATCTTAATGACAATAATGAATCAACTGCTGGATTTTCAGCAATTGTAAGCTTTGGGAAAGTTACTTCTCAACAGAAGGAAGAAGTTGAAAAATATGGTGTGGCAATTTATTCTTGGGATGAATTTTTGTCATTGGTAAGCATTATAATTTGTGATATGTTTCTTGTGTGGTTAGAGATAAGGTTGGTGCACCTTATAATTGTGTTTTTGAGGACTAAAACTAGTCATAATTCAGTTTGCCCGTTCATGGTTCATGTTAAGTGGATACTGGGTTGGTGTGGATACTGGGCTGGTTCTCAATGTCATCCTATGCTTTTACATGTGCTGATATTTCTAATGGGTCATGTCCTTATCAGTTTCTTTTATCAATGAATGAATGAGTATTTCTCAAATCCATTTACGGCCTACCCGAGGGAAAATTTAGTAGATCCCCTTACCTAGTAATATATGCACTCATCATTTGTATGTATTTTGGATATACTGTTGCTTCTTCATTATCGCCTGATGATTATTGATTTCTACCAGTTGCCCTTTCAATTCATCCATGTGTTATACTGTAACTATCTCTGAAAATGTTGGAAGATCAATTACATATTTTGTATTTAGGTGCCCTTTGATTTCTTAACACACAGAGAGAGAGAGATGGTATGCTTAGCTAATTTATAACATTAGAGAGTTTGGCCCAATGTTTCACTTGACTTTATTTTATCGGTTATGATGTGTGATTTTAGTACCAATTGACAGAGAACTATTCTTTTATTTTCTGTGTCTCTTAGTGTTTAGTCAAGCATTTGTTATATTCTTTTGTTTCCTACTATGGATTTAATTTTAATTATGTTCCATTTAAATTGTGCAGGGGGAAAATAAACATTTTGATCTTCCACTGAAAAAGAAAACTGACATCTGCACAATAATGTATACTAGTGGAACTACTGGAGACCCCAAGGGAGTCATGATTTCCAACAATAGCATTGTTACTTTAATAGCTGGAGTAAAACGTCTGCTAGGGAGTGTCAATGAATCGGTGATTACATTTCTATCGATTATCTTTAACGTTCTTCAACTCAATGGATATTAGATTCCGACTATAGTAATTTTTATTAACAATGTGAGAGGCGCCATTGAAATGCTGAGTAAGAGTTGAAATTTCATTTTTCTCTATTTTGCAGTTGACGTGCAACGACGTGTACCTATCATATCTTCCTTTGGCGCACATCTTTGATCGTGTCATTGAAGAGTGTTTTATCAATCATGGAGCCTCAATTGGATTTTGGCGTGGGGTAAGAAGGGTTTGTTTATAAATTAAATTATTAAGCTTAAATTGCAAGATTAATATAATATTGTGTTTTCTTGTTTGCAGGATGTGAAGTTATTGGTTGAAGATATTGGAGAGCTTAAACCCACTGTATTCTGTGCAGTTCCTCGAGTTCTGGACAGAATTTATTCAGGTTGGTATCCCATTATGTACAATTTTTATACATGGTTAGCCTGTGGCATCATTTGAGATTGGTGTGTGGGCTGGTGTAGAGTATGTTGTCCCAATGGATCTTTCATGCCCATGTTAGATTACATATTTTTGTAAGTTGGTTACTTGTGATATTGAGATTTCTACTACCCATGTATTGGTAAAGTTTAGGGATGGCAATTGGGCCGGGTCTGGACCCGGACCCGCCCCGCCAGACCCGCTTCAGACCCGCCCCATCGGGTCCCGGGTCGGGTCTGGACCCAAAAAAATGGACCCACGAGTATCGGGTCCTTAACGGGTCTGGACCCGGACCCGCCCCGGACCCGCCCCTTAAATAAAAAAATAAAAAAAATTCCCTTGATAAATTTAATTTAATTCTTAAATTGTGCATTTAACATAAATAAACGGGTTCTTGTTTATTACGTTCCTTGTCAAAAATTTAATTTAATTGACATATGGTGAATAAAAAATGAAAGAAATATGAAGAGTGGGACTAAAGGTTGAATTTTGTATGGGATAATACAATACAACTTGTTTGGGTTCAAAGACCGTGAGAATGTGATATGTGAAAATTTTACCAAATTAATAACTCCACCAATACCAGAAATTTAGTTTAGCTTGGGAAAATAATAACCATTAAAAAAAACATTTTCCAAATTGCAGAGATTCTTTCTCTTAACTGTTTGTTCAATCTTTGGTATTTCCCGCTACTTCGTGTCACTCTATATCAAAACATTACAAATTGAAAAAGCCCAAATGAAATAAGTATAACAATACTTAATACAATTGTGAATTGCAGCCTCGTTTTATATAAATATGAAAAAGTTTACAAATTGAAACTATTATAGTATCAAAAATGGGTTAAATGTATCAAAAATGTATTAATCAGATAAAAAACAAATTAAACGGACCAAAAATTAATAAATGGGTCCAACGGTCCAATATTAGACCCGCCGGGTCTGGACCCATTGCCATCCCTAGTAAAGTTACACTGTTGCATCCCACTCTGTGAGGTCCACTCACAACATCATTAAATAATTACCATTTGGACTGTGGACTGTAATTTTAAAACTCTGGAGGCAGCAATGGGTTATCTGATGAGAGGAGTTGATTGTTTCTGCTATTTTTTGAACCTTTTGTTGTTTACTTGTTTGTTCTAAATTTATCTAATCACTGTTTCAGGTTTGCAACAGAAGATCTCTGCAGGGGGTTTCATTAAACAAACCATGTTCAATCTTGCTTACTCTTTGTAAGTTCATAACCAATTTGGCTTTAGTTTTCTAGGGGATAATTAGTGTAATTTATATAAAATTCTACTTATGGAGTATCTTTCCTGCTTGTTCCCTTCTCCTTGAGAAACCTAAACCTAAGAGATGGGAATTTTACGGCGTAATTTGTTAAATGGAAGTTCTTGCTTTAATTGTGATGATTAACTATATCATATTTAACGAGTATTCTGAGGCTCTAATGCAATGGTTTATTCTATTAACATAAAAGTTGTTAACTTTGCAGTTTCCATTGTTTAATACTTATGGGTCGAGCTTTTTTTTTTTTTTTTTCCTCAGAAAACTACGTAATATGAGGAAAGGGCGTAAACACTCAGAGGCTTCTCCACTCTGTGACAAAATTGTCTTCAGTAAGGTGATCTTCAATATTTTTGCTGTGGCTTTTCTGCATTACATGTGTCAAAAAATTTCTTGTAAGTATGACTCTTCTTGCATACACTTTTTAGGTAAAGCAAGGGTTAGGGGGCAATGTAAGACTTATTTTATCTGGAGCGGCACCTCTTGCCTCGCATGTAGAAGAGTATTTGAGAGTCGTTTCATGCTCATACGTTCTTCAGGGATATGGTACTTTTCCTTTACCCCATGAGTTTTATTCCCTACTTGGTTTCCATTTTTATTTATCTTTTGGGTTTTATTTTGCTCTCTCTTCAAATGAGCTAGTTCTATTATTGAAGATTTTGGGGTGGTGCCTAAAATCACCCTTGGTGTGCTGTTCTCTATGAAGATGTCAGCAGAAGTTTTTGTTGATCTGATTACAAATTTTTATTTTAGTTGCTACATATGTAGGAAATATTTGATGTTACACTCGTGTTTTCATAATTTAAATCTTCCTTTAATTGGTTTTTGATTCTTAACAACTAAGTAAAAATCCTCTCGCTCCCTCTCAGTTGTTATGTATATAGTTCGTGTAAAGAACCTTATAGTTTTATGTTCTCTGCTACTTATTGACTTTGTCCAATCTTGTATTTCTTTGATCAAGTCTACATGATCAAATTTTCACTTAAAGTTCATATATTGATGATGTAATAGTGTTTTTCCCCGCTTGATGTGATGGCTGACCTTTTGCAATGTCTTTCTATTTGCATGTAGGCTTGACAGAAACTTGTGCTGGTACATTTGTTTCGATACCGGATGAATTGAACATGCTTGGCACTGTGGGGCCTCCAGTACCGAATGTGGATGTTTGCCTCGAATCTGTTCCTGAAATGGGATATGATGCCCTTTCAGCTAAGCCACGTGGAGAGGTATGTGTAAGGGGGGATACTTTATTTTCTGGCTACTTCAAACGTGAAGACCTTACCAAAGAAGTTTTTATTGATGGCTGGTTCCATACAGGTTGGTCTCCCACTGGTCACATGGAGTTGATTTCAAGTCTCTTGCGTAATTGTTTGCATCCTAATTTTGTGAAACTTTTTTTGGCAGGGGATATTGGTGAATGGCAAGAAGATGGAAGCCTGAAAATTGTAGATCGTAAGAAGAACATTTTCAAACTCTCACAAGGAGAATATGTTGCAGTGGAGAACTTGGAAAATATCTATGGTCAAGTTCCTGCTATTGACTCGGTAAGCATGATTATAATTCATTGTTGATGTCAGACTGATAATAAAATATGCTAGGCAGTTTGAACATTCAGATTTTGTGCATGACATTGAGTTGCTATCTTGTTTCTTTTTCACCTTGATACACAGTGGAGAGTGGATTCTCTCTGTACTCTGTATAAGAAATTTCAAATGTGAATTCAGAGGATCTTCAGTTATGTTTGGGTTGAAGAATTTTGGTTTTGGGGAAGGATTTCAAATAACTTCATATTTGAATGGACTGTCAAATCCACCAGAAATACTCCAAAAAACAGCATAATGGTTGAGGGATTTGAAATCCAATATACTAGGAATTTATGCAAACAATCTCAATGGATTTGTAATGATGAATCTGAACTCTCCAAGCACAACCTTAGATTAAACATACTATGTTGTGAAACTCTCACTTCTCAGACCGGTGATATGCTGTCATACGATTTCAAAATGCATCATATTTTTCCAATTACAGATATGGGTGTACGGGAACAGCTTCGAGTCTTTCCTGGTTGCTATTATTAACCCAAACCAGCAAGCAGTGGAGCATTGGGCGCAGGAATGTGGTATATCTGGGGACTTCAACTCCCTCTGTGAAAATCCCAAAGTAAAGGAGTACTTCATTGGAGAGCTCTCGAGGATAGCAAAAGAAAAGAAGGTTTGTTTTGTGTCCTATTACCTGACTGTGCAAGTTCCTCTATGGGATTGTGCCATATATTGCAACCTACCTACTATTTTGATTTTTGGCAGTTGAAGGGCTTCGAGGTCATTAAAGCTGTGCACCTTGATCCTGTCCCATTTGACATGGAACGAGACCTCATCACTCCTACATTCAAGAAGAAAAGACCACAGTTGCTTAAGTACTACCAGGTAATATGTCCTTGACCCCACAAGTACATTAGACCTTTTTCTACCCAAATGACACAGCTACACTATATTTGAATTATTTATCTTAATCTTCCACATGATTTTCCATCACTCGTGTGAATTAAGCATGCATAACTTCTGGTTTAGGGTGTAATTTTTTTGTTCTTTCAAAACCTTGTAGTGATGAAATTTTTATCCAAATTATAATCTCTACTTTCAATTCAAGTATTGAAAGTTTCCTTGTGTTGCCCAGGCGTATAAATAGTGTAACGCCTTGATTTGTTACAACCATCTTTACCTGTTCTCCGTGTTTTTATGCAGAGTGTCATCGACAACATGTACAAGGGTGGTAAATAAGCAACCTACATACAGCTACTTACTTTCTTCAAACAATGGAAAAATGATCTGCCTTAATGAAAAAAGCTGATGGTAAGGTTTTATTAAGATACTTCAGAGAATAGTGAAGAAAAATGATGGATTTTGGACTGTATATATGGTTATTCCCTGAACTTGGTGGTGGTATTTAGGGATACAATGTAACTACATCTGCACCATTTCTTTATTTGTCTAAATTATGTACTCATTTGAAGCCAATAACTACTTGGATTGTGGTTGTTCGGTCGATTTCATTTAAGGATGATAATGTACATCTATAGATCTACTTTGATCCTCTGTTTTGGTGATATTTTCTTGCGTTGTATTGTATCTCGAAACTTTTCATTTGAACTTGACAACGCTTTCTGGAGTCGTAAAAACTTCTACCCATTCTGTTTCCATGCCATTCATGATAAGTGCACCTCTTCGACCAGTCTCTAAAGTATCTATTCCTACGGGAAGATAAGTTTGGATGACTGGGATCATGTAATTGTAACTAGAACAAGCTATGTAAATGCAGTTGGTAAGTTGGAAACGATACTCTTAATTCAGATAGTTATACTGCCTTATTTACTTTATAGTTACTATGAATATTTTACACTCAAATTATTATATTATGTATGTATAATTGATCTAAAATACTGAAAAAGTTAAAGCTACACTGAAAAAGTTAAAGCTACACAAACACAAACTCAGTGCAGTCTCAAATAATCTTAGTACCAAATCTTTTTTTTTCTAAAATGAGAACTTATTCAGGACAAATGGACGATGAACAAAAAAAAAACGTAATTTCACTGCAAAATGTATAACCATTTCATCTAAGGTAACATATGGCTTTTAGATGCTCCAACCCTACAGTAAAGTTCTAGGTATTGTGTTTTCCGAAGGGTCGTCAGTCATGACGAAGCTTTTCGCTTGTGCTCTCCTATTGAGTTGAGAAGCTTGAACCGAATTCGAGCTTAAAGTCCCATTAGTTTGAGATGAACTAAATCCGCTTGCACCTGTAATTTGGAGGCACTCAAGTTTTAACCTCGACCTAGCTTTAATCTGCATACTCTTATGTTTTCATTCAGCTTCAACTGAGAGGGGAAGTGCCAAATTCATAAGAATTTGAAATACCAAATATAATACATAAATGAATAAAAAGACCGCAAATTGTAATCTAATTAACAGATCATTGATCAGGTATTTTCCGTCATTGAAATATCACACATACAAAAAGCAGCCCTGGTTTTTACACAAGGAGTGCATCCGTCACAGTTTACAAAATTGTTGCCGGATCACTTCTCTTAGACAACTTCGAAATGCAACAGATTGTACAAGTAATACAAATCTTACATGAACTCTGACATTTATACAAGTACGGAAAGTTTTTGAGACCATCACATATATTATCATAAGTAAACATATATTATCATAAGTAAAGCACCAGGAGTTAGATTCAGTGCTTTTAGGACACATCAAGATCCCGTGTTACCTTCATGAGAGGAAGTTGTAAATGCCGTCGAAGAAAATTGCATAGATAATAATTCTTCCCTGCTATATTTTAATCTTTGATCTGCAAGGACATCAATAGCAAATTGTTAAGATAGGATCATCATTGACGAAAACTTTAATTTTATAAAGTTCATATGGCTCACCCAGAAAAACCTCGACACATCTAACAGGAGACATGGACACCTTGCCTGTAGACCTATGCTTGGATTGCGGAGTCTTCGTATTTACTCGTGATGGAGATGAAAAAGGGAAGTTCTTCCTATCAAGTGCCGGAACAAGCTCATGCCTGACTTCAATATTAGGATGCTTATGGCAGAAATGCAAGAGATCATCTTTGGTCAAAAGCCAACAGCCCCTGAGATCAAGCACTTCCAAGGCTTCGGGTGGTACGAAACCATTCAGCCCTTTATCAGTCAGCACAGCATCACGAACACCGAGAAATGTCAACTTTTGAGCAGACGAGATGTGATATAAACATTCATCTGTAAGAGAGACGCTTCTCAGAGATAAATAACTCAATTTGCTCAAGTTTGTCAGATGGAACAGAGCCGCATCTTTAACACGTATTTCCTCCAACTCCAACCTTTCCAGTTGACTTAGATTTTTCAGAGTGGAAAATGATGGGATCTCATCAGGGACACTGTCTTCCTGGTGAATTAGACCTGGTGAAACAGAAAAATCACTTTTTAAGATTAGGTTTGTGAAAGCCGAAAATGAGAGGAAAATAGGAAATCAAAGAAGAAGAGAACCTTTCACATTTGTCCTGTTCAGGTTGACGTGCTTGATAGAAGGCATCATGCTAATATATTTGAGGGCCGTATCGTTGACGGGTGTGCCAGACAATAATATGGTCTCAAGTTTAGGAACATGCCCAGCTAATACTCCAATTCCATCAGAACTAACTTTTGTACAGTTCAGATTCAAATATCTTAAATTTGCTCCGATATATGCAATGTGCTCAACTGAATCATCAAGCAATGAACTGTCACTTAGGTTCAAGTCTGTCAGTGCATTCATAGAACGCAGAAAGCTGAAGGACTGAAGGGAGGAGTATGATAAATCCAAGAAACAAAGTCTAGTCGTTTCAACATATTGGAAGGCTTCAGAAATATCAGTAATTATTGCTCCAGATAGTATAATCTTCTCCATACTAGCTTTATGACCTTCCCCCTCAAACAGAGAAAGTACGGTGCAGTTACTCATGTTTAGGTATGCAAGAGAGGACAGATTCGGCAACTTTGTTACTCTGGTCCAAGCTAGATTTAAGAAACTCAAGCTTGGGAACATCTTGAGAAGAGCTGCTCCTGCATTAGATACTTCACTCCCCCAGAGGTCTAAATGTTGCAATTTAGTGAGTACCTAAAACATTTAAAATAATATCTGTCAGCTTTTCTTTTTTTGTTTGGGGGGCAAGAAAAAAGAGACAATTTTTACACCTGAAGAGAAGTCAGGGTTGAATCGGTGATAGGTAGACCTCCCAGGTCCAACATCAACAAGCTAGTTAACGAAGCCAGAACTGTGACACCATCTGCAGTAACACTTGTTTCAGAAATGCATAACTTCTCCAGGGCTGGAATTGATAATAGATGTTTAATGCCAGCATCTGTTATCTTAGAGCATCTTGAGAGGTCTAACTCCTTTAAATTCGTAAGGCCTGAAAAAAGCAATCACTTATATAACTAAAATGATTAACTATGAACAACATGAACTTACAGCAGATTTAGTAAACTGTATAAAGCACAGTTCACATAGATCTATACTTGCTAACCACCAGTTCAAGACTTGAGATAATATACATTTTAATTGCACTAATTCAGAGTAACAATTGAAAAGAACTCTCTTTTTAATTATATGCCTCTTGAACATAGGATATAAATGTGCCCTTAGACACTAACAGAGGGAACTGATGCAATCAAGGGGCGTGAAATACTTCTAGCTGCTTCTAGTTCATTGTCAGATCCCACAAGACAACTTAAGCAAACAAAAACTGAAGCAATGAAACAGGGAAAAGAAACAACAAAAACAAGACGCGCAAAGAACATGTTGCTGTACCCTGAGGAAAATCATTCCTTATTTTGGATCAAGGCAAGAGAATACACATCTATCCATAACATGAGAAATAAAGTAAATATTGCATTGTATGAAGACCTGTTATACTCCAAAGAGCTGAATTATTAATTCTATGGCAATCCGCCAGAATCAATGAACGCAAGTACCGGAATGCCCCCAAGTATGCCATCCATTCTGCATCCACACCGCTCTCACCTCTCAAATCAATTTCCTCGACACTGTATTTGAAAACTCTGAGGAATAACATACAAATGAAGATATCAATACAATGTATAACTGCATTGAAGAAGCAATGCAGCCAATCTGTCATAATGTACATAACAAAAACACACACATCCACGGTCCATACGATAGTATTATTCAATAATTGCTAAAAATGTCATTAATCAAACCAACCAAATCCATAACTTAACACAGCTCAAAATGCATTCCACTCCTATACTGAAAACTCGCATAATTCCTAAACAAAAAGATCTAAGATTGCGCCAGTTTGTTTAGCATTCCACACCACCTAACCAAGCAGGCATATGTCATAGTTGCAAAATCCATAAAATTGAGCAAATGATCATGCTCACAGCTCAAATAAAGTAAATTCCTAGGTTAATTATGAAGACACATACTCGAGCAGAGAGGGAAAAAGTAGGCGGCGGCGCAGGAGGTGGCGGAGGAGAGCCTCGGCGAGATGAGATGGCAGGATTTCAAGAGTCCTCCGCTGCCTCCGCCACTTTTCCACGGCGGCGGTAGATTCAGTGGCAGCCTCGATGCACATACGCACCAACAAACTCTCCATTGATTTCAGAATCCGGGATGATGAGCAGAGGGAGAAAGTGATGGAGAAATCGTGATTGAGATAGAATTGAAGAGGAATATTTGACTTTCAATACTTGATAATTGAATCCCCAATATAATATAGAGAAAAAGAATGGATTATTACTTGCCGATCAAGGGCAAATGAACTTGTCCAGTCTGCCAACACCTCTTTCTTTTTGCCCTTTTTGTCTTTTTAGAATTTAAACAAAGAAGGAATAAAAATATTATTATTTAAATATATAATGAAGTTAAAAATTCCATGTTAATACATATTTTATAATTATTTTTACATAGAATTACGAATAAAAATACCAATACTCCACGATTAGTTTTGGTTACCTTCTCCGTCCAAAATTTTTTATTACTAACTACTCATTTGAAAAAAAAAAATTATTGTGGGCTTGTGCTATTTAAAGAAGCCCGATATATATATATATTTTTTGTTCCTAAAAGAAGCCCAATATTATCGGTGGAGAACCCGTAAAGGGAACTCATACATCTTTCTTTAAGTTTAATTTTTTTAAAAGAGGATCGATGTTGGTTCCCAACTATTCTCAATAAAACTCAAACTTGTGACTTACCAATTAACAGATGCACATATTTACCTTCCAAAAACAATGTTGATCAACAGTTTCCTCAAAGTTGGTATAGTCGAGCAGGTGTAATAGTTATGTAATTAACTTAACTAGATATTTCAAATTTAATAATTAAAAATATAATTATTATTAATAGAGAAAGTTTTACATTTTAATTATTGGATTCTAACTCCAAATCAAGTATATAGTGTCGGATTACCTATTTTAATTGTTTATTTCATTTCCTATATTATTCACCTTAAGAATCAAGTGTATTCATACATTATTGAAATTAGGAGGGACAATTAATCTTTTCTCTCATATTCTCAACTACGATTTGTTGTAACTAAAACCGTAATTCTTATTACAACTATTCAATTACATCTAATCGGGCAAGTCAGCTACATAATTTCACTTTTTCCATGCACCTGAACTACCAGAAACCTTGTATGGAAGTTGGAAACCTCAAAACAAAAATTCCCTAGGGTTGTCGTTTTTGAAAAAAAAAAAAAAAGAAGAAGTTGGCATTAAGTGATGATGTCTTGTGTAATTTAGAGATAGTATCTAACAATTAATTAATTGTCTTTTGTTTTCTTTGAAGGTAAGCCCCTCAACCGAGGGGAGCCCTATACACTTGCATATATTAGAGGAAATAAGGTCTAATACAAAGAAGCACCTGCACCTGTGAATTGATAGGTTACGGATTCAAGTTTTATTGAGAATAATTGGAGAACCAGCATTGATCCTCTTAAAAGAGGGAAAAAAGGAAAAAAAAAAAAAAAAGGTCTAATACAAAGAAGGGAGTTAGGTCTGCACCTACAGCGTTAGTCGAGATTAGATTGCGTTTCTAGCAAAAACATAAACTATTCTGTTAAAATTATGACGTACAAGAGAAACTAAACAACTATTAAAGGTACAAGACAAAATAAAAATATTTTCAACTAAGTTACTAATATATGAAAAATCGACAAAATCTTAAGAGAGTTTATCCATTAAGGTTTTACAATCGCCTTCAATAATAATGTTGTGCCATCGAGCCATTTGAATGGCCGAAAAACACGCAAAGGTTTGAGCGTATTCTGCATCACACGACCCAGATTTCCGGGCCATTTCCCAACCAATACATGAAGGTGAGGAACAAAATTTCATGAAGTCTGCTTTTGTTTATGTTAGGAAAACAATGTGTGTGTTTTGGTTGTATTCTATTCCCAGTTCTCAGTTCCCACCCATAGTTAGTGAGATCACACCTTCCCGCGGTAGATATATGGACACGTACGTCTCGATGCACTAGTCTCAAGGATGGGAAGCTTTTGTCCCTTCCTGGTGGGTTCAATACTTTATTTAGTAAAGAAAAGATATAGGTACATTACGAGAAAATTACATTTTTGGTCCTATAGGAAATAGGTCAAATTTTTTTTGGTCCCGTAGTTTTTAAATCGTCCCGTACTTTTAGTTTTTCGATAAATGTAGTCCCAAAGTGAAAAAAAATTCAATATTAGTCCCAAAAAATTTAGAAATATAATGTAGTCCCAAAGTGAAAAAAAATTCAATATTAGTCCCAAAAAATTTAGAAATATATATTTATAATATTTTTTTTTAATTAAAAAGTACATATCAAATATTAGGAAAATTTTAAAAGAATACCAACCACATGATATGCATTTTATTTTTATAATAAATAATAAGTTATTACATTTTAAAATATAAGTATTACTTTAAAATTATAAAATAAAAATATATACATAATAACATAAATAATAAAATAATCTTCAATATTGCATTTAGTTAAAAATATGTAAAATAAAAAATTGAAAATAATTAATATTTACAATACTTAAATATTTCTTATATATATAACATTGTATTCATTTAAAATAATTAACTTTGGATTTAGTTAAAATTGAAAATAACATAAAATTTATATATATTTTATTCAGTAATATAATATTAATTAAAAAATTAAAAAGTAATTAATAGCCATATATATTTAATGATAATTCAAAAATAACATCAATATTTTATTTTCAATTAGTAGCCATATATATTAATTATTTTCAATTTTTTATTTTATATATTTTTAACTAAATGCAATATTGAAGATTATTTAATTAATTATGTTACTATATATATGTTTTTATTCTTTTATTTTATAATTTTAAAGTAATACTTATACTTTAAAATGTAATAATTTATTATTTATTATAAAAATAAAATGCATATCTTGTGGTTGGTATTCTTTTAAATTTTTCCTAATATTTGATATGTATTTTTTAATTAAGGAAAAATATTATAAATATATATTTCTAAATTTTTTGGGACTAATATTGAAATTTTTTCACTTTGGACTACATTTGTCGAAAAACTAAAAGTACGGGACGATTTAAAAACTACGGGACCAAAAAAAAATTGACCTATATCCTATGGGACCAAAAATGCAATTTTCTCGTACATTAATTAAGAAAGGATCCTCGAATAAAGTTCATTAATTCCAAGAGTTTATTGCATAAATTTTTTATAATATATCTAATTAGTATTTTGAATTCTGTGATTTGAAATATTTCAAAGCGAATTCTATAATTGTATTAAATTAATACTAAATTAATATTTGAAACCCTACGGTGGTAACAACAACATGGTTGTAGGATTTTAAATGTTAATTTAGTACAATCACATGATCGCTTTAAAATATTTCAAATCATAGGGTTCGAAATGCTAATAAGATTTATCATAGGGGGTGATCGAGTATAAAACTCTTAATTACACTAATTAATTGGATCTGCAGGAGGTCTGGCTAGCGTGTTTGCTATATAGGTGATGAGACACGAAAACGCGCTTGTATCAGGGCCGTTCACGTGTCACCGTCTGCTGACGTGAAGATTATACCCTCGCATTGATGGGCTCGTGGGCCGACCCAACCCACTCACTTGCCAGCTAGCACAGGCCCTTGAGCCTCGGCCAATTATTCAGGTAAAGGACCCGAACCGGCAGGCTCGGCGCTCCCATCCCGGCCTTCGGGGTTACCTTTCTCAGGGAATCACCCGCACGAGGGCCATATTCTTGTCGCTCGGGACTTCGGCGCTCAAAGATCATAAGCCGTGAGGAACCCTTCCGAGCACTCTTCGAGCGTCACCTATGCGCTCGTACGTGATCCCCCACCGCCGTGGTGGATCTGAACTCTCGTAAAACGGATCCGGGACCTTTCTCTCCCGCGACCCTCGCCAACAAACTCTGACACAAAGGTAGTGCGCACCTCGCACCTGACACGCCGCCTCCTTTTCAGAAACGTCACTCTCACACCCTCACGGGCTGCCACGTGTTAGGGCAACGCAGGTTTGGGACCACACGGTCAATTTACCTCTTTACCCTCACCCCTAACTTATAAATAGGGGAGAGCACATGTTCTCTTCCCCAAGTCATCTTCTTCACAGGGGACCACTCTACTGAACTGGGCATCATTTTTCCTCTGCATCTTCATCTTCTCCAAAGCTTCATATATTTCACCATTTCCTGCACCCTTGCTGCACGATTTCCTGGTGTTACCCTAGCTGGAAGAACCCACGCTCATTGGAAACCCAGTTCCCGAGGCTCAACGCCTGTGATGGTCTTCTCTTCTACAAATAAATTCTAAAGTGATTGGTGTTTAAATCCTTTACAAGTTTCTGCACCATCATTTTTGGCGCCGTCTGTGGGAAACCATCATCTTCATCGTCATCGTCATCGTCAGTTTCTCCCTTTGAAAGCTAGTTGAAAAGTGACACCAGCGACTCTCAACATGGTAACTATAACAAGGTCGGGAGTGGTAGGAAGCAAGGGTGCCCTTCCCCCAGTCAACGAGGAGAATATAGGAAACAACGTTCCCACCGGAGGTACGCCCCTGCCCACGGTCGGAGATGGGGCCGGGAACACGGAAACCGACGCTGCTGCTCTTCCCCCCGTTAGAAACGGGGCGGGAGGCTCCGGCTCTGCCCCTCCTCCGCCAGCTCTCGCTTATAATGCTCCTCCTACCCACCCTGGTGTATACTCCATGGCCATGCCACCGCCGGGATATGCTTACATGCAAGCCGGGATGTTACCCGGAATGATGCCCATGGTTCAGCCCTATCAGGTAGGAACGCTAAATCTCCCTTTGTCACTACCTAGAGAGATTCAGGGGGTGGAAATACCCCAAATCACTGCACAGCAACTACAGGCGTTTTACGCGCAATGTGAGGGCAGGCGGTTCAGAATGCTTGGGAACACTTCACCGCGGCCTATTTCCCATCACTAGCAGGCGCTCGAGCGGCCCCGCCCCTTGGAGGACTCCCGGCACACCAGTTGACAATGGCGCAAAACGCGTTGAGGGCCCAACAACCTCCCCCACCACCGAATCAAGAAAATGAGAAGGGCAACCACCTGTAGGAGATGAAAGGGCCCCTCGAAATGAGGGAGCCGGAGATAACGAAGAGATCCAATCGAGAGCCACAGAAAGGGCAAACCGCAGAAATGTCGGTGGCCCTCAGCTTGCCGTAGTACAAGACCAGCTTAAGGGGCTCCAGAATGTGGTGGAGCAGCTCTCTCATGCAAGGTCTCAAGTCCCCCGCGGTGGGGACGAGAGGTCCAGGGCCAGAGACGCTCGCCGACCGCGTAGCCCATTTTCTCGTCGTCGAAGAGAAGCCAGTTTTGAGGATCCCGAGGATCGGGACTACAGGATCATGACGGGCGATTCCCCCCTCGTCGAGGAGGTGCTAATGACCCGAGCAGGGAAGGGCAAAATCCCCGCGTCCGTTAACAGATATGATGGGATTACCGATCCGGCCGAGCATCTGGATCACTTTGTGCACTTAATGCACTTATATGATCACCCGAGCAACTATTGGGCCAAGGTGTTTGTCACCTCTCTCACTGGAATGACTCAAGACTGGTACAAAAAACTCCCTCCGCGCTCGATATGAGGATATTATGACCTGACGAACGCTTTCATAAACCACTTTAATTCTTTGAAAGCGCCTGCCCCAGCCGTGACCGCTCTCTACAGTTTGATCCAGGGGCCCACCGAGACGCTCAGGTCCTTCATGGGAAGGTTCAACAAAGAAGTCTTATTGGTGGAGAAACCCTCGATGGATTTCTTGAGGCACGTTCTCTTTGGAGCCATCAACATGAAGAACTACGTCAGCAAGGAGTTTGTGGAGGAGGTGGCCAAGAAAAAGCCACGTTCGTTGATGGAGATCAGGGACATAGCCGATTCGTTCTTTACCCTCGAAGACATGTATATCGCGAGGGATCAAAAAATGGCGAACTCCCCTCGCCCCAGCAAAGTCCCCGAGGACAGGATGGACTCTAACAGGGGTCGTCGCCGTAGCCCTATTCCCGCTCGTCGAAATTCTCCACCCCCTCGGAAGGTTGAGCGCATCCCTCTCAACCGTCCTATAGCCGAAGTGTATGCCATGGCGGATAAGAAGTTGTTCAAAAGGCTGCCAAAGTTGAGAGAAACTGAGGCACAGAAACGCTCAGGAAAGTACTGCGCTTTCCACAAGCAGAAAGGGCACGACACCAACGAATGTCGTCAACTTGAGGGTGAGATTCAGAGGCTGATCGCTGGGGGGCACCTTAAGGAGTTCGTAAAGGTGTTGGAAAGGTACGATGAGCATTGCGCCGAGCGAGCGCGCGCCCGAGGGAGAAGCCGTTCGCGCTCTCGAAGCCCACGTCACCATCACCCCGAGCCCAGTGACCGTGGAAAAGGGAAAGCCTCAGATATGGAAAACCAGCCCTTCGCGGTCATTCACATGATTGCTAGAGGACCCTCGGGGGGCGACTCTAACGCTTCCCGACACCGCTACATTCGGAGTTACGATCAAAGATCTTCTCAGCCCAGGCCAGTGCTCTCCATTGATAGATCATCGCGCTCGGAAAAGGATGAGAGCGTAGGTTTCACAGAGAAAGATTTGGAGCATATTGTAACACCCCATGGGGTCGGTGAAACCTCTGACTGCCCCATGGTGGTTAGCTTAGACGTTCACAATCACGTTGTAAAGAGGGTCTTAATTGATAGTGGAAGCTCCGTGAATGTTTTGCCTTACTCCACGTTTCAGAAAATGAACATCATAAACATCCCACTCGAACCCCTCAGAACAGCCCTCGTCGGCTTTGGAGGTTCCGAGATCGTCCCTCGTGGACAAATTCGCTTGGCCACCTCTTTAGGTCGCGCCCCACAGCGAAAAACTTTAAATGTTCTCTATGTGGTGGTTGAAGTGGACCTACCATACAACATCATCATTGGGCGACCAGCCCTCGTCGACTTCAAAACGGCAATTTCCACCTATCATCAGAAAGTCAAGTTTCCCACCCCCGAGGGTACCGGAGAGGTACTGTGTAATGTTAAGGAAGCATGGGAGTGCTACATACTTTCCCTTCTACAAATAAATTCTAAAGTGATTGGTGTTTAAATCCTTTACAAGTTTCTGCACCATCAATAGGCATATTATTTTTCATATTAAAAAGTAATTATAAAATATTTTTTAAAATTTTAAAATAATATAATGCATAAGAGCGTGTACTCAAAACTTAAAATAATTTATGGAATATAAGAGAAAATTCTAAAATTATAATATCTACCAAATTAAAAAGAATTAATAATCTTTTTAGATAAATCTAAAAATTATTTCTTTCACTGCTTAATATTTTCTATCTCCACTTGATGGTGTTCAAATATGGAAAGGATATGTTGGACAATGAGATGACCACCAACGCCCAAAAATTTGTTGGAGGAAGATCTGAATTTATCTTATAGCCGTCAGTGGCGGAGCCACCTTGTTTTGAGGGGGTACACTTGACCCCCCTCAATTTTTTTTTTTTAAAATTATTATATGTATATAATTTTGGGGTTGAAATTTTATTAGTATATGTATATGTAATTTTATGGAATTTTTTATTATTGACCCCCCTCACCAAAATTAAAATTAACATTAGTTGGGGTCAATATAATAAATTATTAATAATTAAGACCACACAAATTGAAATTTTTAGGTTTCAATTTTAATTGGACTTTAATTTCTAACTCAAGACCCAACCAATTGTTGAATCAAGCTCCTCCAATCAAATTATTTTATATTTCAACCCATATTTCATCTCCTCTCCGCTATATACACAACAATAAAATCAAACTCCTTCAATCGCCTGCATAGTGATCGGTTAGAGATTTATTTTTAATTTGTTTGTGGACTGGACTTTCTTTTTTTATTTTTATTTTACAATATAAATTTAAAATTAATTTTACTTTTTTTTATATTTTAACTAAGGTTTATTTTATCAATTATCAATATGGATAAGTTGCTCATCATAAAGCCAAAAGATTCGATTCAATCAGTTCAGCCTCCTCAAAAAAGTAAAAAAGAAAAAACTAGAAAATCAACTTGAGAACTATATTATTAATATGAGATCAGATGAGTCTTCTCTGAATTGAAAGAGATTGGTGATTTTGCTCGAAAATTGGTGTAGACTTTAGAAATGATATATATTCACTTGTATACTTGCTTCTAGAATTGACTTTAATTCTACGAGTTGCAACAATTACAATGGAAAGAGCATTTTCTACAATGAAATACATCAAAAATCGGTTGAAAAATAGGATAGACAACGAATGGTTGAATGATTGTTTGATTACATATATTAAAAATGATATATTTAACAGTGTTTCCAATTATTTAATTATACATTATTTCGTGGACATTTGTGAGATACAAACTTGTAAGTACTTTAAAAAAAATAGTTGAATTTAACTTGTTATTTTTTTATTTGTTTTTAGTATTATGCTTTAGTTGACCCCCCTCAATAAAATTTCTGGCTCCGCCACTGATAGCCGTGAACAACAGCAAACATATGAGTTCAAAGGCCAAAACAAGAGAAGTAGGGGTTGTGTCCCTTCTGACTTTTCAACACTCGAGACAATCAGGTTACTCGAGGGAACCGTAACTGTAAAGAGAGGTGCTTGAGAGAGAAAATAATTATGGGTGGGAGTTTTGTGCATGCTTAGTAAAATAGTCAAAAGTACATTAAATGTATGGAATGATACATGTAAGCAACAGTATGAATCCTCATATTTGCCATGTCAGGGGATTTGTAGGAGGACTATAGGCATTAAATGCTGGATCAGATGAGATATCTGGCATTAAATGTTATCCCCGAACCTGATGTTCTTGGTCGACCTCGACCATCTGTTCGAGGTATTATAGGGTCGAGAGACCAGTTGCTCTAGGGAGGTAAGACAAAACAAATAGTTTAAGGTAGCGTCTCACAGTTGAAATTAGGAGGTCAAGAACAGGACGATGACTCAAGACATTCGGCAACAAGGGAATGTCCGAAATGATCTCCAGATCATCACCACATGACATCAAACGGTGCCAACTGTTAACTCGAGATACTCCTTCATCGCCACTTACAATTTAAAGAGGATAAATGTTTAAATAGGAGACTTGTATTCTATTTTTTATAAATTATTTTAAAAATAATCTTATTTTATTTATTATTGACTTTATTATAGTTACTAAAAAAATTCACGTGCAAAAATGATAATTACTAGAAAAACGCAAGTCGTACCTAGAAAATGTTGTATTTTTCGACATGCATTTTTCTAGTAACAATGTGCAGGAATTATAAAGTGCAGGAACTATAATAATATTTCGATATGCATTATTCTGGTAACATGCGGGAACTATAATAATATCGATAACATCATATTTAGTATTTCACGTGCAGGACCATAATAATATCGACAATACCGTATTTGGAATTTAAGCTCAAATGAGATCTAAGTAGTTAGGTTCGTTGTAAATTTAGGGCTCTCTAATTTACAAATAGAATCTAATTTAAAGAAAGAATATAAAAGAGAAATAGAAAATAACATAAGATTTACATGTTAGAAAAAGACTTGACTGGAATTATAAAATTAATACGGTTAGAACTCTAATGTATATAATGTTTAACGATCAAACACTTATTAAGCTATTATTTCATAATATCATATCATGCTATATCATTGTATCTGTAATTACTTAATATCCATAGTAGTGAAGATAAAAAAGGGAAATTATTCCAAAGAATGTTGTACTAAAATTCCAGCATCCGTGTGAAATCACGCATACAATTTACAATAAATCTCAAAATTAACGGTGCACATACAATATAGGATAAATTGTTATGATATACGAATACGAATATAAATTTTTTATATTATTGAACACGATATTTGATATAAATATCACATATTATTCAATATAATATAATTAAATAATATTTTTAAAAATATGGTTGTTGAATTATTTATGTAATATTTGTCTAAAAATAACAAAGTTGGTTCCGTGCAAAGATAACCCACGTTACCTTTTACCAAAAACAGAATAGGTGCCACCTCACTAAAACGCCGCTATATTTGTCTCCCACCCTACAAAAATATGTCCACCGCAATCCTCTCTACGTGTCCCTCTCTCCTTATTCTCTCTCTACAAGTTCACACTTTTCCAACACCTTTAGACACCTACCTTTCTTACTCAAAATGCTCACTTTTTATATACTTCTATAATTATAATATATACTAGCAATTCTGACACACTCTATGCGTGTGCAAATAATAAAATTATAATTATTTAAATATATATTAAATTAAAATTTTTATATTCATATTTACTTTATAATTGTTTTTAATATGACTAAAGTTTAAAAACTAATACATAATAGAAATTAGAAAATATAAAAAAAATAAAAATATATAATAGACCAAAGCGGTTAGTCTCTTCTCACATAGGAAATAGTTAAAATATAAATTAAAAAAATATTTGAAAAAAAAAAAGAATATAAAAGAAGATAATAAAAGTAAGTTAAGAGAAAAGTAAAGTTGAAACACGTTCTGTATAGTATTAAAAAAAATTAATTAAATAAAAAAAGAAATTAGAGACCAATCCAAGAGACCACACTTGGGTCTCGCGCTTAATAATAGAGATAGATATATATATATATATATAGGACCATCTTTATCTTTAAAAATGTTATTACTCTGTTTTGTTTTTAACAATTTCCTTGATTTCTACATAAAATTAAATATTAATTTACTCTGTTTTGTTTTTAACAATATTACGAATTAAATGTTTTGGGCTGATTTCTACATAAAATTAAATAAAAATAAAATAAAACAAAGCATTTTTAAGGGTTTTCTTTGTTTTTTGCCTAAGTATTGGAAATTTTTTGTACTTCTCCTAAAAAACTCATGTAAATCATATATTTTGATTTTTGAATATTTTTTTACTCTAATTTTCTAAAAAATAGTAAATTAATAATTTTTTGTAATTTCAGATTTAATCATCATTAATTAAAATGGTTTTCTTATAAGGTTGCGGCCTGCATGACTTTATTATAGTTATAATATAAATATATAAAGATAATCGCAGATTTAGTTTCAAACTTAGGATAGATTTCGATTTTATTCTTACTTTTTGTTTATTCAAGCAACATAATATTTATAAAACTATATATATATATATATATATATATATATATTTGGTGCTATTTATGGAGTCTATATATACAGAATATCTATGTATGGTCTCTATCACTAACTACGTGCATCTCTAGAAGAAAAATAACAAAGAATCCAAATCAATGATGAATTGCAGCAGTCCGGAAAGGATGCTGCTACTGCAATAACAATGGCGGATCATCACATCTCATACGCTTTACATTTTCAGAAAACACAAAAAGCTCGCCGGAGAAAGCTTGAAATCCAACGACGATCGACATCGCTCTCTTCCACGCTGCCAATATCGAAGCTGGAAACAACATCCCAAAATCGTGCCGGCGGTGGCGGCGGCGGCGGCGGCTTCACTTACGGGCACGTCTCGACGATGGGGCGGCAGAGGGTAATGGAGGACGCGGTCACGGCGGCGCCGCCGGGGTGGTTGAATGGGGAGTACGCTTTCTTCGCCGTTTACGACGGCCACGGCGGAGTTAAGGTGGCGCAGAAGTGCGAGGAGAGGATGCATAGATGCCTGGCGAGGATTGTAGAGGAGGCGAAGGAGGTTGCTGATGAGGGAGGGGTTGATTGGAAGAGGGCGATGGCGGAGTGCTTTCGAGATGTTGATGAAGAGATTGAGGCGGCGGAGGAGGGTGATAGGATGGTGGGGTCGACGGCGGTGGTGGTGGTGGTGACGAAGGAGGAGATGGTGGTGGCCAATTGTGGCGATTCAAGGGCGGTGCTCTGCCGGGAAGGGGTGGTGGTGCCGCTGTCGAGAGATCACAAAGTACGTGACGACTTACTAGGCTTGAGATCTTCCATTTCGAATTAGTATTATTCCTATACAAATTTTTTATCCATATACTGATATACGCATATTGAGACTAGTATTTTTATACTAATCTCGATTATCTATTAATATATTTAATGTTTGTATCGGTTTGATACAGAAAATAAAATATAAATTCAAAATTTGAAATCCCAAATCTTTCGAGGAGCCACATGAAAATGCGTATTATCGAAGAAAGAGAGAGATTATTTTTAGCACAAATTATCTTGCCAAATTTCGGGACATTTAAAATTAGGAATCAAAGTAAAACATTAGAAAAAGTAAATCTAAATTCTACATTATGTATCCATCATAGTCTTATAATGTGTACTTAATACCATGATCAGCCAGATAGCGCAGATGAGAGGGAGAGAATAGAAGCAGCAGGAGGATTGGTCGTGAATTGGCATGGCTGGCGAGTTTCTGGAGTTCTTTCAACTTCAAGATCTTTAGGTAATATAATTTCTTTTTTTGTTCACTCTAATTATATATTCCAAGAATTTTAATGTTTATGCTCCTTTGGTATGTAATTTGGCAGGTGATCACTATCTGAGGCCTTACGTAACCTCGGAGCCTGAAGTGACCATCACACGTCGATCAGAATCCGACGAATTCCTCATCATAGCAAGTGATGGATTGTTCGATATGGTGAGTAACGACGTCGCGTGCAAAGTTGCGAAGAGATGTCTGAGTGGGAGACGTAGGAGGCGGGTGGTGGCCGCCGAGGAAAATAGTGCTTCGGAAGCTGCTGCAGCGCTAGCTGAGTTAGCTATTGCTAAGGGAAGCAAAGACAATATTAGTGTCATCGTTGTACAACTCAATTGATCGAAGAAGTGGCCGGGGTGTTTGTTTCCCAGCTGCTTTTCTTTGCTTGTGTTCTCTAAAGTGCTTCTTCATTTGTGATCTTGTGCATGCGTTTGTGTAATTTAAAGAGACAGCAACTAATAAGTAGGCATGTTTGAAGTAGTTTTTGGTTGTGATGCTAAGAAAACACTGTGCTCTTTTGTTGTATTTCAGCCCATAATTAAATTGTTTAGTAATTTCATATCGTGGGGTTGATGTATCAACACGTATGTAGTACGTCTCAATGGTCTCCTTGTGTGAGTTTATATGTAATAGCACTAGTTTTGGGGTGGAGCTTTTGACCCTATGCGGCGGCGCACGCCTGAGCTTCGACCCTTCCTGGTAGGTTTAATATAGTAATGAAAAGATAAAAGAGATAAAAAAAGGTAATGAAAAGATAAAAGGTATATTAATTGGAAAATTATAGCCCAGACCCGCCTTGACCGAACCCAACCAATTAAATAATATAGGGATTAAAGTTCATTAACTCCATTGATTTGGCCTGCTAAGGTTAATTTAGGTCTTCAGGAGGTCCAACACTCCGACTAGTGTAAGACGGATAATTCTAGCCAAAGCCTGATTTGATCATACCGATATAACGACGGGACGAGTGTGTTATACTTTTTGTATAATTTATAAAAAGTTAAGAAAAAATGACAAATCAAATAATAAGTGTAATACATTTACCCTTTTAATTAGTTGAATTTCGAACTAAAATTTTCCAATAGAGATGGAGAAGGCTTTATTAGGTCGGCCGTTCAATATTTAATCCTAATTGTCATTTAGGTGAAGTTGTGGGAACCGTGAAGAAAGCAATTTGGATTAAAATTCTCATCGGTTCCCACCATTTGGGAGCTTTTGAGTTATGACATCCAAAATTTTGATAACAATCTTCCAAAGAGGTGGGAAAATTCTACCCTAAACTCGATTTGACTGAATCCAACTAATTAAAAAGATAAGTATATTATATTTGTCATTTGATTTGTCATTCTCTCTAAATTTTCATTTTTCACCAACCACGCGGTAAGTATAAAACATTCGCCTCCCTAAATTTATCACTCTAATTATTAAATATTATAGAATCTCGAGACTTATGATTTTAGTTATTCATGTTACCTTCATGTTTCTCCTCCGGTTCATCTAGACTTATTCGTGAGTTTTCTTTATCGCTCCACCAAGTTATCTCTAATATTTATAACTAAACGAGTGTCCCCTCGTATACAAACTATATGGTGTGAGCTTGCACAACGAGCTCCCAACACGCGAACTCTCACCGTTATTCTTCACGTGGGAATGACCACGTCTTCTAGTTGGATAGGGCCCCATCACTCATAATTTTCTTTATATTAAGTAGTATTTATTTTCTTTATATTATTTTGCTTAATTTTCATCGATCATCATGTGAAGGTACGTACCGACATGACATGATCCCATCTCACCACATAACATCATGTCCAATCAGTCGTAGCCCGCCACGTTGACTTGCAAATCGACCACCAAAACGGATACTCAAGTTGACCATAAAAGCTAAGATTCAACGTCACCCCCTACGCACAACGATACTCAAATAAGCTATCAAGGCGGTCGGCCCCGTAGATTAACCAATTTCCTCGACTGACAACACATTTAATGCACCAAATCATGCCAGTCAATCCGTACTCAGACATTCCTTTTTGTCCGGCCGCCAAAGTGTCCCGCTACCAAACTTTGCATGCGTATTTAACGCTATTAGGATTGATCGTGCTAGATATTATATGTAACTTGTACGGATGTGCCTACACACGCAATAGATGAGGCTATAAGTATCACACACATTTACTCCAATAGGTAAGGGCATTTATTGTTTTACTCGGACTCACCTCAAACAGTATACTGATTTGAGTGTCAGGGAGATAAAACTGAGTAACACCTCCATTCCCCCAACTTGATTTGACATGTTTACTCCTTTGTTTCTTCCTACTCCTTTGTAACACATAATACAAAATTTTAAATAATCGAGTAAGAATTTCGAGCTAAATCAACAAATTAAATTCCACCATGATCAAATATTATATAATCATTTCACCATATTGCGTACATTACTGCATTGTGTTACTGCGTTTATATCAATTTATGCAGTGATAGAGATGAAGAAAGAAAAATATTACCAAGTATGTCATGCCATGCTAAAATTGCAACGTATGGACGTGGTGTTTGAAATCACACATACAATTTCCAACACAAGGGAAATTGTTTCTTTTATATTTGTCTAAAAATAACAAGGTTGGCGATAATGGCCACGTTGCCTTTTATTGCAGAAAACGGAATAAGTGCATGTGCCACCTCACTCAAACGCCAGCTATTTCTTGAGTTTTGATTTTTCTTAATTAATTATAATTACAATTTTGTTTGATCAAATCGTTATAATGAGAAAATAAATATTTTACGTTTGTTAAATAATTAGTGAAAATAATTTTTTAATTAATTAAAATTTGATCGAATTAAATTTAAATTTAAATTTAAATTTTTGAGTAGGCTAAAAAGATTTATCCCCTCTATCCTCTTCTACTTTGGGTCTCTCTCTACCTATATCCACTTGGATTAATACGCTACAGACACGTAGCTTTCTTACTCAAATTGCTCTTAAATTGCCTAACTCCCTATATAATATTTAACATTTTTGCTTTAAATTTTATATATTAATTTGACTGTCATTATCTTTAACAATGTTGTGCCTTATTGGAAAAACAACGTAACTTGTTTTTCTCTTTTTTTAACAATTTTCTTGATTTTAATTTTAAAAAAATAGAAAAAGAATGTTTGGGGTTGCTTCTACTTAAAATTAAACAGTAACTAAATAAATAAAATAGAAGCATTTCTAAGAGTGTTTTTTTTTTTTTTGTTGGCATGAATATTCCTTTTTGCAGTACTTGCAAGTATTTTTATTACTTTCTTCAAAGGCTGATCCTGTAAACTCTGATTTTTTATTTTCAAATTATTTATTTCTATTCTAATTTCTCCAAAACGAAAATATTGGATTTTAAGTTTAAGGGTTAATTATACAGCCCCCCTCCTTTGGGCGGATTGCCCCATATCCTTTGATTTTGGGCGATTTCCTCCCTAACCTTTCATAATTATTACACTTTCTCCCTTTACAACATTTCTGGCGGCATCTTTTTGGAATATTCCGTTCATGAAAGAACACGTGTTACAGATCGCCCCCCCGTCCTTTGGCCCTTGGGGTGGATTGCCCCCTATACTTTGATTTTCGGTATTCCTAATTTATTAGGGTAGTGACTAAGGTTGTAGGGTAGCTAGGTGTATAATTATAGAGTGTTAAGGTGTATAGCTAGGTGTATAAGTGATGTAAGTGCATATGTATACATGTATAACCTAATAAATACATCATCATAAAATAATTATAAAATAGGATGAAATAATAATAAAAACGTAGAAAAATCTCTAGATTTTACTTTGAAATGGGAAAAATTGCAAAAGAAAAAGAATCGAAAGAGCTTTCCGATTATTATAAACACTTAGCGTTTAAACGTATGAAATTAAAGTAGTAAGCGTTTAGAATTTGGAAAAATAAGAGAAAATACATAAAACGAAGCTAGGATGAAAATTAATTTCCGAGAAGGTGTTCATGATTCATAAAATAATTTTAGGATTATTTTGAGTATAATGTTGGATACCAAACGCCGTATGGTTTAAATTTTAGTTTTTACGGCGGGAATAGTACTTTAGGAAAAATAGGAAAAAATTATAAAACAAGCTAGGATTTGAACTAGGGTTCGGAAAAGGTTTTAAAATTCATAAAATAATTCAAGGATCGTTTAGGGCGACAATAGGATTGAAGAGTGGAATCCCCACAATTAGGAATGCCGAAAATCAAAGTATAGGGGGCAATCCGCCCCAAGGGCCAAAGGATGGGGGGATCTGTAACGCGTGTTCTTTCATGAACGAAATATTCTAAAAAGATGCCGTCGGAAACGTCGAAAAAGGGTAAAGTGTAACAATTATGAAAGGTTAGGGGACAAATCGTCCAAAATCAAAGGATAGGGGCAATCCACCCAAAGGCCCAAACGAAGGGGGATGTATAATTAACCCTAAGTTTAATAATGAGTTCAGCATTTGTTTCTGGTCAATTTTAATTAAAATATAGTTTTTATAAACTTTGCGGTCTGCACAACTTTATTATATTTATACCAAATATATATATAATTGTAGAATTCGGTTTCTGACTTGAGGATAGGTTTCTATTTTGTTTGGCATCTTAATTATATTGTATTGGATTTGACTGGATAATAATATTTTCTATTGAATTTAGAGAAACAAAAGTTGAAATAGATCTAGCAATTAAATTTGGTAAAGTGTTATACGTGTATGAAACCGAATATACATATATAGAAACCATATAATATAAATGCGTTGTCGATTAATTTTAGTCAAAACCAAATTCAATCAAATTAATAAAATGGCCAGTAATTTTACATAAACCAGGACTCGATGAAACTTGTATAATGAGAGTGCGAATATTTTATATTTATCATAGGGTTAGTAGAAAATTTTACTATGAGAGAGGGAATATTTTATATTTATTCGTGATTAATAGAAAATTTAAAGAGAATAACAAATCAATTGATAAGTATAACACACTTATCATTATAATTGATTAAGTTCGGTTAAACCACTCGGGCTAGAATTTGCTATGTTGTCTGACTCTTTATAAACGATTGTGGATCATAGTTGATAAGTGATGACGACTCACATAAGTGTCGGGCCTTTGAATCCTATATATACACACACTTTGCAACTTAATTGAACTATGCATCTCCAGAACACAGAAAGAAAGAAAGGATGCCGCTACCACATGAACAATGAAGTATGATCACATCACATGTTAAAGAAACGCGAAGGGCTTTACACCACAGAAGGCTTAAAATCCAATTCCAACCTTTGAGATCGCTCTATTCGACGCAGGCAATAACGAAGCTGGATGCTGGAAACAACATCCCAAAATCGTGCCGCCGGCGGGGGTGGTGGCGGTGGCGGCGGCGGCGGCGACTTCACTTACGGACACATATCGATGATGGGGCGGGGGAGGGTAATGGAGGACGCGGTTACGGTGGCGCCGCCGGGGTGGTTGGACGGGGAGTACTCTTTCTTTGCCGTTTACGACGGCCACGGCGGAGTTAAGGTGGCGCAGAAGTGCGAGGAAAAGATGCATAGTTGTCTTGCGAGGATTTTAGAGAAGTCGGAGAAGGTTTCAGATGAGGGAGGTATTGATTGGAAGAGGGTGATGGGGGAGTGCTTTAGAGCTGTTGATGAAGAGATTGAGGCGGAGGAGAGTGACATGAAGGGGGGTTCTACGGCGGTGGTGGTGGTGGTGACGAAGGAGGAGATGGTGGTGGCGAATTGCGGCGATTCCAGGGCGGTGCTCTGCCGGGAAGGGGTGGTGGTGCCGTTGTCCAGAGATCACAAAGTACGTGACCAGTTACTATTTTTGGATCCCACATGAAAATGCTTATTAGTTATTACCAAAGATAGAAATAATTTGTTTTCAGCACAAAATTATATAACTGCATACATCATGCATATTAAATGCACGGAAAGTATGTTCACTTATTACACCGATTTGGTCGAGTCAGATTCGAGTTATAATTACCCGACATACCTTGCGTATAGTTCATGTGAAGATTTTTAAATATTTAATTTTATACAGCTCTCACCGATTTGGTCGAGTCAGATTCGACTTTTGATGTATGTTATTCTTTAAGTCATGGTTCTTCATTGTTATAACATTGAAATTAGAAATAAATTGAATTAGGTAAAACTTTGGACAAAATTAATCTAATTATTCTACATTATGTATCCATCATAGTCTTATAATATGTACTTAATACCTTGATCAGCCAGATAGCGCAGATGAGAGGGAGAGAATAGAAGCAGCAGGAGGATTGGTCGTGAATTGGCATGGCTGGCGAGTTTCTGGAGTTCTTTCAACTTCAAGATCTTTAGGTAATATAATTTCTTTTTTTGTTCACTCTAATTATATATTCCTAGAATTTTAATGTTTATGCTCCTTTGGTATGTAATTTGGCAGGTGATCACTATCTGAGGCCTTACGTAACCTCGGAGCCCGAAGTGACCATCACACGACGATCAGAATCCGATGAATTCCTGATTATAGCAAGTGATGGATTGTTCGATATGGTGAGTAATGACACTGCATGCAAACTTGCGAAGAAATGTCTGAGTAGGAGACGAAGGAGGCGGGTGGTGGCTGCAGAGGAAAATAGTGCCTCAGAAGCTGCTGCTGCACTAACTGAGTTAGCTATGGCTAAGGGAAGCAGAGACAATATTAGTGTCATCGTGGTACAATTCAAGTGATGAAGTGGCCGTGGTGTTTGTTTGCTTTTCTTTTCTTGTTTCTCTAAAGTGCTTCTTGATTTGTATCTTTTGCTTATCTGTTTAGATTTGTATTGGGAAATTATGGAACAAATAGGTATCGGTCGAATATAATGTTGGGATCATAATGACGAATGTAGTACGCCGCAGATGGAAAGCAATAAATTTACCTTACTGAATAAAATGGGAAGACAGCTATAATGCAAGAGACATGATATTTGTGAAAATAACAAAATGTTGTAAAGGTTACAACATCAAACACAAACTACAAAGCACAAAAGAAACATCAATCCTCCTATCAATTACAAAATGAAAACCGATAAAATACTTCAATCTTTCTGTTGAGAAATCGAGTCTTGTTGTCGACTCCTCACCTCACTCTCAGAATCTATCCTGTGACTGGTGAAGAGGAGGAAGAAAGAGGATGAGCACCCGTTTCAAATTTTCCGTCTCTTCACTCCTTTCTTCTTCCATTTTTCAACCTTATTTCACCCTACTTTCATCTCAAGCCCTACTCAAAAGACTCACAAATCAACAGGGAATTGAAAAACTCGACAATTAAACACAAAAGAACCAACAATCCTCTGGACCGTGTTCGTGTATAGCTGCACAATTTCTTGATCACAACCCAGTATAAAAGCAGAGTGAAGTATGATTAATATAACATTATAGACCCTTTCTTTTCTTGTTTTTAGGCAAGATTGTAGCTTGCTACTGACACCTTTGCTGGGGAAGATGAGTGGATATAAACAAACTCAATACTTTTTCCAGCTCCCAAAGAGTTGACCCATGCCGGGAAAAAGTAAGAATCACCTGACTTTGTTAGACCCCAAATGGGACCGTAAAGCTTTGAAATGTAAAGTTTCAAGTTCTTCAAACTCTTGGAAGATCTGTTGGTAATAGTTGTAGAGTATCTGTAGTAAGTTTTCCCTTTCGACACCCATGAACTCGTCACCTTCTGAGTTATAGCAATTGGGCTGCTAGATGAAGCTGCTGTAATACCAATCACAATTGTCAAATTTCTATTTTAGATTGAAAAAAAATAACTGAACCAAACAAAAGAAAAGGGATATTAAACCAACATATCCTCAAGTTCAGCAAACCTTAGGTATGTCAGAGAGGTTTTTGTAATTTTTCAAACATCAAGGGAAGTTTACGTAATTAAGTTAAACCTTAAGTATGTCATTGTTGTTATCCCAAAAAAAAGAGAAACACTAAAGGAGGACAATTTGTACCTGGAGCAGGCTTCACCACTGGATTGTTAGTAGGCTTTGGTTTAGCAGCAATCGGTTTTAAGGCTGGTAGCTCAACTGAAAAATCATCAAACAGGACCAAATTCATTAACTCTTGTTATTCAAAAATTTCAAGAAAAAAAATAATAAAAATGTGATCTTTCAAGTAAACAAACAAACCTGGAAGGAGCTGATTGTATCCACTATGACCAGCATGTAATCTTGCCAATATCCCAATAAGGGGAGCATTATTATAAGTAGCAGGTTCAGTTTGCTCGTAGTTATCTCTTTGATCAGCAAAATTATCATAAGCATCGGGACCACCAACGATTGCACCCGTAAGAAGATTGGGATCACTCGCCTTTCTGCTAAACCAAGTTGCATATCCTCCCCTGCAGCTAACAAAGGAGCGATCCACCTTATACGAGACAATGGAGGAAGCCCTGTGATGGACCTGTTTCGGGTAATTGTTGCCATACCCAACCATGTAACTTGTCGCACGTGGATTGTCTCCAAGAATGTAATCCACCTAAAACGACAAAAACAAAAAAGAATCAGTTACTCCCAATAAGACCATTACATATCTGAAAGTTCTGATTGATATAATGATGTCTTAATCACCTGGGATTTGGCAAAGGCAAGAAGCTCATTGGGTGAGACGTTGCCGAATGCACATTTGAGGGATTTGCCAGCGGACGTCAGGTAATCCGAGTAGACAGTGGCGAGGAACGAAGCACTCGTGACGAACTGCATGTTGTTCCACCTCTGTCTGAAAATGAGGCCTGCAGGAGTTTTCTGAGCGTTGCGGTTGCCCTTCCCCAGACATGAACACATGAAAAACTCTGCCTTTTGTTGGTATTTCTCGAACACTTGGCTATGCCTGCCGCCCTTGCCGGACATCAAGAACTGCATACAGAACCCATTGATTCAACACTAATTTAACATCACATTACATTGCATTTCTCACAAAGTTACATTAAATTGGCTAAATTCAAAAGGGATGTCAGTGTAATTATTCATAATCATCCAAGAATTTAAAAAAATTGTACCTTAGCAACAAGTGTCTGAACCCCAGCGTATTTAACGTCCCAACCGAATTCAGTCATGGACCAACCAGTTCCTCCAAGTGAATCACCATTGTTACCCAGGTAATTCAAGTAGTATTCGCTGTTCGTGGCCTTGTATAGCCATGCAGCTGCCCACAGCAATTCATCCTAAACAAAATCATTAAAATAAAACTCAATTAATTAAACATAACTATTATTAATACTAAGAGAAAATTAATTAAAGAGGGCGGGGATCACGTACGGCGTATCCACTAACAGATCGGTAGTACTTCTGCGCGACTGTGATGCTACTGTCATATTTGCCCCTGTACTTGTCCGCGAAGTCGAAGAGCTGAAACACACAAAAATAACGCGGAAGGTAGCTGCGTAAATAAAGTTTGGGGAAGAGGGTAGTTTCGGAAAGGAAAAGAAAAGAAATTATGCGGTGCATACAACACCACCGACAGTCGTGTCACGTGACGTGCCTTAGCCCCACAATAGCCACACATCTTCGGAGGATCATGAGATGGACGGCTGAGATTGGATGTTGCGTAAGATTAATTAGGGTATCGACAATGCCCGTGATGTACGGCAGAATTCGGGCCCCCCACCACATGATCTCCTTTATGGGCCGAAATACTTTACCATTGCTAATTAAATGCTAAATTTATAGATCACTTTCTTCATTATATTGCTTTTCATTAAAATTCAAATTCATTATATCTTATATATTTTCTTTTAAAAAGAATTATTACCGTTAGCCCGACAATTTCATGTAATCTATTTATTCTCGTATACTTAGTACTTACTATTAAATTATTTAATTATTTCATATTTTTAATATCTATACCTAGAGAATTACAACTCATTCTATTCCATATATCAATGCTAATTTATAATGCGCGAACAATTATAATATTTTAATTTGTCGTATTGTCTTGTATTCAATTACGGTTACATGTTACATTTAAGGGGAAAATTTTGTATCTAGACGTCGTGTATATCACAAACGCTTATAAAATTAAATATGATGATACCAAATTAGAAATTTACTTGTAATATGATATGCAAATCAATTTCAAGTTAAATACTAATCATCCCTATGAGTGCAATTAACTACAGAATTCAGCCTAATTTAGTCAAGAGTGTTACTATCTAAGGCCCCATTTTAGCATCTACTTTTAAAGAGTTTACATAATTATAAAGTGTGAAAAAAATAAATAATGAAATGCGTATAATTAAAGGCTATTTTCCTTAATAATGCAAAGATGATGTGGATTTCCGAATGTAGTAATTTGTGGTTAATTATTTTATTTTTATTTTTGGTTTTAAGTTAGCTAGACTGACAATAAAGTTTAGTTGTATTAATTCTTTATTATTATTTTTTTAGGTAATAATTTCATTTATTGTAACATTTGGACCATTTGGCAATTAAGGTGGTACCACTCTGCTACAGTGCACCGACAACCACCATCCTGACAAAAAGCTGAGCGCAGCGTAACTACCTAATAACTGCGGCCGTTTCGCTAACCTACGCACCCCCAACCGCTTACTAAAATGCGCACTGAAGCTCACACTAAAAGGGAAAGAAAAGAAGAACATGGAAAATGCCGAAAATCGAGAAATAAATTCACCTGATGAGCGTGTTTGAGGAGCTCGGCGGAGTAGGAAGGGTTGTAGCGGCGGAAGACGATTGACGCGGCGGCCATGGCGGCGGCAGTCTCGCCGGCGAGGTCGGATCCCGGGTGGCTCGGGTCAATTTTGTAAGCGGCTCTTGATGTGGTCATGTCTTCTGGCCTTTGCCAGCAGTAGTGGTCTGTGTTTCCATCTCCCACCTACAAGTCAACGAGAACCACTTCAACCAATTAAACAATGCAATTAAAATTCTGTAGTACGAAACGAGTGTAACTTGTGAGCGGAAGTTTAAGCTAAGAACAGTAGGTTTAGTGACTTGAATTATTATGGTATTTTAATGCTTAAAAGTGTGTAATTATCACTGGAAAAGGACAAGCAGAATGAACCCATAAAGAAAGAATTGGGGATTTTCACATTAAGCCAAGATTAGTTGGCCATGCTTACACTCTTAAGAGTCCCAAACAAAGCATTTCATCAATTTCATCAAAACATTTCCAGAATGTAATAGAAATACAGAGTGTTTGTGTGAGTTACCTCTCCATAAAGGACATTAGGTTGAGGGTGAGCTTTGATGAGATAATCAGTGCCCCATTTAATAGCATCAAGTGCATGTCCAAGTTCTCCACTGGAACCCATTTGCTTTCCGTATTCCAGTATGCTCCAAGACATCATAGTAATTGTGAACGCCATTGGAAGCCCAAATTTAACGTTGTCACCTGCATCATAGTACCCTCCAACCAGATCCACCTGCAAAATCACAACATAAAATCAGGTGTAAATTCCAATGCATCTTTTCACAAGTAAGTGCAACGAAAAACAGAGTATAAAAACACACCCCGCTGATCTTTCCATCATTCAGGCCAGAATTGCCCCTCCATTGCACTCTTTGGTTTCTAGGCAAGTAACCAGATCTCTGAGCTTCGAAGAAGAGAATGCTCTTACTCAGAGCTTGGCCGTAATCGTGGCCGGCCATTGCCTGAGGAACGAGAACCAGTAGCAACAAAAACAGGGGAGCCATTGAAAAACAGAGTCCCACGTTTTTCTCCATTGAAATCGTACCCTTTCACTTATCAAAACACAAAATAATGAGAAATTGCCAAAAGGGCTGCGAGAAAACAAGCACAATGCCGAGTATACAGATCTCTTTTGTTGTATATGTGTGTAAAAACAATAGATTCAATGTGGGTTCTGATTTATCAGCTAAAAATCCTGATAAATTCAGACCGGCAGAGAATGCCTGAAGGGAAAGAAGAAGAGGAAGAAAGAGAAGAATTGGGAATTGTGGTTGTAGGAAGAGCTTAAGCCAGTATATATGGAGGGAGGGAAGCAAAGGTGCCAATAGTACAGGGGAAGGGCAGAGATTTAATAAATGCTGTTTTTTTAATTCATTTTAATTTTTCCTTTTTGTATCTACTGTTTATTATTTATTTATTTATATTTTTAAAGAAATTGATATGATATTCTTTATGAAGGGGAGATTAAAATGGGCAGGGGCATGTGCTTTTGTTCTGTGCTTTTGCTGGGAAGGTCGGCTTGTAGTTTTGCACATTTGAATTGAGGTGGCAATTTGTCAAATAAATTATGGGAAGAATTACGTACAAATCTTAACTCAAATTCATCTCGATTCGCATTTTAACTCAAATTTTAACTCTTTTCTTATTAAACTAGTTTGATCGGTCAGGTTCAAATCAAAATCATCAAGTAAATCAGAATATATAATTAGTTTTTCTTTTCTTTAATCACACCTTAATATTGGATAAATTTGAATTTGAGTTATTGTTTTGAAAAAATATATATTAATCTTAAATGAATTAGTTTAAATATCTGGTGATTTAATTATGGTTTGTATTATTTTAATTATGGGACAAGTGTCTTTGTTGCAGGGTTGCAGCATTACTGAAATTTTGGGGAGGAGTTACTAAATGCAGTAAGATGAAATGGAGTTAGTCAAAAAAGGTTCAACTCAGAGGAGTGTGTCCTTTATGTGCCCTGCAGATTTAGGTGAAGTGACCATAATGGCCCTGGACTTTACATTGAATGCCATGAGAGATGGTTGGGTAAAAGTTTTGATTAGCATTTGCATGAGTTAGATGGGAGGACAACAAAATCATTGAATTATCATCATGTGCCCAAAAGTAATGCTTTAAATGGAGGGGAAATTTGAGTGAAGTTGGAGGGCTTTCATGTGCTTTGTTTAAGCTATAACTTGAAAAGGGCTGCTTTCTTGGAGCACCGATCACCGATGGAGCCTATCTCAACTAAACTAGTATAATAAGGCGACGATTGTTTTATATTTACTATATGATTGATGGAAAATTTAGAGAAAGTGACATATCAAATGACAAATATAATACTATGGTTGTGTTTGGAATATCAAGTTGCATATTTGAGTTAGGGTTGGATCGGGTTTGGAATAGAATTTTCTTGTATTCAGTGACCTTTTTATTTTTGCTTAAGTTGGATTTTTGAATAAAAGGTCTATGGTTGTGTTTTGAATATCAAGTTGCATATTTAAAGGCATGAATTCCAATTTTTCAATGACAATTTTATGAGAATTATAGTTCATATCAGTTGGGGCGAACTTAATTAAATAAAAAAATCATACTATGTTGAGTTTATAATTATCTCAAGTCTATTGAGTTAATTTGGATAAATTCATACTATGTTGAATTTTCAAATCCCAAAACTCCTATTTTAAGTTGGTTTTAAATTATTGTACTTCTAATCCAAAGCTGGTTCGAGGTCGAACCCAACCATCATAATTGATAAGGGTAGTATACTTATTATTAATTTTTCATTCTTCTTAAATTTTCTACCAATCATATCACAAGTATAAAAAGTAAAAACACTCACTTTGTTATTATACTGATTTGATCGAACCAGGTTCAGACTAAAATTTGGTTAGGTGGTTATTATCCACAAATAATGCAGAAGTTACAAGTTTCTCATGGATTTTTTCCTAATTCTATATTTACTTTTGAGCTTTAGATTTCATTTACCCAACTTTAAGCGATATAATTTTCTTTAAACGAAAATTTTCTCACAAAATCCTAACCCTACTAAATAAAATAACCACTCCAAAGATAGAGTCGCCATGCAAAGTCAACAAAACTTTTTCCAATTACTGCAATGCTTTAAATCCACTCAAGATATGCACTAAAAATTTTCTCATATATGCACAGTTTTCACTCCAGACGCTACCTTAAATGATTCCATTGAAATTTGCACATTCTAAGTGCCTTATCGTCTTTTATTCTATTATGGACAGTATGTTATGGTTCACGAATACGAATATGATGATATATACGAACAGGACTCGGGGTTTTTTTTAATTTTTTCACATGAAAAGTGTGAAATGCAGTGTCCGACACAACATAGTAAAATAATATTTTTAAAAATGTTTGTTCATTATAAATTGTATGTGATCTTTTTCACAACCATATAGAACGGGCATTGCTTTAATAACAAAAATAGCACGAATGTATAATATCCCTCAATCTTTTTTCCATCAATAGCATGATATATAACATGACTGTGAATGTATATATAGCTTGTGGTGAACATCTTTCCACTAGCTTGCTTACAAACAACAAAGTGCCCTCTTTTCTTATTCTGTGGTTTTAGTATCAAGTTAAGTTAATCAAAACTTCCTAATCTTTGGGAGTCGGACAAAAGGAAACTGTGGATTTGCACGAACAAATTTAGAGCAAAAGATATATGCCTTTTGGATTGATATTTCTCGCTAATTATTAGAGAATTATTGGGAATATCAAAGTGCATAAATGCATATGTATGAAGGTGCTTGGATAACTAATTTGCATTTATCCCACATTGAATTAATGATAAAGTATGATTAACTTGATAAACTAAGGTGCTAAAAATATTATTCAATCGTGAAATTTTAGAGTGGACTCCTCAGTTTTAAGGATATCAAACCTTACAGTTTGAAAATGTTGTAAGAAATGCATTATTAATTACAACTAATTCTTGACGTGTCCGAATTAAGATCTGGAAATACTAGCTAGGATTTCACATGCATTTTTGGCCGCATCTAAGCATGTGAAGATCTTTGAGGGCTTGAATGCAGATTCTCAAATGTGATTGATGATAGATTTGAGGATGGGTTTCTCACCCCATATACATATTCGGAAAAGAAAGAGCAAAAAACAATAAAGGACATTTTGTATGTGATAATTTTTAATACATTAACATTAATACTTTTAAAAATATTATTTTTTTTATGTTGTGTAGTTTTGTGTTATTTCCGTATTTGTTTCTGTATACAAATGCAACTTGGATATACTTGATGAACATGGTGAGTTCCTTAATCACAATATTGTGGCAATTAGAAGCATCTTCTCCTCCTAGTTCTATTCTAGTTCTAGAATGATAATTCCCCAATTACCTCGACAAAACTCAAACTCATAACCTACTAGTTCACGATTGATAAGTGATAACACTTCTGTCAAAAAATAAAATAAAATAAATTTTGGATAACCTAGCTCGCTAGCGCAAGACTTCAATTATTTTCTAACGTTCACCGGGTGGCGCCTGGAGAATAATTTTACCTCATAGCAAACGTACAAATAATTAATTGGTTTCCAGTTTAATTAGCTTAATTAATTGAATGATTATTGCCTTGAGCTATACGTGAAAAATAAATGTATTTGTTTTCTCTTTTTTATATCTCATTTATTAGAGATTCGTGTCAAATCAAACTAAATATGTGAAATTCTCGTACTATTAAAAGTCCTCTAGGGTTGAGGAATTAAAACTGAATAATTTGATGAGCAAGAGAAGAAATATGAGGTTAAGGAAGAATTTAGAAGAATCGAAAGAATATGAGTAAAATCTTAGTAAGATTTTCTCTCTTTATAAGAATGACGGAAAAATTAGAACACATATAGGAGATAATAGTAGAAACAAGGAAGGAGGATTCATCGAGCACTTATCACTGTCTTTTTCTCCCACCAAAAAACTTATCAGGGTTTTTTATTCTAGGCACAAATCATTTTATGATATCTTTATATGGCTCCATGTATATAAGCATATAAAAATAACTATACAAATTAAGTTGTGTATTTTTAATCCAATTTATGTTTTTTAAACATCATAGTTTAGATTAATAAATTCGTGTCGGTATGTAGGTCGAGAGCAAATTCTCTTCCACCTAAATCCCTGCTCTTTGCAGAATATTTCAAAATAATTAGCACCTAGGACAAAAGCGTAACTTCCCAATGTGTTTAGCGTCACAACTCACACGTGCCGTACAAGTGAGATGATTCGGTGACCCAACAACCCGACAAACAACGCTCACAGCCATTTAAATTTCAATCTGGCAGTGACATTTACATTTATAAACCATCACCACCGACACCATTCGGTTAAATAATCTCTTCCACCGCTGCTATCCGGTCAAAAACGGGTCGTGCTCTCTACCCTCTCAAATTTCTCCCATTTTTTGTTTTACTCTTTATTTGTTTTTTTCTTTTTAATTTATTCGACGAAAAACTGCTAAAGACTGATCAGAAAAACTGATAATAGTATCGAAAATCACATTTCTTCTCTAATGTTGAGTAGTGATATCTACGCAAGCATTCTCGTTCTTTATAATCTATATTGTTATATTAAACGATAAAAATAAATGTATTGTCTTGTATTTTTGGTCTTTTTCTTTTTCTTTTTCTTATTTATTTATTTTTCTTCACTATTTTCACACGTATAAGTTAATTTACACTCCAAAGAGGTGCTAACTCCTCTTTTCTTTTATCTTATTTTATTTTTTTTAATAAATTTTTTATATTCTTTTTGTCATTTTTCTCATATTTTGTAACAAAATAAATATCATGAAGAAATATTAGCATAAATCTCCCCCACAAATAACATAATCATAAGCTTGGAAGCTTTAGGAAATGGGAATAATTGCAAAGAGGGGTTCGATCCTAATAAATCCAAATTAGATGCCACACACTTGAAGCTAAGATGTCCTTGAATTCGACAATAATAAGACAGCACACTTGTCTAACTTGGGTGAAACGGTCTAATACCAACAAATGTTGTCCTCTAAATTTTATCGTATTTGCACGTGCACCACTAATTAACATTTACTTATAAACCCCATATCAATTAACCCGTATGTGAAAGTGCAAAATTCAATGACATTAAACCATTTTAAAACAAAAGGGTACTTTAATTTACTGAAACTCCACTTGTAAAGTAATTATGCATAATTACCTGTGGAGCCCCATCGTTTAAGGGAAACTAAAGTTAGTAAATCAAGGTTTATATTAGTTGTGATCACTTTATCCGCATATTTCCCATTCTAATTTTTCATTATTTTGGTTATTTATATGAATGAAGAATTATATCAGACTATTCTGCATTTAGGCCTAATTATAATTTAATTCATTTACTTCGGGAAATTACATTTTAGTTTAGGGTCTCTAATGAAATTTGTGAAAAATACATTTATATCTCTGACAGTTCGTATGAGTGTTATACTGAACATATGATCAAAGTTATAAAATCATTACTAAAATTTATAAATATAAATTCATGGTGTCAAAATCTGGTTATGCGCTGCACTGCAGATTAGGACTCCCAGTCACCCAAGGTATTTGTTTACGTGAGGCAACTCTGATGCTTTCCTAGGCTGAAAAAGATGAAGCAAACGTGAACTCAAAGGCCAAAATGGGGGAATGTGGGGGTCGAACCCGTTTTGGCATTCCGACGCTCAAGTTAGTTCAAGCTCTGGGTCGAAAATGCCAATAAAGCAAGGGACTCAGAGTGTGAAGAAAAGCTTACCCTTATTGGTGCCAAGAACGGGTTTATATAGGAGAGGAAGGGAGGGGGTGGACTCCGTAGATCCACCCCCAGGAAGGTGTGGATCTAGTTTGGAGGGAGAGCGATGGTTGGTGGCCGGAACAGTGGTTTTCTAGCTAAAACACTGTTTGTCTACCCCTGCCAGATGCCCGACACAGTACTTGGCGGATGTGACACCCCGACTTACAGTTGGTACAGGTAAATTATGTGATTTATTATTAATTACGTTTTAATTAATTATATATGAATTATATGAATTTTATTTGAATTATATGAATTTTAATTGAACTAATTATATACGTGGATTATTTGAATAATTGAATTTTGCCTTGGTTGAACCCTTAATTGTTAAACCGAACCAATTTGAACCGAAAAACCCTAAACCGAACCGGTTCAGCCCTTAAAGGGTGAACCATTTCTTCCTTCCCTCATTTACGAAATAACAGCAGTAGTTCTTCACCAAGAGAAAGCCAAAGGCCCAAGTTTGATCATCCAACTTCAAGAGCCAAGTTCTCCCTCGATTCTTCACCTTTTCTCGAACTTCAGTATGTTTCGGAATCCCCTCGTTATGCTCTTCGTTTTCATGGATCGATTCTGAATTTGGAGTGATATTTGTATGCTTTTGCTTCCCTATGTGAATAGTAAGGGTTTGACTAATTTGTTGCATATGTGATATATGTTTGATATATTTGAACTCTAGCTTCTTAAATGTGCTTTATATGATATAGGGATAAATACAGTCACCCCCCCCCCCCCCCATCCTTTGGGGGCATTTGCACTTTCCCCCCTATGCTTCAAATCGGTGCACATTGCCCCCTCACATTTTCAAAATGGAACACTTCACCCCTTTCAATAAACTTTAACAAAGTAAATCTGTACAAATCCGATTTCAAATGTGTTGATATTATATATCAAACTGAAGCTCTCGACGCAAGGAACACAACAATGATCTCGAAATCAAAATCCGACAACCGATGAAGCAGAAATCATCAGTTAAAGACGACGCACGATGAACTAAGCTTGTAGCGGCTAATAGAGTCAAGCGGGGCATGAGTTTTGTTCTCCTTGGAGAGACGAACACGATGGCGGTGGTCTTGAAGCTTGGGTCTCCGTGACGAAAAAGAAATCGACGGTCAAAGTGTGTTCAAAGGGGTGAAGTGTTCCATTTTGCAAAGGTGAGGGGACAATGTGCACCGATTTGAAGCATAGGGGGGAAAGTGCACATGCCCCCAAAGGATAGGGGGGTGACTGTATTTATCCCTATGATATATATGTTCTATTTAATGCAAAAGATCATGTATTAATTGAGCATTTAATGTGTTCATGGTTTTAGCTTGAAATTTCATTCATGGATCAACGGCTTTAATTTTCGTTTTTCTTGAGATATATGAGTGGCAATATGACAAACATGATTTATATGAATTATTTGCACTAGTTGGTAAGTTGTTGCAGCTTCTTGGTGTTGGTTTTGGCCATTTTTGGCCAAAAATGGAGCTTCCCCTGTTCTGTAATGTCTACCCTGTTTTTGCTCTACGAACCAGGCCGGAACGGTCGTTCCCGCCCCAGCTTTGTTCTGGGAAGGGCCGTTCGCGGGTCTACAGTACCCTTTTCCGAAAATGGGAATGGGAAGGGTCGTTCCCAAGGGCCAAAATTTTGTAAAAACTTACAGACGCGCGGGGAGCAATCGGGTAATTGGGAACGACCGTTCCCATTTCCTTCTTCAGCCCGAAACGGTCGTTCCCATCTTCCAGAAAGTTTTTAGCGAGAATGGGGAACGGCCATTCCCTACAGTGAAAGGGCTGTTCCCAACCTTCCGGAAATCTGGGAGCTGCTACTGCTTCTTATATGTTTACTTATGTACTTTTATGTCTTTAATTGTTAATCTTTTGCACGTTAGATGTTATAACTTGATTTTAATTGTGAATTATATGACATATTTGATAACATTTCGCATTCAAGCATGAATCACGCATTTTGCCGAGCGTCTTCTTTGGTTCATATAGAGTCTAAGTCTTGGGCTTTTGGTGTTTTCTTTTCAGAGGAGGTTCCCGTTGGCAAGCCCGAGGCATAACTTGTTCACTTCCACTTCTTTTTTTTGTTAAGCACAAGGTGAGGTTTAGGAATTTTGTATAGTTAAAGACCTAAAGCCTTATGTGATGATTTCGAGCCGCGCATGTGATTATATATTATGTATATAGATAAATACGTGTTGAATAGAATATGTTTATGATCTTGTGAACAAGTTTGATTTTGGAAAGTTATTAAATAAGCGTATGTAAGCTACTTTTGAAAAGTCTTTTCTGTTCAAGTTTAGCGAGATTTGCCATGAAAAATTTGGTATGAAAGGTTATGTGTATGTGAATGTGGATCCAAGAAGCTATGGGTAAGGAGCCCTCGGGACGGTTTTGGGCCGTCGAGGTAAAGCCTGTACATAGTCTCCATCTGATGTATCACACGCGACCACGGGAGCTAGGAAAGGTGTGATATTTCGATGCCTTCGGTGTGAAAACCGGGGAGGGCACGTTGTGGGTTAGCTACCCCTCGTGAGTTTGTATATGTTATGGATGGATAGGGTCGCCGGTGGCTCTTCCATCATTGGAGTAGTTGATGGTTATGTTATGATTTATGTTTTGATTTGTTCTGAGAAGTAAAGGTTAGAAGCTCGTTCTCGCCGAGCATGTGATATGTTATTTTCTGGGAAGTATGAATCGGGATAGAATTAATGAAAAGGATTTTAACTCAGTCAGTCAGTTGACTGACCCCTCGTTTGCTCTTTTAGTTGCAGGTTTTTTTTTTTGGACTTGAGCTAGGCGGAGAAGTGTGTCCACTTTTGCACTTGTCGGTCTATGTCTTGTTAGATGTATTTACTTCCATGCACTTTATATCATTTTGTATATGTATAGTTATGGTTTGTAGATTCAAATACTTATGTTTTGTTTGAGCCGTGATGGCATTTGTACAGGGATTAAATGTTGGTATCTATATGTAAATACAATATGGAAATATATATATGATGGTACCTATATGTATTTATATGATGGTACCTATACGTATTTATGTGATGTATCTACTATTTTTTTTGGTTTTAATTTATTCGCTTCCGCATACTCTGGTTTTGGTTTAGCTCCGCCTAGCCTAGAGAGTGTGTTGGTCTCCCATTCGCTATGATTCGGATCCGGGTACGGACTTCCATTTCGTATTCGGGTTTGGATTCTAGTGCAGGGGATGTGGCCCTACGTGTGGGTGCTAGAGCGGGGCAGCAATTAATGCGGCCTGTGGTAGGTGGTACGTGAATTGAATGCGGTTGTCCAGTAGCGTGTGGGTCAATCGGACGCCTGGGTCGGCTGCCTCTCAGTCGTAAGGAGGGCCTTGGGTCGGAACATCTCAACGCCCAGAATGTAACTGCATTTCCATGACGGCAAAGTCCTGGCTTGAATGACCAGCAAACCTGGGTCGGGAGATGAAGGTGGACCTGACAGGCTGATATGGTTTAGTCTCCCCACGTGGCATGACACGTGGAGCCCAATCACGAGCCCCGATTTTCCCCCTATTATCATTACTAAATATAAATTATGAATTTATCAACACAATCGCAGAATTCATAGATCAAACAAAAAATATAAGAAACGGTTTTAGAATGACTAACAGAACTCTAATGGATGTTAAGGATTATGAATACATTTTAAAAATTAGGAACATTGTTAAACGTTATTTCTTGATCCAAATAAATTATAATTCTAAATAGATAATAGTAAAACATAAAATTTCCCTTTTATGAATTCGGATCCTAGGGATGTCAGAGAATATGATTCTTTGAACACAAAAAGTACTAAGAAGAAATCCCAATTCCCAAAAGTAAAAGTAGAAAAATTAAAGGAAGAAAATGCCAAGAAAGAAGAGGTAGATGGTAGTCAAAAGTGGGTCCCATTAGGAGACACTTTATTCCCAACCGCAATCAACGGCCTCCGCCCCAAACCAAAAGAAAATGCATGTAAATGTAATGATGTATAAACGCAATCTCTCTATTTTCCCGTGCACTTTTTTCTTTTCTTTTAAAAAAAGTGTTGGAAATTAAAGTACGACTATTCCACTAATCTATACCCTTTTTTTAATCTTCTTCGTACGAAGTGCGGTAAATACGACTTTTCGGTTTCAGAACACGTCATGCGTAAGTCAAAAAGAGCAGGTTTCCGTGATTACCGGCTGTCGCCGGTTTTTTTACGGTGACGGGAAATAGTTTCCACCTCCGGAGGTGACCGCTTGCCGCCTGTCGCTTTAGGTGGTCCAGCTTTGTAAGGGGAACCTTAAAGCGACACTTGGTATGTACTCAAACTCTACTCATGTGCACCTCTTTTTCTTCCTCCCCTCTTATTTTTCATATAATAATATATTGATTTGTTGTATATTATCATGTTGAATACTCATATCATGTCTGATATTTAGAGGTGAGCGATTCGAGTCGAGCTTCGGATGCATGACTCGATCAGGTATTTTCTGACTAGACAGAGAATTAAGGGGCTTTTCGGTTTTGGGTACCCAACCCGAAAATTCAATCCGACGCTCACTTTTACAAATACTTTTTACGTGAAAATTTTAAGAAAAAGATACGTCGTTGTATCTGTATCGTATTATATCCGTATCGCTATATTAGTATCAGTGTATCATAACTTTTATTTTATTTTTTTCTCACTCTTTCTCTATCTCTCCCATTTCTCCAATTTTATTTTTAATCTTTTTTCTTTTTTGCCTTTTTTGATCGATCATCCATGTGGATGTCCCTTGTCAAGGGCTCTTCCTATCAAGTAGCAAAATTTCAATATAAGAGATTAATGTAGTATAATGAGAAAAGATGTTAGACATTATATAAGATTTAGGCTCATAATATTAAGTTCGTAAATGGAGCAACTGAATTAGGAGGATCGTTCTAAGTAATGATCAAATGAATTGAAATTGAAATTCTAATAAATATCAGATCAATTATTATTTAACATTTTGTTTTGGATGTGATATACCTTTTGTTATAAGTATGATTATATTTAAGATTATGATAGCTTCTCAAAATATGCATAGTGGAAGGGAATTAGAATGTTGATATTTTGTTAAGTGGAAGTAAGTAGGGCGAAAAGGGTAAAGGGGCTCCCTTGACATGAGGAATGCTTTAGCCTTTGTTGTTGATGGTGGAGACCAAACATCGTCTCCAAAAACAATACTGTTTCCATTACCCTTTAGGTTCTTCTTTCCATCAACTTGAGAAGATGCCCTTTTGAATTTCTAGACCATTCACACTATACAAATTGGTTAATGATTATAAAAGTTAGATCTAAGTTTAGACATAGTTGATTCTAACTTGTTCAATTGTTTAGACATAGTTGATTCTAACTTGAGAAGATGCCCTTCTTTTTTCTTTTTTTTTTTTAATTTTCAGGGAGAGAATTACATTCATTATATTAGTATGCTCACTTTTTATATAAAAAAAAGTGGCTAGGTGTTATGATAAGGGGAAAAACAGGAGCTATGACTGAGCCTGAGCGCCACGTGTCCTTTTCCCACTGGGGAAAATTGATAGGTCAGCACTTAAACTTGACCCAGTCATCCCTCTCATCGAGCCAGCACTTGGTTTCTCATATGCTCTGTAAAGGGAGGATCTCGACCCAGGGTCTCCCCCGACCGAGAGACGGTCGATCTAAGCGTCAGATCGACCCATGCACTACAGTACAACCGCATTTAATGCGAGTACCACCCACCGCAGGCCGTATTAATTGAAGCCATGCCAAGTACGGTGTCAGACGTCCTGGAAGGAGCAGACAAACTGTGCTTTAATCGAAAAAGCACTGTTCCGGTCACCAGCCGTCCCTCTCCAACCAGACCAGATCCACACCTTCTTGAAGGTGTACTTGCACCTACGGAGACCATCTCCTTCCTATATAAACCCATCTCCAACACCAAGAAGGTTAAGTTTTCCTTTATTCTCTAAGCCCATACATCTTTCATATTATCGACCCAGAGCTTGAGCTGACTTGAGCTTCGGAGTGTCAAATCGGGTCCAACCCCCACATTCCCCTGTTTTGGCATTTGAGTTCACGTTTGTTCCTTGTTTCAGTTAAGGAAAGCATCGGAGTTGCCTCACGTATACAAATATTTTGGGTGATTGAGAGTCCTAATCTGCAGTCCAGTGCATAGCCAGATTTTGACACCATCATCTTAATTACGAGAGAGGTAGATGATAATTATTTTGGACTCTCAGTATCCTCTTTTTCTTTTTAATTTTATTTTTTTCATCCATTTTATTCTCTTGCATTCTTTTTTATTTTTTTTAGTTTTATCTCTTCAACCACTTTTTTTTTTTTTACTTATCTTTTTCTCTCGCGTCATTTCATTCCTTTTTTTTTTTTTTTTTAATATAACTTTTATCATATTTTCCTCATGTTTTTAATTTTTTTAAATTAATATGACATTCTTTTATACTATTTATTTATGATAATTTGATAATTACATTGAAAAAAGTTATAGAATATATGTTAATATGAAAATTAGTTTTAATATGTTTTTTTAAATAATAATATTTTAATTTACATACGCAATAAATGTGCGGTAGTTACTAGTTTTAGTTAAATGAGAAACCTTAATGACACCATTTAGCTTGAAATATATGATGTGAAGTGTAGCACCCCTATACGTAGAGATATCACACCGCCGCACTATAGGCCGATCCACATACGAAACGGACAATCCGTACATGAACTAACCTATAGCGAACTGGTGACAAATAAAAGAAAGGACGAGCTAGGCGGAACTATACCCCAAAGCAATACAAAACCAAGCTATAAAAGTTACAAGCGGAAGCATTAATTCGCAAATACATATAGGTACCATATGTACATCAACGATATAAGTACTAATAGATACCAACAGATATCACTACATTATCATCTCCTATATATCATACAAGCAAAAGTCCCCAAATATACCAAGAACTATAACGTATTAACTCAGGACATGACAAAAGCAAGATCATGGAAATGTGTGAAGTGCTAGACCCGGCTGGATGACAAGACACGACTTAGACCCCCGCCTAGCACACGACCGCGACAACCTGAAAGGTGGGGTGTCAGTACATGGAAGACTGAGTGAGGGGCATAAATATATATTAGCGCAATTAACATGCAAGTTATAACCTCGGGTAAGGTTTTATAATTTAAAGATAATATAAGTTCATAATAACATAAAACTCGCCCGAGATTACAACTACCAATATTAAGTACTTTAATCATTTTCATGTTTCAATACGTGCGATACGTGGCCCGGCGAGTGAGGGCAGTCTCCAACCTTACTCCAACTGTGTACAATACATGCTTGTTTTACCTTTTAATAGGTGATCATGCAATTAAGCTATCATGCAGTTGTGCAGGTGTATTCAGGCAGAACAATCAATACATGCAATCATGACAATAACCCGAGGACAATCCGTGGTGCCGGACCCGTCCCTAGTCTCCTTCTTCCTCCGGTGATGGTGGGATTGCAAGGCCCCACCATCCAATCTCATTGAGCAGAGGGTACATGAATCCCTAAGCCCGGAGCTCCTTCCTCCACTAATCTCCTAGCGGATTCAGGGGTGACCCCAAATGTGGTGTGATAGTGTTCGAGTTACCCGTCAGCCCCTGCTTTCCCGGTTGGCTCAAACCACTACCCTCGGGCCCAACGTGACATGCTTTACTCGCCAAAACCCGATCAATCAATCAATCACGATACATGACTTGCTTGCAATTGTGTATAAGTTTAGAAATAAGTATATATATACCTTTTGGCTTGAAATCCACATAAAGGTTATACGGGTTCTATATACTAACAATTAAACCTCACCTTTACCGACAAAAGACAAGTAGGGCACGGCCTACGGGGCTTGCTCCTCGTCCCTACAAAGCTGGTCTGTGTAAAATAGACGTGTACACGTGAGACTTGACTCTAAATAGACCAAATATGACGAACGGCGAAAATGCAACGAGATGACGTGCAAATCACAATGTGGCATGAAAACATCTTGTTTCAGTACATATTCAATCATATAATAGCAATTCGGGGTCAAAGAATGTTGGAAAATACGAATCAGAAAGCAGCGGAATTTTAAAAAAATTTCCAACAAAAGGATCTTGGACTCGCAATCGTGTAACCAAATTCGTAGGGATTAGAAACTTACTTTCTTAATTGTCTTTCTTGAAGCGTTTCAAGCCACCCAAGAACGCTCTTCTCGCGGCTTGATCCCCTCTCCTTGGTAAAGCTCGAATCTTCAAACTTCTAACTTGAAGCTCTCTAGAGATAGTCCACCAACTTGACTACAATCTAACTAGTAAGGATGCTAGTTCTCTAGTTAGTGTTTAGGCTTAACCTAGGGTTTCGTTTATCTTGGAGAAGGGATGGTGTTCAACACATGAACCAAAAGAATTGCCAATTAGCTCTAAGGGGAGCTCGAGCTCCCCTATTTATAATAAGGGAGTGGCCGAAAATCCCTAGTCCTTATGGGCTAAGGATTTTGGTCCCTCTCTCCTATTACTTGATCATCAAGTAATTTTGACTTTGACTTTGAATTCAAATTCAAATCAACTTGCAAGAGAGCTAAAATATCCAAACTATTTTTGGATAATTTTATACTTTATTTATTTAAAATAAATAACTTATTTTATCTAATTAATTAATTCATAATTAATTAACTAGATTATTTTTCTCCAAAATAAGACATTCTTTTTAATTCAAAATTAAACCAAAGTCTATTAAATAATTAATCACATTAATTATTTAACACATAAATAAATATACACATATATTTACACACGTGTGAGACACGTGTCACTCACGTGAGCCACACGTGTGGTTCATACGTATGGAACCCTCTTGGCCCGATTAACTCGTTTAATCATTTTCAAGCCTCAACTCATGTAACCAAGTTGTTGTGTGTGACCCTCTAGGTTCTCAATTCAATTAGCAGTGACCCTAATTAATTAATTCACTAATTAATTAATCAGTCCACAGATTAAACGACCATAGTCTAGCAACAGGTGTTTAATCCCTAGCTGAATTGGAATGTTCGGATTCGACAGAACCTTTAAGTCATTGATTCATGTGAGATACAATCCTCCTACTTACTATCTCTCAACCAAGATCTAGGGTAAGGGAATAATTAGAACCCTAATAATCCGGTCTTAAAGCTAAGTGCATTTCATATCCATTTGATCTCAATCCAAGAAACCCTTTTCTTGATGTCTTGATCTACTGCCTTGGCCAAGGACTCCATATGGCATATGAATGACTTACACAATAAGAGATCACCTTGCAAATGCAAGTGTAGGTCCTTTCTTGATTCTCATTCACTTTCATGAATCACTTGTGCAGCCCCAGCATAAGCCTTGAATCAGTTGTCTAAGGCAACACCCTTTAAAGCTTATACCTAAGACTACAGAGTTAACTCATAAAGTGACAAGGAACCTCAAGTCTAAGGATCAATTAATCACATCAATAACTCGTGAGATATTTCCTAATCTGGAAGTTTCTATTTCCTGAAATAGAAACTTCCTTTCCCATTTAGGAATGTTCTCACACGGGGCACCTCAGTGAACTTACTTATTAAAGTAAGCACCCTCATGTATCACGCACGTATCAACTATACACTTTGCACCTTCATGAAACAAGGTGGTCCTTCTTAAGGGCGTGATCCCACAAGCAAGCCTTAGAGGAGTCAGGTTGACACTCCCACTGTCGGTAGGACTCATCGGCTTGGCGTATTTTACTAATCATGACTTATGTGATATAGGGCTCGTTTCATGAACCATTTCACCTAAATGGTAGAGTCCTAAAGTCATCAGGATTAGAGGAGTTCTCATACATGCACACGTAATGGAAACACACAAAACACGTATTGGCATATAAAGAAGTGTTTGCCTATGATTGTAATCAATCGTATATTATTCAAAGATTGTCTGTGATATAAGGAAAGTACCAACGCAGATTACGCCAAACCAGCTTTCTAGGGCACTATTCCTAACAAAGAAATCATCGGATCATGGGGCTAAAAATGTAATTTTGGGCAGAAAGTTTTGTTCTGTCAGACGCACGGGAACGGCCGTTCCGGGTTTCCTTTGTAAATGGGAAGAGCCGTTCCCGTGGCCCTTCAAAACGCGCCAACGTTTTTAAATTAAAACCGCGCCTTTAGCTGGGAACGGCCTTTCCGGCACCAAGGCCAAAACGGGAACGGCCGTTCCCATGCTCGGCTGCCTATTTTGGTTTAAAAGAGTGGGAACGCCCGTTCCCATAATGCTTTGAGGATGGGAACGGTCGTTCCCAGTTTCTGCAACTGAAAAATAGAGCAGAAATAGGGGAGGGCTACGGAAACATTAACAAAGCCACAAAATCTCAAGTTTGATCCCCCAAATACAATTATTTCTCGAAATATGATGCATATACATTCAAGATATGATAGCATATCACTTAAATGCGTAAAACATGAAATATCACCAAGATTTTAAGCCTCCAAGTTCATGCTCAAACTTGATCACTCAAGCTAATTATTCAAGAATTCATGCTCCAAATCATGCCATAATTCAAGATATGATCATATAATCATGCTTCCATCTATACCTAATCCATCTAGCACACAACCCTCAAACCCTAGCCATCATATGAGTGATCAAGAATCATAAATTCATGCAATCACCAACCTTGAGCTAAAGAAATGAAGAAGATAGATGATGATGATGAACAAGCTTCAAAGCTTGGAATTTTCTTGAAAAATCTTGATGATTATGATGAATCTCTTCCTCCTTTTTCTTCTTGAAGAACCGAGAGCAAGAGAGAGCAAATAAGTTGGGAGAATTTGATGAAATTGATCTTGGAAGAGAGTGGAAGAAATGGTACGTGATTCACCATTTTGAATTTTGTGAAAATGGCTAAATTGCTACTTAATCCTCCAAGTATACAAATCATGCAATTAAGGATGAAAAGCTTTGAAGATTGATCAATTAAGTCCTTGAAAATGTTATGCGATTTGGTCCCTAAATTTAAAAGAATGAACATATATGGACAAGTTTGACAATTAAATCATATTCGGTAATTGTTTCACGAAATAAATATTTTCAGGTCATGAAAGAAATTCTCACTTTGATATAAATTCATAAAATTTCATGAGAGTATTTTAAAATACAATTTATAAAATTATTTTAAACATACGATATTAATAAATAAAATCGGTGCGTTACATGAAGACAATTTTAAAATTATTATTTAGCTATTTCATGTTTTGACTAATTTTTAGCTGTTTCAGATTCTTATTACATGACAATTAAAAAAAAATAGAAAACAATAACATGAACAATATTGATATCCTCGAGTCCGTATTCGTAATTGTAAAACATAGTTTGAAATGAATTAAATTTTAACTTAACCCAACATAATGCAGCAAATTAGTTCAATTTGCACATATATAATCATCCGTGTATTTTACTCTTCTTTCAACTAATTTTGCAAAAAAGGTCAACCCTGTTGCTTGGAACTTCATTCAAAAAAGTGAACCGTTGATCAAATCAAATCTCACTAGTAAATGCGGCACACTCGTTGCGTGTGTAAATTAAAATAATATTATTATTAAATATATTAAAATTAATTTTTATATTGATATATATTATATAATCAGTTTTAATATAATTATTAAATTATGATAAATAAAAAAATATAAAATATAAGGAGAAAAAGATAAAAATTATACATTAAATAAAAAAAGAATTGAAGTAGAGTGAGAGAAAAGTGAAATAATGAAGATGGTGTTGGAGTAAATAAATAAGAAAATAATTTAACAGTCCAAGAAGACGAAAGAGATTAAGCAAAAAAAACTGTTGAAATACGTTGGTAGAATTGATGTGTGAAAAATAAAGGAAAAAAGGAGTCAATAAATTCAGGGATAATACGTTAATAAATAAAAAGAAAAGAAAAAACTAAAAAGTCAGAGGCAGAAAAGGAAAGAGTTCAAGACATCATATTTGCCCCTGACGCTTAATAATATATTATAAATAATTCAAAATCCCACTACAATTTTCTAATATAATTCAAAATAGTTTTATTTATACTTTAATAACCAAAATATTTGAATATATTTTTGTTTTGCGTGAGAGCACACTATACAAAATGGCATGTTTTCCGCTTAGTGCATTAAATGGGACTTGCAAATAAAGTTAAGTTAGTATAAAAGTGGGCATTATTAATATTAACTTAATTCTGACTTATAATAAATGTCAAGTTTTATTTTTAATTTTGAATTTTCAAACTGAGTGGTTATTTAATTAAACATCAAATTTTGAGCTCAAAAATCCTGTTAAGTTGACCAGGAGGAGACTTCCTGTACGCGATCTACATTGACACTCAAACTACACCGTTATTATGATCTTTTTTTGTAGTACAAAAAATATATTTAATTGGAGAAGTTGGTCGTCCTTTCAACTTATCTCTAGCAAATAGATAGATTCGTAAATTTACAACATAATAATTCATTTTACCGTATCGTTATTTTTAAAATTATTATTTTTTATGCAGTATTACGTCGAATATTGTATTTAATAATTTTCACGTAAAAAATTTGTATTCATATTGTATCTATTAGGGACGAGTTTAGAATTTTCAATTAATGAGGTTCTATACTCTATTATTAAACGCGAGATCCAATTGTGGTCTCTTGGTGTCCTCTTTTCTTATTTTTAAATTCTTTTTTTTTTCTTTGTTTATGTTTATCCGTTTTCTTCTCTCACGTTCTTTTCTTTTTTTTTTTTTCTCTATTTGTTTATTTTATCCCTTCAAAAATATATTTCTAACTTATTTTTTCTCTTATCTCATTTTATTTTTTTTTTCTTATATATATAATTTTTATCTTTTTTCAAAGATAATGTTGTTTGGTATATTATCTTTTCATGCTATTTATTTATTATAATTTAATAAATATATTAAAAATAATTATAAAATATATATTAATATAAAAATTATTTTTAATATATTTAAATTAAAAAAAAATTTAATTTGCACACGCAACGAGTGTGTCACAATTACTAGTGTCAATTATGGATATGTTCTTTCAATTTTGTAAGGCATTGAAAAGCTTAAAATTAAAATTAAAAAAAATTATATTTTAAATACATTTATAAAATTAAGAAATAAAATTTAGTGGAGTCATCTGACCCCAACACTTACAATATGTTATCCTTTTTGGTATCTATATCATTGTATATTTGTATTCATATCTCAATATTATTGATATGGGCGACAAAAATGGAAGCCGCGGTATAAATATGGTCGGGAATTATGTGTGCAGAGACATTATATTATTCATCATTACTAACCACATTAGGTAAAATAAAAAATATTTTTAGCGGCAAAACAAAATCTTTATGACCAATACGTATAATTATTACACAATTTTTATTCGACCAAAAAAAAAAAAAATTTGCACAATTTTTCTGTGGTCACTTGTTATGTTAAGAATCATTTGCAAGCAGGTTAAGGATGACAAAAAATTATGTTAAAAGTAGCCATAATTATTGATATGTTGTGATAGCTTAACACTAGATGTATAATTCAAGTTACTAAATTTTGTCCAAATTTTAGTATAAAATTACTAATTAAATATATGTTATTCGTGACAATTTTAATGATCCCACTTATAATTATTAATAATGACAGTGTTATTATTTTATTTGTAGACATAACGGATACATGGTGTAACTTACTATTAATTATTTTCTGACCTTTATGGTCCCAAAATGTTCTTAATTGTAATTTACGAAATTTAAATGTGCTAAAGGAATTATATATGTGCATGGAATTCTGTTGAGCACTGATTCCAATACCATCTGAGCCGGTTTTCCAACTATTTGGACGGTTGGACCGTTAATGTTGCCTTTTTTTTCCCCATAATTCCCCTTTAAAAAAATATATAAAAAAAGTGCAAACCATCGTCGTTTAACAGGTTCCCTCTTATATATAACCAATCGAAAAGAACAGAATTAATAAAATGAGTCATAATCCATGTATCACACGGAATGTTAAATCAAGTCCCCAACAAAATAATAAATCAATATGACAGCGGGACGTAATTCCTCATAATTCCTCTTGAATCTATCATCTTAAACTATAATTAATATTACTTTTCGGCGTAACACACAAATTAAACTTAGATTAGATTTTTTAATCCACCTGAACTTGATTGAACAGCGATATAAGCAATAGTCTTGCTAATATAAAATAAGTGAACATAACTATATATAATAAATTGATATCTAAACTATAAGAAACGTAACATCCCCTAAGTTTATGTTATCAATTTAGTCATATTTAACCTCTTTGTCATGCATTATTCAGTGTTCTTTTGATATGTCACCAAACTTTGTTGACAGAGGTCAATGCCCATACGTGCTATAGACATATTTTTGACATGTATAACATGTCATATAAAATAAAAAATGCACGGAAAATACATAAAAAAAATAAAAAAAAAAAAGAATATATCACAAACATACAGTGTCAAATTTTATGGGTCGTAAAATCTGTTGTTTTGTTGTAATGAATTCTAAGAAACTTTGGTGATCGGCTTAACAATAAACTCATTTCTCTATAACCAAGCTCTAGAAGTTATCATGCCAATATATATGTAAGTGTATATTTTTAATTGTTGACTAGGAACTTATTGAATAAGATTGGATAACAGCTAATATTATCATGTATCATAATTAATTACCAAAAAAAAAAATTTGCATTATTAAGTGTATATTTTTTTTACATGCATTTGTACTAGAATGTCATAATTATAGCTCCTCCACTTCCTGCGATCTTGGATGCAATATCAACTGAAGATTCGAATACTGTTATCATAGTTAATTAAATATCATAACGTGGTTTCAGTTTGCATTAAATACGAGATACTTCCATCAGAAAATGAAGAATAGGGAAAGGAATAACCATATTGAGGCACTTAGGGATGAAAATGGGAGACGCTGTAGTTCGGAGGAGAAGATTAAAGGAATAGTGGAACGCTACTTTGGTTCACTCTTTGCTTCCCAAGCTGGGGACATCGCAGAGATCGATTGGATTCTGGAAGTGGTTGAGGCCAGGGTCAGTAACGCGATGAGACAACGGATTCAACTTCCATTCTCACATGATGAGGTATCCCGAGCTCTTAAATCTATGTACCCCCTTAAATCCCCCGGCTCGGACGGCCTGCCCCCGTTTTTTTTCCAACACTATTGGAATGTTATTGGTCATAACGTATCCCGCTGTGTGTTGTCTTTCTTGAATCATGGTCAATTTGATAAGAGGCTTAACTTTACTCATATTGTGCTCCTTCCGAAATGTAAAAATGCTGAACTCATCACCCAATTTCGCCCCCTTAGCCTCTGTAATGTCGTGTATAAAATTGCCTCTAAAGTACTGGTTAATAGACTCAAACCCATTCTTGATGATCTTATTTCTCCTTGTCAGTCAGTGTTTGTGTCTAATAGATATATCATAGATAATTACATTCTTGTTGCTTTTGAGGTTAATCACTTCATTAAGCGTATGAACACAGGAAAAAAAGGTTTGTTCAACCTGAAACTTGATATGAGTAAGACATATGACCGCGTTGAATGGCGGTTCCTCGAGCGTATGATGGTCAGGTTAGGTTTCCCAACCCCTTTCATAGAACGTATCATGACTTGTATTTCTTCTGTTTCCTATTCTTTCTTGTTGGATGGTTGCGAGTTTGGGCATGTAATCCCGGAGAGGGGAATCCGTCAAGGGGATCCCCTCTCCCCTTATCTTTTTCTCTTCTGTGCAGAACTTTTCTCTGCTCTTTTACAGGATTAGGAGAGATGGGGCTTACTTAAAGGAGTGAAGGTGTGTAATGGGGCCCCTACTATATCCCACTTGCTCTTTGCGGACGATACAATGATTTGTGGCCAGGCTACGGAGGAAGCCATGAGAAGTATTAAGTGGGTCTTAGAAACTTATGGTCGAGCCTCTGGCCAAACTATTAATGTTCAGAAATCTTCGATGGTCTTCAGTAAGAATGTTAAGGTGGAGGATCAGGAGAGAATGACGGGTTTAATTGGAGTCAGGAAGGTGGATAAGCTGGATCTTTACCTTGGTCTCCCGTCGATGGTGGGAAAATCGAAGAAAGAAGTGTTCTCGGTGATTTTGGACAAGGTGAGGAAAAAGGTGGATGGATATTCGGAGAAGCTGCTCTCGAAAACAGGAAAAGAGACCTTGATTAAAGTTGTTCTGCAATCGATCCCATCCTATGCTATGAACTGTTTCCTGCTTCCCGATAAGCTCATTTCCCAACTTGAGTCTGCGATGTCTCAGTTTTGGTAGAGTAATGGTGAGAAAAAGAAAATCCATTGGATTGCGTGGAATAAGCTTTGTAAGAGGAAGGAGACTGGAGGTTTAGGGTTTAGATCGATGAAGATGTTCAACCTGGCCATGCTTGCTAAACAGTTGTGGAGGATTACTCGTTGCCCCGATAGCTTACTGAGTAGGCTCCTCAAGGCCAAATATTTTCCGAACTCAGATATTTGGGATGCTCAATTGGGCCGTTACCCCTCTTATACTTGGCGAAGCTTATACGAAGCGAGGTTCCTTATCGCTTTAGCCATGAGATGGAGAATTGGGGATGGTACAAAGGTTCATATTTGGAGAGATAGATGGTTGTCGGAAGGGCCGAAATTTAGACCCAAATTCAAACAAGGTGCGTTCATTGCGCCGGAATGGGTCTCTGATCTAATAGCTACCGGAACGGGTCATTGGAACGAGGAGCTTATTAGAGAGTCATTTCATGGACGCGATGCGGAACTCATTCTCTCTATTCCACTTGGTACAGCTCAGCAACCGATTCTTTAATCTTGCACTACACTAAAGACGATCGGTTCACGGTTCGAAGTGCTTATCGGCTCGGAATAATGGAGCGGTCAGAGTATGAAAACGGCTCTTCAGCTAGGATGGAGGGTCACGCAGTTTGGAACAGGCTCTGGAAGTTGCGCGTTCAACCGAAAATTCATAACTTCTTATGGCGTTGTTGCCATGATATAATTCCTACCAGTGTGAGGTTGATGAAGCACGGTTGTAGTCTTGATGAGGCGTGCGCAGGCTGCGCAGTTGAAAAGGAGGATCTTCCCCATGCCTTGTTTCTTTGCTCCTTCTCGAGACAAGTGTGGGCCTTGTCCAACTTTTCCTCGCACATTGTACAGCAGCTAGCAGGTAACTTTATGGATGGTCTACTGAAGTATTTTTTGTTGTTTGATAAGGATGGGGTGTGTCGGTTAGCTGCTATAATTTGGGCTTTATGGAGCAATCGCAATAAAAGGCTTATGGAGGGGAAGGTATACCAACCGCATGAGGTGCTCGCCCATGCTGATAATAACGTGCTCCATGGTACAGAACTGGAGGTGAACCTTTTAGAACCAGCACTTCCTTTGGAGAACCAACGCTGGAATGCTCCGGACACAGGGTGGATCAAGATAAATTTTGACGGAGCGGTGTTTAAAGATGATAAAGCTATTGGCATTGGGGTGGTGGCTAGGAATGCGAATGGGGAGTGTCTGACCTGGGAGACAGACAAGAGATACCATGTGACGGATCCCTTCGCGGCTGAGTCGTATGCGGCCTTGTCGGCAGCGAGGCTAGGATGTGACTTCGGTTGGCAGAAAATCATACTAGAAGGGGATAATATCAACTTGATCAATCTGCTCCAAGGTGGCAAGGAGAATCTTTCCGCTTTAGGGAATATTCATGCTGAAACGCTGTCTATTTTGTCTCATTTTGTTACTGTTTGTTTTTCTTTTGTGCGTCGTGGTGCAAATATGGTTGCCCACAAGCTTGCTAGAAATGCGGCTTCAGCCTGCGTTGGTTCTTCCGATATTCCGTACTATGTTTCTGACTTTGTTTTTTTTGGAGATTTAAATAAATTCCCCCGTTGAGGGGCCTGATCTTCAAAAAAAAAAAAAACTTCTCCTGCGTAGAGGGTCCGTTTTTAATTACCTCAACATCTATATATACGGGCGAAATCAATTGATATATATGCACTCTTAGAATAATACATATTCTCCAAAAACACCATAACATTTCGGTAATTCTAACCGAACTTAATTTGATCAAAGCGGTATAACGTGAGGATGAGTGTTTTACCCTTACTGTATGGTTAATGAAAAATTTAGAAAGAATAAAAAATTAAATAATAAATACGATACACTTATCATTATAATTGATTAAGACTAAAACAGGTTTGAGTTAGAATTTTTCCTAACGATTTTCCTCTTCTTTGGAAAGAGTGTTTAATATCTATAAATTAACAAATCACAAATCAACTATCTGTCCTTAAATCATGGCATCTGTAAAAATAAATCATTTACTAAAGGTTTCATCGATGTTAGAATTCATCACTAAATTATTATAGATCGAGAAATTTTTTTATTGACCAAACATTTTTGTGCCAGTCAAATAAAAAAATTTAAAAAGTACTTTCAAAATGATTCTAGATGAGGAATCCGGGCAATTCAGAAAGATTCGTAGGGCATTATGTTGCTGGAAATACTTATTTATTTATTTATTTTATACCGATTCATTTTAAAATATTAATAATAATTTAAAAAATTGGAATAAATTGAAATTTTACTACATAAAATGTGTGGAAAAGATGGGAATGCATGTCTTGCATTAATTGTCGAATTTAAGTGACTTTACTTTTGCATAATTAATTAGTTACCAGCGGAGCAGCCTCCTGAATAAATGGCACTGCCCACTCCACTGGAAGCTGATCTTTTGGTAGTTTAATAATTATGTGTGTTAGGTCTCATATAATATATATTTCATATTTGTTCGAAATTTTCGACACCACAATTATATATGTCTGTCCGTAATTGTACAATTTCATCATAATATTCGGCTCATACTATAATTGCATGTACAACCCCACCATCAAAGTATTAGATAAAAAAATATTAATTTCACTATCCCATTTCTCCTATTCCTTGCAAATATTTTTTAAAAAAAATGATCTGTGATACTTTGATATTAAAATTTTGAAACGATAAAGTTATGATTATAATATACTAAGATCATTTTGAGAATGGGCGAATAAGTTATTATTTGGTTAATTATACAAGGAAAGAGAGAAACTCATGCCAATAACCTCATTTTAATGAGATAAATAAATGATAGATTTAGCGCTAACCATTTATAACCGTCGACAAATAGGTTATTGACATGAGTCCAATGAAAGATATACATTTGGGGAACAACAATAAAATTTTTGGAGAAAAAAAATTATTTAATTATATTTAAATTATTTCTATTTTGCCTAATTTCTTATTCTTTCCCATCATATTAGTGTCGATTCCCTCAAACTTCTGGAGATGTTACTCCATTCGCAAACTCCTCCACTTCCCTGTCTAATGTCGTATTAATTTGTTAGGAAAGCTAGTAATTAGTTCCTAATTATCCGGGATTTGTATATATCTTAGGGTGATTATGTTACCATACTTAGACGGACTCCTGTATTATTTTAGAGTATCCCTACATTGTATCTTTGTACACAGAATAATAATCAATACAGTTTTTCTCCCAAAAACTATGGCGTCTAGTAATTACAACATGGTATCAGAGCGGGCAAAGATCCATTAACGGATCAGCGCCTTGCTCATCACATACTCATACCGTGTTCTTACAGTCATGACAGAAGACGGTAGTTCAGCCAGTTCCGGCAAGGAATCGCAGCAGCCCGTCGATTCCTTGGCCGCCCAATTATCCAGTTTAATTCAGAACCTGCAACCAACCCAAATTCAACCAAATCAACAGCCTATTTCTCAGTCAGTTTCAATTAATATCAAGCTAAACGAGTTCAATTACTCAATATGGTCTCGATTAATGCGGATGACAATCGGGGGAAGGGGTCGATTGAACCATCTTACCGGAATACCACCGCCACCAGCGGCGGGAGAACCAACCTATACGCAGTGGGAGCAGACAGACCTTGTCGTATGCTCATGGCTCCTTGACAACATGGAGCAGAACTTGGTGGCCAATTTCATTGAATACCCCACGGCGAAGGCCTTATGGGATGGACTACAAGCAACATACGGACATGGTGGAGATAGTTTTCAGATCTACGATCTCACAGTCCGTGCGCACAGCATGAAACAGGGAAGCGACTCGATTGAACAGTTCTATAGCAACCTTCAGAGGATTTGGAGGGAGATTGAAGTCCGAGACCCAAATCCCATGACCTGTGAGAGAGATATTACGACTTTCAATCGCCTCAGATCCGAAAGCCGCCTCTTTCAGTTTCTCGCCGGGGTAGATGATCGCTTTGACCCCGAACGGCGGGATCTCTTAAAGGAAACTCCCTTGCCGACAGTAGAGAAGGCGTACGCCACCATCCGGCGAGAATCCACACGGCGAGAAATCATGAGCGCAGACCGGGCATCATCATCGGTGGGGATCTCTGAGATCGGAACAGGTCTTGTTGCGAGACGACAGCCACAATGGGGATCAGCCCCATCAACAGACACCTCCAAGAGTAGACCCAGGCCGCCGTACCGGAATCCTGCCGCCACCACCCAGACAGGCCCCTCTGGCGAACGAACCGCCCCAAAGTGCGACAAATGTGGCCGCACCGGTCATAAGATAGAAGGATGCTTTGAAATCATCGGGTTCCCGGAGGGATGGCGCAGCCGGCGACGCGACGGAGTTGCGTCGGGCTACGGTAGAGCCAAGATGATAGCTGGCGGAGGGACAAGTCACACAGAATCGGAGGCGGAAGTGGACACAACAGCCCAGATGCCGGGCGCCGTGACAGGGGTGGCGGCGCGAATGACCGGCGTTGCAACAGGGATGGCGGCGCGGGTGGTCGAAGTGAGGAAAAACAGAGAGGAGAAGTCAGAGGCGGCGGATGGAGTGAATGGAGAGAAGGGGGCTCATTTAGGTATTTGTGGGGAGGGGATATATTTACAAAATCACCCCTCCACGTGCACTTCCATCTCCCATAATTCTAGCACTTTAAATTCTTCCAGTACTTTAAATTCTTGTGTTACTTTATGTAATAATAGTGTAACAAAGGACTTTAATATTCTGGAATGCAAACAAAAGTGTACAGCCATGAATACAGGTTGTAATTACAGCACAGGAACCGCCCTACTGACGAAAGGTGAACAGGCAAACAAAAGTGTTCGATGGTTGTTCAATTGTGGTGCATCCGACACCATGACGTATGATCCAACGGATTTCTCTAATAGCACCTCTCCCAAAAGAACAGCAATACAAAATGCTACTGGTGGTGTTGTTCCAGTTCATGGATCGGGAACTATTGCTATTTCTCCAGATGTGAAACTAAATAATTGCCTCTATGTGCCTGATCTCTCTTGTAAATTGTTATCTATAAGTCATGTGACCAAAGAACTCAATTGCATGGTCCTGATGTATCCCACCTTCTGTTTGCTGCAGGATATTCGGTCGGGGAGAGTGATTAGGCGTGGTATTGAGGAAAATGGACTGTATTATGTGGACGAGGTAGCTCAACAAGGAACTGCAGCGCTTGCTCACGGGACAGTGGAAAGTCAACAGTGGTTGTGGCACCGAAGATTGGGGCATCCGTCCTCAGGGTATCTGCAAACTTTATTTCCTCGTATTTTTTCTCCAAATAGTCAGTTGTCCTGCGAAACGTGTATTCTTTCGAAGAGTTACAGACAGTCATTTCATAGTTCTTTGTCTCGAGCTAAAGATGTTTTCTCTTTGGTTCACTCTGATGTGTGGGGGCCTGCCCCGAATGTTGGTGGTCGTGGTTTTCGATATTTTGTGCTATTTGTTGATGACTGTTCACGAATGGTATGGGTTTATTTTTTAAAGAATAAATCAGATGTCCCTCTTAAGTTCATAGAATTCTATAAAATGGTTCAAACGCAGTTTAATTCTCAAATTAAGATTCTCAGGTCCGATAACGGGGGGGAATTCATCAACTCAACTCTTAAACAGTTTTTTCAGGATAATGGGCTGGTTCATCAAACCTCTTGCCCCAACACCCCACAACAAAACGGAGTAGCAGAACGCAAAAACCGACAACTCTTAGAAATGACTAGAGCCCTCATGCTTGAGTCCCACTGCCCAAAACATCTCTGGCCTGAAGCCATCGCCACTTCCGTTTATCTCATCAACCGCTTACCTACTAAAGCACTTAATCTGGAAACCCCCTTACAGCATTTGGGCAAACAGGTTCATATACCTTCTCAGTTGATCCTTCAGCCACGGGTTTTTGGGTGTTCTGTGTTTGTTCATATTCCTAAAGTCGATAGAAATAAGTTTGATCCCTGTTCTCTTAAGTGTGTCTTTGTGGGGTACGGGGTTACTCAGAAGGGATATCGGTGCTATCACCCACCTACCCAGCACTTATACACAACCATGGACTGTGATTTTCTTGAAACCGAGTACTTCTTCACCCAACCTAGTGTTCAGGGGGAGAATCAGCAGCAACTACGAGACCCACTAGATTGGGTCACACCACTTTGGCCACCCACAGTCCCACAAGAGCAAGTAGGCGGGACCACCAAGCAAACCAGACACACAATACACTCTATCACTCCAACTCCTCCTCCGACCGATATCCCTGAGGTACGTGGTTATAGTTCTGTTGATACAGTATCCCCTGAACTTTCTGAAGCTAACAATACAGGTCAGGAGGATGGTACAGACATGGAGGATCAGGCTCAGGGGAAGACACGAACAGAACAGGAGAACAGATATGTGTTGCCTCCGAGAGCCAATCGGGGAGTTCCTCCGAAGCGATATGAACCAGAACACATGACCAGACTTCCCAAGTACCCAATAGCCGATCTGGCGAGAGGGAACTTATCTCAGTAGGCACGAGCATATGTCGTCTCTATCTATTCTACACCTGTCCCGACCAAGGTGGAAGAGGCACTTACAGATGATAGATGGGTTCAGGCAATGAAAACAGAAATGAATGCCTTGGAAAAGAACGGTACGTGGGAGAAGTGTATGACACCTAGTGGAAAGAAAGTGGTTGGTTGCCGTTGGGTCTTTACAGTGAAACATCGGGCAGATGGCAGTGTTGAGAGATATAAGGCCAGGCTAGTGGCAAAGGGATACACACAGACTTATGGGGTGGATTACTCAGAGACATTCTCCCCAGTTGCTAAAATTGACACAATTAGAGTCCTGTTCTCAGTAGCAGCCAATCAGGAATGGCCACTACATCAGTTTGATGTCAAAAATGCATTCCTCCATGGAGACCTCGAAGAAGAAGTTTACATGGAACCTCCCACGGGTTTCACTCAGGGGTACAAACGTGGGGAAGTGTGCAGGTTGAGGAAGGCATTGTATGGTCTCAAGCAGTCGCCTAGAGCATGGTTCGGGAGGTTTACAGTTGCTATGAAGAGGTATGGGTATCATCAGAGTAACTCTGATCACACCTTATTCCTCAAAAGGAGGAATGGATTGGTTACATGCCTTATAATCTATGTCGATGACATGATTATTACAGGAGATGATTCAGAGGAGATTGCGCACCTCCGGGAGAACTTGTTCACAGAATTTGAGATGAAAGATTTGGGAGAGTTGAAGTATTTCTTAGGGATTGAGGTGTTGAGGTCAAAGCAGGGATTGTTCATTTCACAGCGAAAGTTCGTACTCGATCTTCTAGCAGAAGTTGGGCTACTAGAGTGTAAACCAGCAGACACCCCGATGGTTGCTAACCACGGGCTGAAGATAGTGGAAGGGGCAGAGGAAACGGATAAAGGACAGTATCAGAGGCTGATAGGAAAACTGATATACCTAGCACACACCCGGCCTGATGTGGCATACGCAGTCGGAGTTTTGAGTCAGTTCATGCATCGACCTCAGAAGGATCATATGGATGCTGCGATCCGGGTATGTCGGTATCTGAAAGGAAGCCCGGGACGAGGTGTATTGTATCAGAAGCATGGACACCTCGATATTGAAGCTTATACTGATGCGGACTGGGCTGGGAACCCAGTGGACAGGCGGTCAACCTCCGGATACTTCACACTAGTGGGAGGAAATCTAGTAACTTGGAAAAGTAAAAAGCAGAAAGTAGTAGCTTTGTCAAGCGCGGAGGCTGAGTTTCGTGGAATTGCACGGGGATTAACAGAGATACTGTGGCTGAGAAAGCTGATAGCAGAAATTGGTTTTTTGGCAGACAGGGCGTGCAAGTTGAAATGTGATAATCGGGCAGCTATTAGCATATCAGGGAATCCGGTTCAGCATGACCGAACCAAACATATTGAGGTTGACAGACACTTTATTAAGGAGAAGTTGGAAGAAGGAGTGGTAGATCTTCCATTTGTGCGGTCCGAAGACCAACTGGCAGATATACTCACCAAAGCTGTGAACGGGAGGATATTTGGTGAAGTCTTGAGCAAGTTGAGCATTGTTGACCCAATACTCGACTTGAGGGGGAGTGTTAGGAAAGCTAGTAATTAGTTCCTAATTATCCGGGATTTGTATATATCTTAGGGTGATTATGTTACCATACTTAGACGGACTCCTGTATTATTTTAGAGTATCCCTACATTGTATCTTTGTACACAGAATAATAATCAATACAGTTTTTCTCCCAAAAACTATGGCGTCTAGTAATTACAATACAGTTTTTCTCCCAAAAACTATGGCGTCTAGTAATTACAACATAATTCTCTCTCATTTGTTCTCAATTAACCACATGAACAATATACCTTAGGATACATTAAATTAAAAAGTGAAAACATTTTTACCCACGGAAAAGTATATATTATTTCTAAAGAGGTCACCTATCACTAGTTCTAGTTTTAAAATTATTATTTAATATTTTAATTTTCAAAATCTCCTAAATTATTGGATCAAAATTCATCCCCCTCCATTTGCAGTAAATAGCAAAATAATTAATTTCCTGGATCAATCTTAACAACAACAACAACAAAAAAAGGTAAGCCAAAAAGAAAGAGATAATAAAAAATAAAAGATATTATTTATCTTACCAAAAAAAAAAAAAAAAGATATTATTTATTTTATTTTATTTTCTTAAATTCTTCCCCCAAAGATAATGTCTGTGATTCCATGAAGGTTGCAGAAATGTAGGATTTTGTCAGTGTATAGTATCTGCTACGATGAGGCTCATGCTATGTCTCGTAGACTCGTGCTTAGGCATAGGCATAGGCATAGGCATAGCCCTTCTTCTATTCCCGCATCCTTAATTTAGTTCTTCAACCAATGCCGTCGTTGATAGTTTCAAGTTTCAACGGATATTGACCCAGATTGTGGCTTTGGCTAATTTATTTTTGGGAGAATAAATTATTATGGTCCCCATTAATTTATTTTTATCATTATATATATATATTTTTTAAAAAAAGTTATCACCTAAGTTTGGTACTCATGTTGGGCCATTTAATTTATCCTTTCTATTTCTTGGCGGATACTAAATTACTCTCCCCTAAATTAATAAAATTTTAATTATAAGGAATGAATGAATAACAATAATAATAATAATAATAACAATATATTTGATCTAATTCATCCTTAAAACTATTTGTCAAGCGGATAATTGTCAAAACAATTATAAATTGAACATATATCATTAAAATTTTAACCATCAAACCGAATCAAATTAGTATTGATTTTCTGCCCCCACGGGTGGGAGGCAGGAGCTTAGGTTCTTAAATCTTAATGGAAACTATTCTAATTCAAGTTTTAAACCATCAATTCATATATATACATTAAATGAGATGCTTACTTTATTAGTTGAGATAAAATGAGATAGATAAATAGTAAAAAAAGTAATAAAATATGATAGTAAGTTGTTTATCTTATGAAGAATATTTAACCTATGATTTAATATAATCTCTATGTCATCAATTTTGAACTCACAAAAATACTAATAAAAACAAGTATATAATTCAAAAGGACAAAACATTATTTGTAATCAATACTACAACCGGTAAAAATTAAAAACACAACAGAAACAATATATATATTAGTTATTTCCCACACTACTCATGTACTCGATAGACATATCAATATTAATACGGTGCACATATTAAATGTTTATTATTTAATTAACCGACTTACCTACTCAGTCAGACAGTAGCTATAGCTACCAGGTTTTCTTTTCTACTGAAAATATATAGAAACATCATCTCATATTAAATTAAGAACCCCTTGACTAGATGCATTCTTCGCTGTCCAGTGGCATATTAATTTCTTTGACGGTACCCTAAAACATGCCCTTAATTTATGGATGAACACACGCCTCAGGCTCAGTTTCTAAAGTCAACCAATTTAGTTCTTATAATACTAGTAAATCAATAATTATTAAAACAATGTCCTCTTCAAAGCTATAAAAAGTCCATGCAAATTTAGTTTGTTCACAAAATTTCAAAATTCACCTCCTTAAATGATCACCTAGTTGAACCCCAAGTAGTGCAGCCCATCAATTCGATAATCTGTTAATTTAAATATAAATTTTAAGTACGCTGCTATCATTAACAGAGAAATTTCACGCTTTAGTAACACCGTTACTTGTTTAGCAGCGGACTGCATCTGCATGCAGTATAATCTGAGCTGTTATTTCTTTATGCAGAGATAAGAAAATCAACTAGAACAGATAATATTTAAAAGATTTACAGTCGTCGTATATATATAGTATGTATGCAAAATGAATAAGAGACACGTACAAATGTGGAAGCTAGCGTGATTTGCTCAATATTGTTGCAGGTCAGGAAATGGGCAGAATTTAGTCCACATTAGGGCTGGGAGACGACAAAAGCAGAAAATATTGCATGTTCAAACTTCAATTAAGTCATATTTTCATATGCATGGCAGTAAAGTAAAGACTAAAGAGTAGCTGCAGCACTGAGCGCAAATCAAGGTGGATAATGGAAATTCATCATAATCTGGAATTGCGGTCGCATGTGCTGGGCCGCCCCCCACACCTTTTTATTTCTCTTTTTCTTTAACTTTTACATCAACAATTACCACTAGAATTAGTCCTGCCCAGACGCCATCAAATCAGAATTTTCGAACATGTTGCTTGATTTAACGTTTCGGATAATATTTCGAATGGGTAACAAGTGATCGCTTATTAGAATTTAGAGTACCAATAAAACTTTATATGAACCAAACAATGACCAAGTATAATGGCGGGCGGATGTCTATTTGCATATGCTATGAAATTTGGTGAATTGTCGATTACAGTGTCGAAATTGTTGGGTACGTTTGCGAGAAGGATTATGCCTTATTTGGAAACGACCGGTATCAAATAATTGAAGTTGAAGTTAATTCAGAAGAGAAGGTTGTGGAACGCTACTCTTAATTATGTTTTTAGAAACGGGCTACATGAGCATTGACAAATTTATTAGAAGGGAATACTCACTAAAGGAGAATTTAATTATTTGGGATAGCCCTCAAATTGAGGATAGTAATAAATTTGACTAATAGTTCATGACTCGTGCATGGATCTTGTTTTGTTTAAGAAAAAGAAATAATGAAATAAATTTAAGTACACCACGGAGTTAAAACAACCATTTTCCTATTGTTTTTCATCATCAAAGATTTAAAATACCACTTAAAGATAGGTCAATTCCCCATAAAAGAAGGGGAGTTATAAACTCAAATTTCTTTATAAATTATGAACGTTTTAATCCCATCATTACCAAAAAAAAAATATCACACCAACGGGCAGTTGGTTCAAGTGGATAGGGGCTTGAGTTCACTTAAAAAATATATCAGGTTCGAACCTTGTGGATGTAAAAAACTACGTTAGGAGAGGTCCCGCATTAAGCGCCTCCAGCTACCTCGGGAGATTAGTCATTCACTCAAATGGGTGGGAAGAAATTTTGAGAGATCAAAAAAGGTAGGAGGACCACACAAATAAAGAATGCACTTGAAATCATTTGTGATAGAGAAGAAGCGACAAGCATGGCGACATGAATTCGGTTAAAGCTGAAGTTACAATCATATATTATATTATTTCTTATTAGCAGTTAAAATATGTTCCGCCCACCAGGTCACCATCATATTTAAATATTTAAATCACGAAATTAAGAGAAAAGGACATTTATGAGATTTTTTATTTTTTATTTTTAACAATCACATTTAGTTAACTTATCTAACCAAAATTTAGTGGCAAATATAATATAATATGTGGTTTTAAATTAATGTTGTTTATGAAATTGTTAAAAATTGTTTAATTGGCAATTCTTAACATTAAATGTAATTAAAAAGTTACATCTATCATGATTTTTATGTCAGGTCAGGTCGAAAACAGAACTTTTAAAGTAAATATTAGATATTAAATGGTATGTGATTGGTATAATTTATATCAAAAACTACATCATGAAATGAAATCAACTCCAGATATTATTAGATATATATAATTTAGACGATAATTAGGGGATTTCGTTAAAACATCATTATTATATTTTAAGAAGGATGTTAGTGGACCATAATATCACTGATTGCAACTTAATGATATATTTATAAGCTTTCTTTTGTCTGAAATTATGAGCGATTGCCTGGGCCTTCATAATGATCCACTTTATTTTAATGAAAAGAGGTATAGAGATGATGGCACGAGCAAGAGACAAGATATCTTGGCTCCTCCATAATTGGTTACCTTAAACCTCATAATTAATTAGAGGTTAACTCGGTAATCTTACTGGTTAATTACTTATGGCTTAATTTCATGCAGGTCCTTTTTCAAAATAATGATTAAAAAGTGTGGTTTTTTTTTTGGGGGGGGGGGGGGGGGGGGGGGGTAACAAAAAAGTATGCATATTTATTTGTGTATTAGTGGCTTTAGTTCAAGTGCTATATATGTTATCCTTTCCTCCTTTTAATTTCCACTAAAAAAATTTAATTAGTTACTGGGCTTGACTCAATTCTCAAATATAGTTTAAAAATGGAGGGTTATTAAGTCTTAATTATACATATATATATATAATCATATCTTTTAATTGTTAACATAAGACATCACATTATGCGGAACAACCCATATTTTTTAATTTTGACATCGGGCATTATTTAACTCGCTACGTTGAGAACCGTGGAATGCATGCAGGACAATTGGAATTTAAATTTTTTTCAAAAATAAATATCTGCAATTGGACTATAAATCTAGAATAGATCAACTCGTTCTCATCCCAAATTGAACCATACCCAATTCGATTTTTAAAAATTAAATCAAGAATTGAGGATTGTCGAATCATTATATACATTCAACGCTACATGTCTAAATTTTCTAAATGGAAATTTTCACCGAGAGAGAGAATGTACTCTCAAAGTGGTAAGAGGAATTTGAATTCAGAATTATTACTCTGGAGAAAAAACTTTTAACTGTGAGACGTCTAATTATGAAGCTTCTTTTGTTATTTTGGTTTTTTTTAACATACCCAAATGAGATTAATCGAACTTGGATCATTGTTGGAGCAAAAAATCACTTAAACCAATTCCTTGGAAGTTTCTTTTGTATTTAATTAAATTTAAATCCATTTTGTGAAGAACATTTTGACCAAACATATTCAGCCCAAATCTTAACAACCCAATGCATATAATCAGATACGCATCACTAAAGATTGGATAATATAAAAGAGGCATAGAGCACCACGACCTATGATGCACGGACACTTCTAAAAATATCATTTTGCCGTGTCGTGTCATGCCGTATCGTGTCGAACAAGCGTGTCCGACACCGTGTCCGACACTCCTTACGTGAGAAATTCAAGAAAAAATTCGTGTCGCCGTATCCGTGTCGTGTCGTGTCCGTGTCGCCGTGTCCGTGTCCGTGTCCGTGCATCATAGCCCACGACTAAGCACTATATCCTTGCATGCAATTTATTCAAAAGGTATTCAATTGCAATCTTTAGTAACTAATAATTCATGATTCTTTGGTCATCACATCTAACAAAAAGCTATTGCAAGTGGGATTTAAAAAAAAAAAAAAAACAAAGAAACTCTAATAATAAAAAAATAAAAGAAAAAAAGAACAAGAGAAAAGAAGCAAAAATATCAGAAATCGAGACAAAGAATTGGATTAAAAGCCGACACCCGAATCCAAGGGATAACAACTTCCCCACTAACTGTAACAGATTTTCTGGGTCCATTTATTTTGTACCATGCCTGCAATCTTATATTATCAATCCAACTCACCTGTCATTCATTTTCACTATTTTTCTTTTTTTTTTTGAAACAAAATCCACAGAAACCAACTAAATTCTAATTAATTATTCGATTATATTTATTATTTAATTAATTAATTTTAAATAAATATAAAACACTCTTAGATCATTATATTGATTTTGTTGAATTAAAATTATCAAATATTTGAATTATTTTGGTCTTTCATTTATTATATTTCCTTCTATTTTTTTTAGTAACTCGAGGTTGCCGTTGCTGTTAGGAAACTGAGACATATGTAGTGAATAGTCAAAATTAATCTTCTAGTAACTCTCAGGCACACAAACTAACAAAATACCATATTTCGTAGCAACGGCTCCACATATCTAAGCTGACAAATAAATTGATGAGTAAATTTCTGGTCAAATCATTTTCTTTTTGTTCTCCTTTGTCAGGGAAAATTGCGTTTTTGGTACCATAGGGGGAAAAGTGTGTGATTATGTGTACCAATATTTTTACTTGTGCAAATTTAGTCCCAAACGTTAGTTCTTAACATAAATATCACTTTCAACGTTATGTGGGGCCCATACATACTGGTATAACAGCCTAAATTGAAGAAATTGCAATTTTAATCCCAAAAATTTTCACCTTCTATAGTAATATAATATTTGTTGCTTGTATACAAAAATAAACTGGATATTACTTCCAATTCCACCATTTGTGCAATTTAATCATTATTTCAATTTAACCATTCTTGCAATTTAAACAAAGTAAAACTCAGATATCATTTAGTACTAAAAATAAAAGATCATCACAGTATAACCATCCAATAAATAAAAGATCATCATTCATCACATTATAATCATTCAATATGCATTGTTAGCAAGACAAAAGCTAAAAGATCAGACAATGCCAAATACAAGCCAAAAGATTAGACCATTAGTTCGTTAATTTACTGTATAATTACAAGCCAAAAACCTAGTTTGATTCATCGTTAAATAGCACATGACAGTCATTTTTCTTCACTAAAAAAATCCCGCTTTCTTCTTCCCTTGCATGTTTGTTTGTCTCCGTTGCAACTCAGCTGCACTCATTGATTTTTTCTTTCTCTATAATAAAAAAGTTAAAGAAATCAACAAATGTTCATAATTTATATTTAGATAAATTCATTAAACTTAAAACTTACAGTCATTTGTGTTGAGCTAGCACTTTCATCAATGTAGCACCCACACGTAGGGCCACATCCCCCGCACCATAATCCGAACCCGAATACGAAATGGAATGTCCGCACCCGAATCCGAATCATAGCGAACGGGAGACCAAACACACACTCTAGGCTAGGCGGAGCTAAACCAAACGGAAACAGAGTGCGCGGAAGCGAATAAATAAAAGCAACAAGCAAAACATCACATATATATATAGGTACCAACACTTAATTATCCATATAGTATTTACATATAGTTACCAACAATTCCTGTACAAAAGCCATCACGGCTCGAACAAAATGATAAGCAGGTATATACAAATCATAACTACAAAATAATAAAGTGCAGGTATGTAAATGCACCTAACGAGACCTAGACCGACAAGTGCAACAGACGACACACTTCTCCGCCTAGCTCACGCTCCCAAAACCTGCAACTAAAAGAGTAAACGAGGAGTCAGTCAACTGACTGAGTGAGGGGGCTAACGCACACCCACACCCTACATATATATATAGCAGAGCACAAAGCAAAGGGCGAAATGATGAATCGGAATAGGTTTTACAAACTAAAACTTTCCTAAACAAATACATATACTTTAAACATTTCATAAACACTATCCCGATTCATACTTCTCAAACATACATAACAAAACATAATGCTCGGCGAGAACGAGCTTCCAACCTTTACTCCTCAGAAACAAACAAAACAGAAATCATACATATCAACCTCTACACCAATGATGGAAGAGCCACCGGCGGCCCTAACCATCCAGACATATACAGACTCACGAGGGGTAGCGAACCCACATCGTGCCCTCCCCGGTTTTTACGCCGAAGGCATCGAAATATCACACCTTCCCAAACTCCCAGGGGTCGAGTGTGATATATCGGATGGAGACTACGCACAGGCCGAACCTCGACGGCCCGAACCGTCCCGAGGGTTCCTTACCCGTAGCTCCTTGGATCCACACATACAAATCATATCATATCAAATGCCAAATCTTTCATGGCAATCTCGCTACAGAATTGTAAAGCCTTTTCCAAAACATAGCTTACATAAGCTTATTTAATATCTTTTCCCAAAACAAAGTTGTTCACAAGATCATAAACATATTCTAATCAACACGTACATATCTATATATATAATATATAGTCACATGCACGGCTTGAAAACATCACATAAGGCTTTAGGTCGCTTAGCTAATAAAATTCCTAAACCTCACCTTGTGCGTGACCAAAAATACGAGCAGACGTGAACAACCTACGCCTCGGGCTCGTCAACTGGAACCTCCTCTGAAAAGAAAACACGAAAGCCCAAGACTTAGACTCTATATGAACCAAAGAAGACGCTCGGCAAAATGCATGATTCATGTTCATAAATAAAATGTCACAATTAAGTCATATAATTCACAATTCATATGCATAACATATTTATACACAATCCAATATGCAAAACAATCAATTATAACAATTAATATGCAAAAGAAAAGCATTTAAAATCATACAAATGCATAAACAAGGCAAAGAGAAAAAGTGGCAAAATCCACCCCCATGGATTTTTCAAAAGGGGAAAATCCACCCCCATGGATTTTTCCTGAGCTACTGCCTCAAATCCACCCTCGCGGATTTTTCCAAAGGGAAAAATCCACCCTCGCGGATTTGACCCAGTAGAAGGGTTCCGGCCATGGGAACGGCCGTTCCCGTTCCCAGTACAAGCTGGGAACGGTCGTTCCCACTCTCGGTCATGAACAGTATGGCTTGGGAACGGTCGTTCCCAGTTTGAAACTGGGCGGGAACGGCCGTTCCGGCCTGGTTCGAAAGCTGGAGCAGAGAAAATTTTCACAGAAACAGGGGAGCTCGTTTTGGTGCCAAAAATGGCCAAAAACCAACCTTTAAATTTGCCACAACTTCTCAAAATGCACAAACAATACATATAAATCATGCTTGACATATAAACACTCAAATAACTCAAGAATACGGAATTAAAATGCATGATCAAGGGAATGCAATATTCAAGCTAAAATTATGATCATCAATAAATACTCCACCAACCATGGATTAAATGTAATAAATGCAACACATACAACATATACAACTCATAAATGAAGCTAGGGATCAATTATAACAAGCAAAGAGCAAGAAATCTCATTTTTCATTGAACCCTTACTATTCACGTAGGGAAGCAAAGGCATGCAAAACTCACTCCAAACTCAGAATTTAAACCATGGAAACGACAAGCATGACGAGGGGATTCCGAAACCTACCTAAGTTCAAGAAAAGACGAAGAAATGAGAGAGATATTAGCTTGGGAAGTTGGATGATCAAACTTGAGGGTTTGGCTTCTTGGCTTGGACAAAAGCTGCTGCTTTGAACGTAAAATGAAGAGAAAAGGAGAATGGTTCAGCCTTTAAGGCTGAACCGGTTCGGTTCACGGGTTCGGTTCAAGGTTCTCGGTTCAAGTTGGTTCGGTTCAACAAATACAGGTTCAACTAAGGCCAACTCAAATTAAAACGAATAAATCACATGCGACATATAGTTCAAGTAATTCATATAAATTCATATGAGTTCAAATAATTCAAAATAGTCCTATACAAATAATCTAAAACGCAAATAATATTAAATCACATAATTTACCTGTACCGACTGTGAGTCGGGGTGTTACAACCTCCCCCCCTTCGGAGAACCTGGTCCCCAGGTTAACTGTCTGACCTGAGAACAACTCTGGGTACAACTGTCTCATCTTCTCCTCAGTCTCCCAAGTAGACTCTTCAGATTTCTGATCTCTCCAAAGAACTCGGACCAAGGGAATCTGTTTATTCCTCAACACTTGTATCTTCCGGTCTTGAATCTCAACCGGGTGCCTTACTATTGTCAAATCCGTCTCAAGTTGTACCTCTTCCACAAGGAGAATAGTTGATTCTTCGGGATAAAATTTCCTGAGCTGCGAGACATGAAACACATTATGTATCCCGGTCAGTCTCGGCGGTAGGTCCAACCTATACGCCACTTCTCCAACCCTCTCAAGGATTTCAAAAGGTCCAAGGTATCTCGGGTTAAGCTTCCCACCTCGACCTATTCGAGAAAATCCCTTCCTCGGAGATGCTTTCAAGAAAACCTTATCTCCGACTTCAAACTCAAGGGGCCTTCTCCTCTTATCCGCATAGCTCTTCTAACGGTCCTGAGCTGCCTTCATTCTTTGCTGAATCAACTTAACCTTAGCAGTGGTCTTATCCAATCTCTCTCGAGGTGTAGCTCTTTCGAGCTTGTTCTCCTCTGTCCACCGCCAATCTTCCATATCCCAAAATAGAGGCGATCTACACTGTAACACCCCGACTCACAGTTGGTACAGGTAAATTATGTGATTTATCAATATTTGCGTTTTGGATTAATTGTATATGACTTATATGAACTATTTGAACTTATATGAATTTATTTAAATTAATGTTGCATGTAATTTATTCGTTTTAATTTGAGTTGGCCTTATTTGGACCTGTATTTGTTGAACCGAACCAACTTGAACCGGAAACCTTGAACCGAACCCGTGAACCGGACCGGTCCAGCCTTAAAGGCTGAACCATTCTTCTTTCTCTTTCATTTACGTTCAAAGCAGCAACTCCAAGCCAAGCAAGAAGCTTAAACCCTCAAGTTGATCATCCAACTTCCCAAGCTAATATCTTCCTCGTTTCTTCGTCTTTTCTTGAACTTAGGTAGGTTTCGGAATCCCCTTGTCGTGCTCGTCGTTTATATGGTTTAATTTCTGAGTTTGGAGTGAGTTTTGCATGTCTTGGCTTCCCTACGTGAATAGTAAGGGTTTGATGAAAAATGTGATTACTTGCTCTTTGCTTGCTATTCTTGATTCCTAGCTTCTTATATGAGTTGTATATGCTATATGTGTTGTATTTATTGCATTTAAACTTTGGTTGGTGGAGTATTTATTGATGTTCATGTTTTTAGTTTGAATTTTGCAATCCCTTGATCATGCTTTTAAATTCCGTTTTCTTGCGTTATTTGAGTGTTTATATGTCAAGCATGATTTATATGTATTGTTTGTGCTTTTTGAGAGGTTGTGGCAACTCTTGGGATTGAATTTTGGCCATTTTTGGCTCTTAAATGGAGCTCCCCTGTTTCTGTAAAAATTTGTTCTGCTCCAGCTTTCGAACCAGGCCGGAACGGCCGTTCCCGCCCAGCTTCAAACTGGGAACGACCGTTCCCAGGCCATACTGTTCATCGCCGAGAGTGGGAACGACCGTTCCCAGTTGTACTGGGAACGGGAACGGCCGTTCCCATGTCCGGAACCCCTCCTACTGGGTCAAATCCGCGATCGTGGATTTTTCCTTTTGGAAAAATCCGCGAGGGTGGATTTGAGGCAGTAGCTTGGAAAAAATCCATGGGGGTGGATTTTCCCCTTTGGAAAAATCCATGGGGGTGGATTTTACCACTTTTTCTCTTTGCTTTGTTTATGCATTTGTCTGATTTTAAATGCTTTTCTTTTGCATATTTATGTTATAATTTGATTGTTTTGCATAATTAAATTGTAATTAAGTATGTGTGCTATGATTTTGTGAATTTTATGAATTAATTGTGACATTTTAGCTATGAACATGAATCATGCATTTTGCCGAGCGTCTTCTTTGGTTCATATAGAGTCTAAGTCTTGGGCTTTCGTGTTTTCTTTTCAGAGGAGGTTCCAGTTGACGAGCCCGAGGCGTAGGTTGTTCACGTCTGCTCATATTTTTGTCAAGCACAAGGTGAGGATAGGAATTTTATTAGCTAAGCGACCTAAAGCCTTATGTGATGTTTTCAAGCCGTGCATGTGACTATATATTATATATATAGATATGTACGTGTTGATTAGAATACGTTTATGATCTTATGAACAACTTTGTTTTGGGAAAAGATATTAAATAAGCTTATGTAAGCTATGTTTTGGAAAAGGTTTTACAATTCTGTAGCGAGATTGCCATGAAAGATTTGGCATTTGTTATGATATGATTTGTATGTGTGGATCCAAGGAGCTACGGGTAAGGAACCCTCGGGACGGTTCGGGCCGTCGAGGTTCGGCCTGTGCGTAGTCTCCACCCGATATATCACACGCGACCCCTGGGAGTTTGGGAAGGTGTGATATTTCGATGCCTTCGGCGTAAAAACCGGGGAGGGCACGATGTGGGTTCGCTACCCCTCGTGAGTCTGTATATGTCTGGATGGTTAGGGCCGCCGGTGGCTCTTCCATCATTGGTGTGGAGGAGAGTGTATGATTTCTGTTTTGTTTGTTCTGAGGAGTAAAGGTTGGAAGCTCGTTCTCGCCGAGCATTATGTTTTGTTATGTATGTCTGAGAAGTATGAATCGGGATAGTGTTTATGAAATGTTTTAAAGTATATGTATTTGTTTTGGAACGTTTTAGTTTGTAAAACCTATTCCGGTTCATAATTTCGCCCTTTGCTTTGTGCTCTGCTCTATATGTATGTAGGGTGTGGGTGTGCGTTAGCCCCCCTCACTCAGTCAGTTGACTGACTCCTCGTTTACTCTTTTAGTTGCAGGTTTTGAGAGCGTGAGCTAGGCGGAGAAGTGTGTCTGCGTAGTACACTTGTCGGTCTAGGTCTCGTTAGGTGCATTTACATACCTGCACTCTATTATTTTGCAGTTGTATAGCTCTGATTTGTATATACTTACTGACTACTTTGTTCGAGCCGGGATGGCTTTTGTACAGGTTTATGTGTTGGTACCTATATGTAAATAATATATGGCTAATTAAGTGTTGGTACCTATACGTATATATATGTGATGATTTTGCTTGTTGCTTTTATTTAATTGCTTCCGCGCACTCTGATTCTGTTTGGTTTAGCTCCGCCTAGCCTAGAGAGTGTGTTTGGTCTCCCGTTCGCTATGATTCGGATTCGGGTGCGGACATTCCATTTCGTATTCGGGTTCGGATTATGGTGCGGGGGATGTGGCCCTACGTGTGGGTGCTACATCCTGAAGTGGTATCAGAGCGCGGTTGCAAAACCGGGCTCTAGTGTCGTGTGGGTCTGTCTAGGTCGTACGGCTTAGGACAATGTGACTTTTGATTATGTGCATATATGATTTGAGTATGTGATTACTTGACTAATTGATTACTTGATTATTTCTTTAAATTGTATACATATTCATACTCTAATATACATGCATCTATATTGCTTGAATTTGTGAATTTCAGGATGCCTCCAAGAAGACATAACAACCGTGAACAAACCCCTGATTTGAATGAACCAGCTCTACATAACGCACCTCCGCCACCACCTATGAATGCGGAGAATATTGTTCAAGCCCTACTCAATCAACTCCAAAACAATCAAAGGGGTAATACAAATCCGGGTGAAGGACAAGATATTTCAGCCGTGTATCGGGACTTCCGGAACAACAACCCTCCAAAGTGGTATGGAGGTGATGATATTAAGGCAGAAGAGTGGTTATCTGAGATTCGAGGCATTTGGGAGATCTGTCCGGGGACTTCCCAGGACAAGGCTATTTGCACGGGGCGTATTATTCAAGGGCCAGCGGCTATTTGGCTCAGGAGTGTGAGATCCAAGCTTGAAAGAACGGGAATGGAATTCAACTGGGAGACGTTTGTGCAGGAATTCCATGAGAAATATATCCCTCATAGTGCACAAGAACGTCGCCTCCAAGAGTTCTCCAATTTGAGGCAAGGCAACCGGACGGTGGAGGATTATTTATTGGAGTTTGAGAGGTTAGCTCCGTATGCCACTCACATTACTGACCACGATGATCATAAGGCCCGAGCTTTTCTTCATGGACTTCGCCGGGATATTCAAGAAGCTTTACAAGCGGCGAATGTGAGTACTTGGGCCAAGGTTACAAAGAGGGCAATTCAAGTTGAGGCCCAAATGGCTCGGTTGAAGCCTCCACCTTTCTCTTCTACTCGGGTTGCGGGATCAGGTTCTGGATTGGGTAAGAGGCCCATTTCTTATGCTCCACGAGCTCCTGTCTCACCGACTTTTCGTCCCCAGGGTTTAGGGAACAAAAAGCCCCGTATTACCGGTCCCGTAGCACCTACTGTTGCTCCAGTTCGACCGGCTCCAGCTCAGGGACCACCCGTTTGTTCACATTGTCAGGGGAGACACCCAGTGGAGCGGTGTTGGAGACTTCAGGGTAAATGCTTTGTGTGCGGGTCCTCTGATCACTTGGTGAATGCTTGCCCGAATAAGAGGCCGGTTGTGCAGGCACGTGTTTATGCTTTGGACGGAGAGGAGGAAGCTGCTGATGTCGACCCAAACGCCGTGATAGAAGGTACAATAAACATTCATGGCATATCACTACATGCATTGTTTGATCCCGGGGCTACGCATTCATTTATTTCCCGGGATATTGTTGCTTCTTTGCCTTTGCTTGATGAATTATCTGCGCATGTGTATGTGGTGAATACTCCTTTGGGAGGATCTGTGGAAGCTGACAGGGTGTTCAGGGAGTGTCCGGTGGTGTTTGAGGGCCGAGTTTTTCCTGCAGACTTGATAGTTCTACCGTTGAAGAAGTATGAGGTTATTCTTGGTATGGATTTTCTCTTCAGATACCGAGCTCAGTTGGATTGTCGTGAGAAGAAGGTTGTGTTGGGGTCAGTGGTCTTTACGGGTGAGAGGTTGAAGTCCAGCCCGTTTGTGTCTTTTATGGAAGCAAGTAAGCTCCTCCGGGACGGTGCGACAGGTTTTGTGGCCTACCTTTTGAATAAACCGAAGGATCAGGCCAGACTTGAGGAGACAGAGGTCGTGAGTGAGTTTCCCGATGTTTTCCCTGAGAATTTGGGTTCTTTGCCACCTGATAGGGACATCGAGTTTGTAGTCGACCTTTATCCTGGAGCTGAGCCTTTCTCTAAGACACCGTATCGGATGGCTCCTGCTGAGTTGAAGGAGTTGAAAACGCAGCTGGATGAGCTTTTGACTTGCGGTTACATCCGTCCGAGTACATCCCCGTGGGGTGCTCCTGTGTTATTTGTGAAGAAAAAGGATGGGACTTTGAGGATGTGTATAGACTACCGCGAGTTGAACCGGATGACAGTGAAGAATAAGTATCCTTTACCTCATATCGAAGAGTTGTTTGACATCTTGCAAGGGTCGCAGGTGTACTCTAAGTTAGATTTGAGGCAGGGATATTACCAACTTCGTATCCGGGAAGAGGATATCTCCAAGACTGCGTTCAATACCCGTTATGGACACTTCGAGTTTGTAGTGATGCCGTTTGGGTTAACTAATGCTCCAGCCGTGTTCATGGATATGATGCACCGAGTGTTTAGACAGTATCTTGACAAGTTTGTGGTCATTTTCATAGACGACATCTTGGTGTATTCTAAGTCTGCAGAAGAGCACGCATCTCACCTCAGGATTGTGTTGGAGACCCTTAGAGAGCACAAGCTTTATGCCAAATTTAGCAAGTGCGAGTTCTGGCTCGACAGAGTATCTTTTCTGGGTCATATTATTTCAGGTGAGGGGATTGAAGTTGATCCTTCCAAGATTGAGACCGTGGTCCAGTGGGAAAGACCGAAGAATGCCTCCGAGATAAGAAGTTTTCTCGGGTTAGCGGGTTATTATAGGAGATTTGTGAAGGATTTCTCCAAAATTGCTTGCCCGTTGACTCGATTAACCAAGAAGGAGGTGAAGTATGAGTGGGATGAGGGGTGCGAGAGAAGTTTCCAAGCTTTGAAGGAAAGATTAACTTCAGCACCAGTTCTTACCCTACCCGAGGGATCCGAGGGCTATTCAGTTTTTGCAGATGCTTCTAAGGAAGGACTCGGATGTGTATTGATGCAAAATGGCCGAGTGGTGGCCTATGCCTCTAGGAAGTTGAAGGAACACGAGAAGAACTACCCCACTCATGATCTTGAGCTTGCAGCGGTTGTATTTGCTTTGAGGAAGTGGCGTCATTACCTCTATGGAGCGACTTTCGAGATATTCACGGATCATAAGAGCCTCAAGTACCTTTTCACTCAAAAGGAGCTGAATAATAGACAGAGGCGTTGGATGGAATTCTTAGAGGATTATGACTGCACGATTCAGTATCATCCGGGCAAGGCTAATGTCGTGGCAGATGCTTTGAGCAGGAAAGCAAGTGTTTCAGGTTTGAGTGCAGAGTCTTCAGGACAGGGTTCGACAGTTTTGGTCTCAGTGGCTCGGTTAGCTAACATCTCAGTTCAGCCGGATTTGAAACAGAGGTTGTTGGATTCTCAGGCTTCGGATACAGAGATTCAGAGACTAGTGGTTCGGTCTAGGATAGACCCCGAGACGAAGTTTGGGTTTGATGATTCCGGGTTGTTCAGGTTCAAGACCAGGGTTTGTGTCCCAGAAGACCTCAAGAGGTTAATACTCGAGGAAGGACATCGTTCGGGATATTCCATTCACCCCGGTGGTACGAAGATGTACCGAGATTTGAAGGAATACTTCTGGTGGAAAGGCATGAAGAGAGATGTCGCGAACTTTGTGAAGCGGTGTCTCACGTGTCAAGTGGTGAAGGCAGAACACCAGAAACCGGGAGGAACTCTCCAACCACTTCCGATTCCTGAATGGAAGTGGGAGCAAGTGACTATGGACTTCGTGTCCGGCTTGCCAAGATCAAGAGGAGGTTATGATGGAATTTGGGTGATAGTCGACCGATTGACCAAGTCTGCTCATTTTCTCAAGGTGAAGATGTCTTACAAGACTCCGAAGTTGGCCGAATTGTATTGTAATGAGATTGTGAGACTTCATGGGGCGCCTGCTAGTATTGTTTCAGATCGTGATCCGAGGTTCACAGCTAAGTTTTGGCAGGATCTTCAGAGTAGGTTGGGTACGAGACTTAATTTCAGCACCGCTTTTCATCCTCAGACAGATGGACAATCAGAGAGACTGATTAAGTATTTAGAGGATTTGTTGAGGGCGTGTGCTTTGGATTTTCAGGAAAAGTGGGATAAGCATTTAGCTCTGGTTGAGTTTGCCTATAACAACAGTTTTCAGACTTCTATTGGTATGGCTCCCTACGAGGCACTATATGGAAGGAAGTGTAGATCGCCTCTATTTTGGGATATGGAAGATTGGCGGTGGACAGAGGAGAACAAGCTCGAAAGAGCAACACCTCGAGAGAGATTGGATAAGACCACTGCTAAGGTTAAGTTAGTTCAGCAGAGAATGAAGGCAGCTCAGGACCGTCAGAAGAGCTATGCGGATAAGAGGAGAAGACCCCTTGAGTTTGAAGTCGGAGATAAGGTTTTCTTGAAAGCATCTCTGAGGAAGGGATTTTCTCGAATAGGTCGAGGTGGGAAGCTTAACCCAAGATACCTTGGACCTTTTGAAGTCCTTGAGAGAATTGGAGAAGTGGCGTATAGGTTGGACCTACCGCCGAGACTGACCGGGATACATAATGTGTTTCATGTTTCGCAGCTCAGGAAGTATTATCCCGAAGAATCAACTATTCTCCCTGTGGAAGAGGTACAACTTGAGACGGATTTGACGATAGTAAGGCACCCGGTTGAGATTCAAGACCGGAAGGTACAAGTGTTGAGGAATAAACAGATTCCCTTGGTTCGAGTTCTTTGGAGAGATCAGAAATCTGAAGAGTCTACTTGGGAGACCGAGGAGAAGATGAGACAGTTGTACCCAGAGTTGTTCTCAGGTCAGACAGTTAACCTGGGGACCAGGTTCTCCGAAGGGGGGGAGGTTGTAACACCCCGACTCACAGTCGGTACAGGTAAATTATGTGATTTATCAATATTTGCGTTTTGGATTAATTGTATATGACTTATATGAACTATTTGAACTTATATGAATTTATTTAAATTAATGTTGCATGTAATTTATTCGTTTTAATTTGAGTTGGCCTTATTCGGACCTGTATTTGTTGAACCGAACCAACTTGAACCGGAAACCTTGAACCGAACCCGTGAACCGGACCGGTCCAGCCTTAAAGGCTGAACCATTCTTCTTTCTCTTTCATTTACGTTCAAAGCAGCAACTCCAAGCCAAGCAAGAAGCTTAAACCCTCAAGTTGATCATCCAACTTCCCAAGCTAATATCTTCCTCGTTTCTTCGTCTTTTCTTGAACTTAGGTAGGTTTCGGAATCCCCTTGTCGTGCTCGTCGTTTATATGGTTTAATTTCTGAGTTTGGAGTGAGTTTTGCATGTCTTGGCTTCCCTACGTGAATAGTAAGGGTTTGATGAAAAATGTGATTACTTGCTCTTTGCTTGCTATTCTTGATTCCTAGCTTCTTATATGAGTTGTATATGCTATATGTGTTGTATTTATTGCATTTAAACTTTGGTTGGTGGAGTATTTATTGATGTTCATGTTTTTAGTTTGAATTTTGCAATCCCTTGATCATGCTTTTAAATTCCGTTTTCTTGCGTTATTTGAGTGTTTATATGTCAAGCATGATTTATATGTATTGTTTGTGCTTTTTGAGAGGTTGTGGCAACTCTTGGGATTGAATTTTGGCCATTTTTGGCTCTTAAATGGAGCTCCCCTGTTTCTGTAAAAATTTGTTCTGCTCCAGCTTTCGAACCAGGCCGGAACGGCCGTTCCCGCCCAGCTTCAAACTGGGAACGACCGTTCCCAGGCCATACTGTTCATCGCCGAGAGTGGGAACGACCGTTCCCAGTTGTACTGGGAACGGGAACGGCCGTTCCCATGTCCGGAACCCCTCCTACTGGGTCAAATCCGCGATCGTGGATTTTTCCTTTTGGAAAAATCCGCGAGGGTGGATTTGAGGCAGTAGCTTGGAAAAAATCCATGGGGGTGGATTTTCCCCTTTGGAAAAATCCATGGGGGTGGATTTTACCACTTTTTCTCTTTGCTTTGTTTATGCATTTGTCTGATTTTAAATGCTTTTCTTTTGCATATTTATGTTATAATTTGATTGTTTTGCATAATTAAATTGTAATTAAGTATGTGTGCTATGATTTTGTGAATTTTATGAATTAATTGTGACATTTTAGCTATGAACATGAATCATGCATTTTGCCGAGCGTCTTCTTTGGTTCATATAGAGTCTAAGTCTTGGGCTTTCGTGTTTTCTTTTCAGAGGAGGTTCCAGTTGACGAGCCCGAGGCGTAGGTTGTTCACGTCTGCTCATATTTTTGTCAAGCACAAGGTGAGGATAGGAATTTTATTAGCTAAGCGACCTAAAGCCTTATGTGATGTTTTCAAGCCGTGCATGTGACTATATATTATATATATAGATATGTACGTGTTGATTAGAATACGTTTATGATCTTATGAACAACTTTGTTTTGGGAAAAGATATTAAATAAGCTTATGTAAGCTATGTTTTGGAAAAGGTTTTACAATTCTGTAGCGAGATTGCCATGAAAGATTTGGCATTTGTTATGATATGATTTGTATGTGTGGATCCAAGGAGCTACGGGTAAGGAACCCTCGGGACGGTTCGGGCCGTCGAGGTTCGGCCTGTGCGTAGTCTCCACCCGATATATCACACGCGACCCCTGGGAGTTTGGGAAGGTGTGATATTTCGATGCCTTCGGCGTAAAAACCGGGGAGGGCACGATGTGGGTTCGCTACCCCTCGTGAGTCTGTATATGTCTGGATGGTTAGGGCCGCCGGTGGCTCTTCCATCATTGGTGTGGAGGAGAGTGTATGATTTCTGTTTTGTTTGTTCTGAGGAGTAAAGGTTGGAAGCTCGTTCTCGCCGAGCATTATGTTTTGTTATGTATGTCTGAGAAGTATGAATCGGGATAGTGTTTATGAAATGTTTTAAAGTATATGTATTTGTTTTGGAACGTTTTAGTTTGTAAAACCTATTCCGGTTCATAATTTCGCCCTTTGCTTTGTGCTCTGCTCTATATGTATGTAGGGTGTGGGTGTGCGTTAGCCCCCCTCACTCAGTCAGTTGACTGACTCCTCGTTTACTCTTTTAGTTGCAGGTTTTGAGAGCGTGAGCTAGGCGGAGAAGTGTGTCTGCGTAGTACACTTGTCGGTCTAGGTCTCGTTAGGTGCATTTACATACCTGCACTCTATTATTTTGCAGTTGTATAGCTCTGATTTGTATATACTTACTGACTACTTTGTTCGAGCCGGGATGGCTTTTGTACAGGTTTATGTGTTGGTACCTATATGTAAATAATATATGGCTAATTAAGTGTTGGTACCTATACGTATATATATGTGATGATTTTGCTTGTTGCTTTTATTTAATTGCTTCCGCGCACTCTGATTCTGTTTGGTTTAGCTCCGCCTAGCCTAGAGAGTGTGTTTGGTCTCCCGTTCGCTATGATTCGGATTCGGGTGCGGACATTCCATTTCGTATTCGGGTTCGGATTATGGTGCGGGGGATGTGGCCCTACGTGTGGGTGCTACATACACTTCCTTCCATATAGTGCCTCGTAGGGAGCCATACCAATAGAGGTCTGAAAACTGTTGTTATAGGCAAACTCAACCAGAGCTAAATGCTTATCCCACTTTTCCTTGAAATCCAAAGCACACGCTCGTAATAAATCCTCCAAATACTTAATCAGTCTCTCTGACTGTCCATCTGTCTGAGGATGAAAAGCGGTGCTGAAATTAAGCCTCGTGCCCAACCTACTCTGAAGATCCTGCCAAAACTTAGCTGTGAACCTCGGATCACGATCTGAAACAATACTAGCAGGCGCCCCATGAAGTCTCACAATCTCATTACAATACAATTCTGCCAACTTCGGAGTCTTGTAAGACATCTTCACCTTGAGAAAATGAGCTGACTTGGTCAATCGGTCGACTATCACCCAAATTCCATCATAACCTCCTCTTGATCTTGGCAAGCCGGACACGAAGTCCATAGTCACTTGCTCCCACTTCCATTCAGGAATCGGAAGTGGTTGGAGAGTTCCTCCCGGTTTCTGGTGTTCTGCCTTCACCACTTGACACGTGAGACACCGCTTCACAAAGTTCGCGACATCTCTCTTCATGCCATTCCACCAGAAGTATTCCTTCAAATCTCGGTACATCTTCGTACCACCGGGGTGAATGGAATATCCAGAACGGTGTCCTTCCTCAAGTATTAACCTCTTGAGGTCTTCTGGGACACAAACCCTGGTCTTGAACCTGAACAAACCAGAATCATCAAACCCAAACTTCGTCTCGGGATCTATCCTAGACCGAACCACTAATCTCTGAATCTCTGCATCCGAAGCCTGAGAATCCAACAACCTCTGTTTCAAATCCGGCTGAACTGAGATGTTAGCTAACCGAGCCACTGAAACCAAAACTGTCGAACCCTGTCCTGAAGACCCTGCACTCAAACCTGAAACACTTGCTTTTCTACTCAAAGCATCTGCCACGACATTAGCCTTGCCCGGATGATACTGAATCGTGCAGTCATAATCCTCTAAGAATTCCATCCAACGCCTCTGTCTATTATTCAGCTCCTTTTGAGTGAAAAGATACTTGAGGCTCTTATGATCCGTGAATATCTCAAAAGTCGTCCCATAGAGGTAATGACGCCACTTCCTCAAAGCAAATACAACCGCTGCAAGCTCAAGATCATGAGTGGGGTAGTTCTTCTCGTGTTCCTTCAACTTTCTAGAAGCATAGGCCACCACTCGGCCATTTTGCATCAATACACATCCGAGTCCTTCCTTAGAAGCATCTGCAAAAACCGAATAGCCCTCGGATCCCTCGGGTAGGGTAAGAACTGGCGCTGAAGTTAATCTTTCCTTCAAAGCTTGGAAACTTCTCTCGCACCCATCATCCCACTCATACTTCACCTCCTTTTTGGTTAATCGAGTCAACGGGCAAGCAATCTTGGAGAAATCCTTTACAAATCTCCTATAGTAACCCGCTAACCCGAGAAAACTTCTTATCTCGGAGGCATTCTTCGGTCTTTCCCACTGAACCACGGTCTCAATCTTGGAAGGATCAACTTCAATCCCCTCACCTGAAATTATGTGACCCAGAAAAGACACTCTGTCGAGCCAGAACTCGCACTTGCTAAACTTGGCATAAAGCTTGTGCTCTCGAAGGGTCTCCAACACAATTCTGAGGTGAGATGCGTGCTCTTCTGCAGACTTAGAATACACCAAGATGTCGTCTATGAAAATGACCACAAACTTGTCAAGATACTGTCTAAACACTCGGTGCATCATATCCATGAACACGGCTGGAGCATTGGTTAACCCAAACGGCATCACTACAAACTCGAAGTGTCCATAACGGGTATTGAACGCAGTCTTAGAGATATCCTCCTCCCGGATACGAAGTTGGTAATACCCTTGCCTCAAATCTAACTTAGAGTACACCTGCGACCCTTGCAAGATGTCAAACAACTCTTCGATATGAGGTAAAGGGTACTTATTCTTCACTGTCATCCGGTTCAACTCGTGGTAGTCTATACACATCCTCAAAGTCCCATCCTTCTTCTTCACAAATAACACAGGAGCACCCCACGGGGATGTACTCGGACGGATGTAACCGCAAGTCAAAAGCTCATCCAGCTGAGTTTTCAACTCCTTCAACTCAGCAGGAGCCATCCGATACGGTGTCTTAGAGAAAGGCTCGGCTCCAGGATAAAGGTCGACTACAAACTCGATGTCCCTATCAGGTGGCAAAGAACCCAAATTCTCAGGGAAAACATCGGGAAACTCACTCACGACCTCTGTCTCCTCAAGTTTGGCCTGATCCTTCGGTTTATTCAAAAGATAGGCCACAAAACCTGTCGCACCGTCCCGGAGGAGCTTACTTGCTTCCATAAAAGACACAAACGGGCTGGACTTCAACCTCTCACCCGTAAAGACCACTGTCCCCAACAAAACCTTCTTCTCATGACAGTCCAACTGAGCTCGGTATCTGAAGAGAAAATCCATACCAAGAATAACCTCATACTTCTTCAACGGTAGAACTATCAAGTCTGCAGGAAAAACTCGGCCCTCAAACACCACCGGACACTCCCTGAACACCCTGTCAGCTTCCACAGATCCTCCCAAAGGAGTATTCACCACATACACATGCGCAGATAAATCATCAAGTAAAGGCAAAGAAGCAACAATATCCCGGGAAATAAATGAATGCGTAGCCCCGGGATCAAATAATGCATGTAGTGATATGCCATGAATGTTTATTGTACCTTCTATCACGGCATTCGGGTCGACATCAGCAGCTTCCTCCTCTCCCTCCAGAGCAAACACGCGAGCCTGCACAACCGGCCTCCTATTCGGGCATGCATCAATCAAGTGATCAGAAGACCCACACGCATAACATTTACCCTGAAGTCTCCAACACCGCTCCACCGGATGTCTCCCCTGACAATAAGAACAAACAGGTGGTCCCTGAGCTGGAGCCGGTCGAACTGGAGCAACAGGAGGTACTACGGGACCGGTAATACGGGGCTTTTTGTTCCCTAAACCCTGGGGACGAAAAGCCGGTGAGACAGGAGCTCGTGGAGCATAAGAAATGGGCCTCTTACCCAATCCAGAACCTGATCCCGATCCTCGGGTCGAAGAGAAAGGCGGAGGCTTCAACCGAGCCATTTGGGCCTCAACTTGAATTGCCCGTTTTGTAACCTTGGCCCAAGTACTCACATTAGTAGCTTGTAAAGCTTCTTGAATATCCCGGCGAAGTCCATGAAGAAACGCTCGGGCCTTATGATCATCATGGTCGGTAATGTGAGTAGCATAAGGAGCTAGCCTCTCAAACTCCAAAATATAATCCTCCACCGTCCGGTTGCCTTGCCTCAAATTGGAGAACTCTTGGAGGCGCCGTTCTTGTGCACTATGAGGGATATATTTCTCATGGAATTCCTGCACAAACGTCTCCCAGTTGAATTCCATACCCGTTCTCTCAAGCTTGGATCTCACACTCCTAAGCCAAATAGCCGCTGGCCCTTGAATAATACGACCCGTGCAAATAGCCTTGTCCTGGGAAGTCCCTGGGCATATCTCCCAAATGCCTCGAATCTCAGATAACCACTCTTCCGCCTTAATATCATCACCTCCATACCACTTTGGAGGGTTGTTGTTCCGGAAGTCCCGATAAACAGCTGAAATATCTTGTCCTTCACCCGGATTTGCATTACCCCTTTGATTGTTTTGGAGCTGATTGAGTAGGGCTTGGACAATATTCTCCGCGTTCATAGGTGGTGGCGGAGGTGCGTTATGTAGAGCCGGTTCATTCAAATCAGGGGTTTGTTCACGGTTGTTATGTCTTCTTGGAGGCATCCTGAAATTCACAAATCCAAGCAATATAGATGCATGTATATTAGAGTATGAATATGTATACAATTTAAGAAAATAATCAAGTAATCAATTAGTCAAGTAATCACATACTCAAATCACACATGCACATAATCAAAAGTCACATTGTCCTAAGCCGTACGACCTAGACAGACCCACACGACACTAGAGCCCGATTTTGCAACCGCGCTCTGATACCACTTCAGGATGTAGCACCCACACGTAGGGCCACATCCCCCGCACCATAATCCGAACCCGAATACGAAATGGAATGTCCGCACCCGAATCCGAATCATAGCGAACGGGAGACCAAACACACACTCTAGGCTAGGCGGAGCTAAACCAAACGGAAACAGAGTGCGCGGAAGCGAATAAATAAAAGCAACAAGCAAAACATCACATATATATATAGGTACCAACACTTAATTATCCATATAGTATTTACATATAGTTACCAACAATTCCTGTACAAAAGCCATCACGGCTCGAACAAAATGATAAGCAGGTATATACAAATCATAACTACAAAATAATAAAGTGCAGGTATGTAAATGCACCTAACGAGACCTAGACCGACAAGTGCAACAGACGACACACTTCTCCGCCTAGCTCACGCTCCCAAAACCTGCAACTAAAAGAGTAAACGAGGAGTCAGTCAACTGACTGAGTGAGGGGGCTAACGCACACCCACACCCTACATATATATATAGCAGAGCACAAAGCAAAGGGCGAAATGATGAATCGGAATAGGTTTTACAAACTAAAACTTTCCTAAACAAATACATATACTTTAAACATTTCATAAACACTATCCCGATTCATACTTCTCAAACATACATAACAAAACATAATGCTCGGCGAGAACGAGCTTCCAACCTTTACTCCTCAGAAACAAACAAAACAGAAATCATACATATCAACCTCTACACCAATGATGGAAGAGCCACCGGCGGCCCTAACCATCCAGACATATACAGACTCACGAGGGGTAGCGAACCCACATCGTGCCCTCCCCGGTTTTTACGCCGAAGGCATCGAAATATCACACCTTCCCAAACTCCCAGGGGTCGCGTGTGATATATCGGATGGAGACTACGCACAGGCCGAACCTCGACGGCCCGAACCGTCCCGAGGGTTCCTTACCCGTAGCTCCTTGGATCCACACATACAAATCATATCATATCAAATGCCAAATCTTTCATGGCAATCTCGCTACAGAATTGTAAAGCCTTTTCCAAAACATAGCTTACATAAGCTTATTTAATATCTTTTCCCAAAACAAAGTTGTTCACAAGATCATAAACATATTCTAATCAACACGTACATATCTATATATATAATATATAGTCACATGCACGGCTTGAAAACATCACATAAGGCTTTAGGTCGCTTAGCTAATAAAATTCCTAAACCTCACCTTGTGCGTGACCAAAAATACGAGCAGACGTGAACAACCTACGCCTCGGGCTCGTCAACTGGAACCTCCTCTGAAAAGAAAACACGAAAGCCCAAGACTTAGACTCTATATGAACCAAAGAAGACGCTCGGCAAAATGCATGATTCATGTTCATAAATAAAATGTCACAATTAAGTCATATAATTCACAATTCATATGCATAACATATTTATACACAATCCAATATGCAAAACAATCAATTATAACAATTAATATGCAAAAGAAAAGCATTTAAAATCATACAAATGCATAAACAAGGCAAAGAGAAAAAGTGGCAAAATCCACCCCCATGGATTTTTCAAAAGGGGAAAATCCACCCCCATGGATTTTTCCTGAGCTACTGCCTCAAATCCACCCTCGCGGATTTTTCCAAAGGGAAAAATCCACCCTCGCGGATTTGACCCAGTAGAAGGGTTCCGGCCATGGGAACGGCCGTTCCCGTTCCCAGTACAAGCTGGGAACGGTCGTTCCCACTCTCGGTCATGAACAGTATGGCTTGGGAACGGTCGTTCCCAGTTTGAAACTGGGCGGGAACGGCCGTTCCGGCCTGGTTCGAAAGCTGGAGCAGAGAAAATTTTCACAGAAACAGGGGAGCTCGTTTTGGTGCCAAAAATGGCCAAAAACCAACCTTTAAATTTGCCACAACTTCTCAAAATGCACAAACAATACATATAAATCATGCTTGACATATAAACACTCAAATAACTCAAGAATACGGAATTAAAATGCATGATCAAGGGAATGCAATATTCAAGCTAAAATTATGATCATCAATAAATACTCCACCAACCATGGATTAAATGTAATAAATGCAACACATACAACATATACAACTCATAAATGAAGCTAGGGATCAATTATAACAAGCAAAGAGCAAGAAATCTCATTTTTCATTGAACCCTTACTATTCACGTAGGGAAGCAAAGGCATGCAAAACTCACTCCAAACTCAGAATTTAAACCATGGAAACGACAAGCATGACGAGGGGATTCCGAAACCTACCTAAGTTCAAGAAAAGACGAAGAAATGAGAGAGATATTAGCTTGGGAAGTTGGATGATCAAACTTGAGGGTTTGGCTTCTTGGCTTGGACAAGAGCTGCTGCTTTGAACGTAAAATGAAGAGAAAAGGAGAATGGTTCAGCCTTTAAGGCTGAACCGGTTCGGTTCACGGGTTCGGTTCAAGGTTCTCGGTTCAAGTTGGTTCGGTTCAACAAATACAGGTTCAACTAAGGCCAACTCAAATTAAAACGAATAAATCACATGCGACATATAGTTTAAGTAATTCATATAAATTCATATGAGTTCAAATAATTCAAAATAGTCCTATACAAATAATCTAAAACGCAAATAATATTAAATCACATAATTTACCTGTACCGACTGTGAGTCGGGGTGTTACAATCAACAACCATCTCTTCTTGTTGAATATGTTGTGTTTCTTGTGTTGGTTGGGGTGCATCCTCATTAGCCACCATTTCATCTGCAAATTTTTTCCACTCACAACCTTTGATATTATGTCCTTTCCCTTCACAGAACTTGCAAGTGACAGTCCACTTTTGTTTTCTAATTTTCTGAACAGTTTGTCTCCTAGCTCCTTTCTTTCTCTTCAATGGTTGTTCATCAAACTCTAATCTTCTTGCCCTGACAGGCCTCCCCTTCTTCCTCCCAAAATTAGGTGGTAGAGGTGGGATGAAATCAGTCTTTTCCCAAAGTTGTGGCCCAGCCATTGGAATCATTGCATTTGCATAAATGGTTTTATAAGTGTCTACATGGTACAATCTATTCACATACCACTCTGGATCATTTCCACCTTTGATTATTGCACACAAAGCATGTGTACAAGGGATCCCTGAAAGTTGCCAGGATCTACAAGTGCATGTCGCAGCCTTCAAGTTCACCGAATGTTTTGATCCATCATACCCATCTAATTCCCACAACCAATCATTACTCTTTGTAGGTATGAAATCATTTATTTTTTTCTTTATTCTTTAACAATCTTCATGATTTTTGGACAGACTAATTTTCCCCCCCACTTCCTCTCACATTCATCCCTATTCTCTTGCATTCTTTTCATAACATAAATTCTTATCCATTCTAACATGGTAAGCACAGGTTTTTCTCTAGCTTCTAGAATTAATGCATTAAATGTCTCACAAAAATTATTGAGAAGCATGTCACATTTAGAGAAATGATCAAAATGTGACCTGGATCATTGAATAGGGGGTTTGTCTTGAAACCAATCCAAGCACTCTCCATCTAACTTTGCAATTTCATCCATCCTTAGCTTATATTCTGCAATAGTTGATGCTTCGGCAGCCCTCCACAAAGCCAATTTGTAGTTTAGACCTCTAAAGCCTACAAGAAATCAAAGTCAAAATATTAGTTGCAATATATAATAAAATGTAACACGTAATTAAGATATGTATTAAAAGTACCTGCAAGCTTCATGTTGGCATGTAAATGTCTTAAACAAAATCTATTGTTGGCACCAGGGAGGACTTTTTCAAAGGCCGGGACAAGTCCTTTTTGCTTGTCAGACATAAAAGTATAGCAATCCTCTCTTTGTATGTCCAAGTCTTCCTTTAACAATGTTAGAAACCACTTCCAAGCCACCTTTGTTTCGCTACCCACAATTGCCCAAGCTATAGGAAACGGATTATCACAAGGGTCTACTCCCACTGTGCATAGTAAAACACCTTTATGTGGACCCTTTAAGTGACATCCATCCACTCCTGTAAAAGGTCTACAACCTGCCATCCATCCTTTCTTCAGAGCCTCAAAGCAAATATACAATTTATCAAACTTTCTTTGTCCATTAGGATCAGGATTGTCTTCTAATTGCATAATCACAGTAGATCCAGGATTTTTATCTCTAATGGCCTGTGCATAATCCCACAACATTGAAAATTGTTTATCAGCTTCACCATGAATATTTTGCAAGGCTGTTCTTTTGGCTCTATAAGCCTGATTCTTAGACATATCAACCCCTAAACTTTTCTCTACATCAGCCTTCCAACCCTTCACTCTTCTTTTAGAATCAGTTCTAAATTGATCCTCATACTTTTGAGCTAGCCATTTAGATTTCAAACATTTGACATTACTTGTTATGCAACAGGAATGATATGGATCATACTCTCTAATTTTATAAGCACCTTCGTTAGTCACCCTTATAGCATTTATATGCCAATCACATCCCCTCTCCAAACACTTAGCATAAACTCTTCTCAAATCATTCTTAGTAACTTTCAAGTTTCTTTTTGTCATTATAGCATGTGAATTAACAGCCTGACAGAAAAGTTGCTTATTCTCAAACACCATCTCCAATCTAAAAACTGGATTAAGAACGTCCTTAGGATAAAAAACAAGGCTGCATTGTTCAACTTCTTCATCAGATTCAACTAAGCTATCAAATCCATCTTCCGAATTTGCCACGTATTCATCACTTTCAGTGTCACTCTCACTCTCTACAGGATTAGCTTCATTAACAGGATGCTCAGGTTCAGTTACAGGATCTTCAAGTTCAATTACAACTCCAGCACTATATCTAACCCCTAAATTCATATAATTATCCCTTTCAATATAAGTATCTTCAATATAATCAGCATAAGTACCTCCATGATGAAGTTTATCTGGGATGGGAGGGTTTATACCTGCAAAAACGAAACCAAACACACAAAAGCAGATTAAAAACAGAGAAACGACAGAAAATCTAGGGTTTTGTAAAAAAAAAAAAAAAAAAGCTTGTTCTCTAAAAATACTACAACTAATGAAATCGGGACCACAAATACAATATTTAACACCCAAAACAAGAAAATTATTTTAAAAAGATTATTTACCTCTTCTGGGAGTGAGCTTGCGCACCATTCGATTTTGTTTATGGCGATGTGTGGCTTCAATGCAACAAAGAAGAAGTACTGTTGTCTTCTTGTGAAGATTTTACAACAAATTCAAAGTTTTACTCTCATTTTGAGTGAAGTTGACTAGGTTTTTTTTTTACCGTAAAGGAAGAAGAAGAAGAAGAAAAGGCAGCAGCAGCATCTTCTTCCAGAAGTTGAATCGAAAAAGTGAAGGAAAAAGACACCCTTTTCTTTTGCTTTTCTTTTTGGGAGTTTGTTAGCAAATTAATAGGCCCCACATATGGGTCCCACATAACGTTGAAAGTGATATTTCTGTTAAGAACTAACGTTTGGGACTAGATTTGCACAAATAAAAATATTGGTACACATAATCACACACTTTTCACCCTATGGTACCAAAAATGCATTTTTCCCTCCTTTGTCACTTGTCTTTGATGCTTATTTATAGAAAGATGAATCATGTTAGAAATAGTTTACTTCGATGGGGTGTAATCCATCCAGATTTGGTTGTTGGTAGATTGATTATAATGTAAATAAACAATCTAATGTTTACTTGGGCTATTTATTGAAATGGGTATGTAAGTAAATTTAAGTGAGTTGTTTACTTTGAATTGTACAACCCATTTATTAGCATATGAAATGCCAATTTGACCCTCCTAAAAAGAAAAAAAAAGGAACAGTGAAAGCAACGTTGAAATGAAATGATTTCACGGCTGATTTTAAAGGATAAATTGGTAGTTTTAATCTGTCCATTGATGATGGGCTAATTTGCAACTTTATTTTGTAGTTGGTATATAGCCTACTAAAACACATTGGATCTACAAGGCTTGAGGGCTCCCCACAGGCCTGCACCATAGCGAGGTAAACACCCCTTCAAAGGTAGATACCACGCCTAATCTATCCATTTCAACCCAGGTAAACTATTTCTTAGGGTTTGGTTTTTTATAATTTTATAACTCTGTGCAATTGTATTTGTTTTTATATATTTATATTTATTAGTTATTTTATTTAGAGTTTTAGTGTTCAACAGTCTCCTTTGGCTTGCTAAATCTGGATTGGTTGTAACTTTTTGAGAGAGATACGAGTTCTCAAGCTAAATATCATCATTTAGTAGAAATTCTAGTTACATGTTCCTTTGGGATAAGATTCCACCATAAATTAAAAGGAAATTTTTTATTTGAGAATTTTAAATATTTTTTTTCCTCAATAACTTGTTAAAGTAATAAATCCATAAATGAGTGACCCATTTTCGGGGTCATAAAGCTACTACTTTACCGGAAGGAAAGAAAGGAAGAAGGCATATTGGGATGTCGAAAATGTTAACTAAAATGTGAATATTATGATAGTCTAATTTTGAGATATTTACAAAAGAGTTAAGTGCTTGGATATTCAGGAGTCAATTGTGTCTTTTCATGGTCACCTTTACTTTTTAACTAAAAAAATTATTACACTTTTTTAAGCGTATAACATATTGAATAATTGGCACCGACGAGTTACAAATGACTCATTCGTATTTAATCAAACGTTAAAAATATGATTATTAAATTGAATAATTTTGAAATTTTAATCAGTTCTTTCGTCAATAATAGTTGTTATTTCTAGAAAAAGAAAATATTAAAATACAGTCAAATTAGTAAATTTTTTACCACAATTTTAAAGTGCATCACATGTTATTATGCGTCAAATCAAAATATAGTTTTAATGATATATGTAAAACATTGTGTATTTTAACTTTGATTTTGAATAATGAACCTAAGCCTTTTATTCCAGACGCAAATCTATTCCAATATTTGTGAAGAAATTGGAATTCAATTATTGTATTATATGGACGAAAATGGTTGAATTATCAACATAGCTTAATTATTTTAACAACCCATCATGTCCACTACTTATAAGTACTTTTATAATTTGATTTGAAATATTGAAATTAATAGTTTGTAATGTATATGGGTTGTTGTCTACGTGGGTATGAAAAGACAGCCCATTTCATTACTTAAGAATTTTGATTTGAATTATTGAAACGACATCAAATAATTATGTTAGTGAATGCAATCTAATAGCTATTAATCGTAAATACTTTTAAAAACATTATTTTATCATATTGGATATTAATATGTTTGATATTTTTCACGTGATAAATTTTAAAAAATATATAATATATGTCGTTATATCTATATTTGTGCATCTGCATCATGGAGTAAAATATATAGATCAAAGTACACTAGTGGTTCTTGTAAATTAAACAAAAAAATATGTGAACATAAAAGTTTATTAGGTAGTGGAATGTCTAAATTATATTTGAACGTACTTTATTCATTATCTTTGTAATTGTATGATTAATATTAGCCATGTGACGAAGTGGAGCATGCACTATTTATTAACATCAATTGACAATAAGGTTAATTTACCTTTTTCTTGTGGTGAAAGACTGAAAGTTTAAGCGGTTGATTTAGTTGATTGCTTTCCAACGTCCTTCTAGTTTATTAACTATTTTACAATATTAAATAAAGTATTAAGGGAATAAATTGCTTATTAATTATAATCAGTATTGGATTGCATTTGAAGGCAATCTTTATTTTCCATGTAGCACCCCTACACGTGGAGATGTCACACCCCCGCACTATAGGTCAATCCACATACGAAACGGGTAATCCGTACATGAACTAACCTATAGCGAACGGGTGACAATGCAATAGAATGACAAGCTAGGCGGGACTAACTCACATGTGCAACATAATAAAGCGGAAGCATAATCGATTCACTATCAAATATAACTATTAAACATGTTACAACATTGATCATTCATCACATAACTCGTATACTAGTTCACATATAATACATTATCATCTCCGAATATATATATAACAATTCATGGTAATAATGATTCTAAGGCAACAATAAACAATATGCACCGTGCTGGACTCGATTACATGGACTGGACTGGACTCGACTCCCGCCTAGCGTGCACCTGTAAGAACCTGAAAGGTGGAGGCGTCAGTCTGTGAAGACCGAGTGAGGGGCATAGATATATATTAGCGCAAATAACATGCAAGTTATAACCTCGGGTAAGGTTTTATAATTATAATAATATAAGTGCAAGAATATCAAATAACTCGCCCGAGATTACAACTATCAAGTTTAACACGATAATCACTTTTATTTTAACAAGCAGTGACCCTGGCGAGGGGAGTGCACGATCTCCAACCAAACCCCGACAGTGTACAAAGATTACCTTTTCACTTAATTAGGTTATCACATAGATCATTATAGTGCACACGATCAATACACGAATTCTGTCCTTCTCCAATGGTGGTGGGTTTGCAAGGCCCGAACCACCCACGATATCACGTTGTACGCCGGGAACATGACTCCCACATACGAGACTCCTTCCTCCACCAAACCTCCTGGTGAATTCAGGGGGCATCCCCACGGTTTGAGAGAGGTGTGTGAATTACCCGTCAGCCCTATGCTTTCCCGGTTGGCTCAAACACTCACTCTCGGGCCCATAGTGCACGATACACGATAATTCGCCAAACACGATCACGGTTCAATCACGGTAACACGATACACGGCTTGCTTGTAACACGATACACGACTTGCTTTTCATGAACATGACTTGCTTTTCGTGAACGCATGGTTTACTTGTAAAGAACACGACTTGAGAGTTTAAAACACTTGTAAATATATATATATATTTATACCGTTTTGGCCCAAAAGTCACATAAGGTTATATGGGTTCTAAGTAACTAGCAATTAAACCTCACCTGACAGGCGACACGATAACTCATGGATGCGTGAACATGATCAGTTGATCACAATCTCCGCCCTGGGAGAATAACTGGACAAGAAACAGGACATGGTGTACTCGTGAGACACTAACTCATTAATGTTACCAAATAAGACGCACGGCTTAATCATGTAACGAGATATCATGGAATGAACAATGCAGCATATAAATATCATGTTATGACATGTAATTGATCATATAATAGCATGTTGGGGTTAATTAAAGGTAAAGGAAAAGGAATGGAATTTCACATTTTATGCTGAAAGTTTCAGACCTTCCAGAGGCCTGGGAACGGCCGTTCCGGACTTTAGTCCAAAACGGGAAGGGTCGTTCCCAACTCCCCGAAGATGGGAACGGCCGTTCCGGCTGTAAGCCAAAACGGGAAGGGCCTTTCCCGTCCTCGCCGCGATGCACACAATTCAAACTATGGGAACGACCGTTCCCCAAATACAAAGGGAACGGGAAGGGTCGTTCCCGTTACGCAGAAGATGCAGAAACAGAGCAGAAGAACAGGGGAAGCTCGAAATATATTCAAAACACTTATAATTTCCTTCCAACTGCTATAATTCATGAAAAGGAATATGTGTGCATGCTTATAGTATAATAAAACCCCATGTAAACATACAAACCATGCCTTAATCATCATAATCATCAACTTCTACCCAAATAAGGATTCATCATATATTTCCATAAATCTCAAGAATTCAAGCATCAATTCAAGTTTAAAGCTCCTAATCATACTTCTAACATCTAAAGCACATCATATTCAATTTAACCTCAAACCCTAGCTTCATATATGCAATTCAAGAATTCAAATATATCTCCAACTCTACCTTTAATGAATGAAGGAGAAGAAAAGATGAAGATATGATGAAGATGATGCTCCAAGACTCTCAATTCCTTAAAGATTTTAGCTAGAAATGTTGAAATCCCTTCTTCTCCCTTCTTTGAGGTTGATCGAGAGAGAGATGGAGAGAAAAGATGGCATGTATATGGTTGTATGTAATGAAATGAAGGAAGAGATGCATATACCGTAATATATTTTGGGAAAAATGTGATATTGTAACTAAGTCATCTACGTTTATAAGTTATGCAATCAAGTATAAAAGATTTGGAAATGATCAATTAGGTCCATTAGTATTTATATGCAATTTGGTCCTCACATTTAAATAAAGGGAAAATTACATCCAGCCCCCAGAGGTTTGGCATAATTACAATTTAATCCCTGCTTTTTCATTTATTACAAAAAAACCCCCTATAAACACTGTTTCAATTGGAGTCCCTGGCGAAATAGTGAAAATTTTAGGCATACACTTTTTCGTATTTTTCAAAAAAGTCCCTGGTAACATTGCTCATAGGGGTGTTTTTGTAATAAACGAAAAAGCATGGACTAAATTGTAATTATGGCAAACCTTAGGGAGCCTGGATGTAATTTTCACTTAAATAAATGTCAATTAAGCAATTAAAACAAGTTCGACAATTAATTCACGTAACACTTAAATCCCAAATTGATACATATTTCACTTATTTCCACGTAAACATATTGAAATAAATTTTATATCATTTACCCTAAAGTGTAGGAATTTAATAAATGAAAGAATTAAAATAATCCTAACTCTCGAAAATCTCACACGTGTCGTACGTACCTGGAAAGTCGGAAATTGGGGCGTTACATTCCATGTGACCAAATTATTACTAATTCACCAAGTGTTTAGTTTTCATTCAAATTAATTTAAGATATAAAATAAATTATGATGCACCAACTTAGTTTTGCTGAAGATCTGAAACGCCAAATCCTAAAGAAATTTAAAGGTCAACGTATTAATATTAACGAAATTCACGACTTGAACTCTTCTTAAGGTACATCAATAAATAAAACACAAAAAACTAACCTAAAAATGGACGAGTTATATATTTCGAAAAAAATATAAATATATATTCTGAGCAATAAAAATTACAGGATAACCTTTCCACTTTCAAATATTACTTTCTATCGACTGATGTTTTTTTCAACGATAAAAAATGACACTTCCAAATCAGTTCTTAATTTTAACTCTCAGACCTTTTTTTACCACCGTATATAATACTGAGACCTCAATATCGCGATCGTATGCTAAAATTTATTGATATTATCATGTCGAATATAATTACTAAATGATAACCACATTAAAATAATTTAATATAATCATATTCATATTGCATCCATATATACGGTATTGTAATCATATTTATCTTATTAAATTGGAAAAATTACATCTAACTACCTTACTAGATAGAATAATTACAATACAGTCTATCTTCATTTGAAAATTACAATTTAATCCCTAAATATTATGGACCGTTTATGGTCACTCTATTCCGTTAGGGTTCCATTAGGGTTGGGCTCTGTCCCCAAGGACTACATTGTTATATATGTAATACCTAGGGATCGTTTTGTTAGAATGTGTATATTGAAGGGATGAATTTGTTATTTTATTCATTAGATTAATGGAAGGTGACCAAATCCTAATGAAACTTTAACGGAATAGAGAAATCACAAATGGTTCATAGGATTAAATTATAATTTTTGAATAAAGATGGATTACGTCGTAATTTTCCTATCTAGTAGGTAGTCAAATATAATTTTTCCTATTAAATTTGGACCCCTCGGTTTAATGTACTACTCTCAGAGATGATTGTGGTCACTCGCACGTGGCGAGTAAATGTACCTCCACAAAATACAGGCGGGTACACGGTAAGACTAGTATACCAAACGAATCCCAGCCGTCAATGGCCCGCGATTGAGCTCGTGGCTGGGGCCCAGCAGTATATGACGTCGCAATCGACGGTGATCTCGTTGCATTACTTGGGGAACAGGCGACACGTGTGGGTGTTCTAGGTGAACCACGTGATCGGTCGTGGCAAAAGTACAAAAGCCCCATGGTGGGCCCACCACGTGCAATCCTCATATAAAAATGCTCAAACACATCCATTTTTCCATAATTTACATTTACCAATAGTATTTATTTTGGTGTAAATGGGATATTTTTCAAAAATCTTATATTCGAATCTCTTGAAATTATGGTACGAAGAATTTTATATCAAATGATCCAATCAAACTTGAATACAAAATGCATTAAACATAAACAAGAAATAAAACAGAAAACAAGGACATTATGCTGAAGAATTTTTATATTTATGAAGAAAATAAATCATAAAGAGATTTTAGTTTTGGAATCGAGAGAAAAGACAAAGAAGAAGAATAGAAATGATCAACATTCAGCTGCAAATAATACAATTTGTTTGTAGGATTTCCACATGACAAATGACAACGTTATGGGAATGGGCACATGATTTTGTTCTATTACAAGGCCTATTTTCATTTTCATCCTTCACGGAAAGACCATAATTTCAATTTCACCTGGTTTTTGTGATTGATGATAAGTACCCAGAAATTATTATTATTATTATTATTATTTTTCAACACACACAGAAACGGGATTCGAACTACCCAAGAATGATTATATGAGTGCATGTAGGGGTGTAAACGGATAATAAACGGATCGGATGTATGATTACCATATCCTTATCCGTTTATGATTCGGACGAATACGGATAATATCCTTTTAAATCGAATTCGGATAATATCCTTTTTATACGGATACAAGGCGGATTCGGACGGATTCGGATTTTAATCGGATTTTCAACTATTCAAAATTTGACATAAATTATTTATTTATATAACTTCGAACTTTTAATCAGTTTATCAACTATTCATTTATAGATAAATTATTTAATAATTATATAGCTTTGAATATATATATTTTAGACGAATAGAGAAATAATAAGTATATCTATATAGATAATTTTTATGTTTTAGCGAATGTATAAATGTGGTGAAATTATAAATTTTATCATATAATTAATTTGAAATATAATACTTTTATTAATAACATAATATATGTTAATTATATTATCTCTATATGAATATTGACGTGAACATATAGTTACTAATAAAACCTAAAGTTTTTCTTTAATAAATGCGCTAAAAAATTTACTTAATACTAATAATTTATCATACATACACAGTTTTGTGTATATATTTTAATATAATACATTATTTATCGGATACGGATTACGGATAAATCGGATAACGGATATATCTAACGGATAATGAAACGGATCGGATGTTAAACGGATCGGATGCCTTATTACCATATCCTTATCCGTTTATAATTCGGATGTCTATAATCAAATACGGATAATATCCTCTTGAGACGGATTCGGATAATATCCTCTGTAAACGAATTCGGATGCGGACGGATATCGGATTTTCGAATATCCATTTACAGCCCTAAGTGCATGTCAATCTCTAAATCAATATTTCAAAATTATATTAATGCAAAGAATTTGACGGCGCACGTGTTCATAGAAGGAATTTGGGAACTGACCATGTGGTTATACAAGGGGTTCCATACCATGACACATGAATTGACGATATCATTTGTTAAGAATTTGCACCATCTCACAACCATCACTCTGCTGCAAATTTAAATATATACAAAATTTATTAATGCTTTCTAAATTCCCAATACGTGTTCATTTTCTGAACAAAGTCGAAAGAAATCTAAAAAACGGATATTGGAATTTGAATCATTAGATCTAAATATAATCGGATCTCTTATTTTAATTTTGTTCTTCATCACCTATCTCATTTACCCGTCATGTACATTTGTAGGCGGTTCAAATTAGAAGATATAAATTTTTTATTTTTTTTCTCCCATTATTTCTAGTGACGTGTCTTCCTGAATGAAATAGAAGAAGAAACATAAAACTAATGGAAGAGATCCAAGCCACTAGCTAAACTGCCCAAACCCAAAACGAATTAAAAATAAACGCTAATTGATAAGATTTTTTCAAACCTAGTTCATGGAAATCAACTGGACCAACGAACATCTCTTTAATAAAGTGAAAGGAGAAACGGGCTTCAGCCCAAAGAATCGGACAAGACTAGAACCACATGGGCCTCCCCCCTTATTTATTGTTAACAGTTAATTTATATATTGGGCTGCCAATGGGTCATATTTGAACCGGATCAAGAAATTCTGAATCCAAATCCGACAAGAAAATTGCAGGATTCAAATTCATTTACTTTGAATCCATGCATAATTGGATCTAATCAAATTGGATAAAAATTTCGATCCAATTAACAATAAAATTTAATTTTTTTAATAACAAGTTTAGTATAAAAAAATAAATATAATTACATAATATATAATAAATAATAATTATTTAATGGATTATTTTGATAAAACTAATTATCATTTAATGGATTATTTTGATAGTTTTATTTATGTTTATTTAAAATATGTTTAATGAAGGAAAATATACTTTTAGAAAAAAACAATTCAAATTTTATTAATGTTTAAAGTGCTAAATATGTGAAATTTTTAATTTTAATCAATTTACTTAATATTATGTACTAGTAAATAATTTATTTAATTAAATATCATATATAAAGTCGGATTAGAATTTTTAACGGATCGAATTCCTTAATTCCATATTCAATTCATTTATTTTGGATAACGAATATTTATATTCGAATATAATCCTTTGGACATTTTTATCGGAAGAATATGCTAAAATTCGGGTCGGATTCGGATTAAAATCCAACCCATTGATAGCCTTATATATATATATATATATATATCTGTTTTTAGTACGTGGTATCACTTGAATTTTGAACCGGATGAGAAGCATATTATACGGTGGATAATTCTAACTCAAGGCTGACTCGACCAAACCGATACAACGAGTAGATTAGTGTTTTACACTTGTCATGTGGTTGATAGAAAATTTAAAAAGAGTGACAAATCAAATAACAAATGATACTTGCCCTTTTAATTATTTTTGATTCGACCAACCTGAATTTGGGCTAGAATTTTCCTTATACAGCGCATAAAGATTAAAGATCCCTTATTTAGACATCACAATCCGTTCTACTAGAACAAATTATTCAGTTTAAGCAGCCTGTAACCACACCTTAAGCAACGCTTATCCAAGAATTATTCCAAGTAAACTACCAGATTACCAATGAATTCCAATTGATACCAAACTTAGATTAACAGTCACCTGTTTGCCACTAGGAGGTTGTTTACTATTTAGGTTTGATTAGTGATAGGATGATAGGTGACATGATGCTACTAATTCATCCCAATCTCATACGGCTAGTTTACATCATAGGATTAGATGGGATGAAATGCATAATCTAAACCTTACCAATTTTTATCGCACAAGATAATCCCTAATTATGAGGGCAACCGACCTTAACTATGGTGAAAGTTGGTCAATTCATTTCATGCCTCCCACTTCTCTTCTCAGTACTAATCCGGTTCTATCCCAACCGGTAAAATAAACGACCCCATATTAAACGAGCAACCATGTCTAAACCGAGTTCCCACCAGATCTACTCATCTATCATAGGAGTATGAATCATATCCCAGCTAAACCTATGTAAACGGAACCCCCGAAGGAGTAAAAAAGGACGAACAAGAGTTGGCCCATTTCATCCCCCATTTTGGTAAAGCTGTTTTAACTGTATTCTGTAATTTCCAAATTATGTCAAAGCCAAACAGAATAACCAGAGAAAATTGCCCAATAAGTTGAGTTAGAGAGGTCCTTCAATAGGGAACCGGTATTAGGTGTTTGAGAAGGTTTTCTATTCCTATTGAGTGAAGATAATATAATTGAATCACCTGGCTGTGAGATATCAGCATCGAAAGCCATCACATCAGAAACGAGGCAGCTAATCTTTCCAACCTTCCTTATTAATCTTTCTTGATGCCATGCCTTTGGATGAAAGACTTGGAGTTACAGGCAAAGTGGGCGTCACTGGTGCTGCTGCTTCTTCATCATCCCAATTGTCTCCCCAACTGTCATCCCAACCTTCATTCTCACTCGACTCGTGCTTGCTTCCATGGGAAACAGGAAGCTCCATGTCTAACTTTTGGTATTTAGTGCCAAATCTTGTAAAATATCTCTTTCCTAATCTGGTGCACATGAAAACTGATACTAATACTATTACTAAACCCGCTAAAAACAGGAACCCCGTAGATGAAGTTGGCTTAAATATGTTTAAGTATGAGGATTCATGGGTATGGTCGACTTTGTTCCTGCCTACAAGTTGATCAGTAAATTCAAGCCTGCAATTGCCATGTCCAGCTGAGAGTATGATGAATTGGCCACTTTCTAATCCCATGATTGGAACCTTGACCTGCAATAATGAGGCAAATTCAATCTAAAAGGAGCAAGTTGATATTGCGCAGAAAAGATCGAAAATATTCAATGAAGGAAGCATACACCAACACTGAAGAAATCATGATCTGTTGCCTTGTAGGATAGAGATTTTAACGGGGTGGGGGGGACAAAAGATCGAAATAAAATGTTCTAGAGTTTGATTAGTAAGTAACAAAGCGGCTAACTGCCACAGTGGTGACCAAGTGAGGAATTCATTATAGCACAGCACAAGTGCAGTTTCCAGACAATACTATAGCTTTGACAATTTGAACTAGATAGCTTCTTACACATTACAACGGCCCCAAAAAGATTACGGATTTCATATTAAAGGATAAAGTTTATGCCAATCTCAATTACAAAATTGGCTTCAGTTTTAAGAAACGGTTCCTTAAGAGAAGAAAACAGGATATGAAACTCTGGAATGCATGAAGAAACAAGTAGGGGTTCCTTTTCCAAATTTAGAATTACAAAACCTGGATTATTTTGATTGTTTTACAACAGTATAAATCAAGATTTAAATGCCTGTACTGTAAATTGCATATATATATATGAACCGAAAATTCTAAAATAGAGCAATACTAACGTTTAACATTTAGAGCCAACAGGATCCTTTATCTTGGATATTCCTCAAATACAGGTGCAACCATTTAATCAAACTTATTGAAACACATTGGTGGAGGCATAACATAGTACACAAAGTTGGCGAATTAGTTGCTAGATAAATTATACCTAGATCAATTGTTGACCTAGTTAATTTAATGGGCTCTACAATTATGTTGCTCGCAGAACAATCTGATCCAAACAAATGGTGTATATCCTAGTTCATATATAAATCATAGTTTTAAAGAAGGACTGTGATTTGATTCTAATATCTCTCAGAAACTACAAAAATTTATCACTCCTTTTGCTGCAAAGTATTGCTTCCATTCCTCTACAGTATATCTATCACAAAGAAATACCTCATCTCCTCAATGAATTGTTTTCTCAAAACTATAAAATATTATAGCAACATCACTCATCTTAAACACTACACTTTAGGATAATACTAACCATAATACAAGGCAAGGCCGGTGGTAAAAGGTCTAGACATAAGAAAGAGCTGACGATGAATAAAACTTCCATTTGTGATATAACTACAATTAAGGCGTCCCACACGGGCTTCAAAATAATTGAGCTAGTGATGTAAAAAATCACACATCTCCTTCATGACATGATCACAACTTAATTGACCGACACAAAGGATAACGAACTTTGATTCTAACCTGCTTCTGTGATCAAATTACTGTATTTATCAGATTTTATTAAAATTTGCAACATGAGGCGATGCACTTATTGTCCGATGAATACAGGCTAGGGAGCACATTTGCTTAAATATCTAGTATTTCCACTTGATTGAATTATGAAATAAAGATCTTAATCTCAACAAGGCTTGGAATGTCCCTCAAAAAAAAAAAAAAAAACAAGGTTTGGAATGAGAAAGAAACCACAATTCAGTTAGGAGGCAATAAGTTAGGCAGATGAGATATACAATTCCAAGAAAACAGTGTCCTGGACGCCACCAGCCCCTTATAAATATTATCACACACACACATATATATATAACTTTGTTACTGGATTAAATTAATATAGTATATACCTCTTCATATATGTTCTCTTGGAGCTCAATTTTTCTTTTCTCTAGCTTAACTGAATCAGGAGCTGAAATTGCAATACTCATGGGCCCTTTTCCCTTGTTCTGAATGAAGAGCGACAAGGCTGGAAGTTCTGGAAACGACATACAATCTTATTAAGTCTTAAAGAGAGATTAAGAACAATCACCAACCAGTGAACTAAGTAGCGAACAGCTCCAAATGCATGCACACACATCACATTCCAGTCACTGTGAGTTTAAAGCAGACCAACTCAAGGGAAATTATCAATCAACGCAACAAATAAATTTATAAAAAATACAGGAAAAGCAAATTGTATACCATTTCCAGGAACTCTCAAACAAGCAATCAACGTCTTAGCATCGTCCGTGCAACTATTTGATGAGGAATCACAATTTTCTCTTACTGGTTGCAACCTCCCCTCCTCTGATTCCTTTACAGATTTGGAATCCGACCCCTTATTCTCCTTCGGCACATCTTTCTGAACACTGTCATTTGCTTTATTTTGTACATCCCCCCCTCCTTTAGATTCGATTTGATCATTTTTGTCCAACTTATTGACCTCCTTCTTCACAGGATTTACCACCCCATCAACCGGAACATTACTACCATTGGTTTTTAACAATGATGGATCTTTAGCACCCACATCATTCTCCTAACAATACGAATACCACATTTTAGCAAACAACATTGTAAACACTGTCATCACAAATAATCATAAAAACAAACCAAATTCTGCCAATCATATTACCTTCGAATCTGCAGTAACGCGAGGAATAATGACTGAGGCTATATATACAAGTACAATCAGCAAAAGGGTACTATTCTTCATCTTCATCTCGCCACGGATTAATCAAACAATCTGATGTCAATAAAAATTGATCAAACCACTAAACTAGCCAAAGAAACATCCAAAATTAGCAGCGGCTTAGAGTGTACAAGCTAAACTGCGCATAAAACCAGTGCCAAATAGCCTCAAAAATCAAAATAATTGAAATAGTACCGAATTAGTAAGTGTTAAGTACTAACCTTCGAAAAAAGCAGTCTTTAATACATCTGATTTCTGGATTAAGTGCTTTTACTAAATTGAAGCTAACCTACATAATCTATGTATGGAAAAGGCTATGAATCTTTAATTATCGAATCTTTGAATAGATGGAGGAAGAGAAAAAGAGATTCAAAATGAAAAAAGAAAGGATTGAAAATCTAGGGTTCTTGAAACTTTGGATGTATGTGATTTTTATACAAGTAGTTCACTTCATTCCACTTCACCTGTGAAGAATACGAAGAAGTCAATCAAGAACTGGGGAGGAGTTTTCCAAGTTAACAAATAACAAAGAATAAGAAGACTACTGTCATTTGTAAGGTCAACATTTGACCGGTCAAAGAGCTGGAAATATTTTGGGTAAAAAGATAAAAAGGTAAAAAAAGATTAAAGAACAGAAACATGAACTGTGAGAAGATTGGAGTTTCATCTCTAGAAATTACTTAAAAAAATAATTTATACTAATGTAGTTGAGAATAGAGAGAATTCAAAGGATCGGACACATGAAAGTTTTAAATTTTAATTAAGCTAACATATCACTAAATTATTAAACAAGATTGCTTCTTCGTAGTTTTATATGTAAATATTAGTCGATTGTGAAGATAACAAATATTTTATTTTAGCATGCATAAATGGGATGACGTGGGAAATGAATGAACTATAAAAAGAATAACATTTCTTTGATTAATACTTAAATTATAGAATCCTTCTATTATACTCTACGTATAAATTTGCGTGTATTTCTCGATTTAAGATGACTTAAAATTTTAGTTATTCATATCGACAAATTTGTATGAATTTTTCAATCTAAGGTAACTTGAAATTTGTTAATTCACGTGTTTTTTTTTTTAAATCTTCAAAGAAAATCGAGAGCATTCATATTTCCAAAAATGATTGAAGAATTATTAATAATATATTTAAAAGTCAGATTAATTGTTTTATATTATTTTTTAAATTTTCTTTGAACTGTAAATAAAATAAATTTATATTAGACTTAATTATTTAAAATATGTTTGTACTAGACGTTTTAAGGAGTTACCGTACTCAAATTTTTTAAAATTTTTGTGCACCCGTGTATTCGCACTGACATCTGCATTATAAAACCTAGATTGATACGCTAAATAATAAAGTAAGAAATAAAATTAAAATTAAAATTTTAGCATTGAGAATGACTAATATCATGGAGTACGTAGAAAAAAACATTAGCAAGTATATTTGTATCAATCAAAATTTTGAAAACGAATGTTGAAATGCTCATTTTATTCTCTTCTCACTCCATCATGGCCATCGTTAAGATTTTTTAGAATCATTTTTTTTTTTTTTTTACTTTTTTTAAAATAATTTTCAGAATGGGACCAATACTTCCTGTATTACTGCTCACAAATAAATTCCTGTTGGCCCAAGAACTTATCATAAGAGACTTTGACCTGAGGCCCAATTTGGCAATACAAAAGTCTTTCACCTAGTGAAAAACAAGCTCTCTTGGCCCAATATCACTGTAAAAAACTTTGGCTGGTCTGGAAGTTAGCTGGACCGGTCTATAAAGAATTTTTAGGAAGAGTTTGCAAGTTTTTAAATATAATTTTTCTTAAATTATATGAAATTATATAGAGAATTAGTTTCCACTTAATTTGAGTAGAAATCAACTACAGCGTCAGGGAAACATACCAAATTGCAACTTCCAAATTGTTTTTGTAATATATAAAAATGTGTTTAATCTGATAAAAGTACTTCTCAACTTTTATTTCTAAATACTCAATTTTCTTATCAAAGACAAAGAATGGTCGTCTTTGTACCCAGAACGAGGAACGAGGCTGATTTGAAACTCGAGTTTTTGAGATCATGAACATGCAACAATGGATCCCCATTGGCCAATTTGGAGACATGTGATTTTTACTTTTTTTTCTATAAGTTTGTGTGATTGACATGGGTGCCAACAATACAAGTGATTTTACTTAAGTCAATGAATGGTCACCTTTGTACTCAGAACGAGGAATTGGACTAATTTGAGACTCGAGTTTTTGAGATCATGAACACGCAACAATGGATCCCCATTGGAAATTTTTTGAGCCAACATGGGGTTAAAACTTTATTTCTATACGTTTGTGTAACAAACATGAATGTCAACAATACATGTGATTTTTACTTTTTTTCTATACGTTTGTGTGACTAACATAACACCAACAATTAATATGTGATACAGCCAACAGGGGTTGGTCAAGTGGTTTGAGGGTTCTTTCTCGAAGGCAAGGTCCCGGGATCGAATCCCTTGGACCACTTGGGGTGTGTGTGTTATATCCAGGTTGATAATGATGGACAAACATGTTTACCTAATGATAATCTTTATTTCCCTCTCTTTTTTCAATAAAACTTCCAAAGACGCATCCCAATTTCATGTTAGTACTCAAATGGCCAACGTCTTTCTGTAAACTGAGCAACAAATTCAAAAGTTGAAATAATTTCACTATTCACATTGCAGAACATGTCAATAGTATTAGTAGAGTTGAAGCTAAAAATAAAAACCAGAAGTATGATTTGAGTTTTCTCCACAAGATCTTCGAGTGGTCATATCAAATTAATCCTACAAAATAAGAGTTAGAAAATTGTTAAGGAAGAAAGAGGACTAAGGCCAACACATGGTGGCTAAGTCGGTGTACATATTTCTATTTTCTAGTCATCTTAAAAGATTGGTCAAATTACCCATGAGCTAGGGTATACTTAAGAGTTACGGGCCCTGTTGGACAGTGACAGCCAACAATTATTAATGCATAAGAAGATGGAAGTTGTCATAATAATTCAACTAATTAATACCTTCTTTAGCTCTTCCCAATCTTATCAATTAGTCAGTCTCCTTCATCCATTCAATTCGGAAAGGTGGTTTGTAAAACTTTGTCAAACCCAATTCTAGTGCAAAACATGCCTTTTTGGAAATTGCGTAGGTGGCATTGGATTGCGACTCCGATGGGATGTGAAGTTGCCTCCGTTGAAATTATTGATCTGATTCAGAGTGAAAGAATTTATATTGAAAAAATTTTCCATTTTTTTTAATGAATGATTAATTTGAGTGTCAGAACATTTGTGAATTAGATTTTCATGGGGTAGCATTTCTGTTTTAGTATTTAACAATTTGTAAACAAGGTAGGATAATAATAACTAGGGTCAAATATTTGTAACTTAATTTCACTCTTCATGTGACACGTACAAAAAAATAAAATTATGTATTATATAATGAGTGGTATCAAATTAAATTGATAGCGTTGATAAACCAAATTTACCATTTTCCTAAACGAAAATCTTATCATATGTAAAGATTGAAGAGTATTGTAATTTGGGACAAAGGTCAAGCATGAAATGAGAAAGGGAAGGAATACAACCTCAAGATCGCGATAAGGGGGACCTGTTTGATTGATAGTGAAAGGCTTTTTTAATACTTATCACTTCACAACTTTATCTATTTTGCATCCAAATATCAAAAGGTGTATCAATTTCGTTTAAATGATAATATATTAAGGTTTAATTACACAAATTTCCCGTCCTTTGGGCAAACCGCAATCTTTTTATTTTGGACGATGTATTTTTTAACCTTTCAAAATTATTACATATAACCCCTTTTAGACAATTCCGACGGGATTTTTTTGGAATATTCCGATTAAGTTGAACTTTAATTGTCAATTTCTCCTCCGTCACACCGACTCAAGAGTCAAAATCACTACCATCATCACATTCCCGATCTTTCCGAAAAGAACAAAATTCATATCCTATTCGACCCTATTGGCCGTCGAAAGTGTCATAATTTGACTGCAAAGCTTTGTTAGTCATGCGTCATCTTTGACCGATGATTACTCATTTGTTGGTTGTCGGATTTGGATTTTGAGACCACCGTTTTGTTCTTTGTGTCGAAACCTTTGACTTGATGTATAATATCAATACGTTTAAAATCTGATTTGTACAAAATTTAACCTTATAAATATTCTCTAAGATTACACCGGAAATGAGTTACGTCTTACGTTTTAAAAAGGTTAGGAGGCAAATCGCCAAAAATAAAAGGATGGGGAGCAACCCGCCCTAACACCCAAAGGACGGGGGTTTGTGTAATTAACCCTAATATTAATCCCCAAATTAACAATATGTTGTCACTAAATATAACCTGAATCACGCTTTGAACAATTTGATTGATTTACAAGTTCTTATTTCCATATTTTAAGACAATTTTTGGGTTATCGAAGATTTTGGGTTTTCATTTTTACACGTGGACTATGAACCGTTTTTTTTCTTTCAGAAACCCAACTTCCTTTTATGATTTTTATGTAGCTTTGTGTAATAATGTTAAAATATATTCATGTAATTATAAAATTTTATTACCAATCCGAAATTCTATATATTTCTTTCTCAATTAGTACAAGCTTATTTCATGTAACATCTTCACGTGGCGGTGGCTTTCATAGAATTAATCTTCTAAACTCGTGTAAATACCATTTACCACTTACCATTACATGCCATTTCCAGTTCGTTCCTCCGAGGAAACGAGGATGACGGAAGCCAGTGTCACCATGACGCCATCATCCACATCCTGCTCCGTGTGATAGAGTTCACGAGTAATATTGGTGGTGAAGAAAAAGGAAAAATCTACACTGGATAATTGAGGGAAGGACACGTCGGTGTGCAGTTGGGCAAGTGACGTGTCGCTTTCAGGAAGTGGGGACCACTGTTTGGCCTGGCTGCGCTGGTGGTGCGACTTAGTCATACTAAAATCCAAAGCACACCTTTTTTTTGCAAAAGTCAAATTTCTCATTGCCTTCCAATTTGCCTGGAAAAAGAAATGCGCTTTTTGGCACCTCCTTGGCTTTCATTACATTTTTGCCCTTTCTTCCTTGAACCATTATAGTTGAAATACTTACTTCAAGTTAAAAAAAAGATTTGAGTTCACTTAAATAACGTATTCGTTTCAAATCTTATGAATATAAAAAATTATGTTGGGAGAGTTACCCGTATAAAATACCTTCAGTAGTTTGAATGATTAATCCTTCACTCAATTAGGTGAAGGGACACTCTGGGAGAACAAATAAATTATATTATATAGTTGAAATTCCTTGTAATAAATATCATACTTTATTTGTTGAGGTTGTTTGTTGTTCAAATTCAGTACTATTTAACTCTTTATATATATAAGTAGGGCGTCCCATTCTCTCAATTTTTTAGCTCAGTAGAAATTTTATGTTGATACATCAAAAATTATGCATGCATTTTCGAATTTCTTAATCCCCCTCCCACTACAACTTTAAAAGAGAAAATAATTTTTAGTCTCATTCCCTTTAACCAAAATCCTAACTACGTCTTTTTATATGATGGAAAGTTTCTCGAGCTCATGTACGGGCGACTCAGAAATTATCGTGCAAAAATAACATTTTTTGAGTAGCTTTCTTGCCTAATTGTAGCCAATTATATCATTATCGTCATTAGCAAAATTTGGTAATTAATAAGCAAGTTGCATTATTAGGTAGAACGTGAGCAATTGAACTCAACTCTGCATTCCATGTATGCGGTAATTAGTCTTTACCAAGAATAACGGGTGGAATATTCTTGGTAAAATTGCAGAAAAATATAGGCTAGTCTGGGAATTCCGTTCTCGGCTGAAGATTGATGATTTGATGCCAAAAAATATCAACGCAAATCGGGTACAGAGAAAAGAAGGCAGAATTAATATTGTGAGGATGAGGATTAGGGATTTGACTTTTGGCAATTGTTAGGTTTGCACATCACATGGCACTTGCACATACCATGAACACCCCTTTTCAGTAATTTAGGCCTTTGCAAATTAATGGCAGTATGGCACCATGCTAGGAAGCTTTCAGACTTTCCCTTTACACCTTCAATGCATATATTGGATTTCTGATGTGATTATTTTCAGTGCTTTAAGTCGTAACCCCACTTGGATGGGTACTCGTTTTCGCTCAGATCGGGCACGTGTACACAATACATTTTTTAGTATTTAGACTTTAGGGTGGCTTTTTATGTATGATTCTTTGTTTTTGTTTTGAATGATGTAGATGTAAATAAGAGGATGCATTTGGGTAAATAGTAATATTCTTGTTGCGCATATATATACTTGTGTTTCTTTGTGGAAGTTAAAATTATGCATGCATTTAAATTATGTAAGTATTTTTGAATTAGGTGTAATTACATGATCATCGTTTTCTAACTACATTAATGTATCAAAGAGTCGATCGAAATAGATCAAATGTTCCTTTAACCTAAAAGGTAATTCATTTAAATAAGTTACACTTTCAAACTTTTTTAATACTAGTGTTGGAAGGATGATTTAATAGTTTGGGGGAAAAAAAGAGAAATTAAATAGTCATATTTGTGGTGTTTGAATCCTTGAGATGTTGCATCAAGATTCAAGGGTTTTTATCTAAATAATATTGAAGTTACCTTTCCTAACTTCTTTTCTATTTTTCTAAATTAATGTTGTTGGTTTATAGCGACGAGCGAGAATACAGATTTGAGGTTGGAAATTAGTTCTAAAATATTATATAGAGCCAGAATACACTTATATATTCCTAATTTTATAATTTTATGTAATTAACTTGCCAATTTACTTTATTACCAGTTAATTAAGTTTCAAAATTACCAACGGACCTCCCACGGTTGAGTTACTACAAATATTTTCAATAACTATTTTTTTTTTCTCATATTAATTAGGAGATCCTTGTATTGGACCAATTCATATGGATGAGTTACCTTCTATTAATTTTGCGGACGAATAAGTTCATTTTATAAGTGATACTTAAATCAAAGTAGGTATCAAAGCCAGCTCTTTGTTCAAGTGGATAAGGGTTTTAGTTCACTTAAGTAAGATCTCGAGTTCGAATCCTATGGATGTAAAAAATTACATTGGGAAAGGTTTTCATGAAAAGTGTTTTCAGTATCTCATATACAAAAGAGTTGCGATAGAGGAGAACGTAATGGTTTTTTATAGTCACATCCATCTCAAGATCTGCATTAGGCCAACTTATAAGAGAACGTAATGGACTAATGGTTTTCTATAGTCACATCCATCTCAAGATCTGCATTAGGTCAACTTATAAGATTGGATATATCATGTTACGATCCGAGACTTTGATGAAACACAGGATGCAACAAAGGACTACTCAGAGATTAAGAGGGTCTAAAAAATGATTAATTAATTAATTAGCTCAATAATTTTAATGGAAAAAAATGCCATTCCAAGGGTCCAAAAGTTCATAATACAAGAATTATTATTTGCAATTGGCTCCTTAAGTGTGGTATTGAAATTGACCCAAACCCAAAATTAGATATGTCATCAAGCTTTTTAATTATCAACTCAAATAATTAAAAGTTGTGTCTTTTCTATAAGTCGCACCCAAAAAGCTTTATTGCTAGTAAATTCTGCTTTACATACGTGTATACAGACTACAGTATACCCAATGGCCAATGCTCAAGAGAAACGTGTATAAAATAGAGATATATTAAGCCCATTGCCAAATCTTAGGGTTTGATTCTTATCAAATTTGCCTCAACATCTTTGTATAAAAATCGATCTGCATGCATGGAAAGTCGTCCTTTTTCGAAGCACCATATAGTATTTGGTAATGATAATAATTGCTTCATAAATTAAGTAATGTCAATGTTCCGTATAATTCCATCTATTTGCCTAATATATTCCGATGGTTTCATTAATTTGGACTATTTATCTCGCAAGTCACGAATCATGCATGTTACATGTTCCCCTGATTTTTACATAGTTTTGAAAACTAAATAGTCGATCATACAGTTATTAGCACGACTTTTTGGGTGGAAAATGGAAATAAAAACAAGCCAGTAGCCAATTCATATTGTTGGAAGCAGTGGCAGAACCAGAAATTTTTTTTAGGGGGATCAACCAAAATATAATATTAAAGGGTGATAAATACTTTATTATATTGACCCTAACTAATATTAATTTTAACGTTATTGAGGGGGTTCAATAATGAAAAACCCCATAAAATTATATATACAAATATCTATATGTATACATAATAATAAAAAATAAATAAAATTTGAGGGGGTTCAATTGTAACCCCCAATAAAGAGTGGTTCCACCACTGGTTGGAAGACCAATGGAACACTCTTGTTAGGCACCTTACTCAACGCCTCTCACATATATATATATATATATATATATATATATATATTGTTATTGTATCTATATCATGCATGTCGGTATCATAGGTGCTAACATGAATCCTAACAATAGGGTTTAGTAAACCTATTCCTAGAGATATAGTCATTATAATAATTAACTTGTTGCATTTTATGTATATTTTTAAGATTCATGTGTTGTGTCGGGTCGCAGATACGATGGTGATAAGTTTGGCAAATTGGCATTACGTGTCAATACATTTCCTATTTATTTGAATTTTCGTGTAAGTAAAAAAGTGTCATAAAAGCCCGTTAAATGCTAGAGTAGAATATGAAAATAATAATTAAATCTTGAATATTAATATGGAGATACAGCATTTAACCTAAATTGTGGGTATAGCTTGAGTTTTGGAGGAAGACTAAGAATGCATATATTCTATTCATATTTATAATTGTATTCAATTATAACTTACAAGTATAGGTTCAATTATAACTTAAGTTATATCATAGTAACTTATACAACAAAATTCAAAATTTAGAATTTTTTTAAATATCTCGATAAAACACGTATGTAACATAATAAAGATAACGAGAGTTCTCCAAAGAAACCTTATAGCTTAGTAAAGAAATTCGTAACTAAAACTTAATTAATTCAAACTTATATTTATTCTTATATACAGAACTAACGGGAGAATTTTGCTAATTCATAAAAAATCTAGAAATACCTTCATAAATAATAAAATAATTTTTGTACTTGTGAAAAAAAGAACATACAAAATAAAATATTTCCAACTCTTTCTTCTATATATATTCAATGAAAAGATGGGCATTTTGGTAAGGAAAATTGGAAAAAAGGTTAGAAAAGGAAAGGAGTGGAAGGCAATTGACAATTGTCGTTGGAGAAGAAAGGCGAAATCTCAACAAGAAAAGTACGCGTGGCATTGGATTATTCATTGACACGTTATTGCAATTTGCAACACCACTTTTTATTTTTTAACTCATGCCATGCCCCATACCTGATTAATTCATAAAGCATCTTCTTATTTTCCTTCACATGTACGGACCAAAGTTTGGCTTTGGCCCTACGCTCGCTTAATAGTCAAATCTCAACTATATCACTATCACCCCTAGGGCCTAGAGTACACTTCTAACGGTGCTTCCGGTTATACACGATTTGAACGGAAAATTCTTGGATGAGTTATTTTTTTATTCACCTGTGAGAGCCGGGTATAAGGATCGAGCCCACACCCGGCTCAGTCAAGAATTTTCCCGATTTGAACTTAAATTATTATCTTAGAAATAATCACTTAAATCAAACTTTCTTACCTCATGCGAGTTATACCAACTTGATTGAATCAATGCCTAGTGGTCCAACATTTTGAATAGTTATTGTTGAATTATTCATAGACCATATGGATAAAAGAAAGTTTTTTTTTTTTTAAATACAGGTCTCTAAAATACAAAATTATTATATGAAAGATGGGATTATTCATTATAGGAATACAAAAAAGATTAGATTACAAAATTATATTTAGGGGGCAGAAGGGTAATTTAAAGATGACAAAGATAAAGTTGAATAATGAATGTCAAGTGCTAGTCAACATGGCAAAAAAATGAAAAATCCCATCGTCTCCGGTTATAAATACACCACCAGTCCACCACCAACAAATCGAATCCTTCATACACCCAAAAAATCTCATTCACCTAACGTCCACGAGCACGAACAGAGGTAAATCAAACTAACAATCTTTCTCAGAAAGCTGCCATCTTCTTTCATAATTCCTTCGACTACTGATCCCTTTTGGTTCTTCTTTCTTTTCTTCCCACGATCACGGTCCAATTCTTGCAATCCGTGTTGTTTTTTTTTTTTTCTCATAATCTCCAGGTTTTAAGGAAAAGGGACAATTTTTTCAGTGCCCTGTTTTTCTCTGGAACAGAGTAATTCCATTTTATCGAACAAAGAATGACGGCAATCCGAGAAAATCACATCCCTTTTAGAGATGAAAACGTTCCAAATATTGGGTTTTCCTTATCGCAGCTGATTCTATCCAGCAACACGAACACGTTGGACTCCATCTTTTCCTACTGCCAAGAATCAAAGCCAGTCGAGAACCTACGTTTCGAGCAATTGGGTTCGTCGGTATACCTTAAACAGAGAGATTTGCTGCAGAAATTCTCACACCACAATCCTCTCAAAGTTTTTCCGGCGAACCCACTTCAGGAACTGAATTACATGCAAACTTTTTTCAGCCCGAGTAAGAAGAAACTCTACAGAGGCGTGAGACAGAGGCACTGGGGCAAATGGGTGGCGGAAATACGACTGCCGCAGAACAGAATGAGGGTGTGGCTCGGCACCTACGACACGGCGGAGGCCGCCGCCTTCGCCTACGACAGGGCGGCGTACAAGCTCCGCGGCGAGTACGCCCGCCTTAACTTCCCCAACTTGCGCGACCCGACTCGATTGGGACTCGGTGATGGAGCCCGAGTCAACGCGCTGAAGAATGCCGTGGACGCTAAGATTCAGGCCATATGCCAGAAGGTGAGAAGGGAGAAGAAAGCTCATAAAGCTGCCAAGAAACTGGAGGGAAAGAATGGGAATATACATACGACGGCCAATTGCGGCCGTGCTCCGCCGAGGAGTGAGAGTGAGAGTGTGGTGCAAAACACAAAGTCGCCGCCGCCGGCCGCGGCGGTCACGGAGAGCTTTAGCACTAGTGTTTCTGAAGATGGGTTTTTGAGGGGCGGCGATTCGCCGGGCTCCGTGTCGTGCGAGTGGTGTTCCACGGCGGCGGCGGAAATGGAGATTGAGGGCTGCTCGCTTGCGCGTCTGCCGTCGTACGACCCTGAGTTGATATGGGAAGTTCTTGCCAACTAGGGCTTTAATGGCTTTTTTATTTTCCTTTTTAGAATTGCTGAGCATTTAAATTAAAATTAAGCAGTCTAGTAATGGTGGTAGACCGTAGAGGTAAATGTAAATGGTGGATTTGGGTTGTGAAGCTTTCTGTTTATGGAATGTGGATCCCTTCCTTTTTTTCCCCAAAATCTCTTAATGCATTTTTACTGTTCATTGAGCATGTCTTTATGTGTACCAATATATTTATGTAAGTTTGTGATAGTTGGAATACATAGTAGGAATATATAACATATTAACATCGTAAACAAAGTAGCTTAGTTCGTTAGCTATTGTTTATGATATGTACAAAAGACAAGATGCTGATAAATTAAAGAATTTTTAATCTATTTAATGAAAATTGTTTGGATTTAGTTTAAGTTTCATCATTAATTGTTAAGTGCATGTTCTATGTATACTGAGAATTTCTAGTTAATTGGATTTTTTACTTGATAAAGCACCTGGGATTGTACGACTGAATGTTTAATGAAGTTGCTTTTAAGTAGGATGAAATTCTTTGAGTAGATTGTCTAACCAACTCTTTCAAGTTGGATTGGATATGTTGAGAGTTATCATCATACACCTTTAATTATTTTATTCAGTTCAAGCTGATCATATAAAGTTTAAGAAACAAGTACTTATAAATAATAAAAGTGCACTAAATTATATTTTTCAATGCAAGCGCCGTAAATCGTAATACACAAGTACAACTGTACAAGACAAACACTCAAATAGTCAATGTTATCTAAGCTTTTGAAGTACTTAATAAAGCATTAGGTCTTCAATTTGGGTTTGGGCCTAATTAAGTGTTTGGGACTGGCCTAAAGACCCATAAAGCTGGTCCATAGTTCAGGCTATCTGAAAACAAACTTTTATAACCACATCTTTTGGCCCATATTTTGGTGATGTCGAAAGAAGTGCAAGGAGAAATTTATATGTGGTCCAAAGTGGTGATTTGAATTTCCAAACATGTCACTGGCTTTGAATGCTTAATCCACCTCTTTAGATCATGACAAATGACAGGGGAATCCATATCACTTTGACATATAACAATTGCTGAAAATCTCAATAGCTCAATTATTTACAAGATTTTGGCTTGGATTAGCTACAATCACCACCAATTATAAAGGTTTCAAGATTCAATCTCATCTTAATAAACACTTGGTTGTTGGATTCGTATATCACATAATATGTGGATGTTTAGTGGGTATCGTAACTTACGCAACCCCGTTTAATGTGAACTTCAAACTATTACTTGAGCAACATTTGTAAAAGTAGAAGTTAAAGTTATATTTTAGAATAGTAAGCGAAAGTAGAAGTTAAAATTATGAACAATAATTCAAATAATAGTAGGATTGCTCTTAAAAACTCGAATACAAAACATGTTCTTTTTTTTCTATAGCAGAACACAACATATTTAGATTTAGTTAAACTAACATATCGCGGAATAGATAAATTGCATCACTTGTGTCATTAATTTAGTTATGATAATTTATTGTAATATATATATATATATATATATATATATATATATATTGGTTGGGAGGAAGAGAGCCAAGCTCTACATTTCCTCAGAGATATTGTAATGAATAAATGACATGCATAAACTATTAAAAACATAGTATTCAAATTTAGAAAATTTCAATTATAAGGTTCGGACTTGGGCCCAAACTCCAAACTAGTTTAGACAAAAATTAACTTCAAGCCCAGATCCACTTCCTCAAGCAAGCACGTATATTATTACGACGTGTCGACGTCACTCGTCTTGTAAAGTGTTATAAAATCAGAATTGAGACAATCTTCCCTCCAAAACCCATCTCCGCGCTCCTTATTTCCCGCCATCTCCCCAGTTTCCCTCTTGTCTCCGCCGCACTCAGTCCGCCGCCGTTGCCGTTGCCGTTCGTAAGTTTCACATATCCTTATTCAGTTTTAAGCTTGAAATTTGCAATTCAAAATTTCAACATTGATTTAGCGCTAGGTTTTTTTGCTGAGGTTTCTCTCTTTCTTCATTTTTGATTTTTTCCCTTCCGTCGTGGGTTCTCGGCTCCTAGTGATGTGTTTTCTAACTCTGGTTTTTTAGGATAGTTGTTGAGAATGGTTAGAGGAGAAGTTGAGAACGTGGGCGAAGACATGGAAATTGAGGGAGTCGGAACAGAGCAAAAGCCGAATAATGAGATTCCTGATGGATTTAACCCTGATTACCTCAAGATTTATTACGGTAATTGATTTATAACTCCTGATCTAGTCGATGCCACTCAGCCCGAAGCTTAATATGTGGTGATAATGTTTTAATTTCTGAGGTATAATGTTTTTTATATGATTTAACTGCGTTTTAGTTTTGATTGTGGTATCATGTTTCAGTAGAGAAATTGCAAGGAATAATACCAAATTACTTTATCATTGCTAATGTATTTAAACACAATGAAAACAATTTACAAATTAGTTTGATATGTTATTGAACACTATAAGTCCATACGAACATGAAAATAGAAGATTATGTATTTTGGAAAACCTCTCCCTTCACTTCTTAGAGGTGATGTTACCATAATTCTTTGTAAGGAAATATGGAGAAGGCATTCCTTAGTATTCTCGCACTAATATTCTGGATCCAGAAAAGTAAAATATCTGCAGTTTTATAATTTGATTAGGGAACTCTTCAGGATCCAAAAATAAAACCAGACTATAAAAGTCGGCTGACATGGAAGGCAAAAGAAAAATGCTCTTATGACTTAAAAACTCTGTAGAGTGCGATCATTTGTTTCTCAATTGTTAAATATTGAATTTACTAGTATTTGTTTTTTTTTTTTTTTTGAAGAAATTTACTAGTATTTGTAGCATCCACATAATTTGTTAAGATATTGATTGGTCTAATTTTATCTGTACAGGAAAGTTTTTTCCGTATGCCGATATGCATAAATGGATGTCGTATGGAAATGGTAATCCATATTCTTTAGTCTCCTGCTATAGTTAGTATTGTCACCATTATTATTTTCTTCTGTTCACTATCCTAACTATATATCTTTGGTGGTTATCTTAGATGGAAAACATCCTGGTTGTGATTCATCTTACTTTGGAAGAAGGGAATTTTCATTCACTCTTGAAAATGATATATACTTGCGGTTCCAGTCTTTCAATAATGTTTCTGAACTTGAAAGTGCCATTAAGGAGAAATGCCCTTTCAAAATTGATATAGGTCCTGTCTACAGTGTGGATGTGAGTATAATTTTTACCTTCCGCGGCATATTTAGAAATTCCAGTTCGACTTTTATACTTTTGTTTATGTGGATGGAAATTAACACTTTGGTATGTCTTCACTTTCTCACCTTTGAAACTGTTTTACATTGTGGTGCAGCCTGCAAAGAGGCATGCTTATGCGCAGTCTGGTGATAATGTTTTCACCCCAGTAGAGAGAGAACTCATATTTGATATAGTAAGTGGTCCACAGTTTTTGTTTTTACCTTTCCAATTTTCTGGCAAAGGCAACTGAAATAAGTCTTCAAGAGTACAAAGATTATGATTCCTGCATTTTTTGCACTACAGGATATATCAGATTATGATGATGTCAGATTTTGCTGCTCAGGAGCCGATGTCTGCTCAGAATGCTGGCCATTGATGACAGTAGCTATTAAAGTGATAGATACTGCACTTAGAGGTATGAAATGTTTAAATGATATTGAAGTAACATTAGTAGAAAAGCACAAGTAGAACCAAAATATCGTAGCTTCAGATGAATGACACTTTTAGGCATCAAATTATCTTAATTATAAATACGGACTGTTCGGTATCCATAGCTATACAATACTCGAACACTAGTGTAATGCAATTTATTTTATTTTTTCTGGACTAAATATAGCGAGGAAGTGGGTGTTACTATGATTATGCTTCACTGAAAACATTTCAAGCGTATACTTTGTTTTGCATATACGAACCAACTGTTGTGTTTCTCTTTTGTTTTGTTTCACTAAGATGGATTTCTTCCGTTTTTGGCTAATCGTGACTGACTGATTTCTCTTCTTAGAGGACTTCCCTTCAAATGTTTGAGAAATAAGTGTTAATACTTTTTTATTTTCTTCTCTTTCTCAATCTTTCTTTTTGATTTTGAAAGTCTTCTCCAAATTGGTTGAAGTATTTATGAATGGTAGTTAATTTATTTCTTTAGTCATCGCCTCTGTAACAAAAATACAACATCTTTACCTGAATGCACAACAGTCTGTTTGAAATGTTCTGTACAATGCTAATTTCCTTCATGCTTCCCTGCGCAGATGACTTTGGGTTTAATCACATTTTATGGGTGTACAGTGGTCGCCGTGGTGTTCATTGTTGGGTTTGTGATGGAAAAGCAAGAAGGTACTGGTGTACCAATTGATGAATTTTCCTTTTGAATGTTCTATAGACAAATGTACTCTGAACTGTTATCATTTGCTAGGTTGACTAATGAGCAAAGGGCTGCTATTACAGAATATTTACATGTTCACAAGGTTAATTAGTCTGCATTCTTTCTGAGTATTTTGCTTCCGCTAGTATATTCTGAACATTTGTCCGTTAAAACTATATTGTTCTTCTTCAGGGAAATGAAAATAGCCTGAAAAAAGTTACTCTGGGGGGTCACTCACTTCATCCTTTCTTAGGGTAAGCAAATTATTAACATAATTGACCATCTCATGTACACCAGTTAATACTCTTTTCTGTATTTATAGGAGGTCATATGCCGAAGCTATGAATGACTTCTTTGAGGGAAAATATATTTCAAGTCAAAATTTATTTTCAGATGAGCAAAGATATGAAAAGATACTGGACATGATTCCAGATGAAAGTATGTCCATATGCTCTCTAACACACTTTCTCCTTGCAACTGAAATAACTTGTAGCATTCCTCACTTCTTTAATTTCTGCAGCCCTCACTTCTGATCTTCGGGGGAAATGGCAGGATAATAGACGGTCACGTGATGATATTAATGTTGTTCGATGGAACCATCTTAAAAATCAGTTGCAATCAGGGAAACAGAAGGTATGGTCCTGAGTATGAAGATTATATTGATGTCTTTCCTTAAGGAAATGGAGAGTTTGCTTATACAATTGAGAAACATGAGGATCGAATGTGTGGGCCTTTTGACTTTCAATTACTTTGATGACTTAGTTTGCTTTCCCTTTGAAGGCTGTATCATTTTTTAATTTGGTCTAACTAATTGCGGTTCTGATAACTTTTCATCTTATTTTCTTAATTTAACTGAATGAAGAAATTTGGCAAAAGTGAGCAAGTATTTTCAGTCAATGAAGTAGCTGCCTGTAGGGATGTATGGTTGTTCTAGATTACAAATAATTCTTCTATGAGTTTCAGGTACAAAGCATTCGGAGGTGTGTGGAAGAGATCGTTTTCACTTTCACCTATCCTAGACTCGATTTGGAGGTTTGCCATATTTTACTTCAGAGTTTTGGTTTGTTGAAGCCTACTTAGCCAAAATTTCTGAATAAGTAACATGGTTTGCCTTACTCAATAGCTACGCACGGATTACACAATATTCATGTTGCATCGCAGGTATCTAAACACATGAATCACTTGTTGAAGGCACCCTTCTGCATACATCCCAAAACAGGTTAATTCTTTTACCTTCAAGATGTGAACCATGCTACGTAAATATGTAAACATTTCTAAAGGCACTTATCATGACACATTCCAACTCCGAAATTAATTGCATTATGTACCTAATAAATACAACCTTTTTCTCTCTTTTAGGCCGTGTTTGTGTTCCCATTGATCCAAAACACTGTGAAGAATTCGATCCTTCTTCTGTGCCAACCCTTTCCAAGGTGAGCCAAACGAACGATATAATTAATTAAACTGTAGATTTTTTCCCTCGTTTTTTTAACTCGCGAGTAAATAGTTCACTTTACTCCAGTTCGTAATTTCCCAAGAACTCATGCACATTTTTGTCCCTCTTCAGCTTCTGGAAGAACTTAACATGGGAGCATTGGGAGCCGATGGCGATGAAGGTATATTATCACCCTATATCCCTAATTCAAAATGCTGTCTGTGTGTGTGTGGAATGATATTAACAACTGTTACTTAACGTGACATTTTGCTCATTTTCTTGCAACTTGTCAATAGCAAAACTGGACAATACCTCACTGGGCGAGCCAATCAGATATTTTCGGACATCTTTTTTGCACCCTCTGCTAAAATCCTGCAAGGTATGCCATCCTAAGTAACAAGGAATATCTCGTTTTTGGTAAACTATGGTTCCATTGTATAGCTGTCTTTTACTACTTGCATTTTTATTTTCGCATCTAACTATTAGGGAGCAACAGGAATCTAGACCTGCCAATTTCACAATCATCCATGTACCCATATGAACCCAACTACTGACGTTCTAAAATATCATAATCTAATTATCGTTAATAATGTTGCATAGTTCCCTAAGGGCCCTACCAATACAAGCCTTTCAATTAATTTTATATGCATCTCGCAAATAAAAACACTTTCTTTCAAAAATATCTACTTAGAATCTGACCTAGTCAATTTGTTTGAAACAGTTTGGTAAAGACACGGTATTTTTGTTTGCACATTTGTGATATTTTATTATTATTTTTTTTTCTGTGCAAAAGACTAATCACTAGCAATTAATTAAAATGATTCGATAAATTCTAAAGAATTCTGATGTAATGCAGGAGGAGAATGAAAGATCATACGCTGCTAAAGTTCAGCAGTCAAAGAACTCCCTAAGCTGGTAGGAAATTTTACTCAGACTCGTATGAGATTGTTGTTTTGGAGGCCGGTTTGTGTGGTTGATCGGTGCAAATGTATATTTATTTATCAAACCCTGGGATTTGTTCACTAACGTAAGAGTACCCTAGCTAGAGTATGATTTTTAATTACACATGTATTACGGTGGTTCAATACTATATTAATTAAGTAAAACTAGGACTGTAAATGGATATTCGGAAATCTGATATTCGTCAGCATCCGAATCCGTTTAAGTGGATATTATCCGAATTCGTTTAAAGAGGATATTATTTGTATCCGATTATAGACATCCGAATAATAAACGGATAAGGATATGGTAATCACACATTCAATCCGTTTAATATCTGATCCGTGTAAATATCCGTTATCCGATTTATCCGTAATCCGTATCCGATAAATAATATATTGTATTAAAAATATATATAAACACATCTTTTTTTCTTAATATACATACACATGTGTGTATATATGTATATTATATTATTATTCTCTCTCTATTTAATAAAATAAGATAAATTACATACAATATATTATTGATTAAACTATTATATTTCCAAATCAATTATATAAAAAATTTATAATCCATCACACCAAATCTCTATATTAACTATGAAAAATGCAAATGATATATATATGAAGAGAGACATAATTATTATTTCTTCCTCGGTCTAAAAAATATACATCTAACGTTATATAACTATTAAATAATTTATGTTATAAATTCTAGTTAAAATTCTAATTAAAATCCAACATACGAATCCGCTTTATATCCTTGTAAAGAGGATATTATCTGAATTTATTTAAAGATGATATTATCTGAATCCATTCGATTCATAAATGGATAAGGATATGATAATGATATATCCGATCCGTTTACATCCCCAAGTAAAACATGTGTTTGAAGTTTGTGTTGAACTAGTCTAAAATTCAAACAATTGTCTTTTTTATTCATCTCGGAGCTTCCTCATGACCCAAACCAAAATATCTTGGACAAGTACATCGTTAATAGCGAACATAAGATCATTTCACCGTCAATTGCTTTGAATTCAACTTCATTGGTGGGGCTTTTCAAGTCAAAACTCAAGATAAATTGGTAACAGATTACAATGAATTGATAGGCTGGAAAAAGAAAGAAGAAACGTTCTTAGACATTCGACTATTTCGCTCTACAAAAGACGACAGAAAATCCGACTGATACAAAAAAATCTGTAAACGTAGGTTGAGGTTTAGACCCCCAGATTGACCAACAAATTCTGATAAAAAAGAAAAACTTAATAAACCAAAAAGTAAAAAGTAAAAAAAAAAAACCGGAAATTGATGAAGTATCCAGGTCAGCATGATGTTAAGTTGAGGATAACTCTAGATCCGATATTCCGATTATACCCTTAGGCCTACACACAGGAATAGAAAAACAGTGAAGCCTAAGTAGGTAACTTTAATAAGGGCAGTTGTCTTTTCTTAGCAAAATAACCAACCTTGATTTGTGAAAAAGTAGGTTTCCATATTTAAACCAATAGCAGGACGTAAAAAAGCAGTCCTCTTACCCTGCCCACTTTAGCCAATCCCCTTTTACATATATTCCCCCCACTTAATTTCATGTAAATTATTATAATATTACAAAATGGCCCCCTTAATATATGTTTGTTGGAGAGATGTGGATGAGAGAGAAGAGTGAAAATATAGAATTAAATTTGGACCATTCAGGCAAGTTGCAGGTGCCAATGGCGGTGTGTTTTGGAGTCTTGTGAAGTTCCCTCACCCTCTGACTTTGATTCTCATTCACTCCCCCTTCCCCACTATTCCTCCTTCAATATCCGCTTTTTTCTCGCCTCCAGATTGACTGTTCCGGTGATAATTCCGCCGTTAACATCACTTCATCGTAATGGTCAGCCCAATCAACGGCGCTAGGCGCTCCGCCGCACCGGAGGAGGATTTCATCCGGAGACACCACAAGCATGACGTCGCCGAGAGCCAGTGCACTTCCTCCTTGGTCAAACACATCAAAGCTCCTCTGCCTCTGGTAAGTTCTATCGATTCTGCTTGTTGTTTTTGTTTTTTTATTTTTTGCTCAGATCTGCGAGTGATTCGATTGGTTTGGGGAGCTTTTGGAGCTATTTCTGGCTTTGTGTTGGATGCGGGGGGTTTTGGTGGAGTGGTAGTTGAATTTGATTGTGATTGTGTGATTAGGTGTGGTCCTTGGTGAGGAGATTTGATCAGCCGCAGAGGTACAAGCCGTTTGTGAGTCGGTGTATAGTGCAGGGTGATTTGCAGATTGGGACTGTTAGAGAGGTGAATGTTAAATCGGGGCTTCCGGCGACGACGAGCAAGGAGAGACTGGAGCTCTTGGACGATGAGGAGCACATTTTTAGCATGCGGATTGTCGGTGGCGATCACCGTCTCAAGGTATTGCGCTGTTTTAACTCGATTTGTTCGTAGTTATTTTGTTGTTGATATTGTCGAGGTTTGTAATCGTGCATTTGGATTTGGGATTGTTAGCCATGGAACTGTGCTGATGAGTGTTTGATAGGTGTTACAATGGTTGAAATCAGCTACATTTCAGTCTTTGATATGAGTAACTGAAATTAACAAGATGTTTACGAACTGATGATTTTGGTTCTTCTTTTTCTTCTCCTTTTCACGTTTGGGGATTTTATATATTAATGTGAATTTCGTTTAACCTGATGACGTTTGTACTCTCATGGTAAAGTGATAAGGGTGTGGTCTTTCTCCATATCACCTCTCTCAGGTTCTCTTGGTTTTTTTACTCATAATGCCTTAATGTTTTTGTCATGCCTGCTAGAATGTGAAGCTTCTGCGTGAATCTTCTTAATTTGATTATATTGTATGGCTTCTGTATCCATGAAATTCATGAGTTTGAGAAGTTTTCTTGAATTAACCAACGTTAATGTGAGAGAATCATTTGTATTTCCATATTTGGTTGCAGAATTACTCTTCAATCATCACAGTTCATCCTGAGATCATTGATGGTCGGCCTGGAACGATGGTGATCGAGTCATTTGTGGTGGATGTTCCTGAAGGGAACACAAAGGACGAAACATGCTACTTTGTTGAGGCTTTAATCAAATGCAATCTCAAATCATTGGCTGATGTTTCTGAGCGTTTAGCTGTCCAAGACCGAACCGAGCCAATCGATAGAGTCTAAATGCTGGACATGGTGAGATTTTACAGCTCGAGGATCCAATAGATCAGCTTGTGCAAAGAATGTGATGCATTTTAACTGGAAAATGAGTTGAGAGACTGGTATTCTGCCAGTCCCCACCCCTGGCTTATGTTCGTCTCATCTGATAAGTCATTTTAAGGTTAAAATGATGTGGGTTTCTTTCTTGCCTTAGTTACTTGCAATCTGTCTCTATTTCGACCCCTCCTTTTTGTTCGTTTTCTTGATTGAAGAACTTCGTTCGTCCGATTTCCATGTTGTTGGCATTTAAGTGTTGTGATTCTACTGTAAATATTTTTTATTAGGATGGATATAAATAACTCTTGTTGTGTTTGGATAATATAATGTTTTGTTTTGAATATTATCATGAAGTTGCTATTGGTATTACACGTAGTTGTTGCGCATTTTAGTGTGTAGTGCTTGTTAATTTGCTTCAAAAGAATATACCTAATTCTGGGAGGATTTATTTACCTAACTCGTGCAATGGCATCTTTGTTGGAATATCTCTTCTGCTGACATTGCTGCTGGTGTCCTTTATTTTGGTGCTTTACGGCTTTGAACGTCTACATTCATTGGTTTGTACAGTCCCTTTCAGTATTAACGCAATTTAGTTCAATTTTGTTGTTTTCATTGAAACGGTCCAGTATTCGGTTTGGAGTCAAGCTCACAATATTTAAAGTGTAAAATTTCTTTTATTGACGAAGACATGTCTCCATGGATTTCGATTTGAACACCGTACTAGTATCGATGATTGGTAAGTAATACATATTTGAATTGATTTATCCTAAAAATTAGCTAGTCGTATGAGGGCTGTCCAAATATTTTTTTGGTAGTAAGTAGTTTTGTATACAATTAATCCGTGAGGGACGATTAACACCAATACGCATAGGTCTAAACGATTGAGAAACAAACTAGAGTATGAAACTGGATATGCAAAACATCATGCTCGGTGAAGTAATACGTATTTGATTCAACTCATTTCAAAGATAGTCCGTGTACAAGCATTTTAAGGCCATCGCTTCAACCACTTTGCAACGTAATACTAACAACAAATGTTTTACTCGTTAATATGTTGTGAAAGTTGTTTTGTTGAAAACATTTGGTAGTAAAATTGGTATCACAGCTTTGAAGTTGTAAACTTATACTTTTGGCTGTTTTTACTAATTGGAATCAACATATTCTATGAAAGTAGAGTGAGCCAAAGAAGAAAGCAAAAATCATGGGCAATTCCCTTTCCCCTTTGCGCTTTGTGAGCGTTTAATAATGAAACAATTTCCTTCATTGATTTCCCTTTCAGATTGGATCATGGTAAACGTCCCTGAAGGGCCAAGAAAACTCAATTGGCCCCAATAAAGGAAAGAAAGTGCCATTCTATGGTTGGTGTTGGTCTATAAACAGAAACATACATCCTTTCCTTTTTTGCCCACCCCCACTTTGAACTCTTTTCCTTCCATAACAAATTATGAAAAAATAAATTTCTCCATCATTAAATTACAAGCATTAATATTACATTATGACAGGTGTCGAATCCGTCAAAAATAAATGTAAAATCCTATTCGACGACTAAACAGAGTATAGTGCAAACAGGGTCGATCCACAGAGACTGGCTGACTTATTTCTAATAATTCCAAGTTATTCACGAAAAGAAACAATTAAAAAGGGGGGGGTTGGATTATTGAATCTAAGATAAACAATTAAAATAAATTAACAGGAATTAATATTAATTAAAACTAGCAAGCAAATCACGTAGGATAAAATCAATCAGAGGGAGAATTACCTAGCCAGGGATATTCGATTCGATTTATCATATTGATCATTGACTCAAGGATTAATTCAAGTTATTTAGACAGATTGGCTATAGTTGATAGAGACACTCGACTCAACCTCGTTTTTACTTAATTAGTCGGATAACCTAGAGACACTCGACAGTTATCTTCCCTAACAAATTCACAACCCCTAGAGACACTCGACAGGATTTAATGAATTTGCAGCATTAACAATCATAAAAACACCAACCCTAATTAACCAAGTCGTGACACACGCAAGATTTAAATTAGATTATCAAATCCCTTAGTGAACGAGGAATGTTATCGCTAAGACCCTGTCACTAATTTACCACCAATTATCAATCAACTTTACTACACTTCAAGCTTCAAGATTGGCAATATGCAATTAAATCTATCTAGATGATCGGGCCCTATCACTAAATAAATCAATCACAATAAACGCAAAACACGGAGATAAGATAAATACCTAAATAAACATGAATTGAATAAAACGTTTAGGTCTCACAATAATCAAAAACGAATCTTAATCCCTAGCTAGATAATTAAAGGTTTAGCTACTAAAATCCATGAAAACAATAATCGAGGAATTCTTTAACATAAAATAAACTAAAAACGAAGGGAAAGAAATAAACTAAAACGAAGAATTATGGTGAAGTCTTGCTCTTGATGTTGCTCGCCTAAAGCTCCCGAATTGCTCTTGACAATTGAATTACGTGACACCCTTCCAGCTGCTGTCCGAGACTCTATAAATAAACCAAAGTCTCCAAAAATCATGCACAAATCCGTAGCCAAATAGGATTCAAATTCTATGTTCAAATCGGGCTCAATTTAATTGCTTTCCAAGAATAAAACATAACTGGGCCATTCTAAAATAATTCCCAATGTAAGCACAGCCCATAAACCCAAAGCCTCAAAATTAATTACATGAACCTGGGCTTCTCCCCCACACACACGGCCGGCCCACCTAATTCCCGAGCAATTGGGCGTCCCTCAGCCCACGATAAAACCAGCTCGGGCCTTCTAACACAAGCCACGCCTGGGCCCACTTCCACTCAATAGCATGAATACCGGCCCCATCCAAAGTAGTGGAATGGCATTCCAATTTTCTTCTCAACGTGCAGCCCACTTCAAAGCTAAATAATTACTCCCCCAAAATCAATTAAACAAACCAACCCACAAACTTGAATGCCTGCATGTTGCAAAATCCTCATGCATCTTAAAACATTAGTCTTCATGCAGCAACAATGCTCAGCCACGGCATAATGCACAAGGCAGCAAGAGTTTGTCTCGTTTTCGTGGATTTCTTCTAAACACGACCAAGTTTGTTCCAATTTCGCTTCCGAGCCCCGAATCTACGATATAAACAACAAAGCATCAATTCTTTATAAATAATATCATTTCAAAGCATAATTCGGGGCATAAATTAATCATAAAAATGATTAATTAACAACTTATCAAATTCCCCCACACTAAACCATTGCTCGTCCTCGAGGAATCATGAAAATCAATAGAAACAACACTACCCATCAAACACAATCACAAAGGCAATCATCGAATTTTTACTTAAACAAGTCTAGCTCATCAACACATTACTCAATTGCACAAAATTCAATTAATTAGTATAAATAGCATACCCTCGTGTAAAGTAGTGTGAATTGAATGAAAGAATGTACAAAGACTAGATTGATTAGTCTATGATTATCGCCTAAGTACTAATTATCAATTTCGAATGCATCATTCACTCCAATCTCCACTAATATAGTTAACTCATGACTCGAGATCGTTAGGTCTTTCGAGCTTGTAATGTAAGGCTTGGGTTAAAGGTTATGAAACGTTTGGAATTTTAGTGGCTCAACACACCAAGCTTACACCCTTACAATAGAACCCGTGATAATTCCTTTTTCATCTTCCGGACTCCCCTTATTGCAACGTAATTTCCCCCCTTTTTCACTAATCATACTTTTGTTACTTCAAAGCACACACTTATATTTTTTTTTTTTTTTCTCTGCAATTTTTCTGTTCCTTTTTTTTTTTCTCTTTTTCTGCTCATTTTTTCTTCTTTCTTGACTTCTTTTTTCCCTTTTTCTTTTCATCTCTTTTTTTTTTTTCTCAACATTGTATATCATTCTCTCAAAATTCAAGCACAAGGGAAAATATAAAGGAGCCTAAGACATCTAAAATATCCAATCCAAATGAGCAAGCAAGGTGTGATTCAAAGAAGGGTAGGAAATTAATGTTGTGCATGTGGCTTGTAACGTGGCTAAGAAGAAAATGTGCACAACATGAAGCTCAATGGGGTCAAACGGGATGATTTATTTGTGAAAGGATCAAGAAAAAGGCTTACCACCGACAACGATCGCCTAAGTCACTTCCCAAACCAATCATTAACTAAAAACTTCGCCTCGAAAGGAGCTAAGATACATTCTAATCAATTTTTAGACTAATTTGAAAATCAAAGACCTTTCTATCTAAGCAAAGAACATTAATTCATTCAATAATGCGCAAGAAATGAGGGCATACTACTATACAAATTAATCAAATTCTACACAACTTTCATGCATTCAATGAACCTAACTCGTTCTAGCTAAACTCAACAATCAAACCTCATAGAAAGCATTCAAAATGGGCAACATAGTTCTATAATTATCAACATCCTCGCATTTAAGCACAATATTCAGCAACAACACAGCTCTAAACAGGAAATTCAGCTTCAAAAAAAAAAATCAACAAGTTCAGTCCCTAAATGTCAGTCTACCGAACAGCCCTAAAAATCACTATTCACAGCCTTCAAAATTTTGCCAAAAAGACATCAAAATCAGCCTAAATCAGTCCTAAATCAAGCATAAAATCAACACCAAAATTTCTGAAAATGTTCAGCATATATATACACCCCAAAAACAGCCACTAACCCCTTAAAACACGCCTAAACATGCGGAAATAAATCAGTTAAAGCACTAAAAACTCCCCCCACACCTAAAACATGCTATGTCCTCAAAGCATAAAAAGAAAAATTGAGAGGACTTCCCTGAAGTGCGGGGGCGCGCCGAGCGCCTCAATAAGGGGGTGGTGGAATGTGGAGGAACCCTAGGATCAGGTCTATGCTCTTCTTGATGTAGGCAATGTCCCGATCATGGTTACACGGGCCTCCGGACGGCTGTGATGTAGAAGCTTCTGCGGTTGAGGGTGGAAGTTGCTGTGCCGTTTTTCCTTTAAACACCTTCGGAACAGTCTTGGGCAAGGTACCTGCACGACACAAACTATACCTTTCACCCACTTTTGACAACATACACATATTGTCAAGGCAATGTAAATCCAAAGGTGTCATGTGAACTGAAGCAGGTAAATGTGGCTCATCTAAATCAATCAAACGTGCATTCACAGCAATGTGAGTCACAACATGGCCTAAAATCAAATTCCTAGAATGTGCACATGCAGCTTTCATTTCCACAGCAATCCAGAAGCCTAGATTCACCCGTCTACCCTCATGCATAGCCCACAAGAAGAACAGGGTAGTTTGTGACAGAATACCAAGACCATTTACACGTCCGGCAAAAGAATAAGAAAGTAATCTATGTATATACCGCAAGGACGGGTCAATCAAATCATAATCTTTGGAAGAACTAGGGTTATATTTAGCATTTGGCTTGTTTGTAAAGGCTCTATACACAGCAGTAGGATCAAACTCAGGCACAGCAATATAATCACACAAACAGGCCGCATAATCATCAGAATCTACCTCATCCTCAGCTACAAATCCAAGCAGCACATTAAAATCATTCATCGAAAGATTAAACGGCTTCCCACATAATGAAAATCGGATCACATCAGGCGAAGACAAAGCAAACTCATCAGGCAACTGTAACTCAAAACTGGCATAAAATTCACGCATCAAATCTGGAAACATAGGATGTCGCATCTTAAAGTAATCGTTCCAACCTATTCTATCAAAATACTCAGTGACAGTTTCATATAAACCCAAAGCACGCAAAGCAGCAAAGTCAGGATACCTACATTTTACAATATTTTTCGAATTAAGCGCAGTGTACCTGTCTGAATGCTTTGCATTCTGAAATTCGGGCTCATCGAAGGTGTTGGTGCGAGGCGGCTGCATCCGGACTCCCAGTCGGGCCCGGGCTGTTCGTTTGCCAGACTGCTGATTCTGAGGGGAGGGTTCCGACTGAGTCTCTCCAGTGGCGGTAGTAGCTGGACTTCCGGAGGTATCTTCGCTCGAAGGCGAAGAGGTGTTGGCCGAACGAGAAGCAGAAGAAGTCCCGGCCTCGGAGACTGGAGTGGGCGATGTATCAGAGGGCTCCGACGAGGCGGCAGGGACTGTGGTGGAGGAGGGACCCACGTCAGGCGGCATTGCAGTCGCTGGTGAAGGTGGTGGCAAAAGGGCGAGGGGTTTCGCCTGAGTGTGTGTCGCCGGAATAGATCTGGGTGGCGGAGAATGTCGCGGACGCCTAGGGGGTATGTGGCTGAGGTCAATCAGCACCGGAGGTCGTCGCGGAGCATTGTCGTAGGTCGCGCTCCTGATACGGTCTGAACGGCGGACCCCGCGCGGCAAAGGGACCCTTCGCGGCTGAAGTTGAGTGAGTGGGAGGGAGGCGGCGGCGGCGGAGTTGTCTTGGCGGAGCTTCAAGCGCCGCCCCTCCGCTGTGAGAACGGCTGTCTGAGGTGGCTCCGCTTGCGGTGGTGCGGAGGAAGAGGGCGGCGTCGGACCTTGGGCCGCCTGAGAAGACGACGGCACGGTCTCCTGTGTTGCTGTCGGCGACGGGATGGTTGGAGGCGGCGGTGGAGAAGGTGTTTCCGCCGCCTGTTGTTCGCGTGCCAAGTGCTCGCGGTAGAGGCGGAGATCCTCCTCCGTCTCGATGATTGGGTAGTCGCCGCAGGGGTGACCGCGCGGGTACTTGCGGCGTTTGGGCTTGTGAGGTCCGGCGGAGGAAGAGGGCGTAGGGGCGGAGGAATTGCGTTTCTTGGCCATGGCGGTGCAGCGGCGGAAGTGGGTTACGGGGAAAGGAGAACGAGGGTGGTTGGAGGACGGTAAATGTGAGAATGGTGATGGAATGGAGTTGGGAGATGGTGGCTCAAGGCGGAGCTTAGGGCGGAGGATGGTGGTGCAAGGCGTTTGGCCGAGAGAGATGGTGGAGGAGCGGCGGAATCGCGATGGGTGGTAGGGCTGTGGAGAATTAGGGATTTCAATTAGGGATGGTTCTCATTGAATTGGGGTTGGAATTTGGGTAAACCCCATCCGAAAACGGGTCGGTTCGGAAACGGGGCGGAGCGGGCCGATGCACTGAGGATCCGCGAACCGATTTGTGAGAGGGAGACGGTTCGCGGGTTAAAGAGTTAATGAAACGGGTCTGGGTCATGGCATGGGCGTTGAACTTGACCACGCTCAAGGGTCATGCTATCAGCAAAATTTTGACAGCAGAATAACAGCAAAATCTGGGCCAAATCTGGACAATTAAGCACACCTGCAACACGGGAAAGAGCAGAAAATCAACAAGAAAGCTAGGAAAACCGGAAAAACAAAAGAAAACACGAAAAAGTGAAACGGGGAGAGGAAGTGGCGCCTGAAACGCCATATTTGGGTTGCCTCCCAAACAGCGCCCTTGTTTATCGTCTCGGACTCGACGGGGCTGATTTAGAAATTAAGCACTTGGAGGAATATCCTCCAATCGAGTCTCTTCAACTGTGAAAGGTTGGAAATTCTCGTAAAATGGTTTCAGCCGATGCCCGTTCACTTTCAAAATGTTTCCGGTTTTTACATCCTTGATCTCAACTGCTCCTTGTTGATTGAAATTGGTAACCACATATGGACCCATCCAACGTGATCTCAATTTTCCAGGGAAGAGACGTAAACGAGAATTGTAAAGTAGAACTTTTTGACCAATTCGAAATTGTTTCCTTGAAATCATCGAGTCATGAAAATTCTTCATCTTGGACTTGTAAATAACCGAATTCTCGTAAGCATCATTACGAATCTCTTCCAACTCCTGAAGTTGGAGCTTCCGTTTCTCGCCCGCTTCGTCCATATTCAAATGGCATTGCTTAATGGCCCAATAAGCTCGATGCTCCAATTCCACCGGAAGGTGGCATGCCTTACCATAAACCACTCGATAAGGAGACATCCCCAACGGGGTTTTGTAGGCTGTTCTATAGGCCCACAATGCATCGTTCAGTCTCACACTCCAATCCTTTCTGTTCGGGCTGACCGTTTTCTCGAGAATGGATTTAATCTCCCTATTTGACACTTCAGCTAGACCATTAGTCTGAGGATGGTAGGCTGTAGATGTTCGATGTGTGACATGATACTTGCTCAACAAAGACTCCAAAAGGCGATTGCAAAAATGGGTGCCACGGTCACTTATAATTGCTTTCGGAGTACCGAACCTAGAAAAGATATGAGACCTGACAAACTCCACAACCACTTTAGAATCATTAGTACGGGTGGCTTTAGCCTCCACCCATTTTGAGACATAATCAACAGCAAGGAGTATATAATGATTGCCAAAAGAAACGGGAAACGGTCCCATAAAATCAATGCCCCAAACATCAAAAATTTCACATGGTTGTATAGGATTCAAAGGCATTTGATTTTTAGGACCAATATTCCCTGTTCGTTGGCAATTTTCACAACTTTTGCAACAGATATAAGCATCTCGAAACAAAGTAGGCCAAAAGAATCCACTTTCAAGTACTTTCAATGCAGTTCGTTTTGATCCAAAATGCCCACCACATGCAAAAGAGTGACAAAAATTTAAAATGGACTCAGACTCCTTTTCAGACACACATCTCCTAATTATTTGATCAGAACCTATTTTCCAAAGATAGGGATCATCCCAAAGGTAATACTTAGCATCATTTTTAATTTTATCTTTTTCAGAGCGTGAAAGATTATCGGGTAGTAAACCTGATGCTAGGTAGTTTACAATGTCTGCATACCAGGGCGTGGCCGTAGAGCGTGGCCACGCCTTACCGTCCAGTGCCGAAAACAGCTGTTCGTCAGGAAATTCATCCCGTATGGGCGTGGAATCAGTAGTATCTCCTGGAATTCGGCTTAAATGGTCAGCCACAAGGTTCTCACAGCCCTTCTTGTCCCGGATTTCGAGGTCAAACTCTTGCAAGAGCAAAATCCAACGAATCAACCTAGGCTTCGCATCCTTCTTCGTAAGTAGGTACTTCAAGGCTGCATGATCAGAAAAAACAATGACTTTAGTACCTAATAAATACGAACGGAATTTATCCAAAGCAAAAACAATAGAAAGAAGTTCTTTTTCCGTCGTGGTGTAATTAATTTGGGCATTGTCAAGCATTTTTGAAGCGTAGTAGATGACATGAGAGCTCTTGTCAATCCTTTGCCCAAGTACCGCTCCAACCGCGTAGTCACTTGCATCGCACATGATCTCAAAAGGGTAATTCCAATTTGGTGGTTGCATGATGGGAGTTGAAATCAATTTTTCCTTTAGCAAATCAAAGGCCTTCTTGCATTCATCATCAAATTCAAACTCCACATCTTTTTGTAGTAGCCGGCATAGAGGTCGAGTAGTCTTGGAGAAATCTTGAATGAAACGCCTGTAAAAACCTGCATGACCAAGAAAAGAGCGAATCTCCCGTACTCCGACGGGGTAAGGCAGAGATTTTACAACATCAATCTTAGATTTATCTACTTCAATTCCTTTACTCGAAACCACATGACCAAGTATTATCCCTTTATCAACCATAAAGTGACATTTTTCAAAATTCAGGACCAAATTATGTTCAGCACATCGTTTTAGGACTTTAGCTAGATTGTCGAGACATTCATCAAAAGAATCACCATAGACGGTGAAATCATCCATAAATACCTCAATAATATGTTCAACATAATCAGAGAAAATGCTTACCATACATCTCTGAAAAGTTGCCGGTGCATTGCATAGTCCAAACGGCATCCTCCTAAAGGCAAACGTCCCAAATTGGCATGTGAAGGTTGTCTTGCTTTGATCCTCCGGAGCCACCGGGATCTGATAAAAACCTGAATAACCATCAAGACAACAATAATGAGATTTTCCAGCTAAACGTTCAAGCATTTGATCAATAAAGGGGAGGGGAAAATGATCTTTTCTCGTTAAAGCATTTAAACCACGGTAATCCATACAAACCCTCCACCCGTTTTGAACTCGAGTGGGTACCATATCTCCTTCATCGTTTTCCACAACTGTAATGCCCGTTTTCTTGGGCACAACCTGTACGGGGCTTACCCACTCACTATCAGAAACTGGAAAAATTACACCTGCATCAAGGAGTTTCAGAATCTCCTTTTTGACAACTTCCATCATCGGGGGGTTCAATCGGCGTTGTGCTTGTCGTTTAGGCTTAGCATCATCTGTAAGAATGATCTTATGCATACACGTGGATGGACTTATGCCTTTAATGTCAGCAATTGTCCAACCAATGGCCAATTTAAACTCCCTAAGGACCCGAATCAGCTTCTCTTCTTCGAGTTTGTTGAGTAAATTGGAGATAATCACAGGAAGTGTTTCTCCTTCACCTAGGTAAGCGTATTTCAAGTGCTCCGGCAACTTCTTGAGCTCCAATTCAGGTGCCTGCACGATGGAAGGAAGCAATTTAGTGTTAGAAACCGGTAAATCCAATTTAAGCACCTTTCCATACATCGGTTTTAGACACTCTAGTTCATGCACAGTTTCACACAATTCCTTAGGCAAAACCATGGTGTTTGACCAATTAACCAAATTTTCAGCATGCAAATCATTGTAAAGTGCATAACTCAAAGCTTCTAAATTATCCAATTCGAAAACCTCATCAGTCAAATCATCGATCACATCAATACAAAACACACTAGACAATTCATCAGGACGTTTCATAGCATCATAGACATTAAATTTAACAATGTCACCGTCAAATTCAAGAGTTAACAATCCATTATGAACGTCTATTTTGGCTCTAGCAGTGCTCAAAAATGGGCGACCAAGCAAAATATCAGAAGATTTAGAAGATTTATCATCTTCCATGTCTAGAACGAAGAAATCAGCAGGAAAAGCCAATTCGTTGACTTGTACGAGCACATCCTCCAATATTCCTTCCGGGTATACTACGGATCGATCAGCAAGCTGGATTATAACACCTGTACCTTTCAAAGGACCAAGATTAAGCGCAGTATAGACAGATAGAGGCATAACATTTATTGACGCACCCAAATCACACATAGCTTTCTTAATACCAAGGTTACCTATTTTACACGGAATCGAAAACATACCTTGGTCTCTGCACTTTGGTGGTAATTTCTTTTGTAAAACCGCGGAGACATTTTCTCCAACACTTACCCTTTCATTACCTTTGAGCTTCCGTTTGTTCGTGCAGAGCTCTTTAAGAAACTTTGCGTAACGTGGGATTTGTTGAATGGCATCCAACAGAGGAATATTGACTTCCACCTTTCGGAATGTATCAAGAATGCTTTGTTCCTCTTTCTGTTTCTTCGTCTGAGCCAAGCGCTGTGGAAACGGAGGTGGGATCACCAGTGGCTTAGGCTGCTTGACAATTTCTGACTCTCTGTCTCGACTGGAGCCTTCGGCGTGGTCACGCTTAGCGGTCACGTCAGCTTTCTGTTCAGATTCTGCCTCTTTCTGACTTGCCTTGGGTTTGTCCACCGGTGGAGGTAGTTCCTTACCGCTCCTGAGTGTAATCGCACTTACATTCTTCCTGGGATCTTCCGTTTGCGAGGGCAATTTCCCTTGATTCTCAATCCTGCTCAAAACCGTAGCAATCTGTCCCAATTGAGTTTCCAAATTCTTGACTTGATTTTCCAAGTTATTGAATCGGATATCTTGTGGGTTGAGGGTTTGACTGGGTTGTTGGTTTTGTTGGGATTGTGGAGGTCTAGGCACAAAATTCTGGAAATTTGGTGGCTTCGGTTTCTGGGAATAGCTGAGGCTAGGGTGGTTTTTCCATCCGGGGTTATACGTGTTAGAGTAAGGGTTGTTATTTTGTGGATGGAATCCAGCGGCGTTCGCGTCTTCCAGTGTGCCCTCTTGTAGGGACGGGCATGCATCAGTCGGGTGAGAAGGGCTAGCACATAATTGGCAAACTGTTGCCGCTTGTGGTGTTCCTGCATTCATGTTAGAAACCAAAACAGATAACATATTCTTGATTTCATCAAATTGGGAGGAGCTCACCTCTTTTACCTGTCTCGTCATGTCGGACTTCGCATAATATTTTTGTGAAACTCTTGAGATTCTGCTGATCATGTCCGTCAATTCTGCAGGTGTTTTGATCATGATGGAACCTCCACTCGAAGCATCCAGTTGTCTTTTGTCAGCAGGCATCAGGCCCCTATAAAAGTTGTGGACAATTGAATTCTCCGGCAGGTTGTGATGTGGGCACATTGCAAGTAAGTTCCGGTATCGTTCCCAATACTCATGTAGGCTCTCATGTTCCTTTTGCTTGATAGTGATTATCTCCTGAAGGAGATCCAAATATCGCTCAGCTGGGAAAAATCTGTCCAAAAACTTATCGTGCATCTGCTGCCAAGTAGTGATGGTTGCTGATGGTAGAGAGTACAACCATTTTTCTGCTGCATCTTGCAAAGAGAATGGAAAAGCACGGAGCTTGATTTGATCTTCGGTGACTCCGTGGGGCTTGGTAGAGCAGCAAACCGTGTGGAACTTACTAAGGTGTTGGTGAGGATTCTCGTTCTCCAGACCTCGAAAAATGGGAAGTAGGTGAATTGTGCCCGTCTTCAGCTCGAAACCAGCAGCAACCTCTGGAAAAGTGATACATAGGGGCTGCTGTGTGGTAGTGGGACGCACCAGATCTTCCATGGTCCTCCGTTCTTCTGCTGGTAGTGCCATAGTTAGGGCGTGGTCACGCTCAACGGTCAAGTCGTATTTCTGATCACTTGAACTGTCCGTTTCAGTTCCCGATTCTATCTCCTTGACCAAATCTGATGTCTCACCTTGTTTCTTGCGTGATCGGGTTTCTTTCCTCTTTTTCTTAGCAGTTTTCTCGATTTCTGGATCGTAAAGAGGGATGTCCTTTCCGCGAATGCTCCTGTTCATAAAAAGAAATAAAATCGATTAAAACACAGTCCCCGGCAACGGCGCCAAAATTTGACAGGTGTCGAATCCGTCAAAAATAAATGTAAAATCCTATTCGACGACTAAACAGAGTATAGTGCAAACAGGGTCGATCCACAGAGACTGGCTGACTTATTTCTAATAATTCCAAGTTATTCACGAAAAGAAACAATTAAAAAGGGGGGGGTTGGATTATTGAATCTAAGATAAACAATTAAAATAAATTAACAGGAATTAATATTAATTAAAACTAGCAAGCAAATCACGTAGGATAAAATCAATCAGAGGGAGAATTACCTAGCCAGGGATATTCGATTCGATTTATCATATTGATCATTGACTCAAGGATTAATTCAAGTTATTTAGACAGATTGGCTATAGTTGATAGAGACACTCGACTCAACCTCGTTTTTACTTAATTAGTCGGATAACCTAGAGACACTCGACAGTTATCTTCCCTAACAAATTCACAACCCCTAGAGACACTCGACAGGATTTAATGAATTTGCAGCATTAACAATCATAAAAACACCAACCCTAATTAACCAAGTCGTGACACACGCAAGATTTAAATTAGATTATCAAATCCCTTAGTGAACGAGGAATGTTATCGCTAAGACCCTGTCACTAATTTACCACCAATTATCAATCAACTTTACTACACTTCAAGCTTCAAGATTGGCAATATGCAATTAAATCTATCTAGATGATCGGGCCCTATCACTAAATAAATCAATCACAATAAACGCAAAACACGGAGATAAGATAAATACCTAAATAAACATGAATTGAATAAAACGTTTAGGTCTCACAATAATCAAAAACGAATCTTAATCCCTAGCTAGATAATTAAAGGTTTAGCTACTAAAATCCATGAAAACAATAATCGAGGAATTCTTTAACATAAAATAAACTAAAAACGAAGGGAAAGAAATAAACTAAAACGAAGAATTATGGTGAAGTCTTGCTCTTGATGTTGCTCGCCTAAAGCTCCCGAATTGCTCTTGACAATTGAATTACGTGACACCCTTCCAGCTGCTGTCCGAGACTCTATAAATAAACCAAAGTCTCCAAAAATCATGCACAAATCCGTAGCCAAATAGGATTCAAATTCTATGTTCAAATCGGGCTCAATTTAATTGCTTTCCAAGAATAAAACATAACTGGGCCATTCTAAAATAATTCCCAATGTAAGCACAGCCCATAAACCCAAAGCCTCAAAATTAATTACATGAACCTGGGCTTCTCCCCCACACACACGGCCGGCCCACCTAATTCCCGAGCAATTGGGCGTCCCTCAGCCCACGATAAAACCAGCTCGGGCCTTCTAACACAAGCCACGCCTGGGCCCACTTCCACTCAATAGCATGAATACCGGCCCCATCCAAAGTAGTGGAATGGCATTCCAATTTTCTTCTCAACGTGCAGCCCACTTCAAAGCTAAATAATTACTCCCCCAAAATCAATTAAACAAACCAACCCACAAACTTGAATGCCTGCATGTTGCAAAATCCTCATGCATCTTAAAACATTAGTCTTCATGCAGCAACAATGCTCAGCCACGGCATAATGCACAAGGCAGCAAGAGTTTGTCTCGTTTTCGTGGATTTCTTCTAAACACGACCAAGTTTGTTCCAATTTCGCTTCCGAGCCCCGAATCTACGATATAAACAACAAAGCATCAATTCTTTATAAATAATATCATTTCAAAGCATAATTCGGGGCATAAATTAATCATAAAAATGATTAATTAACAACTTATCACATTATCACAGGTAAGGAACGGTTTACATCAACTCCACCTACATTGAATGCGATCAAAATGATAGCACAATACATATCATGAATCGCACTATGAAAGACCATCTTATTTTATTGATGGGAGTCGAGATTGGGAATGGTGCTTTGCAGCTTTATTCTTGATGTCCCCCCTTATTATCCAGGCTTTCTGTAAAGTAAAACCCATCTTTTGAGTTCAACAAAAGGAGATGTATTATAGTTTACTCAAGATTTGCAGCATTCTCTTCAAAGTTACAATGGATGTTCATTTTTTAGTTTGTTATTTCATTTTAGGATCTCAGAGAAAGGTTAAGATGTTGCTTGATTTACTCTATTATGAATTCTTGGAGGGTAGAAGGGAGTTCTTAGTGGAATATCATTTATTGAATGACGAATTTCTCAATTAAAAGTTTGAGATGTTAGAGAGATCTGTATGGTTTTATTTTATAGCAATTTTGAATCTCAACTTAGTGAAACCCTAATATTTTGTATAAATTAATTTTGTGCGTTTTCAACTCAACATTTAACATTTAGTAACGAATAAAGTTGTTTTTACCGGTAGTACGTGACTAACATTTAGAGTATTTACCTTAAAAATAAGACATCTATTGTTGCGGAAGTGGCGAACAAATATTTAGAAATATAATGCCTAAAATTCACAAAGGAAAAATCAGGCAAAATAAAACTAAATAAAACTAAAATAAACTATTGAAAAGGCGTAAATAAAGAAACACCAAATTTACGAGGTTCGGCCAAAATAGCCTACGTCCTCGGGCACTACTCAAAATATATTTCACTTAAGAAATATTACAAAGTAGAGAGAGACTTTGTTTCGATGCACTAAGCTAGAAGAGGGAGGAGCCTATTTATAGCGTTAGGTCCTCCCCAAGACCCCAACCTATTACAAAAAACCAATGTGAGACAAAACAACTTTTGCCCTAAACTAGTCTTCCAATGTGAGATACAATATTATGCCACAAACCAACAAATCTCCACCTTGGCACAATTTGTGGTCCCACCAAACACAAACGAACTTTCTCTCTCTCTCCAAACAGGTAGTAGTGCCTCCAAATGCGCCCGCAGGCGCCAAATCAAAAGTGCAGGATATTAACCAAGTCTAAACAATGTTTAAACTTGGCCTTTGTCACCACCTTGGTCATCATATCTGCAGGATTCTCCGTAGTCCGAATCTTCTGAAGAACAACCTGCTCTTCTTCGAGAATTTCCCGCACAAAGTGATAGCGAACATCAATATGCTTCGTCCTTTCATGAAAAGTTTGGTTCTTCGCTAAATGAATAGCACTCTGACTGTCACAATACACCGCGAGGTGTTTTTGACCAACTCCCAAATCTTCAAGCAGTCCTTGAAGCCAAATTGCTTCCTTTACAGCTTCTGTAACGGCCATATACTCTGCCTCTGTCGTAGACAATGCCACCGTTGACTGTAAGGTCGACATCCAACTAACTGGCGCCTTCGCTAAAGTGAACAAGTAGCCAGTTGTAGATCTTCGCTTATCCAAATCTCCAGCATAGTCAGAATCACAGTATCCAACTATGGTTTGACCAAGTGTTTCATCCCGCTCAAACAATAAACCAACATCTGCGGTATCTTGAATATACCGTAGAATCCATTTCACAGCTTGCCAGTGAGCCTTTCCAGGATCATGCATATATCTGCTCACTACGCCAACAACTTGTGAAATATCCGGTCTTGTACACACCATTGCATACATCAGGCTACCAACTGCATTCGCATATGGGACTTTTGTCATGTACTTTCGTTCTTCTTCCGTCGTCGGAGATAACTGGCTGCTAAGCTTTAAATGAGGGGCAAGCGGAGTACCTACAGGTTTTGTATCTTGACATATACCAAACTGTTGTAGTACTTTGTTCAAATACTGCTTCTGAGTTAGCCAAAACTTGCCTCTCTGCCGATCCCTGCTTATCTCCATTCCGAGAATCTTCTTGGCTTCTCCCAAATCCTTCATCTCAAACTCTTTACTCAATTGAGCCTTCAACTTGTCAATTTCACCTTGGCTCTTTGATGCTATCAGCATATCATCAACATATAAGAGTACGTAGATGTAGGTTTCATCTTGTAGCCCGCGTAAATACACACAGTGGTCGTACTTGCTCCCTGTGTACCTTTGACCCAACATAAACTTATCAAATCGTTTGTACCATTGTCTCGGTGATTGCTTCAATCCGTATAACGATTTGTCTAGTTTGCAAACCCAATTTTCTTTACCAGCAACTTTGTATCCATCTGGCTGAGACATATAGATTTCCTCTTCCAAGTCACCGTGCAGGAACGCGGTTTTCACATCGAGTTGAGCTAGCTCCAAATTCAACTGCGCTACCAAGGCTAACAAAATTCTAATGGAGGAGTGCTTAACAACTGGAGAAAACACTTTATTGTAATCAACTCCCTCCTTCTGAGCGTAGCCTGTAGCTACCAACCTTGCCTTGTAGCGAACATCATCTTTGTTAGGAAATCCTTTTTTCTTTGCAAATACCCATTTGCAACCAATTGCCTTCTTTCCCATCGGTAGTTGTGCCAACTTCCATGTTTTATTTTTCTGAAGAGATTGCATCTCTTCCTCCATTGCGTCTTTCCATCTATTGTTTTCTGAGCTTCGGACAACTTCTAAAAATGTGGATGGAACATCATCAACTACGGGAAGTGCATAGGCTACCATGTCAACAAAACGAGCTGGTTTCTGAATTTCTCGTCTGGTCCTTCTAATTGCAATTGGCTCTAGTTGCTGTTGAGGTTCTTGGGTAGTAACCTCCTCCTCATCCGACTCTTCTTCTGCCGTAGAAGAATCATTGATAGTGTCTTTTGCTGGACTCACCACTATCTTCTCAAACTCCACCTGCTCTGGTGTATACTCCACCTGTTCCGGTGCACGCTCCACCTGCTTCGGAGTACCATTGGTCCTTTCTTGAGTTACCTTATCCAAAATGGCAGATTCGTCGAAGGTAACATCCCTGCTTATTATCGTCTTCTTTGTTTCTAGACACCAAAGACGGTATCCCTTAACCCCATAAAGAGCGCCTTCCTTGCTCGAGGATCCAACTTTGATTCATTCACATGATAGTATGCGGTAGAACCAAACACACCCAAAGAGTCATAATCTGTTGCAGGCTTCCCAGACCAAACCTCCAAAGGAGTTTTCCTACCTATTGCAGATGATGGCAAACGATTGACGAGATGTTGAGCGTATTTCACTGCCTCAGCCCAATACTTCCTGTCTAATCCAGCATTAGACAACATACAACGAACTTTCTCCACTAATGTCCTGTTCATACGCTCTGACACCCATTTTGCTGCGGAGTTTCTCTTACTGTGAAGTGACGAACTATGCCGTGTTCTTGGCACACCTTCTGGAATGGATCGCTCTTATATTCTCCACCGTTGTCTGATCGGAGAACTTTGATCTTTCTTCCAGTCTGGTTCTCAACTTGAGTTTTCCACTTTAGAAAAACTTCAAGCACTTCACCTTTGTGCTTCATAGGAAACACCCAAACTCTTCTGGAAAAATCATCGATAAAGGTGACAAAGTAGTGTCTACCTCCAAGTGACGCCGTCTTGGAAGGTCCCCACACATCAGAGTGCACATAGTCCAAAATACCCTCGGTATTGTGAATAGTTGTGCCGAATTTCACCCTCCTTTGCTTTCCCAGAACGCAATGCTCGCAAAACTCCAATTTGCAAGTCTTCGTACCTTTCAACAAATCTTGTTTGGCAAGAATTTGCAAGGATTTTTCACCAGCGTAACCCAAACGCATATGCCACAGCTTTGTTGCCTCAGCATCCTTCTTGCTGCTAGAAGTAGTTGCTGCTGCTACTGTCCTAACAACTGTATTACCTTGGTAGAAATACAAGTTGTTGTTTTTCCTTTCACCCTTCAACATCACAAGTGCCCCCGAGATTGCTTTAAGAATTCCATCTCGCATCGTCACAACTAGACCTTTTGACTCCAAGGCCCCCAATGAGATGAGATTCTTCTTCAAACTTGGCACTAGTCGAACATCTTTCAGAATTATGGCGGATCCATCGTGATTCCGTAGCTTGATTGAACCTATCCCAGCTATTGTACATGTCTGATCGTTGCCCATGTAAACATCTCCTTCATCAAATTCTTCAAGATCGAAGAACCACTCCCGGTTGGGGGACATATGATAGGTGCAACCCGAATCCAATATCCACTCGTCTGAACTTAGCGTTGAAGATATAACTACTAAGGAAACATCCGACTCTGCGTCGCTTTTGCATTCAGCTACATTAGCATCTTGCGGAGTCTTTCATTTCTTCAACTTTGGACAGTCTTTCTTCCAGTGTCCTTTGTCGTGACAAAAGACACACTCATCTTTGGCAACTCTGCTCTTCGACTTTGATCTCCCTCTTCTCTCCTTTGATTGGCTTTTCTGACGACCTCTCACCACTAGGGCTTCTGTTGCTCCACTAGCGCTTCCTTTCTTATCCTTCCTCCTCAGTTCATAACTGTATAAGGTTGTACACACTTTGCTGAGCGAAACATCAACCTTCCCATGGAGTAGGGTTGTCTCGAGAAACTCGAACTCCTCCGGAAGCGATCCCAACAACATTAGCGCGAGGTCCTCGTCTTCAAAAGCCACGTCCAAATTCAATAAATCAGCCACCAGCTGATTAAATTGAGTGATGTGCTCATTCATCATGGTACCGGGAACCTATGATGCACGGATACGGATACGGCGACACGGACACGACACGACACGAATACGGCGACACGGATTTTTTCTTGAATTTTCCACGTGAGGAGTGTCGGACACGGTGTCGGACACGAGTGTCCGACACGACACGACACGGTAAAATGATATTTTTAGGAGTGTCCGTGCATCATAGCCGGGAACATACGTGAAGCGAAACAGTCGTTTCTTCATATGCAGCTTGTTTTGACTGTTTTTCTTCAAGAACTTCTCCTCCAATGCCTTCCATAGGTTGCTTGCAGAAGCCTCCTTGCAAAACGTATACTTCTGTTCTCTGGAGAGACACGATCTAATTGTACCACATGCCAACCGGTTGATGGTCTTCCAATCTTTGTCATCAACCTCTTTTGGTTTGTTCTCTTCAATGGCGAACTCTAAACCTTGCTGAAATAGGGCGTCTAGAACTTCGCTTTGCCACATGCCGAAATGACCAGTTCCGTCGAAGGTCTCCACCGAGATTCTCGTAGTTGCCATTCCAGTCCTTGTTAAGTTGAACAAGCTGGAAGCCGAGGTGGAAGCTGCCTTCGCTTCTTCAGGCGTGATCGCATCCTTTGTCATTTCTGCAATTCAATAGCCACCAATGCGCGATGCCAACCGAGCCTGCCGATGCGCGGTGCCTGCTGAGCCCGCTGATGGAAGGTGCCTGCTGAACCCGCTGATGCACGATGCCTGCCGATGCTCGTTGATGCGCGAAGCCTGCCGATGCTCGTTGATGCGCGATGCCCACCAAGCCGTCTTCGTTCGTTTCTGATGTGGAAGATCAGACTAAGCTGCAACCACAGAGCATACTCCGATTTGGCTCTTGATACCACTTGTTGCGGAAGCGGCGAACAAATATTTAGAAATATAATACCTAAAATTTACAAAGGAAAAATCAGGCAAAATAAAACTAAAATAAACTATTGAAAAGGCGTAAATAAAGAAACACCAAATTTACGAGGTTCGGCCAAAATAGCCTACGTCCTCGGGCGCTACTCAAAATATATTTCACTTAAGAAATATTACAAAGTAGAGAGAGACTTTGTTTCGATGCACTAAGCTAGAAGAGAGAGGAGCCTATTTATAGTGTTAGGTCCTCCCCAACCTATTACAAAAAACCAATGTGGGACAAAACAACTTTTGCCCTAAACTAGTCTTCCAATGTGGGATGCAATATTATGCCGCAAACCAACATCTATGATCTATGAAAGCGGGTTCCAAGACTATAAAAGATTGAGAGTTAGCATGACCATGACACAACTTGTCAAATTATTGTACAAAAAATCAACAAAAAGAGAATTATCGTACAAAAAACTCAAATAAGAGCTCCATCTTGCTGCTTTTCCTTCTTCTATGTCTTTTCGTAAGTCAAGGTACTGATAACCTCCTAACTTTAAATTATACTTATACATTTAATATTCAATGGAGGAGGTTACGGAGAGCTCCACTTCTCGTATTTTACCCAACTATCAAGAAGTGATCCGAGCTCTCGATTCCGCTGCTGATTCTCTTCATTCTTAAACTATTTTGTGCGTTATATAATTAATTGTATTGGAGGAGAAGTCACAATTTGATTAGGCTGTAAATGAAGAGGATTGTGTGTTTTAATGGCGACAAGTTGAGGGCACATGCAATTTCCTCTTTTATCTGTCAAGTCTTCAGGCCTATGGTTCTGCGATCCTCAACGATGTGTTTTCGTGGGCTCACATATCACATGTTGCCTTTATATGCAAAACAGGCCAAGTTTTATGCATTATTTGCCAATTCCATTATTTTTGTTTATATATATTATTTCTTGATCTAAGTGCTTGAATTAAATATTAGGTCTAAAGTTTTTTGGGTTTTATACAATGATCTCAAATATATATCCGAGATATTTTACATTTTTCTTTTTGGAATATATGGAAAATATTGACAGGTTTGTACCCTTTTCGGTTCATTTTTTTGGTTAATTATGCAATAATAAGGGAATTTTTTTGTTAATTATGCAATTATAAGGGAATACTCTGTCGACCTTAAACACTATTTTATGAAAAAACATTTGTATCGTGCAACTCGATATCGTTTTAATTTTATTTTCATCAAATGAGAAATTTCAATATTTTGGCTTTTATGTTTTTTCATGATGACATAATATAAAGTCTATAATGCTCTCATATAGACACGATGATACGAATTACTCCTATGCATAGTTCATTCCCTCTTATATGAAGTTGAAGTGAAGCAAGCGAAATTCTGGATGGAGGGAGACCGGTTTGAGTAAGTTTATCCATTATTTTTAGAAAATGTTTGGAATCATAGGTCTTTTTGATGTAATAAATAGTACTTTTGTGGGCTAGCTATGGTGGAGGTTCACTCCATTCCGGAGAAACAACTCCCTTAGTCTTAGTTGGAAGCTAAACCAAACTGTTTTGTTTGTATGTGTCGAATATAATAATACTTATTTTTTCAAAAAAAAAAATAAAAAATCTTACGTAAGAAGTATCTGATAGAAAATGATATTTTTAAAAGTGTCGGTATATTTGAGTGATTTCTAGCTAGGAACTTGGTTTAGCCATGCATGGATACATCATACATGGATCATAACATGAAAACAATTGATTATCTATGTTTTATAAAATGTTATAATATTTATTTTGATTTATATGTTATCTATCTCTTTTTTAGGGTTTTTCGTGATTTGTATCTATAGATATTAATTTAATTTGGTACACGCAACACAGCTACTACAATTACAAATTTACAATACGACATTTTTCTCCATCTTTTATACCGAAATGCTATCTACGATAGCGAATTAAGCTCTCATGTTTTAGATTTTACAAGAACAAATATGAGTGTTGCCAAGTCAGGCCATCTAAAAGTTATAAAAATATTGAATTATAATTAAACATAGCTGGTAATATAAATTTCAACAAATTTTAAGAAATAAAATTTAATTTTCATAATTTCTATTTATATCATACGACCTGTGCCCATATATATATATATGTCCCCGGTCCCCCGCTCCGCCATTAAAGAAATGTAGATGTATTCAAACGGTTATATATGTAATAAATATCTTTAGTTCATTGCACTCGGAAAAATAGTAAAAATTCTATTTACATAACAAAATCTAATTAATTATAATAAAAAGTATATTATATTTACCATTTAATGTATCATTATTTCCTCGATTCTTCGCATGATAAATATAAATTACTCATTATACTGATTTAGTCGAATTAAATTTGATCTAAAATGACCCGAACTAAAAATGCCGAAGAATTAGTACGTATAAGTTTGTAAAGTAGCATCTTAACCTTTCATCTTCATAACAAAATACATGCATTTCTTTTCTTGATTTTGAGTATGCCCAATATATTTTTCTGGAAAGAGCCTTCAAATATAGATTAATCAATATATAAATGATAACAAAAAATAATTAATGACATACTTTTGAAAACACCTTTTTTTTTTTTTTTTTTACCAAAAAAAAAAAAGAAAACACCTTTTTCTTGAATATATATTATAAGATCAATTCACAAAAGTACCAGTATTGTCCTATCTTTATTATTTCATTCCGTGTTTTTAAATATATATCCGTGTATCATAGCCAAGAATCAAAATTCAAAATGCATACGTACTTCTATAGTGGAACTTTTTTTCCTTCCGTTTGATCACATGCATGTACTCATGTAGTCATAAATTGAGATAAGTACAGATGTAAATCTTACCATAAAAAGACCAAAAATAAACAAGTACTGAACTACTAATATATTTAAAAATTCTATTTTAAATCCGATTTCTCCAAACCAACTAATTATAATTATACTTTTTAATTATTTGATTTGTCAACTATCTATAAATTTTCCATCAGCTATACGACAAATATATAACACTCACCACCTCATTACATTTATTTTATTGAGCCAAATTTGAGTTAGAATTACCCATATATATATATATATATATATATATTATAAGGAATTATTTTATTATTATTATGTATATGTATCATACGTACAATATATGATTTATTCATAATAAAACGAATTATCCCAAAAAAAAAAAAAAAGAGAACAGAAATTCAGTTAAGGAGAGTTCCTCAAACCCCAAAAATACTATCCGTTAATTTGTTATTATTCCCCTTCATTTATTTCTACGTCCAGAATATTTATTTATTACGAAATTATAACACAAAAATACAAAATCCCTTCTTCTCTCTCCTCACACTCCTTGCTTCTTCCATCTTCATCTACAAAGACGACCGCTTCTCGACAAACTCAAGCTCTGTTTCCAGCTTCAGGTAGGTTTACAGTTTCGCACACAGATTTTTTTCCTTTGTCCCTGTGTGTTTTTGTTGGGTTTCGTCACGGATTTTCCTTGTTTCCGCTCTCTGCAGGAGTTGTTTTTGTTTATTTTATGGCGTTTGATTAAGTAGTTTCTTCTCCTCTTCTCGGAATGCAGGTTTTCCCCAACGTCTCAATCATCGTTGTAGAAGGTTTGTATTTGGAGTTTTCTCCTTGGATCATTTCCGGTTATCTCTTTTAATATATCCAGCAATAAAAGAGCTTTTCGCAGCTCTTTTGCCTTTATTGAAGCGAAATCCGAGTGACAAAACTTCTTCTCGTCCTCATTTCCTTGGACTCAATTGCAGAATAGTTGATTTAATTTGTTGTGTTGTTTGTTTAATGCGAAGCCATACTTCTTTTTTGTTGCCATCTGTTTGTTGTTTTTCCCCAGTCAATTCACTCGCTCACCAATCGAATTCCCCACCAATTTTTCCTGGGAAAAAGTATTGTTAGCTCAAAATGCATCTCTTTGATTATTCAATATTGCTCTGCTATGGATTTATGTCACTACTCATGTTGAGCAATTACGCCGCGATATTTGCGAATGCCGAGTGGCAAACATGCTCGTGGATTGTCCCGATGAGCTACCGAAACGACAAGATATCGATAAAGGATTTCGGAGGCGTTGGGGATGGGGTGACTTTGAACACAAAAGCATTTAGGGAAGCAATATACAGAATTCAACATTTGAGGAGATGGGGAGGCACTCTGCTCTATATTCCTCCTGGAGAGTATTTAACCGGACCCTTTAACCTAACCAGCCGGATGACTCTTTACTTGGCTAGAGGTGCAACCATCAAAGCCACAACGGTATTGACATTTTCTTCTGCATTATCTTGGTTTGAATTCAGTTTCACGTTCTAGTTTATTAGCTGAATCTTTGTTCTGTGCTACTGTTTGAGTATGTTATTGAAGATCAAGAAATAATGGATTGAGCGTAATCTTGCTGTTATGTGTGGGCCTCATTATGTTTGATTGCAATTAGGTATAATGGTGCATGTGATGTGTGGTTAGTTAAATGGTTCAACTTTTGTTGACTGATTGTGTTCTTAAGTGGTAGTGTTAATTGATACAGATGTGTCTGAACTCTGAACTCTGAAGTTATGTTGGAATGGTATGAAGGATTTAAAATTTGATAACTTTGATAATAAATATTTGGGTGACACCATGTCTTGTGGGCCGAGGAGCTGGTTGTCAGACTTCATTGCATGTGAAATCTCGTTTTAATAATCAACAATGAATGTTGTCTGCTCTGCCAGCTAAGATTCTAATGGAAAGCAGCATTATGTACTTGCCAGTGAAATGATGTTGAATATATGGAAATAAGATAGGCCTGGAGTTCGAGAGATATTCATATACCTCTATGAAAATTAATGTCCTTTTTCCCTAATATTTGTGGGGCTTGAGATTAGTTGTTTCGTATTCATATTTTATTTCTTGTTTCACTCATATATACGCGCTGTGTGTGATAATATGCGGTCTAAATTAGAAGAAAGATCTTCTATTTTTTTTTTTTCTATATCATAATTATGTCACTCTCTTAATTTGGACCGTGTGTATAACACATATATGTGAATAAAATAGATCCTAAACGGCTAAACCAATCTGTGGTGAGAATCAAAGAATGAGATGCCATTATTGCCATCTTATTATGATTAGAGGAAATGGAAAGAACTTAAATTTTTATATGTTGGCTTGCAAATTGTCATTTTACACTTTACAGGACCAGTAACAATGGAAGTGCTTCTAAGGTCTTGAGCTTGATTAACCATTCCCTGTTTCCTTTATCAAGAAGTGTCTAATACGAAACATGAATAAGTTAAAGTCAGACAAAGTTAATAGAAATATTGATTCTCGTATGTTGTAACTGTCATGAATGCTTCAGGATACTGAGCATTGGCCCTTAATAGCGCCATTGCCCTCTTATGGAAGAGGAAGAGAACGGCCTGGAGGAAGGTATATGAGCTTCATCCATGGGGATGGGCTGCATGATGTCATAATAACAGGTTCGTATTATAGGTTAAATAAGCACCACAGATCTTCGTCAATGAAACCAAAGAGAAAACAGACATGTATGTCTTCTTCTTATTTCTTTTTTCTTTTACTTAGTATTTTTAAGTTACCCTCTTTTTATAGGTGAAAATGGTACGATTGATGGTCAAGGTGGTGTCTGGTGGAACATGTGGAGACAAAGGACTCTTAAGTTTACGAGACCAAACCTTATTGAATTGATGAACTCCAGAGGTATAATAATTTCCAACATAATTTTCAAGAACTCACCCTTTTGGAACATACACCCAGTCTACTGCAGGTAAACATACTTTTTCTGCTGTTGAAAGTCTCCTTCGACATTTTTGCAGCCTAATTACCTGATTGTGTTAACATATGTGATTTTCAGTCATGACTTTAACCAACTCTGTTCTCCTCTTGGCAGCCATGTCGTGATTCGATACCTCACCATACTGGCACCCGCCGACTCTCCCAACACCGACGGAATTGATCCCGGTATGCTCCCCAACCTTAATATCAGCACTTACTACACATGGCTTCTTACATTCTTTAGAATCAACACGATCTTAAAAATTCTCATTATTGCAGACTCGAGCTCCCATGTATGCATCGAGGACTCCTACATATCAACAGGCGACGACCTCGTAGCCATCAAGAGCGGGTGGGACGAATACGGAATTTCATATGGTCGCCCCAGCCATGGCATCACCATCAGGCGTATAACCGGTTCGACCCCATTTGCTGGAATTGCGGTTGGAAGTGAAACTTCTGGTGGCGTTCAGGATGTTTTGGCCGAACACATAAATCTATTCAACGTGGGAATCGGCATCCATTTAAAGACAAACATAGGTAGAGGAGGGGTTGTAAGAAACATCACAGTTTCCAATGTGTACATGGAGAATGCAAGAAAAGGGATAAAGATCTCCGGCGATGTCGGAGACCACCCGGATGAGTATTACAACAGAAATGCTCTTCCAGTGCTGAAGGATGTCAGAATTAAGGATGTTTGGGGTGAAGGGGTGCAGCAGCCTGGCCTGATTCATGGGTTGAGAAATGCCCCTTTTACTGGGATTTGTTTGTCGAACATCCATCTCAACGGTGCGAGGGGGCCGAGAAATTTGCCGTGGCAGTGCTCCGACGTGAGCGGAGCAGCCGTGCAAGTTAGCCCATGGCCGTGCTCTCAACTCTCCAGCCGCTACACAAGTGGTGCTTGCTCTTCTTCCTTCTAGAAAGGTTATGTATTTTATTTCTATATTTGTTGAATCTATTGCGTTTTCTTACAAGTATTGGCTTTCTTCTACAATGTTTAGGAAAAGATTCCTCCGAAAACAGAGCAAATTAGAGAAATTTCAGGGAGGGGAGATGAAAACAGAACATTATGTCAATGTGAACAATCTCTCATATAGAAGAACTATATATTTATGTATGTATACATCATTGGTACTACAACATCTGAAAACCACGCAGTTTTATTTACAGGTCAGACAAAACACCAAAGGAGAAGTTTAAAAATACACACTACTGTGTGTTCTTGAACTGATGAGTGTGGCTAACATCATACATAGATAGAGAGCTAATTAGCATTTAGCAGTGGCATACGTATAATTATTCATCTGGTATAACTATAAGCAGCAACATAATTCATAGGGTTTTAAGCAAATACATTTGGAAAATACCGATTCACGAAATCGTGCACGCGCTTCAACATACCATATTCCTCGTTTTTCTCTTGCTCCTCACGGAATCGCTTCGCCATTTTCCCCAAATCCTTGAACGACCTCATATCCAATAGATCGAAATCGTGTCGCTTAAAGATTTTTACCTTCATCCGATCGTCGTGAGTCTCGCTGTCCTCGCCGCGGTGGTGGTGGGGGCGCAGTCTCACCCACCGCCCTTGGCCGTGGCGTACGGGGTCGTCGAAGTCGCTATTCTCGCCGGAGGAAAGGATCATGTCGTTACCGTAGGTAACTTTGTAGTGGTGGCGACAAGGATGCTTGGATCCGACACGGAAGCGGCGGTTGACTGGCCGGAAAGTGAATTTGGTCAGCGGCACGGAGGTTACGGCAGCGGCGTTGGCCCGATCGTCGGTTCCGGTGGTCACCGGCGTAATCGAGGCGGCGGCGGCGTCATTTCGCGGTGTAGATCGGGCGAGTGAGAGGGTAAAGACGCAGAATAGTGCGATTACAGCGGCGGCGAGTTTGGCCATGGTGAAATTGTGACAGTGGTTTGGATGAAAAAGAAATCGTGGAATTTGATTTTATATAGTGGGATCCGGGCAGTTAGGGCAGGTGGAAACTTAGAAATTGGGGTGAGAGTGGACTCGGGCTGGTTGGGATTGTGAGAGTAAGGTAAGGGGTAATGGTGGGAGAGATCGTACCCGTACACGTGTTGTGGAAGTTGACGAAGTTTAGTATTTTGTTCCATTGGCGTATGGATTACGAGATTGGACTATGGTCAAAATTAGGGGTGTAAACGGATAATAAACGGATCGGATATATGATTACCATATCCTTATCCGATTATGATTCGGACGGATACGGATAATATCCTTTTAAATCGAATTCGGATAATATCCTTTTAATACGGATACAAGGCGGATTCGGATGGATTCGGATTTTAATCGGATTTTCAACTATTCAAAATTTGACATAAATTATTTATTTATATAATTTCGAATTTTTAATCAGATTATCAACTATTCATTTATAGATAAATTATTTAATAATTATATAACTTTGAATATATATATTTTAGACGAATAGAGAAATAATAAGTATATCTATATAGATCATTTTTATGTTTTAGCGAATGTATAAATGTGGTGAAATTATAAATTTTATCATATAATTAATTTGAAATATAATGTTTTTATTAATAACATAATATATGTTAATTATATTATCTCTATATGAATATTGACGTGTACATATAGTTACTAATAAAACCTAAGGTTTTTATTTAATAAATGCGCTAAAAAATTTACTTAATACTAATAATCTATCATACATACACAGTTTTGTGTATATATTTTAATATAATACATTATTTATCGGATACGGATTACGGATAAATCGGATAACGGATATATTTAACGGATAATGAAACGGATCGGATGTTAAACGGATCGGATGCCTTATTACCATATCCTTATCCGTTTATAATTCGGATGTTTATAATCGAATACGGATAATATCCTCTTGAGACGGATTCGGATAATATCCTCTGTAAACGAATTCGAATGCGGACGGATATCGGATTTTCGAATATCCATTTACAGCCCTAGCCAAAATATAACACACAGTAATATACTAGGGGAGCGTTTGGTACGCTTGTAAAGTTAATTTCAGTTAATATAATTTGGGTTTATTAATTAAAATTAGGTAATTTTAATAGGATCTAATTTTATGTTTGGTAGTAGATATTAGTCTCATATTATGGGTTTATGGACTCTAATATTCCGTTTGGTATATAGTCTGATAACCAATATTACCTTGCAACTTTCCTAAATTACCCTCAACTTATATAGAATTTTATTCAGTGATAATGAGGAGTTTTTTTTGGTTGGCATCCAAAATTATGGCCGAGCATTGGATAATGAGGACTATATTATATTTTTATCTTTGATTTTTTATTTTCTCGATTAGATTTAAAACTTCCGAGCTCATAATAATAGCTCATGCTACATGAAAGTTCAATTTGAGTTTTGCCGATTCAAGCTTGAATATTTGTAAAGCTCAAATTCGAGTGCAAAAACTCAATCACATCAAACTCGAACCTGAAATTTTGCCCAATCTCTATCCATACTTTACCTCTCCAACTACACTATTTTTACACATTAGTATTACTATCTCAAATCTCTTCTTGATGACAAAATTTGCATAAAAATCTATATATAATGATTTACATGTACATCTTAAGGTTTTTACAAAACCTATTTAATGGGATTACTTACCCTTTTGATTATAGAAAGACATGTCTTTGATTATGAGAGGAATGAAATTGACTAGGGGTAGGGCAAGCTACCCAGAAGTCATACATAAAACAAGAATCAAATGATCGACAAACGATATGTCGACCCTCGATCTATCCATACTATACATTAGCAGATCAATATTTTATCATCTACATTGACATCCATTAAAGTACTACTCTCGTAAAACAATCATTCATGAAGTGGAAATCAAACACAAGATAGTTCTACCGCACTCAATCACAAAACACAACTCATAGAGATATCCTCCCAGACAGGAGGAAGACCGGTGATAAAATCCATAGAGATATCCTCCCAGACAGGAGTCGGAACGGGCAACGGCTGTAGTAACCCCACCGGAGGTTAAGTAGAATACTTAGTCGTTTGGCAAACAAGACATTCATCGATATATGCCCGAATCTCAGCTCGCATCTGAGGCCAGTAAAACGAGGCAGCCAAACGGGTAAAGGTCCTCTGTACCTCTGCATGCCCCGCTGACGGCGAATCGTGGTATTAATTACTTCACTGGTGCTTTCATTGAGTTGTATTTGGGATGAGAAAAGAGATTGCCGGTAAGAACGACCGGAGCGGAGAAATATTGGGGAGGGAGAGAGAACTCAGAAATTAGGTTGGAGAATTGTAAATTGTTATTGCTTAATGAATAATAATCCCAAACAACGTACGACTAAATAACCAAAAGATAACCTATCAAACTAGGACTCCTGCAGAAAGGAAAATACAAAAATAATCATAAATAAACTCAAGATAAATTACTGACTAACAATAATCAAAGTGATCAACGCATAACAAAAGCCTCATGCCACTTTGGCGCCTTAATCTTCCTAGCACTTCTGCGTACCTTCTTCTGATCCCCAACCATTTCTTTATCAACTACTTCATCCGCAACAGCTTCATCATCAGCAAGCTCATCACTGACTTCTTCAACAGTAGGCTCAGCCTCTTCCACAACCACTCCTGCGACCATCGCCGGTGGGTCATCCTCCCTCCTCGATAACGCATCCGCCACGACATTCGTGGAGCCGGGTTTATACTCAATGCGAAATCGAAAGCCAAGCAACTTTCGGACATAGAACTGTTGATCCGGTGTTTGGATCACCTGCTGGAGTAACTTACGCAAGCTACATTGATCGATACGAATAATGAATTCCCGTCCCAATAAATACTGGCGCCATTTCTAAACGGCCTCCACAATGGCATATAATTCGTAGTGATATGTCGAAGCGGCAAGACGCCGCGGTCCCAACTTTTTACTAAAATACGCAACCGAAAGATCCGATTGGAGTAATACCGCGCCAATACCTATCGCAGATGCATCTGTATCCACAGTAAAAGGCTCTGTAAAGTTCGGCAGATGAAGAATCGGCGCAGTGACCATTGCCTCCTTGAGGCGTTCAAAAGCAACCCCAGCTGCCTCTGTCCAAGTAAAGCCATCTTTTTTTAATAAGTCTGTCAATGGAGCTGCGATATGAGAGTACTAACGAATGAACCGCCGATAATATCCGGTCAGCCCCAAAAAACCCCGTAACTGTTTAACTGTAGAAGGAACCGGCCAATCCACCATTGCCGAAACCTTCGCATCATCCGCCTTAAAAAATCCGCCCGAAATAATATGCCCCAAGTATTCGATAGAAGCTGAAGCAAAAGTACATTTGAAAAGCTTGACAAAAAACTAGTTATCGTACTGTAATTGTAAAACGAGTTCCAAATGAGAAATATGGTCCGACAAAGACGAACTGTAAACCAAGATATCGTCAAAGAATACGATGATAAACTTACGAAGATATGCCGAAAACAACCGATTCATGCATGCCTGAAAGGTAGACGACGCGTTAGTAAGCCCAAATGGCATAACCCGAAACTCGTAATGCCCCTCGTGTGTCCGGAATGCAGTTTTATAGATATCCCGATCATGCATTCGGTTTGGTGGTAATCGGAACGCAAGTCCAGCTTCGTAAAATAACGGGCTGCACCCAATTCATCGAACAACTCGTCCGCCGTGGAAATGGGAAAGTGATCAGCCACGGTTACCGCATTCAAGGCGCGATAATCAACATAGAAATGATAAGAAATGTCCTTTTTTTTAACCAAAAGAACCGGGGAGGAAAAAGGGCTGCGACTAGCCTGAATAATACCCTGCTCCAACATCTCTTTTAACATTTTTTCAATCTCGTTCTTCTGGAACTGGGGGTATCTGTACGGTCGTACATTGACCGGAGCGGATCCCGACAAGAGTCGTATCCGGTGATCACTCCACCGGGGTGGAGGCAAACCTGTCGAAAAGCAGAAAACCGGCGTGAACCTGCATAAAACCTCCCGGATAGATGGCGGTAAGTCCTTCGGAAAATCAGGCCTATCACCCACGGATGTGGCTCCTGACTCCACCAAAAACAATTCAAATATCTCGACGACCTCATCCGAAGCTTGCAAAGCAGACATGCAATGCAAGGAAATTTCTTTCGGAGCAGCGACATTTCCGGTGAGTGTAATCATGTCATCATTCCAATGAAACTCCATAGTCACGTTTGCATAGTCATGAGTGACCTTTCCCAAGAGCCGGAGCCACTGAACCCCCAACACAATGTTCGTCCCATGAATCCGCAACACATATAAGTCTACAGGAAAGGTGGAACCCTGCATCAAAAGAGGTACTCCTCGGCACTGTTTGTTGCAAACCAGAGACTCACCGTTGCCCATATAAACTCTGAAGGCCGGGACATCGTGTACCACCAAGCACAACCGTTCTACAATGGTCGGGTGCACAAAATTATGCATGCTGCCCCCATCAATGAAAATGTTAATCACTAACGCCCCAAGCATACCGACAAGGCGCAGGGAGCATGGTACCAAACCCCCGGCAAGGGTGTTCGGCGTCGAAACATCCGCGGTCACCACAGGACCCTCCGTGGACTCCTCGCCAGTCACCTCCTCCTCATCATCGTCACCCATCAACAACAGAAAACGACCACATCGATGGCCCTTCACCCACTTCTCATCGCAGTTATAACAGAGTCCTTTAGCATCGCGTTCAAGGCGTTCAGCACGAGATAGACGCCGAATCGGCGGAGTGGCAGTCGGCGTAGGAGGAAACTGCTGTTTGGGTAGGGGTGCAGGTAGCAGCGGTAAAGGCGATGGCGAATTGAGAGCAGGGGTGTTGGAGTGCGGCGCTGGAAGAAAACTGCCCCGGTAGAGTAGAAGACCATGCCAATGCTTCGCCTCTAACTCTCGCGCAAGCACGAAGGAGGCCGATAAAGACTCCGGCTTCAATAACACAATCTCGTGCTGTAAGTGCCACTTCAAACCGGCGTGAAATAACGACTGGAGATTGTTTTCAGAAACGCCCGTCACATTGACCAAAATCTTCTCGAAAGATGCCTGATAATCCATAACAGAACCCGTTTGTTGGACCTTGGCGAGCATACCAAAGTAATCCACGTAATTCAGGGGGTCAAAACGGAGTTTGAACTTGGTCACAAAATCCTGCCATGAGTCCAAGAGTCCGTTCCGGTGTCACCAATGAAACCAATCCAAGGCCGGGCCATCGAGCATCAGTCCCACCGTCGCGAGACGCGCATCCTCAACAATCCCGTAAAACACAAAATACTCCTGGACCTGGAAAAGCCAACCCAACGGATCAGTGCTGTCGCATTTGGGCATATCCTGACGCGGTTTAGACCCTAGGTGAGGGCCCCCAGGTGATGGTGAATCGTCCAAGCGAGGCGCCGACAAAAAAGCACCATCAACCGGCCGTTTGTCACCTAGCGCAGATAACACGGCCATTTCGACGTGAAGTTGCTGCACAACCTGACTCAATTCCGTTACGGCCGCGTTATTTGAGGCATATTGCCCATCAATCTGCTTCTGAAATTCCTTAAAGTGTTCCATATTGACAGAATCCGACATGATATCCTCTCAATGAAAGCACCAGTGATACGAGGGTTGTTCGTTCGTATCGGCCGAGTCTTCAGAGTAGTCACTAACTCTTAGAATTTGGGATGAGAAAAGAGATTTCCGGTAAGACCGACCGGAGCAGAGAAATATTGGGGAAGGAGAGAGAACTCAGAAATTAGGTTGGAGAATTATAAATTGTTATGGCTTGAATGAAACGAAACAACTACGAAACATAAATAACCCAAACCCTACAACTAAGAGTCCTCACAAATAAGGAAACAATTAAGGAAAGTACTTAAAACATATATTACTAATAATCCCAAAATACTACTTGCGTAACACAAAGTCTTTTTGCCACTTAGGTGCTCGCGACACCCTTCCACTTCTGCGCACCGACTGCACCTCTTCTTCACGTGCCTGCTCTTCACCATCAAGCCCCAGATCAACACCCTGATCAACACCATTCTTTGTCCGTCGACTGCTATCATGATATATCACAAATGCACATATTCGATGACGATTTATAAATAGAAATAATTTATTCTACGAATTGCAGAAACATCCATAGTTCAAATGTCAAAAATATCTATCTCTCTGTTTAATTACAAGAAATGTATTTCGAGATTTAAGATATTATAAAAATTTTCCAATCATACTTCAAGATTTGATCTCGTATGTTATTTGGAAATCTGTATATTGATATTTGTGAAAATTTGATTCTTTGATTAGGTGAAAGGGAACAAGGGCACACGAGCATAAAATGGAAGCATCGTTTCAAGATAATCCTATGCATTGCAAGAGCCATATCCTACATCCATTCACAAACCCCTCCAAGAGAGAAGCACTTGCAGCTAAACGTGCACGGAAACATCAAATCCTCCAACGTCATGATCAACATCGATTTCACCGCCTATCTCTCCGACTACGGCTTCGTCCAGCTGGCAGATCAGGTGGGGGTTGACGACACCGGGCAGGCCGAGCCGCCGCTGGAACGAGTGTGCTGCGATAAATTATCCCAGAAAAGTGATATATACAATTTTGGTGTTGTTCTTATGGATATACTTGGTTGGCCAAATGTTTCATCGGGGGTGAAAAGAAGTGATTCGTTTGAGTTTTGCAGGGAAAGGGAGGAGAAACAAGCTTGGAAGGTTTGGGAGATTGCCTCGAGTTGTACAAATAGTTTGACTCATGAGAGGCCTACAATAGAACAAATATTAGATCTCTTGTCTAGGTGATTGTAAACCTAAAAGTTATAGTTGTACTCCAATTTGGTTATACTTGTCGCATATTTTTGCATTTTGATCAAATTAGGTTCGGGTAGTAAGTTATTTGAATGCGACTTGTTGAATAAATTTGATCCTATGTTTTTGGGATTTATTGCTTTTATTTTCTTAAATTGGGGTTCTTTATCCTTTTTGGAAATTATGTTCAGTAAATTTTTGTTCAGTTAATAGTGTGTTAGAAAGTTGTTAATATCCCAAAAGCAATGACAAGATCCTGTGTTAGATAGTAGAGAAAGTGATACTTCTCAAAATTCGGTATGACTCACTCTACTAGCCATCAAATTTTTAATTGTTCAGTTTATCAGTGCAATACAATGCTAGATCAATCTGAAAAGTCTAGCTATACTTTACTTGTTGGAACATAATCAATTATATAAGTAAATGTATTATACTTGTTATTTAGTTTATTATATTTTTTAAATTTTACACTAATTATATGATAAAGTGTAAAATACTCTCATCTCCTTACATTGTGATAAGGGAAAAATCGGGAGTTTATGACTGGGCTCCACGTGTCTTGCCACGTAAGAAAACGGAGCCAGGTCAGCCTCCCAAATCCGACCCAGGTCTGTTGGTCTTTCAAGCCAGGACTTGGTCTTCAAAGAAGAGCGGTTACGGGCTAGGCGATGGAAGGATTCGACCCAGGGTCCCTTTTCGACCGAGAGGCGGCTGACCCAGGCGTCCGATTGACCTATGCGCTACTGGACAACCGCATTCAATGCACGTACCACCTGTAGATGCGGCCACGCAAAGTACTGTGTCAGGCATCCTGGCAAGAGCAGACAAACAGTGCTTTAACTGGAAAAGCACTGTTCCGGCCACCAACCGTCGCTCTCTCACCAGACCAGATCCACACTTTATTGGAGGTGTACTTGCACCTAGGGAGTCCGTCTCTCTCCTATAGCCCATCCCGACCATTGCCAAAGGTAAGCTTTCCTTGATATTCTGAGTCCTTACTCACTTTGCATTCTCGACCCAGAGCTTCAGCTGACTTGAGCGTCGGAGTGCCAAAACGGGTCCAATCCCCACCTTCCCCCGTTTGGCCTTTGAGTTCACGTTTGCTACTTTCTTCCAGTTCAGGAAAGCATCAGAGTTACCTCATTTCAACAAATATCTTGGGTGATTAGGAGTCCTAATCTGCCGTACAGCGCATAGCCAGATTTTGACACCATCACATTCATTTGTCTAACTAAATTTTATACTAGAAGTTTAGAACTACCATATTAGTCAATGCAATTATCATTGGTGGAGAGAGTTTTACACCCTAAGTAGTTCGTTCGACTCGACCCATAAAAATGGGATATAAAAAAAAATTATATATGTTAGTCAGAGATATTGTATTTGATTTCATTAATAGAAATAATTTTATTTGACCCGATTCCAATTCATAATTAATATAAGTTATAAAATGAATCATACCTATTAGTATATGGGCCTCCAGTTGAGGCACTAGATTTGGGCTATAGCAAAGCAAGCCCAATAAAAGTTAGGCATATTATGCAAGTCACCTCTCCTTGGGCTGCATGACTTTCTTTCAACAAGTTTCATTTAACAATCAATTAGTCATATTATTTAATTCGTACTTAGTCTTTCCCCCGACTAATTGGGTGTCATTAATCCATCTCGTTCATTTTTATTTTTTTAAACATACATACACAAGTGGTCAGAGAGATTCGAACTTGGATCTTTAGCTTCGAGAAAGAACCCTCAAACTACTTGATCAACCCATATTGACCATTAATCCGTCTCGTTCGATAGAAGACTTTGACTTAATCATAATTTAATTATTAATTAAAGTGTTGTTAAATTAGCTGAAGATTCGAACTCATGTTGACACCACGTGTGGGTTGCAGGGGATATAGTAACAAAGAAAACTAGTTCAATCAGACAGCTAGGACCAAGCAATAAGAGACTGACATGTGTCATTTTGCAGGTGCATTTTGTTATCGTACCATGCCCCCTCTTTTACGGTCAGCCTTACTGCCACGTGTGCTGCATACATATGCCATAATAATAAGTGACTCTTTTTTCTTTTTTTTTTTTTTCAATTTAGATGTATTAATATTAATAATTGAAACTAGGTTCATTTCCAATTTTGCGTGCTTCATCACAACCTTGTATTTACATATGTAAAGTCTAGATGGTTTTCTATATATATATATATATATACATACAAGGTTGTAATGACTTTAATAACACAAATCCTTTACGAAGCTTTTATACAAATCTATTTCCTTAACACGATATACCAATGGAGTATCATTCATTTGATTAGATTTCACTAGCTAATGCACGGATGTGAACATAAAAATTTGAATATGGACACGATACGAATATGATAATATGAACTTATTTTAAATTTTACATATGAAAAGTATCGAACATGGTATCCGACAAGACACGATAGGACAAAATAATACTTTTAAAAATGTTCATGCTTCATGAGATTTCACCCTCTAATATTTATATAATTTTTGAGCCTCCAATGATTCTCTTAGTAAACTTCACACGAGCTTCTTCCCCCTCCCCTAGTAGGTGGGTAAGATAGATCCTTTATCCCAAAGTAGTTGCTGGTCTAATTATACGGTACGTTATTATTGATCCAAACCAAGAACACTTTCACTACATAAATATAGACTCTTGTGAGAATTGATGTAACTCGGCCACAAAGGATAGGTTGGCCGTAGATCAGGTTCTACTACGAAAGGGTGGGTAAGGCCGAATCATATACACAAAAATTATAAGCATCTTCCAACCCGCGCGTGGACGAAAATTTGTTGGGAAAATGTTAGTAATTAATTGCCAGATCTTCTGGTATGAGAGTAATTCAATCAAACTAATTTTAATTAAGAACGAATCCAAAATGACCGATTAAATAACAAAAATAATCTATACATAGTAATAACTGAATTTATTCGAGTTGAGTTTTGAGCTAGAATTGTAATTAAATCAGGGTTAAATCGATTACTTGTGCGCGTGAGAGAGAGATAGGGATAAAGTAGAAGATAAATACAAAAGAAAAAGATGAAGAAGATCTAAGATATTTAAAACTAAACAAGAAGATGAATTATTCAGAGGATACACATACACCGCCATACACAGCGGTGTGGGTAAAACATTTTATGCTTGGTTTAGTTCATGCACAAGCCCATATTGTATGTTCCCATTTCATAATTCCCAACCCTTATCTCCTTTATTATAATAGATTTATAATTACATTTGAGACTAGATTACTGTATAATCTGTATTGTATAAGGATATGGTGTAGGCATGTACTTGGCCGGTTTGTAATTTTAAAAAAAAATTACATGCATTGGCCCCAATCAAGTTTGAAAGGATATATGTGTATTTTATACAAGTTTGACAGCATATTTTGACCCATTCAAAAGTATTTCTTTTCTTGTTTTAATTTTCTTTGTCCAAAGACTATGCACATACCAGCTCATTCTACAAGGATATTATATTTGCTATTTACCATTTTCTAGTTTAGACACTGATATTTGCAATTTTGTCTTCAACTAATTCCGGTAGAATGATATTTGCAATTTTGTCTTCAACTAATTCCGGTAGAATGATTAGTGAAAAGATTAATCACTCTTTTTGTTAGTTTTTCGATACTTGCGTATGGCTGCATGGAAAAAAGAAAAACTAATTGGGCGAAGCCATAGTTAATATACTGCAATCTCAAATCACCATGAGCAAACCTAGCTACCAAATAGACGATATTAGTTCAACATTAACTGTATAGTTTGTTTTTCTCTCTTAACATCTTATCCGGGATTTAGTTTTCGTCTTTTCGACCTCCGGGGTTTCAACCACGGAAATTTCTAACCTATATCCACTCAATTATTAGGGTCAACATATTATATTTATTGTTCCATTGTTCTTAGATTTTACATCACTTACATAATACGTGTAAAATACATTCTCTCATTGTATTGATTTGATTGAACTATATCCTAGTAAAACTCGAAGACATCTCACATCTCATAGGGTCGGTTCAGAGATTTTACCCCCTATATTTTTGATATTTTTAATTTTCGCTCTTCCTTATATTAAATCTTGGTTCACTCTCTTAAGTGTACCACTATTAGGAAAATTAAAATTTCTACATATCCTAAGTTAGGAATCGGGCTTGATTTATTAAAACTAGTGGGTCATATGATAGAATGATGATGAATTGAGTACATTATGGCTAATCGCATGGATTAATGTTACACGGTGTTGACTTATTCTTCCATAAGCGTGTAGTAATCAGCATTATTAATTGGTCTTATAATTAATATATAATTTACTAAACCCTAGGGAGCTAGGAAATTAAGATACATTTAGTTAATTAGAATCACGATCCAATCGGGGTACTTCTTGCTGTACTTATTCATCCTAAATTAGGGCCAATTTCATATGTTTTGAAGTTACTAAACACGTACAAATTAATTATAATATATATATACTGAAAGAATCATCACTACGTGCAACTTAAAATATTCATACGAAAGACGTAGGGAAGAATCCTGCAATTTAAACTTCTTTTTAATTCATAATTTCTAATAATTACTTTTTGGAGTTATGTTTTTTTTTTTCCCCCTAAATAAAATAGAAAAACAAAAAAGGAAAAAATGTCAAATAATGTACAGCTCATCCAGCTGTTAATAAGCATAAATACTCATCCATACAGGGGCAGTCACCAATCCTCATACAGCAACACTACAACAAATTATCAAATTCGCAACGATTTTTTTAACAACGATTTTATTTTTATTGTAAATAATTATGTTTTGGCAACGAAAAGTAATTTTCGTTGTCTTTTTTCTCACTTATTTAGCACGAAAAAAATATTTTGTTGCCAAAGTTATGTGTCTCTCAATCGTCACTTTTAAAATCTTATTTGGCAACAATTTTGACAAATTGCAACAAAAAAAATTTGTAGTTAAAATACAACTCTTTTGGGAACAATATGAATCGTTGCCAATAATATATTTCTGCAACAAAATATAATTGTAACTAATAATAACCTTTGTGCAACGAAATTTGTCGTTGAGAATTCTTGTAAGAAATTAGCAACGATATTTAATAGTTGCTAAATATTTGACTTTTTTCAACAAATTATTTTGTTGCGGTTGTAGCTTTTTGGGCGACAAAGTATATCGTTGTTAATACTTTCATAGATTAGCAACGATTATTATTGTTGAAAAATATTAAGTACTTTTGGCGACAAAAACTTTTGTGGCAAATACATATTTAACAAAATTATAAAAACCAAATTAATTATATAATGAATTTTCTTTTTGTAAACATTACATCTAGCCAAGTTGGTTTGGAGGCACTTATCTCTTGTTGTCAACCCGAGTTCGACTCGTGCAAAGAACACAATTAAATAATATATTTTAAAACTACATTTGGCAACGAAATTTATTTTGTTGCCGTAGAAAAATACATTTAAGCACGAAAAGTTTTTCGTTGCGAAATACATGGTATTTTGCAACAAAATATGTCGTTGTAAATAACAATAAATTATAATTTTAAAACAATTTATTGGCAACGAAATGTTCAATTTCCCTACAAAAAAATATAAAATTAGCAACAATCATATTTGTTGCCTTTTCGAATCACATTTTGCAACGAAAAATATATCGTTGTCAATTTTACATGTATACGCAACGATATTGACTTTTTGTTGCCATGAACTTTTAGTAACGAGGATTTGCCAACGAAGCCGGCAACAAAAATATTTTGTTGTTAATAGAATTAACAACGAAAAGGTATACTTTTGGTGACGAAAATATTTGTTGGTAAAAATGAAATTTCTTGTAGTAAGGCAACATTCCAGGTTTGCAAGACTGCATAAAACACTATTATCAGCTAAGATAATTTCCAAAATTTTCCCCTGAATTTGAGAGTATGGCGATGGATGGCGCAAGAAGTGAGCTACATTTTGTGTTCATGAACTACGACCCCGAATACGAGCGCCTTCGAGCTAACAAGTACGTTTTCTCCACCTCTAATGTGTGTATTTTTTGTGTTCTTTTTTTGTAGATAAGGAAAGATTCATGAATGTATATGGGTTTTGTGTATACGAGTACTGATGATGCGAATAACGTTAACTAGAACAAAACGAGGAGCCCATGAGCTTGATTTGTACTTGAGTAGGAAACATGATGAGATTTTGGCCAAGAACCTTCAGCCTGGAACCTACCATAAAACTCTCTCTTTGGTCATTGTTGATGGTTTTGCTGTAGAAATCACTGATGATCAGGTACTTTACACACACAAATTATTTTAAATTTTATTTTATAATCTTTTTATGCGTATTCGATGTGCTATATATGTAGATTTTTTATGTATATTTTGTATGGATTATTAGGCCAATGTGCTTAGATCTGCTGAAGAAGTGAGGATTGTGGAGAAAAATCAAGAACTTGCTTAGTGATGGAGGAGAAGAAAACGTTATATATATTACGAATATTCCTCCCTCCTTTTCATTGAACAAAAAAATGGTGATCAAGATTAACTTTTACGTCAAAACGACAATATTATGTCCAACCATGTTGACAAAAACAATGAATTCCACAAAGAGGCAATGATAAAATTCCAGGCGGCTATATCTTTCCTCGTTCTTTTCATATACATATCATATACAAACCAAACCCTTTCATAATCACCCTTACAAACAAACCGAAAACGTCGTTTCCAAGAAAAAAAATCCCAAAACCAATTACAATCACCCAAGAATTGGATCAAATAGGCCGAAACATTGCAAAAAAAAAGGAAACTACATTCAAAACACAAAAACGGAAGAACCTAAAGATGCTATCTAGAGCTTTTGCCAAGCCGTCGCCGAAGCGGAGCCCTCAAGCGGCGGCGGCAGCCGAGAACAGCCTCCGGTCGACCGGCTCAATCTTCGACTATGAGGATTTAATCTTCGGGTTCATGGATGACACCCCTCTGGTCTCTTTCAACGAGTATAATGATAGTTACAATACAAATTTCAGTAGTTGTAATAGTAAAAGAGTGAGCAACTCAGAGTCGACTCAAATGACGCTTAGGCAGGTTTTGAGAGCTTCGGTTGGGGTTCTTGGGGAGAGCCCTTTAGGGATGACGGAGAAAGTCGCGCTTTTAGGGGGTAAAATTTGTGCGGTGAAGAGGTTTAGGAGAGTCGCTGTTCGGAAACGCGACTTTGGTAGGAGGATTGAGAGGGTGGCTCAGGTTGGGAATCAGTGCGAGTATTTGGTGCCTGTCACTGCTTATCTCTACGCAAAGAGGATCAAATTTGTGGTGTGTGATTATTATCCTATGGGCAGCCTTTCTGATCTCCTTTCTGGTAAGTTTTCCGGGATAATTACACGAACGAACTCTTGATATTTGGTCGAAGAGATAAATAATTTTTGATATTTGAACCATAGCGTTTTCTGATTTGGAAAACAAACTATTTTGACTTGCAAACTATCATTTAATATTTGCATTTTATATATATATATACTACCGTATAAACTCATTTTTTAATGATGTTGATTTAAAAAACAGAGGGCTTAATATGACACATATCTTATCTTTTAGCTAACACCACTAAAAAATAAATTTAAATGGTGATATGATACGAGGGTTGTTCGTTCGTATCGGCCGAGACTTCAAAGTAGTCACTAACTCTTAGAATTTGGGATGAGAAAAGAGATTTCCGGTAAGACCGACCGGAGCAGAGAAATATTGGGGAAGGAGAGAGAACTCAGAAATTAGGTTGGAGAATTATAAATTGTTATGGCTTGAATGAAACGAAACAACTACGGAACATAAATAACCCAAACCCTACAACTAAGAGTCCTCACAAATAAGGAAACAATTAAGGAAAGTACTTAAAACATATATTACTAATAATCCCAAAATACTACTTGCGTAACACAAAGTCTTTTTGCCACTTAGGTGCTCGCGACACCCTTCCACTTCTGCGCACCGACTGCACCTCTTCTTCACGTGCCTGCTCTTCACCATCAAGCCCCAGATCAACACCCTGATCAACACCATTCTTTGTCCGTCGACTGCTATCATGATATATCACAAATGCACATATTAGATGACGATTTATAAATAGAAATAATTTATTCTACGAATTGCAGAAACATCTATAGTTCAAATGTCAAAAATATCTCTCTCTCTGTTTAATTACAAGAAATGTATTTCGAGATTTAAGATTAGGGATGCAAACGAGCCGAGTCGGCTCGAGAGCCTGGCGAGCAAGCTCGAGCCAAGCCCGAACTCAAGCCCCTTTTAGTTAGGCTCGTGGCTCGCGAGCCGGCTCGCGAGCTAATATATTTAATTAAAAAATAATATTTTTATTTTTATATATATAAATATTTTTATTTTTATATAATATTATATATATTTTTATTGATTTTTATATAAAATTAATAAAAAATTTATATATTTATAATATATATGTATATATATTTAATAAATATATATTATTATATATAAAAATATATTAAATTATTTTAAAAAAACTAATTTTTAATTAAAAATAATATATTTTCATTTGGCTCGAGCCGAGCCGAGCGAACCTCGAGCCTTGGTCGAGCCGAGCTCGAGCCAGAAAAAAAGGCCAAGGCTCGGCTCGGCTCGGCTCGGCTCGTTTGCATCCCTATTTAAGATATTATAAAAATTTTCCAATCATACTTCAAGATTTGATCTCGTATGTTATTTGGAAATCTGTATATTGATATTTGTGAAAATTTGATTCTTTGATTAGGTGAAAGGGAACAAGGGCACACGAGCATAAAATGGAAGCATCGTTTCAAGATAATCCTATGCATTGCAAGAGCCATATCCTACATCCATTCACAAACCCCTCCAAGAGAGAAGCACTTGCAGCTAAACGTGCACGGAAACATCAAATCCTCCAACGTCATGATCAACATCGATTTCACCGCCTATCTCTCCGACTACGGCTTCGTCCAGCTGGCAGATCAGGTGGGGGTTGACGACACCGGGCAGGCCGAGCCGCCGCTGGAACGAGTGTGCTGCGATAAATTATCCCAGAAAAGTGATATATACAATTTTGGTGTTGTTCTTATGGATATACTTGGTTGGCCAAATGTTTCATCGGGGGTGAAAAGAAGTGATTCGTTTGAGTTTTGCAGGGAAAGGGAGGAGAAACAAGCTTGGAAGGTTTGGGAGATTGCCTCGAGTTGTACAAATAGTTTGACTCATGAGAGGCCTACAATAGAACAAATATTAGATCTCTTGTCTAGGTGATTGTAAACCTAAAAGTTATAGTTGTACTCCAATTTGGTTATACTTGTCGCATATTTTTGCATTTTGATCAAATTAGGTTCGGGTAGTAAGTTATTTGAATGCGACTTGTTGAATAAATTTGATCCTATGTTTTTGGGATTTATTGCTTTTATTTTCTTAAATTGGGGTTCTTTATCCTTTTTGGAAATTATGTTCAGTAAATTTTTGTTCAGTTAATAGTGTGTTAGAAAGTTGTTAATATCCCAAAAGCAATGACAAGATCCTGTGTTAGATAGTAGAGAAAGTGATACTTCTCAAAATTCGGTATGACTCACTCTACTAGCCATCAAATTTTTAATTGTTCAGTTTATCAGTGCAATACAATGCTAGATCAATCTGAAAAGTCTAGCTATACTTTACTTGTTGGAACATAATCAATTATATAAGTAAATGTATTATACTTGTTATTTAGTTTATTATATTTTTTAAATTTTACACTAATTATATGATAAAGTGTAAAATACTCTCATCTCCTTACATTGTGATAAGGGAAAAATCGGGAGTTTATGACTGGGCTCCACGTGTCTTGCCACGTAAGAAAACGGAGCCAGGTCAGCCTCCCAAATCCGACCCAGGTCTGTTGGTCTTTCAAGCCAGGACTTGGTCTTCAAAGAAGAGCGGTTACGGGCTAGGCGATGGAAGGATTCGACCCAGGGTCCCTTTTCGACCGAGAGGCGGCTGACCCAGGCGTCCGATTGACCTATGCGCTACTGGACAACCGCATTCAATGCACGTACCACCTGTAGATGCGGCCACGCAAAGTACTGTGTCAGGCATCCTGGCAAGAGCAGACAAACAGTGCTTTAACTGGAAAAGCACTGTTCCGGCCACCAACCGTCGCTCTCTCACCAGACCAGATCCACACTTTATTGGAGGTGTACTTGCACCTAGGGAGTCCGTCTCTCTCCTATAGCCCATCCCGACCATTGCCAAAGGTAAGCTTTCCTTGATATTCTGAGTCCTTACTCACTTTGCATTCTCGACCCAGAGCTTCAGCTGACTTGAGCGTCGGAGTGCCAAAACGGGTCCAATCCCCACCTTCCCCCGTTTGGCCTTTGAGTTCACGTTTGCTACTTTCTTCCAGTTCAGGAAAGCATCAGAGTTACCTCATTTCAACAAATATCTTGGGTGATTAGGAGTCCTAATCTGCCGTACAGCGCATAGCCAGATTTTGACACCATCACATTCATTTGTCTAACTAAATTTTATACTAGAAGTTTAGAACTACCATATTAGTCAATGCAATTATCATTGGTGGAGAGAGTTTTACACCCTAAGTAGTTCGTTCGACTCGACCCATAAAAATGGGATATAAAAAAAAATTATATATGTTAGTCAGAGATATTGTATTTGATTTCATTAATAGAAATAATTTTATTTGACCCGATTCCAATTCATAATTAATATAAGTTATAAAATGAATCATACCTATTAGTATATGGGCCTCCAGTTGAGGCACTAGATTTGGGCTATAGCAAAGCAAGCCCAATAAAAGTTAGGCATATTATGCAAGTCACCTCTCCTTGGGCTGCATGACTTTCTTTCAACAAGTTTCATTTAACAATCAATTAGTCATATTATTTAATTCGTACTTAGTCTTTCCCCCGACTAATTGGGTGTCATTAATCCATCTCGTTCATTTTTATTTTTTTAAACATACATACACAAGTGGTCAGAGAGATTCGAACTTGGATCTTTAGCTTCGAGAAAGAACCCTCAAACTACTTGATCAACCCATATTGACCATTAATCCGTCTCGTTCGATAGAAGACTTTGACTTAATCATAATTTAATTATTAATTAAAGTGTTGTTAAATTAGCTGAAGATTCGAACTCATGTTGACACCACGTGTGGGTTGCAGGGGATATAGTAACAAAGAAAACTAGTTCAATCAGACAGCTAGGACCAAGCAATAAGAGACTGACATGTGTCATTTTGCAGGTGCATTTTGTTATCGTACCATGCCCCCTCTTTTACGGTCAGCCTTACTGCCACGTGTGCTGCATACATATGCCATAATAATAAGTGACTCTTTTTTCTTTTTTTTTTTTTTCAATTTAGATGTATTAATATTAATAATTGAAACTAGGTTCATTTCCAATTTTGCGTGCTTCATCACAACCTTGTATTTACATATGTAAAGTCTAGATGGTTTTCTATATATATATATATATATACATACAAGGTTGTAATGACTTTAATAACACAAATCCTTTACGAAGCTTTTATACAAATCTATTTCCTTAACACGATATACCAATGGAGTATCATTCATTTGATTAGATTTCACTAGCTAATGCACGGATGTGAACATAAAAATTTGAATATGGACACGATACGAATATGATAATATGAACTTATTTTAAATTTTACATATGAAAAGTATCGAACATGGTATCCGACAAGACACGATAGGACAAAATAATACTTTTAAAAATGTTCATGCTTCATGAGATTTCACCCTCTAATATTTATATAATTTTTGAGCCTCCAATGATTCTCTTAGTAAACTTCACACGAGCTTCTTCCCCCTCCCCTAGTAGGTGGGTAAGATAGATCCTTTATCCCAAAGTAGTTGCTGGTCTAATTATACGGTACGTTATTATTGATCCAAACCAAGAACACTTTCACTACATAAATATAGACTCTTGTGAGAATTGATGTAACTCGGCCACAAAGGATAGGTTGGCCGTAGATCAGGTTCTACTACGAAAGGGTGGGTAAGGCCGAATCATATACACAAAAATTATAAGCATCTTCCAACCCGCGCGTGGACGAAAATTTGTTGGGAAAATGTTAGTAATTAATTGCCAGATCTTCTGGTATGAGAGTAATTCAATCAAACTAATTTTAATTAAGAACGAATCCAAAATGACCGATTAAATAACAAAAATAATCTATACATAGTAATAACTGAATTTATTCGAGTTGAGTTTTGAGCTAGAATTGTAATTAAATCAGGGTTAAATCGATTACTTGTGCGCGTGAGAGAGAGATAGGGATAAAGTAGAAGATAAATACAAAAGAAAAAGATGAAGAAGATCTAAGATATTTAAAACTAAACAAGAAGATGAATTATTCAGAGGATACACATACACCGCCATACACAGCGGTGTGGGTAAAACATTTTATGCTTGGTTTAGTTCATGCACAAGCCCATATTGTATGTTCCCATTTCATAATTCCCAACCCTTATCTCCTTTATTATAATAGATTTATAATTACATTTGAGACTAGATTACTGTATAATCTGTATTGTATAAGGATATGGTGTAGGCATGTACTTGGCCGGTTTGTAATTTTAAAAAAAAATTACATGCATTGGCCCCAATCAAGTTTGAAAGGATATATGTGTATTTTATACAAGTTTGACAGCATATTTTGACCCATTCAAAAGTATTTCTTTTCTTGTTTTAATTTTCTTTGTCCAAAGACTATGCACATACCAGCTCATTCTACAAGGATATTATATTTGCTATTTACCATTTTCTAGTTTAGACACTGATATTTGCAATTTTGTCTTCAACTAATTCCGGTAGAATGATATTTGCAATTTTGTCTTCAACTAATTCCGGTAGAATGATTAGTGAAAAGATTAATCACTCTTTTTGTTAGTTTTTCGATACTTGCGTATGGCTGCATGGAAAAAAGAAAAACTAATTGGGCGAAGCCATAGTTAATATACTGCAATCTCAAATCACCATGAGCAAACCTAGCTACCAAATAGACGATATTAGTTCAACATTAACTGTATAGTTTGTTTTTCTCTCTTAACATCTTATCCGGGATTTAGTTTTCGTCTTTTCGACCTCCGGGGTTTCAACCACGGAAATTTCTAACCTATATCCACTCAATTATTAGGGTCAACATATTATATTTATTGTTCCATTGTTCTTAGATTTTACATCACTTACATAATACGTGTAAAATACATTCTCTCATTGTATTGATTTGATTGAACTATATCCTAGTAAAACTCGAAGACATCTCACATCTCATAGGGTCGGTTCAGAGATTTTACCCCCTATATTTTTGATATTTTTAATTTTCGCTCTTCCTTATATTAAATCTTGGTTCACTCTCTTAAGTGTACCACTATTAGGAAAATTAAAATTTCTACATATCCTAAGTTAGGAATCGGGCTTGATTTATTAAAACTAGTGGGTCATATGATAGAATGATGATGAATTGAGTACATTATGGCTAATCGCATGGATTAATGTTACACGGTGTTGACTTATTCTTCCATAAGCGTGTAGTAATCAGCATTATTAATTGGTCTTATAATTAATATATAATTTACTAAACCCTAGGGAGCTAGGAAATTAAGATACATTTAGTTAATTAGAATCACGATCCAATCGGGGTACTTCTTGCTGTACTTATTCATCCTAAATTAGGGCCAATTTCATATGTTTTGAAGTTACTAAACACGTACAAATTAATTATAATATATATATACTGAAAGAATCATCACTACGTGCAACTTAAAATATTCATACGAAAGACGTAGGGAAGAATCCTGCAATTTAAACTTCTTTTTAATTCATAATTTCTAATAATTACTTTTTGGAGTTATGTTTTTTTTTTTCCCCCTAAATAAAATAGAAAAACAAAAAAGGAAAAAATGTCAAATGTACAGCTCATCCAGCTGTTAATAAGCATAAATAGTCATCCATACAGGGGCAGTCACCAATCCTCCTACAGAGGCAACATTCCAGGTTTGCAAGACTGCATAAAACACTATTATCAGCTAAGATAATTTCCAAATTTTTCCCCTGAATTTGAGAGTATGGCGATGGATGGCGCAAGAAGTGAGCTACATTTTGTGTTCATGAACTACGACCCCGAATACGAGCGCCTTCGAGCTAACAAGTACGTTTTCTCCACCTCTAATGTGTGTATTTTTTGTGTTCTTTTTTTGTAGATAAGGAAAGATTCATGAATGTATATGGGGTTTGTGTATACGAGTACTGATGATGCGAATAACGTTAACTAGAACAAAACGAGGAGCCCATGAGCTTGATTTGTACTTGAGTAGGAAACATGATGAGATTTTGGCCAAGAACCTTCAGCCTGGAACCTACCACAAAACTCTCTCTTTGGTCATTGTTGATGGTTTTGCTGTAGAAATCACTGATGATCAGGTACTTTACACACACAAATTATTTTAAATTTTATTTTATAATCTTTTTATGCGTATTCGATGTGCTATATATGTAGATTTTTTATGTATATTTTGTATGGATTATTAGGCCAATGTGCTTAGATCTGCTGAAGAAGTGAGGATTGTGGAGAAAAATCAAGAACTTGCTTAGTGATGGAGGAGAAGATCAGTACCATGCTCTACAACAAGACCCGGATTTATATGTATATTGTTTTAATTTCTTGGGATTTGGTCGCTATTTCTTTTGAAATAGCAAGAGATTTTAAGCAAATGTATTTGCAAATTTAGCTACCTGGGAAATGCATTCAGTACGTACGTAGTAGTATTATAAATATTTATATCGTCAAATTATAAGAGTATAAATTAATTATTTGGGTCAACTTCGTTTTTGTAGACCTGGGGGGGGGGGGGGGGGGGGTGGTTAAATAAAAAAAAAACGTTTTTATAGTATTGCTTCTACCGTAGTGAAAGCATCTAATTGGACTTCTATAGTGAACCTTATAGCGCTGCGAGCCTGAGATCAATATTTATCAAAATCTAGTATCACTGAGTTGTCATTATAGAGACGTACCACTAAATATATGATGAGTAATACAACGTTCAAAAATCATTGTAGTGACAAAAATATATAATATTTTGTTAATTGATTTGTATAATTAATAACAACATAATGTCTACAGTCTTCATATTTCATTTTTTTTCCTTATGAGTCGCTCGTTAGAGTCGAGAAGTACCATCCCAGATTCCACTCAGCAAGATAGGGCTTAGCCAAAAAAACACTTTCTCGATTGTCTTTACATTGGGGAAATTTGTCTAGCTTTAAAATTTGTTAGATCCGTAATTATCTCAATTCCTTCTATGAAAGTTCTTGCTCGGAATGGAATGGTGTACCAGGTTTAGGTGTTTGTCATGTCTTTATCTCCTAAAATATAGTGTTTAATTTCTGTCCTCAAGCCAAGTGACAATAGAAGACTAGACCCATTAGTGAATGAAGCGAAATTAAATAAAAATTAAGTATGCCAATGTTGTTTCAATATATCCGGATAACAAGTATAACACATACAGGACAACCGCACAATTGGCCATCAAGTAAGATTGGATTAATTATACTTAATAATTATGATGTACGGATGCGGATATAGCGATACGTAATTTTTTTAAAATTTTTATGCGGTATCGGACACGACTATCCGATAGAAAGAGAGAGAGAGAGAGAGACTGACTCTCAGTAGGAGCCAAGAGGTAGGCATCAAAGTCATGAACTATTTGATTCATTCTTAACAAGTACAAGAAATTACACAAATCAAACAGTAATGATCAAGTGAAACAAAGTGGTACGATTCTCGCAGAGCCAAACAATGAGGTAGCTAGGAAAAGACGGAAGATTCCCCCAACCTGAACTCAGCATATTGAAGAAAAGAAAATAATTGCACAGACATACAAACATAAGTGATGACATTTGCTGATGTGATGCAACTTCATAGGGCACTCAGACGTGCCACTTTATCTAGTTAAGGTTATGACTTCTTCCATTTTGCAACAAAAGTTTGAAAATACTGAGAAACGCTAAGGCTGGCATTGTGGCCTGTGGGGGTCCTCTTGCACTATTACAACCTTCACACTTCACATGCATTACTACCTCCCTATTTTTCAACCAAATTCTTCTTTAATTAATTTCGCTTTTAATTTTTATAGAAATATCACTTTCGGTCCCCGAGATATGAGACTATGTCCATCGCACATCTAGTCAGCCCGTGCTAATTTCAACACAAAATAAATAAAAGAAAGAAAGAAAGGAAAGAAAATTTTACATTGAAAAACTGATGAGGTTTGATTTAATTATAAGTTAGTCGCGCTCATTATGGAACAGGGACGAGGTTGAAGGACTATATTTGATATTTTTGCTAAATTACGGGGTGAAATGTGATGAACCCGATAGTTTTGGGACTCGAGGAAAATACAATTTTGTCCAGACAATTCTTGTCTCTTGTTCTTTTTAATCCCACGTTGTAAGGCTGAAAACTGATTTTGCCAGTTTTGTCAATCTATTCATGCTTAAAGCTACGTTGTTTGTATGTGCACGGGTCGAATTGGTGTTAGCCTTCAAAGTGTCCATTGGTTTTACATATCCATCCATATTGAATACTTAGGCCACTTATGATTATCCTCCATGAAATGTGATGGCACTATTTGCAGGTTGCATCTTTGTTATAAATGGAGAATAAGAGATTATTCGAACAAATGAACTTGTGACGTATACCGACTAGCATTATCCCTATGCGTTCCACAAATTATTGAAAATATACTATAATAGATTTTTTGGGAGTGATGAAGAAAGAACGATTATATTAAAAGTTCTCTTAAAAAAAGATCTAAATATAATTGTTTATGACATTATGATATAGTTAACTTCATATTAAATATATACAATATAATATTAGTGGATATTGTAGTTTCTTCTAGTATTATTTAAGAAATTAGATAATTATAGAAAATTTTACTTCATTATACACAATTAAACATAATAATCTTTGTTAAATATTAATCGTAGATGGTATGAACCAATGAGAATTTTTTGTTTGAATTAAAATTTTCAAAAGAAAAATAAAAATAAAATTGAAAAAAAAAATCCAATATTGTTATGCTAAATATGGTTATGCTATATATAATCGTATAGATAGATGAAACACAATTGTTGAACTATCTTATTATGCGTCCGACAAAGTACACTGCAGAGGTCGTCTAATGATGTCCATTAGCTCCAATATCTAAACACATACGAACTCAGGTAAGTGGACACATTAAGGGGTACTTCGGTGTAAACTCTGCGGAAAACTTTCTCAATCGATCGAATCCACGTGTTAAATCCTAAAAGTAGATCTCGTTTCAGTCCACAATCGATATTTCCAATTGTATCGCTCGTATGAGTCTAAATTATGAATGAATTACTTATGAATCAAGCAATTAGAAATAGTAAAAATATTCACATTGAACAGTGTAAAACGCATATCTCACTTGATATACTTTTAAACTTGGAGTTGGTTTGATACTAACGGTGATAATCACTTGGACAGTTGGACTTTTTATAAGCTGGTCTTGTAAAGTCTTAGACCTACAGCCTGGAATTTCATAATGAATTAGTAATTAAATCCAACTAGTATATTAATAGTTTAACACATATATCACTATCACTTTATTTTTTTTAGTAGCGTGAATTGATATCAGCAGCGGCCAAAAGAAAAAATTATAAATTTGATTGGATATACAAACTCCATTAATATTTTAATGTTTTCGATATATTTTATTTTTCGATGAATTCGACTTTTGTCCGCCGAAACCCACCCGATTTAACACTACGTGTGTAAATTTCGACAGACAAAATTAGTTTCTGTAAAAGTTGTATATTAAATTGTTTGATTTAATTTTGAAGATACAATCATATTTTATTGTCGGAAAATAAAATGTATCAAAATGAGAAAATATACAATTGGTTGAATTGGTATACCAAATTTAATAATTTCCCCTTATAAAAGATTTCGCTATAAATTGGTTGTGGGAAGATCGTGAAGAGAAAAGATTTGCTTGCAAATGTGATTTCGCTTTAATAATAATTATTCTGAATTTTATAGCCAATTTCTTCATTGATTATTAATTTAATTTGTGGTGAAGTAGCTAGATCTGGTCCTACTACTGTTCGTGCAACAAATAAATTAGTAAGATAATAAGTTTGACTAATGAATTGTTTATATATAATTTCTTTAAAGTCTAACCAATCAAAGCACGTACACAATTAGATCTACGTAAATTTTATTATGAATATTACTAAAAAAAGACTTCGCTTAATATATAATTAGCATTTAATTAAGTTAATTAAACCGTCCTTTGATTCCTCAAATGGCACACGTGTGTACTGTATGCTCTGTCTTTCGTACAACAGGTTTTGCCCGTGTGCGTTCGTGAGATCATCCCAATCGGTAATATATACTAGTAATCTTATACATTTTTATGCGTGCATAAATAATAAAAATTATTATTATTTAAACATATATTAAGTTGAAATTGTTACATTAGTATTTATTTTATAATTATTTTTAATATAATTAAAAATATAAAAGATAATACAAAATAAAAATTAAAAAATATAAGGAAAGAATAAAAATATATAATAAAACGATGGGAGTTAGGTGGAAAAAAAAAAAGTTATGAGATATATACGAGATAATACGTTTAGAGAGTGATAAAAAAAATAGAAAAAAATATAATTTTAAAGTTCAAGAGAGTTATTTTAAGAGTCTCTCATCTAATATATATCCTGGTGGAATACAAATAGTGGAACCAAAAATTTAATTTGCTATCGATATAATTATAACCATTCATTAGTTCAACATTATACTAACTTAATTAGAAATTTTATGTTCGAATTTTTGAAGACGAATCTATCTTTAGTAGGGAGAATTTTATATTTAAATCGTACCCTACTCAAACTCAAATAAATTGAAGAATGAACTATAGAACCAAAGCTATAGAATAAAAAAAATATACTTATATAAAATGAGTGATATAATATAGTGATTAAATACTTGAGTCTCTAATAATATGATGGATTAGAATTTAAATAAAAAATAATAATTAATTAAATTCGTTTTTTCTTTCTCCTCTTCCCTCATTTCCCATATTTGTTTATCTCAATTCATTTCTCTCCTAGATCTCTATCTTGTCTCTTCTTTATTAATTCTCTAACATTTTTCTAGTATCTTTTTAATTTTTATTATTTTTTTAGTTAAAAATAAAATTATCCTAAATCTAATGCATAAGTTTATTGTCCTACTGTACATATACATATATTTTATTTCGCACATATATGGAGTTGCCCGATTGCCATTGGCTACTGTATATATACATAAGAGAAGAGAGATGAAAAATATATTATCCGAAAGGTTTAGTGATCTTTTGGTCAGGGCGTGTCACGTACGGACACCTAAAATCCCACATGAAATTAAAGCGCTCCAAATCACCATTATTATACAGACAAGTGCATGAGGGTGATAAAGAATATGCCCATCTTATACTTTTTTTTAATAAAAATTCAATGACTAAAAATTTATGATACGTGGATACAGATACAATGATTGTCACGCCCCGGGTCCGCGGGCCCGTTGGACGCGAGCGCAAGTCTCCAAGCCCACCGAGTATAACCTGAAATTGGGCCTAAACCACTGCCCAAAAGGGATATCCCTTTTGGGCAGTGGTTTAGGCCCAATTTCAGGTTATACTCGGTGGGCTTGGAGACTTGCGCTCGCGTCCAACGGGCCCGCGGACCCGGGGCGTGACAAATGGTATCAGAGCCGCTCGTCAGCCGCAGGAGCTAAGTGCTATACGGGGCAAAGTGCTACGCACATGGGAGCCACCTCTTGAGCCTGCGGGGCAAAGTGCTACATGTGTGGGAGCCACCTCTTGAGCCCGTAGGAGCCACCTCTAGAGTCCCAACGCAGACGAGTCGGTCATGGGCTATATGTCATGCCGCGACGAGGACGTCGCGATTCTGAAGGAGGGGTGATTGTGATACCCCTGTCCCACATCGGGAAAATATGAGAGTTAAGTTCAGTTTATAAGTTAAAGAGTCCAAGTATAACCAATGGATATCCCTTTTGGGCAGTGGTTTAGGCCCAATTTCAGGTTATACTCGGTGGGCTTGGAGACTTGCGCTCGCGTCCAACGGGCTCGCGGACCCGGGGCGTGACAAGATTTAATATCCTGCATTTTTTTTATTTTATTTTATTATTATTTCCCTAATTATTTAATGATGGAGTATTCGGGATAACTAGTAATGACCGCTATTAGTGTTATTATTTATTAAATCTCCTCTCATCTTGTATAACTAATATTAATATTATCAGCCCCAATAGATAAGGTTGTATCAACGTGGTTAGAAAGATAGTAGCAACCTCTTAAAGAATTAGAGGGAGAGTGGGAGTCCCACGTTACAAAACCTATTCTGATAGATGAAACAGATTCGTTTAGACGGAGAGAGCTAAATAGAAAAGTTAGAAAAGGGGTGGACTGTACGAAGAAGAAGAGAAGAAGGGAAGTAAAAAGACTGTGAGTCAGGGGAAGAGCCTTGGAATTCGAATTACTTCTTCGCAAGGACCACACACTCGGGATTAGGAGCGTTGAACCGTGAGAGTTTTAGAACTGTTAGAAGCCGTTGGATTTTGAGGTAAGTGGTTTTCTTCTTTCTATGTTTTCTTTTAAAATAATTTTATAAAGTTTTACGTTCTATTTTCTTAAAACCCTGTGTTGCTTAAGATGGGATTTGAGCATGAATATTTATGTGAGAACTATATGTGAATTAATTGCATGATTGCATTAAGAAAGTATGATCTATGAATTGTTATGTTACGCCCGCTATGTATGATAGGCTCTGAACTGGTTTCATCTGATATTGACCCGGCCAAGGGTGTTACAGTGGCACAATACTGACCCGGCTACGGGTGTTACAGTAGCATTTCTGGACCCACCTAACGGGGTTATAGTTAGGACTTGATCAAGTAAATTATGTTAGGAACCAAAAGTTCATGAGCATATGTTTAAGTACCTTTATCTGCTCGCATTATGAAATTACACGAGAACTTATTTCAAAACTTTTATTTGAAAGAATGTGATTACTATTTGGAAATGCCTGCTTTTTGTGTATTCATGTGGTGATATGCTCAAATCCGATAGAGGGAAGAACATCGCTTACTGGGCTAGTTTCGCTCACCCCACACTAACCATTTTGCAAAAGACGACTTAGAGAACTCGGAGAAGGAACAGTTCTGGGGCTGGCGAAAGTCACTTCCGTTTATGTGGATTATAGATATAGTTATTTCAATTTATCCTTTATAGAATCACTATTTTGAGAATATCAGCGTGAATTGAACGTACGAACTGTAATAGTTAGGTTTTGCCTTCCGTTGCTCTTCGAAAGTATTTATTTAAGTATTTGATTTTGAACTTAGTTGCTCTGTTATTGAGGCTTAGTGTCCTTGAGTCTCTCGGGGCTTAGGGGCACTGCCGTGTCGCATCCCGGAAACGGGGCGTGACATTTAGTGGTATCAGAGCCGCTCGTCAGCCGCAGGAGCTAAGTGCTATACGGGGCAAAGTGCTACGCACATGGGAGCCACCTCTTGAGCCTGCGGGGCAAAGTGCTACATGTGTGGGAGCCACCTCTTGAGCCCGTAGGAGCCACCTCTAGAGTCCCAACGCAGACGAGTCGGTCATGGGCTATATGTCATGCCGCGACGAGGACGTCGCGATTCTGAAGGAGGGGTGATTGTGATACCCCTGTCCCACATCGGGAAAATATGAGAGTTAAGTTCAGTTTATAAGTTAAAGAGTCCAAGTATAACCAATGGATATCCCTTTTGGGCAGTGGTTTAGGCCCAATTTCAGGTTATACTCGGTGGGCTTGGAGACTTGCGCTCGCGTCCAACGGGCCCGCGGACCCGGGGCGTGACAAATGGTATCAGAGCCGCTCGTCAGCCGCAGGAGCTAAGTGCTATACGGGGCAAAGTGCTACGCACATGGGAGCCACCTCTTGAGCCTGCGGGGCAAAGTGCTACATGTGTGGGAGCCACCTCTTGAGCCCGTAGGAGCCACCTCTAGAGTCCCAACGCAGACGAGTCGGTCATGGGCTATATGTCATGCCGCGACGAGGACGTCGCGATTCTGAAGGAGGGGTGATTGTGATACCCCTGTCCCACATCGGGAAAATATGAGAGTTAAGTTCAGTTTATAAGTTAAAAGAGTCCAAGTATAACCAATGGATATCCCTTTTGGGCAGTGGTTTAGGCCCAATTTCAGGTTATACTCGGTGGGCTTGGAGACTTGCGCTCGCGTCCAACGGGCCCGCGGACCTGGGGCGTGACATACCATTTGTCACGCCCCGGGTCCGCGGGCCCGTTGGACGCGAGCGCAAGTCTCCAAGCCCACCGAGTATAACCTGAAATTGGGCCTAAACCACTGCCCAAAAGGGATATCCATTGGTTATACTTGGACTCTTTAACTTATAAACTGAACTTAACTCTCATATTTTCCCGATGTGGGACAGGGGTATCACACTCACCCCTCCTTCAGAATCACGACGTCCTCGTCGCGGCATGACATATAGCCCATGACCGACTCGTCTGCGTTGGGACTCTAGAGGTGGCTCCTACGGGCTCAAGAGGTGGCTCCCATACATGTAGCACTTTGCCCCATATAGCACTTAGCTCCTGCGGCTGACGAGCGGCTCTGATACCATTTGTCACGCCCCGGGTCCGCGGGCCCGTTGGACGCGAGCGCAAGTCTCCAAGCCCACCGAGTATAACCTGAAATTGGGCCTAAACCACTGCCCAAAAGGGATATCCCTTTTGGGCAGTGGTTTAGGCCCAATTTCAGGTTATACTCGGTGGGCTTGGAGACTTGCGCTCGCGTCCAACGGGCCCGCGGACCCGGGGCGTGACAATGATACTGACATGACACGACATAATATGGATACGCTGATACAAAATTTTTTTTGAAAATTTTCACGTAAGATGTGTTGATATTGTGTCTGACACAAGTATCTGACAATATATATCGTTTAACAAAATCATGCAACTGATTCAATTTATATACATCGCGCAAAATACTTACCGCAATACTATCGTTGAGACAATAATCTGTGACATTGCTAGCAATATGCACTGCAGAGTATTGGGCCATTTCGAAGCAATCTGTGACATTTCTAATAGGTATAGCAACTGAGTCGGCAGATCGCCCTCATTGTAAGCCTTTGCAGTATCTGATGGAAAAATATAAATTGGAAAACGAATTAAAAAAAAGAAAAGATAACATACCATTCGGACAAAATTTGATCCTCGGAGACAATTATCTGTAAATAAAAATTAATAACATCGTAATAGCCTAATATAGTGAGATTGACATCGGGCTGCATGCATTGTGGTGATGGACAAAAACAAGGTTTCTTCGTTCTCCCTCACGCAGCTTCTGGCCGCAGCAATATATATTGATGGAGTTGGATCAGAAGCCCTTGAGGGAGAGCGAACAACCAATGCTTTTAGTAATGTTTTCTCATTGGCCTCAAGATTTTCTTGATTGGGTTTGGAGAAAATTGATTGGATTATATTCTCTTTATATAATATTTGAACCAAAGAAAAGGATCGAGGGTAATAGCTAGAATAGATCAAATCTTGAAAAAAGGTGGTAGGGTAGGGTCTCCACCTCAAAAAGGGCAATGGAGATTTGCAGAAAAGATAAAAACTAGCGTGATAACGTATCAACTTGTTAGGTATCAAGTGGTCCAAATTCACAAATCTTGAGGCTTTGACAATGTGGAATTAAAAGTGAATTTTCAAGATTTGAAAATTGGAACAGATGAATTAAAGTAAAGGAATTGATCTTAAATGGCCCGTAAGAGCATCGACAAGGCAAGGCAAGGCAATTAGCCGTACGTTGTTGATTAAACAAAGAATGATGGAACTTAATCCTTAAGGTAACTATATCGCAATAAAAGTGTTTTCCATCTCATATTAATTAAATACGGAACTAGCAATTACCTATAATGTTTGGGCAGAGTCCTCACCTCCTTTAGTTACAATTGACTCAAACTACATATATAACATGGTATCGGAATAGAGTATTTAATGTATTTAAGTTTTACGTACCGAATATGGGTGTATGAGAAGTGGGCTAACCATGTCATATGAATTAGGGATAATTACGAACAGTTCTCTACGATTTGACGAAATTCCAGTTTACCCCTTGAGATTTGAGAAATTACGAACTCCCTCCTGATCCGTTATATCTCCTCCAATAAATTTAACAGAATGTGAGAAATTTACTATTTTGCTCCTAATATGCTGAAACTCAGGGGGGTGTATCTAATAGAGAGCCCAAAGGTAAAGGGCTTAATGCAAGGATTGAAATTCTTAGGGTTTTGATGTAAATACTTGAGTTTTGTGTCTACCTAACAACTTTTTTTTTCAATGAATTAATGATATTTTAATATTTTTATGATAAACTAATTTCATATGGATGCCTAATATTTTTCTGTAAATATTGATCAAGCATGTTTAACATTTGAAATAATTGTTTAAATGGCTCTGACGGATATTTATGTGAATTTACTAATGCATTTATTGATGTTAGTGTGTTTGTTATAATTTTCGATTTTGAGGGAAAAATTTGGTAATGCACTAATTGATATTTGTGTGGTTTTTTTATATGAATTTTTATTTTGTAGGAAAATTTTTTATAATTCCAAATAAATTATTTTAAATTAATTTTAAATGAACTTGCACAAAATATATTTAAAACTAAGATATAAATATAAGAGGGAATTTATAACTTTCTATCATATTTCATAAAAATAAATATGCATGGAATATCTAATTTAATTTATATTTATAGATAAAATATAAAACATTAAATTAAATAACAACTTTTTAAATACAAAAAATTTAAAATTAACTAATATTACAATTATATCATTAAACTCTCAGTAAAATTACAATATACCCCCTAAGGGTGTTTTTGGAATATAAATATGAGTTTAAACGGTGTGATTGACGATAGGTGAAATTTGTGAGAGAGAGTATAAAGGTTAGGGGGAAGTTCGTAATTTCTCAAATCTCAAGGGGTAATTTGTAATTTTGCCAAATTTCAGGGGGTTGTTCGTAATTATCCCTATGAATTAAATATTTCTGAACTAATAACTAACCACTATACAAAAACTGTAAAGACGAGATTTGCATTGCTAGATTAAGCTCTTCGATGGGATTGTCTCAGTCACACACATGCTCGTGACATATTATAATGTTTAGATAATCCTAAGCTCATTAAATCGTGGATTTATGTTGCATAAGATTTTAAATTGCTCAGATTTTGTATTGTCCCGTGCATACAAAAATTAAAATATTTACTATATTCTTAATTTTGGAGGGTTAGGTACATATTTTGACATTCCTTGATTCTTCTTGTTTGACATATCTTTGTTTTATTCTTTCCAATCGACAACTTACGTCCAATTGGAATCCATAAAAGATTGGATATGGGATAATCGCATCAAGGCAGAAGCATCTTCCTTTTTTTTTTTTTTCTTTTTTTATCCTTTTCAATTAATTTTGATTGTGTTATTTGTGTACAAAAATGTAAATAATTCACATTTTCCGAAATGCTTTTTTCCTTTAAAACTGACCAGCCCAATATTCATTATGAAATAAACTTTTTTTTTTTAAAAAAAACTTAAACATGCTTGTCTATTTCATTTAGAGAAAATACAAATAAATGAATAATCCGTTACTAATACTAGTAACCCGCACACTCATTGCATGTGGTAAAAAAAAAACTATTATTTAAATATATTAAAACCTGCTTGAAGATTTTGTGATGCCTATTATTCTCTACCGATTTTCTTTCAATTTATCTGCTTGAATATTTTCATATGGTGCATACATGTGTCTTTTAGAAAATACTCAATAGACGGTGTAATATTGGATGTGGAAATATAGATAGAATTTGAGACGCGGATGATTAATTGTGAGAATATTTTACTCGAAGTGAGATGTTCAAATCAAATAATAATAAAAAATAAAAAAATAGAGACTAAGTCCAAGAGACCACAAACGGATCTCGTGCTTAATAAAAGCATATAGATGAAATATAGCCCAATAAGAATATCAGCCCAGGTTATTTTACAGAAATATTAGGCCCATATGTCGCAAACAGACCCAACCCAATAACTTTGTGTATGATTTTCGTGTTTTTCTTGGGATTTTTAAATATATATGAATAAAGCTCAACTTTGGCGCGAAAATTGTTACCTTCCTCAGTAAAACAAACTAGGGGTTTCAATCGAATTCAATTTGGGAGAATTCTGTAAAAAGAAAGCTTCCTGTGCTTAGCATTTCAATTGCTTGAGCGGCAATAATCCCCAACAAAGAGTGGGTATGGCGAAACCGCTGTTTTTACGTGTTTTGTCTTCGTTCCCATTTTGGTCGTCTTGGCAGGCTATTCCACGAGCCATGCCATTGTGATGCCTCTTGCTCCGATTCTCGTCACCTACACGTAGTGGTGGAGCCAGAAATTTTTTTCAGGGATCGACCAAAGCTTATTATTATTATTATTATTTGTGTGACTTCAATTATTAATAATTTACTATATTGACCCTCAGTAGTATTAATTTTAACTTTTGTGAGGGGGTTCAATAATGAAAAATCTCATAAAATTACATGCATATACATATATCTTTATACTTATATAATAATAATTTCTTTTTTGTTTTTGAGGGGCCCCTCAGTTGGCCGTGGCTCCGCCACTGCCTACATGGTGACGATGACGCTTCTAGGCCCTCTTTTTGCTGCATTGGGTGCTGCCTGAGGAGGGACGACGACAGTCGGGGGCTTTGGTGCTAGCCATTATGATATTTTTGTGTTACCATTGTTTTCCATAGGTATGATTATGATTTATGTGTATTTGCATATAGTTTGTGCGAAATTGCAGCATATTAGTATTGAATTGGAAATAAAGAATGAAAGAGAAGTTATTTTATGTCGATTTTTCATGTTGTAATAGGCATAGTTGTTGAATCCTCTGTTATTATTTCATGTTTTATCATGAAAGATCATATTTAGCTTGGTCTTGTTTTCTTTTTCTTTTCTTTTTTCTTCTTATTCTTGGAGCAATGAAATAGTTGAAATTCAATGTCATTCTTCTTTATAATAGGAAACTGTATACATGTCAAAGGTTACTTTCAAACTCAAAGTGTAATAAGAAAATTCATCACAACAAGTGACGGTGATAATCCTAACAATATTACATGGAAAACTGACTCATAATAACATCTAACACTCTTGGCTAATAAACGTCTTTAATTGTTTTGTTGTCTGTTGTGACTTTCCACACAAAGACAACGATGATCAACCAGCTGGAAACTCCGATGACTGATGATCGATATGTACTTGTTGGGCATGGTGTACGAAGTGAAAATAAACAGAACTATCTCAGTGAATATGAATGTCAAGACGCTCAAGGTGAATTTAAATGTGTAATCATTGAGCTTCTTTTGTTCATTTTCAATTGCCTGCAAAAAAAAAAAAAAAGAAAAAAACATAGGGACTCAAGATGTGATTCAGAATCAGATTCAAATGAGAAGTATAGTTGAGCATCTGCATGAGTATACTAAAAACAAAACCCAACCCTAAACCTTTTACACCCATAACAACACCCCAAACACCCAACCAATAAGGAAACTACTCATAGTTGCTGAGATGAGAGCAAGGAGAGAAAAAAATCTGTGCTACAATTGTGATGAAACCCGGTCATAGGTGTAAACAGAGACAAATCTTTATGATTATGTCTGAGGAGGAGGAGTCAATTTATTGTCAAGAAGCTGAAGGCACAGATTGTCCATTTGAAGAGGTGGGGATGGATAATAGTACCATATCCTTGCAAGCAATGGATGGTACTGTAGGATCAAGTACAATTAGAACGACTGGTGCTGTTGAGGGAAGGGATATTCAAATGCTTATTGACAGCGGCAGCACCAACTTTTGATTGATAAGAAGCTGGCTCAGACTTTATCTTGCAAGAAAGAATACACTACATAGTACATACCCCACTCATGGTTAGTGTAGCAGATGGTGGAAAGATAATTAGTAGAGTCATGTGTCCTGAGTTTCAATGGAACTTTCAAGGTCACAAATTCACACATCCAGTTAGAGTTTTGAAGCTGGGGTTATGATGTGGTGATAGAAGGTGATTGGTTGAGACACAATAACCCTATTGAGATAGATTATAAGCAAAATGAAGATATCTATCTGTAAAAATGGGGAAAAAATTGGTTTGAAGGCAATGACAGAGAAAGCTGAGCTTAAACTTATAATTGGGAAGGGAATGAACAAACTCTTTAAAGAAGGAGCACAAGGCCGTCTGTTTGGTCAGCTATTTTGTGTTAAGGCCAAATCAATTGATCAAGAAAATAAACATAGCCCACAAACATATCCATTCTCAATCGAGAAAATAACATAACCCACAAACAGATTCAGTTATAAAACAACGAATTTACGTTGTCACCAGGATTTTCTCCGCAGCTTGAAAACCTTGAAGAGTTTCTCTCCTGTGCCCACGGCGGTGTGTTGGGATCTGCAAACCAACTGGGATTGAACAGCATTTGAAGCAAGTTCGCAACCAAACATTGGATGACTTATAATATGGACGAATATCAAAGCAATGAGTACATAGAACTAGGACGTGTTTCATACGTCAGATTATTGGGTGGTTCTGGGTAAAGTCAGAACTGCCCCTGGAAAATACCCTCATCACATGGGATCAAAAGCCCTTTCAAAAAACAAGATTAACTCATTCGAAAATGCATTAAGTTTGTCATGCAACACATATACAACTTGCAGAATATGACATTAGATTACAACCTTCCGTTCCAATAGCATAGTCTAATTCACACACACAAGTATAGTACAAAGCATGAAAATAAGTTTAAATTAGTAGTATCTTAAGCTTGAAGTAGTAGTCCATTCTGATCTATTACAGGCAAACAAATCACAGAAAAACACAGCAAAGCTCAGCTACAGATAGATTCAACATTATTCATGAACTAGATAATAAAACTTTAATTTTCAAAAGGTTTGGTGTACATCAATATTAGTGGCGTGCTAAATACAAAGGGGAAAGCATTTTTTACAGTCATGGGCAGGAACCTGATCAGTACCAACCACTCATGCAATGTTGGAAATCGGTTAAAAGTATCAAAACAACATTAATTCAATTACATAGTCCATCCGGCTGAGACATCAAACGTGAAGGGTAGTTTCAAGGGCAAATACAGAGTAACAAATAGGATGAAAAGTAAGTTGATCACAATCTTACGCAAAACAAGTAATTAGTCACAAGAACTGGTATACTTCAGCCACTGAGAGCGATTAACTGATACAAGGAATTTACCGAATCAACAACAACAACGACTGTGAAGTAGAGCCCTATTCATACCTGTTAGTTTCCAGGAAGCTGATGAAGCGTTCGAAGCCCTATCCGCGCAGACGCCTGCAAGTCGAACCAAAAAATAAATCAGCGAACCACGGAAACGAATCGGAATCTATTACATTAACAATTCAAGCAAACAATTTTGAAAAAAAAAAAGGGTTCAGCTCGCGATAGACTTTTGATGCTGTAAATAAAAATTTAAATATTGAAATATGCGACTCTCACTGACGAGAGTCATGGCTCTTGAGATCCATGGCACCCAGAAAACCCTAGTAAGCAAGTGAAGAAAGGGGGAGGAAGGTGGAACAGTACCAGCAACCGTTTTTGGGAGGATAGCTTTGGCGGGCAAAAGTGGACACTCCATCTCCAATAAAAAAGGAATTAATTTCAGCTGAGGCTTTGCCTTACTTCTTTTGAAAAAATACAAATCCTTCATCTGAAAAACAGCCCAATAAGAACTGTACCAACCCAGGTCATTTTACAAAAATATTAGGCCCATATCTCGCAATAGGCCCTACCCAATAACACTGTGCTTGATTTTTATTTTTATTTTTATTTTTTGTTTTTAATATATATATATATCGGAAAAATATCAATTTTAGTCCCATGGTTTAGGCTCATTTTCGAGTTTGATCCCACGTTTAGTAACTCAATCAATTTCGGTCCCAAACTTTCAAATTTTAATCAAAATTGGTCCTTTAATCGGATTTCTGTTAAGTGTTAGATAATAGAAGCTTGTGAACTGTGAATCCCGAATATTTGCTCATACAATTTATTCATTATATTAATTATATTTTCAAAAGATACCTTAAACTTCTTCATTTTCTTCGACAAGGCTCCAACAACCACCGACAAACAGCCACCATCACGCCACCACCATACAATTTCCGTCCTTTCCCAACCTAGATCTGAAATCACCACTTTGACACAACCTCCGTCCTTGAGTAATGTAAATTTTATATTATTTTATTTGTTATTATTTAGATTTTTTATATTTTAGATTAGGAATTTAATTTGTTGTATCCATTCCAATCATTTTTTTGCTATCACCTTTTTTTTTTTACTATCACTTAATTGATTTTTAATGATATTAGTACTTTTAATTTATAATTTTAATATTCACTATAAATTTTATAATTTTTTTGTTATTCTAAGGTTGAGAGTGTAATTTGTTATATTATTTTCTATTATTTTTGGCAGTATCACTTAATTGATTTTTAATAATTTTGTTATTTTTTAATTTATTACTTTAATATTTAATGTGAAATGCATATTAATTTATATTATTATTTATATTTTTGTTAATTTAAGATTGTCTATTTTTTATTTTAAATTCTAGGGTATATTTTATAAATGTAAACTAAAATTGGGGTAAAATTATAATAAGTTGATAATTATATAACCGTGTGTGTTAATGTCAAGTACATCTTTTATCCATAATCTAATAGAAAATAGATCGGTGGACCAACTCTGACAAAAATTTAGAAATTTGGGACCATAATTGACTGAATCATTAAACATGGGACCAAACTTGAAAATGAGCCTCAACCATGGAACAAAAATGATATTTTCCCGTGTATATATATATATATATATATATATATATATATATATATACTAGTCATCTGTGCACACAGTCCCTATGTGCAAAAAAAAAAATAAAATTATAATCTAATTAATTATTTACAATAAATTATGATGTGATGTCAATAAAGAACAAATATGAAAAAAAATTATATAAATTTATCTATTTTAAAATTCAAATAAGAGTGTTTAACCACATTGCTGAAACATTGGTTTGTCATGAATTTATAAAACATTGGTTGTGTTTTATGGGGTTTCTTATTTTATAAATAGTTTTTTTAATAGAAATGTGAAAGAAGAAAAATGAGAATTATTAATGATGAGAGAAAAATAGATAAGATAGAAACGTGGGGAGCGGGAGTTATTACTTTTTAAATAAAATATCAATTTCAACCCTCAAATTCTCTTCTACACACTAAAAACCTAAAGGGTATATTTGGAAGATGAAAAAATTGGTCTTGCTACCTAAAAAACTGTCGTTTATGAGATAAAAACCCTCTTTGCTTTTTATATACTAGTCATTTGTGCACACAGTCCCTATGTGCAAAAAAAAATAAAATTATAATCTAATTAATTATTTATAATAAATTATGATGTGATATCAATAAAGAAGAAATATGAAAAAAAATTATATAAATTACATAAATTTATCTATTTTAAAATTCAAATAAGAGTGTTTAACCACATTGCTGAAACATTGGTTGGTCATGAATTTATAAAACGTTGGTTGTGTTTTATGGGGTTTTTTATTTTATAAATAATTTTTTTAATAGAAATGTGAAAGAAGAAAAATGAGAATTATTAGTGATGAGAGAAAAATAGATAAGATAGAAACGTAGGAGCGGGAGTTATTATTTTTTTAATAAAATATCAATTTCAACTCTCAAATTCTCTTCTACACACTAAAAACCTAAAGGGTATATTTGGAAGATGAAAAAAGTCAAAAACTGGTCTTACAATCTAAAAAACTGTGAAAATCCTCTTTGCTTTTTATATAGTATAGATAGATATAGATATAGAAGATATATATATATATATATAAGTGTGTGTGTGAATTAGGCTCAATTTTGGCGCGAAAATTGACCCCTTCCTTAGTAAAACAAATTAGGGATTGCAGTCGAATTCGATTTTGGAGACTTCGGGAAAAAGGAAGCTTCTTGTGCTTAGCATTTCAATTGCTTGAGCGAAAATGGTGACGACGCGCGCTTCAAAGCGCAGGCGCATGAGGCAGAGTGACCATGAAGGAGAAGAAAAGGACGAAAAATCACCGCGGGAACGAGGAGTGGGTGAAAATAGTGAAGAACGGATTGACAAACCGAAAGAGAATGGAAAGGAGTCTCCGGTAGTCGTCTTTGCTCATGGAGCCGGTGCTCCGTCCTCCTCTGACTGGATGATTAGGTTCTGTCCTGCTCCCACGCTTGTTCGTATATGTATTTGTCGATTATGAATATTTGAGGTTAGTTTGTTATGTTGCTTGAGGAAAATGGATTTGCAATTTTAATGGCTTTCCTGTATGCGTATTGCTGTAATTCCGTGTAATTCTGGGTGTTGAGTTGTTCTGATATGTTTCTACTGATTCACGTCAGTTGAGGTTCTTCGAACTTCAATTGGTACAATTTCCAATTTCCTAATATGTTCTGTCGAATGTTAGAAAATTTGAAAGAGTGCACAAGTGTTTGCTCGTAGTGATTGGTTGGGTGGAAGGGAGGATAAGATTATTCTGTACATTATATTGCATGTTTACTTCGTAGGATGAAGGGGGATTAGATTAATAATCCTACTTAAACTTATGTTTACCAATGTTTTTGCGAGTTCGGGATTGATGACATGACCTGGGATGATATTGGATAAAATTCATCCCATATTCCCCATGGGATGAACAATCCACCATCACATCCCACAACTCATTCCATTACTCATCAATCCATCTTATACCAACCAACAAAGTAAACATGCAATATGTGGTTTGATACTATTATTCATCTTATTTTTGAAGACTAAGTATTTGTGGTAAGACTGTGGTGAAAGTATAATGTAAAAGTTCAATTTTTATAGCTTGAATAAGGTTTCATTCTAAATTGATACTTTTTGCAGGTGGAGAGATATGTTGGCCAAGGCACTGAATGCTATTGAAGTACTAACTTTTGACTACCCTTGTGAGTACATGCTTGTACAACTTGATTTAATATATTTTTTCAATGAAGATGATTCCCAGGTATTTGGCACATAGAGTAAGTCAGTAAGTTACTGATATGTTTACCTGATTGTCAATAAGTTGGGAGATTCAAGGATTGTTAATTGAAACCTTAAGGAGATCTTAAAGCATTTCTATGCTTTAGATCAAAGAGCTCATGCGACTCTGTTGTGTTTTGTTAAACTGTTGGCAGACATTTCAGGAGGGAAGCGAAGGGCTCCTCCAAAGGCTGAAAAACTGGTTGATTTTCATTGTGACATTGTCAAAAATACCATGGCGAAGTACCCTGGGCATCCACTAGTCTTGGCTGGGAAGTCTATGGGATCAAGGTAATTGTTGATGTGCTGTCTTCACTATGAGGACCATATGGTAATCTAGAATCATCTGTATGCATTCGTTTTTGACTATCCAGGGTCAGTTGTATGGTTGCTGGAGAAAAAGATATTGCTGCTTCAGCTGTAGTTTGTCTAGGATACCCCTTAAAGGTTGGCCATTTAACAGACAGTTTTTACTATATGTGGTGGCTTCCTACCATTGCCTTTATAAGTATATGTTAATGAGGAATGTTTGTGGGATTACAGTGAAGAAATGCTTGATATTCATGACTACATGTATTTCTACTGCTCAAACTGTTAATTTGTTTTTCTGAAAATGATTTTTATGTACATGCTTCTGTTTGTGTATGACATATCCCGTCTTTTAAGCATCCTGCCTCTTAAACTGGTCTTGCAATTCTTGTTAGCTAGTTATGTGCTCTTGTTAATCGGCTATCAAATTGAAGATGCTATAAGTTTGCCAGTTTACAGTAAAGAGGTGGTATTCCCTCAAACTTTCCTCACGAGTAGTATAAAGTATAAACACGGCTTCATTCAATTAAAAGTTCACATGGATCTGACTGTATGGATCATTGAGAAGTCATCTCTTAGATCATCTAGTCACTGTGACCATTTACAAATTTTTGTAGAAATAAAATTTTGAATTTCTCTGATTATGTTTTAGGTAAATTAATGCTTACATTATAGTTATTGTGGAATATATCTCATGTTCTTTCTATCCTTCTGTCAATTATAGACGGTAAATTTTACCACCTATGAGGCTTAAAATGGTTCTGCTTCTAAAAATTTTCAAACATGAGTTTGATTCTCTCATTGTGAAGCCTTGTGCAAAATCATAAGTTATATCCTTACTTGATCTGCTTTTACCTCAGGGAATGAATGGTATGGTGCGGGATGAAACTCTACTGCAGCTTACGGTCCCTGTCATGTTTGTGCAGGTAAAAGCATTCTAAAATGTGCCCTAGTGCATGTGACGCCTGATATTGTGCATTCTTATATTTTATTATATGTTAAAGAATTCTATTCTCCCTTTATGTCTACTCGGTATCAAAGAGTAGCAAATGCTGATTACTGATCATTGTTTTAAAATTCTCAGTTCATTATTATTTTCCTATTGAAAAGACTCTGAAATCTCAATTTTGTACTTTGAAATACAATTGATATGCTGTTATTTTTCCTTGAAGGGTAGCAAAGATGGGCTCTGTCCGCTACAGCAGTTGGAAGCTGTTAGGAACAAAATGAGTTCTGTTACAGGATTGCATGTTATCGAAGGGGGCGATCACTCTTTTAAAATTGCCAAAAAGCATCTGCAATCTGCAGGATCCAGCCAAGAAGAAGAAGAAGCTCGAGCTGTTCAGGCTATTGCTACTTTTCTTTCAAGTAATCTCAAGTAGTTAGCTTTTTGAAAACCTTGTTTTGCCTTTTGTAATGTACCTATCATCTGAAGACAAGCTTCTTTCTTAAGTTTGAGAATGAATGTAAGTAGTCTTCTTGTGCAATTGTTTCCTTAAAAGTCCCATGTAAACCCTACAACACTCGCAAATCTTTTTGTTTCTTCTTTGACACTGTTATATATGCTAACAGTGGTGTTATTGCCTTTTGCTTGCCATATTCGGATGCGTGAAGGGACATCTGGAGCTTATAAATATTATCTTTAAGACGTGGGAATTTCTTCATTTTCCATTATGTTCTACTTTGAATCCCCTTTTTCCACAGGAGAAGTATATAATCTACAATTTCCGTGTTTCAAATAATGTCCATGTCTTTGTCAACATTTATACTTGGGATAATTACACCAACTTACCTTGGGGTTTGACATCATTACTCAAACTTCCCCTAAAGTTTGAGAAATTACAAAAACTTCCCCAGTAAAAGAATTTATAGTACTTATGGATCCATCCATTTTGACGATTTCATCTTTAATTTTTGATGAGTATCCTATCTTTCATAAAACATTACTCTTCAATATTTAACTTTAATTTTATGATTATAATAATATGTGTCAAGCCAAATCTTGGAATATGCAAGGGTAAGTTTTTATAATTAGTCCAAAACCCCAGGTATTTATGTTAGTGTAATCATCCCTTTATACTTTTTAGATTAAGGCAAGTGGCGTTGATCGAGAGGTAAAATCTTTGCCTCAGCTGTAATTTAGCCATAATGTTAGTGGGTAATTGAAGTTCGAGCCTGGCTCAGTCAAAACCGGTGTAATGAAGGGCCAGTGTTTTATATTTATGTGGTTGGTAGAAAATTTAGGGAGAGCGACAAATCAAATGATAAGTGTAATATACACTTGCCTTTTAATTGGTTGGGGTTCGATTGAATCGGGTTTTGATTAAAATTTCCCAACGTTAGGGGTTCGCTTGTAATTTGGATATCCTCTTCTCTTCCTTATTCTACTTATATATGCAGTTAACCCTTTTTTTTTTTTTTTTTTTTTAATCAGAAATTTAAGCGGATGATGAAAGCCCATAACAGATTGAGGACGATATAAAACAAGATAGAAAGAAATGAAATAGACAATAATTGGTCCAAAACGGCATATATCCTCTTTATGAAAAGAAAATCCAAAGTTTGATCTCAACACCTGGTGACCCCAGAATCCACAATCCCCTCACCCCATACCCAAACACACATATAAATACTTGAAGAAACACAGCCCATTTCAAGCAACAACACAGAAACTCAACAAACCTAATTCATAAACTTTCCTCTCCTTCAATACTCAAACATGGCTTCCATGCAGTGCCACAAGCCCACTGAACAACCCAATCACTGTCTCCAAAAGTCCCACTCCGCTGACAAGTGCCATGACAAGCATCAAACTGGTCATGGCGTCGGTCAGGGTCACGGACATGTGATTGGTACTCACAAAACTCACGACAAGTGCCACGACAAGCATCAGAGTGGTGGTGCTCATGCTCATGGCCATGGACATGGACATGTGATTGGCATTCACAAAACTCATGACAAGTGCCATGACAAGCATCAAGCTGGTGCTCATGGCCATGGACACGAAAACATGACTCTCACCGACAAAGTGAAGGAGGCCGTGAACTCTGTCAGCAAAATCCTCAATGGCCACGGCGCCCATGGATCTCACATCAAACCAGCGGGCCATTGCAAGCCCAAGGCTAAGAGCTTGAAAAAGAAGACTCACAAGGAGAACAAAAACAGTGACTGCAGTGACAGTGGCAGCAGCAGCAGTAGCGACAGTGAAAGTGATTGCGACAAGCCTAAGAGCAAGGTACATAACTACAAAAAATAGTCATAACCTTCGAATGGCATATTATCTATGACACATGGATACAAATACGATAAGAGTTAGTTCCTATCTTTACCACGTGAGAGGTGTGGGACAGTACTACACGACATGGCAAAATTGATAACTTTTGTAGTTTCCGTGCATTGTATAGCATATTACGCGCTAAGTGTGATCTCGCATGTGTAATATGCCATTTTTCATGCTTTAATATGCAAGTTCCCTTCTTTCTTGATTATTCACTGTGAATATATTAACCATTTCTTTTCTATTTGTGGATGCAGAACAACTGTTAAGAGAAGACCATCAATGAAATAAGGGAGAGAAGTTCATGAAATTAAGCCATATATATATAGTACTGTGTACTGGAAATGAATAAGAGAAATAAACAGAAACTCTAGTTTCTGATGTGTTTAACTTAAAGATTCCATACGTGTATTCATGATAGATTGCACTTGTGGACGTACGTTTATGTCTTTGATCTCATGAACTATGTATCCATCTGAACTATGTTTCGATTATAAAACATTTGCTTTAATAATTTATTGTACTACGTACTTTTGCTATGTTTTTTCGTATACCAAGAAATTTACCTTTTAATTAATTTCTCAGTATGAGTATCAAGTTGGACTAAAAATATAACACTTCAAAACAAGCGAGCAAGAATATAATAGACCTATATCATGGAAAATTTGCAATATGATTAATGTATGATGCCGAATGCCCGTCTTATAATTAAATTTATTTGTTAACATTGATGAGTATAAAGTGATCTGACAAAATTTATCCCGACTCAAATAATTTGATGAAGTTTCTGACGGGTATTAGATGGACAAGCCCTTTCGACATCTTTTTTTTGTTAGTGATAGGGTGTTCTCCCAGAATTTTTTTAGATCTTTTCTAATTTTACGTACAAAATTTTTAAAAATATATCGCCCCCCACCCTTTCAAATATATAGGGGAAAAAAACATGTTAATTTCGTTTCCTTTAGTAAAGAGAAAAATGTTTTTTTTGGTATACCAACTAACCCAAGTAAGCAATTTTAGCATATTTTGTTTTCCGGTAGCAAATTAAACCATTAAATGGAAAAAAATGGCAATTTCAGGGAAAATTCTAGCCCAGATCAGGTTCGGCCGAACCCCAACCAATTAGAGAGCAAGTGTGTTACACTTGCCATTTGATTGGTCACTTTCCCTAAATTTTCCACCAACCACAGAGCAAGTGTAAAACACTCGCCCCCTCATTACACCGGTTTGGCCGAGCCAGGCTCGGGCTAGAATTACCCCAATTTCAGTACAATTTTGGCCGGAAATGTAAGAACCCGCTTGAAATCCGACCCAATTGCACATCTGTCCGGGTCAATCATGCTGCGTGGCAATTTTCTCCAATGTGGCTAAACAGCTGTGAACACGTAAAAAACCAGCCTTACATGGCATGCCACATAAGCGAAGATATTCCATCTGAAATAAGGCTAAAAATAACATAATAATAAAAAAAGGGTAAATAGCTTCAATAATTACCGGACCTGAATGTTAATATTAACGGATTTCAGACATATTCATTGTTTGGACAACAGTTGGGTGTTTTCAAAGCTTTGGGGTGATGCTTCATTTTCCATAGCTGAGAAAAATAAAAAAAAATAAAACCAAAACTTACCTGAGAATTCTTGAGCACGCGTAGACGAAGTCACCGGCTACAGATTGAAGGAAGCAAGCCATATTTCCTTGGATTTTCAGTACTCCTCCTGCCGCAATGGTGAGGTTGAGGTCCGACGGTCTCCTATATGTTGCTCCTCCTATGTACCGTAAGTATACCCATACCTTTCTTGTGGATTCTCTTAAATAATGTTTGTTCCTCTCAATGTGAAAAGAGTTAGCCTTTTAAAGGTGTGAATTTTTGGTTGACATCTATTATTGAGCTTTGATTTACACAGTAGCATGGTCCCCCCTTTTAGAATTTAGATGTTTCTTTATTCTGTGTCCCACATGCACTATTGTAGATTCCATTATGTCCACGAAGTTGGTTGGTGTGCATAAATTTATTACTTTGATGTTGGTTGTATTTATCTGAATATACTTTATTGCATTTCAGATCCAGATTCTACAAGTGTCACTTTGGCCATACATTACAAGGGTACTATTGAGGACAATGCTTATGTGGGTGGTAAGCTCTGCAAACTTGACTATATTGATGTTGAGAAACTTAGTTTCCTGCAAATTGATGAGTATCTCCAAGACTTGTATACAGTGGGGAGTGTTATTAAAGTATACACTTATCTCAGAGATGGTCGTAAGAAAATAACAAAAGATGAAGATCTTAGGAAGTATGCTAGGAAATCACTGAAAAAGACTAGGGAATTTGTCTTGTTCATTGAAGTAGCAATCAATGGGAGTGAAGTTCCATATAACCATGATCTTAGAATTGGTGATGGTGGTCCTGAAAATGAGAAAGGTGTTGAGCCTGGTGAAGAAGTTAATTTGGCAGCCCCTGTTGAAGAAAACAGAGTTCCAAATGTTGCTGAAAATGTAGATAATAATGCTAGGGAATCAACACCAGACTTCTTTGCCAGGGTGGATAATAGTGATGAGTGGATTAATGAGTATATACGTAGATATCCAGGGAAATTAGGAGGAGTTGAGGACAATGTGACTGAGAAAGTTGTAGAGGATGAACAAGGGACTGATGCTGGGAATGAACAGGGTGGGGATTTGGGATTTCAAAATGAGGAATATGATGTTGGGTTTGGAAATGACAATGAGGTCTCTTTATCTGATGATGATGAGGATGAGATGTATGTTGTGTGTAGTACCCGGAACGCCGAGATACCACATCCCCGCACTATAGGCCAATCCACATACGAAATGGACAGTCCGTACATGAACTAACCTATAGCGAACGGGTGATAAGTAAAAGAAACAGGCTAGCTAGGCCTGGACTATACCCCAAAATAATACAAAACCAAGACATAAAATTTAAAGGCGGAAGCATTATGTCAATAATACATATAGGTACCATATTTGCATCGAAAGTACAAATACTAATAGATACCAACACTTATCAATACATTATCATCTCCTATATATCATACATGCAAAAGTCTCCAAATGTTAACAAAACCTGTAACATACTAACTCGGGATATGACAAAAGCAATATCATGGAAATGTATGAAGTACTAGACCCAGCTGGACGACAAGACACGACTCTGACTCCCGCCTAGCACACGATCGCGACAACCTGAAAGGTGGGGAGTCAGTCCATGGAAGACTGAGTGAGGGGCATAAATATATATATTGGCGCAATTAACATGCAAGTTATAACCTCGGGTAAGGTTTTATAGTTAAAGTAATATAAGTTCATAATAACATAGAACTCGCCCGAGATTACAACTATCCATATTAAATACTTTAATCACTTTCATGCGTTCAATACGTGCAATGCGTGGCCCGGCGAGTGAGGGCAATTCTCCAACCTTACTCCAACTGTGTACAATACATGCATGCTTTGTTAATCAATAGGTGATCATGCAATTCAATTATGGTACAATTGTGCGTATTGTATTTAAGCTAGACAATCAATCAGTGCAATCATGACAATAACCCGAGGACAATCTGTGGTGCCAGACCCGTCCCCAATCTCCTTCTCCCTCCGGTTGATGGTGGGATTGCAAGGCCCCACCATCCAATCTCATTGAGCAGAGGGTACATGAATCCCTAAACCCGGGACTCCTTCCTCCACTAATCTCCTAGCTGATTCAGGGGTCATCCCAATGTGGTGAGGATAGCGTTCAAGTTACCTGTCAGCCCCTGCTTTCCTGGTTGGTTCAAACCACTACCCTCGGGCCCAACGTAAACATGCTTTACTCGCTAAAACACGATCAATCATTCAATCACGATACATGACTTACTTTTCATGAACATGGCTTGTTTGCAATTGTTATAAGTTTTGAAATCACTATAAATAAATATATATACCTTTTGGCTTGAAATTCCACATAATGGTTATACGGGTTCTATATAACTAGCAATTAAATCTCACCTTTACCGACAAAATACGAGTAGGATATGGCCTATGGGGCTTGCTCCTCGTCCCGGTGAAGCTGGTCTTTGAATGAAAGAAATGGAGAAGATAGATGATGATGATGACTAAACTTCAAAGCTTGGAACTTTTCTTGGAATCTTGATGAAAAATGAGTAAAATTCTTTCTTCTTCCTTGAGGTTTTGGTTCGGTAAGAGAAGGGAGCAAATGATCGATGATCTTGGGTGAGAAATGATCAAGGAAGCTTGAAGAAATGATATACCGTGATTCATCCATTTTTGAAATGTGTGAATTGCTCAAATTGCAATTTAATCCCTCAAGAATTTAAGTCATGCAATCAATAATAAATGGTTTGTTAATTGATCAATTAAGTCCTTGGAAAAGTTATGCAATTTGGTCCCTAGATTTAAAAGAATGAACATATAGGGACAATTTCGTAATTAAATCACTTTCGGTAAATGTTTCACGTAATAAATATTTTTCTGAGTTATGGAATAATTTTTCCAAATAATAGGATTCTATATAATTTCATGAAAGTGTACTAAAATTTAGTTTATAAAATTATAATGAAACGTAAGAAATTAGTTAATGAAAATCGGGGCGTTACAATTCTCCCCCCCTTAAAAGGACCTGGTCCCCAGGTCCACTGTCAAGTTCCGAATGATGCACAAGCCATAAGAGAACCCCGTCTCTTAAACAAGAATGAAAGAACCTCGTCTTTCAGCAAGACATGAGAAAACCCCGTTTCTCGGCAAGAAATGAGAGAGCCCCGTCTCTCAACAAGAAAGGAGAGAACCCCGTCTCTCAACATGCACGAAAGTAATTCAAGGAAAAAGATGGTGGCATAATTACATACATGTCATATAAACAAGTAAACCATGTTAATCACATAAGTACCATTCATAATTAACTAATTTGCAACTGGCAAAAAATTAAATACAATAATAATAAAATCCATAATGCACGTGATATGCATGGTTAGGTGTACCATTCAACGTTGGTTGTGTCATACATATAATTGGTACCTTCTTCTTCCCTGATCGGATTCACATTTGCAATTTGCATCCCCCTCTCTAGAACACATTCCCGGGCCCTAACAAGTCGTCTTTCATCCCTAGTAGACTTCCCTCGTCGCTTAGAGCATGAGTCTATTTGATGCTCGTCGCTTCCACAGTACAGGCATAATCCCAACCGTCTTCTACAGCCCTCGTAAGTATGGTTGTCACGTCCACAATAGTTGCAAAGAAGCTTCCTTGAAGATGTTGTTAAATCTGAAATACTTGAAGCTCCTGAACTCGATCCAAGTGATTGTTTCTTTTTTTTTCGAGATCTTTCTTGAGGTGCCGGGGTATGATAAGGGATAGGCTGCTTTTCTTTGTTGAAGTTTTGTCCTAATTTTGAACCTGAAGCTTGCCCGGATTGAGGATTAGACTTTCTTGCCTCCAACGAGGTGACGTCTCGAACTTTCTCTTGGGAGTCACCTGGAACCAACTCCCACACTCTTTTGATTTTCCTAAGCTGTGACTCGGAGGGATCCTTATTTCCTTTAAAGGATCTTGAGGATGGTTGGTTTTGAAATTCCCTAAACGCTATTGAAATTTGGCCTGGCTGTGGAGATGAAGCTAATGGTACTGAGGAACATACTCTCTTATCTTCTGATCAACCAAACAAACCAAGGAATCGAAAAACTCCTGAGGTTGAACCGTAGGGGGTAAATGCGGGGAAACCCTAGGCACTCGTTCACGATGAGGGTGACCTTGAGACATCCTGTAATCAAGACACTAGATATGTATGTTGAATTAATATGTCAATGCACGTGCACACTTGGAAGTAATACATTCAACACATTAAGATAATTAGGCTCTATCGGGAAAGCACAAATAATATAAAATTTTAAAACTTAAAGTAACGTATGATGCACGTGCTCATGGATGCATTGAACCTGTCACCGTAGTAATGGAAAGATTTATCTCGGCACGTAACTCCTTATTTTTGAATTATAAACTTGTCTGGAACCGTTAATCATTTCTTGTTTTTCCTACGGTCTTCAAATCCTCAGAATTTCCTAGCCTCAACTTAGACATTCCTACAGCTTGAAATTACGATTTCTTGAACCTGAAGTCTTCTATGCTCATGGAATTAGCATCCTGTCCTTTCTTTAATGATCACTCTCCAATTGTTGCCCGAGTCTTCTTTATGATTGTTACTTTGATCAAAACTTCCTTGGTTTACTCTTTAGGAATTCGAATAATTAACTGAACTCCCCTTCCATTTATTTATACTTGATCACCCGAAATCCACCCAGCAACTCTTTGCCTTTCTTTATCGTTTCCATTTGTTGCTTCACGTGTTTTAACATGACCTCACAACACGACAATTCAGTTTGGATCTAGAAAATGTCCCAACTAAATAAAACCTTTAGTATAATTGTCTTCCAAACTTTATACCCACTGGAGTGCTAAACTTTCTTTATTCCTTATTTAATCAACTCCCAAGTCATTCTATTTTCCATATCTTCCCTTGTTTCATTTTCACAAAAGTTAAACTTGGTTGCCTCTTACCATAACTACCTCCTTGACCAAATTTCTTGCATTAACTTGTGTAATTATATGATTTCCCAAACCAGAACCTTTAAATTCAAATTCTGCTCCACTTATGGAATTAATTTCCTGACTCCCCTTGAAAATCAATCTCCAACTACTACCCCGATTTATCAAGGTGCCACTGTGACTGAAATCCTTTAAATCTAATCTTTATGAAATGAATAGTTTGTAGAACTTGTCTTCTTACTTGCCTTACGCCTTGAACATATAATTTCCTTTCCTTCGTTCTTCATCCTTTACCGTTTTCATTTGTTGCAATGGCTCCACATTTCCTACTTTGCGCGATCTATAAGATAGTTCGACTTGTTTCTGGAAAAATGAGCTCAATCCACCTGATTTTAGAATCTCTAGCATCCTAGTCTTACCATGAATGAATCATCCGATTCTACTAGCTCGATTTGAATTATTAGAATTATTTTCTTCTCTTGCTTGAATTTTGCTTCCACTAACTGAGTTCCTTACTTGGTCACACTTCCGACTCTTGAATAATTAGTACCCCGAGTGCCCCTTCACCTTGCCCTCGAATAGAATAAACTCCCTTGCTCGGTTGATACACCCCACTTGGTAACACAAGTTCCCATAGTTGATTTCTTTCATTCCAAATCTTATTCTTTTAAATCATGACCCGATAGAAGGAGTCAATAGCCCTTAATTCGCGTATGAGTTTCCCAACTCGTTTCTAACCCTTCCAAGCTAAAGAAGTAATACTTGTAGTATACTGAGATTATCATAAAAGTTGACCGTGGTTTGATATCACTTCTGTGACCTGTAACTCCAAACTTCCTTTGAAATTAAATGCATGTGGGTGAGACATGCTCATGTCACACAATTGTCACATAATTAATGCACACAACAAGAATTTAATATAAAATGCAACAAGTAATTTATCAATTTTTATTATAAAACACGTTGAGCACATAATTTCAAACAATTCAAAATCAATTAATTAATAATTAATAACAGCAATCAATGCAAGGTACAGATTATCAAGTAATTTAATTAATTCAAAGAATTCAAATAGATTCAAATAATATGCAAGACTCTCAACTACCAATTAATTCCTATGCCGTTCGACCTAGACTTGACACGACACGACACTAGAACCTCGGTTTTGCAACCGGGCTCTGATACCACCTAAGATGTAGTACCCGGAACGCCGAGATACCACACCCCCGCACTATAGGCCAATCCACATACGAAATGGACAGTCCGTACATGAACTAACCTATAGCGAACGGGTGACAAGTAAAAGAAACAGGCTAGCTAGGCGGGACTATTCCCCAAAATAATACAAAACCAAGTCATAAAATTTAAAGGCGAAAGCATTATGTCAATAATACATATAGGTACCATATTTGCATCGAAAGTACAAATACTAATAGATACCAACACTTATCAATACATTATCATTTCCTATATATCATACATGCAAAAGTCTCCAAATGTTAACAAAACCTGTAACATACTAACTCGGGATATGACAAAAGCAATATCATGGAAATGTATGAAGTACTAGACCCAGCTGGACGACAAGACACAACTCTGACTCCCGCCTAGCACACGACCGCGACAACCTGAAAGGTGGGGCGTCAGTCCATGGAAGACTGAGTGAGGGGCATAAATATATATATTGGCACAATTAACATGCAAGTTATAACCTCGGGTAAGGTTTTATAGTTAAAGTAATATAAGTTCATAATAACATAGAACTAGCCCGAGATTACAACTATCCATATTAAATACTTTAATCACTTTCATGTGTTCAATACGTGCAATGCGTGGCCCGGCGAGTGAGGGCAATTCTCCAACCTTACTCCAACTGTGTACAATACATACATGCTTTGTTAATCAATAGGTGATCATACAATTCAATTATCGTGCAATTGTGCGTATTGTATTCAAGCTAGACAATCAATCAGTGCAATCATGACAATAACCCGACAATCTGTGGTGCCAGACCCATCCCCAGTCTCCTTCTCCCTCCGGTTGATGGTGGGATTGCAAGGCCCCACCATCCAATCTCATTGAGCAGAGGGTACATGAATCCCTAAGCCCGGAACTCCTTCCTCCACTAATCTCCTAGCGGATTCAGGGGTCATCCCAATGTGGTGAGAATAGCGTTCGAGTTACTCGTCAGCCCCTGCTTTCCCGGTTGGCTCAAACCACTACCCTTGGGCCCAACGTAAACATGCTTTACTCGCTAAAACACGATCAATCATTCAATCACGATACATGACTTGCTTTTCATGAACATGGCTTGTTTGCAATTGTTATAAGTTTTGAAATGTATATAAATAAATATATATACCTTTTGGCTTGAAATTCCACATAATGGTTATACGGGTTCTATATAACTAGCAATTAAATCTCACCTTTACCGATAAAATACGAGTAGGATATGGCCTACGGGGCTTGCTCCTCGTCCCGGTGAAACTGGTCTTTAAATGAAAGAAATAGAGAAGATAGATGTTGATGATGACTAAACTTCAAAACTTGGAACTTTTCTTGGAATCTTGATGAAAAATGAGTAAAATTCTTTCTTCTTCCTTGAGGTTTTGGTTCGGTAAGAGAAGGGAGCAAATGATCGATGATCTTGGGTGAGAAATGATCAAGGAAGCTTGAAGAAATGATATACCGTGATTCATCCATTTTTGAAATGTGTGAATTGCTCAAATTGCAATTTAATCCCACAAGAATTTAAGTCATGCCATCAAGAATAAATGGTTTGTTAATTGATCAATTAAGTCCTTGGAAAAGTTATGCAATTTGGTCCCTAGATTTAAAAGAATGAACATATAGGGACAATTTCGTAATTAAATAGCTTTCGTTAAATGTTTCACGTAATAAATATTTTTCTGAGTTATGGAATAATTTTTCCAAATAATAGGATTCTATATAATTTCATGAAAGTGTACTAAAATTTAGTTTATAAAATTATAATGAAACGTAAGAAATTAGATAATGAAAATCGGGGCGTTACATTGTGTCTGATGATATGGTGGAAAATGATGACCTTCTTTATGAAGAAAGTGTAACTGAAAAGCTTGAACCCAAATTTACTTTACATAAGAATTTGGAAAATGGTGACAATATTTGCTGGTTTACATTTGAAGATAGCATTGATAATGATATGGAAGGTGATATTTCTGATGTAGATGATGTGGATTGGGAGGTTCCTGAAAATGCACCATCATCCTCTGGTGATGATGTTGATGCTGATTTTTCAGACAATATGTCTGAAAATGTTGAAGTTGGTGAGGTTGATGATCTTGAGGAGGGGGAGGTGGCAGATAGTGTTAGTGAGGAGGATGATGATGTAGTAGGGAGTGATGATGATGATCTTGACCTGAATAGAGTGTCTGATGAGGAGGGACATGTTGATTGCTTTCCAGCCTTCAATGAAAACAACAAATTTGATCCTGTTTTTGATATTGGTCAAACATTTGCCAATAATTTTTTTTTCAAAATGGCAGTGAGTTCCCTTGCAATAAAAACAAGAAGATCACTTCCTTGTACCAGGTCTGATAGCAAAAGAGTCTATGTGTTAGGTGTTCCGTTGCAGGGTGTCCATTCAAGATGAATGCTATAAAAGTGACTGACTCCACATATGAGAATGAGCAAGCATTTGTTATCAAAGAGTTGTGCTTAACACACACCTGTCAAGAGGGTTATAATGTGAGGAATGTGAAAACTCAGGAGCTTGCAGAGAGGTACATTGCCTGGTTCAAGTCTGATCCTAAAAGAAAACCAAAAAGCTTTAAAACAGATGTTGAAACTGAGCACTGTTACAGATGACCAAGCAATTAGAGCAAAGAGCTTGGCAAATAAGATGCTTTAAGGGGATCCTGACCTCCAGTATACAAAGCTATGAGATTATGCTGATGAGCTAAGGAAGACCAATCCTGATTCAACAGTAATTTTGGGTATAGAAGACAGAGATGTGGACCTTAGATTTTCAAAGTTCTATGTCTGCTTGAATACTATGAAAGTTGGGTTCCAATATTGCAGGCTAGTGATAGGGGTGGATGGATGCCATCTGAAGGGTCCACACAGTAAAATTCTCCTTACTGTAGTTGGTGTGGATCCTAACAATTCAAATTTCCCAATAGCTTATGCAGTGGTGTTATCTGAAACAAAAGACAATTGGACATGGTTTTTCTCAATACTGAAAGCTGATCTGGGCTTGCAGAATGGGGAAGGGATAACCTTTATATCAGACAAGCAAAAAGGTTTGATTTATGCCCTTCTAGAGGTGTTCCCTGCAGCTGAGCATAGATTCTGTGTTAGGCACATGATCATAAACATGAACAGCGCTGGTCACAAGGGTGTTGCATTAACCAACTCTATTTGGAAAGCAACAAAAGCATCCACAGTGAGAGACTTTAAAAATGCAATGAGGTTCATAAGATCCCAATTCAGTGAGGCAGCTGATTGGTTGAGTGACAAACGACCCCATGAATGGGCTAAGAGTCATTTTTTAGAAGTCCCCAAGTGTGACATATTGCTCAATAACTGCTGTGAGACATTTAATAGTACAATTCTTGAAGCAAGATCTAAACCAATAATCACAATGCTTGAATGGATAAGGTAACTTGTAATTCTAGTATAATTACAGTGATATTTTGAGCATTCAATATTAACTAATGAATAATAGTAATTTCCTGACTTTTTTTTGCAGGGAACATTTGATGAAAACTTTTCATAAGAATAAAGAAGAGGCAGAAGCGTGGGAAGGTATACCTTTTGTGTATTATTTGGTATACATTTCTTGGATTCATGTATGATAAGAGTGAAATTCCTCTTGTTTTCAGGTATTGTCTGTCCCACAATTGCTAAAATCATTGAAAGGCATGGAAAGAAGGTTGGAGGGTGTAGACCAATAAAAGCATCAAAATCCCGTTTTCAAATACAATGCAATGATGGTACACAATATGCTGTTGATTTGGCTGCCAAAACATGTAGCTGCAGGAAGTGGCAACTAACTGGAATTCCTTCCAAATACAGTTTAAGTGTCATTTTCAATGACAAACTTGATGAGATGGATTATGTTGCAGAATGCTACCATGTTAGTACATACAAGAATGTGTATGCTGAAATCATCATGCCTATAAGCAACCATCAGTTATGGGGTACAACAATTTTCATACCCTCCCTGCCACCCAACTTTGGAAGAAAGTCAGGTAGACCAGCAATGCTCAGGAAAAGGGGGTGTACATGAGGTTCCAGTCAGAAGAAAAAGAAAGGTCACAAGGGTCCAGTAATAAGAAAACTAAGAAGATTTCAAAAGACCATACATTGTGGCCATTGTGGTCAACCTGGCCACAATGCATTATTTTGCCCAGACCTCCCCCCTAGTGCCAAGGAAAAGCTGGAAAATTTGAAGATGAGGGCATATAACTATCTTGACTAAAATATTGTCTTTATTTTGGAGGTTTCTTATTAAAGTTGGCTATAATATTCAGGCAATAGGCCAAACTTCAAATGCTGCTGATGTTGATGATCCAATTTCCCATACTGTAGATGATTCTAGTATCTCTGCAGATAACAACCTGGTAATTGATGATCCAATTAGTTGTTATATCTGCATGTTGTTATTAATTAGTTTAATTCATTTTTCTATTTTTTGCAAAATCAGACAATGCAAGACATTCTGCCACCTCTAAATGATGATGCACCAAATTTGGAACAAGAAGAGCCTCCAATTCAGGCCTTTAATGCTGAAACAACTGGTATAGATGAGCCAAGAATTCTAGGGCCCTCTATGTTCCAGCAACTAAAAATGAGCAACCCAAGTTTGCAAAGTCCAGTTTGCGCAACAACACTAACTGCAAATCAGATTGCAAATATTGGCAGGGACTATATTGCTGGGAGGACGAAGAGGACTTTGGGACTGAGAAAGCTAAAGCTAAGAGTGCCTCCAACAATGACTCAGGAATATGTTCAATTGTCCCAACAAAGTGTTGCTAGCCCATGATTGAAAAGACCATATTTGTTCAACATGGAAAGAAATTCTTGGACTTGTCTAGAAAAGGGAGTGGTGCAGGTGCTTCTTGAACATATACATGTCAGTGTGCTAGGATAGTAAAACTTTAGCTACTGTGGCAATGTTAGTCATTTTGGCCTATTTTTTAGGCAGAAAACAATTACTTTTGGATGATGAATGCTAGTTGGTTGCCTTTTGTGTATCAAGAATGCCGCCATTTTGGCTTTTTGGATGATGAATGCTACTCTTTATGCTTTTGTGTGTTAAGAACTTTGATTCGAATTTAATTGTCAGTGCTAGTATGTGTATATTCTTTTCTTACTCTCTGATACTTTTTTTGAGATGAAGTTAAAATACTTTTTAGAACTTTGGTGATATCAATTTGCAGTCTACATACACCAACAAAAATGACCAATACACAATACGGGAAACTTTATCTAACAATACTTAAATATCATTAGTACAACAGTTTTACATGAACTACTGGCAACACTAATACATAACAAGAACACTTGTTATGTACACAGCAAAACATAACCGTTTTTAGCTGGCATTTGCTTCACATGACAAAAAAAAAAAAAAAAAAACAATGAGAAAAGTGATGAACACCAACGAGTTAAATAGCCACATCTTTAAGCTCCTTATTTTTTCCTCTTTCACTGCAATCACTTCTTCCAACTCATTGATTTTCTCCGGCTTCTTCTCCATCACTGCGATGTCACCTTCTAGTAACTCAATTCTCTTCATTTTGGACTCCATTACCTCTAGATCAGCCTGCAGCTTGTTGATTTTATTGAGTAATCCAGGTATAATAACCTTCGACCTATCACAAATCTCTCCATCTAGCCATTGAAAAAATTTACACTTCTGGATGAATTTTTTGACCAACAACACTAATTAGTATCTAATTAATCAAGAATTTTGAGTTTTGTTCCAGTTATGCAAGACTCAAACAAAAAATTTTTGCACCGTAAATCCAAGAAAAAATGAAAACAAAAGGCAGCACAACGTACCATTTGGGAGCAACCATAAAAACGCCTTCCTAGGTTGCTGGGTTTCCATGAAGTCTCACAACAGCGATCCTTCCACAAAAACAGAACATGGTTGACGCATTGCTCACAAACTCCGAAGGTTGCTCCGAAGAAGGATTTGATGATGACCCAGTTGTTGCCATTGTCAATTAATTTCAGTTGGGTTCGACTCTTTCTGAAATTTTCGGAGGAGCACAGCTCGAAATTAGAAGTTTTTGGGGAAATAGGGTTCGAAATCAAGGTCAATATGGTGTCTAGGTGAAAAGGGCATTTGTTCATGTTTATTTTACAACAATAATAATTTATGAGAAAATTAAAAAATAAGGGTTTGATTGGTTTTGGGGGGGGGGGGGGGGGAGGGAATTTCCCCCCAAAATTGGCACATGTGGCGGCTGATGTGGACAAAAATAAGACATAGCAAGGCAATTTCGGCCATCTGTGTCCATGTGTCCTAGTTTTTGCCACTTGGAAAACCATGCTTGTTTACCGGTGGTGCTATGTCATTTCCGGCCAAAATTGTACTGAAATTGCCATTTTTTCCATTTAATGGTTTAATTTGCTACCAAAAAACAAAATATGCTAAAATTGCTTACTTGGGTTAGTTGGTATACCAAAAAAATATTTTCCTCCTTTAGTAAAAACTCAAGTTCCGTCCCTCGACAAGACATAAATCTTGATGTCACTTTCGACGATAAAAAGGACTACAAATCTATATGTATCCATACTATTATATATTTGACAGTAGAATTAGGGTTTTTCTCTTTTTCTCCTTTCTCTTTAAAAGTCATCTTTTCTTCATAAATATCCTTCAAATTTAGATCTTTGTTTTGTTTTTCAATGAGTGAGATCTGGATCTCTTGATCTGTGTTTTTTCGTTTATTTCTCTTTTTTTTTTTTGGTTGTTCCTCTCGTATGAGAGTAGTTTTTTCTCTTATATGAGAGCTGTTATTCCCTCGAATGAGAGCTGTTTTTATTTTCTTCTTCTTTTTATTGTAGGGTGGTCCTCCCGGTGCTACAAATATCCGCTTCTTTTGTCACGTATGGATGACTGCCTTTACTTGAAGATCAAATCAGAAGGAGACACGCTTGATCACAAGTCGACCTGTATGACTCGATCTTTAACAACTAAAGATTCTGCAAGTGCTGAGAATCTGGTGGTGGCGTTGCTATTAGGTTTGAGTAAAAATGTCTCATTTGTTAGCTATATTCTCACGGTTTTTATAAGTATTAGTTCTAATTTGGAGAGCTTCTGTTCTATTAGACTTGGAACAAGTATGATTGCTCACAAATTTGTTAGAATTGCGGTCTCGAGCCTGCGTTATTTTTTTCATTGTTCCTTAGTAATTTTTAATTCTGATTGATTTAGTAAATTTCTCCTCCAATATTTAATTTTTATTGTGCAATTTTGATTGAATTGGAATTTTCTGATTTTTTTGAGATTTTTATTTAAAACTAAAAATTATGATTGGTTGATAATTATTAAATTTATTTATTAGTTTTATATATCCCTTGATTTATGTAAGTTGACTTCAATTAAATTTCAATTTAAGGTAAAATTTGAATGCGTATATTTAGGAAAATATATTTCAATTTAAATTCAAACACAATACATGTAATTAATGACACCACCCAATTTTCAAATAAAGTTCATAAAATTTAATATTTATATCTCCTTTTTTGAAATCTTTTCATTCTAATAAAAAAGTTTATTGATTGATATTATTAACAAATTTATTATCTAAGAAAAACTTTAAATATTTATAGGTGGAGATAGTTGTATTTAATTAAAATTGAATAATATTTTCATTGATTGTTTGTTTTACTTATGGAAATTAACCAAAATTATATAAGGATATTAATACTAAAACCCTACAATTATTTTTGGTGTTATTATTCTTATACAATTGTGAGCGACTTTATGCTTAATTTGTGGTTTTTAGACAAGCTTTCATCATTTTCCTCTACATTTTTGAAGGTTTGAACAATATTCATGTTTCAATTGTTTTTACTACTTATTAATTTGCAGATTTTTCTACTTACATGATACTATCAATAATACATATTTTGGTGATGGTAAGGTTTCGATCATATATATTCGCACATGACATGATTGTTCTCTGATTATACAACTATTTAGTAATTTTTCAATGCTCACAACAATATGTGGTTTTTCATCAACTATGATTCCATCAATTTTTATGTAAAATATTTTATTTTTCTTTCATGATAATAGTTTAAACGTTGTTATTTTTTTATTTAATTTACGATGGATATCAATTCTCTTAAATTAATAACGGTAACTTTTCATTTTTCGTTTCAGACAACGAGATTATTCATCCTATATAATTATGCATTTGTTTGGTGAGTTTTCATTACAATCAATTTACATTTCTTATTCCCTCATTTTATTATTATTTTATATTTTATAGTTCTTTCATTAAGTAGTATTCCTTTCTTTCAATAAATTACTTTTCTATATTTATATTTTTTTCATTAATATTTTATAGTCTCTAATTCTTTTTATTAAATTAATAATTATTCTTGTATTATATCAATAATATAATTTCAATGTTTTTTTAAGTGACATGAGTATTCATTATTTCCAGTTATGTATTCATTTTTTTATACTTTTTAATTTCTCATCAACCCTCTATATTATCTCCAACATTTAAGTAAGTGTTATTTTTAAATTTTTTCCCCTATTCATTCAAATTCATTATGTGTTATATGTTATTTTATTCTCATCGATATTCTATTGTCTCTTATTCTTTTTATTTTGAAATTTATAGCTGAATATTGAATTTATTATTCCACTTTTATTTAGTTCCTTCGTTGCCTTATTTTGATTATTTTTATTGGACTCTACATGGGAGTTAATTTACTAAATATTTTATCATAAATATGGTTATTTTTGTATATATATATATATAACTGAATACTGAGTTTATTTTAATTCTTTTTATTTTATTTTATATATTGTGTTGAAATAATGTATATATTACTTTAATTTGAATAATATTTTATGCAAATCTTTCTAGATTTTTTCCTATCAACCATCAAATTTTGCTTTAATTCTTGCTTATTTTATTTGTTTAATCTTATTATTTACTGTCTTCTTTCTTTCAAAAATTTTATTTCTCTTCATTTACTAATGAATTTTTATGTTCTTTTTTTAATTTTCTTTATTTTACTATGCTATATTCCCTATTTTTATATCGATTTGTTTAATTTTGACGGATGTTTTTTTAATTTTATTGTAATATATGTATGCTTTTTTGTCAGGTCACTTTATACTCATCAGTACTATGAGTAACAAGTTGATGAACTAAAATTCGAATACTTTAAGACAAGCGAGTAAGAATAGCTTTATATCATGGAAAGATTGCAATATGTCTAATGTATGATGCGGCATGCATCGAATAATACCATTACCAAAACTTAAAAAAGTTACTTTCTAATATGACAAATAAATTTTGTCCAAATTAAAAGGCTAACTTTGAAAGCATATTTTGCCTTTTGTAATGTGCCTTTAGCACATATCATCTGAAGGCACTTCTTTCATAAGTTTCATAATGAATGTAAGTAGTAGTCTTATGCAACTGTTTCCTTAAAACAAGTCCTATCTGTAGCACCTCGGAGTGTAGAGCATTACATTCTCTGCACCATAACCCGACACGTGTAACGAAATAGAGACTCCGCACACGCATCAAACAGCGACGAACGGGTGATAAACAAAATCACAACTAAGTTAGGCGGTCTAGACCCTAATTCAGAGTGCGCACCAAAATCAAAACATATGCGGAAGCAACAGGATCATCAAACATACATATAACATCCAACTAAGTCAAATTGATTACATAATATACAAGCATGCCCACCCCGAGCCAAATAAATCATACAAGTTTATGATTTCAGAATCTTATACATATTCATACTTATACATAATACCAAAACAGATAAGTAAAGATGCAGTATGCAAAAGACTCGAACTCAGAGTCGAACAACTCAAAAGAAAACCACTGCCCTAGCTCGAACCGAACCCTGCATCTGCAAACTCAAGAAACAAAGGGCGAAAAGAAGACAATGAGGAGGGGTCAGTCCTAAAGACTGGTGAGGTGGTTAACACACTTGCACCTACATATACATAAAGCAGAGCATATTCAAATTCATAAAATCTCATGAACCGGGGCGTGGTTTTTGCAATCTAAAACATTTTATCTCATGATAATAGATATAGAAAAAGGTTAAGGCCAAAGGCCAAAATCACCAAATTTTATAAATTAGGAATCCATTCCCGTTTCACGAACCAAGTTTAGAATCTAAATCACACAACTCGACGAGTACGAGCTTCAAACCGCCTAACTCCGTTCATATCAAAATTCAGAATCAAAATTCAAACGGAAAACACAATTCAAACACACATACCTCTTCTCCGGGTGATGGAAGGGTGGATCCTACCCTAACCATCGTCATACTGTATGAGTCGTGAGTTTCATGATGCTCACGCCTAAGGATTCTATCCCCCACAAAACCTCCTAGTGAGTTCCGACTTGATCCTTTAAGTGAAGATCATACTCGGGAGTAACCCGATGACCCAACACCGTCCCGGGGCTCATTTGCACAAATATTCAGGGCCCAGTTCAAATTGTTCGAAAATTCAAAGTTCAAAAGTTCTAAATTTCAAAATCAGACTTATTTTTCAAAGTCATAACTCGCTAGTTTCAAAGACACACACACACACACCAACTCTTTTTCAAAACAAACAAACGAAAATATAACTTACGTATGCATAAAAGTGTTTTTCAAAGGTTTCATAACAAACGGGCCAATTTCCACAAAATACATACCAAACACGTATCTATCTATCTATCTATATATATATATATATATATATATATATAGATAAGTTGCATGCAGGCTTCAAAATTCATGTAGGGTTATAGGTCGTATTAACTAAAAGAAAGAAAACCTCACATTGTCGAACAAACTGAACGGAAACAAATCAAATCATACCTAAAGGACCACCTCTTTACCCTTGGAACGAACCTCTGAACAAGATAAAGGATAAAAGACATACTTTGACTCAATATGAACCATGAATTCAAGAAATGGATCAAAACCTAACTATTCACCTTCATACTCATATCATGCTCAATATTTCATGAAAATCAGCAAAATAGCACTTACAAGAAAGCCAAGAAGATGGAGAACAAGAATACATTCATACCTTTTGAATCGTAGAAGAGATGACGAAGGAACGAGCTCAAAATCGAGGAGGATGAATAGTGGCGGGTCTCTCTCTCTTTCCTCCCATTTCTGTTGCTTCTCTCTCTTCTTACTTGTTGAGTCTAAAAATGGGAGGGCAAGGGTTGGTTAGAGGGTTTAACTAGGGTTAATTAGGCTCAAGAATCAAGTCATTTGTTTAAGAAACGAAGGAGTTATGGCCAAAACCGTAAAAGGTGGCAGTCACGCGTGGGGTTCACGTTTCGGGTGAAATTCGGGGGTTCAAACGGGCTTAGAAAAATACAAGGATAGGTTTCTTAGCTCTGTATCTTCGTTATGAGTTCAGAGCCACTTCCAAAATTCAAATTTGAATTCCCGAGCTCAAGTTACGCCTTCCGGAACCCAAGGTGCGCTAAAACGAGTTAGGCCCTCGAGTCCCTAATAAATAAAACGGTTTCAAAACCGTAACAAACGAACTTAAAAACCTAAAACGAGCATGTAAACATGTTCATAACACATATAATTCATGCATATCACGTATTCACAAAAATTAGAATCGAAAACGGGTTCAAACGGATTAAAAATGGGGCAAAGTTATTCAAATATTCAAACATAGACTTAACAATTAATTCAAATAAATTCAAGAATATCAATTAAACAATATAATAAACATATAATTACATAATTAAATAATTTAAAATCTCAAATAACACACCCGAACGATATACCTGTACGGCCGGACGAGCGGGATGTTACAAACTTCCCTCCTTCAAAAGGACCTGTCCTTAGGGTCTAAGGCAGGGTCTTGATCAACTCTGGAGCTAAACTCAACTCCATGCTTCCGCCATGCCACTCTGATCTAGGTAAGCTAAAGACTCCTCGGGATATCACTTCCTTAATTAAAGAATAAGGGAGACTTCTCATATCCCGGTAACTCGGTGGCATTTGCCGAATCCGAGTGAATCCCCTTGCAAGAGATACTTCCTAGAAGTCTCGATTTCTCACTTCGACTCTAGGGGTCTTCTCTTCGAACCACAAAACACTCGAAACCTTGTCGAACAACCTTGCTAAGAGAAAATAGGTCAACTCGTTGAACGAGCACCCATTCAATTTCTCATGAGATCTCCTTAGCCTTAGCAAACCGGACATAAAGTCCTCAGCCATTTGCTCCCATTTCCAAATAGAACTCGGAAGTAGTTGGAGAAACCTACCGGTTCTCGATGCACGGTCTTCAACTGATGGAGCTTTAGACATTGCTACACGAAATTTGTAACTTCTCTTCTCACGCCAAAACACCTTACCGGTTCTTCAAGTCTTCGAACAAACTTGAACCAAGAATGGGGTAAGTCTGGTGACCTTGCATTTCTTGAGACATAGGCTACACTCTTCTGCTAGCAACACACAGCCAAAGCCTTCCTTTGTGCCTCGATTGTAACGTAGTAGCCTTGAGTACCCTCGGTAGGCTAAAGCCGATGCCAAAGGCAACTCACTTCAACCTCCTCTTTGCATTCTGAAATCGTGCCTCTTCCTTGTCAAATGAATCAATGGTTTGGCAATCTTAATTAAGGGAAAGAATTGTCTAATATACCCCGTTAACACAAGAGACTTTTTACTCTGAGGCAATTCTAGGTTCTTCTACCCGGATGCGTAGTCGGTTATACCCTTGTTAAAACCCAAACTTGGCGCATCCACGGAACTCTGGAGAAGAACGAACAACTCTCGAAGCGAGCAAAGGATATTTATCATCCACAGTTAACCTGTGTAGCTCACGGTAGTCGATATTCACCCTAAAGTCCCATTTCTTCTTCTAAGATAGGACTTAAGCACCCCACGAAGAAGTACTCGAATGGATGAAACCACCTTCTAAGAGCTTATCAAACTATGCCTTCAATTGCAACAACCATGCTAGAGCCATCTGGTAGGGAATCTTCGACAAAGTTCACTTCCGGGATAAAGATCGCGACAACCTCAACGTCCCTATTAGGTGGTAACAAATTCCAACCTTCAAGGAATCATCGAGAAAGTCTTTCTACGATCCTCGTCTCCTCGAGCTTGACTCGACGCTTCGGTTAACCCAAAGGTGAGCCACATAGCTCATCGTGCTGTCCCGGATTAAAAAACTGCTTCCACGAAGGATAAAAACGGGCTAGCCTTCAATCTAACACCCGAAAATATCGTTAAGCCCCGAACAGACCTCCTTGAAGCAACCACTAGCTCAACACGGTACTCGAACCACCAACCCACGCCTAAGGTAGCTCCGTACCCGACTAGGCACCTTCAAACAAGACCACCGAGGAACTCGACCCTCACCAAATTCTCTAAGAAAAGAGCTCATAGACAAAAAAAAAAGAAAGCAACAAGTAAACATCAAAAGCAACGAAGAAGATAAGTAGCGAAGAAATGGGTTTCCCCGAGAATAAAATATGCATGTATGGAATGCCATGAATGCCTCATGTACCGTTCACCATGGTGGTAGTGACGAGTTCGGTGTCCACTTCTTTGCTTTCCAAAGTGTCATCTTGTACTTGAACCGGAATCTTGGAGTCACCGAGATTTGAAGGCTTCGAATTCTTGTTGTTTGGGCAAACTCTCACTAGGTGTCTGAATTCTCCATGCTTAAAACATTCCTTCAATTTCTTCCTACCATCTCTTCCATATGACTCGGACCTCGGAAATAGAAGCATTGAATCGGTTCCGGTGGGGAGATATCAAATCCCTCTTTGGAAATCGAACCCTTTTTTTTCTTTGTGATATTGTTGATAACTTGGAATTCTCGAAGATTTTCTTGTAACATGAATCTCTTGCTGGCACTCGATCTCCCAAGCTCCAATATAAAATCATCCCTTGTCATCACTTCTCGCCCGAGATTTAAAACTCTTGAAGTCTTCTCACCATCGCATGTGGAGGGATGTCCTCGTAGTAGAACTCCCGAATAAAATTTCCCAAGTAAACTCCTCCCGAACTCCTCAAATTTCAACATCATTTTCTTGAAATACTTTGAAACTCGTCCTTAAATTCGAATGAGAAGTATATTTCACCTTTTCTTGGAATATCCCCGAAAAATTCTTCCAAAGCCATATTATCTCGCACATTCTTTCTTGATCTCGACATCATCACCTTCAATCCAATTCGGAGAATCAGAATCCCTAAAACTTCTTGTAGATGGAAAGCACTTATTTCCTTTATCCTTTTCCCGGTGATATTTGTTGATATTGGCACGATATCCTGAATAAAAATACAATTTCCAAGAAATATCGATGCATGCGAGGTTTAGTGCATGTTCATGCGAGGTTTAGTGCATGTTCATGTGCATAATTAATACAAATAATAACAAATAAGTCACATAAATGGGATAGTGAATGCAAACAAACACATAATCCTAAGCCTAACGACCTAGACAAACCCACACAGGTCTAGAGCTCCGGTTTTGCAACCAACAACTCTGATACCACTTTAGATGTAGCACCCCGGAGCGCAGATCACTACATCCCCCGTACCATAACCTGACACGTGTAACGAAATAGAGACTCTGCACACACATCAAGCTGCGGCAAACGGGTGACAACCAAATTACACCTAAGCTAGACGGTCTAGACCCTAATTCAGAGGGCGCACCAAAATTAAAACACATGCGGAAGCAACAGGATCATCAAACATACATATAACATCCAACTAAGTCAAATTGATTACATAATATACAAACATGCCCACCCTGGGCCGAATAAATCATACAAGTTTATGATTTCAGAATCTTATACATATTCATACTTATACATAATACCAAAACAGATAAGTAAAGATGCAGTATGCAACAGACTCGAACAACTCAAAAGAAAACCACCGCCTAGCTCGAACCGATCCTTGTGTTAGGAATAGTGCCCTAGAAAGCCGATTAGTCATAATCCGTTTTGGGACTTTCCTAGTATCACAGACAATTTTTGAATAATATACAATTGATTAATATCATAGGCAAACACTTCTTTATATGCTCTTGTTTGGTATGCGTTTACTTTAGTTGCGCATGTATGAGAACTCCCCTAATCCTGATGACTTTAGGACTCTACCATTTAGGTGAAATGGTTCATGAAACGAGCCCTATATCACATAAGTCATGATTAGTAAAATACTCCAAGCCGATGAGTCCTACAGACAGTGCGAGTGTCAACCTGACTCCTTTAAGGCTTGCTTGTGGGATCACGCCCTTAAGAAGGACCACCTTGTTTCATGGAGGTGCAAAGTGTATAGTTGATACTTACGTGATACATGAGGGTGCTTACTTTAATAAGTAAGTTCACTGAGGTGCCCCGTGTGAGAACATTCCTAAATGGGAAAGGAAGTTTCTATTTCAGGAAATGGAAACTTCCAGATTAGGAAATATCTCACGAGTCATTGATGTGATTAATTGATCCTTAGACTTGAAGTTCCATGTAACGATGAACAAGATTCTGACAATAATATACTTATGAACAAGATTCTGAATTGTAACGATGTGACCATGATTCAATCAATCTTGTTAATGTTGCAATGTTTTATTCAGAATCTTGTTCATAAGTATATTGTTGTAATCATGTGAGCATTACTATAGTTTCACTGGACAAATCACCCTTCCAATTACGCATTACTACAGTTTCACTGGAAAAATAAATAACAATCTAATTGAAATTTCAATTATATAGATGAACCAGATTGTTTTTCTAGAAAGGCATTGGCTAACTTAAAGCGGTATTCGGCGATGTTGCATGTCTCGGCATATGTCCTGAACTCGTCAGTCTCTCGAACAAGCATCTCACCATATAGACACATTAATACACCACAATCATTGCTCCCCCTATCCTGAATTCTCATTCGTCCCCGCCCCAATTCCCTCTCTTTGGAACTCTTGACAACATTGTTCTTAATCCACAACTTCCAGAGGAAATCTGAGTATACTTCGACATCGGTGGCATCTTCTTCTGTATGCATTGAGTTGTAGTGACTGAAACGTTTGTGCTCGGTCTCGGTCTCTTACACCAACATATGCCAGTGAGAATTTGTCAGTAAAGGGAAAATAATATAACGACATGAGAACATAACTGTTGAAGACACCTCGTTCAGGGTCACGATGTTAGGAATAATGCCCTAGAAAGCCGATTGTATATCCGCTTTGTGCTTTTCCTTATTGTAATCACAGACAATCTTTGAATGAAATAACGAATTGAGGCAACACTTCTTTATATGCTCTTGTTTGGTATGCGTTTACTTTAGCTGTGCATGTATGAGAACTCCCCTAATCCTGATGATTTTAGGACTCTAACATTTAGGTGAAATGGTTCATGAAACGAGCCCTATATCACATAAGTCATGATTAGTAAAATACTCCAAGCCGATGAGTCCTACAGACAGTGGGAGTGTCAACCTGACTCCTCTAAGGCTTACTTGTGGGATCACGCCCTTAAGAAGGACCACCTTGTTTCATGGAGGTGCAAAGTGTATAGTTGATACGTGCGTGATACATGAGGGTGCTTACTTTAATAAGTAAGTTCACCGAGGTGCCCCGTGTGAGAACATTCCTAAATGGGAAAGGAAGTTTCTATTTCAGGAAATGGAAACTTCCAGATTAGGAAATATCTCGCGAGTCATTGATGTGATTAATTGATCCTTAGACTTGAGGTTCCATGTTACTTTATGAGTTAACTCTGTAGTCTTTGGTATAAGCTTTAAAGGGTGTCGCCTTAGATAACTGATTCAAGGCTTATGCTGGGGCTGCACAAGTGACTCATGAAAGTGAATGAGAATCAAGAAATGACCTACACTTGCATATGCAAGGTGATCTCTTATTGTGTAAGTCATTCATATGTCATATGGAGTCCTTGGCCAAGGTAGTAGATCAAGACATCAAGAAAAGGGTTTCTTGGATTGAGATCAAATGGATATGAAATGCACTTAGCTTTAAGACCAGATTATTAGGGTTCTGATTATTCCCTTACCCTAGATCTTGGTTGAGAGATAGTAAGTAGGAGGATTGTATCTCACATGAATCAATGACTTAAAGGTTCTGTCGAATCCGAACATTCCAATTCAGCTAGAGGTTAAACACCTGTTGCTAGACTATGGTTGTTTAATCTGTGGACTGATTAATTAATTAGTGAATTAATTAATTAGGGTCACTGCTAATTGAATTGAGAACCTAGAGGGTCACACACAACAACTTGGTTACATGAGTTGAGGCTTTAAAATGATTAAACGAGTTAATCGAGCCTAGAGGGTTCCACACGTGTGAAACCACACGTGTGGGTCACGTGACTGGACACGTGTCATTATGACACGTGTGCCACACGTGATTGTTTAATAATATATTAAATAATTAATTTGTTAATTATTTAATAGACTTTGGTTTAATTTTGAATTAAAAAGAAAGTCTTATTTTGGAGAAAAATAATCTAGTTAATTAATTATGAATTAATTAATTAGATAAAATAAGTTATTTATTAAATAAATAAAGTATAAAATTATCCAAAAATAGTTTGGATATTTTTAGCTCTCTTGAAAGTTGATTTGAATTAGAATTCAAAGTCAAAGACAAAATTACTTGATGATCAAGTAATAGGAGAGAGAGAGACCAAAATCCTAGCCCATTAAGGACTAGGAATTTCGGCACTCCCTTGCTTATAAATAGGGGAGCTCGAGCTCCCCTTAGAGCTAATCGAGAATTCTTTTGGTTGATGTGTTGAACACCATCCTTTCTCCAAGATAAACGAAACCCTAGGTTAAGCCTAAACGCTAACTAGAAAACTAGCATCCTTACTAGTTAGATTGTGATCAAGTTGGTGGACTATCTCTAGAGAGCTTCAAGTTAGAAGTTTTGAAGATTCGAGCTTTACCAAAAAGTGGGGATCAAGCAAAACGATCAGAAGGGATAATGAAATGATTCTGAACCCAACATGAAACGAGTGAAAAAAACGAACCAAAGAAGATGGCGAAAACCGTTCGTCCATATCCTGAAGGATGAATTTTTTCACAAGGGTTTTGTGACTGGCAGTTTTCTACTTTCGCAAAACTGGGTTTCGAAGGGAGTTTCAATCATGCTTTTCTCGTTTCATGTTTCTTTCTTTATGTTATGTTGTTAAGAACATCCCTAACATGATTTGAATCTAGGATGGTGTGGATTGCTATCCCGACAATGGATTCTGAAGTAGAAAGAGACTTTCGAGGGACGGGTTGTCAAGCCGCGAGAAGAGCGTTCTTGGGTGGCTTGAAACGCTTCAAGAAAGAATAAAAGAAAAGTAAGTTTTCTATCTCTATGAATTTGGTTACACGATTGCGAGTCCAAGGTCCTTTTGTTGGGAAAATTTTTTAAATTCCGCTGTTTTCTGATTCGTGTTTTCCAACACCCTGCACCTGCAAACTCAAGAAATAAAGGGGGAAAAGAAGACAACGAGGAGGGGTCAGTCCTAAAGACTGGTGAGGTGGCTAACACACTCGCATGTACATAATGCAGAGCATATTCAAATTCATAAAATCTCATGAATAGGGACGTGGTTTTTGCAATCTAAAACATTTTATCTCGTGATAATAGATATAGAAAAAGGTTAAGGCTGAAGGCCAAAATCACCAAATTTTATAAATTAGGAATCCATTCCCGTTTCACGAACCAAGATCAGAATCTAAATCACACAACTCGGCGAGTACGAGCTTCAAACCACCTAACTCTATTCATATCAAAATTCAAACGAAAAACATAATTCAAACAAACATACCTCTTCTCCGGGTAATGGAAGGGTGGATCCTACCCTAACCATTGTTCATACTGTATGGGTCGTGAGTTTCATGACGCTCACGCCTGAGGATTCCATCCCGCACCAAACCTCCTAGTGGGTTTTGGGTTGATCCTTGAAGTGAAGATCATACTTGAGAGTAACCCAATGGCCCAACACGGTCCTGGGGCTTCTGTCCACAAATCTTCGGGGTCCAGTTCAAATTGTTCGAAAATTCAAAGTTCAAAAGTTCTAAATTTCAAAATCAGACTTATTTTTCAAATTCATAACTCGCTAGTTTCAAAGACACACACACACAAACTTTTTTCCAAAACAAACAAACGAAAATATAACTTACGTATACGTAAAAGTGTTTTTCAAAGGTTTCATAACAAACGGGCCAATTCCCACAAAATACATATCAAACACGTATCTGTCTATCTATCTATATATATACATATATATAGATAAATCGCATGCAGGCTTCAAAATTTACGTAGGGTTATAGGTTGTATTATCTAAAAGAAAGAAAACCTCACCTTGTCGAACAAACTGAACGGAAGCAAACCAAATCACACCTAAAGGACCACCTCGTTACCCTCAGAATGAACCTCTAAACAAAACAAAGGATAAAAGACATACTTAGACTCAATATGAACCATGAATTCAAGAAACAAATCAAAACCTAACTATTCACCTTCATACTCATATCATGCTCAATACTTCATGAAAATCAGCAAAATAGCACTTAAAAGAAAGTCAAGAAGAGAACAAGAATATATTCATACCTTTCGAATCAGAGAAGAAATGACGAAGGAACGAGCTCAAAATCGAAGAGGATGAATAGTGGCATGTCTCTCTCTCTCTTCTCCCATTTCTGTTGCTTTTCTCTCTTCCTACTTGTTGAGTCCAAAAATGGGAGGGAATGGATTGGTTAGAGGGTTTAACTAGGGTTAATTAGGATAAAAAATCAAGTCATTTGGTTAAGAAACGAAGGAGTTATGGCCAAAATTGTAAAAGGTGGCAGTCACGCGCGAGGTTCAAGTTTTGAGCGAAATTCGGGGGTACAAACGAGTTTAGAAAAATACAAGGCTAGGTTTGTTAACTCTGTATCTTTGTTACAAGTCAGCGCAACTTCCAGAATTCAAATCCGAATTCCCGAGCTCAAGTTACGCCTTTCGGAATCCAAGGTGCGCTAAAACGAGTTAGGCCCTCGAGTCTCGTAACAAACGAACTTAAAAACCTAAAACGAGCATGCAAACATGTTCATAAGACATATAATTCATGCATATTACGTAGTCACAAAAATTAGAATCGAAAACGGGTTCAAACGGATTAAAAACGGGGCAAAAAGGGGCAAAAACGTTCAAATATTCAAACATAGACTTAACAATTAATTCAAATAAATTTAAGAATATCAATTAAACAATATAATAAACATATAATTAAATAATTGAATAATTTAACAGCGCAAATAACACACCTGTAATGACATAACTGTACGACCGGACGAGCGGGATGTTACACTGTCTAAACCATACAACACTTGGGATCTTTTTGTTTCTTCTTTGATACTGTTATATGTGCCAACAATGGTGTTATTGCCTTTTGCTTGTGATATTCGGATGCGTGAAGGGACATACGGAGCTTAAAAAAAAGGACAAATTACACCAAGGTCCCCTGAGGTTTGACATAATTACAAATTAATCCCTTCACTTCTGGAAATTACGGATTAGTCCCTATAAATACTGTTTCAATTGAGGTCCCTAGACGCCGTTAGGGTTCCGTTAATTTTGACATTTGAATTTTTGAAAAATATTACAAAAAAGTCCCTGAACTATGAATTTTCTTACAAAACGACCCCTTAACTAAATCACAGCAACAATGTAGTCCTGTCAAAATTAACGGAACCCTAACGGCGTCGAGGGACCTCAATTGAAACAGTATTTATAGGGACTAATTCGTAATTTCCAGAAGTGGAGGGATTAATTTGTAATTATACCAAACCTCAGGGGACCTTGGTGTAATTTGCCCTAAAAAAATTTATCTTTAGGAGGTGGGAATTTTTTCATTTTCCATTACTAATTTTCCATTATATATGTTCTACTTTGAATCCCCTTTTTCCAGAGAAGAAGTATATATTCTACAATTTCCGTGTTTCAAATAATGTCCGCATCTTTTCTCAACATTTCTAGTTGGGATAATTAACCTGACATACCATGTTTGATATAATTACACAAACTTCCCCTAAGGTTTGAGAATTACATAAACTTCCCCAGTAAAAGAATTTACAGATTCATCCATTTTTATTATTTTTCTTACTTTTTTATGAATATCCTATCTTTCCCATGACACTCATCGATATTTGACATTAAATTTATAACTATAATAGCGACGGGCCATCGTGGTCCGGTTTCTTCAAAAAAAAAAAAAATAATAACTTATAACTATAATAGCATGTGTTAGGCCAAAAGAAATTTGTCTTCTCAAACTTCAGGTGAAGTTTTTGTATATAGTCATCCATTTATACTTTGTAGGTTAAAGAAAGTGATGATCGAGAGAGGTAAACATCTTCAACTCAGCTGTACCTTAGCCATACTGTTAGGGGTCGGACTGTAATTTTAGTAATTATATATATATTTCCTGAACTTTCTATTGAATGTAAAATATATTAACTATGTTCCATATCTAAATACGTGCCAATAAGCATATTGTTGAGATGAATTTGCCACTCTCCCACAGCCACTTTGTAAATGGTGGTCTGCGAATTATGCAGTTAACCTTTTATTTTTTATTTCCCCAGAAATTTGAATGAATGATGAAGGACTATAGCAGATTGATCGAGGACGACATAAAACAAGATAGAAAGAAATAGAATAGAAAAATAATTGGTCCAGAATGGCATATATCATCCTCTTTATGAAAAGAAGATTCAAAGTTTGATTTCAAGTTTCAACTCTTGGTGACCACAAATCCACAATGCCATCAACCCCCACCCCCACCCCTCACAAACACGTATAAATACTTGCACACACACACCCCATTTCAAGCAACAACACAAACTCCACAACCCTAATTCATAAACTTTCCCCCTCCAATACTCAATATGGCTTCCATGCAGTGCCACAAACCCTGTGAACAAACCAGTCACAGCCTCAAGAAATCCCACTCGGCTGACAAGTGCCATGACAAGCATCAAATAGGTGCTCATGGTCATGGCCACGGTCACGGACTTGGGATCGGTACTCACACTACACATGACAAGTGCCACGACAAGCACCAGAGTGGTGGTGCTAGCTCATGCTCATGGCCATGCAATTGGTATTCACAAAACTCATGATAAGTGCCATGACAAGCATCAAGCTGGTGCTCATGGACACACGACTCTCATTGACAAAGTGAAGGATACCGTGCACTCTGCCAGCAAAATCCTCAACGGCGGATCTCACACTAAACCAGCGAGCCACTGCAAGCCTAAGGCCAAGGGCTTGAAGAAGAAGACACACAAGGAGAACAAAAACAGTGACTGCAGTGACAGTGACAGTGCCAGCAGCTGCAGCAGCAGCAGCGACAGTGAAACTGACTGCGACAAGCCTAAGAGGAAGGTACGTAGCTACCAAAAATAATCAAAACCCTTAAATGGTATATTATTTAGGGATAATTACATTGTACTATCCTGAGATTTGCCGTAATTACGAAAGGGTTCCTATTCTTTGCGTAATTACCTTCAAGTCCCTATACTTCTAGTTTCGTCTGAGGTGTTCCGTCAGGGTCTACGGTTGACCAGCCCGAAATACCCCTGAATATTAAATTATTATTACAAATAAGTCCTTGATGTTTGAATTTACCAACAAAACGGTCCCTATAGTTTACTCAATAACAAATAAGTCCATGAGGGCAACCGTTGACCCTGACGGAACACTACGTCCGTTATGGACCTCAGACGAAACTAGAAGTATAGGGACTTGACGGTAATTACGCAAAGAATAAGAACCTTTTTGTAATTACGACAAACCTCATGGTAGTACAATGTAATTATCCCTATTATTTATGATATATGGATACGCACATGACAAAGCGTAGTTTTTAACTTACCAAGTGAGAGGTGTGCTACACTATACGACACAACAAAATAATAATTTTTTTAATGTCTGTGCTTCATGTAGCATGTTACGCACTACGTGTGATGTGAAATATGCCATTTTTCATGCTTTAATAAGCGAGTTTTCTTATTTCTTGTATATATAAATTGTGAATATAATTAATAAACCATTTCTTTTATATTTATGGGTGCAGAACTGTTGAGAGAAGACCATCAATGAAATAAGGAAGGGAAGTTCATGAAAGCCATATAAACCTATACTACTGTACTGGAAATGAATAAGAGAAATAAACAGAAACTAGAGTTTCTGATATGTTTAACTTAAACATTCCATACGTGTAATCATGATAGGTTGCACTTGTGGACGTTTATGTCTTCCTCATGAACTATGTATCCATCTGAACTATGTTTCGATTATAAAACATTTTCGTTAATAATTTACCTTTAATTTCCGTACTTCAATTAATTTATCAATATGAGTATGAAGTTGAACTAAAATTATATTACTTCAAGCCAAGGGAGCAAGATTGCAAGAATAGCCCCATGTCATGGAAATTTTGCAATATGACTAACGTATGATGCCAAATGCAATTAAATTTATCTGTTAACATTGATGAATGTAAAGTGATTTCTGACAAAATTTATCCCCGACTCATCAATTATAATTTGATGAAGTTTCTGACAGGTATCCGACGGACAAGCCCTTTGGAATTCAACATTTTATTTGTTAGTGATTCATGATAGGTTGCTCCTAGAATTTTTTTAAATCTTTTCTAATTTTATGTACAAAACTTTTACAGATAAGTGATTTCGCCCCCCACCCCTTCAAATATATAGGGGAAAACAAATCTATTAATTTCGTTTCCTTTAGTAAAAATTCAAGTTCCGGCCGTCACTTGACAAGACATAAATTTCGCTGTCACTTTTAAACGATACAAAGGAGTACAAATTTTACATTAAGGTAGGGAACTTTAGTAAGATTGAGGTCTACAAGGCAATCTTTGTTTATCAAAACAAAGAATATGAAAACTTAAATAACTCTTTTATCCTTGCGGTTCCATAAATTTTGGGTTATTTTTGTGGAAGATGTACTTTTATTTTCCCGTTATCAGTCACGTTTATTCCTCAACCGACTAAGAGCAATCTTAAATGTAAGCTAAAACTTAGATTCTTTATTAATTTAGCTAGCATCAATCAAATTTAAAGTACTCAATTGTTGTGCATGTACTATGCAAGATTCCACCAAAAAAAAAAAAAGTACTATGCAAGAATATGTTCCTTAACTTTTGGGAGGTCATATATATTTTTCTTGACACCCATTGATTCTTTGTTATTGGCATATCATGATTTTAATCTTTTCTCAAACGATTAGCTTCCCTCCAATTAAATCACTAACAAAAGTGGATTGGTCGTCTGACATGACACAACCTCAAGTAATTTAAATTTAAGGATCATTTACATCTGACTAAACGTGCATTTAGACCTGATTATAACGCATTTCATTATTATCAAAAAATTATATTTTAGTCCCTATAAATCTGTTTTGGTCTGAGGTCCCTTAACGAAATTCGTAAAAGTAAAGTGTTACATTGAATATATGACTAAAATTATAAAATCATCCCTAAAGTTTACAAATATAAACAAATGATCCCTACAAATTGTGAATTTCAAATCATGGGTATTTTTGAAACGACATAACGGAACCCTAGAGACCACAAACGGTTATCAAAGTTAGGGACTAAAATGTAATTTCCTGATAATAATGGATTGTATTGTAATTAAATCTAAACACAGGGTAGTTAAATGTAATTATTTCTAAATTTAAATCTAACTCGATTAAATTGGTGCAATGAGAACATAATGTTTTCCACAACTGCACCTATCGTTTAACTAGTGAGAATTTTAGAGAAATATTAATCAAATAACAAATATAATATAATTTTTTATGTAATTAGTTGAATTTGACCAAACAAGACCTGATCTAGAAATTCAACAAATTCTCATATAATTAGTTAAATTCGGACAAGCTGGCTAAACTGGGTCAGAGTATGAAGGAGGATTTCTGCACCTGGGAGCAGCCCCCGAAGATCTGGTTAGATAAGTTGAGGCATTCGTGCCATCGCTGGTGCACCCAAAAAAAAAAAAAAAAAAAAGTTAAATTCGATCAAGACTATATCAAAAAATTATGAATATTTCAAAATAAAAATCACAAAATAATTATTGAAATAATAATTCGTGCACACCTAGCCGGTGTTCCAGAGATCAAATACTCTTTGCGGGGCGAAGGAAATAAAATGACACATAACTTAGAGTGTATAGCATTAACTGTTAGAGATGAAAATGGGCTTCCAGAAAAGTTTAATGTTTTCAATAGACAAGATCGGTGTAGACTCCACTCTAACTTGATTAAATTGGTGCAATGGGAATATAATATTATATAGGTTAAACCTATTGGGGTTAATTACAGAAATCCTCCCGCCCTTTGGGCCTTAGGGCGGGTTGCCCTCCATCATTTCATTTTGGGCGATTTACCCCTTAACCTTTCAGAATTGTTGCACTTAACCCCTTTTCAACGTCTCCAACAGATATTCTGGGAATATTCCGATCAAGTTGAAATTTTACCGTCAATTTCTTCTCCGTCACGCTGACCCAAGAGTTAAAACCACTACCATCGTATTCTTCTCCCTAAGGAGAACAAAATCCATATCCCGTTCGACCCTATTGGCCGTCGGAAGCGTTGGAATTTGCATGGAAAGTTTTGTCGGCCATTTGTCATCTTTGATTGATGATTCCTTATTCGTTGGTTGTTGTATTTTGATTTTGAGACCACCGTTTTGTTCTTTACATCGAGACCTTCGATTTGATGTATAATATCAATTCGTTTGAAATTTGTTTTGTACAAATTTAGCCTTATAAATCACGCCAAAAAAAAAAATATATATATTCCCTAAGATTCCAACGGAAAGGGGTTAAGTGTAACAATTTTGAAAGGTTAGGGGGTAAATCGCCCAAAATGAAAGAATGGGGGGCAACTCGCCCTAAGGCCCAAAGGGGGGGGGGGGGGGGGGAGTTGTGTAATTAACCCAACCTATTGTTTAACCGGTGAGAATTTTAGAAAAACTAGTGAAAATAATGTGTGTTGCACATTAAGTATAATGAGACCTCAACTGAAAATTTATTTTTAAATGAATACTCTCATACATACAAATAAAAAATTTATACTTTTGAACTAACCTTCATATATGATGCACAAACACTTTGCACGTTTATTATTTAGTTTATTTAAATAAAATTAATTATTATTATTTTTGAATAAATTAGAATATTAAAACTATTTAATTTGAATAAATAAATATAATAATATTTTTAATGAACCAATTTAATTTTGAAAAATTATACATACAAAAATATTTATATGAAATATCTCTTTCAAATCATGTACAATAAGTGGAAATTAGAAGTAGAAAAACATCTAAATAAATAAATAATAAAAATATTTAAAATTGTGTTATTATATAAAAACAAAATGTTTAAAGTGTACAATAATTTGCTCAAATAATTCTAGCTTTTAACCATAAGTACTAGTTTATAACTTTTAAATATATTTAATAAATGAAAAAACATAGATAAAAAATAGGGAAAAATGCAAAATCGGGACACTAAGTGACCCCCACTAGCATTTTCAGGACACCAATAGCTCCAGCGACAAATGTGTCCAGTAAGTCCAAAAATGTGTCAATTCCAGGCCACACCTCGCCGGAGCCTGCTGACATGGAGTAAACATCTGACGTGGACAATATACTTTTCACATGGCTGGTGACTCATTTAATAGCTGATTTGTGTTTTTATAAGTCTTGGCCAACTATTGACAACTCTTCCTTTTTTCACTCAAACACGTTTTCAATTGGTGGGAAAGTTTCCCACCAAAAACTCTAATGGTCCAAGGAGCTATTATGGTCAAAGATTCATTCTCCATTTCTTTAAAAAGCCAGCTCCACTATTGTTGCCTCTCATGCTTCTTCACCTTCAGCAACAGTCCAACACGCACTAAAGTTAGAGATGTTACACGCAACTTCTTCAAACGCGGCCTTCCGATTTCCGGCCCCCGATGATACACACTGTTTTTGTGGTAAGATTTTCGTTGTGTGTACCACGTGGAAGCCGAGTAATCCTGGAAGAAGATTCTATTGCTTCCCCGATACAGTATGTTGTTTCTTTCGTTGGCTTGACCCGGAGATGTGTGAGCGGAGTAAGGTCAAAATACCCGGGCTCTTAAAGAAAATTAACAAGCTCGAGGAGGAGCTTGAGGAGCTGCACAAAAATATCCAAAAAACGGCACTCCGAGTGTTCATATGTTTGTTTGTTGTTGTTGTAGTTGTTCTCGTTGCCAAGTTCATAGTGTAGGTTTGTTTTTTTTTTTTTCCATGTTCGAAATGGCTGTTGTGCTTGTTGTTTCCATGTTTCTAATGTAAGGATCTATCCTCATGTTCTATGAAGTCATGCCATTGTGGTACGTTTAGATGTGCACATATTACTGTGAAGATGAATGAGTGTGAAACATCATTAACTTCATGCAAAAGATAGGAGTATCCAAAACATCATTTAAAGGATCCATGTTTGAAGACAAAAAGATACTAAATAATTGTTTGCAAGAGACTGCCCTCTACGCAACCATTACCTTCATGCAAAATATAGAGCCTAGAAGTTTGGAGCAAGAAAAAATACAAAAAGAACTTAAGCACAACTCATTGTATCGTAACATTAACCAACAAACAACTAAACTAAGGGGCAACAGATTTTGAAGGACTCCCCAGAGAAAGAAAATTTTTCCCCCCTGCAACGATGATGTTCTTATCCTGAATGGGGCTACAAACACTTGACTGAGACAAGTTGATATCAGCTTCAGTCAGTTTGGGGGGCAATCTCAATTTCACTCCTTCTTGCTTTTTGCCTTTGTCCTTCTTCTTGGCGATCTCAGTCACCAAGGTCTCTCTAAGTTCAGACACACTAGTGATAGGCCTTTTCGTTGATCTTTTCTGTCTCATGTCTCCCATGTGAAGTTGCTCATACATGGTTGGCCCTGCTGTGGAAGGCTGATCCATGTAGTCGTATGTAGGGCCATCAAAGATTTGAGACTGCTCTATGTCATCTGAAGTTGGCTGCGTCTGTGGATTTTTTTTTTTTTTTGGGGGGGGGGGGGGGGAGGGGTAATATCTCAGGTGCTTCCTGTGATTCATAAATAATTTAATCAACCAATGTCTAATTGATTTAATTAGTCAATGTATAAGCTAATAACAATACTTTACCTCCATGAAGTCATGCAATGTATCCATATCTTCATCATCTCTACCATCTTGTACATTAGATAGACCAGCTTCAGCCTAATATAAAAAACAAGTGTTAGAATCTTGTGCCCTTAACATAGACATAACAACATGGTAAGTTACCTGTCTAGCTTTCTCAAATAACCTCTCTCTTATATTTTGAGAACTTTCAGGCAATTGTGGATAGAAAAGTGCATTGTATCCTTCTTTCCCACAAATTCCACAATGTATCTTCTGCTGGAATCTCCTCAATTTCTTGGTTGAACCTATCTTCTTCTTCCCTTTACCGTCTTCCTCATCTTTGCCCCTCCTTCTCAGTTTCTTGGGCCTGGCTGGATTTTTTCCAAATGTTGAGGGCAGTGGTGGAGTAAACATGGTTGTGCCCCAAATATCAGTGCCACTGATGGGATATACAACACCTGCATAAGCTGCCTTGTATGTTTGAACTTTGTAGTACTCATCCACAATGTCTTGTGCTTGTTGCTTCTCATTATAAATAGCAGATAGACCATGTGTACATGCGATACCAGTGAGTTGCCATTCTCTACATGAGCAAGTCTTCTCATCTAGGTTCACTGCATATTGGCAGCCATCCAGTGTCTGAATTTGGTAAAGGTATCTTGATGCTTTGATTGGCCTACATCCACCAACCTTCTTCCCATTCAGGACAACAATGTCAGCAATCCTGGGGTACAACACTCCTACATAGAAAACAAATAAACATAGAGTTAAAACCAAGTTACCATATGTAAAGAACAACTTTATCAGAAACCAAGTTATGTAATTCTGACCTTCCCATTTCTCAGATTCTTCTCTACATTTTTGAAGCAATTTCATGAGGAACTCTCTGATCCACTCCAACATGGTGATAATCGGCTTTTCCCTTGCAGGCAGGATTGAGCTATTGAAGGACTCACATGAGTTGTTTAATAACATATCACATTTACAAATTTCTAGGAAATGACTCTTAGACCATTGTGATGGATGTTTGTCCTTGAACCAATCATATGCAGCTGGATGTTTCTCTCTCAACTTCCTCATTGCTATTCTGAATTCAACCATTGTGGTAGCCTTTGCTGCCTTGTACACAGCATTCTTCAGATCTATACCTTTGTGCCCTGCACTGTTTAGGTTCACAATCAAGTGCCTTACACAAAATCTAACCTCTGCAGCTGGAAATACCTCAGGGAGTGCATTTATTAATCCCTTCTGCTTATCACTAATGAAAGTGAATCCACTACCATTGCCAATCTCTAAGTCAGCCTTTAGAACATTGAAAAACCAAATCCAATTCTCCTTGTTCTCTACTGAAACAACTGCATAAGATAAAGGGAAAATACTGTTGTTTGGGTCAACCCCCATTGCACTAAGTAGAACCCCACCATGAGGCCCCTTTAGAAAGCAGCCATCTACACCTATCAGAGGGCTGCATTGTTTAAACCAATTTTTCATTGCTTGGAAACATACATAGAACTTAGAAAATTTGAGTTCACTACCTCTGTCATCAGTCCCTAAGATGATGGTGGACCCAGGATTTGTTTTCCTCAATTCTGCTGCATAGTCCCAGAGTTTGGTGTACTGATGATTTGGATCCCCTTCCAAGGTATCAATAGCCTTTCTCTTTGCCCTATAGGCCTGGGCCACTGAAACATTGACACTCAATGCATACTGGACATCTTCCCTCCACCCAAGTACTTTCCATTTTGGATCTGATTTGAACTGTGCAACATATTTTTCAGCAAGCCATTTAGTTTTCATATTCCTTACCTGATATGACTCATCACAATAATGTTCCAAATTCATCTCTCTCAGAACAAATAACTTCTTCTCACCAGGATATAACATTGCATTCAATTTGAATGGACAACCTCTATTCTCACATCTGGCATAAACCCTCTTCGCACAACTTTTGGTAAATGGCAATGATCTTCTGGTTTTTATAGCATAAGATTATACAGTTTTTTTGAAAGTATCTTTGTCAACAAAGGTTTGTCCTATGTAAAATGTGGGGTCAAAATGTTTGCCATGTTAAATGGGGGAAACATCTCAGGTTGAGCCTCATCATCAGAATCCCTACACATGTCAAGATCATCTGCATTATTCCCAACTACATCATCCATAAAAAAAACTCTCATCTTCAGATTCATTGTCATGTTCAACATCAATAGGACCATTCTCAGCACTTGAACTAATATTATCATCAAACTCAGCATTATCTTTAGAATTATCATGCTCAGTGTTAGGGGCATAATCAGAGTCAGCAGATGAATCATAACTCACATCAAAATTCATAAACACAACACCATCAGCTGAAGATTCATTTTGCACAACATATTCAGGCTCAACACCATTTACCACATTGTCCTCAAAAAGCATAGAATCATCAGAATCACTTACCTCAGTTGTCTCACAGAAGTCAGTATCAGAATCATCAAAATCTTCAGCATCAAACTCTGGAGTATCATCAATAACATCTACACAAGCCTTTTCATTTAAAACATATTGAATGTTGGGTCCAGGGTATCTCCGAGTGTACTCTTCTGGCCACTCCTAGATAGAAATTCCACACTTGACTCTCTTTGTCCTCTACCCACAGAGTCATTACCCGCAACTGCTTTATCAGAAGGTGTATTGTCAGAAGGTTCTTTATCAGAATGTGGTCTATCTTCCTCCCCTCTACCCACACCCTCTGAATCATCAGGGACAATATGGTCAATGATAATTGGATACTCTCTCCATTTTTTGAGGTATTGTTTCCCATATTTCCTCAACTCATCATTAGACAATAATAGCTTAAACCCCCCTGGTACTGCAGTACAATATCTGATCACAGAACCACATGGAACCAAATCTTGGACAAACTCTTCAATCTGATCAAATTCTAGGTTATCTAAGTCAAAGTAGTCTAACTTTCTAACTTTCCCACCCTCATATGCGTCCAACACAACCCTTCCCGCATAGTAGATAGCCAATGTGATGCCAGTTGACTGTGGATCTGAAAATAATTAAAAAATAAACAAGAACAAGTTAAAAATTGTGGGATTTCCGTTGTTTATTGTTTACACCAACCAAAGTACCATTCTTAAATAAGGGGACAAAGACAGAAAGGAGGGGACCATTAGCTTATTAAAATACACAGCATGTAGGGCAACAACTATACATACATAAACAAACAAAAAGCAACTACTTTCCTCGCATACTTCCACAGACATTTTGCAAAACCCCAAAATCTCAGACAAAAGTTAACATTTACGATACATTTTTGGGGGGGAGGGGGAGCAGGGTCAGACCCCCTTTGGAGCGAACCCTCACCATCGTAGGCCACCGAAAAACCTTCTTCAGTCAATCCCCCGTGAATTGTCACTCTCAACCTTCCACTCGCACTTTCAGTATCTCCGATAATGGGGTTTTTTTAGTGAAGAGGTTGAAGAACGAAAAAAATTTCAGAAGTACACTGAATCGTTTTTTGGTGAAGAGGTTTGGCTTTGGGAAATGCAACGCTGGAAGCTTCCCTTGTACGCCTCATTTAAAATTCAAATTTACACGTGTAGTAGGGTCCATCCGACTAATTACCCACTTGTATTTTACATAAACGTAATTTTTGATGTGGTAATAAGCGATTTTCCACGTCATCATAACATTCACATATTTAAGGATTCCGGTGATCTTCCGATGGGCTCCGGCGAGGTGTGTCCTGGAATTGACACATTTTTTGACTTACTGGACATATTTGTCGCCGGAGCTATTGGTGTCCTGAAAATGCTAGTGGGGGTCACTTAGTGTCCCGATTTTGCATTTTTCCCTAATATAACCTAAAGATCATAAAATGCTATGTTAACTCTTATATTGTTTAATCTTCTTTAATATAATTTATGATTTATTTTTAGTTTTCTTTATTTTCAAAATTATGACTTTTGTACCTTTTTTTTTTTTTTTTTTGACTTCCGACCTCTATTCCATCATTTAAAACGGAAATATTGTGTTTTTTTATTTTTTATTTCATAATATTGGGAAATTGTAGTTTTTGATATATCCTTTTTTAGACAATCTTTTGATAAACCATTATCACCAATTTTAGTATAATTATCTTGAACTAACTATCAATCTCTCAAAATCGTGGGTTTCACATATAATCATTTTCAATATGATCTCTTTTCTCAAATCTCCATCTTCTTTTCCAAAATTGTAGTTCAATTTAATGAGTATTTTTATTTTGCTTTCCATTTATACGTTGCACCTTTTCAATTGCATCAACCACCACATGCAATTTCTAATTGATAACTTCTACTTTTCGATTAATTATAATGAGAAAGCAAAACTCCGTGGATATTTATAAACTAAGTTTCCTATAATATTTTGAGTTATATTCTCCTGTAACAATTAAAAGTGTTAGTAATTTAACTATACAAAATTTTAATGAAGTTTTTAATGATTAATTTATTTATAAAGTATTAAAGAAATATTTTGTGAAAATTAATTAGATTCTCAATTGATTTTCGGTATTTATATATTGATCAACTTATATACTCCTCAAACAATATGATGGAAATACTAAAAATATTTATAAAATAATTTATAACTAAAAAATATACTTATTGATGATTTAATATTTTGATATTATTTTGGTATAGGTTTTATATCTTCATCATTGCATTTTCTATAGGAAACACGCTTTTTAGATTTGTATATTGATGTATTGCATTTTTTGCACATTTCATACCATAAAAAAGGATTTGTTTTCAATCCTATCAGTCTCCCTTAAAACAATAACATGTATCTTGTATAGTAAAAAAATATATAAATAATATTTTTTATTTTACACTATTTATACATTCAATCATATTCTTTTTTTTTTTTTTTTTTATCTCTCCAATTTTTTTTTTTTTTTTTTTTGTCCTAAATAAAGCAACTCAACACATGAAAAGTAGTCTCAAGCTAAGACTCATCAGATTTTGTCGACGGAGCATCCTAGACAAAATAACCATGTTGAACCTTGTGACCTATCCTCGCCAATTTATCCGTCATGTCTCTTTATCTTGGGATTTATTTAATCTAAGTTTCTTAGGGCTTTTGGAGTAAACTTCGCCAATCAAATATTATATTTTTCATTGGTTGCTTTTCAATATCCTCAGTGGTTATCCATTTCAAGACCGTCTCCGAATCAACCCCCACAATAATCTTCGTAAAACGCCTCTCCCAATCTAGTGTTAATCCAGCGTATCCTAGCACACATCTTTAGTTGTCATCTCGAATGATACCCCCCTGGCCAAAGCGTTGTTGGTGTGGTATAAAAGCTTACATCCGAGTTTATTTTCACCCATCCCTTCTTGGGTTTATTCCACGACAACTTAGTACAAATTTTCTTTTGCCTGTGCTTTTTGTCCTCACTGATTGACACTGAGGTCTCAGATAACTCTTTTATGTGGCAAAGAATGACACTTTTGAGTTTCAAAACATTTTGAAAGCTCTATCGGTTCCATATTTTTCAAAGTTTCCAAAGCGTCAAGATCAAGACAATTCACCTAGGATATTCTGGTAATATATTGCTATGAAATTGTGCTATTAAAGGTCTCTTGAGCTCGTCCGACACTCGCAAACCATGAAGATTTCATTCAGTTTGTGCATCAACAATCTTATCCTACACTCGGAGTACGATCGGACAACTTCCCATTATGTGGTCCATATATTCATGTCCTGTATAACAACGTGTACATACATCGCTATTCCTAAATTTTCTATCATAATTCAGTACATTTGTAAGCAAGCTCTCATGTTGGCAAAGCCACGGTTTTTCTTTTTTTTTTTTGTTTTTTTTTGTTGGGGGAAAGGGGGGAGGGGACCCAATTTTTCTCGCATGTCTCACCCGACACCATAAGCATATTACATCTGTTTTATAGGAGAATTTATTGTTAGTTAACCCAGTCCAAAATGTCTTATCTTCGTCATCATGCGACGCGATTAGGACACTAAGTATCTCATACACCACCTCCTTGGGCAATACTGTTGTCAATTTATCCAGGTTTCAGTTTTTATTTATGTCAATGTGATTACATACCATAAGATCTTAATCCTCCTCATAAATGTTATCTACAAAGATGTCCGCTAGTTTATCTTGTGAATAACTATCTATCATTCCATGAAGACGTCTATTCACTGTTCTCGATCCTCCATTTACAAAATGGTTCCTTCGTCTACGTGCTCTATCTCATTTCATGCTCAGAAGCCAAAAGTTGAGGCTTATGTTCAAGAATGTCCTCCCCTTTTAAATATTTTTTCTTATGTTTCTAGTTTCACATTGTCATTTCCTTGTTGAGCATTCTCCATCTCATTTTAAAATTAGGATTGATTTATTAAAAGTTATTTTATGTAACTCATTCAAATTTAAATAATATTTTATATTACATAATTACCAAATTTATTAAAATTAATAAAGTGAATCAATTTGTTGTTTTCCAATTTGTTAGATATGTCTTACTATAACATTTTAAACTATAGGCTTTAAAATTAAAAAATGGACAACTTGTATGATAAAATTTGAATACAATTAATTAATATATTAGTATTAAAACAATCCTTATTAAACTATGTATCTTTGTTTTTGGTAAGTTAAAATTTTTTTAATTCTACTCATGGAGAGTCTTATTTTAAGTCAATAAATACTTTTAAAATATATTTAAATTAATATTTTATAATATATATTTACATAATTATCTCTAATTAATAATTATTATGAAGATATTTTAGGCTATTCATATTTTTGTTAGAAACCAAAATTCCAACTCGTGCTTTTATAATATATATATAGATTATTCTTGTGTCGCGTCATATTTGTGTTAGACAACATGCCTAACGTCTCTCACTTGTTAAAGATGGGACGTTGAGCTTCTTGATGCGGTTGTTGAATGTTTATTGGAAGACCTTAGTTGTTAATAGCTTCTCTTCCGCGTTTTCTTTAAAAAAAAGAGTAGGCCAATAATTCTTATGAAGTTCAGCGGCCCATGAGTTTCAATATTTCAATCCTAATAACATTTTCTGTATTTTCATTTTTATTCTTTAATTTTTGGATTGACCCAAAATTGACGCGAAAAATCAATTCATTTCTCAGCAAAACAAAATAGGGTTTCGAATTGAATCCTAATCTTCATGAAATAGTTGACAAGAGTCTGATGACGCGTAGTCTCCTGATTGGATGATTATGTATTGAAAAACAAGTGATGATTTGGTTTATCTTTAAAATCATGAGCAAATTTTGGATATAGACTATAGAGTATAGAGTCGTCAATCCTATCTTAGTGTGTAATTATGCAGCCTCTTTTTTTTTGTTGGTTTTGCTTATGTTTCTTGATTAATTAATAATTTCTAATGGTTTTTATTAGATCAACATGATATGACTGGTTAATTGGATTTCCATGAATCCATTTTCGATAAAGGAGTCAGGTTAGTCGGATCTTTACTAGCTTCAGTAGCATTACAAGTAAGATAGTACTCTGCATATAAATCTCGTTGTCAGTATCTTATGTTTCATATCATTGCAAAGTTCGCATCTTTAAATCGAGATAGGCGAATGCCCTGTTATTCCCATGTTTATAACAACTACACCTAGTTATTCATGAATGTCACGGTCCTCTGATTAACCTTTGCCATACAGTTCACACCATGGTCTACCGGCTTAAGATCTTCTGTTTGATCATTTTTGTGTTTCATTTCTTGTTCCATTCATATACATGCACCAAGTGTAAAAATAGGCGGTTCAAATTAATTAAGAGATAGATCTTTTAAATTTTTTCTATATCATACCACATGGCGAGCATATGTGAATGAAAGAGGAGATGAAACATAAGAGATCTTAAGCCTGGTCTTCCTATCCTTTATACTGCATTTGTGTCAATTATATGTCTAGCTTATCTGAAATATGCATCCTAATAATGGTATCTTCTGAATGTACATTCGTGTATGTGAAGGGACAGATGGTGTTTAAATATAATATTCGAAGGTATAGTGGAGGTTTTCTTTTCCATTTCCATAATTATCTTTTTTGAATCCCCTTTCCAGGAGCAGCAAGAATATACTCTGCTCTTCATAATTGCTTATTGGATGTCCCTTTTAGGTTAGCATATTTATTTTGGACTAGCGGTGTGGATGGAGATGAACATTTTTAGTTTCCTACTGCTGATGTCGATACGCACACGGTGGTTGTACTTGTATGCCCATATTATTCAAAAAGATAAAAACCATATTGAACCAATAGAAAATCCTATATGTTTTGGTTTACTTGATGAGGAACTATACAATCCCATCGCCCCACCCCACCCAAAAATACATATAAATACTTGCACAGACACTGCACCCATTTCAAGTAACAACACATACTTAGCAAACCTACTTAGCTTCATAAACAATAATTTCATGCTACATAAATAATAACAGGGCATATAGTATGTTACACATGCACTCTGTGTGATAGTATGTGTAATATGCCATTTTCATGCTTTAATATGAAAGCTTTCCTGATTTCTTGTATATTAATTAGGGAAAATTACATCTGACTACCCTGTTAGATAGGGTAATTATAATGTAATCTATCTTTATTCAAAAATTATAATTTAATCCCTTAATGTTATGGACAGTTTGTGATCCCTCCATTCCGTTAAGGTTCCGTTAGGGTTGAGTCTATCCTTTCATTAATTTAATGAATAAAATAACAAATTCATCCCTGCAATATACATATTCTAACAAAACGATCCCTATGTATTATACATATAATAATGCAGTCCTTGGATATAGAGCCCAACCCTAACGGAACTTTAACGGAATAGAGGGATCACAAACGGACCATAATATTTAGGGATTAGATTGTAATTTTTGGATCAGGGAAAATTGCAAAAATGGTATATCAAGTCCCCCATTTCAGCAATATTGGTACAAGATCTTTTCCGGTGGCAAATGTACCCCATATCTACCTAAATGTTGCAATTTAATGCCAAAAGTCACCGGAGAAACACAAACCCACCCGGAAACCCGACCCATTTGCTGATGTGGCTGATTTCTCCTTATGTGGCTATACCACCTTTGCCAATTCATATACCACCATCCATGTGTGATGTATTTTGAATTAAAACTAATAAAACAAATCCACATCATCAACGTTTTTGGTGGGAAAATTCCCTCCTAAAGACATCAAGTCATCCCCAACTCATTAAATAAATTGAACAAACCCAGCTCCCCCATTTTTTTACTCAAACTAAAGAAACATCACTCCTAAAGCTGCAAAACCTTAACTTGTTCGAAGTGCCCCTTTTAATGGCTGCTTCTAGCGCGGACGACGACCACAGCTACGTACGACAACCATGGCATGAAGCTCCTCACGATTTCACATGCTATTGTGATGAACGAGCAGCTATGAGGACTGCTTAGAGAGGCGAGCATCCTGGTAGGCGGTTCTTCTCATGTGGAGGACAGGTAATGTAGCTCCAAGAAGCTGTTGGGAACCATATTTTTTAGTGGTGTAAATGTTGAACAGTTTGTATCTTGCTTTATTTTTTTAGACTTGCAAATTCTTCAAGTGGTATGATCCACCGATGTGCGAGAGGGCAAAGATTATTATACCTGGACTCTTGAAGAAGATAAATAAGCTGGAGGAAGATGCCAAAAAGATGGCCTTGATGGTGAAAAAGGCTGAGGAGAAACTGAAGAAGGCATCAACTATGTTAGTTGTTGTGATGTTAGCCTTGTTTTTGGTGTTGTTGCTTTATGTTGTCATGTAAAACTTAGTGGTATTAAAGTTGCAGTATGTAAAAGCAAGGATGTATCCTTTATGTACCCATGTTTCCCTTTGGGACTTTGAAGTAAAAACAATGTTTGTCATAAACATCAATATTGCGGAATTAATACTTCATTAAATTGAATGCAGTAGGCATATCCGACAAGAACATCCAAAACAAAAGCTACATCCGGTTACATGACATTGTTTTCGTACCAAAGTCACGACAAAAAACTAATAAACAAAAACACCTACTGCACATTAACTTGTCCAAAAGTATCAGAGACCATAGATTCACTTTAATTCTAGAATTTTTTTCCCCCTTCAATGACAATGCTTTTGTTAACCAGTGGACTGGTTACACTTTGCTAGGTCGAAGCCAATTCATCATCATTAAAATTTGGTGGAACCCTCAGCCTAACTTTGCCTCCCGAATGCTTTGTTTTTTTGCTCTTTTGCTTCAAATGTGACTTAGCGGCATGCTGGACATCTTGGACAGTTAGTGCCTGTCTCTTTCTTGTAGGCCTGATTTCGTTATTCGACATTCCCAACTGCTCGAACATAGAAGGGCCTGGTATTGTTGCTTCATCTGATATGCTGTAGTTGGGCACATCTTCATTCAGCGGCTCACTAACTACTGCATCATCCTCAATTATAATTGGGGGGAGGATTTCCTGCAATATGAAAATTAAAATTATGTTTCATTCACCAAAATAAGATGATATAAATGAACTAGGACAAAAGAAGATTACCTCAGCAGGAGTTGGGGAAACATTGTAGTTTTTCTCACCGCAAGCACCAACAGATTCATTGTTTGTCTCATTTCTCCCTGCTGCTGCATTAGATGTCTTACCAGGCCCTTGAAAACTCAAAAAAGTTTATAGTTGGACATATTATAGCACATTATATTAGTTAATTCAAATATCTAAGACTTACTGAACAGTCTCTTTTGATCAACCTATCCCTCTTCTTCTTTGCACTATCTGGAAGCTGATCACAAAATAGAGCATTGTGTCCCGGTTGGCCACAGTGGCCACAATGAATATCCCTCTGGAACCTCCTAAGCTTTCTTATAACAGGGCCTCTGTTCTTCTTTTTATTGTTATTCTTGGGCTCATCTATTCCCCTCCTCCTCAACCTTGCAGGCCTGCCAGCTTTTCTTCCAAAATTTGGGGGCAAGGGTGGGATGGAAAGAGTCTTCCCCCACACATTTGGACCACTGATTGGCATAATTATGCCAGAGTAAGACAACTTAAATGAGCTCACATGGTAATAATCATCTACAAACTCCTCTGCTTGAAGCTTGTCTTTGTTAATGGCACTCAAGCCATGCTCACATGGGATACCATTTAGCTAACACCTCCTACAACTACAAGTTCTAGCCCCAAGGTCCACTGCATACTGGCCACCATCAGGACACTGTATTTGGAAGTGAGTTTTAGATGCCTTAATGGGCCTGAAGCCTCCCACATGTTTCCCATTTCTCTGTAGAATGGCAGTTATAGTTGGGCAAAGTAAACCTGACAAGCACAAGATCAAATACAGTATTAATATGATACTTGGAGAAATAAATGAGATTTACAAGAATTAAAATAAGTTAGTTTACCATCCCATGTTTTAGTTGTTTCCCTATTGAGATGTCACTTCTTCATCAGGTACTCTCTAATCCATTCAAGCATGGTTATAATTGGCTTGTTTCTTGCTTATGGAATACATCTGTTGAAGGACTCACAAGTGTTGTTCAGGTTCATGTCACACTTACAGTCCTCAAGGAAATGGCTCTTTGACCACTCTCTTGGATGTTTGTCTTTGAGCCAAGTTGCTGCATCTGGGAACTTATCTGCAATATTCCTCATTGCCCTCTTGAAATCACCCACTATGCAAGCATTAGCAGCTTTCCAGACTGCATTCTTGAGAAGAATCCCTTTATGACCAGCTGCCATCATATTGAGAACCATATGGCTCACACAAAATCTCATTTCTCCAGCAGGGAACACATCCGGCAAGGCATAAATAATGCCCTTCTGTTTGTCAGAGACAAATGTTATCCCCAACCCACTTCCAAGGCTTAGATCACTCTTCAAGACACTGAAGAACCATGTCCAGTTTTCTTTGTTTTCAATAGAAACCACAACATATACAATGGGAAATATGCCATTATCAGGGTCCACACCAACTGCTGTCAACAAGACCCCACCATGTGGCCCTTTTAGGTGGCAGCCATCCACTCCAATAATTGGTCTACAACTCCTGAACCCTATTTTCATAGCTTGGAAGCAAACATAAAACTTAGAAAAACTCTTCTCTGAACCCACATCATCAGTCCCCAAAATAATTGTAGATCCAGGATTTGTTGCTCTCAGCTCATTGGCATAATCCCATAATTTTGTGTATTATAAGTCAGGATCACCTTGAATTTTTTTAAGAGCTTCCACCTTTGCCCTATAGGATTGATCCTTAGATACACTGTCATTCAGAGATTTCTCAACATCAACTCTAAAACCCTTCACATTCCTCTTAGGGTCAGATTTAAACCAAGCAATATATCTGTCTGCTAACCATTGGGTACTCATGTTTGACACATCCCAACCATCAATACATGTATGCTCTGTGCACAGCTCCCTTATCACCCATGCCTCTTCATTATCAGGAGTAGTGTTGATGACCTTCACTGTGTTTATCTTGAATGGACAACTTCTAACAGAGCATCTAACATAAACCCTCCTGGAGTCAGACCTTCTACAAGGAAGTGACCTTCTGGTTTTAATTGCATAAGAGTCAACACTCCTCTTAAAGATTTCTTTACTTGTGAATGTCTGGCCTAAATCAAACTCAGGGTCAAAAAGGTTATTTTCATTGAAATGTGGAAAATATTCACTATTACCCTCATCATCATCAGACATTCTATGGATTTCAAGATCATCATCCTCACAACCAACAACATTTTCACCAACATACTCATCAGCACTCACATTGTCATCACTTGCACAGTTATCATCCTCTCCTATTTCAACACTATCACTGACATTATCTTCATACAAGTCATCATCATCACCATCAGATCCCTTCTCAGGCATTGCAAATTCCTCATCACCTGAAGACACACTGTCTGTAACAACCTCACCAAATTGTAACCATTCCACCTGTTGTTCATTTAACACCTCCCTATGCACCTTAAACTTAGGTTCTTCTACTAAATCAGCATAACTCTCATCAAGTATGGCCTCATCATCAAGTGAATTATACCCATCCCCAACATTGAAATTAGAATCAGTGCTATCAGATTCAACATGTTCTTTCTCATTTATATTACCAGCAGCTACATCTTTCTTTGTCCCAAACCTACAGTTATATTCAGCTAGGGACACAACATACTTGAAAGAAGAAACACATGTAATATGGTCCATTTTCAGGGGACAATATAAACGCACACATCAAAAAGTTCCCAACTTTATCAAAACCAACAAAACCTCAAGTAATTTAAACTAATACTCAAGCAAGTGCAAAAAACAACTGATGAAATATCCATGAGAGGCTTACGATATGCCGGCGGTGAAGTATATAGCATTCCTTTACTCCGTAGCCTCACCATCTTCGCTAACCGGTGCAACCAATTTCAAGCTTTGAAGAAGGATTCCTTGAATGTCGCAACACCAACACTCAATTTAGGGTTTTCTTTGATTTCGTTCGGGTTTCCTTCAATAAGTTAGAGAAAAGCTTCAATTGGGTGAAAGAATCCCAAAAGTTTGAATGTTATCCAACGATGCAGAGAATTCCTTTTTTATTTAAATTGTTCGTTGTTTTTAATTGTAATTGCCATATAATCAGTCATCAATTAGGTAATCCAGTGTGATGTGGCAGTCAAATTTTGCCATCTAGGACAGCAGGACACGTCAAGGTGGTTTTGTATATGAGAAAACAGGTTTCCGGGCAGGTTTGTGTTTCTTCGGCGACTTTTGGCATTAAATTGCTACATTTAGGTAGATATGGGGTACATTTGCCACCGGAAAAGATCCTGTACCAATATTGCTGAAATGGGGGACTTGGTATACCATTTTTGCAATTTTTCCTTTTGGATAAAGATGGATACTCTATTTAGCAGGGTAGTCAAATGTAATTTTCCCTATTAATTAACCATTTCTTTTCTATTTGTGGATGCAGAACTATTAAGAGAACACCGTCAATGAAATAAGGGAGAGAAGTTCACTAAAGCCATGTATATTTATATTAATGTACTGAAAATCAATAAGAGAAATAAACAGAAACTCTAATTTCTGATGTGTTTAACTTAAAGATTCCATGTGTGTGATCTGGATAGGTTGCACTTATGGAAGCTTATCATGTCTATCTCATGAACTATGTATCCATTTAAACTATATTTTGATTATAAAATGTTTTGCTTTATGTTTCGGATACCTTTTAATTTTCGAACTTCATCAGTATGAGTATCAAGTTGGACTAAAATTAGAATGCTTTAAGACTAGCGAGCAAGAATAGCTCTACATCATGGATTTCCGACAGCAAGCCTTGTCCCGATGCCGGAATCTACTGTCGATGATGAGGTCTGATTTCCCATGATCTCACGCCGGGTTCCCTCTCGCCGGATGGTGGCATAGGCCTTTTCTACTCTTGGTAACGGGTCCTCTTTCAGCAGGTCTCTCCGTTCCGCATCATACCTATCGTCGATCCTGGCGAGAAATTGGAATAATTGGGTTTCGGACCAGTCTATTAAACGTCGTAATATCCCATTCATGAGTCATCGGGTTCAGCTGCCGGATCTCTATCTCCCTCCAGATCCATTGAAGGTAGCTGTAATACTTCTTTATGCTATCAGTTCCTTGTTCCAAGTTGTTGGCTCTGACCGTGAGGTCGAAGACCTGAAGTCCGTCGCTGCTCTGGCTGTATGTGGACTTTAGACCGTCCCACAATGTATTCGCCCCACTGGCGGAGCCAACATAGGCCAAAGGGGGGCTTCACCCCACCCCACCCCAGATTGGCCTCCACCCCCTAAAAAAAAAAAATTTAGTTTTTAGTTCTTAATTTTTTTGAAAATTTTCGTAAAATGGGTTACTTAGTTCTTAATTTTTTGAAGTGAATTATTTTTGTAAATTCTTATTGAATGTTTAAGTTTTGTATGTTTATAAAATGTTCAATCTTTATATGTTTATTGAGAGTGCAAATTCATTAATTAATTTTTTTTAAATTGGTGTCGTAGTTTGTAATCATGCATCGGTATTTTAGTAAAAGATTGAAAAGTTCTATTGAATCATCAAGTTCGATTACCAACCAAGAAAGAATCAATGTTGGTAGTGTAAAATTTAATCCTGAAAATATAATTAGTGATCCGGGGCTACGAAAACCTATTGAAAGTTACGATGTCCCTTCTAGAGGTCGCATTCAAAGAGAATATATATCTAAGGGACCTTGCTCGTATTAATGGATATATTTTGCCACAAGAATTTTCAGCCCTGGCTGACGAAAAATCCTGGATCCGCCCCTGATTCGCCCTATGGGTATTCGGCATAGAGAGTGATTAATTCCGGCTCCATGTTATCCAGGAGCCATGAACAGACAATTAGGTCTGTTTGCTCCCACTTGGGATACACCGGAGAATCGACCACCTACGGTGGTGGGGGTCCCGGCCTGTGAGATGGCTGAGTTTTCCTCTCCCTCCAATCATTTGTGGTATGTAGTTCTGATTGTGTTCGATTTGGGATTGCATGTTGTTGATTAGACTGGCTAGTTGCGTGGCTAAGGAATCGATGGGCTGCTACGATTCCTTGCCAATGCTTCGAATAGCTCGCTTTGATACCATGTTTGCTATGAAAGGTTCCATGATTTGGGGAAGGATTTTCTTATTTCTGTGTAAAGAATACATTGCACAAGGGTGGTATAAATACAATATCCAACTTATACTAAGAAATGAAAGTAAATCACTATACACAATTACACGATTACACAAACCCCTAATTTTTAGCTTTCCATATGTCTATATGCTAACCATATCATATGGATTAATTACTGAACTGATAACTAACCACTATACAAAAATTGTAAAACGAGATTTCCATCGGTAGATTGAGCTTTTCGATGGGAGTTTCTCATCACACATACGCTCGTGAGTACATATTATAATGTTTAGGTAATCCTAACCTTATTAAATAGTGGATTTATGTTGCATAAGATTTTGAATTGCTTAGACTATGGATTGTCTCGTGCATACAAAGATTAAAATATTTACTGTATTCTTAGTTGTAGGGTTGCACATATTTTGACATTTCTTGATTATTTTTGTTTGACATATCTTTGTTTTATTCTTTAAATTTCATAACTTACGTCCAACTGGATATGGGATAATCGCATCAAGGCGGAAGCATCTTTTTATTTATTTATTCTTTTTTTCATTTAATGCTCATAGTGTACAAAAATGTAAATTACTCACATTTTCTGAAATGCATTATTCCTCTTACAGTTGACCAGCCCAATATTGATTATGAAAATAAATGAAAATTTCACTTGAAATATAGCCCAATAAGAAGTCTTTCAGCCCAGGTCATTTTACAGAAATATCAGGCCCATATCTAGAAAGGCCCAACCAATTAACTCTGTGCTTGATTTTTCACGTTTTTCTTGGGAATTCATTATTTCATTAAGCTCAACTTTGGCGCGAAAGTTAATACCTTCCTCGGTAAAACAAACTAGGGATTTCAATTTTCAATTGAATTCAATTTGGGAGAATTCTGGGAAAAGGAAGCTTCCCGTGCTTAGCATTTCAACTGCTTCGGCAAAAATGGTGGCGACGCGTGCTTCAAAGCGGAGGCGCCCGAGCCAAAGTGACCATAAAGGAGAAGAAAAGGACAAACAATCACCATGGGTGAAAATAGTGAAGAACGGATTGAGAAACCGAAAGAGAATGGAAAGGAATCTCCGGTAGTCGTCTTTGCTCATGGAGCTGGTGCTCCGTCCTCATCTGATTGGATGATTAGGTTCTGTCTTGCTCCCACGGCCCACGCTTGTATGTATATGTATTTGTGCAATTCTGGTTTGAATTGTTCGGATGGAAAATGGAAATGAGCTGCGTGTTTCAACTGATTCACTTCCCTTTGAAGTTCTTCGATTTCAGTCGGTTCAATTTCCACTTTTCAAATATGTTCTGTCAGATATTAGAAAAGCCGAAAGTACGGTTGGAATTTATGTCTTATTTATTTATCAAAATTAAGTTTGAATGAGAAAATTGAAAATTAATAATTGACACAATTATATATATATATATGGACATTAAATAAATTAAGGTAACGGTTTATCTTAATTGCTAAATGATGCCTTCACATAGAGACATGTCGGCTCATTTAAAGATACACCTCATTTTGTGCATCCAAATTAACAAACTGCATTACCTTAATTGAAGTAATGGATATGTCCCGAAATGGTGCGTACCTTGACTTTGCAACTATTATAAAGTGATCCGAAAATGAGTGTTGTTGGTCCGCAACCCTTCCGATTAAGAAATGGTGTCTTACTAATTTCCTTAAGTCACTTATGAAAGGTTAACACCCCTCTTGAATTAATTTCCTTAAGTCACTTATGAAAGGTTAACACCCCTCTTGAAGAGATACATTCACATCTATAAATAGGAGTGCATAGTTACGAACTCCCCCGAGGTTTGGCTAAAATATAGATTTCCCCCTAAAATTTGAGAAATTACGAACACCCCCTAAGATTTACATTATCTCTTACAAATTACTCCAACCGTTAATAACGATGTTAACTTTTGTTAATGTCAGCAATATTATTTTAAAAAATTACAATCGTACCCTTGGGGTATAATATAATAATATTGAAAGTTTAATGATGTATTTGTAATGGTAGTTCAATTTATATTTTTCAATTTGAAAATTTGTAATTTAATTAATATTTATATTATATCTATAAGTATACACCAGAATAAATATTTCATGCATGTTTATTCCGATAAAATATGATAAAAAAAATTACATATTCCACTTTATGTTTATGTTTTGGTTTTATGCATATTTTGCATAAGGTTATTTAAACTTTGTTCGTTTAGAATAATAATTTTTTTTAATAAAATAGAAAATCATAATAAATACGATAAATTCACATAAATATACATCAAAATCATTTAAACAAATATTTCAAACGTAGTGCATGCCCAATTTTTCTGTTTCAAGAAAATATTTGGTATCCATAAACTTTAGGAATGAAATTAGTTCATTATTAAAACGTCAAATAATCATTAAGTAGCATGCTTTGCTAAAATTAAAAAAAAATTAAAAAAAAAAGAAGGTAAACGCAAAATTCAATAGTATTTACATCAAACCCCCCAAAAACTTCAATACTACATTAACCTCCATACTTTTGGACTTTTATAACATATACCCCCTCCCCTCGAGTTTTAAGATTTGAGGGGTGAAATAGTAAAATCACAAATTATGTTAAATTTAATGGAAAAATAACGAGTTAGGGGAAAATTTGTAATTTCTCAAACTTTAGAAGGGTATTTGTAATTTCACCAAATCTGATGGGGCATTTGTAATTATCCCTTTCATTTTTCTTCGGATTGACCCCAAATTGGCTCGAAAAATCAATTCATTTCTCAGCAAAACAAAGTAGGGTTTCGAATTGAATCCCAATCCTCATGAAAGAAGAAGAACAAGATGCAGAACCAACGGCCACAAAAACAATGAATCGGGAAATAGTTGACAAGAGTCTGATGACTCGTCGTTTCCTGATTGGATGATTGCGTATAGAAAAACAAGTGATGATTTGGTTTATCTTTAAAATCATGAGCAAATTTTAAATATAGAGTCCTCGATCCCATCTTAGTGTGTAATTATGCAGCCTCTTTCTTTCTTTCTTTCTTTTTTTTTTGTTGGTTTTGCTTCTGTTTTGTGACTAATTAATAATTTCCGTTGATTCTTATTAGATCAACATGGTATGGTTGGTTAATTGGATTTCCATACAGCTGTTTTTCTGTAAAGGAGTCAGCTTAGTCAGCTCGTTACTAGCTTCAGTAGCATTACAGGTAAGATAATATTCAGCTGATAAATCTCGTTGTTAGTATCTTATGTTTCATATGTTTGGCAAAGTTCACACCTTTAAATCAAGATAGGCTTTTTAACGAATGCCCTGTTACTTCCATGTTTATAACAACTACACCTACTTATTCGTGAATGTCTTTGTCCTGTGATTAACCTAATTTCCCATACAGTTCACACCATGATCTTCCTACCCTTTACACTGTATTTGTGTCAATTATATGTCAAGTGTATCTGAAATATGCGTCCCAATAATGGTTTCTTTTGAATGTACATTCATGTATGTGAGGGGACAGATGGTGTTTAAATATAATATCCAAAGGTATAGTGGAGGTTTTCTTCACCATTTCCATAATTAATTTCTTTGAATCTCCTTTCCAGGAGCAACAAGAATATACTCTGCTCTTCATAATTGCTTATTGGATGTCCCTTTTAGGTTAGCATATTTAGTTTGCACTACCAGTGTGGATGGAGATGAACATTTGTTGTCAATATGCACATGGTGGTTGTATGCCCATATTATTCAAAAAGATAAAAACTATATTGAGCCAATAAAAAAGCCTATATGCTTTGGTTTACCAGATGAGGAATTATAGAAGATAGAAAAATCCTTGTTGCACCACCACCACGGGAACTAAACTTATGGCATAAGCACATTATAGTTGAGTAACCGAATACATCAATTTCCGAATTCGAAGTTGCTCAGGCATTGCAGTCCAAAATCAAAAGGGAAATTTAGGGCACAAAGCAGGAGGGTTATCCTTTTTCGACGGGGAACCGGTCTGGTGGGCGTGATCCGGCTCAAAATTGGTTTGACTGAGATGGCAATCTAGCTGGAAATCTCGGGTCGATCAGTTTAAGAATTTGTAAGTGTGAGCTCTTTATCGATCTGAAAAACACTCAAGCACACGTGAGTTTAAAGGCCAAATTGGGGAACTTGGGATTAGACCCAATTTTGGTTCTCCGACGCTCAAGTCAGTATTGGAGACGTTTAGATAGCGACGCGTCTCGGGCGTGGGAAAGGTCTCCGACGCCAGTGAGGTCGATAGCCTCTAATTCTAGAATGCCAAGGGGCCCAAGGGTTGGACCCTTGGAGAGGAGCCTTTGGCCCATGTTGGGAGCAAACCCGCACCGATCCGACCCCATGTTGGCAATTTGGGTTTGTGGTGGTCGTGACGGGATTGTTGCCAGCCGGTGATTTGGGATTGTGGCAATTTCCGGCGAATTTGTCATTAAATTGACACATTCTTTGAGTTAGTGAATTATTTTATCACCGGAATAATAAGTGTCTCAAAATTGCTAGTTGGGGTCAGTTGGTATCCCGATTTTGCAATTTTCCCACGTCATATGCCACCTGTACAATACGTCGAAATATTATCTGACGTGAAAATGTTGTCATCGTCCACGTCATCATAAATGCCACGTGTTCATAGTCTCCGGTATGAAACAGTGGATTCTGGCGAGAATTGTCCCGAAATTGACACATTTTTAGAGTTAGTGGACTTTTTTATCGCCGGAAAATTTACTGTCCTGAAAACACTAGTGAGGGTCAATTGGTATTCTGATATTACATTTTCCCCCAGAAAGTATGAATGGATACTAACTGGACACTGTTAGTCTGTTATATATGTTAACAATGGTGTTATTGGCCTTTGCTTGTGATATTCGGACGCTTGGAGTTTGAGGGACAATTATGGAGCTTAAAAATATTATCTTCAGGAGGGTGGGAATTTCTTCAGTTGCCTTTATGTTCTACTTCGAATCAAGTATATATTCTACAATTTCCTTGTTTAAAATAATGTCCTGTATCTTTATCAGCATTTCTACTTTAAATAATTAGAATAACATCACTTGAAATTGAATATAATTACACAAAATTTCTTCTAAGATATGAGAAATTACAAAAACTTCCATTGTGAACGAATTTACATTACTTTTGTATCCATCTATGGTGATAATTTCATCTCTAAGTTTTTATGGTTATTCTATCTTGTCCATGCACCACTAATCAATTTGACTTTAAATTATAACTAAGGGAGAATTACATACAGGTCCCTAAGGTTTGCCCTAATTACACAGCGTCCACATAACTTTGGATTTTACATGATAGTCCCTAAAGTTTGATTCCGTTAGAAGTCCACAACGGCCGTTAGGGTTCCGTTAAATACGACAAAGACTGTATTGTAAAATTCCTGAAACTAAGAGATCGTTTTGTTAGATCTGTCAACCTTGAGGGACCTATTTGTAATTAATTTTAACGGAACCCTAACGGCCGTTGTGGATTTCTAATGGAATCCAACTTTAGGGACTATCATGTAAAATCCAAAATTATGTGGACCGCTGTGTAATTAGGGCAAACGGGACCTGTATGTAATTCTCCCTTATAACTAATTAACAGTACTAAATCTTATTAGCAAACCTCGGAGTAAGTTTTTGTATATAGTTCAACCTCATGATGGTCTGTCGGTGTAATTACCCCTACATACTTTGTAGCTAGGTTATAGCCAGTGGCCTTGGCCGAGAAATAAAATTTTCAAATAACCAGTAATTTAGTCATATTATCTACATCTCAATCTGTTTAGAGATGATATTATATGTATTAGTTTAAAGAGGATATCATCCATATCTAATTATATATATCTGAATCATAAATGAATAAGTATATATATTTTTTGGTAAGATAAATTAATAAGTATATGATAATAAGACATTTGATTTGTTTTAAATCTGCTCCCATTAGATATTCGTTGAATATATTATTTATTTATTATATAGAATCCACAATCCCATTGCCCCACCCTACCCCACCCAAAAATACATATAAATACTTGCACAGACACTTACCATTTCAAGCAACAACACATACTCAGCAAACCTAATTCATAAAATTTCCTCTACATCAATACTCAATATGTCTTCCATGCAGTGTCACAGGCCCTGTGAACAAACCAATCACACTCTCCAAAAGCCCCACTCCGTTAATAAGCATCAAATTGATGCTCATGGTCATGTGATCTGTACTCACACAACTCATAACGCTCATCAAGATGGTCCTCGGACCCGCGGCCCCATATTGAACGTAGTTAAGGGAGCCGTGCACATTGCCGACAAAATCCTCAACGGCAAGAAGGGCCGTAAATCTGGTCGCAAGCCCAAGACCTGCAGGGGCATGAGGGGGAACAACAACGGTGACAGTGACAGTGGCAGTGGCAGTGGCAGTGACAGTGAAAGTGAATGCGACAAGCCTAAAAGCAAGGTAAGAAAGAAAATCAAATTCTTTAATCGCATTTTACCTATAGTGCATCAATGCGAACATTAGTATACCAACATGGATACATAGATTAGTTCTAAAATTAATATGAAAGGTGTTCGACATGACACGATGCAACAAAATAATAATTTTAAAAGTATTCAGGCATCATATATGTAACATGTTACGTATGCACTATAAGTGATAGTACGTGTAATATGTTATTTTTAGGCTCTAATATGCAGGCTTTCCTTATTTCTTGTATATTCACCGTGTATAATTAACCATTTCTTTTCTATTTGTGGATGCAGATCAACTCTTAAGAGAAGGCAATAAGTGAACTAAAGGAGGGACCTGAAAACTAAGATATGCATTTATACTACTGTACTGGAAATGAATAAGAGAAATAAAAAGAAGCTCTAGTTTCTGATGTGTGTAAGTTGTAAATTATGGATTCCATGTGTAATCTGGATAGGTTGCACTTGTGGACATTTATCATGTCTATATCATGAACTATGTATCCATCTGAACTATGTTTTGATCATAAAATATTTGCATTAATAATTTACTATCGTGTACTACGTTTGCTAGGGAAATTCTTGCATGCACCGGGTGTGCCCGTTTGCTATATGTTTCGCATACCTTTCAATTTTCGAACTTTATCAGATGAGTAACAAGTTGAACTAAAATTCGAGTACTTCAAGACAAGTGAGCAAGGATAGAGGGATGGAACCAGGATTTCATGGAAGAGGGGCGAAAATTAAAAAAAAATATATATATATTTTTTAAAAATAAATATTATTTTATTAAAAATAAAAATATTATTTTATTCGATATATATAAATAGGTCCTTTGTCATGGATTGTTGAAGTGTCAAGGTGCATTGCTATTATCTTAACGAGGTTTTTTGAAGTAAAATTTCAAATTCCTTTTACTCATAGTGCCTATATAAATTAAAAAAATTATGGACTGAATTTAACATGATTTAAAATAAAATAATAAACTTTATTAACAAAACAATATAAGAAAATAAAAAATCATTTATCTTTAACCTATTTTGATAGTTATAGAGATAAAGATAACTATAGTTAATAAATTAATTATAAATATTATCCATAATAAAAAAAAAAACTAAAATTACTATTTAAGATATAATTTTTTGACTAAATAATTTATCTATAATAAAAGAAAAATTAAAATTACTATTTAAGATATAATTTTTTAATTAAATAATTTATCTATAACAAAAGAAAAACTAAAATTAACACAATTATCTTCATCAAACTAAAATTACTATTTAGATACAATCTTTAAACTAAATAATCTATCCATAATAAAAACTAAAATTAACACAGTAGTCTTAATAATAAATAAAGAAATCTTAATATACAAAATTAACACAGTAATCTTAATAATAAATAAAGAAATTTTAATATACAAAACTCATATCTAACACTAAATTATTCAAAATTAAACCCAGTATATTATCTAAAAACAGTTATGTTTATCCTATTCTTATAGACATAAAAATATGATATTTCGTCAAATATAAAACTCTACCAATACTAAATTATCCAAAATTAAACACGTACTTATCTTTAACTTGGATACAATCTTTTCTCAAAATATTAAACTAAATTACCATTAACAAATTAATCATAAATATTATCTAAATAATTTATTCATAATAAAACTATAAAAAATAAACTAAAACTAAATATAAGTTAATATTACCTTTTGGTTTTATTGGATAATTTGGGACCACGAACAACTTCATTTTTCCGAACAAATGTAGATTTTGAAGATTAGAAAAATGAGAGTTTTAAGTTGAGGAGAGAAAAAAATGAAGAATAGAAAAATGAAAGAGGAAGAAGACAAATGAAAGAGAAAGAAAATGTAGCCTTCAGCTAAATAGAGAAAAAATATTAATTTTAGATTTTTTAATATCGAAAAGAAGATCAAAAGATTTTAGTAGAAAACGAAATAAAAAGTGCATTTGTATTCAGAAAAATAATTGGTAAACGCAAATTTATAAATTGGGGGGAGTGGTGTTCAAAATTTTAAGCTTTATGTATATTTTAAAAAAAAATTTAAAAATCTCCGTCATTGCAAGGATAGCTGTATATCACAGAAAGTTCGCAATACGTCAAATGTATGATGCCGCATGCATCTTATAATACCATCACAAAAACTTAAAAAGTTACTTTCTAATGACAAATAAAGGGTTATTTACATTTGACTATCATGCTAGAAGGTCCGATTACAACGCAATCCACCTAAATTGAAAAAATATATTTTAGTCCTTATAAATCTTGTTTGTACTAAAGTTCCTTAACGAAATTTATAAAATAAGTACATTTATGCTTCTGACGGTCGTATGAGTGTTCAATTGAATATATAACCAAAATTACAAAATCATCCCTAAAGTTTATAAAAATTAACAAAACGATCCCTATAAAATATGAATTTAACAACAAATCAGGAGTATTTTTGGAATGACATAACGGAATCCTAGAAACTACAAACGGTTAAAAAAATTAGGGACTAAAATGTAATTTCTCGATTTAGGCCTTCTAGTAGGGTAGTTAGATGTAATTATATTGGACAAATAAATTTGGTCCATAACTTTTCATCACCGTAAGGATATTTTGATGAATATCGTGTAATAAATGTTATCGCAACCCGTCACAACAGTGTTTAGGCGACAATTATTGAAATTTGTCAGGGCGACCTCTACACCCGGTGAAATATTTTCGTCTCCACAATGCACATTAAGTGCAAAGCAATCTCACAATATTGCCAACAGTGATTGGTCCTATGCTATGATGCACGGATATGGACACGGCGACACGGACACGACACGACACGGATACGGCGACACGGATTTTTTCTTGAATTTTCCACGTGAGGAGTGTCGGACACGGTGTCCGATACGAGTGTCCGACACGACACGACATGGCAACATGATATTTTTAGAAGTGTCCGTGCATCATAGGTCCTATGGCTAAGGATTCTTTTCATAGGGCAATGAATTTAGGTTCGAATCCCACTAACTATAGGGAGTGTGTATCTTTTTTTTAAATGATAACATAATTGCCCATTTTCCCAATTATAAGACCTATCACTTAAATTTTTATAATAAGAGATATTTAATAAATTGAAAACAACAAATTAAGTACATTATAAATTTTGACCATGGGATGTTTTTTATTTCATATTGTTAAAGTGTAACTCCTACTTTTGTGTAAATATACTATATAAGATCAGTTGTACACTTGCACGATTGGTTTAACTTAAAATCACAACAGATATTTTGTAAAAATTATAAAACAAATTAACGGAACCCTAGGGATCTCAAACAGAATATAACGGATAGGGACTAATTTATAATAAATGAAACAAGAGGTCATGCGTTGTAATTTCACCTAAAGTGAGGGTAGTCAGATGTAATTCTCCCTATAAAATAATTCCAGACCTAACTGTTCATCAGAGTTTCATCTGCAATCACAGATGAATTTCAGACTCTTTTTCATTTGAGTAATAATTTACAAAAATAATTTAAAATTTCAGACGAAATTTCATCGCAAAAGTTCGTCTGAATTATAAAATATAATTATTTTTAAATTTTAAATTTTAGTTCGCCAAAATTTCTTCAAAATTTTGCATCATACGAGAAAAATAAAATGTTACTAATTTTGACGGAATTTCATCGGATTTTCATCGGAAATTTACTAGCCAAAAAGGTTCTCCGGAAAAGTTCAGAAAAATGCCTGTTTTTTTAGTGTATATATTCAACAATTTTCCTTGTTTCAAATTATGTACTTATAATCTTTGTCTACATTTATACTCGGGATGATTACACCAACATACCGACATAATTACACAAACTTTCCTAAAGTTTGAGAATTACAAAACTTCCCTGATGTTTGTGAATTACATGAACTTCACCGGTAAAGAATTTACATTACTTTTGGATTCATCCATTTTGATGATTTCATTTCTAATTTTTTATGAATATTATATTCTGAAAATGTAGGAAAGGTCCCTAATATACCCTGATATTTTTTCTAAACCCCCAATTCGATTTTTACACAATTTAAGGACCAATTATTTATAAAACATTTCCTAAATCCCCTAAAATGCGTAAAAATACCAAAATGTCCTTGATAAAATTGAAAATTTTCACCCATACCCCCCCTTCTTCTTCTTCTTCCCCATTTTTCTATTAAAATCCGGCGACGTCCCTGGCGACGTCTCCGGCCACTTTCCAGAGACCGGAGCTTCGTGCTTCGATTCATTTCGACGATGCGACTTCATTGGTAGCAACCTCGTCTCCTGAAAATGGCCGGAGAAGGCGCTGCGGAAGTTGGTCGGCGGAGGCCTGAAAATCGTACAAATGGGTATGTCCGTCGGTGGCTTTACGACGATATTTTCCGATGACCAAGGTATGGATCTTGTAGATCTCGACACGGGCAAGCTATTGCAGGTTACAGATTCGATTTTCTTTAAGCGGTTTAGGAGTTATCGACATTTCTTTTTTTAGATCTAAAATTCTTAGATCTGAAATTGGGGACAAACGACTTCAAATTTTGATAAACTAATCGGAAATATGGAACGAGCACGAGGATTACGTCCGGGGGGGGGAATTTTTCGAGAATTTCTGACCGCCTGGTGGTCCAGCAGCGGTCCGACGAGTTTGAATGAGGAAGAAGATGATGAGGAAGTCGGGTTGTGGAGGAAGCAAAAATGATATGGAAAAAATGAAAAAGTAAGGACAAAATAGACTTTTTAGGACATTAGGGGGTTTAGGATAAATGTATTACTTATTGGGGATTAAAAATGTATAAAATCTGAATTGTCTCCGTTGATACTTACTTATCAATAATTGACATTAAAGTTATGACTACAACAGCATCTGCTAGGCCAAATCTTAGAATATGTGAAAGGAAGTTTTCGGTAATTTCACAAACCTCGATGGTAAGTTTTTTTATATAGATCAAACCTCGGGGCAGGTAAGTATAATCACCCCTTTATACTTTGTAGGTTGAAGCAACTCAGCAAGTGTTTGAGAGGTAAACATCTTCATCTCAGCTGTAATTTAGCCACAATGTTAGGGATTCGACTGTAATTTTCCTAATGATTCATCTTCGTTGAACTTTCTATTGAATGTAAAATATTAATTAACCATGTTCCATATGTAAATGCGTATCCATAAGCATATCGAAATGCCAAATTTGATGTTGGGTAATGAAAGCGGTACGGACTCTTAAACTAGAATTTTTCTACAATCCGACCAGCTCCGGCCTGATTTGCCCCCACAAATCTGTCAGCCTTTTCCCAACCTCGCAAACTCTCGTGTTTCCCTTAGATTTTTCCCACACTCTCGTTTGCTAATTTTGGAGTTTAAGTGAATTGCTCAAGCCCAACCCTTTTCCAACGTTTTTCCCAAGCATACAACAAGTAAAACCCACACACACTTGCTGTATTAAAATTGCACCACGATATACGGGAAAGCTCCAACACTTCCCAACCTTATATTAATTTTCCGAACAATAATACAAGGAATGGCTTGCTTGCACACAATTTCACTCACTGAACTCACACAAGTCTGGGCCAACCTATTTATAGTGCAGATTACAACCCAATCTGCTAGGTTAAATTCGAATTTCAAGGCTCCACTAAGTTCTGGGCGTTTTCCCACCAAAATCCGCCCATAACCGCCACTTACTCTAGCCACTTTGCCCACTAGCTTGGCGGTTACGCTCAATAATAGCCCAAGTCAAAGCCTTCCGCGTTTCTGAAGCTTTTGGCGCCCAAGTAATCTTGAAATCCGCCACAAACCGTCGCGTAACCGTTCCCGCTTAAAATGATAACTGTTCCCGCCAAGATTTGGGGTTGCTGGACTTGTGCGCGCACGCCCCAGCCATGCGCGCAGCCTTGCGCTCGCGCCCCGCGCCCATCCCGCACGCAGCCGCGCCAAGTGCCTTCCTTGTCCGCACCAGCCCACAACGGTCCGCACCAATCTTCCAACCTTGCGGGAAAATCCCTCAAATGCGCGTAAGCCACCAAGTCTCGCGCGCGCCGTGTGCGACACACGCACCCAGCCTTACTTGATACCCAGCCATCAAGCTCAATTATCCGACATTCAATGCATCCGTGCCAAGTATCGTCGGGACAACACGATTCCAACCCTTGTGCTCCGCCAAGCAAGCACATATCCCTTGCCTCTTCCCCCATTTTCTAGTATTTAGGGCAAGGGACTTCCGAAGGGGCTTACAAACTTCCCCCACCAAGAGGAACCGATGCCCTCGTCGGGTTGACTTTAGCCTTCTTTTTCTTTTTCCGACCATCATCCATCTCCTTCCCATCTTTGCCATCTACCTCCATTGGACTTGATAGGAGTGCATCCTTGAATGATCTCGGCCCCAAGTTTAGTGGTAACCATTTCTCCACCGTTTCTTCTTTCCTTTTTAATTGAATAACTTCCCGCCTTCGATGGTACACCTTCAGCTCTTTCCTTTCATAAACCCGAGGTTCGTGGGAAAACCAAGAAGTTTGGCTGCCACTTGTGTCGTTCATATCCGGAACATTCCCATCGTCCCTTAGACGGTCCACATCGCCTCGTATAGCATCCAATTCTTCTTTGAGGCGTGTTGAAAACTCTTCCCAAGTTTGCTTCCCTTTGTTTTTGGCATCCTCGGCAAATGTTGAGGGTCTCTTCATAGCCATGTCCGCCCTCAGATTTGATTTTGCCGTCTGAATTAGAGAACCAAGGTGCGAGACACCCCTCTTTAATTCACCCTTGGCCTGCTCCAATCTTTCATTCTTCTTTCCGACAACTTTAGGTTCCCCCACCGAGCACTCGCATCTCACAAATCCGGGACAACTTTCAGTAAAGAACAAGCCACCCAGGAAAGGTAGTACCATGACCTTAGCCATCTTCAAGAAATCGTTCCCTAAGATAAGGGAAAAGTCGTCAAGCGGGACAGCAACTACCTCGAACCGCCCATGCCACGGACCAACTCTTAAATCAATTTTGGCCACTCCCTTGACTGACTTTGGTTGTGCATTTACAGCCTTCACCTCGCTGCAACATTCCTCGAGATCCAAGCCCAGCTCTTGGACCAAACTTTCTGAAATGAAACTTGTTGATGCCCCCGTGTCCACCAACGCTTGCGTTTCTTGCCCATCCACAAAGACCTTAGCATACAACAGATCTTTGTTGTTGTTTCGAGACATTACTTGCATTGCATTCAACAATTGCAAAGAACCCATCCGAATAGAACCATCATCTTTGTAGCACCCTAACCCCCAGGGCACCACATCCCCCGCACTATAGCCTCGATCCACGTATGAAATGGAAAATCCATACATAAACCAAAACTATAGCGAACGGGTGACACATAAAAATGACGAGCTAGGCGGGACACTCTTCCCAACAAATAGAGCCAACAAGAAAATGAAAGCGGAAGCAATTAAGTCATTCATACATATAGGTACCATATTTACCGAATAGATACTTATAGATACCAATTTAACTATCAATACATTATCATCTCTTGATAATATACATATTCAAGTATCCAAAACGTGACAATACTAATAACGATTGATAACATGAAATGTCCCAAAAGTACTATACATGAAGGTATGAAACTAGACCCGTGGAAGTGCAAGACTCGAACAACTCCCGCCTAGCACGACCACGCTCAAAGGGTACCTGAAAAGTGAAGTATCAGTCTACCGAAGACTGAGTGAGGGGCAATAGTATATATACACATCACATGCAAGTTGTAGCCTCGGGTGAAGACTTTGGAATAATATAGCTATATAACTCAAGAAATTTAATCTTTGCCCGAGATTACAACCAATCATTTTATCCCATTTAGTTAATCATGCTTGTCAATGTCATGAACATGTGGCCCTGGCGAGCTAGGGTAATCTCCAACCGAACTCCCAATCGTGAACAATACGTGATCATGCTTGCTTGCTTGATAAATACGTGATCATGCAATTTATTTAATGCTCACATAAATAATTTCATGCTTGAAATCATGCAATAACCCGAGGATAACCCGACATGCCGGATTAATCCCCAGTCTCCTTCTTCCTCCGGGTGATAGCGAGTTTGCAAGGCTCGACTATCCACGACATGGTGTGTGTAGAGGACATGACCCTCTAGACACGGAACTCCTTCCACCACTAATCTCCTAGTGGCTTCGGGGGTGATCCCAACAAGGTGAGGATAATTCAGGAGTTACCCGTCAGCCCTTGCTTTCCCGGTTGGCTCAAGAATTACCCTCGGGCCCACGTGCAATCATGTACTCGCCAAACTTGCTTGAAATCATGACAATCAATACTTTCTTGCTTGAAATGTCTATAACTTTGAAAACGTTTATAATTATAATAGGTTTTGGCCGAAAATAGCACATAATGGTTATAGGGTTCTATAAACGTAACATAAACCTCACCTTTTCTTGCAAAATACAATAATGTGGTGTTCTAAGGAGCTTGCTCCCCGTCCACGCCCTCGTGACCTGTGCAAATACAACGTGTACACGTGAGACATGACCTAAAATGACCAAAATGTGACGAACGGCGGAAATGTATCGAGACGACCATGAAAATGCAATGTGGTATGATAACATGTCGTTTCACATCATATTAGCACATATTATAGCAATTCGGGGTCAAAGAAGTCGTTGGATCGAGGGGTCATTTTCGTAATTTTATGCAGAAACTTTTGTTCTGCAATCCAGGTGGGAACGGCCGTTCCGGTCCCCTTTGTAAAATGGGAACGGTCGTTCCCATGAGATCCCCAAAACGTGCCAGCGATTTTAAAATAAAAGCGCGCCTTCAAGCTGGGAACGGCCCTTCCGGTACCAAGGCCAAAATGGGAATGGCCGTTCCCATGCTCGGCCGCCTAGTTTATTTGAAAAGGTGGGAACGCCCGTTCCCACAATGCCTTGAGGCTGGGAACGGTCGTTCCCAGTTTCTGAAACTTTGAAGAACAGAGCAGAAACAGGGGATGCTCACGGGAATGAGCAACAAAGCAACCAAAAATTCCATTCTCAATCCCCAAAATCATGATTTCTGGAAATATGATATGTATAAGTTCAAGAAATGATATCCTAGCATTTAAACACCCAAATCACTCAAAATCATCAAGAATTCATGCCTCATACTCATGATCAAAACTTGCTCATTCATGCTCAATATTCAAAGATAAAGTCATAAATCATGCCATAATTCAATATAAGATCATATAATCATGCATCCAATTAGAATTAATCCATCTAGCACATCAAACTCAAACCCTAGCTATACCAACTATGATCAACAATCATCCATTCATGCACAACCAACCTTGAAGATGAAAGAAATGAAGAAGATGGATGATGATGATCAATCTCCCAAAACTTGAATGATTTCTTGAAATCTTGATGATTGGATGCAAAAGATCACTCTTTCCTTTTCTTCCCTTGGAACCGAGAATGAGGAAGCAAAGTGGTTGGAAGATTTTTGGTGTGAAATGAGCTCATGGAAGCTTGGAGATGGAAATAACGTAACACCCATTTTTGAAAAATGTGAAATATGCTAATTTGCCAATAAATCCCCAAGAATTCAATCTATGCAATTGAGTATATGAGGTTTTAAAATACGATCAATTAAGTCCTTAAAGGATTGGCAATTAAGTCCCTAGGATTTTAAAGAATATTTAACTAGGGACAATTTGGTAATTTAAAACGCTCTCGATAATTATTTCATGCAATAAATATTTTTCGTGTCATGAAATAATATTTTCAATGATATGAATTCAAATAATTGATATAAATGATGTTTCGTGAATTTTATAAAATTATGAATGCCACGTAAGAATATATTATAAAATTACAGAAATAAAATAAAACCTACGCTCAAACTCACACGTGGCGTGCTTACCTGATCATCCGGAAACCGGGGCGTTACAATCTTCCTCTTCGTTCGGTTCCGTCACTAAAGCATTCAACTTAGTTCGCCTCGGACAATCCCTCATTCTGTGGTCGCCACTACAAAGGTAACAACCCGTTTTTGCTTTGGCCATAGCAACCTCAGGTCCAACAGTCACCTCCTTGGTTTCCTTTTGCTTGAATTTGGTCTTGCCCTTGTCTTTCCCAAAATTCCTTCTTTCGTTTCGAAGATCAGGACCACCGACACTCCTGAAATCCACCAATCTATCAGCAGCAGCGATGGCAGTTGACAAATCCTTGACACCAAGCCTTCGGAGTTCAACTTGTGCCCAAGGTTGCAAACCCGCCATAAAGTTGAACAGCTTATCATCTTCCGCCATGCCTTTGATGTCTAGCAGCAACGAACTGAATTCTTTGACATAGTCTCGAATTGTCCCAACATGCCTCAGATTCCGAAGGGACTCCCTTGCAAGCCACGAAGAATTGCAAGGTAGGAATTGATCCTTCAACTCCTTTTTCAGTGCTTCCCACGTATCGATTCCCTCTCGATTAGCACTTGCATCTTCCGTCAAACGAGATCGCCACCATAGCTTTGCGTCTCCCGTCAAATACATCGAGGTTATGGAAACCTTCTCAGAATCAGGCACCCGCGCGGCCTTGAAGTACATCTCCATATCCCACAGAAAATTCTCAAGCTCTTTGGCGTTCCGAAAACCACCAAAGGGCGAAGGATCTGGAACTCGAACCTTGGACGGAGCAGCACCATCACCTGCTCCAGCAGCATGCACCGCCTTCTTCAAGATGCCCAACTCCATGTTTAGGCCATCAAGTTTTAGATCTACGGTATCAGTGAGAACACCGAGATCTTCCGACACCGACACGACCCTTCATTCCACAAATTCTGGCAATTCCTCCGTGAGCTTCTTGATCTTTGCCTCATGAGCAGCAAATTGCTCCTGGATTGCTCGTATTTGCTGGAAAATTGCCGTCGTTGGAGACTCGCGAGGCTGCCCAAGATACTCTTCCATCATCTTAACCCTTGCCTCAAGGTTAAGCATCATTTCACGCAGCGGCACTTGATCACCCATGCTTCAAGGTAACCGATCAGAACCCGTAAACCGAGCTCTGATACCACTTGAAAGCGGTACGGACTCTTAAACTAGAATTTTTCTACAATCCGACCAGCTCCGGCCTGATTTGCCCCCACAAATCAGTCAGCCTTTTCCCAACCTCGCAAACTCTCGTGTTTCCCTTAGATTTTTCCCACACTCTCGTTTGCTAATTTTGGAGTTTAAGTGAATTGCTCAAGCCCAACCCTTTTCCAACGTTTTTCCCAAGCATACAACAAGTAAAACCCACACACACTTGCTGTATTAAAATTGCACCACGATATACGGGAAAGCTCCAACACTTCCCAACCTTATATTAATTTTCCGAACAATAATACAAGGAATGACTTGCTTGCACACAATTTCACTCACTGAACTCGCACAAGTCTGGGCCAACCTATTTATAGTGCAGATTACAACCCAATCTGCTAGGTTAAATTCGAATTTCAAGGCTCCACTAAGTTCTGGGCGTTTTCCCACCAAAATCCGCCCATAACCGCCACTTACTCCAGCCACTTTGCCCACTAACTTGGCGGTTACGCTCAATAACCGCCCAAGTCAAAGCCTTCCGCGTTTCTGAAGCTTTTGGCGCCCAAGTAATCTTGAAATCCGCCACAAACCGTCGCGTAACCGTTCCCGCTTAAAATGATAACTGTTCCCGCCAAGATTTGGGGTTGCTGGACTTGTGCGCGCACGCCCCAGCCATGCGCGCAGCCTTGCGCTCGCGCCCCGCGCCCATCCCGCACGCAGCCGCGCCAAGTGCCTGCCTTGTCCGCACCAGCCCGCAACGGTCCGCACCAATCTTCCAACCTTGCGGGAAAATCCCTCAAATGCGCGCAAGCCACCAAGTCTCGCGCGCGCCGTGTGCGACACACGCACCCAGCCTTACTTGATGCCCAGCCATCAAGCTCAATTATCCGACATTCCATGCATCCGTGCCAAGTATCGTCGGGACAACACGATTCCAACCCTTGTGCTCCGCCAAGCAAGCACATATCCCTTGCCTCTTCCCCCATTTTCTAGTATTTAGGGCAAGGGACTTCCGAATGGGCTTACAGGTAACCAGTAAAGAAATTTTTTTTTTTTTTTTTGCCAAACTTGATGTTGAGATGAATTTGCCACTCTCCTGCAGGCTGCTGCCACTTTTTACATGTACATTTTGATTTTCAATTGGATATATCCTCTTCTCCACTTATGCAATTAAACTTTTTTTTCAGAAATTTGAAAGGATGATGAAAGGCTATGGCATATTGACAGAGAAATAAAACAAGATAGAAAAGAATAAAATAGCTAGACAACAATTACTCAGCAATCAGCATGGCATATATCCTTTTGGGATGAAAATTAAAGAAGATTCAAAGTTTGATATCAACACCTGGTGAACACATGAGAATCCACAAAACACATATAAATACTTGCACAAACACGACCCATTTCAAGCAACATCACAAACTCTACAAAACTAACTCATAAACTTTCGCCTCCTTCAATAATCAATATGGCTTCCATGCAGTGCCCCAAGCCTGGACAAACCAATCACGGGCTTCAAAAGTCCTACTCCGCTGACAAGCATCAGATTGGTGCTTGTGGCCAAGGTCATGCGAAAGGTACTCACACAACTCATGTCGACGATCATCACGATGCTCCTCAGACCCGCGGCTTCTTATTCGACTCACTTAAGATTGCCGTGAACATTAACAGCAAGAAGAAGAGCCGCAAATCTCGTCCCAAGTGCAGGAGCAGGGGCATGAGTGAGAACAACAACAGTGACAGTGACAGCAGCAGCAGCGACAGTGAAGGTGACATCGACGAGCCTAAGAGTGAGGTAAAAAAATTTCAAACTCTTAAATCGCATATACCTATGATGCATGAACACAAACATGAGGATACTAACATAGAAATTTACCACATGGGAGGTATCTGACACGACACGATAATACATGATACAACAAAATAATAATTTTAGAAGTGTCCGTTCATCATCCGGTATGCTACGCGCTTGCACTGTGTGTCATAGCATGTGTGATATGCTATTTTTCATGCTTTAATATGCAAGTTCCCTCCTTTCTTGATTATTCACTGTGAATATATTAACCATTTCTTTTATATTCGTGGATGCAGAACAACTGTTAAGAGAAGACCATCAATGAAATAAGGGAGAGAAGTTCATGAAATGAAGCCATATATATAGTACTGTGTACTGGAAATGAATAAGAGAAATAAACAGAAACTCTAGTTTCTGATGTGTTTAACTTAAAGATTCCATACGTGTAATCATGATAGGTTGCACTTGTGGACGTTTATGTCCTTGATCTCATGAACTATGTATCCATCTGAACTATGTTTCGATTATAAAATATTAGAATTAATAATTTGGGGTCATGTGATGTACTACTTTTGCTATATGTTTTGGAAACCTTTTAGTTTCCGAACTTCATCAACATGAGTATCAAGTTGAACTAAAATTAAAGGGAAAAATGCAAATTCGAGATATTATCTATCTTGAAATTGACTTTTTGAGATAAGTTTTTTTTTTTCCGAAAGCAAAATCACCCTGTAATTCAAAATGTTGCATTTTTGGGACAATCGTCATTGGAAAGATGACATGAAAGCCAGAAAAATGATGTACACAGCCACATGTGTTACTATTATTATTTCTTTAATGATGTACTAACCATTCTAGCCAAATAAGATAAAAACTGTCACTTAAATAATAATATATATATATCGACATAATAAAAATATTTAAACACTTATATTTAAAAAATATATTTAATATATATAATTACTTAAGAAAAATATGAAATATCTAATTTGAAAAAATAAAAAATATTTAGTTATCCTTAATTTGAAATATTTAAATATAAAAAGATAAAACATATACAAATTTAAAAATCAAATATACCTCTTAAACATTTTTTTTTTTCCACCAAAAAAAAGTATAGCTTTTTTTTTAAATTTTTCTTTATAATTTACAATTTATATATACTAAATTTTTTCATTTTCTAATTTCCATATATATATATATATATATATATATATATATATATATATATATATATATATATATATATATTATTTGTTATTAAAAAGGATATATATTTTTGTATAATTTCTTTTCAAAATTTTGGCTTATGTGGATTTTATGTGTACAATAGAATTCTCCATGTAGGATAAATATGACATATATGTGATTTTAATAAGACACATGTCAATTATGTATCACTTCCGACTTCCATGCCATTTTTTCGGTGGTGATTGTACCAAAAATGCAACTTTTTTTAATTTATGGGTTGGTTTTGCTATCGAAAAAAAACTTGTCCAAAAAAATCAATTTAGGAGTAGATAGTGTACCAAATTTGCATTTTTTCCAAATTTAAAATACTTTGATACAAGCGAGCAACAAAGCTTTATATTATGGAAAGTTTGCAATGTCTAATGTACATTGATGCTGCGTGCATCTTATAATTACCATTATGAACACTTAAAAAAAAAAATTCCTAACAAATGAATTTGGTCCAACAGATTAACTTTTCGCCACCGCAGGGATATTATGACGAATATTGTGGTTTGTGTGATAAATGCGGCAAACTCTACACTTGTGACAATATTTTCTTCCCCACAATGCACATTTAAGTACAAATCAATTTCACAAACTTTATACCGACTCAAATAATTTGGTGAAATTTTTAGTGAAAGATCCATGGCACCACTTTTTGTGCGCGGTACATTTTAATTTTCTTTAAATCTTATATTTTGATTTATAAATTTTTAAAAATATGTGATTTCACCCTACCCTAAAAAGTAATCTGTTAATCTCAAATCCCCTTCAGTGCAAATTTTGGTCACGTTCCCTTATAACAAGAGATATATTTTGGTGCGACTTGTAAATCATACCTAGGAAAAATTAAATTTACATTAAGGTAAGGAACTTTAATAAGATTGAGAGGAGGCAATCATGCATTGTTTGTCAAACAAAGAATTAAGAAACCTTAGAAGATTTTTATCCTTAAGGTGCCACAAATTTTGGGTCATGTTGTGTATGCAGTATGATGGACATTCTTCTTTATAATATATTTTTCTTTTTCTTTTTTCCTGTTATAAGTCACGTTTATTCTTCATTCGAATCAGAGCAGTCCTAAAATGTACGCTAAAACTCAGTTATGAACGGGTTCCTTAACTTGTAGTGCATGTACTGTGCATGAATATGTTCCGATCCTTTTCTTTAATCTTTGGGAGGTCATAAATTGATAGATAGATACTCTTTGATTTTTGTTATCGGCTTATCAATGTTTTATTCTTTCCTCAAACGATTAGCTTTCCTTTCAATTAAATCATTAAGAAAGTGGATCGGTCATCGACATGACACCACCACAAAGTAATTTAAGCTCGGACTTTTCAGTTAAATCGAAGTAGTGACTCATAGAATATATAACACTCATTGTATAATTAGTGAATATTTTAGAAAAAATACTAATTAAAATATAAAAATTCAACCAAATAAGATCTGAACTAGGAACTAGCGAATTCTCATTTAATTAGTTGAAATCGAGCAAACAAATAGGAACCGGGAACGTACTAGAAGAGAACAAAGATATGCGAAGCTCTGTTTTCATTTCTCAAAACTGAACCAACACAGAGTATGTACAGCTATATATACAAAAGTCAACCAATAAACTTAAGCCACGTGTCACTTTTGAATCTGGCGCCTAACCAACTCGCGGAAGGATCAAGCTAAACGACTAACCCAATTAACTAACTAAGCTACAGCTGTTAACTAACAATATTACAGCTGCATTACATCAGAATATGGAAATTACAAAAACCCCCTTCGAGGTGGATGAAAAATGTTTTTCAGTCCCATCTTGACCATTAAAGATTGAAGCTGTGTAGCTCGGAGAGCTTTGGTGAATATTGTAGAAGTTAGGAAAGTAAATATTAGCATATCTTGTAATTAGCCGTGATTATTTGTTTTTCCTTTATTAGCCTAGCAATGTATTGTATTTATTCTTCCTTGTAGCTAGTTATATTCATACAGCAATATACAGAATATTTCCCCAAACCATGGATTACTCTAAATTCAACATGGTAACAGAGCGGGCAACGATCCAATAATTGGATCTGAACCTTGCTCATCACGTACCGTACCTTTCCCGGCAATGGTCGACGATAACAGCAGCAGTACCGGCAAGGGATCTCAGCAGTCCGGCGATTCCCTAGCCATGCAACTAGCCAGCATACTCAGTAGCCTTCAAACCCCACATTCAGAAACGAATCCAAATCAACACATGCCTCAGTCCATATCGATTAATATCAAGTTGAACTAGTTCAATTATTCTCTTTGGTCACGTTTAATGAGAATGGAGATTGGAGGTAGGGGAAAACTAAGCCACCTTACCGGAATTCCCCCACCACCGGCGACTGATTCTCCGGCATACACAAGATGGGCATAATCAGACTTGATAGTTTGCACCTGGCTCTTACACAACATGGAGCCAGACTTAGTACCAGTATTTGCAGAATATCCATCAGCCAAGACCCTATGGGACGGACTCAATTCAACTTACAGCCAAAGCAGTGACAGTTTTCAAATTTTTGATCTCACGGCCCAGGCAAACAATATTCGACAAGGGACTGAGAGCATCGAGAAATATTACGGGAATCTCCAACCGATCTGGAGAGAAATAGAAGTTCGACAACCTAACCCGATGACCTGTGAACGGGACATGGCTACCTTTAACCGCCTCAGATCCGAGACCCAACTTTTCCAATTTCTCGCCGGGATCGACGATAGGTACGAACCGGAGCGACGAGATCTCTTGAAGGAAGATCTGTTACCCTCATTTGAGAAGGCCTATGCCACCATACGACGAGAGGGGAATTGGAGAGAAATCTTAGTGGGTCGGAATACATCATCGGTGGACACGGGCATCGGAGTCGGCTTGATTGCCGAAAAACAAGAGCAAGGGCGAACAGGGCCTGGTCGCGAAAAAAGACCAGACACGCGTTCCACTGGGCTGCCAAGGATAACACCGGCGACCCCATGGTGGAACGCCAGCAGTAGCAGCGGGGCCACAAATGGCGGCGGGAACAGCTTTTCCAGTGGATGACCACCGCAGTGCAGCCGCTGCAGGAGTATAGGCCACTCGATTGATGGGTGTTATAAGATTATTGGGTGGCCTGAGGGGTGGAAAAGCCGCCGCCGCGACCACGCGCAACCACCATACGGCACGGCGGTGATTGCCGTCGGTGGAGGAGAGGAGAAATCTGAAGACAGAAATGGAGAAGGAGAATCAGAAGCAGCGGCGGGAGCAAATAAGGAAAATGGGGCTGCTCTTTTAGGTATAGGGCAAAGATGGATTTTACCATCTCCCCCCCCCCCCCAAAACATCTTTTGATTTAAATTTTGCCCCCTTTTATGATTGTACCCCTGTTGTTTCTAATTCTTTCAATTCAGCCCCTAATATTATGATTAGTAGCAATGTGTCCTTTAACGCTGAAAATTGTAATAAGGACCCCAAGTTGAATTCAAATGAGATAGGTGCAGCACTTCATGTCAGCGCAGACCCAAAATCACAGAAATCCCGTTGGATTTTTTACTGTGGGGCTACTGACACAATGACCTATGATCGGTCAGACTTAACTGATTACACTACTGCCTCCAGGGATGGCATTGTCAATGCTAGTGGTGGTATTTTAGATGTATAGGGAGCAGGCACCGTAACAGTGGCCCCGAATCTAAAACTGAAAAATTGTCTCTATATTCCTAGGCTATCCTGCAAATTGCTTTCAATAAGTCAAGTTACGAAGCAACTAAACTGCATGCTGCTGATGTTTCCCACTTTTTTCTTATTGTAGGATATTCGTTCGGGGAAGGTGATTGGGCGTGGTACTGAGGAACGTGGATTGTGCTATGTTGACGAGGTGACTCAACAGGGAACCACAGCACTTGCTCACGGGACAGTGAACCGTCAACAGTGGTTGTGGCACCGTCGGCTAGGACATGCCTCGTCAGGGTACCTTCAGTTGCTCTTTCCCAAGATTTTTCCAAAGGGTTGTCAATTTACTTGTCAAACTTGTTCTTTAGCCAAAAGTCATAAGCAGTCGTATCCAGTGTCAAGTTCTAGGTCTAGTACTGTTTTTTCATTAGTTCACTCTGATGTATGGGGGCTTGCCCCGAACACAACATCAACTCATGGTTTTAAGTATTTTGTTTTATTCATGGATGATTGTTCCCGAATGACCTGGGTTTATTTCTTGAAAAATAAAGCTGAAGTTGTTTCTAAATTTATTGAGTTTTATCATATGGTACACACTCAGTTTAAAACCCACATTCAAGTACTTCGGTCAGATAATGGGGAAGAGTATGTTAATTCTACTCTTAAACAGTTTTTTTGTGATCATGGATTAATTCATCAGACGTCGTGCCCCCACACTCCTCAGCAAAATGGGGTAGCCGAACGTAGAAACCGGCAACTCTTAGAAATGTCCCGAGCTCTCCTTATTGAGTCCCATTGCCCTCAGTACATGTGGCCTGAGGCCGTAGCATCCTCGGTTTACTTGGTCAACCGTCTACCCTCAAAACCACTTAATTTTGAACCTCCTTTACAGTGTCTCGCAAAACAGGTTAGGATACCCTCCATTCTAACCCTTCCTCCTCGAGTGTTCGGGTGCTCAATGTTTGTCCATCTTCCTAAGAGTTCTCGTACCAAACTCGATCCGTGCTCAGTTAAGTGTGTCTTTGTGGGGTATGGGGTTCATCAGAAGGGGTACCGTTGCTTTAACCCTACGTCCCGTCAGATCTATACCACTATGGATTGTGATTTTGTTGAGACTGAGTACTACTTCACAGCCCCACTCAGTGGTCAGGGGGAGAGTCCGGAGCACGATCCACTAAGTGGGGTGCCATCGCTCAGTTGGCCAGACCATGTTGGTCGTGTTGGAAAACACGAATCAGAAAACAGCGGAATTTAAAAAAATTTCCCAACAAAAGGATCTTGGACTCGCAATCGTGTATCCAAATTCGTAGATATAGAAAACTTACTTTTCTTTTATTCTTTCTTGAAGCGTTTCAAGCCACCCAAGAACGCTCTTCTCGCGAGTGTTTAGGCTTAACCTAGGGTTTATTTGATCTTGGAGAAAGGAAGGTGTTCAACACATGAACCAAAAGAATTGCCAATTCGCTCCTAGAGGAGCTCGAGCTCCCCTATTTATAAGAGGGGGAGTGCCGAAATTCCTAGTCCTTAATGGGCTAGGATTTTGGTCTCTCTCTCTCTCCTATTACTTGATCATCAAGTAATTTTGACTTTGACTTTGAATTCTAATTCAAATCAACTTTCAAGAGAGCTAAAAATATCCAAACTATTTTTGGATAATTTTATACTTTATTTATTTAAAATAAATAACTTATTTTATCTAATTAATTAATTCGTAATTAATTAACTAGATTATTTTTCTCCAAAATTAGACTTTCTTTTTAATTCAAAAATTAAACCAAAGTCTATTAAATAATTAACACATTTAATTATTTAATATATATATCATATATATACATATACATGTGTGAGGCACGTGTCCCAAGGACACATGCTCCTCACGTGACCCACACGTGTGATTTCACACGTGTGGAACCCTCTAGGTCCGATTAACTCGTTTAATCATTTTTAAGCCTCAACTCATGTAACCAAGTTGTTGTGTGTGACCCTTTAGGTTCTCAATTCAATTAGCAGTGACCCTAATTAATTAATTCACTAATTAATTAATCAGTCCACAGATTAAACGACCATAGTCTAGCAACAGGTGTTTAACCCCTAGCTGAATTGGAATGTTCGGATTCGACAGAACCTTTAAGTCATTGATTCATGTGAGATACAATCCTCCTACTTACTATCTCTCAACCAAGATCTAGGGCAAGGGAATAATCAGAACCCTAATAATCCGGTCTTAAAGCTAAGTGCATTTCATATCCATTTGATCTCAATCCAAGAAACCCTTTTCTTGATGTCTTGATCTACTGTCTTGGCCAAGGACTCCATATGACATATGAATGACTTACACAATAAGAGATCACCTTGCAAATGCAAGTGTAGGTCCTTTCTTGATTCTCATTCATTTTCATGAATCACTTGTGCAGCCCCAGCATAAGCCTTGAATCAGTTGTCTAAGGCGACACCCTTTAAAGCTTATACCTAAGACTACATAGTTAACTCATAAAGTGACAAGGAACCTCAAGTCTAAGGATCAATTAATCACATCAATGACTCGTGAGATATTTCCTAATCTGGAAGTTTCCATTTCCTGAAATAGAAACTTCATTTCCCATTTAGGAATCTTCTCACACGGGGCACCTCAGTGAACTTACTTATTAAAGTAAGCACCCTCATGTATCACGCACGTATCAACTATACACTTTGCACCTCCATGAAACAAGGTGGTCCTTCTTAAGGGCGTGATCCCACAAGCAAGCTTTAGAGGAGTCAGGTTGACACTTCCACTGTCTGTAGGACTCATCGGCTTGGAGTATTTTACTAATCATGACTTATGTGATATAGGGCTCGTTTCATGAACCATTTCACCTAAATGGTAGAGTCCTAAAGTCATCAGGATTAGGAGAGTTCTCATACATGCACAACTAAAGTAAACGCATACCAAACAAGAGCATATAAAGAAGTGTTGCCTCAATTCGTTATTTCATTCAAAGATTGTCTGCGATTATAATAAGGAAAAGCACAAAGCGGATATACAATCGGCTTTCTAGGGCACTATTCCTAACAATCTCCCACTTGCCCGTCAAAGCCATTCTAAAGCTACTCTAAGTCCCATCTTCTGAAGATGACCTTGGAAAGCTTCTCGACTAAGGGGTTTAGTAAGTGGATCTGCCACGTTCTCTGCTGACGTGACCCTCTCAATTTGCACATCTCCTCTTTTGATAATATCACGGATTAGGTGATACTTCCTCATAATGTGCTTGGTCCGTTGGTGAGATCTTGGTTCTCTTGCTTGAGCAACCGCCCCAGTGTTGTCACAAAACACAATAATAGGGTCTTTCATGCTAGGAACAACATTCAACTCTTGAATGAAGTTTCTAATCCAAACACCTTCCTTAGCTGCATCATTTGCAGCTAAGTATTCGGCCTCAGTGGTCGAATCTGCAGTGGTTGTTTGCTTGGAACTCTTCTAACTCACTGCTCTGCCGTTTAGGTAGAAAATGTATCCTGACATTGACTTAAAATCATCTAAGTCAGATGCAAAGCTTGCATCGCAGTATCCTTCGACAGTTAGATCTTTCTGACCTCCGTAAACTAAGAATAAATCTTTAGTACTTTTCAAGTACTTAAGAATATTCTTCACGGCAGCCCAGTGACCATCTCCAGGGTTAGATTGGAAACGACTTGTTACACTAATTGCATAAGCCACATCCGGTCGAGTACATAACATTGCATACATTATGCTACCTATTGCTGATGCATAAGGTGTATGAGCCATTCTTTCCTTCTCAAGGTTAGTCTTAGGACACATCTTCTTTGAAAGACATGTTCCTACACTCATAGGAAGGTTCTTAACCTTTGCTGACTCCATATTGAATCTCTTCAATACTTTGTCAATGTACATCGACTGTGATAGTCCTATTAACCTTCTAGATCTATCTCTATATATTTTAATTCCAAGGATATAGGACGCATCACCAAGATCTTTCATCTCGAATTGGTTCGATAACCATAACTTAGTTACTTTCAGGCCATCCTTCGAATTCCCAATAAGAAGGACGTCATCAACATAAAGTACTAAGAATTGCACTGAGGTCTCCAATTCCTTTCTATACACACAAGACTCATTCGAAATCTGAATGAAGCCAAACACTTTGACTGATTCATCAAATCGAATGTTCCAATTCCTAGAAGCCTGTTTCAATCCATAGATTGATCTTTGGATTTTGCAAACCTTTTGCTCACTCCCACTGAATGTGAAGCCTATGGGTTGCTCCATATAAATGTCTTTGTCAATGTCACCATTGAGAAAGGCAGTTTTCACATCCATTTGTCATATCTCATAGTTATAATATGCAGCAATGGCAAGCATGATCCGAATAGACTTTTGCATTGCGACTGGCGAAAAAGTTTCATCAAAGTCCACGCCGGGTCTTTTAGTGAATCCTTTTGCAACCAGTCTTGCTTTGTAGGCTGCAATGCCTCCATCAACTCCAAGCTTTCTCTTAAAGATCCATTTGCAACCTATGGGTTTGACCCCATCAGGCAAATCTACCAAGGTCCAAACTTGGTTGGAGTTCATGGAGTCCATTTCGGATTTCATGGCTTCTATCCACTGTTCAGAGTCAGAATCTGAAAGTGCCTCCTCATATGTTGAAGGATCATTATCCTTTTGAGAGATTTCATGGAAGAATCCATACCATCTCTCCGGATGTCTAGGAGTGCGTTCAGAAAGCCTTAGAGGAGGATTTTCGTGTGTATCGAAATTCGAGATTGGTTGTGGTTGATCAGTAGGGGATGTTTCTTCAGTGGGTGGCGTGGGGTCACTTTGTACTTCCTCTAATTCTATGATCATGCCTTTCCTTTCTTTAAGGAACGGTTCCTCAAGAAAAGTGGCATTTCTGGAAACAAACACCTTTTGCTCAGATTGATCATAGAAGTAATATCCTATGGATTCCTTAGGATAACCTACAAAGTAGCATAAGTTAGAATGAGATTCTAACTTATCTCCCACTGTCCTCTTCACGTAAGCAGGACAACCCCAAATTCTTAAGTAAGAATAGCTAGGGATTTTACCATGCCACATTTCATAGGGCGTTTTAGGGACTAACTTAGAGGGAACTAGATTCAGAATCTTTGCTGCACTTTCTAGGGCATAACCCCAGAAAGAATGTGGTAAGTCAGTGAAACTCATCATGGAACGAACCATATCAAGTAAGGTTCGATTCCTTCTCTCAGAAACTCCATTAAGCTGAGGAGTTCCCGGAGGAGTCCACTGAGAGATAATCCCATTATCTTTGAGATGATTAAGGAATTCTTCACTAAGATATTCGTCTCCTCGATCAGATCAAAGTGCTTTGATCTTGTGACCAGTTTGGTTCTCAACCTCCTTTCGAAATTCTAAGAATTTCTCAAAAGTTTTAGATTTATACTTCATTAAGTACACATAACCATATCGACTAAAGTCATCGGTAAAGGTTATGAAATACTGATGATTGTTTCTAGTGCTTACATTGAGGTGTCCACAAACATCAGAATGGATCAAATCCAAGACCTTAGTGGCGCGTTCCACAGTTCCTTTAAAAGGAACTTTGGACATCTTTCCTTTGAGACAGGATTCGCAAGAAGTTAACTCTTTGAGATCATTTTCAGAGAATGATCCTAAAGTGTTTATCTTGCTAATTCTGTTCTTGGAAATGTGTCCTAATCTAGCGTGCCATAAGGGAGCTGAAACTTTGTCATCTCTCTTACGCTTCGTTTCTCGTTGTATATTCATGATATTGATATTCTGAGTTAGATAAAGTCCATTACTTAGAGTATCGATGTGAACGGAAGAGTTGTTCCGTTGATAAAGTATTTACCATTCTTAATATAAGTTTCATAATCTTCACAATCTAAAATTGGAACAGAAATTATATTACGAATAATGCTCGGTACATAAAGGACTTTATTTAAGACTAACTCAAAACTACCTAAATCTAATCTAATTGTGCCTAAAGCTCGAGCTTCAACGTTTGAGCCATAGCCGATCTTCAAGACACATTCTCCTTCTTTGAGTTGTTGGACTTCACTTAGCATCTGTACATCATTACAAATATGAGTCCCACAACCGGTATCAAGTACCCAAGAACTAGAATTAATAGAAAGATTTACTTCAACGAGAAAGATACCTTTCTTTAGAGTAGCCTTGTACTCTGGGCAGTTTCTCCTCCAATGTCCCGCTTTGCCACTATGGAAGCAAACATCCTCTTTCTGATCACTCTTCTTCTTTTGGGCCTTCCCCTTCGAAATGCCACCAGTGGGCCTAAGGGGTTTCTTCTTCTTCTTTTGGGCTTTCTTGCCCTTACCTTTAGAAGGCCCAGAAGAGGAAGATGGAGCATTCACCATCAAAACCTTATTGTCCTTCTTGATCGTGCTTTCAGCAGTCACAAGCTGACTAATCAGCTCAGCTACAGTAGCACCAGCATGATTCATATTGAAGTTAAGGACAAATGGGTTGAATGATGGTGGGAGCGAAGCTAGCAACAAATCCACTGAAAGCTCATCTTTCAGTAGCATGTCCATGGAAGCATGTTTCTCAGTAAGGGCGAGAAACTTGAGTCCATATTCATGGACACTTGAACCTTCCCTCATTCTTAAATGGAACAATTCCTTTGAAGTGTTATACCTTGTAACACGCTCATGAGGGCGGTAAAGTTGCTCTAAGTGGTCGTAAATCTCCTAAGCAAATTCCATGGCCTCATGTTACCTTTGCAAGTCCGGAGATATGTTAGCCAACATAAGGCAACGGGCTTGGAGATTATCATCCTTCCACTTCTGAATCGCGTCCCACTCGGCCCGAGTGGGAGCCTCCCCTTCGGGACTAGCCTCCCCTTCGAAGAGAACATAAGTTCTCTTCTCAGAATCTAAAATGATTTTTACATTCCTCAGCCAATCAGAATAGTTGGGACTAGTCAACTTGTTTGACTCGAGGATCGATACAAGAGGGTTTTTTGTTGTCATTTCAAAACACGTAGAGAATCACAGAATCTACGACCTAAATGGTAAAACAGAGAGCTAGTGAGCATCCTGAATTACAACGATATACAAAAGATAAGGTCTTTAATCTAATGTAGCTCCCACTGTTTTTCAAAGATCTATAATTCCCAAAGATCTAAGTGGAACACGTTTCCCAATGGGTACTAAGATCCTAGGCATTTTACCTCGAACTCACGACTCGCGGACATTCTAAGTAAGAACCCTAGGTAGGTACAACTTACCAATTCTAACATCTTTAGAACTCTTAGTAATTGTTTTTGCATCACCTATCTTTCAATATGGACCCACGACTCGTGCGATATCCATATTTACTTAGGCGTTAAGCTAGACCCATCAATCATAAGATCATGATCAAAACTTAGTTCGAACGACCCGCGGACATCGCCCTTGCTAAAATTGACCATGAAATATTGATCATTTAAAATGATCAATTAGGTAACTAAGAACTAATAAGCTCCACTAGCTATCCCACGACTCGCGGACAATAACTAGCTTCACTTACTAAACTTAAAACCTATTGATGGAATGCTAGGAATTTAGTTCAAAATTTGCATCTCGAATTAAATACCTATTTGTTCGAAATTAGTTTAATATTTAATGGGAATTTTCGAATCAACCGGAGAGTTGTCCGGTTCGACCTCACCAACATATCTGTTATCCAATTTTATTAGTCTTGATTAATGCAAGTACACTTAAATGCATTTTAAACCAGCACATAAACAGATAACATGTCCTAGCATGATACTAACATGTAATGATCATGGGTTCTACCTATCTTATGCGTGATATGTGGGAGCCACTCCACAATCACAAGTTCTAACATACATGCCACATAAACAGTTTAAATCACAAAAGGGAAAGCGGTAACAAAATACGAGCCCTATTTCTATTACATTTAACAATTGAGATTCCCCTCCCTAATATTTTGAGGGGTCTTCACTTATGGCCTCCTTGTTACTTGAATGTGGTCCATCCTACTCCATGGGTGCATTGTCTCCAAAATGAAAATAAAACCTCACCACCTATCTCTACTCTCAAATTACAATAAAAAGAAAAAGACATAAAGTAATAAGGCTCAATCTTCATATTGGTCTTAGACAATTACACGGGGCATACCCCGGCCTAAAAAACAATAATATGGAAAGCCACATAATAAATCACATAACAATACGCACATAAGTGAGGCTCCAACCTCAATTGAAAAACGCAATTATAGGGCTCCAACCCCAATTTAAACCATCCATGTGCATAAATTAAAACCATACATAAGTCGAAACCTATGATCACCTAACATGCTTTTGCGAGAATTTAAATTTAGCCAAAAAATTAAAATTCCCGTTTCAAGTCTTAATGACTTAAAACACGACTTGATGCGAGTCTTATTTATAACAGTTTTCAATAAATCCCAAATTTAACAAAAACAAATAAAATTCCAATTAATTTCTGAAAATTAATAATTTTATCAAAATTGTATTTTCCCAAAATATAAACCGTTTCAATTTCTCAAAAAATCCCAATTTTAAGTTTTATTCAAAAATTAAAATAAATATTCAAAAATAAAAATTTTAAAATAAAAATAAAAATTAGGACTGGATTGCACGAAACACGAAAAGGCCGGATCACGAAAACGGGGCCCGCACATGGAAGAGCCGCGCACATCGCGCGTGCTCGCGCGTACGGCAGGCGTGCACGGCACGCGGCCAAGGCCGCGCGAGTGCGCACGCTGCACGCCGATGCGCGCAGCCTTCTCGGCTGAGTGGCGGGCGGGGTTGGGCGGCCAGTCTCGGCCACCCTGGACGGGCGCGCGGCCTCCCGCGCGGTTGCGGGAGGGTGCTGGGCGGCGTCGCCCATGCGCGCGCCTGGGCAGGCGGGCGGCTGGCGCGCGATGCCTTCACGTGCGGGATTTTGTGCGTTCGTCGTAATCCGGGTTTTGTTTCGTGTTTTCGTTCAAAAGCAAAACCAATCCAAGAAATCCAAAAACAGTTTATACAGTTTCAAATCTAAAATTGTTTTCAAAAATTAAATTTTGTAAAAAATAATTTTCAGAAACTTTCAGGAAAAAATACAGTTTTGTAATTCAGGCTTTCTAAAACAATTACAAATACTCAATCGCATCAAGCCTAAGAATTTCTACCAAATTCAATATAATTGAGACGAATCAGAAACACGATTAACGAGGTGGCTCTGATACCACTTGTTGGAAAACACGAATCAGAAAATAGCAGAATTTAAAAATTTTTCCCAACAAAAGGATCTTGGACTCGCAATCGTGTATCCAAATTCGTAGAGATAGAAAACTTACTTTTCTTTTATTCTTTCTTGAAGCGTTTCAAGCCACCCAAGAACGCTCTTCTCGCGGCTTGATCCCCTCTCCTTGGTAAAGCTCGAATCTTCAAACTTCTAACATGAAGCTCTCTAGATATAGTCCACCAACTTGATCACAATCTAACTAGTAAGGATGTTAGTTCTCTAGTTAGTGTTTAGGCTTAACCTAAGGTTTATTTGATCTTGGAGAAAGGAAGGTGTTCAACACATGAACCAAAAGAATTGCCAATTCGCTCCTAGAGGAGCTCGAGCTCCCCTATTTATAAGAGGGGGAGTGCCGAAATTCCTAGTCCTTAATGGGCTAGGATTTTGGTCTCTCTCTCTCTCCTATTACTTGATCATCAAGTAATTTTGACTTTGACTTTGAATTCTAATTCAAATCAACTTTCAAGAGAGCTAAAAATATCCAAACTATTTTTGGATAATTTTATACTTTATTTATTTAAAATAAATAACTTATTTTATCTAATTAATTAATTCGTAATTAATTAACTAGATTATTTTTCTCCAAAATTAGACTTTCTTTTTAATTCAAAAATTAAACCAAAGTCTATTAAATAATTAACACATTTAATTATTTAATATATATATCATATATATACATATACATATGTGAGGCACGTGTCCCAAGGACACGTGCTCCTCACGTGACCCACACGTGTGATTTCACACGTGTGGAACCCTCTAGGTCCGATTAACTCGTTTAATCATTTTCAAGCCTCAACTCATGTAACCAAGTTGTTATGTGTGACCCTCTAGATTCTCAATTCAATTAGCAGTGACCCTAATTAATTAATTCACTAATTAATTAATCAGTCCACAGATTAAACGACCATAGTCTAGCAACAAGTGTTTAACCCCTAGCTGAATTGGAATGTTCGGATTCGACAGAACCTTTAAGTCATTGATTCATGTGAGATACAATCCTCCTACTTACTATCTCTCAACCAAGATCTAGGGCAAGGGAATAATCAGAACCCTAATAATCCGGTCTTAAAGCTAAGTGCATTTCATATCCATTTGATCTCAATCCAAGAAACCCTTTTCTTGATGTCTTGATCTACTGCCTTGGCCAAGGACTCCATATGGCATATGAATGACTTACACAATAAGAGATCACCTTGCAAATGCAAGTGTAGGTCCTTTCTTGATTCTCATTCACTTTCATGAATAACTTGTGCAGCCCCAGCATAAGCCTTGAATTAGTTGTCTAAGGCGACACCCTTTAAAGCTTATACCTAAGACTACATAGTTAACTCATAAAGTGACAAGGAACCTCAAGTCTAAGGGTCAATTAATCACATCAATGACTAGTGAGATATTTCCTAATCTGGAAGTTTCCATTTCCTGAAATAGAAACTTCCTTTCCCATTTAGGAATCTTCTCACACGGGGCACCTCAGTGAACTTACTTATTAAAGTAAGCACCCTCATGTATCACGCACGTATCAACTATACACTTTGCACCTCCATGAAACAAGGTGGTCCTTCTTAAGGGCGTGATCCCACAAGCAAGCCTTAGAGGAGTCAGGTTGACACTCCCACTGTCTGTAGGACTCATCGGCTTTGAGTATTTTACTAATCATGACTTATGTGATATAGGGCTCATTTCATGAACCATTTCACCTAAATGGTAGAGTCCTAAAGTCATCAGGATTAGGGGAGTTCTCATACATGCACAGCTAAAGTGAAAGGCATACCAAACAAGAGCATATAAAGAAGTGTTGCCTCAATTCGTTATTTCATTCAAAGATTGTTTGCGATTACAATAAGGAAAAGCACAAAGCGGATATACAATCGGCTTTCTAGGGCACTATTCCTAACAGGTCAAACCCTGCGATATCCGGTAGCTAACTTGGTCAAGAAAAACGTGAGCCCACAAGCTCGTGCTCATATAAGTGCCATCCAGTCCGTCAGAATTTCCAGCAGAGTAGAAGAGACACTTGGGGATGAGAAGTGGGTCAAGGCCATGGAGGTAGAAATGGAGGCATTAGAAAAGAGTGGAACATGGGAGAAGTATACCATACATGAGGGGAAGCGAACTGTTGGTTGCCGCTGGGTGTTTACAGCGAAACATCGGGCAGATGGTAGTATCGAAAGGTACAAGGCGAAAGGGTATACACAGACGTACGGGATTGATTACTCAGAGATTTTTTCACCCGTAGAAAATATAGACACCATCAGGGTGTTGTTCTCAGTAGCAGCAAACCGAGATTGGCATCTCCATCAGTTCGATGTTAAGAGTGCCTTTCTGCACGACGATCTTCAGGAGGAAGTGTATATGGATCCACCTCCTGGATTTACCGGGAAGTTCAGCAGTAGGGAAGTGTGTAAGTTGAAGAAGTCGTTGTATGGATTGAAACAGTCACCCCGGGCATAGTTTAGGAGATTCTCAGCAGCTATAAAAAAGTACGACTATCACCAAAGCAATTCAAATCATACGTTATTCATTAAGAGACGAGGAGAGCTGGTAACGTGTTTGATTATTTACGTTGACGATATGATTATCACAGGGGATGATCAGGAGGAAATCACACAACTCAGAAGGAATTTGTTTCAAGAGTTCGAGATGAAGGATTTAGGGCCACTAAAGTACTTTCTCTGGATAGAAGTACTACGCTCTAAAAAGGGGATCTACATCTCACAAAGGAAGTTTGTTCTGGATTTGCTAGCTGAGACAGGGTTATTGGAGTGTAAGCCAGTAGATACTCCTATGGTTGTCAATCACGGTTTGAGAATTAAAGAAGAAGCAGAAGAGGTAGAGAAGTCACAGTATCAACACCTGGTGGGGAAGTTAATCTATCTAGCTCACACCAGGCCAGACATAGCTTACGCAGTAGGAGTATTGAGTCAGTTTATGCATAGACCCCAGAAAGTACAGATGGAAGCAGCTCTCAGAGTGTGCAGGTATTTAAAGGGTTGTCCGGGAAGAGGAGTCGTTTTTCAGAAACATGGGCACTTGGAAATCGAGGCCTACACAGATGCAGATTGGGCAGGAAGCCCGAGTGATCGAAGGTCGACCTCTGGCTACTTCACACTAGTCGGAGAGAATGTCGTGACATGGAAAAGTAAGAAACAGAAAGTGGTTGCACTCTCAAGTGCAGAAGCCGAATTTCGAGGAGTTGTATGGGGAATAGCAAAAGTTCTTTGGCTGAGGAAATTGCTTACAGAAATTGGCGTTCCTCCAACCAGAAAGTGCAGACTCATGTGTGATAATTGGGTAGCAATAAGTATATCTGAAAACCCTGTACAGCATGATTGCACGAAGCATGTTGAAATTGATAAGCATTTCATTAAGGAGAAGATTGAGGAAGGAGTAATTGAGCTTCCATTTGTAAGACCAGAAGACCAGCTTGCGGATATATTGACCAAAGCTGTGAATGAGAGGATATTCACAGAAGTTCTAGGCAAGTTACAAATCGGCAATCCGACTTTACAACTTTAGGGGGAGTTTAGAAGTTAGGAAAGTAAATATTAGCATATCTTGTAATTAGTCGTGATTATTCGTTTTTCCTTTATTAGCCTAGCAGTGTATTGTATTTATTCTTCCTTGTACCTAGTTACATTTGTACAGCAATATACAGAATATTTCCCCAAACCATGGATTACTCTAAATTAAACAAATATGTCCACTAGCTGGTGAGCAGAACGAACTGGCAACAATTTCAAGAATCCGGTGGATACTTTATCTCTGACAAAATGGCAATAAACTTCTATGTGTTTTTGTCCGTTCATGAAACAAAGGATTCTATGCAAGATGAACTGCTACAAGATTGCCACAAAACATGACTACTGAACCAGATAAAGTGACTTTGAGATCCCTTAATAGCTGTGTAAGCCAAACTAATTCACTCGTTGCCACAACCAAGGCTCTATACTCTGCTTCTGCAGAAGAACATGAGACCACTGATTGCTTCTTTGATTTCCATGAAATCAATGTAGAGCCTAAAAATATGCAGAACCCTGAAGTGGATCTTCTTGTATCCTGACAAGAGGTCCAGTCTGCATCCACAAACGTGGTTAACTTGAAATCATTTGATGCAGGAAAATAAATTCCTTGACCTGAGGTGCCTTTCAAGTATCTCAACAGATGATTAACGGCATCAAGATGGAGATTGGTCGGTTTACTTACAAACTGACTCAACTTGTTTACTGCAAAGCTGATATCAGGTCTGGTAAGTGTGAGGTAAAGCAATTTTCCAATAAGCTTTCTGTAAGTGCTGACATCTTTCTAATTGCTCACCATCAAAGGAGTTTAATTTGATGTTAGGATCCATAGGTGTAACCATGGGTTTGGCTCCAAGAAGGCCTGTTTCTTCCAATAGCTACAAGGTGTATTTCCTTTGACACAGAACAATGCCTTCTTTTGATCTTGCAATCTCAAGTCCCAAAAAGAATTTTAGAGATCCAAGATCTTTCAACTTAAACTGCGTATGTAATAAGGCTTTTAAATCACTAATGGCATTAGGATCCGGCCCTGTGATGATCATATCATCAACATATACCAACAGGGCAATGAATGTAGATTCTGAACCTTTGGTAAACAAAGAGTAATCTGCTTTAGATTGAGTGAAGCCATACTGCACCAAGATAGCAGAAAATTTGGCATACCATTGCCCAGAAGCTTGTCGTAAACCATAGAGGGATTTGTTTAGTCTGCAAACTAGTTTTCCCGAAGTTGCAGAGACAGATTCAGGCAAAGTGTATCCTTGTGGCAAGTCCATGTAGACTTCTTCAAATAAATCTCCATTCAAGAAGACATTATTGACATCTAATTGAGCCAATTCCCAGTGGTTTGAACTAGCCAGAACTAAAAGACTTTTGACAGTAGCAAGCTTAGCTACAGGGGAACATGTGTCCATAAAGTCAATTCCTTCAAGCTGGTTATATCCCTTTGCTACAAGTCTGGCCTTGTACCTTTTTAACGAACCATCTGATTTAAACTTCATTCTATAAACCCACTTACAACCAATGGAGTGATGTCCCGGAGGAAGTGGGATAATAGACCAGGTATTGTTTAGCTCCATGGCAAGATTATCATAAGATAAATAAGAGCTTATGGGATAAGAACTAGAAGTGATATGAGGGATATATCCTTGTAACAGACTGTAATGATAGTCCTGCAAATAGGAAGGCGGCCTAACTAACCTGGATGATCTTCTACGTACTGAGTCATCAGGCTCATTTGGACAACTATGCAAATGCTCAGATGGTATCTCTGAAGAAGATATGATAGGATTTGGCATGAAAACATCAGGAAACTCTAAGAATAGCTCTTGTGAATGAGACTGTGAGTTCTGATGATGATGATGATGGAAGCGAAATATATGCTCATGAAACACCACATCCTAAGAAATGAACACTTCCTTGGTGTCTAAATCCAGCAATCTGTATCCCTTCACTCCATTAGGATAACCCAAAAATACACAGTGCTTAGCTCTTGGGGAAAACTTATGTCTGTCTGAAGGTAGTGTAGCTGCATATGCGGAGCATCCAAATGTTCTTAGAGCACTATAGTCAAAATCTGAGTTATATAAAAGTTGGAATGGAGACTTGTACTCAAGATGAACTGATGGAGTACGGTTGATAAGGAATACAACAGTAAGAAGATAGTCAGTCCAGTATTGCAGAGGAATCTTGGACTGAAAATATATTCTTTTCTCAAACGATTAACTTCTCTTCCAATTAAATCATCCCTAATAAAGTGGACTGGTATTCGACATGACACAATAACAAATAATTTAATGTGAAATTTAATTCAATTAAATTAGTGCAATGATTATTATCTAAGGTTATTTATATTTGATTACCCTAGCCTAATTACAACACAATTCATCATTATCGGGAAATCACATTTTAGTTCATAATTATCGGGAAATCACATTTTAGTTCATATAAATCTTGTTTGGTTTGAGGTCCCTTAACGGAATTTATAAAAGTACACTTATGACCCAGACAGTTTTATGAGTGTTACATTGAATATATGACCAAAATTACAAAATCATTCATTCATTCATCCCTAAAGTTTACAAATATAAACAAAATGATCCCTACAAATTATAAATTTAACAACAAATTAGGGGTACTTTTGGAATGGCATAACGGAACCCTAGGGACCACAAACAATTCTCAAAGTTAGGGACTAAAATATAATTTCTCGATAATAATGGATTATGTTGTACTTAGGCCTAAATGCAGGGTCGTTAGATGTAATTATTTCTATAAACTATTTTATACCTAGCGAGAATTACATCTAACTACTCTGCATTTAGGCCTAATTACAATGCAGTCCATCATTATCGGGAAATTACATTTTAATCCCTATAAATCTTGTTTGGTCTGAGGTCTCTTAACGAAATTTGTAAAGGTACACTTATGCCCCTGATAATTTTATGAGTGTTACATTGAATATATGACTAAAATTACAAAATCATCTCTAAAGTTTACAAATATAAACAAAACGATCCCTAGAAATTATGAATTTAACAACAAATCAGGGGTATTTTTGGAATGAAATAACGGAACCATAGGGACCACAAACGGTTCTCAAAGTTAGGGACTAAAATGTAATTTCCCGATAATAATGGACTGCATTGTAATTAGGCCTAAATGTAGGGTAGTCAGATATAATTCTTCCTTATATCTATCGTGAAATTAATGGAAATTTTAGAAAAAATAATTGATAAAATAAGAAACACAATTTCATGTAATTAGTCCAATTCGACCAAACAAGACCTAAAATCCAATGAATATCTCATGTAATTAACCAAACAAGTATCCACCAAAAATAAAAAAATAAAAAAATAAAAAAATAAAAAACTAAACAAGTATAACACCTCGCATCAACGTTCAAATCACGAGGGACAATTTCATCAGCCTTCACAACAATTACCAGCGAATATGGAATACTTTTTCGTTTTAAATCAAGGCGTCCATCATCAATTAAGTGACTATTCTCGCTGAATTTCGAAATCCGAATAATCCAAAATAGAAAAACACAAAATAATTATTTGAAAAGATTAGCCCAATAATTCTTATGAATGTCTGCCCTAGAGTTTCACTGTTTCCAATTCCAGTCCAATAACTTTTTTTCTCTTTTAAAATTCCATTTTCTTCTTTAATTTTGGCGCGAATCAATTGCTTTCTCAGCAAAACAAAATTGTGTTTCGAATTGAATCCAATCCTCATGAACTCATGATTCTCGACACTTCTTTTGAAATCACCAGACCAAAAAATGGTCACAATGCAGAGGACCAGAGCGAACCAAATGAAGAAGAAGATGAGGATGATGATGCAGAACCAGCGGCCACAAAAACAATGAACCGGTGAAAATAGTTGAACACTGATGACATATCGGAAGAGAATGAAAAGGAGTCTCCTAAAGGCTGCCGTCGCCTATTCGTCTGCTGATACAGTGATACTTCGTCATCTGATTGGATGAATACGTATTGAAAAACAAGTAATGATTTGGTTCCTCTTTAAAACTATGCGCAGATTTTGGATATTGAATCATAGATCCTGTATTAGTGTCCAGTTACGCTGCCTCTTTCTTTCTGCTTTTTTGTTGGTTTTGCTTCTGTTTTTTTGACTAGTACTTAATATTTGCTATTGGTTCTTATTAAATTTAGATCGACATGATATGGCAGGCTGGTTAATCGGATTTCCTGGGAGCTATTGTTCTGTAAACGAATCAAGTTAGTTAGATCTCTACTAGCTTCAGTAACATTAAAAATAGCATAATATTCAGTTAATATATCTTGTTCTCAGGATCTTATGTTTCATATATCATAGGCAAAAGTTCACATCTTCAAATAAGAGAGGCTTTAATTTGCAGCGAATGCCCTGTTATTTACATGGCTAATTCATAAATGTCTCTGTTCAATGAATAACCTTTCCCATACAATTCACACCATGGTCGTCCTACCTTTTACACTCTATTAGTGTCAGTTGTGCGCCAAATGTATCTGAACACGCGTCCTAATAATGGCATCTTTTGAATGCGCTTTCGTGCATATGAAGGGACATATGGTGTTTAAATATGATATCTGAAGGTAGTGGAAATTTTCTTTTTCATTTCCATTATTATCTTCTTTGAATCTCCTTTCCAGGATAGCATAATTGCTTATTCGATGTTCCTTTTAGGTTAGCATATTTACTTTGGACTAGCAGTATGGATGGAGAACGGAGATGCACACGATGATTGTATGCCCCATGTTATTGAAAAAGATAAAAACTATATTGAACCAATGAAAAGCTTATATGCTTCGGTTTACCTGATGAGGAGTTATACGAGATAGAAAAATATGAGGATACTATAATCATTTTTTCAAATTTTTATCTGAGTTTTCAAGTGTTTTAAATTATTTTATGTAGTTTGTAAAAAATTTAGATTGCCATATGTACTTTGTAAAAATTTTCAAATTATCATATTGACTGTTTAGGTGTTAACACGTAGCTTATTTTTTGCTGAAAATTTTTATTTTTCTGCTGGAAATAAGCCACGTGTTAACATCTAAATGGTCGAGATGACAGTCTGAAATTTTTACAAAGTACATATGACAATTTGAAATATTTGAAAATTCGGATAAAAAATTTAAAAAACGCTCATTGCACGGGGTTACTTGTTTTTTCCTCAAAAAATAATAATATAAATGCATATATCCTTGTGGGTTAATTGTCTTTTTGTTTAAAGGAGATTCGAAGTATGAATGTACACTAAGTGGTCATAGAATCTCTCTCTCTCTCTCTCCCCACAGCACACACCCAACCCAATGTGTATATATGCATGAACAAACGCTTCCCCTTCTCAAGCAAAACATAAATTCATAAACCCAAGTTACAGGCCTTCACCTCCAATAATATCAACATGCAGTGCTACAAGCCCTCCGACAAAACTAGCCATCACGATTACTACCATCAGGAAAGCTCCTATGAGGAGCACCAGCAGTATGAATCTCATATGGGTGGCTACAATGCCAACCATGCTCCTAATCACATGACCAAATTACCTCACCTTGGTGGTCACAATGCGCACCAACATCAATATGTACCTAACCTTAGCCACCATGCTCCTAATCATCACATGATCAAGCCTACAAACTGCATTCCTGGAATTGGTGACCATGGTCATGGGATTACCGGCCATCACGGTCATGGGATTACCGGTCATCATGGTCATGGGATTACCGGTCATCACGGTCATGGGATTGCTGGTCATCACGGTCATGGGGTTGCTGGTCATCACGGTCACGGAGGGCATGATGGTCATTGCAAGCCTGGTCATGTTAAGGGCTTGAAGAAGAAGAAGATGCACAAGGGAAACAAACACAGAGACAGTGGCAGTGACTGTGGAAGCAGCAGCGGCAGCGACTCTGATTAAATCCTAAAAAACAAGGTAAAATTATATTTATATATATATATATATTATTTGTTCATTTATTAATTGGAAGTAAGCATTTATTTCTTTTTGTAGATGCACTATGAAGAGAAGACCATCTGAAGTAAGAGAAGGAAGTGCATGAATATTTAAATACTAGTCTATTATAAACGAATAAGAGAAATAAGCAGAAGTTCTGATTTCTGCGCGTCTAACTTATGAATTCGACTGGTGTAATTGGGAGAGGCCAGCTTTGGCAGCTTCAGATTGCACCTGTGGATGTTATCTCTATCTAATGAACTGTGTTTCAATTATTTTCACTTGCATTTCAATTTAAGAATAATTTTATGATTAATTGATGTTATGTATGTGATTGGTCGGTTACAACAAATGTGATCTATACCCATAAATCATGTTAAGTATAACCACTAATCCAACGAGAGAATCAATCGCCATAATCAACTGTGGATATCTTAATTTACAAGATAGTAGAAACAGAACTAATTAACTTGATGGCTAGCTTAAATTTCGAGCCAATATTCATTGTGTTCGTTACAATGATGTAAGGATATTTTAAAAATATCATTTTATCGTGTCAAACATTCGGGTCAGACATCGTGTCCGATACTTCTCATGTGGAAAATTTAAGAAAAAATCCGTATTATCATATTCGTGTCAGGACGTGTTCGTATCCGTGCATTATAGATTCGTTATTGCTTTAGTGCAAAGTTAGGATGAAAAAATAATATTAATCATGTAATTAAATCATTTGGTAATTTATCATCGATCTTTGATGCGATTTGTAATTGTCCATTGTCGGCTTCTTATATTGACAAAATTAATCCAATTTTAACTATATTGTAAAGTTCATTGGAATCAGCCTTGCATCAGTCCCAACTCCCACTCCCACGTCGCCAATAATAATCTTGTTTTTTAAAGGGTTTGGTTAAGCATAAAAGACTTTTTAAAGTCCTGGATAATTTTTGAATTATCAAAGCTTATAAGTTTTTTCAAATAAAATGTTCGGAGCTTATTAGCTCTTTTAAATTTTAATATAAGTTTAGAAAGCACCAACTTATTTTCTTAAAAAACTTACCATACTATCTCACTTTTAACGATTAATTAATTCTAATTCGAATATGCCTCAACCAAATTAGCGCGGTGAGGGAATGAATATTTTACATTCATAATGTAATTGGTGAAACGTTTAGTATAACTAGTGAAATGAACGTGCGTTGCACGTTTATCATTTAATTTTATTTAAATAAGTTTAGCTATTATGTTTATTGAATAAATTAAATATTAAAAATATCTCATTTGATTAAATAAATATAATAATATTTTTGATGAACTATTTTGATCTTAAAAAACTACGCATACAAAAATATTTATATGAAATTTTTATTTCAAATTATGTACAATAAGTAGAAATTCAAAGTAGAGAAACATTCAAATAAATAAAAAATAAAAATATTTGAAATTATATTATTATATTAAAAAAAAAAGATTTAAAGTCTATAATAATTTGTCCAAATAATTCTAGCTTTTAAGCATTAGTTTATAACTTTCAAATATATTTAATACATAAAAAGACATATATAAAAAAGGGGTTAATTCCCCCCCCCCCCCCCCCCCCCGGCCCCCCGTCCTTCGGAGGGTTTTGTACTTTCCCCCCGTTAACCTTTGAAAAATATTATACTTAACCCCTTTAAAAGATTTTAACAGTCGATTTCTCCTTCATCACAGCGACCCAAGTTTCAAGATCACCGCCATCGTGTTCATCTCCCCAAGGAGAACAAAGTCCATATCCCGGTCGACCTTATTAGCCGCCAAAAGCTTCGTTCGTCATTTTTAACCAATGATTTCTGCTTCGTCAATTGTCGAATTTTGATTTCGAGACCATTTTTGTGTTCCTTGAGTCGAGAGTTTCAATTTGATATATAATATCAACACATTTGAGATCAGCTTTGTATAGATTTTCTTTGTTAAAGTTTGTTATAAGGGGTTAAGTGTAATATTTTTCAAAGGTTAGGACAGTAAATGCTAAAAATCAAAGCATATAGGGGAAAGTGCAAAATCTCCCAAAGGATAGGGAGGTGACCGGGATTAGCCCTATAAAAAATATAGACAAAAACCTAAAAGATCATATAAAATGTTATATTAATTATATATAATTTATTCTTTTTATGAGAAAATTGCAAAAATGGTATACCATCTGCACCCATTCAGCAAGATTGGTACACCAACTATTCCGATGGCAAATTGACTCCATAGTTCCCAAAATCGCGCAAAAAAATGCACATTTTCGCCGGAATTTATAAAATCCGCCGGAGACCAGGTCAAACATTATAAAACCGCCTATGACGTGGCATTCTTTCCTGCGTGGCTATGATCTGTTTGCCACATAAGTGAATTGTGCCACTAAGCGGCTGAATTGGCGTACATAATTACATTCCTTCCCTCTGCAGATTTTGCACTCATTAAATATATAAATTATTTATTAATTTAATAAATATAATATTGTAAATTATTATATAAATATTTTCATGAACCATTGAATACAAATTATTTATTAATTTAGTAAATATATATTTCTAATTATTATATAAATATTTTTAATTATCCATTGTCAATTTAATAAATACTAGTATTACTAATATTCTTTTTCAAATTTTAAAATTAATTAATACATTAAATTCTTAATTTTGATTAATTCTTACTTTAATAAAAAAAACCCAAATTATTCAGATATCTATTCAATTTAAAAAAAAAATAATGTTGTTCAATTAAAAACAAAAAAAAAAACAAATTAAGAGAGAATTTTTGAAGCCTTCACTTTCCTAGGACATTCGGTTAAAAGGGACGGCTAAGTCTTTTTTTAGTTATGTAACCCCTAGTTTTAAAAGAATTGGGTATATAACCCTTTTCTCAATTTTATCTAATAAAATAAATATTAAATATAATTATTTTCCACGTGTACAAATCGAGTGAGCGATCTCAGAAATCGCACACTCGATTTTTTACTTTTCTTTTTTTCTTTTATTTTCTTTATTTTTTTTAATTATTTTTATTCTTCTTCAATTTTTTTTTTCTTTTTTTCTTTTTTCTTTTATTATTTTTATTCATCTCGTTTGAAGATCGCGTGACTCGATCTTCAAAAGAAATCACGCGATTTCATAGATTTATGAAGTCGCTTGATTTCTCTTGAAAATTGAGTCACGCGATCTTCAAAGGAATTCACGCGACTTCATAGAATTATGAAGTCGCGTGCTCGACTATCATAATCGCGCAGCGACTTCATAATTCTATGAAGTCGCGTGATTTCTTTTGAAGATCGAGTCACGCGATCTTCAAAAGAATTCACGCGACTTCATAGAATTATGAAGTCGCGTGCTCGACTATCATAATCGCGCAGCGACTTCATAATTCTATGAAGTCGCATGATTTCTTTTGAAGATCGAGTCACGCGATCTTCAAAAGAATTCACGCGATTTCATATATCTTCAAGTTCTTGAAGATTGAGACAAAAAAAAAAAAGAAGAAGAAGAAGAAGAAAAATATTATCGATAATTTTTGAAATTCATCCGATTATCTTTGTCATGCTTGTACAAGGAGTGGAGATTCATCCTGATTCATCGTTGAAGAAGAAAAACTGAATTCATCCCGATTATCAATGGCGAGAGAAGGTGAGAAGACAAATCGCGATGAGAGAATGTGAGAAGGAGAGGAGCAGGCGAGAAGACCATCTCTGTTTTTCATCGTTGAAGGAGAGAAGAAGAAGAGAAAAAGAGAAGGAGAGAAGAAGAAACGACGAAGAAGAAAAGAAACTAGGGTTTGATTTGGGTGGGAGATCTGAATTTGAAAGATATGACGTGATTATTAGCCACGTCAGATAATAGAGAATAAAAAAAAGGGAAAAGAAATTGAGGGTTATATCCCTAAAATAAGTCTGGGGCGTCCCTTGGGCACTAATTGTCTCCACTTTCCTCTGGAGCGTGGTGCAGACTGTTCTTCCCAGCATTCTCAGAACCATTGTTTCTTTCCATATAGAAGTAAAGACGGGACTTTCAATCATGGATTCATCATCTGGGTCGGCAACAATTTTAAATTTTTTGGAGCTTCTTTGGAGAAGGTCAGCCTCTTCAGAGGACAGTGGAGGCTTCAACGATTGTGGATATGATTGGGGGATTTGACGAGGCGATGGCCAATTTGGTGTCAATGAGTAGATCCGGCTGTGGTGGGTGGTGGATTTGGGCGGAGAACGGCGGAGCAGGCCGACGAGCAGTGTTCAGCACGTTGGTGAGTAGATCCGGCAGTGGTGGGTGCTGAATTCGGCTGGAAGGCGATAGAGCAGGCCACCGAGAGGCGTTCTCCACCTTGAAGTCATAGCCGATTTTCTTTCTTTTTTTCCAAATCTGGTGTGTCTGCGTCCGATTCCTCCACAACCTTCCAGATCTATGTGTGGTGTATGTGCAATTTGGTGTGCTGATGTGTGTGCGTGATTAGGTGGAGTGTCCGATTAATGCAATTTTTTTCCATTGTTGTTTTGATAAAGAATCAATATTCCCTATAGGAAGATACTGAGATACGACTTGTTCCTGGCGATGAATTACGACTGATTTTTTTCCATTGTTGTTTCTAGCAGGGGGTTCCTGTTGATGTGAACCATGGTTTTAGTGTTGACTTTGTTTGGAAGAGTACAAGTTTTGACCGGATGCAGGGGGCCATGAAAAGAAGGCGGTGGTGATGAAGAACTCCAGAAGGATGTTGGTGATGCCGATGCAGGGCAAGTGTTTGAAGAATTGATTGTGACAACAACACGTTAAGTTTGTGTTGTGAACTGCTAAATCATTCATAGATTGTGATAATCTCGAGGTGTCATGTTATTAATTCGTTGTGTGATTTTGTCCAGGTATGGTGATGTGGTTATTGGGGCTTCCATGGAACCTAAATCGAACAAGGAGAAGCAACCTAAAGAGCTAAGCCAGGAGGAAGCTGAGAGAGCAGCACAAATGCAGTTAGAAGCTAAGGTAACTTCTTCTACAACTTAGATTTGCTTTAAGTCCATATAATGATCCTATTTCTTCATTGTTGTACATTACAGGGAACGACACTCGAAGAATATGAGGAGCAGAATCAAGATGAATTTTTTCTTCTTTTTTTTTCTTTGAAATTTATTTTAAATATACATGTCAAATTATTGTAAATTAATAAAGAATGTATTTAGTGGCTTTTTTTTATTAAATATACATGTCAAATAATAATTAATAATATACATCTAAAATTAATAATATATAAATTTATTATGGCTTTTGTTGATTAAATATACACGTAAAATTAATAATTATAAATTTATTTTAAATATACATGTGAAATAATTATAAATTAATATACATTTGAAATTTATTTTGAAGGATGTATTTAGTGGGTTTTGTGATTTTTTTTAAATGAATAAAAATGACACATGTACAGTGGTATTTGACGTGGCATAGTGGTATCGCCACCTAAGAGAAAATCATGACACGTCAGATTTCGGGTCGGGTTTTCGGCCGGTTTTCGGGTCTCCGGCGAAAAAGTGCATCAAATTGCGCGATTTTTGGAGTTATGGGGTCGATTTGCCACCGGAATAGTTGGTGTACCAATCTTGCTGAATGGGTGCAAATGATATACCATTTTTGCAATTTTCCCTTCTTTTTATTGTTTGATTTTTCTTTAATATAATTTGGGATTTATTTTTAATTTTCTTTATAAAGTTTTGGAGAATTTTTTCGCTATCATTCAAAATGTAAAGGTAATATTCACTTTCAAAACTATGACTTTTGCACCTTATCTTTCTCTATAATTTCGATCTCGATTCCATCATTTAAAGTGGAAATATTGTTTTTTTTTTTATTTCATAATCTTGAGAAATTTTAGTTTTGGTATATCATTATCACTCTTGGGTTCCATCCTAATCACCCTTTTCTCTCATTTTATCTCCTATTCTTTCTTATGCCTTTAATGATTCCTCTTCCCTTATTTATAGATATCAAACCCCTCTTAGTCACAATTACTCGTTCTCTTCTTAACCTAGATTTGTTCTTATCTTCAAGCTTAGTTATGAGATATTTCATAGAATCTCATATGTGCTAACCTCTCTTGGTTTTACTCTCACCGTTTCGTCTCACGCCGCTTCATCAGTTTGCCAACTGATAGAGAACTGACCAGCCTACTCCTCAGGCGATTTGATCCTAGGTTTGGTTCCATTATAGGCTTAATGAGTATGTCCCCAACAATCACTAATTTTAGTATAATCACCTTCAACTAAATATTCATCTTTTAAAACTGTGAGTTTGGCATATCATCATTTTCAAAATTATCTCCTTTCCTAAAAATCTTCATCTTCTTCTCTATAATTGTAGTTTGATTTAATGAGTATTTCTATTTTTCTTTCTCCATCTTCTTTCTATTTTTATATTTTTGATTTCACAATCGAAAAATATTCATTATAGTTTCAGCTAAAATTCTAGCTTCTCTACCCCCAATTAGTTCCTTACGTTTTTTTCTTTATTTTTAACACATACACCCCAAGTGACCCGAGAGATTCGAACTCGGGTCATTGCATTCGAGAAAGAACTCTCAAACCACTTGGTCAACCCCTGTTGGCCCCAATTAGTTTCTTAAGTTTTTTATACTTTCCATGCCCAGAATTCTACTAACCTACTGCTTTAAATCATTTGACACATAAGGTGCGAACAACACATGTGATTTGCTGAAATTTAATTTGAGGATTGCGAAACGCCTCAACCGCACTTTGAATGCACTTTGCTCCATCCACGGTTGTTTTGGCTCTCAATATTAAGTTGTCCTCAAAAAGCAATTTTGCAATGTGAGGCCTTTTCTGACATACCGTAATTAGCTTCCAAGTCTGGTTGAAATGGTCTCCTCAATTATATACGTAAGTTGTTCCACGTAGAGTACAAACAAATAAGGTGAGAGTGATTGCCTTATCAAATGCCACACATGCGTACAGTCTCCATCAGTTCACCATTCTATAGAATTTTCGATTGTATCCTCTACATTCTGCTCATAATGATATTGATGATTTTCTTCGAGAATTTGAAGAAAGTTAAAGTTTTTCTCAAAAAATTCTACCGAATTTTGTCGTATGCCTTTTCAAGATTCAATTTCAGCACCATGCTTTTTTTTATCGTTGGAGTGATATAGCATTCATAACACTTCTTTAGGCTTCAAGATATTGTAATGGGTGTCTCGGCTGGGAATGAAGCTATTCTGGTTCGATCCCATAATTTCTTTGATATATGGTTTAAATGGAGTATAATCATCTTGGTAATCATTTTTTAGCAATACATTAACATAATGGCCTGAAACTCGTTTATTTTTCTAGAGCATTAATTTTTTTTAATTAGGTAAATAAACAATCGATAATCATTCTTTGTAATTGATTCTCTCTCCATGTAATCATTGATGAAGTTCACTATTGAGTCTCCAACTATATCCTAATATGTTTAAAAAAGTAAGTTTGGAAACCATCTACTCACTTTGTAAAAATGCATGCTCTTCACTATCCTCAAGATTTTCTCATTTGGGGTCATTCTTGCCAAGTTATTTTTTCGCTAACACCTTAGGGTTCGTTGGTGCAAGCTAATACCAAGATTCATCACCTCTTTAATGGTATCTCCATTGAATAGTTTGGTATAGTACTCCCAAGTGTGTGGTTTCAGTTGATCATTATTGGTTGCCCATTCATTGCTTATTTTGAGAGCATTCATGTGGTTCCTCTTTCTTCTCGTTATGGTTGAGAGATGGAAGAAACGTGCATGTTTATCCCTTGAATTGGAGTCAATTAATTCTCGACTCTTAAAACCAACTTCTTGTTGTAATAGTTTGTTATATCCTGCCATCAATTCTTTATCCAAATCTTTTGAATATTTACCTTGCTTGGCTTATGCATAATGCTTTAAAAGTTCTTTGTATTTTTTTTTTATTTTTTCTCTTTTCGAGCACATTGAAAACTGTTCAAGGACCATTATTTTGGAGTAATGATCCCAAGTCAAAATGTCCTTCAAGTTTTGATTCTGCTAATATGTTATGTATTGCTACTTTGAAAAATATAGATCTAAATTAACTGTTATATCAATCTCATTCAAATTAAATTCGAAAATTCTCCATATAGTTTCTTGAGCTGACACTCAATCTAACATCTTGAAATTTTTAATCTAATCTTCGAATTTTGTTTACCACTGTACGCAATATTAATTCTCACTTTCTCATGTCCTTTATAAATATATTTGTAAAGATGTTTTACATTTCTCCTTAATTTTGGTATGCGTGGGTATATATATACATTAAAATTAAGTATTTCTTCTTTTACTAACTATTCTTTATCTCTTTTTTATATTATCTTTGCCATTTAATCTTGCATTCCATTATCTTATTTGTATTTCTCTAATGAGTATTATCTCAAATTTATGTTAATTTTTTTTATAAATAATTTTATGTATGTAGTAGAAATAATTAAAAGAGTATATTTATATAAAAATTTAAGGAATGTTTAATCGAATACTATAAAAATTATTTATAAAATTAGATTATATCTTATTTTTATATGCACAGACATTGAGTCTCTTTAGGATTATTAATTTAAAGTAACTTTGGTCTAATGACCTGACATTCTAAATTGTGGTATATTAAGTCGTAAGAAACCAAAAATGCTATTTATACTTTTACGTATTTAATTTATATTTTATTATATAAACTAAATAAAGATTATATGGTTAGTTAGATTTAGATAATTACAATTATATTACTATATTAGTATTAGTTAATTAAAAAATATTATATTAGAATTAGTTAATTTATTGAAAAATATTTTATGTAAATTATTCAATTATATTATTTTGTTAATTAGATAAGTTTATAAAATTATAATATGATATTAATTTAAGAAAGTTTATGAATTTAGATAATTAAAATTATGGACTTATATAATTAGACTTACATTAGGATTGATTTATTGAAAGTTATGTCATGTAACTTTTTCAATTTAAATAATATTTTATTTTATATAATTATAAAAATTTATTAAAATTTATAAAGTGAATCAATTTGTTATTTTTTGATTTGTTTTTAGATATATCTTATTATAAATTTTAAATTATAGACTTTAAAATTAAAAAATAGACAACTTATATCATAAAATTTTAATACAATTAATTGATATATTAATTATATTAAAACAGTCCTTGTTGAACTATATATCTTTTTTTTGGGTAAGTTGGAGAAATTTTAATTCTACCACAGAGTCATATTTTAAGATGATAAGTACTTTTTAAATATAGTTAAATTAATAATTTATAACATGTATTTACATTATTATCCTTGACTAATAGTTATTGATATAATTATTGTGAGGATATTTTAGGCGATCCGTATTTTGTAAGAAACCAAAAACCCAATTTGTGCTTTTATAATATACATAGATAGATAGATATATACATTTATATATGATTTGTTGTAGCTCGGGCGCAATTTTATGCTTCTAGAGTATTAATTACAAAACATGGTCGTTACTAATATTTCATAAGCTATTCATTTTTTTTATTATCCAAACACTTTAATATCTTATTTTAAAACGAGATGTAAAATCTCATAAAGCAGTTTGCTTTGATGCACGGATCCTTTAAAAATATCACGTATCGTATCGTGTCAAGCACCATGTTCGATACTCCTCGTGTGAGAAATTCAAAAAAAAAAAAAATTCTATGTCTTTGTATCCGTATCACCGTGTTTGTATCCAGACATCATAGGTAGTTTCGACACGTATCCAGACATCATAGGTAGTTTCAGATAAGCTCAGCCACACACACCACGCACCTGCCTGCTTCCCCATCGTCTTCTTGTTTCTTCCTTTACTTTTGAGTTTAATTACCATATCTGTAACCGTCCTAATAACAATGCTTACTTTTGCGTGTGAATGTGTATATGTGAAGGAATATAAGGAAGCTTATAATATATTATCTGCAGTATATAGTAGTGGGATTTTCTTCATTTTTCCCTACTTTGAATCCCCTTTTCCCTTAGAAACAAGCATATATTCCGAAGTTCTTAATATCATAATAATAATATAATGAAGTTATTCTTTTCTTAGCATTTTCAACGGTGCAAACGAAGAGCAAACATTCGTGTTGAACAACTGGGATATTCTGATAAGCTGGGAATTGTTTCCTTTTGCCATATTGAAGACAACATATTCGCTGGAAATGCAGAGAACAGAATATATTGGTATTGAGTTGCCTTTCGGACGAAAAGTAGATTCTAAGTATGGTTTGACACAAAGTGGGAAAGAATCCCAAAATTACAATTCCCCCCCCCCCCCCCCCCCCCCCCCCTTCCCTCTCACAAACATACATGGACATGGCTATATAAAGACATGCCCATCCCAAGCAAAAACACAAATTCCCACAACCCAAACTTGAACTCAATCACAATGGCCTCTGCGCAATGCCAAAAGCCCTCTCATGAGCAAAACATGAAGCAAAGCAATCACCAAAAGATCACCACAAATCAGACTAATAACACTGATCATCACAGGTTCAGCAACAAAATGAAGGAAATGGCTCAATCCGTCGGCAAAATGTTCCACCATCAAGACCAGCAGCATCCCAATCATCACACGGCACCGACTAAACCTGTGAACAATTGCTCAGCAACTGCTCATCATGGTCAGAGTATTAAGAAGACTAATGAAGGGCATGAGGGCCATTGCATGCCCAAGATGCGCGAGCGCATAAGGAACATGAAGAAGAAGAAGATGCAGGGGAAAGAGAAGTACAGTGACAGCGAGAGCAGCAGCAGCGACAGCGACAGCGACAACGAAAATCGCCGGAAAAAGGTTAATTTTTTATGATCATCAATTTCATGTATGTTGTTCTCGATCGTGCTTGTGATCTCACATATTTAAGGCCACAGAGAATTTAATTTTTGTTTTATTTTGGGTGCAGCATTAAGGGAACACCTTGTGAAGTGAGATGAGAAGGGAAGGCCATGAATATACTCATACTACGACCGGTTACTGATCAAAAAACAGAAGCATAGATATGTATCTAATTCTGAATATTTGTAACTTGCGTCGCGTGTATTTGAAATTACATATTCCCCCTTGTGTGATATATGTCTTAAGAGCCATGTTTTGCAATTTGAATTTGGGTTTGCATTTTATTATATCTCAGAAAAACAAATGAGAATTAAAACATCATCCATAAGTTGATAATTATAATGATCGTAGTAGTTTAATAAGTTAATGATTTCGCCCCGTCCCCTGTTCGAATTGCTCCGTACATAGTTATAGAGAGAGTTTTATATATCAACATTTAATATCTATCAGTTGTATCATGGAAAGAGGATTTTACTTTAAAATGACTCAGTTCAATTCGAATCGAATGTATCAGAATTCGATCCATACCTAAAAGAGTATTTCTAGACTTTTATGATCCAACTCGATTTGACCCGAACGTGTCAGATATTGATATCGAGCTGCGTCATGAAACCCTCAACTACTTGGGAGCTGGCAGAATTATTGAAACAGAAATTACTAAGTTCTGCAATAACTCGTAACTAAATTAACCGAGGCCACAACTTTTGTGATGAAGCTAGAATATGAATATGTGGACAGCTTTCTTCATTGTTAATGTCAATGAATTTATTCTCTACAATATTATTGTTGGGAAGTACTGCAGTTAAGAAGGGCGGAAAGAAAGAAATAAATGACTTGTACGATGTAATGGATTACTATTGGTAGAGTTGCTGAATGTATATATATTGGTTACATGATTTTTTACTTATAATTTAATCATCATTTTTTTAATTTTATTTTCTTTTCTTTTAAAAAAAAAAGGATGTTTCTTAACTACCCCCAATAAGACTCGAATCTATAACTTATCAATTAATAGGTGCAGATGCTTACCACTTAAGATATCTGCTCGTCTTAATCATCATTTTTAGTTATTATTAACGATAGAATATTAATGACCTCGTTTTATATATTATTTTGACTATCATTGAGCATTTTCGGACGGCTAAGTTGAGATCAGAACGTTGTTATTTATTAATTTATTAACCGAACATTAATTAATTATTTGTCTACTATGGAAGAAAGTCCATCATGTAGGTAAACATGATTTTCACCACGCAATTGTGATTATTTATGAAGGCATATATGCATCTAGAAACTATATCTTATGAAGACTTGGTTCATCAATTGGATCCACAATATTAATTACATAATAAAGGTAATTTCCACCGGTCAAAATATATAAAGGTTGAACTGTTTTTTGGACTTTCCCAGAAAGATCCAAGTCATCAATACATGATTATTCAGCACAATAGATTAACTAATTATATTTGGGGCCAAAAAGAAAGGGGAAAAAAATAGTATTTACACAATGGGAATAACAAAAGTAGGAAACATAGAATGCCAAAAATTAATCAATTCCGTAACGTTTTTTTTTTTTTTTTTTTTCAGAGTTTGAATAACATATTTATCTTGCACATTTTCTATAAACGAGTTATATATCCATCCATCTTATCGGCTCACAAATTCATAAGACCATCCTTAATAATGTTTATTGTCTTGATAATATTTTCGACAATTCTGATCTCATAAGTTGTTTACTGAGTGAATCAGGCGAAGCACACATTTTACTCTTAAAAGATTCAAATATGTTTATTTTCTTTTTTGAGGAGTACCCCCATTTTTTGTGTTGTTGAAGGAAAAGCCCAGCGGGCCAAACTTATAGCATATTAGAAATGATAACATCCGAAACTACGAGGGATAGTCTCACAAACCAACACAAGCATAGGTCGTATTTTTAGGGCTATCATATTAGCACCACAACGAATAACAGAGAAACGAGAACTAACAAAGTTATTACAAATATGTTTGATGTCCAAGAAATTATTATCAAGAGAGAAAATGCTCTCTGGGCATTCGGTTTGGCGAATCACATTAACATTTTCACCCCCGAAGATATCTTATGTTCACCAAATTGCAACACTCATGAATAGATATAGATAGATTAGCTTATTGAATGAGTGAAAGTGTTAAGGGCACTTCATGTGCCATTAATAGTAACGTATTCAGAATAAAAATTGTTTAATACGGCATAGATTTGGACTTATTCAAACTCTTAAATGGAATAAGTGAATACAAATGTTGATCCCGACAGTGACAACGTAACATCATGGGTCCAAGAATAGGGCTGTCTCATTTACTGTATTATTACTCCAAAATGACGCGGAATTTGAAGATTGTGAAGATCACACATTTGATTATATATATTGACTTAATATTCTGGAGTACTTGGAACAATTATTTATTTGAGACTTGACCCTCTTTTTAGATTTTGAATTGGTCGCTGGCCACTGTTCCATTCGACACAAAACTGTGACGTTTTGTGCCTTCCGTCATTACTGCGTTGCATTGTGTCTGATTTTGGGGTGTTCAGTGTTCACCCAATTGTTTGTTTTTTTTAAGAAATAATAAATGTTAAAGTGTTCAAGTTTTGAGTAAAATGGTGAGCATCTGGAAAAAAAAAAAAAAAAGGATTGAAAATCAATTTATTGTACTACACAAGTTGTCATTTACTCACAAAAATAATCTAAAATCAATGAATTAAATATCGAAATAGGGGTTTTGAACTTTAGTTTTCAATTGTGTGTTTATTTTTTTTTTTTTTCATTTATATATATACACGCTATGTGCATCTATAGACCTCTGATTGAAATTAATATAGAAAAATAATTTTGATATAAAGAGAAAAAATAAAGTGTTTTTTACTCTAATTTCTAATTAATAGGGATTGGTTTTAATGAGTTTATTATCCAAGGCAGTATCCCAAGTTCAAATTCCACTTGGGGGTGCGTGTGTTTAAAAAAAAAAAAAAAAGTCTCGACCATCTAGCATGTGTGGATAAGTGAAACAAAAAATAACATTTCAAAAAAAAAAAAACAAGAAATATATAAAAAAGAAACAAAATATAAAATATATAATTGGAACAAGAAATTCGATACCTCAAAATTAATCCTTAATAAAATAAATTTTGCTTTCCAAACATTATCAAATACTTCTTTAGTCCTTGAAATGAGCAAACCATGCATATATGTGTTCTTTTGGAGTTCGTAAACACTGTCATTATCCAGAGAGTGGAGACTAAATAACATATTCCAATTTAGGAGAGACGATGTTAAATATTTTAGATTTTGACAAGAGACGAAATTTTCTTCCAGAGACTAAATAAAAATATTTTAACACAGGAAACATGGTATCAAAAATTATAAAACATTAAAGAGAGACAACATTATATTATAGTCAAATGACTAAAATCAGGATTTTAATTATTATATTTTCATAAGTAATATAATAAAATAAAAATAACATGGGCATCAATGGCTAGTGATAGGAACATTTGCATTGAGCTACAAGACCAGAATAATTGCCAAGTAATCTAGACTTCACCATTTTTGCCACTCAGAAGCATTAAAACACACAAAGGGGAGACTTTCTGAAGGTTTGAAATGGTCAGCACTCAAACAAAAAAATAACTCGTTTTCCAAGTCAAACTTCAACTTTTCCACATGCCTTTCCTTGTCATTTAATACCAAAAGGTTTCTTTAAATTCAAATGCTTCCACTTCCTACTTCATCACCCTCACCTGCATCTCCTTATATATAAGAAAGCAGCATCAGAGATCCTCAACCAAATTAAATATCTCAAAGAAAAAAGATACAACCCTTCAGTTATATACCCGGGATTTCAACGATTTACGGTGAGCAATAGCCATCGAATGACGGAAATGGAGAGGGGTTTAAGTAGCGAATACAAGACACTAACCGAAGAACTAGCTCAAGGGATGGAGAAAGCTAAGCAGCTTCGGTTTCATTTGTATGCGTCATCTCCTTCTCAAGCAGAGGACTTGCTTCTGCAGAAGATACTATCCACCTTCGAGAAGGCTTTGTTGATTCTCAAGTGGAGTGGATTTTCCGGGCAAGCCCAGGGGGGTGCACCGACACCAGTTGCACCGGAATCTTCCATGTCTGTGGGTGGAAGTCCCACTAGTGATGATATCAGCAGGAATTTCAGCAACGGTGATACCCCAAAAAAGAGGTTAGGTTTGCCATTTGAATGATAATAGAATTTTTGAAACTGAAAATTACTGGTTGTAACTCTAGTTTTTGATTTAATATCACAGAAAGATGCAGCAGACGTGGACAGAACAAGTGAGAGCTAATTCAGGGATTGGACTCGAAGGGCCGGCAGACGATGGACATAGTTGGAGAAAGTATGGACAGAAAGACATTTTGGGAGCTAAATATCCCAGGTCAGTTTTGCTTCTCTTTTTGACATGCCAAAGCATAAATCCCACATGCACATGCACATGCACATGCACATGCACAGGCACAAAAATAAAAAATAATGAGTACCACAACTGAGTTACATGTGAACAAATCGACCATGGATTCAAGTCATATACGAAGTAGTTAAAAACCGGCAAAGATCATTTTAGGAAAAAGAAAAAAAAAAAAAAAGGATAATTACACTGCCATACCCTGATGGCCTAATTACACTGACTTCCCAGTTTGAGAAATTACAAAAAATCCCAGTAAAAAATCTGCACTACTGTCCAGATGAATTTTGACGATTTCAAATATTTATGTGTGTGTGTGTGTGTGTGTATGTTTGTTAATACTCTATTTTATCATTGGCACTTATTGATCAATATTAAACCCTAAATTATCGGCTATAATAGTATGCGTTGAGCCAAATCTTAGCACATGCTAGGAAAATTTTCTTATTTTCTCAAACTTTAGGGGAAGTTTTGTGTAATTAGGCCAAACCTCAGTGTATTCCCAAGAAAAATGTTTGAGAAAAACTAACACCAATTACGAGCACAACTGCACGAGCATATAGTCTAAAGATCTAACAAAATGTTTAACTATGTTTCCAGAAGCTACTACAGATGTACATACCGCCAAGTTCGAAATTGCTGGGCAACAAAGCAGGTGCAGAGATCAGATGACGACCCGACCATATTTGACGTCACATACAAAGGAACGCACACGTGCAGTAATCCGGTCCCACAACCGGCATCACCAGAAAAACAAGAATTCAAACTGAAACATCAACTACAACAACAGAATCAGACACTTTTGAACTTGAAAGCTAACCTCAGAGTCAACACAGAGGACTTGGATAACAAGGAGATGCCAGCTCACTTCTCTTCTCCAGCAACGTTTCCATGCAATGGCACGGAAAATTATTACTGTCCGATTTCTGCACTTGCTGATGAGACTCAAACGGGGACATATTCTCATCTGTTTTATTCTCCAGCTACATCAGAATCAGAATACTTTTCCACCACAACCGCCTACCACATGAAAAACTATGGAGGTGCTCCAACTGATTTTGAACACATTATCTCAGAACACGCATCAACTACCAATTCTCCAATTGGAGGCATGGGGTTCTCAATTGATCCAAATTTCCCATTCAGTGACTTATGAAAATGGAAAATATGAAGGACGCATGTGGATTTTGCAACCACGATGCTTGAAGGTTAGAACTTTTGAAATTAGGAAGAGACAATCTTGTTGAAACTTATCAAGATTTCTCAATATACTAGCTGTAACCTAGGAACTAATCATCTATCAATAACAAGTTCTGCAGTGTAGCTCCTATGTATAGAAATTGTGGTTTTTAACAAATTTATTCAACTGTTTAGTGATATTCTAGCACAAGAAGCAAATTAGCATCTAATTTGAGTTCAAAGGTTCCTTCAGACAAATGCAATGAAGAAAATCTTTAAGAAATAGCATCTTTATGTACATTCCAGCGTCATACTAATCACATATTCACCATGAGCATACATGTAGATAAATGATAAATACAAGAAGAAGCTTTACGAACACAATTATTACACGGTTTCTGGCATCTGATGTAAGATGTCCCATATGAGCATCATAAAGGTCACATTTATCACCTAGATCGATGGTATCTTCTCCCCTTTGACCCCAGACTTTATGTGTGATCACTTTGATGTGTTTTCAGTTTCATCTTTAGTTTCTCTGAGAGCCTCCCTGAGGCCTAACACAATAAATATGTTGGTGAGAGTAAGCAGTGACTCAGCTCCACCGTGCAACCAGTCTACGTTAGATAAAGATGTCCCATATTGCACCTTTGCTGTATGAGAAGATATTATATAAGGCTGCTCGTATAAGAAGTAAAAGATGCATTGCAGCAGAAAATCACCATAACAAAAAAGAAAAAGGAAGTATTACCATAAATTCCAGCTGGTACTGCAAGCGGACGGCAAAGTAGCAGAGACATATGATGAAAGAGTTAGTAAGAATTTAGCATTATGCTTGCTGCCACATAAACACATGGACAGGAGAGAAGATGTTATTGGTTCAAAGTTAAACAACTAAAATATTTTTTTCAATTTTGAAATGCTAAAAGGAGTTGAAAACAACTTGCCCCAAAAATTTAGCATTCGACAATGGAATTAGAAAAAGGACTTAACTGGCTAAATAACTCAACAGAGGGACGTATCATGTCATAGAAAGATTATTGTTCTAGTAAGAATTACAGAGCACAAACAAATAAGAAGGTTATCTTATGTTCCTAACTCCACAGAGAAAAGGGTTAAAAAATCTAAGAAACTTGAAACTTGAAGCCTTAAAATGAAGACATATTCACCAATATAAACCTGAGTTACTCGAAAAAAGAACAGAAAAGGAAAACCTTTCTGAGCATGCTTATTCTTTTCTTTGAATTCCTTCTGGTATTTGTATAATAAGAATTCAAAACTTCCCTACTTATTCTTTCATTTGGTTTTTCACGAGTTCATGAAAGTGATGATATGGCAAAGCAAATAATGACATCATCTAGCCCCCTCTTAAACAATTCAATCTGCCAAAGCTCCACCGCGACAAGGTATGCTCTCATTAAGTTCTAAAATCAACTGCTCAGTCCAACTCAATTACACAAACCATAATGAAACACTCCATCATTGTAGCATTCAGCGTTTCCATAAACAGCACTAAAATCCCCACAGTACTCAAAAATCGAAGGAATACCAACATACAAGAAACAGCAGACCCCATTTCGCAACCAGACATATTAGCCTCATCCAAAAACATCAAATTCGATGAGAACAAACGCATAATTCAGAATGAAACAAGAAAAATGAACTTACTAGTGGCACCCACAAAGGCAAGCAAGAAGTAGAATCCAAACAGGGTCAGTCCAGGTGCAGACTTCGATTTGGTGATAAAATACAGAAAACCCAAGTAAGGAAACAGAGAGAAAGCAAAGAGCTGCGACGCTATGCTCTCTGAATCAATGTTTGGTGCCCATGGATCCACCGGCAACAGAAACCCATTACAAACAAACCCCTTTCTCTTCCTATACGCTATTCTTCCTCCATTTTCAGCTCGCCCCCCGCACTTGAGCTCGAATTGCCGCTTCAGTGTGAGAACAGTTTCGCCACAATTGCTCTGTAATTTTGTCCGCAAATTATAATCCCTACACAAGCACGAAGAACCCACAAACAGAGGATTCTTGAACGAAGGTTGAATTTGCACGAAAGTAGCCATTATTCCTTTTTCCTGGCAGATTGACACCTATTCTACAGTGCAGGATTATAAACAGTGGATATTTATGTCATAGCCATAGGAAATTGGAGAAGTTCAGCAGTAATTTTATGGGCCTTTTCAGATGTGGTTAGTGGTTACTGCCTTGTATTGTAGTATGTTAGCAGTTCAATGGGCTTGAGCATGTCCTGTCCCATTTAGATAGCAGGAATAATATAAGCCCAGGTACTGAAATTTTTCTCTTTTTAAGTTTTAATCTTTCATCTGACAATGATTAATCAAGAATATATTAATAATTGACTTTGCAACCAAATATTTTGCCATCAAGACAATTTTTGGGGCACAAATGTAAATAATATATGTTTATATTTGTTGGATTTCTTTCATTATTGACACAAATTTTAATTTCGACAGAAACTATTGAGAAAAACTTCAATACGTATTTTCAAAGAAAACTACAAAGGAAAAATTTATGTATAGGAGTAAAAGTCTTTTAATTTTCTAAACACGGTCTCGACTGAAATAGAATTCAAGCAATCACATTCTTCTCGGGGCTACTAGCTTCTTGCTTGTTACTAGATTCTTGCACCCTTACTTGCTCCGCCACCTTATTTTTCATGTCCACTATCGATGCCTCTAATTCTTCAATTTCGTACAACCCTAAATTTATCGATGCCTCTAATTCTTCAATTTCGTACAATCCTAAATTCCTCACCGTTGCTTTTCATGCCGGCCGCCCATTCCTAACTCATATATATATATAGCTACATCAATCCTCTTTTCTATCTCCATCATCATCAGCCACGGTGGCGAGCCGCCTCCTGCCCACTCCTCCTACAACCGCATGCACATTTGATGTCATTATTGTTCGCTTCTTGTTTAGCTAAAATAGAAGTATGATCAGCGTGATAGCAACTAAACACCTGTTCGACAGAAGGGTGGCCATAGGCGAGACGTTTCCGTGGTTCGAGATAGTGATGGCCGCCACCGCTTGAACGTCGCAAATCTCGGCCAGTAGCCGAGTTTTTTTTTTGAACATCCCTTTACGTTGTTTTGTGAATATCGTGTGTCGTTTTGATTTTTCCTGAATTGCCTTGATTTCCACTTTCTTTCGCATGATTTCTTTCGTCTGACTGAGCTATGTGGATTAGGGATTGAATGAGTTACCAGGGTTGATACTTGATCCTTTTGAGATGTGCATGGACCGTGGTTGGGAAAATTGACAAGTCTATATAGTAATAATTAATGGCTAATTTGTTTATGCTTCTAATCTTTTAAGAACAATAAGATTGTCCAAAAAATTCTAACGTGTGATATATATATAAACAGAATTCAGAAAGTTCATTTTTCAGATACTAAAAAATATTATAAATAAACTAAAATCATATAATTTTTTTTAATAGTATGCAAATACCCTCTAAGTCATTGCATATATATATATATAATAATTGCATTCTCAAATTTGAAAATAATATAAAACAAACACAAGTTAATACCAATGATAGTTGCATACATGCATTTTATAGATTGTATCACTGGACCACTCGAATGATAATTAACTGCATTTTGGAAATTAGACCACCAAACTACTTTAATAATAACTGCATTCTCAAAGATCATTGACCATTTAAAACTTTCTTTTTTCTTTTTTTTTGTGAACTTTACAACTAATAATTAACACAAGCCAATCATATATGTCGCGCCCCATTTTCGGGTCGCAACACGGTAGTGTCTCTGAGCCCCAAAAGACTAAAAGACACTAAGTCTCGTTAAACAGAGTGATTAAAGTCCAAAATAAAATACTTAAATCAACTCTTAAAACAGCGCAACAGAGGAATACTAACTATTACACTTCTTATATCATTGTCTTGAACATTACTCAATCCTACCTGTTCATGAAAAGATGTAAGAACATAAATTGAAATCCCTAATCTACTTGAAGAGTTGGTATTCACCTGCCCCAAAACTGCTCCTCGTCAGTATTCTCTAACTTATTCTCTGCAAAAGTTGTTAGGGTGGTGTGAGCTACACTTGCTCAGTAAGTGCTCTCTTAACTCTCTATTGAATTTGAGCAAGTTACAATATATAGGGAAAAATGCAAAATCGGGACAATAACTGACCCCTACTAGCAATTTTAGGACACCAATTTCTCCGGCGACAAAAGTGTCCAATAACTCCCAAAATGTGTCAATTTGAGGACAATGCTCGCCGGAGTTCGCTGACAAGGCACCGGAATGTTGATATGGACATCTACAGTGTACACGTGGAAATGAGTCAGTACCCACGTGTACACTGTAGATGTCCATATCAGCATTCCGTGTCTAGTCAGCGAACTCCGGCGAGCATTGTCCTGAAATTGACAAATTTTGGGACTTACTGGCACACTTTTGTCGCCGGAGAAATTATTGTCCCGGAATTGCTAGTAGGGGTCACTTAGTGTCCCGATTTTGTAATTTTCTTTATCATATATTAATCCACTCCCTGAATAACACTTTTCATGGCAAACATGAGGAGAGTAGTTCAAGTAGTGCAAAACTCCAATTCAGATGATGAAAATAAAGGCTATCTTATCTCTCTACTACAAAAACCAGTAGCTAGTCACTACAGACCTATCTTCAAGCTGCCGGAGGGTAATCATACGTCCCATCATCATTTTGATCATCATCTCCATCCCCCTCAAGCGGTACAGTAATATACCTTAAAGTATGGAAACGGGGGAATTAATAATTAGTGATACACTTGGTAGTAATATATTTTATTGAATTTTTTATGGATGTCATAGCAAGTGAAGACCATAGACACTTATATAAGCTCAAGAAAGCTCGAAATTCAGCCGAGCGTGAGGTAGCTTAGGGTTTGAACGTGAAAGGGTATGCTCATTGTGTCTCAATTATGTGGACGAACCGATGTCGTCTCGCATATTGTGTCGTGATTCATCCACATGGAAGCTCCACTTGACATGGATGTAAGGTTTTTTTTTGTTAATTTGGAGATTGAAGTATTGCATTTTTCAGTACTAAAATTCAAATGAGGTCTTTGCTTTCATAATTTGTGTTTCATCTCATATTTCACTCATATACATAGAGATACATAAACTACATAGAGCTATATAAAGTTAAAATAGTGAAACTTCGAAGGTTCCTAGTTAACCTATGCCGAACTATAAGTCTATAACATTACAAAACTACATTTCTTATATTAATCTACTCCGTAAAGAACACTTCCGTGAGACCGTGACAAACATGAAGGTGGTCTCTCGCAGGGCAATCTTCAAGCAGCCGGCGTGTAATCGTATGTCCTATCGTCATTTTGATCATCATCTCCATCCCTGTCAATCAGGTTGTGAGTCATTGGCGGAGGGTAACTGTACCCTTCGTCGCCGAAGCTTTGACTACCATTTGTCGGAAAAAAGCACAAATTCCTCTTGAATTATAGTAGTCTCAAATGAAATGTAGTTTGATTTCCAAACACTAATCCTTCATGTTTGTCACGGAAGTGTTCTTTACGGAGTAGATTAATATAAGAAATGTAGCTTTGTAATGTTATAGACTTATAGTTCGGCATAGGTTAACTAGGAACCTTCGAGGTTTCACTATTTTAACTTTATATAGCTCTATGTAGTTAATGTATCTCTATGTATATGAGTGAAATATGAGATGAAACACAAATTATGAAAGCAAAGACCCCATTTGAATTTTAGTACTGAAAAATGCAATACTTCAATCTCCAAATTAACAAAAAAAAACCTTGCATCCATGTCAAGTGGAGCTTCCATGTGGATGAATCACGACACAATACGCGAGACGGCATCGGCTCGTCCACATAATTGAGACACAATGAGCATACCCTTTCACGTTCAAACCCTAAGCTACCTCACGCTCGGCTGAATTTCGAGCTTTCTTGAGCTTATAGAAGTGTCTATGGTCTTCACTTGCTATGGCGTCTATAAAAAATTCAATAAAATATATTACTACCAAGTGTATCACTAATTATTAATTCCCCCGTTTCCATACTTTAAGGTATATTACTGTACCGCTTGAGGGGGATGGAGATGATGATCAAAATGATGATGGGACGTACGATTACGCTCCGACAACTTGAAGATAGGTCTGTAGTGACTAGCTACTGGTTTTTGTAGTAGAGAGATAAGATAGCCTTTATTTTCATCATCTGAATTGGGGTTTTGCACTACTTGAACTACTCTCCTTCATGTTTGCCATGAAAAGTGTTATTCACGGAGTGGATTAATATATGATAAAGAAAATTACAAAATCGGGACACTAAGTGACCCCTACTAGCAATTCCGGGACAGTAATTTCTCCGACGACAAAAGTGTGCCAGTAAGTCCCAAAATTTGTCAATTTCAGGACAATGCTCGCCGGAGTTCGCTGATAAGGCACGGAATGCTGATATGGACATCTACAGTGTACACGTGGCTGCTGAGTCATTTCCACGTGTACACTGTAGATGTCCATATCAGCATTCCGGTGCCTTGTCAGCGAACTCCGGCGAGCATTGTCCTCAAATTGACACATTTTGGAAGTTATTGGACACTTTTGTCGCCGGAGAAATTGGTGTCCTAAAATTGCTAGTAGGGGCCAATTATTGTCCCGATTTTGCATTTTTCCCCAATATATATAACATTACAAGCAGTTTCAAGCCATTACATAATTTCCAGCATAACTTTGCAAGGATCCTACCACATAGATAGCATAACATACTTAACATATTATAAAACACTTAAATTTATGCTCATGAACTTTCGGTTCCTAATTGACTTATCTTGATCAAGTCTTAACTATGACCCCGTTAGGTGGGTTCAAAATTGCTACTATCACTCTCATAGTCGGGTCAAAATATCACCACTGTAACACCCATGGCCGGGTCAGAATAATGTTACTGTCACTCCCCGTAGCCGGGTCAGAATAATGCTACTGTCACTCTCGTAGCCGGGTTCATGATACTACTGTCACTCCCATAGCCGGGTCAGAACAATAGTTCGGAATTAGCCCCTACCAATTCGGTTTCCAATAGTTCAGAGCGTAAGAACTACTCAATATAAATCATGTATTCATACCATAAGCTTACAAACAACTTCATATTTAGTTCACATAACGCAGTCACACATACCATGCTCAAATCCCAATTATATATATAAAATTACATTTTTAAAATAAGACATAATTTTTATAAAACAAGTTTAGGAAAACATAGAAGGAAAAATCCACATACCTCATTTCTATATATCCTACGATCTTGCAAGTCAAGCTCTAATCTCGGTCAATCAATTTGGCCTAGACACAAAATAATAAGTTTGTAATAATATAACTTATTTAATTTACACCATTATAATAATCTAATCCCCGTAGATATCATTAGTATAATAATGGCCTCTACGAATTATATATATATATATATATATATAAACTATTATAAGGACCATTAAGTATACAAATCTAATTATAAACTCCTCATGCACATATGTATTAATATATGTATCTATATATATATTTATGCGTATGTGCATACTAAAGGAAAGAGATCACCATTAACCAAACCAAAAATAATAATTACTAGCGCATCCCAACAATTTGAACGCATGGCTTTGTGAGAAAAGAAAAATATTTCTTTTTTCTTGATTTCTAGAATTTAGTGAGTAAAATCAAGCGCATCGCCCACGGCTCATGCATAAAAGACTAACTTATTATTTCTTGAATCGCTCTGTAGTGACGATGGTTTGTAAAATCTAAGAAAATAATTTGTTTATGCCTTCAAATTTCCTCTAAAAGTCAACACTTATATATATATATATATATATATATATATATAAACGATAACGTTAATAATAGATTTGAACAAAAAATTGAACCTCGCTTTCTTCTTTCTCTAGCTTCTTCTCTCTTTTCTGCGCCGATTTTCACCTTCAAGATATTTTCCTTCGGTACAGATTTCTTAGACTAAACAATAAGAGTTCGTTTACTTTTATATAATCTGACAGATAAAATTAATTAACTCTCAAAATCTGTCATTTACTTTTCAGGTTGGTTTTTCTGTCAAAATCTCTTCGCCCCGTAGGATAGAGAAGATTTTGTTGGTTTTCTCTCACATGGAAAAATGCCGTGTTTGAGAAATCATGAGTTTTATCGGTATTGACAATTTACTTATTTACCCAAATCTTTGATTTACTTACAAATTTTTGCTATTATTATTTATTAAAAAAAAGAAATTATATTTTTCTTTATTTATGTTAATCCGTTTTCTTCTTTCACGTTCTTTTCTCTTTTTTTTTATCTATTTGTTTATATTATCACTTCAAAAATATATTTCTAACTTATCTTTTCTCTTATCTCATTTTAATTTTTCTTTCTTTAATATATAATTTTTATTTTTTTTTAAAGATAATGTTGTTTGGTATATTATCTTTTCATGCTATTTATTTATTATAATTTAATAAATATATTAAAAATAATTATAAAATATATAATAATATAAAAATTATTATAAATATATTTAAATCATAAAAAAAAATTAATTTGCACACGCAATGAGTGTGCCACAATTACTAGTCTCGATTATACCCACGACGCAGAGCCCTAGAATTCCCGCGAAACAGAGCTCAAAATTCATCAGAGCCTATTACTTTGAAGGATTTTCCAATTGCAAGAGCCTATTACTTTGAAGGAGATCCTCGATGGGATGCTCTAGTTGGAATATTTGAGGGGATTTTTCAAGAAGAAGAACCCAATTTGTTTGAAATAATTGAGATTTCCAGTGACGACAACTGACGGGGATGCCGACATACCAATGATGAATAATGAAATAATTGAAATTGATAGAGGCGCAAACTGATTCTAGCTAAATAAGTTCGTTTTTTTTTTTTTTTTTTTCTTGGTCACAATAAGTTAGATTTTTAGTTTCATTTTATTATTGAATGTTAGTTTTTAAAAAAAAAAAAATTCAACATATTAATAAAAGAATTACATTTTCTACTGATGAGACCTAAAATCACGCTCGAATCAGAGCCGTCCACATGTCAGCACATCGCTGGCTAAGGCCAAGACGCTCGCATTGATGGGCTCGTGAGCCTTCCCAGCCCACTCATTTGCCAGCTAATATAAACCGTCAAGCCTCGGACGACAATTCAGGTAAAGGGCCAGAACCGACGAGTTTGATGCTCGTATCTCGGTCCTCAGGGTTACCCTTCTCAGGGAAGCACCCACATGGGGGGTCCCATTAATGACGCTCGGGATTTTGGCGCTCAAGGGTCATCTATCATGGGGAGCCCATCTGTGGATTGTTCGAGCGTCACCAACGCTCGGGAATGACCCTACTTCTCGTGCAACGGATCCTAGCCTTCACAAGCGGGTTTTGGTCCATCATCCCGCGCGACCCTCGCCAACAACCTCTGACACAAAGGTGGTGCGCACCATTGTACCTGACACGCCGCCTCCTTTGCAGAAACGTCACTCTCACACCCTCACAGGCTGCCACGTGTTAGGGCAACACAGGTTTGGGACCACACGGTCAATTTACCCATTTACCCTCACCCCTAACATATAAATAAGGGGAGAACACATGCATTCTCCCCCAAGTCATCTTCTTCACAAAATACCACACAACCGAACTGGGCATCATTTTCCCTCTGCATCTTCTCAAAAGTCTCATATACTCCACCAATTTCTGCACCTTTGCTGCACGATTTCTTGGTGTTATCCTAGCTGGAAGAACCCACGCTCATTGGAAACCCAGTTCCTGAGGCTCCTACGCCTGTGATGGTCATCCCTCCTACATACAAATTCTAAAGTGTCTGGTGTTTAAATCCTCTACAAGTTTCTGCACCATCATTTTTGGCGCCGTCTGTGGGAAATCCATCATCACCGTCTTCATCATCATCAGTTTCTTCCCTAAAAGCTAGTTGAAAAGTGACACCAGCGACTCTCAGCATGGTGACGGCGACAAGGTCAGGAGCGGTAGGAAGTAAAGGTGCTCGTTCCCCTGTCAACGAAGAGAATACAGGGAACGACGCCGCCGCTGTCGGTACGCCGCCTCCACTCACCGGAAATACTGAGGTTGCCGCTGCAACTCTCCCCCCAGAGGAAACGAAGCAGGAGGATCTGGCTCGAATCCTCCTCCCCCAACCTTCACCCAAAACGTTCCAACCTCCCATCACGGTATGTACTCCATGGCCATGCCCCCACCGGGATACGTCCATATGCAACCGGGAATGATGCCCGGAATGGTGCCCATGGTCCAGCCATATCCAGTGGGCACACTAAATCTCCCACTGTCACTACCAAGAGAAATACAAGGGGTGGAAATGCCCCAGGTAACAACCCAGCAGCTCCAGGCTCTTTACGCACAGTGTGAAGGGCAGGCGGTACAGAACGCCTGGGAGCACTTCACTGCCGCCTATTTCCCCTCTTTGGCAGGAGTTCGAGCGGCTCCGCCCTTGGGCGGGCTCCCTGCACATCCCTTGACGATGGCCCAAAATGCGTTAAGGGCCCAGCAACCTCACCCTCCCCCGCTTCAAGAAAATGAGGCCGCTCCGAGGGTCCAGCAAGGGCAGCAGCCAGCGGGAAACGAGAGAGCCCCTCAAAATGAAGGGGCTGGAAACAACGACGAGTCGAGGGCCACAGAGAGGGCAAACCGCAGAAATGTCGGTGACCCTCAGCTTGCAGCAGTACAAGACCAAATTCGAGGGCTCCAGAACGTGGTGGAGCAGCTCTATCGAGCACGGTCTCATGCCTCCCGCGATGGGGGCGAGAGGTCCAAGGCCAGAGACGCTCGCCGACCGCGTAGCCCCATTTCTCGGTGCAGGAGGGAAGCCAGCTACGAGGATCCCGACGATCGGGATTATAGGATCATGACTGGCGACTCGCCCCTCATTGAGGAGGTACTGATGACTCGCGCAGGGAAGGGAAAAATCCCCTCGTCTGTCAATAGGTACGATGGAACCACTGATCCAGCCGAGCACCTGGATCACTTTGTGCATTTGATGCATTTATATGATCACCCCAACAACTATTGGGCCAAAGTGTTCGTCACTTCCCTCACTGGAATGGCTCAAGACTGGTACAAAAAATTCCCCCCGCGCTCGATTCGGGGGTATTATGACTTGACGGATGCTTTCATCAGCCACTTCAACTCTTTGAAGGCACCGGCCCCAGCCGCGACCGCTCTTTACAGTTTGGTCCAAGGGCCGAACGAAACTCTACGGTCTTTCATGGGAAGATTCAACAAGGAGATCTTGTTGGTAGAAAAGCCCTCTATGGATTTCTTGAGGCATGTTCTTTTCGGAGCTATAAACATGAAGCACTACGTCAGTAAAGAATTTGTGGAAGAAGTGGCCAAGAAAAAGCCCCGCTCGTTGATGGAAATAAGGGACATCGCTGACTCGTTTTTCACCCTCGAAGATATGTACCTTGCGAGGGATCAAAAAATGGCGAACGCCCCTCGCACCAACAAATCCTTTGAGGACAGAGGAGATTCAACCAGAAGCCGCAGCCGCAGCCCTATTCCTGCTCGCCGGAACTCTCCCCCTCGGAAATTCGAGCGAGTCCCTCTCAACCGCCCTATAGCTGAAGTGTATGCTATGGCGGACAAAAAGCTGTTCAAAAGGCCGTCGAAGCTAAGGGAAACCGAGGCCCAGAAGTGCTCGGGAAAATATTGCGCTTTCCACAAGCAGAAAGGGCACGATACCAACGAGTGTCGCCAACTCGAGAGTGAGATTCAGAGGCTTATTGCCGGAGGGCACCTCAAGGAGTTCGTGAAAGTGCTAGAAAGATACGACGAACACTGTGCTGAACGAGCGCGTATTAGAGGGAGAAGTCGTTCGCGCTCACGCAGCCCCCGTCACCGTCACACCGAGCCCAGTGACCGTGGGAAAGGGAAGGCATCGGACGTGGAAAACCAGCCCTTCGCGGTTATTCACATGATTGCCGGCGGACCCTCGGGGGGTGATTCCAACGCTTCCCAACGTCGCTACATTCGGAGTTATGACCAAAGATCTTCTCAGCCCCGCCCGGTGCTCTCTGTTGATAAGTCATCACGCTCGGAGAAGGATGAGAGCGTAGGTTTTACAGAGAAAGACTTAGAGCACATTGTAACACCCCATGGGGTCGGTGAAACCTCTGACTGCCCCATGGTGGTTAGCTTAGACGTTCACAATCATGTTGTAAAGAGGGTCTTGATTGATAGTGGAAGCTCCGTAAATGTTTTGCCTTACTCCACGTTCCAGAAGATGAACATCACAAACATCCCGCTCGAACCTCTTAGAACAGCCCTTGTCGGCTTTGGGGGTTCCGAGATCGTCCCTCGCGGACAAATTCGCTTGGCCACCTCTTTCGGTCGCGCCCCACAGCGAAAGACTTTAAATGTTCTTTACGTGGTGGTCGAAGTGGACCTACCATACAACATCATCATTGGGCGCCCAGCCCTCGTCGACTTCAAAGCGGTAATTTCCACCTATCATCAAAAAGTCAAGTTTCCCACTCCCGAGGGAACTGGAGAAGTATTGTGCAATGTAAAGGAAGCTTAGGAATGCTACGTACTTTCCCTTCGAAGCCACAAGCCCAAACAACCCACCCAGGCGGGCTCCACCAAAAAGTCCGTTGACTTCCCCAAGCTGGATGAAGATGGCCCCGAGCGCAAGAGGGCCAAGCTCTATAAGAAGAAGAATAAGAAGAAGGCCACGGACAAACCCGAGGGTGCTGGAAACTCACCCCTTGGAGAGGTTGGGGCTTCCTCCTCGGAAGACGAGGACCCTACACCCTCGGGAGGTACCAACGAGAGGGTCACAGGAAAGAAACTGGCGCTCGAACTGCCGAGGCCTGAGGTAAGAGTGGAACCTACAGAAAACTTCTTGACCATCGAATTGGAACCCGGGAATCCCGATAAGACCACGCAGATAGGTTCCAGCCTCGACGGCCCTTCCCAGATTATGATGATTGATTTCTTACGGGATAATATTGATGTCTTTGCCTGGAAGGCTTCCGACCTCACCGGCATAGATCCGAGCGTTATTGTCCACCGGCTGAACGTGGATCCGGCCTTCAAACCTATAAAGCAAAAGAAGAGAGATGTTCATGGGTTCCGAAAGCAAGTCATAGAAGAAGAAGTCAATAAGCTGCTTGACGCTCAGTACATAGAAGAAATCCTATATCCCGAATGGCTCTGCAATGTGGTGCTCGTTCCGAAGAGCGCCAACAAGTGGCGTATGTGCAACGATTTCACGGTCCTCAACAAGGCATGCCCAAAGGACCCGTACCCGTTACCTAGAATTGATCAATTGGTAGATTCGACCGCTGGGTGTGAACTTATGAGCATGATGGATGCATTCCAAGGATATTATCAGATATTTATGGCCCTTGAGGATCGTCCTAAGACAGCGTTCGTAGTCCATATGGGTGTTTATTGCTTCAAGGTTATGCCCTTCGGGCTCAAAAATGCGGGAGCAACGTACCAACGCCTCGTCAGCAGAATGTTCGAAGGTGAAATCGGAAAAGCCATGGAAGTATACGTGGATGACATGATCGTCAAGAGCGAACGTCAATATTCTCATTTGGAAGACCTCAAGCGGGTGTTCGATATCCTGCGTCGCTATGGTATGAAACTGAATCCATCCAAATGTACGTTCGGCGTACGGGGCGGCAAGTTTCTAGGGTACATGGTCAGTCAACGCGGCATAGAAGCGAATCCAGAGAAAATTAAGGCAATTCTGGACATACCCTCCCCTCATAATTTGAGAGAGGTCCAAGTGCTCGTGGGTAAGATCATTTCATTAAACCGGTTCATCTCCCGCTCGGCGGATAGGAATCTGCCCTTCTTCAAAATTTTGCGTAATGCTCGAAACTTTACCTGGAGCGAGGACTGCGAAAAAGCTCTGTGGGACATGAAACAGTACCTTTCGAGCGCGCCCTTGCTGACCAAGCCTAACCCAGGAGAGAACTTGTTTGTTTATCTTTCGGTCTCCTTGGAAGCTACAAGCGCCGTTCTCGTGGCGATCCGCGAGCGTAAGCATATGCCGGTATATTATCTGAGCAAAACTCTACAGGGAGCGGGGAAAAGATACATGGAAATAGAAAAGTTTGCATTCGTTAACGCCTCTCGGAGATTAAGGCCATATTTTCAAGCACATTCTATCGTGGTGCTCACAGATCAGCCCCTCAAACAAGTGCTCGCAAAGCCAGACGTCTCAGGGAGATTGATTAAATGGTCAATTGAGCTCAGTCAATTCGATATCACTTTTGAGCCTCGTACAGCGATATAAGCTCAGGCTGTAGCCGACCTATTGGTGGAACGTTTCAACCTAGGTACCGAGCCCTCTGAGGAAGATGGTATATGGCTGCTACACACAGATGGCTCCTCAACCTCGCAAGGGGGGGAGCCGGGGTGACCCTCAGGGACCCTCTTGGAGCTGAAGTTGACTACGCCATCAAGTTGGCGTTCCAAGTCACTAACAACGAGGCAGAGTATGAAGCCCTCATTCAGGGGCTCAGAATCGCGCTTCAAAATGGTGCCACTCGGGTTATCGCATATGTGGACTCGCAGTTGATCGCGAGTCAAATCGACGGTTCTTATGAGGCTCGAGAGGCCACTATGGTGCAGTATCTGGCGAGCGCTAAGGAGGTGATAGCCAAGTTCAAGGAATTCCACCTTTTACAAATCCCGAGGGCAGAAAACGAACATGCTGACGCTCTTTCGAAATTTGCGTCCGCCCTGGACGGCCACAGCGAACGCGCTTTTACATTTCTGAGAACAGAGAAACCGCTGATAAGTAAAGGCGAACCTTCGAAAGAAGTGCACATGATTGACCCCTCCGAGCCTTGTTGGCTTGACGAAATTGTTAGATTCCTCCAGGATGGAACCAGCCCGAGCGACAAAGTTGAGGCTCGGAAGATCAAGAGCAAGACCCTCGCTTCTCATTGGATGCCGAGGGTCGATTATTCAAGCGATCCTTCCTGGGCCCACCGTTGAGATGTTTGAGACCCTCGCAGGCTAAAGAAGTTTTAGAGCATGTGCACAGTGGAAGTTGTGGAAACCACTCAGGCGGACGAATCTTGGCAAAGAAAATCTTAAGGAGTGGGTTCTATTGGCCCTCGGTATTGTAAGATGCCATTAGATATTCCAAGAAATGTCCCAAGTGCCAGTTCCATTCCAACACTCCTCAGTTGCCGGCAGCTCAAATGATTCCTATTGATGTTTCATGGCCTTTTGATCAGTGGGGCATTGATATCGTGGGACCTCTCCCAATGGCGGTCGGGCAAAAGAAGTTCGTAATACTTGCTGTGGATTATTTCACTAAGTGGGCTGAGGCAGAAGCGGTCGCTAAGATAACGTTCAAGGTTGTGAGGGATTTCATTTGGAAAAATATCATCTGCAGATACGGCATCCCGAGGGTGCTCATCTCAGATAACGGTTCCCAGTTTATCGCTGCTGACACACGGGATTGGTGCTATGAACTAGGGATCGAACAACGATTCACTTCCGTGGGTCATCCTCAAGCTAATGGTCAAGCTGAAGTGACCAACCGAACTATACTCCAGCACCTGAAAACGATGCTCGAGAGAAAGAAGGGAGAATGGGCTGAAGAACTTCAGGGAGCTCTGTGGGCGTACCGTACTACTCCGCGAGCGGCAATGGGGAAAACCCCTTATTCCCTCGTGTACGGCTCCGAGGCTATGATACCTGCGGAGATTGCTCAAGAATCCGCACGCGTTGCCTATTTCGAGCCTGCTGCCAACGAATCTAATCGAGCGTTCGAGTTAGATTTGTTGGACGAAAGAAGGAATGTTGCATGGGCACGTATCCACAAATACAAAGCGACCGTAGCCCGCCAATACAAGAAACGTGTTAGAGAAAGGACTTTCCAACTGGGGGACTTGGTCCTCAAAAAAGTTGAAGTCTCCAAACATGTAGGTAAGTTGGACCCTAATTGGGAAGGCCCCTTCAAAGTCATCCAGGTACGAGCAAACAATACCTACCTATTGGAAACTTTGCAAGGCGAGCGGCTCCCTAGGCCATGGAATGCATGTAACCTTACAAGGTTCTACGTATAAACATCATCTTCTTTGTAAATTGCCCGTCTGCGGCAATGAGTGCTTCCCTTCGACGGAAAGCGTGTTGTAATCATTTCTAAGAATGCATCTATATAACAGTAAGTATTTAATTCTTTGTTCTTATTATTTACTTACTTTCCTATTTGATCTAATGATTCGAGCGACGAGAGGCCTACTCCGTGTCGAGCATCCTCCACGTCGAAAAGCATACTCGATACTTCAATCGTTCCAAAGCTACACTGTCCAGGTGTTGATAACCATCCACCTAGAACAGTTTGAGCGATTTGTAAGAATAAATCCTACAAATGAGCGTGTCGAACAACGGGGAGCACAATGCTCAACTTACGCCAGCTGAGTGCTCGCCACTCCAGCTCGTGCTCGTAAGAACCCCAATGACCCTCAACTTATTGAGTAAAAGTACACTCATAGAATATTGGACCCTGGGCCAACTCTTTCATTGGTCCCTCGTATCGACGCTAACCCTATGGTTACGCTCTATCCTCTCCCACACATAGCAAATCCTATTGCTGATTTCTAAGGTGCGTATAACTTATCGGTGCGTCCGAAACGAGGGTGCACGATTATTGGGCCAATACTTAGGCAAATCCCTAGAGGTTTCCTAAGTTCAAATTCGAGCCTAATTGCGAATACGGCCAGGGAACACGCGTGAAACACCCTCGCGCCCGTCTCTACGCCCCTCAAATGGCCAGGTGCTGCCAAACTTTAAACTGATGACGCCTTGCGATGAACGCCAGGGCGCCCTCGAAAATAACGCCCTCGTGCATACACACACTCATTGCAAGCGCTCAAACAACAGACATCGATATAACGGCAGCGAGCGCAATGAAAAAAAAGAGAGAAAAACATCATTCTCCATTCAAAAGTATAAGGAAAAGGAGCATAAAGGGATCCAAAGTATTCAGGAAATAACTGAAGGATTAAGTACAGGTGTAAAATTGTTCATAAATGGAAAGAGGAATTCAAACTGACAAAGGCAAGAGATTAGTAGCCACGGGAGCTTCACTGGGCTGGACCGTCAGGCTCGGGAGGAGCAGTTGCAAGGGGAACAGGGGCCAACACATTGGCGTCAGAAGTTTGGGCCTCGCCAGGTTCCTCGACATCCACTGTGTCCATGACGGTGCCCTCGCCTTCTATTAGGAGGGGCTCGGGATCTACCATGTTGGCAGCTATAAACTCCCTTTGAAGCGTTTCCACCAACTCCTGGTACTCGGGCTCCGCCAGATTCTCAGTAGGATCGTCAGGGACCATGGGCTCGCAGTTTTCGTCCAACTCCATGCGCAACCGTGTGTCAGTGCGAGCGCTATCCGGAGCCAAGCCTAGTCTGACCATTTGCCCGATGGCTTTGTGGAAGAAGCGCCGAGCGTTGTCAAAGGATTGCATGTTGGCCGCGAATACAAAGGCTTTGGAACGCACGAACTTCATCACCGCGTCCCAGGACACCCTCGCTTCCAGGCCCTGTACTTTGCCCTGCAAGTCAGCAAGGGCCTTGTTGGCTGCCTCGTTCTGGCGAGTGCTCTCCGCCAGCTGCTCACCCAGCTCCCCATTTTGTACCCTCAACTGGTCCCGCTCATCCTTAAATTTCCTGTGATGCTCATTTAGGACCAGAAAAGCGTCATCGGACTTCTTCAGGTTTTCCTTCAGCTGAACGTTCTCAAGGTTGGCAGAATTCAGTTGAGCGCTGACATTGTTGTAATCCTCCTGCAATTGGCCCGGGTCCGAGATGCGCAGCAACTTCTTGTACTTGGCCTTATGCTCGGAGTAGGCTTGCGCTCGCCCTTGCAGATTCTTGAGCCTCGGGATTACTTCCTAGAAAGCCATCAGCGAAAAACACCATCAGAATAAAAAGAAAAAGAAGGGGAATTTTACTGAAGGAATCGAGGCCTAACCGTCAGGAGGACGTGGCATGCATCATCTGCGACCCGAGCGGCATCATGCTCATTCAGTTTGTCATGGTCGGCGGAGAACTGGAGCTTTCCGACAATGTCGGAGACCATGTTGACAGAAAAGGCGCTCTTTTTCAGCAGGACAGGACCGTCCTTCCTTTGGCGCTTGTACCGAGCGTCACCCCGACAGCCAATTCTCCAGAAATCTTCATCCTCGGAGGAGGATCTGTCGCTACCCTCACCGCGGTGGCCTACAACCACCTCCTTTCCTTTACCGGAGATTGGGATAGAGTCCGGCATCCTCTTCCTTTTGCCTTGGCGCTCGGCCCTAATCCCTTCTTGGATGCGGACTAACTCCCCGGATCGGTTGTGGGAAGTGCTGGAGCTGAGTGCTATAGGCCCCTCGGGAGCAACTGGAGTAGGGGTAACCTCCCGAGCGCCATCCACGGTGAGATCTTCGACAGGACCAACAGCTGGAATCTCGTTTCCAGCACGTCTGCCTCCATCGCCTCGCCCTTGCCTTCGCCGAATTCCTCTGCCCCTCGGCGCAGTTGAGGGTCGCTCTTGCTGCTGCTGTTGTTGTTGCTGAGGGTTAGCACCGGCTCCCTGAGCGCCTAACATGCGTGAAAGTGCCTCAGCATTCATGCCTCGCGATAATATTTGGATGCCTGCAAGTAAAGAGGAACGAGCGTCAGAAGATTGATTGCTTGGATCGTATATACAAGAATACAACAATCACTGTAAGTTAGAGGACTATTCTAAAGATTAGAGCTGTTAGTTCCTAGAATCTAACCATCGAGGGCCATGATGTCAGCTGGAGGGTTGAGTATCATGTCTGGGGGGCAAGATAAACCATAACGGAACAACACTCCCTCATTCTTCATCAGGGTCTCAGCCTTAGTCCATTTTTTCTCAGCCCTCATCTCGAAGGCTAACCCCTGTGCCCAATCCTCAAAGGCTTTTTTCTTCGTTCTTTCCCTAATCAGAGGACCCTCGCCATGTATCAACCACCCGCGGTGAACCCTGAAAATTCCTCCTGGAGCCCCCACGAAAAAGTACTTCTCCTTCCAATGCTCGCCATAGGAAGTAGATGGGGAATCTATCATCTTAAAGCCTGATTTAGCTTGAGCGTAATAGAATCCATCAGTAGGGGATGAGCGAGTCGAGCGGGCCACCTGTATCAAGCTATCAAAGTTGATGATCGAGGGCTCGCGACCTAGAGCAACCATCATAATCACGAAGGTATTAATCAGGGCTATGCCGTTCGGCAGAATTTGTGAAGGGCAAAGCCTCAAGTGATGGTAGATGTTGGCAACGACGGGCGGAATTGGGAACCTCAAGCCCCCGGCAAGGACCGCATCCCAGTAGACCGTCATCATCCTAGGCGGCGGTCGGTTGGCTCTTTCCCCCTCCTCTGGAAGTCGCATGGGAAATACTGCCTCATCCCAATAAGCATTCGCCCTCAACTCCTCCAAATCATCGAGCGTCAAGATGCTCGCGATCTCATCCGGTGATCTATCTGTTTGATGGCGATTATCTTGCCTCACACGAGTGGCAGGCTCCCTTCCTCTCCTTTGGCGCCTTCTGGAGGGCCCAGCTTCAAATTGACGCCCGGATGGCCCTGCTACTCCCTCGGGGGCCGCCATGGCCACTGTAACCCTGTGATCCTGGGGTCGCGTGGCACTGTTTAAAACCGGGAACACTCTCTCCCCTTGTCTCTGCATCTCCATCACATTGTCCATCTCTTCAAAAATATCATCAACCCCCCTGGCGCACGCTCGTTCATCCCTTGAACAGCGGCATCAACCTCTTCGTCTCTGACAGCGGCCGGAGCCTGGGCCATAGGGATCGCCATGGAAACCCCTTCACCCGGGGACATCCTAGCCAGAGGGACAGCTGTGGGAACATTGCCGTGAGGGGAGGAACTCCCCACCGACATCTCATCAATCTCTCTTACGTAATCTTCAACGGGGTGTCCGCCCATGGCTGCTTTACGATTTTTGAAGATGGGGTTTTTCTCAGAAAACTCAGTCGAAAAGGGAAAGAATTTCTGGAGAAAATTCAGTAGCAGAAAGTGGCTCTTCACTCAAGGATTTCACTCACTCAACCTAAATCTAAAAGTTAGTATCAGAATATTAAGAGTTGTGGAGCTTTACCTAAAGTTTGAAGAACGAAAGCTCGCCGGAGTCTGTAAAGATTGCAGAAAATTCTTTGCTGCTTAAAGGCTGGAAGAAATCTGAGTGCGTGAAAGAGGTTCCAAAGCTCTATAGGACTCTATTTAAAGGGGATAATTTACATGATTTAGGGCTGGAAATTCAAAATGCAATCATTTCCCGCCTAGGGAATCCCCCCACTTTTGGTAACCGCCTCACGTCTCCCGGAGTGCACGCGCCCACGTTCCCACTCAGCATTAAATGCGGACTTGACAGCATTTAATGCGGTGTCAGTTTGTGTCCGTTACGGAAGGCCAGCGGTCACATCTCTAGTAAAGGCCTGACCCTCGGATATTCAAAATTCAGGGCTCCTTCTTTATAAATTCTACAGTACGCTCGAAGCGATACTACAGAATTTGGGGGGCAAAATGATGAGACCTAAAATCACGCTCGAATCAGAGCCGTCCACATGTCAGCACATCGCTGGCTAAGGCCAAGACGCTCGCATTGATGGGCTCGTGAGCCTTCCCAGCCCACTCATTTGCCAGCTAATATAAACCGTCAAGCCTCGGACGACAATTCAGGTAAAGGGCCAGAACCGACGAGTTTGACGCTCGCATCTCGGTCCTCAGGGTTACCCTTCTCAGGGAAGCACCCACATGGGGGGTCCCATTAATGACGCTCGGGATTTTGGCGCTCAAGGGTCATCTATCATGGGGAGCCCATCTGTGGATTGTTCGAGCGTCACCAACGCTCGGGAATGACCCTACTTCTCGTGCAACAGATCCTAGCCTTCACAAGCGGGTTTTGGTCCATCATCCCGCGCGACCCTCGCCAACAACCTCTGACACAAAGGTGGTGCGCACCATTGTACCTGACACGCCGCCTCCTTTGCAGAAACGTCACTCTCACACCCTCACAGGCTGCCACGTGTTAGGGCAACACAGGTTTGGGACCACACGGTCAATTTACCCATTTACCCTCACCCCTAACATATAAATAAGGGGAGAACACATGCATTCTCCCCCAAGTCATCTTCTTCACAAAATACCACACAACCGAACTGGGCATCATTTTCCCTCTGCATCTTCTCAAAAGTCTCATATACTCCACCAATTTCTGCACCTTTGCTGCACGATTTCTTGGTGTTATCCTAGCTGGAAGAACCCACGCTCATTGGAAACCCAGTTCCTGAGGCTCCTACGCCTGTGATGGTCTTCCCTCCTACATACAAATTCTAAAGTGTCTGGTGTTTAAATCCTCTACAAGTTTCTGCACCATCATCTACTATGATTGTATTGCACTCAATTAATTTAATGTGATTCTAAATTTATTTAATAATAATTAATGATACTTTACTGCTCTGGAATTTAGAAGAAAGAAAAATGTATAATGTATATACCAATGATCGTTAAAAGAAGGAAAAATAATTTAAAAAAATTATATATTAAATAAGATTATTATATGGCTATTTTGGTAAAATTATTAGTTAAAGTATTATCTTCACATATAAAGTAAACGACTAATTCAAGAAAACATGATATTTATCTTTAAAGGTAAACAATAGATAATGTTCTGTTAATCCATTAAAAAAACTTCCATTATCTTATCTGCCCAAAACCTTTCTGGGAAAGTAAACGACTTCTAAATAGCTGAGTTGCGATAGGTTAGGTTTTCTCCAATTTAGTGGGACTCCCACTCTCCCCACAACTCTCTACTCCCACTCTCCACACAAGTAGCTCTCTAAATACGGTTATTAGCATAATTATCCTTAGAAGTTGTTTACTTTCCCAGAAAAGGTTTTGGGCAGATAAGATAACGGAGGTTTTTTTAATGGATTAACAGAACATTATCTATTGTTTACCTTTAAAGATAAATATCATGTTTTCTTGAACTAGTCGTTTACTTTACATGTGAAGATAATTACTTTAACTAGTAATTTTACCAAAATAGCCATATAATAATCTCATTTAATATAATAATTTTTTTTAATTATTTTTCCTTCTTTTAACGATCTATACACATTATACATTTTTCTTTCTTCTAAATTCCACGGGCAGTAAACTATCATTAATTATTATTAAACAAATTTAGAATCACATTACATTAATTGAGTGCAAGTTTTTAAATTAATTTTTATACATAATAGCAATTAATTATGCTTATTAATTAATAAAAAATTATAGATAATAGTAATTACCGATACTTAGCTATTAATATTAAATTATTTATTTTTCATTTTTTGCTACTTAGCTATTAATTTTAAATTTTTGTGAATGTTAGATAAACAAAATATAAAATATTCCTAGTATAAACATCAATACAATCATAGTAGAAAATGTAATTCTTTTATTAATATGTTGAATTTAAAAAAAAAAAAAACTAACATTCAATAATAAAATGAAACATAAAAATCTAACTTATTGTGACCAAGAAAATAAAAAAAACGAACTTATTTAGCTAGAATCAGTTTGCGCCTCTATCAATTTCAATTATTTCATTATTCATCATTGGTATGTCGGCATCCCCTTCAGCATCACTGTTGTCGTCACTGGAAATCTCAATTATTTCAAACAAATTGGGTTCTTCTTCCTGAAAAATCCCCTCAAATATTCCAACTAGAGCATCCCATCGAGGATCTCCTTCAAAGTAATAGACTCTTACAATTGGAAAATCCTTCAAAGTAATAGGCTCTGATGAATTTTGAGCTCTGTTTCGTGGGAATTCTGGGGTTGTATAATCTAGACTAGTAATTGTGGCACACTCGTTGCGTGTGCGAATTAATTTTTTTATGATTTAAATATATTGAAAATAATTTTTATATTAATATATATTTTATAATTATTTTTAATATATTTATTAAATTATAATAAATAAATAGCATGAAAAGATAATATACCAAACAACATTATCTTTAAAAAAAGATAAAAATTATATATTAAAGAAAAAAAAATTAAAATGAGATAAGAGAAAAGATAAGTTAGAAATATATTTTTGAAGTGATAAAATAAACAAATAGAGAAAAAAAAAAAAAGAAAAGAACGTGAGAGAAGGAAACGGATAAACATAAATAAAGAAAAAAAAAGGAATTTAAAAATAAGAAAAGAGGACACCAAGAGACCAGGGTCTCGCTCTTAATAATAGAGTACAGATGATTTCTGGCTTCCGTGGCAGACGTGAGAAAAGAAGTTATCTAATTTCTTTTTTTTAATAAATAATAATGGCAAAAAAATTGTAAATAAATCAAAGATTTGGGTAAATAAGTAAATTACAATACCGATAAAACTCATGATTTCTCAAATACGGCATTTTGTCATGTGAAAGAAAACCAACAAAATCTTCTCTATCATATAGGCCGAAGAGATTTTGGCAGAAAAACCAACATGAAAAATAAATGACAGATTTTGAGAGTTAATTAATTTTATCTGTCAGATTATGTAAAAGTAAACGAGCTCTTATAATATTATTATTATTATCCAAAAGAAAAGAACAATATAAATAATAAAAATGATAAATAAGTATTAGAAATCAATAATCAGTTACAATATAAATTTTAAAAACGAGAAGAATCTGAATTTTCAATTACAATCCTTTTTTTTTTTTTTTTTTTTTCCCGACATTGCAATCCCATATTGAGACATACACAAAACTACTACATGTATACAACACACAAATTAGGGGAATTCTAGCACGAGTCTGGCTCGGCCAAACCAGTATAATGAGGGGACGAGTGTTTTACACTTGCCCTGTGGTTGGTGGAAAATTTATAGAAAGTGACCAATCAAATACAAATGTAACACACTTGTTCTTTAATTGGTTGGGATTCGACCGAGCTTGGTCTGGGCTAGAATTTTCCAACAAGTGATCTAATAGTGGTCCTCTTTATTAGGTTTTACATTCAAACTTCATTATTTATTTATTTACCAATCCATTTTGCCACCACATTGGCAAGTGATCTAATAGAGGACCCGTCTTCCCCAAAGACTCTAGCTGCAACATCCTTTAGTCTTCTCATCCTTCTCCGAAGCTCTTTCCCTTCTTCACCTTCAATCAAGTTTCTCACTAACCTCGAGATTTGCTCACTATCCACAATCCCGTTTTCGTTCTCTCTAACCCTTAAAGCCACCTTCAAACCTTCACTCAACAAAACGGCATTCATTTTTTGCTCGGCAAACAACGGCCACGCGATTAGGGGCACGCCATAAACAATGCTTTCCAAACTCGAATTCCACCCACAATGCGTGAGAAATCCTCCCACTGCCCTGTGGCTCAAAACCTCAATTTGAGGAGCCCATCGGAATACCACAAACCCCTTTTCTCTCGTCCTCTCCACGAAATCACTAGACAAAAAAGGGTCCCTTTTGCTTTCATCAACTGTAAAGTACGTTGCATCTTTAGTTTTGTCATTTGGGCTTCTTGCGGACCAAAGAAATCTCTGGCCGCTTATTTCCAAGCCTAAAGCTAATTCCTTTAGTTGTGCAGAAGATAAGCTTCCACCGCTACCAAAGGAGACAAATAAAACCGACCCGGCCGGTTGCTTATCCAACCACTTCAAGCATTCTGCCTTGTTCTCGGAGATATCACTTGTTGAACCGGCCCGGGTCAGAGGCCCGACATGGTAAACCGTAGGCGCATTAGTGAAACCGCCTTGCTCGAATGCCTTGAAGGTGTCCGGTTCTAGTTCAAGAAAGCTATTAACCAATACCCCATCAGCTGAACCATAATTCTTGCTCATCTCAAGGACCCTTTTGTAGGCTTCGTTTTTCCTATCCTGAATCGAATTAGCTAAGTCTGATGCCTGAACCGGCAAACAACCCGGCACCTTGACCGGTCCAGGTAAATCCCTGTACTCGCAGCTGCATGACGCGTCAAGCTCAGGTAAATACAAGGAAAAAGCCAACGCCATAGCAGGGGAAGCATAGAAAACATATGAAGGAATGCCCATCTCTTTAACCGCATCAAAAGTAAATGAACCGAAGAGATCTACCACGAAGGCCGAAACACGGCTCGACCGGTTCAATTCGTGCAGCACTTCGCAAATAGCAGGAATAGACCGGATCACGCCGTGTATGATCCGGGTTTCGATCTTTGCACCCTCCGGTACGTCTCCACCGCCCACAGGAGGAAGAAAGACCGTGTTAATGGCTGGAAAGCTGTCAAGAAGTGCTTTTCGGGGTTTTAGAGGTGAACCATCGTCGACGATGATGAAAGTGATGGTGAAAGTGTGTAGCTGGAGAAGTTTTCGAGCTAATTCAATGAAAGGAATGAGATGACCCATTCCTGGTGTGGGTAGCATGGCTATGTGTGCTTGTGTTCTTTGTGCATGAGCTTCCATGGTGAATTCCCTTTTCTTGTCTCTCTTTTTGATCTCTTTTCGCTGTTTTGTTTGGGAAGGAGATGAGTATTATGTAGAAGCCTAGAAGAGTACTTAATAGAGGTGGCTTGAAAATGAAAGCTGTGGCATATGGTTGAAATATATACTGCAAGAGTGGTCAGAAAAGCAAGAACCAAAACAAATAATGTGTAGAAAAGTTAAAATAGCATAACTAATTTGGGATTTGGTCAAACATACAATAATGATGAAGCAAAATCAAGAGGGAAATAAGCAGATTTTAATACAAAATGTCTATACATATATAGACCCACACGCCTACGCACATAATACATGTACATGAGTTTGGATTTTCAATTTCAGTTTTGTGTTTGTTTCCTCCCTTATTATATATATATATATATATATATATATATGTTAGGTATTGGACCATGTATTAATATATTTAATTTATATTAATAAATAAAATAAGAGATGAAATACGTAATTAAAATTATGAATGAATTTCTAGGAAAATTTAGATTTTGATGAACCAAATGGTGAGTTAGAACTTACAAGCAACGAAAGTATCCAATTCTATATTTCCAATTCTCATTTAATTCAATTCATTTTATAGTTCCCGATAGATAAACGCCACTATGACATATTGTAGTTGCATATATTAATTATATTGTCCCGTTCAATAAATCAAGGTAAGGATGGTTCAAATTTCCATGCACCAAAAGCACACCGACCGGTACCACCTGTATTTTTATTAAATTTTTAGGGTTAATTGCATCTAGACCCCTTCCGAATTTAGTGTATTACAATTGGATCCCTGTTAGTCATTTTATTACAGTTTGACCCCTTCTAAAATTTCAAAATTACTAAATGGTGAAGAAAAGGTACGATTCCGTTAAATATTTCACGTTATATTCCAAATAATTGTGAAATGACCATTATGTTTGGTTATAAGATCATGTTTTATAAAAGTAGAGAAAAAATCAATGTTTTTTAGAATAAATAAACGGTTAAACAAACAATTATTTCACAATTATTTTGAATATAATGGTTATTTCACAATTATTTGGAATATTCCGTGAAATATTTAACGAAATTGTATCTTTTCTTCACCATTTAGTAATTTCGAAATTTTAGAAGGGGTCAAACTGTAATAAAATGACTAATAGGGGTCCAATTGTAATATACTAAACTCGAAAGGGGTCTAGATGTAATTAATCCTAAATCTTTTAAAAAAATTAATAATTAATTATTTATAACATCGTATAGCAATACTCTATGACCAATAAAATTTTATGGGATTCTCAGTAGTACTCGTTTTTCATTTTTGAAACATTACCTAGTGCATTCATGAGTGACGCCTATCGTGCAAACTTTACCACAGTCATGTGCCTTTGCGCAGAATCGAAGGCATATGGTGTTAGCTTTAGGATAACTCATGGCTTGGGGAAGAATTAATCTTTATTTCTGTGTAAAAAACTACTAGGTACAAGCACAAATAAATACAACATAGGGCTATGCTAAGAAAGGAAATAAGAGCAATCACAGTTAATTACAAGATCCTCTAATATATACTTTCCTAATGTCTACACTCCCCCTCAAGTTGTAAAGTCGGATCACCGATTTGCAACTTGCCTAAGACTTCGCCAAATATCATTTCATTTACTGTCTTGGTCAATATGTCCGCGACTTGATCTTCTAACCTCACATATGGCAACTCAATGACCCAAGCGATGGGGCACCACACCCCCGCACTATGGCCCGACACGTGTACGAAATGGAAAGTCCGCACACGCACCAAGTCACAGCGAACGGGTGATAAACAAAACCCAACCTAAGCTAGGCGGTACCTAAACCCTGTACAAGCGGAAATATGCAAGACCTGAATGTGGAAGCGATACAAAATATGAATTCTCAAAAACCTTAATCAGCAATCATAATTCATATATTTCAAAAAGTAACTCAACATCAGCTAAACGGGTTCAACTGTCCTAGAAACCTGTCCCGATCAAACATATAATCAAAACGGGTTCATCTAAACCGAGCACCTGTCCTAACCTGTCCCGAAATTCATACATCCAAATCATGAGTACCAACTTGCATAATATATACATATCATATACATAGTGTCCTACCCAAATCAAAACAAGGTATTTAACAAATCAAACAGACCGACACAGACTCAACAAACCCGACTCAAGGCCGCCTAGCTCAAACCTGCAAGAACTGAAAAGTGGAAAAGAAGGGGGAGGGTCAGTCTCTAGAAGACTGAGTGAGCAGGAGCGATAAATATATATAAAAACATGCACATGCAAGTCATAAATCCCGAGCAAGGTTTTATTTAAAGTTAGTTCCCAAAAAGGGCAAAAGAATGACTCAGCAATGCTCAGACTTTACGACTATTCATATTAAATTCATTAAGTTCATAATTCATACATAAACATAAAGGCTCGGCGAGTGAGCGTGCATCATCTCCAACCAAACTCCGACCGTGTACGACAAATATCATTGATACATTAAATAGGTGATCATGCAATATATCATAATACACACAAATCATATATCATATCCTAAACATATTCGTTTGGGCAATCCGTGTCCCGGTCTTCCCGCACGGTGCCTATCAATCATAACATAATCATAATCATAATCATAAATAAGTTCCAACCTTCTTCCTCCGGGTGATGGTCGGGTGATCGGCCCGAACCATCCAATCATTGACCAAAAGGGGTTACATGACTCCCCAGATGGCACTCAACTCCCTTTCCCCGCCAATCTCCTGGCGAGGTCCGGTACCGCCGTTAAACATAAATGGAATCAGCACATGGGATCACCGTCGGCCCTTGCCTCCCCGGATAGCCACATGTACTGAATTTCTGGGCCCGTGAACATATCATACATGCATAATCTCGCCAAAACATTTCATTTCATAAGAAACATAACATATTTCATAATTCATTTGAAAGGGTTTACTCGATCAATATTTACTCGATGACTTTACTTTAAAAGTAACATATAGATAATCATAAGGTTTTGGCCAAAGCTTTTCACATAAGGGTTGTAGGGTTTAATATATAACTAGAACGAAAACACCCTCACCTGGTACCAAACGAAGCCAACCCAAAAGCAAATGGTCCACCCCGGAACCTGCACGACCACAAGTCACCACCCTGGGTGCACCTGTACCAACTGATCACACAAAACACAGAACCAAAACTCAGACTCAGACTCAGACAACCATATAAAGACGCACGGCACATGCTCAAGTACTTAAGAAATGCAATCACATAAGCCAAGCTCATAATCATACTAATTACTTGTAAAATAAAATATCGTATAGCTCAACATATTCATAAAGTAGATCAAGAGATGTTCTTAAGCACAATTAATTTAAATAAACAAAATGGAAAGGCAATGCATGTCACATTATTTCATATAAATTCATATATCAAATAACCAATTTATATTCGTACGAATAACGTATTTCTTAAGTGCAAACGTTCTAATTTAATCATATAAGTTTCATACAATTCATATATCGCATAATAGGATTATTTCAATTTAAGTGATTAGACTAATTAAAAAGCTTCAAGCTTAACCATAATAATTTATCTTAATCGAAATCATAATTAGCATAATTGTTTATCAATCGACAAGGATTAATTGAAATCATACAATTTATATGTTTAGTGAAATTACACATACACCCCTTCAAGTTTAAACAAATAGCATGAATTCAACATATCGGGGTCCAATTTGCGAATCAATATATTTATACGTATCACATTTCACTTAATACATGATTTTATATCCGTTGGCATACATATTGATCGACAAATACAACAATACACAATTTATTGCAATTAAAACAATTAATTCCAAATATTCAAATTATACAAAATAAATCACAATAAATCAACCGGGCATCCGATTGACGAACGGAAAGTGGCGTTGAACTCACCACAACGAGAGAAACTTGCTGTCCGAAGGTCGCCGGAATGCCGCCACCGCAGCCGACCGAACAGTCATCGGCCGCCACCGGAACACCGCCTCCGGTGGTCGAAAAAATCCCCGGAAGGACAGAAACGTGCGGCTCGGCCTGCTTGACAAAAGCCCTCAACCAATTTCAGCAAATAGCAAACACGTCGGACTTCGTTGACGAAAAACCGAATCAAATTCCAAGGACGAAAACTGACATTAAATACAAACCGCGAAACAAAAATGAAATCCGAGCATACCGTTGGAAAGCCCGTAACGAGCCCTACAAAAGCCCCAAGTCAAATCGCAGAAAAAATCGCCGGAAAAGAAGCCGCCGGTCCAGGCCGGTTCACCACCGGTCCGCCGCCAACGGCCGGTTCCTGGAACGCCGCCGGTGCCATCCGCTATGTTCCATTATTCCAAGCAACTTTTGTAAAGGGAGCACCACCAAAACCGGCCGGAAAATGGCCGAACCGTCACCCCAAAGCTACACCGCTGCTACCTTGCCGGAAAATCCCATTTCCGGTCACTTCCTTGCCAAGCCAATGCCGGAAATGGAACCAGGAGCCCGAAAAACCCTGGAAATCGTTGAAGTTCGTCGGAAAAAGTCACCGAAAAACGGCGGGAGGAGCCGCTACAGTGACGCGCTGCCGCCGCTACCACTTCAGGCGGCGCGTGAGCCGCCGTCCAGCCACCAATGGCCGCGCTGTTAACACTGGAGTTGCGCCGGGAGTTCCTTGTTCAGGTGGGGTGGCGCGTGTCTGAGGAAAAACGTCGGAGACCGCGGCGAAGTGGCGGGTGTTCGTTCCGCCGCCGCTGCTCTGCCGTAGCGCCACCACCATTGGTTTTCAGGCCGTGATTCTTGTACCATCGTGACGGGCTCGTCGAGCTGATAAATTTCCACTACTCACACTTCGAATTCCGGCGAGAACGAGCTAGTATGTGTAATTACACCTCCACTGTGTGTGAACAGTCACTGATCGCTGGAGAAGACGACTGAGGCTGGATCTGAAATTCTGGCACGCAAAACGAGGATCTGGGGTATATATCTCGGGTCCTCGTACGCAAAAACGCTCGGAAAAATGGGCTAACGAAGTCAGAATGGGGCAAACTTAGAGTCTACGGACTCGTCTCGATGTCCCGAATGCAAAAGAGGGGTCAAAGAGGTCGAACTCTCGACCGAACGAGAAATGACCGAATAACCCCTAAAAAAAGAGAAAATTACAAACAGGCCCCTAAACTCTAAAAGAGTTCAAAATAGGGCCAGGCAAAACACAAAATAATATAATTAGACACATAATAAAGTTAGAATGTGGCATACCTTATACGTCGGACGAGCGGGGTGTTACAATTCCCATCACTTTCGTTCTCCCCCTATTCCTCACTACTCCCTGCACTGTTATCATCATAGGGAATAACAGAAACCAAACTACGAACTGTCTTACTTACCTCAGGAGTATTCGTCGGATGGATGATGGAGTTTTCAGGGCTCGTGGATTGTACCATGGGAGGTGGTGACTCGGTGGTCCCGCCTACTTGCTCTGTTAGAACTGTGTCAGGCCAACGAAGCGGTGGTACCCCACTTAGTGGATCCTTCTGCTGATTCTGTTGACTCTCTCCCTGACCACTGAGTGGGGTGGTAAAGTAATACTCTGTCTTAACAAAATCACAGTCCATGGTGGTGTAAAGCTGACGGGAGGTAGGATTGAAATACCTGTATCCTTTCTGATGAACCCCATAACCCACAAAAACACATTTGACTGAACAAGGGTCTAGTTCGGTACGAGTACTCTTAGGAAGATGAACAAAGACAGAACACCCAAATACCCGAGGAGATAGGGTTAGAACGGAGGTATCCTAACTTGTTTGGCAAGACACTGTAAGGGTGTTTCAAAGTTTAGTGGTTTGGAAGAGAGACCGTTAACTAAGTAAACAGAGGGTGCTACTGCTTCTGGCCAGAGGTATTGAGGACAATGGGACTCAATGAGAAGAGCTCTGGACATTTCTAAGAGTTAGCGGTTATGCCATTCCGCTATCTCGTTTTGTTGAGGGGTATGAGAACAAGATGTCTGATGAATTATCCCATGATCACCAAAGAACTGCTTAAGAGTAGAGTTTATATACTCCCCCCCCATTATCAGACCGAAATACTTGAATGTGGGTTTTAAACTGAGTCCGTACCATATGATAAAAATCAGTGAATTTAGATGAAACTTGATCAGCTTTATTTTTCAAGAAATAAATCCAATTCATCCGGGAACAATCATCAATGAACAAAACAAAATACTTAAAGCCATGAGTTGATGCAGTGTTAGGAGCAAGATCCCACACATCAGAATGAACTAGCGAAAAAATAGTACTCGACCTAGAACTTGACACTGGATACGATTGTCTATGACTCTTAGCTAAAGCACAAGTTTCACAATTAAACTGACAATCTTTCGGGAAAAACTTAGGAAACAACAACTGAAGGTACCCTGACAAGGCATGTCCTAACCGACGGTGCCACAACCACTGTTGACGGTTCACTGTTCCGTGACCAAGCGCTGCAGTTCCGTGTTGAGTCACCTCATCAACATAGTACAATCCACGTTTCTCAGTACCACGCCCAATCACCTTCCCCGAACGAATATCCTGCAAAAGGCAAAAGGAAAGGAACATCAGCAACATGCAGTTTAATTGCTTTGTGACTTGACTTATTGAAAGCAATTTGCAGGATAAACTTGGGACATAGAGACAGTTTTTCAATCTTAAATTCGGAGCCACATTAACTGTTCCTGCTCCCTGCACATCCAAAACACCGCCACTGGCATTCACGATACCATCTCTAGATGAATTCGTATAATCGGTTAGATCTGACCGATCATAGGTCATCATGTCTGTGGCCCCACAGTCGAAAATCCATTGAGACCCCTGTGACTTCGGGTAGGCGGTTGCCTGAAGTGTTGTACCTGTCTGATTTACATTTAAAGTGGGGTCCTTTTTACAATTAAAAGAATTAAAGGACCCATTGTTACTGATCATAACTTTAGGGGCAGAATTAAAAGAATCAGAAAGTACAGGGGCATTATTGCAAATTGGAGCATAATGTAGAGAATAACTTGTGTTGGGAGGGGGTGGGGGGTGTGGTGGCAGGATGGTAAAATCCATCCTTGCCCTATACCTAAAAAAGCCGCCCCTTTCTGGTGGCACGTAGTCGCAGCGGCAGCTCCTCCACCCTTCTGGTCATCCGATAATTTCGTAACACCCGTCTACGGTATGGCCGATTCTCCTGCACTTGCTGCACTGTGGCGGTCCCCCGGTGGCAGAGAGGTTGGTGCTGCCGCCGCTGGTGGTTCCACCACCGCTGCTGGTGGTGCTCCACTTTGGAGTTGCCGTTGTTGGCCTTGACGGCCCGGTGGATCGCGTCTCTGGTTTTCTGCCGCGACCGACCCCTGTTCTCCCTTGTCCCTGTTTGTCGGCAAGCAAGCGGCTCCGATGCCCGTGTCCGACGCCGATGATGAGCTCCGGCCTACTAATATTTCTCTCCGGTTTTCTTTTCGCCGTATGGTGGCATAGGCTTTCTCGACCGAGGGTAACGGATCTTCTTTCAATAGATCTCGTCTCTCTGGTTCATACCTATCATCGATCCCGGTGAGGAATTGGAATAATTGGGTTTCGGATCTGAGGTGGTTGAATGTTGTGATGTCCCGTTCACATGTCATCGGATTTGGTTGTCTCACTTCTATTTCTCTCCAAATTCGTTGAAGGTTACCGTAGTATTTTTCGATGCTTTCAGTTCCTTGTCTCATGTTATTTGCTCGAACCGTAAGATCGAAAATCTGGAAACTATCGCTACTTTGACTGTACGTTGCACTAAGTCCGTCCCATAGGGTCTTGGCTGAGGGATATTCGGCAAACACAGTGACTAATTCTAGCTACATGTTGTGCAAGAGCCATGTGCAAACAATAAGATCCGACTGCTCCCACTTCGTGTATGTCGGGGAATCAATGGTTGGTGGCGGTGGATTTCCGGTGAGATGGCTTCATTTTCCTCTTCCGGCAATCTCCATACGCATCAGCCGTGACCATAAGGAAAAGTTAAATTGGTTTAGCTTGATATTGATTGGTATGGATTGAGGCATGTGATGAGTTTGGTTTATTTCTGACTGTGGTGTTTGAGTTTGTAGGCTGCTGAGTATGCTAGCTAGTTGGTTGGCTAGGGAATCGCCGGGCTGTTGCGGTCCCTTGCCGATACTGTTGCTGCTATCGTCGCCCATGGCCGGGAAAGGTGTGGTACGTGATGAGCAAGGTTCGGATCCAATTATTGGATCGTCACCCGCTCTGATACCATGTTAGCTTTAGGATAACTCATGGTTTGGGAAAGAATTAATCTTTATTTCTGTGTAAAAAACTACTAGGTACAAGCACAAATAAATACAACATATGGCTATGCTAAGAAAGGAAATAAGAGCAATCACAGCTAATTACAAGATCCTCTAATATATACTTTCCTAATGTCTACATATGGATACAAAACTTAGGACGCCCTTGTATTGAATGCCGAACTAATCACATGTTCTGCTCTACCAAACTGTGCAGTTGAGGGAGAGAGCTGCTAAAGGTATCATGCATGGATCTGGTAGGTTTTATATATAACTGGTTCGCGTCATGTTCATTTACTGTATACTGCCACTTTTCAATAATATATGCTAATAATGATGAGGATACGACTGACGTGTTGATGGTAATAAGAGTGTAAACGAATGTTAAATGGATCAACTGTTTGATTATTATATTCTTACTTTATTCATTTATTATTTGAAATGATACGTATATTTAAATAGACAGAAATAATATCCTTTTAAAATGGATTCAAAACGGACGAATTCGGAAAGATATCAAATTTTTAATTATTCATTTATATGGTAAATTTAATTTGATAATTATATAACTTTACTAAGCTGCACCTGGTTGTGTATATATCAATATTGATTAGCTGAAATTAGGGCTAATTAGTTTTGAGCCCCGGCCCCCTCCCCTTTTGTGCTAAGTTCGAGTGTAAGTTGAATGTGTGAAATTTTGAGTTTGATTTTTTTTTTAAATTTTAATTATGTCCGAATTAAAGTAGCTAGGCTGATATTAATTCAAAGTTGGCTCATGAATTGAATACCTAAATATTAAGTGTTGTAAATGCTTGTACGAGTTTAATTTGACATTGATTTTTAAGTATTTATTATAATTGTTAATGGGTTCCGCATAAACTATTTACTCAATCATGTACTACTTTATAAGGCTTAAACAATTTTCACCTCATCAGCTAACTTTTAAGTTGAGCACATACTTCAATATAATATCAGAGCTCAAATCAAAAAGGTCCTGAGATTGAATCACCCAAAGAAAAATTCACATACAAGATCGGACCAAAAGAAGTTTTGTCTGCATGTGAAGAGGCATGTGTGTTAACCTCTAGTAGTTCGAGTCGGGGTTATGCGGGGTTGTATTAATTAACTTGTCCCACATGAACTTACTTAAGGTTTACGCAACTCTCACCTTATCGCTTGAGCGTGCGGGGTGTGTTAACCTGTCTCACATGAATTAATTACTTAACCATGTATTATTCTATAAAACTTACGCAACCATCACCTCATCAACTAACTTTTGAGATAAGTTAAGTCGAGCACATATTTGAGCGATAACGACATTTAACAACCTTATAAATACTACTTTTAATTATGGTAACTTAATTACTTCAATGACTTTATATTACTAGCTAGCTATAGATGGGCTTAATTTACCTACTAGTCTATAATATTAATTAATGGAAGAACATGCATGTTAACTACAACGTGGTTCAGAAGGCAAAACCCCTCATCATACCTGATTCTTGATAGGGATAATTATCGATGAATACAACTTATTTACAATCAATTTTAGTTACTTTTCACATTTAAAGTCGATTAGTACTAATTATATGTTTGAAAATTTAAATTTTTATTCAAACTCTACTTTATATAAAATTATTCTATCATCCCTACGTCTCTCCATTATTGTGGTTTCACTCCCAACAAAAAAAGAGACGTACGAACAAAAAAAAAAAAGATGTTCATTGACAGAAAGAGAGACGACGACAACAAAGGAAGAAAGGGAGAGAAAAGAGAAAAGACAAAACCATTAGTGGAGAGACAAAGAAGATAAAGAGAAGCAACGACCTTGGAGAAGAGAGAGATTGACGAAAGCGAAGTATGATTTAAAGAAATTAAGGTATCAAAATATGCAAAGTGAAATATGATTTTTCTATAGCGAGGTATTGGATATATATAACATATAAATATTAAGGGACTTAGTTTCAAAGAGGAAAAAGAGAGAGATTGACGAGAGCGGAGTATGATTTAGCGAAATCAAAGTATTAAAATGTATAAAGTGAAATATGATTTTCCCATAACGAGGTATTGTGTATGACATATGAATATGAAAGTACTCAATTTTCAAAATAAGGTACTGAATTGAGAATATAAGGTACTAGTATGATCATAATAAGGTGCTGAATTGAGAACATAAGGTACTAATATGATCCGTTGTGAGTTTCGTATCTAAATAAACAAAAAAAAAATATAACATATGAATATTAAGGTACTCAAGTTTTCAAAATAAAGTATTGAACTGAGAACATAAGGTACTAATATAACAAATCAGAAATAAGGTACCCAATTTTTAAAATAAGATACTATCAAGAAGGTGAATCACCTATTATGTTGAGTCACATGATCAAAATTATAAAAAGAATTTTTTTGTTGTCGTATAATGACACATTTATTCTTTTGTTTTGTTTTTTTTTTTCCCCAAAAGACCTACACAATGGCCAAGTTAACAGCAGTGTTTTGAAAACCGGACCGGACCGTCCGATCCGACCGATTCAACCGGTGACCGGCATCGTGTCCGGTCCGGTTGACCCCATAAAATCGATGGGAATCGGACCGGGAATGGACCGGCGAAACCGGCCGGTTAACCGGCGGTTTTAGCCGTGGAAATCGGACCGGATCGCCGGTCCTTAAAAATACCCATTTTTTCTGTCCTTTTTGGTGTTTATTTCCGATCGCCGCCGGCCTTTTTCCGGGGATTGGAGACGTCTTATGATTGAAAATTTATAAAAATGAAAAATAGAGAAGGAGATAGGATGATGACTATAGATTTACAAAAATGAAAAATAGAAGGAGATGAACTAAATTGTCCTCAGGCTTGCCGGATCTGCGTTGCTGTCGTTGCCGGAGGACTTGCGCCTATGTAAGACTCATTGAAAATTCAAGACTAGCACATGATATAAGGAAGCTCTTCACGGTCGTCCGCTGTCTCCTTGCAGAGAAATTAAAAAAGAATAAAGAAGAAGAACAAATTTTATTTCCAGAAATGAGAAAAGCGCAGCGGCGGCTATAATGTTGCCCCCTAGTGTTTAGTTTCAACTTTTAAATCTACACGTCCTTTACATCAGATTTATATATATTCTCTTTCTCTGTTTTTCTTGGTTTTTAAAAATATTTTTTTATGTGTATTGTTTTATGTACAATATTATTTTTAAAGTTGCAATAAAGCTAAATTATATAATATGAACATAAATAGAAAGATCAAAATTTTTTAATTTTAAATATTAGGATTTTTAAAGATATTATGGATAGAAATTATATATTTTATTTAAAATTGTGAGAAAATTTAATCTATATTTCTAATATTATAATATATATATACAATAAATTTAATAAAATAATAATTTTTATTTATGACGTCGAACCGGTGGTTGAACCGATCCGACCGGTGACCAGTAAGGCTGCCGCTTTGATCTCCGGTCCGCTTTTGAAAACATTGGTTAACAGGCTGCTCCTGTCAACGGCACGCAGAAGAAAACTTGGAATAGCTCCATCACCACAATCCACTCTACTGCATGCTTAGCTGATATCAACAAAACCATCAAATAATTCATTAAATTACAATTATTTATTAAATATTTTGTAACTATATTTATTCTTTTATATTAAATTTATTATTTTAAAAATTATATTTTATTATTAATTTGGTCGGATTTTTTATGTTATCTGATCCTATCCGATTACGCATGGATTCAAAATCAATAAATTTGAATCATATATGATTTAAATTCGGATCCATTATTAGGTTTTCTTATCGGATTCAAATCTGAAATCTATTCAGCCCGAATCCAACACGTTCACAACAATTATAAGTACTAGTGTTGCCCTCATGGGTCTTACATGTACAAAGTATTTATGCAGTTTCTTAATTAGATTTTAGTTGGGCCTACATTTACTTATTTACAATTGAGCCTGTCGTCACTTTCTCTATAAGGGCCGAGTCGATTGATTTGGGCCATACCCATATCAATATCCAAAACCATGGAAAACGAAACTAAGTAGCTCTGTAGCTATACTTGGCTAGGGTCCAAATCCAATAGGATTTTCGAATTTATTGATTTTGAATCCATACATAATCGGCTCAAATCAGATTCAATAAAAAATTCGACCCAATTAATAATAAAATATAATTTTTTATAAAAAAACAAATATAAACAATATACATATAATTACATAATATATAACAAATAATTATTATTTATGAATTATTTAATAATTTTGTTTATATTTAATTAAAATAGGGGGGAATTTTTGAAAACTCCCCATGGGTTTGAAAACTTCCTTTTAGCTCCCCATTTTCAAATACATCATTTGGGGTTTTAGATACGCGATTCTGGGATTTAGATACGTGATTTTTTTCCTTGTATTTCAAATACATCATTTGGGGTTTTAGATACGCGATTCTTGAGTTTTAATACATCATTTTTGAAAATGAGGAGCTAAAAGGAATTGGACTTATCATTTGGAGAGTTTTCGGGAATTCCCCGTTAAAATAGGTTAATTTAAATTTATTAAAATGGAAAATATATATTTTTAGAGTAAACAATTCAAATTTTATTATTGTTTAAAATGATAAATATGTGAAAATTTTTACTTTAATTATTCTACTTAATATTCTTTACTAGTAAATAATTTATTTAATTAAATATTATATATAAAATCGGATTCGAATTCTTAACGGATCGAATTCCTTAATTTTATATTTGGTCCATTTATTTCAGATATCAAATATTTATAATCAAATATGATCTATCTGACATTTTTATTTTCGATTCCGATTCGGATTAAAATCTGACTCATATCATTGACCGTCCTAACCTATATTATTGAACATGTGCTTAAGTAAAACGTAAAATCCCAAACAAATACCATATAAACCATAACGCAAAAGTTTGAAAACCATATGATTAAACTTGTGATGGGGAAATCGATCCATTTTGCACCCACAATAGCAAGACTTTTGGTATAGAAGATCCATCCCTTCTCAAGTCTTAAAACTTGTCATCCTTTTTCGAATGTCCTTCTTCCCATCTTCTCCTTCGATCAAGCTTCGACTGTCCTTTCAGTTTCTTCAATAGTGCTTAATTTTCTTTTCTTTATGAATTCATCCCGTTTCAGCTTGCAAAACCACACTTGGACTGAGAAATTAGAATTGAACTGAAACCAAGTTCCGCACTCGTGGCTCCAAAACTGGGATCCATGGCACCACGAGATATTTCGGAAGAGGAAATATCCTTCCGAAATGTGCATAATATATATTTATGTTTATATTTATTGGATCTCCTTCTGTTGAGAAAATGGGAGAAATGGGATCAGAATGACACGGGTAGTCCCTGTCCTTAAAGTGTTAATCGCCCCTACTCTCTGAGTTTGCTAAAGGTTGCAGACGATTTACTTTTAGGATATATGTCAAGCTGGAAAGAGATGAATTCAGACAATAGCAATTTGCCAGAATTCAGGTGAGTTTTGCTGTGTTTGTTTCAGGTGAGGGAAGGAGCTATTTATAGCTCTCAAGTGTTGACCAAAAAATAAAACTGCAGTAGGAATATTGAATGGATTAATTTCAGGTGTAATGACCTGAAATTCAATCCCAATGAATGCCCACTACTCAGCTGTTACAGATGCCAACGGACTGATTGGATGTATCTAGACATTGGTTCGCCATCAAACGCCACATTCGCCCATGCCCGGCCCCGGCCCCGGCCCCGGTCCCGGTCCCGAGCCCGTGCCCGTGCGCGCGCACGGGCGGTGCGGTGCACCGCACCGCGAGTGAGCCCATTAGTCCTCTCTTGGGTCCCATAATTTAATAACACATACAACATTATAATATATAAAGCTGCCTACTTAGTGTTATTTTTCCAATGTGGGACACAAAAACCAATGCACATTTTTCCAAACAACTCTTGATATGCCTTTGCATAATTATTGATTAATTCTCCGACAATTAATCATATATATATTAATTCTCCAACAATTAATTATATATATATGCACAACATATTCAACAATCCCCCACTTGTTTGGAAAACTACTCTTTTGCCAGACAAGTCCCTGAAGATATTGTCAAAGATCACATGCCTAGAGGAAGGTGTGACGAACATTGAACCTTTCCCTTAGTGTAAATAACTCAAAACTGCATCGAAGTTGACGGTGTCCGTAGATTGAACCTCAACTCCTTCGTGATGCAATCGGAGTTATCACACGCGTGTTTTCTTTCTCATACAGCAAGCACTCCACTGCTTTGCGCTTATAAAGCCATACGCCATATCCCATTTCATGAACCTTTAAGAGAGTAAACCACAATTCTCTATAAGAAGCGGCTTCACTTCTTATTCATATAGGCAAAATGTTTCTCGAGCACTAGTTACATTAGTGCAGCATTTTGTTAAGAGCATAGCTCAACCTTGTCACTTTGCAACTCACTGAGCTATCTTTTACTACATATGAGACCACTTTGATAGCTTTAACCAACTCGTGACTTGTTTTTCCCTTTGAACCTATAACCAGGGGTAACCTAGATTATAGGTAGGGTTACCATCACTTATGGTTCGGGTGGTTTAAGTCCCATATCTCTAGTAGTTGTAGCTACTAAGTCTCTCGTCAGAGGCTTAGTAAATGGATCAGCCAAATTCTTATTTGACCTCACATAGACAATTGTTATGATACCATCTTGTATCAATTGTCTCACAAATGCATGTCTAAGACCAATATGTCTAGACTTACCATTATAGGTACCACTATACGCTTTTGTAAGCGTAGCTTCGCTGTCACAATACAACGAAATTTGAGGCATTGGACTCGGCCATAGATCTATGTCTAACAACATATTTCTAATCCAATCAGCCTCTTGTCCAGCTTGTGCCAAAGCTATGAACTCAGATTCCATGGTAGAGTGAGAGATTATTGTCTGTTTCTTGCTTGCCCAAGAAACAGCCCCACCGGCAAGAGTGAAAACCCACCCACTTGTGGATTTATTATCTCCCACACTAGTTATCCAACTCGCGTCTGAGTACTCTTCCAACACACTAGGAAATTTGTTATAGAATCCGTCTCAAGTGAAAATACATATGGTATTTCACTTACCATTTTATTATCTTGGTCCCCCTCCACCAAGAATAATAAAGCATCAGAAGAGATAAAGTCTTTATCTAAACTTTTCTCTTTTCTTGGTCTAGTACTCCTTCTAGGCTCAACTTGTTGTTTAGGAACATCGTTTTCCACAACCGGCCTTATAGGACCTCTAGGCTCAATTTGGAGTGGCACAGATTCGTTTCCAACATCTTTTGAAAACGTATTTTCGAAGAATTCCACGTCCCTGGATTCAGTTATCACGTTAGACTCCAAATCGAGAAGTCTATAGGCCTTGCTATTAAGAGCATATCCAACGAATACACTTTTAATAGCTCTAGCCCCTAACTTAGTCCGTTTAGGATCAGGAACCCGAAAGTAAGCCACACACCCCCACACTTTGAAATAACTTATGTTGGGTTTTCTGCCTTTCCATATTTCATAGGGACTAGACTTCACAACAGTACTAGGCATCCTATTTAGAATATGGCACGCAGACAGAAGGGCTTCACCCCACAAGTTGTGAGGTAAATTTGCATGATTTAACATGCAATTTATCATATCCAGAAAGGTACGATTTTTCCTTTCAGCTACACCGTTCTGCTGGGGTGTATAACCGGCAGTTGTTTGATGTATGATACCACTTTCTTCGCAAAGTGTATCAAAGGCATTCAAACAGTATTCCATGCCTCGATCAGAACGTAAAACCTTAATCTTCTTCTCAAGTTGGGTTTCTACTTTTGATTTGTATTTCACGAAAGAACTAAGAGCTTCATCTTTAGTTCTTAACAAATACACATAGCAAAAACGACTAGCATCATCAATAAAAGTAATAAAATACCTTTTACCACCTCTAGTTAAAATTCCATTTAACTCACAAATATCAGTATGAATTAAATCTAATATTTGTGATTCTCTTTTAACACTTGGAAAAGGCTTTCTTACAATTTTTGATTTTGCACATATTTCACACTTATCAAGTTCGTTTTTACCAATATCAATTAATCCCATTGCATGCATATTTTTCAAATTCTTTGCACTAACATGTCCTAATCGACTATGCCATAAAGAAATTGAAGAAATCATATAAGCAGAAGCAGAAATCATATTATTGATAGACATCTTATACATCCCATTACAAGCATAGCCTTTTCCAACAAATTCACCATTTTTCATGATGATGACTTTGCCAGACTCAACAGAAATTTTAAAACCTTTCTTATCTAACAAATCAACAGAAATTAAACTTTTCCTAACATCTGGTACAAACAAGACATTAATCAAAGTTAATTTCTTTCCGGAGGTAAAGTTGAGTTCGACAGATCCTTTGCCTCCAACACTGGCTTTGGAGTTGTTTCCCATCTGAACCTCTTGCCCAACAGTTTCTTCAAAGGTCTTGAAAAGCCTTCGATCGTTGCAAATGTGAACGGTAGCTCCAGAATCTAACCACCAGCCAGAAAGTTCACTTGCCATGTTGATTTCAGAAATCATAGCCACATCGAGGCTAAGATCAGTCACCATGGCAACTAGGTTCTCCTCAACCATATTTGCAACTCCGGATCCACTCTTCCGTTGTGGGCATTCTCTCGCATAATGTCCTGTTTCTCCACAAACATGACACTTGTCTTTTCTTTTGTTAGCAGCATTAGAAGGTTTAGGCTTCTGTATGATTTTCTTAAATTGTCCAGAATTCTTTTTAACACCAAAATGTTTCTTTTTAGAAGAATTTCCAGATTCAACAAAATTCACACTCGATTGTCCTTGAACCAAATTCTTTCCATCGCGTTTCCGAGCCTCCTCTTCAATACGCAGATGTTTTTGAATTTGTTCCAAGGACAAATCCTCAGATTTATGCATCAAACGCTTTGCATAATCTTTCCAGGCTGGAGAAAGTTTTGCAATGATTGCACCAACCTGGAATGTTTCTGGAAGGACAATTTTAACCATCCTGAGTTTATTAACGATTACCTGGAGCTCATGCACTTGCTCCAGAATCGGTTTGTTGTCAACCATCTTGAAATCCAAATATTTAGAAACTAAATATTTGTTAGTACCTTCTTCCTCAGCCTTGTATTTGTATTCCAAGGCCTCCCAAAGCTCTCTAGGCGACTTCACGTTTGTGTATAGATCATACAGCCAGTCAGAAAGTGTGTTGAGGATGTGACCACGAGCCAACTCTTCGTCTTCAGCCCTTTTCCTCCTTTGCTGTTGAAGAGTCTCCACAATCTCTTGGTGGATCTGCATAGCATTCCTGGAAGGACCTGTTGCTGTGTTGGGAGGAGCAGCAACTCCTGTTGTCGGAGGATTGGCAGGAGGAGCACCACCTGCTTCAGTGGTTGGTGGATCCAAATCAACAGGCTGCTGGGGAGCAGGAGGATCTTCTGGAATAGGTGGCAGGCTGGGATCCAGAACATAAGCCAGCTTCAAAACGGTAAGCAGGAACTTCATCTTGTCTTGCCAGCGGCTGAAATTGTTTCCATCGAAGCGATCCAATTTCTGCTGGTTCATGATGCGGAAGGATTCTGATTCCATCTTCACACAATTAACACTTTAAGATTGTTGAGAAAATGGGAGAAATGGGATCAGAATGACACGGGTAGTCCCTGTCCTTAAAGTGTTAATCGCCCCTACTCTCTGAGTTTGCTAAAGGTTGCAGACGATTTACTTTTAGGATATATGTCAAGGTGGAAAGAGATGAATTCAGACAATAGCAATTTGCCAGAATTCAGGTGAGTTTTGCTGTGTTTGTTTCAGGTGAGGGAAGGAGCTATTTATAGCTCTCAAGTGTTGGCCAAAAAATAAAACTGCAGTAGGAATATTGAATGGATTAATTTCAGGTGTAATGACCTGAAATTCAATCCCAATGAATGCCCACTACTCAGCTGTTACAGATGCCAACGGACTAATTGGATGTATCTAGACATTGGTTCAAAAGTGCAAAGTGCGCCATCAAACGCCACATTCGCCCATGCCCGGCCCCGTGCCCGCGCGCCCGTGCGCGTGCGCGGGCGGTGCGGTGCACCGCACCGCGAGTGAGCCCATTAGTCCTCTCTTGGGTCCCATAATTTAATAACACATACAGCATTATAATATATAAAGCTGCCTACTTAGTGTTATTTTTCCAATGTGGGACACAAAAACCAATGCACATTTTTCCAAACAACTCTTGATATGCCTTTGCATAATTATTGATTAATTCTCCGACAATTAATCATATATATATTAATTCTCCAACAATTAATTATATATATATGCACAACATATTCAACACCTTCACTATTGGTACAAATTTTAATTTCGACGGAAACTATTGAGAAAAACTTCAATACCTATCTTTTGTCCCGACTGAATCAGAATTCAAGCAATCACTTCTTCTCGCGGTCACTAGCTTCTTGCACCCTTACTTGCTCCGCCACCTTATTTTTCATGTCCATTACCGATGCCTCTAGTTCTTCAATTTTGTACAACCCTAAATTGCTCACCGTTGCTTTTCATGCCGGCCGCCCATTCCTCATAGCTACATCAATCCTCTTCTCTATCTCCGTCATCAGCCACGGTGGCGATGATGATGATTCCGCCTCCTGCCCACTACCCCTACAACCATGCACATTTTCAGTGATGTCATTATCGTTTGCTTCTTGTTTAACCAGAATTGAAGTAGGATCAGTTTGATAGCTAGCAACTAAACACCTGTTGGGTGGCCGTAGGCAAAGACGTTTCTTGAATATTCCTTTGCGTTGTTTTGTGAATGTCATGTGTCGTCTTGATTTCCACTTTCTTTCGCATGATTTGATTTCTTTAGTCTGACTGAGCCATGCGGATTTAGGAATTGAACGAGCTGCTAGCAATGTTTTCAAAAGCGGACCGGAGGTCAAAGCGGAAGGATTATTGGTCACCGGTTCAACCGGTTCAACCACCGGTCGAACCGGTATGACGTAATAAATAAATAATTATTATTTATATAATATTACAAACATAAATAAATTTATATTTTCAATATTCAGGAAAAAAATAAATTTTATTACGCTAAGAAAAAGAAATTCAAAATTTACTACTTAAAGTTATGTTTTTATAAATACCAATATTTATTATTTACCATAAAAATCAATACATCTCCCAATAACTCAAAACCTAAAAGCCCAGCCCACAACAATTACATTTAAAATTTAAATTTTGGAATAACTAATCAGCCGCAAAAGCTGTTTGCCTGTTTTTCATCAAAAGCCAAAACCATTTGTCTTGAAAATTTTAGGGCTAATAAGCCGCCACCTCCCGCAAACAGCAAATCAACAATTTCTGCTAAATCAAGTACATATTCAACAAACAAAGGAACAAGAGAATAGAAGATGAAGGCCTGCCTCAATTGGATTGTGGAGATTAGGGCAAAAGGGAGAGAGAAAAAAAATATGAAAGCAGGCAAGACGCAAATTGAACGCCGGGAAGAAAACAAAAGGGAAGGTAAACAACAACAAAAAAAAAATTGTCATTTTCATACCCGAACCGGCGGTCCGGTCCGGTTAAGGGGGGCAAAACCGCCGATTAACCGGTCGGTTTTGCCGGTTCCCTACCGATCCGATTGCTGTTGGTTTTATAGGGTCAACCGGACCGGACCTTGCGCCGGTCACCGGTTGAACCGGTCGGACCGGCCGATCCGGTCCGCTTTTGAAAACACTGGCTGCTAGGGTTCCTTTTGAGATGTGGACCGTGGTCGGGAAAATTGACAGCCTATATAGGGATTAGGAATAATTAATGGCTAATTTATTTATGCTTCTAAACTTTTAAGAACAATAAGACTGTCCAAAAAATTCTAAGAAATAGTTTACTTCAGTAGAACCCTATCCATTGATTTTTGGTTATGGATAGACTGATAGTGATCTAAATAAGCAGCCCAACGTTTACTTTGTCATATTCCTGCATTGGGTAATTAATATATTTTTGGTTCATTGTTTACTATGGAATGTCCAACCCAGATAGGAGGTGGTGTATTTCCATTTTAACCCTTTCAAATCAACAACTCCTTTGCTGCAGTAGGCCCATAAAGAGTGAGATGAAGGGACAATCTAATAATTGCACTTTACCCATCAGTGCTGGCTAATTAAAAACGAAAAATTGGAGTTGCTAATTAAGAGTCTGACACACCAGCTGTACACTGGGCCGACGGGCCAACAATAGGCCCTGACCCATGTGAAGTAAACACTGTTAAATGGCTTATACCAACTCCTAACTGGAGTTTATGCCCAAAGTAAACTAATTCTAAGTGTGATATATAAACAGAATTCAGAAAGTTCATTTTTCAGACACTAAAAAATATTAAAAATAAATTAAAATCATATAATAATTTTTAATAGTTTGCAAATACTCTCTTAACTCTAGAACATACCAAAAAAAAAAAAATTCATATCGATTGCATATTTAAATGTTGAGACTACCCTTTAATTTGATCACATAATTTGAATTTAATTTGGAAACGTAACATTAATTTTCCAGGTTGAGCCTGAACTCTGAACTGGGCTAATTACAATATAATGTACCAAACTTTACCAAACAAAATTCCTAACATAATTCCATAATTTAATTTCTAAATAAATTTTTGAACAATGGTCATGAATATATGTTTCTTCTTGAATTTGTTATTGATGTGTTTGCAAATAGATATATGAAATATATAGTATACTTTCTAATTTTTAAGCACCTGCAAAATTGTCTCCTAAAGCAGCTGTCTCATCACACCTCGATTGAAAAGAAGTTCAAAATTAGAAGTATATAGCATCATGCTATGTTTTAAAATCCAGACCGGACCGGCCGACCGGTCACCGGTCACCGGTCGACCGCCTCTTCGGTTCGGGTCATCCCTAAAAACCAGTCCCTTCACGGACCAGTCTGGCCCGGGGCTAACCGATCGAAAACCAGCTAGAAACCCGGATCGGACCGTTTCGTGGGCCGTTTGGCCCGGATTTCTTTTTTTTTTTTTTTTCAAAATTTTAAATCCAAAATACATGATTCCATTGGGTTTCAAACACTTGACCAAGCCATATGCACATACCTATTGCTATTCCAACTCCCCTGACAATTTTTCGGTTGAAAAAATATTAGTAACCATTTCGAATAATAAACTCTCATAATTTACAAATTATATTTAAAAATTGAGTGTTAAGAAAATATTAATTATAATTACAAATATTATATACGTAGTATGAACTAAATTTAAATACGGATAAAATAATATGAAATATTTTATTTTTTATAATATATATCTATAGAAATCTAAATGAATGTGGGATTTTTTTTTGTTTTTTTCGCACAATAAATAGTATAATATTTGTTAAATCAATTTTTATCTAAATTGTTTGTAGATTTTTAATTTGAAAATTTATTATTGGAAAATGTTATTTGAAAATTAATGAATAGTTGTAATTTAAAATTATATTTATTTTTGTATGTCATTTAACTTATTGTATTATTTTTAATTCATATTTATAATATTATATAAATATATATTTTAAATATAATTATTACGTAATTATGATGTCACACCGGTTCGATCGGTGGCCGAACCGGTCGAAACGATAAAATCAGTAACCAATAAGGCTTTCGGTTCGACGTCCGGTCCGGTTTTTAAAACATAGGTACCATGTTTAGGATAATAGAAGTTCTTTTATTTTTCTCTAAACGCAATTTTATTTCCTTTTAATTATTAGCACTTCTTCCTGAATACGTATCTATCTTATTATTTAAACTTTTTACAAACTTTAACTCTATGATCTATCTCATCAAAACAAAAATTTTAGCAAATATAGCCAATGTTTATATATATATAGGGTTAATTACCACTTGACTCCAAATTAGATAGGGTAATTATAGTTGGTACCTCACTTTTAGATATAATTACAGACACCATCCCTCTGTAGTTTGTTTATTACACTTAACCCTCCAAAATCTTTAAAAATTTCATCATATAAGCAAAAATATTTGTGAAAGTTCGAAATTAACCCTGTTGACTTCAGTTGAATTTTTATTACCGATCATATCCTTGGGAGTTCATTGTAGTTTAGTAAATTAATATAGCGGTTATGTATAATTTTTTATGTTAAATTTTCAATCAAGTTTTTTAATTGAAATTAGTTGTTACAACGGCTACTTCCATGCCTAATAAGACCGTTATTTTCATAATTTAAAGTCTATAAATATTGAGTCGAACATGTGAAAATTATCAAAACCTTCAAGAAAGGTAGTCACAAGTTCTTCAACTAATAGTGCTTGATTACTTGAAGAATAATCACTTGAAATCATGAGAGAGATTAACCTGTTAGCTTGTATATTGTTTGTGAAACTTAATATTTATAGGCTTCAAATTACGAAAAATATGCTCATATTAGGCATGGAAGTAGCCGTTGTAACGCCTAATTTCAACTCAAAAATTTAATTGAAAATTTTACATAAAAAATTACACATAACTCCCATTTTAATTTAGTAAATTACAATGAACCCCAAGAACATGATCGGTAATAAAAATTTGACCGAAATCAAGGTTAATTCCGGATTTTCACAAATATTTTTGCTGACATCATCAAATTTTTAGAGATTTTTGGGGTTAAGTTTAATATATTACAGAGGGATGTTGTTTATGATTATATCTAAAAGTGGAGTACCAACTGTAATTACCCTATCTAATTTGAGAGTCGGGATCTAATTAACCCTATATATATATATAATATTTCAATTATTTGAATTTGAATCGAGTTGTACTAGCTGACTATAGTTGCATTCTCATCAAATTTGAAAACAATATAAAACAAACACAAGTTAATACCAATGATAATTGCATACATGCATTATTATAGACTGTATCACGAGACCATTCGAAAAATAATTGCATTTTAAAAATTAAACCACGAAACTACCTTAATAATAACTGCATTCTCAGGAATCACCAGCATTTACGACTAATAATTAACACAAGCCAATCATATAAATTCTAAAAACGCGAAGAACCCGAATTTCCAATTACAATCCCTTTTTTTTTTTTTTCAACGACATTACAATCCCATATTGAGACATACGCAAAACTACTACAAGTCTACCACACATAAATTATTAGCTATGATGCATGGACACGGACACGGTGACACGGACACGACACATATACGGCGACACGGATTTTTTCTTAAATTTCCCACGTAAGGAGTGTCAGACACGAGTGTCCGACACGACACGACACGACACGACACGGCGAAATGATATTTTTAAAAGTGTCCGTGCATCATAGATTATTAGGTTTTACATTCAAACTTCATTATTTACCAATCCATTTTGCCACCACATTGGCAAGTGATCTAGTAGAGGTTCCATCTTCCCCAAAGGCTCTAGCTGCGACATCCTTTAGTCTTCTCATCCTTCTTCGAAGCTCTTTCCCTTCTTCACCTTCAATCAAGATTCTCACTAACCTTGAGATTTGCTCACTATCCACAATCCCGTTTTCATTCTCTCTAACCCTTAAAGCCACCTTCAAACCTTCGCTCAACAAAACGGCATTCATTTTTTGCTCAGCAAACAACGGCCACGCGATTAGGGGCACACCATAAACAATGCTTTCCAAACTCGAATTCCACCCACAATGCGTGAGAAATCCGCCCACCGCCTCGTGGCTCAAAACCTCAATTTGAGGAGCCCATCCGAATACCACAAAACCATTTTCTTTTGTCCTCTCCACGAAATCACTAGACAAAAAAGGGTGGCTATTGCTTTCATCAACAGTAAAGTACGTTGCATCTTTAGCTTTGTCATTTGGGCTTCTTGCGGACCAAAGAAATCTCTGGCCACTCATTTCCAAGCCTAAAGCTAATTCCTTTAGTTGTGCAGAAGATAAGCTTCCACCGCTACCAAAGGAGACAAATAAAACCGACCCGGCCGGTTGCTTATCCAACCACTTCAAGCATTCAGCCTTATCCGCGGAGATATCACTTGTCGAACCGGTCCGGGTCAGAGGCCCGACATGATAAACCGGAGGGGCATTAGTGAAACGGCCTTGCTCGAATGCCTTGAAGGTGTCCGGTTCTAGTTCAAGAAAGCTATTAACCAGTACCCCATCAGCTGAACCATAATTCTTGCTCATCTCAAGGACCCTTTTGTAGGCTTCGTTTTCCCTATCCTGAACCGAATTAGCTAAATCTGAAGCCTGAAACGGCAAACAACCCGGCACCGTGACCGGTTCAGGTAAATCCCTGTACTCGCAGCTACATGACGCGTCAAGCTCAGTTAAATACAAGGTAAAAGCCAACGCCATGGCATTGGAAGCATAGAAAATATATGAAGGAATGCCCATCTCCTTAACCGCATCAAAAGTGAAAGAACCGAAGAGATCTACCACGAAGGCGGAAACACGGCTCGACCGGTTCAACTCGTGCAGCACTTCGCAAATAGCAGGAATAGACCGAATCACGCCGTGTATGATCCGGGTTTCGAGCTTTGCATCCTCCGGGACGTCTCCGCCGTCCGCCGGAGGAAGGAAGACGGTGTTAATGGCTGGAAAGCTGTCGAGAAGTGTTTTTCTGGGTTTTAGGGGTGCACCATCGTCGACGATGATGAAAGTGATGGTGAAACTATGTAGCTGGAGAAGTTTTCGGGCTAATTCAATGAAAGGAATGAGATGTCCCATTCCTGGTGTGGGTAGCATGGCTATGTGTGCTTGTGTTCTTTGTGTATGAGCTTCCATGGTGAATTCGCTTTTCTTTTCTCTCTTTTTGATCTCTTTTGGCTGTTTTGTTTGGGAAGGAGATATGAGTATTCTCTATTCTGTAATTTGGCGCCTGCTTGAAGCCTAGAAGAGTACTTAATAGAGGTGGCTCGAAAGCTGTGGGATATGGACCATATGGTTGAAATATATACTGCAAGAGTGGTCAGAAAAGCAAGAACCAAAACAAATAATGTGTAGAAAAGTTAAAATAGCATAACAAATTTGGGATTTGGTCAAACATACAATAATGATGAAGCAAAATCAAGAGGGAAATAAGCAGATTTTAATACAAAATGTCTATACATATATAGACCCACACGTATAAGTATACGCACATAATACATGTACAATGAGTTTGGATTTTTAATTTTAATTTTATATTTTATTTTATATATATATAACATATTGAACCATCTGTTAATAATACATTTAACTGCTATTAATAAATGAAATAAAAGATGAAAACACGGTACTTAAAATTACGGATTAGTTTCTAGAGAAATATAGATTTCGATGAATGAAATGGTGAGTTACAAGTTACAACTTAAAAGCAACAAAGAGAGAAGGAAAAAAAAAAAAAAAAAAAAGCAATGAAAGTTATCTAGTTTTTATTTGAGAAAATTGCATTTTTGGTCCCATAGGATATAGGACAATCCCATAGTTTTTAAATCGTCCCGTACTTTTAGTTTTTCGACAAATATAGTCCTAAAGTGAAAATTTTTCAATATTAGTCCCAAAAAATTTAGAAATATATATTTATAATATTTTTTTTTAATTAAAAATACATATCAAATATTAGGAAAATTTTAAAAGAATACAAACCACAAGATATGCATTTTATTTTTATAATAAATAATAAATTATTATATTTTAAAGTATAAGTATTATATTAAAATTATAAAATAAAAATAAAATCTAATGATGATTTCACTAAAGGATGTTTGATGGGACAAGACAGGGTTTACGGATATCGTTCCCAATAAAATCTAATAGGTAAGGTAGCAGCAAGTTAATAGTAAACTTATATAGGGGGAATTGATAGTGCCAGAGCTTAAAATGCTATTGCCAGAGCAATATTTTTGCAATTCCTTTTCTGCCCTTTTTGCAATATTTTGTACTTGCTACACTACTAGGTTTTTTGGTGAATTTCTAATATTGGTATTCTTTTTTTTATGTATTATAATTTTTGTGTACTTTTTTTTATATTGAAACTTTGGTGTAATCCTCTTTTTAAAAAAATGGAATCACTGTAGGATTACAATTTACACCAAAGTTACAATACACAAAAAAAAACATCAATATTAGAAATTCACCTGTTTTGTTAAGTGATTTTTATTAAAGTTATGATGAAAAAAAAAAAGAAATTAGTTATATAGACATCACTCATCAATCTATCTAATTAATACATGATTTTTTCTTTGGATGCCTTCAAAGTTTATCATATTATGTGTATTGTTTTAATTTATATACGAGTGTAGGCAATTGATATCATTTAACAATTGAGTAGAAATGACAATTTAATATGATTTCTTAACCATTTTCAACTCATTATTATGAGAGAATTAGCAAGTGTAGTTTTTGATAATATGATCATCATTCTTGAATAAAAAGTCCAAATATATTTGCTCTTAAACAAATATATGAAAATATTATTGCAAGATAAAGTAGTATTAAGTATGTTTATATATTTTAATTACGAGTATATAATTATGATCAAGGTACAATGTCAATAATACCAAAGCAAGTCCAAAACGGAAAATTAAATTAAATACGAAAAAATCAAAAATTGGTTGGATATTTATTTTTTAAAAAATTAAATTTTAAATTTATTTTAAAAGTTCAATTAACAAACGAAAACACTTGAAACTAGAAATAAAGTTCCTTTTATCAACTACTTATGTTAGTGGAAAAGGGGATTTGATATGAGGAGAGTAATTTATCGTAACATCACTTTTTGATTTAAAAGGGGGATAGAAAAGAAATTTCCAGTAATTTTTGCTCTGGCAGTAGGAAATATGCTCTGACAATAGTTTTTCTTAGATAAAGAAGCTCTTAGTCACTTGTTTGTAATTTTACTAGGAATTGCAATGGGAATTGCCAAATATTCAGAGACTCTTGTAGTTTTAATAGAAATAGTAAATGGTAATGGAAGAAAGAAAGAGGCAATGAGGTTCTTGGGATCATGTTTGTGTATAGGAGTATAATGTTTATTTAATCACAAAACGTGCTAAATGGGTCAAAATATGGCATATATGTCTAAAACGAGGTCGATTAGTAAAGAACGAGTAAAATAAGTCAACATGATAGTGAGGGGCATCTTGAATATTTAGGCATTAGGATCAAGTATAAATTCATTAAAAATCCGATGTTAGACCCATGAATGATCCGCCAAAATCAATTATAATCCAATTCATTAAGGACCACTAATATTTCAATTCATTTTGAATCTAATTTATATGGATCCAATCCATTTAATCTAATTAAAATTCAATTCAATTCATCCATTTGCCACCCTATATGGCATTCTAAATTCACATATATAGAACTATAGAAAGAAAATATTGATCGAAATTTTAATTGCAATTAATTATATAAAACAACTAACTAAACTGGCCAATATATAAATTTTTGCCCAGTAGATTTCTTAAAAAGCCCACTTTATCATGTTGCCAACTATTCGGAGACTTTCCATGTTGAAATTTTTTAACGAAATTTCATATTATCATATTTATACCATAATGTATCTATATAATCGTATACATGACATCTTGTTTTCACAAAAACACGTTTGCCTAATTCATAAAGTTGGAAGTTAAAAGCACCTGAGCAAATATGAAATTGTTCCTAATTATCTTTTCATTTGACAAAAGGAGTAAGGTACCTCCCAGAAAGAAAAGATTAATGTCGTTGACATAGGCCCAGCTCTCCTTGGGCCTACTAAATGGGCCTTTGTTGCGAAACTCAGTTGATAATTTGAATATTTTCCTGGAGCAGAAATCAATTTAGATTTTCAAATTTAATTTAAAAATTCGAGAGACCCAAGTTTGGTCTCTTGGACTCTAAAAATAATTTATTTTTTATTTATTAATTGATTGATTTCATCCGACTTTAATTCTTCCATGTTTTCTTAATTTCACTTTTCTGACTCATTAGTCGTCACTTCTTTTTTTTAACTTTTTTTTTTCTCATCACTTACATTCTTTTTTTTTTTTTTTTATTATAATTTTTATCACTTTTCACTTATATTTTAAATTTTTATAATTATTAATATGACATTATTTTAAGTTACTTATTTATTTTCTATCATAAATTAGTGATTATATTAAAAATAACTATAGAGTATATATTTAATAAAAAAAAAAATTAAATATTCATACAATAATTATTTTTTATTTGACGATAGGAAAAAACCTTTTTATTTAAATGCGCAAAGTTGCTAGTACTATTGATGGGCGCAACCTGTTGGTTGAAAGTAGTAGGCCTAATAAGTTGGTCTCAATAAGATTCGAAGGCAAAGGAACATGACCCAATTCACAAAAAAACAGTCTAGAGGCGAGGTATCAAGCTCGTCCAAGAGTTTAAGGAATAGTAGATGCTCTTATACAGACAAATTCTAGTTAAAAAGATAAAATAAAAATGAATCATATCAAATTCCACAAGAAATTAGATTAATTAAAAGACTTAAACTAATTTGAACCATTGCTGTAAAAATTGGAATAATGCAAGCAAAAACAACAATTTTCTAAAATGAATAGGATATACAGTTAACCTCACTATGAATAGATTCAACTTTTATAAGAGTAACTCGATAAAAGTAAAACTGAACTTTAAAACTAAACTTCTATGCAGTGGTAGTGGATGCAAATTTATGGAAAGAAAATCTTTGTCGTAAAGTCGCATGGACCGAAATAACAAAAGAGTCAGATCTCAAAGAATATAAATATGAGAAGGATGGCGGCCGAAAAGAAGTAAAATATCAACCTTCAATTGACTGCTGCTACTCTCTTTAGTTTCTAAAAAATTTCAACCTTCTTCACTTCTATATGTTTACTTTGTTGGGTGCAGGCCTTGTGGAAGTCGATCCGTCCGAAACATACGATAAGAATGAGTATGTTATATAGCAATTCCGAAAATTAGTTACAAATTAACACATTTCTCTTGGGCAATATAAATTTACCTTTATGCTCGCTAATTATTATTTTTTCAATGATAGAATCAATGTTTTGCTGAAGGAAAATGCTAGAAACATAATGGGTCGCAAATGGGCAGAGTAAGCAATATTGTCATATTGGTAGGTTAAACTATTTTATTACTTGCTTTAAGTAAACAACAAATTACATATCTAAAAAAACAATCTAGTCAGAATCATATTCAATTATATTGGCTTGCAAAATCTCCAAATTAACTATATGTTGGTATAATATATACGGGTTCTTTGAGATTTTGTTTTATAACTCATTCATTTAAGAATTGAAATATGAATAAGACTAAATCTAATTAACCTCAACTTTTATTCTATAAATCTTAACTCTTAATCTATAAATATAAATCCTTTGATATATAAAGATTGTATCCGCAACCATGTAATGTAAGTTGCGTAACCAAATCAACCTAATAGAATTTCACATATTATTTTTGTTAATTTGAATAGTGAATTAAAATTTTTTGAATTTATGAAAGCATCATACTTCTACGGAGCAGCATTATGTTGGACTGAGACGCTCCGCAGTCGCAGTGTTTATAAATGTCTGCATTTATGCGTGGGCTGTCTGAAAGCATCTGCCATATATAAATGTCGGTACGTACTCTCTACATTCTCCCTCACACTAACTGTCCCACTTCTATTATTATTAATTAATCCAGATAGAATTATCAATATCATAAATATATATCCTTCTTTTATTTACTGAATTATATTATATGTTCATATTTACAGTGATGTTCTCCTTTTAAAAGTAACTAAATCTTCAATACGAATAATGAATGCTACAAAATCAAGTGTTTTGCTTTGATAATTCTTACGACAACTCTCACCTTTTTAGCCAGCTTTGGAGGTGAATTAATCGAAGATGTTAATCATAAACACATGATATATATATATATATATATGTTTTTGACTTGATACGCAAGTAGAATAAAATAGAAATTAAAGAAAACTGCACACTTTTGAGCTGAAGTACAGAAACATTAGAAAATACTATTCCTTGTTGAGGAAGTTTTGTGTCACACTACATATCCTTCTACCTACATACAACCAAATTAATCTGCAGTACCCTATCAGACTTTCAATAATTCCACCCAAAAACATCATATTTTCAAAGCACCAAACCAAATCCCAGAACTATTTCTACCAAATCTACATCTAAAGACAGACAAAAAAACATGAAGATCTAATCATATATAATCAAGAGCATGAAATACCAATAGATGTCGCAGCACTAAATCTCTCGGACGCCGTTCTTCTCGCCAAAGACCTCAACTCCGGCGAGAACCCATCCAACTCCGGAACCTCCGGGATCGTCGACAGCGCAGCAGACCGATCATAGGCCACGAAATCAAGTCCTTGTTTCGTCGCGTTTTTGGGTCGGAAAACTGCTCGGACGAGTTTCTGGAAAGAGCGGGAGATTCTGGACGTCGGTTTTTTGTTCGCCGGCGGCTGCGGAGGAAAACGGCGGTCGGAGAGATGGGGCATGGAAAGGGTTCTCGAAGCTATGGCGGAATCGAGCTGCTTTTCAAGTGATTTCAACTCGAATGAATCGTAGAGAGAACTGCCACAGTCCCATATTTCCTGATCCGTGACTTGTGATGATGATTCCTTCGATAATTTCTTCGTCGCCGGCGGCTTTGTTTTCTCCATGTCCTTTCTGGGTTCTTTTGGAGGAGGAAAATTGAGCGTGGGGGAAGTTCTTTTATGCGTGGAGTGGGTGGAGTTCACGTCTGCCAAATATATACCACAATAGGCAATAACCGCATAGAATAGAGTAGAATAGCCTAGCCTTTCATTTGATAAAAAAAATTCTAGCTTAGGTCAATTGTCGATTAACATTGAATCGAATTTGATTCGATCAAATTAATATAATAAAAAAAATATTTTATATTTATTGTGTATGGATCACATATATAAAGTATTCATTTTCTTATTATTATATTAGGTCAATTAAGTTTCATGATAAAATAAGTGGCATTTGATGTACTTTGCATTTATGAACTGTGATGGTGGTAGGTTCATGGCTTATGGCTGTAATATCTTTGGGGATCATGTTGTTTGTAAAAAAATGGTTAAATATTAAAAAGAATATATAAAAGAGGAAAACAAGAAAATCCTTCCTATTTTACACAATTTGGAACATCATTTTACCGGAATGGGAGTAGGAGTAATAATATTCTGGACATGAATTTATTGAATATGGGTTTTAATTTGTAAGACAAAATATTGATTAATAGTATTGGAATTTGAAGCGGAAATTAGTTAATTTCCAATACGCTTCATAATGTTGTGAGATTTTAAAAATATGACTAGTCGTCGTTCATATTAGTGTGGATTGGAAGCTATAAATAAATTGATTGATAAGGACCCATGCCACATGGGACATGAAGTTAAGTGCTTGATAAATAAGCAATTAAAGGTGAAAGGATCATATTACCCAATTATTTTATAACACTTACAACACAGTTCGCAGTTGAGATGATCACATGATTTGGTCATTGTACTGTGAATAAAGAAATTAATATTTTTGCAATTGATGTATAAAGCTACAATAACTTTATCTTCATAGATCATCGACGGAGTTAATTATCGTGTCCGAAATTGCTTATGTTGTGGGGCTGGAATTCAATCGTTCAGATCAAAATGGTGAATTAAATCGTATAATCCCTATATGAATAATTTAATACTTAAGTTAGCAAAGTGCTTGAAAAGAGAAAGAAAGTGGGAAAATACTCGAAAATAGTATCAAAATGCTTACCAACTTATATAAATGCATGAAGTATTCATAGTGTGGGGCTTTTTGCATAGATCACTTTCACAGTGCAGGTGTGCCCGAGAATTTGCAATAGATCTACATTTCGTATTGATCTTGCAATATCTCGAGATCAAGGATTGACCTCACTGTCAAGGGATGTGCTCAACCAGGGTGATATTCGATTGCTTCTCGACATTCATACTATTTTGGGTTCGAGATGCGGTCGATCGCTCACCACGTGGCGCCAGATGTCGAACCGATCTTGTGTCATGTCAAATACAAGTTTGTCAGCTTCATGCAGATGCACATAATGCGTGCATAACTTATTTTAAGATCTAGGAAAATTCTAGTCCAGACTCGACTTGGCCGAACCCAACCAATTAAAAAGACAAGTGAATTACACTTGCTATGTTATTGGTCACTCTCCCTAAATTTTCCATCAACCACACGACAAGTATAAAACACTCGTCCTCTCGTTACACCGGTTTGATCGAACCAGACAATTAAGATCTAAGTCATACGAGATTAATTTTTCTTTTTTGAGATCAAGTCATACGAGATTAGTTTTTATTTTTTAATAATTTAAGAGAATAGTTATTATTAACTATTGTACGTCGCAAGATATCATTTTCGTCCATTAATAATTTACGACTTGAATCGTTATTTCCAAATATACCTTCGCAAAAGTATAAATTAAACCCGATTTGCTGAACTTCGCCGATTAGATCATTAATCATTATTAATGCAATTAATTTTAATAATCATGATCACTATGAAAGGACCCCAGAAAGTCAGAAAAACTTGACAAGACTTAAATATGATCACTATCAAACTTATCTAGATAAGACTTCCCTTTACACCATTTTATACAAATATTTAAAATCACTTCACCCTTAGAAATATAATTACGAATAACCCTTAAAGTAATTAGGAAAACATTTATTATAATTGACAAATCATCGAGAATACTTTCGATGTTTAAATAAGAGTTGCCGAAAATATGTTAAAAAATTAAGTCAGAGTTTCTTTTTTTTTTTTCTAAATTTTCAACTGTAAAAGTTTTTTGTATTAAAGTACAGAAAATATTCGTAGTTATCAATTATGTTTTTAAATATGAGCTCGACTGATCTTTTCTCAAACTACCTGATTAAACTCGTGAGCAGACCCGACTCACTTATAAACCTATTATACCATGCCTAGATGAACAAATACCTCTCTTCCAAATAACTGCAAACACTAGAATTGAGGTTTCCACTTCTCTCATCTTTCAAGGCTCAAGCTATAAAAATTAAGGAGTTGCAAAAATTTGAAGAAAAAACAGAGCATATACTTAATTCACAATCAAGAAACTGCACTTTCCTGCTAACAGGGTTTGGTCCAAGACAATGATCCCGGTTCGAATCCCACTTGAGGGGTGTGTGTTAAAAAAAAAAAAGTTTTAAAAAAAGAAAAAGAAACAGCACTTCCCCCATAATACACATTTCACCTCCCAAAACCAGCAAATCCATGCAAACTTCTTCATCAGGTTGTTCTTTTGTAACTACAAATAAATTTACACGTGCAAACACACCATTCGTGTCGTGTACCTGAACTGGGATTACAGCCCCTCCCAAATGTTGATCAATCCACCACATCACTGCTAAAAAGCTTGAACCGTTTGGCATCCAGAATCAGCTTCCTAATCGACGAGAATGCCCCCATGATCCCGACACATGTGAACACGACTATGATGGTCATGTTGATCAAGTACGCAGGTGACAATTTATTTGGTTTGTAAGTCATGTTGTATAGAAGCATAGGTAGGACAAAATCGAGGGGGATGAATCCGATGGCTCCCACAACAGCATTTAGGTCTCCAAAGAAAGGCAGCATAGCAGCAAAGAATCCACAGAGTATCACGTAAAGGGAACGAAGGATTATTCGTGGGATAAGGTTTCTTTTTGAGAACATGCCCTTTTTCACGTCTGCTGATTGCTTTTCCATGATCTCATAAGCTACTTGAGAATACACCTGAAAATTCATAATGTCGGCAGTCAAGATTTTGAAATGACATCTGCCTATATTATAGGAGTAATATGGAAATAAATTACCAGGCCAATGGCAAAAAGTTGAAGGAGAACGAACACAATTGCGAGGCCCAATACCCATACTGGAGCCAAGGTCGGTCCCTCATCAGGCATCAAACTTTTGAGGATATTTGAATTAGACTTATTTCCGAAAACCCAATATCCAGAAACTGCAACAGAGTAGAACGTGAAGAAAATCACAGCATAACACATAATTAGGCCTTTCACCATCTTCCCCGTTGCTGGTGGAGCCAGTGTTGCCTGTGTTGGTTAGGAATGAAAAAAATTACTAGATGATTAGAAGTATTCAAAACCCACAGCTTAAAGTATCATATAGCAGAAAGTTGACAGTAGAGATGAAGTTACATTACCTGTATTTCAGGCAGTATACCATTCCCAAAAATTGCAGCTATTACGGATATCGAAGCGAATGCACTGAATATCCTCGATGATTCTGAAGATTCTAGAGAATAGTCTCTTCGGGGTGCATTTTTTGACGAAGCTGCATCAAATAAGCGAATGTAAAATACTAATATCGATGTCCGAAAAAAGAATAAAATTAATATCACCTATGTAAACTATCATTACACGCTTATAATAAGTACCACTACTTAAATAAAAAAAAAATAAAAGTTGACCTGCATTAATGCAAGCACCGACTACAAGAAAACTATAGCCCAAGCTGAGGATGAGAGAGCCCAAGTTAATGTGCCTGAGAGAATGGAAGCTCGGAAATTGAGAGAGAAGCATCATAACTACTGTCACCATTGCTATGAAGTGATAAAGTTTCAGTGGTCCGTGGGGAGACAGGTTTGAATACATGATCTGTACTGTCCAAAAGTAACAATACAAGAGAGAAAAATGACACAGTTTCATGAAAAAAAAAATAGTTTTGCATTAATTTTCCCATGTCTTCATGACAAACAGATGAAGGCATAATTATTCATGTATTGCTCTATATACCTGGAGGCATTCCCCTGCTAGCAGAATAGCTCCAATGCTGATGCCGGTATTTATTGCTGTCTGAATGAATATCACAAAATAGAACATCCACCCAGAACCTATTACAGAGCAATGCCACAAAGTCAAATCAAAATCCCATTCCATGATACAGTATGCCGTATGGAATTATATCTTCTATATACTTGCTGCGCTAGTGAAAAGGAAATTGTTTTGAAAAAGTGATTCAACTGGAACTCACAATCATGTAAGCATTACATAAATGATTAAGTTTTGATGTAGCATCAAAGTTTGATCTAGGTAACACACTGGGATTCATCTAGTGGAGACAACCCGGAAGCTATTTGTCCTCGACTTTTAACAGTGATTCAAGGTCGTTTGTCAACATAGCTAAGGGCCCATTTTATGCATATTTGCAGAAAACAACAAAGAATTATCACAATCATATCTCTATTACCATATAACCTCCCCATCAGCAAGCCAACTTTGTCCTAACATACAACATCTACAAAGCACTTAAAATCGAAAGTTCTAAATACAACAGACATTTTTGTACTCGCTTCAGTTCTTCAGAACAAGAGGGTCAACAATCACTGGTTACTTTTTATTTTTCATCTTTTATTTTGTTTTTGGCTCAACAAACTCCTTCCTTTTTCTATAATACATCGAAGAGCTCGCCGTGCAAACAAGAAGATTCAATGATCAACTTTGCACCAGATGACCAGAACAAACAAACATATTCTTTCTTTAAAGCAAAGGGAAACAATAGTCAAACACATCAATTACTCTCCTCGTAGAAATTTCAAACTTGACATAACATTGCAGCCCCAAAAAGATTAGAAAAACAGAACATTAATTGTGTATGATGCACAAAAGAACAGATAAGTATTGCCATTTGCTATTATCATCAGCAATACAGGCAATGAAGCGATCCAACACCTACCCAAGACGTCAGCGGCGAGTTCCCGGAATCGTATGTGGCGGCGTCCAGCCTTCTCACAGTGGTCCAGCACCAAAGACATGAGATAGTAAGAGTAGAACGTCACCAAACCCATCCCCGTCAAGCACAGAAACCCTAGCCACCACCCCAGCCCCCGGAAAGCGTACGGCAACGTCAGTATTGTGGGGCCCACAATCGCCGTCGTCAGATGAAATCCGGCGTGCCACCATTGCCCTATCATCAACCCAACAAAATTCGTAAATAAAACTAAGAACCCATCAAGAAATTTCCCCCAAATCACATCATATTTTACTGCAAACTTAGCAAAATACCAAAAAAAGAAGAACAAGAATCTTGATTCTACAGAGGACCCAGATGAAGGGGCAAAAATCGTCACCTTTGGATTGCAAGACGAAAGCTGCTCCAGCGTCCCCGTCGCGGCTGATTTCGTCGTGAATGGGCCCGGTTTGCCCGGCTTCCGCCATTGATTTGTTTTTCAGTTCATGGGCACGAATTTAATCATTAGTTCGCAAGAAAGAAAGACAGTTTGAGATGAAAAGAACACAAGGGTTGGTTAGAGATGTGGGAAGGATTTTAATGGCGTGAGGGAAGAGGAATTGGTGCCGCCGAAAGATTACGTGCAGATGATGGGGACAGACATATATGCATGTAGATGAACACAATGCGTTAAAAAACTCGAGAAGAGTTTTAAAAGAATTCTCTTGTTTTAAGATGAGATTGTGTTCTTGTATAGAAGCAATAAAAACGGCAGATTTTTATTGCAAGATAGCAGGAGTTTTTATTACACGGTTGACTTTGGTTGGAATTAAAATGATTGGTTTTTTTTTTTTTTTTTTTCTAAATGCACACACGCCAAGTGGGTTAAGGGATTTCGAGAAACAACCCTCAAACCAATCAACACTTGTTGACAAAATAATTGGTTTATTTTTTATTATTTATTTTATTTTTTGATAAAATATAAATTAAGGAATATGACGATACATGCAAATATTATTTAAATAATTACATTTAACTATCATATATTTAGAGCTAATTACAACGTAATTTATTTAGATAGAAAATATAAATTTTAATCTCTAATTTTTTTAGTATCGTTTGTGATTCATTATGTCATTCCAAAAATATTCTTTTTTTTTTAATTTTATTTTATGTTTTTAACATACCTCAAGTAGGATTTGAATTCGAGTCATTATCTGGAGAATGAATCAATTAACCACTTGAACCAATCTTTGTTGGTACCTCGATTTTTTAAATTTAATTTGTAACTTCATGTACTGTGAAATTTATAATTTTTAGGATTCGTTCTATGGTTTTTTAATTTTGATTATATATTCAAGGTAAATATAATACTTATACAAATCATTAGGGGTATAAGATGTACTTTTATAAATTTTATTAGGCATCTCATATAAAATAAAATAAGAAAAAAAAAACCTTACATGGATTAAAATCATTCGTTTGTCTATAGATATTTTTGGCATCCCCACTGCCCACTAACTCAGTTTTAAGTTATCTGCTTGCTTGAAGAATACTACAATAACCCAGTTTTAGATCCACCTAAGTTTGACTAATTGACTACAATTCCAATATATTCCAAATTTAAATTCCTTAAATCAAGCAGCAATATAGGAGAATTACATTACAATGTGAAAACTGGAAACACAAAGTGGAGGGTCATGATGTTCTTGAAAAGATAATTGTTATAGTACTTTGAATATTATTCTTGTTCATCTCTTACTATGTAGTCTGAAATTTGACCAGGCACGGCAGAGATCAGAAATTAGCATTTCCATTTCTAAAGATTGTAAAAAAAGACATATACAAGTCATCAAACTGCCAACTTAAAACACACATCTAAATCAGGCAAGCTAGAGAAAATGCATCAATCAATCTACATGTTCAACATAATCCCCAGTTGAACATCCATCATCAACACTAAAAACTCAGGAGTCGAATTGTGCTAGTTAGTTCTTCTTGTTTTGGGCTTCTTCTTCTGCCACCACTTTCTGGTTGTATGCCTCCAACTCCTTCTTGTAAGCTTCCATTGCTTCCGCAGCTTTACCATTCCAAATTTGCCTCTCCTCATCACTCAATTCCTTCCACTTCACAGATATCAGAGCATTCACGGTCGAGTTGTTCATTCCAGGTCGTTCTTCCACTAAATTCTTCCTCGTCTCTTTGCTGAATAAATGACAAAACACATGTTAGCTACACTTAGGCAAAAGCTAAATCCAGCATCACATAAAACTAGATAAATCCGAGGGGATCACATTATATAACTTACCTGAAGAGAAGGAATGATGAAGCAGGCTTCTTTGGTTTGTTAGGGTCGACAATCTTCTCTCCCTTGTCCTTCTTCTTCTTTTGACGGTTCTCTTTCGTTTTCTGCAAACAACAAATAATAATTAATTACATTTTGAAAAGTATTCATAGGCAAATCAGGATAATATAAAAGATTATGAAACTTTAGCAACCTTAAGCAGAGTCTCAGTTTTTTCTTTCTTCTTAAGCAATTGCATTGCTTCTTGCTTCTGTAGTTTCATTAGTTCTTCCCCTTCCTTCTTAAAGTTGGCTGCTTCTTCTTCTTTCTTCTGTTTGTACACTTCCATTTCTTGCAAATATTGTTCCTTGTTTCTCTGTGCAATCTGGAAAATTCAACAATAACCAGCTTCAGAAACCAAATTCACCAAATTACAAAATTCCAAAGTATCAAGAATTGAAATTGACCTTTTCATAAGGTGCTTTCTGTTTCTCTGTCATGTTCTTCCATTCCTCCCCCGTGATTTTCGCAACCTTCGAAAATAAAAACCAATGCCCATTTTCAGCTCAAAATGTAATCAAACAGTCTGCTGTAACATACAAAATCGGTTGCATAATTACTTCTCTAATCTAATTCTACCTCCAAAACATTCTTGTTTTCTGCAAGCAAAGCAGCCCTACGCTCATTTGAGAAAATGAAATAGGCAGACATTGGTTGCTTTGGTTTCAAGGGGTCTTTCTCCTTCCTGCAACAAGTGAAGAACAAAGATCAGAAAATGAACCATATAATATGGACATACACCCGAAAATCTCAACAGGACTAAGAAAGAAATTCAGATAACTATATTTACTTTGTTTTCTTGTTGTTTTCTTTCTCAGCATCCTGTTTAAACTGAATATATTGTTCAAGCAACTCCATAGCTGTTTTCTGCTTCTGCTCATCCTCCAACAGCTTCATGGCTTCGTGCTCACGTTTCTCATTTCCAGCAATCTTCAAGTAAGCTTCTTTCTCAGCTTGGTATCTCTCTTCATAAGGCTTCTTTTCCTCTGCAGTTATTGTCTTCCATTTTGATCCCAACAGGTTCGAAATCTCCTTAAATTCTGCATCCGGATTAGCCTTCTTCACCTAACAAAATAAACGCTAGAATAGATTAGCTGTGTGATAAAACAAATATAACACATATGTTTACGCATACACACATTATATGTAATGTACCTCATTCCACTGGTCTTTGCACCACAACACATACGGAGGGGATGGTTTCTTCGTTGCATTCTTCTTTTTCTCTTTCTTTTCTTGCTCCTGCTCTTTGAGTGAGAACCCCAAGGGCAACGTCTGTGAACAAAACATCCATCATCAAAGAACAAAGAATAAGCATTATATTCCCAAAATACCAAAGAATAAGAATGAAATTGAATAAAAGAAAATCTCGGGTTTTAAATTATCGAGAAAGAACTGACCATGGTGGGCTTAAATTCTTTCATCTTCTGCAACTTCTTGAGTTCGACTTTGAGTTTCTCTTGTTCCCGATCCCTTGTCTCGAGCTCCTCGTCCTTCTGCTTCAGAATCTCGGCAGTCTGCTCCTTCTCGATCTTCAATTTCTCAAGCTGTTCCTGCATCTCCTGCAACTGTTTCTCAAACGACGACACCTCAGTGGTCTGCTGTTTGGCCTTTGAAGCCCCTCTCTTGGTTTTCTTCTGCGACTTGGGCTGCGAGAGGCTCTCGTGATTCTCTTTTCCGGCAGAATTCTCCGGCAATGGGGCTGCGACAGGGGAAGATCCGGCCACGATATTGGCCTCACTCGTTGATGGGTTTTTCTGCTTCAGCGCTTTTCTGGATCTCGCTTTCTTGGTGGGTACAGCCTCAGCAACAACGGGCATTTCAGCAACGGCAGCCATTATAGAGAGAATTTGAGAGTCTTGAAGATGAATAGTTAAGTTTGATTTTGGGGATTAAGAGCGGATATGGAGCGACTATATAGTGAAGGAGCCCAACGGTCGGATATTTTCAAATTTCGAATTCTTTGATTCCCGTCAAAGACTCAGAGCTTAAACCAGAATTTACCGTTGTGTGATTGCGAATTTGAATTAGAATGCTTTACCATAATTATCAACTTATTAGGTCCCCTTAAGTGTGGATAATTGCATTATAATTTATAATTAAATTTATTCGGAAATATACAACTAAAAGAAAAAAAAAGAAAGAAAGAAAAAATTCCTATATTTCTTTAGTATAACATTATCGACATCAAATAACACCAAACATCTATCTCAATTAACAAATTACAGCAAAAACGGCGAACCCTTCTGGTGATGACAAGAACTGAACATTCATCTTCCAATCAACCGAGAATTATATGGTCGAACTCAACTCCGAAAGCTAGCTTATGATCAGATTATCGCTCAAATCATATAGGGAAAACCATAGTCTTGTATCGGACCGATTTGAGACACTTAAAACAATGAGAATTCGAAAACGAAAACAACTTCCTCGCTCAACCATTTGCCACCATTTCCATCAAAATATCATTCCAAGAATCAATGGGACCGGGCAAACACCAGTGCAAGCAATCATTAATAATCTTCGCGCTCTTATCTTTCCCGAAAGGTTGAAAAAATCTATACGGACCCGGATGCCCATCAGGTCTCAACAAAGAAAGAGGTGTCACGTCGAAAAGCTTCAAATTCACACCTCTTCTGGAAGCTTCCACCAATGCCTTATCAATTTCTTCCAACTCAATATCCCTTAGAATTTTGCTCAACTCACTCAACTTAAACTGACCTTCCTTTGCTGGTTTTCTCCTCTTACAAGTTCCACCGCTGAACCATTCCCCGCCTTCAAAGTGGTCCGGCGTGCTGGTCCTGAAAAAGATCATGCCCCTGTGTCTTGATCCAGTTATGTACCTAAAAACGTTTCTGATGACTTTTCGGTAAGCAAAGTTGATTCCTAGTTCGGTGAGGTTTCTTTTGGGGCAGTAATGACAGCCTAGTATTGAGTTGTCCTCGTAGTAGATTGAGTATTTAGTGAACCATTTACCGGTTGAGATAATCATGTAATCCAAGGTTTTGTATTGATCGGTCCAATTGTTATCGAGTCGGTCAAGATGTAGCTCGATTTCAGATGTGGAGACACCTTCTGCATCTTCGAAAATGGCTGCTTGTGCAAGAAAAGGGCTCCAAATAACTGATAGAGTAAAGTTGTATGAGGGGAAAATCCATTTCCGGGATTTGTATGTCTCGTCGTGGTAAACTTCATTAGCCTTTTCAACCTGAAGAGTATGAAAGCCAAATTTGAGACCATTTTGGCTTCACAAAGATAAAAAAGAGAAGAAATACAAGGGATAATTACTCCTGAGGTTTGGCTTGCTTATACAAATATCCCCCGAGATTTGAGAAATTACAAACACTTGGGGTGTGTAATAACAATAATAATTCTTGATTGCTAAGAGATAGATGAAAGCCAAATGACACGAAAAGGTGTAATGTGATTTAAACACATAAGAAAGAAAGAGAACAAAAATAATTTCAATCCATGTTCAAGAATCAAGGTTCGTGGCTTCGTGATACCACACCCCAAATCAGGTTCAAATTAGGAAAAAAGAGTGATATGTTTATAGAATGGGGCATCTGCTACAACAGTGGGCAAATATTAAAAACAAAATCTCAAATTGATCTAGAAAAGGTATCTATTCACAAACATTCCACCAAATATTAATTACTAGCCATTCTCAGATTATCAACACACAAGACAATCCAGTTCAACTTAAGCTAAGAATCAGTACATTGATTAAGTTATACCGTTGCGAGCATGCAGAGGAATGACTGGACGTGGTTTCTCGATATCGAATCCCCGATGAATGCCCAGTTTTTATTCCTCATAAATTCAAGAAACTTCAGGGGATCAAATCTGGGCAATTGACAACCGCGAGGATTCCACCTCCAGTAAAGATAATCCCTATCTGGTCGTCCATTTGTCATACAATTCTGGTGCGTTTCAATGTAGCTGCAACTATTATTCGTGTACAAAGGTTCTTCATTGTAAGGAACCCAATCCCCATTAAAAAGATTACACTTCCCCTCACTGTCTGCAGACTCTCTCCAGTACTCTGCTAATAATTCGAACAATATAAACAAATAGCACAAAATTGATGATTCCAACTTCATTCACAGATTCCAAACAATATCTTACCAAAATCTTGCTAACTAATATTAGGACCCAAATGCAATTTTATGAGCAAGTGTACAGAACAGCAAAAGGGAAAAAATCTGACCTCTGGTAGAAATCCGATCTCTATGAGCGTTCTGAAGAAAAGGGTCGTCTGGAACTGGAGAAGAATCAGAGGATCTGCTATAAAGAAGGCTAAAAGCAAGAGCTATCAAAAGAACTGAGACTCCGAGCTTCATAACAAAGTAATTGTTCTTCTGAAGAGACCTCCACCAAAATTTCCAACTGTACTGCATCTTCTTCGCCATTGCGCTGATTCTGAGCTCTTTCTGGGCAAATACTCTTTGTTTTTACATTTTCTTTTGGGTGGGAGGTTTGCTCCGCAGATTAGCTCAACTTCTACTGAGTTTGGAGATAATTTAGCAGCTTTAAGACATATTAGCGCCTGCGGGAGAAACCGACAACTGCAAATAGAACATTCTCTTTGACCAAAAATAAATGAAAAAACAACTCCCTCTTCAATGTTCTTTTCTATATATAATTTTTTAATATTTCTATTTTCGTTGTAACAATTATGGCGTCAGTTAACATATAAAACTGCAGGGGTTTTTAAATATTAAAATCTTAACATGCATTTAGGGAAAATTCTTAGGTGAGCCGGGTGTGGGGCCCGATCCCTACACCCGGCTCTAATAGGGTGAATAAAAAAATATTTTTTTTTTTATATTTTTTTATTTACCTATTAGAGCCGGGTGTAGGGATCGGGGCCCACACCCGGCTCAGCCAAGAATTTCCCTGCATTTAGCTCCAACTACCAGAGTTAGAACTACTATTTAGGGTAGTGTAATTCAATGATTTAATACAATATTAATTTAATTAGAGATTTGGGGTTTAAATTTTAAATTAGAAAGAATTTTAAATTTTAGTTGTGTAATTTTTTTTGAATAAATAATCGATTTTATATAACATAACAAAAAATAAGAAAGATTTCTAATTTCCAAGTATTGCAAGGTGAGAAATCATATTAATTAATCATCTTTGACGTAATACTTCACCAACTTCTAACAATTAAGAGTATTTAAAATATAGAATTTGAGTTATGTTGGAGGTATGTGAATGTGACCGTCAATTGTGGATCCATCACGTAACAACTAACAAGTAACAAACATCAATAATTTGCAATACAATAATATTCCACGACGAAAATATGGGCGTCAACTTCCCACTAAATTATACGAGGGTATTCTTTTTCTTTTTTTTTTTCTTTTCAACTTTGCAACTTGTGAAATGTTAACAGTACCCTGATATGTTTATTTCCTTTTTATATGAGAATGTGTGGGTTGGAGTTAAATGTTTATCGTCTTGGAATTGAGTTACTACGTATGTAAATGCTGACAGAGAGAACGCTATACATTCATATAAGAATTTAGTGTTCTTTTTAAAGCAAAATAGTAGGAGTGATCATAGGGTATTATTGAGGTTCCACTTTATATATAAATTACTAAAACCTCCGACTTATATATAAATTTAAATTGTCCTCTGTTTAATAAATCATGATCTACCTGTCAAATAAGGAATATTCGATATACAAAGATCGTTTGTTTGAGTGAAATTTGATAGTTGGCAGCAACCACAATTTAGTAATATAACCCGTAAAAGTAGGGAAAAGTAAAAAAACATAATAAGGAATTAATCATATATATCAATTGACAATTTGACATTGACCAAATATATCAATGAACAAATATCAAAATTCCTGTAACTCCATCCTTTACACTCTTTTGCCCAAGTAATGTTGGGCTGCGCCCAATTATTCGGATTGGGCCGTGCTTTATAAATAAAGAGAAATCATAAATTATATCTAAAATCTTATGATTAGACATGCTACATATCTATATCTAAAATTTATTTATATCAAATTAAAAAAGAAACATGTTTCTAATAGTTACAATACAATTAAATAAATTGATAACTAGTATTACCATAGTTCCATTTGGATTTCTAATATACTATGGGTAGTAACACTGTAACAGCATTTTAAGAAATTTCTTTCAAGTACATTAATAAATCAATCAATATATATATATATATAAATGCTTAAATTGGAAACAATATATACAAAACTAAAACCAAAAAGGCAAAAACCTTAATTACATAATATCAGCAAACTAAAACCCATTTTATACACAAATTCAGAGAAAAACCTAACAAATCCCTCCAAAATGTCCAAAAAAATACAATACGAATATACGATCATGCTCTATCTTTTAACGTTTACAAACCTTTTCTTCATCAAATTACCAATTCGTGTAGGGAGACCATTAAACAACCTCTTAATTCCTTTAACGTCGTCGATCTCCCTCTCTTTGTCAATACTCTCCTCCTTCTTCTTCTTCTTCGTCTTCTTCTTCTCCCCAGTTTCTCCCGCTGCAAGTTCTTCAGACGACGACGACGGCAATGGCCTCATGTGCCTTTCAATGATATTTGTGATTGAAATTAACTCATGAGCATCGTACAACGGACTCCCACAAATCCAGTGCTCTGCTCCTTTTTCTTGATTCTTCTCCATCGATCAGTATTGCAGAATATCGTTCTAAACTGCCACCATTATTTTACATAATATTCTTTCGTTTGGGAAAGTATACAATATATGTAAGTGGTGGGGATTGTCGTGGGAAATGCTATTAATTGAAATTTCGGCTACATGATTATTATTTAGCGACTCTATTATTGCTATTATTCGGTTGGTCAATATTTGTATTTGAAGGAACACCATGTTTGGTAAAAGGTGTTCTATTAAACTCAGCTATTTCTAACTCGAATCTAATCTGATTAAACTAGTATAAAATCTAGAGATTGACTATTTACGCTTGTTGTCGTAACATTAGTGGAAAATTTAGAGAGAAACCGATCAATTAAATAAGGTATAATACGGTTCTCATTTAACGGTCCGGGTTAGAGTTCGGTCAGCTCGGATTTGAATTAGAATTTTCTATTTAGGACCTATAATCTAATTTGTATGAGATTATGATGTATTACCGGTAATTCAAGAGTGTGAAATTCAATATTATACAGTTATAGTAAAGAAAGGCGTGCGAAATTCATACATGCCTTAAAAGACTATTAATAATTAAACTTCGGAGTCTTGTGATTGGTATTTTGCTGCAGTTGGAGTCGTTAGAAAATATATTTGTTACGTAGAATGAACCTAACATGAAAAAACGCATGCTTCTAGACGCAATGGACTATTATAGCCAACTTGATTAATGAAGCAGCGTTTTCAATAAGGATGGCTTGATCACATCGAAAGGCAAACTTCATTTTATCTTCTTTTTTTGGTCTGCCTTCATTTTATCTTCTAATGTAACGTTTGATAGGTGAGATTAATTTTTGTAATTTAATTTGAGTTAATTTACGCTGTGATTTTTAATTTAGATGAAGTATGATTAGATTATCTTAATTAATTTATTGTTTGATTGAGAAAATAACTTTTCTGTTTGAGAAAAAATTGAGAAAAAAAAAAAGGGAGTAGTGCGTCAAAAACTGTAATATCACTTAATCGCACCCCCCTCTGTCACGATTAAAAAATGAATTTAATCTTTGAAAAAGAGGAGCTATGCCGGGTTAGAGATTCACGCGTTTGACCCGAAATCTGCCAAAAATCTGTAATCTTTAATAATAAAACCGATAAAATAGTCTAATTTCACCTATCTAACACTTTTTATCATTTAACTTTTTTCTTCAAAATCCTTATCTATAATATATGATATAGACACGGCAATAGCGACACGATACGGATACAGTGACACAGATTTTTTCTTAAATTTCTCACGGGAAGAGTGTCAGATATAGTATCAAACACGAATATCTTATCCTTATCTATAATATATGATATGGACACGGCGATAGCGACACGATACGGATACAGTGACACGGATTTTTTCTTGAATTTCTCACGGGAAGAGTGTCGGATACAGTATCAAACACGAATATCTGACACGACACGACACTGCAAATTAATATTTTTAGAAGTATTCATGCATCATAGGTTCTTATTTATTTCATTAAGAGTTTTAATACTCTTCCTACTAGTTATAATTGTATATCCAAAGTTTTGAACACGAACCCTTTAATTAAACTAGCATGTTGCATGTCATACCACTTAGCTGCATCACTTGTACTTGTCCTAAATAAACTTGTGTTACTAAGTTCAAAGTACCCTCGATATTTCTATTTGCCAATCATCCAGAGATCCTCAACATAATTTCCTAACCAAGGGGAAAATAAAGGGAAGTAAACACAACCAATCACTGAAATTACTATTTCCGAAAATGAAAATGTAATACTCTCAATCTTATTGCATCTGCTTTAAAAAAAATGCCTCAAGTTTTCACAATCCAAGGGTAGCTGTACTCACCCTAGATCTATATAAAGCATGGCACACAAACCAGAACACAGTCTTTGCTATACACTCTATACAAAAGGCGAAGGATGTGAATTTATATGCTCAAATTTGACTAACTCAAGATAACCAAGTAAAATTTGCCGAGCCAATCGAGTTTCAAAAAAGATGCTGAAGATTATCAAACATGGATATAATAGATGTGCAGTTAAAGAACATTAAGAAGCAACCTGTTGTCTTCCACCTCTTGTTTTCAAGATCATGTCTTTGAGATCATTGTATCGATTACAATGATAATCAACCCAAATGCACAACTGCCTTATGGCCTCCTTTTTCTCCTCACCAAGGCTCAACATTCCATCATCTTTCTCACTCATCTTCTTTATCAACTCTCCCACCTTTTCGTCCTTCTCTTGTACCACATTCTTTAGCTCGCCTACTTCTTCTTTTTGTTGTTTGACCGTTCGAATTAAGCGTTTCATTTCGTCTCCATCCTTCTGCAACATTGCCTCTAATTCTTTAACTTTATCCTCACCAGCGTTCATTTGCTTGATTAAACTGGCAATTTTGTGCTTCATTTGATTTTTCTCGGCGTTATTTCCCTTGATCCAATTAACAGTAACCTTAAGCTCGTTGCCAATTTCATAAATCCGAGATTCTAAGTGACCATAATCCTCCTCAAATTTCATGTTGAATGTATCCATTCCAGTTAAAGTGTTGTTCACCTTCTCGGAGATTTCATTTACTATTTTCATTTGAGCTTCTTCATAAGTAGCAATAGTCCCTGAAAGTTTACCAAGCCTCTCTTCCAGCAATTTTTGCTCTTGCATTAACTTCTCTACTTTTTTCTGGTGCTCGTTTTCCATGTCACCCAGAACCTGTTCTGTTATATGAAGCTTCTGACTTGCTAAGCGTTGCTTGACTTCAGTAGTCCTCATATACTCTGTCAATGTGCTCACCTCATCTACCTTCATCTCCAGATCCCTTTTTAAGTCTTCTATTGTTTCTTCAAGATTAACAATTTCCTGATTTTTTGCATCAATCTCTCTTAACTTTTGTGTCATCTCTGATAGCCTTTCTTGATTACCTCTCTCAATTTGCACTTTCAATTGGCTTTTCTCAGACTGCAGCAATTCCATCTGGTGTTCTATGGAGTTCACTTTTTCGGTAAGAGTAGCAATTTTAGCTGAAGATTCATTCTTCATGTTTTGCATCTGTTTTTGTAGTGAAATGACCTCATCTCCTCTCCGCAATAATTCCTTTTCCAGATGAGCAATCTTGTTCTCATTGCTATTTATTTGACCTTCCAATTCATGGCCTAACTTGCGTTCACTCTCCAATTCTACCTTGAGATCAGCATTTTCAATTAACAATTTTGATTTCTGTTCACTCCATTTTGCACGTTCAGAATTGCAGTTCATTTTAATTTTCTCTGGTTCTTCTACTACACTTGAGTGAACAACCTCCAAAAGTTTGGCTTCGAGTTCTTGATTGACCACATCTTTATCATCTGAGTCTGAGGAATCTGAACTGGACGAGGAACTATCCTTCTCATTCTTGCCATGTGCCTTTTTCCTCAACCATTCTGTCAGACGATCATAACGTGCATAAAGAGATAGGTATTGATTGTGGAAATCCTCAATCAGATCTGCAAGTGGCTCTTTCCTATTATTATGATCTTCTTCTTTAAGGAACTTTAAAATATTCTGCACTTTTCCATCGATTTCTGCACTTAAAAGACCCTTTTACATGTCAGCCATTGAAAATGAAGGACTTAGAATCAGACAGATAAAAAGTCACTACATCTCGTGCACCACTGGTTTAGTGATTTCATAAAATGATCAATAAAAGAAGCTTATTTGAAAGTCATGTACCTGCTTTGGTTCCTTTAAGTTCATCGTCCTTTTCAGGATCAACCCAACTCTTCAAAAACGATTTAAGAGACTTGCGCCACCTATGCTTAGTCATCGTTGATTAATGTCCTGCAATTTTCCTGATTTGAATCACAAGAAAGCTGTCTTTATTTTCGGACTGAAACTTAGTGGAGTCGAATAAGGAAATGCAACTGCAGAAATGATGTATAAGTAAAATCCTATATTTTTCGAATTACTACTAAAAAAAGTATTAATGGTTATGGGACCATATAGTTGCTATTGGGTCGACAGCTGTGACTTAGTTTTCTAAGTCTTCAACTGTCCTTATTTAAATCCACTTATGATCATTGACACATTAATCCTACCAATGTCAAAGGCCGATGAATGCGGGTAGGAAGGAACAGTGGTTACTGGTTACTTATCACATTCAAGAATCAAAGAGGAATAGGGTATATCACATGGACAGTGCAACAAATAGGTAAGCATGAGTTAATTATTTCAGACATGCTTTTAGATAAAAATAGTCGGTGAAGTTTGTAAATTACAAACTATCACATTCAGTTAAAGTTTAGATCAATTTATGAATGAAGCGATCGGTTTATAAATTTAAGCCAAAGGTAATTAAATTTCAAAAATATTTAGATAGGGTATTTTAAAAAAAATATATTGTTTTTAATTTTTATTAATTATTAAGTTGAGTATAGAACAACCACTCAACTCATAAATTGATCTAACCCCAAGTATACTGAAGTAATATGCGATTCCTTTTTGTATAGGCAAAATAGACCACTAAAGAAAAATAGTATAATTACCACAACGTTCATCCATTGAAGAAGCTAAGTATGACTATGAATTTATGATTAGAGTTTGGGCCCCCAGCCCCAAATGTTGGTCCACCGTAATAAACAAACCAAACAATCATCAAGGAGAAATGGAATACCGAAGGAAATCGGCTGGAACTATTATCACTTTAATAGGATCGAGATTGTTATCAATGGACAAATTATCATCAAATCTATATTTCACCTAAACAGCACAAGTGGCCGAAATTTGAAAACCTAAAAAGGACAGGTAGACCACTATTGTAGGGGAAAATTCTTAGGTGAGCCGGGTGTGGGGCCCGATCCCTACACCCGGCTCTAATAAGGTGAATAAAAAAATATTTTTTTTTTTATATTTTTTTATTTACCTATTAGAGCCGGGTGTAGGGATCGGGACCCACACCCGGCTCAGCCAAGAATTTCCCCTATTGTAGGTATCGAAACATAAATATGTTTTCCACTGTCAAAAAGTCATAACTAAAGCGCCAAGGCCAGCTCATTGGCTTAACAGTGTGATTTCATGCGTGATTTCATGCGCTCCCAAAGAGGTAAAAAAACACCAGATTATGCTCTGTTTCTCTTTGACATCATCCAGATTCCAGAAAAGAAAAGGATTATGGCTGACTAAGGCAAAAGAACACTTATTTTCTCCTTGTTTTGGGTTACAGATTTGAATCCACTTTGAGAAAAAAAAATCATAGTTAAGGAAAGAAATATTGTGATATTCATAAGTAAGGAAAGAACATATCTTGAAATCACATTATTAATCTTGATCTGCTGTTTTTTTGTGATAATAGATGAAGTTATTGAACAAATTGATATGAAAACATATGTATGAATGCATAAAAACAAGCTATAAATATCATAACAACCTTGAATGATGAAGAATACAGGGTAATCAAGCAGAAAAACCAAATCATCCCAAACAATTTGATCACTTGAATCAATACTTCCTCAAGAACATGAATATCAAATTGGAAACTCAAGAAGAAGAAAGAAAAGTTTGATAGAAAAAATAACAATCCAAGAATTACCTCACTAAGAGCAGCAACAGAGTATTATTTAACCTGGACCAATTTAGAGGCAAATGTTTAAAGCAAAAATATAAATGAAATGAAATTTGGTTAACTTGTGTTTTTGGTATTGGTACCACCCGATTTCATTAGTTAAGTCAATCCCGGCCTATCCTGAACCAAAAAGACACCAAGATCGTTTTCAAAAATAATTTATAATAAAATAAAATATAAAGAAATATTTATTTATACCTTTCAAATTTTAAATTGATGGTGGAGATCAAAAATATCGAATAATAAAAAATAATTTTTTAAAATATCTAAAAATATTATTTTTTAGTAGATGTATTGTATTTAGAAATTTTCTCATATATTTCACAAAGAAGTATTCTAGTTTCAAGTACGTTCTTTAATATTATTTTAGGTTTTTTGAAAATGTTTTATAATTATTTCTCGTTATGAGAAAAATATATGTATATAATAAACAATAAAGTGCATTTTAAATTAATAAATTAATAATATTAAACCTCAAATATAAATAGTGAAATTTTAAATAGACTACATTTTAAATTAATTAAATTTTATAATTAATACAATAATGTCAATTTGTCAAAATTTTAGACCAAATCCGATTTGATAAAAAGGCCAAAATTAAATATGTTAAGATATTTACTACTTTCTCTATTATTAACTTGTCAATTTATATTGCCCATATTAATAAATTTTATTTCCTTGTAGTTTAAGGTACATCACTATTCAGAAAATTTACCTAAAAAACTATGAAATTCTAATATTCATAAAGAAACTATAAAAATATAAAATTATAGTCCAACACACACTTCATATATAATAGTTGACATTAAGTTCACATGGCATATGAAAACATTAAAATATTATTTTATGAATGATAATATAAAGAGTGAGGAAAATTGAAAAAATTAAAACTTAAATAGAATTAAATTTATTTAATAATATTAGATTAAATAATTAAATTTAACTAAGAGCTTATTAATTATTGATATTGACCTAAATAAATATTATAATTAAGTTTGATAATAAACAATTATATCAATTTATAATAAAAAAATGTCTATGAGAATGTATATTTTTATAATAATATAAATTTGGGTTAAACTTTTTTTGCACCCCAATGTTTGGGGTGTTTTGCACTTTAGTACCCAACCTATAAATTTTTACACTTTAGTACCCACCCTTTGAATTTTGTTGCACTTAAGTGCCTAATATCAGACGTGTCATTTTGTTATTGGTTGGTTGGGTACATGTGTCATTTTGTTATTGGTCGGGGGCACTTAAGTGCAACAAAATTTAAAGATTGGGTACTAAAGTGTAAAAATTTAAAGGTTGGGTACTAAAGTGCAAAACACCCCAAACGTTGGGGTGCAAAAAAAAGTTTAGTTTAACCCTATAAATTTATATAGAATTCTACATAAAACATTTATCACGTATAAATCATAAAAATAGAAAATATCATCGTATTTATATCAGTGCTAACAAAACTCTTATCCATTACTCGGATCCCTGTATGATTGTAATTGCATTTATATCCCTACAAACAAAACTCTTTGTAGATTATTCGGATCTATTTGGCGACAATGTATACCTTTTTCAGAACAAGACATGGTTAGTTACTTAGGAGAGCGTTTGGTAGCCTTGTGGCCTTAATTTTAGTTAGTAATTTTCGGGCTTATTAGTGGATATTAGCTACCATAGAGTCAATTTAATTTTCTGTTTGGTTGCATATTGCTGTGCAAATGGCAGGTAGTATGGCCCACTTAATTTATTGTTTGGTAAGCTTTATTTGTAATATTAATCTGCGAATTTCCCATTCTGCCCTATAGTAAAACTAAAAGGGGGGCAAATCCCTAAATTGACATTAGAATTGTGCTGAGAAGGTTAGTCCACAGTTTTGCCTATTACGGAGGCTTCTTCCATTTTCTTTTCTGCTTGAGAAATTCTCGGCCGGTGCACACCTCTGACTCTATTGCACCTACCCTCAATTGACTGGAGGTGGTTTCCGGCGTTGATTGCTGTCGGAGGAAGGGCTGTTGCCTAGATCTGAATTTTTGGGGAAGAGAGGAAGAATAGCTGGTGGTTGGTTGCTCAGCATGAATTGGCGGCGGAGCTAGGAACGCCGATGGGAAATGGCCGCGGGCGAAGGGAATGTCAGCCGGGGGGGGGGGGGGGGGGGGGGGGGAGAGGAAAGCAACGAAAGGGTAGAGAAAGGGGAGTGACGGAGAGAGAGATGAGGAAAAGAAGGTGGTCTGTGGTTCCCGTCTCAGGCGAGCGGTGGTGCCGCCGTGAAGGGCGGCGCTGGTGGGTGGTGGTCGCCGAGAAGGTATGATGCACCCTAAAACGTTGACACTGGAAAATTTCTTAATTTGTAAATTTATTTTTTTTTGTTTTTTTGTTTTTTTGTTTTTTGGGTTGGAAATCTTAAATCGTAAAGATGAGATTATGTGGAGGGGGCAACTTCTGGCAACTAAAATATGTACAGTGGAATGGCAAGACTCAATGCAACTTAATAACACCTAAATTGGGATATGAGAGTTGGACCTTAATGTGTGAACAGTGAGGGCTTTTGCCGGGCCAGATATTAAAGCCACTCAGCCCGTAAACGCTAATGTGCGTTACCAAACAGAATATTAACGATGCTTACTCATACCAATGTGGGTTAATGTATGCTACCAAACGCTTTCTAGATATATAATAATTAATACATTAAGTACCAAGCCAATACTTCCAACTTTTGATGGGCAACAAGTATAAAAGACAATTTTACAATTTTTAAATAGTAGCAAAAATTTAAACCTTCATACTTTATAATATAGTTTTATTTATTTTCTAGCTTCCATCCCTTCAAATGGCAAGCAAGTATTGTGCCCATTTATAATGGACCGACACTTTTAAAAATATTATTTTATTGTATCGTATTGCGTCGGATACTCGTGTCGACATCGGACACCATATTCGACACTGTTCACGTGGAAAATTTAAAAAAAAAATCCGTGTCTTCATATCCGTATCGTATCATCGAGTCCATATCTCTACATCATAGGTGCGTATCTTTTATTCAAGACTATAATTGAAAGATCAAAAGAAAAAGGTACTATATTATATACATGTTTACATTCAAAGACAAGTTTGATGAAACTTGATTGGCAATAGTACATAATATATATCCAAATTACCGGCAATAGCCTGTTACTAATTAAGGTGACTTCTAAGACCAAAAGAGAAAATTGCTCCTCAATGTGGTTCGGTCCCACACCACGAGAAACAATTACAATGCAAGACTATAAATTCTGTTACAAACTTTACAGGTAATTACTTTAGATCTTTGTATCTAACTAAAACAATTTCTTTTGGTAATTTGATGGAAGACCTAAAGGTGCTTATTCTCCTACATTACCTGCTAATTCGAATTTGGTTCGGCCAAAAACAAACTAATTACTTGACAAGTGTATTAAGTACCAATACTTGTCGTTTGGTTAGTTACTCTTTCTAAAGTGTGTATGAAAATTATGACAAGTGCAATTCACTCGTCCGTGTTTGGCTGAACCAAAGTTGAGCCGGAGTTTTTCTGTTCAGGAGGCAATCCTGCGTCCCGAACTCGTATCTGACATAGCTTTCTTGTAAAAATCCGATCGGCTGCGGTGATAGTCGATCCCCACGCATAGTTGCCTTATGGCCTCCCTTTTCTGCTCTTCAAATCCCAGCATTGCATCTTCTTTCTCTTTTAACTTTTTCTCCAATTCCCTGACTTTGTTCTCCGACTTCCAGACTTTTTCCCTGAAAACCAGCGTCTCTTTCTCCTTATCATCAAGCTGTTGTAACAGGAAGTCTACCTCTTCTCTCACGTGAAACAATGCCATGTTCTTCCTCGTAGCCCAATTCTTCGCAAATTTCAGCTCACACGACGACTTTGAAATCCTGTTCAGGAAATGATCCGTGCACTCCTCGAATTTCAAGGCAACCGAATCGAGCGAAGAGAGTACCTCATTTGCTGTGTGTGCAATATCTTTTACATTCTTGAATCCCATTTCAGTTTTTGCAGCTTTTGCTTTTAAATCCTTGTTTTCCCGCATGCAAGTCTCTTTAGCATTGATGCACCACTCTTCCGTATCTGCTTGCTGCTGCTCGGCCACCCTGATCCTACGGCTTAGGATTCTGTATTTATCTTCAAACTCTTTTCTGAACCCTGTAGCCATTTCTTCGACCTTTCTTTCCACAAGATGAAGACTTGATTTCGAACATTGCAACTCACTTTGAGCTTTTTCGTTTTCTTTTTTCAGCTTTTTGACAACGTCCTCCAGATCAATGAGAGATTTCATTTGACGTGCTATCTTGTTTGTTAACTCGGCGTTTTCAGCAACCATCTCGGATTTGCTTAGCGAAGACTTGTCTTTCTCTTTCTCAAGTTCCAGTTGTGCAGCTTCCAGCTCTTTTTGCATGCTTTCCAACTTTTTGTTAAGATTTTTAATCTCCTCTGCTAAGGATGTGTTCTGCATTGACAATTTGTTTTTAGAAGCCTTGAATTTATTTTGCTCGGTTAACAGTTCGCTTTCCTTTGCACCAAGAGAAGTCTGAAGTTCAGAAATTTTTCGTTGAAGCTTCTGCTTTTCTGCGTTTAGTTGAGAAGTTTCGTCGTTTGTTACCTTCAGTTCCTCTTCAAGTTCACTCTTCCTGCTGCGTAAGGATTGAATCTGTTGTTCCATATCATTTATCTCTACTTTAAGCCCTTCCTTCTCTTCTGATGTTCTCTTCACATTTTGAGTTAATTCATCTCTCAGAGCTTCTATCCTAAGCAGACAATCTGATGTTTCTTCGGATTTTCTTGTGATTTCCGACTCCAATTCAGCCTTTTGATTATTTACTGAGATGAATTCGTTTTGAAGAGATGTAAGTTGTTCCTTTAGGCTCATCACCTCAGATGACCATTTCTCGGTTTCGCCCGACAGTTTTACTTCTAATTCACTTTTCTGAATCTTCAAAGTATTCAATTCAATCTGCATTGTATCCGCCTTGGTCTTAAGGTCTGAAATTCTAGACAAGTTCTGCTGCTCATTATCCTCGTACTGTTTTCTCTTACTTTCATTGTCTTTGCAAGTAATGTCAAGTTTCGACATCTCAGCTTCGAGCTTCGATACTTTCTCTTTCAATTGTGTTTTCTCTTTGGAGATTGTGGATATATCAGATTTTAAGCTTGCAACTTGTCCCTCTAAATCTTTTATCTGCTCCAACTTCTGGTTCATCTTTTCCATCTCGTCCTCTCCTTGAATTCTTACCACCTTAATGATTTCGCTGAAATCTGGAGTTCCATCTGCCAGTAAATCAACATTGGTGGATTTCTTTACTTCAGTTGAAGCTGTTAGTTTATCTTTGAGGATTATGCCTTCTATGTCTGAAGATTCTTCTTCTGCTTTCGGGATACGATCTCTTTTGGAGACTTTTGGTGCCTTGTTCGTCGTTTTGGTTTTCTCAGGCTTCGCTTCGGTTGGAGAATGATAATCTGAATCTGAGCTATAAGTATAATAATGATCATCATCATAATCTCCATCGCTTAGATTGTTCTTAACCTTGTCTCTTAAATCTTCATATAGAGAGTAGATTGAGTCATACTGCTTCTGGAAATCTTCAATGAGATGAATGGTTTCGGACTTTATTCTATTGTTCTTTTCCTTATTGTTGCCGTGGTTTATGTTTTTGTTGAGCTTTAGAACTCTTTTCACTTCGTTCTCAGTTTCTGCAGAAAATGAGGAAAGTTAGTTTCTTGCATGTATAATGTATATTTACAAGCAATTTTGTTTAGGTTATTACACCAAAGTATCAAAAGTTTTGATCTAATTACACAAACTTCCCCTCATGTTTGAAAACTACGAAAACTTCCCTTGTCAAAGGATATACATCATAGGCCATTGATGAATTTTGATGATATCATCTCCAATTCATAATGAATCGACCTTTAAACTTATTATCCAATGTTTGAATATAAGTTCATGCCTATAACAACAAGCTTGCATTAGAACAAATAAACCGCATGGCATGTTAGGGGAAGTTTTTGTAATTTCTCAAACCTCAGGAACCTCGTAAAACTCAGGGAATGTCAGCGTAATTATCCCTTTTGTTAAAAGAGAAGAAACTCATTCAAGATACATTAAAATTTTATAATTGCATCGTTAGATGATGTGTAATCCTCGATGGAAGATGGTACAAGATGCAGAAAATTTTTCTGTTTTCAATTAAACAGTTATTAGGACATTGTATATTGTAATCATTTTCTTCATTACCTATCCTCCAATAAAATTTGAAAGATGCAAATTGTTTTACCTGTTTTGGTCCATTTGAGCTGTTCTTCTTTGTCAGGATCAAGATGATGGGCAAACGACTTGAATGATCCATCCCATTGATACCTTGTCATCTCTGTCCTGGAAAATTTTCAGGGAATAATTCGCCTGGAAGTGAAGATATCTACAGCACTCTTTCCCTCTCTATCCTTCTCTCAAGTCTCAACCCCACAACAAATGCAGGAATCTGCATGCAACATCAATGCAGATAACAATTGATGTTGGGTTTTGAAATTCTTGATTTATTATAATTATGATGATCTCCTAAAAGATGTACGTATTTATACGTATACTTGCATGCATTTGATTTGAAAAGAAAGAGGAAACACAAATTTGCATATAAGATTGAAACATTACAACATGAAAGCATGTTATTACCAGGAATTTTGAGAGAGGAGAATGTCGATCCGAGGAGAAGACGAATCCCAGAAAGGGATAAGGGAAAGAAGAGAGAAAATATCTGGGAATTGTTTTCTGATATGATCCTGAAAATGGATGATCCCCGTATTTATATAGCACCGTTAATCCGTTGAGATTGGATGATGAAAACGTTTAGGTCAATCGAGCTTGGTCGAACTTGTTTTGCATTTGTCGTGTTATTGACTATCTTTTAGAAAAATTGACCGATTATATCCTAAGTTGAATATCACGTGACGAATGATTGGTTGGTTTAATTAAATCCGATTTTAGCTAAATCTTCCGAAGGAATGTATCTCAATGCATTATTTATTGAATTGCATTTTGGTCCATTTTAGATAGAGGCATAGGGCCCTTTTAATTTAGTCACATCCTTTATATGATTTTTAATATTTTATGACCCCAATTATTTCAAAATTAGGCACAGCTGCATATGATTTTTGTTCGATTTGATATATTGGATTTTCTACAATTGCATAATTACAACTCATGTCTATTTAAATGGAAATATTAGAAACTCCATCCTTAAAAGTTTCAGAAATTACAAATTGCTTGGTTTAGTTGATGAGTAAATTATCCGTTTTACCTGCAACTTATTTTTCTAAAAAAAAAAAAGAAAAAAAGATATTTATTTCTTAAATATTCAAATTAAATTCAATTTTACAATTACTTTAACATTAAATTATTATTTTTAACTATTTTAATTTTAATTTTTAAAATTTTAAATTAAGGATATTGATGCGTTCTAGCCCAAACCCTTAATGATTAATCCTTCTTCCTCAAGGATCTTACCGAAGTAAGCCAGAGTTTAGGAGAGATCAATCAAGAGATCAGACCAAAAAGTTTAGATCGTCATATCTCAAGGGTTGTTTATATAGAATATCGGACTTGTTGTTCTTATCGTTTAGTTATTCACGTTTCATGAAGATTATCATGATTGGAGTTATCCGATCCGAGTTGTTATGATCCTGCATAATTCCTTTATCTCTATCTCGCCTTATGGGTTGAGTCTTGGGTTTGATTGTGTTGGGTTGAACCTTGGGTTTTAGGGTATGTCCCCAACACTACTCCACCCCCACCCCCCCACCCCCCCTCTTAGTCCACTGTGTTCGTAGAACAGAGGGGATTGATAGAAGGTTCAACCCAATAACTCGTTACCACTTTCTTAAGCTCGGCACCAGGTCCATGTTTGATGCAACTCTGCTCCTTCCATCAATATCATGTTCGTCTGTCAATGATAAGTTCAAATTATATATCATAAACTCAAATCAATCAAAGATTCTACAGCTCTTTCCGTAAAAATTTGAATATCATTGTTCTGCTGGCATTTTTCAGATTTCTTGTCAATCAAAGTTTAGTTTCCATTTTTCTTGTTCGACACATATCAAAATACAATCTCTAATGCTTGCCCTAACGGGTTGGGATCAAAACAAATACTTGTCCTATGGGTCGGCATCCAAACAAATACTTGCCCTAAAATGTCGAGATCTGAAGTATTACTTGCCCTAGAGATTGGGATCCGAAGCATACTTCCCCTAACTGTTCGGGATCCGAAGTAAGTGTTTGACCTAGCCAATTGGGATCTGAAGTAAGTGTTTGCCCTAGCCGATCGGGATCCGAATCATAGCTTATCAAACTAAATAACTTTATTTATTTATTTATCGACAAACTCGAGCAGAAATCAATTTCACACATCCGAATATAATTTTGTTTTTTTTTTTCAACAATTACAATTTCAAGCAAAAAAAAACTCATGTTTTTATTCAAAGGATCCGAACACGTAAATCATGTAAGATAATTCGCGAGGTATAAATCAATAAATAACTTATCTTTCTGTAGTTGTACCATCTTCGAGATTTCTATGTTGAGTTCGTTGAGCTATCGAACCATTTCAAAAATACCATGTACTCTGTTCCACTTCTTTGAACATCTTCATATTGTCTAGATTTGAGCGAATACAAGATGTTCAGAGTTGTGATGCACTGAATCTTAATTGTTTATTGTCGTTTTCATATTTGCTGAGGTCAAAACGCATAACTTGTCCATCATATCCCGAACAGAGTTGAAGTAAAATCGAATGACTTCCCTCGCTTGGAGGCCAATCTAGTCGCCTTTCACTTCTTATACAATCTCGGAGGACTCCAATATTATAATCAAGCATGGCTTATCTTCTCCGAGAGAAGTAACGCCAGGCCGAGCTTCGGGAGCCCTGTTGCACATTGCTCATAATTCCACCTCCGAGTGTCTTCTCGATCTAAAGTTACTGCAGCTCACGAATCCAATTTTAATAGCAAAAGGGATTAATCGTCATGTCCTGTTCAACCACTGATTGAAGACGAATTGAGAAAACTTGAGATTGTTGAGTCCGTCGGCGAGAACACACGCTTATCGCAACCCCAACGACTGCTCGCAGACCTTGTACACCCAGGTTAATGTGGCCGATTGGAGGCTGACGCAGAGAAACGCAACCAATAAAAAGATTGTAATGTGGAAAACGCACATAAAGCATGCTAATGATTTAATTATGTTCGCAAGATAATAACAAATTTAAAGTACAAGATCAGGAACATTCCTAACTAGATTTTAACTTGATATTTAAATCAAAATGCAAGGCCATGCCTGCTCGCATAACCCCTTTAAACATAAGGGAGGATAGTTTACAAGAGTATAAAGTTCCAGAATTGTTAAATATTGTTTGAATTCGAACTAAGAGGAAAACACAGGGTATTCTTTGCACGCATCACATAAACGAACAAAATACATAGATAAGGGAAATCCTATTTTTTTTAAAAAAATTTCATATACGTGAATATATCTTCGATAATTAAAAAAACTTATCTTGACTATCACTACAAGAAAACAGCCGAAATCCGAGGGAAATTTCCGAGGGATTTCCGAGGGAATTCCGAGGGAATTCGCCAAATCAATTTCCGAGGGAAAATTCCCTCGGAAATCCCTCGTAAATATTAGCGCCAACGTTAGCCGCCAAGTTTTCCGAGGGATTTCCGAGGGAAAATTCCCTCGGAAAATTAAAATTTAATTAAATTTTAAATTAGAACTAGTTTCCGAGGGAATTTCCGAGGGAATTTTCCCTCGGAAAATAAAAAATTGTTAATTTTTAAACTAAAATTAGTTTCCGAGGGAATTTCCGAGGGAAAATTCCCTCGGAAAATTAAAATTTAATTAATTTTTAAATTAGAACTAGTTTCCGAGGGAATTTCCGAGGGAATTTTCCCTCGGAAAATAAAAAATTATTAATTTTTAAACTAAAATTAGTTTCCGAGGGAAAATTCCCTCGGAAAATTAAAATTTAATGAATTTTTTAATTAGAACTAGTTTCCGAAATAAAAAATTATTAATTTTTAAACTAAAATTAGTTTACGAGGGAATTTCCGAGGAATACATAAATAGTTTTTAAATTGAAACTATTGTCCGAGGGATTTCCGAGGGAATTATTCCCTCGGAAATGTTCTAATATTAATTTTTGAATTTTCCGAGGGAATTTTTCCTCGGAAATTTCCTCGGAAAATAAAAAATATTAATTTTTAAACTAAAATTAGTGAATGATAATTAAAGAATTATTATAATTTATTAATTTTAACTATAGTCAATGATAATTATATGTATTATTAGTGAATTAAATAAGGTAATGATAGGTATTAAATTAGTAATTTCTAGTTATACATATATATGTCATTAAACTTTCAATAAGTATTTCCAACAATATCATTGTAGATGCTCATGTTCATTTAAATGGAAATCGAATTTTGTATTCAAATATTTGAGCGACATCAATTTTCTCTTATTTAATTCATTTATAAACCAAACATTGCGTTATTCAATTGAATTTTTAAAAGAACGATTTTTTCTCATTCTTTTTTTTTTTTTTATTTATCCTAATTTCCGAGGGAATTCCGAGGGAAAGTAGAAATTCCCTCGGAAATCCCTCGGAATTTCCATAACTTTTTTTTTAAAATTGAACATTATGTAACGATTTGTTTAATTTAATTGCAATCCATGATAATTATATGCATTATTAGTAGATTTGGTAAGCTATGGTAGTTATTATATTAATAATTGGTAATTATACATATGTAATTAAACTTTGGATAAGTATTTCGAACGATATGAATGTAGAAGTCGTATTCTTTTCAAGTTAAATTGAATTTTTACTTCATATATAATATATATTTGTGTGACATTGATTTTTTTTATTTATTTCATTAATAAATAAAATTTCATGTTATTAAATTGAAATTTTAAAGTGTGATTTTCTTTTTTTTTATATTTTATTTTATGAAAATTCCGAGGGATTTCCGAGGGAATTTCTACTTTCCCTCGGAAATCCCTCGGAATTTGACATAACTATTTTTTAAATTGAACATTATGTAACGATTTGTTGAATTTAATTACAATCCATGATAATTATATGCATTATTAGTAAATTTGATAAGCTATGGTAGCTATTATATTAATAATTGGTAATTATACATATGTAATTAAACTTTGGATAAGTATTTCGAACGATATGAATGTAGAAGTTGTGTTCTTTTCAAGTGAAATCGAATTTTTACTTCATATATAATATATATTTGTGTGACATTGATTTTTTATTTATTTATTTCATTAATAAATAAAATTTCATGTTATTAAATTTAAATTTTAAAGTGTGATTTTCTTTTTTTTATATTTTATTTTATGAAAATTCCGAGGGAATTCCGAGGGATTTCCGAGGGAGTTTCTACTTTCCCTCGGAAATCCCTCGGAATTTGGCATAACTATTTTTAAAATTGAACATTATGTAACGATTTGTTGAATTTAATTACAATCCATGATAATTATATACATTATTAGTAAATTTGATAAGCTATGGTAGTTATTATATTAATAATTGGTAATTATACATATGTAATTAAACTTTGGATAAGTATTTCGAACGATATGAATGTAGAAGTCGTGTTCTTTTCAAGTGAAATCGAATTTTTACTTCATATATAATATATATTTGTGTGACATTGATTTTTTTTTATTTATTTCATTAATAAATAAAATTTCATGTTATTAAATTGAAATTTTAAAGTGTGATTTTCTTTTTTTTATATTTTATTTTATGAAAATTCTGAGGGAATTCCGAGGGATTTCCGAGGGAATTTCTACTTTCCCTCGGAAATCCCTCGGAATTCCCTCGGAATTTGACATAACTATTTTTAAAATTGAACATTATGTAACGATTTGTTGAATTTAATTACAATCCATGATAATTATATGCATTATTAGTAAATTTGATAAGCTATGGTAGTTATTATATTAATAATTGGTAATTATACATATGTAATTAAACTTTGGATAAGTATTTCGAACGATATGAATGTAGAAGTCGTGTTCTTTTCAAGTGAAATCGAATTTTTACTTCATATATAATATATATTTGTGTGACATTGATTTTTTTTTATTTATTTCATTAATAAATAAAATTTTCACGTTATTAAATTGAAATTTTAAAGTGTGATTTTCTTTTTTTTATATTTTATTTTATGAAAAATTCCCTCCAATTTTATATACAACAATACTATTTTCAATATATATTTTTTAAAATTAAGCACTACATAATAATGTGTTGAGTTTAAATACAATCCATGACAATTATATGTATAATTAGTGAATAAAGTAAGATAATTTTAGTTATTAAATGAGTGAATTGATGGTTATACATATGTAATCAAACATTCGGTAGGTATTTCGGACGATAACATAACGTTAAGGACATTCGTTTTATTTTAAATTGAAATCGAATTTCGTTTTCACATATTTTTGGAAGAAAATTTTTTCTTATTTAATTAACTAACAAAGAAAATATCATGTTATTAAAAACAACATAGTTTTGATATCTTTTAATACAAAATATAATAAAATCTTAAATAATATCTTATAAAAATTTAAAATTAATTTATTTTAATTTCCCTCCAATTTATTTCATTTTCCCTCAATTATTTCCCCCAATTTATTTCAATTTTCCCCAATTACTCCCTCGCCACCCAATTCCACTATCCCTTCTCTCCTTCCATTTGGGAAACCGCTGCTTTTCTCCAGCAGCTCTACCGCCTCTGCTCCTCCACGCTTCAGGGTTTCGCGCTTTTCTCCAGCAGCTCTACCGCCGTTCGTGACAGTCGCCGCCGCTCTCTATCGTTCAGGTGAGGGTTCCGAATGAAAAACCCCTTTTCCTCTTCTTTATTTCATTTTTTCCGATTCTCCATTTTGAGGAAATGGTGAATGCTAATGGAAGGGAGAAGAGTAGCGCCGATAGCCCATCTGAGGTTGAGGACACGGAGGCGGCGCAGGTTAGCATGGCCGATCAGGATGGTGGCCATGGCGGGGAGTATATGGGCCAGTCGCCACCTCCTAGCCCTAGGGCTTCTCAATCGCCTTTGATGTTTAGACCTCAGGTCAGTTCTGTTGGTGATTTCTGTTTCTAATTCGCTTTGTTTGTAATTTGTATGCGTTAACGATTTCTTCTTTGTTTGGGTTGTGCTGTTTGGAATTTGGGATCTTTTGTTCGAATTGAGTTGATTTTATGGTGATGGGTTCTATTGAACTGTTGTATCATTTGGTTCTATTTGTTGATTCTGTTGATGAAATGGGATGAGAATGAAGACTTTAGAGAGTTCAGGGCGATCTAAGTACTATGCTCTAAGTTTTGTTTTCAAGCTCTGTTTACTGCATTGGTTTGGTTGTTTCTGTGTGTTAAGAGTTCAAGATTGGATTTTTGGTGAAGAATTTTTGTTTGAGTTGAGTGTAATTTCTGTGAATGTGGATTCTTATCTATAGGAAGGTTTTGAGAGAATCTGCGTCAGGAGCAAGGGATGCAGAAAGGGTGAAACTGAAACTAGAAATAGAAGTTGAGGTAATTACTTTATTTGAGCTTTAGTGTTGCTGAAGAATAAGCTTCATATGATCATTTAATTCTGAATTGGCAATTTTGGATTTTCTTCTGCATTAACTCTGAACCGGCTGTAATTTATTAATTATACGCTGTCCTTTATTTGTTTTATTTTCAAAAGTTAACCAGCTGCATTTCGAAAACTTATGCCGGCATTCGAAGTCGAGGAAAATGGTGACAGCTGAGTATGGATTTTTCATCCTTGTTGCAGTTATTTATTTACTTCTGTCTTTTCTCTTATGCAGCAAACAGGAATATCATGACAATTTTGCAAATTGATATCGATGCAAGTCCTTGACTGATTGAAGAATACAAGGTATAATATGGATTACCGGTGTTGATCTTGTTCCAAAGTGGACAGGAAGTTGCAGACTCTCAGCTATGATCTAATCTATACATATAACTAAGGTATATATGCAGCCACAGCACTTTTACAATAATAACATTAATATAGAAAGATCGATAGATAGATTAACATTATCAATTCTCCAATATCACAGAAAACTTATTTATCGTGATCTATTTATATAATTCCAGTAGTGCAAAATCCAGCTGCTTCTGCAAGAATCCTGAATTCTGCCTGCTTTCTTTCTTTTCCTCCAGGGTTCATGTTCATCATCATCAAATCAAGTTGCAGTTTACTTCTGACATCAGTTGTTCTTTCAGGTACGTCTGGAACGACTAATTCTACTATGATTACCTTCCCATGATCCGGTAATGCCTGGAGTCCTGAAATATATGGTTGTTGTAGTGCTTAATTCCACGAAGATGAAGAAGGGGTTCAGCCCACCACTCTTCGCGAGGTTTCTCTTCTCAGAATGCTCTCGAGAAAACCCCATATAGTTAAGTATAATTCCTTCCCCATTTTCGATTTTTTTTTAGGATTTGATTGAGATCGAATTTGGCATATTATATAATCAATTCTTCTATGGGTTTTGGTGGAATTATGGGGTGTTTCGTTATCAGATTGATGGATGTGAAGCTAGGCCAGAATAAGGAACGCAAGACAGTTCTTTGCTTGCTATTCGAGTACATGGATATTGAACTCAAGAAGTACATTCGCAGCTTGGCCCAAAAGGGAAAAACATCCCACCTCAAATTGTCAAGGTAATAAAAGTTTGCTTTCTTGCATCATTTGATTTAATCATATTCCTTTGGTATGTGTTTTTAAAAAATAGTGTACTTGACATGGTATGATGGTATGATGGTACTATAGTTGTATTTTTGTGGAGACATTTCAGTTTGTAATGGCACTAGGGCTGTCAATGGGGCGGATTTTAATCCGAATCCGATCCGATTTTTAACATATTCGTCTGATAAGAAAATCCGATGGATCATACCCGATTATAAATATTCGATATTCGAAATAAATGGAGCGAATATGGAATTAAGGAATCCGATCCGTTAAAGATCCGAATCCGATATTTTATTAAATTATTTTTTTATAAATAAAAATTCCTAATATAAACAATTAAAATTATAAGTTCAATATATATCATCATATTCAATAATATACCTTTCACTATTTATTTTAAATATATCATCATCTTTTGTTAATAACTTCAAATTAACATATTTTAGATGAATATAAATATATAATATAGAGATTTAGGAGTTCTTAACATATCTTTTCCGTTTATCAAAATTAAAACTTCAACAAATATATTGTTGTATTTAATAATAAATCTTTCACTACTTATTTTACAAAAATATATCATCTTTTATTAATATTTGTAAGTTAACATATTTCAAATAAATATAGATATAGTGTTTGCAATTGTGTATATTACTATGTACGGTTAGAAAATATTTGTTTTCTTGGTTTATTGTTTAGTTAGATTTAATATGATCATGTTAAAATTTTATTAAATACCCTATTCAATTTGTTTACCATAATAGATTATCCTAATTAATTAAAAAACCATTTTTGGAGTTGTTAAATAGCATAATGTATTCATAAGTTTTCTTAGATTTTTGTCAATAGGGGTTGGTCGAAGTGGTTAATGGGTTCATTCTCTAGGATAAAGTCTCGAGTTCGGATCCCATTAGAGTGTGTGTGAATTTAAAATACGGCTTTTGCAATATTTTAGTAAATATAAATATTAATGTGTTAAATACCAAAACTAATACACCCATTTTTAATAAAGTAAGTTGTCTCTTAATGTTTTTGTGAATGGGGTGTCATTGTGTCTATATATGTCTATAAATGTACATTTTAAAAATATATTATAATATGAAAATTATATATAACGCTTCAGTTAAATGTTATAAATAATGATTTTTTAACATTTGAATTATTGTGTATTTTATAAACGTCATCTAATCAAATGTTTATATTTGCGACATATAATCATCTAATCAAAATGATAATTTCATAAATTTTTACATGATGTAATATTTATTTTATAGGTAATAAATGAAATATAACCCATGAGATATATAATGTAGACTTATTTTATGTTACATCTATATATATGCATTAAAATTTTCTTTTTTGAGTAAAATATATATATATGCATTAATGCATATCCGAATATTAACATATTCGGTAGATAAAAAAAATTCGATGGATTATATCTAATTATAAATATTCGTTATTTGAAATAAATGAAGCGAACATAATATTAAAGAATTCGATCCGTTAAGGATATGAATCCAATAATTTTATTAAATTAATTATTTTAATATATATATATATATATATACACACATTAGATTTTTATCTTAAGTCTAACATAAAAAATCCCTCCAATTAAAATAATATATAAAAATATATACATGTACACACATTTTTTTAATTGTTAATCAACACACAGGTGAGGGCATTCAGAGAATTAAAATTGCTCCCATTTTCCATCATCCTCAAATCCAAAGCTTGACGCCACCACCCTCCCGTTGAACTGCGCTACCAGCCACCGGCCACCGCCATCTTCCAGCCTCCATGCCACGCCGCCACCGCCCACCACACTCCCAAGCCCAGCTGCACGTCGCCACCCACGGCCGACGACCCCTCCACCACCAGCCAAGTAATCTCTGCCACAGATCTGAGTTCCCGGCTAGCGCTTTGATCTTCCTTAGTATCTCTTTCCTTCCCTTCTCCTATTCTGCTTTAAAGAATTTCTCTTAGATCTGATATCATTGTTCTGGTTTAAAATTTTTTCTCAGATGTCGTCTTCGCTTCTTCTCTGTGTTAGAGAGTTTTTCTCAGATCTGATACCATCTCAGCGGGTCGGATTTTCTTTTCGGATTATCCGATCCGATATATTCCAAATTCAATTTAGATGAATCCGAATCCTATAGGATCCGGATTCGGATTCGGTTACTCGATTTCCTTGTCGGATTCGGATTCGGAATCTTCAAATCCGATCCGAATCCGACCCGTTGACAGCCCTAAATGGCACTCATTATCAATCCTGTATTACTTTGCTTGTCCAACGTTTTAGCATTTTTATTAATCTGAAACTTTTACATGACCTTTGTATATATGTAGAAATTTTTGCATGACCTTGGTTTTTTTTTTTTGGCAGGAATTCAAGTCCTGTCTCTTCAATTCAAGAAGCAGAGGATTTGTATGCTCTCATTGATAAAAATTTTCAGAGGATCAACAATTAAGATGATGAAGACAACCAAGTGTAATCATATGTTTGTTGTCAAGACAACTTTTGGATTTGTATGTGGATTATTTTGTTATTTCTATGAATAATCTTAGTTTTTGTAAGAATTACAACCTTTTGCTTTGACGTTTGTGTAATTGACATTGTTTATTTAATAAATTTATATTTTCAGATGTGATATATAGTTATTTTTGCATTATAAATATATAATTTTTCACAATAGGTACAATAATTATCATAAATATTTATAGAATTTCAATTTAAAAAATAAAATTTCACAAAATGAAAGGCTAGATTCCGAGGGAAAAATCCCTCAGAATTCCCTCGGAAGTTAAAATTTGTAAAAGTAAAAAAGAGAATTCCGAGGGATTTTCCCTCGGAATTCCCTCGGAAGGAACAAAATTCACTAAAATAAAAAACAAGATTCCGAGGGAAAAATCCCTCGGAAATTCCGAGGGAATGCATTACCGATGGAATTCCAAGGGAAATAAATATTGAGATTTTCCCTCGGAATTTCCTCGGAAAATTTTTCCTCGGAACCAATTCCGAGGAGGGTTTTTCCGAGGGAATGATTTCCCTCGGAATTCCCTCGGAAATTTCCCTCAGAAATTGCCTGTTTTCTTGTAGTGTATGCGGTGCTCAAATCATTGTTTTTTTTTTTTTTTGGTCGACGTGCTCAAATCATTGTTGATTTGAGCAAACTGGAGGCACCCATAATTTCCAAAAAATTTCATAATTTTCTTCGATCGGTTTCCACGATTGATTTTCCAATGGTTCTCACAAATTGCATTGTTTTCGGAGGCAAGCAACAAGTCTATGATATCATACTCCAACTGAAGAATTGGATTGGAGCTTGCACGACAACTGTGGATCTTGAGAGATTAAAGACATCAAGACCAAGCTACTGCAATTTCTAGGTGGCCGACTTCCAGCCATGATAGAAGAAGAACAAATTCGTGAGGAACAAATTCGTTCCCACAGACGGCGCCAATGATGCGTTCTAGCCCAAACCCTTAATGATTAATCCTCCTTCCTCAAGGATCTTACCGAAGTAAGCCAGAGTTTAGGAGAGATCAATCAAGAGATCAAACCAAAAGGCTTAGATCGTCATATCTCAAAGATCGTTTATATAGAATATCGGACTTGTTGTTCTTATCGTTTAGTTATTCACGTTTCATGAAGATTATCATGATTTGAGTTATCCGATCCAAGTTGTTACGATCATGCAGAATTCCTTTATCTCTATCTCGCCTTATGGGTTGAGTCTTGGGCTTGATTGTGTTGGGTTGAACCTTGGGCTTTAGGGTATGTCCCCAACCGATATAAAGGTCATTTTGTAAATTAATTGATCTAAATTCCAAAGATATGCAGTTATATGTAATTTTCATAACTCATAAAAGTAGATTTTGTAATATTTCCATTTAAATGAGTATGAGTTGTAATTATACAATCTCGTAGATGGTACAGAGGTTAAAAAGAAAACTTTATGTATATATTCAAATGTAAAAACCCGCATTAAACGTGCCCATGCTATTAGTATGATTAGATTTTGAAAATTATATTGTACTCCTATTGTTGTACAAATAATTAAAAGATATTTGATAATTTAAGTACTCTAACGATTAGGGTTAGAATTTTGATCTTTTATTTTCCTATTCGAAAAATATAAAATAATGCTCATATATTAAATATATTCTTGCTGGTTTGTATTGTCTCTCTAATCTGTATCTACCAAACATAAGAATTATTTGCTTCCAATTTTTTATTTTTCAACTCGTTTATCTTATTATTAATAATATATATAGATTTGTTTCCAATTTTTTTTATCTTTCTACTCGTTTATATATTCTTTTTCCTTGGTATTTCTAACATTATACAACTAAAAACTTACCGCCAATCATATATAAATAGTCGTGGTATTATATTTTTGTGACACTTTAAAATTGGACATAGCTAAACAAACTTTTTAATAGAGGTATAAGCGCCCACATAAGTAGTTACTAGTTGTCCTAATACGTACGTAAATAACAAAGTTACACAAAGTAACGGAAACATTAATTCCACCTAAACTAATAACTATTGTCCCCCGTTACATTTTTCTTTTTATAACACACATCCACCCAAATTGGTAAGACGGATTCCAACCTAGAATCATTATCTTTAAGAAAGAACTCTTAACCATTTGAATCAAACTCCCCCGTAGGCACCCTCCCCCTAATCCCATTACATTTCTTTTCCAGAACTTATTATTTCACTTTTTTTATTGAAAAACAAAACAAGAGAAGAGAATGAACTATCGACAATCATGTTCGCAATAGCAGAGATTTTGTGAACGAATAGTATCACAATACCCCCTCGGGTTAAGGGTAATAATTGTCAGTTCAAATTTTTTGCAACGAACATCGCACCATTGGGCGGCGCAGACACCCTGGGGGCCGCACACCTTCTCGCCGCACCCACCGATGCCCGTCGCGCACTTGCCGTTCACGATATGCACCATCCTCCCAGCTGCATTGTGCATCAATACCATATATAACTCAGTCATCAAGAATATTCATATAGTCGTAAAGGTGAAAACTGTGAACAATTGAAACCTCATTTCTGTAAAGTGGTTTAGTACAATGAATAATTTTATCATCCCTTTAAGGAGGAGGAGAAGAAGAAGAAGTTGTTTATAGCTGCTTCAATTGAATAAAAACATTGAATTGTGCGATAAATATTAATGCAGAATTTTGGAATAGCTCATTACCTGAGGCGAAAACAAGTAGAAATACAATACAAAAGGAGGGATCAACGACCATAGACATTTTCTAGGAGAGAAGTGTGTGGTGTTTATGTTTCTACTCCTTAATTTCAATGTGATATATGGGTATTTATAGGACTTACAAGGCATCTAGGACCCTATAACTTTTTTATAATTTCAAATAGTATTGACAAGTTTTTTTTTTTTTTTTTTTTTTAACACGCATGCCAAGTGGCTAGAGGGATTCGAATCCGGATTATTGTTTTCGAGAAAGAATCATCAAACCACTTGGTAACCCCTATTGACATATTGACAAGTTAATTAGCCTTAATTCATTTTTATTATCTTTTTATATTTTATTTTCTTTCCATTAACTTTTTTTAATTTATACATAACTATACGCATATAAATAAACTTTATACATATCATCTATAATATTATATCGAATAATTCTAGCCCGAACCTGGTTGACAAAACCGGTATAATGAGGAGGCGATATTTTATACTTATCATATGGTGGTGGAAAATTTAATCTTCACAAATTAATAATAAATATAATAAAGTTATTAAAATTGATTGAGTCCTAATAAATCGGGTTTGTGTTAGAATTTTCCCTTATAACAGACCAATGGAGTAAAAATAACGTAACTTAGGGCCTCTCCATTAATTTGGACGGTCATAAGGAGAATTTATTAGTAAAATCTCTCAACATTTTTGTCTTAAGTGAGGTAAACACAAAGATTTAAATTTATTAGTATCTATTTTATCTTCATAAATAGATTATTGTTGAGTTATTAATTATGATATACGGACACAAATACAATCATACGAACATAATTATATAATATTTTTCTATTTAAATTTAATAGAGTGATAGACTTTCGACACGACACAACATTACAAATAATATTCATTGTTCATACCCATATTTTAACCCTTCTATTTACAACATAATTATAAATTCTCAATTTTCATTTTCAATTTATATATAGTTTGCACTTTATATTTATTAAATTTCTAAATACTAATTACTTATTAGAAAGGCTGATCCTCTGTTCTTAATATACTGGTTAATCTGATCCTCCTTCAAAAGGCTTGTGCTTGTCGAGCTTTTTACTTTTTCTAGCCTCAAACTCAAGCTTCTATCCAAAAAGCTGAGCTCATCGAACTTTTAATACTCTATTCAAGCTTATCTAAAAAATTCGAGTCTCTCTAGCTTATAATTCTTTTTACCATAAAACTCAAAACTTATATATCAATATACTTGAACTCGTCTAGGTTTTCGTGATTTCGTCCGAACCTAATTCAGTCAAATCAGTGTAAAGGGAGTATGAGTATTTTACATTTATTGTTTGATTGGTGAAAATTCTAGCCGGGTTAAGATTAGATTTTTCCAGACAATCAAGTGAAGTTTATTATGTTGCAAACAGACGGATGAAACACATATATAGTTGGCATGGTAGAGTATGAGCTTTGTTATAACAGAGTTACTACATTTATGATCTACAAGCGGAACAACTAAAGGCCTAAACTGATTACATTTCGGGAATCTTAATGTTACATTTTCATTCCATTTCGAATTGAACATATTTATGGATGAGAGCTTACATTTTGGTATGCAGAGACACCCACAACTACTTCTACATGTTGTACTTGAGTTACATGATTGCCTTGATTCGTTGTGGTTTCCCTACTATCTGTTTGCACTGAGCTCGACCTACCAAGTCTAGAACATCTTGAGCACGGGTTTAATGGTGATGACGTTGGAGATGGATGCCGTTGTGGCGTAGAACATGTCGTCGTGAACGTTCTTGATGGTGACGAAGCTGGAGAGAAAACAGGCCTTGTTTTCTTCGTCCTGGCCAGCGAACAGCTTGGTGACTCGCTTCGTAGTGTTTCTGTGAAACTAAAGGTTCTCGCTGGGGACGAAGCTGGGGAGAAAACGGACTTCGATTTCTTCATACGGGCCGGTGAACAGCTTAACGACTCTGTTCTTGATGCTTCTGAGTTTTTGAAGGTTCTTGCTGGTGAGGAGGCTGCAGAGAAAATGGACTTCTTTGCTTTCTTCTTTCGGGCTGATGGACAGCTTGATGACTCGCTTTCTGTTGCTTCCGAGTAACCCAAGTTTGAGAAAGCTCTTGATGGTGAAGCAGCTGGAGAGAAAACAGGCTTCGTTTTATTGCTGCGGGCTACAGAAGAACTTGATGCCTCGTCAGTATTCGTTGCTTCTGATGACTTTCGTAAGCTTTTGAAAGCTCTTGATGGTGAGGAAGCCAGAGAGAAAATGGGCACTTTTTTCGTAATTCTAGCTGGTGAAGACTTTGGCGACTCATCTTTCGTTGATCCCGAGTAACCGAAGCTTCCAAAAAGCCTCGACGGGGAGGCTGCAGGGGAGAAAATGGGCCTCATTTTCCTTGTCCTGGTCGATGAAGACTTTTCTGAGTCACTTCTTGCTGTTTCTGAATGAAAAAAATCGTTGATATCACAGTATTAGTCCTGGAAATGCTAGTTTCCCAGTGATTAGCTAAGAACCAAGCATAGAAAGGTCAATAAGAGAATACACAGAACTCTTACCTGAAACTTTTTTGGCCTTGATATCTTTCCATTTCCTGGAAAGCCAAGGTTTCTTCTTAGGGGTCTCAGGATTGTCCGACTTCTGATTGCTTACATCTATTGATTTTGTTTTGTCGTCGGAAGGTGGAAAGGAGACTGAATCCTCACTCGGATGGTTCTGCTTTTCTTCTTTTTCTGAAATCTCAGATAACTTCTTACTCTCTGTAGCTTGGGAAGGTGATGTTTTCCCCTCAGAACATGAGTCTGAAGACTCTGAGGAAGCTGCTTCATTTTCCACTATTGATCTTAATGACTGTTTCATCTCTAGAATCTCTGTATTTTCTTTGTTTTCGGCTATTGGGCTCAACGATTGTTTCTTCTCTTGAAACTCGGTATTTTCGTTGTTTTCAACTATTGGCCTTAACAACTGCCTTATCTCTTGAATCTCATTCTTTTCTGATCTCTCCTCCCACATTCTGGACAGTGGGGATTTACAGTTTTCAGGAGGTCTGGGACTGACTTGCTTACTATCCGATGCTTTCGATGCTATTACTAGCCTATCCGGAACCGGAATCGGAAATTTAGGAGATCTTTGATCCATAGACCATGCACTACTCATTTCTGGCGTTCCAACACTCATAGGTTTTTGATCAAAGGCGCTCGTAGCAATCGAATATCTCCCAGGACTCTCAGATCCGAATGACCTTCGCTGATGATGGAACTTAGGAGATCTTTGATCCATAGACCACATAGTACTTCTTTCTGGTGTTCCAACACTCATAGGCCTTCGGTCCGTTGCACCAGCAAAGGATGATGAAAATCTCGTTGGACTCTCGGACCCGATGGACCTTTGATCATACTTATAAAATTTTCTATGCGGGATTTCAGATATAACTGATCTTGAATCCATACCGACACCAGAGTTTCCATTGTCGATGATTTCCGAGCAAACCGACCTTCGTTCGCAGGGTACGAGGAAGAAATCATCCATTGCAGCTAATTGCTCCTCATCAAAAACAGATGCTGGAACTGATCCATCTTCCCATTTCTTGCCACTGATTTTTTCCTTCTCAACAACTTTATATGTGAACATCTGAAAAGGGATTTGCAGTACTGGTGATAAATCCTCGTTCATTTCAACCTGGACCTTTTTCAAAAATCCTGCCTCCATGTCACAGTAATCAACAAACGGTGGTGGCGAATCTGGCTGACCGTGGTCGGGATTTATGACGAGGACCTTCTTGATATAGCGTAATATCCTGCATATAGATGAGAAAGACGGGCGTATATCGGGGTTCGTTTGCCAGCATTTTTTGGTCATGTTTACAAGGTATTTTGGGGCAGGATATGAGAACAGAGGTCTTTCCCCTGCTCTTATGTTTCGCGCCATTTTCTCCCCTTGAAGATGGCTATCTCCGAAAGGGACTTTCCCGGTCAGAAGTTCGAAGCAAAGCATTGCAAAGCTGTAGACATCAGCTTTCTCTGTGTATTTATATGTGCTTTTACTACCATCCTGCTCTAATTCTGTCAACACTTCAGGGGCTGACCAAATGTCAAGATCAACTTCAGACTGTTTCGAACCTCTTGAGCCGTGTCTCTTGATGGATGTCAACCCGAATCCGGAGAGTTTTACGTGAAAACCTCCAATAGCAGAATTCCTCGGTTTCAGAAGTATGCTCGATGGATTCAGTTCTCCGTGATAGACCCCTCTCGAGTGCAGATATTCCAGTCCTCGTGCGATTTGCAATATAATATCAACCGCAACCGGGATAGAGAAAGGGATTCGGTTCCTTTGGCTGCAGTTCTCCTTTATGTAAGTCCCAAGATCCTTGCTCATAAGCTCCATGACCAGAAATCCTTCTTTCCTATCTTCATCATAGAAGGCACAAAGATTCTGCACAACATTAGGGTGTGAAAGTGAAAGAACAGTTGAAATCTCTGCCTTCATTTCTGGACTAACATCGCCATAAAATGTCCTCAAAGCAAAATTCTCTCCCAACCAATGAATTTCCTTGACATGTCCCCCGCCCGCTGCATATCCAGGACCTAAACGCCGTTTTATGAAATAATCCGACGCTCCTCCCAACACATTACTCGGCAGAATCTTCTCATCCGGTGCTTCATCAGCACCCAGTTTTCTCACCAATAGTTCCACAAGCCTCAGCTCATATCTTGCAGAAATTGCCAAAGCCGCCATTTTCTTCTCCGCGACTTTCTCAAGAAGCAACCACCTGTCCTCTCTCCACACGGTCTCCAAACGAACGCACATTTCCCTCGAGAGCAAGTACCGCCTCCCAAATTTCCACAGGAAAAATCTAGGATCATCACATTCTTGATCATATTTCTGCATGAGTGCAATTCTCTTCCTCTGCATATCGTCCTCATCGGGCCCTGAGATCTCAGCAGCCGTCTCAATAGCCTCGACTACAACGGTGAAACAACACAGCAAGTTGTGAATGTGCAGCTCTAAGCAGTCTCTATTCATGTGGAGGATAATTACTCTGCCCCACCAATCCCTTACATCCATGCATTGCCTTATATAGAGCTCTGCTTCTTTAAATATCCTATAGAGCTCCTTCAGTGGCAGCTCAAGAGCTTTCCATTTGGTGCTTCTTTCATCAAGGCTAAGATTCTGTCTGATTTCGCCGGAAATCGTGTCGAAGGCTAACTCTAACATGTCGTAAAGCAGACAACATTGTCTCCTGTTTATTGGGATTTCGTGTTTTAACACCATCAAGGCCTTCACACTGCCTAGAACCTCTCCAACCTGCCTGAATTGTTCCATCTCGGCCTTCTGGAATCTTGTTTACAGAAACCTCAACCTGTTACACTATCATAATCTTCTATTTCTCAGCCAAAAATGCAGAATTCAAATACAAAACATAGAATGCAAATAATAATAACCTGTTGAAAAAAGGTTTGATTCTCCAGCAAAATGATTACTCTCCTGGCAAGGTAGGAAAGGGAACTGCTGAATCGCGAAGGGTTGCAATGAACCCTAAGGAAATTCAACAGAACCCAATTCAATACAGATACAAGAAAATCTGCCTCAATCCAAGGTGGTGGTAAGGAAACCACAAGAAAACTAATAGCAAGAAGAAGTTCTTTGGAAAGATTCCTTAAACGAAAATTTTGTATGTGTCTGTCCTTAGCAACCAAGAATCAGAAACCTTGGACGTTGGTCGGAAAAATGGATATTAACCATTAATTTTTCAAGTAATTTTCAATTTTCGTAAAGTAATTTGTTTTGTTTTTGCCCTCCTGATTTCTGAGGATCACTTGAGAGTTTTGACCGTTAATATCTCCGGTCTAATTTGGAGTCGTTTTCCTTGTTGACTTCTGTGAGATAATTTCCCGCAAATTTCGTTTTCTATTCTGAGACTTTTTTTTAAAAGGGAAAGTAGGAAGTTAGGAAACTTCTATTTTGCAAGTGATTGGATGGATCATATTTTATCTGTGTTATAATCTATTTGTATGGATAAAAAATGATAAGACTCAAACATAATACATATGAATATGATAATACGATTTTTTTTTTGAATTTTTTACTTAAGCAGTATTGAAGACGGTATTTAATATGAGTTTTGACAAAATGATATCTTAGAAATGTCTGTATATGAGAAGATATAATTCTTTTGAACTTCAAATCAAATTTGAAATGGATTTTCATTTTTTTTTTTTTTTTTGTTTTGTATTATAGTAAAAAGAGAAAGGAAAAATGTAACATTACTTCCAAAAATTATTAAATGTTACGAGAGTTTATAAGGTATTAGTTTAAACTTTTAAGGCTTTATTTACTTTGGCAAATTATGGCAGGAATGTACGGTAATCTCCCCTTATTTCTTGTTTACAATTCATGTGGGTTGGCCTTGGTCAAAAGCTCCGGCCTGTAGCTTGTGCGTGATTTCAGAAACGATATATCACATGTCTTTTTGGCATGTGATAAAAGTCATGAATTAACATGGGATGGAAAAAGACTACTTTACCCATATATTCCACACAATTACAAATTAGTTGGGAAAGAGACTCTCTGATTACTATATTAAAAGCGAGGACATCTGGGTAATTTTAACAAAACCCCCATTATTTACCATGTAAAAGTAAATGACCATATTAATAAACATGAAAAATCATATACACAAAACATGATTAGTAAACAACTGAAATAATAATTATAACATGAAAATTATACCCTCTTATCCTAACATGCAAAAACCATCCTAACAAAAGTAAATGAAACCTAAATAGATAAATCTTATCTTGATGAGTTGATGGAGAACTCATACTTCAAAAATTTTCTATTAAAGGGAGCCCAACGTGTGGGCTTACGATCTCAAATCTAGTTAGGCTATACGGTTTAGAACATTAATTTTAAAAAAAGAAAAAAGGGGGCATGTTGATTAAATTGAATAAGTGTTGAAAGTATAGATTTCTACACTACTAATTAGAACAACTTTGGTCTTTTAAATAAAAAAAAAAACAACTTCGAAAGTTTTTTAATTTAGGTTGTATAATTAAAAAAAAAATCATAGTCGAAGATTGGTAAAAGTTTTTATAACGCATGATTGGTCATGAAAATTTTTAAATTATAGGATTTTTATTCTTACTAAAAAAAAGGATAAAATTTATCATTAAAAACAAGGAATAAATTGCATGAAAGTCGCATTTTTAGCACGAGACAGCAAGCTCAGAGTTCCTTAAACTGCATTTTCAATTTGACAGGAATTTTTGAGTGATATTTCTTTTCACCATAGTTTGAGCAAATTATACTTTGGTCCCGTACAATTGGATCACTTATAATTTTAGTCTTATCACTTTTAAACTAGGTACATTTAGTCTTTTATTTTTAAAATATTACAACGTTGGTACTTGCGCCAAATAATAATGAATAAAATTTTTGACAGGAATACAAACATTACAAAAATTTCAAAAGGTAAAATTAAAAGTGCCTAAAATAAAAAAATATGAGATTAAAATTATAAATGACTCAATCATATGAAACCAAAATGTAATTTTCTCCTAGCTAGATTTTTTTATCAATAAAAGAAATATTGGGTATGGTGCCCTATATTTTACTCAAAACTGTGTTAATATAATATGCAAGATTAGTAATCTAATAAAACATAATTAAAAATTGAATGTAATTGTAGAGTCGAAATAATTCAATTTTGTAATAATACTCCAATCCACTTAATTTCGTAGAATATTTTGTAGTCCCAAAAAATGAAAACATAATTTAAAAAGAAAAATAACTAAAACGACAGAAGATGATAGGGTGATTGAATTCCCCCTAGGCCCTAACCTTGACCGAAAAGCCACTGAAAAGACGGACGAATCAGATTCATCCACGTACCGAGATCATGTGGCTCCAAGTAAGAGCGCAACATAGGAACAAATTCCCCGGCGGTGGTGCATGTGCTGTATCAGGCGCCGAGACAAGGAAGGTGGGATCCTATGTTTGTCCCTAATTACCTATCACCGCTTCTCTCGGTTTCTATGCCAATCTTTCTTTTAATCTATATATATATATATATTGCAAATTAATTAATATTACAAACTTGGGATTTAATATGCCATGACCATAACTTTTGTTAACAATGAGTGATTGGATAACATATTTTTGTATTTCATTTGTTTAGACTTGGTAAGTAGCTGGATAGAATTATAACTAAATTATTTATTTTGTAGATGATACAATTTTTTTATTATATGTTTAGATATTCTCGATGTAACTTACATTTTGATAAGCACAGTGAAGTTCACGTCACAATTACTTTATTATCTGCTACTATATGACGAAATTTTCATTGATAGAGCTAATTATGATTCAATTCTAACCATAGTTTTTAAGCAAGCAGCTTGTCTTCGTATAATAAGAAGAATACGGTACTCAGTCAAGTGAGACACAAGACACTATAAGTATTGCCGTATTGGATTCAGCTTGAACTAACAAACCTTGAGAGCGAGCTGTATGCTTTACATATGATGACCTGTGGAATCCTTCATCAATACCTAAATGCTAGATCATGTATGATGTGTGACTATGACTCTATAAAGGTTACTTTTATTAGATGATAAATGAATTTAATATTTCAAAATTTTAATGGTGAACATTTATTGATAGCAGCTATGCCCCAATTGGATGAGTTGGGTTTTTATGTACAAATTTATTATAAATTTATGAGTAAAATCATGAATTAGGCAGATGTTAGATTATTATGATTTAGTAATTTCTGAAAATTGAGATAGAGTAATTTATTGTAATTGTTAAGGGGCAACCTGGTAAGCGGGTAAACAGAATCCGGAGGCACATGGATATACAATTTAAAAAGCTGCATAAAATAAAAACATGCTAATTTCCTTTCTTTCCCATTCCTTCCTCCACCATCAACACCCACTTGCAGCTGCCGATGCGTCTTCCTTAAGCCCCTAACGTTTGCGGTTTTCTCTCTCTCCTCGCATCAACTGCTTAGAAGATCTATCTGCGTTGGGGAGAGAGACGATGAATTCGAAGACCTCCTTTGGCATGTTTGCTGCATTTGTTCTTGTTTTCGCAATCTTCATGCCCCATGTTCGCGCCCCCGCTCCACCTCCCACCAGCGACGGTTAGTTTTCTTCTTCTTCTTCTCCGCTGCATTTTTACTTTATTAGATTTTAATTTCCTCATTTTAAGAATTTCCGGTTGCTTTTTTTTCGAATAAGTTTGAAGGAAACATTGAGATTTTTTAATGAAGGAATTAATTTATAGGAGGTATGAGATTTAGATCAGGTCGGATCTTAGTTAAGACTTAAGAGGCATGCTCTCGAGATTGAATAGGAATGTAGGATATGAATCTCAGATTCCTGATCGGTCGATTACTTTGCTCAAAGCAATAATCTAACTTTTAGCTAACAAGGGGAACTATGCTATTTCACTTAAATTCCTACTTTAAGGGATTGCTATGCGCCATTACTCGAGAATATATACCTGGATTGTAATTCCTTCTTGTACCTCATTTTCTTGGTAAGAATTAAGAAAAGGAAGAAATGCGTAATTCCTCAGGGACTGCGATTGACCAGGGCATTGCGTATGGGCTGATGCTGTTGGCGTTGCTGCTCACATATCTCATCCACACATTCGATGCTCCATTGATTTTTTGTTGAGCCGTTAATGTTTAGTGTTTAGCTAGGGTTCTTGGATTATGATTTGATTGAATGAGAACAAAATATGAGTCCTGTAATTCGTGGCAAGAGAGGCTTTGAATCAATGTTGATCTGCTATGACAAGAATTTAATTGGGCACGCACATCTCTTAGACTCTGTAAGGTTTTAGTGTTATCTGATCTGCTGTGAGGCAATGCTGTCTTTTGAATTCAATTCTTTTCAAATTTCATCCCCAAAGAGCGAAGTTCAGAAGCATTGACGAATAATTAAGAACTAGGATTCAACAAATGTGTTTTTCGAATTTCGTATAATTTACTCATCTGAGCAAAGAGAATATACACTTTGTGCATGACGATTGTTCAAGGACAATAAAAGTAATGAGATTAATAGATATGAAAACATATTTTACTCGTTTATTAGTTTGGAGATTTTTACTTAACTTCCCGTAAATTTATACTACATAATAAGATATAAAAACTACATTCAAATATTTTAGTACTACATTATGTGAAATTTATACAATATATTTTGAGAGTTAAGGAAAATTATACAACATAGATATAAATACTGCATTATATCTATTTATACTATATGTGGGGAGTTAAAGTAAAAATATGATGCTCAATTAGGGGGTTAAATAAAAATATGATAGCCAAGTGGGGATTTATCCAACATTACCCCGTTAAATTACAAATGAATCAATGAAGAACCAAATTCTCACATGTATTCATGGTAGTATGAACATAAATGCTTACATTTTGTTTTTCACGCATTAGAAAAATGTTTTTGGCCCCCAAAGTCCAGCACCTATGATGCACGGACACGAACACGACACGGCACGGATACGGCGACACGGATTTTTTCTTGAATTTCCCACGTAAGGAGTGTCGAACACGGTGTCCGACACGACACGGCAAAATGATATTTTTAGAAATGTCCGTACATCATAGCCCAACACTGACATCCGTCTAAGGTCTCAAACAATTCTGAAGGAAAGGAAGAGTCGAGACTTAGAATTTAGAAAGATGTGCATACAATAACAAAGGGAATTAAAAGGGAAAGGGATTCGAAACGAACGATAATGCAACGACTATTCCCATTTGGTCCAGCATCAGTGAATCGGGCTCCAAGAATGAAAGCCCATTTCTATGCGGCCTATGTCCTCCCTTAACGGGCCTCGGATTCTATGATTGTTTAGAATTATTTTAAATAGTTGGAATAAAGTTGGATGTGGAGATTAGTTCTCTCAACTGCACCAAACTAGATTTGGTCCAATTGTTTAAAGAGTTCTTTTTTCAAAGTAATGATAGGAATTCAAATACCTCTAAGGTGTGTGTTTAAAAAAAAAAAATACATAATAAACATTACATCATCCTTATTATTGTGTGGGTCCTTCTATTTATTCCAAAATTCAGTTCAATATATATAAGGATAAGATCGAGAGAGATCATAACGAACAAGTGAGTTCGACGGATCAGTTCGGTGAGAGGCAAACTGATTCAAAGTTTTAAGGCAAGCGGAAAGATAATAACAAATCCAGTAGAAGATAAAAATTACATTTCCTTAACTCAATACATACGCCATTTGCAAGTAAATTGACTCCATCTCTCTTAATTAATCTCCTTTAAATTCAAATGAAATAAATTTTAAATTTTATAGTTGAAATTGTATTTTTCAAGTAACAAGGATATTTTTAGTGATTCGTCAAATGCCAACATGTCCGTGCAAAAGCCCATGGGAGACGTGAACGCACACGCACTAATTAAGAACCGCACCCTCACACTTTTACACAAACATATATATATATATATATATATATATATATATATATATACACGGAAAATCCTCAATAACTCCCCCAAACATTGGTCCAATTTCCTTCAACTCCCCCATTTGTATTCTCTCCCCACTAACTCCCCAGCATACTTTAAAAATCTCCCTTTACTCTCTATTTTGGCTGAATTTACGAAGATGCCCTTCAACCCTATTAATTTTCCTCATAAACACTTTAATTCCTTAATTAAATGAAAACCCCCCAAGCTCCAAATAACCGGCGATTCCCAATAACCGGCGGCACACTCTGCATTTCGCGGCGACCGGACGGTAAGTGACATTGGAGCGAAATAGTCGACGTTGGTGGCCGGGGTAGGGTTTGTTGCAGGAGGTTTGTGGCCGGACTCAGCAGTTGAAGGAGGTTTTTTGTCGGACGCAATTTTGCCGCAGTAGGGTCGCCACTCGCCGGCATTGAGGTCTGAAATATCAGAAAGAAAGTATTAAAGCGACGACGAGGGCGAGGACCACGAAAACTGAGGTAATTTCCGCCAAAATTTTGGGCGTTTTCTTCAGTTTTCTCCAATATGAAATTGAGCGCATTAGGTTAAGTATTAGGTAATTTTGGTTCAGGAAGAAGGTTGGGTTTTCATATAATTTGAATGTCCTGGTGTATTTGGGCGTTGATTGAACAGATATGCTGAAAAATTGGATGTATGTTGGTTGAATATAAAAGCCTTAGCTTTTCATCCCCACATTGTGCTTCATATGATATTCCAGAATTTAGGCATCTAGTTATACCAATTTCGTACATGGAATTGTCCTTTAGATGAATTATTTGAAATGCCCTGAATTCTGTGAAGGTTCCTTCTCCCATGAATGCAATTGCTTATTAGTTGTTTGTTTGAAATTGAATGTCCTACATTGTTATGAACTGTGTTTTGTTATATTTGGCAGCAATGGACCGCTTTCAAACCCGTTGTTCCCCCGTGGCATTCTGCAAAGAAATGGAAAATCTTCGGGTTTTAATGAGGCCCGTACACCATGAAGCCATTTCTAGATTACCATTTGGATGTTTCTTGGACATGCCGTTTGCATATGCATCCCATTCCAGACTGAAGCTCTTGATATCCCGATTCGACGTGCAAACCTGTTCTGTAGGTGTGGGGCAAGATATCGATGTTCCATTCACCGATACCGAATTCTATATAGTTAATGGGCTGCGGCATTATGGTTTGAGCGTTGATTTACACCTGAAGCTGCCATCATCGACACTTGAAGAATTATTTGGTAACGATCCATCGAAGTGTAAGAAGGAAGTAATTGCAGAAATGATGAAAGAGCTGGTCCAGAGTACAGACAAGGATGATGTGGAAGATCTTTGCCGGCTGTATGTACTATTTGTATTCTCGACATTGTTGTTTCCTCAGAGCTCAGGTACTATTCCTAGAGGACTCTTTTGCTATGTGGATGACCTGTCTTGCATTGGAGAGTATGCCTGGGGTGTGGCTGTTTATAAGTTTTTGGTGGGAGCAATGAGTCATTATCTGAACAATAATACAGCCTACATCAACGGTTTCGTGGCTGGTTTCATGGTATTAAGATCTATAGTATATGTTGTTTTCTATTATAAGTATAGTTCTGTTAAATAATTGAATACTAAATATGTTTTATGAATATGAAATAGGCTTGGTTTTACGAACATTTTCCTACGCGTGGCTGTCCTACTGCGCTGAGGGTATTTCCGAGATTTTTTAGATGGCAAGCACAAGAATCCAATTTGCCCAGCAACTTTGAAAGAGGCCAGGTTGCACTGAATGGCATTCAGAGGATTGAGGTAACTCATTTAACATTTTAACTTTACTATTCTGAGTCTATTATTAAAAACAAATTTTTTTGGTTATCATCTACAGCTTGTGGACATTGTTGCAACTTAGCCGAGGGAGTTGCAACTGTTCCAACCTCCCACATCAAACACTAATATTGAATCGGGGACTATATCTTTGCTGAGGAAAATTGTTGCGAATCAGCGAAAAAAGTTAAAGTTGTTGGGAAAATTGTTAAAGAAGGGTGTAGAGGATGTAGAGGGTGGAGATTCTGAAACTGAGGAGATTTCGGCAGAGGAGAATGACAACGAAGATGAAGACCCTTATGCTGAAGACGGTGAGGATAACCTGAATGTCGGGGCGGAGGGTGAACGGGAGAGTGACATTGAGAGTGGGAGTGATGGGCTGATAGCTGAAAAGGTTGAAGAGGCACAGGATAATAAAAGTCCTGAAAATGCTGCAGTTAAAGAGATGGTGGGGGTGGATTCTGAACAAGATGTTGAGAACAATGGGCATGTTGCAATTGAGAAGGAAAGTAAAAAGGTCGAGGAGGGTGAGAAGAATGAGGAGCAGGTAGATGCGGTTGTTATATTAACTGGTTTGCAAGAGAAAGAGGTGGAGAATGATGTGGAGGAGAAAGAAACCAAAGATGAAGGTGTTTTGGAGACTGGAGAGTATGTTGCGGAGCCGATATTGATTGAGGATAAAGTATCGAAGGCTGAAGGGGATCATGAATGTGAGTCCATTTATGCCAGTGGTTCCGATTCGAACAATTCGCGTGCTGAGCGAAAAATGAAGAGAGTTGATGATACCGTTAGCTCCCTTATCACTAGCTCCATTGTCACTAGCTCCATTGTTACTGATGTCAGAGAGAGGGCTGATAGGAAAAAGAAAAGAAAATCCCCCGACTTCGTTACACCTCCGTCGTCCACGGTCCCGAAGACAAAGAAGAAGGTAATATATCAGATTTTCAGTTAATTATAATCAAATGTCAGTTGGTTATATGATAATATTACAATCTGTAAATTTACATTCTTGTGTTGTGAAGGTGAAAACCCTTATGGATGACTGCATTGAATATGTTGGGAGGTTAGACTACCCTGGACGAGAGGATCTTACTACAGAAGAGCGCGAATTGATCGATGGATTCATCCGGGGTGAGTCTGGTGGGGAGGATGTGATTGTTGTTTACAGAGGGGTTGAAGAGGAAGTCCATAATTCTGACATTTACAGACTACTTTGGGGCTGCGAGATGATGCAAAAGGTGTTTGAGTGTTATGCTCAGATGCTGAACAGCAGGAAAAATTCGACAAAAATTTGGGTGATGTCAGCTCACGCGACAACCGAGATATTGAAGGGACTGCACGGCCAAAAGTTCATTAAGGGTTCAAAGAAGAGATTGCATCGTGTGGATATGGGAGAGCTTGATGCATTCTTCCAAGCCGGTGTCATGGGGAGTGTGCGTATGTATCTTGATCTTTTGAATCTCGATGTGTTGACACGATACCGTTACATCATCTTCCCGTTAAATACGAAATTTCATTGGCATATGGTGGTCCTGGACACTGAAAGGAAGGTATTCACACGTTTAAACTCAATGTTATCTGCGTTGGCAACTGGGCAGGCGAAAACATGGGCAAAGTTCATCCGAATGTACCTGTTTAATGTGCACAATTATGAGATCCCTAGTGATGACGTTCAAGGTCAGGTCTGTCCCCAACAAGATCCCGGCAGCCTTGATTGCGGTGCCTATTTCTGCCTGTTTGCCGAATGCTTTTCTAGGGATGAGCCTACGTTTTGGAGGGAGATGCCGAATGTGAAGATGCCGTATTACCGGGCTCATCTGGCTGCTACAATATTGAGTGAAGCAAAGATGCTATGTTGATTTGTGTAGGAAACATTTGTTTTATTACTGGATAATTTCTGTTTTTTTTGTTGTTGGTTTTTCCGTTATGTTGTTGTGAAGGGACGTAATTTTTTAGTGTAGGCCCTTGAACATTTTGTAGCCTGCTGCCCATATTAATGCATTATAGTATCAGAAGGCGTACCATTCGTACTAATGCAGTAATTGTACGTATCATTTGTTGCGATGACACATCTTTCTTCATCTCGTATACACTTGTGAATATGTTCGTACATAAATGGCCGAATGCCGCATCTAATAGGCCATATCTCGTGTAATTTCTGGAAAACAATCTCGTACACACTTGTGAATATGTTGGTACATGCATCTAATCGGCCATATCTCGGTTAATTTGTGGAAGACAATCTCGTATAAACTTATGAATATGTTCGTACATAAATGGCCGAATGCCGCATCTAATAGGCCATATCTCGTATAATTTCTGGAAAACAATCTCGTATACACTTATCAATATGTTGGTACATGCATCGAATCGGCCATATCTCGTGTAATTTGTGGAATACAATCGCGTACACACTTATGAATATGTTCGTACATAAATGACCGAATGCCGCATCTAATAGGCCATATCTCGTATAATTTATGGAAAACAATCTCGTATACACTTATGAATATGTTGGTACATGCATCGAATAGGCCATATCTCGTATAATTTATGGAAAACAATCTCGTACACACTTATCAATATGTTCGTACATAAATGGCCGAATGCCGCATCTAATAGGCCATATCTCGTATAATTTCTGGAAAACAATCTCGTATACACTTATCAATATGTTGGTACATGCATCGAATCGGCCATATCTCGTGTAATTTGTGGAAGACAATCTCGTATACACTTATGAATATGTTCGTACATAAATGGCCGAATGCCGTATCTAATAGGCCATATCTCGTATAATTCGTGGAAAACAATCTCGTACACACTTATCAATATGTTCGTACATAAATGGCCGAATGCCGCATCTAATAGGCCATATCTCGTATAATTTCTGGAAAACAATCTCGTATACACTAATCAATATGTTGGTACATGCATCGAATCGGCCATATCTCGTGTAATTTGTGGAAGACAATCTCGTATACACTTATGAATATGTTCGTACATGCATCTAATTTGTCATATCTCGTGTAATTTTTGGAAAACAATCTCGTACACACTTGTGAATGTGTGCGTACATAAATGGCCGAATTCCGCATCTAATTGGTCATATCTCGTATAATTTGTGGAAAACAATCTCGTACACACTTATCACTATGTTCGTACATAAATAGCCTAATGCCGCATCTAATTGGCCATATCTCGTATAATTTCTTGAGAAGTTCCGCGTATAAACTTCGATCAACCCCCCGTAAGCCTGAATTACACAACTTTTAGTCGTACAAGTGGTCATTGTTGGTAGAACAAGGTGACATAATTACATTGCATGTAATATAAGATCCCATAATAGCATTTGTGTCTCAAATGCTACATGGCACCACCACATATATGTTACTCTAGTATGTATCACTTGGTGCGATGTCCCAAACGCTTCAATTAATGAATCTCATTTAGTACGTATAGCACATAATAATGCATTACAGTATCACACGGCATACCATTCGTACTAATTCAGTAATTGTACATATCTTTTGTTGCGAGGACACATCTTTCTTCATCTCGTACACACTTGTGAATATGTTCGTACATAAATGGCAGAATTCCGCATCTAATTGGTCATATCTCGTATAATTTGTGGAAAACAATCTCGTACACACTTATCAATATGTTCGTACATAAATGGCCTAATGCCGCATCTAATTGGCCATATCTCGTATAATTTCTTGAGAAGTTCCGCGTATAAACTTCGATCAACCCACCGTAAGCCTGAATTACACAACTTTTAGTCGTACAAGTGGTCATTGTTGGTAGAACAAGGTGACATAATTACATTGCATGTAATATAAGATCCCATAATAGCATTTGTGTCTCAAATGCTACATGGCACCACCACATATATGTTACTCTAGTATGTATCACTTGGTGCGATGTCCCAAACGCTTCAATTAATGAATCTCATTTAGTACGTATAGCACATAATAATGCATTACAGTATCACACGGCATACCATTCGTACTAATTCAGTAATTGTACGTATCTTTTGTTGCGAGGACACATCTTTCTTCATCGCGTACACACTTGTGAATATGTTCGTACATAAATGGCAGAATTCCGCATCTAATTGGTCATATCTCGTATAATTTGTGGGAAACAATCTCGTACACACTTATCAATATGTTCGTACATAAATGGCCTAATGCCGCATCTAATTGGTCATATCTCGTATAATTTCTTGAGAAGTTCCGCGTATAAACTTCGATCAACCCCCCGTAAGCCTGAATTACACAACTTTTAGTCGTACAAGTGGTCATTGTTGGTAGAACAAGGTGACATAATTACATTGCATGTAATATAAGATCCCATAATAGCATTTGTGTCTCAAATGCTACATGGCACCACCACATATATGTTACTCTAGTATGTATCACTTGGTGCGATGTCCCAAACGCTTCAATTAATGAATCTCATTTAGTACGTATAACACATAATAATGCATTACAGTATCACACGGCATACCATTCGTACTAATTCAGTAATTGTACGTATCTTTTGTTGCGATGACACATCTTTCTTCATCTCGTACACACTTGTGAATATGTTCGTACATAAATGGCAGAATTCCGCATCTAATTGGTCATATCTCGTATAATTTGTGGAAAACAATCTCGTACACACTTATCAATATGTTCGTACATAAATGGCCTAATGCCGCATCTAATTGGCCATATCTCGTATAATTTCTGGAAAACAATCTCGTATACACTTATCAATATGTTGGTACATGCATCGAATCGGCCATATCTCGTGTAATTTGTGGAAGACAATCGCGTATACACTTATGAATATGTTCGTACATGCATCTAATTTGTCATATCTCGTGTAATTTTTGGAAAACAATCTCGTACACACTTGTGAATGTGTGCGTACATAAATGCCCGAATGCCGCATCTAATTGGTCATATCTCGTATAATTTGTGGAAAACAATATCGTACACACTTATCAATATGTTCGTACATAAATGGCCTAATGCCGCATCTAATTGGCCATATCTCGTATAATTTCTGGAAAACAATCTCGTACACACTTATCAATATGTTCGTACATAAATGGCCTAATGCCGCATCTAATTGGCCATATCTCGTATAATTTCTGAAAAACAATCTCGTATACACTTATCAATATGTTGGTACATGCATCGAATCGGCCATATCTCGTGTAATTTGTGGAAGACAATCGCGTACACACTTATGAATATGTTCGTACATGCATCTAATTTGTCATATCTCGTGTAATTTTTGGAAAACAATCTCGTACACACTTGTGAATATGTTCATACTTAAATGGTTGAATGCCGCATCTAATTGGCCATATCTCGTATAATTTGTGGAAAACAATCTCGTACACACTTATCAATATGTTCGTACATAAATGGCCTAATGCCGCATCTAATTGGCCATATCTCGTACAATTTCTGGAAAACAATCTCGTATACACTTATCAATATGTTGGTACATGCATCGAATCGGCCATATCTCGTGTAATTTGTGGAAGACAATCGCGTATACACTTATGAATATGTTCGTACATGCATCTAATTTGTCATATCTCGTGTAATTTTTGGAAAACAATCTCGTACACACTTGTGAATATGTTCGTACATAAATGGTCGAATGCCGCATCTAATTGGCCATATCTCGTATAATTTCTGAAAAATTTCCGCGTACAAACTTATCAATATGTTCGTACATAAATGGCCTAATGCCGCATCTAATTGGCCATATCTCGTACAATTTCTGGAAAACAATCTCTTATACACTTATCAATATGTTGGTACATGCATCGAATCGGCCATATCTCGTGTAATTTGTGGAAAACAATCGCGTATACACTTATGAATATGTTCATACATGCATCTAATTTGTCATATCTCGTGTAATTTTTGGAAAACAATCTCGTACACACTTGTGAATATGTTCGTACATAAATGGTCGAATGCCGCATCTAATTGGTCATATCTCGTATAATTTCTGGAAAATTTCCGCGTACAAACTTATTAAAAAACAAGTCAATACAACGAACACAAGTCACCACAACAAACACAAGTCAATACATCAAACACAAGTCACCACAACTGAAAGAAAAACTACGAATGAATTTCAACAAACTAAGAATCAAGGGTCTCTTTGCAACCACGGCGATTGTGACCCTTTCGCTTGCACCGTGAACATGTAATTGCTCTTTTGACAACCTGAGATGGTATTCTTTTTTGTCTCCTACGTCCGGGTTGAACTCTCACTTCGGGTGGATAAACAAATTGATCCTCTTCGTTTTCAACCAAAACCATCTCTCCACCTGTTGGTATGGGGTAGATAGGCAACCTGTACACTTCTCTAAATGTCGCAACAGAATACGCTTCGTCACAAAATTCATATAACGAAAGTCCTTTGTCCTCAATACAAGCACAAGCATGCCTACAAGCTATTCTGAATATCTGCCACTGCTTACAAGTACACGTTCTTGTTTCCAAATCCACGGCATAAGTTGACTTACCCTCGGTAACTTCAAACAGAAACGGGCTTGCACGCTTTAAGGTCATTTTGCGACCCTCATTATAATTCTGCCTCAGTATCTCTTCTTGTTCAGGACATAGAAGTTCAATGTTGTATGTTTCTCCAAGATCGCGCCTATCCTTCATCATGGTCATTATTTGTACGCGTATCTGATCAACCATACCTAACATAGGTAGAACCCTTGCATTAGTCACCCAGGCGTTCCAAGACTCCGCAACGTTGTTATTTATGACACCAAATCGTTCGCCCGAAAAGAGAGAGTTCGCCCAATTCTGTGGCTCTGATTGCAGGATGAAGTCTTCTGCACGAGGCATAGCTTTCACAATCTCAGCCATATATTTCTGGTAGTCATTGAACGAGGTAGTGTACGCGGCTTTTTGGAACATAAATTCCCAATGTTTTTTGTTCTTGTAAGGATAGAATCTGAGAATCTGCAAAAAAAAAAAAAAAAAAGGATTACATAGGACAGCATAAATACTACATAAAGTTTGAGATTTCTGGAAAACAATCTCGTATACACTTATCAATATGTTCGTACATAAATGGCCAAATTCCGCATCTAATTGGCCATATCTCGTATAATTTCTGGAAAAGTTCATGTTCCTTAATTAAAAAACAAGTCAATACAACAAACACAAGTTCATGTTCTGAATTAAATACTTCATGTTAACAAATAAGTCAATCAAATAAATATGATGTTTCTTACCTGAGTCCGGAAATTGTCAACCAAATGCCGTAGGCAATACGCATGGTGGCTGCCAGGAAACACTATTGGGATGGCCTTCCGTAGACCAGAATGTCTGTCCGAGAAAAATGTATACGATCTAAAACTGATTATGCCTCGTGTCTGACTCGCTAATGCTTCATGCAATTTCCTACAAAACCATTCCCAATTGGCATCGTTTTCAGCGCTTACAACCGCATATGCGAGGGTGAAAAAACCATCATTGCCGTCCTTCGATACGGCAGACAAGAGACAGCCTTTGAAGTTATTCTTGATGTGAGTTCCATCCAGAAAAATCAACTTCCGGCAACCTCTCAGAAAACCAACCAGACATGCATGAAAGCAAAGAAACAGCCTCGTGAATTTTTTGCTATTATCCACCTCATAATCAGCAAAACTCCCCGGATTTGTTTTTTTTAACGGCATCACAATACCATCTCTCTCGATCATACGATTCACCATCATACCCATGGATATCATACATAGCTATTTCTTTACCCTTCCACACCCGTTTGTAAGGGATTTCAACACCATAATCCCTTTCTAAATCGTTTTTCATTTCTTTAGGATAATACTTGGGACAAGTTCTAACCTTATCTTTCACAAGGTTTGCAATCCAGTTAACATCAGCTCTAGGATGACCCTTCAACATCAGAATACCCTCTCGACAAGTGTGCTGCAAGCAACATTTTCTTATTGCAAAATTTAAGTCTTTCTTGCCATAGGATGCATAGATACGTCATTTACAATTCCTATCGAGACACGCCGCTATGATCTTCGAACTATCGTTTTTAACATACTTGAATGAACGATGGATAGCCACGGAGTAATTTTTCAGTTTTGTCCGAAACTCACCCGCATCGCTGAACCCTTGGCCTACCCCGGTTATGCACATACTCCACGAATCTCGGGAATTAGAAGCCATAGCCTCAGATTGGGGTGTAAGTGACGTTCTCACATCTTCTCCTCGGTACCTAACAAGGCTGCCAAACAAAACAATGTAGCAAAATACAACAAGTCAGTTTCATCATTGTAGCAAAATACAACATGTCAGTTTCATCATTGTAGCAAAATACAACATTGTAGCAATTTACAAAGTACCTGAACCCAGTCGATCCCAGATGCTCGGTTTCATCATCCCTATCAGTGGCCTTAATATCAACATATGTCAAATTGAACGTTTTATGTAGATCAATCATGTTATAAACATCTTCATCACTCAATAACCTAACTTCATGATCCTTAGCATGAGGCGCAATGTAGGTCAATCTTAATTCATTCATGTTTACCTCAGGCCAACAACCACATACAATTGTCTTCAAAGTCGTCAAATTAAAGTCGACCCTAATTGAGATTACCTGCATTTTGTGATTATAACGAATACCACCAAGAAGACGCACAGGTGTGCTACATTCACCAACTTCATGTGGGCTACCCATGTCTAATGCCGAAACAGAGGCAACAATTAATTCAGCAAACTGAGCTAAAAAATGGTGAAAGGAAAGAATTAATTCAAAGGCAACAATTAATGACGAAACATAGGCAACAATTAATTCAGAAATTGCCTGAGATTAGCAACGAGGGGAGTCAATAATCAGTCCTATATTTCGTCGGCGAAGGTCGTCGGAGCCGATTACAGTAAATTGCATCGACGGGATCGGCGAGAGAGATGGCATCTTCTAAATGTGCAGAGAAATTGTAGGACAGGTTGGTACGCTAGGCAAGATGGAGTCGTCGCCGGAAACCTACAGGGAACGTCTTCAAATCGGCACCGACGGTAGAACACTTTCTTCCTCAGCGCTGCACCGATCCCCTTTTCCTTTTTTTTGGTTGTCAATGTTGAAATATACAATAACAATAATAATAGTAATAAATGTTGGTAATATTATTAATGGTTAATCACTCAATTAAGTTATTAGAGCTTAATCACTCAATTAAGGCCATTAGGGAGCAAATAAAAATTCAAACTTTGATTTGGGGAGTTAGTAGGGATGGGCTAAAAATGAGGGAGTGAATGAGGATTTTAACAAACCTTGGGGAGATAACAAAGACAATCCCATATATATATATATATTAAAACTTAAAAGCAAAATAGGGCAGAGTGAGATATTGGGCCCAAAAGATCTGTTAGATTGGGCCCATCAGTGTCCTGTCGGTAGGTGAGAGTGACTGTTAGGGCCCTACATTCATACCCATTGCATGTAACAGACACATTCTGCCATTTCCACCATATATTTCCCATACCTGAACCCCTTTAACCCTTGCCTGCCACGTGTCCCCCTCCACCAACAAATTTTGCTCCCAACGTCAAACATTATTTACTTTTCAGTCCCCCTAAATATTATTTCAAACAATTTTCGTTTAGGAAATATAAGCTAGCATGGGATACAATACGACAAAATTCAGAAACCCTAATTAATCATAAATACAAACCAACTAGACAATGCCAATCTTATTTACATAGACTTCGAATTTAGATAAAATATTTAAATAGTAATTATAACTAACAGTGTAGGACTAACGAACAATTGATTCAAGTGAATAAGGGTTTGAGTTCATTTAAACAAGGTCTCAGATTGGAACCTTGTAGTTAACTACATTAGGAAAGGTTTCGATTTCAATACCCTGAGAGATTAATCACTCAAAAAAAAAAAAAGAACTAACAATATAAGAGCACATGGATTGTAAGTTGGGGAGCTCAGGCATGAGCAAAGTCACCAAGAAGCCCAGTATTTAGGGGAACAGAGATTAAAATAGTAGGTATGGGTTGCAGACACCATAAGTTTTATCTTTTTTTGTTCACATCATTAATATGCATAATTGTATTTTATTAAATACCTTAATTATCCAAAAGGAGTGGTATATATTTCTGGCAAAATTATTAAAAAACATAGAAGGAAATTAGTAAGAAGGGGAGGAATATTGATATCATTTTAATTTTGGGTTTACAAAAGTAAGAAAGGTCAACACTCAAGGCATTGCAGAGTGCAGAGGGTTTACACTTTTTGTAGGCACTGGCGGTGCAAGTTAGGCAGCACCAGTCCTGCACTGCAGAAAGGAGGCAGAGATGGGCCAAGTGGAGGGCGTGGGCCCCAGGGGACCAGGGCCCAAAGTTTAAGGCCCAAATGATGTGGAGAGCCGTGATTGGCTGCTACTTGTTGGAGTATAAACGAAGAAGATCTCTCATATTGCGACCTCTGCTTTGATTGCAATCTTTGGAAACTATTTCTGCTGCTCGAATCATTAATCACACTACAATAAACCTTCGCTTTTTTTTTTTCTTTTTTCTTTTTATATAGACAAGATGAATTTTGCACTTTTAAGTATATATATAAATATAATTTTTAAGGTTTTGGTATGATGAGCTGAGTAATGATGAGCTCGAGTCTCGAACACGATTCAGCTCGAGTTTGACTTTGTATAATTTGATAACTTCAAATTTTTTACGCTAGAATTTGGACATGAATTTGAGCTTCATTCAAGAAATATAACTTTTTGATATATTATATTAAAAAAATAATTGTTTAATATTTCTAAATTATAAATGTATACTACATAATTATATATATATATATGTTTTTCTAAGTCAAGCTAGAATTTGTCAAATCCAAACCGGTTTGAACGCTTAGCTCGTCAAGGATGCGAGTCGGCTCGGTTCATGTAACTCCTAACTTGAGTATTCAATTTCATTTTTCGAAATTAAAAGGTCATTATATTACCATGAAATGAAAACACCATATGTTATTTAAACTTGATTGGAAGTGCACACAGAGTCATTATTCCAAGTGTTGTTATGTAACACCCCGACTCACAGTCGGTACAGGTAAATTATGTGATTTAATATTATTTGCGTTTTAGATTATTTGTATAGGACTATTTTGAATTATTTGAACTTATATGAATTTATATGAAGTATGTGAATGAATGTTGCATGCGATTTATTCGTTCTAATTTGAGTTGGCCTTATTTGAACCTGTATTTGTTGAACCGAACCAACTTGAACCGGAAACCTTGAACCGAACCCGTGAACCGACCGGTCCAGCCTTAAAGGCTGAACCATTTCTCTCCTCCCTCATTCTTCACGTTCATTTTCAGCAACCAAGCCAAGAAAGAAGCTAAAACCCTCAAGTTGATCATCCAACTTCCCAAGCCAATATCTTCCTCGTTTCTTCGTCTTTTCTCGAACTTAGGTAGGTTTCGGAATCCCCTCGTCGTGCTCGTCATTTATATGGTTTAATTTCTGAGTTTGGAGTGAGTTTTGCATGCCTTTGCTTCCCTACGTGAATAGTAAGGGTTTCATGAAAACTTGGATACTTGCTCTTTGCTTGATGTGTTTGATTCCTAGCTTCATTTATGAGTTTTATATGTTGTATGTGTTGCATTTATTACATTTAATCCATAGTTGGTGGAGTATTTATTGTTGATCATAATTTTAGCTTGAAAGTTGCATAACCTTGATCATGCATTTTAATTCCGTATTCTTGAGTTATTTGAGTGTTTATATGTCAAGCATGATTTATATGTATTGTTTGTGCATTTTGAGAGGTTGTGGCAACTCTTGGGATTGAATTTTGGCCATTTTTGGCACCATTTTGGAGCTTCCCCTGTTTCTGTAATAAAAACTCTGCTCCAGCTTTTCGAACCAGGCCGGAACGGCCGTTCCCGCCCAGTTTCAAACTGGGAACGACCGTTCCCAGGCCATACTGTTCATGACCGAGAGTGGGAACGACCGTTCCCAGTTTGTACTGGGAACGGGAACGGCCGTTCCCATGGCCGGAACCCTCCTACTGGGTCAAATCCGCGAGGGTGGATTTTTCCCTTTGGAAAAATCCACGGGGGTGGATTTGAGGCAGTAGCTCAGGAAAAATCCATGGGGGTGGATTTTCCCCTTTTGAAAAATCCCTGGGGGTGGATTTTGCCACTTTTTCTCTTTGCCTTGTTTATGCATTTGTATGATTTTAAATGCTTTTCTTTTGTATATTAATTGTTATAATTAATTGTTTTGCATATTGGATTGTATATAAATATGTTATGCATATGAATTGTGAATTATATGACTTAATTGTGACATTTTATTTATGAACATGAATCATGCATTTGCCGAGCGTCTTCTTTGGTTCATATAGAGTCTAAGTCTTGGGCTTTCGTGTTTTCTTTTCAGAGGAGGTTCCAGTTGACGAGCCCGAGGCGTAGGTTGTTCACGTCTGCTCGTATTTTTGGTCACGCACAAGGTGAGGTTTAAGAATTTTATTAGCTAAGCGACCTAAAGCCTTATGTGATGTTTTCGAGCCGTGCATGTGATTATATATTATATATATAGATATGTACGTGTTGATTAGAATATGTTTATGATCTTGTGAACAACTTTGTTTTGAGAAAATATATTAAATAAGCTTATGTAAGCTATGTTTTGGAAAAGGCTTTACAATTCTGCTAGCGAGATTGCCATGAAAGATTTGGCATTTGATATGATATGATTTGTATGTGTGGATCCTAGGAGCTACGGGTAAGGAACCCTCGGGACGGTTCGGGCCGTCGAGGTTCGGCCTGTGCGTAGTCTCCACCCGATATATCACACGCGACCCCTGGGAGTTTGGGAAGGTGTGATATTTCGATGCCTTCGGCGTAAAAACCGGGGAGGGCACGATGTGGGTTCGCTACCCCTCGTGAGTCTGTATATGTCTGGATGGTTAGGGCCGCCGGTGGCTCTTCCATCATTGGTGTAGAGGAGAGTGTATGATTTCTGTTTTGTTTGTTCTGAGGAGTAAAGGTTGGAAGCTCGTTCTCGCCGAGCATTATGTTTTGTTATGTATGTTTGAGAAGTATGAATCGGGATAGTGTTTATGAAATGTTTAAAGTGTATGTATTTGTTTTGGAAAGTTTTAGTTTGTAAAACCTATTCCGATTCATCATTTCGCCCTTTGCTTTGTGCTCTGCTCTATATATATGTAGGGTGTGGGTGTGCGTTAGCCCCCTCACTCAGTCAGTTGACTGACTCCTCGTTTACTCTTTTAGTTGCAGGTTTTGGGAGCGTGAGCTAGGCGGAGAAGTGTGTCTGCTTTAGCCTTTATACACTTGTCGGTCTAGGTCTCGTTAGGTGCATTTACATACCTGCACTTTATTATTTTGTAGTTGTATGGCTTTGATTTGTACATACTTATACACTATTTTGCTCGAGCCGTGATGGCTTCTGTACAGGAATTGTTGGTACCTATATGTAAATACTATATGGATAGGTGTGTGTTGGTACCTATATATATCTGTGATGTTTTGCTAATTGTTTTTATTTATTCGCTTCCGCGCACTCTGTTTCGTTTGGTTTAGCTCCGCCTAGCCTAGAGTGTGTGTTTGGTCTCCCGTTCGCTATGATTCGGATTCGGGTGCGGACATTCCATTTCGTATTCGGGTTCGGATTATGGTGCGGGGGATGTGGCCCTACGTGTGGGTGTTACATCCTGAAGTGGTATCAGAGCACGGTTGCAAAACCGGGCTCTAGTGTCGTGTGGGTCTGTCTAGGTCGTTCGGCTTAGGACAATGTGACTTTTGATTATGTGCATGTGTGATTTGAATATGTGAATACTTGACTAATTGATTACTTGATTATTTCTTTAAATTGTATACATATTCATACACTAATTCACATGCATCCATATTGCTTGAATTTGTGAATTTCAGGATGCCTCCAAGAAGACATAACAACCGTGAACAAACCCCTGATTTGAATGAACCGACTCTACATAACGCACCTCCGCCACCACCTATGAACGCGGAGAATATTGTTCAAGCCCTACTCAATCAACTCCAAAACAATCAAAGGGGTAATGCAAATCCGGGTGAAGGACAAGATATTTCAGCTGTTTATCGGGACTTCCGGAACAACAACCCTCCAAAGTGGTATGGAGGTGATGATATTAAGGCGGAAGAGTGGTTATCTGAGATTCGAGGCATTTGGGAGATCTGTCCGGGGACTTCCCAGGACAAGGCTATTTGTACGGGTCGTATTATTCAAGGGCCAGCGGCTATTTGGCTCAGGAGTGTGAGATCCAAGCTTGAGAGAACGGGAATGGAATTCAACTGGGAGGCGTTTGTGCAGGAATTCCATGAGAAATATATCCCTCATAGTGCACAAGAACGTCGCCTCCAAGAGTTCACTAATTTGAGGCAAGGCAATCGGACGGTGGAGTATTATATTTTGGAGTTTGAGAGGTTAGCTCCTTATGCCACTCACATCACCGACCACGATGATCATAAGGCCCGAGCGTTTCTTCATGGACTTCGCCGGGATATTCAAGAAGCTTTACAAGCTACTAACGTGAGTACTTGGGCCAAGGTTACAAAGAGGGCAATACAAGTTGAGGCCCAAATGGCTCGGTTGAAGCCTCCGCCTTTCTCTTCGACTCGAGGATCGGGATCAGGTTCTGGATTGGGTAAGAGGCCCATTTCTTATGCTCCACGAGCTCCTGTTCCACCGGCTTTTCGTCCCCAGGGTTTAGGGAACAAAAAGCCCCGTATTACCGGTCCCGTGGCACCTCCTGTTGCTCCAGTTCGACCGGCTCCAGCTCAGGGACCACCTATTTGTTCTTATTGTCAGGGGAGACATCCGGTGGAGAGGTGTTGGAAGCTTCAGGGCAAATGTTATGCGTGCGGGTCTTCTGATCATTTGATTGATGCTTGCCCGAATAGGAGGCCGGTTGTGCAGGCTCGCGTGTTTGCTTTGGAGGGAGAGGAGGAAGCTGCTGATGTCGACCCGAATGCCGTGATAGAAGGTACAATAAACATTCATGGCATATCACTACATGCATTGTTTGATCCCGGGGCTACGCATTCATTTATTTCCCGGGATATTGTTGCTTCTTTGCCTTTACTTGATGATTTATCTGCGCATGTGTATGTGGTGAATACTCCTTTGGGAGGATCTGTGGAAGCTGACAGGGTGTTCAGGGAGTGTCCAGTGGTGTTTGAGGGCCGAGTTTTTCCTGCAGACTTGATAGTTCTACCGTTGAAGAAGTATGAGGTTATTCTTGGTATGGATTTTCTCTTCAGATACCGAGCTCAGTTGGACTGTCATGAGAAGAAAGTTGTGTTGGGGACAGTGGTCTTTACGGGTGAGAGGTTGAAGTCCAGCCCGTTTGTGTCTTTTATGGAAGCAAGTAAGCTCCTCCGGGACGGTGCGACAGGTTTTGTGGCCTATCTTTTGAATAAACCGAAGGATCAGGCCAAACTTGAGGAGACAGAGGTCGTGAGTGAGTTTCCCGATGTTTTCCCTGAGAATTTGGGTTCTTTGCCACCTGACAGGGACATCGAGTTTGTAGTCAACCTTTATCCTGGAGCTGAGCCTTTCTCTAAGACACCGTATCGGATGGCTCCTGCTGAGTTGAAGGAGTTAAAAACTCAGCTGGATGAGCTTTTGACTTGTGGTTACATCCGTCCGAGTACATCCCCGTGGGGTGCTCCTGTGTTGTTTGTGAAGAAGAAGGATGGGACTTTGAGGATGTGTATAGACTACCGCGAGTTGAACCGGATGACAGTGAAGAATAAGTATCCTTTACCTCATATCGAAGAGTTGTTTGACATCTTGCAAGGGTCGCAGGTGTACTCTAAGTTAGATTTGAGGCAAGGGTATTACCAACTTCGTATCCGGGAAGAGGATATCTCTAAGACTACGTTCAATACCCGTTATGGACACTTCGAGTTTGTAGTGATGCCGTTTGGGTTAACTAATGCTCCAGCCGTGTTCATGGATATGATGCACCGAGTGTTTAGACAGTATCTTGACAAGTTTGTGGTCATTTTCATAGACGACATCTTGGTGTATTCTAAGTCTGCAGAAGAGCACGCATCTCACCTCAGAATTGTGTTGGAGACCCTTCGAGAGCACAAGCTTTATGCCAAGTTTAGCAAGTGCGAGTTCTGGCTCGACAGAGTGTCTTTTCTGGGTCACATAATTTCAGGTGAGGGGATTGAAGTTGATCCTTCCAAGATTGAGACCGTGGTCCAGTGGGAAAGACCGAAGAATGCCTCCGAGATAAGAAGTTTTCTCGGGTTAGCGGGTTACTATAGGAGATTTGTAAAGGATTTCTCTAAGATTGCTTGCCCGTTGACTCGATTAACCAAGAAGGAGGTGAAGTATGAGTGGGATGAGGGGTGCGAGAGAAGTTTCCAAGCGTTGAAGGAAAGATTAACTTCAGCACCAGTTCTTACCCTGCCCGAGGGATCCGAGGGCTATTCGGTTTTTGCAGATGCTTCTAAGGAAGGACTCGGATGTGTATTGATGCAAAATGGCCGAGTGGTGGCCTATGCTTCTAGGAAGTTGAAGGAACACGAGAAGAACTACCCCACTCATGATCTCGAGCTTGCAGCGGTTGTATTTGCTTTGAGGAAGTGGCGTCATTACCTCTATGGAACGACTTTCGAGATATTCACGGATCACAAGAGCCTCAAGTATCTTTTCACTCAGAAGGAGTTGAATAATAGACAGAGGCGTTGGATGGAATTCTTAGAGGATTATGATTGCACGATTCAGTATCATCCGGGCAAGGCTAATGTCGTAGCAGATGCTTTGAGCAGAAAAGCAAGTGTTTCAGGTTTGAGTGCAGGGTCTTCAGGACAGGATTTGACAGTTTTGGTTTCAGTGGCTCGGTTAGCTACCATCTCAGTTCAGTCGGATTTGAAACAGAGGTTGTTGGATTCTCAGGCTTCGGATGCAGAGATTCAGAGATTAGTGGTTCGGTCTAGGATAGACCCCGAGACAAAGTTTGGGTTTGATGATTCCGGTTTGTTCAGGTTCAAGACCAGGGTTTGTGTCCCAGAAGACCTCAAGAGGTTAATACTTGAGGAAGGACACCGTTCTGGATATTCCATTCACCCCGGTGGTACGAAGATGTACCGAGATTTGAAGGAATACTTCTGGTGGAATGGCATGAAGAGAGATGTCGCGAACTTTGTGAAGCGGTGTCTCACGTGCCAAGTGGTGAAGGCAGAACACCAGAAACCGGGAGGAACTCTCCAACCACTTCCGATTCCTGAATGGAAGTGGGAGCAAGTGACTATGGACTTCGTGTCCGGCTTGCCAAGATCAAGAGGAGGTTATGATGGAATTTGGGTGATAGTCGACCGATTGACCAAGTCAGCTCATTTTCTCAAGGTGAAGATGTCTTATAAGACTCCGAAGTTGGCCGAATTGTATTGTAATGAGATTGTGAGACTTCATGGGGCGCCTGTTAGTATTGTCTCAGATCGTGATCCGAGGTTCACAGCTAAGTTTTGGCAGGATCTTCAGAGTAGGTTGGGCACGAGGCTTAATTTCAGCACCGCTTTTCATCCTCAGACAGATGGACAATCAGAGAGACTGATTAAGTATTTGGAGGATTTATTACGAGCGTGTGCTTTGGATTTCAAGGAAAAGTGGGATAAGCATTTAGCTCTGGTTGAGTTTGCCTATAACAACAGTTTTCAGACTTCTATTGGTATGGCTCCCTACGAGGCACTTTATGGAAGGAAGTGTAGATCGCCTCTATTTTGGGATATGGAAGATTGGCGGTGGACAGAGGAGAACAAGCTCGAAAGGGCTACACCTCGAGAGAGATTGGATAAGACCACTGCTAAGGTTAAGTTGATTCAGCAAAGAATGAAGGCAGCTCAGGACCGTCAGAAGAGCTATGCGGATAAGAGGAGAAGGCCCCTTGAGTTTGAAGTCGGAGATAAGGTGTTCTTGAAAGCATCTCCGAGGAAGGGATTTTCTCGAATAGGTCGAGGTGGGAAGCTTAACCCGAGATACCTTGGACCTTTTGAAATCCTTGAGAGGGTTGGAGAAGTGGCGTATAGGTTGGACCTACCGCCGAGACTGACCGGGATACATAATGTGTTTCACGTCTCGCAGCTCAGGAAATATTATCCCGAAGAATCGACTATTCTCCCTGTGGAAGAGGTACAACTTGAGACGGATTTGACGATAGTAAGACATCCGGTTGAGATTCAAGACCGGAAGATACAAGTGTTGAGAAATAAACAGATTCCCTTGGTCCGAGTTCTTTGGAGAGATCAGAAATCTGAAGAGTCTACTTGGGAGACTGAGGAAAAGATGAGACAGTTGTACCCAGAGTTGTTCTCAGGTCAGACAGTTAACCTGGGGACCAGGTTCTCCGAAGGGGGGGAGGTTGTAACACCCCGACTCACAGTCGGTACAGGTAAATTATGTGATTTAATATTATTTGCGTTTTAGATTATTTGTATAGGACTATTTTGAATTATTTGAACTTATATGAATTTATATGAAGTATGTGAATGAATGTTGCATGCGATTTATTCGTTCTAATTTGAGTTGGCCTTATTTGAACCTGTATTTGTTGAACCGAACCAACTTGAACCGGAAACCTTGAACCGAACCCGTGAACCGACCGGTCCAGCCTTAAAGGCTGAACCATTTCTCTCCTCCCTCATTCTTCACGTTCATTTTCAGCAACCAAGCCAAGAAAGAAGCTAAAACCCTCAAGTTGATCATCCAACTTCCCAAGCCAATATCTTCCTCGTTTCTTCGTCTTTTCTCGAACTTAGGTAGGTTTCGGAATCCCCTCGTCGTGCTCGTCATTTATATGGTTTAATTTCTGAGTTTGGAGTGAGTTTTGCATGCCTTTGCTTCCCTACGTGAATAGTAAGGGTTTCATGAAAACTTGGATACTTGCTCTTTGCTTGATGTGTTTGATTCCTAGCTTCATTTATGAGTTTTATATGTTGTATGTGTTGCATTTATTACATTTAATCCATAGTTGGTGGAGTATTTATTGTTGATCATAATTTTAGCTTGAAAGTTGCATAACCTTGATCATGCATTTTAATTCCGTATTCTTGAGTTATTTGAGTGTTTATATGTCAAGCATGATTTATATGTATTGTTTGTGCATTTTGAGAGGTTGTGGCAACTCTTGGGATTGAATTTTGGCCATTTTTGGCACCATTTTGGAGCTTCCCCTGTTTCTGTAATAAAAACTCTGCTCCAGCTTTTCGAACCAGGCCGGAACGGCCGTTCCCGCCCAGTTTCAAACTAGGAACGACCGTTCCCAGGCCATACTGTTCATGACCGAGAGTGGGAACGGGAACGGCCGTTCCCATGGCCGGAACCCTCCTACTGGGTCAAATCCGCGAGGGTGGATTTTTCCCTTTGGAAAAATCCACGGGGGTGGATTTGAGGCAGTAGCTCAGGAAAAATCCATGGGGGTGGATTTTCCCCTTTTGAAAAATCCCTGGGGGTGGATTTTGCCACTTTTTCTCTTTGCCTTGTTTATGCATTTGTATGATTTTAAATGCTTTTCTTTTGTATATTAATTGTTATAATTAATTGTTTTGCATATTGGATTGTATATAAATATGTTATGCATATGAATTGTGAATTATATGACTTAATTGTGACATTTTATTTATGAACATGAATCATGCATTTGCCGAGCGTCTTCTTTGGTTCATATAGAGTCTAAGTCTTGGGCTTTCGTGTTTTCTTTTCAGAGGAGGTTCCAGTTGACGAGCCCGAGGCGTAGGTTGTTCACGTCTGTTCGTATTTTTGGTCACGCACAAGGTGAGGTTTAAGAATTTTATTAGCTAAGCGACCTAAAGCCTTATGTGATGTTTTCGAGCCGTGCATGTGATTATATATTATATATATAGATATGTACATGTTGATTAGAATATGTTTATGATCTTGTGAACAACTTTGTTTTGAGAAAATATATTAAATAAGCTTATGTAAGCTATGTTTTGGAAAAGGCTTTACAATTCTGCTAGCGAGATTGCCATGAAAGATTTGGCATTTGATATGATATGATTTGTATGTGTGGATCCTAGGAGCTACGGGTAAGGAACCCTCGGGACGGTTCGGGCCGTCGAGGTTCGGCCTGTGCGTAGTCTCCACCCGATATATCACACGCGACCCCTGGGAGTTTGGGAAGGTGTGATATTTCGATGCCTTCGGCGTAAAAACCGGGGAGGGCACGATGTGGGTTCGCTACCCCTCGTGAGTCTGTATATGTCTGGATGGTTAGGGCCGCCGGTGGCTCTTCCATCATTGGTGTAGAGGAGAGTGTATGATTTCTGTTTTGTTTGTTCTGAGGAGTAAAGGTTGGAAGCTCGTTCTCGCCGAGCATTATGTTTTGTTATGTATGTTTGAGAAGTATGAATCGGGATAGTGTTTATGAAATGTTTAAAGTGTATGTATTTGTTTTGGAAAGTTTTAGTTTGTAAAACCTATTCCGATTCATCATTTCGCCCTTTGCTTTGTGCTCTGCTCTATATATATGTAGGGTGTGGGTGTGCGTTAGCCCCCTCACTCAGTCAGTTGACTGACTCCTCGTTTACTCTTTTAGTTGCAGGTTTTGGGAGCGTGAGCTAGGCGGAGAAGTGTGTCTGCTTTAGCCTTTATACACTTGTCGGTCTAGGTCTCGTTAGGTGCATTTACATACCTGCACTTTATTATTTTGTAGTTGTATGGCTTTGATTTGTACATACTTATACACTATTTTGCTCGAGCCGTGATGGCTTCTGTACAGGAATTGTTGGTACCTATATGTAAATACTATATGGATAGGTGTGTGTTGGTACCTATATATATCTGTGATGTTTTGCTAATTGTTTTTATTTATTCGCTTCCGCGCACTCTGTTTCGTTTGGTTTAGCTCCGCCTAGCCTAGAGTGTGTGTTTGGTCTCCCGTTCGCTATGATTCGGATTCGGGTGCGGACATTCCATTTCGTATTCGGGTTCGGATTATGGTGCGGGGGATGTGGCCCTACGTGTGGGTGTTACATGTTATATTCGTCATTTGTTCAAGCTTAACTTAATTTTGTGACACATAATTCAAAAACGTGGATTGTATTATTGTACGTACATATATACACAGTAAACAGTACAGCCGTATATACTCCATAAAATTAAGATGACCGTGTCGTACTTCAAATTAATTAAGTAGATCCCCAACGTGTCACCTGTAGTCTGTTGGTCTTAAGGAAACAAATTTAACCGATCGAAATCGAAAATTCAATACGAATCAGATACCCTATGGAACTTACAGTTTGATAATCAAGCTCGATCGAAACTATTTCAGTAAAAAGCGACTAGAATATATATATTTTAAACAACCCTAGTCACCTAGCGAGTTTTAACCTTATTAAGGGATCTATCGTATCAGGGGTTATTTTATCATATATGCCCAATTGATATATGTGTTTTTTGTTTAATTATTTTTGGCACGGCCATTTTTTAGTTTCTTGAATGATCCGTGAATCATGAACATTTGATTATATTCATCGATATTCGGTTTGATTTATTGATTTAAAGAATAATGACAATATAATCATATATAATTGCCACCCATATAAGTGTAATCTGTCCTTAAATGGTTGCTTATATGATGAAGTTTTAGTACATATATATAAATAGTCCTCATGAACTCTAGTAGAGAGTAGAGACTTTTAAACGCATTAATCTCTTTGTACCTAACCAACCGTGAATTCATGAGCTTTAATTTGAGATTCATGAGCTTTTCAGCATTTATATATGCTACTCCAAATAATTGGTCCTTCTCATTAATTTCTTTTATTTACTTCCTAATAATGCCCTATTCAGTTATTGTACAGTGTGGTACTCTCTATTTATCAAATTAGTTGTAAATTGTGGCGTCCCGCTTCTGCAGCCCGACCCGTTGGACGCGAGCGCTTCTCCGAATCCAAAAGGTATAACATAGATAACATAATTCACACTTACCATGTATTATATGGGGTAGTTTAGCGTTTTGCATTATATTTAGTTAATTTACCGTCTGTTGTTCGAATACGTGAAAACACAATGATTAAATGTTTCTTTCGCTGGAACAAAATACTACTTAATTAGGGTAATTACGAATGCTTCCCCAAGATTTTATTTAATCACAGTAAAATTCTTTATAGTTTAGAACATGGCCTACAGAAAGTATCCTGAATTACATAATTACGTAAAACCCCATATGATATTCGTAACTATCCCGGCCCAGCTAAATTCAAAAAGAAATTAAAACTGGAAATTAATATTAATCAATTGAGACAATTACTAAAGTATAAGAAATTAATTAATACAAAAATAATTGGGAAAGCTATCCACAAAATACGTATGCATCAAGAACATACAGGAACCCAAGTAATGAAGAGCCCATCTACAGATACCCAGAATATGAAAGACAAAGACGGAAATGGCGTCTTCATGCGGCAAATTGGGATTGCCAAGATCACCATATATCAATATCTCCCCTATTTTCAAAAAAAAGAAAAGAATCTGTTTTGCCACAAATAAGGCTGCCAAAATATCCCATTTCAAAACTGATGTTGTTTGTAATCCTCCAGAAACTGGGCAGAGACAATTGAATTGACTTTTAAAACAGCATGCATGAAAAGAGTAGCCAGCTACACAGCGCATATGAAAGCATAGTTTTGGTGTTTTTCGGTGTTTGGTCCAATCACCTGCACTCGCCTTCCATGTGCTGCTTTGGGCAGCTCAGACATACATTGGTTATTGGATTCAAGTTCAACCCCGAGCTTTAACAAGGAAATTTTACTTCATTAAGAAAGAGAAGCTATTTTGGGTTTGGGATGTTTACTAATAAAAATGTTCGATATTTGACTGTTGGCTCGGTTCGACTTCAACTCAAACTTTTCGAATTCGAATTCAAACATTAGCCAACTCAATTTGTAAACATCCCTACTTTGAGCTATGTTAAAAAGGCGCAATTGGCCCTACATTCGTTTTTGGTTACGGGCAGGGGTGGAGCAAGAATCTTTATAATGGGAATAGTTAGTTTTCGATCAAGATCGTTCGAGAAAAAAGAATATAGGAATACCATAATTTCGATAAATTACCCGAGTTATTAAAAGAAATAATTTTACATTTATTTCAAAATTTGTAACAAGTTATGAGCGATTTCTCAAAGTTTAAATCTTTCTTCAACGCGTGATTTGGTGGGCATATTAAAATTGATCTTATTTTGCTATGTTCAATTTGTAATACAAATTGAAAATTCATAAACTTAATTAATGTTCTCATTTCTCTAATATAATTTAAACTTCCCTCTAAGTTCAACTAAATCTTTGGTCATATGATTAGATATTAAAACCATACCCATAATGATTTGGGGTAATTCTAACCCAAACCTGATTCGACCAAACCAGTTGATAGGGGGAAAATCTAGACTCGTGACTGGACTCCACGTGATGCCGCATGGGAAAACTGAGTCAGGTCAGCTTTCCATACCCGACCCAGGACTTTGCTCCTTCGAGCCAGCACTTGGCCTTTGGGAGAGCAGACCCACTCTAAGCGATGGGAGGTTTCGACCCAGGGGGCCTCTTCCGACCAAGAGACGTCCGACCGACCCACTCACTACAATACAACCGCATTCAATGCACGTACCACCTACTACAGGCCGCATTAATTGCAGCCGCGTCAAGTATTGTGTCAGGCATTTGGCATGAGCAGACAAACAGTGTTTTAGCCAGAAAATAACTGTTTCGGTCGTTCATCGTCGCTTTCCCTCCAGACCAGATCCACACTTTATTGGAGGTGTACTTGCACCTACGGAGTCCATCTCCATCCTATAAAAACTCATATCTGCCATTAACAATGGTAAGTTTCCTTCACACTCTAAGTCTCTCACTTTCTTCACATTTTCGACCCAGAGCTTGAGCTGACTTGAGCGTCGAAGTGCCAAAACAGGTTTAACCCCCACATTCTCCTGTTTTGGCCTCTAAGTTCACGTTTGTTTCATCCTTTTCAGCCTAGGAAAGCACTAGAGTTGCCTCACGTAAACAAATATCTTGGGTGATTGGGAGTCCTAATCTGCAGTCCAGTGCATAGCCAAATTTTGATATCATCACCAGTATAATGAGAGGGTGAGTATTTTATACTTATCGTGTGATCGATGGAAAATTTAGCAATAGTGGCAAATTAAATAATAAATATAGTACAACTGTCTTTTTAATTGATTGAGTTTTCGGCTATGGAGATTAAAACACTCATTAATTCTTCATGTTGCCTTCATTTCCATGCCTCAAAAATGGTAAATTTATGTTTACTAATTCACCGGGAGACAATACAGAGGGAGCAGGTGTTTTGGGGTCATTGCATATTTAGAGAGGGACATATGACAAATGCTGAATTAATAATTTCTTGGCTTATATATAGTGTCACATATTTTGGCAATTTCCTTAGACATATATGGTAAAAAAGGAAAAGCAAAGATTTTCTGATGGTTTAACAAACCTAGATGTTTGTCCAAATGTATGTCACCTGTGAGCTACCAGCTCATCATAGGACCACTTTGGATGATTTTGATCAAATCAAACCACTGATAACTGTCATAAAAGTTCTTGTAATTTGAGCCTTCACGTACCAAAGGCCACAACCCTACTGCCATTTGAAATGTGTCTTTGTTTCACCGGTGCATATATGGTTGCAGTACAAATGGCAGTGCATTCAAGGAATATCTTCTTCTAAGGTCAGATTGCAGAGGGAGCGATATGTAAAACTTGTTATAATCAGATAAGAAATCGTTATTTATGTAATATTATTTTTCGGGTATTAATATGTATCGGAGGTTATTAGTTAAGATAAAGCCGTGTTTATACATAAGTATTTACCGGACAATCTTTGAATATCAAAATTTTTTTTTTATCATACTTGTGTCTTATTAGCCCATACTTTTTTTTTTTTTAATCTCCCAGAGTTTTCTCTCACCCAATTAAATGAAAGATTAATCTCTTGAGGTAGCTGAAAGCGCTTATTGTCGGGACCTCTCCCAACGTAATTTTTTATGTCCATAAGATTCGAACCCGAAATCTTATTTAAGTGAACTCAAACTCTTATTCACTTGAATTAACTGCTAATTAATTTTAGCCCATACAGTATGGATTCATAGAACCATCTATGAAGGGCACTTTCACAGTGTTCCATTAAAATCCCAAAATGTGTTGTACTTCAAATTGGAGGCTGAAGCAGTTCCACTTCTGCCTACTCTTCCATTATTGCCCTACATTTGTTGTCTCCATTTTCTTTGAAACATTCTAAACTTTTATCAATCCTTTCAAATTATGCGGTGATTTGACATCACTAACGTTAATATTAATACACATATATACGTAAAAGTGTAACCATAGATTAATTAATGCATACGTAGATTTCTGCATTTTAATCGCACCATATATACTAAATTGGGTAAACAGACAAACACAGGAATAAGGGTCCCAAAGAGCATCACATCGCCTGGAGCCTCCATACTTTGATGATTTTCGATTTTGTGTGTCCCAAAGATATATGTCGTCAAACCCCCTGGATATTATATTTTATTTCTCTACTTGATTTAGATTTACGTATTTCTTCTAAGTATGGAATATACATAATAAATACATTCTATTTCAACTTCATGAATTGTAACTATCTCTATCCAAATTCACAATATATATGGATATATATATAAACAACCCGAATTAGGTTGTCCATCTTTAAGTAGAATGAGGGCATATTTATTATTCAACAAAATAAACAGGAATAAAAAACTATGGTAAATATTTAAAACGTGACAGGTCACGATGTACTGTAAGTCTAAGTCACGAGTAATTACAGATAATATTATTTTTTGTCCAATTTGAAGCACGTACGTTATGAAACATGCTATGCTGATTAAGAAAGGATTTACTACAGGTAAAATTTACTGTCTATCTTCATTCACGTGTTTAACAAACCATTGAAAGTTGTATTTCCACGGGCAAAGTGAATTAGTCACGAGAGTTATACATAGTAATACTGAACTGTAAGAACAATTTATACGTTATGCATTCACGAGTTTTATATAATCGGTCCCTTTAGAAAAGGTAAGTTCCACCATACATAATATTTGAGTATACATGTTATTTAAAAATTAAGTTCAATATATAAGTTAAAAAGTCCAACTATAATTAATGGATATCCTTTTAAATAGTGGTTTAGACCCAATTTTAAATTATACTCTCGGTAGATTCGGAGATTTGTATTTATATCCACGGACCTGCGTACTCGAAAGGTGACAAGTGATATAAAAGACGTATAATCTCAAAAAACAAAATAATTGAGTTACCATAATGAACAAAACATGCAATAATGAGAATTATAGAACATGTTGCTCAAGAACGGACACTAAACAAATCAAGCAGCTCTAGTGACCAATTCAGACCAACATTAGGGATACAAACTTCTAACATTAAATGTACGAATATTAAAAAACGGCCTATAAAACAGTGAAATGCTTGTAAGAATGCAGGAGAGGGACACTTCTAAAAATCATAAGGCAAAAAGAGCATCTGATTCTGAGAACCAAAATTATGTCACAAAATTAAGGTTTACCAAAGTCCATTGTCACTAAGCAGGTGCAGGTTTATTTAAGCCAAGTATTAATTAATTTATGAGATTCATTCCATTTCATTCCTTTACCTAATTCAAAACTTCGCAGGTCACGTGACCGTCGCACGTGCCCCCAATAGAAACACACGCACGCACGAAACACAAAAATAGCATGTATCCAAGAGTACTATCGCGTCCGGCGCCGTAGCCGGAAAGTAATTAATTAGAATTAACAACACACTAATTAATATTTTTTTATTAATACTAATAACATTTAATTTACTAATAAATTAACAAATTTCACATTGACAACCCCACAAAAAAGAACCGGCAATCCCTAACTACCAAAATTAGCACACCAAAAAGCGAAAATAAGAACATAAAATACTCAAAACTGCCGAGAAAATCAGCAAAATTATTTGCTGATTTCCATATTACAATATAATGATTTTTATACTTGGAGAGAATCTTCAGAGTGCGACGAGAGGATCCGACCCGAATATGTCGCCAAAATCTTGAAAGTAATCATCTGCCGGCCACGTACCCGAAGACCCGAACACGAAATCCGTACTCGAACCCGTGACGAAATGGGTGCTGCAATCAAAGTCCATTCCGAATATGTTGTCGGAAAAACCCGTTTGGTCAAACAAGTCGGGTACGGGCACGGAGATACCGAAATCGGTAAAGAGATCGTCTGTTGGAGGGAATATGGAGGAATGTGAAAAACCCTCCTCTTCAATCTCTTTCTCGTTGGAATGAGAGAAGATGGAAGAGGATTCTGCTTCGGTTTCGGCTTCGGCTTCGGCTTCGGCTTGGGAATCGGCGGCGGAGACACACCGGAGGACGGATTTCGGAGACTTGGCGGCATTGGTGTTGGACTCGTCGCCGGAGTTGTAGCCGGAGTTGAGGGAGGGGGTGGAGAAGTTGGTGAGCGCGTCGGGGCCACGCAGCTGGATGGCGGCGTGGTCGTACACCATGGCGGCTTCCTCCGCCGTGTCGTAGGTGCCGAGCCAGAGGCGTACACGGCGGAATGGGTCTCGAATCTCCGCCGCCCATTTCCCCCACGGCCTCTGACGCACGCCGCGAAACTTCTTGCCATCCCCCACTTTCGCCGGAGTTCTCTCCATTTTCTCGCAGTTGGTCTTCTTCCTCTTCAGGCCACCGACTACCGGCCGGGAACTCCTCGCAGCGCCGTGAACACTTCCCGCATTTGCGGTGGCACTTCCGTTATCTCTGCAGCAGGGCTGGATTCTGACCTCGTTGATGAATCTTCTGACTCTTCTACGCTTCGCAGAGAAGCATTCCTCCTCGTCGCTGGAGGAGTCCGTCGCGTCGGCGTCGGTGACGGAAATCCGTACGGTTCTTGTTGCCATCCCCGTCGGAAAGGGAGTTCTCCTGCCGGAAATGGGATTCTCCGGCCTGGTGGAAACCGTGGTTTGGTTTACATGTTCGGTGTACTTGACACTCGTACCCGGAAACATAGCTCTTTCTTGTCGCTGCATCATCATAGCAAACAGAGAGTGGTTTTTCCCCAGTTTCTCAGATTCGCATTGAAAGCGAAAGAGATTAGGCGAGCGTGAAGGCCAAAAAATAAAGAAGAGTTGGGGGTGATATATTCGTAGAGAATAAAGAGAAAGGCAGGCAGCGTTAAAGAGAAGCCTTGAGAGACCCAGGAAAAAGGAAATAAAATCTCTGATTATCAAGAAAGTTTGAAGGAAAGCAAACACTAAAAAGACGAGAGATATGTGTGTGTGTGTGTGGATTAAAGAGAGAGTCTCAAAAAGCTTTCTCTGAAGATAGACCCAAAGCCAAAACCCCCCACACCAGGAAGGAGACAAACCAAACCACCCTGCAAATCGAGATAAAAACCCAGTTGCAGTACCCAAAAATCACACACACAATCGGTGAAGAAACAAAGCCCGAAACCCAGAAAGAGAAAAAGCCGGAAGAAAAAAATCAGGAAAAAGCTCAAGGGGTGGAGAAAAGGTGGAAGCGAATATATTTAGAAGGGAATCAAAGCGGATACTGAAAGCTTCTTGCTTTTTGCTAATAAGCTTCAACTTGTGCTTAGCTAATTCCAGTGACCGAAACCTGGATTCCTCTGCTTTTTGAGAGCCAAAATGAGCCCTCTTCTCTCCAAGAAGTAGAGTGAGAGTGAGAGTGACTGTATGCTGTATATCTTTTTAGAGAGAGAAAGTGGTTCTTCAGTTACGGTGGAGACCGGAATATGAGCTAACAACACTGTTTTATAGGATGCGTTTGCTCTATACTGGAAACTCAAAAAAATAAAGAAAAAGAAAAAAAAAAAGGGGGAATTTTAAATTAAATTTAATTTTAACTAATCGTGTTTAAATTTTTATTTTTATTTTCTTTAAATGAAGATGCAAAGGCGGTTAATTATCATACGTTTCGAGAGTATATTTAAACCAGCCGCCGCATCTAATGGCGCCCTAGGATCTCGACACGTGTACTGTGGGCCCGCATTATATATTTTTTCTTTTTTATTTTTCTTCGGTAATTATTTTTCTGTTTTTATTAATTTTCTCGGTTTCTGCAATTGAAAGTCACGTGACGGACGGAGGGGGACGGTTCCGTTAATTGGGTCAGTCAAAATGGTCTAGTGGGTGTACGTCAGTCTATCTTTGACTGAGGAGATATTTTTAGTTTTTACTGCGATTAAGATAATAATTACGCTTTCATTAGCTGTTAATCTTAATTAATGGAGGGGTATTATGGTCATTGCCTGTATTTTAGCGCCTCTACCCAGGGAGACCGTTATGAATGCTGACTCATGAGTTTCTATCTATTCTCTACTATTATTGAGTTTTTCCTTTTTACGTTTTTTTTAATGTTAAATATTACTAAACTCCTATTAATTATTTTATTATATTTTTATAGCTTTTGAAAATTATGAACTATATCAAATTAATTTTTCATTAAATTTAAAATGATGTTATAGATTTTGGACGTAAATTTTATGTTTTACCAAAATTATCTATTAAAGTTGCGATAAAATGAAAAATTAAGCCTCTAAATCTATGATGTTACCAAAAAATTGATTTGATGTATTATAATTTTTACGACCAAAATATAATAAAAGGATTAGTAGAGAACTAGAGATTTAATTGGAATATTGGAATATTTGAAACTCCAAAAATAGCTAAATGTAATTAAATTTATTTATTTATTTTACTTTTTGGTATGCTTAGTTTTAATTTTTTAGTTGAGCAGAGGCAGGAAAAACGTGGCAGGCAGCCTAGGGTTTGATGCCATTTATATAGCGAAGACTCTGTTTTTTGTGGTGTTTGTGCTCTTTTCCGATTTTTATTTTTATTAAATATTTTTGGTCAATTTTTGGGCTTCAAAAAATCCAATTGTGTACTTCCACCTTCCGCCCCCTTCCAAGATTCAATCCACATAGTACGTGTGTCGCTTGATAATGAGGTTCACTCTTTCCCATTCTCTTTTGATTACATTTTCAATCAAATACAATTCTTGGCATGTCTCTATACTAGAACCAAGAAATAAGAAGTTTCACTCACACTTACCAACATTAATCACCATGCATCATAACTTAGGAGTGCAATCTGGAAAATTCTTGTATGAGCCGGGTGTAGGGCACTGTTCCCTACACCCGTTTTTAATACACAATAAAAAATAAAAAATAAAAAATTATTTTTTTATTTATGTATTAGAACCGGGTGTAGGGAACAGTGCCTACACCCGGCTCATACAAGAATGTCCCGTGCAATCTTAGTTGTGGGCTAATAAAAATGAAAGGACATATTGGGCAAGGGAGAATATCCGACAACTAAAATTCTCTTTAATGGTTTTTTTTAATAATTGAATTTTGAACTATGTAAAGTTCATCTTTTGTAATCTAATTAATCAATCAACACTATACCAAAATTAATTGGATTGATAAATTAATTTGATGATGAAGAGTTTTTACATTTTCTCCTGCGTTTAGTCTGAGTATTTAAAAAAATCAATTTAATCATAAATATAATATACTTATTTAGATGACTGATTGAGTTTAAATCAATCGAGATCGAACTAGAATTTTTTTGTCGGTTAAATTACTAAATGTGACTTCACATTCAAGAAATTCAGCACTTATCCTCTCCCTTTTCATTTCAAATAGGAAAATAAATTAAAAAAGGGGAGGGCATGAAAGGTAAGGTATAAATGTAAACTTGCAGTGTTTAGGTGTTGACAATTATTATGCGAGTTAATGGGGATAGGCGTTCAAAATTAATGTGGTCATTAAGTATGCACCAAGATTTTGGTGTCTTCCATCAATGATTATTTCAATGCCTCTGTCTCTACCCTATTCATTTCATTTCCCCGACAATAACAAACTAAGTTCAACGAAAATCAAACTCCTCACCCATCATTATTACCATATATTTTTCCTTCCTTCTTTATGAATTGAAAATCTTGGTAGTTGGTCACTGAAACGCGATAAATACAAGATTATTTTTAGAATCTAACCCAAAGTTTCTATCTTTTCACCGATATTTGTTTTGGAAGTTGAATTGGGTTGATTTTATTTATTTTTTTAGGAAACAGAAAGGAAAACAATTACATACGACTAATACTTTTTGAGACGATAGAATTAGGGAGATCAAAATTCTTGTAACTTCCACCAAGTACTGAACGTGCAAGGTTGTGTGTCACTATGTTATTCTTGCGTCGAATGAAACTAAAAGTAGCACTGGGAGTATTCTTTAATATGCCAATGATGAGGGGATAATACCCCAATACAAGGTAGGAAATGTTTTTGAGTTGAACTAACATTTACAAAGAATTTACATTATACCTCATTATATGGAAGTAAATAAGGTTTGAACTTACGACTTTATCAAGATCAAACTCGATCATGTTTCTCTTTACCAACCCTATGGAATTGTCAATGATCAGTTGATGTAACAGAACACTGTGTAAATTCTTAAGAAAGGTTTAGATTTGATTATTGACAAGTAGGATAAAGTAATTTATCTTTGACAACACAGCTTTTTTTTTTTGACAACACAGCTTGATAGTAAGAAAAGTTGATTCAAATGAATAAGGTATAAATTCTTGAGCACGGTTCAAATCTAATTCTACAAATTAAATCATGTTGTTAGATTAAGATGATAGTTCTTATAATAAACCTCCAAAATACCCGATTTGAAAAAAATCATACAAACAAACAATTCCCCCTCATAGCTAAGTATAATTATATGTACTTTATTTTATGACTTTAAAATCGGATAAGTTCATCATCTAACATGAGATAAACTTTTTCTTAGTCACCAATTTTACCAATTAATTAAAAGAGGTAAAGCCATAATATGATTGCCCCACATGGTAAACAATAAGATGTTTCAATTTAAGGAGCACGGCAAACAAAAATTATCGAGGGGTAAAATAGTAACTTCAACTGTAATGGGCCGGCCCAAGGATATTGGGTCGCAAGAGGTCCAAGCATTCCTTACCAATGCATCAAACAAATTAAGCCGACTCGACACCGTTTTATACCTCATATTTTATAATTAATTGTATTTTTATTAAATTAAATAATTATCACCGTAGCCCGCCAAATAGGCAAGTTGACAGCATGTTCGATTACTATATATAGTAACTACCATTTATTAATATAATAATAGCATTAATTATATGATATTATTTTCTTCTCATAATTTTGGAATAATTGCATTATCAATGTAGAGTTTATTTCGTATTCAAGCGGTTAAATGATATAGTTTTGTTTTTATCTTTTTGAAAATTTGAAAATATTGGGTTATTGATTAGTGTTTCATTGTTAAAACGAAAGATCAACTGCATCGAAAGTTAGCGTGTAGTTATGTAAGAAGAGAAAACATATTATCCCTTAAACTATGGTCATATTTACGACTGATTATTTAAATTTTAGAGATAAATATTCTGAATATCCTTTATTATCGTGGTTTTTGGACTTTGCATTCCGAACTAAAAAAAGTCTGTGTTTGTATCCTCAATTATATTATTGTTTTGTGATAAATTGCAACCTGGTTCCACTCATCATGTGACACTGTTGTAAATTGTTTTTTTTTTCCTTTCACGTTTCTTTTATTTGTTTAGCAGCAAAAGCGTGTTTTGCTTGCTGTTAGTGTTAGCGTCCATTTAACGCGTGCCAATTAATTCTTGCCGCGTATGTATATATTCAGGGATGCGTGTCTTGTACAGTAACAATTTTCATTCAATGCACTTTACAATTACAGAAACCCTAGCTTTCTCTCTTCTCGTTTTTGCATAACTGGTTCATCTTCTTCAGACACGTGGAAGAAATTTGGGGTACGTGTCACACATCCATTGGAACGGGGTTGTAATTTATCACAAAACAATAGTTGAGGATGCAAACGCATAATTTTTTTAGTTCGAGATGCAAAGTTCAAAAACTAAGATAGTACAGAATGTTCAGAATATTTATCCCTAAATTTTAAAATGTTTTAAGTTGTCATTTGAGTTATATTAAAATTATCGGAGGACTATCTCAGTATATTTGTGCTGATTTCTTACCAAATTTCCCCTTAGGGAAAATTGCAAAATTGGTACACCATCTCCCTCCATTCAGCCGATCTGGTACACTAATTTTCCGGTCAGCAAATAAACCCCATAACTCCAAAAAATAAGCAATTTAGGGCACATTTGACCCGAATAACGCTTAACCCTCCGGAAATCCGACCCATATGACAATATGGGTCGGATTTCAATATGGGTCAGTTTAGCGTACAAGTGACACATGTCAATATGGGTCGGATTTCCGTCTGGTTGAACGTTATTCGGGTCAAATGTGCGCTAAATTGCTTATTTTTGGGAGTTATGGGGTTTATTTGCTGATCGGAAAATCAGTGCACCAGATCGGCTGAATGGGGGGAGATGGTATACTAATTTTGCAATTTTCCCTTTCCCCTTTCCCCTTATGTCAGCAATTTCCAAAAAAAAAAAAAAAAGTCCTAAAATAGAGTGACATGGTGATATAATAAATTAATAATTTAGAAGTAATTTAAGATATTTTAAATTTTGAACAATTAGTTGCAAGCGACATAGTTTGACCGGTAAATTTATTTTTCCCCATTATACAATAAAAATTTATAAAGTATTGTTTATTTGTTTTGATGTATTAAAAGATTATAAGTATATCAGACACTTAAAATATTTCAAGATAAATACTAGTCTGATCACCGCCACCGATTAACTTGATGAGAAATTGGTTGTTTGTCATCATTTATATTGATGATCATGTCATTTAATAAAGATTTAATATTTTCAGTAATTCAATTTTTTCAAATAAAGTACACGAACAAGCTAACGATCCCAATAACTCTTTTTTGTAATTTTGATTAAGAAAAAAGTAAGTATCTATTATAATAGATATGGCATGTGAGTTGTGAACAACGATTGATCCAAGTGGTTAATGAGTTTATTTTTCATAGTAATAATTCAAATTCGAATTCCACTTGGGGGTGTTAAAAAAGAAAAATGAAAAAAATTTGTCATGTGGAGTTGCAAAAACGAGTTTAGATAGCGATATGATATAAATACAAATACTAAATGAAGATTTGCAAGTCAAAGTATTTTATTTTACGAGTTACAAAAATAAATTTAGATAGTGACATGTCATGAAAATAAATATTAAATGGAGGTTGTTGTAAGTGAAAATAATTTATTTTACGAGTTACCAAAACGTTATAACTGAAAAACATTTATGTCAAAAATAAAACCGAGGCTTTGATTATTAGATCAAGAGATGCCAATCTATGTCCTCATATGTGTCTTAGTTCATAAGACGAATAAAATCTTAACATTAATTCAAGAGTTTTAATTATTATACAGTCAACTAATCTAATTAATTATTTCCACTCATGCAGGGCCGCAAGTGACCAAAACAAGCACTGTTGTGTTGTCTAAGCTATGAGTATGATCATATCTTGATTAATTAACTTGTCTTTATGTAGATTAGACCGCAAAATTAACATAATTAAGTGCCCTTTTTCTTGTATTATATTGAGAATATAGGCTATCACGTTTTTGTAAGGTATTGTTTGGTCTAACCCTAAAGCACTTAATGAATCCTTATTAGGTGCCAAAGAATGATTAGTCGTTAAGCTCTCATCATCGAAGGATAATCGATAATTAGAGAAAGTTTTTGTCTTAATTAATGGGGAGAAAACTCTATGATTTGCCGATTTGTACTTTGGTCAGTTTGGACTATATCTCATCACTTTGTGCTTAGATAATTCCTCGTTGTTTTTGTCCTATTTATGGATAAAGTTGGATTTTGTCCGTAATCATGATTGATTAAGTATATATTGGGCATCTAAGAATTTATCAATTCTTGATTAAGTATTATTGTTTTGTTCTTGAGAGTAAAGGTGTGTGCCAAGGATATGTGGGGGTTTTTGGGATTTAAATTAATTCGGACCTGTTAATAATTAAGGGAAAATCATGAAATAAAATGTTGTAGATCATCAAAAGTACTATATCAAAAGGTTATACATTAATAAATACAAAAGCTATGTCATAAAATCGCTGGAACAAAAGTTCATATTGGTGACAAAAATCAAATTAATTTTATAAAATTTATCGCCAATTTTATGTATAACTTACAAAACAATTTATCGTGGGTCACTAGTTATCTAACAATTTTGTTATGTGATGACTAACTAATCAAAAAATTATAAGATCTGATATATAAGTTGTCATTATTTATGATCAGTGACACATTTATCTTGACAATTTAATAATACAAACATGTCATTATAACCGCTATAAAATATTTATTTCGACTAAGTTGTCACCACAGCCATGTCGTGAAATATCACTGCAGGTGACAACTTCTAAAACATCTATTTTTGTGATGACTAGTCCCGTTAATTAGGACACTATTTTATTAACAAAGTAAATTTTTTTGTCACCGGCCAAATATATATATCGTGTAATTAATAACGACCTATATATATACTTTCACTTGATTCCATTTTGTTGTAGTAAGCAGATCATAAGTGGTATACAACATGCTAAGACACTACAATTTCAATCATAAATAATTTTATTTACAATATAAATATATATAAATTTTACCATAAAGTTGTAAACCTCGGACGTAAAAATTGTCATATTTGGTGTTTGAAGCAAATGGTCTGTATATGCCGCTTCCAACAGTGAAACAATCTTAATTCTTACACATACATATATGGCACTTAGCCAACAATAAAGACTGCAGTGAACTAATTTGTGGACATTCCTTGCACTCGCAAAATGCTAATTATGAACAAACAAAACCTATGTATGTTCAAACATGGTCAATCCCTTTTCATATTTACGTCTTTTGTTACCAATAAATATATACATCCAAATTCCTAATGTCTTAATTAATTAGTGGTACAACAGTTTGTTCATGGGAATATACGCATAAAAATGAAGTATTTTTAAATAGATTTTGCAATGATATATCTTGGCATGATATGGTTCAGAAGACGATTTTAGAATTAATTTTCTTATAAATATCGCCCCTTACAAATTTGACCGTTTGAGCTCAAAACATGTCTCTCCTAAACCAATTAGTTTAATTAGTTTTAGGATAGCTTTAATTCAAACCTTATTCAGCCAAATTAATACAACAAAAGATAAAGTGTTTAATATATATTTGTTTTGTAATATAATTCTGGTGAATTTCAAGAAAACCACATTTATTTTTAGTTTTTATTTTCTGAATGTTATCTATTATTTATTTTGTAACCTTTTCAACATCTTAAATCTTTTTTCATCCAGATTGTAATCTGGTCGAATTTTTATATTAAATTTTTTAGAAAATTTCATTTTTTTATCAAAATTTATAATTATTTAAAACTGTCATCATTTTTAAAAAATATTGTTCATCCAATGATCTTTGATGTTATCGTTAAGTAAACTAATATTTTTTTCACTATTAAATTTTTTTCTTAAATATGGATTCCTTAGATGACAATATTTACAAGTAATACATAATAATAACTCATATACTATAATTTTTACATAAATACCTTGCATAGCACGGGGTATACGCTAGTTATTCATGACATCAAAGCAGATTCAATTCTAAGCATGTCTCTCCATCCGCTAATGTTCATTCTTGTAAATTTTATGCTCCAACTATCCCGCGCATATCTATGTTTTAGAACCCCGGACCGGAGGTCGAACCGGATGCCTTACTGGTTACTGGTTTTATTGGTTTGATCGGTCCGACCACCGATCGAACCAGTGTGACGTCATTATTATGTAATAATTATATTTAATTATATATTTATATATATTAAAATATAATTAGCTAAAATACTTCAAAAATATATAATAGCTATTAGATAAATATTAATAATATTGTTGATATTTATAAAAATATACATATATTATCACTAATATAATTAAAATACATTAATGCAATATGAGATAGTGGAGACAAAATTTATGGAGAATTGGAGATAATGGGTGATATAATTATATCCGGTTATTTATCGTCATAAATTTTCATATTTTTTTTCCAAATCTTAAGAACTTCTCTATTTAAAAATTATATTATTTTTTATTTATTTATCATAGATATATATTATTCTATCTTCTATCACAAAATCTCAACAATCTCTCCATTCCTAGATGTGTGCCAAACTCCTATAAAATAGGATCTATTAAACTCTTAAAAGGAAGGAAAAACTTATACAGATTTTTAATAGAATAATCGGAACAGAGAAGAGATAAATTTGAACAGAAAAAATAAAAAATTAAACGAGAAAACCGGTCCAACTGGTCTGGACTGGTTCAACCTCTTTCTGACCGGTTCCCACTGGTCCAAATGCATGGCGGTTTTGGGGGGTCACTCGGACCGGAACAACGGTCGGTCACCGGTTGAACCGGTCCGGGTTTTAAAACATAGGCGCATATATTCCAGTATTCCACTACCTTGAGAGGGAAGTGTGTTAAATATCATACATAAAAAATTGAAGAATATGGCGTTGATTTCAACAATCCTTCTCTCAACGACTAACTTTTAAGAGTGAATTAGATCAAACATGTTATTAATAATAAATAACTGATCAAATAACATATATAATCTATAATTTGTGGTAGAATTTCTCTTAATCTCATAGCAAGTACAGAAATGTGCCGGACCAGTCGCCAACAAAAGCGGTTCATCCGCTAAAGACAACAAATTAACCCTATAATTAACAAAAGAAAATCAAACACTTAAACCAATAAACCCTTGGGTTTAGGGCATGAAAAATGATAATAATGGAAACCCAGGCCTCCAAGTCTCAAAAAAAGAATTGTTCGGTAATCGTGTTTCCAAAATCGAAAGGCTGAAATTAAAGATATGTGGGAATGGGATTAGCAAAGACAAAACAAAATAATAGCTAGCTGTGGAGTGGAGTTGTGCCAAACAGCAAGTTGCAACAAGACATGGACTTAATGACAAGAGACCAAAGTACATTAGATTCGACAAATTTGCTACAGAGCTTAATTTCGCTCTGTGACTGTACTATATAACGAAATGCTGTTTGGATTCACCAATTACGAAATTTCTATTGCATTTTTGTTTATTAATGTAGCTAGCTGCAACTTGTTGTTCGAACCCCGAGAAGAAAAGGTTTTTTTTCATGCTTTTACAAGTCAATGGGGGCATCAAACCCAACATGGAAAGATCTGACTACTTTGAGCCACAAAATATACACCAAATCTTTAATTTGTATTTTTTGTTGATGTTAATATCTTGTGAATTGTTTTTCAAGTATTTGAAAACTTATTGTTTATTCAGAGTTTTGTATCAAATTTTGGGTTAGCTACATTTGAGGTGTTTACGGGAAAAAAAATCATGTATGGAAAAATAATAGGTACGTGCTGTTTTTCTTTTATGTGGGAGTTTGGTTAAATAAAAAGACTCGTCATTGGTACAAATGTTAGGTGTTCAATAGTTGACTTTGATTATGAACCGATTTTCGACTTTTTGTATAATTATCATATTTTTTTGTTATATTTACAATTCAACAAGGTAAATGGCGGTCATTCTCAAGAATGGTAATAAATAAAAGGAAAAAACAAATTGTACTCCTGCAAATTATGTTTCGCATGTCCTTTTTTCGAGAAAAAAATGGACGAAAATAGCATTTTGAATCAAATTGGATAATTCAAATGGTAAATTATAAGTTAAAAAGAATTATATTTTCCTCTAATTATAATAATAATAATGCATCTTGTACTCCAATAAAACTATGAATAAAATTGTACAAAAATAGTAATTCTACGAAGATTTTTCAAATTTAGGCCGCTCAACTATATAGCCGAATTGTTATTGAATGCTAGGGGTTTGGGCCACATGAATTTGTACTCTAAACCCAAACACCATCTTTTTCTACCCAACAAAATTTAAATAGCAAGGATTATTGTTACTACTCATATAATAATTAATTCCCTTTGTTGTAAAAATAAAATTCTTGACGCTATCTACAATAATTCTTGCATTCAGTGTTACTGTTATACAATACATCAATAACTATTATCTTCCAAAGTTATGATAAAGCTAAGTTAATTAATCCCTTATTCTTAATTTAATTCTTAATTTCGTGGGGAGAACTCACATGCTGTCCCCCTCGGCTTTTAAGTTTTAACACTAATTCAATTCATTTCCCCCAGTTTTAATTTATTCATATATTATTAATGAATAATGTTAATTTTGTTTAATAACATTAAATCTTGAAAGTTGTGTATTCTCTACGTGCAGGCAACTTCTTGGCCATGACTGCTCTATTTTAACAAAATCAACTATTATAGATTACCCTAAAATCTGAAAATACAAATCCCTTAACATGAGTCGCAATGTTAGAAGTCAACGTAAATCGAACTTATTTTTTATATAACGAATAAATTATATAATTAATCTTGCGTTTAATAAAAATAAAAGAACAACGACCGACAAATCAAAATTACCATCTTCCACATAATAAATTTTATTAATAATGTTCGAATAATCACCTCAAAATATTATTCCAATGAAAGTGGCGGCCCAAAGCAATGGCCGCAAAAGCTGTCAAAACTTCCATTACCTCGGCTTCTAGCATCAGTTTTACATGCAGTAAAAATGTAAAATAAATTTTTTTTTTTAAGGCTAATATGTAAAATTATTTATAACTTACCAAACAGAAATATAACAGAAAAAACTTATATTTTAAAATAAGTTAGCAAACATAAATATAACAATATTTAATAATTAGTAATTAGAATAAAGCAGTTGCGGTTGACGCTAAGAACAAGCTCACCGTACGGGCCCATGTCTGGAAAGCTGACGACAAATTAAATTGGGCATTTTTTTTGTGGGCCCAATTGAAATGCTGCCTACGGCTGACACGTGTACCACCACGTGGTGTCAACGTGGCTCCTATGCTGAAGGGCTTGGAATTTGTTATTTCACACATTTAATTTTATGTGCAGCAGTACCCTCTGATTATTACAACCTTTGTTTCACTACATTTGTTTTTTGTTTTGATTTTTAATGCAAGTGTTATTTGTCCACTCCAATAACTCTTAATATGTTTCTCTAAGAATTTTATTTATTTTCGTTTCCATATCTGTTCATGAATGTTGGAATTGACACACACGAATATGATACAAGTATGTAATATAATGAATATAAATATGATATAAAATTTTTATTTTTTTTTATACGAAAGGTATTCAATTTGAAATTATTGATATATAAAAATATGATGATAAAATGATATTTTTATATTTTAGGTGCGTGTGATTGAAAGTTTTGAAACCAATATTTTATACTTCTCTTTAACAAATTATTTCCTTGTATATATACAGACATTCCAATACTCCATCAAACTAATTTCGTAGTTATGAAGTTAGGATGTATACGTTCTGCTTTTTTGCTTTTGTTTTAAGGAATGAACAATGTGACATGTACATGACATTTAAGTGACAATTGAGACAACTTAAACATTATTATTTGTATCCGTTATATATGACCACTTCTTATTTTCATCTTTTTCTTACTTTATTTTTTATAGCAGATAGTTTTACTCGCAGTCCTCAAATTTTAATATGAAAAAACATCATTAGGAATGCAAGATCAACAAACTCTTTGAGCCAATCCAAGCAAAATGAATTAACGTGAATCCTTACACCACATCCTTAATGTCTCCGAAATGCAACTTATCATTGATAAGAATACAAAATGTCATTAGCCAATCATCATGAATTAATTAACAACATTAGACTTTAATTTAATTAATGCCTTGATGATATGCAGTAGTTTGATAGCTTTGTTGAAAATACCACAAGAATTCACTTATGGGGCGTAACATTATCGAGGCATCTTATAAACACGAAATTTTCAACCTCTAATGCTCCTAATATGAAATTATTATGTCGTTTCCAATACTTGTATCAAATATTATGTTGGACACTTATCACGTGAAAAATAAAAATTGTATTGATCGTTGTATTCCTATCACTTCGTTTGTGTTCGTACATCATAAACTAATGTTTAAAAACATTCAGTGTCATAATATATATCCTACTTTTGCCGACTTTGTGTTTTAATTTTCTTTACTTTCATTAATTAGTAATTAGCCAGATTCAAACTACAGACAAATTCTCGTGTAATACTCCATTAACATAGTGATTAATGAAGGTATTATTAGGCTAGGTTCACTCGTGTGCACGACCTCTTTGCCGGATCTATCATCTAGCTTGAAAGAGCTAAATATATGTTTTTTTTTCTGATCAATGTTGGGGTTGGCACGTGCCATTTTCAAATCAAGATACCAGTTCAAACTTCAAAGGTACTGAAAAGCCAGTACTTGTATACAAAAGTTGTTTAACATTAATCACTGAGGAACAACCAAGTATTCCAAATACAAAAATGTTAAGACATCACAAGACATGGGTCACATTGTCCCATAAAAAAGGGTGTAAATTAAAGAAGATACAGGTAATTAAGCTTCATTATTTGCTCTAAGTTCTAACCACACTCTTTTTCTTCCTTTTTTATGGGGAACAAAAACACATAAATGCAGTACACATTAGGTAAGGTGGGTGGGGTGTCAAATGTCAATTTCTTCATCACTCCGTCTTTGGCGCTATATGAAGGTATTTCATATTTGAAACTCATGTTTTCACGTTCTTGTATTGTATGTGTTGATTCCTTATTATGCAAAATGTCCCATGTATCTATCTTGGTTTTAGTACTCTTTTCAAGTTAATTGTACTGAATTGTACCAGATACGAGATTTCAAAAGGGCAATCGTATATTCGTGTGGGAACGATAAAATACTAATTATGTAATTAATATCTTGCTGAGTCGCATTCAATATGATGTAATTCTAATGTATATCTTTAGTGTGTGAAGATAATCACAAAAGTAATTATTTCAAATCAAAAAAAAAAAAAAAAAAGGAAATTACAAAACACATATGCATGGCCGTTTATTCTTTAAGCTATATGCACGAATGCAATTTAGTGCCATTTGCTGTCTTTTCTAGTGCATATATTAGCTAGGTTAATTAGTAAAATTTTCACAACTGTCACTATTACCTAGACTATGTATATATATATATAACACAAAAGCAAAGAACAAAGTCACGGGACCACAACATTTTTAATTTAAGTTTAAACATACAATAGTCCAAGAAGTGGTCATAAGTCTTTGGTGTTAAATTCTGAATTAATTTGGTCAGAAAAGCTGGATTATTGCCTATTAGGTTATTGATTTTCAATTACAAATGATGTACTTTAGCTTAATGAGCTCAAAAATAATTGGCACCTTCTAAGTGCAAGGAGAGGTAAAACCAAACCAAACAAAACAAAAGGGGCATAATTAATTGGGGCCAAAATGGTGAAGACATGTTATAGTAATGGGAAACTCATACTCGTATATTATGCCTTGGAGTTAGTTTCATTATTAGTACTTTTAATACCACCAGCAGACCTACCTACCTATCTCTCTATTCATATCTACGCCTACATGTACGTATCAGTATACGCATCATTAGTATACCTATTTTTAGTTCTCAAAGTTGAGTCTAGCTTTAGGGCTTAATTGTAACTTGTAATTACCTCTATTCTTGCTTGCATAGGCAACGGCCAATGGGCGATACATACAACAGTTAGGTTACAACCAGATCAGGATCCTTGAATTAGGGGTGCATTACGAGTCATTCCCTAATCTTTGTCAGCAATATATTACGTTTTTTTCTTTACACTTGATCACGTGATTTTTCATTGACTATATTTTGAATTTAGTTTTTGTTATTGTTGTTCGTAACCTCATTTCATTTTCTGATCGCTTTGATAATAGCATGTATCGGTCATGTGTAATATACAATAATATAAACAACCCTCATAGTAAAATTTTATAATGTATTTATGATAGTAAATAGTAAATATTTCATCACGACTTGCAGATCGAGGGTTAATTTAGAGTGTAGAGTCGTATTAATTTTGAAAAATGGGCACGTGTTTAGCAAGTGAGGTATAATTTCATGGTGGGTGTAAATGAATGCGCAGCATGAGACGAGACTATAAATGTTAGGAGTTTACTTTGTGTGACTGAGAAATGACAACAATAAAGTCTTATCTCTGTCTGGGATTGATGCCTTCTTTACTATGCATATCTTCTTTATTATTCAACTTGCAACTTGCAAGTGGCCGCAATGTGCAGCTCCAACTTTGTACCACTTTCAATTTTTATGCTTCATTTTTTCAATTTAGCATACGGTACCCTATGCTATGGTGATATGGTACACTACGACTTATAGACGACATAAGCCTAAATTAAAGTTCTTTCACGAGTTGGGTATTTGGGTCACCGATTAATTATCATTAAATTATCTATTTGTCTCTACTTAACCAGATATATAAAGAAATAACTGATCAACATACATATAAGGACTGAGACAAGCAAGTCATTGTATATCTTCATTAAAATTGCTGAGATAATTCAACTCTGGCACATTGCTAAGTATGAAAATGCAAATACTTTTTCCATTGACCTGGACAATTAGAAGGACTCTGATTCATGAAAGCCCGACTGTAACTGAAGTCCAAACATCGTAGTATTGGTCCTTCTTAATCTGTACTTAAAGTTTCTCAGCCATGGGCCCATATGCAGCAGACGAAAGATTATATTTCTGTTTCAACCAAGCCCAAAATTTCTGGTTAAATTGCAGCCCATTCAAGTTGGAGAAAGCCCAAGTATCATCAATAAAATGGCACGGCTGTCAACAATCGGATTTTAATCCGAATTTGATCTAAATCCGTTCTGATTTTTTGAATATTCGATCGATAAAAATATTCGATGGATCATATCCGATTATAAATATTCATCATTCAAAATAAATGGAGTGAACATGAAATTAAAGAATATAACGTGTTAAAAATCCGAATCCAATTGTTTATAATATTTTATTAAATTAATTATTTTTAAATAGAGAGTACAAATAAAAAGGGGCGATCTCCGATAACTCCCCATGGGTTGGAATATTTTCGCATACGTCCCCAAACCACAAATTCATGAATTTATACTTCATAATAGGAGATAAATACTGCATTAGAACGTTTTTGTACTATATTATGTGAAATTTATACAACATACATTTGAACGCTTACATATGTTGATTTGTCCCAAAACCACAAATCCATGAATTTTATACTACATAATAGGATATAAATACTGCATTATAATGTTTTTGTACTATATTATGTGAATTTTGCATGGGGAGTTATGTAAAAATGGAATGCCTCATTGGGGAGTTTCGACGAATTTCCCGAAATAAAAATAATTAAAAATTAAAATTCCAATGTATTTCAATAATTATCCTAAAATAATATGTAGTCTTTTATGATGCACGGATATGGATACGGTGGCATGAAATGGACACGGCACGCATTTTTTCTTGAATTTCTCATGTAGGGAGTGTCCGACACGAAAATATGATATTTTTAGAAATATTCGTGCATCATAGATAATCTTTCATTAATAATTTTAAATATTAAAGGAATACAATTAGAAACAATAACTAACTAATTATATAATAATTATTCGGTAATTATTATATATTTATATTTTTTATATATATATTTTTCCTTAAAACAATGGGTTAATCCCGGTCACCCCCTGTCTTTTCGCATTTTCCCTCATATGCTTTGATTTTTTGCATTTATCCTTCTAACCTTTGAAAAATATCACATTTAACCCCTTGTAACAAATTTTAACAAAGCAAATCTATACAAAACTGATCTCAAATGTGTTGATATTATATATCAAATTAAAACTCTCAACACAAGGAACACAACAAAGGCCTCGAAATCAAAATCCGATAACCGACGAAGCAAAAATTATCGGTTAAAGATGACGCACGACGAACGAAACTTTTGGCGGCTAATAGGGTCGACTGGGGTATGAGCTTAGTTCTCCTTGGAGAGATGAACACGATGACGGTGGTCTTGAAACTTGAGTCACCGTGGCGAAGGAGAAATCGACGGTCAAATTTTTTTAAAGGGGTTAAGTGTAATATTTTTCAAAGATTAGGGGGGGGGGAGGGGGGGAAATGCTAAAAATCAAAGATTAGGGGGGCAAGTGCAAAATCCTCCGAAGGACAGGGGGCTATCAGGATTAACCCTTAAAACAATCTTAAATTTTATTATTAATTGGGTCAAATCTTTTATCGGTTCAGATCCGACACGATTTTATGTCTACTCAATATTAATGAATCCGAGTTCTATAGAATCTGCACTTAGATCCGGTTATCGAATATTCTTATCGAATTCAGATCCAAAATTGCTAGATCCGGTTCGAATCCGACCGGTTGGCAGCCCTACAATAAAGTTGCTCCTCTAAATACTTATAAATTTTGTCACATGTACTTCATCCGTTCCATTTAATATTCAACAATTTACACAATAAAGAAATTAAAATTTAGTTATAATTTCCTCGACATAACTCATAAGTAAGACAATTTTATTTTTTTCATGCTTTTTTCTTCTTTCCTTCTTGATAGAAATCCATGGAAGAAAACACATATCTTGATAAAGCCATGAAAATGAAGCAGAATAAGAGAGAATACAACCTCAGAGAAAAAATATCACAAGAATCTGTTTGCTCAACCACATACATACAAATTAACAAAGAACTATCAACTCAATTTCCACAAAACGTCAAACACAACCAAGCACAATTCTACCATAAACAGGTAATCTACATTGTCAGAAACTCAAGTCCACCGAGGCAGTGAACTCAACCCCATCAGAACAACAACGAACCAATCAATCCCGGGGCGACGCAGGCACCGTCGTCGCATTTTCACCTTCGGAAGAAACCCTATTTGTGAAATCACCCGTTCTCACATTCTCAATCATTTTCACAACTTCAGACATCTTAGGCCTCTGATCGGGTACTCTCACAACGCACGCCATTGCTATCTGCAACATCTCCACCAACTCTTCCTCGATATTGGGATACCGTAAGAGCTCAACATCGAAAACCTCAGCGGTCCATTCTTCTCTCACTACAGAATGAACCCACCGAACCAAATGGATGATCTCATCACCGTTGGTCGTGTGGATGGGAGATTTGCCTGTGAGGAGTTCGAGTAAGATAACTCCAAAGCTGTAGACATCAGAAGGCTGCATTGCTTTCCGTGTATCCATCACCTCCGGGGCACGATATCCAGCAGCGCGTGCTATTGGTGGAGCTAACTGGCTCATTATTGCTGAGAGACCGAGATCGGATACGCAGCCGAATTTTTTAGGGTTTAGAAATATGTTTGATGATTTGACATTTCCATGCACTAGTTTTCCACCATTTTCTGAATGGATTCGGGCAATGCCTCTTGCGGCGCCAATGGCTATGTTTACTCGGGTTTCCCAATCTAGATGTGTCTTGTTTTCTCCTTGTTTTCCTGCAAAATTTAGATTATTTATCTCATTAGGGATAATTACACTAGCATACCCTGAAGTTAGTAGCATAATTACACAAACTTCCCATGTCAAAGGAAAAATGGGGGCATTCATAAAAAAGTTAGAGATGGAATCATCAAAATTTACCCCGTACAAATTTTAACTAAAGTCTTTGATAGGAGAAGTTTTGTAATTTCTCAAACCACCAGGAAATTTTCTGTAATTAGGCTAAACCTCACAATATGTCAATGTAATTATTTCTTCTTCTTATTATTAGTATTAGTATTAACATTAGCATTAGTATTACTATTAGTATTAATATAATTATTACAGCAATAATTGAAAGCAAGTTGTAAAACTTTGGCAACTTCCCATCCATTAATGTAATTATTTCTTATCATTATTATTAGTATTAGTATTAACATTAGCATTAGTATTAATATAATTGTTACAGCAATAATTGAAAGCAAGCTGTACAACTTTGGCAACTTCCCACCCATAATGGAGATCAGTTGGCAGATTATCTACAATATAATCTATGATCAAGAATGAGACGAATAATAACAACACTGATCACCTAGTTAGTAGTTAATTGAAAAGGGAGTTCAAGACTAATAAACATATATTACTCTGTGTGAAGTGACATTCTAACTATATAGGCAAGAAACAGACAAAATAATATGGAATATTTTCTTAAGATACATGATGCATAATGCCACGGGGAAAATAATAGTGACTTTCAGCCTAAGTTATTTCAATATTAAGGTGAAAATGATTCCTCTACCCCACTGAGATGCTTGAACATGCATGGATCATTCACAACTCATAATTTAATCTATATATATATCCCACTTTTCGTTCTGGTTCATATAACTGTCCAAGCTGGAAAGAACTCTTGAAGACCTACTCTGTTTCAGTGGGTTCCCAGTGATAATTCTTGGAGCAGGGCCCAGCTCCACATATAAACAAACAAATCTTTTCGTGTTTATGAATATTAAAGTTGAAACCTTGGCTATTTGTGAATTCAACTATTGGATGCCTTTGAGAAAAGAATAACTTTTACCACATTTTCAACAATACATGATCAGAAGAGAAGAATATACTGAAAGAACACGTACCATGTAACATTGAAGCTACACTTCCTTGGCGGTAGTAATCGTAAACCATGAGCTTTTCATCCTTGGAATAATAGTAAGCCCTCAGTTCAATCACATTCTCATGCTTGATGCTTCCAATTACATCCATTTGCTGCTCGAATTCCTTCTTTCCAACATTCACATCCTTCAGCCTTTTCACCACCACCATAGTGGCATCTTCCAATATCGCCTTATAGGCCGTGCCAAACGTTCCCTTCCCCAATACTTCAGCAGAAGCCCTCAACAAATCCTCCAAGTCAAATGCAAAGTTACAACCCTCAAAGAAAACTAACTTGTTGCTAGCATCTTGGCTGCGAGAAATCGCTTTCTCTGGAGACATATTCCCTTTCTCCAATTTCCCGGGAAACCCATCCACCGTTTTCCGTCTAAGTAGGCAAACAAGCAATAGAAAACTAAAACCAAGAAGTCCTAGAACAGAAACAGCTATAATAATTCCAAGTAAAGCCCTTTGGCTTAATTTCCCATCTCTCGAGTTATGGTCACGGGGAGCCAACACAATAGGGGAATTAGTGACTGTATAATCCAATAAAGACTCACTATTACCAATAAACACAGACTTTGGGAACCTCTGAAGTGATTTAGGCACACTACCAACAAAACTATTGTGTGATAAGTTAAGCAACTGTAAATTTGGCAAATTCAAATCAGGAATCTCACCAGAAAGGGAATTGTTAGCAAGATTCAAAGCAATAAGCTGACTCAAAACGGATAATGAACGTGGAATACTGCCATTGAACCCATTGTTGGACAAGTTAACAATAGTTAAGTTTTTCCAAACAGAGAAGTCTAAAGGCAGAGGACCAGAGAAATTGTTGTGCTGAAGATAAAGAAAGGTTAAGTTCTTGAGGTTACCAAAATCACGAGGGAAAACCCCACTAATCCTATTGGATCTGAGGCTCAAGATCTGCAAAGCTGATAAGCGGCTCAATGTATCCTCTGGAATGGGTCCATTGAACCCAACCCCTGGTAACCGTACAGATATCACTCTGCTTCCATCACTGCTGCAAGTGATTCCAGTCCAGTTCTTGCACACTGGATATTGCTCGTTCCACTTCAAAAGGCGTGAATGGTTAAGTTTGCCAGCAAAATCAAGCAATGCTTGCTTGTCACTCTCAAGAAGAGCTTCAGCAGCACTCCCCTCCATAAATGGCGACAAAAACACCAAACTTCCCACCATGAAACACAAAGCAAAAAATTGGAGCCTCCCCATTTCAAGAATTTCTATATTTTTTTCCAAGCTCCGAAGATTTTCCAGTGTTCAAAATAAAGAACACATCTTTTGTGTTTCAAACCGACCCAAGGAGCCAGAACAAAAGCTGAGCGACTAATATATATATACTTGTGACGGAAGAAAAAGGAGAAAAAATTGCAGAAAAAGGAGAAAGTTCCAAGAATGGTGTCTGGAAAAAGTGGAGTGTGATTCTGCAAACGGATTTTAAAAATGGAGCTCTGTGAGTTTGAATATAGATGGATTTGGGTCAATAAATGTGGTATTTTTTAAGGGAGCTGAGCTCAGAACCAGAAGCAGAAGGTTTTCCCTTTTTGTTGTTTGCCCTTTTGCCTTTGGGCTGAGTGCCAACACCCATAGAACCAAGAATTCCCTCTCCCAGAAACAGAGGCAAACAACAGCTTAGTTGCCACAGCTACTGTACAAATTTGCCTTGAGCACTGAGCATTTTGCTTTGGTAAACAAAACAAGGAAAGATCCAAGATATAGGTTTAAAACAAAAGAATATATGGTCTATCACACTTCTTTTATTTGTACAATTCCTATTTCGTATTAGGTTAATTTTTCACTCGCGACTAATTCGATTAAACTGATATAATAAGGGTGATTATTTTATATTTATTGATTAATGAAAAATTTAGTAAGAATTATTAAATGATTCTAGACTTGAACTTTCCTTCTTATTGTTCTATCTTCTTTTTTTTTTTTTTTTTTTTTAATCTTGTTTGTCCTTCTTTTTTGGTAGTTTACTTTTTCAAATTTGCTTTATTTCCTTATTTCATTTCGACCGTTTGGAGCAAATATTATTTGTAAAGTTGAAATTTGTTTGATTTTTTCTTTATCATTTAAGATTTTAAATTTCTAATTAAAGAATAAAAGTGAATGAAGATATTCCACATTTTTGCAATCGCAGCACTTTATTTATAAAGCTAAGAACCTTAGGTCATGGAAGAACTTTTTTATTAGATTTCAAATTTGAATTATAAGATCAATTTGTCATTTTATTTCCTTTTTTTTTTTTTTTTTTTTTTTTTTGGGAATTTTGATATTTAAAAACTCAATATGGTACAATCCTCCCACGAAATTTGATAAAAAATAAATAAAAAAAAGAGTGGACTAACTGAAAAAGTGTAATTGTGTACCCAGGAAAGAAATTTAATTATGGGGTCACATTGTGCAACAGTGAATTTTTTATTTACCAGGTGTCCCTTGTCCCAACTTGAAAATGATGGACAAAAACATTTATAGCCTCATAATGAAGTTGTTTGACATAAAGCCCATATTGCAATTATGAGAATATTGTGGTGCCCAAATCATCTATGTTAAAAGCAGCCGTAAAAAACTTTATTTTTCAATTGTTTAATGGTTTTCAATACAATAGTCCGTTGACTTTGCAGACCTTAGTGCTTGATAAAACAAATGTGTTTTTAACTTTTTAACGAGAGGGGATCAAAATCCACCCAATGCTAATAATAGGGAATCGCAAGTCAGACTTGGATATGATACCCATTACCGAGTTATGATTTAACAACCTCGTTTGGACCCAACTTTATAAATACTTAAAAACCAAGTGTATGACATGTCTAATTAACTTTGATTGGTTCATTATCAATTTTTATTTACGTGTTTGAATCACTTAATTTCTTAGTTGGCACTTCATCATGCGAAAATGCAACTATTTGTTCCCGAGTTAGAAATAGTCAACCATTTGGATATTTGTATTCGAGGGGAAGTGTTCGAGTTAGGAGTTGGTTTGAAAAGAAAGGAACAAATGTGAACTAGAAACCAACCTAGTACAAGGTGGGAGTGGATTTAAAGTCGACACTCTAATGCTTAAATCAGTATCTCGAGCGTGAGAGAATGTGATCGAGCTGGAGTGCAGTAAAAATGAGCTTATCCCCTTGGAGTAAATGAGGGAGGGGATATTTATACTCCTGGATGTTGTAGGGTGGCGCACAACTTATGAGTAACATTTAATGCAACCCAGTACACTATTCTGATGCATTTAATGTCCTGTGGTGAGGGGCTCCTTATCGTCAAAGGCTAGTAGACCACTTGCAACGATGGTCCGATGTTTAACTTCTAGGTCGAGTGGAGTTATCGTTATCGAGCAAGAGGTTGCCGCGTGGTGAAGTAGGGTAAGGCCACATGAAGGATCTCAAGAATTGAAACAGATCCCCTGATATCTTCAATTCGAATGTTGACCTATAGGTCAATCGTTGCCTTGACCACTCAATTTTCATTGTCGGTCGAATTCACCCTTCTTGGTGTACCTCCTAATTCGAATGAGGGTGAGCGTATTGACCCGAATCGATCGAGCGAGCGAGCATGCAAGGTACGTAGGATCGAGCGTGTCGACCCGAACTGGTCGATCGTATGGTAAGATTTGTTGCCACGTTGTCAGGTGTAATCCTATCATATCAGTACTATTTATAAGTTTTTATTCAATTTTAATCTGATTGGTTCCTTGACCTGTTTTGACTCAAATTTAATAACAGACGATTAAAAATTTCAAATTATAGTACTTTAATCTTTTGTCCAAACAGGCGAACACTATTCCTAAATTTTTATTTGATTTTTAGTCTCACCCTAAATTCTCTTATATTTAATAAATTATCTTTTATATCAAATATGATATATACACACTTTCTCAAGTAATCCATCTATATTAAGTCAACCTTTAAACTTCAATCTCCATCACATTTAGATAAGATAGTATACATTATAGTTTTATTTGAATTTTGCTTAAAAGTTATTTGAATTTATCGAGTCATATATGATGTTCAATTACTGTCGATAATACACAGATACACATATAGCGATATAGATACTATATAACATAAATATAGTAATACGGATTTTTTCTTGAATTAATTATCAATATAAAAATTTTCAATTTTTCTGTCCCGACCCCTGTATTAGTTAAAATAAACGAAAAAACAATGTGGAATAAATTATCATTCAAAAGATCTTGTGTTATCAATTTTCGCTCGTAAAATACCGGCATCATATGCGTGTGTCTTAGGCACCAAATTTGCGAATCTCACGCCACTTTTTCAGTGTGAAATATCAATTATACCTTTTTTTTTTTCATTTAATAAACTACAATTTCACATTGCTAAATCTCAATCCCACATAAAACTTACTTAAGTATTTTTTATGTCACCACCTTATTTGAAAATGACAAATCAAGGTCCTTCATGGTGAAAATTCAACCCATATAATTTTCAAACATCTTGTAATTACGAAGAATATTTCTCCCAGGATACATTGCATGTACCACTAATCGCAGCAAATCAAGAAATAGACTGCAACAATTTGCCAATTAATATTTTTCCACTATAGATAAATTTTGATGGAAAAAAAATTTGGATATGAAGATGAGATAGAGATAGGGAGTGATGGAGAGTTGAGAAGGAAATGGGTCCCATAAATTGATGTATGTATAGTAGTTGGGCGTGTGATTTGTAGGGTAAGGTACAAATATACCAAGTGGGGACTCTGCTATATCGTATATTGTTGTACTGTTTATGTAGACCTTTCACGACCATACAATTTTGCTAGCTATCACTTTTGGATGGATGGCCTGCATTTCATAATTACTTGGATGTACAACTTTGGAGCTTTCTCAATACACAATATGGGGAATTTTGTAATTTGCTATAGTTTACATAAGCTTCGATAAACTTGGAATTCAACATCTTTTTTATTGAAGAGGAGGACACAAAAAACATGGATCGAACCAAGAATTAATATAAGAAATGACGAAAATTAAGTTATATTAGAAATAAAAAGGTTAAAATTTCAAGTTAGAGAGGTGCAAAATCAAGATAAGAACGTTTCAGATTTTTGGGGTGAGAGTCGCCTAATACCCCTAACTCTGATCTAAGTGAATGTTTACAAAAGAATATATATAGATACACATTAACATGATTTAGTTTGAAGTTTAAAATGTTTGATTACCAATGTGATAAGATATTTATATCATAATATAATTTTTTTTAGTAAATTTGCTATACGACATGTGTTTGATATGAATAAAAAAAAGTGTCTAATATAAATATTTAACACTATATGATATGACAAACTAGAATTTTTATAAATTCGTGTGTCATATATAAGTGACACATCCTCATCAAATCAAAACTTTTGAGTTAATATATGTTTAGGTAAAAAGTAAAATCAGTTAACATCTTAATTACTGACCAACATCGGGCGATTGAATGGAAACTAGAAAAGTGTGAACTTATGACGTATGAATATGAATATAGTGATTCAGATACGATATGATATAAATATGATAATACAGATTTTAAAAAAAAAAAATATGTGAAAAATATAAGGCATGGTGTTAGATACAAATATCAAACAGAATACGAAACAAAATATCCAAATATTTGATGACAAACCACAAGTAGGACTCACGGACAACAACGTACCAAGACACTAAAATATCAATTCACCCAACAATGAGTGTGCAATTTGGAAGATAACGAAACACACTTATATATAAAGCGGATAGAGAACACTTTAATCAAGAGTCTCTTGAATTATTTATTATTATATATATCATGATTCTCAATTATATGGTAGCTAGCTTATTGTTGCTACATGAACTTTGGATGGTATGAGAGGTTATGTACAACGCAGAACATGAAGCTCTAGGTGAGCAATAAAAAAATTATATGATTATTGTTAAGGAATATAGTATATTGGACATTTTAATTTCATTAATTTATCAAAAAATATAACATATATTAAGATATAAAAATGATGTATTAATTTCTAAAATATCACATTGTAAATTTAATTAGTATTAACATGATGTTTTATTTTATGTGGCGGGTAAGTGTTTTTTTCATTTATTCTAATATAAAATGTGATAATTATAATCCGAACTAGGTTATGCCAAATCGGTGTAATGAATGACGAGTGTTTTACACTAATCGTGTGCATGGTTGGTACAAAATTTATGGAGAATGACAAATAAAATAACAAGTATAATACACTTGTCTAATTTGTTAAATTTGATCGAACCAGATTTGGAATAGATTTTTCCTATAAAATGACTCACAACATTACAATTTCAAAACAAATTCTAGACTCGTCAATTTTCCAAAATTTATTGGTCACATGTGTGTTATATGGAGAATTCCGGCCAAATTTGAAAAATCCAACCAAAATATGGTTAAGATCAATGTTTTGAAAACCGGACCGGTTCAACCGGTGACCGGTGGTTGGTCCGGTCCGAATGACCCCTCAAAACCGGTGCAGTTCGGACCGCCTCAGGACCGGAAAAACCGCCCGGTTAACCGGCGGTTTTGGTCCTGAGAACCGGACCGGACCGCCGGTTTTCAGAAATTGATTTTTTTTTTTTTTTTAATGCACATTTTTATGAAAATTTATATTTCTTACAACACGTTTTACAAAAATAAAATTTTAAAACACAACTTTGGTCTTGAAGCAATAAAAACGCGATAAAGCAATTGAAAATTGAGAATGAAATTCAAAAAATTGAAAGTTGAAAACCTGAAGGAAAGTGGAGGTCTTGAAGGCTGAAGCATCTCCTTCCCGCCGTCAAGCACAAAGTGCCGCACTTGTACCTTGAGCCCGCCCTCGACAGCCATAGCGTCGCCGTCAGTCCGGGGGTCTTCGTCGGACAACGCCGTCGCACCAGGTAATAACTTCACTCTATCTCTTTCTTCATTTTTTTTTTTTTTTCCTGATTATGTGCGAAAAAGTGAATTTTCTGATCTTAATGTTTATGGGCCTTTCATATAATGTATTTTACTTATTGATTGTGTCTATATTTTTCTGTATTCTTGATTTTAATGTTTATGTATATATATTTTTTTATGTGTATGGTTTTTGGTATAATACATACTATATGTTTGTGTAATTGTTTGAATGAATTTATATTGTTGGGTATTGTGTTGTGAACTTGTGACTTGCTTCAATTGGTTTCTTTTGTTTGGAATGTTGGATATTGAGATGGTTAATTTTGTTTTTTCGGTTTTTTAGATGACCAATTCCATGAAGAATGACGCAGTTGATGATTGATTGATCAAGAATGTGGAATCATTTCATGAATTTGGTAGCTATAAGGTTTTCCCAGTAATGATATCTAGGTAGGGGTGTACATTCGGTAAAAAACCGAACTTTCGGTTTTTCGGTTCGGTTAACCGAAAGTTCGGTTTTTTATTTTGGCTAACCGTTTACCAAACCGATCTTGATCGGTTTCGGTTCGGTTTTTACCGATCGGTTTCGGTTCGGTTTCGGTTAACAACCCAAAAAACCGAAAATGAGCTAAAATTATAAAAAAAAAAAGGAAAAACCAATTAATCAATTCTAGGCATTAGCAATCCTGTCCACAATCCAGAGTAAAGACTAAAGACTCAGCACTAAAATTTAAAACATTATTACAAGTTTACATCCACAAACCCCACCACTACACCATTCATTCCGTCCAGCAACATTACACAGCAAACAACATCAGCTCCAGGCTTCCAGTGATGAATACTTACTCGGAACTTGGTGCGATTTGCGAAATGCAGCGACAGTGGTGGTCGGCGGAGAAGTCTATTGGGGCTTGGGGTTGCCGGCAACTTGGTGGGCAGTCTCTTCACTCCGGGGCGTCAGAGATACGTGGGTGGTATGGACTGGTCTGGTGGTGGGCCTGGTGGCGACGGGGAGAAAGGGTGGTGGCCTGGTGGCAAACTGGCGGCATCTTGAAGTCTTGGGTGTTGGGGAGGCGCGACGGCGGATGAAACCCTAGATCTAAAATTGGAAAGTGAATTGTGAATTGTGATTGTGATTTGTGAATGTGAACTCAGAAGTGTGAAGACTGTGAAGGCACAACCCATATGTCAAAAGCGTAAATCAGAAAAGGGGAAAACGTAAACAAAAAGGGGGGCATTCGGTTTTTGGTAAAAACCGAAAACCGATCGGTTTTTACCGAAACCGAACCGAAACCGAACAACCCAAATATTACTAACCGAAACCGAACCGAAACATGGTCGGTTCGGTTCGGTTAGTTGCGGTTCGGTTCGGTTTCGGTTACCGGTTCGGTTTTTGTACACCCCTATATCTAGGAAACAGACAGCAATCTTAAGTTTGTCCGAGTAATGTGGTTCATTTTGTTTGAACTTTGAAGGTTGGATGTAGAATATTGTTGTTATGACTTCTGAGATGGTTTATTTTATTTGAGTTTTGAATGTTGGAACTTGGAAATGTAGATTGTTGTGTCTACCGAAGTTTGAATATTGGATGGAGAAAGTGTAATTTTTTTTCTAGATATTGTGATATATTTTTAATTTTAGAATATTATATATATGTATATATATTATTAAAAATAATAATTATTATTTATGACGTCATACCGATCCGATCGGTGGTTGAACCGGTAACCACTAAGGCCTCCGGTTCGCCCTCCGGTCCGGTTTTGAAAACATTGGTTAAGATTGCAATTTTTATAAAACTCACCTGGAATAATGGTAAAAAAGAGTTCCCACGGGATAAAATTGTCAAACAAATAAATTCACAGGACCCAATTTTTAATTTTGCCTCGAAATAAATAGTCAATATTGGGCAAGCAATGATATATAAGATAAAAATATTTTTGATCTAACATATAGCAACAAATCAGAGTGGCGCAGCGGAAGCGTGGTGGGCCCATAACCCACAGGTCCCAGGATCGAAACCTGGCTCTGATAAGGAGTTGCTTCCCATCTGATAAATTTTTTTGTCTCCATATTATGCTATAAAATACATTTGTTTATATTTATCAAATTAAAATATTTTTAATTTTTTTTATCTTTATTAAATTAAAATCTTACATATATTTGTTTATATTTATTAAATTAATTTTTTTTAGATTTATTTCTCTTTATTAAGTTAAAATCTTTTTACATCTTCAAATTCAAGCAAATAATTGTCCTTATGTAAAGTATAATTCTTAACCTTTCTTTATCTTTATTAAATTGGAAATTTTTTTATATTTTCAACTTCAAGAAAATAATTTCCCTTTTGTAACTTATAATTCTTAACATTTGAAAAAAAAAAACAACAAAAAACTATTTAGTTTCTTGAAAGCAGTCTTACTAAAGTTACTACTGACCAAATCAATTTAAATTACCTCAAGTTTCAAAAAATTAGATAAATTACAGTTTTAGGAGTGAATTTCCATGTAACTTTTATTTAAAAAGGTGTTTCATTTTCCCCTTAAATTAAAAAAAAATCATGCATTTTTTACAATTCCATATTATACAACTTTCATCACTGAATTCCAATAAATTTTCATCACTCATAAGGCCAAAAAAAAGCCACTTAGTTACATACAAGAACATACATCACTAAAATCAAGAAAAGAATATCAAAAAATACTCACAGCCATTTTCATAGAAATATAGCAGAAAATGGCTTTGCAATTATTCTTGGCTTTTCTGCTAAGTAAGCCCTGTTATTTAAGGTGGCACAAAAATAACGCCCCAGCAACACAAAGTTAGTCCCTCCTATTAATATGAGAGCCTTTTCAAATGAATATGGGGTTTTACTGAACTGAACCCACTGCACATAGCTCTACTCTTCCAGTCCATTCCTCCCCTGGTTTTATGGTTATTTGTTTCTCAATAGCAGCTGCATCCACACAGATCATGTGTTTGTACTCTTCGTCCCCGAAATCAGTCATCGCTCGGGATTTCTTCTCCCACGGGTTCCAAACCACTGTAACGATTGCAAGATTAGAGAATGGTTAGGTTAGATTATGTATCTTCTTAATTTGCGTTTTGTTGTTGAGCAGTGTTGTTGGTGCTTACCGACGTCTGGGAGTCCTTCCTTTCTGATCACGAATGTCCTCTTCCTTTCGTGATCGAATACAGCAACTGCGTCGGACGAACTAACATAAACTCGATCCACCTTTATAAAGAAGAAACAACATATAGTAATTAAACAAGCACTCAAACTTGTGAATAAACCAAAAGAATGATAGTTATAATAATAACCTCGGATTCAAAGGTCAAGGCGTCTCCTTGTTCTGTAAAACGTTCTCTGTTGAGAAGGTTGTCGAGATAGTCAAGAGTCTCCAAGCCCTCTACCCTTACCTCACTGTTCATTAAATTAATGTAAGTTCTGCTGTTTGAGTTTTTAACGCTTAAAGAAACCGCCTATGCTTGGTATGAATCACCACAACAACAAAATGGAGAACATAAAGAAATATTAGAGATAATTACCCTGACATACCGGCGTTTGGTATGATTACACAAACTTCCCCTTCGGTTTCAGAAATTACAAAAACTTTCCTTATCAAATAACTTTTATTTCTTCTGCATCGATAAATTTGGATGACATGATCAAAACCTTTTATGAATACCCTACTTTGTCTTGAAACATACTATTCAATACTTCTTTTAAATTCATGAAGGCATGCACTAGACCAAGTCCTCCGATATGTCTTCGCGAAAATTTTGTAATTTCTCAAAACAGGGGAATGTTGCGTAATTAAGCCAAACCTTGGATTAAGCCAGTGTAACTATTCATTCATTCATTTTATTATTAATGAATCCTTAAAACCTGTTCCCAACCTGATATCCGATACGGAGAAGTATGTATGGTAGGCAAATGAGAAGCTAAACGGCTTGCCATTTATATTTCGGACACGTGATATCAAATTCAGATATCCATCAATAGTCAGAATCACTCTAAGGCGGAACTCAAAACTGAAAACACAAGAGTTATATAATCAAAACGTGAAGCAACAGGAATTTCAGCATGATTTCTATTGCACTTGAAACATATATGAGCAATTTTTCCTCGAAATAGTTAAACCTTAAGAACAAGGGACGGAGATATTGTAGGGGTACCTATGAGGCCAAATCTTGAGATCGTCATCACTCGGTTTAAGAAGCAAATCAATGAATGCTTTGCTACTGGGATTAGTGGATTTTAGAGGTGGAGGATTTTCATCAATTACCCATACTCTTTTCCTAGCAAAGCCGTGTTGCTCGAGCGAACCACGGTTGCCAAACTAATCAATCAACAAATATAAAACGCGATAAATATACATACATAAATAAATGTATCAGTCTGGTGCAGTATATGATCCTTTAACAGGAAATCTAGAGTACCTGAGGGAAACAAATGGGAATTCCCCCCCTTACAGCTGCTGGTGGCTTCAAAGTTGCCTGACAGAGATCACCTCTCAAATGATTAACCAATTTATTTTCTGTTCTTCTCACATCCCTTAATTAGATATATTTCCGAATGAATCTAAATCTCTTCGTTAGGAAGAGGATTAAGGTCAGAATATGTTCTCATTCGATGATCTTAGAATTGATCCAGATGAATCTTGCAGGAAAACTTGGTAACATTATAACATCAAGAACCAGAAATGAAATTGACAGCACACCTTACTACTAGTAAACAACAGCTCTTCACCTCGGTCAGTTTTCCAGGACCGAACCTGTCCTCCATGAAGACTAACCTGAATATATGTATGAATCAAACTCAGAAGTTCATCTCAAAACATGCCAATTCCAAATGAAATCCAAGAACAATAAATATTAACTTGATACATATATTAATGATGTTTGCAAGATCTGACCCTTGCTGAAGCCCCCTTTGGAGTCCGGAGCAGAACCTGTTGGATTCCATTCTCATCCTTGGTAATTTCAACCGCTGCTCTCTCTGCTGCAGAATGATCCATTTTCAACAATACAAATTCAACATAAATTTGTGAATTAATTAACTTCTCTTCCTCCCTCCCTCTCTCTCTGTCACAAACAGACACAGGCACACACAAACACAAGCCCCACCAAGAACAGCAATTTATACTAGCTACCCAATTAAAAGAAAAAAGGTTTCAGCAATCACAAAAGCAGTTGAAACTCTATTTAAAATCTTTCCCGTGACCAAGAACCAAATTCCTGTGAATGCTAACAAAACCCTAACCACCACAACACCCTTTAATCGCTCTTACTCACCACCACCATACATTCCAAAATGAATAATCAAAAACCCATCAAATCCCACATGACAATAATACCAAAAAATCAGTTCTTTAGCGTGTCAAGAACCAACAACGAAGCATATAGCCTTATATCCGAAAAGAACATCAAGAATTGAAATGGGGTTCCTTTTTGGTTCATTGTAAACGAAGGGAAAGGGAAAACAAAACCGAATCAAACATGGGTGCAGAAAAAAGAGGCCTTTAAGGAGAGGTTAGTCCATATTTTGATATTGACCTTGTCACCTTCCTTGAATATACTAAAAATAAGGATGGAAAGGTCAGATCTTGAACAGATCCTCCAATAGTAGATCTCTCATTTTGAGATTGAAATAATTTTATAAAATAATAAGCAAAAACCACAGCTTCAAGTCTCAACATCGAATCGATGTACCTGAATTAACTGTATTGGAAACTAAGAGGGAAGGGGTTGGGGTGGGGTGGGGTGGGGGTAAAGTTGAAACTTTTTGAAGTCAAAACCTTTTTCCTACATCTAGATTTTCTTCAACCAATTTTTTAATTATTTGCTGATTTCTTCTTGCCCATAGATAAATTAATATATTATCTAATTGCCTCTTTGTTTTAAACAACAAATGAACAATATGGAATTTGGTCGGCCATCCTAAAATTTTGGTACTACACCACGCAACATTTATCAAATATAATAATATAAAAAAAATTTAAAAACTTTTATATAAAAAATATTCGATACGTTTTTCCAATATGATACAATATGATAAAATAATATTTTTAAAAATATTTTTACAGAAATTTTAGATTTTAGTAGCTATTTGATTCAATACCCGTGTTAATTTTTGGATTTAATTTTTTTTATCTCATTTCATATTTCATCCATCTACACATATTAAATATATATAAATAGGAGATACAATCTTTGAATTTATTTTTTATCTCCAAATTTATTTACAGACATACATCACGTATATATATATATATATATATATTATATATATATATATAAATAAATAATTAAGATAGAAGATAAAATCTTTCAATTTGTTGATTTCACAATTATTTTGTGCTCCATCCAATTGAAGGAACTATTTATAAATTGTGCTTTTTTTTTCAAATAAAATAGTGATATGGGGGAACACATTGATGTAACGCTTATCCACAGATTTATTTATTTTTCTGAATTTTTGCAATTTTCATTGCCTAGTTGTTGCTCATAATGAATAGAAAAGTACTACTTTCACATCACACATTGAATGGGCAAAAATAGTTTAAAGATGAAGATCGAATCGTCCCTTTTTGATAGGGCCCAATTTGGGATCTAAATGATGTATAAATTTGTCAAGATGCAAAAACTAGGTCCATTCTGGCAGCAAAAGAACAGTGTCACACTTCCCTTTTAATTTTGTTTCTTTTCTTTCTTATTTTAACTTTTTAAGAATATAATTAGGGTGAATTTGGTCCGATCTAACTCTGAAAAACTTTATCAATTACATTTTGAGTATTTTATGCCTATCATACAATTAATAAACAATTTTAAAAAAATGATTAGTCAAATCAAGTATAATTTAACACCACATCCTAATGTGTTTCTATATTCTATATAAAAATCTGATGAACATGTTTTTCGATCATAAAGAGAATGCGAACTGAAATTATGAAATGAAAACATCAAGAAAATGATTAGAAATCTTAATTCGAGAGTTGTAATCTATAATAATATATATAATACAATGCACATTTAAAAAATAAAGGTTACTCATGCGTAGAGTCAGATGTGAAGATAATATATTTGCCGATTATCTTGTAAAAATTGAGTATTATTATGGATTTATGATTTTGGACAGATAGGATGATGATTTGAATGTTATTTTGAAAAGAATCAGCCTTTTAAATGAGACCTTAGATGTCCTTTTTATAACGAAAGAAAAAATATAATACAATGGTCCGTTGTTCATAAATGAGGAATTTGGACTCAATAATGTTTTGTTATTTCTTTGAACTTTTCAATTCAATAGAAAACTTGTCATCGGTTCACATTTTTATCAGTTTATTATTAAAGAAAATAATAACATTCTACCATCAATATTTAGATATAAGTGATTTTAATAATTTTTCCTTTCTTTGAGAAAAGGCCTCGAAGAGGTAACTTATTGCATTTCAGAAATAATAATGTCCGAAATAAAGTCGGATAGTCCCTGAAACCAACGCAAGCATATGTCGCATTTCTAACTAATTTGTGGGCTATTATATTAGTGCCACAACGAATTAATATCTAGAATAATATCTTTTTTTGAAACTCAGAGGGTAAAGGAAAGATTACAAAACGCTCAAATCCTCCACCAAACAAGAAGAAACGACATCGGGGAGATCAAAGTCCCCATAACAAGCGTTAAGTGCCAAACGCGCTAAATGGCGAGCAACTTTGTTTCCGTCTCGCCGCACAAAGGAGAACACAACCTCTTGAAGCTTTCCTAATGTTCTGTGAATGTCTGCAATCATATTTCCAGTGGCCGACCAGTCTTGTTCTTCGGAGCGAAGTTTCGTGATGAGCATGAGGCAATCACTCTCTAATACCAATTTCATATAGCCTTTCTCTGCCGCCATCCTTGCCGCTACAATAGCTGCCATTGTCTCCACTATTTCTGATTCCCACAGACCTTCACACCTGCTACTTTTCCAATATACACAATTCCCTCCATGATCCCTAACCATTAACCCCAACCCCGCGCACCTGTCTTGCTCAAAGCAGGCCCCATCAATATTAATTTTTAAGAAGCCCACTAGAGGCGGTTTCCACCGACACATGAAAGTAGTATGTTCAGCTGGTGGTTCCGCCTGAAAACTCAATCGAGTTGCCGTGTGAAACCGTCGTGCTTCTGCTACTATTATCTCTGGGCTAATCCCTACTTCCTCCGCCCATTTACGATTCCGATGATACCAAATAGACCACACCATAGTAGCAAACCAATCACCATTCTCCCCTTGCAGTCTCTCCATAACTGAACGAATCCAACTCTCCCCATCTCCGTTCCAAGCTGATATAATGCTCCACGGTAGTCCCGATAATGCCCACACTTGTCTTGCAACATCACATCCAAGAAACGCGTGTTGTACATCTTCATGATCCCTTGCACACCATGGGCATAGGACTGCGTCCTTACAGTGTCGTTTAAGTAAGTTCCAGCCTGTCGGAAGGGCATTCTTGCACAACCTCCACAAAAACACCTTAATCTTAGGGGCTACTCTACATTTCCAAACAAAACTCCATCTTCTCGTAACTGACATCTCAGCTGCCTCGCAGTTAGGTTGTAGCATCCCGCACGTGAGGCACCACATCCCCCGCACTAAGGCTCAACACGAGTAACGAAATAGTAAATCCGCACCCGTATCAAACCCTAGCGAACGGGAGACAACATAAAAACCTTCCTAAGCTAGGCGGAACTAGACCCTGCAATGATAACCAATCAACAAAATATAATGCAACGCAAAGCCAAAGTTCAAACATACAAACCATAACCAGAATTGGGCTCTTCAGGCCTCTTTTAATCAATAGCAAACCCAGTAAAAGCAATTCAATAACAGTTACATAAATTTTCAAGTTCATGATACTATAGAATCAAATCATACATAATTCCAATACATATGTGAGTGCAGAGACTCTCCTAACCTAACTTGACCAACTTAAAGACTCCAAACACCTCCGCCTAGCTCGAAACTCCAAAGTCAAACCTGCGCACTAAAGTGTTGGGGAGGGAGAGGGTCAGTCTCTAGAAGACTGAGTGAGCAGGAGCGATATACATATATAAAAACATGCACATGCAAGTCATAAAATTCCGAACCAGGTTTTATTTGAAATTAGTTCCCAAAAAGGGCAAGAGAATGATTAATCAACGCTCGGATTTTATGACTAATCATATTAATTCATTACATTCACAAATCATACATATACATAAGGCTCGGCAAGTGAGCGTGCACAATCTCCAACCAAACTCCGACCGTGTACGACACATATCATTAATATGTTGATTAGGCGATCATGCGATATATCATAATACATGCAGATCATATATCATAAATCATATTCGTTTGGGCAATCCGTATCCCGGCCTTCCCGCACGGTGCATAACAATCATAACATAACATAACATAACATAACATAAAACAGTTCCAACCTTCTTCCTCCGGGTGGTGGATAGGTTTGCAAGGCCCGACCACCCAATCATATCAATGCGGCTATGAGGTTCATGAGGCCTCAAAGCCCGGTTAGCGTTTCCCCATCAAAAACTCCTTGACGAAGTCCGTTTCGCCGTAAATGGTTGGAACTAGTATATGGGATCCCCGTCAGCCCTTGCTTCCTCGGTTAGCCACATATACTAAGTCCCGGGGCCCGTACAATCATAAATCATAAATGTGTCTCGCCAAACATATAAATTCATAAGAATCATAACATAATTCATAAATCATTTGAAAAGGATTTACTCGATCAATAGTTACTCGGTATGTTCATTTAAAAACCATATATAACTATATTAGGTTTTTGGCCAAAGCTTGTCACATACGGTTGTAGGGTTTAATACGTAGCTAAAACGAAAACACCCTCACCTGGTACAAGACGAAACAAGGATACGAGTTACCGAGTGCCTGAAAGATCAAGATCTCTCCACCCTGGAGATAAACTGTACAAAAGACAACATGACGTGTTCGTGAGACTCAAGACTCTTAATGAACCATATATGACGCACGGCAATGCATAAGCATGATATGAATGCATAAAAGATGATATTATGTCATGAAAATGTTCATGTGCACTATTAAGGAATTTAACTCATATAACCAAGTCATTCATTTGATATCATAAACGTTCATAGACATCCAAGTTCCATCTTTTCATATCCTTCACAATTCATAGCAATATCTAACAAAATCTTGAAGCCATAGTCACATTATACCTTTCAACATGTTGACATTGAGTATGATAAATAAAAAGGTAAAGAGCATCACTTAAGACATCAAAAGAATGCAAGAAGGTACTTAATATTCCATATAGAAGCACTCAAACCACGTCATAGCAATTCACCAAAAGCATGCTTTAAACCTCATCCAAATGCTATGAAATTAAACCATAATATTCCTAACACATAACAAAACAATTTCATAGTTCAACACAAAAGGAAATAAAGTCATTAAAGAGGTGAAACAAATCAAAAACCGAAAAGGAAGCAACAAGGACTGCGCAGGGAAAGGGACACGGGGGTGTCACCAACCCTAGCTAAACTGAGCCACGACCGTGGCTCAATACAGACCTGCCCAGAAGGTGTGACATGCCCGTGTCTCACATTTTAGTGTAAATGAGACATGGGGGTGTCACGGTACAGAACCAAAACGCACACAAGACTTTACCGGCAAAACTGAACCCATACAAAATCAATCCAAAAGCATACCAAATCAACTCCAAATGCTATGAAACTTAATATACAACACATTTAGCATGTAAGGAACATATTTCATGTAGAGTGAAAAGGCTAAATCACACATTAAGGGCATCTAAATCATGCAGCAAAACTAGGTTGCCAAAATCGTACATAAGAGCCCTATTGTTTCAATCAAGCCATGATCAAGTACTTAGGAGCTGAATTTGGAACTGAAACCTTGGGGAATGCATGCTAACATACTGAACAACTAATGTACCTCATATATATGCAAAATGACACGAATTAAAGCACATTAGAATGACCAACAAGTTACAAAACGCAACAGCAGCAGGTCTGTCATAGATCATGCATAAGAACAGGCCATGTCTTTCGGTTTTGGGGCTTAAAATGGATCCAAATACTTGCAACATGACTGCTAACATATAGAGCAATGAGTGTACATCATATCCATGCAATTTCACACGAAATGGAGACCATAACATCAAGCAACAAACCATAATTCCACACAGCAGTCTCGAAACAGGGGAGGCAGTTTTGAACATCAAGTTTGAAGCTCCAAATCTCATAATTTTATAAAAGGGTCAAGAGATAAAATCCTCCTAACATCATATACTATCAGTTAGGAAAGAAATAGGCCAAGAAACAAGCTCATATAATCATGTATAAGCAAGAAAATCAGCTACACAAGTAAATAGGTCACAAGAACAAAAATCCCTAAAAGTTCATATCAAACTCATCACTCAAACCCTAACCAAATCTGATCTAATTCATGCATTAAGTAGATGAAATCAAGTATAATAGAGTATAGAAGACATAAATATTCATACCTTTAAGATTGGAAGAAGAAGGGAGGTGATTTGAGCTCAAAATCACAAGAATGGCCAAGGGTTTTTCTTCCTTTTTCTCTCCTCCTCTATCTCGATCAGTTACTGCAGCAAGGGAAGATATTTGGCTCGGTTTTTGCTGCTAAAAGGAGGAAGAAAGGCTTAACTCAAGGTACAAAAGTCATGGTTTAAGGTATGGTTAGGTTAGAGGAGTGTTAAGGGTCCCACCATGAAGACTAGTCAACAAAAGGAGCTTTTCTTGCACGAGTTGCTTGTTACGGTTGGATTTCGGAGGTCTTAATGATCTCAAAAAGTTATGAGGCTTGTTCCATTGTCTCCGAATCGTCCGATACGAAGGCAACGGAGGTGTCGGAATTCGAATCTGAATTCCCGAGCTCAAGATATCACGTACGGAACTAAGGGTGCGCTAATTGCTCGTTAGCCCCCGATTTGGTTCCACAAATCAAAATAAATTCGTTAACACGTCAAATGAATCCGAAAACATAAACCGAGCATATAGACATGTTCATAACACACATATTTACGACATACTAAATTTCCACGACATTTCGATATCATTACATATAAGAACGAAGCCTAAATAGAACATTCATGCGCAAGAATGAATTCATAACGTTAAAAATTAATTACTAAACCATAAATTCCATTTTAAATAAATTAAAGCCAACTAATAACATGTTGAAATTAATTAACGAAATTACCGAAATAGTTATGGTAACATGAAACTTTGATTAAGAAATTAAACACTAAGTATCAAATTAAAATAAAATGAATTACATTAAAACAACAACAGTCTATAGTTTAAAACAAATATAACACATTTAAAAACAATTAATCATATAATTAAATAATTAAATTGCATAATTTATAAACAAAACGACACATTAGTTAAAACGAAAAACCGGGGCGTTACATAGGTCCTAGTTTTTTCCTAGCTACATGATAACCCTTTTTTTACTGAAAAGCGACCATCCCGACTAAAATGCCAGATACGTCGATCCGAGTTCGAAAACTCCCCAACTGGAATCGAACAAATACTTTCCACGTCCGGTGCCATAAAAGTCTCAGTTAATAACTCCTCATCCCAAGTCTTGTTCGCCTTAATCAATTGACTCACATAGATAAGACCTTCTGAATTAGGCTGCCGGATTAAAGGTTTAAAACTAAACGGCCTCGGCAACCAACGATCCTCCCATATGCGAACACAAGTACCATTTCCTATCCTCCATCTTACTCCCAATTCTAATAAAGGTCTCGCATGCATAATACTCCTCCAAGTAAGATAGGAACGATGTCCTAATTTTGCCGAAAAGAAGTCTTCACCGGCGAAGTATTTTGCCCGTAACAATCTAGTAAGAAGGCTGTTCGGTTCGGTCACCAATCGCCATCCTTGTTTAGCTAGGAGTGCCAGATTAAATGCCCTCAAATCTCGAAACCCCATACCTCCTTCCTCCTTCAGCGTGCAAAGCTTCTCCCAGCTAATTCAATGAATATTAGAGCCTGTGTTACCTTTCCACCAAAAAGAGGCCATCATCGATGAAATTTCCTTCAACAGAGAGTCTGGAAGTTTTAAGGCCGGAATGGCTTGTAGTATAGCCTTTATTAATATCTCTCGACCCGCTTGTGAGAGCATTTTGTCACCCCATCCTTGAATCCTATCCCAAATTCTGTCTCGGATACTTGCAAACACTTCCCTCTTCGACGCCCCCACCATAGCTGGAAGGCCTATTAATTTATGGATTGTTAATAATTTTTCCTTTCTTAATATTATAAGAATTTTTTTTAGATACATCTACACCCAAACTGAATTCAAATCCAAGATATTACCTTAAAGAATGAAACTCATTAATCATTCAAACCAACCCTATTGACTCTTTTAATATTACAAGATGGCATCATTGAAGCTCATTATAATTATTTAAAAGAATTATTAATAAATAACATTAATTTAAATGGTAATAGGTGCCCTATTTAACCGGGGCCCTCGCGTGAATTGTTTTTCTCTTTGTGTAAAAATTATTTTGTGTGTTTGTGGGTGACTTTGCTGTGTTGTGCGATTGTACGACTATCACCTAAAGGAAAAAAAAGAAAAAAAGAAGAAGTAGGATATGATTGTAAGTATTTTAACTTCATTTAATTACCTTTTAGTGTTGATTCTCGCTGTAGAAAAGTCTATTCAAGTTTAAAACTCACTTACATACAAGCATGCTGAAGCAATATTTATTATTATTTTTTAATCAATTTCGGTTAAACCTTACAATAACAAGATATATCCGTACTTTTAAACATTTGGTGTAGGAATGGATATAGCTTGTTATTGTAAGTTTTAATGGAAATTGATTAAAAAATCAGCATATGTGTATTAACGTGCATGAGTTTTATTTAAAGCCTTTTTTACGGCAATTGAAATTGGACCATAAATTGCTCGACAAAGCACCTTAAAAAGTTGTCGAACGAAGCTAACAAACCTACGAATCAGATGCACGGACCATCGTCAGTTGGACATATTGAGAGTCACTTTTCATAAAGGAAAATAGAGAGTTCATGAATCAAATATTAAATATACTAAAAGTCTTCGGGGTCCCCCTTTCTCCTTGTATATTTTGAGATATTTATATAGTTGATGTTAGACATGTACCGATTATGCCAAGTATCGTCATTTTAAGGTAGTTATAACCCTAGTATAAAGGGTATGAATTATTTAGACTTTTTTTTTTTTTTGAATTATTTAGACTTTTAAATTGCTTGATATAGGTTTGAACCTCAAATAAGGTCAAATATTAATAATTATATAAATAATTCATACTTATATCAATATGTTATTCAGATCTTAATCTAATTAGAGCATATTATTATTTTAGTCTTTTATTAGGTTAACAATTTTTCTAATCATAATAATGATAAAATGTGGTTTTGTATTTTGTATAGTTTGGACTGCTATTATATCAGTCTCTGTATATTATTAATGCTTTATGTTGTGTATAGTTGCTAGTTTAGTTAGTCGTCAACTAATAGTACACAAGTGTCATTACATTTTAGTGAGGGGAGAAGCTAGGTTATGCATTTTATTTTATGCTTACGTTTCTTTTGTGTGAACACTATTTTTCCAACACATAATCTAATTAGATGTTAATTTCTTTAGGATAAAAGTATTTGAACAGAAAAAGAAGTGATTAGGATATGCAATCAACTCTAACTCGTTTAAAACCAAACCTAAAACTTATTAATATTTTAATTACCATGATAATTTATATATAAAAATAATTACATCTTTGCATTTAGGCCTGATTACAACGCAATCCATCTAAATTAAAAAAATTACATTTTAGTCCCTAACTTTTGAGAACCGTCTTTGATCCCTGAAATCTGTTTAAGGTTCTGTTATGTGATTCTAATTAAAAATACCCTTGATTTATTCTTGAATTCATAATTTGTAGGGATCATTTTGTTTATATATGTAAATTGTGGGGATAATTTTACAATTTTGTAATTTTGGTCATATATTCAATGTAACACTCATACAATCTTCACGGGCATAAGTGTACTTTTATAAATTTAGTTAGAGCCCTGAGACCAAATAAGCTTTACCGAGACTAAAGTGTATTTCTCGATTTAGATGGACTGAGTTATTATTAAGCCAAAATGATGAGATGTAAATTACCCTTTATATCTATCTATCTGTATATATATATATATATACACACACACACATTACAATTGATTTATTACGGAGTGTACACATAGTGAGCCATAATCCAACTATATGAAAGACTATTAATACAAATGTTGGAATAAGTTCTTAATACAAAAGACTATATATACATTATAAATGAATGCATTAAATTCTTAATTCGAGCATTAAAATAAGTTGGAATTTTGAATCCAGAATTGGAACATTAGAAGCCGGGGGATTATTTGGGCTCAATTTCGTGCAATCCCAATTAGAACTTTAAGGGTCCAATTAATTATACTGAATCAAGCAAAAGAAAAGGTCATGCAAGAAAAAGTCATGCAAAAGAAAAGATGCCACGAATGAAGGAACTGATCACTTTCATTGCCTCCGGAGAAACATAGCACAAAAACCTCCATCACTTCGCAGCTCCTAAATGAGATTTCTGTATGGTATATAATGGTTCATCCCAAACTTACTTCCCTCAACTACCAGAACTCTCATCCTCACTTAATTCCCTCAATTACCAGAACTCTCATCCTACCAGAACTAGTCTCAACCCTAGAATTCTGTAATTCCTCGCACATAAATCACTGTCACACACAAAACTCCTCCTTCAAATTAGTTAGTTCTGCGACATACAACTATACATGTGCCAAGTTGCTCTGTTAAACTCAAAAGAACACACCAACGGAGAATGAAATCCAACGTAACATGTGTACGGCCAATGGTGGCGACGTCAAACGGAGTATTCCAAGGCGACAATCCTTTAAATTACGCGTTACCGCATCTAATTATTCAAATATGCCTAGTGCTAGCAATAAGCCGAGGAATCGCATTTCTTATAAGGCCTCTGAGACAACCAAGAGTGATCGCCGAGATTGTGGTAATTAAGCTTTTCTCTTTTTGGCCACTAAATTTAATATCTGGTGAATATATAGTTCGATGATTTATCGATCTTCTTTATACAGGCCGGAATTCTGCTTGGTCCATCGGCTTTAGGCCGAAATAAAGAGTTTCTTCATCAAATATTCCCAGCACAAAGCATCTCCACACTAGACACATTGGCCAACCTCGGTCTTCTATTCTTTCTGTTCCTGGTGGGCTTGGAACTAGATTTGAAGGCTCTTCGAAAGACCGGAAAGAAAGCATTATGCATCGCCGTCGCTGGGATCTCTGTCCCATTCATTTTAGGCGTAGGGGCCTCCTTTGCTCTCAAGGCCTCTATTTCCAAAGACGTAAAAGAGGGTCCTTTTCTTGTCTTCATGGGAGTGGCACTTTCCATCACCGCCTTCCCCGTCTTGGCCCGTATTCTGGCTGAGCTCAAACTTCTAACCACCGATGTGGGACGAATGGCTATGTCGGCTGCTGCAGTTAATGACGTGGCGGCTTGGATATTGCTGGCTTTAGCGATCGCCCTATCCGGCACAGGTTCTCCTCTCGTGTCTTTGTGGGTGTTGTTGTGTGGGATTGGTTTTGTACTTTTATGCATATTGATCGCTCCTTGTATTTTCAAATGGATGGCAAGACGGTGCCCTGAGGGAGAGCCAGTCAATGAGATATACGTGTGTGCTACTTTGGCTGTTGTTTTGGCTGCGGCATTAGTCACTGATGCAATCGGTATCCACGCTCTGTTTGGGGCTTTCGTTGTCGGAGTCCTCATCCCGACAGAGGGCTCATTTGCCGGAGCACTCGTGGAAAAAGTAGAGGATTTGGTATCATCCCTGTTTCTTCCTCTATATTTTGTGTCTAGTGGACTGAAGACAGACATAACCACCATTCAAGGGGCTCAGTCTTGGGGCCTGCTACTTTTGGTTATAGTTACGGCATGTTTTGGGAAAATTGTCGGCACAACTGTGGTTTCTCTCCTCTGCAAGATTCCTAAACGAGAGGCGGTAGCTCTTGGTTTTCTAATGAACAGCAAAGGCTTGGTCGAGCTCATCGTTCTCAACATTGGGAAAGATAGAGGGGTAACTAATCAATCTATTACTTACCATAATTTTAAACAATTCATTCATCCAAATTGTTTCCAATTTTGTTCATAATTATTTTTAGGTACTGAACGATCAAACATTCGCCATCATGGTCCTCATGGCACTATTCACCACATTCATAACCACACCTATAGTCATGGCCGTATACAAGCCCGTTCGAGTGGCTAAGTATGAATACAAACACAAGCACAGAACCATCCAGAGAAAGGAAACAAATAGCCAATTGAGACTCTTGACCTGTTTCCACAACACAAGAAACATTCCGTCTCTGCTCAATCTGATGGAAACTTCGCGTGGTATCGGAAACAAAGAGGGCCTTCGTGTCTACGCAATGCACCTTATGGAATTCTCAGAAAGATCTTCTGCGATACTGATGGTTCAGAAAGCGAGTAGAAATGGGATACCTTTTTGGAACAGGGGTCAAAGTGCTGATCCAAACCAGATAACTATCACTTTCGAGGCTTTCCAGCAGCTGAGCAATGTGTCGGTCCGACCAACAACCGCAATTTCCCCAATGACGACAATGCACGAGGATATTTGCAGCAGTGCTGCAAGGAAAAAGATAGCCATGATAATCCTTCCTTACCACAAACATCAGAGGGTCGACGGTCAATTGGAGACCACTCGTCCCGAGTTGAGGCAGGTGAACAAAAACGTTCTTGAACTTGCCCCTTGTTCGGTTGGCATTCTAGTAGACCGTGGTCTCGGAGGAACTTCTCATATAGCTGCAAGCAACGTTGACTTCAGAGTTACGGCGTTTTTCTTCGGTGGGAAGGATGATCGGGAAGCAGTTTCTTATGGTGCACGAATGGCTGAGCATCCAGGAGTAATTCTGACTGTTGTTCGGTTCAGTCTAGACCCCAGAACTGAAATCAAGGTGGATATCGACCAGGATGCTGCACAAAAATCCAGCGCGATTGATGACATATATTTTGGAGGGTTTAAGCTGAAAGTATGTGATCGAATCAAATACCAGGAGCACGTCTTGTCTACTAGTGGAGAAGCGGCTGAAATAATTCGCACGCATCGTGCAAATCTAATACTTGTTGGAAGAATGTCGGAAGGTGTTGCTCCTTGTCTTGATCACAGAAATGAATGTGCTGAACTTGGGCCGGTTGGTAATTTGCTGGTCTCGACTGAATTCTCAACAACGGCTTCAATTTTGGTGGTGCAGCAGTATGAGTTTGCTTCCTTGTCCTAACCTTGCGAAACTTAATGAAGAATTCCTCCTCCTAACCTTGCTTCTCCAAAGAAAATGAAGGATGAATGTGTGGGAGTTTCTTTAAACTGATGAAATCATTAGTTTTATAGCAAATTATATTTTTGATCCCATAAAATTAGGTTTTTTTCAATTTTAGTCTCATTACTTCGGAATTAGACAAATTTAGTCCCATTAGTTTCAATTTGTTGAAAGGTTGGTTCTGCCATTAAAAATTAGCTAGCTTGGGACGATTATTTCAGCTTGAGGTATTGATTGTCCTTGTGCCTTGTGGAGTGTCTGGTCATCGGGAAATGTGATGGTGGTTTATGTTGCTGAATAAGGAATTCCGAACCGAAAGAAACGTTGATATTTCTCGGTACTCGTTTAACTGTTTGAGTTATGCACGTAATGAAATTGAATTTACACTAAATCCCATTCTGTACGTGCCCTGTTGAAGCTGTGCATTCCTGCCACTAGCTCGCAGCTTTCTCCTCTAAAATTAAAGAATTGAAAAGCTCAAATTCCAATTTCAAATTTCCGTCTCCTGCACTTGTGCTGCGATTTCTCTATGAACTGTGCTTCACCATGGTAATAATTGGTATTTTTTTTGGTTATTCGCCGAGGTGATTACTTACATAATTGTTTTTGGGGTGCCTTCGTGCGATATTTTCTAGGTTTCTATTGCAAGGTTGCATTTTATGTATATATATATGAGTTCTTAGCTGGTAGTTTGTTCTGCGGAGAGTTAGTCCTGGACTTGGGATTTTGTATAGTTCTTCTCATGTTATTTTAGTTTAATTTTCTCGTTTGGCATCTTCCCAGATGAAGGGGTTTAAGTTCTGTCCAAACTCCAAATATTTCCGAGTTATTCTTTGGTGGTTTAGAATTGGATGGAGGCAGAGGAAACAATCCTTGCGGCGCCTCGGCGGTGGTGCCAAGCTGAAGAAGACCATTTTGGAATTAAGTTGTGGCGTTGCTTGGAGGATCTGAATGATTTTCAATTTTCATAAGTTGAAATCTGGGTGTTGGGTGTTCTTCAATTTTGATGGAAGAGACTTTATTTTCTTTTGTGTTTTTAAAATTTTTAATTGTTAAAAAACTAAAATGACCTTTTTACCCTTTAAAAACTCATGTGCAAGTCAGGTGCACTATCTTAATTGGAATATTCCACCAGATTTTGAAATTGGACACTAAAACGAACAAAAATCAAAGGTTGGGTATCAAATTCTTAAATTTTAAAGGTTGGATACTAAAGTGCAAACCGACCCAAACGTTGGGGTGTAAAAAATTTTTAACCCTTTTGTTATATGCACACACACTAACTTGCATTTATTAATAAATTATTTTGGGTCTAATCTTTGTACATTTTACATACTGAAGGTGATGTTATATTTTTGCAATTAATATTAATACTCAAATAATTATGAACCATATAACTAATAATAATTGTTTAAAAACTGAAGTTCCTAAGTCAAAGTGTGAAAAGTTTAAAACTTTGTTAGTTATATTAATTCGAGACAAGGATTTATAATTGAGTTAATTGTTGACTTAGCATAAACTATAAAACTTAGTTAATGAAAGGTTAGTGTGTAAGTAATAAATAATTATGGAATGCTTATAAATTTATAGGTGGCGTGTGAGGTTTCATATAACTCTTAAAAGTTCAACGAGCAAGTAAGAAATTCAGGTGAGGTTTCTCGAACCTTTTTATTGGTGAGCTTTACCATACCTATCTTGTTGGAGAGCAAATTCTTCCTTACCTTCGATGTAATTTCTCGTAATATCTCTTTTTCTACGATTGGGATTGAATTGATCATAACTCTTGTTGCTTGATTGAGCTATCCTTGTTTATTATTGTACCTGGATTACCGCTTAATTGTTGAGATATTCTTGATTGTTTTGTTATTCATCTGAAGGAGAATTATTGTACTATACTGGCGGCTATAGGGGGATCCTATAGTTCGTATTGTTCCCTGGGGATTCCCTCGGAACGACTATGCGGGGGCTCCCGTTAGTCACATTGACTGTGTGTCCGTGTTTGGCCAACCGGAAAAAGACGATAAAAGGATAGACCTGACCTTGCTATGAAATTTTTTGTCTTCTTGCAACCCACTTGATGTTGTATCTTGAAATTAATAATCACCTGATTCTCGTGATTTGAATTATTCACTAATTCTAAACCCATGCTCACCTCACTGGGTCATTTTGACTCAGCCTTCTATTTTATTTTTCTTGCTCTTCAGATATGAAAGGTAAGTAGTTTTGAAGGAGGTAATGGTTTTGGGAAGAAATCATATTGGCTAAGAAGTTATATAATTACGTTTTGTTAAGTCCGTATTTGAATAGATGCTTTTGTTATCTAGTGGATCGAATATCTCGACTTATGTAATGTTTTAAACTTAGATGTTTATGTAAATTATCCTTTACTTTTTCATCTCTGATACTTGCTCGACTCGAGTAACAAACCGGGCCCTGAAACAACGTGTTTGGGGTCAGGACGTTACAAAAAATAGATCCATAGATAATCTGCTCTTCAAGAATGTTTCAAGTCTTGTTTTGGCGTGGACCGAAAATGGTATTCTTTTAGATTGATGATCAAATTGGTATAATAAAGGGTGAGTTATTATGTGAAATGATATTCTCTTAGAATTGATCATCAAATCGGTATAATGAAGGGCGAGTTATTATATATATATATAAAAGATAATGAGAACAAAAACTCATTTAAAAGTAAAAATCTTATATGAAATGGAATATCAAATTCCCATACCAAATTTAGAAACCTGTTTATATTAGAAATTTCAATGTATATACTTTAGTATCACTATTATTATTTTTAGGAATTTTTGGTTTATCAAACAAAACTTTTAATAATATACTTACTTAAGTTATTAGTATCATATGATCAGATTTCTCAATTAATCTAATTCAAACTCTTGGCATTACTATCGTAATATAATGAAGAAAGTGAAATTAATTCTTTATTTATTTATTTAGTGTTTGCATTTTTCATGATCGCAACCATATGTATATCTTTTAATTTTTATGAGAAATAAAAAATAATTCTCAATCTTTTATAATAGAAATCAAATATAAACTATTGACATCGTCTAGATAACGAAGGAATTAGCTAAAATCTTATAATAACTTTCATTATTAGGTATAATCTATATTATTATATTAAGTGAGGATTCAAATAAAAATCGTTTTGTTATGTTTCTTTTTTTTTTTTATTTTATTATAATTTTTTTTTAATTTGAAAAATTGACCCACTTAAAATTCTATATCTTTGATCTCATGTATCTTTTTCTTTTTAATTCTAATTTAATTTATTTAATTTAAAAATAAAATATCTATTAATATATTAAGAGCCAAGTCGACTTTTTTAAATTTATTAATTAAAATTATGTTATTGACCCACTCTGTAGCGGCGGCATTAGGCGTTAAAAAGGACTGATTAAGATTTAAGGCATATTATTTGGGAGAATGTCTGATTAATCAGTTTGCATTATATTTCTTCTTGAATTTCAGTCTTTCTCCCTTTTGTATTTTCGGTTTGTTTGGGTGCTTGAGGACGAAGCATGGATTTCGCGAACTCCGCCAGCCCCAGCTCCAGTTCCTCCAACAGCGACGTCGTTCAGAGGGTAATTCCGGCCTCTCAATGGAAACCTTAAACCTATGTTATGGATCATTTATCTACTGATTTATATTTATTGGATTAATTTTTATGTGATTGTGCGAGGATGCTTGTGTGCTTAATTCGAAAGATTCCGACGCGATAAACCTAGTTGTGTCTCCAGCTTTATTGGGTTTTATTTTCTTTGCAGTGGGTATCTTTGATATGGATTGTCATGTTTAGGATTCATGGAATTATAAGGCGTTGACTGATGATTTTTGTATTTGATTCTGCATGTAATCTTAGTTCATGATTATTCGTCTGCAGGTATGGATTTAGATTAATTCTGTGCTGCCCAGCTGCAACTGATAGTCGATTTAATCTTGCGTAGAGCAGGGGGATATATTTATGACGATTTTAAGATGTTTGAGAACTTTCCTGAATTCTGGCCAAACAGTTGTTTATACTTGATTAGATCTTTTTGTTCATGCTTAGGGCAATAAGTATTTTTGTACTCCCAATTATATCCGTTTCTGCACTTCGCCAACTCTTTTGTTTTTTTTTTTCTTGTGTATTACATACTGACATTTGTAAATTTTTGAAATTTCCATCTAAGCATATGTTGTGATGTCTTGCCCTTGCCGAGTTTGAGGCCCCAAGAATTTATAAATTTAGGTTGTGCTGGGCTTGAGTTGCAATCAATGTTCGATTTATTTATGTTCTTTTTTTCTTTTTTTTTTTTTGTTTGTATTTGTTGATTATTTAGTAGTGATTATATGAAATGTAATGGTTTAAGAAAGATGTAAAACAGCTTTGTATTTATTGCATGTTTGTAGCAAAAAGATACTATACCCAAGATTATCTAAAGGCAACCATGTGTTGTGCTTCTGACTGATCATTCCATGTAAACATGACAATGTATAGTTTAAGTGTAAATTTTGTGTAGCGTAGATGGCAACAGGTAACCCAAAAGAACTAAGTTGGCAAAGAGCAAAAGGTTTTCCCCTGAAATATGTATTGAGCAAGAATGATAGGCAAATGAGTAGTTTTTGATATTTGTTGCTTTTCCTCCGTAAGGTTCGTTATATATCATGAAACAGTATCATCATCTTTCCGTTTCTTTCACCTCTCAGTGTACCCCATTTGTACCTAAACACACTTATCATTTGCTTATTCATGTGCTCAATTGTAGGAGGATAATCAAATGGCATCTGTCGGTATGGATCTTGAAACAAATTGTTGGGGTTGTGGACTTCGCGTTCTTGTTTCTCCTTTCGCATCTGTTTTCAAATGTGGCTGGTGTGGAGCTATAACAAAGCAAAGTTTGGTGACAATTGATAAGAAGTACCTCAGAGTGAAACGGATGCGCGACCGATGTTTTGTTTGCGTCGTCCTTTTATTTATGCTCTTCTTTATATGTAAGCATGCCCACATCTTAGTTGCTAAATGTACTCTATATATCTTATTTAGCAGAGTTCCAGTTGATACTTAATAACTCTATAGACAGTTCAAAACAAGAGATTAAATGATTTTCATTTGAATGGACTTTTATGCATCGTGTGCAATTTAAATACTGTCATGACAGATGGGATAGTTGAATAATCTCTTAGCTCAATATGGTTTTCCTAATTATGATTTAGATAATAATTAAAAGATCGAGGATTTTCTTCTATGTCTGTTGTTTTAACCTGTGTACAATGACCCTTCTATCACACATCTGGCTTTATTTGTCCATTTAAAACATCAAAAGTTGATTTTTACTCGAATCCAGAACTTGGAAGCATTTCTGAATGTTCTAGAGTGGGTATCTGTATTTTGATTGAAAAGTAAAATTTTCGGGCGATCATTGTGTTTTGACGTAATAGCTCAGAAAATTCAATTCTACGCACGTGTTCATTAGACAGCATTTATAAGAAGATTTAAGTTATTTCGGGGTCCTATGTTGGTAGTGGAATGCATTTCTTCATGGTTTCCTAATGTTAACTATGTCATTAATGTTGGCTACCATATAGGTTTTCTTTGACTTTTGAGCTTCAGTATGTTCTTTACTCAACAATATTGATGATACAGGTGGTGGCATCTGGGCTGTGTATCCAATAGTCTTCTCAATTAGCTTCTCCTGTGGTGCTTTCCACTTGACATTAGCTATAATCTTGGCCATTACTACTTTATCATCATTTTGCCTATCGGCATTTCGGCCAGCTGGTTCTCCACCAATAATACTATGGGGAAGCTATCCGGCAGTGGGGAAAGGTGGGCTGGAGAATCATACATACTGTCACCATTGTTCAAGGCCGAAACCACCTAGAACGCACCACTGTAGTTCTTGCGGCATGTGTATATTGGACATGGATCATCACTGCCCTTTTGTAAGTCTTGTACAAATTTTCACTGCTCACGCCAGGTTTTATGCCTTATTTTCTTTTTGTTTATCAGAATATAGAATCACCAAGGACGTATTTGATTTTGACCAAAAGTTGTCATTCTTGTTATTTAGCCAAAACTATTTGGTTTCTCATTAGGTTTTCATCGGATACCACTTATTGTTTAACCTTGAAAGTCAATATTTTTTCACTAAAAAGATGATTGAATTGTATTTTTGTTTTCTTGCATGCAGATTGGGAACTGCGTAGGTGCTGCAAATCATCGTTGTTTTATTCTCTTTCTCATATCTACTGTCATCAGTACAGTTTATGTTGCTATTATGACTTCCTATGCTGCACTCTATATTTGGCCGACTCCAGACCATAGGTCTATCAGCCTATTGAATGAGATTGTTAATGCTGAATTGGTTTCCATTTTCATAAAAGATCACATTCTTGCTTTCTTGAGATCAGCAGTGTTCCTAACCCCAAGAGGAATTTTTCTTGTTTACCTATTTATCGCTAGTGTTTCAGTGGGCCTTGGTTTGAGTTTGCTCTTATGGCAGCAGCTCAGCTACATATTTGCTGGAAAAACTTACTTGAGTCACCTAAGTGCAGAGGACAGTGAAGAAATGATGGAAAGGGACTGCCAAAACTTTGTTAAGTTTTTTGGTTTCCGATATAGTACCGCAGCTTATTTGCCAAGTTATTGGAAGTCAAGGAAGACGTCATAAGAAGTAAAGATTCAGAGGTAGGCTAATTTCTTCTACATCAATATCATCATATAATACAACATAACATACCCTGCTCCTGTAAGATATGGAGTTGAATGCAATAATTCTGCAAATTGCACAAAGGTCACCTGTACTTTGCTAAATAAAGACAACATTCAGTTGGAAATTATTTCAAAGTAATGTGGTTTTGTGATTGGGGGACCTGATACACCAGTGGCAGAAACGTGTGGTTGGGATGACAACAGCTGCCACGATTGCGAGTGCTTCCTTCGAATCTTGTAAGTTTTGTGTAATTATTTTATTTTATTTTTCCAAATCCTAATTGTTCTCTTCTGGGTACACCAGAGATGCATCACTACTTGTGATCATCTGAGTAGACTAGTTTCTTGTTCTTAGTTTTTTTTTTTTCTTTTTTTCCTTCATACCCAAACATGTTTTCCTCATCAACACCGATCTCCGGTGGCTATAGTTTTTCCATTTCAATTTTCTTTGTTGAAACATTCATCTGAAGGCGGATGAGTAATGGTTTCTCATGTAGAACAATTTTGTCACTGGAAATCAATTCCCCTGTAATGAATGAAGAAGTTGCATGCTTATACCAGTTTATGCTGGACTTTGAGAATTTGTGGTTACTCTTTATTTTGTGTGTGGCAATTAGGGCGACCCACTATAGGTATTAGTATTACTCATGCCCTGGCTTCAAAGCAGTATCTAGTGTAAAAGTTAGAAGCTCTTCCTTTCATTCTTTTCTTCTGGCCTTAATCATCTAAATGTGGGATATTTTGATTGAAAATGTTCTTTTTCCGAAAGGGAAAATGGGTATTGGTACGACTGAGAGGGATCGTACCAGTACATATCCGAAGGGTCACCTGAAGAGGTTGCTGAACAATCTTTGCAAACCCAGAACCCAAATACAAGTTAGAACAGATTTCATCCTAAACTTCCAAGTTTTTAAACTTGGGCATTATTCTATTGTACTATTTGCATAAGTTTAATTATTCTTTTACATAAGATTACTTAATATATTTATTATCATTTTTACTAGTACAACTATTTTTAAAGTTAGCATGGTCTGAAACTTTGAATGAATACGCTGAATATGTAAAACTCGCTATGTTCATGCAATGAGAAACAGAAAAAGTTGCCCCTTTTCTCGATGTATTCCAAGTCTCAGACAACAAGTAGGGAATATGATTCCATTTATGATGTTATTATGTATGAGCATGAACGCGAGGAGATACGGACGCGTAACACCTGGCACGAGCATGAATTTTCGATGGCACAAACATAAATATTCGACACAACAAGATAAGATGAATTCAAGTATTTAAAAGTATATAGGGTACGACAACCTCGTTTAGGCCTAGTTTGTAAAATAATAATTTTCTTTTAATGTTGGATCAATGAATGGTGAATTTCTTCATGATTAATAAAATAGAAATTTGACCATCAATGTCGTGTTTGAATTCATGGAAATGTAGTCACCATTAATAAACAGAACTGATGGGAAATTCATGAAAATGCATCCACTATTGGTAGGATCGTATATCTAAAAATAAGAATAAATCCAATTACATAAAAGTTACTAAGTATTAACCATAAAGAATTAGTTCCATTAAATTCTAATAGAATTCTCTTTTATGACTAAATCCTAACAGGATTTATCTTTATCTTTTATAAAAGAGGCTCTTAGGTTAAACATTAAAGTGAAGGTTAGAATGAGAGAAAAGGAGAAAAAATGCTCCTACGATTTAATCAGACTCGAGCGCAAATAGAAAATTTAAATTTGAATCAATACGGATGGTAGTTTCGTCAATCATGACATGGGGGTAGTTTTATCAATCATTAAACAAAAATTTGATTAGTCATTTATACTATTGTATCAAGTAAGAGATTCAAGTTGGTATCTAGGACTCCAAATTTTTTTTCTTTTTTTATTCATATTTTTTCAGCCTCCAAAACGTATTATCTTTAATATAGTTCTTAACTTGCTTCTATTTTTTTTTTTCTGAACCCACTCCAATTTTCTTCTATTTAATAATTTTTTTTGTTAATAAGATATTTTTTCAACCTCGAGGAGTGTCTGCAAGTTTGCAGTATTTGGGTACCTATAGGCGTGGTAGACTTCCGGCGAATCCTGTGCAGGCTCAAAGGGACTACTTTGGTGCACATACCTATGACTATGACTTTGAGGATCTTACCATACTCAATGGGCAAAGATTGCTAGCACGGCCAGAGTCTAATGCGAATGGCTGGGTTGAGGTTTGGACTTGGTTGATGCAATATGGTATTGAAATTGTTTGAGCTCCTGTTGTGTTGCGGCATTTATTTGAACTTGAGTTGTATTTTGGCATCAGGATTTCTTGCTCGCTCGTAGCAAAACATACTTTTGTAGACTCTGTGTTGTCGTATGCAGTGAATAAGAGGTGCTTATCTTTCAAATTTTATGGGATTTTCATAATCTTTACGCTTGATTTGCTTTTACTGCGATTCATCCTCTCTCTTTCCATATGCAATTATTTGATTACAGTTTGAAGAAATCATGTTTGCTGGAGAAATGTATAACAGGCCTTAAAAGTGAAAAACATATAATTAGGCAAGCGTTTGCAGAAACGGAGAAAGTTTACCTATCTGTTTCTGGCATTTTGGTTGACATACTCAAGACACAGTTTTCTCAGTGTCATCTTCTGTTGACTGTTTGAGTAAGATATCTTTGACTAGTTAGAATTTCAATTTTTCTGGATCATGGAATTATGCAGTTGCTATTTGACAACTACAATGCATTCATGATATCACAAGAGTCTTGACATAGTCGACTTGGTGAGTATCTCCTTTCAATTATTGCCAAAACATATTCACTTTTATATATTCACCGTTTATGTTGGTTAATCTGCAATTGAAGCATTAGGGTATTTAAATCAATCGTCCGGCATTATCCTGAAGTTTAGGTCATCCCAGATGCCCAAATTACTATGTTTCTGTGTCAAGAATACCGGCAGATCTTAATCAATTCCTAATGGCAGTTGGACATTCTGTGTTTTATGACTGTTTTACAAAAAAGCACAAACATTTACATGTTCATGAATATTCATTTACCATGCATTTTGCTGCTAATTTCCTGACTTTGTACCTTTAATGTGCAGTCTCACCACACTCCCCTCTTACATAGGAACTCACAGACATGCAATTTCTCTTTGTGTGTTTTTTGTGCATTTTGGGTGCTTCCAATGATGGGGTTGTGGAAGTGCTAGACTGCTAGTGAACACACGCAAAGATAAGGTGCAGTTATTGTATCTTTCTGAGCATAAAACTGAGATCTCATATGCATTGTTTCACCTTATGTATTTAGTATTTTTAATATACTTTAGATATCCTTTTAACAATGTACATATGGTATAACCGTATATTCCAGGCCGGTACTTGAATATGTTGAAACATTCGCAGCCTGCTAATCGAAACAGAGAACTCAAAAGAAAACAAAGGGAAAAAGGGAAAATATTAATTAGCATACCAAGACAGTTTTGGATTTGGAAGAGTTGTACTCTCGAGGACAGGCTGAGTTCTAGTCACTTCAGCTCGTGGCATTTTGCTGCTAGCAATCCAAGATGTTTGCAGACACTCTCCTTCATCTGCTTCCTTCTCCATTTCCTGAGTTCTCTTCCCTACAAACGATCTAATGGCCAATGTCGCAGCCAACCCCACCATTATCAGCCCTACAAATCCAGCCATAAACCCCATAATCCAAAAGGGCCACATCTTCTGCTGCTGCTTCTTCAAAGGAACAACGATGGAGAAGTGACCTTGGTTTCTGCTGTAACACACATTAGGAAAGCTCATCTCACTCAGCAGAACTTCCTCAGAAGCACCAAAGTAAGCACACTTTCCCTTTACATTTCCCTGCATTGAATTTTGGAATTCTATTGAGATGGGCTTCCCCATTGTGTTGAGCTCAACCTTTGACAAGTTCTTGCTGCTGATAAAATGTGATGCATCATAAACTAGAAAACCCACAACGGGGCTTATCAGACAGTAACCCGATAAGCTGTAGTATGACGAAGACCAGTTTCCTAAGTTGTGGTAAACTATGATAAGTCTTTTGACATAAGGGACAGGAAGCGTTTTTGCTGGGATGACGAAATCACTGAAATTTGCACCTTTTCTCCAAAGAGTTCTGCTTCTGAGACCAACAACCGAAACTTTCATTCCTGCTAGATTAGCTGGGAGACTGGCATTATACAGAGCACCGGTATGGGGTCGTTGGTGCATCATGACTCTGAAAGCATGATCGTGAAGAACACTATCTAAAGATTCATCGAGGTTGTCGCTGAAGCCATGGATAAATGAAGAGAAATGCAACAGGAAAAGTAACCAGGTGAGGTTAGATCTACTTGTGTAGTTTTTTCCCATGCTGTAGCAGTTTGAAGGTCTGATGTTGATTATTGGCATATGGCTCATATTTCTAGGATGCTCCATGTCGAGGGTACTGGCATTTTGAATCGACTGGGACATTCCAACGGTAAGTTCTTTCAGCATTTCATCAAAAGCAAAAGAATTTGGAGAATCTTCTTGTTTCTGTAAAGTGTATTGACACTCATTTTAGAGCACTACCACACTTTCTCAGGATATTTTTTTCCTTCCTTTTTCAGTAGTTCTGGTAACAGAAACCCTTTGCCTCCCTTTTAGCACACACTTTCAATCATGCTTTTCTTTTTAATGATGATAATTGATTATACTAAACACTATTTACTGGTTGCACAAATGAATATATGTATGAAAATAAGAATAATCTAGTAGTGGTAAGCTCGAGTTTAAGCCGTCAGTTGGAATAGGATCGACTATAAAGGAATCGAGTTTGAACTCGAATTTTTCCAAATAAATCCGAGTTTGAGATTGAATTCACGGGTTCAATGAGGTTGTATTCTGATATTCTATAAGGAGCATAAGTTTGAGACTCGAGAATTTTCAAAATCTCGATTTATTTAGCATATTATTGCCGAATAAATCATAGGTTTTCAGTTTTCTTCATAAAGCAATGGAATTATGAAGACCGAGACAACGTTCCATGAAATGTGGGATATAAGTGCACGCCAAAGTTGCTTTTGTCTCCTGTCTGGAGCCAGTTTAGGACTGAATCATGCGGATGGACCAATAATCATAATTAATCCAACTCCTTTAATTTTCCATGTTAAATAGAAAGAATAAGTCAAACAAGTGTTCCATCTGTCCCCGTAAAGATGATTTCTCTTTTTATTTTTCTCGTTACAAAGTATGGAGTAGTTAATTTTTGAATTTTCCTTTATGCTCTTATTTAATTATTTTATATTTAATTTTAAAACGCAATAATAAATCATGCAACTAGTAACTTTGACACACTCATTGCGTGTGCAAATTAAAAAATTTTATTATTTAAAATATCTTTAAATTAATTTTTATATTAATATATATTTTATTACTATTTTTAATATAATTATTAAATTAATATAAATAAATAGAGAATAAAATACCAAACAACACTATCTTAGGGAAAAAAAAATTATAAAAAAGAAAAGAAAAAGAATTGAAATGAGGTGAGAGATAGTGAGGTTAATACGTAAGTAACGGACTAAAACACATCCTCTTGTGGTTAAGTTTTTAGTTCTCTTGTGGTTAAGTGAGTAAAATAAATAAATTAAAAAAAAAAGAAAAAGAAAAAAAAGAGATCAAGTCCAAGAGACAAAGTTCTAGGCCCTCTAGTGGGGTCTAAAGCCATGAGATTGAGGCAAGAATCGTCCTCTTGTGGTTAAGTGAGTAAAATAAATAAATTAAAAAATATATATCTATGTATATATTATAAAAATGTGAGTTGTTTCTTACAAAATACGGATCGCCTAAAATACCCTCATAATAATTATATGAATAACTATTAGTTAGGGAAAACTATGTAATTACATATTATAAATTATTAATTTAACTATATTTAAAAAGTACTTATTAACTTATAATAGGACTCTTGGTAGAATTAAAACTTTTTTAACTTAAAAAAAAATATATATATAGTTTAACAAGGACTGTTTTAATATTAATATAGGGTTAATTACATATAGACCCCATGGGAGTATTAGAAATTACAACTTGTGACCCTCTTAGTCAAACAATTACATATACACCCATTGAGGAGTTTATATGTAATTAACCCTATATTAATATTAAAACAGTCCTTGAAAGTTACACAAAACACCCATAAATTAGGGTTCTTTTAATTTTTGATGATATCATCAAACTTTTACTTGATTTTCCTATTTTACCCATTCATTTAGTATAACAATTTTTATTTTAATAATTATTCCTAACTATATCTAGATTGGTATTAAAAATCTAAATTTAATAAATTAAATCATTAATTAATATGAGATGATATGATTTATCATTTCAAAAATTAAATTATATATAATAAATATGAATTTAATGGGTTAAATATAATATTTAGAAAATGATGTTATGTAGAGTTATAATATATAATAAATATATATAATAAAGTAATATTTATGTATATATATATTAATTACACCACCACCGCACGGCAATACATATATTCATTCATACGTATATATATAACACGCTAATATACATATATATTCATACATACTAATATGTAATATGTATGATATATAACATATATAAATATTACATTATTATTATTATTATTATTATTATTATTATTATTATTATTATTATTATATATATTAATTATATATTGTCACTTTATATATATATATATATATTTTTATTATGTTTTCTAATATTATATTTAACCCATTAAATTTAGATTTTCTATATATATAATTTAATATTTAAAATGACAAAATCATATTATTTTATATTAATTAATGATTTAATTTATTAAATTTAAAATTTCAATACTAATTCAAATATATACTAAATGAAGGGTCAAAATAGGGAAATCAAGTTAAAATTTTGATGATGTCATAAAATATTTAAAAGAACCTTAATTCATGGGTGTTTCGTGTAATTTTCAAACTACTTAATGGGTGTATATGTAATTGTTTGACTAAGAGGATCACAAGTTATAGTTTCTAATACTCTCGTGGGAGCTATCTATAACTAACCCTATTAATATATTAGTTAATTGTATTCAAAACTTATAATATAATTTGTCTATTTTTTAATTTAAAACTCTATAATTTAAAATGTTATGCTAAGATATATCTAACAAATTGGAAAACATTAAATTAATTCACTTTATAATTTTACTAAAATTTGATAATTAATTAAAAAAAAATATGATCTAAATTGAATGAGTTAAATAAGATAAGTTTCAATAAATCAATCCTAATGTAATTCTAATTATATAACTCCATAATTCTAATTATCTAAGTTCATAAACTTTCTTTAATTATAATCATATTATAATTTTATAAACATATCTAATTATCAAAATAATATAATTGAATAATTCATATAAAATAATTTTTAATTAACTAATATTAATATAATTATAATTATCTAAATATAATTAACAATATAATATTTCATTAGTTTATATAATAAAATATAAATTAAATGTGTAAATATTATTTAGATAGGATAAATAGGGTTTCTGATTTCTTACATTTAATATATACCACAATTTAGAATTGCAGATCGTCAGACCAAAGTTACTTTAAATTAAGAATTCTAAGGAAACTTAATATGTCTGCATGTAAAAATAAGATATAATTTAATTTTATAAATTATTTTTATGGTGTTCAATTAAACATTCCTTGAGTTTTTTATATTAATTTACTCTTTTAATTATTTCTACTACATATATAAAATAAATAGTAAAATATTAATATAAATCTTAAATAATGTTCGTTAGAGAAATATAAATAAAAAAATGGAATGCAAGATCAATAGCAAATAGAGAATTAAAAGAGATAAAAAAAAGTTGGTTGAAAGAAAGAATAGTTGATTTTGATGTGTATTGACGCATATACCAAATTAAGGACAAACCCAAATAATATTTTGATTCAATAATGATGTCACTCAATGATCAGTTGTTAATTGTATCATTTAGTGATCATGATTTGAAAGACGTCACAAATTTTTTGAGAAAATTTACAAAATTTAAAATATCACTTATTCAGTAAGGAGATTTCTGAAAATGTGGTTGGACATATCCATACAATCAAGTTTCAAAAGAAATGGTTGTCATATGCTCATATTTTGATAGTTTTTGGATTAAAATAGAAAATTATAGCACACAATCAACTTGATCAATTTTTTGTATAAAATTTTTTTATTAGGAGAAGAATCCCCAACTTTATGAGTGAGTTATAAAACACATGGTGCATAAATCATGTAGATGAAATAACTTAAATAATTTTTGTATGATGGATGGAGAATGTAAATATCGTTACTCATGTTCATATTATGAAAACAGAACACAAGGTAAAGATGGATATCCGATCTGTGGAAGGAGAAGAATCGCACTGAAGGTTCAAGATCGCAATAAACAACTTTATAACCAATTTGTAGTACCTTATAATCCATATCTCTTATTAAGTTATAATTCTCACATTGACATCGGGATTTTCTTAGAGTGACAATTGTGAAATTTACAAATATATTTATAAAGGACATGACAAAGTATTAAATATAGGACTTTGAGTCATTGCTCTAGAACAATGATCATTGAACAGTTTTCAACGTGTGCGAAAAAGCGGAAAAAAAAATAAATTTATAAAAAATTTCTAGAGCATAATGTATGAGAAATTAATGTAAATATTCGAAAGATTTGGAGAAATAATTGATGATAGGATATAACTAACTATTACAAGAAGAAGAGATTATTTAGTTTTAAGATTTGAGAATTAATTGACTCCAATTTAGGGATAAATATAAACGTTTCTTTGATTTCTCAACCATAACGAGAAGAAAGAGGCTTCACTCAACTATAACGAGAAGATGAATGAGTAACCAATAATGACCAACTAAAGCACACATTTGGGAGTACTACACCAAACTATTCAGTGGATATACTATCGAAAAGGTGATGGGTGTTGGTATTCGCTTGAGCCAACGTTAAGGTGGCATGCACCTGTACAAAGCGCTATCCATTATAATCCCCACATCACCTATTATTTCGAGCCTACTTTTTTCAAACCTATTAGGATATAGTAAGAGACGCGGTGGTGAAATTCATCAATAATTGCATAGAGAGATATCAATTCCCAAGAAGGCTTATCAGACGTTTATTTATCTGATTTTGAAAGTTAATTCTCCAAAAATTTAAACGAGATTGGGCCCATTACGTTGCGTAACGTATTGCTCAAAATGATCACGAATATGATTATACCCCGTTTAAGCCGTATATCAAAGAAATTGTGAGCCCAAACCAGAATAGTGTTTTTTTCGATCGAGACACCCATTACAATATCTTGATGCTTCAAAAAGTATTATGAATGATGCATCACTCCAAAGAAAGAAAAAAAAAAGGATAGTGTTGAAAATTAATCTTGAAAAGGATACAACAAAGCTCAGTGAAATGTTCTAACGAAAATCTAACTTTCTTCAAATTCCATACAAAAATCATCAATATCAGTAGAGCAAAATGGAGGGGATACAACGGAGATTTTGTGGAATAGTAAACCGACCGAGGATCTATGGATGTGTGGCATTAGATCAGGTAATCACTCTCGCCTTATTTATTTGTACTCTACATGGAACAACTTACGTATATGATTTAGGAGGATATTTTAGCCGGACACTAGAAGCTAATTAAGGTATGTCAGAGATCACATCTCACAGTTGCTTTTTACGAACAATATAATATTAGGAGCTAAAACTACTGTAGATGGAACAAAATGTATTTAAAGTGTGGTTGGGGCATTTCATATATGATTGAGAAGGCTATTTCAATCGGACATTGAAAGTCAATTATGGTATGTCAGAAAGACCCTCACATCTCTCACTTGATTTGCAAGTCTACTATGGATGGAGCGATGTGCATCCGTTGTGTGGTTGAGGTGTTTTGCAAGACATCGGGCCTCAAATTAAACTTCAGCAAATCAAATGTATTGTTCGCACCGTATGTATCATTGGACACGAGCCTTAACTTATAGCTTCTCGAACATGGAAGGGGATTGATAGAAGCACTCAGATGGTGGAACCATTTATGGAATAGGTGTCTTTATGGAATGATAGATGATTATCACAAGGAAAACTCACCAAAATCATTGCAGATAACATTAATGAGAAGGATAAAGAACTTAATTATGGTATATAATTTCATTGGCACGGATAAAAACTAGAACCTTAATAAGCTGAAAATAGTACTGCCCAAGAAAAAGATGACTAAGATTCTTAGCATCCCAATTGCGTTGCATGATAATGGAGATTAGAAACTCTGTATTGGGTCGGTTAACAATAAATTGTCATATAAAACGGTCTATAGTCTGTTTATGGAGGATGAAGCATATGTGAAAATCGGAGATGGACATGAAAATCACCTTGGCCCAGAAGTTCAAAATTTTCTTGTGGCTTTGCCAACATAATAGCTTGCTCATAAATGTACTGAAGTATGACTGGAATTTTGGGGAATGTAATGTATGTACATGTTGCACAGGATGTGAAGATCTGGACCGCGTGTTGAGAAGTCATCTGTTGGCACTTTGGGTGTGGGAAAAGATTGTTAATGCATAGACTGATCTTCGTGGATTGTGAGGGTCGAACGAGCTCAAAGATAGCTTTAATAGCAAAATTCAAAGCGACGTATTACCATAATGTTCAGAGTGAATTGTCTTAATTTTGACGCTTTGAAATTTTTAGAAAGCACAAAACTGGTGGAGCTATCAGAATATTGTGAAGTGTATGAACATCATTTTTCACCACATAAAAGAGTTATCTGATGCCTCAATACTAATCAGTGAGGACAAAAGATACAAGCAAAATAAAATATTCATTGAGTAGTCGTGGAATAAATTTGATAAGGGATTCGGTTAGGAAGGTCATTCAAGATAACAACGAAAGATAAGTACTAGGATACACTATGAATCTTCGTAAAGATTCAATAAATGTGGCAGAGTTATTGGGTTTACATGAGGGATTTGACATTAGCTTGGAAGAGGGCACTTCTCAAAGAATAATGTGGAGATTGATTCGAACATTGTGGTGAAATAGATGACGGAGGATATTGAAAAACACCCATGAAAATTTTAATTTTTTACTAGTGAAATATACTCCACGAACTTTGGAAAACTTGGATTAAACACGTATCGGGAGGAAAAAAAAACATGATGTGAATATTTTTAGTACCTTAATTTATTTAATAAATATAATAACCAACCTTATTTAAATAAACTAAAGGTTAAACGTGCAACGCACGTTCGTTTCACTAGTATAGAACAAGTCCAAGAGACAAAGTTCTATGCCCTCTAGTGGGGTCTAAAGCCATGAGATTGAGGCAAGAATCTGTTGGGTCTCGCGCTTAATAATAGAGTAAGATGCATAACTAATGTGGGTCTCCACTCTTGTGGTTAAGTGAGTAAAATAAATAAATTAAAAAAAGAAAAAAAAGAGACAAAGTCCAAGAGATCATACTTGAGTCTCACACTTAATAATAGAATAAGATATGAGATATAATTGGAAATTATGGAACTCTTTTTGTCTATAAAGTATAAATATGTGCGCTTTTTTTTTTTCTAGTGTCTAAATTAGAATATTCAACACTAGTGACTAGTGAGCAGTCTACTCGATGAATTAAAAACAACTTGAAGAGTAGTACAGCTGACCAAAAAATTTAATGTAGAGAAGAATTTTGGTCAAGAAATAAAAAGTATTGTTTTTCCGCTATAGCTAACAAAACTTAGAACCCACTAAGAAAGAACATGATTTGCTATTGGGATTTAGCCCACAAGTTGAGACGCCGAACTTGAACTATGAAAGCAATGGGCTAATCCATCTTTGGAGAAAAAGGAGATAAAGAACCTCTTTGATTTATATGCACATACACATCTGAAGACTGAAAGTTCTAAATTATCTCCAAAACTTAACTATATTTGGAATAAAGAAATTTCTCAATTCTTTTGTTTTGTGTCTTAAATCATCAAATTTCTCAAAATTCTTTGATCGAATTATTTTTATTAATAAATGAATTTTCTACTCCGTTGATAGTTGTAATATTTAAAATTCAAACACAAAAGTTTTAATCAAACCAAAAATTCGATCTTAAATGACTTTTCTTAACAAAGACATGAACTTTAAGAGGTATTTTAGTTTTTTTTTCCTCAAATTAATCTATATATGCCCTAATTAGTATGTTCTCAAAACTACAATGCTTAGGATAATTGTAGTGATTAATCCGTTCTTTGAATTATAAACACATCGAAGAGTACAGGAAAGCTGATCAGAACCCACCAACTAACAAAACTTTTAGAACCCACAAAGTAAGAACAAGATTCGTTATTGCTTATTGGGCTCACAAGTTGAGATGTCGAACTATGAAAGCAATGGGCTAATCCATCTTTTGGAGAAAAACGAAATAAAGAACCTTCGAGAGAAATGGGCATCCGCAAAACAAGCATAGATGAACTTGATATCCCAAATAATATTACCAACATTCGGGAGATTTTCGTTATCCCCAAGAAGGCAATTAATCGTGTTCAAGCAATCACCCTCTAAAACAACTTTCTTCCAATTAAAATTCCGGCCTAAACGAGCTGCTTGAGCCTCCGCTACATGAGGATCAACAGTATTCCTTTTCCGGTCAGTTTCCCACGCTTAAATCAACAATCCGATCTTAAATGACTCTTCTTAATAGACACAAACTTTTTAATGTATAAATACTTCTAAAAATATTATTCTGGGGCGTCGTGCCGAATGTTGTATCCAACACTTGTCATTTAAAAAATTATATCGCCGCATATCCATATTGTGTCATGTATGTATAGCTGTATACATGCATCATAATACAAACATTTTTGTGCTAACAAGTATTTTAATATGTTGTTTTCGGATCAATCTATACATGCCCTAATTAGTATATTCTCAAAACTATAATGCTAAAGGGATAATTACAAAGATACCCTAACTTTTACTTGATTATACAAAATTGTAGAAGTTATTTTATGTCGAGAACAATGAATTTGACGATCTCAACTCTATTTTCTTTTATAAATACCTTTGTTTTTTCTTAATATTTAACTCTAAATTCAGGACCAATATATCGAAACTTAAGGAAAAATTTATGCCATTAAACCAAACCTCGTGTCAACCATATAATAATCCCAATACTAAATTAAAAGGAAAAGAGAATCCAAATTTCACTTGCAACCTTTAAGAAAAAAGAACATGTTCCAATTCACAAAAGATTGGGTGTAGTGATAGGATAATTACCAACTTTTCATGAAAACTCACTTCAAATCGCATCACTTGCTAGAAGTGCATTTTCATGGAATAATCCGTATGGTTAATCCATAATTAAACTCCTAATCCCGATTCCATTTCAGCAACACAAGCAAAGGGAAAGAAAAGAAAGGAGAATCAAAGCTAATGCTCCATGAAAATGACTTATATTAGTATTACCCAATCTTAATTAGTCTAGATAGTATCTAAACTCAGCCACAATCCTTATCAACATCCTTGTGTATTGCTAATTAAGTTGAACAATCACATGCGAACCTTATAGCCTAATTAACTCAAGCTTATCATTAATACAATTTGACTTTTCGGTGATATGCTATATCAATAAAAAACTTCGTATTCGCATCTTTTGGTAGACAACTATCGCTAATTCCTAGATACGTATCTAGCCAACTATTATTGGTAAAAGAATTTTTACAAATTAATGGTTATTCAAACTCATAATAAGATATAGAAAAAAGAAAGTCTTTAGTCATGTAACTATTGTGGATCTTATAATATGTAGCTGGTCAGCTTCTATTGATAGAAAACACTTTACACCTTAATCATCAGATCTCATTGGAACTCATAAGGAAATATAGATAAAGTTTAATTTATTTATAAATCATTTAAATAATTTATCATAGTTGGTAAGTATATATATTCTTGATTCTTAAACAGTCAAAAGTCAAGTGCTGGCTTGTCCTCTCATGTGCTTTGGAATGAATTAGGTCCCCATTATGCTGAATTAATTAATAGAGGAATTTATAATTGCAGAATTTCCGACATGAGGAATTTAATGATGCAATAATATATAGGAAGATACCTATAACTTTTTTAGAAGGTTTAAAGTGATTTGAGGTATATCTCCTCATTGTACTTAATTTGTCTATACTAAAGTAAGCACCTAAGCACTACCCTTTTATTGTTGATATAAAACCTGCAAATCTAATGATGGGATGCGGGCCCACAACAGTAGCAGTCCGGGACCACATTTCGAAATTTTTATTATAATACAAGTATTAAAATATTTCTAAAACATTTTAATACAAAGCGGAAGACTTAGCCGGATCTACTCAAGTATATACATGCAATTGATAATAAATTTTAAATCACTTAAGCAGATAAATATCTAACATGCAATTAACACTTAAGAGCACATAATTTATCATGCTTAAAATAAAATAACTGTAAAATATTACCGTACTGCAAACATGGCTATCTAACGGCATTTTTCCAGCTCCTTGCCCTTTCGTGAGACCGGCAGAGCTTCCCTGCAATATCCCCAGGGACACCCTCGGAGTGTGGGCTCCGAAAGTATTTCTCTAAATACTTAGAGAAAATAAACTTTAAACTAGGAAACCCTTTTCAGGGTTTATTCTCCCAAAATTAGGCGTTTATATATAAACACCTAATTAAAATTAATTCCGAAATAAATCGGAATTAACTAGGAGAAATGGGATATGGTTTCAAAGCTATTCTCTAGCCAAAACCTCTCCCAAATGTTGAATGAGAAATGAGGACCCAAGACCCCTATTTATAGGGGAAAAACCGAGGGCGTTTCGGTCATTTTGGATTCAAAAGCAAGGGTAAAATGGTAATTTCACATCCCACTTGCGTGTACAACTTGGACACGCAAACCAAGGTGACCACGTTGAAGCTCTCATCGCCACGAGTTCAACGCCGCCGAGAACGCCCCGATCGGAGCTCACACGCGCCCTCACGCGCGGCCACAAGGTGGCGCGTGTGATGTACTCTCGGTCTAGGGTTTTGGGTGACGTGGCCTTTCCAGAGGCTGCCACGTGTCCGGGTCTGGTCCGACCCGGAACCGGGCCCGGTCCGACCCTATCCGATATCCGACCCGTTGACCCGGTCAACATGATGACGTGGCGCGATCTGGGTCGTCCACGTGCCGCACACGTGGCGTGCCACGCGGCTGCCCAGTCAGCGCCACCTGGGCCCACTTACTGACGTGGCGTGACACGTCAGTGCCACGTCACCTGCCACGTCAGCATTTTTTTTTTTTTAAAAAATTTTAAATTTTATTTTCTCCAAAATAAAATTCCGGGCATTTCCAACTCTTTGGAACTTGATTTATTTTCTTAAAATAAATCCCTTGGCTATTTTCAAACACTTTGAAAAATTCATTTCTCTTTCTCCTTTTATTATTTTCTCTTTGGGTTTTCAATTTGGGGCTTGCAGAGGGACCTGCAGGACTAATTAATTTTAGCTCCAAACGGATTAATATATTATCATCTCATGACAATAATTAATTACCGTTTAACAATATTTAATTCCACTAAATAAATATTGTTGCACTCTAAAATTAATTAAATTATTCACGAATTTCTCGATCTAGAATAATTTCGCATTTTACTCCTCCGTGTAGATATCCATGAAAAATAAATTATAACTACTATCATTTATTTTTCATCACCAATTTGAAATTTATTGATTCGCCTTAAGTTCAAATTCTCTGTATGTGAAACACATTCAACATACAACTTCGGTGACATTATCACGCGAAGTGCTTTGGCCAAAGTCTTAATTCGAACTTTTACAAATCTATTTCAAGGATATCTTTTACCTTCCAGCAAGGCCACAGATTCCTCGATCAATATAACTCTTTAGCACATTTCATGTTGTCACCGAATCATACAAAGTATTTTGGCCACCCGTTACCGAGACCTCACTTAGAGTATGTTACAGTGACTGACACTACATGCCTAAAGCCGAAATATTATCAGGATTAAGAGTATAATGCTTCCTGAGATTTTATTTATTTTAGATAGCAGTATAAAATAAATAATCTCAGTGGTCCAGTTCGATGTTTCCAATCCTATTGAAAATCATCAACGTGTTATAATTGGAATCACCATTCCCTATGACGAAAGACTAATCATCTTATATAACCACGTTATAGTCTTGATAAGAACATATTCTTATCTTACCGACTAGAACTTTAATGACACGTGATTTCGGTATTCAAAGTCTTTTCCTATGAAACACATTTCATATGAGAATACCACCACACGTCATTAATTATTAATATGTGAAATACTCATAAATTGCTGTAAATTCAGTTTAATTAATTCAACAAATTGAATTTTCAGGGCACTATTCCCAACAATCTCCCACTTGCCCTAAATTCAATTTGGCCATACATCTAAGTCTTATTCCTTTACACTCTTTTGCGCCAATACTTTAGTGAAGGAATCTATCAGATGTTTCTCAGAGCCAACAACTAGGAAATCATGAATCCAATACATCTAACTGGTTACTTCTCAAGCTACCATGTATTTGAATTCCATGGCGGTGTAAGCAATACAAGTCTGCTTAACATTCTCCAATTAACGGTTGCTCTTTCTAGAGTAAACACGTATTCCGATGTCAAACATCTAGAATACAAATCAGATTGTAAATCCGAATCTGTGCACTCTATTGAAACGAGCTCACCACTGTGGTAGACAAGCATATAATCTCAAGTCCTTCTCAAGTACTCCAATATATGCTTTCACTACTACCCAGTGTCAGATTCTAGGGTTTGACTAATATTTGCTGACTTAGACCTATATATAATAGACAACTGGCCTTGTACATAACATGACATACATAAAGCTTCCGCTGCGGAACTCTAATCATGTCTTCTATCTCTTCAGTTGTCTAGGGACACTGATCTAGAGATAGATAAATTCCAAATCTAAAAGGTGATGAACCTTTCTTAGAATTTGTCATATTATACCTTACCAGCATCTTATCTATATATGCTTCTTGTGATAAACCAATCTCCTTATTCCCATGATCACGACAAAAGTCTGATCCTTGGAATAGCATTGGTCTCAATAGGTCTTTTCTTGTCAAAATGATTTGACGCTCGAATCTTGACCATTCAAACGACTGAGGCAGAGAGTATAGGATCGTATCCTATCTGTTAAGATTGTCTCTTTAAGCATAAAGGCTTTCAATCTCGTTCAGATTAGCTATCATATTTATAATATGATTCTGAAATAGTGATCCTTCAAACATCTTTAACTGACAACCGTTTTCATGGCTCGTACCTACGTACGACTCTGTCTTCAACACATGTTCTTATCAGTAGACATCTCATGTGTTTGATGCTTAAGAACATTTAAAACAGATGTCAGGATATAAGACTAGCCAGATCATCACACTTGATCTATTTAGAATAAACGTCTTTCTAATCCTGACTGGTTATAGTTTCCGAAATTTTCGGATAAGGTTCAGTGAGTACGTAAACTTTCGTGTCCCAACACGATGTCAAGATTTATTACTTAGTCAGCGTAGTTGAACCCCTACTAGCCTATTTCCTTATAGACATACAGTTTGGAGTGGGCTAAGAGAGATCGTAATTATAAAACTGAAATAAATAAATATATGCAAGTTATGATTATGTATTTCACTTTCTTCTGCGTCCAACCAATAAATGAAATCCACGTAAGCATTTTGATTTACGCAATGGTGACTTGACTAACCGCAGTTGACTCCCCGGAGGCGAGGTCGAAAACCGCTTAGAAAAGCAAGAACTATTCTTAATTAGCATGTCATCTAGGTAACTCTTACCAAACAATGTCAATCCACCACGTCAACCCTTGGCCTCTAAGTAAATGTAACATAGCTCCGAAGGGAGGTTAATACATTACTTAGTCAAGTGTGTACCATTACCTAGAAGTCCGTACGAGTAGGTCAAGACACTCCACGGAGGCGTGGTCGAGCTGACTTCCCCGTATTTCATTCTATCCGTAGAAGTCTAATCTTGTATACCGCGAATATATACCCACCGAAGGGAGTAGTATACATCCACTATACTATAGACGGGTAATGGAGACCGTGAGAATCCAACTCTTTTCATCTCGCTCCCACTTGAATTTTTAAAAGGTGTGGATTATTTGTTGATTATTTAATAATCACTTTTGGCGTCTTATTGTTGGAAGTAATTAATCTAATTAATACCCTCCCACTAGAATTACTAAATCATATTTAAAATCCTAATAATAATATTTTAAGGCAATTTAATAACTATTTATTAATTAGGCCGAAAAATATTAGTTCAATTATGCATCGCGTCTAATCTTTATTAAACAATACTATTTAATCACATTAAATAAAATATGCATAATTGTAAATATCATAATATCACATATTATCATGATCATGCCATAAAATAAAATAATTAAGCATGCTCTCATATAATTATCACATAATTATCATGCTTAAAATTTTAAATGACACAAAATAAATATGCCATAAATTAAATCAATTAAGCATGCTGTTATAATTATCACATAATTATCATGCTTAAAATAAATGGCATAAAGTAAACATGTTATAAATAAATTATCTCATAATTTAAATCATGTTTACTGATTCGGTAATCAACCAGGAAGATTATTGAAATCGATTCCCAAAAAATTACCATTCCACGTAAATTCCCAGAAAACACTGGAGGGGTCACAAACGGTCCCACTTAAAAACCAGTCTTCTTTGACAGAATTTACGTTCACAGTATCAGATTTAAAATTATGCATCACATGCATCATATCAATGCATGTATATATCTAGAGTACGGCTCTGATACCAGTTGATGGGATGCGGGCCCACAACAGTAGCAGTCCGGGACCACATTTCGAAATTTTTATTATAATACAAGTATTAAAATATTTCTAAAACATTTTAATACAAAGGGGAAGACTTAGCCGGATCTACTCAAGTATATACATGCAATTGATAATAAATTTTAAATCACTTAAGCAGATAAATATCTAACATGCAATTAACACTTAAGAGCACATAATTTATCATGCTTAAAATAAAATAACTGTAAAATATTACCGTACTGCAAACATGGCTATCTAACGACATTTTTCCAGCTCCGTGCCCTTTCGTGAGACCGGCAGAGCTTCCCTGCAATATCCCCAGGGACACCCTCGGAGTGTGGGCTCCGAAAGTATTTCTCTAAATACTTAGAGAAAATAAACTTTAAACTAGGAAACCCTTTTCAGGGTTTATTCTCCCAAAATTAGGCGTTTATATATAAACACCTAATTAAAATTAATTCCGAAATAAATCGGAATTAACTAGGAGAAATGGGATATGGTTTCAAAGCTATTCTCTAGCCAAAACCTCTCCCAAATGTTGAATGAGAAATGAGGACCCAAGACCCCTATTTATAGGGGAAAAACCGAGGGCGTTTCGGTCATTTTGGATTCAAAAGCAAGGGTAAAATGGTAATTTCACATCCCACTTGCGTGTACAACTTGGACACACAAACCAAGGTGACCACGTTGAAGCTCTCATCGCCACGAGTTCAACGCCGCCGAGAACGCCCCGATCGGAGCTCACACGCGCCCTCACGCGCGGCCACAAGGTGGCGCGTGTGATGTACTCTCGGTCTAGGGTTTTGGGTGACGTGGCCTTTCCAGAGGCTGCCACATGTCCGGGTCTGGTCCGACCCGGAACCGGACCCGGTCCGACCCTATCCGATATCCGACCCGTTGACCCGACCCTGGACCCGTTGACCCGGTCAACATGATGACGTGGCGCGATCTGGGTCGTCCACGTGTCGCACACGTGGCGTGCCACGCGGCTGCCCAGTCAGCGCCACCTGGGCCCACTTGCTGACGTGGCGTGACACGTCAGTGCCACGTCACCTGCCACGTCAGCATTTTTTTTTTTTTTTTAAAAAAAATTTTAAATTTTATTTTCTCCAAAATAAAATTCCGGGCATTTCCAACTCTTTGGAACTTGATTTATTTTCTTAAAATAAATCCCTTGGCTATTTTCAAACACTTTGAAAAATTCATTTCTCTTTCTCCTTTTATTATTTTCTCTTTGGGTTTTCAATTTGGGGCTTGCAGAGGGACCTGCAGGACTAATTAATTTTAGCTCCAAACGGATTAATATATTATCATCTCATGACAATAATTAATTACCGTTTAACAATATTTAATTCCACTAAATAAATATTGTTGCACTCTAAAATTAATTAAATTATTCACGAATTTCTCGATCTAGAATAATTTCGCATTTTACTCCTCCGTGTAGATATCCATGAAAAATAAATTATAACTACTATCATTTATTTTTCATCTCCAATTTGAAATTTATTGATTCGCCTTAAGTTCAAATTCTCTGTATGTGAAACACATTCAACATACAACTTCGGTGACATTATCACGCGAAGTGCTTTGGCCAAAGTCTTAATTCGAACTTTTACAAATCTATTTCAAGGATATCTTTTACCTTCCAGCAAGGCCACAGATTCCTCGATCAATATAACTCTTTAGCACATTTCATGTTGTCACCGAATCATACAAAGTATTTTGGCCACCCGTTACCGAGACCTCACTTAGAGTATGTTACAGTGACTGACACTACATGCCTAAAGCCGAAATATTATCAGGATTAAGAGTATAATGCTTCCTGAGATTTTATTTATTTTAGATAGCAGTATAAAATAAATAATCTCAGTGGTCCAGTTCGATGTTTCCAATCCTATTGAAAATCATCAACGTGTTATAATTGGAATCACCATTCCCTATGACGAAAGACTAATCATCTTATATAACCACGTTATAGTCTTGATAAGAACATATTCTTATCTTACCGACTAGAACTTTAATGACACGTGATTTCGGTATTCAAAGTCTTTTCCTATGAAACACATTTCATATGAGAATACCACCACACGTCATTAATTATTAATATGTGAAATACTCATAAATTGCTGTAAATTCAGTTTAATTAATTCAACAAATTGAATTTTCAGGGCACTATTCCCAACATCTAATTCTCAAACCAGTTCCAGAATCTTTGCATTTGCAGCTGGATTCACTATAATTAAATTCAGAATTTTCTTTTAGTATACGTCTTGTCCTTGTACCAAAAAATTATTTATTTACATATATATATATATATATCTATACTATTATATATTTGAAAACGACGTTTGACTTTTTATTGTGTATTTTGATGATGTGTAATTTTATGAGTTTTTTGTTATTTTTAATTGATTTAAAATTTTCTCATTGGTTGATTTATATTATTTGATTATATATTATAAAAGATATCAATCAATCCCTAATTTATTGTCAATTTTCATAAATTTAAGATTTAAAATTGATAATGAGTTTATATATGGTGATTTTATATATGTAAAATCTTGACCAAATAGAATTTTTATTAACATCTTACCAAATCAGAGAAGAAAAAAAAAACCATTGTCTCTTGAATATTAACACATGAATTTTTCTCTTAAAATTACTAATTGACATATAAATAATAAATGTTAAGTTTATATTAAGTAATTAATACCATCTAATTTGCCTCAAATTATATATTTCCATAAAATCTATCGGTTAACATTATTGCATATGTAACAACTTTTGATAGTTAATTTTTTATTTTTTGAATTTCTATCCATATAAATTAAAATGGAATTTCTTAATGCATGCTAGCTTAATTATAGTGATCTTCCAAATTAATAGAATATATAGTTAACTTTTTTATGTATTTACATGTTATGGTTAGGTTTTTGTATCATTTTTTAAATTTCTCTTTCAAGTATTTTTCTGATACAAATCTCCATTGCTGGCGAGAAATATGAACTTCATATCTCAACTTTCTTTAATCAAATGATTGAAAATTAGAGAGAAGAAGGGAACTCTTCTAAAGAAAAGTGAGTTATTTGTCGATGCTCAATTTTGTGCTTACTAATTGCGTACTAAATTTTCATTAATTATTTTTTTGAGTTATTTATCTTATTTCATTTTAAGTTTTTTACGAATGATTTGAAATTTTGGAGTTTTTTCAGTTCTGCATATTAATTTTTCCAATATGAACTTTTGTTCTAATCTTTTTTGTTTATGATTTTTGTAGTATAATTGGGTATTTTTCATATTATTTTTCTATTTGTTATTCGATTTTATGTTTTCTTTCCAATTTCTGGGTTATATCTTTTTTATTTCATACTAATTTTTTCATGAAATGTTTGGAATTTTGAAGTTTTTCTATTTCGATCTACATATTAAAGTTTCTAATGTTTGGAATTTTTACTTTAATCTTTTTTATTTGTGATTTTTGTAATATAACCAAGTGTTTTTCACGTTATTTTTCGATTTTTTTTCACGTCAATTTTCAATTTGCTATTGAGTTTTATGTTTTTCTTTCCACATTTTAGTTATGTATTTTATTTCATTTTAAATTTTTAATGAATGGTTTGAAATTTTGCTGTTTTTCTATTTCTATATATTAAAGTTTCTATCTCAAAATTGGAAGAGTGCAATGATATCTTTGCAGGCAGCTGAAGATCCGACATTTTTGTTATTTGAGAATCGAAACCATATATATATATATATATATATATATATATTACATTGAATTTTTCATCACATTATTTATCAATTATTTATTAGGTTTTATGTTTTTCTTTCCAAATTTTGGGTTATCTATCTTATTTTGTTTGAAGTTTTCATGAACAGTTTTAAAATTTTGGAGTTTTTTCATTTATACATGGTAAAGTTTTTCATATTATTTGACAAATTAAATCTTATATATATTTTTCGCATTTTTTTTATTTCTTTTGCTTTAACATCTTTTTATTTACGATTTCTATAGTATAACTAAGTGTTTTTCACGTTATTAATTATCCATTAGCAATTAGGTTTATCTTTTCTTTTTTTTTTAATTTTTGCTTAATCTTTGTTTCTTCCTTTATTTGTATATTATAACTAAATGTTTTTTTTTTGCTTAATCTTTGTTTCTTCCTTTATTTTTGCTTAATTTTTGTTTCTTCCATTATTAAGTAAGTTTCTCATACTTTCTATATTTTCTTTTATTCAATTCAAATTGAGTATATTAAAGCAATAAAATTTTATTTTAGCAGTAATTTATTTATTATTTATAAAAAATATTTTTTTGGGTGGAATTTACCAAAAAATATATATGACATGGATTATACTTTCTTCTATATGATTTAGTTATTTTAAAATTGTTTTCATGTACAAAATTCATATTTAATATTATAAGTTATATTATATATTAATACCATGGATTTAATTCAAATTCAAGAACCAATTGTAAGAAGGTCTTTTATGAACCAAAATGTAAGATTTTTTCCTTCCATATCCACGATGTATTTTTATTTCAATTTATGGTATTTATTTGTATACTAAATTTTAATTTTTTTCTTCTGTTTTGAGGTTTTGTTCAAGTTCCAGCAATGAGAAGGTAATTTTATACATATTTTCGTTGAATGATAAAATATGTATTATTTATATATATTTTTGAAATTATAATTTTTTTCTCTATATCTTTGATAGAGAAATATTTTCTTTTGAAATTTTGTTCAAGTACCGATTGTGAAAAGGTAATTTTATACATTGATTTGTTCAATGATAATTATGTATTTATTGTTATTAGCATATTACCCATGTGATCTTTTTTTGTCTCAAAATATTTTTATCATATTCGGTATTTATAATTTCATTACATTTTTATTTCAATTGTTTCTTTGATTAATTTATAGCTTACTAAGGATTTTATTATATTTACTGTTTCTTCAATCTAAATAATTTACTTAAACATTAACTACATTATGTTTGTGTTAGTCATTTTTGTGTTATTTTGTATGTTTGATTTATATGTGTAATAATTAATTGACTAGAATTATATATTTTTATCTTTGTTATTAAATTTCGTGTAATGAACTAATACATTTATATATTTATAGCTAATATTATAAATAAGATACTCTATATTATTACCGTGCATAGTACGGGGCATACACCAGTATATATATATATATTTCAAATCAGATGTATCGATACAATATTTTGAGAAATTTTGGTTAAAGAGAAAGAGAGGAGGCGGTGGGACATTAAAAATAATGCACGGAAAACTCAGAAGGTATGAGACATACCTTGGTAAGAGACAAATATACAGCAGTATTTGCGCATCAGCCATGCATACAATGAGGAATGGAAGCCCATAAAACACGAATTTCATTATTTCAGCCGAGAATTTCTCTTTCTCAGCACAGCCAATAATTTTCCCATCGATGCTGTAAACAATGTTACTTTTAATATAAATAAATAAATATAAACTCGATATATAAATATATATATATAGCTTTCCTTTTGTCCTTTGTATTTCATTTATCTCTTATTATTAAGGTGTAATTAAATTCTTTTCTTGAGATCTTTTCTATTTTGAAAATAGAAAAACTGATGTTGGATATATTAATTAAGATTGTAAATGCTGTATAAAGAATAACATATCACACCCCCTGTAATCCTCGGTAACTTGTTTTGTATTTTCTGAAATATCAAACATCACAAGTCGAATAAGTTCAAATTTTAATATAATTGCAGACTTAGCAAAATTACAATTATATCATATTAAACTCTTAGTAAAATTATAATATACCCCCTAAGGGTATTTTTGGAATAAAAATATGAGTTTAAAGGTGTGATTAACGGTGGTGAAATTTGTGAGAGCTAGTATAAAAGTCAGAGGGGAATTCGTAATTTCTCAAATCTCAGGGAATAAACTGTAATTTTGCCAAATCTCAGGGGTTGTTCGTAATTATTCCTATTTTTTTTTATTATCATGCAAATGATGTAGTGGAATAGTAATAAACTGTTGATGGAAGGGGAAGTCTTGCGCCTTTGGAGCTTATTTATTTGTTATGCTCATTTTTACTAATATTTCTTTTGGGAGGTAGGAGTTGAAAATCATACACAACAGAGGTTGAGAGGATTATGAAGTCTAGATGGGAGTTGTCAAAGACTCATTTTGTGAAAATAAATTTTGATAGAGTATTATTTGAATCAGATAAACAGTTTGGAGTAGATGTTGTGACGAGACATATACTTGGGAAGATAGTGGGTTGGTGTTCAAGGCGAGAGTTAGGGATTTTTCCGTTAGGAGTCGTCGAGATTTTTGCAGCGTTAGAAGTAGTTAAATTTACACTTAAAAAGGGATGATCGCAAGTTGTGTTTGAGGAGATGCCCAAAATATCATTAAAAAGCTCAAATAAGATGACACAAATTTATTAATAATTGGTGCTATTACTATGTATTGATAGGGACAATTTTAAAAAACTCCCCATTAGTTTGGAGATTTTTACTTTACTCTCTAAAAATTTATATTACATAATAAGATATAAATATTGCATTAGAACATTTTAGTACTACATTATGTGAAAATTATACAACATGTTTTGAGAGTGGTAAAAATTTATACAACATAATAGAATATAAATATTGAATTATATCATATTCGTACTACACGTGGGGAGTAAAATAAAAATTTGATGCCAAATTGGGGAGTTAAATAAAAATATGATACCCAAGTAGGGATTTATCCGACATTACCTGACATTGATATTGAATTATATATATATTGATTTTTATAAAAAATTCTTAAAAAAATTATATATTATTTATATATTGAATTAATATATAGAAATAATTACATACAGGTCCCTGAGGTTAGGTCTAATTACAAGTCGATCCTTATTCTTTTAAATATTACACTGTAGTCCCTAAGTCTTGTTAATTTGTTAATTTTTGTGTACTTTTAGGGACGATTTTGTATTATTTGTCATACATTATATGTAACACTCACAAAACCTTAAAGGACATAAGTGTACTTTTACAAAATTCGTTAATGGACCTCACATAAAACAAGAAATATAGAGACTAAAGTATAATATTTAAAAGAATAGGGATCGACTTGTAATTAGGCTTAACCTTCAGGGACCTATATATAATTATCCCTAATATATATTATTATATATGGATAATTACATCCAACTATCCTCAGATTTGACCTAATTACAACTCAATCCCTACTCTTTATATATTTACCATATAATCCATAAACTTTACATTTCGTTTGAGGTCTCTGACGTCCGTTAGGTTGGTTAGTTGTCCTTCCTAAATTGTCTCTGAATTTATTATAAATACATTCCTATAATTTTTGGAATTTCGGAAAGACAACCGATCAACTTATCGAAACTCTAATAGAAGTTAGGGCATAATGTAAAATTTAGGAACTATATATTAAATACGTAAAGAATAGAATTAAATTGTAATTAGACTAAATCTAAAGGTAGATGAATGTACTCACCACCTCATTTGCATCCCTAGGGCCAACCGACGAGACACCATCAAGTTTTTATGTGTGAAGTTCAAAAGTAAAAAACCATGTATTTCGTTGTATTCATATCTGTAGTATTTTAACAGCAGTAACAGTAGAGTATTAAAGATGGGGGAGTTGTTGGAAGGAAGGACAAAGAGAAAATGTATGAGTTGTCAGGAACAGTGGTTGCGCCTGTGAAAAGAGAAAGTGGTTTCCATTTCCATGACTTGTAAACTTGGATTGACGGTTGAGTCTGTACGAACCCCAGTGACAACTGAAACAAACGTCCCATATATGTTACTACATACTCTGCCTATTATTTATTGCCTCCATATATCTCATCTTATTTTTACTTTTTTACAACTTTGTAATTTGCAATCTTCTTTCAGATTCTATGCACGCCACTGAGGTTAAATTCAAATTTTCACCCAAAGTTAAACCTATATTTAGTTGGACTCGAACAAGAATACGGATACAAAAGATAAAATTAAGTTTCCTAATAGGAAACAGTTAAGATAGTTTAATTATGAATTTTATTATCCTACATACATGATTGATTAGACTAGCTTATAATTTTATTTTTAATTCTTGATTTGAGTCCACCTGATTTAATAATTTTTCTCTGACTTTATAATTAATCCGGCAGGCCGGGCCCTACTTTGATTATAGAATAGTAATAATTGGTGGATTGAAAGAAGTGATAAGGATACAGAAAGAAACAGCTGTTATACTTATATATATATATATAATTAGGGAAAAAAAATAAAAGAAGAAGGATGCAGCTTTTATTATGTTAATATGTTATGTTGCAGGAAATCATTTCATGGGACAAGCCCATTTGTCCGAAGAGATGTAGATTTGATTGCCGTTTCTTGTAATTTTGCTTCTTCCGCCCGTCTACCATGGGAGTTTATCTCACTAATTCTCCATTATCCTTCTATTTCTTCCAATCTCTCTCATTTATCTCTCTCTCTCTATGTATATATATATATATATACATTATATTACGATTAATCAATGAAAACATATAATATAAGTTGTTATCGGTATATATAACTTCTCAAGATTTTTATATATTGTCTTGAAGAGACCCGCGAATAATTCGATGGATCCATGTGCGATTAGAATTGAAATAAAGTTACATTCATTTGACGTATTTAGATTTGTTATGTTTTTATTGGACATGTTGGTTTAAAAATTTTAAGTGAAAAGTAAATCATAAATCATTATATTATATTATTGTTTTTTTAATTGAATTTATTTATGAAAAAGGTTTGGGTAATAATTTTAGGATCACATTATATTGATTATATATATATATGTATCGGAGGTTTTCAACAGGAATGTTTTTCACCTTGACGGAAGTGTACAAAATACAAATAACAACATTAGTGACAAGCAACTTCTAGTGATATTTTACATCATGAAATTTTTGGTATTACTTTGAAATCACACAAGGTTTTACATATTAAAAAGTTCGCAAATTAAACAAACGGATTTTCTACTTTTCAACTTAAAAAGCATAAGTATTTTATTTTGTTAGTTTTAATTTAAATTTTACTAAAACCTTAATATTTAATTAACTTTGTTTTTCTAGTTATATGATTATGTCTAAAAGAATATTTAAGTTTTTATCTCCAATCACCCCAACCGCAAAATTAGATCTGTGTCTAACCAAGACACGTGTATCAAGTTTATAAGTAATAAATTGTGTATATTTGCTCATACATATATAATTAATTAGGATAAATTTCATATTTAATTTTTAACATTTTTAATTTTTGTTATTTTAGTACTTGAAATTTTAATAATAACATATTAGTTCTTAAATTTACTAATTTATCACAAATTAGTCATTCAACAACTTTTTTAATAAGAATGTGATCGAAAAAATTTCATATCCATCAGGCGCCAAGTATGTTATTAGTAAAAATATTTTTGTCCTATACCCTTAAGGATACTTCAGGACCAATCACAAGAATTTTGTTCGATCACACACTTGTTTAAGAGGTTAACTTGAAACAAATTAGAAATTTATTCATTACATTTAAATTAGAAACAAATATATGTATGTTATTAGTAAAAATATTTTTGTCTTATACCCTTAAGGACACTTTAGAACCAATCACAATAATTTTTTTCGATCACATACTTATTTAAGAGGTTAACTTGAAATAAATTAGAAACTTATTCATTATTTTTAAAATTTTAAAAATTAAAATAAAACAAAATCAAAGTTTTAGAAATTAAATATAATATTTACTGAATTAATTAAATCAAATTTCTTACTATACAAAGGGAGTTGTGTAATTACATGATGGAGTTGAAACATTTATTAAAAATGTAAGAAGAGAAAAAGGTAACATTAAAGGCTAGTGGATGGTAGGTGGATAGGAGGTGGAAAAAGGAGAAAGTGATTGGACAAATAAGACATGAAATTGTATTGAGAATGGTAAGGAAGAGTTATATATCAGCAGAGCATTTACGAGGCAGCCTTTTTCCTTTGACAAGACATTCTTTTTTATTTTTTTTCTTTTGTTGACAGAATCTGATGTGATGTGATCTCATCTTCATCTTCCTCCACAAGACTAATCCCATCTAATTTCCATTATTATTTAATTCCCTCTTCTAAGTTTCTTATCGGAAAAGGTTGAATATCCAATTCTAGGGTCCTTACACCCCGATCCGATAAAATAAGTGAAAAGAGGTAAATCAGGTATTCAACGGCCCGTTAAGAAGAAGGTGTGCTCTTCACTAGGTCTACAAGGAGCTTACCCTCAAAGTCCAAATTGGACTCAATAATAAAACTCCCACACTACATCCTGTGGGCAATGTTTTCAAAAGCGGACCGGAGGTCAAAGCGACAGCCTTACTGGTCACCGGTAGGATCGGTTCGACGGTGGTTGAACCGGTATGACGTCATAAATAAAAATATTATTTTTAATAATAATAATATATATATATATATATAGTTCAATATTAGAATAAAAGAGCCATATTCAAGTGTTTAATGTCTAATTTGAGGCCTGTGATTTTAAATTTGGAATTTGGGAATTGTAAGTGTGCAAAAAAACGTTTTATAAAACTCAAAAAAGGTTAAAGGATGTGGGAATTTTAAGTTTTTAAAATAAAAAAAATTGAAAATTAAGTGATCCGCCGGTTCGGTCCGGTTCACGGGGCCAAAACCGGCGGTTAACTGGTCGGTTTTTCCGGTCCTATACCGGTCCAGTTCGCATTGGTTTTGTAGGGTAGTTCGGACCAGACCAGGCACCGGTCACCGGTCGAACCGGCCGGTCCGGTCCGATTTTGAAAACTTTGCCTGTGGGAATCAAATCTTACACATTGTCACAAATTTACCCCTCCGAAACCAACTGAGCTACGCCCTACGACCTAAGTTTCTTGATTGATATGGAGGTCTTTGCTTTTGCTTCATCACACCCGAGGTTGCAAAACCGTCATTATAAGAACTAACAACAATTTGCAATTGAAGTGAAGAGATATCGTAATTTTAAGGTTGTTAGGTTTAAGGTTATGTGAATGTGACTTTTATTTTAATTTTTACCATCTTCTTGCATTCATTTATTAATATGAATAAATATTTTGAATATCTTGTATTATCATCGTGAACTATAAAAAGTCGACGTTTGCATCCTCAACTATTGTTTTTTAATAAATTACAATCTGATTCTAATGGATATGTGACACGTACACAAAATTTTTTTCATATGTCATGATGAGTGGAATTAGGTTGTAATTTATTAAATAACAATAGTTGAGGATGCGAAAACGTTGATTTTTTATAATTTAGGATGAAAACTCCAAAAATCGAGATAGTACAGAATTTTTAAAATATTTATCCCTTATTAATATTTAGTGATTAATTGAGGTGTACAAGTACAACATACACTTTGAAAAGTAAATAATTTCCACCACCTTTGCCCAAATTATAATCCCAAAATTAGGTGATCAATTCTTAAGTATAAAAAAAAAATATATTACTAGCTATTCAATTACCTAGTTGATCGCCACCAATGTTTTGAAAACCGAACCGGAGGCTGAACCGGAGGTCTTAGTGGTTCCCGGTTCGACCACCGGTTCGATCGGTATGACATCATAAATAATAAATATTATTTTTAATAATATATGTAATTGATGGGGACCACCCTATAGGACACGTGGCAACAACTCACACAGGTACGAGTAGAAGGACTCTGCGGATAAGAACGACTCCATGGATATACGAGTAGAAGAAGGACTCTGTGGATAAGAACGAATCCACGCGAATCTATGATAGAATAAGGGTTCTACGGATAAGAACGAATCCACGCGAATCTATGATAGAATAAGGATTCTACGGATAAGAACGAATACACATACGAATAGAATAAGGATTCTGCGGATAGGAACGAATAGAAGAAGCACTCAGGAAGGATTCTAATGTAGACAATTAGTAAACCCTAATTGTACTTTTTGTATTCGCCTATATAAAGGAGACGAATAGACCCGAATACAACACAGAACAAAACATTAAAAAACAAAGAGAAGAGGAGCAAGAGAGAAAGAGGAGCCGTTCTTATTGATGCTCATCACTGGCCGTCTGTGGGAAGCGAGTAAATTTTTTTTTTTTTCCGCTTCCGAACTAGTATTAAGCAGCCCCTCTTGATCTCTTGTTCTCCCTTAAAAAAAAAAAAAAAAAAAAAAACGAGATGTCTAGAGAGCATATCAACCAATTGTGGATAAGATTGAACAGATTCTACCAGAGAATCAGGATCCGTGGAAGGCAAAGAAGAATTACGCAACTACCCAAGTAGGGACACAAGATGGAGTGATACGGGAAGAGGAACCGATGCCAGCCGTGTTACAAGATTTCGTAACATGGGGGACTGCGACGAACAGGGAAAACGAACAACGATCTAGGCAACATACACGGGTGGAAACCGAACAGATAGTAGGAGATCGGCCGATCAGGGGAGTTATACATATGATAGTAGGCAGCGAACAGAATAAGGTCAAGCCAGACAAAGTACTCGTCGACTCGGTGGGATGTGGCCCGAACAAACAAAAGCGAACAGGAGTGTAATTGCCTGGCGAGCTAGAGTCAGAGGGCATCGAGTTGCCGCGAGCTGGGAATGCACAACCCTCGAAGAATTTCTACGCTTAGTAACATTGCGGTTGTACTCTTTTTCCCTCGTAAGAATTATTACTGAAAGATTTTTTTTTTTTCTATTACGAGGTTTTTAACGAGGTAACATGAACACATGTTAGATAAGTTTTTTTTTCTTTCAAAGCAAATAACGACCTCTTATAGGCTATGACTTTCATTTTCTTTTGAATTAATATATATTTCTTGCTCAAAATGCATTGTCAAATCCGCGATATGGTACATATGAAAATCTTGCCGAATGGCAAATGACCATCAGAGTTTTGGTCGAGAAAGATTATGAAAATCTTGCCGAATGGCGAATGACCATCAGAGTTTTGGTCCAGGAAAATTATGAAATTTTTGCCGAATGGCAAACGGCCATCAGAGTTTTGGTCCAGGAAAATTATGAAATTTTTATCGAATGGCAAACGGCCTTCAGAGGCCGAATGGCAAATGACCATCAGAGTTTTGGTCCAGAAAAACTATGAAATTTCTGCCGAATGGCAAACGGCCATCAAAGTTTTGGTCAAGAAAAATTATGAAAATCTTGCCGAATGACAAATGACCATCAGAGTTTTGGTCCAGGAAAATTATGAAATTCTTGCCGAATGGCAGACGACCATTCCAGTTTTGGTTGGGAAAAGTCATGAAAATCCTACGTGAGTTGGCCCATTTGATATTTGATCGAGAAAATAATAATAATAAACATTGAAGAATATCCGCAGGCTGGCCCACTCGCCATCAAGTGTTCCTTCACGCGAGCTGCGGCACTCTTTGTGTATCAACAACCCGCATACACGAGTTGGCGCATGGACCACTTATCCGAGCTCAAAGTTATTGATTGTCATTGATTTTATTAGCTATCCACGAGTTCCTACTTACTTCTTTGACGATTCAAAAACATATTCCCTTCGTTGTTGCCTTGTTATCAACACCATTCCCCATCTAACGAGCTGAAATGGTCTTGAGGGGGGGGAGTAGTGATGGGGACCACCCTATAGGACACGTGGCAACAACTCACACAGGTACGAGTAGAAGGACTCTGCGGATAAGAACGACTCCATGGATATACGAGTAGAAGAAGGACTCTGCGGATAAGAACGAATCCACGCGAATCTATGATAGAATAAGGATTCTACGGATAAGAACGAATCCACGCGAATCTATGCACATACGAATAGAATAAGGATTCTGCGGATAGGAACGAATAGAAGAAGCACTCGGGAAGGATTCTAATGTAGACAATTAGTAAACCCTAATTGGACTTTTTGTATTCGCCTATATAAAGGAGACGAATAGACCCGAATACAACACAAAACAAAACATTAAAAAACAAAGAGAAGATGAGCAAGAGAGAAAGAGGAGCCGTTCTTATTGATGCTCATCAGTAATATTCTAAAATTAAAAATATATCACAAAAATATATTATTAGGGTTCATCAGTTCATGTTGTTTCATTTTAATTTTTCTGAATCAGTTTAGTAAACCAAAGTTGTGGTTTTGAACTTCAAGACCCACGTTTTTTGTTTTAGTAAAGCAAAATTGTGGTTGTATTTTTGTAAAACGTGTTTGATTTCATAAAAAAGTCCATTTTTTAAAAAATAAAAAAATAAAAAAAAATTCAAAATTTGGAAACCGTCGGTCCGGTCCGGTTCTCAGAACTAAAACCACCGGTTAACCGGCCGGTTTTTTTTATACCTAAAGTAATTCTGAAATTTGGGGTCACTTACAAGTTACACCCTTAATTTATACCCCGTTTCACCGCATAAAGAGTTCGTGTTATCAAAAATTCATATGTTTTCATTGCAAATATTATGGGTTGTGAAAAGAAAAAGGAGAGCAATTGACATCTTTATTTGAACCTACAACCTTTGCTGTGGAAATTAAAGCTTGTGGCAACCAGAAAGGAACTAAAAATACAAGACTGTACGACTTCATTTCAGGCCTAAAAATACAAAAACTACACAAGACATGATGCCCCATTGAAGAAAACTTATGAATAATTGAATTCAAATGCACATTTTCATGTTAGAAACTGTTCCCAAAGCTCCTGGCAAATTTGATTAGAAAATTGACACTCCCCAAAATGTGCTGTCCTTCGTGTCTAAAGAGGTTCTTTCCAATTATAGAAAGATGATAATACTTTTTCCTTGGTAACAGAAAGATGATAATACTACACCACATAAAGCCCTGCTAATTTGAACCATATATTAAACCCACTAATAGCATGTACTTTGGTACTTCTTGGTCTAATACAACACTTTACTGCTTCATACATACACGATCTTGCAACTAAGATTCATCATCTGACTAAGCATGTGTTGTCCATTATTATATAGTGAATTGTTGGGTGGTATTGGCTTCGTTTTAATCGATTTAGCTGCAAGAAGCCGAAGTACAAAATACGAATTACTTTACAAGTTGATAATACAATCTTGTTCGAATTCATAATGAAATGTGTACGACTTAAAAAAACCCTATTATGGAATCCTTGAAAAAAACTAGGGTCATGTAGAATTAGGAAGTGGATGCATTCAAGAACATGTATAAAGTTATTTGTGGATTATTTTCCATGTGATGTACTTTTGGTTTTTCCGGTGATTTAATATATGAGGAGAGAGTGTTGATAAAAATTTTACAGTTGTGTTGACCGATTGCTAAAACAAACATATATGAAGTTATTTTAGTAATATTTTGCAAGGGCCTGGCTTCTGTAACTCTTTTTTGTTGTCTAGCTTAATAAACTTTGGAAATGGCATCTTTATAAAATTAAGTGTATATTTAAGCTAGCTCATGGATTAATCACAAATCATGTGATGTGATTATGCACTATAGAATTATATAAATCTCATTCTACTTTAAGAAGCAGGGAGAGGCTCCACTTTGGATCTTATGTCTGAATAAGTGTGGAACATTCATATTTTTAATTAAGTGTATTTGAAGAAAATATTTATGTGCACGCAATATACTTTATAAATGTAAAATAGTGGTTGATTTAGAAAATAATATTGGAAACTGATGTATGAGAATCAACTATATGTGAATTAATTCTTCTTTTTAATTGATCCTCAATTGGAGTGGTTTTCAAATGTCATAACCGTATACCTCCACTATCAAAGAAATACCTCTTTTAGTGTCTAATTTATTAGTAAATATCTCATCAGAGTCTCCTCTATTTTTTATGTCATGTTTAAAATATTTTGTAAGATAGTAATCCAGAGATTGATAAATATTTACTTTTCAATGTGACGTATTTTTGTATAGGAGAGATGTAATTCTGACATATGATCTGTAAAAAATGTCTATAGTAGGAGCCCACCTTTACTAGCAAGATGATGGGAAAAAAAAATCTTTTATACCTTGATTATTTTTTTAATTTTTTATTTAAACTTTTAAATAGTTTTAGAGACATATTAATACTTAAATAATTGAAAAGATAATTTGAAATTTTTTACAAAGTATACATAACAATTTGAAACATTTGAAATTTTGGAAAAAAAATTAAGAAGGATCATAATACACAGTAAAAACAATAATACTATAAAGTTAAGTTGTTTTTTCCTTAAAAAAACTGAACATAACTAAATCGGAAAAACAAAGGAGGCCCGAACCGTTTATAACAAACTCTTCTTATTGATCTATCATGAATATTTTCAATCCGTTGAATATCTACAATTTATCTAATTAATTTGCTATGAATTCCTAAAGTATATATGCTAATAAAAACTTCTATGATATACTCTATTTACTAATTTAAAAATGAGTTCTTCTTCTTTTCCCTTAAATAAGAATCATTGTGGCATCAACTCCATTATTCACATTTTTTTCCCCTCACAAATATTGAAAAATTTTAGTTCAGATCCAACTCGATCATTTCTCAACCAACTAAATGATAAGTATATTATACTTATCATTTAATTGATTATTTTCTAAAATTTTCATCAATCATAGGATAAGAATAAAATACTTATTCTCTCATTACATCGATTTAATCAAATTAGACTCGTAATAGAATTACCCATAATATTCCATTATATACATTCCAAATATATGACAATTGAAAAAAGAAGTGATCCCATTTAAAATATTAGAGTTGTGGACAGGGAAAAACCATGGAGATCTCTCTCTCGCATTTCAACACATTGCCATATTATATTTTAACTTTTAACCCCCTTTTCCCCCAAAGCTATTACTGTATATTAAGTTTTTAACCAAAACACAGTCCTCCCCTACCTTTTCCTTGGCTATATATAAACCCAATGCTCCACCCTCAAAACCATGAGGTTCTTTGGTTGAGAGGTACATATCCAGTTATCCACACAATCCCTCCCAACAAATCAAAGCCTTTTCTCCTCACTCTCTCTAACCCCTCCATCCACACCTCCAATCTTCCATTGATGAACTGTAAACAAGCTCAAGAATCTATCATCAGTAAACTTAATTATATAAAGAGAGCTTTCTTTAGTCCAACCAAAGGGGCATTATGATTCAATTTGCTGCTGGCTCATTCATCCAAATGCCGAGTAAAATTAACGTGGTTCTTTACTCCGTAGCTGAGTGAATGATGCAGGAGTCAAACTGAATCTTAAACCTTCCTATTATTGGACTGAAGGGAGCTCCCTTTCATGGTTATATATCCATTTTGTATGAATTATGAACTCTGTAAAGTAAGATGCTAATTTAAATACAACCTTTGGTTTATTATCTCTCATGTCATATTCTTTCCTTTTCTGCTGTCATGTAGACTTGCTTTTGTTTTTAGACCGTATCAGCTTATTAGGTATGCTCAATATTCCTTAATTTTTGAAGGTTTTTTTTTCTAGGGTTTGAGCTTGTCTTTTAGCTATGTTGGTTTTCTTACATTAATTAACATGATCGTTAAGGTTGTCCACTTCATTTGATTTATGTGCATCTTCTCTGTAAGGGAGTTTTAAGTTTTAACATCTTAGAGCAATTTTATTATTTAATTTTTGGATTCTTTTTTGTTGGCAGAAAATATTGAGAGATTTAGGGTTTGGGGTGAGCCAAAGAAGATATCGTGAGGTACAATGGCTTTCTCGGGCCCTGCTAACTGATAGCAACAAGTTCCCAGGCGTATTGTCTTGTGCTCGTTTTGCAATTACCCAAAAGTCCTCTTCAACAGCCGCCTGACTTGATCAAATCTGCAAATTTTATTTATTTCTCTAATTTTCATGTAAATCTAAGTTTTGCATTAATCTTGATTATGGGGTTGTATATATCACTGTATTAAGGATGTGGAATGAAATGTTTTTATTTTATAAGCATCTGTTTTGTTAAAATTATAATTAATTCATACTTGTTATTAATCAAGCCTACTTTACAATAATTAATTGTAAACTTTGAGCAGATCAGTAAATTCTTAAGACAATGAGAAGTACGTTCTTGAATTAATTAGATTAATAATGGAGTTAATTAATTAAATCTTGATAATGTTTTCGTTTAGTATCTGTGGTTCTCAAAAGCAGCAGAAAAATGAAAGGTTAGTCATAATGAATGACAATATTGTATTACATTCAAGTGAAATGATATCCAAGCTCAGATTTTTCAGAATCTTTGAAGTTTGAACAAAACCCTAAAAAAATTAGAAAGAAGGGACAGGAAAATTATAAGAAAAGGGGAAAAAATGAAGAAATTATAAAAAAGTGGGCTCTTTGTTGAGTTAGCCATGGAAAAATAAAAGGTTCTTTGTGCTCCCTCTCCTTTCCAGCGACTTATCGACAGGTGCCCTATTGCTCCTCTTGTTTTTCTCTTTTCTATAAACAGAATCTTTCATGCACAATTAATAAATTATATGTATTTTATATCGATGCTTAATAATAATAATAATTATTATTACTATTAGAAGTACTCTAAAAGTTTTAGATTCTCATATTATTGTGTTAATTTAGTTAATAGATTATTAATAATCGAAGTGACTGCCTAAATTAATCAATATATATGGAAACAAGCACTTTGTAATGAATACATTTACAAAATTGTTACAGAATCATCATAAATACAGTTAAAAGAAGATTATTACTGGTTCATCACCTACCTAATAAAATTTAGACTCAGCAATCAATCTAAATGCAAAGGTAGGATATGCTCTTGTTGATTTATCAACTACTCAATAAAATTTGAATCCGTAACTAATCTGTACATAATCGTTAGTACAATAAATATTTACCTCGAAATTATATTCTTATTTAAATAATTATGAAGTTATTTTAAAATAATAAATTACCTTCTTGTAATACACACGAATTCCTTGTGTCTACTTTAACTTGAAGAAAAGAGTCTGCCTCTAGAAGAAATCTTTTACTTTCACCAAACATAATCCTCCATATATTTTTCATGCATGCATGATTGGTCAATGCACCTTCTTTATAGAGCATTAGCTTCCATAATGCGTCGTGATTGTCTCTTACATTTTCAATATTATTTCATTTCTTAATTAACCCAATATAATTATATATTTTTTCTCTAAAAAAGAAAACTTTAGGCTTTGTGATTTAATTAAATCTTTGGTTAAGTGCGATTGGAATATTGATTTATCCCAGACATGACAATCGAAGTGAATTACGCATAGATTTTCCTTTATCTCGTGGGTCCAGATGTTCCGACTGATTGGGAACAGATATAATTTAGAGCAACAAGAAAGTAGAAAATTTTTCTTAATCTTAGTCACAACTTTTAGGGATAATATCATACAAAATCGTAATTATCTTTCCATGCATTAATACAAGATATCGTGACTTTTTCTAAGAAAAGGTTGAAGATATCCTTTTGAAAGCTTTAATAATGCTTTTGAGTTGATTCCATGTACGAAGATGTTAAATTTAAGAATTAACAAAAGATGGAATAACGTATGGATATGATTATTAATTGTTTATTACTATATTATATTGTGGTATAAAAGTGAGAATTATTTGATATTTTGTACATTGTTATACACATTACTGGGGTCTGGGTATATATATAGATATGAACTGAATATATTTTTAACGAAAACTATTGTAAAACAGATGAGGGTATTTTATTAGTGTGATTTATCTAAAGTTCAGACAAAAATATCCATTAAATAATAAATATAATATATATTTACTCGTATTATTAGTTGGATTCAATACTAAGCTTGTATTAGAATGAAATTTCGAATTTTTTATATATAATATATCCTAATAGGGTTAATTACACCTAATCCATATTAGATGGGATAATTACAATTAATCATCAATTTTAAATTAATTACAAACACCATTCTTCAGTAAATAAGTAATTACATTTAAACCCTGATTTCTGTGAAAAAAGGCTAATGTCAACAAAATCCAAAAATATCATCTGTTGACTTTAGTCAATTTCTTAATTCTCATGTTACCGTTGGGGTGATTATAGTTGACTATACTAATTTATACATTTAAGTATAATGTTTTTAATTAATATATTATCCTAATAAGAAAAAAAAAAAAATTGTCATCCGTACTTTGTCAATTTTTACAGTTTATCATATTCGTCAATTTTCATTACAAATCGTCATCTAAACTTCACGTTTTTCCCAAACAACCTTCTCCGATGGGTTTTTGGCGGTTTTGGTGCCTGAAAACAACTCATGTGAGACTTTCGTTGCATTTTGTCATCTCAACTTTACAATTTCACAAACAACCTTCTACGATGGGAATTTAGACTTAATATTGAAATGTTTTCTTCAATATAAATCTTAGGTTCTTTTGCCATATCAATTTCAATATTAATATTAACTTTACTAGGTAAATTTTAGGTTTTTCAATATATTAAATTTTAGGTTTCTTCTATTTTAGGTAAATTTTAGCGTAATATTAAGTTAATATTGAAATTTACCTAAAATTTACTAAAAATTTCAATATTAATTACTAGAAAATTATGTATAAAATTTTAGAAATCTAGTAACTGCAATGCCAGCACAAATATATATTGCGATTTTCACAAACAACCTTCTCCAATATTAATTACCTATGAACAATAACATTTATATTAAGAAAATAAAAGTATAATATATAATGAGATATGTTTCTAATATAGAAATTTTACCGTCGATACACACACACATACATACATATATATCTATATTTTCCTGTTTCATGAAATTAAGGGTTGCTTTATCTAATTATATCACGGAATTCATTGACAAATGGAGAGGAGTAGCACCCTTATAGAAGTCAACCCGTGGTTTTTAGATTAAAGTGTTCCTTATTTTTATTGTATTTTTGAAGAAAAAATTAAATTGACTGACTTAGAAAAAAAAAAAAAAAAAAAAAGGAGGAGGGTACTAATTGTATCGGAGGTGAAGAGAATAATTTTGAAAGACAAATTTGTCCCTTAATACACGTGAATCGTTTTCAAGCCACCGAAACCGCTAAATGTCCATTGGAGAAGGTTGTTTGTAAAAATCACAGAGTTGAGATGGCAAAATGCAACGAAAGTTTCACGTAATTTGTTTTCAGGCCACCGAACCCGCTTAAAATCCGTCCGAGAATGTTCTTTGTGAAAATCACAAAGTTGGGATGGCGTTCTGCAATGAACCGCAAAGTTCAGTTGACGGTTTGCAATAAAAGTTGACCGATATGGTAAACTGCAAAAATAGGCAAAATACGAATGATCAAATTTTTTTTCTCTTATCCTAATTTACTTAAGTAAGTATTTTTAAGGATTTTAATACTTTATAGTAGATACTTACCGAAAATGATATTTGAACTAACTCTAAAGTATGAAAACTACAACTTGTACAATGTAGTCAAAGCTGTAAATTGTCCTCACCAAATTAAAACATTATAAATTCATTTAAGTCAAATCAAATCTAGCTGAAACAATTCTATATTAGAAGTTTTACTAATTATGTACTGCAGATGGATTTTTTTTTTTAATGTTTACATGTAAATTTTAACATATAAATTCAAAATTTGTAAATTGAGTTTATAATTAATTTCTATTTAATGACTATTAGCAATTAACTTATATCTATATAAAAAATAATTTAACTTTTAATAATGAGTTAGTAATTTTTTTGTTAAGCTAAGTAAATAAAAAATCCAAGTCGTCACAATTAATTATGTTTTGTGATGGATCGTTAACCATAATTAATTAATTCTTATTTTTTACCTTAATATTAATAATAAAATAAATATTTAATTTATATTAATAAATTGTACTGAAAGAGGAATATAGCCATTGTAATGACTATATTTTATCCAAAATGATAGTTGAGAAATTTTGTTAAAAATAATACACATAACTCCAAATTAATATAGTAAATTATAATCAACCCCCAAGGTAACATGAGAATAAAAAAATTAATCAAAGTCAACAGAAAGTATTTTCAGGTTTTTATTAAAACTTTTGCTCATATCAGTAATTTGTTAACGGAAATGAGGGTTAGGTTATAAGATATTTTTACCAAAATCAACATCATAAATTTAAAATGTCAACATAATCACGAGTATAGACATACCTGAATATCAATTATTTGATATTTTTGTCGATATCCTTTGGTCACCTTTCTCATTCTCTCATTAATAGTTGACAACTTGATAGGAAAACAGATATCAAGAATATAGAGTGGAGAGGGGACCTAAGCATCAATAAATATAACCATAGTAGTCCTCTCATCACGTGTTTTCTGGAGTGGACTTATTGCCTACACCAACTGTCTAACCACATCTGTTAACATGAAACCTCTAAAGATAGTGAGCCAAATAAATAAGCATGATAAATCTTCTCCTATTATTCCTATTTATTTAACCCATTTTATTTTTAATACAACCATGAATTAATAAAACTCTAATAAAAAAATGCTCTTACATAAGTGTAATTACTTATTTATAAGGAGTAATGCATATGATTTAATCTAAAAATTGTAAAGAATTATAACTATTCCATCTAATATGGAGGTTAGAGTAATTAACCACGTCTTGATATAGTTTGTTAGCTTTTCTCTCTTCAATTTCTATTATTACTTTTTTAAAACTAGCGAAATTGGCGTGCGTTGCACGTCTATCATTTAATTTATTTAAATAAATTTAGCTATTATATTTATTGAACAAATTAGGATATTAAAAATATTTAGTTTAATTAAATAAATATAGTAACATTTTTAATGAACCATTTTAATTTGAAAAGTAACACATACAAAAATATTTATATTAAATTTCTCTTTCAACTCATGTACAATAAGTAGAAATTCGAAGTAGAGAAACATTTAAATAAATAAACAATAAAAATATTTGAAACTATGTTATTACATAAAATAAAATGTTTAAAGTATATAATATTAATTTACCCAAAATAGTTCTAAGTTTTAAGCATAAGTAATAGTTTATAACTTTCAAGTATACTAATAAATGAAAAGACATATATAAAAGAATATAGACAAAAACTTAAAAGATCATATAAAATGCCATATTAACTATATATATTTTATTCCTTATATTGCTTATGTTTTTAATATAATTTGTGATTTATTTTTAGTTTTTCTATGAAGTTTTGAATCTTTTTATCGTCATTCAAAATCTAAAAGTTATATTCACTTTCAAAACTATAATTTTTTCACCTAATTTTTTCCTATATTTCCGACCTTGATTCCATCATTTAAAATGGGAACATTGTTTTTTTCTTTTTTTTTTATTCCATAATCTTGAGAAATTGTAGCTTTTGATATATTATTATTATTATTATCTTGCACTAAATAATCATCTCTCAAAATCGTGGATTTGACACATCATCATTTTCAATATTATCATCTTTCTCAAATCTCCATCCTTTTCTCCATAATTGTAATTTGATTTAATGAGTATTTCTATTTTGCTTTCTGCTGATACCTTGGATTGTACTTTTTTTAATTGCATTGCAGCTACCGCATGTAATTTTCAATTGATAACTTCTACTATTCAATTGGAGTGAGAAAACAAAACTCCGTGGATACTTGTAAACTAAGTTTCCTATAATATTTTGAGCTATATTCTCCTTAAAGAATTAAAAGTGTTAGTAATTTAATTATATAAAATATTAATAGATCTTTTAATAATTAATTTATTTATAAAGTATTAAAGAAATAATATTTTATGAAAATTAATTAGACTCTTGATTGAGCAATTTATGTACTCCTCAAACAATATGATGTATAATATTTAGTATTATTCTGTACCTATTATTAATTCAAAAATATATTTATTGATGGTTTGATATTTTTATATTACTTTGGTATAAGTTTTTTCTATCTCTCCGATATTTCTTTTTTGGTCTTAAATGAAGCAACCCAACACAGTAAAAGCTGTCTCAAGTTAAGACTCATCTAGTTTTGCCGACAGAGCATTTTAGACGCAGTAACTGTTGGCATTAGTGCCCTGAAAATCCAATTTCTTTGTAAATACTTCGTATTTTGTAGGATTAATAAAACTGAAATTATCGCAAGTTATGAGTATATTAACGTAATTAATAACGTGTGATGATATTCTTATATGAAATGTGTTTCATAGGAAAGGACTTTGGATATCGAAATCACGTGTTATTAAAGTTCTAGTCGATATGATAAGAATAAGTTCTTATCGAGACTATAATGTGTTATATAAGATGATTAGTCTTTCGTCATAGGGAAATAGAGTTTCCAGTTATAACACATTGATGATTTTCAATAGAATTGGAAACATCGAACTGGACCACTAAGATAGTTCATTTTAAACTACTATCTAAAATGAACAAATCTTATGGAGCATTGAACTCTTAATCCTGGTAGTATTTCGACTTTAGGCATGTAGTGTTAATCATTGTAACTTGCTCATAAGTGAGGTCTCGATATCGAATGACCTAAACCTTTGTACGTTCAGTGATTACATGAAATGTGCTAAAGAGAAATATTGATCGAGGAATCTGTGGCTTTGCTGGAAAGTTAAAAGATATTCCTGAAATAGACTTGCAAAGTTCGAATTAAAACTTTGGCCAAAGTACTTCGTGTGATGCGTCACTGAAGTTGTATGTTGAATGTGTTTCATGTACAAGAGATTTGAACTTAAGGCGAATCAGGAAATTTCAAATTAGAAATGAAAAATAAATGATAGTAGTATTAATTTATTTTTCATGGATATCTACACGGAGGAGTAAAATGCAAAATTATACTAGATCGAAAAATTCATGAGTAATTTAATTAATTTTAGAATGCAACAATATTTATTTAGTGAAATTAAATATTGTTAAACGGTAATTAATTATTATCATGAGATGATAATATATTAACCCGTTTGGAGCTAAAATTAATTAGTCCTGCAGGTCCCCCTGCAAGCCCCAATCGAAAACCCGAAGATAAAACGTTAAAAGGAATGAAAGAAATAAATTTTCAAAGTGTTTGAAAATAGCCAAGAAATTTATTTTAAGAAAATAAATTGTAATTCCAAAGAGTTGGAAATGCCCGAAATTTTATTCTGGAGAAAATAAAATTTAAATTTAAAAAAAAAAAAAAATATAAAAAAAATACTGACGTGGCAGGTGACGTGGCACTGATGTGTCACGCCACGTCAGCAAGGTGGGCCCAGGTGGCGGTGATTGGGCAGCCGCGTGGCACTCCACGTGTGCGACATGTGGACGACCCAGATCGCGCCACGTCATCTTGAGTCAACGGTCCAGATTTGTCCAGACCGGGTCGGTCAAACGGGTCAGGGCCGGGTCAAATGGGTCGGTTCTCGGATAGGGTCGGACCGGGTCCGGTTCCGGGTCGGACTAGACTCGGACACGTGGTCGAATGAGAATCGGCCACGTCACCCGAAACCCTAGGCCGAAAGTATTACACAGGCGGCGCGTGACGGCGCGTGCGGAGTCGGAACAGGGCGTTCTCGGCGGCGTTGGACTCGTGGCCCTGAGATCTACGACGTGTATTAGGAATAGTGCCCTAGAAAGCCGATTGTATATCCGCTTTGTGCTTTTCCTTATTGTAATCACAGACAATCTTTGAATGAAATAACGAATTGAGGCAACACTTCTTTATATGCTCTTGTTTGGTATGCGTTTACTTTAGCTGTGCATGTATGAGAACTCCCCCAATCCTGATGACTTTAGGACTCTACCATTTAGGTGAAATGGTTCATGGAACGAGCCCTATATCACATAAGTCATGATTAGTAAAATACTCCAAGCCGATGAGTCCTACAGACAGTGGGAGTGTCAACCTGACTCCTCTAAGGCTTGCTTGTGTGATCACGCCCTTAAGAAGGACCACCTTGTTTCATGGAGGTGCAAAGTGTATAGTTGATACGTGCGTGATACATGAGGGTGCTTACTTTAATAAGTAAGTTCACTGAGGTGCCCCGTGTGAGAAGATTCCTAAATGGGAAATGAAGTTTCTATTTCAGGAAATAGAAACTTCCAGATTAGGAAATATCTCACGAGTCATTGATGTGATTAATTGATCCTTAGAATTGAGGTTCCTTGTCACTTTATGAGTTAACTCTGTAGTCTTAGGTATAAGCTTTAAAGGGTGTCGCCTTAGACAACTGATTCAAGGCTTATGCTGGGGCTGCACAAGTGATTCATGAAAGTGAATGAGAATCAAGAAAGGACCTACACTTGCATTTGCAAGGTGATCTCTTATTGTGTAAGTCATTCATATGCCATATGGAGTCCTTGGCCAAGGCAGTAGATAAAGACATCAAGAAAAGGGTTTCTTGGATTGAGATCAAATGGATATGAAATGCACTTAGCTTTAAGACCGGATTATTAGGGTTCTGATTATTCCCTTACCCTAGATCTTGGTTGAGAGATAGTAAGTAGGAGGATTGTATCTCACATGAATCAATGACTTAAAGGTTCTGTCGAATCCGAACATTCCAATTCAGCTAGGGGTTAAACACCTGTTGCTAGACTATGGTCGTTTAATCTGTGGACTGATTAATTAATTAGTGAATTAATTAATTAGGGTCACTGCTAATTGAATTGAGAACCTAGAGGGTCACACACAACAACTTGGTTACATGAGTTGAGGCTTGAAAATGATTAAACGAGTTAATCGGGCCAAGAGGGTTCCACACGTGTGAAACCACACGTGTGGCTCACGTGAATGACACGTGTCCTTGTGACACGTGTGAATATATATTGTATATATTAAATAATTAATGTGTTAATTATTTAATAGACTTTGGTTTAATTTTGAATTAAAAAGAAAGTCTAATTTTGGAGAAAATAATCTAGTTAATTAATTATGAATTAATTAATTAGATAAAAATAAGTTATTTATTTTAAATAAATAAAGTATAAAATTATCCAAAAATAGTTTGGATATTTTTTGGCTCTCTTAAAGTTGATTTGAATTAGAATTCAAAGTCAAAGTTGGAAAATACTTGATGATCAAGTAATAGGAGAGAGAGGGACCAAATCCTTGCCCAACAAGGATTGGGTTCGGCCGTCCCTCTCCCTTACCTATATATAGGGGAGCTCATGCTCCCCTTTAGAGCTAATTGACAATTCTTTTGGTTTATGTGTTGAACACCATCCTTTCTCCAAGATAAACGAAACCCTAGGTTAAGCCTAAACACTAACTAGAGAACTAGCATCCTTACTAGTTAGATTGTGATCACGTTGGTGGACTATCTCTAGAGAGCTTCAAGTTAGAAGTTTGAAGATTCGAGCTTTACCAAGGAGAGGGGATCAAGCTGCGAGAAGAGCGTTCTTGGGTGGCTTGAAACGCTTCAAGAAAGAATAAAAGAAAAGTAAGTTTTCTATCTCTACGAATTTGGTTACACGATTGCGAGTCCAACGTCCTTTTCTTGGGAAAATTTTTAAATTCTGCTGCTTTCTGATTCGTGTTTTCCAACAACGTGGCCACCTTGGTTTTTGTGTCCAAGTTGTACACGCAAGTGGGGGGTGAAATTACTATTTTACCCTCGGTTTTTCCCCTATAAATAGGGGCCTTGGCATTTCATTTTTTCCATCCAACTTTGGGAGAGGTTTTGGCTGAGCTCTCGGCTTTGAAACCATATCCCATTCTCCTAGTTAATTCCGATTTATTTTGGAATTAATTTTAATTAGGTGTTTATATATAAACGCCTAATTTCGGGAGAATAAACCCTGAAAAGGGTTTTTAGTTTAAAGTTTTATTTTCTCTAAGTATTTAGAGAAATACTTTCGGAGCCCACACTCCGAGGGTGTCCCTGGGGTAATTGCAGGGAAGCTCTGCCGGTTTCGCGAGGAGATCGGGAATCGGGTTCTCGGGAGGCGAGCTCCGGGTGCAGTAGCCATCTTCGATGAAAGGTATTTTTATATTGTTTTTTATTTAAACATGATGAATTAGGTGCTCTTAAGTGTTAATTGCATGCTTTATTTATCTGCTTTGTGATTTAAAATTTATTATCAATTGCATGTACATACTTGAATAGTTCTGGCTAGTCTTCCGCTGTTTGTATTTAAATATTTTAGAAATATTTTAATACCTGTATATTAAAGTAAAAAATTTTAAAATGTGGTCCCGGACTGCTACTGTTCTGGGCCTACCTCCCAACAACTGGTATCAGAGCCGTGCTCTAGATATATACATGCATTGATATGATGCATACGATGCATAATTTTAAATCTGCTACTGTGCACGTAAATTCTGTCAAAGGAGGCTGGTTTTTAAGTGGGACCGTTGTGACCCCTCCAGTGTTTCCTGGGAATTTGCGTGGAATGGTAATTTTCTGGGAATCGATTTCAATAATCTTCCTGGTTAATTGCCAAATCAGTAAATATGATTTAAATTATGTGATAATTTATAACATATTTACTTAAAGTGCCATTTAATTTTAAGCATGATAATTATGTGATAATTATTTGCAAGCATATATGCTTAATTGTTTTATTTTATGGCATGATCATGATAATATGAGATATTATGCTATTTTCAATTATGCATATTTTATTTGACGTGATTAAATAAATAATGTTTAATAGAGATTGAACAAGATGCATAATTGGATTAATATTTTTTGGCCTAATTAATAAAGAGTTATTAAATAGACTTAAAAATATTATTAGGGTTATAAATGCGATTTATTAATCCAAGTGGGAGCATATTAATTAGATTAATCACTTTCGATTATAAGACGCCAAATAGATTATGTGATAATCAAAGATAATCCACAAACTCTAAAAATTCAAGTGGGAGCAAGATAAAATAGATAGATTCTTACGGTCTCCATTACCCGTCTATAGTATAGTGGATACGTACTACTCCCTTCGGCGGGTATGTGTTCGCGGTATACAAGATTAGACTTCTTCGGATAGAATGAAATACGGGAAAAGTCAAGCACGACCACGCTTCCGTGGAGTGTCTTGACCTACTAGTATGAATTTCTAGGTAATGGTGCACACTTGACTGAGTGATGTATTAACCTCCCTTCGGAGCTCTGTTACAGTCACTTAGAGACTAAAGGTTGACGTGGTGGATTAACATAGTTTGGTAAGAGTTGCCTAGATAACATGTTAATTAAGAATAGTTCTTGCTTTTCTAAGTAGTTTTCGACCTCGCTTCCGGGGAGCTATGTAACACCCCGGTTTTTCGTTTAAACTAATGTGTCGTATTTGTTTATAAATTGCGCAATTAAATTATCTAACTATGCGATTAATTGTTTATAAGTGTTTCATATTTAATTTTATTATAAATTGTTAATTAAGAATTACGATAATTAATTATGCCTTAATCATTTGCATTAATTTATTCAAATCTGTTGACCTTGGATTATATTTAAAATGGAATTTAAACTTTAGTTTTAAATTGTAATACATGAATTTATTAGGGATATACACATGCTTGTTTATTTGTGCTACGTTCTCATATGAAATTATATCGAAATGTTGCGGAAATTTAGTCTGTCGTAATTATGTGTGTTATGAACATGTCTATATACTCGGTTTATGTTTTCGAATTCATTTGACGTGTTAACAAATTTATTTTGATTTGTGGAACCAAATCGGGGGGCTAACGAGCAATTAGCGCACCCTTGGTTCCACACGAGATATCTTGAGCTCGGAAATTCAGATTCGAATTACGTCACCTCCGTTGCCTTCGTATCGATGATTCAGAGACAATGGAACAAGCCTCATACCTTTTTGAGATCATTAAGACCTCCGAAATCCAACCGTAACGAACAACTCGTGCAAGAAGAACCCTTTTGTTGACTAGTCTTCATGGTGGGACCCTTTTAGCCAACCTAAACCTAACCATGCCTTAATCCATGATTTGTGTACTTGAGTTAACCCATTTCTCCTCCTTTTACCAGCAAAAACCGAGCCAAATCTTCCTCATTTTCTGCAGCCCTGATCGAGAGAGAGTGGAGAGAAGAAGAAGGAAAAGAGAAACCTTGACCCTTGTGATTTTGAGCTCAAATCACTCCCTTTCTTCTCCATATCTTGAAGGTATGTATATTTATGTATCCTCTACTCTTTTATGCTTGATTTCATCCATTTATTTCTTGTTTTGCTTCAGATTTGATAAGGGTTTGATTTAGAACATGTTGGATTTTTGAGTGATTCTTGCCTTCTTGGAGTAGCTTAGGTTTGGGGCTGATTTCTTGCATGAAACTTGGTTATATGAACTTGTTTCTCTTCCTTTTTGATACCCAAGCCATGCTAGATGATTTATGGATGAATTCTTTTTAGAACCCTTGGATGAAATGAGAGTTTTTGAGCATGAAACTTGAGGTTGGATCCCCTCCCCTGTTTTCGAACTGCTGCTGCACACTTTGCCTTTGTTGCTTGATTTCGTGCTTGAAAACTGATATCATGAGCTTGTTTCTTTGTCCATTCGATGCCTAAATGATAGTAGGTGATGTATGAATGATTTACTCTTTAGATTCTTTGGTGAAATTATGAGATATAGAGCTCCAAACTTAAAGATCAAACTGCCTCCCTTGTTTCGGGATTGCTGTGTGAAATTATGGTTTGTTGCTTGATCAAATGGCCTTCTTTTCGTGTGAATTTTCATGGATATGATGTACACTCATTTCTCTATATGTTAGCATTCATGTTGCAAGCTTTTGGATCCATTTTAATCCCCAAAACCGAAATACATGACCTGTTCTTATGCATGATCCATGACAGACCTGCTGCTGTTGCGTTTTGTGACTTGTTGGTCATTCTAATGTGTTTCAATTCGTGCCATTTTGCATATATATGATTTATATTAGTTTTTTAGTATGCTATCATGCATTCCCCAAGGTTTTAGATTCAAATTCAACCCCTAAGTACTTGATCATGACATGATTGAACAATTGAGCTCATATGTGCGGTTTTGGCGCCCCAGATTTGCTGCATGGTTTTGGTACTCTTAACGTGTGATTTGGACTTTTCACTCTAAATGAAAATGCTCCTAACATGCTAAATATGTTGTATATCAAGTTTTATAAGATTTAGAGTTGATTTGGTATGTTTTTGGGACTGATTTTGTACAGGGTTTGTTTGCCGGTAAGCTTTGTTTGCGTTTTTTGGTCTGTACCGTGACACCCCCGTGTGTGCCTTGTAAGGTGAGACACCCCCGTGTCATGCCCTTTTAGCAGGTCTGTACTGAGACACCCCCGTGTCTCAGTCTATTCAAATTGAGGGACATGGGCGTGTCCCCCCCCCCCCCCCCCCCTGCGCATTTCTTGTCTTTTCCTTTTTGGTTTTTGATTGTTTCACCTCTTTAATGCCTTTATCTTCATTTGTGGTGAACTATGAACTTGTTTTACTATGTGTTGGGAGTATTGAGGTTAACTTTCATAACATTTGGATGAGATTTAGGCATGCTTTTATTGAATGTCGTTTATGTGCGTTTTGTGTCGTTTATGATTTCCGTAACCCATTTCCCCTATCATATGATTTCTTCTTGCTCTCAAACTTTGGAAATATGTTATATTATGTAATATGATGTATGTAGTGGAGTTTTGTGAAGGATATGAACTCGTTTGAATACGAATGCTTCATTGAATGAATGAATTGAATGTTTATATGTCTTTAAGACTTTAATAGTGCACATGAACGTGTTCATTACATTATAGCATCTTTTCTTCATTCATATCATGATCATTACATTGCCGAGCGTCCTATTTGGTTCTTTTGGAGTCTTAAGTCTCACGAACACGTTATGTTGTCTTTGGTACAGTTTATCTCCAGGGTGGAGAAATCTTGATCAACTAAGCACTCGGTACTCGTATCCTTGTATCGTCATGTTCCAGGTGAGGGTGTTTTCGTTTTAGTTATGTATAAAACCCTACGACCTTATGTGACAAGCTTTGGCCAAAATCTTATATACATATATATATGTTACTTTTAAAGTAAAGTTATCGAGTAAATATTGATCGAGTAAACCCCTTTTCAAATGAGTTATGGATTATGTTATGTTTCTTATGAATTGATATGTTTTGGCGAGACATGATTATGATTGCACGGGCCCAGGGACTTAGTACATGTGGCTATCCGGGGAGGCATGGGCCGACGGTGATCCCATGTGCTAGTTCCATTATGTTACTGCTAAACGGACCTCGTCAAGGAGTTTTTGACGAGGAAACGGTAACCGGGCTTTGAGGCCTCATGAACCTCATAGCCACAATGATATGTTTTGGTGGTCGGGCCTTGCAAACCCGTCCACCACCCGGAGGAAGAAGGTTGGAACTTATTTTCTGAGTATGTTTATGTTATGATATGATTATGCACCGTGCGGGAAGGCCGGGACACGGATTGCCCAAACGACTATGTTTTATGTTATGACTTGCATGTATTATAATATATTGCATGATCACCTATTTAAAGTATTAATGACATGTGTCGTACACAGTCGGAGTTGGTTGGAGATGATGCACGCTCACTCGCCGAGCCCTTATGTTTATGTATGAATTATGAACGTAATGAATTAATATGATTAGTCGTAAGATCCGAGTATTGCTTGGTTATTCTCTTGCCCTTTGGGAACTAATTTCAAATAAAACCTTGCTCGGGATTTATGACTTGCATGTGCATGTTTTATATATATGTATATCGCTCCTGCTCACTTAGTCTTCTAGAGACTGACCCTCTCCCTCCCCAACCTTTTGGTGCGCAGGTTTGGCTTTGGAGTTTGAACTAGGCGGAGTTGTGTGGAGTCTTTGAGTTGGTCGAGTTAAGTTAGGATAGTCTCTGCACTCGCATATGTATTTAAATTATGCATGATTTGATCCTGTACGATTATGAACTTGAATCTTTATGTATTTGCTATTGAATTGCCTTGTCGGGCTTTATTATGAATTAAAAGAGGCCTGAGGAGCCCAAGTCTGCCTGTGGTTCGAGTGTTTAATTTCTGCAGGCTCGTGGCCAATGCATGTGTTCGGATTTAGTTCACCATTGCGGTATATCTTGTTGATTAGTTATATTTGCAGGGTCTAAGTTCCGCCTATCTTAGGAAGGTTTTTTTTTTTCTGTTTGTCTCCCGTTCGCTATGGTTTGATACAGGTGCGGATTTACCATTTCGTTACTCGTGTTGAGCCTTAGTGCGGGGAATGTGGTGCCTCCCGTGCGGGGTGCTACATCTTTAAGTGGTATCAGAGCCCGGTTGCAAAACCGGTGTTCTCGTGTCGTGTGGGTCAGTCTAGGTCATTCGGCTTAGGAACTATATGACAATGCGTGCATTGCATCGATCTTGAACGTGAAATTTGGCTTTCCTTTTGAAAAAAAATAAAAAAATACTGACGTGGCACTGACGTGTCACGCCACGTCAGCAAGGTGGGCCCAGGTGGCGGTGACTGGGCAGCCGCGTGGCACTCCACGTGTGCGACACGTGGACGGCCCAGATCGCGCCACGTCATCATGAGTCAACGGTCCAGATTTGTCCGGACCGGGTCGGTCAAACGGTTCAGGGCCGGGTCAAACGGGTCGGTTCTCGGATAGGGTCGAACCGGGTCCGGTTCCGGGTCGGACCAGACCCGGACACGTGGCCGAATGAGAATCGGCCACGTCACCCGAAACCCTAGGCCGAAAGTATTACACACGCGCAGGAGGCGCGTGACGGCGCGTGCGGAGTCGGAACAGGGCGTTCTCGGCGGCGTTGGACTCGTGGCTCTGAGATCTACGACGTGGTCACCTTGGTTTTTGTGTCCAAGTTGTACACGCAAGTGGGGGGTGAAATTACTATTTTGCCCTCGGTTTTTCCCCTATAAATAGGGGCCTTGGCATTTCATTTTTTCCATCCAACTTTGAGAGAGGTTTTGGCTGAGCTCTCGGCTTTGAAACCATATCCCATTCTCCTAGTTAATTCCGATTTATTTTGGAATTAATTTTAATTAGGTGTTTATATATAAACGCCTAATTTCGGGAGAATAAACCCTGAAAAGGGTTTTTAGTTTAAAGTTTTATTTTCTCTAAGTATTTAGAGAAATACTTTCGAAGCCCACACTCCGAGGGTGTCCCTGGGGTAATTGCAGGGAAGCTCTGCAGGTTTCGCGAGGAGATCGGGAATCGGGTTCTCGGGAGGCGAGCTCCGGGTGCAGTAGCCATCTTAAGTGTTAATTGCATGATGAATTAGGTGCTCTTAAGTGTTAATTGCATGCTTTATTTATCTGCTTTGTGATTTAAAATTTATTATCAATTGCATGTATATACTTGAGTAGTTCTGGCTAGTCTTCCGCTGTTTGTATTTAAATATTTTAGAAATATTTTAATACCTGTATATTAAAGTAAAAAATTTTAAAATGTGGTCCCGGACTGCTACTGTTCTAGGCCTACCTCCCAGCAGTAACCATCTTAAACATTGTGACTTATCCTCGCTAATTTATCCGTCATCATGTTTCATCCTCTAGAGATTTATTTGATCCAAGTTTCTCAAGACCTTTGGAGTAAACTTCACCGATCAAATATTACCTTTCTCATTAGCTGCTTTTCAATACCCTTCATTGTTATTCATTTCACGATCGTCTTCGAATCAATCTCCACATTAATCTTTAAAAAGCGTCTCTCCCAAGTTAGTGTTAATGCTTTAGGTAAGCCCAATAACTCTGCTACATTATTGAAACTATACCAAGATTCATAGCATATCTTAGCACTCATCTTCAGTTGTCGTCTCGAATGAAGCCCCTGACCAAGTATTGTTGGTGTGGTTATAAAAGCTTCCAAACCGAGTTTAGTTTTACCCATCACTTCTCAGATTTATTCCAGGACAACTAAGTGTAGATTTTTTTATTTTTTTTTTATCTGTATTTTTTGTCCTCATTGATTAGTACTAAGATCTCAAATAACTCTTTTATGTGTCGAGGAGTGACTCTTCTACGATTCATAACATTTTGATAGCTCCATCAGTTCTTCCAAAGATTCCAGAGCATTAAGACAACCCACCCAGGATATTCTAGGAACATATTGCTCAAAATTTTGCTATTAAAGCTATTTTTGAGCCTATCTGACACTCGCAAACCACGAAAATTTCGTCAAGTCTGTGTATCAATGATCTTGTCCCACACCCGGAGTATGAATAGAAAACTTCTCAGCACTTGGTCCACATATTCATATCCGTATGACAGTGCGTACATACATCATTTTCCTAAATTTTCTATCATACTTCAATACATTCATGAAAAAGCTATCGTATTGGCAAAACTACAGGAAAATCATGAACTTTTGGGGGCAAGGTAATTTCCGAGTTCATTTTCAATTTTTCTCCATGTCTCATCAGATACCATAAGCAAATTATAGTCATTTTATAGGAGAATTTATCTTTATTTGACCCAGTCCAGACTCTCTTATCTGACCTGTTATAATGTAGCTGGATTAGGATACTAAGTATCTCATTCACCACCTCCTTGGGCAGTAGTGTTTTCAGCTTATCCAGGTATCAGTTTTTATCTGTGTCAATGAGATTACATACAATAAGATCTTTATCCTCATCATGAATGTTATTTCCAAAGATGTCCGCTAGTTTGCCTTGTGATAACCATTTATCATTCCATAAAGATGTTCATTCACCGTTCCCGATCCTCCATTTACAAAATAGTTCCACAATCCAAGTGCTTCTAACTATTCCCTTTAATGCTTAGGAAGCCATAAGTTGAGGCTTATGTATAAGAATGTCATCTCCTTTTAAATATTTTTTCTTATGTATCTAGTTTCACACCGTCGCCTTCTTGTTAAGCATTCTCCATCCCATTTAGCGAGTATCATTATATTTCTTTTTGGGCTTCTCTAAAACCTAATTTGCCTTTTCGCTTCTTTCTAGTAACTTTTTTCCACCCTACAAGATGGGTCTGTTTCCTTGTTATATGAGTCGCCTAAAAAAAGTTGTATTTAAGTCGATCAATATTTTTCACGTGTGATTGCAGGACCAATTTGTGTGCATGTAGTAGATGGGAATTGAGCTCGTGATGCACAGAATAAGTGTTATTCATCCAGCAAGGTTTGTCGTTTTGGCTTTCTATCCCAAAGGCATTTTTCGACTCTCTTAATCATAATCGAGAAATATTTATTATAGTTTTGGTCAAAGTTCTTCCGCACCCCCAAATAATTCTTTAAGTTGTCTGTAATTTACATGCTCAAAATTCTAGTAACTTGTTGCTTTAAATCATTTGACACATAAGGTGTAAACAACACATGTGATTTCCTGAAGTTTAATTTGAGATCCAACGCCTTATGAAATGCCTCAACCACACTGTGAATGCACTTCGTCCCATCCACGGTAATTTTAGCTCCCAATATTATATTGTTCGTAGAAAGCAAGTGTGAGATGTGAGGGCCTCTTTGACATGCTGTAATTAGCTTCCAATGTCCGAATGAAATGACCTCCTCAATCATATACGTAAGTTGTTCCATGCAGAGTACAAACAAATAAGGCGAGAGTTTGCCTTATCTAATGCCACACATCCATACAGCCTCCGTCGGTTCACCATTCCATAAAACCTCTGGTTGTATCCCCATCATTCTGCTCATACTGATATTGATGATTTTCGTTGGGAATTTAAAGAAAGAGTTCTTTTTAGAAAATTCTACCGAACTTTGTTGTACGCCTTTTCAAGATTCAATTTAAGCACCATACCCCTTTTCCTGTCTTTGGAGTGATGTAGCATTCGTAACACTTTTTGAAGTATCAAGATATTGTAATGGGCGACTCGGCTGGAAATGAAGGTATTTTGGTTTGAACTCACAATTTATTTGATATACGGCTTAAACGAAGTATAATCATCTGGATGATCATTTTGAGCAATACATTAGCTATTTTGATTTGGGCTCATAATTTATTTTATATATGGCTTAAACAAAGTATAATCATCTTGTTAATCATTTAGAGCAATACGTTACACAACGTAATGGACTGAATCTCTTTTGTTTTCCTAGAGAATTAACTTTCAAAATTAGACAAATAAACTTTTGATAAGCCTTCTTGAAAATTGATTCTCTCTCGATACAATCATTGATGAATTTCACCACTAAGTCTCCTACTATATCCTAATAGGTTTGAAAAAAGTATGCTTGAAAACCATCTGCTTCTAGCGCTTTGTACGGGTGCATGCTCTTCACTACCCTCAAGATTTCCTCATTTGAAGTCGTTCTTGCCAAGTTATTTTTTCACTGCCACCTTAGGGTTCTTTGGTGCAAGCTAATACCAAGGCTCATCACCTCTTCGGTAGTATCTCCGCTGAATAGTACGTAGTACTCTCAAATGTATTGCGTTAGTTGATCATTATTTGTTACCCATTCATCGCCTATTATGAGAGCATTTATCTGGTTGCTTTTTCGTTTTGTTATGATTGAGAGATGAAAAGAATGTTTATGTTTATCCTGAATTGGAGTCAATTAGTTCTTAACTCATAAAACTAAATAATCTCTTCTTGCTGCAGTAGTTTGTTATATTCTGTCATCAATTCTTTCTTCAAATCTTTCGAATATTTACCCTGCTTGTCTCATATATAATGCTCTAGAATTTTTTTGTAAATTTTTTTTGGTGTTTTTTTTTGCTTTTCGAGCACATTAAAGATTGTCCAATGACCATTGTTCTAGAGCAATGATCCAAACTCAAAATATCCTTCAAGTTTTGATTCGGCCAGTAAGTCATGCATTGCTGCTTTGGATGATATTGATCTAAATTGACAATTGAGAAAATTATTAAAATCGTCCCGTAAAGTGACCCACATACAGGTTTGGTCCAAACAGTTGTCATTGTCTCACTTTTGGTCCCATAAAGTGACATTTGTGTTAAATTAGGTCCCACTGACCACTTTCCGTCAAAAATAAATGTTTGACTTTTCAGCCCTTACTCTTTATTTATATTTCCAAACCTACCCAAAACTATTTAAATTCTATGTTTTAACCCTAAATTATTTAAATTATATATTTAATTAGCATATGTATGTATATATATATATATATATATATATAATATACGTAATATATAATATAAAGTGTGTGTGTGTATATATATATATATGATGCGTTCTAGCACAAACCCTTAATGATTAATCCTTCTTCCTCAAGGATCTTACCGAAATAAGCCAGAGTTTAGGAGAGATCAATCAAGAGATCAGACCAAAAAGCTTAGATCGTCATATCTCAAGGGTCGTTTATATAGAATATCGGACTTGTTGTTCTTATCGTTTAGTTATTAACGTTTCATGAAGATTATTATGATCGGAGTTATCCGATCAGAGTTGTTACGATCCTGCAGAATTCCTTTATCTCTATCTCGCCTTATGTTTTGAGTCTTGGGCTTGATTGTGTTGGGTTGAACCTTGGGCTTTAGGGTATGTCCCCAACACTACTCCCCCCCCCCCCTAGTCCGCTGTGTTCGTAGAACAGAGGGGATTGACAGAAGGTTCAACCCAATAATTCGTTACCACTTCCTTAAGCTCGGCACCAGGTCCATGTTTGATGCAACTCTCCTTCCATCAATATCATGTTCATCTGTCAATGATAAGTTCAAATACTTTTTCTGCTCCGTCCCCACTTCATTCCAGAAATAATGAGTCCGGAACATGGTGCTGTTTCTGCTCGCCGGAGTTTATATCACTGAACAAATACTCGGCAAATCTGTACTTATGCGATTTAGCTTTCTTGTATAGATTACATACAACTTCCTCAGTCGATTTTTCGATTATTCTACTCGCTTCGTTATTATCATATCATGCATTAACGACCTGGTAATGGCCCCTTCTTCATGCTGTTCGTTTGATATTGACATGAATATTTGACAAGATGCAGCGAGAGATTGACATGAATCTCTTCTTCCATCAAACAACAAGCTGTTTCAATAGAAAACGATCAACAAACTCCAATAGACAACAAATAACAGTTTTGAGGACATGTAAAATCGAAAAGTAAATTTAGAATCGCAAACTTATCTTGATTGAGTTAATAACGGACTAATAAACTCAAACTACATATTACATAAAAGAACTAATTAAGCAAATAATCCAACTCTCCTCCATGTTGTCTCACGTGAATGCTAACTATTGAAAACCAAATTACTCATAATGACATGCATAGACAATGTTGTAGCAATTTAAGAAATCTAAAAACCATAATTAATTCTAAAATCATTTGTGTTATGATCTAATTATTAATCTCATGATTCTTACGAGCCACCGTTAATATAAAAATTGAAATTACTTATATTTGAACTTGATCTTGTTGAATTGGAGGAGAGCTCGCATAACTGATAACCCTTTGCAGAATCCGTAATATGGGAACATTATGCCTGTTCTTTCAGAAGGCGGTTTGGAAAAAGCGAGGCGACATGGAGTTGGAGAGACGGAGAAATTCATTCTCTTGGCGTTCTTTCTCCTGGCGTTCAGCTTCAACCCTTCTCAATCCAATCGCAAAGCTACCGAAAGCAGAGTGTGTAACGGTTGTTGATCTGAGGGTCTACTGGAGTACTGGACGTGGCAAGGCAATCGATTTCGCCACCATTGCCGAAGGCGGGTTCCGAGAGATGGCTAGGTGAATAGTTCAGCGGAGGAGACGTTCTCCTCCTCTTTTGCATCACCGGTGATAATGATATTGGTCATTGTCATTACCAAAGTACTCAAAGTTAGCGAAGCCTCGTCTCGTTGTAAATCTCTTCGCTCTATCTAAACAATCCCGATCAATTGTTCGGCGCAAGCAAATCATTAATCTATGACTGTGGATTTCAATCTTCGTTGATTTCACAGATCTCTGTTCCGGGACGAGTAGCTTAAGAACATTAAACTTAAATCAAACCTTCAGAACATTAAATCAAACCCACGATAAATATAATATTATAAAATTGACGCAAATAAAATTCAGGAACCAAATATATAGCCGAAAATTCATCTTGCTTGCCGATCTCGTTGAGTTGCATGATCATCATTTTGCTGAGCTTTCCCATGTGATCAAATTACAGACTTGATCTTAAAATCATGTGAATCTATCGTGCTCATCGATTATTACCAGCAACAACGCAAGCCATATTCGCTCAGGAAGATAATTTTATACTGCGTGTTTCTTTCTTGTTCTACTCTCCTCCAGTCCGCTATTCCACTGTTTCGTGACACTCAGTTTCATTACTTTGCTTACGATATGTTCACGGTCTCGTTAATTCGCTGCTCTCACTCCGCAATTTAGATTCAGTTGTTTTGCTGCCACTAATATGAAAAGAGTAAATTTTATCTACCAACACCAAACAATTATACCGAGAAAAGCAACGAGCTAGAATTGAATGTATGATTAAAATTTTCTCACCCTTCCACCATGCTAAAATCGATTGATTTTTTTTCTTTTTTTCTTTTTTGTTTCTTTTTTTGTCCTATCAGATTTATAAGAATATTTTATTAATTACACGGTCATATCCAAAAATCCAATAGTTCACTGTATAACAAATGTCTTCCTACTAGCAGAAAGAAGAAAATCTATTGGTCCATCAAAAGTTATACAATTAAGCGGACGAAAAGGTTTGTAGATAAGATATTTCAATACAGAACCAAGAATATCCAAACTAAATTCTCAGGAAGAATTCACGCGAAATCATCAAGAATGTAATTTAAATAGTAAACTTATCTCTTTCAACAACAACTTGCTGGTATTTGAGAAGCAACTGGATAGTCATGGAGGTGGCAACCGAAAGTGGTTTCGGAAATATAGATCGATGAGTGGCTTTGAAAGAGCAAGTAGCTCTTTGCACGAGCAGCGGCTGAAAAGCCATTATCCTTCCATCCTTCATCAAATAAAATTATAAGCCTTTATGCAGGATAAACTAAGAGAAAATATAATGAATATTCTGGACAAAAAGGATTCATCTTGAAACTTATCTCGGTTGTTGCGTATGTGTAATCTCACATCCATCATGCTCCAATTAATCAACTTTTTACGCAAACAACGATGAACGATGATTGTCACGGACAACAACGATTGCTCATCCTGACGAACTCAGAAACAAGAACGATTCTCAGAAGAACAACAACGATCATCCCAACAACGAACAACAACGATCAAGAAGGATCATCCCAACAACGAAAACTTTTAGGAACCCAACAACGAAAACTTGGAGTATGGGTTCCCACAGACGGCGCCAATGATGCGTTCTAGCCCAAACCCTTAATGATTAATCCTCCTTCCTCAAGAATCTTACCGAAATAAGCCAGAGCTTAGGAGAGATCAATCAAGAGATCAGACCAAAAAGCTTAGATCGTCATATCTCAGGGGTCGTTTATATAGAATATCGGACTTGTTGTTCTTATCGTTTAGTTATTAACGTTTCATGAAGATTATTATGATCGGAGTTATCCGATCAGAGTTGTTACGATCCTGCAGAATTCCTTTATCTCTATCTCGCCTTATGGGTTGAGTCTTGGGCTTGATTGTGTTGGGTTGAACCTTCGGCTTTAGGGTATGTCCCCAACAATATATATATCTTATATATTAAATAATACTTATATATATATATAATATAGTATAATATAATATTATATATATTATACTACGTAATATATATAATGTATTATATAAAATATTATATATATATATATATATATATATATATATATATATATATAAACTAGTTTGGGGTAGGTTTGGAAATATGAACAAATAAAAAGGGCTTAAAAGTAATTTTTTGAACGGTCAAACATTTGTTTTTTACGGAATGTGATCAATGGGACCTAATTTAAGACAAATGTCATTTTATGGGACCAAATGTGAGACACTGGCAACTGTTGGGACCAAACTTGTATAAGGGCCACCTTGCGGAACGATTATAATAATTTTCTCTTGATAATTGATAGATCAATCTCATTCAAATTAAATTCAAAAGTTCTCCATATTGTTTCTTGAGTTAAAACCCAATCTAGCATCTTCAAATTGTTTAATCTAATCTTCGGAATTTTATTTACCATTGTACGCGATATTAATTCTTACTTTGACATATCCTTTATAAATATATTTGTAAAGATATTTTGCAGTTGCCACTCTAAGAAAAATCTCGTCGTTAATGCGATAGTTATAACGTAATAACAAATATGTATTATAAGCTATTACACATTAGTTATAAAGTTGTGTCTTATGAACTTGCACCATCACTCCGATTTTTCTCCTTCCACAGATCGGATATCCATCTTTACTTTGTATTGTACTTTCATAATATGAACATGAGTGATGATATTTACATTCTCCATCCATCATACATAAATTATTTAAGTTCATTCATTCACATGATTCATGCACCATGTGTTTCATAACTAACTCATAAAGTTGGAGATTCTTTTCTTAGTCAAAAAATTCGACAAATTGATCAAGAAATCTCTTTTGAAACTCGATTGCATGAATATGTTAACCACCTTTCTAGAAATTTCCTTATTGAATAATTGATATTTTAAATTCTGTAACTTTTCCCAAAAAACTCGTGATGTCTTTTAAATCATGAGCAATAAATGATACAATTAACAACTGATCACAGAGTAAAACATAACAAAATTAATAAATACTTGCATTCTTTTTCATGTGAAAGAACTTCATTTGCAGACGATAAATTTGATAACCGAGTGACATTGTTATTGAATCAAATAAAAAAAATATTATTTGGATTGTTCATTAATTTTGGTATGCCTGTGTATATATATTAAAATCAATTAATTTTTTCTTTTAACTAATTATTCTTCTTCTCTTTTTTATTCTCTCTTTGTCATTTGATCTTAGCTAGATTTTGTTTATTATTTATATTTCTCTAATAAACATTATTTAAGATTGATATTATTTTTTTTATTATTTATTTTATGTATGTAGTAAAAATACTTAAAAGAGTATATTTATATAAAAAACTCTGGGAATATTTAATTGAACATTATAAAAATAATTTATAAAATTATAAAATTATATTATATCTTATTTTTACATACACATATATTGAATTTCCTCAAAATTCTTAATTTAAAGTAACTTTGGTTTGATCACCTGCAATTCTAAATTGTGGTATATTAAGACGTAAGAAATTAAAGATCCTATTCGTACTTTTTAGTATATATAGATTATGTTAATATCCTATCTAAATAATATTTACGTATTTAATTTATATTTTATTATATAAACTAAAGAAAGATTATATGGTTAATTAGATTTAGATAAATATAATTATATCAATATTAGTTAATTGAAAATATTATATGAAGATTCATTAGTTTATTAAAGAATATTTTATGTAAATCATTCAATCATATTATTTTGTTAATTAGATAAGTTTATAGCATTATAATATGATTATAATTTAAGAAAGTTTATGAACTTAATTAAAATTATGGACTTATATAATTAGAATTACATTATGACGGGACTCAGAAACATGCTCGTATCTCAGCCGTCCACGTGTCACCTTTAACGAGCTTGAAGATTATACGCTCGGTTTGAGGGATTCGTGGGCTAACCTAGCTCATCCGCTTACTAACTAGTTTGGGCCATCGGGCCTCGGCCGATTGTTCAAACTAGGGGCCCTGGCCGATAGGCTTGGCGCTCACATTTCAGCCCTCGGGGGAATCCTTCTCAAGGAAACACCCACGCGAGGGCCCATTCTTGATGCTCGATATTTCGGTGCTCAAGGGTCATCTATCGTGGGGAGGCCATCCATACACTCTTCGAGCGTCACCAACGCTCGTGCATGACCATGCCCCGCTGCGTTGGATCCGAACCTCGGCAGAGAGAATCTTAGGCCCATCCCCCGCGTCACCCTCGCCAACGACTTCTGACACAAAGGTAGTGCGCACTACGCATCTGACACGCCGCCTCCTTTTCAGAAACGTCCTTCTCATACCTTCACGGGCCGCCACGTGTTAGGGCAACACAGGTTTGGGACCACACGGTCAATTTACCCTTCCACCCTCACCCCTAACATATAAATAGGGAGAACTCATGCACTATCCCTTAAGTCATTCTCTGCATACACAACACATACATTTTTCTGGGCATTCTTCCTCCATTTTCGCTGGATCTTCCCAAGCTCCTGATCCCGTCACCATAGCTGCATCTACTCTACATTTGCACTCTTGGTGTTATCCTAGCTGGAAGAACCCACGCTCAAAAGGAAACCCAGATCCTGAGGCCTTCCCGCCTGTGATGGTCTTCCCTTTCACAAACAAATCTTAAAGTGATTGTTGCATTTAGGAAACTCACATTCCTGCACCATCACATTAGGATTGATTTATTGAAAATTATCTTATATAACTCATTCAATTTAAATTATATTTTATTTTACATAATTACCAAAATTTATTAAAATTACATAGTGAATCAATTTATTGATTTTCAATTTGTTAGATATATCTTATTATAAAATTTTAAATTATAGGCCTTAAAATTAAAAAATGAACAACTTATATTATAAAATTTGGATACAATTAATTAATATATTAATATTAAAATAATCCTTTTTCAACTATGTATCTTTTTTTTGTGAGTTGAAGAAGTTCAAATTCTTCCAAAAGTCCTAGTTAATAAGTACGGGGAATTCCCGAAAACTCCCCAAATGATAAGTCCAATTCCTTTTAGCTCCCCATTTTCAAAAATGATGTATTAAAACTCAAGAATCGCGTATCTAAAACCCCAAATGATGTATTTGAAATACAAGGAAAAAATCACGTATCTAAATCCTAGAATCGCGTATCTAAATCCCAGAATTGCATATCTAAATCCCAGAATCGCGTATCTAAAACCTCAAATGATATATTTGAAAATGGGGAGTTAAAAGGAAGTTTTCAAACCCATGGGGAGTTTTCAAAAATTCCCCCTAAGTAGTACTTTTTAAATATAATTAAATTAATAATTTATAACACGTACTTACATAATTACCCCTAACTAATAATTATTGACATAACTATTATGAGGGTATCTTAGGCGATCAACATTTTGTAAGAAACTTTCGTGCTTTTATAAGATATATAGATATAGATATAGATATAGATATAGATATAGAATAGATATAGATAAGCTTCCGTCAAATTCAACCTTATGTTGTCATGATAAAATTTGGAAATAATAATTATAAGTGGAAAAAGATACATCGTCATTGTAAATATAATGTTTTTTAAACATTATCAAGCCTTTTCTTTTCGTTATTTATTATTTAAATTATACGAAAAAGTTATAAAATCTTCATCTTATGTATGTGGAATGATTCGTAAATATTTGTTGGACCAGACCATACTTGATATATAGTTTCCCTCAAAGTTCGACATTCAGTCGATCTTTGTGGTCACCCAATCCGATATTTAAATGTGTGGAAAATTCAATCTCATAATCCAAATCCAAGAATGTGGTCAAAATCCAAAAATAATATCAATTTGTTTATGATTCACAGATACGAATATAACAATACGTACATACAACGAAACAAATTTATTTCTTAAGTTTCAAAAGTGAGAATGAAAACCATCGGGGGTTGGTACAAGTGGTTTTTTTTCAAAGCAATGATCCACATTCGAATTCCACTTGGGGATACACAAAAACAAAAGAAAAAAAATGTGTGTAAAAAAGAAAAAAAGAAAGCATATACGACACCACCGCAACATTATATTTCTTTTAAGTATCCATGGATTAGAACAATTTGTAGGTATAATTAGTGCTGAAGACGTAATCTTTTTTTTCTTTTTCAGTCTTAACGAAATAAAACTAAAATCAATTAATCATCACCTCCATAGGAGGATCATCCGAAACAACATAGTCATTGTAGACCGAGTGTCCCATCTTCGTAAGCGCATCCACCATAGTATTCATCTCCCGAAAGCAAAATTCCACGGCTTGTGCAGCAGTCCAGAAGACGTAATCTAAATGATCTAATTGGTGATCTAAAAAATGTAATACATTGAATGTGGAAGTAATTTTCCTTTAATTACATTTACCACCCCAATGAAATAGCTAAATTAAAACTCAACTCTTGCGCTTCTTCATATCATCGATATACGCCCTCCAACTTGGAACATATTCACACACTTCCCCTATGGGCTATTATGATCAAACAGTGATTTAGTTTCCTTCAACATTGGTATGGTAAAGAGATTTCCAGAGAAAGAAAACAAATCCCATAACTTGTTCTTCCAAATTAGAATTTACAGACTCCTATAGTCCCATTTTTGCTTCAAATATCAAGAACTCTGAACATTGTACAGATACAACAAGATTAACCTTTATCCCGTGTCTTCGATTTTACTGAAAATACATCACGTTCGTTGGATTACCTTCCAGATGACATTGTGTAAGATTAGAACATGCAACAATATATAGCAACATCCACCATAACGATCTTACATAGACATTAATTCAAAATCTTATCATTCATTTCTTGAAGGTATAACTGAACCTTTCTGGCGTGATCGTGAGCGTTGACCCCTCGTTCTTGCTTCAAATAGCTTAGCCTTCAAAGTGTTCTCCTTCAAATCCGGTGGCAGTTTAGAGGATGACTCGGAAATATCAAGATCATGAGATGGTAGTTTTTCTGTCCATTGACGAACTGGGCTCGGTTGACTCCTCCACATGGAAGAAGAAGCTGCCGCTGCTGCTGCATAATCTTTATCGGCTTGTTTGTTCCCACTTTCAGACAACAGATAGTGATTTCTGATTAAGTTTTCTATCATGTAATTTGTGTTCAGTCCTTCAGACTCATATTTCCTCTCAGAAGCATTTTCTTTCGTTGCCTCGGATTTTTCAGCTTCCTGAGCTGTTATGTGTTCTGTATCTTCAACCTGGGTTGCATTTTGAGCTATCTGTTCTTCGAGCTTTTCCTTGTCCGAAGCTGCAGTTTTTTTCTTTACCTTCTTTTGCTTCACCTTTTCATCATTCTGATTCTTCTGAGAAGACTTTAGGATATTCTCGTTCATTTTCGCCAGCTCAAAGCAATTAGAATCACTTGCTGCTGAGTCATCATCCCCATCATCATCTTCCTCATCACGAGGAGCACTAACAGCCATATTCAATGGAATCGACTCCAGAGAACTTCTCCTGAAAGCGGGATCTCTTCCATTAACCCTAATGTTAGCATTTTTTTTAGCATGGAGAAAAGCTTCAATCTCAGACCCCAATTTCTCCACAACAGAAGTCTTCTTATCTCCAGATTGAATCTTCATCTGCATCCTTTCATCAAGCCAAGATTCAGACACGTGAAGGATCAACTGATCACGATCACCTCCTCTCTCCCCCCAAGAATCCTTGTCGGATTTCTGTCTGAGGGCATTTCCACAATCTCTCACTCCCATTGCAAACTCATCACAGAGATCTTCCAACACGATACGTGACTTCCTTTCTTTCTCCAGCTCTTTAGAAGCAGAAGCAAGAGCTGTTTTCACTTCCAAAAGCTCTCGGGCCAGCTTTCTGTGCAGGCTCTCGGACCTTTTCCTCAATTTCTTCTCATTTTCCAGCTCGTCCCGCATGGAGTTAATAGCAGAGTTGATCCTATCCTGCTCCTTGTTCTTTTTAACTAATTTGTCCTCTGTAATCTGCTTCATTAATTCATCCATTTCATGTCTGTCTGCTTCTTGTTCTCTAACCAAGAGTTTTATCTGGGAACGAGCGTGGTCTAATTCCTTCTTCAGTGCTCTGACAAGATTCATGTTGGAAATATGCTGCTCTTCAAGGCTCCAGATACGGTTTAGAACTTTAAGGAGCTCGGTTGATGTTCTTAAGCTATAGCTCGTCTCCCCTGCTCTGCCTTTTAGCTCTATTGAACTTGTGGGTGTGGCAGCAGGGTTATAGGGAGCAATCTGCAAACCAGAAAGAAAGATCCCATTAATGAAGTTCGACAGTAAAATCAGTAAAACTATAAAAGGGATAATTACACTGGTAAACTCTTAGGTTTGGCCTAATTACACAAACTTCCCTTGGTATGCAAAATTACAAAAACATCCCCCGACATACCTTTAGACTTGGCTTAGCCCATGCTATTATAGTCATTAATTTAAACTGATCAGTAAGTGTCAAGGACAAAATAATTTTTAATTATAAAAATATTTATAGATGACACTATCAGAATACATGGATTATATGCTATGCAAATTCATTGACAAGGGAATTTTTTGTAATTTTTCAAATCACACAGGAAGTTTGTGTAAGCATGCCAATGTAACTATCCCTTAGAAAAAAAGATGAGGAAATTGCATAAGGGTGTTCTTTACCTCCATTGAACTGCCATAACTAGCAGGTGATACTGGCTGTATAGCATGCGTATTTCTCTGAGCTGACCGATGATGCTGCATTAGTGATGCGGCCACGTGCCTCCTCAAACTGCTGGAACTTCCGGGCTGCAATTACACAATCAATGAGAAATATGAATCTCTAAAGCATTTCTTCAATGCAACCTTTTGGGCATCATGCCAGAAAAAATGTTTGATACATCGAAGCAAAAAACTCTCCACATTAGCCTCTGCACCAGAACTTATTTCAAATGTGAGATTACCAAGAAAATTTGTCACATAAAGGCAAAACTTATTCAATACTGCATTTCTATGTCAAATTCAGCACTCAGACAACCGTTGTAGAGTTTTGAGCACATGGATCCAAATGCAATATAAGGAAAAGTTTCTCATTACGGGACAATTCAGTGTGGGGAAAAAGAAAACTAAGTACCAACCGACTGCATTATAATGATCATAATGACTACAATACAGACTAACTAATTTTACTGTTAGATCATAGCTGCCACTAATTGCAGACCGATCATATTGAAGAGAAACATAAAGACAAGTTGTCCGTACTTGAATTAGCTTGTGGCTAGGAAAATTGAAGAATCCCATAATTCTTTCTTTCCACAAATAATAGAACCGAACACCACCTACATCCTGACAAGCTCACCAGCATTCCCAAACGTCGAACCCACATCACAAAAGGACAAAACTTTGATCAAGATAGGCATACAACAACTCAAAAGAAAGTCGAAAATTGCAACCCCAAATCCCAACAATCAAACAATCGCAGATCAATGTAGGCTAAGATCGTCGTTACACATAAACAAGAAAAGAAAAAACAGATCTTTATAAGCCCTTACCAAGTCAGGTGAATCAGGAGTAGGATCAAGCTGCTCGAGTCCAGTTTTATCCTTGTAAAGGTGGTGGTGGTTGTGGCGGCGGAGGCGGGGGAGAGGGATGCCGGCGCCGTGGTGCATTTTACCAAGTGGGAGCTTGTAATTATGTAGTTCCCAAAGGGTGGCAGCGAGTTTTCTTGCAGAAACACTAGGAATTTGAAGGGGGCTGCCTGTAATATTTCTATCTCGCAATTCTTGATTTCCAGCAGCAGTAGCAGTAGCAGTATGAGGCGCGGCTAATAGCTTTAACTCTTTAGGTCTCCAAAAAGAGGCTACTGGAGTGGTGTGCCCCCCTTTTTTCCCCACTCTCCTCAACTTTTCCCCAAAATTTTCTCGCTTTTCAGCTGCCGACCCTTCCCCACTTTCCATCTCTCTGTCTAGACTATACATAAAAATAGTTTCTTTTTCCCCTTTTCCCACTGACTTGCCTTGCCCATCTAGGCTAACTTGCTGCTCCTTCTTTGTTTACTGTTGCTGTAGAGAATTGAGACGAATTGTGGCAACTGGCAAGAAAAAGAAGGCTTTTTTTAAACGAGGGAAGTGACTAAAATCATTCGTGTTGGGGAAGAAGGGCCCTCTTCTGCGTAAATTGCAATTACTATACAATGGTCTACTGTTTGATCATGAGCTGGCATCCCTCCGTACATGAATTTTCCTCGTATACTCTGCTGTAACAATTACGCGGTCGATCTTGGGTCAAATATGGCGTATGTATAATTTAATTTTTTTACATAGCTCTTTTTTTTTTTTGAGTTGGGTAGGAACATTTAAATTAAAATTCCTCATATTAATGATAATCGTATTTTAAAGGGTTTCCGTACAAAATTTCTGAGTTATTTAGCATAGCATTAAATTTCAAATACGAAATATCTGATTAATCTAGCTATAACAACGTAAAGCCGAACTTGTGATGGATTGAATAAGTGTCATTCGTTCGGTAAGATTTATCATTTTTTAAATAACCCAAAAATATTTATTATAATTTCAGTTAAAATTCATCCTCACCTCCAAAGAGTTCTTTTAAGTTATCTATACTTTTCATACCCAAAATTGTAGACTGTAGTAATCTGCTGCCTTAAATCATTTAACCCTTAAAGTGCGAATAATACATGTAATTCATTGAAGTTTAATTTGAGAATTCAAACCACACGAGGCAGAAGAAGATGGAAACATTTATGCTAATAGGTCAAATTTTAATTAAATGTACTACTGCAAAACTCTTTTATTTTTTTGTCATGAAAAATAGAATCCTCATCTTCGTTCTCTTGTTATGTTTTATATATCTACTATTTTTGGTTTGTTTAATAAAAGTTATTCCATCTACCATGAATTATGATATAGTTTACATGATGTAACTACTCTTTTAGTATTTCCCACAACTTACAATAATCACGACATATGGAGCTGGTCCAAAACCTGGTATTTTCCTTAAAATATATCAACGTGCATGGTTTTAGACTAATTAATTGCTACTGATCATTGCGCGAACCGCATGAAAATTAATGTAAGCAAGGATGGATATATTTGGATCCAACTCTAAAGCCTAAACATATTGATGGGTCCAGATAAAGAAACATGAAGACCCAAAATAGAAGTCCAGCCCAAAAATTCAGAATTATTGGATCTGATTTCTGTATAAAAATTGCAATTGTCAAAATTGTCCAAGTAGCTCAATAGTTTTTTCTTTTTTTTTTGAAACAATAGTTTTCAAGACCATAATTAGTTTACTTTTATTAAATGGTTATTTTAGTTGAGTTGCAAAGTTCATTTTTAATATTTAATTTACTAGGCTCATAGTCTTATTGTACGTTTTAGGCTCCGTGAAATGTGATAGGTTTGAATATATTAAATAATCTCATTGTATGGTTGAGAACCATCTATAATTCTTTTTTAAAAAAAAGGAAAAAAATAATTAGTGACCAAAAAAAGAAGAAAAAAAAATTTATCCTTTATATTATGATCGTTTTTTTTTTATTTTTATTTGAATTTTTAAATATTTTAAATTGTCCTTTGTATTTTGAAAAAATTCTCAAATTGTCATCTCAATCATTTAGGTTTTAAAATATGTTTCATTTTCGGCGAAAAATTTACAATTTTCGGCAAAAGACAAACCACATATTTACATCTAAATGATCGATATAATAATCTAAAAATTTTATAAAGTACAGATAATAATTAAAAATTCAAATAAAAATTGAAAAAAAGCATAATACATGCAAGGGACACATTATTTTCCTAAAAAAAATACACGTTAAATAGGAATGAGAACTACTAGTATGAATTATGATATTCTTCTTCCCCATCAAATTTATTTTTGCTGGCCCACATATGAATGAAACGTGTGGCTCATATTTTTCATTCAAAAAGAAGGAATGAAACAGGGGTAAACAAGCTAAATTGAAAGCCCCACTCAATTGGGTTGATGTAAATTAAACATGGGTTATAGAATGTAATAATCTTCTACCCATAAATTGAATATAGAATATAATAAAATTGTAAAGTGGAAGCCCCACTCAATTGGGTTGATGTAAATCAAAGTAAACTAGTCCAAAATGTACACGTATTTAACCCATTAAGTTCAAAGTCTTCTAAAAATATTATTTTGTCGTATCGTATCGTGTTTGATATTCGTGTTCGACACTCCTCACATGATAAATTTATGATAAAAATCTTTATCACCATATCCATATCCTTACATCATAGGTTCAAAGTAAATTATTTTTCATTAATTTAAGGGTCAAATAAACGTATACGTTTGTACGTGTAGACCAAATTTAAGGTACGACTTTTCATTAACTAAATGTAGAGACCTCAATGTCCAAGGGCGGCCAATAATTTGTATTATGTTAATGTATAATATGGCACATTAGTCTAATTTGTTACATTGTTAATACCTTAATTATAAGATAATGTAATGAATTGAATTGTACGTAACTTCAAATAATAGAGAATAATTAATTAACACGCATACCTTATTGACTTTTTTTATTATCTATCTATGTGGAATCATTTTTTTCTCCCCCGACCAAGAGACGAGCAAATAGTAGAAACCTCAACAACAAATACAATTATATTGTGTGTGCACGAACCGCATGGAAACAAAGTCGAACAATCACTATATACTTGTATATGTTATATGCCATGATGGCATTGCCATCAACAATAAAATATAAATGTAAAAACAATTTGCCTATTTTTATTTTTATTTTGTTTTTGTTTTTTTCCTTTATGACAGTTTTTAAAAAAATTTATCTGAAATTTCAAATATTTTAGATTATTATTTATATCTTGTAAAAAATTTTAAATTACCAATTAAATAATTTTATTAATTGGAACAAAATGTCCAGCCAAAGTTAATGAAATAATAAATAAAAACACACAAATAATATTAATATATAATTAAGAAAAGATGAATAATTAATAACTATCTAGTTTAGTTGGTGGTGCATGTAAGAATACGTTATTATTCACATAATAATTGAGGAACATATACATGACCTTTGGGCTCCATTAGCATTCATTCAAGACATAAAATGTGTATTAAAATTGTTACAGTCTATGTTACACGGATACGGAAACGGCGACACGGACAAGACATGACACGGATACGGTGACACAGATTTTTTTGTGAATTTTCCACGTGAGAAGTGTCGGACACTGTGTCAGACTGTGTCCGACACGACACGACACGATAAACTGATATTTTTAGAAGTATACGTGCATTAGAGGTTACCGTAAATGGAAAAGTCAACCCTTGAGAAACCAGATCATATAGATGACCATGAACAATATATCGCGAGTATTAAAACTGTTTGAAAATTACTTAATTTATAAGATATATATACCAATGATTCAAAATAAGTCATCAGCCCAATTATGAGTTCATATAATAATTGTAGGGGGTAGTTAACATATCGTCACAAAACAATGAAACAATTTTTGTGTGGCCGAAGAATAATGGCTTTATCCAGATTCCTAATTTTATATATATATAGTATATATCAAATTCTACTTCCAAACTCGCTTCACTATCGACCAATTATATATATTTTTTTGGTGGGAATCGACCAATTATATAAACAGGTGAATTATACACACTGTCGAGTTAATTTTTCTTAAATTTACATAACTTGCACAACATGTGTGTAATACAATATTGTAGTCCCATCAATATAACGATACTATCGAATCAGGTTTGTTGTAGGCTCGTACGCAGTGGCTTTTGATTCGACGGAAAGGAAACGTATTAGACAACTTTCGTCATAGTTTTGCGATGCAAACATTAGATAAATTTTATCGTAATACAGATAATATTATACAAAGGAAATATAGAATAATAAGAGAAGGAAGGTGGCTACTGGCTAGAAATAGTCTTCTAGTTCCTTTGTTTTCAACATTGTGGCGTCAGTTACTTTCACTTTCAGTGTGAAATAATAATTCGTCATAGACTGAGTTATGGGTGATCCCATATTACAAACCCTAGCTAGTTTGAAGGGTTCTAAATCTCAGAGCTGGAGATCTCCTTTTCATGACCTACCATTTATATGAGAAAAATTTATCTTCTAATATTAATTGTTTATCAATACTTATGCATGTCGTGTATGTGCGAATAAAATATGAGATAAAACATACAATTGAACATGGGATTCAATTCAAATCGATCTACGAAAGAACTTTTCGTACATGCAATATACATTTTATTCCTTTCGTTCTCTTTTATCAGATTGTTTCTTTTCCTTCTTAGTTGAAAGATGAGAGATCCAAGATTGAGTGAAGTTAAATTTCAACCTAAATGAGAGAGAGAGAGATTAGGCTAGCTGCCTATCACAACTACTCAAATTAATAACACCACCGACAATGATTAAATAAAATTGTTTTTCTGTAAATAGGATTTGGATTCCAACTCCCAACTATATGTTAGGAATAGGCAGAAACGACTTTAATAAGGATTTGAATAGAATTTCTTTTTTATAATGGGATTGTTTTGTTGATTCATCATTATTGTTATTGCTTAGGAAACGAGAGACAATTAGGACCCAAGGGACGCCCAAGACTTATTTTAGGGATATAACCCTCAACTTCTTTTTCATTTTTTTTTATTTTCTATTATCTGACGTGGTTAATAATCACATCATAACTTTCAAAATCAGATCTCCGACCCAAATCAAACCCTAATTTCTTCTTTGTCGTTTCTTCTTCTCTCCTTCTCTCTTCTTCTTCTCTCCTCTCCTTCTCACGTTCTCTCATCGCGATTCATCTTCTCACCTTCTCTCGCCGCCGACGTCTTCTACAATCGCCTCCATAGTTGTCTTCTCGTCGTGGATTCATCTTCTGCAATGGCCTCCGTCGAATTCGTCTTCTGCATCGTCGTGTCTTTATCTTCTGCAACTATTTCTGACTGTATTCTGCAATTGAAGATCCAGAAATGTTATCGTCTTCTTCTTCTACTCTTCTGCATTTTTTTTTTTTTTTTCAGATTTCTTCAAGAAATCAAGTACGTGATTTCTATAATCCTGCGATTTCATGAATCAAGCGTGTGATTTCTTCAATCGCTCATGCGATTTCAGAAATCGCGCACGCGATTGCAGAAATCGCGTGAGCGATTGTGGAAAATCGCTCATGCGATTTCTGCAATCGCGTGCGCGATCCAGTGATTGAAGAAATCGCGCACGCGATTGTGGAAAATCGCTCACGCGATTTCTGTAATCGCGTGCGCGATCGAGTGATTGAAGAAATCGCGCACGCGATTGCAGAAATCGCTTGTGCGATTGTGAAAAATCGCTCACGCGATTTCTGTAATCACTCGATCGCGTAGAAATCGCTACGCGATTTCTTGAAGAAAAATTAATAAACCAAATCTGGATCTTAAAAAAATAAAAGAAAATAAATAAAAAATAAAAAATTGAAAAATAAAAATAATTAAAGAAAGTAAAGATAATAAAAGAAAAAAAGAAAAGAAAAAAAATCGAGTGTGCGATTTATGAGATCGCTTACTCGATTTGCCCACGTGGAAAATAATTATATTTAATATTTATTTTATTAGACAAAATTGAGAAAAGGGTTATGTACCCAATTCTTTTGAAACTAGGGGTTACATAACTAAAAAAAACACTTGGGCGTCCCTTATAACCGAATCCCCCACGGAAACGATTGCTTAGGAAACGTTAATTTTATAATTATATTAACTTGTAATATTCCAAATCCATTGAATCCCACAACTTTTCAATTGGTTGAATAAATAATAGGACGAATTACATCCAGGTACCTTGACAATAGGTGAAATTACATTTCAGGAACCCTTGTTTGAAAAATTATATAGTAGTCCTTGTAGGACATGTTTGGCTTGAAGTCCCTGACGGAAAATGTGTAATTTCAAAGCCAAACAAGGGATTTTCACAAAAATTTCAAAAAACAAAAACACAAGAACACGGTAAGGATTTAATCGTTCAGAAATTTCACATATAATTACACATTTTTCCGTCAGGGACTTCAAGCCAAACACGTCCTACAGGGACTAATATGTAATTTTTCAAACAAGGATTCCTGAAATGTAATTTCACCTATTATCAGGGTGCCTGAATGTAATTCGCCCTAAATAATATAATATTGAAATTGGACTTGGTTGAATATCATATTAGGAATCTCACATCGAATAATTAAAGCTGTGAAGTTCAATATATGATGGTTTGACGACAACCTCCCCTCAATAGCTAATTTTTTTAGGTACGTAAGGTTAAACATATAATTTATCATGATATCGGTTCGTATTATTATTTTCTCTTTATTTGGTACCGCCATGAACTAACTGATAGTTTTTAACCCAAACTAGTTGTTTAAATCAAATAATAATTTTATATTTCTTCTTGCAATTGGTGGTAAACATTTTATTTATTTATTTATTTTTTGGAGGAGAATCGGTCAGAGGGACCGTAGGGTTTTTAACGAGGCCCTCCCTTCATTTATTGAAACACCGAACCAAGAGTAGATACAATACGAAGCAATCCACATGTCCAACAGACTGGAATGAGAAAAATGTTCACCCCAAATATAACCCTTATGAATGGGACACACATAGACATATATATTAATACAATGAACCTTGTATAAGTACCCTTACAAATAATGCTTTCCTTTCATCTTCAACCTGGCGGGAATATTAGAGTAATCCCTGCTGCACACGACTTTAAAAGAACCAATCGTTGGCCTCAAAAAAAGGCACCAAGGGGCCTGGGCGGCGATATTTTCCGGCGTGGATCCTATTTGACAACGATTGGACTCAACAAGCATCCTGGAGTCCTTGGGATTTGTATCTTTGGTTTGCGGTGCGGGAATAGCGTAGCCTCCAATTGGTGGTAAAACATAAAATCTTCAAAATGATGCAATGAGAGTTTACAGGCAAAGGAAGAGACGAAGGCAAAGAAATTTCGAGTATAAAAGTTCAATATCGATGGTATGAAAATACAGTGTTATTCACATAATAATTGAGGATTAACATTTACATGACTTTTGGGCTACCTTAATGTATATTCGTTCAAGATATACAATAATAAGCTACCTATTATTGCCTAAAATGGAAAAGTCAACCTTCGAGAAACCCTATCACATATAGATGATCATGACCACTCTATGGCAACTATTAAAATTGTTGGAAAATTATGACATTATAACAATGATTCAAAATTAAGTCAGCCCAATTATGAGTTAATATCATATTTGTGGGTGGTGCCTAACAATAATTTATTTCACTAAATAATGAATCAATTTTTGTGTGGCTGAAAAATCAGTTGCTTTGGCTAACCAATCATATATCTCTAATTTATTTCAGGTCTAATTCCAAATACAAAGTAATTACATTGCGATTGCATCATACTTACTATCTAGTTGATTAATTTTTCAAAAATTTACACAAATTGCGAGACAAATGTGTAAACAACGTCCCATCAATCTAATAATCCGACTCAATCATGTTCAGATTAGAATTAGTTATTTACGTGCTGATTTGTGAAAACTCTTATCAAATGGCTTTTGATCCCAAGGAAAGGAAATGTATTGGACGACTTTAATTTCATTATTATTAATATTGTGGTGTCACTTTCAGTTACATTGTGAATTAATAATTCCCCATAGACTGAGTTTGGGTGTGCTCAATAATTGAAAGAGATCGCACCTGAGAATTCAACGAACTATATTCTAATTGGCCAACCTAGACTTCACAAGGTCGTCCACGATCCCCACAAACCCTAGTTGAAGCTGTTCTAAAATCTACTGTTGAAGTCGATGTTTGATCAATTTAGAGTGCAACTGTCGCTACAAAAACAGTTTAGATGTCGTTAAAGTTTCTTTCATGAATTCTCTGTTGTACTTTTGACTTGAGTATGTGGTGGTTAACATACTTGTTAGGGTATGAAAATAGACATGAAGTTGATTCTAGTCAGGTATGTCGTCCCACTTTGGATGGTCCGAACTCACTAAACGGGATTCGGTCGGTCTAAGTCGGGTAGCTGGTTCATATAGGTCCCCCGAACAGATATGTATTTTCTTTATCTATATTTTCAGAAATACTAGTGAAATGGCGTTACACGTTTATCATTTATTATTTAAATAAGTTTAACTATTATATTTATTGAATAAATTAAAATATTAAAATTATCTAATTTGATTAAATAAATATAATAATATTTTTGATGAACTATTTTGATCTTAAAAAACTACAAATACAAAAATATTTATATGAAATCTCTATTTCAAATTATGTACAATAAGTAGAAATTCAAAATAAAGAAACATTCAAATAAATAAAAAAATAAAAAAATTTGAAATTATATTATTATATAAAAAAAAAAAGATTTAAAGTGTATAATAATTTGTCCAAATAATTCTAGCTTTTAAGCATAAGTTAGTTTATAACTTTTAAATATATTTAATTAATAAAAAGATTTATATAAAAAAAAGGTTTATTCTGGTCGGCCCCATGTCCTTTGGGGGGTTTAGCACTTCCCCCTAGGGATGGCAACGAGCCGAGCCGAGCCGAGCCGAGCCTTGGCATTTTTTATGGGTTCGGGCTCGGGCTCGGGGGTAAATTTGAAGGTTTCGAACCAGGTTCGCGAGCCATCGAACCTTAGTTTTGTGGCTCGGGCTTGGCTCGAGCATTGGCTCGGCTCGGTTCGCGAACCAAGGTATTTTGCACACCAGCCATTTCAGATCTGTGATTCCAGTAACAAAAAAGAAGCCAAAAATCCATTTCATACAACTCAAAATGGCGAATTTTTTTCCAAATCGGATCTGAAAAACACACGGATTCTAATCCCAGAAGAAAAAAAAAACCCCATACAAATAGCATATAATCCCAGAAAAAAAAAAAAACTCATACAAGAGCATATGTCTTTCCTTCCCTAGCAATTCAGGCCCTTATTTTCCAAGAACAAATAAAAAAGACAAGAAATTGTGGAGGGTGAAGGCGGAAGCTGCGTGAGTGATGGCGTTCGGCGGTGGCGGAGTCCACGATGGCATCTGGCGGCGGTGGAGTACAGCGGTGATGGCGTCTGGCGGTGGAGAGCGAGAATCGGGGAGGCGAAGCCAGCGTGAGTGAGATTGTGAGAGAGAGAGGGAGGGATGAGGAACTTAGGACGGTGGAATGGGGACGGTGGAGCGGCGTTGTGAGAGAGAGAGGTGGAGGGATTTAGGGTTTCTTTTGAGCGGCGTTGTGAGAGAGAGAGGTGGAGGGATTAGGTTTTCTTTTGAAGAATGGGATTTATTTTGGTGTATATATTTTTATGTGTATTAGTTATATATAGGTTGTATATATATACATATATACTGGGCACATATACATTATATATATATTACATACACGTTATGTATATATGTATATTTATATGTAAATATATATATATATATATATATATATATATATATTATATATATTTAAAGGTTCGCGAGCCAGCTCGTGAGCCAACGAACAAGAATGATTGGGCTCGGGCTTGGCTCGCACCTGCCACGAGCCGAACCCTGGCTCGAGCTTGGCTCGCGGACACCGAACTCGAGCACGAGCTTCCTTCGAGCCGGCTCGCCAGGCTTGCGAGCCGGCTCGGCTCATTGCCATCCCTACTTCCCCCCCTATGTTTTGACTTTTGATTTTTATCATTTACTCTCCTAATCTTTGAAAAATATTACACTTAACCCCTTTCAAAAAATTTGACCGTCGATTTCTCCTTCATCACGACAACCCAATCTTGATTTTCTTTAATATAATTTATGATTTATTTTTATTTTTTTTTATCAAGTTTTAGAGAATCTTTTCGTTGTCATTCAAAATGTAAAAGTTATATTCACTTTCAAAATTATGACTTTTGCACCTTATCTTTCTCTAAAATTTCGATCTCGATTCCATCATTTAAAATGGAAATATTGTTATTTTTTTTTTTATTTCATAATTATGAGAAATTCTAGTTTTGGTATATCATTTGGTTGTTGGAAAACAACAGAGTAAACGCAGTGGAAGTTTAAATTTTTTTTTCAAAAGGGATCTAAAAGACTTGCAATGCTCGTATCGTAGCGTTGGGACTTAAGAAACTCACACGAATTGAAGCTTTCTTGAAACGTATTGAGCATCCCTCAAACGTTCTTCATGCGGCATGTAAATCCCTGTTTCTTGATTCTTTCTTCGAGATTCCAAAGTAAAAATCCTCTAGAGTAATAATCCACACCAACTTAGATTCAAATCATGTTAGTGAGTATGCTAGTACTATAACATGCGTATTAAAGAAACAAGAAACAAGAAATAGAGAGCAAGAGAATTATCCCCAAATTCCATGAAGGTTGGACGTGATTCTCCAAATCACGTGTGTTCAAAAATTCGAACCCCCTTGCCCTTTTATAGGTGGGGTTCGAAACCCTAATCCCATGTAGGAGATGGTCTCCTACTTTGACTTTTCTCCTATTCTTTCTTTCTCTCCAAGTAAAAAATATCTTATCTAAAATAAGATATCTATTCTTCTAGAAAGATAGTTCCTAACTATTTAGGAATATTTAATTATTCTAGCAATAATTAAATATCTTATCCTAATATTTATTCTAATCATATTAGAATTAATACTTTAGAATAATAGAATATAAGATATTTATTTATTTCTCTATTCTAATCAAATTAGAAACAATCAAATAAATAAATACTTAGAATTAATTCTCCAATTAATTCTTTCAAGGACTTTAGAATTAATTCACTAATTAATTCTAACGGGCTAAAATTAATTCTCCAATTAATTTTATTTTGGCTATATAATTAATTCTCCAATTAATTATATTTAGGGATTTATAATTAATTCTCCAATTAATTATATCTTAGCTTTATAATTAATTCTTCAATTAATTATATTTGGGCTTAATAATTAATTCTCCAATTAATACATGATCCAATTCGCTAATTGGAGCCACGTGTCCAAACAATGCTCTCGACACACACGTGTACTTTACACTGTGGTCTCGTTTCGATCAACTATTTGATCTTTTCATAATACCCTTTGAACCCGGTATTTGTGTGTGACCCTCTAGGTTCAATTTCAGTTAGCAGTGAGCCTAATTAATTAATACACTTATTAATTAATTACCTCACAGATCACACAACCATAGTCTAGCAACAGGTGTGTGACCCCTACCCGAAATGTGAATGTATATTCGAAAGAACCTTTCCATCAATGACATCATGTGGGATACGATCCTTCTACCATCCTATCTCTCGATTAAGATCTAGGGCATGGGAATATAGAGAGCCCTACTAACCTTAATCTTAAAACAAAGTTCACTTCATATTCCATTTGATCTCAATCCAAGAAAACCCCATTTTCTTGATGTCTTAATCTAACCACCTTGCGTAAGGATTTAAGGATGGAATCATGAATGACTTGTGTAATAAGAGATCATCTTGCCTACAGCAAGTGTAGGTCCTTTATTGATTCCAACAATTCTCATATGCCACTTGTGTAATCCCAACATAGGCCGTGGTTCAGGTGTCTATATGGCGACACCCTTTTGAGCCTATATCAAAGATTATAGAGTTAGCTCATATGAGATAATGTGGAATCTCAAGTCTAAGGATTAATTCCTCACATCATTGACATGTGAGTTATTTCCTAATCTGGAAGTTTCAGGAAACTTCCTTTCCCATTTAGGAATCTTCTCACGCGGGGCACTCTCAGTGATGAAGTTCTTGTAACTATCACCCTTATGTATTATGAACGCATCAACCCATGCATTTATCACCCCATGAAACCGGGTGATCCTTCTTAAGGACATAACTACACAAGCAAGTCTCAACAGAGGCAAAGTCGACACTCCCACTGTCTGTCGGCCTCATTGACTTGGAGAAGTTTCTAATCCTCGCCTATGGAGTTAAGAACTTGTTTCATGTGTCATTTCCATAATGACAAAGTTCTTAACGACCTTATCGGATTAGGGGAGTTCTAGACATGCACACGTAATGGAAAACACACAAAACACGTATTGGCACATAAGAAGTGTTCGCCTGTAATTATAATCATTCGTATATTATTCAAAGATTGTCTGTGATATAGAGAAAGTCCCAAAGCATAAAAGCTTTCTAGGGCACTATTTCCAACATTGGTTTCCTTCCTAATCACACTTTTCTCTCATTTTATCTCATATTATTTCTTATGCCTTTAATGATTCATTTTCCCTTATTTATAGATATCAAACTTCTCTCAGTCACAATTACTCGTTCTCTTCTTAACCTAGATTTGTTCTTATCTTCAAGCTTAGTTATGGGATATTTCCTAGAATCTCATATGTGCTAACCTCTCTTGATTTTACTCTCACCGGTTCGCACCACCTGATAGAGAACTGGCCAACCTACTTCTCAGGCGAGTTGATCTTAGGTTTGGTTCCATTATAGGCCTAGTGAGTATGTCCCCAACAATCACTAATTTTAGTATAATTACCTTAAACTAAATATCCATCTCTCAAAACTGTGGGTTTGGCATATCATCATTTTCAATTTTACCTCATTTCCTAAAAATCTCTATCTTCTTCTGCATATTGTAGTTTGATTTAATGAGTATTTCTATTTTTCTTCCTCCATTTTCTTCCTATTTTTCTATTTGATTTCACAATCGAAAAATGCTCATTGTAATTTTAGCTAAAGTTCTAGCTTCTGCACCCCCAATTAGTTCCTTAAGTTGTTTATACTTTCCATGCCCATAATTCTACTAACCTACTGCTTTAAATCATTTGACACATAAGGTGTGAACAACACATATTGTAGTTTGATTTAATGAGTATTTCTATTTTTCTTCCTCCATTTTCTTTCTATTTTTCTATTTGATTTCACAATCGAAAAATGCTCATTGTAATTTTAGCTAAAGTGTAGCACCCTAACCCCAAGGCACTACATCCCCCGCACTATAGCCTCGATCCACATACGAAATGGACAATCCGTACATAAATCAAAACTATAGCGAACGGGCGACAATCAAAATAAACGCGCTAGGCGGGACACTCCCCAACATAATTAGATCAAAACATGAATTTAAAAGCGGAAGCAATTCAATAAATACGTGTAGGTACCATATTTACCAAATAGATACATAATAGATACCAAACTTAACTATCAATACATTATCATCTCTTTATACTATATACATGCTCAAGTACTCAAAATATGCTAACAATTATCATGACATGTCTTTCCCAAAAGTTCTATACATGCTATATCAAAAAGCTATACATGAAAGGTGTAGTGCTAGACCCGTGAAAATGCAAAACTGGACCGGACTCCCGCCTAGCACGACCATGCTCACAAGTACCTGAAAAGTGAAGTATCAGTCTACCGAAGACTGAGTGAGGGGCAATAAATATATATAACACATGTCACATGCAAGTTGTAGCCTCGGGTGAAGACTTGGAAAAGAAATAAATAAATATGGATTTCAAGAATTACTTATTCTTTGCCCGAGATTACAACTAATCATTTTAACATGTTAACTTGATCATTTCATGAACATGCGGCCTCAACGAGTAAGGGCGATTCTCCAACCTTTACACCAAACGTGACAATACGTGCTTGCATGATTTATTCAATACGTGATCATACATTTCCTTTGGTGCTCAAATAACATATTCATGCTTGAAACATGTAATAACCCGAGGATAACCCGATATGCCGGAATCATCCCCAGTCTCCTTCTTCCTCCGGGTGATAGTGGGTTTGCAAGGCCCAACTATCCACGACATGGTGTGTATAGGGAACATGACTCCCTAAACACGGAACTCCTTCCACCACTAATCTCCTAGTGGCTTCGGGGGTGATCCCAATGGGGTGAGAATAGCTCAGGAGTTACCCGTCAGCCCTTGCTTTTTCGGTTGGCTCAAGAACTATCCTCGGGGCCCACGTGCAATCATGTACTCGCCAAACATGCTTGAAAATCATGATAATCATGGCTCACTTGCTTGAAATACTTGTATTTTGGAAAACGTTTATAGATATAATACGTTTTGGCCGAAAATAACACATAAAGGTTGTAGGGTTCTAAGTACCTAGAACAAAACCTCACATTTTCTTACAAAACAAAACAGGGATATGCTTTACGGAGCTTGCTCCTCGTCCACGACCTCGTGACCTGTGCAAACACGACGTGTATACGTGAGACATGACTCAAAATGGACCAAATATGACGAATGGCAAAAATGCAACGAGATGACGAGCAAATCACAATGTGGCATGAAAACATCTTGTTTCAGTACATAATCAATCATATAATAGGAATTCAGGGTCAAAGAAATCATCGGATCATGGGGCTAAAAATGTAATTTTATGCAGAAACTTTTGTTCTGTCAGACGCACGGGAACGGCCGTTCCGGCTTCCCTTTGAAAATGGGAAGGGCCGTTCCCGTGGCCCTTCAAAACGCGCCAACGATTTTAAATTAAAAAGCGCGCCTTTAGCTGGGAACGGCCCTTCCGGCACACAGGCCAAAATGGGAACGGCCGTTCCCAGGCTCGGCCGCATATTTTGTTTAAAAGAGTGGGAACGCCCGTTCTCATAGTGCCTTGAGGCTGGGAATGGTCGTTCCCAGTTTCTGCAACTGAAAAACAGAGCAGAAACAGGGGAAGGCTACGGGAAACAAGCAATCAAGCAACCAAGTCCCAATCTTGATCCCCAAATGCTATTATTTCTGGAAATAGGCATGTAATCATGTTCAAAGGATAATAAAATAACACTTAGACATATAAATCATGAAATATCATCAAGAATTCAATCTTCCAAGTTCATGATCAAACTTGATCATTCAAGCTAAAATTTCCAATAATTCCATGAATAAATCATGCCATGATCACATATTCATACCTTGATCAACAAATAATTCATTTAGCATATAATTCTCAAACCCTAGCTAAACCAAATCTGATAAAAAATCATGAATTCATGCAAATACCAACCTTGAAGACAAAGCAATGAAGAAAAAAGATGATGAAGATGTCTAAGCTCCAATTCTTGCAATATTTCTTGAAATCTTGGATGAATATGATGAAAATTCACTTCTTCCTTTTCCTTCTTGAAACCGAGAGTAAGGGAGCAAAATATGTTGGGAGATTTTGAGGATAATTGATCAAGGAAGAACATGGAAGAAATATGTTGATCCATCCAATTTTGAAACTTGTGAAATGCCTATATTTACCACTTGATCCCTTAATTGTTTAAGTCATGCACTTGAGGATATAAGGTTTTGAAATGTATTCAATTAGGTCCTTGAAAGATCATGCAATTAAGTCCCTAAAGGTTAGGAAGAAAATCAAGTAGGGACAATTTTGTAATTTGAACACTCTCGGTAATTGTTTTTCGTAATAAATATTTTTCCATGACTTGAAATAATTTTCCAATGATATGTTTTCACATAATTCACATAAATGATGTTTCATGAATTTTATAAAAATATGAGATGTCACGTAAGAATATTATGAAATTAAAGAATTAAAATAAATTTCTACGCTCAAAATCTCACACGTGCCGTGCTTACCTGTTCATCCGGAACCGGGGCGTTACATAAAGTTCTAGCTTCTGCACCCCCAATTAGTTCCTTAAGTTGTTTATACTTTCCATGCCCAGAATTCTACTAACCTACTGCTTTAAATTATTTGACACATAAGGTGTGAACAACACATGTAATTTGCTGAAATTTAATTTGAGACCCAATGCCTTGCGAAACGCCTCAACCACACTTTAAATGCACTTTGCTCCATCCACGGTTGCTTTGGCTCCCAATATTAAGTTGTCCACAAAAAACCAAGTTTGAGATGTGAAGCATTTTCTGACATACAGTAATTAGCTTTCGGATCTAGCTGAAATGGTCTCCTCAATTATATACGTAAGTTGTTTCATGTAGAGTACAAACAAATAAGGTGAGAGTGATTGCCTTATCTAATGCCACACATCCGTACAGCCTCCGTCGGTTCACCATTCTATTGAATTTTCGATTGTATCCTCTACATTTTGCTCATAATGATATTGATGATTTTCTTCGAGAATTTGAAGAAAGCTAAAGTTTTTCTCAAAAAATTCTATCGAATTTTGTCGTACGCCTTTTCAAGATTCAATTTCAGCACCATGCCCTTTTTTTTTTATCATTGGAGTGATATAACATTCATAACACTTCTTTAGGCATCAAGATATTGTAATGAGTGTCTCGACTGAGATTGAAGCTATTCTGGTTCAATCGCATAATTTCTTTGACATACGGCTTAAACGAAGTATAATCATCTTGGTAATCATTTTTTAGTAATACATTAACATAATGGCCTGAAACTCGTTTATTTTTCTAGAGCATTAATTTTTTAAATTAGGCAAATGAACAATCGATAATCCTTCTTTGGAATTGATTATCTCTCCATACAATCATTGATGAAGTTCACTTTCGAGTCTCCAACTATATCCAAATAGGTTTTAAAAAAGTAAGTTTGGAAACCATCTACTCCCAGCGCTTTGTAAATGTGCATGCTCTTCTCTATCGTTAAGATTTTCTTATTTGAGGTCATTCTTGTCAAGTTATTTTTAGGCTAACATCTTAGGGTTCGTTGGTGCAAGCTAATACCAAGACTCATCACCTCTTTAATGGTCTCCATTGAATAGTTTGGTGTAGTCCCAAGTGTGTGGCTTCAGTTGATCATTATTGGTTGCCCGTTCATTGTTTATTTTGAGAGCATTCATCTGGTTCATCATTCTTCTTGTTATGGTTGAGAGATGAAAGAAACATGCATGTTTATCCCTTGAATTGGAGCCAATTAATTCTTGACTCTTAAAATCAAATAATCTCTTCTTGTTCTAATAGTTTGTTATATCCTGCCATCAATTCTTTCTCCAAATCTTTTGAATATTTACCTTGCTTGACTCATGCATAATGCTCTGAAAATTCTTTGTATTCTTTTTTTATTTTTTCGCTTTTCGAGCACATTGAAAACTGTTCAAGGACCATTATTTTTTAGTAATGATCCTGTTTTGATTAGGCCAATAAGTCGTGATTGCTACTTTGGAAAATATAGATCTAAATTGATAATTGTTGTATCAATCTCATTCAAATTAAATTCGAAAATTCTCCATATCGTTTCTTGAGCTGATACTCAATCTAGCATCTTGAAATTTTTAATCTAATCTTCGAAATTTTGTTTACCATTGTACGCAATATTAATTCTCACTTTGCCATGTCCTTTATAAATATATTTATAAAGATATTTTACAGTTGTACTTAATTTTGGTATGCGTGGGTATATACATTAAAATTAAGTATTTCTTCTTTGGGAAAAAGATTTTTTGTCATCCGAACTTTGCCCAATTTTACAATTTATCATCCCAACTAACTTTCATTGCAAACCGCCATCCAATCTTTTCATTTGTAACATACCGTCATCTAAACTTTTTTTTTAGTGGTTTTGACTAAAAAACTTGACACGTGGCATGTTTATAAAACATACACGTCAGTTGTATTTTTATCAAAACCACCACAAAAAAAGTTTAGATGGCGGTTTACAATGAAAGTTTGTTGGGATGGTAAATTACAAAAAAGCGCAAAGTTCGGGTGACAAAAAATTATTTTCCCTTCTTCTTTTACTAACTATTCTTTATCTCTTTTTTATATTATCATTACCATTTGATCTTGCGTTCCATTTTCTTATTTGTATTTCTCTAATGAGTATTATTTCAAATTTATGTTAATTTTTTTATAATTAATTTTATGTATGTAATGGAAATAATTAAAAGAGTATATTTACATAAAAATTTAACGAATGTTTAATCAAATACTATAAAAATTATTTATAAAATTAGATTATATCTTATTTTTATACACACACACATTGAGTCTCTTTAGGATTATTAATTTAAAATAACTTTGGTCGAACGACCTGACATTCTAAATTGCGGTATATTAAGTTGTAAGAAACCAGAAATGTTATTTGTACTTTTACGTATTTAATTTATATTTTATTACATAAACTTATAAAGGAAGATTATATGGTTAGTTAGATTTAGATAATTACAATTTTATTACTATATTAGTATTAGTTAATTAAAAAAAATTATATTAGAATTGATTAATTTATTAAAAAATATTTTATGTAAATTATTCAATTATATTATTTTGTTAATTAGATAAGTTTATAGAATTATAATATCATAGTAATTTAAGAAAATTTAGATAATTAAAACTATGGACTTATATAATTAGACTTACATTAGGATTGATTTATTGAAAGTTATCTTATGTAACTTGTTAAATTTAAATAATATTTTGTTTTACATGATTATAAAAATTTAGAAAGTGAATCAATTTATTGTTTTTTGATTCGTTTTTAGATATATCTGATGAGACATAAACTCACGCTCATATCAGAGCCGTCCACGTGTCGCCATCTGCTTACTTAGAGCTTGGACGCTCCTAGTGGGTTTCTAAGTTCAAATTCGAGCCTCACTGTGTATATGGCCAGGGTACCCTCATGAGAAACACCCTCGTGCCTGTACATTCTCGGCATAGATATTCAAATATCAACAAAGACAAGCATATATACATCAAACACAAAAAGACAACAATGCCCAACATCCAAAATGAAGGAAATTAAACTTCATTAACAGAAACATTCAGGCAAAAGATAAAGAGCAAGTTCAGATACACTATCAAAAGTACGTAGAGCAAGTACAGATTAAAGATGTTCATAAACAAGGGTGGAATTTAAACAGGAACGAAATAGAACAAGCAGAATTTTGGAGGGCATAGAGGAGGCATCACTGGGCTTGACTGTCGGGCTCAGGAGGGGCAGTTGAGAGAGGAACTGGGGCCAGCACGTTGTTAGGAATAGTGCCCTAGAAAGCCGATTGTATATCCGCTTTGTGCTTTTCCTTATTGTAATCACAGACAATCTTTGAATGAAATAACGGATTGAGGCAACACTTCTTTATATGCTCTTGTTTGGTATGCGTTTACTTTAGCTGTGCATGTATGAGAACTCCCCTAATCCTGATGACTTTAGTGTTGGGATTAATGCCCTGAAAATCCAATTATATTGTAAATATTTTGGATTAATAAAACTGAAATTAAAGCAAGTTATGAGTATTTTACAAATTTAATAATTAATGACGTGTGATGGTATTTTTATATGAAATGTGTTTCATAGGAAAAGATTTTAAATACCAGAAGTCACGTGTCATTAAAGTTCTAGTCAGTTTGATAAGAAGATGTTCTTATCAAGACTATAATGTGTTATATAAGATGATTAGTCTTTCGTCATAGGGAAATGGAGTTTCCAATTATAACACGTTGATGATTTTCAATGAGATTGGAAACATCGAACTGGACCATTGAGATTGTTCATTTTATACTGCTATCTAAAATGAATAAAATCTCGGAAGCATTAGACTCTTAATCCTGACAGTATTTCGACTTTAGGCATGTAGTGTTAATCACTGTGATGTACTCAGAAGTGAGGTCTCGGTAACGGGTGGCCAAAATACTTTGTACGTTCGGTGATTGCATGAAATGTGCTAGAGAGAAATATTGATCAAGGAATCTGTAGCCTTGCTGGAAGGTTTAAAGATATCCCTGAAATAGATTTGCAAAAGGTTCGAATTAAAACTTTGGCCAAAGTACTTCGTGTGTGCGTCACCGAAGTTGTATGTTGAATGTGTTTCACATATAGGGAATTTGAACTTAAGGCGAATCAAGAAATTTCAGATTGGAAGTGAAAAATAATTGATAGTAGTATTGATTTATTTTTCATGGACATCTGTACAGAGGAGTAAAATGCAAAATTATTCTAGATCGAGAAATTCGTGAATAATTTAATTAATTTTAGAGTTCAACAATATTTATTTAGTGGGATTAAATATTGTTAAACGGTAATCAATTATTGTCATGGGATGATAATAGATTGACCCGTTTGGAGCTAAGATTAATTAGTCCTGCAGGTCCCCCCGCAAGCCCCAACGAAGATCAAAGAGAAAATATTAAAAGGAGAGAGAAAAATGATTTTTCAAAGTGTTTGAAAATAGCCGAGTAATTTATTTTGAGAAAATAAATTAAATTCCAAAGAGTTGGAAATACCCGAAATTTTATTTTGGAGAAAATAAAATTTTTCAAAAAAAAAAAAAAAAAAAAAAAAAAAAAGGTTTTTTGCTGACGTGGCAGCTGACGTGGCATGCCACGTCAGCGGGTCAGCGCCGCGTGGCGCTGACTGGGCGCCAAGTGGCACGCCGCGTGGACGGCCAGGATCGCGCCAAGTCACGCGGGTCAACGGTCCGGATCAAGGGTTGAAACGGACCGGGTCAGGACGCGGGTCCGGGTTCGGGTCGGTTAGGGTCGGTCAAGGTTTGACCGACCCGGACACGTGGACGAATGGAGATTCGCCACGTGGCAATCGGCCAGACCGCCTGAACCGACCGGTTCTCTATCGAACCGGTCTGAACCGCGAACCGCCGGTCGGACCGGACCGGTTCGCCACGTGGCAGCTGCTCGTGCCTCCGTGGGCAGCACACGCGCCAAACGCACACCCGCCACACGGGCGGCGCGTGCGGGCGCGTGCGGACTCCGTTCCGCGCGTGCCGGGCGGCGTTGGCCTCGTGGCGGCGTGAGCTGCTGCGTGGCGTCCTTGGATTGGCCGGCAGCCCTTGGAGTGCACGGCAATTTTCGATTTTGGACGAAAATGCCCCTAAATGTAGGCTATAAATAGGGCTGTTGATTTTTGTTCAAAAAATTAGAATTTTTGGCAAATTTTTCTGCATTCCTTTCTCAGTACAAAGCCATTTCGGCTCTCTCTCAATTTCAGTTAATTAATCCTTAATTAAGGATTAATTAATTACTTAATTAGGTGGTTATATAATTAATATATAATCCACTTAATTATTAGAAAATAGGGATTTTCAGGTTTTAGAAAAAAGGGTTTTTCTGAAAGATATTTTCTCAAGTATTTAGGGAAATACTGCCGGAGCCCACACTCCAATTTCTTAATCGGGGATATTGCGGGGAAGCTCTGCCGGTTTCACGAGAAGATATCGAGGTGCTGGAAAAGTGCCGTTGATAGCCAATTTTGCAGTACGGTAATACTGTTGTGCTGCCAAAATTATTATTTGCATATTGTGATTATATGCTAGATGATTTAAAATTATGTTATCAATGCCTGTATATATTAGAGTTATGCTGCCCGATTTGTTCCGCTGCTTTATTAAAATATTTTTGAAATATTTTGATAACGAGGTTATGGCGAGATTTTTTTTATATTCCGCTGCGCCGTCACTCTGACTCGGGCCCGCCACGCAACACCAACATTTAGGACTCTACCATTTAGGTGAAATGGTTCATGAAACGAGCCCTATATCACATAAGTCATGATTAGTAAAATGCTCCAAGCCGATGAGTCCTACAGACAGTGGGAGTGTCAACATGACTCCTCTAAGACTTGTTTGTGGGATCACGCCCTTAAGAAGGACCACCTTGTTTCATGGAGGTGCAAAGTGTATAGTTGATACGTGCGTGATACATGAGGGTGCTTACTTTAATAAGTAAGTTCACTGAGGTGCCCCGTGTGAGAAGATTCCTGAATGGGAAAGGAAGTTTCTATTTCAGGAAATGGAAACTTCCATATTGGAAAATATCTCACGAGTCATTGATGTGATTAATTGATCCTTAGACTTAAGGTTCCTTGTCACTTTATGAGTTAACTCTGTAGTCTTAGGTATAAGCTTTAAAGGGTGTCGCCCTAGACAACTGATTCAAGGCTTATGCTGGGGCTGCACAAGTGATTCATGAAAGTGAATGAGAATCAAGAAAGGACCTACACTTGCATTTGCAAGGTGATCTCTTATTGTGTAAGTCATTCATATGCCATATGGAGTCCTTGGCCAAGGCAGTAGATCAAGACATCAAGAAAAGGGTTTCTTGGATTGAGATCTGATAACTCGTTAATTCGTCATCTTTATAATTGAGTTTTACCCTGAATGGTGCTTTAATTTGTACTATCTCGAAAGGGATTAATACTTTATTGTTTTAATTGTAGATTCGGGGCTTTAAGACGAAATTGAAGGAAAATTGGTCATTTTGTGAAGATATTAGGTGAACCGTAGCTTGAGTTATTGTTGTTGCTGATTTGCCGCATGGATTTATTATTGTAAGATTTCGAAGTAATAAGGAATGCATGCATGTTGGAAGTTAGTGGCTGATAGTTGTTTGATGATATTGGGCCGCACATTTATTCCTTGAATTAATAGAAGAAAGGCCCACTTCATGCAGCACTTTGGAGGGTTAGTTTGGATATAGAATAGGCTACGTTACATAACTTTGTTTGGTGGGCCTTACAAATTGAATTGTGAAGTCATTAAAAGTTCGGGCCCAACAAGTATTCTAGGAAAGGAAGACTTTTATTTTTGGGTAATGTTCGGTCCATGACTTGGGAAAGAAGGCTCAGATACACGCCACTTGGGGACTTTCGGCAGGAGAATATATACGCATATTAGGAGGCTTCTTAGAGGGCAACACGCAGCGGCTTGGGGGAAAATTCTTGGAGAGCTTCTACAGAAATTCCACAAGATTACTTCTTCATTATTCTTATTTCTTTTGCTTTTCATATTATTAGTTGGACTATGTTAAAGAATTCCTCAGTTATTGTTTTTGTGGATTTTAGTAGCTAAGTTCTTAATTATCTAGCTCGGGATTAAGATTCGATTTTGGATATTGTGAGACCTAAACGTTTTTATTAATTCATGTTTAGTTAGGCATTTATCTTATCTCCGTGTTTCATGTTTATTGTGATTAGGCAATTTCGGGATAGTGCACGATCTCTAGGTTGTTTTAATTTGCATATAGCCATTCATGATGCTTGAAGTGTATGTAAAGTTGATTGATAATTTGTGGTAAATTAGTGACAGGGTTTTAGCGATAAAATTCCTCGTTCACTAAGGGATTTGATAATCTAATTTAAATCTTGCGTGTGTCACGACTTGGTTGATTAGGGTTGGTGTTTTTATGGTTCTTAATGCTGCGAATTCATTAAATCCTGTCGAGTGTCTCTAGGGGTTGTGAATTTGTTAGGGAAGATAACTGTCGAGTGTCTCTAGGTTATCCGATAAATTAAGTAAAAACGAGGTTGAGTCGAGTGTCTCTATCAACTATAGCCAATCTGTCTGAATAACTCGAGTTTATCGTTGAGTTGATGATCAATATAACAATTCGAATCAAATATCCCTGGCTAGGTAATTTTCCCTTTGATTGATTTAACCCTACGTGATCTTACTTGTTTAGTTTTAGTTAGCTATTTAATTCTTGTTATTTATTTTAATTGCATACTTAGGTTAGAATAATTCTAAAAACCCCCCTCTTTAATTGTTTCTTTTCGTGAATAACTTGGAATTGTTAGAAATAAATCAACCAGTCTCTGTGGATCGACCCTGTTTACGCTATACTCCGTTGTTTAATTGTGAATAGGTTTATATTTATTTTTGACGGATTCGACACCTGTCAAATTTTGGCGCCGTTGCCGGGGACTGTGTTTTTAATCGATTTTATTTCTTTTCATGAACAGGAGTATTCGCGGGAAGGATGAAACAATCTACGATCCAGAAATTGAGAAAACTGCTCGGAAATTTAGGCAACAAACTCAATCACGCAAGAAACAAGCTGAGACATCAGGTTTGGTCAAGGATATTGAATCGGGAACTGAATCGGACAGTTCGAGCGAAGGAGAGCCTGACTTGACCGTTGAGCGTGACCACGCCTTAACCATGGCGGACCAACGCAGAACCATGGAAGATCTGGCGCACCCCGCCGCCACACAGCAGCCCCTCTGTATCACTTTTCCAGAGGTGGGTGCTGGTTTCGAGCTGAAGGCGGGCACAATTCACCTACTTCCCATCTTTCGCGGTCTGGAAAACGAAAATCCACACCAACATCTAAGTAAGTTCCACACGGTTTGCTGCTCTACCAAGCCTCACGGTGTTACCGAAGACCAAATCAAGCTTCGTGCTTTTCCGTTCTCTTTGCAAGATGCAGCGGAAAAATGGTTGTACTCCCTACCATCAGCAACCATTACTACTTGGCAGCAGATGCACGATAAATTCTTGGACAGGTTCTTTCCTGCTGATCGATATCTGGATCTCCTTCAGGAGATAATCACCATTAAGCAGAAGGAACATGAAAGCCTGCATGAGTATTGGGAACGATACCGGAATTTGCTTGCAATGTGCCCGCATCACAACCTGCCGGAAAATTCAGTTATTCATAACTTTTATAGGGGCCTGATGCCTGCGGACAAAAGGCAGTTGGATGCTTCAAGTGGAGGTTCCATTATGATCAAAACACCTGTGGAATTGACGGAATTAATTAGCAGAATCTCTAGAGCCTCACAAAAATACTATGCTAGGTCCGACATGATGAGACAGGTAGAATAGGTAAATTCTTCCCAATTTGAGGAACTCAAGAATATGATATTTGTTTTAGCATCTAACATGAGTGCAGGAATCCCACAAGTAGCGACAGTTTGCCAATTACCTCCGCAAAATCAACAACCAAACCAATCCCTCGACCCCCAAGACATCCGACTCAATAGCTTGGAAAATCAAGTCAAGAATTTGGAAACTCAATTGGGACAGATTGCAATGGTTTTGAGCAGGATTGAGAATCAGAGAAAATTGTCGTCACAAACGGAGGACCCAAGGCACAATGTGAGTGCAGTCACAGTCATAAGTGGTAAGGAGCTGCCTCCGGCTGTGGAAAAGACCAAAACTCGCCAGAACAGGGCTGAAGCTGATCAGAAAGTCGACTTGACCGTTAAGCGTCACCACGCCTTAAGCTCCAGTCGCGACAGAGAGGCAGAAATTAAAGTCCAGCCTAAGCCATGGGTGGAACCACCTCCGTTTCCAGAGCGCCTAACCCAAATGAGAAAACAGAAGGAGGAACAAGGCATTCTTGATACTTTCCGAAAGGTTGAAGTCAACATTCCTTTGTTGGATGTTATCCAACAAATTCCACGCTACGCGAAGTTTCTTAAAGAACTCTGCATCAACAAACAAAAACTAAAAGGTAATGAAAGGTTAAGTGTCGGAGAAAATGTCTCTGCGGTTTTGCAAAAGAAATTACCACCGAAGTGCAGAGACCAAGGTATGTTTTCAATTCCGTGTAAAATTGGTAACCTTGGTATTAAGAAAGCTATGTGTGATTTGGGTGCGTCAATTAATATTATGCCTCTATCTGTCTATAAGACGCTTAATCTTGGTCCCTTGAAAGGTACAGGCGTTATAATCTAGCTTGCTGATCGATCCATAGTGTACCCGGAAGGAGTATTGGAGGATGTGCTTATACAAGTCAACGATTTGACTTTTCCTGCTGACTTTTTCGTGCTAGATATGGAGGATGATAAATCCTCTAAGTCTTCTGATATTTTGCTTGGTCGCCCATTTTTAAGCACTGCTAGAGCTAAAATAGACGTTCATAATGGATTGTTAACTCTTGAATTTGACGGTGACATTGTTAAATTTAATGTTTACGATGCTATGAAACATCCTAATGAATTGTCTAGTGTGTTCTGTGTTGATGTGATTGAAAACCCAATTAATGAAACTATTGTGCCTAACAATGTGGAAAAACTAAGTTTTGAGTCCCTTCAAAATTGGGTAGTTGAAAATTTTGAGAGTAAGTCGAAACATGTTGGTTTGCATGATGATATCTTTGATATGGTGATACCATTAGAGCATGTTAGACCTCTCAATATAAAGGCTTCAAATTTGAAATTACTCGATGACTTGGCTAATTTAAATTCTTTCATTTTGCAGGCACCTATTGTGGGACTCAAAAAGTTTTTGGATAATCTGATTTATACCTTCGCGGGTGGAGGAAGATTTTCAGATTCAAAGCCTACACGAGCTGAATTTCTGGATGAGCAGTTTTTCAAGACACTTGACCGTAAGACGTGGCCACGCTCTAAGGTCACGCGCTGGTATGTTGATATTATTGATTATTTAACTACTACCTTCCTCAGATCTCATATCTTTTTCGAGTTCAGGAATCTTAGTGATCGGGGTAAATATTTTTACAAATGGTTGACTGAGTCTTTGATGAGGAAGTATCAAGCCACGTTGCGAATCTCTTCGGGTTACCATCCCCAGACTAGAGGCCGTAATGGACTAGAAGATTCATCTCCACACAGTCGAGGGGATTTGTATGGAGGGTTTACCTCCGTTTGAGTAGCACTTCAACAAGTCTTGTCGAGCCTAAGACATAAAACAAGGGCGCTATTGGGAGGCAACCCAAGTTTTGGCGGTTTAGGCGAATTTTTCTTCCCTTAGTTTCTTTTTCTTTTGTTTTTTTTTTCGGTTCTCGTGGTGTTTGTGTTGATTTTCTGCCCTTTTCTGTCTTGCAGGAGCGCGTAACCTGGCCCAGATAATGCTGATATGCTGCTGATAACTACTGTCAATTTTCTGCTAACATGACCCTTGAGCGTGGTCACGCCTAACACCCACGCCAATTCCAGAATTTCAAGATAAATGGGAAATTTACATGCCCAGACGCCCTATCTCCCCAACCCGAACTTCAGGGAAGTCCTCTTTACTCTAGATCTTGATTTTTAATGCCTTGAGGACAATGCATGATTTAAGTGTGGGGGGATTAGGTCCACTAGTGCTAGAACTGAAATTTTTTTGAAATTTTTGTTTTGTGGCTGAACTTGTTATTTTACTTCAAACTTGAGGATGATGATAATTGTGGAAATATTTCTCCCATTTTGAATACTTTCTATTAGGTTTGATTGTTGAATTTAGCTAGAACGAGTTAGGTTTATTAAATGCATGAAAGTTGTGTAGAATTTGATGAATTAGTATAGTAGTATGCCCTCATTTCTTGCGCACTATTGAATGAATTAATGTACTTTGCTTAGATAGAAAGGTCTTTGATTTTCAAATTAGTCTAAAAGTTGATTAGAATGCATCTTAGCTCCTTTCGAGATGAAATTTTTAGTTAACGATTGATTTGGGAAGTGACTTAGGCGATCGTTGTCGGTGGTAAGCCTTTTCTTGATCCTTTCACAAATAAAATCATCCCATTTGACCCCATTGAGCCTCAATGTTGTGCACATTTTCTTCTTAGCCGCGTTACAAGCCACATGCACAACATTATTTTCCTACCCTTCTTTGAATCACACCTTGCTTGCTCATTTTGGGTATATATTTTTAGATCTCTTAGGCTCCTTTGTACTCTCCCTTGTGCTTGAATTTTGAGAGAATGATATACAATGTTGAAAAAAAAAAAAGATGAATTGATGAGAGAAAAAAGAGAAGTCAAGAAAGAAAAAATGAGCAGAAAAAGAGAAAAAAAAAATGCGAAAGAAAAAAGAAAAGAAAGTGAGAGTGTGTTTTGAGTACCAAAAGTTCGATGAGTGAGAAGGGGGGAAATTAGTTGTATAAAGCAAAGTAAGGGAGTCCGGTAGATGAAAAGGGAATTACCACGGGTTTTTATTATAAAATGTGTAAGCTTGGTGTGTTAGCCACTAGTTCCAAAATTTTCCTAACCTTCACCCAAGCCTTACATTACAAGCTCGAAAGACCTATCGATCCTGAGTCATGAGTTAACTACATTAGTGGAGATTGGAGTGAAGGATGCATTCAAAGTTGATAATTGGTACTTATTTGAAAATCATGGACTAATCAATTTAGTCTTTGTACATTCTTTCGTTCGATTCACACTACATTACACAAGGGTATGCTATTTATACTAATTTGTTGAATTTTGTGCAATTGAGTAGTGTGTTGATGAGCTAGACTTGTTTAGGCGAGAATTCGATGATTGCCTTTGTGATTGTGTTTGATGGGTGATGTTATTTCTATTAATTTACATGATTCCTCGAGGACGAGTAATGGGCTAGTGTGGGGGGATTTGATAACTCGTTAATTCGTCATCTTTATAATTGAGTTTTACCCTGAATGGTGCTTTAATTTGTACTATCTCGAAAGGGATTAATACTTTATTGTTTTAATTGTAGATTCGGGGCTTTAAGACGAAATTGAAGGAAAATTGGTCGTTTTGTGAAGATATTAGGTGAACCGTAGCTTGAGTTATTGTTGTTGCTAATTTGCCGCATGGATTTATTATTGTAAGATTTCGAAGTAATAAGGAATGCATGCATGTTGGAAGTTAGTGGCTGATAGTTGTTTGATGATATTGGGCCGCACATTTATTCCTTGAATTAATAGAAGAAAGGCCCACTTCATGCAGCACTTTGGAGGGTTAGTTTGGATATAGAATAGGCTACGTTACATAACTTTGTTTGGTGGGCCTTACAAATTGAATTGTGAAGTCATTAAAAGTTCGGGCCCAGCAAGTATTCTAGGAAAGGAAGACTTTTATTTTTGGGTAATGTTCGGTCCATGACTTGGGAAAGAAGGCTCAGATACACGCCACTTGGGGACTTTCGGCAGGAGAATATATACGCATATTAGGAGGCTTCTTAGAGGGCAACACGCAGCGGCTTTGGGGAAAATTCTTGGAGAGCTTCTACAGAAATTCCACAAGATTACTTCTTCATTATTCTTATTTCTTTTGCTTTTCATATTATTAGTTGAACTATGTTAAAGAATTCCTCAGTTATTGTTTTTATGGATTTTAGTAGCTAAGTTTTTAATTATCTAGCTAGGGATTAAGATTCGATTTTGGATATTGTGAGACCTAAACGTTTTTATTAATTCATGTTTAGTTAGGCATTTATCTTATCTCCGTGTTTCGTGTTTATTGTGATTAGGCAATTTCGGGATAGTGCACGATCTCTAGGTTGTTTTAATTTGCATATAGCCATTCATGATGCTTGAAGTGTATGTAAAGTTGATTGATAATTTGTGGTAAATTAGTGACAGGGTTTTAGCGATAAAATTCCTCGTTCACTAAGGGATTTGATAATCTAATTTAAATCTTGCGTGTGTCACGACTTGGTTGATTAGGGTTGGTGTTTTTATGGTTCTTAATGCTGCGAATTCATTAAATCCTGTCGAGTGTCTCTAGGGGTTGTGAATTTGTTAGGGAAGATAACTGTCGAGTGTCTCTAGGTTATCCGATAAATTAAGTAAAAACGAGGTTGAGTCGAGTGTCTCTATCAACTATAGCCAATCTGTCTGAATAACTCGAGTTTATCTTTGAGTCGATGATCAATATAACAATTCGAATCGAATATCCCTGGCTAGGTAATTTTCCCTTTGATTGATTTAACCCTACGTGATCTTACTTGTTTAGTTTTAGTTAGCTATTTAATTCTTGTTATTTATTTTAATTGCATACTTAGGTTAGAATAATTCTAAAAACCCCCCTCTTTAATTGTTTCTTTTCGTGAATAACTTGGAATTGTTAGAAATAAATCAACCAGTCTCTGTGGATCGACCCTGTTTACGCTATACTTCGTTGTTTAATTGTGAATAGGTTTATATTTATTTTTGACGGATTCGACACCTGTCAAGATCAAATGGATATGAAATGCACTTAGCTTTAAGACCGGATTATTAGGGTTCTGATTATTCCCGTGCCCTAGATCTTGGTTGAGAGATAGTAAGTAGGAGGATTGTATCTCACATGAATCAATGACTTAAAGGTTCTGTCGAATCCGAACATTCCAATTCAGCTAGGGGTTAAACACCTGTTGCTAGACTATGGTCGTTTAATCTGTGGACTGATTAATTAATTAGTGAATTAATTAATTAGGGTCACGGCTAATTGAATTGAGAACCTAGAGGGTCACACACAACAACTTGGTTACATGAGTTGAGGCTTTAAAATGATTAAACGAGTTAATCGGGCCTAGAGGGTTCCACACGTGTGAAATCACACGTGTGGGTCACGTGACTGGACATGTGTCATTATGACACGTGTGCCACACGTGACTATTTAATTGGATATTAAATAATTAAGTTGTTAATTATTTAATAGACTTTGGTTTAATTTTGAATTAAAAAGAAAGTCTTATTTTGGAGAAAAATAATCTAGTTAATTAATTATGAATTAATTAATTAGATAAAATAAGTTATTTATTTTAAATAAATAAAGTATAAAATTATCCAAAAATAGTTTGGATATTTTAGCTCTCTTGAAAGTTGATTTGAATTAGAATTCAAAGTCAAAGTCAAAATACTTGATGATCAAGTAATAGGAGAGAGAGAGAGACCAAAACCCTAGCCCATAAGAACTAGGATTTTCGGTCCTCCCCCTTATATAAATAGGGGAGCTCGAGCTCCCCTTAGAGCTAATTGGAAATTCTTTTGGTTCATGTGTTGAACACCATCCTTTCTCCAAGATAAACGAAACCCTAGGTTAAGCCTAAACACTAACTAGAGAACTAGCATCCTTACTAGTTAGATTGTAGTCAAGTTGGTGGACTATCTCTAGAGAGCTTCAAGTTAGAAGTTTGAAGATTCGAGCTTTACCAAGGAGAGGGGATCAAGCCGCGAGAAGAGCGTTCTTGGGTGGCTTGAAACGCTTCAAGAAAGACAATTAAGAAAGTAAGTTTCTAATCCCTACGAATTTGGTTACACGATTGCGAGTCCTAGATCCTTTTGTTGGAAATTTTTTAAATTTCTGCTGCTTTCTGATTCGTGTTTTCCAACACACGTTGGCACTGGAAGTTTGAGCATCACCTGCTTTCTCGCCGACTTGAGAGTCGATGGTGATACCATCGACCTCGATTGGGATAGGCTCAGGATCTACGGGATTGACCTCTATGAACTCCCTCTGGAGCATCATCACGAGATCTTGATACTCCGGCTCTGCCAAGCTTTCCGAGGGGTCCTCATTGCGGACGATGGGCTCCAAGTTTTCATCTAAATCCATGCGTAAGCGCTCATCAGTCCGAGCACTTTCAGGAGCCATTCCCAACTTCACCATCTGCCCCACAGCTTTCCAGAAGAAGCGCCTAGCGTTATCGAAGCAATGGAGGTTGGCGGCGAAAGCAAAAGCCTTCGAGCGCACAAATCTTGTCACCGCCTCCCATGCCACCTTCATCTCCAAGCCGACCATCTTCTCCTGCAACTCAGCAAGAGTCTTCTTGGTTACCTCATTTTGCCGAGTGCTCTCGGCCAACTGCTCGCCAAGCTCCTCGTTGGTGACCCTTAGCTGGTCACGCTCCTCCTTGAGTTTCTTGTGGCGATCATCAAGGGCTAAGTACGCATCATCTGACAGCTTCAAGTCCTCCTTCAGCTTGTCCTTTTCAAGGTTGGAGGCGGTAAGTTGAGCGCAGACATCATTGTAATCCTCCTACAGTTGGTCGAGGTCAGAGATGCGCAACAACTTCTTGTATTTGGCCTTGTGTTCAGAGTAGGCCTGCGCTCGACCCTGCAAGTTCTTCAGCCTCGGGATTAATTCCTGAAAAGCCAGAAGGGAGGGTCACTATCGGAAATAAAAGCGGAAAAGGTTGGAGCTTCACAGAGAGATCTAAAGACTTATCGTCAGGAGGGCGTGACAAGCATCATCTGCAACCCGAGCGGCATCATGCTCGTTCAGCTTGTCATGATCGCCAGAGAATTGGAGTTTCCCGATGATCTCCGCAACCAAGTTGGTGGTGGCTGCACTCTTCTTCAGAAGGACAGGGCCATCCATCCTTTTACGCTTATACCGAGCGTCCCCCCGGCATCCAATCTTCAAAAAATCCTCATCCTCAGACGATGAGGTATCACTACCCTTGCCACGGTGGGCCACAATCACCTCCTTCCCTTTCCCGGAGATGGGGATGGAGTCTGGCAACCTCTTCCTTTTTCCCGGGCGGTCAGCCCTCATCGCATCGTGAAAGCGGGCTAACTCCCCCGAGCGGTTGCGAGAGTTACTAGAACTGAGGGCTATTGGCTCACCAGGAGCAGCAGGAGGAGGAGTGGCACTCCGAGCGCCAACAAGTGTCAGATCTTCAATGGGGCCGGCGATCTGAACCTCATTTTTGGCACCCCTGCTAGCGCCCCTGCCTCCATCGCCTCTCCCAGGCCCTCGTCGGGTTCCCCTTCCTCTCGGAGCATTAGAAGGTTGGGCCTGTTGCTGTGGCTGCTGCTGCTGCTGATTGGCGCCCGCCCGCTGAGCGCGCATCATTTCAGCAACCGTCTCGGCGTCCATCCCACCTCTCAGTATTTGAACGTCTGAAAAATAAAAGCACGAGCGTCAAAAGGATGATATATAGATAACCACTACAAAAATATTACAACTTAAACAAGTTAGGGGCGCTATCCTAAGTGTTAGAAGAGTTAGTTCCTAGATTCTGACCGTCGAGGCCCATGATGTCAGCGGGAGGATTGAGTATCATCTCTGGAGGGTTGGAAAGCCCATATTGGAACAGTACCCCCTCGCTCTTCATCAGATCCTTGGCCTTGATCCATTTTTTCTCGTTTTTCATCACGAGGGCCAGACTCTTCGCGCAGTGCTCGAAGAGCTTATTCGCGGATCTATCCCTAACTAGAGGACCGTCTCCGTGCACTACCCACCCTCGGTGAGCTCCAAAAATCCCCCTGGGCGTCCCCACGAAGAAATATTTCTCTTTCCAATTTTCGTCGTACGATGTTGAAGGCGAATCAATCATCTTCAGTCCAGACTTGGCTTGGGCGTAGTAGAACCCATCGATCGGGGACGAGCGTAGAGAACGAGCCACTTGGATTAAACTGTTGAAGTTGTCTATTGAAGGTTCGTGGCCCGTAGCCCTCATCAAGATTACAAATGTGTTTATTAGGGCAATACCGTTCGGTAGAATTTGAGTAGGGCTGAGGACTAGGTAGTTGCAGATGTTGGCAACAACGGGCGGAATCGAAAACCTCAAACCTCCGGCCAGGACTGAGTCTAAGTATACAGTCATCATCCCCGGGGGCGGACAGTTAGCCCTCTCACTATTCGAGGGCAAGCGAGTCCAGTATACCCCTTCATCCCAATACACCTTGGCCTTCATATCAGCTAAATCTTCGAGCATCAAGATGCTCCCAATTTCATCAGGCGATCTGTCTGTTTGATGAGGATTGTTCTGCCTCACCCGGGTCACTGGCTCCTTCCCTTTTCTCTGTCGTTTACGGGGGGGCTCACCATCGGCTTGACGCCCGGATGGCCCTGCATCACCCTTAGGAGTCGCAATCGCCACCGTAATCCGATGGTCTTGAGGCCTTACAGTGCTTCTCAACACAGGAAACACTCTCTCCCCTTGCCTCTGCATCTCCATCACATTGTTCATCTCTTCAAAGAGGTCATTTACCCCTTCGGGATCCCGCTCGTTCATCCCTTGAACAGCGGCATCAAGTTCTTCATCCCCAGCCTCTATCAGAGCCCGTGCTACAGGAATAGCGGTGGGGATCGCATCGCCTGGTGAGGCCCTCGCCAGGGGAACGACCACGGGAACATTATCGTGAGGGGAAGAACTCCCAACGAACATCTCGTCTATCTCCCTCACATAAGCTTCAGCCTTGTTTTCCGCCATGTCTGGTTCTTGATTCTTGAAGATGAAGCTTTTCACAAAAGTTCCGTGGGGAAGAAGGATTCCGGAGTGAATTCAATGGCAGAAAAGGGTTCCTCACCAAAAGTATCGCTCACACATAACCTAAATCTAAAGTTAGTACAAGAAATCAGAGATTACGCGGATGTTACCTAAGGATTGAAGGAAGAAACTTACTGGAGTTTGCAGAAATTCGCAGAACTTTTTGCTGTAAGTTTGCTTGAAGAAGATTGAAGGCGTGAAAGGCTTCAAAGGCTTTCTCTCTCCTTATTTATAGGGGAAAAAGCTGACATTAACTAGGGTTAGGGATTTGAAAATGCAATCATTTCCCGCCTTGAAAGTCCCCCCACTTTTGGTAACCACCTCACGACTCCCGGAGTACACGCGCCCACGTTCCCACTCAGCATTTAATGCGGACATGACTTCATTTATGGCGATGTCAGAACGTGCCCGTTACGGAAGACAAACAGTCACTTCATCCTTGAAGCTTGACCCTCAAATATTCAAAAAAGTTCAAAGCTTGCTTCTCTGAAATTCTACAGTGTGCTCAAGCGCTACTACAGAATTTGGGGGGCAAAATGATGAGACATAAACTCACACTCATATCAGAGCCGTCCACGTGTCGCCATCTACTTACTTAGAGCTTGGACGCTCGCATTAATGGGCTCGCGGGACGACCCAGCCCATTCATTTGCTTGACTACGGATCCAAGCCCATGAGCCTCGGCCCATTTTTCGAGCAAGGGTTCCAACTGTCCAACCCGATGCCCAGGCTGGGGCCCTCAAGGCCATCCCATCCCCAGGTAAGCGCTTCACGAGGGCCCATCCTTGAACGCGTTCGGGTTGTTGACGCTCGATGGACATCTGCTGGGGCGAACCCCTTCGTGTGTCCCTACGAGCGTCACTGATGCTCGGGCAAGGCATACACCAGGGCGCAGGCATCCGTTCGCTTGACTCCCCTATCTAAAGCCTTCCCGGACGCTCAACACTCACCAACAACCACTGACACAATGGCAGCATGCACCTCGTACCTGACACGCCGCCCACTTTTCAGAGGCATCACTTTCATACCGTCACAGGTCGCCACGTGTTAGGGCGACACGGGTTTGGGACCACATGGTCAAATTACCTAAACCACCCTCCTCCCTAACATATAAATAGAGGGAAGCACATGCATTCTTCCCAAGTCATCTTCTTCCACAAGAATACCCTGCATAAAACTGGGCATTTCCCTTGCTTTCGTATCTTCTTCTCAAGCTCCACATTTTCACGCACTATAGTTGCATCTCTGTCACACTTGCATTCTTGGTGTTATCCTAGTTGGAAGAACTCACGCTCAAAAGAAAACCCAGTTCCTGAGGCGCCTCGCCTGTGATGGTCTTTCCCTTTTTAAACAAATCTTAAAAGTGTTGGTGTTCTAATTCCTTTTCAGTTTCTACACCATCAATATCTTATTATAACATTTTAAAATATAAACCTTAAAATTAAAAAATAGACAACTTATATCATATAATTTGGATACAATTAATTGATTTATTAATATTAAAACAACCTTTGTTGAACTAGATATCTTTTTTTGGGTAAGTTGGAGAAATTTTAATTCTACCAAGAGTCCTATTTTAGGTTGATAAATACTTTTTAAATATAGTTAAATTAATAATTTATAACATGTATTTACATTATTATCCTTGATTAATAGTTATTGACGTAATTATTGTGAGGATATTCTAGCCAATCGGTATTTTGTAAGAAACCAAAAACCCAACTAATGCTTTTATAAGATACTAGTGAAATGAACGTGCGTTGCACATTTAACATTTAGTTTATTTGAATAAATTTAGCTATTATGTTTATTGAATAAATTAAGGTATTAAAAGTATCCTCCATCATATTTCCTTCTTTCGAAACATTTTTAATCCAAGGTTTCCAAGGTCCGTGAAGTATATTTCAACAAGCAAAAATTATATTTTTCATAGGGTGCTCTTCAATATCCTCTATTATTATCTTTTTTTACCATGGTCTCTGAATCAATATCCACATTTTTATCCTCACATAAGCCCAATAACTCTGTCATATTTATTGTAACTCTACCAAGATTCATAGCGTATCCTGGCACCCATCTTCCGTTGTCATCTTGAATGAAGCCCTTGACTAAAGCATTGTTGGTGTGGTTATAAAAGTTTCCAACCTAGTTTAGTTTAACTCATCCCTTCTTGTGTTTATTCCACGAAAACTTACCGCAGATTTTCTTTTGCCTATATTTTTTGTTCTCACTAACTAGTACTAAGGTCTCAAATAACTCTTTTATGTGGCGAAGAGTGATACTTTTAAGCTTTATAACATTCGGATAGGTCATTTTTTGCCACTCATGGAAATGAATTTTCTGATTTTGACTTCGCCTTTGGACTCGACACATCAAACCGAATTCGATGACTTTAACCTTGTATGTTTTCGAGCCCCCGTTCGTTATATTCCTAATTTAAAACAATTTGCGTAGACTGATTATTTCACAAAGTAGATAAGAAAATGTCTTCTTTTTTCTCCTAATCCTTGACTAATCATATGTCTCCGATACCTATTCTCACTCTTTCTCTCATCCTATTCAATTGGTCTCTCTCTATCTCTTTCTCTCTCAACGGCAAAGGCCAGCTTCAAGTTTCCCTAGTTCAAACTCAAACATCCATCTTCCTACATGCTTTAATCCTTCAAAATATGAACTATGTTCTTGTACTCTTTATTTTGAGTTTCTTTTCATGGGGTTTGAATGTTTGTATATGAACTGCCATGTCTGATGTTCTTGGAAAATGGTATTTAGGTTAGAATAAATGGTATTAGATGTCTCTTATGTATACAATATGAAACTTATTCCATGAATTTTAGGTTTGAGAAGTTGGGTGGTTGGAGTTTTAAGACCTCCATTAATGAAGGTTAAAACTTTGGTGGGGTGTTAAACATGTATTGTTGTGTTTCATTGTCCTAATGTGGCATATGATTTTTGTATGATCATTCGCAAACTTTTAAATGCGTTGTTGTTGCCTTTGGAGGGTGGCATAACCACTCGTTGGTCATCTTCTTTGAACTCCCTATTTTCCGATGCTTCTAGAATATCCCAATAGCGGAAGAACTTTTAAACTATTTTTTCTCATGGTTGTGTGACATATGGGGGAGACATTCTATTCTGGTCCCCATGGCCAGATCATAACTTCTGAACTAATTTGTTCCCAGGCCTTGGGACTTTGAGGGAAGACTTTCTATCGACGTCCCACGGCCGTGGGACGTCGCCTTTATTTTTCTTCTCAAGTTGTGGCCCTTGTTTTCCTTCATACCTCATTTTTGTGTTTTCTTCTCATATGTTCCTAATATATCATACCATATTTGTATGTATATGAATGATCTTGTATGCTACTGTGTGATTCCAATTGCATATCAAAGGTGCTTGAATGTTTTTATATGTCATAATCACGCATCATACTCTTATAAATATCGTAAATTACGATCATTTCACGCATACATGCATTTAAGGTATTCATAAGTATCGTCATGCGCCTTTTAATTTATATTTGAGTTTAAATCATATATTTTATGTCTGGTTTGTACAGAGAGGTTCCAAAATTTTATCTGTCTTTTTGTATTTCATTTTTATATTCACCTCTATATGTTAAATTTATTTTTTATTTTTACACTCATTAATATATAATTTCATATATTTTCTCCTTATCTTTAGTTGTATGATTAAGTTATATCATTTTTATTTATCAATAAGTAATAATAAATTTTAATAGTACGTAAAAATATACATTTATGTAGAATGTGATAAATATTTGTCCTTATATTGTTAATTTTATTTTTAAATATATAAATATCTTATAATATAACCTATAATTAATATATTAGTTTTATAAAGAATGCTTATTATTTTATATGTTTTCTATAGATCGGTGGAGTTTTACTTCCAACTTATTGAGGAATTTTATTTTTACTCAAATAAGTATTTTTAAAATATTAAAATATAATAATATTTAATATGAATTTACTAAATCACCCTCAAATTTAATATTGTTAAAAGCATTATCGCGAGGAAATACGATTTGCATGTGTATTTCTTGTATTTTTGAGAATTGATAATACGACAATGTTTTTGAACGAATTGTACACGGTTTTCTTTCTCCTAAACATAATATTAGGATAGTCGATATAATAGAATAATATTAGTATTAATTTATTCAAAAGTTTATAGGATTATAATTATACAGTATTTTGTAATTAGAGAAAGACTTATGTTTTGATTAGAATTAGATAGAGATAATTGAGAGTTTGATTAGATATAGAAAATATTAGTTGCAGTTTGAAAGGTTTGATTTGTTTTCATACGAACTTTTTAGGAGATTTAAAATTGAACTAAAATGTTTCTATAACTATACTTAGAACAATATGAGTGATCATGAGAGATTATTTATTTGTTGAGTTCAATTCATTCTGCACCATCGAAGAAATTGTCGTTTCAAATTAGTATTTAGTAGCAACTTCATTAAGGAACCAAGGAGCATAAAGTTCAATATTTTTTTAAGTTCAACAGCGAAAACTACAGAGGCGGAAAAGGGAATTTGGAGGGCATAAATTCTGCCCTTCCAAATTCCAATGTGAGTGATGTGACCATTTAAATCTGATCACATATGATGTTTCAATTAACTATTTTGGGGTTTTGGACAGTTAACTTTAGAATCATGAAGACAATACTTTGAGCTTTGAAGTTAGTTTTTTTGGTTCAATTTTATTAGGTTTTAAGTTGGCGAGACTATTTGGATGTAAAGTTTCCTTTAACTATGTAGTTGTGTTCCTAAATATTAAAATATGAAATTTCTTGGTTTAATTATTTATCGAATCAAAAATTTCTAGTACAAACACGGTTCAACAGAAATCTACCGATTATAATTAATGGTAAATATATTATATTTAAATTATAATGATGGATTTACCCAGCAAATATTGATTGGAGCCATTTGAACACACACTCTCTCTCTTTCTTTTTAAGTATTAAGAGTTATAAAATTTGGCTATTTTACTGTTTTGATAATCTTTTTGCTTTATAAGTAACAGGAAATCAAAAGAAAGTAAATCTGACCTAACTGAGCAGGTGTAAAAACTTAAAACTTAAATATTCTTTTAATTTGTTTTAAAGAACCAAGAAAAAACTAATGGGAATTCTACTGGAATATTTCAAAGATAATTAGTATATTTTGTCAATTCTGAAGAAAAGCCGATGAAATTTTAAAAAGAAAATTATTATATTTTGCAATTTCCAACAAATAATCGATGGGTAGCCTATCCGAATATTTAAAAGAAAATTAATCTTTAACTTTCCGGGTAGGAATTTCGTTGGTATCCCATTCGAAATATTAAATATATATTTATTTTTTATATTTTTTTTTGGGGGATCTCTTTAAAAATTTATGGATAAATATTTTTGACAAGTTTGTCGATGATAATGATCTTTTTATTGGATCCGATCTATTGAATCAATTAACTCTTTTAAATAAACAGATGATCACTATATGTAGATTACAATAACTGAAAATATTTAAGATAATCTCAACTTCTTTGAACTAACACAGAAGATCACTATTAGATACAATCATTGAAGATGATATTTCTCCCTTTGCATAATTAATCTTAGATTTAATAGTTGAAACAACATGGATAAAACGTTAAAACACTCTTTTATTTTATTTTTTACGGCTTGAAAGTTGAAAGAGTTTGGTCTGTATGGTGTAGGGCACGTGGACTATATTTCTAATCTTAAGCATCATTTTGACATTATTGTGCTCCAAATCCAATACAAGTCCGCTCTATAAATAGGCAACAATGAAAGGCAGCCCTCCATCATCAGTCATCACCAGCCCGACCTCTCTCTCTCCCCCTCTCCAACCCTCCATTCTTCCAAAATCTGCGTTTTCCCCTCTCTCTCTCTCTACCATCAATTCTTCACACAAAAAAGTACAGAAGAATCACATTTTCATTAGCAGGCCGGATTTTGGAAATTGTTGCGGCGGTGATGCTCCAAATCTCTTCAAACTAATCTCTGCTTCAACATTTCCAGAATTCAGGTTTCTCTCTTCCTCCCTCCCTCCCTCCCTCGCCCACACTCTCTCTCTCTCTCTCTCTATATATATATATATATGCATACACATATACATGCATACATGATCATATATCATGCTCACGCATATTAGAAGGAGAACGGGGCCGATTCAAAACCAGGGCAAACATGGGAAGAATGAACGTTTTTCCAATACCCAACTGAGTTTTACTTGATTTGTTATATTTATAAACAGTATTATTGAATATACACTGTCTGCATATATTCTTTCACTAATGGTAGGATTAGGATAATCTGTTATCAGGGTCATAGGATTTTTTCTTGGATTTTATACGTTAGAACGGTGAGAGCTACAATAAAACATGATATAATAATATCTTTAAAGGTGTCGGGATCACGACTTAGTGCTGGAAATCCGATGTTGGAATGCAGAAGTCGAGAGCAAAGGTGGAAAGTGGAAACCCCCGGGAAAATTACAAAAATGGTATACCAACTCGGGCCATTTTGCAATTTTGGTACAAAAAGTTTTCCGGTTACATAAAAACCCCACAGTTCCAAAAATTTTGCAAAATGATGCAAAATTTCGCCGGAGCTGATAAAACCGGTCGGAAAACTGCTCAATTTTAATTAAACCTCTGATGACGTGGCCTCTATTCTTGCGTGGTGCTCACGTGTCCGACACATAGGCCTATCTTTGCCAACAAGAAAATCATATGTGTGCCACATAATTTTATATTTAAAAGAAAAAAAAAAAGCCATCATTTCAGAAGGTATGCCATCGCAGCACCACCACACACTCCGACGCTGACCGACGCACCACCACAACATCGCCGCCAGTCATCTTCTTCCCGCATCAGCCGCCGCCGCTACCATCACCGCTGCTGCCCAAAATCAGGCGAAACCACCCCTAAATCGGCCGCCCTCCCCACAGATCTGGCGCCGCCAATCGTCGTCCCCTAACCACCGTTCCAAATTCCACCCCAAACTTCCCTTTTCCCCGATCCGAATACGTAAAACCACCGCCGCCCTCATCGCCTTCTCTCTTTACCCGATCCAGATCTGAATTTAGATCTAAGATTTTGTTTGTGTATGTATATGTGCGTGCTTGTGTGTGGAGAAGGGGAAAGTTGTGGTGGTATATTGTTGGTGGTAGTTGATGGTGGCGGAGACGTAGGGGAATGGAGACAGTGCACTTGGGGAAGGGAAGGGCGGGGTGGTGTTTGATGGCCGCGGCGGCGGAGTACTTGCGTGAGGGCTGTGGCAACTTTGATGGTGGCGCCGCGGTGGACTGTGGTGGTTCGTGGTGCTATGTTTGGTCGGGAGGGGATGGCGGTGGTCATGTGGCGGCGGCGTACCTGGGGTAGAGGGGTGGCGGTGACATACCTGAGAATTTTTATTTGACATTTTTTTGTAAAATTAAGATTTTTTTTTATTTCACAAATTTTTATTATGAAATTTTTGTAAAATTTTTATTTGCCATGTGTATATATATATTTTTCACTTTTTTTTTAATTTTTCATATGGCAGCCATGTATAATTATTATATATACATTATTTATAAAATATTTTTTAATTTTTTAATTTGCCATCTTTTTTCTTTTTTAATTGATATTAAAATTCATGTGTGCAAATGATGTGTCCATAGTGGTTTTGCCACATTCTAAACATTCTGGCCACATGGGATGCCATGTCAGCTTTCCGGCGGTTTTTTCAGCTCCGGCGAAATTTTGCATCATTTTGTAAAATTTTTGGAGCTGTGGGGTTTTTATGTAACCGGAAAACTTTTTGTACCAAAATTGTAAAATGACCCGAGTTGGTATACCATTTTTGTAATTTTCCCGGAAACCCCCTGAGTGCCTTGGCTCAGTGTAGTCATTAATCAATTGTTCATGAGTTAAATTTTTGTGGAAAAAGACAAGTCTGTCACTGAAATCGTAGCATGTGTTTATTCACAGCTGAAAATGTTCCTTCCAAAATTATACTAACGGGGTACGGTCAACGTTGGGTCCCACAACCGGTAAGCCTCCAGAGTTGTCTTTATCGAATCACAAATGTTAACTGAACAAAGTTCCACAGTTTGATTAAAAAAATAAATAAATTATTGTTATTAATCGCATAACCGCCCTAATAATTTCATGATTAGTTTGGTTTAATTATATCATCGTGACCAGCTTTTCGGTCATTAACTAACATATAATATAATCTTTTTAGAGAGTAGGCAGCACTTAAGGTACGTATTAATTATATTAAATTATTATTATAAATGTTCAATCATTTGGTTAAATTTTTAAGGTTGATAACAAAAATATTGTTATACAAAAGTGAGCATAATCTCGTATTGGAGACCAACTTTTTCTTACTAAAATGGTGCTTTTTGGGTGCAACTTTTTTTCTCAACTTTGTGTATTTACTATTCTTGCTAGGTAATGGAAGTAGGAGAGCTTGTATCTCTGCAATTAGAGTCTGTTTGCAAAAACTTCTATTATACATTGAATAAGTTGAAATTATACGAAAGTATGTATTCGGTCTAATTTATCTCAAAGCTATCTGATGAAATAAAGTTTGTTCGATATTTACTAATTAATACATGGTTTGATTTTTATTCAACATGGGATATGTTAACAATGGTATAATATACTGAATATTTGGAGAAATAGGATCAAGATTTTGTTTATGAAATTACTTAGAAGCTACACTGGATCACAAACAATTTAAGTGGCAGCTAGCTAACACCCTTTTAGTCTTCTGCTGAAAAGTCGAAGTATTTAGTCTTCTGCTGAAAAGTCCGAAGTATGCAAGTTTAGCTTCAGTTCCTTGATTCCTTAAACCACGTTATATTTAATGTTTGTTTTCTTAATATCCAAGCTGTATATGTTTGACCTGGAATAAGGAAATTTTGTGCGAGGAAAATTCAGAATTCAGGGCCTTTGATTGAGAGCATTAGGTTGGTCTAGACAATGATAGCTCTAAGTCATGGTAATTTACACATGAAACATGATTTACTTATTAACTTTTTACTTACACATGAAACATGATTTACTTATTAATTTTTGACTTAGAACTTGGTAGGCCTGGATTTTTCAGACCAAAATTTTCCATGATTAGAAAGCTATCCTATGAGTTAGTTTTTCTTTTCCTAATTTTAGTTTAACAATGCTTATGGATCTAAATTGAATCGTACACGTACACTAAGTATTACGTGGATGTTAGGACTTAGGACGAGAATAATCTTCAAGAAATGCATCAAATGATGTGATTTTCAAATTTTCCTTTGTTTTCTTTTTACAGGTATAAATGAGGATAACAAGCAGTCATTGAATTAATTGAGATAAGGTGTTTTTGGTTTATTTGGCACGAAAAATGGCTTCAAATGCGGCAGCAAAATGTCCACCTCCGATGAAGGCGACCTCTAACGGTGTGTTTCAAGGGGACGATCCTTTGCATTACGCGCTTCCTCTTTTGATCTTACAGATATGCCTCGTGCTCGTGCTGACTCGAGGACTCGCTTTACTTTTAAGGCCTCTAAGGCAACCTCGTGTTATTGCTGAGATTGTTGTAAGTTTCTTTTTGAACCCATTGCAGTTCCATGGAGAATATTGCCTTGCCTTTAGCACCTGCTTTGATTCCTCAGTTACTTTTAAGGGAATATATTTTGTGGTGCCATAATAGTTTCTTTAATAGGTTAGGCTCCACAATTTACTAGCTGCTCAATTTCACTCTTGATAGTCTACATTTCTCTCCTTTTGTTTTTATTTTTTTTCTCCCTCATTTTGATATAATATATGTCACATTAACTACAATGGTATTATATAAATGTCTTCCTGAGATTCCTATCTTGAAACAAAAGTAGTTTTAGGCTTGTAGCATTTAAAGAAGATCTCAACTAGTGTGTTTAGCGTGATGATCTTAATTGGTTTGGGACTGTTTTGACTTTAATAGACTTTTTGTATGGGAAATGTGACATTGTTATGGAACTAATTTTACTTCAAGATTTCAAATTGATTTATGATACTGATGTCTTAACAGGGAGGAGTTCTACTAGGTCCATCAGCTTTAGGCCGTATCAAGGGTTTCCTCGACACTATTTTCCCAACCCGGAGTCTCACTGTTTTGGAAACCATCGCCAACCTCGGTCTTCTCTTCTTTCTATTCTTGGTCGGACTCGAACTAGATCCAAGATCTCTGAAACGAACCGGTAAAAAAGCATTAGGCATCGCCCTTGCTGGAATCTCAGTCCCATTTGGTTTAGGCATAGGGACCTCATTTGCCCTTAAGGCCACTATTTCCAAAAACGTAAACGAGGGCCCATTTCTTGTATTCATGGGAGTGGCCCTTTCCATCACTGCCTTCCCGGTCTTGGCTCGGATTCTGGCTGAACTCAAGCTACTAACAACAGATGTGGGACGAATGGCCATGTCAGCTGCTGCAGTCAATGATGTGGCTGCTTGGATTCTACTTGCTCTGGCGATTGCCCTATCAGGCAAGGGCTCTCCCCTTGTATCTTTGTGGGTGTTGTTGTCTGGAATTGGTTTTGTAGGTTTATGCATATTGATCGGTCCTCATATTTTCAAATGGATGGCAAGACGGTGCCCCGAGGGAGAGCCGGTTAATGAGATATATGTGTGCGCTACATTGGCCCTCGTTTTGGCAGCAGGACTTGTGACTGATATTATTGGGATCCATGCTCTGTTTGGTGCTTTTGTGCTCGGAGTTCTCATTCCGAAGGAGGGGTCATTTGCCGGAGCACTTGTGGAAAAAGTAGAGGATCTTGTATCCGGCCTGTTTCTTCCTCTATACTTTGTGTCTAGTGGACTGAAGACGGATGTAACCACCATTCATGGGGCTCAGTCATGGGGTCTGCTAGTTTTGGTTATATTCACAGCTTGTTTTGGAAAAATCGTCGGCACTATCGTGGTTTCTCTCCTGTGCCGGATTCCTGCACGAGAAGCGGTGGCTCTCGGTTTTCTGATGAATACTAAAGGTTTGGTCGAGCTCATCGTTCTCAACATCGGGAAAGATAGAGGGGTAACTAATTAATCACTACTACTTAAACAATTATCAACACATTCTAATTTATTGGCATTTCACATGATTATCTTCACAATTCCACTCCTTTTCAGGTTCTGAACGATCAAACATTCGCCATCATGGTCCTGATGGCTCTATTCACCACATTCATAACCACACCTATAGTCATGGCCGTATACAAGCCGGCCCTAAGAGCTTCATCCGAATACAAGCACCGAACCATCCAAAGAAAAGAAACTACCAGCCAACTCCGGCTCCTAACCTGTTTCCACATCACGAGGACAATCCCCACTCTAATCAACCTCATGGAGACCTCTCGCGGAACTGGCAAGCGGGGTGGCCTCCGCGTCTACGCGATGCACCTAATGGAACTCTCCGAGCGATCTTCTGCGATCCTAATGGTCCACAAGGCTCGAAAGAATGGGATGCCGTTCTGGAACAAGGTCAAGGACAACAACCAAATCGAAGTTGCCTTTGAGGCTTTCCAGCACCTGAGCCATGTGAGCATCCGGCCGACAACCGCCATCTCCCCGATGAATAGTATGCATGAGGACATATGCTTGAGTGCCGAGACGAAGAGGGTGGCTATGATCATCCTCCCCTTCCACAAGCACCTTAGGCTCGACGGGCAATTTGAGAACACAAGGGCCGACCTCAGGTTTGTGAACCGGAGAGTTCTAGAGCGCGCACCGTGCTCAGTTGGGATATTAGTGGACCGGGGCCTGGGTGGGTCCGCTCATGTATCCGCCAGCAATGTGGACTACACCATCACTGCCCTGTTCTTCGGTGGCCCCGACGACCGGGAAGCACTATCCTATGCGGCGATCATGGCTGAGCATCCCGGAATCAACCTCAACGTGGTGAGGTTCATCACAGACCCCACAGTGGCGGCCGGGGACAGCGTGGAGGTGGATATAATCGATCCTTACGAGATGGAGGCGCGAGCAGACGATGAAGAGTTCATTAATCAGTTCAAGCAGCAGATACCAAAGGACGGTTCCGTAAAATTCCAGAACACCGTGATAAAGGATGCGCAGCAGGCGATTGACATGATCCACGCGTATAATCGGTGTAATCTGTTTCTGGTAGGGAGGATTCCAGAGGGGCAATTGGTGGCGGGGATCAATAAGAAGAACGAGTATCCGGAGCTCGGACCGATTGGGAACTTGCTGATCGGGGCAGATTATTCAACCACGGCATCGGTGCTGGTGGTCCAACAGTACAGGAGTCAATTGACAGGGGATTCGCTGGCTTCTTTGAAGAAAGTGGACTGTACGGATAATGAGTCTGAACATTCGGACTAAGGAGGCTTTTGTGTTATTTGTTAGAAAGTGTTTATTACAGTTGTTAGTATAAATATTAATAAGATGTGGCAAATGTTGTTAATTACTCGATCTTAGTTGCTTTTAATGCTGTTGTAATATTACTGTATAGGGTGCCTTTCTCGATTGTGCAATTAAAAACAAGAAGAAAGGGTACTTCTCGTAACGGGATTTGTTGGTTTGGCGGGGAAACCATTTGGATTTCGTGGTGTATTCTTGTTGTCCCCAACATTGGATAGACAAAGTGCGTATATAAATGAGAGTTGAACTCGAATCATCCTATTACAATATTAAACCACAGGTCGTAATCGAGGCTCCAATCATTTAGATTATTGCCCTTCAATAATGAGATTAATAAGGATAATAATATGAATAATTTTGATCTTCGATGAGTTTACAATTAATTATGACATGAGTTAGTGTCGGAATTCTCAAACTTTGAGTTTCAAGGTCAATAGAGAGGTTATGGTATTTTATCTTCTTTCATTCATCCCGCCATGGTATTTCTGAGGGACACCCTCGTCAATGCCTATCGTATAAAAAAAAACCTTATGAAAAAACTTGTATTGTCGTATCAATATCGCATTATATGTATATTCAATGTTTGCGTTCGTACTTCACAAATAAAATCCTCTCTATTGAGAATGAAAAATAAATAGATGGAAAGTAAAACTAAACAATCCTCTTCATCAAGAATCTAAGAGCTCCATTACTTTTCTAATTGGCTAACCATTGTGGATAGGTTGTTTAGGATTTTTTTGGGTTATATAAACCTGTGCACTTTTTTACTTTGATTGGAAAGCATTACCTTTAAATACATTAGATTTTTAGACTTTTTACATCGATGGTTTTTAAACAGTATTAAAGGTACACATTTATAATTTTGTCCCTGCATTGGGAACTGAACACAAAGGGTTAAAATGATTCTTATGCCAACCATTTGAAAAGTAAGGACAATATGGTCAATTCGTCCTTTCCAATTCAACTAGCTTATTTAGCCACTGTTTTTTCAGTGGATATATAACCCATCATTTCCCATTGTTAACCTGGGACTCCGGGTTTATCCCGAATTAATTAACTTGTGAGGTAAAAGGCCGACAAACCTCTGAAAAATAATCAACCCACAATTTTCCATTGAAATAAAGGAGCTCTAAATCACTTGATCCGACTTTGAGCTTTATACTAACTATTTATGTAATATCTAAATTAACAACTACTTATGTAATTTAACAAAGATTCTTGGTGAAATTTTAATTGTGGTGTACTGTTCATCGGTATAGTGTAAAAATGGTGTAAATTCGTGGGATAGCGTAAGTTTAGTGTAAAACGGGTATGGGAAAAACGTCTTTGAAGACGTTTTTCCAGAAAACGTTTTCAACAGGTTTTCCGTTGACCACAGATAAGCTGCTGACTGCCAAAATATGATGAAGACGTTTTCCGAGAAAACGTCTTTAAAGACGTTTTTCTGGAAAACGTCTTCAATTGAAGACGGTTAAAAAAAAAACGCCTTCTGGGTTCTCTCTGCAGAGAACCCTATCAGCAGAAAAAAGACACAGAGGGGGCGACGCAGCTGGCGAATTCCGGCGGAATCAAGCGGGGACCAACTCCGTGACGTGGGTCGTTCGGTTAGAGTGTTGTTGCTATCAAGGTTAGTTCTTCCTTGTTTTCCTTTTTCTTTTTTATTTCCTTTTTTGTGTTTGGGCAAGAATTTAAAATTTCGAGTATGTGAAAGAATTGGCGTTACTTGGTCGTTTGTTCTTGTGGAATCTGAAATTGTAGAGTGATGGTTATCGGTAGAGAGCATGTTAATTGTTGATTTTGCACAAATCAAAACAAATAAATTTTGCACAAATTGTTCTATCAATGAATATTAGGTTGGTAGTATCCATAGTTCCTATTCGTCATTATTCCGTAGACTGAATAGATGCTCGTATGTGTAATGAAAATATTAATTTGGAATAAAATGTATGTATAATTGTTTTTTATACATAGTTGTGTTAATTTTGATTTGAAGTATGTGCATTGTCGAATGATGTGGTAATGTGATCTTGGTTGTTGGTGCTTTGTAGATTGTCGATGGATCGTTACTATGGACCTCGGAATCCTAGCGTGTTGTACGCGCAAGCCTCACATCGGAGTGAGAGTTTAAAGGATATTAAATCGGGAGAATTGGACGATTGCTTGCAAGTGCGTAATGGGAAGCCAGGGTTCTACGCCAGGGATGATAGTACTTTCTATTTGGAAATGCATGATCGTGTCCTGGCATTTCTATATGAGATGGGATTCTACGGGTTGCACAGAGTAGGGGAGATGGATGTGGACCACTTTATGATCACTGCTTTGGTGGAGAGGTGGAGGCCGGAGACACATACCTTTCATCTGACCGTAGGGGAGGCGACGGTGACACTCGAGGATGTCGCCATTTTGTGGGGCCTCCCGATTAATGGGAGAGCAGTAGTAGGTAATGACAGTGCGAGTATTGATTGGGTGGATGCTTGCGTAAGACATCTAGGTTTTGCCCCTAATGTCGAAGGTGCCAAGCTGAGACTTAGAGAGCTCCGTCAGTACATGCAACAACATCCAATCGGGGATCATAGTTCGGATCAAGAAGTACTGCGATGGGCTCGTTGCACTATCCTGCTTATGATGGGAACAATGATGTGGCCAGATGGCACGGGGAACACTATCTCCTTGGTATACTTGTTCAATCTCGGATACAAGGCCGCCCCAGAGGACCCGCAAGAGGTTTTTGTTGAGGATGTGAAGTCGGTGCTGCAGGAGGTTAGAAGTTATAGCTGGGGCAGTGCCGTACTGGCGTCATTATACCGGTCCCTTTGCAATGCAGCGAAAAAGGGAAAGAAGAATATAGGAGGCCCCTTACAGTTGTTGCAGGTGAAATTTGTGTTCGTTGTTGTGTTGTTTGAATGCAATTTTTGATAGAGCTCAATCTTGTTATCAACTTCTCTCGCAGGTTTGGGCGCTGAGTAGGATGCCACGTCTTGCTCCAACGTGGACAGAGGAGAAGGTCTATGTTGGACCAAGGATTGTACTTGGGCGCCAGCTGCATCCGGCTCCGTATGGAGCACAGTAAGTATCAAAATTGTCTTATTTAGCATGGTGTGAGATATAGTTAGAACTTGTTAGGATCCAATTTTTTTTTAATGTTTTTTTTTTAATATATTTTTTTATTTTTTGGTCACGCAGTTGGCTGCATTATAATAGCTGGGTTAACACTGTCTCGCACAACGTTAAACTATTCAGACAGATGCTTGACCAGATGAGGGAGAACGAGGTTATTGTCATAGTTTAGTTACAAGTTGTTATTTGGATGACATGGTTGCAATTTTAATATATCGTCTAATTTGCAATTTGTGTAGTTTATTTGGCGGCCGTATGACGAAAGCCAAGTTGAGTACGGTGGGCTGCCCGCTTATGTTGGTAGTGGAAATTGGCATTGTAGAGTACCCCTAATAAATTGGGTGTGTGTCGAGTGGCATTATCCAGATAGGGTTTCCAGACAATTTGGGTACGTGCAGGGCATTCCTTTCGAGGTAGATCAACGGATGACCGATGATTTGCACTCTTTTGCCGGGAGAAGAGGGATGGTGGGTAGGTCATGGCTGAGTATACACCGAAATTACATCCAACTATGGGATGATAAAGAAAATTCCTTAGTGCGTTTCAGCAATGGTGTTGGCGTTCACGTGACTCGGGATTATTGGAATTGGTATGGGCAGATAACTAGGAAATTGATCGCACCACCATTGTTTCTCCACGAGTTGACAGATCCGGGTTCGGTACAGCAGTTAGAGGGCCACCATCCCCCAGATGTATATTTTGCATATGGTGTGGTAAGTTCTTCTATTTTGTCAAAGGATGATATATTACTTGCTCATTCTTTTTCTCTTCCATTTGAAGTCATATTTTCCTACTGGACTATGCGCTGATCGTGACCTTGTTTTTATAATATCCAGGATGACATAGCATCACGAATGTTGGAACAATCTTTGACGATTTCTGATTACAATGATCCAACAGTTTTTCAGACGTACCGGCAGAACATTATGCATGACACCCAAATGTTGCTTGAAATGACGCGGCAATCTATAGGGATAGACGAAAGGCATTTGTTGTTTGGGTCACAAAATGACACGCAACCCACGCAGCGTGTACGCCGTTCTGAATTTACGGATCCTGATGCGCCGCCTCCACCTGTGGGCCGTCGCCGTCGACGAGGGATCCGAGGAGGTGTGCGGCGAAATGATGAAGAGCAACCTCAAGCAGAGGAGAATATTGAAGAGTCATTTCAGCCCGACAACGTGCAAGTCCATGAACAACACGTAGAGGCAGCAGAGACGAGCTCAGCATGCGAGCTTGGCACATCATCATACAGCTTCGGACAAGGAGATGTCCCTTTGCAATCGCCCTATTTCCGGAGCAGTTTGCAAGCCCTGCAAGTCAGCAACATCCATATGGCATCGATCAACTAACGCCTCAATTGTATGATCATCGAGCACCCGTGACTCAATTTGATGAGCGGATCGAAGATGTCGATGCAGATGCGCGAACTGAGTTGGTGCCTACAACTCAACAACCGGCATACTACGTGCGAAGAGGTAATCGGCGTAGACGTGCCCGTGAGTGTGGTACCGGTGGTCATTTAGGGCATTGTTAGCATGTCCTTGGTAGGCTTTCGGTTATTGTCTTTGGTAGGCTTTCAATTATTGTATTCGACAGTCTGTTTTGTAATGCGCGCAATATTAATTGGTGGTTGTTTTAGATTTTGGGTTTCTGCTTGGCAAGTTTTTTTTTTCTGATCTCCTATTGAAGACGTTTTCCAGGAAAACGTCTTTAAAAACGTTTTTCCAGAACGTACTTCCATTGGCGTATGCCTTGGTGGATGAAGAGACTGACGTATCGTGGAAATTCTTTCTGTTTCACCTTGCGAAGAACTTCTGTCAACCAGAGCGACGTGTTTGTCTAATCTCCGATAGACACCGTGCGATCATATCCGCGGTCCGATCTACTCCAGAATTCAACGAACCAGCTGGGTGCCACAGATATTGCCTGCGACACATATGCTCCAACTTTTACAAGTTCTGTCACGATCAACGCTTGAAAGATCTATGTTGGGAAGCCGGGGATGCAATGGAGCAAGTAACCTACGACAGGATAATGAAGAGAATAGCTACAAGTGACTTGCGAGCAATAACCTGGTTTGACGGGTTGGAACCGGAAATGTGGGCTGCCTCACACGATGGTGGCATGCGGTACGGAACGATGACGACCAACTTGTCGGAATGCTTCAACGGTGTTCTTAGAAATATTCGTCGGTTGCCGATCGTGCCAATCGTTGAAGCCACATTAAAACGCACGGCACAATACTTCGTCGACAGACAGAAAAGTGGCATGCACACAAAGTCACTCTGCCACGCCTGGACGGATTATGCTTGGGCAATTTTCGAGATGAATATCGAGAACTGTGGCCTCCATCAGGTAAGCCTGTTTGACCAACGAGAATACAGGGCTGAAGTAATTACCCATAATCCGGCCTCAGGTGGACGCTCGAGAAAACATATCGTCCAATTGAACAGTAAGACATGTTCATGTGGTTTCTGGCAGCGACACGGCATCCCTTGTTCTCATGTTATTAAGGCAGCCATTTCATTTGGTATTCCGCCATCAAACTTCGTAGCCTGATTTTACGAAATCGAACGATACCTTCAAACTTACGCGGGAGGTTTCGCCCCGATATGGGATGAAGATTACTGGCCAGAGGCTTCTCTAATCCTAGTCAATACCAACGAAGAAAGGCCAAGGAGACGGGGCGGGAGGAGGGGGAATGCCGGTCGGGGCCGTACAACTCGATTTCCTATGGAGATGGATCGTGCACAAGCTCATGCGAGAGCAAGTACTTCAAGACGTGGTGGTCGTTGATTGTAGTTCACTGTTATGTGTACCTACGGTTGTCTTTCTGTCAATAAATAAACGTTGAACGTATTTCCGACTTTTGTAAACTTGCGTGCTAATGTAACATTTTCATACCCGACCACCTAAAATTGGCCAGTCTACGACTCATAATAAACTTATGGCTGGATTGAATGATATTTTACAAATCACATTTATTTCAAAAAAAAAAAAAACAACATTTCCATATAAGGAGGTCACGTGTCCAGGACTGAAACTCTGAAAAATGGCATTTTCTGATGAAGATAATCAAGACGTTTTCCAGAAAATCTTCCTAAGAAAACGTTTAAAGACGTTTTCCGAGAAAACGTCTTTAAAGACGTTTTCTCGGAAAACGTCTTCATCATATTTTGGCAGTCAGCAGCTTATCTGTGGTCAACGGAAAACCTGTTGAAGACGTTTTCTGGAAAAACCCGTTTTACACTAAACTTACGCTATCCCACGAATTTACACCATTTTTACACTATACCGATGAACAGTACACCACAATTAAAATTTCACCAAGATTCTTCAATAAGACCACGTCATATAGACGCAGTATAAAACAAGATGTTATAGCCTTATAGGGACCATTCTTTATTTTATGGAGCAAATTATTTCCCTAAACTAAGGGGCACTTCCCAAAAACTCCCCATGAGTTTAGGAAGTTCCTTTTTACTCACCATTTTCAAATACATTATTTGGGGTTTTAGGTACGTGATTCTAGGATTTAGATACGCGATTCTGGGATTTAGATACTCTCCATTTTTAAATACATCATTTGGGGATTTAAATACGTGATTCTTGAGTTTTTATACATCATTTTTTAAAATTGAGAGTTAAGAGGAATTTGACTTATCATTTGGGGAGTTTTCGGGAATTCCCCGAACTAATATAAATTTTCTGGAAATTCGATTACTAGATTAAACAATAAAGAATACGTATGGGGACACTACACTTGAAAACAAGCCATGTTGGTTAGTTCAGTTCCACACACACACACTTCTTGATTAATCATCTGCGCGTGGCCACGACTTTCTAGTCACCGAAAGCAATCACGACATGATACTAGTTCGCGGAGAAGACGTAACCCCACATTTCCTGTTGTGATTATTTTTATGAAAGAAGAGAAAATTACATGTATATACATAAATTGTTTTCCTTTTGTATTCATATGATAAAAACGATACATGTGTTAGATATAAGTTTTCCTAACTTTTTAAGATTGAGTACACACAACTCGGTGTTAGATATAAGTATTGCGAAAAACCTTATATTATAAAAATTAGTTGATAAAAACCCTATATTAGCATATAATTAGCACACCACCCCCAGATTATTTGTTAGTATATTAAATCTGTTTTTCCTAAATTACCACAATCGAATTGGGAGTCACCACAATAATTGGCTATTTATCATGCTTCGTAAGAACAACTAAATTCAAATTAAGATGTTTGAGAAGACAAGAAAACAAATCTAAAAGAGATGAAAGAAAGAGAATTTTGAAAATTTAGGACTAAATGAAAAGATAAAACCACATTTGTATTTAAAAATCAATAAAGAAGAGTAAAAATTGTATTTCACATATAAAAAACACATATTCAGCCGCAGTTACGGCGCATGTAACTCAAATAACCAACTTAAGGTTTTTTATGCAATAATTTATAAAACACAAGGTTCGCCAAACCAATTTTTATGATACAGGGTTTTTCATGACATTTATTCCTAACACAGGGGTGCTCTATGAAAAAAACTCTTTTAAGATTGAAAAATTTCCATCTCAAATTTTGCTTTGCGAACTCAATCACTCAAAAAGGCAACAGTATTACACATTTAATTTGTCACTCTCCCAAAAATTTTTGTCCCCTCAGTTTATTTTTTGTCCCCTCATTATATTGATTTAACCAAACCAAGTTCGAACTAGAATTACCCTCAAGATTGATAGAAAATTATACTTCTGCATAAAGTTTTCATTTTTGAACATTAGTATGGGATTTTTCTGAGTTGAGTAGGTGTATTGGAATGACTTTGGATTTTATATTTCTATATATGTGTTCTATCTACCATTTTATTCAATCGACACATATCAGGTATACTAAGAGGTGGTCGAAATTACAGGAAATAACTTTTTAATTGGAAAAAATAATTTCTAAAATTTTCAACATTACGATTGTTTTTTTGGCATAATAAGTATATAAGTAAAACAGAAACCGAAGATGAAATAAAAAAAGGGGAGATCTGAACCCAACTCGGAGCCCCTTATGCAAAAAGACTGCATCGATACATTCTGATTTCTGATAAGCTTTGTTTATCATTAGCATCATGTGGTCTTTCTTTCTTGGAAATTGTCCACATTATATCAAGACAAAATAGAAAAATATAGCAATTTGCAACCCAGAATGATAATTTTTGTGGCCGTGGAAATTAAAACAAAGAAACAAAGTAGCAAAGATTTTCAGTTTTGCGCACGTTTCATTATCAAATTTCAATAAATGCCTGAAAAGACAAAGTTGGCTACATACCTCTGGTTTGCTATATAGCTCAGTATGTGAGGGAACTTTTCACATAGAGCAAACTCCTCAAATAAACTTCAGTTCATTCAATGGGCAGCTTAAGCAACAATGAAAAGCACCATGATATTGGTGTTTTCATGGTTCCATTTCCAGCTCAAGGGCACCTCAATCAGCTGATTCTGCTCTCCTATCTGATATCCTCGCGCCAAATCCCCGTTTACTATGTGGCCTCAGCCACCCACAACAAGCAAGCCAAGGCTCGCGTCAATGGCTTAAACCCTCGAAACTTGGCCACGATCCAGTTCCATGATCTCCCAATTCTACCATTTGCCTCTCCTCCTCCAGACCCTAATGCACCAAACAAATTCCCATCCCAGCTTCAGCCGGCTTGGGACGCCTCCTTGAGGCAGCGCGATGAAATGGCTTCCTTTTTACGAGATATGTCCAACAAATTCAGGAGGGTCGTAGTCGTTCACGATCCTATGATGTCTTATGTAGTTCAAGATGTTGCTTCAATCCATAATGCAGAGTCCTATGTATTCAATTGTATCTCTGCATTTTCTCAGCTTGCTTTCAATATATGGGAAGATCTTAATAAGCCACTCGCCTTACAGGGCCTGAAAGAGTTACCCTCTCTTGAAGGATGTTTGACTGATGAAATTGAGAAATTTGCAGCTTTACAGGTTGAGCCGTTGAAATACAGAGCCGGAGATGTCTACAACACCTGCAGACTGATAGAAGGCCCTTACATGGATTTACTTGAAAGAGAAGAGATTAAAGGGAATAGAATGAGTTGGGCAATAGGCCCAATACTCTCTGCGACATTAGATCAAACACCTGCAGTGAACCAAAAGCAGCACAAATGCTTGGAGTGGCTCAATAAGCAGGAACCGAAATCCGTCCTCTTCGTATCATTCGGCACAACAACTTCTCTATCAGACGACGAGATTAACGAATTAGCACTGGGATTAGAGCAAAGCAAAGTAAAATTCATTTGGGTACTGAGAGACGCAGACAAAGGAGATGTCTTCGACGGGAAAGTCCGACGAGCCGAATTGCCCAAAGGGTTCGAAGAGAGAGTGGAAGGTGTGGGCATGGTGGTGAGAGATTGGGCTCCACAACCACAAATCCTGGCTCACAAATCAACCGGCGGATTCATGAGTCACTGTGGGTGGAATTCGTGCATGGAGAGCATTACAATGGGAGTCCCTATAGCAGCATGGCCTATGCATTCCGATCAACCGAGGAACTCAGTGCTCGTAACAGAGATACTGAAAATTGGACTTATCGTGAGGGATTGGAAGGAGAGAATGCGAATAGCGAGAGCTTCGATGATCGAGAATGTGGTGAAGAGATTAGTGGCGTCGGAAGAAGGGGTGGTGATACGGAAGAGGGCGGAGGAGCTTGCTGCCGTTGTCCGACAAGCGACGGCGGAAGGCGGCGTTTCTCGGGTGGAGCTGGACTCCTTCATAGCACATATTACCAGATAGAAATATATAGCATCATGGGATCATTATTTGCAATGTTCTTTTTCCTTTGCAGATTTGATTCAATATGTTACAACAGTAAAAAACGAAGCTTAAAAACGCATCTCTATTTTTGTGTTTAAGCTCCCTTGTGTTTGCATACTCTTTTATAATTTAATAGACTGAAATTGAGTAATTGACTTAGTACAATCAATTTATTTTTTATGTTATTTCTTTCACACCGTTTGTTATCTTATTTAGGTAGATATATAAGACGAGTCCGTTCGCGAGTCGAATCGATAAAGGTTCTCATTCAAATTTGAGATAGTCAAACCCAAATTGAACTTTCACTCGATTCGTGACCTATACAAATCGGACTCGAACCCTTTATTCTGAATTTTGGGTTCGCGAGACTTATAATATATGTATATATATATATGTTCACCCAAGTTTTATTGTTTGCAAAAATAAATTAAAAGACAAGAAATAATATGAACAAGAAATATAAAAAATTAACGAATTTGAAAGGAATAAATTCTATCGAAATCTATTTCTCTGGTTTCTCTTCAATTTCATATGCGAGGGAGCGAAGCTTATTCCCGTGAATATATATGATCTTTTCCGAATTTGATGAATAGAAACTACTTGATCAAAGCCGATGTATCAAACTGTTGGAGACGAAGATCTCAATCTCTTATTCCGAATTTGACGAATATAAACTACTTGATCAAAGCCGATGCATCAAACTGTTGGAGACGAAGATCTCAATCTCTTATTGCTTTGATGAAATTGAAGAACCTTCAAAGGTTGTAGCCGGATTTGAAGATCAGATTTGAAGACGAACTTGAAGAATACTTGAAAATGGATTTTAAAAAACTTGAAAACCGACAGGAAGATTTGATGTCGAAGACTTTAAAAACGACGAGCAGATTTGAAGCCGAAGCTTTGAAGTTTGAAGGAGTCGTGGCGACCGAAGGCGAACTTGAAGGAGACTTGAAGACGGATTTGATGAAGGAGACTTGAAGACGGTGACATTTGAAGAAGTCGTGGCGACCGAAGGCGAACTTGAAGGAGAGTTGAAGACGGATTTGATGAAGGAGACTTGAAGACGGTGACATTTGAAGAAGTCGTGGCGACCGAAGGCGAACTTGAATGAGACTTGAAGACGGTGAAGTTTGAAGAAGTCGTGGCGGCGAACTTGAAGGAGACTTGAAGATGGATTTGATGAAGGAGATTTGAAGACGAATTTGAAGACTTGAAGCCGAATTTGTAGATAGGCGTTCATATGTCAGACGAATCTTGAAGACACTAGCGTTCATATGTCAGACGTCTGCACGTGTGTTCCTCGTCGTCGTCCTTGGTGTGTTGAATGAACTACCAAGACCCTTTTTATAGTGAAGATTTTGAGAGTTCGAGCTTATCAAAATATTATCTGATATTAATCTCTTATATCTTTTTAAGAGATAATATCAAATAAAATTAATTGGTTATTTATCTTTAAAAAAATATTTAATTTAATAACATAATATCAGATTTAATCAAGATAACATATTTGATATTATCCTACTAAATATTATATATATATATATAGATATATAGGAAAATTTACATCAGACTACCTTGTTATTAATAGACCTAATTACAACGCAGTCAATCTTTATCAAGAAATTATAATATAGTCCCTCTAATTTATATTTCGTTAATAGTCCTTCAATTCCGTTAGGATTTCGTCATGATTTTGCTCTATAATCCCAAAAATACCCTAAGTGTTCTCACAATATATAAAATTACCAAAATACCTTTATATGAAATATCTAAAAGATATTACAAAAAAATCCCTACCTATTACATACTCTAATAAAACGACCCTTTCAATTCTAAAAATTACAAAAATAATTAACAGTATTTTCGGAATCACAGGGTAAAATCATGACGTAACCCTAAGAACTACTAACGAAATATAAATTAGAAGGACTACATTGCAATTTTCCTGATAAAGAAAAATTGCATTCTAATTAGGACTAGTAGCAGGGTAGTTAGATGTAAATTTTCCTTTTATATATGCATTTAAAGCCATAAATATGATGCCCCGTTTCCGAGACGTAACACGGCAGTGCCCCTAAGCCTCGAGAGACTCAAGAATACTATGCCTCAGTAAGCAGAACAACTAAGTTCAAAGTAAAATACTTAAAAAAAAGTCCTTAAAACAGTGCAACGATAGAACAATATCTATTACAATAATTTCTCGAAGTTTCAATCTTAATTCAATCCTAATTGTTTTAGTCAATGGATTAAAATATCCAAACCATCATATTAGGAAAAATAAAATACTAAACTATAATTTGGTTCTCGCTTCCATCTTCACTAACTCCAAACCGACTACTTATCTGAAAAAAAAAAATATTAGCGAGGGGTGAGCCGCATACTCAATAAGCAATTCTCAAAGCCAGTCTATTGAATAAAACATGATTTTCATTTCATATAGATATGATGACATATTAAAACATTAGACAGTTGAAACAATCATATCATGCAAATTATTACATATCACATATAACGTAGATTTCCCAAAATCATATTTTTCCTTTGAGTACAGAACCTAACAGATGAACCCTTGGTCAGAGGGTACGTACAGATGTCCCTCTTAAGGGGCGAAACATAAAACGGAACAGATGACCCTTTGAGGGACGAAACAGATGACCCTCTGAAGGGATGACATAACAGATGACCCTCTGAAGGGATGACATAACAGATGAGCCTTGACCAAGGCACGCAGATGACTCCGGAAACAGACATACGTAACTCAATGGAATCCGATAATATATCAAACGGATGCACATAAAGGCTTATGAAAGTTTTCATAATTAAACTCTAATTATCAACCATAACAATTAATATTCATATAAAAATAATAGTTCAATAATCACAACATCATATAATTCCATATTCAATATTAAATTTATTGAAACAATAGAAAAGCGTTGAAAATTGCTGGGAGGTGGGCCCAGAACAGTAGCGGTCCGTGACCACAATTTAAAAATTTTTATTATAATACGAGTATTAAAATATTTCTAAAACATTTTAATACAATAGCGGAAGACTAGCCGGATCTACTCAAGTATATACATGCAATTGATAATAAATTTTAAATCACTTAAGCAGATAAATATCTAACATGTAATTAACACTTAAGAGCATATAATTTATCATGCTTAAAATAAAATAACTGTAAAATATTACCGTATTGCAAACATGACTATCTAACGGTATTTTTCCAGCTCCATTCCCATTCGTGAGACCGGCAGAGCTTCCTTGCAATAACCCCAGAGAAACACTCGGAGTGTGGGCTCCGAAAGTATTTCTCTAAATACTTAGAGAAAATAAACTTTAAACTAGAAAACCCTTTTCAGGGTTTAATCTCCCGAAATTAGGCATTTTATATATAAATAGGGGTGTAAACGGATAATAAACGGATCGAATGTATGATTACCATATCCTTATCCGTTTATGATTCGGACGGATACGGATAATATCCTTTTAAATCGAATTCGGATAATATCCTTTTTATACGGATACAAGACGGATTCGGACTTTAATCGGATTTTCAACTATTCAAAATTTGACATAAATTATTTATTTATATAACTTCGAACTTTTAATCAGATTATCAACTATTCATTTACAGATAAATTATTTAACTTTGAATATATATATTTTAGACGAATAGAGAAATAATAAGTTTATCTATATATATCATTTTTATGTTTTAGCGAATGTATAAATGTGGTGAAATTATAAATTTTATCATATAATTAATTTGAAATATAATACTTTTATTAATAACATAATATATGTTAATTATATTATCTCTATATGAATATTGACGTGAAATATAGTTACTAATAAAACCTAAGGTTTTTCTTTAATAAATGCACTAAAAAATTTAATTAATACTAATAATCTATCATACATATACAGTTTTGTGTATATATTTTAATATAATACATTATTTATCGGATACGGATTACGGATAAATCGGATAACGGATATATCTAACGAATAATGAAACGGATCGGATGCCTTATTACCATATCCTTATCCGTTTATAATTCGGATGTCTATAATCGAATACGAATAATATCCTCCTGAGACGGATTCGAAAAATATCCTCTGTAAACGAATTCGGATGCGGACGGATATCGGATTTTCGAATATCCATTTACAGCCCTATATATAAACACCTAATTAAAATTAATTCCAAAATAAATCGGAAATTAACTAGGAGAAAATGGGACTTGATTTCAAAGTCAAAAATTAGCCAAAATCATCCCAAAAATGTTATGAGAAATGAGGGAGGGGATCAGCCTATTTATAGGCATAAAACGGAGGGTATTTCGGTCATTTTAGGCACAAAATGAAGGGCAATTTGGTTATTTTGCCATACCGCGTACAAACCGTTTCTACTCTGGCCAATCAAATTAATCCACGTTGTAGAACTCTCCGCCGTGGACACAACGCCGCCAACCACGCGCCACCACAAGGTGGTCAAGTGGTTGGCGCGTGTGATTACACGCAGAGCCACCAGATTTTGACACGTGGCCGGGTCGGTCCGAACCAGACCCGACCTGGCTGACCCTATCCGCGACCCTACCTTTTGACCCGATTCGAAATCGGTTTGACCGACCCGTTGACTCGCCAGCCCAGATCGCATCCGGACCGTCCACCGCGATGATGCGGCACGATCTCCAACTGGGGCCCAACCCGCTGATGTGGCATGACACGTCAGGTGCCACGTCACCTTTTTTTTTTTTTTTTTTGTGAAAATTTTTATTTTCTCCAAAATAAAATTTCGGGCATTTCCAATTCTTTGGAACTTGATTTATTTTCTTAAAATAAATCCCTTGGCTATTCTCAAACACTTTAAAAATTCATTTCTCTTTCTCCTTTTAATATTTTCTCTTCGAGTTTTCAATTTGGGGCTTATAGGGGGACCTGCAGGACTAATTAATTTTAGCTCCAAACGGGTTAATATATTAGCATCCCATGATAATAATTAATTACCGTTTAACAATATTTAATTCCACTAAACAAATATTGTTGCACTCTAAAATTAATTAAATTATTAACGAATTTCTTGATCTAGGATAATTTTGCATTTTACTCCTCCGTGTAGATATCCATGAAAAATAAATTGTAACTACTATATTTTATTTTTCATCTCTAATTTGAAATTTATTGATTCGCCTTAAGTTCAAATGCTCTATATGAGAAACACATTCAATATACAACTTCGGTGACGTATCACGCGAAGTGCTTTGGCCAAAGTCTTAATTCGCACTTTTGCAAATCTATTTCAGGGATATCTTTTACCTTCCAGAAAGGCCACAGATTCCTCGATCAATATAACTCTTTAGCACATTTCATGTTGTCACCAAACGTACAAAGTATTTTGGCCACCCGTTACCGAGACCTCACTTCGAGTATATTACAGTGACTAACACTACATGCCTAAAGCCAAAACATTATCAGGATTAAGAGTACAATGCTTCCTGAGATTTTATTCATTTTAGATAGCAGTATAAAATAAATAATCTCAGTAGTCCAGTTCGATGTTTCCAATCCTATTGAAAATCATCAACGTGTTATAATTGGAATCACCATTCCCTATGACGAAAGACTAATCATCTTATATAACCACATTATAGTCTTGATAAGAACATATTCTTATCTTGCCGACTAGAACTTTAATGACACGTGATTTCGGTATTCAAAGTCTTTTCCTATGAAACATATTTCATATAAGAATACCACCACACGCCATTAATTATCAATATGTGAAATACTCACATCTTTGCTGTAAATTCAGTTTAATTAATTCAACAAATTGAATTTTCAGGGCACTATTCCCAACAATCTCCCACTTGCTCTAAATTCAATTTGGCCACACATCTAAGTCTTATTCCTTTCACACGAGTGTCAAAACTCATTTTACACTCTTTTACGCCAATACTTTGGTGAAGGAATCTATCAGATGTTTCTCTGAGCCAACAAATAGGAAATAATAAAGCCAATATTTCTAACTGGCTGCTTCTCAAGCTACCATGTATTTAGCTTTTATGGCGGTGTAAGCAATACAAGTCTGCTTAACATTCTCCAATTAACGGTTGCTCTTTCTAGAGTAAACACGTATTCTGATGTCAAACATCTAGAATACAAATAAGACTGTAAATCCAAATCTGTGTATTCTATTGAAATGATCTCACCACTATGGTAGACAAGCATATAATCTCAAGTCCTTCTCAAATACTCCAATATATGCTTTCACTACTACCCAGTGTCAGATTCTAGGGTTTGACTTGTTGGAAAACGGAATCAGAAAAGCAGCGGAAATTTAAAAATTTTCCAACAAAAGGACATTGAACTCGCTGATGGGTTCCGATTGTGTGGGTCAGGATCCGATCACTTTTGAATTTGTTTAAGTGAGCAAACCACCGGAAAGTTGCCGGAAAAGATGGGGGGTTCTACCTGCTAGGACAAACACAAGAAAAGTTAGAAGGCCAAGCTGGGGGAACTGGGGGTGATACCCAGTTTAGCTCTCCGATGCTCAAGTCAGATGATGATCTGAAAAAGGAAAAGTAAGCTGTGCATGAGTTGCAGTAATGGAGGTCGCTTACCGTGAAGGAGATGACTCAGCTTATTTATAGTTGAGGGTCAGGGACCCTTTGGTCATTTACCTCGTGTGGTCCTGGCCGAATGTTTCCCTAACACGTGGCGCTGCGAGAGAGAAAACTAGGAGGAATCTTCTGCAAAAGCAGCTAAGAGTTAGTGTTGGCAACAGTGGCAGGTGCGCGGGCACGTACGGTGTGTCAGAGAGCCGTTTGGGAGGTTGGTAACGAGGGCTTAAGAGCACGCTCGTGACAACCAGAAGCATTGGAGGCCAAGATATCCGCTAGGGGATGAAGGCTCCGGTTCGTGTAATGAGTCAGAAGGGAAGACCACTCTGAGGGAGTGTGACGCTCGAAGAGGGCTTCCTTGACAATGTGAGTGGCGCTCGTGAGAGAGCGGAGGCAAGGGGAGCGTGTCAGCGATGACATGCGCTCTTGAAGGATGATAGCGCTCGTTGGGCTTAGCGCTCGTGTACTGATGGTGCCACCTTGGAGACAAATGTCATCGTCTCGGTAGTGCCACGTGTCAAAACGTGGGACGAGCGTATTTTGACTCCATCATTTTGCCCCCCAATTCTGTAGTCCTTAGTGATAAGTACTGTAGAATTCTAATGTGTTCTATCTTCTGAGCGTGACGCTCGTATGAAGCTTGGCGTGTTGAGCAATCCTTCTTCTGTTTGCGCCATTAATGCGGTCTTTTCATCTGACCTCTCGTAACGCTTCAGCATTAAATGTTGTATTCTTTTTGACCATTCGAAGTGTCGGAGCATTAAATGCGGGCGCGCGTGGAGGCGCGTGAATCTTGGGAAGTATGGGACGGTTCCATAAAGTGGACGGTTTCCTAGGCGGAAAATGATTACGATTTTGAATCCTTACCGAAAAGGCACCAACTCCCGTCCCTATAAATAAGGGATTCTGAAATCATTCCACTCTTTACGCATACTTATCTTCCAAACATCCATTGCAGAAAAAACTCTCTTGCAATCCAGTTCTCAAAGCATCTCAAGCTTTTCTTCAAGTTTTCCCAGAAATCTCAAGGTAAACTCCAGCGATATTTTTCTGACTTTGCTAACTTTGGATTTTGATTTAGGATTAGGTAATCCCTTAGGTTTTGCTTCCCCTGAAATCCCAGATTTCTCCCAAAATCTTCCACTCCCGAACTCAAATAAACTTTCTCCCAATCCCAGCTCTACTATGGCTGATCAACATATTGAGGAATTCGCCCGTGAAGTCAGAGGGATGGCCACCCAGAGTTCCTCTTCCCTAGATTCCCCTAGAGACGAAGAGTTGGGGGCAGCAGTGATGGCCATGGAGGAAAGGAATCCTGGCGGAGTGGAGCATCTCTTCGAAGAGATGCTCCACTCATGAGCCTGGTGATAGAGACGGAAAGGCAAGGGGCGACTCTCCCAATAACCGAGAGTGCTACTCATCCTCACCGCCGTACTGTGATGGTGGCTATCGTGGCTCCGGTGCCGGAAGCTGAGGAAATAGTAGGGTCTTCAGTAGGGATGTATTTGAGCCAAGCCTGCTCGCGAGCTTTGCGAGCCGGCTCGTGCTTGGGTTCGAATCTGACGAGCCAAGCCGAGCCTTTACTCGGCTCGTGGGTTCTACGAGCCAAACCCGAGCCACATCTTTCAGAGCTCGTGGCTCGCGAGCCGGCTCGTAAGCCATGATTTAATATATATATATATATATATGTATAATATAATTAGCTAATATATAATATATTGTATATATATATATATATACATCAAACTAACGTAATTAGCTAAACCCCATTTCTTCAAATCCTAACATTCTGAATACAGAATACCTAGCTCCAGAACCCCATTTCTTCAAATCTAACATACTGAATACCTAGCTCCATTTCACGCGAATCCAGCAGCCTCCCATCTCAGATCTCACTATCAGCCGCCTCCCCATCTCAGATCTCACCATCCGCCACCACGCTTTGCAGCAGCTCAGCACCGCAACACCCTCGCCAAACGTCATCACGTCACCATCTCATCACCATCTCGCGACACCTCCCACCACAACGCCACCATCTCGTCACCGCACCACCATTTGTAGATCCGCCCGCCATATTCCATCACCTGCAACATGAAGCTTCCATAGGCGTCTCCTCCACTATTATCTACAAATTTTAGTTAAGATCTATACAAGAATAGGTTAGACTTTTAAATTTTGGTTGAGATCTGTGTAAGAATAGGTCAGATCTAGAATTAATGTTCAGATCTACAATATTTTTTGGGTTTTCCTTCAGCAAATTGATGGGATTTGGATCGCTATGTTTATTTTTTCCAGATCTGTACTAGTTGAATACAAAATTGTAAGTTCATTTTTTTTTACTTTTTGATGTATAGAAAATTGTTAATTTTTGTCCGCCTTCAATATTGTTGTTAAATTTATGGGATTCATCGTAAAATTGGTTATTAATGTTTATGTTAAGAGTTTGTCTGCAGCAGAAAAAGACATGGAAAGGCTTTTCGTTTCCGATTTTTTCCTTTCTTGCAAATTGTTTCAAGGTTCGCGAGCCGAGCCCGAACCAAGCAAGCCAGCCCCGAGCCAAGCCCGAGCCACCCTATCTGTGGCTCGTTGGCTCGCGAGCCAAGCCCGAGCCAATAATTTTAAGGGCGAGCCCGAGCCCGAACCAGCCAAAAATGCTAAGGCTCGGCTCGGCTCGGCTCGGCTCGTTTACATCCCTAGTCTTCAGAAAGAGCCCGTGATAAGGGAAAAGCCAAGAAGACTAGGAAAACCCAGAAGTCCAAGGGGCCTCACGAGGGTGAAGGATCGGGCTACCAGGCCACCGAGCGCACCCCAGATGAAACTCCCAGCACCGTCACTGTGGGAGAAGTAAAGACAATGATGGCGCCCATTTACTGGGACGAGCGCTACACATGGAGAATCCCCGAAAACCACGAGCGTGCCAACCATCCGCCTCCCGGTGAAATGGCAGTTTATGTGGCCACAGTCAGCTCAAGAGGTCTGAGGTTCCCAATTTCGATCCCAATGGCCCACGTGCTGAACGATCTGAACCTCCGTCCCTCGCAAATAGTGCCCAACGGCTTGGCTTTACTAACGAGCTCCGTGATTCTGATGAGGTGCGCTGGTTATGAGCCCTTCGTGCGGAACTTTAATGCACTTTTCCAAGTAGTCAGTTCATCGCGCTCATAACCTGAGGTGGGTTTCTACTACATCCAAGCGAAGGCTCATACGAAATTAATCAACTCTCCCACAAGCACTTACGGCCCCAACTGGAAAGAAAAGTTTATCTTTGTCAAGGCCCCCGCAGAAGAAGGCTTTGGGGTGTCCTCAAATTGGGGCTCGGTTGCAAAGAGCCGCTTGGAACCTGCCCTCCCCAAAGATTGGGCCAAGAGTCTGGCTGAGGCTCTAAGGGACGAGGGTCACCTTATTCAAGCGAAAGACTGGATAGACGACGCAGAGCTCATGTTCTTGTGTGGTCTCTCTAACGACCCTTATTACCTTGACAACCCTCCGGCTCGTGACATGGAGAGAGATGGTTAGATTCTTAGGGCACTAACTTTAGATAGAAATACTGACTGCCTCATTGTATTTGTAACTTGCATACTGAGTAAATTGTTTAAGGATTTCTAACCCTCGTGTTTACCATTCTTACAGGAGTGTCAATACTACCAATGGCCGGAGGTATCAGATAGGCTGCTCGTTTTGCAAACTCTAATAGGCACCAAGCCCAACAAGGAGAGCAGCAGCAGCCTCGAAGCCACAGTGGCAGGAGTGCCGCTCGAGGTGGCCATCAAGGCGCCAGTTCGAGCGCAGCCTCAGGCGCTCAACCCCCTCGTGGCCGGGGGGAAAAGCTGAGCGGTCAATAGAGAAAGCCGGATAGCGGTGCGGCCACCTTCTTCATCGGATTCGAGGGGGGCCGACCCTCGTGCGGCTGACCAGGTGAGGCCTCCCACCAACTTGGTCATAAGCGAGGCCCCCTCGAGCGCCAGTAGACCTTCCCGCAAGAGGAAGAGGATGCCCGACACGGTATCAATAATGGGCAACGGGAAACAAGTCGTGGAGGGCCCCAAAGGTGATGGAGAAACTTCCTCTTCAGAGGAAGAGTATTTACGGGAGTTCCCCTGTCAAGGGGACAGGAACTTCACAGGCGCCTCCGACGGTGGGCCAGTTCTGCTAAGGCCCGGCACGCCCGCTCAATCCGTCAGCTGGAACCTCTACGATAAAGCCCAGTTCACGGCGGACCACAGGCATCTATACAATGAGTCTGTGGAAACGGTGGCCTACGAAGCAGCCCACGCCATGATCTCCGTAAGTATTTACTTCCTTGTTACATTGCCATCCCTGTAAGTATCTCTTTAACATTTCCTTGCTAACACTTCCTTTCCTTCGAGCCCATGCAGCAAGTACTTCCTCGTCTCAAGAATATCCAAATGCGAGCGTCCATCTATGCCGATCGTAAAGCCAAGTACAAGAAGATGGCACGTACTAACGATCCGGCTCAAATCCAAGGGGAGCTGGACACAAAAACAGCCAAATATGAATCTCTCAAGGATTTGTACGAGAGGACGGAGGAAGAACTGAAGAAGCTGAAGGAGGATTTCGTGGTGGTAGAGAGCGTTCGAAATGGTTTGAGCGACCATTTGGCCCAAAGGGGAGAGGAATTGCAGAGGGCTGAAGCCGAGCGTGAGAGCTGGAAAACGAGGGCTTTGGAGGCTGAGAGAAAGTTTACTGATACCATGAATGAGTGGCCTCAAAGTCTTGACCGAGCCAACAAGGAGGCCCTCATCAAGTTTTGTCACTCAAAGGCCTTCAACTTTGTGGCATCTCTGCACTGCTTGGACGAGGCTCAAAAGGCCTTCAAACTTGCCGTCGAGCAGGGTATCCACAAAGGGCTCACCAATCCGGCAATGAGGGAGGCGGAGGGCACAGGGCTCATGTTCAATGAGCGTTGCAAGGAGGATGATGAAGACCAGGATGACCCCGCTGACACCATCGCTGAAATGGAGTATGACTTTCTGGTCAAACTTCTCCAAGATGAGTACATGGATGCTCATCCGGCGGGTAATGCTCCTCCAGCCACACAGAATGACCCTCCTGAAAATGAATCCCAAGGGCCTAACGTGGAGGATGCCCTTGCCCCATCTGCTGAAGGCGCCAGTGCAAATGCTTCTGAGGCCAACGAGCCCAATGATCCACAAGCGCCTGAACCACCAGTCGCCCAACCTCAAGAGCCAGAAGGCCCTGTTCATGGTCCAGTGGCTCAGAACATCTTGGTGGTTCTAGACGAGGATGTTGCTCCTGTCGCTTGAAGCCTTTCTTTGCCAGTTTTTCATTGTACTCTCCCCTTTTGTAAAATGTCGGTGGGCCTTTGAGCCCTTATTTTGTAATTTAGGCAAAGGACTTTCAGGAATAAAATTTCTTCTTTCTTTCAGAGTGCCGCTTTTTAGCCTTTTATTGATTGCAAATTTCCATACTGCGCTTGTTGTGAACAAATCTTGTGGTAGTAAGATTGTGTGTAACATGCTTAGCAAAAATTGCATTATTCTGATAAGCCTTTTGGAACTTTGAGAAATTTTGCTAACTCCTGTAAAACTTGAAAATTTTGACTAAGTCCTGAGTGATTACGAGGGTCTTATTGTGATGTTGCCCCCATTCAAGACTTGTGTAAATTTTTGCTTTTGTTCTAAAAAATTTGGCTGAGCCTTGAGTATACACGAGGGTCTTATTGAGAGGCTGCCCTCGTTCAAGGCTTGTGAAATTTATTCTTAATCTTGGGGGAATTTTGCTAAGTCTTGAGTATTTGCGAGGGTCTTACTGAGTGGTTGCCCTCGTTCAAGACTTGTGAAATTCCTTCTTGGTACCGAGGCCATCATACGAGCGCTCTGGCATTTGTCGTATTTGGGCTCTGCAGGAGATCCTATTTTCGAGCGCAAGGCGTTGTAAGAAACGGCCAAGGCCTACTAGGATTTGCTCTGTAGGAGATCCCGTTTTCGAGCGCAAGGCGTTGTAAGAAACGGCCAAGGTCTACTAGGATTTGCTCTGTAGGAGATCCTGTTTTCGAGCGTAAGGCGTTTTAAGAAACGGCCAAGGCCTACTAGGATTTGCTCTGTAGGACATCCCGTTTTCGAGCGCAAGGAGTTGTAAGAAACGGCCAAGGCCTACTAGGATTTGCTCTGTAGGAGGTCCCGTTTTCGAGCGCAAGGCGTTGTAAGAAACGGCCAAGGCCTACTAGGATTTGCTCTGTAGGAGGTCCCTTTTTCGAGCGCAAGGCGTTGTAAGAAACGGCCAAGGCCTACTAGGATTTTCTTCATATTCTTCTTCCAATTCGCCTAATTGGTTGTGAGCGTTACCAGTCTATCCTTATGAGGGCGTCCCCCCATGTGGAGTAGAGTGCTGGCAAGCGTAACCCATACGAAATAACAACATACATATTGGAATGGTTGGCCAACCACACTCGCAAAAACGAGGGATGTGGGTCTTATCCATTCAAGCAACCAAAGAAACAGAAGTATTAGAGAAATTAAAAAGATTATGTTGCCACTTACTTGTGATTGGAAGTACATAGAACCCGTCAAAGAGGGTTGTTACATCATGGTTCGCAAAAAAGCTTTTAAACATAAAACCGCCGGAGGTTACATGCTTTCCAAGGGCGAGGCAAGCGCTCACCTTGAAGTGTCTCCAGGGTGTAAGTGTTGTTAGCTCTGATGTGTATAACTTTGAATGGGCCTTCCCAGTTGGGATTCAATTTCCCCACATGTCTGGATACTTCCACCTTTTTCAAAACCAAGTCTCCCAACTGGAATGTCCTCTCCTTCACGTGCTTGTTGTACTGTTGGGCCACGGTGGCCTTATAACTGTGGATTTTAGCCCAGGCCTTGTCTCTTCTTTCATCCAGTAAGTCCAACTCCAAGCTCCTGTTGCTTTCGTTGAGCTGAGACTCGAAATAGCCGACACGAGCGGATTCGTTCACAATCTCCGCTGGTATCATTGCTTTCGATCCATAAACGAGCGCGTAAGGTGTTTCTCCAGTGGCGGCTCGTGGGGTAGTGCGGTAAGCCCAGAGCGCTCCTTGCAGTTCTTCTGCCCATTCACTCTTCTTCCTTTCGAGCATAGTTTTCAAATGTTGCAGAATGATTCTGTTGGTAACTTCTGCCTGTCCATTGGCTTGGGGATGTCCCACAGAGGTGAAGCGTTGTTCAATCCCCAACTCTGAACACCATTCTCGCGTGTCTGATGCTATGAATTGGGATCCATTGTCTGAGATAAGCACCCTCGGGATGCCGTACCTGCAGATGATGTTCTTCCAAATGAAGTCTCTCACAACCCGGAAGGTGATCTTTGCAACGGCCTCGGCCTCAGCCCACTTGGTGAAATAATCAACAGCCAAGATGACAAACTTCTTTTGTCCAACAGCGATGGGCAAGGGGCCCACAATGTCTATTCCCCACTGGTCAAAGGGCCAGGAAACATCTACGGGGATCATTTGAGCAGCCGACAGTTGAGGGATATTTGAATGGAATTGGCACTTAGGGCACTTCCTCAAAAATTCAATGGCATCTTGGAGAACTGTAGGCCAATAGAACCCACTCCTCAGAACTTTCTTTGCCAGGACGCGCCCTCCTGAATGGTTCCCACAGCTCCCATTGTGGATGAGTTCGAGCGTCTCCTTCGCTTGCGAAGGCCTAAGGCACCTCATCGGGGGTCCCTGGAATGATCTCTTGAACAATCTTCCCTCGGAATCCAAAGAGAAACGAGGGGCCTTGTTTCGGACTTTCCGAGCTTCCACCTTATCAGTGGAAGAAACACCATCCCTAAGAAACTTGATGATGTCGTCAAGCCAACAGGGCTCGTTTGGATCAATCATAGCGATCATCTCGGTGGCGATCCTTTCCTTGATCAAAGGCTCTTCGGTTCTAAGGAATGTGACAGAACGCTCGGAAGTGCCTTCTAATGTTGAAGCAAATTTAGACAGAGTGTCCGCACGCTCGTTTTCCGCTCGTGGTACTTGAAGTAGATGAAATTCCTTGAACTTCCCAATGATTTCTCTGGCCTTACCCAAGTACTGCACCATGGTGGTTTCTCGAGCCTCATATGTTCCTTCAATCTGGCTCGCGATTAACTGTGAGTCCACATAAGCAGTAATTCTGGAGGCTCCGTTCTGGAAAGCAATTTTCAACCCTTGTACGAGGGCTTCATACTCCGCCTCGTTATTAGTGACTTGGAAGTCCAATCTGATTGCGAAGTCCAACTCAATCCCATTGGGGTCTCTAAGGGCCACTCTTGCTCCTCCCCATTGAGAGGTTGAGGAACCATCTGTGTGCAGGACCCATAGCCCCTCATTCTCCGAAACGGCAGACTCTAAGCCAAAGCGTTCAACTAACAAATCAGCTACAACCTGAGCTTGTATCGCGGTCCTGGGCTCGAAGCATAAGTCAAACTGGCTCAATTCGATGGCCCACTTTATCAACCTTCCCGATATGTCCGGTTTGGATAAAACTTGCCTCAAGGGCTGATCGGTAAGGACCGTTATGGAGTGCGCTTGAAAATAAGGTCTCAGCCGTCTTGATGCGTTGATAAGATCAAACGCAAATTTCTCAATTTCCAAATACTTCTTCTCAGCTCCTTGTAAAGTTTTGCTTAAATAATAAACAGGCAAGTGTTTTCGCTCTCGTACAGAGACCAACACCGCGCTTGTGGCCTCGGAAGAAACGGAAAGATACATAAATAGTCTCTCGCCTTCGACGGGCTTAGTCAGCAGCGGGGCGCTCGAGAGGTAAGCCTTCATGTCCTGCAGCGCTCATTCGCATTCTTCCGTCCAAGCGAAATTTCGTGCGTTCTTCAAGATTTTGAAAAAATGAAGGTTTCTATCCGCCGAGCGCGAAATGAATCTGTTCAACGATATGATTTTTCCCACCAATACTTGGACTTCTTGGAGATTTCGAGGGGAAGGGATCTCCAAGATAGCTTTGATTTTTTCTGGGTTGGCTTCAATCCCTCTCTGACTGACCATGTATCCCAAAAACTTCCCCCCTCGTACTCCAAAAGTACACTTTGAAGGATTCAACTTCATTCCGTACCGGCACAGAATAGAGAAGGTGCGCTTGAGATCTTCTAAATGTGAGTTTTGACACTCACTCTTGACAATCATATCATCGACATAAACATCCATAGATCTCCCAATTTCCTTCTCAAACATCTTGTTGACGAGCCGCTGATACGTAGCTCCGGCATTCTTCAGCCCAAAAGGCATGAACAGGAAGCAGTACACGCCTAAATGGACAACAAATGAAGTTTTGGGGCGGTCTTCTGGAGCCATAAAGATCTGATAGTATCCTTGAAAGGCGTCCATCATGCTCATGAGCTCACATCCAGCGGTCGAATCCACCAATTGATCTATCTGAGGCAAAGGGTAAGGATCCTTTGGGCAACCCGTTCATCCCGACTAGGGGAGATCTGAGTTGATCGCCCTCGTGAGAGCTGTCCTACAATATCCTTTAAACCCTGCAGCTAGTCTTGCACAGCCGCGAGGATGTCAGGATTCATGTCCCCTTGTTTGTCCCCTTGGCTGGGGGCTCGCGAGTCCCTTCTGGAGACATGAGAGTCTCCTTCATTTTCATTAATCCTTTTCGTGGGCTCTCTGTTCCGGTCCACGGGGCGACGCTCGTTGCCGCCTTGCTGGGGCGTTTCTCTGGCTGGCAGTGATGGCGGTTGTGCCCTTAGGACAGCCTGAGCTTCTCTGAGGGGGAAAGTTTGCAGTCCGCCCAAAGGGGCGGCGGTTTGAGTGGCCTGCCCAGAGGGAAAGTACATGGAATGGAACCTTTCCCATGCCCCCTGGGCCGCCTGAACTCACACTGGGCGTAGAGAGCCCTCAATTGCTGAGTGGTTAGTGGAGGTAACTCCACTCCTTCGATCTCCCTGGGGATCACCACCGGTAGCTGGATTTGACCGGCATGATAGGGCTGGACTGGCGGCATCATAATGGTGGGGGTGAGCGTATAACCAGGCAGCGGCATCATGTAACTCTGTCCTCCTGGGTTTACATGGGTATGGACCCATTGATTTTGTGGAGGATGCGGAGGAGCAGAGAGAGGGACTCCTCCGGTTTCGGCGGAAACTGGTTGTGTCGGCGGTGCCGGCGAAGGAATTGAGGCCTCTGCCTGTGGTGTCATTCCTACGGCGGGGAGTACCCCACCATCCGCGGCAGTAAGCGGAGGGCCTCCGCCCACAGGGACGGAGGGAACAACTGTATTGACTTCATGAGAGGTGCTGTCTCCTCCTCCCACGACTCCGGATCTTGTAGCGACCATGGCTGTGATGGATTTTGGTGTTTGCTTTTCAACTAGCAGAAGAGAAGAAAGATGTTGAGAGATGGTTTCCCACAGACGGCGCCAAAGAATGATGGGTTCCGATTGTGTGGGTCAGGATTCGATCATTTTTGAATTTGTTTAAGTGAGCAAACCACCGGAAAGTTGCCGGAAAAGATGGGGGGTTCTACCTGCTAGGACAAACACAAGAAAAGTCAGAAGGCCAAGCTGGGGGAACTGGGGGTGATACCCAGTTTGGCTCTCCGACGCTCAAGTCAGATGATAATCTGAAAGAGGAAAAGTAGGTTGTGTATGAGTTGCAGTAATGGAGGTCGCTTACCGTGAAAGAGATGACTCAGCTTATTTATAGTTGAGGGTCAGGGACCCTTTGGTCATTTACCTCATGTGGTCCTGGCCGAATGTTGCCCTAACACGTGGCGCTGCGAGAGAGAAACCTGGGAGGAATCTTCTGCAAAAGCAGCTAAGAGTTAGTGTTGGCAACAGTGGCAGGTGCGCGGGAACGTACGGTGTGTCAGTGAGCCGTTTGGGAGGTTGGTAACGAGGGCTTAAGAGCGCGCTCGTGACAACCAGAAGCATTGGAGGTCAAGATATCCACTAGGGGATGAAGGCTCCGGTTCGTGTAATGAGCCAGAAGGGAAGACCACTCTGAGGGAGTGTGACGCTCGAAGAGGGCTTCCTTGACAATGTGAGTGGCGCTCGTGAGAGAGCGGAGGCAAGGGGAGCGTGTCAGCGATGACATGCGCTCTTGAAGAATGATAGTGCTCGTTGGGCTTAGCGCTCGTGTACTGATGGTGCCACCTTGGGGAGACAAATGTCATCGTCTCAGTAGTGCCACGTGTCAAAACGTGGGACGAGCGTATTTTGACCCCATCACTCGCAATCGTGTATCCAAATTCGTAAAGATAAGAAACTTACTTTTCTTTTATTCTTTCTTGAAGCGTTTCAAGCCACCCAAGAACGCTCTTCGCGTGGCTTGATCCCCTCTCCTTGGTAAAGCTCGAATCTTCAAACTTCTAACTTGAAGCTCTCTAGAGATAGTCCACCAACTTGATCACAATCTAACTAGTAAGGATGCTAGTTCTCTAGTTAGTGTTTAGGCTTAACCTAGGGTTTTATTTATCTTGGAGAAATGAAGGTGTTCAATACATGAACCAAAAGAAATCTCTATCACCCTCTAAGGGGAGGTCGAGCTCCCCTATTTATTGGATTATTTTATACTTTATTTATTTAAAATAAATAACTTATTTTATCTAATTAATTATGAATTAATTAACTAGATTATTTTCTCCAAAATAAGACTTTCTTTTTAATTCAAAATTAAACCAAAGTATATTAAATAATTAACACATTTAATTATTTAATACATAGATATACAATATATATATATTCACACACGTGTAGGACATGTGTCACTCACGTGTGCCACACGTGTGGTTTCACACGTGTGGAACCCTTTTGGCTTGATCAACTCGTTTAATCATTTTAAAGCCTCAACTCATGTAACCAAGTTGTTGTGTGTGACCCTCTAGGTTCTCAATTCAATTAGCAGTGACCCTAATTAATTAATTCACTAATTAATTAATCAGTCCACAAATTAAACGACCATAGTCTAGCAACAGGTGTTTAACCCCTAGCTGAATTGGAATGTTCGGATTCGACAGAACCTTTAAGTCATTGATTAATGTGAGATACAATCCTCCTACTTACTATCTCTCAACCAAGATCTAGGGTAAGGGAATAATCAGAACCCTAATAATCCGGTCTTAAAGCTAAGTGCATTTCATATCCATTTGATCTTAATCCATGAAACCCTTTTCTTGATGTCTTGATCTACTGCTTGGCCAAGGACTCCATATGGCATATGAATGACTTACACAATAAGAGATCACCTTGCAAATGTAAGTGTAGGTCCTTTCTTGATTCTCATTCACTTTCATGAATCACTTGTGCAGCCCCAGCATAAGCCTTGAATCAGTTGTCTATGGCGACACCCTTTAAAGCTTATACCTAAGACTACAGAGTTAACTCATAAAGTGACAAGGAACCTCAAGTCTAAGGATCAATTAATCACATCAATAACTCGTGAGATATTTCCTAATCTGGAAGTTTCCATTTCCTGAAATAGAAACTTCCTTTCCCATTTAGGAATCTTCTCACACGGGGCACCTCAGTGAACTTACTTATTGAAGTATGCACCCTCATGTATCACGCACGTATCAACTATACACTTTGCACCTACATGAAACAAGGTGGTCCTTCTTAAGGGAGTGATCCCACAAGCAAGCCTTAGAGGAGTCAGGTTGACACTCTCACTGTCTGTAGGACTCATCGGCTTGGAATATTTTACTAATCATGACTTATGTGATATAGGGCTCGTTTCATGAACCATTTCACCTAAATGGTAGAGTCCTAAAGTCATCAGGATTATGGGAGTTCTTATACATGTACAACTAAAGTAAACGCATACCAAACAAGAGCATATAAAGAAGTGTTTGCCTATGATATTAATCAATCGTATATTATTCAAATTGTCTGTGATACTAGGAAAGTCCCAAAACGGATTATGACTAATCAGCTTTCTAGGGCACTATTCCTAACAATCTCCCACTTGCCCATAAAAGCCATTTAGGTACTATAAGTCCCATCTTCTTAAGATGCACTTTGAGAGCCTATTGACTTTGGGCGTTTCCAAAGTGGATCTGCTATATTCTCTGCTGATGTGACCCTCTTGTTTACACATCTCTTAGGAAACACCTTTTCCTTATAAAGTGATTCGTAATCACTTGTTCAGTCTCTTGGTGAGGTCTTGGTTCTCTTACTTGAGCAACCATTCATTTAATCATACGATATGATAATGGTGTTGTTTCATGCTAGGAACTTCATCTAATTAGTTAGATGGAGTTTCTTACCCAAACACTTAACTTAGTGTTATATAATAAGACTAAGCTCTCAACTACGATAGTCGGGTTTTACAATGTCCGTTCTTGGAACCCTTTTCCAACACATTGTATTACCATTCTGGTAGAAGTTGTATCCTTTCAATGATTTCATAATCATCTATGTTTGATGAGCGGTTACATCAAATATCCTTCTAACAACAAGATCTTTTGGGCTCTGTAAACTAATACATATCCTCATTTCTTCTTAAGTACTCTGAGGACATCCTTTACAGAAATCTAATGGCCTTCTCTGAGGTCATATTAGATTCGACCCACTACGCTTAGTGTTACGCCATATCAAGTCTAGTACATAACATTTCATACATTATGCACCCTTTCCTTTAAAGGGACATTTGGACATTCCAACTTTCTGAAAGTTATCTTAGGATACTCCTATTCAAAAGAGATGTTTCATTGTCCATACTAAACTCCTTTTAGTACCTTTATTTATGCACTCTTTTGTGATAATCCTTGTATTCTCTTAGATCTATCTTCTATAGATCTCAATGTCGATAATCAAGAATAATCACTAAGATCTTTCATGTCAAATTGTTTCTTAAACAAGAATTGGTAACTTTCACGTCATCCTTGACATTCCTAATGAGAAGGATGTCGTCTTCTAAAGAACCAAAAATTGACTCTTACATCACTAACTTTCATATGTACATTTTTTAGACTTATTCGACTTCCATCTGTGTCAAACGATTTGACTATCCTATGGAATCGAACTGTCTAACTCCTAGAAGCCTTTATCAATCCACAGATTGACTTTAGGGATTTGCATACCTTATACATTCTCCCACTGAATATGAGATTCATAGAAATACCTTATTTCAATCACTTTCAATCTCATATTGAACAAGATAGTTCTCATATTCATTTATCATATCTCATAGTCAGAATATGAGGATATGGTAAACACAATCCAAATGGACTTTTGCATTTCAACCGTCAAGAAGGTTGTAATGCTTTCCATTTACTCGAAGCTCTAGGAGCTTGATCCTATCAGGTGGATAAACCAAGGTCAAAACTCGTTTTAAGTATATGGAATCCATATTGGATTTCAAGGCTTGCTTACACTACTCAGATTCCAAATCTCACAGTGTCTCCTCTTCAAGTAATTTCTTGGCTATCTAGGAACGCGTTCTAAACGCATCTTAAGAGAAGGGTTTCACACGTGTACATACTCTAAAATTTGGCTAAGTTTTATCAGATGGGCTCGTTTCTTCTATATGTGGCATGGATATTTATCCTCAATTTCTTTTGAGGTCTGCTAGCTTGCCTTTCTTCTTCTATAGGAACGATTCCTTAAGAAAGGTACATTCCTTGAGAAAAAACAACCTTTATCCAAGGGAATCGCAGAAACGATATCCAATATCATTGCATAAACTTGAACTCATTTCAACCTTATCTCCCACTATCCTCTTTACTTAAGAGGATTCCATTAAATTCTTGGATAAGAATAATTAGGGAATTTAGTATGATACATTGCATAGTGCAACTAAAGGACTGATTTTGGAAGGTACTAAATTCAAAATCTCTAACTGCATATTCTAGTAGTTTATTCCTAGAATGATTATGAGTCAGTAAAGCTTACTATGGAATGGACCATATTCTATTAGGTTTCATTCCATCATTCGGAAACACTAAGGTGTTCTCGAATTAGTTTACTGAGAGATAATCCTATTATCTCTAAGATGACTAAGGAATTAGTTGCTAAGATATTGGCTATCTCGATCATATCGATTTACCTATAACTTATGACTACTTCGGTTCTTAACCTCCTTTTGAAATTCTAAGAATTTCATATAAGTTTCGAATTTGTACTTCAACAAGTACATTCATTCATAATGATTAAACTGACGATTGTATCTAGTGCTTACATTAAGCATCTTACGGTCATCAGCATGGATCGAAATCCACTATAATTTTGGAACGTTCCACGTTTCACCTAAACAATGTTTCAGGAACGTTTCCCTTCAAGATAGGATTCATAGGAAGTTAACTCTCCAGGTTCATTTTCATAGAATGATCCTAAGTTGTCTGACTTGCCAATCCTTTTATATCTCAACGTTCCAAAGTAATTTGAAGCTTTGTCATCTCACTTACTTTTGTTATCTCGTTGCATGTTCAGAACATTAGTGCCTTGAGTCTTTGCACAACGGATTATGCAGAACTGACTCAAGACTAGTGAATTCTATTCCTAGTAGAATTACTAAACGAGGTAACATTTTAGAGTACTCATACTCTTTGCAGTTCCCTTTCGAAGTCCTTATTTGCTACCACATAAGCAAACGTCCAATTCGATCTCTAGTATCTTTTGGGCGTACCCCTTATATGCCCCTCCATTGGGCTTTTAAGGGTTTCTTCTTCTTTAGGCCTTCAAGCCTTTAACTTAGTGAGTTTAGAAGAAAAATTAATCATCACAACCTTTTATTCCTTCTTAAAGATGCTCTCAACCATTATCAACTAAATGATTAACTATGCTACATTAGCATCATTCTAGTTGAGCATAAAGGGTTTGAATGATGGTGGAAGCAATGTAAGCAATCAGTGCATTGAGAACTCTTTTCTCAGTTGATGATCGAGACCTTAAGATCTTCATAAGATCTTTAGACCTTGTTCGTGTGCACTTGTTTCCTCATTTGGAATATTGAATAATTCCATAATGTTATACCTTGTAACATTTTTATGAGGTGGTTCAATTGCTCTTAAGTGGTTGGAAAAATCCATTCACCTTAGATTGCTTCTCTTTTGGCCCGGGTCGAATTTTCACAATTGAAAACTTCGTCCTTTAGAGAACGCCTTTCTCTATTCGGAATCTAAAACGAATTTTAGGGTCCGAAGCCAATTAGAGTTAGTTAGGATTTAGTCAACTCTTTTGACTTAAGGATGGATACGAATGGGTTTGCATTTCATATTGTAGAGAATCATAGAACTACAACCTAAATGGTAAGCAGAGAACTAGTGAGCATGCTGAATTATAACGATATACAAAAGATAAGGTCTTTAATCTAATGTAGCTCCCACTGTTTTTCAAATATCTATAATTCCCAAAAATCTAAGAGGAACACGTTTCCCAATGGGTACTAAGATCCTAGGCATTTTACCTCGAACCCACGACTCGCGGACATTCTAAGCAAGAACCCTAGGTAGGTACAACTTGCCAATTCTAACACCTTTAGAACTCTTAGTAATTGTTTTTGCATCACCTATCTTTCAATATGGACCCACGACTCGTGCGACATCCATATTTACTTAGACGTTAAGCTAGACCCATCAATCGTAAGATCATGATCAAAACTTAGTTCGAACGACCCACGACTCGCGGACATCGCCCTTGCCAAAATTGATCATGAAATATTGATCATTTAAAATGATCAATCAGGTAACTAAGAAATAATAAGCTCCACTAGCTATCCCACGACTCGCGGACAATAACTAGTTTCACTCACTAAACTTAAAACCTATTGACGGAATGCTTGGAATTTAATTCAAAATTTGCATCTCGAATTAAACACCTATTTATTCGAAATTAGCTTAATATTTAATGGGAATTTTCGACTTAACCGAAGGGTTGTCCGGTTCGACCTCACCAACATATATGTTATCCAATTTTATTAGTCTTGATTAATGCAAGTACACTTAAAGGCATTTCAAACAAGCACATAAACAGATAACATGTCCTAGCATGATACTAACATGTAATGATCATGGGTTCTACCTATCTTATGCGTGATATGTGGGAGCCACTCCACAATCACAAGTTCTAACATACATACCACATAAACAGTTTAAATCATATAAGGGAAAGCGGTAACAAAATACGAGCCCTATCTCTATTACATTTAACAATTGAGATTCCCCTCCCTAACATTTTGAGGGGTCTTCATTATGGCCTCCTTGTTACTTGAATGTGGTCCATCTTACTCCTTGGGTGCATTGTCTCCAAAATGAAAATAAAACCTCACCACCTATCTCTACTCTCAAATTAAAAGAAAAAGACATAAAGTAATAAGGCTCAATCTTCATATTGGCCTTAGATAATTACACGGGGCATACCCCGGCCTCAAAAACAGTAATATGGAAAGCCACATAATAAATTACATAACAGTACGCACATAAGTGAGGCTCCAACCTCAATTGAAAAACGCAACTATAGGGCTCCAACCCCAATTTAAACCATTCATGTGCAAAAATTAAAACCATACATAGATCTAAACCCATGATCACCTAACATGCTTTTGCAAGAATTTAAATTTAACCAATAAATTAAAATTCTCGCTTTAAGCTCTAATAGCTTAAAACACGACTTAGATGCAATTCTTGTTCAAGAGTCTTTTCAATAAAACCCGAAAAACATTAAACTAATAAAATTCCAATTAATTTCTGAAAATTAATAATTTTATTCTTTCAATATTTTCAGAAAATAAAGATTATAATTTTTCCAAAATTTAAATCGATCAATTTCTCAAACATCCCAATTTAATCAAAATTTTAAAATAATTTTATTTTAGCAAAACTGATTTTAAAAGATAAAATTAAAATAAAATTAAATCGGGATTTTCAAGGACCGAAAACACAAAACACGAAAACACGAAGATTGGCCTGAAACCACTCGCCCAAGGGAGGGCACCGCCGCGCGGCATCAGGCGCGCGCGCGCGCCAGCTGCGCGCATAGCGTGCGGCAATTGCAGCCCGCGTGCGCGCGCTGGGCGCGCGGCCCGTGCGCTTGTCGCGCGCAGCAGTGCCCGCCCGATGGCGGGCGGTCTCGGCCTGGGCGTCCCGCTCTGTTGCGGGACGGTGCGGGCGGCTGTCCCGCGCGGTTACGGGACAGGCGAGCAGTCGCGCCTAAGAGCGGGCGGGAAGGCTGGACGGCAGCGACGAGCCTGGGCGTGCGACGTGCTAGCACGCCTAGGCTCGTCCTTTTTGTGTTTCGTTTCGTGTCCAGGTTTCTCAAAACCAATTCAATCCAAAATTTAAAAATTTAAATAAATTTCAACTAAAATGATTTTCAAAAACACGATTTGAGAAAACAGTTTTAGAAATTCAAGAAAAATTACAGTTTCGTATTTCAGGCTTTCTAAAAGAACTCAAGAATACCTAATATGCATCTAAGCCTAAGAATTTCTACCAAATTCAGAAAAATTGAGACGAATCAGAAACACGATTAACGAGGTGGCTCTGATACCACTTGTTGGAAAACGGAATCAGAAAAGCAGCGGAAATTTAAAAATTTTCCAACAAAATGACCTTGAACTCGCAATCGTGTATCCAAATTCGTAAAGATAAGAAACTTACTTTTCTTTTATTCTTTCTTGAAGCGTTTCAAGCCACCCAAGAACGCTCTTCTCGCGGCTTGATCCCCTCTCCTTGGTAAAGCTCGAATCTTCAAACTTCTAACTTGAAGCTCTCTAGAGATAGTCCACCAACTTGATCACAATCTAACTAGTAAGGATGCTAGTTCTCTAGTTAGTGTTTAGGCTTAACCTAGGGTTTTATTTATCTTGGAGAAAGGAAGGTGTTCAACACATGAACCAAAAGAAATCTCTATCACCCTCTAAGGGGAGCTCGAGCTCCCCTATTTATAGAAAGGAGTGGCCGAAATCCCTAGTCCTTTATGGGCTAGGATTTTGGTCTCTCTCTCTCCTATTACTTGATCATCAAGTAATTTGACTTTGACTTTGACTTTGAATTCTAATTATTTGACTTTGACTTTGAATTCTAATTCAAATCAACTTTCAAGAGATCTAAAATTATCCAAACTAATTTTGGATTATTTTATACTTTATTTATTTAAAATAAATAACTTATTTTATCTAATTAATTAATTCATAATTAATTAACTAGATTATTTTCTCCAAAATAAGACTTTCTTTTTAATTCAAAATTAAACCAAAGTCTATTAAATAATTAACAAACTTAATTATTTAATACATATATATACAATATATATATATTCACACACGTGTAAGACACGTGTCACTCACGTGTGCCACACGTGTGGTTTCACACGTGTGGAACCCTTTTGGCTTGATCAACTCGTTTAATCATTTTAAAGCCTCAACTCATGTAACCAAGTTGTTGTGTGTGACCCTCTAGGTTCTCAACTCAATTAGCAGTGACCCTAATTAATTAATTCACTAATTAATTAATCAGTCCACAGATTAAACGACCATCGTCTAGCAACAGGTGTTTAACCCCTAGCTGAATTGGAATGTTCGGATTCGACAGAACCTTTAAGTCATTGATTAATGTGAGATACAATCCTCCTACTTACTATCTCTCAACCAAGATCTAGGGTACGGGAATAATCAGAACCCTAATAATCCGGTCTTAAAGCTAAGTGCATTTCATATCCATTTGATCTCAATCCAAGAAACCCTTTTCTTGATGTCTTGATCTACTGCCTTGGCCAAGGACTCCATATGGCATATGAATGACTTACACAATAAGAGATCACCTTGCAAATGCAAGTGTAGGTCCTTTCTTGATTCTCATTCACTTTCATGAATCACTTGTGCAGCCCCAGCATAAGCCTTGAATCAGTTGTCTAAGGCGACACCCTTTAAAGCTTATACCTAAGACTACAGAGTTAACTCATAAAGTGAGAAGGAACCTCAAGTCTAAGGATCAATTAATCACATCAATGACTCGTGAGATATTTCCTAATCTGGAAGTTTCCATTTCCTGAAATAGAAACTTCCTTTCCCATTCAGGAATGTTCTCACACGGGGCACCTCAGTGAACTTACTTATTAAAGTAAGCACCCTCATGTATCACGCACGTATCAACTATACACTTTGCACCTCCATGAAACAAGGTGGTCCTTCTTAAGGGCGTGATCCCACAAGCAAGCCTTAGAGGAGTCAAGTTGACACTCCCACTGTCTGTAGGACTCATCGGCTTGGAGTATTTTACTAATCATGACTTATGTGATATAGGGCTCGTTTCATGAACCATTTCACCTAAATGGTAGAGTCCTAAAGTCATCAGGATTAGGGGAGTTCTTATACATGCACAGCTAAAGTAAACGTATATAAAAAAAGAGCATATAAAGAAGTGTTTGCCTATGATATTAATCAATCGTATATTATTCAAAGATTGTCTGTGATACTAGGAAAGTCCCAAAACGGATTATGACTAATCAGCTTTCTAGGGCACTATTCCTAACATGACTAATATCGGCTGACTTGGACCTATTTCATAATAGACATCTGGCCTTGTACATAATAACATACATGAAGCTTTCGCTGCTGAACTCTAATCATGTCTTCTATCTCTTCAGTTGTCTCAGGACACTAATCCTGAGATAGATAAATTCCATATCCAAAAAGTAACGAACCTTTCTTGGAATTTGTCATATTATACCTTACCAGCATCTTATCTATATATGCTTCTTGTGATAAACCAATTTCCTTATTCCTATGATCACGACAAAAATCTGATCCTTGGAATATTATTGGTCTCTCTTAGGTCTTTATTTGTCAAGATGATTTGACGTCCGAATATTGACCACTGACAAAACTCTTGCATCATTCCCAATGAGCAGAATATTAATTACATACAAAGTGAAAATGTTACAAACGCTATCATGATGTCATTTTGTACACTCTGTTGGAAAACAGAATCAGAAAAGCAGCGGAAATTTAAAAATTTTCCAACAAAAGGATCGAATACTCGCAATCGTGTATCCAAATTCGTAGAGTTAAGAAAACTTACTTTTCTTTTATTCTTTCTTGAAGCGTTTCAAGCCACCCAAGAACGCTATTCTCGCGGCTTGATCCCCTCTCCTTGGCAAAGCTTGAATCTTCAAACTTCTAACTTGAAGTTGTTGGAAAACACGAATCAGAAAGCAGCGGAATTTAAAAATTTTTCTCAACAAAAGGACCTTGAACTCGCAATCGTGTAACCAAATTCGTAAAGATAGAAAACTTACTTTTCTTTTATTCTTTCTTGAAGCGTTTCAAGCCACCCAAGAACGCTCTTCACGCGGCTTGATCCCCTCTCCTTGGTAAAGCTCGAATCTTCAAACTTCTAACTTGAAGTCTCTAGAGAAAGTCCACCAACTTGATCACAATCTAACTAGTAAGGATGCTAGTTCTCTAGTTAGTGTTTAGGCTTAACCTAGGGTTTAATTTAATCTTGGAGAAAGGAAGGTGTTCAACACATGAACCAAGAATTGTCAATTAGCTCTAAAGGGGAGCATGAGCTCCCCTATATATAGGAAAGGGGAGGGGCGGCCGAACCTAGTCCTAATGGACAAAGGATTTGGTCCCTCTCTCTCCTATTACTTGATCATCAAGTATTTTCCAACTTTGACTTTGAATTCTATTTCAAGTCAACTTTTAAGAGAGCTAAAAATATCCAAACTATTTTTGGATAATTTTATACTTTATTTATTATAAAATAAATAACTTATTTTATCTAATTAATTAATTCATAATTAATTAACTAGATTATTTTCTCCAAAATTAGACTTTCTTTTTAATTCAAAATTAAACCAAAGTCTATTAAATAATTAACTAAATTAATCATTTAATATATATATAAAAATTCACGTGTGTGACACGTGTCACAAGGACACGTGTCACTCACGTGACCCACACGTGTGGCTTCACACGTGTGGAACCCTCTAGGCTCGATTAACTCGTTTAATCATTTTCAAGCCTCAACTCATGTAACCAAGTTGTTGTGTGTGACCCTCTAGGTTCTCAATTCAATTAGCAGTGACCCTAATTAATTAATTCACTAATTAATTAATCAGTCCACAGATTAAACGACCATAGTCTAGCAACAGGTGTTTAACCCCTAGCTGAATTGGAATGTTCGGATTTGACAGAACCTTTAAGTCATTGATTCATGTGAGATACAATCCTCCTACTTACTATCTCTCAACCAAGATCTAGGGTAAGGGAATAATTAGAACCCTAATAATCCGGTCTTAAAGCTAAGTGCATTTCATATCCATTTGATCTCAATCCAAGAAACCCTTTTCTTGATGTCTTGATCTACTGCCTTGGCCAAGGACTCCATATGGCATATGAATGACTTACACAATAAGAGATCACCTTGCAAATGCAAGTGTAGGTCCTTTCTTGATTCTCATTCACTTTCATGAATCACTTGTGCAGCCCCAGCATAAGCCTTGAATCAGTTGTCTAAGGCGACACCCTTTAAAGCTTATACCTAAGACTACAGAGTTAACTCATAAAGTGAGAAGGAACCTCAAGTCTAAGGATCAATTAATCACATCAATGACTCGTGAGATATTTCCTAATCTGGAAGTTTCCATTTCCTGAAATAGAAACTTCCTTTCCCATTCAGGAATGTTCTCACACGGGGCACCTCAGTGAACTTACTTATTAAAGTAAGCACCCTCATGTATCACGCACGTATCAACTATACACTTTGCACCTCCATGAAACAAGGTGGTCCTTCTTAAGGGCGTGATCCCACAAGCAAGCTTTAGAGGAGTCAAGTTGACACTCCCACTGTCTGTAGGACTCATCGGCTTGGAGTATTTTACTAATCATGACTTATGTGATATAGGGTTCGTTTCATGAACCATTTCACCTAAATGGTAGAGTCCTAAGGTCATCAGGATTAGGGGAGTTCTCATACATGCACAGCTAAAGTAAACGCATACCAAACAAGAGCATATAAAGAAGTGTTGCCTCAATTCGTTATTTTATTCAAAGATTGTCTGTGATTACAATAAGGAAAAGCACAAAGCGGATATACAATCGGCTTTCTAGGGCACTATTCCTAACAATCTCCCACTTGCCCGTCAAAGCCATTCTAAAGCTGCTCTAAGTCCCATCTTCTGAAGATGACCTTGGAAAGCTTCTCGACTAAGGGGTTTAGTAAGTGGATCTGCCACGTTCTCTGCTGATGTGACCCTCTCAATTTGCACATCTCCTCTTTTGATAATATCACGGATTAGGTGATACTTCCTCATAATGTGCTTGGTCCGTTGGTGAGATCTTGGTTCTCTTGCTTGAGCAACCGCCCCAGTGTTGTCATAAAACACAGTAATGGGGTCTTTCATGCTAGGAACAACATTCAACTCTTGAATGAAGTTTCTAATCCAAACACCTTCCTTAGCTGCATCATTTGCAGCTAAGTATTCGGCCTCAGTGGTCGAATCTGCAGTGGTAGTCTGCTTGGAACTCTTCCAACTCACTGCCCCGCCGTTTAGGCAGAAAATGTATCCTGACATTGACTTAAAATCATCTAAGTCAGATGCAAAGCTTGCATCGCAGTATCCTTCGACAGTAAGATCTTTCTGACCTCCGTAAACTAAGAATAAATCTTTAGTACTCTTCAAGTACTTAAGAATATTCTTCACGGCAGCCCAGTGACCATCTCCAGGGTCAGATTGGAAACGACTTGTCACACTAAGTGCATAAGCCACATCCGGTCGAGTACATAACATTGCATACATTATGCTACCTATTGCTGATGCATAAGGTGTATGAGTCATTCTCTCCTTCTCAAGGTTAGTCTTAGGACACATCTTCTTTGAAAGACATGTTCCTACACTCATAGGAAAGTTCTTAACCTTTGCTGACTCCATATTGAATCTCTTCAATACTTTGTCAATGTACATCGACTGTGATAGTCCTATTAACCTTCTAGATCTATCTCTATAGATTTTGATTCCAAGGATATAGGACGCATCACCAAGATCTTTCATCTCGAATTGGTTCGATAACCATAACTTAGTCACTTTCATGTCATCCTTCGAATTCCCAATAAGAAGGATGTCATCAACATAAAGTACTAAGAATTGCACTGAGGTCTCCAATTCCTTTCTATACACACATGATTCATTCGAAATTTGGATGAAGCCAAACGCTTTGACTGATTCATCAAATCGAATGTTCCAATTCCTAGAAGCCTGTTTCAATCCATAGATTGATCTTTGGAGTTTGCAAACCTTTTGCTCACTCCCACTGAATGTGAAACCTATGGGTTGCTCCATATAAATGTCTTTGTCAATGTCACCATTGAGAAAGGCAGTTTTCACATCCATTTGCCATATCTCATAGTCATAATATGCAGCAATGGCAAGCATGATCCGAATAGACTTTTGCATTGCAACTGGTGAAAAGGTTTCGTCAAAGTCCACGCCGGGTCTCTGAGTGAATCCTTTTGCAACCAGTCTTGCTTTGTAGGCTGCAATGCTTCCATCAACTCCAAGCTTTCTCTTAAAGATCCATTTGCAACCTATGGGTTTGACCCCATCAGGCAAATCTACCAAGGTCCAAACTTGGTTGGAGTTCATGGAATCCATTTCGGATTTCATGGCTTCTATCCACTGTTCAGACTCAGAATCTGAAAGTGCCTCCTCATATGTTGAAGGATCATTATCCTTTTGAGAGATTTCATGGAAGAATCCATACCATCTCTCAGGTTGTCTAGGATTGCGTTCAGAACGCCTTAGAGGAGGATTTTCATGTGTATCGAAATTCGTGATTGGTTGTGGTTGATCAGAGTGGGACGTTTCTTCAGTGGGTGTTATGGGGTCACTTTGACCTTCTTCTAATTCTATGATCTTGCCTTGCTTTTCTTTAAGGAACGGTTCCTCCAGAAAAGTAGCATTTCTGGAAACAAACACCTTTTGCTCAGATTGATCATAGAAGTAGTATCCTATGGATTCCTTAGGATAACCTACAAAGTAGCATAAGTTAGAACGAGATTCTAACTTATCTCCCACTGTCCTCTTCACGTAAGCAGGACAACCCCAAATTCTTAAGTAAGAATAACTAGGGATTTTACCATGCCACATTTCATAGGGCGTTTTAGGGACTGACTTAGAGGGAACTAGATTCAAAATCTTTGTTGCACTTTCTAGGGCATAACCCCAAAAAGAAGGTGGTAAGTCAGTGAAACTCATCATGGAACGAACCATATCAAGTAGGGTTCGATTCCTTCTCTCAGAAACTCCATTAAGCTGAGGAGTTCCCGGAGGAGTCCACTGAGAGATAATTCCATTATCCTTGAGATGATTAAGGAATTCTTCACTAAGATATTCGCCTCCTCGATCAGATCGAAGTGCTTTGATCTTGTGACCAGTTTGGTTCTCAACCTCCTTTTGAAATTCTAAGAATTTCTCAAAAGCTTCAGATTTATACTTCATTAAGTATACATAACCATACCGACTAAAATCATCAGTGAAGGTTATGAAGTACTGATGATTGTTTCTAGTGCTTACACTAAGCGGTCCACAAACATCAGTATGGATCAAATCCAAAACCTCAGTGGCACGTTCCACAGTTCCCTTAAAAGGGACTTTGGACATTTTTCCTTTGAGACAGGATTCGCAAGAAGTTAACTCTTTAAGATCATTTTCAGAGAATGATCCTAAAGTGTTTATCTTGCTAATTCTGTTCTTGGAAATGTGTCCTAATCTAGCGTGCCATAAGGGAGCTGAAACTTTGTCATCTCTCTTACGCTTCGTTTCTCGTTGTATATTCATAATATTGATATTTTGAGTTAGGTAAAGTCCATTACTTAGAGTACCGATGTGAACGGAAGAGTTGTTCCGTTTGATAAAATATTTACCATTCTTAATATAAGTTTCATAACCTTCACAATCTAATATTGGAACTGAAATTATATTACGAATAATGCTCGGTACATAAAGGACTTTATTTAATACTAACTCAAAACTACCTAAATCTAATCTAATTGTGCCTAAAGCTCGAGCTTCAACGTTTGAGCCATCGCCGATCTTCAAGACACATTCTCCTTCTTTTAGTTGTTGAACATCACTTAGCATCTGTACATCATTACAGATATGAGTTCCACAACCGGTATCAAGTACCCAAGAACTAGAATTAATAGAAAGATTTACTTCAACGAGAAAGATACCTTTCTTTAGAGTAGCCTTGTACTCTGGGCAGTTTCTCCTCCAATGTCCCGCTCTGCCACAATGGAAGCAAACATCCTCTTTCTGATCACGCTTCTTCTTTTGGGCCTTCCCCTTCGAAATGCCACCAGTGGGCCTAAGGGGTTTCTTCTTCTTCTTTTGGGCTTTCTTGCCCTTACCTTTAGAAGGCCCAGAAGAGGAAGATGGAGCATTCACCATCAAAACCTTATTGTCCTTCTTGATCGTGCTTTCAGCAGTCACAAGCTGACTAATCAGCTCAGCTACGGCAGCACCAGCATGATTCATGTTGAAGTTAAGGACAAATGGGTTGAATGATGGTGGGAGCGAAGCTAGCAACAAATCCACTGAAAGTTCATCTTTCAGTGGCATGTCCATGGAAGCAAGTTTCTCAGTAAGGGCAAGAAACTTGAGTCCATATTCATGGACACTTGAACCTTCCCTCATTCTCAAGTGGAACAATTCCTTTGAAGTGTTATACCTTGTAACACGTTCATGAGGGCGGTAAAGTTGCTCTAAGTGGTCGTAAATCTCCCAAGCAAATTCCATGGCCTCATGTTGCCTTTGCAAGTCCGGAGACATGTTAGCCAACATAAGGCAACGGGCTTGGAGATTATCATCCTTCCACTTTTGAATCGCATCCCGCTCGGCCCGAGTGGGAGCCTCCCCTTCGGGACTAGGCTCCCCTTCGAAGAGAACATAAGTTCTCTTCTCAGAATCTAAAATGATTTTTAGATTCCTCAGCCAATCAGAATAGTTGGGACCAGTCAACTTGTTTGACTCGAGGATCGATACAAGAGGGTTTTTGGTTGCCATTTCAAAACACGTAGAGAATCACAGAATCTACGACCTAAATGGTAAAAACAGAGAACTAGTGAGCATGCTGAATTATAACGATATACAAAAGATAAGGTCTTTAATCTAATGTAGCTCCTACTGTTTTTCAAAGATCTAGAATTCCCAAAGATCTAAGAGGAACACGTTTCCCAATGGGTACTAAGATCCTAGGCTCGAACCCACGACTCGCGGACATTCTAAGTAAGAACCCTAGGTAGGTACAACTTACCAATTCTAACACCTTTAGAACTCTTAGTAATTGTTTTTGCATCACCTATCTTTCAATATGGACCCACGACTCGTGCGACATCCATATTTACTTAGGCGTTAAGCTAGACCCATCAATCATAAGATCATGACCAAAACTTAGTTCGAACGACCCACGACTCGCGGACATCGCCCTTACTAAAATTGACCACGAAATATTGACCATTTAAAATGATTAATTAGGTAACTAAGAACTAATAAGCTCCACTAGCTATCCCACGACTCGCGGACAATAACTAGCTTTACTTACTAAACTTAAAACCTATTGATAGAATGCTAGGAATTCAATTCAAAATTTGCATCTCGAATTAAACACCTATTTGTTCGAAATTAGCTTAATATTTAATGGGAATTTTCGAATCAACCAGAGAGTTGTCCGGTTCGACCTCACCAACATATATGTTATCCAATTTTATTAGTCTTGATTAATGCAAGTACACTTAAATGCATTTCAAACAAGCACATAAACAGATAACATGTCCTAGCATGATACTAACATGTAATGATCATGGGTTCTACCTATCTTATGCGTGATATGTGGGAGCCACTCCACAATCACAAGTTCTAACATACATGCCACATAAACAGTTCAAATCACATAAGGGAAAGCGGTAACAAAATACGAGCCCTATCTCTATTACATTTAACAATTGAGATTCCCCTCCCTAACATTTTGAGGGGTCTTCACTTATGGCCTCCTTGTTACTTGAATGTGGTCCATCTTACTCCATGGGAGCATTGTCTCCAAAATGAAAATAAAACCTCACCACCTATCTCTACTCTCAAATTACAATAAAAAGAAAAAGACATAAAGTAATAAGGCTCAATCTTCATATTGGCCTTAGACAATTACACGGGGCATACCCCGGCCTCAAAAACAGTAATATGGAAAGCCACATAATAAATCACATAACAGTACGCACATAAGTGAGGCTCCAACCTCAATTGAAAAAACGTAACTATAGGGCTCCAACCCCAATTTAAACCATCCATGTGCATAAATTAAAACCATACATAGATCTAAACCCATGATCACCTAACATGCTTTTGCAAGAATTTAAATTTAACCAATAAATTAAAATTCTCGCTTTAAGCTCTAACAGCTTAAAACACGACTTGATGCGAGTCTTATTTATAAAAATTTTCAATAAATCCCAAATTACCAAAACAAATAAAATTCCAATTAATTTCTGAAAATTAATAATTTTATCAAGATGTATTTTTCCAAAATATAAACCGTTTCAATTTCTCAAAAATCCCAATTTTAAGTTTTATTCAAAAAAAATTAAAATAAATATTCAAAAATAAAATTTTAAAATTAAAATAAAAAATTGGGACTGGATTGCACGAAACACGAAAAGGCCGGATCACGAAAACGGGGTTGCCCGTCCCAAGCTGGGCGACTGGCCGGTCTGTCCCGGCCAGGCCTGGGCGGCGACGGGCGGACGGCGTGCGGGAGACTGGCCGGTCTGTTCCGGCCAGCCCTGGGCAATGATGGGCGGGCACGCCTAGGCGCGCCCGGGAGGGACTCCCGCGCGGTTGCGGGAGGGTGGCGCGCGAAGCCCGCGCGCGCGACTTCTTCGCGCGCGGGGTTTCGCGTGTTCATCGCGATCCGGGCTTTCGTTTCGTGTTTTCGTTCAAAAGCAAAACCAATCCAAGAAATCCAAAAACAGTTTATACAGTTTCAAATCTAAAATTGTTTTTCAAAATTAAATTTTATAAAAACCAATTTTCAGAAACTTTCAGGAAAAAATACAGTTTCGTAATTCAGGCTTTCTAAAACAATTACAAATACTCAATCGCATCAAGCCTAAGAATTTTTACCAAATTCAGTATAATTGAGACGAATCAGAAACACGATTAACAAGGTGGCTCTGATACCACTTGTTGGAAAACACGAATCAGAAAGCAGCGGAATTTAAAAATTTTTCCCAACAAAAGGACCTTGAACTCGCAATCGTGTAACCAAATTCGTAAAGATAGAAAACTTACTTTTCTTTTATTCTTTCTTGAAGCGTTTCAAGCCACCCAAGAACGCTCTTCACGCGGCTTGATCCCCTCTCCTTGGTAAAGCTCGAATCTTCAAACTTCTAACTTGAAGTCTCTAGAGAAAGTCCACCAACTTGATCACAATCTAACTAGTAAGGATGCTAGTTCTCTAGTTAGTGTTTAGGCTTAACCTAGGGTTTAATTTAATCTTGGAGAAAGGAAGGTGTTCAACACATGAACCAAGAATTGTCAATTAGCTCTAAAGGGGAGCATGAGCTCCCCTATATATAGGAAAGGGGAGGGGCGGCCGAACCTAGTCCTAATGGACAAAGGATTTGGTCCCTCTCTCTCCTATTACTTGATCATCAAGTATTTTCCAACTTTGACTTTGAATTCTATTTCAAGTCAACTTTTAAGAGAGCTAAAAACATCCAAACTATTTTTGGATAATTTTATACTTTATTTATTATAAAATAAATAACTTATTTTATCTAATTAATTAATTCATAATTAATTAACTAGATTATTTTCTCCAAAATTAGACTTTCTTTTTAATTCAAAATTAAACCAAAGTCTATTAAATAATTAACTAAATTAATCATTTAATATATATATATATAAATTCACGTGTGTGACACGTGTCACAAGGACACGTGTCACTCACGTGACCCACACGTGTGGCTTCACACGTGTGGAACTCTCTAGGCTCGATTAACTCGTTTAATCATTTTCAAGCCTCAACTCATGTAACCAAGTTGTTGTGTGTGACCCTCTAGGTTCTCAATTCAATTAGCAGTGACCCTAATTAATTAATTCACTAATTAATTAATCAGTCCACAGATTAAACGACCATAGTCTAGCAACAGGTGTTTAACCCCTAGCTGAATTGGAATGTTCGGATTTGACAGAACCTTTAAGTCATTGATTCATGTGAGATACAATCCTCCTACTTACTATCACTCAACCAAGATCTAGGGTAAGGGAATAATTAGAACCCTAATAATCCGGTCTTAAAGCTAAGTGCATTTCATATCCATTTGATCTCAATCCAAGAAACCCTTTTCTTGATGTCTTGATCTACTGCCTTGGCCAAGGACTCCATATGGCATATGAATGACTTACACAATAAGAGATCACCTTGCAAATGCAAGTGTAGGTCCTTTCTTGATTCTCATTCACTTTCATGAATCACTTGTGCAGCCCCAGCATAAGCCTTGAATCAGTTGTCTAAGGCGACACCCTTTAAAGCTTATACCTAAGACTACAGAGTTAACTCATAAAGTGAGAAGGAACCTCAAGTCTAAGGATCAATTAATCACATCAATGACTCGTGAGATATTTCCTAATCTGGAAGTTTCCATTTCCTGAAATAGAAACTTCCTTTCCCATTCAGGAATGTTCTCACACGGGGCACCTCAGTGAACTTACTTATTAAAGTAAGCACCCTCATGTATCACGCACGTATCAACTATACACTTTGCACCTCCATGAAACAAGGTGGTCCTTCTTAAGGGCGTGATCCCACAAGCAAGCCTTAGAGGAGTCAAGTTGACACTCCCACTGTCTGTAGGACTCATCGGCTTGGAGTATTTTACTAATCATGACTTATGTGATATAGGGTTCGTTTCATGAACCATTTCACCTAAATGGTAGAGTCCTAAGGTCATCAGGATTAGGGGAGTTCTCATACATGCACAGCTAAAGTAAACGCATACCAAACAAGAGCATATAAAGAAGTGTTGCCTCAATTCGTTATTTTATTCAAAGATTGTCTGTGATTACAATAAGGAAAAGCACAAAGCGGATATACAATCGGCTTTCTAGGGCACTATTCCTAACAGAAGTCTCTAGAGATAGTCCACCAACTTGATCACAATCTAACTAGTAAGGATGTTAGTTCTCTAGTTAGTGTTTAGGCTTAACCTAGGGTTTTATTTATCTTGGAGAAAGTAAGGTGTTCAACACATGAACCAAAAGAATTGCCTATTAGCTCTAAAGGGGAGCTAGAGCTCCCCTATATATAGGTAAGGGGGAGGGACGTCGAACCCAATCCTTGTTGGGCAAGGATTTGGTCCCTCTCTCTCCTATTACTTGATCATCAAGTATTTTCCAACTTTGACTTTGAATTCTAATTCAAATCAACTTTAGGAGAGCTAAAAATATCCAAACTATTTTTGGATTATTTTATACTTTATTTATTTAAAATAAATAACTTATTTTATCTAATTAATTAATTCATAATTAATTAACTAGATTATTTTTCTCCAAAATAAGACTTTCTTTTTAATTCAAAATTAAACCAAAGTCTATTAAATAATTAACACATTTAATTATTTAATACATATATACAATATATATATTCACACGTGTGGGACACGTGTCACAATTAGGGATGTTCACGAACCGAGCCGGTTCGCGAGCTGATCGAGCCGAGCTGGTTAAGGTTCGAATTCGAATTCGAAAAGTTCGAACCGAGGTCGAACCGAGCCAATATTCGAACCGAACTCGAACTCGAACCCGAACCTTTTTACTCTTGTTCGTGGCTCGCGAGCCGGTTCGCGAGCCGACCTATTATATTTAAAAAATATATTATATATATATTTATATGTGTCTATATATATATATATATACACACACATATATATGAATATATATATACATATATATATATACATAATATTTTATTTTTTATTTATTTTTAATTATATCTTGGGTTCGAACTCGAGACCGAGCCGAACCCGAACCGAACCGAACTCGAACCATTGGACGAACCGAACTTCGAATCAAAAAAATAGGGTTCGTCGAACTCGAACTCGAGCCCGAACCGAACAAAATAAGTTCGAGCCGAACCTCGAGCCAGAAAAAAACAGCAAAGTTCGGTTCGGTTCGGTTCGTATACATCCCTAGTCACAATGACACGTGTGACTCACGTGAGCCACACGTGTGGTTTCACACGTGTGGAACCCTTTTGGCTCGATTAACTCGTTTAATCATTTTAAAGCCTCAACTCATGTAACCAAGTTGTTATGTGTGACCCTCTAGGTTCTCAATTCAATTAGCAGTGACCCTAATTAATTAATTCAATAATTAATTAATCAGTCCACAGATTAAACGACCATAGTCTAGCAACAGGTGTTTAACCCCTAGCTAAATTGGAATGTTCAGACTCGACAAAACCTTTAAGTCATTGATTAATGTGAGATACAATCCTCCTACTCACTATCTCTCAACCAAGATCTAGGGCAAGGGAATAATCAGAACCCTAATAATCTGGTCTTAAAGCTAAGTGCATTTCATATCCATTTGATCTCAATCCAAGAAACCCTTTTCTTGATGTCTTGATCTACTGCCTTGGCCAAGGACTCCATATGGCATATGAATGACTTACACAATAAGAGATCACCTTGCAAATGTAAGTGTAGGTCCTTTCTTGATTCTCATTCACTTTCATGAATCACTTGTGCAGCCCCAGCATAAGCCTTGAATCAGTTGTCTATGGCGACACCCTTTAAAGCTTATACCTAAGACTACAGAGTTAACTCATAAAGTGACAAGGAACCTCAAGTCTAAGGATCAATTAATCACATCAATGACTCGTGAGATATTTCCTAATCTGGAAGTTTCCATTTCCTGAAATAGAAACTTCCTTTCCCATTTAGGAATCTTCTCACACGGGGCACCTCAGTGAACTTACTTATTAAAGTAAGCACCCTCATGTATCACGCACGTATCAACTACACACTTTGCACCTACATGAAACAAGGTGGTCCTTCTTAAGGGAGTGATCCCACAAGCAAGCCTTAGAGGAGTCAGGTTGACACTCCCACTGTCGGTAGGACTCATCGGCTTGGAGTATTTTACTAATCATGACTTATGTGATGTAGGGCTCGTTTCATGAACCATTTCACCTAAATGGTAGAGTCCTAAAGTTATCAGGATTATGGGAGTTTTTATACATGCACAGATAAAGTAATCGCATACCAAATAAGAGCATATAAAGAAGTGTTGCCTTAATTCGTTATATTATTCAAAGATTGTCTGTGATTACAATAAGAAAAAGCGCAAAGCGGATATACAATCGGCTTTCTAGGGTACTATTCCTAACAATCTCCCACTTGCCCGTCAAAGCCATTCTAAAGCTACTCTAAGACCCATCTTCTGAAGATGTCCTTGGAAAGCTTCTCGACTAAGGGGTTTAGTAAGTGGATCTGCCACGTTCTCTGCTGATGCGACCCTCTCAATTTGCACATCTCCTCTTTTGATAATATCACGGATTAGGTGATACTTTCTCATAATGTGCTTGGTCCGTTGGTGAGATCTTGGTTCTCTTGCTTGAGCAACCGCCCCAGTGTTGTCACAAAACACAGTAATGGGGTCTTTCATGCTAGGAACAACATTTAACTCTTGAATGAAGTTTCTAATCCAAACACCTTCCTTAGCTGCATCATTTGCAGCCAAGTATTCGGCCTTAGTGGTCGAATCTGCAGTTTTGGTTTGCTTGGAACTCTTCCAACTCACTGCTCCGCCGTTTAGGCAGAAAATGTATCCTGACATTGACTTAAAATCATCTAAGTCAGATGCAAAGCTTGCATCGCAGTATCCTTCGACAGTTAGATCTTTCTGACCTCCATAAACTAAGAATAAATCGTTAGTACTTTTCAAGTACTTAAGAATATTCTTCACGGCAGCCCAGTGACAATCTCCAGGGTCAGATTGGAAACGACTTGTTACACTAAGTGCATAAGCCACATCCGATCGAGTACATAACATTGCATACATTATGCTACCTATTGCTGATGCATAAGGTGTATGAGTCATTCTTTCCTTCTCAAGGTTAGTCTTAGGACACATCTTCTTTGAAAGACATGTTCCTACACTCATAGGAAGGTTCTTAACCTTTGCTGACTCTATATTGAATCTCTTCAATACTTTGTCATTGTACATCGACTGTGATAGTCCTATTAACCTTCTAGATCTATCTCGATAGATTTTAATTCCAAGGATATAGGACGCATCACCTAGATCTTTCATCTCGAATTGGTTCGATAACCATAACTTAGTCACTTTCATGTCATCCTTCGAATTCCCAATAAGGAGGATGTCATCAACATAAAGTACTAAGAATTGCATTGAGGTCTCCAATTCCTTTCTATACACACAGGATTCATTCGAAATTTGAATAAAGCCAAATGCTTTGACTGATTGATCAAATCGAATATTCCAATTCCTAGAAGCCTGTTTTAATCCATAGATTGATCTTTGGAGTTTGCAAACCTTTTGCTCACTCCCACTGAATGTGAAACCTATGGGATGTTCCATATAAATGTCTTTATCAATGTCACCTTTGAGAAAGGCAGTTTTCACATCCATTTGCCATATCTCATAGTCATAATATGCAGCAATGGCAAGCATGATCCGCATAGACTTTTGCATTGCAACTGGCGAAAAGGTTTCATCAAAGTCCACGTCGGGTCTTTGAGTGAACCCTTTTGCAACCAGTCTTGCTTTGTAGGCTGCAATGCTTCCATCAACTCCAAGCTTTCTTTTAAAGATCCATTTGCAACCTATGGGTTTGACCCCATCAGGCAAATCTACCAAGGTCCAAACTTGGTTGGAGTTCATGGAATCCATTTCAGATTTCATGGCTTCTATCCACTGTTCAGAGTCAGAATCTGAAAGTGCCTCCTCATATGTTAAAGGATCATTATCCTTTTGAGAGATTTCATGGAAGAATCCATACCATCTCTCCGGTTGTCTAGGAGTGCGTTCAGAACGCCTTAGAGGAGGGTTTTCGTGTGTATCGAAATTCGTGATTGGTTGTAGTTGATCAAAGTGGGACGTTTCTTCAGTGGGTGGCGTGGGTTCACTTTGTACTTCTTTTAATTTGATGATCTTGCCTTTCCTTTCTATAAGGAACGGTTCCTCCAGAAAAGTAGCATTTCTGGAAACAAACACCTTTTGCTCAGATTGATCATAGAAGTAGTATCCTATGGATTCTTTAGGATAACCTACAAAGTAGCATAAGTTTGAACGAGATTCTAACTTTTCTCCCACTGTCCTCTTCATGTAAGCAGGAACCCCAAATTCTGAAGTAAGAATAACTAGGGATTTTGCCATGCCACATTTCATAGGGCGTTTTAGGGACTGACTTAGAGGGAACTAGATTCAAAATCTTTGCTGCACTTTCTAGGGCATAACCCCAGAAAGAAGGTGGTAAGTCAGTGAAACTCATCATGGAACGAACCATATCGAGTAGGGTTCGATTTCTTCTCTCAGAAACTCCATTAAGCTGAGGAGTTCCCGGAGGGGTCCACTGAGAGATAATCTCATTATCTTTGAGATGACTAAGGAATTCTTCACTAAGATACTCGCCTCCTCGATCAGATCGAAGTGCTTTGATCTTGTGACCAGTTTGGTTCTCAACCTCCTTTCAAAATTCCAAGAATTTCTCAAAAGCTTCAGATTTATACTTCATTAAGTATACATAACCATATCGACTAAATTCATCGGTAAAGGTTATGAAATACTGATGATTGTTTCTAGTGCTTACACTAAGCGGTCCACAAACATCAGAATGGATCAAATCCAAAACCTTAGAGGCACGTTCCACAGTCCCTTTAAAAGGGACTTTGGACATTTTTCCTTTGAGACAGGATTCGCAAGAAGTCAACTTTTTGAGATCATTTTCAGAGAATGATCCTAAAGTGTTTATCTTGCTAATTCTGCTCTTGGAAATGTGTCCTAATCTAGCGTGCCATAAGGGAGCTGAAACTTTGTCATCTCTCTTACGCTTCGTTTCTCGTTGTATATTCATAATATTGATATTTTGAGTTAGATAAAGTCCATTACTCAGAGTACCGATGTGAACGGAAGAGTTGTTCCGTTTGATAAAGTATTTACCATTCTTAATATAAGTTTCATAACCTTCACAATCTAATATTGGAACTGAAATTATATTACGAATAATGCTCGGTACATAAATGACTTTATTTAAGACTAACTCAAAACTACTTAAATCTAATCTAATTGTGCCTAAAGCTCGAGCTTCAACATTTGAGCCATCGCCGATCTTCAAGACACATTCTCCTTCTTTGAGTTGTTGAACATCACTTAGCATGTGTACATCATTACAGATATGAGTTCCATAACCGGTAACAAGTACCCAAGAACTAGAATTAATAGAAAGATTTATTTCAACGAGAAAAATACCTTTCTTTAGAGTAGTCTTGTACTCTGGGCAGTTTCTCCTCCAATGTCCCGCTTTGCCACAATGGAAGCAAACATCCTCTTTCTGATCATGCTTCTTCTTTTGGGCCTTCCCCTTCGAAACGCTACCAGTGGGCCTAAGGGGTTTCTTCTTCTTCTTTTGGGCTTTCTTACCCTTACCTTTAGAAGGCCCAGAAGAGGAAGATGGAGCATTCACCATCAAGACCTTATTGTCCTTCTTGATCGTGCTTTCAGCAGTCACAAGCTGACTATTCAGCTCAGCTACAATAGCACCAGCATGATTCATATTGAAGTTAAGGACAAAAGGGTTGAATGATGGTGGGAGCGAAGCTAGCAACAAATCCACTGAAAGCTCCTCTTTCAGTGGCATGTCCATGGAAGCAAGTTTCTCAGTAAGGGCGAGAAACTTGAGTCCATACTCATGGACACTTGAACCTTCCCTCATTCTCAAGTGGAACAATTCCTTTGAATGTTATACCTTGTAACACGTTCATGAGGGCGGTAAAGTTGCTCTAAGTGGTCGTAAATCTCCCAAGTGAATTCCATGGCCTCATGTTGCCTTTGCAAGTCCGGAGACATGTTAGCCAACATAAGGCAACGGGCTTGGAGATTATCATCCTTCCACTTCTGGATCGCGTCCCGCTCGGCCCGAGTGGGAGCCTCCCCTTCGGGACTAGGCTCCCCTTCGAAGAGAACATAAGTTCTCTTCTTAGAATCTAAAATGATTTTTAGATTCCTCAGCCAATCAGAATAGTTGGGACCAGTCAACTTGTTTGACTCGAGGATCGATACAAGAGGGTTTTTGTTTGCCATTTCAAAAAATGTAGAGAATCACAGAATCTACGACCTAAATGGTAAAACAGAGAACTAGTGAGCATGCTGAATTATAACGATATACAAAAGATAAGGTCTTTAATCTAATGTAGCTCCCACGGTTTTTCAAAGATCTAGAATTCCCAAAGATCTAAGAGGAACACGTTTCCCAATGGGTACTAAGATCCTAGGCATTTTACCTCGAACCCACGACTCGCGGACATTCTAAGTAAGAACCCTAGGTAGGTACGACTTACCAATTCTAACACCTTTAGAACTCTTAGTAATTGTTTTTACATCACCTATCTTTCAATATGGACCCACGACTCGTGCGACATCCATATTTACTTAGGCGTTAAGCTAGACCCATCAATCATAAGATCATGACCAAAACTTAGTTTGAACGACCCACGACTCGCGGACATCGCCCTTGCCAAAATTGATCATGAAATATTGATCATTAAAATGATCAATTAGGTAACTAAGAACTAATAAGCTCCACTAGCTATCCCACGACTCTCGGACAATAACTAGCTTCACTTACTAAACTTAAAACCTATTGATGGAGTGCTAGGAATTTAATTCAAAATTTGCATCTCGAATTAAACACCTAGTTGTTCGAAATTAGCTTAATATTAAATGGGAATTTTCGAATTAACCGGAGAGTTGTCCGGTTCGACCTCACCAACATATACGTTATCCAATTTTATTAGTCTTGATTAATGCAAGTACACTTAAATGCGTTTCAAACAAGCACATAATCAGATAACATGTCCTAGCATGATACTAACATGTAATGATCATGGGTTCTACCTATCTTATGCGTGATATGTGGGAGCCACTCCACAATCACAAGTTCTAACATACATGCCACATAAACAGTTTAAATCACATAAGGAAAAGCGATAACAAAATACGAGCCCTATCTCTATTACATTTTTACAATTGAGATTCCCCTCCCTAACATTTTGAGGGGTCTTCACTTATGGCCTCCTTGTCACTTGAATGTGGTCCATCTTACTCCATGGGTGCATTGTCTCCAAAATGAAAATAAAACCTCACCACCTATCTCTACTCTCAAATTACAATAAAAAGAAAAAGACATAAAGTAATAAGGCTCAATCTTCATATTGGTCTTAGACAATTACATGGGGCATACCCCGGCCTCAAAAACAGTAATATGGAAAGCCACATAATAAATCACATAACAGTACGCACATAAGTGAGGCTCCAACCTCAATTGAAAAACACAACTATAGGGCTCCAACCCCAATTTAAACCATCCATGTGCATAAATTAAAACCATTCATAGATCTAAACCCATGATCTCCTAACATGCTTTTGCAAGAATTTAAATTTAACCAATAAATTAAAATTCTCGCTTTAAGCTCTAATAGCTTAAAACACGACTTAGATGCAATTCTTGTTCAAGAGCCTTTTCAATAATACCCGAAAGACATTAAACTAATAAAATTCCAATTAATTTCTGAAAATTAATTATTTTATTCTTTCAATATTTTCAAAAAATAAAGATTATAATTTTTCCAAAATTTAAATCGATCAATTTCTCAAAAATCCCAATTTAATCAAAATTTTAAAATAATTTTATTTTAGCAAAACTGATTTTAAAAGATAAAATTAAAATAAAATTAAATCGGGATTTTACGGACCGAAAACACGAAAAACACGAAACACGAAAATGAGCCCGAAAAGGGCCTAGCCGCGCGAGGCACCGCCACGCAGCAGCGCGCGCAGATGCGCGCCAGCAGCGCGCACAGCGTGCGGTAGTTGCCGCCCGCGTGCGTGAGCTGGGCGCGCATCGTGCGCGCGTAGCAGCGCCCGCCGCGACTAGGCGGGCTGGGCAGGCGTCCCGCGCGGTTGCGGGACGGGCTGGGTAGCGCGCCCGGGACGGCTCCCGTGCGGTTGCGGGAGGAACTGGGCGGCAGCGACGGGCCTGGGCGTGCGACGTGCTAGCACGCCTGGGCTCGTCCTTTTCGTGTTCCGTTTCGTGTCCAGGTTTCTCAAAACAAATCCAATCCAAAATTTAAAATTCGATTTAAATAAATTTCAACTAAAACGATTTTCAAAAACACGATTTGAGAAAACAGTTTTAGAAATTCAGGAAAAATTACAGTTTCGTATCTCAGGATTTCTAAAAGAACTCAAGAATACCTAATTCGCATCTAAGCCTAAGAATTTCTACCAAATTCAGAATAATTGAGACGAATCAGAAACACGATTTACGAGGTGGCTCTAATACCACTTGTTGGAAAACAAAATCAGAAAAGCAGCAAAAATTTAAAAAATTTCCAACAAAAGGATCGAATACTCGCAATCGTGTATCCAAATTCGTAGAGTTAAGAAAACTTACTTTTCTTTTATTCTTTCTTGAAGCATTTCAAGCCACCCAAGAACGCTCTTCTCGCGGCTTGATCCCCTCTCCTTGGTAAAGCTCGAATCTTCAAACTTCTAACTTGAAGTCTCTTGAGATAGTCCACCAACTTGATCACAATCTGACTAGTAAGGATGTTAGTTCTCTAGTTAGTGTTTAGGCTTAACCTAGGGTTTTATTTATCTTGGAGAAAGTAAGGTGTTCAACACATGAACCAAAAGAATTGCCTATTAGCTCTAAAGGGGAGCTAGAGCTCCCCTATATATAGGTAAGGGGGAGGGACGCCGAACCCAATCCTTGTTGGGCAAGGATTTGGTCCCTCTCTCTCCTATTACTTGATCATCAAGTATTTTCCAACTTTGACTTTGAATTCTAATTCAAATCAACTTTAGGAGAGCTAAAAATATCCAAACTATTTTTGGATTATTTTATACTTTATTTATTTAAAATAAATAACTTATTTTATCTAATTAATTAATTCATAATTAATTAACTAGATTATTTTTCTCCAAAATAAGACTTTCTTTTTAATTCAAAATTAAACCAAAGTCTATTAAATAATTAACACATTTAATTATTTAATACATATATACAATATATATATTCACACGTGTGGGACACGTGTCACTCACGTGAGCCACACGTGTGGTTTCACACGTGTGGAACCCTTTTAGCTCGATTAACTCGTTTAATCATTTTAAAGCCTCAACTCATGTAACCAAGTTGTTGTGTGTGACCCTCTAGGTTCTTAATTCAATTAGCAGTGACCCTAATTAATTAATTCAATAATTAATTAATCAGTCCACAGATTAAACGACCATAGTCTAGCAACAGGTGTTTAACCCCTAGCTGAATTGGAATGTTCAGACTCGACAGAACCTTTAAGTCATTGATTAATGTGAGATACAATCCTCCTACTCACTATCTCTCAACCAAGATCTAGGGTAAGGGAATAATCAGAACCCTAATAATCTGGTCTTAAAGCTAAGTGCATTTCATATCCATTTGATCTCAATCCAAGAAACCCTTTTCTTGATGTCTTGATCTACTGCCTTGGCCTAGGACTCCATATGGCATATGAATGACTTACACAATAAGAGATCACCTTGCAAATGCAAGTGTAGGTCCTTTCTTGATTCTCATTCACTTTCATGAATCACTTGTGCAGCCCCAGCATAAGCCTTGAATCAGTTGTCTATGGCGACACCCTTTAAAGCTTATACCTAAGACTACAGAGTTAACTCATAAAGTGACAAGGAACCTCAAGTCTAAGGATCAATTAATCACATCAATGACTCGTGAGATATTTCCTAATCTGAAAGTTTCCATTTCCTGAAATAGAAACTTCCTTTCCCATTTAGGAATCTTCTCACACGGGGCACCTCAGTGAACTTACTTATTAAAGTAAGCACCCTCATGTATCACGCACGTATCAACTATACACTTTGCACCACGCACGTATCAACTATACACTTTGCACCTACATGAAACAAGGTGGTCCTTCTTAAGGGCGTGATCCCACAAGCAAGCCTTGGAGGAGTCAGGTTGACACTCCCACTGTCGGTAGGACTCATCGGCTTGGAGTATTTTACTAATCATGACTTATGTGATATAGGGCTCGTTTCATGAACCATTTCACCTAAATGGTAGAGTCCTAAAGTCATCAGGATTAGGGGAGTTCTTATACATGCACAGATAAAGTAATCGCATACAAAACAAGAGCATATAAAGAAGTGTTGCCTTAATTCGTTATATTATTCAAAGATTGTCTGTGATTACAATAAGGAAAAGCACAAAGCGGATATACAATCGGCTTTCTAGGGCACTATTCCTAACACACTCATGGTTCACCGGACAATTATATAAATTCAAAGAATTTAAATTGCCTTATAATTCTGATGCTCCATAATCTAGACGTTTGCTTAAGATCATAAATCGATCTATTAAGCTTGCATTATATGCACCTGATTTCTGGCTGCGAAGCCTTCAGGTTGTGCCATATAGCTCTTCTTCTTGAAGGTGCCCATTCAAGAACATAGTCTTTATATCCATTTGTCAAATCTCATAAGTAAATGAGATAAAATGGAGAGGATAATGGACTTAAGCCTTGCTATAGGCGAGAAGATCTCATAAATGATTTCTTCTTTCTGGGTAAAACCCTTTGCCATAAGCTTTGCTCTAAAGTCTCTACTTTTCGTCCATTTCTCCTTTTATTTTCTTGTAGAACCCAATTGCATCTAATGGGTTTAATGCCTTCAGGCGCCTCCACAAGCTCAAGACTTTGTTAGAAAACAGAGATTCTAAATATGATTCAATGGCTTTTGACCAAACGGTCAGCGTCTATATCATCCACAGCTTTATTACACGTGACAGGATCAGATACGTTAGATTCAACCACTTGGGTTAATCTTAGGTATCTTGTCAGGTATCCTGACAATCCTCCCACTACAATAATGTTCTCGTGTACACGTCTCTACATCACATGTTGTATTTGGTACATCACATGTATCTAATACATTTTCAGTTATTACGGGTTTATGGAAATCAGTATCTAATACTGTTATTTCCTTTAACACTACTTTGCTTCCACCCTTTGTGGTTATCTATGTAATTATCTTTGAAATATTCACAAACATCTTTTGTGATTTCTCAAATTACAAAATATACCACATTTCATTCTTCTAGGATAACCTTAGAACAAGTAAACCTTTGTTCTTTATTCTAACTTGTCAGGATCCATCCTTAACTCGTGGACCAGGCTACCTCAAATCAGAAGATAAGAGATACAGGGTTTTCACCCCAGCTATAGATCCATCAGTGTTTTAGTAACTGACTTAGATAGAACTAGGTTTAATGTGTTTGTTATTTTGAGCGCAAGACCCCAAAACGAACTTCGTAGGGTAGCATGACTCTTCATGAATCTTACCATCATTATCAGGGTTCTATTTCTCCTTTCTGCAATACATCCTTGCTAAGAAGTATCTCATACAGATAGTTGAGATCTAATCTCATTTGAGAAATTCTATTTAACTCTGAACATAGATACTTATCACTACTTCGATCTAATCGAAGTGCCTTGATATGTTTTCTAATTTGACTCTTTGACTTTGGTCTTATATTCCTTGAACTCTTCAAAAATACAGACTTAAGTCTCATCAAATAAACATATTTGTATGTAGAGTAATCATTCAAATGAATGATGAAGTATGCAAAAACTTTCTCTTGCTTGAACATTCATAGGATCACATATCCGTATGAACTGCCACAAGCAACTTCATGGCTTAAGTACCCATGTCTCAAAAAGGTTTCTTGGTCATTATAACTTTCTAAATAGGATTCGCAGATTGACACTATTTTCAAATTAATAGGACTCAACAATCAGTCTTTGGATCCTATTCAGATTCAATTGACCAATAGATAGGTGCCACGTAGAAGTTTTTCCTCTTAGAAGGTAAGTCAAACTTCTTAATGTTAAACTTAAAATAGGTTTTACATTGAGGTATAAAAGACCATCTTTTATTGTGCCAGAGCAAATAAACCTTTTATTTTGTTTAATGGTAAACTTTTGTTCAAAATAAATAGTTAGACCATTAATTATCAAATAACTTACAGAATACAAATTTCTGTATATATGGCACGTATAATATTAAAACCCTATTGTCAAAATACGACTTTATAGTCCTTACTGCTAATACAATTACACTTGTATTATCCCCGAGCAGTATTTGTGTGTTAGCCGTTTTTTAAAGTTCCTGGTTAGTTTGAATCTTCGCAATGAATTGCAAATATGATTAGTTGAGCTCGAATCCACACACCAGGATTTTGGTGAATTTCCAACTAAACATACTTTCAACGAGTAAGATATCTTCATATCTTATCTAAACGGCGTAGCAAACAGACAAACTAAGTATTTTAAACAATTTCTTTTCCAATACTCGTTACTACCAAAATAGAAAACACTTTTCCATTGTCAGATTTGACTTTCTATTTCTGAACCTTAGATTGAGAACTTTTCTTTTTTCTTTCTTTCATTTACTAGCTTTTGAGGCCGTGGATATTGATGTCTGATTTAAGAGAACTTTTCCCTGAGTCTATATCACCATTTTCTGCCATATTGACGTCGTTCATTGGTTCAGGCTAGGTTAAAAAAAAATTATTTAAAATTAATCCTGAACAATCAAACGACTTAAGCAGAGAGTATAGGATTATATCTTATCTGTTAAGATTACCTCTTCAAGCACAGAGACTTTCAATCTCGTTCAGATTAGCTATCATATTCATAATATGATTCTGAAACAGTGATCCTTCAAACATCTTTAACTGACAACCGTTTTCATGGATCGTACGTTCGTACGACTCTATCTTCAACACATGTTCTTATCAGTGGGCATCTCATGCATCTGACGTTCAAGAACATCTAAAACAGATGTCAGGATATAAGACTAGCCAAATCATCACACTTGATCCATCTGGGATAAGCGTCTTTCTAATCCTGACGGGTTGTGGTTTCCGAAATTTTCGGATAAGGTTCAGTAAGTACGTAAACTTTCGTGTCTTAACACGATGTCAAGATTCATTTCCTAGTCAGCATAGTTGAACCCTTACTAGCCTATTTCCTTCTAGACAAATAGTTTGGAGTGGGCTAAGAGAGATCGTAATTGTAAAACTGAAATAAATAAATAAAAACAAGTTATGATTATGTATTTCACTTTCTTCTGCGTCTAACCAATAAACGAAATCCACGTAAGCGTTTTGATTTACGCAATGGTGACTTAACTAACTGCAGTTGACTCCCCGGAGGCGAGGTCGAAAACTGCTTAGAAAAGCAAGAACTATTTTTAATTAACATGTCATCTAGGTAACTCTTACCAAACAATGTTAATTCACCACGTTACCCTTGGCCTCTAAGTAAATGTAACAGAGCGCCGAATGGAGGTTAATACATTACTTAGTCAAGTGTGCACCATTACCTAGAAGTCCGTACGAGTAGGTCAAGACACCCCACGGAGGCGTGGTCGAGCTGACTTTCCCGTATTTCATTCTATCCGTAGAAGTCTAATCATGTATACCGTGAATATATACCCGCCGAAGGGAGTAGTACATATTCACTATACTATAGACCGGTAATGGAGGCCGTAAGAATCCAACTCTTTTCATCTCGCTCTCACTTGAATTTTAAAAAGATGTGGATTATCTTTTTATTATTTAATAATCACTTTTGGCGTCTTATTGTTGGAAGTAATTAATCTAATTAATACGCTCCCATTAGGATTACTAAATCATATTTAAAGTCCCAATAATATTTTAAGGCAATTTAATAACTATTTATTAATTAGGCCGAAAAATATTAGTCCAATTATGCATCGCGTCTAATCTCTATTAAACAATATTATTTAATCACATTAAATAAAATATACATAATTGTAAATAACATAATATCTCATATTATCATGATCATGCCATAAAACAATTAAGCATGCTTTCATATAATTATCACATAATTATCATGCTTAAAATAAATGGCATAAAGTAAACATGTTATAAATAAATTATCTCATAATTTAAATCATGTTTACTGATTCGGTAATTAACCAGGAAGATTATTGAAATCGATTCCCAGAAAATTACCATTCCACGCAAATTCCCAAGAAACACTAGAGGGGTCACAAACGGTCCCACTTAAAAACCAGCCTCCTTTGACAGAATTTACGTGCACAGTAGCAAATTTAAAATTATGCATCGCATGCATCATATCAATGCATGTATATATCTAGAGCATGACTCTGATACCAGTTGTTGGGAGGTGGGCCCAGAACAGTAGCGGTTCAGGACTACATTTTAAAATTTTTTATTATAATACAAGTATTAAAATATTTCTAAAATATTTTAATACAATAGCGGAAGACTAGCCGGATCTACTCAAGTATATACATGCAATTGATAATAAATTTTAAATCACTTAAGCAGATAAATATCTAACATGCAATTAACACTTAAGAGCATATAATTTATCATGCTTAAAATAAAATAACTGTAAAATATTACTGTACTGCAAATATGGCTATATAACGGCATTTTTCCAGCTCCATTCCCACTCGTGAAACCGGCAGAGCTTCCCTGTAATAACCCCAGAGAAACCCTCAGAGTGTAGGCTCTAAAAGTATTTCTCTAAATACTTAGACAAAATAAACTTTAAACTAGAAAACCCTTTTCAGGGTTTAATCTCCCAAAATTAGGCGTTTTATATATAAACACCTAATTAAAATCAATTCCAAAATAAATCGGAATTAACTAGGAGAAAATGTGACTTGATTTCAAAGCCAAAAATTAGCCAAAATCATCCCAAAAATGTTATGAGAAATAAGGGAGGGGATCAGCCTATTTATATGCATAAAACGGAGGGTATTTCGATCATTTTAGGCACAAAATGAAGGGTAATTTGGTCATTTTGCCATACCATGTACAAACCGTGTCTACTCCGGCCAATCAAATTATGCCACGTTGTAGAACTCTCCGCCGCGGACACAACGCCACCAACCACACGTCGACATGTGTCTCCACGCGCCGTCACGCGCCACCATAAGGTGGTCAAGTGGTTGGCGCTTGTGATTACACGCAAAGCCACCAGATTTTGACACGTGGCCGGGTCGGTCCAAACCGGACCCAGCTTGGCTGATCCTATCCGCGACCCTACCCTTTTTACCCGATTCGAAACCGATTTGACCGACCCGTTGACCCGCCAGCCCAGATCGCATCCGGACCGTCCGCCGCGAAGACGCGGCGCGATCTGCACCGTAGGCGTGGCACGCCACGCGGCGCTACGTTAGCGCCAACTGGGGTCCAACCCGCTGATGTGGCATGACACGTCAGGTGCCACGTCACCTCTTTTTTTGTGTGTGAAAAATTTTATTTTCTCCAAAATAAAATTTCGGGCATTTCCAATTCTTTGGAACTTGATTTATTTTCTTAAAATAAATCCCTTGGCTATTTTCAAACACTTTGTAAATTCATTTTTCTTTCTCCTTTTAATATTTTCTCTTCGGGTTTTCAATTTGGGGCTTGCAGGGGGACCTGCAGGACTAATTAATTTTAGCTCCAAACGAGTTAATATATTATCATCCCATGATAATAATTAATTACCGTTTAACAATATTTAATTTCACTAAACAAATATTGTTGCACTCTAAAATTAATTAAATTATTCACGAATTTCTCGATCTAGAATAATTTTGCATTTTACTCCTCCGTGTAGATATCCATGAAAAATATATTGTAACTACTATATTTTATTTTTCATCTCTAATTTGAAATTTATTGATTCGTTTTAAGTTCAAATTCTCTGTATGTGAAACACATTGAACATACAACTTCGGTGACGTATCATGCGAAGTGCTTTGGCCAAAGTCTTAATTCGAACTTTTGCAAATCTATTTCAGGGATATCTTTTACCTTCCAACAAGGACACAGATTCCTCGATCAATATAACTCTTTAGCATTTTTCATGTTGTCACCGAACGTACAAAGTATTTTGGCCACCCGTTACCAAGACCTCACTTCGAGTATATTACAGTGACTAACACTATATGCCTAAAGCCGAAACATTATCAGGATTAAGAGTACAATGCTTCCTAAGATTTTATTCATTTTAGATAGCAGTATAAAATAAATAATATCAGTGGTCCAGTTCGATGTTTCTAATCCTATTGAAAATCATCAACGTGTTATAATTGGAATCACCATTCCCTATGACGAAAGACTAATCATCTTATATAACCACGTTATAGTCTTGATAAGAACATATTCTTATCTTACCGACTAGGACTTTAATGACACGCGATTTCGGTATTCAAAGTTTTTTCCTATGAAACACATTTCATATAAGAATACCATCACACGCCATTAATTATCAATATGTAAAATACTCATAACTTGCTGTAAATTCAGTTTAATTAATTCAACAAATTGAATTTTCAGGGTACTATTCCCAACAAATTACTTACCTCGACTTAACAGCTTCTAGGTATCCTAAGTGTCTCATGAGTATGGCCCTAATCTCGATCGATTGAATCTCGAAAATCGTGCCCAAAATCCTTAATCTGTTCTACGATAAGCCACTTGAGGCGCGGCCTTCGTTCCACAAAAATGAGGATTCTTATTCTCATTGATAGGCATGGTATTTATAGTTTAGGTTAACATAACATGATTTAGGGTTATCAATCTTAGTGGAACTCTCCACTCCCCCACAACTCTCGGTTAATAATAACCGTATATATTAATATCTTTTATTATCATAATAAGAAATTAAAAGATAAATAAAATTTTAAATAATAGAGGTGAATAAATAAATAAAAATTACGGGGTATTATAATAAACAAACCACCTCTTCTACGCAATATAGAGGTCCGCCTCCAAGCTATCCACCCACAAATTGTGTAACCAATTTTCGAGATTTGCCCCCACGAGCCAAGCCACCACCTCTCCGCCGTTGGCACTGTCTCCCGCCCTCTCTATCTGTGGCCACCGCATCATCATCTTTGCTGCCACCTCCCTATTCCACTGCTGCACCACTATTGCTGCTACCACCATCCTCTCTCTCCGTCGCTGCCACCATTTCTTCTCTATTTTAGAGAAATGTCTTCTCCTTCATAGATCTATTACGCCACCACGCCTCCGCTTGCTCTACCCTCTTCACCGGTTGCCGAGACACTCTTGCAACACTGCCCACTCTTCCTTTTCTTTTTCTTCTTTGTTATGAAATTCTTAGATCTAGATCTCACGAGCCAGCGAGATGAACTCAAACCGAACCGAATACGAACCCAACTGCAAGTCGAACTCAAACCACTTAAACTTGAGTTTGTTAGGTTCGAACTCAAGTTCATGTTCGAGAAAAATGAGTCGAACATAAACCTTAAAAAAAAGGTTAAGGTTGGATTCGAGTCGATTCATTTACATCCCTAACCTTATTTAAAATATTACATTCAAATTAATTAACTTTTCATAAATTTAAATTTGTGAGCTTTGTTATGACATGGATAACTAGCGTCACGTGGCACCTGTTCCTCCTACGTGGCCAAAGCATTTCGAGCGTATGTTAGACTCTCGATCTCAGACTTACTTCAGGTGTGAAACTCCTAGTCAAACTACCTGAGTCCTTAGGCCTCGCTCAAGGATGTAGGGTTCATCGAGCATCACAAGAGAATTCCAATAGCATCCCAATTTCAGAATACGAATCAAGGATGTAGGTTCGTCAAGCAATCACAAGAGAATCCCAAAGCATCCCAATTTCATTAGAAGGGAGAAAGACGTACGCTGTCATACCATATATGAAAGAGAAATTGTTTTCTCCATTAGTAAAAAATCTATTAAAAAAAATATCTTATACAATTCGATGAGATAATTACAATAATTATATCTTAAATATAACACTAAAAGACTGCCGTCCCGGGATAGTTTCAGGCTTTCAGCTCAAACCGATGCCACCAATTTGCTCAGGAGGTGGGGGAGAGGATCGGTTTGCCGGATAATTTGGGTGAAAATCGAGATCTTTCGGGATCAATTTCTCCTTGGTCATCGTTGGATATGGATTTCGTTTGCGCCATTGTGCTCGAAAAACACTATTTGTTTGCTCAATTCCGTTGAGAATTGATGGGGTTAGAAATTTGACTATTCACTAGTCTTCTTGGCGTCGTCCGGCTATGGCCTATGGGGGAGAGAGAGAGACAGGGGCAACATTGAAACAAATAAAAAATTGTTGATAATCACGTTCTAATGGATAAGAATCCAACAGAGTAAACCAACGTCTTGACTCGGCTAGAGCCATTTATTTCTGATCTTTGGCGTAATCCAACTTTTATTTATAAAATATTTTTTAGACTAATTCTTAAAAAGTAGAAAATGTTAATCCCCGTCTTGACTTCTTCAATCATCTCTCTACAAGTCTACATTCCATCTCCAGCCTTCCCTGCCCCGCCGCCCACCACCATCTTCCAACGCCACTCTGCCACCACCCAACTACTCATCGCCACCGACCCAGTGGCCCGCGGCTCACCGTTTTTCTAGCGCCGTCATCTAACGCACCACCACACCTCACTTTCGCGCCCCTTCCGTGCTAGAAGAAGGTAAAATTCCTCGTCCCCGTTATTTTCCACCGAACTCGTAAAATAATTTTCCAGCATGTATTAGGTTGGACTTTGTTTGGAATTTTTTGACTACTTAATTTAAACGAGAGGAAAAGAGTTCTTAGAAAATAAGAAATAATAATTAAAATATGTTAGTAATTAGTTTCTTGATTTACAAAAGTAATTATTTCTTCTAAAATTGTATATTAAATATGATTTTTATATATTTTGAATATTTTAATTGATAAAATTTTCTAATGATAGGTTAGATAATAATTACAATCTTTAATTTTATAAATAATTTAAATATGATAGTATTTATTGCTTCTAAATATCTAATTGACTGCATCCATACATTCTGATTTGTGATAAGCGTTATCATTAGCATCATATGGTCTTTATTTGGAGGAGATTGCCCACATTAAATCATGACAAAATAGAAAAGTATAGCAATTTGCAGCCAAGGGGAAAAGAAACAAAGTAGCCAAAGACTTTTTCAGTTTTGTGCACATTTTCTTCTCAATAAATGCCTCAAAAGACAAAATTGGCTGCATATAACTCAGTATTGAGGAAACTTTCACACAGAGCAGACTCTTGGAACAAACTTCAGTTCATTCAATGGACAGCTTAAGCAACAATGAAAAGCGCCATGGTATTGGTGTTGTCATGGTTCCATTTCCAGCTCAAGGGCACCTCAATCAGCTGATGCTGCTCTCCTCTCTGATATCCTCGCGTCGGATCCCCGTTTACTACGTGGGCTCAACCACCCACAACAACCAAGCCAAGGCTCGTGTCAATGGCTTAAACCCTCAAAAGTTAGCCACAATCCAGTTCCATGATCTACCAATCCCATCATTTGCCTCTCCTCCTCCGGACCCTAACGCACCAAGCAAATACCCATCTCAGCTTCAGCCGGCTTGGGACGCCTCCTTAAGCCAACGCGACGAGATGGCTTCCTTTTTACGGGACATGTCCAACAAATTCGGGAGGGTCGTAGTCGTTCACGATCCTTTGATGTCTTATGTGGTTCAAGATGTTGCTTCAATCCATAATGCAGAGTCCTATGCATTCAATTGTGTCTCCGCATTTTCTCAGCTTTCTCTCAACGAATGGGTAGATATGAATAAGGCAGCCCCCTCACAGGGCCTGAGAGAGTTGCCCTCTCTTGAAGGATGCTTCTCGGATGAAATCTTGAAATTTGCTGCTTTACAGCTTGAGCCATTGGAATACAGAGCAGGAGATATCTACAACACCTGCAGGTTGATAGAAGGCCCTTACATGGATTTACTTGAAAAAGAAGAGATTAAAGGGAATAGAAAGAGTTGGGCCATAGGTCCAATACTATCTGCGACATTAGATCAAACACCTACAGCGAACCAAGAACAGCACAAATGCTTAGAATGGCTCAATAAGCAGGAACCGAACTCTGTCCTCTTCGTATCTTTCGGCACAACAACTTCTCTATCAGATGACGAGATCATCGAATTAGCACAGGGATTAGAGCAAAGCAAAGTTAAATTCATTTGGGTTCTCAGAGACGCAGACAAAGGCGACGTCTTCGACACGGAAGTACGGCGAGCCGAATTGCCTAAAGGGTTCGAAGAGAGAGTGGAAGGTGTGGGCATGGTGGTGAGAGATTGGGCTCCACAACCACAAATCCTGGCTCACAAATCAACCGGCGGATTCATGAGTCACTGTGGGTGGAATTCGTGTATGGAGAGCATTACTATGGGAGTCCCTATAGCAGCATGGCCTATGCATTCCGATCAACCGACAAACTCAGTGCTCATAACAGAGATACTGAAAATGGGACTTATCGTGAGGGATTGGACGGAGAGGATGCGGATTGTGAGAGCGTCGACGATCGAGAATGTGGTGAAGAGATTAATGGCTTCGGACGAAGGGGTGGCGATACGGAAGAGGGCGGAGGAGCTCGCTGCCGTAGTCCGAGAGGCGACGGAGGAAGGTTGTGTTTCTAGGTTGGAGCTGGACTCCTTCATAGCACATATTACCAGATAGAATCATGGAGTCAATATGTTAAACAGTGCTTTATGTTTGTTCAACTGGACCTGTTGTATTTATGTGTGACTTGTATTTCCACCTACTTTAGGAATCTAGGCCTTTGTGGATCAAAAAACATCAAATGTTACCAGTTACCACCGTAAGAAAGCCATTATGCATCTACCAAAAAACTTTGCAATTCCACAAGAAACTAGCAATTGTAAATTCCAAATGAAGCATGGAGTTAATGATGTTTCAGTACAGAACATACTCAAACATGTCACTATTCCACAGAGAGGAAGAAATTCATACCAACTACACAATCTATCTTGCTCCAACTACAACCCGAACAAAAATAATCAAGTTCCGAACCAAACAGAACCGAACCCGAACCGAACCGAAGAGGTTCGGTTTCGGTTTCGGTTTCGGTTTCGGTTTCGGTTATTGATTTTCTGAACTTTCAGTTTCGGTTCGGTTTCGGTAAAAACCGAACGAACCGAAAACCGAACCAGGGTCCCTGTTGTTTATTAATTATTTGTCCAGACTCCCACGCTTTTGTTTTCCTTTCACACGCTTTCAGTTTATTAATTAAGCCTTCTACTGTTCTGTTGCATACAACCCTAGGTTTTCTTTTTCTTCCCCCATTTCACGGGGCGCTGAAGATGACCCAACCTCTCTGCTTCAGTCCTCACCGTCCCGCCGCCGTCGGAACCAGCCACCAAGACGACGACACCACCGCCGTCGCTACCATCACCGGCTCCGAGAAGGTGGGATCCTCCTTTTCCAGTAAGTTATATACTTACAGTTGTTGTTTGAATGCTGGAGCCGAGAGCAGTTGGAGTGCTGGACATTGTTGTTTTAAAATTTTAATGTTCGAGCAGCTGAACATTGTTGTTTGAACTTTGAATGTAATGAGCCTGCATTGTAGGTTTAGGATTTGGCTTGCAATTGTTGTCTGAATGAAATGAGGCTGTGCAAGAGAGATTTAATGCAATTTGAGGTTTTTATTTATTTTTTTTAATCTTTTTGTGGCAGTTCGGTTTTTTCGGTTATTAACCGAAACCGAATGGAAAAAAAAATCTATAAAAACCGAACCGAAACCGACCATAATCGGTTCGGTAAATGGAAAAATCGAAAGTTCGGTTTTTTACCGAATGTGCACCCCTAGCTACGGCACAGGTCTCTGTGTCACTCTAGAGGATCTTCTGCAAGGAGTAGGAATTTGAGGAGAGTTTGTGGAAGCATCAACTGAAATGGAAATATCAGGAACAGGCATTGGCAGACTAACTTGTGAAAAGGGATTAACATCAAGATCATCAAAGGGCTGTGAAGAAGAAGATGTTTTGAAAGGAAAAACATCTTCATGAAATACTACATCCCTAGAGATAAAAATATTCTTAGAGTCAAGATCCAACAGTCTAGAACCCTTAACACCTGGTGGATATCCCAAAAACACACAGGTACTTGCTCGCGGATGAACTTGTGTATTTGAGAAAGCAAAGTAGATGCATATGCCAGACAACCAAAAGACCTCAAACATGCATAATCAAAGATTGAGCTATACAACAACTGAAATGATGACTTGTAATCCAGTTTTACAGATGGTGTCCTATTGATCAGGAAGGTGGCAGTTAAGAGTCCAGTATTGTAAAGGAACCCCGGATTGAAAACAAAGTGCTCTTGCCACATTTAACAGATGTTGGTACTTTCTCTCAGCTACAGAGTTTTGCTAAGGTGTCTCAATATAAGAGAATTGATGTAACACAAGAGAATTGAGTTAAGATCTTAACAACCTAACAACTAGTTGTAACAGAAATAAAAGCGTGAAAGTAAAAATAACAACTTTCTAACTAATCTCTAATTACAAAAATCTTGTATATCAATTAAAATCGGCAAGGCACAGATAGCATCGAAAATTTCTTCCTGCCTCTTTTATGGTATTTTGATGGCCCCTAGCCTTGTTACAATGCCCCTAAGGGATGGTGATCGACTCAGAACAAATGCGGTTATTGCTTCCACAATTACCTCTTATTAGATAATGTGCTTTAGCCTTACTCACCCCAAAAGCTAGCTGTTGAGGGGAAGGTTGTCAAGTCATTATATATTGAACACCACATCATTAATTATTCGATGTGGGACATTTAACACACCCCCGTCACGCCCAAATTGGTGCGTGCACATTGCAGAAATTGAAACATTTGCAAGCCGCAGGAATGAAACATCTGCAAGCCGGGTGGAGAGACAGACACAGGAATCGAACATCTGTGAACCCGCTCTGATACCATATTAGATAATGTGTTTCGGCCTTACTCACCCCAAAAGCCAGCTGTTGAGGGGAGGGTTGCTAAGCCATTATATATTGAACAACACATCATTAATTATTCGATGTAGGACATTTAACACCTCTCGAGCTCTCTCGGATCTCTTTCTTTTTCTTTTGTCAGAAACTGGAGTAGCCCATGCACGTTGTGAACCCATTGAGTTCACTTGATTGACTTCTTGATCAGCCAATAGGAACAGGAACAGGCTTTCTAACAAAACGGCATGGTCAGATGATTCACTATAAAGCACTAAACACAACTTAGCAAAACGCATTCCAAGGGCTATTTCTAGGCATGGCAATCGCCGGCCTGCCTCCTGGATCATTGCATCCAGGGCCCAATTACCTCTTGGTTTGGTAATTCTTAATTAGTTCCTCTTTTTTTTAAGCACAAATTCCCGAAGGGAAAGTTTACTTATTCAATCCGAATCAAAACTTACAAAGGAACAATCAGAAAAATAACGCAGGCTCAAGGCCGTAATTCTAACAAGGTCGACTCATAATTAGGCTTGTTTCCGTTTAATTTGGTTTTGAAATAGATGCAGTCATCTATAAGTTACGGTAACACTTGAAGTATCAATAAGAGCACTCTGCATTAAACCAATGTTTTCAAAACCGGACCGGAGGGTGAATCGGTGGGCGTACTGGTTATCGGTCGAACCAGTAAGACGTCATAAATAATTAATTATTATTTCATTAAATATATACTTGTATTATAATATTTCTACATATAATATCTTTTAAAATCCTAATATTTAAATAAAAATTTTGATTTTTCTAAATAATTTCATATTATATAATCATATTACAGATTTTAAAAAAGGGAAATACATTTTTATTTTATACGTTTATAAAAGGAAAATAATATAAAAGGGTATACAAAATTAAGACCTAGCAGCCGCTTCTCCATTTTTCAAAAATCAAAACCTAATTCCTATTCAATTCTCCAAGTTTAACCGCCGCCGTTCCACTTCAATTTTTTCCTTTGGTTTCCATGCAAATAGTCAAATACCAATTGAATATGCAGCAATGAAGAACAACTTATGGCCTCCTGAACTCACATTTTCAGCTGAGTCCCTCCAGCAACCGCAGCAACTACGCATAATCCAGTGACTACGATTCGGCTCATCTCTTTTTTCCGTCTCCTTCTCTTTTTCTATTTTTATAAACCGTTCTTCACATACATAAGGGGTGACGATTACCGGAAAACGAAGGGTTCATGGCTGGCACAAAATGGAGATGGCGAACTGTGCGCGTTTTTTTTCTAGGACCTGCTATCCAGTCTGGTTATTAGGGCGTGAACCGCCGGTTAAACGGCCCGTTACGCCGGTCCATAAGTGGTCCGGACCCTAACGGTTTTAGGGGGTTTATTGGACCGGACAAGTTGTCGGTCACCAGGTGGACTGGTTGGTCCTATCCGGTTTTCAAAACACTGCATTAAACGATAAGAAACTAAAACGACTCTCATTCCAGAAAAAAACTACAAATTCGAGAGAAAAAAAAATAAAAAAAGCTTTCATACGAGAGAATAATTACTCTCATGCCAAAAAAATAACAAAAAACGAGAATCAATGATAAAAAATAAATTTCTCAATGATAAAAAATAAAATAGAGATTCAGATCTCAAAACAAATTCTAAGAGAAGATGACTAAGAGAAAAAAGAGACAAACCCTACGTGTTTTTTAACACTTCTTTTTACAATCCAACATTGTAGTGTTTAATTAATTACAAACTCCCTAGCGTAAGGGCTGAAGTGAGTAACTCATTCCTCATCTTTTTTCTGATGTGAGACAGGGGTGTCACAGACGACCTAACTCATGAACCTGAAAAGTTGACTAATCAAAAGCTTGAAGCACGAGCTTGGAGTTTTCGAACTAAGCCGAGTCTTAGCTCAACTTGTGAAGTTTTTGAGCCGAACTCGAACCATTTATTTCTTCTTTCACGGTTGACAAACCGACTCATGATCCAAAATTTATTTTAATATATATGTATATATATATATAATATTTTTTACACTAATTCTTAAAATTTAAAAACCTTAATCCCCTTCTTAACTTCTCCACCATCTCTTTCCAACCATCCACACTCCACGGTCCATACTCCAGCACCCATCCTTCCATCACTTCTCCAGCCCTCCTGCGCCACCGCCCACAGATATCTTTCAGCGCCACGCCGCCACTGCCCCACCACGGGAGGGGTACAATTGACCCCCCTCAATTTTTATTTTTATTTTATTATTATATAGATATATGATATATGTATGATGGTGCAGAGACTTGTAAAGGATTTAAACACCAATCACTTTAGAATTTGTTTGTGGAAGGGAAGACCATCACAGGCGATGAGCCTCAGGAACTGGGTTTCCAGTGAGCGTGGGTTCTTCCAGCTAGGATAACACCAGGAAATCGTGCAGCAAAGGTGCAGGAAATGGTGAAATACACGAAGCTTTTGAGAAGATGAAGATGCAGAGGAAAATGATGCCCAGTTCAGTGGCGGGTGTCTTGTGCAGAAGGAGACTTAGGGAAGAAGGTAAAAGTTTTCCTTCTTATACGTTAGGGGTGAGGGTATTTGGGGTAATTTGACCGTGTGGTCCCAAACCTGTGTTGCCCTAAAACGTGGCAGCCTGTGGAGGCGTGAGAATGACACTTCTGAAGGGGAGGCGGCGTGTCAGGCGCCCAGTGCGCACTACCTTTGTGTCAGGAGTTGTTGGCGAGGGTCGCGCGCGGGGAAGGCCCAAGGTCCTTTCGTTAAGAGGGTCAGGTCCGTCTCAGAGAGGAGGGATCCCAACCGAGCGTTGATGACGCTCGAAAAGGACACGAAGGGGGTTCCCCACGGCGGAAGACCTTTGAGCGTCAGCCCATCGAGCATCATGAGTGGGCCCTCGTGCGGGTACTTCCCTGAAGAGGGTAACTCCGAGGGATGAGATGCGAGCGGTAAGCCAGTTAGCTTGAGTCTTTAGCCTGAATAGTGGTCCGAGGCTCAGGGGCCTGTAGCAATGAGCAAGTGAGTGGGCTGGATCGATTCGCGAGCCCATCACTGCGAGCGTCCTATCTTCTAGTCAGCTGATGGCGACACGTGGACGACTCTGATTCGAGTGTGGTTTTATGCCTCATCATTTTGCCCCCCGAATTCTGTAGTATCGCTCGAGCGTACTGTAGAATTTAAGAGAAGCGTGCCTTATATTTTTGAATATGCGAGGGTCAGGTCTCCGCAACAGAAGTGACCGTTTGCCTTCTCCAACGGGCATAGTCTGACAAGGCATTAAATGAGGTCTTGTCCGCATTTAATGCGGCGTGGGAACGTGGGCGCGTGCACTCCGGTGGTCGTGAGGCGGTTACCAAAAGTGGGAGTCTTCCAAGGCGGGAAATGATTGCGTTTTCAAATCATCAACCCTTATTAACGCAAATCTCTCCCCTATAAATAGGGCTCCAGAAATCTCTTTTCCACTTTTCTCGCATTCACCTCTTCTTCTTCTTCAAGCAAATCAAGCAGCAAAAAACTTCTTCCGCTTTCTGCGATTTCCAGCAAGTTCTTCTTCAACTATCAGGTAAAAATCCCGTAAATTTTTGTTTTTGATACTAACTTTAGATTTAGGTTGCGCGAGAGTAAGACTTCTCTGAGTGAGGAATCCTTCCCCATCCTTAAACCCTTCCCAGAATCTCTTTCTTCCATCGAATTTCTCTGAGGAAACCTTCCCTTTTCAGCACTCACAGAATTCAAAAATGGCGAGTAATAACGAGGAGGCTTTTGTGAGGGAAATTGATGAGATGTCAGTGGGGAGTTCTTCCCCTCATGACAATGTGGCCACGGCAGTTCCCATGGGCAGGGCATCCCCAGGCGAGGAGATTCTTGCTGTTATTCCTGTGGCCAGGGCTCCGGCTGAAGCTGGGAGTGAGGAGGTTGATGCCGCCGTCCAAGGGATGAACGAGCGTGCTCCTGGGGGCGTGGATGATTTGTTTGAGGAGATGGGGAATGTCTTGGAGATGCAAAGACAAGGGGAAAGGGTATTCCCTGTGCTCCGAAGTGCTATACGGCCTCAAGATCATAGGATTACTGTGGCTATCGCGGCTCCCGAGGGCGAAGCTGGGCCTTCCGAGCGTCATGCTGAGGCTGAACCCCCCAGAGGGCGCCAAAGGAGGGGGAAAGAGCCTGCTACCCGCGTGAGACATAATAACCCTCACCAAACGGATAGGTCCCCAGACGAAATTGAGAGCATCCTGACGCTCGATGATCTGGAAGAGCTGAAGGCCAAGGTATACTGGGATGAAGCAGTGTTCCCCATGCGTCTCCCAGAGGAAGGAGAGAGAGCAAATTCGCCACCCCCAGGGATGATTACAGTTTACTGGGATGCGGTCCTTGCCGGGGGCCTGAGGTTTCCCATCCCATCGACCGTCGCCTCCCTCTATCATCATCTGAGGCTTTGCCCTTCACAAATTCTGCCAAACGGCATCGCTCTGATAAACACCTTCGTGATCATGATGAGAGCGTTAGGCCAGGAACCCTCGATCAATAATTTTGACAATCTAATCCAGGTAGCCCGCTCGACACGCTCGTCCCCCACAGATGGGTTCTATTACGCGCAGGCCAAGTCGGGGTTCAAAATGATAGATTCTCCCTCTACTTCTTATGGCGAGCATTGGAAGGAGAAATATTTCTTTGTGGGGGCTCCTGGGGGAATTTTCGGGGTTCACAGACAATGGTTGACACATGGTGAGGGGCCCCTAATCAGGGAAAGGGCGAGAAATAAAGCCTTCGAGGATTGCGATGAAGGGCGCGAAAAGATGGATCCGGGCTGAGGTCTTGATGAGAGACGAGGGGATATTATTCCGATATGGCCTATCTTGCCCCCCAGCTATGGTGCTCAACCCTCCAACGGAAATCATGGCCCTCGACGGTTAGATTCTAGGAACTAACTGATCTAACTTTTAGGATAGCATTGCTGACTTCATTTAACTTGCCATACTTTAGTAGTTATCCTCCAAATAACTGTTTTCTGACGCTCGAATTACTTCCTTGCAGAAATCCGCCTACTAACTTCAGGGATGAATGCTGAAGCCCTTGCCCGCATGATGTCCGCTCAAAGAGCTGGCGGCAATCCTCAACAACAACAACCACAGCCGGCACACCCTCCGCTTGCCCCGAGGGGGAGGGGAACTAGGCGAGGGATCCGTCATGGCACTGGCGCTCGGGGCGGTGCTGGGAACGAAGCTCAGCCCACGGGTCCCATTGAAGATTTGACTGTTGAGGGCGCTCAAGGGGCCACTCCTCCGAGGGCTGCCCCCGAGGGTCCCATTTCTCTAAGTTCCAGCGGCTCTCGCAACCGCTCGGGGGAGCTGGCCCGCATGCACGAGACCGTCAGGGCCGAGCGCAAGAGGAAAAGATTGCCAGACTCCATCCCTATCTCTGGCAACGGCAAGGAGGTGGTTGTGGGCCACCGAGGTGAAGAGGGCGATACTTCCTCATCGGAGGATGAGGACTTTTGGAAGATCGGTTGCAGGGGCGACGCTCGCTACAAGCGTCAGAGGAACGAGGGCCCCGTGCTACTGAAAAAGAGCACGTACTCAATCAACCTCGTTTCGGACATCGTCGGGAAGCTCCAATTTTCCTGCGATCATGACAAGTTGAACGAGCATGACGCTGCTCGGGTTGCTGATGACGCTTGCCATGCCCTCATGACGGTTAGTCCTTAGTGCCTTTTGCAGGATTTCAATGTCTTTCATTTTAACTCCCATACTGACCCTCGAAACTGGCTTTTCAGGAGGTCATCCCCAGGCTAAAGAACCTTCAAGGTCGAGCGCAGGCCTACTCAGAGCACAAGGCCAAATACAAGAGATTGCTGAAAATTTCTGATCCTGGCCAGCTGCAAGAGGATTACAATACTGTCAGCGCTCAACTGACGGAGGCCAACCTGGAGAAAGACAAGCTGAGGGAGAACTTGAAGCAGACTGAAGATGCCTACTTAGTCCTCGACGATCGTCACAGGAAGCTCAAGCATGAGCGCGATCAGTTGAGGGCAGACAAGGGTGAGCTAGAGCGTCAACTGGCCGAGGGCAATAGGCAGACCGAGGAGGCCAAGAAGAACCTTGCCCAATTGCAAGAGAAGGTCGTGGGCCTGGAAGAGAAAGTGGCATGGGATGCGGTGCTGAAGTTCGTGCGCTCCAAGGCTTTCGCCTTCGCTGCCAACATGCATTGTTTTGACAACGCTCGTCACTTCTTCTACAAAGCGATTGGGCAAATGGTGAAGTTGGGGTTGGCCCCCGAGAGCGCTCGGACTGACGACCGTCTGCGCATGGAGTTGGACGACAACTGCGAGCCGATGGTCCAGGACGAGGATCCTTCCGATAACCTGGCGGAGCCTGAGTATCAAGAACTGGTATCGATGCTCCAGCAAGAGTTCATAGCTGCCAACTCTTTAGGTCCAGGTCCCCTTCAGATAGAAGACGAGGGCACCCTCATGGACGTGCCGGACCAGGGGGAACCCGGAGAGGCTCAAACTTCAGATGCCCATGTATTGGCCCCGGTTCCCCTCGCGACTGCCCTTCCAGAGCCTTACAGTCAAGCCCAATGATGCCTTGCCCCTCAGCTGCTTAAACTTTCTGCTTCTTTGAATCTCCTTTTTCTGCTGGAAAACCGTCTGACTGTCTGTATTCCCTTTTTTTTTTTGAATTTTAATGAAATGGGTACTTTTAATTTCTTGATGAATGAATGCCCATGTCTTGATTTCTTCTTACTTTGATTGTTGAGTAATGTTGGCATGCACTATGCTTGCGTGTATGTTTTTCTTGTTATTCAAGCATTTGCAATGGTAGTGTAAGCATACGAGGGTGTTTTCTCTGGTGGTCTTCCGACGCTCGTCACCATGCACGTTAAGCTTAGAAATCCAAGACGTTTGGCAACTGGAATGATGCAAACATAGGCGCGAGGGTATCCCTTATGAGGGTCCCTGACCACATTCGAAATGAACCTAGAATTTGTACTTAAAAAACCTTTAAGGAAATACAGGCGCGAGGGTATCCCTTATGAGGGTTCCCTGGCCACATCCGAAATGAGGCTCGAATTTGAACTTAGAAAGCCTTTGAGGTAATATAGGCGCGAGGGTGTCCCTTATGAGGGTTCCCTGGCCACATCCGAAATGAGGCTCGAACTTGGACTTAGAAAACCTTTGAGGAAATAACCAAGCATTGGCCTTAAGCAATTGAAGTGCCCCTTTATCTTCGTTGTTCCAATAAATTGCTAAGTAGGAATAAAGGCTAGCGTAACCGTAGTGTTAGCGTCATCCTGGGGTATCCGTGGTAGGACCGTCATAGGATCTGCTATTTACGAGTGTGCGCTTATCCAAGAAGATAAGGGTCGCTGGGGATTTACGAGCGCGAACTGGCGTAGCAAGCGCCTAGTTGGCGTAAATTCCCGATCGAGCGCTTCCCCAAGTAGGTGAGGGTTGATGGGGGTTTACGAGCGCGAACTGGCGTAGCGAGCGCCTGTTGGCATAAATTAAGCATTCAGCATCCCCCATTTGACGCGCTCATCCTTGGGATCTTCACGCTTATGAGCACATCCGTGGAAGGATTGACATATGATCTGTCACTCCCGAGCAAGCGCTTCCCCAAGAAGGTGAGGGTTGATGGGGGTTTACGAGCGCGAACTGGCGTAGCGAGCGCCCAGCTGGCGTAAATTAAGCATTCAGCATCCCCCATTTGACGCGCTCAACCTTGGGATCTTCACGCTTACGAGCATATCCGTGGATGGATTGGCATATGATCCGTCATTCCCGAGCGAGCGCTTCCCCAAGAAGTTGAGGGTTGATGGGGGTTTACGAGCGCGAACTGGCGTAGGGAGCGCCCAGCTGGCGTAAATTAAGAATTCAGCATCCCCCATTTGACGCGCTCAACCTTGGGATCTTCACGCTTACGAGCATATCCGTGGATGGATTGGCATATGATCCGTCATTCCCGAGCGAGCGCTTCCCCAAGAAGGTGAGGGTTGATGGGGGTTTACGAGCGCGAACTGGCGTAGTGAACGTCCAGTTGGCGTAAATTAAGCATTCAGCATCCCCCATTTGACGCGCTCAACCTTGGGATCTTCACGCTTACGAGGGTTCAGGCATTTAACACGGATCATTCTTACTTCATTTGTAACGTTGCTTTGAGATTAACAGTGTATTGATTAAGCCGTTCGACGTGGAGCATGCTCGACACGGAGTAAGCTTTTCTTAATTAACCATACCATTAATCAAAGGAAAGAGCAAGTTAAGGACATAACAACATATAAAATACTTACCTTTATGTTTGCAATGCTCGAAATGATTACAACATGCTTTCTGTCAAAAGAAAGTACAAACCGCCGCGAGCGGGCGAATAAATTGGACCTTTATACGTAGAACCGCCTAAGGTTGCATGCATTCCAAGGCCTTGGGAGTCGCTCGCCTTGCAAAGTCTCTAGCAAGTAGGTGTTGTTCGCTCGTACTTGAATGACTTTGAAGGGGCCTTCCCAGTTAGGATCCAGCTTACCCACATGTTTGGAAACTTCCACTTTTTTGAGGACCAAGTCCCCTAGTTGGAAAGTTCTCTCTCTGACACGTTTGTTATACTGGTGGGCTACGGTCGCCTTGTACCTGTGAATACGAGCCCAAGCAGCGTTCCTCCTTTCGTCTAGCAAATCCAATTCAAACGTTCGGTTAACCTCGTTGAGTGCAGGCTCAAAATAGGCAACGCGTGCGGATTCTTGAGCGATCTCCGCAGGTATCATGGCCTCGGATCCATACACGAGGGAGTATGGGGTCTCCCCAGTTGCCGCTCGGGGGGTGGTACGGTACGCCCAGAGGGCACCTTGAAGTTCCTCCGCCCACTCTCCTTTCTTACTCTCGAGCATCGTTTTCAAATGCTGGAGTATGGTTCGGTTGGTTACCTCAGCTTGACCGTTGGCTTGAGGATGGCCCACGGAAGTGAATCGTTGCTCAATCCCCAGCTCAAAGCACCAATCCCGCGTGTCAGCCGCAATAAACTGGGAACCATTATCCGAGATGAGCACCCTCGGGATGCCATATCTGCAAATGATGTTTTTCCAGATGAAGTCCCTCACAGCTTTGAACGTTATTTTGGCGACCGCCTCGGCTTCGGCCCATTTAGTGAAATAATCCACAGCAAGTATTACAAACTTTCTTTGTCAGACCGCCGTTGGGAGGGGTCCTACAATGTCAATGCCCCACTGGTCGAAGGGCCAAGAGACATCGATGGGGATTATACGTGCTGCTGGCAATTGTGGGGTGTTAGAATGAAACTGGCACTTTGGGCACTTCTTGGAGTAGCTGATGGCATCCTGCAATAGCGTGGGCCAGTAAAACCCACTCCTTAAGACCTTCTTAGCTAGAATCCGACCGCCGGAGTGATTTTCGCAACTTCCGTTATGAACGTGTTCCAGCACTTCCTTGGCCTGCGAGGGCCTCAAACACTTCAACGGCGGTCCTTGGAAGGACCGCTTGAACAGACGTTCGTCGCCGTCAAGAGAAAAGCGTGGGGCTTTACTCCTAACTTTTCGAGCTTCGATTTTATCGCTCGGGAGAGTCCCGTCCCTCAAAAACTTAACGATGTCGTCAAGCCAGCAGGGCTCGGAGGGGTCAATCATGTTCACCCCCTCCGAGGGTTCCACTACTCCGATCAGCGGTTTCTCTGTCCTGAGGAATGTGACTGAGCGTTCGCAAGAATCGTCGAGGGCTGAAGCGAATTTAGAAAGAGCGTCAGCACGCTCGTTTTCCGCTCGAGGGATCTGCAACAGGTGAAATTCTCTGAACTTGGCGATCGCTTCCTTGGCGAGCGCTAAATACTGTTCCATGGTGGCTTCTCGAGCGTCATAAGTACCGTCAATTTGACTTGCAATTAGCTGCGAGTCGACAAACGCAGTGACCCGAACGGCCCCATTCTGATGGGCTATCCTAAGCCCTTGGATTAAGGCCTCATACTCTGCCTCATTGTTGGTAACCTGAAACGCCAGTCTGATAGCATAATCCACTTCTGTGCCATGAGGGTCTCTGAGGGTCACCCCGGCTCCCCCCCCTTGTGAGGTCGAGGAGCCATCTGTGTGCAGTAGCCATAATCCCTCTTCCGTCGAAGGCCTCATGCCTAGATCGAAACGTTCCACCAACAAATCGGCCACCGCCTGAGCCTGTATGGCAGTGCGAGGCTCGAAGGTGATATCAAATTGACTGAGTTCAATTGACCATTTGATTAATCTCCCTGAGACATCCGGTTTAGAGAGCACTTGCTTGAGGGGTTGGTCTGTAAGCACTGTGATAGAATGAGCCTGAAAATATGGTCTTAGCCTTCGAGACGCATTAACGAGCGCAAATGCAAATTTCTCTATTTCCATATATCTCTTTTCTGCCCCTTGCAACGTTTTGCTCAAGTAGTATACTGGCAGGTGCTTACGCTCGCGGACGGCTACTAAGACAGCGCTCGTGGCCTCCACGGATACCGAGAGATAAACAAACAATTTCTCACCATGAATGGGTTTAGTTAATAGGGGTGCGCTCGCAAGGTACCGCTTCATATCCTGCAAAGCTTTCTCACATTCCTCGCTCCAATCGAAATGCCGAGCGTTCCGCAAAATTTTGAAGAAGGGCAGATTCCTGTCCGTCGAGCGGGAAATGAATCTATTCAACGAAATGATTTTTCCCACTAGCACTTGTACTTCCCTCACATTCCGAGGGGAGGGGATTTCAAGAATTGCCTTAATTTTCTCAGGATTGGCCTCTATACCACGCTGACTGACCATGTATCCCAGGAACTTACCGCCCCGAACGCCGAAGGTGCACTTTGAGGGGTTCAACTTCATTCCGTAGTGGCGGAGGATGTTGAAAGTCCGCTTGAGATCTTCCAGGTGGGAGCGCTGGTGCTCACTCTTGACTATCATGTCATCCACATAGACCTCCATAGATTTTCCAATTTCACGCTCGAACATCCTGTTGACGAGGCGTTGATAGGTTGCACCTGCATTTTTTAGCCCAAACGGCATGACTTTGAAGCAGTAAACACCTAAATGCACAACGAACGAAGTTTTGGGACGATCTTCGGGCGCCATGAAAATTTGATAATATCCCTGGAAGGCGTCCATCATACTCATGAGCTCACACCCAGCTGTAGAATCTACCAACTGATCAATCCTCGGCAGTGGGTAGTGGTCTTTGGGGCACGCTTTGTTGAGATCCGTGAAGTCATTGCACATACGCCATTTGTTGGCGCTCTTCGGAACGAGCACCACATTACAGAGCCATTCTGGGTACAAAATTTCCTCAATGTACTGAGCATCAAGCAACTTATTAACCTCTTCCTCGATGACCCGCTTTCTGAAACCGTGAACGTCTCTTTTCTTCTGCTTGACTGGCTTGAAGGTGGGGTCCACGTTCAGTCTGTGTACAATAACGCTCGGATCTATCCCGGTGAGATCAGAGGCTTTCCAGGCAAAAACGTCTAGGTTCTCCCGTAGGAAGTCGATCATCAAAACTTGCGAGGGTCCATCGAGGCCGGAGCCAATCTGGGTGGTTTTATCCGGATTTCCTGGCTCCAATTCGACGATCAAAAACTTCTCGGTAGGCTCGATTCGAACCTCCGGCCTCGGCGCTTCGAGCGCTCGTTTCTTCCCAGTAAGCCTACCCTCGGGCTCATCACCCTCGGTCTCCGAAGAGGAGCCTCCAACGGGTCCGAGTGGCCCATCCTCCGAGCGCTGGGCTTCACCGGGGGTCTTCTTTTTATTCCTCTTTCTGTACAGTTTGGCTCTTTTGCGCTCGGGGCCGTCTTCGTCTAACTTGGGGAAGTTGACGGACTTTTTAGTAGACCCAGCTTGAATGGATTGCTTGGGCTTGTGGCTCCGAAGCGAAAGAATGTAACATTCCCAAGCCTCTTTGACGTTACACAGAATTTCCCCCGTACCCTCGGGGGTAGTGAACTTGACCTTCTAGTGATAAGTAGAGATTATAGCCTTGAAATCCACGAGGGCTGGGCTGTAACGCCCCGGTTTCCGGATGAACAGGTAAGCACGCCACGTGTGTGTTTCGAGCGTAGGTTTTATTTTATTTCTTTTAATTTCATAATATTCATACGAGGCATTCATATTTTATAAAATTCATGAAACATTATTTATATTAATTCTTTAAATTCATATCATTCAAAATATTATTTCATGACACGAAAAATATTTATTGCATGAAATCAATTACCAAGAGTGATAGAATTACCAAATTGTCCCTAGTTAAATACTTTCTAAAATATTAGGGACCTAATCGCATGATTTCTAAAGGACCAAATTGAGCATAGTTCAAATTGTAGCATACCTAATTGTATAACTTATAGACTTCAAGGATTAATTGGCAAAATTGGACTTTCACCCATTTCAAGAATGGAATGCAACGGCATAATGTTTCCATGATCTTCTTGATCAAATATCATCAAAATATTTCCCAACTCCATCACTCTCTCTCTCGGTTCTTCAAAAAGAAAAGGGAAAGAAGATAATTTGCTATCAATCATCAAGATTTCAAGAAGTGTGACAAGAAATTGAGAGATCATCATCATCATCATCATACTTCTTCATTTCTTTCCATTTTCAAGGTTGGTTGAGCATGATTGGATGATTTATGATCATAAGTGATGAGCTAGGGTTTAGGATTTATGTGCTAAATGAGTTGTTGGTAATCAAAGTGTGATTATAGGATCATGTATTGGATTATAGCATGATCAAGGGTATGAATTCTTGAATAATTGTCAAGATTGATCAAAGTTGGCCATGAACATGAAATCTTGTTGTATTGCATGTTTTATGTGTTTAAGTGTGATATTATTATGCTATAAGTGTATTTGCATCATAATTCCAGAGATTATAGCATTTGGGGATCAAAATTGGCTTTTGGTTGCTTTGGTGTTTTCTTCCCGAGAGCATGCTCTGTTCTTGCTCTGTTTTTCCCAGTTGCAGAACTGGGAACGACCGTTCCCAGCCCCAAGGCATGGCGGGAACGGGCGTTCCCATTCCTTTTCAAAATATAAGCGGCCGAGCATGGGAACGGCCGTTCCCATTTTGGCCTTGGGCCGGAAGGGCCGTTCCCAGCTCAAAGGCGCGCTTCAAGAGGGAAGAAACGCGGGCACGTTTTGGGGAACCTTTGGGAACGACCGTTCCCACTTTTCAAAGGGGAACGGAACGGCCGTTCCCACCTGTGTTGCAGAACAAAATTCACTGCATAAATTTCCGAAAATGACCCCTCGATCCAACGACTTCTTTGACCCCGAATTGCTATAATACGTGTTAATATGATGTGAAACCAAAAGTTATAATACCACATTGTATTTTCAAGGTCGTCTCGACACATTTTCGCCGTTCGTCATATTTTGGCCATTCTAGTCCATGTCTCATGGTTGTATGTCGTAATTGCACAGGTCACGAGGGCGTGGACGAGGAGCAAGCTCCTTAGAACGCTTCTTTATTTTATTTGCAAGAAAGGTGAGGTTTGGTTTTGGTAAAATTAACCCTACCACCCGTACGTGCTAGTTTTCGGCCAAAACCTATTATATTTATAACCGTTTTCAAAGTAATAAACATTTCAAGCAAGAATGTATCGATTGTCATGATTTTCAATGCATGTTGGCGAGTACATGATTGCACGTGGGCCCGAGGGTAATTCTTGAGCCAACCGGGAAAGCAAGGGCTGACGGGTAACTCCTGAATTATCCTCACATTGTTGGGATCACCCCCGAAGCCACTAGGAGATTAGTGGTGGAAGGAGTTCCGTGTCTAGAGGGTCATGTCCTCTACACACACCATGTCGTGGATAGTCGAGCCTTGCAAACTCGCTATCACCCGGAGGAAGAAGGAGACTGGGGATTAATCCGGAATGTCGGATTATCCTCGGGTTATTGCATGTTTTCAAGAATGAAATTGTCTATGTGAGCACTAAATGAATTGCATGATCACGTATTTATCAAGCAAGCAAGCATGATCACGTATTGTTCACGATTGATGGAGTTTGGTTGGAGATTGCCCTTACTCGCCGGGGCCACATGTTCATGGTATTGACAAGCATGATTAAATAAACGGGTTAAAATGGATAGTTGTAATCTCGGGCAAAGGATGAGATTTCTTGAACTATATAATTATTGTTTTCTAAAAATCTTTACCCGAGGCTACAACTTGCATGTGATGTGTGATATATATTTTATTGCCCCTCACTCAGTCTTCGGTAGACTGATACTCCACTTTTCAGGTACCTTTTGAGCGTGGTTGTGCTAGGCGGGAGTTGGTCGAGTCTTGCATTATCACGGGTCTAGTCTCATACCTTCATGTATATTACTTTTGGGACATTTCATGTTATAGATTGATATTCGTATTTTGGACACATCGTGATGTACATTGTTAATAGATCCTAATGTATTGATAGTAAATGGTACCTATATGTATCTATGTAATAAATATGGTACCTATATATATGAATGACTTTACTGCTTCCGCTTTTCTGTTCATGTTTGTTTGATTATGTCGGGGAGAGTGTCCCGCCTAGAGCGTCATTTTTGTTGTCACCCGTTCGCTGTGGTCTTGGTTTATGTATGAATTGTCCATTTCATACGTGGATTGAGGCTACAGTGCGGGGGATGTGGCGCCTTGGGGTCTAGGGTGCTACATCTACAGGTGGTATCAGAGCCAGGTTGCAAGACCGAGGTTCTCGAGTCGTGTTCAGTCAGTCTAGGTCGCACGGCATAGGATTATATGGTATTTGGGAGTCTGCATTGGGTTGATCTACTTGATTTACTCCCTTATTCGCATTAATTGAACTACTTGATCTTTCTTGAACATGTGCTACTTGAGATTATGGAATTGTGTGCACACATTTGCATTTATTGATCAAGCCACGCATGTTTAGTGATCTGATTTTAGGATGGAGCCCGACAGACGTTCCAGTGACCGATCCTCGAGGCACAGGCATCATCATCGCCGACATCATCGCCGCGAGAGATCACCACCTCCTCCACCTGCCCAGGCACAGCCCCAGGATTTCATGAATGCCGTAGTGGGGCTGATTGATCAGAGATTACAGGAACGGGTACCTCCACCACCACCACCAGCGCAGGTAGCACCTCCAGAGAATCCTATTTCTGCTATTTTACGAGAGTTCCAGAATCAGCGTCCCCCGAAGTTCTATAAGGGAGACGATATACAGGCAGAGATGTGGTTAAAGGAGATTGAGAGGATTTGGCAGCTTATTCCTTGCGACAGTCAGGAGAAGGCTCGTTGCACCCTCACTCTTATTCAGGGCGAGGCCTACTCCTGGTGGGAGAGCACTCAGATTGTTCTGGAGGCAGCAGGGACAGAGATTACTTGGGAGGTATTTGTACGAGAGTTCAGAAACAAGTATATTCCTCCAGCTTCCCGTACTCGCAGATTGAGGGAGTTTACAGAACTAAAACAGGGAGGCAGGTCCGTGGGTCAGTACATCGCCGAGTTCGAGAGGCTTTCTCGCTATGCACCCAACATAGCGAATGATGACTTTCACAAAGCGATGCAGTTTGTTCAGGGGTTGAGATCGGACATTCAGGATGCACTGAAAGCGACGAATACCAGTACCTGGGCAAAGGCTACTGCAAAGGCCTTGAAGGTTGAAGATTCTGATAGTGCTAGAAGGGCTATTCAGCGAGCAGGACAGGCTTCAGGCTCGAGATCAGGCCAGGGTTCGAGTTCAGGAAAGAGGCCGATGGTTTATTCGGCACCTCCGGCACAGAGGGACTCGGGGAAGAAACCTAAGTATACCGGGCCAGTTCCGAAGGGTCCGAGAGCTCCAGCACCACCCCAGCCACCTCAGAGACCGAGATGCACATGGTGTGGACATCCTACACACACCTATGATAACTGCAGGCGTCGGTTAGGCCTATGTTTGATTTGCGGGAGTAACGAGCACCTGGTTGATGGTTGTCCGGATCGTCAGGATCCACCACCTGCAGGACCGAGGCCACTGGTGAGAGCTCGAGCTTATGCACTTGCTGGAGAGGAGCAGGAGGCTGATATTGACCCCGCTGCAGTTGTTGAAGGTATTATTTGCATCCATGGCACGAACATCCATACATTATTTGATCCAGGAGCTACACACTCCTTTCTTGCGCATTCTATTGCTATTACCTTGTCTTTGCCTGCTATGTGTACTTCTGTGCGTTATATAGTTAGTACTCCTTTCGGTAGTAGGCGAGAGACGGATCAGGTTTACAGGGATGTTCCAGTTGTGATTGAAGGCCGGGAGTTTCTGACAGATTTTATTGTTATGCCGATGGAGAGATACGGAGCTATTTTGGGGATGGAATGGTTATACAGGCATTGTGCTACCGTGGATTGTCGGGCCAAGAAGGTTCAGTTGGGTTCGGAGGTTATTACGGGCTGTACTTCAAAGACCGTACCACTCCTTTCGTTTTCAGAGGCTCAGAAGTTAGTCAGAGACGGGGCTACAGGGTTCATTGCCTATATTCTGAACAAGCCAAAGGATCAGGTGAAGTTAGAGGATACAGAAGTGGTAAAGGAATTCCCCGAGGTATTCCCAGAGAAATTGGATTCCCTACCCCCTGAACGAGAGATTGAATTTGTGATTGATCTTTTCCCGAATGCCGAGCCGTATTCTAAGACTCCTTACCGGATGGCTCCAGCCGAATTAAAGGAACTAAAAGTTCAGCTTGAGGCTTTATTGGAAGTTGGGTACATTCGGCCGAGTTCTTCGCCGTGGGGAGCACCAGTGTTGTTTGTCAAGAAAAAGGACGGGACTTTAAGAATGTGCATCGATTACAGGGAGTTGAACAGGATGACTATTAAGAACAAGTATCCCCTCCCACATATCGAGGAGTTATTCGATATACTTCAGGGTTCCAAGGTGTATTCGAAATTGGATTTAAGACAAGGATACTATCAGCTGCGAATCCGAGCAGAGGACATTCCTAAGACAGGATTCAATACTCGGTACGGGCACTACGAGTTTGTGGTTATGCCTTTTGGGTTAACTAATGCCCCTGCAGCTTTTATGGATATGATGCACCGGATATTCAGGCCTTTCCTCGACAAGTTCGTGGTAATTTTCATTGATGACATTCTGGTTTTCTCGAAATCAGCCGAGGAGCACGCGAGACATCTCAGGCTCGTTCTTCAGACACTAAAAGAGCATCAGTTATTTGCTAAGTTCAGCAAGTGTGAATTCTGGATCGATCGGGTTTCTTTCTTGGGGCACGTGATTTCAGGAAAAGGGTTGGAAGTCGATCCCTCGAAAATTGAGGCCGTGCTTAAGTGGGAGAAACCAAAGAACGCCTCAGAGATTAGAAGTTTCTTGGGATTGGCCGGTTATTACAGAAGGTTTGTTCAGGATTTCTCCAAGATTGCGGCACCGTTAACCCGGCTGACAAAGAAGGATGTTAAATTTGTCTGGGATGAGAAGTGTGATCAAAGTTTCAACTTCTTGAAAGAGAAATTAGTCTCAGCTCCGGTATTAACGCTTCCCGAGGGTTCAGAAGAGTATGCAGTGTATACAGATGCTTCGAAAGAAGGCTTAGGTTGTGTTTTGACTCAGAAAGGAAAAGTGATCGCTTATGCTTCTCGGAAGCTAAAGGAATATGAAAGGAATTATCCGACACACGACCTAGAGCTTGCAGCCGTAATCTTTGCACTCGGGAAATGGAGACATTATCTTTATGGGACTTCCTTTGAGATTTTTACCGACCATAAGAGCCTCCAGTATTTATTCACGCAGAAAGATTTGAATATGAGGCAACGGCGTTGGATGGAAAAGTTGGAAGACTATGACTGTACAATTAAGTACCATCCCGGGAAAGCCAATGTGGTCGCCGATGCACTTAGCAGGAAGGCGAGTGTATCGAGTGTGGAAATCAAGGAAAGTGAGGAAGTTGCTCCGATTATGTTACGGGCTCGGGTTTCTAATATCACAATTCAGCCGGAATTGAAGAATCAGTTATTTGAAGCCCAGAATCGGGATCCGGAAGTGCAGAAACTTGTAAGTAAAGCTAAGGATGATCCGGAGAGTCCATTTGGGTTTGATGAGACCGGGTTGCTTCGGTTTAAAAACAGAGTAGTCGTACCTGAAGAGTTAAGACGGGTCCTACTTGAAGAAGCTCATAAGTCAGCCTACTCGATCCACCCAGGAGGAAATAAGATGTATAAGGATTTGAAACAATTTTATTGGTGGAACGGGTTGAAGAGAGACGTGGCAGAGTATGTGAAACACTGCCTGACTTGTCAGAAAGTGAAAGCTGAGCACCAAAAACCCGCGGGACTTCTACAACCGTTACCTATTCCCGAGTGGAAGTGGGAACAAGTAACGATGGACTTTGTTTCCGGATTACCAAAGGTTAAAGGCGGGTTTGATGGAATTTGGGTGATCGTGGATAGATTTACGAAGTCTGCTCACTTTCTACCGGTCCGGATGTCTTATAAGATCCCGAAGTTGGCCGAGATCTATAACAGAGAGATTATTCGACTTCATGGTATTCCGGTGAGCATAGTATCGGATCGAGACCCGAGGTTCACTTCTAAGTTGTGGCAGGAGTTACAGGCCGTTTTGGGAACGAAACTTAAGTTCAGTACAGCATTCCACCCGCAAACAGACGGCCAGACTGAAAGGTTAATCAGGTATTTGGAAGATCTTCTTCGGGCTTGCGCGATGGATTTTCAGAACTCGTGGTCAGAACAGCTTCCCTTGATCGAGTTTGCTTATAATAACAGCTTTCAGGCTTCGATCGGGATGGCTCCTTACGAGTTGCTTTATGGAAGAAAGTGCCGATCTCCGTTGTTCTTCGACTTGGAGGAATGGAAATGGTCGAAACAGGAAGGGGTAAAGAGAGGTGAAAGATTCGAAAGGCCTTCCAAAGTCGTTCAAGCTATGATTGAAAAGGTTCAGACAATTCAACATCGGATGAAAGCCGCGCAAGATAGGCAAAAGAGCTATGCCGATAAGCGCCGAAGGGACTTAGAATTCGAAGTGGGTGACCGGGTATTCTTGAAGGTGTCACCAAGGAAAGGTTTCACCCGGATCGGGAAAGGAGGAAAGCTTAATCCTCGCTACTTAGGTCCGTTCGAGATTCTAGAAAGAATAGGCGAGGTAGCCTATCGACTGGACCTACCACCGAGTCTCACAGGGATTCACAACGTGTTTCACGTGTCTCAGTTAAGGAAATATTACCCCGATGAGACTACGATTCTCCCCGTGGAAGAAGTTGAGCTGGAACCGAATTTGACATTTGTTCAGAGGCCGGTTAAGATCATGGATCGGAAATTTCAAGAGTTGAGAAACCGGAGAATTCCCATGGTTAAGGTGTTGTGGAGAAGTGATAAAACCGAAGAAGCTACGTGGGAAACGGAGGATAAAATGAAACGGTTCCACCCGGAGTTGTTCGAGCAAGACTAGAGAATCTGGGGACCAGATTCTTCTAAGGGGGGGAGAGTTGTAACGCCCCGGTTTCCGGATGAACAGGTAAGCACGCCACGTGTGTGTTTCGAGCGTAGGTTTTATTTTATTTCTTTTAATTTCATAATATTCATACGAGGCATTCATATTTTATAAAATTCATGAAACATTATTTATATTAATTCTTTAAATTCATATCATTCAAAATATTATTTCATGACACGAAAAATATTTATTGCATGAAATCAATTACCAAGAGTGATAGAATTACCAAATTGTCCCTAGTTAAATACTTTCTAAAATATTAGGGACCTAATCGCATGATTTCTAAAGGACCAAATTGAGCATAGTTCAAATTGTAGCATACCTAATTGTATAACTTATAGACTTCAAGGATTAATTGGCAAAATTGGACTTTCACCCATTTCAAGAATGGAATGCAACGGCATAATGTTTCCATGATCTTCTTGATCAAATATCATCAAAATATTTCCCAACTCCATCACTCTCTCTCTCGGTTCTTCAAAAAGAAAAGGGAAAGAAGATAATTTGCTATCAATCATCAAGATTTCAAGAAGTGTGACAAGAAATTGAGAGATCATCATCATCATCATCATCATACTTCTTCATTTCTTTCCATTTTCAAGGTTGGTTGAGCATGATTGGATGATTTATGATCATAAGTGATGAGCTAGGGTTTAGGATTTATGTGCTAAATGAGTTGTTGGTAATCAAAGTGTGATTATAGGATCATGTATTGGATTATAGCATGATCAAGGGTATGAATTCTTGAATAATTGTCAAGATTGATCAAAGTTGGCCATGAACATGAAATCTTGTTGTATTGCATGTTTTATGTGTTTAAGTGTGATATTATTATGCTATAAGTGTATTTGCATCATAATTCCAGAGATTATAGCATTTGGGGATCAAAATTGGCTTTTGGTTGCTTTGGTGTTTTCTTCCCGAGAGCATGCTCTGTTCTTGCTCTGTTTTTCCCAGTTGCAGAACTGGGAACGACCGTTCCCAGCCCCAAGGCATGGCGGGAACGGGCGTTCCCATTCCTTTTCAAAATATAAGCGGCCGAGCATGGGAACGGCCGTTCCCATTTTGGCCTTGGGCCGGAAGGGCCGTTCCCAGCTCAAAGGCGCGCTTCAAGAGGGAAGAAACGCGGGCACGTTTTGGGGAACCTTTGGGAACGACCGTTCCCACTTTTCAAAGGGGAACGGAACGGCCGTTCCCACCTGTGTTGCAGAACAAAATTCACTGCATAAATTTCCGAAAATGACCCCTCGATCCAACGACTTCTTTGACCCCGAATTGCTATAATACGTGTTAATATGATGTGAAACCAAAAGTTATAATACCACATTGTATTTTCAAGGTCGTCTCGACACATTTTCGCCGTTCGTCATATTTTGGCCATTCTAGTCCATGTCTCATGGTTGTATGTCGTAATTGCACAGGTCACGAGGGCGTGGACGAGGAGCAAGCTCCTTAGAACGCTTCTTTATTTTATTTGCAAGAAAGGTGAGGTTTGGTTTTGGTAAAATTAACCCTACCACCCGTACGTGCTAGTTTTCGGCCAAAACCTATTATATTTATAACCGTTTTCAAAGTAATAAACATTTCAAGCAAGAATGTATCGATTGTCATGATTTTCAATGCATGTTGGCGAGTACATGATTGCACGTGGGCCCGAGGGTAATTCTTGAGCCAACCGGGAAAGCAAGGGCTGACGGGTAACTCCTGAATTATCCTCACATTGTTGGGATCACCCCCGAAGCCACTAGGAGATTAGTGGTGGAAGGAGTTCCGTGTCTAGAGGGTCATGTCCTCTACACACACCATGTCGTGGATAGTCGAGCCTTGCAAACTCGCTATCACCCGGAGGAAGAAGGAGACTGGGGATTAATCCGGAATGTCGGATTATCCTCGGGTTATTGCATGTTTTCAAGAATGAAATTGTCTATGTGAGCACTAAATGAATTGCATGATCACGTATTTATCAAGCAAGCAAGCATGATCACGTATTGTTCACGATTGATGGAGTTTGGTTGGAGATTGCCCTTACTCGCCGGGGCCACATGTTCATGGTATTGACAAGCATGATTAAATAAACGGGTTAAAATGGATAGTTGTAATCTCGGGCAAAGGATGAGATTTCTTGAACTATATAATTATTGTTTTCTAAAAATCTTTACCCGAGGCTACAACTTGCATGTGATGTGTGATATATATTTTATTGCCCCTCACTCAGTCTTCGGTAGACTGATACTCCACTTTTCAGGTACCTTTTGAGCGTGGTTGTGCTAGGCGGGAGTTGGTCGAGTCTTGCATTATCACGGGTCTAGTCTCATACCTTCATGTATATTACTTTTGGGACATTTCATGTTATAGATTGATATTCGTATTTTGGACACATCGTGATGTACATTGTTAATAGATCCTAATGTATTGATAGTAAATGGTACCTATATGTATCTATGTAATAAATATGGTACCTATATATATGAATGACTTTACTGCTTCCGCTTTTCTGTTCATGTTTGTTTGATTATGTCGGGGAGAGTGTCCCGCCTAGAGCGTCATTTTTGTTGTCACCCGTTCGCTGTGGTCTTGGTTTATGTATGAATTGTCCATTTCATACGTGGATTGAGGCTACAGTGCGGGGGATGTGGCGCCTTGGGGTCTAGGGTGCTACATGGGCGCCCAATGATGATATTGTAAGGAAGGTCCACCTCGACAACGGTGTAGAGGACGCTCAAAGTTTTTCGCTGTGGGGCGCGACCGAATGAGGTGGCCAAGCGAATCTGTCCGCGAGGGACGATCTCGGAACCTCCAAACCCTACGAGGGCAGTTCTGAGAGGTTCGAGGGGGATGTTTGTTATATTCATTTGTTGAAACGTTGAGTACTGGAGAACGTTCACAGAGCTTCCACTATCAAATAAAACCCTTTTTACAGTGTGGTTATGAACGTCTAAACTAACCACCATGGGACAGTCAGAGGTTTCCCCCATCCAAAATAAATACCCTTTTTATAGTGTATAAATATTTTTTTTTCTAAATATATACTATACATTTTATACATACATAAATAAATACTAGCAATTTTGCACATTCTATGCATGTGCAAATAAAAAATAATTATTATATAAATATATTAAAATTGAAAAGTTTTTATTAAATATATACTCTATAATTTTTTAATATAATCATTAATTTATGATAAATAAATAAATAAGTAAGATAAGATAATGTCATATTAATAATTATAAAATTTTAAATTATAAGTAAAGTGATAAAAATTATAATAAAAAAAAATACAACCGATAAGAAAGAAAAGAGAAACTAAGAAGAGAAGTGATGAAATAGAAAAGAGAAATTAACAGCACGTGGAAGAGATAAAGTTGGATAAAAGATAAATAAATAAAAAGAAAAAGAAAAGAAAAAGAGGACACCAAGAGACCAAAGCGGTTACAACTTGGGTCTCACAATTAATATATAGTATATACTAGTAACTTTGGCACACTTGTTGCGTGTGCAAATTAAAAAATTCTATTGTTTAAAATATATTTAAATTAATTTTAATATTAATATATTTTTTATTACTATTTTTAATATAATTATTAAATTAATATAAATAAATAGAGAATAAAATACAAAAAAACACTATTTTAGAAAAAAAAATTATCAAAAAGAAAAGAAAAAGAATTGAAATGAAATGAGAGAAGAGTGAGGTTAACGGACTAAAAGTCTAAAACACGTCATGTATGGTTAAGTGAGTAAAATAAATAAATTAAAGAAAAAAAAAAAAAGAGACCAAGCCCAAGAGACCACACTTGAGTCTCGCGCTTAATAATAGAGTAAGATATATATATATATATATGTATATAATATATACTAAATATAATATACAAATATATATTATAGCTTAAAAAATATTTGAATATAATAATATATTATATTTTTATTTTAACATAATAATATATTTATATTATATTATTATTAAAATTTATTTATATTTTAACATAATAACTACAAGTATATAATAATTATTACGTATATAATAATATATTTTGTGAAATATTTTTTAAGCTATAATATATATTTTATATTATATGTACTATATATTATATACATTCGTATAATATATATATTATATATTTATATTATTAAAATTTATTTATATTTTAACATAATAATACATATATATATATATATAAATATATTAATATATATAAAATATTGTACATATAATATACAAATATATATTATAGCTTAAAAAATATTTGAACATAATAATATATTTATATTATATTATTATTGAAATTTATTTATATTTTAACATATTAATTATTTGAACAAAAAAAATATTATTATATACGTAATAATTATTATATACGTGTAATTATTATGTTAAAATATAAATAAATTCTAATAATAATATAATATAAATATATTATTATGTTAAAATAAAAATATAATATATTATTATATTCAAATATCTTTTAAGCTATAATATATATTTGTTCATTATATTTAGTATATATTATATACATTAATATATATATATATATATATATATATATATATATATATATATATATATATGTATGCATAAAATGTATAGTATATATTTATATAAAAAAAAATATTTATACACTATATATATTAAATATTAAATATTTATATATTATATACTTGTAATTATTATGTTATAATAAAAATAAATTTTAATAATAATATAATATAAATATATTATTATGTTAAAATAAAAATAAAAATATATTATTATGTTAAAAAAATATAATATATTATTATGTTAAAATATTTTTTAAGCTATAATATTATTTAATAAATTTATTTAATATTTATTAAAATATTTATTATATAATATATTTATTAAATATTATTATTAAAATTTATCTATATTTTAATATAATAATTATTTGAACAAAAAAAAGTTGTATTGCTTGGGTTTCGAACCAAGACCTCATGTAGAAAGAAAGAGCCTCATGACCAACTAGGCTAGGCCACCCTTTTATTTTCTTTTGTCAAAGATTTTATTTGACTTTTGCCCCACAAATGCATTAAACGGTTTCCATCCAAAAATTGACGGTTGGGACTAAAATTATCACAAATTAAAACTTACGGGACCAAAATTGTCAAATTTTAAAATAATTGGACCAAAATTGCAAATCGTCCAATCTTATGGGACCAAAAATGTAATTTGCTCTATTTCTTTTATTCCAACTTTTGGGGAATTAAGGTTAATTTGGTAAAAGCCAGTTAATGCACTATTTTAGTATAATAAAATTTTGTTGTTATATAATCTAAGCTTCTCTGCTCTGGCTATCAACATAAGCATTAACCCAAAATTGCAACGCTGTTAAAATAAATAGTAGGAAAAGATAGATTTCTTTACCAAATCTACTAATTTAATAAACTATTTCTAATATAATTAATCATATCGTATTTTGAGTTCTCCTAATGAAATACTATTTATAAATTTTTTTTTATTAAAATTGACTTGGAATTAGGGACGTTCATTTAATAAAAAACTATTTACCAAAACGAAATGGAAATATTTCGCTCGGTAAAAAACTGAAAACTTAGGTTTGGTTTCGGTAAATAACCGAAAAATTCAAACTTAATAAGCAATTTAAAAAATATATATATTAAAAACCTGAATACCATTTTGTTTTCCCTCAAAGTTGGGTAAGCCAAGAAACAAAATGGGGTTTCTTTTTTTTTCTTTACACCTAGGCAGTAGGCATTAATAATCAGAATAACTGAATTTCGAGTTATTATAATAAAAGAAAAGGAAATCACAGGATTAATTACATGAACAATAAACATAAATTACAAGCGCAGCAGGTAAAAGGCGTGGTGGCCGGTGGCGGACTGGTGGTGGTGAGTGTGGATTGGTGGCGGACTGGTGGTGGTGAGTGTGGATTGGTGGCGGACCTGGACGGCGGCGTCGATTGGTAGTCAGCTGATCGCGGTCTTGGGGAGCGGAGGGGAAAGAGTCGAACAGAAAAGAAAAACCTAAACTGCCTTACAAAGTTTGTCTAAAATTAAAAGCGTGAAAGGGAGAAAAACCTTTCACGATTCTTTACGTCATTTCTCCCTGAACCTCGCCGCCTTCTCGACTCTGACTAAGCAGACCCATCTTACTCCGCCACCTTGTCCGCCTGTTGAAATTTTTTGGTAAGTTTTTCGGCTTTCATAGTTTTTTGATGAGCTGTACCTTGCTTATTTCAGTTTATTTGAGTTTCTTTCGGTTTTGTTTCATAGGTTTTCGATTACTGTTTGTGGGTTTTCAATTATATGCTTATTTGTGCCGATTGATAACTTGCAGTGAAGCAAATAATTTTGTTGGTGAGTGTAAACTCAACTTGGAGTATGGTGCACTCCAGGTGTTTGATGTAAGTACTCACCAAGAACATGGAATTGGGAAAATAGATAATCTGAAAATAACATAGTCATTGGGTTTCACACAAGGGGCAATTCCTTAAAACTCCCCATGGGTTTGAAAACTTCCTTTTAGCTCCCCATTTTCAAATACATCATTTGGGGTTTTAGATACGAGATTCTAGGATTTAGATACGCAATTCTGGGATTTGGATACATGATTCTGGGATTTAGATACATGATTTTTTCCTTGTATTTCAAATACATCATTTGAGGTTTTAGATACGCGATTCTTGAGTTTTAATACATCATTTTTGAAAATGGGGAGCTAAAAGGAATTGGGCTTATCATTTGGGGAGTTTTCGGGAATTCCCCGTTCACACAATTATACCAAGTAAATAAATAAATCTCAAAGCCAAAAAGACTTCAATATGTCATAATATGGTGATTCCTAGGACTTAAGGAACTCTTAACACGTTTTGTGTTGGCCTCATAAATCGAATTTTTGGGTTAAACAATCTAAATGGCTTTCTTCTTTTTTTTTTGTGGGAGGTGTTGGTTTTATAACCTTTTTGTTCTGGGTGGGGTTCGAGAAGATAATCCTTACTGTATAGCTTCCAGATAATATTACATGATCTGATTTTTCACGAGGTTTTTTGAAATCTATGGTGATAAACGAATGGGGTTGGACTAGGACTTTGTTCTAGCTTTCGGAGAGATATATATTCATGATAATGAAGAAAATTCTTTATTCCATCTTACCGGACAAGTAGAGGCTTAATCGGTGTATGAAAGTTTTATATGTAATTGTCCAGATATCTAACTGGTGTGGTGAGTAGCATTAGTAGTGAGGCAATAGTCACTATTGCCTTAAAAGAGCCCAATAATTGGCTTTACTCAAGTATATATAGTTCTACTGTACCTTTTCTTCTTCACATTAATTTTCCCTCTATTAGTAAGAAGAGAAAAGAAAACATAAAGGCAACTGTCAATTGTTCAACGAAGAAGGGGGTAATTGAATCTTATTTAAGGAAGGTTTTTTTTTTCATTGTTCAAGATGTTGCCTCACCAATCAAGTTTATATATGATTTATTATTTTCATTTATAGGGTTTTTCATCTGAAAAATGGAAGTTGATGCCCTGAAAAGGTTGAGTATTGGTGAAGGAGCATATGATAGTGATAGTGATTCGGATGGTTTTGTTGAGGATGCAGCTGATGATGAACTTTGCTATGCTACTGGTGACATACCGAAATTGCAATTTAGGTAATCTCTTCAAAAGCAAGCAAATTATACTAAGGCTCTTCCCCCCCCCCGACACACACACACACAGCAACTCTATTGTTACTAAAAGTATTAGATTGATGATAAAAGTTGATATGTGCTCTAAGGAAAGAGGCATCAAAGGCAAGGTGGATTGACGAAGTGGGAATGGCTGAGGTGTTGGAGAAAAAGGGTAAAATGTGGATCACAACTGGAATAGTTCGTGATGGGAAGACATATTGCTCAATCGAAGAAACATTGTATGTGGCACAAATTATTCCTAGCCATGTCAAATTACTTCTCTGAAACAAGCATAATTTTATGAACTTCATTCATTTCCCGATTTCTTGTAGATACTTGGCTGAAATTGGTGCATTGCATATCTTGAATGAGGACAATACACCCCTTACCTTGAATGATATGTATTTGAAGTTAGCAGAAGACAAGAATAGACATGGATGCTCTTGGGAGTCTTTTGAAGTCTATCGGCACCTGAAATTTCTTGGTTACATTGTTGGCCGCCACAGTGTACCTTGGTCCAACAAGAATATCAAAATCAAAGTTAGTGCTGAAGAAGATATTACAAAATTTGACAATATTACTGATGTGGTATCAGTTGACAGCAGTTTAATCACAGAGACGTTTGGTAGCTTGCAAATTTGTGAAAGCAGACCAGTATTTGATGTTTATCCTCCTAATAGCAAGTTCAAAAAGTCTTCTCCGGGCAATCCATCTTTCGTGCTCTTCCTCACCAGGTAATAAACTCAGTACCATCTTTTTGATGAATTAATTTTCTTTTACACATTCAGAACCGGGTTTGAGCAATGTGATTTTTGCTATTCTTAAAAACTTACTCTTATCCTACGCAGCGGCAATCCACCATCCAAACGAGAGATTGAGCAGCTTGAACTGCGTTGCGATGGAAGTCCTCTGAAGTTTTGTCTGGTTGAGCATGGCAGAGTTACTTTCTTGTCATTCACCAAAGTCGAGCTTCCTCTTCTTCCATGAGCTTCTTGTGTGGTTTTGCCTATGCATCTATGAGGTGAATATATTTACAGTTGCATCAGAGGCGTTATGTGATGCCATTTGTATTTTCTTTTTCATAATCACAATTCTTGTAATTGTAACAATCTTCCATTCATCTTTGATGGGATGAAAAAATATTATCTTTTAATGCGTATTTTCTTCAGTTAGAATAAAAATATTATCATTTAGTCATTTAGTGTTTATTTTCTTCAGTTAGAATGTGCTTGCTTTAGGGCTACAACATATCTTCCCATTTTGACGGAGTTTATCGTTGCCGTACTTAGATTAGTTGCTCCCGTGGTGTCCGGCTTGAAGCGTTCCATCTCCGTCGACTGAGATCTCGTTTGGCTTAGACGACATCCAAACCAATTGCAAGGGTAATAACTATAATTTTGTCCAATAGTGTGTTTGTTTTGTTTTGCATTCAAATTTAACATAATTTGAGTCCCATACCCTTGATTGTTGGTCGAATTTCATGCAATTGGTCCCGTAGATCTTTCATTTTGGATAAAAATTTCGATTTGGGGTTAAAAATGGTTGAAGTAAACACAAGTAGTTTGGTGAGTTATTGCAAATCAGATGCCTATGTAGTTTATGGAGCGGTTGATAAACTCAACCCCTTTTCAAGACAACTAAATCTTGCCCTAGTCAATAGACGATTAAGTGATTACTTTTGGCGCTTTTCTGACTTAAGTTGTCGATGCTTTACAAGTTATTTGCCCAAGTATTTGCGTAGTTAATTGTCAATATCATGCAAAAATAACTAAATGTACATCGTTACCAACTTCACATCCTTTTCATTTTCCCTCAAATCGAGCAGATCAAAACATTATCTCAAGTACTTTTTAAATGTCCAAGAGCAAAACACCATAATGATCATTAGGGAAGGAAGATATGCTCTCTCTTTGGCCTCCAAGATTTGCAGAGACACAGAATTGTGGGAAGACGAACAGATAACCATTTCTTGACAAGTTATTTGCAAAGATTCACGTTTACCACCTTTCTTTCTTACTATCCTTAACAACATAGGACCTATCGTACATTGACAACTTATATTTGAATTAGTGTGAATCAGACTCCTCATTTGGATCTTCCACCTTAAGTGAATTCAAGGAATCTCCACTCAGCTCCCTACGATACTGCTGCACCACCAAAACCGATGTTGCAGTTGAGAATTCTGCAGAAATCAACAAATTGCCAACCGGACCCAGTTCAGGACATTCATATTTCTTATTAACAGAAGCGGCAACTTGACCCTCGGACATTCTTCCAACAACAAACAGATTGCAACGATTATATGAACGCATCACCTCAACGGCTTCTGCACCATCACTCACCATACTCTCTTTGTATCTAATTGACCCGTTTGCAGACACTTTACTTTGAAACTCTGCAATAAACACTTCATCGTTCGACCTATCTTCAAGACTGTACTGATCATTCACATTCACCTGGATTTCATTTCCAACTATTCTGGGGTCCACAATGAAACGAACGACATTCAGATTTATGCCAGGGTGCTCGGCCATGCGGGCCCCATAGGAAAGAGCTTCTCGATCGTCATGCCCCCCGAAGAAGAAGCTTGTGATTGTGTAGTTAACATTGCTTGCCGCTATGTGAGAGGCTCCTCCCAGACCACGGTCGACTAAAATCCCAACTGAACATGGGGCGTGTTCTAGAACCTTCCTGTTCAAGTGCCTCAACTCGGCTCGAGTAGTCTCCAGTCTACCGTTGAGCCTCTGATGCTTGTGGAAAGGGAGGATTATCATGGCTGTTTTCTTTCTTGCAGCACTGTTGCAAATATCCTCATGCATCGTGGACATTGATGAGATTGCAGTTGTAGGTCGGACTGACACATGGCTCAGATGTTGGAATGCTTCAAAAGCAACCACTACTTGGTTTGCGTTTGCATCAGAGTTTTGTTGTTTCTTGTTCCAAAATGGCATTCCATTTTTTCTTAATTTGTGCACCATTAGAATTGCGGAGGATCTTTCGGAGAATTCCAAGAGGTGCATTGCATAGACACGAAGTCCTTCTTTATTTCCAGTACCGCGTGAAGCTTCCATCAGATTGATTAGAGAGGGAATGTTTCTTGTGTTGTGGAAACAGGTCAACAGTCTGAGTTGAGTGTTGGAATCCTTTCTTTGAATGGCTCTGTGCTTGTATTCTGATGCAGCCATTCGGGCAGGCTTGTATATAGTTACAACAACGGGGGTCGTTATGAATGTTGTAAATAAAGCCATTAGAACCATGATCGCAAAAGTTTGATCATTCAGAACCTACAAATATGAAACAATAAGATGGTGAGATGAAGAATGAGACAAATAAAAATTGAAATGGTTAGCTTGTTGAATAGTTACTTACCCCTCGATCTTTCCCAATGTTGAGGACAATGAGCTCGACTAAACCTTTCGTGTTCATAAGGAAACCAAGGGTTACTGCTTCTCTAAAAGGAATCTTGCAAAGGAGAGAAACCACAAGAGTGCCAACAATCTTCCCAAAACATGCTGTGAATATGACCAACACAAGAAGACCCCATGACTGAGCCCCTTGAATGGTGGCTATATTAGTCTTCAATCCACTCGACACAAAGTACAAAGGAAGAAATAGGCCAGTCACAAGATCTTCAACTTTTTCCACAAGTGCACTAGCAAATGCTCCCTCTTTGGGGACAAGAACACCAATCACGAAAGCTCCAAAAAGCGCATGAATCCCAATAGTATCAGTGACAAATGCCGTAGCCAAAACAATAGCCATTGTAGCACATATGTACATCTCATCCACTTGCTGACCCTGAGAGCACCTTCGTGCCATCCATTTGAAAATAGGAGGAGCCACACATATGCACAAAATTATGAACCCGACCCCACACAAGAAAACCCATATTGAAACTAAGGGAGAACGGCCTGTGCCCGATAGGGCAATTGCCAGAGCAAGAAGAATCCATGCAGCCACATCATTGACTGCGGCTGCTGCCATGGCCATTCGACCAACATCAGCAGTTAAAAGCTTAAGCTCTGCTAGAATACGGGCCAAGACTGGGAATGCCGTGATAGAAAGGGCCACTCCCATAAATACCAAAAATGGGCCTTGACTTACGCCTTCGGAGATAGTTGCTCTGAGCACAAATGAGGTCCCGATTCCCAAAACAAATGGAACTGTAATTCCAGCAAGTGCAATGCCTAATGCTGTCTTTCCGGTCCTTTTAAGAGCTTTTGGATCTAGTTCGAGGCCCACAAGGAATAGAAAGAAGAGGAGGCCGAGGTTTGAAAGGGTATCCAGAACCGTGAGGCTTCGTGGTGGGAAGATCTTATCAAGATAGTTTTGATTCCGGCCTAAAGCTGAAGGACCAAGCAGGATTCCTCCCTGAGAAAAAAGATTAGAATCGGTTCTAATCGGTTTAGTTTAGTATTCGTATTAATCGTTCATTCTTAACTGAGATTCTCTTATTAAATTCACATGCATTAGAGTATAGAGAACTGTACCATATCAGAAAACACAATTTTTGTTGATGAGAGTAAATGAAAAGCAGTTTATCTTTGTAATTTAATCCAACTGTTTATCATCAGTCTCTGAATCGCAATTATGGAGAAAATAAATATGTTATAAAGCATAAGGGAACAAGAAAGAAGTGTACGACAATAGTAAAGAAACGAAAAGGAAAATGAAATAAATAAGATTTAACAAAATCGGTTTGAGTGAATATAAAGAGGGTAAATCTTGTCCATCAGCATGTCATATTAGTGTAGCCTAAACAATAAGAGCATCTGTCAAACAAAAAGAAAAAGGAAACACACAGCCACATAATACATGGCAGTAAATAACCCTTACACAAGTTTTAAGCTTGCATCTTTTCTTGTCATCCAAGATTATTTCTGTATCCTGATAATGGATTGTTGAAGTTGAACAGTAAATAACAGTAAACAAATCAGCTGATTTTAGAAAAAGGTCTTGCCTAGATTATGATCGAATTTCCATCATAGTTCATAGCTAGATTATTTGTCCTATTCCATCTCAACCAGGTTTCACTTTTTGTAGAAAATTGATGATTTAAGGTTAAACAGTTTCAACAAAATCACAGAAAGTTCATTCTTATTCTAAAGAAAAGGAGCTTTGATTCTTTAATTAAAGATCCACTGTCACTGATGTATAGTCAAGCTGGCAGCAGCCTATAAACATCACTACCTAAAAGTAACACAAAAAGATAAAACCGATGGTGCTGCACTAAAGACACAAAGGTGGCACTATTAGAGGTGTTCCTTGAAAAAGGCAACTAAGAATAAAGAAATTGTTAACGGCGCATATCACTCTGATTACGAAACCATCTAAGTCATTGAAAAAGAAATCATAGTAGAATATTCAGAGAATCAGAATCATTCTATTCAACTTTAGGGAGATCAAAAAAGAAACTTACAATTATCTCAGCAATAACGCGCGGCTGCCTTAGTGGCCTTAGGAGGAAAGCGAGTCCTCGAGTCAACACGAGCACGAGGCATATTTGCACAATGAGAAGAGGAAGCGCGAAATGCAGAGGATCATCCCCTTGAAACACACCATTAGAAGTTGCCTTCATAGGTGGTGGGCATTTAACAGTTGCATTTGAAGCCATTCTGTAGCAAGAAGACAACCACTAACTCAACTAGAAACAACTGGTTCTCAGATCAATACCTGCACTTTATCACCATTAAATAGCAATCAGAATAGAATGTCACTTGACAGAGATTGTGGTGGTGAAACAGCCAGGAATTTTCCTCAAGCTATTAAAAAAAATTCCTTTCTTGCTTAACAGCAACTTGCACTTATGCAACTTACTATTCATATTTAATGCGGGGTTTCTTGTCAACATCATTCAAATCTGTGAAAGAGCAGACTTGGACATTTGGACATTGTTCTAGGTTGACTTTCACACAATGCCACCTTCCATTTTTCGTTTTTATAAAGAAAAGTCAGTAGAATTGCTTAGCATGTACAGCTTCAATATGGGGCTAAAACCACTTATGGTTTCTGAAAAACAACACAAAACCAACTGCAGCTTTCCTAATTAAGAACATAATGGTAATTAAATAATAATTTGGTAGGAAATCCAGATCTAACGTGAAGTTCTCAGCCAAACTGACAAGAATACTAAATTAACACCTTTTGTCCCTTTAACAAGAGGCCATCATAATTAATAATCTTCAAATTGGAACATAAGATACGAAATGTTGTTTTTAATCCTCAAAATCCAGATAAAGCCAGGTTTTAATGTCTACTTCAACAAAAATGTCTGATCAATAGTAATTGGAAACCTTGGAATAAAAGCGAAGAGAGTAAATTGATTTGCGGTGCCAACTACCAAGAAAGTGACATATTTCAGTAAAATACAAGGCATATGAGTGGCAGATTTTCCTTTTCACAATAAAAAAGTCGATGTTCAGAAACCTGCTTAATTCTACAACGACTCTACCAGACTACAGAAAATATAACAGCAAGCTCAGGAATATTGAATCTAAGACGATTAGAATTACAATCTCAAACATTCAAAACTAATTTCGAACGCAGTTGTAGATTCAGTACAGTAACATGAAATTCGGAGTCCTCAAAATTTCCGGAAATTTCAGAACTCTGCACTAAATGACGATAATGTCCTTGAATAATGAAATTTGAAAAACAGAAACCTTCCACCAATCGTATTCCCCATTCCAACTCTCTCGTATTCACATTCAGCACTTGAAGAATTATCTCTACGGAACGTGTATGTATAGACACAGAAACAAACCTGGATTTTGGGCTTGTTGGCGAAGTTTTTCAAGCGACGAAACTGCCCATCACCATTACTACGGAACTGACGTCAATCACTTGATTGCGAGAGAGAGAGTTCACGGATGGTGAAAGTAAAGAAGATGGTGTAGTCGATTTGATGGAGAATCAAGACTTCTGCGACAGAGAAGATTGTTTAAATAGGCACGGCTATTTTTCTACCCATGTTTATGGTATCATATATTTTCTAATTTCGTTTATTTGTTTATTTGTAAAATTTCTGGAAAATTAATAATAATGTATATATTATTATACATAAAATATATTAATTATTACCAAAAAAAAAATTTAATAAAAATAAAATAGTTGTGTTTTAGCTTGAGCCGAGTAGCTCGCGAGCCTTGGTCGACCGAGCTCGAGCAAAAAAGACCAAGCCTCGGCGACTCGTTTGCATCCCTAGTTACAAAGATCACGTATATAAAATGAAAAGAAAAAAAATCTACAGACTTTAATTTTAGTTCGAAGTGGGTATAATAAAAAAAGTGAGTATTTTACATGATGAAAATTTTACGAATAATTTTAGTTCGAGCCTAACTTGATCAAACTCATGTAATGAAGAGGTAAAACTGTAAAATTTTAACTCAAGTCTGACTCGATCAAACCCATGTAATGAGGAGGTAAATGTTTTATATTCGAAGCTCAAATAAAATAGAAAATTTATCACCCGATAACTAAGCTAAAAGCTAAATGAGTCAAATGCGAAAGTAAAAACCAGGATTTGAGCATATCACTCACTATGGTAGAAAGTCTCTTTTATGTGGTTGACTCATTCGTAGCTACCAAGGTGGTACAAGCGAATACGACTCATGCCCATTCATTCAATCTAGATCCCTTATGAGGAGCAATCCTCACTCATTCTTCTTTCTCTTTCCTAGTGCCACTGTAAGTCATTTCGTGATAAATACTCCTTCTATACATTTAAAGCAAGAGAGTGAGTGAGCCTTATAGCCAAGGTGATCCATCTTTGGAACTACTGAGATTTGCTTTCTTGATAAAGACCGTGTATGTTTGATGAAAAATTTAGAAAAATTAACAAATCAAACGACTTGTATAATATGTTTGTCCTTTTAATTTTGATTGAGTTCGATCACATTAAAAAGAGCACAAATCAAATAATAAATGTAATATATTTACCCTTTTAATTAATTAATTTTGATTAAACTAAATTTAGGCTGAAATTTTCAAAAACAGAATCCTAACGTACATAAAATTCCATAATCAGGGAAGTGACATAATAATAGTCTCTAAAATTTGATTTGGGAACACTTATTATCTTTCATAGGGGTGTTCAATCGGTAAAAAACTGAAAATTCGGTTTCGGTTAGCAAAAATGCTAACCGTTTACCGAACCGAAAAGGAAAAATGAAGGCTTTCTTGGCTTGATGGCTTCTGCTTCATAGCACCCTTCCCTTTCAATGGGTTTCTCTGCCTTTCCTTCCTGTTCAAGAACAAAATTAAAATGTATTACAAACCCAAATACATAGAAATGCAAAGCCCAAATAAAATTTACTAAATCTACCAAAGAAAAGGTTTGAATGGAAAGCACAGGACCCAGCAATCCAGCATATAAGAATTGAAGTTCATATTAATGTACAGATTTTGTAGAATTAAAATTTGAAAGAAAAAATTACCAGGTGCGCAACCCACTACCCAACAACTACGCGGCTCCGCCTTATTCTTCGTTTTACGTTCGTCCCTCTTTCAGATTTTGTAGGAATAAAATAATTAATTTTAAGTTCGATTGCACTTTAATTTTAATTTTTTTATTAATTTGAATATTAATATGTCAAAATATGTGTGAAATTTTTTCGTGGAAAGTAGAGAAGTACAAGTAAATATAAGACTAAAGAGTTAAAATTTCTTCAACTTGAATACTCTTTTAAAAGAAAAATCCCTTTCAATTTTAGGCACTTTATTATTATTATTATTTTTATTTTTGTCCTACAAAACCAAACAAAATGAAACAAACAAATCAACTTAGCACCATCCCCATCGAGGGCATCCCAAATAACATTACATAATCATTCTCAAAGGCGTAACCCAATAACTTCGCAAGAGAGTCAACAACAAAGTTGTGTTGACACGGTAAACATTAAAAAGCAGTATCCCAAGGCTTGTGAATCAAGAATGACAATGGGTGATCATCCACTTATTTTTTAATCTTGTAAAAGCATTTCTTCGGAGTCCTAGAAGCTCTGCAACATTAATTAATGTTTTCTCACCAATCTTCGTAGAAAAATCCAAGATTCAATCACCATTGTTGGAAGAAGCTGCCATCAGAGTTCAATTTCACCCCTCCCGTGGAGTCCTAGAAGCACTTTACGAATTAATGGTAAACTATTCAAATTAGTTTTTAAAGCATAAGCCCACAAAATTAAAATTGACTGGCTGAGCCCAATACAAACTATCTTTAAGATCCAAAATATTTAGCACTAGTATTTATAGTACGTGTAGATCTGAGACATATTTGTTCAGGACCTCGGACGAAAGTGTGACAAAAATAGTCAATTTCCTTTGCCAATCACGGAGAGTTTTTTTTTTTTTTTTTTTTTCCTAAGGCAATCATCCCATGCCTTCAACAAAGTTCCATTAAAATTGACTTTCAATATTTTTTTGCACACCTCAGTCGAATTGTCTATTTTTATGATAACTCATTGTAAATTCTACTAACTCAATTGGAAATCTTACCTCATTTTCAAAAATACTTTCGTTCCAATTTAACAGTAGTGCTCATGCCGCCGTCACGAATAAGTTTTGATCTGTTCCTTTTAGTCACCTACTCCTCTGCTGTATCCCTCTAATTTCCGAGACGTGCACCACAATAAATTTGACAAAACCCAAACTTGTTGTCCCATTGTACAAAGTATTAGAAAATATGTCGTCACTCCTCCAAATTCTCTCCACGTAACTGGCATCCTGACTCTTCAATTGTCGATTTCAATTTTCTCGATTCACTTTTTATTTTCTACATTGGCTTATAGTTTCTGCAATTATTAACGACTTCTTGCAGCAAGGGTTGGTGTATACTTGTCTTTTCTAATAATGGAAGTGGACCACCGTCACAGACCAGTAATTAATAATTATATTTGTATCAAATTAGTAATAATTAATTACACCCCTATAAAAAAACTCATATTAATTAGTACAATTAATCAAATTTGCAGGGATTCTACCTGTAATATATTGAACTAATGAAGAAATATTTGTCTCGTGTTGGAAAGAGACCGACTTTGTAGAAACGTATAACCTTATAATCATATCAATTTTGAATGTCAATTACAAAGCTTAAAAAGAAATCCAATTTTTAACGTTATAAGCTGCTACCTTAAAAGGCACTATCTTTATCTTTTGTAACATTTTATAATGTCACCAAATATATTTTATTAAATAATGTGATTTGACTTTACTTACCCCAAAAGCTAGTTGTTGAGGATGTCATTATATATTGAATACCATATTATTAATTATTCGATGTAAGACAATTAACACACCCCCACTTCATACTAAGATAAATAAATAACTTAGTGGTAATTATCTAAAAGTGTGATCGGATAAATTAGGAAGGCGAGTTTCATCGAAAACAATCGGAAAACCAACCGTGATACTTTATAAAAAAGACCATCCCATATTGGCGCTATATAATCAGACCAAAGCACTACCGATTCAAGACACATCCAACACACATAGTAAGTAAAAATTGGAAATCAATTATGGCGACCAAAGCCCAATTACCGGCAGCCCTTCTCCTCTGCCTCCTCCTCCTCCTCTCCTCCGCCACCGCCCACAGCCGCACCCCCCGCCGACCATGCAAAGAACTCGTCTTCTACTTCCACGACATTCTCTACAACGGGCACAATCGCAACAACGCCACGGCCGCCATCGTCGGGTCCCCGTCCTGGGGCAACAAGACGGCCATGGCGAAGCCGTACAATTTCGGGGACATGGTGGTGTTCGACGACCCCATTACGCTGGACAACAACCTCCACTCGCCGCCGGTGGGCAGGGCGCAGGGCATGTACTTCTACGATCAGTGGAGCACCTACGGCGCATGGCTCGGCTTCTCGTTCTTGTTTAACTCGACAGATTACATCGGGACGTTGAACTTCGCCGGAGCCGATCCGCTGATGAACAAGACGAGGGACATCTCGGTGATCGGTGGCACCGGCGACTTTTTCATGGTCCGTGGGGTGGCGACGCTGATGACGGATGCATTTGAGGGAGATGTTTATTTCAGGCTTCGCGTTGATGTTCGGTTGTATGAGTGCTGGTGAATTATTGGCTTGGCTTTATCTATGGCTTTGGAGTTAGAATAAATTTAAGGGTTTGGATTTCATTTTTCTTTTTCTTTTTGTTGTGTTTCTTGGGAGTTATGTATACGAGGGTCTTGTGCATGGTTTGTGTCCATTTCATGCATGGATTCCTTGTAATTAAATTCGTACGTACGTGCGTATTGTTATATAATATATGGTCCAATATATGTATGTTGGAATTGAATTAGAATGCTCAAGTTTGGCCATGATTTTTGGTATTGTGATTATTATGTGTTTTTTTAGTTTGGAAAATTCTAGCCAAAACACGATTTCACCGAATTCAAACAATTCAAAAAACACGATTTTAGTTTGTATTATACTTATCATTTGCATTGTCACTTTTCCTGATTAAACTTTCCACCAATCACATGATAAGTGTAAAACATTTATCCCCTCATTAAATTGATTTGGCCGAGCAAGCTTGGGCTAAAATTTTCCTTTAGTTTGAGAAAGTTATATTTATAATTTTCTTAAGTTAGATGAAATTACAAATTATACTTTCTTTTCTTTACTTTTATGTTTTTCACACTTTAGTACAATGTACTATTTAAAGACTAGGTGGTTCGTATGATTTTCTTTTTTCCTTCTGCCGATTTCTGTTTTTCTTGTTTCGATTTGATAAAGGCTATACAAGTGCTAAAACATAAATAAGGTCTTAAGGATCACCGAAAACTCAAGAAACATGATATTATATGACCTCGAACGACATTGGTGATCTATAAATATTAGAGCTATAGGCCGCTCGCTTCAGAACTTCAATTCAATTTGAATTTATTGAAATTCGACGCATTGAGGTGCCGCTAGAAACCTATCGTTAGGTCTTGAAAAATCTTCTCGTTTATTGTCATATGAGCAGATTTCTTAGTGAGATATCTTATTGTTTATTGTCATATAAGTAGATTGCTTAATGGTAAACATATGCAGTTATGCACCTATGCACAAGTAGGTCACTAGTTCAAATCTTATTGGGGTAGTTGGAGAACTAGTATTGATTCCCACATTTTTCAACAAAGAAATGCTCCGGCTGACTTTTTGGCGAATCGGGTGTCCCTTGTGCAAGTTACTTGGGCGTTTCCAGATGGGCCGATGTCATGAGTTTAAGTAAGAGCATGCTGCGGATGGATAAATGAGAGCTCTCTTCAATCCGAAAATTATGTTTCGTATATATTTTACTGCGTTTTTGTGTGAGATTAAGGTTGGATTAATTAATTTAATTCCCCCGGTGTTGAGACTTCCAGGATGAAAGTGCTGTCGGGACTCAGACGACAATACGATACCAAAAGTTCAGGCCATCTGCATAATAATGATGAATCTTATTAGTGTTTAATTTGTTTTGGTGTACTTCACTATATGCATGCAAGTGAATTTGGTAACAGAGATTTGGGAGAGGTGTATATTAGCATGGTCGATCAATACTAATGATTGTAACTGTGAGTCGCTTGCCTTGGCGACGGACTTTGCTGAGCTTTTGCAGGCTGTGAGTATGATTGTAATTATTATTCTGCCACTATTGGTACACTTATGATCATTAAAATTTTGAATACAATTGACGATTCCATGACTGGAACAGGAGCAGGAAAATGGTGAAGTGTATATTGACAGGGAGCATAGATTCAACGTGGTAGGGCTGGGCCTGCCAGTTAGTAACGTGGGAACTGACGGTTCAATGATTGTGCTGTGTGCATATCGTCTCAACACTTCACCATTATTTGGAGGTTTGTGAATGAACCATTATTTAATGACGGTCCAATCTGGATGTCTCACCGCCTCTTTTGGAGGTTTGTGAATGAAAGTCGATGCGTGATGCGTAATAGGAACCATTATTTAATCAATGCTCATTTTGTTAACTGTATACTTTTATGTTTAATTGTGGGTTTTTGGCTTAAACAATTAACTTGACATGCGGTTTATGTTAGCATCATGTTACGTTGATCTATATATGTGGGAATCATCCTTAACGATTCTACAATCGCACTGATTGGTTCTTGGTGAAGTATATATATATATATAGGGGTAATCACAGAAACCCCCCTCCTTTGGGGGTTTTGACACTTTCCCCCCTATACTTTCATTCTTGACATTAAACCTCCTAACCTTTGAAAAATATTACACTTAACCCTTTCAAAAAATTTTGATCATCGATTTCTCCTCCGTCATAGCGACCCAAGCTTCAAGACCACCGTCATCGTGTTCGTCTCTCCAAGGAGAACAAAACCCATACCCCAGCCAACCATATTGACCGCCAAAAGCTTCGTTCGTCGTGCGTCGTCTTTAACCGATGATTTCTACTTCGTCGGTTGTCGGATTTTGATTTCGAGACCATTGTTGAGTTCCTTGCGTCGAGAGTTTCGATTTGATATATAATATCTACACATTTAAGATCAACTTTGTATAGATTTGCTTTGTTAAAGTTTGTTACAAGGGGTTAAGTGTGATATTTTTCAAAGGTTAGGGGGTTTAATGCCAAAAATGAAAGGACGGGAGGGAAAGTGCCAAAACCCCCAAAGGATGGGGGGGTTTCTGTGATTAGCCCATATATATATTTGAAGATTTGGGATTAAGTACTTTAACAAACTTTATTTATTTATTCTTTTTTTGAGTTAATTTGAGGTCAAGTCCGATGAAACTCGAGGGCAGTTTGGCTAGATAAAACTCCATAATTTGAGCTCAAATTTTAAACTGAATAAAACATTTTAAAACCAATTTAATTTATTTTACATTTTTATGTATAATATTCTAAAATATATAGATATAATTATATGGGCAATTTACATCTGGGTCCCCTGAGGTTTGTCGTAATTACAAATTAATCCCTGCACTTCCAGAAATTACATACAACTACCCTACTGTTTCCTTCTGTTAGAGGTCCTTGGACGCCGTTATAGTTCCGTCCAAATGTGGGTATTCTTGAGAGCTCGTTTTGTAACATTTTGTAAAATACAGGGACTTTTTTGTAATATTCAGGATAATTTTTTGGACGGAACTATAACGGCGTCTAGGGACCTCTAACGGAAGGAAATAGTAGGGTAGTTGTATGTAATTTCTGGAAGTGCAGGGATTAATTTATAATTACGCCAAACCTCAGGGGCCCAGATGTAAATTGCCCTTATTATATTCTATCATATACATAATTCAAATACATTATGTATACAAAAAATATTTATTTTTGATGCAGTTGGCCCAAGATAGACTCAAGTTGGATTAAGCTTAACTCACCTCTAGTCATTTCAAACTCGCGAGCCAAATTCCCTTGTTTGCTGTGAGTGGATTCCATCGAATTCAAACAAAAGTGTAAAGAAAACTATTAATTCGGTTCTATTGAAATTAAGGAAAAAAAAAAAGTGAAATCAGAGTGAATATGTGACTAGGGTTGGTGGCAAAACCACAATTATGAATTGAAAATTAAAGCATCTAATTCCAGGTTATTCTCAGGGCTGCAGCGTGGAACGCAAAGCCGCAAACCCCATCCACCAAATTCATCAAGTCATGGCTATTTCTTTTGTTTTCTTTGACATAGTTAATGCGAGAGTGTCTAACGTTGGAATCTATTTACCTGGCTAACTTTTTCCATAGTTGATACTAATTAGCTGGCAAAATTTTATGCCAAACTTGATTCGATCGAACCTAAATAATTAAAAAGATAAATTATGATTACACTTGTCATTTGATTGGTCACTTTCTTAAATTTTCCGTCAACCACACGATAAGTGTAAAACATTCGTCTCCTCATTGCACCAGTTTAACCGAGTCAAGTTGGGACTAGAGTTACCCAATTAGTTGTGATTTGTAATGGAAGAATTGTGAATTTAGATTAGGTGGTTTAATTGGTCGGTTTGTTATTATGATAAGTTAATTGGATATTTATATAATCTCCGAGTACACAATTATTATTATTAAAAAGATTTTTATACTTTAATGGTGTGATCTAATTCCAATCATAATAAATTAGAACCTAAAAAAAATAAGTGTGGTTTAATATACTTAGCCAAATGATAGAATTTAACTTAGTGACCACAATGACCATTAGAGTTCAACTCAAACTTATTTAATAATTGTCTCTTGTATTTTTTTTTAAAGAGATAATATCAAATAAAATCACTTGAATATTATTTTTTAAAAAAGATAATATCACATGAATATTTATCTCTTTATATTTTTATTTTGAAAGAGATAATATCATACAATACGCCACGTGTTGCCATATGATTTATTAAGAAAATAAACATTATAATATTAATTAATTTAACTATTTAACTTTGAAATTAAATTTATGATATTTTCAAAATAGTAAATTAAATTAATAATATAAAGTTTATTTGTTCATCTACAATAATATTTGATATAATTTTAAGTATATACATTATAATTAAAACACAAAAGTATATAAGCTAGCAATTTTTATATAATATCTCAATAAATATGATTATATTTAATTCAAATAAAACTTAATAAAATTTATCATTGAACAGTATAGTTTTATAGTTTCGTGCCATAATAGTTTTAAAGAAAATTTTATATTCGAGTCTCCGTCTATATAACTACAATAAAGAGAATTTTACATTTTATATATCTAATGACTTGATCTGACTCGAATTATATAGAATAAAAAGGATGAAATATTATCAAATTTTATATACTTTAATTAGCTGGTAAGTTATGAAGTAAAATATATAATCAATCAGGACAAACGATGCTAAGGGAAAATTGCAATTTTGGTATACTAAGTACACCAATTAAGCATTTTTATGCCATTTCGTTTTCCAATAAAAAAATAAATCCTTAACTCCAAAAAATGGCAATTTCATGCCAAATTTGACCCGAAATGCTCATACCCACCGGAAAAGAAAACGGGTTCAGGCAACACCCGCCACGTGGTTATTTCAGTGCAACGTGTTCAAAAATTCATTGCCACGTCCAAAATTATTTATTTATTTTTTTTTTTGAAACAATTCAATTTATGTTAATTATTTGAAAATATAATACATTTTAACTAACCTAAACACACGATTTTGTAAAAACGTGAACTTAACATCATATTAAAAGACAAATGAATTTGACCAAAATTCAGACAAACATACCATTTGCCCCCTTCATCTTCATTGAGCAAGAAAACAGAAAGACACCCACCAAACAAACCCTAAGTCAGTTGAAGTTAAAGTGACATTTTGGCAGCAAAATTTCTCGTGCACAGCTTCATTTTCGAAGGCCTTACTTGCAATAATGGTGAGGTTGAGGTCTGAGGCACTTTTGAAGCTTCCACCGCTAATGTACCGTAAGTTTCGGTTTTCCTTGCTTTCAAGAAAGGGGTTTTTTTGTCATCCATTGTTCTATTTGTGCTGAGTTTAGTATAAAAGGTGTAAGCTTTTCGGAGTCTGTCTTCTTCCATTTCGTTATGTGGTTTATGGTCCCCCATCTTCAACTCTTTTAAGTTCTGTCCCCACTGAGTTTGTTTAACATTGTTGTTGTGCTTATTTATGAGATGCTCTTGGTGTACTTTTATATATATATATATATATATTATTATTATTATTATTTTATTTAATTTTTTTTTTTTTTTGGAAATTTCAGATCCAGATTCAACAAGTATCACTTTATCTATTTACCATGGCGGTACTTTTGAGAACAAACTGTATGTGGGTGGTAAAATTAGAAAAGTGGATTATGTGGATGTTGAAAAATTGAATTTGTTGAGCGTGGATGAGTACATTCAGGATCTATTTATTGAGGGATCTATGAAAAAAATTTACACAGCTCTGAACCAAGGGTTCAAACTGATATTGAGTTGTAATGAGTTGAAGGTTTATGGTTGGAAATACCTGAAAAAGTCTAGAGAGTATCCTCTGTTTATTGAGCCTTTGACTAATGAAAATGGTGAGCCAATTGTTGCTGAAGTCCAGAAAGTAAGTAAGGTGGACATACAAGAAGAAATTGCTGCAATTGAAAAAGATATTATGCAAGAAGCAAAAATGGCTGAAATTAATGAAGAAAATACAGTTGACAATGACTGTGGGGTTCGTGAACAAAGAGAAACAAGTGTAGAATTCTTCGCAAGGGTGGATAACACTCAAGAATGGATTGACTAATATTGTCGTAGGTACCCAGGTCCTGCAAAACAAGCTCAGGATAACAGTCAATATGACAGTGATGATTCTTCTGATGGTTTGTATGTAGAATCTGATTGCAGTGGTATGGATGATGATGCTTTATTTGATGAAACTATTGAGAAATCAGTAGAACCGAAATTTACTGTGGAGGAAGAACAAATAAATGGAGATACCTGTGTGCAATGGCTTAAATTTGATGAGGTGGTGTCTGATTCTGCAACATCAGATGATGTTGAGTGGGTACTTCCTGAAAAGATAACATCTTCATCTGATGATGATAGCATCTTTGAAGATAATGTTAGTAAAAATGCAGAAATTGGTGACACTAGCCAAAGTGATAGTGGTATGGAGTCTGAGAGTTCAACTGAGCAGAGTGATGCTGACATTGTGGGAAGTCAGGATGATGCACTAGATCTACATAGGGTCTCTGATGAGGAAGGCGAAGTTGACTCTTTTCCTCCATTTAATGATAGCAATATATTTGACCCTGTATTCGATTTGGGGCAGACTTTTGCCAGTAAGGAGATATTCAAAAAAAAGTGTGACTTCTTATGCTGTTAAAATAAGAAGATCATTTCCTTGTGCAAGGTCTGATAGCAAAAGGGTTTATTATAGATGTGTTGCTAGAAGGCGTCCATTTAAAATGAATGCAATTAAGATGCCAGATACAACAGATGAGAATGAAGCTGCATTCGTTTTAAGAGAAGTCTGCCTAACTCATACTTGTAATGAAGGCTACCATGTAAAAAATGTGAAAACAAGATGGTTAGCAGAGAAGTATATATCTCGGTTCAAATGTGATCCCCATAGATCTGTGAAAGGGTTTAAAGAAGATGTGGAGACTGAACTTGACATCGATATTTCACATGACCAAGCATACAAGGCTAAAGTAAAGGCACAAGAAATGCTACAGGGCGATCCTGACCTACAATATACAAAGTTGTGGGATTATGCAGAGGAATTAAGGAAAACAAACCCGGGGTCAACTGTAATTTTGGGAACTGATGATAGTGAAGGGCAGTTAAGATTTTCCAGATTCTATTACTGCTTCAATGCCATGAAGGTTGGATTCCAGTATTGCAGGCCATTAATCGGAGTGGATGGCTGCCATCTAAAGGGGGCTCATGGTGGCATTTTTGTTGACAGCAATTGGTGTGGACCCTGAAAACAACAATTATCCAATTGCTTTTGCAGTAGTTTCCATAGAAAACAAAGAGAACTGGTCTTGGTTTTTCTCTGTAATTAAATATGATCTGGGACTTCAAAATGGTGAGGGTATCACATTCATATCTGATAAGCAAAAAGGGCTGATTTTTGCACTTCCTGAAGTTTTCCCTGGTGCTGAACACAGATTCTGTGTAAGACATATGATTACCAACATGAACAGTGCTGGACACAAAGGAGTGGCTTTGACAAATGGAATTTGGAAAGCAGCAAAGGCAAGTCCAAATGTCCCAACAAAGTGTAAGACTTATATTGCTACTAGAAGGCAGAAAACATTGGGTGTGAGGAGACTTAAAATGAGAGTGCCCCCCTACAATGGTGGTTGATGAAGTCCAAATGTCCCAACAAAGTGTCATTGGTCCAATGCCTGATAAGACCATATTCTTGCATGGTGGGAAAAAGTACTTGGATTTGTTTGCCAATAAAAAATCAAGAGGGGCTTCTTAGATTCTTGTTATGCATAGTAACTCATGAATGGTTGTTTTTGTGAATGGGAGTCAAGGTTTAAAACAATGTTGAAACTGATCATTGATTCCTATACATCTTTTGTTTTGTAAGGGTTGGCAAATTGTAGTATGTATTTTGCCACTAATTCTCTGATGCAGCTTTTGTTTTGTAAGGTTGACAAACTATAATGTGTATTTTGTCATGAACTGATAGCTTGGATGTTTTTGTGTTCCTTTATCAGATCTTGGTTCCTTATGTCAACTCTTTTTTTGGGTTTTTTTAAATTGAAGCAATTAATTGGTAATTTGCATTGTATGACCTTAGATTCTGGTACAATTCAACCTTATATTCTATGTAAGTACAGAAAACAAACAAAACATTGTCATACAAAATAGCTCAGATGAAAACTTATTACATTCCTACTATAATTAGAAGCTTACAAGAACATACATACATCAACATTTACAAACTATGTCTTACATTACCACAAAGAGCATAAAAAACAGAGAGCAACAGAACAGAGAAACAAACGACCATAGTCTCAGCCTCCTCAAATTCTGCTCCTTAATTGCAATTTCAGAGCGGAGCAATTGATTCTCACTATGCAGCGACTGATTTTCTGACAACTTCTGCTCCACGAGTTCAATTTCAATCTCAAGGGCCTGGATTTTCTTCAATTTCGTCTCCATGACTTCCAATTCAGCCTCCAGTCGATTAATTTTCTTCAACAAACCAGGTATAATAACTTTAGATCTGTCGCACATCTCTCCATATCCACCTATTGAAAACATTTACATTTCTGCAAAAGGATGAAAAAAGCAAATTGAACAACTGATATTTTGAAGATTAATATTGAGAAATGACCACATTACCATCTCCAAACAACCAAAGAAACATCTTACGGGATTACTGGGCTTCCACGAAGTGCGCAAGACAACACTTCTTCCACAATGACAAACCATTGGCGGTTGATTTGCAAAATTGGATGGGTTGGTGAAATTGGAAGAGGACGATGAACCTGTAAACTCCAAGGAGAAAACAAATTTAGTTGCTTGAAGAAATTTTGGGGATGAAAGAGAAATAGATTTTGCCTTGATCAGACTTCTCCGCCGACAAAATTTGGGGATGAAAGTGCAAATAGGTTTAGGAAAACGGGGGGATGAAAGAGAACAATTTCAATTATATATTAATTTGTTTATAAATGTCCTGCCATAATTAATGTAGAGGGGGGAATTATTCCCTCCAATTTATATTACAATAATTTGGAATGTCTATTTGGAAAATAATTAATATACCAAAATGCCACACACACACACACAACTCCATGACATGTTGGATCATTTTGTACACATGTGATTTTTGGACACACGTGGAAAACCAACGTGGAATGCTGCCGGTGATATTTGGCATGAAATTGCCATTTTTTTGGAGTTGAGGGTTTATTTTTTCATCGGAAAATGAAATGGCATAAAAATACTTAATTGGTGTACTTGATATACCAAAAATGCAATTTTCCCACGATGCTAATATAAAATTAAGTTAATTGACCCAAAGCTTACTAGCTAACGCAATTAAAAAAGACGAAGATTCAAAAGAAGGATCATAGGAGCATTTGGAACTTGACAGAAAAAATGACATAATTTCGTCATTTCCAAACAGGATTTATTTTTTATTATTGCAAAATATTCATTAGGGCAACCAACAAAGTTATCACCATCAACACAACACCTACTCACCACCTACCTTGTACCATTTTATTTCGTTTTCTGGAAGTAGAAAATTATTGTTTAAACTTTTCGGATGATCCAAGTCATAAATACTTTTAAAAATATCATTTTATCGTATCTTCCTGTGTCGGACACTGTTTCAAACACTTCCTAGTTCCTACGTATTTGTGTTCGTACATTATAACTTATGAGGAGTTGATAAGAAAATTTATTTGGTTCGTGATTTGGTGGTTCGGTGTAGTTGGCTTGTAATATATCTATGTGCGTTCCAGTTTTTGGGAAAGTAGTTATCATTTATGGAGGGAAATTTTGCACTATAAAAATTTCGGAAAGGATGACACAGATCATTTAAGTACTAAAGAAAATCTTAAATTCCAAGAACATTAACACATCTTGGTTTTCTGAGATGATCAGTAAATGTTCCAAAATTCAAACGCATGCACCATGGATATTATCCTCATTTCCTGAGATGATCAATAAATGTCTGAATGTTCTTGTAAGAAGACCCCTCTTCACCAACACTCATTCCACACATTTCCTTCAGTTTCAATGCATTTTCCTTCAAACCCTCATCACAAAACACCATGTCAATTTTCTTCTTGATTTCATCTCTTGTCCTTATCCCACTTTCATCAACATCAATCCTCAGCCCAATCTTCCACTCATCACAGATATAGTTCTGATTATGATGTTGATCAGCAAAATAAGGCCAACACAGAAAACTCACCCCTCGGCTCAAACCTTCCACAGTCGAATTCCACCCGCAGTGCGATAGGAAACACGCAGCGGAAGGATGGGAGAGAACCTTTTCTTGCGGGGCCCATTCGACAATTTTCCCGATCTCATTCACCCTCTCCAAGAACCCTTTTGGGTACACAACCTGCGACCCGTTTGCAAGGTCCGACCTAACGACCCACAGAAAAGCCCGTCCGGATAGCTCGAGCCCGAGTGCCAGCTCATCTAGCTGTTGTTGAGAGAAAACTGCTAAACTGCCAAAAGAAATATAAATGACTGATCCAGCTGGCTTCTTGTCCAACCATGTTAGACAAGAAGCATCTTCAGGATGAAAGGTGCAGGAATTGGAAGATTTAAGGTTGTCAAAGTCAAGTAATGGTCCAATAGGAAGTAATCTTGGGATTAAATCACAAGCTGAGGGTTCTAGTTCATAGCAAGTGTTAGATAGCAACCACTTTGCATTTTTTGTGGATTTTTCGATTCTTAATGAACAATCAAAGAAGATTTTTTGGGTATTAAGGTCAGCGGGAAAGCTCCATGACAGCTCATTTTTCTTCCAAGGGGGTATGCCATCTGATAAGCTGATTATTTCACCATTCTCAACTGATCCTGCAATTTAAGAGAAAATATCACAATGTACTTACTATAGGTATAATTACAGTACTGCGTAACCTGAGGTTAAGCCTAAATTTGCGAACTTGCTGAAATTTCGGAAATTACAAAAACTTCCCCTAGCACGCCCTGAGCTTTTGCTTAATGCATGCTATTATAGTTGTAAATTTAAACTCAAATATTGATTATTAAGTTTCAAGGGGCAAAATGGTGTATACATTAAAATTAGATAAGTTAACGTAAAAGTTTATCGATCCAAATATAATGCAAATCCTTTAATAAGGGAAGATTTTGTAATTTCTAAAACTTCAGGGAATGTTTGTGTAACAACGTGAAACCTCAGGTGTGTCAGGATCCCATGCCACATTAAGAAGGTATAACTAAGAAAAAGGCTACACAAAGACATAATTTTACCAATTGGGTCAAGGCTCCCTTCTTCAAGAAGCTTTGGGATATGATATATAATGGCCAAAGCAGCAGCAGAAGGCGGAGAGAAAATAACGGGCACAGTTCCCATTTCCTGGGCAGTCTCTAGAACCCATCCAATTGTAATATCAGCTATTACACAGCTAACCTTTTCATCAGCACTGGAACTGTTAATCTTCTTAATTAACTCTGTCAAGAATCCAGGCATGGTGATTCTGAGAGTTTCCAATAGCTTAAACGTATCGTTTGGATCATCATCAGGACTTCTTCCATCCGGAATTGAAGCCATTACTATGCCATCAGCAGCAGCAACAACAGCAACATCCTCTTCATCACCAGACAATCTTGCAGCAGCAACAATTTTTTCATGTATGCATTCTATGTTAACAAAGGTAACCTTAATCCCATGTTTGGCTATTTGGCGTGACAGTTTCATGAGTGGCTTAACGTGCCCTTGAGCGGGAAACGGCACCGCCAGTACATGAGGTTTCTTGCCCTTAGTTGCTGCAGCCATTGTTTGAATTCTATGCTTCAGTAGAACGATACATATAGGTGTTTATATATAGCTCATAACTTTGGTGCTGCTGAGTCAGACAACTCCAAAAACTATGCTGCAAGAAAGAGATAAACCACTAAACGTTGAACAAGAAAAACTAAGTAGAAACATAATATAATTGGACAAAAAAAACCTAAGTGGAAACGGTGTATAAGTGATGGCATGTGAAGTAGTATATGTTTGGCGTAACTCACTTAATATGGGGCGATGAAAATCAGTTGGTCTAATTTACTTTAAAAATTAGTTGATGAGGTGAACGTTATTCAAGTATTTTATGGTAGCATTTAGTTTAGAAATCAAATAACGTGTGGCAATAATACATCCCTGCACACCTAGTCCCGAAAAATTGATGATCAATCTAGAATGTGAAAGTTAAATGCAGGATAATAGAGCTTACTAAATAGAATCGTAAGATAATAGATTCGAGACTTTGGATTAACACGAACGAACTCGTTCATCTCCAAGTTAAAGATGATGTGCACCAGAAGAGTTTAAGTGAATAATCCAAAACAGCTATGGATATTTACTGCTTTTTGCTCAGACATATAACAAAAATACAAATAAGATGAAGTTTTCGATAGCCCTTTTAGATTATTGCCGGCGTACTTATCATATTAACATTACCCAGAACATATTCTATCGATTTTATCTCCACAAATTTTCAAAATTTTTATTATTATATTCTTCCAGTATTTTCTTTTTCTTCTCAATTTAAAATTCATATTTTTTATCTTCAAAATTTATAATTGTTGGGAAAAAAATTGGTTGTGGTACAAGTTCAAATTAATTATCAAATAAAGTCAAAAGAAATGTAATATTAATTTACATTTAATTTTAGTTTTAAATTCTTTTATTTCGATAAAATTTATGGTTGAAAAAAGTTTTAAAAAAAAACTATCAAGAAAAAAATTATCCAAAAAAATCTTATGTATTTTTTTTTTCTTTGCATGGAAAATCTTACCGTCATTTTTTGATCTCACACATGTTGATTGGACTCTTTTAGTCTTATGATACCTTTCTTACATGTGCAATGACATTTATACTCTTATGGAAATAAAATAAGTCTTTTGTTAAAATATGCACAAAAAACCCGGCAAACTTTCAAAAATTTTTCACTACCAAAAAAAACGGGATTAGTGACCGCCAAATCGGTCACTAATCCTATAAAAATCAGTCACTGATTGGCATCAGTGATCGATCAGTGACCGATTCGGATCGGTTGGTAAAAACCTCGTAACTAATTTATTTAGTGACCGATATATCGGTCACTAATGTCAAGAAGAGGGTCACTAATCAAATTTTCCACCTTTGCTACATCGGTCACTAATTTAGTGACCGCACATAAATCGGTCACTAAACTCTTAAATGAGTTCAGTCACTAATCGGTCACAAATTAGTGACCGATACTGGCAGTCACTAATTTCAATCGAAATCATCATGCTCCATTTTGTGACCGATACAATCGGTCACTAATTTAACTGATCACTAATTTTAATATTGATTTAAAATTGTATTTTTTATTTTTAATTCCTATATTATTTTAAGGAATCAATTAAAAACCTATTTCAAATAAATAAAAGTAATAATACCAAACAAAACACTTTTAACATCCTAACATAATATCATAATCATATTACAAATTATCCAATTAAAAGTATGAACTTTATCAAACATTAACAACAAGTCAAATAAGTTTTCATCAAGCTTTCATCAAGCTTTCAATCACCTTCATTGTTCTATGTAAAACTCCAAAAGACTTCTACTTGTTGGATGTTTGGCCCAAATTAGCTGCTTCCAAAGTATTCAATCTATCTAAGCACTTGGCCAAAGTCGCCGATAAAACTTCTTCTCTTTGTCTTGCCTCCTCGGCGATCTTTTTTGCTTCCTCCATGATTTTTGCTTCTCTAATTGCAGCCTCTTCTCTTTCTTTTGCTAACTTCTCTTCAATCAACCTCATTTGTTCTTCATTGATAGCAGATATCGAGTTTGATTGGGAAGAATTTGCTCCAACTATATCTCTATAGTGGATAGTATTCCCAAATGAATAAACTCTTCCTTTAGATGGGTCACCACTTGCTTCAATCCACTTTACAGGATCAAACGTGCCTTCGTGAGTAGGGTTGCTATCATCCTGACTACGTGCCTCATAGTTTTCCTAAAAAATATCAATAATACCATAAATTGTAAGTATACATAATTCACAAGTTAAAATATGTAACTACTAATTCAATTGCAAATGATTCCTAAATATAAATCAAATACACCAACAATATCAAAATCACAAATGAAAAACATGTCAATTCCTGTAACAATACTATAATTCGGATGTCATTTACTTAGGCAAGTTTCAAATTGAAATATATAGTTATCGCTTACTATATATTATTCCAAAACTATTTACTTAGGAAGGGTGAAGCTATATGGTTTGAGAACCCAATTCAAGACTCGGGCTTGCTTCTAACAATGAGAAATGATTGATAGCTATATTTACATGATATATTTAAATTAACATTCTCTGACGGTCCTGACTTAGTCCAAGGAAAAAAAATTAAACAACTATTTTCTCCAAGATGATAAATATCAATTATTAAAATAACACTCATACTTGAGAAATTAGGAAAACATACTTCCATTCCATTAAGGGCTACCAAAAACATCATAGAGAAAAACAATCCAAAGGAAATTACGAAGAAGCTATGAATTGAAGAGGAAGAGAAAGACGATTTTTTTTGCACATTCACTCAACTCAAATAGGAATGTACAAAACTGCCTAAATATATATATGCATGTTTATATCCAGTTGACACGCTTGACGAGATGTTCTCCTAAACAAAGTATCAACAATTCCTATCAAATCACCATAAACATCACTAATCAAAGTATCAACCATTCCTATCAAATCACCATAAACATCACTAATCAAAGTAACAACTTATTCAATCAACAATGCCAAAAATCTCAAATTTAAAAAATATCAAATTCATTAAAATTACCTTAACTTTTTTAGACCTCGGATCACAATACTCTCCTTTACCCTTTTGTTTTCGGTGGGTTCGATCATGAATTTGAACAGGTGTAATTTTCACAGTTGGATCATCTGCTGCCTACAAAAGAATAATTAAACATATTAAAGAAATATAAGAATGACTTAAAATAATATACATAACATTACGAATAAATAAATAAAACAAAACATTCTACGTCCATGCTCCATATGTGAAATTGAACCTCCTGTGTGGCAAGTAATCGATCCATCTTTTTCAGTCATTCGATTTTGCCTTGCCTTTTCGGACTTCTCTTTGTAGTTTGGCTCACTCATGTAATCCACAATTTTGTTCCAATCTGCTGCCGACATATTCTTTGGAACAAATTCTCTCATTTTCTCAAAATCTTCACCACCAGCTTGCTTAATTGCATTTTGCTTGAACCTATAGATCACTTGTTTGTAGTTTCTCGTATGAGTTTGCTCCCATGAGTGTCTAATACCACTATCATGCTCGGGCAACCATGAGTAACGCTCCTGTAGAAAAGAAAATGAATAATCCATAATTATATCTTATCTAATTTTTAAAATTTTGAAATATTATAAACAATAACTTACTTTGAATTTTTGGAAAAGATATTCTTTGTAATCTGATGGAACTAGTTCCCATGTAGCACATCCTGGCATGTACCTTCTCAAGATATCCATCACTCTACGAGATACGATATCTGGTATGAAGCTGCATGATAATTTCAAACATTATAATCATTATAATCAATACAATAAAAAAATATACCCAAAACACATTACCTGTCATAACATGGCTGAATTAAGTTACCAATGTTTGATACACGACTCCGTTGGGTATCTTCTTGTGCACCAGCTTGAGAAGAATTATGTTCGTGACTAGATTCCACATCTCTAATTTGCTGGTGTGGTTGTGTATTACTTTCCTCTACATCCGGAGCAGAATCAACGTGAGTATCTTGTGGGGATTCGTCATGTAATTGCCTAGTTGAAGAACTAGGAGGCTCCAATTGATGAATTTGTGATATACTCGAATATCTTCCTCGTTTACCTCGACCTTTCCCTCGTGTTGGCATCCTAAAATAAAATCAATCCTGTTAGATGACTCCTACACATATTATAATTGATAGTGACAAAATATGGAAGCAACATGAAAGACAAAAAGATTGAATCTAAATGTATGAACCTCACAAATTTAAGCATAAAAAAAATATTCTTCATGCAAATGAACACACATGAAAACATCAAACACACACATGCAAAACAGAAATATACAATACACATAAATTTACCATAATCAATTGCAATCCATATCATCACTACTAATTGGTTCAACATCTTCCCATTCATTTTCATTAGTGCCTCCTTCAAAATCTTCGGCTTGATCTTCATCCTCCTCATAATTCATCTCATGTCTTCGAATTTCTTCTAAGGGTACTTCTATAGGATCTGAAGCTTCATCTACTAAGGATCTTGAATGATCAAGTTCTACTGTAATGATGGTTTCCATAGGTGCAGGAGCATTATCTTGTTGTCACGTCAATGCTTCTAATTTTAAATAATTAGTTAGTTAGTTGATTATTATTATAATGAATTCTAGTTATGATATCAATTTTTTATTTTATTAAATATTATATTAATGAATAAAAAAATATATAATTTCATAAATATTAAATACATTATTTTTGAAATACATATGAATAATTATTATTATATCATAAATATAATTATCAAATTTAATAAAAGATTATTTATTCTTTTATTATTATTATTTACTTAATAGACCATATTATATTCTAAAAAAGAATGCATAGCAATTTTTTAACCTTAACTAATCTATAAACCTTATCATTATTTACTTAATTGATTTATGCTATTAAAGAAAATTCAAAAAAATATAATTATCGATATATATTAATAAAAACCCTGCAAAAAAACAAAAAAAACCTACCCAAAAGTCACTGTCCAAGTAAATAAATTATTATTTTTTGTAAAGGTTTTTTTTTCCCTCTTTACGTATAACACAAGGTATTTGGTGCATATAGCTCGTTAATTTGTTTGAGTGTGTTTAAAATGAGGAGGGCCATTTTAGTCAAAACACGTCATTCAGTTCATCGGATGATAAAAAGGGACGGTAAGCTTAAGTTTTGTAATACAAGGTCTTTTAAACTATTTTCTTTAAAGAGTTTTTTTTTTTTTGCTCTTTTTGAACTACACAAGGTTTTGGGTACAAATAACTGTTATAATTTATTTATTAATTTTTGGATTAAATATATTTTTCCATCTATCGCCTTTTTATACTTTAATTTGCTATCTCAACTTTCTAATGTTACCTATTGCTACTTAAAGTATGACAAATATTGTAATTTAGTACCTGAAGTATTTTTCCGGCCATTTTAATATTTTTCTTAAGAACAAAAGGTAATTTAACAATATTTTTCACCCAAAAAATAAGTTTATAGAGATTAAATTAGGACAAATGCAAATTAAGATCAAATTCTACAATTAAAAGATCCATTTTCTCTTGGTGAAAAACGGTAATTTAACAACACTTTTCACCCCAAAAATAAGTTTATAGAGATAAAATTAGTACATATGCAAATTAAAATCAAATCCTTCATCTATTTTTTTAGTGAAAAGTGTTCATGATTTTTACTGAAATGATCGGAAAAATACTTCAAGTATTAAATTGCAATACTTGTTATAGTTTAGGTAGCAATTGGTAACACTAAAAAGTTGAGATAGCAAAATGCAAAAAAAACGATACTTTAGATTGGAAAATATAATTAACCCTTTCCTATGCTATTTTAATTTGGCTAGTTCGTTATTGTTTTATATTGAGAAAGAAATTGTTCAAATCTCTAATGATAATTATAATTTTGAAGTGATGCTAAAACGTAGAGTATAATTTAAAATGATTAACTTAAATAATAAATAAATTGATATAGTGTAGCTATAATATCTAAATATTAGACACTTTGATCTAATGCAATTTAGTTTTTATATGTATAATAAAAAGTGGTTAGTTTAAATTTAATGTTTTAAGTTATATTTCTTTTATCTATATAAATAAAATAAAATAATATTTGATGGGTTCAGAATGTGAGGGTCCGAATCCAATCACTTTACGATTTGTAGTTGTGGAGGAAACCGCCGGAGATTCGCCGGAAATGAGAAAGGGGGTTCTACCTGTTGGGACAAACACAATAAAAGTCAGAAGGCCAAGCTGGGGAACTGGGGGTGATACCCAGTTTGGCTCTCCGACGCTCAAGTCAGTTCAAGGTATGAAGGAGAAACGTAGGTTCAGTCACAGTTTCAGTGATGAAGATTGCTTACCAGTGTAGAAGATGACTTTAGCTATTTATAGTTGAGGGTCAAGGGCCCTTTGGTCATTTGCCTCAAGTGGTCCTGGCCAAATGTTGCCCTAACACGTGGCGCCATGAGAGAGAAACCTAGGAGGAATCTTCTGCAAAAGCGGCCAAAAGTTGGTGCTGGCAACAGTGGCAGGTGCGCGGGCATGTACGATGTGTCAGAGAGCCATTTGGGTGGTTGGTAACGAGGGCTTAAGAGCACGCTCGTGACAACCTGGAGTACTGGAAGCTAAGATATCCGCTGTGGGGAATGAAGGCTCCAGTTCAAGTAACGAGCCAGAAGGAGAGGCCACTCTGAGGGAGTGTGACGCTCGAAGAGGGCTCCCTTGGCTTGTGGACGTGCCAATCATACAGTATGAATGGCGTTCGTGAGAGTATCAGCGCTCGTGGGGCTTAACTCTCGAAGAAGGATTGCGCTCGTTGGGCTTAGCGCTCGGGTGCTGATGGGTGCAACCTTGGGGAGACAGACGTCCTCATCTCGGTGATGCCACGTGTCCTAGCGTGGGGCGATCGTATTTTGACCCCATCATTTTGCCCCCCAATTCTGTAGTCCTTAGTGATAAGGACTGTAGAATTTTGACGCGTTCTATCTCTTGCACGTAGCGCTCGCATAAGGCTTGGCGTGTTGAGCGATTTTTCTTCTGGTTGCGCCATTAATGCGGTCTTTTCAACTGACCGCTCGTAACGCTCCCGCATTAAATGTTGTACTATTCTGAAGCATTCGAAATGTCAGAGCATTAAATGCGGGTGCGCGTGGGGCGCGTGAGCATTGGGAAGCATGTGACGGTTCCATAAAGTGGGCGGTTTCCTAGGCGGGAAATGATTACCATTTTGAATTCATTGTCGAGAAAGGTACCAACTCCCATCCCTATAAGTACGGGATTCTGAAATCTTGCTACTCTTTACGCATTCTGAACTTCCAAGCATCCTTTGCAAAAAGAATTCTCTCGCACACCAGTTCTTAGAGCATCTTCAACCTCTCTCCCAGATTTTCTCAGAAACTTTCAAGGTAAACTTCCAGCGTAATTTTCTAACTCTGCTAACTTTAGATTCGGACTTTAGGACTTTGTAATCCCTTAGGCTTTACTCCTTTAGGGAATCCTAATTTCTTTCCTGAAAACTCCCATTCTCTAACCCAGATTAAATCTCTCCCAAATCTCAACCTCTGCCATGGCTGACCAACATGTTGAGGAATTCGCCCGTGAAATCCATGAGATGGCCACTGAGAGTTCTTCTTCCCCCGATTCCCCCAGAGATGAGGAGTTGGGGACGGCAGTGATGGCCATGGAGGATAGGAATCCAGGTGGAGTGGATCCTCTCTTTGAGGAGATGAATCTAGTAATGGAGGCAGAAAGGCAAGGGGTTACTCTCCCCATAACTCAGAGTGCCACTCACCCTCACCGCCATACCGTGACGGTGGCCGTCGCGACCCCGCTTCCAGTGGCTGAAGTCATAACAGGGCCTTCAGAAAGAGCCCGTAATAAAGGAAAGAGCAAGAAATCCAAAGGGCCTAACGAGGGTGAAGGATCAGGCTACCAGGCCACCGAGCGCACTCCTGAGGAGACTCCCAGCACAGTTACTTTGGGAGAAGTGAAAACGATGTTGGCTCCTATCTACTGGGACGAGCGCTATACATGGAGAATTCCAGAAAGCCATGAGCGGGCCAACAATCCGCCTCCAGGCGAAATGGCTGTCTACGTGGCCACAGTGAGTTCAGGAGGCTTGAGGTTCCCTGTCTCGATCTCGATGGCTCACTTGTTGAATGATCTGGGTCTCTGTCCATCACAAATCGTGCCCAACGGCTTGGGCCTCTTAACCTGCTTTGTGATTCTGATGAGGAGCATGGGTTACGAGCCCTTCTTGCGGAACTTCAAAGCCCTCTTTCAAGTAGTCAGCTCATCTCGTTCATCTCCCGAGGCTGGTTTTTACTACGTCCAGGCGAAGGCTCATATGAAACTGATCAACTCGCCCTCGAGCACCTATGGCCCCAATTGGAAGGAGAAATTTATCTTCGTCAAGGCCCCAACAGAAGAGGGCTTTGGGGTGTCCACGCAATGGGGCTCGTTTGCAAAGAGCCGCTTGCAACCCGCACTCCCCAAAGATTGGGCCAAGAACCTGGCAGCAGCCCTGCGGGACGAGGGCCACCCCATTCAAGCGAAAGATTGGATAGATGATGAGGAGCTCATGTTCCTGTGTGGCCTTTCTAACGATCCCTATTTCCTTGACAACCCTCCGGCTCGCGATATAGAGAGAGATGGTTAGATTCCTAGGGCGCTAACCTTTAGATAGGAATACTAACTGCATCTTTGTACTTGTAATTTGCACACTTAATAATTCTGTTTAAGGATTTATAACCCTTGTACTTTCCATTTTTGCAGGAGTTGCTATATTAGAGATGGCAGGAGGAATCAGACAAGCCGCTCGCTTTGCTCATGCCAACAGGAATCAAGCCCAGCAAGGGGACCAACAGAGTGAGCAACGGCGCCCTTGCAACCGTAGCAATCGCGGAGACGCTCGTAGCGGTAGTCAGGGCGCTAGTTCGAACGCTATTTCAGAGGTTCAACCCCCTCGAGGCCGAGGGGAGAGTAGACTGGCCAACAAAGAGACCAGGGGGCGGTTGACTTCAGAGAGAGCAGGAGACGCTCAACCTCCTCGGGCTGCAGAACAAACGAGGCCAACAACCACCCTATCAATAACCGAGGCCCCACCGAGCGCCAGTAGGCCTTCCCGCAAGAGGAAGAGGATGCCCGATTCAGTGGCAATAAAAGGCAAGGGCAAGCAGGTGGCCGAGGGCCCCAAGGGCGAGGGAGATACTTCCTCTTCAGAGGAGGAATATTTATGGGAGTTCTCCCGACGAGGGGACAAGGACTTCACAAGTGCCCCCGATGGTGGGCCAGTTCTGCTAAGGCCTGGCACGCTCGCCCAAGCCATCAGCGAGAATCTCTACGACAGGGCCCAATTCTCAGCGGACCACCGGCATCTCTTCAGTGAGTCCATGGAGAAAGTGACCTACGACGCGGCCCACGCCTTAATCTCCGTAAGTCATCACTCCTTGCTTTCTTTGCCAATTTCTGTAAGTTAGCATTTTTTGGCTAACACTTCCCTTTCCTCCAACTTATGTAGCAAGTTCTTCCCCGGCTCCGAAATGTGCAAATGCGAGTCTCCACTTATGCCGTACGCAAGGCCAAGTACAAGAAGATGGCCCGCTCCAACGATCCGGCTCAGATTCAAGCGGAGCTGGACGCTGAGATTGCAAAGTATGAATCCCTCAAGGATTTGTACAATAAAATGGAAGAGGAGCTGGGAAAACTGAAGGAGGATTTTCAGGTGGTGGAGGGCGCTCGAAGCAGCTTGAGCGGCAAATTAGCCCAGGCTGACGAGCGTCGCAAGAAGGCGGAGACTGAGCTGGAGAGCTGGAAGAGGAGGGCTCTGGAGGCTGAGAGGAAATTCAACGACACCATGAACGAGTGGCCTTAGAGTCTGGAACGTGCGAACAAGGAGGCCCTTATCAAGTTCTGCCATTCAAAGGCCTTCAACTTTGCAGCCGCGTTGCATTGCTTGGATGAGGCCCAGAATGCCTTCAACTTGGCCGTTGAGCAGGGCATCCACAAGGGGCTAACTGACCCGGCTATGAGGGGAGCAGAGGGCACAGGGCTCATGTTCAACAAGCGCTGCGAGGAAGAGGATGAAGATCCCAATGACCCTGCGGACACCATTGCTGAGTTGGAGTATGATTTCTTGGTGAAACTTCTCCAAGATGAATACACGGATGCTCATCCGTCAGGAGATGCTGCTCAATCTGCTCAAAATGACCCGCCTGAAGATGAACCACAAGCGCCCATCATGGAGGATGCCCCTGTCCCAGCTGCTGAGGGTGCTAACGCCCCCGTTCCTGGTGCCAATGAGCCCGACGATCCCCAAGCCCAACCGCAAGAGCCTGAGGGCCCAGTTCATGGCCCCGTGGCCCAGAATATACTGGTGATCGTTGATGAAGACGTTGCTCCAGCCGCCTGAGACTTTTCTCTCATAAATTTTCTATGTACTTTCCTGTTTTAATGCCTCTTTTCTTTCTTCTGAAACAATACTTCATAGGCCTTTGAGCCCTTTGTCTTGTAAGATTTTTTTTGCAATGAATATATATTCTATTCTTCGTAACTTTGTTCTTTTGCTTACTTATGAATCAGAATTCATACTTAGAGCTTGCTGGAACAAATCTTGTAATAATAAGACTGTGTGTAGCATACTCTGAGGATGTTTTATTTCTCTGATAAGCCTTTAGAACTTTGAGAAATTTTGTTAACTGCTGTAAATCTTGGAAATTTGCCTGAGTCCTGAGCGATCGTGAGGGTCTTATTGTGAGACTGCCCCCTCCTCCCTTTCAAGACTTGCATAAACTTTTGCTTCTATTATAAGACTTGAAAATTTGTCTAAGTCTTTAGCGGTCGTGAGGGTCTTATTATGAGATTGCCCTCCCTTTTAAGACTTGTATAAATTTTGTTTTTGTTATAAGTCTTGAAAATTTGTCTAAGTCTTGAGCGGTCGTGAGGGTCTTATTGTGAGATTGCCCTAGTTCAAGACTTGGAGACCTTCTTCTTATTCTTGGAAATTATGCTAAGTCTTGAGTATTTACGAGGGTCTTACTTAGAGGTTGCCCTCGTTCAAGACTTGTGACGTTCCGTCTGCAAGGGATCCTGCTTTCGAGCGCAAGGCGTTGTAAGAAACGGCCAAGGCCTACTAGGATTTTCCCCATCTCGTCTATTTGGTTATGAGCGTAACCAGTCTATCCTTATGAGGGCGTCCCCTCAAGCGGAGTAGAGTGCTGGCCAGCGTAACCCGTGCGAAATATCAGCATTCATATAGGAAGGGATTGCCAACCACGCTCGTGAAAACGAGGGACATGGGTCTCATCCATTCAAGCAATCAAAGAAGCATAATGTTAGAACAATTAAGAAAAAGTTATACTGGAACTTACTCACAATTGGAAGTACAGAGGAACCCAACAAAGAGGGTTGTTACATCATGTTCCGCAAAGAGCTTTTAAACATAAAACCGCCGGAGGTTACATGCGTTCCAAGGGCGAGGCAAGCGCTCACCTTGAAGTGTCTCCAGGGTGTAAGTGTTGTTAGCTCTGAGTTGTACGACCTTGAATGGGCCTTCCCAATTGGGGTCCAATTTCCCCACGTGCCTGGACACTTCCACTTTCTTCAAAACCAAGTCTCCCAACTGGAAAGTTCTTTCCCTCACACGCTTGTTGTACTGTTGGGCCACAGAGGCTTTATAATGGTGGATCTTAGCCCAGGCTTTGTCTCTCCTTTCATCCAGCAAGTCCAACTCCAAGCTCCTGTTGCCATCGTTGAGCTGAGGCTCGAAATAGCCGACACGAGCGGATTCATTTACTATCTCCGCTGGTATCATCGCTTCTGATCCATAAACGAGCGCGTAAGGTGTTTCTCCAGTGGCCGCTCGTGGGGTGGTGCGATAAGCCCAAAGCGCTCCTTGCAGCTCCTCAGCCCATTCACTTTTCTTGCTCTCAAGCATGGTTTTCAGATGTTGCAAGATGATCCTATTGGTAACTTCTGCTTGCCCATTGGCTTGAGGGTGTCCTACAGAGGTAAATCGCTGCTCGATCCCCAACTCAGAACACCATTCTCGTGTGTCGGCTGCGATGAACTGGGATCCGTTGTCAGAGATAAGCACCCTCGGTATGCCGTACCTGCAAATGATGTTTTTCCAAATGAAGTCCCTCACAACCCTGAAAGTGATTTTTGCAACGGCTTCGGCCTCGGCCCACTTGGTGAAGTAGTCGACGGCTAAAATGACAAACTTCTTTTGTCCCGCAGCCATGGGCAAGGGGCCCACGATGTCTATTCCCCACTGGTCAAAAGGCCAAGAGACGTCTATTGGGATCATCTGTGCGGCTGGCAATTGAGAGAGATTTGAATGAAATTGGCATTTAGGGCACTTCCTCGAAAATTCAATGGCATCTTGGAGAACTGTAGGCCAATAAAACCCACTTCTCAGAACCTTCTTCGCCAGGATACGCCCTCCGGAATGATTCCCACAGCTTCCATTGTGGATGAGTTCAAGCGTCTCCTTCGCCTATGAGGGCCTCAGGCATCTCATTGGGGGTCCTTGGAATGATTTCTTGAATAACCTCCCCTCGCGATCCAAAGCGAAACGAGGGGCCTTACTTCGGACTTTCCTAGCTTCCACCTTGCCAGTGGGAGGAATTCCATCCCTAAGGAAAACGACGATGTCGTCAAGCCAACAGGGCTCGTTTGGATCAATCATAGCGATTATTCCAATGGCGACCCTTTCCCTGATCAAAGGTTCCTCAGTTCTAAGGAACGTGACAGAACGCTCAGAAGTGCCTTCTAAAGCTGACGCAAACTTTGACAGAGCGTCCGCACGCTCGTTTTCTCCTCGCGGTACTTGAAGTAGATGAAATTCCTTGAACTTCCCAATGATTTCTCTGGCTTTACTTAAGTACTGTACCATGGTGGTTTCTCGAGTCTCATAAGTTCCTTCAATCTGGCTCGCAATTAACTGTGAATCCACATAAGCGGTGATTCTGGAGGCTCCATTCTGAAAAGCAATATTCAATCCTTGCACGAGGGCTTCATATTCTGCTTCGTTATTAGTGACTTGGAAATCCAGCTTGATTGCAAAGTCCAGCTCAATCCCATCGGGGTTTCTGAGGGCCACTCCTACTCCTCCCCCTTGAGAGGTTGAGGAACCATCTGTGTGCAGTACCCATAACCCCTCATTCTCCGCAACGGTGGGCTCTAAACCAAAGCGTTCGACCAATAAATCAGCTACAACCTGAGCCTGTACCGCGGTCCTGGGCTCGAAACATAAGTCGAACTGGCTCAATTCGATGGCCCATTTGATTAATCTTCCAGACACATCTGGTTTGGACAACACTTGCTTCAAGGGTTGGTCGGTGAGAACCGTTATGGAGTGCGCTTGAAAGTAAGGTCTCAGCCTTCTTGAGGCGTTAATAAGAGCAAACGCGAATTTCTCAATCTCCAAATACTTCTTTTCGGCTCCTTGCAATGTTTTGCTCAGATAATAGACAGGTAAGTGTTTCCGCTCCCGTACAGCGATCAGAACCGCGCTTGTGGCCTCGGAAGAAACGGAAAGATACATAAATAATCTCTCACCCTTGACGGGCTTAGTCAGCAGTGGTACGCTTGATAAGTAAGCCTTCATATCTTGCAGCGCCCTTTCGCATTCTTCTGTCCAAGCAAAGTTACGTGCGTTCCTCAAAATTTTGAAGAAGGGAAGGTTCCTGTCTGCCGAGCGCGAAATAAACCTGTTCAACGAGATGATTTTTCCTACTAGGACTTGCACTTCCCGCAAATTTCGAGGGGAGGGGATTTCCAAAATGGCCTTGATCTTCTCCGGATTGGCCTCAATTCCCCTCTGACTGACCATGTACCCTAAGAACTTTCCCCCTTGTACTCCAAAGGTTCACTTCGAAGGGTTCAACTTCATCCCATACTGACGCAGGATTGAAAAAGTGCGCTTGAGATCTTCCAAGTGGGAGTCCTGGCGCTCGCTCTTGACAATCATATCATCCACGTAAACCTCCATGGACCTTCCAATTTCTTTTTCAAACATCTTGTTGATGAGCCGTTGATACGTAGCTCCGGCGTTCTTGAGTCCGAAAGGCATGACTAAGAAACAATATACCCCCAGATGGACAATAAATGAGGTTTTGGGGCGGTCTTCTGGGGCCATAAAGATCTGATAGTATCCCTGGAAAGCGTCCATCATGCTCATGAGCTCGCAGCCAGCGGTCGAATCCACCAATTGGTCAATCCGGGGCAGCGGGTAAGGATCTTTAGGGCAGGCCTTGTTGAGATCAGTGAAATCGTTGCACATGCGCCATTTATTCGCGCTCTTGGGCACCAAAACGATATTACACAACCATTCCGGGTACAAGATGGGCTCGATATATTGAGCCTCCAGGAGTTTATTAACTTCCTCTTCAATGACTTTCTTTCGAAAGCCATGTACATCCCGCTTTTTCTGCTTGATGGGTTTGAAAGAGGGATCCACATTAAGCCTATGGACAATGACGCTCGGGTCAATCCCTGTGAGGTCGGAGGCTTTCCACGCAAATACATCACTGTTTTCCCTGAGGAAGTCAATCATCATAATCTGAGAAGGCCCCAAGAGGTTAGATCCTATCTGAGTAGTCTTATCCTTGTTTTCGGGTTCCAGCTCAATGGTAAGGAACTTCTCCGAGGGTTCGATCCTTATCTCAGGGCGAGGAAGTTCGAGCGCCCTTTTCTTTCCTGTCAAGCGATCACCGAGCGCGGGTCCACCTAGGGATGGCAACGAGCCGAGCCGGTTCGCGAGCTACACGAGCCGAGCCGAGCCCGAACCCGAACCCTTTATTTCTTGGCTCGTGGCTCGCGAGCCGGCTCGCGAGCCCATATATTTAATTAAAAAAATAATATTTTTAATTTTTATGTATATAAATATTTTATTAATATATAATATTATATATATATTCATTAAATTTAATACAAAATGAATAAAAAATAATATATTTATTATATATATTCATTTAATATATATTATTATATATAAAAATATATTAAATTATTAAAAAAACTAATTTTTTTATTAAAAATAATATTAAAGGCCCGAGCCTCGAGCCGAGCCGAGCCGGGTTCGAGCCTTGGTCGAGCCGAGCCCGAGCCCTGAAAAAAGGCCAAGGCTCGGCTCGGCTCGGCTCGTTGCCATCCCTAGGTCCACCCTCTACCGGCTCGTCTTCTTCCGAGGATGATCCACCAACGGTCCCTGGTGGTGCACTTTCGAGGGGATTCTCCACGTTGTCTCCCTTCTTCTTTTTGTTCTTCTTCTTGTACAACTTCGCCCTTTTCCGTGCTGGGCTGTCCTCATCTAGATTGGGGAAATCCACTGATTTCTTGGTGGAACCAATTTGGAAGGTTTTCTCCGCTTTTGGCTTTCTAAGGGATAGCATGTAACATTCCCAAGCCTCTCGCACATTGCACAGTACTTCTCCCACGCCCTCGGAGGTCGGGAATTTAATCTTCTGGTGGTAGGTGGAGATGATGGCTTTGAAATCCACGAGGGCAGGGCGCCCAATTATGATGTTATAAGGAATGTCAATCTCCACCACTGCGTATGTTACCAAGAGTGTTTTGCGCTGAGGGGCTCGGCCGAATGAAGTAGCTAGGCGAATTTGCCCTCGTGGGACAACTTCCGAGCCTCCAAAGCCAATGAGGGCTGTTTTGAGAGGCTCGAGTGGAAGGTCAGCCTTCATCTTTAAAAATGTAGAATAAGGTAAAACATTAACAGAGCTTCCACTATCCACCAACACCCTTTTTACAACGTGATTGTGCACATCTACACTAACCACCATGGGGCAATCGGAGGTTATACCCTCCCCATGGGGTGTTACAATATGCTCTAAATCCCTATCATCGAAGCCTATTACATCATTCTCTCTTGGCCTTTGAGCGTTTGAACTCTGGATGGCGTAGATGGGTTTAGGCACTGCTGGGCGTTGGTTGTAGCTCCGGACATACCTCCGCCGGGAGGCGTTGGAATCCCCTCCTGACGAGCCTCCTGCAATCATATTTATGACTGCGAAAGGTTCGTTTTCTTGCTCAGGGGCTTTTCCTTTACTGCCCCGACGGCTGCTGCTTTCAGGGGGTCCCCTACCCCTTGGGCTCTTCGATCGGGACGGACTCCTCCTTCTTCCTCCAGCGCGCTCGTTGCAGCGTTCATCGTAACGCTCGAGCACCCGGACGAACTCCTTCAGGTGGCCCCCTGCGACGAGCCTCTGAATCTCAGCTTCCAACTGGCGACACTCATCCGTCTCGTGCCCCCTCTGCTTGTGGAATGCGCAGTATTTGCTCGAGCGCCTGAGCGAGTCCGTTTCCCTCATCTTGATGGGTCTTTTAAAGAGCTTTTTATCGGAGAGGTTGTAGACTTCTGAATTCGGCCTGGTGACCGGGACTCGCTCAAATCGACGAGGGGGTGGTGGCGACCTTTTGCGCTCTTGAGGGCGCTCCTTCTTGGCTACCACCTCCCGTCCCCGCTCGTGATGGGCTCGCTCGTTCCTGGCTGGACTGTGATGCCGGGGACCATTCGTCCCATACATGTCTTCGAGCGCGAAGAACGGCTCGGCTACCTCTCTTAAGGCCATGAGGGTCCCTGGCCTCCTTTCTACAATGGCATCGGCAAACTTCTTGCTCACATACTGCTTGTGATCCACAGCCTGAAAGAGCACTGGGATCAAGAAATCCATAGAAGGCCTCTCCACCTGTAGGATTTCCTTGTTGAAGCGGGCGAAGAACGAGCGTAGAGACTCGTTCTTGCCTTGCACCACGTTATAAAGCGCGGTAGGTGCGGTGACTGGAGCTTTCAAAGAATTAAAGTGGTTGAGGAAAGCATGAGCCAGCTCTTCATATGAGTGAATCGAGCGTGGTGGTAGTCGTTTGTACCACTCCTGAGCCATTCCTACCAAGGAAGTGACGAAGACTTTCGCCCAATAGTTGCTGGAATGCTCGTAGAGGTGCATGAGATGCAAAAAATGATCCAAGTGTTCAGCTGGATCAGTCGTCCCGTCATATCGGTTGATGGAAGTGGGGATTTTGGCCATGCCTTCTTGGGCCATCAAAACTTCCTCCACGAGGGGCGAGCCCCTCTCCAACGGGTGGTACTCATACGTGCCGAAGTTTTCCTCCGGCTCCTTGCGGTGGGGGACCTTTGGTGGGGGGTCCTTGGTACGGGCGCTTCTGGCGTCAACCCGTTCATCCCGACTAGGGGAGATCTGAGTTGATCGCCCTCGTGAGAGCTGTCCCACAATATCCTTTAAACCCTACAGCTGGTCTTGCACAGCCGCGAGGATGTCAGGATTCACGTCCCCTTGTCTGTCCCCGTGCCTGGGGGCTCGAGAGCCCCTTCTGGAGACATGAGAGTCCCCTTCATTCTGGTTAACTCGTTCGGTGGGCTCCTTATTCCTGCCCATGGAGGGACGCTCGTTGCCCTCCTGCTGGGGCGCTTCTCTGGCTGGTGGTGGCGGTGGTTGTGCCCTCAGGACAGCCTGGGCTTCTCTGAGGGGAAAATTTTGTTGTCCGCCCAAAGGGGCAGCAACTTGAGTGGCCTGCCCAGAAGGAAAGTACATGGAGTGGAACCTCTCCCATGCTCCCTGGGCCGCCTGAACCTCACATTGGGCATAGAGAGCCCTCAACTGCTGGGTGGTTAGTGGAGGTAACTCCACTCCTTCAATCTCCCTGGGGATCACCACCGGGAGCTGGATCTGACCAGCATGATACGGCTGGACCGGCGGCACCATAACAGTCGGGGTGAGGGTATATCCGGGTGGGGGCATCATGTAACCCTGCACTCCGAGATTCACCTGGGGATGGACCCATGGGTTCTGAGCAGGCTGCGGAGGAGCAGAGAGAGAGACTCCTCCAGCAGCGGCGGGAATCGACAGTGCCGGCAGTGTAGGTGGAGGTATTGAAGACTCTGCTTGCGGAGTCACTCCTGCGGCGGGAGATGCTCCACCAACGGTGACGGAAGGAGACGGGGCTCCACCAGTAGCGATGGAGGGAATAATGATATTGGCATCCTGGGAGGCGTTATCTCCTCTTCCCACGGCTCCAGACCTTGTAGCGACCATGACTGGAAAGGGTAAGAACGTGCTTGTTCTTCTACCAACAAAAAGAAAGAAAGGGGTGGAGGACCGGTTTCCCACAGACGGCGCCAAAAATGATGGGTTCAGAATGTGAGGGTCCGAATCCAATCACTTTACGATTTGTAGTTATGGAGGAAACCGCCGGAGATTCACCGGAAATGAGAAAGGGGGTTCTACCTGTTGGGACAAGCATAATAAAAGTCAGAAGGCCAAGCTGGGGAACTGGGGGTGATACCCAGTTTGGCTCTCCGACGCTCAAGTCAGTTCAAGGTATGAAGGAGAAACGTAGGTTCAGTCACAGTTTCAGTGATGAAGATTGCTTACCAGTGTAGAAGATGACTTTAGCTATTTATAGTTGAGGGTCAAGGGCCCTTTGGTCATTTGCCTCAAGTGGTCCTGGCCGAATGTTGCCCTAACACGTGGCGCCATGAGAGAGAAACCTAGGAGGAATCTTCTGCAAAAGCGGCCAAAAGTTGGTGCTGGCAACAGTGGCAGGTGCGCGGGCATGTACGATGTGTCAGAGAGCCGTTTGGGTGGTTGGTAACGAGGGCTTAAGAGCACGCTCGTGACAACCTGGAGTACTGGAAGCCAAGATATCCGCTGGGGGGAATGAAGGCTCCAGTTCAAGTAACGAGCCAGAAGGGGAGGCCACTCTGAGGGAGTGTGACGCTCGAAGAGGGCTCCCTTGGCTTGTGGACGTGCCAATCATACAGTATGAATGGCGTTCGTGAGAGTATCAGCGCTCGTGGGGCTTAACTCTCGAAGAAGGATTGCGCTCGTTGGGCTTAGCGCTCGGGTGCTGATGGGTGCAACCTTGGGGAGACAGACGTCCTCATCTCGGTGATGCCACGTGTCCTAGCGTGGGGCGATCGTATTTTGACCCCATCAATATTTATATTTTAAACCACTGTGCTCCAAGAAAGATATAAACCACTAAACGTTGAACAAGAAAAACTTAGTAGAAACAAAATTGATTGAACAAGAGAAACCCAAGTAGAAATAGTGTATAAGTGAGGGTATGTGAAGTAGTATATGTTTGACTTATCTCGCTCAATGTGGGACGGCAACACATCCCTCATGTCCAAGCCCGAATAATAATAATTGGGGTTCAATTTGGAGTGAGAAAGTTGCTCTAAATTCAATTGATGAGGTGAACGCTATCTAAGTATTTTAAGGTAGTATTTAGTTTAGAAATCAAATAATGTTTGGCAATAACACATCCCCACATGCTTAGGCCCGAAAAATCAACAATCTGTCTAGAGAGTGAAAATTAAATGTAGGATAAAACAACTTAGTTACTCTGATCATCCCATGTGAAGTATTATATTTGCTTGGCCTAATAAACTTACCCCATAAAATAGTTGATGAGGTGAAAGTTCTCTAAAAAATAATCAATTAATGTGGAGCGTTAACGTAGAATCATAAGATGATGATAGATTCGAGACTTTGGATGAAGTCGTTAGTATCCAAGGTAAAGATGATATTTATGAGAAGAGTTTAAGTTGATAATCCAAAACAAGCTATGGATATTTTCTGCTTTTTTTCGCTCAGAATATACCCAAAATACAAATAAGATCAAAGTTTTCAGAAGCGTTTTTAGATTCTTGCCGGCATACTCATCATATTAACATTACCGACAACATATTCTATTGATTTAATTATCTCCACATGCACGAACGAGGTCTGAATGTGGCCTTGTCCCTTTGCCAGTTTGGTAAACTTGTTAGGAAGTATGGCCACTGATGTCGACTCATGCATAATATGCCTGCACAACCAAAGAAAATGCCAAAAAATCCCAAAAGGTCTCATACTAATGGAGTTAGTTGAACATTTATATATTGGATAAACTTGCTCCAATCTTCCGATGTGTGATGGGTTTGCTACCAAACATAATTGGTGTGAGATTTATTGATCAAATGAACTCTATCTCCTACGAAACTAGTCTTTTGGAATGAGTTCTCCCGTTTGATCTATAACATATTCCCTTTTTCATGGAGTGTTGCTAGGTGGGTGAGTTATTATTTTTCTACGTCCATATGTAAAACTTTGTTCCTGTTTTCCTTTTTTCATTTTATAGATTAAAAAAGAAGTCAAACTTCTCCTGTCATCAAAGGTAAATTGCTTCATTCTTTGAGTCTTTAACTAAATGTCCCACTGATAATGGAAAGTCGGGTTAACACGGCCCCTGCATGATTGAAAGATGAAAGGATTACTAAAGGAAACAAGGAAAGATGCAAAACCTGCATCCTCATTCAGTCAAAAGATTTTGTACATCTCTCTGCACAAGGGAGTCAGATGGAAATCTGACCGATTAGGAGATGCAAGTACGACGGGAATCATAATCAAAGATGTGAGCCACTCAAACTATAACTTCTCTTCTTCGGCACCTCAGGTGTTTTAGCCTTTTTGTCATTGCGATAGTTACATTGACATACCTTGAGGTCTGTCATAATTACGCAAACTTCCCCCTGATATTTGAGAGATTGCAAAAACTTCCCCTTTCAAAAAATTTGGAGTTATATTATATCTGAATGGGTGAATTTTGATATACTCTTCTCTAATATTTTATCAATGTCCTATTTTATCCCTGAGTGTTGCTGAATACTGATTAATATTTGATTCAAAATTCATACCTATAATAGCATGCACTAGGCCGAACCTTGTGATATGTCGGGGGGAAGTTTTTGTAGATTCTGAAACGTCTTGGGATGTTTGTGTAATTATGTTTAATTAGGCCAAATCTCAAAGGTATGCCACTATAAGTATCCCTTTATCATTTTATTTAGTTTTGTGTTGCTTTCTAAACTCCAAAAGGTAATATTTAACATTTAATTTAGCCTCTAAACTTGCAAAAGTCTACGAGTGATTGAAGTAAGAAAATGAAAAGATTGACTTACCTCAATTGCAAGTGGGGTTGTTCTAGGGGAGTATCTCTCTACGACTTTTCCTTCTTTGTTGACTAGAAACTTCGCAAAATTCCACTTCGTAGGTTTGGTGCCGTTGGTGATAATACATTAGAGTTCTGAGTTTGAATTTTTGGGAACGAAGTAATCATTTAAGGAGGGGAATTTGCAGAAATTGCACGACCAAAGATGTAACAAATCAAATTAAGTACTAAATAAAATCTTAAATTCCAAGAACATTATTACATCTTGTTTTTTTTTTTTTCCCCCTGAGATAATCAGTAAATGTTCCAAAATTCAAAGACAGCATGGATATTATCCTCATTTTTTGAGATGATCAACAAATGTCTGAATATTCTTGTAAGAAGATCCTCCTTCACCAACACTCTTTCCACACATTTCCTTCAGTTTCAATGCATTTCCCTTCAAACCCTCATCACTAAACACCATGTCAATTTTCTTCTTGATTTCATCTCTTGTCCTTATCCCACTTTCATCAGCATCAATCCTCAGTCCAATCTTCCACTCATCACAGATATAGTTCTGATTATGATATTGATCAGCAAAATAAGGCCAACACAAAAAACTCACCCCTCGGCTCAAACCTTCCACAGTCGAATTCCACCCACAGTGCGACAGGAAACAGGCAACTGAAGGATGGGAGAGGACCTTTTCTTGCGGGGCCCACTCGACAATTTTCCCAATCTCACTCACGCTCTCCAAGAACCCTTTTGGGAACACAACCCCTGACCCGTTTGCGAGGTCCGACCTAACGACCCACAGAAAAGCCCGACCGGATAGCTGGAGCCCGAATGCCAGCTCATCTAGCTGTTGCTGAGAGAATACTGCTAAACTGCCGAAAGAAACATAAATGACTGATCCAGTTGGTTTGCTGTTCAACCATGTAAGACAAGAAGCATCTTCAGGATGAAAGTTGCAAGGATTGGAAGATTTGAGGATGTCAGAGTCAAGTAATGGTCCAATGGGAAGTAATCTTGGGATCAAACCACAAGCTGAGGGTTCTAGTTCATAGCAAGTGTTAGATAGCAACCACTTTGCATTTTTTGTGCAATTTTCAATTCTTAATGAACATTCAAAGAATATTTTTTGGGTATTAAGGTCAATGGGAAAGCTCCATGATAGCTCATTTTTCTTCCAAGGGGGTATGCCATCTGATATGCTGATTATTTCACCATTCTTAACAGATCCTACAATTTAAGAGAAAAGATGATCGTGTACCCATTAATCATTATAGGTATAATTACACTACATACCCTGAGGCTAAGCCTAAACACACATTCTCCATGAGATTTGGGAAATTACAAAAACTTCCCCTGGTATCATACCCTAAGGTTTCGGTTCATGTATGCTATTATAGTTATAAATTTAAACTAAAATATTGATAAGTAAGCTTCAAGGAACAAAATACGGTATAGATTAAAATTAGAGATGTTAACATCAAAATTCATCGACCCAAATATGAAGAAAATACTTTAATAGGGAAAGATTTTGTAATTCCTAAATCCTCAAGGGAAGTTCATGTAATTAGGTCAAAACCTCAGGTATGTCAAAGAGTAAGGATGTCTTATAAAATTAAGAAGGGATAATTTAAGGGGAAAAAAAAAGTGGCTTAAATTTACCGATTGCATCAAGGTTTCCTTCTTCAAGTAGCTTTGGAATGTGAAGTGCAATGGCCACAGCAGCAGCAGAAGGCGGAGAGAAAATAACGGGCTCGGCTCCCATTTCCTGGGCAGTCTCCAAAACCCACCCAATTGTAATATCAGCTATTACACAGCTAATCTTTTCATCAGCACTGGAACTGTTAATCTTCTCAATTAAATCTGTCAAGAATCCAGGCATAGTGATTCTGAGTGTTTCCAATAGCTTAAACGTGTCGTTTGGATCATCATCAGGACTTCTCCCATCCGGTATTGAAGCCATAACTATGCCATCAGTAGCAGCAACATCCTCTTCATCACCAGACAATCTTGCAGCAGCAACAATTTTTTCATGTATGCATTCTATGTTAACAAAGGTAACCTTAATCCCACGTTTGGCTATTTGGCGCGACAGTTTCATGAGTGGCTTAACATGCCCTTGAGCCGGAAATGGCACCGCCAGTACATGAGGCTTCTTACCCATAGTTGCCGTTGATGTTAGAGTTCGATGCTTCAATAGGACAATACAATATATGTTTACATATAGCTCATAACTTTGCCGCGCTCAATCAGACAGCTTCAAAAACTATGTTGCAACAAAGAGATAAACCACTAAACCTTGAACAAGAACAACGAAGTAGAAACAGAATATTAAGTGATGGAATCATAATATGATAATAAATTCGAGATTTTGGATTAACATGAGCTCGTTCATCTCCAAGGTAATGATGATGTGCACCACAAGAGTTTAAGTGGATAATCCAGAACAGATATGGATATTTACTGCTTTTTTGGCTCAGAAATATACCAAAAATACAAATAAAATATAGTTTTCAGAAGCCCTTTTAAATTCTTGCAGGAGTACTTATCATATTAACATTATTGAATGCATATTCTATTGATTTTATCTACATAGGCAGGAACGAGATCTGAATGTAATCTTGTCCCTTTGGCAGCATGCTAAACTTCTAACTCAGTCAGGCCACCGATGTTACTCATGCTGCAGCCAAAGAAAATGTCAAAAAACTGCTGTTTCCTTTTTCGTCGTTATTAATAATTTGTGATAATGATGCTGGCATACCCCAGAGATTTTTCCTAATTACATAAACTTTTCTTGAGTTTTTGAGAAATTACAAGAACGTACCCTCACATTTTGGGCTAATGCATACCATTGTATCGATGAAATCTGACTTAGATGCAATGTTAATTCCTTGACATGGAAAGGTTAATAATTCTCAAACTACCGGGGAAGTTTGTGTAATTAGCTAAAATCTCGGGGTATGTGAATGAAAGCACGGCCAGACATGCTGTCTTTCTATTGATGCATGTATGTCCATATGAAAAACTTTGTTTCGGTTTTCTTTTTCTTAATTTTTTTTTAAATTAGAAAAAAAAAATTCATCTTTCATGACTTTCTGTCATCAAAGAAGCATCAAAGGCAACAGAGAAGGTTCAAACATGTTTTCGGTAGACAAAAACTCAGTTTCGCAACACAAAGTGAGTCTACACCGATTGCTGTATTTGATACAAAAGAAGTTCTTATTAATGCTCTTCTATAGCAGCTACACTAAATCGCTTCATTCTTTGAGTCTTTGACCGAGGTCCAGGTTTAGTGTCCACCTGATATGGAAAGTCGGTTAGCACAGATAACGGGCCTGCATGATTGAAAGATGAAAGGATAAGAATAAAGATCATAAATCCTGAATCATGCAAAAATCATTATCAAAATGGAAACAAGGAAAGAAGCAAACCTGCATCCTCATTTAGCCAAAAGATTTTGTACATCTTTCTGCACAAGGGAAAGAAATAGAAAAAGACAGGACCCAGTCAGATGTAAACTTGACCGATGATGAGATGCAAGTACTACTAGAATCAAGCCACTCAAACTAGAACTTGTCTCGGCACGTCAGCCATTCTAGCTTTTACGGGCTTTTTTATCCTTGGGAATTACATCGAGACACCTTGGTTTGTCCTAATTGAACAAACTTCCCCTGATATTTGAGAAATTGCAAAAATTTCCCCTTCCAAAAAATTTAGATTTACATTATATCTGGAATATGGGTGAATTTTGATATACTCTTGTCTAACTTTTTATCAGTGTCCTATTTTATTTCTGAGTGTCACTGATCAATATTTGTGAGTGTAACTAACCAGTAGCATGCGTTAGAAGAAACCTTGTGGTATGTCAAGGGGAAGTTTTTGTAGCTTTTGAAACCTTTTGGGAAGTTTGCGTAATTATGTATAATCAGGCCGAATCTCAAGGTATGCTAGTGTCACTATCCCTTTATAATTTTATTTAGTTTTGCGTTGCCTTCTAAATTTTGAAAGTAATATTTAAAATTTAATTTATCTCTAAAATTGCAAAAGTCGATGAGTGAGTGAACAAAATGAAAAGATAGCCCTACCTCAATTGCAAGTGGTGGTGTTCTAGGGGAGTATCTCTCTACAACTTTTCCTTCTTTGTTCACTAGAAACTTCGTAAAATTCCACTTGATAGCATCTATAAATAAACCACCTTTTTCCGACTTCAAGAACTTGTAAAGGGGTGCCGTATTTTTACCATTGACATCAATCTGTAATACAGTCACAATCAGTGCGTCACATAGTGAAATACCCAGGACTTCACTAGAAACCACAAGTAAAGAAAAGCATAGAGAAACAAATTTCAAGCTGTATTACAATTCAACAAAACCACATTTCTTTCTAGCAAAAATTTTAAGTTTTTACAGTATAAGAGAATAAGTTTCATCATGGGATGAGGAGTTAACAAAGCTCTCAAGATATCAAAATGAAAAAGATGCAATACACATATTTATTGAGGAAGTTTTGGATTGAACTTTTAACTAAATTCTCTTGTCGACAAAACAAGATCCATTCACTTGTTCATATAGTTTAAGTTATTCCAAAACCAAGTCCACCTGCAAATAAAGATTTTTTTTGCGTATTCAGTTTTAACTCCATACTGAAACTTGCGTTGGATTACTTTTGCATTTGCATATGAATTACGATCATGACTTATCATTTTAGATTGACAGCACTGACTATCATAATACTCAGATTTCTGATTTCCTTGTATAGGACAAATCAACAAATACCATTGCTTTTCATAAAAGAACTTCCCTAAGGTTTGAAAAATTACAAGAACTTCCCTTTGCATAACTCTGAGGTATGACCTAAGGCATGCTATTACCATTATGAATTTAAAATCAAATGTTGACCAGTGAGTATCAAGGGGCAAAATAGAGTGTTCAAACAAAAAATAGAGATTTCGTCATCAAAATTCATTGATCCAAATGTAAAGAAAATTCTTTTACAAGTGAATTTTTGTACTTCCTCAAACCTTTGAGGAAGTTTGTATAATTAGGTCAAACCTTAAAGTACATCGGCGTAATCATCCCTAAAATACTAAGTCCAGTCCACCCAACCTACACACAGTACATGGTAGGAAATGTTTTACAGCACTTGATTTACCAATAATCAAAGTACAACCAAACTATGATTCAGCATAAGGCGACAAAAAGAAAGGAATACCTTTTCAAAAATTGGGAATTCGGCTTTAAACCTAGTGCAAACAGTTTCCTCAATTTCGTCATTAGTTCCTGGTTCTTGAAAAGCAAATTGGTTGCAAGGAAATGCTAGTATTTCAAAACCTGAGCACAAAGGACACTTAGAAACCATCTGAAACAAGATATGTATCCCAGAATCAGCCTATAACCAGAACAAACCAACAGACGAACCTTGATCTTTGTACTTCTCATACAATATGTTCAACTCCTTGTAGTTTGAATGCGTTAAACCACTTTAAAGGAGGAGAAGCGCAGATTTCAGACTTATGATTTAAATTGGCAAGTGCAATTCAATAGATTTCAGGTAAATCACAAAGCAAGAAATGCAGTCACACTACCATTTCGAAGCAACATTGACAATCAGAAGAACCTTCCCTCTGTAATTGCTCAAAGGCACATCGTTCCCACGAATATCCTGTTTTCCAAATCTATTTTCAGCACCAAAGCAAGACAAGGCAATGCAACATCATGTAAACTAGCTACTAAAATCTAGTATTCAGATCATTATCTCCACACTGAACCACATTTCTCAAGAAAACAATTCAGCAATTAAAGGAAAAACTAAAATCGTTCGTCAAATTCAATTTGATCCCAAAAATCCGCCAGAAATTAGAGTTCGAGAAACAAAAAAACAAAATCACAACGCATAATTTCCCAAGACACCGAATTCAAGAACAAAAAGATACACTACCACCCACTTCAATAAATCAAACCCTTAGAAAACCCAGAATCTTAAACGACCTTGTTTGACATAAAGTTCGTACCTTGACCGTGAATTCGTAAATGGAATTAGAAGATTCATCAGCCATGTCTCTAGCAGCAGGGTACCTGTAATAGAACCAGAAGGCAAGTCCAAGAAAAAGAAGAGATACCCAGTTGATTGGCTTCGATGAAAACATGGTTTATGTATGAATGTATAGTTTTTCTTCAGTGTTTCGCTGGAATCGATCAAGCTTGGCCGGTGTGAAAGCGACACTAACTGCGTTTTCCACCTATAAACTCTGTCAATTTCTTCATCGGTAGGCTGTTGGTAGATAAAACCACCTAAAAAACAATTATGGAGGGATGCCATTAAGCCTACAATCGTACAACTGCTAACGCTACTCTTGGCCTGGTTTGAACTTTTATTTAAAAATAATACTAAATATAAAATTCTGATGAAGATTATAATGCACTGTTGGGATTAAGGCCATCGATGGATATTCGAAAATGTAATATTTGTTGGCATCTGAATGTGTTTACAGAGGGTATTATTTGTAATCCTTTGAATAAAATATTATTCGTATTCGATTATATATATTTGAATTATAAACGGATAAGGAAATGATAATCACACATTCGATATATTTACCATCCGATCCGTATATACATGCGTTAGATATATCCGTTATCCGTAATCCGTATCCGATAACATATATATTTATATATTTTTAATATCTTGATGAAATATATATTAATTTATGCATTATATAATTATTTGAGAAATATAAAAAATAATAATAATAAATATATATCATATTATTTGTAATAATAAACTTCATTAATAATGTGAACATGTATTATAAATTATATATTATACTTATGACTTAATGTTTAATTTGTATAGATTTAATAGATTTATAGTTAGTTATATTAATATTTAATTCTGTTATAAAATTTTAATATATTATTTTTACTAAAAAATATATGTAAAATATGTAAACGGATTTGAATTCGGATATTGGACTAAACCCTAAATCGAATCTGATGGCTATGTTTGCAGGCAACCCTGGTTACAGGTGATTTTCTACAAATGGTGTTCTTTTTTAGGCGTATTTCAATTCTGGTGTACTTTTCAGAGGTATTGCAATTTTGGTGTGTTCCGCCTTGGGGAGAAGCGGAACATTAAAAAAAAAAAAAAATTTAATATTTTCCTCATGTTCCGCGTTTGGGAAGAGCGTCACCACTGTTTATACGCCGTCAGCCGCGTGAAAGAGGTAACGGAGCTTGGTTAGTGATGAATAGTAATTCCGCCATCGCAGAAAGCGGAATTGGGGCGATATTGGCCCCGCATAATTCCCCGAGTTTTTGGGCAGAGATGGCGATATTTTGGTGGGGGCCGCCCTTTTGAATTTTTGTAATTTTTAGGTTTCTTTTTATTCGTTATGTACAGTTATTACTTGTAGGAAGAGCGGAATTGAAAAAGCTGAGGTCAACATGAAAATATTTGTACGTGTCTTGCATGTGCATGATAATTTTTCACCCCTTTCCTTCGGTTTTATATAAGCACATTCAGCTTATTTTTGTTTTTTTTTTTTTATATTTTTCGACACAGTGATCCGCACTGCGTACCCAAAGCTAATAAAATATAATATATTTATTGAATAAATAGTGCTTCTGCTATCTGCGATGGCGTAATAAATTAAATAATACTTTGTAATTATTTTCGTTGGCGGAATGAATAAAAAAATGTAACAATATTTCATGAAAGATTCCATTAAAAATTGGAATGAATGAAATGCGAACATATTAATTATGAAGTGTCCTCTGAATTACCGTTATGGTATATTTGAATATCATAGTAAAAGTTTGGAAAAGTACATAGCTTTTCTATTATAGAAGTAAGCATTACTATGTAAAAGTGTTTGACAAACAATATCACATATGTAATTGAAAAATTACTTAAACGTATTGAAGGTGGAAATTTTTTATTTATTATTATGGTACACGCAAAAGCATACTAAAGAAGCTCTTACACTCATGTTAAAAAGGTTACAACACAACATGGCTACATCAAAGAAAAACGTTTCAATGTATCCCTCCCCTTGCTGTCGCTCTTGACCTCGCTCGTGTCTGAGAACGATCCATTTCCATCGGAAATCTTGTGGTACGGTCCCTACCTGCATTTCCCCTTCTAACCCCACCTCTTTTTGGACGTTCCTCGTTAGTGTTTATCAAATGAAATGAAGCCTCTGGCCAATATTCTTCATCTCAAATCGGAAAGAAACCTCCTTCGTAAGTAGCCAAGTATTGATCAAGCTGATAATACCAGGCGACGTAATCAGAAATAGAAATTTGAAATGACTTGGCCGCCTTCATGTCATGCGAACACAGGATTCCGTACTGTTGCCAAAACCCACAAGAACATGTATTCTCTATTAAGCAGACTATATGTTTTCTTGAACGCCTCCGTGGCCCATCATTTTGAGTAATAATTTTAGCTCTATAATCTCTATGGTCGAACAACCGAGCTGTATGAAGACCACAATTTTTTAGATTTGTTTCCAGTATTTTCCATGCATAATCTGTCCAGTGGTGGGCGACAGTTTTTTATTGTAGCCCATTTTTTTGGCGGTCCACGAAATATTGTGAACTCCGGTTCAATGTAGACTCCACGATCGGTATAATTGGTATAATTGCCATGTCACGCAGGACTTCGTTCTGTCTTATAACTCCTCAGCGAATACATGGAACCGGGTAGCATCGTGGTAATCAGTAATGTTCCGGGCAGTTTCAATCATGTTTGTCGCACTTTCATCCTGCAAATAACATGTAATATGTTTCAACAAGTTGTTCAACGTCCGCGATAATCTCAACCGAAATTAGCTGCGAACTATTTTACAATAACAATAACTACAAACAAATATCAGGGAGAAAGGGTATGCATCTTACTCCCAAAACTAATGCACAAAATAAAGCTCACTTCAATTTTTATGCAGCTGCACCATTCCTCTGCAATCTAACACAATTGAGTTACACTTTCCACATTCCAAGCGAACTTCGCATCCGGCGGGTGATAGCCGTCCAAATATTGTAGCTCGTCAATGCCGTAGTTCGCACTGAGTGATGTGCAAGGTGATATTGGGGATATCCATCGACGCGTTTTCCTTACATACTAGTGTTGGAAAACACGAATCAGAAAGCAGCGGAATTTAAAAATTTTCCCAACAAAAGGACCTTGAACTCGCAATCGTGTAACCAAATTCGTAAAGATAGAAAACTTACTTTTCTTTTGTTCTTTCTTGAAGCGTTTCAAGCCACCCAAGAACGCTCTTCTCGCGGCTTGATCCCCTCTCCTTGGTAAAGCTCGAATCTTCAAACTTCTAACTTGAAGTCTCTAGAGAAAGTCCACCAACTTGATCACAATCTAACTAGTAAGGATGCTAGTTCTCTAGTTAGTGTTTAGGCTTAACCTAGGGTTTAATTTAATCTTGGAGAAAGGAAGGTGTTCAACACATGAACCAAAAGAATTGTCAATTAGCTCTAAAGGGGAGCATGAGCTCCCCTATATATAGGAAAGGGGAGGGGCGGCCGAACCTAGTCCTTATGGACTAAGGATTTGGTCCCTCTCTCTCCTATTACTTGATCATCAAGTATTTTCCAACTTTGACTTTGAATTCTAATTCAAGTCAACTTTTAAGAGAGCTAAAAATATCCAAACTATTTTTGGATAATTTTATACTTTATTTATTATAAAATAAATAACTTATTTTTATCTAATTAATTAATTCGTAATTAATTAACTAGATTATTTTCTCCAAAATAAGACTTTCTTTTTAATTCAAAATTAAACCAAAGTCTATTAAATAATTAACACATTTAATTATTTAATACATATATATATATAATATATATATATCCACACGTGTGTGACACGTGTCACAGTGACACGTGTCACTCACGTGAGCCACACGTGTGATTTCACACGTGTGGAACCCTCTTGGTCCGATTAACTCGTTTAATCTTTTTCAAGCCTCAACTCATGTAACCAAGTTGTTGTGTGTGACCCTCTAGGTTCTCAATTCAATTAGCAGTGACCCTAATTAATTAATTCACTAATTAATTAATCAGTCCACAGATTAAACGACCATAGTCTAGCAACAGGTGTTTAACCCCTAGCTGAATTGGAATGTTCGGATTCGACAGAACCTTTAAGTCATTGATTCATGTGAGATACAATCCTCCTACTTACTATCTCTCAACCAAGATCTAGGGCAAGGGAATAATCAGAACCCTAATAATCTGGTCTTAAAGCTAAGTGCATTTCATATCCATTTGATCTCAATCCAAGAAACACTTTTCTTGATGTCTTGATCTACTGCCTTGGCCAAGGACTCCATATGGCATATGAATGACTTACACAATAAGAGATCACCTTGCAAATGCAAGTGTAGGTCCTTTCTTGATTCTCATTCACTTTCATGAATCACTTGTGCAGCCCCAGCATAAGCCTTGAATCAGTTGTCTAAGGCGACACCCTTTAAAGCTTATACCTAAGACTACAGAGTTAACTCATAAAGTGACAAGGAACCTCAAGTCTAAGGATCAATTAATCACATCAATGACTCGTGAGATATTTCCTAATCTGGAAGCTTCCATTTCCTGAAATAGAAACTTCCTTTCCCATTTAGGAATGTTCTCACACGGGGCACCTCAGTGAACTTACTTATTAAAGTAAGCACCCTCATGTATCACGCACGTATCAACTATACACTTTGCACCTCCATGAAACAAGGTGGTCCTTCTTAAGGGCGTGATCCCACAAGCAAGCCTTAGAGGAGTCAGGTTGACACTCCCACTGTCTGTAGGACTCATCGGCTTGGAGTATTTTACTAATCATGACTTATGTGATATAGGGCTCGTTTCATGAACCATTTCACCCAAATGGTAGAGTCCTAAAGTCATCAGGATTAGGGGAGTTCTCATACATGCACAGCTAAAGTAAACGCATACCAAACAAGAGCATATAAAGAAGTGTTGCCTCAATTCGTTATTTTATTCAAAGATTGTCTGTGATTACAATAAGGAAAAGCACAAAGCGGATATACAATCGGCTTTCTAGGGCACTATTCCTAACAACCAGCTCATGTAATCCTCTGTCACCCCTACTCTATCCCCGTTCTGAAATTCGTATATATGATTCTCTTTGTTATCCCATATTTGTACAGATGTTGAATGAAATTGTGCCCAAGAACGACCAACTTTGTCCTGCCTCGTATGCCCGTGTAGGAAATTATGTATCTGGTGATCGACATTAAGGGGTATGCCCTAAACGTGCCCAAACTGACGTGCCACTCGATCAGGATAATGCCACTCAACCGTCGCCCAGTTTATGAGGGGCACTCGTGCCGTCCACAGTTCGCGGCCTATATAAACCGGCAGCTCTTCATGCTCCACCTGTTCAGCATCATACGGCTTCCAAACAAACTGCATAATTACAAAATATCATTTACATTTAATCACAAACGAATTCTTACAACAATTTTTCAGTATCAAAAGCTTACTCACTTCTTTTTCTGTCAAACGATCCAACACTTGCCTGAGCATCCTAACATTGTGAGCAACTGTTTTCACCCAACTATTGTAATGCACCCAACTGCAAATTCAACATTATGTTACTATAATTCAGTGGCATCGCTAAATGGAAACATAAAACAGACACAGAGAAGGCTGTTTGAATGATCCCAAGTCCCAACTCAAGTCTTCTAATGCTTAAGTGGTAAAATAGTATGAAAAATATTGATGTGAGAAAAGAGAGGTCCTTCTTCTTCTGCAAATTCTTGTTGATAATTACTTAATATGCCACAGCCTTTCTCAGTTATTGTTTCCCATGATTGAACAATAGCAAGTTGATTTTTCTGTTTGGGTCATGTGAAAGAAAAGAACAAGAGAGCATAGTTATGGTAGAGCATGAATCACTAATAGTTCTGCACAAGGAAATAATGTTATACAACTCTCTTTTTGGCCATTTTTGCAAGATGTAATTTCTTAACTTTCAATTACTGACTTAAGCAACAAAGGTCTGCAAATGTAACTGTGTTTCCAATTTCAAGCAACCAAAATAATGTCATCAATTAGCGAGGACCAGTTAAGACAAACTTTTAGCAGTATGTGCATATCTTCATAAAGTTCAATGGCACTGTTCTCGATGTTGTCCTCTACTAAAGTATTCTTTACCATACCGGTAATAGATCGAAACAGAATATACTTAGTTCGTACGACATGGATAGATTGTTATCGAATGGGAAGCTGCTTTTGAATACGTTGTATGCCAATTAAACAACTGCAAATGGGATAAAATTCATCATCAAAACTCTGCCCTAGATGAAAAATTACTTACTGTGCTCCATATGGTGCCGGGTGCAGATCAACCCCAAGTACAGGCATTGCCCCAACGTCAATCCTTCCATATACCCAGGCAGGAGCAAGTGGCGTAATCCGCGACAATGCCCATACCTAGCACACGTAAAGCACAAAATTAAAAAATAAACATCAAAGGCCTTGCTATATTTAACTAAAATTAAATTTAATGGGACCCAGATTAGTTGTAAGGCGCCACCAATGTTGTGACTGGACCTTCTTGCTGCTAAGCACAACTCCCGATACAATTGAGCTAGTAATGCGCTCCCCCAACTATAACTTGCAACCTCCGCGATAACCCCTTCAACGTCCTCGACCCATTCTTCGTCATCGTCAGGTGGAGGTCGGTAGCCGAGATTTAAAAGATATATCAACGAGACTAAGTTCCCGCTGCTATCCGGCCACATTAAACATCCCATCAGCATCAAAATTGCACACCGGGCCTAAACAAGCACATCCTGATCATAACTATCATCAACTAATATTTGCCAGAATGTGAGTTATGGGGAAAGAATTGTAAACCTCACACAGATGGAAGGTGGAAAATATCAGCTAATACTATTAACAACAATGGGCACTTTCCAGCAAGGAATTTTGACTGATCTCTTCTTTTATTTATCATCTTTTAATTTTTACAATGTACCTTATGAGAGATCTAGTAAGCACATTCAGGTTTAAGCTATCCAACCTCTCCTCTCTCATTTGCAATGCTACTCTTTCATTTGTAACTTTTACCTCTTTACTCATCGAGTTTGTGGCAAGGGTTGATCACTCGGTTAAAGCAGTTGATGAGCTCTCAAAGATGGCAAAGTTCAAAGAGGAAGATGTTTAGGTAGGAACTCACTGTGGCTGCTTTATATATACAACATGCTATACAATGGAGCAGAATGAGATACATTTGCAAAAGGCAGCCCAGGTTATGCACAAAGGGGATCTCTCAGCCAGATTAGATTGTTATTTCATTGAAAAAATTATTTTCCAGTGACATTTTTCAATTTTAAAATCCATTACTAATACGCCGTATCCTCCGCCCCGAAAATCTATACATAAAGCAGACATAGTGAGTTCCTACCTAAACATCTTCCTCTTTGAACTTTGCCATCTTTGAGAGCTCATCAACTGCTTTAACCAAGTGATCAACCCTTGCCACAAACTCGATGAGCAAAGAGGTAAAAGTTGTAAAATGAAAGAGTAACAGTGCTCCCTAGTGCACGCATCTTAGGGGCACAACCTGAACTAATTAAGACCTCCATCTTCTTCCAAAGCATCAACTTCCCTTGTTGGCCACGAATAGCGCCTTCTTAGTTGCTTCCTCGTCATTTCGTTGTATGACTCTGCTTGTAATGCATCTATGGCACGTTGGAGATTTTCAATTGAGCCATGAACCCTTTCGAGAAGGCTTGTTTTGAGGCTTCTTTTCATGTTGCATGTGTCTTTTCCAAGACAACGGACAAGTTCTGCTGTATCGTGTATCTCTTTCTTGAACCTGATTCTAAGGTTTTACGGTGCCTGGATGAAAGGAAAGGAGAAATGGTGTTAAATTTATTCGACAAAATTAAATTACTAAAAGTTATGAGGAAAAGTTCCTCCTAAGTTTGATGGATGTCATTGGTTAAATGGGAGGTTTATTTCTTGCCTTTCATATAATCATTTCATAGGAATCTCTGATCGCATTCTAGTGCCTTTGTTAATAGAATAAATCCTTAGACAGATAGTTACTAAAATTTCTTCCTTTATTTTATTTTATTATTTTTTTTTTTTGACAACATGCCCTTGTTAAATGCATTCTAGCAGGCTGTAGCATCAGAACAAACAAGATGTATATTCCTATGCTCATCTCTAGTGTACTTTGATTTCTCAAAATGATAAAGAGGACTTAATCTCTGCATTTCGGTATACCCCTTTTCCACCGTTTACTTTACTAGGAACCCGTTTGATATATGAGATTAGGCCCATCAAGCCCAGTTAATCCCCTTCAGTTTCATGTTTGATATGTAAGATTAAAATGGCTTGACCCGTTAAAGTTAATCTGTGACCCGCCTTAATCTTGGCACTATTCACATATTAACTCCGCTACTGCATCTTAGGGGGGGTGTGAGATTACATGAGACTAAATTCAGTTTGAGTTTTTCGAGGCAAGCTTGGCCACTTTTGCCCTCCACATTACGCGCTGAAAATTCAATTTTCCCCCCATTCTTAGAGTTACTTACACAGCGGCTAGGGTTTTCCAATCCTGCAGTTGATATCATCTTCGCAAAAGGTAAATCTTTATCATACCGATTCTTGATTACATTCTTTTCCAATTTTTTGTTTGAACACTGGTATTAAACTCTTGTTCCGAAAATTATTGTAGCGGAGGGTTTGTAATAAATTTGTGTTTGTCTTTAATTTGACTTGCACTTATCTCCGTCGGTTTACATTGTGTAGCAGAGTGGCTGGGTGATTACAGTTTTCCAACTACACAGCTTCGTTCCTACGTTGAGGTATTGAATGATTCTTTTTAACTTACAAAATTTAGCTTGCCAATCCCCTTAGGCAGAGTTCGAGCATGGGTCTGTTCTTTTTGCCATTATGTGTTGCCACGTCTGATTATTCTTCATCTGGGTAGTCATAGCTTCATGTATTGGTTAAATTGGGCCAATTTTGCATTTGTATCTCTTAGTTAATATGGCCAATTTTGAGTATTTCTTGCATAATGTATTCGTTAAGTTTTCCCCAGTTTGCGTTTATATATCTTAGTTGATAAATTTTTCTTTGCAAGTCTGGAAAAAATGACTTGCAAATTTTTTCCATTTTACTCTTCGCCCTTCGAATTTGTGATGTTCAATTTGTTACCACTTCGATTTTTTCTCTCTTAAGTTCAATTTGTTCTTCATTGTAGTGTATCTTGTCTCCAATTAACTGTCATATTTTTTGTCCTATCTCTTATGCATATTTTATCATCCATTTATTGAAAATATGACCTTTTGCCAAGAATTTTGGAGAAGTACTCAATCTGCTATTGTTGTGCTGGTTGGTCAATATGTAATTCTGTTTTTGTTTAGTTTTCTTATTTGTTTCAATTTACGACGGTTTTTTCGATAAATCAGAATGGACTACTACGTTAAACTTAAAGTGCTGCTACTACTAGAGTTAATAGTGTTGCAGTCAAATACCCTGTTAGCACTATTGTACCTTTATCACGTAAAGAAAACAAGGGCATCCAATCGTCGTGCGGTGATGGCTGGGAGAAAATGGAGTGTAATAGCAAAGCAGCCCGATCAACTTAGTCAATTACGGCGTTATACTAAAGTTAGCGATACCAATTGCATTGACAACCTTAGGATGGATAGAAATGCATTCTGTAGGTTGTGCTACCTGTTGGAAAACCTCGGTGGGTTAACACACGAACGTTTTGTGAGCATTCCCATGAAGACAGCAATGTTTTTGAACATTCTAGCGCATCATAAGAAAAATAGAGTTGTTAAAGGTGATTTTCACGTGTCCGGTCATACCGTAAGTAAGTATTTTAGGGAAACACTGCGAGCTGTGCTCCGAATTGGCAATCTTCTTCTGATAGAACCAACCCCTATACCAACAAGTTGTACCAACGAACAATGGAAACATTTCAAGGTAACGACACACTTAAATACATAGTTTCAAGTTGTTGTTGCGTATATGATTAATAAGTTTTAAAATTTATAAACTATATTACAACCATTTGTGCAGGGATGTCTTGGTGCATTGGATGGGACATATGTTGAAGTGATAGTTCGTCAAAACGTTCAACAAAAATATCGTACTAGGAAAGGTACTGTTGCAGTTAATGTGTTGGGCGTTTGCAACCCACAAATGAATTTTACGTATGTGTTAGCGGGATGGGAGGGATCCGCAGCTGACAGTAGGATTCTCCAGGATGCAATAGCCAGACCGAATGGGTTACGTATGCCTAATGGTAAATTTCCAGTTTTGATCTCTTTGATTACCTAATCAATCATTACAATGCGGTTACTAATAAATATATAAATTGTTCATCTTAGGAACATACTACCTAGCTGATTGTGGCTATACAAATGCTGATGGATTTCTAACTCCATACCGCGGCATGCGTTATCATTTGAAGGAGTTTGGTCCGGGTTCGTTGGCCCCTCAAACCCCAAGAGAGTTGTTTAACCTAAGGCATAGTCGAGCACGAAATGTTATTGAGCGTTCATTTGCTTTACTAAAAGGGCGGTGGGCAATATTGAGAAGCCGCACTTGGTACCCAATAAAAATACAAAACTGGACGATACTTGCATGTGCAATGCTACATAATTTCATTCGGACACAAATGGTTGTGGATCCTATTGAGGAGGAGGTTCTACGTGAGGAAAGGGAGAATGATGGTGACGATATGGAGTACATTGGCACAATAGAAGCAACGCATACATGGACCAACTTTAGGGACACGTTGGCTAATGAAATGTTTCAAAACAGACATAACCAACAAGGATAGTTGGTTATTAGACGTTCTGTATTTATGTTTTTCAGTCAGGACCATTGCCTTTTGGTTCTGTCCTATTACATTTGACATTATGAGTAGTAATTATAACTATTGTAAGATATTCTGATATATTTAATTATGCATGTGTGACTGTTTTTTTCTTTCAAATTTTTGATATTGCTTCTCCATTACTATATTCAGTTAGCATAAGAATGTTACAGTTTCTGTGATGCTCAGTTTAATGTAAATTGAGTTGGTTAATGACAGGTTATGGCGGTGCCACGGGCAACATCACATATTCGTACTGATCTAGGGAAAGGCGAAAACGCGCAGCGTCGTTTCTTCACAACAAAGGAAAAGGATGTGTTGTTGCAATGCCTGGAACAGTTGCATGCAGAAGGAGTGAAATTGGATGGATCGCTTAGGGGGGGGTATGTCATCCGAGTGGTTAATCTAATGGAGGAGAAATTGCCTGGTTGCGGTATCATTCCGACTCACGTGAGGTCTAAAATAAGTGTTTGGCGGAAAACGCATTCCGCATGTCTGATAATACTTGCAGCGAGCGGTGCGAGTGGTTTTGGGTTCGACCCAACATCAAAGATGTTTATCGAAGAAAAACCGGGTGCGTGGGACGAACACGCAAAGGTGCATCTTTCGTGTAGTTTCTGCTATTCTCAGTTTTTATCATCTTTGGTTGTTCCCTTTCTTTTTACAAATATGATTTGTAATTATTTTAAAAAAATATGAAACCTTTTCTTTCCTTAAATATGATCCATTTTATATGGTCCAAAATTCACAGGTGTACTCTGAAGGTGTAAAGTTGTTGAAAGGGAAAACATTTCCATGGCCTCATCGTTGGAACATTCTGTTCGGGACGGATAAGGCAACAGGGAAGAACTCAGTTGATATATGTGATGCAGTTAACGAGCTCTTAAGCAGCAGCCAGAAAGATTCCCAACCTGGCATTCCATTCCATCCGAATGACACCCAATCCACCAATTCGAACAACGTAGTTGACGTAGACGATGAAAGAAAGTTACCTCAGGATGTTGATGAATACACTGAATCAAAACGGAAGGGAAAACGAAAAAGATCTAACGAGGAGGACACTTCTAAGATTGAAAAATTGATGGGGGATATCATGAATTCGACGAGGACAGCAATAGGTGATGTTGCTGCTGCATTGAAGCAACCTCCTCCGGCACCAAAGGTTTCATCCGAGGAAGACGATGGACTCAAAGCCAGCTTATACGAATCTCTTTGCGTTTTGCAAGGCTTGACTCTGGAGGAGATAATGTGGTCCGTGTCTTATCTCGCAAACAATCGCAACGACATGCTAGCCTTTTACGATATGCCCGCTGAAGTTAGAGCTGCTTTTATCCTAATGCTAACTCGTAAAGCTAAGTGAACACGTCGTAGTTGTTAAACAAGCTGCCAGACTACAAGGAATGCTTTTTGGAATGTTTTTACCTTGAAGATCAGTCATTCTTGATGATAATTAGAAATTTAAAAAACTTTGTTAGTTTGGATATGTTTTGGTTGTTTTCTGTGTGTAGTTGTTGTCGGTTTGTTAGTCTTCTGAATATTATGGCCGCTGATGTTATATGGAATCTAACAGTAATAGATTTCTGGCAATGTGTTTTGTAGAAATAGTTGGTTATCTGGATGGAAATCCTGATTTTTATTTATTTTTTTTTGGAAATCCTTTCTATATAAAATGTAAACATTGCTGCAAATTTTGTGTGGAAAACCTCCTCAGTATGTAAAGCAATCTGTTTAACCCGTAACCTATGATGCACGGACACGGACACGGCGACACGGACACGACACGACACGGATACGGCGACACGGATTTTTTCTTGAATTTCCCACGTAAGGAGTGTCGGACACGGTGTCCGACACGAGTGTCCGACACGACACGGCATGACACGACACGGCAAAATGATATTTTTAGAAGTGTCCGTGCATCATAGCCCGTAACACAATATATGTATATATATATATATGTAAATGCAAAATGCGTATACGTAATTAACCCATAGCCCATAATGTTATGTTTTGGTACTTGAACTTTGTCTTAGTTGTTGTTTAAGAATTGTATTTTAATTTTTAAGAATACGTTCGGTTATCAAAGAGAATCATCATGAATGTTGATGCCTAGTTACAAATGCAAATTGATGGGTGGAACATTTGATAGAATTTGAAAAGTACATGTAGAAGGGAATTGTGCTGGCAGGGATACATTATTAGCAGGGGTAAAAAAGTAATTTAACATGATAAACAAATTTTAATCTTTGGTACCAAACACTAAATTAGAGCAGACTAAATGGTTCAAAAATTGGAAAAAGACATATCAAACATAAGATTAAAAGATATTCATCTGACTTAATCTTCAACTTAAAGATTAGAAAAAATTGTATAATCATTCGTATCAAACGGGCTCTAGAAATAAAAACCTCTAGTTTCCAGAAGCCGCGGGACATTAGCTGAATTGCATGGTTTATACAGCAACTTCTGGACTTAATTTGTTGTTAATTAACCAGTTGCAATGAGTTGAGACGATATTACCCTTTTATCCTTGCTTTTTCTACAATTTACTAAATTTGTCTGCCACCTCATCGAATTTGTTTTCTATTTTTCGTTATGGCTCCAAAGCTCATTTCAACCGTGAATTTCTATCCACTAGTTTTTGGCCTTTTACTTTCATTATTTTTTATTATCTTTCGTTTTTTATTTTTTATTTATTCTTTTTCGTTTCTCATTTTTTCTTTTTCTTTTATTTTTGAAAATTTCTGTTTATTTCTTTTGCTTTCTATATTAATATTTCTCCTTTTCTTTTCTAAATTTTGTTTTTCCTTTTTCCTTTTTTGGTTCGAACATATTTTTGCTTATTCTTTTTACTTTCCCTATTAACATAGTTTTATAATTACAATTATTTTCCTTAAAAAAATTATAATTAGGTATTATAATCACATCATTGATATTGGGATTTTGTAATACAAACAAAAAATGTTATTTTAGTGAAAAATCCGTTAGATATTATCTCATTATTTTATATAATTTTTAATTAAAACCTAAAAATTTGGCTTAAAATTATTATAAAATTAAATTATATGACACTCATTAATTCTCTTATGATATCACTTAGAATTCTTATAATTATATTTTCTTTCTCATTTCTTTTTCTCTCACTGTTTTTTCTCTTCTCTGCCTTTTATCTTCTCTTCTTTATATATCGCGATGGTTTTTCTACTATTTCTTATATTTATGTTTCAGTTAGATGTATTATTTTCAATTTATCATATATTTTATCTTTGTAATTTAATATTAAAGAAACATAGTAAAATTATTTAATTGGATGCATCAAGTAAAACTTTGAATAATGTTTAATTATTTAAGTGTCTAAATTGTTTAGAAAATATAGAATATTTAATTTTTTATATAAAATCTGCAAAATAAATTGATGCCTTTTTTTATCACAAAGGAATTGACTACGGTCCAAATTATGATAAATTATTCATTTTGATTACTTGTATTGATAACAATCAGTGTTTCTCGAAGTATATTAAAGATATATACGTTTAAGATTAAATATATTAACATATATAACTTTTCCATAATAAATAGAAAATCTTAGAGGAATTTTCAAAATCTTCATTAGTTACGCACTAAAACATGGGAGGACAAACGGGTAATTATAAATATTACTAAATGGGTTGGTAAATGTCAAAGTAAAAAAGCCCAAAATGCTAACAATATAACCAATGTTTAATATTGAGAAGTAAAAGAGACCATGGGTTATATAACTCAATTTTTTTACTGTTCATAACCCATTGATAATGGATAGTAATCTATTAAAGTAAACGTACCATTATTTGTGAATGTAGTACCCCATGAAGTGCCATGACTTCATGTGCACAATATTCTAGGACAGCGCCAACTTTGATGGATAAGAGCGCTAAAACCTTCCAAGGGGTGGCAGCATGAACGGTGGCTCCCATTTAGTTGAATTGGCCTGGAAAGAAACAAAGGAAATTGTCTTTAGTTATTACTCATTTAAATCACTCTTAAGAACTTTAGAAGGTCATCCAGACAGAGATGATTTGGTACCAATGTTTCAATCTTTGCTGCTAAGTTTAATGTGGATCGACATTTTCCATATGCAGGTTCATTTGGATAGTCATCCATCACACTGTTTGTAAACTCAGGATGTTCTGAGTCATCATCTTCTAAGTACTTCTGGACACATTCTGCAAAAAAGGGAAGGGAAAAAATGAAGTAGCAATAATAATTATGTTACATTTTACTTTACAGTCTTCTTTGTTTAACTACCTTCAAGTGCATCAGCTACATAAGCAAAGTTGCTGACAAGTTCCTTGTGTAACTGTTCCCCAACCCATACAGGAAAAATGAGTGTATTCACAACCACAGAGACTAATATTCCAATGCCAATAGAGTAGAAGCTGTCTTTGGCTGCTTTGATGGGGTTGCCCATGTTGTATCCAGAAACGATGACGATATAGTATGTGGAAAGTATGAGTCTGAATCCATTATCATATGGTACTAAGGATGGCCAAAGCTTCATTATTGATGTTACAACTCCTGCAAAATTCCAAAAACAAGGTATGTTGAACTTGCATGCATTTAAGGGTCAAAGTTTGAGTTTTGATCTGCAATAAAATTAGTTATTTATTTGTCATACCAACAATGAAGATGCTGAATCCAATTACAATAGGTTCAGCAATTTGGCCTGCTTTCATTGCCAACTGTGCTACAGCGATTGCCATGGCTCCACCCAGCACGTTGCCAAGTGCCCAAGTCCTCTGTTGAATGCTTGATTAATTGTGGCACCTTCAATAAGGTAAATTGTTTCATTTAATTGATATTTTCAGAATATTGTTGTTAATTCGTAGACAAAATAGAATTGCATGATATACGAAGAATGAGACTAATTGCATGCACATACCCACAATATATTCAAACATGGTGGCAACGGTTTAGATCGACCATGTGATCTTCATGCCAAGAATTTCGTAAGATGTTCTGCAAGTTATTAGAGGAGAAACAAGAAGAACAGCAAGGCTGGCTTTCAGAAAAAACTTTACCCTATTGTTGTCTTCTTTGCAAAACTCACATACACTCAAAATCAAGGTTTTGCATGAGAAGCTAACTTCTTCTCCATACTTTTTAGTAGGAGGAATGTTGATTTCAATACTACACCTCTTGCCATTCATTCTCTAATTCCAACCCGTGTAGGAATTAGAAAATTCGAGGGGTGATTGGCAAGGAAATGAGTAGGATAAATGTGATTTAAAGAAAATTTTGCAAGTATTTATAGGTAAAGAAACAAGAAGTTAGAAACTTGTATTTGTCATAGCAATTTGAGCAAGTATTTATAGGTAAAGAAACAAGAAGTTAGGAACTTGTATTTGTCATAGCACTATTCCTTTTTAAGGGAATTTATTCAAATATTTTCTTCACGTGTTATTAGTTCTCACTTCACAAGTAAAGAGTGATGAAAAGTTGCATGCATGTAATATTCATATTCTCTTTATGCTTTTTTTTTATTTTTAGAAAAAAAATATATTCTCCTCTAATAGGCATGCAATAAATAATGACATTAAAATAAGTTCACACAATAACCAAATATGTCGTCCAACTATTTGAAATGGTTGTTAAATCCAAGTTCAACATTATAACTTCTTCAAATACGACAATATTAGAAGAATTAGGTAATTGATCTTTTAAAAAAATTAGCTTTATTAAACTTAATATTTTTTATTGCACCATGAAAAAAAAAAACTGTAGTTCTATCAAATTCGATGTAATGAGTGTATTATTTTAATCGATCATTAGGGCAAATACAGAGGATCTCCTTAGAGGTTAGGGCACAAAATTACTGTTTTATGTTTGCATCTCTAATGTATGGATATTTCTAAAAATATTATTTTATCGTATACATTTGGGTCCGACATCGTGTTCGACACTCCTCACGTAGAAAATTAAAAAAAAAAAAATTCGTATCGCCGTATTCATATCATATATATTATATTGGTGTCGCCGTATCCGTATTCATACATCATAAGTTGGCATTTTTCTAAGGACCTCACATCTCTTATTGGTCTTGCTCGACTTTCCGCCTTTCGGGTACGACTAGGGGAATTCAAACATATGTATGCCTCAAGCAATTCAAGTAGTCTAATTTCTAATCGACAATGATTTGGTCAAAAATGATCTATACTATTATATATTTGATAATGATATATGTTTGACTTTAATTATATAATTTTGACTAAATAGAATTTTGTGATTTTTTTTACAAATTTTAATTAAAAGTAAAATTTGTGATTGATTGATAGTTATTAAATTAATTTATTAATTTATTAGTATTATATATCCCATAATCTTTGAAAGTTGTTTTCAATTAAAGTATCAATTTATGGTAAAATATATTTCGAATGCATAAATTAGGAAAACATTTTCAATTTAAATTTAAATACAACTCGTGCAATTAATGACAACACCCAAATTTTAAATAAAATTCATGAAATTCAATATTTGTTTTTCCTTTTCTTTTGAAATAGTTTAGTTTTAATAAAAAAAATTATCGATTGATATTATGCACAAATTATCGATTGATATTATGGGAAATGGATTTTGGGATATGCTATGCGGCTGGGGAAAGTGCCCATTAGTACGGCGGAGTTGCTTGGGCTCCCGACAGGGCCTGATGCTTGCTTGGGAACGGAGAGTGCCCAAGATTGAGATCGAAATTGATTCGGAGATTGTTCAATTGGGTTTCGGGTGGGGACATTGAGGATCACCCGCTTAAAACGTTGTTCTTGATTGTAGAAGACTTCTTCATGAGCCTTGGGAGGCCACGATTCATCATATTTACCGGGGAGAGAAACGGCAGCGCTGATAGATTGGCCCGGATGGGCCACGAGCTTAGGGAAGATTGCGTGATTTGGGATTCGCCGCCGGGCGGGTTCGGCTAGTTTTCTTTTGTTTTGGTTTGCTTTGCCCCGGTCTGGGCGTCTGTTTGATCAAAAAAAATAATAATAAAAATAAAAAAAACCTTTTAAATATTTATGAGTGGACGTTGTTTATAAGTGGACAAATTGTATATTTAATTAGGACTGAATATTTTCATTAAATGTTTTTCTTACTTATGAAAATTAACCTAAATGATAGAAAAATATTAATATTAAAATCCTATAATTATTATTGGTGTTCCTCTTATTCTTATACAACAGTGAGTAACTTTATGTTTAATTCGTGGTTTTTAAATTCAAGTTTTTTTCCATTTTTTTTCTACATATTTGAATGTTTGAACAATACTCATGTCTCAATTATTTCTACATATTAATTTGCAGATTTTTCTACTTACATGATACTATTAATAATACTGGTAATGATAAGACTTCGATCATATTTTCAAATGACATGGTTCTCTAATTACATAAGTATCTGATAATTTTTTAATGCTCGACAACCATATGTGACTTTTCATCAACTAGGATTCTTGAATTTTTACGTAAAAAATTAATATTTTATGCGTTGTTATTTTTTTATTTAATTTACAATTAGTATTAATTCTCTCACATTAATAATGATAAACTTTTCTTTTTTTTTTTTTTTTTTCCGACAACGAGATTAATTGTCCTGTATAGTTGTTATAAATTTGTTTGATGAGTTTTCTCTGCTATCAATTTGTATTTCTTATTTACTCATCTTGACATATTTTTATACTTATTTATGATATTTTTATTTTTATTTTAACTATCTTTTCATTGTCATATTCTCATGATTTGATTTTTCACCAGAAATAGAATTATTCGAATTTATTTTATTTTTAAAAGATCTTTTATATATTGATTACTGTTATGATGATACCGATAATTTTTTTCATAAATTTATTTTTTTAAATATAATCAATAATTAATTTAGTATTATCTCAACATTCACTTTAATAAAGAATTCTATTTTTTTAATATATTGTTTTAATTTTTTATTTGATAGCGTGCATCGCACGAGATTTATGCTAGTGACTATGTAATTCTTAAAGTTTTATTTATATGTATGGTTAATTTAAGAATATTAATATTTACATAAAGATATTATTGTCAAATCAGTATTTATTGTCATATTATATTAGTAAAATAATAATTAAAGATTATAAAAGAATATGAAAAAAAGAATAAAAAAAAATTAAAGGTCCGTGAGGAAAAAAAAAAAAAAAAAAGAGTTAATATATTTTTAGAGTGTGAATGAACCGACATGCCGTTTTAAGAGTGATAAAAAAAAAATTAAGAAAATGAAAAAATAAATAAAGAATCCAAGAAGTCCCTATCTCGTGCATGAGCTTAGTATGGATAATTAACTCTCTAACGAGTAAAATAAAGAAAATTACATAGACTAGGGACATTAAAACTAACATGATTAAGAGTTTTAGTGACACAAGACAATAATGAGGTACAAATGTTTGTTCATTAAAGAAAGGGTTTGAAGTTTGAACATTGCCGGTTTTCCAGCACATGGTTTTGCCTCTCTCTGCAGCTCATGGGTTTGCTTCACCAATAGAGAAGTTAAAAGGTTATTCTCATGTGAATGGTTGAGGAAGCACATGAGTTTGCTTCTCCGGTAATAGATAGAAAGGTTAAAAAGTTAATTATGTGAATGCTCACATGGGTATGCTTCTCCGGTAATAGATAGAAAAGTTAAAGAGTTGATCATGTGAATTGTGAATGCATTGAAAGGTCAGGTAAACTTTTGAAAGAAATGTGGAAATCTGTAATTGAGTGGTTTAAGAGTGAGCAGCGTCTCGTCACCGCTCGAGGTGCGCTGAAGTGGACTGGGCTGATGATATAACATGCATACCAAAATAAAGTAGATGCGCTTTATAAAAAGACCATACATTGTGCTGCTATTATGTGAGATATTTGTGAGGAATATTAGCTGAGGTATTTTCTTTCAGATTTATATATGTAAAGTTCTTTTTGAAATGTAAATGTATTAATTAAGCTATTGATGAGGGTGGATTAGGACTGAAATAAAATAATGCCATGATGCCGGCCACTCGATCAGTACATACTAGTTGAAAGACAGTATATTGAAAATATTTTAAAGATCTTCATCACTATTGAAAAACTATAACCTTAACCTTAATTCAAGTTAAAAAGGAGATTAATGGCCGGTGGAACTTAATGTAATTTAATATGAGATCAATAATCCACCTCTTACTGTAATGTGGGTATTAATCCATTGTATCTTGGAGCAATTAAATACAAAGCCTAGCTTTAGGTCAAAATAGTAAATTAACACACTCAAGGTCTAAATAATCCAAACCACACAAATTAAGGTTTTTCATAACTGAAGATGGAGACGGATGGCATCTAAACGACCTACTATCAAACACTATAAAATGCCCGTTCAATCAATTTGGGAAAAGTAACTAATTCGATTTTACTCATTTTAGTTTTTCTGTTATTCAAGTCGACGAAGTATCATTATTTAACTTGTGTAATGGTGGGTCGACGCCGGAAAATCCCTCAATGTGTCCTAATGATGGTTCGTGTGTCGTCCAAGTACCTTGCCTGAAGGATTATGCTTGGCGTCCTCTTTAGAAAATATTGACAGATGACTAGTATGATTCAAAAGTGTCATATCATATCTAATATAATCTCAAGCCGTGTAATTAATTCAAATTTAAAAAAATATAAATAAACATAAATTTAACTTGAATTATTAATATAATGATTTTTATTTAATGCTATAACATAAACATATAGTTAATGGTTTTTGTTGTTTTTACCAACTAAAAATTCCAAATTCATGTCATATAGAATGTCAAACGAGTCTTGAGCTGACGAAATTAATTCTATTTTTACTGCAGGATTCCTGAAAGACGGTGTGAGACTTAGATAATTAAAGAGAAAAAAAAAATTGTGGATTGAGACATAAAGCGATGAAAATGCAACTTTTTTTAAAATTTAAATATTAAAAAAAAAAAAAAAAGCTACACCCATTTTCCCAATTTACGTAGGTCCATTAAGCTATATCATTAACCAGGAGGGTGTCGTTGAGTGGAAGGGACTCATCCATCCTTAACCAAAGGTCAGGAGTTCGAATCCTGACTTTGGGTATGGAGCAGTTTTAAATCTTCTGGCCAACTGTCCCACACTATGAGGTGCCTACATCCAGCGAGTGGACTTGACTTTGGGTATGGAGCAGCTTTAAATCTTCTGGTCAGCTGTCCCACCCTATGAGGTGCCTACAATCCAGCGAGCGGACTAGTCACTGTAGTCGACGGTGGATGCCCTGATCTAGACCAAAAGAAAAAATTAAGCTATATCATTCAATGTGAAATTTTACATAGTTTCATTAAACTATATCATTTGATGCTCCCTAATTCTGTTTGCCAAATTTTAAGTACTTCGACAAACTATATCATTTGATGCTCACCAATTCAGTTTGTGACGTTATGAAATTTTCCATCATGCCAAGAAAATGTGTTAATTATGTAATTAGTACAGCATACCAGGGTCGATGTGCTTTGCACCTCGATTTATGTTCAAAGACCACCTTTGTGAGATCAATTCATAAGTTGTATTGAGGGACTAATATTTCAAGGTATTGAACATGCTTTTTACCATAACATAATTTTTTATATTTATAAGGTTCAAATCCAAAAATTTGTTTAAATAAATTCAAACTATTTTTCACTAAAGTCAACTGTTTCTTGGCTCCAACCAATGTTTTAAAAACCGGACCGTTAAGCGAACCGGAAAATCAACTAGGTCAAGGGTCACTGGTTCAACCGTTGGATCAACCGTGATCGAACCGGTGATGTCATAATTATGTCATAAATAATATTAAATATTAAATATTTATAAATAATAAATAATAAAACATAATTTAAAATTTACTTTTATATTTTCTCAATTTATATACAAATATAATATGCAAATATAAGAATATTATAAACAATGAATAAAAAACCAAAGATTATGAACTAAAATAAAACATAAATTCATAATTCATGATTCGTAACATGAACATTTAAAGTTCAAAAGTCCGAGACAAGAAAATAATCATCCCAAATTAAATGAAAATATATAATAGTGGAGAAAAATATAGAAAATTAGAGAAATTGGGGTTTAATTTTATCAATTTATTGTTTTTTAAAAAATCGAACGATTCACTCGACCCGGGAACGGTTCTACGGTCCAACCGCGGTTCGAAACGGTTTTCACAAAATAGAGCGGTTTTTGAGTGCAAACGGTTTTGGGGTGATGACCGGTTCGTCCTTCCGGCCGGTCGACGGTCCGGGCGGTCCGACCGTCGGGTCCGGACCGGTTTTTAAAACATTGGCTCCAACAACTATAATGCGTATTCTCATATTAAATGATTCAAAAAACGAAGAAAAGAACCGACGAACAACATATTTTCTTTATGCCGAAATATCTATACATTGCATGGTTCTCCGGAACGCCACGATAATGACCGGAACGGGCGTTCCGGAACCAGATCGGCCATTGCCGTTCCACCTGGACGGGTATGGAACGCCGTCAAATCGGCCGGAAGGACGTTCCACCCCGTTTTCTGGGCGAATAACGGATTGAATCGGAAAAAAAGGGCCAGGAACGGTTATGAAGACGGTGGTTGGATGAAGCTGCCTTCTCTATTTGTTCCGGTGTAGAGCGATGAAGATGGAGGTGCAGCAGCAAAATAATGGGATAAAATTAGGTCTTTCATTTAATTAATAATACTAGTGGGCTAAAATGTAAATGGGCTATAATATTTTTTTTAATGGGTTGATTCAAAGATTATGGGCTAAATAAAATGGTCCATCGCTTTTATGTAAAAATGATTAATTAAATTAAATTATATGAGCAAATAAATATCATAAAAGTGAATTTGTAATTAATAATATATTTTATGCTTCAAAATTTCAAAGTTTTTATCAAAGAAAGCATTATTTTAATATTTGTAAATTATCCTCGCCGAAGTGATTATAAGTATTGTCGATTACACTGCTCCTCAGAAGAGAGATTATAAGTGTTGTCAATTACACTGCTCCTTAGAAAAGATACATAATTTGAGTTTTTTTTTTTACTTGTCATTCCACTTATTATTAGTTAATAATGTATTGTTGTTTGTTTATTATAATATTTGTGGTGTTATATGATAATGAAAGAACTTCTATTTGTATTCATACATTAATCAATTTTTTTACCGCAAAAATGCATTCCGTTCCATAAAGTGTCATGACCGTTCCGCGACATGACGCTGGAACTGAAACGGTGCCACCCGCTCCGTTTCCCGCGATCGCGACTGCGAAACATGATATATTGGTACTTGGAATATAAGAATTAGTTTTGACTAGACCAAATTATTCTGGAATAGTTTGAGCCTTCGAGGCATACAGATGTTTGTATTCCCGAAAGGTGTACTCGAAAGAAGAAAAATTAAGACTATTAAAGATGTGAGTCCATCGTAAAGACGCCAATAACGTTAGTTTGTGAATTTATTCTCAATGGTGTTGGTTATTGCATGCCTACTTTTAAAGCCCACCTAGAAGAGAATATGAATATTATACATGCAACTTTGAATCAACTCTTTAAACCTTCATCACTCTTTACTTGACACAACTTTAACTAACAACCTAAGAAAAAATGTTCGAATGAATCCCTTTGAAAATGAATGGTGCACAAGGAAAATTGTAGCACCATGCATATAAGTACTTAATGATGGAGTCTGAATTCTAGATTTAGAAGATATCATGTTTTAATCATCGGAGGGAGTCACGAGTAGTAACGTATCTTCATATTTGTTACTGATTCTATATATACAAAAGTAATTTTGAAATTAGTGGACGTTCATTAGGCCGGCCCCTCAACTACAAGTAACTTCGGTTTGATCTAAGTACCAAAACAAAAGAAAAAATGTCGCGTGGCTTATGCGTGCTGTAGCTTGTTTGAAGTAGGGTGTTTATATTACAGGTTTTATTTGGTTTTGCTAATTAATTAATGCTTAGTATATATGTGGAGAAATGAAATTCTTGTTTATTTGTAAAATTTATATTCATGTCCCTTAAAGTTTCGAAAGCCTACAATTAATTATTGGAAAAAATGGGAAAAAGTTATATCAAGTAATATCCACTAGCATTTTTGGAACCACCAAGTGGTGTAATTAAGTGATTTGACGCTATACTAACTTAATTAAAAGTCTCGAGTTCGAGTTCTTGAAAGTGCAGTTACCATTGATAAGAAGAGTTTTACACTCTAAATAGTTCGTCCCGCTTCGACTATAAAACCCCTAGCATTTTTGGACAAATTTCTTTTCCAACAGCAGAATTATCCCCTAACCCAAAACTCTCAATTTGATGCTAATTTTTGCCGAAACTGCCTCGTGTGATGCACATGAGCTTACTAATTAGGAAAATTCTTTTATGAGCTGGGTGTGGATCCCAATTTCTACACCGGCTCATTTTTTAATGTAAAAGTTATACACCTTTGTTCATTTCCTGCCTCGACTATAAAACCCCTAGTACTTATGGACAATCATTTTTTCCAAACAGCAAAATTATCCCCTAACACAAAACTCTCAATTTGATACTAATTTTTGCCGAAATTGCCTCGTGTGACATTCATGAGCTCACTTACTAAGAAAATTCTTCTATGAGTCAGGGTGTGGATCCTAATTCCTATACCCGGCTCATTTTTTTAATATAAAAACTATATACCTTTGTTCCTTTCTTTGCCTTTTCGTTCCTTTTTGTTTTTCTTTTTTTTCAATAATCTGTTTTTTGGTTCTGTATGTCTTTTTCCATTTTTTTAAATATTTTTTTAAGTTTGATAGATCCTACAAAAGATTATAAATATAACATTGGTAGTACAAAAGAATATGAATTATTAACAATATTTTTTATTTTTATTTTTAAATTTATTGTAGTAACTATATATTTATGAGAGTTGTATATTAAATTTAATTTAATAAATTGTTATATATTTATAGATAAAGTAAAATATACTAATCTATATATTTTATTACAGAAAATTTCAATTGTTGGATTTTGATTTCGAAACCACTATTGTGTTCCTTGTATTGAGAATTTTGATTTGATTTATAATATATATCAATACATTTGACATCCGATCAGTATAGATTTGCTCTTAAAAATCACGCCAAAATTTTGTTCAAAAACTCCAGCGGATTATTTCCCAAGATTCCGCCGGAAAGGATTTAAGTGTAACATTATTCAAAGGTTATGAGGGAAATCATACTAATTCAAAGGTTAACCAAGCACAGTAAATCCCAACGGACATAGGATTATCTGGAATTAGCCCAAATATATATCTTGTTTCTGCTTTGAGATGGATTTTTGTAATTTCATTAATTTAAAACAGATGAAGTAACAAAAAAAAAAAAGTAAATTTTAATTTATCTATTTCCACGTAACCGTCCATGCATGAATGAATAAAATGATAAACAATTAGTTGAATTGAAGATCAAGAAAAAAGATGCATACTTTTTCCCATCCGAATCCTTTACTAGTATTTTATCTCCTTACAATAATTGATATCGATAGAGTATCTTCAATCTAATCCTTCACTTGATCGAATTGATGTTTTCTTTTCTTTCTTTTTTTTTTCTCTATAAACATTAAACACCACCCAAATTTGCCTTTTATTTCATTTTGTATTCTAGCTAGTTTTGGGGAAATTGTATAGCCCATATTTGGTATTTTAGTTTAAATTTGATTTGGTGGAACCCCATGATAAGTGTATTACAATAATAACTATTATTTAATTAACTACTCTTTCTAAAATTTTCACAAATTACAATCAGCATTCATATATCAAGTGTTATCGATGACAAATGATAATCAACATGCATATATCAATAATCCATGAGTCATAAATATTAACCATCACATGTACAAGAATAATGCCCTAAAAGCACATAAATCCACAATTAAACCACCAAATGGTGGAAATATCCAACAAGTAATTCTAGAGTTAACAAGTTTAAACACAACCACCAGATGAACCCCACATACGGGGCATCAAATTTCGAATAAATTTAGACAAGCCCACACAAATTAAACAAATTTTAAGGTAAAGGCAAAGAGAGCAACAGAAATTAACAGGTTTTGCTAGCTTCTTTCCTTGTTTCCATTATGATAATGATTATTGCATGATTTATATAAGTTCGGGGATTTATGATCTTCCTATTCTAATCCTTTCGCCTTTCAGTCATGCAGGGCTCATTGTTTGTGTTAGCCGGTTTTCAATTATCAGTTGGACGCAAAACCTGGACGTCGGCCAAAGAATCAAAGAATGAAGCCATTTATCGATTTTATGTAGCTGCAATAGAGGAGCATTGATAAGAACTTCCTTTCGTATCAAATTCAGTTATAACTTATATACACTATTACTAGCTTTTGTCTACATAAAACATGTTAGAACCTTCTCTGCTGCGTTGATGCTTCTTTGATTACAGGAAAAGTCAACAAATATGATCTTTTTTTTTAATTAAAAGAACAAAGAAAGAAAAAAACAACAAGAATAAAGTTTTTCATAGGGAAAATTACAAAATTGGGATACCAATTGACCTCATTTTTCACTTTGAAGACAGATCATTTTCCGGTGGCAAAAAAAAGCCTACATCTCCAAAAATTGGCAAGTTTGGGTCATTTTTTGCCGGAAACCGCCTAAACCACCGGAAAACCACAAATCCATGCCACCTGGCTATAGAACAAGTGGCTTGAAAGCCTATGTGGCACTTGGAATATGTACACTGATGGGTCCGGGAATGGGTGGATCCGAATCCGATCACTTTACGATTTGTATTATGTGGAGGAAACCACCGGAGCTTCGCCGGAGATGAGATAGGGGTTCAACCTGTTGGGACAAGCACAAGGAAAGTCAGAAGGCCAAGCTGGGGGAACTGGGGGTGATACCCAGTTTGGCTCTCCGACGCTCAAGTCAGTTCCGTGTATGAAGGAATGTAAGTTCAGTCACAGTTGCAGAGGTGAAGAAAGCTTAAAGAATGCTTACAGTGTAGAAGATGACTTGGGTTATTTATAGTTGAGGGTCAAGGGCCCTTTGGTCATTTGCCTCAAGTGGTCCTGGCCGAATGTTGCCCTAACACGTGGCGCTGTGAGAGAGAAAACTAGGAGGAATCTTCTGCAAAAGCGGCCCAAAAGTTAGTGCTAGCAACAGTGGCAGGTGCGCGGGCATGTACGTTGTGTCAGAGAGCCATGTGGGTGGTTGGTAACGAGGGCTTGAGAGCGCGCTCGTGACAACCTAGAGTATTGGAGGCCAAGGTATCCGCTGAGGGGGATGAAGGCTCCAGCTTAAGTGACGAGCCAAATGAGGGGCCACTCTGAGGGAGTGTGACGCTCGAAGAGGGCTCCCTTGGCACGTGGGCGTACCCATCGTTTATTGTGTAGGACGCTCGTGGGAGTGATAGCGCTCGTTGGGCTTAACTCCCTGAAGTGGGATTGTGTTCGTTGGCTTGGCGCTCGTGCGCAGATGGATGCCGCCTTGGGGGAGACAGATGTCATCTTCTCATGATGCCACGTGTCTTGACGTGGGACGATCGTATTTTGACCCCATCATTTTGCCCCCCAATTCTGTAGTCCTTAGTGATAAGGACTGTAGAATTTTTAATACGTTCAGTCTTTTGCGTGCAGCGCTCGTATGGGATCTGGCGTGCTGAGCAATTTTCCTCTGATTGCGCCATAAATGCGGTCTTTTCAACTGACCGATCGTATCACTTCCGCATTAAATGTTTGTACTATTCTGAAGCCCTTGAAACGTCAGAGCATTAAATGCGGGTGCGCGTGGGCCGCGTGAGCATTGGGAAGCATGTGCCGGTTCCATAAAGTGGGCGGTTTCCTAGGCGGGAAATGATTGCCATTTTGAATTTATTGCCTAAAACGGTACCAACTTCCATCCCTATAAATACGGGATTCTGAGATCTCCACACTCTTTACGCATTCAGAACTTTCAAGCACCCTTTGCAAAAAAGAAATCTCTCGCATCTTCAATCTCTTCTCCAGTTTTCTCCAAAACTTTCAAGGTAAATCTCCATTGTAACTTTCTAACTTTGCTAACCGTAGATTTGGACTTTAGGATTTTGTAATCCCTCAGATTTTCGCCTTTCTGAACCTTAAACTCTCTCCAAGAAAAACCTTCAAAACCTCAGTTTCTGCCATGGCCGACCACCACATTGAAGAATTTGCCCGTGAAATCCAAGAGATGGCCACTGAGAGTTCTTCTTCCCACAATTCCCCCAGAGATGAAGAGTTGGGGGCGGCGGTAATGGCGATGGAAGATAGAAACCCAGGCGGAGTGGATCCTCTTTTTGAGGAGATGGATCTGGTGATAGAGGCAGAAAGACAAGGAGTCGCCCTCCCCATAACTCAAAGTGCCACGCATCCCCACCGCCATAGAGTGACCGTGGCCATTGCAAATCCGCTTCCAGTGGCGGAAGCCATAACCGGGCCTTCAGAAAGGGCCCGTGACAAGGACAAAAGTAAGAAAACAAAGGACCCAACGAGGGGGAGGGCTCAGGTTATCAGGCTACCGAGCGCACGCCTGATGAAACTCCCAGCACTGTCACTGTGGGAGATGTAAAGGCAATGATGGCCCCCATTTACTGGGACGAGCGGTATACTTGGAGAATCCCACAAAACCACGAGCGTGCAAACAATCCGCCTCCCGGGGAAATGGCTGTATATGTGGACACCGTGAGGTCAGGAGGCTTGAGGTTCCCTATCTCAGTCTCAATGGCCCATTTGCTGAATGACTTGGGATTGTGTCCATCCCAAATAGTGCCCAACGGCTTGGCCCTCCTGACCTGCTTCATAATCCTGATGAGAATCATGGGCCACGATCCCTACTCGCGGAACTTCAACGCCCTTTTCCAGGTGGTCAGTTCCTCACGTTCTTCTCCCGAGGCGGGATTCTACTATGTTCAGGCGAAGGCTCACATGAAACTGATCAATTCGCCCTCGAGCACCTACGGCCCCAATTGGAAGGAGAAATTTATTTTCGTTAAGGCCCCAACAGAAGAGGGCTTTGGGGTGGTCACCCATTGGAGCTCGTTTGCCAAGAGCCGGCTGCAACCCATACTCCCCAAAGATTGGGCCAAAAACCTGGCAGCCACTCTGAGGGACGAGGGCCATCTTATTCAAGCAAAGGATTGGATAGATGACGAGGAGCTCATGTTCCTGTGTGGCCTCACTGACAATCCCTATTTCCTTGACAACCCTCCGGCTCGTGACATAGAGAGAGATGGTTAGATTCTTAGGGCACTAACTTTAGATAGGAATGAATACTAACTGCTTTTCTTGTACTTGTAATTTGCACTTAACAATTCTTGTCCAAGGATTTATAACCCTCGTACTTTCATTTTTGCAGGAGCCGCTATCTTAGAAATGGCCGGTGGAATTAGACAAGCGGCTCGTTTCGCCAATGCCCAGAGGAATCAAGCCCCTCAAGGGGATCAGCAGCGTGAACAACAGCGACCCCGTAACCGCAACAACCGTGGGGACGCTCGTGGCGGCGCGAGTTCAAGCGCCAACCCTGAGGTGCAGCCCCCTCGTGGCCGAGGGGAACGTAGATTGGTCCCGAGGGAGACCAGGGGGAGGCCAGAAAGAGCGGGAGATGCTCAGCCCCCCATCCCTACAGAGCAAACAAGGCCAGTAACCGCACTGGCGATCACAGAAGCTTCTCCGAGCGTGAACAGGCCTTCCCGCAAGAGGAAGAGAATGCCCGACTCCGCCGCAATCCAAGGAAAGGGCAAACAAGTTGTTGAGGGCCCCCGAGGCGAGGGGGACACTTCCTCTTCAGAGGAAGAGCACATGTGGGAGTTCCCCCGTCGAGGGGATAGAGACTTTACTGGCGCCCCCGACGGCGGGTCGGTTTTGCTGAGGCCGGGCTCGGTCGCCCAGACTATTACCCAGGATTTGTTCAGCCGGGCTCAATTCTCAGCAGACCATAGGCATCTCTACAATGAGTCTGTAGAGAAAGTGACGTTCGATGCAGCCCACGCCTTAATCTCCGTAAGTCTTCATTCTTTGCATTCTTCTTTTCTGTAAATCACCATTTTTTTTTTGCTAACACTTTTCCCCTCGTTTACGCAGCAAGTTCTTCCCCGGCTCCGGAATGTGCAAATGCGAGCCTCCATCTACGCCGACCGGAAGGCCAAGTACAAGAAGATGGCCCGCTCGAATGATCCGGCCCATATCCAATCGGAGCTAAATGCGGAAATCGCCAAGTACGAGTCCCTCAAGGGCTTGTTCGAGACAACGGAGGAGGAATTGGGGAAGCTTAAGGAGGACTTCTTGGCGGTTGACGGCGCTCGAATTCGTTTGGGCAACGAGCTGGGTCAAGCCAACGAGCGGTGCAAGAAGGCTGAGGCAGAGAGGGAGAGCTGGAGAACAAGGGCTCTGGAGGCCGAGCGCAAGTTTAATGATACTGTTAGCGAGTGGCCTCGGAGCTTAGAGCGTGCGACCAAGGAGGCGCTCATCAAATTTTGCCACTCCAAGGCTTTCAATTTTGCTGCTTCCCTGCATTGTTTGGAGGAGGCCCAGAAGGCTTTTAATCTGGCCATCGAGCAAGGCATACATAAGGGGCTGACGGATCCTGCTATGAAGGAGGCCGAGGGTACGGGGCTCATGTTCAACGAGCGATGCGAGGAGGGAGATGATGAGGGGGATAACCCCGCAGATTTCATTGCGGAGCCGGAGTATGAGTTCCTGGTCAAACTCCTTCAGGATGAGTATATGGATGCTCATCCGGCTGGCAATGCTGCTTCGTCCGTTCAAAACGATGACCATGGAGATGAGCCGCAGGCGCCCGTTATGGAGGAGGCCCCGGTCATAGCCGCTGAAAATGCCAACGCCCCAGAAGCCGCTGCAGATGAGCCTAACAATCCCCAAGCTCAACAACAAGAGCCTGAGGGCCCAGTTCAAGGCCCCATTCTGGTGATTGTTGACGAAGACGTTGCCCCCGCCGCTTGAAGCCTTCCCCTTAGCAATTTCCTGTATTTTTCAGACTTTCTGCTATTTCCTGTAATAGAATTTCATGGGCCTCTGAGCCCTTTTGCTTTGTAATAATTCCCTTTTTCAATGAATAAAGATTCCGTTTTCCATGCCCTTGTTCTTCATTTCCTTTACGAATCATATAATAAGACTGTGTAGTATACTCCTGTGAATGCTTTATTCCTTTGATGCAATGAAAATTTGTCTAAGTCTTGAGCGATCGTGAGGGTCTTATTGTGAGATTGCCCCCCCGCTCAAGACTTGTATAAATTTCTGCCTTTGTAAATTTATCTTGAAATTTGTCTAAGTCTTGAGCGGTCGTGAGGGTCTTACTGTGAGATTGCCCCTACGCTCAAGATTTGCATAAACTTTTCCTTTTGAAAATTTGTCTAAGTCTTGAGCGGTCGTGAGGGTCTTACTGTGAGATTGCCCCTACGCTCAAGATTTGCATAAACTTTTCCTTTTGAAAATTTGTCTAAGTCTTGAGCGGTCGTGAGGGTCTTACTGTGAGATTGCCCCTACGCTCAAGACTTGTATAAATTTTGTTTTTGTGTAAACTTCTTGTCTGAGTCTTGAGCGATCGTGAGGGTCTTACTATGGGATTGCCCCTACGCTCAAGACTTGTGACATTCTTTCCGCCTTTGGGGGATTTTGCTAAGTCTTTTGTATTTGCGAGGGTCTTACTGAATGGTTGCCCTCGCTCAAGACTTGTGCAATTCCTTTTTGATTCTGAGGCCATCATTCGAGCGCTTTGGCTCTTGTCGTTTTCTTGGTTCTGCAGGAAATCCCATTTTCGAGCGCAAGGCGTTTTAAGAAACGACCAAGGCCTACTAGGACTTTCTCTTTTTTTTTTTTTTTTTTTTTTTTTTTTTATGGTAGATCCCGTTTTCGAGCGCAAGACGTTTTAAGAAACAACCAAGGCCTACTAGGGTGCGTTCTTGTAGGAGATCCCGTTTTCGAGCGCAAGGCGTTGTAAGAAACAGCCAAGGCCTACTAGGATGCGTTCTTGTAGGAGATCCCGTTTTCGAGCGCAAGGCGTTGTAAGAAACAGCCAAGGCCTACTAGGATGCGTTCTTGTAGGAGATCCCGTTTTCGAGCGCAAGGCGTTGTAAGAAACAACCAAGGCCTACTAGGATTTTCTTCGCGATCCCCTTCCATCTTGCCTAATTGGTTTTGAGCGTAACCAGTCTATCCTTATGAGGGCGTCCCCTCATGCGGAGTAGATTGCTGGCCAGCGTAACCCATAAGAGATAACAGCATTCATATTGGAATGGGTTGCCAACCACGCTCGCGAAGACGAGGGACGTGGGACTTATCCATTCAAGCAGCCAAAGGAACAGGAATATTAAAGAAATTAAAAAGATTATGTTACCTTTTACTTTGATTGGAAGTACATAGAACCCGTCAACGAGGGTTGTTACATCAGAGTTTGCGAAAGAGCTTTTTAAACATAAAACCGCCGGAGGTTACATGCGTTCCAAGGGCGAGGCAAACGCTCACCTTGAAGTGTCTCCAGGGTGTAAGTGTTGTTAGCTCTGAGTTGTATGACCTTGAACGGGCCTTCCCAATTGGGGTCCAACTTGCCCACGTGCCTGGATACTTCCACTTTCTTCAAAACCAAGTCTCCCAACTGGAAAGTTCTTTCCCTCACACGCTTGTTGTACTGCTGGGCCACAGAGGCTTTATAGTGGTGGATCTTAGCCCACGCTCGGTCTCTCCTTTCATCCAGTAAGTCCAACTCCAAGCTCCTGTTGCCATCGTTGAGCTGAGGCTCGAAATAGCCGACACGAGCGGATTCATTTACTATCTCCGCCGGTATCATCGCTTCTGATCCATACACGAGCGCGTAAGGAGTTTCTCCGGTGGCCGCTCGTGGGGTGGTGCGATAAGCCCAAAGCGCTCCTTGCAATTCTTCAGCCCATTCACTTTTCTTGCTCTCAAGCATGGTTTTCAGATGTTGCAAGATGATCCTATTGGTAACTTCTGCTTGTCCATTGGATTGGGGATGTCCTACCGAGGTAAACCGCTGTTCTATCCCCAACTCAGAACACCACTCTCGTGTGTCAGCTGCTATGAACTGGGATCCATTGTCAGAAATGAGCACCCTCGGTATGCCGTACCTACAAATGATGTTCTTCCAAATGAAGTCTCTTACAACCTTGAAAGTGATTTTCGCAACAGCTTCGGCCTCGGCCCACTTGGTGAAGTAGTCGACGGCTAAAATGACAAACTTCCTTTGTCCCGCAGCCATGGGCAAGGGGCCCATAATGTCTATTCCCCACTGGTCAAAAGGCCAAGAGACGTCTATTGGGATCATCTGTGCGGCTGGCAATTGAGGGAGATTTGAATGAAATTGGCATTTGGGGCACTTCCTCGAAAATTCAATGGCATCCTGGAGAACCGTAGGCCAATAAAACCCACTTCTCAGAATCTTTTTTGCCAAGATACGTCCTCCGGAATGATTCCCGCAACTTCCATTGTGTATGAGCTCGAGCGTCTCCTTCGCTTGTGAGGGCCTTAGGCATTTCATTGGGGGTCCTTGAAATGATTTTTTGAACAATCTCCCCTCGGGATCCAGAGCGAAACGAGGGGCCTTATTTCTGACTTTCCTGGCTTCCACCTTGTCAGTGGGAGTAATCCCATCCCTAAGGAAAATGACGATGTCGTCAAGCCAACAGGGCTCGTTTGGATCAATCATGGCGATCATCTTGGCGGCGACCCTTTCCTTGATCAAAGGTTCCTCAGTTCTAAGGAACGTAACAGAACGTTCGGAAGTGCCTTCTAAAGCTGAAGCAAACTTTGACAGAGCGTCCGCACGCTCGTTTTCTCCTCGTGGCACTTGAAGTAGATGAAATTCCTTGAACTTCCCAATGATTTCTTTGGCTTTCTTTAAGTACTGTACCATGGTGGTTTCTCGAGCCTCATAAGTTCCCTCAATCTGGCTCGCTATTAACTGTGAATCCACATAAGCAGTGATTCTGGAGGCTCCATTCTGAAAAGCAATATTCAACCCTTGCACGAGGGCTTCATATTCTGCTTCGTTATTAGTGACCTGGAAATCCAGCTTGATCGCAAAGTCCAGTTCAATCCCATCGGGGTTTCTGAGGGCCACTCCTATTCCTCCCCCTTGAGAGGTTGAGGAACCATCTGTGTGCAGTACCCATAACCCCTCATTCTCCACAACGGTGGGCTCGAAACCAAAACGCTCGACCAACAGATCCGCCATAACTTGAGCTTGTATCGCGGTCCTGGGCTCGAAGCATATATCAAACTGGCTCAATTCGATGGCCCACTTGATTAATCTGCCAGATACGTCCGGCTTGGACAACACTTGCTTCAAGGGTTGGTCGGTGAGAACCGTTATGGAGTGCACTTGATTAGCCTTAGTCTTCTTGAGGCGTTAATAAGAGCGAATGCAAATTTCTCAATCTCTAAATATTTCTTTTCGGCTCCTTGCAATGTTTTGCTCAAATAATAAACGGGCAAGTGTCTCCGCTCCCGCACAGCGATTAGAACCGCGCTCGTGGCTTCAGGAGAAACGGAAAGATACATGAATAATCTCTCGCCTTCGACAGGCTTAGTCAGCAGTGGAGCGCTCGATAAATAAGCCTTCATATCCTGCAACGCTTTTTCACATTCCTCTGTCCAAGCAAAGTTACGTGCGTTCCTTAAAATTTTGAAGAAGGGAAGGTTCCTGTCCGCCGAGCGTGAAATAAACCTGTTCAATGAGATGATTTTGCCTACTAGGACCTGCACTTCCCGCAGATTTCGAGGGGAAGGAATTTCCAAGATGGCCTTGATCTTCTCCGGATTGGCCTCAATTCCCCTCTGACTGACCATGTATCCCAAGAACTTTCCCCCTTGTACTCCAAAGGTGCACTTCGAGGGGTTCAACTTCATTCCATATTGTCGCAGGATAGAAAAGGTGCGCTTGAGATCTTCTAAGTGGGAGTCCTGGCGCTCGTTTTTTACAATCATATCGTCCACATAGACCTCCATGGACCTCCCAATTTCACTTTCAAACATCTTGTTGACGAGCCGCTGATATGTAGCTCCGGCGTTCTTAAGCCCAAAGGGCATGACTAGGAAGCAATACACCCCCAAATGGACAACGAACGAGGTCTTGGGGCGATCTTCTGGAGCCATAAAGATCTGGTAATATCCCTGGAAAGCATCCATCATGCTCATGAGCTCGCAACCAGCGGTCGAATCCACCAGTTGATCAATCCGGGGCAGCGGGTATGGATCTTTAGGGCAGGCCTTATTGAGATCAGTGAAATCATTGCACATGCGCCACTTATTTGCGCTCTTGGGTACCAAGACGACGTTGCACAACCACTCCGGGTACAAGATGGGCTCGATATATTGAGCCTCCAAGAGTTTATTAACTTCCTCTTCAATGACTTTTTTCCGAAAGCCATGTACATCCCGTTTTTTCTGCTTGACGGGCTTGAAAGAGGGATCCACATTAAGCCTATGGACAATGACGCTCGGGTCAATTCCTGTGAGATCAGAGGCTTTCCACGCAAATACATCCTTGTTCTCCCTTAGAAAATCAATCATCATGATCTGAGAAGGCCCTGAGAGGTTCGAGCCTATCTGTGTAGTCTTATCCTTGTTTCCGGGCTCCAACTCAATGGTAAGGAACTTTTCCGAGGGTTCGATCCTTACCTCAGGGCGAGGAAGTTCGAGCGCCCTCTTCTTTCCTGTCAAGCGGTCGCCAGATGCTGGTTCACTTTCTCCCGGCTCATCTCCTTCTGAGGACGATCCTCCAACGGTCCCTGGGGGGACATTTTCGAGGGGATTCTCCCCGTTGTCTCCCCTCTTCTTCTTGTTCTTCTTTTTGTTCAATTTCGCCCGTTTCCGTGCTGGGCTGTCCTCGTCTAGATTAGGGAAATCCACTGACTTCTTGGTGGAGCCGACTTGGAAGGTTTTCTCCGCTTTAGGCTTTCTGAGGGACAGCATGTAACATTCCCAAGCCTCTCGTACATTGCAGAGCACTTCTCCGACGCCCTCGGAAGTAGGAAACTTAATCTTCTGGTGGTATGTGGAGATGATGGCTTTGAAATCAACGAGGGCAGGGCGCCCAATTATGATGTTATAAGGGATGTCGATCTCCACCACCGCGTACGTCACCAGGAGTGTTTTACGTTGAGGGGATCGGTTGTCCCGTCGTATCTGTTGATGGATGTGGGGACTTTGGCCATGCCGGCTTGGGCCATCAGAACTTCTTCGACGAGGGGTGAACCCCTCGCCAGTGGGTGATATTCGTACGTGCCGAAGTTTTCCTCCGGCTCCTTGCGACGGGGGACCCGTGGTGGAGGATCCTTGGTGCGGGTGCTCCTGGCGTCAACCCGTTCATCCCGAGTATGGGAGATCTGAGTTGAGCGCCCTCGTGAAAGCTGTCCCACGATATCCTTGAGGCCCTGCAGCTGGTCTTGCACAGCCGCGAGGACGTCAGGATTTACTTCCACTTGCTTGTCCTTGTGGGCTCGTGAGCCCCTCCTGGAGACATGAGAGTCTCCTTCATTTTCGTTCACTCGCTCCGTGGGCTCTTTGTTCCTGCCCACGGAGGCACGCTCGTTGCCCTCCTGCTGGGGCACTTCTCTCGCTGGTGGTGGTGGTGGTTGTGCCCTCAGGACAGCCTGGGCTTCTCTGAGGGGAAAGTTTTGCTGTCCGCCTAAAGGGGCCGCAACCTGAGTGGCCTGCCCAGAGGGGAAGTACATGGAGTGAAACCTCTCCCATGCTCCCTGGGCCGCCTGAACCTCACATTGGGCGTATAGAGCCCTCAATTGTTGGGTGGTCAGTGGAGGCAACTCCACTCCTTCAATCTCCCTGGGGACCACCACTGGGAGCTGGAGTTGTCCGGCATGGTATGGCTGGACCGGTGGCATCATCATCGCCGGAGTAAGGGAGTATCCAGGAGGAGGCATCAGGTAACCTTGCATTCCAAGGTTCATCTGGGGATGGACCCAGGAATTCTGTGCAAGCGGCGGTGGAACTGAGAGAGAAACTCCTCCCGCGGTGGTGGGAATGGGCATCGCCGGCGGTGCAGGTGGTGGTGCAGAAGATTCTGCCTGTGGAGTCACCCCTGCGGCGGGAGGTGCTCCACCAGCGGCGACGGAAGGTGGCGGCGCTCCACCAGTGGCGGTGGGGGGAAGAACGATATTTGCATCCTGGGAGGTGTTTTCTCCTCCTCCTACAGCTCCAGATCTCGTTGCAACCATGGCTGTTGAAAGTGAAGATGTGCTTGTTTTTCTACCAACAAAAAGAAAGGAAGAATATGGAAGACTGGTTTCCCACAGACGGCGCCAAAAATGATGGGTCCGGGAATGGGTGGATCCGAATCCGATCACTTTACGATTTGTATTATGTGGAGGAAACCACCGGAGCTTCGCCGGAGATGAGATAGGGGTTCAACCTGTTGGGACAAGCACAAGGAAAGTCAGAAGGCCAAGCTGGGGGAACTGGGGGTGATACCCAGTTTGGCTCTCCGACGCTCAAGTCAGTTCCGTGTATGAAGGAATGTAAGTTCAGTCACAGTTGCAGAGGTGAAGAAAGCTTAAAGAATGCTTACAGTGTAGAAGATGACTTGGGTTATTTATAGTTGAGGGTCAAGGGCCCTTTGGTCATTTGCCTCAAGTGGTCCTGGCCGAATGTTGCCCTAACACGTGGCGCTGTGAGAGAGAAACCTAGGAGGAATCTTCTGCAAAAGCGGCCCAAAAGTTAGTGCTAGCAACAGTGGCAGGTGCGCGGGCATGTACGTTGTGTCAGAGAGCCATGTGGGTGGTTGGTAACGAGGGCTTGAGAGCGCGCTCGTGACAACCTAGAGTATTGGAGGCCAAGGTATCCGCTGAGGGGGATGAAGGCTCCAGCTTAAGTGACGAGCCAAAGGAGGGGCCACTCTGAGGGAGTGTGACGCTCGAAGAGGGCTCCCTTGGCACGTGGGCGTACCCATCGTTTATTGTGTAGGACGCTCGTGGGAGTGATAGCGCTCGTTGGGCTTAACTCCCTGAAGTGGGATTGTGTTCGTTGGCTTGGCGCTCGTGCGCAGATGGATGCCGCCTTGGGGGAGACAGATGTCATCTTCTCATGATGCCACGTGTCTTGACGTGGGACGATCGTATTTTGACCCCATCATACACGTTGGACAAAAAAAATCGCCACATGCTCCTTAGTGTTTACATGTTATATTACATATAAATATTTTATTTAAAAAATCCTCCACATACAACAGCAAAAGTCTGAAAACACTTTGTGTTTTTTTAAAAATTTAAAAAACCTCAGCTTTATTCATCTCAAGAAAACCCTTATTCAAAATTCTTGAGAAATTGGATGAAATTTATCTATTTTTCATAAATTTTATATTTATATGCCAATATGTTTTTCATATTGGAATAAAATATTTTTATTGATAATAAAATTTTCTATTTGTACATACACCAAGTGTGCAAGAATTACTAATATAAAATAAAATTTTAAAAATAATTAATATTTTTGTAATATCTATATATATATATATATAGATAGATAAATAGATAGATAGATATTTAATGTTGCATTTAGCTAAACACTTCCTCAAAGTACAAATACATAAATTTAACATAAAAATTAAAAAATAAAAAAAGTAGGAAAAAATAATATTAGCTCCAAATTATAAAGATATTGAGATACATAAATTTAATATTTAAAGATTGTCTGATTTGTATGTATTTTTGTGGGCATCATAGCATGAACAGTCTCACTGATCCTTTGATCATGCACCTTTGTATCTCTTTTGGTTTTGGTTATTTATATATGAGGTGGAGACCTTGTTAAAAACTCTACGGCCCAAAAAAAAAAAAAGTGGAAAATTAAATCTCAACCTTCTCTCCCTCCTTGGTCATCGTGTACCTCCATCGCTCATCCCCTCCCTCAATTGCGCCACCACCATTGCCACCCCCATTCGTCTCTTCTCCCCTCCATCTACATCATCATCGGCGCCCTTTCCGTGTCTTATCCCACATCGATCTTCTCCGACGCGACATCGCCGTCACCTCCTTTTCTTCTCCGACATCCACCTCAAATCTATGCGGTGGAGGCGAGATGAAGATGTCTGCATGGTGGTGGCACCCTTCACCTCTGTTTCTTCTCCAACGCGGCGTGAAGCCTCTCTCTTCTCTCCAGTGCAAGACTGTCGCCCCCTCCCCATCGCTAGCTACTCGCACCCCCGCACTCCCTTTGTATTCTTTTTGTTTGGGTAAAAACCAGATCTGATTTTTGTGTACTATATGAGTTTTTTGTGGTGAAATTTTAGTGGTGGTGGTGATCTGTGACTTTAGTAGCGGTGGCGGTGGCGGCGTCGGCGTGCGACTATGGTGGTGGTGGTGCTTTTCTGTTGAGTCATTGCTGGTGGTGGTGGTGTGGTCTGATCCGAGGTTTCCGGACATAAAATTTCATAAGGAAGATTTTATAAAATTGTATAAGAAAATTTGAAGAAGGAGAAAAAATAAAAGTAAAATATTGAGATAATTTATTTAAAAAAATCATAATGAAAATCTAACATATATAATATATAATATATATTTTGAAATTTATTTTATTTAATGGTATAGTTATCTGTTGCAGCAGACCATAATGGATGAGAGAGCTTATAATTGGATTATAACTTATGTTTAATTTTAAGGGGTTATTGCCACATAAACAATCTTTTAATGATGTGGTCATGGTGGTTTTGACACGTCGGTGCAATTTATACATGTGAAGTGGTATTTTATTGCCATATAGGATAACGAGTCGGATTTTCGGTAGGGTCGGTTGCTTTCAGGCGAAAATTTATCCAAAATTGTCAATTTTTAGAGATATATGATTTTTTTTACCACCGAAAAATGAACTGTGTCAAAATGCAATTCCAATTTTACAATTTCCCCTTTTTCATATACACATACATGCATCTACAGAACAGACAGCATGTCTGCCCGTGCTTTCACTCTAATGCCCTGAGATTTTAGCTAATTACACAACATGGTTCGCCGGTGTTCCGGAACCGGAACGGCAGTGGCCGTTCCACCTTGACGGGGTTGGAACGCCGGTAACTTAAAACGGGGGTGGAACGCCGCGAAATCGGCCGGAATGGCGTTCCACCCCGTTTTCGCTGTGAAACACGGACTCGGGCGGCGATTTTACGGTACAGAACGGGATGGAACGGTGAGCTAAAGGTGACAGTCGGCGGATGAAGAACGGAAACGGCTGCTCTGTGTTGATGTGTTGTCGGCGTGGATGAAGGGAAAGAACAGCAACAAAACTAGGTTTCTTTTTCTCTATTTAAGAGGAGAATTAAATGGGCTAAAATTATTAATACAACTAATGGGCTAGACTTTTCATTATTTGAGTTGTGTAAAACGTTTGGGCTCACAAATGGATCCATTTTTATATAATAATAAATAATATTTAATAAAATTAAATTATCTTAGTACATTAATACTAATATATTATGAATTCGTATTTAATATTTTATGTTTTAACTTTTCAGATTTTATGAATAAATAATTTATTTTAACCATCATTATATTTTATTATTTTTTTTTTATAATTTTTTGTATTTCTTTGTTACTATATTAAATAAAAAAAAATTATATTCATTATAATTGTTTTACTGAAAATTGCATATATGTAAAAAGAATAATAGAAAATATTATCTAATATAAGTATTGCATGATAAATTATCACTTTAAATGTTTTGAGAGAATTCTTTAAGGTTTTTTATATTATTTAATTATATTTATCATAAAAATGCTCTCCGTTTCACGAAGTACCACGACCGTTCCGCGACATATATGACGCTGGAACTGGAACGGTGCCCCCCGTTCCGTTCCCCGCGACCGCGAACCATGTTACAGAAAGAACAATTACACTTAGAATGGAGAGATTAAGTCCTCATATCATTTGTAGAAATCAAAGTATTACACAAGAGATCTCCATAGGAATATACGTCTTGTTTGTACTGATGCTGCAGCCTGCTAGAGTGCATTTAACAAATGCATGTTGTCAAAAAAAAAAAAGGAAGAAATGTTAGTAAATACCTTCCCAAGGAATTATTCAATTAACAAAGGCAACAGAATGATTCCTATGAAATGATTATCATGAAGAGATAAACCTCCCATTTAATTAGCAGGCAAAACCAATGGTTGATCATCGAGTTTGTGGCAAGGGTTTGATCACCTTATTAAATTTCCGGCTTGAAGATCACATGGTCGATCCTCTGCATATTGGCCCTAGCTATCATCTGGTTAACGGTAAGGATCGACCAGTGATCTTCATGCCGGAAATTAATCGGTAGAAGACAATTGATATATCAGATTAATAAATTCTTAATTCAACCTATCAACGAACACAAGAGGCCTGTAGATTATATAGATACGAGATCCAGGGGGATGCGCACGTTACGATAAGCGGCGTACATTAAATCAGGGTTTGCTTAATTAAGCAATAACCAATATGCTCTTTTTAGTGCTTTAGACACTTTTAATGACCGGCTTAGTCATTAGTGGCTGTCACCTCTCACCTTGTTTTGTATCCACCGCATATGTGTTTCGACTAACTTTTGAAATTAAACATGTGTATTTGGGTCGATATTTAATATTTATATTCCTTACGTTTATATACTATTTCCTACTTATGGCAAAATAATGCATTAAATTACTTTGGACGGGGGATGGAAAAACCCTAGCCCCCACACAAATTCTCTCTCTGAACAAGACAAAAGCTTCCCTCTCAACTTCGATCCGGCGGTGAAGAACACAGTTTCACCGTCGGATCGACCCAAATCTGTTCTTTACTCACAATTCTATTTCGTCCGTTGGGATCCGCTTGTCACTCTCATGGATCTACGGTAAGTTTCTGGCTTCCTCCCAGATCTAACGAATTCCTCTGTTCACAGAGGATTTCTTTATCTGTTTCTTCCGTATGGAAGCTTTATTCCTTCCGTATGGAAGTTTTGTCCCTTACGTTTGGAAGTTTTGTTTTTTCTTTTCCTGTGTTTATCCGGGAGAGTCTTTGGCCGAGTTATCTGTTGTAGGCCCAGCTATTTGTGCTCAATTCGGAGAAAAAGCGACTGTGAAACTACAGCCGTATCAGAACGAGATCAACTTGAGAGGACCAATCTTCAAAGAGTCCTTACCAATCTTCAAAGAGTCCTTTTCTTTTACTAAATGTGATGCTAATATAATAGCTCACAAATCTGTTGGAATTGCGGCTTCGGCTTGCGTTAATTTTTCTGTTGTTGATTCGTGTATTCTTCTTATTGTTCCTTATGAGGGATTTGGTTGTAAAAAAAAAAAAATTTACTTTGGACGTGGATCACACGATGTTTGCCACTAAAGAAAATCATTACTTTGGATGTGGATCACAACATGTTTGCAACTAAAGAAAATCTTTACTTTTGGATGTGGATCACAACATGTTTGCCACTAAAGAAAATCTTGTAATTATTGTAATTCCATCGCCATGGAAATGTAATTTTAACTAAATATTAACAAATTGAAAATGAAATTTAGATTCATTTTGGATAGTGATAAATAAGGATTAAATTATTCATTTCGTGGTGGGCTAATTTTTTTCACCTCAACATTTAGGATATTTTACATTTTAATACCTAATATTCGAAATTTAAGAATGCCATATTCGATCTTTGAATTTATTTCATTTAAATACCCAATTTCAAATCCGACCAATAAATGCAAAATACGTGTCATTTGTTTAGTGACCGGATCTGAAATGGACACTTAAGTATAACAAAATTTAAAGATTAAATAATAAAGTGTACAAATTTAAAAGTTGAATACTAAAATATAAAACGCTCCAAAAATTTGTATGAAAAATAAAAAGTTTAACCCTTTCGTGATAGTTGCTACAACGGTCCTGGGACGATAATATGTAAATAGGTATCTATAGTGTTCCAACCCCGAAGTAGTTATTTCGATCTAATTGTAAAATATTATAAATTAAAATAATTACATGATAACTGATCGTGCAATTAATTTTGATTATTAATTGTGCGACTAATAGGACTATGGTGAAATACCTAAATTTATTTTGATGGTTATAAATTTAGTTCAATTACGCTTTAAATATTTATAGATTTAAACTAGAATTTATTATTTATACTTAACAAAGTTCCATAATAATTATAAATATCAGGTTGTATCATCCCGTTTAAATAAAAAATGTCACTTTTAAAAGTGTTCAGCTGGCCGGGGGCCGCCCATACGAAAAGAATGTGTTGACTGAATGACTGCAATAACTTCTTCTTTGTAGTGTACTAGCTAGTGTTTAATCACAAGTCACGACTAAAACTTTTGCACACTCCATAACAAAATAATTGTTATATTTAAATTTATTAGAATTAAAATTTTCATATTAATATATTTTTTATAGCTTATAATCATTAAATCATAATAAATAAGTGTGATAATATTATATTATATATTTTTTTTGTGTAGGTGGATGGTAAGTAAGGATATTGCAGTCAATTTAGGTAAGTGGGGAGTGAAATCAAATTATAAAATTGAATTGAGAGTTAGTATAAAATTTTTTTACATGGGGGAGTAAACTAAAATTTGTGTAACTCATGGGAGTAATGAATTACTGCCCCGTTGTTCTATTCCAATAAATATAAATATAATTAAATTATGGGATTTTTTGAAAAATCTCCCTTTGATTCTTTGATTGACCAAAAAATTTAGTTCATTCCCAATTCAAATAAATTTTTAGTATACTCTCTAGATTGAGAGTTTATTTTTTATAAACTACCTACTAATACAAATTGTCTATTTTAACCTCAATTATCCTAATATGAAGTACTTAAATTTGAATTTGCAGAACTATATCTAACTTTCAAAGAACTATTATGTTACGCAACAGTTGTTCTTGAATGAAGAACTCAGTATTCACTTGCGCATTTGTGTAACTATATTTAAATTTTGAGAAACTATTGTATATTTAATTTTGCAATGAGTAGTTAAATGGAAATTTTTATTCTAAATATGAAGTATTTAGATTTGTGTTTGTATAAATATATTTGAATTTTGAAGAACTGTCGTGTTATGCAATATAAAATAACTTAATAAAGTATTTTTCTCTTAATATGAAGCATTAATATTTGAATTTTGTAGTATTATATTTAAGTATTGAGGAATTATTGTGTTACAACAATTAGATGTTATAAAATTAAGAAGTTTTATCTTAATATGAAGTATTTAGTTTTAGATTTGGAGCATTATATATGACCTTCGAGAAATTATAGTGTTTTAGTTATTAAATGAAGAACTTTTCTCTGAAAATGAAGTATAAAATTATGTTTTCGTAGAATTATATCTAAAATTTGAGAAATTATTGTGTTATTCAGCAACATTACTAAATGAGGAATAATTAAGTCATTTTAAAATAATTAGGGAGTTAAGTAAAAATTAATTTTTAAAATGGAGTGTTAACTAAAATTTGTTTTAACATGAGGAATATACTCATAATTCAAATATCATTCGGGGAGTTAATTCCAAATTTTCATTGAATTAATAAACTATTCATTTGGACTTATTCCCCAACTACCTCCAATAATACTCGAAAGGCCGTCTTTTGACGACAAGCCACAGTTATGAATGTTGAAGGGCATAAAACTAGAGTAGATGATCACAAGCAAAGATGGAAGTTTATATTGCATGGCATGAGGAAAGCAAGGTTACATTTCTTTGAAAATGTGGGTAGATTCTCTTAAATAGGGTGATACGTATCTTGGCAGAACGTTGTCGTTTTGGAGGCTGAAGTTGTTTTATGACTTAGGAAGTTGTCAAACGTTGTCATAAAATGTTCTTATGCTTTAAGGTTGTTATTTCGAGTCTGGTGTTGATACGTGTTGCCACCTATTTGACTTAGATTTAGTGGGAAGTTGCTAGTCTTGGAGGACCACTTTTTAGCTGAGCTTGTAGTCTATTTTGGACTAGTTTTTTATGAATGAATTTCCTTCTCAATTCTCTCTCTCTCTCTCTCTCTCTCTGGTCTTCCTTTCTTCTTGAGTAAGTTATATTCATTAACCCAGATCCGAGTTATTGTTACTGTGTATTACATATTAAATATTCGGATATATTGGTTGTTCATAACACCCACATGAGTTAATGTGGTAGGAGAGAACGAAAGAGTTCTCAAACACCTGAAGATGAAAATAATCTGACAAAGATTACAAATTTTGGGCGAAGAAAAGTGTCCTTTTTAATATAAAAGAAAACTTACTAATTAATCATAGTTGGAATCGTAGGATATACAAAAGGTGAGTCTACTGATTCCATAATATTTCAGGAAGAACATCTCGGGAAGAGGTTCGCGGATGGACGACTCTTAATAAAAGGACTCTTCCTAACTCTTCAAGAAGAACTCTTCCTCGCCAGGGAGGCGACCACTTCTTTCCTCTTTTCCTTCACTGAATAGTAAATTCTAAGTGCTCTATTTCTCGTTAGGGAGGCGACAACTCCTTTTCTCATTTACTTTACGAGTAGTAAACCCTCGTTTTTCCTTATTTTCTTCACGAGTAATAAATCCTACGCGGACTCTCGCCTATATCTGTTGACAATATCTTGTAAATATGGCAGGAAATGTAATTGATTCCCTTCCCATATTAGGGGACGTAATTAGGGACCGAGATTAGGTATTCCTCCCTATTAATACTTGTATAGTTTTGCATGTCAGTACAGAAGAATATATGAATATGAATTCCAGTTTTCTTCCCCAACCTTTGTCCATTAAACTTAACATGGTATCAGAGCGGGTTTCGAATCAATAACGAATCGAACACCTTGCTTCATCATCTACCTATGGCAATCCCCACAAAGACCAATCAAATACCGACTGAGTTTCTCGCCCAAATGGCGGAACTTCTCAGGCATAGACAACCCGAACAAATCACCCAAACCACGTCGGCGAAGAAGAGGGAGACAGTCCCCGTCGGCGGCAGCTCATCCCGGCCACCGGCCGAAAAGACTTTTCCCACAACAGGGGAACCCGACAACATCACACGCAGAGACGGACAAGGAAGGGTTGCGTGTGCGATAAGGCAGACTCTGATTGCCAGCGGCGCCACCTCCTACAATGAAACTAGAGGCGGCGGCGCCACCGGAGGCAGGATTGCTACCACACAAGAGGCTCCGATTAAACTTAACACAGGGTCCGGCGGGCACTTACCGAATGCGAACAGCAGCAACGATGTCGGTAACTCCAGCCGTGATGATGGCCCCAATTTTGGTAAGAAATTTCACACTGAATCTCTAAGCAGGGAGATGGGAGCGGAAGAATATAACCCAGGAGGTAAGATTAGGGATTGGGGTAATATTGGGCCTGTGCATGGGAATGAAATGGAAATTAATGATAGCCCTTTTTATGAAAGTCAAACGGGAATTAATGTTGATTTATTTCATGAAAAACAAATGGGGATGAATATTGGATTTGTTGAGCAACACATGTGTGCACTTGACCCACTTAATGGGCAATTTATTAAGAGTGGGCCGAGACTTGAGGCCTCCCTTAGTAGGCCAAATTTGGGAGATTTTTACAAAATGGGCCATCTTGAAATTCAAAATAGTGGACAGGGACATAATTTCATGCAGGCTTCCATTTGCCCAGAAATGGAATGGCTCATTGACAGTGGGGCTACAGACCATATGACCTATGACGCCCGTGACATCCGAATCTCTATAGCCTCCCGACGAGACTCGGTAGTAAATGCAAATGGTCTTTCTTACCCGGTCATTGGGGCGGGAAACATTACTTTATCTGAGAAACTGAACCTATCTGATTGTCTTGTAGTGCCATCACTCACAAATAAGATTCTTTCAGTTAGTCAGCTCACTAAAGAATTAAACTGCACGGTACTAATGTTTCCCACGTTTTGCCTCTTTCAGGATATTCGTACGGGGACGGTCATTGGGCGTGGTATTGAGAGAGATGGGTTGTACTACATCAGAGACATCTCACAAACGGGCTCACTTCATTTGACTCAGAGCAGCAGTCAAAAACAATTATGGCTTTGGCATCGCCGGTTAGGGCACCCTTCTTTCCAGTATTTGAAACAGTTATTTCCAAGCTTAGTGTCAGAGTCAAGCTCTTTTCAGTGTGATACGTGTGTACTTGCAAAAAGCCATCGGAGAATTTATCCGAGTTCTAAGAATAAAACGACCCAGCCGTTTGAATTAGTTCACTCTGATGTGTGGGGCCCAGCCCCAAGTCATGTCAACTCCAAGTTTCGATGGTTTCTCCTTCTAATTGATGACTGCACGAGATTCACTTGGATATATTTTCTGAAACAAAAATCAGATGCCCCACGGGTAATCAAGGAATTCTTCCAGCTGATTCAGACTCAGTTTTCTGTCTCGATTAAAGTGCTTCGAACTGATAATGGGGGAGAATTTGTAAATCAAACTCTTCAAAGTTTCTTCTCCCAACACGGGGTCATCCATGAAACAACCTTTCCCCACACCCCACAACAGAATGGTGTGGCCGAAAGAAAAAACCGATATATTCTGGAAAGTGCTCGGGCCTTTCTCTTTGAAGCACACGTACCTAATTCATATTGGGTCGATGCCGTCTCAACAGCTGTGTATGTCATGAATCGACTACCCACCAGGGCATTGGAGTATGGGACCCCCCTGGACACTCTCAGAAAGTTTCACTCTATCCCTTCAACTCTTCTGCTTACACCTCGGGTCTTTGGATGTGTGGCCTTTGTACACACTCCCAAACAGTTCCGAACAAAGCTCGACCCCTGTGCAGTCCGGTGTGTCTTTCTGGGATTCAACACTACCCAAAAGGGTTACCATTGCTATGATCCGATTAACAACCGACATTATGTCACCATGGACGTGGATTTCTTGGAGAAAGAATATTACTTTAAGGCACCCACCAATACACCCCTTCAGAGGGAGACTACACAAGAAGGGCCTAATTGGATGTGTGGATGGTTGGAACCACTACAGGAGTACACTCCACCGCCCCAGTCTATGGTATAACCAGAAGCTCCATCTCCATCTCTCTCAAACACCCCAGACGAACCCCCATCGGATATCCCTGAGGTAAGTGCCCCTAACTCTCCTATTTTCATTCAGAATACATATATTCTACCTCCTCGACAGAACAGGGGTATTCCACCCAACAGGTACAGTCCAGACAAAACAAGCAGGAGCAGATATCCGGTTACTCACCACATATCTTCCGGGTGTTCGCCACCACTGCAGGGCTTCATTCACGCCCTGTACTCTCACCAGATTCCCGCACCGTTGATGAGGCTCTGAATGATCCACTATGGAAGCAAGCAATGGACAATGAAATCGAAGCACTGGATAAGAACAACACCTGGGAAATGTGCCAGTTGCCAACAGGAAAAAAATCCGTTGGTTGCAAGTGGGTTTACACCATCAAACACAAGATGGATGGGACCATTGAAAGGTACAAGGCCCGACTGGTAGCCAAGGGATATTCACAAACGTATGGGATAGATTATCTGGAGACTTTCTCTCCAGTAGCGAAATTGGATACCATTCGGGTTCTGCTATCCATAGCTGCCAACTATGGGTGGCCCCTGCAGCAATTCGACGTAAAGAATGCTTTCTTACACGGGGACCTTGAGGAAGAAGTTTATATGGACCTCCCACCAGGATTCTAGGAAAACGGAAGCCAGCACACCGTGTGTAGATTGAAACGGTCTCTTTACGGGCTCAAACAATCACCAAGAGCTTGGTTTGGAAAGTTCACCACAGCGATGAATCGATACGGGTACGTCCAGAGTAATTCAGACCATACCTTATTTATTAAGAAAAGGAATGGACTCATCACCCTCCTGATTATCTATGTTGATGATATGGTGATTACTGGAGACGACACAGAGGAGATAGCTGATCTACAAAAGAATCTGTCACAAGAGTTCGAAATGAAGGATTTGGGGAAGTTGAGATATTTTCTGGGCATCGAGGTAATGAGATCTGACAAAGGCATCTTCATCTCACAAAAGAAGTACAGACTCGATCTCTTAACAGAAGTTGGGCTCCTTGACTGTAAACCAGCAGATACCCCCATGGCCCAGAATCACCAGTTGGGAATGTTTCAAGACCAAACTCTTGCTGACAAAAACCGATATCAGAGACTTGTGGGCAAGCTGATCTATCTATCCCATACAAGACCGGATATTGCCTACGCCGTCAGCGTAGTGAGCCAGTTTATGCATATCCCCAGCAAGGAGCATATGGAGGTCGTATTTAGGATTCTGAGATATTTGAAATCCTCCCCAGGAAAAGGCCTCATGTTTGCTCGAAACGGACACACCCGAATCACTGCCTACACCGACGCTGATTGGGCAGGAAGTATCACAGACAGGCGATCTACCTCTGGATACTTCACCTTTGTGGGAGGAAACTTGGTAACTTGGCGGAGTAAGAAACAGAAAGTGGTAGCACTTTCAAGTGCCGAGGCAGAGTTCCGAGGAATAGCTCGAGGCATTACTGAAATCCTGTGGATTAGAAAACTCCTAACAGAGATAGGTTTTCCTCCTGAAGAGAGCGCGGATCTATATTGCGATAATAAGGCCGCGATCAGTATCTCCCACAACCCGGTACAGCATGACCGGACCAAACATGTGGAGATCGATCGACATTTCATCAAGGAAAAGATCGACTCCGGCATAATCAAGCTTCCGTTTGTCAAATCAGAGGACCAGCTCGCAGATGTCTTAACCAAAGCCGTAAGCAGCCAGAACTTTCATAGTTCACTGTCCAAGTTGAACATGGTCGAACCCCACGATCCAACTTGAGGGGGAGTGTTGACAATATCTTGTAAATATGGCAGGAAATGTAATTGATTCCCTTCCCATATTAGGGGACGTAATTAGGGACCGAGATTAGGTATTCCTCCCTATTAATACTTGTATAGTTTTGTATGTCAGTACAGAAGAATATATGAATATGAATTCCAGTTTTCTTCCCCAACCTTTGTCCATTAAACTTAACAATATCCTCATGTATAAAGGAGGCCAACAGACCTAGTAAGGACAGAGAAAGAAGTAAGAGAAAAAGGAGCCGGTCCTCATTGGACATCATAATTCAATTATTGATATTATAATTCAAAAATAATTGCACATCATATACACATACATGTATCATTAAAAATAATAATAATAATAACAAATACATGTATCATAAAAGAAAAAAAGAAAAAAAAAATAGTCAAATACTATGTTTTATAGTTATTTTTCTCTTAATATTTTTTTTCAATTTTCTTTTATTTTTTTTACAACCGTCCTATCCCTTTCATACCTACTTTGGACTTCATCGTCTTCTCATTTTATTCATTTTCACAAGCTTTCATTTCCAGAAAATGGGGGTAGCAATCAATAAAAAGAACCACAATATTTTCCCCATTATAACCCAAGATCGGGGCCTTTGATATGAGCATCAGCTTAATATTTTGTTCACAAAAAGCAAGGGGAAACTGCAATTTGGGACAATAACACATCCCTTTTTGCATTTTTTAACTTTAATTTGATATTTCCGACTTTACGAACACTTACTCCCAAAATTTTGCGATTTTGGTTAAATCCAGCCGGATCCCTAATTTTCAGGGGACATTCCGGCGGCGGTCACGAAGGCAGAAAGGCGGTATTTTGGGGGGCCACGTAGGCACAAGTGCAATATTCCAGAAAGAAATTAGGGATCCGACTGGTATTTAGCAGAAGTTGCAAAAATTTTAGTAGTAAGTGTTCCTAAAATCTATCAAAAACATCAAATTAAAGTCGAAAAATGCAAAATGAGGTATGTTATTTGTCCAAAATTTACAGTTTTCCTAAAAAGCAAACTAATTTAGAAACTATATTATTATAACTCTCTTTAGTTTAAAGAAATGAATTGTTTTGTTATGTTTAAAATTTAGGGTACATGTTACACACTTGTCGATCATTCATATATATATATATATATATATATATATTATAAATAAATTCTCTTAATATTTTCTAAAAATGTATAAAACTGAACTTAAGGCATATATATATATATATATATATATATTTTCTAAAAATGCATTAAAACCTTTACAATGAATACGTAAGCTTAAGTTGATGGAAAAATATAATTCATTATTATAGAAGATTATTTTAATAATAATATTACTCTTTTGGCATTTAAAATAATTTATATAGATAGGAATTTAATTAGGATTAGACTTAAAATTATATTTGAATTGAGATTGAAAGCAATTTCCCCATGTGGGTAAAATTTGATTAGGATAGACTTAAAATTTAATTTGAATTGTAACTAAATTCTTATCTATATTAAAGTAAGTATTTATAAATATTTTAATAATAGTTTATAATATATAATATTACTTTACTTGATTATCCTTAATTAAAAACTATTGGGAGCATTATTGCGAAGGCATTTTGGACAATCAATAAATTTTAAAATATCTAAAGACTAATTTGTATTTTTATAATATAAGGAATATATATATATATATATATATAGATACATAGATTTTTACATGACAGGATGATAAGATGAACTAAAGATTTTTCTTTAAGATTTTCTTGAAGCATAAAATTTAAGTCTCAACATATTTCATTGGTAAAATTGTAACTTTTGTACCATAGGATGTTAAATGTTTTGAGTCTATTTTCATTTATGCAATTTTAGTTCTAAAATTTTATAAAGGGGCCATTATTAAAGAGGACCAAAGATGGTCAAAAGTTTTTCTAAACCCCCTACTTTGAAAAATATATGTTTTAGGTTATCAATATAGAACTTATTTTTCCTAAACCCCCCATAGCCCTGAAAAGTCTACTTTGCCTCTTTTTTTGTTTTTTCCTTTTTTTCTTTCCTTTTTTTTCCCCAACCTCGCTGAATAGATTCATTCCCAATTTGGTTTGGGCAAGCCTGCAACCACATTTTCATTCGTCGGCAACTAGAGCTAACGGCGACGACTGCAGGATAAAGAAGGCGGCGACAACGGCAACAAAGACAGCCGAACATAGACAGTCGGACATCGATAAGTGGCGGCAACGAGAATCGATTTAGTCATCGTGCCCTATTTCCTGTGCTGCTCCAAGGTATTCTCCGCGTATGAATGTTAATTGAATGTATTCTTGGTTTTAATTGAATGTTAATTATGTCAATTAGACAGTATATTTCACTGAAAATTTGTATTGAATCAAATTGCTGATCCTCTGGAAACTGAGAGTTCAAATTGTTACTCTGAAGATGGTGTTGGCCGGTGATGAAGCTCAAGATAAGAAAATCCTGGGAAGTTGTTGGTTTAATGGCGAAATTACGGTATTTTCAATTGGGAGGAGCGCGCCGGTGGAGGAGATTCACGCTCAACTTGGTGAAGAGTGGTCAGACTTCAACTTGCTGCCTACGTGGTACAATACCTCGCACCCCATAAAAAAGGTTTGTGGTTTAGTTTGCAACGCGACGGGCAGATTTCGACTATGATCCAACTACATGAACTTGCTAAACTCAACATTGTTGAGATGAGAGCGATTTGGCCTCCTGCCTGTTTAGGTGGGAAGCAGACATCGAAGAGAAGGTATGAGATTTTAAATTTATTCTATGAGAAGGTATTAACATTATATTAATTCTGGTCAGTAATCTCAGTCTGTGTCAGGAAGAGAAGATATAACCCTTACGACTATGGTTCATGCTTGGCTACTGTTCGTTCTGAAGTTGAAGATTGACCAGATCCACAGCCTTTTCTGGAGTTGAGGATTGATTTGATTTTTTGGATTTCACTTTTTCTTAAGACATATTTTTTTATTTGTTGTTGTAATCGTATACACTCCCTTTTATGATTGTTTCTGTTTGTTTGTTTGAAACTACGTTAATAAATTGTTTGATGTTGTTTTCTCAATTTTTTGGGTTAAATATGCGTAATTAAAAGCATACTTTGTCCAGTTTTAGATTAAATATGCGTAATTGAAAGTAGACTTCGTTGAGTGATGGGATGGGGACTTTGTCCAGTTAAACCAGGTTTAATGAGTAATGGGATGGGGACTTTGTCCAGTTGAACAGGCTTAATGAGTAATGGATGGGAACTTTGTCCAGTTAAACAGGCTTAATGCGTAATGGGATGGGGACTTTGTCCAATTAAACAGGTTTAATGCGTAATGCGATGGAGACTTTGTCCAGTTAATCAGGCTTAATGAGTAATGGGATGGGAACTTTGTCCAGTTAAACAGGGTTTAATGCGTAATGGGATGGGAACTTTATCCAGTTAAGCAGGCTTAATGCGTAATGGGATGGGGACTGGATGGGGACTTTGTCCAGTTAAACCAGGTTTAATGAGTAATGGGATGGGGACTTTGTCCAGTTACTCAGGCTTAATGCGTAATGGGATAGGGACTTTGTCCAGTTAATCAGGCTTAATGAGTAATGGGATGGAGATTTTGTCCAGTTAATCAGGCTTAATGCGTAATGGGATGGCGAGTTTGTCCAGTTAATCAGGCTTAATGCGTAATAGGATGGGGACTTTGTCCAGTTGAACCAGGTTTAATGAGTAATGGGATGGGGACTTTGTCCAATTAAACAGGTTTAATGCGTAATGGGATGGGGACTTTGTCCTGTTAAATAGGTTTAATGCGTAATGAGATGGGGATTTTGTCCAATTAAACAGGTTGATTGATTATCATAAGTGTAATTAGATGGGGGCAAGAATATTACAATAATGATACTCATAATTGATTGATTATCATAAGTGTAACGTTGTGGACAAGAATATTACAATAATGATACTCAAGATTGATTGATTATCATAAGTGTAATTGGATGGGGGCAAGAATATTACAATAATGATACTCATAATTGATTGATTATCATAAGTGTAACGTTGTGGACAAGAATATTACAATAATGATACTCAAGATTGATTGATTATCATAAGTGTAATTGGATGGGGGCGAGAATATTACAATAATGATACTCATAATTGATTGATTATCATAAGTGTAATGTTGTGGACAAGAATATTACAGTAATGATACTCAAGATTGATTTATTATCATAAGTCCCCATCCCATTACTCATTAAACCTGGTTTAACTGGACAAAGTCCCATCCCATTACGCATTAAACCTCTTTAACTGGACAAAGTCCCCATCCTATTACGAATTAAACCCAGTTTAACTGGACAAAGTCCCCATCCCATTACGCATCGAAGTCTGCTTTCAAAGTCCCCATCCCATTACTCATTAAACCTGGTTTAACTGGACAAAGTCTCCATCCCATTACTCATTAAACCTATTTAACTGGACAAAGTCCCCATCCCATTACGCATTAAGCCTGATTAACTGGACAAAGTCCCCATCCCATTACGCATTAAGCCTGTTTAACTGGACAAAGTCCCCATCCCATTACGTATTAAACCCGGTTTAACTGGACAAAGTCCCTATCCCATTACGCATCGAAGTCTGCTTTAAATTACGCATATTTAAAAATAAAAATAGAACAACATTCAGTTATAGCATAGAATATATACAAAGATAAAATAGACTACAATCAAACTAAATATTTCATTACAAAACCAGTAAAATAGACTACAATCAAACTAAATATTTCATTACAAAACCAGTAAAATACACTACAATCAAACTAAATATTTTATGGGGGAGGAAACTGATTAACCTCCTCCGAATCATCTTGAGGGATATTGGAATTAACACTCTCCTCAGAGGACCCGGGGTAAACTATGCCGTCAAAGGACTCGGGGTCCGAGTCCCTATTACTTATGTGGAACGTGTGGACGGTTGGCACGCTCGTGCTCAGCAGGGATTCGCCAGGTGAAGCGCTCGTCCCAATATATCGGTGCCAACATAGTCTTTATCTCTCCCAAAGTGATTGTACTGGGAGTCTCTGTTAGGAATAGTGCCCTAGAAAGCCGATTGTATATCCGCTTTGTGCTTTTCCTTATTGTAATCACAGACAATCTTTGAATGAAATAACGAATTGAGGCAACACTTCTTTATATGCTCTTGTTTGGTATGCGTTTACTTTAGCTGTGCATGTATGAGAACTCCCCTAATCCTGATGACTTTAGGACTCTACCATTTAGGTGAAATGGTTCATGAAACGAGCCCTATATCACATAAGTCATGATTAGTAAAATACTCCAAGCCAATGAGTCCTACAGACAGTGGGAGTGTCAACCTGACTCCTCTAAGGCTTGCTTGTGGGATCACGCCCTTAAGAAGGACCACCTTGTTTCATGGAGGTGCAAAGTGTATAGTTGATACGTGCATGATACATGAGGGTGCTTACTTTAATAAGTAAGTTCACTGAGGTGCCCCGTGTGAGAACATTCCTAAATGGGAAAGGAAGTTTCTATTTCAGGAAATGAAAACTTCCATATTAGGAATTATCTCACGAGTCATTGATGTGATTAATTGATCCTTAGACTTGAGGTTCCTTGTCACTTTATGAGTTAACTCTGTAGTCTTAGGTATAAGCTTTAAAGGGTGTCGCCCTAGACAACTGATTCAAGGCTTATTGTAGCACCCACACGTAGGGCCATATCCCCCGCACCATAATCCGAACCCGAATACGAAATGGGATGTCCGCACCCGAATCCGAATCATAGCGAACGGGAGACTAAACACACACTCTAGGCTAGGCGGAGCTAAACAACACAGAATCAGAGTATGCGGAAGCGAATAATAAAAGCAACAAGCAAAATCATCACATATATATGTATAGGTACCAACACCTAATTAGCCATATAGTATTTACATATAGGTACCAACATGTAAACCTGTACAAAAGCCATCATGGTTCGGTCAAAATAGTAAGTAAGTATATACAAACCATAGCTGTACAACTACAAAATAATAAAGTGCAGGTATGTAGATGCACCTAACGAAACCTAGACCGACAAGTGCATAAAGAAGACACACTTCTCCGCCTAGCTCCCGCTCCCAAAACCTGCAACTAAAAAAGTAAATGAGGGTCAGTCAACTGAGTGAGTGAGGGGGCTAACGCACACCCACACCCTATATATATATAAAGCAGAGCACAAAGCAAAGGGTGGAATTATGAACCGGAATAGGTTTTACAAACTAAAACTTTCCAAAGCAAATACATATACTTTAAAACCTTTCATAAACACTATCCCGATTCATACTTCCTGACATAACACAACATAACATAATGCTCGGCGAGAACGAGCTTCCAACCTTTACTCCTCAGAACAAACAAAACGGAAATCATACATGTCAACCTCTACACCAATGATGGAAGAACCACCGGTGGCCCTAACCATCCAAACATATACAGACTCACGAGGGGTAGCGAGCCCACATCGTGCCCTCCCCGGTTTTTACGCCGAAGGCATCGAAATACCACACCTTCCCAAACTCCCAGGGGTCGCGTGTGATATATCGGATGGAGACTACGCACAGGCCGAACCTCGACGGCCCGAACCGTCCCGAGGGTTCCTTACCCGTAGCTCCTTGGATCCACACATACAAATCATAACAAATGCCAAATCTTTCATGGCAATCTCGCTAACAGAATTGTAAAGCCTTTTCCAAAACTTAGCTTACATATGCTTATATAATACCTTTCCAAAGCAAGAGTATTCACAAGGTCATAAACATATTCTAATCAACACATACATATCTATATATATAATATATAGTCACATGCACGGCTTGAAAATACCACATAAGGCTTTAGGTCACTTAACTAATAAAAATCCTAAACCTCACCTTGTGTGTGACAAAAAGCGAGCAGACGTGAACAACCTACGCCTCGGGCTCGACAACTGGAACCTCCTCTGAAAAGAAAACACGAAAGCCCAAGACTTAGACTCTATATGAACCAAAGAAGACGCTCGGCAAAATGCATGATTCATGTTCACATATAAAATGTCACAATTAAGTCATATAATTCACAAATTATAGCACACATACTTATTTACAATTTATTAAGCAATAAAACCCGAGTTATAACATCTAACATGCGAAAGAAAAGCAATCAAAGTCATATAATTGCATAATTAAGGTAAAGAGAAGCAGTGGCAGCTTCCAGGTCTCGGGAAAGGTGGGAACGGCCCTTTCACTGTAGGGAACGGCCGTTCCTGCCTTCGCTAAAAGTTTCTAGAGGATGGGAACGGCCGTTCCCAGTTTGTACTGGGGACGGGAAGGGCCGTTCCCAGAAAATCCCGAACTCCCCGCGGACAGAATCCACCCCCATGGATTTTTTTTCAAAGGGAAAAATCCACCCTCATGGATTTTTCCAGACCTACTGACTCAAATCCACCCCCGCGGATTTTTCCAAAGGGAAAAATCCACCCCCGTGGATTTGACTCAGTAGCTAAAAAGAAAGGTTTTGGCCATGGGAACGGCCGTTCCCGTTCCCAGTACAAACTGGAAACGGCCGTTCCCACTCACGGCAGGAACAGTAAAAATGGCCCGGAAGGGCCGTTCCCAGTTTATAACTGGGGCGGGAACAGCCGTTCCGGCCTGGTGCGAAAATCTGGAACAGAATCACATTACAGAAACAGGGGAAGCTCCAAATTTTGCCAAAAATGGCCAAAATCCCTAACCTTAAAGTTGCCACAACTTCTCAAAACGCACAAATAATTCACATAAATCATGCTTGACAAGTTGACACTCAAATAACTCAAGAAAAACGGAATAAAAGGCATGATCAAAGAAATGCAAAATTCAAGCCAAAAATCATGATCATCAATAAATGCTCAACTAACCAAGGATTTACTACCATAAATGTAACACATACAACATATACAACTCATAAATGAATCTATGAATCAACTACATCAAGCAAAGAGCAAGTATTCACATTTTTAGCTAAACCCTTACTATTCACGTAGGGAAGCAAAGGCACACCAAACTCACTCCAAACTCAGAAATTTAACCATAGAAATGACGAGCACGACGAGGGGAAACCGGAACATACTTAAGTTCGAGAAAAGACGAAGAAACGAGGGAGATCTTGGCTTGGGAAGGTTGGATGATCAACTTGGGGTTTTGGCTCCTTGGACAAGAGCTGCTGCTGCTGCTTCACGTAAATGAAGGAAGGAAAGAATGGTTCAGCCTTTAAGGCTGGACCGGTTGGTTCACGGGTTCTGTTCAAGGTGTTCTGGTTCAAGTTGGTTCGGCTCAACAATTACGGGTTCAAACAAGGCCAACCCCAAATAAAACGAATAAATCACATACAAAATTAATTCAAATAAATTCATATAAGTTCAAATAATTTATATAAGTTGTATACAATTAATCTAGAACGCAATTAATATTAAATCACATAATTTACCTGTACCGACTGTGAGTCGGGGTGTTACACTTATGCTGGGGTTGCACAAGTGATTCATGAAAGTGAATGAGAATCAAGAAAGGACCTACACTTGCATTTGCAAGGTGATCTCTTATTATGTAAGTCATTCATATGCCATATGGAGTCCTTGGCCAAGACAGTAGATCAAGACATCAAGAAAAGGGTTTCTTGGATTGAGATCAAAATGGATATGAAATGCACTTAGCTTTAAGACCGGATTATTAGGGTTCTGATTATTCCCTTGCCCTAGATCTTAGTTGAGAGATAGTAAGTAGGAGGATTGTATCTCACATGAATCAATGACTTAAAGGTTCTGTCGAATCCGAACATTCCAATTCAGCTAGGGGTTAAACACCTGTTGCTAGACTATGGTCGTTTAATCTGTGGACTGATTAATTAATTAGTGAATTAATTAATTAGGGTCACTGCTAATTGAATTGAGAACCTAGAGGGTCACACACAACAACTTGGTTACATGAGTTGAGGCTTTAAAATGATTAAACGAGTTAATCGGGCCAAGAGGGTTCCACATGTGTGGGTCACGTGAGTGACACGTGTCACACACGTGAATATATATATATATATTAAATAATTAATTTGTTAATTATTTAATAGACTTTGGTTTATTTTTGAATTAAAAAGAAAGTCTTATTTTGGAGAAAAATAATCTAGTTGATTAATTACGAATTAATTAATTAGATAAAATAAGTTATTTATTTTTAAATAAATAAAGTATAAAATTATCCAAAAATAGTTTGGATATTTTTAGCTCTCTTGAAAGTTGATTTGAATTAGAATTCAAAGTCAAAGTCAAAATTACTTGATGATCAAGTAATAGGAGAGAGAGAGACCAAAATCCTAGCCCATTAAGGACTAGAAATTTCGGCACCCCCCTCTCAATAAATAGGGGAGCTCGAGCTCCTTATGGAGCTAATTGGCAATTCTTTTGGTTCATGTGTTGAACACCATCCTTTCTCCAAGATAAAACGAAACCCTAGGTTAAGCCTAAACACTAACTAGAGAACTAGCATCCTTACTAGTTAGATTGTGATCAAGTTGGTGGACTATCTCTAGAGAGCTTCAAGTTAGAAGTTTGAAGATTCGAGCTTTACCAAGGAGAGGGGATCAAGCCGCCAGAAGAGCGTTCTTGGATGGCTTGAAACGCTTCAAGAAAGAATAAAAGAAAAGTAAGTTTTCTATCTCTACGAATTTGGTTACACGATTGCGAGTCCTAGATCCTTTTGTTGGGAAATTTCTTTTAAATTCCGCTGCTTTCTGATTCGTGTTTTCCAACAAGTGGTATCAGAGCCACCTCGTTAATCGTGTTTCTGATTCGTCTCAATTATTCTGAATTTGGTAGAAATTCTTAGGTTTGATGCGATTGAGTATTTGTAATTGTTTTAGAAAGCCTGAATTACGAAACTGTAATTTTTCCTGAAAGTTTCTGAAAATTGGTTTTGCAAAAATTTAATTTTGAAAACTATTTTAGATTTGAAACTGTATAAACTGTTTTTGGATTTCTTGGATTGGTTTCGCTTTTGAACGAAAACACGAAACGAAAATACGGAATACGACGAACACGCGAAACCCCGCGCGCGCGGGCTTTGCACGCACCGCCCGCCTGGCCTAGAGTACAAGACTACTCTAAAGAAAGGTATCTTTCTCGTTGAAGTAAATCTTTCTATTAATTCTAGTTCTTGGGTACTTGATACCGGTTGTGGAACTCATATCTGTAATGATGTACAGATGCTAAGTGAAGTTCAACAACTCAAAGAAGGAGAATGTGTCTTGAAGATCGGCGATGGCTCAAATGTTGAAGCTCGAGCTTTAGGCACAATTAGATTAGATTTAGGTAGTTTTGAGTTAGTCCTAAATAAAGTCCTTTATGTACCGAGCATTATTCGTAATATAATTTCTGTTCCAATATTAGATTGTGAAGGTTATGAAACTTATATTAAGAATGGTAAATACTTTATCAAACGGAACAACTCTTCCGTTCACATCGGTACTCTAAGTAATGGACTTTATCTAACTCAGAACATCAATATTATGAATATACAACGAGAAACGAAGCGTAAGAGAGATAACAAAGTTTCAGCTCCCTTATGGCACGCTAGATTAGGACACATTTCCAAGAAAAGAATTAGCAAGATAAATATTTTAGGATCATTCTCTGAAAATGATCTTAAGGAGTTAACTTCTTGCGAATCCTGTTTCAAAGGAAAAATGTCCAAAGTCCCTTTTAAAGGAACTGTGGAACGTGCCATTAAGGTCTTGGATTTGATCCATACTGATGTTTGTGGACCGCTTAGTGTAAGCACAAGAAACAATCATCAGTATTTCATAACCTTTACTGATGATTTCAGTCGGTATGGTTATGTATACTTGATGAAGTATAAATCTGAAGCTTTTGAGAAATTCTTAGAATTTCAAAAGGAGGTTGAGAACCAAACTGGTCATAAGATCAAAGCACTTCGATCTGATCGAGGAGGCGAGTATCTTAGTGAAGAATTCCTTAATCATCTCAAAGATAATGGGATTATCTCTCAGTGGACTCCTCCGGGAACTCCTCAGCTTAATGGAGTTTCTGAGAGAAGGAATCGAACCTTACTTGATATGGTTCGTTCCATGATGAGTTTCACTGACTTACCACCTTCTTTCTGGGGTTATGCCCTAGAAAGTGCAGCAAAGATTTTGAATCTAGTTCCCTCTAAGTCAGTCCCTAAAACGCCCTATGGAATGTGGCATGGTAAAATCCCTAGCTATTCTTACTTGAGAATTTGGGGTTGTCCTGCTTACGTGAAGAGGACAGTGGGAGATAAGTTAGAATCTCGTTCTAACTTATGCTACTTTGTAGGTTATCCTAAGGAATCCATAGGATACTACTTCTATGATCAATCTGAGCAAAAGGTGTTTGTTTCCAGAAATGCCACTTTTCTTGAGGAACCGTTCCTTAAAGAAAAGAAAGGTAAGATCATAGAATTAGAGGAAGTACAAAGTGACCCCACGCCACCCACTGAAGAAACGTCCCCTACTGATCAACCATAACCAATCACGAATTTCGATACACACGAAAATCCTCCTCTGAGGCGTTCTGAACACACACCTAGACAGGCGGAGAGATGGTATGGATTCTTCCATGAAATCTCTCAAAAGGATAATGATCCTTTAACATATGAGGAGGCACTTTCAGATTCTGACTCTGAACAGTGGATAGAAGCCATGAAATCCGAAATGGATTCCATGAACTCCAACCAAGTTTGGACCTTGGTAGATTTGCCTGATGGGGTCAAACCCATAGGTTGCAAATGGATCTTTAAGAGAAAGCTTGGAGTTGATGGAAGCATTGCAGCCTATAAAGCAAGACTGGTTGCAAAAGGATTCACTCAAAGACCCGGCGTGGACTTTGATGAAACTTTTTCGCCAGTTGCAATGCAAAAGTCTATTCGGATCATGTTTGCCATTGCTGCATATTATGACTATGAGATATGGCAATTGGATGTGAAAACTGCCTTTCTCAATGGTGACATTGACAAAGACATTTATATGGATCAACCCATAGGTTTGACATTCAGTGGGAGTGAGCAAAAGGTTTGCAAACTCCAAAGATCAATCTATGGATTGAAACAGGCTTCTAGGAATTGGAACATTCGATTTGATGAATCAGTCAAAGCGTTTGGCTTCATTCAAATTTCGAATGAATCCTGTGTGTATAGAAAGGAATTGGAGACCTCAGTGCAATTCTTAGTACTTTATGTTGATGACATCCTTCTTATTGGGAATTTGAAGGATGACATGAAAGTGACTAAGTTATGGTTATCGAACCAATTCGAGATGAAAGATCTTGGTGATGCGTCCTATATCCTTGGAATTAAAATGTATAGAGATAGATCTAGAAGGTTAATAGGACTATCACAGTCGATGTACATTGACAAAGTATTGAAGAGATTCAATATGGAGTCAGCAAAGGTTAAGAACCTTCCTATGAGTGTAGGAACATGTCTTTCAAAGAAGATGTGTCCTAAGACTAACCTTGAGAAAGAAAAAATGACTCATACACCTTATGCATCAGCAATAGGTAGCATAATGTATGCAATGTTATGTACTCGACCGGATGTGGCTTATGCACTTAGTGTAACAAGTTGTTTCCAATCTGACCCTGGAGATGGTCACTGGGCTGCCGTGAAGAATATTCTTAAGTACTTGAAAAGTACTAAAGATTTATTCTTAGTTTACGGAGGTCAGAAAGATCTTACTGTCGAAGGATACTGCGATGCAAGCTTTGCATCTGACTTAGATGGTTTTAAGTCAATGTCAGGATACATTTTCTACCTAAACGGCGGAGCAGTGAGTTGGAAGAGTTCCAAGCAAACAACCACTGCAGATTCGACCACTGAGGCCGAATACTTAGCTGCAAATGATGCAGCTAAGGAAGGTGTTTGGATTAGAAACTTCATTCAAGAGTTGAATGTTGTTCCTAGCATGAAAGACCCCATTTCTGTGTTTTGTGACAACACTGGGACGGTTGCTCAAGCAAGAGAACCAAGATCTCACCAACGGACCAAGCACATTATGAGGAAGTATCACCTAATCCGTGATATTATCAAAAGAGGAGATGTGCAAATTGAGAGGGTCACATCAGCAGAGAACGTGGCAGATCCACTTACTAAACCCCTTAGTCGAGAAGCTTTCCAAGGTCATCTTCAGAAGATGGGACTTAGAGTAGCTTTAGAATGGCTTTGACGGGCAAGTGGGAGATGGTTATGAATAGTGCCCTAGAAAGCCGATTGTATATCCGCTTTGTGTTTTTCCTTATTGTAATCACAAACAATCTTTGAATGAAATAACGAATTGAGGCAACACTTCTTTATATGCTCTTGTTTGGTATGCGTTTACTTTAGCTGTGCATGTATGAGAACTCCCCTAATCCTGATGACTTTAGGACTCTACCATTTAGGTGAAATGGTTCATGAAACGAGCCCTATATCACATAAGTCATGATTAGTAAAATACTCCAAGCCGATGAGTCCTACAGACAGTGGGAGTGTCAACCTGACTCCTCTAAGGCTTGCTTGTGGGATCACGCCCTTAAGAAGGACCACCTTGTTTCATGGAGGTGCAAAGTGTATAGTTGATACGTGCGTGATACATGAGGGTGCTTACTTTAATAAGTAAGTTCACTGAGGTGCCCCGTGTGAGAACATTCCTAAATGGGAAAGGAAGTTTCTATTTCAGGAAATGAAAACTTCCATATTAGGAATTATCTCACGAGTCATTGATGTGATTAATTGATCCTTAGACTTGAGGTTCCTTGTCACTTTATGAGTTAACTCTGTAGTCTTAGGTATAAGCTTTAAAGGGTGTCGCCTTAGACAACTGATTCAAGGCTTATGCTGGGGTTGCACAAGTGATTCATGAAAGTGAATGAGAATCAAGAAAGGACCTACACTTGCATTTGCAAGGTGATCTCTTATTGTGTAAGTCATTCATATGCCATATGGAGTCCTTGGCCAAGGCAGTAGATCAAGACATCAAGAAAAGGGTTTCTTGGATTGAGATCAAAATGGATATGAAATGCACTTAGCTTTAAGACCGGATTATTAGGGTTCTGATTATTCCCTTGCCCTAGATCTTGGTTGAGAGATAGTAAGTAGGAGGATTGTATCTCACATGAATCAATGACTTAAAGGTTCTGTCGAATCCGAACATTCCAATTCAGCTAGGGGTTAAACACCTGTTGCTAGACTATGGTCGTTTAATCTGTGGACTGATTAATTAATTAGTGAATTAATTAATTAGGGTCACTGCTAATTGAATTGAGAACCTAGAGGGTCATACACAACAACTTGGTTACATGAGTTGAGGCTTTAAAATGATTAAACGAGTTAATCGGGCCAAGAGGGTTCCACACGTGAATATATATATATATATTGTATATATATATTAAATAATTAATTTGTTAATTATTTAATAGACTTTGGTTTAATTTTGAATTAAAAAAAAGTCTTATTTTGGAGAAAAATAATCTAGTTGATTAATTACGAATTAATTAATTAGATAAAATAAGTTATTTATTTTTAAATAAATAAAGTATAAAATTATCCAAAAATAGTTTGGATATTTTTAGCTCTCTTGAAAGTTGATTTGAATTAGAATTCAAAGTCAAAGTCAAAATTACTTGATGATCAAGTAATAGGAGAGAGAGAGAGACTAAAATCCTAGCCCATTAAGGACTAGGAATTTCGGCACCCCCCTCTCAATAAATAGGGGAGCTCGAGCTCCTTATGGAGCTAATTGGCAATTCTTTTGGTTCATGTGTTGAACACCATCCTTTCTCCAAGATAAAACGAAACCCTAGGTTAAGCCTAAACACTAACTAGAGAACTAGCATCCTTACTAGTTAGATTGTGATCAAGTTGGTGGACTATCACTAGAGAGCTTCAAGTTAGAAGTTTGAAGATTCGAGCTTTACCAAGGAGAGGGGATCAAGCCGCCAGAAGAGGTTTCTTGGGTGGCTTGAAACGCTTCAAGAAAGAATAAAAGAAAAGTAAGTTTTCTATCTCTACGAATTTGGTTACACGATTGCGAGTCCTAGATCCTTTTGTTGGGAAATTTTTTTTAAATTCCGCTGCTTTCTGATTCGTGTTTTCCAACAGTCTCGTCAGGAGTACGCTCGGTCGCTTGCATACCTGAGCCCTCACCCTCATTTGACCCTTTGGCCTTCTTAGCTTTTTTGGGCCTCTGGGACTTCTTCCTTTTGCCCTTGGCATGGGCTCTTTTTGAGGGCCCTGCTTCTCCCCTGCCTCTCCGCCTCAAGCACCATGCTCATCTCATCAAAAAGATGCTCAACCCCACCTGGGTTCCTCTCCTCCATGGCAGAAACGGCAGTGTACAATTCTTCATCCCTTGGAGATGAATTTTGGCTTGCCATATCCTCAACTTCCCGGGGCAAATTCTTCGACATGATCTCCAAACATAGTTTGAGAAGGGTTTTCAAGGATTGGAAGAGTTTTTTTAGAATCGATAGGAGATGCGGGATTCAGGGACTTTGGGAAATAAGAGAAGTGTATTGAATACTAAATCCTAATCTGATTCTAAGGTTAGCAAAGTTAGAAGATTTCACCAGAGGTTACCTTGAGTTTTTCGGAAAAACTTGGTAGAAAATTGCGAATGCTTGGAATTTGCTTTGCAAAGAGTTTTCTGCAAAATATGCTCTGAAGATATGTTTGCGTAAAGGATGAAATGGAAGCGGAATCCCTTATTTATAGGAATGGGAGTTGGTACGTTTCTGACAAGTAATTCAAAATTGCAATCATTTCCCGCCTAGGAAACCGTTCACTTTATTGAACCGTCACATACTTCCCAAGAATCACGCGCATCAGCATTAAATGCATAGACGTTTTAAGCAGTCAGAAGAAAGGGCCGCATTTATGGCGCAATCAAAAGGATGATTGCCCAACACACTATGCCTTCTACAAGCGCAACGCTCGAAGGATTACATTGGTAGAATTCTACAACCCTTATCATCAAGGACTACAGAATTGGGGGGCAAAATGATAGGGTCAAAATACGCTCGTCCCACGTTTGGACACGTGGCAACTCGAGATAGTAACATATGTTCTCTTGTGATTAACGCAGTTATACACGAGCACCCAAACCCCCCCGAGCGTCAAGGTTCCTCAAGGACACGTGCCATCTCTGCTACGCACACGCGTGATCAACATTGCCGCTCTCTAACGAGCGCACTTCGCAATACCCGGCTAAGCTCCAATCTATCAAGGAAGCCCTCTTCGAGCGCTACTCTCCCTCAGGGAAGCTTGCACTCCCCCTCATCGCATAAGCCTTGGCCTTCATCCCCTAGCGGATTCACTGGCCTCCAAGGCGCTCGGTTGACACGAGCGTGCTCTTAGCCCTCGTGGCCAATCTCCACAAAACGGCTCTCTGACACCACCAACTCACCCGTGTACCTGCCACTGCTGCCCGCACTACATTGGCACCAGCTTTTGCAGAAGATTCCTCCTAGGTTTCTCTCGCAACGCCACGTGTTAGGGCAACATTCGGCTAGGACCACACGGTGCAAGTGACCAAAGGGTCCCCGACCCTCAACTATAAATACATGAGTTCATCTCCTTCACTGTAAGCAAGCTTCCATACTTGAGCTCTGCAAATACTTATCTTTTCTTTCAGTTCCTTAACTGACTTGAGCTTCGGAGAGCCAAACTGGGCATCACTCCCAGTCCCCCCAGCTTGGCCTTCTGATTGTTTGTTCTTGGTATTTGTCCTAGCAGGTAGAATCCACCTCACTTCCAGCGAGTGTTTTCTTTTTTCCCCACTATATCAAATAGAAGGTGATCGGAGTTTGACATATCCCGATTCAGACCCCATCACCTTGCACGCAAGATTAGTGAAATTGCAGAATAATAAAATAAGGCAAAATTGCAAAATCATCCGGTAATTTAAGAATTTTTGGATTTTAGTCATTTTCGACTGCGGGTTTTCAATTTTATCCTATAATTTAAAATGTTTTGTAATTTTGGTCCAATTTGGGCCCGAATTAAGCCCAAACCATAAATTTTCCAATATATCTCAATTTCAAGCCAAATTTGGGGCATATTTTTGCCGAGTCATCCATCTAAAAGACGTGAAGGCCAAACAGATTATAAGTTGTACATGTAGGATTAGTTGGAGAAAAAAGAAATAGATTTTTTTTTTTGGCGGGAATTTAGTATCACGATTTTTGGAGTTTCCATCCTAATTATAAAAAATTGACGTTTGCATCCTCAACTATTATTTATTAACAAATTGCAACCTGGTTCCAATAGATGTGTGACACGTATATGAAATTTCTTCCACATGTCACACGATGAGTAGAATCTGGTTACAATTTGTTAAAAAATAATAGTTGATGATGCAAACATCGACTTTTCACAGTTCATGATGGAAACTCCAAAAATCGCGATAATACAGGATATTCAATATATTTATCCCTAATATATAATATACATACGTATTATATGGGGGGTGTTAGGCAAAACTCCCCAACACACAAAACAAATTAGGCATCACTCCCCAAAGGAAAAACTATCAATAATAACTCCCCAGTTCAAATTTGTAATTAGATTTCACTCTCCATTTTTGACAAAAATAACCTTGAAAAACATGAAATGACATAAAACATCACTCATTCCTCCCATTCAAAACTATTTGGTCAATATAATAATTTATATATACGATTTTATACTTTTATTTTGTATGTTATATATATATATATATATATATATATATATATATATATATATATATATTTGTGTAGGTGGATGTTGGGTTAAAAATTAATTATTGATTTATATTTTGAAATATTATTTAGAAATTATAAAGTATTGAAATTATAAAACAGAGTATCCAAATTATAAAATAGAGTATTATAAAGTTTCTAAATTATAAAATAGAGTATCCAAATTTAAAAATAGATTATTATTCATAAAAATTAAAGTACTCAGGTTTAAAATTGAAGTATGAGAAAGAAAAATAAAAGAAAAAAGAGTATTATTCGTAAAAGTTAAAGTGTTTATGTTTTAAATTAGAGTCTTCGTCATAAAAGTTAAAGTACCTGGATTTATAATTAAGTATTGTTCATAACTATTTAAGTATTCAAATTTAAAAATAGGTATTATTCGTAAAAGTTAAAGTACTCAAGTTTAAAATTAAAGTACGAAAAGGAAAAACAAAGAATAAGAAAAGAAGAAAAAAAAGAAATAATTAAGGGTATTGCAGTCAATTTAGGTGAGTAGGGAGTGACATCTAATTATAAATTTAAACTGGGAATTAGTTTTGATATTTTTTACATGGGGGAGTAAACTAAATTATTTTCAATTGAGAGAGAGTTATTAATTATAGCCCCTGTTATATGTTATACAAAATAATACATACATATATATATAAGAGATAATGATTTTTTGTCATCCGAACTATAGGCCATTTGGCAATTCACCATCCAAACTATTTCGCCCCCGAAACCACCATCTAAACTTTGAATTCCTGATAAACCCCCATTCCAAAGCGGTTTTGACTCTTTTTTTAGCGGTTTTGAATGTTTTAACACATGTAAATCTGTCTCTCTTTGTTATTTTTTCATAGATTTACCCTTAAAACATTCAAAACCGCTGAAAAAAGAGTCAAAACCGCTGAAAAAAGAGTCAAAACCGCTTTGGAATGGTGGTTTGTCAGGAATTAATGGTGGTTTTGGGGGGAAATAGTTTGGATGGTGAATTGCCAAATGGTCTATAGTTCGGATGACAAAAAATATTTATCCCTACATATAAATATATGCGTGAGTGTGTGTATTATATATATAATATATTCTTTTGGGTAAGAATATAAAAAAAGGAAAAAAAATTGAATCAAAATTGAATAATTGATACGTTTTGGTCAAAATATAATATTTATTCTATTATATATTTGATAATGATATTTGACTTTTTATTATGTATTTTTGATGGTGTGGAATTTTGTATTTTTTTTTGAATTTTTTTAATTGTGAAAATTATTGTAATGGTAGGTTGTTTTCACATTAAATACAATCGTATATATAATTCAAAAAAAAAATATCAAGTCCACGATTTACAAAATTATTACATGACAATTTAATTGTTCTCTCTTATTTGCATCTATTTAGATTTTCTTTCATTAGTGAAATTACAAGGTCTACCCTCTATACCTACATTTTAGTCTTTCAGAAAATTTCTTCCATTATCTTTTTCATCAAAACTCTCCATACTCCATAGTGATATATGGTTTAAACAAAATCTCAAAAAAAATTTTAATTTCACTCCAAAATTATGTAACGATATAGATGTCGATTTGATGTTTATGAATATATGTCATTGCATTCCTTCCATGTTGAATCATTATCGTTAAGTTTTTCAGCGTATACAATTTCTTACGTATGTTAAGTATATTTTTCTTCAAAACATAGTAATATAATTAAGATTATATAATACTTGATTTTTATTAAATGGTTAGTTGGATTCAAATACATTTTTTTTAATTTCATTATTATTTAATCTAATTTTTGAAATTTTATATATTTTTTAAAAATTGATTAATTCTTGATTTATCATTTTTTTGTTGTTTAATTTGATTCTTAGAGTTAGTATTTGCTTTGGGGTGTTTTATCTTCTAATTGTTTCTTTGGTAGGTGTATTCATTTTTCTTAAAAAAAATTATTTTTATATTTTTATGTGACTTTTTTAAATAATAATTTTTTTATTCAGTATGATAAATGCATATTATTTATTTTATTTTTATTTGAATCAACATATTGGGCTCTTAATGTCTTTTTTTTCTATAATATTTATTTATTTTTAAATTTATACTATCTTTAAAATATATTTTCTCTTTCATAAAGTAAATTTTCTATTTTGATTTTTTTTTTCATTTATTTTTTATGTTTTTTTTTTTAAAGATTCATTTATTTTTTATGTTAATTTTATTAAAAAGTAATTTATCCGCTTACAAATTAATAACATATATTTAAAGAATCTTTTTGTTACTCTATTCATATTGATATATCATTTTAGATATGAATGTAGACTTTTTATTTTTTTTTATTTATTTATTTTTTTTTTTGTGTCTGAGATTTCTTTAATAATAATTACATTTTTCAATTCAAAATGTCGTCGTTTTTCATTTTACTACCTCAACTTTTTAGTGTTATTGATTGTTACCTGAAGTATAATAAGTATTACAGTTTAGTACCTGAAGTATTTTTTTGGCCATTATAGTAACAATCTTGAACACTTTTCGCCAAAAAATGTATCTTTAATCATAAGATTTGATCTTAATTTGCATATGTCCTAATTTTATCTCTATAAATTTATTTTTTGGTTGAAAAGTCTTGTTAAATTACAATTTTTCAACAAAAAATGGATCTTTTAATCGTAGGATTTCATTTTAATTTGCATATGTCCTAATTTTACTGTTATAAACTTGTTTTTTGGGTGAAAAGTGTTGTTAAATTACCTTTTGTTCTCAAGAAAAATATTAAAATGACTGAAAAAAATACTTCAGGTAGTAAATTAAAATACTTGTCAGAGTTCAGGTAGTAATTGAAAACATTAGAAAATTGAGGTAGCAAAGTGCAAAAATGGTGATACTTTGGGAAATTGTAATTAATTCTAGTTTAAATATAAAGAGAGTTTTATTTAACATCTATACAAATTGTTTATTTTTTTATTTTTCATATATTTATAACTATTTAATTAGAATATGATATTGATATGAATTTTATTTATTTACTATTCTCATGAATTTATAAATTGCGACTTAGAGAAAACAATTTTCTTTTACAATGTATCTACTTAATAAACAAATAAAACTATAAATAAAAAAATATTTTAACAGTAATCCATTTATTATTTATAAAAAAAATATGTATCGTATAGGTTATTTTTTATTTGATTTGATTTAGTTATTTATTTTAAAATTATTTTAATTTACAAATCTCATACATAATATTCTATATTATGCTACACATCACTATCGTACATCGCTCGGGACATATAATAATTTCTATGTATGTTATTATAGATTTCCCTTTTAGTAGCTAGACTAGTTTTTAACTAACGTACCCCCATCCAAGCAATCAAGCTTATCCACGGTCCACCCAGCTATTAAATACTTAATCTGTCCATTAATGGTAATAACATTGCATGTAATTATGTCCTCTTTAAAACGCAACATCCGTTAATTACCTAGAAAGACCTAGCTTCTCTTTGATCTCGATCATTCTTGCCTTGGACTAATTAAAAAGTTAGCGGTGATTATACACTAGATTAGGGGGAGTGTTGGGAAATACGAGTAATCAGGAGAGGATCTTGTTATGAGGAGAGAGAAAAGTGGACTAGATCATGGCCGCTCAAGCGATTTCGGACACTCAGACGGTGTCGGTTACCGTTTATCACCACGAAGCCGAAAACAACGGCGAGTGAGGTGTGTGAAGGATCGAAACACACCACAGAAAAATGTTTTTTCTGATTTATGGATATTCGGACTGGTGGGACAAATACCAGGCGACCAAGAAAGGGGGAGGAAAATCCACCGGAGGCCGCAGTAGCTTTCCCGGGGGATCTCTTCAAAACGGCAGCAGCATCCTCGGCGGAGCAGATAGAGGAAAAGGAGGAGTGTTCTCTGCTCTATCTCATTTGATGAGTAGAGGAGAAAAAGAAAACATGAAGAAGGAAAAGAAAAAAAAAAGAAGGAAAAAGAAAGGAACGAGAAAGACTGTGTTGTCGGGGGAGAGAGAGAGAAACAAAATAATAAAAAAAAGGGGGGGGGGGGGGGGGGAGAAGAAACGAGATAGAGCTATCGTTTGAAAAAAAAGAGGACGGAAAGAAAAGGAAATGAAAGAAAAAAGGAGAGAGAAAAATAAAAAAGGAAAATAAAAAATAAAACAAAAAAATAAATGAAAAGAAAAAAAATGGTTCACAAGTGTGGACCGATTAAAAAAAAGAATGGGTCATTTGAAAAAAAGAAATTGGCCATTTGAAAACGGAAAAGAGGCGGCACGACGAGAGTCCGAAAGACGCCAAGAAAAAAAGGGCACAACAGCCCCAAACAAAATCAAATGATGAGCTCCTTGATACGAGCAAAAACTGTCAACAAATTCAAATCATGGCTCCCTGATACGAGCATAAACTATCAAAAACTTCAAATCATGGCTCCTCGATACGAGCATAAATTATCCAAAACATGGCTCCTTGATATGAGCATAAACTATCAAAAGAAGAAAAGCATGGCTCCTTGATATGAGCATAAACTGTCTATGAGAAAAGCAGATCCATTCGCACCAAGAATCGCGAGGACCGAGTCGCCGGCCACAAGAAAGCAGTCGCCGAAATCAACAATAATAACGGAGAGAAGATATCCGGCGAAGTCTTAAGCAAGTTGTATATCTGGATCCGATATTCAACTTGAGGGGGAGTGTTGGGAAATACGAGTAATCAGGAGAGGATCTTGTTACCTTATATAATTGATTTATTGAATCCCTGACTTGTAGGGATTAGTGGCTTTATTTATGGCTTAATTTAGGATAGTGATTAGGGTATCTCTATTATAAATTAAGCCATAAATAAAGCCACTAATCTCTACAAGTCAGGGATTCAATAAATCAATTATATAAGGTAACAAGATTCTCTCCTGATTACTCGTATTTCCCAACACTCCCCATCAAGTTAGATATCGGATCCAGATATACAACTTGCTTAAGACTTTGCCGGATATCTTCTCTGCGTTATTATTGTTGATTTTCGATAATGCTGACTAATTTAATGGCTAAGGAATCGATGGGTTATTCTGATTCCTTGCCGGTGTTGGATTGATCGCTTCTGTGTTCGGCTATGGCCGGAAAAGGTGTGGATTCATGATGAGCAAGGTTCGGATCCCGAAGGATCGTCACCCGCTCTGATACCATGTTAGAAATTAAGGACTACATCTTTATTTCTTGTGTTATTCGACTAAACAAGGATTACAATTTATAATAGAGATACCCTAATCACTATCCTAAATTAAGTCATAAATAAAGTCACTAATCCTTACAAGTCAGGGATTCAATAAATCAATTATATAAGGTAACAAGATCCTCTCCTGATTAGTCGTATTTCCCAACAATTACCATTCAAGATTTGTTCAGCAAAGCTTATTAGCCCAAGATACGACAATACGACATATATATATATATATGTTGCCCTAACAAATCCAATTGTGTCATGTCGAAATCCCAATTGGAGGCAAACAAACCATGTCCATATCTAGCTATACCTATATAGGCAACATCCACAGTCCTTCATGGATTTGGGCACCTAACTTAATATTATCAAAACAACTTCACATTTCATATAAAATTTACGGGGAGAAATAAGATTAACAGTGAACAAAATCAACGTATCCAGCATAATGTTTTCTGCTACATATACATGTAGACTGATCATTGCTTAGATATGTGGTTTAGGTGTTTGATTTTATATTAGGCCGGCCGAATATTTAATATTTAGATTTCTCGATATGCAGTTACTATTGATAAAAAAACAAAATAACAAAAATACTTTTTAATAGACAAACCCGCCTAAAACTGTAATAGGATATAAAGGAGAAAAAAACATATGTAGAATGATAGAATAAAATACAAATACATATAATTAATTAATATATTAATAAAATTCATCGCAATGATTAAGTATTTCTTACAAGACAACCTAAACCCATAACCCCATTATTCTCAACTGTTTTTTTCTTTCTTTTTCACTTTCACCCCAAAATCCCTTTAAAGTCAAGCACTAGGACCAATTTCTATCCACTAACGGCACTCACACAAAACCTATATATAAGCTCACAATTCATACGATGAACACACAATCATATTCAAACCTCATAATTACATTTCTTCCATATCAATCAATCACCAACATTCCTCAGCCACCTCCGCCGCAAGACACGGCAGCAATGGCACAAAAAACCCTAATCTCTGCCTTCGTTCTCCTCCTCCTCCTCGGCTGCTCCACCGCCAAAAAATCCCACCACCACCACCACAGCCACGACCGCAGCCCATGCAAGAGGCTGTTCTTCTATTTCCACGACATACTCAACAATGGGAAAAACTCCAACAACGCAACGTCCGCCATTGTTGGCGCTCCGGCATGGGGCAACACCACCATCTTGGCCGGGCAGAACCACTTCGGAAACATTGTCGTCTTTGATGACCCGATAACGCTGGACAACAATCTCCGTTCCCCTCCCATCGGACGTGCACAGGGCTTCTATCTATACGACAAAAAAGATGTGTTCACTGCATGGCTAGGGTTTTCCTTCGTCTTCAACTCGACACAGCATAAGGGTACCATAAATTTTGCCGGGGCTGATCCATTGATGAACAAAACCAGGGACATTTCGGTAATTGGAGGGACTGGTGACTTCTTCATGACAAGAGGAGTGGCCACTCTCACGACGGATGCTTTTGAAGGAGAAGTTTACTTCAGACTTAGTGCTGATATCAAATTATATGAGTGTTGGTAAATTATGTTGCATGAAAAATGTTGGTTATATGTATGTCCTATTTGATCAGCTATTTTTGTTTGGAAAAAAAAAAAATTTGTTTTGTTGCTTATTTTATTTTGCCAAGAAAATTAACTATATATTGTACGGGAAGAAATGAGCATCTATATGTTGTAACAAAAATAAGATATCAATTGATTGGGGTATATGATTTTAGTAATTTGCATTTGGAAAACCGAATGTATTCTGGACTTGGTAGAGTCAGTTCGCTTTAGTCTGAAATATATATATATATATATATATATATATATATTTTTAGTCTGAACCTTGCTTCATCAAATTATTACAATGAAATGATGAATGTTTATATTTATTGTGTGATTTATATAAATTTTAGAGTGATAGCATCGAAACAACAAAAAATAATTGCTCAAACATTAAACACAAATAAATAACAAATAGTGGCAAATGGAATCGAATCATGGAAATTGGACGAATTCAAATCTTCTCTATGAACCAAGGAATAATTAAAAGCAATTAAAACAGGGGTTTTGAGATTAAACCCACTAATAATTACACTAACCAAATTATAAAGACTCACTAAAATAATTAAATAATCTAAGACTTATAATAGCAAACAACTCAACAAACGCAAATTAATTTAATGAATGAAAACTTAGCAGAAAATTCCTAATTATGCTATAGACTTCATTCATTGACTCAAGGATTTTTAACACATATTAGAATAGGTATTTAACCCCTCCGGGCCCTCCCTCATCCCTACTATCAAGATAGGATATTTTCTAACTCTATAATTCAATCTCCATCATTAAGTACTTAAATTTAGTGAAATTTCAGATGATACATGCCTGGTGCTACGATTCTCCTTGTACACCACTCCTTTTCAAGGGGATTCATTCAAACTTTTTTTTCGCGTGTTGTTAGTTAAAATTGTGTCTCAAATAAAGAATAATGAAGGTTACATGCATAATATTCAATTATTCATATTCTCCTTTACGTGGGCTTTAAAAGTAGACATGCCATAAGCCCATAATTAGAGTTGGACTTGGATTGGGCCCAGACCCAGTGAATATCCGAACCCTAATATTACTCATTTCCTCCTCCTTGGACGTCCAGCCGGCAGCCATCCACCCTACATAACATCAGTCCTCCACCCTAAAATTAATGGATTACTACTAATTTTCTGTATACCGCAACGAAATAATTATTATTATTTAGTTTTATTAAAATTAAATCCTTTATATTAATATATGTTTTGTAATTATTTTTAATATAGCTATTAAATTATATAAATATATGTGACAATATTGTATTAATAAAATAATATTAAATTATAGATTGCAAAATATGAGGAGAATATTAAAATATTTATTAAAAAAAGAATTAATTAAGGTGAGAGAAAAGAGAAGTTAGCACGTTTTTTAAGTGTGATCATGCACTTGGTACACAATTAACATATTTTCTTGGCTGAGGGAAAATTTTGTAGCGTCAAAAATTGAGTAGTGAGGATCGAATGATATAGTTTAATGGAAATAAGTAAAATTGGGAAAATTGGTCCAGTTTTTTTTTTTTTAAGATTTATTTAAATTAAAAAAAAAAATACATTTTCATCGCTTCATGTGTCAATCTACAATTCTTTTTTTCCCTTTATTTAGTCTCACACCGTTTTTTCCGGAATCCTGCAGTAAAAATAGAATTAGCTCCGGCAGTTTAAGGCTTAAGTTGTCGTTTGACATTCTATATAACATGAATTTGTTACTTTTAGTGGGTAAAAAAACATCAAAACCATTATCAACATGTTTATTTTATAAGATTAATTAGATCAATAATTCAATTTAGATTTTTGTTTATTAATATTTTGTAAATATACAGGATTAATTCGAAATTATATTGGATATGATATGACATTTTGGATCATACTAATTGTTAGTTGATATTTTTTAAAGAGGATGACAAACATAATCTTTAATTCAATCAAGATATCTTGGACACATGGCGTTAAGACACATCAAGAGTTCTCGAGTGTAGACTTGACGATACTCAAGTTAAATGGTGAAACTTAGTAAACTTGAATAACAAGAAAACTAAACTGCCAAAGAGCACATAAGTTATCGTTCCCAAATTAACTAAATGAGCACTTATAGTGCTTGATAGTAGGTCTGTCCTAATTGTGAGCGATGAAAAATCTTAATTTGCGTGATTTGAATTATTTGTGTTTTGATTGTGTTGATTACTATTTTAATTTGAAATTAGAGTTTATATTTAATTGGTCCATAATAAAATGAATTAATACTTAATTCTCACGTCGAAATAAGATGTGAATTATTCATCTCACATTCTATATAGAATAAATACTCCACCATCGCATCGCATCGCATTACTTGGGCCATTACTTGATTACAAATCTATTTCTTTGTCATCTCAATCGATGACAATGGTGTTATAATGTTACAATCAGTTAAGTACGTTTTGCTAAGAAACAGAGTATAATAAATTGAGGATTGGGAAATCCGTCACAGTTTGTCATATGATGGAGAAATAATTAATTGGAATATACTCGCATCCATCTCAAAGCTAAACTCCCTTTTCAACTCGAGTATAATTAAGGTTTAGATCATAATTTTTTAATAGTTATGACTTATGAACATCTTTAAAATATTTTCAATATATTATTATTGGGGCTTGGGCTGCATTATAGGGTCTCCAGTTTGGCTTTGGCCCATGGTTGGGACTGTGTTATTTTGGAAGGGAATTGCTTGAATTTGATTTTCAGATTCCATTTGCCTTTCACATGATGATTCCACTATTCGGAACTTGGTTTATGAAGTTACACGCCTCACAACATTTTTGTTTTTTTGTGAGTTTGGCTTTTTTTTTTTTTGTGTCAGGAGAGAAATTATGTCGTGATTCCTTTGCTAGGTTACCCCTTATTTTTTACTGTTTGCTTGAGTGAGAGTCCGATGGCATCTACTTACCTAGAAAAAAGATCAAAAATTGGTGTCACGTCATAATTTTAAATAAAAGTATTTTCTAAAACGGGAAATGTATATTATATACTTTTCAAAATATCTTTACATAAATTTGAAGGAAAATATTCCACCTAATATTCCTTTCAAATATGAAATATCTCATAGTATACTCTTTTATAAAGCGTGTCTACCTTATCTTAGCCTGTCAATTTTTATTTGAGGAAAAAAAAAATACCACAATTTTATTCTCTCTCAAGCCAAATTGTTTCTACTCTAAATTTTCATCTATCTTTTCTATTTTTCTTTTCTCTCTTCTGATTTTTTTTTCACATTTTTATTCTTCTTTGCTCTATTCAAATATAGTTTTATTTTAATTTAAAAAAAAAAAAAAAAAAAAAAGAAGGCAGCTCTCAATGAACAGATCCTACATCATTATTTGTTAATTTTTTTAATCATATAATTCTTTATATTACAAATAATTTTTTAATTAATCATCAATTTTATAACTAACTGATGTGGCCGCATATCCATGTAATATTTAGCACCACGTGGCACGGTCCTAGCTTCCGCCTCGTGAACAAGATTCATTGTGCATGTGCCCTTCTCCTCGATCCCAAACTAAAGTGTGGAATGCCCAATTTATGGTGCTTGAGCAATCAGATCGCGATCGAGCAGGATGGTCCTTCAATCACAACCACAACCTCTCTCGATCGGAGGATCTTAAATGTTTAAAATTCTCTTTGACTTAACATTAAATATTTGAGATACTCCACAAATTCCCCAATACACGTAAATATTCATCTTATCTCAATCTTCAGGTCGAGATCCTCCCAAATTATACAAATTCTGGAGAGTTCGAACCGTCAATCCAAGAGCCACATTAGCACCCTACCCTAGATTCTCCATGATCACTAACCATTGAATTTGAATTACTAATTTTACTATATGATTTTTAAGTTTGTCCCAAAAAAAAAAAAAAAAAAAAAGGAAAAGAAAAGAAGAGCTGCCTTGGTGATTAAGCTAGGGCCAAGGAATCAGGTCCAAGCTGTAGGTTAGTTATAACTTAAATCATTTGGGCCAATTGGGGCCCACATTGCGCACCTCGAGCGGTGACGAGGCGCTGCCCACTCTTGAACCACTCAATTACAGATTTCCACATTTTCTTTATATATATATATATTTACCAGAAGTCACGTTGGCGTTTGGTGATCCTACGTCGTATCGCCGCACCTCATCCAACGTTGTTTTTTCGCAAAAGTCTACTTGACCTTTCAACGCCTTGAAGCATTCACATGATTAACTTTTCTATTACCTGAAAAAATAGAGGCGCGCAGACATATAGATACAGCTATGTGTATGTATATAATTGGGGAATCAAAATGATGGATATTCGCGAAAATAAACCCATGTGCCGCTGTGGATGCTCCTGTACTGGAAAACCGGCAATATTCAAACTTCTGACCCTTTCTTTAATTAGTCAAGAAACATGTGTACTAATCGTCTCGTCATTATTGTCCTGTCTCATTAAAATCATCTTGTGATTAGATAGTTTTAATGCCCATTATAGTCTATGTAATCTTCTTAATTTTAATGCCACTCGATTCGGTATAAAAAATTGTCATGTCTTGATTTATGTATTGGATGATCATTTAATTTAAAAGTTTAAATTATTTTGATCTTAGAATCTATTGAACTTGAATTCTATTTTTGAAATATTTGGCCAAAAGTTTTGGTACCACGTTGAATGACAACCTAATTTAAAAGTTTACGTCGTTAGATAGAAGTATGATTAAATATTTAAAATTTTCAACAGAATGATACTACCTTATAATTATAATTATGATGGGGTCAAAATACGATCGTCCCGCATTAAGACACGTGGCATCACCAAGATGATGACATCTGTCTCCCCAAGGCTGCACCATCAGTTCCCGAGCGCAAGTCTTCTTTGGGAGTTTAGCCCAACGAGCGCTATCACTCCCACGAGCGTCCTACACAATAAACGATGGGTACGCCCACGTGCCAAGGGAGCCCTCTTCGAGCGTCACACTCCCTCAGAATGGCCCCTCCTTTGGCTCGTCACTTAAGCTGGAGCCTTCATCCCCCTCAGCGGATCTCTTGGCCTCCAATACTCTAGGTTGTCACGAGCGCGCTCTCAAGCCCTCGTTACCAACCACCCACATGGCTCTCTGACACAACGTACATGCCCGCGCACCTGCCACTGTTGCTAGCACTAACTTTTGGGCCGCTTTTGCAGAAGATTCCTCCTAGGTTTCTCTCTCACAGCGCCACGTGTTAGGGCAACATTCGGCCAGGACCACTTGAGGCAAATGACCAAAGGGCCCTTGACCCTCAACTATAAATAACCCAAGTCATCTTCTACACTGTAAGCATTCTTTAAGCTCTCTTCACCTCTGCAACTGTGACTGAACTTGCATTCCTTCATACACTGAACTGACTTGAGCGTCGGAGAGCCAAACTGGGTATCACCCCCAGTTCCCCCAGCTTGGCCATCTGACTTTTCTTGTGCTTGTCCCAACAGGTTGAACTCACTTTCTCATCTCCGGCGAAGCTCCGGTGGTTTCCTCCACGTAATACAAATCGTAAAGTGATCGGATTCGGACCCATCCATTCCCGGACCCATCATTTTTGGCGCCGTCTGTGGGAAACCAGTCTTCCATATTCTTCCTTTCTTTTTGTTGGTAGAAAAACAAGCACATCTTCACTTTCAACAGCCATGGTTGCAACGAGATCTGGAGCTGTAGGAGGAGGAGAAAACACCTCCCAGGATGCAAATATCGTTCTTCCCCCCACCGCCACTGGTGGAGCGCCGCCACCTTCCGTCGCCGCTGGTGGAGCACCTCCCGCCGCGGGAGTGACTCCACAGGCAGAATCTTCTGCACCACCACCTGCACCGCCGGTAATGCCCATTCCCACCACCGCGGGAGGAGTTTCTCTCTCAGTCCCACCGCCGCTTGCACAGAATTCCTGGGTCCATCCCCAGATGAACCTTGGAATGCAAGGTTACCTGATGCCTCCTCCTGGATACTCCCTTACTCCGGCGATGATGATGCCACCGGTCCAGCCATACCATGCCGGACAACTCCAGCTCCCAGTGGTGGTCCCCAGGGAGATTGAAGGAGTGGAGTTACCTCCACTGACCACCCAACAATTAAGGGCTCTATACGCCCAATGTGAGGTTCAGGCGGCTCAGGGGGCATGGGAAAGGTTCCATTCCATGTACTTTCCCTCTGGGCAGGCCACTCAGGTTGCGGCCCCTTTAGGCGGACAGCAGAACTTTCCCCTCAGAGAAGCCCAGGCTGTCCTGAGGGCACAACCACCACCACCACCAGCGAGAGAAGTGCCCCAGCAGGAGGGCAACGAGCGTGCCTCCGTGGGCAGGAACAAAGAGCCCACGGAGCGAGTGAACGAAAATGAAGGAGACTCTCATGTCTCCAGGAGGGGCTCACGAGCCCACAAGGACAAGCAAGTGGAAGTAAATCCTGACGTCCTCGCGGCTGTGCAAGACCAGCTGCAGGGCCTCAAGGATATCGTGGGACAGCTCTCACGAGGGCGCTCAACTCAGATCTCCCATAGTCGGGATGAACGGGTTGACGCCAGGAGCACCCGCACCAAGGACCCTCCACCAAGGGTCCCCCGTCGCAAGGAGCCGGAGGAAAACTTCGGCACGTACGAATATCACCCACTGGCGAGGGGTTCACCCCTCGTCGAAGAAGTTCTGATGGCCCAAGTCGGCATGGCCAAAGTCCCCACATCCATCAACAGATACGACGGGACAACCGATCCAGCGGAGCACTTGGATCATTTTGTGCATCTCATGCACCTTTACGAGCATTCCAGCCATTACTGGGCGAAAGTGTTTGTCACTTCCTTGGTAGGGATGGCTCAAGAGTGGTATAAGCGCCTGTGTAGCACCCACACGTAGGGCCACATCCCCCGCACCATAATCCGAACCCGAATACGAAATGGAAAGTCCGCACCCGAATCCGAATCATAGCGAACGGGAGACCAAACACACACTCTAGGCTAGGCGGAGCTAACAGAACTGAATCAGAGTATGCGGAAGCGAATAAATAAAAGCCACAAGCAAAATCATCACATATATGTATAGATACCAACTCACACCTATCCATAAAGTATTTACATATATGTACCAACACGTTCCTGCACAAAAGCCATCCCGGCTCGAACAAAATAATAAGAAAGTAAATACAAATCGTAGCTATACTAATACAAAATAATAAAGTGCAAGAAGGTAAATGCACCTAACGAGACCTAGACTGACAAGTGCATAAAGCAGACACACTTCTCCGCCTAGCTCACGCTCCCAAAACCTGCAACTAAAAGAGTAAACGAGGAGTCAGTCAACTGACTGAGTGAGGGGGCTAACGCACACCCACACCCTACATATATATAGAGCAGAGCACAAAGCAAAGGCGAAATTATGAACCGGAATAGGTTTTACAAACTAAAACTTTCCAAAAACAAATACATATACTTTAAAACCTTTCATAAACACTATCCCGATTCATACTTCTCAAACATACACAACAAACATAATGTTCGGCGAGAACGAGCTTCCAACCTTTACTCCTCAGAACAAACAAAACAGAAATCATACATACTCCTCTACACCAATGATGGAAGAGCCACCGGCGGCCCTAACCATCCATACATATACAGACTCACGAGGGGTAGCGAACCCACATCGTGCCCTCCCCGGTTTTTACACCGAAGGCATCGAAATATCACACCTTCCCAAACTCCCAGAGGTCGCGTATGATATATCGGATGGAGACTACGCACAGGCCGAACCTCGACGGCCCGAACCGTCCCGAGGGTTCCTTACCCGTAGCTCCTTGGATCCACACATACAAATCATATCATATCAAATGCCAAATCTTTCATGGCGATCTCGCTAACAGAATCGTAAAGCTTTTCCAAAACATAGCTTACATAGGCTTACTTAATATCTTTTCCCAAAACGAAGTTGTTCACAAGATCATAAACATATTCTAATCAACACATACATATCTATATATATAATATATAATCACATGCACGGCTTGAAAACATCACGTAAGGCTTTAGGTCATTTAGCTACTAGAAATCCTAAACCTCACCTTGTGCGTGATCAAAAATGAGCAGACGTGAACCTACGCCTCGGGCTCGTCAACTGGAACCTCCTCTGAAAAGAAAACACGAAAGCCCAAGACTTAGACTCTATATGAACCAAATAGGACGCTCGGCAAAATGCATGGTTCACATTCAAGATAAAATGTCACAATTAATTCATAAAATTCACAAAATCATATCACACATGCTTAATTATAATTTAATTATGCAAAACAATCAAATTATACAATTAATATGCAAAAGAAAAGCATTTAAAATCATACAAATGCATAAATAAATCAAAGGAAAGAAATGGCAAAATCCACCCTAGCGGATTTTTCCAAAGGGAAAAATCCACCCCCATGGATTTTTCCCAAGCTACTGCCTCAAATCCACCCTCGCGGATTTTTCCAAAAGGAAAAATCCACGATCGTGGATTTGCTCCAGTAGAACGGGTTCCGGCCCTGGGAACGACCGTTCCCGTTCCCAGTACAAACTGGGAACGGTCGTTCCCACCCTCGGGATGAACAGCACCGAGCCTGGGAACGGTCGTTCCCAGTTTAAACTGGGCGGGAACGGCCGTTCCGGCCTGGTTCGAAGCTGGAACAGAAAATTTTCTCACAGAAACAGGGGAAGCTCCTTTAAGAGCCAAAAATGGCCAAAATTCATCCCTAAGAGTTGCCACAACCTCCCAAAATGCACAAACAATTCACATAAATCATGCTTGACATATAAACACTCAAATAATGCAAGAAAACGGAATGAAATGGCATGATCAAATGAATGCAAAATTCAAGCCAAATTCATGCTCAATCATAAATGCTCAACCAACCATGGATAAAATGCAATAAATGCAACATATATAGCATATACCACTCATATATAAAGCTAGGGATCAATAATAACAAGCAAAGAGCATGTATCCACATTTTACATGAAACCCTTACTATTCACGTAGGGAAACAAAGGCATGCCAAACTCACTCCAAACTCAGAATTTAAACCATGGAAACGACAAGCACGACGAGAGGATTCTAAAGCATACCTAAGTTCAAGAAAAGACGAAGAAACGAGGGAGATATTAGCTCGGAAAGTTGGATGATCAACTTGAGGGTTTCTTGGCTCTTACTTGCTTGGTGTTGCTGCTGAAAATAACGTGAGAGTGAGGAGAGGAGAGAATGGTTCAGCCTTTAAGGGCTGGACCGGTTCGGTTCACGGTTCGGTTCAGGGTTTCCGGTTCAAGTTGGTTCGGTTTAACAAATACGGGTTCAATTAAGGCCAACTCAAATTAAAACGAATAAAACACATGCAACACTAATTCAAATAAATTCATATAAGTTCAAATAATTCCAATAAGTCATATACAAATAATCTAAAACGCAAATATTGATAAATCACATAATTTACCTGTACCGACTGTGAGTCGGGGTGTTACAACCTCCCCCCCTTCAGAGAACCTGGTCCCCAGGTTAACTGTCTGACCTGAGAACAAATCTGGGTACAACTGTCTCATCTTCTCCTCAGTCTCCCAAGTAGACTCTTCGGATTTCTGATCTCTCCAAAGAACTCGGACCAAGGGAATCTGTTTATTCCTCAACACTTGTATCTTCCGGTCTTGAATCTCAACCGGGTGCCTTACTATCGTCAAATCCGACTCAAGTTGTACCTCTTCCACAGGGAGAATAGTTGATTCCTCGGGATAAAACTTCCTGAGCTGCGAAACATGAAACACATTATGTATCCCGGTCAATCTCGGCGGTAAGTCCAACCTATACGCCACTTCTCCAACTCTCTCAAGGATTTCAAAAGGTCCAAGGTATCTTGGGTTAAGCTTCCCACCTCGACCTATTCGAGAAAATCCCTTCCTCGGAGATGCTTTCAAGAAAACCCTATCTCCGACTTCAAACTCAAGTGGCCTTCTCCTCTTATCCGCATAGCTCTTCTGACGGTCCTGAGCTGCCTTCATTCTCTGCTGAATCAACTTAACCTTGGCAGTGGTCTTATCCAATCTCTCTCGAGGTGTAGCTCTTTCGAGCTTGTTCTCCTCGGTCCACCGCCAATCTTCCAAGTCCCAAAATAGAGGCGATCTACACTTCCTTCCATATAGTGCCTCGTAGGGAGCCATACCAATAGAAGTCTGAAAACTGTTGTTATAGGCAAACTCAACCAGAGCTAAATGCTTATCCCACTTCTCCTGGAAATCCAAAGCACACGCCCTCAACAAATCCTCCAAATACTTAATCAGTCTCTCTGATTGTCCATCTGTCTGAGGATGAAAAGCGGTGCTAAAATTAAGCCTTGTGCCCAACCTACTCTGAAGATCCTGCCAAAACTTAGCTGTGAACCTCGGATCACGATCTGAGACAATGCTAGCAGGCGCCCCATGAAGTCTCACAATCTCGTTACAATACAATTCGGCCAACTTCGGGGTCTTGTAAGACATCTTAACCTTGAGAAAATGAGCAGACTTGGTTAATCGGTCGACTATCACCCAAATTCCATCATAACCTCCTCTCGATCTCGGCAAGCCGGACACGAAGTCCATAGTCACTTGCTCCCACTTCCATTCAGGAATCGGAAGTGGTTGGAGAGTTCCTCCCGGTTTCTGGTGTTCTGCCTTCACCACTTGACACGTGAGACACCGCTTCACAAAGTTCGCGACATCTCTCTTCATGCCATTCCACCAGAAGTATTCCTTCAAATCTCGGTACATCTTCGTACCACCGGGGTGAATGGAATATCCAGAACGATGTCCTTCCTCAAGTATTAACCTCTTGAGGTCTTCTGGGACACAAACCCTGGTCTTGAACCTGAACAAACCGGAATCATCAAACCCAAACTTCGTCTCGGGGTCTATCCTAGACCGAACCACTAATCTCTGAATCTCTGCATCCGAAGCCTGAGAATCCAACAACCTCTGTTTCAAATCCGGCTGAACTGAGATGTTAGCTAACCGAGCCACTGAAACCACAACCGTCGAACCCTGTCCTGAAGACTCTGCACTCAAACCTGAAACACTTGCTTTTCTGCTCAAAGCATCTGCCACGACATTAGCCTTGCCCGGATGATACTGAATCGTGCAGTCATAATCCTCTAAGAATTCCATCCAACGCCTCTGTCTATTATTCAGCTCCTTCTGAGTGAAAAGATACTTGAGGCTCTTATGATCCGTGAATATCTCAAAAGTCGCTCCATAGAGGTAATGACGCCACTTCCTCAAAGCAAATACAACCGCTGCAAGCTCAAGATCATGAGTGGGGTAGTTCTTCTCGTGTTCCTTCAACTTCCTAGAAGCATAGGCCACTACTCGGCCATTTTGCATCAATACACATCCGAGTCCTTCTTTAGAAGCATCTGCAAAAACTGAATAGCCCTCGGATCCCTCGGGTAGGGTAAGAACTGGTGCTGAAGTTAGTCTTTCCTTCAAAGCTTGGAAACTTCTTTCGCACCCATCATCCCACTCATACTTCACCTCCTTTTTAGTTAATCGAGTCAACGGGCAAGCAATCTTGGAGAAGTCCTTCACAAATCTCCTATAATAACCCGCTAACCCGAGAAAACTTCTTATCTCTGAGGCATTCTTCGGTCTCTCCCACTGAACCACGGTCTCAATCTTGGAAGGATCAACTTCAATTCCCTCACCTGAAATGATATGACCCAGAAAAGACACTTTGTCGAGCCAGAACTCGCACTTGCTGAACTTAGCATAAAGCTTGTGCTCTCTAAGTGTCTCCAAAACGATCCTGAGGTGAGACGCGTGCTCTTCTACCGACTTAGAATACACCAAGATGTCGTCTATAAAAATGACCACAAACTTGTCAAGATACTGTCTGAACACTCGGTGCATCATATCCATGAACACGGCTGGAGCGTTAGTTAACCCAAACGGCATCACTACAAACTCGAAGTGTCCATAACGGGTATTGAACGCTGTCTTGGAGATATCCTCTTCCCGGATACGAAGTTGGTAATACCCCTGCCTCAAATCTAACTTAGAGTACACCTGCGACCCTTGCAAGATGTCAAACAACTCTTCGATATGAGGTAAAGGATACTTATTCTTCACTGTCATCCGGTTCAACTCGCGGTAGTCTATACACATCCTCAAAGTCCCATCCTTCTTCTTCACAAATAACACAGGAGCACCCCACGGGGATGTACTCGAACGGATGTAACCGCAAGCTAAAAGCTCATCCAACTGAGTTTTCAACTCCTTCAACTCAGCAGGAGCCATCCGATACGGTGTCTTAGAGAAAGGCTCAGCTCCAGGATAAAGGTCGACTACAAACTCGATGTCCCTATCAGGTGGCAAAGAACCCAAATTCTCAGGGAATACATCGGGAAACTCGCTCACGACCTCTGTCTCCTCAAGTTTGGCCTGATCCTTCGGTTTATTCAAAAGATAGGCCACAAAACCTGTCGCGCCGTCCCGGAGGAGCTTACTTGCTTCCATAAAAGACACAAACGGGCTGGACTTCAACCTCTCACCCGTAAAGACCACTGACCCCAACGAAACCTTCTTCTCATGACAGTCCAACTGAGCTCGGTATCTGAAAAGAAAATCCATACCAAGAATAACCCCATACTTCTTCAACGGTAGAACTATCAGATCTGCAGGAAAAACTCGGCCCTCAAACACCACCGGACACTCCCTGAACACCCTGTCAGCTTCCACAGATCCTCCCAAAGGAGTATTCACCACATACACATGCGCAGATAAATCATCAAGTACAGGCAAAGAAGCAACAATATCCCGGGAAATAAATGAATGCGTAGCCCCGGGATCAAACAATGCATGTAGTGATATGCCATGAATGTTGATTGTACCTTCTATCACGGCGTTTGGGTCGACATCAGCAGCTTCCTCCTCTCCGTCCAAAGCATAAACACGTGCCTGCACAACCGGCCTCTTATTCGGGCAAGCATTCACCAAGTGATCAGAGGACCCGCACACAAAGCATTTGCCCTGAAGTCTCCAACACCTCTCCACTGGATGTCTCCCCTGACAATGGGAACAAACGGGCGGTCCCTGAGCTGGAGCCGGTCGAACTGGAGCAACAGTAGGTGCCACGGGACCGGTAATACGGGGCTTCTTGTTCCCTAGACCCTGGGGACGAAAAGCCGGTGGGACAGGAGCTCGTGGAGCATAAGAAATGGGCCTCTTACCCAATCCAGAACCGGATCCCGATCCTCGCGTAGAAGAGAAAGGTGGAGGCTTCAACCGAGCCATTTGGGCCTCAACTTGTATTGCCCTCTTGGTAACCTTGGCCCAAGTACTCACATTCGCCGCTTGTAGAGCTTCCTGAATATCTCGGCGAAGTCCATGAAGAAAAGCTCGGGCCTTATGATCATCATGGTCGGTGATGTGAGTAGCATACGGAGCTAGCCTCTCAAACTCCAATAAGTAATCCTCCACCGTCCGGTTGCCTTGCCTCAAATTAGTGAACTCTTGGAGGCGACGTTCTTGTGCACTATGAGGGATATATTTCTCATGGAATTCCTGCACGAACGTCTCCCAGTTAAATTCCATACCCATCCTCTCCAACTTGGATCTCACACTCCTTAGCCAAATAGCCGCTGGCCCCTGGATAATACGCCCGGTGCAAATAGCCTTGTCCTGAGAAGTCCCTGGACATATCTCCCAAATACCTCGAATTTCCGACAACCATTCTTCTGCCTTAATATCATCACCTCCATACCACTTTGGAGGATTGTTGTTCCGAAAGTCCCGATATACGGCAGAAATATCTTGTCCTTCACCCAGATTGGCATTACCCCGTTGATTTTGTTGGAGTTGATTAAGTAGGGCTTGGACGATATTCTCCGCATTCATAGGTGGTGGCGGAGGTGCATTCTGTTGAGCCGGTTCATTCAAATCAGGGGTTTGTTCACGGTGATTGTGTCTTCTTGGAGGCATCCTGAAATTCACAAATTCAAGCAATATAGATGCATGTATATTAGAGTATGAATATGTATACAATTTAAGAAATAATCAAGTAATCAATTAATCAAGCAATCACACATTCAAATCATAGATGCATATAGTCACACAATCACGTTGCCCTAAGCCGTACGACCTAGACAGACCCACACGACACTAGAGCCCGGTTTTGCAACCGCGCTCTGATACCACTTCAGGATGTAGCACCCACACGTAGGGCCACATCCCCCGCACCATAATCCGAACCCGAATACGAAATGGAAAGTCCGCACCCGAATCCGAATCATAGCGAACGGGAGACCAAACACACACTCTAGGCTAGGCGGAGCTAACAGAACTGAATCAGAGTATGCGGAAGCGAATAAATAAAAGCCACAAGCAAAATCATCACATATATGTATAGATACCAACTCACACCTATCCATAAAGTATTTACATATATGTACCAACACGTTCCTGCACAAAAGCCATCCCGGCTCGAACAAAATAATAAGAAAGTAAATACAAATCGTAGCTATACTAATACAAAATAATAAAGTGCAAGAAGGTAAATGCACCTAACGAGACCTAGACTGACAAGTGCATAAAGCAGACACACTTCTCCGCCTAGCTCACGCTCCCAAAACCTGCAACTAAAAGAGTAAACGAGGAGTCAGTCAACTGACTGAGTGAGGGGGCTAACGCACACCCACACCCTACATATATATAGAGCAGAGCACAAAGCAAAGGCGAAATTATGAACCGGAATAGGTTTTACAAACTAAAACTTTCCAAAAACAAATACATATACTTTAAAACCTTTCATAAACACTATCCCGATTCATACTTCTCAAACATACACAACAAACATAATGCTCGGCGAGAACGAGCTTCCAACCTTTACTCCTCAGAACAAACAAAACAGAAATCATACATACTCCTCTACACCAATGATGGAAGAGCCACCGGCGGCCCTAACCATCCATACATATACAGACTCACGAGGGGTAGCGAACCCACATCGTGCCCTCCCCGGTTTTTACACCGAAGGCATCGAAATATCACACCTTCCCAAACTCCCAGAGGTCGCGTATGATATATCGGATGGAGACTACGCACAGGCCGAACCTCGACGGCCCGAACCGTCCCGAGGGTTCCTTACCCGTAGCTCCTTGGATCCACACATACAAATCATATCATATCAAATGCCAAATCTTTCATGGCGATCTCGCTAACAGAATCGTAAAGCTTTTCCAAAACATAGCTTACATAGGCTTACTTAATATCTTTTCCCAAAACGAAGTTGTTCACAAGATCATAAACATATTCTAATCAACACATACATATCTATATATATAATATATAATCACATGCACGGCTTGAAAACATCACGTAAGGCTTTAGGTCATTTAGCTACTAGAAATCCTAAACCTCACCTTGTGCGTGATCAAAAATGAGCAGACGTGAACCTACGCCTCGGGCTCGTCAACTGGAACCTCCTCTGAAAAGAAAACACGAAAGCCCAAGACTTAGACTCTATATGAACCAAATAGGACGCTCGGCAAAATGCATGGTTCACATTCAAGATAAAATGTCACAATTAATTCATAAAATTCACAAAATCATATCACACATGCTTAATTATAATTTAATTATGCAAAACAATCAAATTATACAATTAATATGCAAAAGAAAAGCATTTAAAATCATACAAATGCATAAATAAATCAAAGGAAAGAAATGGCAAAATCCACCCTAGCGGATTTTTCCAAAGGGAAAAATCCACCCCCATGGATTTTTCCCAAGCTACTGCCTCAAATCCACCCTCGCGGATTTTTCCAAAAGGAAAAATCCACGATCGTGGATTTGCTCCAGTAGAACGGGTTCCGGCCCTGGGAACGACCGTTCCCGTTCCCAGTACAAACTGGGAACGGTCGTTCCCACCCTCGGGATGAACAGCACCGAGCCTGGGAACGGTCGTTCCCAGTTTAAACTGGGCGGGAACGGCCGTTCCGGCCTGGTTCGAAGCTGGAACAGAAAATTTTCTCACAGAAACAGGGGAAGCTCCTTTAAGAGCCAAAAATGGCCAAAATTCATCCCTAAGAGTTGCCACAACCTCCCAAAATGCACAAACAATTCACATAAATCATGCTTGACATATAAACACTCAAATAATGCAAGAAAACGGAATGAAATGGCATGATCAAATGAATGCAAAATTCAAGCCAAATTCATGCTCAATCATAAATGCTCAACCAACCATGGATAAAATGCAATAAATGCAACATATATAGCATATACCACTCATATATAAAGCTAGGGATCAATAATAACAAGCAAAGAGCATGTATCCACATTTTACATGAAACCCTTACTATTCACGTAGGGAAACAAAGGCATGCCAAACTCACTCCAAACTCAGAATTTAAACCATGGAAACGACAAGCACGACGAGAGGATTCTAAAGCATACCTAAGTTCGAGAAAAGACGAAGAAACGAGGGAGATATTAGCTCGGAAAGTTGGATGATCAACTTGAGGGTTTCTTGGCTCTTACTTGCTTGGTGTTGCTGCTGAAAATAACGTGAGAGTGAGGAGAGGAGAGAATGGTTCAGCCTTTAAGGGCTGGACCGGTTCGGTTCACGGTTCGGTTCAGGGTTTCCGGTTCAAGTTGGTTCGGTTTAACAAATACGGGTTCAATTAAGGCCAACTCAAATTAAAACGAATAAAACACATGCAACACTAATTCAAATAAATTCATATAAGTTCAAATAATTCCAATAAGTCATATACAAATAATCTAAAACGCAAATATTGATAAATCACATAATTTACCTGTACCGACTGTGAGTCGGGGTGTTACAGCCTGCCACCGCGCTCGATCCACTCGTATGAAGAACTGGCCGATGCCTTCCTCAACCACTTCAACTCTTTGAAGGCACCAGTCACCGCACCCACAGCCCTTTACAACGTGGTGCAGGGCAAGAGCGAATCACTGCGCTCGTTCTTCGCCCGCTTCAATAAGGAGATCTTGCAGGTGGAAAGGCCCTCGATGGATTTCTTGATCCCAGTGCTCTTCCAGGCTGTGGATCACAAGCAGTATGTGAGCAAAAAATTTGCTGATGCCATCGTGGAGAGAAGGCCTGGGACCCTCATGGGCCTGAGAGAAATAGCCGAGCCATTTTTCGCGCTCGAAGATATGTATGGGACGAATGGTCCCCGACATCATAGCCCGGCCAGGAACGAGCGACCTCATCACGAGCGGGGGCGGGATGTGGCAGTCAAGAAAGAGCGCCCTCAAGAGCGCAGAAGGTCGCCACCACCCCCTCGTAGATTCGAGCGAATTCCGCTCACCAGGCCAAACTCGGAAGTCTACAATCTCTCCGATAAGAAGCTCTTCAAAAGACCCATCAAAATGAGAGAAACAGACTCACTAAGGCGCTCGAACAAATACTGCGCCTTCCACAAGCAGAGAGGGCACGACACGGATGAGTGCCGACAGTTGGAAGCTGAAATCCAAAGGCTCGTTGCAGGGGGCCATCTGAAGGAGTTTGTCCGGGTGCTCGAGCGCTACGATGAACAATGCAACGAGCGCTCCGGAAGGAGAAGAAGGAGTCCTTCCCGGTCAAAGAGCCCAAGGGGTAGGGGACCCCCTGAAAGCAGCAGCCGCCGAGGTGATAAAGGCAAAGCCCCTGAACAAGAAAACGAGCCCTTCGCAGTCATAAATATGATCGCAGGAGGCTCATCAGGAGGGGATTCAAACGCCTCCCGACGGAGGTTCGTCCGGAGCTACAACCAACGCCCATCAGTGCCCAAGCCTATCTACGCCATCCAGAGATCAAGCGCTCAAAGATCAAGAGAGAATGATGTAATAGGCTTTGATGATAGGGATCTAGAACATATTGTAACGCCCCATGGGGAGGGTGTAACCTCAGATTGCCCCATGGTGGTTAGTTTAGATGTTCATAACCATGTTGTAAAAAGGGTATTGGTAGATAGTGGAAGCTCCGTTAATGTTTTGCCTTACTCTACATTCTTAAAAATGAAGGTTGATCTCCCGCTCGAGCCTCTCAAAACAGCCCTCATTGGCTTTGGAGGCTCGGAAGTTGTCCCACGAGGGCAAATACGCCTGGCTACATCATTCGGCCGAGCCCCTCAACGAAAAACACTCCTGGTGACGTACGCGGTGGTGGAGATAGACATTCCATATAACATCATAATTGGGCGCCCTGCCCTCGTTGATTTCAAAGCCATCATCTCCACATACCACCAGAAGATTAAGTTTCCTACTTCCGAGGGCGTCGGAGAAGTGCTCTGCAATGTACGAGAGGCTTGGGAATGTTACATGCTGTCCCTCAGAAAGCCTAAAGCGGAGAAAACCTTCCAAGTCGGCTCCACCAAGAAGTCGGTGGATTTCCCCAATTTAGACGAGGACAGCCCAGCACGGAAACGGGCGAAATTGAACAAGAAGAAGAACAAGAAGAAGAGGGGAGACAACGGGGAGAATCCCCTCGAAAATGTCCCCCCAGGGGTCGTTGGTGAATCGTCCTCAGAAGGAGACGAGCCGGAAGAGAGTGAACCAGCATCTGGCGACCGTTTGACAGGAAAGAAGAGGGCGCTCGAACTTCCTCGCCCTGAGGTAAGGATCGAACCCTCGGAAAAGTTCCTTACCATTGAGCTGGAACCTGGAAACAAAGATAAGACTACACAGATCGGCTCGAACCTCTCAGGGCCTTCTCAGATCATGATGATTGACTTTCTAAGGGAGAACAAAGATGTATTCGCGTGGAAAGCCTCTGATCTCACAGGAATTGACCCGAGCGTCATTGTCCATAGACTTAATGTGGATCCATCTTTCAAGCCTATCAAGCAGAAAAAACGGGATGTACATGGCTTTCGAAAGAAAGTCATTGAAGAGGAAGTCAATAAGCTCTTGGAGGCTCAGTATATCGAGCCCATCTTGTATCCGGAGTGGCTATGCAACGTCGTCTTGGTGCCCAAGAGCGCAAATAAATGGCGCATGTGCAACGATTTCACGGATCTCAACAAGGCCTGCCCTAAAGATCCATACCCGTTGCCCCGGATTGATCAATTGGTGGATTCGACCGCTGGCTGCGAGCTCATGAGCATGATGGATGCTTTCCAGGGATATTACCAGATCTTTATGGCTCCAGAAGATCGCCCCAAAACCTCGTTCGTTGTCCATTTGGGGGTATATTGCTTCCTAGTCATGCCCTTTGGACTTAAGAACGCCGGGGCTACATATCAGCGGCTCGTCAATAAGATGTTTGAAAGTGAAATTGGGAGGTCCATGGAGGTCTATGTGGATGATATGATTGTCAAAAGCGAGCGCCAGGATTCCCATTTGGAGGATCTCAAGCGCACCTTTTCAATTTTGCGCCAATATGGGATGAAGTTGAATCCCTCGAAGTGCACCTTTGGTGTACAAGGGGGAAAGTTCTTGGGATACATGGTCAGTCAAAGGGGAATTGAGGCCAATCCGGAGAAGATCAAGGCCATCTTGGAAATTCCTTCCCCTCGAAATTTGCGGGAAGTGCAGGTCCTGGTAGGCAAAATCATCTCATTGAACAGGTTTATTTCGCGCTCGGCAGACAGGAACCTTCCCTTCTTCAAAATCTTGAGGAACGCACGTAACTTTGCTTGGACAGAGGAATGCGAAAGGGCGCTGCAGGATATGAAGGCTTATTTATCGAGCGCTCCACTGCTGACTAAGCCTGTCGAAGGCGAAAGATTATTCATGTATCTTTCTGTTTCTCCTGAAGCCACGAGCGCGGTTCTGGTCGCTGTACGAGAGCGGAAACATTTGCCTGTCTATTATCTGAGCAAAACCTTGCAAGGAGCTGAAAAGAAGTATTTGGAGATTGAGAAATTTGCGTTCGCTCTTATTAACGCCTCCAGAAGACTAAGGCCTTACTTTCAAGCGCACTCCATAACGATTCTCACCGACCAACCCTTGAAGCAAGTATTGTCCAAGCCGGACGTATCTGGCAGATTAATCAAGTGGGCCATCGAATTGAGCCAGTTTGACCTATGCTTCGAGCCCAGGACCGCGATACAAGCTCAAGCTATGGTGGATTTGTTGGTTGAGCGCTTTGGCTTCGAGCCCACCGTTACGGGGAATGAGGGGTTATGGGTACTGCACACAGATGGTTCCTCAACCTCTCAAGGGGGAGGAATAGGAGTGGCCCTCAGAAACCCCGATGGGATTGAACTAGACTTTGCGATCAAGCTGGATTTCCAGGTCACTAATAACGAAGCGGAATATGAAGCCCTCGTGCAAGGGTTGAATATTGCTTTTCAGAATGGAGCCTCCAGAATCACTGCTTATGTGGATTCACAGTTAATAGCGAGCCAGATTGAAGGAACTTATGAGGCTCGAGAAACCACCATGGTACAGTATCTAAAGAAAGCCAGAGAAATCATTGGGAGGTTCAAGGAATTTCACCTACTTCAAGTACCGCGCGGAGAAAACGAGCGTGCGGATGCTCTGTCAAAGTTTGCTTCAGCTTTAGAAGGCACTTCCGAACGTTCTGTTACGTTCCTCAGAACTGAGGAACCTTTGATCAAGGAAAGAGTCGCCACCGAGATGATCGCCATGATTGATCCCAACGAGCCCTGTTGGCTTGACGACATCATCATTTTTCTGAGGGATGGAGTCACCCCAGCTGACAAGGTGGAAGCCAGGAAAGTCAGAAATAAGGCCCCTCGTTTCGCTCTGGATCCCGAGGGGAGATTGTTCAAGAAATCATTTCAAGGACCCCCAATGAAATGCCTAAGGCCCTCACAAGCGAAGGAGACGCTCGAGCTCATACACAATGGAAGTTGCGGGAATCATTCCGGAGGGCGTATCTTGGCAAAAAAGATTCTGAGAGGTGGGTTTTATTGGCCTACGGTTCTCCAGGATGCCATTGAATTTTCGAGGAAGTGCCCCAAATGCCAATTTCATTCAAATCTCCCTCAATTGCCAGCCGCTCAGATGATCCCAATAGACGTCTCTTGGCCTTTTGACCAGTGGGGAATAGACATTGTGGGCCCCTTGCCCATGGCTGCGGGACAAAGGAAGTTTGTCATTTTAGCCGTCGACTACTTCACCAAGTGGGCCGAGGCCGAAGCTGTTGCGAAAATCACTTTCAAGGTTGTAAGGGACTTCATTTGGAAGAACATCATTTGCAGGTACGGCATACCAAGGGTGCTCATTTCGGACAACGGATCCCAGTTCATAGCAGCTGACACACGAGAGTGGTGCTCTGAGTTGGGGATAGAACAGCGATTTACCTCTGTAGGACATCCACAATCTAATGGACAAGCAGAAGTTACTAATAGGATCATCTTGCAGCATCTGAAAACCATGCTTGAAAGCAAGAAAAGTGAATGGGCTGAGGAGTTGCAAGGAGCGCTTTGGGCTTATCGCACAACCCACGAGCGGCCACTGGAGAAACACCATACGCGCTCGTTTATGGGTCAGAAGCGATGATACCAGCGGAGATAGTAAATGAATCCGCTCGAGTAGGCTATTTCGAGCCTCAGCTCAACGATGGCAATAGGAGCTTGGAATTGGACTTACTGGATGAAAGGAGAGACCGAGCGTGGGCTAAGATCCACCACTATAAAGCCTCTGTGGCCCAACAGTACAACAAGCGTGTGAGGGAAAGAACTTTCCAGTTGGGAGACTTGGTTTTGAAGAAAGTGGAAGTATCCAGGCACGTGGGCAAATTGGACCCCAATTGGGAAGGCCCATTCAAAGTCGTGCAACTCAGAGCTAACAACACTTACACCCTGGAGACACTTCAAGGTGAGCGCTTACCTCGCCCTTGGAACGCATGTAACCTCCGGCGGTTTTATGTTTAAAAAGCTCTTTTGCAAACTCTGATGTAACAACCCTCGTTGACGGGTTCTATGTACTTCCAATCAAAGTAAAGGTAACATAATCTTTTTAATTTCTTTAATATTCCTGTTTCTTTGGCTGCTTGAACGGATAAGTCCCACGTCCCTCGTCTTCACGAGCGTGGTTGGCAACCTATTCCAATATGAATGCTGTTATCTCTTATGGGTTACGCTGGCCAGCAATCTACTCCGCATGGGGGGACGCCCTCATAAGGATAGACTGGTTACGCTCACAACCAATTAGGCAAGACGGAAGAAGATCACGAAGAAAGTCCTAGTAGGCCTTGGCTGTTTCTTAAAACGCCTTGCGCTCGAAAACGGGATACCCTACAAGAGCGAATCCTAGTAGGCCTTGGCTGTTTCTTACAACGCCTTGCGCTCGAAAACGGGATCTCCTACAAGAGCGAATCCTAGTAGGCCTTGGCCGTTTCTTACAACGCCTTGCGCTCGAAAACGGGATCTCCTACGAGAACGGGTCCCAGTAGGCCTTGGCTGTTTATTAAAACGCCTTGCGCTCGAAAGTGGGATCTCCCTCAGAGAAGGTCCTAGTAGGCCTTGGCCGTTTCTTAAAACGCCTTGCGCTCAAAAATGGGATTTCTTGCAGAACCAAAAAGACGACAAGAGCCAAAGCGCTCGAACGATGGTCTCAAAATCAAAAGGGAATTGCACAAGTCTTGAACGAGGGCAACCACTCAGTAAGACCCTCGCGAATACTCAAGACCTAGCAAAGTCCCCCAAGGGCGGGAAGAATGTCACCAGTCTTGGACGAGGGCAACCACTCAGTAAGACCCTCGCACGCACTAAAGGCTTGGCCAAACTCTCCCCAAAGTAAAAGTTTATACAAGTCTTGAGCGTAGGGGCAATCTCACAGTAAGACCCTCACGATCGCTCAAGACTTAGGCAAACTTTCAGGATAAATTTACAAATGAAAAATTTATACAAGTCTTGAGCGTAGGGGCAATCTCACAGTAAGACCCTCACGACCGCTCAAGACTTAGACAAATTTCAAGATAAAATTACAAAGGGAAAATTTATACAAGTCTTGAGCGGAGGGGGCAATCTCACCATAAGACCCTCACGAGCGCTCAAGACTTAGACAAATTTTTCAATTTCAGGAACAAAAACAAAATTTACACAAGGCTTGAGCGTAGGGGCAATCTCACAGTAAGACCCTCACGAGCGCTCAAGACTTAGACAAATTTTTCACCACAGAAGCAAAACATCATCACAGAAGCAAAACATCCACAGAGTATGCTACACAGTCCTACTATATGATTCATAAATGGACAAGAAGAACAACAAAGTCATCAAAAAAGAGATATTCATTCATTGCAAAGGAAAATATTACAAGGAAGGGGGCTCAAAGGCCCATAAACATTGTTCTGAAAAAGAAAGCAGAAACGCAGCAAACAGGCAAATACAGAAGGAATTGATAAGGGGAAAAGCTTCAAGCAGCTGGGGCAACGTCTTCATCAACAATCACCAGGATTGGGCCCTGAACTGGGCCATGGACTGGGCCCTCAGGCTCTTGTTGATGGGCTTGCGGGTCGTTGGGCTCATGATCATCTGGAGCGGGAGCGTTGGCATCTTCAGCAATTGGGATCGGGGCCTCCTCCAAGATAGGTGCTTGGGGCTCATCTACGGGATCGTCGTTTGGAGCGGATGAGGCAGCATTACCCGCCGGATGAGCGTCCATATACTCATCCTGGAGGAGCTTGACCAAAAACTCATACTCAGGCTCCGCAATGGAATCAGCAGGGTTGTCGCCCTCGTCATCTTCCTCCTCGCAGCGCTCATTGAACATGAGCCCCTTGCCCTCGGCCTCCTTCATGGCAGGATTGGTTAGCCCTTTGTATATGCCCTGCTCGATGGCCAGGTTGAAAGCCTTCTGAGCCTCCTCCAAGCAATGCAGGGAAGCAGCAAAATTGAAGGCTTTGGAGTGACAGAATTTGATTAAGGCCTCCTTGTTTGCACGCTCCATGCTCCGAGGCCATTCATTCATGGTATCGGCAAACTTCCTCTCGGCCTCCAGAGCCCTCGTTCTCCAGCTCTCCCTCTCTGCCTCAGCCTTCTTGCACCGCTCGTTGGCTTGGCCCAGCTTGTTGCCCAAACGAATTCGAGCGCCGTCAACCGCCAAGAAGTCCTCCTTAAGCTTCCCTAATTCCTCCTCCGTTGTCTCGAACAAACCCTTGAGGGTCTCGTACTTGGCGATTTCCGCATTTAGCTCCGATTGGATATGGGCCGGATCATTCGAGCGGGCCATCTTCTTGTACTTGGCCTTCCGGTCAGCATAGATGGAGGCTCGCATTTGTACATTCCGGAGCCGGGGAAGAACTTGCTGCGTAAACGAGGGGAAAAGTGTTAGCAAAAGAATGGCGAATTACAGAAAAGAAGAATGCAAAGAATGAAGACTTACGGAGATTAGGGCGTGGGCTGCATCGAACGTCACTTTCTCTACAGACTCACTGTAGAGATGCCTGTGGTCTGCCGAGAATTGAGCCCGGCTGAACAAATCATCAGTAATAGTCTGGGCGACCGAGCCCGGCCTCAGCAAAACCGACCCGCCGTCGGGGGCGCCAGAAAAGTCTCTGTCCCCTCGACGGGGGAACTCCCACATGTGCTCCTCCTCTGAAGAGGAAGTGTCCCCCTCGCCTCGGGGGCCCTCAACAACTTGTTTGCCCTTTCCTTGGATTGCGGCGGAGTCGGGCATTCTCTTCCTCTTGCGGGAAGGCCTGTTCACGCTCGGAGAAGCTTCTGTGATCGCCAGTGTGGTTACTGGCCTTGTTTGCTCTGCGGGAATGGGGGGCTGAGCATCTCCCGCTCTTTCTGACCTCCCCCTTGTCTCTCGGGGGACCAACCTACGTTCCTCTCGGCCACGAGGGGGATGCACCTCAGGGTTGGCGCTCGAGCTGGCGCCTTGACTGCGGGCATCCCCTCTATCGTTGCGGTTACGGGGGCGTTGGGGCTCGCGCTGTTGGTTCCCCGGTGGGGTTTGATTTCTGTTCCCATGGGCAAAACGGGCCGCTTGTCTGATTCCGCCGGCCATTTCTAGTATAGCGGCTCCTGCAAAAAGGAAGTACAAGGGTTATAAATCCTTGGACAAAAATGGTTATGTGCAAGTTTCAAGCGCAAAAAAGAAGTTAGTATCTATTCCTATCTAAAGTTAGTGCCCTAAGAATCTAACCGTCTCTCTCTATGTCACGAGCCGGAGGGTTGTCAAGGAAATGAGGGTCGTTGGTAAGACCACACAAGAACATGAGTTCCGCATCGTCTATCCAGTCCTTTGCTTGTATAAGGTGACCCTCGTCCCTTAGGGTTGTTGCCAGGTTTTTAGCCCAGTCTCGGGGGAGTGAGGGTGGCAAACGGCTCTTTGAGTACGAGCCCCATTCCGTGGTCACCCCAAAGCCCTCTTCTGCTGGAGCCTTGACAAAGATGAATTTTTCCTTCCAATCAATGCCATAAGTGCTCGAGGGCGAATTGATCAGCTTCATATGGGCCTTCGCTTGGACGTAATAAAAGCCCGCCTCAGGAGAAGAGCGAGAGGAGCTGACCACTTGGAAAAGGGCGTTGAAGTTCCGCAAATAGGGCTCGTAACCCATGGTCCTCATCAGAATTACAAAGCAGGTCAGGAGGGCCAAGCCGTTGGGCACTATTTGGGACGGACACAATCCCAAGTCATTCAGCAAATGGGCCATTGAGACTGAGATAGGGAACCTCAAGCCTCCTGACCTCACGGTGTCCACATATACAGCCATTTCCCCGGGAGGCGGATTGTTTGCACGCTCGTGGTTTTGTGGGATTCTCCAAGTATACCGCTCGTCCCAGTAAATGGGGGCCATCATTGTCTTTACATCTCCCACAGTGACAGTGCTGGGAGTTTCATCAGGCGTGCGCTCGGTAGCCTGATAACCTGAGCCCTCCCCATCGTTGGGTCCTTTGGATTTCTGGGTTTTCTTACTTTTGCCCTTGTCACGGGCCCTTTCTGAAGGCCCGGTTACGGCTTCCGCCACTGGAAGCGGATTTGCAACGGCCACGGTCACTCTATGGCGGTGGGGATGCGTGGCACTTTGAGTTATGGGGAGGGTGACTCCTTGTCTTTCTGCCTCTATCACCAGATCCATCTCCTCAAAAAGAGGATCCACTCCGCCTGGGTTTCTATCTTCCATGGCCATTACCGCCGCCCCCAACTCTTCATCTCTGGGGGAATTGTGGGAAGAAGAACTCTCGGTGGCCATCTCTTGGATTTCACGGGCAAATTCTTCAATGTGATGGTCGGCCATGGCAGAAATTGAGGTTTTGAAGGTTTTTTTTGGAGAGAGTTTAAGGTTCAGAAAGGCGAAAATCTAAGGATTACGGAATTCTAAAGTCCAAATCTACGGTCAGCAAGGTTAGAAAACTACACTGGAAATTTACCTTGAAAGTTTCTGAAGAAAACTGGAGAAGAGGTTGAAGATGCTCTAAGAACTGGAATGCGAGAGAATTTTCTTTGCAAAGGATGCTTGAGAATTTTGAATGCGTAAAGATTGTGGAGATTTCAGAATCCCTTATTTATAGGGATGGGAGTTGGTACCGTTTTAGGCAATAAATTCAAAATGGCAATCATTTCCCGCCTAGGAAACCGCCCACTTTATGGAACCGGCACATGCTTCCCAATGCTCACGCGCCCCACGCGCACCCGCATTTAATGCTCTGACGTTTCAAGGGCTTCAGAATAGTACCAACATTTAATGCGGAAGTGATACGAACGGTCAATTGAAAAGACCGCATTAATGGCGCATTCAGAGGAAAATTGCTCAACACGCCAAGCTTTACACGAGCGCTATGAACAAGAGATAGAGCGTGTCAAAATTCTACAGTCCTTATCAATAAGGACTACAGAATTGGGGGGCAAAATGATGGGGTCAAAATACGATCGTCCCGCATTAAGACACGTGGCATCACCAAGATGATGACATCTGTCTCCCCAAGGCTGCACCATCAGTTCCCGAGCGCAAGTCTTCTTCGGGAGTTTAGCCCAACGAGCGCTATCACTCCCACGAGCGTCCTACACAATAAACGATGGGTACGCCCACGTGCCAAGGGAGCCCTCTTCGAGCGTCACACTCCCTCAGAATGGCCCCTCCTTTGGCTCGTCACTTAAGCTGGAGCCTTCATCCCCCTCAGCGGATATCTTGGCCTCCAATACTCTAGGTTGTCACGAGCGCGCTCTCAAGCCCTCGTTACCAACCACCCACATGGCTCTCTGACACAACGTACATGCCCGCGCACCTGCCACTGTTGCTAGCACTAACTTTTGGGCCGCTTTTGCAGAAGATTCCTCCTAGGTTTCTCTCTCACAGCGCCACGTGTTAGGGCAACATTCGGCCAGGACCACTTGAGGCAAATGACCAAAGGGCCCTTGACCCTCAACTATAAATAACCCAAGTCATCTTCTACACTGTAAGCATTCTTTAAGCTCTCTTCACCTCTGCAACTGTGACTGAACTTGCATTCCTTCATACACTGAACTGACTTGAGCGTCGGAGAGCCAAACTGGGTATCACCCCCAGTTCCCCCAGCTTGGCCATCTGACTTTTCTTGTGCTTGTCCCAACAGGTTGAACTCACTTTCTCATCTCCGGCGAAGCTCCGGTGGTTTCCTCCACGTAATACAAATCGTAAAGTGATCGGATTCGGACCCATCCATTCCCGGACCCATCAAATTAATATTAGATTTTGTTAAGTGAAAATAATGAATTCTAGTTTAAATCAATGAATATTTAAACCAAATTGGACTGAATTAATAATCGAAATAAATTTTCGAATTTGACCATAGTCCTTATCAGTGCCACAATAAAAGAATTTATTTGAAAATTTTAATTGTTCAATAATTTATCATATTTTATAACGATTTCGAAATAACTATTTCAGGTTGAAACATTATAAATACCCACTTATTTGTTATCTTTCCACATGAGATTTGTGTCACGAAACGAATAATTTGACACATATTTATCAATATCCAAATGAAATCTAAATGTCATTTTTAATTTGTTAATACTTACTTAAAAGTACATTTCCATGGCCATGGAATTACATTAATTACAAAATTTTCTCCAGTGGCAAACATGTTGTGATGTATATTCAAAGTTATTTAAATAATTATTTTGCCATAAGTAAGAAATAATATATGTATTGAATATAAATATTAAATATCGACTCAAAAATCCATGTTTAATTTCAAAAGTTAGTCGAAACATATGTGGTGGACACAAGACAAGATGAGGGGTGACACCGTGACAGCCACTAATGACTAAGCCCAGTCATTAAAAGTGTCTTAAGCACTAAAAAGAGTATAACTTATTTGCTTAATTAAGCAAACCCTGGCTTAACGTACGCCGCTTATCGTAACGTGCACATCCCCCTGGCTGTCAGTGTCCGTTTTCCTCGACTGTTCATACGTATATATAGATTCACACCCTCGAAATTATACAAAAATTCCCTCACATCCCTGTCCCTTGCCTACACCGCCGGCGCTCGCCGAGCCCTAGCTTCTCTCTCTGTCTCTGTTGCATAAATCAAAGGCGTTGATCTCGTGTCTATATCGGCAGGCCTCTGGTGTTCGTTGATAGGCTGAATTAAGGCCCGAATCTACGAGGTAAGACTTTATCGATCTGATACATCAATTGTCGTATACCGATTGATTTGGTTGTTGAAGTTTTGATTTAATTCATGTGATTCGGATGGATTTCTCACGATTGAGTTCTGAATTTGATTTGGTTTAAGCGAATTCAGTTATCATTTCTGCTGCTGCCGTTCGAATTTATGTCTGAATATTGAGGGGTTGGAATTTCTAAGTGATTTTTCTTCTGATATATGTTGGGAAGATGTGTAAGCTTGCAGTTATTTGCGTCGTTGGTGTTGTGAATTTATGTGTTCTCTATCTCTATGAATATGAATTTTGTTGTGCGTGGGTATCAATTATGTAATTTCGGTAGTTAGGTTTGTTGTGGCGTTGTTTTCTTAGGGTGTTTTGAGAAAGGATCTACCGAACTCTGGAAAGTTAATTTATCAGTTAAGTTGAATACTTTTGAAATCCTGTTTCCTGAGTAAATATAGTTTGACAAGATGTTGGAGTAGACGAGTTTTTCCCGGTTGATACAGAAAATAAGAAATTAAATAATAAAAGAAAAGGATTAGCAGGTCTGTATTTCCACAAACAGTTTCCTGGTAATCCAATTACTACAAAAGTGCATCTTTTGCATAATAATCGTTTCACCATGCTAATCTTTGATTGTAAAGTTTATGCTTTCATGAGATCTTTGTTTGGTAGTGATTCTGACCAGATTATTGATGATTGCCAACTGGGTGCTGAAGACGTATACATTAAAATTGATATTAGTTTAGTCACTTACGTGATCATGTTCATAGGAACTTGTGCTGCCTCTTTTGAACAAAGTTCACTGCCAGCTCATGGTTATGAACTTGTTTGCTGCCATTTCCTTTGATCCAGCTGCCTAAAATTAGGAAAATGAAGTGGAAATTGCTCCATAATTATTTTCCTTGTTATCTACAAATGTATGCTAGCTCTCTAGTTCTGTTTGAAAGACAGATTTGATCAGAAACAATATAAGAGGCAACTTCAAAATTTAACATGTAGTGGTACGATCTACTAAATCATTGATTTGTTAGTAAGACAGTTTCAATGTTTATGTTAAGTACTGAGAAGCCATCATGCGTTGGAAATTCTTTTAAAAGGATTGTCTTGGTTAATCAAAATGGATTACTACAATAGTATTAAACTGAGTATATCTGGAGAAATAATGTTTCCCACTTAAGAAGAAACCAATTGGATTTCAAAGTCTCTCTCTCTGCTTCCGTGAATCTAGAATTACTTGGTTTATATGAGTTTGACTGTAGAACTAGATCTATGCTGCCGTCCTAACTAAATTTGATTCTTTATTGTCTAGGAGGCACATGCAATTAAATTCACTTATAATCGTATTTGAATCATATGTAATTTCTGTGATGCTTCAATTATGTAAAGTTTAAATGTCAAACTTGTACCAGCCTTTTGTTTTTGGTGGAATGAGACATCATCTCCTAAAGGACCAAGCTGATCCTTACGCTATTTGCTTGTGTCATTTATATTATTAATTTATTCTTTGTGCAACAGGATGAACTGCTGTTATATTGTCTTGGAAGTCTTGAAATCCATCTGATTGCATGCATTACTGCTGGTGATTGGCGGAACTTCAGACCACTTACAAACAATGGATCGCTGTGATACCTCAGGCTTTGTGAGCGGGGGTGGGGTGTACTCGTTCAGAGACATCTAACCGTAGTTTTGTAGATAATTTTGCTTAACCCGGAAGTCAGGCAGACTGTCCTTAGCAACTGAGTTTTGGTAAAATAAGAGTTTTGTTGCATTGTAGCTATTTGGTCATGGATGCCAGATTCAACAACCTCGGTTTTGCTGCTAACCTGCGATCAAATGCATTCAAGAATCTGTGCAATTCTATCCAAATTGGAGGATCTGGAGCAGATATTGTGTATTGTGCGGACACAACCCTTCGACTGGACTCACCTACTTCTGCAAACCCCTTTGCATCTGCTTTAAAGGGAGTCAAACGGAAGAGGAGTTTTTTAGATGGCCCCACAAATCAGCATGCTGAATCTTCACTACATCTCCAACTTGGCCATTCATCAAGCTCATCAGACAGTAAGGGGAGTACAGCAACTGCATGCACCTCAATGTCTTCAGCCAAGGAAACTGAAGAAGAGTCCTCAATGGATCTAGAACTGGACTTCACCCTCCATATTGGCAGTGAGAAGTCACCAGGCTCTCTGAAATCAGCCAACTCTAATTTGAAATCACTTAACGTGTGGCCTAATCTTCAATTGAGCCTTTCTAGTGGCCCTGCTGTGTCTGATATCACTACCATCCATCCAAGCCCCACTGCACCAAAAAGTGTTACCCAAATGGTAACAGACTATGGAGGTTTGAGTACTGATGAAGCATCAACTGGAAGTCCCATTCTGCCAATGCAGACTGTGCAAAACGTGGAAAACATTTACTTTCTCAACCAGTCTGCATGCCAACTGAAACCAACATCTCCAGGTCTCTCCTCAAGCATAATAACAACTCCAAAAAGCTCAGTCACCTGCACTTCCGGGATAACACAGTCACAACAGCAGCGTAGTAGCACTACTAAACAGTGTCAGTTTCAAGGATGTTCAAAGGGAGCAAGAGGGGCATCTGGTCTTTGCATTGCTCATGGTGGTGGTCGGAGGTGTCAGCGTCCTGGATGCAACAAGGGAGCTGAGGGACGAACTGCATTCTGCAAGGCTCATGGCGGTGGCCGACGATGTGAATATTTAGGCTGTACAAAGAGTGCTGAAGGGCGTACGGATTTCTGTATTGCCCATGGTGGTGGTCGCCGCTGCAGTCACGAAAACTGCACAAGAGCTGCCCGGGGGAAATCCGGGTTGTGTATTCGACATGGTGGTGGCAAGAGATGCCAGAGAGAGAACTGTACAAAGAGTGCAGAAGGGCTTTCTGGTCTCTGCATCTCTCATGGAGGGGGTCGCCGATGTCAGTACCCTGATTGCAACAAGGGTGCTCAAGGAAGCACAATGTTCTGCAAAGCTCATGGTGGTGGGAAACGTTGCACATATCAAGGATGCAACAAAGGTGCAGAAGGAAGCACCCCATTCTGCAAAGGCCATGGTGGAGGAAAACGATGCTCATTCCAAGGTGGTGGGATTTGCCCAAAGAGTGTCCATGGTGGGACCCTTTTTTGTGTAGCACATGGGGGTGGGAAAAGATGCGCTGTGCCAGAGTGTACAAAGAGTGCTAGGGGACGGACTGACTTTTGTGTTCGTCATGGTGGAGGAAAGAGATGCAAATTTGAAGGGTGTGGGAAAAGTGCTCAGGGAAGTACTGATTTCTGCAAGGCTCATGGTGGAGGGAAGAGATGTTCGTGGGCTCACCCTGGCTCTGAATTTGGCCTGGGTGATATACCCTGCAACACATTTGCTAGGGGCAAAACTGGATTATGCGCATCTCATTACGCCCTCATTCAGGATAAAAGGGTCCATGGTGGTGCAACTGTAGGAATCGTTTTCCAGGACTCTAAAACCAGCCAACCTGCTCGGTCAAAGGCATCCTTTACAGTTGCAGACATGAATATTGACATTACAAAGATGGAGAACGGCAATTGGAATTCTTTTGGTAACCAGCAAGGTCAAAAGCCATCATCAGGGAAGGTTCCAGAAGGAAGGGTGCATGGAGGGAATCTGATGGCTATGTTTGCAGGCAACCCTGGTTACAGCTTTCCTAGCAGCAGAGACATGGTTGGTCCATCAGAGCCTGAGAAGTCTTTCATGACACACCAGACCTGGATGTAAGGCGGATCAATCTTCTAGCTTCTTTTCTAATTTTATCTCAGAAGCACTGTTTAATATTCGACATGTTTTTAATTGTTCCTCTGTGCTGTCTAGTGGTTTGAATATGAAGGACTCCACTTTTATTTTTTTCTGAAATTGTTGTAAGTCCACGTGTGGCAATAAGGGTATATAACCTAGGGGGAATTGGATGGAACTGCTTTAGGTGTGACCTATTGCTGTTCTTTCATGTAAATAGCTGTCTCTGTTGGTTTTTGGGTTCTGTGTTGGATCAAACAGATTGTAAAAATAAGTTTATGGTTTGATGCATATCACTTTTGTGAAGTTTCTATGATCTTCTTTCTGGGTAGTTATTTTTTTTTTTTTAATATTGCCTTTTCTTCTTCTGGACTTTAAAAGATGTAAGGTGATTAACTAATTGTTAAATGCTTAAGTCCAGGGTAGATGAACTAATTGTTAAATGCTTAAGTCCATGGTAGATGAAGCTGCCTGTGCTCAGAATTATGGGGAAAGAATTATAAATACTTGTCAGAATGTGAATTATGGAGAAAGAATTATAAACCTTACGCGGATGGAAAGTGGAAAGATATGTGCACTACTAATAACAGCAATCAGCACTTTCCAACAAGAAATTTTGTCTTGTGAGAGAATAAGCACATTCAGGTTTAGGCGACTAACTTGTAGCAGAATCACATACATTACAAATAAGTATCTCGGGTTATGCACAAAGGGAATGAGATGCTATAAGATTGTTACTTCATTGAAATACTGACATTTTACATTTTATAATCCATTAATAATAAGTTGTACCCCCCAACTAAAATCCATACCATGCTTTATAAAAACACAATGAGTTCCTAATCCTACCTAAACGTCTTCCTGTTTGAATTTTGCCATCTTTGAGAGCTGGTCAACTGCTTCAACCAAGTGATCAAGCCTGGCCACAAGCTCGATGAGCAACGAGGTAAAAGTTGCAACTGAAAGAGTAGCAGTGCTCTCTAGTGCACGCATCTTAGGAACACAATCTGAACTAAAACCTCCGTCTTCTTCAAAAGCATCAACTTCTCTTGATGGCCACGAATAGAGCCTTCTTGGTTGCTTCCTCATCATCTCATTGCATGATTCTGCCTGAGATGGCGGGGTAATGGGCTCTGAATGGTCTGAATTTTGTTCTAGAAGTTTGTTGTCATTGATCTCAGCCATTTGATTGGAGGGATCCGAAAATGTGAATGACAATGCATGAGAAAGCCTTGATTGTGTCTGAGATGAATGATCTGGTAATGTGAGGAGATATGAGTGCATATCTATGGCACGTTGGAGTCTTTCAGTTGAGCTATGAACCCTTTTGAGAAGGCTCGTCTTGTGGCTTCTTTTCATGTTGCACACGTCTTTTCCAAGACAACGAACAACTTCTGCTGCCTCTCGTGCTGCATCCTGTATCTCTTTCTGGAATGTGATTCTAAGGTTGTATGGTGCCTGGATGAAAGGAAAGGAGAAATGGTGTTAAATTTATTCGATAATTAAATTACTAAAAGTTATGGGAAAAAGTTCCTCCTAAGTTTGATGGATGCCATGGGTTTTGCCTGCTAAATGGGAGGTTTATTTCTTGCTTTTGGAAGTGGAATATATTCATGCTAGTCATTTCATCGGAATCTCTGATCGAATTTTGGTGCCTGTTAATAGAATAATTCCTTAGAAAGATATTTACTAACATTTGTTCCTTTTCCTGACAACATGCATTTGTTAAATGCATTCTAACAGGATTCAGCATCAGAACAAACAACAGGTATATTCCTATGCTGATCTCCTGTGTACTTTGATTTCTAAAAAAAATAATATAAGGACCTAATCTCTGCATTTTCGGTGTAATTATTTTTTCGTATATATTCTACTTAATAAGAACATTTGTTTATTGACAGACCTGAATTTCTGAATGTAGCACACCATGAATTGCCATGACTTCACATGCACAATATCTTAGGACTGCACCAACTTTAATATACTCTGTCCATGGATAAAAGAAGTGCTTAAACCTACCATGGGGTGGCTCCCATTTAGCTGAATTGGCCTGGAAAGAAACAAAGGAAATTGTCTTTAGTTATTGCTCATTTAAATCACTCTTAAGCACTTTAGAAGGTCATCCAGACACAGATGGTTTAGTACCAAATACTCGATCTTTGCTGATGAGTTTAATGTAGACCGGCATTTTCTGTACGCAGGTTCATTTGGAAAGTCATCCATCACACTCTTTGTAAACTCAGGATGTTCTGATCCATCATCTTCTAAGTACTTCTGGACACATTCTGGAAAAAAAAATGGAAAACTTGAAGTGATGATTATTATTACGTTAAATGTTACTTTATTATCTTTTGTTTAACTACCTTCAAGTGCATCTGCTAGAAAAGCAAAGTTGCTGACAAGCTCCTTGTGTAACTGTTCTCCAGCCCATATAGGAAAAATTAGTATATTCACAACTACAGCTATAATTGCTCCAATGGCAATAGAGTAGAGGCGGTCCATGGCTGTTCTGATGGGATTGCCCATACGATATCCGGAAACGATGATCAAACAGTATGTGAACAGTATGACTCTGAATCCATACTCGTATGGAACTAAGGATGGCCAAAGCTTCATAAATGATGTTATAGCTCCTGCAACGTTCCAAAAACAAGGTATGTTGAACTTGCATGCATGTTAGGGCCAAAGTTTGAATTTTTATTTGCATTAAAAAATAGTTATTTATCTCTCATACCAACAATGAAGATGCTAAAACCAATTATAATAGGTTCAGCAATTCGCCCTGTTTTCAGTGCCAACTGTGCTACAGAGATTGCCATGACTCCAGCTAGCAGGCTGCCAAGTGCTCTGTTGAATCCTCGATTAAATGTGGCACCTTCAATTGGGTAAATGGTTTCACTTAATTGGTATTTCAGAATATTGTTGTTCGTAGACAAAATAGAATTGCATTATATACGAAGAATGAGACTAATTGCATGCACATACCGACGGTATATTCGAACATGATGGCAACGGTGAGGATTGACCAGATGATATTGGTGCCGAAAATTTGAAAAGGTGCTCGGCATAGTATAAGAAGAGATACGAGAAGAACAGCAAGGCCAACTTTGAGAGAAAATTTTACTCTGTTGCTATCTTCTTTGCAAAACTCGCACGCACTCAAAATCCAGGTTTTGCATGAGAAGCTAAAATTTCCTCTATAGTTTTTAGTAGTTTCTGATAGTTTGGATTTGCTAATGGGAGGAATGTTGATTTCAATACTTCCCTTTTTGTCATTCATTCTCCAACTCCAACTCTTGTCCTTACTTTAAATCTTTTGAAATTAGGAAAAATCAAGTGGTGATCAGCGAGGAAATGAGTGAAGAGGTGAATGTGATTTAAAGAAGGGGACTTGGGTAAGTATTTAATGCAACTAGGTAAAGAATGCATGTCTTGTCAGGATATGAAATATTGAAAACAAAAAGAATAATGCAGCAATAATACAAGGAAATATGAAGCTAAAAACTTGGATAAGAGATGCTTAACCTCAATAATGTTTTGTGGATAGAGAATTAGAATCTAAACTATATTAATGCAAGACCATCCATACTTCATTGTCATATGTTCTTTAAATATCTTCTTACCTCAATCAGAAGGAAAAAATCATCAGGCCAACTATTTCATTCTACTTTCATAAGCGCATATAGGAACAAAGTAGCATACTTTTCCATCTGTTCTACATATATTATAGCTCCAAGTTAGGGAAAAAATAATAATAATAATAAATTCTTTACTTTCTAGCTCATGAAATTGAACAAGTTGTTTAGAATCATAGAAATTAGAATATGTTCATTTATGCAAGCGCATGATGATCACCGTCCCCCCTTCTTCTAATATCCGTTGTGACTTGTGAATACATTGATTTAAAACAAATCCTACTATCTTGGCTAAAAGTGATTGAGCAGAAACAACGAATGCATCAGACGTTGCTATCCGTTGATTGAGGTATATTTTACAAGATTATGATTTTTGATCTTGTCTTCCATGTTACTGGAATTATTTATGTCTTGAATAAAATGGTACTGATTAAGGCATCAGATACATTTGATGAGGTTATAAATGTACCTCTTGTCTCTGTGTTTGGAGTGCCAAATCCACTCAGAACATATTCTACTTGCTTTCAGTTTTCCTTTTCATTTGCAGCACTGTTACAGTTTTGCATCATTTTTCTGAGTCAGATTTCAACAATTCTCTCATTCTCCTTTACAGTTGGCATATATATCTAAGCTCCAGGGTTATGGGGAATAAGTGCAAACATTAATTGTATGGCAGCTAATGCAGTGTGATGGGATACTTTTCCAAATATTACAGATTTCCCCATAACACACCCTTCAAGGTGACCGGTTTGATTTCAAGACTGTGGTTTTACTCGAACTAAAAATCGACACACTCCACCTTCTTGTGTACGTATAACAGAGATGTACTCAGCATTGATTGGCATTATATTGTCAGAATCAAGTAAAAGATTATGATATAACGATAGGGACACAATTTTATGTTCGGATACTGACATGGGCCTAAATATATCCTCGTCCTACACGACTGTTGTTGAGTTTGATCTATCTTGAGCGACTCTTTCTTTGTCACGGGGTTATTGTTACACGACTGTTGTCGAGTCTGATCCGTTTTGAGTGACTCTTTCTTCTTTCTCGCGCCGTTATTGTTAGACAGACTGTTGTTGAGTTTGAGCTGACTTGATTGACGACTATAGAAGGTTAAGGCTAGGCCACAACCCAGTCCCACAATCCCTTTTTCTTTTGGTGAAGGATCGGTATGGGGACCATTTCTTGCATTTTGTCCTTTGCTTTCCACAAATTCTTGCTACTCAATGCTTTTGCCACATTGGACTAACCTGATAAGAAAATCCACATGTTTCATGTTTCAACTTTCAACCCACAAATTCCAAATTAATTTTTAGAGTACAAAGGCAGAGAAGTTAACAGTTTGAGAAGGGATGACTGTTATAACCTAATTTGTGGAAAAAATATTAACAGTTTGAGAAGTTAGTAGGGTGTTATTGTTATTCTTAATTTCTGTTCAAGCCTCGGAGTGTTTTAAGTAATTTCTCAATTTTGAGAGTTTTTTGTTTGGTAGTTGGATAAAATTTTGAGGTTACCGGATAACGGCAAGCATTAGGTAATAATCCTTTTTAAATTGTGCTCAGCATCAACCGCGTTTGTAGTCCAACGGTTAGGATAATTGCCTTCCAAGCAATAGACCCGGGTTCGACTCCCGGCAAACGCAGCGTTTTGCTCGATTACATTTTGTGTTATTTTTTTGTGAACCTCATTTCATACAACTTACTTTTTTGTGTTTGGCTTTTAAGTCAAAAAATATGCGGGAAATTCCCAAAAAATCCCCATATTGGAATTCAAATTTTTCTTTACTCTCCACTTTCAAAAAAGTTCCTCTGAACTCCCCAGATGAAAATCAAAGTTTCTCTTTACTCTCGTTTTTTTGAAAGGTTGTATAAAAATTCAAGAATCGTGTACCCGAACCCCGAAATCACGTACTTAAATGCCCAAATGATGTATTTGCCCAATACATCATTTGGGCATTTAAGTACGTGATTTCGGGGTTCGGGTACGCGATTCTTGAATTTTTATACAACCATGGGGAGTTAAAGGGAATTTGGTCTGTCATCTAGGGAGCAAATGAGAATTTTTTTAAAATGGGGAATTAAAGAGAATTTTTTCAACTTTTAGGTACTATTCATTGAAAACCCAAAAAATATAAGACTGAGGAGTAATTTTTATATTTTTTAAAATTGTAGGAGATATTTTGTAAAATAGGATAAAGGAGGGAAATTTGCCACAAAATAATCACGTTAAAGTGATATTAATTTCATACGCACAGTCACGGACTCACGTCTCACAGTCTACCAAGTGTCAATACAAATTAATCAAGATTTAAGACCCTAATCCATACTTAACCATAAACCCAAAGCAATAATAATAAGACACGAATACATTCAATTCAATGCAAATTAATCAAGATTTAAGACCCTAATTCATACTTAACCATAAACCAAAGCAATAATAATAAGACACGAATAAATACTTAAGTTTAACGCCATGTCCAATCTCTCTCCTCCCTCACTTTCCACTCCCAACAGTACTACTACAATGGGGAACACCACCAGCAACGGCGGCGTCACCACCACCACCGACCTCCCCGCCGCTGCTCCTCCACCTCCATGCCACCCCCTCCCCGCCGGTACCGGCCGCGTCCTCGGCCGCCCCATGGCGGACGTCCACTGCCACTACATTTTCGGCCGCCAACTCGGCCGCGGCCAGTTCGGCGTGACCCACCTCGTGACTCACCGAGTCACCGGAAAGGGTTTCGCGTGCAAGTCAATCGGCACCAGGAAACTCACCGCCGAGAACGACCTCGCCGATGTCCGCCGGGAGGTGCAGATAATGCACCACCTCACCGGGCACCGGAACATAGTGGAGTTGGTGGAAGTGTTTGAGGACAGGCATTTTGTGCATTTGGTGATGGAGCTTTGCGGCGGCGGGGAGCTGTTTGAGCGGATTATCGCGAAGAAGCATTATTCGGAGTGTGCGGCGGCGGAGCTGTGTAGGGAGATTGTGAAGGTGGTGCACGCCTGCCATTCCATGGGGGTTATGCATAGGGATTTGAAGCCTGAGAATTTCTTGTTTTTGAGTAAGGAGGATGATTCGCCATTGAAGGTTACTGATTTTGGGTTGTCGGTGTTTTTCAAGCCAGGTTTGATTTTCTTGCTTTTGAATTCTTTCTTCTAATCGTTTGACGGAAATTAATGATTCTTGCGTTTTTGGGATGTTGGAGAATTGGAAATAAAATTCCAGAAATGGCACCTTATGATTTTTGCTTGTTAATTGCTCTGTTTTCTGTCAATTCTTGCTCCTCGTGTGCAGGACTGAGTGAGGAGATACAATGAGCGATTTGAATGTCCTTCTGAAATTTAATCTGCAAAAGCTTTTGTTCTTGCAGTTGCCACCTTTCTGTATGTTGGTTTTCAGTATTCAATTCATTCTTTGATCTTGTGTGTGAGATAATTACAAAATAATCTTGTTTGTTTGTCTTTACCTTTGTAATAATATCAAACTTCAGCAAGATAATGAGATTGTTCCGAAGGCAATTAGCATTGTGTCAAAACTCAACATCATGATTAAGCACGGGTTGCTAAGGAGGCATCTCTGTTTGTGATGTTTGCCACAAGATATCCGAATCAAATCCCATACGCTATTCTATAGAATTTCTTTGTCTACTGGTTTAAACTCGGAGATCGAATTTGATTGCAGGAGAAGTATTCAAGACTCTTGTTGGTAGTGCATTCTATGTGGCTCCTGAAGTGCTGCGCCGGAGTTATGGTGCTGAAGCTGATATTTGGAGTGCTGGAGTCATACTCTATGTCTTACTAAGTGGTGTACCTCCTTTCTGGGGAGGTGAATCTTCATCTACGGATCATTACACAAAGTGAAACTTTGGAAAAAGAAACTTAGTCAAACTGGTTTATAACTGAACTATGATATAACAATAATCTTTTCTGTTATTTTATTTTAATTCCCAGATAATCAGCGGGCCATCTTTGGTTCAATTTTACGTGGACATCTCAGATTTGCGTCTGATCCTTGGAAATCAATATCAGGCAGTGCAAAAGATCTTGTGATGAAGATGCTACAACCTGACCCTAAACAACGGATTACTGCACTTGAAGTCTTAAGTGAGTGTTCAATTCTTCATATTATATTGGGATAACTACACCGACATGCCTATAGGTTTAACCTAATTACACAAATTTCCCCCGAAGTTTGAGAACTTATGACAACCCCTTGTTAAAAAATTTATATGACATCAAGATCTATAAATTTTGATAAAATCATCTCTGATTTTTGTGGATGCCCTAGTCAATAGTTGAATTATAGTTCATGATTGAAATAGCATGTGTTAGACCTACCTCAAGGTATTTGAGGGAAGCTTTTGTAATTTCTCAAACCTTAGGATGTTTGTGTAATTATGTCAAACCTCAGGGCCTGCCTGTAAATTATGTACAGTTTTTTTCATTTTTGGTCTCGTTATCCTACAATCGAATACGTAGACCATCCATGGATGAGAGAAGGTGGTGAAGCATCGGACGAGCCTCTGGACATTGCTATCTTGACTAGATTGAAGCAATTCCAGGCCATGAACAAGCTCAAGAAAGTGGCTCTTAAGGTCAGAATATATGCCCTCAATTTTTGAGTATCCTGAAATTTGAATTCTGAACTGTTTTGTGTTATTTCCAGGTGATTGCAGAGAATCTTTCTGAAGATGAAATCATAGGCTTGAAGGAGATGTTCAAATCCATGGATTCAGATAATAGTGGAACAATTACTTTTGAAGAATTAAAAGCTGGTCTATCGAGGCTGGATATGAAGCTTTCTGAATCAGAAATTAGGCAGCTCATGGAAGCTGTAATATTCTAATTTTCGTTTTTAATATCGAAATTCTATTTTTTTTCTTAAATTATTTCTTGATTTAGAAATTGAGTGGCTATTTCAGGCTGATGTGGACGGAAATGGAACAATCGATTATATTGAATTCATAACAGCTACGATGCACCTAAACCGAATAGAGAGAGAAGACCGACTGTATAAAGCATTTGCACATTTTGACAAGGATAAGAGCGGGTAAACTTTTGATACCGTACAATGTTCTCTATAAATTTGACAGGGATGATTACACTTGACATACCCTGAGGCTTGAGCTTACACAAACTTCCCTGAGGTTTGAGAAACTATCGAAACTTCCCCTGTCAAAGAATTTATATTGCATCTCCATCGATAAAATTTTGGTGACATCATCTCTAACTTTTTCGATGAAGCTGACCATTCAATCTCATGGCTATAAGACGAAGCATTTGGTCAAATCTTATGGTATGTCGGGGGAAATTTTTATAATATCTCAAACCTTAGGGGAAGTTTGTGTTATTATATTAGGCCAATCTCGGGATATGCTGGTGTAGTCATCCCAATTTGGTATTTTATGCTGATTTCTGATCCTTGCCTGTGATTTCAGGTACATCACGATGGAAGAACTGGAACATGCATTGAAGGAATACAACATGGCTGATGCTAAAACAATAAAGGAAATCCTTGCTGAAGTAGACACTGACAATGTACGGCCTCTTGTTCCTTATCTTTCGGCCCGCTCACATTTTTAATCTTTTCACAAAACTGCGCAACTCCAGTTAACATTGCCGAACAAATAGATTGCAAGTCGATATTTTTGTGGAGACTGCTAATAAAATGCATTAATTATCGACTAATGTGTTGTTATATTCAATTGCAGGATGGGAACATAAACTATGATGAGTTTGTTGCAATGATGAGCAAAGGCAATTCGGATTTGGTCACAAATGGACTGTGAAACATGAAGAGTACACATACTACAATGGGTTCTATATCATCAGAGAAGAGGCCAAAGTATGCATTTTTCCATTTAACCTAGCCATAACCATTTGAACTCACAAACTTACTTGTTGAGATTAAATCTAGGTGTAACTCTTAGATGCTAGGATATGCAGCTGATGCAGATTTACTGTCATGCTTGTTCCAAAGCTGTATAAAAATAACACAATAGATACTCTGCATTGAAAGGTTTGAACTTTCATGAATAACGAAAGGCTGGTATCTATCTCTACTCATCGTCCATACTTGTTACGTTGTTTTATCCGATAGGACGGAACAGGTTGGACTGTACGTGTGTGTATGATGTAATGTTTCAGATCAGCAAGACAACTGATATGGCAAGAAATGTGCTAAATTAATGTTGTAGCAAGAACACCGTCGTCACTTTGTTTAGGTAAACAGCTAGACATTGATTGTGTGTGTGTGTGTGTGAATTTATATTAAGGAGAAATGAGCTGTGTTTATTGCTTGTCAGAATTGGGTTGGCATGAAGAGCAGGGAACTTGATATTTCTTTCGACTTGTCCCAGGTCAATGGCAAGAGGAATGAAAGGCAATCGAGAACTAGTATTTTTAGTACTTCCTCACCTATAATTCACATATAAGAAAGCTGACGTTAAAGTTAAATTTAACTGATATGATAAGATACGATAAAATTTTATTTTTAATAGGATCCAAATATTGCAGCTTCTCACTGACCAAATAGAATTTGGTCAGGAAAATAATATTGATTTTATCATCACTACCACGATAGATTGAAATGTTCTAATAAAGTGAATTCAATTTGACCATACATTAAATTCAGCGAGAATTTATAATGTATGAATATTTTTTAAAATATAATTTTATTATATCGTATCATATCAAACACTAATGTTGAATATCGTGTCTGACGTTGGTTGATCTCGCTTTGCCACGTGGCAATACCTCAAGGGTCGAGGGATGATGCCAATCGGCCTCCAGGTGGAGGCCAACAACCCTCTGACTAGCTGATGAGGCCGATGAAGGTTTGTTTGGGGATGGAACTGGATACTCGATCTACCCGTCTCTACCTCTAACACTCTGTACGGATTTAAGACTCATCTAGTCGCCGTTAACGTTAAATGTCGGAACAATAACTCGTACACATTAAATGCACCTTGCATCCAACCACTTCAAAGTATTAGGATATAATACCGCTAATTAACACCGTTGAGTAAGCACATTTGTTACACTTAAGTCGATTCAAATATTGACTTAAGCGTCAGAGTGCCGACCTTAGGTCCACCCCTACTTTGTCCTAGGTCGATCGATAACTCACGTTTGCTCAATTCTCAAATCGAGGATTTTCCATCAAATAAATTCTAAGCGGTCGATCAAATCCCAACAGCACAATCGGTATTTTAATTTGATCAATATCGAACACTTTTCATATGAAAAATTAAAAAAACAAAAATTGTATAATTATATTTGTATCTTACCATTTCTATATTATTATGTTCGCATTCCTCAATCATATATGTAAAAGTGCGCCACACCAAAATGTCGAACCCGTCATCATTTCAATGGGAACATACCATACCACCAGAAGTGGCATGAATTTATCAATTTGCATCACAAATCTTGAAAACGTGATAGTTAGTTAGCACTTAGCATGAAAAGAAGAGAATAAAAACGTGGAGTTTACTGTTTATTTGGGGACTTGGAGGAATGGTATCTTTGAACTTCAAACAAAACATTAAATATCATTTATGGTTAGAAACTATTAATCAGCAAATAAATAAAAAATGACTTAGCTTTTTTTCAAGCTCGTAATCCATCAATTCATGCATGATTTTGAGGTTTTACACAAACTCAACTTTGGAAGAAAGCAATGCCAATAGGGACCGCAAAACAAGTTTTTGCAAGTAAGGGAAATTTTTGTAATTTCTCAAAAATCTCTATTAATTTTGACCATGGTTTAAATTAAAAAAATAATAATGATGAAATATTTTTTTTTCTTTAAAAGAGAATTATTTTTTTCTCTCAACTATTTTCTCCATTTGTTAATATTAATTTCTTAATTATATAAATATCTTTAATGTAGAATCTAATTTTATAATTTTGTATCATAGAAAGTTAATGATGTGGTATATTTTAATTTTACACACCCATCAAACATGTCAAGTTACGGTTAATAATAACAATATTAGTAAACTATAAATTATATTTCAAATTTACCCAAAAAAAAAAACAAAACTATATTTAAATGCAAGTTGCATATTTCTATTAAAGTTTATGGAGACATCCCTGGCTGAAACTACCTCACCTCTTTCCCAACCATACAAAAAAGAGAAAACAAAAAAAAGGAAGGATCCTAACAGATTCTCTCTCATTTGCAAGCCAGAATAAACAACACAAATTTGGGAGGAAATTAGGGTTTCTGTGCTCTGCAAAATGCGCGTAATCCATGATCACAACTTCTTTCTCCTTCCCTAAAGTTGGGGTGTTTAATCGCCGGCCTAATATTAATCTGATGCTCAGCTCAAATTGCGTTCACTCTCTACCTCTGCGCCCTCACCTCTCTACATCAAGACGTCGATTTGGCCCTGCTAAATTCACCTCGCAATCGCCATTTGCTCCTGCCTTGAGCGTTCGCGTTTCCGAAACTTATAACAGGAATTCTACCAAGGTAAATTATTAGCTGAAATCGGAAGTTATTAATTTTTACAGCGGCGTGATGGACCTGATGGTGGTAGTTTGACTGATTATTGTCGTCGAATCGGTAAATTGGTTGAGGGATGAAGTGGGTTTTACTCGTTACTCGGCTTTGCTTGTGTATGAGTGGAATTTTCTATTTAAACGCGGGTCTTATGTATTTCTGGATGTCTTCATATGGTTTAAGGTGCAACAATTGGAGCATCTGTAGGTTACTGGTTTTTGTTAGGTGTGCACCGGTGCTAGACTGCTAGTCATAGACAAAAAACTGTTAAGTCATATGCGACGGACATTCATAGCGTATAGGTGTGAGTGTATTATTCTATTTGTAGTTTTGAATCTGGAATCCATACAATAACTGTGTTTAATCCACATGACGTAAAATTGGCTCTAAAAATCCAAAATTTCTAATCTAAGATAGTTTCAATGTATATGCATTGGTATTTGTAACTGTTATATTATATCCATATACATTCTGTTAGTGTGTGTCATATTGTAGTCAATATGAACTAGGTTCATAATAGATCATACAAACCAATTTGGGATTCAATTTCTGTTGTTACTCCTATGCAAGTCTGGTATATCTGCACTGCCGCACGTTATGCATCATTAAGGAGTGTTTTCTCTGTTTGTGCTTGTTCTGGGATCCTTGATTGTTAGTATGACGAAAAGCTCCTATCTTGCACTAGAGCTCATAAAATTTCAATCCAAACTTGCTCTGAAAGATGCATCACTATTTGATTCAACAAGTTTAATTTTCTTGAAGCATGTATAGGATTCACTTTTGCACCGAGTATTATGTATATGTGAAAATATAACTGGCCTTCTTCATATCTGTTTGTTGAGTGCTTTTCTTCTTTGTTTTTTAGAAGTGGAAAGTCTTGTGCTTTCGGCATGAAGAATCACCATCTGGCACTCCAAAGCCGGAGTCTGCTGATGAACTTTTTCATGAGCCAGAGAAGGCAGAAGTTAGTAAACCGAGTATTGATAGAAAAAATTGGACTACAAATATTGTAGAGGTGAGCATGCTGTTCCCTTTTTTTGATTGTTATTGGAAGTAGTTGTCTGGTTCCTATTGTTGATGATTCAGCATTGCAGCATGAGTTTTTTGTATTAGCATAATCTTACTTTCGACCTGTTCATATTTCTATAGACTACCTCTTTCTCAAGGTGTAAAGAGTAAAATATTACTTGCAAAACAAAATTTACAGGGCAAATAATTTCTTTGAGCACAGAGTTAATAAAACATCTCAAGTCTGATATTGCAACAGTATGCCAATGGTGGACTGCTAAATTTCAAAATTTCTTTGGCGATGTAGATAGTGATTATAACAGACTCTTTAAGTGTGATAAGAGTTCAAGTAATTTGATAAATCAAGGAGCTGTAAAAACACAACTGCTGGACTTATGGCATTCGTCTTCCAGGTGGTAGATGCACTGTTTAGAGTGATCGGGAAACCGTGGACTGTACCATGGAGTGCAGAGACTATCCTGCAGGTAAAAAGACCTATTTCCCACATAAATCTAAGTTTCTGAAACCCATTTGCTCAAATCCTAGACGTTATAATAACAAATCCACTGTGTTTAAATTATGGTTAAATTTAGGTAACACTCCTTTGGATTGTATCATTCTGGTTTGTGGGCTCATGGATGATCCCTTTTGGAGCTCACATCATTGGTTTCAGCAAGGAATCCCTTACATTCAGAGGACAAGCTTTGTTCAGCCTTCTGACGGATGTAACCGAAGGCCTGGCTGGAATTCTAATTCTCATTCGCTGTTTGTCTCGTTTCCGTCCCCTTCCACCCGATTGGTTCAAATTTAGCCTAAAAGGGAATTGGATCATAGACGTTTTGCTTGGATGCTTCATGTTCCCATTGGTCAACCGCCTCTCGCAGTTCAACCTGGATTTATTGCCCGTTCTGCCCTCCACCCCCGTCACTCTCTCCACTGTAGAGCAGTCAATAATGGCACGTGATCCCATTGCAATGGCTCTTTATGCTCTGGTACTTGTCGTTTGCGCTCCTCTGTGGGAGGAAATCGTGTTCAGAGGTTTCCTTCTGCCTTCGTTGACCAAGTACATGCCTGTGTGGTCCTCAATCCTAGTGAGCTCAATTGCGTTTGCTTTGGCACACTTCAATGTACAGAGAATGCTACCACTTATATTTCTGGGGGTCGTCATGGGGTTAACTTATACTAGGTCAAGGAATCTCTTACCATCCATGCTTTTGCATAGTTTGTGGAATGGATTTGTATTCTTGGATTTGATGAAATAAAAAACTCAAGGTTTATGGCAATTTCATTGTTTTTTTTGTTTTTTTTTCTATTCAGTGAGGAGATGGGAACCGATTAGGATTCACATAAACTGCAATGTGTATGTTGTAATATTCGTAGGTTAATATATTTTTCTAATGCAAATTGTAAATTTGGTTGAGGCCTTGTTTCAATCTCTCTCTCCGGAGTTGGTTTTGTAGATATTATTTTAGTGATCAATTCCTATGATAAACGAGTACAAATATGACGACTATAACATAATATCATACGGATATGCCAATAGTCGGATACAATATTCGATATAAATATCTTGATATAAGTATCTGATGTAATAAAATAATAAAAATTATTTTTAAAAATATCCGTCCACCTAATTGAATACCCATTCTTCTCTTCAATTCATCACGCCAATATTATGAGCCCAAACAAAAGGGCCAATCAAAATTTTGGTATGCCAAAATTTCGGTAACACAAAGCACTTTTGCACTGTACTCATCAAAGAAGTCTAGCCTGAAGAAAGACACGCAACTCCCAAGGCATGATATTGATAGAAAAGGATCTGCAGAGCCGAAATAACCATTAAAGAATCGAAAGTGCACACATTCTTATGAAAATAGTAACATATTCCTATAATTGTCGAAAAATATGAATGGTAATATAACATCGATATACCCTTAAAAAAAAAAAAAAAAGATAACATCGATACACACACCAAAATTTTCACAAAAAATATTATAATCCCTAATAAAATCCAATGACAAGATTTTTATAGTTGTGATCAAATCATAACATGTGAAGACATAATTTTTAAAATTAAAGGAGATCATAATATAAAAAGGAAACAATAATTTACATCTATATTATGATCGTTTTTTAAATTTTAAAATATTTTATGTTAATATTTGTACTTTATAAAAATTTTCAATTTGTTATCTATATTTTGTAAAAAGTTTTCAAATCACCAATTTTTTTTTTTAAATACATGCACATCTAATTGGGATTCGAACCCAAGAACTCGTCCTAGAGAATGAAACCATTAACCACTTGTACCAACCCCTGTTGATAATCACCATCTTGATTATTTATGTATCAACACGTGATTATTTTTTATCAAAAATTATTAATTTTTCAACGAAAATAAGACACGTATTAACATTTAAATGATCGAGATAATAATTTAAAACTTTTTACAAGATACAAGTAAGAATCTAAAATCTAAAACATATAAAATTAAAAAAATAATCATATTATAGAACGTAAATTATTTTTTTCCCTAGTATAAGTACATAAAATTATGAATAGATGTAATTTATTATTCTTCCTAAAATAACACACAAGCAGAAAATAGCTGCGGATGGATGATTACGAATTTATTATGTCCAAAACTGCCACCCCATCACTTTCCCAAAAATAGATATTTAATATTTTCTATCCTGATTCCGAACTCTCTAAAAGATAAGGGGCACAAACGTCATTACCCAAACCCTAAGGGTAAATTACTAAAATATTCCCCGCCTATCTTTTTTTACTGCAACCTGATTGGCTATTGGTCTCGGCGTAGCAGGACAGCACATACACTAACTGAGCTTGTTCCCCCGCTGCTGAGTACCACGTACACACCTACAGCGCTACTCTCTATCACTCTCGGGAAATGCTTCACTGTGCTGCTGCCCCACGATAATAATCTAAGACCGCAGAATCCCAGCCGTTGGTAACTGCCAGGTCATGCATCTGACGAGCGCCACGTGCCGTCTTCTTATTTAAATTTTCAGAAAACCCGAGGCCTGATAAAGCGGGAAGGAACCGCCTCTATTTGTAGAAACCCAAATAACCGACCACCATCACCACCGCGGGTCACCCCCTCACCGCCGTGTGAAACACTTGCAGGATGATTGCGGTTTGTTGTTACAGTTGATTGAATTTTGCAGTAAGTGAAGATGAAGTTGATCCACTGTAGATAGCGAACTGCGGAAGTAATTTATTGAAGGTGGAGAGAAGGAAGGCGGAAGAAGAGATTTCTACCAATCTACTTGCGTGTGGTTGTTTGAGAGCTTTTCCCCTGTGATCAGACAGACTTTGGTTGTGTGTTGTGCAAAATTAATATTATACGAGAGTACCGCGGGGAAATTTGTGGTACTGTTCGGTTTGATTTAGTGAGTGAGATCGTACCACCTGGTTTTTTGTGCTCTTGGAAGAGTGAGAGTTGAGAAGAAATGGAATCGAAGCATATGTTGATGTCGGCATTGGGTGTTGGGATAGGGGTCGGAGTGGGGCTTGGGTTGGCGTCGGGATCGCAAACTGTCAGTAATTGGGCAAGCGGCGGCGCTATGGCTGGCGGCGTTACTCAACATATTATGGAGCAGGAGATGTTGAGTTTGCTTTCTAATGGAAGGGATAGCAAGGTCACCTTTGATCAGTTCCCCTACTATTTAAGGTAAATCTAGAGGAAATTAGGATTCCTTCTATACCTTTTTGGTGTAGTTTCGCACTCTGGTTCCTATTTTGTGTGAGGAAGTAGTTACGTAACTCGTCAACAATTTTCCTCGGTTTGTATATCTTGTCGGAGAACTCAAGGAACAAGATTAAACTCAAGATACTTTTAGTTCTAAAAAGAAGCACGCTTTGTATTGCGTACATAATAATAATCATGTTACGGCTCTTCGACCTGAAACTATTAACATTGAAAATACTCCATCTATTGGTCCTAATAGCATGAAATTGAAGCTGATCATTGTTGTATCATCTGCTGATGTAAGCCACAATGTGTTGTTCCTGGGTTACTGAATTTGATTGTCAGAGTATACGGCCATACTAATTTCATTTCCTTTATAAATATATGACAGTGAGCAAACAAGGGTCTTATTAACAAACGCAGCTTTTGTTCACTTGAAAAATGCTGATTTCACAAAGCATACACGGAACCTCTCTCCAGCAAGTCGAACTATTTTGCTCTCTGGTCCTGCTGGTAAGTTCTTTCAAAGGAGATGTTTGATTTTCGTTTACTTTCCCCTTTTTATCTTGTGGTCTGTAATGTAATTGCTTGATTTCATGTTCTCAGAGCCATATCAGCAAATGCTTGCTAAGGCTTTAGCTCATTATTTTGAAGCGAAGTTGTTGTTATTAGATATAACTGATTTTTCTTTGAAGGTGGGTGGACTACCATAGTTTTTACTGCTGATTATTTGGTCAAACAACTGATATTATAAATTTCTTTAACACTTCGGCTGTATATTTTAAACAGATTCAGAGCAAGTACGGGGGTCCTAATAAAGAAACTGTAAGTTCATAAGAAAATTTACCCTTGTATTAACACAATAGATTATTTCCTAACCTGGATGGCAAACCGACTGTGTCCACTTTTCTGTACATGCAGTACGTGTTCTAACTTTTCCTCATCTCTGTTTTAGGCTTTTAAACGGTCCATATCTGAAACAACACTGGGGCGCATGTCTGAATTATTTGGATCGTTTTCATTACTTCAACAAAAGGAGGAGAACAAGGGTAAGATGGTTGGAAGTGATGCAATTTCTTTGGGACTATATCTGAGCAAATGAAGTTTGTCTTTTATCACCCTAACTTTTGTTTCCTTTGTTACATTAGAGTAACTCAGAATGATGAAAACATGTGTTTATAAAAAAGTGGAATATATTATATGGGTTAGGTATGTTATATGCGGCTTAGGTAGTCCGTTGGAGTTATATGTGGACAAAAAGTGGAATATATGTTATGAAGAATTAATGAGGTGTGTGGTTAGACTAGTTTCGTACAAGGATTGTAAAATCTAACAGGTTAGAACCTCACACTTGTACATAAGATGGCCAAATTTATTGGTTCAAATTGGATTGCCATTAAATATATGAGTATACCATATCTGTTGATAAGGTGATTGCTGATGCATGAATATTTTTAAATTGGAAACGATGGATGAAGGTTATGATGATGCAATTTGGTTAACTATGGAAAGGTATGGTTTAGAAACCACACGAATTGCTAATTCAACTGTAATCTGTTCAGTTACAGGTTTACGAAGGCAAAGCAGCGGAGTTGATCTTGTACCAAAGTTCGTACGAGTACTTCTATAAATACTTCTACTCATTTCACTTCTTTTTATCCGTCTTGGTCATGTCATGCTTATGTATGTGCAGGGGACAAGAAAGTTCTAATCCGCCAAAACTGCGTAGAAATGCATCTGCCTCTGCTAACATCAACAATCTTGGTTCAACCAGCTCACCGGCAATATCAGGTTTTAAATTGTTCACCCCTGAGAAGAATATATTTTTTCTTGTTCTCACTACTGGAGATGAAAGGAAGGAAAAATCACAGGGATATGTTGTCTGACTAATCCCTAAAGATTGTATGATTGATGACATGTGACACTTTTCTGGGTGTGTTAACTTTCTTGGTTCATATTTCATAACTAAGGAAGTTCAGTTTAAACTGAAGTTAGAATGATATTATCTCAAGTCTCAAACAGTCAAGTCCATTTAATATGTTATCTCACTTATATGTTGGATGGTAAGGAATGGATTTGTACTTTAAACATGTACTAAAATATCATGTATTAATATGTTACCCCATTTATATTATCTTATTACTTTAGCTTGCTTATTATGACCCCCACTTTTCAGCTCCACTCAAGCGTACCAGCAGCTTGTGCTTTGATGAGAAGCTTTTTGTACAAACACTTTACAAGGTATAAAAGATTGGTCTTTAAGCTGGAACTTAAAATTGCATATAATCCTAATATTGTTATCTTGCTGTTGAATTTTTAAAGAAATTTCATGTTACAATTTAGTATCAATCATGCAGGTTCTTGTTAAAGTATCAAAAACGTGTCCTATTGTCCTTTATCTGAGGGATGTTGAGAGACTTCTCTGCAGATCAGAGAGGATGTATATCTTGTTCCAGAAGATGTTGAGAAAATTGTCTGGTTCCATTTTGGTCCTTGGTTCCAGAATTGTTTACCCAGAAAGTGACTACATAGAAATGGACGAAAGAATCAATTCTGTTTTCCCTTACAACATTGAAATAAAGCCACCGGAAGATGAAAATCGCCTTGTAAGCTGGAAGTCTCAGCTGGAGGAGGATATGAAGATGATCCAATATAAGGATAACAAAAATCACATAATGGAGGTACTTGCTGCTAATGATCTTGATTGCGATGATTTGGAGTCGATCTGTCTGGCCGATACCATGGTTCTTAGCAACTATATAGAAGAAATTGTGGTATCAGCCATCTCATACCATCTGATGAAGACAAAAGAACATGAATACAGAAACGGGAAACTCATTATATCATCAAAAAGGTGAGTGATTTCCCTTTTAACTTCTGTATCTATGAAGACCACGTCTATTAAATATATGCTAATCTTTTAGATGTGCTGACTTATTTCCCTGGCTTTGCATTAGTCTGTCACACGGGTTGAGCATATTTCAGGAAGGTAAATCTGGGGTAAAGAACACAGTAAAGATTGAAGCACAAGCTGAAATGCCTAAGGTTGGTTCTCTAAATTAGCATGCAGTCTATGAATTTTATGGTCAGAATATCTTCATATGAGTATCTGGTTGTATGTCGCAGGGTAAGAAAGAAGAAGATTCCGCAGTGTCAAGGGCCGAAACTGCACGACCTGAAAGCAAGAAAGAAGATCCACCAGCTTCAAAACTTCCAGTAAGTCTAATCATCTGGTTCCATGCAGATTAAATTTCCTGTTGTGTTTCACCTGATTTACGGGCTGTCAATTTGTAACGGTCTTCTTAAACCCTTCCGCACACAAGTATCAATTTTAACATAAGAGTCATGATTCTTTTATGAAGCCTTGATATTGTAACATCTTTCAAACCATGGCAAATGTGTTCATGTATTAGTGATAAAATATGCGAATGTGTAGTCAAGTGCTGCTCAACTTGTTACATTTCAAACTCTCATTCAACACTTCCTTCAGGAAATTCCTCCGGACAATGAATTCGAAAAGCGCATAAGACCAGAAGTCATTCCTGCTAGTAAAATTGGTGTGACATTTGAAGATATAGGTGCATTAGATGATATTAAGGAGTCACTTCAGGAGTTAGTAATGCTGCCTCTTAGAAGACCAGATCTCTTCGAAGGTGGTCTTTTGAAGCCATGTCGTGGAATTCTGCTTTTTGGCCCTCCGGGTACTGGGAAGACTATGCTGGCCAAGGCCATAGCTAATGAAGCTGGAGCAAGTTTCATTAATGTATCAATGTCCACTATTACTTCCAAGTGGTTTGGAGAAGATGAAAAGAATGTCCGAGCATTGTTCACTCTTGCAGCCAAAGTCTCACCTACTATAATATTTGTCGATGAAGTTGATAGCATGCTTGGGCAGCGGAATAGAGCTGGGGAGCATGAGGCCATGAGGAAGATAAAGAATGAGTTCATGACTCACTGGGATGGATTATTGACAAAACCCGGTGAAAGAATTCTAGTTCTTGCTGCAACCAATAGGCCATTTGATCTTGATGAAGCAATCATCAGACGTTTTGAGAGAAGGTACTATTACATATCACATCTGAGGAGTTGATTGCACTCAACTTTCTGTTTTATGGTTAACGGGCATGAAAAAACCCATGATATAATAATTTCATAAGAACCCTGTGAATTTAGAATTTGTCTAGAATTTTAACCACCAAGCCCACCTCCTTTATCTCATGAACTAAAGTGAGAATACATGAATACGATAAAGTTATCGTGGCCGTTGCGCCTTCGAATTATATTGTTGTTCCTTTCTCCTATTTTGATTAAATAAGGGTAAAAAGACAAGTTTATAGTTTTCTTTTTTCAGTGTTAGCAAATCTTGATTTTCACTAATCTTTTTATGGCATGGTATGCTCACTGATCGGAGTTGATTACAGTTGTTCTATAATTAAGTCAGCCATGTTGAAACCTTTTGCTTAGTTGGGAGAAACTTCTGGTAGACCAAATTGCAGCTGCTGTTTGTTGCAGTTTGAGTAAATCTACACAAAAGGGCACCCGATGATATGCTTTAGTTTCTTAAAATTGATATCATGGTTTTCAGATCATGGGCATGAATATGGTTGTACACCGACTTGCATGCATTATTTTTTTTCTCTCTGTAAAGTTGGACGACTGACAACTAATAAAGGCCTCTTTTGTTAAAACAGAATATTGATTGGCTTGCCCTCGGTGGAAAACAGAGAAAAAATCTTGAGGACACTGTTGTCCAAAGAGAAAGTAGATGAAGATTTAGACTTTAAAGAGCTTGCAACAATGACAGATGGATATAGTGGGAGTGATTTAAAGGTTTCTTTGTATTGCTTTCAGTACTAATTCGCATTGATTACTTCTTCCTAGGATCTAACTAATTATTTGGTGAATAGAACTTGTGTATAACTACTGCTTACCGACCGGTTAGAGAGTTGATCCAGAAAGAGAGACTAAAAGATCAAGTAAGTATTGTACTCAGGAAACTAGTTTTTGTTTGTGCATTCTGTATTTTCCTGACCTGTTTGTTTCACATGTGGCTTATACTAGGAAAAGAAGCATAGGGTTGAGGAAGGGAAGGCGTCTCCTGACAAATCAAATAATAGAGAAGATAAGAAAGAAAGGACAATCACCATCAGGCCATTGAATATGGAAGATTTTAAGGAAGCAAAAAAGCAGGTGAACAGATTTATCTTTTTGTTCCTTGTTAACGATTTTTCCTATTTCGTATATTTTTTGTTCCTTTGTTAAAAATCAGGTCAGATCCTTTATTTATTCCTTGTTAAAGGAACTTTACACTGCAGCAATTATATACAATTATTTTGTTCGACATTAAATGATTATGGCTGCCATCAACTGATAATGCATTAATTCAGAAACAGCATGGGCTTCAATTTTGCAAATAATGTAGTATTTGTTCCTCCTAAAAGGTTTTGGATGATGTATTCGACACAAAAGGCTATACTACCTTGGAACCTATTTTTCATCACACAATCTTCTTTTTGATATTTTGCTTTACCGATTCTGCTGTTCATGTTCCCCAAGGATAATCCTGACTTGAAATGTTACAGGTTGCAGCAAGCTTTGCTCCTGAAGGATCCATAATGGCAGAGTTGAAGCAGTGGAACGAGTTGTATGGTGAAGGTGGTTCCAGGAAGAAGGAACAACTATCTTATTTCTTGTAAGATGCACCACGTGGATGTACATCTCAGCTTTTCGAGCAGAGAGGTGGGAGAAGAGATCAAAGTCGATTCTGCGGTGACAGTGTGTGTATTCCAGTTTATTTATGAATATGTTGTTGTGTCCCTGTTAGCGGTAAGGCAGATTTTAGTTGGAGATCAAGGAAGAGAATCATAATGTAGCCTGCATACTCGCGGATATGTGTACTGTATTTGTATGTCTTTATACCGGTACTGCTGTACTGTATTTGCATGTCTTTATACTGGTACTGCAAAAAACCCCGTGTTTCGTCATGAAGCATGACAGACACCGCTGTTCGTTTGAATCTTATCCTTGTGTTCTGGAACTCTGGTCTTTGGTACTGTCGTATGCTTGTGTTCTGGAACTCTGATCTTTGCCTCTTTGGTACCGTCTTTGCCAGCCGCATATTCATATTTTTGTTTCCTCAGGGTTTTTGCCAGCCAGTAATTGTTCTTTGCTTGGCTTTTTGCTGAAAAGAGTTTCGGGTGTTCAGCTTCCTGTCGACTGGCTAATTAAATCAATTTAATTGGTGATAGCCACATGTTTATTAGATTATTAGTTCTTTATGTGGCAAAAGAACTGAACACAGGGAAAGACTAATAACAGAGAGAAGTGATTTGCTGGATCTGGAAAACGGCATTCTTCTTTAGGTTGGAAAGATGCTTGAAATGTGTGGACACTTGGGTCATACATGCCAAATTTTCTTCCAGGTTCGAAAAATACCAGCCTGTACTCTGTTTGAAGTTCGACAGAGCTCGTCCGTGAGCTGGCTTATTAAAAATCATCTACAAAACACCCCTGCTGGGAGCTCATATGCATTTAGCATATACACCCCCAGTAGATTGATCCAGGAGGCTGAAAATATTTCGCATCCACCGGAAAAAAGGAGTCCAAGAAACAAAGTCACGGTGAAGACATAAAGCCTTAATTACCAGATACACAGGAGGAAATCTTTATACTTTACACATGCAATTGACAACTAGAGCTATATTCACTGCATCGTGCATAATCACATAAGCATAAGATCACCCAACCCCGATGTACACCACCGGGTGATAAACCAAGACCATTATCGTAACAGATAAACATAGACATACTACTCTATCTTACTTAACGGCAACCTTCACACACCCACATGCTTTTCAGTCACTCTTCTTATCTTTCAATGGCCCTCTCGGGATCTTGCTCAAAACTTTTGCATCGAACACTGCATACTGTTTCTTGATCTCAGCCATTGCCTTCTCAGCATAAGAGTCCACCTGGTCTTCATACTTCTCGTAGAACAGAGGCACAGTGAATAACAGCACCGTGCCTGTGAAAACACACAATACGAGCTCCATCAAAACAAAGGAATTAATAGAATTATCTAAGCAACGGTGACATCATCTGTGGAGTAGAAATTTACCTGTAAAGAGCAGGGTCAAGAAGTCGGAGCAACCACCCAAAATCGAAACAATCCACAAGCCAGCAATCACCTACTTATCCCAGAAAAGTATTAGAACGAGGTTTCCCGTAGAAAGTATTGATGATTCGATTAAACGAGGATAATGTTACATAATGTGACCATACATACCATGAGAAACTTCTTCAAATCCTTTCCAGATGCAACCTCCCTCAGAGCTGCAAACGCATGATTTATCTCGATCCTCAAAGCAGATGCAAATTTCAATACTGGCTCCTCTGGGATGCATACTTCTGGTATGCGCGGAGGAGATCTATGAGAAACATATCAGAGACCTGTTAGGTTCACATCAATGCTACCTATGCAGCCAATAAACAGAAAAAGAATGGGGAGCCTCACTTTTTGATGAAGGTGCTAGCGTTCGACCACAAGAACAAAATAACAAGGCCAATGATCAAACCATGACAAATCAAACTGAGCAGATGGTATTCGAGGACATCAAACAAAAGCCAGATGACAGTAGCACCACCTAACACTCCTGCTGAAACCTTCTTGTGCCTCCACAAAAACACCTCAGCAACTGATCATCCAAATTATGCTACTTGATTAATGATATACATATTCAACGGAACACCAGAATTTAAGTATCCAAGTTCTTTCCATATTGTTCCATACATTAAACGCAAATGTGTTGCAACGTTACGAATTCATCAGAATGCATAGATTTAGGAAATTATAAGATTCACCAAAGTGCAGAGACTGTATTTCTTTTAATCAACAGAAGGGCAAGATCACATCAGGACCAAAGTGAATTGACTTTTTGGTAATAAAGAAGGCACCTTAGTCAAAGTTAAATTAGTAGAAAAGTGAATTATTGGTGAAATCAATGAAGCCCACTAATTGAATTCTTCCAGCCCTCAATCAGAGCTCCAGAAAAGGAAGAATGATAAGAAGACACGGACGGTAAAAGGTTTTAAACTCATGATATCTGGAAAGCTCAATACTATCCCAGTATCAAACTAAATCATGCATCCCAGGAACAATGGAAGATAAACATGATCTAAGAACTAAAATAAATGAAAAACATTTCCAACACCATAACCCTGCTCCCACTTTCTCTCCATCAACACACACACACACATAGAGACAACCCAAAAGACAAGAAAAGGGGGGCCCTGGCTACTGATCACTCAGAAAGATTTCAAAATTAATAAAATATAAAATCATATGCCACAAAAAGATAGAATTCTCGATTTACTCCGCAATTGCAAAAACCACGAAAAGGAAAGTCAGAAATTTCGTGCATGATCACATCCCAAAAAGGTTAACAAACCAAGGGTTGCAGAAAAAGAAATCCAAAATTAAAGCTTTCATCAGAGTATAAATCCCACAGCACCCAAAACTAAAATCACCGGAATAACATGAAAGATCATACGCGAAAATTCTAGAACTTACGCTTGCCACCTCCGAGGACCTTGTGAACAGGCTGCTCCCTGCCGAAGAGGCGATAGACCTTGGCCTTCAACGGGGTCGCCTTCTTCTCATCCTCGGAGTCCGATGACGAGGAGGAGGATGAATCATGGTCGTGGATTTTGTCAGCAACCTTCTCCATCAAAGACTCGTCCTTTTTCTCGTCTTCCTTGTGATGATCCGCCATCTCAGACCAAGAATTTATACAGAGAAGAAAAAGGAAAAAAACCCAAATGAGATGCACGCAGATTCCGTGTGTAAAGAGCAAAATGAATGAATCCTGAAAGTAGGAAAAACTGAAATGAGATTCTGGTGTGCAATATATTAATGATGGAACTCGGGAGAGAGAGAGAGAGAGAGAGAGAGAGAGAGAGAGAGAGAGAGGGAGGGAGAGAGATTGAATCTGGGACGTTGACATTATGTGAGTCCGCATTTTAAGGTGGAGATTATCCCCAAATATTATCATTTTTTTTTCTTTGTGGTTAAGTTAACTTAAGCTTGTTGTCTTCATACTTTAAAATAAGAAAAAAATAAAACTTGAGGTTGTTGCGTTGTTGATACAGAAAGTACTAGAAGAGTACATACGTGGTGCTGTGACAATAATACTTGTATTATTGATGAAGTATTATGTTCATGTTGTAGTCAAGAATTTTAAATGTTACAACAAAGCCCATTTCAAGGTTTTTTTTTTTTATTTTTTAATGACCACTAGGGATGGATTAGTTATTTAGTTCACAAATGTTGGAAAGTTCTCGCCCTTTGTCGAAACTGGCTTCTATTTTCTTCCTCCTGTTTAGAATACCGTCAAATGTCATCATTCTGATTAAGTTATTTTATTTATAAGGTGGGGATTTGAATTTTGGAATTCGCATTGATCACATATTAACACAAAAGTTCACATAAACTTAAGGTGGAGAAAATTTTTATATAATTAATTTATAATATAAGTTATTTATACTATCTTTTTATATAATGTAGTTTAATATCCTTTGTAAAAAGATTTAAATGTGAATTGATATTGAATTTTCGGATATGCATTTACAACCTAACCATTTGCATAAATACGTAAATCAAAACAGGAGGGTGTGATTGAATGAAAGAGACTTATTCATCCTTAACGAAATGTTAGAGGTTCGAATCCTGACTTTGAGTATGGAGCAAGTTTAAATCTCCTGGCCAGCTATAGTTGTCTCAACCTAACCGTATGAGGTGCCTACAATTCAGCGAGAGACTAATTACACTAGTCGACGGTAAATGTCCTGATTAAAAAAAAAAAAACTTAAATGAACAACTTGATTGAGAAAGTGTGTTATTCGAACTACCTTATACATTAAAATGAGTTGTGACTTGTGCCAATATTGATGTCATATGGACAGTTATGGCCCAAAATATAAGTATGGCCCATTAAGTCTTCCTCAGTTGAAACGGCCTCTTCCAATCCGACTTCCATTTTCAATTTTCAATACTACAGGCCCAAAGTTTAAGGTCCATTAGTCAATTTTTTGAAGTGATTTTGAGAGTTTTGATTCAAGTTGCTGCTTTAATGATTTTATAAATTGTTGGTGTGATAAATTATTACTTTATTAGTGATTTATACGGGCTAACAGAGAGAAATTATTGAAGTCTTAACAACTTGTATTTTGGGGATAATTACACTTGCACTACCTTGGCCTAATTATTGTTAACTCTTTTTAAGGTTTGAAAGTTTTCTAGTAGTATATATATATTCTAACTCTTGACCTAACACATGTCATTATATTTAAAGATAATGTTTATTTGATATCTGAACCGTGTTTATTGCAACTCGTAAAACAAATTATTTCGATTTTCAAATTATAATATGATATTTACATTTATAACATATCATTATCTAAACTCATTTTATTAGGTAATTTGGCTAAAAACCAATTGCCGTCAATGCACTATATATAAACCACATATCTTGTTTTTTAGTCAAAACCACTAAAAATAAGCATAGATGACAATGTAGCACCCCGCACATGAGACACCACACCCCCCGCACTATGGCTCAACACGAGTAACGAAATGGTAAATCCGCACCCGTATCAAACCATAGCGAAAGAGAGACAAACAGAAAAACCCTCCTAAGTTAGGCGGAACTTAGACCCTGCAAATATAACTAAACAACAAGACATTATGCAACGGAGAACTAAATCCACATACATGCATTGGCCACGGGCCTGCAGAAATTAAACACTCGAATCACAAGCAGACTTGGGCTCCTCAGGCCTCTTTTAATTCATAACAAAGCCCGACAAGGCAATTCAATACCAATTACATAATACCACAGAATCGAATCATGCATAATTTAAATATATATATACGAGTGCAGAGACTCTCCTAACTTGACTTGACCAACTTAAGGACTCCACACAACTCCGCCTAGCTCGAAACTCCAAAGCCAAACCTGCGCACTAAAAGGTTGGGGAGGGAGAGGGTCAGTCTCTAGAAGACTGAGTGAGCAAGAGCGAAATACGTATATATAAAACATGCACATGCAAGTCATAAATCTCGAGCAAGGTTTTATTTAAAATTAGTTCCCAAAAGGGGCAAGAAAAAGGCTAAGCAATGCTCGAACTTTACAACTAATCATATTAAATTTGTTAAGTTTATAATTCATACATAGCATAAAGGCTCGGCGAGTGAGCGTGCATTATCTCCAACCAAACTCCGACCGTGTACGACAATTATCATTAATACATTAAATAGGTGATCATGCAATATATCATAATACACTCAGATCATATATCATATCATAAAACATATTCGTTTGGGCAATCCGTGTCCCGGCCTTCCCGCATGGTGCATAATAATCATAACATAATCATAATCATAAAATAAGTTCCAACCTTCTTCCTCCGGGTGGTGGACGGGTTAGCAAGACCCAATCACCTCATACATAGGCCAATGGGGTTTCATGACTCCCCCAAGGGCACTCAGCTCCCATTCCCCGCTAAACCTCCTAGCGAGGGCCGGTATCACCGTACATATGGTGGGACTAGTACAAGGGATCACCGTCAGCCCTTGCCTCCCTGGATAGCCACTTGCACTAAGTCCCTGGACCCGTGAACATATCATACATGCATAATCTCGCCAAAACATTTGATTCATAAGGACATAACATAATTCATAATTCATTTGAAAAGGGTTTACTCGATCAGTATTTACTTGATAACTTTACTTTAAAAGTAACATATATATATACATAAGGTTTTTGGCCAAAGCTTGTCACATAAGGTTGTAGGGTTTAAAATGTAACTAGAACGAAAACACCCTCACCTGGAACATGGCGATACAAGGATACGAGTTACCGAGTGCTTGAAAGATCAAGATTTCTCCACCCTGGAGATAAACTGTACAAAAGACAACGTAACGTGTTCGTGAGACTCAAGACTCCAAATGAACCATATATGACGCACGACAATGTATGATCATGATGTGACTGTGTAAAAGATGATATTATGTCATGAAAATGTTTATGTGCACTATTAAGGGATTTAAATCATATAAACAAGCCATTTAATCATTCGTTCATTTTCATTCAAATTCATAAATTCACATTTCCAATCAATTTAATCAAAGAATTCAAACATGATCATAGTACTTATTAAATCATATTTCTAATTAGAAAATAGGCAATTAAATACATTCAATTTAAAATCGGAAATTAAATAAAACATGAAATGGGTAACAATTAAATTCTATAATTCAATTAAATCAAATAACATTTAAACTTTAATAAACATATATAAATATATATTATATTATATTATATTATATATATAGATATATATACTTCTCATGCACGTACAACAACAACAACAACATGCATGCAATTCTTTATTAAATGCATTCAATTTACTAAATTAAATACATGCATGCAATTACACTAATTGAGAAATTAGTCATGCACTAAGAACCCTTCTATTTCCATGCAACATATATATATATCCATGCAAGCCTACTTAATATACATCTATATCTCTACGTAACTATACAAGCATCCATAAAACATGTATGAAACATTTGCTTAATCCTAATACATGCATTCACAGCAACACACGCAATCACAAGCAAAGAAAAAGAAAGAAAAAAAGAAGCCGCAGCATAACAGAATGTCCCAGCCCATCTCCCCGCCCGGGGAGATTTTTCACGCCAAACGTCCCGCATGCAGTGGAGGTTCTGTAAAGGGGCTCCCCGGCCGGGTACTTTCATGTACAAAATCTCCCCGGCCGGGGAGAGGCAACAGAAACCAAACGCAACAGCAACTCAAATCAACCCCTGTTTTCTGTCATGAAACAGGGTAACTAAAAGGCAGCAACCAGGGCAACTGATGCAGCAGCAAAAGGCATGGAATGCAGCAACAAAATAGCCCTAACAACACTCTAAAACTGACAGCAACAAGTAAGGTAAAACGTTGCAGTTTACAGCAACAAAAACCAGTCCAAACAGGGCAAAAATCACGAAAAACAAATAGAGCACAACTGATCCTCTTCATCTCAACATGTCTAGGTAAGTTAGGCTATTCAAATGTGTAGCAAAACAACACCAATTCAACGTATATATCAGTCCCAAAAGAGTTCAAACATGAAAAGAAGGCATACGTGACCATTCATGAAATTTTCTCAAAGAGCCATAAATGATATCTCATAAATACTTCAACTACCATGTGATCAATGATCATAAATGAGAAGAGGATGTCAAAACAATCATTTTCAAGCTTGAAATCACTCAAATCCATCAAGAATCGAAAGAGATCATAAAAAATGCTCTATACCTAACTATTCATGCAATCCGCCATATCTTCATGAAAACTGACTCAAATTCAGGTATTAAAGGATGAAAATGATCAGGAATGAACATATATTACAACCCTAAGCTTACCTTGTTGATTGGATGAAGGTTGGATGAGATTTGAGCTCCAAAATCTTCAAGGAAGGCAAGGTTGCGAGGAATGACTGGAAGGCAGTGGCTTTGGCTGAGATTTGGGGTTTGTAGGAGAGTTGGTTCGGTTAAGGGATGATATAACAGGCTAGGTGGTTGAGTTAGGGTTTCATAGCATCAAACCATGGTTAATTTGGTTAAATTTTGGATGAGTTATGGCCATTTTAGTATAACATAGTCAGTTTTGTCGCCGTTTCGTTTTTCGGTTGAATTTCGGAGGTTCAAATGACTTTGAAAAAATATAAGGATAAGTTCACTAAACTCGAATTTTTGTTACGAGTTCAGCGAAGTTGACGGAACTCGATTCCGAGTTCCCGAGCTCAAGATATCAACTACGGAACCAAGGGTGCGCTAATTGCTCGTTAGCCCCCGACTTGGATTCCAAAATTAAAATAAATTCGAAACTCATGAAAATGAACCCGAAAATACGAAACGAACATATATTCATATACAAGACACGTATAAGTCCAACATATTAAATTTGCACGAAATTTCGATATCAATTTATATAAAAACGAAGTACGTAAACATCACTCATAAGCAATGCAACAATAAAACCATAACATTAACAAATTAATTAAAGTTGAATTCGTAAATAATAAAATTTTAAGATAAATTCAACGAAATGGAATAATATTTAATATTGGTTAACATGATTAAATTACATAATTAATTAACACAAATTGAATTCAAAATTAATTAATACAATTAGCGCATTAACATATAAATTAATATTAATAAAACTTAAACTATAATAATTAATATAATTAACATTTAATATATTTAAAATAAAATTAAACATATAAAACACGTATAAATAATTATTTCGCACAATTGGTAAACACATACGTCTTGCTGTACAACCAAAAAAAAACTGGGGCGTTACAACCTCTCCCCCTTAAAAGAATCCGTCCTCGGATTCACTGTCTGCCTGAAGACAATTAATGAAGGAACCCCGCTCCTCACAAGCAACAAGGAGAGAACCCCGTCTCTCAAACAACAATAAGAGAACCCCGTCTCTCAAAAGCAACAACGAGAGAACCCCGTCTCTTGAACAACAATGAGAGAACCCTGTCTCTCAAAAGCAGGTAAAGAAGTTCAAAATACAAAACACAGTCACAATGAAGAGCAAACACCAAGGAGAAAGCATCAAAATATCTAATTACGACAACTTAATCAAAACAATCACATAAAGCCAGGGGACAATCATCACTTACTTACATCCAACACTGATTATACAACAATAGTTAATACTTCAAAGAGTCAAAGCACAGATTATAAAAATTATTTAAATTAACAATGCGTGTATGCATATGCCATGGATGTCTGAGGTGCCGTTCACCGTGGAAATGAATTTGAAGCTAAAGCCTTCATGCTCCCAAGGTATGGTCTGAACCCAAAAGCTAGCTTGACTCTTGGCATGTCTTTAATATCTCCAACGTGTCCACCTGAGGAACTGATAAGGCTCTCGACCGGTCCTATTCTTAATTCCACTCTGATTCTTATATCTTCTTACCTTCTTCCATTTCCCGGTTATATACGTTAACCCTGATCCAATCAACCTGCCCTTCCAAGCGAGTTTTACCCTACATCTTCAGATTTCGGACCGGTCTTCTTCACGATTCATGCCTCCTTCTATAATTTGGTGAAACCCCTGGAATTCAATAACCTTTTAGATTAATAATCACAGCCTTCTTGACGAGTTCTTTCCAAACCGGGTTGTGATCATCGGTTCCAAAAAATTTGGATTAATCTCTTCGTGGATCATTTCCTTACCCCTTCATCCTCCTAAAGCCATTAAGCGTGCATTAAATTTCGATCCACCCAAATTTGTAATCGAGGGAAAACTTCCTTGATACTTCTTAAGATTCAATTCAAGTCCTTCTATAGTTACTTCTTTCTGATTCCTTCCTTCTCAAATTCCTTCTAACTTATTATGGAAAACGACTAGTGATGCAGTAAGGTTTTATTTTGTTAAGTGATGTCCGAACTCCTCCAATACTTAGTCAAATTACCCTCTATGGTTGCCATCACGAACGCATTAATTTGATTTAATTTATGTTCCCTGAGGCGATTTAATGGTCTCGTAGAAGCTCTTCCATAATTCCATTATTTCCCAAAATTTAAATCCCATGTGTAGAAATGCTCAACAACCATCTCCTCAATATCCTGTGGTGGGCTTCAACACAAACTTAATACTTAACGCTCACTTTAACTGTTTAACCGTTAAGGTTCTTTTATTTATTTCCGATCACCACCATTAGGACTTCCAGATCTTCCTTAATTTGAAATTCCGTTATTCCTACTAAAATATTTCTTCGAGCACCAATTCAATTTTCCAATTTGTTTCTCGGTCGTGCTCTCCCCCTTAAATTTCTAGTGTCACGTGTTGAACTCCATCAATTCTTCTTTTGTCGAAATTCTGGATTAATAACTTCCATTAGGGAGGATTTAATCAAAAGGGCAACCCCAAAGTTTTGCCTTTCAACTTCCCTTCTAATTCGCTTGATGTCCTAAACCCCTTTCCTATTCTTGTCTGATCCAAACACCCCTCAATCAACTCTAATCTCGCTTCTCCTTATGAATTCCCGTTTCCATAAACCTATCCCTTACTTGAAATTCTTTATTTTCCTGACGTCATCTTCCTTATACCGTACCATCCCATTATTTCTTTTCCTCCTAACTCAGATGTGGTTCGATCGAAGAAATACTTGATAAGTGGGATGAAAGAACTCCCTATTAAATAAACACTAGAATGCATGTCGTGTTAGATGATGCACGTGGCACACTTACAACAATTAAATATGCCGCACATTAAAGCAACAAAATCCAATAAAAATGAGCGTACAAACATAAGTAAAGAAAAATAAATAATTTGGTGCGAAATATGATGCATGTGCCATGAATGTTTTGGAACCGGTCACCAATATAATAAGCTGTTAGCTCGGTAGCTTTTCCTCGTTCCCCCAATCACGAGGTTACTTTGACTTGCTAATCATGCCTTGTCTTTCCCACGGTCTTCAAGTTTTCCATGAATCTTTTTGCATCACTTGTATCTTCCACTGTCTGGAATTGCAATTTCACGATCCCTGATTTTTTCGACATCCACTGAATTGACCTCTGCATTTCTCCCCGAGAATCACCCTTCAACATTGCCCAAATTCTCTTACAAAATTAAACCCTAATGTAATTCTGAACCCTACTTCTCGCCATCACCGTGATCAAGACTCCCGTGCTTATCCTTTATGAGTTGAGATTAGTGAAATAAACTCATTTTCCGATTGCTTATACTTAAGCACATGATTTCCTCCCAAAGAGTCTTCGCCTTACTTTATCATTTCCATTTGTTGCTCCATATCTCCCAATTCAACCTCACAACTCAGCAATTTAACTTGAATTTGGAAAACGAACTCAATTCCCGTCCTCCACATCACCACCTTCCCTAAATTTGTATTTACCCCGTCAATTGCCTTTCTCTATTCCCTTCCCTACTCGTTTCTATCTTAGTCGAATCCAGAGCACCTAAATTTAAACTCTTCCCGATCTTCACCTCTACAGTTTCGATTTCTAATTTCCAGGTTTATTTAGAACCTTTCTCTGACAATTCTTGGTGCTCAATACCCATCGTATTTATTTTACCTTAACTCCTCTCAGTCCTCGGTACCTCTTTAATGGTCCGAACCCTGAACTAAAATACCTTCAAGATTCATTTACTTTATTCCTTAGGTTGAACAACCCCTTGAATCCGATTAAAGCACCCTAAGTAGTGGATTCACATAGATTGATCTTCTGAGTCACAACCATCCCGCAATTAACTCCTATTTCACCAAATATCCCACTACCCTCACATCTTCAAAGTCAAACCTCCCATTCCGAATTCTATCCATTAAGTCTAACTCTATCTATGAAGCCACGCATCTAGTATTCTCCACATTCCTCCCCGGGCATCCTTCCTATCTTCTGTGCCTCAGAAAGAATTTGTAATAGATTGTTGTAATCGTAGAACTTGGCCGTAGTTTGATATCATCTTTATAACCTGGAAATCATAACTCATTTCGAGAATATATGCATGCGATTAGTGCATGCTCGTGGCACATATTCAACACTAAAGGGAAGAATCCATATAATAATGCAGCAGATAGTTCGATAAAATTCAAAAGAAAAACCAAATTTCATGTTCAAAATCGATGCAATGCACACACTGTCACATAGTTCCTAAGCCGTACGACCTAGACTGACTCAAACACGATTCGAGAACACCGGTTTTGCAATCGGGCTCTGATACCACTTAAGGATGTAGCACCCCGCACGTGAGACACCACATCCCCCGCACTATGGCTCAACACGAGTAACGAAATGGTAAATCCGCACCCGTATCAAACCATAGCGAACGAGAGACAAACAGAAAAACCCTCCTAAGCTAGGCGGAACTTAAACCCTGCAAATATAACTAAACAACAAGACATTATGCAACGGAGAACTAAATCCACATACATGCATTGGCCACGGGCCTGCTGAAATTAAACACTCGAATCACAGGCAGACTTGGGCTCCTCAGGCCTCTTTTAATTCATAACAAAGCCCGACAAGGCAATTCAATACCAATTACATAATACCACAGAATCGAATCATGCATAATTTAAATATATATATACGAGTGCAGAGACTCTCCTAACTTGACTTGACCAACTTAAGGACTCCACACAACTCCGCCTAACTCGAAACTCCAAAGCCAAACCTGCGCACTAAAAGGTTGGGGAGGGAGAGGGTCAGTCTCTAGAAGACTGAGTGAGCAGGAGCGAAATACGTATATATAAAACATGCACATGCTCGAACTTTACAACTAATCATATTAAATTTGTTAAGTTTATAATTCATACATAACATAAAGGCTCGGCGAGTGAGCGTGCATTATCTCCAACCAAACTCCGACCGTGTACGACAATTATCATTAATACATTAAATAGGTGATCATGCAATATATCATAATACACTCAGATCATATTGTTGGAAAACACGAATCAGAAAGCAGCGGAATTTTAAAAAAAAATTTCCAACAAAAGGATCTTGAACTCGCAATCGTGTAACCAAATTCGTAAAGATAGAAAACTTACTTTTCTTTTGTTCTTTCTTGAAGCGTTTCAAGCCACCCAAGAACGCTCTTCTCGGGGCTTAATCCCCTCTCCTTGGTAAAGCTCGAATTTTCAAACTTCTAACTTGAAGTCTCTAGAGAAAGTCCACCAACTTGATCACAATCTAACTAGTAAGGATGCTAGTTCTCTAGTTAGTGTTTAGGCTTAACCTAGGGTTTTATTTTATCTTGGAGAAAGGAAGATGTTCAACACATGAACCAAAAGAATTGCCAATTAGCTCTAAAGGGGAGCATGAGCTCCCCTATATATAGGAAAGGGAGAGGGGCGCCGATCCTATTCCTTGTTGCGCAAGGATTTGGTTCCTCTCTCTCCTATTACTTGATCATCAAGTATTTTCCAACTTTGACTTTGAATTCTAATTCAAGTCAGCTTTTAAGGGAGCTAAAAATATCCAAACTATTTTTGGATAATTTTTATACTTTATTTATTATAAAATTAAATAACTTATTTTTATCTAATTAATTAAGTAGATTATTTTCTCCAAAATAAGACTTTCTTTGTAATTCAAAATTAAACCAAAGTCTATTAAATAATTAACACATTTTAATTATTTAATACATATATATATAATATATATATCCACACGTGTGTGACACATGTCACAGTGACACGTGTCACTCACGTGAGCCACACGTGTGATTTCACACGTGTGGAACCCTCTTGGCCCGATTAACTCGTTTAATCATTTTCAAGCCTCAACTCATGTAACCAAGTTATTGTGTGTGACCCTCTAGGTTCTCCATTCAATTAGCAGTGACCCTAATTAATTAATTCACTAATTAATTAATCAGTCCACAGATTAAACGGCCATAGTCTAGCAACAGGTGTTTAACCCCTAGCTGAATTGGAATGTTCGGATTCAACAAAACCTTTAAGTCATTGATTCATGTGAGATACAATCCTCCTACTTACTATCTCTCAACCAAGATCTAGGGCAAGGGAATAATCAGAACCCTAATAATCCGGTCTTAAAGCTAAGTGCATTTCATATCCATTTGCTCTCAATCCAAGAAACCCTTTTCTTGATGTCTTGATCTACTGCATTGGCCAAGGACTCCATATGGCATATGAATGACTTACACAATAAGAGATCACCTTGCAAATGCAAGTGTAGGTCCTTTCTTGATTCTCATTCACTTTCATGAATCACTTGTGCAGCCCCAGCATAAGCCTTGAATCAGTTGTCTAAGGCGACACCCTTTAAAGCTTATACCTAAGACTACAGAGTTAACTCATAAAGTGACAAGGAACCTCAAGTCTATGGATCAATTAATCACATCAATGACTCGTGAGATATTTCCTAATCTGGAAGTTTCCATTTCCTGAAATAGAAACTTCCTTTCCCATTTAGGAATCTTCTCACACGGGGCACCTCAGTGAACTTACTTATTAAAGTAAGCACCCTCATGTATCACGCACGTATCAACCATACACTTTGCACCTCCATGAAACAAGGTGGTCCTTCTTAAGGGCGTGATCCCACAAGCAAGCCTTAGAGGAGCCAGGTTGACACTCCCACTGTCTGTAGGACTCATCGGCTTGGAGTATTTTACTAATCATGACTTATGTTATATGGGGCTCGTTTCATGAACCATTTCACCTAAATGGTAGAGTCCTAAAGTCATCAGGATTAGGGGAGTTCTCATACATGCACAGCTAAAGTAAACGCATACCAAACAAGAGCATATAAAGAAGTGTTGCCTCAATTCGTTATTTCATTCAAAGATTGTCTGTGATTACAATAAGGAAAAGCACAAAGCGGATATACAATCGGCTTTCTAGGGCACTATTCCTAACACATATATCATATCATAAAACATATTCGTTTGGGCAATCCGTGTCCCGGCCTTCCCGCACGGTGCATAATAATCATAACATAATCATAATCATAAAATAAGTTCCAACCTTCTTCCTCTGGGTGGTGGACGGGTTAGCAAGACCCGACCACCTCATACATAGGCCAATGGGGTTTCATGACTCCCCCAAGGGCACTCAGCTCCCATTCCCCGCTAAACCTCCTAGCGAGGGCCGGTATCACCGCACATATGGTGGGACTAGTACAAGGGATCACCGTCAGCCCTTGCCTTCCCGGATAGCCACTTGCACTAAGTCCCTGGACCCGTGAACATATCATATATGCATAATCTCGCCAAAACATTTGATTCATAAGGACATAACATAATTCATAATTCATTTGAAAAGGGTTTACTCGATCAGTATTTACTCGATAACTTTACTTTAAAAGTAACATATATATATACATAAGGTTTTTGGCCAAAGCTTGTCACATAAGGTTGTAGTGTTTAATATGTAACTAGAACGAAAACACCCTCACCTGGAACATGGCGATACAAGGATACGAGTTACCGAGTGCTTGAAAGATCAAGATTTCTCCACCCTGGAGATAAACTGTACAAAAGACAACGTAACGTGTTCGCGAGACTCAAGACTCCAAATGAACCATATATGACGCACGACAATGTATGATCATGATGTGACTGCGTAAAATATGATATTATGTCATGAAAATGTTCATGTGCATTATTAAGGGATTTAAATCATATAAACAAGCCATTTAATCATTCGTTCACTTTCATTCAAATTCATAAATTCACATTTCCAATCAATTTAATCAAAGAATTCAAACATGATCATAGTACTTATTAAATCATATTTCTAATTAGAAAATAGGCAATTAAATACATTCAATTTAAAATCGGAAATTAAATAAAACATGAAATGGGTAACAATTAAATTCTATAATTCAATTAAATCAAATAACATTTAAAATTTAATAAACATATATAAATATATATTATATTATATTATATTATATATATAGATATATATACTTCTCATGCACGTACAACAACAACAGCAACATGCATGCAATTCTTTATTAAATGCATTCAATTTACTAAATTAAATACATGCATGCAATTACACTAATTGAGAAATTAGTCATGCACTAAGAACCCTTCTATTTCCATGCAACATATATATATCCATGCAAGCCTACTTAATATACATCTATATCTCTACGTAACTATACAAGCATCCATAAAACATGAATGAAACATTTGCTTAATCCTAATACATGCATTCACAGCAACACACGCAATCACAAGCAAAGAAAAAGAAAGAAAAAAAGAAGCCGCAGCATAACAGAATGTCCCAGCCCATCTCCCCGCCCGGGGAGATTTTTCACGCCAAACGTCCCCGCATGCAGTGGAGGTTCTGTAAAGGGGCTCCCCGATCGGGTACTTTCATGTACAAAATCTCCCGGCCGGGGAGAGGCAACAGAAACCAAACGCAGCAGCAGCTCAAATCAACCCCTGTTTTCTGTCATGAAATAGGGCAACTAAAAGGCAGCAACCAGGGCAACTGATGCAGCAACAAAAGGCATGGAATGCAGAAACAAAAAAGGCCTAACAACACTCTAAAACTGACAGCAACAAGTAAGGTAAAACTGTAACACCCCGACTCACAGTCGGTACAGGTAAATTATGTGATTTATCAATATTTGCGTTTTGGATTAAGTGTATACGACTTATATGAATTATTTGAACTTATATGAATTTATGTGAATTTATGTGAATTAATTTTGTATACGAATTACTTGTTTAATTGAGTTGGCCTTATTTGAACCTGTATTTGTTGAACTGAACCAACTTGAACCGGGAACCTTGAACCGAACCCGTGAACCAACCGGTCCAGCCTTAAAGGCTGAACCATTCTTTCCTTCTTCATTTTTACGTAACAACAGCAACTCTAGAGCCAAGCAAGAGCCAAACCCCAAGTTGATCATCCAAACTTCCCAAGCCAAGATCTCCCTCGTTTCTTCGCCTTTTCTCGAACTTGAGTATGTTTCGGAATCCCCTTGTCGTGCTCGTCATTTCTATGGTTTAATTTCTGAGTTTGGAGTGAGTTTGGTGTGCCTTTACTTCCCTACGTGAATAGTAAGGGTTTAGCTAAAAATATGAATACTTGCTCTTTGCTTGATGTGTTTGATTCCTAGCTTCATATATGAGTTGTAAATGTTGTATGTGTTGTATTTATTGCATTTAACCCTTGGTTAGTTGAGCATTTATTGATGATCATGATTTTTAGCTTGAATGTTGCATTCCTTTGATCATGCCTTTTAATTCCGTTTTCTTGAGTTATTTGAGTGCCAACATGTTAAGCATGATTTATTTGAATTATGTGTGCAATTTAGGAGGTTGTGGCAACTCTTGGGTATTGGATTTTGGCCATTTTGGCACCAAAATGAGCTTCCCCTGTTTTCTGTAATGAACTCTGCTCCAGCTTTTCGAACCAGGCCGGAACGGCCGTTCCCGCCCCAGTTTCAAACTGGGAACGACCGTTCCCAGGCCATTTTACTGTTCCTGCCGAGAGTGGGAACGGCCGTTCCCATGGCCAAAACCGTTTTTTTTAGCTACTGGGTCAAATCCACGGGGGTGGATTTTTCCCTTTGGAAAAATCCGCAGGGGTGGATTTGAGGCAGTAGGTCTGGAAAAAATCCATGAGGGTGGATTTTTCCCTTTGGAAAAATCCATGGGGGTGGATTCTGCCACTACTTCTCTTTGCCTTAATTATGCATTTGTATGACTTTAAATGCTTTTCTTTTGCATGTTAATTGTTATGACTTGATTTTTATTGCATAATAAATTGTGAATAATTATGTTATGCTATAGTTTGTGAATTATATGACTTAATTGTGACATTTTATATGTGAACATGAATCATGCATTTTGCCGAGCGTCTTCCTTGGTTCATATAGAGTCTAAGTCTTGGGCTTTCGTGTTTTCTTTTCAGAGGAGGATCCAGTTGACGAGCCCGAGGCGTAGGTTGTTCACGTCTGCTCGTTTTTGGTCACGCACAAGGTGAGGTTTAGGATTTTTATTAGCTAAGCGACCTAAAGCCTTATGTGATGATTTCAGGCCGTGCATGTGACTATACATTATATATATAGATCTGTATGTGTTGATTAGAATATGTTTATGATCTTGTGAACAACTTTGTTTTGGGAAAAGATATTAAATAAGCCTAGGTAAGCTATGTTTTGGAAAAGGCTTTACAATTCTGTTAGCGAGATCGCCATGAAAGATTTGGCATATGATATGATTTGTGTTTGTGGATCCAAGGAGCTACGGGTAAGGAACCCTCGGGACGGTTCGGGCCGTCGAGGTTCGGCCTGTGCATAGTCTCCATCCGATATATCACACGCGACCCCTGGGAGTTTGGGAAGGTGTGGTATTTCGATGCCTTCGGCGTAAAAACCGGGGAGAGCACGATGTGGGCTCGCTACCCCTCGTGAGTCTGTATATGTTTGGATGGTTAGGGCCGCCGGTGGCTCTTCCATCATTGGTGTAGAGGTTGATATGTATGATTTTCGTTTTGTTTGTTCTGAGGAGTAAAGGTTGGAAGCTCGTTCTCGCCGAGCATTATGTTATGTTGTGTTATGTCAGGAAGTATGAATCGGGATAGTGTTTTTGAAATGTTTAACGTATATGTATTTGTTTTGGAAAGTTTTAGTTTGTAAAACCTATTCCGGTTCATAATTCCACCCTTTGCTTTGTGCTCTGCTTTATATATATATAGGGTGTGGGTGTGCGTTAGCCCCTCACTCAGTCAGTTGACTGACCCTCGTTTACTCTTTTAGCTGCAGGTTTTGGGAGCGTGAGCTAGGCGGAGAAGTGTGTCTTTCTTATACACTTGTCGGTCTAGGTTTCGTTAGGTGCATTTACATACCTGCACTTTATTATTTTGTAGTTGTGCAGTTATGGTTTGTATATACTTACTTACTATTTTGTTCGAGCCGGGAGGGCTTTTGTACAGAAACGTGTTGGTATTTATATGTAATTACTATATGGATAGGTGTGGGTTGGTACCTATATATATATATATATGTGATGATTTTGCTTGTTGCTTTTATCATTCGCTTCCGCATACTCTGATTCTGTGTTGTTTAGCTCCGCCTAGCCTAGAGTGTGTGTTTGCTCTCCCGTTCGCTATGATTCGGATTCGGGTGCGGACATTCCATTTCGTATTCGGGTTCGGATTATGGTGCGGGGGATGTGGCCCTACGTGTGGGTGCTACAAAAACGTTGCAGTTTACAGCAGCAAAAACCAGTCCAAACAGGGCAAAAATCACGGAAAAAAAATAGAGCACAACTGATCCTCTTCATCTCAACATGTCCAGGTAAGTTAGGATATTCAAATGTGTAGCAAAACAACACCAATTCAACGTATATATCAGTCCCAAAAGAGTTCAAACATGAAAAGAAGGCATACGTGACCATTCATGAAATTTTCTCAAAGAGCCATAAATGATATCTCATAAATACTTCAACTAACATGTGATCAATGATCATAAATGAGAAGAGGATGTCAAAACAATCATTTTCAAGCTTGGAATCTCTCAAATCCATCAAGAATCGAAAGAGATCATAAAAAATGCTCTATACCTAACTATTCATGCAATCAGCCATATCTTCATGAAAACTGACTCAAATTCAGGGATGAAAGGATGAAAATGATCAGGAATGAACATATATTACAACCCTAAGCTTACCTTGTTGATTGGATGAGATTTGAGCTCCAAAATCTCCAAGGAAGGTAAGGTTGCGGGAATGACTGGAAGGCAGTAGCTTTGACTGAGATTTGGGGTTTGTGGGAGGGTTGGCTCGGTTAAGGGATGATATAACAGGCTAGGTGGTTGAGTTAGGGTTTCATAGCATCAAACCATGGTTAATTTGGTTAAAGTTTGGATGAGTTATGGCCATTTTAGTATAACATGGTCAGTTTTGTCGCCGTTTCGTTTTTCGGTTGAATTTCGGAGGTTCAAATGACTTTGGAAAAATATAAGGCTAAGTTCACTAAACTCGAATTTTCGTTGCGAGTTCAGCGAAGTTGACGGAACTCGATTCCGAGTTCCCGAGCTCAAGATATCAATTACGGAACCAAGGGTGCGCTAATTGCTCGTTAGCCCCCGACTTGGATTCCAAAATTAAAATAAATTCGAAACTCATGCAAATGAACCCGAAAATACGAAACGAACATATATTCATATACAAGACACGTATAAGTCCAACATATTAAATTTGCACGAAATTTCGATATCAATTTATATAAAAACGAAGTACGTAAACATCACTCATAAGCAATGCAACAATAAAACCATAACATTAACAAATTAATTAAAATTGAATTCGTAAATAATAAAATTTTAAGATAAAGTCAACTAAATGGAATAATATTTAATATTGGTTAACATGATTAAATTACATAATTAATTAACACAAATTGAATTCAAAATTAATTAATACAATTAGTGCATTAACATATAAATTAATATTAATAAAACTTAAACTATAATAATTAACATAATTAATATTTAATATATTTTAAATAAAATTAAACATATAAAACACGTATAAATAATTATTTCACGCAATTTGGTAAACACATACGTCATGCTGTACAACCAAAAAAAAAAAAAAAACTGGGGCGTTACAGACAATATATCACAAATCCAGACATTAGATGACGGTTCGCAAGTTGAAACAGTTTATTTTGCGATTTGCAAAATAACATCATAGTTCGGATGTTAAAACGGACTCATTATCTCTTATATTTATGAATTTAGATTAAACTATTGACTAACAAATTCTCAAAGCAAAATACGGTATTCATCATAATAGATTACAAACAAGATTAACTAGTTTGTAAATCAAAGAAGTTTCCAAATTTTATCAAAACTCATAAGAGGTCTGTATGATTAGATCAAATCGCAGAATAAATCAGTGTAATTATCCATCTAAATTACCTTTCTGTTGAGAATTTAATTTCTAAGTTACCCTTAATTCAAATGTTGCCCAAATAATTTTCTCACACATTATTGAATGATTCGACAAACTTACGAAATTCTATCGTGTACCATGTATAGGGTATGAAATATCTCAAGAATTAAAAGCTAATTAACCATGTAAAAATGAAGGAGTAAGGTATTACAAATTGAAACTCAAGACAAGCATTATTAATGTAGGTGTTGGGTTAACTTCAAGCGGTGGTCGACGTGCATTAATGTTGTTAATTAGTTTCAGAAAACCTTTGTGACTCCTAACAACTCTGGTTGCAACGTCATTAATGTCCTAATGTTCAACAGTCTTGACTCTTGACCACACTAATAATAAGTAATAACGCATATATTGGTATTTGGTGCATTCAGTTTACCGGCCTCCCTCCTCCATTATTCATGCTCTAATTAGTCACACCTCTTAATTATGGAAAATAAAAGATTAATAATATATAACTCCTCTACGTTTAATGCCGCCATTCAAACTCTTCAAAATTATATATGGTAAACAAATTAATTGATTACCAAATACTCAATATTGAATAGTGTATTGAGCAAGTATTATAAGTTATAACTAAATGAATTTTATCACATACATAAATGAAAATTTAGCTTTTCCGCATACCTTAGCCTTAATGAGCTGATCGAGTCGAACCCAAAATAATATTTTTTAGTTTTTCATGTTTTCTCCCTTAATTTCAAGTATTATAAAGATTACTAATCTAATTACTCTATTCACAAGATGGGGTTTGAGGAATTGAATGTCTCGTTTCACTCATGACAGTAATGACCCCTATAGAATTTAATTCTAAATCGTTAAACTATATGGTCCACCAAAGTAAAACGGGAGAAAGATAAATCTAACCCATTAGATTGCTTCCTAAAACATTAATACATGATCTTCCTCTAGCCACCTAATTTCTATCTCAAACCCTATGAAGAAACTCTTATAAATTTCCAATCTTGGTGGGATACGGATACAATTCTGTTCAAATGTTGTTGGACGAAACATTACATCATTTAACACCTTTTTCCCTCACACAAACACATACCTCATAACTTCCAACACCTAAACTTAGAACCCTAAACCATGCAGAAACCAATCCTCGAACCACTGATCATCATCCTGCTTCTCTCATTAGCCACTCTCTGCCACTCTCTCCCTCTCTCCACCACCTCGAGATGGATCATCGACGATCACAACCGAGCCCGGGTCAAGCTCACCTGCGTCAACTGGGCAGCCCACCTCGAGCCAATGCTAGCCGAGGGCCTCGACAAGAGACCTCTTAGCGACGTCGTAAAGCATGTCAAGCAGATGGGGTTCAACTGCGTGAGGCTGACATGGGCAACGCACATGTTCACGCGGTATGCGAATCGGACCGTGCTTCAATCTTTTCGGGGGCTCGGCCTTGAAGATGCTGTGAAGGGGTTAGGCCAGAACAATCGGGGGTTGATGAATATGAGGGTTGTTGATGCGCAGAGGGCGGTGATTGAAGAGCTTGGGAGAAATGGGGTGATGGTGGTGCTCGATAACCATGTTAGCCGGCCGGCATGGTGCTGCGGCGACGACGATGGCAATGGGTTTTTCGGGGATAGGGATTTTGATGCAGAGGAGTGGTTGCGAGGTTTGGGTATGGTGGCGAGGCGTTATAGAGATACACCTATGGTATTTTTCACTACTATATACTTTCACATAATTTATGCTTTTTTGACGTCTCAAACCAATATTTAGGTACTATAGTTTGATTTACGAATATAAAAGATTGCATGATAATTGGTGACATGAAAACTATGTGCGGCTAGACAAACCTGATCTGTTTTAAATTTATCTTTCATCTCATATTTTATTCATATATACGTGTCTAATATATTAATATAAACCATCGAAATTAAAAGAGATAAATAATTATAATATAAAAAAGTTAAAAAAAATCTCTCTTCTAGTAGAGAAATAATTATAATAATAAGAAGATTTTAAAAGACCCCTATCTTCTAAGGCCGGATAGATATGATCATATGGTAAGATAAATAAAATTTAATGTCATCTCCTTGTTGTGTTATGCGAAATAAATGCTAAGTCCTTTTACATCTACATTGCTTATAAGATTGGATAATTATATTTTGTACCATTTTTATACAATCTGGTTATTATGATTTTTGAAAATTATCAATGATCCATTCCACGAGGCTTTAGGTGTATTAATGAGTGAACTGATCCATTCTTATGGTCGATGGTATATTCGTATCCATATATCATAGCACTGCCACGAATATTAGGCCTTTTCGCATCTGCGATACAACTAATTATCTAACTTCCCCCCGCCCAACGTAGGTTGTGGGCATGAGCCTCCGCAACGAGCTCCGCGGCCCGCTCCAGAACATAACAACATGGTACAATTACATCCAGAAAGGAGCCACCGCAGTCCACGAAGCCAACCCCAACCTCCTCGTAATCGTTTCTGGCCTGCACTACGACCTCAGCTTCACCTTCCTAAACGAGAAGCCACTAAGCTTAAACTTCAAGAACAAACTGGTGTACGAAGTCCATCGCTACGCCTTCACTGCGGGCCAGACAAAACTGTGGCTGAACAAGCCCTTTACCGAAGCCTGTGAAGGGACAATACAAGGGATACAGAAACAAGCAGGGTTCTTGACTGAGGGCGAAAACGTTGCTCCTTTATTCGTGAGTGAGTTTGGAATCAAGCAGGTTGATGGGAACAGGGAAGAAAGCCTGTTCTTGGGCTGCTTTTTGGGCTATTTGGCGGAAATGGACCTGGATTGGGGAGTCTGGGCTTTGCAGGGGAGTTATTATGTTAGGGATGGAGTTCATGGGCTTGGTGAAACCTATGGGATGCTCAATTCTGATTGGTCTTCCGTTAGGAATCCCGATTTCTTGAGGAAGCTTCAGCTTGTTCAACAGAAAATTCGAGGTAACATTATTTGTTTATCGCTAAAAATGCAAAAGTTTGCATTTTGACAATTTAGTTAGGTGAGAATCCTATTTTGTAATTAAATTTTATTATTTTTTAAAAAATTTAAGAAATATAATGTTTTTTCGTTGGAAAATTAATTTGTTCTTGAAAAAGTTTACGGTTACGTCAACAACATGAATTAAGAAAAATATTGACTCCAAACTAAATTTCAAGTTGTGATATATCATATATGCATATGCAGATCCAAGGTCAGAAGGATCAACATACCACATATTATATCACCCATCAAGTGGGCGGTGCATTAAGGCGGAAGAATCCGAGGTTCACGCCACCGACTGCCGGAGTTTCAGCAGATGGAATTACAGCGGCAGTGGAGATCAAATCCGGCTGGCGGGCACTGAACTATGTCTAACAGCAGGCGGCGATGGGATTCCGGCGAGTCTTTCCGATGAGTGCAGCAGCACGCGGAGCCAGTGGGAATTAATTTCCAGCTCTAATTTCCAGGTGGCGAACAAAGATGGGAATGGAAAGTATTTGTGCTTGGAATGGAATCCTAATAATTCATCCACAATTTTTACTAAGAAATGCATTTGTTTGGAACGAGATGATGATGATGATGATAATGATATGATTTGCCAACAAAGCCCTCCAAATCAGTGGTTTAAGCTTATTTCAGCTAATGCTAGCTGATCGTGGGGATTTTGGTAAATTCCCTCTAATTGAGGGCTAAAATAGTAGAATCGGATAGAAATGAGGTGACATCGGTCTTAAATTGTAATTTTTTTATTTTTTTTTGGGATGTGGTTAATTAAAGAGCAAAGTGGGTTTTCACTTTTCACCTTATGAACAAGAAGTAGTGTAAAATGTCTCATGTCCGAACTTTTTGGGTACAGAGTTATTATTGATGTAAAGAATTATATATTTTAGTATTCAAACCCAACTCGGCCCATATAAATGTAAAAAGAAAAAAAAAAAAAGTTTTCACTACATAAAAAATAATAATTGTGGCATCATCTCACACTATACAAGTTACACTTTTTGCCTTTGGAATGCTAGTAGTTTATACGAAGAATTTTAATGTAAACCCAATTTGATCGAATTCAAATTAATTATATGATATAAGTGTATTGTGTTGGTTATTTAAAAAGTTATTCTTCTTAAAATTTTCATTAGTCCTACCATAAATATAAACAGTAGCATGCCCTAGTAGAATTACGTACCTATAAAATACATCGAAAGTAAAAGATTTCTTTCAGTAGGGATGTAATATGTAAAACCTACGAAAAGACCTAACTTCTAAAGTATGATAAACTGTTGCATTAATTTAATTTTATTTCATATTATTTTGTTATACTTTGGAATGCAATGTAGGCCATAATATGCATTTGCACTAAATGATTGAATTATATTACCTATATATAGTCCAATTTCCTGTTATTTTTCCTACTTCATCTTCTATTTTATTCATACCGCTCTCATTATTACATTGAATGCCCTGGAATCATTTCATAACTTTCACTTAGCTTGCACGGCATTATTCCACAGGTTTTTGACACCTAACTTACTAATTTTCCTTTAAACATGCATAAAATAATTGTACATTTCAAGTTTTAATAATTTTTCAACTCGTAAGCATTAAATGATTAAATGATCGGCCCTGTACCTAGTTTTATTTTAGCTTTTTTTCTTGCTAGGTAAGAATTATTTAACCGGTCTTCTTCTGAACCCCAAAGACGAATAATTAATTTGACTCTTCCTTTTGGGGGTAAAAGTAGGATTGTCGATGGGTCGGATTTAATCCTAATTTTGATATATTCTTCCAATAAAAATATTTAATAGATCATATTCAACTATAAATATATATTCGTTACCTGAAATACATGAATCGAATATGGAATTAAGTAATTTGATCGGTTAAGAATCCAAATCCAATTTTATATATAATATTTAATTTATTATTACTAGTATATAATATTAAGTAAAATGATTAAAATTAAATTTTTTACATATTTATCAGTTTAAACAATAATAAAATTTGAATTGTTTATTCTAAAAGTATATATTTTCCTTTATTAATAAGTTTAAAATTTTTAAATAAATATAAACAAAACCGTCAAATAATTCATTAAATAATAATTATTTATTAAATATTATGTAATTATATTAATTTGTTTATATTAAACTTGTTGTTTAAAATTTTTAATTTTATTGTTAATCTGATCGGATCTTTTATCGGATTTTGGTCCGACCCGATTATGTATAAGATTCGGATCCGATTATCCAATTTTCTTATTGAATTCGGATCCAAAATCTCATGATTCAGCCCGAATCCAACCCGTGTTGACAGCCCTAGGTAAAAGTAATCATTCAATTTCATTAGTATGGAATTAGGAAGATAATTTGACTGCTCTTCTCTCTTTCATGACTTGATGGGGATTTACCTCTACCCTTGTCACAGTCTAAAAGTATATAATATGAATTCAATATAATACAAATATCACGATCACCATATAATCTTTTATGATATTTTAGAAGTAAATTAAACCTTTGTTTCAAAAAAAAAAAAAAAAAAAGTAAATTAAACCTGCATTGTAGCTAAATACTCTGCTTATAGTGGAAGCATGCGGAATTGTAGAACTTACTGGGCCAAATATATGTAAATATTTTTGTTTTATATTAATTTTAGCCTTTAGGTGTTTATATTTGATAGGAGTTTAGATTTTCTTTAATTCTTTGTATATATCTCGGTTGTAAGAAGGCAGAAAACATTAATTATCTTATCGGGCCAAAGATTTCGGGAGAGATCGTGAAGAATATGAGCAAATATAAGTAAAATTTATTCCCAAATTCTTCTTTAGTTCTTTTCAAGACTTGCAAAATTATAATTAATTGATAAAGGATAACCGAGTTAAAATGGATGTCATAAAAATTAATTTTTTTTATGTGAAATTGAATAAATTACTACCAATTATATCCATACGAAAATTTTGATTATTTCATGGATAAAATTGTACAACAAAGACAATCCATATCTGATCATCTATACGAAATCTTAATTATTTTGGATAAAATTGTATAACAAAGATTATCCTGTATGTGATCGAGTCCAGATGGATAATCCAGGGAATTCTGAGTTATCATGTCAAAGATTTCAACAAACACCATGGATTTCATAACAGCTTATCGGGTTGTGCTCGCCCTTATATATACTCAACATCGCACAAGTTCCAAGCACAACACTCCAGCACCAAAACAACACGGAAGTAACAATGGCGAACAAAGCAATTTTCCTGTTTCTCTTCCTCCAACTTCTCACATTCTGCACTTCATTCCCCCTGTCGACGAATTCCAGGTGGATCGTCGACGATGCCACCGGCAACCGAGTGAAACTGGCCTGCGCAAACTGGCCTTCACACTTAGAGCCCATGGTTCCCGAAGGGCTCGACAAGAAGCCCATAAGCTACATAGCAAAGGAAGTCGTTGCAAACGGCTTCAACTGCATCAGGTTTACATGGGCCACGCATATGTTCACCAGGCCTGGTTTCGGACGCCTGACGGTTTCACAGTCCCTGGATCGGTATTCGCTGAGCGACGCGAAGGCTGGAATCGCCAAGAATAATCCCCGGTTTTTGAACATGAGGTTGGTGGAAGCTCACCAGGCGGTGGTGGATGAGCTTGGCAGGCATAAAGTGATGGTGGTGCTCGATAATCAGGTCAGCAGGCCTAGTTGGTGTTGTGGGAATTACGACGGAAATGGCTTCTTCGGGGATGCGGATTTCGACCCAAATGAGTGGTTGGCTGGAGTGGCGGCGGTGGCGAGGACGTATAGGGGACATCCTGCGGTGAGGCCATTGGTTTAATAATCTTGAATGCATGCTTAATTTCATTAAATTTGTTGATTTGGTCTTTTTTGTTCAGTAAAACAGGTTTATAATGACTGGAATTAGTACTTATGATCGAGTCATGTACATAAGTTTTTGCTTGAATTTGAATCATATCATGACATTTTGGATACATGATACAGGTCGTGGGAATGAGCACGAGAAACGAGTTAAGAGGTCCCCGTCAAAACCTACCCGACTGGTACAAATACGTCCAGTTAGGCGCCAACGCCATTCACAGAGAAAACCCTGATTTACTCGTTGTTATTTCGGGCATGGCTACCGACACGAAGCTCAATTTCCTGAAAGATAAGCCATTAGAAGTAAACTTCAACAACAAAATAGTTTACGAAGCCCATTGGTACTCTTTCGGTTACCCAACAGACTCGTGGGTAAACAAAACAAACGAATTATGTGCGAACGTGACAAAAGGGTCACGAGATAATTTTCTTTTCCTGACGACGGGCAACAATTCATTCCCACTCTTCCTCAGCGAATTCGGCATAGATCAGAACGGTTACGTTGTATCTGATAATAGGTATATCAGTTGCCTCTTGGCTTCCGCGGCGGAGTATGATATTGATTGGGCGTTGTGGGGTTTTCAAGGCAGCTATATTCTGAGGGAAGGCCACCCTAACGCTGAAGAAGAATACGGAGTTTTGGACATTAATTGGAGTCGTCGGAGAAATCCTGCTTTCTTGGGAAGATTGAATATTTTAAGACAAATCAATCAAGGTAACATTCTCGTGTTTTAGTTATCTATGCGTTTCATGTCTTGTTTCACTTATTAATGTATGTTTGATGCAGATTTTAAGTCGAAACGCCCGACCTACTACAAGATTTTCCATCCTCTAAGTGGCAAATGTGTGCAAACGATCAAGAACAAGGTCGTTCTATCAAACTGCAAAGATGCAAGCCATTGGGAGCAACACCAAGACGGTGGCCCGATCAAGTTGGTCGGGAGCCCACAGTGCGTCGGGGTGGCCGGAGATGGCAGTGCCGCTCGTGTTTCGAATGATTGTTCCAGCAGTGGGAGCCAATGGAAATATGTATCAAGTTCTGGACTTCATCTAGCTGCCCAAGATGCACAAGGGAAAAGCTTGTGCTTGGAAAAGAGTGCTTCTGGCGACACAATCGTGACCAAGAAATGCCTTTGTGTTGGAGACGATCTTGCTGATCTGCCTACTTGTCCTCATAACCCTCAAATACAATGGTTCAAGCTTGTTCCATCTAATGTGTAAAGGGGCAATTAGTGCTTTTGATTACTTATCTACATTTCGTTTAGGAGAATTTAGCAATTATTTTGTTTATTTATCTACGTTTTGATTAGGAGAATTGAACATTTATCGATGTTCCCGTACGTTTATCTACATTTCGATTAGGGAGAATTAAACAGCTAAATTGTGAATAAGCCATATTTAGTTGAGCAATAAAAGAATTAGATTCTTCTTATATGGTCCTGCCTTACAAAGTTTTCTTTTTTCATTAATGTGTATCTCAATTTTCTTAGTGTCTTCCTACGATTTTTTGGATAAAAGATTGCCAACTACAAACTAAAACAAACAACAAGAGCTTTCATCCATCTTTTATTAAATATAAATAGAGACTATTCTATATTTTATAATTTAATTACTACTATTTATCATAAATTTGCTAAAGTTTTGAAACAATCGGCCTAGTAATTCTATAACAACAAATAATTTATTTGATATTTTCTCATTGTATTGGTTCAAGTTGGAATTTAACGAAGAACCCTGCTTGGGTGTGTTGTTTGTTAACCAAAAAAAAAAAGGTTGGAATTTAACGATCCTCGGGAAAAAAAAAACAATTAATTATAAAGTACAGCCGAAAGAAAATTTGGCTACAGATCGAGATTGAAGTGGACTGCCAAAGGAGATTAGCTTCAATTGGTTAATTACTCTATGAAGCTCGGAAATGTATTGAGGAAAGTTATTATAGACTGATAGAGTCTTCTTCATATACGGTGAGAAGTAAATCAAATACGATGAATGAAAATGCGGAGTACTGCGTATAAATTTGCCAAGATGGTACATAATATTCATGAGGAGTGCTTTGGGATATCCCGTTGGAGGAGTTTTTGGAGGCCGGAGTGATTATGGTCTGGTTGGGAGTCTCTTGGACAAAAAGAAAGTTATTTTATGTGTGTTTATTAAATTTATTGGATTTAGCCTCATAATATTAGTTAAAATTAATAATTTAATTTAATATTAATTTTATTCCATACCATATTAATATTAATATGATAATACTACGCCGGTACGACCCCGGCCCCACAGCCCCACTATTTCAAGAATTTTGTAAAAATTACGTCAAAAAAACTTACAATTTCCCAGGAGTAAAAACTGAATTAATACTGAAGTTATTTCTTTTTCCACAACTCTTCACACCTTTCAGTATCAAACGCAGACGAGTTTGAAGGAGTCAAAAGGTTTCTATAGCTTGCAGGCACGACATAGAGCGAGAATATTGGAGAAGAAGAGTGCGAGAACGATGGCGAAAATTGAGATAATAGTGAAAGCAGAGGAATTGGTGGAGTCCGTCATGAAAGGGAACGACGCATCGCACGACGCTGCCCACGCTTTCAGGGTGCGAGACCTCGCGCTCTCTCTAGCTCGTGAAGAGGGTCTCTTCACTTCTCCTCGTTCCATGCTCATCGTACGCCAATTTCCCCACTTTAGTTTTTATATTTGAACTTCAATTTAGTGGCTTTTGTGTTTGTCTATGTGCGTTTAATTGAATTGAGGGGAATTGCTGATTGGGCTATGTATTTTTGCTGCTGCTTTGTGGAAGACACTGGGAAAAGGGTACTTTTTGATGTGTGATACAAAGTTTGTCATATGCTGGTGATCATTTCCTATTGAACTGCTGTTGTGAACAATTGCTTATATGCTGGTAGTTTACTATGTTAAATTGTTAATAGGTTTTGTTTTAGTTCACCTGCCTTGAGGATTCTTTTTTCTAGAGTAAAATTTCAAAATTAAGCACCATCTATACCACTGCTTTGCTGTTATGAACCACCCTAGTTATGGATGACTTCGAAAGTTAGTTACTTAGTTTGCTTATGCAAAGGGCATATTTTAATTGGTGTTATTTGATCATTCTGATAGATGTGGTAATTTGTTGTGTGCTTTGTTTAGAACGTGTCTGAGCAAACTAAGTAAGCTGAAATCTTGTGTTCTTACTCGTCAGGTGGAGTTAGCTGCACTTCTACACGACATAGGTAACATATCTTTGTTTCTTAAGTTTCAAAATGATTAAGGGGTGAAGAAACGTAATGCCTTACAAAATAAGCCCTTGTTTTCCTTTCTTTTCATCTGGTTGGCCTAAGTGCTTAACAAGGTGAAATGATGGTGTACATTCTCGTAGTTCACTTTGCTTTCTCGTTCTATTTTCCCGAATTATTCTTTTGCCTTTTAATGTAGTGTCTCAGTGTTTCGCTTGTTGCTATTGAGTCACTTTTTTCTGTTTCTTAAGGAGGTACTGATGATTTTCATTGTGTGATTTGTCGCAGGGGACTATAAATATATGAGGTTGGTCTTTTTTCATCTCAGCTGGCTCTTTCTGTTGCTACTCTCCCTATTTTAATTGTGTATTACTTTCTTAAATTGTGAAAAGCAACTTTGTATCTTGAAGGCACATTGTTTACTAAATCACAATAAATCTTGTTTCACTGTGGTAAAGCTTGCTGTTCTGTACACGCATGTCATAGATTACTCAAAATCAGATGCATTTTAGCAAATTGGTTATATTGTTGGTTAAAAATCAAAAGGCTAACTAAGCTGTATATTTGTTTCACCGTTTCTAGCTATACAGAAGAAACATTTATTTGAAGTTCCGAAGGATAGCAATCCTTCTCCACAATTCTCTTTTATGGCCGCCCATTAATCTTTTCCGTTTATAATATTGTGATATCTAGAGATCCATCTGACGGGAAGATTGTTGAGGACTTTCTGGTCAAGGAAGGAGTAGATGAAAGCATCAAGACGAGCATTTTAGGCATCATAAAGGGAATGGGTAGGCTTTCCAGAAGCACTTTTCTCATATTGTCACATGTAGGATATTCTACAATTTTACTATAATGTTGCCTTGTGTTTTGTGTGCACTTTTGCTGTTTACGTTTAACAGGTTTCAAAGAAGAAGTTGCGGGACTTTCGGGGAATGTTCAATATCCAGAATTTGGAGTGGTGCAAGATGCTGATCGTCTTGATGCAATTGGTGCCATCGGTAATAACTACGTGTACTTGTAAACTGTTGCAGTTTCATTGATTAAGATCCATGAAGTATGACAATTTCCATGATGAGTTTGTTTTCAGGAATCGCTCGTTGCTTTACATTTGGTGGAAACAGGAATTGCGTTCTCCATGACCCCAAAATAAAACCTCGATCAGATTTGTCCAAGGAAAAATACATGAATAAAGATGAGCAGACAACGGTGAACCATTTCCATGAGAAGCTTCTCAAGCTGAAGGAATTGATGAAAACCAAGGTCAACATTTAACCCTTCTCTTTAATTTCCATTTCTGGATGCACGTGCTAGATTAAACAACATATGTTACATTGTCATGAATATTTGATATTGATGCATAATCCAAAATTTAAAAGGCTGGTCAAAAAAGGGCTGAAAGAAGGCACAAATTCATGGAGGAGTTCCTGGAAGAATTCTATCAGGAATGGGATGGAAGGGCTTGAAGACACCTACTTTTCTGTAAGGACTTTTATGTGCTTGAGACAATAATTTATCTTCAGGATCTTTCTAATTCTAATATTTTCAAGAAATAAGTTCAGAATGTGGAAAATCTTGAACCTTTTGGTTCCAAAAACTCATTTCATATAATATTCTCTCATATTTTACTTAAATGCATTGATTTTTGTGAATGAAACAATCGGGCTAGAAAAATTACCGGCCTAATGTGTCTAAATAGTATCCGAACCTAAAAAAAGAAAAGAAGAAAGTTTAAATTTTGGACCAAAACAAAATAAGCTGATTAATGAAAGCAAATGTCACCTGAAAGCTGAAACTTTTCAAAATTTCTTTTGGCATTATCGAACCCAAGGCATATTTACTGACTTTTACAGTGTTTGAAGCACCCACCCTACCATTGCATTTATTGGGTAGGTTGGATAAAAATTCAAAGGATGATTAATGAATGGTTGTCGTTGTTTGAGCACATTCGTGCAATGTTGTAATAAATAAATATATTGAATTGATGCGTTACGATAGCTGCTGGTCACTGACTGACAGACTGCTACATCACATGATGCACTGCAATCAAACCTATACATACATACACAGAAATGTATATACACACTTCTCTTTCTGGGAATTGAAGTACACAGCTTTTCAGCTTGTTTATAGTGTTCACCACCAGCCACCCCATGTATTTGTGCAACAAAAGCACTTTTGATGGGAATGGACGATGTGGGATTTTGGTTTTACTTCATTCATCCCTCTACGCTCTAATTCAGTAAACATTTGTAACAAGTAACATTTTTTATGTGTGATGTTAGAGAAAATTTTGTTTCTTCTTATATGTATAGTGTTGTAATATTTATGTATCATGCATATGTTATTTTTTAGGTTAATTAGTGTTGATTCCTCATCCTCGGAATGAAAATTTTGTGTTTTTTAGTATAAAAGGGTTCCCTAGTCAAACTAAATGGATTGGTATAATAAAAGGTTTTCACTTTTTATGGACTTTTTAATTATTCCGAACATAACCCTTTTTTATCCAAACCAAGAAAAGGTTGAATTTTTCTCTTATTTTCCAGTTCTGATCTTTAGTTTCCCAACACCAGAAAAATTATGATGAAGCATTATTTATCATGAATAAATGAGAAATATTGAAATAAATTGAAGAAAATATGAAATAGATGGAGTTTTGATCTGGTGAGTTGTGTTCTAAAGCTCTCTTTGTTTTATAGTCGAGTCGAGAGTTAGCCTGGCATAATATTGAATGCTAAGTCATGATACCCTCAACCTGTATGTAACTAAATAAGTAATTTTATATTAATTAAATAAATTACAAAAGAAGTAATTATATATTAATAATAAATTTAATGTATACTTTTGGAAAGACAATCGGTCAAAACTCAAAAGTATAAGTAATTACCATTCATTATACGGTTATTTACCTGCGTGTCAACTCGGTCAAAGCGGGGAATTAGTAGAGTGGTAATAAGTATGTTTAAAACTTTAATAATGGGAGGAAAATAATATAAAGTTGCGGCCATGTTCTTTATATTTTTGTCAAACTCCACCGCTTTACTTTTTACCTTTTTTACTGCGACCCCCAAATACAGCACTTGGCTCCCTCCATTACACGCCAACCACAGTCACCATCTTCAACTCTTTCTCTCTCTCTCTGTGATTTCTCTCTTATAATAATATCTTCTCCGACCAAATCTCTTCACTCCTCACATTCACTATACTGGCTCTACCAACCATGGAAGCTTTCAGTTTACTGAAATACTGGCGCACAACCGGTGGCGGCGCTGCTGCCTCCACCGCCAATGCAGCCGCCGTCAGCAAGACCATCGTCACCGCTGCAAGTCCTTACTCCTCCGACGGCGAAGACGGGCCTTACTTTGACCTGGAGTTCGCCCTTCCGGACCAGGAAAGCGACGCCGACGAAATGCCGACGGCGAAACCAGAAGGGTATGACGGGAATGCCCCCAAAACGGAGACAGAGGATGAAACTGAAAGTGGGTCCTCCGACGAGGAGGAAGAAATATCAGTGCATGAAAACGACGACGATGAGGATGAAGAAGGAGAGCTGAAATTTGCTCTCGAAAGCAACGACTGTACCGACAAGAATGCGACGCTGTCTCCTTCGGATGAGCTGTTTTTTAAAGGGGATTTGGTCTCCATCGAGCCTTCAAGTATTTTGTTGAATGGTTCGGAAGAGAACTCCAAAATCCCTGTTTTTTTGATGAAATCGGCGACAAAGTTCCGGGTGCTTCTGCTTAAGCTCAAGAAATCGAAGGCCGGCAATGTAGATAATCCTGTAAAAGCGGAAAAATCTGAAAAAGACGAGAATGACGGCCAGGTTTCGGCGACTCCGAAGGTGGAGGAGAAGGAGATTAATCAGGGGAAAGTTAGCGGTAAGTTTTTTGCTGTGAAGTTTAAGGTTGACGGAGCCCCGATTGTGTCTCTGTTTACGAGGGATACGAGCTCGAAAGAGAACCATGGTGGCAGAGGGCTGAAACCTAATGTCGTTGAAGATTCGGATGAGAGAAAGGTGACCAAAGAAGTGGTCCAAAAGTACTTAAAGATGGTGAAACCTTTCTACATTCGTGTTTCTAAGCGCTACGCTGAGAAGCTCAAGTTCTCCGGCCACTTAAGCTTCCCCGGCGGAGGCTCCAAGGGCGGCTGCGCAGCCGGGCCGGCGCCATCGCCGCCGTATGCCGCGGCGGAGAAAGCGGGAGAGGTTTTGGCAGAAGCGGTGCCGAGGAATGTGAAGAGTCACCAAAAACAAGGTAAAAATCTGCAGGCAGGGCTGAAAGTAGTGAGGAAACACCTGGGCAAAAGCCGCTCAGCATCGATGGCAGCGGAGGCGCCGCCGCCGCCCAACACCACCTCAAACCGCCGTGACGACTCCCTTCTGCAGCTGCAGGACGGGATTCAGGGCGCCATTCTACACTGCAAGAGATCATTCAACGCCTCCAGGGGTAATTCCTTTTCCCCTTCCAATACATTTTCTTGAATTCACCAAGATCCTTTCCATTTCATTACTAAAACGTTCAATTATCATCAAGATCAAAACTTGAATTAGGTTTCATTAAAATTTCCAGATTCAGAATCATCTTCGATTCTGTGCCGCTCCGTGAGTGATCCATCCTACACCTACGATCAATCTGCGATGAAATCAAAGCCCTCCTCTGCTCCATCATCATCTTCATTTTCCGGGGAAGCTAAAGAGTCTAAAGGCTTAGCCATTTAGATATAATATTATTGTAAATAAATATATATATATATAATTAGATGAATAAATAAAATTAGAAATAGTGTAGGTCAAAGTGCTAGAAGTTAGGGAGGGAAGAAAAAGCACTTAGGTTTATGGTCTTTTTTCAGTTTGCTTTGATTTGAGTGCTTCAATTCAAGCATGGCAATGACTGAGGAATGAGTAATGTATTATTACTTGCGCTTTTGTTTTTTGTAAAGTGGTAACCTTCTCCCCAAAATATATATATATATATTTGTATTTCCGTAGCTACGACTTTACTCGGCCTTCCAGCTTTAAGCCCATATTCAAGAATTTAATAATATTGTACTATAAGATAAGAATTGAATATGAGAACTATAGTTATGTTATGCCCTAGTATTGAATTTATCGTTGTGTTAAATTCCTATTATTGTACCTGCGCGCACTACACATGGTGTAGGTGGTGCAGTAGCTTGTCTTAGAAATTATTTGTATTGAATTGGTATGTGTTGATAAAGTTCAATAATTTCTTACTGAGATTAGGAGAAGTGAGAAAGTTATCCTCATTTTTGAATTATTGGCACTGACAAAGAGTCAGATATTTAACTTTGGAGGGCTCAAGTTAAGCAATAAAATATACTTCTCTTTACTTCTTCGAGTTTTGAGAGAGACCAAATATGGAGATAATTCTTTAATCTAATAGCTTAACTCTAAATTTTATATGAGAGATTTAATGTCAAAGGTAATTAGTTCAAGTGGTTAAGGTTTTTTTTTTTCATAACAATATTTTTGCTCGAATCCTTTTGGCTACAGTTTGTGGCATTTGTAAAAAGCCCGCACTACTAATAGTTCGAACATGATTCCAACATTCTATAATCCCGAAAGATTAGTGGTATGCTCTAATCTCGATGATGGATCGGTCATCCTTACTCCTATATTTTTTTTGTTAAAAAAAAAAAAGAAAAAGAAATATTAGGAATTTTGTATGCAAATAGGGAAATCAATGATTAATTGTTTGTTGAGAATTGAGATGAGACAATATGAAGGTCTTGGGTAGGCGGAGTTAAAAACATCAGCGTACAACATCGTCATATCTGTTGTCTTAAATTCTTTAAGGCTGTGAAAATCAAAGATAAAAGAAGTTGTAGGCTGGGAAATAGCTAGATTTGTGTTTATTGGGGTAGGGTTGGTGGGGAAAAGTAGAGACACAAACTTAAACAGTGGTAAAATTTATAGCTTTAGCTGCTCTTTCCCACTTTCTTTTTCAGAATAAAATAAGTTTTCTTGGAATAAAAAGAGGTCATAAGACAATAAAGTAGTATTGTGGGCTGAATAGATGCTAGATTGAGATATCATTCAGGGGTTGGATAACTCGGAGGGATTCTTGCTCTACTTGTTTAATTAAGTTCATTTATTGCTAATCAATTATTAAATTTATTGTCTTAGGTGTCTGTCAGGCCAATTGTTTAATCACATGAGATATTGGGTAATTTTAATTAAATTAATGATGATTTCTCATCGTAACCTACCAATTTATAAGGGTAGGTGTTTACCACTTAGATCATTTGTTCGTCTTATACTTATGGGATATAATTTGTTGAGTTTGTTGGAACTAAAATTGTTTGCTTCCCATCACATGACTAATTATTCTCTTAGAAACATTATCTTGCACTACAAAACTTTGATCAATCTATCATGGGTCACTAAAAATGTTTATATTAAAAGAAGCGGGAATGTGTTCACAGTTGCTCTTGCAAATTGGATTATGAGATTCAGGAAGGTGTCATTTTAACAAGTTGAACTCCTACTTGAAGAGGATGGTTAAATACTTATTGATCGAGCGTGAATAATTACTTCCAACCAAATAAACCGGAGTAAGTAAATGATTTTAGTGGATTCCTATGACAAAAACAGAGCATAAAATTAAACAAATGGGTATCTAAGCATATCCCCTGTTTTGTGATTAGCATCACATTTTGATCATGTCAGTCTCATGGCTAATTAGCTTTACAATTACGGGGATTCGAGCAGGTCATTGTAGATGATGATGTTGATTTTGATGGGAGAATGAAGAAAGAGAGAATATAAAACCAAACGCAGTCCATAATGGTGGGTGATGGGATTCAGTTTGTCTCCTGTGTTTGGTTTACCCTCTTCAAAAGCAATCAGCTTTTTTCACTTAGCCATCACATTTGCCAATCCCACCTCTGACCATTACCTTTTATCAGTCCCATTCTCTCAACATTACATATCCCCCAATTTTAGGGTTTTTTCAGATCGTCAAATTTGGGATAACACTTACACAACCAACTATATATCATTAATGATTCTTCTAAATAATAATAATTGAGTAATAATATTCAAATGTGTATGAACTTTTTTGGATCAAACTAATATAAGGACTGATCTAAACCCATATGATTGGTTGAATTCGATGAGATCATACCCGGCCCATTGAATAGAAATTCACGCAATGGTGCTTGGATTAAGGACAACCATGCACACAGACAAGATCAAGATTGAGCCAAGTCTATTAAACAAAATGATTTAAATAACAATTATTTATTTGAAACACTACTATTTTCGATAGGTCTTTACTTATATTTCTTTCCATTATTAATGAGATTGAGATGACCTGAGCTTGGAACCGTATAAGGAAGGTGATGGTGTTCAAATTCGGTTTTGTACAGAACAACAGACGTGGACGCCCAATCACCCAAGATATTTGTTGATGTCTAACAAGACTCTGAACCCTCCTAAGCTGTAGGAAGCAAACGTAAGTTCAAAGATCAAAACGGGAGAATATGGGGGTTGAACTTGCTTTGACACTCAGATACTCAATTCAGATGGCTAGGTCGAACAGGGTCGCAAGTGATAAACATTTTTATTCCTAAACAGTTGAATAAAAATATAAAATTATTTCATCCTCAGTAAAGAGGATTGTTTTTAAGCAGATGATGGATATTTCTGTCTAGGGAGAAAAAACAATGCTCTTTATTGACTCGTTCTAGTAAACTCTGTCTCCAATCCAGCCTAGTCCAATTATTTATCTTCTACAAACTTTCCGATGCCATTTGCGCTAAAATAATCGAGGGCCATGTGAAAATGATTAGCATGTAATTCTTAATTTGGTCACGGACCTTCATTTAAACTCGCTGCAAACAGTTATATTTGTGATGGAATAACTTAATCTTGTCCATTTCAAGATTTTCTTTAAAGTGGTGGATCTCTTGTTGTGTACATATATATATATATATTAGGAACAATTGAGAAATTGATACTTGTTTCCAGTGAAACCAATGCTTGTATATATTCATGTTGCATTAGTTGAATGGTCATTATAGTACGTAGGAGATGGCTACAGTAATTGTTTGAGGACACAATTTTCCTTGCTTATTAAATGCAGAAGTAATGCCGGTAGGGTTAGGTTTTGCTGTGAAACCTTTATTGAAGTGGTGGTACACTACCAGTTCCAGATCCATAAATCTAAATCTATATTATTCTTCATACTGTCGGTATTCGCGACTATGTTAGAATATAAAAACAGTCTCATAATTTGATGAGTATAACGAAAAAATTGAATCTATAAGCATACTTGAATTCTCTAATTTATATAGAAATCGATCGATGCGACTTATGTGATCGATTATGCGACTTATGTTATATATGCAATAAACTTTAATGTATATATGCTTTATTGCTGTAGGTCGTGCGCACATCTGAGACTCTCAAGACTCAATACACGAAGGAAATTTTACTTTATAGATACATTTGCATGCACTTTCAAATGTATAGTACTGAAGAGAAATTCTAAAAATTAAAGTGGGTAAAAAGAAAACGACAATATATAAAGTGATCAAGTAAAAGTTTTCACCAAACTATATATTACATTTACATGGGTTAAGTATCACGGAAGGTGTAAAAATGAGGAGATATCGCATCTATGCTTTGCGGATGATCTCATGGTGTCCCCCAAAGAAAAAAGAGAGACTTCTTTCATAATCCAGACGGAATGTTGGGGATGTCTAATCCTTTTGCCGCCGCAAGGCTGGCTAATCGTACGCAGCAGGCTCGAAGACCCCTGGTTCTGGAAGGTCGGCTACTCGAAGCGGAGAAGCAAGAGCTACTTCTACGCAGGCATCAGGAAAGGTATTTACCTTTGGAAAGTCACTCCATACCTTAGACGGTCTAGATTTCCCTTCCTTTAGCTACTCAGATGTTTCAGTTCGCTAAGTTTGAAAAGTCCAAAGAGCGCTAAAGGATAGGATCCCCAATTCATTTTTTCCCGCGCTAGTGCATGTGTACTTTCTTAGCCACTTTCCAATGGAAAGGGCATAGATAAATGCTATTAGACTCGAATAACTTATTTGGTGAGAATCTCCCAATAGAATTTGTTCTCCGGAGAAAGGGCCAATACCAGAAAGAACTGAAAACATTTTTTCACCCAACAATTTTTGGTAGGGTTTGTACTCAACCTTTAAAATTTAAAGCTTCAATGTTTAACATTTGAAATCTTATTTAATTAAGTGCTTAATTTTAAATTCAATAAAATATCTCTAGCCAAGATACCACACGTGTTATTTTTTTAAAGAATTATAAATTCAAGATTACAATGGATTTTAAAATTGGACAATTAATTGAATAAAATTTAAAGGTTTGATAGTAAAGTACAATATTGAAATATATTACATTTATAAAAACAAATTGTTTTTTAGGCATGCCGTAGAATGTTCAAGCTGGCAGCACCAGCACCATACTCATGAACTTTGGTATCAATCTCAAATCGTTTCAGAAATTGAAGATATACAGTGGAATATAATCTTCAATGATATTGATACCCAACCCAAATCATAATATTAATTAATTAATTATCAATAACATATGCCCCTTTATATTGTCACTTTTTTTTTTTTCTGAATTTTGAGGACATGCACTTGGTCTTGGAAGAAATATATATGGGGGCACCTTTTCCGATGTTGATCACTTTCTTGTGCTCCCTATATTTTTTCTTGTCCTTTTATGGAAAAGGGTAATTAAAATTTAAAGGATAATGTGTGCACACCAACATAGATTCAGTACATTGAATTTAAATTGTTTTATTAAATTAATATTCACATTGTTATGATTTTTATATTACGGTCGAGTTGACGAAATTATATATATATTTTCCCTTCATATAATATAAGTTACACTTACATATATCACTGTTACTGTTGAGGGGAATTCACTAGAGTTGGATTAATGATTAATATTGAGTATACTGTATTATGCAAGCACGAAAACTTCTAAAAGCATCATTTTATAATATTGTATTGAATATTGTGTTCAACAATCCTCATGTAAGGAATTTTGGAAAAATTCATTTTGCCTTGTTCGTGTCGTATCGTGTCATATTCTTATCGCTACATCATAGATTATGATTTATGTCGTGCGTCAAACAGTAAATAAATTAGACCCAAAATGAAAATAGGAAAAATAACTATTGGGCCTGGTAACAAAGTTTTGCATAAGAAAAATTCTAATCTTCCTCATCCCGGTCCAATACAATGGCCCATTTTCTTCAATTTTCATGCTATTTTGCGACCCGTGTATATATATATATTTTTTTTTAAATCGCAAACCTTTCATTCTCAAGAAAATGTATAGTCTGAAGTCTCTTCAACTAAACACAATATCAAAGGTAGAATAGAATTAAATACCGTTGAGATTTGACAATCCTTAAATACAGTTGACAATCCTTGTGCCAAATTGTCATGTTGATTATCAGTTCATATTTTAATAGGCACATGTAAAGTGATACTTTAAAACAATATGGTATTATATAGATCCAATGCTAAACACATAATAAATTTTAAGAAAAAATTTGTGCTAGCTGTTATTGTTTACATCCTCTATTTATTTGTATTGGTTGAGTGTATAACACTCGTTATGGTATAAATTTTAATGTAATAAATATAAAACACTTAACTGCTCATTAAAGTAGATTTTATGTATAGATTTCGAGTAAAATTATTGATATAGCGGAGAGTCTAAAACAATCAGAAGTATTTATGAAATCTGTACTTACAAGTTACAACTATACAACACCCAATCAACTTCATTCCTATGATATGATGTGAACTTTACAAAAATGATTTCTCTAAACATTAATTTCAAATTAGAACAACTCAAGTCACGAAGAAACTCGCCTCCTGCAATTCATGTCTTGAATGATCTGACCACTTACATTAACATTCATGGTGCAGTTCATTTTGGCAACAACACTTCTCTTAAAGACATTCATAATATTAACTTTTCCACTAATCCTCGTATAGGTACAAAGTGGGAAAATCCCATCACTTAAATCACTATTAAATTGCCCATTAATTTCCAGAATCTTATCCACCATAACATCAACGGAAACATTCATCCACTTAGTCCGTCGCGCCATGACCCGACCCGTTGGCGTGCTGCCACCACCCACGAGAGAACCATTGTAGTACACATTCGTCGTGGTTCGGTCGAACCTGTACGACGCCACATTGGGGTTCTTGACGGAGAGTTCAGCCAAGAGGGTCAAATTGATTCCTCGGGGAATCTCCGTGTTGCTGCTGAGTGAATCCAGGCCGTTGATCTCGACGGAGTTCATCTTGACCACGGGATCCTTGATGTGGCCGATGGTGAAGGCAAGTGTTAGAATGATCGTGAAGAGAATCAGGAGTACGGCGGCGGCGCAGCCGCAGTATTTGATGCATTTGTGGTCGGATTGAGTTAGAGATTCCGCCGGAGAGGGGTTGGGTTTTTGATCAATGTCAATATGATGGGCGGCGGCGCGTGGGGCGAGTGGCTTCTCTTGCTCTTTCTTGTCATCCATGGATGGTTTTGGAATGGGAATTTAACTTTATAGGAATGTAAATGGGCATCATATTGTATATGGTTAAATTCAATCTTGATTAAGACATCAACTTCTCGTGCACGCGTTTTCCATCGGTTTGAATGTTGACTTGATCTTGTTTTGGAATGACATTGCAGGCTTGCAGGTTAACGTACAAAATGGGGTATTGAAAATCTTGGAAAATTCCCCACTATTTTTCAATATAATTATTAACTTTTAAGATAAGTTGAAAATGATTGAGAAATAATATAAGAAGACTATAAAGGAAAACATAGAGAAATTTATGAGTGGAGAAATTGCCAAAAAAAATTGGAAAATTTTGGAGAGGGAGGAGACTTGCTAAGTCCGTCGATCATGTGTATGCATCACACACTTCCTATGACGCACACACTTATAAAAATATTATTTTGTCAGGTTGTATTGTATCGAATATTTATGTTGGATATCATGTCTGACTCTCCTTACGTGAAAAATTTAAGAAATTTTTTTTATATCATCGTATCCATAGTTATGTAAATTATGTTTGTATTTGTACCTCATAACACACTTCTCTTGTATAGTTCAAAGACTCCAAACCAAGTCGATGGATTTCTGGAATTTGTGAAGGAATGATGAATTTCCAATGACAATAGCGATTGCACGTTGGAATATTGACCTTGATTAAGATGGATTAATGCTAAATGGAGAAATTGGTTAAGGAACGATCGAGATGGATTGTCTAGGATCTAGATTAACAACGTTGGCTCGTTTATTGTTGAGTTTTTTATAATTACAATCCGTATTTGATTGGATCAATTATCAATATACCATATAGCAGTGTATGTAGCAATTCAGACTTATGCTAATTTAACTATAAATTTTATGTTTGAAGATCTACAAACTCAATCCTGATAATTTCTTGAAACTACAAATTACCAAATTTTGTTAGGGTTCATGCAATTTATGAATAAAATTAGTGGCCAATTTACCCCAATTAAAAAAAGTCAAGAACCAAAATATTCAAAAATTCAAGGGTAAATTAAATTTCCAAACAATTTTAAAATTTCAGAATGAATGTTTTATTTTTTATAAATTATTGAATTGGCCGTACGTAAAATGATCAGATTGTTCACGAATTCACTTAAACCTAATGTAATTGATTAATTTTTGCTTTTTTATCCTTTTTATTATCATATTATGATATAATTATCTAGTTATAGATTCCGTTTCTTTTATTTACTACAATAAAGGCAAGTTTACTTTGCTGAGCCTACAGGGGTTGGTCAAGTGGTTTGAGGGTTGATTCTCGAAGGCAAAGACCCGGGTTCAAATCCCTCTGGCCACTTGAGGTACGTGTGTTTAATAAAATAAAATAAAAAAAAGTTTACTTTGCTTGAATAAGGGGGTTAGTTATATAATCCCCTAATTCTCACTTTACTATGATAGAAATAATTTTCTCCATAAAACGGGAGCCCCCGAATTCAGCTTGGAAATGCAAGCTTATATACAAACTCTTTCATGTTGTTAAATAGCTCATGGGATGAGTTTGAGTGAATTGACAATTTTGTCCAAGCACTCTAAAACCTTTGGCAGCCACATTGGGCCCGGTGAGTTCACCAACACAGAGGGCATGCTTGGAATTTTACCGACAATATTAAGTAATTATTAAATATGCAAAGTAAAAAGTTGGATAATATTAGGTATACAAGGAAGACTTTAATTATCAAAGTAAAAGGGAAGAAGTGGTAATTTAACCATCAATTTTACTATTCATAAACAATAATTGATATATTACCAACTAGCACAGTAAGCTCACCTTAAGATATTTAGTAAAAAGAAAAAAAGAAAGAACACGACGCCATAATCTTGATGTACTAAATAGAAGTCAAAGTAAAATTAAAAAATATTGCATAAAAATTATTCATCCAAATTAAGTTTTTATTCGTCAACAAATACCTTTCTTTCTAAAAAGAAATGACAAAATTCCGGTCTCGATAGTCCAAACCATGTATGCGAGGATGCAGGAATGAGGAAACTTAACTACAAGATACAAAAGGAGACTTTTCTCTACCATCCCAATTGTAATTTTCACAAAATATAATTCGTCAATTTTGTAATGTTAAATTGCAGATACCCCAAAAGAACCAAAACAAAATAATAAATATATTTTTTTTTTTTGGTGAGAAAAACAAAATAATAAATATAAAATTTGAAAAAGGCACAAAAAAACAAAGTATGAGAAATATATATAATAGGTGATTGAAATTGAAAGGCCATGTACCACTTGTGACAATTGTGACTTTCCTAATAGATCATTTTCTTCGTGACTTGCAGGTCTTGCCGTGTTAGTTCACTGCGTACAACCTTGGAATATACAGTTCGTTATCTTGTTAGCTTCGCCGCTATTGCAGTTAACTTTCGTGACAAAATAACAAATCCGAAGACCAAACCCGACCCCGACCCCGATGGAACATCGCTCCGTCACTAATACTTGAGCCGTCGTGTTTTAGCTAATAGAGCAAAGTAGCGTCTTCCTCAGTCATGAAGAGCCGGGAGTTCATGATGTTATTATGTTTAATTAGAGACGACATGTCGCAGTGAAAATCTTTAATTATACGATTTTTCAAGGTGAAGCCGAATATTAAAAGAAAAAAAAAATCAAATTCTTAGTAATCTCTCTTCTTGAACTAATGCAGGTCTTATGCCTTCAATAATTTAATTGGTAACAGTTAGTTTTCTTGTTAGCTTAGACGCAATTGCAGATCTGCAAGTATTAATTTCCTGACAACCAACAATATTATATACAGTGAGTTACATTTAGACCAACAATATTATATAGAGTGAGTTACATTTAGATCACAAATGAGTTTTTAAATAACAAAACATCCCCATATTTAGATTAAATAAAATGGGATAACAAAATAAATTTTAAAATTACAAATGACCCCTTCTCCATTAGAATTTATAATAATTTCGTCCAAAATTTTAATCTAAATGAGTTTTTAAAACACAGAACACTCCCAAAAATGAGTTTTTTACATCTAGATATCAAATGAATACAATAGTTTTAAAATTTCTTTTTAATGAAAAGGGGGTCGTTTGTAATTTTAAAATTTATTTGGGTGTCCAATGTTAATCTATATCTATATAAAAGTGCGAGTTGAGATTTTTGGTTTCTTGAAACTTTGTGATCGCCCGAAATATCCTTATTGTAACACTTTCAATAAATTCAATTAAGGATAATTTTGTAAATTACAAATTTGATACATAATTATTCTTTCAAGATATTTTATTCTAATCAAACTCACAATTATCTCTATTTAATTCTAATCAAAATATAATTGTATAAGTCTTTCCCTAATTATAAAACACTACATAATTATAATCCTATAAGCTTTTGAATAAAATAAACATAATATTATTCTAATCATGAGTAAAAATACGAGTTGGGTTTTGGGTTTCTTGAAACTTATTAATCGTCCAAAATACTCTCACAATAATACTTTTAACATCATTGAACTAGAGGGTAATTTGGTAAATACATATTATATATAAATATATTTAAAAAAATTTAAAATACGTATTTTAGTGAAAATAGAACTTCTTGATAAATTAAAATTAAGACGCATTCAATCTATATATATAACATGTATTATAAGAGTATATTCATTTCACTATTTCTACCGCACGCATAAAATCACTTGTAAAAAAACTAATATAAATTTTAAATAATACTCACTAAAAAAATATAAATAAGAAAAAGAATGTACGTAAGAAAAATAGTAAAAGGAGGAATAAAAAATATAAAAAATAATTAGCTAAAAGAAATAGTAATTTTGATTTTAATATATATACACACCTATATCAAAATTAGAAAACAACCCAAATAATTATTCTGAGAGTCTAAATATTTTTAAAAATAATAATGATAAGTATTTCTATTATAATTTTTGCTAATATTTCTAACTTGTGAAGGTAATAAAATAAAAAATTTAAATGTATATTTGAAATTAAAACAAACAAACATAAAAGAAAATATTGGATACGATAAAAGTATTAAAAGTAAAAGATAAAATTTTACTTATAGACCCTGTATCACCAAGTGGTATAACTTAACTGTTTGACACTATGCTAACTTAACCAGAGATTTCATATTCGAGTCCCTGAGAAAACAGTTATCATTGGTAGGGAGAGCTTTACACGTACGACCCGCCTCAATTTATGAAAATGGGCTATAGAATCAAAAAATTAAAAAAAGAAAATTAATTACTCTATAAATTTTGTGGTATAAAATTTATAAGTTAAATCAATATCCATATTTATTACTACGTTTATTTAATAAAATTAATGTGTAATATAATATATATGGAGCAATATTTTATTTTATGTGAAAATATATTTGCACTTTTAATACTATATCATACATATGATTAAAAAGTCATAAATTAAATTATATTTTAAAATAAAAAATAGAAAAAAAATTACCTAAAAAGAGTAAGAGTATAAAATGGAGAGGAAAAGAGATACCAAGAATACGTATAAAAAATATTTGCGAAAATTTCAGACAACCTCCAAATTAACCCAATATACGAGAAATCGTGAGGTTAATCCTGATGAAACACAAAACCGCTCTTAAATCGGAGCCGGCCACGTGTCAACGCTTGACGATTGCGTTACTGGACGCTCGCATTGATGGCTCGCGGGCCTACCCAGCCCACTTACTTGCTCATCAGTACAGGCCCTTGAGCCTCGGCCAACCGTTCAAGTGAAGGATTCAAGCTGATGGGCCCGACGCTCAAGTCCCGACCCTCAGGGTCAGCCTTCTCAAAGAAGCACCCACGCGAGGGTTCCATTCTCGATGCTCGGGATTTTGACGCTCCAAGATCATCTACCGTGGGAGGTCCATCCGTACACTCTCCGAGCGTCACCAGCGCTCGTGCACGAGCCTGCCCTACTGCGATGGATCCGAACCTTGGCTATGAGGACCTTAAGCTTCCCTCTCATGCGACCCTCGCCAACAACCTCTGACACAAAGGTAGTGCGCACCTTCCACCTGATACGCCGCCACCTTTTCAGAAACATCATTCTCACACCCTCACAGGCTGCCACGTGTTAGGGCAACACAGGTTTGGGACCACACGGTCAAGTTACATATTTACCCTCACCCCCAACATATAAATAGGGGAGAATACGTGCTTTCTCCCCCAAGTCATCCTCACGGTACATACTGCATTCACTGTACTGGGTCTTTTCCGCCATTTCTCTGCATCTTCTCAAGCTTGATTTTACCTTCGTCACCTTTGCTTCATCACTGCATTAAGCACTCTTGGTGTTATCCTAGCTGGAAGAACCCACGCTCAAAAGGAAACCCAACTCCTGAGGCTCAACGCCTGTGATGGTCTCCCATTTTACAAATAAATTCTAAAGTGATTGGTGTTTAAATCCTTTACAAGTTTCTGCACCATCATTTTTGGCGCTGTCTGTGGGAATCCATCATCCTCTTCATCTTCATCAGATTCTTCCTCTTGAGCTAGTTGCAAAAAAACACCAACAGCCTTCATCATGGTAACTGTTACAAGATCCGGAGCCCTAGGGAACAAAGGTGGGCCTCCTCCCGTCGATGAGGAAAACTCCGAGAACCACCCCACCCCCGCCGGAGGCACGCCTCCGCCTATCGCCAGAAACACTGATGCCGCTACTGCCGCTCTTCCCCCAACAGGAAATGAGGCAGGAGGATCTGGCTCCAATCCTCCTCCCCCAACCTTCGCTCAAAACGTTCCAGCCTCCCATCCTGGCGTGTACCCTATGGCCATGCCACCTCCGGGATACGCTCTTATGCAGCCCGAAGTAATGCCTGGAATGATGCCTGGAATGATGTCCATGGTCCAGCCATATCAAGTGGGGACATTAAACCTCTCATTGTCACTGCCTAGGGAGATACAGGGGGTGGAAATGCCCCAGATTAGCACTCAGCAACTTCAAGCGCTGTACGCGCAATGCGAAGGTCAAGCGGTGCAGAACGCTTGGGAACATTTCACCGCGGCATACTTCCCCTCATTGACGGGTGCTCGAGCGGCCCCGCCCCTTGGAGGACTCCCGGCGCACCCATTGACAATGGCGCAGAACGCATTGAGGGCCCAGCAACCACCCCCTCTACCGATTCAAGAAAATGAAGCCCCTCCGAGGGTCCAACAGGAGCAGCAGCCAGATGGAAATGAGAGGGTGGGAAATAATGAGGAGGTCCAGTCAAGGGCCACAGAAAGGGCAAACCGCAGAAATGTCGGTGACCCTCAGCTTGCCGCAGTACAGGATCAGCTAAAGGGGCTACAGAATGTGGTAGAGCAGCTCTCTCGCGCAAGGTCTCAAGTCCCTCGCGATGGGGACGAGAGGTCCAGGGCCAGAGACGCTCGCCGACCACGCAGCCCAATTTCTCGCCGTCGCAGGGAAGCCAGCTATGGAGATCCCGAGGATAGGGATTACAGAATCATGACCGGCGATTCACCCCTCGTTGAGGAGGTGTTGATGACTCGCGCAGGGAAGGGTAAAATCCCCTCGTTTGTCAACCGATATGATGGAACCACCGATCCAGCCGAGCATCTGGATCACTTTGTACATTTGACGCATCTATATGATCATCCTAACAACTATTGGGCCAAGGTGTTCGTCACTTCCCTCACTGGAATGGCTCAAGACTGGTACAAAAAACTTCCCCCACGCTCAATTCGAGGGTATTATGACTTGACTGATGCCTTTGTAAGCCATTTCAATTCCTTAAAAGCACCGGCCCCAGCCGTGACCCTCTTTACAGCTTGGTCCAAGGGCCGAACGAGACTCTCCGGTCTTTCATGGGAAGGTTCAACAAGGAGATCTTGTTGGTAGAGAAGCCCTCTATGGACTTCTTGAGGCACGTTCTGTTCGGAGCCATCAACATGAAGCATTATGTCAGCAAGGAATTTGTGGAAGAGGTGGCTAAGAAAAAGCCACGCTCGCTGATGGAGATAAGGGACATAGCTGACTCGTTTTTCACCCTCGAGGATATGTATCTTGCGAGGGATCAGAAGATGGCAAACGCCCCTCGATCTAGCAAAGCCCCCGAGGACAGGGGAGATTCAACCAGGAGTCGCCGCCGCAGCCCTATTCCCACTCATCGGAATTCTCCACCCCCGCGTAAGTTTGAGCGCATCCCTCTCAACCGCCCAATCGCCGAAGTTTATTCCATGGCAGATAAAAAACTGTTCAAGAGACCGCCAAAATTGAGAGAAACAGAGGCCCAAAAGCGCTCGGGAAAGTACTGCGCATTCCACAAGCAGAAAGGGCATGACACCAACGAATGTCGACAGCTTGAGGGTGAGATTCAGAGGCTCATCGCTGGGGGGCACCTCAAGGAATTTGTGAAGGTGTTGGAGAGGTATGATGAGCACTGCGTTGAGCGAGCGCGTGCCAGAGAAAGAAGCCGTTCACGCTCGCGGAGTCCACGTCACCATCACACAGAGCCAAGTGACCGTGGCAAAGGGAAAGCCACAGACGTGGAGAACCAGCCCTTCGCGGTCATCCACATGATTGCTGGAGGACCCTCGGGGGGCGATTCTAACGCTTTCCGGTGTCGCTACGTTCGGAGTTACGATCAAAGATCTTCTCAGCCCAGGCCAGTGCTTTCCATCGATAGCTCATCACGCTCGGAAAAGGATGAGAGCGTAGGTTTCACAGAGAAAGATTTAGGGCATATTGTAACACCCCATGGGGTCGGTGAAACCTCCGACTGCCCCATGGTGGTTAGCTTAGACGTTCATAACCACAATGTAAAGAGGGTCTTAATTGATAGTGGAAGCTCCGTGAATGTTTTGCCTTACTCCACGTTTCAGAAAATGAACATCACAAACATCCCGCTCGAACCCCTCAGGACAGCCCTCGTCGGCTTTGGGGGTTCCGAGATCGTCCCTCGCGGACAAATTCGCTTGGCCACCTCTTTCGGTCGCGCCCCACAACGAAAAACTTTAAATGCTCTCTATGTGGTGGTCGAAGTGGACCTGCCATACAACATCATCATTGGGCGCCCAGCCCTCGTCGACTTCAAAGATGTAATTTCCACCTATCACCAGAAAGTCAAGTTTCCCACCCCCGAGGGTACCGGAGAGGTACTGTGTAATGTTAAGAAGGCTTGGGAGTGCTACATACTTTCCCTTCGAAGCCACAAGCCCAAGCAACCTACCCAAGCAGGCTCCACCAAAAAGTCTGTTGACTTCCCCAAGTTAGATGAAGATGGCCCCGAGCGCAAGAGGGTCAAGCTCTACAAGAAGAAGAATAAAAGGAAGGCCGCAGGCAAACCTGTAGATGCGGGGAATTCGCCCCTCGGAGCGGTTGGGGACTCCTCCTCGGAAGACGAGGATCATATACCCTCAGGAGATACCAGAAAGAAAATTACAGGCAAGAAACGAGCGCTCGAACAGCCGAGGCCTGAAGTACGGGTAGAACCTACGGAGAGCTTTCTGACCATCGAGTTGCAGCCTGGGAATCCTGATAAGACTACGCAAATAGGTTCCGGCCTCGACGGTCCCTCTCAGATTATGATGATTGAATTCTTGCGAGAAAATATTAATGTCTTTGCTTGGAAAGCTTCCGAACTCACTGGCATAGATCCGAGCGTTATTGTCCACAGACTGAACGTGGATCCGGCCTTCAAACCTATAAAACAAAAGAAGAGAGATGTTCATGGGTTCCGGAAGCAGGTCATAGAGGAAGAAGTCAATAAACTGCTTGACGCTCAGTACATAGAAGAAATTCTATATCCCGAATGGCTTTGCAATGTGGTGCTCGTTCCGAAGAGCGCCAACAAGTGGCGTATGTACAATGACTTCACGGACCTCAACAAGGCATGTCCTAAGGATCCGTACCCACTACCTAGAATTGATCAGTTGGTGGATTCGACCGCTGGGTGTGAACTTATGAGCATGATGGACGCTTTCCAAGGATATTATCAGATATTTATGGCTCTTGAGGATCGTCCCAAAACTACGTTCGTAGTCCATATGGGTGTTTATTGCTTCAAGGTTATGCCCTTTGGGCTCAAAAATGCAGGAGCGACATACCAACGCCTTGTCAACAGAATGTTCGAGTGTGAAATTGGAAAATCCATGGAAGTGTATGTGGACGACATGATCGTCAAAAGCGAACGCCAGTCTCATCTGGAAGACCTCAAACGAACATTCAACATCTTGCGTCGTTACGGTATGAAACTGAATCCTTCCAAATGTACATTTGGCGTGCAGGGTGGCAAATTCTTGGGATATATGGTCAGCCAATGGGGCATAGAGGCAAACCCAGAGAAGATTAAAGTAATCCTGGACATACCCTCCCCTCGCAATCTGAGAGAGGTCCAGGTGTTTGTGGGTAAGATCATTTCATTAAACAGGTTCATTTCCCGCTCAGCGGACAGGAATCTGCCCTTCTTTAAAATTTTGCGTAACGCTCGCAATTTTACCTGGAGTGAGGACTGTGAGGAAGCCTTGCAGGACATGAAGCAATACCTTTCGAGCGCGCCTTTGTTGACCAAACCTAATCCGAGGGAGAACCTATTTGTCTATCTGTCAGTTTCCTCAGAAGCGACGAGCGCTGTCCTCGTAGCGATTCGCAAGCGTAAACATATGCCGGTATACTATTTAAGCAAGACTCTACAGGGAGCGGAGAAAAGATACATGAAAATAGAGAAGTTTGCTTTTGCGCTCGTTAATGCCTCTCGGAGGTTAAGGCCTTATTTTCAAGCACATTCCATCGTGGTGCTTACAGATCAGCCCCTCAAACAGGTGCTTACAAAGTCGGACGGCGATTAATTGAATGGTCAATTGAACTTAGTCAATTCAACATCACCTTTGAGCCTCGCACGGCGATACAGGCTCAGGCCGTGGCCGACCTATTAGTGGAACGTTTCAACATAGATACCGTGCCCTCTGCAGAAGATGGTTTATGGCTTCTGCACACAGATGGCTCCTCGACCTCACAAGGGGGAGGAGTCGGGGTGACCCTCAGGGACCCTCTCGGAGCTGAAGTTAACTATGCAATCAAGCTGGTGTTCCAAGTCACCAACAACGAAGCTGAGTATGAGGCCCTCATCCAGGGGCTCAGGATTGCACTCCAAAATGGCGCCACTCGGGTCACTGCATATGTTGATTCGCAGTTGATCGCGAGTCAAATTGACTGTTCTTATGAGGCCCGAGAAGCCACCATGGTGTAGTATCTGGCGAGCGCTAAGGAGGTGATAGCCAAGTTCAGGGAATTCCACCTTTTACAGGTCCCAAGGGCAGAAAACGAACGTGCTGACGCTCTCTCAAAGTTCGCATCCGTCCTGGATGGGTTTTGCGAGCGCGCTGTTACATTTCTTAGAACAAAGGAGCCGCTGATAAGTAGAGGCAGGCCTTCGAATGAGGTGAATACGATTGACCCCTCCGAGCCTTGTTGGCTCGACGAAATTATCAGATTCCTCCAGGATGGAACCGGCCCAAGCGACAAAGTTAAGGCTCGGAAAATCAGAAACAAGGCCCCTCGCTTTTCATTGGACGCCGAGGGTCAATTATTCAAGCGGTCCTTCCAGGGCCCACCATTGAGATGCTTGAGACCCTCGCAGGCCAAGGAAGTTTTAGAACATGTGCACAGTGGAAGTTGTGGGAACCACTCAGGCGGTCGTATACTGGCCAAGAAGGTATTGAGGAGTGGGTTCTATTGGCCATCGGTGTTACAGGACGCCCTCGCCTACTCTAAGAAATGTCCCAAATGTCAATTTCACTCCAACACCCCTCAACTGCCAGCTGCCCAGATGATACCTATTGACGTTTCTTGGCCTTTTGACCAGTGGGGAATTGACATAGTCGGGCCCCTGCCCGTGGCAGTCGGGCAGAAGAAATTCGTGATCCTCGCGGTGGATTATTTCACCAAATAGGCAGAGGATGAGGCGGTCGCGAAGATAATGTTCAAAGTTGTAAGGGACTTCATTTGGAAGAAACATCATTTGCAAGTACGGCATCCCGAGGGTAATCATCTCGGATAATGGATCCCAATTCATTGCCGCTGACACGCGGGATTGGTGCTACGAACTTGGGATTGAGCAGCGTTTCACTTCCGTGGGCCACCCTCAGGCCAACGGCCAAGCGGAGGTAACCAATAGAACCATACTCCAGCATCTGAAGACGATGCTCGAAAGCAAGAAGGGCGAATGGGCTGAAGAACTTCAAGGAGCCCTGTGGGCGTACCGTACTACCCCGCGGGCGGCGACAGGAGAAACCCCCTATTCCCTCGTTTATGGCTCCGAGGCTATGATACCTGCGGAGATTTCGCAAGAATCTACCTGCGTTGCCTTTTTCGAGCATGCTACCAATGAAGCCAACCGAGCGTTCGAATTGGATTTGCTAGACGAAAGGAGGGATGCTGGGCTCGAATCCATAAGTACAAAGCGACCGTAGCCCACCAGTACAACAAACGAGTCAGAGAAAGGACTTTCCAACTGGGGGACATGGTCCTCAAAAAAGTTGAGGTTTCTAAACACGTGGGTAAGTTGGATCCCAATTGGGAAGGCCCCTTCAAAGTTGTCCAAGTACGAGCAAACAACACCTACTTGCTAGAGACCTTGCAAGGCGAGCGTCTCCCGAGACCGTGGAACGCGTGCAACCTCAGAAGGTTCTATGTGTAAACGTCAGCCGTTGTAATTGCCCGTTTGCGGCATGGGGTACTTTCTTTTGACAGAAAGCATGTTGTAATCATTTTGAAAAGTGCAAGTATAACAGTAAGTATTTAATTCTTTTGTTATGTCATTTATTTGCTTCCCTTTTGGTTAGTGACTCGGGCAACCGAAGGCCTAGTCCTTGTCGAACATCCTCCACGTCGAACGGCTAAAGTAATACCCCCAATTGTTTCAAAGCAACGCTATCCGTGTGATGAGGACTCTCCACACTAAACAGTTTGACAGTTCATAAGTGTATAAATCCTAAGAGCGAGCGTGTCAAAAGGTGTGATGCTAAATGCTTAATTTACGCCAACTGGGTGCCTACCACGCCAGTTCGCGCTTGTAAACCACCAAGGACCCTCAGCTTGTCAGGTACGTACAGTTCACTGAAACGTTCAGGATGGAGGTGTACAGTGTTTGGTCAATACTTAGTCAAATCCACAGAGATTTCCTAAGTTCAAATTCGAGCCTCACCTTGAGTATGGCCAGGGAACCCCCGTAGAGAATACCCTCGCGCCCATACTTGCATCTCTCAAGTCACCAGACGCAACCAAATTCTAAACTGATGGCGTATTGTGATAAACGCCAGGGAACCTTCGAAGAAAACACCCTCGTGCGCACACACATTCATCGCAAACACTCAAACAAGAAAGACAAATGCACAAACGTCGAGCGCGATAAAACCACCCCGATCAATATGTAAAAAAAAAAAAATAGAAGAAAGTACACAAACATCCAGGAAGTAAGAGAAAAGGTCCAAGTATACGAGGAAAAGCATAAAGAAATCCAAATACGCTGAAGAAATCTTAAGGAATAAGTACAGACATCTATCGCAGAAATTAAAAGTGTTCATAAACATAAATGAAAACTAAGATGGCTAAGCAGTAAAGTAGCAGAGGGATAATCTTCAAGGAGCTTGACTCTCGGGCTCAGAAGGGGCAGTTGAAAGAGGGACTGGGGCCAGCACATAGGCATCAAAAGTTTGCGCATCACCAGCATCCTCGACATCTTGAGCGTCAATGGTAACGCCATCATCCTCTATTTGTAGGGGCTCGGGATTTAGGGGATTGGCCGCCATGAACTCACCCTGGAGCATCGCCACCAGCTCCTGATACTCGGGCTCAGCCAATTCCTTCGAGGGATCCACGTCACGAACTACGGGCTCGCAGTTCTCGTCTAAGTCCATGCGGAGGCGGTCGTCGGAGCGAGCACTTTCCGGGGCTAACCCTAGTTTGACCATCTGCCCAATTGCTTTGAAAAAGAAGCGCCTGGCGTTGTCAAAGCAATGGAGGTTGGCGGCAAAACCGAAGGCCTTGGAGCGCACGAACTTCATCACTGAGTCCCATGCCACCTTCGACTCAAGGCTGGCCACCTTTTCTTGCAAGTCAACGAGGGACTTCTTGATTATATCGTTCTGGCGAGTACTCTCGGCCAACTGCTGTCCCAATTCCCCATTCTGGACCCTCATCTGGTCACGCTACTCTTTCAGCTTATCGTGACGATGGTTGAGAGTCAGGAAGACGTCGTCTGATTTCCTCAAGGCTTCTTTCAGCCTATCCCTCTCGAGGTTGGCATCCGTCAGTTGAGCGCAGACTGTATCGTAATCCTCCTGCAACTGACCGGGGTCGGAAACGCGCAGCAGCTTCTTATATTTGGCCTTGTGTTGGGAGTAGGCCTGCGCTCGAGCCTGCAAGTTCTTCAGCCTCGGGATTACCTCCTGAAAAGCCAAAATCGAGGGTCACTATCAAAAGTGGAGACAGAGTAGACTGAGGTTTCGCAAAGGAAATGGAAGACTTACCGTCATGAGGGCATGACAAGCATCGTCCGCAACACGAGCGGCGTCATGCTCGTTCAACTTGTCATGGTCGCCGGAGAACTGGAGTTTCCCGACGATATCAGAAACTAAGTTCACGGAATACGCGCTCTTCTTCAGCAGTACCGGACCCTCGGTCCATTGGCATTTGTAACGAGCGTCCCCCTGACAGCCAACCTTCCAAAAATCTTCTTCCTCCGACGAGGAGGTATCGCCGCCTTCGCCCCGGTGGCCCACGACCACCTCCTTGCCTTTGTCCGAAATGGGAAGTGAGTCGGGCAGCCTTTTTCTCTTCCCTTGACGGTCGACCCTCAGGATTTCGTGTATTTGTATCGCTGTCCCCGAGCGGTTGCGGGAGGTGCTTGAGCTCAGGGCAATGGGCCCTTCTGGGGCGGCCGGAGGGGGAGTAGGATCCCGAGCGCCGTCGATGGTCAGGTCTTCGATGGGACCGACGATCGGAACTTCATTTTCCGCACCCCTTCCGCCATGCCCTCGCCCTGCCCTTCGTCGGGCTCCTCTTCCCCTCGGAGCATTGTGGACTTGTGCATGTTGCTGCGGTTGTTGAGGGTTAGCACCTCCCCTCTGTGCGCGTATTATCTCAGCGAGACGTTCGACATCCATTCCTGTTGTTAGTATTTGGATATCTGCAAAACAAAGGGTGCGAGCGTCAGAAGTTGAATGTTTGGATAACAACTACAAAGCATAATAAGTGAAGATAAGTCAGTGAAAGTATTCTAGAGGTTAGAGCAGTTAGTTCCTAGAATCTAACCGTCGAGCGCCATGATCTCGGCCGGAGGATCTATTATCATGCCTGGGGGGCAGGATAGGCCATAACGGAATAGCACTCCCTCGTTCTTCATCAAGACCTCAGCCTTGATCCACTTCTTCGAGCTCCTCATCTCGAGGGCTAACCCCTTTGCCCAGTCCTCAAAAGCCTTATTCCTTGTCCTCTCCCTAATCAATGGCCCCTTGCCATGTGTCAACCACTGTCGGTGAACCCCAAAAATTCCCCCTGGAGCCCCCACGAAAAAGTATTTCTCTTTCCAATGCTCGCCATAGGAGGTGGAGGGAGAATCTATCATCTTAAAGCCCGATTTGGCCTGGGCGTAATAGAACCCATCTGTAGGGGACGAGCGTGTTGAGCGGGCCACTTGTATTAAACTGTCAAAATTGGCGATCGAGGGTTCATGGCCTAGAGCTCTCATCATAATTACGAAAGTGTTGATTAGGGCAATGCCGTTCGGCAAAATTTGTGAAGGGCAAAGTGCCAGGTGGTGACAGATGGTGGCAACGGCGGGCGAGATGGGAAACCTCAGGCCCCCGGCCAGAACCGCGTCCCAGTAGACCGTCAACATCCCAAGCGGCGGTCGATTGGCCCTCTCTCCTTCCTCGGGAAGTCGCATAGGATACACTGCTTCATCCCAATACACTTTCGCCCTCAACTCCTCCAAATCGTCGAGCGTCAAAATACTCTCAATTTCATCAGGGGATCTGTCGGTTTGGTGAGGGTTATCTTGCCTTGCTCGCGTTGCCGGCTCCTTTCCCCTTCTTTGACGCCTTCTGGAAGGTTCAGCCTCAAATTGACGCCCGGATGGCCCTGCACCACCCTTAGGGGCCGCCATTGCCACTGTAATCCTATGATCTTGAGGTCTTACAGCACTACTCAACACTGGGAATACTCTCTCTCCTTGCCTCTGCATTTCCATCACATTGTTCATCTCTTCAAAAAGGTCATTTACCCCTCCAGGAGCATGCTCGTTCATCCCTTGAACGGCGGCGTCGACCTCTTCATCCCGGGCATCAACCGGAGCCTGGGCCACTGGAATCGCAGTAGGAATCCCCTCACCTGGGGACGCCCTAGCCATGGGAACAGCTGTAGGTACATTACCATGAGGTGAGGAGCTCCCCACTGACATCTCATCTATTTCCCTTACATAAGCATCTGCATTATGGTCTGCCATATCTGGGTTCTGGTTATTGGAGATGAAGCTTTTCGCAAAAGACTCAGTGGAGAAGAAAGATTCTGGGATGGATTCAACGGTAGAAAGGATTCCACACTTAGAGAGATCACTCGCGCACAACCTAAATCTAAAGTTAGTAAGGAAATTAAGGGTTTACGGATTTTTACCTAGAGTTTGGAGAACAGAAACTCGCCGGAATTGGTAAGAGTTGCAGAAATTTGTTGTTGCGTATTTGCTTAAAGAAGACGGAATGCGTGAAAGGGATAAAAGAGTCTTCCGGATCCCTTTTTATAGGAGAGTGATTTACATCAATTAAGGCTGGGGATTTGAAAACGCAATCATTTCCCGCCTTGGGAGACTCCCACTTTTGGGAACAGCTTCACGTCTCCTGGAGTCACGCGCCCACGTTCCCACTCAGCATTAAATACGGATAGGACATCATTTAATGCCATGTCAGAACGTGTCCGTTACGGAAGCCTAGAGGTCACTTCTCTTGAAAGAGGATTGACCCTCGGATGTTCAACAAATTCAAAGCTTGCTTCTCCGAAAATTCTACAGTACGCTCAAAGCGATACTACAGAATTTGGGGGACAAAATGATGAGACACAAAACCGCTCTCGAATCGGAGCCGGCCACGTGTCAACGCTTGACGATTGCGTTACTGGACACTCGCATTGATGGGCTCGCGGGCCTACCTAGCCCACTCACTTGCTCATCAGTACAGGCCCCTGAGCCTCGGCCAACCGTTCAAGTGAAGGATTCAAGTTGATGGGCCCGACGCTCAAGTCCCGACCCTCAGGGTCAGCCTTCTCAAAAAAACACCCACGCTAGGGTTCCATTCTCGATGCTCGGGATTTTGACGCTCCAAGATCATCTACCGTGGGAGGTCCATCCGTACACTCTCCGAGCGTCACCAGCGCTCGTGCACGATCCTGCCCTACTGCGATGGATCCGAACCTTGGCTATGAGGACCTTAAGCTTCCCTCTCATGCGACCCTCGCCAACAACCTCTGACACAAAGGTAGTGCGCACCTTCCACATGACACGCCGCCACCTTTTCAGAAACATCATTCTCACACCCTCACAGGCTGCCACGTGTTAGGGCAACACAGGTTTGGGACCACACAGTCAAGTTACATATTTACCCTCACCCCCAACATATAAATAGGGGAGAATACATGCTTTCTCCCCCAAGTCATCCTCACGGTACATACTGCATTCACTGTACTGGGTCTTTTCCGCCATTTCTCTGCATCTTCTCAAGCTTGATTTTACCTTCTTCACAGTTGCTTCATCACTGCATTAAGCACTCTTGGTGTTATCCTAGCTGGAAGAACCCACGCTCAAAAGGAAACCCAACTCCTGAGGCTCAACGCCTGTGATGGTCTCCCCTTTTACAAATAAATTCTAAAGTGATTGGTGTTTAAATCCTTTACAAGTTTCTGCACCATCAAATCCGGTGGCTAAGCTGATTAATTACCAATGCCTAAAGGCTAATAGGCTGAACACCGCATCAACAAGAGTCCCCATCAACCAGATCATAGGTCGAGAGGTTGATAGGTGTTACGAGTTAAAATACTATTGACGACTCGGAGACTATAGCGAGGACGCGTCTCAACTTCTGATGAGTCCATGTTCCAGGCCGTCGAAATGTATTTAATGTCAAACATACTGGATTCGACTAAAGGGGAATAGAAAGTTAAAATATCCCGTCAGTTAGGTCGAAAGTATTTCTTAGAGCCAGGTTATGAGATATGCATTTAATGTAGCACCCTTAGGTTGTACTATACACTATAAGATTAAATTATGTTGTGTCCATATAAATTTAATGAAATTATCCTAAAGTGAATGATATAAATTTAAAAAGATAAATGTTTTATTATCAAACGAGACATACGTACTGTAATAGATACACACAAATGATCATATTAAGAAAAATAAATCATTAATAGAGTATGAACATAATCAAACATAGTGATATATGGTGACATTAATGTTGAGTGAGTAACTGAAAAGTAGGCAAAAACAAAAGTTTGTCTAGAACAAAGACCGTTGAATGGAGTGCTACTATGGACCGGTATTCCATCTCTTTTTGAGAGAGAGGAGAGATGGGCAAGGAGAAAATCGTGTATAAAGTTAGCGAGTTTTCTAGGAACTTACATACAACCTACGAGATACTTAATACATACCGTCAATACTGATTTTATATTAAATTTAATAAATCGATACTCAAGTCATTTCACAAAGTCAGACTAGAGTCGAGCTCAACAAGGTCTTTTTTCCCTGCTAATGCATTAAATTTCTTGACAATATTTATTTATGCAAATTAAGATAACTTATAAAGTAGAAAACAAAACTTGTTAATCCAAAGAAAATAAGATCAATTGCATGTCAAATTAAGTACATAGAGTTAACAAAAAATAAAAAACAAGTTATAATTTAATTTATCATATTAATTTTATAATTTATCTTATAGTTTTTGTGTATGAGTGACTGTTTATGATGCATGGATATAGATACGAGACGACACAAATTAGTTTTTAAATTCAACAATTGAGAGACGTCAAATATGGTGTCCGACACCGATACAAATATAATACAACCCGATAGAATAATATTTTTTAAAATGTTTGTGTTTCATATGCTATGATGCACGGACACTTCTAAAAATATCATTTTGCCATGTCGTGTCATGCCGTGTCGTGTCGGACACTCGTGTCCGACACTCCTTATGTGGGAAATTCAAAAAAAAATCCGTGTCGCCGTATCCGTGTCGTGTCGTGTCCGTGTCCGTGCATCATAGTTCATATGTTAGTATTAATTTAAAAGTATAAATATTTTATTTCTATATGTGATAATATCCACTAAAAAATTAAATTTTAATTGAGGTTTTATTATTTTATTTAAAATTAAATAATAATATTTTAATAATTCAATTATTAAAAATATTTTAATAAATTTTATATTTGATGCGCAATGCACATTGTTTTCACTACTATATCTAAAAGTGGGGGTGTTCTGTTATTTAAAAACTCATTTGGGGTAAGATGTAAATAAATCATAGAGCAAATTACATTTTTGGTCCCATAGGATTGGACGATTTGCAATTTTGGTCCCATTCTTTTAGAATTTGATAATTTTGGTCCCGTAGGTTTCAATTTGTGACAATTTTAGTCCCAACCGTCAATTTTTGGACGGAAACCGTTAAATGCATTTGTGGAGCGAAAGTCAAATAAAATTGATGGTTTCGCCCCACAAATGCATTTAACGCTTTCCGTCCAAAAATTGGCGGTTGGGACTAAAATTGTCACAAATTGAAACCTACGGGACCAAAATTGTCAAATTCTAAAAGAATGGGACCAAAATTGCAAGCCCAATCCTATGAGACCAAAAATGTAATTTGCTCTAAATCATATTATACATATATATATATATATATAGTACAAGCATGTAATAAATGATAAAATGAATAAATGAGAGAGTTGCGTCTCCATTATTCTTGATATTTGATTTGATTTGATTTAATTGCATATTGGTTCATTTTATTTTAAAAATTGCAATTGTATTTCCTTATTCATGTAAAACTAGACTTTAACTTAATGATAAAGTTTACTTTGTCAAATTAGGCCGTATCAGCAACTTGACATGCCATCAGCCATAAAATGCATTTTACTTAGTTTCAAAAAAACAAAAATGCATTTTACTTGACAATGCACTGGCCTAGTACGTACATTGTCTAATGTCTTAGGGACTCTGATTAATTACCTGAAATAAGGACTTTTTCATATTAAATGTATAATCTGGCCTAGTATATACATATATGTATAATCTGATTGAAGGAGCATACACAAAAACTTTTCTAGTGAGACTAGGTTCAAGTTGTACTGACTTACTTAATAAAAGTTGGAAATTTTTAAACTATGATGGACGGATATAGCAACATGAATTTTTTCAAAATTTCTCATGAGAAAAGTGTTTGATACGACACGGTCAAGTAATATTTTTAGAAATATTGTTTAAAGAACATGCATAAAACCACTTTTCTAGTCATATTGAATAGGAGCTAGCAAAAACATATCAAGTTTTTTAAAGCTAATAACAGAAAATTCATTCACTTTAGTTTACTATCACCACCTTAAACAAAAGCAGGTAGATCATACCAGCACCAATCATCAGATAAAACATACTTAGGCGAACGCAGTATTGAGATGAATGATTCTTTGAAAGTTCTCCCGTGTTGCATTTTAAAAAAAAATTAAAATAACAACACTACCTCAAAAATAATCAACTCCAATGCGTTTGATAATCATCAAATGATACAAAAACCAAATCATCCAATAATCAAATCAACATGCTTCCACATGAAAACATTTAAAAAAAAGGAATACCAATTTTAAAATATAATATAACACTCAATAACCAAATTCTAATAATAAGCTAGGAAAGCCCCACAAAACTAAAACTATACACTCGTGATCGTATATCCCTCAATAATTTTATTTTGAAGAAATAAACTAATTAAACAACTATAGAGAAATTGGAACAAACAAAGCTTCAATGACATGACAATTTCTGAATTACTTGGCTCCTCAAGTTCAAATCCATGCTACAATTCATGACCGAAGTTCTACGCCGGTTAATAATCGTCACCAATCTCAATTCGCCTCTCAGCTCCGCAAAGCTCGTCAATTTCATCGAACCCGAATCCACATCTCTTGTAAAGTTCATCGGCAACTCGTTATTAGTCTTCGTCACCTTCACCGTCACATTCATTCGTCTCTCGTCTCTGCTACCAACCGTCCCGTCACTAATATTCGTCTCCCCAATTGTCGCGTTCCCGTACAGCAGAATATTGCTCCCGCCACGGAACCTGTAGCGACCAAAATTCATGTTGTTTAGTCGAACATCGGCGACCAAAGTGAGGTTTAGCGACGAATTTCGATAGCTGAGGCTCCTAACGGTGGCGGATGATACTCGAAGAGTCGGATTCTTGACACGGAGCACGACGAGGCCGAACACTAGCAAGGCTATGCTTAGCAAAACCACGGTAAGGAGAAGGTAAACGGGGAATTTGCTGCTGCGTTTTTCATGGCTGGACGTTGTTGGCGGATTGAAGGGTTTGTTCGTCACTAATTCTTCGTCACTTTTGTGGTGGTTTCTTGCTGGATTTAGGGGATTAAGATGGTTTTCTTCTTCCATCTTTGCTAATATATTTGATATTTCTGATCGATCTCTATGGGGAAATGGACCTACTGTTATAATGAAACATGCAGTGACATATATACAACAAACATGTGTTAGGGGGGTGTCGTGGGGGAGTGGGGGTGTAAATGTAATATATTCTATTTTTATCCTACAATATTATTCTAACGGTTTTTCTAAAAAATTTCATTTAAATCCGATTGGAGCGAACCCAATAACACATTGTATAGATAAGTGTAATATATTTATCTATTTAATTGAATAGTTTTTCTAAAATTTATGTCATTTACACGATAGTGTAAAACACTATTGTCTTTTTATATTAGTTTGATCGAATTAGGTTCGAACTAAAATTACCTGATTTTTAATTAGCTGAAAGTTATCTTCTTCTTTTTTTTTTCCTATTTAGAGAAAGCGAAATCGAAAATTAAAAATGGAAATAAGATAAAGAAATAAAATGTCACGTATATCATTATGGTTGATGACTTTTGAGTTTCGTAATTCAAAGCTTTTATTTAATACGATTTTAATATTAGTTTACTAGGTGATATTATTTTTGATCAATTAATGGACGCGCCATGATTTCCAGAAGATTGATGGTCGAAGCACTCAAGACTTTTTGTTTGCATACAAGATATTATTCTTCGGTTACACTTTTTAATAGGTTATTGCATTTATTATTATTAAAAAGAAAATCTTATTAGGCAACAAAAAGTCATATATTTCAAACTTATTGGGTTCGTTTTAAAAATAAAAGCTCGTCAAGATTTCAATTTTTGTTCTATAAATATTGATTTATATATAGATACTATATGGTTAAGAGTATAAAGCTAACAAAGATTGTAATTTATTTGAACTTAAGTTCTCATTTTTTGTAATAATAATGTATTTGAACAACTTAAATCGTGCTCCAACAATATATTTATTTGGGTTCTTGATCCCAATTAACATTAATCTCCTTGTCTAATCATGATTTCGAGATATATATCTAGATTTGATCTTATTCAACACATCAGAAGATGGGATATCTAAGGAATAATTGTTGAAGTTTATATATATATATATATTATATTATATTAGTTTTAGTATTGCCGCTTTTATAAACGTACAAATTATAGGACTGATCCTTTTTGTCGTATGGGATGTGTCTCCAGTCCAGAGTTTTCAGACAAAGGTTAAAGAAATTGGTGATTATCAGCTGCCCAATTTTGAATTATCAAATTCTTGTAATTATCTCTTCAGGGTGTGAATCCACATGGAATCCAAGGTTTCTTAATGAATGCCTGTCTGTATAGAATAAAAGTGTAGTGTAATTTAATAACTTGATCAAAAATATACACACTAAATTTTTTATAACTGAGGGAAAATGAGAGAGGAAAAAGTAATTACTTAATTATATAAATATTATGTTGAATAGTTCATATTATATTAATTTAATTAAAAATTTCATGTTCGAATTTTTAAATATATTTTTACTACCGGTGTAATTATTTATTAATTTTTTTCTATGGGTGGAATATATTAAATTTCAGATGGATTCAGCTTAAAGTCAGACCCGTTGACAGTTACAGACAGCCCTAGTCCAAATGAGACATCATATATGTACCATAACATATTGAAAGACCAATAGACACATTTGCTTAATGGGCTATAGTCGGCCCACTATATTATAAGTTATAACTTTGATTAATCACTGTAATACTATCTTTTATATATTTTCTACCATTCTAAAGTTCATAATCACAGTAATATTTAATCTTCCTCTGTTTTTAAACTTCAAAAAATATTAAGTGATTCCCTTCGTTGTTCTTTTTGTTTTTCTCTGAGGAAATTCTCTAAACTTTTTGGGCATTATTTGTTTAAAATGTGGCTCCATAGGAGGAAAAAACAACAAAGATCTGATAATAAACAATCACTACTACTTTCGTAAAATGACGGCCCAACTACATTTTGTGGCCCATCAAAAATTTAAAACAAATTAGTTCCACTTCAAAACCATTCCACGTGAATTTTGATACACGAATATTTTAAACAAATATTTTTTATTAAAATAAAAAATTTGAAAATGAAATTTATATGACTTCGTATGTACATTACATTTTATAAGTAATAATTACAGAATCAGATCAATTGGTAATAACTATAACTATGTCATATGAAAATAATAATAATCAACTTCCAGAGAAAGTAATTACAGTTACGTATATTTCCTGTAAATTTGTATAATCTACAATTTACAAAGGAATCAGAAAAACAAGGAGTAAAATGGCGGATATATTATTGGAACGCATACGCATACGCATACGCATGCTGTTCTACATGGGTATCATCTGGAGCCCCACCTCAAAAAGAAGAATAATACTAATAATTGTAGGAGTTGAACCAAAAAAACCTGTCCCATAAAATCCAAAAAAAAAGATAACAACCTCATCTCTCTCCTTCCACAAATGTCTCTTTTCCAAACCCATTATCAAGAATTAGGTCAATTTCCCCCTTTATGCTGCTGTATTCCACTTACAACTCCCACGCTGCCCTCCACGGCGGTGATTACAGCTGTCCCACCTTCGCCGCCGCACGCCGGATGTGTCTAATTTCAAGCTAGCCATCCAGAAGAACCACCTTTCTTGGTTGGCTCATAGTTTAATCAAAATATGTGTACATTTTTCTGTAATTAATCTATCTTGATTTTCTACCAGAGGCTAATAGGCTATACAATATAATAATTATTTCCTCCTTGCCTTTTTCCAATACCTTCTTGGGCTGTAATTTTCTATTTTCACACACTAGTAGAGTGTGTGAAATTAAGACCATATAGTTCAGGATTTGGCCAAGAAATGGACAAAAGAACCTTATTTCTTCAATATTTATGTACTTTCCCTCAGAAATGCTCTTTGTGGAACTCGAATTTTGTTGAACCCTTTTGATTATAGTCATAACAGAGCTGATTGAGCTCTTTGGCCAATACTGGTGCCCCACAGTAGAAAACTCCTGCTCAAAAAGTGGCACATTCTTGGAATGTTTGGAAATGGACACAAACTGAATATATATATATAGTTATCAAGCTTTTGAATAGTGGACTGACCTATCCTCGCATTGGCATGCTTGGTGCCAATTTTGGAGAGAACTTTCTTCCAATTAGGCCTCGCAAAATGCGTTCTTACCTGTTAATACACATGGCTTTCTCAATTTGTTTTCGAAAATTCAAATTTCGAATGTTGGGATAGTGAAAATCTTACCCTTGTGCCAGATACAATGTCAACGCCATTTTTAGCATGGTTTAGTGCCTGGACCATAGTAATTAATGCTGAACGTGCATCCCCTTCCTCATATACACTAGTTAAATAATTGTGCATCTCAATAACCCCCTGAAAAATTGTGTAATTTGAGGTTATAATCCTTAGAAGATGTAAGTGTTGGAATGCAAAAGTGCAGCTTACCCTTTGATCAAGTTCGGCAACTTCATTCATTACGCCTTTGAACCAATCGAACGACCCTTGCTCTCTCGTGACCCAATAGAAATATGCATTAGTTGTCCTCAGAGGTTTCCTCCGTTTGGGAGAAACCTTACTGACAGATGGAGAGTCAAAAGAACCTGCACTTTGGTCTGAATACCTGCTGAAATCCGAATTTGAATCCTGATAAAAAGTAAAATGATATATCTTATGTTCAACATTTATCAATTAGAATACTAAAGCTTCGCTTAATTATGACATGTGCTTATTTCTTACAGCCTGCTCCTCCATTTTGACAATGTTGTTGAGTAAATCTTTGAGAATGCTGATGAAAGGTGTTGCTCCAATCCCAAGTCCAACGAGCAAGAGGACGTCGTATTTCCTGTAGTCTTGGGCTGGAGCTCCATAAGGTCCATCTATTAATAGCTTCGGCAAACTGGATTTAGAAGAAACTTTCAATCTCTAGGGAGAAATAAAAATGCAGTTTTAAAGAACATTTATGTAGAGCTAAGGAATAGTTACAGTAACATGCCATGATGAGGTTTGGCATAATTACGCTAACCTCCCTTGAGGTTTGAGAAATTACAAAAACTTCCCTAATCAAATAATTTAGGTTATATCTAGATCGATAATTTTTTATGATTACAGCTCTATTAATTGTTCAGTATTTGATCTTAAATTCTTGAATATAATAGCATGCATAGGCCAAACCTCAGGAATGTTACAGAAAGTGTTTGTAATCTCTCAAACCTCATGGGATGTTTGTGTAATTATGACAAATCCACAGGTATGTCAGTGTAACTCTCCTAATTTTAAATGTGTACCTTTTCTTTGTAGTTTCATCAGCTCTGAGTAAGCCACTCTTCCCACCAACAGGAGGCTCACATGCCTCAGAGAACACCCTCTTAAGTTCATGGGTCCAGTCACCTAATTGCCTTATGTGAATGCTAAGGTAATCATCATCAGGTGCTGAGGTAATTGAAAATGGATGCCTGGATATTTGCAAGTTAGAGCATTATTAGCATAATAAAGAACAATGAATTCAGATGATCCATCGAAGCTGTATGTTGTAATTTTACCACTCAAATGGCGACACAGCTGGACACTGGACGAACATGTATTGTCCACTCTTGTATTTGAATGTTTGAGGTTTTGACATTTGTAATGTCAGGACATTTCCCGGATATATCGCAACCTGAAACGATTATAAGATGGGAGAAACGAATATAATTAGGTCATTTTACATTTAACTCCCTTATGGTGAAAAGATTTGTTATTATTATATTGCAATAATAATAGTAAACATGCTCATGCCCACCTTTAAAAGCCGGACACTGTAGAACCCTGACCGGAAGAATCTAAGGGTTCTTTCTCCGGCATAGAGAAGTACAGGTACTGCAAGATACATCCATGTCTGCAACAATATCAACTCTTAAGCATAAATTTACTGATTAAAATGAAAACTTCAAGAGAACACATACGTACCGTCTTTTTGTACCAGGGATCAACGAGGTAAAGGAAAGTGCCATGGATGATGAGCAAGATATACACAAAGATGAAGAGGTGGTGTGAATACCAGAAAGCATTGTATCCCGTAAGCCTATCAAATGGCTTAGGCAACTTAATAAGACTCCTTCTGAACCAACGTGTTGCCAATGTAAATGCAATTATCATGAAGATGACCATCAATATTCCTGTAACACCCTCAATCCCTTTTACAAGGTCCATGTACTGGGGCTTATGATCACCAAAGCTGTAATTAATCATATAAAGGTTGTACAACGAATCTGATTCGTTAATAAGCCTCGGAAAGTCGCATGCAAGATGGTTACCAGCATGGAGTATCACGCCAACTACAATCGCTGCAGCAATGGTCTGTTCACAACGAAATAAAGAATTACATTTGTCATCATAATTCAATTTCTCAATTTGTTAATATATTTCTTGAAACTTCTGTTATTAAGATTAATTATCAATGCTGTGTGGCTAACAAACAGACAAAGGGTGGAAAGGATTAAGCGAAGAGGTAAACCAGCAAAGTCAACATTTTCTGCTTGACGCTTAGTTGACCGGCTTAAGCTTAGTTTGTCGCCAAATGTATTATTCAGGCAGAGATTCTTAAGGTCTCCGAGGCAGAGAATCAAACAATCACCGTTGACTTATTCATAAAGTCATGTCAATGGAGCCCACACAAACGTATGAAAACAAAACAAACGAATATCAAAAAATGACAAGCATAAGTAGGCGATGTCTGTGCAACCCCACCCCACCCCAAGCCACCCCCGGTTGTTGGCACAGGAATATTTATTATATTTTCCCATGTCACTGTATTAGCATTTCTTTTCCATTAGTTATTATCTCTACATTATTAGTCTTCATAATTGTAAGACTAAAACTGAAAAGAGTATATAATTAAAGGGGAATTTTCTTTTTATGTCAAGGGTCCATGTGATGAGATCTCATTATTATTAGAGCCACATGGTCCAAGGTTTTTTTTTTTTTTTTTTTGTAATTTAAAGAGGATTAATGCTGGTTCCCAGCTACCCCCAATAAGACTCGATCCTGTGACCTACCAGTTCACAGGTGTAGATATTTACTAATTAAGTCATTTGCTCGTCTTGTGGTCCAAGTTAAAGGAATAGTGGTTATGAAAACACATACCTTGTGAAAATTGATGTTGTCATCAAACGGCACAAAGCAGCCGACCTTGGAGGACCTCAGCCAAGTAATGGTGTTCCTACACACGGGCAATAAAATGAGGGCCATGTTGAATTTCAAAGTTTCACCTGCGCCCTTAGCCGTGAGGAGGCAATAACCCATGATCTTGTACGCATTCTTCTGTTTGTACTGATAGAATTTCCACGTGAAAAGGCCAATCATAATCATAAACCAGAGAGTTAAAACCCAGATTCTCCTCCAATTTTCTTGTAAGAAATAAAGGAATTTCGTGCTCATTCTCCTAAACCGACCCCGGTATCGGAGGCCATGAAGGTTTTGGCTAAGGGCCTGGCTGGTGTAGCTTAGGGCCTGACTGTAATTCAAGTATGTGTCCTTCTGTAGCAACAGTGTCTCCAACTGCCATAGCTGCATGATCATTGTTGTTGACAAAATTACATGCATGAGATATGATCAAGAAAGTTGGATCATGCGTTTTTGTCCCTTAAAGGGAACAATTGCAATAATGTTGGACAATTGCATCCATATGTTTACCACATGTGTTGGGTGCTGAAAACACGCATTTACAAATGGCCCGGAAAACAGAAAGTCCACATGGGTTGGATTACAAGCAAAAAAGTCGTTGGCATAGAGCATCCAAGTATGGAAAAGTGGCAACTGGTAATGCACTTAGGCTAAATTATTTTCCGAATTTCAGAAGCAATGTTAGTCCAAGCCATGATTAATTCTGGACAAGAAATGACAGAGGGAAGTTAATAATTAATTACTGTTAATAGTGTTTGAAATTTTCTTAGGCTTGTGGTCTGTGGACTTTGGGTAGATCTTGATATATAATTATTATGTTAGTACTGAGTACATATCCGATGTTAGTCCAAGCCATGATTAATTCATTTCTGGACAAGAAATGACAGAGGGAAGTTAATAATTAATTACTGTTAATAGTGTTTGAAATTTTCTTAGGCTTGTGGACTTTGGGTAGATCTTGATATATAATTATTATGTTAGTACATATCCGACCACGGGTAATACAATTCAAGATTCCAGCTTACCAAGTAGTACTTTTTCTAAATCAAACCTCTTTTCAATATCTCCTTAAATATTCTTCACGAGCTTGGTAAACTCTTGAACTCAGCTACCAGGCTAGGTAAATAACAATCTGTTTGAAGAAGCGATTTTCTGACTCAACATTCGTTAAACCAAATTATTGGCCGGAGTCTAAAATATATACCTAGCCCAATCGTACGTTATGACTAGAAACTTCTTTTCCGAATTGGTAAAAGAGAAAGATCTAGCGGGTTCAATTAATGACAATTAGAATAATTGGTACAGCTAAGTCCTAACCAATAAGAGAATAGGAGGTTGTTGAGCTATCCAAAAAAAAAAAAAACCTTTTTATAGTGCCCAACCTACGTAACTTTTATTTCTTGAAAATATAGTTAAATAAAATCTTCTTCTAGTTATAGTTTAAATATCATTTTTTCCCTCCTTAATTCTGCATATATATATTTTTTTAATGTCTTGACTCGCACAACTTGTTTAATTTTGACTCAATCTCCCAAATGCCGAATATTGATATTTCGTAATCATTTTATTTGCTTATGGAAATTATATATATATATGGTATTATATTCAACGTGTATAGTTGAACAACACGGTAACGCAATATTAATTAGATATAGTCAGTCATTTGTCGTCTAACTACTTACTTTTCGGAAACTAAAGTCCAATATGATGATTTTAGTTGCAACCATTTTTACATTTTGGCGTGGCCTAAGTGCAGCGGTTGGTAAATTGCAATTAATTAGTCCTAAAAATGGCTTTAATTCTTACGTAAGTAATAGAAGCAAATCAATCATTTTGTAACTTTCGAGGTTTAATAATTAACTTTAATGTGATCTAAGTTAAATAAAATAAAATAAAATAAAATATTAAGTGTCACTCAATGACAACTTAGAAAAATAAAAGAGAAAACTAAGAATTGTTATATATAAAGAGTTGTACCTCAATGTAACCGAGCCCTTCAGGGTCCAATTCTTCCATGATCAGAGCTGCATATTCCTCCGCCTGCTCTTTCAATCTTGATAACTTATTTGCGGAGGCACTGACCATAATTATCTGCATTATTAACGAAAATTATTAGGAAATACAAAATGCATGATAGATCAATTATTGTTAGTCAAATTATAGACAATTACAGATGTGCCCCCACCAACCCCCAGAGAATACTTAACTTTCAGAGGGAGGTACGTGTAATTTAGACATTTTCCCACATGACGTACTTTGACAACCTCAAACATATTTGTACCGGGCAGCCCCAAAATAAAATAAAATGTTGAGACCATATTGTATATTGTATGTACACATACTGTATATATTATGTGTAGTTGTTAATTAATATTTAGACCAAGAAAGGTGCCAGTGAGATATGCATATTTGTAAATTGTAATATAGGAGTTGTTGGTAAGATGGTTTTCTAATATAATCATCCTCCACGCCTATTTCGACGCCAAAATTAATCTGCAATAAACTTTTTTAAATAAAATAGAGGAGTATATATATATATATATAATTTTCAAGTAAAAAGAGATTATTTACTAAATCTTAGAGATATAGCGTTATTATTCATAGATCTAAAAAAAAAACGTGAGGAGTGGGGAATGATAAAAAATTAAAAACATTTTGTCGATCGTAATATAACAATTTCTATACTTAACCAATCAAACTGTAGTTTTTTTTTTTTTCTCACTCATTTCCTACTCAACTCCATCAATTACTACACCACCCCCATTTTTAAGTGTAATAATTAGTAATTTAGCATATAAAAAAAACAAACAAACAAACAAAAAAAGAATCTAGAAGCTACACATTTTTTTTTCCCTAGAAGCTACAAATATTTATTGCTATTGCAACAAAATAAATCCCGAGTCATTTTACGTCAAATCTTAAAGCAAAAAATTTACCAAAATCATATTAAAAGTGATACTTTGTAAAACTAGTTGAATTATCATCATATACAATTGAGAATTGTGGAATTGAGCGTTAAAATATTTAAGAAATAAAGTTTTCAAGTGACCTTTATGTGTGTGTATGTGTATATATATACCCTAAAAAATAAAAAATAACACTGTATTCCTTCTCAGTAAACCTCTCTCGTTCTAGTGAAATGTCAGCAGCGGAATCTGACAGACTGTGCTCTACCTATTAATCATCACTATTAATTTAAAACTCTGAGTTGAAAAGTGATTAGCCACTAATTAATAGTTTTTAAAATTATTATTTAATCGAACCAAAAGAAAGAAACTTGCTTTACCTCCTTAACTTCCTCTTCCGTGATCCGACCATCTTCATTTTTGTCCACCCTGCATCATTAATCATTAATTAATTAATCAAAACGGGAGATAAATCCTACTTAACAATTAATTATATTCGACTCGTACGAACTCTTCTCTCTTAAGAAAGCTGCAATGATTTTCCCTCCCTTCCGCAATTCCCAAATCATTGATTGTTGATTGATATCCAAATCCACTTTTACTGTACCTTAATTACTTTATTAACTTGCTAATTAGGGGTTTTAACTTTGATTAATTAATGAAATGAAATGAAAAGCAGTGACCGTACATACATGTCGAAGAAAATCTGGAGTCTGGAATCGAAACTTTGATCCGTGATTTGCGACCAGAATTCGTAGAGTTCATCTCTGCTGATCTTTTCGACTCTCAATCTTCTCCGTCTGCTTAACGCGTCGAATAATTCGAATGCGAATTCCTTTGAATCTTTCATCCCTGGAAATGAAATCAGATAGAAATTGTTGAGCGCTTTAAGAAAATCAATCAATTGCAATTGCATAATTAGGTTGGAATCGTAATTAACCAATGCATTGTGCGAAATCAGCGCGATAGAGGTAACCGTCTTTGGCGAGCTTCTCGAAGTTTCTCTGAACTTCGTTCCAAGCGTCGATTCTGTTGTTTTTACCGTTGCTGATGAATTTAAGCCCCTGCAGAGCTTTATGCGCGCCGGAGCGCGTGCGATCCAGCTGCGCCCGCTGGCGGCGAATCGCACGCGCCGCCAGCGCCGAGTCCAAACCGCCGTTGTTTCCGCCGACGCCCGCGAGCACCCGCGACGCATGCCCGTGGCTCCACGAAAACCTCCGCAGCTCCTGCGAGAGCTGCTTCGCCTTCGCCAGAGCCTCCGCTTTCAGCTCCTGAGAAAACTGGAGAAGCTTATTTGAAGCGCTCCGCCGCATGGTCGGAGATCGGGAAGTCGAGGCCGACGCCGTCGCCGGAGTCTCGACGCCGCTTATTCCGGAAACTATGTCGTTTCCGTCGATGCTGATCACCGTGGCCGGTTCAACGCTGCGCAGGATGATGGTGTCATCGTCTTGAAGATCAAGCGTAACTTCCACGTACTCCTCCGCCGCGTTCGCCGTAGAAGCCCCAGAATAGTCCGTCCCCGGCGAAGACCCGCCGCTGACCGAACTTCCGGCGGGCACCACCGTGTCGGATCCCCAGCGGCGGTCGTGCTTTCCGGCGGCCCTCATCGTCACCTCACCTCACCTCAGCTCTTAATATGTTTATGTATGAATCGGCATAAGAATGTGGTGATTGTTTGGAGGACTTGGACAATGGGGGGAGTTGAGAAACGGAAATCAAACCACTCCTCCAAAAAATAAAAAAATATATATAATAGTAAACTAAAGAAAAGAGTTTGAATGAATATAAAAGGCGTGGAAATGCAATGGGAGCAAAACGCGTCGGGAATCTAAGTAAAACGACATGCAACACGGAGGTGGTGGAAAAGAGAGAGGGGGAGAAGTGGGGGTGAAAGGTGGACGGAGAGGGAGAGGGAGAGGGAGAGGGGACCGAAGACAGGAACAGACTGAAACTAAAGTTTTTCTTTGAATTTCTGTATTTGTATTTTAATAGAATGAATATTTTCTATTTCTCTTTGATATTGTTGATAAAAATGGAAAGTGGTTTTGTTGGGTGATCAGTGGTGCCAATTCTTATCCTAATTTAAAAAACTTATCTCTCTCCTCCCCCTCTCTCTCTCTCTAAAGTGTTGGAACTTGGAAGGTTTCAAAAAAAAAAAAGCATGCTCAATGAGCTAGCATCAGAAATTCTAACTCGAATTTGATTTGATTAAATTAGTAATTAGGAGAAAGTAGTTTATAATTTGTTGTGTTATTAATGTAATGTTTTTGGGAAAAAAAATGAGAAAAAAAGTGTCTCTAAGTTCACAACTTCCCATTTGATTCATTATAAAACATTTTAATTTGTATATGTTATCCTATCCATTCTGATTCAGATTACCAACTTTGTTGATCTTTTCTATAAAAACAAAAAAAAGAACACGCATCACACGCAAATGTACAGAGATGATAATTCGAGTCATTTCATATATCAGTTCCAGACGATAATTTAAAATTTTTCGTAATTCAATTGGTAAATTGTAGGTTTTGGTATAGTTTAAAGGAGAAAATTGTTTTCTTTCGAAAAAAATACCAATTGAACAACAACGGTAATATAATTAATTAGATTCGACTCGACTCTACCCAACATTCGTCCTCTGCCGCATTAAGGAAGGGAATTGAGTTATGTCTTTAAAGAAGGATCCTTCTTCCCTAAAAGACTTCATATGTGTGGGAGTTTGGAGAGTTTGATTGTTGGATTGACGCGTATGTAATTAGTTAGAGGGTGGAGAAGGATATGCGAGTAAAGCTAAAGTGGGAAATGAGAGGTGATCAAAAAGGGCAAAATAATGGCCTTGAGTTTACACTTTTTTTATTTTTTTTTCCTTTTATAATTAATTCATTTTTAAATTTGGGAATTTGTGGATTGTCCGAATTTGGGGGGATGGTGTTAATAAAATACTGTGGCATTTTGTATGAATGCAAAAGCTATTAATGTGGCTAAGCTTAAATTAATAATGAAACAACGGTAGTGATAATAATTAAAGAACGTAACGAGGACCATTAATTTATCTATTTATTTTAGAGAAATTGATATAATATATGGGTTAGAATATTAGTAATTAGTTATCTTTTGACTTTGAATTTGGCTATGGTGTATTCAAATATGAGCAGGTATATTAGTTGCTAAACGAGTTGCATCTTTACAGATTTTGTATATCATGCAATTCTAATTATACGAAAACCCTATAATTAATTCAGATTTAGGAAAGTAAGAAGGAATTTATTAAGAAATAATATTTATGTACGTTGAATAAGTAATAGAATATTTAAAATATGTTTTCTGAAAATCTACTATGCTGAAGCTAGCAAGAATGGGCCAGTGGTCCGTTGCATGAAACAGGTCCAGAAAATCATTATGGGCCTTCTATCACCTTAAGCCCGTTTTGTGCTACATCCACGATTTGATGGCTATGATGTACAGATATGAACACATTGACGACGTATATAGCTATATGAATTTTTCTAAAATTTTCTACTTGAGAAATGTCGTGTGACTGAAACAACATGATATAATACCGTAAAATAATATTTCTGAAGGTGCTCGCGCATTAAAAATTAACGTGTTTGCATCTTTTTTTTTTTTTTTTTTCCTTTTGAAAGTAACAGCAAATTTCCATCTTAGCGTGAAATATTACTAGCTTATAGCTTAAAGATTTATTAATAATTGATAACTAGTAGCAAAAATAATCATCATTTTTATAGTGTTACGTTGGATAAGTGTTCAACATTTATCACATAATGAATTTAAATAAAAATTGTATTATCATCTTTATATCATTATATTTATGTTTGTGCATCATAATGCAGACAAAAGAATTTAAGTGATGGTGTTGAAGTGATTTGTCAAGTTCATTACTAACTTTCACGTCAAATTAAATTAATGAGGTCAATGTGGAAAATACTTCGGAAAATAGACAAATAGTATTTCATGTTTGAAATATTGATCTACATAAAAGATATGTGGAAAATCAAGCCACGCTAGGTTTCAATATAAATCTTATTGAAATCCAAGTTGAAAGAAAAAGCTACAATAGTTTTGAGTAGCTTCCATTAAAATTTAAATGTAACAATTCCTTCACTCCAATAAAGACGCTAAGTAACTTAAATTTATAGAATTCCTTTCTTTAATGACACGAGGAGCTCACACATTTTCAAATGTGAAAACCAAAATTATTCAACAACACTCGAGCCGATTTCCACCAAATTAAGCTTTTAGACATAAATTATCATATTTAGGATTTGTATTATGAATATCTATGATGCACGAACACTTCTAAAAATATCATTTTGCCGTGTCGTGTCGTGTCGTGTCGGACACTCGTATCCGACACTCCTTACGTGGGAAATTCAAGAAAAAATCCGTGTCGCCGTATCCGTGTCGTGTCGTGTCCGTGTCGCCGTGTCCGTGTCCGTGTCCGTGTCCGTGCATCATAGATGAATATATTGCGACATTTTTTTTTAGTTTAATAGATATTCGCCATCAATTACAGTGACTTATTTTCTCCCTTAAATTGTAGACAGTAAGCACTTCATAGGTCGACAGATCAACTACAGTGACCTTACCAAATTATAGCCACCTCATAAGTTGACTATAGTAGCTGATCTTCTTACTGAATTATAGGTAACTCATAGGGTCGAAAAGCTGGCCAAAAGAGTTTTATATAGACACCTCATGATTACAACGGTTAATCTCTGTAGGCACCTCATAGGTCGATTATAGTGGCTAATTTCCTCGCTAATTTCCTCACGATTACAACTGCCAAAAGAGCTTTTTATAGGCACATCACAACTACTCCTTGTTGAATTCGATGAATTTGGCACCTCATAAGGTGAGATACATGTTCAAGAGAACTTCTATAATCCATACCGGCCCAAAGTAAGAATTTGAGCTTTTATTCTTTGATTAAGAATGAATGAGTGTCTTCCACTCAATCATACACTCCTGATTTATCATTTTTGCATTAGACTTATTTAGTTAAAAGTCTCATACTCGAATATTTAAGAGCGTAATTACTTTTAATATTAAAAATTTTATACCTTCTTTATCGTTGGACCCGATTCAAATATGTTCTTCAACTTATTGAGAAGAAAAATGATTTGTGAAATTATAGAGTATAGTGTGCTGATGTATTTGTTTTCTGTCCATGATGAATAAAATAGCGTCCTCCACAAGATACGTTTAATATTTTTGAAAATTAGGTCCACTTCATTTTCCTATCATTCAACAACGGCCTTATTAATAATGGATGTCGAAAAGTCTAAAACACCCTCGTGGCAAAATATGCACTATTACATGGAAATCATCTTCAACCATCTATACATGTATGCTTATTTCATGCAAATTACGCAATCTGTAGACCTTAAATTTTATTTTCTTTATTGTTGTGATTATACAAGTCAAAAATACTAGCTATCTTGAATATAAAATATTTATATTAGAATGGTAGACTAATTAAATAACGTCTTCTGCAACGGTTTAGTTTTATCGAACTATAAGTGCTCTATTAAAGATAATCAGGTAACTTTATTTGGGTTCAAATCAAATTATTTTAGTTTACTAGTTTGTAGGAGTGTGTGGTTGAGTGAAAGACGCTCATTCATTCTTAATCAAATGTTAGGGGTTCGAATTCTCATTTTTGGATATGGAGCGCAGCTTTAAATCTCCTAGTCCACGGTTCTATGCACACTATGAAATATCTATAATAATTCAGCGATGAGACTAGTCCTTATAATCGACAATGGATGTACTGGTGGCGTTCATTTTCTCATCGAATGTAGACGGGAGAACATAAAAGATGGGAGATAGGCTCAAATCCCTAAAAGATGAGAAAACATATATATTGTAACTAATTAGATAATTAGATTAAAGAATAATGATGGCAATAGGAGAACAAGGTATACCAAAACCCCTAACTCCATAGGAAGAGGCAAGAGCTAAGGGAGAAGACCAAACAAGGAACAAGTAATAGAGAAGAAAGCATCTTGGATTGAACGCATATATCAATAAATAAGATATGAGTTTGAAATCGAGCTCCAACATATAACTCATGCAAACTGCAACTAGGTCGCATCCTTATTATTATTATTATTATTATTATAGGTTCCCTGTTGATAACTACTCGTACCAAACTAATGGGAGTTCTGAATTTAAAAGGAGATTGACATGATAGTTTGATCCTTAAACTGTAGCCATGATTTAATATTTATCCCAATTTTATGCACACATATTAGACACTTGACAGTAGCAATCCGTTGAGATGTAACGTAAAAGGTTTGGGAAATAGTTCTTTAATAAAAGGTCGGAGAGTAAAAATACAATTCTGAAAGCGAAGTTATTATATTACTTCGATATGGTAAAAACGTGTATAAAAGTAAATTACATCCAAATCTTTGATAGTTAGAATTATTTGTATATGAATTCCTTTTAGTTTCACTATTCATAATTTGACAATTGAGTACAAACATCTCATTTGTTACTGTCCGTTCGGAATTAAAATATTTTATATTAACATTTTAATGTATAGTAACAAAATCATGGCACAACTAGCTAGCCACATAATTAAGTTTCGTACGTTCAAGTGATGGTAGTGATTACAAACTAATTAATGTTGATAAGATTCGACAGTTTTAATTGCTTAATTACGGGATATTTTGAAAAAAAATTGTGGCGTGCCGCGTCAGTTAATCAGTTTAATAAGTTTCAATATGCTATATCTCAAAATTGTAATAAAAAAAAATATTTCTCAACAAAATTGACGTAAAAGAGAGTTTGTAATCCGTTGGCAAATCATTACGACATTACCCTATCAAGGATGAAAATGTATTATTTAAACTAAAAAGAATTTAACTAAAATCTCATTGGTAAACTAAAGAATCCCAAAAATTAACTCATGTATTAGTTTGTTATGTGCAAGTCTTAATCCACGTTAGTACCTCATGTACCTGTCCGCACATACATAGGTCACTTAGATCCATGACAAGTACATCCCACGAATCATAAAACGATGAAACACACACTTCCACAATGTTATCACGAATATATATATGCGGTGAGATCAGGTGATTCGGTGTAATTTGTTATTAAATTGACATATTTAAAAATTAATGCATGCATCATTATTATCGTCGAGAAAAAACACGTGTCCCAAAATTCAAATCTAGGTATGGGCAACACGAGTGATGCTTAGTGATTGCTTTGGAATCTGAATGTGTCATGTTGTTTTGAAGAGCCCAACAAAATTACAAGGACATACCACTAATTCTTGTCTTTATCGCCAAAATTTATAATTCGTCACTAAAGTGATAATAACTAAATAAAGTTATAAAGATATCCAAAGAAAAGGTATGCAAAAACACCTTTCACATCATGGGAAAATTCAAAATACATGTACAGATGGTAATTGTTCTTACATTAACTATTGAAGGGAAGAGAATTGGGTAATTACACTTACACCCCTTAAAGGTTCGTCTAATTACCAACTGCACCCTGTTGGTGTAATTCAAAATATTACATCTACAACCCCTGGAGAAAATATAAAACTGTAGATATATCCTTGGCAATTTGGCATGTGGGCTTCATCTCCATTCTCCGCTTTATACTTCTTCCCAGGGGTATCAAGTAATAACTTAATTAATAGATCCTAGATGGTAATAAAGCAACTTCTAAGGGGTATAAGTGTAATTAACCGAAAAGGAATTATTCCATAAATATGCACTACTGTGTTGGGTTTGGGTAGGTGAGTTGGCTTTCTAGAAGATCGTTAGGGGCAAGCAAAATGGGCCCCACTGTTTTGGAGGGCCCACAACCGAAACTTCTAAAATCAGCGCCAGTCAAATTTCCACCTACTACTGATTTGAAATTTTAATTAAATTGTACCAACATAAATACATTAATTAAATTAAAATATCATCAAATCATGTAACTTACTGAATTTATCAGTATTTTAATTTGATCGGATTTCATGTTAGATATATAAAATAGAAAAGTAAGCTAAATAAAGCAGATCATAGATAAATAAAAAAAAAAAAAAAGAAGATATTTTCACCGTCTATTAATATACGTAACGTGTAACGCGTGCATATATATAAATAAAAATAAAAAATCCAACAAAGAAATGAAACAAAAAATCCAAAACTGGCAACACGTACATGGTCATAAAATAGCATTTATTCTGAAAGAAATTAAAAGGTCTTTAATTAGTATTCTGGAAATATGTATTTTCCAAACCATTCCAAACGGTATATATCACATACAGTAAACAATCCACAACAGTCAGATTCAATGAAAATAGCTCAACGCAAACGCCATGATAGTGACTATAACAGTTTTTGTTACTTTTCCTTTACCAATATCAGTCTCTCTTATTTTGTAGGGATTACTTACATCGACTTTGCTGCTTAATTCAAACTCACCCATCACTGTCTATGAAGTACGTACAAGTGATGTGAACATAACATGATATAGATATAATAACATAAATTTTTTAAAAAATTTTTATATAAAAAATGTTAAGTACAGTATTCTACACGATATAACACCATAAAATATTATTTTTGGAAATATTGGTATATCATAATTGCGAAATATCCCTACAATTTGCATACAGTATCAAAGTACGTATTTGATGTGCGACACATGTGGAGAGCACTTCAAATATGGGTTTGACTGGAAAGTGGAAAGATAACGTAAGTTGATCTAAGAACATGAGTCTTACACGCAAATAATTGCACACCAAGAATAGGGTAAAATGAATGGATTGGAATTCATCGTAAGTAACAATCATTTTCTGCATTCACCAGTTAGTAGAAAAACTTGTTACTTTGGGTTTGGTAAGGAAATTATTATAAGATGGATTAATCGATTAAAAGTATTTCACAGTTAATATCAACCGAAATAAATTAATAATTAAAATTGTTGCTAAAGTCAAATAATTTGATCCAGGTATGATAATTGACTTTTAAATGACTGTTTTTTAAATATAACTTATTTATTTGAGTTTGAATCGAAATTCGAACATGCAATTCTCCAATTAAACTAATATGACATCAAACTGTTAAACTATACCACTTGATAATTCTTCTTTTGACCTTTGAGTGACTCAAGTTTTTGTTGAGAAATCTGGGCAAAAAACAGAGGCTAGACACGGGTAATCCCTGTCCTTAAAGTTTCTATCGCCCCTAACTTTCTGGGAAGTGTGCTTAAGGTTTCAGGCGATACACTTCCAGGATATATGTCAAGCTGATTTCTGGGAATGATTTCGTGTACAAGCACTGCACAAGAAACCGGATGAATGTGTTGTGTATGTTTTCTGCTCAAGGATTGTATATATAGATATCAGGTGTTACAAAAACGGATTAAATCAAATTATGACTGTTGGAGAATTAATTCAGCATCAATTGGGCTGTTAGTGGCCCCTGAATTAATTTGTGGTTTAAGTCTCCTTGACCATTCAGTTACATTGGCCACTCAACAGTCACATTTGATTTATTGGACTGATTTAGGGTTAATTCTGAATGAATTTGGCCCAAAAAGATAGGCTCTGGGCTCGGAGGCGAGGCTCCTAGCGACGATGCGCACGTGCGAAGTGCAAAGTGCGCCATCAAACGCCACATTCGCCCACGGCCCACGGCCTACGGCCCCGGCCCGTGCCCGTGCCCGTGCCCGTGCCCGTGCCCGTGCCCGTGCCCGTGCGCGCGCGCGCGCGCGCGTGCGCGTGCGCGGGCGGTGCGGTGCACCGCACCGCATGTGAGCCCATCAGTCCACCTCACATTTATTGAATTAATAACCCACTTAGTGTCTTAACTTATATAGTTGACCACACTTAGTTATTAATCCAATGTGGGACAGGTTTAGTTTTCCCAAACACCTTTTCATATGCCTCTTTTGATATTTCCAATAAACCTCCATTAGCTTAATTTGAAAGTATCAATACATATGTCCAACAATCCCCCACTTGTTTGGAAAACTTCTCTTTCCCAAACCAGTGTCTGACTGGTTTTATTTAAAGATCACGTGCATAACAGAAGGTGTGACGAACATTGAACCTTCCCTTTAGTGTAAGTAGCTCAAAGTCACCCCGAAGTTGATGGTGTCCGCAGATTGAACCTCAACTCCTTATTGGTGTGACCGGAGTCACCACACACACGTGTTCTTTCTCACACAACAAGCACTCCACTGCTCGGCGCTTATCAAGCCATACGCCATATCCCGTTTCATGAACCTCTAAGAGAGTAAACCATAACTCTCTATAAGAAACGGCTTCATTTCTAGTTCATATAGGTAAAATGTTTCTCGGGCACTAGTTGCAAATAGTGCAGCATTTTGTTAAGAGCATAGCTCAACCTTGTCACTTTGCAACCCACTGAGCTATCTTCTACTATATATGAGACCACTTGATAGCTCTAACCATCTCGTGACTTGTTTTTTCCCTTTAAACCTTTAATCAGGGGAAACCTAGATTATAGGTAGGGTTACCATCACTTATGGTTCGGGTGGTTTAAGTCCCATATCTCTAGTAGTTGTAGCTACTAAGTCTCTCGTCAGAGGCTTAGTAAACGGATCGGCCAAATTCTTATTTGACCTTACATAGACAACCGTTATGATACCATCTTGTATCAACTGTCTCACAAATGCATGTCTAAGACCAATATGTCTAGACTTACCATTATAGGTACCACTGTACGCTTTTGTAAGCGTTGCTTCGCTGTCACAATACAACGAGATTGGAGGCATTGGATTTGGCCAAAGATCTATGTCTAACAACATATTTCTTATCCAATCAGCCTCTTGCCCAGCTTGAGCTAAAGCTACAAACTCAGATTCCATGGTAGAGTGAGAGATTATTGTCTGTTTCTTGCTTGCCCAAGAAACAGCCCCACCGGCAAGAGTGAAAACCCACCCACTTGTGGATTTGTTGTCTCCCACGCTAGTTATCCAACTCGCGTCTGAGTACCCTTCCAACACACTAGGGAATTTGTTATAGAACAAACCAAAGCTAATAGTTCTCTTAAGATACCCAAGTATCCTACTAATAGCTTTCCAATGATCAGCATTGGGACTGCCTGTGTATCTGCTAAGTTTTGAAACTGCAAAGGAAATATCTGGTCTAGTGCAATGCATTGCGTACATAAGGCTGCCAATAGCACTTGCATACTCAAGCTGTGCAATAGCTCTACCAGTATTTTCTTTAAGTTTCAGTCCGTTGTCAAACGGAGTGTTCACCTCCTTGATCTCGAGGTGACTAAACTTAGTCAGAACTTTCTCAATATAGTGAGATTGGTTTAGTGAAAAACCCCCACTATGTTTTTTAACTTTAATGCCTAAAATAGTATCTACTTCACCTAAATCTTTCATCTTAAAGACCGAGGATAGATACTTTTTAGTCTCGTTTACTCCAATCATATTCGTCCCGATGATCAACATATCATCGACATAAAGACAGACTATCACCATATAGTCAGCCGTACTTTTGGAGTAAATACACCTGTCAGCACTGTTATACTTGAATCCAAATTTCAAGATAGCTGTAACACCCCGACTCACAGTCGGTACAGGTAAATTATGTGATTTAATAATATTTGCGTTTTGAATTAATTGTTTACGACTTAGTTGAACTATTTGAACTTATATGAATTTATTTGAATTAGTGTTGCATGTGTTTTATTCGTTTTAATTTGAGTTGGCCTTAATTGAACCCGTATTTGTTGAACCGAACCAACTTGAACCGGAAACCCTGAACTGAACCGTGAACCGAACCGGTCCAGCCCTTAAAGGCTGAACCATTCTCTCCTCTTCTCACTCTCACGTTATTTTCAGCAGCAACACCAAGCAAGCAAGAACCAAAACCCTCAAGTTGATCATCCAACTTTCCAAGCCGATATCTCCCTCGTTTCTTCGTCTTTTCTCGAACTTAGGTATGCTTTAGAATCCTCTCGTCATGCTCTTCGTTTCCATGGTTTAAATTCTGAGTTTGGAGTGAGTTTGGCATGCCTTTGCTCCCTACGTGAATAGTAAGGGTTTTGCTAAAAACTTGGATATGTGCTCTTTACTTGAAGTGTTTGATTTTTAGCTTCATATATGAGTGGTATATGCTATATATGTTGCATTTATTGCATTTCATCCATGGTAGGTGGGGTATTTATGATTGAGCATGTTTTTAGTTTGAATTTTGCATTTATTTGATCATGCCATTTCATTCCGTTTTCTTGCATTATTTGAGTGTTTATATGTCAAGCATGAATTATATGTATTGTGTGTGCATTTTGAGAAGTTGTAGCAAAATTTATGGTTGGTTTTTGGCCAATTTTGGCTCTAAATTGGAGCTTCCCCTGTTTTTCTGTAAAAACTCTGCTCCAGCTTTCGAACCAGGCCGGAACGGCCGTTCCCGCCCAGTTTTAAACTGGGAACGACCGTTCCCAGGCCATACTGTTCATCGCCGAGAGTGGGAACGACCGTTCCCAGTTGTACTGGGAACGGGAACGGCCGTTCCCATGTCCGGAACCCGTTCTACTGGAGCAAATCCGCGATCGTGGATTTTTCCTTAAGGAAAAATCCGCGAGGGTGGATTTGAGGCAGTAGCTTGGGAAAAATCCATGGGGGTGGATTTTTCCCTTTGGAAAAAAATCCGCTAGGGTGGATTTTGCCATTTCTTTTCTTTGATTTATTTATGCAATTGTATGATTTTAAATGCTTTTCTTTTGCATAATAATTGTTATAATTTGATTGTTTTGCATAATTAAATTGTAATTAAGCATGTGTGATATGATTTTGTGAATTTTATGAATTAATTGTGACATTTTATCTTAAATATGAACCATGCATTTTGCCGAGCGTCCTATTTGGTTCATATAGAGTCTAAGTCTTGGGCTTTCGTGTTTTCTTTTCAGAGGAGGTTCCAGTTGACGAGCCCGAGGCGTAGGTTCACGTCTGCTCATTTTTGTCAAGCACAAGGTGAGGTTTAGGAATTTTGTTAGCTAAGCAACCTAAAGCCTTATGTGATGTTTTCAAGCCGTGCATGTGACTATATATTATATACATAGATATGTATGTGTTGATTAGAATATGTTTATGATCTTGTGAACAACTTTGCTTTGGAAAAAGATATTAAGTAAGCCTATGTAAGCTATGTTTTGGAAAAGCTTTACGATTCTGTTAGCGAGATCGCCATGAAAGATTTGGCATGTGATATGATATGATTTGTATGTGTGGATCCAAGGAGCTACGGGTAAGGAACCCTCGGGACGGTTCGGGCCGTCGAGGTTCGGCCTGTGCGTAGTCTCCATCCGATATGTCACACGCGACCCCTGGGAGTTTGGGAAGGTGTGGTATTTCGATGCCTTCGGCTTAAAAACCGGGGAGGGCACGATGTGGGTTCGCTACCCCTCGTGAGTCTGTATATGTATGGATGGTTAGGGCCGCCGGTGGCTCTTCCATCATTGGTGTAGAGGAGTATGTATGATTTCTGTTTTGATTTGTTCTAAGGAGTAAAGGTTGGAAGCTCGTTCTCGCCGAGCATTATGTTTGTTGTGTATGATTGAGAAGTATGAATCGGGATAGTGTTTATGAAATGTTGTAAAGTATATGTATTTGTTTTAGAAAGTTTTAGTCTGTAAAACCTATTCCGGTTCATAGTTTCGCCTTTGCTTGGTGCTCTGCTCTATATATATGTAGGGTGTGGGTGTGCGTTAGCCCCCTCACTCAGTCAGTTGACTGACTCCTCGTTTACTCTTTTAGTTGCAGGTTTTGGGAGCGTGAGCTAGGCGGAGAAGTGTGTCTTCTGTTGCACTTGTCAGTCTAGGTCTCGTTAGGTGCATTTGCCTTCTTGCACTTTATTATTTTGTAGTTCTGCAGCTTTGATTTGTATATACCTACTGATTATGTTGTTCGAGCCGGGATGGCTTTTGTAAGTGATGTGTTGGTACCTATATGTAAATACGATATGACTATTAAGTGTTGGTACCTATACGTATATATATGTGATGATTCTGTTTGTTGTTTTATTTATTGCTTCAGCGCACTCTGTTTCTGGTTAGTTTAGCTCCGCCTAGCCTAGAGTGTGTGTTTGGTCTCCCGTTCGCTATGATTCGGATTCGGGTGCGGACATTCCATTTCGTATTCGGGTTCGGATTATGGTGCGGGGGATGTGGCCCTACGTGTGGGTGCTACATCCTTAAGTGGTATCAGAGCGCGGTTGCAAAAACCGGGCTCTAGTGTCGTGTGGGTCTGTCTAGGTCGTACGGCTTAGGACAACGTGATTGTGTGATTATGTGCATCTATGATTTGAATATGTGATTACTTGATTACTTGATTATTTTCTAAATTGTATACATATTCATACACTAATTCACATGCATCCATATTGCTTGAATTTGTGAGTTTCAGGATGCCTCCAAGAAGAGTTAATCATCGTGAACAAACCCCTGACTTGAATGAACCGGCTCAACAGAATGCACCTCCGCCACCACCTATGAATGCGGAGAATATCGTCCAAGCCCTACTCAATCAGCTCCAAAACAATCAAAGGGGTAATGCCAATCTGGGTGAAGGACAAGATATTTCTGCTGTATATCGGGACTTCCGGAACAACAACCCTCCAAAGTGGTATGGAGGAGATGACATTAAGGCAGAAGAATGGTTGTCGGAAATTCGAGGTATTTGGGAGATATGTCCAGGGACTTCTCAGGACAAGGCTATTTGCACCGGGCGTATTATCCAGGGGCCAGCGGCTATTTGGCTAAGGAGTGTGAGATCCAAGCTTGAGAGGATGGGTATGGAATTCAACTGGGAGACGTTTGTGCAGGAATTTTATGAGAAATACATCCCTCATAGTGCACAAGAACGTCGCCTCCAAGAGTTTACTAATCTGAGGCAAGGCAACCGGACGGTGGAGGATTACTTATTGGAGTTTGAGAGGTTAGCTCCGTATGCCACTCACATTACCGACCATGATGATCATAAGGCTCGAGCTTTTCTTCATGGACTTCGCCGGGATATTCAAGAAGCTTTACAAGCGGCGAATGTGAGTACTTGGGCCAAGGTTACAAAGAGGGCAATCCAAGTTGAGGCCCAAATGGCTCGGTTGAAGCCTCCGCCTTTCTCTTCTACACGGGTTGCAGGATCCGGTTCTGGATTGGGTAAGAGGCCCATTTCTTTTGCTCCACGAGCTCCTGTCCCACCGGCTTTTCGTCCCCAAGGTTTAGGGAACAAGAAGCCCCGTATTACCGGTCCTGTGGCACCTCCTGTTGCTCCAGTTCGACCGGCTCCAGCTCAGGGACCGCCCGTTTGTTCCCATTGTCAGGGGAGACACCCAGTGGAGAGGTGTTGGAGACTTCAGGGCAAATGCTTTGTGTGTGGGTCCTCTGATCACTTGGTGAATGCTTGCCCGAATAAGAGGCCGGTTGTGCAGGCACGTGTTTATGCTTTGGACGGAGAGGAGGAAGCTGCTGATGTCGACCCAAACGCCGTGATAGAAGGTACAATCAACATTCATGGCATATCACTACATGCATTGTTTGATCCCGGGGCTACGCATTCATTTATTTCCCGGGATATTGTTGCTTCTTTGCCTGTACTTGATGATTTATCTGCGCATGTGTATGTGGTGAATACTCCTTTGGGAGGATCTGTGGAAGCTGACAGGGTGTTCAGGGAGTGTCCGGTGGTGTTTGAGGGCCGAGTTTTTCCTGCAGATCTGATAGTTCTACCGTTGAAGAAGTATGGGGTTATTCTTGGTATGGATTTTCTCTTCAGATACCGAGCTCAGTTGGACTGTCGTGAGAAGAAGGTTTTGTTGGGGACAGTGGTCTTTACGGGTGAAAGGTTGAAGTCCAGCCCGTTTGTGTCTTTTATGGAAGCAAGTAAGCTCCTCCGGGACGGCGCGACAGGTTTTGTGGCCTATCTTTTGAATAAACCGAAGGATCAGGCCAAACTTGAGGAGACAGAGGTCGTGAGTGAGTTTCCCGATGTTTTCCCTGAGAATTTGGGTTCTTTGCCACCTGATAGGGACATCGAGTTTGTAGTCGACCTTTATCCTGGAGCTGAGCCTTTCTCTAAGACACCGTATCGGATGGCTCCTGCTGAGTTGAAGGAGTTGAAAACTCAGTTGGATGAGCTTTTGGCTTGCGGTTACATCCGTCCGAGTACATCCCCGTGGGGTGCTCCTGTGTTATTTGTGAAGAAGAAGGATGGGACTTTGAGGATGTGTATAGACTACCGCGAGTTGAACCGGATGACAGTGAAGAATAAGTATCCTTTACCTCATATCGAAGAGTTGTTTGACATCTTGCAAGGGTCGCAGGTGTACTCTAAATTAGATTTGAGGCAGGGGTATTACCAACTTCGTATCCGGGAAGAGGATATCTCCAAGACTGCGTTCAATACCCGTTATGGACACTTCGAGTTTGTAGTGATGCCGTTTGGGTTAACTAACGCTCCAGCCGTGTTCATGGATATGATGCACCGAGTGTTTAGACAGTATCTTGACAAGTTTGTGGTCATTTTCATAGACGACATCTTGGTGTATTCTAAGTCTGCAGAAGAGCACGCATCTCACCTCAGGATTGTGTTGGAGACCCTTCGAGAGCACAAGCTTTATGCCAAATTTAGCAAGTGCGAGTTCTGGCTCGACAGAGTGTCTTTTCTGGGTCACATAATTTCAGGTGAGGGGATTGAAGTTGATCCTTCTAAGATTGAGACCGTGGTTCAGTGGGAAAGACCGAAGAATGCCTCCGAGATAAGAAGTTTTCTCGGGTTGGCGGGTTACTATAGGAGATTTGTAAAGGATTTCTCCAAGATTGCTTGCCCGTTGACTCGATTAACTAAAAAGGAGGTGAAGTATGAGTGGGATGATGGGTGCGAAAGAAGTTTCCAAGCTTTGAAGGAAAGATTAACTTCAGCACCAGTTCTTACCCTACCCGAGGGATCCGAGGGCTATTCAGTTTTTGCAGATGCTTCTAAGGAAGGACTCGGATGTGTATTGATGCAGAATGGCCGAGTGGTGGCCTATGCTTCTAGGAAGTTGAAGGAACACGAGAAGAACTACCCCACTCATGATCTTGAGCTTGCAGCGGTTGTGTTTGCTTTGAGGAAGTGGCGTCATTACCTCTATGGGATGACTTTCGAGATATTCACGGATCATAAGAGCCTCAAGTATCTTTTCACTCAGAAGGAGTTGAATAATAGACAGAGGCGTTGGATGGAATTCTTAGAGGATTATGACTGCACGATTCAGTATCATCCGGGCAAGGCTAATGTCGTGGCAGATGCTTTGAGCAGAAAAACAAGTGTTTCAGGTTTGAGTACAGGGTCTTCAGGACAGGGTTCGACAGTTTTGGTTTCAGTGGCTCGGTTAGCTAACATCACAGTTCAGCCGGATTTGAAACAGAGGTTGTTGGATTCTCAGGCTTCGGATGCAGAGATTCAAAGACTAGTGGTTCGGTCTAGGATAGACCCCGAGACGAAGTTTGGGTTTGATGATTCCGGTTTGTTCAGGTTCAAGACCAGGGTTTGTGTCCCAGAAGACCTCAAGAGGTTAATACTTGAGGAAGGACATCGTTCTGGATATTCCATTCACCCCGGTGGTACGAAGATGTACCGAGATTTGAAGGAATATTTCTGGTGGAATGGCATGAAGAGAGATATCGCGAACTTTGTGAAGCGGTGTCTCACGTGCCAAGTGGTGAAGGCAGAACACCAGAAACCGGGAGGAACTCTCCAACCACTTCCGATTCCTGAATGGAAGTGGGAACAAGTGACTATGGACTTCGTGTCCGGCTTGCCAAGATCAAGAGGAGGTTATGATGGAATTTGGGTAATAGTCGACCGTTTGACCAAGTCTGCTCATTTTCTCAAGGTGAAGATGTCTTACAAGACTCCGAAGTTGGCCGAATTGTATTGTAACAAGATTGTGAGACTTCATGGGGCGCCTGCTGGTATTGTCTCAGATCGTGATCCGAGGTTCACAGCTAAGTTTTGGCAGGATCTCCAGAGTAGGTTGGGTACGAGGCTTAATTTCAGCACCGCTTTTCATCCTCAGACAGATGGACAATCAGAGAGACTGATTAAGTATTTAGAGGATTTGTTGAGAGCGTGTGCTTTGGATTTCCAGGAGAAGTGGGATAAGCATTTAGCTCTGGTTGAGTTTGCCTATAACAACAGTTTTCAGACTTCTATTGGTATGGCTCCCTACGAGGCACTTTATGGAAGGAAGTGCAGATCGCCTCTATATTGGGACTTGGAAGATTGGCGGTGGACCGAGGAGAATAAGCTTGAAAGAGCTACACCTCGAGAGAGATTGGATAAGACCACTGCCAAGGTTAAGTTGATTCAGCAGAGAATGAAGGCAGCTCAGGACCGTCAGAAGAGCTATGCGGATAAGAGAAGAAGACCCCTTGAGTTTGAAGTCGGAGATAAGGTGTTCTTGAAAGCATCTCCGAGGAAGGGATTTTCTCGAATAGGTCGAGGTGGGAAACTTAACCCGAGATACCTTGGACCTTTTGAAATCCTTGAGAGGATTGGAGAAGTGGCGTATAGGTTGGACCTACCGCCGAGACTGACCGGGATACATAATGTGTTTCATGTTTCGCAACTCAGGAAGTTTTATCCCGAGGAATCAACTATTCTCCCTGTGGAAGAGGTACAACTTGAGTCGGATTTAACAATAGTAAGGCACCCGGTTGAGATTCAAGACCGGAAGCTACAAGTGTTGAGGAATAAACAGATTCCCTTGGTTCGAGTTCTTTGGAGAGATCAGAAATCCGAAGAGTCTACTTGGGAGACCGAGGAGAAGATGAGACAGTTGTACCCCGATTTGTTCTCAGGTCAGACAGTTAACCTGGGGACCAGGTTCTCTGAAGGGGGGGAGGTTGTAACACCCCGACTCACAGTCGGTACAGGTAAATTATGTGATTTAATAATATTTGCGTTTTGAATTAATTGTTTACGACTTAGTTGAACTATTTGAACTTATATGAATTTATTTGAATTAGTGTTGCATGTGTTTTATTCGTTTTAATTTGAGTTGGCCTTAATTGAACCCGTATTTGTTGAACCGAACCAACTTGAACCGGAAACCCTGAACTGAACCGTGAACCGAACCGGTCCAGCCCTTAAAGGCTGAACCATTCTCTCCTCTTCTCACTCTCACGTTATTTTCAGCAGCAACACCAAGCAAGCAAGAACCAAAACCCTCAAGTTGATCATCCAACTTTCCAAGCCGATATCTCCCTCGTTTCTTCGTCTTTTCTCGAACTTAGGTATGCTTTAGAATCCTCTCGTCATGCTCTTCGTTTCCATGGTTTAAATTCTGAGTTTGGAGTGAGTTTGGCATGCCTTTGCTCCCTACGTGAATAGTAAGGGTTTTGCTAAAAACTTGGATATGTGCTCTTTACTTGAAGTGTTTGATTTTTAGCTTCATATATGAGTGGTATATGCTATATATGTTGCATTTATTGCATTTCATCCATGGTAGGTGGGGTATTTATGATTGAGCATGTTTTTAGTTTGAATTTTGCATTCATTTGATCATGCCATTTCATTCCGTTTTCTTGCATTATTTGAGTGTTTATATGTCAAGCATGAATTATATGTATTGTGTGTGCATTTTGAGAAGTTGTAGCAAAATTTATGGTTGGTTTTTGGCCAATTTTGGCTCTAAATTGGAGCTTCCCCTGTTTTTCTGTAAAAACTCTGCTCCAGCTTTCGAACCAGGCCGGAACGGCCGTTCCCGCCCAGTTTTAAACTGGGAACGACCGTTCCCAGGCCATACTGTTCATCGCCGAGAGTGGGAACGACCGTTCCCAGTTGTACTGGGAACGGGAACGGCCGTTCCCATGTCCGGAACCCGTTCTACTGGAGCAAATCCGCGATCGTGGATTTTTCCTTAAGGAAAAATCCGCGAGGGTGGATTTGAGGCAGTAGCTTGGGAAAAATCCATGGGGGTGGATTTTTCCCTTTGGAAAAAAATCCGCTAGGGTGGATTTTGCCATTTCTTTTCTTTGATTTATTTATGCAATTGTATGATTTTAAATGCTTTTCTTTTGCATAATAATTGTTATAATTTGATTGTTTTGCATAATTAAATTGTAATTAAGCATGTGTGATATGATTTTGTGAATTTTATGAATTAATTGTGACATTTTATCTTAAATATGAACCATGCATTTTGCCGAGCGTCCTATTTGGTTCATATAGAGTCTAAGTCTTGGGCTTTCGTGTTTTCTTTTCAGAGGAGGTTCCAGTTGACGAGCCCGAGGCGTAGGTTCACGTCTGCTCATTTTTGTCAAGCACAAGGTGAGGTTTAGGAATTTTGTTAGCTAAGCAACCTAAAGCCTTATGTGATGTTTTCAAGCCGTGCATGTGACTATATATTATATACATAGATATGTATGTGTTGATTAGAATATGTTTATGATCTTGTGAACAACTTTGCTTTGGAAAAAGATATTAAGTAAGCCTATGTAAGCTATGTTTTGGAAAAGCTTTACGATTCTGTTAGCGAGATCGCCATGAAAGATTTGGCATGTGATATGATATGATTTGTATGTGTGGATCCAAGGAGCTACGGGTAAGGAACCCTCGGGACGGTTCGGGCCGTCGAGGTTCGGCCTGTGCGTAGTCTCCATCCGATATGTCACACGCGACCCCTGGGAGTTTGGGAAGGTGTGGTATTTCGATGCCTTCGGCTTAAAAACCGGGGAGGGCACGATGTGGGTTCGCTACCCCTCGTGAGTCTGTATATGTATGGATGGTTAGGGCCGCCGGTGGCTCTTCCATCATTGGTGTAGAGGAGTATGTATGATTTCTGTTTTGATTTGTTCTAAGGAGTAAAGGTTGGAAGCTCGTTCTCGCCGAGCATTATGTTTGTTGTGTATGATTGAGAAGTATGAATCGGGATAGTGTTTATGAAATGTTGTAAAGTATATGTATTTGTTTTAGAAAGTTTTAGTCTGTAAAACCTATTCCGGTTCATAGTTTCGCCTTTGCTTGGTGCTCTGCTCTATATATATGTAGGGTGTGGGTGTGCGTTAGCCCCCTCACTCAGTCAGTTGACTGACTCCTCGTTTACTCTTTTAGTTGCAGGTTTTGGGAGCGTGAGCTAGGCGGAGAAGTGTGTCTTCTGTTGCACTTGTCAGTCTAGGTCTCGTTAGGTGCATTTGCCTTCTTGCACTTTATTATTTTGTAGTTCTGCAGCTTTGATTTGTATATACCTACTGATTATGTTGTTCGAGCCGGGATGGCTTTTGTAAGTGATGTGTTGGTACCTATATGTAAATACGATATGACTATTAAGTGTTGGTACCTATACGTATATATATGTGATGATTCTGTTTGTTGTTTTATTTATTGCTTCCGCGCACTCTGTTTCTGGTTAGTTTAGCTCCGCCTAGCCTAGAGTGTGTGTTTGGTCTCCCGTTCGCTATGATTCGGATTCGGGTGCGGACATTCCATTTCGTATTCGGGTTCGGATTATGGTGCGGGGGATGTGGCCCTACGTGTGGGTGCTACAATAGCAGTGTCAAACTTCTCGTGCCACTGTTTTGGTGCTTGCTTTAGACCATAAAGAGATTTGACTAACTTACACACTTTGTTTTCTGTTCCCGGTGCTACAAAACCCTCAGGTTGCTCCATATAGATTTCTTCTTTTAAATTTCCATTTAAAAATGCTGTCTTTACGTCCATTTGATGAACAAACAGACCGTAAAGAGAGGCTAAGGCAAGAAGAATCCTAATGGAAGCAACTCGAGCCACCGGTGCATAAGTGTCAAAGTAGTCAATCCCTTCTACTTGTCTAAACCCTTTGGCAACTAATCTAGCTTTAAAAGCTGATATAGTGCCATCAGTGTTTCGTTTTCTTCTAAATACCCACTTGCACCCAACGGGTTTAGAACCACGAGGTAAGTCTGCTAATACCCAAGTATTATTACCCAAGATCGAGTCCATTTCATCGTTTACAGCTTCCTTCCAAAAGGAAGCATCTCGAGAAGCCATAGCTTCTGTAAATGTTTTAGGATCCGTCTCAAGTGAAAATACAAACGGTATTTCACTTACCACTTTATTACCTTGGTCCCCCTCCACCAAGAATAATAAGGCATCAGAAGAGATAAAGTCTTTATCCAAACTTTTCTCTTTTCTTGCTCTAGTACTCCTTCTGGGCTCAATTGGTTGTGTAGGAATGTTGTTTTCCTCAACCGGCCTTACAGGACCTCTAAGCTCAATTTGGGACGGCCCAGAATCATTTCCAACATCTTTTGAAAATGTATTTTCGAAGAACTCAACATCCCTGGACTCAGTTATCACATTTGACTCCAAATCAAGAAGTCTATAAGCCTTGCTATTAAGAGCATATCCAACGAATACACTTTTAATAGCTCTGGCTCCTAACTTAGTCCGTTTGGGATCAGGAACCCGAAAATAAGCCACACACCCCCACACTTTAAAATAGCTTATGTTGGGTTTTCTGCCTTTCCATATTTCATAGGGACTAGACTTCACAACAGTACTAGGCATCCTATTTAGAATATGGCACGCCGACAGAAGAGCTTCACCCCACAAGTTGTGAGGTAAATTTGCATGATTTAACATGCAATTTATCATGTCCAGAAAGGTACGATTTTTCCTTTCAGCTACACCGTTCTGCTGGGGTGTATAACCGGCAGTTGTTTGATGTATGATACCACTTTCTTCGCAAAGTGTATCAAAGGCATTCAAACAATATTCCATGCCTCGATCAGATCGTAGAACCTTAATCTTCTTTTCAAGTTGGGTTTCTACTTCTGATTTATATTTCACAAACGAGCTAAGTGCCTCATCCTTAGTTCGCAAAAGATATACATAGCAAAATCTACTAGCATCATCAATAAAAGTTATAAAATACCTTTTTCCACCTCTAGTTAAAATTCCATTTAATTCACAAATATCTGTATGAATTAAGTCTAATATTTGTGATTCTCTTTTAACACTTGGAAAAGGTTTTCTAACAATTTTTGACTTTGCACATATTTCACACTTGTCAAGTTCATTTTTACCAATATCAATTAATCCCATTGCATGCATATTTTTCAAGTTCTTTGCACTAACATGTCCTAATCGACTATGCCATAAAGAAATTGAAGAAATCATGTAAGCAGAAATAGTACTCATATTATTGATTGACATCTTATACATCCCATTACAAGCATAGCCTTTTCCAACAAATTCACCATTTTTCATGATGATGACTTTGCCAGATTCAACAGAAATCTTAAAACCTTTCTTATCTAACAAATCAACAGAAATTAAACTTTTTCTAACATCTGGTACAAACAAGACATTAATTAAAGTTAATTTCTTCCCGGAGGTAAAGTTGAGCTCGACAGATCCTTTGCCTCCGACACCGGCTTTGGAGCTATTTCCCATCTGAACCTCTTGCCCCACAACTTCTTCAAAGGTCTTGAAAAGCCTTCGATCATTGCAAATGTGAACCGTTGCTCCAGAATCTAACCACCATCCAGAAAGTTCACTTGCCATGTTGATTTCAGAAATCATAGCCACATCGAGGCTAAGATCAGTCACCATGGCAACTAGGTTCTCCTCAACCATGTTTGCAACTCCGGATCCACTCTTCCGTTGTGGGCATTCTCTCGCATAATGTCCTGTTTCTCCACAAACATGACACTTGCCTTTTCTTTTGTTAGTAGCATTATGAACAGTTTTAGGTTTCTGCCCGGATTTCTTAAATTGCCCTTGATTCTTTTTAACCCCGAAAGGCTTCTTTTTAGAACTTCCAGCCTCAACATAATTCACGCTGGATTGTCCTTGAACCAAATTCTTTCCATCGCGTTTCCGAGCCTCCTCTTCAATACGCAGATGTTTCTGAATTTGTTCCAAGGACATATCCTCAGATTTATGCATCAATCTCTTTGCATAATCTTTCCAGGTAGGAGGGAGCTTTGAAATTATAGCTCCTACCTGGAAGGCTTCTGGAAGGACAATTTTCACTATCCGAAGTTTGTTGACAATTACCTGGAGCTCATGCACTTGCTCCAGGATTGGTTTATTATCAACCATTTTGAAATCGAGGTATTTAGATACTAAGTATTTGTTAGTACCTTCTTCCTCAGCCTTATACTTGTATTCCAGCGCCTCCCAAAGCTCTCTAGGTGATTTGACGTTTGTGTACAAATCATATAACCTGTCAGAAAGAGTGTTGAGGATGTGGCCACGAGCCAACTCTTCATCTTCAGCTCTTTTCTTTCGTTGTTGCTGAAGTGTCTGTACTATTTCTTGATGGATCTGCAAGGCATTCTGGGATGGACCTGCGGCTGCAGAAGGATTGACAGGAGGAGCACCGCCTGCTGTAGTGGGATTGGCAGGAGGAACAACACCTGCTGCAGTGGTTGGTGGATCCAAATCAACAGGCTGCTGGGGAGCAGGAGGATCTTCTGGAATTGGTGGCAGACTGGGATCCAGAACATAGGCAAGCTTAAGGACAGTAAGCAGGAACTTCATCTTGTCCTGCCAGCGGCTGAAGTTGTTGCCATCGAAACGGTCTAGCTTTTGCTGGTTCATGATTCTGAAGGATTCAGACTCCATTTCTACGGATAGAAACTTTAAGATTGTTGAGAAATCTGGGCAAAAAACAGAGGCTAGACACGGGTAATCCCTGTCCTTAAAGTTTCTATCGCCCCTAACTTTCTGGGAAGTGTGCTTAAGGTTTCAAGCGATACACTTCCAGGATATATGTCAAGCTGATTTCTGGGAATGATTTCGTGTACAAGCACTGCACAAGAAACCGGATGAATGTGTTGTGTATGTTTTCTGCTCAAGGATTGTATATATAGATATCAGGTGTTACAAAAACGGATTAAATCAAATTATGACTGTTGGAGAATTAATTCAGCATCAATTGGGCTGTTAGTGGCCCCTGAATTAATTTGTGGTTTAAGTCTCCTTGACCATTCAGTTACATTGGCCACTCAACAGTCACATTTGATTTATTGGACTGATTTAGGGTTAATTCTGAATGAATTTGGCCCAAAAAGATAGGCTCTGGGCTCGGAGGCGAGGCTCCTAGCGACGATGCGCACGTGCGAAGTGCAAAGTGCGCCATCAAACGCCACATTCGCCCATGCCCACGGCCCACGGCCCACGGCCCCGGCCCCGGCCCGTGCCCGTGCCCGTGCCCGTGCCCGTGCCCGTGCCCGTGCCCGAGCCCGTGCCCGTGCGCGCGCGCGTGCGCGGGCGGTGCGGTGCACCGCACCGCATGTGAGCCCATCAGTCCACCTCACATTTATTGAATTAATAACCCACTTAGTGTCTTAACTTATATAGTTGACCACACTTAGTTATTAATCCAATGTGGGACAGGTTTAGTTTTCCCAAACACCTTTTCATATGCCTCTTTTGATATTTCCAATAAACCTCCATTAGCTTAATTTGAAAGTATCAATACATATGTCCAACAGTTTTTTTACCTTTTTACAATGTTTCAAAATTAACAACGAAACTATATGTCAAATATCCCACATCTAATAATCAAATATGTGGAGTTCAATATATAATGGCTTGGCAACCCTCCCCTCAACAACTAGCTTTTGGGGGTGAGTAAGGTTAAGCACATTATTCAACATGGTATCAGGAGATTCAACTTAGCTCTCTTCCGATTATCGTTGCATCTTCGATTTCTTTTCTTCTTCGCTGTTTTTTCTGCTTTCGTCTTGTTCGTTCTTGCCCCTTTCATGGCCACTCAAGAAGCCATAGCTGCGGCGGAGTTCAAATTGACCGCATCCAGTCCGTTTTTCCTCCACGCAAATGAGAATCCAGGTCTCAATTTGGTTTCTACTCCTCTCGATTTCTTTTCTTCTTCGCTGTTTTTTCTGCTTTCGTCTTGTTCGTTCTTGCCCCTTTCATGGCCACTCAAGAAGCCATAGCTGCGGCGGAGTCCAAATTGACCTCATCCAGTCCGTTTTTCCTCCACGCGAATGAGAATCCAGGTCTCAATTTGGTTTCTACTCCTCTTGATGGTTTGAATTATCATACCTGGGCCAGAGGTCTGAAAATGACGCTTCTGTCCAAAAACAACCTCTTGATGGTTCGAATTATCATACCTGGGCCAGAGGTATGAAAATGGCGCTTCTGTCCAAAAACAAGTTTGGATTTGTCTCTGGCGTTATTCCGATGCCTCAACCGCTCGATCCGCTGCTTCCGGTGTGGGAACGTTGTAAGACCATGGTGTTGGTGTGGATCTCTCGCGTCGTTTCCCCCACAATTGCTCAATCGATTCTCTGGATGGATAAGGCGTCGGATGTTTGGTCAGATTTCCGTGATCGGTTTTCTCACGGTGACGCGTTTCGGATTGCTGAGATTCAAGAGGATTTGTACTCTGTTCGTCAAGGTGATGACTCCGTATCAGATTATTTCACGAAATTGAAGGTTTTATAGGATGAGTACTTCAATTTTAGGTCATTGCCCGTTTGTACCTGTAATTCGCCTTGTTCTTGTGGAGCTATTGATACGTTCAAACGCTACCAGCAGAGCGATTGTGTGATTCGCTTTCTCAACGGTTTGAATGATCGATTTGCTGGTGTTAGATCTCAGATCATGCTTCTGGATCCGCTACATCCACTTACGAAGGTCTTTGGTCTGGTCGTTCAACAAGAACGCCAACTCTCTGTTGGTGTTGTGTATAAGTCTTTTACCGTTCAAGGTTCACAAGGTTTTTAGTCTACAGGCCGCAAGTTCATTACTCCAGGCGCAAGTTCTTCTAAGTCTACTGCTAGTCAAGGTTTTCAATCTTATGGCAGAGGTCAACGTTTCAAGACTTTCTCTAAAGAGCCTTCAACTACTGGAAAATCATGCAGGCATTGTGGTGGTCCAAATCACACAGAAAATAATTGCTACAAGAAATTTGGGTTTCCCCCTAACTTTCGCTTCAAGAATCCTGTTGCCGCTGCTTTGTACAGTCTAGACACTCAAGTTCCTGATGTTGCTGATAATCAGGTCATTGACTCGTCTCCAGTTGCATCTGCTTCTAAAGGTTCTCAGGTTTTTCTTACTCAAGAGCAGTTTCAACGGCTGCTGCAGCTGATTCCATCCCAACTTGATCCTTCTCAGCCACATCATGTCAATCAGTTCACCGTAGAATCTTCCAACAATGAGTCTTCTTTTCCTTCAGGTAGCTGTGTTCTTGCTTGCTCCAGTGTCTCTTCCTCTTGGATTTTAGACACTGGCGCAACAGACCACATATGTTTTTCATCTACACAATTTACTCATCTTCATTCTATTACTCCGGTTTCTGTTAAACTTCCTAATGGTAGCCATATCGTAGCCAAGCACGCTGGAACCATTACTATATCTGCTACTATCACATTGCATAATGTGTTATTCATTCCAAAATTTTCATTCAATCTGATATCTGTTTCTCAGTTAACAAAGTCACCTGGTTATCGTTTTATGTTTCAAGATTCTTCTTGTTTTATTCAGGATCCCAGGACTTCGAAGACGATTGGTTTAGCTAAGCTCACTGCTTGTTTATATGTTTTACAACCTAATGCACTTGATTCTTTACAAACTTCTGTTGTAAATTTCTCCAGCTTTAGTGTTGTGGATTCTTGCACTTTGTGGCATTTTCATTTAGGACATGTGTCCTCTTCCACTTTGAATGTACTGGGTTCATTGGATCAATCAATAAAATGTAAAACTTCTTTGGACAAGTGTGATATCTGTCACTTATCTAAGCGGAGGAAGCTTCCTTTCTCTTTAAACATGTCTACTACTTCTGCTCCTTTTCAATTGTTACATGCCGATATTTGGGGACCCTACTCTGTTCCTTCTGTTGCAGGTCATAAATACTTCCTCACAGTTGTTGATGACTACACACGGTATACTTGGGTTGCTATGGTAAAACACAAGTCTGAAGTCAGGTGTCAATTGCAAAGTTTGATTAATCTTCTTGAAACTCAATTTCCTTTCAAAATTCAGTCTGTTAGAACTGATAATGGCCCTGAATTTCTCATGAATGATTTTTACTCTTCAAAGGGCATTTTTCATCAAACTTCATGCATTGAAACTCCTGAACAAAATGGCATTGTGGAACGGAAACACCAACATATTTTAAACATAGCTAGAGCTCTGTTTTCCCAATCTGGTATATCAAAGAATTTATGGTCCTACAGTGTTATCTAGTCTGTTTTCATCATCAATCATTTGCCAACACCTTTATTAGCTAACAAATCTCCATATCAATTGTTGTACGGTACTTTGCCTACTTATTCTGATGTCAAAGTTTTTGGGTGCTTGGTTTATGCCTCTACAATCTGTCAGGGCAGGACCAAATTTGATCCAAGGGCCAGGAAATGCATCTTTTTAGGCTACAAGCCTGGTACTAAGGGATATGTTTTGCAAGATCTGCAAACTTCAGACATTTTTGTTTCCAGAAATGTTAAATTTATTGAGAGTTGCATAACAACTCCCAACCCCATCTGTTATCATTACCAAATTCTTCTGATGTTATCTACACTGACATGGATCATTTAGATAGTTCCTTGTAGGATCCTCCACCAGCTGTGAATAATCAGGTAGCACAGCAATCTATCACTTCAAATTCTGCAGATCTCAGTCTGGCTCCTGCTGTCAACAATCAGCTACCTCTTCACAATGAGCAACCTCCTCATAATGACCAGCAACCTCCTCAACAACACAACAGGGCTCCCAGGGCCAGACAAGCACCTTCATATCTACAGGACTATCATTGTAATTTAATCAACTCTGGTTCAACACTGGATATCACCTCTGCTGGCAATCAATTTCCTCACAATTCCTCAGGTGTCCTCTTTCCCTTAGCCTCTGTGCTTGATTATGATGATATAATTCTTTGTGGCAATAATCAGACAGAAATAGACTCCATCAAGAAGTTCTTGGATGATTCATTTAAGATAAAAGATCTTGGACAGTTGAAATTCTTCCTGGGACTTGAGATTGCCAGGTCAAAGCTTGGCATAATAATAAATCAGAGGAAGTATGCTTTGGAATTGCTTGAAGACTCTAGATTACTTGCTGCAAAACCTATCAACACTCCAATGGATTCAATAATAAAAATAACAAAAGAAGGTAAACCATATGCTGACATTCAATGCTACAGAAGGTTGATAGGCCACCTCTTATATCTCTGCACAACAAGGCCTGACATTGCTTATAGTGTCCAACAATTAAGCCAATTTCTATCTGCACCAACTACAGATCACTACTAAGCTGCCATACGAATACTAAAATACATCAAGGACAATCCAGGACAAGGCCTATTCTTTCCAGCAAAATCTGACTGCAACATCAAGACTTTTAGTGATTCATATTGGGCAGGCTGCCTAGATTCCAGAAAATCTGTCACTAGATACTGTGTATTCTTAGGCAATGCACTAATCAGTTGGAAATCTAAAAAGCAAACCACAGTTAGCCGCTCATCCTCTGAAGCCGAATACAGGATCTTAGCTGCTACTACTTGTGAAATTCAGTGGCTCAAATACTTACTCAATGACATTGGGATACAAACTACAAAACCGGCATTGATTTATTACGACAACAAACCTGCTCTCCACATAGCTGCAAATCCAAGCTTTCATGAACGTACAAAGCACATTGAGATAGATTGCCATGTGGTACGTGAAAAGCTGCAACAAGGGCTCATCCATCTTTTTCCGCTTTGCACTCAAGATCAAACAGCTGACATATTCACCAAACCGTTAGCTTCGCCCCTCTTCCATTCACATCTAGCCAAACTGGGCATGAAGAACATCACTGCTCCAGTTTGCGCCCGCGGTTGGGGGGGGGGGGTATCACCGAATAATTAAGTTGTACATTATGTTAGTTAAACACAGCTTAATACCAACCAATAAGATAAGGGTTGAGGTTAGTTAAAACCTCCCATTTTTGTTACATGTGTGCAAAGTCCCTGATTGTAATATATATAGGAACTGAGTCTGTGTAAACATTCACTTTTTCTCTGATGTCTTTCAATGAAGAAATTTCTCTCGATTTCATCTCTTATCATGTCACTTATCATGGTATCAAAGCAGGTCCGATTCTAAGCCTGTCTCTCCACCCCGCCGGATGTTCCGATTCCTGGCTTACAGATGTTCCGATTCCTACAATGTTCACGCTCTAGTTTGTCCCGCACTCCGCGGCCCTAGGCGTGACTGGGGTGTGTCAAGTATCCCACATCGAATAATCAAATATGTGGAGCTCAATATTTAATGGCTTGGTGACCCTCCCCTCAACATCTAGCTTTTGGGGGTGAATAAGGTCAAACACATTATTCATCACTATAAGGGCTCGTGGGCAGTGGCGGAGCCAGAAATTTTATTTAGGGGGGTTGACCAAAGCATAATACTAAAGGATGGTAAAAAATTTAATATATTGACCCTCATTAGTATTAATTTTAACTTTAGTTGGGGGGAGGGGGGGTCAATAATGAAAAATTTCCTAAAATTTCATATACAAATGTCCATATATATACATAATAATAATAAAATAAAATAAAATAATTGAGGGCAGTCAATTGTACCCCTCATTCAAGAGTGGCTCCGCCATTGCTCGTGGGGTCGATCCCCTTTCTATGGCCTTTGAAATCTTCTTAGAAATAAGTTTATGTACAAAATTTACAAAAATTATAATTTCAATCTCGTCTTCCTTTTTTTGAAATTATGGTTCCATTTAAAATACGAACATTTTAACTTATTATAAAACTAGAGAACTCATGGGTGAGTGACCCATATAGAATAGACTAAAACTGACCACATACAATAATTAACAGATCAAAACTTGTACGCTTTCCACAAGAAATTTATGCCATTGAGTTCAATCAAGTTTATACAGCAAGACCTAATAATGTGCAATAGACAAGAAGGTAACTAATTAATGCTTCAAAATTTAACTGTTGAATTTTATAATTTCAAGAGTAGTTAGGACTTTCCATCTGGTATGAAATTTTTTCCATGAGTTTGATGCACCAAAATTCCTTACTTGCATTCAATAAATATATGACCGAAAGGAAGCATGCATGCATTTCTTGGCTTAATTAATTATTTCCTCTTATCTTAGAAGAAAATGACACATGGTGATGCGATGGCCATGCACGAGAAAATTAAGAAAGGTATTTATTTATTCATGGAAATTAATCTTTTTCTAGAGAATCTTCTTCCCAACTTACCATTTTATCATATAATTAAGATTTTCATTTATTTCATTTAGTTTCTTGTTTTAGTAAGCCAGGTTATATATTTGATTTAATTATAAGTTTATAAAGCACGAATACTTTTAAAAATATCATTTGATTATGTCGTAAAAAAATAAATAAACAAATTGTATCATCGTGTCCCTTACGTATCATATACGTATCACTGTATCTATATTCGTACATCATAATTATTTGATTTTGTCAGTGAAATATACAGTTTTGGCCCCCATAAATTGGCCTCTTTTCAACTTTTTGTCTGAATGGTAACAAATTCATCAATTTAAATATAATGTCTTCCCCCACCCCCATACTTCACTTATTTGATCTCGAGTTTGAGTCGGACTAATTAGATGTGAAATTTGTCCTACCAATGGTAATTACATCCTAAAGATTCATAACTTTATATATAATAAAACTGTTAAATTACATCATTAGGTGGTACGAATATCCTTCTGGTGGGGCAAAAAATTAGAATTTATCCCCTAATGAAACACTCCATATAATAAAATATTATCAAACCACCTAATAATTTTTTTAAATTGCACACTAACAGCCTAATTTTTCTAATTAGTACAAAATCACCCTAAAATTCAAACCACCTCTTAGGAGGGGGCGGCCTCCAAATCACCTCCACCTTCACTTCCACTCCTCCGCCCAACCGCCACCCTTTCCCATCTCCACTTTCATCCAGACCATCCCTCATCCCACCTACACGGCGGTCTCTCCCGATTCGCTATTTTTTCTTTTTTAAGTTCATCATCGTACAAATATTTATATTTTTGTCTTTAATTAATCGTTCATTTACTGATTAAGAATTTTTGTTTATTGGACAATGTTACTAAAATAGTAAAATATATCGTCATTGTATTGGTATAGTGAAAATATTTCTATATAAACTAAAATATTATTTTGATATTTACATTAATCAACAATTGATTAATATACCAAAAAAAACTATACCGTAGGTTTAAGTGAGAATATAACATTTTATTAATTAGGAAGTTAATTAATTGGATATTTGTCCGAATAATATATTATGTGACGACATTTAAAAGAATTAAATTATTATAATACGATAAATTGAGAAATCAACAGATGAAAACCAAAATAAATCATTTTATGAAAAAATAAAGTTCGAATTTTTCATTTTATTAAATATCCCATCATTTTTATTCGTTATGAACCGCACAATAAGAATATCCCCAATTCCATAAACACGTGCCTTGATATTTTTGTATTTTTTCCCTACTAATTATTTTTATGCTTTGACTATATAGTGCCCATATTACATATCAATCATTTTATGGAAATCATCATACGACCCCAATTCCCACTAATAATTTTAAGTATTATTTGATAATATAAATAAACTAAAGTGAACCTTAATTTCATACCACGAAAAAGAGATATATTAATTAATATTATTGATTTAAAAAGTCAATGGATTGATTGAGTGATCACAATCACATATCCATGGTTGGATTAGTTTAAAAGAAAAAAAAAAGAAAAAAAAAGTTATAAGTAAAGATTCAACTTTTGTGACATTAATTATAATTAGCTTTCTCCACTTTCTATTCTTGCACAAGTTTAAGGATTTACTAATTTGAAATAAGGGGAAAAGTTGGGTTGGAAATTGTAGATTAGAGACATGTGGTTGTGGCCATGCCTCACATTTTACATTTTAGAATGGCAGACACGGGATTAATTTATTAATTGACACGCCGCGAGCATAAGCACCTCTATTATTTCTTTAAAGTGATTATGTATTAGGGAAAAAAATGATCTATTTTGCTATTTTTAATCATGGAGACGTCTTTTTAATTACGAAAATTAAGTTGATTCAGTGGAATGAGAGTTTATATCCTTATTTAAGGTGTGGGTTCCGAATTCTAGCAGTTGTGAATGGAGTAATCGGATAAAAAAATCGTATTCTATATAAGTTTTGTTGTAATTGAATTCGAAAAAAGAAGAAAGTATTACATAACCAAGTTATTTGATACGTGGTCTATGGATCATTTAAATATAAATTTATATTTACCAATAATAACTGCATGTACATGGATTTGGTTCTAAAACTTTTAGTTTCTGATCCATTTGGGTATCGTACAAATTTACTGTGGTATAAAAGTTTAGAGATACCATTTGGTTTTCTTTTTTCCTAACATTCTTATTCTAGTTTCTACTTAGGCAAAATAAATAAACAAAGTTTGAATAAGTCCCACATTTTCCCACCAGCCAATACTGCTAGCCCTAGATGATAAAAAAGAAAAAGAAAAGTGTAAATTTTTTTCATATTTATGCTATTTCTTTTTTCCCATTAATTTGGAAAAAAATGCTAAAATGTAACAACTTACTTGCATAGGTAGCGTTCAATTTAATTAGGGTAACAACATTCTATTCAATTTCCATCATAGCTTATCCAGTTTTCTTAGTTCTTAAACCACATTTGCATTTATTCCTGAGCCTGGAGACTCAGGCCCAATAATCTTTTGACGACTTCTTTGGGCTTTTAATTATTAATTGGGTTCATTTAATTTTTCAGATAAGCATTTTAATATTTATTTTGGGCCTGTCAACAATATGTATCGCATAAATTCGGATTATAGCTGTCAAATGGTCGCAGTTTAATAATCCGATCCAATTACATATTTCAATAATGCAAAGATGATGAAGAAAATGTAAATATTAATTCCGGCAGGGCCCTTTCTCAAGCTCAACACCAACATGGAGCCTCCCAGAGCCACCGTATGGTCAAGGGTCCTTGAGCTCATGGCCTGCTATCAATTCCATACTTCAAATGTCGATAGGAGTGGGTTTCTCGGGTCGAGTAACGGGTACCCGACCTGGTCGGAGAGTAAATTTTGGGTAAAATAGATTTTGAGTCGGGTACTCGGTAACTGAAATAAATATTGGATTAGGTTTCGGGTGAAAAAAATTGTACCCAATTGGATACCCAAAATTTTGACTTTTTTTTTTAATATATTTGTTTTTTTGTTTTTTCTTCTTTCTTCACTTAAACTTTTTTCTTCTTTCTAATTTTCGCATTTCAAAGTTTGAAATTCAAACCCGGTCCTAAACGACTAAACCCCAATTTCCAACCACACTACGTCCTACTCCTTCACTGACACAAGTCACAACGACTTCTTCGACACCGGAGAAGTTATCGCGGGTAGTGGGGTTGGGAATTGGGGTTTAGTTGCATATGATAGAGTCTGAATTTCATACTCTCAAATGGGGAAATTGGAAATAAAAAAAAAATTTTGAAGAAAAAATTAAAATTTTGGCTAATTAGCATCGACATAAAAAAAGACTATTTAGTCCAGAAGAGTCCATCCTATTCCCAGGGTTCCAGGAATTGGAGAGAATGTTATTCCATTAAAGTAAAGCTTGGAATAATTAGGGTTATTATTTAACCAAACCAACCTATTCTTTAAAAGTAAACACGCCCTTAAAGAGCAAGATAATGCCGGCACCAACTATCCACCTCGTCATGCAAGGAAAGTCTGGAGACCTAATCAAAAGTTTAAGAAAGAAAATAGCAAAATTATAATTTTTATAAATTTTTAACATGATAACACAAAATGGTATGCACCATCAAATGATCTAGATTACATATTCTGATGTTATATTAGTTTAATAAAAAAATTCGTATTTCTTAATGGCATGATAAGATATTGAACTCAAGAAAAAAAGTGACAAGGCTAATTAGTAATTAAAAAGAAAAAACTATTAAGGTTATACTCTTAATTAACTGCAAGCCTGAGTGAAATCTTGAGAAATCTATTTGTTAATAGACAACAAAAGATTGAAATAATTGAACAGAAAATATAATTAAGCACATGAATAAGTTGAAAAATGAAAACTGATAAGACATGAATATTTAAATTGGTAAAGTGTAAGCCATTCAACACTTTGAAAACAGGTAATTAAGTACCACCTAACGACCGTAATCAATTTTGAATCAGAAAGACATATCTATGATCCCACTTTTTTATAGGTAAGATTATTATTGTTTGTGATTTTGTCGTTTACAACCACTTTTTAATATTTCGTATTATTAAAGAACTACAATTTTTCCACATATGAATTGTAGATTTGACCAAGCAATTATGCGGTTGCATGTTAATCACAATCTGAACCTTCTAGGGATGCAAACGAGTCGAGCCGGCTCGCGAGTCTGGTGAGCAAGCTCGAGTCAAGCCCTAACTCAAGGCCTTTTTAGTTAGGCTCGTGGCTCGCGAGCCAAGATATTTAATTAAAAAATAATATTTTTATTTATATATATATAAATATTTTTATTTTTATATAATATTATATATATTTTTATTGATTTTTATATAAAATTAATATATTTATAATATATATGTATATATATTTAATAAATATATATTATTATATATAAAAATATATTAAATTATTTTAAAAAACTAATTTTTAATTAAAAATAATATAATATTCATTTGGCTCGAGCCAGAAAAAAAGGTAAAGGCTCGGTTCGGTTCGATTCGGCTCGTTTGCATCCCTAGGCCGGTTCACGTCCGTGTAAGTCGATGTGTATGAGGGATCGTCGTTGTAGTTTTGGTTTTCCCCGGAATTGGTACACCACTTCCATGTTTTGTTGTGGCTCGCTTGCTGACTTGTGGATTATTTTCTACTCGTCTTATGTTTGGTTTGTTCGGCTACTTTATAAACGAGGGATTCTTAATAACTAATCTTACGATCGTCTTTATAAATTTCTTTTAGAAAAAAAATTTTGAACCTTTTTTTTTACGTAATAATTTATGTCAAAAATCATAATATTCATTAACTTGATATTGCCGGATATTACAAATTACTCTTCCATTATCTTGCATGTTTCATTATTCATTGTTATGTATCCCACATCGAATTATTAAAGATGTGGTGTTCAATATATAATGGTTTGACAACCCTCCCCTCAACAACTAGCTTTTGGAGGTGAGTAAGGCCAAAACACATTATTCAATATGGTATAAGGCTAAAGCTCATTATTCAATATGGTATCAGAGCAGGTTCACAGATGTTCGATTCCTGTGCCTGTCTCTCCACCCGGCTTACACCTGTTTCATTCCTGCGGCTGTCTCTCCACCCGGCTTGCAGATGTTTCATTTCTGGTTGTCTCTCCACCCTGTCTCTCCACCCGGCTTGCAGATGTTTCATTCCTGCGGCTTGCAGATGTTTCAATTCATTCCTGCGGTCATTCCTGCGACTTGCAGATGTTTCAATTCATTCCTGCGGCTTGCAGATGTTTCAATTCCTGCAATGTTCATGTGTCTGTCTCTCCACCCGACTTGTAAATGTTTCATTCCTGCGGCTGTCTCTCCACCCTACTTGCAGATGTTTCATTCCTGCGGCTTGCAGATGTTTCAATTCATTCCTGCGGCTTGCAGATGTTTCAATTCATTCCTGCGGCTCGCAGATGTTTCAATTCCTGTAATGTTCATGTGTCTGTCTCTCCACCCGGCTTGTAAATGTTTTATTCCTGCGGCTGTCTCTCCACCCGGTTTACAGATGTTTCGTTCCTGCGGCTGTCTCTCCACCCGGCTTGCAGATGTTTCATTCCTGGTTGTCTCTCCACCCTGCTTGCAAATGTTTCATTCCTGCGGCTTGCAGATGTTTCAATTCCTGCAATGTTTATGTATCTGTCTCTCCACCCGACTTGCAAATGTTTCATTCCTGTGGCTATCTCTTCACCCGGCTTGCAGATGTTTCGTTCCTGCGGCTTGCAGATGTTTCAATTCCTGCAATGTTCACGCACCAATTTGGGCATGATGGGGGTGCCTTATGAGTATTAAAGATGTGGTGTTCAATATATAATGACTTGATGACCCTTCCCTCACAGCTAGCTTTTGAGGAGTGTGTAAAATCAAAGCATATTATTCAATATTCATGTAAAAAGTTCGTGAGATTTTGATTAGGTTCCTCGTAAAAAACGACTTTGTCTTGTTCAATTTATCTTTATGTAAGAGTTGATGTTATTTAGGTCATATTTTCTGCCCACTTTTTTTCCCGAATTCCGATAACGCAGCGGTCCTATAAGAGCCGAGTGGCTTCATTAAGATTCTGCAGCTAAAAGCAACTTCCTCGTTCAATTTACGATGGTAAGAAGCAATGTCACTAAGAGTCCAACTGATCGATACGGTCAAAATCTTTTGCCACAAACATTACAAATTTAAACCATTAATGATAATTTATGATCTCTCCCTGCAAGCACATTTCTCAAAATAACAAAACAAAATATTATTTTATTATATTATATTTTGTCAAACTGTTTTCATGTAATTTTTTTTTGTATTATTGTATTTCTATCGAATTTCCTTCTTTTTAAATGATTCAACATATGCCTTATATTATGCCATTTAATTAATATTTGCAGGTCTCTCACGCAGAAAACGTAGACCATATGTCCATATCCCTTCAATGAGCGGCTGTGATTCACTCTGAATTTGGGTCGGTGCATGAAACAGATATACCATGATCATCTTCTTTGTCCACATTATAGGAATTCATTGTATATTTGTATATTATTCAAGAATATTAAAGGATTGGAGAAATCAGCAAATCCAAACATGGGACCCAAAAGTGCAAGTTGTTGATGCGTTGTAATATTCCATCTTTTATTTAAAAAGGGTTTCAAGAGATAACCTAATTTAATTATTCCTATAGTGTGCGTGTCCATGCAACATTTGCCCAACGCTCCAGAATAATTCGTCTTATTCTATAGTTTTGATTCACTAAATAAATAGGGGAAAAAGATCCTTTGCTGGGAATATGTGCTTAGATTTTTAATTGTTGTTGCCTTCTTCATGGAAATTGAAGTTTGTGGGGGAGTATGTATCGAGTATGGGACCCAAACTCATGCATTCTATGATTATTATTTATTTAATCTTTTTATAAGTATCGGATAAATATTCAATATTGTTATTATTATAATCGAGTCCAAATCTTAAAATCTAATATCTTATTATCCCACATCGTCAAGCTAGAGCAATCTACACTCGAATAATAGGTTATGCATAGCTTAAGATTATGTCACTTGTTATTATTAATGCATGTCTTATGCCGACTATTATAAATTCATGCTCAGCTTTACTCATTTTGGAAAAGATAATTTATTCACTCTTACTGTTTTGGATTGTTTGTTTCTTGTATGTCATGAAGTTGATTTAAACGTTATAAGGATTTCCGCTTATATCGGTCTCAAAGTACCTTCTAATGGTTCATTTTTATGTTTAGGTCGTAGGTGCTGCCGCTTATATCGGTCTCAAAGTACCTTCTAATGGTTCATTTTTATGTTTACGCTTATATCGGTCTCAAAGTACCTTCTAATGGTTCATTTTTATGTTTAGGTCGTAGGTGCTGCCGCTTATATCGGTCTCAAAGTACCTTCTAATGGTTCATTTTTATGTTTAGGTCGTAGGTGCTGGAAAACCTCGTCTAGTAACCTCTCCCCGTTGCTTTATTGAATATTTTGTGATACAACATCTTTTATTGTATTAGATTGGACACTTCATCACAAAAATTCTAATTTCAACCTAATCTTATGCGAACATATGCCAATAATTAGATTTTCGTTTTACGGAAATCAATATATACTAGAAGAAACAATTCATTAAATAATTAGTATGATATACTCCCAATTAGTTGTTTGAATTTGATCAAACTAAAACCGCACTTTCCCTACCAATACATTGTAAAAATTGGTAGTGGAAAAGATTGCTAAATCACTTGTAAATTTGTCAAATTACAATTGATCGTCTTTAATATTTATTTAGTTGTACAGACACAAATTACTGATGATCACGTAATTAATATCAGTATGATTGAGACCCAGATCTACAATGTGTTTTTTAATCTGCAGCATGCGTCTTCCCACGTCAAAGGAAGATAAATTAAAGAAATATTATTTAAGTATTTCTTTTAGGTAGGAAAGTCCTATTGCTCCATGTAAATGAGGCTAAAACGCGTAACAATTTTATTGGCAAATGCTATATAATATAGTTGAGCTTAATCTGTTCTTCTTTAGGCGTGCAAGAATGTCTCTTGTCTCCTTAATTAGAAACACCGTAAACAAGATTGTTATAGTTTAAATATAACTCAGTGTTGATTCGTCCGATGTACCTTAATCTTTGTTTCGGATTTGATTTTTCTTGAGAAATAAATTCCCCTTCGGGGGGTTGGTCTTCAAATATAACTCAAGTGTTAGGTTTCAAGCTCTAATCACAAATAGTTAGTATAATATTTCATGTAATGGGACAGATCTAGGATTTTTCGATTCCTTCGGATCAAAAATTCTCAAACCTTAACATATAAAAGAAATTTAATAACCGGAGGTATTCTGAATTTTCATCCTTCAAAAGCTCCACCCCATATAATATCATGTTATATTGAATATTTATATAATCATTTTAGAGAAAATTGCATTTTTGATCCCATAGGATATAAGTGAATTTTTTTACTATTCCATAGTTTTTAAATAGTCCTACACCGCTACACGTTTTTATTTTTAACACTTTTGGTCCCAAAAGCCAAAATTTTCACTATTAGTCCCAAAAGGAGAAAAAAAAAAGATTATACATTTATTTATTTATTAATATAATATTTAATTAGAATTAAAAAGTGATTATTTATTTATTATTTATGTTTTAACATGATGTGTAATAGTTAGAATTTGTATAATTTTTATGTATCAATATAATATTTAATTAGAATTAATAGGTGATTTTAATCATTTTTTTTATTTAACTAGAATTTGAAAAAATTAAATTAAAACAAATTAAATAATATAACATATAATTATTTTTTATTTATTATAATATTTAATTAGAATTAAAAAGTGATTTTGAAAAATATCTTAATTTTTTATTTATTATATATTTTTTAAAAATGATGTATAATAGCCTTTTTGTTTATTTAACCTATCAATATAATATTTAATTAGAATTAAAGGCGATTTTAACGATATATTTTTAATTAGAGTTAAAAAATCAAAATTAAACAAATTATAATTATATAACATATTGTTATATTTATATTATACTATAATAATTTTTATATGTTTATTGAAAAAAAAAGAAAAGGGTAATTTATGTGTAACATCTAATGAAAACTTAATAGATTTTGGGACTAATAGTGAAAATTTTAGCTTCTGGGACAAAAAGTGTTAAAAATACAAACGAGTAGGACTATTTAAAAACTGCGGGATAAAAAAAAAATCACTTATATCCTATGAGACTATAAGTGCAATTTTCTCATCATTTTATTAGAGTTTTATTTCATTTCATTTCTTTCACTCTCTCCTTTTGTTCTATATTTGTAATATCCTTTTTATTTGTACCTAAGAGTCCTTTTTATATCTAATTAGTGTTAATTTTCCATGGTAACCGTAACTCCTTGATTTGATGATTTGATCTTATCTCATGTGTATTGGGATATTTTAGTGATGCATGTTCCGTGGTATCTGGACTCGGAGGAGTTTTCCCTAAATCAAAGGACTCTTTTCGAATTCGGACGCTTTAGGAGCTCCTCAATCCATTGTAACTTTTATTTTCACAAGCTAAATCACGTGTTTTTTAAGATGAGACTCCATCAATTACAATATAACAAATAATTGAAATCAAACAACCAAATTAGAAGTTGTCTCTTCTTCCTAAATAGATATTTTTTTTTCCCAACGAGAAGAGATATGTCCGTCTTTTTCGTGTTTTTAGTTTATTTCTCTTTTCTCTTTTTTTTTTGTTGTTCTTCTCGTTTGATAGTAGTTTTGTTTTAGTTTCTTCTTCTTTTTTATTGTCCTCCCGGTGCTACAAGAATTTGCCATCTTTTGTCACTTATAGATAACTGTTTTTGTTTCAAGATCAAATCAGATGGAGACACGCGCGATCAAATCATGCTTCAAGATCAAAGCAGATGGAGACCCGCGAGTAGATCTTTAACAACTAATTGACTATATTCTCAGAACCTTTACAATTATATTCTCACAGCCTTTACAATTACTAGTTCTAGCTTTGAGAATTATAGTTTTTGTTCTATTAGACGTACAATTACTAGTTCTAGTTTTGAGAATGCTATGTTTGTTCTATTAGACGTGGAACAAGTATTATTACCCACAAATTTATTAGAATTGCGGTTTCGAAACTGCGTTACTTTTTGTTTGCATTTCAAAAAAAAAAAAACAACCAAATTAGCATGTAATATGAATAAATTAGTATAACTTGAATTTCATTCTTATTATTATTAAATGTGTGTTTCCGCCTATTTGGACAAGAGGAAGAGTCTTGAAAGTTGAAAGGGATGCTATGTATCAAAGGTTGTAGTCATGTCTTAGTACCCTCCTATATAATAGTTCAACCAAAGAAAGCAAAATGTAGCGCAAGTCATTGTCAATGCAAAAATGAAAAATCTTCATTCCTCCAAGACTTCAACTTATTATGCTTGTCCGAATTAATGTCTAGATTATATATAATTTGTGTCATTTCTCGATTTGTTTTTATACAAAAACGCTAATCTTTAATGTGTTGTTCCAATAAAATTGGAACGTATTTTTTAATTTGGAGGTTTCTGGAAACATGATCACGCTTATGTATTACGAACCCATCATCGTATGCACTTCTCACCCCATGAAACCAGGTGATCCTTCTCAATGACGTAATCATATAAGCAAGTTTAAATGGAGATAAGGTTGACACTCCCATTGATTTTATAGTAAAAAGGAAAATTTGTAAATAAATATTGAAATGAAAGATGAGAATCATAACTCTAAATGCGGTGACTGACAGACATGGCAAAACACACTATACAAGACATCATGAGAAATCATAACTCTAAACGCGGCCTTCATAAATAGAAAACCTGTGCCATTATTTCATTTAACTAAATGAAAACCCTAGCCACTGGTTTAGTATTTTTGCGAGGAGATCATTGAGGCCATGGCCGAGGATAAAATGCCTACCAATCTCCCAACCTATAGAGGAATGACCGATCCCGAGAGATACGTTTATTGGTTCGAAATTGAAATAAGCATGTTCTGGTTCAAAATTGAAATAAGCATGTTCGGTCATTCGCCCGATAAATCAAACATGTTTTGGATTTTCTTGAACTACAAACTCACTAATACAGGACCAGATATTTATATCTTGGGATCAAAACCGTACTTTACTTTTAGCATTTAATGACATATTTGAAGAGACCATTTATTTCTAATTTAAAAAAATAGTACTTGGGACCGAATCTAATTGTTTGATTAAATTTTAAATCATGAAACAACTATAAAATTAGCCCTAAATTATGTGAAAATAAGTGATATATTCCTATTTACTTAAAGATATTTATTGTTATCAAATATTTATATACACATTGGTTTCTCCGTTGCACATATATATATGTGAAAATATTTATAATTGCACACATATATATACACATTGGTTTCTCCGTTGCATGATTAATATTTGGTTAAAAAATGAAATCTGAGCAGTCAGTGCAGTATCATGACAGCCCTTTTACTATTGTACTTACCTAATTGAATTGACATTTTCATTTTCTTTTTCTTTTTAATATTGAAAAGGGCTGCCATCGTTTTCTGTCTCACCCTCACCATTTAATTAAAAACATGTTCTTCTTTTCACTTTTCACTTTTAGCTTATAAATTTTTGACGGAGATAGTTTATGATGCACGGATATAAATACAGTTATACAGATATGATATTATATAATATGATGATATGAAAATTTTTAAAATATTTTTCATATGGAGTATCGAATATGATGTCGGAACAACACGACACGTTAAAATGATATTTTCAAAAATATCCACGCATCACAAAAAATAACAAATCTACTCATTTGGACTTCACAATTAATTCACCTTGAACTAATTTATATAATTGGGATCGAATATATATTATTAACTCGACTTATAATTAATTTTTTGGATAATAATTTGATAAATTATATTTATATTATATCAATTTTCAATTTGTAGCTATGTAGACCAAATTTTATTGAACCCCAATTCCTAGCACGTATTTTACGTGTTAGTCATGCTTCACATTGAAAATAGCTCATTTTTCTGATTGTCGGTGACTAGCACGGAAAATACTCATGATCAAAATATGGGTTTTGTTGAAATAATTATTGTCGAACTTACTAAAAAATGAAAGTAAGATAATAATACAACTTAATTAACAAATTATTACCAAAAAAATCAACTAATTAAGGAACAATTATTATGCCAAATTTATATTTCCTTTTCGCGTTTCATTGAATTTGTTCCTTAGCAATCAAAATGAGAAATAACGCAGAGTATCAAATTCCATTAATGGAATTACGTGGGAATTTTATTGTTACTACTTAAACTATGTCCTTTGTATTTAAATTTAGTAGCTTTATTCACTTTAAATGGTACATTTTAATTTATATGCACGTTTTCTGTGTTTGTATTTTTCAGTGCATTGCTTCTGCCTTTACCCCTTTTCCGGCTTTATTTTCCTACCTCTTTTGAGTTTTGTCATTCATCTTTGTAGTTCAATTGTGTGTAGCCGTCTAAGTAACCACGCTTAGTTGGTTCAAATGAATAAATTTGAACGTTTTCAGATTCGAACCTTATGAATATAAATAATTATGTTGAGAGAGATTTCTACTCTAGGACGCCAATAAGTGAGATCAACAAAATTTTATTTTTTATAGTGATACTAAATAAATTTTTATAATTTCTTTTTAAAATTTTTTAAATAAATTAAAAATATTTATAAAATATCCAAATAGTTGTTATTGTTCATTTTTAATTTGGATCAAGACAAAGCTTGTATATATAAAAAGACTATATGAATTAGTAAAAAATCTCACAAAAATATTGAAAGATAATAATTTATGGATTAATCTATTTAATTTATATAAAATGACAAAATTTATTTATCACACTTTTGGGGGTGGATTACAAGTTTTTTTTTAATTCTAATATGGAGTAAAAAAACTTAATTATACATTATTAACAAAATATTACCTAATAAATATTATAAAAACATAATTAAAATAAATTTGACCCCACTACTTTACATGTATAGTCGTCCACGACCCTATCAATAAGATATGTTGCTAATATTGAGATACAAACGTAATTTTAGATTTATAAGTTTTTGATACAAACGTAAATACGATGTAATCCATCACAATAGTATGATAATTTTTAAAATATCAATAGTAGGATAATTTTAAAATATCAATAAATCAGGTAGCTATTATCCAGTAGCTCATATTCCATTGAAAAAAGGACCATGATTGATGACTGTATGATAATTGTCATATGCACAACAGAACATGTTATTTGGTTTCACATTATGAAACAATAATAGTTCTATTTAGATTATCACCGTTCACAATTAGTAACATTTCTATAGTGACAATTTAGTAAATAATAATTATTTTATTGTAAAAACATTGAAATAATCAATCTAAATGTACTACTATGATACGATTAATTTATGGACGTATCGAAGGAGACTTCGGAGTAGTCTCGAACTCACAGAAATATAGGGAAGAAGAGAGAAATTTCCGGCAAGACCAACCGGGCAGGTGAAAGGTTGAGACGAGAGAAATTTTAGAGATAAGAGATTGAGAATTGATGATTTGTTTATTGCTTGAATAAATCCAAATAACACAATACGCCTAATATATAGAAAAACGTTTCCTAAACCAACTAGGACTCACTAATAACTGAATAAGGAATAACTTGGAAATAAAGACACAACTTCTGCTAAGACTGCTGCTACGAAATAATAACAACACTAATCTACTGCATCGCGAACATCCATATCACTCTCCCACCCTTCGAGACCCACCTTGTCCTCAAGGTGTAATGCGGGAAATTTTTCTGCTAATGTTGCTCGTCGTTCCCAAGGTGGTTTCGGTGGGACAATAAGCAGCTCATAGCGGGCTGAGATTTCGCCGGACGCTCGAAAGGCATAAAAATGATGGAGGGGGATCGCCCGCGGGGTTGTCGTGCCTCTGTTGAGCGTGACCAACTTATCGTTCCAAGCAAATTCCGTTGTTAAGTTGGCGTAGTCATGAGAGACGCGGCTCATTCTATCTTCCCTTGGGTTGCACCTGTAACAACAAATATCGACCCCATCGTCATTGTTATCGCCAAGTAACAACAAAGATTGACCACAAGCATGACCCTTGACCCATTTCTTGTCGCAAAAGGTTTTTTTTTACTCATTGGGGTGCAGTTGTAATTCTTGTCGCAGTTGTAACACAAATCCTTCGCATCACGCTCCAAATGCTCGGCACAGGACAAACACCGGATGGGCAGATTTGGATATGGTGTCGGAGGCAATAACTGTTGCGGCTCTGGGCTAGGAATTGATATCGAGGAAGGCGGCACATAAGGCTCCTCGATTGAAGGCGAAACCAAAACTTTCTCAAACGCGGTCTGATATTCTAGCACCAAGCCCGTTTGTTGTATTTTGGCTAGCATCCCAAAATAATCGACACAGTTGAGTGGGTCGAAACGGAGCTTGAATTTGGCGATGAAATCCTTCCATGAATCCAAGAGGTTATTACGTTGACGCCTAAAGAAGCCTCAATCCGATGGTCGATAGGCGAGACTCCTCCGGAACCCCGTAGAACACGAAATACTCGTGTGCCTAAAGAAGCCAACCTAACGGGTCTGAACCGTCACACTTCGGCATGTCAACCCGTAACTTGGTAATGGGGTTCGGAATGCCCACGCCGTGCGCCGCATCCCCACGGAACGTACTCAACGATTCCGAGTCCACAAGTGATTTATCATCCAGGGTGATAAAGCCCTGCAAGTCCGATTGTAACTTTTTAATCGCCTGATTTAACTGTTGTAGAGATTGTTGCATCGCCGTGTTATGAGAGAGCATCTACACAACAATCCGCTGCTGAAACTCTTTGAATCGTGCTTCGAAAATAGATGCTGCCATGAAGTAACTCAATGAAAGCACCAGCGATACGTATTCGTATCCCAAGAGATATTCGTATCCCAAGAGACTTTAGAGCAGTCTCGGGCTAGTAAGAAAAGGGGATGAGAGAGAGGGATAATTCGGTAAAGACCGACCGGCCAGAGAAAGTTTAGAGGAGAAGAGAGTTTGAGAGATAGATTAGGAATTCTGAAATTATTATTGCTTGAACGTAAAACAAACCTAGTCTAACAATATAAAGGAAGAGGTATCCTAAAAACCCTAGGACTCTTAAAGGAAAGAAATCAACTTAGTACAAAGTTACCAAACTATGAAATATTGAATAATATAATATCAATCCTATCCAAACTAAATATTGAATTCTATCCAATCTCTATTCTCTTTTGATATTTCTCTTGATATTCTGCATCTCCACCCTCCACCTTGATATCTCTCATGATATTCTGCATTTCCATCCATATCATACTAATTACTATAAATAATAACAATTAAAAATTTTAAATGAGTATCGATCCAATGATCCAAAAGGGAGTCAAGGGAGCACACAGGCCACAACAGCAGCTCCCCTCAACATCATTGATTCTATTATATATACTAACAAATGCGCACATTTAATACATGTGCAAATAAATAATAATTATTATATAAATATATTAAAATTAAAATTTTTTATTAGATATATTTTTTATAATTATTTTTAATATAATTATTAAATTATAATAAATAAATAAACAAGTAATTTAAGATAGTGTTATATTAGTAATTATAAAAATTTAAAATATAAATAAAAAGTGATAAAAATTATATAAAAAAGAAGAGAAAAAGAATGAAAGGAGTGAGAGAGAAAAGAAAAGTTAAGAAGAGATAATAAATAAATAAAAAATCAAAGCTACCTAATTTTAAAGATGAGGATTTTTTTTTTTTTGTCTCTAAAAGTTGTCTCCTCTTCCTAGACATCTTTTAAATTTAGATCTATATTTTGTTTTCCAACGAGATCCAGATCTTTTTGAGTTCTTAATATGTGTTTTTTTATGGTTTATTTCCCTTGTTTCTTTTTTTAGTTGTTTCTCTTGTGTATGAGAGTAGTTTTTTTCATGAGAGCGGTTTTTCTCACGAATAAGAGTAGTTTTACTTTTTCTTCTTCGAGATCTAATCGTTTATTACAAAGTGGTTCTTCTGGTGGTGCGTCCGCCTACTTATGGATGGTTGTGTTTACTTCAAAATCAAATCAGATGGAGATACGCAATTGAACTCAATCTTTAATAACTAATTAAAAATTCTGTAATCTGATGGTGACATTAGAATTAGGTTTGAGTACTAGTTATTCTCTTACATTAAATATTAATTCCTGTTTGTTTTGAAGTATATCAATCATAAAAATCATAATTTCTTGTATTTTTTTTCGCTTCCCCTAAAATTTAAAAAAAATTCACTTTATTATTCTGGTCATTATATAAAATAAAATAAAACCTTTAGTGTTTAAATTGAATAAAAAATTAACAAAGAAAGTTAATACCCTAATTTTTCCACTAATCTATTATCATGTAGTCTTGTTTGAATTCACCCCGTTGAAAAGTGAACTGAGAACCATTTCAAAAGGGTAGCACAAGTTGCAGGTACTAAGGTCGGCCCACCAGGACTAGAAAGCGTATGAACATGACACCAAGCTGACAAAGACGCATATTTATTTATATATAGATGTTGATTCTCTTCCCTCTGCTTAATTGCTTATAAATATCTGCAATCAATCGATCTTCATATCTTCCGCTTAATCTCACAGAACAGAACTAATCAATCAGAACCAATGCTTCCCTTCCTGAAATCCAGCTCAAGGACAGTCCACCATTTTCAGGAACACGACAACAACAACAACAACTTAGCAGACATTGATGAAGAATCTTCTGCTGCAGCTTCCACTTCTCTCACCGTTTGGAGAAAATCTCTGGTTCTCAGCTGCAGCGGTTTCACGGTGATCGCCTCCGATGGAACTTTAGCTTATCGCGTCGACAATTACACCGCCCGCCCGGAACAGATCGTCCTCATGGATGGCTCCGGCAATCCCCTTTTCACCATTTGCCGCCGCAAGGTAATTAATTAAGATATGATGTACTTGATCTTGAGGTTACTCATTACTGTTTTAGCTTCATATGTTTGGTTCATTGGTTGTGGACTTGTGGTGCAGTTTTGGACTGAATCTGTCAAAGTTTGTCTAAGTTGACCGGTTGTCCCGTGTCCTCTTCAAATTTGACAGTCAGGGAAATAAAAATGAATGGCCTAACAGGCGGTAGTGTTGGATGCTAATGTCTCGATAGTATTAACTATTAACACGATGTGTAATTCTAATTTGAATATGATTTAGTTAAATTAATGTAATAAGATAGCGATATTGCATGTGTATTCATACATCGGAAATATGAGAAAAATGAGTGATTAAATAGTAATTGTAGTAATATATTTTTTATTTTGATTGGTCGAGTTCCGTCAAGATAATTTATATTACAAATCTTTTCTTATGATTCGAATATGGACAACATTATAAATTATTTAAACACATCGGACTAATTTAATAAAAGATAAGGTAGATTCAAATGATATTGTAATTTACTTGTATGATGTTTGATGGTAAATATGTAATGAGTTATGTGGGTCACAAATTGATGATAAATTCCAAATTTAATAAAATTTAGCCGGAAAACGACTAACTAAATAAGTTCTCATTTTGTTTTACGTATGATAATTCTTTTTCTTTCTCTATTTTAACTAAATTTAATGATTTGCAGAAGTTGGGGCTGATGGACAACAATTGGTTTGTCTACGAAGGTGAGCTAGGCAAACACAGGAACATCAACTCGTCGAAAAAACCCATTTTTTGTGTTCGTAAGAAGTTAAACATATTCACGCAGGCAAAACTAAACGTGCTGGCATGTGTATACTGCAAAATAACCGACAAGACATACACGTACATCATAGAGGGTTCATACACACGTCGTTCGTGCAAAATCTTGGACGTGTCCGGAAAAGTTGTGGGAGAAATTAGGAAGAAAGAATCCACGTTGGGATCGGGTGTCTCTTTCGGATTAGAGGTGTTTCATTTAGTAGTTAGGCCTGGATTTGACTCCAGATTTGGCATGGCAATTGTTCTGTTACTTGATCAGATGTTCTCCTGATAATAATAGTAATAATAATAATAATATATGGTATTATGTTGTTTCCGCAGGTTTTAGATTTGATGGTGATTATTGACTAAGTATAGAGGATTGACTCTTTTCTATAACTAATTAATTGATGCCTGATGGTCATGGCATTCCGTGTGTTGATTGAACTTAGTTAATGGTGGGTATGTTAGATAATGTGTGCTCTAGGTTGAAATGTCAAACCTAGTGAGCTTTACTTACCTAAAATATTTGTCTCACAGTAGCTTGCTTGTTTAAAGAATTTACACATTCTCAAGGTTTTAAATTTCAAGAAAATAATTATTTTAAAAGCTAAAGTTCAAGATATTTATATAAAACTAAAATATTAAATGGAGGTAATTTTTAGAAGTAGGGGATCAAGAGCACTTGGCTTAAGTTAGGGAGGTCCGGTTAAATGAAATACTGGTTTATTCATAATTGAAAATCAATAGTTAGGGGTGTTGACTTTGGGTATAAAATAATTTTAAATTTTCTATAAGTTGTCTCACCCTTTTAAAGTGTATATAATTTAGGAAGGAGACTAGTTACTTGTTATTTGTTCGATTATCCCGTCCCTTTGTGGTGCCTATAATTGGGAGATTAATCAATACACTATGTTCTACTCTTTGCCACACCTTCAATTCAGCAAATGACTAATCACTATCCTTTGCAATGCCTAATATTCAGTTGAAATTCAATAGGAGGATCAATCACTTTAGTTGAAGTACATGAATTGGTCACTTAATATCGTGAGACAAGTAATGAATTAAAATTATGATATCTCTTGTTTTATTTGTATGTTTTATCTCACATTTTACTCACTTACACATACACCACTTCTATTGGTAGATGATTAACATTATAAGACAAACTATTTTAATTTTTTTAATACCACAGTTGATTTTCTCTCTCAATTTTAACCACCTATAAATACAATTGTCATATGCCTTGGTAAGTAAAACATAATAGAAAAATTAAATATCATTCTATTTATTTACTGAATTTTTCTCTTCTTCAAAATTTACAAAACATTTTTATTTTTTATCCATAAATGGTTTGTCGCTTCGACAACCGAAGATGGCAATCTTATTTAATTATTTTTTGTTGTAAAAATTATTTATTCTATTTCCGTATTATAAATTGTAAAATTAAATATATCTCTCAAAATTGAAGCCGACAAAATAGTAAGAAATTCAAACGGCCACACGAGGTCCAAAGTTTAGAATGATTATTAGCTTAAAAAAAAGTACAAATCGTAAAAAAAAAAAAAAAAACTTTTTTCAAAACCACCAAATAAAATATTTTTTTAAAGCACTTTAACGAGTGATCCCAAAAAAATATAAAATAAAAGAAAGGACTTTACCAACAGTCTCTTAGGCGCGTGTGAAAACATTAATACACATTATTATACTAATTAAACCTTAAATTTGTAAAGAATGATAAAAAAATGATCGAAGTTTGGAGCTCACACAAGAAGCTTGGGATATAAAAGGGGACTGAAGAAAGACATTCTGAAACTCAGGTTGGAGGGCCTATTGACCAAAGTCCCACTTCTTTCCACTTCCCAAGGCGCGATAATGGCGACGGCGCCCGGAGTAGTAGCATTGAGCACCACCCACGGCGGCGGAGGAACCTCCAACGCCGCCATTAACTCGTCCTGTGTGAACTCCCGCCGGATTTCCGCGGTAATCGATTGTCTATTAGCCGTCCACGCCCGCGGCCAACTTCAAACCGACGCGATTGAGTTTTCCAACCTCTGCCTTTCACTCTCCAGGTACTCTTATCTGTATTCACTATGTCTTCTTTTTGCCTTTTTTTTTTTTTTTTTGGTGTTTCTCGCGGACTTATTTGGAATTTTGCTGCTGTGCTGTGTGTGATGACGTGATTCCAGTTTCCAAGCAATATTGGCGTGCTTTCGTACGGTCTAACAGAAAATATCATTTTCTATGCGTGCATGTGAAGTGTGATTTGGTTTTTACGTTTGTTGGTTTTGTGAAATTCTGGTAAGCCGCATTATCTAGGGTTATCTGCGTAGTTGAGTTGGCGTTTGTGTAAATGGAGATCTTCTACTCTCTCTGTTTCTCCTAACAATTTTGAAGTATCCAATATTTTACTTGTCATGCTTTATTTTGTTATTGGGGATTCTTGATGAGAAGCCCCATCCTTCAGTCCGTTTACTTTATTGGGACTGCAATCTTGCATGGAATTTTTGAAAATTTCCCTTTCTTTTCAAATAGTGGAAACAGGTTGTTTAGAATGCGAGGCTGCGATGTAGTGTAATCCCTGAATCAAAGGAATGGAAATGAATAAAGAATTTTGTGCTGGTATTATTGAACTTGTTCTTTGTTCGGGAGAAAGCAGTGGCATATTCATTTAACTCCGTCATTTTTTTTGCTTCTAGATTACTGCATTCTTCAATTGATTTGTTCTGCCATTTATTCTGACTGCTACCCCGAAATTGTCTTTATTGCTCTTTGATGGAGGTTTAAATCAAGTTTCCTTTATTTTTATTTGTCCTGTTGTGTTCTTCATTTGAATTATGGTCAAATTGAACTGTTCCTTTTGAATGGCATGCTAGTGTTTTTGACCAAGCATTTTTCATGTAAATTTCAGCTAATTTTGGTTTCTTTTTTACTTTCCTTTGTCAAATGCAGAGGCATAGATTACGGGATTGCAAACCATGATATTCCAAGTAGAGCTCAAGAGTTGCCTTCACTAGTAAAGCTGGTGATTGCTTTATGCCCTTATCTGTTCTTTGAGTTTCATATATTTCTCTCATTACTTTGATGCATTGCTAACCCATGTAAATAGATTGGATATTCAAGATATGGGCTCTAAGTCTTGCTTTGACTTGTAGGACATTCAGGGATCAGATGCATAAATTTTCTTAGGATCCCATGTGTGCATCTTGTAGTAGCTAGTGTTTTAAATACTGCAGGGGACGCCTTTCAGCCCTTTTTACTTCCTGAAGCTCCAGGAATGGATTTAGGGAAATTAGACCTGTGTACCTTGTGTTCCTATGGCTGATATTCATGAATGTCTTTGTGATATTTGTATTTTAGTTTCAAGCTCATCCATGTTCTTACAATTTTGGTTTGTGAATGGAACTAGTACTTGTTTTTTTTTTAATAGAGAAAAAAGTTGTCCAAGAGTAATCGTTCAAAAAAAAAAAAAAAAAAAAAAGAAAGCAGTGTGTCATCTGGTTGCTAGTGGATTCTCCTACTGGCCTCTCACTTCTGCTTTAATCAATTGTTTTTAATGAAAGACTAAGTTCCCTCTATAGCAAAGGACATTAACTTTTGGATTTCCTAATCCTCTGTATGCATGTGATTGAGGTGGTCCTTCAGCAGGATGTGCCAAAGAATTTGTTAGTAATATTTTAATTGTGTTAACTATGAGAATGATTACATATAGTTCTATAAGATTTTACAACAATCTGCAGTGTCCATGCCTCTGTCTGTAGCAATGAAATATTTCATTCTTACTTTCAGTTAGTTTCAATTTGTAACCACAAGATTAGTTCGTATCTTTTTTCTGATACCATGTTGCTTTCATCATACTGCTGTTGTTTTACAATTTCTTCCTCTGTAGTTTATGCCATTCACTTCATTTATTCTATACCTCGAGGGACATTTCATGGCTTATTTTTACATTGCCAATCAAATAGCTGTTGCATTTGTGACTCCATTCTTCATTATTCACTAAGGACTAACTGCCTGACCTTTTTTTAAACTCATATGTCACTAAATGCACTTGAATGTGATCTGTATTATCTCAAGATTGCTGTGATTTATGTTTTATTTGTGGCCCCCTAAATTTGCCTTGCATATGCTTGTCTTGATTAGAAAATTGATGATCAATAGCCTTCATATTCCTGTTCTAATAATCATATTTGGTAGGTGTGCCAAATCAAAGTCGATCCCCATCTACTGGCAGCCATTATGGTTTTGCTGATTTCTGTTAAGGTAAGTTTGTGGACCTTCAAATATTTGGTGTGATCCTCATCCTCCTTACTTCATAATTCACTTAAACTTGCTAATATTTTTCACGAGACATGCACGTGATTTGAGAGTGGATTGCTTGTCTCATGTTACTTATATGTATTACTAGACTCTTTGTTGCCAGAAACTACATTGGCGTCCATTATATGAAGTTTCCATTCCTTCCTGTAAATGGTTGCTGGTATAATGTATTTACAAGGGTCAGCATGCTTGGCGTGTTTATTATTGAGGAATTATTCTTGGAGTTGAAACATTTTAAAAGCTGAGTTTTGACCATTTATTTGAAAGCGAAATTATGTGGGTAATATACATCACATGGGGTATGAATGTCGCTTATCCAAAGCATCTATGCTCAAAGTTCTCATGTAACCCAGTGTAGGTGAATAATTAAGTATATTAAAGGAGGAGCAGTTAACTGTTAAGCTTAAGTTCTCAATTAATCTAAATTAGGTGAATGTTTAAGGTTATTACGAAGGAGTAACTGCTAGCTGTTAAGAATGCTCTCTGGTGCCATTTATTAGCAACAATTGACATGCACTGGTTATATCTTCTACAAATGGTGAGCAGAATATTTATGACTTCTTACCAGTTTCCTTTTATCTTCTATAACTGGAAGTTTGGTGAAACATGTATTTTTTGTGGAGGCACTTATGTGGGGCTTAAGAGGTACTTCAGGGGATCTGAGATATCTCTTACTTCCAAAATTTGCCTCTATTTACATTAGACATGGTACTTTTTGCAATATTCCTTTTTTCCGTAGATCTAATGGACTCTCTGCTACTTGGGTTTCTATTGGATATTTCTTTTGCATGTAGGCCTTTAGACGAATCTAATATTCCTTTTCCCGTTTTCTTCCTTTTCATCTATTTCTTGTATTGAAATATGGGTAGAATGCTTGTCAAAGTGGATGGTTTTCTGATACAGACTGCAAAGAACTTGAAAGTCTGGTGAAAGAGGTCAGTTATATATATATATATATATATATATATATATATATATGTATATAATTCTCTACTAATCAATTTCTTCCTTTTGTTTGAGGTCTGCAGTACATTGAATTCTTTTTTATGTTTCTGCTCATGCAGATTGCGAACTATTTTGGTAGCTTGTCGCTTTTTACAGCAGATCCAGAATCTGCTTCTGTTATCTCAACAATCATGTCAAGGTCAATAACTTTTGTGTCATTTACATTTTACAGATTGGTGTGGTTCAATTTTACTGTGTCATATGCCAATGTAAAACTCTTCCTACTTGTGCGATAGCTGTTCAAATTGGTTGTATCAGCACTGACAAGCTTCCCATCAGACTAAACTGAGAACCATTACCCGATTTTTTCTTCGTAAACTGAGTCTATATTCCGGTGATCAATTTTGAGGGATTGATGATTATGATAGCTGGAGTCAAGGATGACTCATTTACTCTACGTTTAAATAGGGTCAGTTTCCGCTTGCTTCATGTTTTATATGCTTACATGGAATAATTATTAATTCCTGACAGTTGGTAGATGATTTTATCCTTAAAAGTCTTTAGAAATACATTGATCTAATAAGGGAAAGCCACATCAAAAATACATTAAGTTAGCCACTTTGTGGTAAGAATATTCTACATTCTTTCTGATTGGAAATGAACTTCCGTAAAGACATTACAAGCAGTATATGGATATCACTGAGGAAACTAATATTTATACTTTATCTTTACAAAATGGACTAGTGACCGACTTGGTTTATTCTTTTCACTAATGATAAAAGATAGGTACAAATTATGACTTGAAACCTCTAATTGTAACTCTTGAAGGTTCTCCCTTTTGGGTCTCTCAATGATAGGTAAAACAACGCCCAAGTTAAAGTAATTTTTAATCTTGCGTATATAACCCTCGATTACGATACTATTGGGCAATATGGCTAGCCTTCGAGCCAGGGATGTACTTACATGCTATTGTCTTTTGAATCAAGAGTAACTTAAGTGCTATTGCATGACCATAGGTTCAGTTACCTAAACTGCTCAAGAGAAAAGCAGGTTCACCACTGTCTTATGGAGTAATGAAGTGGGATTCAATATCATCTGATCTTCTTATCAATGTTTATGCTGTATACATATATACCTCTGTATTCATACAAGTATTTGTTGTTCTGTATATACAAATATACATGTACAGTGTGCATGCATGTGTGGGACTTTTGCTACATTCTATTTTATAGGTTTGATAACAACTTGCAAGACTTAGAACCAAAATTTAGTATTTCTTTTGACCAAAAAGTAAATAAATAATAAAACTAGTATTTCTGTGTCTTGTCCAGAGTTCTGTTCTTTTGGTTGCTTGGCCGGTGTTTTTTTCTCTTATCCCCTTTAATATAACACAATATGACTGTTGTTTGGTTCAAGTCACCTTTTTGGTTTTTAACTGTAACTGAAAATATCTTGGTTATATGCTGTGCAGATTCTATCCAAGAATGAAAATAGGTCGTATGTTTGGTTTTCTTGAAGTCAAGGTTGTCATTTACTACCTTTTCCCTAAAACCCTAGGTTCCAATCTCTTGTTATTTGACTGCTGATGTGTCTGGTTCAATTTTATATGCATGTAGCCTGGATTTGATGCTTATGTGGCTGACTTCCAGATTTTAAAGAATTTAAAGTCTTCTCCAGGTGACAAAATAGTAAGCATGCTGATCATAACTCTCAATTTCAATTCAATGTATGGAAAAAACCATCTGGTGTATGATATGGCAGTTAATGATGTTTAACGATTTCACAACCTTTCACTTTTTTTTTTCAATTAGGATATGACATCTGATTTGATCCTTTAGAAATGCACTTGTGTTGGTATTATATTTTGTGAATTCATTTCAGTAATAAACAACTCGTTGAAGATTATTCAAGTATTGTTTGCCTTGCATTGCTGATAATGAATAGTTCATATAGTAGTCGATAATTTTATCTCATTTTCTTTCAGTGTCAGCTTAGTATGATGGATGGTATGTGTGTGTACGCTTCTTGTCACTTTTGATTCCTTAAATATGACTTTCACTTGAATGTGTGTAAGCAATTCACCATTTTAACCACATTCTTGATGTAAGACCACCCTGTCGACCCTTACCTAAATCAGACGGTCAGAGGCGTCTCATTAACATGATAGAACTACTGCTGTTGTCATCTGACTTATGGCTGTGAATTTGTGATTTATTTTGCTCAGTTCAATTTTCTAATTTTACCATTTATAGACTTCTTGAATTTTCATTATTGTGAAATTCATCATCCAAAGTTTATAGTTGAATGCTCAGTACAGGCTTAAATGTTTGAGTGAGAGAAGTGACTCCAAATTTTCTGTTAATTTTGATAACTTGTGGTTACCTTCATGCTTGTTGTTCCATCTCCTTTAGAGAGTTTCTTTTCCAATGAGTCAGATTGTTGTCAATATGGAGATTATTACGTGTTTCTTCTGATTATTTAGGATTTTTTTTACTGCCATTTCTAGAAGATCCATCTGCATCATGTATTGAAATTTCGACTTATATTAGATGGTTTTTAGTTTGGATTTTCTGTGCTGTTTCTGAGTACACTAATTTATTTTATATTGACAAAGATCTTCATATCAATTGCTTATCTTATATTTGTTTTGCTTGCAGAGGTTATTTGTTGTTCAAACAGATAATATTGAGACATCATCCTGCCTCATTAGTCCACCCAAAGTGAAGTAAGAAACCGCCCCCTCAAGAAAGAATTTCCTTCATATTTAGACATAATTAGAGCATTAATATCTCGATCGCCCCACCCAAAACCTACCTCCGAAAGATAAAAGTTCCTCCATGTTATTTGTTTATTGTCCTTGCTTTTAAACTGGTTCAGCAAATTAGTTGTATTCTGCTCTGCAGCTTTCTTTTGAATGGAAAGGGGGTGGAGAGGAGGACTAGTCTTTATATGGTATGTTGAGGATTAATTGTTATAATCAAATATTATTGGAGCTATGCTTTATGTGAAAATTTTGCTTTTCTGCATCACTTTGCCTCTACTAGGATACAGGACCACAGATTCCAACAGCAGTGACACATTTGCTGAAATATGGGTCAAATCTTCTTCAGGCTGTGGGTGAATTTAATGGTATGCTCAATCAGATTTCCTCATCTGGTTTTCCAGGATTTGATGCTGAATAATATAAAGTGCTTACCCTCAATAATTAATCATTGTGAAGGAAACTATATCATAGCAGTGGCTATCATGACTGAGATGCCAAACCTGGATTGTATTGATGCCCTTCAAAATTATGAGCAGCATACTCCTGATACTGTGGATTCAGGTGCCTTTGAAAAAATTGTCACAATAGAATGCAAATCCTTTTCTTTATTTTCAGCTATGGAGATCAATGATATTTGGATTATGTTGATGCTCATCAGTTACTGGACTAAAATCTTATTCTTTACTAACTTCTCTTGTGTTTTATTTCTCCCACTACGCAGATTCTGAAATAATTGAAGGGTCATCTCGGATTTCGCTTAATTGTCCGATTAGGTTAGTTGCTTGACAAGATTTTGGTGTTCTTTTTCTTGTAACATGTTCATGAGCTAAATGGACCAATAAAAATAAAAATCAATTAAAAATAATATTAATAACACTTAAACACCTCATTATTAAAACTGGGACACGGGGCATCTTATTCATTCTCATGAATTCCATGCAATTCATGAGAAAAGGATTAATACCATTGAGATCAACTGTCTGAAGTTTAATATTTCCTTATAATTTTGGAATTTGCTTTGTCATCATCACTTAAACTGCTGCAGCTAATGTCTGTCAACTTGCTTGTCCTAAAATTTCATTGGGCCTATTTTATGAATTTCTTCCCATGTCATCATTTATGCGTACCATTTGTAATTGGTTCCTTTTACATTCAATCTTTATATTAATTCTTAATCTTGAACAGCTTTACACGTATTAAAACTCCTGTCAAAGGACATTCATGCAAGCATATTCAGGTAACTGTCACTGTCACTCACATGGTTTAGATAATTTCAACTCACTGCAATGCGTAATTCAAAGGTCACCTGTTGTTCTATTTATCATGGAATACTTGTTGCTAATATAAATAAGACTTACTTCTATTTACGTTATGGTTACGTGGACTCATGGTTAAGTTAATTTTTAGATGGGTTGCCCAGCTTTATTGTGTGCTGATATTTTCTGTTACACACAATTCTATTTGCAGGTTTTAGGGGCTCTATAATCTAATCCTCTTAATCTGTTGACATCACACGTTTCCTTTCATTGCAGTGTTTTGATTTTGACAACTATGTAGACATAAATTCAAGAAGACCGTCCTGGCGCTGCCCGCATTGTAATCAGCATGTCTGCTTCACTGATATTCGAATTGATCAAAAAATGGTTAAGGCAAGTAGATAAGCTTACTGTTAGTTAGCTTATTGTTACACACATATACAGATTGTACGTATGCTTTGTATAAATAATTTGTTAATATCAGTATTAAACATTTGACATATGTAAAAATCACCACTTCATGCGCACATCTGCATATTAATATTGTCTTATGGCTGAATTATTGATTAAGGGAGTGAATCAAAATTTTAGAAGCATAGAAAATTTATGCAGCATTACATAATTAACGTATTATGCATTTTGTTTTGCAGTTTCGAGTCTAATATACTCTAGAAAACATTGTTATGAACCAAAACAACACTAACATGCATAAAGTGGTGTCTTGACCTTGTTATCAAACCTAGGCCATGAATAAATAAGAGTAAAGAAATTTAACATTAGATGTTTGATTTTTTTCAGATCTTGAAAGAAGTAGAACCAAATGTCTCCAACATAATTGTCTCCTCCGAAGGGACATGGAATGCAGCCATGGATAATGATGATGCTATTCAGAAGCCCAAGGAGAAGACCGCAGAAACTGAACAGCACGAGTCGCCACAAGATTTGGATTTGTTGGATCTTACTCTGACAGATGATATCATGGATGATGTCACCACTTCTGCGGCTGAAGACATAAAGCTCACCCAAAATGCCAGTCAACTTCAGAATACGGCAGTGAATCCCCTTATTGCCAACATAAATAATGTCAACCAAAGCAGTGCTCATGATGTCAACAGCTTCTGGTCTGGACTTTATCTGTCAACCTTTGGACAAGGGTTGTCAAATGAAGGTGTTTCTGTAGCGCCTCCTGTTTTAACTGATTCCTTTACTAGAAGTGGAGGTTTTGGTGCTTCCAATGGTAATAATGCACATGTTACCACCTCGATGGAAACTTCTTTGCCAAATACAATGCAATTGCCTCAGCATCAATTTGGAAATACAACTATTCCTCCAGAATATGGAAGATTCCCATCATTTGCCAGGAATGTAACAAGAACACCAGTGGGAGTTCAGGCACTTCCTGCTCAGGCTTCACCTTCTGTACAACAAAGGCCCAGGAATGTCCATAACTTTATCCAGAGTGGCCTTTCAGCAGCTTCACAGCAGATAACGTCATCAACATTTCCTCAATACCCCAGTGTACAGGTAAGCTGTCACTCCTTTTCACTTGTGAATAGTGTTACTTGAATGATCGCCCAAACCCCCCTATGGTCCCCGGGTGGGGGTGGTTGGGGTTTGTAATTTCAATCATATTGTCATTTTTTAAGAGATGGTAGTTATCCCTTTAATTCATAATTCAGTTACATTTTCGATTCTTTTTGTTATCTGTCATTACTCTTTCCATACAGTCACATTTTCCTTCAACTCAGAAGTATCTTTTCGAATTGTGTTTCAGCAAAATCATCCCTCCGCACAATTCCCCTCTTTCGGACTTCCACAGCAGCAGAACAACTTTCAGGCCTCAAATTGGGTCCCAAATCAGCAGATAACTAACCTCAGAATGCCGCCTGTGATGGCAACTCAAGTGTCAGGCCCAATCCAATCATCCATGCAGATGCAGACACCTGTCAGCGTATCGGCGAGGCCCCAATCCCATGTGGCAGTTCCACCACAAGCAGCTGCATATTCAATGAACCAGAGTAGCAATGCTGGAGTTGCAGCTGCATCGCAACCAATCACAAGAACCGACGCATATGATCCAAATCAGCAGCGCAACTGGCGCCCTGCTGGCAGAATGCGTGGGGCCCTATCTGGGCAGGCGTATGCAGATGCTTTCAACCAGTTCATTATTAGGCCTAACCAGCAAGTGCAAGCAACGAGACCTGTACAACCGAACTATCCATCTACTGGAACAGCTAATTTGCCAAATGGTTCGGGTATTTCGCCCTACTAATCTATTTTTTGGTTACAAAAACATTTTGGCCATGTGGGAACCGAACTCGCGATGATTACATCTAGGAATCACTAACATGGGGTGTTGATCTGTATATGGATTTGTCTAATTTGCCCCTTGCAGCTCTTTGTACATGAATGGTGAAGGCTAATGCTTTTGAGCTTCCCACTTTTTGTCAATCGGTTGTCTAACTTACAGTTTTGGTTTTGGAAATAGTAACCGTGTAAAGAAAGATCATCTGGAATGCAGATGCTGGTGCTATTAAAATGTCCAAATCCACTTGCATTTTATGCTTCAAACTCATGGGTGGCTTTGTTTATTCTTGAAAGGAATAATTAGGGTAAGGTTTGAACTTAATTACACAAACTTCCCATGAAGTTTTGAGAAATTACAAAAGCATTCCCAACATTAAAAAAGTAGTACGTTTGGATTTATGAATTGTGATAATGTTACTTTTAACTTTCTATGAGTAACTTCTTTTGCCATTGCAATTTACCGGTCAAACATCAGAGATTTTTGTGTAATTAAAACTTCAGGATATTTTAGAGGAAGTTTTTGAAACTTTTCCAATCTTAAGGCAGGTTTGTGTTATTAGGCCATTTAGAATCAGCAACCAAAAATAGCATATGGAATGGTTTGCCCATTTAGTTAAGGGAATTGATATTGCCAGATGCAAGTTTCCTATTGTAAGGGCAAATTCTATCAAATCCCTATATTGACCCGTTTGATCATTCTCAATCTTATTTGATTTTTATTTTTATTTTAGTATTTAAATCTACCCTATCAAAAATAAAAAAGAAAATTCACCCTCTAAATTTATAATATTTTTAGCAGTTTGCCCAATTTGGTCTAAAATCCGTGTAGTTTAATTATAGATCAAATATCATTTTTAATTTTTAAAAATTTTAAGTTCGTATCATTTTAATTTCTAAAGTTCAAAAACAATATATAAATATCTAATATTATTAATTTGTCTCAAGTTAGACTTCAAATATTTTTTTAATGTTAATATGTTTGGAAAAAATTTCTATAATTGGTCATAAAGGATATCATTTTAAGACTACAAGTGAATTATATATATATATCATTTTTTTTGGCCAAATTCTTTTTGAGTTATCGAAAAATTTATTAAGAATATCTATTAAGGGATTTGTAAATCACCAAGTTGTCTTACTTGTGTAACTTAGCAATTCAAATCTATACTAGACAGGGACGGAGTCAGGAGTGGCGACGAAGGGGGGGGGGGAGGGGGGGGGGCGAAAATTCATATTATAAAAAATATTATTTTCAAGGGGTAAAATCTATAATTAGGGGCACGGAAATCAAAAATAAAAGGGACAAAAATAAAAATTTTCTAAAATATATAGGTAATAAACAAAATTTTTTAAAATTTTGGAGGGTCGAAAACCCAAATTTAGGGGGACAAAAATAAAATTATTCTAAAATATATAGGTGTAAATACAATTTTTTAAAATTTAATGGAGGCGGGGGCCACTCTTGCCCCCCTTTGGCTCCGTCTCTGATACTACATTAGCTTAGCAATTTGAATTAATACTATTATTAATAGAGAGAACTTTACGCGAAAAACCGATGAAAAAAGGGTTGATGGTACAAGATTAGGGCTATATATGTAATTTCACCAGTTGTTCCTTAAAGAATATTACCTGCTTAACAGTGATGGAAGAAAACGAAGTCTCATTAAACCAATTTTAGATTAGAAAAGAACTAAATCAAGTAATCAACTTCCCTTCAGAAATGGCATTAGCTAATGGTGCGAATTGTTGATCTCAAACAAATCCTTTGAGGTTATAACAGGCATTCGGTGGCCGATGAAGTGTAAATCGTTGGCCTGCATATGGTCGGGTTCGCCACCGGCTCACCGAGTCACCGCCGCCGCGGCACTCGACGAACCGCCCACTCTTTACACCGGCGGATCTGATGGCGCCATCATCTGGTGGAATCTCGTTACCTCTACCGGGAAAACGGTAAGGAAATTTGAGTAATTGCTTCTATGTATGCTCGTACCAGTTTCTGATGGAAAGAATAGTTAAATCAACTTCTATTTGCCGGCATTTCTTCTCCTTTTTGGTATAAGAGTGTGTAGTCGAGGGGTGGTATAGTGGTAGTGCGGTACTGTTGTAGAGTTTAGGTGTTTAGATTAAAAAGTTGAAACTCAAGAAGCAATGTCAAAACCCAAGGGCTTAAAGTTTAATTTTTGTCAAATGGAAAATTTTTAATTTCTACCCCTTTACCATTTGTAGTGCAACTGCAGGTCATTTGGCCTGACAATTGTTGAATTATACATATTTATTTTGTGAGATCATGAATCCACGAATTCTTTATTCAAATCTATTTCACTTGCAAACCAACCAAGACGTTGTAGTATTTACTGAAACAAGCATTGCATAGATCAGCCCAAGTGGAGTTTTGATTATATAAACTTCGCTAAGGGTTCAAGAGTTGACAACTCTAGTTTTCTGAGCTCGTCGAAAAGACTAATGCGGGGTTGATGTATCATAAATAAGTGTGTATCATCTCCGGAATAAATGATCTTAAAAAATAAAAGTTTTGTACTCTAGATCACCTCTCCGGTGAAATTTTGAAGTTAGGTAGCTCCGACTTTAGATTGAACTTGGTTTAAATTTCACGGTGTCTTGAAAGGGATGAACCTCTCCTGTTATATTCATTAGTGGAGGGCTGCTTTCCAAAATATAATTGTAAGATTATTATTGGTCCCAGTTACTGCAGGAACCCTTGTTTTAAATTCTTATATCATAGTAGCTGCTTATCATTAGTATAATGCATGTTCTTTGATCAGGAAATGAAACCAGTGGCAATGTTGTGTGGTCATACTGCTCCAATAGCTGATCTAGGGATTTGCTTTCCGATTGAGGAACCTGAAAATGGAAAGCTGACTAATTCGAGTAATGTATTATCATATCCTAATTCCACTAACTGTGGTGCGCTCATAAGTGCTTGCAGTGATGGTGTGTTATGTGTTTGGAACAGAGCAAGTGGGCATTGTAGAAGGAGGAGAAAACTTCCTCCTTGGGCTGGAAGTCCATTCATAATTAGGCCATTGCCCGACAATAGGAGATATGTATGTATCACCTGTTGTTTCATTAACCAAGAACATCCGTTATTTAATTCCGTGGAAGAAGATGTGTCTTCTGTGGATAGAGATCTACAAGATACAAACCCTTCAAAATGCACAGTTCTAGTCATTGACTCTTTTACTCTTACAATAATCCAAACAGTTTTCCATGGGAATGTATCTGTTGGACCTTTGAAGTCCATGACTGTAGTTTCACCCTCAGTAAACATGGAGAAGCAGTCAGTGTTGGTTGTTGATTCATTTGGTAAGGTACTACATTTACCAATAGTGAAGGACCCTGATCATAAAGGGCAAAATGTACCAAAGGATTCCTCGATTTCAGAAGAGTTGGACTGGGTTGTTGACTCTAAAGAGAGGGGATCTCTAGTGTCTTTTGCAAACTGTGGGTGTGTTTTGGCTCTTGTGCATAGAACTTGTTGCACATTTAGGCAAGTAGACAATGGAACTGTGTTTGGCGAGATATCTTTTGCGGATGATCAATTGTGTTCTGGAAACAAGTTATATGTAATCGGTGGCGTATTTCTAGGAAATGATACTAATGTCTCAAATAGTAGTTTTGTGGAAAAATTTGTAGCATGGAATAACCGAGGTAGAGCTGTTATATACAGAATATCATACTCCAGCAGTATATTCAAGATAGATTCTCTCTATGTCATCCCAGCTGTAATGCATCCTACTGATACGATGCTCTCCTTTTCTTTCATACCTTTCAATAAGTATCTCCTTCGCGTCGAGTCTATTTGCTTCCATGTAAAGGAACACAGATTCTGGAGGCCTCATGCTACCATCTGGCTTTTGCCTCAGCAGGATGATAACCCTGGGATGCAACATATAGAGTGTGAAATGTCTGGCGAAGGTAATCTTGCTGATGATTGGTCTATGGATGCCTCTTTATCTACAATTGACTGGCCAAACCATGATGCCATTGAAGAAGTTCAGCTTGTATCTTCATCAATGGTTATGTCTGAAAACTACCTAGCACCTTATGCTATTGTTTATGGCTTCTTCAATGGTGATATTGAGATTGTTAGGTTTGAAATGTTCTTCACTGCGCTGGATTCCTTTATTGGAACGTCGCCTCGACAAGCAGGTCCCCAAGGGCAAAAGCATAAGCTCTCAGGGCACAAGGGAGCTGTGCTATGTTTAGCTTCACATCAAATGGTAACTGGGTCTGGAGGATGCAGTTTAAATCATGTTTTGCTGTCTGGTAGCATGGACTGCACAGTTCGTGTGTGGGATCTTGACTCTGGTAATCCCATTACTGTGTTGCACCAACATGTAGCTCCGGTGCGTCAAATTATTCTCCCTCCATCTCATAGTGAATACCCCTGGAGTGATTGCTTTTTAACTGTGGGGGATGACTCAAGCATTGCCCTTGTTTCACTTCTAACTTTGAGGGTGGAGAGACTGTTTCCGGGACACCTGTACTTTCCAGCTAAAGTCCTATGGGATGGTGTAAGAGGTTACATAGCATGTCTTTGTCCAAACCGTTCAGATAAGGTTGATCCACTCGACATTCTATACATTTGGGATGTGAAGACAGGTGCTCGTGAGAGAGTGCTTCGTGGACCTGCTGCACATTCAATGTTTGATCATTTTCTTAAAGGCATTAATGAAAGTGTATTGTCTGGCAATTTGATAAATGGAAATACTTCAGCTTCCTCTTTAGTATTTCCAGTGATTGAGCCTACCAAATTTTCCCAATCTCATCCGGTTGTGCATGGGAAGGGGATCTCTCCACAACTTTCCACAAGTCAAATCAAACCAAATACACCTGATAGATCAAGCTCGACGAAAGGAACTGGTGAAAAATCAGGTCCGCTCTCATCAGTGGTCTTCCAAAGTGACAAACACCCAATTAAAACCTCTTCTCCATTTCCTGGAGTTTCCACCTTTTGCTTTGATCTCAATTCCTTGATGTCCCTTTGTACTATGAATGAGTTATTGGAAGGCGGTAGTTCTGTTGGAGAAAAAAATTATGTGAAGGGAGCTGTAACAAGCACACCTAAAGGTGATGGTATACAGGCAGTGAATGCTCCTCTGGAGGAACTGACGGCAAAGATGCATGGTCCTGATCATGCAAATGGGAAAAGCAGTTCAGTTTCAGATGCTTCCTCTGTTTCTACCTTAGAACATCATAAATGGGTTTGCTCACTTGAAGGATGCCTACTTCAATTCAGCTTGTCGCTTCTGCACTTGTGGAATGTTGATAATGAGCTTGATAACTTGCTAATAACTGAAATGAAGCTCAAGCGACCTGACTATTTTATTGTGTCTTCTGGTATATTAGGGGACAGGGGTTCAATGACACTAACATTTCCAAGTTCTGATTCAACTCTAGAGGTACCTTTCTGAATGCATTAAACTTGAATAAATGGCCCTGATTCGGTTTGTATTTAAGTACATGAAAATCTTAAAATTGCAGCTCTGGAGATCTTCATCTGAGTATACTGCCTTGAGATCATTAACAATGGTCTCCCTTGCCCAGCATTTGATCAGCCTATCTCATTCTTGCTCATCAGCCAGTAGGTAAGACGGTTTTTTAACCACATGAAAACTATGTGAATATGTTTAAATAATTAATTACTTCATTTTTCTTTAGTTTTTGCTGAAATGTTTTTACTTCAGTACTATATCAGCATTTTGTTTAAGTTTAATGTGGAATCGAGCTTGTTTTTTCCTTCTGTGGCCTGTTGAAATAATGTTGTTTATATGCTTATCTAAGCACGTGTATTATACATTATTCTTCGACAAATTTGAGGTGTCCTGTATCATATGTGGTTGGGTCATGGATAGATTGTGTGTTACCTGGAGTTTTTTAGTGTCAAGTTAGATGTGTATTTCAAGTGGTAATTCCAGGTTTATTTATGCGAGTTCTCTTACCTGCAGTGCTTTAGCAGCATTTTATATGAGGAAGTTTGCTGAGAAAATTCCGGATATAAAACCTCCTCTGCTCCAGGTATCCTGTCAAATCACTAAATGGATGGATTTTGTTACTTGATGGCTTGAAACAACTATGTATTTCCTCCCTTTAATTAATGCTGGCTTTGAAAATCGATCCATCAAAACTGTCTATAAGATTCACACAGTTTGCCCGCACCTTATATTTTGGTGTCTTCTCTGCCTCCCACCTTCTACTGAAGTAAAGATGTCAATGAAAACAAAGCAAAGCATGCGTTGTAACTTAAGATGGAGTGTAGTTTCCTATATCACCTTTTGGTATATATTTACTAGAAAATGCACAATTTTCTTTTCCAGCAAAGGTTTTTTTGCATATCAAATGTTTCTAGAGACATGGTTTGTGTGGTACGACTTCATACAAACTGAAGTTAAACTACCTAGTAATATTTTTGGGTTACTTTTCTACGCTTGTGTTGTGTTTCGTGTAGTCTGCATTTGCAGATGTTGCATCTAGTGAAATGTCCAATCTCTGCGAGTAGATATGGTTGGATAATTTTGAATGATTCAATATGGTTTTTTGCAGCAAAAGCATTATAATAATTGTTTTATTCTCCATTCCACAGCTTCTCGTAAGCTTTTGGCAGAATGAGTTTGAACATGTGAAAATGGCTGCTCGTTCTTTATTTCATTGTGCCGCTTCGAGGGCTATTCCCCTTTCTCTGTGCAGTTCAAAAGCCAATCAGCATGAAGAATTTCACATGTATCATCCTGGAATACCAGAAAAGGAGCACGACAGCACGAATGCTATTGGTTTGACATCTGATGGGGAAATGGGAGTCCAAGGGGAATGTGTCAAGGAAGAGGCAGAAATAACATCATGGCTAGAATCATATGAAGTGCAAGACTGGATTTCCTGTGTAGCTGGAACAACTCAGGATGCAATGACTTCTCAAATACTCGTTGCTGCTGCTTTGGCTGTCTGGTACCCTAGCCTTGTCAAACAGAGACTTGCCATGATGGTGGTTCATCCACTGGTAAAAGTGGTCATGGCCACAAATGAAAAGTATAGTGCTGCAGCTGCAGAGATTTTAGCTGAAGGCATGGAGAGAACGTGGAAAGTGTGCATTGCTTCAGAAATACCACGCTTGATAGGGGACATATTCTTTCAAGTAGAGTGTGTCAGTGGTGCATCAGCTAATGTATCTTCACAAAATAATGTTGCTTCTGTTAAAATTAGAGAGACTTTAGTTGGGATTCTTCTTCCAAGTTTAGCAATGGCAGACATACCTGGATATTTGCATGTCATAGAAAGCCAGATCTGGTCTACTGCATCTGATTCACCTGTCCATGTTGTGTCCCTCATGACTTTGATCCGGGTTGTCCGTGGTTCTCCCAGAAATTTAGCTCCATATCTGGATAAGGTGTGTGGAAAACTTTTATAGTATGGTGTTGCCATGCTTATGATTTCTGATCTTACTATTTTTTCTTAAACTTTCTTCCAAAATCAATACATCTGGATAAGGTGTGTGGAAAACTTTTATAGTATGGTGTTGCCATGCTTATGATTTCTGATCTTACTATTTTTTCTTAAACTTTCTTCCAAAATCAATACATCCAACTAATTACAGTTGTTTTGTATAATATAGTAGTCTTAATTTGGTCTAATATTGTTTGCTGGCTTATTCAAACAATTATATAACATGCTGCCTTCTACAATAAAATAGTTCTATTTCAAATTCAGAAGAGAGGCGAAGTTGTTCTTGTTCTTGTGTTCGTTTGACTTATGACTTAGAAGAGGTAAAAACTGGAAGAGAATATGGTGCATTTTTGGTGCTTACCTCGGAAGATATTTGTTGATTTTGAAAACTCTGTGTTTTGAACTTCATTATTCTCTTTAAGATATACATTTTCTCTAACTTCTTTCATTTTTCGTATGCGCTCGAGAAGATTATCGTACAGAGATTAGGCAAAAACATCATACTTGGTAATTTATACACAAGTGCCATGTTACTGAGTTTTCTTCTAATTGATAACCTGCCACCAATTTTCTTTATTGATTTCTTATTATATCTTTTCCGAAGGTTCATTTGAATTTCTAGCGTATTGTATTGGCTTAAGAAAATAAAAGATTACATCAATACTTCAAGATGCAAATTTCTTGGTTATGATTGCAATTTTTGAGTTGCAGCACTATGTAATATACTAACATCTAGACAGGTATGCAGGTGGTCAATTTTATATTACAGACAATGGATCCTGGTAACTCAACCATGCGCAGAAGTTGCCTCCAAAGTTCTATGACAGCATTGAAAGAAGTTGTACGTGTATTTCCTATGATAGCCCTGAACGGCTCATCAACTCGATTGGCAGTTGGGGATGCAATTGGAGAGATTAATAATTCTAGTATTCGGGTGTATGACATGCAAAGGTAAGAATTATGATAAATGCTAAGTGCACTGTCTTAGTTTTTCTAATACATTTACCAAATTTCAAGTTAGTTTTGGATTGGCTGTAAGGTTAGTCCTTTAAATTCATAAAATGTGTGTGAAAAATGTCTTTTATCCTCTTTGTCATATGTCTAAGCTATGTGTGGCATATATATGAAAAATCAACTTCCTAGGAATAAAGTATCAGTTACATGACAAAAAAATGCATCAATTTCGGCAATCTGTGAACTAGGAAGTAGACCAGTTTTCTGATTTACAAGACTTGAATATGAAGCATAGGATATTGGTGCCTTTGAGCAAATGGAGATTATTTCTTGATCCTTGTAGTGTCACATAATCATGGTGTTAATGTCATGGTAGGATTGAATCTCTTTTATGGATATGCAATGACTAATTGTCGTACTGGTTCATTGGTACTCAGGCCTTTCTGGACCTGGTGTTGTGCATCTTGTTTGCTTCTAGAATTGTTTTCACAATTTTGTTTACCATTTCTCCTGTAGCATGAGCAAGATAAAGGTTTTGGATGCCAGCGGACCTCCTGGACTTCCAAGTTTGCTTGGTGGAACCTTGGAAATGTCCGTAACTACAGCAATATCTGCTCTAAGCTTCTCACCAGATGGAGAGGTAGGTCTGATGAGTTCATGTACCTGCACAAATTCTGAATTCTTGTTTATTAGTTCATAAATTACTGTGTAATGTATTTCTGGCCACATATGCATTGTGAATTCCATGAGTGTCCCAAGGAAAGATCCTTTCAGTAAAATTAACTCTCGAAAATAGAATTTAGCAATCAGTAGAGAAGTCTCCTTTTCAAATCTGAGTGGTACTTTACGCTTTATGTTAACTTTTTGTTAGCGGTTGTTGGTGCCACTTTGATGTAGTTTTGCTTTGAACTCTATTTGACCTTACCAAAAAAAAAAAAAAAAAAAAGATCAATAAAGTGTTTACCTGTGAGGTTTACTGTTAGAAGATCAAATATTTTAATGTTTTCTGTTTAGTTAGATATTTGATGTTCTATGCACTTGCCAAAATGTATTATGATTTGGAACCCAAGCGACTGCTTAAACACATTCCTTATCCTTGCTGATGAGCTTGATGTGTCATTTGCATGCATTTACTAGGTATTGAACTTTATGATTTGCACTGATTCCACTTAACCTAAAGTTTTGCTCAATCCTTATGTAGCCTCTAAAGTTTATTGGCACGTTTTAGTGTGTTGTTGGAAGTGACATTTCTAGTTTCCATACATAATTATAAGTGGCCAATATATTCTTTTCTAAAGTAATTATTTTAAGTTGTGCTACACATATTTGTATGTGACGCATGCAAGTACTTCCTGCTGCTTCTCGCTTGTTTTCGCTCATTTTCATCTAAATTTCACTTCAGTGTTCAACTTGTCGTACCAGCCATTGAAGAACCTTTTTTCTTCTATAGCTTCTCCTTTACACTTATAAGTCTTGAGGGGGCTCTCATGGAACAGTTTTGTGTTAGAGAACGATTTTATTAATTTGAATGAAACTGTCAAATTTTTTCTTAGCTTTTACTGCCTTTTGTACCTTCGGCTGTGCTGTTTGGCAATTTACAAAATTTAGTTTTTCCATTTTTAATCCTGTCCACGAGAAAAAATTGCATTATTAGTGAATTCCCATAGTAAATTGTTATTCTGATTATTTCTAAAGCTCTTCTTCCTCCTTCGTACAGGGGCTAGTTGCTTTTTCGGAGAATGGTTTGATGATTAGATGGTGGTCACTGGGATCTGTGTGGTGGGAGAAACTTAGCAGAAATCTTGTTCCTGTTCAGTGCACCAAGCTGATATTCGTTCCTCCATGGGAGGGATTTTCACCGAATTCCACTAGGTCCAGCATAATGGCCAGTGTATTGCGTGATGAAGGACAAGCCAATTCACCGGTAAGTTTTCATGTATTGATCAGTTTTTTCCTCCCTATATTTTTCAGATTTTGTGTTTCAGTAAGCACAAAGAAATTTTACAGTGGTGGAAGCTTAAGTTCATAAAATGAAATCTGATATAAGCAAAGGAAGCCCGACAAAATTATTGGTTGCGTTGCATGTTTCCTCTTCACAATGGACCATAACAAAGAATATGGATAAACAAGCGTGTAGAGATGATACACTGTTCTATAAGTTTACAAGTTGGATCCATGTGATTTCTTAATGCAGACAAGCCACTTTATCTTTTGTTATTGATTTGAGTATGTCCTTGCAACAAAAGTTTATGATAAGGAACTGATTTTGACATTGTCGTTGTTCATTGCTATTGTAGGGGAGCAGCAAGGCTTCGAGCGAAGCTGATAGGTTGAAACTCCTGATTCACAATCTTGATCTCTCTTACCGGCTCGAATGGGTAGGTGACAGAAAAGTAAAGCTCTCACAACATGGCCATGACCTAGGCATATTCCAGCTATAAAAAGAGGATCTAAAACCAGAGCTATCATTTCTGTAAGTTTCTCAATCTTGGTTTTCTTCTTTTTATTTATTCTACCATATCCCTTCTGTTATGTTTGTACATAAAATTGCTTTTCATCTCTTTTTTTGAGATTCTGGTTTGAATTGTGAACATGAAACTTTCATTTGTGAAAGGTTTGACATTTTGATATCCCTGTATTTTCATGATTATATATGGGAATAAACTGTAGCTAGGAGCGAACTAAATGTAAGTTACTTTGGGGTTTCTTTAATTTTATCGAGCAATAAAGATAACTGCATACATACCTTGAGGTTTGTCATAATTACACAAACATCCCTTGAAGTTTGAGAATAAGCTTTTTGGTCAAAGAATTACTTTTTTGGTGGGACATTTTTTTTTTTTTTTGGGTGGGGTGTCAAAAGAACTTACATTACATGTGCATCCATCCATTTTGAGGACGCATCTCTAATATTTTATGAATACACTTTTTTCCCAAACTTATCAATATTTGATTGTGAATTCACGACTGTAATAACATGTGTTACACCAAAAGTTACAGTATGCCAGGGGAAGGTTTTGTAATTTATATGACAAATTTCTGGTACATGCACAAGTAATGAATGGTGTGTGTTTCTGGAGTCATGGATCATGACTGTTATTACCTCCAAATTTACATTGTCAAGTTTGTGGTAAGAACAAATGTACACAAGGGAAATTACACTATAGATTTTACATTTTTCTGTTATTGCAGTCGGCATCCCTTTGCTTACAGTCAACTCTTTCCTGTATACAGTTTTTTACAATCGTCCCGGATCAATGCCTTTCAGAATCTTGATAGAAACTGAAGCTGCTTGAGAAGGGGGCTCAATGTCTCCATTAGTTTTTCACAAGGATGGTTGTGAATTCCCTCATAAGTAGTTACAACTACACCGGTGTCTTTGGAGAGCCTCTGGATTTGTTTCTTCACATTGCATGTGTGGTGGGTGCAGCGGTAATAGCTCCTTACACACAAGAGGAAAGCAAGAGTTTTTGTTCAATGAGAAAATTCCTTATATATATTGCAAAATATAAGTATATAACAATAGTGGGAACTTGGATTTGCATCTCATTATTCTTCGTAAAGTTAACGATTGTTCTAAAATTTCGCATAATTTAGACAAGTGGAAATTCAATGAAAATATGTGTTGTTAATATGTTCATCTCTCTCTCTCTCTCTCTCTGTGTTTGTGGTATCATGCTTTGATCTTATTGTATATATGTAAACTTGACATTTGGACCCCAATGGAATATAGCGTGGAACGGGTCCGTAGTGGGTTGTGTTGAAAATTACTTTAGGGTCCGTATTGATGATCTCCAAAATTGGTGGGGTGATTCTATAATTAGACAATATTTTGGGGTGTCTTCTTATAACTATGATTCTTTGAATATACATTTATACACAAACCTTGGTGTCTACATATAGATTTGCTTGCTCGATAATCTTGTTATACATAGAATACACACATTAACAAGAAGATGTATATGTATATATGCATATTCATATGATATTTTTTGATAAATATTTAGCTTTGTATTGTTTAAAGTCGAACCCGTGATCACTTTTGTTTCTAATTCATAAGCATTGAAAAGTACCTAATGTAATTATAAGGCTCAAATTCGATTAGAAAACCTAAATTGTTCTTAAAAGAAAAAGTGACCAACTACATAAAAGTTAACGAATTAGCATCTTTTGATCATATGCACCCATATTACGATGAAACATTCAAAGCTTCGAATGCGATGAGGAACCTACCTGGGATGGTCGCTATTCTTGACAGATTTCTGACCATATTTTCTCCATTTGTATCCATCATCAAGAATATCTTCAGTGCTCCTCGTATGAAATGCCACCCTCGGCGGAACATACTTCTTCTTTCTACCCGATTTCGCTTTGTTTCTGCAGCTAACATTCTCAACGTTCTTGATATTGATATTACTACCATTATTCGTAGACGCGTGATGAGCTGAATTAATCGGGTTTTGGTCCACTGAACCAGCAGAAAAGAAGCTAGCCAAATCAATCTGATCACAAGAATTAGCTTGAAACATTTGAGGGTTTTGCATGGATTGGCTCGCAACATCGTTATTCACATTATCAACAGAATCGTTCAACGGATCAAACGACGGTGGTGGAGTGAAGAAATAAGGGTAGTTTTCGCCTTCCATGCACACAGATGAAGTGGGATGCTTTTGGAATTCAAATTAGTCCATCAAATTTTAGATTTATAGAGGGTTTGGTGGGAAAAACAGTATAAATATATATACATAGGTTAATTAATTAATCATGAATAATTATATTTGTTTGAGAAATTAATCATGTTAAAGCTAGGAGATCAAGGTTCCTTGTGAACATAGGGGGAGTCCTTTTGGCTTGTAACCTTTGAAAAACCCAACCACAATTCACCTAATTCAATTTGATCTGTTCAACTCCCTGAAAAGTAGACGTGCCAGAATAGGTATAATGGTGCACAGTGTCAAAATAAGCATATATGGTCAAGTAATGTTTGAGGATAATTGGCTGAAATGGGGTAAAAAGTAGAGAGTTTAGAAATATATTGTTAGACAACTACCCTAGAGTTATCTTGAGGTGGAGAACAAGATATGGTGTTAGGGTGGTTTGGAAATTCATGGAGATAAACCTCCCATGCAGCAAGCATAACCATAACAAGACTTAATCAAAACAGATGGTTTTGAATATATATATATATAGAGAATTGCATCTGACTACCCTGCATTTAGGTCTATTTACAACGCAGTCCATCATTATCAAAAAATTACATTTTAGTCTTTAACTTTGAGAACCGTTTGTGGTCTCTAGGGTTCCGTTGTGTCATTCTAAAAATACCCCTGATTTGTTATTAAATTCATAATTTGTAGGGATCGTTTTGTTTATATTTGTAAATTTTAGGGATGATTTTGTAATTTTGGTCATATATTCAATGTAGCACTCATAAAACTATCAGGGGCATAAGTGTACTTTTACAAGTTCCGTTAAGGGTCCTCAGACCAAACAAGATTTATAGGGATTTGCTTTTTCAATACGGTCGGTCACGGAATATGTTGAAATACCCTAGTAACCCTAAATGTTTCTATGTTGTTAATTTTGAGTGAAATAAATAAAACAATAAAAAATATTACAATATGGTCCTTCAATAATACAAACATTAACAAACGAGCCATACAGATATGACATCAATAAATTAAACTAGAACCAAGAGGAAAAAAAAAAAAGCAAAACGCTAATGGATTTGAGGTCTTGCTAACCCTAGATAAAAGTTTAGGAATTATATGATAAAAAATAAAACCAAAAACACTAACATGTAATTAAGACAAACCTCACAATATTTGGATCTAATTTTCGCCAAAATTGCACGAAATTGTGTGAGAAGGGGTTAATTGAGTTCTTTAAGATATGCATATAATACTTATTCGCAATTGGAACAACATTTATGAAATCTAAGTTACATATTAGCGGCGGGTTCTTTCTCCATACAATATTCCGGATTCGAATCCCGTTTGAATTTGTAAGTGTTAAAAAAAAAAAAGAAGTTATATATTAATAGCGACACACATCATTTTCCATTTCTTATCTCGTTAATTATTTTTAGATATGTATAGTTTTGATTAATAATAGTTAAATATAGTCATCTCGTTATTAGTAAAATTCCTAATGATTATTTTACGGGTATTAACAAAGTTATTTTTAACACACCGTACATGCATAATAAGCCATTTTAATAACCCACTCAATCCGAATCCTTGGTACGGGTTGGTAACCTAAAACTTTTAACATTTTAACGGCTGATGACTTGCGAAATCTAATTAAGTGCATGGTTGTTTGGCAGCCCTTTCATATTTTCATACGAATTGTTCCCTTTAATTATTTCTACTAATTAATCTATGATTCATGAATACAGATAAAAAAATATGAAAATGACACGACATAAAAATAAAAATACAATTTTTTTGTTAAAATTTACCACTCCCAACAATACAAGCATCAGATAAGATTGTTATGTTCGTCTCGGCCTTCGAAAATATTAGCTAATTTCCATCAATTTGACAAGACTGCCTTCTTCCAAACAATTGAAGTTTCCATTTCCAACCATGGATGCAATATTGGTACTATTTAAATTACATCACCACTATTAGGCAATTTACCAAATTAATATTACTCATAGCATCTTAATGTCGGAAGTTAAATCCTATACAGGCAAAATGAATTACGAAGTAGTTTGAAAAATAAAATATAAGAGCATGGGAATGTTTGGTAAAATGACGTTGAGTATTATGGGTCTAAGTGATCAACACATATCTCTCCCCATATATATATATATTAGCTTCGAAAATATGAATCTGAAGTGATGTTAACCACGAAATCTTGCCATCATTTATCCCCATACCCTATTATTTATTCCTCACGCTATGTCCATTCCCATGGGCCAAGAGAAATTATTTACTTATAATCTATAATGGGGCTTTTTCAAAAAATATTGTACTTTCCCAAACATATTGCACATCTATTGTAGTTTCTGGGACTATTGTAAAAATATTGTAAGTCGGTTTCTATGAAGCCGGTTTTAGGGGTTTTTTTTTTTTTTTAGATTATTTTATGAACCGGTTTCAATGTTACCGGTTTATTTTTGATTTATTTTTTCACCATTTTCCCAAAGCTGACGTGAACAAGGAAGCCTACTTTCGTGTAGTAGGCTTCCATGTTTTTTCTCCTCCATAACTTTTACGTGCATGTAAAAGTTGACGCGAACATAGAAGTCTACTTTATCCTAGTATGTTTTCGTGTTTTTTTCTCATCAGTTACATTTTATGTGTATGTAAAAGCTGACGTGAACAGAGAAGTCTACTTTCACGTAGTAGGCTTCTGTGGACATGAAAATGGTGAAGTTTTTCAATTATTTATAATTTCAATCTTGGGAAAATGGTGAAAAAATAAATCAAAAATAAACCGGTAACATTGAAACCGGCTTCATAAAATAATCTAAAAAAAAAAAAAAGAACCCTAAAACCGGCTTCATAGAAACCGGCTTACAATATTTTTACAATAGGCCCAGAAACTACAATAGATGTGCAATATGTTTTGGAAAGTACAATATTTTTAGAAAAAGCCCTCTATAATGCACGTATACGGATACAATGATATGAATACAATACGAATACGACGATACAAACTTTTTTTAAAATGTGAGGAGTGTCGGACATGGCATCCAACACGACACGACACAACAAAATGATATTTTTAGAAGTATTCGTGTATATTAACTTATAATCTGGATAACTTAATTTAGTGAAAAGAAAATTATTTTTTTATTGTGTCAATAGGGACAATCATTATATTATAATTACTATTAATTAGTGATAATAGTATTTAGATACTGACAAGTGACAACTTAATATAACAACTTTTTTTAATTCACAAAATTAATTTTGATATTTTTTCTATCGAAAGTATCACTAAGAGTCGAGAAAATTAAACTATATCTATTATTGTCATCTAAATTTATGAAAATAATTTAAAGGTAAGTGTTGGAAAGAAAATCTGGTATTTAAGTCTATGTATATATAATTATCATTAATAGAGATAATTTGGATTTTGGCCCCTCAACCATAAATATTAATATTGTATACAATATATTATACATTTAACACATTATGGCGTCGGCACGGAAGGGGTGCAATTGAGGAACTTGGGGCAAAGCAAATTACATGTAGTTTAATTAATTAAAAAGAGAAAATTACATTTTTGGTCCCATAGGATATAAGTCAATTTTTTTTTGGTCCCATAGTTTTTAAATCGTCCCGCACTTTAAGTTTTTCGACAAATGTAGTCCCAAAGTGAAAATTTTTCAATATTAGTCCCAAAAAATTTGGAAATATATATTTATAATATTTTTCCTTAATTAAAAAATACATGGAAAAATTTAAAAGAATACCAACCACAAGATATGAATTTTATTTTTATAATAAATAATAAATTATTTCATTTATGGCTACTAATTGAAAATAAAATATTGATGTTATTTTTGAATTCTCATTAAATATGTATGGCAATTAATTACTTTTTAATTTTTTAATTAATATTATATTACTCAATAAAATATATATAAATTTTATGTTATTTTCAATTTTAACTAAACCCAAAGTTAATTATTTTAAATAAATACAATGTTATATATATAAGAAATATTTAAATATTATAAATATTAATTATTTTCAATTTTTTATTTTACAATTTTTTAACTAAATGCAATATTGAAGATTATTTTATTAATTATGTTATTATGTATATATTTTTATTTTATAATTTTAAAGTAATACTTATATTTTAAAATGTAATAATTTGTTATTTATTATAAAAATAAAATGCATATCATGTGGTTGTTATTCTTTTAAAATTTTCCTAATATTTGATATGTATTTTTTAATTAAGAAAAAATATTATAAATATATATTTCTAATTTTTTTGGGATAATATTGAATTTTTTTCACTTTGGGACTACATTTGTCGAAAAACTAAAAGTACGGGACGATTTAAAAACTATGGGACCAAAAAAAAATTGACCTATTTTTTATGGGACCAAAAATGCAATTTTCTCAATTAAAAATTTTAATGTATAATAATCTTATGAACCACCAGCACAGAGTACACGATAAGCCATGACCACGCCAACATCATTTTTTTTATAATTTATCGTACACGTACAACATAATAAAATAATATATTTAAATATATTTGTACATCATAATTACAAACTTTTTCGTGCTCAAAGTAATACAAAAATAGACCTCATCAAGATTCTTAAAGTGACATTCAAGTACCGAATTTTTAGTTGAACGAAAGAAAAATGAGAAAATGGTAAATTTGGTATACCAAATCAACTAATTCAACATTTTTGATACATTTCATTTTTCAACGACAAAATAGAACTGTATCTCCAAAATTAAGCAATTTAGTGTACATTTTGGACCGGAAATTGATTTTTCTTGCCGAGACTTACATGTGGTAAACTAGGAGTTCGCCATGTGTAAAACTGGATCGGGTTTTCGACAGACAAAATTGAGTTCTGGTAAAAAAAAAAAGTATTAAATTGTATAATTTTTAAGATACAGTCCTATTTATCATAAAAAAATAAAATGTACCAAAATCTCTTAATTAATCGAATCGATATACTAAATTTGCAACATCTCCAAAGAAAAATTAAGATGATGCATGATGCATCACGGCTAGAAAACACAAACACGACAAGGCATCAATTCATGCCTGAATAGTTGCTGTTGAGATATTAATATAGCATGATTAATTATTTATTCTCTTTTTCCTAATTTATATATAACAATAATGTGCGGCTTTGTTAGCATTAATTAATACGTTAGCCACAGTGTTTCTTTCCCTCACTCCACGTCGAATGATCTGCTTTTATCCAAGTCTGTTTGTCTGTCTGTATATATAGACAATTGGAGTGAATTCAGCATTTAATATATTAATAAAAAATGGCAAACAATACTAAGGGTTTGCATGTGATGAAAATGATGGTCATCTTTTCTTGCATTTGGATCGATCACACAGCAGAATCCATGAACAATAGTTATTATAGCAATGATAATTATCATGGATTATGCTCGCTGCGTGCCGATGATTACAAGGATGCTTTAAGCAAAGGCATATTGTTCTTCGAAGGCCAAAGATCTGGGAAATTGCCTGCAAACCAAAGAGTCAAGTGGAGGGGCGATTCAGCGCTCTCCGATGGTCGGCTTGAAAATGTACGTCGACCCATTTTAATTCCTGATACGATATGTATTTTCTCTTAAATCTTTCACGTGACAGCGTCTGAAATATTATAATATAATATTTTTTTAAAAGTTTTCGTACATCCTGACGTAAATACACCCTACAACCAAATTGATTCAGGTGAATTTGATTGGAGGGTACTATGATGCGGGGGACAATGTGAAGTTTGTGTGGCCAATGTCATTTACAATAACCTTGTTGAGTTGGAGTGCAACTCAATACGGTAGTAAGATTAATTCTGCAAATGAGCTCTCAAATCTCCGAACTGCAATAAGATGGGGAACAGATTTCTTACTCCGAGCTCACAATTCTTCCGCCACACTCTACACTCAGGTAGTCACGTTGGGTTCAGTCGAGTCGAGTTTTGACTAGAAATTCCCAGGCAATTTATGTGCATAAAAGTTGGTGAAATTACATATTAATCCCTCTTAATTCAGAATCTTAAAAAGGAAAAGCCATATAAGTTTCATTACTCACGTAAAATTTTGGAATTGTGTAAAAGAAAGACTTCGACCGATATCTGATTGACATAAAACTACATTGACTCTTAGATCGGCCAATCGACTCCAGGATAAAAGACAGTTTCCAGTGGCGTAAACATAGTTAAAAAAAATCCAACAAAAGTTTTACATGAATAATAAAACATTAGAGTTGCTGTTATAATTGATGAAATAAGAGGGATTGATTTGTGACTGCATTAAATCTCGTCGGAGTGCATGTAAATTTCTCTATATATTTGTCAAAACTGTTTGATATCTTGATTTTTAAGTTATATATAATTACACAAGATATTTCAACAAGGATTCGTTTAGTACGGATATACATGTTTCTTTTATTTTAATATAGGTGGGGGATGGGAATAGAGATCACGAATGCTGGGAGCGGCCTGAAGATATGGACACGCCTCGAACACTTTACAAGATCACTTCAACTTCACCGGGAACTGAGGCCGCGGCTGACGCAGCTGCTGCCCTTGCCGCTGCCTCCATTGTCTTCAAAGATTCTGATTCCAGCTACTCTTCCCGCCTCTTGACAAACTCAAAATCGGTAATTTTAATTTTTGACAAAATTATAAAAATATCGTGAAAATATATCTATTATTTGCTTTAAAACTATAGGGATCCCAATTCCCACATCAATATCATCCTATCACGCATCAACAATGCGAATAAAAAACAATAGAATCAGGAAATATATATATTTAATATTTTAATTTATCCTGTCATAGTTTTAGTTAGTAAGCTATATTTCGAGAAAGTAACTAAATATGCCAAGTTTCAAAAGACAAGAACGAAAATTATGAAGTGACAAAGTAATATAGTCAATTTTTGAAAATAAATGAACTAAAATATTCATAACGTCACAAACTAAAATGGAACAATATTTGGACCCACTTATTATTAATTACTTTATATTGCTGATATATAGTATATAATTTGTCTTTTTATTTGCAGCTGTTTGAGTTAGCGGACAAGTATAGAGGATCTTATCAGGGATCTTGCCCATTCTACTGCTCCTACTCAGGTTACCAGGTAAACTTTAAAATTAAGAATTAAAATATTTTATATCTACAACCATCCTACTGTTCTAATTAATTATAAGTTTATAACTAACTAGTATCCAATTGAACAAAAATATTACAAATTCTACTACTATAATTTTATAAAGTTACAAATTATCTAAATTTTTAGAGTTCATACATATTTATAAGTAAACTGGTAATTTATACTCAAGTTAATAATAATAAAAATGGAAAAATCTAGAAATTAATATTTTTCTAAACACCAGAATTAATTTTTTTTTAGCATTGAATTAATCTTTGAATATTTTTATTTTTAACTTAAAAATAAAATTGATTAATTCAGTCGAAAATAAAGCTAAGCTCTAATAAAATAGGATAATTATAGCTTTTGAAATTTTAATGGTAAAGTTGGTAATAATACGAGGATCAAGCTGCACTTAATAAGCAAACAGTCCAGTTGGTTAAAAATCCTTTCATTAGGCCAATAATTCTGAGTTCGAATCTCTTTTTTTATCTTGAGACGTGTATTAAAAAAAGAAGTCGGCGTTCAACAGTTTCGGTACAAGAAAGACAAGTTTGACTTTTGGAAATAGAGAAAAAACTGTTAACTACGAAGAAATAATCCTATCAGCAGAAACCGTTGCCCAATTGACTTGGAAATTGTATTATTTTAATGTTTCGTGTTCTTAAGAAACAAATAAATGAAAAGGCAAAGGCACGAGGGTCAGGACTTATTATTATTATTATTGAAAAGTGTTTGCTATTAACTTGCATAATTAATTCTTAATTGTTTTCTGAAAATGACGGATCGAATATCCAATAAATGTTTCTTTCAATTAATTAAACACCAAAACAATTGATGGCTTTAGGCCCAACATAAATAATTCTTTGAATAATGGTTGAAGTTTGAACTAGTCAAAATATATAGATATAATTAATTTTCTGCATTATTATCTTGAAAAAATAGTGATTAAGTAAATTGTTTGTCTTTTTTCTTTTTGGGGAGTAATTAAAATTGTTTGTGAGTGTTTATAGATTCTTACGGAAAGTGTTATTTTTTTTAAGTACTTTAAAGGTGTTTGAGAATCATGGTTTTACTTATATTAAGTAAAATTAAACTAGTAATGAGAGTATCTAAAGATCAATTAACGCTCTAACTTCAAACTTATAATTCTTAGTTTTTTTTTTTTATATTTTTATTATACACAAAAGTTTATATTCTTTAAAAAATTGTTTCCCAACTAGAGACGGAGCCAAATGGGAGAAGGCGGGAGTGACACCTACCCCTTAAAATTTGAATTTTTATTATATATATATATATATATATAATAAAGAAAATATATATACTTATATTTTCGTCCCCCTATTTTGAGATTTTGTTCCCGTATTTAATTGCCCCTGTTCCCAGCATTTTTTTCTTTTTTCAAATACTCAAAAGCTTTTGGTGAGATCAATATTCTTGATCGGGAACTGGAAAATTAGGAAATTAATTAAGTAAACACCCTCCGCAAAATTAAAAATAAACTGAGAAGTGAGAACAACAATTCTAAAAGTTTGCAAAATTTACTTCTCAAACATTATTCTTTTATATGCTAATTAATTATAAATATATTTTTTAAAAAAATTGTACAAGGACGAATTGCTTTGGGCAGCAGCTTGGCTGTACAAGGCAACCGGAGATAACACATATCTCAACTACCTCTCAACAAATACGGGATGGAGTAACTCTGCTTCTGAGTTCAGTTGGGACAATAAATTTGCTGGAGCCCAGATATTAGTAGCAAAGGTAACTAATTAATCAATTTCCAAAATTCAATATATTTTCTTTTTAATATAAAGATTAATTAATTAAACAATTTTGTTTTTATCAGGAATTTCTTTCGGGAAAGCCAAACCTGTCAAAGTACAAAAATGATGCGGATTCATTTGTGTGTGCTTTGATGCCAGGAAGCAGCTCTGTACAGATTAAAACAACCCCTGGTATCAGCATCACAACAAATTAACAACTTAATTATATTTACTGCAAATATATTAATCATAATGTAATTAATTTAGGGTTAATTAATTTGCTGAGAAATAGATTTAATTGTTTTGCAGGTGGCCTGCTGTACACTCGTGACAGTAGTAACATGCAGTACGTTACAAGTGCTTCCATGCTACTTCTCATCTACTCAGATACCCTAAAAGCAGCTCGTGTCGACGGGGTTCAATGCGGATCCTCCAACTTTTCTACCTCCAAAATCAGAGCTTTCGCGAAATCGCAGGTTGCTAAAATTAGAAAAATTTTCGATTCGAATTGCGCTTTGCCGGTCTCATCAGGGATGGAGTCGGGATTTAAAAGAGACCGGGGGATTATACATTTTTATTCTAAATTTGAGATTAAGACACAAAATCATAAATTTTTAAATACTTTTTAAGAGCATAAAGAATTAAAAAAAGAAATAAAAAAAATTCACCGCACCCAAAAAAATTAAGGGTTGCATTATCATTACAAAAATTAATCTTTTTACAGCCATCAGGGGTTGGTCCAAGTGGTTAAAGGGTTAGTTTTCGAAGACAAAGATCCGAATTCAAATCTTTTTTTTTTTTTGGTAAGAGAATTCAAATCTTTCTAACATCTTTTTACTAAATTATGGACGAGTAGTGGTTAAGAACTTAAAAATGGTGAAGTTAGCTAACTTATGTAGCTAGAGTATGTTCCCACCAAAAAAAAAAATGTAGCTAGAGTATGTCACTGTTACGCATCTTATTTTATGATTTATGAGGGCATAAATTCGGTTTTAATTATTTTTGCAAAATTCCCTAACTAATCAGGTAAGTGGATGTACGTAGTATGGGCCTGCCTATGTTATTTAATTATTTTTGTGTTTTAACTTTTAATGTGGGTTGGTCCACCGTCTATAATAGTCCAGAAATAGTTTTGGGGGGAGAGGCAAATAGCCAAATAGGATATTTAAGCAGCCATGAATTCCTAGTGAGAAAATAACTCTAATTGCATTAATTTCATTTAATGCGTTTGGATTAATTCTTTAATTATGCATGTGAATCAATTTTTGCTAAAATATCATCCTATATACATAATAAAGTGATAATGTAGCCTAACTAACTAAAATAAACAATATGCATACGTGTAATTATGGTGATTTAACCAACTATTCTTTTGGTTTAGCTATGCATAACTATATCTCGTTTAATTAATCAAAGATTGCCGATATGATATTTGTTCAATCACATATAGTCACATTAATAGACGGCGCTGACATTATTAGTATTTATTTCTTTATTATCTTTCAATATATCATAATTAATTTCCACGCTAATTAATCAAATCTTTTCCTTCGCATGCAGGTGGACTACATCCTCGGCAACAATCCGATGAATATGTCATACATGGTCGGATTTGGCAGCAAGTTTCCGACGCAGCTACACCACAGAGGTTCATCACTGCCTTCAATCCACACCAATCCTGATAAGATTGGCTGCAAAGATGCCTATTCCAATTGGTATACTTCTTCCAAACCGAATCCGAATAATCATGTGGGCGCGGTCGTTGGAGGACCCGATTCGAATGACCGTTTCAGTGACTCGAGATCCGATTACTCGCATTCGGAGCCCACCACTTACATGAATGCGGCTATGGTTGGAACTTTGGCTGCTTTGAATGGCCAAACTCAAGAGGAGTGTCTACACTTGCAACTCTATGCTAATACGTTAATGAGTAGCTAGGGTGGAATAATTATTATTATATATTAATAAGGATATAAGTATATTGTGTTTATAATGTGGTATTAAGGGGCTTTATGAATATTGGTTGTGTAGTATTGCATATTGAAACTATGGAATTATCACGCGTGTATTGATGTAAAAGTTAGGAAAATAATATATTAAGATGAGGATATTGTCAAAAAGGAATTGATTAATATATAATATTTGTTATAAGGGTGAATTATATTTAATATGCACTGAGAAGTTTTTATTTTCCAGTTCCGCTCAAAATTATTAATTTTCTCATTTAGTTTGCTTCATAGGGCTGTTTCCTTTCTTTTTTTCGTTAATATATGTTATCAGAGTTTTTGAATCTTATTTTTTAGAAAAAATATAAGATTTTTCAGGTTTTGTTATCATAATTTTGATATAATTTTAAATACAAACTATATCATATATGGCTCTACCCTCTAGCTATTTATCAATATTTCTTAATTATAGAGCTAAAGTAGCTAAATTTGTAAGCTGGAAACCACTAAGGTCGAAAGAATACAAAATGTTCCAGATTGACTCTTTCTGAGAAGAACCCTTCCTTAAATATTACAAATCTAGAATTTTCCTACAAGCAAGCTCCCATAATTCAAACTTTAACTGGTGTCTCCACTATGACCAAGAAATACAAACATATACGCAAGTTTGTGCGTGTACATGTGTACATATACGACCAAAGATCAAATGATTACGAACGGAAAATTAGTCCATATATCCCTACGAGCCGAATGCAATGCAATTGTCATTGCATTACCGCGGAGAGTACTTTGTTTGCCCGCTTCATAAGGGGGTGGGGAGTTAGATCAGACAACTAAGATCTGAACTTTTTTGAACCGTGGTAATTGTATACACAATTATTCGAGTACAAGAGTTAAACATGTGGTGAAATATCTTTGCGAGAAATACATAATATAGTTTCAACTGTACACATCTATAAGCTGAAATATTTGTAAATAAACCTCATATATTTGGGAAAAAATAAAGCTTCATTAGAAGCATTAAGTATATATATATATATATATATATTTGAAGCTCTAAGAAGTAACAAGCCTACAACATTAATGTTGCCAACACCTAATAGATGATCATATCAACTACAAGATCTTACAGGCAATTGCTGCGCAGCAGAAGCATACTGGCTTACTACAGGCAGTTCCCCAATGAATTCATCCAACTCGTCTAATCCGGCGAAGAAATCCTCGTGGAACACGAATTCCGACATGCTAACATCATTACAATCTTCGTTCTCCTCTTTGATCATGGGCTGATGAAGGAACTCAGCTGCTTGAGCTGATTGTGAAACCATTAATTCCTCAGATTTTTCATGTTTGACATGAGTAGTTGTACCTTTTGAGCTCTTTAAGGTTGGAAATTTCTGCCTGACGGTACCGGCTAAGGAGTTTCTCCTTGTGGGTTGGCTATGGCTGTGTTCGGCTGTGTAGGTTATAATAAACATTCCTGGATCGCTGCAGCTTTGCTCTACTTGCTTCCTCGCCAGACAGCCCTTTGAGCTGCTACACCTGTAATAACTCCTGTTCACACACAAGGACAACAGTTCAGTTGATTTAACGGGACAAGAGTCAAGACACCGCATTTCTTAAGCAATATTTGAGGTTGGAAGGTCATCCTCGTATATTAAACCTCTACAGTAACCGAATCATGACATAAAGAATTGATACTTAACAAAAAAAAAAACACTCAATTAAAAAAGGGTTTCTTTATTTCCTTTATGTAAGAAGCTCCTAAATCTGTACGAATTTGCACGATAAGAGAGAGAGAGAGAGGGAGGGAGGGAGATTAAATCAATAGACCTTGGATATGGTGAACCCTTAATAGGTTTTTGGCCATACTTGCGCCAAGCCCACATGTCAGAAGAAAGACCCTCAGCTGAAACCTGAATAACAACCCTCTTATGCTGATTCTTCCTGGAAAACAAGCAAGCAAGAATTACATACACATATACATACATGATACAACAAATAAACCAGCAGAAATCACACAAATATATATAAATACATGAAAAAACCCATCATATTTTCACCAACCTTTTCTTGTATTTGGGCGTATAGGCAGCAGCAACCACGTTCCCTGATGTTTGATCCGCAACTTGATCATGAGGCAGCTTATGTTCTTCAGCTCCAAGAGCACAATTCTGTTCTTGAAAGTGGAGAACAGTCTGCGCCGGAAGATCTGCAGAATCATGAACTGCAGCGGGATAAAACGGCTTGTAAAGCTCTTCTAATTCATCGCCGGAGCCGCTCAGAGCCTCGAATATTTCAGGAAAACTCGCAAGCAGCAATTCTTGATCATATTCCTGATTATCATACTGTGTACCCGAGAACGAATGATTATTCCCACAATTCATATCTAACAAATCAACACTCTTTGCATAATCTCCACTCGACCCTTTCACTATGGCCTGCAAACTCCAATCCTCCATGTCTGTGTGTGTGATTGCAGCAAGAGAGAAAGAGAGAGAGAGAGATAAGATTAGCCGCTATTTGACTTGTTCACCTTTAAATGGGATAATTTTTCTTTTTTAAAGGAGAAATAATGCAATGAAAGAGCTAGAATGGGAAGGGTATTTATACATACAAATGGTCAAGCCCCTCTACATGTACTAAAGAGCCAAGTTTTGGTACTTTTGTTTTATAGTATACAATTTGGGTTGGGTGGACTTTTGCTAAAAGTCAAATGGGGCGTAAATGGGAAAACTTTTGTGCAACACGCTTTCACCGAATGGAGTTCTCATTGTTGACAAATGACAAATCGGGTTTTGATGATGACTCGGATTCGGAGCAAATCTTGGACTTTAAAAAGAGATGAGAAAACAGCCCAAAAGGTAATGTTTCATCCTTTCTGGGGTATCTATAATAAAGTTCTGCTTGCATCATGTGTACGTTACATAATTTTTAACCAGTTTGGCTTATCACGTCATCAATTTCATTAAAAAGGGGAAAATAAGTATGTTTGGGTTGATGAATGAACCTTTTTTTTTTGGTCAGGGACAGAGTCGAAGCCAGGATTTAAGATAAGGGGGGCGAAAATTAAAATATATAAAATTAAAGGGACGAAATTTTAATTTTGGGGGGAACGAAAATATAAAAATTTCAAAATACATATACAAATCTAAAAAAAAAAAAATTTGGGGGGGCGGCCGCCCCCCATGCCCCCCCCCCCCCCCCCCCTAGCTCCGCCCATGGTCAGGGAGGGGTGTAACTGAGGACTTCCCGAATCACTTATCCTAATATTACTTTCGCTCAAGCACGTTTAGTTTCAAAGTTTTGATGAGATTCGATGCATTAGTACTGGTATGATCGCACCCAAGTTGGTGAATGATCAACACTAATAATTCTGGTCATTCAGTGCATGTGTAAATAAAAATTTATTATTATTTAAATATATTAAATTTATATTAATAGAAAATAATTAAAATATAAATTAAAAATATATGACAAAAAAATAAAAGAATATAAAAAAAAAATAAAAGTAAGGTGAAAAAAAAATGAAATTAATAGATAAATTATTAATTCAATCACATTTTGAATTTGGTAAAAAAAAAAACTTAATTAAATTAAAAAAAAATAAAAATCAAATTCAAGACACTACAAATAAGTTTCGCAACCAATAAAAAAGTATAGATTATATGAATATGGATATGGCAGACATTCTGAAACGAAATGAACGATATTGGTGCTATGAGAAAGATATTTGATTATATTCTAGGAGTGACTTTAATGTAATTGATATTATGATATAGTTGGATAAAATAATGGGCACTTTGTATACGTTGAAGTTGATTTCAAAATTATTTATATGTATAGATAATTGCCATCTAAATTCGGTTGGTTAGCACTTCAATCAATTAGTTTATAAATGTATTAATCTATATATATATATATATATATATATATAATTCATAACTATTCACGTGTATGCTGATGTGGATAGTCTCAATGAATTTTTATTTTACTATGCAAGAAATCTCAAAATCGTTAAACAAAAATCTCATTAAATTTTATAACTCTTTAAATTAAAATTACTGTAAAATTTTCAAAATCTTCTATCATATAAATCTCAAAATTTGTTAGTAAGAAAAGTTTAATCTAATTCAATCTAATGAGATTTGTATTAGTTAAAAAATTCAAATTTAAAGTAATAGGTTGATAAAACATTCAAAATTTTAAACTACAGAACTTATAACTGTCCACCTTTGTTTCTCAAATGCTATCCGTTAGAATAATTTGAATTTTAAATATAACCATTCTGTCATCTAAATCTCCACGTTTGTTTCTCAAATTCCATTAGTTAGAATAATTTGAATTTTAAATATAACCCTTCTATGGAAATCTAAAATTTTGTTATCACATAAATTTCAAAGCAGTTAGGCAGAAATCTTATGCAAATAAATAATATTTTTAAATATTTAATGATTATCTAAAATTTTAAGACTCTTTAAATTAAAACTGCCGTAAAAATTCAAAATCTTTTATCATATAAATCAAAATCTATTAGTAAGAAAGGTTTGAATTTAAAATGAAATTATTAATATTAAATCTAATTCAATCTACTAAAATATTAAATATCTATCGGATAAGATCGTGTTATATATATAGGTGGGTAGAGAAATCTCATATCATATATCTCTCACGTTTATAAAGTCACTCCTGGTAAATCTTCATAATCATACAGACATTATTCCTTTATAATCGAGATATGAAGACATTATTCCTTTTTATGAAATACTCGAACAACAAGTTTACAGTGAACAGAGTTATAAAAATGGATTACAAACTTGAATTGGCCCGGACCGACAGGCTCGGCGCTCCCGTCCCGGCCTTCAGGGTTACCCTTCTCAGGGAATCACCCGCACGAGGGTCATATTTCAGTCGCGCGAGACTTCGGCACTCAAAAGTCATATGCTGTGGGGAACCAGTCCGAGCACTCTTCGAGCGTCACCAACGCCCGTGTGTGACTCCCCCACCGCCGTGGTGGATCCGAACCCTAGTAAAACGGATCTTGAGCCTTCCTCTCACGCGTCCCTCGCCAACAACCTCTGACACAAAGGTGGTGCGCACCTTGCATCTGACACGCCGCCCCTTTTTCAGAAATGTCATTCTCATGCCCTCACGGGCTGCCACGTGTTAGGGCAACACAGGTTTGGGACCACACGGTCAATTTACCCAATTACCCTCATCCTTAACATATAAATAAGGGAGAACACATGCTTTTTCTCCCAAGTCATCCTCTTCCACAAGAGACCTGACATTTTTCCTCTGAACCATACTATTGCATTTTTCTGGGATCTTCATCTTCCCCAAACTCCCCACATTTTATCATTTTCTTGTTGCATTCCCCTTGCATAAACTGGTGTTATCCTAGCTGGAAGAGCCCACGCTCACCGGAAACCCAGACCCTGAGGCTCAAACGCCTGTGATGATCTTCCCCTCATAAACAAAATATCAAAGTGTTGGTTGCATCTTAGAAATCCGTATTCTACCTGCAAGTACTTTTCAAAACAGGTTGGCCCTTATTGATACTTAGTATGTACATATTTTTTTACTATTAATCTGATTAATATTTTTATTTTTGTCATAGATTGAACAAAGAATGTTGTTTGGATATCTCTAAGTGCATCTACACCAGACCTTCTGTTGGTATCAACAAACGGTTTGCTTCTGTTGGTATCAACAAACAACTTGCTACTACAAACATTGGCTCAAGCTCAATTAAAGGAGAATTGATTAGAAATGACTTATCTAATGAAGAAACTCCTGCAAAAAAACTGTGTTGTAGGGTAAGTAATTTTTTGCTCAGTCACCTATAGAAATTCATGTTATGCGATATTATATAAGTTAATTCTTATTTTTAAAAAAAATTTAATTCATTGTTTTAATTTAAATAGTGAATGACGATGAGTATTTTTACATTTACACTCCTTATCAAATTGGGTAATTGCAATTTGTATCTTGTTAGATGAAAATATTAAACAACCTACCCTTCCAAGTTTGAAAAATTATAAATGAGCCCATTCCAATTAGATTTTGCAGGAGTTTTTTTTTTTTTTTTTTTTGAATTGATTATATTTCACCACTAATTAGTTTCAAACGAATCATTTATTGTAAATTACTTCTTTGTCATTTAAAAATGATATGCGGGTTGTCGTGAGAAACTAATTAGTTATGACATATAGTCAATTTAAGAATGATTTTGCAAAAAATCTATCCGAATATTGAATTTATTTGTAATTTTTCAAACTTGAAAATGTAGGTTATGTAATATTTCATTTAAGAGAGTACGAGTTATAATTATCCAATTTCAGAAGGGGTGCAGATGTAAACAATCTTTTAATTTAAATGATAAAATAAATTTTATGTAAAATATATGAAGGGAACTATATATTTTTTTATTTCTCCGTTTGCAATCACCTCTTGTGTGTCAAACTCTTTTTCTATTAATTTATTTGCATGCCTTGTGGCCTCACGAATGACAACTTTTATATTACTAAACATTTTTTGTTTTAATGCACTTACACTCTTATTGAGATATTTTCTTCGAGAATGAACTCATTAACCACTTGGATCAACCCCTGTTGGCTTATATTACATCATATCTTCGAGAATGAAATTTAAACTTATTTTATCGTATTGTATAGAATACTCATATCTAACATCATATCTAATATTTTTGATTAAAAGAAATAAAAATTATCATCGTATACATATTGTGTTTGTATAGCTCTATTTGCGGCCATTCATTATATATTATAATTTTTTTTTTGGTAGCAACTTTGTACGATGTTTTTTCATAGTGAAAATTTTTCTCTATTCTTATCCATTGACATAGACATTATTAATTGAACATCGTTAAATCTTGTATTGTTTTGTTTTGTACTTTTGGCATTTCATGCTTTTAGCTTGTCTATTTTGCATGTTTCTTAGAGTTAAAGATGATATTTCTATCCTTGTATTATAGGTTATATATATATATATATATTTTTTTGGAAATGCTTTATAGGTTATATGTTATTATTATAGAACGTCTGGGGACAAATATTTTAATTGTATAGTAATTCCCTTATTTTAATTTTGCATTATCGTTCTATGCTTATTTTATGAATTACGTCAACCATCATACGTAAGGTGCAACTACTGAAAAATAGATGAGTTAAGTAATTAATTAACTCGTATTATTCAGAGTAATTAGCGAAATTAATTAAGTGGACAATCAAGTCAAGCTCCTAGATTAATGCCATCTTAGTCATCTTTATTTGTTTAATTTAATTTGCCCCATTCCAGAGGAAATATCAAATATGTTTTAATTTGTCTTTAGAATTTAATGCAGATTCTGATATTTCCTGTTATCACACTTATGAATGTGCGACAAATAAGTAATCTTTCATTTACTTTACACTACAGTAAATAAAAAGGATTTACTGTTAACACTTTTTCTAGTTCATTTCATTAATGCTATATATCTACATTTGGTATAACCGTATAAGAGATGACTGATGGCCTAATTATAAAATTAAGGCTGTAATTTATCTTAAATCCGATATAAAAAACGAAAATTCTAGAATTATCTTCCAATTCTTTGAAGTTTTCTTTAAATATTAAAATAAGTTACACGGCCTATCGCTAACCGGTAAAATTATTACACCCAAAAAATATTTCATGTTATCAGTCCCTAGGTTAATAATTTTCTTTGATTTTTTTCTCGATTTGTTTGGTTAAATTAGTATAATAAACAAAAAATATTTAATAATTTGGCATGATTGATTGACCAATTAAATAATAAGTATAATATATTTATTGTATAATTTATTGGGTCCGACGAAATCAAGGGTTAAATATTTTTCCGATGAAGGTTCTTCGCGAACATACTTGCATTAGCGTTTGTGGTTCTGGTTGTGCTTACCGATTCCAATTCATCACCGCCTTCATGACTATAACCTGTTATAAATAAGTTTCTTAATTATTTATTCTCAACAAAATAAAATAAATTTCAAATCCTAGACTTTTTTTATTTAACGGCGTCGCCGTCGAGTCATGAATTGTTTGTTCAGAAATAGTTAAGTAACTTAATTAAATTGCGCTATTTATGTATCCAATAATAATAATAATAATAATAATAGTAAACTTTACTTTATTTAAATTTAAGTTGTGGAACTCAAAGTAATAATAATTTAAAAAAATTAAAAAAAAAAAACTTTTTCAATCTTTAACCTTTGGAAGCTGGTTTTTGTCGGTTCCTGATTTCCTAACTCTGGCAAGTTGCATGCAAAAGGCATATATATATATATATATATATATATATCCATTGTAGTGAGGGGAAGCTATAATAAAATTGGCTATAAAATTCAACGCGTGTCCTTGAATGGGTGCTGGATATTGTTAGGACCCTTGAAAATTTTATTCCTGCAACTTGCATTAACGTGTGTCTTAGGGATATAGGAAAATGGACTTTTGGGGATCACTTCTATACGTCGCATTTTCCATGCCTAATAAGTAATAATGTATTATTGTTTCTTTATTATCCCCCAGAATTACATTTATTATCTTGTCCATTACCTGAAACTACAAGTTCATCTTTCTAGCTTGTTTGAGAAAATATAACATATTATCTTACATTTGCTATTTACCTGTAAAACTTTTCAAAATACCTGCCTGTTAAAACATCCTTTTTGAAACCGACTTGAATTGACAAATATTTTTAGAAATATCATTTTATTGTGGTGTCGGATAATTCTTATATAAATTTTTCATCTTTTCGTGTCATGTCTATATATATTGATGTGTTCGTATCTATTATTATAGGAAACCATATCTTTGTAATATTTATCCATTTATTGTAAAATTTTCAAGGTCTACACATATCATGAGTTTTCAAACAAGAGGAGTTAGTTTGTAATTTCATCTTTAATCTCTTATATTTGAGAAATTACAATATAGTATATGGCATTTGTTATAAATTAAATTTGTAGAACTTTTCAAAATATCAGGCCAACAGGAGTTGGTCAAGTGATCTGAGGGTTCTTTTTCGAAGGCAATGTGTCCCGGGTTCCAATCTCTTGGGCCACTTGGGGTGTGTGTGTTAAATAAATAAATAAATAAATAAAAAACTTTTCAAAATATCAAAGAAAATATCTTTTTGAAATCGTAAGTGAGGGTATTTTTGGAACTTTCACCTATTCATCGCAAACTTTAGAATTTATAACACAAATTTCCGAAAGAAAGGGATTAATTTGTAATTTTACCTTTGAACAGTAATGTGTAAGTTGTTGTAGACTTGACGACTTTTGATAGTTTTCGTTAACTTAGGAATTATACTTTAACTGCACTTTATTTAATTTAGGCGAGTTTTGTACTGGTTAGGATCGAGACATGTCTTCCAATTAATAAAATTAGATCTCCTTTAATTTGCGTATTTTATTCGATCCAAGTTGCAGAATGTTGGTGTACCGATCGATATGTATTATTTAAGATTAATTACATCATTGTAATTGCTATGTTATACATAAATAGCTAGCACTTCTGTATTATTGCTTCATCTAGCCATAAACTGATAAACATAAATAGTATATTAATTCCCTAATTAATATATCTGTTGGTACATATGGTTCTTTTTTGGGGGAAGAAAAGATGTTGGCACATACTGTTAACTAGTCAATTTATTTTGTTTATTACACAAATTATTAACTTAACTTGTATACTACTTTTTATTTAAAGTTTTATTTGCTTTTTCACCCAGCTACAAATCAATGATAATTTAATTAAAGTCAAAAGTATATCTGGTACGTCCCTAAGAGATGCAAGCCCGCAAGAAAAGTAAAGAATAAAAGAGAATTTCTTAATGTGCTGATAAAGATTAGTTCAAGTGGTTAAAGGATTCTTTCTCCAAGACAATGATTCGGGTTAGAATCCTTTTTAATGTGTTTTTTTTTTTTTTTTTCCGTTTTTTGAAATCTCTCTCCTTTCTCAATGTATATCTCTAGTAGTTCCCCTTAAACACTTGATTACTGCTGTAATTCCTTGAATAATGAGAGATTAATCCCTTTATTTTATCGTTGTGTTATGAGTGGCCGGACACAATAGTATCATATAAGGTCGTTGAATCGTAGAAATAATTTTTGAATATCGTCTTATAATATTTAATTTGGGATTATATGTTTATATACATAACAATATTATGATCCAAAATATATAACAATAATAATATATCCCACTCTCAAGATATTGGATATGTATGTATTTATTTATAATATACGCACGCGCAAGTAGTAACATATATGGACATCTATGTCGACAAACATATAGAGATAGGACGAAGACATGCATAGCATAGAATAGGGAGAGCACTGAAATAAAGGGTAGAAACTATGAACTACTAAAGTATTGAAAGCAATGGGCATTGAGTGTGGAGACCGAAGAATGAATCTATATTAAATATTAATATTCATTTTAGTAGCAATTTTTTTTTTATTCCCATTTGATATTTCTATTTCAAGGTTTTACGCTTAAAGTATTTATATATTCATGCAATTGTCTGCACACAAAAGTTCTTGCATGAAATAATTGACCTTTGATTTTCTTTAAACAGTTCAATCTCCATCTTAGATTGATTCTTATGTATTGCGTTCGGCCCTAAAAGCTACGAGATTAACCCTCGTTTTCTAAGATTTTACCGTAGTAAGTTAGGATTTGAAGAGACTAATAAAAGCAGATTAGACCAAAATCTTGTATGGTTATATCTATCTTATATATAAAATCTCAGGATTTAGGGTTTTAGTTCACTTTACATTGGCATTTTTTTTTCCTTTATATTCGGACTTATCCGTAAAACCAATCCACAAAACCTAATATTCGTAACTAAAAGAGTGTCTCCTCGTATATAAATTCTATAGAGGGGGATTGTTGAATAAGTTCCCGAACACGCGAATTCTCCTCATTATACTTCTCGTGAGATTTGCCACTTGTTCTAATTAGGTAGAGCCATCAGTATATTTGTGAATTATTGTTTAGTTGAATATAGGCGTCAGTGATAATGAAAGTAATATTGCAACAAAATAAAAAAAATAAAAAAATGAAAGTAATATTTGTTTTAATAAAATAATGAAAGTAAAATGATAGTGTTAAAAATAGTATACAACAATAAAATGTAAGTATCTACTTTTTGTTAACCAATAGAGACCATATCAATAGTAACTCGATATTTAAATGAAATAACTTAACGACTTGACATAATATTAATTAAATTAAAAGGAAAAATATCATTTTTCGTCCTCTACGGATGCCCTTATTCGATTTTGATCCTGCTCTTTTAACTTTTCATGCATTGCATCTTTTATATTTCAAAAAATCTCAATTTCAGTCTTTTAGCCAACAGACGTTAAAAAATTGACGGAAAAAGGCACGTTTCACTCACTCGTCACTCACATTTATTTAAGGCGCGTGAGTAACCCATGCCTTTTTCCGTTAAAAAATTAACGTCCGTTAGTTAAAGGATTGAAATTGAGATTTTTTGAAACATAAAGGATGCAACATGAGAAAAGTGAAAAGTTCGGGAGTAAAACCGAAAAAAGGCGACGTTAAAAAATTGACGGAAAAAAGCACATGTCACTCACTTTTATTCAGGGCGCGTGAGTGACACGCGCCTTTTTCCGTTAAAAAATTAACGTCCATTAGTTAAATGAGTGAAATTGAGATTTTTTAAAACATAAAGGATGCAATATGAGAAAAGTGAAAAGTTCGGGAGTAAAACCGAAAAAAGGCATCTGTAGAAGACAAAAAATGATATTATCTCAAATTAAAATTTTTGGCTCAATAAGCAATAAAAAATATTGATATTTGAAATTTTCGTCGCGGCTCAATTCCATAAAATTTTGTACCAAAAAATCAGTGATTTAAAAGCCGCAGCCTTTTTAAGTAGGGACATGGGATACGTAACTGTGGATTGATCAATATATGAACAAAAAAAATACCCAAATTTTCTTTGGACGGCTTAACATTTAGAATAATCTGTTCTTTTTTCTCGCTTATATATAGAAGTTTAATCTTAGGATAATAAATAATAAGTCACCGTACTAATTTGTCGGAATAGTTTATTACTTAATTCCCATATTAGGCCGCCTAAGAGACAATAGAGATAGATTTATTTATTTATAATAGTCAAAATCTTGGAATCTATCTTGAATCTGTTGCATTGACACGTAAACTATTAAAACTTAAAAGTGGAACGAGACGCTAAATTAATTCAATAAAATTTTAATTCAAGTTCTGATTTTATAAATAAAACAATTATATTAAAATATACAAGTTGATACAATATAAATATATAAATCGACAAAGATTTTAATTGGTTATTACTTATTAAATTTCATTAATTTGTTTGGAATTTTTTTTGGTTTTAATGTTGATTAATTTCTCTATAGTTGATTGTTGTAATGCACAAATACGAATAAGTGAGGTGTACATGACCCAATACGGAACGTGTCTTCTTCACTTAAATCCCGCCTCTTCTTGTCAACAAAAGTCATTACGTAACTTTTGCCTTTTCTTGAACGAATGCCATGATCTTCGGGTATCATTTGTGGAAAATCATCGATTTTTTGTTCTTCCTCGTCCATTATTTGGTATTTTCATTAGGGGAGTTTTTTTTTATTTTTTTCAGCATTTGCAGCAAAACTTTTCTAAAATCTTTTCTGATTGTCAACTTTTTCTTGAATTTTTTACATGAGCAATATGGGATATAGTATTTGACAATTGACACAAATATCTGATATAATACAATTCACACGATAAAATAATATTTTTAAAAGTATTCAGTTTGATAGGAGTGGAAAAAGATACAACATTCCATGTAACGAGAATGGTACGATTCATAAGTGAACGAAATTTGCAGTGTAACTACCCTAAAACTCATCTTTATCAATTAATTATCTGGTCGATGGAATACATTACTTCTTTAATCCAAATATTTTATATTTGATGAAGATAACTTTCCAATGTTTGAAATATATATACGCTTATAACAATTCAATAAAAAACATGGTTGAACACTTGAACTAATCTTTTATCTTTTGACAATACACGATATGAATCCAAAAGAAAAATATGGACAATCCTTTGTCTTCTATGCTCTCTCTTCTGCATACATAATTTGGACAATTTTATTTCTCAAATAGATATCTTCATATGAAAATTTAGTTTAAACTTAATTTGATCAAATTGGTGTAACAAGATAACATGTGAATTATACTTGTCTCATAATTGGTAGAAAATTTAGACAAAATAACAAATCAAATGGTAAGTATAATATATTTACCCTTTTAATTAGTTGAGTTTGATTGAGTCGAATTTAAGTTAGAATTTTTCTATTTTCAATATTCTCGATTTTTTAGGACTATACTAAAAATTAACATCGTCATGTACTTTTATTACTTGTTGAAAGAACTGGAAAAAAGGAAAAAAGAAAAAGTGTTAAGTTTTGTAAATAAAATACTAGCAAATTACCCTGACTCTGTGCTATGCACAGAAAACTTTAAATACTCTATTTGATAAATTAATATAAAACCCATCAATATATATTATTAATAAATATTAATAATATAATATTCTATTGATATTTTTTAAGAAGAAAATTTATTTTAAAATTTTTTCTGAAATACTCGTTCCTAATTAATACATGACTAATTTTATTCTCGTTTGAAAGAGTATATATGGTATAACTTTTACTTCTATTATTGCTTCAAAAAATTAAAATTTTCAAATAATACAAACAAAATCAAATTTTAATTTTCTTAGGTCTGTAAATTATAGAATTTATTTTATTAATAATTATCATTTTATAGTTAAATAAAGGGTTAAGTCAGGGGTTGGTCTAAGTGGTTAATGAGTTCACGGATAATATTACTAATTTCGTTGGCTCGAATGGTTACCATGAGTTTTTCTTAATTCTTTTTTGAAAAGAAAAAAATAATGCCTATAGTAGAAAGACCTATGATGCACGGACACTCCTAAAAATATCATTTTGCCGTGTCGTGTCGTGTCGGACACGCGTGTCCGACACCGTGTCCGACACTCTTCAAGTGGGAAATTCAAGAAAAAATCCGTGTCGCCGTATCCGTGTCGTGTCGTGTCCATGTCACCGTGTCCGTATCCGTGCATCATAGAGAAAGACTAATCGGTTATTTCTTTCATCGCCCCTAACATGTCAATATTTGCACTAATAGTACGTAAATGTAACTCGTTGTTCAAACAACTTTTCAGAGTTCCTAGAGCTCCTTGTAAAGCTTGTTGGAAAACCCGTTGTCGGACTTGATTAATCGCCCTTGCTGTTCAAACTGAATCGTTCCGTTTTTGTAATTTTCTAATTGTTCCAAAGTCTTATAAGTTGAATTAATCAAATTCGATTTTTGTCGCTCTATGTCAGAGTATCCATTCACCCGATACTGATCTGCTTCCATTTCCACTTTCTGTAGACGGGCCCGGGCTTTTTCCAGCTGTTCAACGGCCCCCCTCCCGCAGTTCTTCGGAATTTCGAATAGTATTCAAGATTCTCTGCTTTCGATTATCTAATAAATCACTTAATGAAAGTAGATTATCTTTTCGTTCATTTGAAAACTTCCATAATCCCTTCCCGAACCAAACATGAATCTTTCGATTCATTTAGCTCTCACGCTCAATTACTTGGGGTAAATTCTTTCAATTAAACAATACACAATTGATTTACAATGAAAAGCTAATTTAAAATTGAACATCCTAAAAAAAAAAATCCTTTCAATTAAACAATACACAATTGATTTACGATGACTATATATAAAAATATAAAAATATAAATATAAAAACACAACTAAAAAAATATATAAGTTTAACGATATATAAAAATATATAATCAATTAAAAAATGATATATATATATAAAATATAAATATAAAAACTAAAAAAATTAACGATATATAAACTTAAATAAAATTCAAAATTAATGAAAAAAATACAACTTCTCAAATATAAAAAAAAATAAAAATATACAAAACAAAAATTAAAAAGCAGAAAAACTTAAAATATGGGAGATAAATAACAAAAATAAAAAAAAATACAACTAAAATACTAAAGATAATGAAACAAAAATTTAGAAAATTAGGAAAAATATATATAAAAATGTGATAAAAATTAAGTAGAAATATATTAAAACATGAATACAACTACTTGAAAAAATTTGCATATAGACCAATTAAAATATATAATATAATATATTAAATATACATACATTTCATGCCACAAAATCTTATAAAATAAGTACACAAAAAGTAATTTAAAAATAAAATTTTCAAGTAAGTTGAACTATATTTTTTAAGAAAATAAAAAATTTATAAATAAAGTGAGAATAACAAAGTAACTAAATAACTCTAGATATACGGTTAAATTTTAATATTTTCATTAAAATTTATATTCTATCAAAAGTATGATACATTCGTTTTCAATATAATCTCTCATATTTCAAAATAATATTTTAATAGCAATTCCGGTGAAATCGAAATAATTAATAATGAATAACTATAAAAATATTCATACACTATATGATCATAATGATACTACAAATCACGAATATATAAAAAAGAGCGAATACAAAAATCATCTAACCTTCGCCATAAAAGGAATATCTTTAAGAAATTATTGTAGTTCGTGTATGATGGTTGATGTCATACCATGACATCGATGCGCGATCATTATCTAACAAAAAATGGGTAAATAATCTGGACGTTAATATAAATCGACTTAAAGAGAGAAAATTGTGTAAATATGAATGAATAATTGAAAAACAAACATAATTCAATATCTAGACAATGAATGAGAACAAAAAAGAAAAAAAAAATAATGAAAAGGAATGGAAGAAGAAAGGATTAGTCCTATTTTTTGGAGCAAAGAAATAAATAGTTGTATTGGAAATAAATGCTCTTTGATGAAGTAATTTATGTAACCTAATTAATCCTCTTTATTATGAAAGGTTTGATTTTAAATCCAAAATTGTAGAAAATTTTATGGAAATGGTATCCATGATTTAGGTGATTAGTCATTATAACACAAATTTACATAATTTGTAATATATTTTGAAAAATAAATCTGCATTTAATATTAAAATCAATTAAAATTATTAATCTCTTTAAAAAATCAAAATTTTTAAACAAATTATTATATGAAAATTTTAATTCAAAAGGAACGAAAAACACAAAAAACGCCCCCTATAGTATATAACGTAGATAAGAGCTACATAATAGAAAATAATAAAATAAAATTAATTATGAATATGAGAAACTATATTAAAAGATTGTAATCTTAAACTATACAAAAGGATAGTTTAGATAAATATATTTATTTTAATGATAAATATTAAATTTTTTAAAAATAAATATTTCTCAAAGAACTCATCTATACTATATATATATAATATATAGAAGCTCAAAATACTTTTGCACATATGATATAATATCCGCTAAAATTAAGTCTTAATAAATAAAATTAATCCCCTAATTTATGCTAAAAGATATTAAGTTTATTTTCAATTAATTACCATCAATCAATTAATTAAGATATTTATATTTACTTAACACAAATAAAATATTGTTAGATGGACTTTTTTAAATTTAGAAGATTAGTATCCTAATTAATTTGATTTTGGCAAATAATTAAAGTATTCAAAATATTAAATACTATGGCATGTTTATTAACCAATGAAATAATTTTTAAAGAATAAAAAATTTCGAAAAAAGTATTCAGTCAAAATTAAAACAATTAGGGTCAAACACACCCTTCCTATATATTATAATATAGATTAGGCCACCTAACACCTAATCGGCTAATCAATAAAACAACTCGGTTTACGTGTTCAATTCAACAATTCAAGCAACTATACTTTCATAAATTGTATTAATGGTAAAATGAATTAGACCACGACAAAAAAAAAAATAGAATATAAATTATTACTCATATTAATTAATTAATAGCATGTTTACACTAAGAAGTAAGAACTAAATTACTTTACCCTTTATGCTCTGTGGTTACGTTATCTCATATAACCCACCTCTTGCCCCTCCTAATTTTACAATTTCCTAATTTATAAAATTCTGAATCCATTAGTATAACTGATTACTTATAAGTTATAAATATAGATTATTTATCATGAATATTAGGAAAAAAAAATGGAATATACGGAAAAAAAAGGACAAATCTATTTAGTCATTTCGTAATATTATTTTTTAATATTTTGTTTTGGAAGTGAATTTCGTAGGGCTGTCAATGGATCGGATTTTAATCCGAATCCGATCCGAATTTTAGCATATTCGTCCAATAAAAATGTCCGATGGATCATATCCGATTATAAATATTCGTTATCCGAAATAAATAGAGCGAATATGGAATTAACGAATCCGATCCGTTTAGAATCCGAATCCGATTATATATATAATATTTAATTAAAATAAATTATTTACTAGTACATAATATTAAGTAAAATGACTAAAAATACAATTTTCACATAATTATCACTTTAAACAACAATAAAATTTGAATTACTTACTCTAAAAGTATATATTTTCCTTTATTAATAAGTTTAAGTTAACTTATTTTAAACAAATATAAATAAAATCATCAAATAATCCATTAAATAATTATTATTTATTAATATTATGTAATTATATTTATTCTTTATATTAAATTTGTTAAATAAAAAAATTAAATTTTATTACTAATCGGGTCGGATCTTTAATCGAATATAATCCGATCCGATTATACATGGATTCAAAATAAATGAATCCGAATCCTATAGGATTCGGATTCGGATCCGATTGCCGGATCCTCTTGTCGGATTCGGATCCGGAATCCCCTGATCCGGCCCGAATCCGACCCGTTGACAGCCCTAGAATTTCGTATATTCCTTATTTTCGGGTCATATTACTTGAACTGGGCTGTATCAGGATCCATGTTTCAAAAACAAAAGCCCATTAAAAAGCTCAAGCCCATTTATATACATATATATTCTTCTTCATTTCAAAAATTTTCCAGCCTTCTGAGATAATAATGGGAGAACTGTTGAAGAACTCGATTTTCTTTTCAGATCAACACCTTTGCCATGCCGATATCCTTCCTCCTTCAGAGGTTTGTACATGTCGCACATAATCATGAATCTTAGTTTTCTGCAATTTTTAATTATATTGTTTGTATTTGTTTCGGTTAATTTCAGGTTCGAGCTCGGATGGAAGTGGCAATCCTTAGTTTTCTGAGAAATCTTAGCTCCACCACTCCATCAGTATCAGATCTGCCTCTGGTATGACGATATCTCGTAGAAATTCTGATAAATTTTTAGTGTTCGGAAATCCTTGTGTTATTTGAAAAGCGAGAATGGCTAGCAGGAAATGAAGGGGACAAAATTTTGTGCGTCGTGCTTGCTTTATCTTACAATTTTGGGGTAAATCTGCCCACAGATTAGCAGGAAAATGAGCAATAGCAGAGTTAGGCGAGGATTACTAACTGACAGCTCGAGGATTTTTCTTTCCCGTTCGTTGTGTACAAAGTCCTTGATGAATGAGAACAGTGCTAATTCGTTTATCAGAGGTAAGAAAACGCATTGGATTATGTATTGTATAATTTGGTGATTATCAATTCATTGACTTTGTTCTGTTCCTTTATTGCGCGGTTTAAAACTGTTGATCATGTGTCAAGTGTGGAAGGTGATGGAAATGTGTTATCAGATCCTGGTTCAAGAGAAGAAAGTAACTCAGAGGGAGTTATTTTACAAACTGCTGTGTGATTCACCGCGGTATTTTACTTCTCAATCACAAGTCAACCGGAGTGTCCAAGGTTAACAGTTTTTCGGCATCTATGCAGTTTTCCTTCTGTTAGGTTTAGTTTTTTCTGATAATGCCAAATGCATAAGTATAGAAGAAGGAGCAAATAGTACAACATTAATATGTTTGTTACTTTCATTTTTTATGCAAGATAGATTTGGTGGCATTGCTTAGGTGCAGCCGATATAGCCTTGGCATCATGGCTTCCAGTAGAGGAGCAGTTGCAGGCCGTCTCTTGTTAAAGGTATGTGCTAAAATTTGTTTCTCCATAATTGTGGTGTAGTTTACCCCTTTTGTTGCCAACGGTAATGGAAGATAAACAAGTGTTAACAGTTACGTAATATTCAATACGGTAAGGTTTAATTCTGCTCCTAATTTTCTGTTTTAATTTAATGTGTTGAGAAGGAGCCAAACCAAGAGGTTGTGGATTGTTCAACTTGTGGATCTTCTGGCTATGCCATATCTGGAGACCTAGATCTGCTTGAAAAACTGGTACTGAAGAGTGATGCTAGATACATCATTGTTGTAGAGAAGGTATATATATATCTATATATAATTGTTTCAGTTTCTGGGCAAAATAAGAGAGGTTTTCTGCTACTGAAAATATCATATCCTACAGCATGCCATATTCCAAAGACTTGCAGAGGATCGTGTATTCAACCAAATTCCATGTATTCTCATCACAGCCAAAGGCTATCCAGATATTGGCACCAGGTGCATGTTTTAATTCAAATAGACATCATAATATTAACCACTCTTCCTAATGAAGCTCCGAAACGCTATACAGGCTTTTGCTGCATAGAATGAGTCGAGAGTTCCCTCAGTTGCCAATTCTAGGACTGGTGGACTGGTATGAATGACTATAGATTTCTGTAACAGTTCCTGTACTGATTAGTGTTTCACCACTCTTGTGCTCAATTATGAAGGAACCCTGCTGGATTGGCAATATTATGCACCTTTAAGTTTGGAAGTGTTTCCATGGGTCTAGAAGCATACCGATATGGTGAACTATTCTGCATAATCTTGACATCTTTTCTGGCTCAGTTTTTGACCCTCAATGCTGAAAGAGGCTTATTTCGTATAAATTAGCTTGCAATGTGAAGTGGCTTGGATTGCGCAAGGATGATATTGAGCAACTAATACCGGAACAATCTTTGATCCCCTTGAAACCCCGAGACCATCAAATTGCCAAAAGCTTAGTGTCCTCGGAGATTTTGCAGGTAAACAGTGCCAAATCATTCAACTTAACAGAAAGGGATACTTACAGTAGCATACAATGAGGTTTGACCTAATTACACCAACTTTTTCTGAGGATTTAGAAATTACAAAAACCTCCTTAACATACCCTAACCTAACACATGCCACTACAGTCACAAGCTTTAAAGTTAATATCGACTAGTAAGTATCAAGGGCAAAATGTGAAATTCATAAAAAGTTAGAAATGCATCCATAAAAAATCAAATGTAATGTAAATTCTTTGATGGAAGTGTTCAAAAAAAAAAATTTACAACTCACGGAATTGGTCGGACGTCAACGTATGTTGTTGTAATTACCCCTAATTGAAATACATAACATGCATGAGTTAGTGTGTGCTCGTGTGCTTGTTCTTGTACCCCTCTTCCTTCTAGGCAAGTATACGTTTTTACAGGACGACTACAAGGAAGAGCTCGCAGTTATGGTTGAAACTGGCCAGAGAGCAGAAATTGAAGCTCTCTACTTTCATGGATATGATTTCCTAGCCAAGTATATAGCTAAGAAAATCGTTCAGGCCAGTTACATATAAGGCATCTCTATCTGCACACAGATCGAACTGTTATTGAAGAGTACACATTGAAAATACTTATCCTTACCCTTTTCTACCTATCATATTTAGCATCAAAAATTTATTTGAGCCTATGACACTACCAAATCTATGGACGTCAAGCTACCTGATTTCATTAACTTTGAACATTTGGGGATTTTCTGTTGATGCTTATAAATCGTCACACATAGTTAATGAGCTTCCAGGAGGCTGCATATTTTCCCAAAAAATAACAAATAATGCCTCCAAACAGAAAACTGCAGCCGTGTTGCCCGACCGATCATTCTGATAATCTGATCAGGCTCACCACAAGGTGCATTTAGGTGACATTACGTGAAAAAACTCAACAAAGTATGAACATGAGTTGGAGAGAGCAATAACCAGTTGCGGAATAATAGATGTAGAGAATGCTGTACCAACATATATCGGCATTCTATTTAAAAATAATTGGCACTCATCTCACAAAATTTCTTACAAATATAGCCGAGGCTGACCTGGGAATCATTATTTTTCATTTCACTGATACATCATATCCAGTTTACCTACTCGAAAAAACTAAACAAAAAAAAATGAACTTTCTTCACTATGCCTACTCCCATCACTCTCATCAACTCTTCTTTGTTCATGATAAATCTAATCGGGAAAAGAATCATTAAAATGAAAAACTGATTAAAAAAGGGGGGGAAAAAGAAAGAAAAGAAAAGAAAAACACCTCCCACCCACTGGACCAAAATAAATACGTCAACGACATCCACGACTGGTACCATTGCTATCTGATAACCAACAGCTATTTCAACCACTTACTCTCAACGGCAATGTACACATCGTTACAAGTAGGTCAATTTACGAGAACAATTTTCAGCTTCATTTTGACAGGCACACTTTCTTCCCCTTCACAGAGAACCTATCACTGTTTTCAAGCTGCAAGGGAAGCCAGAAGTCATTCTTACTGCGCAGACTCAAAATACTTAAAAACATTAATATTGCAATGTCCTGAAAGGCAATAGCAAAAGATATAGATACGAAGCACAGCACCTTCTGCTTTAATAGAGTGAGCGCATCCTCTGACGACAAGCTGGAGAATGTAGATGGTGAGTGTTCATCAATAAGTACCTTGAGCTGCTTCAGTTTTAATGACTCCCCTGGTGCCTATAGTAACAAACAACTCAGCAAAATAGTTGGTAACCAAACCCAATATTAGTTTTCCAAAGAACGAAGAAAAAAACCTGCTGAAGAAGCTGCCTGCACAACTTCTTAAGTTTAGGCTTCGATACAGCACTTTTTTCCATCTCAGTATCTTCTTCACGTTTCCTTTTCACAACAGAATGCGAATCAGAAGAATCCTCTCCATCACTATCACCAAATGTCGTCTTCTTGCCCTCAAAGTAACAGCCTGCAACTTTCTTCGGACGGTCCTTAATGCCAAGCCCTTGTTTCCCAGATGTGGCCTTGTCCTGAAAAATTCAGACCAGGAAAATAATGCCGCAGCTACTACTGTATATTTCAGGAGAAATGATACTAAAATATTTCAGGGTGAACAAACTCAGGTATTAGCTTGTCCAATGCTAAAGTCCAAACCATTTGTGCAGTATGCAGGATACGCTTAGCAAAATTGTGAAAGCTTGTACTCTGTTAGATAGTTAGGTTTTTAATGGCGGAATAAACACATTGGTTTGATAGTAACAAAAATATTTAATAATCAGTTGAATCGATACTAAAAATAATCAACCGCCCATGGAAAACTAAATAGTTAGAATTTTATAGGACTTGTATACAAGAGATTCTTGACGGTTTTAGTTCAGTCTCCAAGTGAGAAAATTACAAAAAGATAAAATTAGGATTCTCCTCCACAAATTTATACACAAGATCCTAAATTCCGCAGAGTTCAAAATCTAATACCCCAAAATAAAAAAAGAAGGCATTGGCAGGCAAGCATATTTCCTATTTTAATGTCCATCCCCAACCAAACAACAGCAGCTAGTTCACACTCATAACAAAAGATGGAAGATCAAGATTAACATAACAATGCTGTTCAGAAAGTAACAGGAAACCATACCTGAACAAGATTGTACAGATTTTCTTGGTCGTCCTCATTGAAAGTAGTCCTTTTATGAGGGTCTTGATCCATCCCAGAGAGATGGGACTTCCTCCTTCGAGCTTCAGCACCAAGCAAACCCCCAGTAACAAAACCAAATTTGTGGCCCCACCACTCTGCTGGAACTTCTTGAATTGATTCTGTTGCCAAGGACAAGAAAACCAAATTATTTTAAAAGTTATATATACATAGTTCTGGCACAAAAGGCTTACAGATCATTGTGTGACATCTTATGAACATCCCAAGCATAAAAGTATATCATCACAGAAAGTACATGGCAAACTCAACAATCGAAGCTAACCAATCATATAATAAATCGAACTCCACATCTAATAGATCCCAAACCATCAATCATCTGATCATTTAGTATATTAAGTCTGGGCATAGAGTATTAATTTAGTATATTTATGTAGCCTTAGAGTATGTATTTCAAAATAATTCCTCACCAAGTATAAAACTAAAAGCTTGAGAACCCGTCATTTTTCTTACTAATAAAATTGCTTGTTGACTAACTCAAATTCAAATTTCAAAAGACTGCCATTTAGATAATTATGCTTCAAAAGTTACAACTTACAAGTATATGGTTGAATACTGTTAGTTAAAACAGAAGCCAAGTTCATCTACCTCACTCAAGCTTTTTAAATTCCAAATGAGGAATTATAATCTCCAATTTTCAGCTTGGTTTAGCTGATAATTATTTAGATAGAAAGCTTGAGTAAAGACACAGCTCAAGAGAAGTATGCTATTAGCTTAATAGACAAGAAGCAGCTTCTAATATCCAGCAGGATAATGATTATAAGAACTTTGCTATTAGATGATAATGAATCATTTTGCCAGAAAACTTGAGCAAAGAAGCAACTCAAGGCAAGTATTGCAAATAATCACAAAGCCCATGGTAAAATGTCTAGTACCACTGCAATGAGTAACCAAAAGCCTGCAATATTAATGTGTTTATAGAAATGTGTCGGAAATAATACTTTCAGCAAGAAAAACTCTCTTTCAGATTTTTAGTCTCATAAGCAATGAAACGCGCAAATAGAAGTAGTAGCATGACGTAGGTTCAGATAGATAATCTATGGCGTGCAATCCATGGTATTGGGTCAGTGGTGCATGAAAACATTTTACATGGATTGTGCACATTGATAAAAAAAAGTTTACCTTCCATATCAGAAAAATGGATTTCTACCGACTTTTCTTCCTCCGCAACTTCCTGAGCACAACTAGTCTCAGGAGACTTAGCTCGGTTTACCTGTAGAATCATCCCAGTAAGGGTTGCTAAAGTTAATGAGCTATTCAAATTAACCATGACATGCAGATGGGCCATCCAAATTAATGAAGATACACAGATGACACAACCAAATGCTACTGTTGATCTTACGGCAGAGATTCAGCACATTCTCAAAAAAACAAAATGAGTCCAAGATTAGTTGTTAGTGTAGAGATCAAACAATACTTTGCAAAATGGTGCATGTAAGCAATTTGCTTTTATATAAAATTTTACATTTTTGGTCTAGCTTGCAACTATTCCAATGTAGCTTAACAGTTAACACTACAAAAAACCTGTTCAAAATGAGTAGATAACAAATATTGTACCAACAGATGTCAATTTCAAAGGATTTATGGAAATTTCATTACAATTTATGTACAGAGGATGTGATGGTGAGCTGAGTGTGCTTTCTTTAAGCATCTAAACCTAGTAACCCTAACCGAGTAACTTAACCATTTAGTTAGATCATCCCCAGAATTAAAGATATTCTTAACTCGTTTCCAAGCTCAGTCATGTTTTGAACTTCATAGACACAAAGCTCTTTCCATTTCAGCACACCTGATCAGCATATATTACTAAATCCCACATATGGGGACATTTGTCCACATTCCACGCCATACCTTCACTGGTATTTCTGAGATTAACTTACCCTTGCCAAGAGACCAGCTAGACTTCATGGAAAGTGCATGTTCTATTATCTCATAATTCAAAAGACCAACAAATGCTTGAAATATGCCATGATATCCAAACAAGCTACATACTAAGAAATTCAGTGCGGATGTATGATTCTCTCACGTAAAAAGGTAAACCAAGCCATACTTACTAGGATCCCTTCAAGGTCCTTAGAAGAATACGCATTTACAAGCTTTCCCTTCTCTCTTCTCTTATATCTGGATAATTTATCAAACTTCATACCGTTTTGAATGCAAAGTAATTTTTTGAAACAACAGAGTACTAATGCTCATGATAAACTTACCTTCCCTGTGGTCGAGTAACCTTGGCAACTGTATCTTGATTTTTCTTAGAAGGACTGGACTTTTTGGATACTTCTTTTCCATCGTCTTCCTCAGCTGTTATATGCACAAGAACAAAATGTCAAATATAGAACACACTACTGTGTGGACCTAAATCAAAGTCAAATTTCCATTAGATGAATGTACCTTCATTGTCCATGTCGATTTCAACCGATTGCTGCCAAGTTAGCCAGTGAAGAATATTCGATTAAAAATGGCAATCAGGAAAATGTGCAATGGTACACGAAATTAAAACATAAAAAGATGTTGAACTTACCACTTTCAACTTCTTGAGAATACTGTCAAATTGAGTAGTGTCAAAAGCCCATGGATTTGGCTTCTCTGTGCCTATACCTATAATCACCAAACAAATTAATGGTCACCGATATACCTCCCATTTCATCAAAATCATCTTTTAATTATGGAATTGCCAATCAAAGGGCTGCAAGAAAATCACATCAAACTCTGTGCTCTAAAACATGGTGAGAAGGTAATAAGAAGGCAACCTAAAGTATCTTGCTTGTTCTTGACTCTGACATATCCCTTGATACCTTGCTTTTCTTTACCAAGTCCTTCTCCTTCTTCCCATCCCTGAGAAAACATTAAGATGGACAACAAAGAGTCATAACGCGTGCAAATATTGTTTTAATATTTTACCAAAAAGGAATGCTTCTAGATCAGAAGAAGCAAGAGATAATATTGAGCACAAACTGCAATTGCACTAGATACATAAAATAGGTCAAACAAATGATGATCAAGCAGCATTATTTGCTTAAATCTGCAAAAATCCTTATTACACAAGCGTGCCTCAAAATCACCGAGTTTGGAAGCAGAAATAGGAATATTGCAGTCTTCTGGATTTAATTACTCAAATTCGAAGTCGATACTCCTAATCAGCTAACCTCAAGCCACCAGACACAGTTTGATCACATAATTAATTCAGAATAAATATACGAATTAGACACATAAAAGATAAAATGAACGATCGCGAAGAAGTTCAAGCATTACCATTTGTTTCATGAGGCGGAAAGCGGCGGAACTACGGTCAACTCCGACGTAGCGGAGAGGAGCTTCGGGCGACGCCATAGCTAAACCCTTCTCTACTCTCTCTCTCACAAAACCTTGAATTGCTGCGGCAGAAGAGATTTTGGAGAGAGAGAGTTGGGAAAGGCGGTTATGCGCAACGGGAGGCAGCTTAAAAACCTAGATTCTGCACGCATAGACGAGGATAAATAAACGGTTGAGATTTCACTTTGGTTTTGATCGACGGTTTAGAACTGAGTACTTGTGGACCCGCTTGAAACGAGTACCGGTCCGGCAAAATTTACTTAAAATTTATTTTGTTAATATATATATGTATTTCAATTAGGGACACATCCCAAAAACTCCCCATGAGTTTGGGAAGTTCTTTTTTACTCCCCATTTTTAAATATATCATTTGGGGTTTTAGGTACTTGATTCTAGGATTTAGATACTTGATTCTGGGATTTAGATACGCGATTTTGGGATTTAGATACTCCCCATTTTCAAATACATCATTTGGGGATTTAGATACGCGATTCTTGAGTTTTTATACATCATTTTTTAAAATGGGGAGTTAAGAGGAATTGGACTTATCATTTGAAGAGTTTTCGGGAATTCCCCGTTTCAATTATTAATATAGTATTAAATTTTATAAAGAAAAAATAAATAATTCAGCCCCAAATCATTTGCAAATATACACTTTATCACCTGAATTATAACACATTTTAAGTTGTCACCTAAATTTAATGAAATGATTCAAACTAATGAATCATCATCTCCATCCATTTTTTACCAACAAAAGGATACTTGAGAAATGTTAGGGTTTTATGTGACCTTTTCTGATTAAAAAAAAAAATGAACGGAATAACAATATAAATTATTTTATAACTTCAGATAATAATTTAAAACATTTTATAATTCAAATAGTAAATAATAAATTTAAAAATAAGTTGAAGGAAAACTATTTCTTCTTCTAATATAAATATACTCAATATTATATATTTAATAAAAAATAATTAGTAAATATCGTATTTAATTCCTAAAGTTTTGAATTATATTAACCTAAAATTTTAAGAATAATAGATAAATTTCTAATGTTATTTTTTTATCTAAAGTTAGTTCTCAACAATTTTTTCGTTAAGAACATGTCCATAAAAATTTCCATTTGTGCTAGTCATGCAATTAATAAAGATATTTTTTATGGGTTCAGAAATGTGAGGGTCTGAATCCAATCACTTTACGATTTGTATTTGTGGAGGAAACCGTCGGAGATTCGCCGGAGATGAGAAAGTGGGTTCTACCTGTTGGGACAAGCACAACAAAAGTCAGAAGGCCAAGCTGGGGGAACTGGGGGCGATACCCAGTTTGGCTCTCCGACGCTCAAGTCAGTTCAAGGTATGGAGGAGAAATGTAAGTTCAGTCACAGTTTCAGTGATGAAGAATGCTTACCAGTGTAGAAGATGACTTTAGCTATTTATAGTTGAGGGTCAAGGGCCCTTTGGTCATTTGCCTCAAGTGGTCCTGGCCGAATGTTGCCCTAACACGTGGCGCCATGAGAGAGAAACCTAGGAGGAATCTTCTGCAAAAGCGGCCCAAAGTTAGTGCTGGCAACAGTGGCAGGTGCGCGGGCATGTACGTTGTGTCAGAGAGCCATTTGGGTGGTTGGTAACGAGGGCTTAAGAGCGCGCTCGTGACAACCTGGAGTATTGGAAGCCAAAATGTCCGCTGGGGGGAGTGAAGGCTCCAGTTCAAGTGACGAGCCAAAGGGCAGGCCACTCTGAGGGAGTGTGACGCTCGAAGAGGGCTCCCTTGGCGCGTGGGCGTACCAATCATACAGTATGAAGGACGCTCGTGAGAGTAATAGCGCTCGTTAGGCTTAACTCCTGAAGATGGGTTGCGCTTGTTGGGCTTAACTCCTGAAGATGGATTGCGCTTGTTGGGCTTAGCGCTCGTGCACTGATGGGTGCAACCTTGGGGAGACAGATGTCATCATCACGGTGATGCCACGTGTCCTAACGTGGGACGATCGTATTTTGACCCCATCATTTTGCCCCCCAATTCTGTAGTCCTTAGTGATAAGGACTGTAGAATTTTGACACGCTCTATCTTTCGTATGTAACGCTCGAATAAGGCTTGGCGTGTTGAGCAATTTTTCTTCTGATTGCGCTATTAATGCGGTCTTTTCAACTGACCGCTCGTAACACTTCCGCATTAAATGTTGTACTATTCTGAAGCACTCGAAACGTCAGAGCATTAAATGCGGGTGCGCGTGGGGCGCGTGAGCATTGGGAAGCAGGTGACGGTTCCATAAAGTGGGCGGTTTCCTAGGCGGGAAATGATTACCATTTTGAATTCATTGCCGAGAAAGGTACCAACTCCCATCCCTATAAGTATGGGATTCTGAAATCTTGCTATTCTTTACGCATTCTAAACTTCCAAGCATCCTTTGCAAACAGAATTCTCTCGCACACCAGTTCTTAGAGCATCTTCAACCTCTCTCCCAGATTTTCTCAGAAACTTTCAAGGTAAACTTCCGGCATAATTTTCTAACTCTGCTAACTTTAGATTCGGACCTTAGGACTTTGCAATCCCTTAGGTTTTACTCCTTTAGGGAATCCCAATTTCTTTCCAGAAAACTCCCAATCTCTAAACCAGATTAAATTTCTCCCAAATCTTAGCCTCTGCCATGGCTGACCAACAGAGTTCCTCTTCTCCCGATTCCCCCAGAGATGAGGAGTTGGGGACGGCAGTGATGGCTATGGAGGATAGGAACCCAGGCGGAGTGGATCCTCTCTTTGAGGAGATGAATCTAGTGATGGAGGCAGAAAGGCAAGGGGTTACTCTCCCCATAACTCAGAGTGCCACTCACCCCCACCGCCATGCCGTGACGGTGGCCGTCGCAAACCCGCTACCGATGGCGGAAGTCATAACAGGGCCTACAGAACGAGCCCTCAATAAAGGAAAATGCAAGAAATCCCAGAAATCCAAAGGACATAACGAGGGTGAAGGATCAGGCTACCAGGCCACCGAGCGCACCCCTGAGGAGACTCCCAGCACAGTTACTTTGGGAGAAGTGAAGACAATGTTGGCTCCTATCTACTGGGACGAGCGCTATACATGGAGAATTCCAGAAAGCCACGAGCGGGCCAACAATCCCCCTCCAGGCGAAATGGCTGTATATGTGGACACAGTGAGTTCAGGAGGCTTGAGGTTCCCTATCTCGATCTCGATGGCTCACCTGTTGAATGATCTGGGCCTCTGTCCATCACAAATCGTGCCCAACGGCTTGGCTCTGTTAACCTGCTTTGTGATTCTGATGAGGAGCATGGGTTACGAGCCCTTCTTGCGGAACTTCAACGCCCTCTTTCAAGTGGTCAGCTCCTCTCGTTCATCTCCCGAGGCTGGTTTTTACTATGTCCAGGCGAAGGCACATATGAAACTGATCAACTCGCCCTCGAGCACTTATGGCCCCGATTGGAAGGAGAAGTTTATCTTCGTCAAGGCTCCAACAGAGGAGGGCTTTGGGGTGCCCACGCAATGGGGCTCGTTTGCAAAGAGCCGCTTGCCACCCGCACTCCCCAAAGATTGGGCTAAGAGCCTGGCAGCAACCCTGAGGGACGAGGGCCACCTCATTCAAGCGAAAGATTGGATAGACGATGCGGAGCTCATGTTCCTGTGTGGTCTTTCCAATGACCCTTATTACCTTGACAACCCTCCGGCTCGTGACATAGAGAGAGACGGTTAGATTCTTAGGGCACTAACTTTAGATAGGAATGAATACTAACTGCTTCTCTGTACTTGTAACTTGCAATCTGAGCAGATGGTTTGAGGATTTCTAACCTTCGAAATTTCCATTCTTGCAGGAGTTGCTATATTAGAAATGGCAGGAGGAATCAGACAAGCCGCACGCTTCGCTCATGCCAACAGGAATCAAGCCCCGCAAGGGGACCAACAGCGCGAGCAACAGCGCCCTCGCAATCGTGGCAATCGCGGAGACGCTCGAAGCGGTAGTCAGGGCGCCAGTTCGAGCGCTAACCCAGAGGTTCAACCCCCTCGTGGGCGAGGGGAGAGTAGACTGGCCAACAGAGAGGCCAGGAGGCGGTTGACTACAGAACAAGCGGGAGACGTTCAACCCCTTCTGGCCGCGGAACAAACGAGGCCAACAATCACCCTGGCAATAACCGAGGCCTCCCCGAGCGCCAGTAGGCCTTCCCGCAAGAGGAAGAGGATGCCCGATACTGTTGCAATCAAGGGCAAAGGAAAGCAAGTAGTCGAGGGCCCCAAGGGCGGGGGAGAAACTTCCTCTTCAGAGGAGGAACATTTGTGGGAGTTCTCCCGACGAGGGGACAGAGACTTCACAGGTGCCTCCGATGGTGGGCCAGTTCTGCTGAGGCCCGGTACGGTCGCTCAAGCTGTCACCGAGAATCTCTACAGCAAAGCCCAGTTCTCGGCGGACCACCGGCATCTCTTCAGTGAGTCTGTGGAGAAAGTGACCTTGGACGCGGCCCACGCTCTAATCTCCGTAAGTCTTCACTCCTTGCTTTCTTTGCTAATTTCTGTAAGTTATCATTTTTTGGCTAACACTTCCCTTTCCTCCCACTTATGCAGCAAGTTCTTCCCCGGCTCCAAAATGTGCAAATGCGAGCCTCCACTTATGCCGAGCGCAAGGCCAAGTACAAGAAGATGGCCCGTTCCAACGACCCGACTCAAATTCAATCGGAGTTGGACGCAGAAATTGCAAAGTATGAATCCCTCAAGGATTTGTACAATAAAACGGAGGAGGAGCTGGGAAAACTGAAAGAGGATTTTCAGAGGGTGGAGAGCGCTCGAAGCGGTTTGAGCGACCATTTGGCCCAGGCTAACGAGCGCTGCAAGAAGGCAGAGACAGAGCGGGAAAGCTGGAAGACGAGGGCTCTGGAGGCCGAGAGGAAATTCAACGACGCCATGAATGAGTGGCCTCGGAGTCTGGAGCGTGCGAACAAGGAGGCCCTTATCAAATTCTGCCATTCAAAGGCCTTTAACTTCGCGACCTCGTTGCACTGCCTGGATGAGGCCCAGAATGCCTTCAACTTGGCAGTTGAGCAGGGCATCCACAAGGGGTTAACTGACCCAGCTATGAAGGGAGCCGAGGGCACGGGGCTCATGTTCAATGAGCGTTGTGAGGAAGTAGCTGAGGACCCCAACGACCCCGCGGACGCCATTTCTGAGATGGAGTACGACTTCTTGGTTAAGTTAATCCAAGATGAGTACACGGACGCTCATCGAGAAGGGGATGCGGCTCAATCCGCTCAAAATGATGACCCTGAAGATGAGCCACAAGCGCCCGTCATGGAGGATGCCCCGGTCCCAGTTGCTGAAGGTGCTAACGAGCCCAACGATCCCCAAGCCCAACCGCAAGAGCCTGAGGGCCCAGTTCATGGCCCCGTGGCCCAGAATATACTGGTGATCGTTGATGAAGACATTGCTCCAGCCGCCTGAGACTCTTCCCTTTATATGTTTTCTATGTATTTTCCTGTTTTTCTATCTCTTTTCTTTCTTCCGAAACAGTGTTCAAAGGCCTTTGAGCCCTTAATTTGTAAGATTTCTCTTTTGCAATGAATATATATCTCATTTTTCATGACTTTGTTCTTTTGTTTACTTATGAATCAGAACTTATACTTAGAGCCTGCTGGAACAAATCTTGTAATAATAAGACTGTGTGTAGCATACTCTGTGGATGTTTTATTTCTCTGATAAGCCTTTAGAACTTTGAGAAATTTTGTTAACTTCTGTAAATCCTTGAAAATTTGTCTAAGTCTTGAGCGATCGTGAGGGTCTTATTGTGAGATTGCCCCCCACTCAAGACTTGTATAAATTTTTGCTTTTGTCGTGGAGCTTGAAAATTTGTCTAAGTCTTGAGCGGTCGTGAGGGTCTTATTGTGAGATTGCCCTCGTTCAAGACTTGGGGTCCTTCTTCTTATTCTCGGAAGTTATGCTAAGTCTTGAGTATTTACGAGGGTCTTACTTATAGGTTGCCCTCGTTCATGACTTGTGACATTCCTTCCGCCCTTGAGGGATTTTGCTAAGTCTTGAGTGTGTGCGAGGGTCTTACTGAGTGGTTGCCCTCGTTCAAGACTTGTGCAATACCTTCTTGATTCTGAGGCCATCGTTCGAGCGCTCTGGCTCTTGTCGTATTTCTGGCTCTGCAGGAAATCCCGTTTTCGAGCGCAAGGCGTTATAAGAAACGGCCAAGGCCTACTAGGATTTGTTCTTGTAGGAGATCCCGTTTTCGAGCGCAAGGGCAAGGCGTTGTAAGAAACAGCCAAGGCCTACTAGGATTTTTCCCACCTCGTCTAATTGGTTATGAGCGTAACCAGTCTATCCTTATGAGGGCGTCCCCTCAAGCGGAGTAGAGTGCTGGCCAGCGTAACCCGTGCGAAATATCAGCATTCATATAGGAAGGGATTGCCAACCACGCTCGTGAAAACGAGGGACATGGGTCTTATCCATTCAAGCGTTCAAAGAAACATAATGTTAGAACAATTAAGAAAAAGTTATACTGGAACTTACTCACAATTGGAAGTACAGAGGAACCCAACAAAGAGGGTCGTTACATCAGGATTTTCAAAGAGCTTTTAAACATAGAACCGCCGAAGGTTACATGCGTTCCAAGGGCGAGGCAAGCGCTCACCTTGAAGTGTCTCCAGGGTGTAAGTTTTGTTAGCTCTGAGTTGTACGACCTTGAATGGGCCTTCCCAATTGGGGTCCAATTTCCCCACGTGCCTGGACACTTCCACTTTTTTCAAAACCAAGTCTCCCAGCTGGAAAGTTCTTTCCCTTACACGCTTGTTGTACTGTTGGGCCACAGAGGCTTTATAATGGTGGATCTTAGCCCAGGCTTTGTCTCTCCTTTCATCCAGCAAGTCCAACTCCAAGCTCCTGTTGCCATCGTTGAGCTGAGGCTCGAAATAGCCGACACGAGCGGATTCGTTTAATATCTCCGCCGGTATCATTGCTTCTGATCCGTAAACGAGCGCGTAAGGAGTTTCTCCAGTGGCCGCTCGTGGGGTGGTGCGATAAGCCCAAAGTGCTCCTTGCAGCTCTTCAGCCCATTCACTTTTCTTACTCTCAAGCATGATTTTCAGATGTTGCAAGATGATCCTGTTGGTAACTTCTGCTTGCCCATTGGCTTGAGGGTGTCCTACAGAGGTAAATCGCTGCTCGATCCCCAACTCAGAACACCATTCTCGTGTGTCAGCTGCTATGAACTGGGATCCGTTGTCAGAAATGAGCACCCTCGGTATGCCGTACCTGCAGATGATGTTTTTCCAAATGAAGTCCCTCACAACCCTGAAAGTGATTTTTGCAACGGCTTCGGCCTCGGCCCACTTGGTGAAGTAGTCGACGGCTAAAATGACAAACTTCTTTTGTCCCGCAGCCATGGGCAAGGGGCCCACGATGTCTATTCCCCACTGGTCAAAAGGCCAAGAAACGTCTATTGGGATCATCTGTGCGGCTGGCAATTGAGGGAGATTTGAATGAAATTGGCACTTAGGGCACTTCCTCGAAAATTCAATGGCATCTTGGAGAACCGTAGGCCAATAAAACCCACTTCTCAGGACCTTCTTTGCCAGGATACGCCCTCCGGAATGATTCCCACAGCTCCCATTGTGGATGAGTTCAAGCGTCTCCTTCGCTTGTGAGGGCCTTAGGCATCTCATTGGGGGTCCCTGGAATGATTTCTTGAATAACCTCCCCTCGTGATCCAAAGCGAAACGAGGGGCCTTACTTCGGACTTTCCTAGCTTCCACCTTGTCCGTGGGTGGAATTCCGTCCCTAAGGAAGATGACGATGTCATCAAGCCAACAGGGCTCGTTTGGATCAATCATGGCGATTACCTTAGTGGTGATCCTTTCCTTGATCAATGGTTCCTCGGTTCTAAGGAACGTGACAGAACGTTCAGAAGTGCCCTCCAAAGCTGACGCAAATTTCGACAGGGCATCCGCACGCTCGTTCTCCTCTCGCGGCACCTGAAGTAGATGAAATTCCTTGAACTTCCCGATGATTTCTTTGGCTTTACTCAAGTACTGCACCATGGTGGTTTCTCGAGCCTCATAAGTTTCTTCAATCTGGCTCGCAATTAACTGTGAATCCACATAAGCGGTGATTCGGGAGGCTCCATTCTGAAAAGCAATATTCAATCCTTGCACGAGGGCTTCATACTCTGCTTCGTTATTAGTGACTTGGAAATCCAGCTTGATTGCAAAGTCCAGCTCAATCCCATTGCGGTTTCTAAGGGCCACTCCTACTCCTCCCCCTTGAGAGGTTGAGGAACCATCTGTGTGCAGGACCCATAACCCCTCACTCTCCTGAACGGCAGGCTCTAAACCAAAGCGTTCTGCCAACAAATCAGCTACCACCTGTGCCTGTATCGCGGTCCTGGGCTCGAAGCATAAGTCAAACTGGCTCAATTCGATGGCCCATTTGATTAATCTCCCAGACACATCTGGTTTGGACATCACTTGCTTCAAGGGCTGGTCGGTGAGAACCGTTATGGAGTGCGCTTGAAAGTAAGGTCTCAGCCTTCTTGAGGCGTTAATAAGAGCAAACGCGAATCCAAATACTTCTTCTCGGCTCCTTGCAATGTTTTGCTCAGATAATAGACAGATAAGTGTTTCCGTTCCCGTACAGCGATCAGAACCGCGCTTGTGGCCTCGGAAGAAACGGAAAGATACATAAATAATCTCTCACCTTCGACGGGCTTAGTCAGCAGTGGCGCGCTCGATAAGTAAGCCTTCATATCTTGCAGCGCCCTTTCGCATTCTTCTGTCCAAGCAAAGTTACGTGCGTTCCTCAAAATTTTGAAGAATGGAAGGTTCCTGTCCGCCGAGCGCGAAATAAATCTGTTCAGCGAGATGATTTTGCCTACTAGAACTTGCACTTCCCGCAAATTTCGAGGGGAGGGGATCTCCAATATGGCCTTGATCTTCACCGGGTTGGCCTCAATTCCCCTCTGGCTGACCATGTACCCTAAGAACTTTCCCCCTTGCACTCCAAAGGTGCACTTCGAAGGGTTCAACTTCATTCCATACTGACGCAGGATCGAAAAAGTGCGCTTGAGATCTTCCAAGTGGGAGTCCTGGCGCTCGCTTTTGACAATCATATCATCCACGTAAACCTCCATGGATCTTCCAATTTCTTTTTCAAACATCCTGTTGACGAGCCGTTGATACGTAGCTCCGGCGTTCTTGAGTCCGAAAGGCATGACTAAGAAGCAATATACCCCCAGATGGACAACAAACGAGGTTTTGGGACGGTCTTCTGGGGCCATAAAGATCTGATAATATCCCTGGAAAGCGTCCATCATGCTCATGAGCTCGCAGCCAGTGGTCGAATCCACCAATTGGTCAATCCGGGGCAGCGGGTACGGATCTTTAGGGCAGGCCTTGTTGAGATCAGTGAAATCGTTGCACATGCGCCATTTCTTCGCTCTCTTGGGCACCAAAACGACATTACACAACCATTCCGGGTACAAGATGGGCTCGATATATTGAGCCTCCAGGAGTTTATTAACTTCCTCTTCAATGGCTTTCTTTCGAAAGCCATGTACATCCCGTTTTTTCTGCTTGATGGGTTTGAAGGAGGGATCCACATTAAGCATATGGACAATGACGCTTGGGTCAATCCCTGTGAGGTCGGAGGCTTTCCACGCAAATACATCACTGTTTTCCCTGAGGAAGTCAATCATCATAATCTGAGAAGGCCTCGAGAGGTTAGATCCTCTCTGAGTAGTCTTATCCTTGTTTCCGGGTTCCAGCTCAATTGTAAGGAACTTCTCCGAGGGTTCGATCCTTATCTCTGGGCGAGGAAGTTCGAGCGCCCTTTTCTTTCCCGTCAAACGGTCATTGGATGCTGGCTCACCCTCTCCTGGCTCGTCTCCTTCTGAGGACGATCCACCAACGGTCCCGGGTGGTGCATTTTCGAGGGGATTCTCCACGTTGTCTCCCCTCTTCTTTTTGTTCTTCTTCTTGTTCAATTTCGCCCTTTTTCCGCGCTGGGCTGTCCTCATCTAGATTGGGGAAATCCACTGATTTCTTGGTGGAACCTATTTGGAAGGTTTTCTCCGCTTTTGGCTTTTTAAGGGACAGCATGTAACACTCCCAAGCCTCTCGCACATTGCACAGTACTTCTCCCACGCCCTCGGAGGTAGGGAATTTAATCTTCTGGTGGTAGGTGGAGATGATGGCTTTGAAATCCACGAGGGCAGGGCGCCCAATTATGATGTTATAAGGAATGTCAATCTCTACCACCGCGTATGTTACCAAGAGTGTCTTGCGCTGAGGGGCTCGGCCGAATGAAGTAGCTAGGCGTATTTGTCCTCGTGGGACAACTTCCGAGCCTCCAAAGCCAATGAGGGCTGTTTTGAGAGGCTCGAGTGGAAGGTCAGCCTTCATCTTTAAAAATGTAGAATAAGGCAAAACATTAACGGAGCTTCCACTATCCACCAACACCCTTTTTACAACATGATTATGAACATCTAAACTAACCACCATGGGGCAATCTGAGGTTATACCCTCCCCATGGGGTGTTACAATATGTTCTAAATCCCTATCATCGAAGCCTATTACATCATTCTCTCTTGACCTTTGAGCGCTTGGACTCTGGATGGCGTAGATGGGTTTAGGCACTGCTGGGCGTTGGTTGTAGCTCCGGACATACCTCCGCCGGGAGGCGTTGGAATCCCCTCCTGACGAGCCCCCTGCAATCATATTTATGACTGCGAAAGGTTCATTTTCTTGCTCAGGGGCCTTTCCCTTACCGCCCCGGCGGCTGCTGCTTTCAGGGGGTCCCCTTCCCCTTGGGCTCCTCGATCGGGACAGACTCCACCTTCTTCTTCCGGAGCGCTCGTTGCATTGTTCATCATAACGCTCGAGCACCCGGACAAATTCCTTCAAGTGGCCCCCCGCGACGAGCCTCTGAATCTCAGCTTCCAACTGGCGGCACTCATCCGTGTCGTGCCCCCTCTGCTTGTGGAATGCGCAGTATTTGCTCGAGCGCCGGAGCGATTCCGTTTCTCTCATCTTGATGGGTCTTTTAAAGAGCTTTTTATCTGAGAGGTTGTAGACTTCTGAATTCGGCCTGGTGAGCGGGATTTGCTCGAATCGACGAGGGGGTGGTGGCGACCTTTTGCGCTCTTGAGGGCGCTCCTTCTTGACTACCACCTCCCGTCCCCGCTCGTGATGGGATCGCTCGTTTCTGGCGGGACTGTGATGCCGGGGACCATTCGTCCCATACATGTCTTCGAGCGCGAAGAACGGCTCGGCTGCTTCTCTTAAGGCCATGAGGGTCCCAGGCCTCCTTTCCACAATGGCGTCGGCAAATTTCTTGCTCACATACTGCTTGTGATCCACAGCCTGAAAGAGCACTGGGATCAAGAAATCCATAGAAGGCCTCTCCACCTGTAGGATCTCCTTGTTGAAGCGGACGAAGAACGAGCGCAGAGATTCGCTCTTGCCTTGCACCACGTTGTACAGGGCAGTAGGTGCGGTAACTGGCGCTTTCAAAGAATTGAAGTGGTTGAGGAAAGCATGAGCCAGCTCTTCATATGAGTGAATCGAGCGCGGCGGCAGTCGCTTGTACCACTCCTGAGCCATTCCCACTAAGGAAGTGACAAACACTTTGGCCCAGTAGTTGCTGGAATGCTCGTAAAGGTGCATAAGATGCAAAAAATGATCCAAGTGTTCAGCTGGATCAGTTGTCCCGTCGTAACGGTTGATGGAAGTGGGGATTTTGGCCATGCCTGCCTGGGCCATCAAAACTTCCTCCACGAGGGGCGAGCCCCTCGCCAACGGGTGGTACTCATACGTGCCGAAGTTTTCCTCCGGCTCCTTGCGGCGGGGGACCTTTGGTGGGGGGTCCTTGGTACGGGTGCTTCTGGCGTCAACCCGTTCATCCCGACTAGGGGAGATCTGAGTTGATCGCCCTCGTGAGAGCTGTCCCACAATATCCTTTAAACCCTGCAGCTGGTCTTGCACAGCCGCGAGGATGTCAGGATTCACGTCCCCTTGCTTGTCCCCGTGTCTGGGGGCTCGTGAGCCCCTCCTGGAAACATGAGAGTCCCCTTCATTCTCGTTCACTCGCTCCGTGGGCTCTTTATTCCTGCCCATGGAGGGACGCTCGTCGCCCTCCTGCTGGGGCACTTCTCTGACTGGTGGTGGCGGTGGTTGTGCCCTCAGGACAGCCTGGGCTTCTCTGAGGGGAAAATTTTGATGTCCGCCCAAAGGGGCTGCAACTTGAGTGGCCTGCCCAGAGGGAAAGTACATGGAATGGAACCTTTCCCATGCCCCCTGAGCCGCCTGAACCTCACACTGGGCATAGAGAGCCCTCAACTGTTGGGTGGTTAGTGGAGGTAACTCCACTCCTTCAATCTCCCTGGGGATCACCACCGGGAGCTGGATCTGACCAGCATGATACGGCTGGACCGGCGGCACCATAACAGCCGGGGTGAGGGTATATCCAGGTGGGGGCATCATGTAACCCTGCATTCCGGGAATCACCTGGGGATGGACCCACGGGTTCTGAGCAGGCTGCAGAGGAGCAGAGAGAGAGACTCCTCCAGCGGCGGCGGGAATCGGCAGTGCCGGCGGTGTAGGTGGAGGTACTGAACTCTGCTTGTGGAGTCACTCCTGCGGCGGGAGGTGCTCCACCGACGGTGACGGAAGGAGGCGGGGCTCCACCAGTAGCGGTGGAGGGAATAACGATATTGGCATCCTGGGAGGCGTTATCTCCTCCTCCCACGGCTCCAGACCTTGTAGCGACCATGGCTGTTAAAGGTAAGAGTGTGCTTGCTTTTCTACCAACAAAAAGAAAGAAAGGGGAGAGGAGGACTGGTTTCCCACAGACGGCGCCAAAAATGATGGGTTCAGAAATGTGAGGGTCTGAATCCGATCACTTTACGATTTGTATTTGTGGAGGAAACCGCCGGAGATGAGAAAGTGGGTTCTACCTGTTGGGACAAGCACAACAAAAGTCAGAAGGCCAAGCTGGGGGAACTGGGGGTGATACCCAGTTTGGCTCTCCGACGCTCAAGTCAGTTCAAGGTATGGAGGAGAAATGTAAGTTCAGTCACAGTTTCAGTGATGAAGAATGCTTACCAGTGTAGAAGATGACTTTAGCTATTTATAGTTGAGGGTCAAGGGCCCTTTGGTCATTTGCCTCAAGTGGTCCTGGCCGAATGTTGCCCTAACACGTGGCGCCATGAGAGAGAAACCTAGGAGGAATCTTCTGCAAAAGCGGCCCAAAGTTAGTGCTGGCAACAGTGGCAGGTGCGCGGGCATGTACGTTGTGTCAGAGAGCCATTTGGGTGGTTGGTAACGAGGGCTTAAGAGCGCGCTCGTGACAACCTGGAGTATTGGAAGCCAAAATGTCCGCTGGGGGGAGTGAAGGCTCCAGTTCAAGTGACGAGCCAAAGGGCAGGCCACTCTGAGGGAGTGTGACGCTCGAAGAGGGCTCCCTAGGCGCGTGGGCGTGCCAATCATACAGTATGAAGGACGCTCGTGAGAGTAACAACGCTCGTTGGGCTTAACTCCTGAAGATGGGTTGCGCTTGTTGGGCTTAACTCCTGAAGATGGATTGCGCTTGTTGGGCTTAGCGCTCGTGCACTGATGGGTGCAACCTTGGGGAGACAGATGTCATCATCACGGTGATGCCACGTGTCCTAACGTGGGACGATCGTATTTTGACCCCATCAATTTTTATCTTATATCCTTAAAACGACACATTTCAAAATTAATCACAAGAATTTTTCCAGTCGCATTTATTAAAAAACTTATTGAAAATTTAATTTTATACAAATTAATAATATAAAGTACTTACTTTTGAAATTTTAAAAATTAAAATAATATTTAAGGGAAAAACGTAGCATTTACTAAAAAATAAATAAATAAATCGAAGCACGAGGCATGTGCTCCACGAGCTAAAACTTGGTATATTATCATCTATACTATATATTAATCGTGAGACCCAAGTTGTAACCGTTTTGGTCTCTTGGTGTCCTCTTTTTCTTTTCTTTTTCTTTTTATTTATTTATCTTTTATCCAACTTTATCTCTTCCACGTGCTGTTGATTTCTCTTTTCTATTTCATCATTTCTCTTCTTAGTTTCTCTTTTCTTTCTTATCGGTTGTATTTTTTTTAATTATAATTTTTATCACTTTACTTATAATTTAAATTTTTATAATTATTAATACGACATTATCTTATCTTACTTATTTATTTATTTATCATAAATTAATAATTATATTAAAAATTATAGAGTATATATTTAATAAAAACTTTTCAATTTTAATATATTTATATAATAATTATTTTTTATTTACACCTGCATCGCTAGTGTATCTACGCCATTGCCATCATCATCAAGCAAAACCACACACTTTTCCTCCGATTGTAGTCAAGAATGGCGGTGGCAGCTTCTTCACTTTGCCAACTAACTTCGTTGCCTAGAGAAAGCCTATCAAAACAGTCGCCACTCCACCTTCCCGGGGCATGCTTCTCACGAGAACGATTTCCTCCTTTAGGAATCACGGCGAGACCCTCATCCACGTTGGCACAGTCTGTGGTGGCTGCTGCAAGCAGTGCCGTTGAAGCTGAGCCGAAATCGGAAGCTGCTACTACGGTGAAGGTTTTACCCTTTCGCGTCGGCCATGGATTCGACCTGCACCGACTGGAGCCCGGGTATCCTCTTATTATTGGTGGTATTAATATTCCTCATGATCGAGGCTGCGAAGCTCACTCCGATGGTAATCAACTAGTTGTTTTCTGTAATTATGCCCGTACTGTCCCGTTTTCTTGCTCTTAACCGTAATTCCAGCTCTGATATTTGTAATAGTATGTTGTGAATAATTAATTAGAAATTGGAAGTTGGAATTTGTTCTTTTCTTTTTGCTTTCATTTTGTTCCATTTTGGCTGAGAGATGAAATTGATGCACTGTGCTGGTTGTTTTCTCTTCTCTGTTTGGAAGAATCTTCCCTTTTGTCTGTGAAGGAACATAATTTTCAGTTGAGTTTTGTCATCTACCAAAACTCTGGATGTTCCACTTCTGCTAGTTACTGCAAAATCTGTATGACTGTGTTGTGTTAAGCATTCTTGGATAATATCATTGTGATAGTGATATGAAAACTGTGTGAACTTACATTTTATATCTGCAGTCATTCCAAGGTATCCTTGGCGTCATTGCAACGAAATTATGTTCTGAACAAAATTGACCGAAACAATCAAGATAATTCATTTGACTTGAACTTTTAACATTAAGGATGTCAGCATTTGTTTTCACTGTATGGGTCAAAATTTTATTTGAAATTCTGATTTATTTGATGAACACATACATCTGTACCTTGTATAAGTTTTTTCATTGAGGAAGATGCGTCTCTCATTCCAGGCGATGTGCTGCTACACTGTGTGGTTGATGCGATATTAGGGGCATTGGGGCTTCCAGATATTGGGCAGATTTTTCCAGACACAGATCCTAAATGGAAAGGAGCTGCATCTTCTGTTTTCATGAAGGAAGCAGTGAGTCTTCCTCTCGTTTTGTCGATCAGTCTATGTTATATTGATACTAGAATGCCTAATTTACTTTTAAGTCAATTTCTATGGTTCTACCCCAGTTAAGGTGGTTGTAGATTTTGCATACTTTATGATGCAGACAAAGACTATTTTCCTGTAGATGGATTGTTTTCCATGGAAATTGAGTATCTTTTCATCTAAAGGAATTAAATAGGAAGCTGGTTAAAAATTGAAAACAGGAAATTGATGTGCTGGCTGCCTGAGCACTGCAGACAGAGCCATACCTGGACTGATGGGGCAACCGGCTCCCATCAAGTTCTTATAAGACAATTTTTTATACATTAACTTATCTGAATTATATACTTAAAATGACCAATTTGTCTTTTAAATATACGGTGTTTTTCCAGTAATGTCGTATATGCATGACCTGTTGTGGTCCACTCCAAACACAACATGCGAGTTCACTCAAGTATATAAAAATGAGTGTTTTTAGTGACGCCCTTTAAGGAGTCAGGTCAGCAATGTCTGCATGAAGTTGGATGGTTGAATGCTAAACTAATTAATACAAAATGCTCAGACCAGTTTGAATGTAGTGGGAGTTCCATGGCTGATGGCTTATTCTATTCTGGTCAATGTGGGACATAATTTCGTCATTTTAGATTTGGTTTTAGTATGTAAAACTTGAAACCTTAGCCTTGTTTGCTTTTGTTTGTGTCTGTGTAGGAGGAGAAAAAAAAGAGAAAATCAATAGGCAGGAACTTTTGTCACATCTTTTCTCAATATTTTTGGTTCTTAATTTTAACCTCAGTAGTCAGTAGCACAACTGATTACCACCCTATTCACATATTGGATACTGATCGGGGAATTTTGTTTCATTTTTCTTTTCCTTCTGATAATTTGATGATTTAGGAGGACTGGAATGCACGCAACTATTTGGTTCTTGATTGGGGCTGATGTTTTGTGGTAACTTTAGTTTATTATTTGCTTACATATCAGGTACGGCTAATGCATGGAGCAGGGTATGAACTGGGAAATCTAGACGCTACATTGATTCTCCAAAGACCAAAGGTGAGCCCTCATAAGGAGGCTATTCGATCAAATTTATGCAAGCTACTTGGTGTTGATCGTAGCGTTGTAAACCTCAAAGCAAAAACTCATGAGAAGGTTGACAGTCTTGGGGAGAATAGGAGTATTGCTGCACACACAATGGTTCTCCTAATGAAGAAGCCATAGTCTTGTAGATGTCTTTTAGTTCGTTGTATTAACCTCAATTCATTATTGATCCCAGTCACTTAGTTCTCAGCTCTTACAATTAATGGCAAGCATATACTTATGAAAAAACAAATATATAGTTGTACTGAGAACATTGAATCATGAGCATCCATTTAAAGGGGTATATATACCATATTTGTTCCTACCTTTTTGAGTTGTCTTTGCAGAAGTTCTTTACTTTTTCGATTTCTTTGTGCTGGCCCCGTCCCCGCTTTAACGAGCACAAGTGTAGCTGCAAAGCGCGTTTTTGTAATTTTCCTGCATTCCTCATGAGGTAAGAAAAGTTTCCTGCGTTCCCTAAACTGTGTTCTTGTTTTGTAGGTGAGATTTCATACGTTTTAAATTTGCTGGACTCTATAGCGTTCGACTGATACCATTAATTTACTTTTTTTGTATAAGAATTGATTGGGTTGATGTACACTTTATGGTTAAACTAAGCATAACACCTATGCAAATGTCAACACAAATCTATGCATCTATAATCAAGATTGAAGCAGATCAAATATATACAAGTGGTTTTGTAGGTCCATTACCATTTTTCCTTGAGAATTTTGGGCCAAATTAATGACTTTGAATTCTAATGGTACCCTTTGCCTCCGACAGCCTTTAGTCTCCTTATTCTTCACTACAAAAAGTTAAGAATACTGATGAGATTTAACTTATTTTCTTATATGGGACGTGGAATTGGATCCAATAATTAAGATGTAAAATCCTCTCTATCAGTAGTAACTACATTTTCAAAAGTTCGAACACGAGACAATTAGTTAAATTGATATAGCGTCAATCCACTAAACTACTCTCAAGACTTAGAGTTGAGAGATTATAAAAAATAGGGATAATTAGGAGTAACCCCCTGAGATTTAACAAAATTACAGATTATCCCCTGAGATTTGAAAAATTACAAACGTCCCCCTAACCTTTACACGCTATCTCACAAATTTCACCACTATTAATCACACCGTTTAAACTCATATTTACATTCCAAAAACAACCTTAGGGGGTATATTGTACTGAGAGCTTAATGATATAGTTGTAATATTAGTTAATTTTGAGTTTTTATATTTAAAAAGTTGTTATTTAATTTAAATTTAATATTTTATCTATAAATATAAATTAAATTAGATATTCCATGCATATTTATTTTTATGAAATATGATAGAAAGTTATAAATTCTCTCTTATATTTATATCTTAGTTTTAAATATATTTTGTACAAGTTCATTTAAAGTTAATTTAAAATAATTTATTTGCAATTATAACAATCTTTTCCTCAAAATAAAAATTCATATAAAAAAACCACACATGTATCAATTAGTGTATTACCAAATTTTTCTCTCAAAATTAAAAATCATAACAAACACACCAACATCAATAAATGCATTAGTAAATTCACATAAATATCCGTCAGAGTCATTTAAGCAATTATTTCAAACGTTGAACATGCATGCATTATCAATGTCTACAGAAAAATATTAGGCATCCATAAACTCTAGGTATGAAATTAGTTTATCATAAAAATATTAAACTATCATTAAGTAGTATTTATTGAGGAAAAAAAAAATATTAGGTAGATAAGAAATTCAAGTATTTACATCAAACCCCCTAAAAATTCCAGTCCTTGCAGTAATCCACTTACTTTTGTGCTCTTTATTACATATACCTCCCTGAGTTTCAGCATATTAGAGGCAAAATAGTAATTTCGTATATTTTGTTAAATTTACCAGAGGAGATAAGGGGTCAGGAAGGAGTTCGTAATTTCTCAAATCTTAGTGAATAATCTGTAATTTTACCAAATCTCAGGGGATTGTTCGTAATTATCCCTAAAAAATATCCCAAGCATAATTTGTTTTTTTTATTTTCTTAGGATGTTTTGATAACTATAGTTCACAACTCAAGATGGTTTTTTTATAATTTTTCAGCTATGAAGTTTCTTTTGGTAATTAGATTATTTCCAAAACCAGGCCTGATGGCTCCCACAGTAAGGAACACTTCCTATTGGCTCTATAGATTTTAAAACTTTAAACGCAATCGTATGTATTATTACTCTTCAAATCAGTTTTTACTTCTTCATATGGTTACGTTGTTACCGTCGGTCAATGATAAATTTGATATTTTCTTACACGTGAAAGAATTGTTCGCAACTTTTTTCTAGCATGGTAAATTATTGTGAAATTTCAACGTTGAACTTTAAGTTCTCTTTTCAGGCAAGACAAGATTCCTCTCATTATCTGATTTATGGATATTGATTAGGCAAAATATTATCTGTATTAATTAATGGTCATGTGGCGAGACTATGGGTTGATTTAAATGTTAGGTACTTTGGTCCATCCATATTCCATACCAAGGAAATCCCTCCTTTTGCCTTAGACATCATTCACGAGCTAAGACACATGTGGTGTTTCACGTTCCCCATAAAATTTGAATTTTTTAAATTTATATATATATATATATATATTTTTAAAATACTTATATTTATGCCCCTCTAATTATAAATTTTGCCCATTTTATTTTAAATATTTTAATTTTCATCTCTCTTATTTTAAATTTTGATTCTGTCTCTACTTGACACTATTTCAAATATTCATTTTTATATAAATATATGGATAAATACAAGTGTGGAACATGCAGCAGGTCAGCGAGGATGCATCGTCTATTAGAGAGTTTGAAAAGATTTTTTGTAGCACCCTAAACCCCAAGGCACTACATCCCCCGCACTATAGTCCGATCCACATACGAAATGGACAATCCGTACATAAACCGAACTATAGCGAACGGGTGACAATCAAGAAAATAAACGAGATAGGCGGGACACTCCCCAACACAATCACAACCAACTCATGAAATTTAAAAGCGGAAGCATTTAGATAAATACGTATAGGTACCATATTTACCAAAATAGATACATAGTAGGTACCAACATTAACTATCAATACATTATCATCTCCTATATAATATACATGTCCAAGTTTCGGAATATACTAACAGTGATCATAACATGCTTTTTCAAAAGTTCTATACATGAAAGGTACAATGCTAGACTCGGTGAAATGAAAGACCTGACTCAACTCCCGCCTAGCACGACCACGATCCAAAAGCACCTGAAAAGTGAAGTATCAGTCTACCGAAGACTGAGTGAGGGGTATAGGTGATACGAACGGTTATACCGACGTATCTCAAAGAGACTTTAGAGCAGTCTCAGACTCGTTAGAGAAATAGGGGAGAAGAGAAGGATAATCCGGAGGACCGTCCGGCCGGGGAAAATTGAGGGGGGAGAGAGATTTTAGATATTAGGGGAAGAAGATAATCCGGTAAGACCCACCGGCGGGAGAAGTTAGAGACTGAGAGAGAGAAATGAGAATTAGGGTTGGAGATTAAATTATTATTTCTGATAATAAAAACAACGTAATGCTTAACTATATATAAGTAAAAGAAACCCTAAACCTACTTACTCTTAAAAGGAAAGGATTACGTAAATATTGAATATCCTACAACTAAACAGAATATCCTATTTTTCTAATGCATACCTTAAATATTAAATTATATCGTTCTATATCCTACCACTAAACAGAATCCATCTATCCAATTCCTACCATATCTCTTAGGCTTCTTTCTTGAAACATCATATCTTCGTCCATATCACTCTCCCGCCCTTCACAATCCACCTTGTCCTCAAGGTGTAACTCGAGAACAACCCAACCAACCTCTTGTTGAAATCCCTCGAAACACAGCTTGTTGTGGTGTTGGAATGCCCGAAAATTTGGTGTACTCTTTTGTTGAAATTGCTTAAAACTTGTCACGCTGATGAACTTAGGCATCTTGCAAGAACAATGAAAGCACCAATGATACGGTTTCGTATCACAAGAGAGGCTTTAGAGCAGTCTCGAGCTCGTAAGAAATTAGGGAAGAAGAGAAGGATAATCCGGAGGACCGTCCAGCCGGGGGAAGATTGAGGAGAGAAGAGATTTGAGAGATAGATTTAGGAACTTATAATATTATTTCTGATACGTAAAATAATCCAAGAAGACCAATATATAATAAAAGACTTCTACCAACTATGGAAAGAAAATAAACAACGTAAGGAAATAAATAACCTAGACTAAAATAATTCAACTAATGCCTATCGTAAATATTGATATTAATCCTATCCAATTCCAACTCTTCTCTCTTGATACACCATATCTCCTACTCTTCTCTCGTGATACACCATATATCTTACTCTTATCTCTTGATGCACCATATCTCCGTCCATATCACTCTCCCGCCCTTCACAAACCACCTTGTCCTCAAGGTGGAACTCGGGAATATCCCGTTGAATAGTGCCCACCGGTTCCCAAGAGGCGGAAAGAGACCCAGCAGGAGTTGTTTCGGAAATTACAAAAGTTGGTTCCTTCGAAATTGACTGCGCCGGAATTGTCTCTGAAATTACACAAGTTGACTCTTTTAAAGTTGGTTGCTCGGAAATTGGTTGGGAAAAGACACTTGATTCGGGATCTTGAGTGACCTGTTTTTCCTGTAGGTTGGTCGTCTTCAATTGCATGAAGATTCTCTTCCACTAGCGTGTCCACAGATAAAACAGTCTTAGGTATTATCTCAATCCCCAACTGAGTTGTCGGATTGGGGTTGAAGGTTGGATGGGCTTCGACACACGAAATCACACTGGACGATTCCAAATCTGCTCGTGATTCCTCCGTTCGCGAAAGGTAGACTGACAAGTCGTATTGCAATTGCTGCATGGTTTGAGCGAGTTGTTGCAACGCCGCGGTGTTGGAAATCATTCGTCCAAGCACTCGTTCTTGAAATTATGCCAAATGCTCTTCCGTAACGAATTTAGCCATGATCGAAATTCAATGAAAGCACCAATGATACGAACGATTATACCGACGTATCCCAAAGAGACTTTAGAGTAGTCTCAGGCTCGTTAGAGAAATAGGGGAGAAGAGAAGGATAATCCAGAGGACCGTCCGGCCGGGGAAAATTGAGGGGGGAGAGAGATTTTAGATATTAGGGGAAGAAGATAATCCGGTAAGACCCACCGGCGGGAGAAGTTAGAGACTGAGAGAGAGAAATGAGAATTAGGGTTGGAGATTAAATTATTATTTCTGATAATAAAAACAACGTAATGCTTAACTATATATAAGTAAAAGAAACCCTAAACCTACTTACTCTTAAAAGGAAAGGATTACATAAATATTGAATATCCTACAACTAAACAGAATATCCTATTTTTCTAATGCATATCTTAAATATTAAATTATATCATTCTATATCCTACCACTAAACAGAATCCATCTATCCAATTCCTACCATATCTCTTAGGCTTCTTTCTTGAAACATCATATCTTCGTCCATATCAATAGGTATATATATCACACATCACATGCAAGTCATAGCCTCGGGTGAAGATTTAGAAATGAAATAAATATAAAGTTCAAGAATAGGTTGTTCTTCGCCCGAGATTACAACTATCCAATTTAACATGTTAACTTATCAATTTCATGAACATGTGGCCCGGCGAGTGAGGACGTTTCTCCAACCTTTACACCAAACGTGAACAATACGTGCTTGCATCAGTAATGTAATACGTGATCAGGCAATTCATTTAGTGCTCATTTAGTAACATAATCATGAGTGAAACATGCAATAACCCGAGGACAATCCGGGATTTCGGACCCGTCCCCAGTCTCCTTCTCTCTCTGGGTGATAGTGGGTTTGCAAGGCCCAACTATCCACGACATGGTGTACGTCGGGAACATGACTCCCACGCACGGAACTCCTTTCACCTCCAATCTCCTAGTGGCTTCGAGGGTGATCCCAATGAGGTGAGGATAGTTCAAGAGTTACCCGTCAGCCCTTGCTTTCCCGGTTGGCTCAAGAAACTACCCTCGGGCCCAAGTGCAATCATGAACTCGCCAAAACATGCTTGAAATCATGAGCAATCATAGCTTGCTTGCTTGAAAATGTTTCTAGTTTGAAAACGTTTATAAATATAATAGGTTTTGGCCGAAATCAACACATAAGGGTGGTAATGGTTCTAAGTACCTAGAACAAAACCTCACCTTTGCTACAAAATAAAACAAGGATATGCTCTAGGGAGCCTGTTCCTCGTCCCCGACCTCGTGACCTTTGAAGAACAAGAAATGGAGAAACAGATGATGATAATGATTATGATTCAAAGCTTGTAATATTTCTTGAAATCTTAGATGAAATGATGAAATCTCTTCTTTCCTTTGAGCTTATGGTTCGGTGGAGAGAAAGGAAGCAAATGTCGATGAAATTTTGGATCAAATGAAGAAGAAAGCTTGGAGATGGATTAATACCGTGATTCATCATTTTTTATTTGTGTGAAATATTCAATTTGCCATTTAATCCTCCAAGTATTCAAGTCATGCAATCAAGTAGGTAGGGTTTTGAAATATGATCGATTAAGTCCTTGAAAAGTTATGCAATTAAGTCCCTAATTTTAAAGGAATGAACATGTAGGGACAATTTTGTAATTAAATCACTCCCGGTAATTATTTCACGTAATAAATATTTTTCCGTGACATGAAATAATTTTCCAATGATATGAAATCATATAATTCACATAATGATATGTCATGAATTTATAAAATATATGATGTCATGTAGGAAAAATTAATAAATAAAAGAATTAAAATAAAATCCTACGCTCACAAACTCCCACGTGGCGTGCTTACCTGTTCATCCGGAACCAGGGTGTTACATTTTTATTTTTTTTTAACACACACACTCAAATGAGATTTGAATTTGAATCATTATCTAGAAAAAAAATTATTTTGACAGATCCCTGTCGGTAAGTCTGTTAAAACTTATGCTTTTATAGAAGTAGACATAGAAATTGAAACAGTTAAAAAAATGGGGTGGTAAAAATATTGGTCTACGGGGAAAAAAAAGGTAAAAATTAATTAACTAAAACATAGTTAAGTGCGTTTGGAAAAAATTAGTTGAAAGACCCCGTTAATAGATTATACAAATTTACATTCATTACAAAAAGTAAAAGCCAAAGGCAAAAATGTGTTATTATGTGCTCATATAATCTAGGTTATTTACGTTTATGTCAAATATTACACATTGAAACTTTACAAATATCATATTTAATTTATAATAATTTCCTAATTTTTTAGGATGAATTAAATCAAATATATTATTAAATATGATATCAAAATAGGATCTATTTTAAATTTGTATCTCACATGTTTTCTGCGACCATAGACATACATTGTCATATATCTGCGTCTCGATCACATGTCTTCCGCATTCCAGATTTGTGCCCCATATGTCTTCCACAACCCAAGACAGTATCCCACATGTCTTTATGTAGCACCCCAAACGGAAGGCGCCACATCCTCCGCACTCAAACCCGACCCGCATATGAAATGGAAAATCCATACATGTGCCAGCTCAGAGCGAACGGGGACTCACTCACTCACTACGCTAGGCGAGAACTAAACCGTCGAAACCATACAAAATGCATAAAGAGAAATAACAAGTGCGGAAGTAAAGCAGGTAATCATTTACCAATATAAGCAAAATAATGGGTTCAACTAACATAGATACCTACTCCCGAAAATTCAAACATAAACATAATCCATACATAACAAAAATTATAATTCATAAATCAAACTTCACGGGTTCAATCTATCCCTAGAAGCTTGTTTCGAATCAATAACATAAAATCAATACGATTCATGGTAATATAATCAGTTGCAATATGTGAAGGTGTGACTTGAACTAGACCACAAGACTCGACAGACTCGAACTCCCACCTAGCACTCCAAACCTGCGAAAGAACTGAAAACAAAGTCGGGTTCAATCTATAGGAGACTGGTGGGTATAAAACAGGGTATATCATAATAATAATTCAGAATTTAAACACACATACATGCAATCTATAATCCCATGCGAGGTTTTGAAATATTTCCCAAGCGGGTAAAACAAAGGAAAACAACACTCGGGATTACGGCGGTTAATTCATTCTTTCATTTCATTCATGAGGCCAATACGTGAGCCCGGCGAGTAGGCGAAATCTCCAACCTTCTCCTCGTGTGTGCATTATTCATTCGTTCATTAATTCATTAGTGATTATACCACAATCATTCATTCGTTCATTCACTCGTTCAGTAACAATCATTCATAATCAATAACACTTACACCTTTTTCCTCTGGGCGGGTACCACTTCATTCATTGACCAGTGGGGTTTCATGAGTTCCCCAAAGGCACTCAGCTTCCTTTCCTCACTAATCTCCTAGCGAGTTCCGGACTCTATGATTTTTGGTGGGACTAATGTACGACGATCCCCGCCAGCCCCAGCTTCTCCGGATAGCCTCGTACACTAGTCCCGGACCCCCATTCATTGTGATCAATCAATTCTCGCCAAAACATTGGTACGGTAAGCAATAAAGGAAAAGGATTTAACGTTCAAAATCAGTGACTCCTTGAAAGACTCGACATATACGTATTTTAATTTGGCTTAAAACTTTACACGTAGGGAGTATATCGAGTCATTTATCTAGGTAGAAGAGAAACCCACCTTTTACACCTTACCGACCAATACCGATGAAGAAAACAAGAGGACTCGAAAGTGTCCTATGAACCCGGCAAGTCTCCACCCGGGAGAAAACTGTACAAAGGACAATACAATGCATTCGTGAGACTCAAGACTCCAAATGAACCATATATGGGGCACGACAATGTATGATTATGATATGAAGTGCCTAAGAGGTAATAACATATTATGAAGATGTTCTTGTGCACAATTTATACATTAGAAGCACATAAATGAGTAATTCATTCATTTGAGGAAGCGTTCATATCCGTTAGAGTTCATAACTTTCATATTCCATATCAAATCAATTCATAATTTTCATATAGTCAAGTTAACACATACTTTAACATGTATACATTTCATATGAATCATAAAAGAAGAGATAAATAAGCAATTAGGGTTCATATTGATAACAAAGATCCATGTATGCACGTACTTGGAGCAATGAAGGCACGTTGGAGCATAACTCGTAAAATATTCCACGAAAAATCATGAAACTTCATAACACATTATATGACATGTTAATGAAGTGTATGAATCGAAAACGGGTCGAGAAAACCATGCAAAAGGTGTTATATTTTCAAAATTACATGCAGATTATGGGATGTCGCGGGCGCGATCCATTTTGTTCACAAAATGGTAGCGGCCGCTACCTAATATTTTGCCAAATATTTTCATGCAATGCAGGAGTACGAGAGCAGCCCAAATTTTGGTCATGGCCGCGACATGATTTGTGTATGATTCAGGTCGCGGGCGCGACCTGAAGGTGCGTGAGAATGCAAGCAATGGTCGCGGCCTCTACCGTTTTTACTCTATTCGCGGTCACGGCCGCGACCTTCAAATTCAGCAACAAAACAACGCAAGAACAGGGCTGCAACGTCTCAAAGCTTCAACCAACTCCAAGCCAACAAGATCAGATAATAATATGCAGCAACAGAGCAAGAATTCAGTCCCAAATCAACTCCTAAACATGCTCAAAACCATCCTTACGTGAGGAAGAGATGCAAGAGATTATATCATCCAATTTCATCCAAATTTCATTAATGGCATCTCATTAAATCTTCAACTACCACAAAATACATGTCCATAAATGAAATAAGGGAGTTAAGATGATCACTTCCATGCTTGAAAACAATCAAAATCATCAAGGAATTCATGAGATCAAGAAATGATACCAAAACCTAACTATTCATTCATATACTCAAAACTCCATGACTATAAGCTCAAAATTAGGGATGCATGGCTTAAAATGACCACTACCGAATGTATATTACAATCCTAAACTCATCTCTTGAATTGGTCGAAGGTTGGAAGAGATTTGAACTCAAAATCTCCAAGGTTTGCAAGGTGACGAGAAGAAACTGGAAGTCAGGTGCTTAGCTGGGTTTTTCCTCTTTGTATCAGGTATGGTTCGAATGGGGGTGGTTAGGAGCTGATAGGGGGTTAAGTTAAGTTTCCAAAAATTCTAACCATGGTTAATTTGGTTAAGTATGGTGAGAGTTATGGCAAAAATGGTGAGATGTGGCAATTGTGCGGACGATTCACTTTTCGGTTAAATTTCAGGAGTTCAAATAAGCTTAGAAAAATACAAGGCTAAGTTCATTGAACCCAAATCGTCGATACGAGTCCAACGAAGTCGACGGAACTCGATTCCGAGTTCCCGAGCTCAAGATATCACATTCGGAACCAAGGGTACGCTAATTGCCCGTTAACCCCCCTGACTTGGTTCCAACACTCAAAATAAATTCAAAACTCAATCAAACAAATCCGAAAATGCAAAACGAGCATATACACACGTTCATTACACACATATCTCCAACATATAAAATTTCCACGAAATTCGGAATTCAAATCACAAAGAAACGGTACTCAAACATATCACCCACGCGTATATAGACCAAGAATTCATATAAATTCAATTCAAATAATTCAATTAATCACATATTTAACAATTTAATGATAAAATTAAATATATAAAACACTTATAAATAATTAGTTTATGCAAATCGGTAAACACATACGTCATACTTGAATAACGAAAAATTTTGGGACGTTAAACTTTAGCATCAAATATCCGTGTCCCACATATCTTCTGCATCTCAAGTTTGTCCCACATGTCTTCTACGGTCCTAAACAGTGTCCCACATATTTTTTGTATCCCAAGTCTATGTCCCACATATCTTCCACATCCCTAAACATTATCAAATATTTGTGTCCCACATGTCTTCGGTAACTCTATTATTAAATATTTTTACCCAATGTCAAATATCTCTTTCTCAGTTTTGTATCTTATTCTCAGGTGTGTATCTTACATTTTTTCTGCAGGTTGTAACCCTAGCCATTATCGAATATTTCATGTTTTTTGCAGCCCTAGACATTGTTAAATATCTCACATCCAAAATTCAAAGAGCATATGTCTCCCAAGCACACTATTCAATCATTTAAGAAAATCAGAAGTTTTTCTTTTAATTGGAAAAATTCTGCAAACACAAGTTGTGACAATTATTTACGGGTTTAAATAGATAATCACAATCACTCATATATGATGAGAAGTTCTTAACACCATCGTACATAAAACAAATTACATATTTATTATTTTATTATTTAAATATCAAGGTCTTCTAGAAATACATTATTATTTAATTTGTATAATGCATATATGTAACAGACCCATGCATCATGGCTTAGAACCTTATCCACCTAATCTCAAAACCAAGTTCAATGATTATACCCATTTCACAATTAAAAATTATTTTAAAAAATATTTGAAAATTATAATCTGTGTAAAACAGCTAATCCATCAATAGTAAGTTATGTTTTTTTAAGCATATATATGTATCCAACGCGCAATTAGATTTCAAACCACACGCTCACAGATCAACAAGCACAAAGAAAGGATCGCAACAACTACAATTAATACAATAACACTTAGGATAATGTTGATTGTACGTACACTAATAATAATTAATTGTAATTAATGTACTTAGGTATATGCAAAGGCGGTGCTTCAAGGAACAAAACCCTTGATCTGTTTTGGATCAAGTATAATTGTGCTTGGATAACGTTGGGAGTATTTAATTTTATATTTTGATCGATTATTATTAGTTATATATAACTATATATGGTGAATATTTATATTCTTTAGTAATAAGTACATAAAAGAGGGATGAGTATGCTAATTAGGTTATTATATATTAAATAGTTTGACAAAGCTAGGCTTGAGTTAAAGTTTATGATCATGCTATCCTTAGAAGTTAGATGGGGAACGTTATGCCAAAACTAGTTCGGGACAAATCAATCTAATGAGCAAATATTTTATATTGGTTAGTTAAATTTTTAAAAAGAAAGATCAATTAAATAATGATAATACTAGATTTATTATTATGGTAAAACGAGATTTAAAATATTTTTATTATTAGTGGTAATACTAGATTTATTTTCTTTTCTAATATATGAGACTAAAAAATTATTCGTAAACTGACTGTCAAATATTATATTCCACCTAATTAATTTCAATATTATTATCTGAAGCACGTCAGATTCATTTTAGTACATGTCGGTCTATACTTTATCCCAATTATTTGAATGTGAAGAATCCGAAGAAAGATTTTAAAAGCCGTTCACTTCTCTACTTGCGCTTCGATAATAATATTTACTGCTTTCTTATACCTTTTATTCTTTTAAGAATTCCATAATACTTTTTAAAAGGTTTTTCCATCATTGTTTACTTTAGAAATCGATAAAGTTATAAGTTATGATGTACAGATATGGATCTGACATAATATAAATACGCAATACGAAATTTTCGGTAAATTTTCCACGTGAGGTAATATTAGCACGGGGTAATTTTAACTAATTATCTATGATTTCAATTCTGAAGACTTCAACTTTTTCCCTTTCTTAAGCGTATTTTTAATTTTAAAGAGTAAATTATGTCTTTCTCATAAAAGGGAAAACCCATACCTAAAATCATTAACTGTTAACAAGTGTGCATGAAAATTTATATGATATACATGTATCTATGATTCACGAACATATCTAAAAACATCATGTTATCGTGCTGTATTATGTCGAATACTGTATCCCACACTCCTCACCTGGAAAATTTTAAAAAAAAATCCGTATCGCTGTCTTCGTACATTATAGACGGGCATATATAGTTAAAAGGACTAAATATAAAAACTATTTGAAGATAAAATTAAATTTAAAATCAAAGCAGCTAACTTTCTTATGAAAAAAGAAATGAATGGTCTTTAAGGGTCAAAAAATAACATTTTTGACTAAGATTGTAAGGAATTCTGGACAATTCAATGCACCACGAGGGAGAATAGCCCAACTGCCCAAGCATGTTTATTTGACTTGTACGGGAAAAAAGAGAGAATTTAGAAAATGAATCACATTGCATATTAACCTAAACATCGTTTACGGGGCTGTATTATTAATATACACGACAGCTTGAATGTTCTCCAGCTGACACTGGAATTTTTGCCTCATGTAGCCACCATATATATGTGCGTGGTTTTTGACTCGAATATGTTCTCTATCTCCTTGCCAAAACGAATACACATTCCAAGACCATCATAAATATTACACTACATGATTTTCTATTTTGCTTATATATTTCATCTCTTATTTCATTTATTCATACACGATAAATATATTAGCAAGGAATCAAGAATTTTTTTTTTTTCATATTCCAATTGTTTACATCTCCTGATCTAAACCAGTATTTTCAAAAGAGGACCGGACCAGCCGGTCTGATCGGTTCAACCGGTGACCGGCACATGGTCGGGTCCGAACTAGCCTACAAAACCAGTGGTGGCCGGACCGGTACAGGGCCGGAAAAACCAGCCGGTTAACCGGCGGTTTTGGCCCTGTGAACCGGACCGGACCACCGGTTCACTAAATATGTATTTTTTTTTAATTTTATTTTTTCAGCCTTTCAATTAACGTTTTCTGTCTTTCAATTAAAGTTTTTCAGCCTCTCTTTCATAGTTTAACTTATTGTCGTAAAATTCAATTTTTGAATTTCAAAAATTTGCAAGAAATATGGTTTTTTTTCCCCTAATATTGAACTATATTATATATTTTATTTTTAATTTTAGCATATTATATATATATATATATATATATATATATATATATATATATATATATTATTAAAAATGATATTTTTATTTATGACGTCATACTGGTTCGACCGGTGGTTGAACCGGTCGAACCGATCCGACCGGTGACCAGTAAGGCTGCCGCTTCGACATCCGATCTGCTTTTGAAAACATTGATCTAAACTATGAATCAATATATGCACATATATAGAGCATGCATATAAGTGAAATATGAAATAAAATACAAAAGTGGAATAATAAATCCAAACAATCTATACACGTAACATAATTTTAAGATATGAAAATTAAACCTTTTGAACATAACCATAATAAATCGAAATGAGATCTCACTTTAGAGATTAAATACTTTATACAACTAGGACGGCCCAAAGGCATGCTTATAGGATATAGATATGTGTTTTTGTGGAATGTTCATCTTCATCTGACCATATTTGGGATTTTAGCAACCATGCATGCATGCTGTAAAAACATTAATTCCAGTCAAAATTCACTCAATTACCTACTTTATTCCAAATTAATTATTTATCATGTGACACAATTTTTTTTTTTTAAACACACACCTAGGAATTCGAATTCGGGTCATGCCTTTGAGAAAGAACCATCAAACCACTTGACCAATCCTTATCGGCAATCATGTGACACAGTTATTACTGATTAGCTAAACAATTGGCTGTTAAGTATGTACGTGAGGAAGTTTACCTAAATTGTAAATTAAAGTATATTGTTGATCATGTACGACGAATATGATGACATTGCTATTAGGTGCAAACTAACTTAAGCCTAATAATTAAATTAATTTATATTCTCGAAGCAAATTTCATTGCACATTTTATGTTTAGGGGTTAAATAATTAAATGAGATCCCTATATATAGAGATAACTTCTCCTTACCTTTAACCGTCTAGTATATATTTTCTTTTAATTTGAATTTTTGCTTAAAAATAAGACATCACTTCAATTTTTAGGGTGAATTTCATTTACCATTCTTGAAGTTGGGCTCTTTGTTTGAGAAATTACAATATTTTTTCTGTTTTTTTTTCCAACACACTCTTAACCGACCAAAAAAAAAAAAAAAAAAAATCGAACCAGTATCATTTCCTTGAAAGAAAAAAAAAGTTTTAAACAGTTAACTTAATTTCTCATTGACTTGAGAAATTACAATATGAATCCTGCTGATGGGTCTGAATTTGAGGTGTCAAACTCCGATCACTTTATAATTTGTTTAGTGTGAGCAATCAGGGGGGTGGAACTTAGGTGGAATTCGTCGGAAAAGATGGGGGGTTCAACCTGTTAGGACAAACACCAAAAACGGTCAGAGGGCCAAGCTGGGGAACTGGGGGTGATGCTCAGTTTGGCTCTCCGACGCTCAAGTCAGCTGATGATTGGAAGGAGAAGTTATAAAAATGCAGAGCTTAGACTAGGGAAGATGACTTACAGTGATGGGGATGAACTCCCTTATTTATAGTTGAGGGTCAGGGACCCTTTGGTAATTCTCACCGTATGGTCCTGGCCTATTGTTGCCTTAACACGTGACGTGATGAGGAGAAACCTAGGAGTAATTTTCTGCAAAAACTGATGACAAGTTGGTGGCGGGCAACAGTGGCAGGTGTGCTGGTGTGTACCTTGTGTCAGAGAGCCATTTTGGGTTGTTAACGAGGGCAAGGCGCACGCTCGTGTTTAAGATGGGTCTTGGTGGCTCGCAGGTTTGAGGGGCACCTGGGCCAATGCCATGTAGCATGAGGGGAGAATCAAAGCCTCTGTCCATTAATGTGGGATGGTTCCTCCGAGGGTGAGCGCCTGAGGAAACTGAGGGTCACGCTTCATCACGCTTAGGGATGTAAACGAGCCGAGCCTGTCCCTTTTTTCTTGGCTCGAGCTCGGCTCGACCAAGCTTGTGAGCGGCTCGACTCGACTCGCGAGCCATGAAAAAGCACATTTTTTTATTTAAAAAATAATTATTTTTAATATTTATATATAAAAATAAGTATATATATATATATAAATTAATATTTATTTATTTTTAATTAAAAATAGTGGCTTGCGAGCCGGTTCGCGAGCCACGAGCCAAAAGCAAAGGCGCTTGGGTTCGAGCTCGGCTCGACTCGAGAAAGCTCGCGAGCCGGCTCGCTTGTTTACATCCCTAAGATTCACGCTCGGGATCTTAACTCTTTTGACAGATTAGAATACCCTTGGAACGAGGGTGAGGCTCATTTCGAGGGTGGCATATGTGGAGCCCTGGCTTCCACGCGCCTCACGCTAATGACGTCACGTGTTAAAACGAGGGTCAAGCGTGTTTTATCCCCATCACCTACATCGTGAGAATATTTTCAAAAGTTTTACACATTTTATTGCAAATGTCAGGAATTAGGTGTATGGCTGACTTTAGGGATAGTAAATATAAATTTTTTTTCACCCTATATTCCAGAGTTCATTATAAGTTTCTTGTCTGAAAAAACAGTCTAACCAATGAGAGGGAGAGAGACAGAGAATGGTAACTTGGACCAAACTAGTTCATGGATGTTTCCATAGAAAATTAGAATAATGGGATTCAAGGTTGTTATAGTGGAATCTGCTTGAACTCCGATCCATCATATGACCGGAAACAGAGTTGCTGCTGGAATTATTACATGTCCAACATTGATAACATGCATGGGACCTAGACTTGAAACTTCTAGACTTACTCCATCCGATCATGTTGATCAACTACAAAGTTAGAAATTTGACTAATTAATAATTACTAAAACATTTCGTCAAATAGTTTTGAGATGATTGTTCATAGCTCTCTTTCAAATTGTAATCAATACAATCCCGGGGGGAAAAAAAAAAAGAGAAAAGGAAAAAGAAATGGATCCCCCCACGAACAATATGAATCTCCTTATTATAGTACTGTGTTTATTATTATTAGAATTAATAAAAAAAAAAATTTAATTAGGATGATCGTCAGAAACAATAATCAATGCCGGAGCATATGCAAGTATACAACTGTTCATTTGTAATTTAGAACTGGGAAATGTAACAGTAACGTAACTGGAGATCCAAATTGACGGGCCAACAGGATTAATTTTATGCTTATTCTGTTTGTAAAGACTGCCATGTCATATCCTTGTTCTAATCTAATGGTTGAATACTTGACCTTGATATGCTTAGAATCCAGAAATAAGTATTTCATTCAAAATTTGAACACAAGAATTTCAATTCTTGGTTACATACCTCAGTTCGTAACTACCAAAACCACTATTATATGGGCCAATTTGTCATGTTAGATCGATTTTGTTGTTTATCAATCTGATTGGGAGAGTCGTCTTTATATTGAACCTATACAATACTCAGACTCTGGAAAAACATGGGAGTACATGTGAAACCAAAAAAGAAAAATTCTTGCTATTTATCCAAGGAATTTGTAAGCACTTAGCCCGCCATGATGCAATTATATACTATTCTTTAGGTGTGATCAAGTGAAGAAAAAAGTGAGTGTTTGAACGGTTCCACCCTGAAGCTCATGCTGATGTTCTGGTACCTAATGTTCAAATAAAAACACCAGGAAAAGCGAAGAGTATGCATATAATACTTGCATACAGATTGTAACTAATGTTTTAGTAAGCTGATGTGATCAAGGGTGACTCCAAAATTATCGGATAGTGGAGTCAAAAAAATTTAACTCATAATAAAAAATAATAATAAAAGAATAACATATTTTATTAAAATATTTATTTTATAATTATTCTATATGATTTTTTTAGTTATACTAAATAATATTTTGAAATTAAGAAAAACTACAAAATCTATATTATTTAGAGTTCTTTAATATTTACGTATTGTTAAATAGACTTTTAAATTTAAGAGGGTTAATATAATTTTTTTTCATATTTATGTGGGGTTAAAAAAATTATTAATTAAACTAACAATTTTAAAATATATAAAATATATATAATTTTTTTTTATGAGTAGGTTCAATTGATCCACTTCTCCTGAGGTAGCGTCGCTCATAGATGTGCTACAGCTATGCATCAAACACTAAAATACTTGCATAAAAAAATAAATTCAAATAGTTGGAATGCCCCAGGAAAAGCTAGCGAAGTAAGAGTATATAACTATATATGCATTATATATGCACGTGTGGACTTCTGGACTTGGTAGATCTGACACAATCCATTCCAAGACAACCTATGTATGTCTGGGTCAATCTCTAATAAAACAAATTATTGTATGCAATACACCTAATACGGATTCCATTTATGTCACAAAATCATTTTTATGCTAAATTTCTACATATATTGTTTAGTGGGGCCAAAATTGAATAGGAACAGGAACCCACCCGTCACTGAATATGATGTTGAAATAATTGTGCTCGATCCAGTGCTTATAGCCTAGGGGCACAACCATCTCAAGCCAATATAATTAGTTACTTTATATGGTGTTTTGCTGCTAAATATACAAGGAAATAAACTTGTGTCTCAATCATAAGGTATTATGTAGTGCCATGAAGTAACTCCTAAAGTTAGTAAAGTCCTCTCTACTATGATGATAATTGTGTACTCAAAAATTAAAAAATGAGATCTTTGGTTAAGCTAATATAGTCGAACTGTTAAACTATACCAATTGATAATTTTTTTATTATTTATTTAAATGACTATGTATATAGAATTTCATTACAGAATTACTTGATTCCCCTTAACCTTGGTCAAAGATAACATGGTTTTAAGAATTAAACTATGTTTTCTCTATGTCTATTGAAATCCCTAACGTGCTATTTTGCGTTGGACCGTGCGTCTTAATCGGATAAACCTTATTGACAGCGAGTCTTAACTTGCTACAGGGAAAATGTGATCAAATATGGGTTAGTACTAGGACATCAATTCAAAGCCGCCCCGCCAATATTCAAATATTTCTTTTTCCAAACAAAATTCAAAATTAATTAGGTTCTTTCTTTAATTTTCTTACATTTACTGAAATGGTATCAGCGTTCCTTTTTTTGTTCTCTTTTTGGGTGTCCTTCGTAGGAAGCTTCAATGCTGTCTGAACCTCGATATTCTGCTACAACTCCGACTATATATACAGCCATCCACCATCACTCAAACACATCCTCGCAATTCAATATATAGTCTTCTTCCTAGCTTCAGTGATACATAAAGTTCCATAACTATCATTGATCATTCTTGATATTCCTTTCATTGCTTCAATGGAGAAAGTGTCGAGGAATCACGAACAGATCCTGTCGAAGATTGCGACGAACGATGGACACGGCGAAAATTCTGCTTTCTTCGACGGATGGAAAGCCTACGACAGTGATCCTTATCACCCCACTCAGAATCCCAATGGCGTTATTCAGATGGGATTAGCAGAAAATCAGGTAGAAAAGAATCTTTAATGAATTCTTTCAAATTATAACTTGTACAAATTGTTCCCACTTCCTCAAATGACTAATTCTGTTTAATTTCTATATATTTTGAGCAGCTTTCCTTTGATTTGGTTCAAGAATGGGTCCGAAGCAATCCAAACGCCTCCATTTGCACTGCAGAAGGAGCTGATGAGTTCAAGGATATCGCCATTTTCCAGGATTACCATGGCTTGCCAGAATTCAGAAACGTACTGAAAATATAACATATTGAACTATACATTTTCAAGCATGTTCATAAACTAGATATGATTATTTGTAGTTCCATGAACTAATATCTGAGATAATGAATTACTTGCAGGCTGTTGCGAGATTCATGGAAAAAGTGAGAGGAAACAAAGCCCGTTTCGACCCGGACCGGATCGTAATGAGCGGCGGTGCCACCGGAGCTCAAGAAACTTTGGCCTTCTGCTTGGCTGACCCCGGCGATGCATTATTGGTGCCGGCGCCGTATTATCCAGGGTAAATTAATTATTCTTTTTCTCTATTATTTTTTTTAAAGTTCTTGATTCGGGAATTATTATTCAATAAAATCACTCGATGGAATCATGGTGTGATTTGTTTGTAATAATATACTCTATAATGAATTAAAGAATCTCAACTAGAAACTTTCGCCATGATCACAAACACCTTATAGCTAATTTCTTGACAAGACATATATGAAGCATCATTTTCAGCCAGTTGGGACTTGGGTCATCCTTTCTAGTGTCCCCCCAACCACTTTCAAGCATCTTAATTTCTTATTAATAATAATAATATTAAATAACCCAAATTATTGTTTCGGACAATTCCTTAAAAATCCTCAATTGTAAACTGAATTTCCTTTTCACTCCCCAGTTTTGAAAAAGTTCTTGTTCACTCCCCAATTGAAAAACAAAATTTCTTTTCACTCCCCAAGGTTGTATAATAATTCAGGAATTGCGTATAAAAACCCCGGAATCTCGTATATACTAGATTCCGGGGTTTTTATACGCAATTCCCTAAAAAATGTACGTAATTCCTAAAGACAATGTACGAACATGTACTATTTGTGGGGACCTAAAAGGAATTTTGTTTTTCAATTGGGGATTGAATGAGAACTTTTTCAAAACTGGGGACCTAAAAGGAATTTTTTCAACTTTTTGGTACTATTCAAAGATTTTCCCTTGTTGTTTTATTTGTCTTTTTGCAATAAATACACAAAACCCGCTGTATAACAATCAGTTAAATGAGAATGATCATTACTAATTGAGTGTAAAACAAAGAAAAGTGCATGCATTGCATGGTTCCTTCACACATGCAACAACTTAAGAATAATAATCCAACATTCACTCAAATTTTATTTTATTTTCTGTACTATTATTCAAACAATTATTAAATTTTCCCTTATTCTTCAGAAACGACCGGGATCTGACGTGGCGAACCGGAATACAACTTCTTCCAGTAATCTGTGAAAGCTCCAATGATTTCAAGATCACGCGTGAAGCTCTCGAAACAGCATATGCCAAAGCTCAAGAGAAAAACATCAAAGTGAAAGGCTTGCTCCTCAACAATCCTTCAAACCCGTTAGGCACGGTGATCGACAAGCAAACCCTAACCGATTGTTTAAACTTCACAAACTCCAAGAACATCCACTTAATCTGCGACGAAATCTACTCCGCCACCGTCTTCAGCCAACCCCATTTCACCAGCATAGCTGAAATCCTCGCAGAAAACCCCGGAAACAACTACAATACCGATTTGATCCACATCGTCTACAGCCTCTCCAAAGATCTCGGCTTCCCGGGCTTCAGAGTCGGCATAATCTACTCCTACAACGACTCCGTCACCAACTGCGCTCGAAAAATGTCGAGCTTCGGACTTGTCTCGACACAAACTCAGCATCTGATAGCAAAGATGCTATCAGATGAAGCCTTCGTGGACGAGTTCCTCGCGGAGAGCTCCAAGAGGCTTGCCGCGAGGCACACGGCCTTATCGAAGGGCCTGGCTCAGGTCGGCATCGGGAGTTTAAAAGGCAATTCGGGTCTCTTCTGCTGGATGGATTTGAGGAAATTGCTGAAAAGCCCCACATTTGAAGCGGAATTGGATTTGTGGCGCGTGATCATCAATGATGTTAGGATTAATGTTTCCCCCGGAGCTTCGTTCCACTGCTCGGAGCCGGGGTGGTTCCGCGTTTGCTTCGCGAATATGGACAATGACATGATGACGGTGGCCTTGAGCAGGATTCATAAGTTTGTGATGCAGCAGATCAAGGCTTCCGATCAGGCCACCTCTGCGGCGAGTGGGAGGAAGCAGTGTAGGAGGAGCAAGCTGGAGATCAGCTTATCGTTTAGGAGATTGGATGAGATCATGATGATGTCGCCTCACTCGCCTTTGTCCTCGCCCCTCGTTCGAGCGAGGACTTGAAACTGAGAACAAAAATGTGGGTAATCGGAGTACATATTTCAGTTTTGTGTTACATCTCTATTTCAATCTTTTTATGCAAGAAAGTGTATTGGTAATCAAAATGAGAGATATAATACAAACTTGTAACAGAATACCGATCCAAGAAACTTGTGTGGTGTGATATGTAGAATAAGAGGAAGATGATGATGCATAAGTATTCTTCCTCGTGAGTGCTAAGTTTGGGAGAATAGGGTTTTAACAAATTAGTTTATTATTAGTTAATAAAATTAAGCTTTTTTTTTTTTTTGGTGTGTCTTGTTTTGGGTATCAGTTTTTTTTGTCCATACGACACATGGAAATATGTGGCGAATGGGGTTTGATCAGGATATGTTGTAGTTCATCTGTTCATGCTGTACAATAGTAATTTCCTTCTTTTTATATACATTTTTTGTATTTTCCTTTTCGAAGGAATAAATATTGTCGTAAGGTGTGACCCAATTGTTTGAAATACAAAAATTTGTAGTAATAATAATAATAATAATAATAATAATAATTTCGATGTGATTTAGCCTAAAATATATGACTATATATATTATAGTGCAAATCTGCAATTAAAGGCATTTGACCAGGGCGACACACGAGTTTTTCAATTTTATTGCTGTCAAAAGTCAAATATCTTGGTGGGGCCAGAAAAGGCCCTTGGAGCTTTTGACAAAAGTCAAATATCTCGGGTGGATGTGCGATCGCTTTGCGGGACTCGTTAAACCGGAAGCTGTGGCAGTGGCGCGTGCTTTGGAGTTGGCTACTGGTGGTGGGTGGCCTCATATCTTGGTGGAAAGTGACTGCTTGAATGTTGTTAACAAGTTTTTGGCTATTGAAGAAGACTGTTGTGTGTTGGGGAATATCATTCAAGATGCAAAGTTGTTATCTTCATTTTTTTTGAGTTGTAACTTTCGGTTTGTTCGTCGTGATGCCAACATGGTGGCTCACTTGTTAGTTAGGAATGCGGCTTTGACCTGCGTTAGTGACTCTGTAGTGCCATCTTTCCTTTTCGATTCTATTATGTTGGATTGTAATGCCCTCCGATTGGTTTCCCCTTTCCGAGGGCACCTAATCTCGAAAAAAGGGGAAAAAAGAAAAATTTTGATGAGAAATTAAGATCATTCTTACTTTGACCAATTTAAGTCAAGATTTTAACCTTTGATTTGTCAATTAATCCAAGGCTATGAAAGGTCCAACTTTTAATGTGCTTATTTCCAATCTTTGCGATTGAAATTTGAATCTTGACCGGTTTGACTTATAATATTTTTGGAGGATACTTAATCTTTTATTTTTTATTTTTTTAATATTGTCTTGCTTCCGATTATATTTATATCGTACTATTTATCATTTCTAATATTGTTGCATACATTATCAATTATAATTTTGAAATAATATAATAGTTCGCCATCAAGTGCATTTAGAAATATATGGAAAAACAGCTGTCTGTTAGAGTGTTAGTTATAAACTTAGAATTTTGTGTAGAGAAAGTATGCCCACTTTTACGAGAGGAAGTATTAAATTTAGACATGTCCCTGAAGAAATTTCAAATTGTAATTCTCTTTAATCAAGTTAAAATTTCTGTAGCAAGTAATAATTTTATGCCAACAATTGATCGTAACTGCGCAATGAGTTTCTCTCTAACTGCTCCTCTTTTCCTTTATTCACCGATTCAATTCCTCTCTTTTTTTCTTTTTACCTGTCTTATTTACGGGGAGTTTTGGTTGATTTATCCTAATTCATCCATGCCGGTGAATATAGACTCCGAGCATGTCATGGTTTGGACCTTTGGGATGTCCCCAACAACACCACATGTGTGTGCTCAATTAAAATGAAAATTTTAATTTAATAATAATTACGTCACGAGAATATATATAAATATATATATAAAATAAAGTTTTTTGCTTATATATTTTAAGTTTTAAAATTTATTATTATTATTAAAATGAAAAAGAAAAAAAAAAAAAAAAAAAGAAGAGAGAGGAGATCCGAAAGTAAAAAAAGGAATTAAATTAAATAATAAATACTACACCAAATTAATATTCGACACAAAAAATAGTTATTCTAATTAGAATCTCACGTCTCACCTGCTTTATAGCCTTTATTGAATAGTGGAAGTTTACCATTGTTCTGGTCGAGACTTCTGGAAATCAAAGTGGCACAGAAACTCTTTTAGGGCCTTAAGAGTTTTGGGCCCTTACTGATGGGCTTCACAGTTCAGATTTCAGACCAGTCCATAATAGGGCTGTCTAGGGCTGTCAATGGATCGGATTTTGATCTGAATCCGCTCCGAGTTCGATCCGAATTTTAGTATATTCGTCTGATAAAAATATTCGATGGATCATATCCGATTGTAAATATTCGTTATCCGAAATAAATGGAGCGAATATGGATTTAAGGAATCCGATCCGTTAAGAATCCGAATCCGATATTATATATAATATTTAATTAAATAAATTATTTACTAGTACATAATATTAAGTAAAATGATTAAAATTAAAATTTTCACATATTTATCATTTTAAACAATAATAAAATTTAATTTTTTTACTCTAAAAGTATATATTTTCTTTTATTAATAAGTTTAAATTAATTTATTTTAAATAAATATAAACAAAACTATCAAATAATTCATTAAATAATAATTATTTATTAAATATTATGTAATTATATTTATTTTTTATATCAAATTTGTTATTTAAAAAAATAAAATTTATTACTAGTCGGGTCGGATCTTTTATCGGATCGGATTCGGCCCGATTATATATGGATTCAAAAACAATGAATCCGAATCCTATTGGATTAGGATTCGGATTCGGATCCGATATTCGGATTCTCTTATCGGATTCGGATCCGGAATCTCTTGATCCGATCCGAATCCGGTCTGAATCCGATTCGAAGTTTAGCATATTCGTCCGATAAAAATGTCCGATGGAACATATCCGATTATAAATATTCGTTATCCGAAATAAATGGAGCGAATATGGAATTAACGAATCCGATCCGTTTAGAATCCGAATCGGATTATATATATAATATTTAATTAAAATAAATTATTTATTAGTACATAATATTAAGTGACTAAAATGATAATTTTCACATAATTATCACTTTAAACAACAATAAAATTTGAATTATTTACTCTAAAAGTATATATTTTCCTTTATTAATAAGTTTAAATTAACTTATTTTAAATAAATATAAATAAAATCATCAAATAATCCATTAAATAATGATTATTTATTAATATTATGTAATTATATTTATTCTTTATGTTAAATTTGTTAAATAAAAAAATTAAATTTTATTGCTAATCGGGTCGGATCTTTAATCGGATATAATCCGATCCGATTATGCATGGATTCAAAATAAATGAATCCGAATCCTATAGGATTCGGATTCGGATCCGGTTGTCGGATCCTCTTGTCGGATTCGGATTCGGAATCCCCTGATCCAGCCCGAATCCGACCCGTTGACAGCCCTAGTCCATAAGGCATCAACATTCAACTACATGGGCTAAACTCTTGGTACGGTAAAATTGGCTTTTGTATTGTCGAAAAGTGGGAACGGAAAGATGAAAGTAAAATATACCACTATATTTAACGTTATTTTATTTATTTTGTGAACAGGAGATGGGGCACTGTCCCCTTTTTTTAGCTCGCCTCAACGGCCGATCCGGACGAAAGATATTGTCAGATAAGGAGTTTGGCTGGGGCAACATATCTGTTAAAATATAATATAGATATGTCCTAAGATGAGTTCAATGAGAACGTGTAAATACGGGTATGATAACATAAATTTTTAAAATTATCTAATTAAAAATTAAAGTGTTCAACACACGAACCAATTTGAATAACATTATAAAATAATATTACTTGAAGTATCTTGGTGGGTTCCACCTCCAAATTCCACTTCAAGATACTTACGTGGTAATTAGGATTTATTGCACGATAAAATCATATCATAACTTAAATTGGGCATATATATAACCGTCACTCGCCTAAGAAGACATCCTAAATTCCAACAAAAATAAGAGGGTATTAAACTCACTTAGAAAGAATTACTTAATTACACATAATCTTTTAATGTGGTTTCATAAGTGTAAAGCTAATCAATATTCTATAAAAAGCCAAGAAGGTTTTCCTCTCGCAAACAGTAATTCTCTAGACCGTAAGATCAATTTTTTTATTTTCCAAATATACCTTAAGTTTTTAATGTATGAAAAGAGAATTTGAGAATTGAAAATTACATTTTATTTAAGAAACAATAACTCCCAATTTCTATGTTTCCATTTATCCGTTTTTATCTCACCATTAATAACTCCCGTTTTTCTTATTTCACGATTTTATAAGAAAAAACAATTTAAAAAGTAAGGAACTCTCAGAAAAAGCAAACAATATAATACCTCTTCCATAAAAAGAAGAAAAAGTAAATAACTGAGAAAAAAATTTGCACGAAGTTAGATTTCTGATTGTAAGATGTTTGGAGTTAGATTTCTGTACAGAGGGAGAGTGCTCTTTTTTAAAATCTTCTTCTCTCAATGATATGCAAATCCAATCCTAATCAATATCTCGGTGATGTGGCTAAACACTCTTTTTTTAATTTTAAAATAGGTAAAATCCATGGTTCTTCTCTGTTGACATCATATTTAATTGATTTATTATAAACAATTGATTATATTACAAATATTTTTTCATAGAGGGACGACGTACACTCATAACTAGTAATATAAAAAAAATTGATAAATTAATGAATAAAGTAATTTAATAATATTTAATATCAAATAAGAAATAAAGGGATAGGAGAGAGATTGTAAAAATAATAATCGGTATAAACTATAAAGTAAAAACTAACTATATATATAACAATCAGTTCTGTAGATCCAATTTTAAGAACCCAAAGATAATTATTTGATGACAATGTATAGTATATGATGAGGACTTGCTATTTGCAGCTTTTGTCCAATAAATTTTTGCATTGTTTTATCAACTGATATTTAAATTAAACATACTTTCTAATAAAAAAACTAATTAATTTAATTGCAATTTTTTTTTTTTTGTATATATCTATATAAATATATATTTATATCTTGTAGCTGAAATCATTGTAGAATAAAAAACAATTAATTAAGACAAAAAACTAAGTGTTGGTTGTGATTGGCGGACCAATTAACATAGGGAGTGACGCAAATAGCAACTTATGCTATTTGGATATAGCTCACAACCACAATGATACAAACTTTTTTTTTTTTCTTTCTTTCATATAATTCTCACATTATAAGAAATTATAATTACATAATTACCTGTTCCCAACAATATACTATATTCATTAATAATAACTTTTAAGACAAATATTTTTTAAGAGATATATTATTTTGTCACATCACTCTTGTCGGACAACTATTAGGTGAAAATTTTATATTCCCCTACATATTGTTGTATATGTGTTCATGAATTTAGATAATATAATTAGTAAACTATAATTGAGAAAGAAAACTTAGAAGACAAATTAAGTTAATATATGCGAAAATAAATACTCAAATATTCAGGACTCGGATCTTAATTAAAATCACCATCTTAAATACCATAATAAATGATGATTCATTCCTTGTGTAACTATATATCAACACCATCTTGAATGTTTGCACAATATATTGAGCCCCTTCATTAATTTCTATTCCTCTTTTTATTGTTCATTGCTCACCTACGTGATTCATGGCCAAGCAAAGGATCCTATTTGGATTATACTAGCTATTAAAATTCGTTCGCTTTATCCCATAGAGTTTTAATATATAGTAGTACGGGTCATTAACTATTTAAGGATTGTATATTTAATTATTTAATCTCATATTATAATAAGTCTAGTATAAATTTTTTATATAGACAAACAATTGATTCAAGTGCAAAAGAGTTTGAGTTGACTAGAGCAAGATTTTAAGTTCAAATCTTATGGATATAAAAGAAACTACCTAGGGAGAGATTCTTGTGAAAAAGGCCTTGTATTTTATTAATAAAGTTTAGTATTATATTTGTTGGCAGTATTTTTTTTATTACTGATATTTGTAAAAAATTTGACAATCACCAGTATAATTTATTTCTTCGGAAAAGAGATTAATACCAAACTGTAAACGGAAAAATGAATAGAGAAATGAGTATTAACATAATTTCTTGGGAAAAGAGATTAATACCAAGCTGTAAATGGAAAAATGAATAGAGAAATGAGTATTAACGTAAATTGCAGAAAAAGTGAAAGGAAGATAGAAATAATAATGAGATATAATAAATGTGAAAGTTGTTGGTAATCTTCAATCTTCTGCATAATTATCTTCGGCGTACAATGGAATCTTCAAAGATAAAATCTCTAGACTAGAACAGAATAAAGAAAGTGCTACAGAATAATTGAAAAAACAATGGAAAATAGCTGCTAATATTTCTCTGTAGAATGACTGCTAGGGTTTTCTGTGAGATAACTCAAATGACGATATTCAATGAATCCGCTTCCTTCTCTCTCTCATGCCCTTTTTACTCTCTTCAAAAAATCAGTTACCACTCCTTCCAAAATTCTAGGCATGTGGGCATGCACTTTAGCACGTTCTCTCTTCCCGACTTCTTCTCCCCCACTTCTCTCAACCCCCTTCTCTTTCCTTAATTCTTCTATTTAATTAATTCAAATAATGTGGAAAATATGACCCACATCATCACTCCCCCCTACTCTTACAGTCAAACAGTGTGGACGACTGTGAGAGTAGTGAAATCTTGAAGAACAACTCTGGATATTGGGCGTCTTGAAATAGTTGATCTTTCTTCTCGGGTAGGGTGATTGCCTCATTAAAAACCTCACTCAGGAAAACTATGTGGGACAAAACACTCATGAGTAAAAAGAGTACAACCATTGTGTCCCGTACGCAAGATTTACTTGAGGTTCTGCTTCTTGTAGTTGGCTCAACATTCTGCTTCTTGATATCTTCCTGACTTTCTGCTTAGCTTGTTGCTCCTTCCAGCTTGTTGCTCCTTCCAACTTGATTGACTTTCAGCTTAACTGATTTTCGCATGCTCCTTTCTACTCGCGTGATCCTTCTGCTTTTCTTTTCCGCCTGCTCCGCTACACTATCCATGCATGTTACAACTCTGCCTTTATTTTCTTTATGCCACACAATCTTTTCCAGTAGAATTTCTCATCAAAACTTCAAAATATCTGAAAATATGGTTCTTTCTCCAGAATTTGGCTAGAATATGATATCTGCAAAATATTTCTCACCATGTATTATATTTCAAGATACGATCATCTGTCAACTTCTGCACGTAAGCACCCAATATTCTCATATCAACTTATCACGGAGACCATGTTGATTTTCAATACCCATGGAATAATTTTAAGCAAACCCAAAACCGTAAAGATAACTACTATAAATTATTAAAATTCTCCCCGTGAGCCAATCACGATAAATTTCCAGAGGGTTCTTAGATATCTCCAAATATAACCTAGCTTAAAATTATCATAGAGACTTTAATAATTTCATAAAAGGACAGATAAATTAAAGAGAAGGATGAGATGTCACCGGGATTTTGAGGAGTTTTAATCGTATAGTGTTCGGCTTCCTTGGGTTTATTTCAAAAGAGATCTTCTCTCCCCTTTTTCCTTGGCAAGACACGAGCAGCTGGATAGCCGCCCCTCCCTCTCTTCAGGTAAGAAAACAGAGATTTTTATCTCCTTCTTTGTCGGCTTTCTGCGCCCATGGCAGCCGCCGCCACCACATTGTCCACGAACTTCCCTTCCTCTTCCATTTTTTTTTTCTTTTCGATTTTTTGGTAGAGGGGGTCTGATGTCCCCTCCTCTTTCACAGATCTGAGCTTGCGCCGTTGTTGAGAGCAACCCCGCCGAGACTCAGCCGCCGTTCCGCAGCTGTGCAGGTAAAGTCTCCGTCTCTCCACCCTTCTTTCCTACTTTTTTCTTCTTCTTTTTCGAATTATCCAAGAAATCAGTGCGTAACTCCCTTAGAGTTGCGCATTTTCTTACGATTTTGTGTAGTGCCGCCGTTGTTCAACCCTAGAGCCACCGTTTACCGTCGCCCGCCGTCGTAGCTTCGCCTGAAAAGGTAAAGGTGTGTAGATTGAGGCCATCCTCCTTTTCCTCTTTTTTCTTTTTTTGAAATATTCCTTGTTTTTGGTTTGCTAAAGAGAGTCTTTTTGTTCGCAGATCTGGAGCAGAAGCCGACTCGTCGTTGTCTATTTCGATCGCTATCACCTCCGTTGAAGAGAAGTGCTTTTCCGGTAATAATGTTGGAATTTCTGGTATTTTGGGATGCATTGAACTCGCTGTTAGTTGCTGGGTGTGCCTTTTGTTGGGAAAAAGTTGAATTTTTGTACTCCTGCTACTTTGATGACAGGTTGGTGCGTGGCTCCTGATCGAAGTGATGGGATTTGCGTGCGTCTGATATGCTTCCATCTTCGTGAGGATGAAGATTGCTGCTTTCTCTTGTAATTGTGTTCACTTGTATTTGCTTTTGAGTATTGCACTGGGTTGCTGCTTTCTTGTAATACAGAAATCTTGAGCTTATCTCTTTGTAATAAAACATACTTGAAGTTGTCCTTTTGTATTGCGAATTTTGCTAAACCATCATTTGATTTTTTGTCGAAGATAATATTGTCCACTTTTTTCTGTTGCTATGATTGGGATTATCTTCAATTTTTTCTTTTTAGCTTGTTGCTTTGTACTCTGCTTGTGGCTTTTTCTTCTGGTATTCTTCAAGGAGTCCCTGTGCTAAGGATTGGCAGCGGGTTGAGATCAACAACTCGGTAGCAGGATGTTGAGATCAGCCACTCAGCAGCAGGGGGTTAAGATCAGCAACTCAGCAGCAGGAGGTTGAGATCAGCAACTCAGCAGTAGGGGGTTGAGATCAGCAACATGAACTGCCTCCTGCTGAGCTTCTTGTGAAACTTCCAGCTGATATCCGAATGTACCCTCTAGGTGGAGGCTTTCACGTTCAGCAGCAAGTATTGCGGCCAGGTTGGGCAGCTGCAGGGATAAAACTGGACAGCTGTAAGTAGAAGGTTCAACTCCCCCCTGCTGGTACTTTTTCAGCTAGCACTCCTTTTCGTCTGTCGGAGCAGCTAATTTTCCAGCAAAGTCAGCAACGCAAGGGAGGTTTAAGCTCCTTTGAATTTCCTGAACCTACAATTACGTTTATTTCTGAATTTAGTTTACTAAGCTAAGCTCAGTTCCTTTGAGCTGCACGTTGAATTTTTGTTTTCGTTCATTTCCATCGAGCGTTCATGAATGTCTTGCACACTTGATCTTTCAACACATGTTTTTCATATTGTAAGGGTATCCGGTTCGATGCAGTCTTTGTTTATTCTTTTCGATTTCTGTTTCAGTGGCTAGCAGGAGGTGGGCAGCTTAAGGAGGCAGTTCTGGTGCAATATCTGTAAGAGCAGTCTCCTTGGGCTGCCTGCTCTCTCCTGTTCAGCTGAAGGTTAACCCTTCCTGCTAGCAGCTTTGGGGACTTTCTCTCTGGTCCCTTATAACATCCGCCAGCTTATGAGGGTGTCGTTTTCATAGTAAAAGACTTCCAGATCCCGCTTTGCAGAGGGCGTTCTCTCTGGTCCTAGCATCAACTGTTTTCTTCTATCTAGGTGGTCAATGTAACGCCCCAATCTTTCAATTATGCAATATGTGACTTAATGTGAAATAATTGCCAATTATGACTTAATTGTTTAATTACTTAATTGTCCTTAATTGAGCACTTCATAAGCTTTGAGGACCTAATTGCATGAAATAGTCTTGGACTTAATTGATCATTTTCCATGAGTGTGAACTTAATTGCATGACTTATGTTTTGGAGGGATTAAATTGCAAAGTGTGCTTAGTTATATAATATCTAGTATGTATCTCTTCCATGAGCTCATTTCATTCTAGCATTACACTCCTTGCTTCCTTTCTTTTACCGATTCAAAAACCCCAAGAAGAAGAAGAGGAGTTCATCATTTCAAGCTTGGATTTGAGAGGAAATTGCATACTTTGAAGCATAAGCATCATCACAACATCATCTATTTTCCTTCTTCCCATTCATTCAAGGTATTGAGCTTAGTTGGGGAGAATTCTTGCATATATACGAGAATTAGGTTTATGGTTTGAGCTTGCCTAAATGTGTTTTAGTTGATGAAAGCATGATTATATGATCATAGCTTGCATTTGATGTACATATTAAGAAGTTTATAAGCTTGGAGCATGAGTTCATGTATGGGTTTGATCTTGATGATTAAGCATGGATTTAATTGTTTATTGGTGTTATTATTGAACTATAAGTATGTTAGCATGTTTATTTCATGATTTGTATGCATTTGGAGATTGTTATGTGATCAATTGTGGTTTATTTCGTGCTTCCCCTGCATAACTGCTCTGTTTTTCTCTTCTGCGTACGTGATACGGGCGTGTCACGTCTTCCTCTTTCAGCGTGACACGGGGGTGCGTGTTGGTCTGATTTTTCTGTACCGTGACACGGAGGTGTCACGGATTGCTTTGTTTTGGTGACACGGGCGTGTCACCTTCTGTTCGCATGCATTTTGCCGCTGTACTGTGACACGGGGGTGTCACGGCTTAGTGTATATTTGTGACACGGGCGTGTCACACTCTGTTTTCATGCATATTTTGGTTGCATGCTACTGTACGTGTCATTATATGCTTAAATATGATCATGACATTTGATAATTGACTATTCTTGTTATTGCACGTCATGTTACGCCGTCCGTCCTAATTGGTTCATTTGAGTCGTGTCTTATGTACACTTATCTTTGTTGCACAGACCAGCACACCAGTGACGCGGAGTGGACTTCTTAGACCGTGTCTTTCTCTTTTTGTGTCGGTACAGGTGAGGTTTAATTTCTAGATATATAGGACCATTACAACCCTATGTGATGTTTTAAGCCAAAAGGTATCTATATATCTATAGTTTTCCAAACTCTATTGATTTCAACTGATTTACTGAATTGTACTATATTGATTGATCGTGTTTTGGGCGAGTATATTGTACCGTGCACTGTGGGCCCGGGAGTGAGTGTTTGAGCCAACCGTGTATGCATGGGCTGACGGGTGACTCTTACACTCCTCTCAACCGTGGGGATGAGCCCTGAATCCACCAGGAGGTTTGGTGGAGGAAGGAGTTCCGTGCGTGGGAGTCATGTTCCCGATGTACACCGTGTTTACCGTGGATGGATCGGGCCTTGCAAACCTACCATCATTGGAGGAAGAAGGAGTCATTGAAACTGCTACGTGTGCACTGTAATTGATTGTGTGATCACTTAATTAATTAATTAAAAGTATCGTGATTGTACACTGTCGGAGTAAGGTTGGAGAATTGCCCTCACTCGCCGGGCCACTGACTGATTGATTGATTGAAACTGATTAATTGTTAAATCTGATAGTTGTAATCTCGGGCGAGCTCTATGTTGTGATCTTTTTAGCTGGAGCTGGCAGGTATCCATCCTCCTTCCTTTCCCTTCACCTTTCAGCTGTCGACTCATCCTTTCAGGCTTCTGCTTCCTCGGAATTAATATACTTTTCCGCTCTGGTCAGGAGGTCATCCCAGCTGGTAGGCCGCTTCTTAGCCAACGAAGTAAAGAATGCTCCCTTCCTAAGGCCTTCCTGGAAGGCACTAGCACGCACTTCCACAGTAGCAGAAGGAACTTCCAGTGCTTCTTTAGTGAATCTGTTGATGTAACTCCTCAAAGACTCCCCTACCTTCTGCTTTATTGCGAAAAGGGCATTAAGCGTCTTCTGATAGCCTTTGCTGCTAGCAAACTGGTGTAAGAGCAGTGAGGAGAACTGATAGAAGGAATGTATGGATCCAGGCTCGAACTGCCGGGCCCATTCTTGGGCATTATCCGAACACTCTACATTTCACTCCTTCGGTGTACTGATACAGAAGGGCTAAGTTGTCGAACCGATCCAAGTGTTTTTGGGGGTTCGTTGTGCCATTGTACTCCGGCAGCCCTGATGTCTTGCAACCTGGCAGGAGTTCGTCAGCTAGGATCCTTTGGCTGAAAGGTTCGTCCCTCCTGGTCACTCGGGCAGGTCCTGCTCTCATTTGCCTCTTCATATCTTCCAGCCTCTGCTGTAACCTGGCAGCCTAGTCGGGCTGCTCAGGGAAGCCTGGTTCTCTTCTTCCTGTCTGGTAGTCCATAGCTGGTGGTGGCGCCATTGCCTGCCATGCAGCTCTGCCCGCTGCCCAATTTTCGATCCCGCCAGTTCCCTGAAGCACCAGGGGGTCCCTTACTGGAGGTAAGCCTTCTCCAGCTGAAGGGGGTATTATTCTTCCAATTGTTGGTTCTGCAACATACGGCGGTGGGGTTGTTCCACACCCCTGAGCTGGTGGGTCGTCCCGATGCACCGCTGCAGCGGCCACAGCTGCATTAATCCATTGTTGGAATTCTCCGGCTGTAAGACGAATGGAGACATCTGGTTGTAGAAGGCTACTTCCCGATTCACCAGATCCGTTAGGTGCTCTCTTAGCATGAAACTGTATGGTAGCAGGGCTGCTTCCTGAAGACACCCTCCAGGTACGTCAGTCACCCTGGTAGTCTATTGGGAATTGAAGGTTGTTGGGAATAGTGCCCTGAAAATTCAATTTGTTGAATTAATTAAACTGAATTTACAACAAGTTATGAGTATTTCACATATTAATAATTAATGACGTGTTTCATAGGAAAAGACTTTGAATACCGAAATCACGTGTCATTAAAGTTCTAGTCGGTAAGATAAGAATATGTTCTTATCAAGACTATAACGTGGTTATATAAGATGATTAGTCTTTCGTCATAGGGAATGGTGATTCCAATTACAACACGTTGATGATTTTCAATAGGATTGGAAACATCGAACTGGACCACTGAGATTAGTTATTTTATACTGCTATCTAAAATGAATAAAATCTCAGGAAGCATTGTACTCTTAATCCTAATAATATTTCGGCTTTAGGCATGTAGTGTTAGTCACTGTAACATACTCGAAGTGAGGTCTCGGCAACGGGTGGCCAAAATACTTTGTACGTTCGGTGATTACATGAAATGCGCTAAAGAGTTATATTGATCGAGGAATCTGTGGCCTTGCTGGAAGGTAAAAGATATTCTTGAAATAGATTTGCAAAAGTTCGAATTAAGACTTTGGCCAAAGCACTTCGCGTGATAACGTCACCGAAGTTGTATGTTGAATGTGTTTCACATACAGAGAATTTGAACTTAAGGCGAATCAATAAATTTCAAATTAGAGATGAAAAATAAATGATAGTAGTTGCAATTTATTTTTCATGGATATCTACACGGAGGAGTAAAATGCGAAATTATTCTAGATCGAGAAATTCGTGAATAATTTAATTAATTTTAGAGTGCAACAATATTCATTTAGTGGAATTAAATATTGTTAAACGGTAATTAATTATTATCATGGGATGATAATATATTAACCCGTTTGGAGCTAAAATTAATTAGTCCTGCAGGTCCCCCTGCAAGCCCCAATTGAAAACCCAAAGAGAAAATATTAAAAGGAGAAAGAGAAATGAATTTTTCAAAATGTTTGAAAATAGATAAGGGATTTATTTTAAGAAAATAAATCAAGTTCCAAAGAGTTGGAAATGCCCGAAATTTTATTTTGGAGAAAATAAAATTTTAGATTTAAAAAAAAAAAAAATCTGACGTGGCAAGGGGATGACGTGGCAGCTGACGTGGCGTGCCACGTCAGCTGAACGGGCCCCAGAAGGCGCTGACAGAGCGCCGCGTGGCGTGCCATGTGGATGGCCGAGATTTCGCCACGTCGCAGACCACGGACGACCAAGATGCGACCGGGTCGGGTCACAAACCGGGTCGGTCAACGGGCCGGGGTACGGGTCAACGGGCCGGACCAGCGGATAGGGTTGAACCGGACCGGACACGTGGCATCACCAGGATCGGCCACGTGTCGAACCGGTTCGGGCGGACCGGGCCAAGGCCAAGAAACCCTAGGCCGCGAGTGCATGACACGCGCCGCCTTTAGGCGGCGCGTGAGGGCGCGTGAGGGGTCGGATTGCCGCGTTCTCGGCGGTGTTGGACTCGTGGTGGAGAGACCTTCGACGTGGTCACCTCGGTTTACGTGTCCAAGTGGTACACGCAAGTGGGGATGTGAAATGACCTTTTTGCCCTTACTTTTGTGCGTAAAATGACCGTTTTGCCCTCGGGTTTTTGCCTATAAATAGGCTGACCCCCTCCCTCATTTCTCATTCAACTTTGGGAGGTGGTTTTGGCTAGTTTTTAGCTTTGAAACCATATCCCTTTTTTCTCCTAGTTAATTCCGATTCGTTTTGGAATTAATTTTAATTAGGTGTTTGTATAAAACGCCTAATTTCGGGAGAATAAACCCTGAAAAGGGTGTTCTAGTTTAAAGTTTTATTTTCTCTAAGTATTTAGAGAAATACTTTCGGAGCCCACACTCCGAGGGTGTCCCTGGGGTTATTGCAGGGAAGCTCTGCCGGTTTCACGAGCAGATCAGGTATCGGGTTCTCAGGAGGTGAACTCGAGGAGCTGGAAAAATGCCGTTAGATAGCCATGTTTGCAGTACGGTAATATCTTTCAGTTATTTTATTTTAAGCATGATAAATTATGTGCTCTTAAGTGTTAATTGCATGTTAGATATTTATCTGCTTAAGTGATTTAAAATTAATTATCAATTGCATGTATATACTTGAGTAGATCCGGCTAAGTCTTCCGCTTTGTATTAAAATGTTTTAGAAATATTTTAATACTTGTATTATAATTAAAAATTTTAAAATGAGGTACCGGACCGCTACTGTTCTGGGCCCACCTCCCAGCAACTGGTATCAGAGCCGTGCTCTAGATATATACATGCATTGATATGATGCATGCGATGTATAATTTTAAATCTGATACTGTGCACGTAAATTCTGTCAAAGGAGGCTGGTTTTTAAGTGGGACTGTTGTGACCCCTCCAGTGTTTCCTGGGAATTTACGTGGAATTGTAATTTTCTGGGAATCGATTTCAATAATCTTCCTGGTTAATTACCGAATCAGTAAACATAATTTAAATTATGAGATAATTTATTTATAACATGTTTACTTTATGCCATTTATTTTAAGCATGATAATTATGTGATAATTATACCAGCATGCTTAATTGATTTAATTTATGGCATATTTATTTTGTGTCATTTAAAATTTTAAGCATGATAATTATGTGATAATTATATGAAAGCATGCTTAATTATTTTATTTTATGGCATGATCATGATAATATGAGATATTATGATATTTCAATTATGTATATTTTATTTAATGCGATTAAATAGTATTGTTTAATAAAGATAGACGCGATGCATAATTGAACTAATATTTTTCGGCCTAATTAATAAATAGTTATTAAATTGCCTTAAAATATTATTATTTGGATTTTAAATATGATTTAGTAATCCTAGTGGGAGGGTATTAATTAGATTAATTACTTCCAATAATAAGACGCCAAAAGTGATTATTAAATAATCAAAAGATAATCCACACTTTTTAAAAATTCAAGTGGGAGCGAGATGAAAAGAGTTGGATTCTCACGGCCTCCATTACCCGTCTATAGTATAGTGAATATATACTACTCCCTTCGGCGGGTATATATTCGCGGTATACAAGATTAGACTTCTACGGATAGAATGAAATACGGGGAAGTCAGCTCGACCACGCCTCCGTGGAGTGTCTTGACCTACTCGTACGGACTTCTAGGTAATGGTGCACACTTGACTAAGTAATGTATTAACCTCCCTTCGGAGCTCTGTTACATTTACTTAGAGGCCAAGGGTTGACGTGGTGGATTAACATTGTTTGGAAAGAGTTACCTAGATGACATGTTAATTAAGAATAGTTCATACTTTTCTAAGCGGTTTTCGACCTCGCCTCCGGGGAGTCAACTGTGGTTAGTTAAGTCACCATTGCGTAAATCAAAATGCTTACGTGGATTTCATTTATTGGTTGGACGCAGAAGAAAGTGAAATACATAATCATAACTTGCATTTATTTATTTATTTCAGTTTTATAATTACTATCTCTCTTAGCCCACTCCAAACTGTATGTCTATAAGGAAATAGGCTAGTAAGGGTTCAATTATGCTGACTAGGAAATAAATCTTGACATCGTGTTGAGACACGAAAGTTTACGTACTCACTGAACCTTATCCGAAAATTTCAGAAACTATAACCAGTCAGGATTAGAAAGACGCTTATTCTAAATGGATCAAGTGTGATGATCTGGCTAGTCTTATATCCTGACATCTGTCTTAAAAGTTCTTGAGCATCAGACGCATGAGATGTCCACTGATAAGAACATGTTTTGAAGACAGAATCGTACGAAGGTACGAGTCACGAGAAGGTTGTTAGTTAAAGATGTTTGAAGGATCACTGTTTCAGAATCATATTATGAATATGATAACTGATCTGAACGAGATTGAAAGCCTCTGTGCTTAAAGAGACAATCTTAACAGATAGGATACGATCCTATACTCTCTGCCTAAGTCATTTGAACGTTCAAGATTATTTTAAATAAATTTTTTTAAAACCAATGAACGATCTCAATATGGCAAAAAGGGTGATATAGACTAAGGGAAAAAGTTATCTTTAACCAGACATCAATATCCACGGCCTAGAAAGCCAGTAAGTGGAAGAAAGAAAAGGAAAAGTTCCCAATCTAAGGTTCAGAAATAGAAAGTCAAATCCGACAATGGAAAAGTGTTTCTATTTCGGTGGTAACGGGTATTGGAAAAGGAAATTATCCAAAATACTTAGTCTGCCTGTTTGTTACGCCATTTAGATAAGATATGAAGATATCTTACTCGTTGAAAATATGTTTAGTTGAAAATTCACCGGACTCTTGGTGTGTGAACTTGAGACCAACTAACCATATTTGCAATTCGTTGCGAAGATTCAAACTAACCAGGAAGTTTGAAAAATGGCTAACACACAACTACTGCTCGGGGATAATACAAGTATAATTGTATTAGCAGTAAGGACAATAAAGTTGTATTTTGGCAGTAGAGTTTTTTTTTATATTATACGTGCCATATATACAGAAATCTGATTTTTGTAAGTTATTTGATAACTAGGGGTTTAACTGTTTGTTTTGAACAAAGGGTTACCGTTTAGCAAAATAAAAGGTTTATTTACTCTGGCACAATAAAAGATGGTCTTTTATACCTCAATGAAAAACCTATTTTAAGTTTAACATTAAGGAGCTTGACTTACCATCTAAGAGGAAAACTCCTACGTGGCACCTATCTATTGGTCAATTGAATCTGAATAGGATCCAAAGACTGATTGTTGAGTCTTATTGACTTGAAAACAGTATCAATCTACGAATCCTATTAAGAAAGTTAAAATGACCAAGAAGCCTTTTTGAGACAAAGGGTATTAAGCCATGAACTTGCTTGAGTTAGTTCATATGAATGTATGATATTATGAATGTTCAAGCAAGAGAAAGTTTTTGCGTACTTCATCATTCATTTGAATGATTACTCTAGATACAGATATGTTTATTTGATGAGACTTAAGTCTATATCTTTGAAGAGTTCAAGAAATATAAGACTGAAGTCAAAGAATCAAATTATAAAACATATCGAGGCACTTCGATTAGATCGAAGTAGTGATAAGTATCTATGTTCAGAGTTAAATAGAATTTCTCAATTGAGATTAGATCTCAACTATATATATGAGATACGTCTTAGCAAAGATGTATTGCAGAAAGGAGAAATAGAACTCTGATAATGATGGTAAGATTCATGAAGAGTCATGCTACCCTATGAATTTTGTTTTGGGGTCTTGCACACAAAACGACAAACCTAGTTCTATCTAAGTCAGTTCCTAAAACACTGATGGATCTGTAGCTAGGGTGAAAACCCTGTATCTCTTCGGATTTAAGATAACCTGACCCATGTGTTAAGGATGGATCCTGACAAGTTAGAACAAAGAACAAAGGTTTACTTGTTCTAAGGTTATCCTAGAAGAACGAGAGGTGGTATATTTTGTAATTTGAGAAATCACAAAAGATGTTTGTGAATATTTCAAAGATAATTACATAGATAACTACAGAGGATGGAAGCAAAGTAGTGTTAAAAGAAATAACGGTATTAGATACTGATTTCCATAAACCCGTGATGACTGAAAATGTATTGGATACATGTGATGTACCAAATACAACATGTGATGTAGAGACGTGTACACGAGAGCATCATTGTAGTGGGAGGATTGTCAGGACACCTGACAAGATACCTAAAGATTAACCCAAGTGGTTGAATCTAACGTATCTGATCCCGTCACGTGTAATGAAGCTGTGGATGATATAGACGCTGACCGTTTGGTCAATATCCATGGAATCTAAGTTAGAATCTCTGTATTCTAACAAAGTCTTGAGCTTGTAAAGGCGCCTGAAGGCATTAAACCCATTGGATAAAATTGGGTTCTACAAGACGATAAAAGGAGAAATGGACAAAAGTAGAGACTTTAAAGCAAAGCTTATGGCAAGGGATTTTACCAGAAAGAAGAAATCATTTATGAGATCTTCTCGCCTGTAACAGTGCTTAAGTCCATTATCCTCTCCATTTTATCTCATTATCGATTATGAGATTAGATAAATGGATGTAAAGACTATGTTCTTGAACGGGCAATTTCAAGAAGAAGAGATACATGGTACAACCTGAAGGCTTCACAGTCAGAAATCAGGTGCATATAATGCAAGCTTAATAGATCGATTTATAATCTTAAGCAAGCATCTAGATCATGGAGCATCAGAATTATAAGGCAATTTAGATTCTTTGGATTTGTATAATTGTCTGATGAACCATGAAGTGTACAAAATGACATCATGATAGCGTTGTAACATTTTCACTTTGTACGTAATTAAAATTCTGCTTATTGGGAATGATGCAAGAATTTTGTCAGTGGTTAAGATTCGGACGTCAAATCATTTTGACAAGAAAAGACCTATGTGAGACCAATAATATTCCAAGGATCAGACTTTTGTCGTGATTATAGGAATAAGGAGATTGGTTTATCACAAGAAGCATATATAGATAAGATGCTGGCAAGGTATAATATGACAAATTCCAAGAAAAGGTTCATTACCTTTTAGACATGGAATTTATCTATCTTGGGATCAGTGTCCTAAGACAACTGAAGAGATAGAAGACATGATTAGAGTTCCGCAGCGGAAGCTTTATGTATGTCATATTATGTCACAAGGTAGATGCTCGAAAAATTAGAAGCAAGGCCCCTCGGTTTTCTTTAGACTTAGAGGGGAGATTATTTAAGAAGTCGTTTCAAGGGCCTCCGATGAGGTGTTTAAGGCCCTCGCAAGCCAAAGAAACGCTCGAACTTATTCATAATGGGAGCTGTGGGAACCATTCAGGAGGGCGTATCCTTGCAAAGAAGGTCCTGAGGAGTGGGTTCTATTGGCCCACAGTTCTCCAAGACGCCGTTGAGTTCTCCAGGAAGTGCCCTAAGTGTCAATTCCATTCTAACCTCCCTCAGCTGCCAGCCGCTCAAATGATCCCTATCGATGTCGCATGGCCCGTTGACCAATGGGGAATTGACATCGTAGGCCCCTTGCCCATCGCGGTCGGACAGAAGAAGTTTGTCATCTTAGCTGTCGATTATTTTACCAAATGGGCCGAGGCTGAGGCCGTGGTAAAAATCACCTTCAGGGTCGTGAGGGACTTCATTTGGAAAAACATTATCTGCAGGTACGGTATACCAAGGGTGCTCATTTCGGACAACGGATCCCAACTCATAGCAACAGACAAGCGAGAATGGTGTTCAGAGTTAGGGATTGAACAGCGCTTTACCTCCGTAGGCCATCCCCAAGCCAATGGACAGGCATAAGTTACCAACAGGGTCATCCTGCAACATCTGAAAACAATGCTAGAGAGCAAAAAGAGTGAATGGGCAGAAGAATTGCAAGGGGTACTTTGGGCTTATCGCACTACTCCACGAGCGGTCACTGGAGAGACGCCTTTCGTGCTCGTATATGGGTCAGAAGCAATGATACCAGCCGAGATTGTAAATGAATCCACTCGTGTAGCCTATTTCGAGCCTCAGCTTAAAGAAGATAACAGGAGCCTGGAGTTGGACTTATTGGAGGAAAGAAGAGACCAGGCCTGGGCTAAAATACACAGATATAAAGCAACCGTGGCACAACAATACAACAAGCGTGTGCGAGAAAGAACTTTCCAACTAGGAGATCTGGTCTTGAAGAAAGTGGAGGTATCCAAGCATGTGGGAAAATTAGACCCCAACTGGGAGGGTCCGTTAAAAATACGCTCGTCCCACGTTTGGACACGTGGCAGCTCGAGAAGACGACACCTGTCCTCTTGAGATTAAGGCTATTATACACGAGCGCTCGGACCTCCAGCGTCAAGGACACGTGTCAACTCCGCTATGCGTGTAAATGACCAACCTCGCCTCTTTACGACGAGCGCGAATTCATCTTACGTGGCTAATGTTCCAATCGGTCAAGGGAGCCCTCTTCGAGCGCTACACTCCCTCAGGGAGGCTTCCACTCCAACTTATTACACAAGCCTTGGCCCTCATCCCCTAGCGGATTCCTTGGCCCCCAAGGCTCTTGGTTGGCACGAGCGTGCTCTCAAGCCCTCGTTACCAACCCCCAAAACGGCTCTCTGACACCCCGTACATGCCCGCGCACCTACCATTGTTGCCAACACCAATTTTCACCAGCTTTTGCATAAAAGATTCCTCCTAGGTTTCTCTCGCAATGCCACGTACTAAGGTAACATTTGGCCAGGATCACGCGATGCAAATGACTAAAGGGTCCCTGACCCTCAACTATAAATACGCAAGTTCATCTTCTCCACTGTAAGCAACTTCCATTACAGCAACTCTATACTTAGCATTTTCTCTCTCAGATCTTCATCTGACTTGAGCGTCGGAGAGCCAAACTGGGAATCACCCCCAGCTTGGCCTTATGACTTGTGTCTGTGTGTTTGTCCTAGCAGGTAGAACTCCCATGTTTTCCAGCGATCTTCCAGTGGTTTCCTCACTTAAACAAATTCTAAAGTGATCGGATTCTGTACCTCATATTCAGACCCATCAATGTCTTTCACTTCTCATATGATAAATTTAAGAAAAGATTTATATCGTCATATTTATTCGTATTGTGTTCGTATGACCTCATCCATACATCATAGATTCATAGGTCACTAGTCACTACCACCTTTAAAACGTGTGAGATGCTAATGTTAGTGAACTAACACACTTGTACAGTATATTAAAATTTTAAATATAAAATATTTTAATTCTTACCAAGATCTGATGAAGATGGTAATTGTTAGCTTTACGAATCATAAAGCTAAAAATATATATATATTTTTTGTTAAGAAAGTCGCATATAAATACAGTTTGCTATATGGGGTCGACGTGTAATTTGTCATATTATTATTTTTAGGGAGGAACCAAAATTTACTATGTGAGTCAAAATTTATAATATTAAATTAAAATATAAATAATATTATTTTTAAAAATAATGAAATCGTAATTTTTTTTAAATTAATGAGATAAAATCTTTAATTAGGGGATGTAAAATAAAAATTAGGAAAACAAAAATAATTTTTTTTAAAATATACAAATACAAATAAAAATAAAATTAATATCTAAGGGGATGGGGGTGGGGAAAAATCCTCACCCCCCGCCCCCTTTTCCTCCATCCCTGATTATTTTTATAATAACTAGTAAACCTGCACACTTTATATGTATGCAAAAAAATAAATAAATTATTAAATTAAAATTTTTAATATTATTATTTAATTTATAATTATTTTTAATATAATCATAAATAATAAATAAATATAATAAGATAATATCAAGTAATGGATCATGTAAAAATTATAAAATATTAACAAAAAGAAAATATAATAAAATATTAAAAAAAATAAGAGAAAATAGAATTAAAGATAAATAAATGATAAATAAATTTCCAACAAAAAAAATATATAAATAAATAAATAAATAAGATTAAAACAAAAAAGAAAAGAATTTGAGAGTCCCATAAATATAGAAGAGGTTAGGGAGAAAACAAAAAAAAAGAGTCATGTCACCAAATGAGTCTCGCTCTTAATATAATAGTAGAGTTTTTTTCTAATTTTAGTGTGTATATTTTTTTTTTTGATATTGTACTTTTGGTGTTTTTTTTTTTTTTTATATTGTAACTTTGGTGGAATAACCGTGATTCCGTTTTTCAAAAAGACCAAAGTTACAATAAAAAAAATATATATATATATATATCAAAGTTGCAATACACAAAAAAAAAAAGACATCAATGTTAGAAATTCACCTAGTAGTATAGATAATTATAGTATTATTATTAGTGAGAATTACATCTGACTACCTTGTATTTAAATTTAATTACAACGCAATCCATCATTATCGGAAAATTACATTTTAGTCCCATTGAATATATGACCAAAATTATAAAATAATCCCAAGTTTATAAAAATAACAAAACAATCCCTACAAAATACGACTTTAACAATAAATTAGGGGTATTTTTGAAATAATATAATGGAACTTAGGGATCATAAATAAATCTCAAAGTTAAAGATTAAAATATAATTTTTCGATAATGATGAATTGCGTTGTAATTAGGTCAATAGTAATTAAGATGTAATTTTATTATTAAGCTCTGCCCGTGGGACGTACGGCACAAAAATCCCACGTCATTCACGATCAACTTAATTAGAGGCAATCTTATCCAGAGAAGGCAAAATTAAAATCAATAATCGGCACAAAGCTCCAAAATTGTCTTCCTTGAGAACATTTACACACTTCTCTCGGCATTGATGTGATCGCCACACACACATAAACAATTATATGGCTTGGAATTTTAAGATTCATAGGCCATCAACCATTTGTCTAACTCCGCCATCAATAAAAATGACATTTTGTCCACATTAGTTACGCAGTTTTTAAATTTGCTGCCAATTGTAATTAAGTTGGGTTTAATTTTTCTGACACCAACAGGTATGATTCGTAATTTCAAACAATGTGCTCAACTCAAAGTGTAGAACGCATTGCAATCTAGATTGCTTAAGCAATACGTAAGATGGTACCATAGTTTTATTCGAATTATCGAGAAAGAACAACAATAAAACTCCAAAAAAGTGTCACCACGATGTACATTCTTGTTGTCTTCGTTAGTCTAAGTGATGCAAAGTTCCACCACAAATATTGTGTTAAGGTAGCGTGTCCGAATTAAAAGGGGGCACAAGTGACAAATTATTATCAATATTACCGACGGTAGTTATTATGACGACACGAAAAGGGCTGCAGCTGGTGACCTTATTCGGGACGAATATGGTGGTGGATTGTTGGATTTTCCATGAACGTAAGAAATGCTTCTATCACCACGGTGGAGCTTTTGGGTCTTTGAGTAGAGTTTTCGCTTGCGTAGGGACGTAGATTCCCTAAGATTAAGGTGGAGACTGACTCTGATTGTTGTTTCTATGATTCGAAATGGGGTGTCTCCGGATCATCTTTTGGGAAATGTAGTTATTGATTGCATTGGCTTTATGAAGCAGCCTTGGGACATCAGGTTGGTTCATACGTACCGAGACGGGAATTATTGTGCTGACAAACTCGCTAGAATAGGGCATGCTTTGTTTATGGACAGAGAAATCTCGGAAGACATGTCCAGGGAATTGGAGGTTGTGCTCAAAGGAGACGGCTAATTCTTATTCCAAAATAAAAAGCAAGTGTTTTAACAATAATAAAAGTTTATTGGAATGATAAATTAAAAAATAAAACGTGTAAAGTTCAGATGATAAATTTTTTTTTTTTTTTTTTTCCGAGAAGTAATATACTACGATCACCTAATCTAACTTTATAAACAATAATCTCTAGCACACATAAAAGGTTTGCAGGATTGATGCGAGAAAGCAAAAAGAAAGATGTCGAACTAACAAGTCTCTTATAAAACCATTTAGAAAGAGAGTGTGCCAGTGTGGTTAATTTCTCCAACTTGTTTTACCATACTTCATTGACTTGAGTAGTATATTTGAACACCACTAGTTACCATACTTCCACTTCATTGACTATTAACAGTTGAAGATTGATTTATTCTTAATTGCAAAACCACGCACGACCGTCATTTTAATTTTCTTTATGTCTTTCTCATCCAAAACATGTACGTTGATTTACTCCATTAATCAATACAAATTAAAGAACTGTCCCCCATATAATTCTAGAGTAGGATTACCTTAATTACTCTTCAAAACCATCAACGGCCAAAACAGGCTTGACCAAATTCAATATTGACATTTCTCCCCATAGAAAATTTGTTTATAGGAGAAAAATATGCAACTCAATCATATGACAAATAACATTAGTTCTCTTGATATATCAATCTGATCTAACAAAATTTTGAACTAAAATTTTTTATCAATCATACGAAATAACATTAGTTCTCTCGCTACATCAATTTGGTCGAACAAAATTTTGGGCTAAAATTATTCAAATAAGAATCAGAACTCGATCGAAAAAAAAAAAAAAAAAAGAGTAGTGTAACGAGAAAATGAAAATTGAATGTTTTTTAAACGAATGGATGAAAAGGCTATTTGGCCCTTTGGATTGTCCAAGGGAGACCAAGTCTAAGTTTTATTACAAGAAACTATTCAACTCCGATAATATTTCTAATCTCCAACCCCTCACCCTCAAAGTTGACTATTATTTACATGAAATATTTAAAAGTAGCCCCCTTTTCCTAAAACTCCTTTCTCTAGCAAACTACCCTTCATTCATATTCTAGTATTTTTCCACACACATTTCTCTACAAACATCAAATCCCCTCAATTTCTGTGAACTTTCACTACATTTGTTAAACCTCTGCAAGTCCCGATCAGGAACTTATCAACTTCATCGAGATGACGAAGGTAAAATTCCTCCTCTTTTCTTTACTTAATTCTGATTTTGTTCTGCATGTTTATATATGTATATATATCATGACTAAGCTACAATTCTCTATATATATAACTCCGATGAAATTTTCAATTATTAATTTGTCAAATAGCACATATATATTGATATTTACGAAATTTTCAATGACCCCTTGTGCAGAAAGTGGTCTTAAAATTAGATATTCATGATGACAAAGAGAAACAGAAGGCCATGAAGTCAGTTTCCAGCCTCTCAGGTACTTTATTTTAATTTTCACCTTTTCATTTTCAATTCTTGTTTATTTATATTTTAATTTCATTTTTTTCCCCCAATTTTCCTCATATTTTACAAGGGATTAATTGTTTGCAGGCATAGAGTCTCTGGCCATGGACATGAAGGAGAAGAAACTAACAGTGGTCGGTGCAGTGGATCCAGTTCAAATAGTGAGCAAATTGAGAAAAACATGGCACACTGAAATCCTAACAGTCGGGCCTGCAAAAGAGCCAGAGAAGAAGAAGGAAGATGACAAAAAAGATGATAAAAAAGATGACAACAAGAAGAAAGAAGAGGAAAAGCTTAAGAAGGAAAGTGAACAAATTGCTCACTTCCTTAATATGCAAAGGATTTATCATCCTTATTACCCACAGCAGTACTACCATGTCCACAGTGCTGAGGAGAACCCAAATTCTTGTGTTATTTCGTGAGTTCATAAAAGGGTGAAGTTTATTTTTGTTAATAGTTGATGGATTTACGAATTTTCCTGGAAAAAACCCATTTATGCTCGTGGGGCAAGGGAATGGTTTTTGTTCGTGGTTGATCAAGATGGATCTATGGATGATTGATCAATTCATGGGTCTTCTTGTAATTTTCATTTACTTTATGTAAATAAACATATGGGAATATAAATACTAAGAGGAGGTCTATATTTTTTTACGTAATTTTTACACTTTTTGTTTATGTATATCTGCATTGTGTTGATACATTTAGGCTAAATGATTTAGCCTTAGTCACCTTAGTCCTGACTATTATGATGTCATCATCGAAAAGATAGAAGAATAAATTATATATATACATAGAAGTTTAAGTGAAACCAATGGTATTGGTTTTAAATATTGATTTAGGCCAAGTTTTGAATATAGAACGTTCACGGGATTCAAAGACTACCAACAGATTCATAGGTTCGGAACGTGATAGAAGTGTTATAAAATTGTTAGTTAGTCACATGAGTTAAATTTGGCCATATGAGAACCACCTATCAGTCTATCACGGAAGCTAAATGTCACATATATAAGAATCACCTATCGTGAAAGTTACGTGTTATGTAAACGAAAAATACCCGTTGAACTTACGAGAAAAAAATACTACATATACAAGAACTACGACCTCTTAAATCCATAGGAGCTGGTTCGTCTCTTTTCTAATAGCAAGAGCCAATTACACATTACATTCGATAAATTCAAAATCTGCATTCAGATCCAGTCATCCAAGGAGTTCGTGGGTCCAAACTTGACAATGGCGTCTGATAATATTCACCGCATAATACACAAGTCCGATTATTATATATTGGGGTTGTCACTATACATGTTAAAAATATTCATGCCATATATATATATAATCATCATGAATATGTCATTAGTGAATATAGTACAGTTGATTTTGAAAAAGAACCGATAATGACACCATGAATATGTCATCAGTGACAATGGACTGAAAACGAGGTCTTAGTTAGCTATAACCATAAACCTAACTATTTATTAGGCATTTAAAATTGAAAAATAAAAATAAATAAATAAATAATAGATTGAATTGTCTCCAGAAAAGGACAACATTAGTGATTTCAGCTCAACGACTGGGATTATTATTAATATGTTGCATTATTCGGTACTGATCCGTTTGATCCGATCGATAACGGCACTAGACTGATGACGATAATTATTTAATGAAATAATTACGACTGTAATTAATATTTAATTATTTATAGTGTAATGTCTTCCAAATACATATGGACGCAAATGCATGCATATACTTTTAAAAGGAGGAAATTAGAGTCAACATCATCTGTAATTAATTAAGGAGTTCTGTTATTTTATAATCTTTTTAGTTAAATAATTAAATTATTAAAATTATGTAAGGTGTTGAAAACTTGATTCTATTGAGGTAAGCTTTGGTATATGATCGATCACTCCTGCATGCATAGCCTCTCGTAAAGTATACGAGTTTTTATTAGAAAAAAAAAAAAAAAATGAAATATATTTTTTAAAATTAGCGAAAATATAGTAACTGTTGTAATATGTTTTAATATAAATTATATCATCTAGACCTCTTATAGTTAGTTAAATTTATATTTGATTTTTTTCTATTTTAAAAACTATCTTTCATTCCTTATAATTCGCTATATTATACCTTTCTTCCGTAGATCTGATAGTGATTTAATTATTTCTTAATTAAAAAAATTATATATAATACTGATAATTGATTATCAATTTAAACTGACTCATCGACATTATTGAATCCTCAAGTTGATAGTTCTTCTGCACCACCAAAATTTTTTGAGATGATTTGTATTAAACAATCAAGAGTACCATTGGATCTTGTTAAAATTAATATAAATTACTTTTTCTTTGGTGAAATATTATAAAATTACTGCAATTATTAATAGGTGTGAATTAATTCACCATGGTAATTGATGTGGGTCATATTTTCCACATTATTTGAATTAATTAATTAAATAGAAGAATTAAGGAAAGAGAAGGGGGTTGAGAGAAGTGGGGGAGAAGAAGTCAGCAAGAGAGAACGTGCTGAAGTGCATGCCCACGTGCCTAGAATCTTGGAAGAAGTGGTAACTGATTTTTTGAAGAGAATAAAAAGGGCATGAGAGAGAGAAGGAAGCGATTCATTGAATATCGTCATTTGACTTATCTCACAGAAAATGCTAGTAGTCATTCTACAGAGAAATATTAGCAGCTATTTTCCATTGTTTTTTCAATTATTCTCTAGCAGTTTCTTTATTCTGTTCTAGTCTAGAGATTTTATCTTTGAAGATTCCATTGTACGCCGAAAATAATTATGCAGAAGATTATTGAAGATTACCAACAACTTTCACATTTATTATATCTCATTATTATTTCTATCTTCCTTTCACTTTTTCTGCAATTTACGTTAATACTCATTTTTCTATTCATTTTTCCATTTACAGCTTGGTATTAATCTCCTTTCCCAAGAAATAAATTATATTGGTGATTGTCAAATTTTTGACAAACATCATTTGGCGCCGTCTATAGGAAAGCGATTAAATCGAGCAAAAGGTGTGAGTTTTTGGGAAGTTTCCATGGCATCCAAGACTGGATCTAGCGGTGTAGCAACTTCAGTTAACCCGTCTGCTCAGACCACGACGGGTGCTGAGAAAACGGTTGGTAGTGCTTCAAATCCGCTTCTCATCGGAAGTATCCATGTGCTAATCGATGCAACCGTTGTTACGGTAACGGGAGTCACACCACTAATAGAGGAAAACGAGGACCTCCCGGAATCCAGCCTGGTGGGGGGCTCGGGAAGTGCAAGAGGTCAAAATCTGGGAAGCAAGGATGGAATCTCGCTGGTCCCTCCAGGTGCAGGAGGTTCCTTACCTGGAAGGGTTTTTCCACCTGGAAGAACTTCCCTGCCTGAAAGACTTAACCTGCTCGCTGAAACAGGCAGGCAGGAGGACTACCAGCCATCTACTGAAGAGCTGGAAGCGCTCCTAAGCCATATCTTTGCTGGGAGGTGGGCCCAGAACAGTAGCGGTCCGGTACCTCATTTTAAAATTTTTAATTATAATACAAGTATTAAAATATTTCTAAAACATTTTAATACAAAGCGGAAGACTTAGCCGGATCTACTCAAGTATATACATGCAATTGATAATTAATTTTAAATCACTTAAGCAGATAAATATCTAACATGCAATTAACACTTAAGAGCACATAATTTATCATGCTTAAAATAAAATAACTGAAAGATATTACCGTACTGCAAACATGGCTATCTAACGGCATTTTTCCAGCTCCTCGAATTCACCTCCTGAGAACCCGATACCCGATCTGCTCGTGAAACCGGCAGAGCTTCCCTGCAATAACCCCAGGGACACCCTCGGAGTGTGGGCTCCGAAAGTATTTCTCTAAATACTTAGAGAAAATAAAACTTTAAACTAGAACACCCTTTTCAGGGTTTATTCTCCCGAAATTAGGCGTTTTATACAAACACCTAATTAAAATTAATTCCAAAACGAATCGGAATTAACTAGGAGAAAAAAGGGATATGGTTTCAAAGCTAAAAACTAGCCAAAACCACCTCCCAAAGTTGAATGAGAAATGAGGGAGGGGGTCAGCCTATTTATAGGCAAAAACCCGAGGGCAAAACGGTCATTTTACGCACAAAAGTAAGGGCAAAAAGGTCATTTCACATCCCCACTTGCGTGTACCACTTGGACACGTAAACCGAGGTGACCACGTCGAAGGTCTCTCCACCACGAGTCCAACACCGCCGAGAACGCGGCAATCCGTCCCCTCACGCGCCGCCTAAAGGCGGCGCGTGTCATGCACTCGCGGCCTAGGGTTTCTTGGCCTTGGCCCGGTCCGCCCGAACCGGTTCGACACGTGGCCGATCCTGGTGATGCCACATGTCCGGTCCGGTTCAACCCTACCCGCTGGTCCGGCCCGTTGACCGACCCGGTTTGTGACCCGACCCGATCGCATCTTGGCCGTCCGTGGTCTGCGACGTGGCGAAATCTCGGCCATCCACATGGCACGCCACGCGGCGCTCTGTCAGCGCCTTCTGGGGCCCGTTCAGCTGACGTGGCACGCCACGTCAGCTGCCACGTCATCCCCTTGCCACGTCAGATTTTTTTTTTTAAAATCTAAAATTTTATTTTCTCCAAAATAAAATTTCGGGCATTTCCAACTCTTTGGAACTTGATTTATTTTCTTAAAATAAATCCCTTAGCTATTTTCAAACATTTTGAAAAATTCATTTCTCTTTCTCCTTTTAATATTTTCTCTTTGGGTTTTCAATTGGGGCTTGCAGGGGGACCTGCAGGACTAATTAATTTTAGCTCCAAACGGGTTAATATATTATCATCCCATGATAATAATTAATTACCGTTTAACAATATTTAATTCCACTAAATGAATATTGTTGCACTCTAAAATTAATTAAATTATTCACGAATTTCTCGATCTAGAATAATTTCGCATTTTACTCCTCCGTGTAGATATCCATGAAAAATAAATTGCAACTACTATCATTTATTTTTCATCTCTAATTTGAAATTTATTGATTCGCCTTAAGTTCAAATTCTCTGTATGTGAAACACATTCAACATACAACTTCGGTGACGTTATCACGCGAAGTGCTTTGGCCAAAGTCTTAATTCGAACTTTTGCAAATCTATTTCAAGAATATCTTTTACCTTCCAGCAAGGCCACAGATTCCTCGATCAATATAACTCTTTAGTGCATTTCATGTAATCACCGAACATACAAAGTATTTTGGCCACCCGTTACCGAGACCTCACTTCGAGTATGTTACAGTGACTAACACTACATGCCTAAAGCCGAAATATTATTAGGATTAAGAGTACAATGCTTCCTGAGATTTTATTCATTTTAGATAGCAGTATAAAATAACTAATCTCAGTGGTCCAGTTTGATGTTTCCAATCCTATTGAAAATCATCAACGTGTTATAATTGGAATCACCATTCCCTATGACGAAAGACTAATCATCTTATATAACCGCGTTATAGTCTTGATAAGAACATATTCTTATCTTACCGACTAGAACTTTAATGACACGTGATTTCGGTATTCAAAGTCTTTTCCTATGAAACACATTTCATATGAGAATACCACCACACGCCATTAATTATTAATATGTGAAATACTCATAACTTGTTGTAAATTCAGTTTAATTAATTCAACAAATTGAATTTTCAGGGCACTATTCCCAACAATCTCCCACTTGCCCTAAATTCAATTTGGCCACACATCTAAGTCTTATTCTTCCCACATGAGTGTCAAAACTCGTTTTGCACTCATTCGCGCCAATACTTTTAGTGAGGGAATCTATTAGACTTTTCTCCGAGCCAACAACTAGGAAATCATGAATCCAATACATCTAATTGGTTACTTCTCAAGCTACCATGTATTTGACTTTCATGGCGGTGTAAGCAATGCAAGTCTGCTTAACATCCTCCAATTAACGGTTGCTTTTTCTAGAGTAAACACGTATTCTAATGTCAAACAGCTAGAATACAAATCAGATTGTAAATCTGACTCTGTGTACTCTATTGAAATGAGCTCACCATTGTGGTAGACAAGCATATAATCTCAAGTTCTTCTCAAGTACTCTAATATATGCTTTCACTACTACCCAGTATTAGATTCTAGGGTTTGACTAATATCTGCTGACTTAGACTTATATATATAATAGACAGTTGGCCTTATACAGTGGGATAAAAGCCATCTTTAAGAAATCTGATAATGTCGTCAAGCCAGCAAGGCTCATGCGGATCAATCACAGCGACCACCTCCTCGGCGGTTCTCTCCTTGACCAAAGGTTCCTCTGTCCTAAGGAACGTGACAGAACGCTCAGAGGTACCCTCCAACGCCGAAGAAAATTTAGATAGAGCGTCAGAGCGCTCGTTTTCTGCTCGTGGGACCTGAAGAAGATGGAATTCTTTGAACTTCCCAATGATTTCCCTAGCTTTGCTCAAATACTGCACCATGGAGGTTTCTCGAGCCTCATAAGTTCTTTCAATCTGGCTCGCAATTAACTGTGAATCAACATAAGCGGTAATTCTAGAAGCTCCGTTCTGAAAAGCAATTTTCAATCCTTGTACCAGGGCTTCATATTCTGCCTCGTTATTGGTGACCTAAAAATCCAACCTGATTGCAAAGTCTAACTCAATCCCATTGGGGTCTCTAAGGGTTACCCCTGCTCCTCCCCCTTGAGAGGTTGAGGAACCATCCGGGTGTAGGACCCATAACCCCTCGTTCTCCTGAGCAGCAGGTTCTAAACCGAAGCGTTCGACCAGCAGATCCGCTACTACCTGCGCTTGTATAGCGGTTCTGGGCTCGAAACTTAAGCCAAACTGACTCCACTCAATGGCCCATTTTATCAATCTTCCCGACACGACAAAACTTGTTTCAAGTGCTGATCAGTAAGGACCGTTATTGAGTGCACTTGAAAGTAAGGCCTCAACCGCCTTGATGTATTGATGAGGGCAAACGTAAATTTCTCGATTTCCAAATACTTCTTCTCTGCCCCTTGTAATGTTTCGCTCAAATAATAGACAGGCAAGTGCTTACGTTCCCGTACAGCTATCAGTACCGCGCTCGTTGCATCAGTCGAAACGGAGAGGTACATAAATAGCCTTTCGCCTTCAACGGGTTTGGTTAGGAGTGGAGCTCTCGAAAGGTAAGCCTTCATGTCTTGCAGTGCTCTTTCACACTCCTCAGTCCAAGCAAAATTTCGTGCGTTTCTCAAAATCTTGAAGAAAGGAAGGTTTCTGTCTGCCAAGCGTGAAATGAACCTGTTCAGGGAAATGATTTTTCCCACTAGCACTTGCACTTCCCGGAGGTTTCGAGGGGAGGGGATTTCCAAAATAGCCTTGATTTTCTCAGGGTTGGCTTCAATTCCCCTCTGACTGACCATGTAGCCCAAGAACTTTCCCTCTCGTACTCCAAAAGTACACTTTGAAGGATTCAATTTCATCCCATACTGGCGCAGGATTGAGAAAGTGCACTTGAGATCCTCTAGATGTGAACCCTTACGCTCGCTCTTGACAATCATATCGTCAACGTAAACCTCCATGGATCCCCCAATTTCTTTCTCAAACATCTTATTGACAAGGCGCTGATAAGTGGCCCCAGCGTTCTTGAGCCCAAAGGGCATGACTAAGAAGCAATATACCCCTAGGTGAACAACAAATGAAGTTTTGGGGCGATCCTCTGGTGCCAAAAAGATTTGATAATACCCCTGGAAGACGTCCATCATGCTCATGAGTTCACACCCAGCGGTCGAATCCACCAATTGATCTATCCGGGGCAACGGGTACGGATCCTTGGGGCAAGCCCTGTTAAGATCAGTAAAGTCATTGCACATGCGCCATTTATTTGCGCTTTTGGGCACCAATACCACATTACACAGCCATTCTGGATATAGGATGGGCTCGATGTACTGGGCCTCCAGAAGCTTGTTAACTTCTTCCTCAATGACTCTCTTCCGAAAATCGTGTACATCCCGTTTCTTCTACTTAATGGGTTTAAACGAGGGATCTGCTGGGAGGCGGGCCCAGAACAGTAGCGGTCCGTGACCACATTTTAAATTTTTTTAATATAATACAAGTATTAAAATATTTCTAAAACATTTTAATACAATAGCGGAAGACTAGCCGGATCTACTCAAGTATATACACGCAATTGATAATAAATTTTAAATCACTTAAGCAGATAAATATCTAACATGCAATTAACACTTAAGAGCACATAATTTATCATGCTTAAAATAAAACAACTGTAAAATATTACAGTACTGCAAACGTGGCTATCTAACGGAATTTTTCCAGCTCCCGGATTCACCTCCGGAGAATCCGATACCCGATCTCCTCGTGAAACCGGCAGAGCTTCCCTGCAATAACCCGAGGGACACCCTCGGAGTGTGGGCTCCGAAAGTATTTCTCTAAATACTTAGAGAAAATAAACTTTAAACTAGAAAACCCTTTTCAGGATTTATTCTCCCGAAATTAGGCGTTTTGTACAAACACCTAATTAAAATTAATTCCAAAATCAATCGGAATTAACTAGGAGAAAAGGGATATGGTTTCAAAGCTAAGAACTAGCCAAAACCTCTCCCAAAATGTTATGAGAAATGAGGGAGGGGGTCAGCCTATTTATAGGCAAAAACCCGAGGGCAAAACGGTCATTTTAAGCATAAGTGGAAGGGTATTTTGGTCCTTTCGCACTGCCACTTGCAAAATTGACGGAATATGAGAGTACCACGTTGAAGCTCTCACGAATCCAACGCCGCCGGCCACGCGCCAATCGGAGTTGGCACGCGCCCTCACGCGCCGCCACAAGGCGGCGCGTGTGTTTCACCCGCGGCCTAGGGTTTGGGGATGACGTGGCCGATTCTCATTCGGCCACGTGTCCGGGTCCGGTCCGACCCGGAACCGGAACCCGGTCCGACCCTATCCGAGACCCGAACCGTTGACCCGATACCCTGACCTGTTGACCGGCCCGGCCCAGAACCAATCTGGGCCGTTCAAGCGCGATGACGCGGCGCGATCTTCACCCTACGCGTGGCACACCACGCGGCGCTGCGTCAGCGCCAACTGGGTCCCGCCCTGCTGATGTGGCGTGACACGTAGGTGCCACGTCAGCAAAATGCCACGTCATATTTTAAAAAAAAAATTTAAAATTTTATTTTCTCCAAAATAAAATTCCGGGCATTTCCAACTCTTTGGAACTTGATTTATTTTCTTAAAATAAATCCCTTGGCTTATTTCCAAACACTTTGAAAATTCATTTCTCTTTCTCCTTTTAATATTTTCTCTTTGGGTTTTCAATTTTGGGGCTTGCAGGGGGACCTGCAGGACTAATTAATTTTAGCTCCAAACGGATTAATATATTATCATCTCATGATAATAATTAATTACCGTTTAACAATATTTAATTCCACTAAATAAATATTGTTGAACTCTAAAATTAATTAAATTATTCACGAATTTCTCGATTTAGAATAATTTCACATTTTACTCCTCTGTGTAGATATCCATGAAAAATAAATTACAACTACTATCATTTATTTTTCATCTCCAATTTGAAATTTATTGATTTGCCTTAAATTCAAATTCTCTGTATGTGAAACACATTCAACATACAACTTCGGTGACGCATCACGCGAAGTGCTTTGGCCAAAGTCTTAATTCGAACTTTTACAAATCTATTTGAAGGATATCTTTTACCTTCCAGCAAGGCCACAAATTCCTCGATCAATATAACTCTTTAGCACATTTCATGTTGTCACCGAATCATACAAAGTATTTTAGCCACCCGTTACCGAGATCTCACTTCAAGTATGTTACAGTGACTAACACTACATGCCTAAAACCAAAATATTATCAGGATTAAGAGTACAATGCTTCCTGAGATTTTATTCATTTTAGATAGCAGTATAAAATGAATAATCTCAGTGGTCCAGTTCGATGTTTCCAATCCTATTGAAAATCATCAACGTGTTATAATTGGAATCACCATTCCCTATGACGAAAGACTAATCATCTTATATAACCACGTTATAGCCTTGATAAGAATATATTCTTATCGTAGCGACTAGAACTTTAATGACACGTGATTTCGGTATTCAAAGTCTTTTCCTATGAAACACATTTCATATAAGAATACCATCACACGCCATTAATTATTAATATATGAAATATTCACAACTCGCTGTAAATTCAATTTAATTAATTCAATAAATTGAATTTTCAGGGCACTATTCCCAACAGGATCTACATTGAGCCTGTGGACTATGACGCTCGGGTCAATCCCTGTAAGGTTAGACGCTTTCCATGCAAAAACGTCAATGTTCTCTCTGAGAAAATCAATCATCATAATCTGCGAGGGCCCAGAGAGGTTGGACCCAATCTGAATAGTTTTATCCTTGTTTCCTGGTTCTAGCTCAACAGTAAGGAATTTTTCTGATGGCTCAATCCTCACTTCTGGACGGGGAAGCTCGAGCGCCCCCTTCTTTCCTGTCAAACGTCCATTATTAAGGGGTGCACCACTCTCACGCTCGTCTCCCTCAGAGGAGGATTCTTCTACTGTCCCTGGCGGAACACTTTCGAGGGAGCCTTTGGTGTTGGGATCTTTCTTCTTGTTCTTTTTCTTGTTCAACTTGGCCCTTTTGCGCACAGGACCAGATTTGAAAAGTTTTGTCGGCCTTAGGCTTTCTGAGAGACAACATGTAGCATTCCCAGTCCTCTCGTACGTTGCATAATACTTCTCCAACGCCCTCGGGTGTGGGGAATTTGACTTTTTGGTGGTAGGTGGAGATGATATCTTTGAAATCAACGAGGGCTGGACGCCCGATTATGATGTTATAAGGAATATCAATCTCCACCACTGCATATGTAACCATGAGCGTTTTGCGCTGTGGGGCTCGGCCGAATGAAGTGGCCAGGCGAATTTGCCCTCGTGGGACGACCTCCGAACCTCCAAAGCCCATGAGGGCTGTTTTGAGAGGTTCGAACGGGATGTTGGCATTCATCTTTTGGAACGTAGTGTAGGGCAAAACATTAACAGAGCTTCCACTATCCACCAATACCCTATTTACAATGTGATTGTGGACATCTACACTAACCACCATGGGGCAGTCAGAGGTTTCACTGTCCCCATGGGGCGTTACAATATGCCCTAAGTCCCTATCGTCAAATCCTATTACATCATTCTCTTTCGAGCGTTGATCTTTTACCTCCTGAATGGCGTAGACGGATTTGGGCATTGACAAGCGTTGGTCATAACTCCGGACGTACCGTCACCGGGCAACGTTAGAATCTCCACCAGAGGAACCCCCTCCTATCATGTTGATGACCGCGAAAGGGGTATTTTCTTGCTCAGGAGCTTTCCCTTTGTTGCGGTGGCTACTCTCCGAGGGGGCCTCGCCTCCGCGGGCTTCTAGAACGCGACGGGCTCCTCCTTCTCTCTCCGGTGCGCTCGTTACAGCGTTCATCATAACGCTCCAATTGTTGGGAATAGTGCCCTGAAAATTCAATTTGTTGAATTAATTAAACTGAATTTACACAAGTTATGAGTATTTCACATATTAATAATTAATAACGTGTGATGGTATTCTTATATGAAATGTGTTTCATAGGAAAAGACTTTGAATACCGAAATCACGTGTTATTAAAGTTCTAGTCGGTAAGATAAGAATATGTTCTTATCAAGACTATAACGTGGTTATATAAGATGATTAGTCTTTCGTCATAGGGAATGGTGATTCCAATTATAACACATTGATGATTTTCAATAGGATTGGAAACATCGAACTGGACCACTGAGATTATTTATTTTATACTGCTATCTAAAATAAATAAAATCTCAGGAAGCATTGTACTCTTAATCCTGATAATATTTCGGCTTTAGGCATGTAGTGTTAGTTACTGTAACATACTCGAAGTGAGGTCTCGGTAACGGGTGGCCAAAATACTTTGTATGATTCGGTGCCAACATGAAATGTGCTAAAGAGTTATATTGATCGAGGAATCTGTAGCCTTGCTGGAAGGTAAGAGATATCCTTGAAATAGATTTGCAAAAGTTCGAATTAAGACTTTGGCCAAAGCACTTCGCGTGATAACGTCACCGAAGTTGTATGTTGAATGTGTTTCACATACAGAGAATTTGAACTTAAGGCGAATCAATAAATTTCAAATTGGAGATGAAAAATAAATGATAGTAGTTATAATTTATTTTTCATGGATATCTACACGGAGGAGTAAAATGCGAAATTATTCTAGATCGAGAAATTCGTGAATAATTTAATTAATTTTAGAGTGCAACAATATTTATTTAGTGGAATTAAATATTGTTAAACGGTAATTAATTATTGTCATGAGATGATAATATATTAATCCGTTTGGAGCTAAAATTAATTAGTCCTGCAGGTCCCCCTGCAAGCCCCAATTAAAAACCCAAAGAGAAAATATTAAAAGGAGAAAGAGAAATGAATTTTTCAAAGTATTTGAAAATAGCCAAGGGATTTATTTTAAGAAAATAAATCAATTTCCAAAGAGTTGGAAATGCCCGGAATTTTATTTTGGAGAAAATAAAATTTTAAATTTTTTAAAAAAAAAAAAAATGTTGACGTGGCAGGTGACGTGGCACTGACGTGTCACGCCACGTCAGCAAGTGGGCCCAGGTGGCGCTGACTGGGCAGCCGCGTGGCACACCACGTGTGCGACACGTGGACGGCCCAGATCGCGCCACGTCATCATGTTGACCGGGTCAACGGGTCCAGAGTCGGGTCAACGGGTCGGGTTTCCGGATAGGACCGGACCGGGTCCGGTTCCGGGTCGGACCAGACCCGGACACGTGGCAGCTCCTGAAGAGGCCACGTCACCAGAAACCCTAGCCGGCAAGTGATCACACGCGCCGCCTTGTAGCCGCGCGTGTGGGCGCGTGCGTGCTCCGATGGGCGCGTTCTCGGCGGCGTTGGACTCGTGGTGGAGAGACCTTCAACGTGGTATCCTTGGTTTTCGTGTCCAAGTTGTACACGCAAGTGGGATGTGAAATTACCATTTTACCCTTGCTTTTGAATCCAAAATGACCGAAACGCCCTCGGTTTTTCCCCTATAAATAGGGGCCTTGGGTCCTCATTTCTCATTCAACATTTGGGAGAGGTTTTGGCTAGAGAATAGCTTTGAAACCATATCCCATTTCTCCTAGTTAATTTCGATTTATTTCGGAATTAATTTTAATTAGGTGTTTATATATAAACGCCTGATTTTGGGAGAATAAACCCTGAAAAGGGTTTCCTAGTTTAAAGTTTTTTCTCTAAGTATTTAGAGAAATACTTTCGGAGCCCACGCTCCGAGGGTGTCCCTGGGGATATTGCAGGGAAGCTCTGCCGGTCTCACGAGTGGGATAGGAGCTGGAAAAATGCCGTTAGATAGCCATGTTTGCAGTACGGTAATATTTTACAGTTGTTTTATTTTAAGCATGATAAATTATGTGCTCTTAAGTGTTAATAGCATGTTAGATATTGATCTGCTTAAGTGATTTAAAATTTATTATCAATTGCATATATATACTTGAGTAGATCCGGCTAAGTCTTCCGCTTTGTATTAAAATGTTTTAGAAATATTTTAATACTTGTATTATAATAAAAATTTTAAAATGTGGTCCCCGACTGCTACTGTTGTGGGCTCGCATCCCATCACCAATATCCTGACAAATTCTTTCAAGTGGCCCCCAGCGATGAGTCTTTGAATTTCCACCTCCAACTGGCGGCATTCTTCCGTGTCGTGCCCCTTCTGCTTATGGAAAGCACAGTATTTGGTCGAGCGCCTCAGCGCCTCCGTTTCCCTCATTTTGACGGGTCTCTTGAAGAGTTTCTTGTCAGAGAGGTTATAAACCTCTGAGTTCGGCCTGGTGAGTCGGATGCGCTCGAAACGTCGAGGGGACGAGGGAGATTTCTTGCGTTCCATTTTGATAACAACTTCCCGGCCTCGCTCCTGGTGACGCTCGTGTCTCACTGGGCTGTGGTGTCGGGGCCCATTCGTCCCATACATATCTTCGAGCGCAAAGAACGGCTCGGTAACTTCCCTTAAGGCCATGAGAGTTCCTGGCCTTCTCTCAACGATGGCATCGGCAAACTTTTTGCTCACATACTGCTTGTGATCCACAGCTCGAAAGAGCACTGGGATCAAGAAATCCAAGGAAGGCCTCTCCACTTACAAGATCTCCTTATTGAAGCGGGCGAAGAACGAGCGAAGAGACTCATTCTTGCCTTGCACTATGTTGTAGAGGGCAGTGGGCGCAGTAAATGGAGCCATCAAAGAATTGAAGTGGTTGAGAAAAGCGTCGGCCAACTCCTGATATGAATGTATCGAGTGTGGCGGCAGTCGCTTGTACCATTCCTGGGCCATTCCTACTAGGGAAGCGATAAAAACTTTAGCCCAGTAGTGACTCGAATGCTCGTATAAGTGCATCAAGTGTAAGAAATGATCCAGGTGTTCCGCTGGATCAGTTGTTCCGTCGTAGCGATTAACGGAGGTGGGGATTTTGGCCATTCCTGCTTGGGCCATTAAAACTTCTTCCACGAGGGGGGAGCCCCTCGCCAGCGGATGATACTCATAAGTGCAGAAGTTTTCTTCCTGCTCCTTACGGTAGGGGACCCGTGGTTGGCGGTCTTTGTGACGAGCGTTTCTAGCGTCGGCTCGTTCATCCCTACTATGGGAGATCTGAGACCGCACTCGAGAGAGCTGTCCAACCATATCCTTTATCCCCTGCAGCTGGTCTTGCACAGCCGCGAGGAGATTAGGATTTACATCTCCTTCTTTATCCCCTTGTTTTGTGGCTCGGAAAGCCCTTTTGGAGGCATGAGAGTCCCCTTCATTTTCATTGACCCTCTCCGTAGGCTCTCTGTTCCTGCGGTCAGGGGGACGCTCGTTTTCGCCCTGGTTGGGCGTTTCTTTGGCAGGTGGTTGTGGCGGTTGTGCCCGTAGGACGGCCTGAGCCTCCCTAAGCGGATAAGTTTGCAGTCCGCCCAAAGGAGCGGCAGCTTGAGTGGCCTGCCCAGAGGGGAAGTACATGGAGTGGAATATTTCCCATGCCCCCTGGGCCGCCTGAACCTCACACTGGGCGTAAAAAGCCCTCAACTGTTGAGGAGTTAGAGGGGGTAACTCCACCCCTTCAATCTCCCTGGGGATCACCACCGGGAGCTGGATCTGGCCGGCGTGATAGAGCTGAACCGGCGACATCATGACAGTGGGGGTAAACGTGTAACCCGGCGGCGGCATCATGTAGGACTGCCCTCCCGGGTTCGCGTGGGTAGGAATCTACGGGTTCTGAGGAGGCTGAGGAAGGGTGGGGGAGAGAGGCACCCCCCACGGTGCTAAAAACTGGCGGTGCTGGTGGCGCAGGTGGTGGGATTGTAGATTCTGCAAGGGGAGTCACACCTCCGGCAGGTGGTGCTCCACCAGCGACGACGGAAGGAGGCGGTGCTTCGCCAGCCGCGACGGAGGAAACAACATTATTGGCATCGTGAGAACCTCCTCCCACAACTTCTGATCTTGTAGCTACCATGGTTAAGAAGATTCTGGGTGTTTGCTTTTCAACTAGCAGAAAAGAAGAAATGAGTTGAGAGCTGGTTTCCCACAGACGGCGCCAAAAATGATGGGTCTGAATATGGGGTACAGAGTCCGATCACTTTAGAATTTGTTTAAGTGAGGAAACCACTGGAAGATCGCTGGAAAATATGGGAGTTCTACCTGCTAGGACAAACACACAAACACAAGTTAGAAGGCCAAACTGGGGGAAATGGGGGTGATTCCCAGTTTGGCTCTCCGACGCTCAAGTCTGATGAAGATCTGAGAGAGAAAATGCTAAGTATAGAGTTGCTTACAGTGGAGAAGATGAACTTGCGTATTTATAGTTGAGGGTCAGGGACCCTTTAGCCATTTGCATAGCGTGATCCTGGCCGAATGTTGCCCTAGCACGTGGCATTGCGAGAGAAACCTAGGAGGAATCTTTTCTACAAAAGCTGGTGAAAATTGGTGTTGGCAACAATGGTAGGTGCGCGGACATGTACGGGGTGTCAGAGAGCCGTTTTGGGGGTTGGTAATGAGGGCTTGAGAGCACGCTCGTGTCAACCAAGAGCCTTGGGGGCCAAGGAATCCGCTAGGGGATGAGGGCCAAGGCTTGTGTAATAAGTTGGAGTGGAAGCCTCCCTGAGGGAGTGTAGCGCTCGAAGAGGGCTCCCTTGACCGATTGGAACGTTAGCCACGTAAGATGAATTCGTGCTCGTCGTAGAGAGGCGAGGTTGGTCATTTACACGCATAGCGGAGTTGACACGTGTCCTTGACGCTGGAGGTCCGGGCGCTCGTGTATAATAGCCTTAATCTCAAGAGGACAGGTGTCGTCTTCTCGAGCTGCCACGTGTCCAAACGTGGGACGAGCGTATTTTGACCCCATCAGACATGATGTCAAACGCAACAAAATAGTTTTATTAAAAGTGTCTCGTGCATTAGATCTGGTGAGGGCTACTTTAAATTTTTTTTTTTTCCAACTATTTTTGAGGTATCTAGAATTTATTAAGAAAAAAAATTATTATAGTGAACGTAACTATGCTGATCTAGATAAAAATAATAATAATAATTCCCACTTAGTATTTATCTTTTGTTTTAAGTCAACTATGGCGGCTGAGAGTTTGGAGAAATGTGGGATGCCATGTTACTGCCCACAGAAGATTTGACAAAGGGATTGAAATTAACATACACTAGCAACTCTGCACACTCTAATGCGTATACAGATAAAAAATTAAGATGGTAAACAAATAAAAATTAAGATTTAGTATTTTATATGTTTGAAATCAATTAATTTTATACTTTGATATTTTTTTAAAAATAATTAAAATAAAACTAAAAAGAAATCTAGAATCCAAGAAAATAACTTAAAAACGGTTGGTGTTGTATGTGAGGTGATTTCTTTTCTAAAATTTAAAAAAAAAAGAAAAGAAAAGAAATGGAGAGTCCATGATCTACGTGGGGTGGTTTTTTTTCTAAAAAAAAAAAAAAAGAAATGGAGAGTCCAAGAGACCAAACTTGGCCCTATCGCTTAATAATATAGTATAGATGATACAATATTAATTATATCGCGTTTTTACACCGTAAAAATACTGTACATGTTATAAAAATTTATCTATAAATAGTGGCTCGTTTCGTTTCATTCATTACGTAGAATTTATTCAACACTTGTAAGGCATATTTTGAAAATTCGATATAATTTCTACACAGAGTGTTTAGAATCTCTCAAATATTCTTATCTTATTTTGTACATTTATTATTCAAGTTTCATCACATCTTCAACATTGTTTTAGTCATTTTTGGACGAGAAGAGGTCCAAACTCCAAACAGTTACCTTTTCAAATACATATGGTTAGGGCTGTCAATGGATCGGATTTTAATCCGAATCCGGTCCGAATCCGATCCGAATTTTAGCATATTCGTCCGATAAAAATGTCCGATGGATCATATCCGATTATAAATATTCGTTATCCGAAATAAATGGAGCGAATATGGAATTAACGAATCCGATCCGTTTAGAATCCGAATCCGATTATATATATAATATTTAATTAAAATAAATTATTTACTAGTACATAATATTAAGTAAAATGACTAAAATTATAATTTTCACATAATTATCACTTTAAACAACAATAAAATTTGAATTATTTACTCTAAAAGTATATATTTTCCTTTATTAATAAGTTTAAATTAACTTATTTTAAATAAATATAAATAAAATCATCAAATAATCCATTAAATAATTATTATATATTAATATTATGTAATTATATTTATTCTTTATATTAAATTTGTTAAATAAAAAAATTAAATTTTATTACTAATCGGGTCGGATCTTTAATCGGATATAATCCGATCCGATTGTACATGGATTCAAAATAAATGAATCCGAATCCTATAGGATTCGGATTCGGATCCGGTTGTCGGATCCTCTTGTCGGATTCGGATCCGGAATCCCCTGATCCGGCCCGAATCCGACCCGTTGACAGCCCTACATATGGTCCTCAACTGTAAATGGGCTTTCAGGGAGTCTAGGCCCATGACCATGTGTTAAATTTTGGACTCGAAGTTTTTTGTCAACAATGATGGACATGGAAAATTGGAAATGAAATCAATGTTTTCAAAACCGGACCGGAGGACGAACCGGTGGCCTTACTAGTTATCGATCGGATCCGTTCGACCGATTCAACCACCGGTCGAACCGGTATGACGTCATAAATAAATAATTATTTTTTATTAATTTTATATGTATATATTATTATATATATTATATTACTCTTAGGTAAAAATAGATTACAATTTTATTTAAAAAAAAGACAAATAAGAAAAGTAATAAATATATAATATTAATATAATAAATATTTTTCTTAACATAAAATATTAAATAGAAAAGGATATGAATATATATATATATATATATATATATATATATATATATATATATATACACTACAAAAGGATATGAAAATATATATATATATATATATACACACACACTACAAATATACATATATATTCTAAAATAATCATTAGCCACTACCTAACCCTAAGGCCGCGTTTACTTTTCCGTTGAACGCATGTTTATGGGCTTTAACATGGCTTGTCATTTGTTTACTTTAAATGGAGGCCAGCCCGTGTCAATTGGGCCAGCCCGTATAATTGGCATGACAAGTCATGATATTTGAACACGCCAAATTTGCGTGTTTAATTGCAGCCCAAATTAACATGAGATGGAATATTACTATTCTGTCCAATTTCACCCGTTAATTACAACCATTTGCCATTGAGAATAGTGATAACTGCTTTCATCGTGTTTGTTGGCGGCGAGTGAAGGTATGTTTCTATGAAATTTGATTCAGGATGAAACTTGAATTTATTCATGCCTTTCTTGGGGATATTTTGTAATCGGTTGCGGTATGTGAAATCTGATTTGGCAATGGAGTGGCCGGAGCTAGAGTGGTGGCTCATTGCGGTTTGCCCAGATCTGATTTGGCGAGGAAAGTGAGAGAAGATGGGGCTGGAAGGGGGTAAAAAAACAGAGGATGGTGGTCGGGCGTTGGAGGCGGCGACCGACTGAAGTGGTAAGACGTCGGAGGTGGTGGTGGCGAGGCTCTTTCCCCTTTTTCTCAGATCTGGGGCGAGGGGAAGGAGAGAAAGAAGACGAAGATGTTGCTGACTGAAGAGAGCAAAGAGACGGAAAGAGAGAGAGAGTGCGGCGGCGCTCTGACCGGAGTAGGCCATTATTCCTATTCTTTTTACCATTTTCCGTCAGCAGCCACTGGAAGGCCCTATTTACCACCTTCCGTCGGCCGATTCATGGTTTTTGGCTCTCGTTGTCCTTGTAATTTCATAGAAATAATTGTTGGAATAGATCAATTTGGTGTTGTGAATCATTCACCACCTCTCTGGAAATTATTTAATTGAACTCCACTTATTCATCTTGTTGGGTTACATAATGATGATTAAATTATTATTATTATTTTTTTTTCATTTTTTTCATAGGTTTTGCAGTCTACTTATTCAGATAATGTGCAACCTCAAACACCAGGGGAAAGAATTAGGGCTCCGAAAAAGGAGGCGGTACAAAGATTGGACACAATTTTGGGGGCTATAAGTGTAATTTTCCTTTAATCTAGCAATATCCTTCGTTGAAAGTAAACACCAAACTTAAAAATAACCCATCAAACATGAAGCGCGAATAAAAAAAGTAAACATCAGACTAATACCTAAACATGACATGCAATATCACAACATGTATTATCACACCTAAAAAAGTAAACGCGGCCTAAGGAACTACATCTCTTTCCCACATTTTTCTTCCACGCAGCCGTCATCCTAATTCTTAAATCACAACCCAATTGCATCTTCTTCCTCAGTTTCCAAATCCCACGCAGACAAAGCAACTAAGTGAAGATCAGTTAGTGTATTAATCAATCCAAAATTTTTAATTCTCTCGTACCCAAAGCAAAAAAAGAGAGAAGATAATTGAGGAATCATCAAAACCAAGATTCATGCGGAATTTCAGGTAGGTGAAAGAGGGAGGAAGAAGATTTTTAACTGAGAGTGCAGACAAAAAAAATGTTGGATGAAAATAGTTTCAGCGAACCGGCGGTCCGGTCCGGTTTTCAGGGCCAAAACCGCCGGTTAACCGGCCTGTTTTTCCGGCCCTGAACTGGTCCGGACCTCGCCGGTTTTAAGACCCCAACCGGACCGGACAAGGCACCGGTCAAACCGGCCGGTCCGGTCCGGTTTTAAAAACATTGAATGAAATCAAACAAAATAATATATAAGCAGACAAGAAGGGTTGATCCAACAATTAATGAAGTTATTATCAAGACAATGATTGGGGGTTCGAATTTTATTCGTGATGTGTTAAAAATATAATAATAATATAAGAGAAAAAATGAAAAGTAGAAAAAAAATAAAATTGCCTCATCACAAAAAATAATTTAATAGCTGCCTGAATAAAAAAAAATGTATTGTACTCTGAAGAATGAATCCATCAACTATTTGAATCAATTCCTCTTGGCATATTAAATATTTATGTTAGATGTTATGTGGGATAATTTTTATATAAAAACTTTAAAAAAATTTATATTATTATATTGTCACAACAACATTTGAGTATCATTTTACACTTACAGATTTGAATCATAGACTTATTAACTATTGATGACATTATATTGCAAATCTTTCGATCGCGAAGTAAAAAAAACCAACTTTCTGTTTTAATTAATTTTCTTGTAATTTGTTTACCAATGATATTTTACTTGTCGGATTATTTGTGTACATCGAATATCAAATATGAGTTTTGTTGGAACATGGTATTCGGAAAAAATATTAACTGTATTCATTGTTGGATGCATGTTACATTGCTCAAAGAGAAGACCTATATATCTTACGACATAGACAAAGGATCCCTATAAATCAGGCTAAAATCAATTAGGGAAAACATAAGGAACGTCAATTATGCCGTTTATACAGGATCTTCAACACTCCCCCTCAAGTTAAGTGATCGATTCGCCAATCCTTAACTTGCTTAATACTGTCTGGAAGACTTGACCCGTGACAGGTTTTGTCAGAATGTCTGCCAACTGATCTTCGGATCTCACGAATGGAATTGTGATGGTACCATTCTCCAGTTTTTCTTTGATGAAATGTCGATCCACCTCCACATGCTTGGTCCGATCATGCTGGACAGGATTCTCTGAGATGCTGATAGCAGCTCTATTGTCGCACTTCAGAGAACTTGGTCCTACGGGAGTCATGCCAATTTCAGTCATTAACTTTCTCAGCCAGATTATCTCCGTCACACCTTTCGCAATGCCCCTAAACTCAGCTTCAGCACTTGACAGAGCCACAACTTTCTGTTTCTTGCTCCTCCAGGTTACCACATTTCCTCCAACCAATGTAAAAAACCCCGAGGTAGACCTCCTGTCGTTGGGATTCCCGGCCCAATCTGCATCAGTATATCCTTCTATGTCAAGATGACCATGCCTGCCAAACATAACCCCAGTTCCACTGGTCCCTTTTAGGTATCGAATGATACGGACCACGGCTTCCATATGTTCTTTCTGCGGTCTGTGCATGAACTGACTAACAATCCCCACAGCATAAGCAATGTCAGGCCTCGTGTGGGATAAATAGATAAGCTTACCAACTAAGCGTTGGTACCTTTCCTTTTCAGCTGGTTCCCCACTTTCTTCTATCTTCAGCTTGTGATTCATCTGAATTGGCGTCTCAATTGGCTTGCAGTCAAGCATGCCAGTTTCAGCTAACAGGTTGAGGACATACTTTTTTTGTGAAATAAAGATGCCTCTCTTTGACCGAAGAACCTCAATCCCCAGGAAGTATTTCAATCCTCCAAGATCTTTCATCTCGAACTCCTTGAAGAGATTCTCCCTAAGCTGGTTTATTTCCTCCGTATCACTCCCGGTAATGATCATGTCGTCAACATAGATGATCAGGCATGTGATCAACTCTCCTCGTTGTTTTATAAATAGGGTATGATCCGAGTTACTCTGAGTGTACCCATAACGATGCATCGCCAATGTGAATCTACCGAACCACGCCCGCGGTGATTGTTTCAGCCCATATAATGCCTTGCGAAGTTTACAAACTTCTCCTTCCCTGAAGTCCCCTGTAAAGCCCGGAGGAGGTTCCATATATACCTCTTCTGACAGGTCCCCATGTAGGAAGGCGTTTTTCACATCGAACTGATGTAGTGGCCAATCCTTATTTGTAGCAACTGATAGCAACACTCGTATTGTGTCTAATTTCGCCACTGGAGAGAAAGTTTCGGAGTAATCAATTCCGTACGTTTGAGTGTATCCCTTTGCCACTAGCCGAGCTTTGTATCTTTCTACTGTGCCGTCTGCCTTGTGTTTTATCGTAAACACCCATCTGCAACCGACTGGTTTTTTCCCTTTAGGTAATTTGCACGTCTCCCAAGTCCCACTCTTTACTAGGGCATCCATTTCGGTCCTCATCGCCTTTTCCCACTCTGTACTTTGTCTGGCTTCTTGCACATTCCTTGGCATTTCTTCCTTGTAGAGATTCGCAAGGAAGGTTTTTGCGGTATCTGACATGCTTCCCTTGACCATGTTTCCCATAGGATATCTGGCAGCACGGGAAGTATGATCGGGAGAGTATTTATGGGGAGGCACCCCTCTATTGCTTCGCTCCGGAAGAGTGTACCTGTTACTCACTGTTTCATTCTCAGATACAGAGTCAGCAGCACTTGTGGTATCCTCAAGAATAGTGTTATCATCAAGAACAGTGTGAATAACAGGAGGAGGGTTCGAAAGGATAGTTACCTCGTTTTGGACATCATTCGGAGGAGGATCACTGGGCGTTGATGCAGCAATGGTACTGAGATCTTCGCTGATATCGGGATAACTTAGCCAGTACAGAGACTCACCACTGTTCTCCCCCTGATCACTGGACTGGGTATGGAAGAAGTACTCAGTTTCTACAAATTCACAATCCATGGTGACATAGACACGTTTGCTGGTTGGATTGTAACAGCGATACCCTTTTTGATGGGGAGCATAACCCACAAACACACATTTCACAGCACACGGATCAAACTTTGTTCTGTCAGACTTCGGGATATGTACGAACACTGAGCATCCAAAGATCCGAGGTGGTAGGGTAAGATGAGGAGGTATGTTGGTTTGTGTTTCGAGGATGGAGAGTGGTGTTTTATGATCAAGGGCTCGAGTGGGCAATCGATTGGTTAGGTAGGTTGCAGTGGCTACAGCCTCGGGCCAGAAGTGATTTGGAACCCTGGATTCAGTTAAGATGGCTCGGGTTATCTCTAGTATAGTACGATTCTTTCTTTCAGAGACCCCATTTTGTTGTGGGGTGTTCGGGCAGCTGGTTTGGTGAATAAGGCCATTGTCCTTGAAGAACCTGTGCATTTCTTGATTAACAAATTCTCTCCCATTATCAGACCGGAGTATCTTAACTTTGTGATTATACTGAGTATTCACCATGTTGAAGAACGCCACAAACGTACCATAAACTTCGGACTTATGACGAAGAAAGTACACCCATGTCATGCGAGAGAAGTCATCAATAAATGACACAAAGTAACGATACTGATTTTGATTTGTAACGGGGGCTGGACCCCAAACATCCGAATGCACAAGTGAAAACACAGAATCAACTCTTGTATTATTGGGTTTAAAGGAAGCCCTGTGGCTTTTAGCAGTAAGACATGTCTGACAAGGCAAGTTCACAGTCTGATTATTTTTGAACAAAGCAGGAAACAAAACCTTCAGATACCCAAGAGAGGGGTGGCCAAGACGCCAATGCCATAGCCAAATCTGTGTATTTGCTGCCCCGGTGGAGAGAAGTGCCTTTGACGATTTCCCCAATTCATCCACAAAATATAACCCATCTCTCTCAGTACCACGCCCAATGATCTCCTTCGTATGAATGTCCTGTATTAAGCAAAAACGAGGATAAATTAGAACCACACAATTCAGCTCTTTTGTTATATGACTCAGTGAAAGTAATTTGCAGGATAGTGAAGGAACATAGAGACAATTTTTCAGCTGCAATTTTGGTGAGATGTGAACAGAGCCCGCTTTTTCAACTGTTACCAAATCCCCATTGGCGGTCTGAATATGGGAAGTGTCCGGGTTTATGGGGTCAATAATATCATTTAAATCAAAAGTCATCGAATCTGTAGCCCCGCAATCAAGTATCCACTGTGAAATTTTGTTGGGCTTAATTTGGGTGAAAAAGCCACAACCATTTAAAGTTTGGGGACCATTTTGCAGATACTCGGAATTATTGGGCAGTTGAAGAATTTTTGAGGTACTTAAATAAGAAAACCTAGGGTTTGGGCCACTACCCCCAAACCCAATACCTCGATTGCCGCTGCTCACTTCTTCTTCTCCATTTCTGCCAGAGCTGCTGGCGGGATTTGCCCGGCCGATCGCTGTCGCAGTTGATACCGCTGCCCCGGAGTCTCCTCCGATGACTCCGGCAGCGGTTCCCCTTGTTCCTCCCATTGCACCATCAGTAGTGGCGAGGTTCGACCCCCTGTTGCCCCCCTTTGCTCCGGTGCCTGTGTTGGTTTTCCGATGACCACACACGAGTATCGACCGGTCCTCGCGCGGTGACGATCGGTGGCCAACGTCTTCACGGCGTACGGAGCCTTCTGAGCGCACGCCGTTCAGACTCCCTTTCTCTCTTTTTGCAATTAATCCGGACCCAATCTCAGGTCTGTCTCTGTCGCCGGTTGCTGGCTTCACAATACGCAGATGGGCAGCTTCTCTCCGAAGCGTGGCATATGCGGTTTCAACCGATGGCTTCACTTCTTGTTTTAACAGATCATTCCGGATCCCAATCGACGGATTATCCGGGTTGATCATGGTTGGTTGGGTAATTGGAGGTATGAGTTCTTGATTTTCTTTGGTTGGGATCGACATCCTGGTTTTGGCTGATTAGGTTTGAGAATGGGTATGGGACGATGATGATATCAAATCTAAGTTCCTAGGATTTCAACCTGGCTCTGATACCATGTTGGAACATGGTATTCGGAAAAAATATTAACTGTATTCATTGTTGGATGCATGTTACATTGCTCAAAGAGAAGACCTATATATCTTACGACATAGACAAAGGATCTCTATAAATCAGGCTAAAATCAATTAGGGAAAACATAAGGAAAGTCAACTATGCCGTTTATACAGGATCTTCAACAAGTTTGAATATTCCATACGAGTGTTCTAATAATTTAACAAAATGACTCTGTTTATGACCACAGTTTATCTGGCGCGTTATTATATCCTTTGTCCTTATAGTCGCATGTGGACTATACAGGTCCCGAAACATGGGGAACCCTTGGGACTCTCTTTGCAATCCGTTTGGATCATTGTTATTCTAATAAATTTTTATTATATATCGTCATTAAATATTTGTATTGCAACACCAAAATTAAAAAAAAATCAATGTTTATATTTGTAACATATTGTTATTTAATTTTTTTTAATGGTTTTGGTGAAAATATAATTGAGGTGTATATTTTATGAACATATATATTATTATATTTTTTTAACTAAGACTAATAAAAAAATTAAATGACAGCATGTCATGAATACAAATATCAAATGGCGATATGCAACAAATGTTGAGATGATAAATTACAAAAAGGTGTAAAATTGGACTGACAAAAAATCTTTTCCATCAAAATATTATCACTGGGGAGATTATGAGGGAAAGTAAGAAATTCCTAAAGAATTCTCTAAGCATCTAAGTAAGATAATATTAAAAATTTCAAGTTATATATATGTTATCAAATTTTCAATAAGCATTTTTAGATGATATCAATGTGGAAGTTTGTATTCTTTTAAATTGAATTCGATTTCTATCCTTATATATTTGTGCGATAATGATTTTTTCTTATTTGGTTCATTGACAATCAAAACATTATGTTATAAAACTCAATCTTTAAAAATATAATTTTTTTTTATTTTTTATAATTAAGCTAAATCTTGAGGGAGTCTTCAGAATATTTTTAAATTTATTAGGAATTCTCTGGAAATTTATTATAATTATTTGTAAAATTAAAAACTATATAATTTATTATAGCTACTGGACAATTATATATATACACCTATTAATGCTTATTATCTGATAAAATCTAAACCATGTTGTACGAAGTCGGATATTAAAATCCCCAATTTTGCTGCATGCAGTCGGCTAATCTATTGTTTTGACATTTCTTCGGTGAGATGCACGAAGAGGGTGAAGATAGCGATGAACATAGCCTCTGTTTTCATTTATGCATATTCCTCTGGTTATATGTCATATGTGTAGTATTCTTACTAATTGGGCTAAATCCTATCAATATGTAGTTGTCATAAGAAAGAAGATGGAAACTAATCAATGTCTTACTAATTGGGCTAAATCATATCGATATGTAGTTGTCATAGAAGATGGAAACTGATCAAGGTTTCTATTGGGATTTGAAGGGACACAGGATTATAATATTTATTGGTGGAATTTTAAGACACAACTGAAGAACATTTCAAAGAGTATTTTGGAACTTAAATATTTTTGGCTAATTACAAATGAACTCTTTAACTTTGCTTACAACTATTTTTTGCTAATTACAAATGATAAAAGACTAGTCCTATTTATATTTACAATTTTTTTTGTTAATTAAAAATGATAAAAGACTAGTTCTATTTATACTACTCTACGGAGCATTCTAGATACATAGTAAATTAATTGAAAGATGATTTGATATAATTTTAGATTTCTAAAATAATTTTAAATTAATTGAAAGATGATTTGATATAATTTTAGATTTCTAAAATAATTTTATAGATAATTCTAGACTCTAATAGCATACATAATATGGTAGAAACAACTAGTACGTAGTGTAGAGACATTTTGATAGACATATATAAATTTAGATTTTTCTAGACATATAAATCCAAAAAATCAACTTTATTTCTAACAAAACTGTAAGTTGGTTGGATCACAAGCCATTCATAATGCGGCATTTTCCTAAAATGACAATAGTTGATTCCTGAAGCCACTGCACGAAAGTTCCTTAATGCAGCCCGAGCTAGTTAAATTGCTTATAAAGTTTCTATTCTTGAAAATGAGGCAGCATTGTTGAGTTTAATTTGAGGAAAATTCTAATCCAAATCCGACTCAGTCGAATCCAACTAATTAAAAGGATAAGTGTCTTAGACTTGCTATTTCATTTGTCACTCTCCCTAAATTTTCCACTAACCACACGACAAACGTAGAACACTCATCCCCTCATTACACCGACCAGTTTGATCGAACCAAACTCGAGTTAGAATTATCCCCAGACTTTCATAAGTTCTTTACCGTAATGGGAGGAAATCTTCTTTCCTTGTTCCACATCGTTAATCATTCACATTTTCCAAAAGGAAGTAAAGAGAGCAGTTCCAAGAGACGTAAAAGAGAGTTGTCCCAAGGGACGACCCAACACTTGAAAAACAGAAACAGTTGCAACAATATTCAGAGTTCTTCTGTTTAATGTTTTTTCTAGGTATTTCAGATGCATTTATGGTAGATATGGGTAATTTGAGGAAGTCCTAGAACCAGGTCGTCACTACTTGCCTTGGTGTCTTGGAACTTGGAAGTCAGCTTGGTAGTGATAATATTTTGGTAATTTGATCGTAAATTATGGTTTTTTTTGAACAAATTTATGATGCAGATACTAATTAAAGAATGTAATAGTTGGCCTTCAGGACAATGTATTTGTGATCATGTTTGTTGTTAGAGAACCATGCTTGTGATTATTTTGTTATTTCAATAGACAATTTTAATATGTATTTTTTTTTCACGTAAAAATAGATGATTTTTGCTTAATCATGTGATTTAATCACTATTATATATTTAATTATATTTATATTTTCGGATTTGTAGTTTGATATATAGTTATAATTCAATTTATGAATACATATTTTACTGCATAATTATTTAAACATAAATTTGACGGAATAAGATAAGATTTCGATAGAAAATTTCTTGGATTTTCCTTGGAAATTGGTTTTCTACAAAGAAAAAATTTGAGGGACTTTAGAGGGAAGTATAAGAAGAAAAATTGTGAGGGGACTTCAGATGGAAATATAAGGAAAAGAAAAGTTGACATTGTCCCTCCGAATTCATAGGGAATAACATTATAGATGAAATTCTAAGGGAATTTTGAGGCAAATACTTGTATAAAAAAGGATACAATATTGAGAATTCTTTCTTAAAAAATTCCATAAATATGTATTTTTGAGGATAATTCCTCAAAAATTATTCTCCGAATTCCTACAAGACTTTTTCTGATGAGTCGATACCCATTGAAATTTCGTCAAAATATGATATTTTCCAAGAGAATTCTTTGAAATTTCCTCAAATTTCTTTTAGAGTATGCCTATTTTCTTGTAGTTATATTTGGATAGGGGTGTGCACTCAATACAAACCGAACCGACCCAATCAAAATTTTTGTAAACCGAAATTTCAATATGTTGAAATAACATATCGGATATCGAATCAAAATATTTAGAATCATGACTGTTTACCTACTATCTTGTCATTTATACTTTGTAAGAATTACAATTTACAACCAAATTATAACGTCTTATTTGAACATTAATTTTCCATTCCATAAAGCCTAATAGCAATATTGTATAAACTTTGTGAGATCATCATAACGAAGCTATCAATAGAAATTTGAAACCAAAAAATAAGGCGAAAATAACTTCACCAATGAGGTCCAAACTCTATATTACATTTCTTATTTTACAATTCAACTCCAAAAAAATAAAAAAGTCCACATTAATGTAAATTTCCATTTTCTTTTCCTTTTCCTTTTCCACCACAAAAAATAATTAAAAAACAAAGCCATATGAAAATGCTGCGCAAATTGCATTTCAATTTGCAACTTGTGTAGACATTTTACTGATATGTTCAAAAGCATCAAGAATCTCCGCTCTACTCCTCACAATCCTATGGAAAACTTCTCTTAGCTGTTGCTCCAGTGGGCCCAATCCCTCCTCCATTCTCCGGCATATCTCCTCCAGCTCTGCCACCAGCGCCGCCAGCTCCGCCGCCTTCTCCTCCTCCAACGGAAACACAAAACAATCCGCAAACTCCACTATGGAATGCGCCACTTTTTCCGTTCTCTGTATCTCCTCCAACAATCCCGCCGTCCCTTTCTTCTCCTTCTTCTTCCAATCCTCCCAAATTTTCTCATGAAGCCCAATTATTGGTTGGGCCCACCCCAAATTCTTTGGAATTTGAAAATGAGCCGAAAGCCCATTTCTCTCCTGACAAGGAATCGCCGCTACTAAAGCCCACATCACAAACACTATAACCGTATTCATCGTGTAAACTGGTAGTGGCAGTCCGGTGGCCTCGGCGCCACGTGGCGCGATGAGATTGGATGACATGTTCTGAATCTGCTTTGCGGCGGACCAAGATTTGGCCACGGATAACGACAGAGAGCGGAAGTTTCCGACGACGCGGTGGTCTTTGTTGCTCGCGGCGGAGGGGGCTCCGCCGCCTCCCACGCGGCGGGAGAAGGAGCGCGTCCTCTCCGTCCACCGCCCGTGGGAATTGGTGTTGACGTTCTCCTTGTCGTCGGAGACCACCACCGACGTCAACAAGGTGGAGAGCGCCTTCCGGGCGCGGCGGACCTGGCCTTCTCCGATGGGGTGGTGATTCAACGCCGTGACGGCGATCTGCGCGAGCTTCTGCCAGTGGCGGAGGAGGTCGAGGCCGTGGGTGACGGCGTTGCAGACGTCGAGGGCCTTGACGGACCGCTCGAGGAGGTCGGGGATGAGGCGATCGAGAGGGGGTTTGGAGAAGTGCGAGGGATCGCGGCCGGAGACTAGGACGGCTTTGAATTCGGCTTCGCAGCAGAGGAATGTGTCAAGGAGGTTGCGGAACCAGGAGATGGAGAGCAACGGGGGCTCCGGCGGCTGAGGAGGGTTGTTGTTGTTCGGCTCCTGTGCGGCGGAGGGGGAATCCGTGACGGCGGTGATGGCGGCGAGCTCGGAGAAGCGGTCGGAGACGTTTTTCTGGAAGATTTCGAGGTCTAGGAGTTCTTGGTCGTTGTTGTTGTCGGAGTTGGTGACTTGGCTCCGGCGGATGCTTATGCGGTTGAGGAAGGAGCTCTGATTATCGGTTGCCGGCATTTTTTGTGTCGAATTTTCTTACTTGTTAATCTTTTTGGATAAAATATTTGTTGTTTTGTTGTTATGGGAGATGAAGAAGAGGAATAGGAAGAATCGGTTAATATATTGGGTGGAATGGTCGACGGTTGAGCTTTGTTGGGAGCATGACCGTTTTATCTATTCTTTGTGTCTCAGATTCCGAGACTTAGGTTTGTCATATATTGCCCTTAATATTTCCTTACAATTTCAGTCACCACTTAAATCTATAATTGGGATGGGATGAATACGGGTTTGGATCTCCCCTATTTGTTTTACCTTTTATTTTAATTATGTATATATTTCATGTATATTGAGTATTGACAGACTCTTAAATTAATAGAGAAAAATAATTTTGATAGCTTATCAATACACTCGGTATGTGTGGTTAAGTGAAATAAAAGACAAAATTCGTAATCCAATAGAAAATTCAAAACTGAATACATAGTTAAAAGTTCTATACATTTAAAAACAATAGATGTCTTATAAATTAGTTCATAGTGAAATGGGTAGTTATTATTATTATTATTATCACTACTAGTATTAGCATTTGTACTGCCGCTCAAATTTAAGGGCGAGGTCCACGGATTTAACTGTATTACACATTTACACCAAAGAATACAGTTAACCTATCAATACTAACCATGTTCCTAAAATCTTGAATATAAGCATTCTGATTAATCTAATATAGGATCGAATCACTAATCTACACCAATTAGCCGTAATAAATTAAGGTTGGTTGAATTAGAGTATTGACTCAAAATTTCCTCAAAATATATATTAATTAATGATTCAATAAATGGACATTAACTTAGAAAAAACTGCTAATTTGTAAAAAATTAATGGCATAGAGTTGCCATTTAAATATAATAATATTTTGAGTCATATATGAAGATATTTTGTTGGCTCATTTGCACATGGCCAGAAATCTTCTAATCTCAAAAAAAGAAGTATAGGATGACAACAATTGGGGCGTCGAACGCGTTATGTTCATCACATTCCATTACCATTCTTGATTCTTATTTCGGACAATGCCAAAAATTTGGTTAGAGACAATTCATAGGCAATTTGACCCAGTCGTCTACAGCCCTGGCACCATGCTTCCACATCCATTTTTGCTATGGTCCTGAATTAATAATTAATTATCCGGAAAATATTTGAATTGTTATCGTTAATTTACTACGATTTGGAAGTGAGGCATGCAAGGCATGTCCATGCCCGAACAATTATTGCCTTAGCAGTGTCATAAAATAGCGAGATATGTGTACAAATTCATATATATTAGTGTTTGATCTAATATTGGAATACAAACTAGAGTTTTATGTTAAGAAGTTGAGGACATGATCCGGATTGATAAAGAGTCAAAAAAATCTTGCGTTATAAATTATCATTCAAAGGATTTTGTATTATCAATTTTTTATTCGTAAAATTCTGATATCTTTGGGTGCGTCTCACGTGCTAAATTTGTGAATCTAATACTATTTTTCATCGTGAAACATCGATTATACGCTAATTCTCTAATGTTGTGAAATGTTAATTATACGCTGATTTTGAACTTGAAGGGCCTCGATTTGCATTTTGAATGTGATGACATAAAGGTACTTAAGTTTTATGTTGGATTAATATTTGACAACATGAAAACTTAATTTATTAAACGAAAAAGAGGTATATAGTTCACATTGAAAAATGATGTTAAATTCGCAAATTTAGCGAGTAAAATGCATCCAAACGATGCTGGGATTTTTACGAGCAAACATGTTAGGATTTTACGAGCAAACAATTAATAAAACAAAATAATAATTTATAGCACAGGATTTATTCGCCTCATTTTTACTCACATTGGGGGTTTGGGTAAAAACACTCCATATTATTATCTTTAGATAAATACTATATAAAGTGAAGAAACCTACTGGATATTTACTAATTATGAAGCATATACAAAATCTAAATAGAATTATATTTATTTGCAATATATAATTGACCCATTATTTAATCATAAAGTTTATAATGTCTACCATCTTTTCTGGCTTATAGAGGATATTAATGCAACCCCCCGCCCCACCCAATAATAATAATAATATAAAAAACTTCTCAATAAGACAAGTGAGTCTAATTTATTTGTAATTTTCCTAGTAATCTTGGAATTTGTTTGGTACAATTAATTTGGAATATTAACGAAATTACGAATTATACATATCTTTTGCAATTTTATTTCAATGCTCTATTATGCCCATCTCATTCCCTGCGTACGCGTAGACATTAAAATTTGTACGCGTTGCCCATCTATACTAATAATATTGCTTATAAAGAGACACCTAAAAACAAACAAAACAAAACAAATTAAAATAAAGAGCATCCCATCTAATTTGTTGGAAACCAAGAATAGAGATTCTAAAACTACTTTAATTTAGTGAAAATCTCCGAAAATATTAGTCATGGAAGCACCTTTTGTTAAAGAATTGATTTTAAAAAGTTGCTTTTAATTATTGGTTTTAGAAATTGATAGACGTTTAGAACCGAAAGTTTTTGAGTGATTTCCGGGGACCCTTAATAATGGGGCTTCGTATATCTCTCTGACTCTCTCATCTTTTGCTATATGAAATATTTTCCATCACTTTCAGAAAGAGGAATTATTTTTATGAATCCTTAAGTGTCTATAAAATATTGGCGAACTTAATTAATTCGGATGATAACGTGACTACAACACATACGTTGGAGGGATAATTCTTGACGAGCATGACCATTCATAGTTTTGATTATTTGTGCAACCGGGGTTATGCTAGGTAATTGAAATTTAAGATTGATTTCCGACTGACATGAGAACGGAGATATAAAAAGTTTATTGTGGAGATGGATTCGAACACCTATTGTTTGACTCATTAAATTTTCGAATTTGATGATCATCTTCTCAGAAATAATATAATGAATCGTAAAAAGTTATTAAATATGTGTGGGTGAGCACGATCACTCGCACTAGGGAAAAAAATGGATGTGAAGATGAATAACACACACTTAGGGAGACCTAAGTTTTTGACTCACTCGATAATGGTGTAGAGCTTTTATTTGAAAATGACCTTGTTAATTTATGTTAGTTGAGACTTTGGAGCAAGCAGTCTTGTAAAAATATAATTGTCAAAGTGGCGGTAAATATGTTTTTGCCTTCCAGTTTTTGGATGTTATTTGAATCTCAATTTCGTCAGTTAAAACTTTTATAATCTACAAAATCTCAGTTTTATACATCTACATTTTGTGTTTCATGTGAGTTAACGTATAAGATGAAAAATAATCGTTTTCTCAAAAAAAAAAAAAAAAACAAATTAATTTATAAATTTAATAGCAAAAGGATTTATTTATATTTGAATAGATTTCTTATTTCGAGTTTTACATATGCAATATATATTAACAATTTTATAACATAAGAACACTAATTCCTATCTACTTTTCAAAAAAAAAAAAAAAACTTTTAAAAAAAAAAACACTAATTCCTATCTTGTTCTGGTTATTTCACATGGCTTACTTGCTTAATGTAATGTAATTAACTATAATTACTAATAAGTAATTAATCATGTGGTTGCTTTCTAATTAATCCAAGAGGCCACATCCCAGTTCCCACATGCCAAAGCCCATGTATATCGAGCAGCCCACCAAATAAATTAATCTGACACAGTTTCCCAATTAACGGCTAGTATTAAGGTAAATAGCTTTTTGTCATTTCATGATGTCAGTTAATTTAGGAGACTTTTCAAAAATGGTAGACATTGAAAAGGACATTACAAAATTAGTGCAAAACGCTTATTGAAAAAGCGTTTCCAAAAAACCATGACACAGTTGATATTTTCTTACAAATTAATACTAGAAACTTTTTAAATATGATACTTTGAACCACAATACTTTTCATGAAAAATCATAGTAAATATCTAACGGATTTACACAAAGAATATAATAACCATAAAAACTTATACTTAATAGCAAGAAATAATGGACACTGGTATATTGCTAGATATCATAAAGATTGGATAGAATATTATCAAGAACAGATACAAAAAACTATTTTATTACTAAAACGATTTCAAAGATAAAATGGATAAACAAAAAAGAATAAAAACAGATATTACAAAATCAGGGAAAAGACTAGAAAGTGCAATAAAATACAAATCTATCATGAAAAAGATTTTCATATGTCCAAATGAAAGAAATGAAATTAAAAATATAACAGATAATGATAAACAAATTAAAATAATAAATAAAACGTTTATAGAAAAAATATATAAACGGGAAATAAATGGATAAAAATGGATCAATTTAATAAACAGATAAAACGAAGGGAATTAAGAAAGATACGGAGTATAATAAAACAAGAAATTTTAATTTTAAACTCAATAACTCATCCAACAAATTATAAAATTCAAGAAGAAATTCTTAATAGTAGAAAACGAAGAGAAAAACAACTGTTGAAAAATGAAATATACACTCCAGTTAATTTAATTAGATTAGAAAAATACATGACATGGTTAAAACAACATAATGAACAGACAGAAGAATTTAGAGAACAAACTGAAAATACATTAAACTGGTGCAAAAGACTAAGAACTAAAATAAATATACTCTCATCAGCATAAGGTTAACACAAGAATTACAAAATTAAATATGGATCAATATCAAAAACAATTAAAACGTCAAGAAATAAGAAGGATAAGAGAAATAATTAAACAAAAAATAGACATATTAACTAAAACAACTAATCCAGAAGAATATGAGAAACTAGAAAAAATGATTCAAAGTCTTAGATGTTATGAAGAAAATCTTATAAAAAATAAAATATATGACCCCACTACTATTACAATACTAGAAGAATATATTAAATTCATAAAACTATCAAATGAATTCATAAACCGAACAGAGGAAGTAATACCTGAACTCATAAATGAAAATAAACAAGTAATAAAACGATGCCGTGAAGAAATAACTAAATTAAACATACTTTCGTCAGCATGAATGAATTACAAAATTTTGTAGAAACATTAAATCAACAAATACAATCTTTAAATAATACAGTACAAACATTAACAGAACAATTAATAAATACTAATGCAAAAATGTCACAATTAGAAGATACTATAAATAATATAAATAAAACTCAAGACATTGAAACATACTATAATATTGATCAAAACATTTTCTCTTGTCATCAGGAGGGGGAGAATATCCACATTTATTTCACACTACTACAAACCCACAATTAAACACTATTATAGATATGTTACAACAAATTCTTTTAGATAAAAAACAGAATGTTATAAATGAAATAGACAATACACAAGAAATTTTAGATAAAATTCTACGGGAACTTAGAGGAAAACAAGTAGAAAACCAAATCGGTACATCTGAAGAAAAACAAATAATACTTCCTATGACAAACTGTCAGGAATTATTAAAACAACTCAAAGAAGTAATTATACGAAAAGAATACTCTAGACATATAACTATCGCCGATCTTGAAACATATTTTGGAAATAAAAATCTTAAACCTTTTCATATAGAAGCTCCACGTATATAATGGAAACTTTTGATTTAGAAGAGAAAATTTCAGAATTAAACAATTTATTAGAGTCATTAAAAATAGTTGATGAAGAAAATAAACAAAATCATACATTAGAAGCTATAAAACCAGAAGTGGAAAATGAAGAAGTTATATATGGATATGAGTCATCAGAAGACGATGTGTTAGGAATGGAACACAATTTAAAACAAGAAAAAGATAAGAAAGATATTCCAGAAACAAGTAACACAAAGGAAGAAGAAATTAAAGGGGAATATTATCAAGAAGATAAATATACCAATCCTTTAAAAAATTCAAGCATACAATACAATTTTAAAAAAGGATATATTCCAAATAAAAAAAGGAAGATGGTCTAAAATACCTGAACAATATATACCTACAAAGGGAATATTAGGAGTCGATGGAATATTAAATTTAGACTGTGTAACAAACAAATCAACACTTATCACTGAATGGGCGCATAAATTAGGATTAATTATAGAAACTGAAGATAGATTAAGACAAGGAAATTTTAAAACAATATTTAATTTCATACAATACAAAACAGTAGGAAATATAACACACTACTTAGCCACATTATCAGAAGAACAGAAAACACTCCTGATAGGGGAAGATGCTATAGATACTTTTTGGAATATAGTTGCAAAAATATACTCAGAATTTGTCGGAATACCTATACAAGATTCAGAACTCTTTGTTAACAAAAGAGGACAAGACATAGCAGCATATCATCTTGCCAATACACAAATATTAGACATGTGCGCTATAGAACATTTTAACTGTGAATACAATGCGTATTACTATATGTTATCCAAAGAAAACAGAGAAAAATATCTATCATTATACTTCAATAAATTACCCTACCCAGTTGGACAAATAGTATATGCAGAATTTAAGAAACAAATAAATGAAGGATTCGTTTCGGAAACATTAGGAGGAGCACAAACTATCGTAGAACAATTTATAGGAGACAAATGCTATGAAAGAGAATTACACAAAGCAGTTAAAAACAAGATTACAATATGTTGTGAGGGAAATCCATTAGTACCTCAACAATACGGAGAAAGTCCATACATAATTCGACCAAACAAAAAAAGAAAATATAGAAAAAAGGATAAAAAATATAGATGGAGAAAGAAACAACAAATGTGGATTGAAAGAAATAAACATAAATTTCAAAAAAGAAGAAGACGTTTCTTTAAAAAGAAAGAATACAAACCTAAACAGAAATACTGTCCGGAAGGAAAAAGAAAATGTCAATGCTGGCTTTGCCATGAAGAAGGACACTATGCAAGAGACTGTCCTAAACAACGGAAACAATCAAATAAAAAACTACATATACTTCAAGTAGCTCAAACATACGATCTAGAACCTATAGAAGAAGAAGACTATTCTGATCTAGAAAATATATACGAAATAGAAACAGTTACAGAATCAGAAAACGATTATGGTTCAGACGAAGATTTTTAAATGAAAAACTCTAACGCTACATTTATAGAAGTAAGAATAAAACATAAAACAATTAAAGCATTTATAGATACAGGAGCAAGTTTATGCTTCGCTTCACCAGCTCTTACAATATTCAAATGGAAAAAACTTAAACAACCATTAAAAGTAATGATAGCTGATGCAAGTCATTATTATATATGGTACGCAACATACTTAGAAAAAATCTGGATACAGGGATACTGTTTTATTATACCATCTATATACAGACACGAAACGGGATTACCATTTATCCTAGGAAACAACTTTTTGAAATTATATAGACCTTTTTGCCAAGATTTAAAATACATCACTTTAAAATCACCTGTTAATGAGAAACTATCTCAAAGGAGTAAAACAGTTAAAATACCTATAGTAAAAATTGAAGACAGAAGTAATCTTATAGACAAAATAAATTATTTAATTAATCATGAATTAATACTCTTTATAAAAACAAATCTTGAAAAAGAAATAGAAGAAATTTTAGACTCTATCACTAGTGAAGATCCTCTAGACAAAGAGAAGAATAATAATTATATGATAGTTGAAATTAAACTTAAAAATCCTTTAGAAGAAGTAAATGTCAAAAATAATATACCTTACTCTAAAAGAGATATTGATGAATTTAAAGAAGAATGTAAACAACTTTTGGAAAAGGGATTAATTTCCGAAAGCAAAAGTCCACACGCAGCACCTGCATTTTATGTTGAAAACAAAAATGAAATAAAACGAGGAAAACGACGAATGGTCATAAATTATAAACAATTAAATGAAAAAACTGTAGGAGATGCATATAAACTTCCTAGAATTGATTACATCAAAGATAGATTGAAAGGAAAAACATGGTTTAGTACTCTAGATGCTAAATCAGGATACTGGCAATTACGGTTGCATGAAAATACAAAACCACTAACAGCTTTTACATGTCCTCCACAAAAACACTACCAATGGAATGTTTTACCATTTGGTTTGAAACAAGCACCTGGAATATACCAGAGATTTATGGACAAAAACCTTGAAGGTTTAGAAGACATTTGTCTTGCTTACATTGATGATATTATCATCTTTAGTAATCAAGATAAAGAAGATCATTTGAAAAAACTAAGGATAGTTTTGAAACGATGTAAAGACAAAGGACTAATTCTTTCTAAAAAGAAAGCAGTCTTATGTAAACAAAAAATTGATTTTCTTGGAAATACTTTTGATTCACAAGGAAACATAGTTCTTCAAGACAACATTTTGAAAAAACTAAACGAATTTCCAGATCAAATTTCTGATCGAAAACAACTACAAAGATTTCTTGGTTGTTTAAACTACATTTCTGATCAAGGATTCATAAAGAACCTTGCTAAAGAAAGAACACAACTACAAAAGAAACTTTCTGAGAAAATATAATGGAATTGGAGAATTGATGATTCGATACAAGTTCAGAAAATAAAACAGTATTGTGAAACATTGCCTGTTTTATACAATCCAAAGGAAAACGATTTTATTATCATTGAGACAGATGCTTCGAATGATACATGGTCTGGTTGCATGCTTGCAATACCAGCCGAAAAAATGAATACAAACGACCTTGAAGGTCATATGAATACAAGAACCAAAAAGGTTCGCGAAATCACACAACTCTGCAAATACATATCTGGGACATTTACAGAAACCCAGAAAAATTATACAGTCCATGAAAAAGAGACACTTGCATGTCTAAAGATACTTCGGAAGTGGAAACTCGAGCTTTTACCTCGAGAATTCGAACTTCGAACAGACTCCAAATACTTAACACTCTTCTACAGGTATACACTTCGAGACAACTACAATCAAGGAAGATTGATACGGTGGCAGCTCGAAATACGAAGATACCAGTTTCACATCGTATACATAAAATCAGAAGAGAACGCTCTTGCGGACACACTCACTCGAGAATGGAGGCCGCGATAGCCCTAATGAAACAAAACATCGAAATAATTGATCATGAGATACAACAATTCACGAGAGCTAAACAATTGGAAATACAAAAATTCACAGAATCCAAGATGACACAACGACAAGAACTTCTTGCCACGTTACACGCTGTCCAACAAGCAGCCGGACTTCCACCATCAGAGCTACCAGCAAGCGTGGTGGAACCATCATCCAAAACACTCACAAAATCGAAAACATTTCCACAAACAGCAGCAGAAGGGAATACTTCATCATCAGCAGACAGTGAAGATGAAAGAAAACAGGTCAAAAAATGGTACACAATATTCAATGGCCCAAGCCGTGGAATCTACGACCATTGGTCCAAAGCAAGTATACACATATTGGGACACTCAGGAATAATACACAAATCTTACACCAGTTTTGAAGAAGCCAAACAAGCCCTTGAAGAGACCAAAACCTATAAAAACACTCTCCAAACTACTGCTACTCTTCAAACTCAAAACAGCCTAAAAGAACGCATGAGAGTTCTTGGAAACATACCCACAATAAACCCAATGGACCGTGTTCAAACACCAGCCCAAAAAGAGGCCCAAATACAACCCTCAAAAGAAAAATTCGACAACCTTTTGAAATCTATTTTTGAATACAACCCAGAAAAAGACAAAAACAACCTTTTTTGGTACCCAGTAAACAGAAACGGCCCAAAAGTCGTTGTATTCGAACAAACAGATCCAGACTTGATATACCAATTCTTCATACATGGGTTTCTTGACACCCTATACTTTAAAAACCCAAACTGTTTTCGAAAATTCAGCCCAAAACTAATGTCTACACTTCAAGACTATGCTAAACGGGTCTCAAAAGGAAACATGTATAAAGAAATAGTCTTCAAATCTACACTATCATATCCTATCTTCAATGAAGAAGGAGTCTTAGTACACTCTTATGGAATTATCAAACTGATAGTTTCAAACGGAGAATACCCCAGCATCGACACAATGAAGACATTTGATGACATAAATGAGATAGTTGCCAAACAACTAAATCAAATATTTTATGCATCACAAGAGATAAACAAGGACAGTAATGTCAAAATAAACTACAAATCCAATTATCATTTGATATATGGATCTTCAAGATACACAATTCCACCGTTACAACTAAAAACGTTGGAAAATTTTGAGAAAACTTTTATCAAGATTGAAGAACACAGCCTGAAGACACTTCCTCAAGAAGCCAAACTCATTTTCTGTGAATACAGCGAAATAATTGATGAACACAGCTGTGCAATATGCCAAGACAAACCAGAAGACAAAGCTGAAGAAACAGGGTCCCAAAATTCAAACGAGTCAATAAAGGAGGACACTGTTACTGAAGAATAATGTAAACTGACGCATGCAATGACGTCAAACACTCAAGGGAATACGTATGCAATGACGAACACACTTCAATAATGCAGACTTTATGTCTCTGTCTGCTTTTTAGGTGCAGTTGTTGAGCACCATTATTGTTTTACTTTAAGTCTTTTTCTACTTTTTGACTTTTTGTAAAAACGCGTCTGTAATAGTGAGTCGAGCGCCTATATAAAGGCCTCAATGTAGTATGTAAGATTCAGACTTTAATGGAGAAAAAGATCATGTGTTGATCAAAAACTCTCTGAGTTTCAAAAGCCTTTGAGCTTTTCTTTTCTGTTGGCCTCACGCCTGAATAGCAGAACCCTATACAGAAACAACCATACACAAACAAACAATTTCTATACCAAAATCAAATATAAAACTTGAAGAAAAGATGAACAGGTAACATGGAGTGCATGAAGACAGTAGATACGAATACACAAACAGGTAAACAATACAAATTTTGTTATGAAATCGTTATTTATATTTTTGTAAACTAGAAATTATATACATGGAAACTAGTTTGATAGATCAAATAGAAAACTTTGAGACAACCGAAGAATACGGATACTTTTCTCAAGATATTGTTATAGACAATAAAAAATTAAATAAAGTTAGAAGAAAAGAGTTAAACTTAATTGATGGACAAGATATGAAAACAGATCTAAAAACAAAACTGAGTAGAAAAAACATTGTGTTATATGGAAAATTCACATGTGAAACACCTATTGAAATTTCTACAACAAAAGGAACACAAGCCATTTCGTTGATAAACAAAGCTGATATAATTCAGAAAATTAAAAAAGCAAAATATACACCCAGTGAAATAGGATATATACATATCTCTACAATACAGATACTAATTAAGAGCACATTCGCTGAAGGAATAAACTCACCAATAAAACTAGCTATATGTGATGACAGAATTATGAACATAAAAGATAAAATACTCGGAATAATTGAAGGAAACCTTGCTTATACTAAACTACTTTTTAATGTAGCTTTACACTATGCTATACCTCTTGTAACAGAAAAACTAGATAAATCTTTAAACATTGCATATAAATTTGATAGACAAGATTTAATGGAAACAAATGATTATCCTTTTTCAATAACATACACTATTGGATATGCTTTAACAAACAGCCATCATAGTATACAATTTAGAAACACCGATAAAATATATATGGAAGATATTTTTCGAGAAGTTTCTCGTATAAAATATATACCAAAAACACCTATTATACAATATGTTAACACTAATGTTTTTCAAAATAAAACACCTAAACTTTTAAAAAGTAAAAGTACATGTTATACATACCTACCACCAAACCAAAGAACTAATGAAACTAGTACTAGTACACGGGCCTCTATTAAAAACTTTAAAGAAGAGGAATCTTCTAATGAAATAACTGAAAACGAATTCACACAATTAGCCGACCAAATGGCTAAATTAACCACCACCATCAAGGAAACACTCTGAACCTTTCTGGTATCAGAGCCCGTATACGATTCTAAAATACTAAAACTCAAATTATAATACAAAAATGTATGATTATAATAGACAAAAATTTTATAAAGACAATATAAAAGCAATAAACGAAAGTTATGACAAAGAGGTAAAACTTTACTTAAAAGCTAAAAACGAAGGTCGAAAATCAGACGGAATACAACATTTGAAAAACATTATTAGTCTAGAAAAATCAAAACAAATAATTACACAATTAACTATAACATAATGGAAAGATTTAATTATAAAACAAGAATAACACGAGATATACGAGAATTAGAAGAACAAGTTATTATAGACGAATATCTTGTTAAAATGGCATACCATAATTTAAGACACGATAAAAATATATCACAACGAACTCAAGAAATAATGATAAAAACTGCAAACGAAGATTTAAATAATACCAAAAGAAAAAGAGATACAGCATACCAAATGTCACACGCCTAATTATGAGTTATAAACCAAAAATAGAATTAGATACTATAACAGAAGAAAGACACCGATTAAAAGAAATTATGAAAACTAAAAATATTAGACAAATGGGAAAAAATTTGGAAACATCTTTACAGAAAAAAGAAATATATCAGAAAAATTACGAACGAACAATAAATAAAGATATATTAAATCGAGATACAATTATACAAGGTATAGAAGAAAAAGGAAAAATAATAAATCATATAAACAATAAATTTATAGAAAAAATACACGAAAGAGAAATTAATGGACCAAATTGAAAATATTTAAAAACTTTGGGTCTTAATCATAAATATACAAAAATTAGAAAATTGAAACAATGATGAAGACACATGTCAAATACACGTCTTGCACTAAAATTGCAAAATAAAAGTCAAACAATACTATTTTTACAATTTAGCCGTTAATTTAGTTGGAAGTCCATTAATTAATTAATACTTAATATATAATCATGTTACTTCAACATTATTATGATTGTGTCAGCATGACACTTCAAAAAATTAATCAGCTCACAAGGCAGAACTGGAAAAAAAAAAAAAAAAAGGGCTTGATGTTTGTTTTTAATCACGTTTATTTACCTTTTTATTCCTACTAGTTGTGTAAAAAAGAGATTTTTTTTTTCAAATTAATTAATGCGCAGGTAATAGTCCAAAATTTAATTTATATCTCGTGGTTGATTTATAAAAAAAGATGAGAATTTGTATATCTCGTGGTTGATTTTAAACTATTACGTACGTGTTTGCACTAAAAACTCGCGTTTATTGATTTTTAGTCAATACCGAATAAATAATACAAATTATTTGATAATTCAAGTAAAAGTAGGTCTTCAATCTTCAATTTGATCCTCTAATTCTTTCTTTGAATTTAAAGTTGTAGAAATCTTCAAACGTTCCTTGATGGATTTGATGGTTTGATCTTCTTCAACTTCAAATTTAGCTTCTAATAACGTTAATTCGTAGGTCCTTCGACTTGTTTACGAATCAAACGTCAGGTGTCACGCCCCGGGTCCACGGGCCCCTTAGACGCGAGCGTAAGTCTCAAAGTCCACCGAGTATAACCTGAAATTGGGCCTAAACCACTGCCCAAAAGGGATATCTATTGGTTATACTTGGACTTTTTAAATTATATACTGAACTTAATTCTCATATTTTTCCCGATGTGGGACAGGGGTGTCACAATCACCCCTCCTTCAGAATCGCAGCGTCCTCGTCGCGGCATGACATATAACCCATGACCGACTCGTCTGCGTTGGGACTCTAAAGGTGGCTCCTACGAGCTCAAGAGGTGACTCCCACACATGTAGCACTTTGCCCCGCAGGCTCAAGAGGTGGCTCCCATGTGCATAGCACTTAGCTCCTACGGCTGACAAGCGGCTTTGATACCATTTGTCACGCCCTGGGTCCGCGGGCCCGTTGGACGCGAGCGTAAGTCTCCAAGCCCACCGAGTATAACCTGAAATTGGCCCTAAACCAATGCCTAAAAGGGATATCCATTGGTTATACTTATACTCTTTAACTTATATACTGAACTTAATTTTCATATTTTTCCCGATGTGGGACAGCGTTGTCACACCAGGTTTTGGAGAATTCCGTCAAGAACGACGATGAACTCGTCGGTAACTCCGTGGATTTAGCTTGAATATAACATCGATTCGTAGGTACAACGCCTTGATAACGGATCAAACGTCTTGATTTGGTATCTTCGGGGAAGAACGTCTTTGAATGACTTAGAACTCCGCGAACTTGTAGAGAGAACTTTTGTAACACCCCTTACACGTGGAGGTGCCACACCCCCGCACTATAGGTCAATCCACACACGAAATAGGCGATCCATACATGAACCAACCTATAGCGAACGGGTGACAATGCAATACACGACCGGCTAGGCGGGATAAACTTATACATGTAACGATATAAAGCGGAAGCATAAGAGTATTATATCATCATATCAATACATTATCATCTTCCAAGTAACATTCACATATATGTACTTAGAACTATTAACATGATACTCTAAACTGTTAATACATGAGAAGAAAAGCTATGCTAGACTGAAAGACACGACCCGACTCCCGCCTAGCACGCCACGAACAAAACCTGAAAGGTGGAGGCGTCAGTCTATGAAGACCGAGTGAGGGGCATACATATATATAAACACAAGTAACATGCAAGTTATAATCTCGGGTAAGGTTTTGTAACTATAATAGTATAAATGCAAGAATAACATAACTCGCTCGAGATTAAAACTATCAAGTTTAACACGATAATCACGTTTGTTATAACAATCAGTGGCCCTGGCGAGGGGCGTACACGATCTCCAACCAACCTCGACAATGAACAAGGGTTGCATTTTCATTTAATTAAGTTATCATGCAAGTCATTAAAGTGCACACGATCAATAACATGAAAACCATCCTTCACCATTGGTGGTGGGTTTGCAAGGCCCGAACCACCCACGATAATACGGTGCACGTCGGGAACATGACTCCCACGTACGGGACTCCTTCCTCCACCAAACCTCTTGGTGGATTCAGGGGGCATCCCCACGGTGTGAGAGAGGTGTTATGAGTTACCCGTCAGCCCTATGCCTTCCCGGTTGGCTCAAACACTCACCCTCGGGCCCATAAACACGGTACACGATAGTTCGCCAAACACGATCACGGTAACACAATGACACGATTCATGGCTTGATTATAACACGATACACGAGTAGTTATTAAACCCCTTGTTGTTGGAAAACGATTATAAAGATATACGCATGTGTAATTTGGCCGAAATCCATATAAGGGTTATAGGGTTCTAGATAATTAATAACTAAACCTCACCTTTACCGACAAATGCAAGTCAAGACACGGCCTACGGCCCCTGCTCCACGTCACGAGAAGATGATCTGTGCAAACACGACGTGTACACGTGAGACATGACTCTAAAATGGACCAAATATGACGAACGGCGGAAATGCAACGAGATGACGAGGAAAATGCAATGTGGCATGATAACATGTTGTTTTACTACATATTGGATCATATAATAGCAATTTGGGGTCAAAGAAGTCGTCGGGTCGAGGGGCTAAAATTATAATTTTATGCAGAATATTTTGTTCTGCATGTCAGGTGGGAATGGCCGTTCCGGGTTCCCTTTGTAAATGGGAACGGTCGTTCCCGTAACCCCAAAGACGCGGCAACGATTTTTAAATACAAAGGGCGCCTTTAGCTGGGAACGGCCCTTCCGGCACTAAGGCCAAAATGGGAACGGCCGTTCCCATGCTCGGCCGCCTATATTCATTTGAAAAGGTGGGAACGCCCGTTCCCACAATGCCTTGAGGCATGGGAACGGCCGTTCCCTGTTTCTGCAACTTACAGAAGTAGAGCAAAACAGGGGAGGCTTACGGGAATGCACAACAAAGCCACTAAAATTCCATTCTCAACCAACAAAGCTATGATTTTCTGGAAATCTGATGCATATATATTCAAAGAGTGCTAATATAACACTTAAATACACAAGGCATGAAATATTATCAAGATTTCCAAGGTTTCATGCTCATGCTCATGCTCATGTTCATCAACCAAGCTCAAATTTCCAACAATTCCATGAATAAATCATGCCATGATTCATGCTATGATCACATAATCATGCTTCCAATTCCAATTAATTCATCTAGCATATCCATCTCAAACCCTAGCTAACTCAAATATGATCAAGAATCATAAACCCATGCCAAACCAACCTTGAAATGAAAATATGGAGAAAGGAGATGAGGATGATGATCAAGTCTCAATTCTTGAAGTATTTCTTGATAATTCTTGATGAAAAGTATGAAATCTCTTCTCTTTTCTTTCTTGTATGAACCGAGATCAAAAGCAAATGTGGTTGGGATATTTTTATCAAAATTGAGAGCAATGGAAGCTTGAAGATACATATAACTTAACATCCCTTTTTGAAATGTGTGGAATATCCAATTTTGCCAATTAATCCTCTAAGAGTTCAAGTTATGCAATTAAGGATATAAGGTTTTGAAATATGGTCAATTAGGTCCTTGAAACCCATGCAATTTAGTCCCCAAGTTTAAAGAAATATCTATCTAGGGACAATTTGGTAATTAACTCATACCCGGTAAATATTTTACGAAATGGATATTTTCAAGTCATGAAAGAAATTCTCAATTTGTTATAAATTCATAAAATTTTCATGAAAGTATTGTAAAATATAATTTATAAAATTATATTAAAACATAAGATATTAATAAATGGAAATCGGGGCGTTACAACTCTCCCCCCTTAAAATGACCTGGTCCCCAGGTCCACTGTCAAGTTTAAAAATGATGCACAAGCCATAAGAGACCTTGTCTCTTGAACAAGAATGAAAGAACCCCGTCTTTCAACAAGAAGTGAGAAAACCCCGTTTCTCGGTAAGGATGAGAGTGCCCCGTCTCTCGAACAAGTTAGGAGAGAACCCCGTCTCTCGAATATACACCAAGTAATAATCCAAAACAATGATAGAAGCATTTATCACAAAAGAGACAAGTATAGTCACGCCAATCACCTCTATTTATCTTTTACACCGAAGCACATTGTTGCTAGCAATAATTTTATTAATAGTAAAATTCATGATGCTCGTGATATGCACGTTTGAAGGTACCGTTCACCGTGGTTCTTGCCTGTTAAGTGAGCTCTGACCCCTGGTGGACCGCTCTTTCCGTTTTGGACACGTATCAATTTGATGTTCGGAACTTCCACAACGAAAACATAACCGTGACCGCTTTCTACATCCATCATAGGTGTGTGTATCCCATCCACAATAAGTGCAAAGTGGTTTCCCTGATCGTGATGGCAATGTAACAGATACCTTCTCTGAAGTTAATTTATCGATCTGGGACTTTTTCCTTTTGGCCCTTCCCTGGGAAAGTGAAATGGAAGCAGCACTGGACCTTTTCATGGTGTTGGAATCCTGTCCTGATCCCGAAGCTGGCTCCGGTTCAAAGCGAGGAATAGACGTTCTTGCATTGTCCGAATCTTCGACTTTCAATGCTTTAGTGGTAGCCTTGGCCTAGGTACTCGTGTTGGCAGCTTTCAAGGCATCCTGGATATCCGGCCTAAGTCCCCGCACGAATTGTGTCGCCATGTGAAAGTCGTCGTTTGCTATGTTGGGAGCGTAACGAGACAATCTTTCAAACTCTGCAATGTACTCACCAACTGATCTCCCTTCTTGTTTTAACTCAGTGAACTCCCTCAACCTACGAGTGCGGGAAGCTGGTGGAATGAACTTATTTTTGAATTCCCGAACAAATACTTCCCAAGTAATAGCTTCCCCGGCAGCCTCTAATACGATCTGGGTACTTTCCCACCATGAGTAAGCCTCGCCCTGAATCAAGGTGAGGGTGCAACGAGCTTTTTCCTGAGTATCACACGGAATAAGTTGCCAAATCCTTTCTATCTCCTTTAACCACATCTCTGCCTGGATGTCATCACCCTATAAAACTTGGAAGGTTGTTGATTCTGAAATTCCCGTAGTATAGCAGAAATAGGGTTTTCCTGTGGGGCTATTGGTGCAGGTGGTGCTGGAGGAACCCGTTCCTGAAGTCTCTGATCAATTAACCCGACCACCGCATTCATAAAATCTTGTGGCTGAGCTGGAGGGGGTGAAGGAGCACGAGGAGAATGATCATGATGATGTCTCCTATGTCGAGACATCCTGTAATTGAAACACTAGATATGCATGTTGGATTAGGAAATGCTAATGAACATATTTAAGATCATAGAATACAAGTATAACACATAATTCAAGATCAACTAGTTAGCAATTAATAGCAAAATCAATGCAAGGCACAACTTATTGAGTAATTCAGCTAATTCAAGTAATTTCAGGTAAGTCCAAGTAGCTCCAAATAAAATGCAAGACTCACCAAGTATCAATTAATCCTATGCCGTTCGACCTAGACTTGACACGACACGACACTAGAACCTCGGTTTTGCAACCGGGCTCTGATACCACCTTAGATGTAACACCCCTTACATGTGGAGGTGCCACACCCCCGCACTATAGGTCAATCCACACACGAAATAGGCGATCCATACATGAACCAACCTATAGCGAACGGGTGACAATGCAATACACGACCGGCTAGGCGGGATAAACTTATACATGTAACGATATAAAGCGGAAACATAAGAGTATTATATCATCATATCAATACATTATCATCTTCCAAGTAACATTCACATATATGTACTTAGAACTATTAACATGATACTCTAAACTGTTAATACATGAGAAGAAAAGCTATGCTAGACTGAAAGACACGACCCGACTCCCGCCTAGCACGCCACGAACAAAACCTGAAAGGTGGAGGCGTCAGTCTATGAAGACCGAGTGAGGGGCATACATATATATAAACACAAGTAACATGCAAGTTATAATCTCGGGTAAGGTTTTGTAACTATAATAGTATAAATGCAAGAATAACATAACTCGCTCGAGATTACAACTATCAAGTTTAACACGATAATCACGTTTGTTATAACAATCAGTGGCCCTGGCGAGGGGCGTACACGATCTCCAACCAACCTCGACAATGAACAAGGGTTGCATTTTCATTTAATTAAGTTATCATGCAAGTCATTAAAGTGCACACGATCAATAACATGAAAACCATCCTTCACCATTGGTGGTGGGTTTGCAAGGCCCGAACCACCCACGATAATACGGTGCACGTCGGGAACATGACTCCCACGTACGGGACTCCTTTCTCCACCAAACCTCCTGGTGGATTCAGGGGGCATCCCCACGGTGTGAGAGAGGTGTTATGAGTTACCCGTCAACCCTATGCCTTCCCGGTTGGCTCAAACACTCACCCTCGGGCCCATAAACACGGTACACGATAGTTCGCCAAACACGATCACGGTAACACAATGACACGATTCATGGCTTGATTATAACATGATACACGAGTAGTTATTAAACATCTTGTTGTTGGAAAACGATTATAAAGATATACGCATGTGTAATTTGGCCGAAATCCATATAAGGGTTATAGGGTTCTAGATAATTAATAACTAAACCTCACCTTTACCGACAAATGCAAGTCAAGACACGGCCTACGGCCCCTGCTCCACGTCACGAGAAGATGATCTGTGCAAACACGACGTGTACACGTGAGACATGACTCTAAAATGGACCAAATATGACGAACGGCGAAAATGCAACGAGATGACGAGGAAAATGCAATGTGGCATGATAACATGTTGTTTTACTACATATTGGATCATATAATAGCAATTTGGGGTCAAAGAAGTCGTCGGGTCGAGGGGCTAAAATTATAATTTTATGCAGAATATTTTGTTTTGCATGTCAGGTGGGAACGGCCGTTCCGGGTTCCCTTTATAAATGGGAACGGTCGTTCCCGTAACCCCAAAGACGCGGCAACGATTTTTAAATACAAAGGGCGCCTTTAGCTGGGAACGACCCTTCCGGCACTAAGGCCAAAATGGGAACAGCCGTTCCCATGCTCGGCCGCCTATATTCATTTGAAAAGGTGGGAACGCCCGTTCCCACAATGCCTTGAGGCATGGGAACGGCCGTTCCCTGTTTCTGCAACTTACAGAAGCAGAGCAAAACAGGGGAGGCTTACGGGGAATGCACAACAAAGCCACTAAAATTCCATTCTCAACCAACAAAGCTATGATTTTCTAGAAATCTGATGCATATATATTCAAAGAGTGCTAATATAACACTTAAATACATAAGGCATGAAATATTATCAAGATTTCCAAGGTTTCATGCTCATGCTCATGCTCATGTTCATCAACCAAGCTCAAATTTCCAACAATTCCATGAATAAATCATGCCATGATTCATGCTATGATCACATAATCATGCTTCCAATTCCAATTAATTCATCTAGCATATCCATCTCAAACCCTAGCTAACTCAAATATGATCAAGAATCATAAACCCATGCCAAACCAACCTTGAAATGAAAATATGGAGAAATGAGATGAGGATGATGATCAAGTCTCAATTCTTGAAGTATTTCTTGATAATTCTTGATGAAAAGTATGCAATCTCTTCTCTTTTCTTTCTTGTATGAACCGAGATCAAAAGCAAATGTGGTTGGGATATTTTCATCAAAATTGAGAGCAATGGAAGCTTGAAGATACATATAACTTAACATCCCTTTTTGAAATGTGTGGAATATCCAATTTTGCCAATTAATCCTCTAAGAGTTCAAGTTATGCAATTAAGGATATAAGGTTTTGAAATATGGTCAATTAGGTCCTTGAAACCCATGCAATTTAGTCCCCAAGTTTAAAGAAATATCTATCTAGGGACAATTTGGTAATTAACTCATACCCGGTAAATATTTTACGAAATGGATATTTTCAAGTCATGAAAGAAATTCACAATTTGTTATAAATTCATAAAATTTTCATGAAAGTATTGTAAAATATAATTTATAAAATTATATTAAAACATAAGATATTAATAAATGGAAATCGGGGCGTTACAACTTTGGCCTTCTTCTTCTCCTTAGCTTTCTTGTCGCAAAAGGTTGAATCCCCAACCCTAAGGGCCCCCCCACACCCCGGCCTGACGAAGCAAGTGGGAGGAGGTAAATCAGGTACTCAGCGACCCGTTAAGGGGGAGGTGTGCTCCTCATTAGGTCTACAAGGAGCCCACCCTCAAAGCCCAAATTGGACTCAAGAATAAAGCTCCCACACTGCAGCCTGTGGGAATCGAACCTTAACTTTCTTGGATTTATGTTGTGTGTTGAATGAACAACCCATGACCTCTTTATATAGGTGTAGGATTCAAGACATGTGGTTCAAGTCAAAGTTTATTTAATAATTATCTCTTATATTTTTTGAAGAGAGAATATTAAATAAATCATATAAATATTTATCTCTTTAATATTTTATTAATTTTTTAAAGAGATAATTGTTGGGAATAGTGTCTTGAAAATTCAATTTGTTGAATTAATTAAACTGAATTTATAGCAAGTTGTGATTTTTTCACATATTGAAAATTAATGACGTATGGTGGTATTCTTATATGAAATGTGTTTCATAGGAAAAGACTTTGAATACCGAAATCACGTGTCATTAAAGTTCTAGTCGGTAAGATAAAACTATGTTCTTATCAAGACTATAACGTGGTTATATAAGATGATTAGTCTTTCGTCATAGGAAACGGTGATTCTGATTATAACACGTTGATGATTTTCAATAGGATTGGAAACATCGAACTGGGCCACTGAGATTATTCGTTTTATACTGCTATCTAAAATGAATAAAATCTCAGGAAGCATTATACTCTTAATCTTGATAATATTTCGGCTTAAGGCATGTAGTGTTAGTCACTGTAATATACTCGAAGTGAGGTCTTGGTAACGGTGACCAAAATACTTTGTACATTCGGTGACAATATGAGATGTGCTAAAGAGTTATATTGATCGAGGAATCTGTGGCCTTGCTGGAAGGTAAAAGATATCCCTGAAATAGATTTGCAAAAGTTCGAATTAAGATTTTGGCCAAAGCACTTCGCATGATACGTCACCGAAGTTGTATGTTGAATGTGTTTCACATACAGAGAATTTGAACTTAAGGCGAATCAATAAATTTTAAAATTAGAGATGAAAAATAAATGATAGTAGTTGCAATTTATTTTTCATGGATATCTACACAGAGGAGTAAAATGCGAAATTATTCTAGATCGAGAAATTCGTGAATAATTTAATTAATTTTAGAATGCAACAATATTTATTTAGTGGAATTAAATATTGTTAAACGGTAATTAATTATTATCATGGGATGATAATATATTAACCCATTTGGAGCTAAAATTAATTAATCCTACAGGTCCCCCTGCAAGCCCCAATTAAAAACCCGAAGAGAAAATATTAAAAGGAGAACGAGAAATGAATTTTCAAGTTGTTTGAAAATAGCCAAGGGATTTATTTTAAGAAAATAAATCAAGTTCCAAAGAGTTGGAAATGCCCGAAATTTTATTTTGGAGAAAATAAATTTTTTTCAAATTTTTTTTTTTAATGCTGACGTGGCATTTGTCGTGTCATGCCACGTCAGCGGGTTGGGCCCCATTGGCATCGCGCCACGTCAGCACAAACGGACGGCCCAGATTCGATTTGGGCTGGGCCGATCAACGGGTCGGTCAAAGCTGGTCAAACGAATAGGGTCGATCGGACCATATTCGGGTAGGGTCGAACCGGGTCCGGTCCGGGTAGGGTCGAACCCGGACACGTGTCAAGGCCTGGTGCGTCTGCGTGTAAGAACACGCGCCAACCACTTGGCCACCTTGTGGCGGCGCGTGGGGACACGTGTCGACGCGTGGTTGGCGGTGTTGTGTCCGCGGCGGAGAGTTCTACAATGTGGCATAATTACAAAATGACCAAATTGCCCTTCATTTTGTGCCTAAAATGACCAAAATACCCTCTATTTTATGCCTGTAAATGGCTGATCCCCTTGCCATTTTTTCTCATTCATTTTTTCAGCCAACTTTGGCATTAGAGAGAGCTCTCTTCTCTCAATTTAATTAATCCCTAATTAAGGGATTAATTAATATATAATTAGGTGGTTATATAATTAATATATAATACACTTAATTATTAGAAAATTAGGGAATTTTCTAGTATAGAAAAATGAATTTTTCTAGAAAATATTTTCTCAATTATTTAGGGAAATACTCGCGGAGCCAACACTCCGAGGTCGAGTCGGGGATATTGCGGGGAAGCTCTGCTGGTCTCACGAATGGGAAAGGAGCTGGAAAAATATCGTTAGATAGCCATGTTTGCAGTACGGTAATATTTTACAGTTATATTATTTTAAGCATGATAAATTATATGCTCTTAAGTGTTAATTGCATGTTAGATATTTATCTGCTTAAGTGATTTAAAATTTATTATCAATTGCATGTATATACTTGAGAAGATCCGGCTAGTCTTCCACTTTGTATTATAATAAAAATTTTAAAATGTGGTCCTGAACCGCTACTGTTCTGGGCCTACCACCCAGCAATAATATCACACCAAATCACATGAATATTTATCTCTTTATATTTTTATTTTTAAAGAGATAATATCATATAAGACTTGAATTTGATTGGTCGGTGTGACGCAATACGCCACGTGTCGTCATATGATTCGTCTTGACTTTCTTTGACTGCAAAACTTGATTTAATTGGTCAAAACATGTCACTTGGACACGTATCATCAAAAACATTATAATATCAATTTAAATTTAACTATTTAACTTTGAAATTAAATTTAGGATAATTTCAAAATATTAAATAGCAAATTAAATTAATAATATAAAGTTTATTAATTAGTCTACATTACGCATCTCACCACTTTCGAACAAACAAAGGTAAGTTTTTAATGGTGGTTAACTCTTAGACACATTTAAAGTGATAATTACGGATCAGATAAACTGTGTAGTTTTAAAGGTAAGCATTAAAACAATAATTAACCATTTTATGAACTTTATTCTATGAATTCCTACCAAGAAATTTGACATCGTTTTAAGAATAAATTCATCCATATAATATAATGTCAAATTTAAACAAAATCAATTACTCGAATTACACAAAAAATGATAGTGACAGTTCTCTCTCTCTATAACTGGCCACACTTATTCTGGTAATTAAATTTCGAAAACAATCATAATTACTAAACATATAATTAAAGAAAAATGGTAAATTTTGTATACCAACTTGATCAATTTAACGTTTTTTGTACTCTTCATTTTCCAAGGACAAAATAAGATCGTATCTTAAAAATCAAGCAATCCAATGTACATTTTGACAGGAAACCGAATTTGGCTGGCGAAAAACCGGTCCAATTTTACACGTACGTAACAAACTCTTGTGAGTCGTTTAGTTCGTTACGTGTAAATTCTGGCAGTCAAAATCAGTTTTCAGTCAAAATATGCACTAAATTACTTGATTTTTAAGATACAATTTTATTTTATCGTTCAAAAATAAAAAATACCAAAAACGCTAAATTGATTAAGTTAGTATACAAAATTTACAAGTTCCCTTATAATTAACTAGGGCTTCTCTTTCAAGGAGCCAACAGTTAAGTCGTACTGCTTCCTGAGTTTGGACATAAACGATATCATTTTATCAATTAGGTCGCCGCCCGAGCAACCCTCCACACAGTTCCTCACCTGCACAAAACAGCGCGGCGCCCACCACACATCCCACATCAATCCCTTCATCAGCAGATAACATGCCAATTTCACCACGCACGCGAGCGCCAACAGGATCCAACTCATATAGAAACTCGCTTGCGAAGTCCTCCCCTCTTCAGACACGGAAGTCATCGCGATCAGACAGCTGTACGACAGAGAGAGTAAACTCAGGTGCAGGGCCACCGTGTAGGGCCTTCCGGGGAGGACGAATATGATCACCACAATCGCCAATGTGAATGCCAGCGTGTTCGTCGGCATGAACCTCTGGTAGTCAGAGTACTTCATCACCATTTTGCCCGCTTTGGGTTCGGAGGCGCGGTTGGTGGTGGAGGCATTGGCTTGGTAGATGCCACCCGGCGGTTGGAGCATAGCGGTGTAAGTGGCGGTGGCGATGAGGACGGCCACCACTAAAATGACGTTGCGTATTTCGACGTCGAGGTCATTCACGAGTATGGTATAGGTTTTGAGGCTCCTTCCCAGCATGACATGTCCGTCCGTAGAAACTTGGCGTAGGAGAATATTGGACCCAACATCTTTGATGTCTTGGCTTTTTTACTCTCCATGAGTTTGATGGCGTGTGGGTTCCCAACATCATGGGCGATGTCCAGAGGGGTCCTGTTGAGAAATCTGGGCAAAAACAGAAGCTAGACACGGGTAATCCCTGTCCTTAAGGTTTCTATTGCCTCTAACTTTCTGGGAAGTGTGCTACAGGTTTCAGGCGATACACTTCCAGGATATATGTCAAGCTAATTTCTGGGAATGATTTTGTGTACTAGCACTGCACAAGAAATCAGATGAATGTGTTGTGTTTCTCTTCAGCTCAAGGATTGTATATATAGATATCAGGTGTTACAAAAACGGATTAAATCAAATTATGACTGTTGGAGAATTAATACAGCATCAATGGGCTGTTAGTGGCCCCTGAATTAATTTGTGGTTTAAGTCTCCTTGACCTTTCAGTTACATTGGCCACTCAACAGTCACATTTGATTTATTGGACTGATTTAGGGTTAATTCTGAATGAATTTGGCCCAAAAAGATAGGCAGGCTCTGGGCTCGGAGGCGAGGCTCCTAGCGATGAATAGCGATGAATGAATTTGGCCCAAAAAGGGAGCGACGATGCGCACGTGCGAAGTGCAAAGTGCGCCATAAAACGCCACATTCGCCCATGCCCGGCCCCGGCCCCGGCCCGTGCCGGTGCCCATCGGCGCGGGCGGTGCGGTGCACCGCACCGCGTGTGAGCCCATCAGTCCACCTCACACTTATTGAATTAATAACCCACTTAGTGTCTTAACTTATATAGTTGACCACACTTAGTTATTAATCCAATGTGGGACAGGTTTAGTTTTCCCAAACACCCTTTCACATGCCTCTTTTGATATTTCCAATAAACCGCCATTAGCTTAATTTGAAAGTATCAATGCATATGTCCAATAGGTCCGAGACTCGTTGTTCCTTTTGTTCAATAAGCTCTTCTTCACCAGCATTTTTGTTGCCTACATGCCACATATACGCATTTATTTCTATTAGAGAAATTAATTTATAATTAAATCCCTTGTAATTGGATAAATGTATCCTCAACGGGTAATTCTAGCCCGAGCCTGGCTCGGCCAAACCGGTGTAACGAGGGGACGAGTGTTTTACATTTGCCGTGTGGTTGGTGGAAAGTTTGGGGAGTGACCAATCAAATGGCAAGTGTGCAAGCGTAATACACTTGCCTTTTTAATTGGTTGGATCCGGCCAAACCGGATCTGGACTAGAATTTTCCATCCTCAACCTGGTTCTATAGTGTGTTTATAGCAAGTGCAATACACACTTGTTAGTATAATGTCAACCATGTTTCGGCTAGAATCTTCCCATGTAATTCGGGTTAATTACAACTGAAGACACACGTCCTATTTCATTTCTAACAGATACACTCCAGCATTTATTTTCGTCGGTATGATTTCAATTCTGTTAACTTCTATTTTTTGTTTTTCACCAACATTGGTTAATCCAAATAGTTAAGGGTTCTTTCACCAGCGACTTCGAATTTTTTTAACCACTTTGAGGTGCATAATTAAAAAAAAAAAAAAAAAACTTTCCGTTTTTGTTTTCAAAAATAAAACCCGGAGTGGGGATTTAATATTCATTTTTGGTATGACTAAAGTTACTGGAGGTTTAACTATCTTGTTGTAGGAGTGAAAACTAGTTCGCTTTTTTGTTGAACATTATGTAACTGACTATATTGTTAATGATTCTCAATCGCACGGTTTATAATCGTCAAGGCTATTTAAGTTAAGGCTATAATGTTCAACAATATACTTGATGTTTGGATCATGAACGCTTATATCTTCACTACGTGGTTTGATTGGTTATATATGAGGTTCGCTAACCCTACGACTTTTGGGTCGGTTTGTTTAAATAATAAAATAAAATAAAAGCTAAGGCTATAATGGAGGAGGCACTGACTTGTAATGACCACAAAACCACCATGGATCTCAATGAAATTTAAACTTTTATCTTTTAATCAAGTTAACCGATTATTATATTTCACATCTAGCTAGCTCAGTTAACATACATATATATGTTAAGTGTTTGTGATATATATTTGTATATCTCAAAACATTAATTTTGTTTTGAATTATAGCTAGTATTCCCCATTAAAGTTGAAATCAGTGTATGTATACTTAAAACTTATGGAAAATTAGACCCAACTACTTTTAGATTTGGTCTAATTACAACCCAACTATTCTTTGTGTATTTACCATGTAGTCCCTAAGCTTTACATTCAGTTTGAGACCCTAACGTCCGTTAAGGTTTCGTTAAATTAATTAATTGTCCTTTCGAAATTCTAAAAAGAATATGGATCGTTTTGTTATTAGAAAAAATTGTAGCGATATATTTGTAATAAATTTTGAGGCAATTTAGGAAGGACAACTAACAAAGCTAAAGAAACCCTAATGGACGTCAGAGACCTCAAACGGACTTTAGGGACTACATACTAAATATACAAAGAATAGGGATTGAATTGTAATTAGACCAAACTTAAAAGTAGTTGAATGTAATTATCCTAAAACTTAAGAGCACCCAAAAAGCAATTTAGTCACTACAATTTACTTAACTCAAGTATAAATAAATATAATATATACGTACCTCTGTACGTTTATATTTAATTGCAAGATGAAGTGGTTTGTTCCCGTCACTATCCTTCCAATCCAGAATTTTCTCCCTCGAACTCCTCCGAAGCCACTTCAGAATAATGTCCACACCTTCGCAGTTACCATTCTTCAACGCAATGTGCAACGCCGTCTCAGACCTCGTGCTCAAGTCGAAGATCGCTTGCGGGCATTCCCTCAAAAGCATAGCCAAAGTATCATTATTGATCGCAATTCCTGCACAGTACATTAACGGCGTAATGCCATCTCTCCCTTTAACGCAGACTAGGTTCTTATCGATACCTACTAGTGTTAGCGCTGCACTGTGGTCGTCCCTACGCTGTAATGCGAGATGAAGGGGGCTGGAACCATCGGGGTTCAGCTTCTTACTGAATGATGGCATCAGATTCATCATCTCTGCACAGAATAGAGCGTGCCCCATCCTTGCAGCTTCATGGAGAGGAGTGTGGACGAATGTTTTCTTGTTGATTTCATCTAGGATTTCCGGATGGAGATTGAGCAACTCGTACAAGAGCATCATATCTCCTTTGTTAGAAGCCTCAGCCATACGCTTCAGGGCTGTTTTTTTGTTCTCTGCTTCATTTTATCTCGGCGGTATCATGATCACTCATTTTGGGGACTGGTTAATCTTGAAGATTAGAGTTTGATTTGGGATATGGGATTGGTACGACCTGTGTACGTACCCGAATTCATATATTTATATTGATTGTGAAAGGGGGTGATTGCAGATTGATGAGCATCATGTGTAGCACAAAAGCACGTACTTTACTTTTTTGTTTATCCTGCACGCTTTAATTACGGTTCTTGATAATGGCTATTTGTTTTTATTTTTTTTTTTGTAACACACCCGAATTATTGTTCTGGAAAAAGAACCCTACCAACCCCTATTAGGTCTTCATAATGACTACTTTAATCGGATGATAGTTTACAGACTTGATATTATTTAGAGGGACCATGAAATTTCTTCTTACCTTTAATTTTGAACTGATCACATTGCAGTTTAGTTTTATATAGTGTTTCATTTGTATGAATTTAATTAGATTGACGAAAGTGTGGAAGTAATTTATTCTTAAGCTATAAAAATCGGGGTTCTTCGACTGCACAACATTTGCTGCTACAATTGCAATGAAATATTCAGTTGCAATTTTAGAACGACGCCTTCCACAATGTTAGGCGATTAATCTCGAAATCAAATTTTGATTACGAAGTCAAATTTTGTATATAAATTTTAGGGGCAATTACATCTAGGCCCCTGAGGTTTGTTCTAATTACAAATCAGTCCCTCTTAATTCGGAAATTATATACAGGTCCCTAAAAACACTGTTTCATTTGAGGTCCCTGGACGCCGTTAGAATCCTGTTAATTTTGACAGGACTACATTATTGATGTGATTTAGTTAAGGAGCCGTTTTGTAAGAAAATTCATAGTTCAGGGACTTTTTTGTATTATTTTTCGGAAATTCAAACGTCAAAATTAACGAAATACTAACGGTGTCCAGGAACCTCAAATGAACAGTGTTTTTAGGGACCTGTATGTAATTTTCGAAACAAGAGGGATTGATTTGTAATTAGGGCAAACCTCAGGGGACCTAAATGTAATTGTTCCTAAATTTTATTTTGGTTGCAAATTTTACAGAATTGTTCAGTTAATTAAAAACTGATGTTTTCTGATACTAAAAGTACGTAATGGTTTGGAATTGATCGAATATGCATGATCTATATAAAATAGGGATATTTACTTCCGACTACCCTACATTTAATCTTAATTATAACGTAGTCCATTATTATTAAAAAATTACATTTTAGTCCCTATAAATCTTGTCTGGTATGAGGTCCCTTAATGGAATTTGTAAAAGTACACTTATGCCCCTGACGATTTTATGAGTGTTACATTAAATATATGACTAAATTTACAAAATCATCCATAAAGTTTACAAATATAAACAAAACGATCCTTACAAATTATGAATTTAACAACAAATCAGTGATACTTTTGGAATGATATAGCGGAACCTTAAGGACCACAAACGGTTCTCAAAGTGAGGGACTAAAATATAATTTTCTAATAATAATGGAGTGCGTTATAATTAGACCTAAATATAAGGTAGTCAGATGTAAATTTTCCTATAAAATAATAGATTTTAGAAGAAATAATAAACACGACACACATATATATGTAAAAGAATCGTACAGATTTTCTTGTATTTCTCTATTATATAATTTTGAGAATTGAATATATATGTAGATTTCGTTATTAAATATTTTCTTAAGAAAATAATTAATATAACTGGCATTCACTATAAAGTTTAGTCAAAGAAAAATAAATAGAGAATCCTATAGGACCTATACTGATACTCCAACTTAAATTAAATACCTTACTTCCCCGTTTCGTAAAGAAAAAGGAAAAGGAAAAGTGTGACATTTGCTTCCCCTTAGGGCACCGAATATTATAAGCTTTAATTCCGAATGTGTAATGCATGGGATTACAAGTAGATCAGAAAATACATGACATTTACTTTGTTGAACAGCCTTATAATTAGTTGAAACAAATAGATCAAATGATCATATATATATTAATAAGGAAAATAATTTTTACAATATGTACTATTACCCTTTTAGACTAACCAAATTTAACTATTTCATATAGGTAACTTGTTCGAATCTAATTGGAGACAGCTGGGTAACTACCAACAATCCATTTAAAAATTAAATTAACTATTTCATTTTTGTGAATATAGTCTTTACCATCGTACCATTACTTTTGTTGAAGTGAGTTTACTTCACATCTTAAAATAGCATATAAATCCTCGTTCCACTGGAATTCATACCAGCATTCCCCTTTTGTGCAATAAAGTAAAGTTAATTATTCATATTCCTTGTCCTAAATAGGATAAATGGAATAAGCTACTTGCTAAAGTTTCATGAGTAGGATTTTCTCCTACGTACGAACTAGGGGTGCCAATTCGGGTGGATCGGGTTGAGGTAGGGGTATTACATGAAAATTCCCAACCCGACCCAAATTTGAACCCGAAAATCCCAATCTGAACCCGACCCGATGGGGTTCGGGTTGGGTTCGGGTCACCCGATAACCCGACCAACCCGAACCCGACCCGAAACAATTTTCTTTTTCCTTTTTTTTTTTAATTTTTTTTAATTCTAATTTATGTTTAAAGCATTTTAAAACTTGATAACAATATATAAAAATATATAGTTTGTAAGGTTTGATATAATTGCAATTAATATAAGATAAAAAAAATTAATACATAAATATTATTAAGTCCTAATTCTAAGTGTAATTATAACTAAGTTCTATATCAACTTTATTTAAATTCCTATTTATATAAATTCAATCAATAAGGTAATTATGTAAAATAAAAATTAGATACATAAACATTATTTAGATCGAATAATATATTTTCTATTAAACTAATCATAATGCAATTCAAAAATTTTAAATCCAAATAAATACATCTCTTTTTGTCCATAAACTCCGTTTAATTCTAATCATATTACAGTCATATATGTCTTTCTAATGAACAAAACTATACAATTTAGACAAATTATATAATATTGACATTATAAACCATATTTTCCTCAGATAATAATCACATGTGTATAGAAAAAAATATTTTACTAGCCCTTTTTTTATTAGTCTATTATATTATATTATAAAAATACGAGTTGATTTTTGGATTTTTAATTGAAATTTATTGGCCACCAAAATATCCTTACAATAATGATTTCATTAATGTTTAATTAAGTTAATTATGTAAACCAATATGTATTATAAATTATTATTGAAATTTTATAAGTACTTAATTATGGATAGGAATTTGGTTATAAGTCTAATCTTAATCGAATTCTAAATCTAACCCTAATAAATTGTACCCACATTAAAAACCTATTTATAATCTTAATTAAGATCTAATTCCAAGTGTAATTATAATTAAATTTTATATCAACTCTATTTAAATTCTTATTTATATAAATTTAATAAACTTCAATCAATAGGGCAATTATGTAAAATGTAAATTAGATACATAAAAATTATTTCGATCGAATAACATATTTTCTACTTAACTAATCATAATGCAATTCTAATTGTTTAACTTTAAATAAACACATCTCTTTTTGTCCGTAAACTTTTGTTTAATTCTAATTATATTACAATTAGGTATGTCTTTCTAATTAACAAAATTGTATAATTTAGACAAATTATATAATATTAAAATTATAAATTACGTTATTCTCAAATAATAATCACATATTTATAGAAAAAAATTAGTTTACTAACCATTTTTTCAATAGTCTATTATATTATATTATAAAAATACGAGTTAATTTTTGAATTTTTTTGAAATTTATTGGTCGTCAAAATATCCTTACAATAATGATTGCCCACAAATTTGTTAGAATTGCAGTCTCGAGTCTGCGTTACTTTGATTGTCCCTTTTGTTGGGAATAGTGCCCTGAAAATTCAATTTGTTGAATTAATTAAACTGAATTTACAACAAGTTATGAGTATTTCACATATTAATAATTAATGACGTGTGGTGGTATTCTCATATGAAATGTGTTTCATAGGAAAAGACTTTGAATACCGAAATCACGTGTCATTAAAGTTCTAGTCGGTAAGATAAGAATATGTTCTTATCAAGACTATAACGTGGTTATATAAGATGATTAGTCTTTCGTCATAGGGAATGGTGATTCCAATTATAACACGTTGATGATTTTCAATAGGATTGGAAACATCGAACTGGACCACTGAGATTATTTATTTTATACTGCTATCTAAAATAAATAAAATCTCAGGAAGCATTATACTCTTAATCCTGATAATATTTCGGTTTTAGGCATGTAGTGTTAGTCACTGTAACATACTCGAAGTGAGGTCTCGGTAACGGGTGGCCAAAATACTTTGTATGATTCGGTGACAACATGAAATGTGCTAAAGAGTTATATTGATCGAGGAATCTGTGGCCTTGCTGGAAGGTAAAAGATATCCTTGAAATAGATTTGCAAAAGTTCGAATTAAGACTTTGGCCAAAGCACTTCGCGTGATAACGTCACCGAAGTTGTATGTTGAATGTGTTTCACATACAAAGAATTTGAACTTAAGGCGAATCAATAAATTTCAAATTAGAGATGAAAAATAAATGATAGTAGTTGCAATTTATTTTTCATGGATATCTACACGGAGGAGTAAAATGCGAAATTATTCTAGATCGAGAAATTCGTGAATAATTTAATTAATTTTAGAGTGCAACAATATTTATTTAGTGGAATTAAATATTGTTAAACGGTAATTAATTATTGTCATGAGATGATAATATATTAATCCGTTTGGAGCTAAAATTAATTAGTCCTGCAGGTCCCTCTGCAAGCCCCAAATTGAAAACCCAAAGAGAAAATATTAAAAGGAGAAAGAGAAATGAATTTTTCAAAGTGTTTGAAAATAGTCAAGAGATTTATTTTAAGAAAATAAATCAAGTTCCAAAGAGTTGGAAATGCCCGAAATTTTATTTTGGAGAAAATAAAATTTTAATTAAAAAAAAAAAAAAAAAAAAAAAAAAAAGGAAAAAGTGACGTGGCATTTTGCTGACGTGGCGCTGACGTGGTAACTGATGTGTCACGCCACGTCAGCGGGTTGGGCCCCAACTGGCGCTGACGCAGCGCCGCGTGGCGCGCCATGTGGATGGCTGAGATTGCGCCACGCCATCGCAAACGGACGGCCCAGATTCGGTTTGGGCTGGGCCGGTCAACGGGTCGGATAGTCCGGTCAAACGGGTCGGGTTCGGATAGGGTCGGCCGGGTCTGGTCCGGGTCGGAGCAGACCCGGACACGTGGCGAATTCTGGTGGACTGTGCGTGGAAGCACACGCGCCAACCACTTGGCCGGCGCGTGGGGGCGCGTGAAGCCACGTGGCGGCGCGTGGTTGGCGGCGGCGTGTTCACGGCGGAGAGTCCTGCCACGTGGCGTGATCGGATTGGTCAATTTATACGCGGTTTGCACACGGTTTGCATAATGACCACTTTGCCCTTGCTTTTGAATCCAAAATGACCGAAATGCCCTCGGTTTTTCCCCTATAAATAGGGCCCTTGGGTCCTCATTTCTCATTACACATTTTTGGGATGGTTTTGGCCAAGGTTTTGGCTTTGAGACCAAGTCCCATTTTTCTCCTAGTTAATTCCGATTTATTTCGGAATTAATTTTAATTAGGTGTTTATATAAAACGCCTAATTTTGGGAGAATAAACCCTGAAAAGGGTTTCCTAGTTTAAAGTTTATTTTCTCTAAGTATTTAGAGAAATACTTTCGGAGCCCACACTCCGAGGGTGTCCCTGGGGATATTGCAGGGAAGCTCTGCCGGTCTCACGAGTGGGCAAGGAGCTGGAAAAATGCCGTTAGATAGCCATGATTGCAGTACGGTAATAGTTTTCAGTTATTTTATTTTAAGCATGATAAATTATGTGCTCTTAAGTGTTAATTGCATGTTAGATATTTATCTGCTTAAGTGATTTAAAATTTATTATCAATTGCATGTATATACTTGAGTAGATCCGGCTAAGTCTTCCGCTTTGTATTAAAATGTTTTAGAAATATTTTAATACTTGTATTATAATAAAAAATTTTAAAATGTGGTCCCGGACTGCTACTGTTCTGGGCCCGCATCCCATCAACTGGTATCAGAGCCATACTCTAGATATATACATGCATTGATATGATGCATGTGATGCATAATTTTAAATCTGATACTGTGCACGTAAATTCTGTCAAAGAAGACTGGTTTTTAAGTGGGACCGTTTGTGACCCCTCCAGTGTTTCTGGGAATTTACGTGGAATGGTAATTTTTTGGGAATCGATTTCAATAATCTTCCTGGTTAATTACCGAATCAGTAAACATGATTTAAATTATGAGATAATTTATTTATAACATGTTTACTTTATGCCATTTTTTTAAGCATGATAATTATGTGATAATTATAACAGCATGCTTAATTGATTTAATTTATGGCATATTTATTTTGTGTCATTTAAAATTTTAAGCACGATAATTATGTGATAATTATATGAAAGGATGCTTAATTATTTTATTTTATGGCATGATCATGATAATATGAGATATTATGATATTTACAATTATGCATATTTTATTTAATGTGATTAAATAGTAATGTTTAATAGAGATTAGACGAGATGCATAATTGGACTAATATTTTTCGGCCTAATTAATAAATAGTTATTAAATTGCCTTAAAATATTATTATTGGGATTTTAAATATGATTTAGTAATCCTAGTGGGAGGGTATTAATTAGATTAATTACTTCCAACAATAAGACGCCAAAAGTGATTATTAAATAATCAACAGATAATCCACACCTTTTAAAAAATTCAAGTGGGAGCGAGATGAAAAGAGTTGGATTCTCACGGCCTCCATTACCCGTCTATAGTATAGTGAATATATACTACTCCCTTCGGCGGGTATATATTCGCGGTATACAAGATTAGACTTCTACGGATAGAATGAAATACGACGAAAGTCAGCTCGACCACGCCTCCGTGGAGTGTCTTGACCTACTCGTACGGACTTCTAGGTAATGGTACACACTTGACTAAGTAATGTATTAACCTCCCTTCGGAGCTATGTTACATTTACTTAGAGGCCAAGGGTTGACGTGGTGGATTGACATTGTTTGGTAAGAGTTACCTAGAGGACATGCTAATTAAGAATAGTTCTTGCTTTTCTAAGCGGTTTTCGACCTCGCCTCCGGGGAGTCAACTGCGGTTAGTTAAGTCACCATTGCGTAAATCAAAATGCTTACGTGGATTTCATTTATTGGTTGGACGCAGAAGAAAGTGAAATACATAATCATAACTTGCATTTATCTATTTATTTCAGTTTTATAATTACAATCTCTCTTAGCCCACTCCAAACTGTATGTCTATAAGGAAATAGGCTAGTAAGGGTTCAACTATGCTGACTAAGTAATAAATCTTGACATCGTGTTAAGACATGAAAGTTTACGTACTCACTGAACCTTATCCGAAAATTTCGGAAACTACAACCAGTCAGGATTAGAAAGACGTTTATTCTAAATAGATCAAGTGTGATGATCTGGCTAGTCTTATATCCTGATATCTGTTTTAAATGTTCTTGAGCATCAAACACATGAGATGTCTACTGATAAGAACATGTGTTGAAGACAGAGTCGTACGTAGGTACGAGCCATGAAAACGGTTGTCAGTTAAAGATGTTTGAAGGATCACTATTTCATAATCATATTATGAATATGATAGCTAATCTGAATGAGATTGAAAGCCTCTGTGCTTAAAGAGACAATCTTAACAGATAGGATACGATCCTATACTCTCTGCCTAAGTCATTTGAACGTTCAAGATTATTTTAAATAATTTTTTAAAACCAATGAACGACCTCAATGTGGCAGAAAGGGTGATATAGACTAAGGGAAAAGTTCTCTTTAATCAGACATCAATATCCACAGGCTAGAAAGCCAGCAAGTGGAAGAAAGAAAAGGAAAAGTTCCCAATTGAAGGTTCAGAAATAGAAAGTCAAAATCCGACAATGGAAAAGTGTTTCTATTTCAGTGGTAACGGGTATTGGAAAAGAAAATTATCCAAAATACTTAGTCTGTCTGTTTGTTACGCCGTTTAGATAAGATATGAAGATATCTTACTCGTTGAAAATATGTTTAGTTGGAAATTCACCGGACTCCTGGTATGTGAATTTGAGATCAACTAATCATATTTGCAAGTTGTTGCGAAGATTCAAACCAACCAGAAAGGTTGAAAAACGGCTAACACATAACTACTGCTCGGGGATAATACAAGTGTAATTGTATTAGCAGTAAAGACTATAAAGTCGTATTTTGGCAAAAGGATTTTAATATTATACGTGCCATATATACAGAAATTTAATTTCTGTAAGTTATATGATAACTAATAGTTTAACTGTTTGTTTTGAACAAAAGTTTACCGTTAAGCAAAATAAAAGGTTTATTTGCTCTGGCACAATAAAAGATGGTCTTTTATACATCAATGAAAACTCTAATTCAAGTTTAACATTAAGAAGCTTGACCTACCATCTAAGAAGAAAAACTTCTTCGTGGCACCTATCTATTGGTCAATTGAATCTGAATAGGATCCAAAGACTGATTGTTGAGTCCTATTGACTTGAAAATAGTATCAATCTGCAAATCCTATTTAGAAGGTTAAAATGGCCAAGAAACCTTTTTGAGACAAAAGGTATTTAAGCCATGAAGTTGCTTGTGTCAGTTCATACGGATATGTGATCCTATGATTATTCAAGCAAGAGGAAGTTTTGGATATTTCATCATTCGTTTGAATGATTACTCTAGATACATATATGTTTATTTGATGAGACTTAAGTCTGTAATTGTTGAAGAGTTCAAAGAATATAAGACTGAAGTCAAAGAATCAAATTAGAAAACATATCAAGGCACTTCGATTAGGTCGAAGTAGTGATAAGTATCTAAGTTCAGAGTTAAATAAAATTTCTCAAATGAGATTGGATCTCAACTATATATATGAGATACGTCTTAGCAAAGATGTATTGCAGAAAGGAGAAATAGAACTCTGATAATGATGGTAAGATTCATGAAGAGTCATGCTACCCTATGAATTTCGTTTTGGGGTCTTGCACACAAAACGACAAACCTAGTTCTATCTAAGTCAGTTCCTAAAACACTGATGGATCTGTAGCTAGGGTGAAAACCCTGTATCTTTTATCTTCGGATTTAAGGTAGCCTGGTCCACGAGTTAAGGATGGATCCTGACAAGTTAGAATAAAGAACAAAGGTTCACTTGTTCTAAGGTTATACTAGAAGAACGAGAGGTGGTATATTTTGTAATTTGAGAAATCACAAAAGATGTTTGTGAATATTTCAAAGATAATTACATAGATAACCACAAAGGGTAAAAGCGAAGTAGTGTTAAAAGAAATAACAGTATTAGATACTGATTTCCATAAACCCGTGATTACTGAAAATGTATTAGATACATGTGATGTACCAAATACAACATGTGATGTAGAGACGTGTACACGAGAGCATCATTATCGTGGGAGGATTGTCAGGACACCTGACAAGATACCTAAGATTAACCCAAGAGGTTGAATCTAACGTATCTGATCCTGTCACGTGTAATGAAGCTGTAGAAGATATAGACGTTGACTGTTTGGTCAATATCCATGGAATCTAAGTTAGAATATCTGTATTCTAACAAAGTCTTGAACTTGTAGAGGCGCCGGAAGGCATTAAACCTGTTAGATAAAATTTGGATTCTACAAGACAATAAAAGGAGAAATGGACAAAAGTAGAGACTTTAAAGCAAACTTATGGCAAGGGATTTTACCCAGAAAGAAGAAATCATTTATGAGATCTTCTCGCCTATAACAGTGCTTAAGTCTATTATCCTCTCCATTTTATCTCATTATCGATTATGAGATTAGATAAATGGATGTAAAGACTATGTTCTTGAACGGGCAACTTCAAGAACAAGAGATACATGGCATAACCTGAAGGCTTCATAGCCAGAAATCAGGTACATATAATGCGAGCTTGATAGATCGATTTATGGTCTTAAGCAAGCGTCTAGATTATGGAGCATCAGAATTATAAGGCAATTTAAATTCTTTGGATTTGTATAATTGCCTGATGAACCATGAAGTGTACAAAATGACATCATGATAGCGTTGTAACAATTTTACTTTGTACGTAATTAATATTCTGCTCATTGGGAATGATGCAAGAATTTTGTCAATGGTCAAGATTCGGACGTCAAATCATTTTGACAAGAAAAGACCTATGTGAGACCAATGTTATTCCAAGGATCAGACTTTTGTCGTGATCATAGGAATAAGGAGATTGTTTAATCACAAGAAGCATTTATTGATAAAGATGCTGGCAAGATATAATATGACAAATTCCAAGAAAGGTTCATTACCTTTTAGATGTGGAATTTATCTATCTCGGGATCAGTGTCCTAAGACAACTGAAGAGATAGAAGACAAGATTAGAGTTCCGCAGCGGAAGCTTTATATATGTCATATTATGTACAAGGCCAGCTGTCTATTATATATAGGTCTAAGTCAGCAGATATTAGTCAAACCCTAGAATCTAACACTGGATAGTAGTGAAAGCATATATTGGAGTACTTGAGAAGGACTTGAGATTATATGCTTGTCTACCACAGTGGTGAGCTCATTTCAATAGAGTATAGAGATTCGGATTTACAATCTGATTTGTATTCTAGATGTTTGACATCAGAATACGTGTTTACTCTAGAAAGAGCAATCGTTGATTGGAGAATGTTAAGCAGACTTGTATTGCTTACACCGCCATGAAAGTCAAATACATGGCAGCTTCAGAAGCAGCCAGTTAGATGTATTGGCTTCATGATTTCCTAGTTGTTGGCTCAGAGAAACGTCTAATAGATTCCTTCACTAAAGTATTGGCGCAAAAGAGTGTAAAACGAGTTTTGACACTCATGTGAAAGGAATAAGACTTAGATGTATGGCCAAATTGAATTTAGGGCAAGTGGGAGATTGTTGGGAATAGTGCCCTGAAAATTCAATTTGTTGAATTAATTAAACTGAATTTACAACAAGTTATGAGTATTTCACATATTAATAATTAATGACGTGTGGTGGTATTCTCATATGAAATGTGTTTCATAGGAAAAGACTTTGAATACCGAAATCACGTGTCATTAAAGTTCTAGTCGGTAAGATAAGAATATGTTCTTATCAAGACTATAACGTGGTTATATAAGATGATTAGTCTTTCGTCATAGGGAATGGTGATTCCAATTATAACACGTTGATGATTTTCAATAGGATTGGAAACATCGAACTGGACCACTGAGATTATTTATTTTATACTGCTATCTAAAATAAATAAAATCTCAGGAAGCATTATACTCTTAATCCTGATAATATTTCGGTTTTAGGCATGTAGTGTTAGTCACTGTAACATACTCGAAGTGAGGTCTCGGTAACGGGTGGCCAAAATACTTTGTATGATTCGGTGACAACATGAAATGTGCTAAAGAGTTATATTGATCGAGGAATCTGTGGCCTTGCTGGAAGGTAAAAGATATCCTTGAAATAGATTTGCAAAAGTTCGAATTAAGACTTTGGCCAAAGCACTTCGCGTGATAACGTCACCGAAGTTGTATGTTGAATGTGTTTCACATACAAAGAATTTGAACTTAAGGCGAATCAATAAATTTCAAATTAGAGATGAAAAATAAATGATAGTAGTTGCAATTTATTTTTCATGGATATCTACACGGAGGAGTAAAATGCGAAATTATTCTAGATCGAGAAATTCGTGAATAATTTAATTAATTTTAGAGTGCAACAATATTTATTTAGTGGAATTAAATATTGTTAAACGGTAATTAATTATTGTCATGAGATGATAATATATTAATCCGTTTGGAGCTAAAATTAATTAGTCCTGCAGGTCCCTCTGCAAGCCCCAAATTGAAAACCCAAAGAGAAAATATTAAAAGGAGAAAGAGAAATGAATTTTTCAAAGTGTTTGAAAATAGTCAAGAGATTTATTTTAAGAAAATAAATCAAGTTCCAAAGAGTTGGAAATGCCCGAAATTTTATTTTGGAGAAAATAAAATTTTAATTAAAAAAAAAAAAAAAAAAAAAAAAAAGGAAAAAGTGACGTGGCATTTTGCTGACGTGGCGCTGACGTGGTAACTGATGTGTCACGCCACGTCAGCGGGTTGGGCCCCAACTGGCGCTGACGCAGCGCCGCGTGGCGCGCCATGTGGATGGCTGAGATTGCGCCACGCCATCGCAAACGGACGGCCCAGATTCGGTTTGGGCTGGGCCGGTCAACGGGTCGGATAGTCCGGTCAAACGGGTCGGGTTCGGATAGGGTCGGCCGGGTCTGGTCCGGGTCGGAGCAGACCCGGACACGTGGCGAATTCTGGTGGACTGTGCGTGGAAGCACACGCGCCAACCACTTGGCCGGCGCGTGGGGGCGCGTGAAGCCACGTGGCGGCGTGTGGTTGGCGGCGGCGTGTTCACGGCGGAGAGTCCTGCCACGTGGCGTGATCGGATTGGTCAATTTATACGCGGTTTGCACACGGTTTGCATAATGACCACTTTGCCCTTGCTTTTGAATCCAAAATGACCGAAATGCCCTCGGTTTTTCCCCTATAAATAGGGCCCTTGGGTCCTCATTTCTCATTACACATTTTTGGGATGGTTTTGGCCAAGGTTTTGGCTTTGAGACCAAGTCCCATTTTTCTCCTAGTTAATTCCGATTTATTTCGGAATTAATTTTAATTAGGTGTTTATATAAAACGCCTAATTTTGGGAGAATAAACCCTGAAAAGGGTTTCCTAGTTTAAAGTTTATTTTCTCTAAGTATTTAGAGAAATACTTTCGGAGCCCACACTCCGAGGGTGTCCCTGGGGATATTGCAGGGAAGCTCTGCCGGTCTCACGAGTGGGCAAGGAGCTGGAAAAATGCCGTTAGATAGCCATGATTGCAGTACGGTAATAGTTTTCAGTTATTTTATTTTAAGCATGATAAATTATGTGCTCTTAAGTGTTAATTGCATGTTAGATATTTATCTGCTTAAGTGATTTAAAATTTATTATCAATTGCATGTATATACTTGAGTAGATCCGGCTAAGTCTTCCGCTTTGTATTAAAATGTTTTAGAAATATTTTAATACTTGTATTATAATAAAAAATTTTAAAATGTGATCCCGGACTGCTACTGTTCTGGGCCCGCATCCCATCACCTTTGTGGGTAAAATGGATCCAAATGTATAAAATGGATCCAAATTGGGCAAAATATGGATAAAATTGATTAAAATGTGTAAAATGGATCCAAGTAGGTAAAATGAATCCAAAATGGGTAAAATATGGGTAAAATGGATCTAAATTGATAAAATATATCCAAAATTGATAAAATGGATCCAAATGGATAAAATGGATCCAAACTGGGTAAAATGAATTTAAAATGGATAAAATATAGGTAAAATGGATCTAAAATAGGTAAAATGAGTCCAAGTAGGTAAAATGGGTCCAAAATTGGTAAATTGGATCCAACTTGGTAAAATGAATCCAAGTGGGTTAAATACATCCAAGTGGTAAAATGGATCCAAATGAGTAAAATATGGATAAAATTGATTAAAATGGTTAAAATGGATCCAAGTAGGTAAAATAGATCCAAAATGGGTAAAATGTGGGTAAAATGAACCTAAATGGACCAAAATGGATAAAATGGATCCAAAATTGGTAAAATAGATCCAAATTGGTAAAATGGATCCAAATGGGTAAATGGATTAAAAATGGGTAAATTGGATTCAAATGGGTAAAATGAGTTCAAAATGGGTAAATGTGGGTAAAATGGATCAAAGTGGGTAAAATGGATCTAAATGGATAAAATGAATCCAAAATGGGTAAAATAAGTTCAAATGGGTAAAATGGATCGTAAATGGATAAATTGAATCCAAATGGGTAAAATGGATCCAAGTGAGTTAAATGGATTCAAAATGGGTAAAACATATCCAAATTGGTAAAATGGATCCAAAATGGCTAAATTGGATCCAAATGGGTAAAATTAATTCAAAATGGGTAAATGTTGGTAAAATGGATCTAAATGGATAAAATGAATCCAAAATGGATAAAATAAGTTCAAGTGGGTAAAATGGATCCAAAATGGATAAATTGGATCCAAATGGGTAAAATGGATTCAAGTGGGTTAAATAGATCCAAGTGGGTAAAATAGATCCAAATATGTGAAATGGATTCAAAATGAGTAAAATTGATCCAAAATGTATAAAATATGGATAAAATTGATTAAAATGGTTAAAATGGTTCTAATTGGGTAAAATGGATCCAAAATGGGTAAAATGGATACAAGTGAGTAAAATTGATCTAAATGGATAAAATGGATCCAAAATGGGTAAAATAGATTCAAATGGGTAATATGAATCCGAATGGGTAAAATAGATCGAAAATGAGTAAATTGGATCCAAATGGGTAAAATTGATTCAAAATGGATAAAATATGGGTAAAATGGATCTAAATGGGTAAAGAGGTAAAAAAACGAGCCTAAAACAAGTAGAACGAGTCCAAAATAAGTCGAACAGGTTGAAAAACGGGTGAGATGGATAGGAATTTGGTTACAAGTCTAATTTTAATCAAATTCTAAATCTAACTCGAATAAATTGTATCCACATTAAAAACTTGTTTATAATCTTAATTAAGATCTAATTCTAAGTGTAATTATAATTAAGTTTTATATCAACTCTATTTAAATTCTTATTTATATAAATTTAATAAAATTCAATCAATATGACAATTATGTAAAATGTAAATTAGATACATAAAATTATTTCGATCGAATAATATATTTTCTACTAAACTAATCATAATGAAATTCTAATTGTTTAACTTTAAACAAACGCATCTCTTTTTGTCCGTAAACTTTTGGTTAATTCTAATCATATTACAATCATGTATGTCTTTCTAATTAACAAAATTGTATAATTTAGACAAATTTATATAATATTAACATTATAAATCACGTTATTCTCAAATAATAATCACATGTTTATAGAAAAAAATTATTTTACTAACCATTTTTTTAATATTCTATTATATTATATTATAAAAATACGAGTTAATTTTTGAATTTTTTTTGAAATTTATTGGTCGCCAAAATGTCCTTACAATAATGATTTCACTAATGTCTAATTAAGTTAATTATGTAAACCAATATGTATTATAAATTATTATTGAAATTTTATAAGTACTTAATTATGGATAGAAATTTGGTTACAAGTCTCATCTTAATCAAATTCTAAATCTAACTCTAATAAATTGTACCCACATTAAAAACTTGTTTATAATCTTAATTAAGATCTAATTCTAAGTGCAATTATGATTAATTGTTATATCAACTCTATTTAAATTCTTATTTATATAAATTTAATAAAATCCAATCGATAGGGTAATTATGTAAAATATAAATTAGATACTTAATAATTATTTAGATCGAATAATATATTTTTTACTAAACTAATCATAATGCAATTCTAATTGTTTAAGTTTAAATAAATACATCTCTTTTTTTTCGTGAACTCCGTTTAATTCTAATCATATTACAATTATGTATGTCTTTTTAATTAATAAAATTATATAATTTAGACAAATTATATAATATTAACATTATAAATCACGTTATTTTCAAATAATAAATTAATTATTATTTTTTTAAGTATATCTAATCCTAAACCAATTATCATTTCACAAATTTTTTTCTAATTGTAATACATCATATAATTTAAATATATTAAATATTCTTTTTTTAAAAATTTCGGGTCGGGTCGGGTCAGGTCGAGTGGGTTCGGGTTGTTGGATCACCCGCATAATTTTTCGGGTTGAATCGGTCAACCCGAAACCCACCCGAACCTGGCCTCTCTCATTAGGGTCCATTTCGGGTCCAACCCGATTCCAACCTGACCCGAAAACCCCCAACCCGAACCTGATATTTTTCGGATTGGATCGGGTCAGGTTGCAATTTGACACTCCTAGTACGAACTAGGCACTTCTCTTTATATTTGTTTGAGTTGTTTATAAGTTATGCCAGTCTCGGACCATATATGGAAATTTCTTAATTATTAATCAAAATTTAAAAGCAATAAAGAAACTAGTTCTTGAGAGTGAAAGCTAATTAGATTTTTATTGTCCATGATCCTCACGAGATAACTGTGTGTCGTGGAAACTAAGGAATACATGACCATTATGCCGCGCGCCTACTATTTACGCAAGAAATAAAGGATTTATTGAAGTGAAAAAAGTTGTTTAAGTGTGCTGTGACATGACTTGTATGCTGCATAGTATTTAACTATTTATGCTAGAAGTAAAAAAGAGTAAATGATTGTTCAATTTCCACCTTAAAAATAACCCTTGCAGCTCTCTTTTCTGGGAAGAACGTTATCATTTTGCATATACTATTTTATAAAAGTATTTTCCAAGGGAAGACTTGAACTAAACCTTAGTAGCTCACTGATAGCGTGTTTAATTTGTAATATTTTGTACACTTGTGGATGCATTTTTATTGCTTTAATTTGATATATTGTGATGCCATGATATGTTTTCGTGTTTTTAGTTCAGCGAGGCTATTTTCCGAATTATTGGAGTGTTTGGACCGAATTGAGGAGATTTGTATATAGCTGGGCCAAATTTGTGTGTGTGCGTGGATCAAATTGTGCCGGGTGTATGCTGTCAGGAGTAGGGCTGTCAACGGGTCGGATTCGGACCGGATCAGGAGATTCCGGATCCGAATCCGATAAGCAAACCCGATAACCGGATCCGAATCCGAGTCCTATAGGATTCGGATTCATTATTTTTGGATTCATAGATAATCGGGTCGGACCAAATCCGATAAAAGATCCGATCCGATTAACAATAAAATTTATTTTTTTAAATAATAAATTTGATATAAAAAAATAAATGTAATTACATAATATTTAATAAATAATAATTATTTAATGGATTATTTGATAGTTTTGTTTATATTTATTTAAAATAGGTTAATTTAAACTTATTAATAAAAGAAAACATATACTTTTAGAGTAAAAAAATTAAATTTTATTATTGTTTAAAATGATAAATATGTGAAAATTTTAATTTTAATCATTTTACTTAGTATTATGTACTAGTAAATAATTTATTTAATTAAATATTATATATAATATCGGATTTGGATTCTTAACGGATTGAATTCCTTAAATCCATATTCGCTTCATTTATTTCGGATAACGAATATTTATAATCGGATATGATCCATCGGACATTTTTATCGGACGGATATGCTAAAAATCAGATCGAATTCGGATTAAAATCAAACCCATTGACAACCCTAGTCAGGAGATAAAGCCTTGAATTATTATGGCGAGGATGGGCTTATTGCTGACTTGGGCCGAGAGTTTGAAAGAACTAGAATTATTGAAGAAGCCCAATTGAGTCAATCTTAGGCAGCAAGTTGGTGAGAGGAGTTGAGTCCTTCTTCGACTTGGATTCACTTGGAGATTTGATTTGATATGATTTGCATGCTTTATATTAGGGCTGTCAATGGGTTGGATTTTAATCCGAATCCGATCTGACTTTTAGCACATCTGTCCGATAAAAAAATTCGATGGATCATATCCGATTATAAATATTCGAAATTCGAATTAAGTGGATTGGGTATGGAATCATGCAGTCCGATCCATTAAAGATCCTAATCCGAATAAATATATATATATATATATATATATATATATTATATTATATCAATTCATAATCTCAAATATGTATATATGATTAAGCAATATATATGAATATAATGAATAATTCTTTATTAAATTTAAAACAATATTATGTGTAAAATGTTGCATTTGTATAATATTATTCTCTAATATTAATATTTTTATTCATTTATGTTCCCTTATTTTACACACATGCCATATATATATATATATATATCTTAAAAATATATCATAGGTTCAAGTTATATACTTAACTTGTAGGTTTAATATGAATTATTAATGTTATAGTGTAAATTTTAATATCATTTATAATTAAGTAGGAAGTGTTAGTTATGTAAGATTGTATTTCGAGGGTTAATCTCTATTGAGTTTATTAGCTAAGCTTAAGGTGTGTTTATATATAACTATTCAAGAGACAATTTTGTGTTTGATACTTGAGTTTGTGAAAAAGCTCTTAGTTAATATTATGTTAGATATGTTAGATTTTAATAAGTTATAGTTAAGTGTAACAAGTTATAATTAATATTATTTTAGATAGGTTGGATTGCATTTTCTCTCAATGAATAGTAATTTCACTTAATTATAATCTCACTCATTCATAATAGAAGTTAATCAATGTTAGTGGTGGAATTAAATCCAACTAATTTCACCTAATCCAAATTCGAAAAATTTAATATCACTTAACTAATGAAAAGTTAAATATAATTAAAAAAATGAAATGTAAATATTTATTATAATTAAGTATTTCTTTTTCTTCTTTTTAATTTTTTTTTTTAAAATTTTCATTCTTGAGTTAATTAAATATCTATACTTTATAAAAATATATGGCATAAAATATAATTTAGATGTAACTTAAAAAGTAAGACAAAACTTAACTACAAAAGTTGTTAAGTTGCTTTTAAAAAACAAAATCGTGTTTCTAAGTTAATAATTAAATATATTAGGTTTTTTTATAGAATATTTAAAAATATAAATAGGGAGAGAAGCTTCACCAAACATAATCTGGGGTTTTCTTCCCAAACAATTAAAGAAAATAAAGTCAGTAAACCAACACAGCCCTAGCCCTATCAAAATTCAAAGACCGCCGTTTCAGATTCTTTCACCCATCCTTAAATTGAAAATATTAAATCTCTGTCTCTGCCCCAATCAACCGTGTCGCCTCGCCATCTTCAGTGTCCGATACTGCTGCCTCGCAACTTTCACTACCCGCTGCCGCCGCCGCCTCGCTCCAACCCTCCATCCTCCATGTCGCCAGAGGTCTGTTTTCTTTCTTTTCTCCACCCGCCTGTCTCCAACCTGCCATCTCCACCATAACTCCTTTCCGTGTTGCGTGCCAATTTCATTTTTTTTCTTTCTCCAGATTTGCCATCTCCACCATAACTCCTTCCCCCCGTTGTGTGCCAATTTCAGTTTTTTTTTCCTCCATATTTCTCCTTTTATCGGGTCGAATTTTTATGTCGGATCATCCGATCCATCAACTCTCGAATTTGGACTAGACAAATCCGAATCCTATAGGATCTGGATTCGGATTCGATAACCCAATTTCATTATCGGATTCGGATCCGGAATTCTTGAATCCGCTCCGAATCCGACCCGCTGACAACCCTACTTTATATACGTGACTTGGGGGTAAAGATGTCAAATGGGCTGGGCTGGCCCGTCTAAGCCCACCTTTATAGCGGGCTGGGTTGGCCCGGGACCATCATGAAGTGGGTTGGGCTGGGCCTGGGTTGGCGTTGAAATGTAGCGGCCCAGCTCAGCCCATGAACCCACTAATAATGGGCTGGGCCGATTCCTAACGAGTTGGGTTTAATGGGTTTGGTGGGTCAATCTATTGAGTTTTCATGGGCTTACAAGTGGGCCTATTATTTAATTTGATTTTTATGTAATTTAAGATTTTTTTAATATATATTTTTTTTGTTTTTTTTTTTATATTTATAAAATTTTATGATTATTTATATTTTGTTATTATGTTATTAAAATTTTTTAAGTTAATACTTGTAACGCCCCGATTTTCAGATAGTCAGATACGCTCGACGCATGTGGGTTTCGAGCGTTAGTATTTATTTTATTATTTTCGTTTATTCAATTTCTACGTGTTATATTAATTTTATAAATTGCATTTCAAAATATTTACGTGAAATACGTGCTAACTTGAGAATCATTTTATAATTTGGTTTACTTGCTACGTGAAATAATTACCGAACATGATTTAATTGCCTAATTGTCCTTAAATAATTATTATTGGAAATGTGAGGACCAAATTGCATGCATTATTCTTGGACTAAAGTGATTAATTAACTAGGAATGAAACTTAATTGCATGACTTATAGCTTTGAGGGACTTAATTGCAATTTATGCATTTCATCAAATTCAAAGCAATGAATCACGTAATATAGCTTCTTCATGCTTCCGTCTTCCATTTCATCCAAAAATCACCCAACCTCTTTGCTCTTATTGTCTCGGTTCCTTCAAGAAGAAAAGGAATTGGGAGGTCATCATCTTCAAGCTAGAATTTTTCAAGGAATTTCCATAATTGAGGCTTAAGCATCCTTCTCCATCATTTATTTTCATTCAAGGTGACTATAAGTTGATACATGTGATCTTTGATGATTTTATGAAAGCTAGGGTTATGATTTTGATATTATAACTTGTCTATATGATGCTAGAAGCAATATTCTAAGCTTTAGACTTGAATTCCTTGCATAAATCTTGAGAATTAAGGAATTATATGTTAATTTGATATTGGAGCTTGAAGAGATGGTTATGTTGATCAAGGCATGAAACATGAGTTTATGTTGGGTTTTATTACCTCTCAAGCATGTATACATACTTCTCTTCATGAATTATAGTTTATGGAATTTAAATATAAGTGTTTATGGAGCTTTGTTGTTGAATTGGAGCTCCCCTGTTTCGTCCCCTGTTCTTCTGCATTTTTTGCGTAACGGGAACGGCCCTTCCCGTTCCCTTTGTAACTGGGGAACGACCGTTCCCATATTTTGAATAATGTGCGTGGCGGCGAGGACGGGAACGACTGTTCCCATTTTGGCTTACCAGCCGGAACGGCCGTGTCCATCTTCGGGGAGCACTTCGGGGAGGCGGGAACGACCCTTCCCACTTTGAACTAAGACCTGGAACGGCCGTTCCCACCCCACTGACAGAAGAAAACTTCCTGCATAAAATTATAATTTTGGAATCCAATTCCAATGGATTAATTGACCCCAATTTGTGATTATATGATCAATCATATGCCAAAACATGATATTTACATGCTACATTGTTTATTGCATGATGTCTCGTTACTTGATCAAGCCGTGCGTCTTATATGTGGTATTGTTCTTGAATTGTGGTCTCATGCACGTACATTGTCCCGTTTCTTGTCCAGTTATTCTCCAGGGCGAAGATTGTTGATCATGAGCACGTTCACGCATCTATGAGTCATCGTGTCGCCTGTCAGGTGAGGTTTAATTGCTAGTTACTTAGAACCCGTATAACCTTATGTGACTTTTGGACCAAACGGTATACATATATATTTACAAGTGTTTCCAAACTCTCAAGTCATGTTCTTTAAAAGTAAACTGTGTTCATTGAAAGCAAGTTATGTTCCTGAAAGCAAGTCGTGTATCGTGTTACAAGCAAGTCGTGTATCGTATTACAAGCAAGCCATGTACCGTGTTATCGTGATTGAACCGTGATCGTGTTTGGCGAATTATCGTGTATCGTGTATTATGGGCCCGAGGGTGAGTGCTTGAGCCAACCGGGAAAGCATAGGGCTGAAGGGTAACTCACACACCTCTATCAAACCGTGGGGATGCCCCCTGAATCCACCAGGAGGTTTGGTGGAGGAAGGAGTCCCGTACGTGGGAGTCATGTTCCCGACGTGCAACGTGATGTCGTGGGTGGTTCGGGCCTTGCAAACCCACCACCATTGGAGAAAGGAGAATTTCGTGTTATTGATCGTGTGCACTATAATGACTCATGTGGTAACCTAATTAAATGGAAATGTAATTCTTGTTCACTGTCGAGGTGTGATTGGAGATCGTGCACGCCCCTCGCCAGGGCTACTGATTGTTAAAATAACCGTGATTATTGTGTTAAACTTGATAGTTGTAATCTCGGGCGAGTTCTATGTTATTCTTGCAATTATGTTATCTTTAGTTACAAAACCTTACCCGAGGTTATAACTTGCATGTTATTTGCGCATATATATATTTATGCCCCCTCACTCAGTCTTCCATAGACTGACGCCTCCACCTTTCAGGTTCTTGCAGGTACACGTTAGGCGGGAGTCGAGTCGTGTCAAGTCCGGTCTATGTAGTCGAGTCAATCACGGTGCATATTGTTTGTCGTTATTTAGAACTGTTATTATAGTTACTTGTTATTTATATTCGGAGATGATAATGTATTGATATGTAAAGCTAGATCATATTTGAGTTTACTTGGCAATCGAGAAATGTTCTGACATGTTTAATAATTATAGTTGATAGTGAATAGTTTATGCTTCCGCTTTCACTCGTTGCATGTGTACATTAATCCCGCCTAGCTTGTCGTTTATTGCATTGTCACCCGTTCGCCATAGGTTAGTTCGTGTACGGATTACCCGTTTCGTATGTGGATTGACCTATAGTACGGGGGTGTGGCACCTCCACGTGTAAGGGGTGCTACAATACTTATATAAATAATTTATATTATATTATATATTTATGTAAAATTAAAAATATTTAAAGAAACATTATTATTTTATTCATTTTTATAGAATTGAAACACTTAATTTGAAATCATTATAAACTAATATAACCTAATCGAATAGGTTATTCTAAATTTAGAGGTTTGAGTTTGTATTTATTAATTTGTCCATAAAGAGTAAAAATGAAAAATACTCATAATCTTGTTTTTTGAAACTCAAACCTTCAAAGGGGAATATTATTGAACATCAAGAGGAACAATAACAAAAATACAAGGAATAACAGGAAAATTAACGCAGGCCGAAGCTGCAATTCCAACAGATTTGTGAGCTATTATATTAGCATCACGTTTAATAAAAAAAACAGGCTCCTTGAAGTTGAAGATCCGATCTGGGTGAAGTTCCGCAGCCACCTTTTCTCCTGATTGAAAAGAACACTTTGGCCTACAGCAGATAACTCGGCCAAAAAATTTCCTCGGTGAATCACATAACATAATAAAAAAGAACATAAAGAAACTGACTAAACTTCCATACGGAAGGGACAAAACTTCCATACGAACATAACCTAAAGAAAAAAAACACAAACCGTATCGACGTAACAAATCTGGGAATCTGATAGTAGAATAGATCTGAATCAATCCGGCGGTGGAGCATAGTATTCTCCACCGCCGGATCAAAGCTTCAATTGATTGATTGTTTTATCTTGAGTTTGAAACACGTAGATTAGGGTTTTGTTGTTTTAGAGAGTTTGAGAGAGAGAGAGGAAATACTCATAATCTTAATAGAATTATGTATATTAAATAGAATTGGGTCAAGAGAATTAGTGGGCTTGGGTTGGGTCTGGGTCACGGGTTGGGCTGGGTTTAAGATTCATGGGTTGCCTCATTGTATTCATGGGTTGGGCCTGGGCCGTCGAACCGAGTTGGTTCACCAGTTTCGTAGGTTGGCCCGGCCCGTTTGACATCTTTACTTGGGAGCAAATTGGATCATCATCGACATATCTCTTCTTCACGTACACTTTGGAGACGGACAAGAAGGCACGTAACAGCTTGAAGATTTCGTCAAGAGTAAAATCATTACTCCAAGAGTTTTAATTCAATTTCATTGTTTTTTTTAGACTATGTTTTTGAATTATTTCTTGATTTTGGATATTATAGCAATATGTAGCTAAACTCTTAATACTTAACTAGAGATTTATGATTCGGTTAAAATATTGTGAGATTGTTATTTATTTGCTTAGGGATAGGTTCCGATTATCTAAGTAGATTTAATTGTATAGTGCTATTCATGATGTATGAAGTTTATATAATGCTTGATTGATGTTTGTGGCGCATTAACGATAGGAAGTCGTAAAGTTGAATCTGATTCGTTAACGGAATTAATAATCGAGTTTAAATCATGCACGTGTCCTTGACTTGGTTAATTGGGGTTCGCGTTTTCATAGATTTTAATGCTGTCGGTTCATTAAATCCTATCAAGTGTCTCTAGGGGCTATGAAACTGATTAGGAAAAATAGCTGTCGAGTGTCTCTAGGCTATTCGAAAAATTAAGTGAAAACGAGGCGAAGTCGAGTGTCTCTATCTTCTATAGCTAACCTATTTGAATCGTTTGAAATAATCCTTGCGTCTATGATCGTGTTCCAACATTCTTTCCCTATTGGTTAATCCTATCTTCCAACATGCTTGATCGTGATCTTCTAGCTTTCAGTTTTAATTAGTTGTTTTATTAGTTTAAGTTTAATTAGTTTAGTTAACTCCAAAACCCCCCATTTTTTACTTGTTATTTCTCATTATTTTTCTGCGAATTTAATTGAATTAGTTTCTCTCAATCTCTGTGGTTCGACCCGTTTGCACTATACTCTGTATTAATCATAGACCGGAATTATATTTATTTTTTACGGGTTCGACACCTGTCACTCACTAAAATATTGAATTACAACTTCACCAATCTGATAAAATCATACACAAACTGATGAGTACTCGCCAAATCTATCTATCTCTCTCTCTTCTTTTCTCTCGTATTTGTGTTGTCCTTTAACAGTGACCTAAACTCCTCCTTGTATAGACCCGGAGTCCCATTAGGGTTTACTATATCTCTGATTCCGTTTTGGATTCTGTCTTATCATTTCGTCTTCTTTCATCTTTATCCTCAAGACTCCTTTCCTTCTCCATCACATCATCCCCACTATTCGTAACTACTTAAGTGTCCTTCCGCAAATAGAGTCCGAGGAGCGAACGTACCAAGCGAGCCCCGAATACAGCTCGTCATAGCCGAGCTCGTATAGTAGTACTTGCAACTGATAGGATTCTGAGGAGCGAGCTTAAACCTGGGGCTCCCCCACACAGCTCGTTGTAAGTTAGTTACGTATCATTCTAACTCTTCTTAGGCTGGTCACGTGTCCTAGGTGGGTAGGGCCCCATCATAAACTACCCATAATATCTCTCGATTTCTTTCCTTTATGGTGGAAAGAAAATTCCATAGTTTGTAGGGATATCGAGAATCACAGATTGCATTCCAGATGTAAATTAAGGAAAATAATTATAATTATATCTTATCTTATGTATATCACCAACACATTGTTGAACACTTGAACTTGGGTAATTAGGTGTATGCTCATGTAGGTTTAAATGTATTATTTATTTAATAAGTCTTCTGGTAGATCCACCAAAGAGTAAAGAGCTGAATCAAGAAAATATTATACGAAATTTATAAACCTAATATTTGTTGTTGTTAGACTGCATTTTTAGCATACACTAGTGTCTTTTGAAGCAAACTGAAAATTAGTTGATCTTAAGATTGAGAGCTGCATTCATCACGTTTTTATAAAAGCATATTTATATACATCAAAGTATAGAAATTCAACTAAAGCTACAACGATCAGTCACACAAGATGTTCTATACATGCAGGACTCATTCATCACGTTTTTATAAAAGCATATTTATATACATCAAAGTATAGAAATTCAACTGAAGCTACAACGATCAATCACACAAGATGTTCTATACATGCAGGACTCATTCGAATTTTGAACGAAGTCAAACGTGTTGACTACTTCATCAAAATGAATATTCCAATTCCTAGAAGCCTATTTCAATCCATAGATTGGTCTTTGGAGTTTTCAAACCTTTTGCTCACTCCCACTGAATGTGAAACCTATGGGTTGATCCATATAAATGTCTTTATCAATGTCTCCATTGAGAAAAGCAGTTTTCACATCCATTTTTCATATCTCGTAGTCATAATACACTGCTATGGCAAACATGATCCGAACGGACTTTTGCATTGTAACCTGTGAGAAGGTTTCATCAAAGTCCACGCCTGGTCTTTGAGTGAATCTTTGGTAAAGAGTCATTCCTTATAGGCTGCAACGTTTCCATCTGCTCCAATCTTTCTCTTAAAGATCCATTTGCACCCTATGGGTTTTACTCCACCAGGCAAATCTACTAAGGTCCAAACTTAGTTGGAGTACATGGAATCCATTTCGGATTTTATGGCTTGTTTCCACTGTTCAGAAGCCAAGTCTGAGAGTGTGCTCCTCATAAGTTAAAGGATCGTTATCCTCTTAAGAAATTTCATGGAGAAAACCATACCATCTCTCAGGCTGTCTAGGAATGCATTCAGAACGCTTTGGAGAAGGATTTTCACGTGTATTGAAATTTGTGATTGGTTGTGGGGTATGAGATTGGGACGTCTCTTGGTGTGTGGGTGTGTCTCAAATTTCTTTGAGTTCTGTGATTTAGCCCTTCTTTTCTTCAAGGAATGATTCCTCAAGAAAAGTCGCATTTCTTGAAACAAACACCTTTTGTTCAGTTTGATCATAGAAGTAGTATCCAGTAGATTCCTTAGGATAGCCAACAAAGTAGCATATGTCAGAACGAGCTTCTAACTTATCTCCCACTGTCCCCTTCACATAAGCGGGACAACCCCAGATTCTTGAGTAAGAATAACTAGGGATTTTTCCATACCACATTTCATAGGGATTGATTTAGAAGGAACAAGATTCAAAATCTTGGCTGCACTTTCTAGAGCATAACCCCAAAAAGAAAGTGGTAAGTCAATGAAGCTCATCATGGAGCGAACCATATCAAGTAGGGCTCAATTCCTTCTCTCAGAAACTCCATTAACCTGAGAAGTTCCCGGAGGAGTCCACTGAGAGATAATACCATTATCTCTGAGATAACTAAGGGCTTCTTCACTAAGATACTCGCCACCTCAATCAGATCGAAGTGTCTTGGTCTTGTGACCAATTTGGTTCTCAACCTCCTTTTGAAATTCTAAGAATTTCTCAAAAGCCTCAGATTTGTACTTCATTAAGTACACATAGCCATAACGAATAAAGTTGTCAGTAAAGGTTATAAAGTACTGATGATTGCTTCGTGTGCTTACACTAAGCGGTCTACAAACATCAGAATGGAACAAATCCAAGGTCTTAGTAGCTCGTTCCACACTCCCTGTGAAAGGAGTTTTGGACATCTTTCCTTTGAGACATGATTCATATGAAGTTAACTGTTTAAGGTCATTTTCAGATAATGTCCCTAAGGTGGATAACTTGTTGATTCTGTTCTTGGAAATATGTCCTAATCTAGCATGCCACAAAGATGCTGAGACTTCGTCAGCTCTCTTACATTTTCTTTCTCATTGTATATTTAAAATATTGGTGTTTTGAATTAGATAAAGTCAATTGTTTAATGTACCAAGATGTATTGAAAAATTATTCTTTTTAAGGAAAAAGTTACCATTCTTAATATTAATTTCATAGCCTTTGCAATCAAGTATTGGAACTGAAATTATATTACGAATAATGTCTGGTACAAAAAGGCCTTTATTTAAAACTAATTCAAAACGACCTAAATCTAATGTAATTGTGCCTAAAGCTTGAGCCTCAACGGTTGAGGCATCTCCAATCTTCAAGACACATTCTCTTCTTTTGAGCTGTCGAACCTCACTTAGAATTTGTAATTCATTACAGATATGAGATCCACCACCGGTATGAAGTACCTAATAGTTAGAATTAATAGAAAGATCTACTTCAACGAGAAACATACCTTTCTAAGTGGCCTTGTACTCTTGGCAGTTTCTCCTCCAATGCTCTGGTTTGCCACAATGGAAGCAAATGTCCTCTTTCTGATCACGTTCTTCTTTTGGGCCTTTTCCTTTGTGATGCCTCCATTGGGCCTAAGGGACTTTTTTTTCTTTTGGGCTTTCTTGCCTGCCTTTAGGAGGCTTAGAAGAAGATGGAGCAGTAACCATCATAATCTTATTGTCCTTCTTGATCGTGCTTTCAGCAGTCACAAGCTGACTAATTAGCTCAGCTACACTAGCATTTACATAATTCCTGTTGAGGTTAAGGGCAAAAGGGTTGAATGATGGTGGGAGCGTGGACAATAACAAATCCACCGAAAGCTCATCTCTCAATGGCATGTCCATGGAAGCAAGTTTCTCAGTAAGAACAAGAAAGTTGAGTCCATATTCATGGACACTTGTACCTTCTCTCATTCTCAAATGGAATAATTCTTTTGAGGTGTTATACCTTGTAACAAGCTCATAAGGACGGTAGAGTTGCTCTAAGTGGTCGTAAATCTCCCAAGCGAATTTTATGGACTCATGTTGTCTTTGCATGTCCGGAGACATGTTAGCAAGCATGAGACAACGGGCTTGGAGATTATCATCCTTCCACTTTTGGATCGCGTCCCGGGTCGGAGCTTTCCCTTCGGGAAAAGGCTCCACCTCGTAGAGAACATAAGTTCTCTTCTTAGAATCTAGAACGATTTCTAGATTCCTAAGCAATCAAAATAGTTGGGACCAGTCAACTTGTTTGACTCGAGGATCGATACTAGAGGGTTTTTTGTTGCCATTTCAAAACACATAGAGAATCACTGAATCTACGGCCTAAATGGAAAAACAGAGAACTAAGTGAGCATGCTGAATAATAACGATACACATGAGATTAGGTCTTTAATCTATGTTGCTTCCACTGTTTTTAGAAGATCTACATGATTCCCTAAAGATCTTAGAGGATACTTGTTATCCCAATGGGTACTAAGATCCTAAGCACTTTATCTCGAACCCACAACTCATGGCCATTCTTAATAAAGCCTAAGGTAGGTACAACTTACCAATTCCAACACTGTGGAATTCTTAGTAATGTTTTTGCATCGCCTATCTTTCAATACGAACCCATTACTCGTGCGACATCCATATTTACTTAGGCATTAAGGTAGACCCATCAATCATAAGATCATGATTAAAACTTAGTTCGAACGACCCACGACTCGTGGCCATCGCCCTCCCTAAAATTAATCTCTAAATATTGATCATTAAAATGATCAATTAGGAAACTAAGAACTAATAGGCTTTACATAGCCACCCCACGACTCATGGACAACAACTAACTTCCCCTATTAAACTTAAATCCTATTGATGGAATACTAGGAATTTAATTCAAAATTTGCACCTCGAATTAAACACCTATTTTCGAAATCAGCATAATATTTTAAGAGAATTTTCGATTTAACCGGAGAGTTGTCCGATTCGACCTCACCAACATATATGTTATCCATTTTAATTAGTCTTGATTAATGCAAGTACAACTTAAATACATTTCACACAAGCACTTAGCAGATAACATGTCAGCATGATACTAACATGAGATGATCATGGGCTCTACCTATCTTATGTGTGATATGCGAGAGCCACTCCACAATCACAAGTTCTAACATACATGCCACACAAAACAATTTAAATCACATAAGGGAATTGGAAATAAAACGATGCCCTATCTATTACAATAACAGAAACTCTCCCTAACAATTTGAGGGGTCTTCACTTATGGCCTCCATGTTTGTTGTGTGGATCCATCTTACTCCATGGGTGCAATTCTTCAAAGTAAAAAAGCGAACCTCACTTTCCTATAATCTACTCTCTTTGCATAAAATAATATGACTCAATCTTAATATTGGTCATAGACAAATACATGGGCATACCCCGGCCTTAAAATAGTAATATGGAAAGCCACATAATAAAGATATAATAGTACGCACATAAGTGGGGCACTGACCCCAATTGAAAAACGCAACTCTGGGGTTCCAACCCCAATTTAAACCATCCATGTGCATAAATTAAAACATCACAAGACTAAAACCCTTGATTACCTAACATGCATAAAATTGCAAGAATTTAAATTTACCCATAAATTAAAAATTCTCGCTTCAAGTTCTAATAACTTGAAACACAACCTAGATGTAATTCTTATTCATGAGCCTTTTCAAATAACCTAAGAAATATTCAATCAATAAAATTCCAATGAATTTCTGAAAATTAATAATTTTATATCTACATTATTTCAAAATAATAAGTGCAATTTTTCTTAAAAATTGAATCCGTTTTAATTTTATAAAAATACCAATTTAAAATTATTTTAAAAATAATATTAATTTTAATAAAACTAATTTTAAAGATTTAAATTAAATCGGGATTTTATTGGACTGAACACAAAAAACGAGATCACAAAACACGAGCCCGGAACGCACGGAAGGACTGCCAGCACGTCGCGCGGTGTCACGCACTAGGCGCGCGCGCCTTGCTTGCATCGCCCGCAATACTGGGCGGTCGTGTGCTGGTTGTTTCGGGTGAGGCTCCCATGCGGTTGCTGGAGGTGCTAGGCGCTGCTCTCTCGCAATTGCGTGAGCGATGGGCGGACAGTCCCGTGCGGTTGCGGGACTGTTGGGCGGCACGGGCCTAGGCGTGCTGCGCCTTAGCACGTCTAGGTTCGTGTTTTCGTATCATGTCTCATTTTCGTATTACAAGTTTCTCCAAACCCAATTCAATCCAGAAATTAAAACAAATTTAATCAAGTTTGAATCAAAACAGTTCTAATCAAGATTTTTCAAAAAATGTTTTTTAGAAACTTTAAGAAAAACACAGATTCAATTTTCTTAGATTTCTAAAAAAACTCATGAATACTCAATTGAATCTAAATCTAAGAATTTCAACCAAATTCAGAATAAAGAGATGAATCAGAAATAAGCCTTGCAAGGTGGCTCTAATACCACTTGTAGTGAAAATGGAAGAATAACTCAGCGAAATTTAAAAAAAATTTCCCAAAAAAAGATCGAATCTTGCAATTCTTATTTCCAATTTGTAGGGTTCTAAGAAACTCACTCAGATCGACGCTTTCTTGATACGTTTGAGCTACCCACAAATGCTTTTCAAGCAGCAAGTCCCTAGAGCTGCTTCGAATAAGTAAGCAACCCCATGTATCACGCACGTATTAATCAATACATTGTGCACCCCATGAAACAAGGTGGTCTTTCTTAAGGGCGTAATCACACGAGCAAGCCTCAAACAAGTCAAATTGACACTCCCACTGTGTTTTGGACCCATCGGCTTGGAGTAGTTTCTAATCATGAATTAAGTGATTTAGGGCTCGTTCCATGAACCATTTCACCTAAATTGTTGAGTCCTATAAGTCATATTGATTAGGTGACTTCTTATACATGCACAACTAAAGTAAACTTACAATCAAACAAGATCATACAAAGAAGTGTTGCCTTAGTTCGTTTATTATTCAAAGATTATATGTGATTTACAAAGGGAAAACTCTAAGCATACTATTACATCGGCTTTCAGGGCACTTTTCCTAATAGTTCATGCGCATAATTAATGCCTTAAAGGCATATAAACGAGCTAAGTCATTCATTTACGTTCATTACTTTCATGATCATATCAATTCAATTCATGAATCTCAAACAACGATCATAACACTTAATTCAACAAGTTCACATTACATATCAGTCATAAACGGGGCTGGAAAAGACAACAAGAAGTAATAAAAGAACACCTCGAGGCTGCCACTTAGTGTGACACGGCCGAGTCATGTTTTCAAAGGAGTTGGATATGGTCGTGTCCAATTTTTGGAAAATAAAATCCCAAGTCCGAAAGATCATCACGGCCATGTCATGTTTGCTTTGTAATTGGATACGGCCGTGTCCGAATTTTGGAAATTAAAAGTTGAGTTTCGAAAGATCAACATGGTCATGTCCATTTTTAAGCCAAACATGACACTGCCGTGTCGAGCTTTGCGATTGAAAATTTATAGTAGAGTATAGCTCTGTTTTTACGAGGGAAAAGCAAGAAAACAAGGCAGCTCCATAGAAATACTTAAGCTACAAGTTAAGGCATGAAAATGGTATATAAAACATGGTAAATTTATAACTCAATCACGTACACACAACCGAGCAAGAAAAAGGAAGGAAGAGAGGATCATGCATGCATCTTAAGATTCAAGAAACCTAAGCTTCATTAATGGTAGTTCATTCAATACTCAACAAAATCAAAGAAAAGTTCATAATTTCAATAAGGATCGAAGAATGATCAAAATAAAGATCATTAATAATCAAGCTTCAATCCAACAAATAACTCAAGGAATGCATATGATCAAGAATTTTTACAAAAACCTAACCATTCATTCCATTATTCATATCATGCTCAAAACTTGGAGAAAATAAGCAAATCATAGCTTGAAATGATCACAAGGAAGTAGAGAACACAAATATATGCTTACCTTCCAAATTGGGTGAGAACTGAAGAAGATATGACAAATGTTGAGATGGTAAATAGTGACGAGAAGGTGGGTTTCTTCTTGATTTTGCTGCTCTTTCCTTCCTTTCTTATGTAATGAACAAAATGACAGGGTAGAAATCATAAAGGGGTTCAAGTTGAGGTCATGTGCGTCTAAGGTTTGCTTTATTTAGTTGAGAAATGGATGAGTTATGATCAAAATGGCTAAGGGTGGCAATTCTACGAATGAAGCTTGTTTTGGTGGAATTTCGGATATTCAAACGTGCTTAGAAAAATATAAGCCTTATTCCATTGAACTTGAATAGTTGATACGAGTCCAATAGTGGTGACGGAATTCAAATCTGAATTCCCGAACTCAAGTTATACTGCCCGGAACCCAAGATGCGCTAAATACTCTTTAGCCCTTTTTTGGTTCCGTTACTTAAAATAAATCTAAAACCAAATCAAACGAGTTCAAAATCAAATAACGAGCATCAAAACATGTTTATAACGCACATATCTCATGCATACCAAGTTTTCACGAAAATCAAAAATCAAATCGAATGCAAACGACACACACGATATTCATAATCATATAACATGTGTTCAAGAATACAAATCATAATTTATGTCAAGTATTTCCTTTAATTCAAAAAATACAAATTAACATTATAACATCGACATATAATAACATAAATAAAGAATTAAAATATATAAATAGTAAACACATACGTCATGCCTGTACGGCTGAAAAGTCGGGACGTTACAACGTCTCCCCCTTAAAAGAATCTGTTCTTGGACTCACTGCTCGCCCAGAAATAACTCGGGATGGAACTTTCTCATTTTATCCTCCATTTCCCACATAGCCTCTTCCTCTTATCACTTCGTCATAAGACTTTCACTTGAGGAATACGCGGTTACTGAGTTCCTGAAACTCCCGATCCAATATCTTTACCGGCTTCTGAACGAAGGTGAGATTGGGGTCAAGTTCCACTTCTTCAATAGGGAGAATCTCTGACTCATCTGGGTAATACTTCCTGAGTTGAGAAACATGGAACACATTGTGAATCCCGGTTAAACTCGGAGGCAAATCCAAATGGTAGGCGGTATCCCCGATCTTTTCCAAAATCTCAAACGAACCCAAGTACCGTGGGTTCAACTTTCCTCCTCTACCAATTCTTGCAAACCCCTTCCGTGAAGAAGCCTTCAAAAAGACCTTATCTCCCACCTCAAACTCAAAATTCTTTCTTCATTGGCCAGCATAGCTCTTTTGTCGATCTTGAGCTACCTTTATTTGTTGTCTAATTAGTTGGACTTTGTTAATTGCATCTTGCACGACCTTAGAGGGTTTTTCCTTCTTCTCCCCTCGTTTCACGCCTTCTTGATTGGTCTAATTCCACTGTTCAAGGTCGAAGAACAATGGAGACCTACACTTCTTGCCATACAGGACTACATAAAGTGCCATACCTATCGAAGCTTGGTAGCTATTGTTGTAAGCAAACTCGAGTAATGGCACTGCTCATTCCGCGAACTCTGAAAGTCTAAATCATACTCTCTCAACATATCGTCCAAGTACTTGATCAATCTCTCGGACTGTCTATCTGTCTGAGGATGGAAAGCTGTGCTAAATTGAAGTTTCGATCCCAAGTTCTTTTGGAGCCCTTGTCACAACCTTGAAGTAAATCTTGGATCTCTATCCGACACAATACTAACCGGTACTCCATAAAGTCCAAAAATCTCACCACAGTACTTCTTAGCTAGTTTGCTCACTTTATCGGGTATTCGAATGGCAAGAAAATACGCTGACTTCGTCAACCGATCCAAGATTACTCAGATTCCATCAAGACCACCCTTTACTCTTGGTAGTCCCGAAACAAAGCCCTAGCCTTCTCAATCAACATCTGAACCTCGGGATCAACTCGTTGGGCCTCAAACAACCGTTTCTGAAGATCTGGCTGAACCGAAATATTAGAGACACTAGCCTTTAACTTGATTGGTTCTACTTCATCTCCAATATTCCCTTTGATATTGGACACGCTAGCCTTCCTACTCAGAGCATCCGCGACCACATTGGCTTTTCTGGGATGGTATCGGATTGTACACTCATAATGCTCGAGAAATTCCATCCAACGCCGTCGTCTCATGTTCAACTCCTTCTGAGAAAACAGGTAATGAAGACTCTTGTGGTCGGAAAAGATCTTGAAGGACACTCCATAGAGGTAATGTCTCCACTTACCCAAAGCAAAGATCACTGCTGCTAGCTCGAGATTGTGTGTGGGATAGTTCTGCTCGTGCTCCTTCAACTTCCTAGAAGCGTAGGCAATCATTTTTCCATTCTGCATCAAGGCGCAATACAAACCCTCATTCGAGGCATCTGTGTACACATACCCGTCAGTACATTCCAGAAGTGCTAACACTGGTGCAGCCTTCAACTTCTCCTTCAAGAGTTGGAAGCTCACCTCAAACACCTTATCCCACTCAAACTTAGCCTCTTTCTTCGTCAATCGGGTCAGAGGGACAACAATCTTCAAAAAGTCTTGCACAAATCTCCGATAATAGCCTACTAGTCTCAAGAAACTTCTAATCTCTGAGGCATTTTTCAGACTTTGCCACTGTAAGACCATCCCAATCTTCAAAGGATCTACTTCTAAACCTCTACTCGAGATAATATGGCCTAGAAAAGTTACCCGATCAATCCAAAACTAGCACTTACTGAACTTAGCATACAATCGGTGCTCCCTTAAAGTTTTCAACACCAATTTGAGATGTCAAACATGACTGTCTAGGTCTTCGAGTACACAAGAATATCGTCTATGAAGATCAACACAAACTTGCCACGGTAAGGATGAAAAATTCTGTGCATCATGTCTATGAAAGCTACAGGGGCATTATTCAATCCAAACGACATCACTACAAACTCATAATTCCCATACCAAGTGTTGAATCCCGTCTTCAGAATATCTTCTTCCCGGATTTTCAACTGATAGTATCCTTGTCTCAAATCCAGCTTTGAATAGACCTCTAAACCTTGCAAAAGATCAAACAAATCCTTAATGTGGGGCAAAGAATACTTGTTCTTCACCGTCATCCGATTCAATTTGTTGTAATCAATGTACATTCTCAGAGTCCCATCCTTCTTCTTGACAAAGAGAACCGGTGCATCCCAAGGTAAATGACTTGGTCGAATATAACCAGTCTTGAGATGTTTTTTGAGCCAAGTCTTTAACTCTTTTAGCTCAGTTGGAGCCATATGGTAGGGAGTCTTAGAATAGGACTTGCTCCCGGATACAAATCTATCACGAACTCAATCTCCTGATCTAGTGGTAAAGAACCTAAATTCTCAGGGAAAACGTCGGGATAGTCCGTCATAACAGCTGTCTCCTCAAATCGTGATTGATCCTTCGGTATATTGAGAAGATAAACGATGTATCCCGTGGCTCCATCTCTCACTAACTTGCACGTTTCTGTGAAAGACAAGAGTGGTACAGTCTGCAAACCAATACCCACTATCACTTCTTCAGCCAACTGAGCTTTCTTAACAAAAAAATCAACCATAGCCCGGTGCTTGAGCAACCAATCCATTCCCAGAATAACTTCATACTTCTTCATAAGCATCACGATGAAGTCTGTAGAGTAGTCTTTGCCATCCAAACCTACCAAACAACCCTGAACAACCTAGTTTATCTCAAGGCTCCGGGGAACTAACCACATAAGTAATAGGCAAGCACAAAGTAGCAGCAAGTCCACACAAAATAAAGGAATGCATGACACCAGGATCAAAGAGTGCATATATGTTCATGTTATGTATACATATGGTACCTTCCACAACTGCGGGAGTCGGCTTCCACATTCTGCTCCTCGCCATCAAGGGCATAAGTACGAGCCTGAATCATAGGCCTCAGAGCTCTAGTTTGATAGCCAGGAGTCTTGTCAGGACAAGCGTTCGCCATATGATTCCCCTTTCCACAAATGAGGCACAAGTCCAACCTCTTACGGCAATTGAGATAGATGTGGGTTGGTCCACCACAAAATGTGCATGGTAGCTTATCCTGTCGGGGCCCAGAAAGAGCTGGTAAAACCGGTGGTGCTTGCGGAGCTGATCCTGGAGTACATGGCTTTTTATTCGGGCATTTACTTGGTTGAGCTACATAGTTGATAGGTTTCTTTCCCAGATAGAATCCCACTCCTCATCCTGACCCTTGTCCAGAACGATGAGTGGTCCTCCTGCTCACAACTCCATCTTCAACCTTCAAGGCCTTAGAAGTTGCCTTCACCCAAGTGCTAGTATTAATGACCTCAATAGCTGTCTGAATGTTAGGCCGAAGTCCTTGGACAAATTGCATAGCCTTGTGAGCATCATCACTAGCAATTTTGGAGCATACCGAACCAACCTATCAAATTCAGATATATATTCCGACACAGTCTGGTTCTCTTGTTTCAGCTCCATGAATTCCTTTAATCTCCGTGACCTTGCAGAAAGCAGAATAAACTTACTCTTGAACTCTCGGACCAAAACAATCCAATCTACTTCTTCCCCAGTGGCATCTAAATGAATTTTAGCAGTTTTCCACCATGAGAAAGCCTATCCCTGTAATAAAGCAATGGTGCATCGGGCCTTTTCTTGAGCATTGTAAGGAATATACTCCCAAATCCTCTCGATTTCCTTAAGCCACTGCTCGGCTTGTATATCATTTCCAGAATAGAATTTCGGGGGATTCTAATTCTTGAACTCCTGATAGACCACTGTAATCCTCATTCTTGTACTCCCACATGTGCTGGTATAGGTGGAGGTCCCGGTAGGACATAATCTCGAAGCCTTTGATCAATAATATTAATCACCGAGTTGATAAAGGCCTCAGTCTAGGGTTGTTGTTGTGGTTAGGGTTGGGGAGTTGGGGAATGGTCACGGTGACGGTGTTGATCTGGGGATCGATCCCGATGTCTCCTTGGAGGCATTTTGTTAAAGAAACAAATGAAAAGCGTGCTATGTTTAGTTCATGCATGAGAGTGCAAGTAATTCAATCAAGTATCAAGAATTAAGGCACATAAGCATATAAGAAATGCATGTGAAGCACATTGACAAGTAGTTCCTAAAGCCGTACGACTTAGACTAACTCAGCAAGACATGAGAGCCTGGTTTTTATAACCCAATGCTCTGATACCACTTAAGGATGTAGCCCCCGAATGCGTGATGCCACATCCCCCGTACGAGGACCTGACCCGTATATGAAATGAAGAATCCATACACGTGCCAAGTCAAGGCGAACGGGGACACGACACACTCGCTATGCTAGGCGGGAGCTAACCCTTAAACCAATCAAGAACAATATACAAATTATAGAGTAAAGGCGGAAGCTATATAATCAAACATATACAACTAGGTTTCAAGCTCCAAAATAATTACAAGTATTCAAGTATTCATGGCCTATCAAAACAAAAAGCGCTCAAGCGTTCATAAATATAATACAAAATGATATGAGTGGATGTGTAACGAAAGAAAATACTAGACCCGATTACAAGACACCAAAAAAAGACTCGGATTCCCGACTAGCACTTCCCAACCTGCAAGTAGAAAAATAAAGACAAAACGGGTTCAATCTAAAAGAGACTGGTGGGTATAAAATCGGGGTGTAATATATAAGTATTGTGGAATTTAAACACATACATGCAAGCCATAATCCCTTATGAAGTTTTATGATATTTCCTAATCGGGCAAAACAAGAAAGAGCATCAACGGGATTATAACTATCATATTAATTCATTAGGTTATTCGTGAGCCCGGCGAGAGGGCTAAGTCTCCAACCTTCACTTTGTGTAACCATTAACATTATTCATTCGGTTATCACTTACATAATCTTTTATGCACATTCATTCGATCATTCATAATCGTTCATATAGACTTTTTTTCTCCGTGTGGTGGACGGGTTTGTAAGGCCCGGCCACCCATTCATTATGGCTAGTGGGGTACATGAATCCCCAATATCCCGATTCTCATTCCTCGCTAATCTCCTAGCGAGGGCCAGTAACATCGTATTTTTAGCGAAACTAGTATAGGTGGATCACCGTCAGCCCAAGCTTCCCCGGATAGCCACGTACACTAAGTCTCAAGGCCCCTATTCAGTGCATTCATTCAACTCGCCAAAACATTAGATAGGGATACATTACAGAAAAAGGGCTTTACGTTGGAAATCATTTACTCTGAAAAGACTCGATATATATAAGTATAATAATTTGGCTCAAAACTTTACACATTAGGGATATATCGGGTTATTTAACTAATAGAAGAGAAACCCACCTTAAAAGCGAAAGAAGGAACGACACAAGAACCTCAACGACTAGTCTCGTCTCCGTCCGTACCAAAAGCTATGCCAAAGAGGTGAAGTGAGACTCAATATGACCAAATACGACACACGAAAATGCAATGTATGTGGTATGAAATGCATAAGAGGTAATAATATGTTATGAAGATGTTCATATGCACAATTAATGCCTTAAAGGCTTATAAATGAGCAAAGTCATTCATTTACATTCATTACTTTCATGATCATATCAATTCAATTCATAAATCTCAAACAATGATCATAACACTTAATTCAACAAGTTCACACTACATATCAATCATAAACGGGGTGGAAAAAGATAACGAGAAGCAACGAAAGAACACCTCGAGGCTGCCACTTAGTGTGACATGGTCGTGTCATGTTTTCAAAGGGGTTGGACGCGGCCGTGTCTGATTATTAGAAAATAAAATCCCAAGTCCGAAAGATCAACACGACCGTGTCATGTTTACTTTGTAATTGGACATGGTCGTGTCCGAATTTTGGAAATTAAAAGTCGAGTTTCGAAAGATCAACACGGTCGTGTCCATATTCAAGCCAAACATAACACGACCATGTCGAGCTTCGTGCTAAAAAATTTACAGCAGAGCATAGCTCTGTTTTAATGAGGGAAAAACAAAAAAACAGAGCAACTCCAAACCAATCCTTAGGCTACAACTTAAGGCATGAAAATGGAGCATAAAACATGGCAAATTCATCACTCAATCACATGCGTACAACCGAGCAAAAAAAGGAAGGAAGATAGGATTATTCATGCATCTTAAGATTCAAGAAACCTAAGCTCCATTAATGGTAGGTCATTCAATGCTCAACAACGATCAAAGACAAGTTCATAATTGCAATAAGGATGTAAGAAAGATCAATAATCAAGCTTCAATCCAACAAATAACTCAAGGAATGCATATGATCAAGAATTTCTACAAAAACCTAACTATTTTTCCATTATCCATATCATGCTCAAAACTTGGAGAAAATAAGCAAATAATAGCTTTAAATGATCACAAGGAAGTGGAGAACACAGATATATGCTTACCTTCCGGATTGGGTGAGAGTTGAAGAAGATATGAGCTCAAATGTTGGGATGGTAAATAGTGACGTGAAGGAGGGTTTCTTCTTGCTTTAGCTGCTCTTTTCCTTCCTTTATTCTATAATGAACGAAATGGGAGGGTAGGAATCAAATAGGGGTTCAAGTTGGGGTCATGTGGGTCCAAGGTGTACTTTATTTGGTTGAGAAATGGTTGAGTTATGATCAAAATGACTAAGGGTGGCAATTCTGCGAACGAAGCTTGTTTCGGTGGAATTTCGGAGGTTCAAAAGGGCTTAGAAAAATATAAGGCTTGTCCCATTGAACCCAAATTATCGATACAAGTCCAATGGTGGTGATGGAATTCAAATTCGAATTCTCGAGCTCAAGTTATGCCTTCTGGAACCCAAGGTGTGCTAAATGCTCTTTAGCCCCTTTTTGGTTTCGTTACTCAAAATAAATCCGAAACTAAATCAAACGAGTTCGAAATCAAATAACGCGAGTATCAAAACATGTTCATAACACACACAGCTCATGCATACCAAGTTTTCACAAAAATCGGAAATCAAATCGAATGCAAACGACACACATATATTCATAATCATATAACATCCATTCAAGAATTCAAATCATAACTCATGTCAAGTATTTCATTTAATTCAAATAATAGAAATTAACATTATAATTTAGACATATAATAAAACAAATAAACAATTAAAATGCATATAGTAAACATATACGTCATACCTGTATGGACAAAATGTCAGGGCGTTGAAAAACCCTGTCTTCTTCAATTGGTGTGCACCAGTTTGAGAAGCCATGCAAATCACAACAGTAAACACTACTAGAAAACATGACTTTAACAACCGAAAAAGGCCATTTTGTAACCCTTTAGCAACCGAATTGTAACCGAACATTTCGGTTGCCAAAACCATAGTTGCAAAATTTTGTAGCCGAATTTGCAACCAAATCCCCGGTTGCAAAAGACTGCAGACGTGGCATGCAAGCCACGTTATTTTGAAACCGGATATTCGGTTACAACTATATGACTAATTTGGTAACCGAATTTTCGGTTGCAAATTTGACATGGGCATAAAAATTTGCAACCGGATTTTTGTTGTAAAATTTCTACAAAACATCAACCAGAATTGCAACCGAAAATTCGGTTGTAAAAATAATTTATTTCTATTTTTATAATTAACTTGCAATCGAATTTTGCAACCGGAAATCGATTGCATAAGCTAAATATTTTTTATTTGCAATTAAAATTCAATTACAATAAATAATTATACACCCGTAAAATAAAATTTAATATTATAATTTAAAAAAAAAAATTCAGTTGCAAAAAATAATCTTAAAAGATCCTGATTCAAAACATGTATTACCAATAAAATCAACCTATTCTTTGATATATCAACAATAACAATTCAAAATCCATGAAACCAATATACCAAAAATGACAATCAAATTATTCTCTATATAAAACATTAGCAGTTCATAAATCATTACCCATTACATAACACTACCAAATAGTTACTAACATCTACAAGTACGTGGTAATTAACCACATTTACAAATACCAACATCTACCAAATAAGTGGAAATTAGCCACATTTACAAGTACCAACATCGACAAAAACATGGAAATTAGCCACATTTACTAGTGGATATTAGCTCCTTCTACAGATACGTACATCAATGTTAGCAAGCTTCAACCAGTCCAACATCTACAAAAACTTCAACTAATCCAGCATCTACATCAATGTTTTTCACAAAAGTTACTTCATCTACGTCGATTCTTTTTACAAAAATTACCAATATTCACAAAACATTCACACTTCTATAACTCCTCATCCTCCCCTTCCTCCTCATCCTCATCCTCCCCCTCTTCCTCTTCCACCTCATCAGTATAAGTACCCTCATCACCCACATTATTAAGAGCAATTTGTTGTTTCCCCATTTTAATAATAAGAGTGGGTGTAGAGGTGGTGTTGTGTACCTGAGCTGCTGTAGAGGGTGAGATCCTTGTATGAGACATAAATCCAGACGACATGAATCCCGAAGAAGGCGTAAATCTAGGAGAAGACATAAAATATGACCCTTGGTTAGCTGGAGTCCAAAAAGGTTCCCGAGCAGCTTGAAATTGGGAAGATAAATCGACGACCATTTTCTTTAATGACTAAAGTTCCTCCTTCATCTTTTTATTTTCTTCAATTTGAGCTGCTAGCAAATTTTGAGTTGCAGCCTCTGTTACATTCTCCATTGAAGATTTACATCGAGGATCTGAGGTCTTAGGAGCAGTCATAAATGAAGCTGCACCTCCAAGTCCATAACAAATCCATCTTTCTTCGGACCACCTTGCTCTTCTGCCCATTCCTAATCAAAATAATCGAAATATCAATGAATTTTCTAAACACCATATAGAAATTATTTTATACTTGCGAAACAAATATGATATGTATTCACCTGAAACTCAATTGACGTGCCCTCCAAATTTTGGGGGATTGGGTGCTCTGCTCTTTTAGTTTGACATTTGTTCTACCAAACAAATAACAGACACATAAACCTTATTCATCCATAAAAATATACACAATAGTTCAATAAAATAAATTACTTACATAAGTTCTTTTCGACTGGTCATCGACAAATTTAATCTCTCTATTTTCATTCATTGATAAACGCAAACTCAGAAAATACTGTGACATACTTAGAGCCGTACCACCATTTGCAGTTATCTTCCAATGTAAAAATCAATAATTAATACAACAATTAATTATATTTTTGGTCCCATAGGATTGGACCATTCGCAATTTTGGTCCCATTGTTTTAAAAATTGACAATTTTGGTCCCATTGGATTCAATTTGTGACAATTTTAGTCCCACCGTCAAATCTTGGATGGAAACCGTTAAATGCGTTTGGGGAGGAAACAGTCAAATAAAATTGTTGACAAGAAAAAATCAAGGATGCTGATAGCCCAGTTGGTTGAGAGGTCCCCTTATATATATGAGGTCTTAGGTTCGACACCCATGCCTTCCATTTTTTGTTCAAATAATATTACTATGTTAAAATATAAATTAATTGTAATAATAATATAATATAAATATATAATATATAATTACGTGAAAATATTTTTAAGCTATAATATATATTTGTATATTATATGTTAAAATATCAATTAATTGTAATAATAATATAATATAAATATATAATATATAATTATAAAATAATTATAAAAAATAATATTTATATACTATATGTATTAAATATTATATATTGATATATAATATATACACCCATATAACGGGATATTTTTATTAAGGTGGAAATCACATATAAAAAAATTAAATCATATGGTGAGACCATATCAAAAACTTTTATACTGTACATGGGTAATTTTACAAAATTAAAACAAACTAGAGATTTAGTTCTTAACCAGCCATGGAGGCAAGCCCTAAGAACGCCTAAAACATGGCAATAGAGTGGATGAATCCAGACTTCGGTATTAAACCTAATCTCTGCTTATTTTAACTCTAACCATCCCAGAAATAAAAATTTTCGATCTGGTACTTTTTCTTTTTTTTTTTAAGAAAATCCAGCCATTGACATTGATTTCAATAACATGATATTATTCAACACAATAAGATTTAGCCGGCCATATTAGGCGGCGAAATAAAATAAATATAAAATTAAGAACTTGAAAAGTAAAATGACTTACTTATTCTGTGTAGCACACCAGTCTTGCAAGATTGCAAAGATTTTTAACACTAGAAATTTTGAGGGTTTACAAACAGGAATTGAAAATACAAAACTTGGTATTTTTCGCTCTGCCTAATGCAAAGCTGGGCAAACCTATAAATAGACGGAAAATCGGATTTGAAATCCGGAATTGAAATCTAATCTAAACTATTTGCTCCATTATTAATGATCACTGTACAGACTGCAAACAGCGGGTTACTTTATTAAAGTAAAAGATTCATTCCAAAAGTAGAAATAGTTGGTGGGGTAGTTGGCATATCATCCTTTTAGGACCCCATCTTGTCTTTTCCTTCTTTATTCAAATATTTTTGAATAACTCGATCAATATCTTCAAATATTTCCTCATAAGGATTTTGTGCCTCACCAGCTGGGCAATAATCTTCATTGGATAATGTATCCATTGAAACACTTGATTGTGATTCATAGTTGAGATTTTTCATCAAATCTTTCTTTACTTCCTTTAGATAGGAAGCTACTTTCTCTTCATCATTAACTTGTCCTTTTTGGAAATATAATTTCTTTGAAATATATTCAAATGGACTCGGAGATTTATTCTGTTCATCCAAAATTGTATATTCATCAATCTTCTTCTTGATATTATCGATAGTCTCTTGTCCTTCAATGCTTCCTTCTTTATTAATTTGCATCATTTTTCTCCAGAACTTTGTATAAAAGGTCCTAAAGATACATGGTATCTTTTGTTAAGTTTCTCCCAACTCTGGTCCCCATTTCAAAATCCATGGAATACCAAATTCTGTAAAAAATATAAATAAGGCATTCCTTCTATCCACCTTCCATTATTTTGTGCTTCGACAATTTTTGGAGAAATATCTACCCATTGGGAGTATAATTCCTGAAAAGTGCTTGGCAAAATTTTGCTGTAGGACCAAAACTAAGCCACCATTGGTATAACCAATTTGGAATGTCCTCGTGATAAACAATCGGAAAAATTTTGAAAAACCAAGAATGCTTATGAAGCTCATTTTGATAAAGAAAAGCTTTATTAAAGGCTTCAAACATAATCCCAATAATTGAACTTTATTTTAACTTGGGAATTCTGGAGTCTATATTCTCTTTCTCTAAGGGTACTTATTCCTCATTCTTCAGCAGATATTATTTGCTTGATAATAACTTTACTAAAGCTATAAACTTTAGTCTGTCTTCCTACATAGAAGTGATCAAATTCGCAAGATCCTATCGCTTTAAGTATATTCTCAAAATGAGTTCGCTGTTTATATGAACCAACAGTAAAGGATGCAGTATCCAAGTACCTTTTCATGAGATGCCATATATTATCTTTCCATCTCAAATCTTTATTTTCTAAGAGTAGTATTAACTATTTATGAGGATTTTGCTCATATAGTAAATCAACTGATTCAATTTCTTAATCCCCTACTATATTAGCATAGGATGGAGCATTTTGAGTATTACTCTCCTGTTTAATTTTATATTCCAAAAATTCCTTGTATAAAGGATGATCCTTTGGTGTATTAATTGAGGATGATGATGAAATATTCGCTATATTTTCAGCTATTAGCTTCTGGTTGCCAAATTGAGCAATAGTTCTCCCACCTCTTCCTCTATTAGATGAATTTCTTCCTCCTCCTTGAGGTCGCATCCTGAATATCAATAAATTTAAGCTATTTGCTTTTTTAATTTTTCTTTTACAGCTATAAGCTGTTTTTCATCCTCTTCAATATAATAATCGAGGCCATGATCTTTATTAAGATAAAAACATAAGGACTTAGTTTGCTCAATTTGATCCTCTAAGTATCTCTGATAAGCTATAAGCTTTGGAATCATTAATTTATGACGCCAAACAGTTTCAAGGCCTGGATATTTAATATTAGTCCTGACATCATAAGGACCAATTAAAGGGGGATCGAAATCATATTTGAATTCTTCCCAATTCCAAAGATTTATAACTTATTGATTCCTAGGAGAATTCATTCCCGTAAAATTAAGCAATATAATAATTAATTTCTTCAAGGAGTTTCTCCTTAAAATGTCTGCTAGAATTAATATGAAAACAAGCATTTTCATATTGACTTTTCCTCTCAATATAATTGATGTTGATTCTTGGATTAAGAATCTCATAATGGATTTTATCCTCCTAATAAATAATATTCCTGTCATGCTCATGTGAAATATACACTATTTTTTTCACATAATTATGAATTTTTTTAGCTTTATCCCATTTGATAGATTTATAAAATCTGTGGGAAGGTAACTATGGAATTCCTCTGGCTTCATACATCCTGTAAATATTCCCGTGTTAGAAAATCAGAAAGACTATTGTCAGTTCCTTTTTTATAAACAATTTCAAAATCAAAAGGGGCTAACTGAGCCTGCCATCTAGCAAACATCTGCTTAGAAACTTGATGATCAAAATTTTTATTAAACATATATTTAGCAGCTTGATATTCTGTCTTAATAACAAATTTTTGATTATATAAATCATCTTGAAATTTTAAAACACGTTTTTCTATAGTGGCATAATTCTATTGGCTATCTCTCCATTTCCCAGAATGGAACCTGACAAGATATTCTTGTTGGTTATGAGGAGATTTCTGTTTAAGAATTCCTCCATAGCGAATATCAGAGGCATCTGTTTCTATAATCTTATCCCATTTGGGATTAGCAAGCATCAAACAAGGTAAATTTGTAACTTTTCCCTTAATTTTCTTAATAGCTTGAGTATGATTCTCCGTCCAAGGTTTTGGATTTTTCTTTAATCTATCATAAAGAATAGTTGTATCCTCAGCTAAACTTTTATAACAAGGAGAAATATAATTTAAACTTCCAAGAAATTTTTGGAGTTGGGTTTTATCAGTAATTTGATTAGGAAATTTTGAAGCAAACTCTATGCTTCTGTTAATAGGAATTATTTTCCCTTTTTCAATATTATGACCTAAAAATCTAATTTTTGTTTGAAAAAGAAGCATTTTTGGCTTAGATATAACCAAACCATTTTGAATAACAATTTTCTTGAATATATCAAGATGTTTAAAATTATTTTCAATATTTTTTTAAAATACTAAAATATCATCAATATAAACAATTATAAAATCACTATAAGGATTAAAAATATCATTCATAATAATTTGGAATTCTGAAGGGGCATTCTTTAGACCAAAAGGCATAACCTTCCACTCATATTGTCCAAAAGGGACATTGAAAGCAGTTTTATAAATATCATTTTCATTAATTTGGATTTGCGAATATCCTGATTTTAAATCAAACTTTGAAAATATTAAGGCATCATAAAGTCTATCTAATAAATCCTTTTTATTAGGAATTGGATACCTAATCCATTTCAAAACATTATTCAAAGGTTTATAGTTAATAACTAACCTGGGAACTCCTCTTTCTTGTTCTGCTTGTTTATTAACATAAAAAGCTGTACATGACCAAGGAGACTTAGAAGATCTTATTAATCCTTTTGATTGAAGAGATTCAATCTCCTTCTTACAAAGATCTAAATACTCTCTGTTCATTTGGCAAGGCCTAGCTTTCGTAGGAATTTTCCTCTCATCAAAGTTTTCCTCATAAGGAAGAGAAACTATATGTTTCTTTATATTCCAAAAAGCATTTGGATGGTCCTTACAAATTTGTAAAGAAAACTGATTATGAAGAAATTTAATTTTTTCTTGCAACTTAATGTTTTTCAAAACATTATTAATATTATTTAAATCAATTTCTTGTTAAGAAAATTAATTTGTTTTTCTTTTCTATCTATTAAAGAATCCTTTATTTGATTCAAAATGTAGCACCCTTATACGTAAAGATGCCACACCCCCACACTACATGTCGATCCACATACGAAATGGATACTCTGTACACGAACTAACCTATAGTGAACGGGTGACAAGTAAAAGAAACAGGCTAGCTAGGCGGGACTAAACCCTGAATGAATTAAATCCAACACATGAAATTTAAAGCGGAAGCATAATATCATCATTACTTATAGTTACCAACAAGTATCAATACATTATCATCTCCTATATATCATACATACAAAAGTCTCCAACTGCTAACTATACCCATAACATACTAAACCCGAAATTATCAATATCAATATCATGAAAATGTATGAATTGCTAGACTCAGCTGGATGACATGACACGACTCTGACTCCTGCTTAGCACACGACCACGACAACCTGAAAAGTGGAGGCGTCAGTCTATGAAAGACTGAGTGAGGGGCATAAATATATATTAGCGCAAATAATATGCAAGTCATAATCTCGGGTAAGGTTTTATAACTAAAAGTAATATAAGTTCAAAATATGATACACTTTGCCCGAGATTACAACTATCAATATTAAATACTTTACTCATTTTCATGAATTCAATCAGTGGCCCGGTGAGTGAGGGCAATTCTCCAACCTTACTCCGACAGTGTATAATACGTGCTTGCTTTATTAATCAATGGGTGATCATGCAATTCAGTTATCATGCAATCGTGCATATGTATTCAGGCAAGACAATCAATAAGTGCAATCATGACAATAACCCGAGGACAATCCGTGGTGCCGAACCCCGTCCCCAGTCTCCTTCTCCCTCCAATGATGATGGGTTTGCAAGGTCCGACCATCTAGTCTCATTGAGCAGAGGGTACATGAATCCCTAAGCCCAGAACCCCTTCCTCCACTAATCTCCTAGTGGATTCAGGGGTCATCCCAATGTGGTGAGGACAGCGTTCGAGTTACCCGTCAGCCCATGCTTTCCCAGTTGGCTCAAACCACTACCCTCGGGCCCAACGTGAACATGCTTTACTCAACAAAACACGATCAATCAATCAATCACGATACATGACTTGTTTTTTATGAACATGGCTTGCTTGCAATCGTTACAAGTTTAGAAATAACTATAAATAAACATATATACCTTTTGGCTTGAAATTCCATATAAGGTTATATGGGTTCTATGTAACTAGCAATTAAACCTCACCTGTGATGACCAAAACAAGAATACAACTATGGTGCGTGGTCCTCGTCAATGGGAAGAAAATCTGTGCAATAAGGACAAGCTTCGTGAGATATGACTCGTATGAACCATTTATGACGCACGGCGTAATGCAATGAGATAATGCGCAATAATAATTAAGGAATGTTAATTAAGAGCATAATTATCACTAAACCAAGTTTATAACTCATATAAGTCACATACAGGAGCCAAGGAAGTGAAAAGAATGCAATAAGAGAGGTTTTGGCAAAGTTTGGCAAAAGTCGGTAATTTTTGAAAATGCACACCTTGTAGAAAACCCAGAATAACTTGAGTTCTAGAAGTTAGAATTGAGTTTTTTTTTTGGCTTTAAAACTAGACACATAGACCTTTCCAACGCTATATGGCACATTTTCTAATTTAAAGCGAGGTGAAAATGGCGTAGGTCCGAAGTTGGACAAAATGCAGATTCGGAAGGGGTCGCGCCATTTTTACTCTATTTTTGGTCGAGGCCGCGACCTTATTTTTTCATGAATTTTCATGCAATTTTTCAAAAATCGAAACTTTGCCAAATTTTGGTAGAGGCCGTGACCTGATTTTAGTGTATTTCAGGTCACGGGCGCGACCTGCTGTTCCGCAAAAAATGTGAGTGTGTCGCGGGCGCGACCATCTTTGTTCTGTTTTTGGTCGCGACCGCGACCTTCAAATTCTGGAGAAAGAAAACAGAGCAGAACAGGGGAAGTCTCAGCCAACCTTCAACCATCTTTATAAACCAAAATGAAGGATTTCCGGTAATTTACATGCATACATGTTCAAAGTATCATAAAGTTCCAAATAAACACTTAAATCATGTAAAATTCATCATAAATCATATGCTTCAAGTTCATGCATCAATCATCACATAAACTCAAATTCTTCAAACTTCCATGCATCAATTCAATCATAAATCATGTATTCATGCTTCAAACCACAATTAATCCATTTGTTCCATAGAATCATGAACCCTAGCTTCAAATAGAATTGGCAAGATATCACATAATCAAGCTTACATGCACCTTGAATGGAAGGAATGGAAGAAGATGATAGATATAGATGTTTGAGCTCCAAAAGATGCAATTTCCTTGAAAAAGCTTGAATGAAATCAACAAAATCTCCCTTCTCTTTTCTCTTGGATGAACCGAGCAACAAGGGAAGGAAAGTGATGGATATTTTTGGATGAAAATGAAGAATGGAAGCATGAAGAAGCTTTTACATGATTCATCAATTTTTGAATTTGGTGAAAGTGCACAAATTGCAAATTAGTCCCTTATTTATGTAAGTTATGCAATGAAGTCTCATTCCTACAATTTTACTCACTTTGGTCCCAAAATATATTATGCAATTTGGTCCTTGAATTTAAAAGAAAGATCATTTAAGGACAAGTTGGAAATTAAATCACGTTCGACAATTAAGTCATGAAATAAATTATCAATTTGATATAATTCCATATAATTTCACGTAATTTACACATTAACGGTAATTTCATATAAGTTATGGAAATATAATGCATCAAACATTAAGAAATTTATAAAATATCACGTAATACATAAACGGAAAAATCGGGGCGTAACAATTCTCCCCCCCTTAAGAGGACCTGGTCCCCAGGTCCACTGCCGAGTTCCAAACTTAGCAAGCAATGAGAGAGCCCTGTCTCTCAACCAAGTATGAGAGAACCCCGTCTCTCGAGCAATAAAGAGAGAACCCCGTCTCTTAAGCAACAAAGAGAGAACCCGGTCTCTCAAACACGGAATGAGAGCACCCCAGCTCTTATTCAATTAGAATTACAACTCAAGTAAGCAATTATGGAAGCATTCACATAGTTATCATACATAGCAAGTAGAATCATGTTAATTGCAACCATAAGAGAATTCATGATGCACATGATATGCATGATTAAATGTACCGTTCACCGTTGATTATGTCATGGGCGTAGTTAATACCTTCTGTTACCCTGGCCGGATCCACATTCACATTCTGCACTTCTCTTTCTAGAGCATACACACGAGCCTGAACAAGCTGTCTTTCATCCCTGATAGACTTTCCTCGCCGCTTTGAGCATGTGTCTATTTGATGCTCATCGCTCCCACAGTACAGACATAATCCCAACCGTCTTCTGCAACCCTCGTAAGTATGGTTGTCACATCCACAATAATTGTAAAGAAGCTTCTTTGAAGATGTTGTTAAAGCTGGAATACTCGAAGCTCCTAAACCTGACTCAAATGATCGACTCTTTTTCTTTCGAGACCTTTCTTGAAGTGTTGGGATATGATGAGAGATAGGCCGCTTTCCTTTATTGGAAGTCTGTCCTGATTTTGAACCCGAAGCCTGCCCGGGTTGAGGATTAGACCTTCTCGTCTCCAAAGAGATGGTGTCTCGGACCTTCTCTTGGGAGTCACCTGGAATCAGTTTCCACACTCTTTTAACTTTCTTAAGTTGTGACTCGGCTGGAACATTACTTTCTTTAAAGAACTTTGAGGGTTGTTGGTTTTGAAACTCCCTAAATGCTATTGAAATTTAGCCCGGCTGTGGTGATGAGGCTAGTGGCGCTGAGAAAACATACTCTTTTATCTACGGATCAACCAAACGAACTAGGGAATCGAAAAACTCCTGAGGTTGAACCGAAGGGGGTAAATGTGGAGAAACCCTAGGTACTCGTTCATAATGAGGGCGACCTTGAGACATCCTGTTAATCAGGACACTAGATATGCATGTTGAATTAATATGCCAATGCAGGTAACACGCTTGGAAATAATAAAATTATTGGAACAATTAAGCTCAATCGGGAAAACACATATATGTGCAGAAATTTAAAAATTTAAAGTAGCGTACGATGCACGTGCTTATGGATGCATTGAACCTGTCACCGTAGTAATGGAAAGCTTTATCTCGGCACGTAATTCCTTGTTTGTTGAACTATAAGCTTGTCTTGAACTGTTGACCATTTTTTGTTTTTCCCACGGTCTTGTAATCTTCGGAATTACCTAGCATCAACTTGGACATTCCCATAGCTTGAGATTATAATTGCTTGAACCCGAAGTCCTCTACGCTCATGGAATTAGCATCTTGCCTGTTCTTTAATAATCACTCCCCAATTATTGCCCCGAGTCTTCTTCATGGTTATCACTTTGATCAAAACTTTCTTGATTTACTCTTTAGGAGTTCGAATAGTTAAATGAACTCCCCTTCCAATTGGTTATACTTGCTCGCCCGAAATCCACCCAACAATTCTTTGCCTTTCTTTATTGTTCCTATTTGTTGCTTCATGTCTGTTAACGTAACCTCACAACACGACAATTCGGCTTGGATCTTGAAAATGAACTCAATCCACCCGATTATAGAATCTCTAACATCCTAGTCTTCCCATGAATGGATCATCCGATTCTACTAGCTCGATTTGAATTATTGAAATTGTTTTATTCTCTTGCTTGAATTTTGCTTTTAACTAACTGAGTTCCTTACTTGGTCACACTCCCTAATCTTGAATAATTAGTTCCCTCAATTTTTCCTTCATCTCATCTTCGAATAGAATAGACTCCCTTGCCCGGTTGATGCACCCCATTTGGTAATACAAGTTCCCATAGTTGATCCTTTCATTCCGGATCTTATCCTTTGAATCATAACCCGATGAAAGAAGTTAATAGCCCTCAGATCCGTGTATGAATTTCCCTGTCCATTTCCTAACCCTCCCAAGCTAAAGAAGTAGTACTCGTAATATGCTGAGATTGTTATAAAAAATGGCCGTAGGTTGATATCACTTCTATGACCTGTATCTCACACTTCTATAAAAATTAAATGCATGTGGGTAAGACATGCTCATGTCACATAATTGTTACCAACATAGAAATTTAATGCAAATAACAACAAGAAGTTCAACAAAATTGACAATTAAACACATTGGATATGTAAATCCTCAAGTAATGCAAGGTCATTTAATCGACAATTATGACCAAATATCAATGCAATGCTCAAGTTATTCAATAGCTCAAGAAATCTGAAAGATCCAAGTAACCAAATAATTCCAAACATAATGTAAGACTCTCAAATAAGCACTTAATTCCTATGTCGTTCGACCTAGACTTGACATGACACGACACTAGAACCTCGGTTTTGCAATCGGGCTCTGATACCACTTAAGATGTAGCACCATTATACGTAAAGATACCACACCCCCGCACTACAGGTCGATCCACATACGAAATGGATACTCCGTACATGAACTAACCTATAGCGAACGGGTGACAAGTAAAAGAAACAGGGTAGCTAGGCGGGACTAAACCTTGAATGAATTAAATCCAACACATGAATTTTAAAGCAGAAGCATAATATCATCATTACTTATAGGTACCAACAAGTATCAATGCATTATCATCTCCTATATATCATACATACAAAAGTCTCCAACTGTTAACTATACCCATAACATACTAAACCCGAAATTATCAATATCAATATCATGAAAATGTATAAAGTGCTAGACTCAGCTGGATGACATGACACGACTCTGACTCCTAGCATACGATCGCGACAACCTGAAAGGTGGAGGCGTTAGTCTATGAAAGACTGAGTCAGGGGCATAAATATATATTAGCGCAAATAACATGTAAGTCATAATCTAGGGTAAGGTTTTGTTGGGATTAATGCCCTGAAAATCTAATTATATTGTAAATATTTTAGATTAATAAAACTGAAATTACAGCAAGTTATGAGTATTTTACAAATTTAATAATTAATGACGTGTGATGGTGTTTTTATATGAAATGTGTTTCACAGGAAAAGACTTTAAATACCAAAAGTCACGTGTCATTAAAGTTCTAGTCAGTATGATATGAAGATGTTCTTATCAAGACTATAATGTGTTATATAAGATGATTAGTCTTTCGTCATAGGGAAATGGAGTTTCCAATTATAACACATTGATGATTTTCAATGAGATTGGAAACATCGAACTGGACCACTGAGATCATTCATTTTATACTGCTATCTAAAATGAATAAAATCTTGGAAGCATTAGACTCTTAATCCTGATAGTATTTTTTTACTTTAGACATGTAGTGTTAATCACTGTGACGTACTCAGAAGTGAGGTCTCGGTAACGGGTGGCCAAAATACTTTGTACATTCGGTGATTGCATGAAATGTGCTAGAGAGAAATATTGATCAAGGAATCTGTAGCCTTGCTGGAAGGTTTAAAGATATCCCTGAAATAGATTTGCAAACGTTCGAATTAAAACTTTGGCCAAAGTACTTCGTGTGTGCATCACCGAAGTTGTATGTTGAATGTGTTTCACATACAGGGATTTTGGACTTAAGGCGAATCAAGAAATTTCAGATTTAAAGTGAAAAATAATTGATAGTAGTATTGATTTATTTTTCATGGATATCTGTACAGAGGAGTAAAATGCAAAATTATTCTAGATCGAGAAATTCGTGAATAATTTAATTAATTTTAGAGTTCAACAATACTTATTTAGTGGAATTAAATATTGTTAAACGATAATCAATTATTGTCATGGGATGGTAATAGATTGACCCATTTGGAGCTAAGATTAATTAGTCCTGCAGGTCCCCCCGCAAGCCCCAACGAAGATCAAAGAGAAAATATTAAAACGAGAGAGAGAAATAAATTTTTCAAAGAGTTTGAAAATAGCCAATGAATTTATTTTGAGAAAATAAATTAAATTCCAAAGAGTTGAAAATGCCCGAAATTTTATTTTGGAGAAAATAAAATTTTTCAAAAAAAAAAAAAAAGGTTTTTTTGATGACGTGGCATGCCATGTCAGCGGGTCAGACGCCATGTGGCGCTGACAGGGCGCCAAGTGGCATGCCGCGTGGACGGCCAAGATTGCTCTGCGTCAGCACGAAACAGACGGCCCAGATCTGTTTTTGAAACGGGTCAGTCAACGGGTCGGATGGTCCAAATCAACGAGGGTCGAATAGGGTCAAAGGGGTAGGGTCGGACCTTACCTGGATAGGATCGGATCTGGTCCGAACCGGATCCGGAACGTTTTTGGTAGCCTGCGCGTGGGAAGCACGCGCCAGCACAGCCGCCTTGTGGCGGCGCGTGCGGAGCCCGAATGGTGCGTGGTCGGCGGCGGCTGACTTGTCTCGGTCTGACCTTCCATGTGGCGCTCTCAGATTTACCGTTCGGGCGTGGGGCACAAGTGTTAGACACGGAAAAGAGGGTTTTGCCCCTTAAGAAACTTGGAGTACACCCAAAATTGGAGATACTTGGGCTGCACTTTTAAAAGTCCGAATTTGGCAAATTAGTCCATATTTTGAAGCTATAAATAGCCAGCATTCTCATTTCAAATGACAAGAATTTGGAATTCAATTTCTCATAGTAAGATGGCCATCCGGCACTCTCTCTTTCTCTACAGTTGAGTAACCTTTAATTAAGGATTAATTAATTATTAATTAGGTGGTTATATAATTAATATATAATCCACTTAATTATTAGAAAATAGGGATTTTCTAGTTTTAGAAAAAAGGGTTTTTCTAGAAATATATTTTCTCAAAGTATTTAGCGAAATACTGCCAGAGCCCACACTCCAATTTCTTAATCGGGGATATTGAGGGGAAGCTCTGCCGGTTTCACGAGAAGATATTGAGGTGCTGGAAAAGTGCCGTTGATAGCCAAATTTGCAGTACGGTAATACTGTTATGCTGCCCAAATTATTATTTGCATATTGTGATTATATGCTTGATGATTTAAAATTATGTTATCAATGCCTGTATATATTAGAGTTATGCTGCCCGATTTATTCCGCTGCTTTATTAAAATATTTTTGAAATATTTTGATAACGAGGTTATGGCGAAAATTTTTGAATATTACGCTATACCGTCACTCTGCCTTAGGACCCGCCACACCCAACAACTGGTATCAGAGCGGGGCTCTGATTATATACTCGCATTGATAAAGCATAAGATGCATAATTTTAAATCTGATACTGTGCACGTAAGTTCTGTCTAAGGAGGCTGGGTTTTAAGTGGGACCGTTGTGACCCCTCCAGTGTTTCTTGGGAATTTGCGTGGAATGGTAATTTTTCGGGAATTGATTTCAATAATCTTCCTGGTTAATTACCGAATCAGTAAATATGATTTAAATTATGTGATAATTTAAAACATATTTATTTAAGGGGCCATTAAAAATTTAAAGCATTATAATTATGTGATAATTATTTGCAAGTATGCTTTTAATTTTAAAAATGACATGATAATATGTGATATTATGTTGTTTCAATTATGCATGATTTATTTAATATGATTAGATAAATAATGTTTAATAGAGATTAAATACGATGCATAATTGGATTAATATTTTTTGGCCTAAATTAATAAAGAGTTATTAAAAGCCTTAAAATATTTTTAATAATCCTAGTGGGAGCATATTAATTAGATTAATTACTTCCAAAATTAATAAGACGCCAAAAGTGATTATTTAATAATCGAAGATAATCCACAAAATTTATAAAATTCAAGTGGGAGCGAGATGAAAAGAGTTGGATTCTCACGGCCTCCATTACCCGTCTATAGTATAGTGGATATATACTACTCCCTTCGGCGGGTATGTATTCGTGGTATACAAGATTAGGCTTCTACGGATAGAATGAAATACGGGGAAAGTCAACTCGACCACGCCTCCGTGGAGTGTCTGATCTACTCGTACGAATTTTCTAGGTAATGGTACACGCTTGACTAAGTAATGTATTAACCTCCCTTCGGAGCTATGTTACATTCACTTAGAGGCCAAAGGTTAACGTGGTGGATTAACATAGTTTGGTAAGAGTTACCTAGATGGCATGTTAATTAAGATTAATACTTGCTTTTCTAAGCAGTTTTCGACCTCGCTTCCGGGGAGTCAATTGCGGTTAGATAAGTCACCATTGTGTAAACCAAAAATGATTACGTGGATTTCATTTATTGGTTAAACGCAAAAGATGTAAAATACAGAATCATAACTTGCATTTTTTTTAAAATATTTCAGTTTTAAAGCAAATGACGACCGCTAGCCCGCTTCAATCGATCCTAAAGGAAAATAGGCTTGAAGGGTCTAATTATGCTGACTGGAAAATGAATCTTGACATCGTGTTTGGTCACGAGAATCTGAAACAAGTGCTCACTGAACCTTGTCCAGGGGTACCAGAAACTACGGCCAATCAGGATATGAGAAATGCTTATGCCAATTGGATCAAGTCCACTGATTTGGCTAGGTCTTATATCCTGGCATCTGTCTCCAATGTTCTCAAGCATCAAATGCATGAGATGCCAACTGCTAGGAACATGATGGATCATCTCCATCAAATGTTTGGAGGACAGAATCGAGCCAAGAGGCTCGAATCGATGCGGAGGCTGTTAGTTACCAAGATGTCTGAAGGATCACCTGTTCAGGATCATGTTATGAACATGATGGCTCGCCTGAATGAAATTGAAAGCCTTGGTGCTAAATTTGATGATCTCAGCAAACAGGATATGATCCTATGCTCTTTGCCAAAGTCGTTCGACACATTCAGGCAAAATTATTCTATGAACAAATTGGATTTTTCTCTGCCCGAATTGATGAACGAACTTAAAGTGGCGGAGGGAGTGATGAAAGCTAAGGGAACTGTTCTCCTGGCTCAGGCGTTGACTTCCACGGCTCCAAAGGCCAACAAGTGGAAAAAGGGAAAGGGAAAGATTCCCAATCCCAAGAAAAAGGTTCAGAAGAAGAAAGGCAAACCTAGCAAGGGAAAATGTTTCCACTGCGGAGAGAATGGGCACTGGAAGAGGAATTGTCCAAAATACTTAGCAAGTCTTCCTGCTAAGCCATCTGGACAAGGTATATCGATATCTTGTTTAATTGAATTATGTTTAGTTGAAAGTCCACCAGATTCCTGGTGTGTGGACTCGGGTTCAACTAATCATTTTTGCAATCCGTTGCAGGGGTTCAAGCTAACCAGAAAGCTTGAATATGGCGAGATGCAGCTACTGCTCGGGGATAATACAAGTATATCTGTATTAGCAGTAGGGACTGTAAATTTGTATTTTGGTGATAGGGTTTTGGTACTAAAAGACATTCTGTATATACCGTGTGTTCGCAGAAATCTGGTTTCCGTGAGTTGTTTAATAAATAATGGTTTCAATATTTGTTTTGAACAAAGTTTTACCATTAAGCAAAACAAAAAGTTTATTTGCTCTGGCACGGTAAAAGATGGTCTTTTCTTATTATACCCCGATAAAAACCCTAATTCCGAACTTAACACTACTACACTTGACTTACCATCCAAAAGAAAAACTCCTATGCCTAATGAGGCGTACAAGTGGCATTTACGTCTTGGTCATATTAATCCAAAAAGGATCCAAAGACTAATTTCAGATGAATTGTTGAGTCCCTTGGACTTAACAGAACTACCAGTCTATGAATCCTGCTTGGAACGTAAGATGACCAAGAGATCTTTTAAATCTAAAGGTAATCGAGCCACAGAATTGCTTGAGTTAATTCATACGGATGTGTGTGGTCCTATGAGTATTCAAGCAAGAGGAGGTTTTGAGTATTTCATCACTTTTACGGATGATTACTCCAGATACGGATACGTTTATTTGATGAGATATAAGTCTGAATCTTTTGAAAAGTTCAAAGATTTCAAGGTTGAAGTTGAAAATCAAACTGGAAAACGTATCAAGGCACTTCGATCAGATCGTGGTGGTGAGTATCTATCTACAGAGTTTCTAGAATTTCTCACTGCAAATGGGATTAGATCTCAATTATCTGCACCGGGTACACCCCAGCAGAATGGTGTTGCAGAAAGGAGAAATAGAACTCTGATGGAAATGGTAAGATCTATGATGAGTCATGCTACCCTACCAAGTTCGTTTTGGGGCTTTGCACTCGAAACGGCGGCACACATATTAAACCTTGTTCCATCCAAGTCGGTTCCTAAAACACCAATGGAACTATGGCGAGGGCGAAAGCCCAGTGTCTCCTATCTTCGGATATGGGGAACCCCAGCTCATGTGTTAAGGAAAGATCCTGACAAGTTGGAATCAAGAACAGAGGTTTGCTTGTTCGTAGGTTATCTTAAAGGAACAAGAGGTGGTATATTTTACGATCCGAGAGATCACAAAGTGTTTGTGAGCACTAATGCTAAATATCTTGAAGATGATTTCGTAAATGACCACAAGGGTAGAAGCAAAATTGTGTTAGAAGAAATGACAACATCAGATTCTGAATTCCAAGAACCCATAGTAACTGAAAATGTGTTAGATACATATGATGTACCAGATACAACATATGATGTAGGGACGAGTACACAGCAGCCTCGTCGTAGTGGGAGGATTGTTAGGGCATCTGACAGATACCTAGGATTAACCCAAGTGGTTGAATCTGACGTATCTGATCCTATCACATATGATGAAGCCATAAACGATATAGACGCTGACCGTTGGGTCAGAGCCATGGAATCTGAATTAGATTCAATGTATTCCAATAAAGTCTGGGAACTTGTAGAGGCGCCTGATGGCATTAAACCTATTGGATGCAAATGGGTCTACAAGAGAAAAAAGGGAATAGATGGAAAGGTTGAGACCTTTAAAGCAAGGCTTGTGGCAAAGGATTATACCCAGAAAGAAGGTATCGATTATGACGAAACCTTCTCGCCTGTAGCAATGCTTAAGTCCATAAGAATTCTCCTATCCATTGCCGCTCATTTTGATTATGAGATTTGGCAAATGGATGTAAAGACTGCCTTCTTGAACGGGCACCTTCAAGAAGAGATATACATGGCTCAACCTGAAGGCTTTATAGCCAGAAATCAGGAGCATATGGTATGCAAGCTTGATAGATCTATTTATGGTCTTAAGCAAGCGTCTAGATCATGGAACATCAGATTTAATGAGGCAATTAAATCCTTTAGATTTATACAATTGCCTGATGAACCATGTGTGTACAAGAGACATCTTGATAGTGTTGTAACATTTTTAGTTTTATATGTTAACGACATTCTGCTCATTGGGAATGACAGAGGAATATTGTCAGCAGTCAAGATTTGGTTGTCAAACCAGTTTGACATGAAAGACCTAGGTGAGGCCAGTTATATTCTAGGGATCAGACTTTGTCGTGATCGTAAGAATAAAATGATTGGTTTATCACAAGCAGCATATATAGATAAGATGTTGGCAAGATATAATATGGCTAACTCCAAGAAAGGATCGTTACCTTTCAGACATGGAGTTCATCTGTCTCGGGATCAGTGTCCCAAGAACACTGAAGAGACAGAAGAAATGAAAGATGTTCCGTATGCTTCGGCAGTTGGAAGCCTCATGTATGCCATGTTATGTACAAGGCCAGATGTCTGTTATGCTGTAGGTCTAGTCAGCAGATATCAGTCAAACCCTGGACCCCAACACTGGATAGCTGTAAAGCATATATTAAAGTACTTGAGAAGGACTCGAGATTATATGCTTGTCTATCGCAGTGATGAGCTCATTCCTATTGGGTACACAGATTCGGATTTCCAATCTGATTTGGATTCTAAGCGTTCGACGTCTGGATACGTGTTTACTCTAGGAGGAGCAGCCGTAAGTTGGAGGAGTATTAAGCAATCTTGCATTGCTGACTCCACCATGGAAGCCGAATACGTGGTAGCTTCGGAAGCAACCAAAGAGGCGTATTGGTTCCGGAATTTTCTAATGGATCTAGAAGTCGTCAAGGACGGACTTATGCCGATCACATTGTACTGTGACAATGCTGGAGTCATAAACGTGCCAAGCACATCGAAAGGAAGTTTCACATTATACGTGATTATGTGGAACGTGGAGAAGTGGCAGTGGTGAAAATTGGCTCAACAAATAATCTAGCAGATCCCTTCACTAAGACTTTGGCGCAAAAGAGTTTTGACACTCATGTAGAAGGGATGGGTCTTAGATATGTAGCCAATTGGATTTAGGGCAAGTGGGAGATTGTTGGGATTAATGCCCTGAAAATCCAATTATATTGTAAATATTTTGGATTAATAAAACTGAAATTACAGCAAGTTATGAGTATTTTACAAATTTAATAATTAATGACGTGTGATGATGTTTTTATATGAAATGTGTTTCATAGGAAAAGACTTTAAATACCAAAAGTCACGTGTCATTAAAGTTCTAGTCAGTATGATAAGAAGATGTTCTTATCAAGACTATAATGTGTTATATAAGATAATTAGTCGTTCGTCATAGGGAAATGGAGTTTCCAATTACAACACATTGATGATTTTCAATGAGATTGGAAACATCGAACTGGACCACTGAGATCATTCATTTTATACTGCTATCTAAAATGAATAAAATCTTGGAAGCATTAGACTATTAATCCTGATAGTATTTTTTTACTTTAGACATGTAGTGTTAATCACTGTGACGTACTCAGAAGTGAGGTCTCGGTAACGGGTGGCCAAAATACTTTGTACATTCGGTGATTGCATGAAATGTGCTAGAGAGAAATATTGATCAAGGAATCTGTAGCCTTGCTGGAAGGTTTAAAGATATCCCTGAAATAGATTTGCAAAAGTTCGAATTAAAACTTTGGCCAAAGTACTTCGTGTGTGCGTCACCGAAGTTGTATGTTGAATGTGTTTCACATACAGGGATTTTGGACTTAAGGCGAATCAAGAAATTTCAGATTTAAAGTGAAAAATAATTGATAGTAGTATTGATTTATTTTTCATGGATATCTGTACAGAGGAGTAAAATGCAAAATTATTCTAGATCAAGAAATTCGTGAATAATTTAATTAATTTTAGAGTTCAACAATATTTATTTAGTGGAATTAAATATTGTTAAACGGTAATCAATTATTGTCATGGGATGATAATAGATTGACCCGTTTGGAACTAAGATTAATTAGTCCTGCAGGTTCCCCCGCAAGCCCCAACGAAGATCGAAGAGAAAATATTAAAACGAGAGAGAGAAATAAATTTTTCAAAGAGTTTGAAAATAGCCAATGAATTTATTTTGAGAAAATAAATTAAATTCCAAAGAGTTGAACATGCCCGAAATTTTATTTTGGAGAAAATAAAATTTTTCAAAAAAAAAAAAAAGTTTTTTTGATGACGTGGCGTTGGTGCTGACGTGGCATGCCATGTCAGCGGGTCAGACGCCATGTGGCGCTGACAGGGCGCCAAGTGGCACGCCGCGTGGACTGCCAAGATTGCTCCGCGTCAGCACGAAACAGACGCCCCAGATCTGTGTTTGAAACGGGTCAGTCAACGGGTCGGAAGGTCCAAGTCAACGAGGGTCGAATCAGGTCAAAGGGGTAGGGTCGGACCTTACCTGGATAGGGTCGGATCTGGTCCGAACCGGATCCGGACACGTGTCCGTTTTTGGTAGCCTGCGCGTGGGAAGCACGCGCCAGCACAGCCGCCATGTGGCGGCGCATGGAGGCGGGTGCGGAGCCCGAATGGCGCGTGGTCGGCGGCGGCTGACTCGTCTCGGTCTGACCTTCCACGTGGCGCTCTCAAATTTACCGTTCGGGCGTGGGGCGCAAGTGTTAGACACGGAAAAGACGGTTTTGCCCCTTAAGAAACTTGGAGTACTCCCAAAATTGGAGATACTTGGGCTGCACTTTTAAAAGTCCGAATTTGGCAAATTAGCCCCTAGTTTGAAGCTATAAATAGCCAGCATTCTCATTTCAAATGACAAGAATTTGGAATTCAATTTCTCACAGTAGGATGGCCATCCGGCACTCTCTCTTTCTCTACAATTGATTAATCTTTAATTAAGGATTAATTAATTATTAATTAGGTGGTTATATAATTAATATATAATCCACTTAATTATTAGAAAATAGGGATTTTCTAGTTTTAGAAAAAAGGTTTTTTTCTAGAAATATATTTTCTCAAAGTATTTAGCGAAATACTGCCGGAGCCCACACTCCAATTTCTTAATCGGGGATATTGCGGGGAAGCTCTGCCGGTTTCACGAGAAGATATCGAGGTGCTGGAAAAGTGCCGTTGATAGCCAAATTTGCAGTACGGTAATACCGTTATGTTGCCCAAATTATTATTTGCATATTGTGATTATATGATAGATGATTTAAAATTATGTTATCAATGCCTGTATATATTAGAGTTATGCTGGCCGATTTATTCCGCTGCTTTATTAAAATATTTTTGAAATATTTTGATAACGAGGTTATGGCGAAATTTTTTGAATATTACGCTATACCGTCACTCTGCCTTAGGGCCCGTCACACCCAACAGGTTTTATAACTAAAAGTAATATAAGCTCAAAATATGATACACTTTGCCCGAGATTACAACTATCAATATTAAATACTTTACTCATTTTCATTAATTCAATCAGTGGCCCGGCGAGTGAGGGCAATTCTCCAACCTTACTCCGATAGTGTACAATATGTGCTTGCTTTATTAATCAATGGGTGATCATGCAATTCAGCTATCGTGCAATCGTGCATATGTATTCAGGCAAGACAATCAATAAGTAAAATCATGACAATAACCCGAGGACAATCCGTGGTGCCGAACCCGTCCCCAGTCTCCTTCTCCCTCCAATGATGGTGGGTTTGCAAGGCCCGACCATCCAGTCTCATTGAGCTGAGGGTACATGAATCCCTAATCCCGGAACTCCTTCCTCCACTAATCTCCTAGCGGATTCAGGGGTCATCCCAATGTGGTGAGGATAGCGTTCGAGTTACCCGTCCGCCCATGCTTTCCCAGTTGGCTCAAACCACTACCCTCGGGCCCAACGTGAACATGCTTTACTCGCCAAAACACGATCAATCAATCAATCACGACACATGACTTGTTTTTCATGAACATGGCTTGCTTGCAATCGTTACAAGTTTAGAAATAACTATAAATAAACATATATACCTTTTGGCTTGAAATTCCACATAAGGTTATATGGGTTCTATGTAACTAGCAATTAAACCTCACCTGTGACGACCAAAACAAGAATACAACTATGGTGCGTGCTCCTCGTCAATGGGAAGAAAATCTGTGCAACAAGGACAAGGTTCGTGAGACATGACTCGTATGAACCATTTATGACGCACAGCGTAATGCAATGAGATAATGCGCAATAATAATTAAGGAATGTCAATTAAGAGCATAATTATCACTAAACCAAGTTTATAACTCATATAAGTTACATACGGGAGCCAAGGAAGTGAAAAGAATGCAATAAGAGAGGTTTTGACAAAGTTTGGCAAAAGTAGGCAATTTTCGGAAATGCACACCTTGTAGAAAACCCGGAATAACTTGAGTTCTAGAAGTTAGAATTAAGTTTTGTTTATTGGGTTTAAAACTAGACACATAGACCTTTCCAACGCTATATGACACATTTTCTAATTCAATGCGAGGTGAAAATGGCATAGGTTCGAAGTTGGATAAAATGCAGATTCGGAAGGGGTCGCGGGCGCAACCATTTTTACTTTATTTTTGGTCGAGGCCGCGACCTTATTTTTTCATGAATTTTCATGCAATTTTTCGAAACTCGAAACTTGGCCAAATTTTGGTAGCGGCCACGACCTGATTTTAGTGTATTTCAGGTCGCGGGGCGCGACCTGCTATTCCGCAAAAAATGTAAGTGTGTCGTGGGCGCGACCATTTTTGTTCTATTTTTGGTCGCGACCGCGACCTTCAAATTCTGGAGAAAGAAAACAGAGTAGAACAGGGGAAGTCTCGGCCAAACTTCAAAACAACCCAAATCAACCATTTTTATGAACCAAAATGAAGGATTTCCGGTAATTTACATGCATACATGTTCAAAGTATCAGAAAGTTCCAAATAAACACTTAAATCAAGTAAAATTCACCATAAATCAGATGCTTGAAGTTCATGCATCAATCATCACATAAACTCAAATTCTTCAAACTTCCATGCATCAATTCAATCATAAATCATGTATTCATGCTTCTAACCACAATTAATCCATTTGTTCCATAGAATCATGAACCCTAGCTTCAAATAGAATTGGCAAGAGATCACATAATCAAGCTTACATGCACCTTGAATGGAAGGAATGGAAGAAGATGATAGATATAGATGTTTGAGCTCTAAAAGATGTAATTTCCTTGAAAAAGCTTAAATGAAATCAACAAAATCTCCCTCCTCTTTTCTCTTAGATGAACCGAGCAACAAGGGAAGCAAAGTGATGGATATTTTTGGATGAAAATGAAGAATGGAAGCATGAAGAAGCTTTTACATGATTCATCAATTTTTGAATTTGGTGAAAGTGCACAAGTTACAAATTAGTCCCTTATTTATGTAAGTTATGCAATGAAGTCTCATTCCTACAATTTTACTCACTTTGGTCCCAAAATATATTATGCAATTTGGTCCTTGAATTTAAAAGAAAGATCATTTAAGGACAAGTTGGTAATTAAATCACGTTCGGTAATTAAGTCATGAAATAAATTCTCAATTTGATATAATTTCACGTAATTTACACATTAACGGTAATTTCATATAAGTTATGGAAATATAATGCATCCAACGTTACACAAAACTCTAGTAAAGGGTTCAACAATAAATTGAAAAGATATCTCTTTTCCTTCAAAGGTCCCCACAAAACCTTTTTCATTAATATTCTTTATAGGAAATATCTTCTTTAAAAATGGAGTCCCAAATATAACTTGGTTGGTAATATTTTTTACCATTAAAAAGCTATTAGGAATGCAAACCTTGCTCTTGCAAATATAAGCTTTAGGAAGTTTATAATCAATTTTCATTTTCTGCCAATTAGCAACACTAATAGAATGAGTGGTTTTATGAAAATATCTGGTAGGAATAATTCATTCTTGAATACAATTCAAATCAGCACCACTATCCACAAGAGTTATAAGATCTTGACTGTAGTTTCCATCAATTAAAAGAGAAATTTTTATAAACCATTTTTGGGATATAACTATTTCTAGAGTGGATAAAAAATTATCATCTTCTGAAAAAGTAATTTGATTTTCTTCTTCAGGAATATAAACTTGCTTTCCTTTACTAATTTCAAGTTTAAAAACTCTTTCCTCAAGATTTTTATTATCATTTTTTAAAATCTTTATTTCCTTTTTGAGATTTTGAATCTCTAGAGATAAATCATCTCTAGTAGTAGGATGATTGAAAGACTACCTTTGTTTCAAAATTTTATTAACTTCTGCCATAGTATAAGGTTTAGAATTCTTTTGAAAACTTTGATTTGATCAAAATCATTTTTCTCTTTTAATTGGTCAATAATTTTTGATCTAATATCAGGATCTTGAATAATTTTCAAAACTTCAAGAATATTGTCATTAGTAATAACGTTTATTTCTTGAAATTGGGAAATAATTTGATAAATATTTCATTCTTCAGTATTAGAAGAATCTATTTGTTTTTCGCAAGTTAAACCATTTTTACATGGTTCACACTCTTCTGATTCAGAAGAATAATCTTCATTTTCTAAAACTTCTAAGTCATCTGAGAGTGATGATTTTTCAATTTCAAAATCTGAATTTAAAAATATTTTGCAAATAGTATCTTTAATATTATCATCGACCTCTAAGATTTGAATTTTTTTCTTGGTCCAACATTGATTAGCATAATGACCAATTTTTCCACATTTGCGACAGATAATAGGAGGATTATTAACCTTCCTTTTTTCTTTTCTCATCTCTCTTTTTTCCCTTCTTTTTCTGTGTTTTCTTTTGGAAAATTCTGGAGACTTGTTATGAAATTTTTTCCTTTTATTATGTCTTTTTTCTTTATTAAGAATAGGATTTGAAATTCCAAATTGATCACAAAACTGTCCCAATTGCTTTCTTTCATTAAGATTATGTTTCTTAATTTGTTGACTTAGCTTTATTTCATTACATAAAGCTATTCCTTCACTTTGGCAGGTTCCTATAAGCTTACCATAGTTATAATTATCATAATTGATATTAGCATCTCCTTTTCTAAGGGTTTTTCTAACCCTTTCTGCGAAAAGAGAAGGTAAACCATCAATAAATTTAGACTTCCAATGAGTACTATTTGACTCAGGAAGTTTCATAACTCTACTAAGGAAAGTATCCTTATACCATCTGAATGATATAAGAGTACGACATCTCAGATTTTGAAGTAAAGTTCTAATATTATCACTATTCTCAGAAAACCTTCCAGTAAAATGTTCAATTATATTAACAATTAAAGTATAAACAACATCATGATTATTAACACCATTTTCATTTTTATGCATTATTTTGTATTAGTGTAATTATGCCAATTACTTTACTCAACAAGACACAACTACAAGAATAAATAAAACCTCAATTCATGACCCCCATTCATGATCAAGCCAAGCACAAAACTTTCTTTTTCCAGCAAAAACAAGCATAAGTGTTCCATCACAAGTCCTCAACCTATTCCAAGTTCCAACTTCTGCTATTACTTAATTTGAAACTTATGTGTTTAGCTGCAAATCATTTTTTTTTTTTCAAGATTTTTCCTTTCAAACCACCCCAGTAGATTCTAATTAGGAATATAGGGCTCAAACAAAGTAACACAAGGATTAGGGTCAAACATCATAACTTCAAACTTCATAATTTATAATTTCATAACTCCATAATTTATATTCGGGGTTCCCAAATGATAAAAAACTACAAGAATAAATAAAATGAAATACAGGAAATTACCTTCTAATGTGGAATTGGGGGAGGAATGGGTCGATGGGAGGAAAGAAATACGGAAAATTTATGACCTTGAAACTATTCTACCAAAGGGAGCAACAACAGAGCTTTTATAGTTTTCCATAATCCTATTACACAAAGGGAGTAAACTATGCAGCACAACTTTTATAACCTTGAAACTATTCTACCAACTTGCAACTAAATATTAATTGTTAAAACTAGTCAAATTGAACACAGAAAAGGAACATTCAGAATTTATATTTCATTTAAGTAGATACTTCAGGCCACAGGCCACAATTTTTTTTGAAAACGGATAATAATACACCCATAGGCTACAATTTTTTTTGAGAAAAAAAAAACGGAGCAGTTGAGTTTTACAAGAAAATCTTCCCTCTTCAGCGAGCCTCTTCAACCAACTTTACAAGTCCTTCCAACCCCTTTTCCTCAGTATTCTTGTTGTTATGATTTTATAAGTTAAAACCAATCGTGCAAGTGTACACTTAATATACGCGTAGCACAACAGGATCGTGCCCACAGGGAAGGGAAATCAATCACTACTCAATATCTATCTCTAATCTAAAGGCTGAACGAGTTCAAGTTTTTGTTTATCTATCTACTAGAACAAAATAGAAACAATTAACTCTAAGAAAACACGAATAACAAACTTAAACATGGATTCGGCTCAGTAAACTAAATAGGTTGGGGAGCAATGACTCATGCATTCATGATTTAATACAATACTTATTTGGCAAGCGCAATTCTACAACCTAGTCACTTATATATGAATCATCCTCTCTCAAGGTATAACCGTGTATTCAATTAAGCTCAACGTTGCTCTCGCAATCATCAATGTATTAATTAAACCAACAAGACCAAGACTAGTGTAATTCATATTCTAGCGGCTTGGCATGGAATAAGATTTACTGTTGTATAGATCAGAACCAAATCTCTTTGCATTTCTACAACCTACTAGTTATGAAAACCATCTCAATTACCATTAACCTTTTGATTCTCCGGTAATCCTACATTTTGCTAAGGGTGATCAAGCCTTCGCAACTCAATTCGAATCAGTTTTCACACTAAGAATTGACACAAGTCATTCAAGCATCATATCAAACACTTGTCATGCAATTATCATCACCCCCTAGCCCTAGGGGTTTAGCTACTCATAACTAAAGTAAAACTCATAAAACTAAAATAAATTGCATTAAAAAAATTCATGTTCATCAGATGGTAACAAAATCTCAAGAACCAAACTCTAAACATTCAAGAATTTTGGAAAAATGAATCTAACGTAAAGACTAATTAAAACCAAACTCAAAGGAATTAGTTTGATGATTAAAGCAATAATTAAAACTGTAAACTGAAATTATTTAAGAACACGATCCTTTCGTCTTCTCGAAATTCTCTGAACAACTCTTGTTAAAAAGCTCTGTATCTCCTCCCCAAGCTAGGTCACAAACAGAAGAGAGATCCCCTGAAAAAGACTCCAAAACGCACTTAAATAGCTGCCCAAAATTCAGCCTCGCCGCCCTAGGTAACGGGCATTACCATTCCATGCACAATCTGTATTAATGCCCGTTACTTGCATGAAATCATGTTTGCATTTTTATAAGTGGTAATGGGCATTACCACCTTTCCTCTGCCCGTCTAATACGCCAAAAGTGCAGCTCCTGTATCTGTTAACGCGGGTTAACCATTCTGTACTTCCAAGGGGTAATGGGGGTTACTCTTTTTTCCTCCAAAAATACGTGAATTCACCTCGTTCCACCGTTTCTTAACTCCAACCCTAAAACACCTGAATGAAGCAAAATAAACACATAAACGCATCAAAAGGCACAAAAATATACTCCACTACACGCTTAAATCCACGCGAATTCACACTCAACAATACACCAAGGTAATCCTGCCTATACAACAAATATATATATATATATATATATGTATATATATATTAACCATTAAAACAAAGTCAATAAAAACTTAAAAGAAATAAACAAAATAAATGGGGTGAAGGGGGGTGCTGGAGAAGGGGGAAGAGTTTGGAGGTGGAGGAAGGGGAAGGGACTGTAGAGGGGTGGAGAAGGGAAGCTTGAAGATGTCGGCTTGGTGGAGTAAGAAGCCAGGTAACAGCAAAGACTCGGTGAATTCAGGAATGCTTAATCGGTGAAGAACGAAAAGAAGAAGGAGAAAGAAGGCGACAAAAGAATGAGGAGCTTCGATGAGGTTTTACTGAGAAATTCATCGGGGAACAGTAGGGAGTTTTCATCGGCGGCAAAGCGTGGTGGCCGACGACAACGAGTGTCGTGGTTGTCGTTCCTGCACCGCTGGAAGAGGGGTGGGGAAATGGGAAAATTAGGGCTTTCTTACCTTACCTTAAAAGAGGAAGGGGGAATGATGAAACTTGATAGTTTTGGGGAGAGTTATTCAACCTTTTTGCTTTGGATGTTAATTAGTAGATATTTGGGGGGAATTGATATTATTAGAGCCTCAGGAGCTGGGTTTCCTTTATAGCGTGGGTTCTTCCAGCTAGGATAACACCAAGGAGCAGGATATGGTGGAGATGCAACGGTGGTGTGTGTATGAAGTGCAGTGCTTGGAGAAGAAGGAAATGCAGAGGAAAAGTCCCAGTTTATGCAGAGTATGCTTGTGGAAGAATATCACTTAAGGAGAATGAGCTGATTCCCCTTATTTATACATTGAGGGTAGGGGTGTTTCGGTAATAGTAACCAAATGGTCCCAAACCCTGTGTTGCCGTAGACACGTGGCGCTATGTGATGGTATGAAAGTGATTGCCCTGAAAATTTGGGGGCATGTCAAGAGTGGTGCGAACTACCACTGTGTCAGAGGTAGTTACAGTACCGCAGGCGAGCGCGGAAGTGCTCAGAACGGTTTTCCATATGGCCGGGTGTGCCCTCGTAGAGAACCCTTCACCACGGTGGGAATTAACCTTAGAGCGGAGTCTTTGATGCCTAGTTCGAGCGCTGGGAACGCTCTGAAGGGGTTCCTCAAGCTGACGCCTCAATGAGCGCTAGATAACTCGTGCATCGAGCGAGGGTGGCGATGAGCGCATATGTCGGTGAGCACCACTGCAACGGGCATCCCTGACGCGGAAGATATGGGCTCTGGAGGAGAGCATCCTGTTGGCCCGCAGGGCGAGCGTCAGGTGGGATTGGCGAGTAAATCCCACACTCGTAACTTAGGCCAAGGCGTGCAAACTTTAAGCAGTGAATGGGCTGGGCCCACTCCACAAGCCCAACAAGGCAAACGTCCAAGCCTATGAGTTTCCTGATGACTGGAGAGCAGCTTAGATGGTGACACGTGGGTGGCGTTGATCCAAGCGAAATTTGGCCTCATCATTTGCCCCCCAAATTCTATAGTTACGCTTGAGCGTACTGTAGAATTTTGAAAACTGAGCGCTGGCTTTGAATATCCGAGGGTCATACCTTTGGAGGGAAGTGACCGTCCGGCTTCTGTAACGGACATCTTCTGACACAGCAATGAGTGAAGTCCTGTCTGCATTTAATGCTGAGTGGCAACGTGGGTGCGTGTTTCGGGGTAGTGGTGCATGCCTGTTGGGAGACGTGAGGCGGTTACTGAAAGTGGGGGGTTTTTCAAGGCGGGAAATGATTGCGGTTTGAATCCAAAACCCTAATGAATGCTATCTTCCTCCCCCGATAAATAGGGATTTTACAGCCTCTTGATTCTCTTTACGTAATCCTCCATTCTCTCAAGCAAAAAAGCTACTTTTTCCGCAAGTTCCAGTGATTTCCGGCGAACTTTCCAGGCAGCTTCTTCTTCAACCTTAGGTAAATCCTTATAACTCTGATACTAACCCTAGATCTAGGTGGCGCTGGAGCATCGTTTTTTTGTAAAAGGACCTTTTCTGTGATTTTACCGTACCAGAATTTCGCCCTTCCCTACTAATCTTCTTCTGCAAACAACCTCCAACTTCTCTAAAATAAGAACAACAATGGCGGGTAACATTGTGGACGACATGGTGAGGGAGATAGACGAGATGTCTGTAGGGAGCTCTTCTCCTCATGATGAAACTTTGACTGCTGTTCCGATAGCGAGGGATCCTGAAGAGACCGGGGAAGAGGACTTGAATGCTACAGTTCAAGGGATGAATGAACGTGATCCCCAAGGGGTAGATCAGATTTTTTAGGAGATGGATTTAGTGCTCTAGATGCAGAGACAAGGGGAAAGGGTTCTTCCCCTTTTGAATAGTGCTGTGAGTCCATAAGACCATCAAGTTATTGTGGCAATTGAAACAGGGCCTTTCGGGCGTCAAGGAGGCGGGGAGCCTCCCCTGAAACGTCAAAGGACAGGGAAAGAGCCGGCCACCAAAACGAGGAAAGATAATCCCCACCAGACAGATAAATCTCCAGAGAGATTGAAAGCACCCTGACGCTCGCCGAGCTGGCTGAGTTGAAGTCCATGGTCTACTGGGACAATGTATATAAAACTCGCCTTCCTCTCGGGTGGGAGAGAGCTAATCGACCGCCTCCAGGAGCTTTGACGATTTACAAGGACACAGTACTGGCCGGAGGTTTGAGATTCCCGATCCCCTCTCCTATCGTCAACTTGTTAAACGCTCTGAGCCTTTGCCCTTCCGAGGTGTTGCCTAACGGGATAGCGTTGATGAACGCCTTTGTGATGCTGATAAGGGCTACATGTCACGAGCCTTCGTTTGACAACTTCAACAGCCTGATCCAGGTTGTCCGCTCCCCGTGCTCGTCCCCCAGTGACGGTTTTTACTACGCCCAAGCCAAATCTGGGTTGAAGATGATAGACTCACCTTCGACTTCCTACGGGGAGAATTGGAAATAAAAATTCTTTTTCGTGGAGGCGCTCGGGGGGATTTTTTGGGTGTCTCGAGCGTGGATAATTCATAGAGAAGGACCCTTAGTTAAGCATAGATCAGGGGATAAGATCTTCGAGCATTGGGCAAAAAGCTTGGCTCTCGTGATGAAAAATGAGAAGAAGCTAATTAAAGCCAAGGATTTGATGAGGAATGAGGAGATGCTGTTCCAATATGGGCTCTCAAATCCCCCAGACATGGTAGCCAACCCCCCAGCTCAAATCATGGACCGTGACGGTTAGATTCTAGGAACTAACTTCTCTAACACTTAGAGTAGCATCACTAACTTGTTTAGACTGTGGTATCTTTATAACAAATATTCCGATAATATTCTTCTGATGCTCTTCTTTCTTCTGTTTGGAGACGCATAAATACTCATGGCTGGACCGACCGCTGAGAGTATCCTGGCGATGATGCGTGCTCAAAGAGCGCGAGGGAACCAACAGCAGCAACAGCCTCCGCAGAACCAACAGGTTCGCAACGCTCCCCGAGGGAGGCGTGGTATCCGGCGAGGGTCCGGGCGAGGAACAAGTGGTCGGGGAGATGGCCAAGGAGCTGGCCACATAGAAGATTTGACCCTCCCCGATGCTCTCGGTGCCACTCCTCTAACCGCGGCCGTGGGGCCAGAACAAGCGGGCTTGCATGGATCCTGCACTAATCGCTCGGGCTCAGTGGTCCAAATCTTTGAAGAGGTGCGGGCCGAGCGTCCGGGGAAAAGGAAGAGAATGCCGGACTCTATCCCCCTACAGGAAAGAGGAAGGAGGTGGTAGTGGGCCAGTGCGGAGAAGATGGCGATACCTCATCCTCTGAGGATGAGGATTTCTGGAAGACTAGGTGCGAGGGGAACGCTCGGTATAGGCGCTCAAGGAATGATGGCCCTGTGCTCTTGAGGAAGAGCTCCTTCACCCGTAACTTGGTTACGGGGGTGGTGAGCAAACTGAAGTTCTCCGGGGATCATGAAAGTTAAACGAGCAGGATGTCGGCCGGGTTACGGACAACTCCTGCTACGCCCTCCTAACGGTAAGTGCTTAAATTTTGCCAAAGAACTTCCACCCTCGAGTTAATCTTTGTGATAACTTCCATTTTTGTTGGCTTCTTAGGAGGTACTCCCTACGCTGAAGAACTTGCAGAAGCGCGTGAAGGTCTATTCAGAGCATAAGGCCAAGTACAAGAAAATGCTGCGCATCTCTGATCCTGGTCAATTGCAAGAAGACTATGACAATGTCTTGTTGGAAAAAAGGAATCAGAAAGCAGCGGAAATTTAAAAATTTTCCAATAAAAAGATCTTGGACTCGCAATCGTGTATCCAAATTCGTAGAGATTAGAAACTTACTTTTCAATAATCTTTCTTGAAGCGTTTCAAGCCACCCAAAAACGCTCTTCTCACGGCTTGATCCCCTCTCCTTGGCAAAGCTCGAATCTTCAAAACTTCTAACTTGAAGCTCTCTAGAGATAGTCCACCAACTTGACTACAATCTAACTAGTAAGGATGCTAGTTCTCTAGTTAGTGTTTAGGCTTAACCTAGGGTTTAATTTATCTTGGAGAAAGGATGGTGTTCAACACATGAACCAAAAGAATTCAATCACTCTCTAAGGGGAACATGAGCTCCCCTATATATAGGAAAGGGAGGGGGAGGCCGAACCTAGTCCTTATGGGGCAAGGATTTGGTCCCTCTCTCTAATTACTTGATCATCAAGTATTTCCAACTTTGACTTTGAATTCTAATTCAAATCAACTTTTAAGAGAGCTAAAAATATCCAAACTCCTTTTGGGTAATTTTATACTTTATTTATTAAATAAATAAATAACTTAGTTTATCTAATTAATTAATTCATAATTAATTAACTAGATTAATTTTCTCCAAAATAAGACTTTCCTTTTAATTCAAAATTAAACCAAAGTCTATTATGTAATTAACTGTGTTAATTATTTAATATATATATATATATATACAATATATATATATATATATACACGTGTGAGACACGTGTCCCAAGGACACGTGCTCCTCACGTGACCCACACGTGTGGTTTCACACGTGTGGAACCCACTTGGCTTGATTAACTCGTTTAATCATTTTAAAGACTTAACTCATGTAACCAAGTTGTTGTGTGTGACCCTCTAGGTTCTCAATTCAATTAACAGTGACCCTAATTAATTAATTCGCTAATTAATTAATCAGTCCACAGATTAAACGGTCATAGTCTAGCAACAGGTGTTTAACCCCTAGCTGAATTGGAATGTTCGGATTCGATAGAACCTTTTAAGTCATTGATTCATGTGAGATACAATCCTCCTAATTACTATCTCTCAACCGAGATCTAGGGCAAGGGAATAATCAGAACCCTAATAATCCGGTCTTTCATATCCATTTGATCTCAATCCAAGAAACCCTTTTCTTGATGTCTTGATCTATTACCTTGGCCAAGGACTCCATATGGCATATGAATGACTTACACAATAAGAGATCACCTTGCAAATTTTTCATTCACTTTCATGAGTCACTTGTGTAGCCCCAGCATAAACCTTGAATCAGTTGTCTAAGGCGACACCCTTTGAAGCTTATACCTAAGACTACAGGGTTAACTCATAAAGTGACATGTAACCTCAAGTCAAAGGATCAATTAATCACATTAATGACTCGTGAGATATTTCCTAATCTGGAAGTTTCCATTTCCTGAAATAGAAACTTCCTTTCCCATTTAGGAATCTTCTCACACGGGGGACCTAAGTGAACTTACTTATTGAAGTAAGCACCCTCATGTATCACGCAAGTATCAACTATACACTTTGCACCTCCATGAAACAAGGTGGTCCTTCTTAAGGGCGTGATCGCACAAGCAAGCCTTAGAGGAGTCAGGTTGACACTCCCACTGTCTGTAGGACTCATCGGCTTGGAGTATTTTACTAATCATGACTTATGTGAGATAGGGCTCGTTCCATGAACCATTTCACCTAAATGGTAGAGTCCTAAAGTCATCAGGATTAAGGGAGTTCTCATACATGCACAGCTAAAGTAAACGCATACCAAACAAAAGCATATAAAGAAGTGTTGCCTCAATTCGTTATTTTATTCAAAGATTGTCTGTGATTACAATAAGGAGAAGCACAAAGCGGATATACAATCGGCTTTCTAGGGTACTATTCCTAACATGTCTCTGCAGAGCTGACAGCGCTCAAGCTTGATCACGAGGGAACCAAGAAGGTGCTGAAAGACTAGGAGGATGCCTATTTGAAGTTGGACGAGGGCCACAAGAAACTGAAGGAGGAGCGCAACCAACTGAGGGCCGACAATGAGGAGCTTAACAAGCGCTTGGATGAGTGCAATCAACTGTTTGAGGCAACAAGAAAAGAGCTTGCTGATTTGCAGAGGCAAGTTGAGGGCTTGGAGTCGAGGGTCGCTTGCGAAGCGGTCGTCAAGTTTGTACGTTCTAAAGCGTTCTCTTTTTCCGCGAACCTGCACTGCCTAGACAACACTCGTCGTTTCTTCTGGAAGTCCGTGGGCCAGTTGATCAAGTTGGGCGTAGTGCCCCCATCCACCCGTACCGACGAGTGCTTCAGAATGGACTTGGATGAGAACTTGGAGCCCAAGGCCACTAGCGATCAAAATGAGGACCTCACAGAACCGGAGTATAATGACTTGGTCGTTATGCTTCAAAACGAATACATGGAGGCCAACCCCATTGATCTCGAGCCCATAACAATTGATGAGGGTACGCTTATGGACGCCCAAGAAGATTCCGGCCGTGATGATGCTCAAGCCTCCGATGCTCAAGTCCTTTCTCCTGTCCCCCTATCTACTACCCCTCCGGAGCCTGAGAATGAGGCCTACTGAATCTGCCTCTCTGTTTAATTGGAACCTGCAACCGCCTCCATCTTTAATGTAATTCATTCCAGCACTTGTAACTTTTCTTTTATGTTAATGAAATTCCATTTTCCTTCATGCTGTGTTGTTATACCTTGGGTGTTTAATGTTGATTTATGCTTGGAGTTTTGTGATGTATGAATGCATAGACACGAGGGTGTATCGTATGAGGGTCACCCTGGCCAAGCTCTAGTTAAGGCTTAAACTTGAACTTAGAAATCCACCAAGGGTTTTTCTAAGTGTTTGCCTTTGGTAAAAATCAATTTAAGAGTTTGAGCAATAACGAGCGTCGTAATAGCATAAACTGGAACTTAGAAACCAACAGGGGGATTTGCTAAGGGTTTATCTTGGGTTAAGGATTAATCTCAGTGTTGTAACATAATGAACGTAGCCGGAGTTTGAACTTGAACTTAGAAATCAGCACTAGGATTAGCTAAGTGTTTTTCCTTAATGAGTGTTCGTACTTTCAATGCAGTGAGTACTTTTAAAGAGGTTTACGAGCGTGAACCGGGATACTTGTTACCTAATTGGTGTAATTCAGCATGTAGCAACCCTCAATTGTGACTCGTTCGTTTAAGAAGGGTTCAAATATCTAATACCATCAAGCTGTCGAGTGTGGGACACCCTCGACACACCATCAACATTGATTTACAGAGGGGGTACGCTCATTTAAGAGTAACCCGCACGAGAATAAATGTCAAGCCGTTCGACGTGGAATACCCTCGACACTGAGTAGGGTTTGATGCAATCGGTTATGTGATTTATTATGAATTGAATCAAGTAAATGGCAAAAAATGCATGAAATGACTTACTGATGTACTTTGTATTCTTGTCAAAAGAAGATATAGTGTGCCCCAAGCGGGGATTTACAAGATTTGCCTCAAACATAGAATCTTCTCAGGTTGTAGACATTCCATGGTCCAGGGAGATGCTTGCCTTGCAAAGTCTCCAGCAGGTAGTTGTTGTTCGCTCGTACCTGGATGACTTTGAAGGGGCCTTCCCAATTGGTATCTAACTTACCTACATGCTTGGGTACTTCAACCTTTTTTAGGACCAAGTCTCCTAGTTGGAAGGTCCTTTCCTTGACACATTTATTGTACTGGTGGGCTACTGATGCTTTGTACTTGTGCATCCGAGCCCAAGCAGTGTCTCTCTTTTCGTACAGTAGGTCTAACTCGAGTGCCCGGTTACTCTCGTTGGCGTTGGGCTCGAAGTAAGTGACGCGTGCGGATTCTTGAGCGATCTCTACAAGTATCATGGCCTCGGAGCCATATACGAGGGAATAGGGGGTCTTTCCCGTGGCCGCTCGTGGGGTAGTGCGATATGCCCAGAGGGCTCCTTGGAGCTCTTTTGTCCATTCACCCTTTTTGCTCTCGAGCATCATTTTAAGATGCTGGAGTATAGTCCTGTTTGTAACTTCAGCTTGACCGTTGGCCTGAGGGTGGCCCACGGAAGTGAAGCGTTGCTCAATGCTAGTTCATAAAACCATTCTCGAGTGTCAGCAGCGATGAACTGAGATCCATTGTCTGAGATCAGTATCCTTGGGATGCCGTATCTGCAGACAATATTTTTCCAGATGAAGTCTCTCACTACTTTGAATGTTATCTTCGCGACCGCTTCAGTCTCGGCCCACTTGGTGAAGTAGTCCACCGCGAGGATCACGAATTTTCTCTATCCGACCGCCATGGGGAGGGGCCCACTATGTCAATGCCCCATTGGTCGAAAGGCTACGAAACGTCAATGGGGACCATTTGGGCTGCAGACAGTTAAGGAACATTGGAATGGAATTGGCATTTAGGGCATTTCTTGGAGAAGTTGATGGCATCTTGCAACACTGAGAGCCAATAGAACCCACTTATTAGCACCTTTTTGGCCAAAATCCGACCGCCAGAGTGATTCCCGCAGCTTCCACTACACACATGCTCAAGCACCTCCTTAGCCTGCGAGGGCCTTAGGCATCTTAACGGTGGGCCTTGAAAAAATCGTTTGAAGAGCTCACCTTCGTTGTCTAATGAGAAACAGGGGGCCTTGCTCCTGATCTTCCTGGCCTTCACACTGTCGGAGGGGCAAGTTCCATCCCTCAAGAATCTGATGACGCCATCAAGCCAACAAGGCTCGAAGGGGTCAATTATGTTTACCTCTCTCGAGGGTTTCTCTTCGTTTAACAATGGTTTCTCCGTTCTGAGGAACGTAACCGAGCATTCGCAGGAACCTTCCAGAGCGGATGCAAATTTAGAGAGGGCATCAGCGCGCTTGTTCTCCGTTCGCGGAACCTGTAGCAAGTGAAACTCCCTGAATTTGGCGATTATCTCTTTAGCCTTCGCTAGATACTGCACCATAGGGGTTTCTCGAGCCTCATATGTACCACCGACCTGACTAGCAATCAACTAAGAATCCACGTAAGCTGTGACCCAAGAGGCTCCATTTTGGAAGGCAATTCTGAGCCCTTGGATGAGGGCTTCATACTCAGCCTCATTGTTGGTGACCTGAAAGGCAAATTTGTTCGCGTAATCTATTTAAATTCCACGAGGGTCTCTGAGGGTTACCCCGACTCCTCTCCCTTGTGAGGTCGAGGAACCATCGGTGTGCAAGAGCCAGAGACCGTCATCCAGAGAAGGCGAGGGTTCCAATCCAAATCGCTCGACCAATAGATCTGCGACTGCTTGGGCTTGTATAGCCATCCTTGGCTCGAACTTGATGTCAAACTGACTGAGTTGAATTGACCATTTGATTAATCTCCCTGAGATGTCCAGTTTTGCTAGCACCTGCCTGAGGGGTTGATCCGTAAGCACTGTGATAGTATGAGCTTGGAAATAAGGCCTTAACCTCCGAGAGGCGTTCACGAGGGCGAAAGCGAACTTCTCTATTTCCATGTATCTTTTTTCAGCGCCCTGCAAAGTTTTGCTCAGATAATACACTGGCAGATGCTTACGCTCATGCACGGCTACGAGGACTGTGCTCGTGGCCTCTGTGGAAACGGAGAGATAGATGAACAGATTCTCTCCTTGGACCGGCTTTGTCAATAGGGACACGCACAAGAGATACTATTTCATATCCTGTAAAGCTTTCTCACACTCCTGGGTCCAAGCAAAGTTGCGAGCGTTGCGCAGTATTTTGAAGAAGGACAGATTTCTGTCAGCGGAACGAGAGATGAACCTATTGAGAGAGGTGATCTTACCCACCAACACTTGAACCTCTCTAATATTTTGAGGAGAGGGTATATCCAGAATTGCTTTGATTTTCTCCGGGTTGGCCTCAATACCTCTTTGACTGACCACGTACCCCAAAAATTTACCCCCTCGAACACCAAATGTGCATTTCGAGGGGTTTAGTTTCATACCGTAGTGGCGCAAGATGTTGAAGGCTCGCCTGAGGTCCTTCAAATGGGAGTGCTGGCGCTCGTTCTTGACGATCATATCATCCACGTAAACTTCCATGGACTTTCCGGTTTCACGCTCGAACATCCTGTTGATGAGGCGTTGATAGGTGGCTCCTACGTTTTTGAGCCCGAAAGGCATAACTTTGAAGCAATAGACACCCACATGGACCATGAAGGAGGTTTTAGGGTGATCCACATGGACCACGAAGGAGGTTTTAGGGTGATCCACATGGACCACGAAGGAGGTTTTAGGATGATCCTCAGGTGCCATAAAGATCTGGTAATACCCCTAGAATGCATCCATCATGCTCATGAGCTCACAACCGCCGTCGAATCTACTAACTGATCAATCCTTGGCAGAGGGTACGGATCTTTCGGGCAAGCCTTGCTGAGATCTGTAAAGTCGTTAAACATGCGCCACTTGTTAGCCCTTGGGCACGAGAACCACGTTGCAGAGCCATTCAGGATACAGGATTTCTTCTATGTACTGTGCCTCGAGAAGTTTGTTGACCTCTTCTTCTATGACTTACCTCTTGAACCCATGAACATCCCTCTTCTTTTGCTTGATTGGTTTGAAGGCTGGATCCACGTTGAGCTTGTGAACAATGACAGTCGGATCTATGCCAGTTAGATCAGAGCCCTTCCAGGCGAAGACATCCAGATTCTCTCGTAAAAAATCGATCATCAAAACTTGCGCTAGACCGTCGAGATTAGAGCCTATCTGTGTGGTCTTATCTGGATTCCCTGGCTCCAATTCGATGGCCAGGAATTTCTCAGTGGGTTCAATGCGAACTTCAGGCCGAGGGGCTTCGAGTGCCCGTTTCTTTCCTGTGAGCCTATCATTGCTTCTCTTGAGGGGTCGCTGTCCTCGCTTTCTGAAAAGGGGCCCTCGACCGCTCCAAGGGGGGCCATCTTCGGTACCCTTGATCTCATTCGAAATTTTCTTCTTATTCTTCTTCTTGTAAAGTTTGGCCCTTTTGCGCTCGGGGCCGTCTTCATCTAACTTGGGAAAATCAACTGACTTCTTGGTGGAGCCTGCTTGAAAGGTTGGCTTAGGTTTGTGGCTGCGGAGTGAGAGGATGTAACACTCTCAGGCCTCTTTGACGTTACAGAGCACCTCGCCTGTTCCCTCGGGAATGGGGAACTTGATTTTCTGATGGTACGTTGATATTACTGCCTTGAAGTCCACGAGGGCTGGGTGGCCTATAATGATGTTATATGGGAGACCAACCTCAACCATAGCATAAAGGACGCTCAGAGTCTTTCGCTATGGGGCGCGACCAAAAAAGGTGGCCAAGCGAATCTATCCGCGATGGATGATCTCGGAACCCCCAAAGCCAATAAGGGCTGTTTTGAGGGGTTCGAGGGGAATGTTTGTGATGTTCAACTTTTGAAACGTGGAGTAAGGGAGAACGTTCACTGAGCTTCCACTATCAATCAAGACTCTCTTTACAATATGGTTATGAACGTCTAAACTAACCACCATGGGGCAGTTAGAGGTTTCACCGACCCCATGAGGTGTTACAATATGTTCTAAATCCTTTTCAGTAAACCCTACCATCTCATCCTCCTTCGAGCGCGAGGACCCTTCTAACGAGTACACCAGCTTCGGTCTTGAGGATCTCTGGTCATAGCTGCGGACGTGGCGACAGCACCTCCCGAGGGTCTGCTAGCTATCATATGAATGACAGCAAAGGGTTGGTTCTCCTCCTCAGCAGCTTTCTATTTACCGCGGTCGCTCGTTTCAGTATGACGGTGACGAGGACTCCTTGAATGCGAGCGGCTTTTTTCTCTTGCTTTGGCTCGCTCGGAGCAATGCTCATCATACCTCTCCAGCACCTTCACGAACTCTTTGAGGTGCCCCCCAGCAATGAGCCTCTGAATTTCGCTTTCCAGCTGGAGGCACTCATTGTTGTCGTGCCCTTTCTGTTTATGGAAAGCACAGTATTTATCCGAGTGTTTCTGAGCCTCGGTCTCCCTCATCTTTGGCGGCCTCTTGAACAGCTTCTTGTCCGCCATGGAATAGACTTCAGCAATGGGGCGGTTGAAGGGAATGCGCTTGTTTCTACGAGGGGGCGGAGAGTTTCTCCGAGCGGGCACTGGGCTACGGCAGTGATTCTTGGGCTCTCCCCTGTCCTCTGGGCCTCTGTTGGTTCGAGGGACATTTGCAAGTTTCTGATCCCTCGTGATGTACATGTCCTCGAGGGTAAAAAATGAGTCAGCTATATCTCGGATCTCCACCAATGAGCGAGGCTTTTTCTTTGCTACCTCCTTCACGAACTCCTTGCTAACATAGTTTTTCATGTTGATCGCTCCAAAGAGTATGTGCCTCAAGAAGTCCATTGAGGGCTTTTCCAGCAATAGGATCTCCTTATTGAACCTGCCCATGAAGGACCTGAGCATCTCATTAGGTCCTTGCACCAGGCTGTAGAGGGTCGTGGTGGCGGGTGCTGGAGCCTTTAGGGAATTGAAATGGCTCATGAAGGCATCAGTCAAATCTCCATACCCTCGAATGGAGTGGGGGGGGACAGGTTCTTGTATCACTCATGTGACATTCCCATGAGGGAAGTGACAAAGATCTTCATCCAGTAGTGACTGGAGTGTTCGTACAGGTGCATCAGATGCACGAAGTGATCCAGGTGCTCGACCGGATCGGTGGTTCCGTCATAGCGGTTGACGGACATGGGGATTTTGCCCATCCCCGCGTAGGCCATCAGGACTCCATCAATGAGGGGCGAACCGCCTGTCAGAGGCCTATGGTTCCCGCCCTCGCGGTTATGTTCTTCGTAATCTTTATCCCTCCGACGGCGAGGGACCTAGTCACGTGGATTGCGAGCGTCTCTGGCCTTGGACCTCTCGTCCCCAGCATGAGGGACTTGAGACCATGCTCGAGAGAGCTGCTCCACCATCTACTGCAAACCTTCGAGTTGGTTTTGGATAGCAGCCAGTCGAGGGTCATTTTATTCCCTCATGTTCGTCCTTCCAGAGGCCCTGGACTGGACCTCCTCTTCCACATCTCCCCTCGCCGTGGGGGCTTTCTCCCTCTCCGAAGGGCGTTGTTCTCTGTCAGCCCTCGGGGAAGCGCCCTTCTCATGCGCTGGGGGTGGCGCGGTGGTTGTGCCTTCAGTACATTCTGGGCAGCCGTGAGGGGATGGACTTGCAGCCCTCCCATTGGTGGAGCCATCTGAGCGCCTGGATTTGTTGCTGGGTCATTTGTGGCATTTCTACTCCTTGAATATCTTTAGGAATGGAAACGGGAAGCTGCAACGTGCCCACTTGGTAGGGCTGGACCATAGGCACCATGCCCAGCATCATCCCGGGCATCATGACGGGTTGCACATACACGTACCCTGGTGGCGGCATCGTCATGGGGTAAGTGGCAATGTTGATCGCGGTTATGGCGAGGGTGGGGGTCACTGGTGGGATGGCAGAGCTAGGGCCTCCGGCCGTGGTTCCTCCTACCGGTAGAGCCCCCACCAAAGCCCCTTTTCCTCCATTTCCATCCCCAGCAACATATGGGACTTCGCCTCCAGCTCAAATGTTAGGCGTATTTCCTTCCAGATTTTCCTCATTGACAGGCGGAAGAGCACTCCTGTTATCCAAAACTCCAGACCTTGTTACAGTAACCATGATTGAAGTTAATGGTGTTATGTCTCAACTAGCTCAAGAAGGAAGAAATAGATGAAGATCCAAAGAAGATGATGGTGTTTCCCACAGACGGCGCCAAAAATGAGGGTGTAAATACTAGAAATATACCAAATCACCAACACTTTAAGATTTGTTTGGGGGGAAGACCATCACAGACGTTAGAGCCTCAGGAGCTGGATATGGTGGGGATGCAGCGGTGGTGTGTGTACGAAGTGTAGTGCTTGGAGAATAAGGAAATGCAGAGGAAAAGTCCCAGTTTATGCAGAGTATGCTTGTGGAAAAAGATCACTTAAGGAGAATGAGCTTATTCCCCTTATTTATACGTTGAGGGAAGGGGTGTTTCGGTAATAGTGACCAAGTGGTCCCAAACCCTGTGTTGCCCTAGACACGTGGCGCTATGTGATGGTATGAAAGTGACTGCCCTGAAAAGTTTGGGGCGTTTCAGGAGTGGTGCGCACTACCACTGTGTCAGAGGTAGTTACAATATCGCAAGCGAGCGCGGAAGTGCTCAGAATGATTTTCCATGTGGTCGGGTGTGCCCTCGAAGGGAACCCTTCACCACGGTAGGAGTTAACCTTAGAGCGGAGTCTTTGATGCCTGGTTCGAGCATTGGGAACGCTCGGAAGTGGTTCCTCAAGCTGACGCCTCATGAGCGCTAGATAACTCTTGCATCGAGTGAGGGTGGTGGTGAGCGCATATGTTGGCGAGCGCCACTGCAACGAGCATCCCTGACGCGGAAGAGAGGGGCTCCGGAGGAGAGCATCCTGTGGGCCCGCAGGGTGCGAGTAAATCCCACACTCGTGACTTGGGCCGAGACGTGCAAGCTTTAAGCAGTGAATGGGCTGGGCCCGCTCCACGAGCCCAACAAGGCAAGCGTCCAAGCCTAGGAGTTTCCTGATAACTGGAGAGCGGCTTAGATGGTGATATGTGGGTGGCATTGATCCGAGCGTAATTTGGCCTCATCAAAGAGCATAAGATATTATTATATATAGCATATGATACATAATATCTTTCTATCAAAAAAAGTTATGATATATAATATCTAAATAGAAGTTATATTATAATATTTAATACACATATAGTCATCTATTATATATATCATTTAATAGAATTATAATTATATATTATATGTTATATAAATATCTTTCTTTTTTTTGTTAGAAAGTATAAATATCTTAATGATTTATTATGTTTATCATATCTAAAGAAACATTGTACAAATAAAAAAAAAAAAAACTAACTAATGGAATTTATATATATATATATATATATATATATATATATAACGGAACATAACCTTTAAACTCTATTACAAGTATATATATATTGATTAATATTACTATAATATGATCATGATATTAATTATAATTAGTTCATTTCTTTTCACTTTAGAATAACATATATGTTATATGTTATAATACATATCATCATTTAACAAACTTAAGTCTTTTAAAGTTCCAAATTTGTATTGCTTCTTTATCGATATTCTAAAAGCGACACTTAAATCCTTTGAACTAAGATCAATACCAATTTGGCATGATATCAGGATGACACCTAACACTATGTTGTACCAATGATGAACGTCACTTGATGGGCTTTGAGAGGCAACACTCGAAATCTTTTCGATTGAAGTGGTGAGGTCGATTTTGCCTATAAGTTCTCGATGTTGGAAAACACGAATCAGAAAGCAGCGGAATTTAAAATTTTTCCCAACAAAAGGACCTTGGACTCGCAATCGTGTAACCAAATTCGTAGAGATAGAAAACTTACTTTTCTTTTATTCTTTCTTGAAGCGTTTCAAACCACCCAAGAACGCTCTTCTCGCGGCTTGATCCCCTCTCCTTGGTAAAGCTCGAATCTTCAAACTTCTAACTTGAAGCTCTCTAGAGATAGTCCACCAACTTGATCACAATCTAACTAGTAAGGATGCTAGTTCTCTAGTTAGTGTTTAGGCTTAACCTAGGGTTTATTTGATCTTGGAGAAAGGAAGGTGTTCAACACATGAACCAAAAGAATTGCCAATTAGCTCTAAAGGGGAGCATGAGCTCCCCTATATATAGGAAAGGGAAGGGGCGGCTGAACCTAGTCCTTCTGGACTAAGGATTTGGTCTCTCTCTCCTATTACTTGATCATCAAGTAATTTTGACTTTGACTTTGAATTCTAATTCAAATCAACTTTCAAGAGAGCTAAAAATATCCAAACTATTTTTGGATAATTTTATACTTTATTTATTTAAAATAAATAACTTATTTTATCTAATTAATTAAATCATAATTAATTAACTAGATTATTTTTCTCCAAAATTAGACTTTCTTTTTAATTCAAAATTAAATCAAAGTCTATTAAATAATTAACACATTTAATTATTTAATATATATATACAATATATATATACACACACGTGTGGGACACGTGTCACAAGGACACGTGTCACTCACGTGAGCCACACGTGTGGAACCCTCTAGGCCCGATTAACTCGTTTAATCATTTTTAAGCCTCAACTCATGTAAGCAAGTTGTTGGGTGTGACCCTCTAGGTTCTCAATTCTATTAGCAGTGAACCTAATTAATTAATTCACTAATTAATTAATCAGTCCACAGATTAAACGACCATAGTCTAGCAACAGGTGTTTAACCCCTAGCTGAATTGGAATGTTCGGATTCGACAGAACCTTTAAGTCATTGATTCATGTGAGATACAATCCTCCTACTTACTATCTCTCAACCATGATCTAGGGCAAGGGAATAATCAGAACCCTAATAATCCGGTCTTAAAGCTAAGTGCATTTCATATCCATTTGATCTCAATCCAAGAAACCCTTTTCTTGATGTTTTGATCTACTGCCTTGGCCAAGGACTCCATATGGCATATGAATGACTTACACAATAAGAGATCACCTTGCAAATGCAAGTGTAGGTCCTTTCTTGATTCTCATTCACTTTCATGAATCACTTGTGCAGCCCCAGCATGAGCCTTGAATCAGTTGTCTAAGGCGACACCCTTTAAAGCTTATACCTAAGACTACAGAGTTAACTCATAAAGTGACAAGGAACCTCAAGTCTAAGGATCAATTAATCACATCAATGACTCGTGAGATATTTCCTAATCTGGAAGTTTCTATTTCCTGAAATAGAAACTTCCTTTCCCATTTAGGAATGTTCTCACACGGGGCACCTCAGTGAACTTACTTATTAAAGTAAGCACCCTCATGTATCACGCACGTATCAACTATACACTTTGCACCTCCATGAAACAAGGTGGTCCTTCTTAAGGGCGTGATCCCACAAGCAAGCCTTAGAGGAGTCAGGTTGACACTCCCACTGTCTGTAGGACTCATCGGCTTGGAGTATTTTACTAATCATGACTTATGTGATATAGGGCTTGACAGGTGTCGAATTCGTCAAAAATAAATGTAAAACCTATTCAACGACTAAACACAGAGTATAGTGCAAACAGGGTCGATCCACAGGAACTGGTTGATTTATTTCTAACAATTCCAAGAAATTCACGAAAATGAATAATTAAAAGGGGGGTTTTTGAGTTATTCTAACCTAAGTGTGCAATTAAAATAAATAACAAGAATTAAAAAGCTAACTAAAACTAAACAAGTAAGATCACGTAGGATTAAATCAATCAGAGGGAAAATTACCTAGCCAGGGATATTCGATTCGAATTGTTATATCGATCATCGACTCAAGGATAAATTCAAGTTATTCAGACAGATTGGCTATAGTTGATAGAGACACTCGACTCAACCTCGTTTTTACTTAATTAATCGGATAACCTAGAGACACTCGACAGTTATCTTCCCTAACAAATTCACAACCCCTAGAGACACTCGACAGGATTTAATGAATCCACAGCATTAAGAACCATAAAAACACCAATCCTAATTAACCAAGTCGTGACACACGCAAGATTTAAATTAGATTATCAAATCCCTTAGTGAACGAGGAATTTTATCGCTAAAACCCTGTCACTAATTTACCACCTTGTATCAATCAACTTTACTACACTTCAAGTATCATGAATGGCAATATGCAAATTAAACAACCTAGAGATCGTGCACTATCCCGAAATTATCTAATCACAATAAACACGAAACACGGAGATAAGATAAATGCCTAAATAAACATGAATTGATAAAAACGTTTAGGTCTCACAATATCCAATATCGAATCTTAATCCCTAACTAGATAATTAAAAACTTAGCTACTAAAATCCATAAAAATAAATAAAGAATTCTTTAACGTAAATAAACTAAATTGTCTAAAGAAGAAAAAAATTAAAAACAAGAAAAACTCCCGAAGTCGCTTCGTGTTGCTCGCGTCTCCACTCCCCCAAAAGCTGCCTCCGAATTTGTTACCTGATTCTCAAAGCTGTTGTACCCCTATGATTAAATACGTTCCCAGCCTTTTCCAATAAAGAAGTCCTAATTCCAATCAACTTTGGATTAATTTCTTATTCCCCAAGTCGACCCAACAATAATGTCAAGCCAAGCTAAATGGCCCTCCAAATCAAATTCCATACGTGGCCCACTAATTTAAAGCTTAATATTACATTCACAATATGCAGCCCCAACACAAAGCAAACTGTTTCTCCAAGTTAGCCCAACACACTCCACTCACGCGGCCCACTCGAGCACCACAAATCCATCCCACAAACAATTCAGCAATTCCAACATGTGCAGCCCTATCATCATTAATATTCATTCCAATTCCAAATTAAGTCAACAACTTCAACACAACATCACCTTGGCCCACTTGCATTGATCCAAGCTCATTTCTGTTCCAAATCCATACAGCCTCTCAATTAATTATGTTCATGTATGCCTAGTTCCAGAGATCCCAAATTCCTCGTGCACATCACTCTTCTGCCACGGCTACGCTCCAAGATACACGAGGGCTCGCCTTTTGCATGGATTTCTTCATAAATTAACCGAATTTGCTTCATTTCGTATCAAGGCCCAAATTCTACAATAAAGACAACAAGGTATCAATTTATTTCAAAGTAATATCAATTAAAGTACAATTCGGGGTAAAACTCAATTATAAAGATGATGAAATAACGAGTTATCAAATCCCCCCACACTTGCTTATTACTCGTCCTCGAGGAATCATGAAAATCAAATGGAAACAATATCACCCATCAAACACAATCACAAGGGCAATCATCGAATTCTCGTCTAAACAAGTCTAGCTCATCAACACACTACTCAATTGCACAAAATTCAACAAATTAGCATAAATAGCATACCCTCGTGTAATGTATTGTGAATTGAACAAAAGAATGTACAAAGAGTAGATTGATTAGTCTATGATTTTCGCCTAAGTACCAATTATCAACTTCGAATACACCCTTCACTCCAATCTCCACTAATGTAGTTAACTCATGACTCGAGATCGTTAGGTCTTTCGAGCTTGTAATGTAGGGCTTGGGTTAAAGGTTAGGAAATTTTGGAATTTAGTGGCTAACACACCAAGCTTACACATTTTACAATAAAACCCATAGTAATTCCCTTTTCATCTACCGGACTCCCTTACTTTGCCTTATACAACTAATTTCCCTCATTTTTCAGTCATCGAACTTTTGGTACTCAAAACACTCTTACTTTTTTTTTTCTTTGCAATTTTTCTGTTCTTTTCTGCTCATTTTTTTTTTCTTTTCTTTTGACTTCTTTTCCTTTTTTTTTTCCATCTCTTGTTTCTTCTATATTTTCAACAATGCTCAATCTCTATTTTTTTTCTTCAACTTTCAATTCAGCACAAAGGACAACAAGGAGCCCAAAGACATCTAAAATTTCAAACCCAAAATGAGCAAGCAAGGTGTGATTTAAAGTAGGGTAGGAAAATAATGTTGTGCATCGGCTTGTAATGCGGCTAAGAAGAAATTCTGCACAACATTCAGGCTCAGCGGGGTCAAATGGAATAATTTTATTTGTGAAAAGATCAAGAAAAGGCTTACCACCGACAACGATCGCCTAAGTCACTTTCCAAATCAATCGTTAACTAAAAATTTCGCCTCGAAGGGAGCTAAGATGCATTCTAATCAACTTTTAGACTCATTTGAAAAACACAGACTTTTCTATCTAAGTAAAGTACATTAATTCATTCAATGGTGTGCGAAAAATGAAGGCATGCTACTATACTAATTCACCAAATTTCACACAAATTTCATGCATTTAACAAGCCTAACTCGTTCTAGCAAAATTCAACAATCAAACCTAATAGAAAGTATTCAAAACGGAACATATTTCCACAATTATTAACATCCTCAAGTTCTAAGTAAAATCAAAAGTTCAGCCACAAAAACAAAAATTTCAAAAAAAATTCCAGTTCTAGCACTAGTGGACCAATCCCCCCACACTTAAATCATGCATTGTCCCCAAGGCATTAAAAATCAAGATCTAGAGTAAAGAGGACTTCCCTGAAGTTCAGGTTGGGGAGGTAGGGCGTCTGGGCATGTAAATTTCCCATTTAATTTGAAATTCTGGAAGTGGCGTGGGTGTTAGGCGTGACCACGCTTAAGGGTCACGTTATCAGAAAATTGACAGCAGTTATCAGCAGCATATCAGCACTATCTGGGCCAAGTTACACGCTTCTGCAAGACAGAAAAGATCAGCGAATCAACTCAAACATCATGAGAACTGAAAAAAACAAAAGAAAAAGAAACTGAGGGAAGAAAAAGACGCCTAAACCACCAAAACTTGGGTTGCCTCCCAATAGCGCCCTTGTTTTATGTCTTAGGCTCGACAAGACTTTTTAAAGTGCTACTCAAATGGAGGTACACCCTCCATACAAATCCCCTCGACTGTGTGGAGCCGAATCTTCTAGTCCATTGCGGCCTCTAGTTTGGGGATGGTAAGTCGTAGAGGTTCGCAACATGACTTGATACTTCCTCATCAAAGACTCCATCAACCGTTTGTAAAAATATTTACCCCGATCACTAAGATTCCTGAACTCGAAAAAGATATGAGATCTGAGGAAGGTAGTAGTTAAATAATCAATAATATCAACATACCAGCGCGTGACCTTAGAGTGTGGCCACGCCTTATGGTCACGTGTCCCGAAAAACTGCTCATCCAGCAATTCAGCTTGTGTAGGCTTTGAATCTGCAAATTTTTCTCCTCCTTTGAAGGCATAATTCAGATTATCCATAAACTTCTCGAGTTCCTCATTCGGTGCCTGCAAAACGAAAGAATTCAGTTTAGCTAAGTCATTGAATAATTTCAAATTTGAAGCCTTTATACTCAGAGGTCTAACATGCTCTAATGGAATAACCATATCATAGATATCATCATGCAAACCAACATGTTTCGGCTTACTCTCAAAATTTTCAACTACCCAATTTTGAAGGGATTCAAAACTCAGCTTTTCCACATTGTTAGGCACAAAAGTTTCATTACTTGGGTTTTCAATCAAATCAACACTTAAAACATTAGATGATTCATTAGGATCTTTACTTGACTCATAAATATTAAATTTTGCAATATCACTATCAAATTCTAGAGTCAATAAGCCTTCTTGAACATTTATTTTAGCATTAGCAGTACTGAGAAAAGGTCGCCCAAGTAAAATATCAGAAGTACTCAAAGAACTTTCATCCTCCATATAAATCACATAAAAATCAGCAGGAAAGATTAATCCATCAACTTGCACAAGTACGTCCTCTAATACTCCATCTGGATACACAATAGATCGATCAACCATCTGAATTATGATACCTGTATCTTTCAAAGGACCAAGATTCAGTGATGAATAAACAGATAGCGGCATAATATTAATGGGCGCACTCAAATCACACATTGCTTTCTTAATCTCAGCCTTGCCAATTTTACATGGAATGGAAAACATACCTTGGTCTCCGCACTTATGAGGTAATTTCTTTTGCAAAATAGCGGAGACATTCTCTCCAACACTTAGGATTTCATTACCTTTTAGTTTCCTTTTGTTGGTGCAGAGTTCCTCAAGATATTTCGCATGTCGTGGGAGTCGTTGGATTGCATCCAACAAAGGAATATTGGCTTCAACCTTCCGAAAGGTCTCAAGTATACGTTGCTCCTCCTTCTCTTTTGTTGCTTGGATCAGGCGCACTGGAAACGGTGGTGGCTTCACCCATGGCTTAGGCTGGACTACAATTTCTGACTCTCTGTCGCGACTGGAGCCTAAGGCGTGGTCACGCTTAACGGTCAAGTCGACTGTCTGTTCTGTTTCTGCTCTGTTCTGGCGAGTTTTGGTCTTCTCCACTGGGGGAGGCAGTTCCTCATCACTTAGGATCGTGATTGCCCTCATGTTTCGCCCCTGATCCTCCGTTCGTGATTGAAGTTTCCGTTGATTCTCTAATCTGCTCAATGAGGCTGCAATTTGACACAATTGGGTCTCCAAGTTCTTAACTGAGGTCTCCAAGTTTTCAATCTGATCAGCTTGTGGGTTGAAAGGTGGGTACGGTTGAGGGATTGGTTGTTAGGGTTGTGGAGGTGTAGGTACGAAGGTTTGGAAGTTTGGTGGATTCGGTGCATAACTCATAGTGGGGTGATCATACCATCCGGTATTGTACATGTTGGAGTATGGATTGTACATCGGAGTTTGATATCCAAATGGGTCCACATTTTCGAAAGGGGATTCTTGAAGGGATGGACACGCGTCGGTGGGATGCAACGTGCTCGCACACAATTGACAGACCTTCGCTACTTGGGGTACACCTGCACCAAGGTTAGAAGCCAAAGCACTTATCATATTCTTAATTTCATCAAAAGGTGAAGAGTTTACCTCGTTAACCTGTTGTGGAATGTTTGCATAATTGTTGAACTGTTGTGCATTCGCAAACATTGTTGGATGATCGTTCTTTTCGGGAATGCTCCTGTTCATGAAAAGAAATAAAATCGATTAAAAACACAGTCCCCGGCAACGGTGCCAAAATTTGACAGGTGTCGAATCCGTCAAAAATAAATGTAAAACCTATTCAACGACTAAACACAGAGTATAGTGCAAACAGGGTCGATCCACAGGAACTGGTTGATTTATTTCTAACAATTCCAAGAAATTCACGAAAATGAATAATTAAAAGGGGGGTTTTTGAGTTATTCTAACCTAAGTGTGCGATTAAAATAAATATCAAGAATTAAAAAGCTAACTAAAACTAAACAAGTAAGATCACGTAGGATTAAATCAATCAGAGGGAAAATTACCTAGCCAGGGATATTCGATTCGAATTGTTATATCGATCATCGACTCAAGGATAAATTCAAGTTATTCAGACAGATTGGCTATAGTTGATAGAGACACTCGACTCAATCTCGTTTTTACTTAATTAATCGGATAACCTAGAGACACTCGACAGTTATCTTCCCTAACAAATTCACAAACCCTAGAGACACTCGACAGGATTTAATGAATCCGCAGCATTAAGAACCATAAAAACACCAATCCTAATTAACCAAGTCGTGACACACGCAAGATTTAAATTAGATTATCAAATCCCTTAGTGAACGAAGAATTTTATCGCTAAAACCCTGTCACTAATTTACCACCTTGTATCAATCAACTTTACTACACTTCAAGTATCATGAATGGCAATATGCAAATTAAACAACCTAGAGATCGTGCACTATCCCGAAATTATCTAATCACAATAAACACGAAACACGGAGATAAGATAAATGCCTAAATAAACATGAATTGATAAAAACGTTTAGGTCTCACAATATCCAATATCGAATCTTAATCCCTAACTAGATAATTAAAAACTTAGCTACTAAAATCCATAAAAATAAATAAAGAATTCTTTAACGTAAATAAACTAAATTGTCTAAAGAAGAAAAAAATTAAAAATAAGAAAAACTCTCGAAGTCGCTTCGTGTTGCTCGCGTCTCCACTCCCCCAAAAGCTGCCTCCGAATTTGTTACCTGATTCTCAAAGCTGCTGTACCCCTATGATTAAATACGTTCCTAGCCTTTTCCAATAAAGAAGTCCTAATTCCAATCAACTTTGGATTAATTTCTTATTCCCCAAGCCGACCCAACAATAAAGTCAAGCCAAGCTAAATGGCCCTCCAAATCAAATTCCATACGTGGCCCACTAATTTAAAGCTTAATATTACATTCACAATATGCAGCCCCAACACAAAGCAAACTGTTTCTCCAAGTTAGCCCAACACACTCCACTCACGCGGCCCACTCGAGCACCACAAGTCCATCCCACAAACAATTCAGGAATTCCAACATGTGCAGCCCTATCATCATTAATATTCATTCCAATTCCAAATTAAGTCAACAACTTCAACACAACATCACCTTGGCCCACTTGCATTGATCCAAGCTCATTTCCGTTCCAAATCCATACAGCCTCTCAATTAATTATGTTCATGTATGCCTAGTTCCAGAGATCCCAAATTCCTCGCGCACATCACTCTTCTGCCACGGCTACGCTCCAAGATACACGAGGGCTCGCCTTTTGCATGGATTTCTTCATAAATTAACCGAATTTGCTTCATTTCGTATCAAGGCCCAAATTCTACAATAAAGACAACAAGGTATCAATTTATTTCAAAGTAATATCAATTAAAGTACAATTCGGGGTAAAACTCAATTATAAAGATGATGAAATAACGGGTTATCAAATCCCCCCACACTTGCTTATTACTCGTCCTCGAGGAATCATGAAAATCAAATGGAAACAATATCACCCATCAAACACAATCACAAGGGCAATCATCGAATTCTCGTCTAAACAAGTCTAGCTCATCAACACACTACTCAATTGCACAAAATTCAACAAATTAGCATAAATAGCATACCCTCGTGTAATGTTTTGTGAATTGAACAAAAGAATGTACAAAGAGTAAATTGATTAGTCTTTGATTTTCGCCTAAGTACCAATTATCAACTTCGAATACACCCTTCACTCCAATCTCCACTAATGTAGTTAACTCATGACTCGAGATCGTTAGGTCTTTCGAACTTGTAATGTAGGGCTTGGGTTAAAGGTTAGGAAATTTTGGAATTTAGTGGCTAACACACCAAGCTTACACATTTTACAATAAAACCCATAGTAATTCCCTTTTCATCTACCGGACTCCCTTACTTTGCCTTATACAACTAATTTCCCTCATTTTTCAGTCATCGAACTTTTGGTACTCAAAACACTCTTACTTTTTTTTTTTTCTTTGCAATTTTTCTGTTCTTTTCTGCTCATTTTTTTTTTCTTTTCTTTTGACTTCTTTTCCTTTTTTTTTTTCCATCTCTTGTTTCTTCTATATTTTCAACAATGCTCAATCTCTATTTTTTTTCTTCAACTTTCAATTCAGCACAAAGGACAACAAGGAGCCCAAAGACATCTAAAATTTCAAACCCAAAATGAGCAAGCAAGGTGTGATTTAAAGTAGGGTAGGAAAATAATGTTGTGCATCGGCTTATAATGCGGCTAAGAAGAAATTCTGCACAACATTCAGGCTCAGCGGGGTCAAATGGAATAATTTTATTTGTGAAAAGATCAAGAAAAGGCTTACCACCGACAACGATCGCCTAAGTCACTTTCCAAATCAATCGTTAACTAAAAATTTCGCCTCGAAGGGAGCTAAGATGCATTCTAATCAACTTTTAGACTCATTTGAAAAACACAGACTTTTCTATCTAAGCAAAGTACATTAATTCATTCAATGGTGTGCGAAAAATGAAGGCATGCTACTATACTAATTCACCAAATTTCACACAAATTTCATGCATTTAACAAGCCTAACTCGTTCTAGCAAAATTCAACAATCAAACCTAATAGAAAGTATTCAAAACGGAACATATTTCCACAATTATTAACATCCTCAAGTTCTAAGTAAAATCAAAAGTTCAGCCACAAAAACAAAAATTTCAAAAAAAATTCCAGTTCTAGCACTAGTGGACCAATCCCCCCACGCTTAAATCATGCCTTGTCCCCAAGGCATTAAAAATCAAGATCTAGAGTAAAGAGGACTTCCCTGAAGTTCAGGTTGGGGAGGTAGGGCGTCTGGGCATGTAAATTTCCCATTTAATTTGAAATTCTGGAAGTGGCGTGGGTGTTAGGCGTGACCACGCTTAAGGGTCACGTTATCAGAAAATTGACAGCAGTTATCAGCAGCATATCAGCACTATCTGGGCCAAGTTACACGCTTCTGCAAGACAGAAAAGATCAGCGAATCAACTCAAACATCATGAGAACTGAAAAAAACAAAAGAAAAAGAAATTGAGGGAAGAAAAAGACGCCTAAACCACCAAAACTTGGGTTGCCTCCCAATAGCGCCCTTGTTTTATGTCTTAGGCTCGACAAGACTTTTTAAAGTGCTACTCAAATGGAGGTACACCCTCCATACAAATCCCCTCGACTGTGTGGAGCCGAATCTTCTAGTCCATTGCGGCCTCTAGTTTGGGGATGGTAAGTCGTAGAGGTTCGCAACATGACTTGATACTTCCTCATCAAATACTCCATCAACCGTTTGTAAAAATATTTACCCCGATCACTAAGATTCCTGAACTCGAAAAAAGATATGAGATCTGAGGAAGGTAGTAGTTAAATAATCAATAATATCAACATACCAGCGCGTGACCTTAGAGTGTGGCCATGCCTTATGGTCACGTGTCCCGAAAAACTGCTCATCCAGCAATTCAGCTTGTGTAGGCTTTGAATCTGCAAATTTTTCTCCTCCTTTGAAGGCATAATTCAGATTATCCATAAACTTCTCGAGTTCCTCATTCGGTGCCTGCAAAACGAAAGAATTCAGTTTAGCTAAGTCATTGAATAATTTCAAATTTGAAGCCTTTATACTCAGAGGTCTAACATGCTCTAATGGAATAACCATATCATAGATATCATCATGCAAACCAACATGTTTCGGCTTACTCTCAAAATTTTCAACTACCCAATTTTGAAGGGATTCAAAACTCAGCTTTTCCACATTGTTAGGCACAAAAGTTTCATTACTTGGGTTTTCAATCAAATCAACACTTAAAACATTAGATGATTCATTAGGATCTTTACTTGACTCATAAATATTAAATTTTGCAATATCACTATCAAATTCTAGAGTCAATAAGCCTTCTTGAACATTTATTTTAGCATTAGCAGTACTGAGAAAAGGTCGCCCAAGTAAAATATCAGAAGTACTCAAAGAACTTTCATCCTCCATATAAATCACATAAAAATCAGCAGGAAAGATTAATCCATCAACTTGCACAAGTACGTCCTCTAATACTCCATCTGGATACACAATAGATCGATCAACCATCTGAATTATGATACCTGTATCTTTCAAAGGACCAAGATTCAGTGATGAATAAACAGATAGCGGCATAATATTAATGGGCGCACTCAAATCACACATTGCTTTCTTAATCTCAGCCTTGCCAAATTTACATGGAATGGAAAACATACCTTGGTCTCCGCACTTATGAGGTAATTTCTTTTGCAAAATAGCGGAGACATTCTCTCCAACACTTAGGATTTCATTACCTTTTAGTTTCCTTTTGTTGGTGCAGAGTTCCTCAAGATATTTCGCATGTCGTGGGAGTCGTTGGATTGCATCCAACAAAGGAATATTGGCTTCAACCTTCCGAAAGGTCTCAAATGTACGTTGCTCCTCCTTCTCTTTTCTTGCTTGGATCAGGCGCACTGGAAACGGTGGTGGCTCCACCCATGGCTTAGGCTGGACTACAATTTCTGACTCTCTGTCGCGACTGGAGCCTAAGGCGTGGTCACGCTTAACGGTCAAGTCGACTGTCTGTTCTGTTTCTGCTCTGTTCTGGCGAGTTTTGGTCTTCTCCACTGGGGGAGGCAGTTCCTCATCACTTAGGATCGTGATTGCCCTCATGTTTCGCCCCTGATCCTCCGTTCGTGATTGAAGTTTCCGTTGATTCTCTAATCTGCTCAATGAGGCTGCAATTTGACACAATTGGGTCTCCAAGTTCTTAACTGAGGTCTCCAAGTTTTCAATCTGATCAGCTTGTGGGTTGAAAGGTGGGTACGGTTGAGGGATTGGTTGTTGGGGTTGTGGAGGTGTAGGTACGAAGGTTTGGAAGTTTGGTGGATTCGGTGCATAACTCATAGTGGGGTGATCATACCATCCGGTATTGTACATGTTGGAGTATGGATTGTACATCGGAGTTTGATATCCAAATGGGTCCACATTTTCGAAAGGGGATTCTTGAAGGGATGGACACGCGTCGGTGGGATGCAACGTGCTCGCACACAATTGACAGACCTTCGCTACTTGGGGTACACCTGCACCAAGGTTAGAAGCCAAAGCACTTATCATATTCTTAATTTCATCAAAAGGTGAAGAGTTGACCTCGTTAACCTGTTGTGGAATGTTTGCATAATTGTTGAACTGTTGTGCATTCGCAAACATTGTTGGATGATCGTTCTTTTCGGGAATGCTCCTGTTCATGAAAAGAAATAAAATAGATTAAAAACACAGTCCCCGGCAACGGTGCCAAAATTTGACAGGTGTCGAATCCGTCAAAAATAAATGTAAAACCTATTCAACGACTAAACACAGAGTATAGTACAAACAGGGTCGATCCACAGGAACTGGTTGATTTATTTCTAACAATTCCAAGAAATTCACAAAAATGAATAATTAAAAGGGGGGGGGGGGGGGGGGTTAGTTATTCTAACCTAAGTGTGCGATTAAAATAAATAACAAGAATTAAAAAGCTAACTAAAACTAAACAAGTAAGATCACGTAGGATTAAATCAATCAGAGGGAAAATTACCTAGCCAGGGATATTCGATTCGAATTGTTATATCGATCATCGACTCAAGGATAAATTCAAGTTATTCAGACAGATTGGCTATAGTTGATAGAGACACTCGACTCAATCTCGTTTTTACTTAATTAATCGGATAACCTAGAGACACTCGACAGTTATCTTCCCTAACAAATTCACAACCCCTAGAGACACTCGACAGGATTTAATGAATCCGCAGCATTAAGAACCATAAAAACACCAATCCTAATTAACCAAGTCGTGACACACGCAAGATTTAAATTAGATTATCAAATCCCTTAGTGAACGAGGAATTTTATCGCTAAAACCCTGTCACTAATTTACCACCTTGTATCAATCAACTTTACTACACTTCAAGTATCATGAATGGCAATATGCAAATTAAACAACCTAGAGATCGTGCACTATCCCGAAATTATCTAATCACAATAAACACGAAACACGGAGATAAGATAAATGCCTAAATAAACATGAATTGATAAAAACGTTTAGGTCTCACAATATCCAATATCGAATCTTAATCCCTAACTAGATAATTAAAAACTTAGCTACTAAAATCCATAAAAATAAATAAAGAATTCTTTAACGTAAATAAACTAAATTGTCTAAAGAAGAAAGAAATTAAAAACAAGAAAAACTCCCGAAGTCGCTTCGTGTTGCTCGCGTCTCCACTCCCCCAAAAGCTGCCTCCGAATTTGTTACCTGATTCTCAAAACTGTTGTACCCCTATGATTAAATACGTTCCCAGCCTTTTCCAATAAAGAAGTCCTAATTCCAATCAACTTTGGATTAATTTCTTGTTCCCCAAGCCGACCCAACAATAAAGTCAAGCCAAGCTAAATGGCCCTCCAAATCAAATTCCATACGTGGCCCACTAATTTAAAGCTTAATATTACATTCACAATATGCAGCCCCAACACAAAGCAAACTGTTTCTCCAAGTTAGCCCAACACACTCCACTCACGCGGCCCACTCGAGCACCACAAGTCCATCCCACAAACAATTCAGCAATTCCAACATGTGCAGCCCTATCATCATTAATATTCATTCCAATTCCAAATTAAGTCAACAACTTCAACACAACATCACCTTGGCCCACTTGCATTGATCCAAGCTCATTTCCATTCCAAATCCATACAGCCTCTCAATTAATTATGTTCATGTATGCCTAGTTCCAAAGATCCCAAATTCCTCGCGCACATCACTCTTCTGCCACGGCTACGCTCCAAGATACACGAGGGCTCGCCTTTTGCATGGATTTCTTCATAAATTAACCGAATTTGCTTCATTTCGTATCAAGGCCCAAATTCTATAATAAAGACAACAAGGTATCAATTTATTTCAAAGTAATATCAATTAAAGTACAATTCGGGGTAAAACTCAATTATAAAGATGAGGAAATAACGAGTTATCAGGGCTCGTTTCATGAACCATTTCACCTAAATGGTAGAGTCCTAAAGTCATCAGGAATAGGGGAGTTCTCATACATGCACAGCTAAAGTAAATGCATACCAAACAAGAGCATATAAAGAAGTGTTGCCTTTATTCGTTATATCATTCAAAGATTGTCTGTGATTACAATAAGGAAAAGCGCAAAGCAGATATACAATCGACTTTCTAGGGCACTATTCCTAACACTCGATCGGATAGATCGACTTGCCTATAGGTCGATTTTCAGAGTGAAAGTGATACGAACATAAAACTGTAGGGACAAGAATTCATTAAAATTTGGTCTGAAAGATTTAACTGAAACGAATTATGAACTTTAGGAGTTCAATTATCACTTAACACTAAGGATGAGAGTGATATATATATATATATGTAATTCTTATAAATTATAAATCATATCATCAAACATATTATATGATATGAGTAATTATTAATTATTATGTAAATTTTTAAAAAAGAAAAATTTGCAGCCAAATTACAACTGATTTTTTAAAATATAATTTTATTATTTATTCAAATTTTGTAGAAGTTATATTTTTACTATAATAAAAAAATAATTACAACCGAAATTCAGTTGCACGAAAATTTGCCACCAAATTTTGATTGAAAAATTTAAAAAAAAAATTAATTAAGCTAGTTCTTAATTTTGCAACCGAAATTTCAGTTGCAAAATATATTTTTTTAAATTAGTTTTAATGATTTTGCAACCGAAAATCATCTTAAGTTCGGTTGCAAAATCATCTTATTTTATTATTTTTTTACAATATAAATTTGCATTCGAAATTTCGGTTGCATTCCTGTTGCAATATTCGTGCAACCGATTTAGCAACCGAAATTCCGGTTGCAAAAATTTTGACAAAATGTTGATAGTTGACAATTCTTTTACAGTCGACTTAGCAACCGAAATTCGATTGTAAAATCTTTGCAACTGAAATAGAAACCGAGCATTCTGTTGCAAACTTTTAGCAACCGTATATGCGGTTTCCAAGTCAATATGCCATATTTTGGTCTTCGGTTGAAAATTTGGTTGCCAAATCTGTTAAATTTGGAGCCGAAAAATTCGGTTGCAATTTTTATGTTGCTAAATGGATGTTTTCTAGTAGTGAAAATAGCTATGTTGCACGGATACGGACACGGCAACACGGATTTTTTTGTGATTTTTCCACGTGAGAAGTGTCGGACACGGTGTCCGACACGACACGACACGACACGACACGACAAACTGATATTTTTAGAAGTGTCCGTGCATTAGAGGAAAATAGCTTCACCTTATTTAAATTGTTTTTCTCCACCACTTTGATTGTTGTGTATTAATCACTACTAATTACTCTACTTCTTTATTTTCTATATTTCAAACATTGATAATTTCTATGAGATGAACTTTTTGAAGTAGCCATGTAAAATTGGCTTTAAAAGGCTAAAATCCTAATCAAATATATATAGTAGTCCAACCCCAATGGCTATAAATGGCTAATCTGAAAATTTTGGGCATTCTTACGATTTAGTCCCTCAGGTATATAACTTCCAATAAAACGAGCCCTAAGGTTTAGCAATATAACATTACAGCCTCTGAGGCTATATTTGAGATATTTAAATGAATATTAAATTGAGGAGTAATTTTAGAAAATCACAAAAAAAAATTGATGGAGATTAACGGAACCCTAACGGAATTACAAGGATCATAGACGGAATACAAATATGAAAGGTGTATTTGTAAAAAACCGTAACAATAGGTCCTTATTTGTAATTATCCCAGACCACGATGGATGTATATGTAATTTTTCTTATTATTAATTAGAGTTCATTCCAAACCCAAGCAATATAAAATTATACAATCATATTCTCGGCAAACATCATATCACCTCGAAAAAACAATGAAAAAAAAAAAAAACATAGTGCGAGCGCGCGCGCTCTCTCTCTGTGTAGATATATATAACTCGCCACATTTATTCTGGTAACTAGGTTTCGAAAACAATATATCATAATTACTAAACACGAATAATTAACTAGGGCTTGTCACTCAACGAGTTAACAGTTAATATGTACTGCTTCCTGAGGGTGGACATAAGTGACATACTTTCCTGAGTGCCCTGGGCTCCGGGGCAGCTCTCCACCAAGTTTCTCATCTGCACAAAAAAGTTGGGCATCCACCACACTTCCCACATAAATCCCTTCAGCAGAAAATACGACAATTTCACCACGACCGCGAGCGCCAGCAAAGACCATGCCAGAAAGAAACTCACATTTGCGGTCGTCCCCTCTTCGGACACAATAGTCATCGCGATCAGACAGCTGTATGATAGAGAGAGCAAACTCAGGTGCAAAAAGACCGTATACGGCCTTCCTGGGAGGACGAATATGATCACCACGATTGCCAGCGTGAACGCCAGCGTGTTCATCGGCATGAACCTCTTGAAGTTGTAGTGGTTCATCACCATTTTCCCCGTGCTCGATTTCTGTTCGATGTGGTTGTTTTTGGTGGTGGTGGTGACGTTGGCCTGGTAGACGGAGGAGGTGCGGTTGGTGGTGGTGGTGTCCGTGGCGTTGGCCTGGTAAATGCCACCGGGGGGTTGGAGCATGGCGGTGTAAGTGGCGGCGGCGATCAGGACGGCCACCACTAAAACAACGTTGCGCATGTTGGCGTCGAGGTCATTCATCATTATGGTATATTTTTGAATGGCACTTTCACAGCATGACATGGGCGACTTTAGAAATTCGACGTAGTACAATCTTGGCGCCAACTGCCCTGATGTTTTGGCTTTTTTACTCTTCAGGAGTTCAACGGTTTCTTCATCCCTCGGGGTCGTCGTCAGGGCGATGTCGAGAGGGGTTTGAAGACCGTCGTTCCTTTTGTTCAATCTGCTATTCTGCAGCAGCATTTTCATTGCCTGCATGTCACAAATATGCATTTATATTTTATTAGGGAAACTTACGTAATTGTAACCTGAACCTGATTCTATAGTGTGTTTATAGCAAATGCAATACACACTTACTAATATAATGTGTAAGGTTCGGTTCTAGCTACAATCTTTTCTTGTAATTCGGGTCAAATATTACAAGCGCAGACTTCCTATTTCATTTCATACAAATACACTCCCGCATCTATTTTTGTATATACGATTTCAATTCTGTTAGCTTCAGCCTTTAGTCAGTTTATGTTTTCAAAAATAAAACCCGGAGCTGGGATTTAATATTCATTTTTTGTATGAAGTGACTCAAGGAACTATCTTGTATTCTTGTTACCGAAGTGAAAACTCAGAGTTTTTTGTTGAACAGTATGTAACGGACTATATATATCGTTGATTATTCTCAATCAAACGGTTTATAACCGTCAAGACTATTAAAGTTAAGGCTATAATCGAGGAGGTACTCACTTGTAATAAGACATTTTTGCAACTGAAAATTAGTTGCAAAAGTGAGCCACGTTTGCGGTTTTTTATAACTAAAAATTCGATTACTATCTCGGCTACAAAAAATTCAGTTTCAGAATCTGTTAACAAAATTAGCAACTAAGGTTTTAGCAACCAAAATTTCCGTTTGCAATTCGATTAGCAAAACGACCTTTTCCGGTTGCTATTTTGATTGCTTTAAATCAATGTTTTTTAGTAGTGATGATAATGGATTTCAATGAAATTTAAACTTATATATTATATTAATCAAATTAACGGATTAATATATTTCACATCGAGCTAGCTAGCTCGCTCATTTAACATATATATGTTAAGAGTTTGTGATATATATTTCAAAACATGAACTTTGGGATGAATCAAGCTAGTATTCCCCACTAAATTTGAAATTAATTAGAGTGTGTATATATGTATATATATATAAGCGAATTACATTTTGGTTCCCCAAGGTTGGTCTAATTATAAATTACACCCTACACTTTTGAAAAGTACAAATTAGTCCCTAGAATAGAGTTAGGGTTCCATTATTTTTTTATAGCTTTTCAAAATACCATTAGGGAACTATTTTGTTATATATTAAATATCAAAAGCTCATTTTTTTTTTAACATTTATAGATTCTGGGAATTACTACCTGTAAGTTTGTATTTAAGTTATACTAATAATTACGACACTCGATGCGTGTGCTCGAAAAAAATATATTATTATTAAAATATATTATAATTAAATTTTTTATATTAATAAAAATTAAATAATTCTTAAATAGGTCTTAATATAGTAGTATAAATAAAAATAAATTAAAAATACAAGAAAAGAGCTAGAATCATATAGTCAAAAAGATTAACAGATAAAAGAATATGAAAAAAGATTAACGTGATATGAGAGAAAATGAGAGTTAAGAGATAACAGAGAATAAATTTAAAAAAAAAAAGAGAAATTTTTTTAAAAGTTAGGGGCAAAAAAGAAAAGAAAAATTAAGAGATAATAGGCCAATAAATCAAAAGAAAAAAAAGATTTTAAAAGTTAGGGATAAAAAAGAAAAGAATCCAAGAGTCGGAGACACCACGAGTTGCGAGCATGAGTTGTAAGCATGTTGTCACACTGACAAATGCTATTGACCGGGTTGTTGAGCGCCTTTTTAGGCGCTCGTCCTCTGTTGAAGTTGAAGTGCATGAGGGATTGCTTTGTTTATTGGGTCATTGAAATTAATGTTATGCGTCTATGTGAGATGCATTTTTGTTGGCCTTCTGTCGATGTTTTGTTGGCATTCTGTCGATGATTTGTGAATTTATTCCCATTGCATATATTCTCTATTCCATTGATTTATATATGAGGTGGGGACCTCGTTAAAACTCCACGGTCTCATTGACCGGTTTTATTTTTTATTGTTTTTAAAAAATAATCTTTAGATAAAAATACATATATGATTAATTAAAACTAGTAATTTTCTGCACATTCGATGCAGTAATTTTCTGCACATTCGATGCAGTAATTTTCTGCACACTCGATGCATATGCAACGAAATAATTATTATTATTTAAATTTTATTAAAATTAAAATTTTCATATTAATATATGTTTGATAATTATTTTTAAAATAGCTATTAAATTATAATAAATAAATATGATACTATTGTATTAACAAAAATTATATTAAAATATAAATTATAAAATATGAGGAAAAAGGATAAAAAGACTATAAAAAAATATTTAAAAAATTAAATTGAGGTGAGAGAAATGAGGAGTTAGCGCGTTGTAGAGTGTGAATTAACCTGACATGCACCTTGTAGAAAAGAGACCAAGAATCCAAAACATGACACCTCTTTCACTTAATATAATTTCACTTAACCTAAAATTTTTTGTTCCAAAAAAATTGAATTAAATAATTAGATTAAATTTTATTATATAAATAATTAGTAGGATTTTTATGCGTATATCTATACTATACTATTATATTATATTAAGTGAGATCCTTAAAATAACCGTTTTGATCTCTTAAATTTTAAAATTATTTTTTTTTCTATTTTTTTAATCATTCCCTCAACGTGTTATTGTGTATTTATCTCTTAACTTCTTCTTTTTTTTTTTTTTTCTCACCTTATTCCATTTTTTTGTTATATATCTTTATTCTTTTTCCATATTTGTCTGATTTCTATTTTGTATTATCTTTTATAATTTTATTATTTACACACGCATAGAGTAGAGTGCGCATGGATTACTAGTTTATAATTATAAATGTGTGGATAAATATTATTTTTTTATATTATTTAAACACAACCTTACAAATAATAGTCCCTGAAATCTACAAAAGTTTTCAAAATGATCTCTTAACATTTAATATATAACAAAATAGACTCTAAGGTATTTTGGAAAAACTATAAAAACAATAATAGAATTCTAATTGAATAGAGGAAACTCAAAGAACACATCCACTTTAAGGATTAATTTGTAATTTTCAGAAGTCTATGGTATAATTTATAATTAGGAAAACCTCAGGGAATCCAAATCTTATATATATATATATATATATATAGATTTGTATATATATATATATATATATATATATAAGTATGTATATATATATTCTTTTCATACGGATAAATTACAACTATTAGCGGCAATATTTGACTACAATCCATTTTTATCATTCGTTTCCAATCTTCTGGATGGTTTTACTATTTGAAGTTACATTTTTCATTTGAAAAATTAAGTTAAGAAAATTAAAATTTTCAAATAGTGTAAATACAAATGAATGAGAAAATATAAATATTTTATAATATAAAATTTTGTGTTCCAAGCAATACCTCTTCACACAACACTTCGTTCTTCTTATTAACTTTTAAGTATGAACCGTTTTAGAGAGAAAAAGAAAAAGAAAAAGAAAAGAGAAATAGAAAATTTTAAAAGAAAAGAGAAATAGAGAAGTTTATGACTTGATTTACTTTGGATTTCGACGAATTCTTTCACAAGAAAAATAGTCACTATACTTTTCTTTTACAATTTTCTTGACGAGTTTGATAAGTTTTACCAAAACCCTAATATATAGATTACCCATTTGTCTTATATTTTTAAAATTCTAAATTCATTGGGTATATATGATAATATTAATAATTAGAGTTTTAGGTAGTTTATATAAATCACTATTTAGTTGAGAAGATAATTAATTATGCACTCTGTGTGAGGTTCTTTCTCACAGACAATTAATTATCTTCTTTTTTTTTCACAAATATTAATTATCTACTCTTGTAAATAATGATTTGTACGAAGTAGAACTCTAAGTACTAATATTATCATAAAGACCCCACTCTAAGTATTAATATTATTATAAAGACCCCAATAAATTTAAAACTTTGAAAATATAAGAAAATAACAATTCTATATGATTGGGATTCTATCAAAACTTATCAAACTTGTCAGCAAAATTGTAAAAGAAAAATATATACTCACTAATTTTCTTATGAAAGAATCCAATAAAATCCAAAATAAATTAAGAATTTATAGAAAAATTAAAACTAAATCAAGAATTCACACCTAGCATACATATAGATCATAGCATAAATCTCTATGTTTCTCTTTGTTTTTGAACTTCTTGTTCCTCTTTTCTTTTCCTTTTTTTTATTTTTCTTTTTCTCTCTAAAATGTTCATACTTAAAAGCTATTAAGAAGAACCAACGTGTTTTCCTCTCCTTTTTGTTTTTCCTTTCTTTTTTTCTTTTCTCTCTAAAAAGTTCATACTTAAAAGCTATTTAGAAGAACCAACGTGTTGTGTGAACAACTATTGCTTGGAAAACTAAATTTTATATTTATATTTTTATTTTATTTTCTTTAGTTAATTTTTCAGATGGAAGATGTACTATAAAATAGTAAAACCATCGAGATTGGAGATGAATGAGTTTTAAAAGATTAAATTCCAAAAATAAAAGATTAAGTCACAAAAACATAATTTTTGAGAATTTGAGAATCAACTATAAATAAATTAAATAAAAAAAGAAGAAAAAAAAAACTATAAACAGAATAAGTAGTCAAATATTGCGGCTAATCTAATCACTAATCTAATAATACTAATCTAATAGTTGTGATTTTTCTGTATAAAAATTATTTCTTATGGAACTATATATATGTATATGGAACTATATATATATACATATATATATGAGAGCAAGAAAAAGTTAGCAATTTAGTCAATACAATTCACTTAGTGAAGAATAAATAAATCTAATGTATACCTCTTTACATGAATGTCTAGTTGCAAGGTGAAGGGGTGTGTTTCCTTCATCATCCTTCCAATCCAAAATTTTCTCCATCGAAGTTCTCCGAAGCCAATTCAGAATAATGACCGCACCTTCGCGGTTACCTTCCTTCAGCGCAACGTGCAAGGCCGTCTGGGACGTCGTGTTCTTGTCGAAGATCGCTTGCGGGCAATCCCTCAAAAACGTAGCCAAAGTACTATTATAAACCGCGCTACGTGCACAGTAAATTAATGGCGTAATGCCATCTCTCCCCTTGACGCGGACGAGTTCCTTATCGATATCGACGAGGGTTCTCACCACTTTCTGGTGTCCATGTTTTAATGCGAGATGAGGGGGACTGGTTGGCACCACGTTCTGGTGTCCATGTTCTAATGCGAGATGAAGGGGACTGAAACCGTCTGCGTTCAGTTTCCTACCGAATGATGGCATCAGATTCATCATCTCTGCGCAGAATTTTGAGTGCCCCAGTCTCGCAGCTGTGTGGAGAGGAGTGTCGATGAATTTTTCCTTCTCGATTTCATCGAGGACTTTGCAATGGACACTGAGTGAGCGGTACAAGAGGCTGATATCTCCTGTGTTGGAAGCCTGGTCAAGAAATTCCTCGGCCTTTTTTTTCTTCTGGTCGGTATTATCACTCATTTTGGGGACTGGTTAATCTTGAAAATTGGAGTTTGTTGTGGTATGTATGGTATGGTGAGATTGGTAAGAGCTGCGTAAGTACTGATTCATATATTTATATTTGTGAAAGGAGGTGATTGCTAATTGGTGAGCATGTGTATCACGAAAGTACGTACGTTACTTTTTTTTTTGTAATGCACGCTTTACGGTTCTTGATAATGGGTACTTTAATTAGATTTTTTTTTTTTTTGGGTAGATGCTAATCTACAACTTGATATTCTTTATACTTCAGAAGGATCTTACCTTTGATTTTAAACTGATTAATATTGTTATTAATTTTTTATATGCTGTTTTATTTGTATGAATTGAATTAGATTGACCAAATTGAGCAAGTAGTTTATTTGTTGCTAACTTTGTACGGGCATGTATACAGGCTTTAGATCTCTTAATTCAAATTTGTATTTCATCTCCAATTTTACTTATATACACGTGTTAAGTGTATAAATAGGTAATCTAGACTCTATATTAGGAGAGGCAAGTAAGAACATATGTAAATAAAATAAAAGATAAATTAAAATACAAACTTGAACCACGATATTCAAATTTCAAATTTGACTTACAAATTTTAGGATGTTTTTCTCCTGTGTTTAGAGATAATCTTGAAACCAGATTTAATATTACAAAGTCAAATTTTTTTTTTTTTTTTTAAGTCGCAAATCTTATCGAATTGTTCGCACAGTTAACAACATACGTTTTCTAATAATGAAAGTATAGAATGAATTGGAATGAGAAATGCACGATCTATATCAAATTAAATACCTTACTTCCCCATTTTAGAAAGAAAAAGGAAAAAGAAAAGTGTGACATTTGCTTCCCGTTGGGGCACCGAATATTATAAGCTTTAATTTCGAACGTGTAATGCATGGGATTACAAGTAGATTAGAAAATGCTTGACATTTACTTTGTTGAACAGCCTTATAATTAGTTGAAACAAATATATCAAATGATCGATCAGATATATATTAAGGAAAATAATTTTTACAATATGTATTATTACCCTTTTAAACTAACCAAATTTACCTATTTTGTATAGGTAACTTGTTTGAATCTAACTGGAGATAATTGGGTAACCACTAACCATCTATTTAAAAATAAAATGAACCATTTCATTTTCGTGAATATAGTCTATACCATCTTACCATTACTTTTAGCCATGTGAGTTTACTTCACATCTTAAAATAGCATATAAATCCTCCTTCCACTGCAATTTATACCTGAATTCCCCCTTTTGTGTAATAAACTAAAGTTAACTATTCATATTCCTTGTCCTAAATAGAATAAATGGAATTAAGCTTTACTAGCTAAAGTCTCATGAGTAGGATTTTCTCCTACGTACGAACTAGGCACTTCTCTTTATATTTGTTTGAGTTGTTTATAAGTTATGCCAGACTCGGACCATACATGGAAAGTTCTTGATTATTAATCAAAATTTAATTAAAAGCAACAGAGAAATTAGTTCTTGAAAGTGAAAGCTAATTAGATTTTTATTGTCCATGATCCTCACGAGATAATCATAATCCAACGGGTTCAACTATCCCTAGAAGCCTGTCCCGAAATATATCAATACATGTCATAATCCAAAATAGCATTCATACAAAGCTTATACATAAATCCGAAGTAAGAAATGCAGAATGCTTACAACTTAACTACTACTACAGACTCAACTTGAAAACAGACTCCAAGACTGACACACGTCGCTTAACTCGAACTCTAAGCTGAACCTGCAAACTTAAAACATGGGGAAGGAGAGGATCAGTCACACTGATTGAGTGAGAAGCTACCCACACACTCTATATATATAAAGAGCAAAGCACGTTCAAAAATCATATTGTCTGTAAACTCAGGGATAGTTTTTACACACTAAATCATTTTCCCGTGATATATACTTATAAGACTTGCTAGCACAACAAAGCATTACGAGGTTATTTTATACATAGGATACATATACGTTCATAGCTTACCATAACTTGTTCATAACAAAACTTATCCTTTCTTAACATATTCCAGAATTTAATTTATCTTGATAAAACATCTCCAAATTATAACTTAGTTATGAATCTACCCATGTTTCACGAACTTTAAAGAAACAGACAAAACAGATTGCTCGGCGGGTACGAGCTTCCAATCTTTACTCATCAGGACAGATCAAAACCGAACTGTATAAACATATCCAACCACCACACCATTGATGGAAGAGCCACGTGCGGCTCTAACCATCCAAAACTTTCACAAACTCACAAGGGATAGCTAGCCCACAACGTGCCCTCCCCGGCTTTTACCCCGAAGGCATCAAAATACCACGCCTTCCTTAGTTCCCGAAGTCACGCGTGATACCTTGGATGGTACTATGCACAGGCCGAGCCCCGACGGCCCGATACCGTCCCGGGGATTCCTTACCCATAGCTCACAGGGCCCAACACTCATAGAGCAGCTCATGCAGGACATTCACTTAACCCGCTACGAAGGAACATAACTTATATATACATACATATACATTACAAATCAAAACCAACACAAGCATACATAGGCTTGTTCATTGCGTATCATACTTGGAAACTCGTGACTAATCCGAACAAATACGTATCTCACACATATCTACGTATGTATAAGGCTTAATAGACCACATGCATTCAAAACCGAGCACATTTCAATAAGGTTTAACCATATCCTAACCTCACCTTACACAGAAGAGGCCGAAGACACGACGTTTGATCCACCTCTGAATCAACACGGCCGACAAAACACCACCCCGGGTGCACCTGAACAAGCCAAACACAAGAACAAGACTTAGACACGAGAATAAACCACAAAGACGCACAGCGTATGCTTATAATTGGCATGAAAATCATGAGTTACATATACATACACGAGATATTCATTAAAAATCATATAATCGTACATTGAGCACATCTCATACAAATGAAGGCATACGATAAAGTTTGGTTTGAAAAGTACATAATTAACATGCGTATAATTCGTATAAAAGCAATTAAGAGGTACATGAAACAATTAGAAAACAAGCAAAACTCAGAAATGCCACAGAGCCCCTGAAACTGCCGTTTTTGAAACAAGAACAACTCTCAAACGGTTGTTCCAGCACCTCTTGCCACGGACAGACGCCCTCCAAATGGCCTTTTGGACTGATAGTCCAAACTGGAAATGACCATTTGGAACGGCTCTGCATAAACACAAGAAGCGCTGCTCGGAACGGCCATTCTGGCCACAAGGCAAAATTGGAAACAGTTGTTCCGGCCCTCGGTCCCAGCGCGTGAGCTACACGTAAACGGTCGTTCGTAGCCACAAGGCAAACCCGAAACGGCCGTTTCGGCCTGGTCTGCTCGAAAAAGAAGAGCAGAAGCAGCCATAGCGACAAGAGCAACACCAACACACAAACACAACCACACACACAACTCCAAATCAGGCAAAAATCACACAACGGAGCATATACGACACGTAGATCACATAATTGCACATAAGAGCTCGCGAAACGAGCTCGAACACACCAAACTCCCGACCCGACACTATTCAAAGTCTCCCCAATAAAGCACGTAGGCACACATCCGTGGCACAAAAGAGACATTAAATTAAAGCACGTAACGAGAGGATCACGAATCTTACCTTGGGTCGTTGATTGGACTATCGAATCTCGCAAACTTGAGCTTAAGAGCTTGGGGCAAAAAATGGGGAAAATGTTTCTCCTTTCTCTCTTACTTGGCTGCTCAATCAAAGTGGGGAAAAAGGAAATATTTTCAGCCTTTAAGGCTGAAAACGGGTCGGTTAAACCGTGTCCTGTCCATCTGAATTGGATTTTAAAACGGTAGGGCAATCAAATAGGTTTAGAAATTGAATGGTTAATCCTTTGAATCTGAATCATCGAAACGAACTCAATGATAGGGTCAGAATTCGAATTCGAATTCTTGAACTCAAGGTAGCCACGATGGCTTAAACATCCTAATTTCAATTAGGTCCCAAATTTAAAAATATTGGACAATTGAGTCCAAGTACAATTAATTAAATTCTAAGGTGCACATAATTAAAATTAAAATTCACATTGACACGTATGCATGTAAGTCACATAATTCACGAATAAATAGAAATAAACACTCTCGTGACGTCGTACCTGGAATGCCAAAGAGACAGGGGCATCACAGTCGGGAGGACCCACCTGTTCAAGGGCGCGGAACAGCCCCATCACCACCTACTACAGAACCGACAACTCTGAGGATAGCGCCGCTGCTAACTGTTAGAGATTTTTCCTCAGTAGGAAACCCCCCAACAGTCCATATGGGCTTGGGAGATCATGTCCTGACAAGAGAAATTAACAGCAACTCAAGTATGAATTGGCAAGGAGTTGGTGTAATTGGAGCGTAAGGAGCTGGAGGGCCTACATTGCAGCAAGTAACTCCTTTACTTCTTGCTGACCACCAGCAAGTCAGAAGAGATTATGGTACACTTGAACAACCATAATAGGTTGTTAGGATGTAGCAAAAGCTGATGGACGTAGCAAGGCAAATGAAGACAACCCTTACAAAGGTCAGGAGGGGCGGACCATTCAGCTTGGAAATCATGGATGATGAGTTCCTTCCAGCCCGTAAGACGTTCGAGCTGCTGGATTACAATGGGTTGATAGGCCCCATGAAGTATTTAACCTGGATTTCATAATGACTATGGCTATGATACCGATGAATGTTGACACCTGCGAAATAAAATCGAAAGATTAATTCAAGAGGGCTACTTGCAAGAGTTGATCTGCCGAGATCGGGTGAAGGGCTGGGAGATGTTCCCAAGATGAAATGTAGCAGGAAGAAATTTACCTGGAAGGAGGAGGCCACCAGGAAGGAACGCCCCAGGTAAAACTACGGCTGGTCCAGCCACCGAGGGGGGAGGATCAAAGAAGACATATCTCGCCAGAAAGACCTTTGATTCAAGCACCTCTTGCAGAACCAGAAGGAGCAGGAGGACGTGCGCTGGAAGATGATACCCATCAGAAAGGATTTATCCACATGATAATGGGAGGACCGATAGATGGGGATTTCCACCGTGCTAGGAGAGAGCACACTCAGGAGGCTGCCTTCCGTACGCAGGCCGCTTCTGTAATAACCCGGATTTTGAGACCAAGATAGACCGGGTAAGTAAAGGGTTAACAGAAAAGTGTTTATAGCCTTAATCCAACATGCATCACATTTTATGTGAATTATGTGCTTTTATGTTCCAATTTATGATTAATACCTTATTATGAGAGAGATATCACTATTCATTCACCGAACCTAAATCATCACATATTTCTCATGTAACTTAGAAAGTTAGATTTCACATTTTTCAGACTCATATCCTAACTTTTACTACCCCGAAAGGCACTTTAGAATTTGTTTGTCAAAAATTCCCTTTAGGTCCCAAGTTACTATTTACCCATTTCGTAGAAATTTTTCGGGACATCTTTACCAATCCAATATTGGGTTTAAACGAATCCTTGCAAAATTTTATGAATTATGGTATCATTTTCTAACCCTAATTCCCATCATAACTCCTTTAGTAGCCGAAACCGGCCAAAAACCTTAATTTTGCCCTAATTTGTAGATTTTCGAAATACAACGTTTTTCCTACACAATATCATAACCATAACGATCCTTGAATTATTTTATGAACTTTAAGACTTTTTTCAAACCTTAGTTCAAACCCTAGCACGTTTTATAAATTTTTCCTATTTTTCCTAAAATACTATTTCCACTGTAAAAACTAACTTTTAAACCGTATAACATTTGCTATCCGATATTATACTCAAAATAATCCTTAAATTATTTTATGGATCATGAACACTTTCTCGGAAATTAATTCACATCCTAGCTCCACTTTAGGTATTTTCTCATATTTTCCAAAATTCTGAATGCTTACTACTTTAATTTTAGACGTTTAAATGTCAAGTGTTTATAACCATCGAAAAGCTCTTTCGATCCTCTTTCTTTTGCAATTTTTCTCATTTCAAAGAAAACCTAGGGATTTTTCTACGTTTTTACTATTATTTTCCTCTATTTTAGATTTATTTTATTTATTACATAATATATGTATACATATGCACATACATCATACATACACCTAGCCTCCCACCTTAATACTCTATAATTATACGCATACCTAATCTAGTATATTAGTCATTGACCTAACAAATTAATAATGACATCTAAGTCCTAATTCCATAACTATAAATAACCATCTCAATTTCATTTCAAGAATACACCAACATTATATTCCTCACTCTCTCTCTCTCTCTCTCTCGATCAGCCCTCCCTTTTCAAGACAAGGTGCCTTTTTCTTTTATTATTTCATGTTTTATATTATATTTTAGTATAATAATAATAGTAGCATGCTTAGATTTAATTAAATTATGCTTTAGAAATTTATTTTATGAAATATATGCTTTAATTGTTAAAATTATGTATAATGCAATTACATTATGAATTTTATTTAATTAAATGCATGAACTATAATGTGATATCATATGAATATGTGTTTCAATAATTATGATCTTATTTGATTAAATTCATGCCTAGAATAATTTATTTAGAATTAATTTTATGATTAAAGGTATATAAGTTGCTACATTTGAATTTAATTATATGTTATGAACTTAGAAATTAATAAATGTGATCATGAACTATTATGAACATCATAATAAGTCCAAGAACATGTTCATAATATTTTTGGATCAAATTATGTGCACGTGTGCTAGTATGTGTGTGTGTGAGTTTAATTTTATGTTATAAAGTGTTTAATTCATAAGAATTTGAATAGTAAATGTTTTTCAATAGTAATTTTCACTTTTTGGTCAACCAATATTCTGAAAATTTCGAAAATTATATAAAAATAATTATAAAATTAGTTTTGGAATTTTTAAAGAAGGATTTTATCCGAATTTTCTGAAAATCGGCAATTTTGTGAACAAATTCTAAATTAAGACCTACATTGTCAAATAAAACCCTAAAATTCATTTCAAATATTTATAATTAGGATCATAATGTGAATAATAAATATTTGAGTAGTTAAAGAATTTATGAAACCTAATTAATTAAGGAAATTCCCTTAAACGGTTAAATTAGGGTTTACCGGGAATTTTTCTAACGTGTTACATATTATCCTGTGTGCTTGTTAGATTAGAATAATAAGAACCTATTCCTAAGTCTATAGTAGTTATTACTTTCAAGTGAGAACAGGACTGTTCAGTGGGATCCGTATGATTCAGTTTGAATTCCGGAACTAGGTGAGGGTTAAAACATTTTCAACTGGAATCATGCCTATACTTACATATCTAAATAAAAACTATTTTCAAACCTATCTATTATCTGATTTCTTATCTATATACACTATTACAGTATAATATCCCTCTCTATGAGGAAAATACTTTTATGTCGGAATCAGGATCTTACCCGGACGTTATATACTTCAGTCCTATTATTACTAAGAACTGATCCCCGACTAAGCAAGTAAATCATTATTTCTTATTACTATGGGCCCCGGTGCACAGTTGTGTCGAGCAATTACCCGGAAGGCACCGGGCCGAGGGTGTTGTTGGTGCCACAGACCGCCACCAACTCTTGGTAGTGGTTTAGCTTGAGGTTAGTTACTCCACACCAAGAGATAAGAGAGATAACCTCCTGGGAACGTATTTCCCACTTATTACATATATCATCTCTAGGGTTTGATCCCCTATTGACACTATAGAGTAGCGGAGTTATATCATACTTGGTTTTATTAAAGTATCGGTGCCTTGATCAGCTCGATACTATTTTACCAAATATTTAAGGAGTTTGGATGGAGAGGCCTTACTTGCAGGCAGTACAAATACTTTATTTACCCGGTTCATATTTTTATAAATAATCTCCATATACCCCTGTCCTCACTTTAAACTTATGAACCGTATTTGTCATATCTTACTGCTATTACTTTAAGACTGAGAACCACTTGGTCATATATATATAAACACGTATACATATAAACTAATATTCCTTCACTTAGTCAATTTGACTAACCTCTCGCCTGTTTTCAATGCATGCTTTCAGGTAGCGAGAGAATCGACACCTAGAGGTATCTTGAAGCATTAGATGTCGAACTTATTAGGTCAGGATTAGGTTAAGGGCACATAATCCTGATCATGTATTTCCTTCAATAAGCTGCCCTTACACTTTATATCCAGACGCTACTCTACTACATTATCCCCTTTATAATATTACTATCAGTTGCTCTTTTAGTAAACTACAATCTTATTTACTTGCAAGTTTTTAATTTCTCTATCTTCCGCTGCATTTTACCTTACGCACTACTTAAGTACCGTCTATACCCTTCGCCATAGTATTTCTCGAGTGCTAGGTCTCACGTCCACTCGAGGGTTTTACTGTGCGGGAGTTGTAGTGTTAGGGGCTACTACAACTTCGTTTATCATGGAAGTTGACTAGGTGGGTCAACAGCCCGAGTTGCAATTTGGTCCAGCGAACCTGGAGAGAGTTCGGACTCCGTACAATGATGCCTTGGTGATAATGGCATGTATCGCCAATTACAGCATAGGGAGGACTTTTATAGATAGAGAAAGCTCAGCAGATATCCTCTTCTGCGAAGCTTTTGAGTAGATGGATTTAGAAAAAATTGAACTTAAACCTGTTATGACAGCCTTGTTCGGATTCGGTGGAGAGGTCGTACCACCTACGGGGATGATTTTCCTGCTCGTAACGTTGGGAACCAAGCCAAGAACGAGAACCCGTATAGTAAGGTTTCTAATGGTGGACAAACCATCAGCTTATAATGTAATACTTGGGAGACCGGCTATGAATGTCTTCCAGGTAATCATCTCCACCTATCATATAAAGATCAAGTTTCCCGCACTGGAAGGAGTTGAGGAGGTGACAGCGGACTAGCATTCCTCCAGAAAGTGCTACGTCAAAGCTGTTCAACGAATAGACAGGAAGGAGGCTGGGCAGAAGGAAGAAAATAGAGCACAAAGTGATAAAAAGAGAAAGCTAAAAGAAATTGAGAATGAGAAAAAATAAGATAGACCTCACCCAAAGATAGAATGTGCCAAGGAGCTTCTGAACATCAAGCTGATCCCTGAAAATCCCGAGAAGACGATGAGAATAGGATCGCAGCTGGACTCCAGCTTCATGGAAGAGCTGACAGGATTCCCTAGAAGGACAGACGTGCTGAAACCTGTAGGAAAGGTAGGCTTTAGCTGGGAAGGACCTTTCAAAGTTGTGAAAATTATAGAACGTGGAGCCTACGAGCTGGAGGACGTTGACAGAATAAGGTTACCTCAACCTTGGAATGCTTAAAACCTGAAAAGGTTTTTCTGTGTCTGCCTGCGCACCTAGAAGACTGACAGAAAAGGAAACACATCAGGAAAACTTCCAGGTTATGCCACTCCTATTTTCAAACTCGAGAATTATTTACGTACATTCTTTATACTTGAAATTATGTGAGAAAAGGAATTATGATTTGTGCGATTGCAAAATGCTTTATGCTTTGGTAGAACAAGTGTCCATGAGATATGTGAAATTGCGTTATGAGAAGAAAGAGCATGCAATGCGAATTCTATATCCATTTTATTGTTAAATCGACACTTGAGGACATGCACATGCAAAGCCTCCGCGGCTATATCGCTGAAAAATCAAAATTCGATTACCCCCGGTTAAAGGGGACACTCAAATAAGTCCCTCTTGGGAAGGAGCGTTGATTACACAAATGCCTTGGGAAGAGCTGGAAGAAATGCTCTTGGGAGTGAATCTCCAATTCCTCCTACCAGTTGGGTTGACCACCTAACTAGAAGGAAGCAACTATTGCTAGGGTCGGATGCCCTCAGCCTAACGGAATCTGACAGTCTTTCGTTACATTTAACCAGCACTCACATAAGTTGATGGATATCGTAGGGAACCAGAGAGAATGTTCCTGAAAGAGCTGGCAGGAAGAACTGACCTCCAGCTGAACAGGAGGATAGCAGGCAGGGCAGGAAGATTGCTCTGACCATAACAGAATTGCCTCCTTAGGCTGCCTACCTCCTGCCAGCTGAGTATACAGAAAATGAAAAAAGAAAATAAAGACTGATCTAAATTAGATTCCCATGTGATATACAATGAGAATGCATGTGCAGAAAATCAAGTGTCCTCATGCATTTCATAAAAAGCCCTGAAATCCACTCAGGTAAAAACATGAAAGCTGTCCAAATGTACGCTCAATGGAAATAAGTAAAAACATAATCATCAAAACGAAAGTTCAAAGTGCAGCTCAAAGGAATCGAGCTCAGCCTAGCAAACTAAATCCAAAAACATGTTATGTTCATCCGATGACATTATCGGACCATCAACAAAATAAAGAAGTAAAGTACTAAATGCTAGAAAAAATGTTCAAAGTCCTTGCAGGTTCAGGAAATTCAAGGGAACTTGGACGTTCTCCCTGCTGCTAATTCTACTGGAAGATTATCCAGTCCAACAGGTAGGAGCAGTTCAGGCGTAGCACAACAACGGGTCAGGCAAAAAGCAGCAACTACTCAGCCTAGAACAAAAAAAAAAAAATGATGAACGTGGTGGCGACAACCGGTGCCGAAAATCTAAGTAAAATGAAGGAGATTCTCTTCGAGAAGCTTACCAAAAACAAGACAGAAGTGTCTAGGTGAATGTGCTAGAGAGATGAGAAAATGATTTTGAATGAATTAATTGAGAAATCAAGCATATGGGGCTCTTCAGCGTAACATCTGGGTGTCATCATTTCCTTTTCTTTAAATTTTTATATTTTCACATCATTTCCTTTTCTTTCAGTGTTTATATTTTTCATGAAATTATGAATTATAACCCCGCAAAAAGAAGAATAATCTTGCAGGGGGGAATCATTTTATTGATGCGGAAATTTATCATGTTATTCTGAAAGATTTATTACGAAAATATGAAATAATTATCTCGGTGATCTATGATACAATCATATCTTGTGAAAACATTTTGCAGCATTCCTGCCAAACTCTAGAGAAAAATTATATATTTACAAATATTTCGAGAAATTTGTCGGAAAAGACAGCATGATGTGATTAGAACAGAAGCAGAGCACAAAGTCATAACCCGACACTCCAAATTTCGGGTGATATATTACCTTTCTATTAATTTTCTCTTTTTTGTGAAACACCAACTATAATGCTATAAAAAAAATATACAAATAATCTCTTACTTGAAAGATATCTTCAATATTTTAGGAATTATCCTGTCTATCAAAGGAGTTATTTTAATAGCTTGAAGAATTATTTTAATGAGTTGATATGGTTGGATTATGAGAAATATGTTACAGTATTTTATTTCTACCAAATTCTTGGGAAGATAAGCTGTTTGCTGGTATCTTGAGAAATATTGATGATAAATTCTACGTGACTTAATCGAGTTGGAAGTAGAGTCATTATGCACTAGATCAATTCGATTGAAGCTGGAAGGAAAAAGAAAGCAAGAAGGTCTAGGAGCAAGAAAACCAGGAAGGAAAACTCAAGTGAAAGCTAAAGTGAAAATTAGCAGGAATGCTATAACAAGCTGGAGGATCAGAAGGGTCAATTTAAAGCGAAACTGAAAGAAAAGAAAACAGGAAGGAACACAACAAACAGGAAAGGTTATGAAGTATGATTTAAGTAAAGCTAAAAGGAATAACTAGCAGGAAAGCTGCCATAAACTGGAAAGCTCCAAGATCAATGAAGATACCAGAAAAGCATTCGCGATTACTGAAGAATAAAAGCACTCTCAAGACACGAAGCAGAAAGTCAATCAAGCCTTGGGTACGGGTCCTCTTTGGTTGCACTCATTTTACTCATGTGATTTTTTCCCATGTGGTTTTTTCTTGTGAGGTTTTTAACGAGGCAACTGCGTACCTGAGTGTGGAAGATCATTCAATTCAAGTTGCCAAAGAATCAGAGTTGTTTGTGTTGGGATTAATGCCCTGAAAATCCAATTATATTGTAAATATTTTGGATTAATAAAACTGAAATTAAAGCAAGTTATGAGTATTTTACAAATTTAATAATTAATGACGTGTAATGATATTTTTATATGAAATGTGTTTCATAGGAAAAGACTTTAAATACCAAGAATCACGTGTCATTAAAGTTCTAGTCAGTATGATAAGAAGATGTTCTTATCGAGACTATAATGTGTTATATAAGATGATTAGTCTTTCTTCATAGGGAAATGGAGTTTCCAATTATAACACATTGATGATTTTCAATGAGATTGGAAACATCGAACTGGACCACTGAGATTGTTCATTTTATACTGCTCTCTAAAATGAACAGAATCTCTGAAGTATTAGACTCTTAATCCTGGCTGTGTTTTTTACTTTAGGCATGTAGTGTTAATCACTGTGATGTACTCAGAAGTGAGGTCTCGGTAACGGGTGGCCAAAATACTTTGTACGTTCGGTGATTGCATGAAATGTGCTGAAGAGAAATATTGATCGAAGAATCTGTAGCCTTGATGGAAGGTTAAAAGATATCCCTGAAATAGATTTGCAAAAAGTTCAAATAAAACTTTGGCCAAAGTACTTCGTGTGTTCGTCACCGAAGTTGTATGTTGAATGTGTTTCACATACAGGGAATTTGAACTTAAGGCGAATCAAGAAATTTCAGGTTGAAAGTGAAAAATAAATTATAGTAGTATTGATTTATTTTCATGGATATCTATACAGAGGAGTAAAATGCAAAATTATTCTAGATCGAGAAATTCGTGAATAATTTAATTAATTTTAGAGTTCAACAATATTTATTTAGTGGAATTAAATATTATTAAACGGTAATCAATTATTGTCATGGGATGAAAATAGATTGACCCGTTTGGAGCTAAGATTAATTAGTCCTGCAGGTCCCCCCGCAAGCCCCAACGAAGATCAAAGAGAAAATATTAAAACGAGAGAGAGAAATGTTTTTTTTCAAAGTGTTTGAAAATAGCCAAGTAATTTATTTTGAGAAAATAAATTAAATTCCAAAGAGTTGGAAATGCCCGAAATTTTATTTTGAAGAAAATAAAATTTTCAAAAAAAAAAATTTTTTTGCTGACGTGGCAGCTGAGGTGTCACGCCAGTGGCGCTGACTGGGCGCCAAATGGCGAGACACGTGGATGCATGAGATCACGCCAAGTGGCGCGAGGTCAACGGTCCAGATCAAGCCTTGAAATGAACCGGGTCGGAGCGCAGGTCGATCACGGTTTGACCGACCCGGACACGTGAACAAATAGGGATTTGCCACGTGGATAGGGGGTCCAGACCACCTGGACCGGCCGGTTCATGTGTGAACCGGTCCGAACCGCTGGACCGCCTGTTGGACCGGCCGAACTGGACATGTGGCAGGTGCTCGTGCGTCCGTGGGGTTCACATGCGCCAAGCACACAGCCGCCACATGGGCGGCGCGTGCCGGCGCGTGCTCGGTGCCGTTGGACTCGTGGCGGCGCGAGCTCCTTCGTGGCGTCATCGGATTCGTCGCCAGGACTTGGTGTGCACGCCAATTTTACCAAAATTGCTGCGAGGGTCCTTAAATGGCCCTATAAATAGAGCCTGTGCATGCTCAATTCAATCATCAACCTTGGCATTCCATTTTCAGCTTCAAAACTGTCCGAAATATTCTCTCTCTATATTAGATTAATTAATCCTAATTAAGGATTAATTAATTACTTAATTAGGTGGTTATATAATTAATATATAATCCACTTAATTAATAGAAAATAAGAATTTTCTAGTTTTAGAAAAAAGGGTTTTTCTAGAAAAAAAATTTCTCAAAGTATTTGGCGAAATACTGCCGGAGCCCACACTCCAATTTCTTAATCGGGGATATTGCGAGGAAGCTCTGCCGGTTTCACGAGAAGATATCGAGGTGCTGGAAAAGTGCCGTTGATAGCCAGTTTTGCAGTACGGTAATATCGTTGTGCTGCTAAAATTATTATTTGCATATTGTGATTATATGCTAGATGATTTAAAATTATGTTATCGAAGCTTGTATATATTAGAGTTATGCTGCCCGATTTGTTCCGCTGCTTTATTAAAATATTTTGGAAATATTTTGATAACGAGGTTATGGCGAAATTTTTTGAATATGACGCTATACCATCACTCTGCTTCGGGGCCGCCACACCAACAACTGGTATCAGAGTGGGGCTCTGATTATATACTCGCATTGATAAAGCATAAGATGCATAATTTTAAATCTGATACTGTGCACGTAAATTCTGTCAAAGGAGGCTGGATTTTAAGTGGGACCGTTGTGACCCCTCCAGTGTTTCCTGGGAATTTGCGTGGAATGGTGATTTTCTGGGAATTGATTTCAATAATCTTCCTGGTTAATTGCCGAATCGGTATATATGATTTAAATTATGTGATAATTTAAAAAATATTTATTTAAGGGGCCATTAAAATTTAAAAACGTGATAATTATTTGCAAGCATGCTTTTAATTTTAAAAATGGCATGATAATATGTGATATTATGTTGTTTCAATTATGCATGATTTATTTAATATGATTAGATAAATAACGTTTAATAGAGATTAAATATGATCCATATTTGGATTAATATTTTTTTTTTTTTTTGCTTAAATTAATAAAGAGTTATTAAAGCCTTAAAATATTATTAGGATTATTTAATAATCCTAGTGGGAGCTTATTAATTAGATTAATTACTTCCAAAATCAATAAGACGCCAAAAGTGATTATTTAATAATCAAAGATAATCTACAAATTCTATAAAATTGAAGTGGGAGCGAGATGAAAAGAGTTGGATTCTCACGGTCTCCATTACCCGTCTATAGTATAGTGGATATATACTACTCCCTTCGGCGGGTATGTATTCGCGGTATACAAGATTAGACTTCTACGGATAGAATGAAGTACGGGGAAAGTCAACTCGATCACGCCTCCGTGGAGTGTCTGATCTACTCGTACGAATTTCTAGGTAATGGTATACTCTTGACTAAGTGATGTATTTACCTCCCTTCGGAGCTATGTTACATTCACTTAGAGGTCAAAGGTTAACGTGGTGGATTAACATAGTTTGGTAAGAGTTACCTAGATGACATGTTAATTAAGATTAATTCTTGCTTTTCTAAGCGGTTTTCGACCTCGCTTCCGGGGAGTCAACTGCGGTTAGATAAGTCACCATTGTGTAAACCAAAAATGCTTACGTGGATTTCATTTATTGGTTAGACGCAAAAGAAGTAAAATACAGAATCATAACTTGCACCTTTTAAAATATTTCAGTTTTAAGCAATGACGACCGCTAGCCCGCTTCAATCGATCCTAAAGGAAAATAGGCTTGAAGGGTCTAACTATGCTGACTGGAAGATGAATCTTGACATCATGTTTGGTCACGAGAATCTGAAACAAGTGCTCACTGAACCTTGTTCGGGGGTACCGGAAACTACGGCCAATCAGGATATGAGAAATGCTTATGCTAATTGGATTAAGTCCAATGATTTGGCTAGGTCTTATTTTCTGGCATCAGTCTCCAATGTTCTCAAGCATCAAATGCATGAGATGCCAACTGCTAGGAACATGATGGATCATCTCCATCAAATGTTTGGAGGACAGAATCGAGCCAAAAGGCTCGAATTAATGCGAAGGCTGTTAGTTACTAAGATGTCTGAGGGATCACCTATTCAGGATCATGTTATGAACATGATGGCTTGCCTGAACGAAATTGAAAGCCTTGGTGCTAAATTTGATGATCTCAGCAAACAGGATATGATCCTATGCTCTCTGCCAAAGTCGTTCGACACATTCAGGCAAAATTATTCTATGAACAAATTGGATTTTTCTCTGCCTGAATTGATGAACGAACTTAAAGTGGCAGAGGGAGTGATGAAAGCTAAGGGAACTGTTCTCCTGGCACAGGCATCGACTTCCACGGCTCCAAAGGCCAACAAGTGGAAAAAGGAAAAAGGAAAGGTTCTCAATCCCAAGGAAAAGGTTCAGAAGAAGAAAGGCAAACCCAGCAAAGGAAAATGTTTCCACTGCGGAGAGAATGGGCATTGGAAGAGGAATTGTCCAAAATACTTAGCAAGTCTTCCTGCTAAGCCATCTGGACAAGGTATATCGATATCTTGTTTAATTGAATTATGTTTAGTTGGAAGTCCACCAGATTCCTGGTGTGTGGACTCGGGTTCAACTAATCATATTTGCAATTCGTTGCAGGGGTTCAAGCTAACTAGAAAGCTTGAAGATGGTGAGATGCAGCTACTGCTCGGGGATAATACAAGTATATCTGTATTAGCAGTAGGGACTGTAAACTTGTATTTTGGTGATAGGGTTTAGGTACTGAAAGACACTTTGTACATACCGTGTGTTCGCAGAAATCTAATTTCTGTGAGTTGTTTAATAAATAATGGTTTCAGTGTTTGTTTTGAACAAAATTTTACCATTAAGCAAAATAAAAGGTTTATTTGCTCTGGCACGGTAAAAGATGGTCTTTTCTTGTTATACCCCGATAAAAGCCCTAATTCCGAACTTAACACTACTACACTTGACTTACCATCCAAAAGAAAAACTCCTATGCCTAATGAGGCGTACAAGTGGCATTTACGTCTTAGTCATATTATTCCAAAAAAGATCCAAAGACTAATTTCAGACGAATTGTTGAGTCCCTTGGACTTAACAGAACTACCAGTCTGTGAATCCTGCTTGGAAGGTAAGATGACCAAGAGATCTTTTAAATCTAAAGGTAATCGAGCCACAGAATTGCTTGAGTTAATTCATACGGATGTGTGTGGTCCCATAAGTATTCAAGCAAGAGGAGGTTTTGAGTATTTCATCACTTTTACGGATGATTACTCCAGATACAGATACGTTTATTTGATGAGATATAAGTCTGAATCTTTTGAAAGGTTCAAAGAATTCAAGGCTGAAGTTGAAAATCAAACTGGAAAACGTATCAACGCACTTCGATCAGATCGTGGTGGTGAGTATCTGTCTACAGAGTTTCTAGAATTTCTCACTGCAAACGGGATTAGATCTCAATTATCTGCACCGGGTACACCCCAGCAGAACGGTGTTGCAGAAAGGAGAAATAGAACTCTGATAGAAATGGTAAGATCTATGATGAGTCATGCTACCCTACCAAGTTCGTTTTGGGGCTTTGCACTCGAAACGGCGGCACACATATTAAACCTTGTTCCTTCCAAGTCGGTTACTAAAACACCAATGGAACTGTGGGAGGGTGAAGTGTCTCCTATCTTAGGATATGGGGAACCCCAGCTCATGTGTTAAGGAAGGATCCTGACAAGTTGGAATCAAGAACAGAGGTCTGCTTGTTCATAGATTATCCTAAAGGAACAAGAGGTGGTACATTTTACGATCCGAGCGATCACAAAGTGTTTGTGAGCACTAATGCCAAATATCTTGAAGATGATTTCGTAAATGACCACAAGGGTAGAAGCAAAATTGTGTTAGAAGAAATGATAACATCAGATTCTGAATCCCAAGAACCCGTAGAAACTGAAAATGTGTTAGATACATATGACGTACTAGATACAACATATGATGTAGGGACGAGTACACAGCAGCCTCGTCGTAGTGGGAGGATTATCAGGGCACCTGATGGATACCTAGGATTAACCCAAGTGGTTGAATCTGAAGTATCTGATCCTGTCACATATGATGAAGCTATAAAGGATATAGACGCTGACCGTTGGGTCAGAGCCAAGGAATCTGAATTAGATTCAATGTATTCCAATAAAGTCTGGGAACTTGTAGAGGCACCTGAGGGCATTAAACCTATTGGTTGCAAATTGGTCTACAAGAGAACAAGGGGAATAGACGGAAAGGTTGAGACATTTAAAGCAAGGCTTGTGGCAAAGGGTTATACCCAGAAAGAAGGTATCGATTATGACGAAACCTTCTCGCCTGTAGCAATACTTAAGTCTATAAGAATTCTCCTATCCATTGCTGCTCATTTTGATTATGAAATTTGGTAAATGGATGTAAAGACTGCCTTCTTGAATGGACACCTTCAAGAAGAGATATATATGGCTCAACCTGAAGGCTTTATAGCTAGAAATCAGGAGCATATGGTATGCAAGCTTGATAGATCTATTTATAGTCTTAAGCAAGCGTCTAGGTCTTGGAACATCAAATTTAATGAAGCAATTAAATCCTTTGGATTTATACAATTGCCTGATGAACCATGTGTGTACAAAAGACATCATGATAGTGTTGTAACATTTTTAGTTTTATACGTGCACGATATTCTGCTCATTGGGAATGATACGGGAATATTGTCAGCAATTAAGATTTGGTTGTCAAACCAGTTTGACATGAAAGACCTAGGTGAGGCCAGTTATATTCTAGGGATCAGACTTTGTCATGATCGTAAGAATAAGATGATTGGTTTATCACAAGCAGCATATATAGATAAGATGCTGGCAAGATATAATATGGCTAACTCCAAGAAAGGATCGTTACCTTTCAGACATGGAGTTCATCTGTCTCGGGATCAGTGTCCCAAGAACCCTGAAGAGACAGAAGAAATGAAAGATGTTCCGTATGCCTCGACAGTCGGAAGCCTCATGTATGCCATGTTATGTACAAGGCTAGATATCTGTTATGTTGTAGGTCTAGTCAGCATATATCAGTCAAACCCTGGACCCCAACACTGGATAGCTGTAAAGCATATATTAAAGTACTTGAGAAGGACTCGAGATTATATGCTTATCTATCGCAGTGATGAGCTCATTCCTATTGGGTACACAGATTCGGATTTTCAATCTGATTTGGATTCTAGGCGTTCGACGTCTGGATATGTATTTACTCTAGGAGGAGCAGTCGTAAGTTGGAGGAGTATTAAGCAATCTTGCATTGCTGACTCCACCATGGAAGCCGAATACGTGGCAGCTTCGGAAGCAGCCAAAGAGGCGTATTGGTTCTAGAATTTTCTAATGGATCTAGAAGTCGTCAAGGACGGACTTACGCCGATCACATTGTACTGTGACAATGCTGGAGCGGTGGTCAACTCCAAGAAACCTCGAAGTCATAAATGTACGAAGCACATCGAGAGGAAGTTTCACATTATACGTGATTATGTGGAACGTGGAGAAGTGGCAGTGGTGAAAATTGGCTCAGTAAATAATCTAGCAGATCCCTTCACTAAGACATTGGCGCAAAAGAGTTTTGACACTCTTGTAGAAGGGATGGGTCTTAGATATGTAGCCAATTGGATTTAGGGCAAGTGGGAGATTGTTGGGATTAATGCCCTGAAAATCCAATTATATTGTAAATATTTTGGATTAATAAAACTGAAATCAAAGCAAGTTATGAGTATTTTACAAATTTAATAATTAATGACGTGTGATGATATTTTTATATGAAATGTGTTTCATAGGAAAAGACTTTAAATACCAAGAATCACGTGTCATTAAAGTTCTAGTCAGTATGATAAGAAGATGTTCTTATCGAGACTATAATGTGTTATATAAGATGATTAGTCTTTCGTCATAGGGAAATGGAGTTTCCAATTATAACACATTGATGATTTTCAATGAGATTGGAAACATCGAACTGGACCACTGAGATTGTTCATTTTATACTGCTATCTAAAATGAACAGAATCTCGGAAGCATTAGACTCTCAATCCTGGCTGTGTTTTTTACTTTAGGCATGTAGTGTTAATCACTGTGATGTACTCAGAAGTGAGGTCTCGGTAACGGGTGACCAAAATACTTTGTACATTCGGTGATTGCATGAAATGTGCTAAAGAGAAATATTGATCGAGGAATCTGTAGCCTTGCTGGAAGGTTAAAAGATATCCCTGAAATAGATTTGCAAAAAGTTCAAATAAAACTTTGGCCAAAGTACTTCGTGTGTTCGTCACCGAAGTTGTATGTTGAATGTGTTTCACATACAGGGAATTTGAACTTAAGGCGAATCAAGAAATTTCAAATTGAAAGTGAAAAATAAATGATAGTAGTATTGATTTATTTTTCATGGATATCTATACAGAGGAGTAAAATGCAAAATTATTCTAGATCGAGAAATTCGTGAATAATTTAATTAATTTTAGAGTTCAATAATATTTATTTAGTGGAATTAAATATTGTTAAACGGTAATCAATTATTGTCATGGGATGAAAATAGATTGACCCGTTTGGAGCTAAGATTAATTAGTCCTGCAGGTCCCCCCGCAAGCCCCAACGAAGATCAAAGAGAAAATATTAAAACGAGAGAGAGAAATGTTTTTTTTCAAAGTGTTTGAAAATAGCCAAGTAATTTATTTTGAGAAAATAAATTAAATTCCAAAGAGTTGGAAATGCCCGAAATTTTATTTTGGAGAAAATAAAATTTTCAAAAAAAAAAAAAAAGTTTTTTTTGCTGACGTGGCACATGCTGACGTGGCAGTTGAGGTGTCACGCCACGTCAGCGGGTCAGCGCCGCATGGCGCCAAATGGCGAGACACGTGGACGCATGAGATCGCGCCAAGTGGCGCGAGGTCAACGGTCCAGATCAAGCCTTGAAATGAACCGAGTCGGAGCGTGGGTCGGTCACGATTTGACCGACCCGGACACGTGGACAAATAGGGATTTGCCACGTGGATGGGGGGTCCAGACCACCTGGACCAGCCGGTTCATGTGTGAACCGGTCCGAACCGCTGGACCGCCTGTTGGACCGGCCGAACCGGACACGTGGCAGGTGCTCGTGCGTCCGTGGGGTTCACACGCGCCAAGCACACAGCCGCCACATGGGCGGCGCGTGCAGGCGCGTGCGGCGGCTGCTGGGCGCGTGCTCGGTGCCGCTGGACTCGTGGCGGCGCGAGCTCCTGCGTGGCGTCATCGGATTCGTCGCCAGGACTTGGTGTGCACGCCAATTTTACCAAAATTGCTGTGAGGGTCCTTAAATGGCCCTATAAATAGAGCCTGTGCATGCTCAATTCAATCATCAACCTTGGCATTCCATTTTCAGCTTCAAAACTGTCCGAAATATTCTCTCTCTATATTAGATTAATTAATCCTAATTAAGGATTAATTAATTACTTAATTAGGTGGTTATATAATTAATATATAATCCACTTAATTAATAGAAAATAGGGATTTTCTAGTTTTAGAAAAAAGGGTTTTTCTAGAAAAAAAAATTTCTCAAAGTATTTGGCGAAATACTGCCGGAGCCCACACTCCAATTTCTTAATCGGGGATATTGCGAGGAAGCTCTGCCGGTTTCACGAGAAGATATCGAGGTGCTGGAAAAGTGCCGTTGATAGCCAGTTTTGCAGTACGGTAATACCGTTGTGCTGCTAAAATTATTATTTGCATATTGTGATTATATGCTAGATGATTTAAAATTATGTTATCGATGCCTGTATATATTAGAGTTATGCTGCCCGATTTGTTCCGCTGCTTTATTAAAATATTTTGATAACGAGGTTATGGCTAAATTTTTTGAATATTACGCTATACCATCACTCTGCTTCGGGCCCGCCACACCAACAGTTTGAAGCATTAATCAAATTTTTAATACTCTCGCAGCCATCTAAATTCGACTGTAAGAGTAGAGGGGAGTGATGATGCATTGCATATTTTTTATTTTTAATTAATTGGAATTAATGGCTTAAGAAGAGTCCAACAGAAGTCTCATGAGAAGTAGTCAAGAGGTTGAGAGAAAAAGGAAAGATCAAGTTAGAAAAGAAAAAGGTGGGAGTGAGATTTGAATTTAAGTGACATGAGCCCACAGAAGCGGGGTCCTATAAACTGCTAGAAAAGAATATAAATTAAGAGAGAGATAAGTGACAATCCATTCATCAGATTTTTCTCAAGCTATCAAACTCTCTCAGTTTCCTCTCTCCATAAAACCCCTCTTTATTTTATTATACAGTCTTTATTCCTTTGAGAATTCTAAAGATTATCCCTAGTCAGAAATCACAATTTGTCCATTATCCATAGATTGTTTTTGTATTTTAGAGTTATCACGTTTTACAAGATAACACGATGCATATTTATTCATTTTATCTTAATTCTCTTTTTATATTTCTGTCTGATTATTATTATTATTATTATTATTATTATTATTATTATTATTATTATTATTATTATTATTATTATTATTATTATTATTATTATTATTATTATTTTCATCACATTTCCTTGTTATTTCTTTATTTTCCTAGATCTAATTTCCACAATTTGCAGCTTGATATAGTCAATTTCCCAAACCAATAAATTATTTGGTGTTAGTCGATTTTTCGGTCAACATCACTGATGGTGCTGGAAATCGGGTTTCCAAAAATGCAACAACACTTTTTAATATTTGTATGGAAAGGGAAGGACCATCACAGGCGTGAGGGCCTCAGGATCTGGGTTTCCTCTTAAGCGTGGGTTCTTCCAGCTAGGATAACACCAAAGATGCAAGTTGCAGTGATGATGCTATTGTGGAGAAAATGGTGAGAAGCTTGAGAAGATCCGTGGAAATACCCAGAACAATATGTATGATTTGTATGCAGATGATGACTTGGGGAAGAATGCATGGGTTCCCCCCTATTTATATGTTAGGGATGGGGGTAAATGGGTAAATTGACCGTGTGGTCCCAAACCTGTGTTGCCCTAACACGTGGCAGCCTGTGAGGGTGTGAAAATGACGTTTCTGAAAAGGAGGCAGCGTGTCAGGTATAAGGTGCGCACCACCTTTGTGTCAGAGGTTGTTGGTGAGGGTCGCGTGTGAGGAAGGCCTGAAATCCTCTTGTGAAGGTTAGGATCCATCGCATGAGGAGCAGGATCATTCACGAGCGCTGGTGACGCTCGAAGAATGTACGGATGGGCTCCCCACAGTAGATGACCCTTGAGCGCCAAAATCCCGAGCATCATGAATGGGTCCCCCGTGTGGGTGCTTCCCTGAGGAGGGTAACCCTGGGGGCCGAGATGCGAGCGCCAAGCCTGTCGGCTCCGGCCCTTTACCCGAATAGTTGTCCGAGGCTCCATGGTCTGTATTAGTTGGCAAATGTGTGGGCTGGGAAGGCCCACGAGCCCATCAATGCGAGCGTCTTGGCCCTCAGTCAACGAAGTGTTGACACGTGGACGGCTCTGATTCGAGTGTGATTTTAGGTCTCATCATTTTGCCCCCCAAATTCTGTAGTATCGCTCGAGGCGTACTGTAGAATTTAAAAAGAATGGAGCTTTGAATTTTTGAATATCCGAGGGTCAAGCCCATTGATGAAGCAGTGACTGGTTGCCTTCTGTAACGGCCACAGTCTGACACAACATTAATTGAAGTCATGTCCGCATTTAATGCGGAGTGGGAACGTGGGCGCGTGCACTCCGGGAGACGTGAGGCGGTTACCAAAAGTGGGGGAATTTCCTAGGCGGGAAATGATTGCGTTTTGAATTTTCAGCCCTAATCCATGTGCAATCTTCCCTATAAATAGGGGTTTGCAGGGCTTTGGGACCTTTTTCACGCATTCAAACTCTTTCAAGCATATACACAGCAAGAAATCTCTGTCAGTTCTACAGGCTCCGGCGAATTTCTTCTCTTCAAATCTTAGGTAAAAATTCCTTACCCTTCTTCTTATTTTCCCCGTGCTAACATTAGTTTTAGGTTGTGTGAGTGAAACCCTTGAGGGAAGAGCCACTGTCTACCATTGAACTTGTTTCAGAAATCTTCTCCTTCCTTGAGCTTTCTGTTAGAAATCCCGTTTCCAAAAGTTGAAAACTGAACATGGCCGGAAACCAAGCTGATGATTATGTACGGGAGATTGAGGAGATGTTGGTGGGGAGCTCTTCCCCTCATGGCGATGTCCCCACAGCTGTTCCCCTGGTTAGGGCGCACCCAGATGAGGGAATTCCCATGGCGATTTCGGTGGCCCAGGCTCCGGCTGATGCCGGGGAAGAAGAGGTGGACGCCGCCGTTCAAGGGATGAACGAGCGTGCTCCCGGAGGGGTGAACGACCTCTTTGAAGAGATGCACAATGTGATGGAAATGCAAAGGCAGGGGGAGAGAGTATTCCCAGTGTTGAATAGCGCTGTGAGACCCCAAGATCACAGTGGCTATGATGGCTCCCGAGGGTGAAGCGGGGCCATCCGGGCGCCCATTTGAGGCTGAACCTTCCAGAAGGCGCCAGAGGAGAGGAAGGGAACCTGCCACTCGAGTGAGGCAGGATAATCGTCATCAGACTGACAGATCTCCGGATGAGATTGCAAGTATTCTGACGCTCGACGATTTGGAGGAGTTGAGGGAGAGAGCTTATTGGGATGAGGCGGTATTCCCCATGCGACTTCCTGAGGAGGGGGAGAGGGCCAACCGACCGCCACCTGGGATGATGACGGTCTACTGGGACGCGGTTCTGGCCGGGGGCTTGCGATTTCCCATCCCGCCCGTTACCGTCAACATCTATCAGCACTTGAGGCTTTGCCCTTCACAAATTCTGCCGAACGGCATAGCCCTGATCAACACTTTCGTGATCATGATGGTTGCTTTAGGTCGCGAACCCTCAATCGCCAACTTTGATAGCTTGATACAGGTGGCCCGTTCAACACGCTCGTCCCCCACGGACGGATTCTACTATGCCCAGGCCAAATCTGGTTTTAAGATGATAGATTCTCCATCCACTTCCTACGGCGAGCATTGGAAGGAGAAGTACTTTTTCGTGGGGGCTCCAGGGGGGATTTTTAGGGTTTTCCACGAATGGTTGGTACATGGCGAAGGTCCTTTGATTAGGGAAAGGGTGAGGAATAAAGCCTTTGAGGATTGGGCGCAGGGATTGGCCTTCGAGATGAGGAGTGAGAAGAAGTGGATTAAGGCGGAGACCTTGATGAAGAACGAGGGAATTTTGTTCCGTTATGGGCTATCTTACCCTCCAGACATGATACTTCACCCTCCAGCTGACATCATGGCCCTCGACGGTTAGATTCTAGGAACTAACTGCTCTAACTTTTAGAAGAGCCTCCTAACTTGGTGTGATTGCTGTATTTTTTTTTTTTTCGTCTGTGACCCTAGCAACCGACTTCTGACGCTCGGTTCTCCTTTATTTGCAGGTGTGCAAATATTATCGCAAGGCATGAATGCTGAGGCACTTTCTCGTATGTTGGGCGTTCAAGGACCCGCTGCTGACCCTCAGCAACAGCAACAGCAACAACAAGAACGACCCCCAACTGCCCCGAGGGGCAGAGGAATCCGGCGAAGGCAGGGGCGAGGTGGAGGAGGTAGGGGGCCTGGTAACGAGGCTCCAGCCGTTGGTCCCGTCGAGGACCTCACCCTAGATGACGCTCGGGAGGTTACCCCGACTGCTGCTCCCGAGAGGCCTATAGCGCTCAGCTCCTGCACTTCCCACAATCGATCCGGGGAGTTAGTCCGCATTCAAGAAGGGATTAGGGCCGAGCGCCAAGGAAAAAGAAAGAGAATGCCGGACTCAATCCCAATCTCCGGTAAAGGGAAGGAGGTGGTTGTAGGCTACCGGGGCGAGGGTAGCGATACATCCTCCTCTGAGGTCGAGGACTTCTGGAAGATTGCCTGTCGCGGGGACGCTCGGTATAAGCGCCAAAGGAAGGACGGTCCAGTCCTGCTGAAAAAGAGCGCCTTTTCTGTCAACATGGTCTCCGACATCGTCGGAAAGCTCCAGTTCTCCGCCGACCACGACAAACTGAACGAGCATGATGCCGCTCGGGTCGCGGATGACGCATGCCACGCCCTCCTGACGGTTAGGCCTCGATTCCTTCAGTAAAATTCCCCTTCTTTTCTTTTTATTCTGATGGTGTTTTTCGCTTATGGCTTTCTAGGAAGTAATCCCGAGGCTCAAGAATCTACAAGGACGAGCGCAAGCCTACTCCGAGCATAAGGCCAAGTACAAGAAGTTGCTGCGCATCTCGGACCCAAGCCAATTGCAGGAGGATTACAACAATGTCAGCGCTCAACTGAATTCCGCCAACCTTGAGAACGTTCGGCTGAAGGAAAACCTGAAGAAGTCCGATGACGCTTTTCTGGTCCTTAACGAGCGTCACAGGAAATTGAAGGATGAGCGGGACCAGTTGAGGGTGCAAAATGGGGAGCTGGGTGAGCAGCTGGCGGAGAGCACTCGCCAGAACGAGGAAGCTAACAAGGCCCTTGCTGACTTGCAGGGCAAAGTACAGGGCTTGGAGGCGAGGGTATCCTGGGAGGCAGTGAAGAAGTTCTTGTGCTCAAAAGCTTTCGTGTTTGCAGCCAACATCCACTGTTTTGACAATGCTCGGCATTTCTTTCACAAAGCCATCGGGCAAATGGTGAAACTTGGTTTGGCTCCTGAAAGCGCTCGAACGGACGTGCGCCTGCGTATGGACTTGGACGAAAACTGTGAGTCTATGGTCCAAGACGAGGATCCTTCCGAGAGCTTGGCGGAACCAGAATACCAGGAGTTGGTGGAAACACTCCAGCGGGAGTTCATAGCTGCCCATACTGCAGGTCCCGAGCCTAACCAGATAGAAGATGAAGGCACCTTCATGGACACCGTGGATGTCGAGGAACCTGGTGAGGCCCAAACTTCTGACGCCAACGTGCTGGCCCCAATTCCTCTTGCAACTGCCCCTCCGGAGCCCAACTCTCAAGCCCAGTGAAGGTCCATTGGATGCTGATCCCTCTCCTTGTTGGTTCAACTTACTTGTCACATTATGAACAATTTATGTCTGTAATCAATCTTCAAACTATTTCCTTGGATGTTTTGGACTTCTCTATGCTCCTTTTCCTCATCTATTATAACTTTTCTGTTTCTTGTTGGGATGTTTGAATGCTTTATCCTTTATTTTCGAATGATGAATGATGTTATTTCCTTGCGCTCGCTGCTTTTATATCGGTATCTTTTGTTTGAGCGTTCGCGATGGGCGTGTGTATGCACGAGGGCGTTATCTTTGAGGGTGCCCTGGCGTTTATCACAATGCGCCTTCAGTTTAAAGTTTGGCAGCATCTGGCGATTTGAGGGGCGTAGATACGGGCACGAGGGTGTTTTATGCGTATTCCCTGGCCGTATTCGTAATGAGGCTCGAATTTGAACTTAGGAAACCTCTGGAGATTTGCCTAAGTAATGGCCCAACGATGTGCATCCTCATTTTAAACGCTTCATTAGATTGTATATACTTTAGAGATCAACAACAGGACCTGCTAAGTAGGATATTAAGGCGAGCGTAACCGTGGGGTTAGCGTTATTTCGAGAAGCACATGAAGGGATTGAGTTAAAATCCATTATTTTATGAGTGTGCTTTTACTCAATAAGTTGAGGGTCATTGGGGTTCTTGCGAGCACGAGCTGGAGTGGCGAGCACTCAGCTGGCGTTAATTGAGCATTGCGCTCCCCGTCGTTCGACACGCTCATTTTTAGGACTTTATACACTTACAAATCGTTCAAACTGTTCTGGGGGGATGATTATCAACACCTGGATAGTGTGGCTTTGAAACGATTGATGTATCGCGTAGGCCGTTTGACGTGGAGGATGCTCGACACGGAGTAGGCCTCCCGTCGCTCGAATCATTAGATCAAATAAGAAAGCAAGCAAATAATAAAAACAAAGAATTAAATACTTACTGTTACATAGATGCATTTTTGGAAATGATTACAACACGCTTTCCGTCAAAGGAAAGCACTCCATGCCGCAGACGGGCCATTACAAAGAAACTGAAGTCTTCACGTAGAACCTTCTAAGGTTACATGCATTCCATGGCCTAGGGAGACGCTCGCCTTGCAAAGTCTCTAACAAGTAGGTGTTATTTGCTCGTACCTGAATGACTTTGAAGGGGCCTTCCCAATTGGGGTCCAACTTACCCATGTGTTTGGAGACTTCAACTTTTTTGAGGACCAAGTCCCCTAGCTGGAAAGTCCTTTCCTTAACACGTTTATTGTATTGGCGAGCAACGGTTGCTTTGTATTTGTGAATACGTGCCCAAGCAGCATTCCTCTTCTCATCCAACAAATCTAACTCGAGCGCCCGATTGGCCTCGTTGGCTACAGGCTCGAAATAGGCAACGCGTGCGGATTCTTGAGCAATTTCCGCAGGTATCATAGCCTCGGAGCCATAAACGAGGGAGTAAGGAGTTTCTCCTGTTACCGCTCGTGGGGTAGTACGGTACGCCCACAGGGCTCCTTGAAGTTCTTCAGCCCACTCTCCCTTCTTACTCTCGAGCATCGTCTTCAGATGCTGGAGTATGGTTCGATTGGTCACCTCCGCCTGACCGTTGGCTTGAGGGTGGCCTACGGAGGTGAATCGCTGTTCAATCCCTAGCTCATAGCACCAATCCCGTGTGTCGGCAGCGATGAACTGGGAGTCGTTGTCTGAGATAAGCACCCTCGGGATACCATACCTACAGATGATGTTTTTCCAGATGAAATCTCTCACAACCTTGAATGTTATCTTGGCGACCGCTTCGGCTTCCGCCCATTTAGTGAAGTAATCCAAAGCGAGTATTACGAATTTCATTTGTCCGGCCGCCATTGGGAGGGGTCCCACAATATCGATGCCCCACTGATCAAAAGGCCATGAAACATCGATGGGAATCATTTGAGCCGCTGGCAACTGGGGGTTGTTAGAATGAAACTGGCACTTAGGGCATTTCCTGGAGTAGCTAATGGCATCCTGTAGCACCGAGGGCCAGTAAAACCCACTCCTTAAGACTTTCTTTGCCAAGATCCGACCGCCAGAGTGGTTCCCGCAACTTCCATTGTGCACGTGTTCTAGAACTTCCTTGGCCTGCGAGGGTCTCAAGCATCTCAGCGGTGGGCCTTGGAAGGATCGCTTGAATAGTCGACCCTCGTCATCCAATGAGAAGCGAGGGGCTTTACTTATGACTTTCCGAGCCTCAACTTTGTCGCTTGGGCTGGTTCCATCTTGGAGAAATCTGATGATCTCATCGAGCCAACAAGGTTCGGAAGGATCGATCATATGCACCTGCTTCAAAGGTTCCCCTCTACTTATCAACGGTTCCTCTGTCCTAAGAAATGTAATAGCACGCTCGCTAAAACCATCCAGGGCGGATGCGAACTTTGACAGAGCGTCGGCCCGTTCGTTTTCTGCCCTCGGGATTTGCAAAAGGTGGAATTCCCTGAACTTAGCTATCACCTCCTTAGCGCTCGCCAGATACTGCACCATGGTGGCTTCTCGAGCCTCATAAGAACCATCAATCTGACTCGCGATCAACTGCGAATCAACATATGCAGTGACCCGAGTGGCGCCATTTCGGAGTGCAATCCTGAGCCCCTGGATGAGGGCCTCATACTCAGCTTCGTTGTTGGTGACTTGGAACGCCAGCTTGATCGCATAGTCAACTTCAGCTCCGAGAGGGTCTCTAAGGGTCACCCCGGCTCCCCCCCCCCCTTGTGAGGTCGAGGAGCCATCTGTGTGCAACAGCCATAAACCATCCTCTGTTGATGGCACGGTATCTAAGTTGAAACGTTCCACCAATAGGTCAGCCACGGCCTGAGCCTGTATCGCCGTGCGGGGCTCAAAAGCGATGTCGAACTGACTAAGTTCAATCGACCATTTAATTAATCTCCCTGAGACGTCCGGCTTCGCAAGCACTTGTCTGAGGGGCTGAACTGTAAGAACCACGATGGAATGCGCTTGAAAATAGGGTCTTAGCCTCCGAGAGGCATTTACGAGCGCAAATGCAAACTTCTCTATCTCCATATATCTTTTCTCCGCTCCTTGTAGAGTCTTGCTTAAATAATACACCGGCATATGCTTACGTTCACGAATGGCCACTAGGACAGCGCTCGTGGCCTCCAAGGAAACTGACAGATAGACAAATAAAGTCTCCCCCGGGTTAGGTTTGGTCAACAAAGGCGCGCTCGAAAGATACCGCTTCATGTCCTGCAGAGCCTTTTCGCAGTCCTCGTCCCAGGTAAAGTTGCGAGCGTTACGCAGAATTTTAAAGAAGGGTAGGTTCCTATCCGCTGAGCGAGAGATGAACCTATTTAACGAAATGATCTTACCCACACGCACTTGGACCTCTCTCAGACTGCGAGGGGAGGGTATGTCCAGGATTGCTTTAATCTTCTCTGGGTTTGCCTCTATGCCCCGTTGGCTGACCATATATCCCAAAAATTTGCCACCGAGTACACCAAATGTACATTTGGAAGGGTTCAATTTCATACCATAACGCCACAGGATATTGAACGCTCATTTGAGGTCTCCTAGATGAGAGTGCTGGCGTTTGCTTTTGACGATCATGTCATCCACATATACTTCCATGGACTTTCCGATCTCACACTCGAACATTCTGTTGATGAGGCGTTGATATGTCGCTCCTGCATTTTTGAGCCCAAAGGGCATGACCTTGAAGCAATAGACACCCATATGGACTACGAACGCAGTTTTGGGACGGTCCTCAAGAGCCATAAATATCTGATAATATCCTTGGAAAGCATCCATCATGCTCATAAGTTCACATCCGACGGTCGAATCTACCAACTGATCGATTTTAGGCAGAGGGTACGGATCTTTGGGACATGCCTTGTTAAGGTCCGTGAAGTCGTTGCACATACGCCACTTGTTGGCGCTCTTCGGAACGAGCACCACATTGCAAAGCCATTCGGGATATAGAATTTCTTCTATGTACTGAGCGTCAAGCAGTTTATTGACTTCTTCTTCTATGACATGCTTTCGGAATCCATGGACATCTCTCTTTTTCTGCTTTATAGGTTTGAAGGCTGGATCCACGTTCAGCCAGTGGACAATAACGCTCGGATCTATGCCGGTGAGGTCGGAAGCCTTCCAAGCAAAGACATCAATATTTTCTCGCAAGAATTCGATCATCTTAATCTGAGAGGGACCGTCGAGGCTGGATCCTATTTGCGTGGTCTTATCTGGATTCCCTGGCTCCAATTCGATGGTCAGGAAGCCCTCCGTGGGTTCCACTCGCACTTCAGGCCTCGGCTGCTCGAGCGCCCGTTTCTTACCTGTGACTTTTTCACTGGTATCTCCCGAGGGTATATGACCCTCGTCTTCCGAGGAAGAAGCCCCAACCTCTCCGAGGGGCGAGTTCCCAGCATCTCCGGGTCTGTCCGTGGCCTTCTTCTTATTCTTCTTTTTATAGAGCTTAGCCCTCTTGCGCTCGGGGCCATCCTCATCTAGTTTGGGGAAGTCAACCGATTTTTTGGTGGAGCCAACCTGGGTAGGTTGTTTGGGCCTATGGCTTCGAAGGGAGAGTATGTAGCATTCCCATGCTTCCTTAACATTGCATAGTACCTCTCCCGTACCCTCGGGGGTGGGAAACTTGACTTTCTGATGATAGGTGGATATGATTGCTTTGAAGTCAACGAGGGCTGGGCGCCCAATGATGATGTTGTAAGGTAGGTCCACTTCGACCACCACGTAGAGAACATTTAAAGTTTTTCGTTGTGGGGCGCGACCAAAGGAGGTGGCCAAGCGAATTTGTCCGCGAGGGACGATCTCGGAACCACCAAAGCCGATGAGGGCTGTTCTAAGAGGTTCGAGCGGGATGTTTGTGATGTTCATTTTCTGGAACGTGGAGTAAGGCAAAACATTTACGGAGCTTCCACTATCAATCAAGACCCTCTTTACAACATGATTGTGAACGTCTAAGCTAACCACCATGGGGCAGTCAGAGGTTTCACCGACCCCATGAGGTGTTACAATGTGCTCTAAGTCTTTCTCTGTAAAACCTACGCTCTCATCCTTCTCCGAGCGTGATGACTTATCAATAGAGAGCATTGGGCGGGGCTGAGAAGATCTTTGGTCATAACTCCGAATGTAGCGGCGACGGGAAGCGTTAGAGTCACCCCCCGAGGGTCCACCAGCAATCATGTGAATAACCGCGAAGGGCTGGTTTTCCACGTCCGATGCTTTTTCCTTTCCACGGTCACTGGTCTTGGTGTGACGGTGACGGGGGCTTCGAGAGCGCGAACGGCTTCTCCTACCTGCGTGCGCTCGTTCCGTGCAGTGTTCGTCGTACCTCTCTAACACCTTCACGAACTCCTTGAGGTGTCCCCCAGCGATCAACCTCTGAATCTCCCTTTCTAGCTGATGACATTCACTGGTGTCATGCCCTTTCTGCTTGTGGAAAGCGCAATACTTCCCCGAGCGCTTCTGAGCCTCCGTCTCTCTCAATTTTGGCGGCCTCTTGAACAACTTCTTATCCGCCATGGCATATACTTCGGCTATAGGGCGGTTGAGTGGGATGCGCTCGAACCTCGGAGGGGAAGAGGCATTCCTCCGAGCGGGTAGGGGGCTTCGACGGCGGCCCCTGGCTGAATCTCCACGGTCCTCAGGGGCTTTGCTGGGGCGAGGGGCGTTTGCCATTTTCTGATCCCTCGTGAGATACATATCTTCGAGGGTGAAAAACGAGTCTGCTATGTCCCTTATCTCCATCAATGAGCGGGGCTTTTTCTTGGCTACTTCTTCTACAAATGCCTTGCTGACATAATGCTTCATGTTAATAGCTCCGAAGAGAACGTGCCTCAAGAAATCCATTGAGGGCTTTTCTACCAGCAGGATTTCCTTGTTGAACCTTCCCATGAATGACCTGAGGGTCTCGTTCGGCCCCTGGACCAAGCTGTAGAGGGCCATGGCTGCAGGGGCTGGAGTCTTCAAAGAGTTGAAGTGACTGATGAATGCATCAGTTAGGTCATGGTATCCTCGGATTGAGTGCGGAGGAAGCTTTTTGTACCAATCTTGGGCCATCCCCATGAGGGAGGTCACAAACACCTTGGCCCAGTAGTTGAGGGGGTGATCGTATAGATGCATCAAGTGCACAAAATGATCCAGATGCTCGGCTGGATCTGTGGTTCCGTCGTACCTGGTGACGGACGTGGGGATTTTTCCCTTTCCCGCACGAGTCATTAACACCTCCTCGATGAGGGGGGAATCGCCCGTCGCGATCCGGTAATCCCTGTCCTCCGGGTCTTCTGGGCTGGCTTCCCTTCGTCAGCGAGAGATGGGGCTACGTGGTCTGCGAGCGTCTCTGGCCCTGGACCTCTCGCCCCCATCACGGGAGACGTGAGACCGTGCTCGAGAGAGCTGCTCCACCACGTTCTGGAGCCCCTTAATCTGGTCCTGCACTGCTGCAAGCTGAGGGTCACTGACATTTCTGCGGTTTGCCCTTCCCGTGGCCCTCGATTGGATCTCGTCGTTATCTCTGGTCCCCTCGTTACGAGGAGCCCTTTCATCTCTTACTGGTGGTGGATCTTGCTGGATCCTCGGCGGGGCCTCATTTTCTTGATTCGACGGTGGAGGAGGTTGCTGGGCCCTCAACGCGTTTTGGGCCATCGTCAAGGGGTGCGCAGGGAATCCTCCCAGAGGTGGGGCCATCCGAGCGCCAGCGTGCGATGGAAAATACGCCGCCATAAAATGCTCCCAAGCATTCTGGACCGCCTGGCCCTCACATTGCGCATACAGCGCCTGAAGTTGCTGGGTGGTGATTTGGGGCATCTCCACCCCTTGTATCTCTCTCGGTAATGACAGGGGGAGATTTAGAGTCCCCACTTGATACGGTTGGATCATTGGTATCATCCCGGGCATCATTCCGGGTTGTATGAAAGGGTATCCCGGTGGAGGCATGGCCATGGGATACATACCTGAATAAGGGTAGGAAGCATTGGCGGTGTGAGTTGTAGGTGGAACAACGGAACTGGGCCCTCCCGTGGCGTTTCCTCCCGGTGGGAGAGCTGCAGCCTCCGTGTCTGGATTCTCGCCTCCGTTCCTTGCAACTGGTGTGTTCGCACCTCCGGCGGGGATATTGTTCTCGTTATTCCCTTCGTTGACTGGGGGAAGAGCGCCCTTGTCCCCCACAGCTCCAGACCGGGTTGCAGTAACCATTTTCAGAGTCCGAAAAGGTGTTATATCTCAACTAGCTTTCAGAGGAAGAATCTGGCGATGACAGTTGCGGTAGTGATGGATTTCCCACAGACGGCGCCAAAAATGATGGTGCTGGAAATCGGGTTTCCAAAAATGCAACAAGACTTTTTAATATTTGTATGGAAAGGGAAGGACCATCACAGGCGTGAGGGCCTCAGGATCTGGGTTTCCTCTTAAGCGTGGGTTCTTCCAGCTAGGATAACACCAAAGATGCAAGTTGCAGTGATGATACTATTGTGGAGAAAATTGTGAGAAGCTTGAGAAGATCCGTGGAAATACCCAGAACAATATGTATGATTTGTATGCAGATGATGACTTTGGGGAGAACGCATGGGTTCCCCCCTATTTATATGTTAGGGATGGGGGTAAATGGGTAAATTGACCGTGTGGTCCCAAACCTATGTTGCCCTAACACGTGGCAGCCTGTGAGGGTGTGAAAATGACGTTTCTGAAAAGGAGGCGGCGTGTCAGGTACAAGGTGCGCACCACCTTTGTGTCAGAGGTTGTTGGCGAGGGTCGCGTGAGAGGAAGGCCTGAAATCCTCTTGTGAAGGTTACGATCCGTCGCATGAGGAGCAGGATCATTCACGAGCGCTGGTGACGCTCGAAGAATGTACGGATGGGCTCCCCACGGTAGATGACCCTTGAGCGCCAAAATCCCGAGCATCATGAATGGGTCCCCCGTGTGGGTGCTTCCCTGAGGAGGGTAACCCTGGGGGCCGAGATGCGAGCGCCAAGCCTGTCGGCTCCGGCCCTTTACCCGAATAGTTGTCCGAGGCTCCATGGTCTGTATTAGTTGGCAAATGTGTGGGCTGGGAAGGCCCACGAGCCCATCAATGCGAGCGTCTTGGCCCTCAGTCAACGAAGTGTTGACACGTGGACGGCTCTGATTCGAGTGTGATTTTAGGTCTCATCAATCACCATGTATATCACCAACACATTGTTGAACACTTGAACTTAGGTAGTTAGGTGTATGCTCATGTAGGTATAAATGTATTATTTGATTAAGTCTTCTGGTAGATCCACCATGGAGGTCCTATATCGATACTTTTGTAAAAATAGTGTGAAAATGAATACATATTTCAAAAAGGGTGTACTTTTGAAACACTTTGTAAAAATGGTGTTATACGCTATTGGCATGAGCGGAACTCCAAAAACCATGACAAAGTTGATATTTTCTTACAAATCAATACAATAACTTTTGAATATTATATTTTCAACCACAATACTTTTCATGTCTTTAAAATATAATGAATATATAATAAAAACATATGAAGAATATAATTATCATAAAATTTTATATTTAGAAGCAAGAAATAATAAACATTGGTTTACTATGAGATACCATAAATATTGGGTAGAATATTATCAAAAATTGATACAAAAAACTACTTCACTGCTAAAACGATTTGAAAAATAAATGGATCAATTTCAGAAACAATTGAAACGTCAAGAAATACGATTAATACGTGGATTAATTAAACAAAAAATAGATATATTAAATAAAACGACTAATCCAGCAGACTATGAAATGCAAGAAAAAATTCTTCAAAGCATGAAACGGAGTGAAGAAAATCTTATAAAAAATAGAACATACATTCCCACTACTATTTCTAGACTAGAAGAATATATTCAATTCTTAAAACAATCAGATATAGGAATAATAGAACTCAAGGAAGAAAATACCAAAATAATAAAATGGTGTCAAGAAAAAATAACTAAATTAAATGTACTTTCATCAGCATGAATTTTACACAAGAATTACAAAATTTTGTAGAAACATTAAACAAACAAGTACAATCTTTAAATAATATAGTAAACACATTATCTGAACAACTCAAAAATACTAACGAAAAGATGTCTCAACTTGAAAATGCTATTACAAACATCAATAATAATCAAGAAATAGAATCATATTATAAAATTGATCAAAATATTTTCTCTTGTCATCAGGAGGGGGGAGAATATCCACATTTATTTCACACTACTACAAACCCACAATTAAACACCATTATAGATATGTTACAATAAATTCTTTTAGATAAAAAACAAGATGTTATAAATGAAATAGATAATACGTAAGAAATTTTAAATAAACTTCTACGAGAACTTAGAGGAAAACAAGAAGAAAACCAAATTGGTACATCTGAAGAAAAACAAATAATACTCCCTATGTCAAACTGTCAAGAATTATTAAAACATCTCAAAGAAGTGATTATACGAAAAGAATATTCTAGACATATAACTATTGCTGATCTTGTAATATATTTTGGAAACAAAAATCTCAAACCTTTTCAAATAGAAGCCCCACGTTTATAATGGAATCTTTTGAATTAGAAGAAAAAATTGCAGAATTAAGCAATTTATTAGAATCATTAAAAATAGTTGATGAAGAAAATAAACAAAATCATACATTAGAAACTATAAAACCAGAAGTAGAAAACGAAGAAATAATATATAGATATGAGTCATCAGAAGATGATGTGTTAGGAATGGAGCACGGTTTAAAACAAGAAAATGAGAAGAAAGATATTCCAGAAGCAAGTCATAAGAATAAGGAAGAAGAATTTGAATACTATCAAGAAGATAAATATACTAATCCTCTTAAAAATTCAAGTATACAATATAATTTTAAAAGATGATATATTCCACATAAAAAAGGAAGATGATCTAAAATACCTGAACAATATATACTTACAAAGGGAATATTAGATATAGACTGTGTTACAAACAAATCAACACTTATTACTGAATGGGCACATAAATTAGGACTAATTATGGAAATTGAAGATAGATTAAGACAAGGAAATTTTAAAACAATATTTAATTTTGTACAATATAAAACAGTAGGAAACGTAACACACTTCTTATCTTCATTATCAGAAGAACAAAAAACACTCTTAAAAGGAAAAGACTCTGTAGATACTTTTTGAACATAGTTGATAAATATACTCAGAATTTGTTGGAGTACCTATACAAAATACAGGATTTTTCGTAACTAAAAGAGATCAAGATAGAGCAGCATACCATTTAGCCAATACACAAATATTAGACATGTGTGCTATAGAACACTTTAACTGTGAATACAATATGTATTACTATGGTTTAGACAGAGAAAACAAAGAAAAATATCTATCATTATACTTCAATAAATTACCTTATCCAGTAGGACAGATAGTATATGCAGAATTTAAGAAACAAGTAAATGAAGGGTTTGTTTCGGAAGCATTAGGAGGAGCACAAATTGTAGTAGAACAATTTATAGGAGACAAATGTTATGAAAGAGAATTACACAATGCTGTTAAAAACAAAGTCACGATATGTTGTGAAGGAAATCCTTTAGTACCTCAACAATATGGATAAAGCCCATACATAGTTCGACCAAACAAAAAAAAAAGAAATATAGGAGAAAAGAGAAAAGATACAGATGGAGAAAGAAATCTAAAAGATGGATCGATAACAATAGACATAAATTTCAAAAAAGAAGAAAACGTTTCTTTAAAAAGAACGAATATAAACCAAAACAAAAATATTGTCCAGAAGGAAAGAAAAAATGCCAATGCTGGCTTTGTCACGAAGAAGGACATTACGCAAGAGAATGCCCTAAACAACAAAAACAATCTGGAAAAAGATTACATATACTTCAAGTAGCTCAAACATACAATCTAGAACCTATAGAAGAAGACTATTCTGATTTGGAAAACATATATGAAATGGAAACAGATACAGAATCAGAAAATGAATATAGTTCTGATGATTTTTAAATGAAAAACTCTAACGCTACATTCATAGAAGTAAAAATAAAAAATAAAACTATTAAAGCATTTATAGATACAGGAGCAAGTTTATGTTTTGCTTCACAAGCTCTTGAGATATTCAAACGGAAAAAAACTTAAACAACCATTAAAAATAATGATAGCAGATGCGAGTCATTATTATATATGGTATGCTACATACTTAGAAAAAGTTTGGATACAGGGATATTGTTTTACTATACCGTCCATATATAGGCATGAAACAGGATTACCATTCATCCTAGGAAATAACTTTTTAAAACTATACAGACCTTTTTGTCAAGTTTTAAAATACATCACTTTAAAATCACCTGTTATTGAAAAACTATCTCAAAAGAGTAAAACAGTTGAAATGCCTATAGCAAAGATTGAAGACAGAAGTAATCTTATAGACAAAATAGATTATCTAATCAATCATGAATTAATATATTTTATAAAAACAAATCTTGAAAAAGAAATAGAAGAGATTTTAGATTCTGTCACTAGTGAAGATCCTCTAGATAAAGATAAGAATAATAATTATATGATAGTTGAAATCAAATTTAAAAATCCTTTAGACGAAGTAAATGTCAAAAATAATATACCTTATTCTAAAAAAAATATTGATGAATTTAAAGAAGAATGTAAACAACTTTCGGAAAAATGATTAATTTCTGAAAGCAAAAGTCCACATGCAGCACCTCTTTTTTATGTAGAAAACAAAAATGAAATAAAATGAGGAAAACGACGAATGGTCATAAATTATAAACAATTAAATGAAAAAATTGTAGGAGATGCATATAAATTGCCTAGAATTGCTTATATCAAAGATAGGTTAAAAGGTAAAACATGGTTTAGTACATTAGACGCTAAATCAGGATACTGGCAATTACGATTGCATGAAAATGCAAAACCTCTAACAGCTTTTACATGTCCTCCACAAAAACACTACCAATGGAATGTTTTATCATTTTGTTTGAAACAAGCACCTGGAATATACCAAAGATTTATGGATAAAAACCTTGAAGGTTTGGAAAACATTTGCCTTGCTTACATTGATGATATTATCATCTTTAGTAATCAAGATAAAGAAGATCATTTGAAAAAACTAAGAATAGTTCTGAAACGATGTAAAGACAAAGGATTAATTCTTTCCAAAAGAAAGCAGTTTTATGTAAACAAAAAATTGATTTTCTTGGAAATACTTTTGATTCACAAGGAAATATAGTTCTTCAAGACAATATTTTTAAAAAATTAAACGATTTCCCAGATCAAATTACTGATCGAAAACAATCACAAAGATTTCTTGGATGTTTGAATTACATTTCTGATCAAGGATTCATAAAGAACCTTGCTAAAGAAATAACACAATTACAAAAGAAAGTTTCTGAAAAAATACAATAGAATTGGCAAATTGCTGATTCGATACAAGTACAGAAAATAAAACAGTATTGTGAAATATTGTCTGTTTTATACAATTCAAAGGAAAATGATTTTATTATCATTGAGACAGATGCTTTAAATGATACATGGTCTGGTTGCATGCTTGCTATACCAGCCGAAAAAATGAATACAAACGACCTTGAAGGTCATATGAATACAAGAACCAAAAAGGTTCGCAAAATTACACAACTCTGTAAATACGTATCTGGGACATTTACAGAAACTCAGAAAAATTATACAGTTCATGAAAAAGAAACACTTGCATATCTAAAGATACTACGAAAGTGGAAACTCGAGCTTCTACCTCGAGAATTCGAACTTCGAACAGACTCAAAATATTTAACAAACTTTTACAGGTATACACTTCGAGATAACTACAATCAAGGAAGATTGATACGTTGGCAGCTCGAGATAAGAAGATACCAGTTTCACATCATATACATAAAATCCGAGGAAAACGCTCTAGCAGACATTCTTACACGAGAATGGAGGCCGCAATAGCCTTGATGAAACAAAATATTGAAATAGTTGATCATGCGATACAACAATTCACGAAAGCTAAAGAATTGGAGATACAAAGATTCACAGAATCCAAAATGACAAAGCGTCAAGAGCTTCTTGTCGCATTACACGCTGTCCAACAAGCAGCAGGACTTCCACCACCAGAGTTACCAGAAAGCGTGGTGGATCCATCATCATCAAAAACATTCACAAAATCAAAAACATTTCCACAAACAGTAGCAGAGGGGAATACTTCATCACCAGCAGCTACACAAGACAGTGAAGATGAAAGAAAACAAATTATACAATGGCATGTTATATTCAATGGAACAAGTCGAGGTATATATGATCAATGGTCAAAAGCCAATGTTCATAGACGAGGAAACTCAGCCACATCATACAAAACATACAACAGTCTTACAGAAGCTAAACAAGCCTTTGAAGAAACAAAAACTTATAAAAATTCTCTTCAAACCAACCCCATACTCCAAGCCCAAAACAGTTTTAAAGAGAGAATGAGAGTCCTTGAAAATATACCCACGGTAAATCCAATTGACCCTGTTCAAACACCAGCCCAGAAAGAAGCCCAAATACAACCCTCAAAAGAAAAATTTGACAGTCTTCTGAAATCCATTTTTAAATACAACCCAGAGACAGACAAAAACAATCTTTTATGGTACCCAGTAAACAGAAACGGCCCAAAAGTCATCATATTTGGAGATGCAGACCTGATATACCAATTCTTCATACAACGATTTGTACTAATTGCCATCCTGGAACACGGTGATGTGGGCATTTCCTTTGCAAATCCTTGTATCTTTCCCATCCTTCGTACAACGTTTCCCCATCATAGAGCCTGAAGCTCGTTATTTTGTCTCTATACCTCATGGTCTTGCTAGGAGGGTAGAACTTGGCTAAAAAGGCCTTAGAGAGGTATGCCCATGTCTGAAGTGTCTCATTTGACAAAGTCGAAATCCATGCCCTGGCTTTATCCCTTAAGAAGAAGGGAAAAAGCCTAACTCTGATCGCGTCATCTGAAGCATTATGGATCTTAAAAGTTGAGCAAACATCCAAAAAGTAGGACAAATGTGATGCGGGGTCTTCATGTCCTAAGCCCCCAAACGGATTCTGTTGTAAGAGGTTGATGAACCCAGTTTTGATCTCAAAGTTGTTCGCCTCCACGGTGGGGCGAACCAGGTTGTTCTGGATTAGGCCTATGTTAGGAATGGCATAATCCTGAAGTGTGGTTGGTGGATCGTTATTGGGTTGAGCCATTGGAATTGGGTCTACTTCCTACTTCTTTTCCTTTCTTCGCCTCGTTCGATTCGCCCGATAAGTCCTCTCAATTTCAGGGTCGTAAGGCAAAGGTTCTAAGCCTTGCGATTGTCGCATACACTAGCTACTTGCAATTGGGAAAAACCCATGGTCAAATTCAACGCACTTCAAAAAGAAATCAAGCAGAAAGGGTGGTCTAAAACACCAGAAAAAGTCAATAAAGTAATATTGATTTAAACGCCTTCCCTGGCAATGGCGCCAAAAACTTGATAGACAAATATTGAACCCAAGTGTAAGTTCTAAATTCGATTGCAACACTTAAGGTATCGTATCCACAGGGAAGGGAAATCAACAACCACTTCTATGACTACTTCTAATCTAGAGACCGAACAAAGATTGACAGAGTTGTACTATACTACTATGACAAAAATTAAATAAAGTAATAAGTAATGAATTACACGAGCTAATGAATAAAAATCGAGAATAAACCACTTAACTAACGCAGGTCGGGGAGTAAATCATATGTCCTTCGGTGATCAAATCAATACTCAAGTACGGATGTATGATTCTTTAACCTAATCACAAATTTAAACCTAGCTTCTCTCAAAGACTAGATGTCTAATTAATCAAGCCAAGTGTTGTTCTCACAATCACTTAGTAACCTGATTAATCGATTCACACAAGATTAGTGTATTTAAAACCTAGCGGCTTGGCATGGAATTCTAAATACGCGTTGTAGAAATTAGAGTTAAATTTCTTTAAGCCAAAAAAGTCTTAGTTAAAGAAAACAATCTCGATTATCCTCAATCTCTCGATTATCGGATAATTTACAATATGTTAATGGATGGCCAGTCCACACACATTCTGTTCAAATCCGTTTTCCTAATAAAGAATCATACAATTTAACTCAAGCATTAATTCAAACACCTTAGATGCATAATCCATACCCCCAACCCTAGGGGATTAGTTCCTCATAATAGACTCAAAACTCATTAAAATCAAAGGAATTGCATTCAAAACATTCATGTCTAACATAATCATCAAAACGGAATTAATACTTCTGAAATTCTAACCTAATTATCAAAACTAATCTAAAGCAATAAAACTAACGATGCTAGAAATTAAAAACCAAAGATTGAGGAATTAGTTTGATCGAAAAGCAATAAATAAAACCAAATTGATAAAGTCTGGTGATTGAATTGAAGCTTCAACTCTAGGTCTTCGTGTTTCCTCAGCCCTAAACGTCCTCTTGACTTCTGGGAAGGTATCCGTCCAAAAAGCTCTCAAAATCCGCCTCAAAATCGTGCTTAAATAGAACTCCTAACCAGCTCCGCATCGTGACACGGGCATGCAGTGCCCATGCACAAAAATGTGACACGCCCGTGTCATATATAAAAAACGTACTCGCGCTTTCTTCTTGACACGGGGGTGTCAAAGATTGTTCTTCTGAATGACACGGGGGTGCAAGACTATCCGGGCCTCTCTGTACCGTGACACGGGGGTGTCTCAAATTGCTCTATGTTGGTGACACGGGCGTGTCACCTCCTGAAATCCGTGGATCACTTCTGTACTGAGACACGGGGGTGTCTCAGTTTACTCTTCCAAGGGGGCACGGGCGTGTCCCCTAGAATTTCTCGTTTTTCGCCCGTTTTTCGCATGGTTTTGCTTCTACTTCGTTTCTTCAACTCCAAGGTGAAATGTACCTAAAAGGGAGCATAAATCGCATTATAAACTCTTAAAACGACTTGAATTTAACTCAAATTGCCCTACAAATCCATGCAAAAACCCGATACATCAAGCGTCAGAAATTGGTTGTTTGGATAACAACTACAAAGGCATAACAAGTCAAGACAAGTCAGTGAAACTATTCTAGAGGTTAGAGCAGTTAGTTCCTAGAATCTAACCGTCGAGCGCCATGATTTCGGCTGGAGGGTTGCTTATCATGCTTGGGGGGCAAGATAGGCCATAGCGGAATAATACTCCTGCGTTCTTCATCAAGACTTCCGCCTTAATCCATTTCTTCTCATTCCTCATCTCGAGGGCTAACCCCTTTGCCCAATCATCGAAAGCTTTGTTCTTTGTCCTTTCCCTGATCAGTGGCCCCTCGCCATGTATAAACCACTCTCGGTGCCCCATTCTGGCAGCCGTGTGGAGAGGAGTGTCGATGAATTTTTCCTTGTCGATTTCATCAAGGATTTTGCGATGGAGACGGAGTGAGCGGTACAAGAGGCTGATATTTCCGGTGTTAGAAGCCTCATCAAGAAGTTTCTTGGCATCTTCTTTGTTCTTGGAATTGGTGGTATCATCACTCATTTTGGGGACTGGTTAATCTTGAAAATTGGAGATTGATGTGGTATATATGGTAGGGTGAGATTGGTACGAGCTGTGTAAGTACTGATTCATATATTTATATTTGTGGAAGGGGGTGATTGCTAATTGATGAGCATGTGTATCACTAATGTACGTACTTTACTTTTATTTTATTTTATTTTTTTCCTTTCATGCATGCTTTACGGTTCTTGGATAATTGGTACTTTAATTAGATTTTTTGGGGGGTAAAAAGGGTGCTTTAATTAGAAGATAATCTATAACTTGATATTCTTTAGGGAGACCTTACCTTTCATTTTGAACGGATTAATATTGTCATTAATTTTTTATATTTTGTTTTATTTGTATGAAATTATGAATTGAATTAGATTAACCAAATTGAGCAAGTAGTTATTTGTTGCTAACTTTATACTCAAATATTTAGGCTTTCGTCGGACTTGTGTTTCATCTCTAGTTTTACTTATATACATGCGTCACGTGTATAAATAATAAGTGTAGATTCTAGATTAAGAGAGGGAAGTAATTTTTTTTTGTTTTTTTTTTTTTTTGGGGGGGAGGGTTAGAGCAGAGGACCCCCCCTCTTATCATAAAACAACGAGATCCAAGTGTACAAGCCATGAACCATAATCCAAACATCAGAGAGACTATTACATATAAAGCGCCATAGAGGGATATCACCCGAGTAGTTGTTAAAGGCGATATTAAAAGTCTGGTCCCTATTATACACCGCATGCATCGGAGCAACGAGATCCAAGTGTTTAGAGATAACCTTGAAACCAGATTTCCATTACAAGTCAAATTTTTTATTTTATTTATTTTTTAAATCTCAAATTTTACCGAATTGTTGGCACAGTTAAAAACTTACGTTTCTAATAAATGAGAGTATATGATGAATTGGAATGAGAGTGCACGATCTATATCAAAATAATACCTTACTTCCCCATTTCAGAAAGAAAACGGAAAAGGAAAATTGTGACATTTGCTTCCCCTTGGGGCACCGAATATTATAATCTTTAATTCCGAACGTGTAATGCATGGGAATATATACAAGTAGATCAGAAAATACATGACATTTACTTTTTTGAACAGTCTTATAATTAGTTGAAACAAATAGATCAAATAATCTGATATGTATTAAGGAAAATAATTTTTACAATATGTACTATTAGTCTATTACCCTATTAAACAAACCAATTTTAACTGTTTAGTATAGGTAATTAATTGTTCGAATCTAATCGGAGATAGTTGGATAACCACCAACAATCATTTAAAAAAAAATGAACTACTTCATTTTCGTCACTGGCGGAGGCACACTCAAATGAGGGGGATATAATATATATATATATATATATATATATATATATATATATATATATATATATATTTGTGTTATTGTGTATGTAATTTTTTTGAGTTTTTTATTATTGATCCCCCTCATAAAAATTAAAATTAATACTAGTGAGGGTCAATATAATAAATTACTAATAATTGGGATAAAAAATAATATATATATATATATATATATATATATATATATATATATATATATATATATATATATATAAGCCCAAATACTAATAGCCAAAGAAAAATACACAACCAATAGACTAATGGGCCAAAAAAAAAAAAAATCCACAAGGAGCTAAGTATAACTGTATAAGTATATATATATATATATATATATATATCCCAACGACTAATGGCCCAAAGCAAAATATATAATCAATAGATTAATGGCCCAAATTTGTAAGTGTTTTAAATAAAAAGTTGAATTTCACTTGTTATTTTTTCTTTAATATTATGCTTTGATCGACCCCGCTGAATAAAATCTATGGCTCCGCCACTGATTTTCGTGAATATAGTCTATACCATTGTACCATTACTTTTATCGACGTGAGTTTACTTCACATCTTAAAATAGCATAAAAATCCTCCTTCCACTGCAATTCATACCTGAATTCCCTTTTTGTGTAATAAACTAAAGTTAATTATTCATATTCCTTGTCCTAAATAGGATAAATGGAATAAGCTTTACTAGCTAAAGTCTTGTGAGTAGGATTTTCTCCTACGTACGAACTACGCACTTCTCTTTATATTTGTTTGAGTTGTTTTTAAGTTATGCCCGACTCGGACCATACATGGAAAGTTCTTGATTATTAATCAAAATTTAAAAGCAATAAAGAAATTAGTTCTTGAAAGTGAAAGCTAATTAGTGTTAGGAAAGCTAGAAATTAGGGATTTTATTGTATATGGTATAGTTGACTTCCCTTATTTAACATATACCTTGTACAGTATTTATGTTGTATTCTTTGTACGGTGTAGAGCAGATTTACAGAATAATCAATACAATAATTTCCTCCCAAATCATGTCTTCTCTAAAGCTTAACATGGTATCAGAGCAGGCGATGATCCATTAACGGATCCAACCCTTGCTCATCACGTACCGTTACCTCTCCTAGCCATGGACAGTAGCAGCAATACACCCAATTCCGGCAAGGAATCGCAGCAGCCCGTCGATTCCTTGGCCACACAGCTAGCCAGCATCATGGAAACCAAATTCCAAACTCTACAATGCCAAACAGATACTAATCAATTCCAAATACCACAAGCAGTAAACATAAACACCAAGTTTCGCAAGCCTGTAGGTACTCTTTGCCAGACACCCCTTATTGAGCCACGTGTCTAGGGCAACACTCATCCGTACTTGATCACCTTGGAATTACCAAAAGGGTCATTACCCTCAACTATAAATATCCAAAATCATCCTTCACCGTGGGTAAGCTTCCATACTTGAGCTCTCTTTTGCTTTCTCTCCCACATTCACTTGACCCGTTTCACTGACTTGAACGTTGGAGAGCCAAACTGGGTGTCACCCCCCATTTTCCCAACTTGGCCTTCTCACGCTTTACTTATGTTTTTGCCTAGCAGGTAGATCCTATGCCGTCCGGTCTCCGGAGTTGTTACGTCTTGGATTCTCTATTTTTACAAATTCTAAGTGTTGGAGTGTGACACCTTGGATCAGACCCCATTGCTACCCTTTTAAACTAAACAATTTTAACTATTTCGTATAGGTAATTACGTGTTAGAATCTAATTGGAGATAGTTGGGTAACCACCAACAATCCATTTTTTTAAAAAATAGAACTATTTCATTTTCGTGAATATAGTCTATACCATCGTACCATTACTTTTATCAAAGTGAGTTTACTTCACATCTTTGAATAGCATATAAATCCTCCTTCCACTGCAATTCATACCAGAATCCCCTTTTGTGTAATAAACTAAAGTTAATTATCCATATTCCTTGTTTTAAATAGAAGAAATGGAATTAAGCTTTACTAGCTAAAGTCTCATGAGAAGGATTTTCTCCTACGTACTAGGCACTTCTCTTTATATTTGTTTGAGTTGTTTATAAGTTATATCAGACTCGGAATTTTTATGGAAAGTTCTTGATTGTTAATCAAAATTTAAAAGCAATAGAGAAATTAGTTCTTGAAAGTGAAAGCTAATTACATTTGTGTTGTGCATGATCCTCACGAGATAACTGTGTGTGGGAACTAAGGAATACCGAATAGGTTATTCGAGTCGGGTCGGGTTATTCGGATGGACCGGTTCTACCAACACATTGTTGAACACTTGAGCTTGGGTAGTAGGTGTACGCTCATGTAGGTATAAATGTATTATATATTTAATAGTCTTCTGGTCGATCCACCAAAGAGTAAAAAGCTGAATCACGAAAATTTTATATGAAATTTATAAACCTAATATTGGTCGCAGTTAGATTGCATTTTTAGCATATACAAGTGTCTTTTGAAGCAAACTGAAAATTAGTTGATCTTAAGATTGAGAGCTGCATTCATCACGCTTTTATAAAAGCATATTTATATACATCAAAGTATAGAAATTCAACTGAAGCTACAACGATCAGCACACAAGATGTTCTTATTCCAATACTGCACATACCATGGAGCTGATCTGTCAGTCCACCATTACCCCAAACCTCTACTTTGAAATGAAGCGATTTCGTTCTCAATTACAGCAAAGTAAAATGCTTCGTTAATTTTGTGTCCACCGCAAAACACGACGCCATGACACTACACCGCCACACACAAGATGGTCTTATCGAATCTTGTACGCCTGATCCAATTTGTTATGTATGATCTTATTTTTTCTAGTTTGAGTTTTACTTGATTTTTTTAATGTTTTTTTTTCTTTTAACAAAAAGGAACTTGGATGTTATTTAGAAAAGAGAACTCGACCTATGTAGTACACTTCTTTTTTTTTTTAACACACATCGGGGGTTTGAACTCGGGACCTTACCTTCAAGAATGAACTCATTGCTAATTACACCAGTAATGAATTCATCACTTTGCCTTCGTTGACTTATTATAATAATTATTATTTTTTTGACGAGGTGAGTTGTTGGGCCCAAATGTACTTGGGTCAGATGGAAAACCATCAATACTTATCGGATAGAAAGTGCAATTCTTCCTTCTTATGTAATTGATATTTGATTTAATTCTGAAACGAAGATCATCTATACTATATATTAAATAAGAGAGATAAAGGTGGTTTTTCAGATGTGGTCTTTAATTCTTTTTATTTAATTAATTTTTTTTCCCATCAATGTTCTTAAGTCTCAATTGCACTCTTCTTTCACCTCACTTTTATTCTCTTCTTTTATGTTCTTTTTTATTCTTTTCTCATATTTTTTAATTTATAGTTTAACTATTTCCTTAATATATAATTATTAAATTCATATGAAGATAAATAATAATTTTATATATCTAAATAAATATTACTATTTCTTTATACTCACATTGACTGTGTCGAATTACTAGTCATTAATTAATCATTCGATCACATCTAAGGTTCGATCTAATTAAAATGCCAAACATCATTTTCGTCACTACCTCACCATACAAAAATTATATTAGCAATAGAACATTTCAAAAATACCAGCTATATGTGTAGCCCTACATATCTTCATATAAATAATCAACATGATAGTTGGAGTCCATTCCAATTTGGAAACACAAGTAATATAAAATTATAGAGTCGAATCCTCAACAAACATCATATTAATTACTTGAAAGAAAAGAAAAAGAAAAAGAAAAAACACATAGTGCAAGCTCTACATATGTAACTGGCCACACTTATTCTGGTAATTAAATTTCGTAAACAATCATAACTACTAAACATATAATTAACTTGTTTCAAAAAAAAAAAAACATATAATTAACTAGGGCATTTTATTAATTCAAGGAGCCAACAGTTAATCTGTGCTGCTTCCTGAGGAAGGACATAAGCGACCGCCTTTTATCCTTAGGTTCGCAGCTCATCATGTCACATGAGTTCGTCGCCTGCAAGATAAAGTTGGGCATCCACCACTCTTTCCACATGATTCCTCTCAGCAGAAAATACCAAAATTTCACCACGACCGCGAGCGCGAGCAGAGACCATGAGAAATAGAAAATTATGCATGCGGCCCGGCTATCTCCGGACACGAAACTCATCGCGATCAGACAGCTGTATGACACTGCGAGCAAACTCAGTAGCAGAGGCGCCGTGTACGGCTTTCCAGGGAGGACGAATATGATCACCACGATGGCCAGCGTGAACGCCACCGTGTTTATCGGCATGAACCTCACGTAGTGAGCGTTGTCCATCACCATTTTCCCCACCGCCGGTTTCGGTTTGACGACGGAGGAGGCGCTGGATTTTGGTTGGACGGAGGAGGCGAGGTGGATGGTGTTGGTGTCGGCGCTGGCCTGGTAGAAGCCCCCCGGCGGTTGGAGCATGGCGGTGTAAGTGGCGGCGGCGATGAGGGCAGCCACCACTAAAATGACGTTGCGCATTTCAACGTCGAGGTCATTCACCGCTGAGGTATAGTATTTGATGGCCATTTCCCAGCATGACATGTCCGACTGTAGAAAGTCGGCGTAGGAGAAACGTCGTCGCACCAACTGGGTTGATGTCTTGGCTTTTTTACTCTTCAAGAGTTTGATGGTTTTTGGGTCCCCAACCTGATGGGCGATGTCCAGAGGGGTTTCGAACTTGTTGTTCCTTTTGTTCAATTTGCCTATCTGAACCAGAATTTCTACTGCCTGCATATATGCCACACACACATATATATATATATATATATACTTTATTTGAGAAACTTAGAGATAAGTCCTTAATTGTATGTCAATAAGCTTTAGAATGTTCTTTTTCTAAGATAATGATCCGAGTTTTAAATCTCTCTAACTATATATGCGTACAAAAAACAAAAGAAGTCCCTAATTGGGTAATTGTATCATGCGTAGGGTGTTTATAGCAAATGTAATACAATACGAGTAAGTGGTAAAGTTTATACTATATTAGTTAATCAGAATTTTTTTATTCGAATTTTGAGAATGCAATTATTAATAGAGATAATTTTATACATTTTTTTTAACACACGCACAGTTTATGCTATATTAGTTAATTAGAATTTTTTTTATTCGAATTTTGAGAATGCTATTATTAATAGAGATAATTTTATATAAATATTTTTTTTTAACACACACACCCCAAGTGAGGGGTTTGAAACCGGAACATTGCCTTCGAGAAACAGCCTCGAACCACTTGGACCAATCCTTATTGACAGAGATAATTTTATGCTTAAATAGTTTGACCCAACTCGAACTAAATTTGAACTTAAATGTTCGCTTGTAATTCAGGTCAATTAAATGCGCGGACGTCCTATTTCATTTCTTAAAAATACACTCCGCCATCTATTTTCGCTATTTTCGCCTATAAGATTTCAAATCCGTCAACTTCCGACAATTTTTGTTTTTCAAAAGTGAAACCCGGATTGGGGATTTAATATTCTTTTTTGAATGACTAAAGTGACTCGAGGAAATATTTTGTAATAAAAGTGAAAACTGAGATCATTTTTCGTTGAACATGATGTCACTGACTAAATTTTTAATTATTCTAAGCCAATAAGGTTTATAATGGTCAAGGGCTCAAGTCTATTAAAGTTTAAAAGGAAAATTTTAGTCAAAATTAACTCGACAGAACCTAAACCATTATAATGATAAGTGTGATATTTATTTTTAAAATTTTTTATTAATGATTACTCGATAAATATAAAATATTCGTTCATTTATTATACTAAGTTTGATCGAATCAAATTCAAATTAAAATTACTCAAAATTTAGGCTCTAATCAATGAGGTACTGACTTGTAATCACCACAAAATCACAATGGATCTCAATTAAGTTTAACTTTCATATATTAATCATGTTGACGGATTAATATTTCACAACTAGCTAGCTAGCTAGCTGGCTCATTTAGACACATGTTAAGTGTTTGTGATATATATTTCAAAACACGAATTTTGGGATGAATTATAGCTAGTATTCCCCACTAAAATTGAAATTAGTGTAGGTATGCTTAAAAACTTAAGAGCACCAAAAAAGCAATTTAGTCAACACAATTTACTTATGTGAAGGATAAATGAATATATATAACGTATACCTTTCTTAAATAAGGCTTTTCACATCGATATTTAACTGCAAGATGAAGTGGTGTGTTCCCTTCATCATCCTTCCAGTCCAGAATTGATTTCTCATTCGAACTCCTCCGAAGCCAATTCAGAATCATCGCCGCAGCTTTGCAGTTACCACTCTTCAGCGCAAAGTGTAACGCCGTATCGGAGCTCGTGTTCTTATCAAAGATCGCTTTCGGGCAATCCCTCAAGAACGTAGCCAACATATCATTATTATCCACGAACGTAGCCGACGTATCATTATCACCCACGATATTTACGAACCTAGCCAACCTATCCTTATCATTATCGTACACGATATCCACCGTATCATTATTATCCACCCCTTGAGCACAGTACATTAATGGTGTAATGCCATCCCTTCCCTTAACGCGGACGAGTTCCTTATCGATATCGACGAGGGTTAGCGCCGTGTGGTGGTCTGGACGCTGTAGTGCGAGATGAAGGGGGCTGAAACCATCGGGGTTCAGTTTCTTACCGAATGATGGCATCAGATTCATCATCTCTGCACAGAATTTTGAGTGCCCCATTCTGGCAGCCGTGTGGAGAGGAGTGTCGATGAATTTTTCTTTGTCGATTTCATGGAGGATTTTGGGATGGAGGCGGAGTGAGCTGTACAAGAGGCTGATATTTCCTGTGTTAGAAGCCTCAAGAAGAAATTTCTTGGCATCTTCTTTCTTCTTGGAGTTGGCGGTATCATCACTCATTTTGGGGGACTGGTTAATCTTGAAAATTGGAGATTGATGTGGTATATATATGATAGGGTGAGATTGGTACGAGCTGTGTAAGTACTGATTCATATATTTATATTTGTGGAAGGGTGTGATTGCTAATAGTAATTGATGAGCATGTGTATCACGAAAGTACGTACTTTACTTTTTTTTTTTTTTTTTTTTTTTGGTCATGCATGCTTTCTTGACAATTGGTACTTTAATTAATCTTTTTATGTGTTCTTTTATTTGTATGAAATTATGAATTGAATTATATTAACCAAATTGAGCAAGTAGTTATTTGTTGCAAACTTTGTACCCAAATATTTAGGCTTTAATCAGGCTTGTATTTCATCTATAGTTTTACTTATATACATGCACCACGTGTATAAATAACAAGTGTAGACTCTAGATTAAGATCAGTCAAAAAAAAAAAAAAAAAGACTCTAGATTAAGAGAGGGAAGTAAGAATATATGTAAATAAAACGAAAGATGAAATACAGACCTGAAACACGAGATTCAAAGCCGAATATTCACATATAAATTTTAGGATGTTTTTCTATTGTGTTTAGAGATAATCTTGAAACCAGATTTCCATTACAAAGTCAAAATTTTCATTATTATTTTTTTTTTAAGTCACAAATCTTACCGAATTGTTGGCACGGTTAAAAACTTGCGTTTTCTAATAAATGAGAGTATATGATGAATTAAAATGAGAGATGCACGATCTATATCAAAATAATACCTTACTTCCCCATTTCAGAAAGGAAAAGGAAAAAGAAAATTGTGACATTTGCTTCCCCTCGGGGCACCGAATATTATAAGCTTTAATTCTGAATGTGTAATGCATGGGAATATATACAAGTAGACCAGAAAATACATGACATTTAGAGCTCCTTTACTTCATTGGAAAATAGCGGGTTAGTTATGCTTCAGGGGTTTGCCAACCTTTTACTTCACTATTTAATTATTAGGGCTTAAAACCGGAGCCCCAGGTTAACAATGGGAAATGATGGGTTATATACCCATTAAAAAAACTGTGGCTAAATAAGCTAGTTGAATTGGATAAGACGAATTGACAACTTTGTCCTTGCTTTTCAAAGAAAAATGACATACTTACCAATACAGGACAAAATTGTTCAATTCCCAATGCGGGAACAAAACTATAAATGTATACATTTAATCTTGTTTAAAAACCAACAATGTAAAGAGTCCAACAATCTAGTGTATTTAAGAGCAATGTTTTCCAATTAAAGTAAAGAGGGCACCGGTTTATATAACCAAGAAAAAAATCATAAACAACCCATTGGTAATGGTTAGCCAACTAGAAAAGTAAAGGAGCTCTTACTTTGTTGAACAGTCTTATAATTAGTTGAAACAAATAGATCAAATAATCTGATATATATTAAGGAAAATGATTTTTACAAATATGTACTATTACCCTATTAAACAAACTAATTTTAACTATTTAGTTTAGGTAATTAATTGTTCGAAACTAATGGGAGATAGTTGGGTAACCACCAACAATCATTTAGAAAAAAAAAAAAATGAACTATTTCATTTTCGTGAATATAGTCTATACCATTGTACCATTACTTTTATGGACATGAGTTTACTTCACATCTTAAAATAGCATATAAATCCTCCTTCCACTGCAATTCATGCCTGAATTTCCCTTTTGTGTAATAAACTAAAGTTAATTATTCATATTCCTTGTCCTAAATAGGATAAATGGAATAAGCTTTACTAGCTAAAGTCTTATGAGTAGGATTTTCTCCTACGTACGAACTAGGCACTTCTCTTTATATTTGTTTGAGTTGTTTATAAGTTATGCCAGACTCGGACCATACATGGAAAGTTCTTGATTATTAATCAAAATTTAAAAGGAATAGGAGAAACGGGGAATGTGTGAAAAATCTCCAAATGTGGACTCAATTTGTATAAAAACTCAAGAATCACGTATGCGGATCGCATTATGTCGTATCTAAATCGCAATATGTCGTATTTGGTATCCAAAATGGAGAGTAAACTCAAATTATGCATCTCATCTGGGATTGAACAAAAATAATTTTGAAAATGGAGACCTAACTAGAAAATTTTCAACTCATAGGGAATGTCTCATTGAGAAATTAGTTCTTGAAAGTGAAAGCTAATTAGATTTTTATTGTCCATGATCCTCACGAGATAACTGTGTGTCGTGGGAACTAAGGAATACATGAAGACCATTATGCCGCGATAAAAAATTTATTGAAGTGAAAAAAGTTGAAGTGTACTGCTACATGACTAGTATATATTACGGCATAGTATTTATGCTAGAAGGATTTACTGAAGTGGATCCCAGAGTTGTTAAAATTTAGAGCTAGCATAATTTTAGATTATAATAAGATCTATCAAATTATTGTCCAGAATTGTCAATTGGAAAACAAAAAAGAGTAATCTCTACCACAAAAAATTCAGACCCCAGCGTTGTTATTTGGTATGTTAATAAAGCTGAAATGGTATTTCAATTTTCACCTTAAAAATAACCGTTATAGCCCTCTTTTCTGGGAAGAATGTTATTATTTTGCATATACTATTTTTATAAAAGAATTTCCGAAAAATAAGTCTGGAAATAAACCATGGTATCTCAAGGCTCAGTGATATTCAAGTGTGGAAACATTGAATTACAACTTCACTTATTTGATAAATCTACAGAACATTGGTGAACCATCCATACTATCGCTAGATTTCTTTCCTTTATGGTGGAAACAAAATTCCATAGTTAGTGTAAGAACTAAGAAGATACAGAGAACCATAAATTGCATTCCAGATGTAAGGAAAATAATTGTGTTGTAGGCTTGTAGCCCATGTTACCATGTACATCACCAACACATCGTTGAACACTTGGGGGGCGTTTACATTGGCTAAATGGGCATGTTGGTGGGCTTCAACATGGGTTGACCAGTGTTTACTTTTCATGTGCCCCAGCCCGCTCCTTAGGCCCAAGCCCGTGTGAATTGATTGGTATTCCATGATTATTAAACATGCCAAAAAGGCATGTTTAATAATCACGGCCGCCATGTTGGGAAGCTTAATTGCAAAATCCCCCTGGCTTTCATATTATTTACGTATGTATGCCATTGAATGTCCGCATCAAATGGGAACAAAGGACTTTACAATGGGGGGCAAGGGCAGAGTTGTCTTTTGCTGCATAAACATTCACCACACATGAAAAGTAAATGCATTGTTGAAAATTAAATTTGCAATTAGGGGAGACCTAACATGATTGCAAAACGCATGTTAGTGATTCTTCACCAACCCATAGAATCATGACATGCAAAATCATGAAATGAAATGTAAACGTAGTTAGGTGTATGCTCATGCAGGTATAAATGTATTATTTAATTAAGTCTTCTGGTAGATCCACCATGGAGGTCTAGGGGTGCAAACAAGCCGAGCCAGCTTGCGAGTTTCGCGAGCCGAGCTCGAGTTGACTCGGCTTGAAATCGTATTTGTGCGAGCCCGATCCGAGCTCTACGGAGCTCGAGTCAACACTCGAGTCAATCTCGAGCCCCTTGTGCCTAGGCTCGCGGCTTGCGAGCTGGCTCGCGAGCCTAGGTCTTTTTTTAAAAAAAATTATATATATGTATATTAGATTTTATATTATATATACATATAAGATATATATAATTTATATTTAGTTTATAATATTCTAAATATTTATAACTATATATTTATTATATATTTTTATGACTTTAAATTTAAATAATATAATAAATACTGTAGCACCCACAAGTAGGGCCACATCCCCCGCACCATAATCCAAACCCGAATACGAAATGGAATGTCCGTACCCGAATCCGAATCATAGCGAACGGGAGACCAAACACACACCCTATACTAGGCGGAGCTAAGCAAACTAAACCAGAGTACGCGGAAGCAGATAAACAGAACATCAACCAAAGAACAACACATATACTTATAGATACCAACACATATATATATAAGTATCATATTATTTACATATAGGTACCATCACTGAATTCAGTACAAACGCCATCACGGCTCGAGTAACATATAAGTATCCAAAATAGACATATACAAAATGATAGAATGAGCAGGTGAGCAAATGCTACTAGCAAAACCTAGACCGACAAGTGCAAACAGGACACACTTCTCCGCCTAGCTCAAGCCCCAAAAGAACCTGCAACTAAAAGAATAAACGAGGGGTCAGTCAACTGACTGAGTGAGGGGGCTAACGCACACCCACACCCTATATAATTATAAAGCAAAGCACTTAACAAAAGATGGACTTATGAAGTGGAATAGGTTTTTCAAACCAAACTTTCCAAGACAAAATTTTATACCGTAATAAAATCTTTCATAACTCTATTCCAATTCATACTTCCCAAATCATAACGTATCGTAGCATATGCTCGGCGAGAACGAGCTTCCAACCTGTACTCCTCATAACATAAAACATAAAGCAAAATACACATCCTCTCCTCCTTTGATGGTAGAGTCACACGTTGACTCTATCCATCCATAACATAACAAACCCCCGAGAGGTAGCTAACCTACAACGGGTCCTCCCCGGTAAACCGAAGGCATCGGAATATCACGCCTTCCCTAGCTCCCGAGGTCGCACATGATATTCCGGGTGGAGACTATGCACAGGTTTAACCTCGACGGCCCAATGCCGTCCCGAGGGCTCCTTACCCATAGCTCCTTGAGCTCACAAACGCATAACGTATCATATAACCAATCTTTCATGGTTCCACTCGCTAACAACATAATTTAAACCTTTTCCAAATGGCTTACATATACCTTCATATTATTTTCCGAAATCAAAGTTGGTTCACAAACTCATAACATATATTACATAACACTTATTTACATATATATATAACTTATCCACATGCGGGGCAAGAAAACGACATGTAAAGGTATTAGGTTAATTTAGCTATACAAACACCTAAACCTCACCTTGTGCGTAAAAAGTAAAGGGAGTGATCACCCTAAGCCTCGGGCTCGACCCCGGCCGCACCGTCTGAAAAGAAACACAAGAGCCCACGACTTAGACCCTATATGAACCAATTATGACGCTCGGCCTATGCTTGACTCATGCTTGGATGTGAAATAAATGCGGAATGAACCATATAATTCACAAAACATAATATATATCAATTAATCATACCAAAGAAAAGCATTTAAAGTCATAAAATTGCATAATTAAAGTAAAGGAAAGTAGTGGCAGCTTTCAGGTTTCAAAGGAAAAAATCCACCCCCATGGATTTTTTCCAAAGGGCAAAATCCACCCCCATGGGTTTTTCCAAAGCTACTGCCTCAAATCCACCCCCATGGATTTTTCCAAAAGGAAAAATCCACCCTCGCGGATTTGATCCAGTAGCAACAGTTCCGGCCATGGGAACGGTCGTTCCCATTCTCGGTAGGCACAGAAGATGGCCTGGGAACGGTCGTTCCCAGTTTAAAGCTGGGGCGGGAACGGCCGTTCCGGCCTGGTTCGAAGGTCTGGAGCAGAAAATTTTTTCAGAAACAGGGGAAGCTCCAGAAATGACCAAAAATGGCCAAAATCCAACCCTTAAAAATTGCCACAACTTCCCCAAATGCACAAACAATACATATAAATTATGCTTGACATATAAACACTCAAATAACTCAAGAAAACGGAATTAAAAGCCATGATCAAGGGTATGCAACTTTCAAGCTAAAATCATGATCATTCATAAATGCTCAACCAACCATGAATTAAATGCCATAAATACAACACATACAACATATACAACTCATAAATGAAGCTAGTAATCAAATACATCAAGCAAAGGGCAAGTATCCAAGTTTTTAACCAAACCCTTACTATTCACGTAGGGAGGCTAAGGCATGAAAACTCACTCCAAACTCAGAAATTAAACCATAGAAATGACGAGCACGACGAGGGGATTCCGAAGCATACCTAAGTTCGAGAAAAGACGAAGAAACGAAAGAGAACTTGGCTTGGGAAGTTGGATGATCAAACTTGGGGTTTTGGCTTCTTGGCTTGGTTGTTGTTGTTGTTTCACGTGAAATGAAGGAGAAAGAAGAATGGTTCAGCCTTTAAGGCTGAACCGGTTCGGTTCAAGTTTCCGGTTCGGTTTCAAATGGTTTAAGAGGTTAAGGGTTCACCAAGCCCCAAAACACCAAAATCTCATAATCACATAATTCAAATAGTTCAAATAGATTCATATAATCCATATACAATTAATTTAAACGCACATAATATTAAATCACATAATTTACCTGTACCGACTGTGAGTCGGGGTGTTACAACCTCCCCCCCTACAGAAAACCTGGTCCCCAGGTTCACCGTCTGACCTGAGAACAATTCTGGATACAACTGTCTCATCTTTTCCTCAGATTCCCAAGTAGATTCTTCTGACTTCTGATCCCTCCATAAAACACGGACCAAGGGAATCTGTTTATTTCTCAACACTTGTATCTTTCGGTCTTGAACCTCAATCGGGTACCTTACTATTGTCAAATTTGGTTCAAGTTGCACTTCCTCGATAGGGAGAATGGTCGTTTCTTCGGGATAAAACTTTCTGAGCTGCGAAACATGAAAGACATTGTGTATCCCGGTCAAATCTGGTGGTAAATCCAATCTATAGGCCACTTCTCCAATCTTTTCAAGAATTCCAAAAGGTCCAAGGTATCTCGGGTTAAGCTTCCCACCTCGACCTATTCGTGAGAAACCCTTTCTAGGATATGCTTTCAAGAAAACTCGGTCTCCTATTTCAAACTCAAGGGGTCTCCTTCTCTTATCCGCATAGCTCTTCTGATGATCCTGAGCTGCTTTCATTCTCTGTTGAATAAGCTTAACTTTAGCGGTAGTTTTATCCAATCTCTCCCGAGGTGTGGCTCTCTCGAGCTTACCCTCTTCAGTCCACCGCCAATCATCAAGATCCCAAAAGAGAGGCGATCTACACTTCCTTCCATAAAGTGCCTCGTACGGGGCCATACCAACAGAAGCCTGAAAACTGTTGTTATAAGCAAACTCGACCAGAGCTAGATGTTTATCCCATTTGTCCTTGAAATCCAAAGCACATGCCCTTAGTAAGTCCTCCAAATACCTAATCAACCTCTCTGATTGTTCGTCCGTCTGAGGATGAAAAGCGGTGCTAAAATTGAGCTTGGTACCTAACCGTTTCTGTAGATCCTGCCAGAACTTAGCTGTAAATCTCGGATCACGATCTGAAACAATACTAGTAGGTACCCCATGTAGTCTCACAACTTCGTTACAATAAAGCTCAGCTAACTTCGGAGTTTTATAGGACATCTTAACCTTAAGGAAGTGAGCTGACTTGGTTAGACGATCAACTATCACCCAGATTCCGTCGAATCCTCCTCTCGACCTTGGTAAACCAGACACGAAATCCATAGCTACTTGCTCCCATTTCCATTCAGGTATTGGAAGGGGTTGGAGAACTCCTCCCGGTTTTTGGTGTTCGGCCTTGACAACTTGGCACGTGAGACATCGCCTTACAAAGTTAGCAATATCTCTCTTCATACCATTCCACCAAAAGAACTCTTTCAAATCTCGATACATTTTAGTACCACGGGATGAATGGAATATCCGGAACGGTGTCCTTCCTCCAGTACTAGTTTCTTGAGCTCTTCCGGAACACAAACTCTTGTTTTGAACCTGAATACCCCGGAATCATCAAACCCAAACTTTGACTCTGGATCTATCTTAGACCGAAGTACCAATTTCTGAATCTCTGCGTCCGTAGTCTGAGCCTCAATTATCCTCTGTTTCAAATCAGGCTGAACCGAAATATTAGCTAATCGAGCCACGGAAACCACAATTGCCGAACTCTGCTCTAAAACCTCTACATTCAACCCCGAAACACTCGCTTTTCTGCTCAAAGCATCAGCCACTACATTGGCCTTACCCGGATGATACTGAATCGTGCAGTCATAATCTTCTAAAAATTCCATCCAACGCCTCTGTCTATTATTAAGATCCTTCTGAGTAAAAAGATATTTCAGACTCTTATGATCCGTAAATATCTCAAATGTCGTCCCATAGAGGTAGTGGCGCCACTTCAACAAAGCAAAAACAACCGCTGCTAGTTCGAGATCGTGAGTGGGGTAGTTTTTCTCGTGATCCTTCAACTTCCTAGAAGCGTAGGCTACTACCCGGCCATCTTGCATTAACACACATCCGAGGCCTTCCTTCGAAGCATCTGTATAAACCGAATAGCCTTCGGATCCCTCAGGTAGGGTAAGAATCGGTGCTGAAGTTAATCTGTCCTTCAAAGCCTGAAAACTCCTCTCGCATGCCTCATCCCACTCATACTTTACTTCCTTCTTGGTTAATCGGGTCAATGGGCCCGCGATCTTGGAGAAATCCTTCACGAATCTCCTATAATAACCCGCTAATCCAAGGAAACTTCTCACTTCGGAAACATTCTTCGGTCTTTCCCACTGAGCCACGGTTTCAATCTTGGAGGGGTCGACCTCGATTCCTTTACCCGAAATGATATGACCAAGGAAGGTGACTCGATCAATCCAGAACTCACATTTACTGAACTTAGCATACAGCTTGTGCTTCCTTAGAGTTTCCAAGACAAGTCTTAGGTGATAAGCATGTTCTTCTGTAGTTCTCGAATATACCAAGATATCATCTATAAAGATAACCACAAACTTGTCGAGATACGGTCTGAATACTCGATGCATCATATCCATAAATACGGCTGGAGCATTAGTCAACCCAAACGGCATCACCACGAACTCGAAGTGTCCATACCGGGTATTGAATGCTGTTTTAGAGATATCTTCCTCCCGAATACGGAGTTGGTAATAACCTTGTCTCAAGTCCAACTTGGAATAAACTTGGGATCCTTGTAAAATATCAAACAATTCCTCTATCCGAGGTAATGGATATTTATTCTTCACTGTCATCCGGTTTAGTTCACGGTAGTCTATGCACATCCTTAAAGATCCATCCTTCTTTTTCACAAATAAAACAGGAGCACCCCACGGCGAAATACTCGGACGAATATAACCACAAGCTAACAACTCATCAAGCTGATTTTTCAATTCTTTCAACTCAGCCGGAGGCATTCGGTACGGGGTTTTAGAAAACGGTTCTGCTCCAGGGTAAAGATCAATCACAAATTCAATATCCCTATCGGGTGGTAAAGAACCCAAATTCTCGGGAAATACATCAAAGAAATCTCTTACAACTTCAGTTTCTTCAAGTTTAGTCTGGTCCTTTGGTTTGTTAAGAAGATAAGCCACGAATCCGGTTGCACCTTCCCGGATGAGTTTATTAGCTTCCATAAAAGACACGAATGGGCTTGATTTCCATCTTTCACCCATAAACACCACCGTATCCAAAGAGATCTTCTTAGCATAACAATCCAACTGAGCCCGGTGTCGAAAGAGAAAATCCATACCAAAGATAACCCCATACTTCTTCATTGGCATAATAATCAAGTCTGCTGGGAATACCTTACCTTCAAAACTCACAGGACACTCTCTGAACACCCTGTCAACCTCTAAAGAACCTCCTAACGGGGTACTCACCACATACACATGCGCAGATAATTCATCATGCAAAGGCAAAGAAGCAACAAGATCCCGGGAAATAAATGAATGAGTAGCTCCGGGATCAAATAATGCATGAAACGGTATGCCATGAATGTTTATAGTACCTTCAATCACGGCGTTCGGATCCACATCAGCTGCTTCCTCTTCCCCTTCAAGAGCATATACACGAGCTGGAACCGCAGGTCTCTTCTTTGGACAAGTATCAACCTTGTGCTCGGAGGACCCACACACGTAGCACTTGCCTAAAAGTTTCCAACAACGCTCAACCGGATGCTTTCCCTGACAGAATGAACAAACAGGTGGAATCTGAGCAGGGGCCGGTAAGGCGGGAACTGCAGGAGGTGCCACGGGACCGGTAAATCTGGGCCTTTTGTTCCCGAAACCCTGGGGACGAAAAGCCGGTGGAGCAGAAGCTCTCGGAGCATAAGAAACGGGTCTTTTACCCGATCCGGAGCCGGATCCCGAATTCTGAGAAGAAGAGAAAGATGGAGGCTTCAACCTTATATTTTGGGCTTCAACTTGCAACGCCCTCTTTGTAACCTTAGACCAAGTGCTCACATTGGCAGCTTTGAGTGACTCTTGAATATCCCGACGAAGTCCATGAAGAAATTTTCGGGCTTTGTGATCATCATGATCCGTAATGTGAGTAGCATAAGGAGCGAGTCTCTCAAACTCCAAAATATATTCCTCCACCGTCTTAGTACCTTGCCTCAAATCCATAAACTCTTGCAACCGACGTTCTTGAGCACTATGGGGTACATACTTTTCATAAAACTCTTGTACAAAAGTTTCCCAATTGAATTCTACGCCATTCCTTTCCAACTTGGACCGAACACTCCTAAGCCAAACCGCCGCTTGTCCTTGAATAATACGTCCCGTACAAACCGCTTTATCTTGGGAGCTCCCCGGACATATTTCCCAAATTCCTCGTATCTCGGATAGCCATTCCTCCGCTTTGATATCATCTCCCCCATACCACTTTGGAGGATTGTTACTACGGAAATCCTTATATATACCGGAAATATCTTGGCCTTCACCCGGGTTTTGATTCCTTTGATTTTGTTGAAGTTGATTAAGGAGGGCTTGAACAATGTTCTCCGCATTCATAGGAGGTGGCGGAGGTACATTTTGTGGAGCCGGTTCATTAAGATTGGGAGTACGTTCACGGTTATTATGTCTTCTTGGAGGCATCCTGAAATTCACAACTTCATATAAAAATGGATGCATGTAGATTAGTATATGACCAATTATACAAGTAAGAAATTAACACGTATTAAAGTAATTACATATTCCAGCCACATAATCATATAACCACATAATCATATTGTCCTAAGCCGTACGACCTAAACAGACCCACACGACACTAGAGCCCGGTTTTGCAACCGCGCTCTGATACCACTTAAGGATGTAGCACCCACAAGTAGGGCCACATCCCCCGCACCATAATCCAAACCCGAATACGAAATGGAATGTCCGTACCCGAATCCGAATCATAGCGAACGGGAGACCAAACACACACCCTATACTAGGCGGAGCTAAGCAAACTAAACCAGAGTACGCGGAAGCAGATAAACAGAACATCAACCAAAGAACAACACATATACTTATAGATACCAACACATATATATATAAGTATCATATTATTTACATATAGGTACCATCACTGAATTCAGTACAAACGCCATCACGGCTCGAGTAACATATAAGTATCCAAAATAGACATATACAAAATGATAGAATGAGCAGGTGAGCAAATGCTACTAGCAAAACCTAGACCGACAAGTGCAAACAGGACACACTTCTCCGCCTAGCTCAAGCCCCAAAAGAACCTGCAACTAAAAGAATAAACGAGGGGTCAGTCAACTGACTGAGTGAGGGGGCTAACGCACACCCACACCCTATATAATTATAAAGCAAAGCACTTAACAAAAGATGGACTTATGAAGTGGAATAGGTTTTTCAAACCAAACTTTCCAAGACAAAATTTTATACCGTAATAAAATCTTTCATAACTCTATTCCAATTCATACTTCCCAAATCATAACGTATCGTAGCATATGCTCGGCGAGAACGAGCTTCCAACCTGTACTCCTCATAACATAAAACATAAAGCAAAATACACATCCTCTCCTCCTTTGATGGTAGAGTCACACGTTGACTCTATCCATCCATAACATAACAAACCCCCGAGAGGTAGCTAACCTACAACGGGTCCTCCCCGGTAAACCGAAGGCATCGGAATATCACGCCTTCCCTAGCTCCCGAGGTCGCACATGATATTCCGGGTGGAGACTATGCACAGGTTTAACCTCGACGGCCCAATGCCGTCCCGAGGGCTCCTTACCCATAGCTCCTTGAGCTCACAAACGCATAACGTATCATATAACCAATCTTTCATGGTTCCACTCGCTAACAACATAATTTAAACCTTTTCCAAATGGCTTACATATACCTTCATATTATTTTCCGAAATCAAAGTTGGTTCACAAACTCATAACATATATTACATAACACTTATTTACATATATATATAACTTATCCACATGCGGGGCAAGAAAACGACATGTAAAGGTATTAGGTCAATTTAGCTATACAAACACCTAAACCTCACCTTGTGCGTAAAAAGTAAAGGGAGTGATCACCCTAAGCCTCGGGCTCGACCCCGGCCGCACCGTCTGAAAAGAAACACAAGAGCCCACGACTTAGACCCTATATGAACCAATTATGACGCTCGGCCTATGCTTGACTCATGCTTGGATGTGAAATAAATGCGGAATGAACCATATAATTCACAAAACATAATATATATCAATTAATCATACCAAAGAAAAGCATTTAAAGTCATAAAATTGCATAATTAAAGTAAAGGAAAGTAGTGGCAGCTTTCAGGTTTCAAAGGAAAAAATCCACCCCCATGGATTTTTTCCAAAGGGCAAAATCCACCCCCATGGGTTTTTCCAAAGCTACTGCCTCAAATCCACCCCCATGGATTTTTCCAAAAGGAAAAATCCACCCTCGCGGATTTGATCCAGTAGCAACGGTTCCGGCCATGGGAACGGCCGTTCCCTTTCCCAGTACAAACTGGGAACGGTCGTTCCCATTCTCGGTAGGCACAGAAGATGGCCTGGGAACGGTCGTTCCCAGTTTAAAGCTGGGGCGGGAACGGCCGTTCCGGCCTGGTTCGAAGGTCTGGAGCAGAAATTTTTTTCAGAAACAGGGGAAGCTCCAGAAATGACCAAAAATGGCCAAAATCCAACCCTTAAAAATTGCCACAACTTCCCCAAATGCACAAACAATACATATAAATTATGCTTGACATATAAACACTCAAATAACTCAAGAAAACGGAATTAAAAGCCATGATCAAGGGTATGCAACTTTCAAGCTAAAATCATGATCATTCATAAATGCTCAACCAACCATGAATTAAATGCCATAAATACAACACATACAACATATACAACTCATAAATGAAGCTAGTAATCAAATACATCAAGCAAAGGGCAAGTATCCAAGTTTGTAACCAAACCCTTACTATTCACGTAGGGAGGCTAAGGCATGAAAACTCACTCCAAACTCAGAAATTAAACCATAGAAATGACGAGCACGACGAGGGGATTCCGAAGCATACCTAAGTTCGAGAAAAGACGAAGAAACGAAAGAGAACTTGGCTTGGGAAGTTGGATGATCAAACTTGGGGTTTTGGCTTCTTGGCTTGGTTGTTGTTGTTGTTTCACGTGAAATGAAGGAGAAAGAAGAATGGTTCAGCCTTTAAGGCTGAACCGGTTCGGTTCAAGTTTCCGGTTCGGTTTCAAATGGTTTAAGAGGTTAAGGGTTCACCAAGCCCCAAAACACCAAAATCTCATAATCACATAATTCAAATAGTTCAAATAGATTCATATAATCCATATACAATTAATTTAAACGCACATAATATTAAATCACATAATTTACCTGTACCGACTGTGAGTCGGGGTGTTACAAATACATATCATATATTATATATACAATTTTATTGATTATATATATATGATCCAACATTATATTATGTAAATTTACATTTACATTTCATATATATTATATATATCTTAAACTTTTAAGAATATATAATTGACCTATGTATATAGTTTGACAAGATAATATCAATTATACATCATGTGTCCCTTATATATATATATATATATATATATATATATATATATATATATATATGGTCCAACATTATATTATGTAAATTTACATTTACGTATCATATATATTATATATATCTTAAACTTTTAAGAATATATAATTGACCTATCTATATAGTTTGACAAGATAATATCAATTATACATTATGTGTCCCTTAATAATATATGAGTTAATAATATACATTATGACTTAAATTTTAATAATATTTTGTTTATTGATGTATACATTATGATATATAAAATAATGTAAAATATATTATAATTCCTTGGTTTTAATAGGACTCCTTACAAGCGAATCACCCCTCACGTCCATATTGATGAGGCCTGAAAATCACTCTCCAATCAGAGCCGTCCACGTGGCAGCACACCGCTGACTAATGCCCTGACGCTCGCCTTGGTGGGCTCATGGGCCTTCACGCCGCTCAATTGCCAGCTAATGTCATCCATCAGTCAGCGGATGACCATTCGGACCTAGGGCCCTAACCAACGGGTTGGACGCTCGGATAGCGGCCCTCAAGGTTATCCTTCACAGGGAAGCACCCACATGAGGGCCCCACTAGTACGCTCGGTATTCCGACGCTCAAGGGTCATATATCGCGAGGAGGCCATCCATGCATTCTTCGAGCGTCACCAACGTTCGGGCATGTCCATGCCCCGTTTCGTTGGATCCGAACCTCGGCAGAAAGAATCTTAGGCCCATCCCCCGCGTAACCCTCGTCAACAACCTCTGACACAAAAGTACTGTGCACCGCGCACCTGACACGCCGTCACCCTTTTCAGGGATGTCATTCTCACTCCACCAAAGTCTGACGCGTGTTAGGGCAACACAGGTTTGGGACCACATGGTCAATTTACCCATCTACCCCCATCCCTAACATATAAATTGGAGAGAAGCCATGCATTCTCTCCCAAGTGATCATCTGCATAAAAACTACATACATTGTTCTGGGCATTTTCCATTGAACTTCTCAAGCTTTTCACTCACCACAGTAACTCTACCTTAGTAGCTTGCACTCTTGGTGTTATCCTAGCTGGAAGAACCCACGCTCAAAAGGAAACCCAGATCCTGAGGCTCTCACGCCTGTGATGGTCTTTCCCTTTTCTTACAAATTCTAAAGTGTTGTTGCATTGGGAAACTCAGATTCTTTGCACCATCATTTTTGGCGCCGTCTGTGGGAACCATCACCACCGTCTTTGGTATTGCCTGTTTCTTTCCTCTGAAAGCTAGTTGAAGAGTAACACCTAAGTCTTGAATCATGGTTACTGCCACAAGATCTGGAACTCTAGGGAACAGGGGAGGTCTTCCTCCCACCAATGGAGAAAACGCTGGGAGCCCTGCTCTCGCCGGAGGGGCACCGCCCCTTGCGGCCAGAAACGTTGACGCCACTGCACCCCTCCCAACTGGAAACGAAGCGGGAGGATCAGGTTCCAATCCTCCCCCCCCAACTTTCGCCCCAAGTGTCCCTGCCTCCCATCTTGGCGTATATCCTATGGCCATGCCGCCGCCAGGATACACGCTCACGCAGCCCGGAGTAATGCCTGGAACAACGCCGGGAATGATACCTTTGGTCCCTCCATATCAAGTGGGGACACTGAACCTCCCTCTGGCAGTGCCAAGGGAAATACAGGGGGTGGAGATGCCCCAACTCACTACACAACAACTTCAGGCGTTGTACGCGCAGTGCGAGAGCCAAGCTGTACAGAATGCCTGGGAACACTTCACTATGGCTTATTTTCCTTCATACGCTGGCGCTCGGGTAGCCCCACCCTTGGGCGGGCTCCCCGCACATCCTTTGACAATGGCCCAAAATGCTCTACGGGCACAGCAACCTCCCCCACCTGCTCCGAATCAGGAAAATGAAGCCCCACCGAGGGTCCAGCAAGAACGACCCGTTGATGGAGATGACAGGGCCCCTCGAAATGAGGTGGCCGGAAATGATGAAGAGGTCCAGTCAAGGGCCACCAGGAGGGCAAACCGCAGAAATGTCGGTGACCCTCAGCTAGCAGCGGTGCAAGACCAAATTCGAGGGCTACAAAACGTGGTAGAGCAGCTCTCTCGAGCACGGTCTCACGCCCCCCGTGAGGGGGACAAGAGGTCCAAGGCCAGGGACGCTCGACGACCACGCAGCCCCATCTCCCACCGAAGAAGAGAGGCCAGCTATGAGGATCCCGATGAGCGAGATTACAGGATCATGGCGGGTGATTCCCCCCTCGTTGAGGAAGTTCTGATGACCCGTGCTGGGAAAGGTAAAATTCCCTCGTCAATCAACAGGTACGATGGAACTACGGATCCAGCCGAGCATCTGGACCATTTCGTGCACCTAATGCACCTCTATGACCACCCGGACAACTACTGGGCCAAGGTGTTTGTCACTTCCCTCACTGGAATGGCCCAAGAGTGGTACAAAAAGCTCCCTCCGCGCTCAATCCGAGGGTACTATGACCTAACGGATGCTTTTGTCAGCCACTTCAATTCGCTGAAAGCACCGGCCCCGGCCGCAACCGCTCTCTATAGCCTGGTCCAAGGGCCGAACGAAACTCTCCGATCCTTCATGGGGAGATTCAACAAAGAGATTTTGCTAGTGGAAAAGCCCTCGATGGACTTTTTGAGGCATGTTCTGTTCGGAGCCATCAACATGAAGCATTATGTCAGCAAGGAGTTTGTGGAGGAAGTGGCCAAGAAGAAGCCACGCTCGTTGATGGAAATTCGGGAGATTGCAGACTCCTTCTTTACCCTCGAAGATATGTACATAGCGAGGGAACAGAAGATGGCAAATGCCCCTCGTCCCAACAGAACCCACGAAGACAGAGGAGAGCCCAATCGGAGTCACCGCCGCAGCCCAGTACCCGCTCGCCGTCGTTCCTCCCCCCAGCGGAGACTCGAGCGTATCCCCCTCAACCGCCCAATTGCCGAGGTGTATGCTATGGCGGACAAGAAGTTATTCAAAAGACCGTCGAAGCTGAGAGAAACCGAGGCCCAGAAGCGCTCAGGAAAGTATTGCGCTTTTCACAAGCAGAAAGGGCACGATACCAATGAGTGCCGGCAGCTCGAGGGTGAAATTCAGAGGCTGATCGCAGGAGGGCATCTTAAAGAGTTCGTTAAGGTGTTGGAACGTTACGATGAGCATTGTGCAGAGCGAGCGCGCGCCAGGGGGAGAAGTCGTTCACGCTCGCGAAGTCCCCGACACTATCACACCGAGCCCAGTGACCGTGGGAAAGGAAAGTCATCTGACATGGAGAACCAGCCTTTCGCGGTTATTCACATGATCGCTGGCGGACCCTCGGGGGGTGATTCTAACGCCTCCCGGTGCCGCTTTATCCGGAGTTATGACCAGAAGTCTTCTCGGTCCAAGTCTGTACTCTCTGTTGATAAGTCATTACGCTCGGGTGGGGATGAAAGCGTAGGTTTCACAGAAAAGGACTTAGAACACATTGTAACGCCCCATGGGGTCGGTGAAACCTCTGACTGCCCCATGGTGGTTAGCTTAGATGTTCACAACCATGTTGTAAAGAGGGTCCTAATTGATAGTGGAAGCTCCGTGAATGTTTTACCTTACTCCACGTTTCAAAAAATGAACATAACAAACATCCCCCTCGAACCTCTCAGAACTGCCCTCGTAGGGTTTGGAGGTTCCGAGATCGTCCCTCGCGGACAGATTCGCTTGGCCACCTCCTTCGGTCGCGCCCCACAGCGAAAGACTTTGAATGTTCTTTACGTGGTGGTCGAAGTGGATCTACCATACAACATCATTATTGGGCGACCAGCCCTCGTCGATTTCAAAGCAATAATTTCCACCTATCATCAAAAGGTTAAATTTCCCACTCCCGAGGGAACCGGTGAGGTACTGTGCAATGTAAAAGAAGCTTGGGAATGTTATGTACTTTCCCTTCGAAACCACAAGCCAAAACAACCCACCCAGGCGGGCTCCACCAAAAAGTCTGTTGACTTCCCCAAGCTGGATGAAGATGGCCCCGAGCGCAAGAGGGCCAAACTCTATAAGAAGAAGAATAAGAAGAAGGCGACGGATAAATCCGAGGGTGTTGGCAACCCACCCCCCGGCGAGGTCGGGGAGTCTTCCGAGGAAGGCGAGGGTCATCCGCCCTCGGGGGATACTGACAAAAGGATCACAGGAAAGAAAAGGACGCTCGAATTACCGAGGCCTGAAATAAGAGTGGAACCCACCGAAAACTTCTTGACCATCGAATTGGAACCCGGGAATCCCGACAAGATCACGCAGATAGGTTCCAGCCTCGACGGCCCTTCCCAGATTATGATGATTGATTTCTTGCGAGAAAATATTGATGTTTTTGCCTGGAAGGCTTCCGACCTCACTGGTATTGATCCGAGTGTCATTGTCCACAGACTGAACGTAGATCCAACCTTCAAGCCCATCAAGCAGAAGAAGAGGGACGCTCATGGCTTTAAGAAGCGGGTTATCGAAGAAGAGGTTGGCAAGTTGCTTGACGCTCAGTACATAGAAGAAATCCAATATCCCGAGTGGCTCTGTAATGTGGTGCTTGTTCCAAAAAGTGCCAATAAGTGGCGCATGTGCAACGACTTCACAGATCTTAACAAAGCGTGCCCAAAAGATCATTACCCACTACCGAGGATCGATCAGTTGGTAGATTCTACAGCCGGATGTGAACTCATGAGTATGATGGACGCCTTTCAGGGATATTATCAAATCTTTATGGCGCCCGAGGATCGCCCCAAAACTGCGTTTATTGTGCACTTGGGTGTTTACTGTTTCAAGGTCATGCCATTTGGGCTCAAAAACGCGGGAGCGACTTATCAGCGGCTAGTCAATAGGATGTTCGAGCGCGAGATTGGAAAATCTATGGAGGTATATGTGGATGATATGATAGTGAAGAGTGAGCGCCAACGCTCCCATCTGGAAGATCTCAAGCAGACTTTCGACATCCTTCGTCGCTACGGAATGAAGTTGAATCCATCAAAATGCACCTTTGGCGTTCGAGGAGGTAAATTCCTGGGATACATGGTTAGTCAACGTGGCATAGAAGCAAACCCCGAGAAGATTAGAGCCATCCTGGACATACCCTCCCCTCGTAATCTGAGAGAGGTCCAGGTGCTCGTGGGAAAGATCATTTCACTAAATAGGTTCATCTCCCGCTCAGCGGACCGGAACTTGCCCTTCTTTAAAATTTTGCGCAACGCTCGAAACTTTTCCTGGAACGAGGATTGCGAAAAGGCCCTACAGAGCATGAAACAGTACTTGACGAGCGCGCCTTTGCTGACCAAACCGGTCCCGGGAGAAAACCTGTTTATCTATCTATCAATTTCTTTAGAAGCCACGAGCGCTGTCCTCGTAGCAATCCGCGAGCGTAAGCATATGCCGGTGTATTACCTGAGCAAGACTCTACAGGGAGCCGAGAAAAGATACATGGAAATTGAGAAATTTGCCTTTGCGCTCGTTAACGCATCCCGAAGGCTGAGGCCATACTTTCAGGCTCACTCCATCACAGTGCTCACAGATCAACCACTCAGACAAGTTTTATCTAAGCCAGATGTTTCGGGAAGATTAATTAAATGGGCGATTGAGCTTAGTCAGTTTGATATCTCCTTCGAGCCCCGTACAGCCATACAGGCTCAGGCAGTAGCCGATTTGTTGGTCGAACGTTTCAATTTGGAAACTGAGCCGCAGGCGGACGATGGTTTATGGCTTTTGCACACGGATGGCTCCTCGACCTCACAAGGGGGCGGTGCCGGGGTAACCCTTAGGGATCCCCTAGGAGCAGAAGTTGACTACGCAATCAAGCTGGCGTTTCCAGTTACCAACAACGAGGCTGAGTATGAGGCCCTCATCCAAGGGCTCAGAATTGCGCTCCAAAATGGGGCCGCTCGGGTTACAGCATACGTTGATTCGCAGTTGATCGCGAGCCAAATTGATGGTAGTTATGAGGCTCGAGAAGCCACCATGGCACGGTATCTATCGAGCGCCAAGGAAGAGATAGCCAAGTTCAAGGAATTTCATCTTTTGCAAGTTCCGAGGGCAGAAAACGAACGCGCCGACGCTCTTTCGAAGTTTGCGTCTGCCTTGGAGGGCCATAGTGAACGCGTAGTTACATTTCTGAGAACAGAGGAACCACTGATAAGTAAAGGCGAACCCTCAAAAGGAGTGCACATGATTGACCCCTCAGAGCCTTGCTGGCTTGACGAGATTGTCAGATTCCTCCGGGATGGAACATGCCCGAGCGACAAAGTTGAGGCTCGGAAGATCAAAAGCAAGGCCCCTCGTTTCTCGTTGGATACCGAGGGTAGATTATTCAAGCGATCCTTCCAGGGCCCACCGATGAGATGTTTGAGACCTTCGCAGGCTAGAGAAGTTTTAGAGCATGTGCACGACGGAAGTTGTGGGAACCACTCAGGAGGACGGATCTTGGCGAAGAAAATCTTAAGGAGTGGGTTCTATTGGCCCTCGATATTGCAAGATGCCATTCAATATTCCAAGAAGTGTCCTAAGTGTCAGTTCCACTCCAACACTCCCCAGTTGCCGGCAGCTCAAATGATTCCTATTGATGTTTCCTGGCCTTTTGATCAATGGGGCATTGATATCGTGGGACCTCTCCCAATGGCGGTCGGGCAAAAGAAGTTCGTAATACTTGCTGTGGATTATTTCACCAAGTGGGCTGAAGCAGAAGCGGTCGCTAAGATAACGTTCAAAGTTGTGAGGGATTTTATTTGGAAAAATATCATCTGCAGATACGGCATCCCGAGGGTGCTCATCTCGGATAACGGTTCCCAGTTTATCGCTGCAGACACGCGGGATTGGTGCTATGAATTAGGGATCGAACAACGATTCACTTCCGTGGGTCATCCTCAGGCCAATGGTCAAGCAGAAGTGACCAACCGGACCATACTCCAGCATCTGAAAACGATGCTCGAGAGTAAGAAGGGAGAATGGGCTGAGGAACTTCAGGGAGCCCTATGGGCATACCGTACTACTCCACGAGCGGCAACGGGGGAAACCCCTTATTCCCTCGTGTATGGCTCCGAGGCCATGATACCTGCGGAAATTGCTCAAGAATCCGCACGCGTAGCCTATTTCGAGCCTGCAGCCAACGAGGCCAACCGGGCGCTCGAGTTAGACTTGCTGGATGAGAAGAGGAACGCTGCTTGGGCACGTATTCACAAATACAAAGCAACCGTTGCTCGCCAGTACAATAAGCGTGTTAAAGAAAGGACTTTCCAGCTAGGGGACTTGGTCCTCAAAAAAGTTGAAGTCTCTAAACACGTAGGTAAGTTGGACCCTAATTGGGAGGGCCCCTTCAAAGTCATTCAAGTACGGGCTAATAACACCTACTTGCTAGAGACTTTGCAAGGCGAGCGTCTCCCTAGGCCATGGAATGCATGTAACCTTAGAAAGTTCTATGTGTAAACTTCAACCTCTTTGTAATGGCCCGTTCGCGGCATGAAATATTTTCCTTGGATGAAAAGCACGTTGTAATCATTTCCGAAAGTGCATCTATATAACAGTAAGTATTTAATGCTTTGTTTTTATTATCTACTTGCTTTCTTGTCTGATCTAATGATTCGAGCGGCTAGAGGCTTACTCCGTGTTGAGCATTTTCCACGTCGAAAAGCCCATGCGATACCTCAATCATACCAAATATACACTGTCCAGGTGTTGATAACCATCCACCTGTAACAGTTTGAACGATTTGTAAGAATTGGTCCTAAAAATGAGCGCGTCCGACAACGGGGAGCCCAACGCTCAACTTACGACCAGCTGAGTGTTCATCGCTCCAGCTCGTGCACGTAAGAATCCCCTGTGACCCTCATCCCACTGGGTAAGAGCACGCTCGTAAATAGTGGATGCCACTAACGCTACGACAACGCTCATTTTTACCCCTACTAAACCAATCCTACAGGGATTTCCTAAGTTCAAATTCAAGCCTCAAGGAGAATACAGCCAGGGAATATTCACGAGGATCACCCTCGCGCCTGTATTTCCTCAAAGGTTTTCTAAGTCCAAATACACAGTTCATTTCTACTGTGGCCAGGGAACCCTCCTAAGGGTCACCCTCGCGCCCGTACCTGCAACAAACCAACCGCCCGACGTCGCGAGCATCTAAACTTAATATGCATAGTGATGAGTGTCAAAGGACCGTTGTAAAAGACGTCCTAGCCTACTTACACACTAATCGCAAACGCTCAAACAGCAGATATCAATATGAAAGCGGTGAGCGCGATGGAATAGCGTAATAACGTCATTCATCATTTAAAAGCAAGTAAGATAACATTCAGACATTCGAGCATTGAAGAAGAGATGCAGATATATCAGAAAGCGACATAAAGGATCCAATGTACTCTGGAACTAAAAGAAGGATTAAATACAAAAGTAAAAATTGTTCATAAAAGGAAGAAAGTGTTCAAATGGACAAGGGCCAGAGATTGGCAGCTACGAGGGCTTCACTGGGCCGGAGCGTTGGGCTCGGGAGGAGCAGTCGCAAGGGGAACTGGAGCCAACACGTTAGCATCGGAAGTTTGGGCCTCACCGGGTTCCTCAGCATCCAGGACATCCATGACAGTGCCCTCATCTTCTATCAGGAGAGGCTCGGGATCTACCCTGTTGGCAGCTATGAACTCCCTTTGGAGTGTTTCTACCAATTCCTGATACTCAGGCTCCGCTAGATTATCCGTGGGATCCTCCTCCTGGACCATTGGCTCGCCGTTCTCATCAAGATCCATGCGCAGACGAGCGTCGGAACGAGCGCTTTCCGGGGCCAGTCCAAACCTCACCATCTGCCCAATCGCCTTGTGAAAAAAGCGTCGAGCATTATCGAAGCATTGGATGTTGGCCGCGAACACAAAGGCCTTAGAGCGCACGAACTTCTTCACCGCCTCCCAAGATACCTTCGCCTCCAAGCCCTGTATTTTGCCCTGCAAATCAGCGAAGGCCTTGTTGGCTGCCTCGTTCTGGCGGGTGCTCTCCGCTAACTGCCCACCCAGTTCCACATTTTGAGCCCTCAACTGGTCTCGCTCCTCCTTCATTTTCTTGTGACGCTCGTCAAGTGTAAGATAGGCCTCGTCCGTCTTTCGAAGGTTCTCCCTCGCCTGGTCCAAATCGCGGTGGGCCGTAGTCAGTTGAGCGTGGAGGTTGTTGTAATCCTCTTGCAGTTGGACCGGGTCAGAGACGCGCAGCAATTTTTTGTACTTGGCCTTATGGTTGGAGTATGCTTGTGCTCGACCCTGCAAGTTCTTCAGTCTCGGGATTACCTCCTGGGAAACAGTAAACGAGGGTCATAATCCGAGCGTGGAAAGAAGAAAGGAAAATTTGGTAGAGGGGAATACAAACTTACCGTCAGGAGAACATGGCAGGCATCATCCGCGACCCGAGCGGCGTCATGCTCGTTCAATTTGTCATGGTCGGCAGAAAATTGGAGCTTTCCGACGATATCGGAGACCATATTAACCGAGAAGGCGCTCTTTTTCAGTAGGACGGGACCGTCCTTCCTTTGGCGTTTGTACCGAGCGTCACCCCGGCAACCAATCTTCCAAAATTCTTCATCCTCAGAAGATGAAGTGTCGCTGCCCTCTCCTCGGTGGCCCACGACCACCTCTTTTCCCTTGCCAGAGATAGGGAGGGAGTCCGGCATCCTTTTCCTCTTCCCCTGGCGGTCGGCCCGGAGAGTTTCATGAATACGGACGGGCTCCCCCGAGCGGTTCCGCGACCCGCTTGAACTAAGAGAAATTGGGCCCACAGGGGCCGCTGGCGGAGGAGTGGCCTCGTGGGCTCCCTCCAGTGTAAGATCCTCAATTGGGCCCCTGGGAGGAACCTCATTTCCCGTGCCCCCACGAGCATTGCCTTGTCCTCGGCCCGCTGCTCGGCGGTTTATCCTCAGCCTTGGGGCATTCGGAGGGCGATTCTGTTGCGTTTGCGGCTGTTGAGGGTCAGCTGCGGGCCCTTGGGCACCCAACATGCGTGATAAGGCCTCAGCATTCATCCCTCGTGAGAGTATTCGGATACCTGCAAATGAAGGGGAACGAGCGTCATAAGAACGGTTGTTTGAATTGTATAAACGAGAAAGCAGGGATAACTGTAAGTCAGAGAACTATTCTAAAGGTTAGAGATGTTAGTTCCTAGAATCTAACCGTCGAGGGCCATGATGTCAGTAGGCGGGTGGAGTATCATTTCAGGGGGGCAGGATAATCCGTATCGGAACAACACTCCTTCGTTCTTCACTAAGGTATCCGCCTCAATCCACTTCTTTTCAGCCCTCATCTCGAGCGCCAACCCCATCGCCCACTCCTCAAAATCCTTGTTCCTCATCCTCTCCCTAATCAGTGGGCCCTCACCATGAACCAGCCATTGCCGGTGAACCCCGAAAATTCCCCCGGGAGCTCCCACGAAAAAATATTTTTCCTTCCAGTGCTCGCCATACGAGGAAGATGGAGAATTTATCATCTTAAAGCCTGATTTGGCCTGAGCGTAGTAAAATCCATCTGTAGGCGACGAGCGTGGCGAGCGGGCTACTTGGATCAAGCTGTCAAAATTGATTATCGAGGGTGCTTTGTCCAGGGCCCTCATCGTTATTATGAACGTGTTGATTAAGGCTATGCCATTGGGTAGAATTTGTGAAGGGCTTGGTAAATGTTGGCGGCGTCGCGAGCGATGGGAAACCTCAGACCCCCAGCAAGAATGGCGTCCCAGTAAACAGTCATCATCCCAGGCGGTGGTCGATTGGCTCTTTCTCCCTCCTCCGGGAGCCTCATGGGAAACACGGCTTCATCCCAATATGCCTTCGCCCTCAACTCATCCAAATCCCCTAGGGTCAGAATACTCTCGATTTCATCCGGAGACCTGTCAGTCTGGTGGCGGTTATCTTGCCTTACTCGAGTGGCAGGCTCCTTGCCTCTCCGCTGGCGCCTTCTGGAAGGTTCAGCCTCGAACGGAAGCCCGGATGGCCCCGCTTCACCCTCGGGAGCCGCCATAGCCACTGTGATCCTATGGTCTTGAGGTCTCACAGCACTGTTCAAAACAGGGAGTGCTCTCTCCCCTTGTCTCAGCATCTCCATCACATTGTCCATCTCCTCAAAAAGACCTTCTTGCTCACCGGGAGCACGCTCGTTCATCCCTTGAACAGCGGCGTTCACCTCCTCCTCGCCGGCGTCAACTGGAGCCTGGGCCACCGATATTGCCATGGGGATAACTTCACCTCCTGGGGGCGCCCTAATTAGAGGAACAGCTACCGGGACATCGCCGTGAGGGGAGGAGCTCCCCACCGACATCTCCTCAATCTCCCTTACATAATCATCGGCTTGATTTCCGGCCATGGTCAGTTTTCAAATTTTGGGAATAGGATTTCTAACAGAGAGCTTAAGGGAAGATAAACTTTCTGGAACAAATTCAACGGTGGATAGTGGTTTCTCCTTCAAGGGTTTGTCTCACACAACCTAAAGCTAATGTTAGTACGGGGAAAATAAGAAGAAGAATCAGGAATTTTTTACCTAAGATGTGGGGAAGAAGAAATTCGCCGGAGCAAAGGACTCTTGCTATGGATGTGCTTGAAGGAAGTCTGAATGCGTGAAAAAGCTTCCAAGGCCCTGCAAACCCTTATTTATAGGGGAGATGGAGCATGGATTAGGGTTGAAAATTCAAAAATGCAATCATTTCCCGCCTGGGAAACCCCCCACTTTTGGTAACCGCCTCACGTCTCCCGGAGTCCACGCGCCCACGTTCCCACTCAGCATTAAATGCGGACTTGACAGCATTTAATGCGATGTCAGTTTGTGTCCGTTACAGAAGGCCAGCAGTCTCCTCGAGGGTAATGCCCCGTCCCTCGGATATTTGGAATTCAGGATTCCTCCTTTATAAATTCTACAGTACGCTCGATGCGATACTACAGAATTTGGGGGGCAAAATGATGAGGCCTGAAAATCACTCTCCAATCAGAGCCGTCCACGTGGCAGCACACCGCTGACTAATGCCCTGACGCTCGCCTTGGTGGGCTCATGGGCCTTCACGCCGCTCAATTGCCAGCTAATGTCATCCATCAGTCAGCGGATGACCATTCGGACCTAGGGCCCTAACCAACGGGTTGGACGCTCGGATAGCGGCCCTCAAGGTTATCCTTCACAGGGAAGCACCCACATGAGGGCCCCACTAGTACGCTCGGTATTCCGACGCTCAAGGGTCATATATCGCGAGGAGGCCATCCATGCATTCTTCGAGCGTCACCAACGTTCGGGCATGTCCATGCCCCGTTTCGTTGGATCCGAACCTCGGCAGAAAGAATCTTAGGCCCATCCCCCGCGTAACCCTCGTCAACAACCTCTGACACAAAAGTACTGTGCACCGCGCACCTGACACGCCGTCACCCTTTTCAGGGATGTCATTCTCACTCCACCAAAGTCTGACGCGTGTTAGGGCAACACAGGTTTGGGACCACATGGTCAATTTACCCATCTACCCCCATCCCTAACATATAAATAGGAGAGAAGCCATGCATTCTCTCCCAAGTGATCATCTGCATAAAAACTACATACATTGTTCTGGGCATTTTCCATTGAACTTCTCAAGCTTTTCACTCACCACAGTAACTCTACCTTAGTAGCTTGCACTCTTGGTGTTATCCTAGCTGGAAGAACCCACGCTCAAAAGGAAACCCAGATCCTGAGGCTCTCACGCCTGTGATGGTCTTTCCCTTTTCTTACAAATTCTAAAGTGTTGTTGCATTGGGAAACTCAGATTCTTTGCACCATCACATATATTATATATTATATGGTTCAACATTATATTATGTAAATTTACATTTACATATCATATATATTATATATATCTTAAACTTTTAAGAATATATAATTGACCTATGTATATAGTTTGACAAGATAATATCAGTTATACAGTATGTGTCCCTTAATAATATATGAGTTAATAATATACATTATGACTTAAATTTTAATAATATTTTGTTTATTGATGTATACATTATGATATATAAGATAATGTAAAATATATTATAATTCCTTGGTTTTAATAGGACTCCTTACAAGCGAATCACCCCTCACGTCCATATATTATATATACAATTTTATTGATATTATATATATATATATATTTAGTAATGGACCAAATACATTACATAAATTATATATGCATGTGTCCGAAATTCTTATACCAATAATTTACGGATATAGTATTACGGTTTTATAAGATAATATGTATGATTAATATAAATTATGTCTTAATAATATATAATTCACTAATGCATATTTTTTTGTTGAAACTTATTGATGTATATGATCTAATATATAATATATAAGGTATATCATTATTATATAATAGGTTTATATTGTATTATATTATATTATTTTATATACATGTATGGTTTAATAATATTACACACTTCCAATAATTATATATTTAATAGATTTTATTTTTTATATTTAATACTGAATATATCTATAAAATAAAGGTAAAATATATTATATATTATAACAGATTGATGCTCAGTTGAATTAGAAAAGAAACAAACGCAATTGAGAGGTCTCCCAAATCTCAGAATTTAGAACAGAAAAAACCCTCCTTCTTTCACATTCGATTGGCACCCAATTCTCCCAAATCTCAGAATTTAGAACAGAAAACCCTCCTTTCACCTTCGATTGGCACCCAACAGGCTGGTCATCTATGAATTCCGTCGGCGTCCCCCCTTGACAAAACAAAAGAAATCAAATTGAGATTTCCACCGCCACCATTCCGCCGGCCTTCGATGCCTTTTGCCGCCGAAGTCGCCGCCGCCGATCCCCTGCTAGCTTTCCTCTTCAGATCTAAGAAATACACCCTCAAAATTCCAAGCGCCTCTCATCACCTTCAAGGCACCAGCACTCCGCCGCTGTCCACGATCTCACCACGATCTCGCCTCAAGTCATTCGATACAGATCTGGGTGTAGAACTCAGTTATGGCCCCTGCATAAGTAGATCTAAAGCAGATCTTTAGATCTTGAGAATTTTTCTTGGTCCGCAATTTTTTGATCTTGAGATGACTACTTCCTTTTTAAATACCTTCCGTTTCTCCATATGAGAGTTCAGGGCTCGCCCGCCGAGTCAAGCCGATCTCAAGCTTTCAGCGAGCCGATCTCAAGCCTCAGAAAATCTAGCTCGTCGATTTCAAGCTCAAGCCCGAGTCAAGCCGATCAGTTTCAATCTCAAGCTCAAGCCTTATTTTTTAGGCAAAACTCGGCTCGGCTCGGCTCGTTTGCAGTCCTATGGAGGTCCGACATCTCTATGCTTTTTTCTCTCTTTTCCTACTCCAGTAAAAAATTGAATTAAGACAATATTGTTATATTATCAACTCAATATGTTGCTGTTAGATTACATTTTTAGTATATACTAGTTAAATGAACGTGCGTTGCACGTTTATCATTTAATTTATTTAAATAAATTTATCTATTATATTTATTGAACAAATTAGAATATTAAAAATATTTAGTTTAATTAAATATAAATTATAATAACATTTTTAATGAATTATTTTAATTTTGAAAAGTAACACATACAAAACATTTATATGAGATTTCTCTTTCAACTCATGAACAATAAGTAGAAATTTGATTAGAGAAACATCTAAATAAATAAACAGTAAAAATACATTTTAATTAGACTCTTGATTGAGCAATTTATGTACTCCTCAACCAATATGATGTATAATATTTAATATCATTTTGTACTTATTATTAATTCAAAAATATACTTATTGATGACTTGATATTTTTATATTACTTTGGTTTTATATTTCCATCGTTGCACTTTCAATAGGAAACACCATTTTCAAATATTTATATTGATGTCTTGCATTTTTTACACGTCTCGTACCATAAGAAGGATTTATTTCAATCCTGTCAGTTTCTCTTAAAACAATATTATATATATCTTGTATAGAAAATAAAATATAACTAATATTATTTAGTTTGCACTATTTATAAGTCCAATCATATTCTTTTTTTTTTTTTTTCTTTCTATCTCTCCGATATTTTTTTTTTTCTTAAATGAAGCAACCCAATACAGGAAAAATAGTCTCAAGCTAAGACTCATCTAGTTTTGCCGACAGAGCATTCTAGACCCAGTAACCATCTTAAACCTTGTGATCTATCCTCGCTAATTTACCCGTCATCATGTTTCATTCTCCCGAGATTTATTTGATCCAAGTTTCTCAAAATCTTTGGAGTAAACTTCACCAATCAAATATTACATTTCTCATTAGCTGTTTTTCAATATCCTTCGTTACTATCCATTTCAAGATTGTCTCTGAATCAATCTCCACATTAATCTTCAAAAAGCGTCTCTCCCAAGCTAGTGTTAATCCTTTAGGTAAGCCCAATAACTCTGCTACATTATTGAAACTATACCAAGATTCATAGCATATCCTAGAACTCATCTTCAGTTGTCATCTTGAATGATGCCCCTAACCAAGCATTGTTGGTGAGGTTATAAAAATTTCCAACCGAGTTTAGTTTTACCCATCACTTCTCAGATTTATTCCACGACAACTAAATGTAGATTTTTCTTTTGCCTATATTTTTTTGTCCTCATTGATTAGTACTAAGATCTCAAATAACTCTTTTATGTGGTGAAAAGTGACTCTTGTAAGATCCATAAGATTTTGATAGCTCCATCAGCTCCATGCTTTTCAAAGATTTCATAGCGTTAAGATCAAGACAACCCACCCAGGATATTTAGGAACATATTGCTCAAAATTTTGCTATTAAAGCTCTCTTTGAGCCCGTCTAACACTCGCAAGACACAAAGATTTCGTAAAGTCTATGTATCAACAATCTTATCCCACACCCGAAGTACGAACGGAAAACTTCTTAGCACGTTGTCCACATATCCATATCCTGTATAACAGTACGTATATACATCATTTTTCTCAGATTTTCTATCATACTTCAATACATTCGTGAGGAAGCTATCATATTGGAAAAACTAGAAGAAAATCATGAACTTTTGGGGGTGAGGCAATTTCCAAGTTCATTTTCAATTTTTCTCCCATGTCTCATCTTACACCATAAGCAAAGTATAGTTATTTTATAGGAGAATTTATCTTTAGTTGACCCATTCCAAACTCTCTTATCTCCGTTATCATGTAGCGTGATTAAGACACTAAGTATCTCATTCACCACCTCCTTGGGAAGTACTGTTTTCAGCTTATCCAGGTTTCAATTTTTATCTGTGTCAATGAGATTACATACAATAAGATTTTTATCCTCCCCATGAATTTTATCTCCAAAGATGTCCGCTAGTTTGCCTTGTGATAACCATCTATCATTCCATAAAGATATCCATTCACCGTTCCTGATCCTCCATTTACAAAATGGTTTCACCATCCAAGTGCTTCTAACTATTCCCTTTCATGCTTAAGAAGCTATAAGTTAGGGCATATGTGCAAGAATGTCATCTCCTTTTAAATAATTTTTCTTATCTATCTAGTTTCACACCGTCGCCTCCTTGCTGAGCATTCTCCATCCCATTTAGCGAGCATCGTTATATTTCTTTTTGGATTTCTCTAAAACCCAATTTGCCTTCTCGCTTATTTCTAGCCACCTTCTTCCACCCTACAAGATGGGCCTGTTTCCTTGTTATATGAGTTGCCAAAAAAAGTTGTATTTAAGTTGATCAAGTTTTTTTTTACGTGTGATTGGAGGACCAATTTGTGTGCTTGTAGTAGATGGGAATTGAGCTCGTGATGCACAAAATAAGTGTTATTCATCCAGCAAGGTTTGTCGTTTTGGCTTTCTAACCAAAGGCGTTTTTTGACTCTCTCAATTACAATCGGGAGATATTCATTATAGTCTCGGCTAAAGTTCTTCCGCACCCCCAAATAATTCTTTAAGTTGTCTGTACTTTACATGCCCAAAACTCTAGTAACCTGTTACTTTAAATCATTTGACATATAATGCGTAAACAACACATGTGATTTGCTGAAGTTTAATTTAAGGTCCAAAATCTTGTGAAATGCCTCAATCACACTGTAAATGTACTTCGTCCCATCCACAGTAGTTTTAGCTCCCAATATTATGTTGTTCGTAGAAAGAAAGTGTGAGATGTGAGGGTCTCTCTGACATACCATAATTAGCTCTCAGTGTCCGAATGAAATGATCTCCTTAATCATATACGTAAGTTGTTCCATGCAGAGTACAAACAAAAATTAGGCGAGAGTGATTACATTATCTAATGCTACACATCCATACAGCCTCCGTCGGTTCACCATTCCATAAACCTTTGGTTGTATCCCCTTTATTCTGCCCATACTGATATTTGATGATTTTCGTCAGGAATTTGAAGAAAGTTAAGAGTTCTCTTTAGAAAATTCTATCGAACTTTGTTGTATGCCTTTTCAAGATTCAATTTAAGTACCATACCCCTTTTTTTGTCTTTGGAGTGATGTAGCATTCGTAACACTTCTTGAAGTATCAAGATATTGTAATAGGTTTCTTGGCTGGGAATGAAGCTATTCTGATTTGGACTCACAATTTATTTGATATACAGCTCAAACAAAGTATAATCATCTTGATGATCATCTTGAGCAATACGTTAGCTATTCTGATTTGGGTTCACAATTTATTTTATATACGGCTTAAACAAAGTATAATCATCTTGGTGATCATTTAGAGTAATACGTTATACAACGTAATGGGTTGAATCTCTATTGTCTTTTTTACATAATTAACTTTTGAAATTAGACAAATAAACGTTTGATAAGCCTTTTTGGGAATTGATTCTCTCTCCATACAATCATTGATGAATTTCACCACTATGTCTCCTACTATATCTTAATAGGTTTAGAAAAAGTAGGCTTGGAAACCATCTGCTTTTACCACTTTGTACTGGTGCATGCTCTTCACTACCCTCAATATTTTATCATTTGAGGTCGTTCTTGCCAAATTATTTTGTCATTGCCACCTTAGGGTTCGTTGGTGCAAGCTAATACCAAGACTCATCACCTCTACGATAGTATCTCCACTGAATAGTACGTAGTACTCTCTAGTGTGTTGTTTTAGTTGATCATTATTTGTTATCCATTCATCGCCTATTATGAGAGCATTTATCTGGTTCCTCTTTCTTCTCGTTATAGTTGAGAGATGAAAAGAACGTTTATGTTTATCCCTGAATTGTAGCCAATTAATTCTTAACTCTTAAAACTAAATAATATATTCTTGTTGCAGTAGTTTGTTATATTCTGTCATCAATTCTTTCTTCAAATCTTTTGAATATTTAGCTTGCTTATCTCATATATAATGCTTTAGAAATTTTTTGTAAATTCTTTTTGTTGCTTTTTTCGCTTTTCGAGCACATTGAAGATTGTCCAATGACCATTGTTCTAGAGCAATGATCCCAAGTCGAAATATCCTTCAAGTTTTGATTCGGCCAATAAGTCATGTATTGTTGCTTTGGATGATATTGATCTAAATTGATAATTGCTAGATCAATCTCATTCAAATTAAATCCAAAAGTTCTCCATATTGTTTCTTGAGTTAAAACCCAATCTAGCATCTTCAAATTGTTTAATCTAATCTTCGAAATTTTGTTTACCATTGTACACAATATTAATTCTCACTTTGTCACATCCTTTATAAATATATTTGTAAAGATATTTCACAGTTGTCATTCTAAGAAAAATCCCGACGTTAATGTGAGAGTTATAACTTAATAAAAGATATGAATTATAAGGTACTACACATTGGTTATAAAGTTATATCTTGCGAACTTGCACTATTACTCCGATCTTGCTCCTTCCACAGATCGGATATTCATCTTTACTTTGTATTGTGTTTTCGTAATATGAACATGAATAATGATATTTACATTCTCCATCCATCATAGAAAAATTATTTAAGTTCTTTCATCCACATGATTCATGCACCATATGTTTCATATCTGACTCATAAAATTGGGGATTCGTTTCTTAGTCAAAAAATTTGACACAGATAAATTGATCAAGTTGATCGTGTGTTGTAATTTTATATTTTGACCCCAAAATTATCAAAATATGAGCATGTGGCAACCATTTCTTTTGAATCTCGATTGCATGAATATGTGCAACCCCCTTTCTAGAAATCTCCTTATTGAATAATTGATATTTGAAATCATGTAACTTTTCTCAAAAAACTCGTGATGTCTTTTAAATCATAAACAATAAATGATACAATTAACAACTGATCACAAAGTAAAACATAACAAAATTAATAAATACTTGCATTTTTTTCAATGTGAAAGAATTTCATTTGCAGACGAAAAATTTGATAATCGAGTGACATCATTATTGAATCAAATAAAAAAAATTATTTGGATTGTTCATTAATTTTGGTATGTCTGTGTATATATATTAAAATCAAGTAATTCTTTCTTTTAACTAATTATTCTTTATCTCTTTTTTATTCTCTCTTTGCCATTTGATCTTGGATTCTATTTTTTATTTATATTTTTCTAATAAACATTATTTAAGATTTATATTTTTTATTATTTATTTTATGTATGTAGTAAAAATAACTAAAAGAGTATATTTATATAAAAAACTCAAGGAATACTTAATTGAACATTATAAAAATAATTTATAAAATTAGATTATATCTTAATTTTACATACATATATTGAAAATTGTCTTATGTAACTCATTCAATTTAAACTATATTTTATTTTATATAATTACCAAAATTTATTAAAATTATAAAGTGAATCAATTTGTTGGTTTTCAATTTATTAGATATATCTTAATATAAAATTTTAAATTATAGGCCTTAAAATTAAAAAATGAACAACTTATATTATAAGATTTGAATACAATTAATTAATATATTAATATTAAAACAATCCTTGTTCAACTATGTATCTTTTTCTTTAGTATATTGAAGAAGTTTTAGTTCTAGCAAAAGTCATATTTCAAGTTAATAAGTACTTTTTAGATATAGCTCAATTAATAATTTATAACATGTATTTACATAATTACCCTTAATTAATAATTATTGACATAACTATTATGAGGGTATTTTAGGCGATCAACGTTTTGTAAGAAACTTTTGTGCTTTTATAAGATACTCGTGAAATCAACGTGTGTTGCTCGTCCATCGTTTAGTTTATTTAAATAGGTTTAGCTATAATGTTTATTGAATAAATTAAAATATTAAAAATATCTAATTTGATTAAATAAATATAAAAAAAATTTAATGATCGAAGTGGTTTTATACCTTCGTTATTGCATTTTCGGTAGAAAACACCCTTTTCAGATTTATACATGGGTAAATTCCAGATACCCTCTATCCTTTGAGACTTTCCGCACTTTACCCTCTAACCTTTGAATTTGTGCGAGTTCTCCGTAACCTTTGTAAAATAAATCACTTTCCCCCCTTTGGACATTTTCGGTGGAATATTCCGTTTGGACCAACATAAAATGAATTTTGACCGTCGATTCCTCCTCTGTCACGACGACCCAAGAGTCAAGACCACCACCATCATGTTCCTCTTTCCAAGACGAACAAAGCTCATACCCCATTAGACTCTGTTGACCGTTGGAAGCCACCGGAATTTGCCTGTAATGCTCCGTTTATCATGCGCCATCTTTGATTGGTAATTCCTCATTCATCGATTGTCAGATTTTGTTTTCGAGGCCGTCGTTGTGTTCCTTGTGTCTGGAGCTTTGATTTGATGTATAGCATCAACACATTTGACATGTGATTTGTAAAAATTTTCCCTTAGAAATAACGTTGAAATTTTGTTAAAAAAGTTGAATGAAATATTCCCCAATATTTCGTCTAAAAGGGTTTAAGTGTTACATTTTGTAATTCTAATACTATTTCTTTTGCATTATTTATATGTCTAATCACATCCCTTTATTTATTTATTTTTTCTTTATCTCCAATATTGTTTTTGGTCCTTAACAAATTAACCAAACATAAGAAGGCAACCTCAAGCTAAGACTCATCCAGTTTCGTCCGCAGAGCACCCTACAAACATTAACCTATCATTGCCAATTTATCTATCATCATGTTTCTTTCTCTCAGGATTTGTTCAATCCAAGCTCCCCAGAGCTGTGGAGTAAACTTTGGCTATCAAATATTATATTTCTCATGGGGTGCTCTTCACTATTCTTCGTTGTTATTCATTTCACCACCGTTTTCAAATCAATCTCCACATTAATCTTTGGAAAGTGACTCTCCCAAGCTGGCGATATTCCCTCATGTAATCTCAATAACTCACCAAGATTCATAGTATATCCTAGAACCCACCTTCTATTGTCATCTCAAGTGACGCCCTTGACTGAAACATTGTTAGTGTGGTTATAAAAGGTTCCATCTGAGTTTAATTTTCACCCACCCCTTCTCGGGTTTATTCCACAACAACTCAGCACAGATTTTTTTTTGCCTGTATTTTTTGTCCTTAATGATTAGTACTGAGGCCTCAAATAACTCCTTTATGCGATGAAGAGTTACGTTTCTAGGATCCATAACATTCTAATAGCTCCATCAGTTTCGTGTTTTCCAAAGATTCTAGAGCTTTAATATCCAGACAACCCACCCAGTAGAATCTGGTAACATGTTGCTCTAAATTTTGCTATTAAAAGCTCTCTTTAGCCAGTCCGATGTTAGATTTAGTTTTTGCTTTCCGATTGAGCTTTAATAGTGTCGATTTATTATCGTTTTATGATCTTATTTTGTGTACTTTTTGCTCCATTATAGGTAAATCTCATTTTGAAATAGACAACGACAGATACAGAGCAAAAACGTAGTGCTAGAAGTCGGATTACACAGGGTCAATTTTTTAAAGGATTCACCCAGTCGGGGTGAATTTGCTCTTAAAATTCACCCGGCCATGTTGCTAGCATTAGAAAAAGTTCTGTCAATTTCACTCGGCCAGGGTGAAATTGTACTTGTTAGTCACCCAACCGGGTTGATCAAGTGAAAAACTTCCCTGCTAATTTCATTCTGCCGGGGTGAACTTATGCATGATTTTCACCTGGCCAAGGTGAATGAAAACGTGTTAACAATTTTGTTAGTCACCCGGCCGAGTGGATTAACCTGGCTCGGGTGAAAGAAAAAGTGCAATTTTAGCCCCTTCTTGTTCGATTTTTGTGGAAAGCAACAATTGGACTTGAATTCTTAACCTAATTTGGGAGTAAGAGCAGGTCTCACCATTCCTCTTGAAGATTTCGAAGATTTTAGTATCATTTTCTTTTCCTTAGCACTCTTTAGTATAATTTCCATTATTATTATAGTTAATATTTTATTTTAGTAATCAAACTAATATATTAATTGTTGAGCTTTGATATTATTTTGAATTTCTACACCCTTGATGATTGATGCTTGGCTTAATTCAATGAAAACGTATGTTTTTAGTATGATTCCTATTGTTGTTATGCTTATTAGTCTTAATATGAATAGCTAAACTTTAGAGGTACGGGGGTGATACATAATATAGGTAAGTGTTTGATGAATTGTCTTCATGACTTGAGGTTGTTCTTCGACAGAAGCTAATACATATTTGTGTGATCAAAATTGTAAGAATACCTTGAGTTGTTGAGTAAGAGGCCTATATGTGTGTCATCCCCTATCTCCCCTTCATCTTATCAAATTCCTAGTTGTTACTTGCTTCCGTAGTTTGTGTTTGTTTATGTTTACTCGTTTAGTTACTTAGTGGTTAATCTTATCCCTTATTTGTTATCTCGTTTTATAGATTGGCAAAATCGTAACGTGATTGATTGATTTTCCCTTCCTTGTGGACACGACCCCTTTGTGATACGATTACACTTGTGTACACTTTCACATCGAGTATAAATTGGAATGACACGAAAATCTGACCTTCGCAAGCCATAAATATTTTAACCTATCTATGTATCAATAATCTTATCCCACACCTGGCGTATGAACTGACTATTTCTTAACACATGCTCCACATCTTCATGTCTTGTACAACATGTATATGTATAGTTTTTCCCAAAATTTTGGTCATATAAAGTGCATTCATGAGCAAACTACCATGCTGGCAAAGACATAAGAAAATCTTAAACTTTTGTGGGCAAGGTAATTTCTAAATCCATTTCCAATTTTCTTGCATGTTTCATCTGACACCATAAGTAGATTACAGACCATTTTATAGAAGAATTTGTAGTTAGTTGACCCAGTCCAAATCTCGTATCACCGCTATCATGCAACGTGATAGGGACGTTAAATATCTCATTCACCACCTCCTCGGGTAGTATTGTTTTGAGCTTATCCAGGTTCTATTTTTTATTTGTACCAATGAGATTACGTACCATAAGATCTTCATCCTCCTAATGAATGTTATCCCAAGATGTCGGCTAGTTTGCATTATGATAATCATCTATATTCCATAAAGCACCTCTTTACCATTCCCAATCCTCAATTTGCAAAACTATTCCACCATCCAAGCTCAGGAAGCCATAAGTTGAGGCTTATGTTTAAGAATGTTCTCTCCTATTAAATATTTTTTCTTATATATGTAGCTCCACACTGTCGTCTCTTTGTTGAGCATTCTCTATTCCCTTTTAATGAGCATCACTATATTGCTTTTTCAGTCTTCTTTTAAACCCAATCCACCTTCTCTCTTCTTTCTAGTAATTTTCTTCCATTCTATAAAATGGAATTGTTTCTTTGTTATATCAGTTGCCTACAGAAAGCCACAAGTCGATCAAATTTATTGTACACTTGGATGGGGAACTAATTTGTGTGCATGAAGTAGATGGGGATTGAACTCGTGACGAATTGAGTAAGTGTCATTAATCCAACAAGATTTAGCATTTTGGCTTTCCATTTGGGAAGACACTTTTCTCGATGGTCTCTCAATTACCGTTAGAAAAGCTCACTATATATAGTTAATTCATTAGTGATTGCATAATGTCAGAGTGTATTTTCTCTTTTTATTTAATTGCATAATTAATTGACATTATTTTTATTTTTATTTTGTTCATATGTCGAATTTGTCACGTCTTTATATTTAAATATATTTATATAGTTATAAATATGCAATTATATCTTATAATGTAAATTATAATTAATATATTAATTTAAAAAGAGTTATGATACTCAATATTTTTTTTATATTTGAGGAGTTTTAGTTCTAGTTTATTTATGAGTCTATTTTTACTCAAATAAATATTTTTAAAATATCTAAATATAATAATATATATAGTATGCATTTACTAAATAACCCTCTAATTAAACATTGTTAAAAATTTTAATTATGGCAATACTATTTTAGCCGATCAATAAGTTGTAAGAAACCCACAACCTATTGGTGCTTTTATAAAAATAATAATAATAATAATAATTTCTTTCGGTATTGGTATGATCTCTAAATATAATATTCGTAATTTTTAAATGGAGAATCAATCATTTGGGTGAAGTTGTTTGAAGCTGTAGTTATTTTTCGTTATCAATAATTATATAAAGTTATCAAAATTACATTTAAAATAGAGCTTGATTTGAATATTTTAAAATTTTATATAAATTATTTTTTATTCCAATTATATTATTTCATTAATTACGTAGGCTAATTAATATTGGAATAATTCTACTGTATGAAGAGTCTTGTTTTAAATTAATAAGTACTCTTTTAATGTATTTAAGTTAATGATTTATACTATGTATTTACATAATTATCCCTGACTAAAAATATTAACACAAGTATTGTAAGGGTATTTTAGGCGATCAACATTTTATAAGAAATTAAAAATTTTATTCGTGCTTTTATAATATATATAGATATAGATTATGTAAATTATTTTTTATTTAATTATATTGTTTTATCAATTTCATAGCCTACTTAATATTAAACTAATTCTCTTCTACTAAGAGTCCTATTTCAAGTTAATAAGTACTTTTTAATGTATTTAATTTAATAATTTATAACATATATTTACATAATTACCCTTAACTAATAATTATTGATATAACTATTATGAGATTATTTTAGACGATCAACATTTTGTAAGAAATGCTTTTATAAGATATATAGATAAGTGCCTTTTGAAGCAAACTGAAAATTAGTTGATCCTAAGATACAGAGCTGCATTCATCACGTTTTTATATAAGCATATTTATATTCATCAAAGTATAGAAATTCAACTGAAGCTACGACGATCAGACAACGATCAGTCACACAAGATGTTCTTATTCCAATACTCCACATATCATATCTCCATTACAGCAAAATGCTTCGTTAATCTTGTTTCCACCGCAAAGCACAACGCCATGACACTACACCGCCACATCACACACATATATGTATATGTACGTAAACACTTATTACTGTTTCCTATACGCAGGAAAACTATCTATCTAATCAACTTCCTCCATCTTACTCTCCTCATTAGCTCTTCCCTCCAACGCAGGCATGTCGGCATCACCACCACCACTCTCCTCCTCATCGATGCTCAAACCCAACTTCAGCATCCTATGAATCCTCGAAGCAAACACGTTTGGATCATCAAGGCTGAAACCAGAAGTCAACAAAGCAGTCTCATAGAGCAGAAGCACCAAATCCTTGACGGACTTATCATTTGCATCTACGTCGGCCCTTTTCCTCAGCTCCTTCATTATTCCATTATCCGGATTTATCTCCATGGTCTTCTTACTGGACATATAAGCACTCATGCTGCTATCTCTGAGTGCTTGAGCTTTCATAATCCTCTCCATGTTTGCCGTCCATCCATATTCTCCAGTAACCAAGCAGCAAGGGGAGTCCACAATTCTATCGGAAACCACAACTTTCTCAACTCTGTCACCAAGAATGTCTGATTACCTTGCATAAGTTCTCAAATGATTTCTTTTTCTCTTCCCTCTTCTTTTTCTCTTCCTCTGTCTCGTCATCGAGTTTCAAACCTTCTTTAGTTGCTGAGACTAGTTTCTTCCCATCATATTCTTTTAACTGACCAATGGCATATTCATCTATGGCATCAACCATGAAAAGAACTTCATATCCTCTCTTTTTGAGCCTCTCCAGAAACGGGGAGTTCTCCACTGCTTTCTTGCTCTCACCTGTAATGTAGTAAATGTCCTTCTGCCCTTCCTTCATCCTCGTGACATAGTCCTTCAAACTGGTCATTTCGTCACCGCTCTTTATGGAATAGTATCTTAAGAGGTCAGCAAGTTTGGACCTATTCTGGCTGTCTTCATGAATACCCAATTTGATATTCTTCGAGAAAGCATCATAGAATTTGTTGTAATCCTCTTTGTTCTCTGCTATCTCGAAGAACAACTCAATGCACTTCTTGACTAAGTTCTTCCTTATGACCTTCAGAATCTTGTTTTGCTGGAGTGTTTCACGGGAAATGTTGAGTGGCAAATCATCAGAATCCACCACACCTTTTACAAAACCCAGGTATTCGGGGATCAGTTCCTCACAGTTATCCATGATGAAGACCCATCTCACATAGAGTTTAATGTTGTTCATTTTCTTTCTCGTGTCGAATAGATCGAATGGAGCCCTCTTTGGAACAAAGAGAATAGCCTTAAACTCTAACTGCCCCTCAACAGAGAAGTGCTTCACAGCGAGGTGTTCCTCCCAGTCATTAGTTATACTCTTGTAGAATGAAGCATACTCCTCCTTGGTAATCTCCTCGGGCTTCCGGAGCCAGATAGGTTTCTGTTTGCTAATTTGCTCCCACTCATGGGTTACTTCCTTGATCTTCTTCTTTTTCTTTTTGTCCTTCTCTTTATCTTCATCAACTTCCTCAACATCACCCTCTTCCTTTTTCGTCTCTTCATCTTCATCGTCGCTAATCTCCTTCTCAGTGGTCTTCTCAACCAAGAGATAAATCGGGTAGCTTATAAACTCAGAATGCTTCTTAACAAGATCCTTGATTCTCCTTTCTTCCAAATACTCCAGCTGCAGTAATCCAAAGGTCAGAAAATTCTTCAGTTCCAACACTTAATCAGAGAATACAAACGAAAACCAAGTACATATATTGTTATGGTTCATAGCGTGCTCAACACTTACATACCTCGTCATCTTTGAGGAAAAGAGTAATTTTGGTTCACCTGCCCAATGGTTCACCACTAACATCTCGAGATACAGTGAAAGAACCACCAGCTTGGGACTCCCACAGATATTGTTCATCATCATTGTGCTTAGTTGTCACAACCACCTTCTCTGCCACCAGGTATGAAGAGTAAAAACCAACACCAAACTGACCAATCATACTAACATCAGCCCCAGCCTGGAGTGCCTCCATGAATTCTTTTGTTCCGGACCTTGCAATTGTACCCAAATTGTTCACCAACTCTGCTCCCAAAACATATAAATAAATATATTAGAAACCAAAAATCACCTAGTTTACTCTCAACAAGCAAAATTGTTGACTAGATCTGAAATCCCGCAAATATGCATTTGCACCAAGGAAGCAACATGGTCAGCTATCTACATTCTGATTTTTGTGATTCATCATTTCTGCTGCAAAGTAAATTTACTCCTACTCAAAAAACTTAATGGAAACGCGTAGGAAAATTTTCAGCACATGACTCGTAGATTCATTGTGTGGTTCTCATGATCTCATGATAAATTTTCCAATTCAGAAGAAAACTAAATTATACGTTCGAAACCTGTCACCTGAGCATCAGAGCATGTCTTCATAGAACTTATCACAATTAAGCAGCTAAAATCTTGTATAACTTAGAAGACACTTATTGTCGTGCAGAAAAAGAAAACAAAAAAATCAGATCCTCCAGTAACCACTTCAACACCAAAATTAGACACAAAATTTCTGAGAAGCAGAGTAGAGACGGGGGGAGGGGTATTTATAGAGAGATCGAGGGGTGGGGCTAGGGTTCGGGAAGAGACGAGAGTACAGATTACAGCTGCATACTTTTTTTCCATTGGTTTTGGCGGGTTCTCGAGATTTCTACCATGGTCTCTACTCTCTAGTCTCTACGTTCAAGTTTTTTCTTCCTTCAAATTGCAGTTTTGCCCATGAATTGTTGATGTATTTCTGTTTTGACCCCCTCAATTACACCCAATATTTTGGATTAAAAATATTAATGTATGGTGTCGTGCGTGTTGATACTGTGTTCAACCTTCATTACATAAGACAATTTTAAAAAAAAAAAATTATTATTGTCTTTGTGTAGCGTTTTTGTATAGGTAAAGACTAAAGAGTACAAACTACAAGGTGGCCCAATTTGATTGAATTTTGGCAAAAATATCTGAGGATATGAGATTTCGTACTATTTATTCATCGAATTAATAGGCGGTGTTTGTACTTATACTTGTAATATCTTTTGGGCCTTTGGCCTTGTTTTGTTAATTATTTAAGCAAAGTGTTTACGACCCATAAAGTATGGGCTATAAAAGCTGGCCTGGGCCAGTTACGATAGGGCCGATCTTATTGCACGGCCGTAGTCACATTGGTGTTGGAGTTCAAGTATGCGCATTATGGGCCCAAACAATTTATGTAAGTTGTGACCATTGCTTAGTGATCGTCAGATTATCTATGAGACTGTGAACACAAATATATGTATGGTTATCACTGCGGAACAATTCTTGGTCAATTACTTGAAACATTTCAGTTTCAACCGCTTTTGCTTTTATATATGGATATAATATAATAGTATGGTTGAAATCTAGCAATAAGATGATTAATATAACGAGAAAGAGACACTTGAGCGAAAACAAAGCGAAACTAATGCTTTTAGTTGTACTGAGAATGGAGTGGACCCACGGGTTAAGGTTTGAGAAGCATTGACGGACAAAATTCATTTATTGTAATCTTTGTAGTTATTAGTTTCCTCCTAATCCTATTATCGAAAATGGTACAGAGACTCAATCAATCACTCAGATAGTAACGTTGATGGAGTCCAATTTATATGTTAAACAAGAAAAGTAACTCGAATTCATTTTTAAAAATCAGTGGTTAAGACGAGAAGTAATAACTCATAATTCTTCTAATATGTCTATGTTCAGGCAATACACATAGACATCTATTCTGATTTCATGTATAGAAGTTCAGATTCGTTCTAAAACTGATGGTTGAAAAGTAACATAATTCATTCCTATAAATAGGCTAAACCAAGTTGGGACAAAGAATTGTTACCAAAACCTTACATTTATTCTCATCAAGTAGAATAAAACAAATCACGTGAATGAAATCAAGTTATGCTACAATACCATTACATCTTGGTCTATTTGTCTTTTCACATTGATGACCTCAAAAGCACCCAGAGAAAGTCATTTTAAGAGTTACAATTAAATTATATTATTCTCAAAAAATCTAAAGCTTGTAGTATCATATAATAATAAAAATAAGCACTCTGAAATGAAATAAAAACAAGGGTAAATTAGATCAAAACCGGCTATGCTTAAGTTGATGAGATATAAAACTACGTTCGAATCAGAGCTGTCCACGTGTCAACATCTGGCAATAGATGGACTGGACGCTCGCACTGGTGGGCTCGCGGGTCATCCCAGCCTACTCCCTCGCTTACTAGTACAGGCTTATGAGCCTCAACCAACCCTTCAGGTGAAGGGTTCAAGCTGGCTGGCTCGACGCTCACATCCCGACCCTCAGGGTCACCCTTCTCAGGGAAGCACCCACACAAGGGTCCCATTCTTGATGCTCGGGATTCCGGCGCTCAAAGGTCATCTGCCGCGGGGGGTCCATCCGTGCACTCTTCGAGCGTCACCAGCGCTCGTGCACAATCCAACCCCCCCTGCGATGGATCTGAACCTCGGCAAAGGGGACCTTGGGCTCTCTTCCCACGCGACCCTCACCAACAACCTCTGACACAAAGGTAGTGCGCACCAGGCGCCTGACACACCGCCTCCTTTTCAGAAACATCATTCTCACGCCCTCAAAGGCTGCCACGTGTTAGGGCAACACAGGTTTGGGACCACAAGGTCAATTTACCCATTTACCCTCACCCCTAACATATAAATAGGGGAGAACACATGTTTTCTCCCCCAAGTCATCTTCTACACACACACTGCATTGTTCTGGGCATTTCTTCCGAATCTCTCCAAGCTCTGCGTCATTCTCACCACAGTTGTACCCTCCTTGTACGTTGCACTCTTGGTGTTATCCTAGCTGGAAGAACCCACGCTTAAAAGGAAACCCAGTTCCTGAGGCTCTCACGCCTATGATGGTCTTTCCCTTTCCATACAAATATTAAAGTGTTGGCTGCATCTTTGGGAAGTCTGATTTCCAGCACCATCATAAGTATATTTATTTAGTATGTTCAAAAATTATATTTTCATATCTAATCATTGCCAATGAATCACAATTTACAAATGCGCTTGAATCACAATTTACAAATGCGCTCCATTATTAATTATGAATAAAACCTTTGTTTTTTATTATCATAATTTTGTGAGAAAAAGATTTTTGTCATCCGAATTTTGTCTCTTTTTGCAATTTACTTTCCCAACAAACTTTTACCGTAAACCACCATCCAATCTTTGCATTTGAAAATACAAACAATATGAACATGTCACGTGTCATGTTTTTAGGCCAAAAATAAAAAATAGATGGCGGTATATTACAAATACAAAAATTGGATTGTGGTTTGTAACGAAAATTTGTTGGGATAGTAAATTGTAAAAATGCACAAAGTTCGGATGAAAAAAAATCTTTTTTCCTAATTTTGTTGGTGGAATTTTTTTTATTATTTTAATATGTAAAGATAAAATTTGAAATAGCAATAATTCCATATTAATCAATTTAAAACTTCTCAAATTAGCCGAGAGATTTTCAAGAATAATATTTTTTTTATTCCGATTTAATAAAATAACACCGCTTTGTAAAGGTTTAAAATTTTACTACAAGTCACGGGAGAGATCCGTGACTCCTATTATTTTAATATTATTTATGTTGGGGTCGCGGACATCATCTACGACTTAAATTTTTTATATTATTTAATTAAAGTCGTGGAGATCATGCACGACTTCATAAATTTTTAATCATTGTAATTGAAGTCGTGCATGAGAAGCACGACTCCATTTTTTTTTTCATTTCTATCTATATTTAATGATAATTACGTTATGTGTCTTTTAACTTAAGCTACGGGATTCGGATTTGAATTCTGTCTCTTTAGTTAGACTCGTTTTGACGATTCGGATCCAATGAACTAAATTTCGTATTTTTTCGATGCCGTTTGAACCTCCAACGAAGCAAATTTCAGTCCATTTACCCCATTTGATTCGTTTTTCAGCGATAACTTGAACTACGAGGTTTGAATTCGAATTTTGTTTTTTTCATTGGACTCGTTTTGACAATTCGGATCCAACGAACCAAACTTCATATTTTTTCAATGCCGTTCGAACCTCCAACGAAGTAAATTTCAGTCCATATGACCCATTTACCCTATTTGATTCGTTTTTCAGCTGTAACTTGAGCTACGGGATTCGGATTCGAATTCTGTCTTTTTTGTGGCTCGTTTTGACAATTCGGATCCCATGAACTAAACTTCGTATTTTTTCGATGTCGTTTGAACCTCCGACGAAGCAAATTTCAGTCCATATGACCCATTTACCCTATTTGACTCGTTTTTCAGCTATAACTTGAGCTACGGGGTTCGGATTCGAATTCCGTCTTTTTTATTGGACTCGTTTTGGTGATTTAGATCCAATGAACCAAACTTCATATTTTTTCAATGCCGTTTGAACATCTGATGAAGTAAATTTTAGTCCATATGACCATTTATCCTATTTGATTCGTTTTTCAGCTATAACTTGAGTTACGGGATTCGGAGTCGAATTTCGTCTTTTTCGTTGGACTAGTTTTGACGATTTGGATTCAATGAATCAAACTTTGTATTTCTTCGATGTTGTTTGAAGTCGTGCTTGTCATGCACGATTTCAATTAAAATAAAAAAAAAATTTGAAAAAAAAAAGACAAATTGGAGTCGTGCCTGTCATGCACGATTTCAATTAAAAAAATTAAAAAAATTTCACTACTTCAATTAAATAATATAAAAAATTGAAGTCGTGGATGATCTACGCGACTCCGACATAAATAATATTAAAATAATAGGAGTCGCGGATCTCTCCGGCGACTTATGGTAAAATTTTAAAGTTCCCTAAAGCGGTACTATTTTATTAAATGACAGGTGTCGAATCCGTCAAAATAAAATATTAATCCAGTGCAACAATTATGAGTATAGTGCAACGGGTCGATCCACAGAGATTGGTCGAATTAATTCAATTAATCACAAGAAATTCGTGCAACTAATTAGCCAACTAAAAATAGGGGGGTTTTGGATTTAACTAAACTAATTAAATTAAACTAATAAAGCAATCAAAATTAATAAACTAGAAGAAAATCATAAATCACGTTGGGAGTTGGTTCTGATAAATCAATAACTAGCTAGGAATTATAATTCAGTTAAGACATCAATCATAGACGCAAAGATAAATTCAAATATTCAAGTAGATTAGCTATAGCAGATAGAGACGCTCGACTCCGCCTCGTTTTCTCTTAACTTGTAGAATAATCTAGAGACACTCGACAATTATTCCCTAATCAATTCACAACCCCTAGAGATACTCGACAGGATTTAATGAATCAACAGCATTTAAAAATCAAGAAAACACTAACCCGAATTAACCTAGTCACGACACGTGCAAGATTTAAATCCGATTATTAACTCCCTTAACAAGTTGAGAACTGCAACCAATCCTTCTTGTTAATGTACCACTAATTATCTATCAAGCACTACATAAACTTCATGCAATCAAGATTGGCGATATGCAATAAACCTACTTAGATGATCCGGCCGTAATCACTTAAGCAAATAAATTACAATAACACGACACTCGGAGAATTAATAAATACTTGAAATTAAATTGAATTATAAAAGCAAATTAGGTCTCATGATGTCAAAACTAAATTATAAAATCCTAGCTAAGTACTATGAAATTAGCTACTCATAACGATCTCCAAAACATAAAATAAATAAAAGCATAAACTAATTAAAATAAAGGAATTAAAAGGTGCCGCTCTCGGAAGGAGTCCCAAGCCGCTGCTCCCCAAACTCCAGTTGCTACGTGCGAAAAGTCTGTGAAAGTTGTGTCCAAAATACTCCCCAAAGCGTATAAATAGCCACCGAAAATCAAAGAATCCTTGTCCAAATTGGAGATGGATTGCTGCCCAAACTCACGCCCGCTTGCGGCTTGCTAACCAAGTTTTTCCTCCAAATAGACTTCTTAATTAATTCTCCTAAGTGATCATGCACATGGCCCAACATTCCAGGCCCAAATGTCCAACAAACAACTCCCACATGAACTCTTTCAATTATTCCCACAAGATTCTCGGTCCTCCACATTCCAGCCCAAAAATAAAGCATCAACTTTGGAAAAGAATTGTGTAGCATCCAGGATCCACACACACGATGATCAGCAATAAAACATCACAAATTGGCCCACTATTTCTCAATTCAACACAAAACGATTCCTGCACACTTATAATCACAAAATTGATCGAGGCACCAATTTATATCACAATATTCCCAATAAACACGCCTCAAATCATCTTAAAAATATGAAAATAATGCAAGTGATCATTAAATCGGAATAAAAAAAATATTATTCTTGCAAATCTCTCCGGATTAACCTATATATAACAATCAGCCAACAAGAATTGGCCAAGTGGTTTGAGGGTTGATTCTCGAAGGCAATGACCCGGGTTCAAATCCCTCTGGTCACTTGGGGTGTGTGCGTTAAAAAAAAAAAAAAAAAACTATATATAACAATCAAAGGGTAACTTGTCAAATAAGTATGAGATCCTTTAAAATTTTAATAGTAGTTGTTTACACAAATTTTCGTTGGAATCTGCAATAAATGAGTGTAAAATACAAGAAAATAGCGAAACAAGAAATTTATTGATTTAATTTAGATGAAGTGGTACAATCTCTGTAAATCCTCTGATTCTTCTCTACGGATTGATTTGAGGGCTTGATGCTTGATCTCGAATCGAATGCAGGACTTGGTTGAGTTTGGCCGAAAGTGTTGGCTCGTTGTACGGACAACACTTCGGGGTTGTAAGTGACAATGACTTGAAGATTTGAGAGCTTGAATGCCTTTTGCTCTTAAGAGTTTAGTGACTTATGCATTTTCTTGTGATTTTTGATTTATTGTATCAACTTGTAACCTAGGAGCCTCTATTTATAGGTTTTCGGTTGTTCTCTTGGGTTTCATGGGTTTGGGTCTGAATTTAAAGACCACGCAATAAATAAGTGGATTTTATTTTATTCATTTAATTAATTCGAGGAGTTTTTATCCCAAATTAAATATTTAAGCCCAAATTTATTATGGACTCGTGACCAAAATAAATAATTAATAGCCGGTTTATTTGGGCTACAAATTAATAATTTATCTTCGATTTTTTTTTTCTTTTATATCCTAATAGAATAGTAGTGTGTATGCATATTCCATAAGTAGATAGTCACCAGATTTTTTGTGTACTTTATTTTTTTTTTATCTCTCCCAACTTATTTTTTTACATCCACAAGGTTCGAACCTGAAACCTTGCTTAAGTAAACTCAAGCCCCTATCCACTTGAGTCAACTGCCCGTTGGTAATTTGTGTACTTTATGGTACTACATTGTTTAATCATTCAAATTTCATTTGTTTACGTAAAATAACACCTTTATTGCACAATGACCACTTACCAAAGTCAATAAATTAATTGTTTCTCCCAATCCCATTAGCACCTGCGGAGTGTCGACTGGGGAGTTGAAACTTCAAAGCTGCGTCCAATTTCAATTCAAACTTCCAACTTCCAAGAAAAAATCTCAAATCCAATAAATCTCAAGCACCCTGCAAAACCCCACCCTACACCCAACCGGCAACCGCGCTATTGCCATGTACGTCTCTCATAGCTGCAAATATAAGCTACAGTTAGTTTAGATGTACAGTTAGATTAGATATAAGCTTTGGGTTGAGGTCAACACCTCCCATTACACGTGTCACCACCCGGTTGGTAGGCACTGTATATATACATGTATATGCAGAACAATATTTCTTCATAATGAGAATTACAGTTTTCCCTTTCTTCAAGTCCTCTCTCGATCTTTCTTGATCAATTCTAGATTTATCATGGTATCAGTTGAATTTTCCGCTTGATTTCAGATTTCTTGTTACGCTTTCTTCTCTGATTGTCTTATTGAGCTCTCTTCTCCGATTATGGCGACGGTTGAAGCGATTGCCGCCGCTGAATCCAAGCTCACCGCCTCCAGTCCTTTGTTTCTCCATGCCAATGAGAGTCCTGGTCTTCTTCTTGTCTCTCCACCTCTCTACGGTGCGAATTATCACACTTGGGCGCGAGCTATGAAGATGGCACTCCTTTCCAAGAACAAGTTCGCCTTCGTTTCCGGCGAATTGCAGGTACCCCTGTCTACTGATCCTCTGTTTCCTGTTTGGGTTCACTGTAATACTATGGTGTTATCGTAGACTTCGAAAGTGGTTTCCCCTTCGATTGGCCAGTCAATCCTTTGGTTAGACAAAGCATAAGATGTTTGGGCAGATCTGCGTGATCGTTTTTCTCAGGGGCAATGCGTTTCGCATTGCAGAGCTTCAGGAAGAAATTCACGCTGTTAGGCAGGGCGATGCTTCTGTCTCGGACTATTTCACTAGGCTCAAGATTCTCTGGGATGAATTCTACAATTTCCGTCCGCTGCCATCTTGTACCTGCAATCCTAGTTGTTCTTGTGGATCTATTGTCAAGTTTAAGGAGTATCAGCAGACTGATTGTGTCATTCGCTTTCTCAATGGGCTCAGCGACAAGTTCTCTGGCGTTCGTTCTCAGATTATGTTACTTGATCCACTTCCTTCCTTAACGAAAGTGTTTTCAATGGTTGTGCAACAAGAACGCCAATTCTCTGTGGAATCTGATCATAGATCTTTTGTGGCCCCATCCTTCAAAAATTCAAGTTTCAAGCCTCCTTTCTCCAAAGGTGCGAGCACCTCCAAGTCTGGTTCTAATCAAGGTTTCGGTCGCGGTTTTCCCAAATTTCAGGGAAATAAGGCACAGATTGGTACAGGTAAAGCTTGCCGCCATTGTGGGGGCCCCAATCACACAGAGGCAACCTGTTATCGCAAGCATGGATTTCCTCCCAACTTTCGTTTCAACAACCCAGTTGCTGCTGCTTTATATGCTACTAATCCACAGCAAGATGTACTTCAGGAAGAAGGGTTTCCCTCTCAGGCATCTTCAGTCAGTCAACTGACTCCGGTTCACAATTCTGAGCCTCAAGAATCTTCTACGGTCTCTCTTACTGCAGAGCAATTTTAGAGGTTGGTTAACATGCTTCAAGCTCCATCTGGTGCCCAGCAACCTCATCATGTCAACAATGTCTCTGTAGCTCCAGGCTCATCAGGTCATTGTGAGTCAGGTATATATTGTCTTTCCGCTAGTTCAACTTATCAAGATTGTTGGATACTTGATACAGGGGCGACCGATCATATATGTCATTCTTTATCTATGTTTACTGTTATTGCCCCTATTTCCCCAGTCTTGGTAAAGTTGCCTAATGGTACTCATATGACTGCTGATAAGGTAGGATCCATCATTGTTTCAAATAGTCTAACACTTGAGGGTGTGTTATTCATTCCTGATTTTAAGTTTAACCTATTATCTGTTCCTCAGTTAACAAGACGGACTGGTTGTAGTTTTGTGTTTCAAAATGATTTTTGTGTGATACAGGATTCAAAGACTTTGCAGATGATTGGTTCAGCTAGGATGCATAATGGACTCTATGTTTTGCTTGGCTCCAGTACATTTCACACTAGGCATTCTAGTAGTATCAATATTGTAGATTCTTGTTCTGTAACTTCAGGAAATATATGGCACTTTAGACTTGGCCATGCTTCTGAGTCTGTAATGAAACTTTTACATTCTGTTGATTCAACTATCCCTTGTACAAACAATTTATCTTCTTGTGATACTTGTCATCTATCAAAGCAAAAAAGGTTGCCATTTTCTTCAAGTAGTACTGTCTCTAGTGCAATTTTTAATCTCATTCATGTTGATATATGGGGACCTTACTCGGTTCCATCTATTCTTGGACATAGATACTTCCTTACTATTGTAGATGACTTCTCTAGATTCACCTGGATTGCACTTGTCAAACAGAAGTCTGAGGTAAGGAAACAACTCCAATCTTTCATTGCTTTGGTGGAAACTCAGTTTAACACTAAAGTTAAGATTGTCCGAAGTGACAATGGCCCTGAATTTTCTATGACTGAGTTTTACAATAACAAAGGCATAATACATCAATCCTCTTGTGTAGAAACTCCACAACAAAATGGCTTAGTAGAAAGGAAACATCAGCACATTTTAAATGTGGCTCGTGCTTTACTTTTTCAGTCAAATGTACCAAAGAATTTGTGGTCACACTGCATTATACATGCAGTTTACTTGATTAACAGGCTGCCATCTCCCTTGTTGCAGAATCAGACAGCATTCCACATACTCCATGGAACTAGTCCTGTTTTCTCTGACATTAAGATATTTGGTTGCCTTGCTTTTGCTTCTACTTTAACTGCCAACAGGTCTAAATTTGATCCAAGAGCAAGAAAGTGCATCTTCCTTGGATTCAAACCAGGAACAAAAGGCTATGTCCTACAGGATATCAATTCCTTGGAGGTTTTTGTTTCAAGAAATGTCAAGTTTGTAGAGAATTGTTTTCCTCTTGTCTCTTCCACAGGCAACTCTGATCAGTTTATACTCACTTTACCTAACTCTTCAGATATTCACTACACTAATAATCTTGGCTCTCTTTCAGTTTTACCTTCCCAGGATAACTCTTCTAGTCCAGATCAACAACCAGCTTCTTCAGCTGATTCTCTTGATGGGATAGACAGGATGTCTCCGGCTGCTTCTGCTCAGTCACAACAATCCTTGGACTCCACTACAGAGGTCCATTCCAGTGGTTCCACCTCACAAAATTCAGATAGAGTAAGGCCTCAAAGGGCAAGAACAACACCTCAATATCTCAGAGATTACCACTGCAATGTCCTCAAAACAGCTTCAGGTGTATCTAAACCTTATTCTCTCTTCGATGTATTGAGTTATGATAGGTTGGCTCCATCTCACAAAAGTTATATACTTAATATCACTACTCAAGCAGAACCAAAGACTTATAATCAGGCTATTAAGCATAAAGAATGGCAAGAAGCCATGAACAAAGAAATTGCAGCTTTAGAACAAACTAAAACTTGGGAAATTGTTGACCTTCCAAGTGATAAACGCCCCATAGGCTGTAAATGGGTTTACAAGATCAAATATAAGGCCAATGGTAGTATAGAAAGGTATAAAGCTAGGCTTGTAGCCAAAGGATACACACAAACTGAAGGTTTAGATTACTTTGACACCTTTAGTCCTGTAGCCAAAATCACTACCATCCGACTACTTCTTGCTCTAGCTGCACAAAATAATTGGTTATTACAACAACTTGATGTCAACAATGCTTTCTTGCACGGAGATCTTGAAGAAGAAGTCTATATGACTCTTCCTCAAGGTTACACAGTTGAAGGAAACAACAAAGTCTGTAGACTCACAAAGTCTCTCTATGGCCTTAAGCAGGCTTCTAGGCAATGGTTTTCCAAGTTATCCACTTCACTTATTTCACAAGGCTATACTCAATCACTCTCTGACTATAGCTTATTTGTTAAGAATTCAGATAACCAATTTACTGCCTTGTTGGTGTATGTGGATGATATCATCCTTACAGGAAACAACCAAGAAGAAATCAACAATATAAAGTGCTTTCTGGATGATTCATTCAAAATAAAGGACCTGGGATCACTCAAATTCTTCCTCGGCCTAGAAATTGCAAGAACAAAAGATGGTATCTCCATGAATCAGAGAAAGTATTCCCTGGATTTACTTGCTGACACAGGTTTACTAGCTGCAAAACCATCTCCAACACCGATGGAATCCAACATAAAGATATCAACTGAGGGTCAGAAATTTGAAGATATTGCCACGTACAGAAGATTAATTGGAAAGTTGTTGTACCTCTGTACAACAAGACCTGACATCTCCTTTAGCGTTCAGCAGCTCAGCCAATTCTTGTCTTCCCCAACACTCCAGAATCCCCAGGCTGCCATCAGAATCCTAAGATATGTCAAGAAAGCTCCAGGCCAGGGTTTATTCTTCCCAGCAACACCAAACAAGGATCTCAAAGCCTTTAGTGACTCAGACTGGGTTGGCTGTTCAGAATCAAGACGAAGCATCACCGGTTTCTGCGTATTCCTTGGCGATTCACTCATTAGCTGGAAGTCAAAGAAACAAACTACCGTGTCTAGATCATCTTCGGAAGCTGAATACCGCGCCTTAGCAGCTACTACTTGTGAAGTACAATGGATAAAATACCTTTTGAGAGATCTTTGCATTCCTGATCCTAAGCCTGCAGTTATCTATTGCGATAACAAATCCGCCCTACATATCGCTGTATATCCGACGTTTCATGAAAGGACAAAGCATATCGAAATAGACTGTCACGTCGTACGCGAAAAACTCCAAAACGGAACCATCCATTTGTCACCACTTCACACTTCAGCTCAGACAGCAGATATCTTCACTAAGCCTCTTTGCACCACTCCATTTTACAACCACTTGGCCAAACTTGGCCTGATTAACATACACGCCTGCGTTTGAGGGGGGGTATTGCCATGTACGTCTCTCATAGCTGCAAATATAAGCTACAGTTAGTTTAGATGTACAGTTAGATTAGATATAAGCTTTGGGTTGAGGTCAACACCTCCCATTACACGTGTCACCACCCGGTTGGTAGGCACTGTATATATACATGTATATGCAGAACAATATTTCTTCATAATGAGAATTACAGTTTTCCCTTTCTTCAAGTCCTCTCTCGATCTTTCTTTATCAATTCTAGTTTTATCAGCGCTACCCAGTTGCTCCGCCAGTCGGAAGCTCCATTACTTCCACCGCCACCGCCGTCCAAGAGCTTTCCTCCACCAATTCTCCAGAACCCATTTATTTATTTCTCGCAATGGCTCCAAAAAACAGTTCGGGTTCGGGTTCGGATTCAAGCAAATCCAACATGATCGGAGTGATGACACATGGCGGTAAATACGTGCGGTACAATATGTACGGTAACTTATTTGAGGTTTCCAGTAAATATGTCCCTCCACTTCGGGCTCTTGGTCGTGGCGCCTATGGTCTTGTCTGGTTAGTACAATTTTATAAACATGAAAAATCATTGCTTTTTTTTGTTTGTGAACTGTTTGATATATGTTGGTTATTGTGATAATTTCCAAGTTTTTGTAGGCATCGTGAGATGGCTAATTAGCACCTGAATTTTGAGGTTGCAAAATCTTGACTTGAGATTCATTATTTATCTTTTTTTTTTTTTTTTTTGATGTAGTGTTGCTATTAATAAAGAGACTAAAGAGGATATTGCCATCAAGAAGATTGGCAATGCGTTTGATAATAAAATAGATGCAAAAAGGATTTTGAGGGAGATTAAGCTTCTACGCCATTTGGATCATGAGAATATCCAAACGCTAATCACTTTATGATTTGTTTGGTGTGGGGAAACAAGGATGGAACTCAGGTGGAAGTCGCCGGAAAGAATGGGACTCAACCTGCTAGGACAAACACCAAAGCAAATGGTCAGAAGGCCAAGCTGGGGGAACTGGAGGTGATTCCCAGTTTGGCTCTCCGACGCTTAAGTCAGGTAATGTTCTGAAAAAGGAGTTGTAAGTGCAGAGCTCAAGTTATGGAAGATTGCTTACTGTGGAGGAGATGAATTCCTATAGTTGAAGGTCAGGGACTCTTTGGTAATTGTCGCCATGTGGTCCTGGCCTAATGTTGCCCTAAAACGTGGCGTGATGAGGAGGATCCTAGGAGGAATCCTGCAAAAGCTGGTGTAAAGTTGGTGAGGGCAACAGTGGTAGGTGCACGGGCGCGTACCTTGTGTCAGAGAGCCGTATTGGGTTATTACCGAGGACGAAGGGCACGCTCGGGTTTTGACATAAGCCCTGGAGGCTCGCAGGTCCGAGGGGCACCTGGGCCAAGGCTGAGAGACATGAGCTTGGTTCTCTGTTCATCCAAGTGGGAGAGTATTCCGAGGGTGAGCGTATGAGGGCTAGGAGGTTCATAATACATGTCGCTCGGGAGTAGACTCCTTTGTAAAACCAGAACGTCCTATGGGACGAGGGCGAGACTCGTCCCGAGGGTGGCCTATGTGGGGCTTGGCTTCCACGTGCTGTACGCGGGAGACGCCACGTGTCAAAAACGTGGCTAAGCATATATTTACCCCATCAAAAGACACTTCAAATTCGAATTTCATAAAAAACATGCATCCATCTTGATTTCAAATCTCTACTAGTCTAGAACTAAAGATATGGAAATATTGTTGGATTTTTTATTTAGTGGTCTCACATATTTAATAAATTGTACATAGGCTATCTCATAATACGAGCCCAATTGAGTGATCTACTTAGGATTTATTTAATTATATGGGCTTATAGAAATATTGGTTGAAGTATGGGTCTTTTATGTGTAGAAACCCGTGGACACTTAATTATGATTGATGGGCCCATAATTAAGGTACCCTACTTTGGTTATATATTAGGGTTGTGGTCCCTAAGTTAGATACGTTCTTTTGTCTTCTTTTCTACCCCATCCCAGAGAGAATTGAATTGACGGCGTATCAAGGCTTAGAAGATCACAACCTTGGATTGCCGATTCAACTACGGATTGCTATGGATCAAGGTACGATTCCGTTTGTGTGTTCTCGATGATTTCGATATGTTTGTTACGGTTTAGGGATTTTCCCTACAAGTGGTATCAGAGCCACTCTCATGTCAAAGGATTGAGATTTATTTTCGATTGATAACAAATAGATCGAAAATCATGTATGGTTATTGAGTAAATCAATATTTGGGTTCGACCGATTTTCTTTTTATCTGTTTACCGGAGCAATGAATCTGCTGAATAATTATGGATCAATGTTAGAGAAATCTGAATTTTCCTTTCATATACATGATTGTTGTTCCATATTTAAGATCTGGACTGAGATATGTCATTGTGCGTACTTGTATTGCCTAGATTATCAATTCTTCGGTTTACGTGAAAAGCACTCATGGTTATTCAATTTGTGGTTTTGACAAATAATGAACACTAGAAGCATACACTGTAAAAGTCAATTTCACAAATTCAATTATGCTGACGAGGATTTGTTTGCTTCTTTATGCAATTTATTGGCCGACATGTTTAATCATCTGTGCTTGGACTACATCTCTAATTTTCAATATATATATATGTGCTGAGGTATGCATTGAATGCGTGATATGAGCCTTGTGCATGTTTTGAAGGTATATTAATTTGGAGTTAATGATGATTCAGAGCAGTTTTGTATATCTATTGATTCATGTGGTATTGGAACTCGTTAAACGTGCCAGATAATTAGAATGAAATTGATTAAGGCCACCATTACAGTATGAGTCTGTGTACCAGAGTTGCGACGATTCATCTTGCAGTTGATTTGTTATGATTCGGACTTTGTTTCATAAGATTTATATGCTTAATTTTGGGATTTATTTTTCGGTAATTTTTTAGAAAAATTAATTAGATTGAACCAAAATGTTACCAAAGTAACCTCTTTTGGGTAAGATTTAATTAATTTTCTTCAATTCAGTTATTTTTATTATCTATGCGAAATAATCGGCTCAAAGGAAGATTATTTTGGCCAGATAATAATAGTCATAAATATGTGATATATTTGGTGTTAACATGCTTACAATGTGTCGGTCCAAAGAAAGGCATATTGTGAGGCCGTTTTAGATATCAATATTCTTGACTAAATAATAATTATTATTTCTTGACTACATAAGAGTACCACTTACAAATTATTATTTCTGTCCAAAGACTAAATAATAATGTTGTGCTAGGTATCTTGAGATGGGCCCACCAGTGCATATATATTTTGATATTTGGTTTATCCTTGTATATGCATGTTTCGATGTTTAATTAATTGTGAGCATATTATTTTCTTTTATAGTGTCTTCCATATCTGCCAACTTGAACAACATCCCTGAACTCAATGGTTCTAATTTCAAACAATGGAAGGAGCATGTTATGATTATGCTTGGCTGTGCGGATCTCGATCATGCATTAAGGTTTGATCGCCCCGCGGATCTCACTGATACTAGCACTGTTGTACAGAGATCCGCATACGAGAAGTGGGAGCGATCAAATCGCATGAGTTTGATGATCATGAGGCGCTCAATTCCGGAAGCCATAAGGGGTGGTATTCCTGATGAGGAAAATGCCAAAAGTTTCCTTGACCAAATAGCAAACCGATTCAAAACTAATGAAAAGGTTGAGACCAACACTACTCTAAGTAAGCTGGTTTCTGTGCGGTATAAAGGTAAAGAAAGCATAAGGGAGTACATAATGGAGATGTCTAATCTTGTGACAAGACCTAAGGGCTTAAAGCTTGAGGTGTCGGATGACATACTTGTGCACTTGGTCTTGATCTCACTTCCTGCACAATTTAATCCATTTAAAATCTCCTATAATACTCAAAAGGAGAAATGGACTCTAAATGAGCTTATAGCTCAATGTGTGCAAGAAGAAGAGAGACTAAAACAAGATAGGACTGAAAGTGCTCATTTGGCTATGACTTCTAAGGCTAGGGCTACCACCAATAAGAGGAAAAGGAATAAGGATAAGGAAACTGCAGAATTTGGGATAACCCAACCTAAGGTGCAAAACAAACAGAATTCGGTTATCTCCTGTTACTTTTGCAAGAAAACTGATCACATAAAGAAGGATTGTCCCAAATACGCCGCCTGGCGTGAAAAGAAAGATAGACTTCTCAACTTTGTTTGTTCAGAAGTTAATTTGGCTTTAGTACCTAGTGACACTTGGTGGATAGATACGGGTGCAACTACCCACATAAGTGTCACAATGTAGGATTGCCTAAGGTGCCGAGTACCAACCGATGCTGAAAGATACATCTATGTGGGGAATGGCAATAAAGCTTCAGTAGAAGCTATTGGTCTTTTCAGAATTCATTTAGATACTGTTTTTTTTTTTTTTTTTTGAATTTGGAAGAAACTTTCGTTGTACCGTCATTTAGACGGAACTTGATTTCTGTTTCTTGTTTGGACAAATCAGGATATTCTTGTTCATTTGGGAATGGAAATTATGTTTTTTCTTTAAATTCAAATATTATTGGTACTGGTACTCTAATTGATAATTTGTATAAATTGAACACTAAGGCTTCAACTGATATTGAAAATCTTCATTCAAGTAACTTTGGTACTAAACGTAAGTTAACAAATGAGAATTCATCAATGTTGTGGCATAAGCGTTTAGGACATATCTCTGAAAAGAGAATACAGAGGCTTATATCACAAGGAATTCTTGATTCCCTTGATTTTACAGAATTTAAAATCTGTATAGAATGTATAAAGGGAAAACAAACAAATATGAGGAAATTAGGTGCCAATAGGAGTAAAGAACCTTTAGAGTTGATACATACAGATATTTGTGGTCTATTCCCTACAGCTTCTTGGAATGGACAACGATACTTTATCAACTTTATTGATGATTACTCTCGTTATGGATATTTGTACCTAATTCATGAGAAGTCACAGTCTTTGGACGTGTTTAAGGCTTTCAAAGCCGAAATTGAGAATCAACTAGGCAAGAAAATTAAAGCTGTCAGATCTGACCGTGGTGGAGAATATTATGGCAGATATGATGGATCTGGTGAACAACGTCCAGGACCCTTCGCCAAATACTTAAGTGAGTGCGGGATTGTACCTCAGTACACCATGCCGGGGAGTCCAAACCAAAATGGTGTTTCTGAGAGACGAAACCGAACTCTTAAGGATATGGTGAGAAGTATGATTAATCATTCTTCATTGCCAGAATCACTTTGGGGCGAAGCACTAAAGACTGCAGTTTATATTTTAAATCGAGTTCCAAGCAAAGTAGTAGACAAAACCCCATACGAGTTGTGGACAGGCAAGAAGCCTAGTATTAGGCACTTGCATGTCTGGGGATGTCCAGCTGAAGCTAGGCCCTATAAGCCTAACGAAAGGAAATTGGATTCAAGAACAATTAGCTGCTACTTTGTAGGTTACTCGGAAAGGTCTAGGGGATTTAAGTTTTATGACCCCTCAAACAAGTCCTTTTTCGAAACGGGAAATGCCAAATTCATTGAGGATGTTGATTACAGTGGGAGGGATCGAATTCGAAAGATTGTGTTTGACGAGGAATGTGTTAACATTCCCACTATAGTTGCAGCTGAGAATGATTGGATAAATATTCCTATCACTCATCAGCCTGCGAATCAAGTAAATTCAGAAAACACAATCACATTTGGGATTCCTACTGAATCAGTTACGGGTCCATCATTGACTCAAAATAATGAGTTAGGACCCACTGAATCAGATCCAGAACCATCATCTATTCAAAATGATGCACCACAACAACCTCAAAATAAAGTGCCTATAAGGAGGTCCACTAGAGAAAAGAGGAAAGCGATTTCAGATGACTATGTCGTTTACCTCCATGAACATGAATTTGATATGGGATTGCAAAATGATCCTACATCTTTCAATCAAGTAAAGTTTTGTTCAAACTCTTATGAATAGATCAAAGCCATGAATGAAGAGATGAAATCTATGATGGACAATGACGTTTGGGGTCTTGTCGAGTTACCATAAGGAGTAAAACCAATTGGTTGTAAATGGATTTTTAAAACCAAACGGGATTCAAATGGTAACATCGAAAGATATAAAGCACGTCTTGTTGCCAAGGGTTTCACTCAAAGGGAAGACATTGATTTTAAATAAACTTTCTCTCCAGTTTCAACGAAAGACTCTTTTAGAATCATTATGACACTTGTAGCTCATTATGATTTAGAGCTCCATCAAATGGACGTAAAGACAACGTTTCTCAATGGAGACATTGAAGAAACTATATACATGGTGCAACCAGAGAACCTTGAGTCCAAAGATTCAAAGCACCTAGTATGTAAACTAAAGAAGTCCATTTAGGGTCTAAAGCAGGCGTCCCGTCAGTGGTACCGGAAATTTGATACGGTGATTTCCTCTTTTGGTTTTAAGGAAAACACTGTTGACCAATGCATATATCTCAAGGTCAGTGGGAGCAAATTTATTATCCTGGTGTTGTACGTAGATGATATTCTACTAGCAAGCAGCGATATAAGCCTATTGCGTGAAACCAAGAAATTTCTATCAAGTAAATTTGAGATGAAAGATCTTGGGAAGGCATCATATGTTCTGGGTATACAGATCCATCGGGATCGTATTAAAGGTATACTCGGCTTATCGTAAAAGGCCTATATCGATAAGGTGCTGAGCCGTTTTGGCATGCAGGATTGTGCACCAGGGGACACACCTGTGTCAAAAGGTGATAAGTTTAGTTTGCTCCAATGTCCTAAGACGGACCTTGAGAAGAAAGAGATGGAGGAAATCCCTTATGCTTCTGAAGTGGGGAGTCTCATGTATGCTCAAGTGTGTACGCGTCCGGGTTTAGCGTACATAGTGGGGATGTTAGGCAGATATCTAGTAGGGACATGAGGTATCTATAAAAGACTAAGGATTACAGGCTCACTTGTCAAAGTTCGAATCAGGGGATATGGCTCTGAAATTTTATCACTGGGCGAAAAATTGTCAATGACATTGAAAGGCCGTTGAGAATTAATTGTGATAATAAGGCCGCAGAGTTATATTCAAAGAACAACCGGAGTTCATCTAAATCTAAGCATATAGATATTAAGTATCTGGTTGTGAAAGAAAGAGTTCAGAGTTTTCAAGTGTCAATAGAGCATATAAGTACAAACTCAATGCTAGCAAATCCACTCACTAAGGGATTGCCACCTAAAGTATTTCATGAACATGTGGCTCATATGGGTGTCATCAAACTAGATGACGTGTCTTAGTAGTGCGAGTTTGTGGTTTTCTGTTTTGCTTATTGACATGTTTTATGTTCTGTACAGACTAAGGTTTATAAGGCAAATAAAGTTTTATTTGATTGAGTACTCTGACAATAAGGATTTTAGCTTTCTGTTGCGGTTTTGCATAAAGTATTGGAAAGTGCTTTGGGACTCTTTGAGTCATAAGGTAGGACCAGTTGGAAATAGGCATGACTAAGATCACATTACATGTAATTTCCATGCTACATGCCATACTTTTGATCTATGTCATTGATTGTGTTAGTATTGTGACCACTGTTCGGTTTAGTTACGAATTGTGTAACAAAAGCTGCTTTGATCCTATAATAACATAATTGATGGACCAGATTGTTTGGAAATATTTCGAAAGTAGAGATAGCATAAGGTTGTGCGCACTAAGGTTTAAGACTATGTACAATTATTTGGAACCATATGTGGACCAAGTGGGAGATTGTTGGATTTTTTATTTAGTGGTCTCACATATTTAATAAATTGTACATAGGCTATCTCATAATACGAGCCCAATTGAGTGATCTACTTAGGACTTATTTAATTATATGGGCTTATAGAAATATTGGTTGAAGTATGGGTCTTTTATGTGTAGAAACCCGTGGACACTTAATTATGATTGATGGGCTCATAATTAAGGTGCCCTACTTTGGTTATATATTAGGGTTGTGGTCCCTAAGTTAGATACGTTCTTTTGTCTTCTTTTCTGCTCCATCCCAGAGAGAATTGAATTGACGGCGTATCAAGGCTTAGAAGATCACAACCTTGGATTGCCGATTCAACTACGGATTGCTATGGATCAAGGTACGATTCCGTTTGTGTGTTCTCGATGATTTCGACATATTTATTACGGTTTAGGGATTTTCCCTACAAATATGACAAAAAAAAATGGTGCAATCGATAACCTTCTGCTCATGTTCATCGGCTATTATACATGCACAAAGTCGAAATATTTGAATTAAATTTTAACCATACCTGATTTAGTCATGCCAACGCTGCTGACCTGCTGTCGATAATCGATAGTGTTTTGCGATTCCAGCTGGCTCTTGGTCAAACTCTCAAATCTAATCTTATCCAACGCCTAAACGGAAAATTCACCCAAACACCCAATCAGTATAACACAACGAACAAAAATCATAAGCTAAAGGCTAACAGGCGTCATAATATTGCATGTGAGAAATTCACGTATAAATTCAACGATCATACTCACGTCAGAGGAGTTGCTAATGGGCTCGCGAAGGAAAATTTCTTTATTACTATAGAAAGTATTGATAATGAGACTGAGAAGCTGGTTGATTTCCGCCTGGAACGCGAAGCTCTCTCTTTCTCCCATCTGAACGTCCGCCATTTTGCTGCAAAATTTTTTCAGGTCAAAATATGACGCTTATTTAATCGCTGAGAAACAGAGGACTGTGAGTTGCAGAGAAATGAGAGCTTTGGTTTATTCTGAAAAGCAGGGTGGAGATGGGGGAAAGGTATTTATAGAAATAATTAAATTCGGGTGGAGATGGGGGAAAGGTATTTATAGAAATAATTAAATTCATTATTACAGTCCACTCGAAATGATGAATAATGTGTTTGAACTTACTCACCCCCAAAGCTAGCTGTTGAGGGGAGGGTTGCCAAGTCATTATATATTGATCTCCACATCTTTGATTATTCGATGTGGGATACTTGACACGAAACACAAGTAATATGAAATTATACAATCGAATTCTCAGCACATCATATTACCGAAAAATAACACGGCACAGTTGTTCTGTAATTAGAATTGGAAAACAATCATAATTACTAAACTTATAATTAACTAGGGCTTCTCATTCAATGAGTTAATAGTTAACTTGTACTGCTTCCTGAGGGTGGACATAAGCAACATCCTTTTCTGAGGGCCGTAGTCGGGGGGGCAGCGCTCCACCAAGTTTCTCGCCTGCACGAAAAAGTTGGGCGCCCACCACGTCTTTTCCCACAGTAATCCCTTGAGCAGAAAATACGACAATTTCACCACAACCGCAAGCGCGAGCAGAGACCATGCCAGAAAGAAACTCACATCTGCGGTCCTCCCCTCTTCGGACACGAAAGTCATCGCGATCAGACAGCTGTAAGACAGAGAGAGCAAACTCAGGAGCAGAGCGACTGTGTACGGTCTCGCGGGGAGGACGAATATGATCACCACGATCGCCAGCGTGAATGCCAGCGTGTTCGTCGGCATGAACCTCTGGTAGTTAGCGTGATTCATCACCATTTTCCCCGCGTTTGATTTCGGTTCCACGACGGAGGAGGAGGCGCGGTTCGTGGTGGTGGTGGTGTTGTTGGCGCTGGCCTGGTAGATGCCTCCGGGCGGTTGGAGCATGGCGGTGTAAGTGGCGGCGGCGATGAGGACGGCCACCACTAAAACAACGTTGCGCATGTCGGCATCGAGGTCCTTCACCCAATGGGTATAGTGTTGGATGGCTTTTTCCCAGCATGACCTGGACGACAGTAGAAACTTGGAATAGGAGTAGGACGATTTTGGCTCCAGCTGGTTTGATAGCTTGGCTTTTTTACGGTTCAAGAGATTGATGATTTCTGGGACCCCAACCTGATGGGCGATGTCCAGAGGGGTTTGAAATTTCTTGTTCCTTTTGTTCAATCTGCTGCTCTCCAACAACATTTCTACTACCTGCATGCCACATATATGCATTTATATTTTATTAGGGAAACTTATATTTAAGTCCTTGTAATTCGTGGCGGAGCCAGAAATTTGATTCAGGGGTCATATTAGGCTTTTTCGTATATATATTTAGAAAACCTTGTGAAATACCGAAAATACATGGGTAAACCCTATGTTTCAAAAATTAACATAAAAAATCTTGTGTTTTATAAAAATAAGCATAAAAAACCCTTACACATTGTTTGAGTCATACGTTATGCCCTTACTTACAAAAATAAAAGCAAAAATTAGACAAAAAATAATTACAAATAAAAAATTGCAAAGAAATATAATAGAATATAAAAAATATATATTGAAAACGATATATACAAGAAATAAATGAAGAATATAAATACCACAAAAATTCGTTTCGGGAAGCAAAACATGAAAGAAAAGATATAAATCAAAAGTTGGTAGAAAACATAAATTAAAGAGAAATTAATGGATAAAAAGATACATATTAAAATAAATTATTTTAGGACCTATTTGAGAAATTTTGTGAATATTGACGCAAAATTGAAATTATAGAAATTAAGAGATCATGCATATAAATACAAACACAACATTTTTGTAAAGAAAACTCGCAGAAACCGGGCATATAATGCAATTATCGGTCAAAAGATTTTCTGTATAAAATTAAGAAAAACACAAGGTTTTCTATGAGATTTTATATAACACGTGGTTTTTTAGCCCATTTCGAATAAAACAAGGGAATTGAGTGCATATAACTCATATATTATTTATGTGGTTTCAACTTTCAATTATTAATAAGGGAAAATTATATCCACCTACCCTATAGTTAGGCGTAATTACAACCCAATCCATCATTATCGCGAAATTACAAATAAGTTCCTATAAGTTGTGTTTGGATTGAGGTCCCTGACAGAAGTTGTAAATTTACACCCTTGCCCTTGACAGAAAGTCAGCCTTTTTTTTTTATTTTTTAATTAAGTGTTAAAAATAGTAAATGACAATGTTGCCCTTTATGTATATTAATTAAAAAATCACTTTATATATACATATATATATATATATCACTTTATATATATAATATAGAATATACTTTATACATATATGTATGTATATTACCCTCTCCCCCCAACCACGCAGCACCGCAGCCATCATCTTTTCCTCCGCCAGTCCATCACCGCGCGCCACCCTCCCTCCGCCGGCGGTGGTGGAGAAGGTGATGAATAATCCTTTAGTTTGCTCCTCTTCCCATCCAAGCAACAAAACCACTACACCACCGCGCCTCACCTTCTCCTCCGTCAGTACATCACCGCGTTCCGCCCCTTCTTCCCCAGCACTCCCTCCACTCACGAACAAAAAGAAGAGATGCAGAGGTCGCCGGCGAGCAAAAATGAGGGATCGTTTTGGTGGTGGTGGTGGTGTCTTGTCGAAACTCGAAAGTGATGGTGGTGGTGGTTAATGGTGAGTGGAATTGGTGGTGGCGACGAAGAATAGGCGGCGGTTGGTGTTGGTTGTGGTGAAGGTGGCGGCTGGTGTTGGTGGAGGTGGTGGTCGCTGGTAGAGCTCGTCGGAGAAGGAGCCCCAGCCTCCGCCATTGCCGCGTCTTTGATCCGTGATGGAGCCACCATCGTTAAAAATCGGCCCACGAAATTGGTATCAATGTGATCCTCGTGTCGTGGTGATTGAAAAGTAGTATCCGTACGTCGAATTCGGTGAAGAAACGAGAAATCCCCAATTCTTGGTGTGACCATCCATCTTCTCCGACGGGCTGGTTGGGTTTTTTCTTTTTCTTTTTCTTTTTTTTTTTTGATTTTAATTTAATATCAATAGTACTACATATTATGTAAAATAAAATAGAATTTGTATTAATAAAATTATCAAAAATATAATAATTTCCTCAAAACACAAAAAATGATATCTGTTTTTTTTTTTTTTTTGGAATTTTTATTTGAAATGATTATATAAAAGAATATGCATTTAATGACTAATTAAAAATAAAAATATACACATTAAAAATAAGATTTATTGATTATATATATTGCCTTTTTTTGAATTTTTGAAAAAATTTGTATTAATATAATTTTAACGCAAAGATACTAATAATTTATATTTTTTAACAAAGCGATCCCTGAATAATATGATAATAACGTTGCAGTCCCTAAGGGTATTTTGGTAAAATTATAAAAATAATAAAATATTCAGGGATATTTTCGGTATTACAGGACCTAAACCTAACGGAACCCTAACGGTTCGAGGGACCTCAAACGGAACTTGAAATATAGGGACTTATTTGTAATTTCGCGATAATGATGGATTTGGTTGTAATTAGACCTAACTACAGGGTAGGTGGATGTAATTTTCCCTATTAATAATTTACTCTATTGATCCTCACTAGTATTAATTTTAACTTTGGTGAGGGGGGTCAATAATGAAAAATTCCATAAAATTATATACATATATCTATATAATTAAAAAAAAAAAGTTGAGGGGGTCAATTGCACCCCTCATGCACATTACTCCGCCACTGCTTTTAATTGGGTGATTGTATCCTCAACTTGATTCGCGAGTGTGTTTATAGCAAGTGCAATACACACTTGCTCATATATATAGTATGTTAGGTTCCGTTAAATCAAGTTTGAACTAGAATTTTTCCTAGCATCTATATTTTCGTCTATAAGATTTCAGTTCTGTTAATTTATATTACGACGGTTTTTGTTTTCAAAAATAAAACCCGGAATGGGGATTTAATATTCATTTTTCGTATGTTGACTAAAGTGACTCGAGCTAGGAACTATCTTGTCATAGAAGTGAAAACTGTGATCGTTTTCTGTTTAAAGTTAAGGCTATAATCGAGGAGCTTACTGGCTTGTAATCACCACTAAACCACAAGGGATCTCAATGAAATTTAAACTTTTAGATATTAAATATTAATCTAGTTTACGGACTACTATATTTAATATTTCACATCTAACTGGCTAGTGGCTACCGGCTAGCTAGCTCATTTAACATACATGGTTAAGTGTTTTTGTGATATATATTTCAAAATATGATTTGGTTGAATTATAGCTAGTATTCCCCACTAATTTTGAAATTAGTGTAGGTGTGCTTAAAGCTAAAAGCGCCAAAACAGCAATTTATTCAGAGTTAACTGCGTCAATAACCTTGTGTTTTACCCAAATAGCAAAAAAACCCCTATCAAAAAAAAATTAGCACATAAAACCTTGTGTTTTTTATTTTTTACACACCGCCCCCAGAATCCATTTGGTCAACGAGGAGATGTGAATTACCCAAATTGCCCTTTAGTCATTTCAGAGCAATTTAGAGTGTTGGGGTTCATTGGGTAGCATTACAATAACACAGGGTCTTTCATGCTAAAATACCAAAACACAGGGGTTCTAGTCAAAATGAACAGGAAAATAGTCATTTCAGAGCAATTTAGAGTGTTGGTGGGTAGGGCTGTAAATGGATATCCGTCCGCATTCGAATTCGTTTACAGAGGATATTATCCGAATCTGTTTCGAGAGGATATTATCCGTATCCGATTATAGACATCCGAATTATAAACAGATAAGGATATGGTAATAAGACATCCGATCCGTTTAACATCCGATCTGTTTTATTATCCGTTAGATTTATTCGTTATCCGATTTATCCGTAATCCGTATCCGATAAATAATATATTATATTAAAATATATACACACAACTGTGTATGTATGATAGATTATTAGTATTAAGTAAATTTTTTAGCCCATTTATTAAAGAAAAACCTTAGGTTTTATTAGTAACCATATGTTTACTTCAACATTTATGTAGAGATAATATAAGTAACATACATATGTTATTAATATAAGTATTATATTTCAAATTGATTATATGATCAAATTTATAATTTCTAACATATTTATACATTCACTAAAAAATAAAAATGATATATATAGATATAGTTATTATATCTCTCTTTGTCTAATATATATATATATATATATATATATATATATATATATATATATATTCAAAGTCATATAGTTATTAAATAATTTATTTATATGGTAATCATACATCCGATCCGTTTAATATCCGTTTAATATGGTAATAAATTCTGAAGTGCAGCATTCCAATAACACAGGGTCTGTCATGCTAAAATACCAAAACACAAGGGTTCTAGTCAAAATGAGTGGGAAACATCCCATTTTTTGAATTAGAATAATTGAGGGGTAAAATAGTCTTTTTGCAGCTTAAAATCACCAAAAACCCAATCTCAGTCGCAGTCAATGCGCGTGTGCCACACTCACTGGTCGCAGGGTTTTTTATGCAACAAAAAAAAAAACACAAGGTTTATGGGACTAATTTTTTTTTGACAGGGTTTTTTTAGGTTTTTTCGTGTTACATAGGGGGTCCCGGTGCAATTTACTCAATTTATTCAATACAATTAGGTAAGTAAATCATAGATAAATATAATACCTTTTCACATTTATATTCGACTGCAAGATGAAGTGGTGTGTTCCCTTCATCATCCTTCCAAAGCAGAATTTTCTCACTCGAACTCCTCTGAAGCCATTTCAGAATCATTTCTGCACCGTCGCAGTTACCACTCCTCAGCGCAACGTGCAACGCCGTCTCGGAGCTCGTGCTCAGGTCGAAGATTGCTTGCGGGCAATCTCTCAAGAACGTAGCCAAAGTATCATTATAAGTACCCGCCCTTTGTGCACAGTACATTAATGGCGTAATGCCATCTCTCCCCTTAACGCGGATGAGTTCCTCATCGATATTGACGAGGGCTTGAACCGTGCTGTCGCATTGATGATGTAATGCGAGATGAAGTGGGCTGAGACCCTCGGGGTTCAGTTTCTTACCGAATGATGGCATCAGATTCATCATTTCTGCGCAGAATTTTGCGTGCCCCATTTTCGCAGCTTCGTGGAGAGGAGTGTTGACGATTTTTTTCTTGTCCATTTCATCGAGCATTTCGGGGTGGAGAGTGAGCGACTGGTACAAGAGATTGATATCTCCATTGTTAGAAGCCTGAACAATATGTATCCGGGCTTGATTGATATCATCACCCATTTTGGGGACCGGTTAATCTTGAAGATTAGAATTTGATTTGGGATATGGGCTATGGGATTGGTACGAGAGTGTGTAAGTACCTGATTCATATATTTATATTGATTGTGGAAGGGGGTGAGTGCCGATTGATGAGCATGTGTATCACGAATGTACGTACTTTACTTTTTCTCCCCATGCATGCTTTACGGTTCTTAATAATGGCTACTTTAATTAGATGATATTCTTTTAGTCTGGTTGCATTTTCTGTTACATTTTCCTGGAAAATTCTAACTCAAACCTGATTCGACCGAACCCAACAAATTAAAATAACAAGTGTATTATACTTGTCATTTGATTGGTCACTCTCCCTAAATTTTCCACCAACCACACGGCAAGTGTAAAACACACACCCCCTCGTTACACCGGTTTCCTACTACATTTTTTGCTTCATCCATTCACATGCATCAAGTGTATTAATGAACGATTGAGATTAAGAGAGAGATTCTTTTGAATTGTTTGATAACACAATTATTTCTTTATCCTAATCTCAACCTTCCATGATGCATATATATGAATAAACCAGGACATGAAGCATGAAAAATTGCAGGAAATCTGAACCTAGAGGGTTCATGAACTCTCTTACCTTTAATTTTGAATATATTAATTTTATTATTTATTTTATACATTGTTTTATTTGTATGAATTGAATAAGATTGAGAAATTGTCACAAATATCTTCAATAATTAAAATTGGTTGCTTTTCGGTTGCAAATCATTTATTGCTAACTTTGCAATTGAATATTCAACTGCGAATTTTAGGACGGTTTATATAGTGTTTAGTGGCTAATTAATCTTGAAACCAAATTTTGGTTACAAAGTCAAAATTTTGATATTTTTATTTTGGTTGCAAATTCTACCGAATTGTTTGGTTGAAAACTTTGTTTCACATAGTGAAAATACATGATGATTTGGATTATGGAGATGCATGATCTATATAAAAATTAGAGATGTTAGACGAAATAGCAGACTCCACACATATGTAAACATTGTGCGTATTTTATTGCGTTTCTTTATTACTTTTGAGAATTGAACAGTAATATGCACATTTTCCTAATTAATTATATTTCTTCGGGAAAATAATTAAGAGAAAATTATCAAAATTGTCCCGTAAAGTGAGTCATATACAGGTTTCGTCCCAAAAGTGGGCAATGTCTCACTTTTAGTCCCATAAAAGTGACATTTGTCTTAATTTTGGTCTCATTGACCACATTCCTTCCAAAAATAACGTTTGACCGTTAAAAAATTAACTTTTTAGCCCTTTTAGTTCTTTTAGATTTTCAAAACTACCCCAAACTATTTAAATTCCATATTTTCACCCCCAAACTATTTAAATTGTATATTTTCACCCCAAACAAAATATAATATAATACGTATAATACAATAATATATGTATATAAACGTATAGTATAGTATATATATATATATATATAATATGTTTTAATAGTAAAAATAATCTTTTTTAGGAAAATAGGGTAAAAAGTAACTTTTTTTAACTATCAAACGTTAACTTGGACGGAAATGAGTCAATTGGACCAAAATTAACATAAATGCCACTTTATGGGACTAAAAGTGAGACATTGCCCACTTTTGGGACGAAACTTATATATGGCTCACTTTACGGGACGATTTTGATAATTTTCTCAATAATTAATATAGCTGGCATTCATTAACAAAGTTTAGTCATGGAAAAATAAAATGGAGACTATACTCGATACTCCTACTTATATCAAATACCTTGCTTCCCCATTTTAGAAAGAAAAAGGGAAAAAAAAGTGTGACATTTGTTTCCCCTTGGGTTACCGAATATTATAAGCTTCCGAACGTGTAATGCATGGGAATATAAGTACATTAAGTACATGACAATTACTTGGTTGAACAGCCTTATAATTAGCTCAAATAAAAAGATATATATATATATATATAGAGAGAGAGAGAGAGAGAGGCTCCATTCCTGAATCCAAACGTGTTATCCATGGGAGTATAAATATTTGGAAAAAAAAAAAAAATTGATCAAATAATCAAATATAAAACATATTGGCCAATTCATATTAAAAATGTTCATATTTTAAAAGCGAAATTCTGAATATATGTTGTCGCTGAACAAACCTAGTAGATTGAAAGATGTAAAACTGGAATTTAAGAGAAAAGGAAAATTATACCAATACCAATAACTTGTGAGTTTACTTCACATGTTAAAATAGAATATAAATTCCCCTTTCCACTGCAATTTATACCTGAATTTCCCTTTTGTGTAATAAACTAAAGTTAATTGTTCATATTCCCCGTCCTACGTAGGATAAATGGAATGAGCTATAATCGTTAAAGTTTCACGAGTGGGATTTTCTACGTACTTGCCGGTTCTCTTTAATTTTCTATTTGTTTGAGTTGTTTGTAAGTTATGTCTGGGACTCTCAGCATATATAGAAAGTTCATGATTATTAATCAAAATAAAAATTAAAGAGAACTTAGTTCTTGAAAAACTAATTCGATATTTATTGTCTATCCTCACGAGAAAACTCCGTGCAGGAAGTAAGGAACACATCACGCTATTGTTATAAACTTATAATATTTTTTTTCAATTTCTTTTATTATACCACATTTCTTTCTAAGTTTAAGTCGAAACAGATCACTAATATGTAGCGTTGAACTTCCCATATATTGGATTAAGTTAATTAATATAGCACCGAGATGGTTCATATTATTTGGTGGTACAAGTTCACGCTATGCCGTTTCACTTAAAATCTCTTCGTTAATTAATTTGTCACCACAAACATTAGTGGCTCATTTGTATTTTTTCTAATTAAAATAAACTAATTTATAATCACACCAAACATTAAGGACGGGGGATGCGAATTTCTTTAAATTTAATTTTTACGATTTATGCAAATATAGCAGTGAAATGGCACGAACGTTAAACAGTAGTCTACACACATCAATTGTATAAATGCGATTAAACGGACTAGTTTTAGTACTTGAGTTATAAAACGAATTAAGTTATATGACTCTTAAGATTTTCAAGAAGAATATTTTTAATTCTTTTTTTTATTTAAGAGAATTTTCACTCGAACATAGCGACACGGACATGATACAACACGAATTTTTTTGTAATTCTTCACGTGAGAAGTGTCTGAACAACAAGAGTGTCCGACACGACATGACATAACACGACGAAATAATATTTTTAGAAATATCTGTGCATTAAAGAATAGAAAGGAATTGTGATATGATTGGGGTACCAACTGATCTATAGTTAATGTATGGACAATAATTTGATATGTTGCATTATGGTCATATTAACTTTTAATTTATAGCAATTTTGGAACCAACCATAATGAAATACTAATTTCTTGTATAAATCTCGTGTACTATAAGTCGTTTTTTCTTTGGCTTATTTCATCTACAAACTCAACATTTATAAGCAGACAAGATGTGTTTATGAGTAGGGTTAATTACATATAAACCTCATTGGAGTATTAGAAACTACAACTTGTGACCCTTTTAGTCAAATAATTACATATATAACCATTGAGCAGTTTAAAAATTATACAAGACACCCAAGAATTAGGATTCTTTTAAATTTTTAATAATATAATCAAGGGGTAATTACATCTAGGTACCTTGCATTTAGGCCTAATTACAATTTAGTCCCTGTACTTTCGTTTATTACATATTGGTCCCTAACGTTTAATGTCCGTTTGAGGTCCCTCGTTTCTGTTAGCCTTCCGTTAAATTTATTTATTTTCCCCCGAAAATACCCTTAAGGACTGTTTTGTTATACCATAAATTATAAGGGGTCGTTTTGTTATTACATGAAAACAACAGGGATGATATTGTAATATTTTTCATTGAAACCCTTGACAGTCTGACTTCTTTTTTACAAAAAATAAAGTCTGAATATACCATATTTTTTAAATGGCTGATTTACCCTCAATTACGTTGCACCCAAGGCCTTAGGAAAAATTTAACAATCCCAACATCATTTCTCTCATTTCAAAGAACACAGTTCTCTTAGAAAACCCTAGAATGGAGAGTATATCCCGCCATTGAAGAACATTTTGAGCTCGAAAATTTAGCTGAAACCTGGTTTTTATTGCTCGTTGCCGTTTGATTCTACAAGATCTTGAAAGACCAGCTTTGTAGGTTAGTGACCAGCACTCCTTTCTTGTTTTTTTTTGTAATTTTTGTTTTGGTTAATGGTTTAACCTCAAATTAATCGGTGTTTTGACGTCGTAAATGTCCGATTTTGGGTTCTTCCGAAATAACTTGGTTTGTTAGTTAGGGTTTGTGTGCAATGCATAAAAATTTTCTACAATGAGACTAATTTTGTTTCGATTTCTTTGCTTTTGAAAACCCTTGTTTTGATGCTCATTATTTTCGCTCGTTTTAATGGAAAAATTTTACATTTTACGAGAAAGCCCTAAAATTTTCAACTAGGTTTTTTTTCGTTTTGTATACATGAGTAAGTTTTAGCCATTTTGAGTGGGCTTGGGTTTTTTCACGTCATTTTTGAGGTGTTTTTTTCTCGGATTTCTTTTCTGAATTTTTGACTGGGTATGCAGGCACTATGGGTGACAAAACCTACACGTTGGTGGTGCACTACAAGGACACAATCGCCAGTCTTTATAAAATTGACCCAGATAAGTACAGTGTTATAGATTTTAGAGCTGATTTGGTACAGTTATTTGGGTCAGTGGATGATGGTTATAAGATTTTAGGTAGTACATTTGGTGGTAGGGGTAGAATCAATGTGGAATCTGATGCAGATTTGTTAAGCATGTTTGAGAGAAACTCACAAGATGAATCATTTGATGTTTATTTAGTTCGTGCCTCTAATCAACCTAGTGTCAATCTTGAAAATGATAATGCATCTAATAATGAAGCTAATGTTGATGAGGTTGTTGGACATGGGAATAATAGATGTCAAGTAAATGAAGCTGTAGGAAATGGAAATAAAACAAGGAAAGAAATTGTTTCTAAGACTACAAGGGCTGTTCATAAAAGCAAAGGCAAACAAACTGTGGGGGGTAGTACTAGAAAGACTTCAAATGCTTGTGAATTAGATGGTGATGAGGATTATAACTCAGATGATAGCTTATATGTACCTGAGATTGACTTGGAAAATGTAGATAATATTGACTTTGATGCATCCAATGACTCTGATGACATGTCTAACTATGAGAGTGATGATCATTGTGAGGAACAAAATATGTCTGATGATGACTTTGATGATGATCCTTTGAAAGGTACATTCAATTATCCACAAGCTGATTTTGATGAGGGTACTGGTAGGGTTGATTTAAGGGTGCGTAAATACTTCAGAAATGTCAAGCATTTAAGGAGAAGATTGAAAGATTATGTGATTCAGGAGGGATTTACAATGATTAGGAAAAAGAATGACTTGAATAGAGTAACAGTTGAGTGTGAAAATCATGGTTGTTCATGGAGGATGCATGCTTCTATTATGTTGGATGGTGTTACTTTCCAGATTAAAACCTATAACAGTGTTCATATGTGTTTGAGAAGTGACTGCACAAAAGAAGCAAGTGTAGATTGGTTGTCTTTTAAAATTGTGAAGTTATTGAGGAAAACTCGACTTGACACCTAAAAACATAGAAGCTAAGTTGCAGAAATATAACATTAGGCCTCCTTACATGCAGATTTATAGGGCTAGGTTGAAGGCAAAAGAGAAGATTGAAGGTAGCCATAGTAAATCTTATGGCAAACTTCCTTACTATGCTAGAGTTCTGCCCCAATTTAATGAAGGAAGTCTTGTTACTTTACAGTCTTATATTCCAGAAGGACCAAGCCTAAATGTGACACCAACCTTTTTAAGAATTTTTGTGGGCTTGGAGCCTTTGAAAAAAGGCTTCTTTGCTGGTTGCCCTCCATTTCTGGGATTTGATGGTTGTCATTTGAAAGGGCAGTTTGGAGGGGTTTTATTGGTAGCCATTGGGTTGGATGGTAATAATGGTCTTTACCCTTTGGCTTATGCTGTGGTGGAGACCGAAAATAAGGAGAGTTGGACATTCTTCTTTGAGAATTTAGGAAGAATGTTAGATGACTTTGATCCAGGCCTTCCTTGGACATTCATGAGCGATAGACAAAAGGTAAATGTATCTATTTGTTATTGTTTCTAATATTGATTCTCAAGCAGTTTTTATCTTGTTAATTAACAGTTTTTATCTTGTTGATAAGCAATTTTTATCTTGTTAACAAGTAGTGATTCTTTGTTTTGTAGGGTCTAATTGAGACAATCAATGAAGTTGTTCCTCATGCGAACAACAGAAGATGTGCAAGACATATATTTGCAAATTTCAGATTGAAGTTCCCCGGACATGCTCTCAAGAAATATTTCTGGGAGGCAGCAAGGTCATACAACAGAAGAGGATTTGCTTTTGCCATGAACAAGGTGAAAGAGATCAACCCAAGGGCACATTCATACTTGATGGACATTCCACCACACATGTGGAGTAGACATGCATTTAATCCAGCAATCAAGAATGACCATTGCACAAATAACATATCTGAGTCATTCAACAGCTGGATTAACAAGCTCAGAGGTAAGCCAATACTGTACCTACTGTTGATGGTCTTAGGGGTAAGATAATGAGTAGACTAAACCAAAGGAAAAGTAGAGTACAATTAGCTTTCCTGCATCTCTCCTTCTTAAATCTCAAAGGAGCATAATTTGTATACATTGAGCTACTTGATTTTTCCATGATTTTTTGGTATAAGCTGGTTGTAATGCACACCTAGTATATATAAGAACTCAATTGTAACGGCTATAAACGGCCACCAACGGTTAGTTTTTACAAAATTAAAATTATTACAATATCATCCCTGTTGTTTCCATTTAATAACAAAACGATCCTTGATAATTTATGATATAACAAAAAAGTCCTTCAGGGTATTTAAGTAAATTCCTAATTAAATAAAAAAATATAAGGGTATTTTCGGGAAAAAATAAATAAATTTAACGGAAGGCTAACAGAAACGAGGGACCTCAAACGGACATTAAACGTTAGGGACCAATATGTAATAAACGAAAGTGCAGGGACTAAATTGTAATTAGACCTAAATGCAAGGTACCTAGATGTAATTACCCCTATAATCAAACTTTTAACTTAATTTTCCTATTTTAGCCCTTCATTTAGTGTAACAAATTTTATTTTAAGAATTACCCGTACTTATATTTGAATTGGTATTAAAATTTTGAATTTAATAACATTAACTCATATAAAATGGTATAGTTTTATATATAGCCAATATATATATTCATACATACAGATATATACGTAATATATTTGATATATAATATATATAAATATTACTTTATTATTATATTAATTATATATTATGCTTTCTAAATATTATATTTATATATAATTTATTATATATAATTTAATATTTGAAATGATAAAAATCATATCATTTATATTAATTAATGATTTTTAATATATTAAATTCAGATTTCCAATACCAATTCAAATATAATATAAGGTAATTCTTGAAATAAAAATTGTTATACCAAATGAAGGGGGCAAAATAGGAAAATCAAGTTAAAAGTTTGATGATGTCATCAAAAATGTAGAAGAACCCTAATTTATGGGTGTCTTGTGTAATTTGCAAACTTTTCAATGAGTGTATGGAGCTAACAACCCCAAAAACCCTGTTTTATTCGAAATCATCACAAAAAACCCTGTGAAAAAAAAAAAATGATCCAAAAAACCCTGTGTTTTATTAAATAAACTCACCGCCCCCTACTCCCATTTGGTCAACGAAAAAGGTTGAAAAGTCCATTATACCCTTGTACATTATATCAATGTATTAACAAATTTATTGCATATATATATATAACATACATAATACATATTATCCATATTACTAATATATATATATATATATATATATATATATATATATATATATATATATATATATATATATATTTTTTTTTTATATTATACAATAAATTTATAAAATTTAAATTATATTATTATATCTATATTATATCTATTAAATAGTGTAATAAATATATAATATAGATTTTGAGAGCAGGATAGCACGGGTAAGTAAAGGGTTAAGAGGAAAGCGTTTATAGCCTTAGTCCATTATAAATTTCATTTTCGTGAATTATGTGCATTATGTTCTGATTTATGATTTGTGCCTTCTTGAGAGAACCATATCACTATTCATTCACCGAACCCTAGACCTTTACCTAAACCTTAAGAAACCTTAGAAAGTTGATTTCCATATTTTTCAAATTCATATTATAGCTTTCATCATCCCGAAATACGTTTTGAAAATTGTTTGTCGAAAATTCCATTTAGGTCCTTAGTTACTATTCATCCTTAATTGTAGGAAATTTTCGACACACTTTTACCTATCCAATATTGGGTTCAATAGAATCCTTGCAAAATTTTATGAATTATGGTATGATTCCTAAACCCTAATTCTTAACGTAGCTTCCGTAGAAATCAAAACCGGCCGAAGAACCCTAGTTTTGCCCTAAATTAGAAATTTCCGAATTTCAACATTTTTCCTATACAATATTATAACCATTACGATCCTTGGATTATTTTATGAATTTTAAGATTTTTTCCAAACTCTAGTTCAAACCCTAGTTCGTTTTATAAATTTTTCAAACCGTAAAAACATTTGGTATCCAATATTACAGTCAAAATGATCCTTAAATTATTTCAAGAATCATGGACACTTTCTCGGAAATCAATTCACATTCTAGCTTCGTTTATGAATTTTATCGTATTTTTCAAAATTCCCGAACGCCTACTACTTTAAATGTAGACGTTCAAACATTAAGTGTTTATAACTATTAGAAAGCTCTTTTGATTCTCTTTCTTTTGCAATTTCTCTCATTTCAAACTAAACCCTAGACATTCTTCTACGATTTTATTTTCATTTCCATCCTATTTTAGAATTATTTTATTTTGTCATGATTACTAGATAAATTAATTATATCTTAATTATACACCTAAGTATACACCTTAATCCCCCTAATAAACGAACCTAGCTTACTCACTACATGGCTCACCTAATTAAGTCTTCAAAATTGCAAAATAAGCCCCCAAGACATACCTATAAATACCCTAGAGCTTATAACATAAAACTCACACCAAAACCATATATCTCTCACTCCCTCTCGTGACTCTCCCTCTCTCTCACTAAGGTACATTTTTCTTTTATTATTTTATACTTTATATTATGTTTTTAATATAATAATATTAGTAGCATGCCTAGGTTTAATTATATTACGCTTTAGGAATTTATTTTTATGAAATATATGCATAATTGTTAGCTTTATGTGCAATGTGTCTACATTATGGAATTTTATTTAATTAAATGCATGAATTATAATATGATATAATATGAATATGTATTTAAATAATTATGTCCTTATTTGATTAAATTTATGCTTAGAATTGATGAGATATAAAACCGCGTTCATATCGCAGCCGTCCACATGTCACCACTTGCCGACTGAGGGATTGGACGCTCGCATTGATGGGCTCGCGGGCCAACCCAGCCCACTCGCTTGCTTACTAGTACAGGCCCATGAGCCTCAGCCAACTATTCAGGTAAAGGGTCCAAGCCGACAGGCTTGACGCTCACATCTCGGCCCTCAGGGTTACCCTTCTCAGGAGGGCACCCACGCGAGGGCCGCGTTCCCGATGCTCGTGGTTTTGACGCTCAAGGGTCATCAGCCGCGGGGAACCCATCCGTGCGCCCTTCGAGCGTCACCAACGCTCGAATATGATCCTTCCCCACCGTGATGGATTCGAACCCTAGCGAAGCGGACCTTGGGCCTTCCTCTCGTGCGACCCTCGCTAACAACCTCTGACACAAAGGTGGTGCGCACCTTGCACCTGACAAGCCGCCTCCTTTTCAGAAATGTCATTCTCACACCCCCATGGGCTGCCACGTGTTAGGGCAACACAGGTTTGGGACCACACGGACAATTTACCCGATTTACCCTCACCCCTAACATATAAATAGGGAAGAACACATGCATTCTCCCCCAAGTCATCTTCCACATACATACTGCATACATTGTTCTGGGCATTTTCCCTCACCTTCTCAAGCTCCATATTACTCTTACCACAGTTGCATCACCATTGCACCTTGCACTCTTGGTGTTATCCTAGCTGGAAGAACCCACGCTCAAGAGGAAACCCAGATCCTGAGGCCCTCACGTCTGTGATGGTCTTTTCCTTTCATACAAATATTAAGAGTGTTGTTGCATTTTAGGAAGTCCAGTTTCCTGCACCATCATTTTTGGCGCCGTCTGTGGGAAATCTATCACCACCGTCTTCATCATCATCAGTTTCTTCCCTTAAAAGCTAGTTGAAAAGTGACACCAGTAGCTTTCATCATGGTTACTGCTACAAGATCCGGAGCTCTAGGGAATAGGGGCGTTTTTCCTCCTGCCAATGAGGAAAAGGCTGAGAACCCCACCCCCGCTGGAGGCACGCCTCCGCCTATTGCCGGAAACACCGAAGTAGCCGCTGCTACTCCTCCCCTGGTGGGAACGAGGCCGGAGGATCTGGCACCATTCCTCCTCCCCCAACCTTCACCAGCAACGCTCCTGCTTCCCTTCCTGGTGTGTACTCTATGGTCGTGCCACCGCCGGGGTACGCTTATATGCAACCCGGAATGATGCCCGGAGTGATGCCCATGGTCCAGCCATATCCGGTGGGGACACTAAATCTCCCCCTGTCGCTGCCTAGAGAAATACAAGGGGTGGAAATGCCCCAAATTACAACTCAGCAACTCCAAGCGCTTTACGCGCAATGCGAGGGGCATGCGGTACAGAACGCCTGGGAGCACTTCACTGCCTCCTATTTCCCCTCTTTGGCAGGTGCTCGAGTGGCTCCGCCCCTGGGAGGACTCCCGGCTCACCCGTTGACAATGGCACAAAATGCGTTGAGGGCCCAGCAACCTCCCCCACCACCGATTCAGGAAAATGAGGCCCCGCCGAGGGTCCAACAAGGGCAGCAACCACCGGGAAATGAGAGGGCCCCTCAAAATGAGAGGGTTGGAAACAACGAAGAGGTCCAATCGAGGGCCACAGAAAGGGCAAACCGCAGAGATGTCGGTGACCCTCAGCTTGCCGCAGTACAAGATCAGCTTAAGGGGCTCCAGAATGTGGTGGAGCAGCTCTCTCGAGCAAGGTCTCAAGTCCCCCGCGATGGGGGTGAGAGGTCCAGGGCCAGAGACGCTCGCCGACCACGTAGCCCAATTTCTCGCCATCGAAGGGAAGCCAGCTATGAGGATCCCGAGGACAGGGATTACAGAATCGTGACGGGCGATTCCCCCCTCATCGAGGAGGTACTGATGACCCGTGCGGGGAAGGGCAAAATCCCCATGTCCGTCAACAGATATGATGGGACCACTAATCCAGCTGAGCATCTGGATCACTTTGTGCACCTGATGCATTTGTACGATCACCCGAGCAACTATTGGGCCAAGGTGTTTGTCACTTCCCTCACAGGAATGGCTCAAGGCTGGTACAAAAAACTTCCCCCGCGCTCAATCCGAGGATACTATGATCTGACAGACGTCTTCATAAGCCACTTCAACTCCTTGAAGGCACCAGCCCCAGCCGCGACAGCTCTCTACAGCTTGGTCCAGGGGCCGAACGAGACGCTCCGGTCCTTCATGGGAAGGTTTAACAAGGAAATCTTGTTGGTGGAGAAGCCCTCGATGGATTTCTTGAGGCACGTTCTCTTTGGAGCCATCAACATGAAGCACTATGTCAGCAAAGAATTCGTGGAGGAGGTGGCCAAGAAAAAGCCACGCTCGTTGATGGACATTAGGGACATAGCTGACTCGTTTTTCACCCTCGAGGATTTGTACATCGCGAGGGATCAGAAAATGGCAAACGCCCCTCGCCCTAGCAAAGCCCCTGAGGACAGAGGAGAAACCAACAGGGGCCGGCGTCGTAGCCCTATTCCCACTCGTCGTAATTCCTCACCTCCGCGTAAGTTTGAGCGTATTCCCCTCAACCGCCCAATTGCTGAAGTATATTCCCTGGCGGATAAGAAACTCTTCAAAAGACCGCCGAGGCTGAGGGAAACTGAAGCTCAAAAGCGCTCAGGAAAGTATTGCGCTTTCTATAAGCAGAAAGGGCATGATACCAACGAGTGCCGCCAACTCGAGAGCGAGATTCAGAAGCTTATCGCCGGGGGGTACCTCAAGGAGTTTGTGAAGGTGCTGGAGAGGTATGACGAGCATTGCGCTGAACGAGCGCATGTTAGAGGGAGAAGCCGATCGCACTCGCGAAGTCCCCGCCGCCATCACACCGAAACGAGCGACCGTGAGAAAGGGAAAGCTGCGGATTTAGAGAATCAACCCTTCGCGGTCATCCACATGATCGCAAGAGGACCCTCAGGAGGTGACTCTAATGCCTCCCGGCGTCGCCATATTTGGAGTTATGACCAACTATCATCCCTGCCCAAGCCTGTACTTTCTGTTGACAGCTCTCCACGCTCGAAAGAGGATGACATTGTAGGGTTTACGGAGAAAGATCTGGAACATATTGTAACACCCCATGGGATCGGTGAAACCTCTGACTGTCCCATGGTGGTTAGTTTAGACGTTCATAACCACGTTGTAAAGAGGGTCTTAATTGATAGTGGAAGTTCTATGAACGTTCTCCCTTACTCAACGTTTCAGAAATTGAACATAACAAACATTCCCCTCGAACCCCTCAAAACAGCCCTCGTTGGCTTTGGGGGTTCGGAGATTGTCCCTCGCGGACAGATTCGCTTGGCCACCTCTTTTGGTCGCGCCCCACAGCGAGAAACTTTGAGCGTACATTACACAGTCGTTGAGGTGGATCTCCCCTACAACATCATCATTGGGCGCCCAGCCCTCGTGGATTTCAAAGCAATAATCTCCACTTATCATCAGAAAATCAAGTTCCCCACTCCCGAGGGCACGGGCGAGGTTCTATGCAATGTCAAGGAGGCTTGGGAATGTTACGTCCTTTCCCTTCGAAGCCATAAGCCCAAACAAGCCATTCAGGCAGGATCCACCAAAAAATCGATTGACTTCCCCAAATTGGACGAGGAGGGTCCGGAACGCAAAAGGGCCAAGCTGCATAAAAAAAAGAACAAAAAGAAGACCCCCAGTGGAACCCAACGCACGGGAGATGGGCCGCCTGGGGTCGTCGAAGGATCTGCTTCCGAGAACGAGGGTGACGGGCTCTCGGGTGAGAAAGGGAGTAGACTTACTGGGAAGAAAAGAGCGCTCGAGGCTCCTAGGCCTGAGGTTCGAATCGAGCCCACCAAAAAGTTTTTGACCATCGAGTTGGAAACGGGGAATCCAGATAAAACCACCTAGATTGGCTCAAATCTCGACGGTCCCTCGCAGGTTATGATGATTGATTTTCTTCGAGAAAACCTTGATATATTTGCCTTGAAAGCTTCTGATCTCACTGGGATAGATCCTAGTGTCATAGTCCACAGGCTCAATGTGGATCCGACCTTCAAGCCGGTCAAACAAAAGAAAAAGGGACGTCCACGGTTTCAGAAGGCACGTCATTGAAGAAGAAGTGGGTAAGCTCTTGGACGCTCAGTATATTGAGGAAATCTTATACCCGGAATGGCTTTGCAATGTGGTCCTCGTTCCCAAGAGCGCCAACAAATGGCTCATGTGCAATGACTTCACGGACCTCAACAAGGCGTACCCCAAAGACCCTTACCCCCTACCGAGCATTGATCAGTTGGTAGACTCAATAACGGGGTGCGAACTCATGAGCATGATGGACACCTTTCAAGGATATTATCAAATCTTCATGGCGCCCGAGGACCGCCCCAAGACCTCGTTCGTGGTGCACATAGGAGTTTATTGTTTCAAAGTCATGCCATTCGGACTCAAAAACGCGGGAGCGACTTATCAGCACCTCGTCAACAGAATCTTCGAGCGCGAGATAGGAAAATCTATGGAGGTATATGTGGACGATATGATAGTCAAGAGCGAGCACCGACATTCCCATCTAGAGGATCTTAGGCGAACTTTCAGCGTCCTACGCCATTATGGAATGAAATTGAACCCCTTCAAATGCACATTTGGCGTTCGGGGTGGTAAATTTTTGGGGTACATGGTCAGTCAGTGTGGCATAGAGGCGAATCCGGAAAAGATTAAGGCGATCCTTGATATTCCCTCCCTTAGGAACTTGAGGGAAGTCCAAGTGCTGGTGGGAAAGATTATTTCATTGAACAGATTCATCTCCCGCTCGGCGGACAGGAACTTACCTTTCTTCAGAATTTTGCGCAAAACTCGCAACTTCGCCTGGAGTGAGGAATGTGAGAAGGCTTTGCAGGATATGAAGCAATACCTCGCGAGCGCACCACTGTTGACCAAGCTTAGCCCTGGAGAAAACTTGATTATTTACCTTTCAGTCTCCGCAGAGGCTACGAGCGCTGTCTTAGTGGCTGTCCGTGAGCGTAAACATATGCCGGTCTACTATTTGAGCAAAACTTTACAAGGGACGGAGAAGAGATACATGGAAATAGAGAAATTTGCTTTTGTGCTCGTCAATGCGTCTCGAACGCTAAGGCCTTATTTTCAGGCTCATTCTATCACAGTGCTCACAGACCAACCCCTCAAGCAGGTATTAGCAAAGCCAGACGTATCAGGAAGGTTAATCAAATGGTTCATTGAACTAAGCCAATTCGACATCTCTTTCGAGCCTCGCACGGCGATACAGGCCCAGGCAATAGCGGACCTGTTAGTGGAGCGATTCAATTTGGATACCGAGCCCTCAGTGGAGGAAGGGTTGTGGCTCCTGCACATAGACGGCTCCTCGACCTCACAAGGGGGGTGACCCTCAGAGACCCTCATGGTACAGAAGTGGATTACGCTATTAAGTTGGTGTTCCAGGTCACCAACAACGAGGCTGAGTACGAGGCTCTAATCCAAGGGCTCTGGATAGCCCTCCAGAATGGTGCCTTTCGGGTAACTGCTTATGTTGACTCCCAGCTGATCGCAAGTCAGATCGATGGCACTTATGAAGCTCGAGAAGCCACTATGGTGCAGTATTTAGCGAGGGCTAAGAATGTGATCGCCAAGTTCAAAGAGTTCCATTTGTTGCAGGTCCCCCGAGCAAAAAACGAACGCGCTGACGCTCTTTCCAAGTTCGCTTCAGCCCTTGATGACTCATGGGAGCGCTCAGTCACGTTCCTCAGGACAGAGAAACCGCTGATTAGTGAGGCAGAACCCTCGAGCGGGGTGAACATGATTGACCCCGCTGAACCTTGTTGGTTGGATGACATTGTTAAGTTTATCAGGGATGGGACCTGCCCGAGCGATAAGGTAGAAGCTCGGAAGGTTAGGAGTAAGGCCCCTCGCTTTTCTCTCGATAGCGACGGTTGGCTGTTCAAGCGATCTTTCCAAGGTCCACCGCTGAGATGCCTACGACCCTCGCAAGCCAAGGAAGTGTTGGAACATGTGCACAACGGAAGCTGTGGGAATCATTCGGGCGGTCGAATACTGGCCAAGAAAGTTTTGAGAAGCGGGTTCTACTGGCCCTCGCTATTGCAGGATGCCGTCAGTTACTCCAAGAAATGCCTTAAGTGCCAATTTCATTCTAACACCCCCCAACTGCCAGCCGCTCAAATGATCCCTATTGATGTCTCTTGGCCCTTCGACCAGTGGGGCATTGACATTGTGGGACCCCTTCCAATAGCGGTCAGGCAAAAGAAGTTTGTAATACTCGCCGTGGATTATTTCACTAAGTGGGCCGAGGCCAAAGCGGTCGCCAAAATAACGTTCAAAGTTGTGAGGGATTTCATCTGGAGGAACATCATCTGCAGGTATGGCATCCCGAGGGTACTCATCTCGGACAACGGTTCCCAATTCATTGCGGCTGACACACGGGATTGGTGTTATGAGCTGGGGATTGAGCAACGCTTCACTTCCGTGGGCCATCCTCAAGCCAACGGTCAAGCTGAAGTGACCAACCGAACCATACTCCAGCATTTGAAAACGATGCTCGAAAGTAAGAAAAGGGAATGGGCAGAAGAACTTTAGGGTGCCCTCTGGGCGTACCGTACCACCCCACGAGCAACAACGGGGGAAACCCCTTACTCCCTCGTATATGGCTCCGAGGCTATGATACCTGCAGAGATCGCTCAAGAATCCGCACGCGTGGCCTACTTCGAACCTGCAATCAACGAAGCCAATCGGACGTTCGAATTAGATTTGATAGACAAAAGGAAGAACACATCTTGGGCTCGCATCCACAAGTACAAGGCGGTTGTAACCCGCCAGTATAACAAGCGTGTCAGAGAAAGAACTTTCCAACTAGGGGACTTGGTTCTCAAAAAAGTTGAAGTTTCTAAACATATGGGTAAGTTGGATCCCAATTGGGAAGGCCCCTTCAAAGTCGTTCAAGTACGAGCGAACAACACCTACTTGCTAGAGACTTTGCAAGGCGAGCGAATCCCAAGACCGTGGAACGCGTGCAACCTTAGACGGTTCTACCTATAAATGTCCACCTTTGTAATCGCCCGCTCGCGGCGCTTTGTACTTTCTTTTGACAGAAAGCATGATGTAATCATCTTTAAATTGCAAGTATAACAGTAAGTATTTGATCCATTATTATGTCATTTATTTGCTTTCCTTTTGATTAATGATCCGGGTAACAGAAAGCCTACTCCGTGTCGAGCATCTTCCACGTCGAACGGCTTAATTAATACCCCAATAATTTCAAATCAACGTTATCTGTGTGTTGAGAACCCTCCACACTGAATGGTTTGACATTCATAAGTGTATAAACCCTAAGAATGAGCGTGTCGAAAATACGGGATGTTGAATGCTTAATTTACACCAATTGGATGCTGATCGCACCAGTTACGCTCGTAAACCCCTGATGACCCTCATCCTCTTGAGTATGGGTATGCTCGTAAAAAAGCTATCACTAGGCTAATCCTCTCGCGGATGCCTAAGTACTAAGCTAACACTACAGCCACGCTCGAGTTGATTCCCTGCGTGTAAGTCCTACAGTTGCCTCCTGGGTTCACTCATGTGGCTGGAGCATCAAAATTAAAAGTGTAAGTTACACTCCTAAGGCCAATACTTAGTTAAAACTCTCAGAGGGTTTCTAAGTTCAAATTCGAGCCTCGGTACGGATATGGCCTGGGAGCCCTCGTTAAGGAACGCTCTCGAGCCCATACATTCATCACTCAAGTAGCCAGACATTCTCAAGTCCTAAGCCTAGAATGCACTATGATATATGGCAGGGTACCCTCCATAGAAACACCTTCACGCGCATACGGTACCATCACAGATATTCAAGCATTAAAGAAAACATGCATGCAAGCATCAATCAGGGAGTGTCAACATTGCCCAACATTCAAGAAATGGAAAATTAAAGTATAAGCATTCAAGCATCAAGGAAATTAAAATTGTTCATCAGAGGTACAAATATATCTAATGCAGAAGTTAAAATTGTTCATAAGCGATAATGGAAATTTAGCAAGAGAAATGTTGGGGTGGCAATTGGAGGAGCATCACTGGGCTTGATTCCCAGGCTCTGGGGGAGCAGTAGAAATAGGAACGACGGCTAACGCATGGGCGTCAGAAGCCTCAGCCTCTCCAGGCTCCTCATCTAGGGATGCAAACGAGCCGAGCTGAGCCGAGCCTTGGTCTTTTTTTTTTTCTGGCTCGAGCTCGGCTCGACCAAGGCTCGAGGCTCGGCTCGGCTCGGCTCGGCTCGAGCCAAATGAAAATATATTATTTTTAATTAAAAATTAGTTTTTTTAAAATAATTTAATATATTTTTATATATAATAATATATATTTATTAAATATATATACATATATATTATAAATATATTAATTTTTTATTAATTTTATATAAAAATCAATAAAAATATATATAAAATTATATAAAAATAAAAATATTTATATATATAAAAATAAAAATATTATTTTTTAATTAAATATATTAGCTCGCGAGCCGACTCGCGAGCCACGAGCCTAACTAAAAGGGGCTTGAGTTCGGGCTTGGCTCGAGCTTACTCGCCAGGCTCGCGAGCCGGCTCGACTCGTTTGCATCCCTATCCTCATCGACAGGCTCTTCCATAACGGTGCCCTCGTCGTCTATCTGAATGGGCTCGGGGTCTATAGGATTAGCCGCTATGAACTCCTGCTGGAGCATCGACACAAGTCCTTGATACTCCGGCTCCGCTAGACTGTCCGAGGGATCTTCATCCTGGACCATAGGCTCGCAGTTATCGTCCAGATCCATGCGTAGGCGGTCATCGGTTCGAGCGATCTTCGGGGCCAACCCCAGCTTCACCATCTGCCCAATCGCCTTGTAAAAGAAATGACGAGCGTTATCAAAACGGTGCATATTGGCAGCGAAAGCGAAGGCTTTTGAGCGCACGAACTTCAGCACTGCATCCCATGCCAGTTTTTCTTCTAGGCCTGCTACCTTCTCTTGCAGTTCAACGAGGGTCTTCTTGGCCTCTTCACTTTGGCGTGTGCTCTCGGCCAGCTGACGCCCTAACTCCCCATTTTGATTCCTCAACTGATCGCGCTCTTGTTTTAGCCTCTTGTGGCGATCGTCGAGGACCAAATATGCGTCATCAGACCGCTTCAAATCCACCGCCACCAGGATATATTGATTCCCATTCGACGGTGGGAAGGGTCCCATGAAATCGATTCCCCAAACATCAAACAGTTCAACTTCCAAAATATACTTCATTGGCATCTCATCTCTTTTACTAATGTTCCCGGCTCTCTGACAAGTGTCACACTTCTTGGCAAATCTGTAAGCATCCTTAAACAACGTTGGCCACCAAAACCCTGATTGCAATACCTTAGCTGCTGTCTTCCGTCCACTCGAGTGTCCTCCGTATAAGCTCGCATGACAACTACTTAACACTTCATCAACTTCAACCTCCGGAACACACCTCCTTACTAACCCATCTGAGCAATGTTTGTATACATATGGCTCTTCCCAATAATAACGCTTCGCTTCTGACAAGAACCTCTATTTCTGATGGAAATTTATGCCCGGTGGTAAAGCTTTGCACACCATGTGATTCACAATATCTGCGTACCAAGGAACTATCGCATCGGCTGCAAACAGCTCCTCGTCAGGGAAATTCTCAGTAATCTCCTCCATATACTCAGCCTCCTTTTTGCCAACTTCTAATCTTGACAAGTGATCGGCAACCAAGTTCTCCGTCCCCTTCTTGTCACGAATTTCAAGAACAAACTCCTGAAGCAATAATATCCATCTAATCAAATGGGGCTTGGAATCCTTCTTCGAAAGGAGATACTTGATTGTTGCATGGTCCGTGTAGACGATCGTCTTTGAACCTATCAAATAAGAACGAAACTTGTCAAAAGCATGCACAATAGCTAATAATTCTTTCTCAGTAGTAGCATAATTTATTTGTGCATCATTTAGAGTTTTGCTAGAATATGCGATAACGTGTAAACGTTTCTCCCTTCGTTGGCCAAGAACAGCTCCAATGGCCAAGTCGCTCGCATCGGACATTAGCTCAAACGGTAGGGTCCAATCCGGTGCAACCATAATTGGTGCTGAGGTAAGCTCCTTCTTCAACCTGTCAAATGTAAGTAAACAATCATTATCAAACACGAATTCAGCATCTTTTTGTAGTAACTTGCATAAAGGTAAGGTAATCTTTGAAAAGTCCTTGATAAACCGGCGATAGAAACCGGTATGACCAAGGAAACTTCTCACTCCCTTTATATTAGTGGGTGGAGGCAATTTCGCGATCACGTCAATCTTGGCTCTATCCACCTCAATGCCTTTTTCTGAAACCTTGTGGCCCAACACTATCCCTTCCCTTACCATGAAGTGGCACTTCTCCCAATTTAGAACAAGATTAGTTTCTTCACATCTCTGCAAAACCTGAGCAAGATTATGCAAACACGAATCGAAAGAAGAACCAAACACAGAAAAGTCATCCATAAAGATTTCCATTGTGCGTTCTATACAGTCAGAGAAAATGGCCATCATGCATCGTTGAAAAGTAGCCGGGGCGTTACACAACCCAAAAGGCATACGCCTATAAGCAAAGGTACCACAAGGGCAAGTAAACGTACATTTTTCCTGATCCTCTGGAGCTATAGCAATTTGGTTATACCCTGAATACCCATCCAGAAAGCAATAATAAGAATGTTCGGCTAACCTCTCTAACATCTGATCAATAAAGGGAAGTGGAAAGTGATCTTTACGAGTGGCATTGTTCAACTTCCTGTAGTCTATGCAAACTCTCTATCCCGTGACTGTTCTAGTTGGTATTAGCTCATTCTTCTCATTTTTAATAACAGTCATTCCCCCTTTCTTGGGCACTACCTGCACAGGGCTAACCCACTTACTATCCGAGATAGGATAAATTATCCCAGCATCCAACAGTTTTAGTACCTCAGCCCTAACTACCTCTTTCATGTTTGGGTTCAATCTACGCTGATGTTCTACGGAGGGTTTATGGTTATCTTCCATAAGAATCTTATGCATGCAAATAGATGGGCTAATCCCCTTGATGTCAGAAATAGTCCACCCTATCGCTTGTTTGTGTTCTCTTAAAACCCTCAACAAAGCATCAAGATGTGAATCAGTTAAATCAGAGGCAACTATAACAGGCAATGTTTCAAATTCACCCAAATAAGCATATCTCAAATGATCGGGGAGGGGTTTCAATTCTAAGTTAGGAGCTTTCTCAATAGACGGACGAAGAGTGGGCTTACCTGTACCCAACTCTTCGTATACAAACCTCTTTCGGAATGGCACATATGGGTGGCCTCAAGTGCTTTTGCGTAGGCGACCAATTCTTCTAGTATGTCTTCCTCTTCAATGCGATCTTTGAGCCCTCTCAGACAGAGTTCGAGAGGATCTTCGTTGCTAACAGACATCAGTGTCTGTTCTTTGATTTCCACCATGTTGCATTGTTCTTCGATTATCGGTCCTTTCATTGCCTTGAACAGGTTAAACTCCACCTGTTCATCTCCCACTCGCAGAGTCAGAATGCCACTCTTCACATCAATTAAGGCTCCTGCTGTGGCTAGGTAGGGCCTCCCTAAGATAAGCGGCATGTCTTGATCTTCCTCCATCTCCAACACTATAAAGTCTACCTGTAGGTAGAACTTCCCAACTCTGACCAAAACATTTTCTAGAACTCCCTTGGAATACTTGACTGATCGATCGGCTAGCTGCAGGGAAACTGTAGGGGGCGCGAATCTCTGCTGATTTTGATGTGGTGGCGATGGATGTGGTCCCTGTTGTCTCGGTTGGAAGTGTGGTCTCGGATTTGGGTTTGGGTTTTGAACATTCTGATTGTTTGACCACGAGAAGTGCGGATGATTCTTTCACCCTGGGTTGTAGGTGTTCGAGTATTGGTCATTCGCCGGCTTTTGATTTTGCACGTAATTCACTTGCTCCGGACCAACAACAACCTGTGCACCTGCATTGGTAGAAGGACAAATATCAAACGAATGGGGACCACCACAAATATCACATACTACCTGTACGGCGTTCGATTGTGCGACTGTGTTACACGCTGTGGAAATTGCAAGCCGATCTAGCTTCTGGTTCAGTGCTTCGAATTTGGCATTAAAAGCTGTCACAGTGTCAGTGGTAAGTATGCCCGCTTCAGGTCTAGGTGGAGGAGGATTGCTCCTCTCTTTTGTCCAACTACTATTTGCTGCCATCTTATTCAGAAGTTGCATTCCTTCATCTTCTGACAGTGCCATAAATGCTCCTCCTGCTGCTGCATCGACCATGATTTTCATGTTTTCTATCATTCCGTTGTAAAAGATTTGTACTAATTGCCATCCTGGAACACGGTGATGTAGGCATTTCCTTTGCAAATCCTTGTATCTTTCCCATCCTTCGTACAACGTTTCCCCATCATAGAGCCTGAAGCTCGTTATTTCGTCTCTGTACCTCATGGTCTTGCTAGGAGGGTAGAACTTGGCTAAAAAGGCCTTAGAGAGGTCTGCCCATGTCTGAAGTGTCTCATTTGACAAAGTCGAAATCCATGTCCTGGCTTTATCCCTTAAGGAGAAGCGAAAAAACCTAACTCTGATCGCGTCATCTGAAGCATTATGGATCTTAAAAGTTGAGCAAACATCCAAAAAGTAGGACAAATGTGATGCGGGGTCTTCATGTCCTAAGCCCCCAAACGGATTCTGTTGTAAGAGGTTGATGAACCCAGTTTTGATCTCAAAGTTGTTCGCCTCCACGGTGGGGCGAACCAGGTTGTTCTGGATTAGGCCTATGTTAGGAATGGCATAATCCTGAAGTGTGGTTGGTGGATCGTTATTGGGTTGAGCCATTGGAATTGGGTCTACTTCCTGCTTCTTTTCCTTTCTTCGCCTCGTTCGATTCGCCCGACAAGTCCTCTCAATTTCAGGGTCGTAAGGCAAAGGTTCCAAGCCTTGCGATTGTCGCATACACTAGCTACCTGCAATTGGGAAAAACCCGTGGTCAAATTCAACGCACTTCAAAAAGAAATCAAGCAGAAAGGGTGGTCTAAAACACCAGAAAAAGTCAATAAAGTAATATTGATTTAAACGCCTTCCCTGGCAATGGCGCCAAAAACTTGATAGGCAAATCTTGAACCCAAGTGTAAGTTCTAAATTCGATTGCAACACTTAAGGTATCGTATCCACAGGGAAGGGAAATCAACAACCACTTCTATGACTACTTCTAATCTAGAGACCGAACAAAGATTGACAGAGTTGTACTATACTACTATGACAAAAATTAAATAAAGTAATAAGTAATGAATTACACGAGCTAATGAATAAAAATCGAGAATAAACCACTTAACTAACGCAGGTCGGGGAGTAAATCATATGCCCTTCGGTGATCAAATCAATACTCAAGTACGGATGTATGATTCTTTAACGTAATCATAAATTTAAACCTAGCTTCTCTCAAAGACTAGATGTCTAATTAATCAAGCCAAGTGTTGTTCTCACAATCACTTAGTAACCTGATTAATCGATTCACACAAGATTAGTGTATTTAAAACCTAGCGGCTTGGCATGGAATTCTAAATACGCGTTGTAGAAATTAGGGTTAAATTTCTTTAAGCCAAAAAAGTCTAAGTTAAAGAAAACAATCTCGATTATCCTCAATCTCTCGATTATCGGATAATTTACAATATGTTAATGGATGGCCAGTCCACACACATTCTGTTCAAATCCGTTTTCCTAACAAAGAATCATACAATTTAACTCAAGCATTAATTCAAACACCTTAGATGCATAATCCTTACCCCCAACCCTAGGGGATTAGTTCCTCATAATAGACTCAAAACTCATTAAAATCAAAGGAATTGCATTCAAAACATTCATGTCTAACATAATCATCAAAACGGAATTAATACTTCTGAAATTCTAACCTAATTATCAAAACTAATCTAAAGCAATAAAACTAACTATGCTAGAAATTAAAAACCAAAGATTGAGGAATTAGTTTGATCGAAAAGCAATAAATAAAACCAAATTGATAAAGTCTGGTGATTGAATTGAAGCTTCAACTCTAGGTCTTCGTGTTTCCTCAGCCCTAAACGTCCTCTTGACTTCTGGGAAGGTATCCGTCCAAAAAGCTCTCAAAATCCGCCTCAAAATCGTGCTTAAATAGAACTCCTAACCAGCTCCGCATCGTGACACGGGCATGCAGTGCCCATGTACAAAAATGTGACACGCCCGTGTCATATATAAAAAACGTACTCGCGCTTTCTTCTTGACACGGGGGGTGTCAAAGATTGTTCTTCTGAATGACACGGGGGTGCAAGACTATCCGGGCCTCTCTGTACCGTGACACGGGGGTGTCTCAAATTGCTCTATGTTGGTGACACGGGCGTGTCACCTCCTGAAATCCGTGGATCACTTCTGTACTGAGACACGGGGGTGTCTCAGTTTACTCTTCCAAGGGGGCACGGGCGTGTCCCCTAGAATTTCTCGTTTTTCGCCCGTTTTTCGCATGGTTTTGCTTCTACTTCGTTTCTTCAACTCCAAGGTGAAATGTACCTAAAAGGGAGCATAAATCGCATTATAAACTCTTCAAACGACTTGAATTTAACTCAAATTGCCCTACAAATCCATGCAAAAACCCGATACATCAAGCGTCAGAAATTGGTTGTTTGGATAACAACTACAAAGGCATAACAAGTCAAGACAAGTCAGTGAAACTATTCTAGAGGTTAGAGCAGTTAGTTCCTAGAATCTAACCGTCGAGCGCCATGATTTCGGCTGGAGGGTTGCTTATCATGCTTGGGGGGCAAGATAGGCCATAGCGGAATAATACTCCTTCGTTCTTCATCAAGACTTCCGCCTTAATCCATTTCTTCTCATTCCTCATCTCGAGGGCTAACCCCTTTGCCCAATCCTCGAAAGCTTTGTTCTTTGTCCTTTCCCTGATCAGTGGCCCCTCGCCATGTATAAACCACTCTCGGTGAACCCTAAAAATTCCCTCAGGAGCCCCTACAAAGAAGTACTTCTCTTTCCAATGCTCGCCGTAGGAGGATGAGGGAGAATCTATCATTTTAAAGCCCGATTTGGCCTGGGCGTAATAGAACCCATCTGTGGGAGACGAGCGTATTGAGCGGGCTACTTGTATCAAACTATCAAAATTGGTAACCGAGGGTTCGTAGCCTAAGGCCCTCATCAGTATCACGAAAGTGTTGATTAGGGTTATGCCGTTCGGCAGAATCTGAGAAGGACAAAGTCTTAGGTGGTGGCAGATGGTACAGACGGCGGGTGGAATCGGAAACCTCAGACCCCCGGCCAGGACCGCGTCCCAATAAACGGTCATCATCCCTGGCGGCGGTAAGTTTGCTCTCTCACCCTCCTCGGGAAGGCGCATGGGAAATACCGCTTCATCCCAGTATGCTTTGGCCTCAACTCCCTCAAATCTTCGAGCGTCAAGATTCTCTCAATCTCATCCGGAGATCTATCGGTTTGGTGAGGGTTATTTTGCCTCACTCGCGTTGCAGGCTCTTTTCCCCTTCTTTGGCGCTTTCTGGGAGGTTCAGCCTCAGCATGATGCTCGGAAGGCCCTGCACCGCCCTCAGGAGCCACGACTGCCACCGTGATCCTATGATCCTGGGGTCTACCCTTTCCCCCTGCCTCTGCATCTCCATGACATTACCCATCTCTCCAAAGAGATCATCTACCCCACTGGGAGCACGCTCGTTCATCCCTTGAACAGCAGCATCGACTTCTTCATCCCTTGCTTCAGCCTGAGCCCTTGCCACTGGAATGGCGGTTGGAATCTCATCACCTGGAGAGGATCTAGACATTGGGACCGCCGTGGGAACGTTACCATGAGGGGAGGAGCTCCCAACAGACATTTCATCTATCTCCCTCACATAATCGTCAACTTGGTGTCCAACCATGTCTGCTTTTCGATTTTTTAAGGTGGAGCTTCTCGCAGAAAACACAATGAAGGAGGAAATCTCTGAGACGAATTCAACGGTAGAAGGGGGCTCTTCACTCAAGAGTTTCACTCACTCAACCTAAATCTAATGTTAGTGCAAGGAAAATGAAAAAATTATTAGGATTTACTTGAGATCCGAAAGAAAAGGGTTACTGGAGTTTGTGGAAGACTTGCAGAAGGTTTTGCTGTTGTTTTGCTTAGAGAAGTCTGAATGCGTCAAAGAGGCTCCAAAGCTCTGTAAATCCCTATTTATAGGGGAGAATTTGTACTGATTAGGGCTGGGAATTCAAAACGGAATCATTTCCCGCCTAGGAAATCCCCCCACTTTTGCTGACCGCCTCACGTCTCCCGGAGTGCACACGCCCATGCTCCCACTCAGCATTTAATGCGGACACGACTTCATTTAATGCGATGTTAGAAAGTGTCCGTTACGGAAGCCAAGCGGTCACTTCCCTTGCAGAGGCTTGACCCTCGGATATTCAAAAATTCATGGCTCGCTTCCCTTAAATTCTACAGTACGCTCAAGCGATACTACAAAATTTGGGGGGCAAAAATGATGAGATATAAAACCGCGTTCATATTGGAGCCGTCCACGTGTCACCACTTGCCGACTGAGGGATTGGACGCTCACATTGATGGGCTCGCGGGCCAACCCAGCCTACTCGCTTGCTTACTAGTACAGGCCCATGAGCCTCGGCCAACTATTCAGGTAAAGGGTCCAAGCTGAGGCTTGACGCTCACATCTCGGCCCTCAGGGTTACCCTTCTCAGGAGGGCACCCACGCGAGGGCCGCGTTCCTGATGCTCGTGGTTTTGACGTTCAAGGGTCATCAGCCGTGGGGAACCCATCCGTGCACCCTTCGAACGTCACCAGCGCTCGAATATGATCCTTCCCTACCGTGATGGATTCGAACCCTAGCGAAGCGGACCTTGGGCCTTCCTCTCGTGCGACCCTCGCTAACAACCTCTGACACAAAGGTGGTGCGCACCTTGCACCTGACACGCCGCCTCCTTTTCAGAAATGTCATTCTCACACCCCCATGGGCTGCCACGTGTTAGGGCAACACAGGTTTGGGACCATACGGACAACTTACCCGATTTACCCTCACCCCTAACATATAAATAGGGAAGAACACATGCATTCTCCCCCAAGTCATCTTCCACATACATACTGCATACATTGTTCTGGGCATTTTCCCTCACCTTCTCAAGCTCCATATTACTCTCACCACAGTTGCATCACCATTGCAACTTGCACTCTTGGTGTTATCCTAGCTGGAAGAAACCACGCTCAAGAGGAAACCCAGATCCTGAGGCCCTCACGCCTGTGATGGTCTTTCCCTTTCATACAAATATTAAGAGTGTTGTTGCATTTTAGGAACTCCAGTTTCCTGCACCATGAAGAATAATTTATTTAGATTTAATTTTATAATTAAAGTGTTACTTTTGAATTTGATTATATGTTATGAATTTAAAAGTTATCAAATATGACCATGAACTAATATGAACATTTTCATAAGCTTAAGAACACATTCATAATGTTCTTGAATTAAATCATGTGCACGTGTGATAGTGTGTGTGTGTGTGTGATCAATTTTATGTTATAAAGTGTTTAATTCACAAGAAATTGAATAGTAAATGTTTTCAATAGTAATTTTGACTTTTTGGTCAACAATTAACCAATTAATTTCGAAATTAATTTAAAATTAATTATAAAATAGGATTTTGGAATTTTAAATAAAGATTTTTCCAAATGAATTCAAAAATTAATAAAATTATAAAATAATTTCAAAATCAACCTACATTGTTGAATTAAATTCTAAATTTAATTCCTCATACTCTAATTAAGGTCACAACATCATTAATAAATATTTAAGTGGTTAAAGAATTCATGAAACCTAATTAATTAATTAAATTGCCTTAAACAATTAAAATTAAATTTTACCGGGAAAATCTTTAATTGTTATAAAACTTCTCTAATATGTTATACTTCCTAAACCTTATGTGATTATTTGATTAGGATAATAAGAACCTAGTTCTAAGTCAGTAGTAATTACTTTCAGGCAACAATTGCACTGAACAGTGGGATCCGTTCCAATCTGTCTGAATTTCGATACTAGGTGAGGGTTAAAACATTTTCAACTGGAATCATGTATATACCTATATCTAATTATAAAATGATTTCCAAATCTTCCTATTATTTGATTTCCTATCTATACATATTAATTTAATACGATATTCCTCTTTATGAGGAAAATACCATTAAGTTGGAATCAGGATCTTATCCGGACATTATATACTTCAGCCCTATTGATACTAAGAACTGATTCCCGACTAAGCAAGTAAATCATTATTATTTATTAAAATGGGCCCGGCGCGCAGCTGTGTCGAGCAATACCTGGAAGGCATCGGGCCGAAGGTATTATTGGTGCCACAGACCGCCACCAACTCTTGGTAGTGGTTTAGCTGGAGGTTAGTTACTCCAAACCAAGAGTCTTACAAGGGAGACAACCTCCCTGGGAGAGATAGCTTCCTCCCACATACTACATATCGTTGGTAGGGTTTGCTCCCTTACCGATACTATGGCGTTACGGAGTTATTATCATATTTAGTTTTATTAAAGTACTAGTGCCTTAATCAGCCTGGTATTATTTTACAAACACTTTAAGGAGATCGGGGAAAGACGCCTTACTTGTAGGCGGTACAAAACTTTTACTAAGCGGTCTTCCCCACCTTCGCCGCGTCCTCACCTCCCGCCGCCGAACACCACTGCCGCCTCTCGATCTCCGCCGTCGAAGGTCGCAGCTACTTTCTCTCCACCTCCACTGCTCACACATCACCGAAGATCTCCCCGAAGCCTCTCGATCTCCGCCGATCTCCCCATCGCCTCTCGATCTCCGCCACCGCCGCGGCTCTCTTCCCTCCATCTCCAGACGGCAGCGACTCTCTTCTTCCCGCCGCGGCTCTCTTCTCTCCAGGCGGTGAGGGGCACCGGCGATAATGGTGATGGTTGTACAGGGGGAAGAAGACGAAGTCTTCCCCCTTCTTTCGTTTTCTTTCTTTTTTTTTTATTTAAATTAATACATGGGCAAAATAGAGAGATGATGGTTGATGGTTGTGGTTTGGCCGGTGGTGATGGTGCGCCGACGATGATGGTGATGCTTGTACAGGGGGAAGGGGACCTCCATACAGGGGGGAAGAAGACGAAGTCTTCCCCCATTTTTTCCTTTTCTTTCTTTTTTTTTTTTTTGTTTTTCTATTAAATTAATACATGGGCAAAATAGTCATTTTAGGTGAAAAAGTGATAAAAAACTCAATCATATTCTCGTTGTAGGGTGTTTTGTACACATTTTTAAAAACATAGGGTTTTTTATGGTATTTTTTTTTTGACAGGGTTTTTAGTGATAATTTCGTATAACACAGGGTATCTGGATGTAAATTACCCTGAGTGTATGTGTAATTGTTTGCCTAAAAGAGTTATAAGTTGTAGTTTCTAATACTCACATGAGGTCTATATGTAATTAATCCTTTTGTGCAATTAACTAAAGTTAGGTGCATATGCTTAGTAGGCATAAATTAACGGATTTTTCAATAATCTTTTGATAGTTAAATGCAATTATTTTTAAAACATATTGGCCAAATCGTATTAAAAAGTTAATTGAAAAGCGAAAGTCTGAATATATGTTGTCGCTAGACAAACTTTATTAGATTGAAAGATGTAAAATTGGAAGGAAAAAAGGAAATTATATATACCATTTACTTGTGAGTATACTGCACATCTTGAAATCAAATAGCATATAAATTCCCCTTTCACTGTAATTTATACCTGAAATCCCCTTTTGTGTAATTAACTAAGGTTAATTATTCATAGTCCTTGTCCTACCGAGTACCTAGGATTGAATGGAATAAGCTTTATGCTAACTCTCGTGAGTGCGATCTTCACATCTCTTATTTATTTATTAGGAGTTACCATTTCACTATATGATATTGGATATCGTATTCAATAATCTTCATATCTCTTGTGTGTTTGTTAAGAGTTGTCATTTCACTATATTGTATCATATTAAACATCGTATTCGACAATTTTCATCTAGGAAATGAAAAATAATGTGTTTGGCCTAACTCACTCCCCCAAAACTAACTATTGAAAATAGAGTTGTCAAACCATTATATATTGAACTTCTCATCTTTGATTATTCGATGTAGGATGCTTGACACACCAACATTACATCCAGGGTTGCGGAATGCTGGACAAATAGGAACGTGAACATTGTAGGAATCGGAACATCTGCAAGTCAGCAATCAGAACATTTGGTGGAATGGAGAGACAGGTGTAGAACTGAATCTGCTTTGATGTCATGATAAATAATGTCCGTGACATTTCTCATTATAATTTGCTTCGATTTTCTTTATATATAAGGTTGGAGTTTCGGTAAAAACCCAATGAATTGATATGATCCGATTTTTAAAAAATTATATATAACAGAGAGAAGAAAATTTGAGATCAAGGAACAAACTACCACTTTGTTAAGGAGAAAATTTCACCCAGCTACCTCGTGTAATTTTTTATTTTTTATTTTTAGAGGAACCGGCAGGGAGCCATGGAGTTTTTACCGAGGCCTCCACCTCATATATATAAACAACCAAAGCAAAAGGGATACAAAGGTGCATAATCCAAGGATCCGCAATACTGTTCATGGTATAGTGCCCGCGGAAGCACATAATAATAAGCAAATGAGCACCTCTAAAATTACACCAAATATCGAAATTCTTATCAGGCCTATTCAGCATAATGTATGCTTCAATGTCAAAAAAGCCCCTCATGCGAAATGAGTCCTTAGGAATAATAGCCATCAATGTGACGACCATTTTGCGGCACGTAGCAAAAAAAACCTCGACAAAAAAAAAAGTACTTCAAAAAACCCTATATTTTTTAAATATGCACAAAAGACCCTGAAATAAGAATGTGCAATACAAGCTCGTTGACTGCGACTGGAATAGGCTTTCTCTCAACTTTTTGGGTAAATTGCACTAATAGAGTCTTTTGACTTTTATAATGCAACAATAGTGTATGTTTATTTTGTATTTTAATTTTAGTATAAGATGTGAATTGAGCATATGTCTTTATCATGTTTGATATTATTTTATGAAATATTATGAATAAGATCCTATTTTTATAATGTTTTCAATTTGGTCCTTTCATTTCTCTTTCTTGTTTATTATTTTTCTTTGTTCTTTTTTATACCTTGAATAATTGTATCTTTATTTATTACAATTTTATTTAATGTTCGTTCATAATTTTTCTTATAAATTTTTTCTTTCTGTAATGCAGCTTCTAAGTTTTTGCCCATATTTTCAGTATTCATAATTAAGTTTATTTTATTTATTTTATTAGGCTGACGAAAGTACATAAATTTCTCTCATTTTATCTTTATACCATTCTATGGTCTCCTTATTTTCTTCTAATATTCGTTTATCCATTATATTATAACGAGGGATATTTTGCATTGACCATATTATTTCTTTATTTTGCCTTTTAATGAAATTAATACCATCTTCTAATCGTAGCAATGTATTTTTAGAATTTATTATTTCTTTCATAAGCTACTGTTCTTGTATTCTTAAATTTTCTAATATCTTTTTATGCATAATTTTTTGAAACGGGTTATCAATTTTCTTTAATTTTTCCGTGTTGTATTTTATCGCTTTTCTTGCTTTTATTCTTTGATGTCTATTCATCTGTTTTTCATATAGATCCATTTTTAACCATTTATTTCTCTTTGATGTATTTTTTCTACTAACCTTTTGTTTATTGTTTTAATTTGTTTATATTCTTCTTTCGCAGATTCTGATAATTTATTTTCTTCATCAAGAATCTAGAAAATCTTTATCATAATCCAAGAACTTCTAAATCTTGATATTATAGATTTTAGTCTTAATCCTAACCTTTTTATATCTGCTTTTATTTCTCTGGAATTCATTCTATTTTTAAGAATCTGAAGATTCTTCTTGTTCGTAGATTCGTCCTATAGCAAAAATTATTTTATTTATGAAATTTAATTTTTTATTTTTCTTTTTGTAATTTTCATCACAGTCTTCTTCTTGAGACTTATGTTTATCTTTATGTTCTTGTACTAATGATCTCATTTTAGAGTTCAAAAGTTGTTTTATCATTTGTCTAAAATGTTTATTAGATGTATCTTCATCAAAACACTTGCCAAATTTATAAGCAAGGTTTAATCCTTTTCTGAAGTCATCATCCAAATTAACATTCATATTTATTTATCTGAATTTTATGATTATGAGCAATGGTTATATATGAAATAACCAGATTTAATAACAAAATTTATTAATAATTGATTTTAACAAGAGTACTCTAAAATCCATTCTGAAATCATAATTCACAAAATATTTTGAGTAAAGTTTATTACCTTTCTTTATCTCCTTCGTCTTCTATAAAGATCTATCGGATTCTTCTAAGACTCGTCTTCTTCTTCCTTGACCAACTCAACATTCCAACAGTCCTGACGGCCTCCTGCCTATATGGACATCAACGGAAACAAGCTTCGATCTCCAACGAAAAATTCACTACGGCTTATTGGAACCGGATATCTTCTTTTGAAAAGATAAAAAGGAGTAAAGAGATGTAATAAGCTCAAAACAAAATAGAATTTGTGTTTTATGAAAGAAAGGAATTTATTTCCCCTTTAAGGGTTTTTTTTTCCATACTTGGTACAAAGAAAAACACTCGAATTACAATTCTTACAGACATTTTTTGTCACTCTTGACTCTCTATTTTTCGATGATCCTTTCTATTCCAGACTCGATCTATTTATAGAACTCTAAAATGCGTAAAGAGATAAGATTCCTTTAGATAAGGAAATCCTAACTTTCATTTATATTTGTCAGATCTATCTTTTTCTTCAACGGCTGAGATTCTGCCGACAGTTTTATACTGGTTGCAGACGTCATTGCTTACACCTCTCAATTGGTTGCAGACGTCATTGCTTACGTCTCTCTATTGGACTTTTCTCTTTATGCTGTCACATTCTGATGTCTGTATGGCACCTAATCAATTTGAACGCTTCTTGTCTTGTAGCAGTAGAGCAAATAGTTCTATGGGTAACAAGACACCTGTAGTATTCCTCTAATAATCCAGATCTTGGATCATTTGGAAAGCCTTTAGTAACTAGTAACCAGTTACCAGCAGCAAAGATGGTTTGAAAACCTTTATTCAGGAGATTCTCTGAGATACTTTGTATGGCTTTTATCCCAAGAGCTCTTCTTGTAACAACCCATTCTGGGGAGTGTATTGCAGCCTTGAAGCTTTTTCTTCCAACTTCTAAGCTGATGTTGCTGTATAATGGATTTATTGAGAGAATATGAAGTGCCTCATACCATCTGTTTCCATCCAATTCTGGAGATATGGTGTAGAATTTCAAGACGCATTGTCTTCCTTTAGCAAATTGAGAAACTTTGGACTTGAATGTATCCTCAAATCCACTTATTTCTTTTTTATCTTTGCTAAGGTATATCAAATCGAGAAAACCAAATTCAGCAAGTTTTAGAACTTGGTTAGGATCAACCCCATTGATTGCAGTCAACCTTGGGTATATTGTGTTTCCACTTGAATAAAAGAGTTCTTCACAATCTGGAAAGTTATAGGCCAGATCCTATGATGTACGGACACTCCTAAAAATATCATTTTGCCGTGTCGTGTCGTGTCGGACACTCGTGTCGGACACCGTGTCCGACAATTCTCGCGTGGAAAATTCAAGAAAAAATCTGTGTCGCCGTATCCGTGTCGTGTCGTGTCCGTGTCGCCGTGTCCGTATCCGTGTATCATAGGCCAGATCAAACGTTCTTTTATATTCTTTATCATAGGAGTGTTTTGGAATGTATTCTCCTTTTATTTGCACAGTTTTAAAAGAACCATATTTTTGCAGTGGTTCTAGTTTTATTGTTCTTGTAGAGGATGTATTTTTCGTTTCCTCGACTTTTATTTCTTTTTTCTTATTTTCTTCCTCTATTTCTACAGGCATCTCTAGCTTTTTACTACCTGAACACTCTGCCTTGTCTTTATCATTTTCTAATTTTTCAATTCTTTTATATAAATTAGCCATTCTTTTTGCATTTTCTATGACAAGATCGGATAAAACTCTGAGACTATCTTGTATGGAGTTTTCAAAGATGTTTGGTGCTTCATTTATATAAAGAGAGATTACTCTCAGTGTATCAACTTCAGTCTTTATTTCAGGTAGTTCTTGTATGTCCTTCATCCTGCAAAATTAAAAGTGAAATAAAACTTTATTAGCCTTGAAGTGATTTTTGGGAAATCACCACCCTTTAACGGATTTGTTATTGTCTTTACCATCTACCGTTTGAGATGGACTAGGTATATGTATACGCATATACTCGTCTCAATATGATTTTTGGGAAATCATCACTCATTAACGGATTTGATAATGTCTTTACCATCTACCGTTTGAGATGGACTAGGTATATGTAGACACATATACTCGCCTTTCGTCAAGACCATATTCAACATTTCGAGAAAGGAAATCTGCTAAGAAATTATCCATTCCTCTAATATGTTTTTCCTTAAAATTATAGTGTGATAGAAAAACTTGCCAACGATGTAGTCTCCTATATTGAGGTTTATTTGGAAGTTTATTTTGTATTAAACTCTGAATTTGAGTATTATCTGTATGAACTTCAAAAGGTTTTTGTAAAAGAAAAAGAGAAAACTTTTCAATTCCTCTTATTATACCAAGTAGTTCTTTTTCATGTGTTGTATAATTTACTTCAGCTTGACTGAAAGTTCCACTGGTATATCTACAAATTTTATTTAGATCTGTTTTTAGGATTGCAAACCAATATAAATCAGAAGCATCATTTGGACAATAAGATTGTCTTTATCTTCTGGTAGTCTTAATTCTGGTAATGTTTTACATTCTTCCTTAAGACTAATAACTATGTCTGTATGTTTAGAATTCCATCCTTTTGTATTATTTTTCCTAAACAATTTTTGTATTTCATGTTTTTTCTTTGCTAATTTTGGAATAAATCCTTCAGCATAGTTTAAGCATCCAAGAAACCTTTCTATTTGATTTCTATTATCTAGTCTATCTGGAAATTCTAAGATTTTTCGAGAAATATGAGGTTGCAATTTTATTCCTGCAGCACTCAATTTTAACCCTAAGAATTCTATTTCCTTTTTCTCTATTATAGCTTTTCTTTCAGAAAGAGCAATTCCATTTTCTTTACAAATTTGAGCGAATAGTAAAAGATGTTTTCTACGATCATCTTCGGTATCAGAAGAGATTAAGATATCATCTATATATACTACCATAAATTTGTGATATTTTGAAAAAATGTTATCCATTTTTCTTTGGTATATTGAAGGCGCATTTTTTAGCCCAAAAGGCATTACAAGTCATTCGTAATGTCCTTGAGGAGCACTGGATGCAGTGTATTGAATACTATCCTCTTCCATTTTTATTTGCCAAAAGCCAAAAGTACAATCAAATTTAGAATAGAAAGACTTGTTTTTGACTAGATTTATGATAACTTCTTTATTTGGTAAAGGATAACTATCAGTTTTAGTAAAATAATTTAACCTTTTAAATTTATTACCATTCTAGCTTTATTCCTCTTCTTTTCTGCTTCATTCATAACCATAAAAGCAGGATTAGAGAAAGGACTGAAGCTTTTTCGAATGAGTTTTTTATTCATTAATTCTTCTATTTGTTTTTTAAATTCTTGTCTTTCTTCAATAGTGTATAACATAGGGTTTTCTTTTATAATTACATTTTCAGTCAATTCTATTTTAGCTTTAGGATGACTTTCTTTCCAAAAAGCTAATTGATTATTATTATAGTTTTCTTCTATTTTCTTTTTAATAACATCTAAGTTTATTCTTTTTATAGAAATGGTATTTATCTGTATTGGAATTTTCTCAAACACCTGTCGTCCACCACGCTCAGCTGGCTGAACTCTGAATGGTTTATTGACTCTTGGTATTTTAAGAAGATGTCCACAAGATGTTTTTAATGTTACCATATATACGTTTTGTGTATAAAATTGAAATTGTTCAAGGAAGTCATTTCCTAATAAGATATCTGCTTCTAAAGAATTGTATTCATATACTTGTTTGATATGTATAATCTTACTTCCAAGTATAATTTCTACATCTTTAGCAACTTTATTGATAGCTTGAGATTGACCGGCCAGTTATTCCTTTAATTCTTATATTGCTATCCGTTTTCCATTCTTTAATTAGGAATGTTTTAAATATCGTTATCTCTGATCCAGTATCTATCAAAGCACAAGTTGTTATATTGCCTTTTAATAGTGTTAATTGTATAAAAACACTTAAAGGAAAATTAATCCCTTTCATACTTGGGACAAAATGTCATTTTCTTGTATTTGGAGTGTAACTCCATTCTTTTCTATTTTGTAATATTCACAATTATTGAGAAATTCATTTCCTAGAATTATATCAAAGAATTCTCCATTCGTGTATGTATCTATACAACATTTAACTTTCAATTTTATTCCTTTTATAGTAATTGGGGCATATAACTCCTGATTACAAGTTGCCTTAAATCCATTATAGGTTGTATATTGGATTGGTAGGCTAGTAATCATTCCTATTAGTCCTTTATTTTTTACTTGAGCAAAGCGATTAACACTAGCTCCTGTGTCTATCAATATTTTAGGTCCAAATATTCTATCAGTTCCATTAAAATATTCTCTTTCTATAATCATAGAATTTGTATATCTTAGAGATTTATTAACAGTTAACTTTCTTTCCATTTTTATACCAGAACTTCCTCCAGTAAGAGAATATTTAGAACTTCCTCCTAATAATCTGTTTCCTTGGAAACTAAGACTAGAAGGTAGTAATCTTTTTTCCTTTTCTGGTTTATTATTAATTTCTATTTGATATGGTTCTATTTCTTGTATTTCTTCTAATAAAGGTAATTTTGTTGTAGCTATATCTTTACATTCTTCATCTATTTTTAAGTATGGTTCATTTTGTTAAGTTCTACCATAATTACTATTACTTAACACATAAAGTGCTCTATAGTAGATAGTAAAAACCTTACTTCCATCCTTTAAACCGATATCTTTTAGAAATTTATAATGTAAAGTTAAGACTTCATCTATATTTTCATCTTGCAAATTGATACTATATTTCGGAAAAACATCAAAAAGAAATTGCTTATAAAACAAATTTCCTTCAATTGTTCCTAGATGACTAGTTTTAGTGTCTCTAAATCTTTGATCATGTAAAGATAAGACTAATGGACTATCAATACATTCTCTAAATAGAGATTTAACTAAAAATTGTACTCTTTCCAAATATATATATTGTATTTTTGGTCTAAGAGACTTTTTCACTTTATTTATAGCATTATTAGCGATTCCTCTTGTTATAAGACTTATCTTGACCTTTCCAAAGGTATTTTCTATACTTATAGCCTTTCCTACCTCGTGATAGTCATAGATATTTCTCTTATTTCTTTTTACTAAATTAGCCAATCCAGTGAATATATTATTTGTTGGATTTGCTGCACTTAACTTTAAGTTTTTTATTTTGTCAAGTGTTTCTTAACTAAAAGTTATTCGTTTAGCATACCCTGTTGTACTTTCTTCTTCTATTATTTCTTCTTCATTATAATTTTGTATTTCAGAATCCATTTAATCCGAATCAGATTCTAATTCTGAATTTTGTGAAGAACTTATTTCAACATATATTTCATTTCCTATATAATTTTCGATATCTGTGACTTCTTCAAGTTCGTCTATAATTTCTATAAATTCAGCTTCTATTGTTCTTACCTTTTTAGGTTTAGGTCTGATGGTGCAGGAACGTGAGTTTCCTAAAACGCAGTAACACTTTGAGATTTGTTTAGGGAAGGGAAGACCATCACAGGCGTAAGAGCCTCAGGAACTGGGTTTCCTTTTGCGCGTGGGTTCTTCCAGCTAGGATAACACCAAGAGTGCAAGGGATGATGATGATGCAGCTGTGGTGAAGGGATCACGGAGCTTAGGAAGATGCAGAAAAAATGGAGAAAGGGAATGCCCAGTGTGAAGTATATGCAGAAGATTGCTTGGGGGAGAAAGCATGTGTTCTCCCCTATTTATATGTTAGGGATGAGGGTATATGGGTAAATTGATCGTGTGGTCCCAAACCTGCGTTACCCTAACACGTGGCAGCCTGTGAGGGTGTGAGAAGGACATTTCTGAAAAGGAGGCGGCGTGTCAGATGCAAGGTGCGCACTACCTTTGTGTCAGAGGTTGTTGGCGAGGGTCCCGTGAGAGGAAGGCTCAAAAGTCCTCTTGCTAAGGTTCGGATCCGTCGCAGGGGGGGTAGGATCATTCACGAGCGCTGGTGACGCTCGAAGGGTGTACGGATGGGCCCCCCACGGTAGATAACCCTTGAGTGCCAAAATACCGAGCGTCAAGAATGGGGTCTTCGTGTGGGTGTTTCCTTGAGAAGGATAGCCCTGAGGGCCGAGATGTGAGCGCCAAGCCGATCGGCTCCGGCCCTTTACGGAAAAATGGTCCGAGGCCCAATGGCCTGAACTAGTTGGCAAGTGAGTGGGTTGGGTTGGCCCGCGAACCCATCAATGCGAGCGGATAGTCTTCATGTTAATCGATGGCGACACGTGAACGGCTCTGATACGAGCGTGTTTCTGGGTCTCATCATTTTGCCCCCCAAATTCTGTAGTATCGCTTGAGCGTACTGTAGAATTTAATAAGGAAGGAGCCTTGGATTTTGAATTACCCGAGGGTCAAACCATCGCTAGAGAAGTGACCGCTTGACTTCTATAACGGACACCGTCTGACACCGCATTAATTGAAGTCATGTCCGCATTTAATGCAGAGTGGGAACGTGGGCGCGTGCACTCCGGGAGACGTGAGGCAGTTACCAAAAGTGGGGAGTTTTCTAGGCGGGAAATGATTGCCATTTGAAATCTTTAAACCCTAATTAATGCCAGCCTCTTCCCCTATAAATAGGGATCTACAAGGCTTCAGAGCCTCTTTCACGCATTCAGATTTCTCTAAGCACATACGCAGCAAGAATTCTCTGCAACTTTCACTGATTCCGGCGAGTTTCCGTTCTTCAATCTCTAGGTAAAACTCCATAACACTTGTTTTCTGTACTAACTTTAGATTTAGGTTGTGCGAGTGAAACCTTCTAAGTGAAGAACCCTTTCTGCCGTTGAATTCATTCCAGAAACTTTTCTTCTTCACTGAATCTCTTGTAAAAAGCTTCATCTCCAATAACCAAAGCCCAGATATGGCAGACAATAACGCGGATGCCTATGTGAGGGAAATAGATGAGATGTCAATAGGGAGCTCATCCCCTCATGGCAATGTACCCACAGCTGTTCCCCTGGCTAGGGCGTCCCCAGGTGAGGGGGTTCCTCTGGCGATTCCAGTGGCTCAGGCTCCAGCTGATGCCAGGGATGAAGAGGTTGACGCAGCCGTTCAAGGGATGAACGAGCGTGCTCCTGGAGGGGTGGATGATCTCTTTGAAGAGATGCATAACGTGATGGAAATGCAGAGGCAAGGGGAGAGAGTATTCCCGGTGTTGAATAGTGCCGTGAGACCCCAAGATCACAGGATCACAGTGGCCATGCTGGCTCCCGAGGGCGAAGCAGGGCCATCCGGGCGTCAATTTGAGGCTGAACCTTCCAGAAGGCGCCATAGGAGAGGCAAGGAGCCTGTCACTCGAGTGAGGCAAGATAACCGCCATCAAACTGACAGATCTCTAGATGAGATTGAGAGTATTTTGACGCCCGACGATTTGGAGGAATTGAAGGCGAAAGCTTATTGGGATGAGGCTGTATTCCCCATGCGACTTCCTGAAGAGGGGGAGAGGGCCAACCGACCGTCGCCTGGGATGATGACGGTCTACTGGGACGCGGTCCTGGCCGGGGGCCTGAGGTTTCCAATTCCGCCCGTCACTGCCAACATCTATCACCACCTGAGGCTTTGCCCTTCACAAATTCTGCCGAACGGCATAGCCCTAATCAACACCTTCGTGATTATGATGGCTGCTTTAGGTCGCGAAGCTTCGACTGTCAATTTTGATAGCTTGATTCAAGTAGCCCGTTCGCCACGCTCGTCACCTACAGACGGGTTTTATTATGCCCAGGCCAAGTCGGGCTTTAAGATGATAGATTCCCCATCCTCCTCCTATGGCGAGCACTGGAAAGAGAAGTATTTCTTCGTGGGGGCTCCCGGAGGAATTTTTAGGGTTCATCGCCAGTGGTTGATACATGGCGAGGGTCCTTTGATTAGGGAAAGGACGAGGAATAAAGCCTTTGATGATTGGGCACAGGGGTTAGCCTTCGAGATGAGGAGTGAGAAAAAGTGGATTAAGGCTGAAACCCTGATGAAGAACGAGGGTGTGCTGTTTCGTTATGGCTTGTCCTGCCCCCCAGACATGATACTCAATCCTCCAGCTGACATCATGGCCCTCGATGGTTAGATTCTAGGAGCTAACTGCTTTAACTCTTAGAATAGTCTTCTAACTTAGAGTGATTGCTGTATCTTTGCATCTGCGATTTGAGCAACCAACTCCTGACGCTCGTTTCTTCTCGTTTACAGGTGTTCAAATACTATCTCAAGGCATGAATGCTGAAGCTCTTTCCCGCATGTTGGGTGCCCAAGGACCCGCCGCTGACCCTCAGCTCCCGCAGCAATAGCAAAACCGCCCTCCGAGGGGAAGGGGAACTAGGCGAGCGGCCGGTCGGGGACACAAAGGCGCTCGCGGGGGTGCAGCGAACGAGGCCCGTAGGGGCCCTATTGAAGATTTAACGGTTGACGGCGTCCGTGGGGCTACTCCTCCGCCGGCGGCCCCCGAGGGTCCAATTTCATTGAGTTCGAGCGGATCTCGAAATCGCTCGGGTGAGCATGTTCGCATACACGAAACCATCCGGGCCGACCGTCAAGGGAAGAGGAAGAGGATGCCGGATTCCCTTCCAATTTCCGGCAAGGGGAAAGAGGTGGTCGTGGGACACAAAGGCGAGGGCAGCGACACTTCTTCATCAGAGGATGAAGATTTCTGGAAGATAGGTTGCAAGGGCGACTCTCGCTACAAGCGCCAGCGGACTGAGGGCCCGGTGCTTCTGAAAATAAACGCCTACTCCGTCAACATCATCTCTGACATCGTCGGGAAGCTCCAATTTTCTGGCGATTATGACAAGCTGAACGAGCATGACGCCGCTCATGTTGCTGACGACGCCTGTCATGCCCTTCTGACGGTAAGTCCCTAGTACCCTCTGAAGACTTCTCACGTCCACTGTTCCCATTTTAACACTAACCTTGGCTTCTGACTTTCCAGGAGGTAATCCCTAGGTTGAAGAACTTGCAGGGACGAGCGCAAGCCTACTCTGAGCATAAGGCTAAGTACAAGAAACTGCTGCGAATTTCTGACCCCGTTCAACTGCAAGAGGATTACAACAACGTCCATGCCCAACTGACCGCTGCCAACGACAATATGGACCAGCTGAGGGAGAACCTGCAGAAGGCGGATGAGGCCTACCTCACTCTTGACGAGCGTTATAGGGAGCTGAAGGTGGAACGCGACCAGCAGAGGGTGCAGATTAGAGACCTGGGTGAGCAGCTGGCAGAGAGCACTCGCCAAAACGAGAAAACGAAGAAGGCCCTCGCTGATTTGCAAGGCAAAGTAGAGGGCTTGGAGGCGAGGGTATCTTGGGAGGCAGTGATGAAGTTCGTGCGCTCCAAAGCTTTCATATTCGCCGCCAACATCCAATGTTTTGACAACGCCCGGCGCTTCTTTCATAAGGCTATCGGGCAGATGGTCAAACTGGGCTTGGCTCCAGACAGCGCTCGGACTGATGCACGCCTGCGCATGGATTTAGACGAAAACTGCGAGCCCATGGTCCAAGACGAGGATCCCACCGAGAGTTTGGCGGAGCCGGAGTATCAGGAGTTGGTGCAAACGCTCCAACGGGAGTTCATAGCTGCCAATACTGTAGGTCCCGAGCCCATCCAGATAGAAGAAGAAGGCACCCTCATGGACACCGTGGATGTCGAGGAACCTGGTGAGGCCCAAACTTCTGACGCCAACGTGTTGGCCCCAGTTCCTCTTGCGACTGCCCCTCCGGAACCCAATTCTCAAGCCCAGTGAAGATCCCCTGGTTGCTGACCCCCTGTCTTGTTGGTTGAAATTTCTTGTCTTAATTATGAACAATTTATGTTTGTACTTGATCTTCTAGTTATTTCCTGAACATTTTGGGTTTCTTTCCATATATTAGCACTCTTTCCTTGCTGCTTTGATGTCTGAATGCTTTTTCCTTTACTCTTGGATGGTGAATGATATTATTTCATTGCGCTCGCCACTTTTATATTGTCTCTCTCATTTGAACGTTTGCGATGATCGTGTTTTTGCACGAGGGCGCTTCTTGTGATGGTGCCCTGGCATTCATCACAATGCGCCATTAGTTTAAGATTTGGCAGCGTCTGTCGATTTGAGGGGCGTAAATACGGGCGCGAGGGTGTTTCCCATGGATGTTCCCTGGCCGTATTCGCAATGAGGCTCGAATTTGAACTTAGGAAACCTTTAGGGATTTGCCTAAGTATTGGCCCAATAATGTGCACCCTCGTTCCGGACGCTCCAATGAGTTATACACACTTTAGAAATCAACAGTAGGATTTGCTAAGTGTGGGAAAGAATAGAGCGTAACCTTGGGGTTAGCGTCGTTTCAAGGGACCAATGCAAGAATTGGTCTAGGATCCAATATTTTATGAGTGTGCTTTTACTCAATAAGTTGAGGGTCACCGGGGTTTTTACGAGCGCGAGCTGGAGTGGCGAGCACTCAACTGGCGTAAATTAAGCATTCTGCTCCCCGTTGTTCGACACGCTCATTTTTTAGGACTTTATATACTTACAAATCGTTCAAATAGTTCCGGGTGGATGGTTATCAACACCTAGATAGTGTTGCTTTGAAACGATTGATGTATCGCGTAGGCCGTTCGACGTGGAGGATGCTCGACACAGAGTAGGCCTCTCGTCGCTCGAATCATTTGATCAAATAGGAAAGCAAACAAATAACAAAAGTAAATAACTAAATACTTACCGTTATATAAATGCATTTTTGAAATGATTACAGCACGCTTTCCGTCAAAGGAAAGCACTCCCTGCCGCAGACGGGCAATTACAAAAGAACTGATGTTTACACGTAGAACCTTCTAAGGTTACATGCATTCCATGGCCTAGGGAGCCGCTCGCCTTGCAAAGTCTCCAATAGGTAGGTATTGTTTGCTCGTACCTGGATGACTTTGAAGGGGCCCTCCCAATTGGGGTCCAACTTACCCACATGTTTGGAGACTTCAACTTTTTTGAGGACCAAGTCCCCCAGCTGGAAAGTCCTTTCCTTAACACGTTTGTTGTATTGGCGAGCTACGGTAGCTTTGTATTTTTGGATACGTGCCCAAGCAGCATTCCTCTTCTCGTCCAACAAATCTAACTCTAGCGCTCGACTGGCTTCGTTGGCAGCAGGCTCGAAATAGGCAACGCGTGCGGATTCTTGAGCAATTTCCGTAGGTATCATAGTCTCGGAGCCATAGACGAGGGAGTAGGGAGTTTTCCCCGTTGCCGCTCGCGGGGTAGTACGGTACGCCCACAAGGCTCCCTGAAGTTCTTCAGCCCATTCGCCCTTCTTACTCTCGAGCATTGTCTTCAGATGCTGGAGTATGGTTCTATTGGTTACTTCCGCTTGACCGTTGGCCTGAGGGTGGCCCACGGAAGTGAAACGTTGCTCAATCCCAAGTTTGTAGCACCAATCCCGCGTGTCAGCAGCAATGAACTGGGAACCGTTATCGGAGATGAGCACCCTCGGGATGCCATATCTGCAAATGATGTTCTTCCAAATGAAATCCCTCACAACCTTGAACGTTATTTTCGCGACTGCTTCAGCTTCGGCCGATTTAGTGAAGTAATCCACAGCGAGTATTACGAATTTCTTTTGTCCGGCCGCCATTGGGAGGGGTCCCACAATATCAATGCCCCACTGATCAAAAGGCCACGAAACATCAATAGGAATCATTTGGGCTGCCGGCAACTGAGAGGTGTTAGAGTGAAATTGGCACTTAGGGCATTTCTTGGAGTAGCTAATGGCATCCTGCAGCACCGAGGGCCAGTAGAACCCACTTCTTAAGACTTTCTTTGCCAAGATCCGACCGCCCGAGTGGTTCCCGCAACTTCCATTGTGCACGTGTTCTAAAACTTCCTTGGCCTGCTAGGGTCTCAAGCATCTCAGCGGTGGACCTTGGAAGGATCGCTTGAATAGTCGACCCTCGGCATCTAATGAGAAACGAGGGGCTTTGCTTCTGATTTTCCGAGCCTCAACTTTGTCACTCGGGCTGGTCCCATCCCGGAGGAATCTGATAATTTCATCGAGCCAACAAGGCTTGGAAGGGTCAATCATATTCACCTACTTCGAAGGTTCCCCTTTGCATTCCAGCGGTTCCTCTGTTCTAAGAAATGTAATAACGCGCTCGCTAAAACCATCCAGGGCGGATGCGAACTTTGACAGAGCGCCGGCACGTTCATTTTCTGCCCTTGGGATTTGCAAAAGGTGGAATTCTCTGAACTTGGCTATCACCTCCTTAGCGCTCGCCAGATACTGCACCATGGTGGATTCTCGAGCCTCATAAGAACAATCAATTTGACTCGTGATCAACTGCGAATCAACATATGCAGTGACCCGAGTGGCGCCATTCTTGAGTACAATCCTGAGCCCCTGGATGAGGGCCTCATACTCAGCTTCATTGTTGGTGACTTGGAACGCCAGCCTGATGGCGTAGTCAACTTCAGCTCCGAGAGGGTCTCTGAGGGTCACCCCGGCTCCTCCCCCATGTGAGGTCAAGGAGCCATCAGTGTGCAGCAGCCATAGACCATCCTCTGCTGAGGGCTCAGTATCTAAGTTGAAGCGTTCCACCAATAGGTCGGCCACGGCCTGAGCTTGTATCGCCGTGCGAGGCTCAAAGGTGATGTCGAATTGACTGAGTTCAATTGACCATTTAATTAATCTCCCTGAGACATCCGGCTTTGCGAGCACTTGTTTGAGGGGCTGATCTGTGAGCACCACGATAGAATGCGCTTGGAAATAAGGCCTTAACCTCCGAGAGGCCTTAACGAGCGCAAAACCAAACTTCTCTATTTCCATGTATCTTTTCTCCGCTCCCTGTAGAGTCTTGCTCAAATAATACACCGGCTTATGTTTTCGCTCACGGACAGCCACGAGGACAGCGCTCGTGGCTTCCAGGGAAACTGATAGATAGACAAACAAGTTCTCCCCCGGGTTAGGCTTGGTCAACAAAGGCGCGCTCGAAAGGTACTGCTTCATGTCCTGCAGAGCCTTCTCGCAGTCCTCGCTCCAGGCAAAGTTGCGAGCGTTACGCAAAATTTTGAAGAAGGGCAGATTCCTATCCGCTGAGCGGGAGATGAACCTGTTTAATGAAATGATCTTACCCACGAGCACCTGGACCTCTCTCAGATTGCGAGGGGAGGGTATGTCCAGGATTGCTTTAATCTTCTCTGGATTCGCCTCTATGCCCCGTTGGCTGACCATGTATCCCAAAAACTTGCCACCCCGCACGCCGAATGTACACATGGAAGGATTCAGTTTCATACCATAACGACGCAAGATATTGAACGGTCGTTTGAGATCTTCCAGATGAGAATACTGGTGTTCGCTTTTGACGATCATGTCATCCACATATACTTCCATGGACTTTCCGATCTCACATTCGAACATTCTATTGACGAGGCATTGGTATGTCGCTCCTGCATTTTTTAGCCCGAAAGGCATAACCTTGAAGCAATAAACGCCCATATGAACCACGAACGCAGTTTTGGGGCGATCCTCAGGAGCCATAAATATCTGATAATATCCTTGGAAGGCGTCCATCATGCTCATAAGTTCACACCCAGCGGTCGAATCCACCAACTGATCAATTCTGGGCAGGGGGTACGGATCCTTGGGACACGTCTTGTTGAGGTCCGTGAAGTCACTGCACATACGCCACTTGTTAGCGCTCTTCTATGTACTGAGCGTCAAGCAGTTTATTGACCCTTTCTTCTATGACCTGCTTTCGGAACCCATGAACGTCTCTCTTCTTTTGCTTTATAGGTTTAAAGGTCGGATCCACGTTCAGCCTGTAGACAATAACGCTCGAATCTATGCCCGTGAGGTCGGAAGCCTTCCGGGCAAAGACATCAATATTTTCTCACAAGAATTCGATCATCATAATCTGAGATGGACCGTCGAGGCCGGAACCTATTTACGTAGTCTTATCAGGATTCCCCGGCTCCAACTCGATGGTCTGGAAGCTCTCCGTAGGTTCCACCCGCACTTCAGGCCTCGGCATTTCGAGCGCTCGTTTCTTGCCTGTAATTCTCCCGCTGGTGTCTCCCGAGGGTACATGATCCTCGTCTTCCGAGGAGGAAACCCCAACCTCTCCGAGGGGCGAACTCCCAGCATCAACTGGTTTATCTGTGCCCCTCTTCTTGTTCTTCTTCTTATAGAGCTTGGCCCTTTTGCGCTCGGGGCCATCTTCATCCACCTTGGGGAAGTCAATAGACTTTTTGGTGGAGCCTGCTTGGATAGGTTGTTTGGGCTTGTGGCTTCGGAGCGAAAGTATGTAGCATTCCCATGCTTCCTTAACATTGCACAGTACCTCTCCGGTACCTTGGGGGGTGGGGAACTTGACTTTTTGATGATAGGTGGAAATTATAGCTTTGAAGTCGACGAGGGCTGGGCGCCCAATGATGATATTGTATGGAAGGTCCACTTCGACCACCACATAGAGAACATTCAAAGTTTTTCGCTGTGGGGCATGACCAAAAGAGGTGGCCAAGCGAATTTGTCCGCGAGGGACAATCTCGGAACCTCCAAAGCCGACGAGGGCTGTTCTGAGGGGTTCGAGCGGGATGTTCGTGATGTTCATTTTCTGGAACGTGGAGTAAGGCAAAACATTCACGGAGCTTCCACTATCAATTAAGACCCTCTTTACAACGTGATTGTGTACATCTAAGCTAACCACCATGGGGCAGTCAGAGGTTTCACCGACCCCATGGGGTGTTACAATGTGCTCTAAATATTTTTCTGTGAAACCTACGCTCTCATCCTTCTCCGAGCGTGATGATTGATCAATAGAGAGCACCGGCTTGGGCTGAGAGGATCTTTGGTCATAGCTCCGAATGTAACGACGTCGGGAAGCGTTAGAATCACCCCCCGAGGGTCCTCCCGCAATCATGTGAATGACCGCGAAGGGTTGGTTTTCCATTTCTGGAGCTTTCCCTCTTCTACGATCACTGGGCTCGGGGTGATGGTGATGTGGACTCCGTGAGCGTGAGCGGCTTCTTCCCTGGGCACGCGATCGTTCGGTGCAGTGTTCATCGTACCTCTCTAACACCTTTACAAACTCCTTCAGGTGTCCCCCCAGCGATCAGCCTCTGAATCTCATTCTCAAGCTGACGATATTCACTGGTGTCATGCCCTTTCTGTTTGTGGAAAGCGCAGTATTTTCCCGAGCGCTTCTGAGCCTCGGTTTCTCTCAACTTTGACGGCTTCTTAAATAGCTTTTTATCCGCCATGGCATAAACCTCGGCAATAGGGCGGTTGAGAGGGATGCGCTCGAATTTTCGAGGGGGTGAAGAATTTCGATGAGCGAGAATAGGGCTACGGCGGTGGCCTCTGGTTGAATCTCCTCTGTCTTCAAGGGCTTTGTGGGGGCGAGGGACGTTTGCCATCTTCTGATCCCTCGCGAGATACATATCTTCAAGGGTGAAAAACGAGTCAGCTATATCCCTTATTTCCATCAACGAGCGGGGCTTCTTCTTGGCCACCTCCTCGACAAATTCCTTGCTGACATAATGCTTCATATTGATGGCCCCAAAGAGAACATGCCTTAAGAAATCCATCGAGGGCTTTTCCACCAGCAGGATTTCCTTGTTGAACCTCCCTATGAAGGACCTGAGGGTCTCGTTTGGCCCCTGGACCAAGCTGTAGAGAGTTGTCGCTGCGGGGGCTGGAGCCTTCAAAGAGTTGAAATGACTGATGAAAGCGTCAGTCAGGTCATGGTATCCTCGGATTGAGCGCGGAGGAAGCCTTTTGTACCATTCCTGGGCCATTCCCACGAGGGAGGTGACAAACAACTTGGCCCAGTAGTTGAGGGGGTGATCATATAGATGCATCAACTGCACAAAGTGATCCAGATACTCGGCTGGATCTGTGGTTCCATCATATCTGTTGACGGATGTGGGGATTTTGCCCTTCCCCGCACGGGTCATCAACACTTCCTCAACGAGGGGAGAGTCACCCGTCGCGATACGGTAATCCCTGTCCTCTGGGTCCTTGGGACTGGCTTCCCTTCGTCGGCGGGAGATGGGGCTGTGTGGTCTAGGAGCGTCTCTGGCCCTGGACCTTTCGCCCCCATCGTGGGAGACGTGAGACCGTGCTCGAGAGAGCTGTTCTACCACGTTCTGTAGCCCTCGAATCTGGTCTTGAACTGCTGTAAGTTGAGGGTCACCGACATTTCTGCGGTTTGCCCTTTCTATGGCCCTCGATTGGACCTCGTCGTTATCTCCGGCGCCCTCATTTCGAGGAGCCCTTTCGTCTCCTACGGGCGGTTGATCTGGCTGGACCCTCGGTGGGGTCTCATTTTCTTGGATTGGTGGAGGGGGAGGCTGCTGGGCCCTCAACGCGTTTTGGGCCATTGTCAATGGGTGCGCTGGGAGTCCTCCCAGGGGTGGGGTCATTCGAGCGCCCACGTGTGAAGGGAAGTAAGCTGCAGTAAAATGCTCCCAAGCGTTCTGTACGGCTTGGCCCTCACATTGCGCATACAGCGCCTGAAGTTATTGGGTAGTGATTTGGGGCATTTCTACCCCTTGTATCTCTCTTGGCAATGACATGGGGAGATTCAGTGTCCCCACTTGATAAGGTTGGATCATCGGCATCATCCCAGGCATCATTCCGGGTTGCATAAAAGGGTATCCCGGTGGTGGCATGGCCATGGGATACATGCCTGAGTACGGGATGGAAGCGTTGGTGGTGTGAGCTGCAGGTGGAATAACGGAACTGGGCCCTCCCACAGCATTCCCACCCGGTGGGAGAGTTGCAACCACCGTTTCTGCATTTTCGCCCCCATTTCCCGCAGTTGGGGGGTTTGTTCCTCCGGCGGGGATGTTGCTCTCCGCGTTCTCTTCGTTGACTGGGGGAAGAGCGCCCTTCTCTCCTACGGCTCCAGACCTTGTAGCAGTTACCATTTCCAGAGTTTAAAGGTGTTATATCTCAACTAGCTTTAGAGGAAGGAACTGGCGATGTGGAAGAAAACGATGACGGTTTCCCACAGACGGGGCCAAAAATGATGGTGCAGGAATGTGAGTTTCCTAAAACGCAGCAACACTTTGAGATTTGTTTAGGGAAGGGAAGACCATCACACGCGTAAGAGCCTCAGGAACTGGGTTTCCTTTTGCGCGTGGGTTCTTCCAGCTATGACAACACCAAGAGTGCAAGGGATGATGATGATGCAGCTGTGGTGAAGGGATCACGGAGCTTAGGAAGATGCAGAAAAAATGGAGAAAGGGAATGCCCAGTGTGAAGTGTATGTAGAAGATTGCTTGGGGGAGAAAGCATGTGTTCTCCCCTATTTATATGTTAGGGATGAGGGTATATGGGTAAATTGACCGTGTAGTCCCAAACCTGCGTTGCCCTAACACGTGGCAGCCTGTGAGGGTGTGAGAAGGACGTTTCTGAAAAGGAGGCGGCGTGTCAGATGCAAGGTGCGCACTACCTTTGTGTCAGAGGTTGTTGGCGAGGGTCCCGTGAGAGGAAGGCTCAAAAGTCCTCTTGCTAAGGTTCGGATCCGTCGCAGGGGGGGTAGGATCATTCACGAGCGCTGGTGACGCTCGAAGGGTATACGGATGGGCCCCCCACGGCAGATAACCCTTGAGCGCCAAAATACCGAGCGTCAAGAATGGGGTCCTCGTGTGGGTGTTTCCTTGAGAAGGATAGCCCTGAGGGCCGAGATGTGAGCGCCAAGCCGGTCGGCTCCGGCCCTTTACGGAAAAATGGTCTGAGGCCCAATGGCCTGAACTAGTTGGCAAGTGAGTGGGTTGGGTTGGCCCGCGAACCCATCAATGCGAGCGTATAGTCTTCATGTCAATCGATGGCGACACGTGGACGGCTCTGATACGAGCATGTTTCTGGGTCTCATCAAGGGCATTCTGGTGATTTATGACCTTCCTCGCCACAATTCCAGCATCTGCATTTTGTAGATTTTTTATTAATTTTTTCCCCTCTTTTGAAAAACCTTCCTTTTAGTTTTATATTTTTTCTATCAAACTTCTTATATTTTTTGTATTTGTTTCTTTTGATTTTTCTTTTTCTATAAGGTATATTCCTATTTTTCTCTACACAACCCCATTGGGTAGGCATTTCTAATTTTGAACAATATAGTCCAGAATTTTTTCTAGATTTCTTGTATAAATCTTGTTCATGACATAACCTTTTTAATTCATCTATTAAAACTCTTATTCGTCCACCTAGATTATTACTTACATTTTCCTTTTCTTTTTCCCAAACTTTATTTATATGTGTATTCCATGGATTTGGGAGTTTCGAATAGAACATTTTAAGATATATGTCTTGTGACTCTCCACTCCAATATTGTCTATAATAATAGTCACAAAATTCTTCTATATAATTTCTAAGGAATTTCATAGAGCATATTGAAAGATTTATAAGATCATTTCTAGCTTCTTCTTTTTCTTTCAAATATTCTTTTTCAGCATCATTTATCCAAGGTTCTCCTAAAATTTCATCAGCTATATAGTATGTCATTCGCTCTACTCCTATTCTAATATCTTTATCAAAACCAGTTTCTGTTTCAGTTCTCATTATTCCTTGTACGTGAGAAGAAATTCCTTTCCACCAACTGTTTATAATTCCATCAAATGTAGATATTATATATTATGTTCTTCTAGTAGCTATAGCGTATATTTCATCTTGATTTAGGAAATATGCAATCATATCATTTATCCATTTGGTTAGGGCTTTTCTTTTATCTCTTTTATTATTCAAATTTAATTTGCTTCCATTTACATTTATAGGTTCTGAATAATCATCATTAAGTTGATATTTAGCATTATAACCTTTATTTCTTTTATCTTGATATTTATTTTTCTTTGTATTAAAATATGTTGGAAAACTTTTTGGTTCGTTGGATCCCATAGATTCATCTGGATCTTCTAATGTTGATCCATCTTCTCTTTTAGTTCCCGAAGAACCGGAGTTATTCATTCTTACTTCATATTCTACTATATCATCCAAGTTTATTTTTTCAAAATCTTCTATTAGATCATTTATTTCATTCATGTTTGTATTTGATTTGATTTTCTTCTTGTTTATTTTCATTTTCTATATTAGTTCCTTTAGCTTTAAGCCTTTCAAGAGCTCCTTTAGAACTCTCTTCTTGTTCTTTTAGCATTCTTGGAACTATGGTATTTAGCATATAATCATCAAAAGAGCATTTTTCATATGGTTTGGCCTTTTCTAAATTTATTACTTTAAAGGGAGTTTTTATTTCCTTTTCTATATCTTTTAATTTTTCAACTTTTAATCTTTTTTCTCTCTCTTTAATAGTTATTTCTAACTGCTTTACGCTAACTCTATTTAGTTGAACTTCATTCTTTAATTCTCTTATAGAATCTTGAAGATTTAACATTTCTTCTTTGATTCTATTAATAGATTCTATTATAGATTGAAGGTTTATATCTATCGTTTCCATATTTTTCCAGCTTTTATTCTATTTAATAAAACCTATTCTTTTCCTTTTTTAACAGATTTTTTAGCTTCTTTATATCATTTTTGTTTTTATTAAAAAGTTCTTTATCTATTTTAGTGTCCAATTCTAATATTTTATTCATATTATTAATCCAATCTTTCCAATAACGATTCATATAGAAAGGAGGTTTGAATAATAATTTCTTTTTATTCTAAACTTCCTTATCTTCTTTTTATAATAATTGGAAGGATTTAATTTATTCATTTTTAGAAAATATTTTAGCATATCTTCATAAAAATTATATAAATTAGCTAACTCTCGTTTATTTAAAATTCTCATCTTAAGGCGAAGGATATTGCCAATCTGTATCATCATAGGATACATCTGTATTATATCCGTCTATATCTAGGTAATTTAATTCATTTTCTAAATCATCTAGTCTTTTATCTTCATCTAGAATTTGAAACCATATAATAATTCCAATTTCAAATAATTTATACATAATATCTATAATTATTTTTATTAATATTTTATATTTTTTATCCCAAAAGACATCGTCTTCTAGGCTCTGATACCATCTAAACAGGGGGTGTATTGACGTTTTGTCCATTACAATTTATTAAAAGTTTACAATAAAAGTGAATTCTCTTTTTGTAGAAAAATGTAAATGTTGGGGTAGAATTTATAATTTTAGAATTGATTTGTAAGAAAATATCAACTGTGTCATGAAATTTAGAAGACGTTTATCACATAAGCTTCTTATACCAATTTTGTTATATGTACAAAAAGTACACCATTCTTAAAAATGGTTTTGGAAAGTGCACTAGAAATAAAAAGTCACCCAACTTTTTGGTGATGAAATGTCTTTTATGCCCTTATTTATCCCTTTAACATCAGAGATACGTTTTTAATTTTGGAATAAATTTTTTATCTCTTTTTTCCTCAAGAATCTGCATCTGTATCTGCAACACCACATCCATGGCTGCAACCATCACCACCATCGCAAATCAACCACCATCACCGCCACCACCTTGCAACTCTCTTTCTACCACCGGTCCTTCATCAGCCACACACCACCACCTCAACAATGGTCATCGTGAGCAACAACACAAAATCAGATCTATACAAATAAAAAAAACTCAAATTGATCAGCGCCGAACAATGGGGAGGGAAGATGGGGAGGCGTTCAAGTGCAGCGGTGGGCCTCGTCAAGATGAAAAGTGACGGATCTGCACCTCGGAGAACCAGATCTGAGTTGATGGAGCGATTGTGGCGGCGTAGCATGATTTTGTGGTCTGATTGTGACGGTGGTGGTGCAAGAGTGGTGGCAGCCGTGAAACTGGTGCCGCGATTGTGACGGCGGTCCAGGGTGGCGGGCGCGAGGATGGGTCTCCATCGGAGGAGACGATGTATTCTTGGAGAAGATGATAGAACAGAAATGGGGTTGTGTTGTGCGTGTCTAGGGGTGGGCGTTTTGGATCGGGTATCGAGTACCCGATCGGGTTTTTTTGCTAACTTCGGACTTCGGGTCGGGTACCCGATGCCCGATATAATATATCGGATTGGATTTGGGTAGTATTCTACTACCCGATCGGGTACCCGAATTACCCGAATTTTTTTAATATATATATAAATTTAATAAAATATATGTACATATATATTATATATATATTACAATATGTCTAATATTATATATATATAAATATTATAATATATGTACATATTATCCATTACAGTACGTATATATATATATATTATATATATTATAATATGTATAATATGTGTACATATATTATATGTATTATGTATAGTACGTATATCATATTATATGTATAATAATAATAACAGAGGGTTTTTTAAGGTACTTTTTTTTTATCAGGGTTTTCTGTGATCATTTCGAATAACACGGGGTTTTTTGGGTTGTTGGCTCCTTTGTTAAGATGAAGAATAAATAAATAAAAAGAGTTTAAAAGTTCACGACCAAGAAAATTGTTACTATAAGGTCCGCAATTATAAGTCAGGATTTCGAAATATATTTAGAAAAATTTCATATGTATCCCTATATTTTTAATATAAATTTAAAATAATACTCATATTTTTAATTTGCTAATTTATATGCCAATTCAACATTTATAAGTGGACTATATGGCCTATATTAGTATTGTATTTATGCTAGAAGTAAAGGTTTGTTGAAGTGGTTCCTTTGAAAGTTTGCATGACCATAATATATCCGTTATTTTTTTTTTAAAATTTTTGAATACATATCCAAGTGGTAAAATGGATTCAAATCCAAGTCATGCATTCAGAAAAAGAACCCTTTTATCACTTGAATAAATCTCTATTAACATACAATCCTTTAAATTATTATCTAAAAACTCAACTGACTACCTAGAAAATATAAGACATATCACAAAAAAATTTGAACCACCATTGTTATTTTTTCACGTACATGTAACCCATACAACCCACTTTCGGGTGGAATCTAGTATTGTATTTATGCTAGAAGTAGAGGTTTGTATTTATGCTAGATCTGGGTTGGAATCTAGGACTCTTTCAATATATATCTAGGACTATTTGACAGTAGTATTTAAATAAGTCTGGAACTAAACCGTAGTACTTCGGGTGGTATTTAAGTATGAAACATTGAATTACAACTTGTCAACTTCAGTAATCTGAGAAAATCTCACATAACATTTACGAACTACGTACCCCGCAATATCGCTTGATTAATTAATTCCTTTCCTTTATTGTGGAAAAGAAAATTCCAAAGTTCGTGTTGGAAGATATCTATATATCTTATAAAAGCACGAAAGTTTCTTACAAAATGTTGATCGCCTAAGATACCCTCATAATAGTTATGTCAATAATTATTAGTTAGTGGTAGTTATAATGTAAGTACATGTTATAAATTATTAATTTAACTATATTTAAAAAGTATTTATTAACTAGGACTTTTGGTAGAATTAGAACTTCTTCAACTCACAAAAAAAAGATACATGCTTGAACAAGGATTGTTTTAATATTAATTTATTAATTAATTGTATCCAAATTTTATAATATAAGTTGTTCATTTTTTTTAATTTTAAGGCCTATAATTTAAAATTTTATAATAAGATATATCTAACAAATTGAAAATCAATAAATTGATTCACTATGTAATTTTAATAAATTTTGGTAATTACGTAAAACAAAATATAATTTAAATTGAATGAGTTATATAAGATAATTTTCAATAAATCAATCATAATGTAATTCTAATTATATAAGTCCATAATTTTAATTACCTAAGTTCATAAACTTTCTTAAATTATAATCATATTATAATGCTATAAACTTATCTAATTAACAAAATAATATAATTGAACAATTTACATAAAATATTCTTTAATAAACTAATGAATCTTCATGTAATATTTTCAATTAACTAATATTGATATAATTATATTTATCTAAATCTAATTAACCATATAATCTTTCTTTAGTTTATATAATAAAATATAAATTAAATGCGTAAATATTATTTAGATAGGATATTAACATAATCTATATATACTAAAAAGTGCGAATAGGATCTTTAATTTCTTACGTCTTAATATACCACAATTTAGAATTACAGGTGGTCAAACTAAAGTTACTTTAAATTAAGAATTTTGAGGAAATTCAATATATATGTATGTAAAAATAAGATATAATATAATTTTATAAATTATTTTTATAATGTTCAATTAAATATTCCCTGAGTTTTTTATATAAATATACTCTTTTAATTGTTTTTATAATAAAAAAATAATATCAATCTTAAATAATGTTTATTAGAGAAATATAAATAAAAAACAAAATCTAAGATCAAATGACAAAGAGAGAAAAAAAAATAGAAGAAGAATAATTAGTTAAAAGAAAAAATTAATTGATCTTATTATATATACGCAGGTATACCAAAATTAATGAACAATCCAAATAATATTTTTTTTATTTGATTCAATAACAATGTCACTCGGTTATCAAATTTATCGTCTGCAAATAAAGTTCTTTCACATGAAAAAGAATGCAAGTATTTATTAATTTTGTTATGTTTTACTCTGTGATATGTTGTTAATTGTATCATTTATTGCTCATGACTTAAAAGACATCACGAGTTTTTTGGAAAAAGTTACAGGATTTAAAATATCAATTATTCAATAAGGAAATTTCTAGAAAGGTGGTTAAACATATTCATGCAATCGAGTTTCAAAAGAGATTTCTTAATCAATTTATCTGTGTCGAATTTTTTGACTAAGAAAAGAATATCCAACTTTATGAGTTAATTATGAAACACATGGTGCATGAATCATGTGGATGAAAGAACATAAATAATTTATGTATGATGGATGGAGAATGTAAATATCATTACTCATGTTCATATTACGAAAGTACAATACAAAGTAAAGATGGATATCCGATCTGTGGAAGGAGAAAAATCGGAGTGATGGCGCAAGTTCGTAAGACACAACTTTATAACCAATGTATAATAGCTTATAAGTTATAATACATATTTGATATTAAGTTATGACTATCGCATTAACGAGGGGATTTTTCTTAGAGTGACAACTGTAAAATATCTTTACAAATATATTTATAAAGGATATGTCAAAGTGAGAATTAATATCGTGTACAATAGTAAATAAAATTCTGAAGATTAGATTAAACAATTTGAAGATGCTAGATTGGGTTTTAACTCAAGAAACAATATGGAGAACTTTTGAATTGAATGAGATTGATCTAGCAGTTATCAAGAGAAAATTATTAAAATCGTTCCGCGCGCAAGGTGGCCCTTATACAGGTTTGGTCCCAATAGTTGTCAGCGTCTCACTTTTGGTCCCATAAAATGACATTTGACTTAAATTAGGTCTCATTGATCACTTTCCGTAAAAAACAAACGTTTGACCGTTTAAAAAATTACTTTTAAGCCCTTTTTATTTGCTCATATTTCCAAACCTACCCCAAACTATTATATATATACATATATATATATAATATTTTATATAATATATTATATATATTACGTAGTATAATATATATAATATTATATTATAATATATATATATATATATAAGTATTATTTAATATATATATATATACGTGTGTATATTATATATAGATATAATATATATATTATTTTGTAATATATAATATATATTATATATTCTATTTATTATTACATAAATATTATATATACTCAGTATATAATATTATATATATATATATATATATATATGCGAATTAAATATATAATTTAAATAATTTAGGGTTAAAATATAGAATTTAAATAGTTTGGGGTAGGTTTGGAAACATAAATAAAGAGTAAGGGCTGAAAAGTCAAACGTTTATTTTTGAAGGAAAGTGGTCAGTGGGACCTAATTTAACACAAATGACACTTTATGGAACCAAAAGTGAGACACTGACAACTGTCTGGACCAAACCTGTATGTGGGTCACTTTACGGGACGATTTTAATAATTTTCTCAATTGTCAATTTAGATCAATACCATCAAAGCGGCAATACATGACTTATTGGCCGAATCAAAACTTGAAGGATATTTTGACTTGGGATCATTGCTCTAGAACAATGGTCATTAGACAATCTTCAATGTGCTCGAAAAGCAAAAAAAGCAACAAAAAGATTTACAAAAAAATTCTAGAACATTATATATGAGACAAGCAAGATAAATATTCGAAAGATTTGAAGAAAGAATTGATGACAGAATATAACAAACTATTGCAGCAAGAAGAGATTATTTAGTTTTATGAGTTAAGAACTAACTGACTCCAATTCAGGATAAACATAAACATTCTTTTCATCTCTCAATCATAACAAAACGAAAGAGCAACCAGATAACTGCTCTCATAATAGGTGATGAATGGGTAACAAACAATGATCAACTAAAGCAACACATTTGAGAGTACTACGTACTATTCAGTGGAGATACTACCGAAGAGGTGATGAGCCTTGGAATTAGCTTGCACCAATGAACCATAAGGTGGCAGTGAAAAAATAACTTGGCAAGAACGACTTCAAATGAGGAAATCTTGAGGGTAGTGAAGAGCATGCACCCGTACAAAGCGCTAGAAGCAGATGGTTTTCAAGCATACTTTTTTCAAACCTATTAGGATATAGTAGGAGACTTAGTGGTGAAATTCATCAATGATTGTATCGAGAAAGAATCAATTTCCAAGAAGGCTTATCAAACGTTTATTTGTCTAATTTCGAAAGTTAATTCTCTAGGAAAACAAAAGAGATTCACTCAATTACCATTATGTAACGATGATTATACTTTGTTTAAGCCATATATAAAATAAATTATGAGCCTAAATCAGAATAACTAATGTATTGCTCAAAATGATCATCAAGATGATTATACTTCGTTTAAGCCGCATATCAAATAAATTGTGAGTTCAAACCAAAATAGCTTCATTTCCATCCGAGTCGCCCATTACAATATCTTGATACTTCAAGAAGTGTTACGAATGCTACATCACTCCAAAGACAGGAAAAGGGGTATGGTGCTTAAATTAAATCTTGAAAAGGCGTACAACAAAGTTCGGTAGAATTTTTTAAAGAGAACTCTTTCTTCAAATTCCCAACGAAAATCATCAATATCAGTATGAGTAGAATGATGGGGATACAACTAGAGGTTTTATGGAATGGTGAACCGACGGAGGCTGTATGGATGTGTGGCATTAGATAAGGCAAACTCTCGCCTTATTTGTTTGTACTCTGCATGGAACAACTTACGTATATGATTGAGGAGGTCATTTCATTCGGACATTGGGAGCTAATTACAACATGTCAAAGAGGCCCTCACATTTCACACTTGCTTTCTACGAACAATATAATATTGGGAGCTAAAACTACCGTGGATGGGACGAAGTGCATTCACAGTGTGGTTGAGACATTTCACAAGGCGTTGGATCTCAAATTAAACTTCAGGAAATCACATGTGTTGTTTACACCTTATGTGTCAAATGATTTAAAGCAACAAGTTACTAGAATTTTGAGCATGTAAATTACAGACGACTTAAAGAATTATATAGGGGTGCGGAAGACCTTTGGCCAAAACTATAATAAATATTTCTCGATTGTGATTAAGAGAGTCGAAAAATGCCTTTGGGATAGAAAGCCAAAACGACAAACCTTGTTGGATGAATAACACTTATTCTGTGCATCACGAGCTCAATTCCCATCTACTACATGCACACAAACTGGTCCTGCAATCACACGTGAAAAATATTGATCGACTTAAATACAACTTTTTTTAGGTGACTCATATAACAAGGAAACAGACCCATCTTGTAGGGTGAAAAAAAGTGACTAGAAATAAGCGAAAAGGCAAATTAGGTTTTAGAGAAGCCCAAAATGAAATAGAATGATACTCGCTAAATGGGATGGAGAATGCTTAACAAGAAGACGACGGTGTGAAACTAGATACATAAGAAAAAATATTTAAAAGGAGATGACATTCTTGTACATAAGCCTCAACTTATGGCTTCCTGAGCATGAAAGGGGATAGTTAGAAGCACTTGGATTGTGTAACTATTTTGTAAATGGAGGATCGGGAACGGTGAATGGACATCTTTATGGAATGATAAATGGCTATCACAAGGCAAACTAGCGGACATCTTTGGAGATAACATTCATGATGAGGATAAAGATCTTATTGTATGTAATCTCATTGACACAGATAAAAACTGAAACTTGGATAAGGTGAAAACATTATTGCCCAAGGAGATGGTGAATGAGATACTTAATGTCCTAATCCCACTACATTATAACAGATCAGATAAGAGAGTCTGGACTGGGTCAAATAAAGATATACTCTCCTATAAAATGACTATAATTTGCTTATGGTATCAGATGAGACATGCGAGAAAAATTGAAAATGAACTTGGAAATTACCTTGCTCCCGAAAGTTCATGATTTTCCTGTAGTTTTGCCAATACGATAGCTTTTTCACGAATGTAGTGAAGTATGATAGAAAATTTAGGAAAAATGATGTATGTACGCACTGCTATACGGATATGAATATGTAGACCAACTGCTAAGAAGTTTTCTATTCGTACTCCGGGTGTGGGACAAGATTGTTCATACACAGACTTGATGAAATTTTCGTGGTTTGCGAGTGTCAGACAGGCTCAAAAAGAGCTTTAATAGCAAAATTTTGAGTAATATGTTCCTAGAATATCCTGGGTGGGTTGTCTTGACGCTCTGGAATCTTAGGAAAGCATGGAACTGATGGAGCTATCAAAATGTTATGAATCTTAGAAGAGCCACTCCTCGACACATAAAAGAGTTATTTGAGATCTTAGTACTAATCAATGAGAACAAAAAATACAGACAAAAAAAAAAAATCTACACTTGTCCTGGAATAAATCCGAGAAGTGATGGGTAAAACTAAACTCGGTTTGGAATCTTTGATAACCACACCAACAATGCTTGGCCAGGGGCATCATTCGAGATGACAACTGAAGGTGAGTGTTAGGAAATGCTATGAATCTTGGTATAGTTTCAATAATGTAGCAGAGTTATTGGGCTTACCTAAAGGATTAACACTAACTTGGGAGAGGCGTTTTTTAAAGATTAATGTGGAGATTGATTCGGAGACGATCGTGAAATGAATAACAATGAAGGATATTGAAAAGCAGCTAATGAGAAAGGTAATATTTGATCCGTGAAGTTTACTCCAAAGGTCTTGAGAAACTTGGATCAAATAAATCTCGAGAGAATGAAACATGATGACGGATAAATTAGCAAGGAGAGGTCACAAGGTTTAAGATGGTTACTGCGTCTAGAATGCTCTCTCGGCAAAACTAGATGAGTCTTAACTTGAGACTGCTTTTCCTGTGTTGGGTTGCTTCATTTAAGACCAAAAAAAGTATATCGAAGAGATAGAAAAAACTTATACCAAAGTAATATAAAAATATCAAACCATCAATAAATATATTTTTGAATTAATAATAGGTACAAAATAATACTAAATATTATACATCATATTGTTTGAGGAGTACATAAATTGCTCAATCAAGAGTCTAATTAATTTTCATAAAATATTATTTCTTTAATACTTTATAAATAAATTAATTATTAAAAGATCTATTAATATTTTATATATTTAAATTACTAACACTTTTAATTCTTTATGGAGAATATAGCTCAAAATATTATAGGAAACTTAGTTTACAAGTATCCACAGAGTTTTGTTTTTTCATTCCAATTGAATAGTAGAAGTTATCAATTGAAAATTGCATGCGGTAGCTGCATTAATGCAATTAAAAAAAGTACAATCCAAGGTATCAACAGAAAGCACAATAGAAATACTCATTAAATCAAATTACAATTATGGAGAAAAAGATGGAGATTTGAGAAAGAGGATAATATTGAAAATGATGATATGTCAAATCCACAATTTTGAGAGATGAATATTTAGTGCAAGATAATAATAATAATAATAATAATAATAATAATAATAATAATAATAATAATAATAATAATAATAATAATAATATATCAAAAGCTACAATTTCTCAAGATTATAGAATAAAAAAAAAAAGAAAAAAACAATGTTCCCATTTTAAATGATGGAATCAAGGTCGGAAATATAGGAAAAAATTAGGTGAAAAAGTTATAGTTTTGAAAGTGAATATAACCTTTAGATTTTGAATGACGATAAAAAGATTAAAAACTTCATAGAAAAACTAAAAATAAATCACAAACTATATTAAAAAAAAAAAAGCAATATAAGGAATAAAATATATATAGTTAATATGGCATTTTATATGATCTTTTAAGTTTTTGTCTATATTTTTTATATATGTCTTTTCATTTATTATTAGTATACTTGAAAGTTATAAACTATTACTTATGCTTAAAACTTAGAACTATTTTGGGCAAATTAATATTATACACTTTAAACATTTTGTTTTATGTAATAACATAGTTTTAAATATTTTTATTATTTATTTATTTAAATGTTTCTCAACTTCGAATTTCTACTTATTGTACATGAGTTGAAAGAGAGATTTAATATAAATATTTTTGTATGTATTACTTTTCAAATTAAAATGATTCATTAAAAATGTTATTATATTTATTTAATTAAACTAAATATTTTTAATATCTTAATTTGTTCAATAAATATAATAGCTAAATTTATTTAAATAAATTAAATGATAGACGTGCAACGCACGTCAATTTCGCTAGTACATTGAAAGTGTCCTAGATTCGAACCCAGATCTAACGAAAATATTTGTACCCAGCTTAGAAATGTAAATCACCAACACACTGTACGTGTTGGACCAAGGTGCTTATATTGTTAGATTTTCTATTTAGTGGTCTCACATATTTAATTATATTGTACATAGGCTATCTCATAATACGAGCCCAATTAAGTGATCTATTTAAGATATATTTATTTATGTGGGCTTATAGGAATATTTGTTGGAGTATGGGTCTTTTATATGTAAAAACTCGTAGACACTTAATTATGATTGATGGGCCCGTGCCCTAATTTTGGTTATATATTAGGGTTATGGTTCCTAAGTCAGATACGTTCCTTGTCTTCTTTTCTGCCCCATCCCAAAGAGAATTGAATAGACGGCGTATCAAGGCTTTAGAAGATCACAACCTTGGATTGCCGATTCAACTATGGATTGCTATGGATCAAGGTACGCTTCCGTTTGTGTGTTCACGATGATTTCGACATGTTTGTTACGGTTTAGGGATTTTCCCTACAAGTGATATCAGAGTCACTCTCATGTCGAATAATTGAGATTTATTTTCGATTGATAACAAATAGATCGAAAATTCTATATGGTTATTCAATTAATCGAGATTTATTCAATTAAAGTGTTTCGGCTTATTTTGATTTATATCTATCTATCTACTGTAGCCGAACACGTTCAGTGTTTGAATTATAAATTTTGGATTCACTATGGATTATTGATTTCGCAATTAATTGTTCTCTGTTTTTGCCTGCGAATTAAGGATAAAGGATAGCATTAAGTTAATACAGTCTCTCTTTGCATATTGTCATTGATATAGGACTTGATTTAGACGTCAGTTTAAGGATGACTATATGTCTCTTTGTTTTATGCATATATTCATGTGAATATTTAATTGTATGATATATGGCTGACATTATGATTGAAAATTCTATATTTTGTGCAATCATGCCTGCAACATATTCACTTGTATACTTATGCTGTGGAAATATGTGAATTTGAAATTCACGAATTTGGATAGTTGTTGCATTGGTTTCCGGATTCAGTTGCGGTATGAATGTTTAATGCTATTGGCTTACCTTGTTAAACGTGCAACATAATTAGTACTAGTAATTTTGGAACACTCGTTGCGTGTGCAAATTATAAAATTCTTTTGTTTAAAATATATTTAAATTAATTTTTATATTAATATATATTTTATCAGAATTTTTAATATAATTATTGAACTAATATAAAAATAACATAAAAGCATAAAATATCAAACACCACTATCTTTAAAAAAAATATAAAAGAAAAAAAATTGAAATAAGGTGAGAGAAAAGATAAGATACGATAAAAAAAATATAAAAGAAGAAAACGCATAAAAATAAGTAAATAGAAAAGAAGAGAGAAAATCGCAAGAGAAGAAAACTGACAGGATAAAAAATAAATAAATAGAAAAAAAGAAAAAGAGGACACCAAGAGAGTACCTTTGCATCTCGCGCTTAATAATATAGTATAGATGAATTCTGGTTAAGGCAATTTGATTTGGGCAGGATTACTACAAACTCATATGAATCGTACTATGTTTTCGACGCACTTTGGATTGGATCTTGTTATTCACTTTCGGATTTATGTGAAATTATGCTTTGGTAATTATGAAAATTAATTAGATTAAACTAATATGTTGCCAAAGTAACCTCTATTAGGTAAGATTTAATTGATTTTCGTTAATTAAGTTATCTTTAATTATCTATGCGAAATAATCGGCCCAAAGGAATATTGTTTTGGCCGGATAATGATAGTCATGAATATGTGATATATTTGGTGTTAACATGCTTACAATGTGTCGGTCCAAAGAAAGGCATATTGTGAGGCCGTTTTAGATATCAATATTTTTTACTATGTTTAAGAGTACCACTTACAAATTGTTATTTATGTCCAAAGACTAAATAATAATGTTGTGCTAGGTATCTTGAGATGGGCCCACCATTGCATATATGTTTTGATACTTGGTTTATCTTTATATGTGCATGTTTCTATGTTTAATTAATTGTGAGCATATTATTTTCTTTTATAGTGTCTTCCATATCTGCCAACTTGAACAACATCCCTGAGCTTAATAGTTCTAACTTCAAGCAATGGAGAGAGCATGTTATGATTATGCTTGGCTGTGCGGATCTCGATCATGCATTAAGGTTTGATCGCCCCGCGGATCTCACTGATACTAGCACTGCTGTACAGAGATCCGCAGACGAGAAGTGGGAGCGATCAAATTGCATGAGTTTGATGATCAAGAGGCGCTCAACTCCGGAAGCCATAAGGGGTAGTATTCCTGATGAAGAAAATGCCAAAAGTTTCCTTGACCAAATAGCAAGCCGATTCAAAACTAATGAAAAGGTTGAGACCAGCACTATTCTTAGTAAGTTGGTTTCTATGCGGTATAAAGGTAAGGGAAACATAAGGAAGTACATCATGGAGATGTCTAATCTTGTGACAAAGACTTAAGGGCTTAAAGCTTAAGGTGTCGGATGACATACTTTGATCTCACTTCCTGCACAATTTAATCCATTTAAAATCTCCTATAATACTCAAAAGGAGAAATGGACTCTAAATGAGCTTATAGCTCAATGTGTGCAAGAAGAAGAGAGACTGAAACAAGATAGGACTGAAAGTGCTCATTTAGCTATGACTTCTAAGGCTAGGGCTACCACTAATAAGAGGAAAAGGAATAAAGATAAGGAAACTGCAGAATTTGGGACAAGCCAACCTAAGGTGCAAAACAAACAGAATTCGGTTATTTCCTATTACTTTTGCAAGAAAACTGATCACATAAAGAAAGATTGTCCCAAATACGCCCCTGGCGTGAAAAGAAAGGTAGACTTCTCAACTTTGTTTGTTCAGAAGTTAATTTGGCTTTAGTACCTAGTGACACTTGGTGGATAGATACGGGTGCAACTACTCACATAAGTGTCACAATGTAGGATTGCCTAAGGTGTCGGGTACCAACTGATGCTGAAATATACATCTATGTGGGGAATAGCAATAAAGTTTGAGTAGAAGCTATTGGTGTTTTTAGAATTCATTTAGATACTGACTTTTATTTGAATTTAGAAGAAACTTTCGTTGTACCGTCATTTAGACGGAACTTGATTTCTATTTCTTGTTTGGACAAATCTAGATATTCTTGTTCATTTGGGAATGGAAGTTGTGTTTTTTCTTTAAATTCAAATGTTATTGGTTCTGGTACTCTAATTGATAATTTGTATAAATTGAACACCAAAGCTTCAACTGATATTGAAAATCTGCATTCAAGTAATTTTGGTACTAAACGCAGGTTAACAAATGAGAATTCATCAATGTTGTGGCATAAGCGTTTAGGACGTATCTCTGAAAAGAGAATACAGAGGCTTATATCACAAGGAATTCTTGATTCCCTTGATTTTACAGACTTTAAAATTTGTATGGAATGTATAAAGGGAAAACAAACAAATATGAGGAAATTGAGTGCTAATAGGAGTAAAGAACCTTTAGAGTTGATACATACAAATATTTGTGGTCCATTCCCTACAGCCTCTTGGAATGGACAACGATATTTTATCAACTTTATTGATGATTACTCTCGTTATGGATATTTGTACCTAATTCGTGAGAAGTCACATTTTTTGGACGTATTTAAGGCTTTCAAAGCCAAAGTTGAGAATCAACTAGGCAAGAAAATTAAAGCTGTCAGATCTGACCGTGGTGGAGAATACTATGGCAGATATGACGGATCCGGTGAACAACGTCCAGGACCCTTCGCTAAATACTTAAGTGAGTGCGGGATTGTACCTCAGTACACCATGCCGGGGAGTCCAAACCAAAATGGTGTTTCTGAGAGACAAAACCGAACTCTTAAAGATATGGTGAGAAGTATGATTAATCATTCTTCATTGCCAGAATCACTTTGGGGCGAAGCACTAAAGACTGTAGGTTATATTTTAAATCGAGTTCCAAGCAAAGCAGTAGATAAAACCTCGTACGAGTTGTGGACAGGCAAGAAACCTAGTATTAGGCACTTGCATGTCTGGGGATGTCCAGCTGAAGCTAGGCCCTACAAGCCTAACGAAAGGAAACTAGATTCAAGAACAATTAGTTGCTACTTTGTAGGTTACTCGAAAATGTCTAGGGGATTTAAGTTTTATGACCCCTCAAGCAAGTCCTTTTTCGAAAAGGGAAAATGCCAAATTCATTGAGGATGTTGATTACAGTGGGAGGGATCAAATTGGGAAGATTGTGTTTAACGAGGAATGTGTTAACATTCCCACTACAGTTGCAGCTGAGAATGATTGGATAAATATTCCTCTCACTCCTCAGCCTGCGAATCAAGAAAATTTGGAAAACACAATCACATTTGGGATTCCTACTGAATCAGTTACCGGTCCATCATTTACTCAAAATAATGAGTTAGGACCCACTGAGTCAGATCCAGAACCATCACCTATTCAAGATGATGCACCACAAGAACCTCAAAATGAAGTGCCTATAAGGAGGTCCACTAGAGAAAAGAGGAAAGCGATTTCAGATGACTATGTCGTTTACCTCCATGAACATGAATTTGATATGGGATTGTAAGCTGATCCTACATCTTTCAATCAAGTAAAATTATGTTCAAACTCTAATGAATGGATCAATGCCATAAACGAAGAGATGAAATCCATGATGGACAATAATGTTTGGGATCTTGTCGAGTTACCACAAGGAGTGAAACCAATTGGTTGTAAATGGATTTTTAAACCAAACGGGATTCAAATGGTAACATCGAAAGATATAAAGCACGTCTTGTTGCCAAGGGTTTCACTCAAAAGGAAGGAATTGATTTTAAAGAGACTTTCTCTCCAGTTTCAACGAAAGACTCTTTTAGAATCATTATGGAAATTGTAGCTCATTATGATTTAGAGCTCCATCAAATGGACGTAAAGACAGCGTTTCTCAATGGAGATATTGAAGAAACTATATACATGGTGCAACCGGAGAACTTTGAGTCCAAAGATTCAAAGCACCTAGTATGTAAACTCAAGAAGTCCATTTATGGTCTAAAGCAGGCGTCCCGTCAATGGTACCGGAAATTTGATAAGGTGATTTCCTCTTTTAGCTTTAAGGAAAACACTGTTGAACAATGCGTATATCTCAAGGTCAGTGGGAGCAAATTTATTATCCTTGTGTTGTAGTACGTAGATGATATTCTGCTAGCAAGAAGCGATATAAGCCTATTGCGTGAAAGCAAGAAATTTCTATCAAGTAAATTTGAGATGAAAGATCTTGGGGAGGCGTCATATGTTCTGGGTATACAAATCCATCGGGATCGTTTCAAAGGTATACTCTGCTTATCGCAAAAAGCTTATAGCTAAGATGCTGAGCCGTTTTGGCATGCAGAATTGTACACCAGGGAACACACCTGTGTCAAAAGGTGATAAATTTAATTTGCTCCAATGTCCTAAGACGTATCTTGAGAAGAAAGAGATGAAGGAAATACCTTATGCATCTGCAGTGGGGAGTCTCATGTATGCTCAAGTGTGTACGCATCCGGATTTAGCGTACATAGTGGGGATGTTAGGCAGATATCTAAGTAACCCGGGAATGGATCATTGGAGGGCAGCAAAGCGGGTTGTGAGGTATCTACAAAAGACTAAGGATTACATGCTTACCTATCGAAGATCGAATCACATGGAGATCATTGGATACTCCGATTTAGACTATGTTGGATGCCTTGACAGTAGAAGATCCACATCAGGTTATGTCTTCATGATGGCTGAAGATGTTGTCTCTTGGAAAAGTGTCAAACAGACATTAATAACTTCTTCCACTATGGAGGCTGAATTTGTAGCATGCTTTGAGGCATCAAATCAGGGGATATGGCTGCGAAATTTTATCACTGGGCTGCAAATTATCAATGGCATTGAAAGACCATTGAGAATTAATTGTGATAATAAGGCTGTAGAGTTATATTCAAAGAACAACCGGAGTTCATCTAAATCTAAACATATAGATATTAAGTATCTAGTTGTGATAGAAACAGTTCAGAGTCTTCAAGTGTCAATAGAGCATATAAGTACAAACTCAATGCTAACAGATCCACTTACTAAGGGATTGCCACCTAAAGTGTTTCATGAACATGTGGCTCATATGGGTGTCATCAAACTAGATGACATATCTTAGTGGTGTGAGTTTATGATCTTTGCTTATTGACATGTTTTATGTTCTGTACAGACTGAGGTTTATGAGACAAATAAAGTTTTATTTGATTGAATACTCTGACAATAAGGATTTTGGCTTTCTATTGCGGTTTTGCATTAAGTGTTTGAAAGTGCTTTGGGACTCTTTGAGTCATAAGGTAGGACCAGTTGGAAATAGGCATGACTAAGATCACATTACATGTAATTTCCATGCTACATACCATACTTTTGATCTATGTCATTGATTATGTTGGTATTGTGACCATTGTTCGGTTTAGTTACGAATTATGTAACGAAAGCTGCTTTGATCCTATAATAACATAATTGATGGACCAGATTGTTTGGAAATATTTCGAAAGTAGAGATAGCATAAGGTTGCGCGCACTAAGGTCTAAAACTATGTACAATTATTTGGAACCATATGTGAACCAAGTGGGAGATTGTTGGATTTTCTATTTAGTGGTCTCATATGTTGAATTATATTGTACATAGGCTATCTCATAATACGAGCCCAATTAAGTGATCTATTTAAGATATATTTATTTATGTGGGTTTATAGGAATATTTGTTGGAGTATGGATCTTTTATATATAGAAATCCATGGACATTTAATTATGATTGATGGGCCCATAATTAAGGTGCCCTAATTTTGGTTATATATTAGGATTGTGGTCACTAAGTCAGATACGTTCCTTGTCTTCTTTTCTGCCCCATCCCAGAGAGAATTGAATAGACTACGTATCAAGGCTTTAGAAAATCACAACCTTGGATTGCCATGTTCTTATTCCACCGCAAAACACAACTCCATGACACTACACTGCGACACACACATATAAGTATGTAACTATAAACAGGCAAAGTAAACACTTATGCCTACACGCAGAAAAACTATCTAATTTTCAATCAACTTCCTCCATCTTACTCTCCTCATTAGCACTTTCCTCCAACGCAGGCATGTCAGCATCACCACCACCAAGCTCGTCCTCATCGATACTCAAACCCAACTTCAGCATCCTATGAATCCTCGAAGCGAACACATTTGGATCATCGAGGCTGAAGCCAGAAGTCAACAAAGCAGTTTCATAAAGCAGAAGCACCAAAGCCTTAACTGACTTATCATTTGCATCTACCTCGGCCCTTTTCCTCAGCTCCTCCATTATTCCATTATCCGGATTTATCTCCATGGTCTTCTTACTAGACATATAAACACTCATGCTGCTATCGCTGAGTGCTTGAGCTTTCATAATCCTCTCCATGTTTGCAGTCCAGCCATATTCTCCAGTAACCAAGCAGCAAGGGGAGTCCACAATTCTATCGGAAACCACAACTTACTCAACTCTGTCACCAAGAATATCTTTCATTACCTTGCATAAGTTCTCAAATGATTTCTTTTTCTCTTCCTCTGTCTCGTCCTCGAGTTTCAGGCCTTCTTTAGTTGCAAAGACAAGTTTCTTCCCATCATATTCTTTTAACTGCCCAATGGCATATTCATCAATGACATCAATCATGAAAAGGACTTCATATCCTCTCTTTTTTAGCCTCTCTAGAAACGGGGAGTTCTCCACCGTTTTTTTGCTCTCACTGTAATGTACTAAATGTCTTTCTGCCCTTCCTTCATCCTCGTGACATAGTCCTTCAAACTGGTCATTTCGTCACCGCTCTTTGTGGAATAGTATCTTAAGAGTTCAGCAAGTTTGGACCTATTCTGGCTGTCTTCATGAATACCCAATTTGATATTCTTCGAGAAAGCGTCATAGAATTTGTTGTAATCCTCTTTGTTCTCTGCTATCTCGAAGAACAACTCAATGCACTTCTTGACTAAGTTCTTCCTTATGACCTTCAGAATCTTGTTTTGCTGGAGTGTTTCACGGGAAATGTTGAGTGGCAAACCTAAGTTATCACAACCCAAATAATTATAACGATAAGTGTGATTTTTTTTCTGAATTTTTCATTAATGATCACAATAAGTATAAAACACTCGTCTATTCGTTATACTAATTTGATCGAACTAAATTCGAATTAAAATTACCCAAAATTTAGATTCTAATCGAGGAGGTACTCACTTTTAATCACCACATAATCACAATGGATCTCAACTAAATTTAAACTTCAATATTTTACAAAAAGCTACATATGACAAGTGTTTGTGATATAAATTTCAAAACACGAATTTTGGGATGAATTATAGCTAGTATTCCCCACTAAAATTGAAATTAATTAGTGTATGTATACTTAAAACTTGTAAGAGCACCAAAAAAGCAATTTAGTCAATACAATTTACTTAGTGAAGAATAAGTAAATATAATGTATACCTGTATGCATTTATATTTAACTGCAAGATGAAGTGGTGTGTTCCCATCATCATCCTTCCAGTCCAGAATTAATGGGAAAATTATAAAAATGGTATACCATCTCCACCCACTTAGTAAAAATGGTACTTAGATTTTTCCGGTGACAGATCTACCCCATACGTCCCAAAACCGCCCAAAATGATGCATTTTTCGCCGAAAATCCAAAATCCGCCCGGAAAACCAGTCTGACGTGTGTTTGGCTCCTACATGTCCAAAATGAGCTTGCCACATCACAAATATTTGCCAAATTGCAGCTTATGTGGATCATAATAAGCATTTTTAACCTCATTAATATTTAAAATAAATTTGACAAAGTAAAAATAATTATATATATATATATATATATATATATATATATATATAATATTACATTTATTATAAAAAATTTGTAAAATAAAAAACTTTCAATAATATCTTTGATAGTATCTAATTATTTTCACACGCATATATATTTATATATTTTAGTAAAAAAAATAATTTAAAAAATAAGACATTTTATATAATTTTAGTTTTGATTATTAATATCTTACATTTTAAAATATTCTTTCACACACACACACACATATATATATATATATATATACAGTACATTATATAGATAGGATTACATAGGATTCACATATATCATGTATATATGATACATATATATATACAGTACATTATATACATAGGATTACATAGGATTTATATGTATATATATATGATATATATATATATATATATATATATATATATATATATATATATATATATACACTCCGATATATATATATACACAATCTTCCAGTTCCAGGCCACCACACCGCCGTCTCCGGCAACGCCACCGCACCGCCGTCGCCACCCTCCTCCTCAAATCGAACGATAGGTGCAAATCCACCATCACGCCGCCACCGTCACCCACCAACTCTATCCTTCTCCGACGGATCTAGATCTCTACCACCGCCGCCGCACTCCTCAGATTTACTCCTCATCTTCTCCAACTCGGTCATTGAATGGAAGGAGAATTAATCCCCAATTTTTTGGCGTGGGTGTCCCCTTCATCTTCTCCAACGGGATTGGGGCGGGGTTTCTGCGTGGTGGTGGTGGGGTTTTCTATTTTTCCTGAGATGGGGCGAGAGGGATGAGGGATGGTGACGGGATGGTGGTGGTGGAGGCGATTTGGGGTGGAGGCTGATTGTTGGTGTGCGATGGTGATTTGGGGTTGTGGCGGTGGTGGCAACGACGACACGAACACAGAGGCGGTGGCGGTGTGAAGATATTGTACGGCGGCGGAGGTGGTGATAAGTGGTGGCGGCGGCAGCGCCTATCTGGTGTTTGCTGCTGCATTCATTTCCTTTTTTTTTTTAATTAAAATTTGGGCAAATTACATCCACCACCCCTGAGATTAGACCTAATTACAAGCCGGCCCCTATTCTTTTAAATATTACACTGTAGTCTCTATATTTCTTGTTTTGTGTGAGGTCCATTAACGAATTTTGTAAAAATACACTTATATCCTTGAAGGTTTTGTGAGTGTTACATATAATATATGACCAAAATTGCAAAATCGATCCTAAAAGTATACAAAAATTAACAAATTAACAAGGCTTAGGGACTACATTGTAATATTTAAAAGAACAGGGACCGGCTTGTAATTGGGCCTAACCTCAGGGGTGGTGGATGTAATTTGCCCTTAAATTTTTTAATTTCCTTTTTATAATTTGTATTGTATTTTATAATTAATTAGCCATATTAATCTCTCTTTAGAGCTTAATACAATTCAATGTAAATTTTAGTTGGGGTGGTCACAGTCAACTCCCTAGAGGTTCCCCAAATTTTAGTTTGCTCCCTCCTTTGAAAATTCTCCTCACTTACTCCCTAATCCACTTTGCTAATTTTGGTCTACTCCCCAAGCACCTAAAATGACGTTCCTACCCTCCATTTATCATCTTCAACCAACAAACCCATCTTTCACAATTATTGTCTGAAAGCAAGAGGAAAAATTCTGTTCCCCAACTCTGTTGTTGGTGCCCCAAATTGCCGACGACGGTCTTGTATTTCGGAAAGCTCCCATCTTTTTCTTTCTTTTTCTTCCAATTACATTGCGCCATTACCGGCGCACCCCATTTCGCGCACGAGACGGGAAAGACGATATTGAAGTAAATCAGCTCCGAAAACTCTCGTCGACGTACTCTAGGTTTGGGTCTTCACTCTCGTCATCTATAATTTCAGTCATTTCATTAATTTTTACTATTTCTTAGCTCAATTTCGTTGTTTAATTTTTTGAGCAAGGTTTCGGATTTAGCGATGTCTAGCTCACATGAAGAGGGTGATTGTAGCACACCTATGCGTCTCCTGGGTGGTGTTCACCATAATCATGAAATGCATGTTTTCTCAATTGGGGGTGATTTCGATTTGATGAAATTAAAGACCATTGTTGCTAGGTATTGGCCTAGGATAAATTTGAGCGAATTAAGATTATCATACACTGCTCCTCATGCCAAGGATCATGAAGTTAGGTTATTGAATGATGAGGATGTTGATAATATGATTAAACTTCATAGAACGTTCAATTTGACATACGTGGACCTTATGGCGACTGATAGGGATGATATTGAGCACATGGGATCGAGTAGCTTCAGGTAATTCAATAATGAATTCTTGTCCTTCGTATTCTGTTGCAGCGTTATTCTATTTGAACGTTTTCTTTGTCAGCCTTGTTAGGCACGGAGCGGTGGATGCGGGATTGACACTAACTAATCATTCTGATGTTATGCAATCAAATTCCCTGAAATGGAGTATGTGCATAAATGGGGTAGGACAAGTGTTCAAAGATGCGGCTGACTTTCGGGTAAAAGTGAAAAATTACTCCATTGTTATACATCGGTCATTCAAGTACATTAAAAATGATAGTTCGAAGATCATAGTGGTGTGTGTTGACAGTACTTGTAAGTGGCGTATCTATGCATCATATACTAAGAAAGACTTACAGTTTGCCACACGAAAATGCACCTTGTAGCACACGTGTGAGAGAGAAGGTGGGTATTCTGCAGACGAAGGGACATCCTAGAGCTGATGCAAATTGGGTTGCAAACATTGTGAGAGAGAAGGTCAGAAGTTGTCATAAGTATTCTCCTAAAGAAATGGAAGGCGACCTCCAGAGGGAATTTTCGGTTGATGTTCCTTACAATCGGGTGTGGAAGGGTAAAGAAATAGTTTTGCATGATATCCATGGATATGATGGTACATCGTATGATAGAGTGAGATGGTATTGTGAGGCTGTTAAAAAAACAAATCCTGGGAGTTTTGCCGATTATGAGGTGGATACAGATACTCAGAAATTTACGAGGATTTTTCTTTGCTTTCGTTCATGTTTGGTTGGTTTTGTTAGAGGATGTAGGAAGCTGGTTTTTCTGGATGGGACACATATTAAGAATAGCTTCAAAGGTTGTCTTTTTTCGGCTGTAGCGAAGGATGGCAACGATGGTTTGTTCACCCTAGCATATGCGGTTGTAAGTGCTGAAAATGATGCAAATTGGGAATGGTTTTGTAGGAAACTGTATGAAGCATTAGCTGGTCAAACACGAGGCCTAATCGATTTTAGGCCATATAAGTTTTTTTCCGATAGACATTCAGGTTTACGGAAGGCTATCCCGACGGTGTTTCCTGGCAGCAACCATGCATATTGCCTGAGGCATTTGGTGGACAATTTCCGGACTCAGGTATGCAGCTTCATATTTAATTCAGTGAGTGATATGTTAAAACCAAGTAGCTAATTGTACATATGAAGGCGGCTTCATATTTTATTCTTTCTTATGTATTATTTTATTTTTTTTTCCATGTAGATTCTGAGATTCTATCCTTACCGGAACAAAAAACATTGGGAAGCAATGTTTCAGAAAGCCGCATATACTACTTCGTTCATTGAATATCAGAGATACGTAGATGAGATTGTGAAAGTAATGCCTCGTGCACTAGAGTTCATTTTACAGTCAGAGCCACAGAATTGAGCAAACTCTCTCTTTTCGGGTGAACGTTTTGGTGTCATAAATAACAATGTAGCCGAGTCTTGGAACTCGTGGGTGAGTAATGCAAGGTTTCTTCCGATGTTAGGTATGGTTGACCAGATACGGATACAAATACTGACCATTATGAAGGAAAGGCGCGATCTTGGAGAAAAATACAACATCGATCTTTTATATCCTCAACCGGAGGAGTTGCTGAAGCAGAATTATGGCGAGGGTCGCAAAATGACCCTAAATCGATCAAGCCCATTTCTGTTTGAAGTTGCCGAGGGTAAGTCAACTTATGCCGTGAATTTGGAAACAAGAACGTGTACTTGTAACAGTGGTAGGTATTTAGAATTGCATGTAAGCATGCTTATACTTGTATTGAGGACAAAGGACAATCGTTGTATGACTTCTGTGACGAAGCTTATTCTGTTGCGATGTATAGAGAAGCGTACAGGTTGCCAATCTACCCCATACCAACAGGTGAAGAGATGGTTGTGGTGGAAAATGATATGGACCAATTTGTTTTTCCACCTGATGTGAGGGTTCAACCAAGATGTAGAAGACAAAAGAGAATACCATCCCAAGTTGTCAAAAGAGATCTTACATGTTCACGGTGCAAGCAAAAGGGCCATAATCGGCGTAGCTGCAAACAGCCCCTTGAATCGTAATTTTACATGTCCTGCAAAATATATCAGTTTGGGTACTTTATGATTAATCTATGTAATTTGGTTATTTCATACCTGATACTTTTCATGAATATATACCACATATGGGCAATTAGATACATCATTTACCCCTTTATATACCACATATTCCGGTATTCATACCTGATACTTTGCATGAATTTATACATATTCCGGTATTCATACATGATACTTTGCATGAATGTATACCACATATGGGCAATTAGATACATCATTTAGCCCTTTATATACCACATATTGCTCTATTCATACCTGATACTTTGAATAAATGTATACCACATATGGGCAATTAGATACATCATTTACCCCTTTATACACCACATATTGCTCTATTCATACCTGATACTTTGCATGAATGTATACCACATATAGGCAATTAGATGCATCATTTACCCCTTTATATATCACATATTCCGGTATTCATACCTGATACTTTGCATGAATGTATACCACATATGGGCAATTAGATACATCATTTGGCCCTTTATATACCACATAGCTCTATTCATACCTGATACTTTGAATGAATGTATACCACATATGGGCAATTAGATACATCATTTGGCCCTTTATATACCACATATTGCTCTATTCATACCTGATACTTTGAATGAATGTATACCACATATGGGCAATTAGATACATCATTCGGCCCTTTATATACCACATATGCCGGTATTCATACCTGATACTTTGCATGAATGTATACCACAAATGGGCAATTAGATACATCATTTGGCCCTTTATATACCACATAGCTCTATTCATACCTGATACTTTGAATGAATGTATACCACATATGGGCAATTAGATACATCATTTGACCCTTTATATACCACATATTGCTCTATTCATACCTGATACTTTGCATGAATGTATACCACATATGGCCAATTAGATACATCATTTGGCCCTTTATATACCACATATTGCGATTTTTATACGACCTGACGAAATTTTTGTCATTGCAACAAAGGATACGTATAAATACTGAATTAGTACAAATGATATGTTGCGTGATACTATAATAAACACATATGTGATCAATATACTAAATGAGATTGATTAATTGAAGCTTTTGAGACGTTATACCGCATCATATGTACCAAAGGAACATATATGTTGTGTGACAATGTGCCAATTGGTACACAAATGCTGACATGTGATCTTGTAGTCGGAAGTGTGATAAATTTCTTCACTTTTATCACATGATTAAAACTCAATTTGAGGCCCAAGTTAAGATACTTCATTCCGATAATGGGGGAGAGTTTGTCTCTAAGAAATTGCAGAATTTTTTCTCTCAAAACGGCCTTATTCACCAAACCACGTGTCCTCATACACCTCAACAAAACGGGGTAGCTGAACGAAAAAACCGTTCTCTCCTAGAAATAACGAGGGCACTGATGTTAGAATCTCATGTCCCAATCTCATTTTGGCCTGAAGCAGTTGCCACTGCCACTTATCTTGCAAACCGTCTGCCCACTAAAATTCTTAATATTTATGTGAATTATATGAATTTATATCAATTGAGAATTTATTTCATGATTTGGAAATATTTGTTACGTGAAATAATTGCCGGAAGTGATTTAATTGCCAATTTGTCCCTACTTGCTCATTCTTTTAAATTTAAGGGCTAAATTGTATATCTTTTCCATGGACTTAATTGATCATTTAGTAAACCATTCATCCTTGATTGCATAACTTAAACACTTGAGGGATCAAATTACAATTTGTGCATTTCACCAATTTCAAAATTTGGTGAATCACGGTATAAGCTTTCTTCAAGCTTCCATACACAATTTTCATCCAAAAAATTCTCCAACACTTGCTTCTCCCTCTCACCGAACCAAAACCTCAAGGAAGAAGAAAGGATTTTATCAATTTTCATCCAAGTTTTCCAAGAAAATCCAAGCTTTGAAGCTTCTTCATCCATTATCATCCTTTTCCTCCATTTCTTTTCATTCAAGGTGGGTGTAGGCATGAATTCTTGGTTCTTGATCATTTATGTGGTAGCTAAGGTTTATGGGTTTGTGGAAATATGGATTATATGTTGTGTGCTACTTAAATATGTGATTATAACTTGATTAGAAGCATGAAATCTTGAAGAAATTAGATTTGTATGATGGTTTGCTGCATGAACTTGAAGCTTATGATCCTTGATGATTCTTCATGATTTAAAGGTTTAAATGGTGTTTTATAACATCTTGAACATATATGCATGTTGGTTTCCAGAAATTATGCATTTTGGTGATTGAAACTTGGTGTTTTGTGTGGTTTGGTTTTGTCCCGAGAGCATCCCCTGTTTCTACTCTGTTTCTGGGCTTGCAGACGAGCGGGAACGGCCCTTCCCGTCCCCAGTTCAATCTGGGAATGGTCGTTCCCACTCGCGCATGGGAACGGTCATTCCCATTTTGGCCTTTGAGCTGGAAGGGTCGTTCCTATGTGAAAGCGCCATTTTTAAATTAAAAACGCGGGAGCATTCTCGGAAGGGCATGGGAACGGCCCTTCCCATTTTACACTATCACCTGGAACGGCCATTCCCAGGCCTGCGACAGAACAAAAGCTACTGCATAAAAATGTGATTTTGGGTTTTTAATCCAATGGTTTCTTTGATCCCAAATTGCTATTATATGATTGATTACATGCTAAAACAAGATATTTTCATGCTACATTGTATGTTACTCATCATCTCATTTCATTTTTGCCGTTCATCATATTTGGTCCATTTTGAGTCAAGTCTCACGTATACACGTCGTGTTTGCACAGATAACGAGGTTGTGGACGAGGCTCAGGCACCTTAGAGCATATCCTTGTTATATTTGTTGCACAGGTGAGGTTTTGTTCTACTTACGTAGAACCCTTACAACCTTTATGTGGAGTTTTCGGCCAAAATCTATTATGTTATAAACGTTCTTTCCAAAATATAAATGATTTCAAGCAAGCCATGATTGTTCATGATTCAAGCATGTTTTGGCGAGTACCATGATTGCACTTGGGCCCGAGGGTAGTGTATTGAGCTAACCGGGAAAGCAAGGGCTGACGGGTAACTCTTGCACTATCCTCACCACTTTGGGATCACCCCTGAAGCCACAAGGAGGTTTGGTGGTGGAAGGAGTTCCGTGCGTGGGAGTGATGTTCCCGACATACACCATGTCATGGATGGTTGGGCCATGGAAACCCACCATCACCCGGAAGAAGAAGGAGTCATGAAATTGCTAATTGATCGCACTAATTGAATTGCATGATCACATGTTATTTAACAAACAAGCATGTATTGTTCACGTTTGGTGTAAAGGTTGAAAACTTGCCCTCACTCACCGGGCCACGTATTGAATGAAATTGATTAAGTAAAATGTTAAACTTGATGATGGTAATCTCGGGCGAAGAATAAGATATTCTTGAAACTTATACTCTTTTCCTTTCCAAATCCTTACCCGAGGCTACCATTTGCATGTGACTTGTGCTTATATATATATCTTATGCCCCTCACTCAGTCTTCGGTAGACTGACACCTCACTTTTCAGGTACACATGGTCGTGGTAGGCGGGAGTTCGAGTCATGTCTTTCCTTCAGCCGAGTCTAGCATCACATTTTCATGTTTTGATATATTTACATATTTATGCATGTATAATATGTAAGAGATGATAATGTATTGATATTTGTTGGTACCTACTGGTAATTATACTTTTGATGTATATGATGTAAATATGGTACCTATGCTAGTAATGATCATATAATGCTTCCGCTTTTGAATTTTCATGTATTGGATTTAATTGAATTGGGGTATCGTCCCGCTTAGCTAGCTGGTTTTTGTATTGTCACCCGTTCACTATATGTTGGGTTCATGTACGGATTATCCATTTCGTATGTGGATCGGGCTATAGTGCGGGGGATGTAGTGCTTTGGGGTTTAGGGTGCTACAAATCCATTCATAGATTTCTCAAGCTATCAAACTCTCTCAGTTTCCCCTCTCCAGAAAGCACTACAAAAAAAAGCCCGAAAACCGACGGGCATTTTCCGACGGGATTTTCGAAAATCCCATCGGTTTTTCGCTGGAAAAGCCGATTTCCGACAAAAAACCAACGGGACAGAGCCCGTTGGAAAACATATCATCGGAATTGGGTCCCGATGGGTCCGTTCCGTTGGTTTTCCGTTGAAAATATATTTCCAACGGAATTCCGACGTAATTCCAACAGAATATTATTTTTTCCGACAAAATAATTTCCAACGGAAAGCCAATAGGTCATTTCCGTCGGTTTTCCGTCAGAATTTTTTTCTGATGAAAAACCAACGGATTTCTAACGGAACAAAAATAATTTAATTTTTAAGTTAACTGACGGATTTCCAACAGAATTTTCCGTCGGAAATAGAATAAAAATAAATAAATTGAAAAAAATAAAAAAATTCATTTGTGAGACCCAAACCACCCCGGAAACGAGCCACACCAACACCTCGAACGAGCCACGAGCCGAGCTTAAGCCAACTGAGCCAACCCAATGCGAGAATTAATTCTCGAGATTATTGCGCACGCAAGGATTCGAACTCGGGTCTCCAAGGAAGAATGGTGACTCCCTTACCAAGTTGGATAACTTGTTCTTATTAATATTATGTCTTTAAATATATTTATACACTTATTTCAATTAACTATTTAAATACTTTTTGTTATTAATTTAAAATATATGATTATTTTAATTAAATATAATCATATTTATTGAAAATTTGTAAAAATACTTATTCGAATGAAAATAAAACTCATTAGAATTAAGAGTTCTCCAATATATAGAGTATCATAATAAGAAATCTTCCTAAAATTAATATATTAATTATAAGTTATATTATAAGATATTTGAACATTTAAAAATAAAATTAGTAATATAAAAATAATTTTTACATCGTTTCACTTAAATTATTAATTCAAAATTATAAATAAAATTATTTTTCTGTATAAATATAAAATCATTGCTAATAACTATTACATAACGATTAATTATATTATAAACCTGCAAGTTTTTTTGTATATATATATATATATATAAGTTTTTTTTTATAAAGATACATAATTAATAAAAAATTTCGTAGTTTTCATATTTTAAACTTAGTTCAAATATTATTAACACTATATACTTATTATCAAGTATTAAATTTATTAAAAATACTTATTATGTAAATTACGATTGATAACTAATAGAATAGTATATTAACACTATATATATATATATATATATATATATATATATATATATATATGTTTTTATTGTGTGGAAACACTATATATATGTATGTATGTATATAAGTGAGTGTTTATAATGCATGGATACAAATATGATACAACATATATTAGTTTTTAAATTTAACAAGTGAAAGACGTTTGTCAAGATGTCCAAGCTTAATATGATACAACACCATACTGATGGGTTTCGAAAAGGGGGAAATCAGAATCCGATCACTTTAGAATTTGTTTGAGTGTGGAAACCGCCGGAATTTCGCCGGAGAAGACTGGGTTCTACCTGCTAGGACAAACACACCGAGAAGTCAGAAGGCCAAGCTGGGGGAACCGGGGGTGATACCCAGTTTGGCTCTCCGACGCTCAAGTCAGCCGATAATCGGAAAGAGAAAATGTAAGCTAAATAGGAGTTGCAGCAATGAGGATCACTTACAGAGAAGGAGGTGACTCTGTTTATTTATAGTTGAGGGTTGGTCAAGGACCCTTTGGTCATTTGCCCCATGTGGTCCTGACCGAATGTTGCCCTAACACGTGGCGCTGTAAGAGAGAAACCTAAGAGGAATCTTTTGTAAAAGCTGCTGAGAGTTAGTGTTGACAACAGAGGCAGGTGCGCGGGCATGTACGATGTGTCAAAGAGCCGTTTGGGAGGTTGGTAACGAGGGCTTAAGAGCGCGCTCGTGACAACCAGAAGCCTTGGAGGCCACGATATCCGCTAGGGGATGAGGATTGGAACTTGTTGTAAGCGACTGGAGCGGGAGCCTCTCCGAGGGAATGTAGCGCTCGAAGATTAGATTCATTGAGGTACTAGTCGTACCGTATCAACGACGCTCGTGGAAGAGCGGTAAGAGCGATAGTGTTGATGCATGCGTATCCGTAGCAGATTTGATGTGTGTACTTGCGGGATGCCAGCGCTCGAAGGTTTGAGCGCTCGCATATGCCTAATGTAACCTCAGAGAAGCAAGTGCCATCACCTTAAGGTGCCACGTGCCAAGATGGGAACAAGCGTGTTTTGACCCCATCATTTTGCCCCCCAATTCTGTAGTCCTTTGTAATAAGGGCTGTAGAATTCCGCACGTTCAATTTCTTCGAGCGTGACGCTTGGGAAGGTTTTTGGCGTGTTGGGCAATTTTCCTTCTGACCGCGCATTTAATGCAGTCCTCTCATGTGGCCGCTTGTTATGTTCAAGCATTAAATGTTGTCCTTTTATCTGACCATTTGGAGCAGGCAAGCATTAAATGGTGATGCGCGTGAGGTTGGGGAAGTGCGCAACGTTTCCATAAAGTGAACGGTTTCCCAGGCGGGAAATGATTACCTATTTTGAATTTTTTGCTAGAAACGTACCAACTCCCACCCCTATAAATAAGGGATTCCGTATCCATTTCACTTTTTTACGCGAACATATCTTTCAAGCACCCTTCTGCAAAAACTTCTCTGTATATCAGTCACAGAGCACCAACCTTCCTTCAAGTTCTTCCCCGAAATCTTAAGGTAATATTCGGTGAAACTTTCTAACTTCGCTAATTTTAGGATCAAACTTTAGGATTCAGCAATTCCTTAGGCTTCTCCTCCCCGGAAATCCCAATTCTCTTAAGGTGTGCAAACTTTCTCAGAGAAAATCCCCAAATCTCTTTCATACACCAACATCGTCATGGCCAACCGACAGGTAGAGGGGTTTGCCCGTGAAAACAGGGAGATGGCCACCCAAAATTCATCTCCTCCAGATTCTTCCAGGGATGAAGGGTTGGAAGGGGCCATAACAGTCATAGATGTAAGGGACCCAGAAGGGGTTGGACCTATTTTCGAAGAGATGAATCTGGTAATGGAGGCAGAGAGACAGGGGGAGACTCTTCTGATAACTGAGAGTGCTACCCATCCTCACCGCTATGCTGTGACGGTGGCAAGGCCTGCTCCGACACTGGTGATGGAAGAAGCAGCGGGGCCCTCCGAAAGGGTCCGCGACAAAGGAAAGGGCAAAAAATCTCAAAAACCCAGAAAAACCAAGAAATCCAGAGGGTCCAAGGAGGGAGAAGATTCGGGCTACCAGGCTACCGAGCGCACCCCCGACGAAACTCCCAGCACGGTTACTCTAGGGGAGGTGAAAACAATGTTGTCACCCATCTTCTGGGACAAACGCTTCATATGGAGAATCCCCGCTGAGCACGAGCGCGCCAATCATCCTCCTCCTGGCGAGATGGCAGTTTACGTGGATGCAGTCAGCTCTGGGGGCTTGAGGTTCCCAATTTCGATCCCCATGGCCCGCTTACTGAACGACTTGAATCTCTGTCCATCTCAGATCGTGCCCAACAGCTTGGCTCTATTAACAAGCTTCGTTATTCTGATGAGAAGCGTTGGTTACGAGCCCTTCGTGCGGAATTTCAATGCTCTTTTCCAAGTAGTCTCCTCCTCACGTTCATCCCCCGAGGCGGGCTTCTACTACCTCCAAGCGAAGGCTCACACGAAGCTAATCAATTCTCCTTCCAGTACTTACGGTCCCAACTGGAAGGAAAAATTTATCTTTGTCAAGGCTCCCGCAGAAAAAGGCTTTGGGATGCCTTCAAACAGGGGTTCAGTTTCAAAGAGCCGTCTGGAACCTACCCTTCACAGGGATTGGGCCAAGAGTCTGGATGAGGCTCTAAGGGACTAGGGTCACCTTATTGAAGCGAAAGACTGGATAGACGACGCAGAGCTTATGTTCTTGTGTGGTCTTACTAATGACCCTTACAATCTTGACAACCCCCCAGCTCGTGACATGGAAAGAGATGGTTAGATTCCTAGGGCACTAACTCTTAGATAGGGATACTAACTGCCTTTTCCTTTTTACCGTCAGCGAGGGCCTCTACGACAAGGCCCACTACACGGCGGACCACAGGCATCTCTTCAGTGAGTCTGTGGGGACAGTGGCCCACGACGCGGCCTATGCCTTAATCTCCGTAAGTCTTTGCCTTCTTATCAGATTTCTATCTCTGGTAAATATCTTGCTAATATTTCCCTTCTTTCGAGCCCGCGCAGCAAGTACTCCCCAGGCTTAAGAACATCCAAATGCGGGCCTCCGTCTATGCTGATCGCAAGGCCAAGTACAAGAAGATGGCCCGTGCTAACGATCCGGCTCAAATTCAAGTGGAGCTGGATACGAAAATAGCCAAGTATGAGTCTCTCAAGGACTTATACAGAAAGACGGAGGGGGAGTTGAAGAAGTTGAAGGAGGACTTTGTGGCGGTGGAGAACGTTCGAAGCGGCTTGAGCGGTGAGTTGGCCCGAGTGGGTGAGGGCTTTAAGAAGGCAGAGGCCGAGCGTGATAGCTGGAAAACGACGGCTCTGGAGGCTGAGAGGAATGATACCATGAACGAATGGCCCCGTATCCTTGAACGAGCGGGCAAGGAGGCCCTCATCAAGTTCTGTCACTCTAAGGCCTTCAACTTTGTGGCTTCCTTGCATTGCTTGGACGAGGCCCAAAAGGCCTTCAACCTTGCAATCGACCAGGGCATCCACAAGGGGCTAACCAACCCGGCTATGAGAGAGGCGGAAGGCACAGGGCTCATGTTCAATGAGCGCTGCGAGGAAGATGACGAAAATGAGGACGACCCTGCAGACTCCATTGTTGAACTGGAGTATGACTTCTTGGTTAAGCTTCTCCAAGACGAATACATGGATGCCCATCCTGCGAGTCATGCTCCTCAATCCACACAGAATGATCCGCCTGAAAATGAGCCTCAAGTGCCTGTCGGGGAGGATGCCCATACCCCAGCTGCTGAGGGTGCTAACGCGATTTCCCCTGATGCCAATGAGCCCAACGATCCTCTAGCGCCTGAGCCACCAGCTGCCCAACCCCAAGAACCAGAAGGCCCCGTTTATGGCCCAGTGGCCCGAAACGTACTGGTGGTTCTTGATGAAGATGTTGCTCCTGCCGCCTGAAGCCTTTCCCTATTTTAATGCTTTTCAGCTTTGCTAAGGAACTCATGGGCCTTTGAGCCTCCATTTTGTAATTTAGGCGAAAGCCTTTTATGAATGACAATTTCTTCTTTCCTTCAGAATACTATGTTTCTTTACCTCTTCTTTGATTGTGATTTTTCATCTTACGATTGTTGTGGACAAATCTTGTAGTTGTAAGATTGTGTGTTAACATGCTTAGTGAAAATCGTATTATTCAGATAAAATCCTTGGAACTTGAAAGATTCCATTAAATAGTTCTGAAAAATCTAACTAAGTCTTGAGTAATTACGGGGGTCTTATGATGAGAATGCCCCTCATTCAAAACTTTGTGTAAATTTTTGCTTTTGTTCTTAGAAATTTGGCTAAGTCTTGAGTGTTTACGAGGGTCTTACTGAGTGATTGCCCCCGACTCAAGACTTGGTGAAATTTCTTCTTAATCCTGGAAATTTTGCTAAGTCTTGAGTGTTTACGAGGGTCTTACTGAGTGATTGCCCCCTACTCAAGACTTGGTGGAATTTCTTCTTAATCCTGGAAATTTTGCTAAGTCTTGAGTGTTTACGAGGGTCTTACTGAGTGATTGCCCCCTACTCAAGACTTAGTGGAATTTCTTCTTAATCCTGGAAATTTTGCTAAGTCTTGAGTGTTTACGAGGGTCTTACTGAGTGATTGCCCCCTACTCAAGACTTGGTGGAATTTTCTTCTTATGAACATGCCTGCACTGTTCCCTTCACGAACGATCCCACTTTCGAGCGCAAGCTGTCGTTCTCCATTTTATTAGGTTGGTTGTGAGCGTTACCAGCCTATCCTTATGAGGGCGTCCCCTCATGTGGAGTAGAGAACTGGCAAGCGTAACCCATGTACAATATAAGTGACCTATCACGCTCGTGAAGATGAGGGACGTGGGTCTTGTATGAACAAACAAAATACAGAAGTGCAAATCCAAAGATACTGAGAAGAAGGTATCATATTTTAGTTGGAATTTCGAGCATATGGAGCTCATCAATGAGGTGGCTACATCAACACCTTGGTAAAGAGTTTTTTAAACATAAAACCGCCGAAGATTACATGCGTTCCAAGGGCGTGGCAAGCGCTCACCTTGAAGTGTCTCCAGGGTGTAGGTGTTGTTTGCTCTGATCTGTACTACTTTGAACGGACCTTCCCAGTTGGGGTCCAACTTCCCCACATGTTTGGATATTTCGACTTTCTTCAGGACCAAATCTCCCAATTGGAAGGTTCTTTGCCGCACGCGCTTGTTGTACTGTTGAGCCACAGTTGCCTTATATCTGTGTATCTTGGCCCAAGCTTGGTTTCTTTTCTCATCCAATAGGTCCAATTCCAGGCGTCTGTTATTTTCGTTAAGTTGAGGCTCAAAATAAGCTACACGAGCAGGTTCATTCGCAATCTCGACCGGTATCATTGCTTCCGAACCATACACGAGCACGAAAGGTGTCTTGCCAGTGGCCGCTCGTGGAGTAGTGCGATAAGCCCAAAGCGCCCCTTGTAACTCCTCTGCCCATTCACTCTTCTTACTTTCCAGCATCGTCTTCAAGTGCTGCAAGATGACTCTGTTGGTAACTTCTGCTTGTCCATTGGCTTGGGGATGGCCTACGGAGGTAAAGCGTTGCTCAATCCCCAATTCCGAACACCACTCTCACGTGTCAGCGGCTATGAACTGGGATCCGTTATCAGAAATAAGCACCATCGGAATGCCGTATCTACATATGATGTTTTTCCAAATGAAATCTCTCACAACCCGGAAGGTGATCTTTGCCACAGCCTCGGCCTCAACCCATTTGGTGAAATAATCGACAGCCAAAATGACAAATTTCTTTTATCCGGCCGCAATAGGCAAGGGGCCCACAATGTCTATTCCCCATTGATCAAAGGGCCATGAAACATCTATTGGGATCATTTGAGCGGCCGGCAGCTGAGGGAGATTGGAATGGAATTGACACTTTGGACACTTTCTGGAAAATTCGAGGGCGTCATGCAAAACCGTGGGCCAATAGAACCCACCCCTTAGAATCTTCTTGGCCAGAATACGCCCTTCCAAGTGATTTCCGCAGCTCCCACTATGAATGAGTTCGAGCGTTTCTTTCACCTGCGAGGGCCTTAGGCACCTCAAAGGAGGCCCTCGAAATGACTTCTTGAACAGTCTTCCCTCAGAATCTAAAGAGAATCGAGGAGCCTTGCTCCTTATTTTCCTAACCTCTACCTTATCAGTGGGACAAATTCCATCTCTAAAGAACCTGATGATATCATCCAGCCAACATGGTTCAAGCGGATCAATCATAACGACCGCCTCTTTGGTAACTTTCTCCTTAATCAGAGGCTCTTCCGTTCTAAGGAACGTCACTAAGCGTTCAGAAATACCTTCTAACGCCGAAGCGAACTTTGAAAGAGCATCAGCACGCTCGTTCTCGGCCCGCGGGACTTGCAGCAGATGAAATTCCTTGAACTTCCCAATGATTTCCCGAGCCTTGCTCAAGTACTGCACCATGGTGGTTTCTCTAGCCTCATAAGTTCCTTCAATTTGGCTCGCAATTAACTGTGAATCTACATACGCCGTAATTCTGGAGGCTCCACTCTGAGAAGCAATTTTCAACCCCTGTACATGGGCTTCATATTATGCTTCATTATTTGTGACCTGAAAATCCAACCTGATCGCAAAGTCCAGCTCAATTCCATTGGGGTCTCTGAGAGCTACCCTTGCTCCTCCCCCTTGAGAGGTTGAAGAACCATCCTTGTGTAGGACCCATAATCCTTCATTCTCCGGAACAGTGGGCTCTAAACAAAAGCGCTCAACCAATAAATCAGCTACAACCTGAGCTTGTATGGCAGTTCGGGGCTCAAAGCATAAATCAAACTGGCTCAATTCAATGGCCCACTTTATCAATCTACCCGACACGTCTGGCTTGGACAAAACTTGTTTCAAGGGTTGATCAGTAAGTACTGTTATTAAGTATGCCTGAAAGTAAGGCCTCAAACGTCTTGATGCATTGATGAGAGCAAACGCAAATTTCTCGATTTCCAAATATTTTTTCTCAGCTCCCTGCAGCGTCTTGCTCAAGTAATAAACGGGCAAGTGCTTCCGCTCTCGTACAGCTATCAACACAGCGCTCGTAGCTTCGGCCGAAACAGAAAGATACATAAAAAGCCTTTCGCCTTCGATTGGTTTAGTCAGTAGCGGAGCGCTCGATAGATAAGCCTTCATATCCTGTAGAGCCTTCTCACATTCCTCCGTCCAAGCGAAGTTCCGGGCATTCCTCAAAATCTTAAAGAAAGGAAGATTCCTGTCCGCCGAGCGCGAAATGAATCTGTTCAAGGAGATGATCTTTCCTACCAACACTTGCACTTCACGGAGATTACGAGGGGAGGAGATCTCCAAGATAGCCTTGATCTTCTCAGGATTGGCTTCAATTCCCCTCTGACTGACCATGTACCCTAAAAACTTTCCCCCTTGTACTCCAAAGGTGCATTTTGAAGGGTTTAACTTCATCCCATACTGACGCAGGATTGAAAAAATACGCTTGAGATCTTCCAAATGTGAGTCCTGACGCTCGCTCTTAACAATCATATCGTCTACGTAAACTTCCATGGATCCTCCAATTTCCCTTTCAAACATCTTGTTGACGAGCCGCTGATACGTGGCTCCAGCGTTCTTTAACCCGAAAGGCATGACCAGGAAACAATACACCCCTAAATGGACAACAAATGAAGTTTTGGGGCGGTCCTCCGGAGCTATAAAGATCTGATAATACCCTTGGAAGGCGTCCATCATACTCATAAGTTCACACCCGGTGGTCGAGTCCACCAGTTGGTCTATCCGGGGCAGTGGGTAAGGATCCTTAGGGCAAGCCTTGTTAAGATCAGTGAAATCATTGCACATTCGCCACTTGTTCGCACTCTTGGGCACCAAAACCATATTACACAACCATTCTGGGTATAAGATGGGCTCGATATACTGGGCATCCAGGAGTTTATTAGCCTCTTCTTCGATGACCCTCTTTCGAAAGCCATGCACGTCTCGTTTCCTCTGCTTGATGGGTTTGAATGAAGGGTCCACATTAAGCCTGTGGACAATGACACTGGGGTCAATCCCTGTGAGGTAAGAGGCTTTCCATGCAAATACATCAATATTCTCTCTGAGGAAGTCAATCATCATAATCTGAGAAGGCCCCGAGAGATTGGACCCTATCTGAGTAGTTTTATCTTTGTTTCCAGGTTCCAACTCAATAGAAAGGAATTTCTCCGAGGGTTCAATCCTTATTTCAGGGCGAGGAAATTCGAGCGCCCTCTTCTTTCCGATCAAGTGGTCACCCTGAGCGGGCTCACAACCCTTCTCCCGCCCGTCTCCCTCTGAGGATGATTCTTCGACCGTCCCTGGTGGGAAACAATCGAGGGGATTCTTGGTACCAGCATCCTTCCTCTTCTTGTTCTTCTTTTTGTACAACTTGGCCCTTTTGTGTATTGGGCCATCCTCGTCCAGGCTGGGAAAGTCCACAGAATTTTTGGTGGATCCGATTTCGAAGATTTTCTCGGCTTTTGGCTTTCTGAGGGACAACATGTAACATTCCCAAGCCTCTCGCACATTGTGTTGGAAAACATGAATCAGAAAGCAGCGGAAATTTAAAAAAAAAAATTTCCAACAAAAGGATCTTGGACTCGCAATCGTGTATCCAAATTCGTAGAGATCAAGAAACTCACTTAGGTAGTAGCTTTCTTGACACGTTTTGAGCCGCCCTCAAATGCGCTTCATGCGGTAATGGCAACCCGTTCCTCGAAAGTCTCTTTCTACTTCAGAATCCATTGTAGGGATAACAATCCACACCTACCTGGATTCAAATCATGTTAGGGAAGTTCTTAACAATATAACATAAAGAAAGAAACATGAAACGAGAAAAGCATAATTGAAACTCCCTTCGAAAACCAGTTTTGCGAAAGTAGAAAAACTGCCAGTCACAAAACCCTCGTGAAAAAATTCATCCTTCAGGATATGGACGAACGGTTTTCTCCATCTTCTTTGGTTCGATTTTTTCATTCGTTTCATGTTGGGTTCAGAATCGTTTCATCATCCCTTCTGATCGTTTTGCTTGATCCCCACTTTTTGGTAAAGCTCGAATCTTCAAAACTTCTAACTTGAAGCTCTCTAGAGATAGTCCACCAACTTGGCTACAATCTAACTAGTAAGGATGCTAGTTCTCTAGTTAGTGTTTAGGCTTAACCTAGGGTTTTTATTTATCTTGGAGAAAGGATGGTGTTCAACACATGAACCAAAAGAATTCTCGATTAGCTCTAAAGGGGAGCATGAGCTCCCCTATATATAGGAAGGAAGAGGGGTGCCGATCCCAATCCTTGTTGGGCAAGGATTTGGTCCCTCTCTCTCCTATTACTTGATCATCAAGTATTTTCCAACTTTGACTTTGAATTCTAATTCAAGTCAACTTTTAAGAGAGCTAAAAATATCCAAACTATTTTTGGATAATTTTATACTTTATTTATTTTAAATAAATAACTTATTTTATCTAATTAATTAACTAGATTATTTTCTCCAAAATAAGACTTTCTTTTTAATTCAAAATTAAACCAAAGACTATTAAATAATTAATCACATTAATTATTTAACACATAAATAAATATACAAATATATTTACACACATGTGAGACACGTGTCACAAGGACACGTGTCACTCACGTGAGCCACACGTGTGGTTCACACGTGTGGAACCCTCTTGGCCCGATTAACTCGTTTAATCATTTTAAAGCCTTAACTCATGTAACCAAGTTGTTGTGTGTGACCCGTTCTCAATTCAATTAGCAGTGACCCCAATTAATTAATTCACTAATTAATTAATTAGTCCACAGATTAAACGACCATAGTCTAGCAACAGGTGTTTAACCCCTAGCTGAATTGGAATGTTCGGATTCGACAGAACCTTTAAGTCATTGATTCATGTGAGATACAATCCTCCTACTTACTATCTCTCAACCAAGATCTAGGCCAGGGGAATAATCAGAACCCTAATAATCCGGTCTTAAAGCTAAGTGCATTTCATATCCATTTGATCTCAATCCAAGAAACCCTTTTCTTGATGTCTTGATCTACTGCCTTGGCCAAGGACTCCATGTGGCATATGAATGACTTACACAATAAGAGATCACCTTGCAAATGCAAGTGTAGGTCCTTTCTTGATTCTCATTCACTTTCATGAGTCACTTGTGCAGCCCCAGCATAAGCCTTGAATCAGTTGTCTAAGGCGACACCCTTTAAAGCTTATACCAAAGACTACAGAGTTAACTCATAAAGTGACATGGAACCTCAAGTCTACGGATCAATTAATCACATCAATGACTCATGAGATATTTCCTAATCTGGAAGTTTCCATTTCCTGAAATAGAAACTTCCTTTCCCATTTAGGAATCTTCTCACACGGGGCACCTCAGTGAACTTACTTATTAAAGTAAGCACCCTCATGTATCACGCACGTATCAACTATACACTTTACACCTACATGAAACAAGGTGGTCCTTCTTAAGGGCGTGATCCCACAAGCAAGCCTTAGAGGAGTCAGGTTGACACTCCCACTGTCGGTAGGACTCATCGGCTTGGAGTATTTTACTAATCATGACTTATGTGATATAGGGCTCGTTTCATGAACCATTTCACCTAAATGGTAGAGTCCTAAAGTCATCAAGATTAGGGGAGTTCTCATACATGCACAGCTAAAGCAAACGCATACCAAACAAGAGTATATAAAGAAGTGTTTACCTATGATATTAATCAATCGTATATTATTCAAAGATTGTCTGTGATACTAGGAAAGTCCCAAAACGGATTATGACTAATCGGTATCTAGGGCACTATTCCTAACAATCTCCCACTTACCCGTAAAAGCCATTTAGGTACTCTAAGTCCCATCTTCTCAAGATGCACTTTGAGAGCCTATTAGACTTTGGGCGTTTCCAAAATGGATCTGCTATATTCTCTGCTGATGTGACCCTCTTGTTTACACATCTCTTAGGAAACACCTTTTCCTTATAAAGTGATTCGTAATCACGTGTTCAGTCTCTTGGTGAGGTCTTGGTTCTCTTACTTGAGTAACCATCCATTTTATCATACAATATGATAAATGAGTTGTTTCATGCTAGGAACTTCATCTAACTAGTTAGATGGAGTTTCTTACCCAAACACTTAACTTAGAGTTATATAATACGACTAAGTTTTCAACTACGATAGTCGAGTTTTTGCAATGTCCGTCCTTGGAACCCCTTTCCAACACATTGCATTACCATTCTGGTAGAAGTTGTATCCTTTCAATGATTTCATAATCATCTATGTTTGATGAATGGTTACATCAAATATCCTTCTAACAACAAGATCTTTTGGGCTCTGTAAACTAATACATATCCTCATTTCTTCTCAAGTACTCTGATGACATCCTTTACAGAAATCTAATGACCTTCTCTGAGGTCATATTAGATTCGGCCTACTACGCTTAGTGTTGTGCCATATCTAATTTAGTACATAACTTTTCATACATTATGAACCCTTTCACTTAAAGGGATTTTGGACATTCTAACTTTCTCAAAGTTATCTTAGGACACATACTCTTCAAAAGAGATGTTCCATTGTCCATACTAAACTCCTTTTAGTATTATGGTTATGTACTCGTTTTGTGATAATCCTTTTATTCTCTTAGATCTATCTTCTATAGATCTGAATGTCGAGAATATAGGATAATCACTAAGATCTTTCATGCCAAATTGTTTCTTAAACAAGAATTGGTAACTTTCACGTCATCCTTGACATTCCTAATGAGAAGGATGTCGTCTTCTAAAGAACCATAATTGACTCTTACATCACTAACTATCATATGTACACTTTTGAGACTTATTCGACTTCCATCTGTGTCAAACGATTTGACTATCCTATGGAATCGAATTGTCTAACTCCTAGAAGCCTTTATCTATCCACAGATTGACTTAGGGATTTGCATACCTTATGCATACTCCCACTGAATATGAGATTTATAGAAATACTTTATTTCAGTCTCTTTCAATCTCATATTGAACAAGATAGTTCTCATATCATTTATCATATCTCATAGTCAGAATATAAGGATGTGGTAAACACAATCCAAATGGACTTTTGCATTTCAACCGTCAAGTAGGTTGTAATGCTTTCATTCACTCGAAGCTCCACGAGCTTGATCCTATCAGGTGGATCAACCAAGGTCAAAACTTGGTTTGAGTATATGGAATCCATATTGGATTTCAAGGCTTGCTTACACTACTCAGATTCCAAATCTGACAGTGTCTCCTCATCAAGTAATTCCTTGGCTATCTAGGAACGCGTTCTCAACGCGTCTTAAGAGAAGGGTTTCACACGTGTACATTCTCTAAAATTTGGTTAAGTTTTATCAGATGGGCTCGTTTCTTCTATATGTGGCGTGGATATTTATCCTCAAATTTCTTTGAGGTCTGCTTGCTTGCCTTTCTTCTTCTATAGGAACGATTCCTTAAGAAAGATACATTCCTTGAGACAAACAACCTTTGTCTAAGGGAATCGCAGAAACGATATCCAATATCATTGTATAAGCTTGAACTCATATCAAGCTTATCTCCCACTATCCTCTTCACTTAAGAGGATTCCATTAAATTCTTGGATAAGAATAATTAGGGAATTTAGTAGGCCACATTGCATAGTGCAACTAAAGGACTGATTTTTGAAGGTACTAAATTCAAAATCTCTAACTGCATGTTCTGGGAGTTTATTCCTAGAATGATTATAAGTCAGTAAAGCTTGCTATGGAATGGACCATATCCTATTAGGTTTCATTCCCTCATTTGGAAACACTAAGGTGTTCTCGAATTAGTTTACTGAAAGATAATCCTTTTATCTCTAAGATGACTAAGGAATTAGTTGCTAAGATATTGGCTATCTCGATCATATCGATTTGCCTATAACTTATGACTACTTCGGTTCCTAACCTCCTTTTTGAAATTCTAAGAATTTCATATAAGTTTCGAATTTGTACTTCAACAAGTATATTCATTCATAATGATTAAACTGACAATTGTATCTAGTGCCTACACTAAGCATCTTACACTCATCAGCATGGATCGAAATCCACTACAATTTTGGCACGTTCCACATTTCTTATAAACGGGATTCAGGAACGCTTCCCTCAAGACAGGATTCACAGGAAGTCAACTCTATAGGTTCATTTTCATAGAATGATCCTAAGGTGTCTGACTTGCTAATCCTTTTATATCTCAACGTTCCGAAGTAATTCGAAGCTTTGTCATCTCACTTACTTTTGTTATCTCGTTGTATGTTCAGAACATTAGTGCCTTGAGTCTTTGCACAATGGATTATGCAGAATTTACTCAAGACTAGTGAATTCTATTCCTAGTAGAATTACTAAACGAGGTAACATTTCAGAGTACTCATACTCTTTGCAGTTCCCTTTCAAAGTCCTTATTTGCTACCATAGAAGCAAACGTCCAATTTGATCTCTAGTGTCTTTTGGGTGTACCCCTTACATGCCCCTCCATTGGGTTCTTAAGGGTTTCTTCTTCTTTAGGCCTTCAAGCCTTTAACTTAGTGAGTTTAGAAGAAGAATTAACCATCATAACCTTTTATTCCTTCTTAAGGATGCTCTCAACCATTATCAACTAAATGATTAACTATGCTACATTAGCATCATTCTAGTTGAGCATAAAGGGTTTGAATGATGGTGGAAGCAATGTAAGCAATCAGTGCATTGAGAACTCTTTTCTCAGTTAATGACCATAAGATCTTCAAATAAGATCTTTAGACCTTGTTCGTGTGCACTTGTTTCCTCATTTAGAATATTGAATAATTCCATAATGTTATACCTTGTAACATTTTTATGAGGTGGTTCAATTGCTCTTAAGTGGTTTGGAGAAATCCATTCACCTCAGATTGCTTCTCTTTTGGCCCGGGTCGAATTTTCATATAATTGAAAATCTCGCCTTATAGAGAACCCTTTCTCTTGTCGGATTCTAAAATGAATTTTAGGATCCGAAGCCATTTAGAGTTAGTCAGGACTTAGTCAACTTGTTTGACTTAAGGATGGATACGAATGGGTTTGCATTTCATATTGTAGAGAATCACAGAACTACAACCTAAATGCTAAGTAGAGAACTAGGTGAGCATGCTGAATAATAACGATATACATAAGATAAGGTCTTTAATCTAATGTAGCTCCCACTGTTTTTCAAAGATCTATAATTCCCAAAGATCTAAGAGGAACGCGTTTCCCAATGGGTACTAAGATCCCAAGCATTTTACCTCGAACCCACGACTCGCGGACATTCTAAGTAAAACCCTAGGTAGATACAACTTACCAATTCTAACACCTTTAGAACTCTTAGTAATTGTTTTTGCATCACCTATCTTTCAATATGGACCCACGACTCGTGCGACATCCATATTTACTTAGGCGTTAAGCTAGACCCATCAATCATAAGATCATGATCAAAACTTAGTTCGAACGACCCATGACTCCCGGACATCGCCCTTGCCAAAATTGACCACGAAATATTGATCATTTAAAATGATCAATTAGGTAACTAAGAACTAATAAGCTCCACTAGCTATCCCACGACTCGCGGACAATAACTAGCTTCACTTACTAAACTTAAAACCTATTGATGGAATGCTAGGAATTTAATTCAAAATTTGCATCTCGAATTAAATACCTATTTGTTCGAAATTAGCTTAATATTTAATGGGAATTTTCGAATCAACCGGAGAGTTGTCCGGTTCGACCTCTACAACATATATGTTATCCAATTTTATTAGTCTTGATTAATGCAAGTACACTTAAATGCATTTCAAACAAGCACATAAACAGATAACATGTCCTAGCATGATACTAACATGTAATGATCATGGGTTCTACCTATCTTATGCGTGATATGTGGGAGCCACTCCACAATCACAAGTTCTAACATACATGCCACATAAACAGTTTAAATCACATAAGGGAAAGCGGTAACAAAATACGAGCCCTATCTCTATTACATTTAACAATTGAGATTCCCCTCCCTAACATTTTGAGGGGTCTTCACTTATGGCCTCCTTGTTACTTGAATGTGGTCCATCTTACTCCATGGGTGCATTGTCTCCAAAATGAAAATAAAACCTCACCACCTATCTCTACTCTCAAATTACAATAAAAAGAAAAAGACATAAAGTAATAAGGGTCAATCTTCATACTGGCCTTAGACAATTACACGGGGCATACCCCGGCCTCAAAACAGTAATATGGAAAGCCACACAATAAATCACATAACAGTACGCACATAAGTGAGGCTCCAACCTCAATTGAAAAACGCAACTATAGGGCTCCAACCCCAATTTAAACCATCCATGTGCATAAATTAAAACCATACATAAGTCTAAACCCATGATCACCTAACATGTATAAATTGCAAGAATTTAAATTTAACCAATAAATTAAAATTCTCGCTTTAAGTTCTAATAGCTTAAAACAAGACTTAGATGCAATTCTTATTCAAGAGTCTTTTCAATAAAACCCGAATGACTATCAACCAATAAAATTCCAATTAATTTATGAAAATTAATAATTTTATTCTTTCAATATTTTCATAAAATAAAGTTTGTAATTTTTCCAAAATTTAAATCGCTTAAAATTTCAAAATCCCAATTTAAACAATTATTTCAAAAATAATTCAAATGTAATAAGACAAAATTTTACAGAAAAATTAAATTGGGATTGGATTGGACTAAACACGAAAATCAAGATCGCGAAACGGAATGCCCGGACTGTCCACCCGCACACCGCGTGACGTCGCGCGCTAGGCGCGCATGCCAGCACCGTGCGTGACCGGCAGCAGAAGGCTGCCAGCACGCGCGCTGGGCGCGCACCCTGTGCGCATCGCGCGCAGCAGCAGGCGGGCGTGCTGGGCGAGGCTCCCGCGTGGTTGCGGGAGGCGAGCAGGTGCGCCTAGGCACGGGCTTAGGCGCAGGCGAGCAGCAGCGGCGGGCAGTCCCGTACAGTTGCGGGACTGCTGGGCGGACGGGCACGCGGGCCTAAGCGTGTTACGCCTTAGCACGTTTAGGCTCACGTTCTGGTGACGCAATTTCGTGTTTCGTACTTTTAGTTCAAAAACCAACAACAATCCAAAATTTAAAACACGATTTAAATATATTTGATCCAAATAATTTCAATCAAATTTTCGAAAACATTTTTCAGAAACTTTTAGGAAAAATACAGTTTCGTAATTCAGGCTTTCTAAAAGAACTCAAGAATACTCAATTCGCATCAAAGCCTAAGAATTTCTACCAAATTCAGTTTAATTGAGACGTATCAGAAACACGATTAACGAGGTGGCTCTGATACCAATTGGTGGAAAACATGAATCAGAAAGCAGCGGAAATTTAAAAAAAAAAATTCCAACAAAAGGATCTTGGACTCGCAATCGTGCGTCCAAATTTGTAGAGATCAAGAAACTCACTTGGGTAGTAGCTTTCTTGACACGTTTTGAGCCGCCCTCAAACGCGCTTCATGCGGTAATGGCAACCCGTTCCTCGAAAGTTTCTTTCTACTTCAGAATCCATTGTAGGGATAACAATCCACACCAACCTGGATTCAAATCATGTTAGGGAAGTTCTTAACAATATAACATAAAGAAAGAAACATGAAACGAGAAAAGCATAATTGAAACTCCCTTCGAAAACCAGTTTTGCGAAAGTAGAAAAACTGCCAATCACAAAACCCTCGTGAAAAAATTCATCCTTCAGGATATGGACGAACGGTTTTTACCATCTTCTTTGGTTCGATTTTTTCATTCGTTTCATGTTGGGTTCAGAATCGTTTCATCATCCCTTCTGATCGTTTTGCTTGATCCCCACTTTTTGGTAAAGCTCGAATCTTCAAAACTTCTAACTTGAAGCTCTCTAGAGATAGTCCACCAACTTGGCTACAATCTAACTAGTAAGGATGCTAGTTCTCTAGTTAGTGTTTAGGCTTAACCTAGGGTTTTTATTTATCTTGGAGAAAGAATGGTGTTCAACACATGAACCAAAAGAATTCTCGATTAGCTCTAAAGGGGAGCATGAGCTCCCCTATATATAGGAAGGAAGAGGGGCGCCGATCCCAATCCTTGTTGGGCAAGGATTTGGTCCCTCTCTCTCCTGTTACTTGATCATCAAGTATTTTCCAACTTTGACTTTGAATTCTAATTCAAGTCAACTTTTAAGAGAGCTAAAAATATCCAAACTATTTTTGGATAATTTTATACTTTATTTATTTTAAATAAATAACTTATTTTATCTAATTAATTAATTCATAATTAATTAACTAGATTATTTTCTCCAAAATAAGACTTTCTTTTTAATTCAAAATTAAATCAAAGTCTATTAAATAATTAATCACATTAATTATTTAACACATAAATAAATATACAAATATATATACACACATGTGAGACACGTGTCACAAGGACACGTGTCACTCACGTGAGCCACACGTGTGGTTCACACGTGTGGAACCCTCTTGGCCCGATTAACTCGTTTAATCATTTTAAAGCCTTAACTCATGTAACCAAGTTGTTGTGTGTGACCCTCTAGGTTCTCAATTCAATTAGCAGTGACCCCAAATAATTAATTCACTAATTAATTAATTAGTCCACAGATTAAACGACCATAGTCTAGCAACAGGTGTTTAACCCCTAGCTGAATTGGAATGTTCGGATTCGACAGAACCTTTAAGTCATTGATTCATGTGAGATACAATCCTCCTACTTACTATCTCTCAACCAAGATCTAGGCCAGGGGAATAATCAGAACCCTAATAATCCGGTCTTAAAGCTAAGTGCATTTCATATCCATTTGATCTCAATCCAAGAAACTCTTTTCTTGATGTCTTGATCTACTGCCTTGGCCAAGGACTCCATATGGCATATGAATGACTTACACAATAATAGATCACCTTGCAAATGCAAGTGTAGGTCCTTTCTTGATTCTCATTCACTTTCATGAGTCACTTGTGCAGCCCCAGCATAAGCCTTGAATCAGTTGTCTAAGGCGACACCCTTTAAAGCTTATACCAAAGACTACAGAGTTAACTCATAAAGTGACATGGAACCTCAAGTCTAAGGATCAATTAATCACATCAATGACTCGTGAGATATTTCCTAATCTGGAAGTTTCCATTTCCTGAAATAGAAACTTCCTTTCCCATTTAGGAATCTTCTCACACGGGGCACCTCAGTGAACTTACTTATTAAAGTAAGCACCCTCATGTATCACGCACGTCTCAACTATACACTTTACACCTACATGAAACAAGGTGGTCCTTCTTAAGGGTGTGATCCCACAAGCAAGCCTTAGAGGAGTCAGGTTGACACTCCCACTATCGGTAGGACTCATCGGCTTGGAGTATTTTACTAATCATGACTTATGTGATATAGGGCTCGTTTCATGAACCATTTCACCTAAATGGTAGAGTCCTAAAGTCATCAGGATTAGGGGAGTTCTCATACATGCACAGCTAAAGTAAACGCATACCAAACAAGAGCATATAAAGAAGTGTTTGCCTATGATATTAATCAATCGTATATTATTCAAAGATTGTCTGTGATACTAGGAAAGTCCCAAAACGGATTATGACTAATCGGCTTTCTAGGGCACTATTCCTAACACATTGCACAACACTTCTCCCACACCCTCGGGGGTGGGGAACTTAATCTTCTGGTGATAGGTGGAGATGATGGCTTTCAAAACAAGGAGGGTTGGGCGCCTAACTATGATATTGTAGGGAATACCAATCTCTACCACGGCATAAGTGACCACAAGCATCTTTCGCTGGGGGGCTCGGCCGAATGAGGTGGCCAAACGTATTTGCCCTCGCGGGACGACTTCTGATCCCCCAAAACCAATGAGAGCCGTTTTAAGAGGCTCTAGTGGGAGGTCAGCATTCATCTTTAAAAATGTAGAGTAAGGCAAAACATTAACAGAGCTTCCACTATCCACTAACACTCTTTTTACAACATGATTGTGGACATCCACACTAACCACCATGGGGCAGTCAGAAGTTTCACCTTCCCCATGGGGTGTTACAATGTGCCCTAAATCCCTGTCATCAAAGCCTATTACATCATTTTCTCGGGAGCGCTGATCCTTAGTCTTCTGTATAGCATAAACGGGCTTGGGCACGGATGGGCGTTGGTCGTAACTCCGGACATACCTCCACCGAGCGGCACCGGAATCTCCCCCTGAAGAGCCTCCTGCTATCATGTTGATGACCACAAAAGGCGTATTCTCATGCTCAGAGGCCTTTCCCTTGTTGCCCCGACGGCTGCTGGTCTCAGGGGGGGCCCCTTTCTCGTGGACTTCTTGATCGGGACGGGCTCTTCCTCCTCTCCCGGGAATGATCTCTACAGCGCTCATCAAATCGCTCCAGGATTTTCATAAACTCCTTCAAGTGTCCCCCCACAATGAGCCTCTGAATCTCAGCTTCCAACTGGCGACATTCGTCCGTATCGTGCCCCTTCTGCTTATGGAAGGCAATGTACTTGTTGGAACGTTTCAGCGACTCAGTCTCTCTCATCTTGATGGGTCTCTTAAAGAGTTTCTTGTCAGAGAGGTTATAAACCTTTGAGTTCGGTCGGGTGAGAGGGATACGCTCGAAACGGCGAGGGGGCAGCGGCGACCTTTTGCGCTCCTGATGACGCTCCTTCTTAACAGTGATATCGCGTCCCCGTTCATGGTGGCACTCATTTCTGGAGGGGCTATGATGTCTGGGCCCATTTGTCTCGTACATATCTTCGAGTGCGAAGAACGGCTCGGCAACCTCCCTTAAGGCCATAAGTGTCCCTGGCCTTCTTTCCACGATAGTATCAGCAAATTTCTTGCTCACATATTGCTTGTGATCCATAGCTTGAAAGAGCACCGGGATCAAGAAATCCATGGACGGCCTCTCCACTTGTAGAATTTCTTTGTTGAAGCGGGCGAAGAACGAGCGGAGAGATTCATTCTTACCCTGCACCACATTGTAAAGGGTCGTAGACGCGGTGACCGGGGCCTTCAGAGAACTGAAGTGGTTGAGAAAAGCATCGGCCAACTCTTTGTAGGAGTGCGTCGATCGTGGGGGCAGTCTCTTGTACCACTCCTGTGCCATTCCCACCAAGGAAGTGACAAAAACCTTGGCCAAATAGTTGCTGGAATGCTCATAGAGGTGCATCAGATGTAGAAAATGATCCAAATGCTCAGCCGGATCGGTTGTACCGTCGTAGCGGTTGATGGAGGTGGGGATTTTGGCCATTCCCGCTTGGGCCATCAAAACTTCTTCCACGAGGGGAGAACCCCTCGCTAACGGATGGTAATCGTAGGTGCAAAAGTTCTCCTCCTGTTCTTTTCAGCGAGGGACCTACGGTTGTCGGTCCTTGGGACGAGCGTCTCTGTCACTGTCTCGTTCGTCCCTACTGTGAGAGATCTGAGACCGTGCTCGAGAGAGCTGTCCGACCATGTCCTTCAAACCCTGCAGCTGGTCTTGCACAGCCGCGAGGATGTTAGGATTCGCATCCCCTTCCCGGTCTCCTTGTCTGGCGGCACGGGAAGCCCTTCTGGAGACGTGGGAGTCCCCTTCATTCTCGTTGACCCTCTCAGTGGGTTCCCTGTTTCTGTCTACAGGGGGACGATCGTTTTCGCCCTGGCGGGGCGTCTCGTTAACTAGTGGTGGTGGTGGCGGCACCCTGGGGACGGCCTGAGCTTCCCTAATGGGGAAAGTTTGCAATCCACCCAAAGGGGCGGCGATTTGAGTGGCCTGCCCAGAGGGGAAGTACATGGAATGGAATCTTTCCCATGCCCCTTGAGCCGCCTGAACCTCACACTGGGTATAAAGAGCCCTCAACTACTGAGTAGTTAGCGGGGGTAACTCTACTCCTTCAACCTCCCTGGGAATCACCATCGGGAGTTGGATTTGGCCGGCGAGGTACGGTTGAACCGGTGGAACCATAACAGTGGGGGTAAGCGTGTATCCCGGCGGCGACATCATGTAACTCGGACCTCCTGGGTTTGCATGGGCCTGTACCCATTGAGTTTGGGGAGGCTGTGGAAGAGCAGAGTGAGGAATTCCTCCAGCGGCACCGGAAGCTGGTGGCGCCGGCGGTGCTAGTGGGGGAGCTGAAGATTCGGCATGTGTGGTCATCCCTGTGGGGGGTATCCCACCCTCAGTAACGGTAAGGGGTGGGCCTCCGCCCACAGGGACGGAGGGAACAATGGTGTTGACATCATGGGAGGTGTTATCCCCTCCTCCCGCGACGCTGGACCTTGTAGCCACCATAGCTGTAATAACTTGGGGTGTTTGCTTTTCAACTAGCAGAAGAGAAGAAAGAGGTTGAGAGCTGGTTTCCCACAGACGGTGCCAAAAATGATGGGTTTCGAAAAGGGGGAAATCAGAATCCGATCACTTTAGAATTTGTTTGAGTGGGAAAACCGCCGGAATTTCGCCGGAGAAGACTGGGTTCTACCTGCTAGGACAAACACACCGAGAAGTCAGAAGGCCAAGCTGGGGGAACCGGGGGTGATACCCAGTTTGGCTCTTCGACGCTCAAGTCAGCCGATAATCGGAAAGAGGAAATGTAAGCTAAACAGGAGTTGTAGCAATGAGGATCACTTACAGAGAGAGAGGTGACTCTGTTTATTTATAGTTGAGGGTTGGTCAAGGACCCTTTGGTCATTTGCCCCATGTGGTCCTGACCGAATGTTGCCCTAACACGTGGCGCTGTGAGAGAGAAACCTAAGAGGAATCTTTTGTAAAAGCTGTTGAGAGTTAGTGTTGACAACAGAGGCAGGTGCGCGGGCATGTACGATGTGTCAGAGAGCCGTTTGGGAGGTTGGTAACGAGGGCTTAAGAGCGCGCTCGTGACAACCAGAAGCCTTGGAGGCCAAGATATCCGCTAGGGGATAAGGATTGGAACTTGTTGTAAGCGACTGGAGTGGGAGCCTCTCCGAGGGAATATAGCGCTCGAAGATTAGATTCATTGAGGTACTAGTCGTACCATATCAACGACGCTCGTGGAAGAGCGGTAAGAGCGATAGTGTTGATGCATGCATATCCGTAGCAGAGTTGACGTGTGTACTTGCGGGATGCCAGCGCTCGAAGGTTTGAGCGCTCGCATATGCCTAATGTAACCTCAGAGAAGCAAGTGCCATCACCTTAAGGTGTCACGTGCCAAGATGGGAACAAGCGTGTTTTGACCCCATCACATACGATACAATAATATTTAGAATTGTTTGAGCATCATAAGAGTGGTAATTTAAAATTATAAACTTTTTATTTATATATATGTGAGAGTGTCTAATAAAAAATTAAATTCCAATTGGGATCTCCTCACCATATTTAAAGTTAAAAGATTGATGTTCTAAATATTTTTATTTTAATTAATAATGTATAATTTGTATATTATATACTTTAGTATCTATTAATAATTTATAATTTGTATATTATACAATTGTTAAATATATAAATAAGTTGAAGGACCTACGGATTAACGTTATTAAAAGCTAAATTTGAGGTTGAACAAGATCAAACCATCAAAAGGGCGATCTTCTCGTTACGTAATTGATACTTTCACTATTAATTAACTTATATAATTGATAACTTAGTTTTTCTTAATTAGAAATAATCGTTTATTAAAAAAACTTAAATTTTAATACGAAGATGACTTAAAACTATAATATATGTGTTGGTTTATTAAAAGATATTTGAATCGAGGTTTCTAATTAAATTTGATTGAAAAATTCCAACGGAAAACCGACAGAAACCCAACGGAATTTTTATTTAATTGAAATTCCAACGGAAAACCGACGGGGAAAATCCCGTTGTTTTTTTTTTAATTGAGGAACAAAAAAAATCGACGGGACTTTCCCGTCAGTTTTCCGTTGGAATTTCAATGAAATAAAAATTCCAACAGAAAACCAATGGGAAAATCCCGTCGGTTTTTTTTAATTGAGGAATAAAAAAATCGACAGGTTATTCCCGTCGGTTTTCCGTTGCAATTTTTATTTAATTGAAATTCCAACGGAAAATCAACGGGAAAATCCCGTCGGTTTTTTTGGCGCAATTTTTTTTTAAATTCCACCAAATTTCCATTGGAATTCTGTCGGTTTTCCGTCAGAAATTCCAACGGGATACAAGTGCTACGTGACTTAATTGCTTTCAATTGTAACATGAATATTGTGATGCCCCGCATTTTCGTAAATTAGGTATATGATACGTGAGAGTTTAATTTCTTATTTTCACCACTCATAATCCGTATCCCTAATTATTTAACGAAACTTAATTTGGTGGATTATCTGCTAAAGTGAAAATGTTTGCATAATTCGGAAAAATAAATAAATAAATAAAGACTAATCGCACTTAAGTGATTCCACCCACAAAATTGGAGGTAAGAATTGCTTCAATAATAATTTAGAAGGGTTCAAATGCAATTGAGATAAGCCTTTTGCTGATTCTTTCCCCTTGGATTACACGTGTCCCCCTTTTTATTTTTAAATGAATTCCCCAACAAGCCTTGCATTTTGATCAGACAAAGGAGAACAAAAAAATTCCATTTTTCTCATCTTCGTTCTTGGCCATCTTTCACTACCTCTGGAGACTTATCCTTTCCTTTTCTTGAACCCTCTTGGCCGACTACTGCACAAGAAGGAAGGTGAAGATTCTTCTTCAACCATCATCATTTTGTCTCGCTTTTCCAACTTAGAGGTAGTAGGCAAAATTGTTTCTATGGATTTCTCATGAGGTGAAGTTATATATGTATATTTATTATTGTATGTATGCATAGTTGAGTAGAAGTTAGAGTTCTTGCTCCTTCATGTTAACCTTGAAATCCATGCTTTTATAACATTAAGTGCAGAATATAACCAAGATGAGTAGGATTGGTTGGAATTTATCAAGCGTCCTTACGTGATTTTAGATGGATGATTTAGCCATGAAACGTACTCAAGGTGGCTTTAATAAATAGAACTTAATCTCATTCTTGGATATATATATGAGTATATAATCTACGTGGGGGTTGGGAAGTTGTTTTAACATGGTTTTGTTGGAAGAAAATAGAGGAAAAGCTATGACTGCTCAACTGCCGCCATAAAGCCCTGCTACTGCAGTGAGTTTAAAACGAAATTCTGAACTCGTACGTCCTCGTTTTACAATACTGTTTTAACTGAGTATTCCTTACATATTCAAGTTTCTCTCCGTAAAAATTCGTGTTTATCCGAGTCCGTTTGATACCTCGAAAAAAAATTCCCGAAAGACACTGCTGTCACCTTTTTGCCCTGTTTTGGAATCTGAAAGTTTAGACTGATCAAAAGGACTAAACCTTTGAATTTTGCAAAACTGTTTTAACTGGATAATCCTGGCATATTAAGGTTTATGTCTGTACAATTTTATGTTAATCCAAGTTCATTTGATACCCCGAAAAAAAATACGAAACGCCCTGTTGTCCCCTGTTTCTCGATCTGGATTAGCAGCTTGAGCAGAGGTAGTAAACCTTCGAATTTTTCAAAACTGTTTTACAGGGGTGCTCTTATATGTGTCTGGAGTGTGGCTACAAAAATTCAGAATTTTTCGACCTCGTTTGATATGGTAAACATAATTTTCTTTAAAACGTGTTGCTGCAGGCAAATTTCGGTTTCATGTCAAATTTGTATTGAAATCTGTAATTTTACAGAAACATACAGGGAGTAAGACCTATACCATTTGATAGATCTGTATGTCTAGTTTACTAGGAATTTTTCTACGAGGTGTACGTGATAGATCTGTAAAATACTTCCTGAGCAATAAGTTATGACGATTCTTCTATGAGGTGTACGTGCTGAAAGTTTCTGCACAAGCATTTTATAAGTGATGAACTTTGATTTTAGTTTGCTTTGTGGTTGTTATGAATTAAATTCGAATTCTCATACCAATATAATTTAATAAATCTCATTTTCTTACCTTATGTGTTAAATGTGAATCATGCAAACATGTTAGCATTCATGTTTCATCTTTATTGCATTTAATCATTGTCAAACATAAGCCGAGCGTCTCTTGTGTGGTTCATTGAGTCGTGTTTCATTCTAGATTGTATCTTTGACTCAGGTGATCCACCAGCGGAGGAGTAGACGTATATAACTTCTCTCTTTTTGGCTTTTGTCCTTTCTACAAGTCCAAGGTGAGGTTTCTTTAACAATCTTTCAATACAATCAACCCCCACTGCGATGGGCGTCGAAAGCGGATATGACCTTAACCCCGAGTAATGTTGTTTTATCATCCCACATGCGACCATATTATATATCTTATACATATGGATATGTGTAAGGGTTATTGATTGTTATATCCAATTAAAATTGTTTCCATAAAGTGATAAATGTATTTATGGGATAGTTACCCAAATGTTTTCACGCGTGAGTCAAGTGCAAAGTGTTTTACTTAAAGTGTAACAAATGAAATGTTTTAACGAGACAAATGGAATTGATGTTCTCTATGAGGACGCTCATGGGGTAAGTGTTATTGTGGGCCCTGGGATTGTGTATGAGGTGAACCGGGGAAACAAGGGCCGACGGGAATCCAATTACATGATCCCCATAGTGACACGGGATCCTAGAACACCACTGGAGGTAGTGGGACTATAGGGTTCTATGCCGTGGCGGGTTTATCCCCCCGAAGAGGGCGTTGGGAGTCATGCACCCACGCCTTAATGTAGTGAGGTAGTGGATGGTTAGAGAAATGTATACCTCTCTTCCATCATGAGTGGGCGTGAAGGTTGGATTGTTTTATTATTATTATGATTTAAAATTGTATTTGAGTGGGAGTAAAGGTTGAGGAATGGCTCGTATCTCGCCGAGCAATTTAAATGGTTTTAGTGTTCGTGAGTTATGGTTATTGTTATGGAGTGAGCTTATACCCCCTTATATTACTATCTTTCACCTCACCAGTCTTGGACTGATTCCTCCTTTGGGCGTTGACTGCATGTACAAGTGTTGAGCCAGGCGGAATAAACGTGAAGTCGTGGTCTTTCAGTTTAGAGTCTAGCTCATTTCATCTATTCGACTTGTATATGCATACATTGGCATACTTATATATACTTGGTGAATCATTTTGGTCATGATGGTGCTTGTATATATATATATAGACAGTATCTGATAGCGCTAGTCCTTGGTGGGACTTAGGATTACATGATGACTGTGTTCAGGATATTTTGGATACTTGTGGCTAGTGCGGCCTTTATGTTAGTTGACTAGTTTATGTTGATCCTTTAATCGCTTCCGCATGTGTATCTGTTTCGTGCACTTTGAGTTTTGGTTGTCATAGGTTCTGTAACACCCCAAACGGAGGATGCCACATCCCCCGCACTAAGATCCAGACCCGATCACGAAATGGAAAGTCCATGCCCGAATCCGAATCATAGCGAACGGGAGACCAACTCACCGATGGGGCTAGGCGGATCTAACTCGACAAACTCAGAGTGCAGAAGCAATTAAAACAAACAACAATAGATAGCGGAAGCATTTAAAACAAAACATGCAAAGCAGGTGACGGGTTCAACTAGCATAGATACCTAGTCCCGAATATCAACATACATAACAGGTGACGGGTTCAACTAGCATAGATACCTAGTCCCGAATCTCAAATCATCGCAACGTAATAAACCAATATAAGTATCAGCAGATTGACTAATTACATCCAAATGCTAGCATACTACCCCACACGGGTTTAAGTCTAAGTAGAGCATAAAACATAATCTCCAAAAGCGAAATAAGAATACATAACATAAATAGAGTATGTGACAATGCATCTTAACACCAACTAAACCGACAAGTGTGACCCAGAAGACTCACATCCGCCTAGCTCAAGCCAAAAGAAAACCTGCAACTAAAAGGTAAAATGAGGTGTCAGTCAACTGACTGAGTGAGGGGGCTAACGCACACCCACTGTATATATATAGAGCATAGCACATATCAGAAGGGTGGACTCATGAACCGGAGATAGGTGTTGCATACCAAAGACATTTCCAAAAGTACCCAAAAGATAGTTATAAGTATAAGCTTTAGAAAACATTTCAGAAACTCTATCTCGATTCATGATTCCCAGACAGAACAGAACACATGCTCGGCGATTACGAGCTTCCAACCTTTACTCCTTAGAACATATCATAAAATACAAAATCAATCCAACCGTCACACCAATGATGGAGGAGATGTACCGTCCCCAAACCATCCATAATAGACATACCCTCAAGGGGTAGCGAACCCACAAGAGTCCTCCCCGGCCTTAGCCGAAGGCTCAAGATACCACACCTTCCCTACAGCACGGGTCCCGTGAAGATATCTCAAATGGAACTACGCACAGGTATATCCCCGACGGCCCTAACCGTCCCGGGGGCTCCTTACCCATAGCTCCTCGGATCCACATACATACATACATACATACAGATGCTAATATTTCATGGCCAACTCGCTACATAATCACAACACAACTGTTTTTCCAAAATAGCTTACATGTGCTTCAAAAACTGGTTTTTATATATATTCCTACGCTGCAGGGATAGCCCGCCCACGCAGGACTCACACACTTACATTCCCACGCTACAGGGATAGCCCACCTACGGAGAAGTGCAAGCATAAGATCATAAAAATATCATATTCAACACATACATAACTATTGTAAGGTATACTCGCATGCAGGGGTAGAAATCAGCATGTAAAGGCCATAGGTCGCATAACTATACAAAATCCTAAACCTCACCTCGTGAAAGTAGAGTCTGAGAGTGTGAAGGGCCAAACACTCTAAACCTCGGGCCCAACGGCACCACCAAACTCTGTGACAAGACATACAGAAGCCCAGACTTAGACTCTATATGAACCAAACAAGACGCATGGCGTTGCTCAACATGATCATGGTTATGCATAAGTGTTCATGTTGTGCTTGGATAAGGTGTCGTGGCCAATCAAGGTATATCAATGCTCAACAAGATCATATTTACAAGCAACCATCATGCAATTCCATATCCAAAGATGCAAGATCAATTTAGGAAGTCAATGTATTCACAAAATGCATATTAAATCATCCAATGTCACAGGATTCAATTATAATATTAGAATTAAGCATCAAGTTCATGTCGAGTTATAAAGTGCATAAGTAAGAGCAACTTGATCATATAAACATACAAAGTCGTTGTACGTAGATGGCATGCTTGATACAAATAAAGAGTGCATTTAATTCACTTAAGATCATACTTTACAACTTCACAACATGTTTGGTACACAAGTTCAAGTCACATTCATAGTTTCATAAATATTACACTTACATCCCCTAAGTCATTTATAAAAGTTTAGAATTATTACACATATATCCCTTAGTTGATTACTAAGCATAATTGTTCGTTTAAGGTGTTTATACAATTATTCAATTAGGAATTAATTACTTACAAGCACGACAATTATCAATTTATCATAATTCATAATTTACAATTTTCAAGTAGTAAGAGTAAATCAAGATATTACAATTCTAACTCCTATCATGCATAAAGTCTCAAGTTGTTCAAGCATCTTTCATGTATCTCAATTTAATATTGAAATCACAATTTACAACAAACATAACATTGAGAACGTCTCAAATCCATATAGAGAAATCACAACATGTTCGTTCTTCTAAAATATCATTCAAGTTCATTTAGTCACATAAAAGATTAGTTTCTAAATATTACACTAACACCCCTTCATATCTAAACACATAGCATAAATTCATCAAATCGGATTCAAATTGTAAATCGAAACATTCATGCATATCACAATCCATTCAATACATGTTTTCATATACGATTGGAATATATCTCGATCAACAAACCAACAATAACCAATTTATTTTCACTTAAAACAATTAATTCAAATAATCACAATTACGCAAAATAATTCGTAATAAATAGATCGAGTGTCCGATTAACAAATGGAAAGTGACGTTGAACTCACCACAACAAGACGAATATTCTGACCAGACGCCGCCGGAACGCCACCATGTAGCTGTCGGAATTTGGCCGGGCCGCCGCCGAAGGTCGCCGAAAAAATCTCGAAAAATCATTCCTGAATGAAGTCTTCATGCCCGTTCCGAATCCTCGATCAATTTCTGGAAATTCCAAGCCGATTGTCCTAGATCTGAAATCTAAGAACACGAAAACCCTAAATCTTCAAACTCAAATTACTTCCAAACCGGTGAACCAAAATACGATCCGAAAGAGGCGTTGTCTTACCCATGATGAGCTCTTCGAAACCCCTAAGGTAGCTTTCCAGAAAAATCCTCGGAGCTAGTGCCGCCATTGCACCGCCACTTTGCCGCCGCTGATCCGCCGCCAAACCACCGAATCTAGAGTCGCCTGATCACAAGTCACTAGTTCTCGTCATTCCGAACAACTTTCGTGAAGAGCACGAGACCAAAAGATGGCCGAAAAAGGCCCCCGTTGGCCGCCGAAGTTTCTGCCGCCGCAACTACAGTAATTCGCGCCGCCGTCGCGAGCTTTGAGCGGCGCGTGCGGCGCCATTGCTGCTCCGATGGTCGCGCCGCCGACGTTAAACGAAGCATCGGGATGTCCTCTTGCTGGGTCTTCAGCGCGTGTACCAAGGAAGTGGCCGGAAAATGCCGCGAAACACCGGCGAAGTGGCGGCAGTCTGACAGCTCCGCCTCTGCTACTGAAATCAGGCCATAACTCTGCCACCGTTCGTTGTTAGGCCGTGACATTGGTACTCTTACGTCGGTCTCGTCGAGATAATCGAAATGGACTATTCGTTTGTTGAATTCCGTCGAGAAACGATCGAGTTATGGGCTCGTAACCGAAGCCGCTCATAGTGACCCGCGGGAAAGAGAGAGTGGGAGAGGAAAGAGAGAGAGAGAAAAGGGATTGGGAGAAATGTGTCTTGTGCATAAGCTATATACAACCGGGTATCCTTATCGCGTAACAAAGAGAAATATCGCGTACAAATAATCGTCAATAAAATTGGTAAAGTTACGACTAAACATTCAAGCTCCGCATAAATTTTACAAATTAAAATGAAATAGAGATTTACCAATTAGAGTTTAATTCAATTTAATTTTAGAAACCTTTCGTACAATTTAACGACACTCGTAAACACATAATTGACAATTAATCTCAAGGAATTCAAGTAAACCGAAATTAAACAAGTTAAGTAACATGATGAATTTAAAAGCAACTTGACAATTATTTCATGGAATAAATTTAAATTAAATCAAATTAGACAGTTAGGGTTAAATATGCGCGTAATTAATCAAGTTGACAATTAATCTTGGAATAATTCAATGATCACATATTAAATTGGATTCACATTAAATCACATAATTCAAGAACTCTTAAATTAAACACACACAAGTGAAGAGACTTACTTGTTAATATCGTCAGGACGCCCTTCGAGAATACGGGGCGTCACAGGTTCCGCCTAGCCAGGGAGTGAGTGTGTCTCCCGTTCGCCGTGAGTTTGGCACGTGTACGGATTTTCCTATTTCGTATGCGGGTTGAGCCTCGGTGCGGGGGATGTGGCGTCACTTAACTCAAGGCGCTACAAATATGATCATGACATGTCATATTGTCTTATGTATCGTTCCATGCATGTCGTGCGTCATATTTGGTATCATTATTGAGTCTTCTCTCACGAGTACACATTATTTCCTTTCTTGTCCAGTTCTTCTCCAGGGCAGAGATCATTGATCGAGTAAACACTACTTTTCACGTTTGTCTTGTTCCGTCGATCGTCAAGTGAGGGTGTTTTGTTCTAGTTACGTATAAAACCCTAAAACCTGCATGAATGGATTTTGGACTAAAACCATATTTTTACTTATATTGTTTCCACGGCTGTTATCGAGTAAACATTTGTTAAACTGAACCTATTGTTATTGTTATTTACTGACCCTTACTATTTTGGCGAGATATTGTACTGCACATTGATTGTGGGCCCTAGGACTTATGTATTGAGCGAACCGGGGAGGTATCGGGCCGATGGTGAACTCTTGCACAGTCCCACATTGTTAGGATGACCCCTGAATCCATTGGTGGAGGAAGGAACTCCGGGCATAGGAGTCATGTTCCTGATACTCAATGAGACTGGATGGCGCGGGCTAGCTACCCGAACCATCACCCGGAGGGAGAACGATGGAACTGATGGTGCACCGTTACTGAACTGATTATATTATACTGATTGAAACCTAATGATTGCATGATCGCCTCTTTTAAATTGAAACCTAATTATTGTACACGGTCGAAGTTTGGTTGGAGATTGTGCACGCTCACTCGCCGAGCCACTGATAGCCTGTAATTGTAACTAGTTATATAAATTGATAGTTGTAAAGTCAGAGCTTAGAGTAACTGATTTCTTGCCCTTCACGGGAACTACTTACCTAAAACTTCGTCCGGATTTACAGCTTGCGTGTGCATGTTTCTATATATACATATACCTCCTACTTACTCAGTCTTCTAGAGACTGACCCCTCTTTCCCTTTTCCTTCAGGTTCTTTACAGGTGGTTACAAGGCGGAATTAAGTTGTCGGTCCTTGTCCGAGTCTTACACTTATACACCCACTGCATATTGTACTTAGTTATTGTATTGATTTATTTATTGGGCCGGTGTGCCATTTATTGAATTGAATTGAACTCGGGACAGGTTTCTAGGGCGTTAGTTGAACCCGTTTTATATTATTGCCTTTTATTGATTCGGGACAGGTTAGGACAGGTGTTTTGCTTAGTGGAACACTTATTTACTTTCCCGTTGACGTTACATTTATTGACTTGATATTGAATAAATAATTATTTTGCTTCCGCACCTTTGTTATTGTTGAATTGTTCCAGGGTTAGATTCTGCCTAGTTAGGATAGTCTTTTCACTGTTTTTCGTTCACTGTGAGTTTGGTTCATGTATGGATTAGACCATCTCATATGTGGATCGAACTCATAGTGGGGGGGGGGGGGGGGGGGGGGGGGGGGGATGTGGTGCTCTCATCGCGGATGCTACATGCACGATCTATATCAAATTAAATACCTCACTTCCCCATTTCAGAAAGAAAAAAGAAAAAGAAAAATGTGACATTTGCTTCCCATTGGGGCACCGAATATTATAAAACTGTTCAACAAATAGATCAAATAATCTGATACATATTAAGGGAAATAATTTTGAGAATATGTATTATTACCCTATTAAACTAACCAATTTTAACTATTTAGTATAGGTAATTAATTGTTCGAATCTAATTAGGGATAGTTGGTAACCACCAACGATCCATTTAAAAATAAAAATAAAAATAAAAATTAACTATTTCATTTTCTTGAATATTGTCTATACCATCATACCATTACTTTTATCTAAATGAGTTTACTTCATATCTTAAAAATATAGCATATAAATCCTCCTTCCACTGCAATTTATACCTGAATTCCCCTTTTGTGTAATAAACTAAAGTTATTTATTCATATTCCTTGTCCTAAATAGGATAAATGGAATAAGCTTTACTAGTTAAAGTCTCATAAGAGTAGAATTTTCTCCTACTTACCGGGCACTCCTCTTTATATTTGTTTGAGTTGTTTATAAGTTATGCCAGAGTCGGACCATATATAGAAAATGCATGATTATTAATCAAAATTTAAAAGCAATAGCGAAATTAGTTCTTGATTTTTATTTCATGTCCTCACGAGATAACTATGTGTGGGAACTAAGGAATACATGACCATTATGCCGCATAGTATTTATGCAAGAAATAAAGGATTTATTGAAGTGAAAAAAGTTGTTTAAGTGCACTGTTACATGACTAGTATGCTGCATAGTATTTATGCAAGAAATAAAGGATTTTTTGAAGTGAAAAAAGTTGTTTAAGGGTACTGTTACATAGAGAGAGAGAGAGGGGGGGGGGGGGGGGGGGGGGGGAAGTACTGTTACATGACTGGTATGCTGCATATATAGTATTTATGCTAGAAGTAAAAGGATTTATTGAAGTGGATCCCAAAACTGTAAAAAATTTAGAGTTAGCATAATTTTAATTTTAAATTAGGGGAAAAAAATTTTATCATCTAAACTTTGTCACTTTTTGCAATTTACCATCCCACAAACTTTCGCTGCAAACCGTCATCCAAAGTTTGCATTCGGCTATCCAAACTTTTTTTCCGGTGATTTTAATGAAAATGCAATTAACGTGTATATTTTATAAACAAGCCACGTGTCATGTTTTTAACCAAAACCACCAAAAAAGAGTTTAGATAACGGTTTATTATAAATGTAAACTTTGAATGACTGTTTACAACAAAAGTTTGTTAAGAAGTTAAATTGCAAAAAGACGCAAAGTTCGAATAGGAAAAAATCTTTTTTCTTTTAAATTATAATAAAAATCTATCAAATTATTGTCCAAAAACTTAATTAGAAAACAAAGAAGAGTAAACTCTATCACAAAAAACAGCTAGCTGAGATTGTATTTCAATTTTCAGTTTTTCACCTTAAAAATAACCCTTATTAGCCCACTTTTTGGGAAGAACATTATCATTTTGCATATAATATTTTATAAAAGCACTTCTGAAAATAAGTCTGGAACTAAACCTTAGTAGTTAGTACCTCAGGGCTCAGTTATATTCAAGTGTGGCAACATTGAATTACAACTTCACTTGTTTGATAAATCTCAGAATATTCACGAACTACCCATCATATCGCTCGATTTCTTTCCTTTATGATGGAAATAGAATTCCATAGTGTAGGAAGATATAATCATAGATCGCATTCCAGATGCAAGGAAAATAATTGTATTGTAGGCTTGTAGCGCCCATGTTACGATGTATATCACCAACACATTGTTGAACACTTGAACTTGGGTAGTTAGACCGTAAGCTCATGTAGGTATAAATGTATCAAGTCTTCTGGTAGATCCACCAGAGAGTCCTATATCTTTATGCTTTTTTTATCTCGTCTCCTACTCCAGTAAAAAACTGAATTAAGAAAATGTCATCTAATAAATCAATCTGCTGCTGTTGGATTGCATTTTTATTTTTTAGCATATATAAATGTCTTCCGAAGCAAACTAAAAGGATTTATAGATAACGGTTTATTATAAATGTAAACTTTGAATGACTGTTTACAACAAAAGTTTGTTAAGAAGTTAAATTGCAAAAAGACGCAAAGTTCGAATAGGAAAAAATCTTTTTTCTTTTAAATTATAATAAAAATCTATCAAATTATTGTCCAAAAACTTAATTAGAAAACAAAGAAGAGTAAACTCTATCACAAAAAACAGCTAGCTGAGATTGTATTTCAATTTTCAGTTTTTCACCTTAAAAATAACCCTTATTAGCCCACTTTTTGGGAAGAACATTATCATTTTGCATATAATATTTTATAAAAGCACTTCTGAAAATAAGTCTGGAACTAAACCTTAGTAGTTAGTACCTCAGGGCTCAGTTATATTCAAGTGTGGCAACATTGAATTACAACTTCACTTGTTTGATAAATCTCAGAATATTCACGAACTACCCATCATATCGCTCGATTTCTTTCCTTTATGATGGAAATAGAATTCCATAGTGTAGGAAGATATAATCATAGATCGCATTCCAGATGCAAGGAAAATAATTGTATTGTAGGCTTGTAGCGCCCATGTTACGATGTATATCACCAACACATTGTTGAACACTTGAACTTGGGTAGTTAGACCGTAAGCTCATGTAGGTATAATTGTATCAAGTCTTCTGGTAGATCCACCAGAGAGTCCTATATCTTTATGCTTTTTTTATCTCGTCTCCTACTCCAGTAAAAAACTGAATTAAGAAAATGTCATCTAATAAATCAATCTGCTGCTGTTGGATTGCATTTTTATTTTTTAGCATATATAAATGTCTTCCGAAGCAAACTAAAAATTAATTAATGTTAAAAGGTTGAAAGCTCCATGCACCACCTTTTTATATAAGCATATTCATATACCTCAAGTACAGAAATTCAACTGAAGCTACAACGATCAGTCACACAAGATGTTCTTATTCCAATACTCCACATACCATATCTCAATTACAGCAAAATGCTTCGTTAATTTGGTTTCCACCGCAAAACACGACGCCATGACACTACACCGCCACATACACATATATGTATATATACGTACACACTTATTACTGCTTCCCACATGCAGGAAAACTATCTAATCAACTTCCTCCATCTTGCTCTCCTCATTAGCACTTTCCTCCAATGCAGGCATATCAGCATCACCGCCAGCACTCTCGTCCTCATCGATACTCAAACCCAACTTCAGCATCCTATGAATCCTCGAAGCAAACACGTTCGGATCATCAAGACTGAAACCAGAAGTCAACAAAGCAGTCTCATAAAGCAGAAGCACCAAATCCTTAACGGACTTATCATTTGCATCTACCTCGGCCCTTTTCCTCAACTCCTCCATTATTCCATTATCCGGGTTTATCTCCATAGTCTTCTTACTAGACATATAAGCACTCATGCTGCTATCCCTGAGTGCTTGAGCTTTCATAATCCTCTCCATGTTGGCAGTCCAACCATATTCTCCAGTAACCAAGCAGCAAGGGGAGTCCACAATTCTATCGGAAACCACAACTTTCTCAACTCTGTCACCAAGAATGTCTTTCATTACCTTGCATAAGTTCTCAAATGATTTTTTTTTCTCTTCCCTCTTCGTTTTCTCTTCCTCTGTCTCGTCATCGAGTTTCAAGCCTTCTTTAGTTGCAGAGACTAGTTTCTTCCCATCGTATTCTTTTAACTGCCCAATGGCATATTCATCAATGGCATCAACCATGAAAAGGACTTCATATCCTCTCTTTTTTAGCCTTTCCAGAAACGGGGAGTTCTCCACTGCTTTCTTGCTCTCACCTGTAATGTAGTAAATGTCCTTCTGCCCTTCCTTGATCCTCGTGACATAGTCCTTCAAACTGGTCATTTCGTCACCGCTCTTTGTGGAATAGTATCTTAAGAGGTCAGCAAGTTTGGACCTATTCTGGCTGTCTTCATGAATACCCAATTTGATATTCTTCGAGAAAGCGTCATAGAATTTGTTGTAATCCTCTTTGTTCTCTGCTATCTCGAAGAACAACTCAATGCACTTCTTGACTAAGTTCTTCCTTATGACCTTCAGAATCTTGTTCTGCTGGAGTGTTTCACGGGAAATGTTGAGTGGCAAATCATCAGAATCCACCACACCTTTTACAAAACCCAGGTACTCGGGGATCAGTTCCTCACAGTTATCCATGATGAAGACCCTTCTCACATAGAGTTTAATGTTGTTCATTTTCTTTCTCGTGTCGAATAGATCGAATGGAGCCCTCTTTGGAACAAAGAGAATAGCCTTAAACTCTAACTGCCCCTCAACAGAGAAGTGCTTCACAGCGAGGTGTTCCTCCCAGTCATTAGTTATACTCTTGTAGAATGAAGCATACTCCTCCTTGGTAATCTCTTCGGGCTTCCGGAGCCAGATAGGTTTCTGTTTGTTAATTTGCTCCCACTCATGGGTTACTTCCTTGATCTTCTTCTTTTTCTTTTTGTCCTTCTCTTTGTCTTCATCAACTTCCTCAACATCACCCTCTTCCTTTTTCGTCTCTTCATCTTCATCGTCGCTAATCTCCTTCTCAGTGGTCTTCTCAACCAAGAGATAAATCGGGTAGCTTATAAACTCAGAATGCTTCTTAACAAGATCCTTGATTCTCCTTTCTTCCAAATACTCCAGCTGCAGTAATCCAAAGGTCAGAAAATTCTTCAGTTCCAATACTTAATCAGAGAATACAAACGAAAACCAAGTACATATATTGTTATAGTTCATAGCGTGCTCAACACTTACATACCTGGTCATCTTTGAGGAAAAGGGTAATTTTGGTTCCCCTGCCCAATGGTTCACCACTAACATCTCGAGATACAGTGAAAGAACCACCAGCTTGGGACTCCCACACATATTGTTCATCATCATTGTGCTTAGTTGTCACCACCACCTTCTCTGCCACCAGGTATGAAGAGTAAAAACCAACTCCAAACTGACCAATCATACTAACATCAGCCCCAGCCTGGAGTGCCTCCATGAATTCTTTTGTTCCGGACCTTGCAATTGTACCCAAATTGTTCACCAACTCTGCTCCCAAAACATATAAATAAATATATTAGAAACCAAAAATCACCTAGTTTACTCTCAACAAGCAAAATTGTTGACAAGATCTGAAATCCCGCAAATATGCATTTGCACCAAGGAAGCAACACGGTCAGCTATCTACATTCTGATTTTTGTGATTCATCATTTCTGCTGCAAAGTAAATTTACTCCTACTCAAAAAACTTAATGGAAACGCGTAGGAAAATTTTCAGCACATGGCTCGTAGATTCATTGTGTGGTTCTCATGATCTCATGATAAATTTTCCAATTTAGAAGAAAACTAAATTATACGTTCGAAACCTGTCACCTGAGCATCAGAGCATGTCTTCATATAACTTATCACAATTAAGCAGCTAAAATCTTGCATAACTTAGAAGACACTTATTGTCGTGCAGAAAAAGAAAACAAAAAAATCAGATCCTCCAGTAACCACTTCAACACCAAAATTAGACACAAAAATTCATAATCATATATTCCACAGTTATATTCTAAACAAACAAGGAATAAAGACACTTCAAATTCAAATTTCACAAAAAACATGCATCCATCTTGATTTCAAATCTCTACTAGTCCAGAACTAAAGATATGGAAATATGACTGAAAAAATGGTGCCAATCAATAACCTTCTGCTCATGTTCATGCACAAGCTCGAAATATTTGAATTAAATTCCAATCATACCTGATTTAGTCATGCCAGCGCCGCTGTCGATAATCGATAGTGTTTTGCTAACTTTGTCTGGAACAATCCTGATGAAGAGCTCCGGCTGCGATTCCAGCTTGCTCTTGTCGGTCAAACTCTCAAATCTAATCTTATCCAACGCCTAAACAGAAAATTCACCCAAACACACCATCAGTAAAACACAAGGAATAAAAATCATTAGCTAAACGCTAACAGGCGAGCTAAGATTGCATGTGAGAAATTCACGTATAAATTCAAGGATGATACTCACATCAGAGGAGTTGCTGATGAGCTCGCGAAGGAAAATTTCTTTATTACTGTAAAAAGTATTGATGATGAGACTGAGGAGCTGGTTGATTTCCGCCTGGAACGCGAAGGTCTCTCTTTCTCCCATCTGAACGTCCGCCATCTTTTTACGAAATCTTACCGCCGATTAATCGCTTATAGAAACAGAGGATTCTGAGTTGCAGAGAAATGAGAGCTTTAGTTAATTCTGAGAAGCAGAGTAGCGATGGGGGGAGGAGTATTTATAGAGAGATCGAGGGGTGGGGGTAGGGTTCGGGAAGAGACGAGAGTACAGATTACAGCCATTGGTTTTGGCGGGTTCTCGAGATTTCTACCATGGTCTCTACTCTCTACGTTTCAGTTTTATCTTCCTTGAAATTGCAGTTTTGCCCATGAATTGTTGGTGTATTTCTGTTTTGACCCCCTCAATTAATTTTTAATCGTATCGTGCTAACAATGAGTTCATTGTTCAACCCTCATTACATAAAAAAAAAAAAAAAGGGGTATTTGTGTCTGTGTCCGTGAAATGTGGCGTTTTTGTATGGGTAAAGACTAAAGACTAAAGAGTACAAACTATAAAGTGGCTCAATTTGATTGAATTTTGGCAAAAAATATCTGAGGTTATGAGATTTTGTACTATTTAGTATTTACTTATCGAATTAATAGGCGGTGTAACTTGTATTGTAGTTGGTTACTTGGTTTCTACTTATACAGCTTGTAGTAACTTTTGGGCCTTTGGCCTTGTTTTGTTAATTATTTAAGCTAAGTGTTTACGACCCATAAAGTATGGGCTATAAAAGCTTGCCTGGGCCAGTTACAGTAGGGGCAGGGCCGATCTTATTGCATGGCCGTAGTGGGTTCTCTGTCACATTGGTGTTGGAGTTCAAGTATCAAGTGTGCGCATTATGGGCCCAAACAATTTATGTAAGTTGCGACTTGTGAGTTATGACCGTTGCATAGTGATTGTCAGATTATCTATGAGACTGTGAACACAATAATATATATATGGTTATCACTGCGGAACAATTCTTGGTCAATTACTTGAAACATTTCAGTTTCAACCGCGTTTGCTTTTATTATATAGTATGGTTGAAATATAGCAATAAGATGATTCATATAATGAGAAAGAGACACTTGAGCCAAAACAAAGCCAAACTAATGCTTTTAGTTGTACTGAGAATGGAGTGGGCCTACGGGTTAAGGTTTGAGAAGCATTGACGGACAAAATTCATTTATTGTAGTCTTTGTAGTTGTTACTTGTTAGTTTCCTCCTGGAAATGGTACAGAGACTCAATCCATCACTCAGATAGTAACGGTGATGGAGTCCAATTTATATGTTAAACAAGAAAAGTAATTCGAATTTATTTTTTAATATCAGTGGTTAGGACGAGAAGTAATAACTCATTCTTCTAATAGGTCTTTGTTCAGGCCATACACATAAACATCTATTCTGATTTCACGTATAGAAGTTCAAATTCGTTCTAAAAACTGATGGTTGAAAAGTAACATAATTCATTCCTATAGGGCTACTGTATAAATATAGGCCTAAACTAATATCATAACTATGAGATAAATTCATTCCTATAGGGCTAAACTATAAATATTATCTCATAATTATTTTGAACTTATCCATTATTATTTCATAAATAAAATTTTATGATAATAATAACTTAATATTATCTTTATATTTATTTATAAATAAATACTTATAATAATATTATTATTATTTTTACTTATTTCTTTTACAAATAAATAAGTTTTGATATTATTTTCTCACTTATTTTTTTAATGTGGCATTACTAAGAATTTTTTTTTTTTAAATCACCTTTAATAAAAGCAGAACCACTTTTCGAATAACATTTAAAAAAATAAAAAATTATGACACTGATACTTTGTGTGAAAAGACACTTCTTATGAAGAAGGTTTTTTGGAAAACGTTTTCACTCGTTTTTAGTCAATCTGTCATCATTTAAATTTGGTCAAAGGAAAATTTGGTGAAAATGTTTTCCCCAAAGGTGTCTTTACAAAGACTTTTTTTTTTTTTTTTTTTGAAAACATCTTACCCAAAATTACATTATCCCATGAATACACACCATTTTTGCACCATAGTAGTGAAAGGTACATTACTATTAAAATTTCACCCAAAATTTCTAACCAAGTTGGGACAAAGAATTGTTACCAAAACCTTATATTTATTCTCACCAAGTAGAATAAAACAAATCACGTGAATGAAATCAAGTCATGCTACAATACCATTACATCTTGCTCTATTTGTCTTTTCACAGTGATGACCTCAAAAGCACGCAGAGAAAGTCATTTTAAGAGTTACCATTAAATTATATTATTCTCAAAAAAACTAAAGTTTGTTGTATCATACAATAATAAAAATAAGCACTCTGAAATGAAATAAAAACAAGGGTAAATTAGATCAAAACCGGATATGCTTAAGTATATTTATTTAGAAACTTTTATGTTCAAAAATTATATTTTCTTCTCTAATAATTGCTAATGAATTACAATTTACAATTGCTCCATTATCATGAATAAAACCTTTGTTTTTTATTATCATAATTTTGTGGGAAAAGATTTTTTACTATGGGAACTTTGCCTCTTTTTGTAATTTATCTTCCCAATAAACTTTCACCGCAAACCAACATCTAGCTAATATTTGTATTTGTAACGTACCGTCATCTAAACTTTTTTTTTTTTGTGATTTTGATGGAAATACAATTGACGTGTATGTTTGTGTCATGTTTTCAGGCCAAAACCACCAAAAAAAAATGTTTAGATGGCGGTATGTTACAAATATAAAGATTGGATGGCGGTTTGTAACGAAATTTTGTTGCGATGATAAATTGCAAAAATGCGCAAAGTTCGGATGACAAAAAATATTTTTTCCTAATTTTATTGGTGGAATTTTTTTAATTATTTTAATATGTAAAGATAAAATTTGAAATAGCAATAATTCCATATTAATCAATTTAAAACTTCTCAAATTAACCTATATATAACAATCGATAGGGTAACTTGTCAAATAAGTATGAGATCCTTTAAAATTTTAATAGTAGTTGTTTACACAAATTTTCGTTGGAATGTGTAATAAATGAGTGTAAAATACAAGAAAATAGCGAAACAAATAATTTAATGATTTAATTTAAAAGAAGCGGTACAATCTCTGTAAATCCTCTGATTCTTCTCTACGGATTGATTCGAGTGCTTGATACTTGATCTCGAATCGAATGCACAACTTGGTTGAATTTGCAGAGTTTGGCCAGAAGTGTTGGCTCGTTGTATGAGCCAACTTCGAGTTTTGCAAGTGACAATAACTCGAATATTTGAGAACTTCGAGTTTTGTAAGTGACAATAACTCGAATATTTGAGAGCTTGACTGTCTTTTGCTCTTGAGAGTTTAGTGACTTATGGTTTTTTCTTGTGATTTTTGATTTGTTGTATCAACTTAACCTAGGAGCCTTTATTTATAGGCTTTTGGTCGTTATCTTGGATTTCATGGTTTTGGACAGACCACACAATAAATAAGTGGATTTTATTTTATTTAATGGATCATTATTTAATCCATTGAATTAATTCGAGGATAAGAATACAAGTTCATAATTTTTATCCGGAATTAAATATTTAAGCCGAAATTTATTATGGACTCGTGACCAAAATAAATAACTAACAGGCGATTTACTTGGATTACAAATTAATAATTTATCTTAGAATTTTTGGTATGAACAGTAATGTCTTTTTTTTTTTGCTCTTTTATGTCATAATAGTAGGGTCTATGCATATTCCACAAGTAGATAGTTACCAGATTTTTTGAGAAATTTATGGTACTATATTGTTTAATCATTCAAATTTCATTTGTTTACGAAAAATAACACCTTTATTGCAGCAATGACCACTTACCAAAGTCAATAAATTAATTGTTTCTCCCAATCGGCCAATCCCCATTTGCACCTGCGGAGACCGGAGTGTCGACTGGGGTCTGGGGAGTTGAAACTTCAAAGCTGCGTCCAATTTCAATTCAAACTTCCGACTTCCAAGAAAAAATCTCAAATCCAATAAATCTCAAGCACCCTGCAAAACCCACCCCAACCCACACCCCAATCCGGCAACCGTGCTACCCATTTGCTCCGCCCGTCAGAACCACCACTACTTCCACCGCCGCCGCCGTCCAAGAGCTTTCCTCCAGCAATTCTCCAGAACCCATTTATTTATTTCTCGCAATGGCTCCAAAAAACAGTTCGGGTTCGGATTCAAGCAAATCCAACATGACCGGAGTGCTGACACATGGCTGTGAATACGTGCGGTACAATCTGTACGGTAACTTATTTGAGGTTCCCAGTAAATATGTCCCTCCACTTCGGCCTCTTGGTCGTGGCGCCTATGGTCTTGTCTGGTTAGTACAATCTTATAAACATGAAAAATCATTGCTTTTTTCAGTATCTGAACTGTTTGATATATGTTGGTTTTTGTGGTAATTTGCAAGTTTTTGTAGGCATCGTGAGATGGCTATTTAGCACCTGAATTTTGATGTTTTGGAGGTTGCAAAATCTTGACTTGAGATTCATTATTTATCAGTTTCTTTTTTTTTTTTTTTTTTTGATGTAGTGCTGCTATTAATAAAGAGACTAAAGAGGAGATTGCCATCAAGAAGATTGGCAACGCATTTGATAATAAAATAGATGCAAAAAGGACTTTGAGGGAGATTAAGCTTCTACGCCATTTGGATCATGAGAATGTACAGTACAGATTAAAATCTTCAAGAATTTCTTGTTTAGCCCTTTTCATTTTAGTTTAATAATTTAGTTGATTTTTTTTGCGTTTTCGTGGTCGAATGCATTTTCCGCAGGTTATTGCTATCAAGGACATTATAAAGCCCCCGAAAAGGGAGGCTTTTAATGATGTTTACATTGTATATGAATTGATGGATACGGATTTGCATCAGATAATCCGGTCGGATCAGTCATTGACCGATGATCATTGTCAGGTCTGAAAGAATGAGTAAAAAGATTCTGAGATTCAGTAAAAGTAAGTCTTTGGATATGTTAAATAATGGCATTGTATTTGATGTTGCTATTTTCAGTATTTTCTGTATCAGCTATTGAGAGGATTGAGATACGTTCACTCAGCAAATGTGTTGCATCGTGACCTTAAGCCCAGCAATTTGTTTATGAATGCAAACTGTGATCTAAAGATAGGAGATTTTGGGTTGGCAAGAACAGCATCTGAAACAGATTTTATGACTGAATATGTCGTCACGCGTTGGTATAGAGCACCTGAATTGCTCCTTAATTGCTCAGAGTATACTGCTGCGATCGATGTGTGGTCTGTTGGTTGCATTCTTGCTGAAATTGTGACACGAGAACCTCTGTTCCCTGGCAGAGATTATGTTCATCAGCTCAGGCTCATTACTGAGGTATTGCTTTTTGGCAAGAATTGTCAAATCCTTTTGTCTTAGGGGTGCGGGGAAATAAAAAAAAATATCATCCGAATTATTTGCTTTGCATTTTGCCCCCTTATGTTTTAATTTTCATCAGTTGTCTGCTGAAGTTTTGGATTTGGTGCTGTTTAACATGACTTCGTTTTCTGGCCAAAAAGTGTTGTTACCTGAGATGGTTTTGAAATGTTGATACTTTTTTGCTGAAAAATAAAGTCAGATGGTAAACTGCATTAAACTGAAAGCTTTAGAGCGTTCTCGGTAAAACTTGCAAATTGTAGAGAAGGGTATATGCCATATGAATTATTCCAACTAATTATTGGAGAAATGTTTCTCGGGTGAATTACAGCCGGAACTGTAAAATCTTGGCCTGATTACAGAACCCATCTTGTATTCAAACATTAAGGAGAGAGTAATTTCTAACATAGGAGGAGGGGGGTGGCCATAATTACACTAAACCTAAATGGTTTAGATGTAATCCCCCCAATTTTTTTTATAAATTTGCTTTGGTTTGTACTATGTAACATGTCGTTCCTGTTCTTCTGCTCCAAAGCTATTAGGCACACCTGATGAAGCGAGTCTTAGATTTGTTCCAAGTGATAATGCGCGAAGATACATAAAACAGCTTCCCCTGTTTCCAAAACAAAATTTCGCTGCAAGATTTCCTAACATATCTCCTCTGGCACTCGATTTACTTGGAAAGATGCTCGTGTTTGATCCCAGCCAACGAATAACCGGTATAACAATCAAATTTTCATTTATTTTCCCAGTTAGATTTATTTTTATTTCGTTGTGCTAACATCAAATTTATGTATTATGACAGTTGATGATGCTCTGTGCCATCCATACTTATCCTCTCTCCACGATATAAACGACGAGCCAATTTGCTGCTCGCCTTTCAGTTTTGATTTCGAGAACCCATCAATAACCGAAGAACATATCAAGGACTTAATTTGGAGGGAATCACTCGTCTACAATCCGGACCATTAGCCGTTTGTATTCTACACACGTTTCATAGTTTATTATGTAAAAATAGTTACAAATGTTTTAACGAATACTTCCTTCTGTAAGAACACGTCTGGGTTTGCAGCTCCTCTATAGGTAAACTCTGTGTTGGAAAATCACATCCCTGAACATACTCTGGCCCCTGATCTGCTAGCGCAGCACAGGGCTGAGGAACGACGCCACTTGAAATCCCTTCAATGTCAGTACAATTCCAAGGCAGTTTCTTCGATTTCTTAGCCATCTGAATGGTCACATTTGATATGCATATCCCGCTAAACTGTGCTCCTGGTATTCCTTCCAACATGCCCGCCATTGTGACGTTCTCAGCTACCATGTCGCGATAATTGATGTTCTTAATCAGGGGGAGTGCGTTAGGGTCATAGTTGTTATCTGCATGGGAACCGTAATTTCCCGTCATCCAAAACGCCCATTTCATGGTTTTCATCGTCATGCCTCTAACATATATGTCCTTAACATATCCTCCTCTACCCACTGCTGTCTTGATTCTAATACCGGACTCTGAGTTGATTGCGAGGATGTCTTCGGCTCTGACGTCCTCGATTCCTCCGGACATCTCGCTCCCTAATGCAATGACGGCACTCTTAGGGGAAATGCAAGTGAGTCTCCTGATGATGAGCTGCTTTGTTGGCATCGCAAACGCTATTCCGTACTCGTCCCAACCGCTCTTCACGGCTATGCAGTCGTCTCCGGATACGATGTAGCAGTCCTCGATTCGCGTATTTATGCATGAGTCTGAGAAATTACATCCAAAAAACAAAAGAAGTTATAAGTAAAAATTTGAAGAAAACATCTAATTGTCTGTATGGAATTTCTGAACTGCATCAGTTACCTGGATTTATGCCATCAGTATTTGGTTCAGTAACAGGAGCAAGGATTGTGAGGCTTTGCACAATAACATTGCTGCATTTTCACAAGACAAGTCAAAATAAAATTTGCTGCATTTTCACAAGACAAGTCAAAATAAAATTGTCTGCATTGATGAACACACTACTACAGAAAAATGAGTAATTACATCTAGACCCCTACAGAATGGTGTATTTACACCTCAACAGCCGACCGCATCCGGTGTACGTTAACAAAGCTTAGGGGGTATTAATGTAATTTCATTAAACCAGAGGGGCCCCAGATGTAATTTACCTAAATAAGAAAGCAATGTAGAGAATCCAGCCAGGGAAAAGTAAAACCATGGTTACCTGCTGTACACAGGATGAACATGCCATGATGGTGAGTTAACCAGGGTTAAGTTTGATATCTGCACATTCTCAGAGTACATAATCTCAATCAGATAAGGTCTAGTATACTGCAATTCTCCCTTGTGAAATTTGCTCCACCAGGTTTCACCCTGACCATCAATAGTTCCATTATCCCCTGGAAAACCAGATCAATGTAAATTCCTGGAGCACATAATCTCATCACTGTGATCACTCTTTATACCCTTCTTCTTACCTGTTATAACTACATCAGTTAGATTTGTACCAAATATGAGACTGATGTATCTTCCACCCTCGGTGTCCCTTCCTCGGCCGTACGACGGCAGGGGCTCTATTACAGTCCATTCACTTTCATCCTATGTTATCAGTTCACATGACACAATGTGCAAATAACCGTAAAGTTACATACTAAAACCGCAACACGACAAGTTAAAGAACTGGAAAACCATAAAAGAACGTAAGCTATCAAACAAAACTCGGAATCTTGCCGATTAAAAAATGAATTTGACTCATCCCCGTACCTGAGAAGCCAGAAGAACAGCATCCTTATGGAGATAGAGAGTGAAATGACTGGTGAGATTGAAGCTTCCCGTCAGCCATTTCCCGGGAGGAACAAAGAGCATGGATCCACCGTCGGATCCAAACTGGCTGAGATGATCGATGGCCGCCTGAAAAGCTCTGGTATTCGAGGTAGTTCCATCTCCCACCCCGCCAAAGTCAGTCAACGAGGCACTATGGCCCCTGCAGCTCATCGCAGAGTACTCAAAACAATCCGAATAGTGAAAATGCCGGCAACACACCGGTTTCAATCTCAGCGAAATCGCGGCAGCAAGGAGAAAGACCGTGAGGATCAATCTTGAAAACTCCATGGAAAAAGATTGAACTGTTGGGTTTTGGGTGTAGCATCAGGCAAGAAAGTCCGTGCATTTATAGTGGTTGAGTCAGATGTTAGGCATGTGGAAGAGTGTACACTTTGGTTTGGTCATTTGCTTGTGACAGATTTTGTGGATGGAATGAAAAGGAAAGAAAAGGGATTAAACTATTTCGAGGAAACGGTTACATGCCTTTGACGTTTTGTAACTTCCATGATTCCGAGGACTGCTTTTGTCATTTTTGTATTTTGTAGCTCGGGAGTTGTGTTGTGTGTCACGGGAAAGCTTTTGTAAAATTGGAGAAATGGAATTTTGGAAATTTCCACCAAACTATTCGGTGCATGAGTATCCCACGTTTAATTTTTGAACTTTTTTTCCCTTGTGAATGAAACATATAACAAATCCGACACTGTCGACTTTGACTGGAAATTGAGAATTATAAAACTTTTTAGGAAATTCAGTTGCTAGTTGCAGAGTTTATTTCATTAATTCTGATTTTGTTGGCTTCGTGAATGGATATAGAGTTGCACCACTCTGTTCTATACACGAACCGAAATACGTTTGTAAATGATCTGTTTCACTTTTCTGTATTATACTATTTCCATGAATGATATTTGTATTTTGTGGAATATATGGATGGTTATGCATCAAATATCCATAACATTAAGTATAAGTCGTTGCACATGTTAGACTTTGTATTTAACTTTTTGTATTTCACTAGCTAAATGAATGATATGTGACTTGATTGAATACATGAATGGTTATGCACCGAATTTATATATATATATATATATATAAAAAAGAATATACTTATATTGAGTGGTTGTACGAATTCAGAATTTTCTGATCCATTTTTGATATTTAGATATCCACTAAGAAGTTGTTTTTTTTTTTTTTTGTTCGAAACTAAGGTGTTGTTGGTAAGTCACATATACAAAATCTTAAACTGGATTGTGGTACCGATGACTTTATAAAAATGCATGTTTCTTAATTTAATATTTAATCTACTTCAAAAATATTTAATTTTTTTTTAATTATCTAGTTGAATTTAAAAAAAAAAAAACAAAATAAAAAATATCTAGTTGAATTTAATATGACTATATTAAAATTTTATTAAATACCCAATTCAATTTATTTATTATAATAGATTATCTTAGTTAATTAACAATTTCTTTTTAAAATTACTAAATAGCATAGTATACTCTTATTTTTTTTTTTTTACTTCGTCAATAGCATACGACTTGATAATTAATGGGGTCTAAAGATCATAGGTGGGTATCCCACTTGAGAGAGAATGTCAAGAATTAGGTTTTGATGATTGCCTGCCTGCACTTGAAAGCTAAGAAAAATATGGGATTCATGCATTTTGTGGCTATAATTTCCAATTGATGGCCTCGTGGAGCTCCACTACCAAAATTTGAATTCCTTAATTTCTCCATTTGCTTATTTCCCCCATTAGGCCTACAGTAAAGGAATAATCATAGTGTCATGCTTATTGCGAGATAACATTTTTATTCATTTGAATAGGTGCATTGGTTAGGCAAGTGGGTTGGAGGGATTTGTTTATATGGAGTTTGTGTAACGCCTCGTGTTTTCCTACGCGCAGGTAAGTGATACGTGTGTTTATTTTATATTTTATATGATTTTATTTCTAATTATATGTTTTAAATTCATTTACAACTTGAGTAATTTGTTTAAATTGCGTTTGAATTCCAATTTGAAATGTGAATATGTGATCGGACTTGTAAGATTATGAATTGCATGAATCTTACGTCAATTTTATGAGTATGACTTATTTAAGCCGAGGGTGTAATTGCAATCTATTTGAAAGTTATGGACTTGATTGAAAGTAAACCTCGGGCTTAATTGTCACTTTTCAAAAGTTTAGGGACCTATTTGAACAATAGGTCACCCTGAACGGTTTTGCAAATATCTTGAGCTCGGGACCTCGGATTCGAGATCCGTCTTCGGTGTTGGGTTCGTTTCGACGACTTGGACCCAAGGAACTTGACCTTGTACCTTTTCGATGCCATTTGAACCTCCGACGAAGCAAAATTCCGCCAATATGACCTTATAGCCTAACTTTAACCATTCTAATTCATTCCGGATCCGGTTCGACCCGTATTTGATCCATTTCTTCACTTGAAGAGCTGACTTCATTCTTCTTTTCCCTTCCATAAACATCGATCAACACCTCAGAAAGGTGAAGAAGAACCAAGAAATCTCACCTTGATTATTCATACTTTGAGCTCAAGATCAACCATCATCCATTTTTCTTCCAAGGTGAAGATTGATTTGAATTCTCCTCATTTTCATGCATATTTTCATCCATGAGAAGCATGATATAAGTTAAGAATTCATGAAGTATGAGAAAGAGCATGAATAGTATGTGTTGAACTTGATTCTTGCTTCATGATCTTTGATGGTTTATTTTGTGTTTTTATGCATGAGACATGATTATCTTAACTTCCTTTTATCACTTCTACAAGCTTGGATCAAGTGTTGGCTGCATAATATATAAATTTCCATTAAAGGACTTTAAGCTTCATGAATGAAAAATAGGGATTTAATATGAATTTTCAGCATATTAGAATGAATTCTCGTTTGGGAGGTTGAAATACATGTTTCTCCTAAGTTTTTGTGATGAATTCTTTGTTCAAGATGGGGTATAGTTTGTTGTTGTTGCTGCTGCTACGGAACAGGGGAGCCAAGTGTATATATGTGTGTTTTTCAGCTGAAATTCGAAGAAGATGACAGTGAACCGGTGCACGACACGGGCGTGTCGTCCTTAACGCATGAAACGTGACACGCCCGTGTCACCCGCCAATTTGTGAAGGAAACCTTCTGGGTCAAAATAAGGGCATGTCTCACTTATAACTACCGATGAGACACCTAAGTCACGCCCGTGTCCCATTTTGTACTGCGAGGGAGACACGACCTGTTTTCTTGTATGTATGTGACTTGTTTTGTGTATTGAATTGTATGCCTATTTTCTGTATTTTATGAGTTTCGTTTATCAATATTGAATGTTATATGAATCCTTATGCTATGATATGAAATTGATCCTTGGATTATATGATATGAATACATAAAGCTCAATTATGAATTTACGTATGAATCGAGTAGTAAATGGAATGAATGAATGAACATGAATGGGTGTCAATTCTTCATGACTTGAATGAATAACTTGTTTATGTGTTTACGTGACTTTAATTGCATATATGAACATCTCCATAACATGATTATTTTACTCATGCACTTCATATCACGTTCATTGCATTGCCGTGCGTTGTTATGGTCATATTGAGTCTCACACTACTTTTGTTACACAGATCTAGGTCAAATTGGAGACGAGTCCAGGCAGTGAGATCCTCGTACCTTTCTTTTACTTATCAGGTGGGTTTCTCTTCTAGTAGTTAAAAATATGACCCGATATATATATATACCGAGTCTTTCAACGAGTTAATATTTTCAACGTAAAGCCTTTACAATCCCTACCTAATGTTTTGGAGAATTGATTGATCACAATGAATGGGGGCCCTGGTGTTGAGATTAGTGCCCTGAAAATTCAATTAGTTGAATTAATTAAACTGAATTTATAGCGAGTTGTGAGTTTTTCGCATATTGATAATTAATGGCGTGTGGTGGTATTCTTATATGAAATGTGTTTCATAGGAAAAGACTTTGAATACCGAAATCACGTGTCGTTAAAGTACTAGTCGGTAAGATAAGAATATGTTCTTATCAAGACTATAACGTGGTTATATAAGATGATTAGTCTTTCGTCATAGGGAATGGTGATTCCGGTTATAACACGTTGATGATTTTCAATAGGATTGGAAACATCGAACTGGACCACTGAGATTATTCATTTTATACTGCTATCTGAAATGAATAAAATCTCAGGAAGCATTCTACTCTTAATCCTAATAATATTTCGGCTTTAGGCATGTAGTGTTAGTCACTGTAATATACTCGAAGTGAGGTCTCGGCAACGGTGGCCAAAATACTTTGTATGTTCGGGTGACAACATAAAATGTGCTAAAGAGTTATATTGATCGAGGAATTTGTGGCCTTGTTGGAAGGTAAAAGATATCCTTGAAATAGATTTGTAAAAGTTCGAATTAAGACTTTGGCCAAAGCACTTCGTGTGATACATCACCGAAGTTGTATGTTGAATGTGTTTCACATATAGAGAATTTGAATTTAAGGCGAATCAATAAATTTCAAATTAGAGATGAAAAATAAATGATAGTAGTGGTAATTTATTTTTCATGGATATCTACACGGAGGAGTGAAATGCGAAATTATTCTAGATCGAGAAATTCGTGAATAATTTAATTAATTTTAGAGTGCAATAATATTTATTTAGTGAAATTAAATATTGTTAAACGGTAATTAATTACTATCATGAGATGATAATATATTAACCCGTTTGGAGCTAAAATTAATTAGTCCTGGGACCGCAAGCCCCAATTGAGAACCCGAAGAGAAAATATTAAAAAGAGAAAGATAAATGAATTTCAAAGTGTTTGAAATTAGCCAAGGGATTTATTTTAAGAAAATAAATCAAAGTTCCAAAGAGTTGGAAATGCCCGAAATTTTATTTTGGAGAAAATAAAAATCTTAATTTTTTTTTAAAAAATAATGCTGACGTGGCAGGTGCTGACGTGGCATCTGACGTGTCAAACCACGTCAGCGGGTTGGGCCAGTTGGCACTGACTCAGTGCCACGTGGCGCACCGGCCGCGTCAGCACAAAGAGACGGTCCAGATTCGATCTGGGCTGGACCGGTCAGCGGGTCAGTTAAAGCGGGTTGAACGAATAGGGTCGGACCATATTTGGGTAGGGTCAAACCCCGGATCGGACCCTGACACGTGTCAGGCTCTGGTGGCATTACGCGTTTGCACACGCGCCAACCACTTGGCCACCTTGTGGCGGCGCGTGGGGACACATGTCGGTGGGTGGTTGGTGGCGTTGTGTCCGCGACGGAGAGTTCTACAACGTGGCATAATTTGATTGGCCGGAGTGGACACGGTTTATACGCGGTATTGCAAAATAACCAAATTGCCCTTCTATTTATGCCTAAAATGACCATTTTACCCCTAAATTTTCGCCTATAAATAGGGCCATGCATTCATTCAATTTTGGCATAAATTTCGGTAGCTCTCAATAAGGTTTTAGGGTTGCTTCTCTTTCCTTTTTAATTATCCTTAATTAAGGGATTAATTAATATATAATTAGGCGGTTATATAATTAATATATAATCCACTTAATTATTAGAAAATTAGGGAATTTTCTAGTATAGAAAAATGAGTTTTTCTAGAAAAATATTTTCTCTAATATTTAGAGAAATATTTTCGGAGCCCATACTCCGAGGGTCAAACCGAGGATATTGCGGGGAAGCTCTGCCTGTCTCACGAAAGGGAAAGGAGCAGGAAAAATGCCGTTAGATAGTCATATTTGGAATACGATAATATTTTACAATTATATTATTTTGAGCATGATAAATTATGTGCTATTAATTGTTAATCGCATGTTAGATATTTATCTGCTTAAGTGACTTAAAATTTATTATCAATTACATGTATATATTTGAGTAGATCCGGCTAGTCTTCCGCCATTGTATTAAAAATGCTTTAGAAATATTTTAATACTTGTATTATAATAAAAATTTTAAAATGTAGTCCCGGGCCGCTACTATTTCGGGACCCACCACCCAACACCTGGGACTTAGTGTATGTGGCTATTCGGGGACGCAAGGGCTGACCGGGATCTCATACACTAGTTCCACCAAACTACGATGTTACCGGCCATCGCTAGGAGATTAGCGGGGAATGAGAATTGGGATTTTGGGGATTCATGTACCCCAGTAGCCATAATGAATGGGTGGCCGGGCCTTGCAAACCTGCCCACTACCCGGGGGGAAAAAAGGTTTATGAACGATTATGAATGATTGAATGAATGAGCACCAAAGATTATGTGTATGGTCACTAATGAATGAATGAATGATAATGATACACAAGGTGAAGGTTGGAGATTTAGCTACTCACCGGCTTACGAATGACCTAATGAATGAAATGATAGTTATAATCCTGCTCGTTGTATCTCTTGAATTGCCCACTTGGGAAATACTCTTAAAATCTCGTTCGGGATTATAGCTTGCATGTATTTATTTAAATTCAGCTGTGTTAATATATTATGCCTGTTTTATACCCACCAGTCTCTTTAAGACTACGATATTGTTTCAGCTCGTTTTGCAGGTGGGAGGTGCTAGGCGGGGAATACTGGTCTTTTGGAGTCCTGCATTAGAGTCTAGCATTTTCTTTTATGTATACACTCATATTTTTGCTCATTACGATCTTTTGTATGTATGGAGCGTACATGAATTGTATTAGGACGTGTGGGCCGTTATTTACGATATTTATTTTGATGATATGGAGCTTTGATGGCTCAATGTATATATTATGTTATATGCTTCCACCCTTATGCTACTCTGTTATCATGATGGTTGTTTAATTAGTTTAAGGGTTAGTCTCACCTAGCGTAGTGAGTGTGTTGTATCCCCGTTTGCCTTGATTTGATACGTGTATGGATTTTTCATTTCATATACGGGTCGGCTCATGGTGCGGGGGATGTGACGTCTCGCACTCGGCGTTACAGTTTGAATGTCTTGTTTTAATTTTATATTTTATCTTTTATTTTAATTATACGCATTCATCAGGTGTATAGGTTTATTTTTTTTTTAAGCTTAATAACCTATCAATACATTTGACTTATATGATTGAGTAAAATAAAATATAAAATATATTATTAAAATATGAAAGGCCGTTTGAGGTTAGGTCTACAAAATTGAAGCAAAACACCGCTGAATTATTTTGTTGAAGTGCAGGAAAACTCTAGCTATCAATTCTTCGGACTTATCGTTCAAGTGAAATTCACATAACCTTTTGACCTACACAATCAACAAAATATTTGCACAAAATCAGTTCACAATCAAAATATCAAATATAAGAATCAGTTTGTAGATTGAAAGCAATCTAGATTCCAAAAGATATCGAATAATCTAGAATTAATCGCAATATAAAATAATCAGTAATTCTTCCGGACTCCACACATTTGATGCGGAAAAACAGAGTACCTTCAAAGCCGATGAGTCTCACCCGGCCGAAGAAGCTTGTAGGATGTGATTTCTGAAAATCCATGCATGTATAACTTGTAGATTTTTATCCAATAGATAGGATGCATGTAAGATCAAGAGGATGCCAGATAAATTTAAAAAGAGAAAAGTATCGATGAAATTGAAGAAAATTTACCTCTGGCAGAACCACGTTAGCCGAGTAGAAGTCGGTGGAGAGAAGAGGGTAGAAACGCGGCGGAGGATGATTGTACGAAGAAGACACGTTTAAGATTAAAAGCTGTGAGGAAATCTGTGGATGGAGAAACGAAATAGGGAAATCTGGAAGGAAGAAGAAGATTCACTGCAATACATGGAAGGAAGAAAATTTTAATAAAAAAACAAACGACATCGTTTTATAGGAAAAGAAATTTTCCCTTCTTTGCAAATTTCCTACACCCGGACGACGAAGGATGGATGACGGCTCTTATATATATAGTGTATATATATATATATATATATATATATATATATATATATATAACTATGTGTATGTTATAAACCGTTGCTCTCAGGCGAGACACACGGAAAAAATAGAGTTCATATGTTATGGCAGACACCGAAAAAGAGTATTTGGGTTAAATTAAATTTGGACCATAGCTATTTTAAACACACAAATAAGGCAGCAACCGGAGGTTTATCCAGAATGTTGAAGGGGAAAGGTTGATTGAATATGTTATGCAGTTTGGAAGTGTTTCCATCACTTGGGATTTGTCACCAAAAGGGAAAATTCTAGCCCAGACCAGGCTCGGCCGAACCCCAACCAATTAAAGAGCAAGTGTGTTATACTCGCAATTTGAGTTTTTTGAAGATTTGAGTGCTTATGTCCGATCTGGACCTCTCTTGGACAGTTGGACCAAATAATAATAATAACAACCATTGCTCTCACATTTGGAAAGTACACTGGTGCAATATTTGGCCAATTTTGTAGAAACAATTAGGAAGTACTGCATAATAATGATAAAAGAAAATTAAATTTTGTTAAGAAAATCATATTTTATTAAATGATAAAATGTCAAAACACCCTTATTAATTTCATGTGGGGAAAATATTGGAAATCTCCTCAAAGGGAGATCCAAATTTTAGTTAGCTTCTCATTTCAAAAATTCATCATACTAACTCACCAATTGACTTTCATAATTTTAATTTACTTTCCTTTTCGTGTAAAATCATTAAACTGACCTTGAAACATAACATGAAATGACATGACACATCACTGTTCCCTCCCACAAACCATTTTGTTAACATAATACCTCATATATATGATTTTATACTTTTATTTTGTATGTTAATATTTCAAAATATAATTTTCTTATTTCATATGTAAAAATTATTATTACTATTTTTTTGTGTAGGTGAATGGTGGGATAAAAATTAATTGTTGCTTTATATTTTGAAGTATTAATTCGAAACTATAAAGTATCCAGATTATAAAATAGAGTATTGAAATTATAAAATAAAGTGTCCAAATTATAAAACAGAGTATTATAAAGTTTTCAAATTATGAAACAGAGTATACAAATTATAAAATAGAGTATCCAGATTTAAAAATAGAGTATTATTTATAAACGTTAAAGTACTCAAGTTTAAAATTGAAGTACGAGAAGGGAAAAAAAAAAGTATTATTTGTAAAAGTTAAAGTACTTGCATTTTAAAATATTCAAATTTAAAAATAGAATATTATTTATCAAAGTTAAAGTACCCATTTTTTAAAATGAAGTATAGAAAGGAAAACGAAATAAGTAAGAGTATTGCAGTCAATTTAGGTAAGTGAAGAGTGAAGTCAAATTATAAAATTAGTATAAATTTCTTTTATATGGGGAAGTAAATTAAAATTTGTATAACTTATAGGAGGTTATGAATTACTGTCATTTTCATGTAACAAAAAAAAAAAAAAAAGTGATCAACATGTACGATCATTCAGGGACCAAAATTAGATTGAGTCGGCAAACAATAATAAATAAATAAATACAGTTTAGATGGTTACGATGACTTAAAAAATTATTGATTATTCTTTTGTGCATTGGCAAAATTATTCCTCAATTTATGCATGAATTGATGAAAATAAGTCATCGGATTGCATCAACTTAAGCAAAGGAAGCAGACCAAAAGACACAAGTTATGCTTCTGAACTCATTACTTCACGGCAAAGTTACAAATGCGAATGTCATTCACTAGAATGTACTTATTAATCTAAGTTGGAAGATAGAAGAAAAAAATTAGGAAAAATAGTAATACTGGGGACAATACTATACCTATATTAGAATACTTTGACATAGTAAGTGTGACAATTACAATTTCAAAATTTAGTTGCCCTCAATTCAAATTTTTTGTGAGTCATTTTGATCTAGTGTACAAAAGTCGTATGTCAAATACGTGTGACTATAACGTTGGAAAAAAATACGTATGATTATTCTTGTTTGAAAATTGAAATTATTTAACTGGATTCATTCTGAAATTAAAACTTTTCTTCAATTAAAGTCATAATTTTAATTGTCACATTAATGTGTTAAAAGTGTCAAAAGAGGTATAATTATTGTCTTATTTTTTTAATTTTTTTTATTAATCTTATTTTTGTTATTTCCGATTGTACATATATATTGCAAATTGTATTGCCATGTGGAAGTAATGGCTGGGGGTTCTGCAAATGGAAAGTGGTCTTTGTTAAAGAATTAATGAGCCATTAGGGAACACAACATCTCGTGATTATATATATTCTGTATTCCAATGTTTAGTGGGTTGGAGGTGACTCCTTGGGAACAATTAATTCCACAAAACTATATATCACTTTCTTTCTTTCTTCTTTTTAAAGGAAAGTACAAAACGACATGTTTAAATGGTTAATGCTGAAAAGATAACATCATAAAACACTAAAATTGTTAGTTATTTTAGGTCAGATTGCTATTTTTTTTTTTTTATCAATTTATTGGTTTCATACGGTGGTTGTGGCTGCAACCACCTTAAAATTTGTGGAAGTATCACTTGGTGGGTTGTGCAAAGTGAAAGTGGTCTTTGTTAGAGAATTCATGCGCCTTTAAAGAACACATCATCTCGTAACTATATATTCGGTATTCACATACTAATGTTTAGTGGATGGGAGGTCACTCCTGGGGACCATTACTAATTCTAAAATCCTATTAAATGTCCAATTTATTAATATTGAAATAGTAACATCATAATAAAACACACAAAAGTTGCTGGCCAACTATTTTAGGTCAAATTGCTAATTTTGTAATCAACTAATTGGCTTATAATTAAAATGTGTGTAGGCAAACGTGCTACTTAAACCCGGAGCAGATGTTTAAATTATAGAGGCATCATGCAATCTTAATCTTGGGAAATAGTATTTGTTACATTATCGGATTAGAAAAACGTAAGCAATCGCATTGCTTTAATTGAAGAAAATTCGATTTCACAATATAATTTCTCAACTTTGTCCAATTGAAATTATTTGTAATTGTTCAGGGGTTCAAAGAGTGAATAAAGCTGGATCTGAAACTATCAAAGAAAGCCCAATAAGTTATCGTGATTTCGAAAATATAAAAGGCAAATTGTCATAAAAGCACAAGGCTCTTGTAAACCCAACTAAATTGGGTCATACGGTATTGGGTTGAGTAGGATTAAAACTATGTGATCATTAAAAATAGACAAAAACTCTAAAAAAATTAAACCAAACCAAGAAAATTCAGGAAAATTACGTTTTATTTAATTCAAATGTTTTTTGTTTTAAAAAATCAATTCTGTTTTTTTGCTGTTTGTATTCTTTTATAAATTTTGAAATACATATACATATACCTTTTAATTGCATAAATGCCATCGTTGCTCAAAGGGACAAAGAAAGATTAATTAATTTTGAGGGGGGAAAAAAATAAGATACAAATTAAATTCGAGATTGACAATCAATGGGACAAAATTATTTAAAGAATAACCCTATCACATAAAAAATGAAAATTGCCCTACTTTAATTTTATGTAACATAGGGAGTTTGATGCTATTAATTCTAACATTGTACGGGCGGACATTAAGAATACCAGAAATACACAATTTACATTATGTCTATCACTTAATACTCAAAAGAGTATTGATTTAATGGTGACCGATTAAATTACAAGAGATTAGCTATATCTAATTTTCTAAAAGACTAGCAGTTTAGTTCCTAGTTATTAAAAAATCTTTTGAATACTATTAATATATTATAAGTGTTTTTAATATTTATTAGATAAAGGGATAGGTTAACACACATTCGGCAAGCTTAATGTGACACCCCGGTTTTTGAAAAAATCGGAAACAGGTAAAAACAATTTAAAATAATAATAATAATAAAAATGATATGCATTTTAGGAAACATTTCATTTCATGCATTCATAATACGCGTTATTTTAAATGGAAATTTTAAATTTTGGATTGTATGTGTTTCATTTATTTAGTTTCAAATATTCTCGTAATTTTATAATTTGACTTATTATTTCCTACATGCATTTAATTATATTCCATGAATTTTATTTTTAATTAAGTGATCTTATGTGTTTATTTTATATAATAAAAATTAGAATAACCCTAATCATTGATTTCTTAGATTAATGTAAGGTTAGGATTTAATCTTAGTTTATATATATATATATATATATATATATATTTAGAAAATAAATAAAAATTATCAGAAAAACTTTTTCCCTACTTAATCCTAGCCCTTGATTTATTTTAACAAATGGAAGGCTTAGATTAAATCCTACAAAACAATTAATCCTCACCCTCCAAGTGTCAAACAATTGTAAGGCTAGGATTAGTTTCTTATAAAAAAGTATCATCTTTACCATTTGCTTTCCTAATTTTGAACGGAGCAGCAGCAACAATTCATTTCATTGTTCTGAGCGAGGGTTGAGAGTTTTACCAAAATTCAAAAACTTTGCTTTGGATCGGAAGAAAAATTCTTAGAATCATTTCTAGGACTTCATCTCTCAAGATAAATACTTCTCATGGTTTGTAATTGGTTTTAGTTATTTTCTTATTTATCAAATTTTTGAAAATCATATAAATAGGAAAAATTTTGTGTTCTTTGATTTTCTTGTGCAACTAATTGATGGGTACTATTAGTCTCTAATTAGTTTAATATATCCACTATGAGTAATTTTTCCTATTTTTCTTAAAATTTTGAACCCTGACTTTATTAATATGAGATTATGTGACTTATTGATGAGTCTGGATATATTTTGGTGTAAAAATATGGATTATAAATTTAGGAAAATGAATATGATCATCTCTTAAATTTTGAAAATTTTCGTCTAATACCTGAGAAAATTTGCTATGGCTAAGTGATGATTAGATATGATCAGAAGATATTTATAAATTATTTAAACTTAAGATTTGATAAATTGTTAAATAGAAATTTAAAAATATTTTATTTATATACATGTGCACATGTCATGGCTGTTGTAATATATTTGTTTATATACATGCACAAAGAGTGATTTCCATAAATGAGAACCTATTTCAGTTTTAATGGATTATGCTTGGCAGCAAATGTTAATACTACAGAAAAAATAGGCTATTCATACTGAGGATTAATTTCCCGAGATAGCTGAAGGCGTTTATTACGGGGATCTCTTCCAACGTAGTTTTTTACATCTACAAGGTTCGAACCCGAGACCTTGTTTAAGTGAACTCAAGTCCCTATCCACTTGAGCCAACTGCCCATTGGTAAGTGTATAAACAATTGGTGTAGTAAGAGTCCATACTACAGTTTTAACTGTAGTAACAGAAATTATACTTACCTACGTTTTGAAGTGTAGCAACAAAAATTTCAAACTACACTTTAAAATGTATTTACATGTTTTAAAATTTTAAATAAAAATAAATATTAAATTGTCATATTAATAAATTTATTATAATACATATTACATTACACTCATATTTACGAATAACTACTGCATCTTACACAATGAAACACAAAATTCATTTATGAATCACATAATTCACCAATGAATCTGGAGTTGACATTATTAATAAACTTTATATTCCACTATAATTCAAAATCCAAATACAATATTTCATTTAACAAATATACAAAGAAATTATAAGTATAAATAAAATACAATTATAATATACGTACATAACTATATTGTACATGAAAAAAAATCTCTTTCAAGCCAAAACACTATACAAAAAAATTAAAAACAAGAAAAGCTTCCAATTTTTAGGCGTTATAGCCGTCATCCATGTATCTCCTTGTATTGTTTCATACCTACAATTAGATTAAAAAAAAAAAAAATCAGAGAAATGAACTAAATTATGTATAATTAAGTGCTTAAATAAACTGAGAATTCTACTATGTTTTTGTACAAAAGGATAAGCCTGTAGTAAGATACATTGAATATATATACAAAGCGAAAAATCAATCTTCAATTTTTTTTTGTTAGTAAAGTGTTTCAATTCACCTGGTCAATGTAATATGAAAGGATGAGTTTGTAGTAAGATAAATCTGAATATATATACAAAAAAAAAAAAAAAAACCCTTCAGATAACAAAAAAAAAAAACCTATGATTTATCAATCTTCAATTTTTTGCGTTAGTAAAGCATCTTGAATGGTTGGTGGAAATTATGTAATACAGTTAATAGCTTATTTTTTCGTTAGTATAGCATGATTGTAATACGAAAGGATAAGTCTGTAGTAAGATAATCTGAATATATATACAAAGAAAAAAAAAACCTTCAGATAAAAAAGAAAATATCTTTGATTTATCAATCTTCAATTTTTTGCATTAGTAAAGCATCTTGAGTGGTTGATAGAAATTTACAGTAGCATGAATCTGTAGGGAAGTTATGGAAAGAAAGATAATGGAAGAGAAATATATTTCTTTCAATTTCTGTGAGATTTTACTTTCGTGAAAAATATAAGATTTGGAAATATTTAAAATATTTTGAACGGGCAGATAATTGGTGCCAAAACTTTTAGCGTAAACCATATTTGATAATCAAAAAGTAAATTAAAAATAAATTATTTTACTCTTTACTATACTTATTGAAAAAGTGTAGGAAGATTCATTTATTGTTACACTTATAAAAAAGTGATCGGACAATTGTGTAGTAATTATAATAGGAGCAAATTACATTTTTGGTCCCATAGGATTGGGCGATTTGCAATTTTGGTCCCATTGTTTTAAAAAGTGACAATTTTGGTCCCGTAGGTTTCAATTTGTGACAATTTTGGTCCCAACCGTCAATTTTTGGATGGAAACCGTTAAACGCATGCGTAAGGGAAAAGTCAAATAAAATATTTGACAAAAAAACACCATAAAGGCAGCTGTAGCCCAACGGTCGCCAGCCAGCTCCTTCTAGGCGAGGTCCAGCGTTCAAAACCCAACCACCACATTTTTTGTTCAAATAATTATTTTGTTAAAATATTAATAATAATACAATATAAGTATATTATTATGTTAAAATAAAGATATAATATATTATTATGTCAAAATATTTTTTAAGTTATAATATATATTTTTATATTATATGTACTATATATTATATACATTAATATATATATATATATAATATATAAATGTATAAAATATATATTATGTATTTATATAATATATTATTATTAAAATTAATTTATATTTATATAATATATTTATAATATATTTAAGCATAATAATATATTTATATAATATATTTAAACATAGTAATATATTTATATTATATTAGTATTAAAATTTATTTATATTTTAACATAACAATATATTATATTTTTATTTTAACATAATAATATATTTCTATTATATTTTAATATAATAATATATTTGTATTATATTACTATTAAATATATTATTATGTTTAAATATTTTTTTAAGCTATAATATTATTTAATATATATATATATATATATATATATATATATATATATATATATATATACACGTGTTATACATTTTATACGTATATATTTTATAAATTATTAATATTATATATACCATAACTTAAAATTATATTAATATTAATGTATATTTATATTTTAACATAATAATATATTATATTTATACTTTAACATAATAATATATTTATATTGTATTATTATTTAAATTTATTTATATTTTAACATAATAATTATAGCTTAAAAAAATATTTGAACATAATAATATATTATATTTATATTTTAACATAATAATACGTATATACGTATGTACGTAGCTAAAATTATATTAATATTAATGTATATTTATATTTTAACATAATAATATATTATATTTATACTTTGACATAGTAATATATTTATATTATATTATTATTTAAATTTATTTATATTTGAACATAATAATTATAGCTTAAAAAAATATTTGAACATAATAATATATTATATTTATATTTTAACATAATAATACTTATATACGTATAAAATGTATATATGTATATTATGTATATACGTATAAAGTGTAAATTATGTATTTATATAATATATTATAAAATGTATATATGTATATTATGTATATACGTATAAAGTGTAAATTATGTATTGTATATACGTATAAAGTGTAAATTATGTATTTATATAATATATTATTATGTTAAAATATAAATATACATTAATATTAATATAATTTTAAGCTATGATATATATAAATATTAATAATATAAATATAATTTTAAGCTATGACATAATAATATATTATATTTATATTTTAACATAATAATACGTATATACATATAAAATGTATATTATGTATATACGTATAAAGTGTATATTATGTATTTATATAATATATTATTATGTTAAAATATAAATATACATTAATATTAATATAATTTTAAGCTATGATATATATAAATATTAATAATATAAATATAATTTTAAGCTATGATATATATACTATTAATATATATAATATATATATGTATAAAATGTATATTATGTATTTATAAAAAATAATATTTATATACTATATATATATATATATATTAATTATTATGTATTTTTATATTATATAAATATATTATTATGTTAAAATATTTTTATTGAATAATATTTAACTTAAAAAATATTTTAACATAATAATATATTTATATTATATTATTATTAAATTTTATTTATATTTTAACATAATAATTATTGAAGAAAAAAATTTAATAAAAATATTTTAACATAATAATATATTTATATTATATTATTATTAAATTTTATTTATATTTTAACATAATAATTATTGAAGAAAAAAATTTGTATTACTTAGGTTTTGAACCCTGGCCCTCGCATAGGAGAAGCTGGCTCGCAACCGTTGGGCTACAGCTACCTTTATGTTTTTTTTTTTTTGTCAAATATTTTATTTAACTGTTCGCCTGCACATGCTTTTAACGGTTTCCGTCCACAAATTGACGGTTGGGACCAAAATTGTCACAAATTGAAACCTACGGGACCAAAATTGACACTTTTTAAAACAATGGGACCAAAATTGCAAATCTCCCAATCCTATGGGACCAAAAATGTAATTTGCTCTTATAGCTTATTTTTTTTTGTAGTATAAGTTTCACCCTAAACTAAGTAAACAAATCCATTATGTGAGATTGGGCAACATAATCCATTTTTTAATTCCAAAATTATTACCCATTAGTTTGCACTTTGCAAAAGTGCAAGGTAAACAAGTTTTTAGTATATTCCAGTTCTTTCTTTTAATCTTCTGTGTCTTTTATTTCAGCGATCATATCATCTGGGAAGTTCTACTTCTGCAGCTTTTATTTTTTCTTTTCTACTTCTACAGCTTAACACTCGGCAGTCTCTTCATTACGCGATATGTCTTCCTACAAGAAATTCGAAACCCGGAAGAAGGATCCGGACCCGAAATCAGCAGCCTTGTTGGTGATCGACATCCAAAATTATTTCCACTCCATGGCCAGCCCCATTTTACCTGCCCTCAACGCCACCATCGACCTCTGCCGATGCGCTTCGATGCCGGTGTTCTTCACGCGCCACCGCCACAAGTCCCCCGCCAATTACGGAATGCTCTATGAGTGGTGGAACGGCGACATCATCCTCGATGGCACGCCTGAGTCGCAACTCATCTCTGATTTGCACCATACTGAGTCAGACTCGGTCATTCCTAAGAACACTTACAGTGCCTTCCGAGGTACGGGTTTAGAAGAGAGGCTAAAGGAGATGGGAGTGAAGGAAGTTATAGTGAGTGGGGGTGATGACCAATTTGTGCTGCGAGACAACTGCTAGAGAGGCCTTTGTTAGAGGATTCAGAGTTTTCTTCTCCACGGATGCAACGGCAACATCATCATTAGAGTTGCACGAGGCCACTTTGAAGAACATGGCTTATGGTTTTGCTTATTTGGTTGATTGCAACAGCCTTAAAGAAGCACTGGCCAAATCCTAAATATTATCTGTTATGCGCGTTTACTATTGTGTATTCATACTTGTATATTGTATATTCATTTTTGTTCTTTTCAAACTACCAGAGAAGGGAAAACAAAATCTACTAAATGTAGGGTTTGGAAAATGAAAATTCGAAAAAAAAAAAAAAAGTTTTAGTTGAGTATAATCATGATCACGTTTCAGCCACTTACTGATGATGTGTGATAACAAAGAATTGGAGTATAATTTTTATAAGTCAGAGTAGATGACTTGTAGTGTTTAATTGTTTCTAAAATTTGGATATTGAAATTCAGTTTGACCGATCTCCATCTTTGCCGGGTCCACTTATTTGGGTGGTTATGTTTGTTGATGAGTATTATCTATACTATATTATTAAGCAAGAGGATCAAGTTTGGTCTCTTGGATTCTCCATTTCTTTTTTTTTTTTATTTTAGAAATTTAGAAAAGAGAGGATCAAGTTTGGTCTCTTGGACTCTCTATTTCTTTCTTTTTTTTATTTTAGAAATTTAGAAAAGAAACCACCGATCATGGACTCTCCATTTCTTTTCTTTTTTTTTTTTCTTTTTAGTTTTATTTTAGTTGTTTTTAAAAAAATATCAAAGTACAAAATTAATTGATTTCAAACATATAAAATACTAAATCTTAATTTTTATTTGTTTACCATCTTAATTTTTTATCTGCACACGCATTAGAGTGTGCAGAGTTGCTAATAATTCTTATGTTACATGATCTTACAAAACAAGCATGCAGCAGTTAGTTTAGTTGATAGCATATATTTGAGTTTAAGTGATACTTTGTGCCCATATATGACTTAAATGGAAACTTGATCTATCTTGGAGTTATGTATCGGGTAGATATGATAAGTTGGGTTATACTAGGACTGACAGTTGTTCGAAACTTACCCAATTATTTTCATTCAGGTTCTTCGAGATCAAGATCACAAGTTGGTGAGGAAAATTTAAAAATTATTTCGTTTTGGTTTCTTTTCAAATTGTATTTATAATATTATAAAATACTATACGATATATATATAAAACCTTCATAAGACCTTCATCTCATAATTTTGTTTTCTTCCATCCATAATAATATATTCTAATGAGATATTTATTCAATACTTGCTCTTATTTTAAATCAAATGGGTTTTATATACAAATGATCTTAATATCTATATGTATTGCATTAATATAATGAGATTGGTTTTCCAAAATGATAAATCTTTCAAATTTTGTCATACGAGCTAATCAATGAGTTTCAATTACTATTACTCTTGCGGACGCCTAAGAGAAGTTCGGGTCCAGGTATTGCTCTCGACAGGCCGATCAGGCAGTTCGGCCGTCGGTCGTGTGTGTTCGAAACAATCTCAATTCGATTGTAGCTTGGCATGATGTGTCTCTGGAGGTAGAACACTGAAGTCAGGTTACCTAAGTGTCCCACGGGCACGTGTGACCCTATCAGTCAGGTCGAGGACACTCGACACTGGTGTTCAGGATTTTATTGTTTTGATTTTTTTGGTGATCGGGTGGCATTTGCATACAGCTCGTATTAGTCATTTCTTATCATGATATTATGCTATTCTTAATTGTCTGGACTTGCATATATTAATTTGATCTCCGACTATCTCACTAAGTCTCTTTTGGACTTATTCCTTTTTTTTTTTACCTTTATTTCAGATCCTATTCCAACGAGGGAGATAATAGGTGAGGAAAGCGAAGGTAGCTTGGGTTTCGTGCTCCTACTTTTCTTTTGCCCTGGTTTTGTCCGTTTATCGTGTTCTATGTATGATTAGAATGTTATGTACTCTTTTGGCTTGATACTACAAACTCCTTATATGAGCAGGATGTTATGTGACTAGTTGTCTGTAAATTATGTCAACTTTTGTCGTATCTAGTTGGACCCCTTGTAAGTATATTATGCTATTTTGGTGATGAATACAGATGTATGTAAGACTTCTGTTTGTAATTATGATGATATTTTAGGTTTTGTACTGCTTTGTCTTTTATTTGGTCAGACGCGTAACGGTCAAACTAGGGGAAGTTTCTAGCTAACTCTAGCTAGTGAGATTGTGCGGGCGTCGTCTCTTCCGGCCCTATTCCATGGACTTCGGAGGGTGCGTCGCGCTTAATCTCGCCTATTCGGGATCAACGTAAAGTGTGAAAATTAAATATTAAAATCTACTCTAATATCATGTTAGCTAGCATATATTTATTTTAATTTATTTCATCAGCTAATTTTTAGGATGAGTTTGGAATCACCAATATAACATTAACATAATCTTAACTCTCAATAATAAATTAAGAACACACGAGCTCTTCATGTTATATGCAATAAAGTATACGCAAGCCATAAAGAAGACCCTAAACCTAGTTACATTATATCTTTCTAATATGAAAGTCAATACCCATAGGCCATATACATGCATCCAGAAAATGGGTATATATTTTCCCTTATTGCATCCACATAAGAAGAAAAGGAAGACAGAAATTAATACAACCAGTACTTCATGATATATATAAATATATTAAATAAAGCATAGAGCTATATTCGTATATTCAAGGGGTATCTCCGAACAAGTATCCTAGAGATGAATCTCCACCTGGTACACACTTAACCTTTGTCGTTGGACGACCCTGCGTGCAAATTAGACATCCACATATATCATGAAAATAATCAGAAAACTGGAAAAAAGAAGCCAAAAATAGGTCTCGGGTGTTTCTAGCTTATTTTTACTTAAAATAAGTGGAAGTTATATTTCTAAACACTCCGTAAACTGCTGAAAAATAAGCTAAAAAACTGGAAGTGCTTTTTTTTTTAGTGTTCGCATACACTACCTTTGATATCATGAAGGGCTAGTATGTATATTTAGTATACTTACGGTTATGAAGTTTCCTGAATTCTGGCCCTGAACCCTAGGGTAGTTATTTGAGACCGTTGATTTGTGTTGAGAAGGACTTTTTTCCGCCGGCGGCTTATAATCATTGTCGGTGTCGATCCCGTAAGGCGGCGTATAAGCACTTGGAGACGGCGGCGCCACCTCAATTTTTTGCTTATTATCAGAACCAAAGAGGTATCCCAGGGAACTCTCCCCACCTCCACTGCCTCCACCCTTTTTCATTTTAGTAGAGAGAGAGAAAGGAGCAGATAGAAATGAGGGACTGATGAAATATATATAATTTATATACTAGTAGGAAAAATTGCAAATTATGTGTCTTAACACGTAGAAATATTGTAACTACTATAATCAATTTGTGATTTTTGCAGACATATTTAGTGTGATTTTGCCGGAAAATTACAAACTGTCATCACAAATTCATACGAATCCATCACGTTATGATAAATTGGAGATTTTATATAGTGAAACCTCGAATGATTATGTGAAATTCAATTGACAGCGACGTGCCAAATATACAAATTGCAATTTTCATTCGATAACTTAAATTGCTTATGATTTTGTGCTTTAATTTTAATATATTCAATTGAAAATTTTATTAATTTCAAGAAAATCAGATTAACTGTGTCAAAATTTTAAAAAGTTACCGGACTCCAAGTTAAAGGATAATAGTCAAACAAAGGTTACGTTGTAAAACCAAAATTTCAAACTTGCCCATGCTAGCTTTATTAGGTTTTCTTTGCCTAATTAGGTGTAGACGTCAATAGTGAGTGTGAATAATTAGGTATGTGATTAGGAACATTGCTTAATTAGTACACATTATTAATGATAAGGTTAGCAACTAATTAATAATTAATTAGATCCTGCATCATGTAAATGTGAAACTCTCCTATCCCACGTAATCAGTTCACCTTTTTGTTAGCAAGCACACATTATGTTATAACATTTGACATTACAACTTAACATTTATATTTTTCCAAATTAAAATAATATAATTCAAACGAAACCTAGGAACAATGTTTAATTGCTCAATTAGCTCCAATAAAATTCGAACTCATAATCTATCTATTTACATATACAAATGCTTAACACGGTACTAAATCATTTGTTTGTCTCATACCGAAAAATATTAAAAACTAGAAATAATATATTTAGGCAACCCGTAAGGTTAATTATATAATATATTAGAGTCATGATAAAGGATTCTGTTAAATCCTTTGTACACAAATTTAGTCTATTCGCAAGTATGGAAGCCAACTCGATAAAGTTTCATCCTCGAGCGAAGATCTGAGTCGAGTTCGGAAATTTTTTGATCTAAACTTGAACCACGTCATTCTAATTTGAAAGTTCAGCCACTATTATTGTTTAATAAATGTTTCACTATATATATCACGTATAATTTATTAATTCTCACGTTTCAATTCTAATAACTTTAGTATGTTATTCAACTATATTAAAATAATAAAATATGAATGTAAATGAACGATTTATTCATAAGATAAATCAACCCTTACTTTTCTTGACTCGTCAGACCTATGTCGTATAGTATGGATGTAAGAGTTGGTGCTTATAAATGTGGGATTACGGGAAAAAAAAATCAAATAAACCCTAGCAATATCATGACTCATTGATTATCAGAGAGTATTAGGGGCTATATTTTGTCCCAAATGTGTCCAAAACTCATTGCTCACAAACAAAGGTCTGAGTCTTGTGAAATGATATATTAGTTGACTTCATGAATTGATATCAAAAGACATTGGAGTAACTATTGCAAGGTAAAAGCAACAACCAATTATTTAAAAAAAAAAGAAAAAGAAAAAAAAAAAGTTAGTGTGATTGATTCTTAGGAGAATGATACTGTCTATGATGCACAGATATTTTTAAAAATATCATTTTATCGTATCGTGCCATTTTGTATTGGACATCGTATCCGACACTTCTTATATGAAAATTTCAAAAAAAATTCGTATCACACTATCCATATCGTGTCGTGTCCGTGTCGCCGTATCCGTGTATTATAAAATACTATAGTTTCATATTTTGAAAAGTTAGTAAGACACATATTGGTAGACAAACACCAAAGGGTTTTTAATTTTGATAAGACATGCATTAACTTATCGATCGATTCTCGTGAATTATAGTGATGTCTAATATAACTGGTTGAAAAGATATTAATTCAACCGATAAAAATCAAATTATAATACAATTCAACCTCTTTGAATAGTAAGTACTTGTTAATTTAAATTTTAAGACAATCTTATTTATGAATGCACTAATTATTAGTATTAGTAAGAAAATTTTGATATATTTAACTGTTGAACTCAACAATGGTTAAAAAACAAGGAGTACAAGTGTACAACTAACACTTGATAACCATAGCTTTAATCACAAAAGAGTGAACATCTTTTGAGAAATTTAAGGCTGTTTAGGGTTCTATCAATCAATCTAGACAAGTAAAATCAATCAACAAAAAGTCCATAAGAAATTAATGGACTCTCAACAAATTTGGTAGAATGAATTAATCAATTGTTAACACTTATTGTACCTAAATTACTTTTGCTGGTTTGGACCTATGATCTCGCACAATAAAAGTGTGTGATTTTTATTTGATTTCTCTAACTACTAAGTTAGTATTCTACATCACAAATTCACATTAGAATTAGAATAGTTAATGTGTCGGATTCAGATCGGATCTATACAATTTGAGAATGTAAGTTAATAATCGGATCCAAATTATTGAAGGTCGGATTTATAATTTAATATAGTGTATTTTTTATCAGCCGAATATATTAAAAATGGGATCAAGTTCACAGCACGAATTTACTAGGCTATCAACGGGTCGGATTTTAATTTCAATTCCATTAGAATTTACTTATTAGGTCGATAAAAAAATTTGATGGATCATATTCAATTATAAATATCTGGTATTCAAAATAAATTGATCAAATATAAAATTAAGAAATCCAATCCGTTAAATATTCAAATCCGACTATTTATAATATTTTATTAAATTAATTATTTTATAAATAAAGAATACTAATAAAAAATAATGAAAATTAAAATGTATCTATCTATTGGGACCATATACCTAAAGGCTCAACACCACGTATCAATTCGAATTTGAATGAGTTTAGTTCGCCCTTTGAAAGAGTGGTAATAATATATGAATCTCTTGTGAAGTATTCATTAAGTAATAAATAGAAAAGGATAAGAGTGAATTTATGGTAATCTAAACTCCTAAAAGTGTCTCTTGTGAAATATCCAATAAGTAATAAATATAAAAGGATACGAGTGAATCTATAGTAAATCTAAACCTCTGAAAAAATAGATATCAGGAATAGAAAGTTATAAATAAGAATATATCAACAAAAATTATAAATAAGAAGGTAGCAAGGAGAGATTGTCACATAAAACGCGCATTTAATAATATATCTTCCGATATTTATCCTAAAAGAATATTTTTACATTTATATCATTGTGAGATTGAGTAATTACAATCATATCCACTTGAATGAAAATATTATACAATCTCCCCTTTCAAGTTCAAAAAATTACAAATGAACCCATTCAATGAGTTCATTTGTAATTTTTCAAACTTGAAAGAATAGGTTGTGTAATATTTTTATCTAATAGGCTACAAGTTGTAATTATCCTAAATCCCCCTATTCGAATTTTACATATTTTAAGAACTATCTAACATACTTTTTCTAAACCCCCAAAATGCACAAAAATACCAAAATGCCCTTGATAAAATTGAAAAATTACACCCATACCCCCCCCCCCCACCCCCTTCTCTTCTTCCTCATTTTTCTCTTAAAAATGACCCGACTTCCGGCGACTTCTCCGGTGCCATCTCCAGCCACTTTCCGGAGATGGGAGCTTCGTGCTTTGACTCATTTTAACGATGCGACTTCATTGGTGGCAACCTCATCTCTTGAAAATGGCCGGAGAAGGCGCGGCGATGGTGGTGGCCGGAGCGACTAAATATCACGTAGGTGGGGAGTCCAGCGGCGGCTTTCCGGTGATATTTTCTGGCGACCAAGATATGGATCTTGAATTTCTTGACACGGGTAAACTATTGCAAGTTACAGATTCGATTTTCATTAAGTGGTTTAAGAGTAATTGAGATTTCCTTTTTTAGATCTGAAATTGGGGACAAACGACTTCAAATTTTGAGAAACTAATATGAGATATGGAACGAGCACGAGGAGTACGTCCGAAGTGGATTTTTTGGGATTTTTCTAACCACCTCCGGCGGCGACCGGCGAGTTTAAATGAGGAAGATGATGATGATGAGGACGAAAGGGTGTGGAGGAAGCAAAAATGGTGTGAAAAAAAGTGAAAAAATAAGGATAAAATAGACTTTTTATGACATTAGTGGGCCTAGGAAAAGTTTTAGAGATAGTTGGTCCTTAAAATGTGCAAAATTCGAATTGGAGAGTTTAGGATAAGTTTTAGAGATAGTTGGTCTTTATAATTTAGTGTCCCTTATATATATATATATATACAACACAGTCAAACGTCACTCAAACTATTCATTCCACTTATTCTAACTCAAATACCATGGTAGAAAAAAAAAGGAGAAAGTGGAAGATCTTGAATCACCAAATTCTTCGACGAAGAATTTATTTCACGGTGAAGGTTATAAGTTAGGCAACTTTCAGAGGAGATCTCCAGCTATGGATTTTAGGGCTTTTGTCGAAACACTACCGGTGATGGTTACGAGTTAGGCGACATGCATAACACACATTCTGCTCTAGATTTAACCGGAACCATCACCGTCTTCGGGTTTGCTGGAACCATCACCGCCTGCGGGTATTTGGACACTGCTGAAACTAGTCCTCCTTCCAAATCGTCGGAGACTCCTACTCTTTCAGGGCAATTATCCAAGGCAGAACTTGTTACAGGTTTGATCGCTGTATTCAGCGTTTTCTTGTACGTTCAGTCGAGCTTTTCCAACACATTATTGTCCACTGTCGCAAACACATTGTGTCACTCGACATGGTTTGACCTCTTAATCATCTTCTTCATGGGTTCGCTCTACATTGGTATAATGACTATTCTTGCTTTGAAAATTGGTAAGCATACTATTCCACCTCTACAACAGCAACAATAACCACAACAGGGTTACTTTTCTTGGGTACAATTTTATCAGGCGGTTGGTCTCTCCTTATGTTCAGCGAAATTCTTGGTTAACTTCACCGCATCCATAACTCTATGTTCGGTTGTTAAGAAAAATGAGGTTGCGACCCTTAAATCGCTCAACTGTTTTGCGGTTGTGATAAATGTCGGAATGTGAAAGAAAGATTGATGCTGGGATTTGAAGAACTGCTTGTTGCTATGATTGATGCTAAAACATTTTTTTGTGAAAATTTCTTGTAATTCTTTTTTATAGATGTTCTGACATTTTTGGATTCTCTTCTTGTAATACATAGCAATTGTATAATTCAAAACTGTTGAGATTTTTGTATGGAATTTGTTGTTCATTTCCTGGTAATGTGTAGCTTGGTCTGTCTCTGAGTGACATGCCGTGATACCAACAAAATATGACTTGACCTACCCAAAACTTGCTTATGAAAATGATCACAAGAACTAGTTCAATTTGTTGCAGAATTACATCTCATCCTTCCTGTAGAGAAAAACGTGCTTTCATAATTATTTCACGTTTTTGTGTAAAGCGATGTCATATTGATAGTCATCAATAGTAGTTAGTTTAGTGCTCTGTTTTACAACTTATGATGTATATATATAACATTATGTTTATAATTGTTTTTTATGAGAGAAAATGATAAGATCAGTTACTCCAAAATCCTTTGTTTGAACATGGTATCCAGAGCATGTGTCTTGGAGAAATTTTTTTCCATACAAGCTTACTAATACATCTTCTTCCAGCCCGGTTCCTATTTGAGTCGCCGACTCCCTACCAGTTACTGACAATTACCTTACACAAACCTCCCCTGGATCTTCCCTTATTACACAAACCTCCCTTAGATCTTCTATTGATATTACACCTAATTCTGTTCAATCTGATGTCGAAGGTTCTGATTACTTATCGCCAAATTCGGTCTCACCACCTCTCTTACGCCATAGTACCCATACCAAAATTACTCCATTGGTTCGACCTCCTAATGAGAATGGAGGTCCTTGCGCGGGCGTCTCATCCCTAAGCTTGGCTTCAAGATTTTGTATCCAATTCAGTACATAAGATCACTACCTCACATAACTCCTTCCTCCCCGATATTCCAGTCGGTACTCAATACCTATTACCCCAACCTAATATTACCTATTCTACATAGTATATGAATTTTCTTGCGCAGGTCTCTTAGATTCATGAACCCTACACCTATGAGCAAGCTAGTACGAACTCGAAGTGGGTAGAGGCCATGGACAAAGAGTTGGAGGTGTTGGAGATGAATGAAACCTGGATGGTTGCCCTTTTACCTGCGGGCAAGAAACCGATTGGATCGAAATGGGTACATAAGGTGAAATATCTACCAGATGGGTCTGTTGAAAGCTTCAAGGCCCAGTTGGTAGCAAAGGGGTATAATCAAGTTGAAGGTGTGGATTATGTGGATTCTTTCAGTCCTGTTGCCAAGTTGGTTTCGGTGAGAGTTTTTCTGGCGATTGCTTCTGTGAAAACGTGGCCCATTCATCAATTGGATATCAATAATGTGTTCCTCCGTGGAACGCTTCATGAAGAAGTATACATGATCCCACCAAAGAGGTTTCACAAGGTGCCAGAAGGTATGGTTTGTAGATTACAGAAATCCCTTTACGAACTTAAACAAACGAGTCGTGAATGGAACTTGGAGTTTACATCGAAACTACTACAATATGGTTTTACTCAATCGGATAACGATACGTGTCTTATTACTATGATTACCGCCTCTATGACCCTTATTTTGCTAGTATATGTGGATGACGTTGTGATTACAGGGTTCGTGTTAGGAATAGTGCCCTAGAAAGCCGATTGTATATCCGCTTTGTGCTTTTCCTTATTGTAATCACAGACAATCTTTGAATGAAATAACGAATTGAGGCAACACTTCTTTATATGCTCTTGTTTGGTATGCGTTTACTTTATCTGTGCATGTATAAGAACTCCCCTAATCCTGATGACTTTAGGACTCTACCATTTAGGTGAAATGGTTCATGAAACGAGCCCTATATCACATAAGTCATGATTAGTAAAATACTCCAAGCCGATGAGTCCTACAGACAATGGGAGTGTCAACCTGACTCCTCTAAGGCTTGCTTATGGGATCACGCCCTTAAGAAGGACCACCTTGTTTCATGGAGGTGCAAAGTGTATAGTTGATACGTGCGTGATACATGAGGGTGCTTACTTTAATAAGTAAGTTCACTGAGGTGCCCGTGTGAGAACATTCCTAAATGGGAAAGGAAGTTTCTATTTCAGGAAATGGAAACTTCCAGATTAGGAAATATCTCACGAGTCATTGATGTGATTAATTGATCCTTAGACTTGAGGTTCCTTGTCACTTTATGAGTTAACTCTGTAGTCTTAGGTATAAGCTTTAAAGGGTGTCACCTTAGACAACTGATTCAAGGCTTATGCTGGGGCTGCACAAGTGATTCATGAAAGTGAATGAGAATCAAGAAAGGACCTACACTTGCATTTGCAAGGTGATCTCTTATTGTGTAAGTCATTCATATGTCATATGGAGTCCTTGGCCAAGGCAGTAGATCAAGACATCAAGAAAAGGGTTTCTTGGATTGAGATCAAATGGATATGAAATGCACTTAGCTTTAAGACTGGATTATTAGGGTTCTGATTATTCCCTTACCGTAGATCTTGGTTGAGAGATAGTAAGTAGGAGGATTGTATCTCACATGAATCAATGACTTAAAGGTTCTGTCGAATCCGAACATTCCAATTCAGCTAGGGGTTAAACACCTGTTGCTAGACTATGGTCGTTTAATCTGTGGACTGATTAATTAATTAGTGAATTAATTAATTAGGGTCACTGCTAATTGAATTGAGAACCTAGAGGGTCACACACAACAACTTGGTTACATGAGTTGAGGCTTTAAAATGATTAAACGAGTTAATCGGGCCAAAGGGTTCCACACGTGTGAAATCACACGTGTGGGTCACGTGCGTGACACGTGTCCTTCATGGACACGTGTGCATGTGCGTGAATAATTATTTGGTGATTAAATAATTAATTTGTTAATTATTTAATAGACTTTGGTTTAATTTTGAATTAAAAAGAAAGTCTTATTTTGGAGAAAATAATCTAGTTAATTAATTATGAATTAATTAATTAGATAAAATAAGTTATTTATTTTAAATAAATAAAGTATAAAATTATCCAAAAATAGTTTGGATATTTTTAGCTCTCTTGAAAGTTGATTTGAATTAGAATTCAAAGTCAAAGTCAAAATTACTTGATGATCAAGTAATAGGAGAGAGAGAGACCAAAATCCTAGCCCATTAAGGACTAGGAATTTCGGCACTCCCCCTCTTATAAATAGGGGAGCTCGAGCTCCTCTAGGAGCTAATTGACAATTCTTTTGGTTCATGTGTTGAACACCTTCCTTTCTCCAAGATTAAATAAAACCCTAGGTTAAGCCTAAACACTAACTAGAGAACTAGCATCCTTACTAGTTAGATTGTGATCAAGTTGGTGGACTATCTCTAGAGAGCTTCAAGTTAGAAGTTTGAAGATTCGAGCTTTACCAAGGAGAGGGGATCAAGCCGCGAGAAGAGCGTTCTTGGGTGGCTTGAAACGCTTCAAGAAAGAATAAAAGAAAAGTAAGTTTTCTATCTCTACGAATTTGGTTACACGATTGCGAGTCCAAGATCCTTTTGTTGGGAATTTTTTTTTAAATTCCGCTGCTTTCTGATTCGTGTTTTCCAACTGTTCGATGAGCATGCTATCACACAAGTTAAGAAGTTTTTACATCAGCAATTTACAATAAAGGACTTGGGACACATTTGCTATTTCTTGGGGTTGGAAATAGTGCGTTCTACTGAAGGTATATCTCTAACACAACGCAAGTACACTTTGGATATACTTACTGACATGAGGATAACAAGAGTTAAATCAGCTTTAACACCTTTACCAAAAGGCCACAAGTTGGTAGTTGGGGAAGGTTCTCTATTTGTTGATCCCGAGTGATATTGTCGATTTGTCGGACGACTTTTGTATCTCAATTTGACAAGACCGGATCTCAGTTTTGTTACACAACAACTAAGCCAATTCGTGAATAAACCGTGTATTTCTCATTGGGATGCAGCGTTTCACGTGGTTCGCTATCTTAAGCATACTCTTGGATAGGGTTTGTTCTTTCCTACGTAGTCTTCCTTACAACTCAAGGCGCATTGCGATGCCGATTGGGCTGCATGCAACGACACCTATCATTCGATTATGGGTTTTTGCGTGTTCTTAGGGCTAGCCTTGATTTCTTGGAAGTCTAAGAAACAAGCCACGGTCTCTTGTTCTTCGGTGGAAACGGAGTATCGGAGTATAGCAACGACTGTGTGTGAGCTTAAATGAATCTCCTACTTGCTACAAGATTTTGGACTATCAATTGCATCTCTCATCTCTCTTCACTGTGATAATCAAGCGGCATTACACATCGCCAACCCTGTTTTCCATGAACGAACGAAACATATCGATATAGATTGCCACCTTGTTCGCCATATGCTTAAACAGGGCTTTATCAGCACGCACTATATATCTAGCAGAACAGAGCTCGCAGATCTGTTTACCAAGCTTCTCGCCCATCCACAATTCATGCTCTTATTGTTCAAGATGGGTTTAGTTCAGGCCCACCAACGTCCATCTTGAGGGGTGTCTGTAGAGAAAAACGTGGTTTCATAATTATTTCACGTTTTTATGTAAAGCGATGTCGTATTGATAGTCATCAATAGTAGTTAGTTTAGTGCTTTGTTTTACAGCTTATGATGTATATATATAACATTCTGTCTATAATTGTTCTTTGTGAGAGAAAATGATAAGATCAATTACTCCAAAATCCTTTGTTTGAACAGTTCCTTCGCAAGTTATGACTCGACCTTGGTCTTCATTTGTTGTTGAATTCTGTATTGAGTGAAAAATATTGTTGCTTACACCATTAAGGTAAGTTCCTCATGAACTTTCTTTGGTATGTGATAATAAATGTTTGATGTATTTTAGAATTGGTGTCCCTGGTGTTCCCACTCTTAAGTAATGTCACTTAATCTGAAGGATGAAATTCAGTTTTTGTTATTATAATCAATATATTCAATGCATGTGGCTTGTTCAGTTATTTGGTGTCTTTGTGCTTTTTTGGTATAGATCAGTAGTATATTGGGAGAGTATTGTGTAGTTATTCCAAATTTGTATTTTTAATTCTTCTATTAGAAATCTGTATTTTTAAAAAATTGCAAGCTTTTCACTTATCATCAATATTTTTTTTCTTTATCTTTTTTGTTTTTATTTTTTTTATATGTGGTATCTGTATCCAATTGAGAACCAGAATAAAATCATAATTGCTTATTGTCTTATGTTAATTTGCACCTTTGATGCCTATTATCATTCCATATCAGTGAGTTATCTAAGAAATTTTGATCAACGCTGAGCAATGAGGGAATTGGAAGTTTCAAGGGGAAAGGGGGATTGTAGGTACACTCTGTTGATGGTATTGGGTATGTACTATGAAGGATTGGTTGTTATAAGTTATATTTGGAATTCTGTATTTTGGAGTTAATGATGTTGTTGTACAATTTTTGGTTTTATATGTCTAGTTTTGTCTCATGGAACCTTATTAGTTGTATGAATTTGTAGGCTTTGAAGATTTTTTCATGTTTTTTGGGTTAATTTGGTAGTGCTTCAAATACTCTCAAGGCACTTTGTAAATGATGTATTAGCTCATCCATTTCTGTTAGCTGAATATATGATATTTCTTTGTTAGTGTGCATTGTTGATATTGAATGAATTTGTTCACTAAGAGAAAGTCAATCATTACTACTTTGTTTGGAACTGGGCATACACACAGGGCTTGAATAACAACATTAACAAACAAAAAAGACACTGAACTACCGAAGTAAGGCCTTTGTGGTTGTGGACTCGGCCCGTTTGGGTTCTCAAGAATACGAACTCGAACTCGAAATCTTTGATTAAATTAATATGACGTCAAATCGTTAAATTACACCTCTCGGTAGTACCCCTGGAATCTGCACCAAGTAGTGGTAAATTTGGAATCAAATTCACAGTCCTAATTTACATATACAAATATAATTTGAATTCAATGTGAACCCAGAAGCCCATCTAATTTGCAATCAGCTTTAAGTAGCCCCCCATAGGCCCATACCATCCCAATACAAATTCAAATTAGAAAGATTAAAGCCCAATTCCTCATGGCCCATTCAGAAGAGCCCGAAGTGTCGGGAACTTTCCTTCGTTCCAAATTAATTTCAATTTCCTTAACGACTTCTTCTCTCTTTCCCTCTCACATGGCGCCTCCAACGAAGAAGGTACACTCTCTTCGCTTCATTTTCGTCTCTCGATTATGTATTTGCGTTCATGAAAGTATATATCTGTGAAGAATTGTATGACTGTTTACGGTAAAAATTTGGAAATCTGAGCAAAATTTGGGAGATGAATTGGGCATTCAACCACCTTTTATGTTTGATCCTTTTTGTTTTTATCTTTTAACATATATGATGAAAATAACTTGTTAAAACCTTATGATTTGAGGAATTTTTCCCAGTGTTACTTTGATTTTTGGGCTATCTTGTTTTCTTATGAATGGAATTGGGACTTTGTTTAATTACTCGGCTTTGTTTGATTGAAGTAATTAATAGATCACTTTAATTTCATGTGCTGAATGAATTTCTTGTTCTTTTGTTCCTTGTTCGCCTTTGATTCAGAATAGTTAAGATTCTTTCTGGTTACTTTACTTTCCTTTTAATCTTTCTGAATAATTTTGGCTCCCGTATTCTGCAGATTCTCTTAAGTTTGTTGAAGGAAGAAGTGTGCTAGAATTTTCATGCGCGGAATAGCTCGTTTACAGCGTGCAATCAGAAAGTTTAGGCCTATCCATCCTTCAAAAGGAAGATGGGGTAATTATCCTGTTAAGTTCGTGATCGGTATTAGAGTAAGTCGTAGCATCATCTGTAATTTTTACAATTTCTAAAAATTTATGAACAGTTGGCACAATAACTCCCAAGAAACAAACAAGTGAGGATGCGGGTGAAGCTCGTCTCGAGAAGGAGAAGGCTGAACCAATAGTTGCTTTCAGCAGGCCACCACAGCTTCCACCTGTCATCGGACCGTTGGTTGCTCTCTCGGTGCTGGAATCATGGTCTAAGCGGGATAGCAATGAAGAGTGACAGGTGATGTGAAACCTTTCCTACTTGGTTTGGCAATGCGTTGTGGTTGTGTGTTTGCTAAAGATATGCTCTGCTTGTAGAATGTGAAGAAATAAAACTTGAGCAATGTGATGGGATGTAAAGTTTGGAGTTGAAGAGTTGTACTTGTTTGTATATCAAGCTTACATGTGAAAGATCTTTGCTATGTAGTAGAGTGTTTTTGACTTTTGAGGGTGAAGCTGAGAACGCAATCTATAAATCTCTGAAGTTGGATTTAGTATTGAAGGGTCGTTCGTAAAAGTTTTTGTGTTTAACTAGAGTTGTAAAAAATTGGTGTTCTGAAAATCGGGAGTATTTGGAGAAGGAAGTACAAAACGCACTTTTAAATAATAAGGAACCTAGAAGCTGAAAAAGTCCCGCCAAAGTGCTTCAAGCTTGTAGCTTATTTTAAGCAGAGAACGCAAATCATTTCCCACTTTGTTTTGTAAACCTTAAAGCTGAGAAATACTTTTCCTTAGAGTTTGCACTTACATGCTAGAAACTTGGTTATTATGAGTCATGCAAGAGGTTTGCTTTAGGTGAAATGTGAAGGTGTTCATGATATTTGAGGCAGGAAAAGATTAAAATTTAATGATTTACAGCATACTCGACGACCAGGATGTCAAATAGTTGTGACAATCTTGAATGTTTCTTATTGATATGCTTAATAGCTTGCTCAGCCTGATCAAAGAGACCTATGTTTTATTCCAATCTGTATTATATTACATGGGCGACTGCACATGAACAATAATTTGCTCAGTATCGCTGCAGAGAAGAACAAATTGAGAGCCGAGCTACTGCATCGGAACCCTCATAGGAGGTAAATGTCACCACCAAAATTGATTAATGGAAACATGGATAGCCACAACAGTCCATAATACAAAAAAATATTGCACACGACAGATGACACCCTTTTTCCTCAATATTGAGATTTTTTCCTCGGTGTGCCCAAATACTGAGCGGACGACGCTGAAATGACAGAAACAATAGATTGAAATGCTTTCGTTGCTATCCTCATTTTGATTTGCCCCCTCTGTGGAATCACCCTTCGTTTTAACTTCTTGTCGAATGCAGCTTCCGAGGCTTCGTGTTTAGTCCTCATTCTTCGTACAGCCAAGAAACCTTCCTCTTCTTGATTTTTGCTCAAGTATGGCAATTGATACTTGCTTTTAGTTTGTGTTTGAGAATTCTGATTCTCTGCCGTGAAGTGTGAGTTTATATAGTTTGAAACTTGAATGATTTTGGGGTGGTTACGGATGAGTAGGGGCAGCGGGGGACATGCCAGCTAAATTCTTTTGGAACCTTCAATTATTCTGTTAGCAGAAGATGATGTCTAAGTTCAAATTATTTGTTTTGTTCCTTCTAAAAAAATTTAATTCTTTTAATAATGCCCCTCTATTTAAAATTTAAAATTTAAAATCCTAGCTCTGTAATTGGTGACGAGGCACTCCGAATGCAAAATGACAAGCTACATTATGTGATCTTCAATTTTGTGAAAATCAATTATATTAATGTGGTCTGTCATGTGTACCACAATTATATTTGTCGGCCCCTTTGATTGCACTTTTTGTTACAAAAACCCTCTTAATTAAAATTATGTGTCCTATATTATTTCCTTTTCAGTTATCAACTTAATAATATCGCGTGAATTTTCTTTATAACTATCCTATGTACACGGATGCGAACATGATGTTACGGACACAATACGATACGGATACGATGATATGGATTTTTTTTTAAAAAATTTCCATTTCAGATACGACATAACAAAATAATATTTTTAGAAGCATATGTGTATTATAAACTATTCCATTTCATCATTTTTATTAATATAATTAGAAAATGTTACTTCATCATGTTTGATACTCGTATAGAATACTTCCAATGTGTTGGATTTTAATAAGAAAAAAAAAAATTGTATCATCGTATCGTATTTGTATTCTCATATCGGTACATCAGAGTGTGAAACATGATACAAACCTTTGCATTGCAACGTGTAATTCTATTTTCCGAGGCGACCTGTTACGCAGATAACAAAACATTACCAACAAAGTGACAATTACAATCAATAGTGTGTGGTGTCCCCTAATGCCCTTTTTCGTTTTCCTTTTTTGGATTATCCCCCTTGTCTTATGCAGTGCGACATGATGAAATCAAGAACATAGAAATCTCTCTTTCGGATTATCAAAATCTACAAAGGATCTTTTTGCAGCGCCGTAACGTTTGTCGCAATAATCTTAGGCTTTTAGCAAACAAAATTTCACTTAGAAATTTCGATTTGTCATCAATTAAGGTGGTCGGAATCTTGACAGTTGGATAATCCTGCTGGCATGCATGCTATCCGTCCCTCTTACCTCACATAAAATAAGCCATTTCCAGATTTTCTTGCGAGATCCTCAATTCTTGCCCCCGGCCCATATGATCTATTTTCAGATTTTATAGGTCATAAATTGCGTTTGTTTTTGACTTTGTGTTTATCGAAACATTACACTGTAAAACTCGACAATTTTAGCAATTTAACAATGGTAAATAATTATAACTTTACATTATGATGTGGGTTCATTCAAGGTGAAGCCAAAGAGGGCATACAAGATATTTATATATATGGGTGACGTTTCTGCTTCTAATTTCAAGTGGTGATTGCGTGAATCATTGATGGTAAAAGACTAGAAGAAGTACGAGTCTGTTTCTGGCCCAAAATAAGAAAAGTAGTTTATGACTTATGTTAATGGAAGTACATTAAATGAGCCCAAATCTTGCAAAACGGGCCGAGTCCACAACCACAAAGGCCTTACTTCTGTAGTTTTAGCGACTTTTTTGTTTGTTAATGTTTGTTGTTATTAATTCAAGTCTTGGAGGGGCTATGCATCAACTTTCAACGAAGTTACACACCACTACTTAGCCCCACTTGATGGCATATAAGTTGCTCATTTGGCAATACGTGAACGGATTAATCAAAGGTCCATAATATGTTTCTTGGACTCACAAACTAAGGAACTCTGATCGGAGGTCCGGATCAAACTGTGTAGCACCCGAGCGTTAGGTACCACATCCCCCACACCGGGACCCGACCCGTATATGAAATGGAAGTCCATACACGTGCCAAATCCACGACGAACGGGGACACAATACACACGCTATGCTAGGCGGGACTAACCCTTAAACCAGTCAGTGCAAGAATCATAAAATCAGAGTTAAAATAAAATTCGCGGAAGCAAGAATAACATAGCATATATAATGAGCCACCAAGCTCCAAAAATGAATATACAAAGCATTCAATTATTCAACGGCGCTCATGGCCTACAAAAATCATAACGCTCCAAGCATAAACTATGATCATATACAAAATACCCACAAGAGTATGAATATGAAACAAAAGGAAGTGCTAAACATAAATGCAAGACCTAGACGACTAGTATTCCCGCCTAGCACTCCTATTCCTGCACAAAACAACTGGAAACAACCGGGTTCAGTCTAAAAGAGACTGGTGGGTACAAAAACGGGGCATAAATATATAATATCGCATAATTTAAGCACATACATGCAAGCCCTAATCCCGGGTGAAGTTTAGTAAGATTTTACCAAGTGGTTAAAACAAAAGGGAAACATCAACGGGATTACGACGTTCATATTCATTCATAATTGTTCATAAATGTTCATAAGGGTTTATAGCCCGGCGAGTGGGCGTGCACAATCTCCAACCTACTCCTCGTGTAATCATAATTAATTATTCAATAATCCATTATCATACATAAATCTTTTGTGCTCATAAATACATGATCATAATCATTCATATATCCCTTTTTCCTCCGGGTGGTGGACGAGTTTGCAAGGCTCGACCACCTAATCATATCAATACGGCTATGAGGTTCATGAGTCCTCAAAGCCCGGTTAGCGTTTCCCCGTCAAGAACCTCCCTTGACGAAGTCCGTTTCGCCGTAATTGGTTGGAACTAGTATATGGGATCCCCGTCAGCCCTTGCTTCCTCGGTTAGCCACATATACTAAGTCCCGGGGCCCGTGCAATCATAAATCATAAATATCTCGCCAACATAAGGTAGGGTTCATAAATAAAAGAAAGGGTCACACGTTGAAATTATTTACCCGAAATGACTCGATATATAACTATATATACGATTTTGGCTTAAAACTTTGCACATAAGGAATATATAAGGTTGTTTTAACTAATAGAAGAAAAACCCACCTTTATCAAAGTAGAAATAAAGGCACAAGCGTCTCAAGGCTCGCCCTCGTCTCCGACCAAACCCGAATCTGTACAAAAGAAAAGGTATGAGACTCAATGACCACATATGACGCTCGGCAATGAAGTGCATATGACATGGATGCATAAATGATCATGTTATATCATAAAAATGTTCATGTGCACGATTAATAAATTTAAAACATATAATCATTCATTCATTCATATATTTCATTCAAATTCATAAATTCATAATATTCATAAATTCATATAAATTTCATAACGTTCATAATTCATAATGCATATTAATTAATCTCATTCATTTAATAAGCATAGCATATAATATTCATATTCACATTTAGGAATAAAATAAATAAACGTTCAATCAAAAGTCAGTAGAATAAATACGCGAAATAGAAATCAATTAATTTCAATAATTAAATTAAATCAAATAATAATTAAAATATATAATAAATATATATAATATAATATATATAAATAATATACAATATATATAATATTTACATATATATACACGTACAACTCACACACACATGCATGCAAAATAAGTAACACACACACACAAATACATACCCATGCATGCAATTTATATACATAATATATATTTATATCATACACATGCATGCAAATACACACACAAACGTACACAGCCATGCATGCATTCATACACACAATCACACACACACACAGTATATATACATATATATACAATAACAGTAGCAGCAGCAGCCCAAGAACGCAGCAAAAGAAATCAAGCAAAACGGGGTGACACCCCCGTGTCACCCACAAAGCCTGGACCCCCCGTGTCTCGGTACAGAAGTTCCAGGCCTTGCAGCACCCCCGTGCCTCGCCGGAAAGGCAGCAATCGACACCCCCGTGTCGTGCAACAGCAACAGCCTTGTTTTGACAGCAAATGCGCAGAAAACAGAGCAGGAAAAGGCAGCCATGTACGAGCAAGAAAGGCAACATTACAAGGCACAAATTGCTGCAAGAACTCAACAAGAATGCACACTAAAAAGCCATGAAAGATGACAGCAAAAAGGAGAAGGAAAAACAGCAAATTGACAGCAAAATTTCTGCGTGAAAAACAGGGTAAAACGTGAAGAAAACAGGGCAAGTTTGAGCTCAATCAATCCTATTTCATTCAGGTCCAAAAGTCCATCAAATGTGCAGCAAAATATCATATATTCAACAAGGAAATCAGTTCCAAAAGTGATCAATCAAGGAAGCAACCATACGTGACGTTCGTGAGGGATTTTCTGAAAATTGTCATAAATGATATATCATAAATACCTCAACAACCACGAAATCAATGACCATAAATGATATGAGGATGTCAAAATAATCATTCTCATGCTTGGAATCGATCAAAACCGTTAAGAATCGAAGAAGATCAAGAATTTGTCCAAAACCTTCATTTTCGGTAAAATGGCCAGAAAATCATGAAACCAAGCTCAAAATCATGAATGGAAGGATGAAAATAAACAGAATTAATCATATAACACAACCCTTAGCTTACCTTGATGATTGGTTGAAGTTTGGATGAGATTTGAGCTCCAAAATCTCCAAGGTTGAAGGGTTTCGGGTCTGGAATTCAGAACAGAAACTTTGGCTAAGTTTTGGGCATTGTGAGAGGATTATCTTGGTTAGGGCTTGTTATGTCATGATAAAGGGTTGAGTTAGGGTTTCAAAGAATCAAACCATAGTTAATTTGGTTATGGTTTAGCCAAGATGTAGCTGAATTAGTGTAACAAGGTCAAGTTGGTCTCCGTTTCGTTTTTCGGTTGGATTTCGGAGTTTCAAATGACTTAGGAAAATTATAAGGCTAAGTTTACTAAACTCGAATTTTCGTTACGAGTTCAGCGGAGTTGACGAAACTCGAATCCGAGTTCCCGAGCTCAAGATATTAAATTCGGAACCAAGGGTACGCTAATTGTTCGTTAGCTCCCGTTTTGGTTCCTCAAATGAAATTAAATTCGTTAACCTATCAAATGAATTCAAAAACATAATTTGAGCATAAAATCATGTTCATAACACATATATGTACGACATATTACAAATTCGTGGCAATTCGATATCATTTCATAAGAGAACGAAGCACAAAATAAACGAACAAACTCCATCATACAATTCATGCATAAATTATAAATTTCCCATGCAATTCATGCAATTTCCATGAAAAAATGAAATTCATGCATAATTATATTCCCATGCATACATATGATTTCATGCATATATTAATCCCACGTATAAAATATATATATAAATAAGTAATTAATTAAAACATGATTAATTAATATACATATAATTAGTATAATCATTAAAGTAATAATATAATAATTAAACATATATATATATATATATATATATAATACGAAATATATATATATATAATTAATAATATTAAAAATAAAATATTATAATATAATATAATAAGATAATAACAATTATAATAAAATTAAATATAAAACACGTAAAAACAATTAATTCGCGCAATTAGGGAAACACATACGTCATACCTTTACGTCCGAGAAATCGGGGCGTTACAATCTCTCCCCCTTAAAAGAATCCGTCCTCGGATTCACTGCTCGCTCGGAAACAACTCGGGGTGAAACCTTTTCATCTTATCCTCCGTTTCCCACGTAGCCTCTTCGGTTTTATCACTTCTCCAAAGAACCTTGACTAGTGGAATACGCCGATTTCGGAGTTCTTGAAACTTTCGATCCAAAATCTTAATCGGCTTCTGAATGAAGGTGAGATCCGGTTCTAATTCCACTTCTTCAACCGGTAGAACCTCGGACTCATCTCGATAGTATTTTCGGAGCTGTGAGACGTGAAATACGTTATGAATTCCAGTCAAACTCGGCGGCAAATCCAAACGATAGGCCGTATCCCCAATCTTCTCCAAAATCTCATACGGTCCCATATACCGAGGGTTTAACTTTCCTCCCCGTCCAATCCTTGAGAACCCTTTTCGTGGGGAAGCCTTTAAGAAAACCCTATCTCCAAGCTCAAACTCCAAATTCTTCCTCCGAAGATCTGCATAACTCTTTTGTCGATCCTGAGCGGCCTTCATCCGTTGTCTAATCATCTGGACCTTATCAATAGCCTCTTGTACAGCCTTAGAGGGTTTTTCCTTCTTTTCCCCTCTTTTAATCCCTTCTTGCTTGGTCCAGTTCCATTCCTCCAAGTCAAAGAACAACGGTGATCGACATTTACGTCCATACAGAGCTTCATAAGGGGGCCATTTCAATCGAGGCTTGATAGCTATTATTGTAAGCAAACTCGATTAACGGCAACTGTTCATTCCATGAACTCTGAAAGTCCAATGCACATGCTCTCAACAAATCCTCCAGATACTTAATCAACCTTTCTGATTGTCCGTCGGTCTGAGGATGGAAAGCTGTGCTGAATTGAAGCCTTGTTCCCAAACACTTCTGTAATTCTTGCCATAACCTTGAAGTAAATCTGGGATCCCGATCCGAGACAATACTAACAGGTACACCATGAAGCCTGACAATCTCATCGTTGTACCTCTTGGCCAACTTACTCACCTTATCGGACATTCTGATAGCCAGAAAATGAGCTGATTTTGTCAACCTGTCCACAATAACCCAAATTCCATCGAAACCTCCTCTCACTTTTGGTAATCCCGAAACAAAATCCATAGCTATTTGTTCCCATTTCCATTCCGGGATAGGTAATGGTTGTAGTAGCCCCGATGGCTTTTGATGTTCTGCCTTTACCACTTGACAAGTCATGCAGTGTTTCACGAAGTCGATCACATCCCGTTTCAATCCATTCCACCAATAGAATTGCTTAAGATCCTTGTACATTTTGTTCCCTCCGGGATGTATCGAATAACCTGACCGATGGGCTTCCTCAAGAATAATCCTTTTTAACTCTTCCGGGACAACAACTCTATTCTTAAATCTTAGAAGTCCCGTATCATCAAACCCAAACGGACACTCTGAATCAGCTCGAGCTTTCTCAGCAAATTTCTGAACCTCGGGATCAATCCTCTGAGCATCAAATAATCTCTGTTTAAGATCTGGTTGAACCGTGATATTCCGAACACTAGCCCTCAGTCTAAACAACTCATTCTCATCTCCAATCTCCACTTTCACACTGGACACGCTAGCTTTCCGACTAAGCGCATCCGCGACCAAATTGGCTTTGCCGGGATGGTATCGGATTGTACACTCATAATCCGCCAACAGTTCCATCCAACGCCGTTGTCTCTTATTCAATTCCTTTTGCGAGAATAAGTATTGGAGGCTCTTGTGATCGGAAAAGACCTCGAACGAAATTCCATAAAGATAGTGTCTCCACTTACCCAAAGCAAAGATCACTGCCGCTAATTCCAAATCGTGAGTGGGGTAGTTCTGTTCATGCTCTTTCAATTTCCTTGAGGCATAGGCGATCACTCTTCCATTCTGCATCAACACACATCCCAAACCTTCCTTTGAGGCGTCCGTATAAACTGTATATCCTTCTGTACCTTCGGGAAGTGCTAATACAGGAGCGGTGGTCAACTTTTCCTTTAGAAGTTGGAAACTAGCCTCACATGCCTCGTCCCACTCAAACTTAACCGCTTTCTTAGTCAATCGGGTTAAAGGAGCCGCAATCTTTGAGAAATCCTGAACGAATCTCCGATAGTAGCCTGCCAAACCCAAGAAACTCCTTATTTCTGAAGCATTTTTCGGGCTTTGCCATTGGATAACCGTCTCAATCTTAGAAGGGTCTACTTCTAAACCTTTCCTCGAAATAATATGACCCAGAAATGCTACCCGATCAATCCAGAACTCACATTTGCTAAACTTAGCATACAACCGATGTTCCCTTAAGGTCTCCAACACGATTCTGAGGTGCCTTGCATGATCCTCCGGAGTTCTCGAATAGACCAAGATGTCATCGATGAAAATTACCACAAACTTATCCAAATAGGGCCGGAAAATTCGATGCATCATATCCATAAAAGCAGCCGGAGCATTAGTCAATCCAAAAGGCATCACTACGAACTCGTAGTGTCCATACCGGGTGTTAAATCCCGTCTTCGGAATATCCTCTTCTCGGATCTTCAATTGATAATATCCTTGTCTCAAGTCCAATTTTGAGTAAACCCCCGAACCTTGTAACATGTCGAATAAATCCTCAATATGGGGTAAAGGATACTTATTCTTTACAGTCATCCGATTAAGCTCCCGGTAATCTATACACATTCTTAGGGTTCCATCCTTTTTCTTAACAAAGAGAACCGGAGCACCCCAAGGTGACGAACTCGGCCGAATATATCCAACTTCGAGCAATTCCTCTAATTGAATCTTTAATTCTTTCAACTCGGCCGGTGCCATCCGATACGGAGTCTTGGAATACGGTGTGGATCCTGGATGTAAATCAATAACGAACTCGATCTCACGGTCGGGTGGTAGAGAACTCAAATTCTCCGGAAATACATCGGAGAAATCCTTAACAACCGCGGTATCCTCCAGCTTAACTTGATCTTTCGGCCTATTAAGGAGGTAAGCAATAAATCCCGTTGCTCCTTCTCTCATCAATTTGTGAACTTCCATATAAGACAAGAGAGATACCGTTCTTGATCCACTACCAATCACCAATTCTTTCCCCAAAATCACCTTCTTCGCAAAACAATCAACATTGGCCCGATGCCTGAACAACCAGTCCATACCCAAGATAACTCCATACCTCTTCATGGGCATAACAATTAAATCCGCCGGCTACTCTTTCCCTTCAATCAAAACCGAACACTCCCGAACCAACTGATCTGTCTGAAGACTCCCTCCAAGTGGCGAACTCACCAAATAACAAGAAGAAAGGCAGATAACAGGCAAGCACAGAGTGGCAACTATATCACAAGAAATAAAGGAATGCGTGGCACCCGGATCAAAGAGTGCATGAATGCTCATGTTATGTATGCATAGGGTACCTTCTACCACGGCTGTGGGATCAATCTCTGCATCCTGTTCCTCACCCTCGAGGGCGTAAGCACGAGCTTGGATCATTGGCCGTTGAACTCGTCTTTGATATTCGGGGTCTTTGTCGGGACAAGTATCCGCCATATGGTCACCCTTCCCGCAAATGAGACACAAATTCAACCTCCTCCGACAATTATAAAAGTTGTGAGTTGGTCCTCCACAATGGGTACAAGGAGCTTGAGCCAATCTCGCCTCACTCGGACCTTGTCGATCCCTCGTTGGTGCCATGGGTAGAGCCTTTGGTCGTGTCGGTACGGCCTGAGAACCTTGCCCTCCAAACCTAGGCTTCTTAAACGGACCCTTAGGAGGCGGACTAGCTTGAATCATCGGCCTCTTTCCCGTATTCGATCCGGATCCTCTTCCCATAGGAGCTCTAAACATCGGATCCTTCTTCTTGAATTCCTCCTCTTGAACCAAAGCCCTTTGCACGGTGTCGGCAAAAGACTCGAAGTTGTGCCCCGCTTGCCCATGTCTCAAGTCCTGTCTCAATCCCGCTATGAATTTCCTTGCTTTCCTCTTTTCATCCCGAGTAACATGAGGAGCATATTTCCCGAGTCTATTGAATACGGCGAGGTATTGAGTCACCGTACGAGCCCCTTGCTTTAATTCCATGAATTCCTGCTCCTTCCTTTCCCTTACCACTTCCTGTACAAAGCAATCCCGGAATTCTCTCTTAAAAACCTCCCAAGTGACTTCCTCCTCATCGACTTCAAGCTTCTCCCTTGTTCGTTCTCACCATTCATACGCATCCCCATCCAATTGGAATATAGCAAATTGGGCCTTCTCTTGCGTACTAAACTGTCGGACCCCAAATATCCTTTCCAATCTAATCAACCAACCCTGCAAGACCGCATCGTCAATAGAACCAGAAAACCGAGGGGGGTTGTAACTCAGAAACACCCCATGAGGGTCTCTATTGTTATTATGATTTGGTGGAGGCGCCGGTTGTTCTGCTTGTTGTGGTGGGGGAGCTTGAGCCCTCCTATGCTCAACATAGTTGAAAACCGCTTCCATGAAATTCCCCATATCCATCGATGGTGCTTGTGGTTGGGGTGGAGGCGTAGGAGATCGATCGTGATGACGACGATGTCCGGGAGATCTCTCACGGTGTCTACGCGGAGGCATTCTGTTCAAGAAATACTGAAATGCATGCTATTTTTAGTCCATGCATGCAAGTGCAAGTAATTCGATCAAAATTCAAGATAACAAGAGTTAAATCAGCTTTAACACCTTTACCAAAAGGCCACAAGTTGGTAGTTGGGGAAGGTTCTCTATTTGTTGATCCGGAGTGATATTGTCGATTTGTCGGACGACTTTTGTATACAATTTGACAAGACCGGATCTCAGTTTTGTTACACAACAACTAAGCCAATTCGTGAATAAACCGTGTATTTCTCATTGGGATGCAGCGTTTCACGTGGTTCGCTATCTTAAGCATACTCTTGGATAGGGTTTGTTCTTTCCTACGTAGTCTTCCTTACAACTCAAGGCGCATTGCGATGCCGATTGGGCTGCGTGCAACGACACCTATCATTCGATTATGGGTTTCTGCGTGTTCTTAGGACTAGCCTTGATTTCTTGGAAGTCTAAGAAACAAGCCACGGTCTCTTGTTCTTCGGTGGAAGCGGAGTATCGGAGTATGGCAACGACTGTGTGTGAGCTTAAATGAATCTCCTACTTGCTACAAGATTTTGGACTATCAATTGCATCTCTCATCTCTCTTCACTGTGATAATCAAGCGGCATTACACATCGCCAACCCCGTTTTCCATGAACGAACGAAACATATCGATATAGATTGCCACCTTGTTCGCCATATGCTTAAACAGGGCTTTATCAGCACGCACTATATATCTAGCAAAACAGAGCTCGCAGATCTGTTTACCAAGCTTCTCGCCCATCCACAATTCATGCTCTTATTGTTCAAGATGGGTTTAGTTCAGGCCCACCAACGTCCATCTTGAGGGGTGTCTGTAGAGAAAAACGTGGTTTCATAATTATTTCACGTTTTTATGTAAAGCGATGTCGTATTGATAGTCATCAATAGTAGTTAGTTTAGTGCTTTGTTTTACAGCTTATGATGTATATAAATAACATTCTGTCTATAATTGTTCTTTGTGAGAGAAAATGATAAGATCAATTACTCCAAAATCCTTTGTTTGAACAGTTCCTTCGCAAGTTATGACTCGACCTTGGTCTTCATTTGTTGTTGAATTCTGTATTGAGTGAAAAATATTGTTGCTTACACCATTAAGGTAAGTTCCTCATGAACTTTCTTTGGTATGTGATAATAAATGTTTGATGTATTTTAGAATTGGTGTCCCTGGTGTTCCCACTCTTAAGTAATGTCACTTAATCTGAAGGATGAAATTCAGTTTTTGTTATTATAATCAATATATTCAATGCACGTGGCTTGTTCAGTTATTTGGTGTCTTTGTGCTTTTTTGGTATAGATCAGTAGTATATTGGGAGAGTATTGTGTAGTTATTCCAAATTTGTATTTTTAATTCTTCTATTAGAAATCTGTATTTTTAAAAAATTGCAAGCTTTTCACTTATCATCAATATTTTTTTTCTTTATCTTTTTTGTTTTTATTTTTTTTATATGTGGTATCTGTATCCAATTGAGAACCATAATAAAATCATAATTGCTTATTGTCTTATGTTAATTTGCACCTTTGATGCCTATTATCATTCCATATCAGTGAGTTATCTAAGAAATTTTGATCAACGCTGAGCAATGAAGGAATTGGAAGTTTCAAGGGGAAAGGGGGATTGTAGGTACACTCTGTTGATGGTATTGGGTATGTACTATGAAGGATTGGTTGTTATAAGTTATATTTGGAATTCTGTATTTTGGAGTTAATGATGTTGTTGTACAATTTTTGGTTTTATATGTCTAGTTTTGTCTCATGGAACCTTATTAGTTGTATGAATTTGTAGGCTTTGAAGATTTTTTCATGTTTTTTGGGTTAATTTGGTAGTGCTTCAAATACTCTCAAGGCACTTTGTAAATGATGTATTAGCTCATCCATTTCTGTTAGCTGAATATATGATATTTCTTTGTTAGTGTGCATTGTTGATATTGAATGAATTTGTTCACTAAGAGAAAGTCAATCATTACTACTTTGTTTGGAATTGGGCATACACACAGGGCTTGAATAACAACATTAACAAACAAAAAAGACACTGAACTACCCAAGTAAGGCCTTTGTGGTTGTGGACTCGGCCCGTTTGGGTTCTCAAGAATACGAACTCGAACTCGAAATCTTTGATTAAATTAATATAACGTCAAATCGTTAAATTACACCTCTCGGTAGTACCCCTGGAATCTACACCAAGTAGTGGTAAATTTGGAATCAAATTCACAGTCCTAATTTACATATACAAATATAATTTGAATTCAATGTGAACCCAGAAGCCCATCTAATTTGCAATCAGCTTTAAGTAGCCCCCCATAGGCCCATACCATCCCAATACAAATTCAAATTAGAAAGATTAAAGCCCAATTCCTCATGGCCCATTCAGAAGAGCCCGAAGTGTCGGGAACTTTCCTTCGTTCCAAATTAATTTCAATTTCCTTAACGACTTCTTCTCTCTTTCCCTCTCACATGGCGCCTCCAACGAAGAAGGTACACTCTCTTCGCTTCATTTTCGTCTCTCGATTATGTATTTGCGTTCATGAAAGTATATATCTGTGAAGAATTGTATGACTGTTTACGGTAAAAATTTGGAAATCTGAGCAAAATTTGGGAGATGAATTGGGCATTCAACCACCTTTTATGTTTGATCCTTTTTGTTTTTATCTTTTAACATATATGATGAAAATAACTTGTTAAAACCTTATGATTTGAGGAATTTTTCCCAGTGTTACTTTGATTTTTGGGCTATCTTGTTTTCTTATGAATGGAATTGGGACTTTGTTTAATTACTCGGCTTTGTTTGATTGAAGTAATTAATAGATCACTTTAATTTCATGTGCTGAATGAATTTCTTGTTCTTTTGTTCCTTGTTCGCCTTTGATTCAGAATAGTTAAGATTCTTTCTGGTTACTTTACTTTCCTTTTAATCTTTCTGAATAATTTTGGCTCCCGTATTCTGCAGATTCTCTTAAGTTTGTTGAAGGAAGAAGTGTGCTAGAATTTTCATGCGCGGAATAGCTCGTTTACAGCGTGCAATCAGAAAGTTTAGGCCTATCCATCCTTCAAAAGGAAGATGGGGTAATTATCCTGTTAAGTTCGTGATCGGTATTAGAGTAAGTCGTAGCATCATCTGTAATTTTTACAATTTCTAAAAATTTATGAACAGTTGGCACAATAACTCCCAAGAAACAAACAAGTGAGGATGCGGGTGAAGCTCGTCTCGAGAAGGAGAAGGCTGAACCAATAGTTGCTTTCAGCAGGCCACCACAGCTTCCACCTGTCATCGGACCGTTGGTTGCTCTCTCGGTGCTGGAATCATGGTCTAAGCGGGATAGCAATGAAGAGTGACAGGTGATGTGAAACCTTTCCTACTTGGTTTGGCAATGCGTTGTGGTTGTGTGTTTGCTAAAGATATGCTCTGCTTGTAGAATGTGAAGAAATAAAACTTGAGCAATGTGATGGGATGTAAAGTTTGGAGTTGAAGAGTTGTACTTGTTTGTATATCAAGCTTACATGTGAAAGATCTTTGCTATGTAGTAAAGTGTTTTTGACTTTTGAGGGTGAAGCTGAGAACGCAATCTATAAATCTCTGATGTTGGATTTAGTATTGAAGGGTCGTTCGCAAAAGTTTTTGTGTTTAACTAGAGTTGTAAAAAATTGGTGTTCTGAAAATCGGGAGTATTTGGAGAAGGAAGTACAAAACGCACTTTTAAATAATAAGGAACCTAGAAGCTGAAAAAGTCCCGCCAAAGTGCTTCAAGCTTGTAGCTTATTTTAAGCAGAGAACGCAAATCATTTCCCACTTTGTTTTGTAAACCTTAAAGCTGAGAAATACTTTTCCTTAGAGTTTGCACTTACATGCTAGAAACTTGGTTATTATGAGGCATGCAAGAGGTTTGCTTTAGGTGAAATGTGAAGGTGTTCATGATATTTGAGGCAGGAAAAGATTAAAATTTAATGATTTACAGCATACTCGACGACCAGGATGTCAAATAGTTGTGACAATCTTGAATGTTTCTTATTGATATGCTTAATAGCTTGCTCAGCCTGATCAAAGAGACCTATATTTTATTCCAATCTGTATTATATTACATGGGCGACTGCACATGAACAATAATTTGCTCAGTATCGCTGCAGAGAAGAACAAATTGAGAGCCGAGCTACTGCATCGGAACCCTCATAGGAGGTAAATGTCACCACCAAAATTGATTAATGGAAACATGGATAGCCACAACAGTCCATAATACAAAAAAATATTGCACACGACAGATGACACCCTTTTTCCTCAATATTGAGATTTTTTCCTCGGTGTGCCCAAATACTGAGCGGACGACGCTGAAATGACAGAAACAATAGATTGAAATGCTTTCGTTGCTATCCTCATTTTGATTTGCCCCCTCTGTGGAATCACCCTTCGTTTTAACTTCTTGTCGAATGCAGCTTCCGAGGCTTCGTGTTTAGTCCTCATTCTTCGTACAGCCAAGAAACCTTCCTCTTCTTGATTTTTGCTCAAGTATGGCAATTGATACTTGCTTTTAGTTTGTGTTTGAGAATTCTGATTCTCTGCCGTGAAGTGTGAGTTTATATAGTTTGAAACTTGAATGATTTTGGGGTGGTTACGGATGAGTAGGGGCAGCGGGGGACATGCCAGCTAAATTCTTTTGGAACCTTCAATTATTCTGTTAGCAGAAGATGATGTCTAAGTTCAAATTATTTGTTTTGTTCCTTCGAAAAAAATTTAATTCTTTTAATAATGCCCCTCTATTTAAAATTTAAAATTTAAAATCCTAGCTCTGTAATTGGTGACGAGGCACTCCGAATGCAAAATGACAAGCTACATTATGTGATCTTCAATTTTGTGAAAATCAATTATATTAATGTGGTCTGTCATGTGTACCACAATTATATTTGTCGGCCCCTTTGATTGCACTTTTTGTTACAAAAACCCTCTTAATTAAAATTATGTGTCCTATATTATTTCCTTTTCAGTTATCAACTTAATAATATCGCGTGAATTTTCTTTATAACTATCCTATGTACACGGATGCGAACATGATGTTACGGACACAATACGATACGGATACGATGATATGGATTTTTTTTTAAAAAATTTCCATTTCCGATACGACATAACAAAATAATATTTTTAGAAGCATATGTGTATTATAAACTATTCCATTTCATCATTTTTATTAATATAATTAGAAAATGTTACTTCATCATGTTTGATACTCGTATAGAATACTTTCAATGTGTTGGATTTTAATAAGAAAAAAAAAATTTGTATCATCGTATCGTATTTGTATTCTCATATCGGTACATCAGAGTGTGAAACATGATAAAAACCTTTGCATTGCAACGTGTAATTCTATTTTCCGAGGCGACCTGTTATGCAGATAACAAAACATTACCAACAAAGTGACAATTACAATCAATAGCGCGTGGTGTCCCCTAATGCCCTTTTTCGTTTTCCTTTTTTGGATTATCCCCCTTGTCTTATGCAGTGCGACATGATGAAATCAAGAACATAGAAATCTCTCTTTCGGATTATCAAAATCTACAAAGGATCTTTTTGCAGCGCCGTAACGTTTGTCGCAATAATCTTAGGCTTTTAGCAAACAAAATTTCACTTAGAAATTTCGATTTGTCATCAATTAAGGTGGTCGGAATCTTGACAGTTGGATAATCCTGCTGGCATGCATGCTATCCGTCCCTCTTACCTCACATAAAATAAGCCATTTCCAGATTTTCTTGCGAGATCCTCAATTCTTGCCCCCGGCCCATATGATCTATTTTCAGATTTTATAGGTCATAAATTGTGTTTGTTTTTGACTCTGTGTTTATCGAAACATTACACTGTAAAACTCGACAATTTTAGCAATTTAACAATGGTGAATAATTATAACTTTACATTATGATGTGGGTTCATTCAAGGTGACGCCAAAGAGGGCATACAAGATATTTATATATATGGGTGACGTTTCTGCTTCTAATTTCAAGTGGTGATTGCGTGAATCATTGATGGTAAAAGACTAGAAGAAGTACGAGTCTGTTTCTGGCCCAAAATAGTTTATGACTTATGTTAATGGAAGTACATTAAATGAGCCCAAATCTTGCAAAACGGGCCGAGTCCACAACCACAAAGGCCTTACTTCTGTAGTTTTAGCGACTTTTTTGTTTGTTAATGTTTGTTGTTATTAATTCAAGTCCTGAAGAGTTGGAAATTGGAATTCCAGAATTATTTTGGAGGGGCTATGCATCAACTTTCAACGAAGTTACACACCACTACTTAGCCCCACTTGATGGCATATAAGTTGCTCATTTGGCAATACGTGAACGGATTAATCAAAGGTCCATAATATGTTTCTTGGACTCACAAACTAAGGAACTCTGATCGGAGGTCCGGATCAAACTGCCTACAACATTACCGTCGGAGATCATTATTTAATGTGAGATTCTCAAGTGTCAAGGCACTTGATTGTTTTCTTTGGTCTTTCTTATAAAAAGAGATATTGATTTTCTCAAATGGAAGGGCGATCCTCCTCAAATAGCGTGGATCCTGTTCCAATGGAGATATAGCTACACTCACGAACAAACATATTAGGTTAGTTCGGGAGCTCAATGAGCAATCCTCGAGCAATGCAACTAGATAAGAATAGATATCGTCACGCGATAAGCCATCAGAATTAGAAGATTAGAAAAACTTTTTTTCTATAAAAAGAAAATATTTAAATTCTAGTAAGACTCTGACTTTATAAAAAAGGATTATGTCCTAAGTGAAGCATTGGTAAATCGAAACAAAGAGGAAAGAAAAACGTCTCACTACTTGTCAAATAAATTTTCTAAATCATGGTTGGGTCTATCTCAAATCGTTAGCCACGGAAAGGGTCTCTTTTTGTCGGGATATTAAATGATTGTATATAATTTCCATTAAATAGTAGTATCAGTAGAAAAAAGAAAAAAGTAATATCATATTATGCAGTAGTCAATTAATAAACAAACCAAGCAATATTGCAATGAAAAACAAAATTGCAAAAACTCACCTCCTATGGCATTGGCAACAATAAATAATTTACCAAAAAAAGAAGGGAAAAAACAAAAGCATTCACATGAAAACTTATCGAAAAGAATGGTCCACACCACAAGAAGTTAAATGAGACGTAAGAGTTTCCGACAATCGAGGCTGATGCCTAATGAGCTTCTGTAAATTGATGGGAAAGGAAAGAGCTGTTTTTTGACCGTTATTCATCTGCTGTAGATCTGTGTGTTTTTACTTTATTTACTGTTGTTGATATTAATAAATTGAAGTGCTTGATCGAGATCTATTTTCGCATACTGCTTCTATTATTCCAAATCATAAACTTAACTTTTTATTTTAAGTGAATTAAGTTTGTGTTTTAATACAGGTTAAAAAGAAATTTTTGGTGCACTTTACACGTGAAAAATACACTTATTAAAACAATTTTCAAGTCAAAATATAAAACAATATGCATTTTCCATGTTATTTTTTAAATATCTCACCTTGAATGCATATAATATAGTTTACACTTTACAGACACTTTTCTTATTAGTTAGATTTTAATAATGAGTTAAGTTCAAGTTCATTCTTAAACATGGTATCAAAATAAAGTTTTATCTTTATGTATTTGGTACAAAATCTATATGAGGCACTCTTACAATTTCTCCCTCATTTCTAACTCACCTCATCGTTTACAATTTACAAACATTCCTCTTAAATATTTATCTATTTCTGTTGCACCGCAACTTATTTATCCTCACTCGTTGCTAATTGTTAGTTATTGTCTATGCAGTTGTCGCTCCAAACAATAATTTTTTTTTTTTCTTATGTATTTTCTTTATGTTTTATTATTTGTTTTGAGAATTTGTATCTTACATCTAAAAATGTTTATGATGTTGCTTCCATTTTTTTTTTTAATTCAGCAAGATGTCAATAATATTTCTCACACGCTCTAGACTCGTAAATTCTAATTTTATTCTTATTTTGTTCTTTTTTTATTTTTATAAAAAGAGAATTAATGTTGGTTTTTCAATTATCATTGGAACTCGTGACCTACTAATTCATCGGTGGAGATGTTTTACGCTTAATCCATCTATTTTTTTTTCTTTTTTCAGATAAATAAATACGGCCCACCATATTTAGGGAAGTGGGTCGATATGGGCCTGCTTTGTAAAGATTGAATGCAAAAACAGGAAATGGTATCCGAATTACCCGTTTTACCCTCGACAGACGATAATATACCATCCAAGATCCAACCCCTTTTCCGGTCCACCGACACCAATCTCTCTGCTTGTGGTTGTACCAAACTAAGTATGGAAATTCCAGCCTTTTCATCTTCTATTTTTTGGATGAAAAGTCACTTTCTAGCTTGGTTACATTCTTGGATGTACGAGGGCTGTTTCAGTATTTCTTTTTTCTTTTTAATTTAATGCAATGAATTTTATTTATGATTAATTACATTTAGCATCTTTTAAAATTATATTTATGCAAAAAGGCCATGATCTGAAAAATGGGATTATCGAATGAAAAGAACTCATTGAATAACTTGAGTCAAATAAATTTAATAACTTGCAATATTTATAATTTCTTTTATTCTCTTGTAGATCGAATGAGAGGAACTCATTTAGTAGCATGAACAAAATAAGTCTCATAACTTTGGGTAACTGTGATTTTTTTTTTTTTTTTTACCCTTTCTGTAAAAATACAAACAATTCTAGTGATATCTTGGTTCTTGGATATTCCCACTCAGTCCTGATTAAATTTGATGATACATTATAGGAATTTTAAAGGGTTGGATTTGTTTTAAATTAAAGTAATTTGAAATCGAATTCGATAAGCTACTCAAATATTAGAATTTGATACAACTATAAGATCAGTGTATTTATCAAGTCCTATTCTAAATAAATTCAAGATCCAACAAAAATATCCATGTGAATAAATAACAAAACATGATAATTTTAAGATGGAGATGTGAATTTTTTAACCTTTTTGTTAAAATCAAAAGTAAGAAGATCAAGACAATAAATTATAAAATGTGAATATGATATACATTAGTCTATTAGATAAAAACCCTTCTTAAAAATGGAAAAATAAATATCAGCAATTATGCCGGGTATATATATTGAATTCTATATGAAAGTATTTTACTATTTTCTTTTCTTTTTAAGTAACAAAATAAAATATATTAATTCATCAAGTCAGTTACAACAACTAGTAAAATAACTGTAGGTATATCAAAGTTTATTTCTTGAAGATTAGTTAGCTTTTTAGTTAATTTATGAACAACTATGTTGTCCGATCCTCTAGCAAATAATAGATCGATTATCTGCATGAAGTTTGACCTTATTAATAATGTCCTTGCACTGACCTTTTAAAATTACATCCTGTAAATCTTGCTTCACCAATAATTTAACCGTGGTCAATACTGATTCTAGCTCAAACAAGAGCTCCACCTCCCGATCTCTCTTTAGTCTTTCCGTTGGTAAAACAACTATCCAACACCATCCCTGTATTTATTTCTTAACTTAATAAAACAATATATTACATTATGTATTCAAAATTTTAATCAAATTAACTAATTCAATATCCAATCTACTGGTTTTTGGATTATAAAAATCTATTATCAAAATTTATCATTATTTTTTTTAAACGGTTGAAAAATCTATAATCCAAATTGGCCTAGCTAGAATCAAATTCAGTGATAATAATTAATAACTAATGCTTTTAAATAATTAGTTAATAATATAAATAATCGAACAATGATAATTAATATCTAATAGTTTTAAATAATTTCAGTGATAATTGTTAACTCTATAATGAGGTCTTTTCAAAAACTTTACGTGTGATATCAACAATGTGCACCTTTTTAACACTGTTGTTGTCCCTCAATAATGGACACCATGTCAGTAGACTTTGACCACAGCACGACCTACTCAAATATTTTTAATTTTTACCACCAATAGTTAATGAGTTTTGGACCTATGTTTTGGTAACAATAAAACAAAAGATTCCAATGCCCTCCTTTTTAATGAGTCAAGTGAGAAATTAGCTATATATACTCCTATATGCATTTTAAAAGATACAACATGGCACACATTAAATTAAAATATGCTTGTTCATTTTTCCAATTCAGTATTTCAGCCACAATTTAATTTAAAAAAATTAGTAAATCTCTCTACAGATAGGAAAAACGTGTATATATGTAACGCTCCGATTTCCAGACAGTCAGGTACGCTCGACACGTGTGAGTTTCGAGCGTTAAGATTTATTTTATTATTTTCGTCTATTCAATTTATACGTGTTGTATTAATTTTATAAATTGTGTTTCAACACGCTTACATGACATATATGAATTAAATGCCCACGTGAGAATTATTTTACATATTGAATTCATTATCATGTGAGTTAATTGTCGAGTGTATTTTAATTGCTTAATTGTCCTTAAATGCTCATTCATTTTAATTTAAGGACTAAATTGCATGAAAATCTTGTGGACTAAATTGATCATTTCCAAACCTTTTATCCTTAATTGCATGATTTATATACTTGGAGGATTTAGTTGCAAATAACATATTTCCCTTGATATATCACGGTATATGCATTCCTTCCACAAACTTCATTTCATTTCATCAAAGCATCCCCCATATTTGCTCCCTTGCTTCTACCGAGCCACACCATTAAAGAAGAAGAGGAGATTTCATGAATTCAAGCTAATCTTCCAAGGAAATTCCATACTTTGGGCATCAACCATCCATTTATATCATTTTCTTCCATCTATTTTTCTTTCAAGGTATATATGGTAAAATATGTGATTTCTTGACAATATTTCTTGAAGCTAGGGTTTGGATTTGTATGAGATAACTCGTGTTTTAATTGTTAGGAGCATGATTAGGAGCTTTAGACTTGAAAACATGCATGAATTTGAAGTCATATGATAAACTCATTTATGAGCTTGAAGTTGATGATTTGTGATGATCAAGCATGATTTAAGTGTTTAGGTTGGATTTTACTATACTTTAAGTATGCTAGCATGTCTCCTTCATGATTTATTGCAATTAAGATTGAATTATATGAGAGTTGATGAATTTGGAAATGATCTCGTGGCTCCCCTGTTCTTCTCCCCTGTTTTCTGTATCTTCTGCGTAACGGGAACTGCCCTTCCGGTTCCCTTTGTATTAGGGAACAGTCGTTCCCATATTTTGAACGATGTGCATGGCGGCAAGGACGGGAACGGCCCTTCCCGTTTTGGCTTGTAAGCCGGAACGGCCGTTCCCATCTTCGGGGAGCAACTTCGGGGAGCTAGGAACGGCCCTTCCCATTTTGAACTAAGGGCTGGAACGGCCATTCCCAGGCCTCTAGAGGTGCAGAAACTTTCTGCATAAAAATGGAATTTTGGAGTTTAACTCCAATGGCTTAAGTGACCCCAAATTGTTATTATATGATTAATTACATGCCAAAACATGATATTTACATGCTACATTGTTCATTGCATGATGTCTCGTTACTTGATCACGCCGTGCGTTTTATATGTGGTAATATTCTTGAGTTGTGGTCTCATGCACGTACATTGTCCCCGTTTCTTATCCAGTTATTCTCCAGGGCGGAGATTGTTGATCTTGAGCACGTTCACGCACCCATGAGTCGTCGTGTCGCCTGTCAGGTGAGATTTAATTGCTAGTTATATAGAACCCGTATAACCTTTATGTGATCTTTCGGCCAAAGGTATTTATATCTATAATTTTATGAAATCACTTATCATTTCAAGCAAGTCATGTTCATAAAAAGCAAGCAAGCAAGCCATGTATCGTGCATGTTTTAGGCGAGTAGCATGACCGTTCACGTTGGGCCCAAGGGTAGTGACTTGAGCCAACCGGGAAAGCAAGGGTTGACGGTTAACTCTCGCACTATCCTCACCACATTTGGGACGACCCCTGAATCCGCTAGGAGATTAGTGGAGGAAGGAGTTCCGGGCTTAGGGATTCATGTACCCTCTGCTCAACACGTCGTGGATGGTGAAGGCTAGCTACCTTCCCATCATTGGAGGGAGAAGGAGACTGGGGACGGGTCCGGCACCACGGATTGTCCTCGGGTTATTGCATGATTTTCATTCCTTGAACGTGTTACTTGATTACACTCTCACACGATTGCACAATAATTGAATTTCATGATCACCTATTGATTAATAATCAAGCAAGCATGTTTCATGTACATTTGGAGTACGGTTGGAGACTGCCCTCACTCGCTGGGACTATGTATTGATTGCATGAAAATGAACAAGTATTTAATATTGATAGTTGTATTCTCGGGCGAAGAATACCTCATTCTTGAACTTATACATTTACCTTTTATAAATCTTTACCCGAGATTATAACTTGCATGTTATCTGTGCTAATATGTATTTAAACCCCTCACTCGGTCTTCACAGACTGATGCCTCCACCTTTCAGGTTATTGCAGGTGCACGCTAGGCTGGAAGTGAGTTGAGTCCAGTCCTTGTAGTCGAGTCAAGCACGGTGCATTTTACTTAATTGTTTATTTATTGTTCAAGGGGATTATGTTTAATGTTATTTGTTATGTATCTTAGGAGATGATAATATATTGATATTTGTGAACGAGTATACGAATTATTTGATGAATAAGGAATATCAAAGCATGTTTAATAGTTATATTTGATATGGAGTAGATTATGTTTCCGCTTTATTCTGTTGCATGTACAAGTCAATCCCGCCTAGCTTATCGCTTTAATTGCATTGTCACCCGTTCGCTATAGGTTAATTCATGTACGGATTACCCGTTTCGTATGTGGATCGACCTATAGTGCGGGGGTGTGGCATCTCCACGTGTAGGGGTGCTACAATATATATATATATATATATATATATATATATATATATATATATATATATATATATATATATATATATATATATATAATGACTTTGAACTGAAAGGGATAGAGGTGGTGGGAGTCAAACAAATACTTTGGGCTTCTAAAATATGACGTCCTTGTAACTTGCTATTTAATATTTTACAAAAATCTTATAAATTGGCATTCGAATTTGGAATTTTTGAGTGGTCATTTCAGCACGAGTTCCATTTTGATGAAAATGTTCCGTACGATTATGATAAAGAAGATGATTTTCATTGTCGCGGAAATATTCCCCCACATATATATTTAAAAAAAAAATTATGGGTTTTATATCCATTTATGAATTCGGGTTGCGCTAATATATAATATAATTTTTTTAGATTTTTTTTTTGTTGATTCTATATCTCATCATGAATTTGAGTTAACTCTTTTTATTGGTTGATGGTTCTATATCCCATCATGAATTTGAGTATGATTTAAATATGACATTTTTATTTTGGTTGGTTCTATATTATATTATAAATTCGAGTTGAGTCGAACAATTATTGTTGATAAGGGGAAAATCGGGGAGTGTGACCATGCGCCAGATGTCACTGCCACGTGGCAGCCTTGGCCTTCATCCCCTAGCGGGTTCCTTGGTCTCCAAGGCTCTTGGTTGACATGAGCGTGCTCTTAAGCCCTCGTTACCAACCCCTAAAACGGCTCTCTGACACCCCGTACATGCCCGCGCACCTGCCACTGTTGCCAACACTAACTTCCACCAGCTTTTGCAGAAGATTCCTCCTAGGTTTCTCTCTCGCAACGCCACGTGTTAGGGCAACATTCGGCCAGGACCACACGGTGCACATGACCAAAGGGTCCCTGACCCTCAACTATAAATACACGAGTTCATCTTCTCCACAGTAAGCAATCTCCATTACTGCAACTCCATACTTAGCATATTTTCTCTTTCAGATCTTCATCTGACTTGAGTGTTGGAGAGCCAAACTGGGAATCACCCCCAGTCCCCCCAGCTTGGCCTTCTGACTTTGTCTTTGTATTTGTCCTAGCAGGTAGAACTCCCATCTTTCCCGGCGAACATCAACTGGTTTCCTTAACTAAACAAATTTTAAAGTGATTGGACTATGTACCCCATATTCAGACCCATCATATTGATTCTATATTTCTCTATGGATTGGAGTGGATAATTGTTTGTTTTACTCCACTTTATGAATTCGAGTTGATATCAATTTATGAATTCAAATTGATATTTTTTTATAAATTCGAATTAAATTGGATTATAAAGATATATTTTTTTCTCTATCAAAAATAAGTACATACTAAAAAGTTCAAATATAAAAAATTTAATTAAATTATTATAACATTAAACTGTTAAGCTACATCACTTTACACCAAAATTATATAGTAGCTCCAACTCTCGATATTTGGTTAAACAAAATAGTGAAATACTAAACCACTAGATTATACCAATCATTGTTTGTGTTATCTTCAATTTTCAAATAATTCTACATTATTTGTTACCTATAAATTCCTAATTCTTTTTTTTTTTTTTCCTATGTGTCATAGCTTTTTTATTTTCATTAGGAAGATCCTTAGATGATCAAAGACAAAATTATTAGCTAAGTAGGCACACAATCTCCACTATTTATTTCTATTTTCTAGAGTAAAGCCACTTGCATTGGATGGTCAACTCCCACACCCAATCAATTCCTAGGTTTACCCAAATTATTATATAATCTATTACTAAATGCTAATTAAATAAATTTGGGTAACTAGACTTGGTTAATTTTCACTCGATACTTAGTACATCCATATTTAATGTGATGACCGATTAATTAGTTTTCCCAACCCCAAAAATTATACATTATTAAATACAGCTTTTATTGCCTTTTGCAATTCTTGTTGGCACTTGGCACCCTAAAACTTACAAATATTGTTTTAAGGCCCCTCCGCCCATTTTGTACGCTAAAGAAAAATCCCACTTTTTTTTTTTTTTTTTAACACACAGCCCAAGTGACCAGAGGGATTTGAACCCGCATCATTGCCTTCGAGAATCAACCCTCAAACCACTTGATCAACCTATGATGCACGGATACGGACACGGCGACACGGATTTTTTCTTGAATTTCCCACGTAAGGAGTGTCGGACACCACACGGCATGACACGACACGTCGACACGGCAAAATGATATTTTTAGAAGTGTCCGTGTATCATAGTGATCAACCCTTGTTGGCAAGAAAAATCCCACATTTTAACTAAGTTCTTATGGGCATTACCGTGAACACGATAATGTCATAACTTTCATTTTGTGGTGGTAATTTTTATACAAATTTTAATAAGTTTTGAATATTTCGTACTAATAAATTCGGGACGCTCTTTTTTTTCCTCTTTTTTTTTTTGAGAAAAAATTGGGACTCTCTGATTGTACCTTTAATTCAATAAAATTAATTTAAGAAACTTAAATGGTAATTGGTGTTGAATAATAATTAATTTGATAAATTTCGTATTACACATCAATCTTTTTTTAACAAAATCCATTTAAATACCACAAAAAACTAATAGTAGGGCTGTAATCAGGGTTTTTTTCTAATTTTAGTGTTTTTTTTTTTTTTTTTTTTTTGATATTGTACTTTTATTGTTTTTTTTTTTTTATTTTGGTTTTACAACTTTGTTGTTTTCCTCTTTTTGAAAAAGTTCAAAAAGAGGATTCAATACAAAAATTTATGAATGTGTCAACACACGTATAAATTTTTGTATTGAATCATCTTTTTTAAAAAACGGAATCACTGTTCATTACAATGATTCCGCTTTTTCAAAAAGAGGAAAACACCAAAATTACAATACAAAAAAAAAAAAAAACACACACACACACACACACCAAAAGTACACTATAAAAAAAAAAGCACAAATTTTAGAAATTCACCCTGTAATCATAAGGCAGAAGTGTACTTTCTAAAACTAAAATTAATTTATATATAAATGCAGCTAATAATACTCCATAGAGTCTAAATGCACTATACCCCAATTATTTGAAGGAATTCAAAATTCATTTTCTATTAACTTTTTCAAGAACGAAAAAACAATTTTTAAAAAAAATATATTAAAAAAGCCTAACATTTATCAATAATTCAGAACATTCAATTACACCAGAAACGCCCCATAAATGTCATAAGATAAGATAACAAACAAGCAAATTAAATTCACTATCTTACAATAAATAAGTAAATAACTCAATAAAACAAGAAACCGGAAATAATACTTATGAAATCTGATATTAAGGCAAAAAATGCACAACTGAGATGTAGATCTCGTGAATTTTATGTCGCGACACACAAAAAGGGGAAAAAAATAACAAATTAAAATATTTAATGTTATAATAATAAATAATAAATTAGGTTATCTAAAAATAAAATATTTTATGGAATAATCATAAATCCCCATATGAACCGACTATAATATGAACCGGTAACCTACTATGACTCCTGCAATCCCAGTTACCACCTCCACCCCAACGGCCAGCCCACCGTTCTGGAAAATTGTTGATGTGCGTGTAGGTCTCCATTGTCGAGCTTCAGCAATCTATTCATACACAGAGTTTGTATGTATCGACATCTCCATTAATAATTGATTAGTTGAAAGAGAGGCGTCGAATTTGGTGCCAAAATGTGCATGTAAAAGGGCGGGTGGTGGTGTGCTGAGAGCAGAGAGTCTGCAACCTGGCATCTGTGCATGCTCTTCCTTTTCTTTTTATCTGCATTTGATTTCTTCTGTCCATTCTCTTTTGGGTTTCATCTCTTCCGCTCAGATCTGTGTTTTTTTATTTTTTTATTTTCCTAACCTCAATCACATTTGTAAATCTTTTCCGACATTTTCACACACTAAAAAGAAAAAAGAAAGGAATTGTGGAGGCCCCATTTGGGCGGATGTGAGATTTGCAGGGGTGGATTATTTGGGTATTTATTGGGATTGATTTTGTTGTTTTGGATTATGGGTTTTTTTGTTGGTGAGAAAATGAAGGCGGCTCAAAATACAGAGAAATTTATCTGGGACTCGATGAGGGGCCAATCCGGGGTGCCTATTGCGGTGGCGGCGACGCAAGGAAAAGCCCTACCTCGGCTGATGGTGTGGTTGATTCTATTCGTTTCAGCTACTTATGTCGTCTACACATTGAAGCTGGTTTCCTCTTCCAACGCCTCTTGCGACGAAGATGTTTTCGCCAATCGACACAAAACCATCCTTCTCCTCCAATCCACAAACCGCACAATTGATTCGTCTTTGGAGAATTCCACCGCCACCACGGCGAATACGGCTCGATTTCTGGGGGAACGGGAGACAGAGAAAACAGGGCTGGAGCACATAGTCTTCGGCATTGGCGCATCTGCCAAGCTTTGGGACAGGAGGAAAGAGTACATAAAGCTATGGTGGAAGCCGGAGAAGAAAATGCGGGGGTACGTGTGGCTCGAGAGCCCCGTCAAGACTTACAAAAACGAAACAGGGAGGTTGCCGGAGCTCCGAATCTCCGGCGACACGTCGCGTTTTGCCTACAGGAACAGACAGGGGCATCGATCCGCTATCAGGATTTCGAGAATCATTTCGGAGACTCTGAGGTCGGGTGGTATGGACAATGTGCGGTGGTTCGTGATGGGTGATGATGATACGGTCTTTGTGACGGATAATTTGGTGAGGATTTTGAATAAATACGACCATAATCAGTATTATTACATTGGGAGCTTGAGCGAGAGCCATTTGCAGAACATATATTTTTCTTATGGGATGGCTTATGGCGGTGGGGGTTTCGCCATAAGCTATCCTTTGGCTAAGGCTCTTGAGAAGATGCAGGATAGATGCATTCAGAGATACCCAGGATTGTACGGCTCTGATGATAGAATGCAGGCTTGTATGGCTGAACTCGGAGTCCCACTCACCAAGGAAATCGGGTTTCACCAGGTGAGTGCTGAGTTTTAGTGAGTTGCTGTTTTATGTGCTTTTTTCCCCTTTCACTTGGTTTTTGCCTCCTCCTTTTTGCTGATCTTTTTGGGTTTTTGGATGTTTCTGTTTTCTTTAATTTGTGGGGTTCCTTGTTTAGCAATATTAGGCGGTCATGCATGTGTTAGATTTTAGAAAGCTGCTCGAAAACCTGTGGATTGTTGTGAGGAGTTAAACCTTTTTATTAATTGTGATGGATGAGTATTACTCAACTTGGTACCTTGCTGATTCAACTTTTTGTTAGCTAAAAGAAGATTAAAAATGCTGTCTTTGCTCCTCTGTGATGGTTGAAAACAAGATCAAGGAGGAGGGTATACAATTTAGGGAATGGAATTGTTAACAACTCCATTGTTAATGTGTTTGTTTAGGGAAATGTAGACTGGTTATTTTAATGGGGTCATTAGACCACAACTCACGGGTTTCGGTGTGTTGGCCTTCTAAGTTTTGGTAAGACTTTTTTTACCTTGGATATGCAATAAAAAGACAGAATCCAATGAGGTGCAATTGGGTTTAAAAAATGCTCGGTCCCACTCATTGAAATCATGGTGTTGAATTGTGGGCTCCATTTTTTTCCTTAATCTTTGCTGTTTAGACACAATAATGGTGTTCAGTGTGTCCTTCCCAAACCCACTCACCATAGATTATAAACACCATCAATCAGACAAGTGTTTTGGTGTGTAAAGGTGGTAGTGGAGTGTGGTTGGTATTATGATTGCTTTGGTACAAGGTTTAATCATATTTTTTCAGAGAAAATGTTAGTTGCATTTCTAACTAGTCTCATTTTGTGGGATTTTAATTTCAGTATGATGTCTATGGCAACTTATTTGGACTCCTTGCGGCGCATCCCGTCACACCATTGGTATCTTTGCACCACTTGGATGTTGTGGAACCAATATTCCCAAATATGACGCAAGTACAAGCTCTTCGAAAATTGAAAGTTCCTATGCAGCTTGATTCAGCTGGTCTTATGCAGCAATCCATTTGCTATGATAAGAGAAATGATTGGACCATATCGGTGTCTTGGGGATTTGCAATCCAAGTATTTCGTGGGATTCTGTCACCTCGGGAAATAGAGATGCCATCAAGGACTTTCTTGAATTGGTACAGACGAGCTGATTATAAGGCCTATGCTTTCAACACAAGGCCCGTCATGAGAAACCCATGTCAAAAACCGTTTGTTTTCTATTTGTCAAAGGCAAGAATGGAGTTTAACCGGACCTTTACTGAGTATACTCATCACAAACTTCCTCAACCCCTTTGCACATGGAAGATGGCTAATCCAGCTCAAGTTGGGAAAGTGGAAGTTTACAAGAAGCCTGATCCGCATCTATGGGATAGGGTAAGCTAAATTCTTCTCTCATTGGCTTATTTGATGCTACCCAGTTGGGTTATGAACCGTTAGATGATACGGTGATATCATTTAACGAAATGATAATGATGACCACTGTGTGTGATCCAACGGCTCAAAACCCAGTTGGGCATTGTTGTGAACAGCTTGTGTTCTTGTTATAATAATTGGTTCCCTATGGAGAATTGAATGTTAGAAAGCTCAGCATGTGACTTAAGGTAGTAATGTGTACCTAAACCAAGAAAAACTGTCTAGCAAAGGTCAACTCAAATAAAATCTGAATTTCATTTTCTACAATGGTCACACCGACAAAGGAGCCTTTACAAAGAGTTACTTTCACATCTAAGCAAAATTCAATACCTTTTAACATAGATATTTCTCTTAATGCATACTTTCTAAGTCTTTTGATGTGCCTTTGTGTTATGGAATTTGATTTTTGAGTCGTTTTCTCGACAGTCTCCAAGAAGAAACTGTTGCAGGGTCGTCAGCTCGAAGAAGAAAAGCATGGTAATAGATGTGGGTGTGTGCGAGGACGATGAGATTAGTGAAGTGAAATGACAGATGAGACCTACACTATTTATATAATATTCATGCTTTTCCTCCTCTATCTTTGGAACAGTGTTGTCGGTGAATTAGGGAGAAATTAATTAGTTCTAGTTGTGTATTTAGTATTTAATATTTAATGCTGAGGCTGTAGTTTGTCAGAATTTAGTAATATGAAAAGCCCGGAAATTTTGATTTCATGTGCGCCTATACAAGTGTAAACTATAACAATGTGTCTGCGGTAACGTAACGTATGTTTTTCCTTAAACTATTTGTCGTGATTCCTTCGAAACAAGGGTTTTAAGTACAGATTCGCATGTAATGTAAATTGAAATTTGAACCCAAACATTTTCTGATTTTCTCTTATGGAGCTTGAACCTAATACAATGAAATTTGAGTAAAAATTTGTAATCCATTACGAACCGACATAGAGACTATATGGATATGAAGATATTGATTGTTTGTTTATTTTTATAGTTTATTACTTAATAGATGTCTAAAATGATAGAACGTGATTACTGTATCATAGTTATAATGTAGCAATATTGAATTCTTTGAGATTTTTGACAATCCAAAACCAAAAAATTTAAATTAATATATGTAAGGTGGGTTGTTAGTAAATTAAGTAACATGAATGATGGTGGGAGTATTTTGTAATTTACTCAACTTTGGAAAGTTTTGCAGACATTAAGATGAACACACGTTGCTTAGCATCTTGGTCCACGTTTTATGAATCCAATGGCTGTATATTATTCGGTTTGGGTATTGAATAATGTAATAATAAATATGGTCCCATTTGTGTCTATTTCAAAATATTAGGTTAGGTCCATTCAATTTCTGTTGAAACAATTACTAAAATATGAATACGACCGCAAGAGGTGAATTTATAAAAGTGGGGTCTATTTTTGTGATGATTATAAAACTAGTGTCTTTTTAATATGTATTTTAATATTAGTGTAAAAAGATTTTTGTAAAAGCGTCTTTATCATAGTCCATATGTTTTATTTTTTTGTATATTTTATAGCTAAGCCCCATAGTTTATAAATGTTTTCAATTTGGTCCATTAATTTCTCTTTCTTGTATTTTTTTCTATAAATTTATTGTTTATATGATTTATTATTTTTCTTTTTTCTTCTATACCTTGTATAATTGTATCTCGATTTAATATATCTTTATTTATTGTTCGATCGTAATTTTTCTGATATATTTCTTTTTTCTGTATAGATGTTTCTAAATTTTTTCCCATTTGTTTAATATTTTTAATTTTCATAATTTCTTTTAATCTATGTTTTTCTTCTGTTATAGTATCTAATTCTATTTTTGGTTTATAACTCATAATTAAGCGTGTGACATTTGGTATGCTGTATCTCTTTTTCTTTTGGTATTATTTAAATCTTCGTTTGCAGTTTTTATCATTATCTCTATAGAATTTTTGTCTATTATAATCATACATTTTTGTATTATAATTTGAAATTCAGTATTTTAGAACCGTATACGGGCTCTGATACCAGAAAAGCTCAGAGTGTTTCCTTGATAGTGGTGGTTAATTTAGCCATTTGATCGGCTAATTGTGTAAATTCGTTTTCAGTTATTTCATTAGAAGATTCCTCTTCTTTGAAATGTTTAATAGAGGCCCGTGTACTAGTACTAGTTTCATTAGTTCTTTGGTTTGGTGGTAGGTATGTATAACATGTACTTTTACTTTTTAAGAGTGTAGGTGTTTTATTTTGAAAAATATTAGTGTTAACATATTGTATAATAGGTGTTTTTGGTATGTATTTTATACGAGAGACTTCTCGAAAAATATCTTCCATATATATTTTATCTGTATTTCTAAATTGTATACTATGATGGCTGTTTGTTAAAGCATATCCAATAGTGTATGTTATTGAAAATGGATAATCGTTTGTTTCCATTAAATCTTGTCTATCAAATTTATAAGCAATGTTTAAAGATTTATCTAGTTTTTCTGTTACAAGTGGTATAGCATAGTGTAAAGCTACATTAAAAAGTAGTTTAGTATAAGCAAGGTTTCCTTCAATTATTCCGAGTATTTTATCTTTTATGTTCATAATTCTGTCATCACATATAGCTAGTTTTATTGGTGAGTTTATTCCTTCAGCGAATGTGCTCTTAATTAATATCTGTATTGTAGAGATATGTATATATCCTATTTCACTAGGGGTATATTTAGCTTTTTTAATTTTCTGAATTATATCAGCTTTGTTTATCAATGAAATAGCCTGTGTTCCTTTTGTTGTGGAAATTTCAATAGGTGTTTCACATGTAAATTTTCCATATAGTATAATGTTTTTTCTGCTCAGTTTTGTTTTCAAATCTGTTTTCATATCTTGTCCATCAATTAAGTTTAATTCTTTTCTTCTAACTTTGTTTAATTTTTTGTTGTCTATAACAATATCTTGAGAAAAATATCCGTATTCTTCGGTTGTTTCAAAGTTTTCTATTTGATCTATCAAACTAATCTCCATGTATATAATTTTTAGTATATAAAAATGTAAATAACGGTATCAGAACGAAGTTTGTATTGTTTACCTGTTTGTGTATTCATATCTACTGTCTTCATGCACTCCATGTTACTTGTTCATCATATCTTCAAAATATATGTTTGATTTTTGTATGAGAATTGTTTAGTTGTGTATGGTTGTGTATGGTTCTGCTATTCAGGCGTGAGGCCAACAGAAAAGAAAAACTCAAAGGCTTTTGAAACTCAGAGAGTTTTTGATCAACACATGATCTTTTTCTCCATTAAAGTCTGAATATTACATACTACATTGAGGCCAATATATAGGCGCTCGACTCACTATTACAGACGCGTTTTTATTTACAAAAGTCAAAAAGGTAGAAAAAGCAATAATGGTGCTCAACTACTGCACCTAAAGCAGACAGAGACATAAAGTCTGCATTATTGAAATGTATTCGTCATTGCATGCGTATTCCCTTGAGTGTTTGACGTCATTGCATGCGTCAGTTTACATTATTCTTCAGTAACAGTGTCTTCTTTTATTGATTCGTCTGAATTGTGGGACCTTGTTTCTTCAACTTTGTTTTCTGGTTTGTCTTGACATACTGCACAGCTGTGTTCATCAATTATTTCGCTGTATTCACAGAAAATGAGTTTGACTTCCAGAGGGAGTGTCTTCAAACTGTGTTCTTCAATCTTGATGAAAGTTTTCTCAAAGTTTTCCAACGTTTTTAGTTGTAACGGTGGAATTGTGTATCTTGAAGATCCGTATATCAGATGATAATTGGATTTATAGTTTATTTTGACATTACTGTCCTTGTTTATCTCCTGTGATGCATAAAATATTTGATTTAGTTGTTTTGCAACTATCTCGTTTATGTCATCAAATGTCTTCATTGTGTCAATGCTGGGGTATTCTCCGTTTGAAACTATCAGTTTGATAATTCCATAAGAGTGTACTAAAACTCCTTCTTCGTTGAAGATAGGATATGAAAGTGTAGATTTGAAGACTATTTCTTTATCCATGTTTCCTCTTGAGACTCGTTTAGCATAGTCTTGAAGTGTAGACATAAGTTTTGGGCTAAATTTTCGGAAACAGTTTGGGTTTTTGAAGTATAAGGTGTCAAGAAATCCATGTATGAAGAATTGATATATCAAGTCTGGGTCTGTTTGTTCAAATACAACGACTTTTGGGCCGTTTCTGTTTACTGGGTACCAAAAAAGGTTGTTTTTGTCTTTCTCTGGGTTGTATTCAAAAATGGATTTCAAGAGGTTGTCAAATTTTTCTTTTGAGGGTTGTATTTGGGCCTCTTTTTGGGCTGGTGTTTGAACACGGTCCATTGGGTTTATTGTGGGTATGTTTCCAAGAACTCTCATTTTTTCTTTAAGACTGTTTTGGGTTTGAAGAGTGGTTTGGAGAGTATTTTTGTAGGTTTTAGTCTCTTCAAGGGCTTGTTTGGCTTCTTCGAAACTGTTATATGATTTGTGTGTTATTCCTGAGTGTCCCAATATGTGTATACTTGCTTTGGACCAATGGTCGTAGATTCCACGACTTGGACCATTGAATATTGTGTACCATTTTTTGATCTGTTTTCTTTCATCTCCACTGTCTGCTGATGATGAAGTATTCCCTTCTGCTGCTGTTTGTGGAAATGTTTTTGATTTTGTGAATGTTTTGGATGATGGTTCCACCACACTTGCTGGGAGCTCTGATGGTGGAAGTCCGGCTGCTTGTTGAACAGCGTGTAACGCGGCAAGAAGTTCTTGTCGTTGTGTCATCTTGGATTCTGTGAATTTTTGTATTTCCAATTGTTTAGCTCTCGTGAATTGTTGTATCTCATGATCAATTGTTTCGATGTTTTGTTTCATCAGGGCTATCGCGGCCTCCATTCTCGAGTGAGTGTGTCCGCAAGAGCGTTCTCTTCTGATTTTATGTATACGATGTGAAACTGGTATCTTAGTATTTCGAGCTGCCACCGTATCAATCTTCCTTGATTGTAGTTGTCTCGGAGTGTATACCTGTAGAAGTTTGTTAAGTATTTTGAATCTGTTCGAAGTTCGAATTCTCGAGGTAAAAGCTCGAGTTTCCACTTCCTAAGTATCTTTAGACATGCAAGTGTCTCTTTTTCATGGACTGTATAATTTTTCTGGGTTTCTGTAAACGTCCCAGATATGTATTTACAGAGTTGTGTAATTTCGCGAACCTTTTTGGTTCTTGTATTCATATGACCTTCAAGGTCGTTTGTATTCATTTTTTCAGCTGGTATTGCAAGCATGCAACCAGACCATGTATCATTTGAAGCATCTGTCTCAATGATAATAAAATCGTTTTCCTTTGGATTGTATAAAACAGGTAATGTTTCACAAAACTGTTTTATTTTCTGAACTTGTATCGAATCATCAATTCTCCAATTCCATTGTATTTTCTCAGAAAGTTTCTTTTGTAGTTGTGTTCTTTCTTTAGCAAGGTTCTTTATGAATCCTTGATCAGAAATGTAGTTCAAACATCCAAGAAATCTTTGTAGTTGTTTTCGATCAGAAATTTGATCTGGAAATTCGTTTAATTTTTTCAAAATGTTGTCTTGAAGAACTATGTTTCCTTGTGAATCAAAAGTATTTCCAAGAAAATCAATTTGTTGTTTACATAAGACTGCTTTCTTTTTAGAAAGAATTAGTCATTTGTCTTTACAACGTTTCAAAACTATTTTTAGTTTTTTCAAATGATCTTCTTTATCTTGATTACTAAAGATGATAATATCATCAATATAAGCAAGACAAATGTCTTCTAAACCTTCAAGGTTTTTGTCCATAAATCTTTGGTATATTCCAGGTGCTTGTTTCAAACCAAATGGTAAAACATTCCATTGGTAGTGTTTTTGTGGAGGACATGTAAAAGCTGTTAACGGTTTTGTATTTTCGTGCAACCGTAATTGCCAATATCCTGATTTAGCATCTAGAGTACTAAACCATGTTTTTCCTTTTAATCTATCTTTGATGTAGTCAATTCTAGGAAGTTTATATGCATCTCCTACAGTTTTTTTATTTAATTGTTTATAATTTATGACCATTCTTCGTTTTCCTCGTTTTATTTCATTTTTGTTTTCTACATAAAATGCAGGTGCTGCATGTGGACTTTTACTTTCAGAAATTAATCCCTTTTCCAAAAGTTGTTTACATTCTTCTATAAATTCATCAATATCTTTTCTAGAGTATGGTATATTATTTTTGACATTTACTTCTTCTAAAGGGTTTTTTAGTTTAATTTCAACTATCATATAATTATTATTCTTATCTTTGTCTAAAGGGTCTTCACTAGTGACAGAGTCTAAAATTTCTTCTATTTCTTTTTCAAGATTTGTTTTTATGAAAAATATTAATTCATGATTGATTAAATAACTTATTTTGTCTATAAGATTACTTCTGTTTTCAATTTTTATTATAGGTATTTTAACTGTTTCACTTCTTTGAGATAGTTTTTCATTAACAGGTGATTTTAAAGTGATGTATTTTAAATCTTGACAAAAAGGTCTATATAGTTTCAAAAAATTGTTTCCTAGGATAAATGGTAATCCTGTTTCGTGTCTGTATATAGATGGTATAATAAAGCAATATCCCTGTATCCAGATTTTTTCTAGGTATGTTGCGTACCATATATAATAATGACTTGCATCTGCTATCATTACTTTTAATGGTTGTCTAAGTTTTTTCCATTTGAATAATGTAAGAGCTGGTGAAGCGAAGCATAAACTTGCTCCTGTGTCTATAAATGCTTTGATTGTTTTATGTTTTATTCTTACTTCTATAAATGTAGCGTTAGAGTTTTTCATTTAAAAATCTTCGTCTGAACTATAATCATTTTCTGATTCTGTAACTGTTTCTATTTCGTATATGTTTTCTAGATCAGAATAGTCTTCTTCTATAGGTTCTAGATTATATGTTTGAGCTACTTGAAGTATATATAGTTTTTTCTCAGGCTGTTTTCGTTGTTTAGGGCATTCCCTAGCATAGTGTCCTTCTTCGTGGCAAAGCCAACATTGACATTTTTTCTTTCCTTCTGGACAGTATTTCTGTTTAGGTTTGTATTCTTTCTTTTTAAAGAAACGTCTTTTTCTTTTTTGAAATTTATGTTTATTATTGTCTATCCATCTTTTAGGTTTCTTTCTCCATCTATATCTTTTGTCTTTTCTTCTGTATTTTCTTTTTTTGTTTGATCTAATTATGTATGGACTTTCTCCGTATTGTTGAGGTACTAAAGGATTTCCCTCACAACATATCGTGACTTTGTTTTTAACTGCATTGTGTAAGTCTCTTTCATAACATTTATCTCCTAAAAATTGTTCTACGACAGTTTGTGCTCCTCCTAGTGTTTCTGAAGCGAATCCTTCGTTTACTTGTTTCTTAAATTCCGCGTATACAATTTGACCTACTGGATAAGGTAGTTTATTGAAGTATAAAGATAGATATTTTTCTCTGTTTTCTTTGGATAAATTATAGTAATACATATTATATTCACAGTTAAAGTGTTCTATAGCGCACATATCTAATATTTGTGTATTAGCAAGATGGTATGCTGCTCTATCTTGTTCTCTTGCATTAATAAAGAGTCCTGAATCTCGTATAGGTATTCCAATGAATTCTGAGTATATCTTTGCAACTATGTTCCAAAAAGTATCTATAGCTTCTTTTCCCATTAAGAGTGTTTTCTGTTCTTCCGATAGTGTGGCTAAATAATGTGTTACATTTCCTGTTGTTTTGTATTGAGCAAGATTGAATATTGTTTTAAAATCTCCTAGTCTTAATCTATCTTCAGTTTCTATAATTAATCCTAATTTATGTGCCCATTCAGTAATGAGTATTGATTTGTTTGTTACACAGTCTAAATTTAATATTCCATCGACTCCTAGTATTCCCTTTGTAGGTATATATTGGTCAGGTATTTTAGACCATCTTCCTTTTTTATTTGGAATATATCCCTTTTTAAAATTGTATTGTATGCTTGAATTTTTTAGAGGATTAGTATATTTATCTTCTTGATAATATTCCCATTTAATTTCTTCTTCTTTTGTGTTACTGCTTTCTGGAATATCTTTCTTATCTTTTTCTTGTTTCATATTATGTTCCATTCCTAACACATCGTCTTCTGATGACTCATATCCATATATAACTTCTTCATTTTCCACTTCTGGTTTTATAGCTTCCAGTGTATGATTTTGTTTATTTTCTTCATCAACTATTTTTAATGATTCTAATAAATTGTTTATTTCTGAGATTTTTTCTTCTAAATCAAAAGTTTCCATTATATACGTGGAGCTTCTATGTGAAAAGGTTTGAGATTTTTGTTTCCAAAATATGTTTCAAGATCGGCAATAGTTATATGTCTAGAATATTCTTTCCGTATAATTACTTCTTTAAGTTGTTTTAATAATTCCTGACAGTTTGACATAGGAAGTATTATTTGTTTTTCGTCAGATGTTTCAATTTGGTTTTCCACCTGTTGTTTTCCTCTAAGTTCTCTTAGAAGTTTATTAAGAATTTCTTGTGTATTATCTATTTCATTTATAACATTTTGTTTTTTATCTAAAAGAATTTGTTGTAACATATCTATAATGGTGTTTAATTGTGGGTTTGTAGTAGTGTGAAATAAATGTGGATATTCTCCCCCCTCCTGATGACAAGAGAAAATGTTGTGATCTATTTTATAATATGATTCTATTTCTTGATTAGTATTTATGTTTGTGATGGTATTTTCAAGTTGGGACATCTTTTCATTAGTATTCTGTAATTGTTCTGTTAAAGTGTGTACTGTATTATTTAAGGATTGTATTTGTTGATTTAATGTTTCGACAAAATTTTGTAATTCAGTCATGCTGACGAAAGTATGTTTAATTTAGTTATTTCTTCACGACACCGTTTTATTACCTTTTTATTTTCATCTATGAGTTCCGGTATTACTTCCTCTGTTCTGTTTATGAATTCATTTGATAGTTTTATGAATTTAATATATTCTTCTAGTATTGTAATAGTAGTGGGTTCATGTATTTTATTTTTTATAAGACTTTCTTCAAATTGTCGCATGCTTCGAATAATTTTGTCTAATTTTTCATATTCTTCTAAATTAGTTGTTTTAGTTAATATGTCTTTGTTTTGTTTAATTATTTCTCTTATCCTTCTTATATCTTGACGTTTTAATTGTTTTTGATATTGATCCATATTTATTTATATATATATTTTAATAATTTTGTAATTCTTGTGTTAAACTTATGCTGATGAGAGTATATTTATTTTAATTCTTAGTTTTTTGCACCAGTTTAATGTATTTTCTGTTTGTTCTCTAAATTCTTCTGCATGTGCATTATGTTGTTTTAACCATGTCATATATTTTTCTAATCTTATTAAATTAACTGGAGTGTATATTTCATTTTTCAAGAGTTGTTTTTCTCTTCGTTTTCTACTATTAAGAATTTCTTCATATATTTTGTAGTTTGTTGGATGAGTTATTGAGTTTAAAACTAAAGTTTCTTGTTTTATTATACTCCGTATTTTTCTTAATTCCCTTCGTTTCATCTGTTTATTAAATTGATCCATTTTTATCCATTTATTTCCCGTTTATATATTTTTTCTATTAATTTTGTATTTATTGTATCAATTTGTTTAACATTATCTGTTATATTTTTTATTTCATTTGGGTATATAAATATTTCTTTCATAATAGAGTCGTATTTTATTGCAACGTCTAATTTCTTTCCCAAATTTCTTATATCAGTTTCGATTTTCTTTTGTTCATTCATTTTATTTTTTAAAACGTTTTAGTATTGAAATAGTTTTTTGTATCTGTTCTTGATAATATTCTATCCAATCTTTATGATATCTAGCAATATACCAGTGTCCATTGTTTCTTGCTATTAAGTATAAGCTTTTATGATTATTATATTCTTTGTATAAATCCGTTAAATATTTACTATAGTGTTTCATAAAAAGTATTGTGGTTCAAAGTATAATATTTCAAAAGTTTCTAGTATTGATTTGTAAGAAAATATCAGCTGTGTCATGGTTTTTGGAAAGACGCTTTTTTCATTTACGTCTTGCACTACTTTTGTAATGTCTTTTTCTTTGTATACCATTTTTGAAAAGTCTTCACCGCAAGAACTGGGAATGATGATGTTATCTTTAACTACCATACTGAGAGGACGGTGGGGACCCCTGGATTGAAAGAGTGTGGTAGCTCATATACCATAGTTTTTGTTTTTTCAAGAAATTGGTGCTCATTTTTCAAATAATTTTATATTTATTTATTGGCGTTTACATAACGGGGGAAATATTTGTCCTAAATAAATAAATAAACTAAACAAATAAAAAGGACAGATGACTGATGGGATTTTTCTTCGTCTCCATCGGCCAAAAAGCAATTGATTTACCAACAAAAACTTTTAAGAAATATCACAACCAAAAATTGTACGTACCAATTAACTACTTCACTGAGTCCCAATCAACCCAGAAACATAGAGCCATTTTTGAAGCGTTTACCTTGTTAGTTGGAATGAGATAGGATTGATGAATAACGAGATGAATTGTGAAATGTGATGTTGAATTGGTCATCCCATGGGAGATGTGGGATGAATAATCAACCTTTTATCCTCTATCACCACGGAACGTGTCATCAATTCCAGACTCGCAAAAATACTAGTAAACATAAGTTTAAATAGGATTAATAATCTAATCCCCCTTCATCCTACAAAGTAAACATGCAATTTGTGTATTCGATTATAAAGACAGTTAATGCTTCCCAATAAACTTCAGTTCAACATTCAACATAAGATTCCCAATTTCAGCAAGATAAATAATGAGGAACACTGTACAGTTGCTGAAAACACACATACAAGATCGCTGACAATAACTGGTAAAAGAGCAACGAAGGGGAAAAAAGAAAGAAGAGAGCTTGTCAATGTTCTTCTTCCTCGTCATCATCATCCGGAATTCCCACATCATCTCCAATTCCTTCCAGCAATTTCTCCACGTCTTCCCCCAATTCTGATAATCTTGCACTAAGCCTCTCGACTTTACTCTGTTCTTGCCCGAGGCACACAAGCAAATCGCTCAATTCAGCTTCGCTCTCCTGTTGAGCTTCTTCCCTTGCTTCTGCTTTTATCTCTTCAATATTTGGAACAGCAACTGCTCCACCACTTTTTAAGGCTTTTATTTCGTGTTCCAGCTGGAAATTAGCCTGCTCTAGGCTATTGTATGCATCAGACAAGCTTTTGAGGTCGGATTCCAATTTACCAGCTAAATTTTGGTGAGTTGAAGCCTCAGCTTCAATTCTGGCTTTTTCGGCTTTGAGGGTTTCGAGGCGTTGGGAAGTCTCGTGAAGATCTCTACGAAGTGTTTCAAGTAGAACTCTTTCTGATGGGCTGCTGCTTCTGCGTTCAAGCTGGGATGAATTGTTGCCACCCGTTTTTGATAGGTCCTCAGCGAGAGTAGCATTTCGACTCAAAAGATCCTTGTTACAGAAGCAAATAATTTAATATATTAATAATCGAAAAGTGCTCAGAGCTCCTATGAAACTTGGGGCCCATTGATTTTTGAAGTCCAAATGAAAGGAACCAAAGAACCCTGCAGAGTTTTTTTTTGAAAAATTTACGCTTTGTTTGGTTCTAGGAATTTAGGGAGGAAATATATAGTTGGTGTTTAGTTGCTAAAGACAATAGGAGGGAAAAGGGAAAGGAGAGGAAATTTGATGGAAAAATACATATGAAGAAGGAAAATCCTTTTGCGTGACAACTAAATTTTATTCTAATCCATTACTCAATTCACTCCTATCACTAATTTTTATTCTAATCATCACTCAATTCATTCCTGTAGTTCAATTTTCAGCATGAGTTCTCAATATAGGAAAATCATTTCTTAATTTTTGTAACAACTAAACAACTTGAGCCTTTTCGTTTTCTTTTAATCCTTAGTACTTTCTTTACTCAGCAAAACTCTAGAACCAAACATAGTGTTAGAAAATGAGGTCATGCATTACTACTAAGAACATTGTATTTGCAACAAAGTGCAATTATACCTATAAGCAAAAACTAAAATACCTGTATCTCAAGGCATTGCTTCTCCACAAATCTCTTAAGCCGTTCGATGTAATCTTTGTCACTTTCGCCACTACCCTTCTCTAGTTCAGCAGGGACCACCGCCACCTGGCTCTTTGGATGACTGTAAATTTCTACAATTTGTTCTCTGATTTTTGCCTCTAACTCCTTCACAAAGAAAACAAACTGAGAATCGAGCACCATTCCAAGCATAGGATGATCCTCATTCTTCTGGTCAGCATTTTCATTTTCGCCAACATCTTCAATCTCTGACATGCTAGCAGCATTTGATCGAGTCAGTGGTTTGCGGGCGAGAGTCGGCTTTGCAGATGTGAAAAGCAAGCTCTTCTGCATTTCATCAAACTTCATAAAATATGAGGTAAGCCCAATTTTTTGGCTTATGGCATCAACAATACTGAAAGCAGTCTTTCCGCTCTCGATGGTTTTATTATATATTACACATTCCCCTAACAGTATAGCAGCCAATCCCCTTACACACACAGTAGCAGTTTGACTTGGGACTAACTCAAGCAAGTATGTGAGATGGGGACGTGAATCGAGGAAACACTGAACAGCAATCGGACAATCAAAGAGCCAAATAACTAGCAGCTTTAAGATAATTGGCTGGACATACAAAGGCCCTGATACATTAGCTTTTCCATCTTTACTCATTGAAGAGGCAAGGGCCAAATATTTCACCATGCGATGCATTAAAGGCTCAGGACCCCCAAGTGATGGTGTAGGAGATTCAAGTTCAATTTTAAGTACCTGCACCCAGCTTCCATGTCATACACTCATACCAAAATATCTTCAAACCAGCTTTTTGTCGAGAGTTTCTACTTCTTTTGATGTTTGAAAGAACCAATTGAAGAAAATACTATTAGAAGGAAATAATTGCTTACCCTCTCCTTGCACTTAATGTTATCCTTTAAAATATGAGATAGGACACTTGCAGCTCTGCAGCACGTCTACATAAAAAAATAAGCAAAAGTAACTCACTCCATGCACGAGGAAGGATGAAAACTTAAATGGTAAATAATCGGCATTTATTATGTATGAGAATATTATGATTTTGTTATTCAATAAAAATTCAGTGGAAATTTGGCCAGGTCATATGGAGATGGATAATATACAGATTTTTAGAAAGAGATATTAATGTGAAACGTTTATTCAGGAGCAAAAATACAGCTTATTTTGGCTGAATGATTATCAGAACATCTAGTTAAAAATTAAAAAATGTAACCTATCAACTGTAACATACCTCAAGATCACCATCACTTTCACTTAGTACGAGACCATGCAATAGCATACTGCAAGAAATAGAAGTTTCAGAAACAATTATCAAGATCTTGAATGGTGAAAATTTACTAAACAATTGACAATTAGAAAGAACCTTCCAAATGACATGTTGACATCCTCCTCAAAAGGTGCATTGAGCATTGATTGTGGTTGAGGAGTTAAAGTTGAAGCCAACATTGTTTGACCATCAAGATTTTTCTGTTCCAAATTAAAATGTCATAGAAAGGATCACAAGTGAACAAAGAAACATATGAGAATAGTTTCAGCAAAAACAAGCAGAGTTCCAAACAGTTATATCAAAGATGTATAAACTATTGATCAAACAAGGTCAGGAATAAAGGTTCATAAGAAAAAGTAGTTCTCCCCAGTCCAGCGTATGTGTGCCCTACTTGCTCAGAAACAACAGGTCCACTCGAAGATTATTAGACTGGTTACACAAACTAACCTCGCAATAGCACTTAAAGACATAGTCCGCTGCTATGAACTCTTGCACACTAGAAGTCCGCAAAATAATCCTTAGGATAGAATTTAAAGCAGGCTCAACCTGGGGCTCCTCCCCAAGTACTTTACTTGCAAGGGCATCACGATTCTGAGGAAGATTGAGAACTAGATCACCAATGCATTGGAGTGCCTGGAATAGTTAAGAATCAGGATGAAAATCAGAAAATTCTAAAGCATGTCTAACAACCAAATATATTTGCGTGCATCTTAGACGAGTAACTGCAAATAAAAGTTTAAATGCTCTAGGAAAGCAACAATATTCGGGAGTAAAAAATAGGCATAATTATGAATATCACCCAGGAATCACAAAAAATTACAAAAGAACACCTTGACCAAGGTATTATTTGTAATTCCACAGGGTATTTTTCGTAACTCTTGTTCAAAGTGTTTATCGTAATTTCTCAACAATGAAGGGTTTTTTCCGCAATAAGATATGAGGGGGGTATTCGTAATTATCCCTAAAATATGAGCTCCATACCAGAAGTTGTTGGCAACTAATTAGCTCACAAGAAAATAGGACGTAGAAGAATCCAACTTCCTATTTAAATAGTTCTGCTTTCAAACAAAATCAATCTTGTAATAAACTATATAAATATCATTAATTGTCAAAGATTGAAACTTGCACAAACACATTGTGAAGAAATTTTTTTTTCCTTAACCTAAGAGGACTTCTACTTATTTCGAAACTTGCCAAGGAATAACAAGAATGAGGAAAACATCAAATATAGATTATCACATGGAATATTTTTGCAAAACAGCTATCTTACCACACAACGAACAGCAACAGGAGCCCATTGGCTCTCAACTCCCAGCATTAAAAGATGGTCCAATACCTTTTTCTACAATTACAAAAAGAAACTAGAGATGAAAACAGGAATATTAAGAAGTGTTTTAAGTCCTTATAGCATGAACACATTTTGTCTGGAAAATACAAAATCAGAATGTTTAGATGGTCTTAATGGGTTACAGCAGAAAGAGAATTCTGAATTTTGTATATAAACCTGAACCAAGACTGTTTTATTTGCCAATGCGTTGGAGTTTTTTCCAGGATCAGTTTGCTGACCTCCATGCAGTAGCAAGTTAATTGTGTCCAATACGCTGAGTAGATTTATCGTCTACTGGCAACCAGTTAATAAGTAAATTGTGAAGAAGTTAGAACTAATGGAGAATGGAGACATATGCTAGAGAACTAGCAAAGCGAATGAAACTTCAAAGCATTAATGTTTAACCTTCTGCTGTGTGAATTTATAGGTGCTTCCTCTGAGTTTCAAAATTGATATCAATGGGTCAAAGCCCATTGTTTCCCTAAGCAACACCTACACCATTTGATGGTCAGCTCAGAAGCAGTTCGACCATCCATCTATAAGTATTAAGTAGCTATTATAAAAATAAAAAGTAAATAAATGCACAGAAACCTGATTTGATGCATTACTCCGGAGAAGATTGTTTAGCAGTTCCAGGCAGTCCTGTTAGCAGCACATAACAATAGTAAGATCCTAAACTCAACCTCAATAAAAAGCACTTCATTCCAAGAACCAATATAAAGAGTCAAGAAAGCATTAAAATTTCAAGAAACTAGGGAGGTTCATTAGAGAGGTAAATACTCACAGGAAGGACAAAATTTGACAAGAGAGGAATTTGCAAGCAAATGATGAATAATCGAACACAGAACGTAAATTAACTGAAGATGAACAGGTTTGTGGCTAGTAATTGGCAGAAAGAAGCATGGAAATCATTCAACTAGTGTTCAACAAAACCAAAATAACAAGGACATAGTGAAAGAATGCTTTCACTAATTGATGAGAAAGGGAATTGTAACAAAATTAAGCACCTGAACAACAACTCCACCTTCAGAACCTCCTTCCTCTCTGATTATGCTAAAAATCTTCTCAAAAGCACCTTCAAAAACCACAATTTTTTGAATCTCCTGAAATGTAAAATCAGGATAAAGAGTAAGGATAAGGATGAAATAGAAGAAATATTTCCATTTTTATCAGCAACAGATTGGTAGAGCATAAAAATCACCTCAGCTTCTCGAGTCAAGTACGTGAGAAGTAATAATGCTTCATTGCGTATAACCTCAAAAGAGGAAAAAAGAAGATATCAATCAATTTATCATCAATCAGTGTATGAAAAGAAAAAGGATTTCAATTCAGTACAATAGCAAGATACCTCACGATCCATGAGCATATCCATAAGCCTCGTGATACCACGAGGAATAGTAAGAATAGCTTCTTGCAGCCTGTAAAGTACTCCAATGACATACACTTAGAATTGTTTGAGAGGCTGACAGATAATGAGTCATGAATAAACACGAAATAAGTCATACCTATTTGGAGAATTTGTTAGAAGAGCTGTCAACAACTGCAGCGTATAATATCGTACATAGAAATCCTCCTCTGACTGCAAAAATACTAAATTAGTACATCATAAAAACATACGTTCCTAGCTCAAACAATATTCCAAAATTTTGCATAAAGAAATCTTACCAGCAGACTCAAAAGCAGAGAAATATTTTCTACTTCTCTTGAAAGCAAATCACTATTCATTAAAGCTGGCTGAACCTCGTTCTTTGACGCTTTGACATGTTCAATTGGACTTAGTGCACTCACAAGAGTTTCTAGAGCCCCTCGGACCTTCATACCATGAAAAGAAAATTTACACAAAGTCAGATACATGATAAATCACAGGCAGAACCTCATTGGGAATAGAAGTTCGGTACAGGGAAAACAGTTAAAAGCAAATTACAGGGACGATCTCAACCAACACCATGCTCATGCATAAAAAATTTTAATACAAAATACTGTGGGTGGGCTTAAAAAGCTACTTGATGAAACTTTAGCACATAACCAACCATCTTTTTAGAGCAGGGACCACTAGAAATGAAAATGTTTGCTTCAGAAACGATACAGTTTGAGCCTTAGGTTAGGCACCTGAAGAAAAGTGCAAGATTGCAACTCCACTAGGAAAGGCCCAAGAAATGGCCAAACCAAACATTCTGTAAATTAGTATCTTGCTTTAGATTCGAAAGCAAAATGATTAAAGTCAAGAAAGGATAATCTTAGATCACTTAACTTATGTAACACTCACAAGCCCACATAATTTTACACAATTTTAGCTATGACTGAATGCTCGCCGACTAACCGGCAAAATTTAGAGAATATAACATCAAATGTGAAGGGAACTAGCTAAAACAAATAACAGAAAAGCTTCTTAAATTAAGGCAACAGCCTCGAACCATTTCTACATCATCACGCTCCTCTTTCAAGACACTCAACAATACCGGAAACCCTGCAATAAAAAAAAAACAGAGGACACAAATGATATTAGACATCTTGAGGATTGAGAATTAGGTAAAGAAGAGGAATAGATATTCCATTCAGAAGATAAGAACCAACCCATAGCTCCAAAAGCTAACTGCGCAGCACGACTTTCAGCCACAACTGCCTGAAGTTCCGCAATGGCATTCCGCCGGTCCTCAGCTAAGGTACCATTGCTAATGCGATCCAGCAATCGCTCAACATAACTATAGATATGATCAATTAACTAATATGTCAATATTTATTAAGAGTACTAAGAAATACAAATCAAACTAATTAACAGCAGCAATTCAAGGAGGTTGAACAGAGTGAAAAATAATTTTAGGTCTCATTGTGATCGCCATATCTTCAACTTCAACACCCACCTCCCTTCTCAGCCCTATGGAAGTAAGTTTCACTCCTAAACTATGTTTTATGTTTCTTGTTCTCCCTTAAATAATGAATGTGCCGAGAACTTGTCCAATGAAGAAGTGAACAGTGAAATTCCTACAATAATGAGGTAACTGCTACCCCCACCGCCAATCCGGACATATTAAAAATGATCCACACTCCAATTTTGTATTCATAATAGCAGTGAGTTTTTTCCATATAAATCAGAGAGTTTAAACATAGACTCTGCCAAAGAAATAGAAGAGGCTCAGGCTCGTTCTAAGAGGACTCTTTGCAAACCTCCAAACATTAAATTGGCTAGAGTTCATAACAATAACCATCGGAAACAAATGATAAAGTTAGATTATTTAAGGCTGCATCCCAATCTAAAATTCAGTCATTAGCCATCCCTCCGTTATTGATAATTGCTCAGAAATCGATATAGTGAATTGTAGCTATTTAGATCATCATAGTGAATGTGAATTGCATATAACATATCCTTGTATGCAGCATTTAAGCAAGAACAATTACCTGTCTTCGTTCGAGCTTGAATTCTCATTTCCAAAAACACGCCCAACGACACCCTGCATTAAAACCATTCCAGTAAATGCAATTTCCCACACCAAAATGCAGTGGGGTAAATTTCCTAATCCGCACACATCAGTAGAGCTGGAAACCAGCAGACTTAGCCCAAAACTAAAATGCGAAAATACCTGGTACTTAGATACGAAATCCATACTGCACCACCAACAGAGACAAAACGCCTGAATTCCCACAATGCATCAAAACCGAGAGAGCATCAAGTTGAGTAATGAACAAACAACAATTACAAGGTCAAAGCTCTGATTAACGATCATTAAGCAAGATATCCACCTAAACTGATGCAATAAACAATTAATCACGGTTATAAAACCCTAAATTGAAAATTGTTAACGGTACCTGGGAAAGAGATCGAGAGCGATGAAGAGAGAGAGAGAGTTAGAGAGTTTATATTGTCGTGGTCAAAACACTTGGTTGCGTCACAGTTTTCCTGTAAAGCACTGCTGTACACGTCATTCCGCAGAGGTGCCATGCAATCACAGATTTAACTATCACTCATTTTGTTTATTTAATGGCCTCAATGGCCCATAAAATTTATGCATGAACAGTTTTGGCCCATTATGTAATACCATTGGGACAAAGCCCCCAAAGATCGACTCCTTACTCAAGTTCCCAGTGAAGACCAACCAAGATTTCATGGATTCCGCCCAATTTGTTGGAACAAATTAAGGGCCCGACTAGGTACTGACCAGGCCAGGCCATCAGAATAAGAAGGGATAAACACAAAGGGTCTTCCTTATTTTCTTTAGGAAGAGATTGTTGGCGCGTTCGAGTCACTCTGTTAGATAAAGGAAATTCCTGATTTGTGGATCTCTCCCAAATCTCAATTGCAAAAGACAATTACTACATCTATATCTATACTATAATATATAGGAAGGGTGTCTTTGACCCTAATTGTGTCAATTTTGACTGAATGGAATTTTGTGTTTTTTTTTTTAGATTTTTAATTCAAACTAAAAATTATGATTGGTTGATGGTTATTAAATTAATTTATTTTATTTAGCAATTTTACATGTCCTTGATTTTTTGAAATTGTCCTCAATTAAATTATCAATTTATGGTAAATTTATTTTGGATGCATACATTTAGGAAAATATATGTTAATTTAAATTCAAATTAACTCATGCAATTAATGACAACACTCAAATTTTAAATAAAAAGCCATAAAATTTAATTTTTATTTCTCCTTCTCTAAAATATATTAATTCTAATAATTTTTTTTTAATTTATTGATTTATATTATTTATAAATTTAATATTAAAAAAATTCAATAAATATCTCCAAAGGATGTAATCTATCTATATCTATTATTTTGTAACTTTTCAAATTTCTTAAATCTTTTTTTCATCCAGATTGTAATTTGGTCGAATCTGGTTTTTTTTTTTTAGTTAAAATTTTTAGAATAATTCCACTCTTTATCAAAATTTATTAATATTTATATCCCTCATCATTTTAAAAAAAATATTTTCATGTGACAATCTTTGATGTTATTGTTAAGTAAAGGAATATTTTTTCCTATATTAAATTTTTATAAAAAATATAAATTACTCTATCTTAGTTTACAATATTTACTAGTAATATATATTAGCATAATTCATACACTATAAATTTTTAAATAAATACCGTGCATAGCACGGGGGTATACGCTAATTACACATAATGGAAGGAATCCTTCTTTCTCTATTCTATTATTTAGAGAAATTTTAAGTGGGCCTTGTCTTTTGTTTGTTTTCCTTTACTAGGGAACTTGATTCTATTTGGGGTTTACCGAGTTAATTAGGATAAAGATTTTGTGTTATGCGTAAAAGTTTTCCTAATAATGATAATTGTATACATAGAAACTCAAAAATAAAAATTTTGATTAATTTAATATAGCGTTAAACTGTTAAATTTATGCTAATTGGTGGTATGTTTTAATACATACTATTACGACTTACATATATATGATTCTGCATGTAATTTTGATCATGTTAATATTTTGAGTTAGATCTGAAGTTTATTAAACTGAATTTTTTTTCGATTCAAACCCGAGCCTAATTTCGAACGTAAGGTTAATCCTTGCACTTGAAATCAATAATCGAATTGCACCAAGTGCTGGAGCCAAAATTTTATTTAAAAAAAGAGAAAATGCGAAGAGTTTACAATAATTTCAGAAAATAACATACATGATTAATAGATCTTGATTTTGTTGAAGACTAGTTGCACACTTGCACTCAATGATGGCTGTGAACTGTGAAGGCACGTCATATGGTCCAGGCCTAGTTTTCCAAGTGGGCTAAAGTGCCATAAATGCGGCCCATGTTCAGCCCAATGCATAACATTTATGTACTAATTTACATATCTGACAGACTGACCTGCAAGATTAGATAATTTAACTCATACCCCCTTAAATGAAAAATATTACAAAATCTATCATTTTAGATTTACAAAGTTACAAATAAACTCATTCCGGTATGTTTCAGCGAAATTATTCTTAAAATGACTACATTTCATCACCCATTAGTTCCTCTGCCTCAAAATAATTCACACATTCTTCTCAAGTGACATAAATATTCATGATGAGTATTTTGTAGTCAGTGATGAAATATAATTAATTCAAGAATGATTTCGCAATATTTCTATGGAGTATGAGTTATAATTAATCAATCCGTTCGCGACTGTATTCATATAAAACCCCAATATTTATGCATCTCAACCCCCCAATTCTTACTAATGATTCAACTTGCCAAATATTTATTGAAAATTGTAGATTGGTAGCCTATGCACATGCACGGAACAATTCTAAAATTAGTGTTCCTTTTTTGGTATATTGCACTTTTGGTGTATTGCAACTTTGGGGTTTTCCGTTTTTTAGAAAAGCGAAATCAAAAAATTTAAGAGTGTGTATGCTGCAATCATAAATTTTTCTGTTAAATCCATTTTTCAAAAAAAACAGAATCACTATTCGCTATAGTGATTCCTCATTTCCAAAAAGCAAAAAACGCCAAAATTACAATACGCCAAAAAAATTCACCAAAAATGCAATATACCAAAAAAAAAAAAACACCAAAATTAGAAAAAAACCCACATGCACAAGTTCAATAGAGTAGTAGATTAGGGCTATACCTATATGTTATTCGGGATGTCATGCTATATTGTATTCCTCCTATTTTTCCACTTTTTCGTCACATTATTTTTTAATAAATTACGTGCAAATTCTTTTTTGGGTAAAGAATAAATTACGTGCGAATAATTAAAATGTTCTAAAAGAATTTCCTATCATTAATTTCGTTTTTTTATACAATAATGTAACTTTTCATAATCATTGCCCTACTCCGCTGGGACTTAATGACGGATTATTAACTTTTGTCCCGGTGAGAGGCAATTCTAGAATTGTCAATATATATTTTAAATTTTATGAGAAGTCAAAAAATTTAAAATTAAAATTAAAAATCACATTCAAAAATATATGCATATAGTTAAGAAATTAAAATATCTCAAAAAAATAAAAATAAAAAGAAATCGACTCTCGTCCTAAAGCTTTTCTACCATCTCTTTGTCTTCGTTGCTGCCATTCATTTGATTTCTAATTTATGATGCTCGGATATGAATACAGTGATATAGATTCTTTTTAAAACTTTTCACGTAAAAAGTATTGGATACAGTTTCGAATACGAATATCCAACAGGACATAATAAGGCAAAACGATATTTTTAAAAATATCGATGAATCATAGTTTCTAATATTTCGCTCTACAGAGGAAGTGCTACTAGTTTTTTCCACAGCTAGCCATGATGATAAAATCATTTCTTCCAAAGGTCTAAAGTTCAGACCTAAGTTGTTGCAGCCTCGAGTACATTTTATATCTTCGGACAATTCCTCAAAAATCCCCAAGTGTAAACTGAATTTCCTTGTCACTCCCCAATTTTGAAAAAGTTCCTGTTCACTCCCCAATTGAAAAACAAAATTTCTTTTCACTCCCCAAGGTTGTATAATAATTCAGGAATTGCGTACATTTTTGAGGGAATTGCGTATAAAAATCCCAGAATCTCGTATATACGAGATTCCAGGATTTTTATATGCAATTCCCTAAAAAATGTACGCAATTCCTAAAGACAATGTACGAACCTGTACTATTTGTGGGGACCTAAAAGGAATTTTGTTTTTCAATTGGGGATTGAATGGGAACTTTTTCAAAATTGGGGACCTAAAAGGAATTTTTTCAACTTTTTGGTACTATTCAAAGATTTTCCCTATCATCTTTTGAGTACTTTAAACTCAAATCCCAATTACAAAAACACCTCAATTACAACCAAAAACTCGCTCAATTTCGATAGAGGAACTCAAATGATACTAATTCTTAACGTCAAAAACTTAAATATTATTTTTATAACATCGAGATGAATAGTAAGAGTTTAGGAATCAAATATATGACATATGTCTTTTCTTTTTTATTTTTTAAACACACACTCTAAATGAATAGAGAGATCCGAACCCAAATCATTATTTCAGAGAAAAAACATTTTAACCATGCATTTAGTCCAACACCGGTTAGCTATATGATATTTGTCCTTAAAAATCACAACAGTAAACATAAAAAATAAAAAATAAAAAATCCAAAATCATGACACGAAAAGAGGCTAGTAAATTATAAAAAGAAGATACATGTTGACCAAGCAATTATACTAATAATGGCCGGAAATAAATACAAGGACTTGATGACTTATATACATATCATCAATCTTTATAATGAACTACTTGTAGTAATTAATTGTATCCTTCTGGACCATAAAAGCAAGCCACTCTTAATATTAGTTATCAACTATATATCACATAAGCATGCACGCCAATATGGTGGTACCACTAATAAATGCATGTCTCACCCTTAGTTAAAGTTAGTTCCATTGTCATTAAAATTGATAATCTTTTACATATTTCCTATTAATAAATGTAATCAATTGACCCAAATGTGATAGTAAAAACACGAATAAAGGCATTTTCAAGTTAATAATTAGCCAATCAGAAACTATAGTTTTGGTATACCAACTCACTAAATTCAGTGTTTTTGTTATATTTTATTTTTCGACAATAAAAAATGGACCGTTTCTTCAAAATTAAGTAATTTAATTTAATGCACATTTTCTGTCGAAAACTGATTTCGCTGGGTAAAATCGGGTCGGTTTTCCTACAGGCAAAACTCCGGCTCCATATAAAATGCGTTAAATGTACTAAAAATGTTGAATTGGTCAAGTTGGTATACCAAATTTGTAATTTCCCCACCATTAACCAAATTATAGATCGTTTAAAGGATGGATCTAATTAGAGAATTGAATTACAACTATATAGCACCTCCAAATTGTAAAGATAGAAAATCGAACTAATTTTAAGATCCAACTAATTATATATAAAGGAGTTTCATCCACTCTTATGATGCATGGACACTCCTAAAAATATTATTTTGTCGTGTCCGACACATCTCACGTGGGAAATTCAAGAAAAAATCCGTATCTCCGTATCCGTGTCGTGTCGTGTCCGTATCGCCGTGTCCGTATCCATGCATCATAGATCCACTCAATTAAATCCTCACTGTATGTACCCAGATAGAACCTAATTATCAATATCTGACAGGATATTCGTTCGGGAAGAGTTGGAATGCGAAATGGTGAGGGAGAATTTGCAGTTTTCGTGAATGATGCCAGAGTGCTTTCGTCCTAGGAAGGAACGTTAGCCTCCAACATGTTAGTGCAAAAACATCTTGATTTGATGATATATAAATGAAGAAGCCCACCAAGTGGCTCTGTTGACTATTCACGACAAAATTCTTTTAGTGAAGTGAAGAAATAACGTCTTTTTTAGGGGGTAGGAAAGAAAGAAAAGTGAAAATGCAAGGACCACAAATCATAAAAAATTGATGATGATACATTATATTGCAAAAATATAGATGGAGAGTCGTAATCTGAACTGAGGGCCTAACAAACTCAATTTTGCAACTTAATGCATTTGTCTTTATGAGAAAAACAAGAAAAATCTTTATGCCGAGTGCCAACACACAAACCTATTTCCAATATTAATCACAGCCACAAAAGCAGCTATCTACACACAAACAGATTAATCATTAAATTAAAAGTTAGCTCGAGAGAAGGAAATTAATTTATTTATGTCGGTTTAGTGCTTGACCTGATCGACATGATAAAATAATATTTTAAAAAATATATGTGGTTATTGATTTGATCATTTAAGAAAATATAATTGATTATTTGGGCAAATACAATCATTATGTACTTAAATACTTTAATAGTTATAAGTAGTCATGGTAGCTACACCATTTATTACGTCTTCCTGCAAATACAAAAGATATAAACATGCACTAATATTTTTCTTCATTCTTTGATTAATTAAATATAGTTTACATTTCATGACAGAAGTTTTAACAATATTTGCTGATTAGCTTGAATAAATGCCAAGAATTAATGGACCCAACTTTTACTAACTAAATTAACTCAATCTAATTAATATACGGAGGGGATCTCACAATGTAATTCATTTACCGGCCAAACTTTATATATGTTATAGCCTAGCTATATATAGGAATTTACTCACGTACCTGATTAAGGTTTTACTTCTAGTTTGCACGCACACCATCGAGTTTGAGGGATTACTTCATCAAATTAGTATAATAAGTGGATTGTATTTTACATTTTACGTGTTCGGAGTAAAAAGTTTACAAATTACACCATGATTATAACCCGAAATAAAAGGGAAGTAATTATAATTCGAATCTAATTCACCAAACTAATGTGTACATAATTATTAACCAGGTTGGAAAGAGCCAATCTAAACTAGAATTTAGGTAAAAAAAAAAAAGGAACAACATTAACGTTAAACCAATATATAGATTACTAATCCAAAGTACTAATTTTTCTACTTAAAAAAAACAAATACTTGGTTCGTGCAGCCAAATATGATCCAATGGCTGTCTTTAATTGTATACCTAACACCAAAATACAGACAAGTATTTCCCAATCCCAGGATTTTCACGTATACCCAATCTACTAATATACCCTTTTCTTTTCTACGTACGTACCTTGAGATATCCGGCAAATTTAACTTCACCGACAAAACACAGACCTCTAACCCTTTACTTCCGTCACCACATGAAAAAAACATTTTCTTTTTTCTTCAAGAAAAATAGGAAACGCTATTCTAACCGGCCAAATCATGGAGCAGCTGTGCACCCATCAGATTCCGGTACGGCAAATTCTGGTTTTCGCCGTCCAACAATGAGTACTGATGAACATTCTGGCACTGATCTTCTATTTCCGATCTAGGGTAGAAGAGCGAGCTTTGCTGGGATGAGGGAGAGAACGCTAGGCTCACCCCGCCGTGCTGGTGGAGGCCGAGTGTTAAGGACACTCCTCCGCCGCCACTGCCACCGTAGATGGTGGGGGCTCCGCCGCCGGATGCATGGTGGTTGTACGACGAGAAATCCAGCTCCATTGGGCCGGTGTAGGAATCAGCTCCCACCACCCTCCCGAAGCTGTGGTTGTGGTGTTGATCGTTGGCTTGGAGGGTTTTGTTCTTTTTAGGGTCGTTTCTGATCTGATCTGATGGGTTGTTGATTATGGAGGAAAGGCACTCGGAATCGATTCGGACGAGCTGATCGTGGGTGGGTTTTTGATCGTCTTCGTTGATCGGGCGGTGCTGATTGGTCGGAAGGCCGTTATCGTTTCCGTTGTCGGCGGTGGCGTCGGCCTCCTTCAGCTCCTCCAAGTACATTTCTTCAACCATGGGCTTCCATAGCCTGACTCTGGCGTTGATAAACCAGTTGGAAACCTGGACAAGAGATTAAAACCCGAAATGGGATTCATCGTACGTGACAAGAAAATAATTTCCATGAAATAACCCTCTCGGCATTAAATTAATCAACAAAGATTAATATATAAGAAGATCATGTATTTCCCGCATAAATTAAATCATATTTCATTATCATGATTAAAAAACAATTAGAGTCGAGAATGACGACGTGCCTGGCTTCTTGAAAGACCTGTTTGCCGGGCTAGAATGTGCTTATCCACATCACTTGGATACCTGCAGAAGTTTTCAGTTAATTTCATGCTAAGAACATGTGATTTCTAGATGAATTATAATTTAACTTTTTTAAATATATTTTTCTAAAAAGAAAAAAGAGACCTTGCTTGCTCCCAAGTCCCACCTATGGGGGTCCTATGGTGAGTTTGAAAAAGAATCAAATCCACATAACTCCAACAAAAATAAATCCAAATAAATAACTAAAAATAATTACGGGTGGAGGAAGTGTTCGAAGAGCCAAGCCCGGAGAACGGAGACGGATCTTTCCGGCAATCCGCGTTGGGGCCGCCATGGATGAGTTTCCATCATGCTCATTTGCTGCAGTGCTTTCTGCTGCCTGAGTGTTTGATCGAGAAGCCTTAATCTTGGAGTTTCCCCTTTGGCTGTTCCAGGTGCAGCGCTGTCTTTCTCCCCCATTGCCTTCTTCGTCTCCTTTATTTGGCCCACGATTCCATCTCTCAGGCACCTGAAATGCCGCGACATAGCTCTCGAAGCTAAGGCGGAGTAAACCGTCGCCGCCCCATTTCCGGCCACAGCTTCGAACGATGATACCACGGATTTCATCTGGTCGCAGTAATGCCTGTACCTTCTATCCACCTGCAACAACACAGAATAACTTCAATACATATTTGAAAGATAAATCAATAATATTATAGGATTATATATCTATATATGTCTGTGTTTGTGTACCTCTTCAAGCATTTGGAGCAGCTTGGATTTTCTTCGCTGCAGTTCGAGGATGTCGAGTGAGTACACTGACTGCTTTTTAATGGCGTTTTCGTTTTCCGCCTGCCATTGATCTTTATGGGTCTTCATCTTCGAGTTTTTATCAGTTTGTTGCTTGGTTTCGAGATTGCAGAACTCGTTGAGGAGCTCCTGGGCAGGGCCCAAATACTTGGAGCATCTCATCTGCAAGTGTTGAATGTTCATCATCGTATGGGAGGATGGTCTGGAGCTTGAAGATGGGCCAAATCTGATCAAATGATCGTTATCGTGATGATCATGCTGCTGCTGTTGTTGTTGGTGTCTGAGTTCGAAAGATTGAAGACCTATGCCGGAAGGATTAGACGAACTGAGAGAGAGAGAAAGGCCTTGGCTGGGCCTTTCATTTCCTTCGCATGGGAAAACGGCGACTCTCATGGACGGATCAATATCGACATGAACATTAATCGATCTATTCTGATGGTGGTGGTAGGAATCCGATGAAACCTGCATCATGTTCTCGTTTGTTGTGTCGGACATACCTGTTAGATCGTGGTGGTAGAACTCGTGATTTGATGTGGGCTCGTTTATTTCCTTGGAGGAGGATGGGGCGCCGCCGCCGCCGTGGTGGCTTCCGTGCTTGGAGAAGAAGCCTTTCCATAGAACGGAGTTCTGGTCATCTGGGTTTTGTTGGTGCAGATTCTTTGACGATTGAAACCCTATAATATCTCCGGCGGAGAGGTTGTAGATCTCGGGCGGCGGCGGCGGCGACTGAAAGGTGTGCAGGAGATGAGTCGGGATATTTTGATTCCCGGTGGAAGAAGCACCGGAAAAGCAGTATCCGGTCCCGGTGGATGTGGTCGCCATTGGTTTCTCCTCTCCGGTCGTACCAGCCATACAAGACATATCCATAAATATCCCTGGTTTTTTTTTGCTCTTACTCCTTCAGAAATCCATCTTTTCCCCTTGGAACACCTGAATCAAGAATTCAAGATCCAGACCCATGAATGAACACACAATTCAGAAACTCATCGAAAAAGAGAAAAACCGGTGTATGTGTGCTTTTTGTGCGCTTGTGACCTTTTCAAAGCTCAAACAAATTAAAGAGTCACACCCTTTATTGCTTATTATTATGTTATGTGCACCACCAGGAGAGAGAGAGAGAGAGAGAGATTACCAGATATGGAAGAGTGAAGTATGTTGGGATGTCTATGGTAACTGTATATGGATGTATATGTATGTATGTATGTATGATCTATATCAAACCGCAAATTAAACAGAGAAGCAGCAAACAAGCAACTGGGCCTTCCCCTTTTCCTGAATATTATTGTACTCTTAATACCCCAACACACCACACTCCATGCTCATCACCATCATCCTCCTCCTCCAAATACCTTTTCAATTCTCTCTCTCTCTCTGTGGGTCAATGCAGAAACCATATAAAATGAACACCATAAGCATACAAAACAGACTTCCTAGATATCCCAACCTAATCCCCACGGGGGCCCCAGCCCCCCCTCAATTATTTGATACTCCCACCAATTAAAATACTCATTAGAAGCATCCAAGACTTTTTTTTTTTTTCTCCTTTAATTATTGTCGTAAATGTTTGATTAAATACGAGCTTGTATTAGTACCAGTACATCATGGGACTCATGATATTTTTCATCTGGCCGGTTGGAGTGGTAGTGTGGTACTTATGTGGTCAGAAAGAAGATCATGGTCCTTTGCCTACCACACATGGTACAAAAGCCGCCACATATATATATATGCGCTCTTCCTATATTGTACTTTCTCTCTACTTTTTTCAAATATATTAAACAAAAATAAAAACCCTTAAAGCTTCAGATCATCACATACAACAGAACAAATTTTAGATTCTTTCATGCATATTTTATTACATATCTATATGCACTTTAATATGGACCAGAGACTGAAGCTGAACTGGGAGTTTTAGAGCAGGCTTTTGCAGAGGGTTTCTTTACTGTGCTGCCTTTCTCTGATCAAAATTCAATACAACAGTGAATTTTGAGAGAGAGAGAGAGAGAGAGAGAGAGAGAGAGCGAATTAGATTCTAAATGTGTGTTGTGGAAAATGTTCCCAATATTAGGCCCTGTGGAGGTCATAAGATGAGGTGGTCCATATTTTCCAACTAATTCTAATTAAAGCCCTCCACCAATCTCCTTTTTTTTTTTCTTCTAAAAAGAAAATTCATTATTTTAAGAAGGGACCAGCATCTTTTTTTTTTTTTTTTCAAATATTTTTTTTCTGCTTGTGAATATATGTCAATGGGCAAAAGAAATTCACATGTTTGTAGTATTTGTCAACAATTGTCCCCAGAAATGATCTTACTTTCGGCCTTCATTTATAAAAGTCGTTTGATTTACAATTGGGGTTCATTAATTTTATCTTGAAATTAAAGGGGGATTGAGTGTAAAAGCTAGACGGATAATCTTGTTTTCTTTTAATGTGTAGGTCCACATGAAATGGACTTGAAGAATATGTAATCTTTTTAACTTCATCATTATCATTGATTCAATCTTTTTCTTTTTTTCTTTCAATTCTCAAATTAATTAAGAATTAGATAAAAATTAGGGTTTTTGATGGGGTCTGAATCGGGATGTGTCAAACTCCGATCACCTTCTATTTGATATTGTGGGGAAAACGGAAAACACTCGCCGGAAATGAGGTGGATTCTACCTGCTAGGACAAACACCAAGAACAGACAGTCAGAAGGCCAAGCTGGGGGGACTGGGGGTGATGCCCAGTTTGGCTCTCCGACGCTCAAGTCAGTTAAGAAACTGAAAGAGAAAAGTAATTGCAGAGCTCAAGTATGGAAGCTTGCTTACGATGAAGGAGATGAACTCGCATATTTATAGTTGAGGGTCAGGGACCCTTTGGTCATTTGCACCGTGTGGTCCTGGCCGAATGTTGCCCTAACACGTGGCGTTGCGAGAGAAACCTAAGAGGAATCTTCTGCAAAAGCTGGTGCCAATGTAGTGCGGGCAGCAGTGGCAGGTATGCGGGTGAGTTGGTGGTGTCAGAGAGCCGTTTTGGGGAGGTTGGTCACGAGGGCTAAGAGCACGCTCGTGTCAACTGAGCGCCTTGGAGGCCAGTGAATCCGTAGGGGATGAAGGCCAAGGCTTATGCAACGAGGGGGAGTGGAAGCTTCCCTGAGGGAGAGTAGCGCTCGAGGAGAGCTTCCTTGATAGATTGGAGCTTAGCCAGGTATTGCGAAGTGCGCTCGTTAGAGAGCGGCAATGTTGATCACGCGTGTACGTAGCAGAGATGGCACGTGTCCTTGAGGAACCTTGACGCTCGGGGGGGTTTGGGCGCTCGTGTATGACTGTCTTAATCACAAGAGAACATGTGTTACCATCTCGAGTTGCCACGTGTCCAAACATGGGACGAGCGTATTTTGACCCTATCAGTTTTGTTGTTGGACTACGGTAATGGATAAATGAGGGCGACTATTGCATCATGTTTACACATTTAGCTAGGTTTATGTCAGATCGAACCATTAATATGTAAATTTCTTATTATATTATTAATAATATTTCCAACACGAAACCTCCAATTATATTATCATAATATGCTACACTACTTGATTGTTTGTCATCAGTTAGAACAACTGATCAAGTGAACAAGGAATGTCAGTTTGGGTGGAAGAAACTCATTATTATGATCTAATATCGGTGCATATCAAAAATCGGAGATCGAACCCCTAAAATATAATTAATACTATATAAATCTATTCTGATCAATCACACCTCCTACTACTACATCGAATCAAAAACGTCGACGTAATTGTGAAAAGTCAAGCGTGTACATTTCCAAACATGAATATATATCATATATACGTAGGTACATATAGTGTATTATACGCCAACGGGGGTTGGTACAAGTGGTTCGAGGGTTGCTTCTCGAAGACAATGTCCCGAGTTCACAGCCCTCTGACCACTTGGGTGTGCGTGTGTTCAAAAAAAAAAAAATATATATATATATATATATATATAGTGTATTATACGGGGTGATCACGCGCAAGTCACGTGAGTGGAGGTGTTGGAAGAGAATTGATACAGAAGTGGTCCTGCACCCCCAAAGGTTTCTCCGCCGCTGATCATTTTTCTCTACTTGCGTGCTTACGAGACTGCTTACGTCAACCCAATGCTACTTTTGGCTTCATATCCTTGCTCTCTTTCAGATTCCGCTGTTTAAGTCATTTCTAAGGTTTTTAAATTAATTAATTATCCCTCACGATTAAAATATTAGTTATTCAAACCTGCATTATGCATTGCCCACCTATAATGCCTTGAGTTTACTTAGTGATGACAATTCTGAGTTGAGATAAGTTACATCTAAAGCCCTTGATTAATATAGTTGTATATACGCACATAATTTTAGAATTATACTTTATCTTCCATTATAATTTGCTAATATATAAATTAACTACAAATTAACAGCACACCTCCATTAATGTATACAAGTAATTAGACATATTCGATGTGTGTATCTAAAACAAATATTATTATTAACATATTTTAGAATCAAATTTTGTATATTAATAAAAATTAAATAATTATTAAATACGTCAGATATTTAATATAATAGTATAGATAAAAATAAATTAAAAATATGAAAAAGAGTCAAAATCATGTATTAATCAAAATAATAATAAAAAATTAAAGGGTTAATTACACAAATCCCCCCTATCCTTTGTGTCTTAGGGTGGGTTGCCCTTCATCCTTTCATTTTGGGCGTTTTGTCCCCTAACCTTTCAAAATTATTGCACTTAACCTCTTTTCAACGTTTCTGATCAAAGTTGAATTTTGACCGTCGAATTCTCCTCCGTCACGCCGACTCAAGAGTGAAGACCACTATCATCGTGTTCCTCTCCCTAAGAAGAACAAAATCCATATCACGTTCGACCCTATTGGCCGTCGGAAGCATTGGAATTTGCACACAAAGCTTCGCCGGCCGTTTGTCATCTTTGACCGACGATTCCTTATTTGTTGGTTGTCAGATTTTGATTTTGAGACCACCAATTTGTTCTTTGCGTCGGGACCTTCGATTTGATGTATAATATCAACACATTTGAAATCTAATTTGTACAAATTTAGCCTTTTAAATCATGTACAAGAAAAAATGAACGAAATATTCCCTAAGATTCCACCGGAAAGGGGTTAAGTGCAATAATTTTGAAAACTTAGGGGGCAAATCGCCCAAAATGAAAGGATAGGGGGGCAACCCGCCCTAAGGATCAAAGGACGAGGGGGTTTGCGTAATTAACCCAAAATTAAAAATAAAAAAAAAATAAAAAAGAATATGAAAAAAATTAATGTGATGTGAGAAAAAAATGAGAATTATGAGATAATACGTGAATAAATTAAAATATTTATATTTTAAAAGTCAAAGGAAAAAAAAAAGAATTCAAAATCCAAGATACCAAAATAGTTTCTATCTATTCCTATTACTTAATATAATAATATAGATAAGAGACTTAATTGATGTTTCTTCTGTTGAAACTTATATAATTATCATTACAAAACTACTGACATATTGGAGGTGAAAATATAAGAATAGTGTGTTTTGACTTTGGTTTTGTAATTTTAGTGTGTTTTGTATAGCATTTGCAAAATTGGTGTAAGACGTGTTTCCTGCCAACGTCTTCATCATGTGTATATTTATAAATATTAGGTATGAGACCCATAGTTTATAAATGTTTCAGTTTGGTCCATTAATTTCTCTTTCGTGTATTTTTTCTATAAATTTATTGTTTATATGATTTATTATTTTTCCTTTTTCTTCTATACCTTGTATAATCGTATCTCTATTTAATATATCTTTGTTTATTGTTCGTTCGTAATTTTTCTGATATATTTCTTTTTTCTGTAGAGATGTTTCTAAATTTTTTCCCATTTGTTTAATATTTTTAGTTTTCATGATTTCTTTTAATCGATGTCTTTCTTCTGTTATAGTGTCTAATTCTATTTTTGGTTTATAACTCATAATTAAGCGTGTGACATTTGATATGCTGTATCTCTTTTTCTTTTGGTATTATTTAAATCTTTGTTTGCAGTTTTTATCATTATTTCTTGAGTTCGTTGTGATATATTTTTATCGTGTCTTAAATTATGGTATGCCATTTTAACAAGATATTCATCTATAATAACTTGTTCTTCTAATTCTCGTATATCTCGTGTTATTCTTGTTTTGTAATTAAATCTTTCCATTATGTTATAGTTAATTGTGTAATTATTTGTTTTGATTTTTCCAAACTAATAATGTTTTTCAAATGTTGTATTCCGTCTGATTTTCGACCTTCGTTTTTAGCCTTGAAGAAAAGTTTTACTTCTTTATCATAACTTTCGTTTATGGCTTTTATATTGTCTCTATAGAATTTTTGTCTATTATAATCATACATTTTCGTATTATAATTTGAGTTTCAGTATTTTAGAATCGTATACGGGCTCTGATACCAGAAAGGATCAGAGTGTTTCCTTGATAGTGGTGGTTAATTTAGCCATTTGATCGGCTAATTGTGTAAATTCGTTTTCGGTTATTTCATTAGAAGATTCCTCTTCTTTAAAATGTTTAATAGAGGCCCGTGTACTAGTACTAGTTTCATTAGTTCTTTGGTTTGGTGGTAGGTATGTATAACATGTACTTTTACTTTTTAAGAGTTTAGGTGTTTTATTTTGAAAAACATTAGTGTTAACATATTGTATAATAGGTGTTTTTGGTATGTATTTTATACGAGAGACTTCTCGAAAAATATCTTCCATATATATTTTATCTGTGTTTCTAAATTGTATACTATGATGGCTGTTTGTTAAAGCATATCCAATAGTGTATGTTATTGAAAATGGATAATCGTTTGTTTCCATTAAATCTTGTCTATCAAATTTATAGGCAATGTTTAAAGATTTATCTAGTTTTTCTGTTACAAGTGGTATAGCATAGTGTAAAGCTACATTAAAAAGTAGTTTAGTATAAGCAAGGTTTCCTTCGATTATTCCGAGTATTTTATCTTTTATGTTCATAATTCTATCATCACATATAGCTAGTTTTATTGGTGAGTTTATTCCTTCAGCGAATGTGCTCTTAATTAGTATCTGTATTGTAGATATATGTATATATCCTATTTCACTGGGTGTATATTTTGCTTTTTTAATTTTCTGAATTATATCAGCTTTGTTTATTAATGAAATGGCTTGTGTTCCTTTTGTTGTAGAAATTTCAATAGGTGTTTCACATGTAAATTTGCCATATAGTATAATGTTTTTTCTGCTCAGTTTTGTTTTCAAATCTGTTTTCATATCTTGTCCATCAATTAAGTTTAATTCTTTTCTTCTAACTTTGTTTAATTTTTTGTTGTCTATAACAATATCTTGAGAAAAATATCCGTATTCTTCGGTTGTTTCAAAGTTTTCTATTTGATCTATCAAACTCGTTTCCATGTATATAATTTTTAGTATACAAAAATATAAATAACATTTTCAGAACGAAGTTTGTATTGTTTACCTGTTTGTGTGTTCATATCTACTGTCTTCATGCACTCCATGTTACCTGTTCATCATCTCTTCAAAATATATGTTTGATTTTTGTATGAGAATTGTTTAGTTGTGTATGGTTGTGTATGGTTCTGCTATTCAGGCGTGAGGCCAACAGAAAAGAAAAGCTCAAAGGCTTTTGAAACTCAGAGAGTTTTGATCAACACATGATCTTTTTCTCCATTAAAGTCTGAATATTACATACTACATTGAGGCCAATATATAGGCGCTCGACTCACTATTACAGACGCGTTTTTATTTACAAAAGTCAAAAAGTAGAAAAAGACTGAAAGTAAAAACAATAATGGTGCTCAACAACTGCACCTAAAAAGCAGACAAAGACATAAAGTCTGCATTATTGAAGTGTGTTCGTTATTGCATGCGTATTCCCTTGAGTGTTTGACGTCATTGCATGCGTCAGTTTACATTATTCTTCAGTAACAGTTTCGTCTTTTATTGATTCGTTTGAATTGTGGGACCCTGTTTTTTCAGCTTTGTCTTCTGGTTTGTCTTGGCATACTGCACAGCTGTGTTCATCAATTATTTCGCTGTATTCACAGAAAATGAGTTTGACTTCCAGGGGAAGTGTCTTCAAACTGTGTTCTTCAATCTTGATGAAAGTTTTCTCAAAGTTTTCCAACGTTTTTAGTTGTAACGGTGGAATTGTGTATCTTGAAGATCCGTATATCAGATGATAATTGGATTTGTAGTTTATTTTGACATTACTGTCCTTGTTTATCTCCTGTGATGCATAAAATATTTGATTTAGTTGTTTTGCAACTATCTCGTTTATATCATCAAATGTCTTCATTGTGTCGATGCTGGGGTATTCTCCGTTTGAAACTATCAATTTGATAATTCCATAAGAGTGTACTAAGACTCCTTCTTCGTTGAAGATAGGATATGAAAGTGTAGATTTGAAGACTATTTCTTTATCCATGTTTCCTCTTGAGACTCGTTTAGCATAATCTTGAAGTGTAGACATTAGTTTTGGGCTAAATTTTCGAAAACAGTTTGGGTTTTTGAAGTATAGGGTGTCAAGAAATCCATGTATGAAGAATTGGTATATCAAGTCTGGATCTGTTTGTTCAAATACAACGACTTTTGGGCCGTTTCTGTTTACTGGGTACCAAAAAAGATTGTTTTTGTCTTTCTCTGGGTTGTATTCAAAAATGGATTTCAAGAGGTTGTCGAATTTCTCTTTTGAGGGTTGTATTTGGGCCTCTTTTTGGGCTGATGTTTGAACACGGTCCATTGGGTTTACTGTGGGTATGTTTCCAAGAACTCTCATTTTTTCTTTAAGACTGTTTTGGGTTTGAAGAGTGGTTTGGAGAGTGTTTTTGTAGGTTTTGGTTTCTTCAAGGGCTTGTTTAGCTTCTTCAAAACTGTTATAGGATTTGTGTGTTATTCCTGAGTGTCCCAATATGTGTATACTTGCTTTGGACCAATGGTTGTAGACCCCGCGGCTTGGACCATTGAATATTGTGTACCATTTTTTGACCTGTTTTCTTTCATCTTCACTGTCTGCTGATGATGAAGTATTCCCTTCTGCTGCTGTTTGTGGAAATGTTTTTGATTTTGTTAATGTTTTTGATGATGATGGTTCCACCACGCTTGCTGGTATCTCTGATGGTGGAAGTCCTGCTGCTTGTTGGACAGCGTGTAAGGCGGCAAGAAGTTCTTGTCGTTGTGTCATCTTGGATTCTGTGAATTTTTGTATCTCCAATTGTTTTGCTCTTGTGAATTGTTGTATCTCATGATCAATTGTTTCGATGTTTTGTTTCATCAGGGCTATTGCGGCCTCCATTCTCGAGTAAGTGTGTCCGCAAGAGCGTTCTCTTCTGATTTTATGTATACGATGTGAAACTGGTATCTTCGTATTTCGAGCTGCCACCGTATCAATCTTCCTTGATTGTAGTTGTCTCGTAGTGTATACCTGTAGAAGAGTGTTAAGTATTTTGAATCTGTTCGGAGTTCGAATTCTCGAGGTAAAAGCTCGAGTTTCCACTTCCGAAGTATCTTTAGACATGCGAGTGTCTCTTTTTCATGAACTGTATAATTTTTCTGGGTTTCTGTAAATGTCCCAGATATGTATTTACAGAGTTGTGTAATTTCGCGAACCTTTTTGGTTCTTGTATTCATATGACCTTCAAGGTCGTTTGTATTCATTTTTTCGGCTGGTATTGCAAGCATGCAACCAGACCATGTATCATTCGAAGCATCTGTCTCAATGATAATAAAATCGTTTTCCTTTGGATTGTATAAAACAGGCAATGTTTCACAATATTGTTTTATTTTCTGAACTTGTATCGAATCATCAATTCTCCAATTCCATTGTATTTTCTCAGAAAGTTTCTTTTGTAGTTTTGTTCTTTCTTTAGCAAGGTTCTTTATGAATCCTTGATCAGAAATGTAGTTTAAACATCCAAGAAATCTTTGTAATTGTTTTCGATCAGAAATTTGATCTGGAAATTCGTTTAATTTTTTCAAAATGTTGTCTTGAAGAACTATGTTTCCTTGTGAATCAAAAGTATTTCCAAGAAAATCAATTTTTTGTTTACATAAGACTGCTTTCTTTTTAGAAAGAATTAGTCCTTTGTCTTTGCATCGTTTCAAAACTATTCTTAGTTTTTTCAAATGATCTTCTTTATCTTGATTACTAAAGATGATAATATCATCAATGTAAGCAAGACAAATGTCTTCTAAACCTTCAAGGTTTTTATCCATAAATCTCTGGTATATTCCAGGTGCTTGTTTCAAACCAAATGGTAAAACATTCCATTGGTAGTGTTTTTGTGGAGGACATGTAAAAGCTGTTAATGGTTTTGTATTTTCATGCAACCTTAATTGCCAATATCCTGATTTAGCATCTAGAGTACTAAACCATGTTTTTCCTTTCAATCTATCTTTAATGTAATCAATTCTAGGAAGTTTATATGCATCTCCTATAGTTTTTTCATTTAATTGTTTATAATTTATGACCATTCGTCGTTTTCCTCGTTTTATTTCATTTTTGTTTTCTACATAAAATGCAGGTGCTGCATGTGGACTTTTGCTTTCAGAAATTAATCCCTTTTCCAAAAGTTGTTTACATTCTTCTTTAAATTCATCAATATCTCTTATAGAGTAAGGTATATTATTTTTGACATTTACTTCATCTGAAGGATTTTTAAGTTTAATTTCAACTATCATATAATTATTATTCTTATCTTTGTCTAGAGGGTCTTCACTAGTGACAGAGTCTAAAATTTCTTCTATTTCTTTTTCAATATTTGTTTTTATGAAGAATATTAATTCATGATTAACTAAATAACTTATTTTGTCTATAAGATTACTTCTGTTTTCAATTTTTATTATAGGTATTTTAACTGTTTCACTCCTTTGAGATAGTTTTTCATTAACAGGTGATTTTAAAGTGATGTATTTTAAATCTTGACAAAAAGGTCTATATAGTTTTAAAAAGTTGTTTCCTAGGATAAATGGTAATCCTGTTTCGTGTTTGTATATAGATGGTATGATAAAACAATATCCCTGTATCCAAATCTTTTCTAAGTATGTCGCGTACCATATATAATAATGACTTGCATCTGCTATCATTACTTTTAATGGTTGTTTAAGTTTTTTCCATTTGAATATTGTAAGGGCTGGTGAAGCAAAGCATAAACTCGCTCCTGTGTCTATAAATGCTTTGATTGTTTTATGTTTTATTCTTACTTCTATAAATGTAGCGTTAGAGTTTTTCATTTAAAAATCTTCGTCTGAACTATAATCGTTTTCTGATTCTGTAACTGTTTCTATTTCGTATATATTTTCTAGATCAGAATAGTCTTCTTCTATAGGTTCTAGATTGTATGTTTGAGCTACTTGAAGTATATATAGTTTTTTCTCAGGCTGTTTTCGTTGTTTAGGGCATTCCCTAGCATAGTGTCCTTCTTCGTGGCAAAGCCAGCATTGACATTTTTTCTTTCCTTCTGGACAGTATTTCTGTTTAGGTTTGTATTCTTTCTTTTTAAAGAAACGTCTTCTTCTTTTTTGAAATTTATATTTATTATTGTCTATCCATCTTTTAGATTTCTTTCTCCATCTGTATCTTTTATCCTTTCTCTTGTATTTTCTTTTTTTGTTTGGTCTTATTATATATGGACTTTCTCCGTATTGTTGAGGTACTGAAGGATTTCCCTCACAACATATCGTGACTTTGTTTTTAACTGCATTGTGTAAGTCTTATTCATAGCATTTATCTCCTAAAAATTGTTCTACTACAGTTTGTGCTCCTCCTAGTGTTTCTGAAGCGAATCCTTCGTTTACTTGTTTTTTAAATTCCGCATATACAATTTGGCCTACTGGATAAGGTAGTTTATTGAAGTATAATGATAGATATTTTTCTCTGTCTTCTCTGGATAAATTATAGTAATACATATTATATTCGCAGTTAAAGTGTTCTATAGCGCACATATCTAATATTTGTGTATTCGCAAGATGGTATGCTGCTCTTTCTTGTTCTCTTTTATTAAATATAATTCCTGAATCTTGTATAGGTATTCCAATGAATTCTGAGAATATTTTTGCAACTATGTTCCAAAAAGTATCTATAGATTCTTCTCCTTCCAAGAGTATTTTCTGTTCTTTTGATAATGTGGCTAAGTAATGTGTTACATTTCCTATTGTTTTATATTGAACAAAATTGAATATTGTTTTAAAATCTCCTAGTCTTAATCTATCTTCAGTTTCTATAATTAATCCTAGTTTATGTGCCCATTCAGTAATAAGTGTTGCTTTGTTTGTTACACAGTCTAAATCTAGTATTCCATCTACTCCTAGTATCCCCTTTGTAGGTATATATTGGTCAGGTATTTTGGACCATCTTCCTTTTTTATTTGGAATATATCCTTTTTTAAAATTGTATTGTATGCTTGAATTTTTTAAAGGATTAGTATATTTATCTTCTTGATAATATTCCCCTTTAATTTCTTCTTCTTTTGTGTTACTGCTTTCTGGAATATCTTTCTTATCTTTTTCTTGTTTCAAATTGTGTTCCATTCCTAACACATCGTCTTCTGATGATTCATATCCATATATTACTTCTTCATTTTCTACTTCTGGTTTTATAGCTTCTAATGTATGATTTTGTTTGTTTTCTTCATCAACTATTTTTAATGATTCTAATAAATTGTTTATTTCTGAGATTTTTTCTTCTAAATCAAAAGTTTCCATTATAAACGTGGAGCTTCTATGTGAAAAGGTTTGAGATTTTTGTTTCCAAAATATGTTTCAAGATCGGCAATAGTTATATGTCTAGAGTATTCTTTTCGTATAATTACTTCTTTGAGTTGTTTTAATAATTCCTGACAGTTTGACATAGGAAGTATTATTTGTTTTTCGTCAGATGTTTCAATTTGGTTTTCCACTTGTTGTTTTCCTTTAAGTTCTTTTAGAAGTTTATTAAGAATTTCTTGTGTATTATCTATTTCATTTATAACATTTTGTTTTTTATCTAAAAGAATTTGTTGTAACATATCTATAATGGTATTTAATTGTGGGTTTGTAGTAGTGTGAAATAAATGTGGATATTCTCCCCCCTCCTGATGACAAGAGAAAATAGTTTGATCAATATTATAGTATGTTTCAATTTCTTGAGTTTTATTCATATTATTTATAGTATCTTCTAGTTGTGACATTTTTGCATTAGTATTTATTAATTGTTCTGTTAATGTTTGTACTGTATTATTTAAAGATTGTACTTGTTCGTTTAATATTTCTACAAATTTTTGTAATTCTTGTGTAAAACTCATGCTGATGAAAGTATATTTATTTTAGTTCTTAGTCTTTTGCACCAGTTTAATGTATTTTCAGTTTGTTCTTTAAATTCTTCTGTCTGTTTATTATGTTGTTTTAACCATGTCATGTATTTTTCTAATCTTATTAAATTAACTGGAGTGTATATTTCATTTTTCAAGAGTTGTTTTTCTCTTCGTTTTCTACTATTAAGAATTTCTTCTTGTATTTTGTAGTTTGTTGGATGAGTTATTGAGTTTAAAGCTAAAGTTTCTTGTTTTATTATACTTCGTATCTTTCTTAATTCCCTTCGTTTTATCTGTTTATTAAATTGATCCATTTTTATCCATTTATTTCCCGTTTATATATTTTTTCTATTAATTTTGTATTTATTACATTAATTTGTTTAACATTATCTGTTATATTTTTTATTTCATTTGGGTATATAAATATTTCTTTCATAATAAAGTCGTATTTTGTTGCAACATCTAATTTCTTTCCCAATTGTCTTATATTAGTTTTAATTTTTCTTTGTTCATTCATTTTATTTTTGAAAACGTTTTAGTATTAAAATAGTTTTTTGTATCTGTTCTTGATAATATTCTATCCAGTCTTTATGATATCTAGCAATATACCAGTGTCCATTATTTCTTGCTATTAAGTATAAGTTTTTATGGTTATTATATTCTTTGTATAAATCCGTTAGATATTCACTATAGTTTTTCATGAAAAGTATTGTGGTTCAAAGTATAATATTTCAAAAGTTTCTAGTATTGATTTGTAAGAAAATATCAACTGTGTCATGGTTTTTTGGAAACGCTTTTCAAAAAGGCGTCTTGTACTACTTCTATAATTTGTTTTGAAAAGTAGGCTAGTTTTGAAAAGTCTCCCATATTGGAAGTTCTCGGAGTTTTCCTTATAATTTATAAAATAAAATGATGCTCAATATATGTGTGAATATATATCTTTTAACTGCACATGAATCTAGATGTCTATTGAGTGGTATAATATAAATGCCATTTAATTGACCTTTAAATTAATGTGATTGAATGATAAACTCCTCATATATATCGTTTTCTAATTGATAAAGTTAATAATTAAGTTATGGGATAATTACCAACGCCCCCCTGAGGTTTGGTGTAGCACCCACACGTAGGGCCACATCCCCCGCACCATAATCCGAACCCGAATACGAAATAGGATGTCCGCACCCGAATCCGAATCATAGCGAACGGGAGACCAAACACACACTCTAGGCTAGGCGGAGCTAAACAACACCCAAATCAGAGTATGCGGAAGCGAATAAATAAAAGCAACAAGCAAAATCATCACATATATATATAGGTACCAGCACCTAATTAGCCATATAGTATTTACATATAGGTACCAACACATTCCTGTACAAAAGCCATCACGGCTCGAGCAAAATAGTAAGTAAGTATATACAAACCATAGTTGTACAGCTACAAAATAATAAAGTGCAGGTATGTAGATGCACCTAACGAAACCTAGACCGACAAGTGTATAAGAAAGACACACTTCTCCGCCTAGCTCACGCTCCCAAAACCTGCAACTAAAAGATTAAACGAGGGTCAGTCAACTGACTGAGTGAGGGGGCTAACGCACACCCACACCCTATATATATAAAGCAGAGCACAAAGCAGAGGGTGGAATTATGATCCGGAATAGGTTTTACAAACTAAAACTTTCCAAAGCAAATACATATACTTTAAAACCTTTCATAAACACTATCCCGATTCATACTTCCTGACATAACACAACATAACATAATGCTCGGCGAGAACGAGCTTCCAACCTTTACTCCTCAGAACAAACAAAACGGAAATCATACATATCAGCCTCTACACCAATGATGGAAGAGCCACCGGCGGCCCTAACCATCCATACATATACAGACTCACGAGGGGTAGCGAACCCACATCGTGCCCTCCCCGGTTTTTACGCCGAAGGCATCGAAATATCACACCTTCCCAAACTCCCAGGGGTCGCGTGTGATATATCGGATGGAGACTACGCACAGGCCGAACCTCGACGGCCCGAACCGTCCCGAGGGTTCCTTACCCGTAGCTCCTTGGATCCACAAACACAAATCATATCATATGCCAAATCTTTCATGGCGATCTCGCTAACAGAATTGTAAAGCCTTTTTCCAAAACATAGCTTACATATGCTTATATAATATCTTTTCCCAAAAAAAAAATGTTCACAAGATCATAATCATATTCTAATCAACACATACATATCTATATATATAATATATAGTCACATGCACGGCCTGAAAACATCACATAAGGCTTTAGGTCGCTTAGCTAATAAAAGTCCTAAACCTCACCTTGTGCGTGACCAAAAAGCGAGCAGACGTGAACAACCTACGCCTCGGGCTCGTCAATTGGAACCTCCTCTGAAAAGAAAACACGAAAGTCCAAGACTTAGACTCTATATGAACCAAAGAAGACGCTCGGCAAAATGCATGATTCATGTCCACATATAAAATATTACAATTAGGTCATATAATTCACAAACTATAGCATAACATAATTATTCACAATTTATTATGCAATAAAATCAAGTCATAACAATTAACATGCAAAAGAAAAGCATTTAAAATCATACAAATGCATAATTAAGGCAAAGAGAAAAAGTGGCAAAATCCACCCCCATGGATTTTTCCAAAGGGAAAAATCCACCCTCATGGATTTTTCCAGACCTACTGCCTCAAATCCACCCCCGCGGATTTTTCCAAAAGGAAAAATCCACCCCCGTGGATTTGATCCAGTAGCACAAAGGAAGGGTTTCGGCCATGGGAACGGCTGTTCCCGTTCCCAGTACAAACTGGGAACGACCGTTCCCACTCTCGGAAGGAACAGTAAAATGGCCTGGGAACGGTCGTTCCCAGTTTGAAACTGGGGCGGGAACGGCCGTTCCGGCCTGGTTCGAAAAGCTGGAGCAGAGTTCATTTTACAGAAACAGGGGAAGCTCATTTTGGTGCCAAAAATGGCCAAAATCCAAACCTAAGAGTGGCCACAACCTCCTAAAATGCACAAACAATACACATAAATCATGCTTGACAAGTTGACACTCAAATAACGCAAGAAAACGGAATTAAAAGGCATGATCAAAGGAATGCAAAATTCAAGCTAAAATCATGATCATCCATAAATGCTCAACTAACTATGGATTAAATGCAATAAATACAACATAACCGACATTTACAACTCATATATGAAACTAGGAATCAAACACATCAAGCAAAGAGCAAGTATCCAAGTTTTTAACTAAACCCTTACTATTCACGTAGGGAAGCAAAGGCACACCAAACTCACTCTAAACTCAGAAATTAAACCATAGAAATGACGAGCACGACAAGGGGATTCCGAAACATACTCAAGTTCGAGAAAAGGCGAAGAAACGAGGAAGATCTTGGCTTGGGAAGTTTGGATGATCAACTTGGGGTTTTGGCTCTTGCTTGGCTTGGTTGCTGCTGTTATTACGTGAAATGAAGAGAGGAGAGAATGGTTCAGCCTTTAAGGCTGGACCGGTCGGTTCACGGGTTCGGTTCAAGGTGTTCTGGTTCAAGTTTGTTTGGTTCAACAATTACGGGTTCAAACAAGGCCAACTCAAATAAAACAAGTAAATCACATACAAAATTAATTCAAATAAATTCATATAAGTTCAAATAATTTAAATAAGTCATATACAATTAATCCAAAACCCAAATATTGATAAATCACATAATTTACCTGTACCGACTGTGAGTCGGGGTGTTACAACCTCCCCCCCTTCGGAGAACCTGGTCCCCAGGTTAACTGTCTGACCTGAGAACAACTCTGGGTACAACTGTCTCATCTTCTCCTCAGTCTCCCAAGTAGACTCTTCAGATTTCTGATCTCTCCAAAGAACTCGGACCAAGGGAATCTGTTTATTCCTCAACACTTGTATCTTCCGGTCTTGAATCTCAACCGGATGTCTTACTATTGTCAAATCCGTCTCAAGTTGTGCCTCTTCAACAGGGAGAATAGTTGATTCTTCGGGATAATATTTCCTGAGCTGCGAAACATGAAACACATTATGTATCCCGGTCAATCTAGGCGGTAGGTCCAACCTATACGCCACTTCTCCAATTCTCTCAAGGATTTCAAAAGGTCCAAGGTATCTTGGGTTAAGCTTCCCACCTCGACCTATTCGAGAAAATCCCTTTCTCGGAGATGCTTTCAAGAAAACCTTATCTCCGACTTCAAACTCAAGGGGCTTTCTCCTCTTATCCGCATAGCTCTTCTGACGGTCCTGAGCTGCCTTCATTCTCTGCTGAATCAACTTAACCTTGGCAGTGGTCTTATCCAATCTCTCTCGAGGTGTAGCTCTTTCGAGCTTGTTCTCCTCTGTCCACCGCCAGTCTTCCATATCCCAAAATAGAGGCGATCTACACTTCCTTCCATATAGTGCCTCGTAGGGAGCCATACCAATAGAAGTCTGAAAACTGTTGTTATAGGCAAGCTCAACCAGAGCTAAATGCTTATCCCACTTTTCCTTGAAATCCAAAGCACACGCTCTCAACAAATCCTCTAAGTACTTAATCAGTCTCTCTGACTGTCCATCTGTCTGAGGATGAAAAGCGGTGCTGAAATTAAGCCTCGTACCCAACCTACTCTGAAGATCCTGCCAAAACTTAGCTGTGAACCTCGGATCACGATCTGAGACAATGCTAGCAGGCGCCCCATGAAGTCTCACAATCTCGTTACAATACAATTCTGCCAACTTCGGAGTCTTGTAAGACATCTTCACCTTGAGAAAATGAGCAGACTTGGTCAATCGGTCGACTATCACCCAAATTCCATCATAACCTCCTCTTGATCTCGGCAAGCCGGACACTAAGTCCATAGTCACTTGCTCCCACTTCCATTCAGGAATCGGAAGTGGTTGGAGGGTTCCTCCCGGTTTCTGGTGTTCTGCCTTCACCACTTGGCACGTGAGACACCGCTTCACAAAGTTCGCGACATCTCTCTTCATGCCATTCCACCAGAAGTATTCCTTCAAATCTCGGTACATCTTCGTACCACCGGGGTGAATGGAATATCCAGAACGTTGTCCTTCCTCAAGTAATAACCTCTTGAGGTCTTCTGGGACACAAACCCTGGTCTTGAACCTGAACAAACCGGAATCATCAAACCCAAACTTCGTCTCGGGGTCTATCCTAGACCGAATCACTAGTCTCTGAATCTCTGTATCCGAAGCTTGAGAATCCAACAACCTCTGTTTCAAATCCGGCTGAACTGAGATGTTAGCTAACCGAGCCACTGAAACCATAACCGTCGAACCCTGTCCTGAAGACCCTGCACTCAAACCTGAAACACTTGTTTTCCTGCTCAAAGCATCTGCCACGACATTAGCCTTGCCCGGATGATACTGAATCGTGCAGTCATAATCCTCTAAGAATTCCATCCAACGCCTCTGTCTATTATTCAGCTCCTTCTGAGTGAAAAGATACTTGAGGCTCTTATGATCCGTGAATATCTCGAAAGTCGTCCCATAGAGGTAATGACGCCACTTCCTCAAAGCAAACACAACCGCTGCAAGCTCAAGATCATGAGTGGGGTAGTTCTTCTCGTGTTCCTTCAACTTTCTAGAAGCATAGGCCACCACTCGGCCATTTTGCATCAATACACATCCGAGTCCTTCCTTAGAAGCATCTGCAAAAACTGAATAGCCCTCGGATCCCTCGGGTAGGGTAAGAACTGGTGCTGAAGTTAATCTTTCCTTCAAAGCTTGGAAACTTCTCTCGCACCCATCATCCCACTCATACTTCACCTCCTTTTTGGTTAATCGAGTCAACGGGCAAGCAATCTTGGAGAAGTCCTTCACAAATCTCCTATAATAACCCGCTAGCCCGAGAAAACTTCTTACCTCGGAGGCATTCTTCGGTCTTTCCCACTGAACCACGGTCTCAATCTTGGAAGGATCAACTTCAATCCCCTCACCTGAAATTATGTGACCCAGAAAAGACACTCTGTCGAGCCAGAACTCGCACTTGCTAAATTTGGCATAAAGCTTGTGCTCTCTAAGGGTCTCCAAAACAATCCTGAGATGCTTTGCGTGCTCTTCTGCAGACTTAGAATACACCAAAATGTCGTCTATGAAAATGACCACGAACTTGTCAAGATACTGTCTAAACACTCGGTGCATCATATCCATGAACACGGCTGGGGCATTAGTTAACCCAAACGGCATCACTACAAATTCGAAGTGTCCATAACGGGTATTAAATGCAGTCTTAGAGATATCCTCTTCCCGGATTCGAAGTTGGTAATACCCTTGCCTCAAATCTAACTTAGAGTACACCTGCGACCCTTGCAAGATGTCAAACAACTCTTCGATATGAGGTAAAGGATACTTATTCTTCACTGTCATCCGGTTCAACTCACGGTAGTCTATACACATCCTCAAAGTCCCATCCTTCTTCTTCACAAATAACACAGGAGCACCCCACGGGGATGTACTCGGACGGATGTAACCGCAAGTCAAAAGCTCATCCAGCTGAGTTTTCAACTCCTTCAACTCCGCAGGAGCCATCCGATACGGTGTCTTAGAGAAAGGCTCAGCTCCAGGATAAAGGTCGACTACAAACTCGATGTCCCTATCAGGTGGTAAAGAACCCAAATTCTCAGGGAAAACATCGGGAAACTCACTCACGACCTCTGTCTCCTCAAGTTTGGCCTGATCCTTCGGTTTATTCAAAAGATAGGCCACAAAACCTGTCGCACCGTCCCGGAGGAGCTTACTTGCTTCCATAAAAGACACAAACGGGCTGGACTTCAACCTCTCTCCCGTAAAGACCACGGACCCCAACGAAACCTTCTTCTCGTGACAGTCCAACTGAGCTCGGTATCTGAAGAGAAAGTCCATGCCAAGGATAACCTCATACCTCTTCAACGGTAAAACTATCAGATCTGCAGGGAAAACTCGGCCCTCAAACACCACCGGACACTCCCTAAACACCCTGTCAGCTTCCAAAGATCCTCCCAAAGGAGTATTCACCACATACACATGCGCAGATAATTCATCAAGTAAAGGCAAAGAAGCAATAATATCCCGGGAAATAAATGAATGCGTAGCCCCGGGATCAAACAATGCATGTAGTGATATGCCATGAATGTTTATTGTACCTTCTATCACGGCGTTTGGGTCGACATCAGCAGCTTCCGCCTCTCCCTCCAAAGCAAACACGCGAGCCTGCACAACCGGTCTCCTATTCGGGCAAGCATCAATCAAGTGATCAGAAGACCCGCACGCGTAGCATTTACCCAGAAGCTTCCAACACCTCTCCACCGGATGTCTCCCCTGACAATGAGCACAGACAGGTGGTCCCTGAGCTGGAGCCGGTCGAACTGGAGCAACAGGAGGTGCCAGGGGACCGGTAATACGGGGCTTTTTGTTCCCTAAGCCCTGGGGACGAAAAGCCGGTGGAACAGGAGCTCGTGGAGCATAAGAAACGGGCCTCTTACCCGATCCAGAACCTGATCCCGATCCTCGAGTAGAAGAGAAAGGTGGAGGCTTCAACCGAGCCATTTGGGCCTCAACTTGAATTGCCCTCTTTGTAGCCTTGGCCCAAGTACTCACGTTAGCAGCTTGTAAAGCTTCTTGAATATCCCGGCGAAGTCCATGAAGAAACGCTCGGGCCTTATGATCATCATGGTCGGTAATGTGAGCGGCATAAGGTGCTAGCCTCTCAAACTCCAAAATATAGTCCTCCACCGTCCGGTGGCCTTGCCTCAAATTAGTGAACTCTTGGAGGCGACGTTCTTGTGCACTATGAGGGATATATTTCTCATGGAATTCCTGCACAAACGTCTCCCAATTGAATTCCATCCCCATTCTCTCAAGCCTGGATCTCACACTTCTAAGCCAAATAGTCGCTGGCCCTTGAATAATACGTCCGGTGCAAACAGCCTTGTCCTGGGAATTCCCCTGACATATCTCTCAAATACCTCGAATCTCAGACAACCACTCTTCCGCCTTAATATCATCACCTCCATACCACTTTGGAGGATTGTTGTTCCGGAAGTCCCTATACACGGCGGAAATATCTTGTCCTTCACCCGGATTTGCATTACCCCTTTGATTTTGTTGGAGTTGATTAAGTAGGGCTTGGACAATATTCTCCGCATTCATAGGTGGTGGCGGAGGTGCATTCTGTGGAGCCTGTGGAGCCGGCTCGTTCAAATCAGGGGTTCGTTCACGATTGTTATGTCTTCTTGGAGGCATCCTGAAACTCACAAATTCAAGCAATATGGATGCATGTACATTAGTGTATGAATATGTATACAATTCAAGAAAATAATCAAATACTCAAGATTAACACATTCAAATCATAGATGCACATAATCACACAATCACGTTGTCCTAAGCCGTACGACCTAGACAGACCCACACGACACTAGAGCCCGGTTTTGCAACCGCGCTCTGATACCACTTAAGGATGTAGCACCCACACGTAGGGCCACATCCCCCGCACCATAATCCGAACCCGAATACGAAATAGGATGTCCGCACCCGAATCCGAATCATAGTGAACGGGAGACCAAACACACACTCTAGGCTAGGCGTAGCTAAACAACACCCAAATCAGAGTATGCGGAAGCGAATAAATAAAAGCAACAAGCAAAATCATCACATATATATATAGGTACCAGCACCTAATTAGCCATATAGTATTTACATATAGGTACCAACACATTCCTGTACAAAAGCCATCACGGCTCGAGCAAAATAGTAAGTAAGTATATACAAACCATAGTTGTACAGCTACAAAATAATAAAGTGCAGGTATGTAGATGCACCTAACGAAACCTAGACCGACAAGTGTATAAGAAAGACACACTTCTCCGCCTAGCTCACGCTCCCAAAACCTGCAACTAAAAGATTAAACGAGGGTCAGTCAACTGACTGAGTGAGGGGGCTAACGCACACCCACACCCTATATATATAAAGCAGAGCACAAAGCAGAGGGTGGAATTATGATCCGGAATAGGTTTTACAAACTAAAACTTTCCAAAGCAAATACATATACTTTAAAATCTTTCATAAACACTATCCCGATTCATACTTCCTGACATAACACAACATAACATAATGCTCGGCGAGAACGAGCTTCCAACCTTTACTCCTCAGAACAAACAAAACGGAAATCATACATATCAGCCTCTACACCAATGATGGAAGAGCCACCGGCGGCCCTAACCATCCATACATATACAGACTCACGAGGGGTAGCGAACCCACATCGTGCCCTCCCCGGTTTTTACGCCGAAGGCATCGAAATATCACACCTTCCCAAACTCCCAGGGGTCGCGTGTGATATATCGGATGGAGACTACGCACAGGCCGAACCTCGACGGCCCGAACCGTCCCGAGGGTTCCTTACCCGTAGCTCCTTGGATCCACAAACACAAATCATATCATATGCCAAATCTTTCATGGCGATCTCGCTAACAGAATTGTAAAGCCTTTTTCCAAAACATAGCTTACATATGCTTATATAATATCTTTTCCCAAAACAAAGTTGTTCACAAGATCATAATCATATTCTAATCAACACATACATATCTATATATATAATATATAGTCACATGCACGGCCTGAAAACATCACATAAGGCTTTAGGTCGCTTAGCTAATAAAAGTCCTAAACCTCACCTTGTGCGTGACCAAAAAGCGAGTAGACGTGAACAACCTACGCCTCGGGCTCGTCAACTGGAACCTCCTCTGAAAAGAAAACACGAAAGCCCAAGACTTAGACTCTATATGAACCAAAGAAGACGCTCGGCAAAATGCATGATTCATGTCCACATATAAAATATTACAATTAGGTCATATAATTCACAAACTATAGCATAACATAATTATTCACAATTTATTATGCAATAAAATCAAGTCATAACAATTAACATGCAAAAGAAAAGCATTTAAAATCATACAAATGCATAATTAAGGCAAAGAGAAAAAGTGGCAAAATCCACCCCCATGGATTTTTCCAAAGGGAAAAATCCACCCTCATGGATTTTTCCAGACCTACTGCCTCAAATCCACCCCCGTGGATTTGATCCAGTAGCACAAAGGAAGGGTTTCGGCCATGGGAACGGCTGTTCCCGTTCCCAGTACAAACTGGGAACGACCGTTCCCACTCTCGGAAGGAACAGTAAAATGGCCTGGGAACGGTCGTTCCCAGTTTGAAACTGGGGCGGGAACGGCCTGGTTCGAAAAGCTGGAGCAGAGTTCATTTTACAGAAACAGGGGAAGCTCATTTTGGTGCCAAAAATGGCCAAAATCCAAACCTAAGAGTGGCCACAACCTCCTAAAATGCACAAACAATACACATAAATCATGCTTGACAAGTTGACACTCAAATAACGCAAGAAAACGGAATTAAAAGGCATGATCAAAGGAATGCAAAATTCAAGCTAAAATCATGATCATCCATAAATGCTCAACTAACTATGGATTAAATGCAATAAATACAACATAACCGACATTTACAACTCATATATGAAACTAGGAATCAAACACATCAAGCAAAGAGCAAGTATCCAAGTTTTTAACTAAACCCTTACTATTCACGTAGGGAAGCAAAGGCACACCAAACTCACTCTAAACTCAGAAATTAAACCATAGAAATGACGAGCACGACAAGGGGATTCCGAAACATACTCAAGTTCGAGAAAAGGCGAAGAAACGAGGAAGATCTTGGCTTGGGAAGTTTGGATGATCAACTTGGGGTTTTGGCTCTTGCTTGGCTTGGTTGCTGCTGTTATTACGTGAAATGAAGAGAGGAGAGAATGGTTCAGCCTTTAAGGCTGGACCGGTCGGTTCACGGGTTCGGTTCAAGGTGTTCTGGTTCAAGTTGGTTCGGTTCAACAATTACGGGTTCAAACAAGGCCAACTCAAATAAAACAAGTAAATCACATACAAAATTAATTCAAATAAATTCATATAAGTTCAAATAATTTAAATAAGTCATATACAATTAATCCAAAACGCAAATATTGATAAATCACATAATTTACCTGTACCGACTGTGAGTCGGGGTGTTACATTTGGCGTTATTACAGAATACCCCCTGAGATTTCGGAAATTACGAACTTCCCCCTGAATAGTACACCCTCGCTTACAAATAGCACCGGCCGTTAATTACACTGTTAAATTCAAATTTAAATTCCAAAAACACCCTCAGGGGGTATATTGTAATTTTACTTAGAGTTTAATGATATAATTGTAATATTAGTTAATTTTGGATTTTTTGTATTTAAAAAGTTGTTATTTAATTTAATATTTTATATTTTATCTATAAATATAATTTGAATTAGATATTCCATGCATATTTATTTCTATAAAATATGATAAGTTATAAATTTTCTTTCATATTTATTTCTTAGTTTTAAATATATTTTGTACAAGTACATTTAAAGTTAATTTAAAATAATTTATTTGCAATTATATCAAATTTTCCCTCAAAATAAAAATTCATATAAAAAAACCCACACAAAGATCAACTAGTGCATTATCAATTTTTTTCCTCAAAATTGAAAATCATAACAAATATACTAATATCAACAAATGCATTAGTAAATTCACAAAAATATCCACCAGCCGTTTAAACAATTATTTCAAACATTGAACATGTATGGTCAATATCTACAAAAAATATTAAGCATCCATAAATTGTAGGTATGAAATTAGTCTATCATAAAAATATTAAAATAACATTAAGTAGCATTTTATTAAAAAAAATGCTAGGTAAACACAAAACTCAAGTACTTACATCAAACCCCCTTAACAATTTCAATTCTTGCATTAGCCCCCTTACCTTTGGTTCTTTATTACATATACCCCCCTAAGTTTCAACATAGTAGGGGTAAAATAGTAAATTTCACACAATCCGTTAAATTTAACGGAGGAGATAACGGCTCAGGGGGAGTTCGTAATTTCCGAAACATTAGGGGGTATTCTGTAATAACACCAAACCTCAGGGGGATTGGTAATTATCCCTTAAGTTATTGTCTTTAAATACTAACTAAACATTCACTTTAGCAATTATGGCTCTTGACATATTATCATGCATGTCAAGTGTTATGCATGCATCAAAGTTCGCTTCGTCCAATATTTTGGGACGGCCAAGACAATGATTAATAACTATTTCACTCATCTTTATCATCAGCGGTAAATATTCAAGAAAATCAACTATTATTGTCATCTTCTTCATTGTCCTTTCCAAACAATAACCAACTAATACACACAAATGAAACCAAAAGGCAAACATACCTATTCTAGGTATTGACCCACATCACAACATATATATACATATTGGTGTAATTTAGTGGTTCTGCAAGCTTAAACCCGAGACCTCGAGCCATTGAAAACATAACTACTATTGATAGAAAAAATTTTACACTTTCAACGTTCATCCTCATCGACAAATATAGAACTAAAATATATATATATAATCACATGATCATGCAAACAAATATTGTTGCACGTGGCTTCTCTCTGTGTGAAAACTGAAAACTGAAAAGTAGGGATGATGAGACAGTATAATTAACCATGGGATTCTTACAGTGGACAGTAAATCATTGAAACTTGTATCATATGAATTTTAATGCCTGCCAGTCCAGTTCCAGGGGCAGTAATCTAGAGTGGTCCACCCCACTATTTAGCGTGGACCCCCACCATGCATTCTTTTCCACAAATTTAATTTAATTAGAAAGCCCACAATTAACACATAAAAACTGTTTTTCATTGGCAACAGCTCCGTCTTTTAATGAGGTGGATTTGGACCATTTGGTATGGATTGGATGAATCCCAATGATTTCTGATTATGTGGGTGAATTTGTAATGCAGTTTTCTGCTCTGAAACGCCTCATTTTTGGAAGTCTAGATTTGCATGCTAACAATCCTATAATTATTACAACTATGTATATATATTGTAATAAATAATAATCCTCCACAGCCCACATTTCAAAACCAGACATGGTTTAATGTTGTAATATGTAGAAAACCTTAATTAATAAGCTTGAGAGGTCCGTTCGACTGTACTTTGCTTTTTTTTTTTTTTTAATTAAAGATGGCGTTAATTGAAGTTTATATTATATATATATTTGATGTGGTGCAAGCAGAGTCTCTAGAAGGACATGCGGGCAATCTTGTGAACAAGAGAGAGTAGGGCTATTGAACGAGCCAAAGGGAACTTGAACTTGGACTCGGTGGATTCAGGGAGGATAAGACTTGCATGACATATTAAGAAATCTCTTAGATCATACTGAATGATATGAGGAGATTAGAGTGCATAATAAATTAGGTGACGATAATAAGATGCATCCCTTGCGAGATTGGGTAATTAAAACTCGTACTCTCTTAGATAAAATATAACCCACCTTTCCAAGTTTAAAAAATTACAAATTAACCCATGCCGGTAGGATTTTTCACGATTTTTTTTTTATTGATTATATTTCACTACTAATTAGTTCATCACCGCTAATTGAGGGGAAAAAAAAATCATTATGAATATCAAATTACAAACGAATTATGTGTTGATCCCCAAAAAACTTCGTAAATTACGTGTCTATCACTTGAGAATGATGTGTGTTGTTATGAGGAACTAATTAGTGGTGAGATATAGTCAATTCAGTAATGATTTTGCAAAAAAATCCAACCGAAATGGGTTCATTTGTAATTTTTCAAACTTAAAAGTATAGGTTATGTAATATTTTTATCTAAGGGGGACGAGTTATAATTATTCAATCTCGCAGGGGTGTAGTCGTAAACAACCAAAAAATATTTAAACATGTTCCCTTCCAAAATAAAAACGTCATATATATATATACATATATATAATTTTAAATGATTCTTTAATTTCATTTGGAGAATGTCAACTAGTGGTGTTAATGCTGTATTTCTTAGGTCTGGAAGTGCAGTCAACAACACATTATATTAGTCAACTTTAAACTTTAATCCTAATTAAGATAATATACACTGCGTGGCTAATCTACTTTCTGGAGACTTTTGCAAAAATAATATTTTTTTTATTCCAGTTGCAAATAATGGTACCGGATTGGAGGGATTTAATATTTTGGTATTAATCGCAGATTTTACCCGCGACTCCGATTATTTTATTGTTATTTATTGCGGAGTCGCGGAGATCTCCTGCAACTCCAATTTTTTATACTATTTTATTAGGAGTCGCGGAGATCTCCTGCAACTCCTAAGTTTTTTTAATATTTTTTATGGGATTGCATGATAAGCGAGACTCGTTGCTTTTCGTTTTTCCCTGATTTATTATTTAATTATTTATATTTATCTCATCAATTATTTGTGTACGTTGAAGATTTGTCTTTTCTTTACTCTTTATTATATTGATGCATCTGCATCTGACAGTAAATGAATTATTTGATGGTTCATTGAGGTGACTACTCAATATTGCAGCTGAATTGAATTATTGCGTTTGAAGGAGGAGTGCATTATTGTATCTCATACATCTCTATTTATACATATGTATATCGTTCACTGTCCATCCATCCGAAATATTTTTGAGTCCAAAACTCTTTCCTCAATTTTTCCTTCAGCAAGTTTCGAATCCCTCTTCTATAATGGAAGCAATTGAGTTACTTGTTTTTTATGGGGGAAATTATACTGTCTCCAATAATTCCGTTTTTTACGATTTACCCCCAGTAGCATCAACGAGAATTTCACGTTCAATCTCTTTTGATGGTCTACTGCAGGAGGTTTATGGTCTAATTGGTCTGAACCGAACGCGATACACAATTCAACTGTTATCGCCCTTCTATATCTCAAGGTCTCCGATACCACTGGAAACAGTCATTGAAATAAATGACGATCGTGTATTGTGGTGTTACACAAATCCGGAGGCCCAGCTTGAATCTTTTAAGGTTTTTGTTATCGTTGAACCAATCCACACACAAAGATCCGTAGAGGTTAGTTGGAGTGAAGACATGCGAAGCTATATGGATTTGCTAAGCCAAGATATGTCTTCGGTGACCAGTGGGTTCGAAGTATTTGGTATCAATGACCCAAATCCATCATTCCAACAAAGTCACCATGGCGAGGCTTACGTTGAACCACAAGTTGCGGAGTTGGAGGACGAATTACCAGATGAATCCCAACAAATGGATGATGAGCTGTCGGATCTGGAGATAGATGATGTGCCGAATGCCACTGCGAACGACACCGAAGAGGTTGCCGCTACTGAGGATATGTTGACACAGCCCCACACCGGAGATATGAACCCACAACTCCACGAAGCTTATCCGTTCTACTCCGCTACAGGATCTGAAATGAACGCCGATTCTATGGATTTGCCATCTTGTAAATGGAGTCAATTTTACAATCCCAATGTTGGTAGATTGGCTCATGGGATGACATTCCAAAGCAAACTACATGCTCAAGCCTCCGTCAAGGACTACTCGGTTCGATGGGCGAAGCGAGAATTTTCTGTACAACTTAGTAAACCAACATTCTTCAAGGTTTACTGCAAGCACCGTGATGCAACGGGTTGCCCATGGGCAGTGCGCGTCCAATTTAAAAAGTTATATGAAACTTGGGCGATCAGTGTATATAATGGGGATCATACTTGTGGTGACGACTACATCCGTAAGGATCATCAGAATTTGGATACGAATTTTATTGCTGGGTTGTTGATTGGCCATGTCCGGACCAACTATGAGTACGCTGTTGCCGATGTCCAGCAGACCGTGAAGGATTTCTGCGGATACGAAATTGAGTATTCAAAGGCCTACCACAGTCTGCGACGTGCTAAGGAGCACTTGTACGGTACTTGGGAAAGCTCGGTTAGCAGTCTCCCGAAGTTCATGGCTGCACTTCAAAAATGGAACCCAGGTTAACACCAAATTTAATGTCCCATTTGTCCATGATTTACACTGATTTATAGTACACTATATTGTATTTTACTTTATCAATTGACATGCAGGGACCATAGTGGAGTGGCAACACCATCCACGTGGAGGAGGTAGGCCCGGAGTAGAGATGATACACTTAATGTTTTGGGCCTTTAGACCTTGCATTGAAGGGTTCAAACATTGTCGGCCGGTCGTTTGTGCTGATGCCACCCATTTGTACACCAAATACAAACATAAGCTCATGATTGCTGTTTGTGTAGATGGCAATCAAACCATTCTTCCTCTCGCGTTTGCTTTGGTAGATGAGGAGTCTACTGGCACATGGGGTTGGTTTTTGAACTTATTGCGCCTACACATCATAGGAGACTCGCACGAGTTTGTGACCATAATTTCCGATCGCAATAAGGGCATAATTAGGGCCGTAAATGAAGGGTATGGGTCATTTAACGGTGAACAAGGATGTCACCGTTACTGCTTGAGGCACTTGTGTTCCAATATCAATTCCAGATTTAGAAAGCCACCACTGAAGGATCTTTGCTGGGTTGCTGGTACGGCAGCCGATGAATTTTCATTCCAGCAGGCTTTTAATCGTATTCAGTCCATATGTCCTGAAGCTGCCACGTATCTGATGGGTATAGAGCTGGAAAAATGGACGTTTTGTCATGATGGAGGCCGTCGATTTGGAACGACTACCACCAACCATGTGGAGGTATGCAACGGTGTGCTCAAGGGAGCCAGACGACTGCCAATTAGTGCAATTGTTGAGATGACCTACATTAAGCTTACTCGCTATTTCAACGAGAAGTTACAATTGGCTAGACAACTTAAAGCTGACGGTCGTGCATTCACCGCGTACGCGGATAGTATCTACAGAGAAAATGCTAGGCTTGCTTCCTTAAACATTGTGCACATGGTCAACGATGATGATTCATCCGCTAATGTCATGAACGTAGGCGTACAAGGCCGTATTGCCCGATTTGCTGTCACGTTGAGCACGAGGGAATGCAGTTGTGGTTCTTGGAAAAAATTAGGCATTCCATGCCCACATGCTATCCAAGTCTGTAGACATGTCAATGAACCTGCTTCCCAATATATGCCATGGTATTACGAGATCGATCATTTCATGGAAACATACAGCGGTAAATTCTATCCTATATGGTCGAAGGAATACTGGCCATCTGCAGGTTTTGAACTGGTGCACAACCCAACAATGAAGGAGATACGGAGACGTGGTAGAGATAGAACAACGCGAATACTGAACGAAATGGACCAACCGGGGTCATCTCGCCGGAGATAGATAGATGGTAGTTGTATGTTTTTTTTCCTTGTTGTAAGCTAATGTTTTGATGTTAAGAAGACAGTGTGATGTAGTCATGTTACTAATGCAAGTATTTACATCTACAATAATAAACTACAATAAAATAATGCACATCTACAATAATAAACTCCAACATTAAAAACTAATAACATATATTACTAATGCAAATATTTATAACTATTAAGAAAATAACTAATGTCCCTGATGTCCTAAATGACCTCCAGTACCGCATCCTCGTGCCCGAGGAATTCTTTCACTCCTCCTTCTGGGAGGTCTGACAGTGACTTCTTCGTTTCCTTCTAAAGAGAATGGGACCGGCGATGTCCCGAATTGAGGGCGATACGTGGCTTCATTGAAGGCAATAATTTGGGGAGTCCCAGCGACACTGTCGGAGTGCGAAAAATATGGGGTATAAGCTGTGTAATGAGCTTGCTCAGAGGTACTTGCTCCTTCGAATCCCGGCGCAACGGAGGGAGCAAATGCCGAATGAGGGTTACTGTCCCATTGCCCAAATGAGGGAGATGCAGAAGTCACAGGGGCAGGCGGATGGGGTTGGCTGGCAGTGGGTCGAGCTTGTTCTGGACTTCGGACTCGCCGCCTACTTCGAGAACCCCTGCGAACTCTTATTTGCTCACTGACTGCTTCCGGATTCGTATGCCCTCTTTCAACGTCTTGTAACGAACGGACCACTTCTCTATTAGTTTCACATAAACTCCTCAACTGAACTGGATCGGTGTCATCGGTAATGGCCAAGTAGTTATCCATCATATATGCCAACCCGGTGGACTGAAATTACAAAACAGAGTAACTCAACAAACAATATATAAAAGCCAGATTTACTTTAACTAAGATATTGTTCGTAACATATTCAGTTGTTGTATATATATTTCTTACCATCGCATTCCATGTCGCATGATCGGGCGGTCTGTATCCATTGTCATGTATCCTCGGTGGTGGCGAAATAAATTTGCGCGTTTTCCTTTTATACCACTCATGGTACCCTTCAACAACATCACCCCTTGAACTCACACGTTCCCCTTCAATTTGGTGTTCATGCGCCGTAAACCACCTTGCAATGTAAATCGCATGTGTCACATTCCAGTCTTTGTTTGTATAGCCTTTGCGGGTCAATCCATGCAATGTTTGCCTAACCTCTCGTGGAGGTTGGGGATGAGGAGGAATAGACTGGACAATGCCGAATTGCCGCGTCACTCGCTCGAGATGTAACTCCTCAATGATGTTGTAGTGAATCAGTGGACACGGGCAACGCCATAGTTCTGGAGCGCATTCCTCTGGGAGTTGTTGTATATCTGCTAACGACATATCATACGGCATCCAATCAAACTGCAAATCAATTTAATCAATATCAAACAAATTTCCCAAGAAATAATATACGTAAGCTGACAACCAAATCAAACGTAACTAATTACCTCATACGGTGATAAGTTATCAAGCATGGCCCTAAAGATCCTAACACTGTTCCTTGTGGTATGCGTCCACGAGAAATACGTAGTCCATCTACAAATAATTTATACAATGCATTACAAAATTATTTACAAATAAATTAACTTTAGGTAGAGCATGAACGATGCATGTGAAATAATATTACCTAACACCATACGGGGGGATTGGGAGTACCCGACCATTTGAAAGCTCTCTTACTCCTACAGGCATTCGTGGTGCTCTTCGGTCGGGCCTGATGGAAGAGATACGGATCCACGCCCACATCTGCAATATGGTTTTTAATAATTATTATACCCAACTTGACAAATAAAATATTAACATTTTCAGAACCAACATATTACCTGTAACAATTGTAAAGCTCCACCAATATTCTGATTATGGTTGCAGCTGTTGCTCGCTCCACATAATTCACGGTACAAAAACGCCAACACTGCACTCCCCCAGCTATAACTCCGACACTCTTCTACAGTACGCATATGACGTAGATATAGTAGGGACACCTTATTTCCACTAGTGTCTGGAAACATGTATGCACCCATTATCAGTAATGCGGCACACCTGGCGTGTTGCATTACCACCCCGGCAGGACTGTCTGGATTGAGCGGATTCTCCACTAACTGCCTTCTTAAAGCGATCATCTTAATTCGTGATCCACTAAGATCATCACCGAATGGGAAAAATCCCAACATACCACCACAACAATCCATCCAAGACTCATACGGTGCCGGAGGTGCATCAATCCCAATTATTGGATCACCCCGAATTGGAAGGCCCCATAGTACAGCCACATCCTCCAAAGTAATGGTGGCCTCCCCAACAGACAGGTGGAATGTATGCGTCTCCATACGCCATCTTTCCAATAATGCAGTAATTAAATGTGCATCGCTTAGTATATATCCACAACTAAAAACTCCGTAAAAACCCATATCATACAAGATAGCAATGATGTCATCATTTATGTGTACATATCTATCGTCTTCGGGATCGTGACTAAATCCAGTCGTGTTATTGTGTCTTGGGATTACAATCCGATCAATATGCCCATTAAAAACATATTCCGAGCGATGCATGTCTTGTAAATAAAGTAAATCACCTTCTTCCGGACCGTAAATATATCTAGACATCTAAAAAATACAAATAAAAATAAAACTCAATTAGCAAATATTCATAAATAATTAGTTAAAGATAAATACTAAACTCATTATTTATAACAAACGTGATAACCAAGATTATTAAAAATTAATTAAAATAATTAACAAATTAATTACAATACCTAACTTAATACTTTCAGTTATAACTAAATTAATTAAAATAATTAACAAATTAATTATTGGTAGTTTAGATCATTACCAACAAAATTAAAAAATATATCAATATACCACATTAATATTAGCATGAGTAATTAGTTAAAGATAAATACTTAACTCATTATTTATAACAAACGTGATAACCAAGATTATTAAAAAATATGTCAAACTAACAAACTAACTACTAAGTATAACAATTTCAACTTTAATTAAACATTTTATTATTTATAATCTACGTAATTATTAAAACTTTTAAGAAGTATAATATTTTTCAATGAATTATTAACTACAAATTATTCATACCATAGATTAGCTAAAAAAACTAACGTATTACCATCATATTACTAATTAACATCATATTTACAAAATTTAAATAATTAATTACAAATTAAATGAGACAAAAAAAAAAAAATTTGGCCAGATTCTACTTACCTTCACCGGAGTGGGCGGCGCCGGCTGCACTTCCGGACAACTTGAGCTGGGCTGGCGGCGGTTGGCCGGTGGTTGGCGGAGGTTGGCCGGTGGTTGGCGGAGGTTGGCGGACGGGCTGCTGAGCTTCGCGCACTGCAAAGGAGATGAAAATGGCGAAGTGGTGAGGGTCCAGATCTAGATCTGGACCACAACTTAAAATTTAAAAAAAAAAATAATTTTTTAATCGGAGTCGCGGGTGTCAGACGCGACTCCAGATAATATTATTAAAAAAATACTGGAGTTGCAGGAGATCTTCGCGACTCCTAATAAAATACTATAAAATATTGGAGTTGCGGGAGATCTCCGCGACTCCGCATAAAATACAATAAAATAATCGGAGTCGCGGGAAATCTCCGCGATTAATACCAAAATCTTAATCCCCTCCGAGCCGGTACCATTTTTTGCAACAGGAATAAAAAAAATATTATTTTTGAAAAAGTCTCCTACTTTCTGCCTTCCATCCATTGCATGCCTACCCAATCTGTTCTACCTTCACATATAATCATTTAAATATACAAAATAATTCACATACACAAGAGAAATTAATATAAAATTACAACAAAATCTACATATATTGTTTAATATTAATTTCCGGATTCCTTTTATGTGAAACGATGTATTCGATCTGGCTTTTTTGAATTACTATTTGTGCGGGCTATTTGAGAATTGTGTAGGCAAATTTGGAATGAAAGTGATGATTATATAAAACTAAACATACAAAGATCAAGTTTGTTTTCAATAATTGACATCTCTTAAAGGTATCTATCTCTCCTACCATATGATGCATGTATATAGATACGACGATACAAATATAACAAAATATGGCATGAATACGGTAATATGATTTTTTTTTTAGAAATTTTCATATAAAAAGTATCGGACACAACATGAGTGTCCAACACGACACAACAAGATGAAATGATATTTTTAAAAGTATCCGTATATATATATTAGATCTCTTTATCTAAGTTAAATAAACTAACTACCTCCATCAGAATTTTAACTTTGCACAAAGAATCAGGCCAAGGGAGGGAAATGTAAATATTTTTCGTGCCTTTTTTAGGCAAACACTAATCACCAACTTATTATATATGTTATTGCATATATACAATTAGAAGAAATAATATGATTACTGATATCATGATTAATATGGTGTGCTGTGCAAAAATATCCACCACCCTCCCACATCGATTAAATACGTACTAAGCTACTCTCTATATTATTAGGACAACTCTTGGATTCTAAATTGAGTTTGGTCACGCACGTTCTATTTTATTTGTAAAAATCATTTTAAACAAATATTAACCTGAAATCTATATTAGTATATTTACTATTTTGTTTGTATAAATCATTTTTAGTTACGATAAATTTAAAAAATGTAATAGAGATAATTAAAGTATAATATTTTGTATGTATGTTTTGCAACAGTCAAAACAATATAAAATTAGGAACAAAACAAAATTAATATTTAAAATAAAATAAAAGATGCAACCAGAAAGAAGCAAGCAAAGACATGTCTTGAAGGAATCCAGAGACTTTCCACGTTTCTTCCGAATTCCACATTTGTACCCTCAAAGTGCAATTTATTTTGGGAGAAAAATGCGGGAAACTACCCTGTGTTAGGCGAAAAGAGCAGAAAAAACCCTGACATATAGAATATCATCCAAAGAACCCTGTGTTTTCTAAAAGTTTGCAAAAAAAAACTTTGAGCGCGTTGTGTGGCCCTCACGCGCGTTGACTGCGTGTGTGGAAGGATTTTTGGGAGTGAAATGTCACTTATGCCCTTAATGATATATATATATATATATATATATATATATGAGTTAATTGCACCTAACCCTCTATGTTAGTTTCAATTTGCAGAAAAAACCCTCAGTTATGAAAATTAGCATATAATATAATATAATATTATAATAAATATAATATATATGTATATATATATAGATATATTATAATATATAAATATAAAATATTGTATATTGTATTATGTATATATTTATTTAGTATATATATGTATAAGTAATAAATAATATAGTTTTTAATGAAAATATATAAATAATATCGATGTATATTTTTATTTATTAATAATATTTTTAAATAATAGAAATACATTATACACATATAATATAATATATAAATATAAAATATTGTATATTGTATTATGTATATATTTATTTAGTATATATATGTATAAGTAATTGTGTATATATATATATATAAATAATATATTTTTTAATAAAAATATATAAATAATATCGATGTATATTTTTATTTATTAATAATATTTTTAAATAATAGAAATACATTATACACATATAATATAATATATAAATATAAAATATTGTATATTGTATTATGTATATATTTATTTAGTATATATATGTATAAGTAATTGTGTATATATATATATATAATATTTTTTAATGAAAATATATAAATAATATCGATGTATATTTTTATTTATTAATAATATTTTTGAAAATAATTATTCATTTATATCTATATTTTAATATATATATTTAAAATTATTAAATGATTTTTAATATTTGTATATTTTTTATTTTTTTAATATAATATGCATATATTAAGTATGTATATTTTAAAAAATAATATAGTTATAATATTGTTATTCTTAACACATTAAATATTTACATTTTTAATATTATTTTAATATATAAAGTAAGGGTGTTTTAGGGTTATCACATTTTACATTTGACCAAATGAGTTCGAGGGGCGGTGTGCAAAATTTAAAATAACGCAGGGTTTTTTTAGCTAATTTTCATAATTGAGGATTTTTTCTGCAAATTGAAACTAACACAGGGGGTTAGGTGCAGTTAACTCTTTATTTTGGCTTTTAATGGAAACTCCTTATTCTTTCTTTCTTTCTTTGACAAAATCAATCTCAACAATCTTAAAATATTATTAATTCCACCTTATATTTGATAAAAACTATGTCGAATTTATTTTATTTTTTGAATTGGAATATCTACTGTCTCTGTCACATGGGAGAATATTTTGAGCCCAAAATATAATTATATATCCAGATAAATAGAAATTTTAGAAATGGCTAAAAACAAAAAACACTTTATGATAAGGGACTCCAAATGATGAAATTTAAGATGAAACAAGTTGATATAACTAATCCATCAATATTAGACAAGTAAAATAATTGTCAATTTAAGATAAAACAAGTTGATGTAACTAATTCGTTATGTTAATTTAGAAGTCTTTGATTTGAATATTTCAATAGGCAACTTTTATGGTTAGGTATTAGTACGTATAGTTTTACACTTTAATAGTTTGACTCGCTTATATTATTATATGATAATAATGTCTCATCTTTCGGCCAAAAAGTCGAATAAATGGGAAGGACAATCTCGTCCGGTGAGTACAGAGATCATTGTATTAGGATCATATATCTAAAAGATAGGAACATATTAAACTCAATGTAGTAGTCTGGAATTAAGATCATAGTCGGAGTAGGAGGTCAGTTGGGAGCAAAATTCTTATTTTATAGAAGAGGTGAAAGAGCATTTGGCTTCAAACTTAAATCACATAATTCTTCTATTATATTTAATGTATTTGTATTCGATTCTCCGCACGAATGAATTTGTACGCATTATTTGCTTTAAAATAACTTAAAATTTTTAATTATTTGCATTGACGAATTTATGCGCATTTCTAACTTTAAAATGACTTATAATTTAACAATTTCTTAATTCATGCATTTAACGATATGGAGACAAGTTTTAATTTTTTAATTAACATATGATCATTGTAAAATGATGGAATTAGATTGTTATTATTAATAGTTAAATAAGATCAAGTTTTGTCTTATATTAATTTTTAAAAAAAATTTATTTGAAATTGTGTATAAAATAAAATTATATTATATATATATTTTATCAAACGCTTTAAGAAGCTCTCTCAACCAAATTTTTTTACAATTTTGTGCACTAATGCATTCGTATCCGTACCCTCATTCGCTCTCCATCCGCATTATGTGACCTAAGTTGAAATACGTGAATGAGTATGTAAGATTAATAATCTTGATATTTCATGAAATTACTTTAAAACCCAAACATTCATTTATAATTTAAGGTAATATAAGTCATCTGGAAATTACTTTAAGGTTATCTGAAAATTACATTTTAGTTCTATAATCTTGTTTAGTTTGAGATTTCTAACAGAATTTCTAAAAGTACAAACCTCTAACAGTTTGTATGAATGTTACATTAAATGCATGACCAAAATTACAAAATTATCCCTAAAGTTTACAAATATAAACAACACGATTCCTACAAATTATGAATTTAACAATACAGTCTCTGAAATTACAAATCAAATTAAAAAAATTGGGGGTATTTTTGGAATGACATAACAGAATTATAACGAAAGTCGGGAATTACAAACGGTTTTCAAAACTTAGTGACTAAAATATAATTTTTCAATTTAAATGGATTGCATTGTAATTAGGTTTAAATATAAGGTAGTCAGTAATTATATATACTATATATTATATTAAGCAAGAGATCCATTTAATATGATAGACTTTTTTTTTTCCGGAACACAAATTCTACCCAAGTGTTTTAGCGATTTTCTGCTTAATCTCTTCCACATTGGACCAATGTTTTAAAAACCGGACCGGACCGGACGGTCGGACCGCCCGGACCGTCGACCGGGCGGAAGGACGAACCGGTCATCACCCCAAAACCGTTCGCACTAAAAAACCGCTCTATTTTGTGAAAACCGTTTCGAACCGCGTTTGGACCGTCCGGACCGTAGAACCGTTCGCGGGTCAAGTGAACCGTTCGATTGTTTAAAAAACAATAAATTGATAAAATTAAAACCCAATTTCTCTAATTTTCTATATTTTTCTCCATTATTTCTATATGTTTTATGCAACCACTTCTTCAAAACTAATGTATTATGTATTTTCATTTAATTTGGGATGATTATTTTCTTATCTCGGACTTTTGAACTTTAGATGTTCATGTTACGAATCATGAATTATGAATTTATGTTTTATTTTAGTTCATAATCTTTGGTTTTTTATTGAGAAAATATAAAAGTAAATTTTAAAATATATTTTATTGTTTATTATTTATAAATATTTAATATTTAATATTATTTATGACATAATTATGACGTCACCGGTTCGACCACGGTTGATCCAACGGTTGAACCAGTGACCCTTGACCCAATTGATTTTCCGGTTCGCCTAACGGTCCGGTTTTTAAAACATTGCATTGGACTCTCAATTTATTATTTATATTCAATTATTTTTTCTCTACCTCATCCCCATTTTTTAATTATATTATATTTTTTTAATATACTAATTTCCTATTATCTTATTTTATCTGTTTATTTATTTAAAAATTATAATTATATTAAAAATAGTAATAAATTAAGTAATAATATAATTTTTTTAATTTAGTATTTTTTTATTGCACACTTATCGAATCTGCATGTCACTTGGTTCTATAATTTATGTGCGACAAGTTGATTTAACTGTTAACATAATCTGCAGCTTGGTGTTGAATTATTCATTTAGAATGCCTTGGAATAACTGTCGGTCCGATTAAAAAACCATATTATAAACATTTATATAAAGGCCAATTTCAATTATATATATATATATGTATATGTATATATATACCCGTTCAGTTATATATGCTGTATTTATTAAATATATTCTCCGTGGTGATTGGCTGATTCCTCCGCTTAAAATATCACAAACACGTACGCTTATTATTTAATTATTTTTCTGTACCAAACATAAATATATAATAATATGAAATAATTTTCTTTATGTATGTTCTAGACTCTACATATATAACTATTGTACGTATAAATATTATATATAAAATAAACTAAAATCATAGGACGGAAATAATTTAAAATAAATTAAATATTAGAAGACAAAATCATACGCGTTGTACCAACCACTTTCAACGTCTTGGGTGGCCTTGTATGTAGTTTGTATCTTTAAAAGTTATATTCTAAAACAAATACGACAATACTAGTTAAAAAAATGGTAAATTTTTATTTTATTTTACTTTATTTAAAATTTTATTCAAATTAAGATACATAACGTTGTGCAATAAGAGATGGAATTCCCCAATTCCAATGACCTTGGATTATATTTCTTTTCTTGTTTTTACTTCACTTATTTAAAAATAGCATCTATACTATTATATATTTGAAAACCACATTTGACTTTTTTGTGTATTTTTTATAATGTGTAATTTTGTTATTTTTTTGAGATTTTAAATTAGATAAAAAAAATGTAATAGGTTGATCTTTATTTTGTATAATGTTTTATGAAAATAAATAGTAATTAAAGAAAATAATTATCTTTGGCCAGATTCATAATATACTTTCCATGTAAGGATTTTTAAAAAAAAATTAGATATATATATTTATGAAAGGAATATATAAATTTTATATGTGTTTAGCACCCATAATTAAGGAGACTTAATTGGCATTCACCCAATAATTGGGTTAGTATTTAATATTATTATTATAATTAACGAAACTTACGTTAATAAAGTTTAAGTTGAGAACTTTTATATATCCAGTAGGGCATCCATTCCATAATTTGAGAGATCTTTATTACTATTATTAATTAGGTTAAAAAGATATCCATAAAAAAAAATTTTAAAAAAAAAAAACTATAACAAAACTTATAGAATGTTAAGTTATAATTCAAGTTCTTGGTGAGACTTTTCAAGTTTGAAATCCCCGATGAGGCTGAGGGAGTTCAAAAAATTTTGTGATTTCTGACTCAATCTCTTAAGGTACGAATTATTTTTATTTTTATAAATTATCATATTTGAAATTTTAAAAATATGGTATTCAACAAACGAATTAATTTAATGTTTAATTATATTATTTGAATCTTATATTTTGAATTAATTATTTTTCTTAGGATATCAAGTAGCAATTTAATTCCTTGACAGAACTGATGAAGTTTGAAAATCTTGATGAGGTTAACAAGGTTTAAAGAACTTTCAAGATTTCCTGATCAATTTCATAAGGTACGAATTATTTTTGTTTTTGTTTTTGTTAATTGTATAGGTTTAATCTTATATTCTAAATTCATTAGTTTTAGAATGGTCAATGGGTCTGTGGTTTCTCCATCAAGTTGGGTAGGATACCGATTGAGAGTGCAGAGATTCTTGGGATTAGGGAGGGTCTAAGGTTGGCTTGGGAGCGCCGGTTCCAAAAACTGGAAATTGAATGCGACTCGAAATCAGTGGTTAATCTCATATTGCAGGGTGCAACTGAGTGGCACACTTTGGGACAAATTATCGAAGATTGCCGCGTGTACCTGCATCAACCTTGGGAGTGTTAGGAATAGTGCCCTAGAAAGCCGATTGTATATCCGCTTTGTGCTTTTCCTTATTGTAATCACAGACAATCTTTGAATGAAATAACGAATTGAGGCAACACTTCTTTATATGCTCTTGTTTGGTATGCGTTTACTTTATCTATGCATGTATGAGAACTCCCCTAATCCTGATGACTTTAGGACTCTACCATTTAGGTGAAATGGTTCATGAAACGAGCCCTATATCACATAAGTCATGATTAGTAAAATACTCCAAGCCGATGAGTCCTACCGACAGTGGGAGTGTCAACCTAACTCCTCTAAGGCTTGCTTGTGGGATCACGCCTTTAAGAAGGACCACCTTGTTTCATGGAGGTGCAAAGTGTATAGTTGATACGTGCGTGATACATGAGGGTGCTTACTTCAATAAGTAAGTTCATTGAGGTGCCCCATGTGAGAACATTCCTAAATGGGAAAGGAAGTTTCTATTTCAGGAAATGGAAACTTCCAGATTAGGAAATATCTCACGAGTCATTGATGTGATTAATTGATCCTTAAGACTTGAGGTTCCTTGTCACTTTATGAGTTAACTCTGTAGTCTTAGGTATAAGCTTTAAAGGGTGTCGCCTTAGACAACTGATTCAAGGCTTATGCTGGGGCTGCACAAGTGATTCAAGAAAGTGAATGAGAATCAAGAAAGAACCTACACTTGCATATGCAAGGTGATCTCTTATTGTGTAAGTCATTCATATGCCATATGGAGTCCTTGGCCAAGGCAGTAGATCAAGACATCAAGAAAAGGGTTTCTTGGATTGAGATCAAATGGATATTAAATGCACTTAGCTTTAAGACCGAATTATTAGGGTTCTGATTATTCCCTTGCCCTAGATCTTGGTTGAGAGATAGTAAGTAGGAGGATTGTATCTCACATGAATCAATGACTTAAAGGTTCTGTCGAATCCGAACATTCCAATTCAACTAGGGGTTAAACACCTGTTGCTAGACTATGGTCGTTTAATCTGTGGACTGATTAATTAATAATGAATTAATTAATTAGGGTCACACACAACAACTTGGTTACATGAGTTGAGGCTTTAAAATGATTAAACGAGTTAATCGGGCCAAGAGGGTTTCACACGTGTGGGTCACGTGAGTGACACGTGTCCTTGTGACACGTGTCCCACACGTGTATATATATATATATATATTGTATATATATATTAAATAATTAAATGTGTTAATTATTTAATAGACTTTGGTTTAATTTTGAATTAAAAAGAAAGTCTTATTTTGGAGAAAAATAATCTAGTTAATTAATTATGAATTAATTAATTAGATAAAATAAGTTATTTATTTTAAATAAATAAAGTATAAAATTATCCAAAAATAGTTTGGATATTTTTAGCTCTCTTGAAAGTTGATTTGAATTTGAATTCAAACTCAAAGTCAAAATTACTTGATGATCAAGTAATAGGAGAGAGAGAGACCAAAACCATAGCCCAAAAGGAACTACGATTTTTCGGTCCTCCCTTATTATAAATAGGGGAGCTCAAGCTCCCCTTAGAGCTAATTGGCAATTCTTTTGGTTCATGTGTTGAACACCATCCTTTCTCCAAAATAAACGAAATCCTAGGTTAAGCCTAAACACTAACTAGAGAACTAGCATCCTTACTATTTAGATTGTGATCAAGTTGGTGGACTATCTCTAGAGAGCTTCAAGTTAGAAGTTTGAAGATTCGAGCTTTACTAAGGAGAGGGGATCAAGCCGCGAGAAGAGCGTTCTTGGGTGGCTTGAAACGCTTCAAGAAAAAATAAAAGAAAAGTAAGTTTCTTAACTCTACGAATTTGGATACACGATTGCGAGTCCAAGGTCCTTTTGTTGGGAAAATTCTTAAATTCCACTGTTTTCTGTTTCGTATTTTCCAACAAGTGGTATCAGAGCCACCTCGTTAATCGTGTTTCTGATTCATCTCAATTATTCTGAATTTGGTAGAAATTCTTAGGCTTAGATGCGAATTAGGTATTCATGAGTTCTTTTAGAAAGCCTGAATTACGAAACTGTAATTTTTCTTGAATTTCTGAAACTGTTTTCTTAAATTGTGTTTTTTAAAACCGTTGTGATTGAAATCCTTTTAAATCATGTTTTTTAAATTTTGGATTGTTGTTGGTTTTGAACTGAAACACGAAACACGAAAATCGCATTACGAAAATGCGAGCCTAGGCGTGCTAGGACGTCGCAAGCCCAGGCCCGCGCCGTCCCGCACAGCAGTCCCGCAGCTGCGCGGGACTGCCCGCCCGTCCCTCCCGCAACCGCGCGGGAGGCCTGCCCGCCAGCGCCTAGGCACGCCCGCCTGCTCCTCCCGCAACCGCGCGGGAGCCTCCCGTCGCCCGCCTTTCTTCCCGCCTAAGCGAAGCGCGCGCGATGCGTGCGGTCCGCCTGGGCTGGCGTGCGGGCGAGTCCTGACCCTCGTTTCGCGATTTTGATTTTCGTGTTTAGTCCAATCCAATCCCCATTTAATTTTTCTTGAAAATTTTTATTTTATTAAATTTGAATTATTTTTGAAATAATTGTTTAAATTGGGATTTTGAAAATTTAAACGATTTAAATTTTGGAAAAATTACAATCTTTATTTTCTGAAAATACTGAAAGAATAAAATTATTAATTTTCAGAAATTAATTGGAATTTTATTAGTTCATTGTTTTTCGGGTTTTATAGAAAAGACTCTTGAACAAGAATTGCATCTAAGTCGTGTTTTAAGCTATTAGAGCATAAGGCGAGGCTTTTAATTTATTGGTGTGATCATGGGTTTAGACTTATGTATGGTTTTAATTTATGCACATGGATGGTTTAAATTGGGGTTGGAGCCCTATAGTTGCGTTTTTCAATTGAGGTTGGAGCCTCACTTATATGCGTACTGTTATGTGATTTATTATGTGGCTTTCCATATTACTGTTTTTGAGGCCGGGGTATGCCCCGTGTAATTGTCTAAGGCCAATATGAAGATTGAGCCTTATTACTTTATGTCTTTTTCTTTTTATTGTAATTTGAGATCAGTAGAGATAGGTGGTGAGGTTTTATTTTCATTTTGGAGACAACTCACCCATGGAGTAAGATGGACCACATTCAAGTAACAAGGAGGCCATAAGTGATGACCCCTCAAAATGTTAGGGAGGGGAATCTCAATTATAAAAATGTAATAGAGATAGGGCTCGTATTTTGTTACCGCTTTCCCTTATGTGATTTAAACTGTTTATGTGGCATGTATGTTAGAACTTATGATTGTGGAGTGGCTCCCACATATCACGCATAAGATAGGTAGAACCCATGATCATTACATGTTAGTATCATGCTAGGACATGTTATCTGTTTATGTGCTTGTTTGAAATGCATTTAAGTGTACTTGCATTAATCAAGACTAATAAAATTGGATAACATCTATGTTGGTGTGGTCGAACCGGACAACTCTCCGGTTGATTCGAAAATTCCCATTAAATATTAAGTTAATTTCGAACAAATAAGTGTTTAATTCGAGATGCAAATTTTGAATTAAATTCCTAGCATTCCATCAATAGGTTTTAAGTTTAGTAAGTGAAACTAGTTATTGTTCACGAGTAGTGGGATAGCTAGTAGAGCTCATTAGTTCTTAGTTATCTAATTGATCCTTTTAAATGATCAATATTTCGTGATCAATTTTAGCAAGGGCGATGTCCGCGAGTCGTGGGTCGTTCGAACTAAGTTTTGATCATGATCTTATGATTGATGGGTCTAGCTTAACGCCTAAGTAAATATGGATGTCGCACGAGTCGTGGGTCCATATTGAAAGATAGGTGATGCAAAAATAATTACTAAGAGTTCTAAAGGTGTTAGAATTGGTAAGTTGTACCTACCTAGGGTTTTACTTAGAATGTCCGCGAGTCGTGGGTTCGAGGTAAAATGCTTAGGATCTTAGTACCCATTAGGAAACGAGTTCCTTTTAGATCTTTGGGAATTATAGATCTTTGAAAAACAGTGGGAGCTACATTAGATTAAAGACCTTATCTTTTGTATATCGTTATAATTCAGCATGCTCACTAGTTCTCTGTTTTACCATTTAGGTCGTAGATTCTGTGATTCTCTACGTGTTTTGAAATGGCAACCAAAAACCCTCTTGTATCTATCCTCGAGTCAAACAAGTTGACTGGTCCCAACTATTCTGATTGGCTGAGGAATCTAAAAATCATTTTAGATTCTGAGAAGAGAACTTATGTTCTCTTTGAAGGGGAGCCTAGTCCCGAAGGGGAAGCTCCCACTCGGGCCGAGCGGGACGCGATTCAGAAGTGGAAGGATGATAATCTCCAAGCCCGTTGCCTTATGTTGGCTAACATGTCTCCGGACTTGCAAAGGCAACATGAGGCCATGAAATTCGCTTGGGAGATTTACGACCACTTAGAGCAACTTTACCGCCCTCATGAACGTGTTACAAGGTATAACACTTCAAAGGAATTGTTCCACTTGAGAATGAGGGAAGGTTCAAGTGTCCATCAATATGGACTTAAGTTTCTCGCCCTTACTGAGAAACTTGCCTCCATGGACATGCCACTGAAAGATGAGCTTTCAGTGGATTTGTTGCTAGCTTCGCTCCCACCATCATTCAACCCATTTGTCCTTAACTTCAATATGAATCATGCTAGTGCTACTGTAGCTGAGCTGATTAGTCAGCTTGTGACTGCTGAAAGCACGATCAAGAAGGACAATAAGGTTTTGATGGTTAATGCTCCATCTTCCTCTTCTGGGCCTTCTAAAGGTAAGGGCAAGAAAGCCCAAAAGAAGAAGAAGAAACCCCTTAGGCCTACTGGTGGCGTTTCGAAGGGGAAGGCCCAAAAGAAGAAGCGTGATCAGAAAGAGGATGTTTGCTTCCATTGTGGCAAAACGGGACATTGGAGGAGAAACTGCCCAGAGTACAAGGCTACTCTAAAGAAAGGTATCTTTCTATTAATTCAAGTTCTTGGGTACTTGATACCGGTTGTGGAACTCATATCTGTAATGATGTACAGATGCTAAGTGAAGTCCAACAACTCAAAGAAGGAGAATGTGTCTTGAAGATCGACGATGACTCAAACGTTGAAGCTCGAGCTTTAGGCACAATTAGATATTAGATTTAGGTAGTTTTGAGTTAGTCTTAAATAAAGTCCTTTATGTACCGAGAATTATTCGTAATATAATTTCAGTTCCAATTTTAGATTGTGAAGGTTATGAAACTTATATTAAGAATGGTAAATATTTCATCAAACGGAACAACTCTTCCATTCACATCGGTACTCTAAGTAATGGACTTTATCTAACTCAAAATATCAATATTATGAATATACAACGAGGAACGAAGCGTAAGAGAGATGACAAAGTTTCAGCTCCCTTATGGCACGCTAGATTAGGACACATTTCCAAGAACAGAATTAGCAAGATAAACACTTTAGGATCATTCTCTGAAAATGATCTTAAAGAGTTAACTTCTTGTGAATCCTGTCTCAAAGGAAAAATGTCCAAAGTTCCTTTTAAAGGAACTGTGGAACGTGCCACTAAGGTTTTGGATTTGATCCATACTGATGTTTGTGGACCGCTTAGTGTAAGCACTAGAAACAATAATCAGTATTTCATAACCTTTACTGATGACTTTAGTCGGTATGGTTATGTATACTTAATGAAGTATAAATCTGAAGCTTTTGAGAAATTCTTAGAATTTCAAAAGGAGGTTGAGAACCAAACTGGTCACAAGATCAAAGCACTTCGATCTGATCGAGGAGGCGAATATCTTAGTGAAGAATTCCTTAATCATCTCAAAGATAATGGGATTATCTCTCAGTGGACTCGTCCGGGAACTCCTCAGCTTAATGGAGTTTCTGAGAGAAGGAATCGAACCTTACTTGATATGGTTCGTTCCATGATGAGTTTCACTGACTTACTACCTTCTTTCTGGGGTTATGCCCTAGAAAGTGCAGCAGAGATTTTGAATCTAGTTCCCTCTAAGTTAGTCCCTAAAACGCCCTATGAAATGTGGCACGGTAAAATCCCTAGTTATTCTTACTTAAGAATTTGGGGTTGTCCTGCTTACGTGAAGAGGACAGTGGGAGATAAGTTAGAATCTCGTTCTAACTTATGCCACTTTGTAGGTTATCCTAAGGAATCCATAGGATACTACTTCTATGATAAATCTGAGCAAAAGGTGTTTGTTTCCAGAAATGCCACTTTTCTTGAGGAACCATTCCTTAAAGAAAAGAAAGGTAAGATCATAGAATTAGAGGAAGTACAAAGTGAGCCCACGCCACCCACTGAAGAGACGTCCCCTTCTGATCAACCACGACCAATCACGAATTTCGATACACATGAAAATCCTCCTCTAAGGCGTTCTGAACGCACTCCTAGACAGCCGGAGAGATGGTATGGATTCTTCCATGAAATCTCTCAAAAGGATAATGACCTTTTAACATATGAGGAGGCACTTTCAGATTCTGACTCTGAACAGTGGATAGAAGCCATGAAATCCGAAATGGACTCCATGAACTCCAACCAAGTTTGGACCTTGGTAGATTTGCCTGATGGGGTCAAACCCATAGGTTGCAAATGGATCTTTAAGAGAAAGCTTGGAGTTGATGGAAGCATTGCAGTAAACAAAGCAAGACTGGTTGCAAAAGGATTCACTCAAAGACCCGGTGTGGACTTTGATGAAACCTTTTCACCAGTTGCAATGCAAAAGTCTATTCGGATCATGCTTGTCATTGCTGCGTATTATGACTATGAGATATGGCAAATGGATGTGAAAACTGCCTTTCTCAATGTTGACATTGATAAAGACATTTATGTAGAGCAACCCATAGGTTTCACATTCAGTGGGAGTGAGCTACAAACTCCAAAGATCAATCTATGGATTGAAACATGCATCTAGGAATTGGAATATTCGATTTGATGAATCAGTTAAAGCGTTTGGCTTCATTCAAATTTCGAATGAATCATGTGTGTATAGAAAGGAATTGGAGACCTCAGTGCAATTCTTAGTACTTTATGTTGATGACATCCTTCTAATTGGGAATTCGAAGGATGACATGAAAGTTACTAAGTTGTGGTTATCGAACCAATTCGAGATGAAAGATCTTGGTGATGCGTCCTATATCCTTGGAATTAAGATCTATCAAGATAGATCTAGAAGGTTAATAGGACTTTCACAATCGATGTACATTGACAAAGTATTGAAGAGATTAAATATGGAGTCAGCAAAGGTTAAGAACCTTCCTATGAGTGTAGGAACATGTCTTTCAAAGAAGATGTGTCCTAAGACTAACCTTGAGAAGGAAAGAATGACTCATACACCTTATGCATCAGCAATAGGTAGCATAATGTATGCAATGTTATGTACTCGACCGGATGTGGCATATGCACTTAGTATTACAAGTCGTTTCCAATCTGACCCTGGAGATGGTCACTGGGCTGCCGTGAAGAATATTCTTAAGTACTTGAAAAGTACTAAAGATTTATTCTTAGTTTACGGAGGTCAGAAAGATCTTACTGTCGAAGGATACTGCGATGCAAGCTTTGCATCTGACTTAGATGATTTTAAGTCAATGTCAGGATACATTTTCTGCCTAAACGGCGGAGCAGTGAGTTGGAAGAGTTCCAAGCAAACAACCACTGTAGATTCGACCACTGAGGCCGAATACTTAGCTGCAAATGATGCAGCTAAGGAAAGTGTTTGGATTAGAAACTTCATTCAAGAGTTGAATGTTGTTCCTAGCATGAAAGACCCCATCTCTGTGTTTTGTGACAACACTGGGGTGGTTGTTCAAGCAAGAAAACCAAGATCTCACCAACGGACCAAGCACATTATGAGGAAGTATCACCTAATCCGTGATATTATCAAAAGAGGAGATGTGCAAATTGAGAGGGTCACATCAGCAGAGAACGTGGCAGATCCACTTAATAAACCCCTTAGTCGAGAAGCTTTCCAAGGTCATCTTCAGAAGATGGGACTTAGAGTAGCTTTAGAATGGCTTTGACGGGCAAGTGGGAGATTGTTAGGAATAGTGCCCTAGAAAGCCGATTGTATATCCGCTTTGTGCTTTTCCTTATTGTAATCACAGACAATCTTTGAATGAAATAACGAATTGAGGCAACACTTCTTTATATGCTCTTGTTTGGTATACGTTTACTTTATCTGTGCATGTATAAGAACTCCCATAATCCTGATGACTTTAGGACTCTACCATTTAGGTGAAATGGTTCATGAAACGAGCCCTATATCACTTAAGTCATGATTAGTAAAATACTCCAAGCCGATGAGTCCTACCGACAGTGGGAGTGTCAACCTGACTCCTCTAAGGCTTGCTTGTGGGATCACGCCCTTAAGAAGGACCACCTTGTTTCATGGAGGTGCAAAGTGTATAGTTGATACGTGCGTGATACATGAGGGTGCTTACTTCAATAAGTAAGTTCACTGAGGTGCCCCGTGTGAGAACATTCCTAAATGGGAAAGAAAGTTTCTATTTCAGGAAATGGAAACTTCCAGATTAGGAAATATCTCACGAGTCATTGATGTGATTAATTGATCCTTAAGACTTGAGGTTCCTTGTCACTTTATGAGTTAACTCTATAGTCTTAGGTATAAGCTTTAAAGGGTGTCGCCTTAGACAACTGATTCAAGGCTTATGCTGTGGCTGCACAAGTGATTCATGAAAGTGAATGAGAATCAAGAAAGAACCTACACTTGCATATGCAAGGTGATCTCTTATTGTGTAAGTCATTCATATGCCATATGGAGTCCTTGGCCAAGGCAATAGATCAAGACATCAAGAAAAGGGTTTCTTGGATTGAGATCAAATGGATATTAAATGCACTTAGCTTTAAGACCGGATTATTAGGGTTCTGATTATTCCCTTGCCCTAGATCTTGGTTGAGAGATAGTAAGTAGGAGGATTGTATCTCACATGAATCAATGACTTAAAGGTTCTGTCGAATCCGAACATTCCAATTCAGCTAGGGGTTAAACACCTGTTGCTAGACTATGGTCGTTTAATCTGTGGACTGATTAGTTTATTAGTGAATTAATTAATTAGGGTCACTGCTAATTGAATTGAGAACCTAGAGGGTCACACACAACAACTTGGTTACATGAGTTGAGGCTTTAAAATGATTAAACGAGTTAATCGGGCCAAGAGGGTTTCACACGTGTGAAACCACACGTGTGGGTCACGTGAGTGACACGTGTCCCACACGTGTATATATATATATATATATATATATATATATATATATATATATATATTGTATATATATATTAAATAATTAAATGTGTTAATTATTTAATAGACTTTGGTTTAATTTTGAATTAAAAAGAAAGTCTTATTTTGGAGAAAAATAATCTAGTTAATTAATTATGAATTAATTAATTAGATAAAATAAGTTATTTATTTTAAATAAATAAAGTATAAAATTATCCAAAAATAGTTTGGATATTTTTAGCTCTCTTGAAAGTTGATTTGAATTTGAATTCAAACTCAAAGTCAAAATTACTTGATGATCAAGTAATAGGAGAGAGAGAGACCAAAACCATAGCCCAAAAGGAACTACGATTTTTCGGTCCTCCCCCTTAGAGCTAATTGGCAATTCTTTTGGTTCATGTGTTGAACACCATCCTTTCTCCAAAATAAACGAAATCCTAGGTTAAGCCTAAACACTAACTAGAGAACTAGCATCCTTACTAGTTAGATTGTGATCAAGTTGGTGGACTATCTCTAGAGAGCTTCAAGTTAGAAGTTTGAAGATTCGAGCTTTACCAAGGAGAGGGGATCAAGCCGCGAGAAGAGCGTTCTTGGGTGGCTTGAAACGCTTCAAGAAAGAATAAAAGAAAAGTAAGTTTCTTAACTCTACGAATTTGGATACACGATTGCGAGTCCAAGGTCCTTTTGTTGGGAAAATTTTTAAATTCCGCTGCTTTCTGTTTCGTATTTTCCAATAGGGAGGTGCGGCTGTGTCATGTTCATAGAGAAAACAACAGAGACGCTGATTGCTTGGCCAGACTTGGCCATGGTATTGAAGGTACCAACCAATTCTGGGAAGATCCCCCGTGGAACTGATGGAGAAGATGAAGAATCTGGACAACGGTTAAGCCTGCTGGCTGCTCTCCTTTGAAGACCAAAAAAAAAAATTTAAAAATATCAAGATGCAAAACGATTTTGTATTGCTATTATTAATATATGTTATTAATGAAAATTTTAAAATGAAAAAATAATGCTTAGACAATACTTGATTATTTCCTGTTGTCGATGCCATGTTGATGCGAAAATGTCGATGTCATGTTGATGGGAAAATGTTGATGCTATGATTAAGGTTTTAATAACCGCTTTCTTTTATGTTTATGAGGTTGATGTCGTGATTAAGGTTTGTAGGATAGAACTCTAGGCTAGAATTATATTAATTTTAAATTGAAAATAATTTATCAAATTATGAACTAATAGCAGAACTAAATAGAATTCCAAAAAAATTTAGTACCATTAGAAAATGTTGTAATTATAATTACATTAGAAATCACACGGCCGCTTTCTTTTATGCTTATGCGATGCAAATAGTTACGAAAAGTGATATTTTTGTAATATCTAATTTAGGTCAAATAAATTCAACTATCTATTTTATTTTGAGCTGGGATAAAATGAATAACAATCAAATCAGTTACAAGCTTTCACGAATGAATAGAAAGAAAGATTTATATATTAAACGGCATAGAGGAGTAAATGAAGGTTTAGTGGCCAAACGTTTGGCACGATTACAGACAGAATATCAATTTTTATCTGGACTCCATAATAACTCTCCAAGCGAAGTATGCGATTGTAATATCTAAAGCCCACCATCAAGAGGCAGACGAATAACCCGAGGAACATCGACACGTTCAAGAACGCGTTCAAGACGAGGGTCATCATCTCACACAACTGATTTAATGCGTGATTGTTAAATTACTTCGAATGATATGCTCCTCATTATTATTTTACATATATATTGGTGTATATTTATTGAATTTTGATATATATTTTATTGAATTGTGATTACTTCTTTTGCCATACATCATAATATTTATACTTATTCAATATAGGGGAAGTACAAGCTGTTGGTGGTGGTCATGAGCAATTCAATTCACAAGGACTCTGTTTTGTTCCTATTTTACTCGGTATAATTTAATTTTTTTAGGCATTGATCATATTATTTAGTTATATATGTTCACTTATTTTGCAAATGTATACTATTATATTCATAGATCACATTATCGATGAGCATAGAATTATTAGAGATAAAAGTCAAGTTGATGCAAGAAGATGTGTGGAAACTACAAATCGTAATATTTCTTCTTTTATATATAATTTTTATTTTAATTTCAACCTTTTATTTGTTGGTTTAATGATTTTTTTTTATGTATATTAGGTGTTGATCGGAATATTGTAGTTCAAAAATCCCATATTATTGATATTCCACACAATCAAGTAGCTATAGCCGGTACATCTATTTATGAGCATGGTTGTACAAATATAGGTCGGGCACATATGAATCGACCTGATGAGCATGACTCTAACTTACAGATACGTATTTTATGTTAATTTGCCGCAATTCATTTTTTATTTTAAATTAAAGCATTTTTATATATCTATCATAACATTACGTACTACCAATTAGGGGTTCAAGAATGTGAAATTTTCGGACACTACAAGAAAATTGTCAATTTCCGACGGAATCAAGTCCGTCGGAAAATTTCGGTTTTCCGACGGAATTTGCGAAAAACATATAAGAATAAAAATAGAAATTTACCGACGGAAAGTCCGTCGGTAATCCGTCGGAAACATTTCCGACGGAAAATTACGTCGGTAATCCGTCAGAAAATATTAAACTTTATAATTATTTCTATATTTTAAAATTTTACCGAGGGAAATTTCCGACGGAATCAAAGCCGTCGGAAAATTATAAAGTTTCCAACGGAATACCAACGGTTTTCCGACGGAAATTGCTAAAAAAATATTAAAATAAAAATAAAAATTTCCGACGGAATTTCCGTCGGTAATCCGTCGGAAAATATTAAACTTTATAGTTTCCGACGGAATACCGACGGTTTTCCGACGGAAATTGCTAAAAAAATATTAAAATAAAAATAAAAATTTCGGACGGAATTTCCGTCGGTAATCCGTTGGAAACTTTCTTTTACTATTGCACGTATTTTCTTACTATTGCACGTATTATCTCCGAACTTTCTTTTCACTTTCTCTCTCTTCTTTAACTTTTATGCATTATCGTGTTTAGTTTTTTCTCACTTTTTCTATTTCGTTAGATTCTTATTATTTCTTATAAAAATATATAATTCTATTTATTTTTCAATTAAGATATGTATAAAATAAAACTTAATTATTTATATTACTTTTTTTATCTAATAAAATATTGTATATCGAGAATTAATTTTTTTTTATATCTACAAATTAATTTTACCTTCAAAATATGTTCATTTTATATTTTAACGACTCAAATTAGTTATATTTATTTTTTAAAATAATTAATAATATTTTATAATTGAATAATATGTTAAGAAAAAAATAAATTTTATGTAATCTACATGTTATATGTTCAAATAGTAGTGATTTCACAAGTTTGGAAAAAAAATTAAGCAATATATTAGGTTTAGAAAAAAACATATATACATAATTAAATTTTATTTTATACATATCATAGTTGAAAAATAAATAGAATTATATATTTTATAAGAAATAATAATAATCTAACGAAATAGGAAAAGTGAGAAAAAACTAAATAAAAATAATGCATAAAAAGTAAAGAAGAGAGAGAAAATGACATGTGTCACAATTTGAGATGAATGACTAGTGGGTCATGACCTAGCATATAGTAAATTTTTAAGGTTTAATAACTTGGGGATGTCTAAAAAAAGTTCAATCTTTACTGACCTCACTTGAGGTCGGTCTGTACAAGATTGTAATATATTAATTTTTTATAAATTTTGAGTATTACGTAATTTTAAATTGTACATATACAATCACCCCACTTTCTCTTTAATATTTTATTTTAAAAAAATCACTAAAATTTTTAACGTGCTTTTTTAATAAATTAGTTAGTTTTTCAAAATTAAAATTTATTTTATTTAATTCGAGAGAATATAAGCTACAATATGACATCCATTTTAATTATATTTTATTATTCTTTGTATTTTTTAATAATTTTTCATTTTATTTTTTAAATACACAACCACACATATATGTTAAAAAAATTAGATAAATAAAATTAAAATAGAATAATAATCAATAATTTATTTAAAATAATAATAAAATATTTTTTCCACACTCACCTTATGTGCCTAGTATACTATAATATTAATAATCGATTTTTATTTTATAATTATATATTTTTCTTGAATTAATTTCTATATGAAAATAAATAAATAAATTTTAAATTTATTTATAGAACCATTCAATAATTTTGTATATCTTATTTGATTTAAAATATATAATTATTTTTTAATCATATACGTTGGGATTTTCATCTAATTTTTTTCCTCTTAAATTCCATCTTTTTGAAACACGTTAATTAACTTAGAAATTAATTAATCTATTTTTTTATTAAATATTAAATAATCAGGATTAAATAATATAATATTGTTCATTAAATAATTTTTCTTAATTTCTTAATCATATTCGGACATTATTTTATAACTATTAAAATCTTTTTAATTTTTAAATGAATCTATTTTTATTTATATGCTAAATTTAATTTATTAATAATCCAAGTATTTGATGTGGCAATTTAATTCTGTTCGTTTCATGATTTGTAATTTAATTTTGTACATTTCACAATTTGCAATTAAATTAAAAACTTACAGGACCAAATTAGAGGATCCAACTTATTTTAAGTTGATAGATTAAAATTATAAATATAAATAAATATATTTTATATAAAATAATTATAATTATACCTTCTCGCTTAATTCTTACAACAACTATTAATAAATATTATTATCGATTAAATTATACCTATATATAATAATTAATAAATATGTTGTTTCTGATAATATGTTACATAATCATAGACAATACTTGGAATTTTGTTTACAGACTAAGATTTTAGTTATAACCATAGTGTTTTTAATAAATTTATTAACAACATTTGTACAAGGGCAAGCAATATTGAAATATTGATTATGGTTTGGATTAAAAATATAGTCATCTAAAATTTTATTCCTTATAATTGTACTTTCGTAAGTAATAATCAGTTATTCTCTACGAGTTTAGTTTATACAGTAGTCGTTTATAAATTATTAAGACTACACAAAAAAAGTGCTAATTCCGGACACCCCTCATTCTTTGGTCTTTAGTGTGCTTTATACCCCTTAAATTTTGAATTAGTGCAATTATCCCCTTGACTTTTAAAAATATCACACTTAACTCCTCTTAATAAATTTTAATTGTCGACTCCGTCACGGCTACCCAAGCTTCAAAATCACATCCATCACGTTCACCTCTCTAAAGCAAATAAAGCTCATACCCCAATCGACTCTATTGGTCGTCGAAAACCGTCGTAAAGCTCCGTCCGTCGAGCGTCATTTCTGACCGATGATTTCTCCTTTGTCGGTTGTCGAATTTTGGTTTCGAGATCACCATTGCGTTTCTTGCGTTGAGAACTTCGATTTGACATATGATATCAATACATTTGAAATATGCTCTGTACATATTTGCTTTGTTAAAGGGGGTTAATGTGATATATTTCAAAAGTTAAGCGGGACAATCACTTTAAATTCAAAAGTTAGGGGGGTAAAACACACTAAAGGCCAAAGGATGAGAGGTGTCTGTAATTAACCCAAAAAAAAACGTAATGAAAAATTTAGTACTTTCAGGTTTGTAAATGTAGGCAAAATAAGCGTTAAGGAAAAGAGTTTTCTTTATAGTGATAATTGTTGTAAATATAATGTATAGTTAAAACTTAAAACACAATGAATTAATTTAAAGTATTAAACTAGTTAGAATAAAATAAACATATGTAATAATTTAAAAACCTTCCATCATTCGAGCTAAAAATCAAATTTAACTTATACATACATAGATACACACTTACATATACATATGTATATTGAATAAATTAGTACTCAATAAATTATTGATTGAAATTAACATGCAATTGAGTATTTCATATCCTTCTGAAAATGATAATAACTTATAATTATTTATTTTAATATATATAGTAATATCACTTACTTTTAACAATAAATAGAACTAGTATCAAATTGATAATTTCTTATTCAGTTAAAAATGATCGTGTAAAAGTCAATTTTGCTCTATTATATTATACATACATGATTTCATGTGTGTGCATAGGTGTATATATATATATATATATGTTAATTATCTTAAAAAAGATTCACATTTTCAAATTTAAAATAAATATATATTTCGTAGTTTTTCGAATATTATATAACGTCATTTATGTTATTCCTCATTATTAAACATTAAATCATTTATTTATTAAATAATATTAAGTTAGAAACATTATATCTCTGAAATAACTAATAACATTGACTTTTTAAATTGACATAATCCTATATTTTCCAACAATAAAAAGATTATATGTATAATAATCAACTTATAATTTTTTCTAATTTTTAAAAAAAAAAAAAATCACATATAGTATAAACATAAAACTTATTCAATGCATGTGGTAAAATGAAGTTAACATTTTAAACTTGTTTGGAGAATAAATTGATTGTACTAATATAAATCAAGATCAATTTAATAAATTCAATTCAGTCGATATTATTTGACTCTACATGAAAATAATAATTTTCTATATTTGTTTCATTGCTAAACACACATAATTGTATTTTAAATTTATTAAAAATTAAATTTCATTAGAAATTTAGTAATTATTTAGTAGAAACATAATTTATGAGAATCTAATAAAATTTTGGTATTTCTATGCAGACTAGAGAAAATCAATTATAAGATGATATATTCACAAACAACATATTTTGCATGCATATTTTTAATTAATATTTAATATTTTTTTTGGTGCAAAGTTTTAAATATTAAAATGCATAGACTTCAAATTAAAGAAGATATGATTGGAGAAAAAATAGGAGTTTAAAAGTTTTTATAAAAATGATTATCGATTATAGATTACATTTTTGTAATAAATTATTAGAGATAAAGTAGAAGAATTATAGTAAATAATGTTTCAATTCAAAATAAATATATTAAATTAACGTAGTTAGTTAGAGAAAAAATAGGAACCTCAACATGATGGTTGATTTAAAAATACGTATTTTTAAATTAAATAAAATTAGTACAGATAAGTACGGACCGACCTAATGTAAGTTCAGTACGAATCCAACCTAATAATAGACAACCCCTAATAACTTTTATATATTCTTATTATCTTTTTCTTTTTACTAATGATATCATCAAATTTATTTATCGTAATTTAATAATTATTTAATTTTTATTAATAAAAATTTTTAATTTTAATCTATTTTAATAATAATATTTGATTTTTTTGGCACACACGTAGAGTGTGCATAATTACTAGTATATATACACAGAGAGAGAGAGAGAGAGTAACATTTTCGTGCAAATTCCCCACAACTCACCTTATCGGGATCCCATTTTAATCTTACGGATGCAATTCAATGTAATTTTCCCAAAATGCCCTCAAATTTTCTATCTTCAAATTACAAAAGATCATGGTATGACCAATCATGGGAAGCTTCTTAGGAATTAATCAAACATTTTTGGTTGGAAGTTAGTGAGAAAATTCTCATTACAACGGACAAGTACATAATATTTTTTTCTCCAATGTTAATATAAGACAATTATCCAAACTAATTTTCTATATTATCTATCTGTCTATTCTATATATGTGTATGCTGGAGGACTTGCTTTGTTTTGGAACTTAGCTTAATTGGTAATTACGAGTTAATTAACCAAATTAATCATGCAATTATAGCGAGTAAAACAAACTACCGTCTGACTCTTGCATCCGTTTTCACATCTTCTGTTGGTCCATAGTAAGCATTCGGATAATATCCTGCTCCCTAAGTCAAATTAATTCATTTAATTTAATAAAAATCGAGTCTTTAATTATAAGATAAAGTTAACAAGGTCACAATTAATGTTGAATCTATCAGGTTGTATGTACGTGTAACCAACTAAACCGTGACCGGTATTGTATTTAAATTAGCTTAATTAAATTTTAGTGAGGGAATTGTTAAGTAAAACGTTGTATAGGAAATTAAATTTAATCGGTTTAGGAAATGTTTAATACAAGAGACAGTTTTGTAAATTTAATCTAGTTAATATTGGTTAAATAAAATTAAATATTGTTGACTGCATTATATATCATGTTTAATATAAAAAGATAACTCATTTATTTCGACGAGGCTTAATCCCACACGGCAATTGTAAGATTAAAAGTTGGAGGAAAAAAATAAAATAGATATTGAACTACATATGAGAACTATATTATTTGGAATATTCTGTAAATAACCAAATTAGTTAATATATTTTGAAGATTATATTAATTTGTCCAAGCCTGAAACACGTGTTTTGTAAGGAAAATGCCCTCTTGGCACGTTACACATGCCTTAAATAAAGAGAGAGAGAGAGATAAATAAATAAATAAGCAGTACAAAGTCTACTTTTCTGTATCTTTTTCCTTTCGCTTAGAAAATTTTTAAAATAAATTTTTAAAATTTTATTTTGTGTAAAATTTGAATTTCTCCTCTGTAGGTGTCAGAAATTTTGGTTCTGATATGGGAGGTATCCGTTATTGTTTGAGCCATTGTTAAGTCAGTATAATACTAATTTTAGTTGAACAAATCTATAAATTTCACCATCATATATTCACATAATTGCAAACTTTTGGTTCCTCTCAATTAAGAGTTAAGACTAGTGACATGAGAAGTACTATTACTGGTTAGGCAAGATTATGATTGAAGCCCAGTAAAACAGTTCTGGACCTTTATGAAGCCCAAACACGGTTAGGCCCAGGAGGAAGCCACGTCTATACAGAGATGTGACCTGAGATTTCACCATCATATATTCACATAAAACAACTGCTGCCGCAGCTCTCGAACATATGAACGAGATCGAGCAGAACAGCTCGTCAACCAAGAACCACCAAAGATTCCATGAACACCACAAGCCAGACACATTGTCTTGTGATCAGTATTTGCCAAAGATCTTGAATCCGTATACGCAAATCATTACACCAAAATTCTATCGAAATAATATTATACCTTGTATTTGAGTCACAAAATCTAACAACTTAGCGAGCTATTAGAGCAGCTCGCCGATCTATCCATCCAGCTAGTGAAACTGTTGCCAATGCATAGGCTTGCCCTAAAAAAATACGATGCTGAAATTACACTCCGATATTGCCCGTGTTGAGTGCACGATCAACCTTCACTCTTATAAGTTCTACATATCGATTCCTGTGCCCTGGTGAGCAGATAGACCGACGTAAACCCTGTGTGTCGTCATCCTTTTCATCGATTAGCGAACAAAGTCAAAAAAAAAACTCGACCAACTATAGATATCTGTTGCAGTGAGAATCCCGATGCCGAGCCAACCAAATCTAGAGCAAAAATAAGTTGCTCACATGCCGACCCCTTGTAGTTTTTATAGGGGTAACTTGATTCTTATCCAGTCAAAGTGTCATTCGAGTGACCATTTTTCTCTAGTAATTTAAGCATATAACTATCTAACACCAATAATTATAGTTCTATTCAGACTAGCAGTAAGTCTCGTGCACCAGCAACCCTCTGTTGGCTGGTGAACAACTAGGGGCAAGCAAATAACTCAACTAACTATAGATGCCCGTTTAAATAGCTTGCCTTAGTTCGCTTATCACTTGTACCAGCAGTTATATGAGTTAGTCCTTTGCTCGCCATATATACCCTCTCGCCAGCTATTGTGGGCTCCCAATTCCCCTAAATTCGTACCTTTCTCAAGATAAGAACATTGTACGAGAGCGTGATCAGGCATTGCAGAAGATCTTCGAGCTGAGGGCTCTACTAGAGACGCGTTCTACCGAGAAGAAAAGAGCGAGGAAAATCTCAAAATGTTATCCGAAGTATTCTCTTCTTATCATCAAGATTTAGTCATATATAACGAGCAAGTGCTCATGGTGTTGTCAGCTGACCACGTGATGACCTCGATGAACCTACTCGAGTTCCTAAGCCATACTAAAGGCTTAGAGGATTTTTCAGACCCCATTGTCATGCCTCCGAACACTTATTCGTTGCCTGAGGATCCCATGGTTTCAATTGAGCCCGAGCTCGTTATTTCGGGACCAGCTGCCACGCTTGATTCCAATAAGTAGATAATTTGTCAATTTATCATGTAATGGCTCTATATCTTCGGATAGTTGATTTACGTGTGTTCGACAGACTTTTGGACGATAATCCTTTATTTGTAGCTTATCGTGATATGCTTATCTTTATTATATTTCTTATCGTATTCAAAACTTATTGTTATCATGATTGTTAGCATATCTTTCCTTTCTTCGCCCTCAATCGATTAAATGCATAAACATGCAAGAGGTCATTTTGTTGCCGCGGGTAACACAGCAGCGCGCCCATATACGAACCCCATCAGCTCGCCTTAAGCCGTCATAAGTCGCGCGCACACCCCATATCGAATTTCTCTCAACTTTCCCCCATAAAATTATGGCGCTTGAATTCGAAATTGAAAAAACCTAAATTTCGAAATTCCCCACATATCTAGGACCATGTTTCTCAACATCCGGGTACTTTGCAGTAACCACTCGTTCCTCAATAGGATTTTCAAATGTTCGGTCATGTGAGCATTTATAGATATTGGCTATTCACGTTTTCAAATAGTACGAGGTTCATAATCATTCAACGTATCCGATCAAAGTTGTTTGGTCACCTGTTCGATATAGAACAAGGTTTTAAAGAGTCTTACTTTCATAATAGTTCAATGTATCCGACCAAGATCCCTTGATCACCTGTTCGATCCCGAACAGGGTTTTCAATTCATAATCACTTAACGTATCCGACCAAGAACCCTTGGTCACCTGTCCAATCCCGAACAGGGTTTTCCATATCGATATCCACCAACTGAATTCGCTTCAGGATTTCCTACATAATATCTGTACCTTTGGAATTAGTAATCACCAAAACTAGAACCTAGTGGAAATATATTATTATATAAAGTGTCATTTCTGCTATCTTTATTTGTTTATTTATCGATAAACTCGAGCAGAAATCTTATGATTTGCACACATCCAAACATAATTACAATTTCAAGCAAAAACTCATGTTTTTATTCAAAGTATCTGAAATCGTAAATCATGTAAGATATGATATTAATCGGCAAGATATAAATCAATAAAATACTTATCTTCATGACTTCTATGTTGGTTCAGTGCTTTGCTCGAACTACTTGCTTTTGTGTTTGTTGATCTCCCATCTCAAAACTAGAAATTTTATCCTGCTTTGATTTTAACTTGATGTTCCTAGCATACATCAAATCCACTAAGTTAGAATATCTCCATTCGCTACACTATCTCCACGAGCTCTGGAGCTTTTGTTTCTCCGTTATACATTTCTAATCCAGTGTGAAATCTGTAACTTTGGTCCTTTCAGTGTGGATTTGCATAATCTTCTATTTCATTATTTTCATAGAGATGTGACATCGGATACAAACATCTTAGTGAAGAGTTATCTCGAAGATTAAAATAGAAGCGGAAAACTTATTTTGGTCGTGTGTCTATCAATCTCAGGTCACATCTCTGTATAGTATATAGCTGTATGGAAAATCGTCGAAGGCTGAATCTCGTTGCTATGAGCTCATTGTTTTCACTTGCATCATTTTGTTGCTTCTAATTTCGCTTGTTCCCTTCCTTAGTTTCGCTATTCACTACGCGGAGCAATGAAGTTGGATTGCCATTGTCTTGCTATTTTGCTGCTCCGAACTCAGACAACTCGAGCTCTTCTATTCCGTTGTTCGGAGCGTTAATGCACTACTACTTCAAGCTCATCTGCTTCTTCCTTCGCTAGTTATTTCTTTGAGTTTTGTTGTTCCGCCACTCGGAGCACCGAATTCATTCCTTCGTTGTTTTGCGACTCGAAGCTAATTGTCTCTGCTCAGAGCAGCAAAGTCAGATTTCCATTGCATCACTGTTTCGAGGTCTGTTAAGTCGAGCTCTTATGCTTGTTATTCAGAGCTCTACCTTTCGCTACTTTGAGCTTCTCTGCTTTCTGCTCAGAGCTCCGTTGCTTTGTTTCTTTGCTATTCCGAGCTCCATTACTTTGCTACTCTGAGCTCTTCTGTTCATTTCTAGGAGCTCAACCTTTTTGCTGCTCTGAGCTTCGCTACTTCTAAGAGTTCCATCGGCTTGTAGTCTTCGTGTACTGAGCTCTTTTGTCAACCATTTGAGCTTTTTTCTGCTAAGAGCTTCATTTCTTAGTAGTTTTATTGCTCGGAGCTCTTCTTTTCACTGGATCTCTAGCTTTTGCTTCTCCAAAGCGCTTATGTTCGTTGGTTGGAGTTCGATCTTTTTCTTACGCCGAGCTCCGCTGTGTCGAGCTCCTTTGTTCTGTTCGCTGCTTAGAGCTGTACCTTTTCACAGCTCTAAGCTACTTTGTTTGCTGCTTAGAGCTCGTTCCTTTTTTTGCTTTGAGCTCTGCCATATCGAGCTCCTATGTTCTATTTTGCTATTCAGAGCTATAACGCTTCGATAATTTTGTATTCCGGTATTACGCTAAGTCGAGTCGCCATTACTTCGTTCTCTTGCTGCTCCGAACGATGCAATTTTGATATTATCTGCTTGCAGCAAAATTGGGTGGCCATTTTCTGTTTTGCTACTTTGAGATTTTCTTACTTATTCACTTGTTGATCCGCTTGCTGCTTCGTCGAGTTTTGTCGTTCCTCTGCTCGGAGCAGCAAAATCAATCCTTCGTTGTTTCAATACTTCAAGGTCATTTGTTTTGTTGCTCGATATTTTATCGCTATTTTTGAACTCCATTATTTTCTGCCTTGCTAATCCGAGATCCAACACTTCTTTAGTATCTTTTGTTTGCATCTTCTAGTTTTGTTATTCACTTGTCCGCTACTCTGTGTTTCATGGTGTCATAGCTCTCAAATTCTTTATTTTGCTTTTTTCAGTTCACGAGTTCGCTACTTTGTGTTTCCCGTTCCACATTTCCGTTGTTTTGGATCTTCGTGATTTCATTTGTGCTAAATTCATAATTTTACCGCTTCCTTGTTTCACTGACAATGATACATCATAAAAGTAAATCGTAAATTCTTAATTTCCCAACAGCAAACAATCGAATTGAGAAAAGCTACATCAGATCTAAATCTAGTTTTTGTATCCTTTTATCACATTCAGTTGCATCAATTATGGGGAAAAACGAACTCATGCATCACTTACAAACAAATTCACATTATTAATCGAAGGATCCGAACACATAACACATAAATCATGTATGATATTATATTAATTCGCGAGGTATGAATCAATAAATGACTTATCTTTAATTATGCAAAATTTTCTGTGATTCAACAATCTTCAAGCTTCGTTGCTTTGCCCAAATGAGTTGGTACTATATAAGTTAGAAGTTGATCGATCATCTCGACAATACCTTCACTCTACACACTAATCATGGGAGTCCAGCATTTTCGAAACTAGAAAAGTATCATGTAAATAAAAATTCAATAACAAAAAATATAATTAGAATAAGAATCTTATCTGGCTTATATCAATATGGTGTCCACGGATAGCACAAGTCTTCATGGCATCACGAACATGCGGTTGAGAGAGTTCTGTTTTGAACATTCATTGACTGTATACCTCTAATTCCTATGTTGTTGCTTTCTTTCTGAACTTGTTTGGTATTACTCCTCTTAATGTGGAAGTTCGGTAAAGCTCTAAGGGCGACCACGCGAACAGGATGTAAAACAACGACAACGGAAGAAGCGATGTTAAGGCGATTGAGTTCGGCGAGAAGTTGGCTCCCGGAAAAAAGCAAGGCGACATGGCGAAATCGCAGCGTTCGGTTTCAATCGTTCTCAACCCAATCACAAAGCTGTCGAGGCGATGTGTTACGGTTTTGGACCTGCTGGTATTCCAGAAGTAGCGGAGCTCATCGAGGCTATGATGGTTTCGCCACCATCGAAGGAGGCGAATTCCGATGTACAGCTCGAGGAGTAGTGTAGCACCCCGCACGTGAGGCACCACATCCCCCGCACTAAGGCTCAACACGAGTAACAAAATTGTAAATCTGCACCCGTATCGAACCCTAGCGAACGGGAGACAAACATAAAACCTTCCTAAGCCAGGCGGAGCTAGACCCTGCAATGGTTACCAATCCACAAAATATAATGCAGAAAAGCCAAAACTCAATCAAACCAAATCATAACGGAATTTGGGCTCTTCAGGCCTCTTTTAAAACATAACAATACCCCGTAAGAGCAATTCATTAACCATTTCATAATTATTCAAATTCATGATACCGTAGAATCGATACAGACATAAATTCAATACATGAGTGAGTGCAAAGACTCTCCTAACCTAACTCGACCAACTTAAAACTCCAACACCTCCGCCTAGCCCGAAACTCCAAAGATCAAACCTGCACACTAAAAGAGTGGGGAGGGAGAGGGGTCAGTCTCTAGAAGACTGAGTGAGCAGGAGCGATACATATATATAGAAAACATGCACATGCAAGTCATAAATTCCGAGCAAGGTTTTATTTGGAATTAGTTCCCACTAAGGGTAAGAAAATAGATAAACAATGCTCGAACTTTACGACTAAGTCATATTAAATTCATTACTCTCATAAATCATACATAAATATAAGGCTCGGCGAGTGAGCGTGCACAACCTCCATCCATACTCCGACCGTGTACGACAAATATTAATAATATATTTATTAGGCGACCATGCATTATATCATAATACACACAGACCATAAATCATATTATAACCATATTCGTTTGGGCAATCCGGATCCCGGCATTCCCGCACGGTGCCTAATCATATCATAACATATTCATAAACATAATCATATTATAACCAACCTTCTTCCTCCGGGTTGGTGGTGGGTTTGCAAGACCCGACCACCTCCGTCACTGGCCAAAAGGGGTTACATGACTCCCCAGATGGCACTCAGTCTCCCTTTCCCCGCCAATCTCCTGACGAGGTCCGGTACCGCTGTTCGGTAGTGGGACTAGTATATGGGATCCCCGTCAGCCCTTGCCTCCTCGGTTAGCCACATATACTAAGTCCCGGGGCCCGTGAACATATCAACCATACAATCTCGCCAAAACATATCAATATATACATATGATATATACCATAAGAATTCATACCTTACCGTATAACTCGGCATATGCTATATACGTACCTCTCCGTGTCATCCTAATCCATAGCTAGCATGAAGGCACACGGTTTGGAGCATAGCCTCATTACAAAACCATTTTTAAGCTTATATATGCTCATACGTATAACTCAGAAGGATTTACTCGATAACTTCATTTGAAAACCATATATATATATATAATCTTAAGGTTTTTGGCCAAAACTTTACACGTAAGGGTTGTAGGGTTTAATAGGTAGCTAAAACGAAAACCACCCTCACCTGAACCGTGACGAAACAAGGAACGGGTTAATAAGTGCTCGAGCGGTCAAGATCTCTCCACCCTGGAGATAAACTGTACAAAAGACAACATGACGTGTTCGTGAGACTCAAGACTCTAATGAACCATATATGACGCACGGCAATGAAGTGAATATGACATGAATGCATAAATGATCATGTTATATTATACAAATGTTCATGTGCACGATTAATAAATTTAAAACATATAATCATGCATTCGTTCATATATTTCATAAGTTCATAAATTCATATAAATTTCATAAATTTCATAAATTCATAATATTCATAAATTCATAATTCATATCAATTAATCTAACATTCAATTAATAAGCATAACACATATAATATTCATATTCACATATAGGGATAAAATAAATAAAACGTTCAATCAAAAGTCAGTCGAATAATTACACGAAATAGAAATCAATTAACTTCAATAATTAAATTAAATCAAATAATAATTGAAATATATAATAAATATATATAATATATAATATATATATATAATATACAATATATAATATATATACATATATACACGTACACTTACACACACACACCCATGCATGCACAATATATATATTATACACTAAATACAACCATGCATGCATAATATATATTATACACATATTAAATCACCCATGCATGAAAGTTATATAAGTAATTAATTAAAACATGATTAATTAATATAACATACAATTAGTATAATCATTCATTTAATAATAGTAATTAAACATATATAATTAAACATATATATATATACGAGGCATATATATATATAGGATAATATTAAAATAATTAATATAATATAATAACAATTATTATAGAATTAATTATAAAGCACGTAAAACAATTAATTCGCGCAATTTGAGAAACACATACGTCATGCTATACAGAATAAAAAAAAACGGGGCGTTACAAGTAGCGAGCTGTTTGGTTGCTTCGTTTCCCTCAATCTCCACCATCGATTCTTAAATATTGTTAACTTTAGCTTCGAGAGCATCCGCGACAGAGATGTTGGTTAGCACATCCAACAGAACGTTCTTCCTCCTTTGCGCAAGTTCTGGTACTTCCTTTTCAATGTCTACTATTATATTTTTCCTTCCTTCATAAAGAATTTATACAAGATAATCTAATCGAAAATATAATCGAACAGCATGAATAAGAAAACTTATCTTCCAAATTGTTTTGCCCATCTTTTGTTTGTAAATCTCATATCCTTTTTCCTAAAAGCACATAAATCAACTATTAAACACGAAAACATGAAGCGAGGCTAAGTTGTCTGAGAGCCTTTATCATAATCAACTAATGCTTTGTGTAGCCATCAAAACGCAATAGATACAATTCAAAAAATATCAAATTCTCACAATTTGCAAAATTTAAATACAGGCTATATATTATATAAACAAAGACACGGCAACTAATTTGTAATCAATTGTTCGGATACTTATCTTAATTCCACCATGATGCAGGTTATGGTCCGACCAAATAACCGCGTATACTCCAAGCAGACATGGACATCAATACAAGGCTTTTTGGGTCGGCTGATTTAGACAGAAACACACGCAAGCTTTTTGTATCGCTTCCCTGTTCGTTGGCGACTTAAAAGATAGAGGACCTCGTGGCGGACGTTATCGGATTTGCAAGTCATAACAACCAGTGACTGCTCACAGACATCACACACTCAGGTCGATCCGTGACGAGAAACGAGAACTCTTTTGCGTCGCAGCTGATGCAAAGGAACGCGGTGTCAGTGCCGTAGAACATGGAGGCAGACGCTGATTTGCACGAGTCGCCGACATTGTTTTCGGAGGCAAGCAACAAATCTATGATATCATACTCCAATTGAAAATTTGGATTGAAGCTCGCACGGTGGATCATCAAGACCAAGCCGCTGCAATTTCTAGGTTGCCGACTTCCAGCCATGATAGAAGAAGAACAAATTCGTGAGGAACAAATATCGTTCCCACAGACGGCGCCAATGATGCGTTCTAGCCCAAACCCTTAAAGATTAATCCATCTTTCCTCAAGGATCTTACCGAAGTAAGCCAGGGTTTCAGAGAGACTAATCAAGAGATCAGACCAAAAGCTTGGATCGTCATATCTCAAGGGTCGTTTATATAGAATATCGGACTTAAAGTTTTAATCATTCACATTACCTTCTCTTCTATTCGATTTGTTATGATCTTACCAGATTCTTCCGTATCTTATTTAGTTGTTACTTGCCCGGCACTCCTCTAGATATCCTTCTGCTCCACGGTCTTCTATCAGCTAGTTATACTTGCGAGCTGATTCGTCTGTTCGTCTGTTCTCTTCTGTTCGTCTTATACTTGCGAGCTGATTCGTCTGTTCGTCTGTTCTTAGCGAACTCTTCTATTCGTGTTGTGCTATTGACTTGGGCTTTGGTGTTATCCGAATGCAGCTCGTCATTCCCCAACTCGCAATTCGTAAGATTCCAAGGAGCGAACTCACACCGCGAGCTCCCCCACACAGCTCGTAGTAAGTTAGTTCTCTCAGTTTAACTCTCATAAGGCTGGCCATATGTCCTAGGTGGGTAGGGCCCCATCAGTTTGAGCCATTGTTAAGTCAGTATAATACTAATTTTAGTTGAACAAATCTATAAATTTCACCATCATATATTCACATAAAACATCTGAATTGCAAACTTTTGGTTCCTCTCAATTAAGAGTTAAGACTAGTGACATGAAAAGTACCTATTACTGGTTAGGCAAGATTATGATTGAAGCCCAGTAAAACAGTTCTGGACCTTTATGAAGCCCAAACACGGTTAGGCCCAGGAGGAAGCCACGTGGAACCCTAAGAAACATCAAGTACCGTTCACTAGTCCAAACATTTGAGAAAAGGTAATTGTTCCAAGTTTTTTATTCTAATTTACTTGTCTTACGATTCATTCTAGTTCGGTGACTTGATTTGAGTATCGGAGAATCAACTCCAGTTATAAGATGGGGAAAACTCCGACTAAAAGATCCCGTCTTACGGTTCAGACATCGAAATATGAGACAAAAAGATACCATTTTTGTGTTGTATGATCAAGTTTGCATCTCTATCCAAAGTGTATTTAAAATAGGGAAATATCACCATTGTTAGAAGAGTTGAAAAAGATAATTGAGGGTATTGAATATGAAGAGAAAAGTAGAATGGGATATATTAGTTAGTAATGAGAAGAGTTGGAAAAGATAATTGAGGGTATTGAATATGAAGAGAAAAGTAGAATGCGATATATTAGTTAGGAATGACTAATGAGAGATTACAAATATATAGACTAAGACTAAACCCTAGGTTAGGCCCAAGCCCACAGTAGTGTAACCCTAATAAGTAATAACTAATTCTCACACTCCCCCTCAAGCTGGAGCACAGCTTGCAGCAGAAACAAAGGAAAAGGAAATCGAAATAAAGTACTAAAGCTCCTAGCAAATTACAAAAGAAATTAAAACTCCTAACAAATTAAAATGTTTTAAGATCTAAAACTATTTCATCCTCCCTGAGAAACCTTTAAGTTTGAAATCATCCTCCTCCTCAAGCTGAGAAATCTTGAAGCTTGAAAACTTAAATCTGGAGATGTAGTAGTAGATGCGCACGAGAACATAAGTAGGAGATGCGCACGAGGACGCAAGTTGAGGAGAGTCGATGCACGAGGACGGCGTAGGCATGCAGTTCCTGCAGCAGCGCGTAGGCAGTCAGTTAGGCAGGAAGCACGCTAGGCAGCAATGACGGAGCCAGGTGGAGGGTCGCCCCCCCTAAATTTTGAAAATTTTTAATTTTTATATGTGTAATTTTAATATATTTATATTTTTATCCATTAATTTTTTTGATATTCTAAGTTTTATTTTGTCCCTTTATTTTTGATACTTTGAATTTTCGCCCCCCGTGACATTAAATCTTGGCTCCGTCCCTGCAAGGCAGGAAGCACGCAGCAGCGCGTAGGCAGTCAGTTAGGCAGGAAGCTGCTGCACAGGAAGTCAGGAAACACGTAGCAGCACGCAAGCAGTTAAGTAGGGCAGGAGGTGGGGCGCTCGATACCAAGTTAGAAGAATTGGAAGAGATAATTGAGGGTATTGAATATGAAGAAAAAAGTAAAATGCGATATATTACTTAGAAACGAGAGAGTACAAATATATAGATTAAGACTAAACCCTAGGTTAGGCCCAAGCCCACAGTAATGTAACCCTAATAACTAATTTTCACAGGCATTAAAAAAATTTATAAAATAAGTAAAGTGGTTCGATCTGAGGCAAATGATCAGTTCCCATTTGGCAATCATTATCAGTGGTTAAGTTCCCAAACCTCTGAATAATCGATACCCTTGTGTGGGTTACACAAAATTTTAATTACAGGATTTGTCTAATTTCAATACAAACAACAATAGTTCCTACGCATGTGTGATAATCAAATGGTATAACTTGTAATATTCGGATTCCTGGAATACAATCACAATTAGACATGAGAATTTTATACCTAAATGATCTGAACTAACTCACTCGGACTTAAATATTACATCAAAATAATTCGATTCAATTCAAACTCAAATAAACAAAAAAATAAAATTACTTGACGAATGAGAAAAATATAGTACACCGATAATTAAAAGGATATTACACTACATACCCAAAGTTCCTCATAATGCCTTCACAACTCCATAACTAAAATCTCATCAAGTAAGCCAATCCTCCACACCAGATCACCAAACTTGCCGAAGCGTATTTATGTGCAAATCAAATACCAAAGCTCAAAAGGAAAAAAAAAAGTGACCAAAACAAAGCAACAACTAATCAAAAATCAAGAATTCTCCAAGTCAGCCGCCATAATCCTCATCGTCCTCGGGCTCCCACCACCACCGCCACCGCCGTTCCTCCTCCAAAACGCTCTCCTCCACCAAACCTCGAACCCTCTCTGTATGTTAGGGCAATCGTCACCCGAATTCAGAAACCGGTCAAACCACTTCAGCAAAATCTCCTGCTGCCACTCCATAGGCAAGGTCAAGATAGTATTGCTGAGGCCTTCTTCAATCAAATGCCGGTCGAGGCCCTTTGAGGCCCGTCTCATCCATCCAAAATCCTCATAAAACGGCCCCAACCATGTCTGCATAAGCATGCACCTAGCTTCTTTAGAGGCCAGAAGCTGGCCCTTTCCAATCCCGACGAATAGGCGAGCTGTCACTCTACTAACCTCATACCTGTGGACAGCCGGCACTCTGGAATGGGCCTCGGATAACTCGGACTCGGACGCCCATGTTTTCAAAAAATCCTCTGCTATTTGTCTGTCGATCAAAATATCCAACAGCCAATGCAGGTTATCTGCTTGTCGGGCTATTTGAGCCACTTCTTGAGATTCCCCTCGCGCCACCAGTAAAAAATGGGTGCGCAGAAGATGCATGCACCCATCGCATGCAGAGTACAACGACTCCTTGCTAAGGTCGTTTTGTGAAGAGTTTTCCCTCAACATTTTGGCGACTAGAGTCTTCATGTCTCGGCGGGCTTTTTCATCTTTTCCTTCAAGAACCACTTGCAGTAGTTTGAGAAGTACTTGTTCATTGTCACTTCTGTCCTCAGCTCCGGATTGGACATCGAGGGAAACTCTTTTTAATACTTCTCCAGCTCCAACTCCTTCAAGCCTGAGCTCTGATAAGAGTGAAGCTACTTTCTCTTCCTCATCTTCAGCCCATGGAGCGGCTTCTAGATACTCCAGGCAAGATAATACTCCTGCATCAAATCCAATGGCAGCCGAGACCTATAATAGGAGGTGTATGCCACAAAATGAAAGAATTTGGTTATGACACTTCAGTTTTTCCAATCACGGAACTAATAGCAAAATGTGGTTACATTACATAAGCACCATATTAGCTAATTCGATAATCAACTAACTTATATTGAATAAGTGAGTCCATCAGTACATGTAAATTCTTCAATTCCCACTAATTACCCAATCTTTTCAAGATTTCCCACCATTGAAGTTGTTTACATCAAATCTCATATTTTCCAATTCTTAAGTGTGTGGTTACTCTGTTTCTACTCTGCCTACCTGATTCCTTCATCATCTACAATATGCAGTTCTGCTTTTCTTTCTCCCTCTAAATTTACCATATACCGATGCAGCAACGCTAGATACATCTTAACAAATTGAGCATATACAAGTTCTCCAATATAGAAAAAAGATGCATATGAATATTACAGCAGTACCTTAAGAATCCCGAGCACCTGAGGAACATCCTCCTTCATAAGCTTTTTCCTCAAATCCTTACAATACATCAACCTCAGAGTTTCAATATAGACCTCAATATCATCACAATCAGCAATCTCCACAATGTACGGCCCCGGATTCCGCTGCTGCCTAACCCACTTCTCATTCAGCTTCAAAGCAAAAAATCTGCTGTGGGCCACAAGGATCTGCCTATGAACACTAATGGAAACGTTAATCCCATCCTTGGAACTCAGAGTAAGCTTCACATCCCCCGAAACGGCGTCGTTAAACTGGTTCCCGGGGCTCCTCGACGCAAGAAGATCCATCAAACGCTGCTGCATCAACGCCTGCTTGTCCAGGGGAGGTGGGTTTGCAGCAAGCTTGGAGATTTGGGGGGTTTGAGCTGAAACGACACCGTTTTGAACTAGGGTTGGAGCTCTAGGGTGGCAATCAGGCTCATTGGCCATCATTTCGAAAAGGGTCGGACTTGATCGGGTTTTATCACCTAATGGTGGCGGCGACATTGGGTTGAGGAGACCTGCGGTGAGTGCGGAATTGAATTTGCTAAAAGATGATTGGAAATTATCTTGGCCGACGACGGCGGCACTGGTGTTGTAGGTGTCCATAGTGGAGGCGGAGTGATGGATCTTGAGATCTGCAGGGGAGGAAGGCGGCAGAGAGGAGGTTACCGGTGAAGACACCGTGGCGACAGTAGGCGGCGGTTTAGAGGAGGAGCAGCACCACGAATTGTCCGGAGAGACTACAACTGTAGTGTCAAGATTCCGGCTTTGGTAGTGGTTTTGCCCCGTGTATGTACCAGCGGTGGTGGCAGAGGAGAAGGAGGAAGTGGAATCTCCGGCGGCGGCGGTGGGGGCCGCGGTGATGGTAGTCTCACGGCAGCGGCGGCGCTTGGGCTTAATGGGTTGTGTTTGGAACTTGAGATGGGTAGTAGTAGTTGCCATATGATGCGGAAAAAATAATGTCAGTAAGTATGGTGTTATAGTACTCGGGAAGTGTGTGCTGTGTGTGTGTGTGTTTTGTCCCCTAGCTTTAGGACTCCATTGGCATTATCATCATCATCAAATCTTGCAATATGCAGACAGACAACAGCAAATCAACGAAGGCGATGTACACGAGACGGGATTCCAACAACTCGACTACAGATCAAAGAAAAGGGACACCATTGGAGACACATTTACTTCCAGAAAATGAAATATCCTTGCAATTCTTGAATAAAAATTCAATCTTTTTCAAATGTTGTGGGACTGACAGTTGCACTATATTATTAACCAAATTCTTGAATTACAACACAATTCTTTTTGTTTAGGAAGTGGGTTTTGTCTGAGATTGTTTTTGAGCTTTTGTATTATATGGGGGACGGGGGCCGGCTAGGTGATGGTATTGGACAAGAGTCAAGAACTCAGGGTGGAGAGAAAAAAGGGACAAGAAATCTGAAAGAGCCCCACAGATTTTGGTTTGTTTTGATTATAGTTTAAATGTATTTTTGTTGTTGTGTGATGTTTATGATTACCACTTACCAGTTACCAGGGCTGTGCCTGTGCGGTTTCTGCTTTCTTTGCAGGTAGTAGCTTTTTTGGACTGTATACAAAGATCTGCAGCCAAGGTGAAAATGGTTAGGGATGTTAAACTTTTTGGTTTTATTAGTAATGAGATTTATTTTGGCTTTGAGTTTGGTCCCAAAATTAATATGTGAAAAGTTATCTTACACAAAACAACTGTATTTTAGTACTTTTGGATTTAAAGATAAACACAGCTACTCCCCTGCCCACATCATTTAAAGGCCCAAAGTATTAAATTACGGGACCTATCATATTTCTATTTTTTTTTTTTAGCACAAACTTTTAGGTTGAGCTGCCAAGGAAGGGCATGTATTCGGATTCAACGAACACTTATAAAAAATTTACGTTGTACTTCACTCAATGGAAATAAGAGAGGGTTGAACATACAACCTTATTAGAATCAAACCTTCACTTGGTCAACCCTATGGGATTAAGGGGACCTATCCTATCTTTTTTATCTCTCAAAGTTTTTCCGTACCCAATTGAATGAAAGACTAATTTTCTAAGGTAGACCTATCATATTTTAGATACAAGGATTTTTTTTTTTTTTTTTGTTACTAACAGAGGCCTACCAAGCGGGTAATGTAGGATAAATCCCCAATTGGGTATCATATTTTTACTTTTACTCCCCACGTATAGTGCAAATATGATATAATGCAATATTTATATCCTATTATATTGTATAATTTTTCTTAACTCTCAAAATATGTTTATAAATTTCACATAATGTAATACTAAAATGTTCTAATGCAGTATTTATATCCTATTATTTAGTATAAATTTACAAGAAATTAAATAAAAATATCCAAACTGATGGGGAGTTATTCGCGACTGCCCCCTACCAAGAGCCTAAACTTAGGATTAAGTTGGACAATTTTAGTTATTTATCCAACATAGCATGGGACTACCTAAAAAGCTAAAATCAAACCTTATTCAATATTTCTTTTTCTTAGAATTAATCATTTCAGGCAAAAAAGACGAAAATTAAAAGTTTCAAAAATGGAGGAGACAAAATGATAAATATTTCAAAATAAATTACTACGATATATACATATTGATAATTGAGATGGAGTAGCTAGGAGGAAAGCCTGAAAGTGAAAGGCATGCCTCTGAATGTCTCTGTGTTTGAATTTTGAATAATTACAAACTTGTAATAATTGGGTTTCAGAACTTTATTTATTATGGGCTGCCCAACCTTATCTTTGTTTCTCATGCGTGGGGATATTTAGGATTTAGGAACATATGTCACAAAATATATTTATTTGTAATTGTCATGACCACATTCATATTATATATTATATATACTAGTAAATGCCGCACACTCGTTGCTTATACAAATAAAAATAATACTATTATTAAATATATTAAAATTAATTTGTATATTGATATATATTCTATAATCAATTTTAATATAATTATTAAATTATGATAAATAAAAAATATAAAATATAAGGAGAAAAAAAATAAAAATTATACATTAAAGAAAAAAAAAAGAATTCAAGTAAAGTGAGAGAAAAGTGAAATAATGAAGATGGTGTTAGAACCGTAAATAAATAAATAAATAATAAATAAGAAAATAATTTAAGAGTCCAATGAATGGGGAAGAGATTAAGCAAAAAAAACTGTTGAAATACGTGAGTATAATTTGTGTCTGAAAAATAAAGAAAAAAATAGTCCATGGATTCAGGGATAATACGTTAATAAATAAAAAAAAGGAAAAAAATTAAAAAGTCAGGGACAGAAAAGGAAAGAGTTCAAGACACCACATTTGCCCTGACGCTTATAGATGTACTAGCAACCGGGGCACACTCGTTGCGTGTGCAAAATAAAAATAATGTTTATTCGACATGAAATGTAAATTGTACCTTATTATTCGACATGAAATGTAAATTGTACCTTATTATTCGACATGAAATGTAAATTGTACCTTATTGTTAGCGCAACATTTAATAAATAATAGTTTGGAGTGATTTAAAAATAATTTTTAAATATATTAAAATAAAATACATTTATATAAATTTTTTAATCAGAAAGTCACCAATACATAAAGAAAAAGTAATTTGAAAGATTAAAAAAACCTAGTCCGTAAACAAACGCAAACTATAATATACTAATGTACTTCATATAAAAAGTACAATAATGTACTACTAAACTTCATAAAAAAAAATTTGCAATGCAAAGTTAATATATACAAATCGGTCTGATCATATTGTTATACTATTATTATTTGTTACTAACTTCAACCATAGTCCTGCATTTTAAGATTAAAAGATTATATTAGTAGTCAAACCGTTGAGATAAAGAAAGTTTGTATAAATAGATAAACCTTAATATTTAACGAGCACTAATAATAAAATAATGTACTTACTTTGTAATAGTCCTGCAAGCACACTTATATTCCTTGATATTCATGCACCACTTTCGATAACGATACTTGAAATACTACAATCGAATACATTTAGTTAGAAGATATATGTACATGGTAATACATATAAAAAGCAATAATTAATACATACCACATCAATGTCTTCGTCATTAGCACTTTGTATGCTTTCCCTGCCGAAAAAATTGATTAGGATACATACTATATATAGTTTTCAAGATTATTTTAATAAAAAAATTCAAATTAAATGTGTTCACATACTTTTCTGTTCTTTGTGTACGTAGTACTCGTAAAATTCATCTCCGTAAATCTCTTCCATTTATGCTGACAATGGTCTTCCAACCTGGACTGAGTATTTGCAATTTTAACGGCTACAAAAACACCATTAGAACATAGAATGTCATCCTTACATACTCGTAGATAAGGACTAAACACTTTAATAACATGAAACTCGTAATTATTTATTTACCCTTTGATTAGTGTTCGGTGCACGAGCTTCTTTCCACATATACCAATCTTCCAGTTGTTCATTTAATTCTTTAGTGGTAGCCAAGTCAATAGGAGTATTCATTTGTCTGAAAGGGAAACATCTACCTGTATAAATCAAATTAGATTTATCAGCAATTCTTAATAAGACTTTATATAAGGCAAGTAAGTCACATTTTACTCTAAAAGTAAATTAATTCACAATTTAATTATATAAAAAAATAAAAAAAGTGATACGTAAATAGATTTTTGAAGTATTCATTTAAGATTGCATATAATTATATATCAAACTAAATAATTTTTCGTTTTACAAAATATGGAATCATATATGATAATATAAATTCTCATGTTCTAATGAATTTTATATTGTACCACGTGTTCTTCTATTTTGATAGTTTCTCCTTCGTTGAGCCAAATACGTTTATGTTCATGTCATTACGCGCTTCTCTTCGCTCTATGTTCATGTCATTACGCCGTTGACGCTCGTTTATTCTCCTGATAACTCGTTATTTCACCATCTTTATGATGGAATTAGACCCCGAATTGTGATTGAATCGATATTATCTTGAAAGAATTTGATGTTTTGTTGTTTATATTGTAGAATTGGGGCTTGAAGGTGAACATGGTGTAAACTTGACCATTTTATGGTGAAGTTCTCATAAGGAGACGAATTCTGGCTGCGCTTAGTGATTGCCGTGCTGCTGCATAAGGATTAAGCAATTTTGAGATTTTGCATGCATGGATTCACGCACTAGCTGGGAGTTGCTTTGATTCCATGGAATGGATGGTTGATTTGTTTTAATTACAATTGGCCTGCGTATGTCTTGTTTTAGTTGGGGATTGGGCCGCGTGCATAGAGAATATTGATGAATGATGGAAAACTAATTCAATTTGGTTTGGGGCTGCATTACCTTGGATTTAATTGTGGGTCTTGGAACGTTAATTTGTGTGATGGGCCACACGAAATTATTCTTAAATTAATGATAGAAAGCCCAACTTGGAGAGCAAGCATTATTTGGATTTAGGAGTTCTAATTGCATGAGAATTTGGAGGCAGTCTTTGGCTTATTTATACACGCATGACTACAGCTTTGGAGATATCACGTTACACTGGGGGCAGCAGGCTTCGGACGCTTGGGAGCATATTTCTACCTCACAGACTCTTCTTCTTTATATTTTCTTTTCGCAATTTAGTTTATTTATGTTAAAGAATTCCTTTAGTATTGTTTTTATGAATTTTAGTAGCTAAGTTTTTAATTATCTAGCTAGGGATTAAGATTCGATTTTGGATATTGTGAGACCTAAACGTTTTTATTAATTCATGTTTATTCAGACATTTATCTTATCTCCGTGCTTCAGGTTTATTGTGATTATGCAATTTTGGGATAGTGCACGATCTCTAGGTTGTTTAATTTGCATATAGTCATTCATGATACTTGAAGTGTAGTAGAGTTTGATTGATAAAAGGTGGTAAATTAGTGACGGGGTTTTAGCGATAAAATTCCTCGTTCACTAAGAGATTTGATAATTTAATTTAAATCTTGCGTGTGTCACGACTTGGTTAATTAGGGTTGGTGTTTTTATGGTTCTTAATGCTGCGAATTCATTAAATCCTGTCGAGTGTCTCTAGGGGTTGTGAATTTGTTAGGGAAGATAACTGTCGAGTGTCTCTAGGTTATCCGATTAATTAAGTAAAAACGAGGTTGAGTCGAGTGTCTCTATCAACTATAGCCTATCTGTCTGAATAACTTGAATTTATCCTTGAGTCAATGATCAATATAACAATTCAAATCAAATATCCCTGGCTAGGTAATTTTTCCTCTGATTGATTTAACCCTACGTGATCTTACTTGCTTAGTTTTAGTTAGCTTTTTAATTCTTGTTATTTATTTTAATCGCATACTTAGGTTAGAATAATTCTAAAAAAACCCCTTTTAATTGTTACTTTTCGTGAATTACTTGGAATTGATAGAAATAAATCAACCAGTCTCTGTGGATCGACCCTGTTTGCACTGTACTCTGTGTTTAGTAGTTAAATAGGTATTTTAATTATTTTTGACGGATTCGACACCTGTCATCTCCATTCCTCTCGAACCTCTACAAAAAGTAAATCATGTTTAAAATAAAATGTGGACCACAAAATAAATCAAAGAGTGTTATAAAATATTTTATTTAAAATACTTTAGGGACTAAACTTTGTATTTATGTAAGTAATGTTATTTCTGTTTTGATTACAAATGATAAATTATTAAAAAAAAAAATTTAATATTATTATATTAAAAATATAACTAAAAGAGATAACCACAATGTATAAAATAATATAAAATTTTTAAATTTTAGTTTAAAATAAATATAGATAACTGGACATAATGATTTAGGCTAAAAATGTGCTAGATCTACCCATATTTCCCCTTTCTGCAACATTTTGTGTTTTTCTACGTTGGTAGTTTCTTCTACGCTGTGCCAAGTGAGCATCCCTTTGCTCATTATTCATGTTATGGCATCGGTGATGAGCCATTGTTCTCCATTGCTCTTGAATTTCTACAAATATGAAAGAGGTGGATCAAATACATTGTTTCTTTAAAATATTTTACATAATTCTAAATTGAATATATGATCTAAATTAATAAAGTACTAAAAGGATAGTAGTTTGATATAAAAATAGGACTCAATATTATCTTCAACAGAAAAATAAATCCATATCTCATGTTCATTCTGGCAGAATAATCTACCTTCATATTAGATGCTCAAAAGTTTATATTTGAACTTGGTTCTTTGTATATATTGTATTTCAATGATCTCAAAAGTCATTAAGATGTGAAAGGGTAAAAAGGCAATGGAATTAAAGAATCACAACCAAATATCGACATTCAAATAAAAGTCCTTCATTTTAGTTCAACGTTAAAACTACCTAAAGCAAAAACAATAATAAAAATAAAAGAATATAGAAGAAATAGTTACAAATAATTGCTCGGGTTTCTGCATGAATTATGATTATGTCGCTACTGCATCATCATAATAATTTTCTTTTTATGATTGTATTCTAGCACAAAATTGGACTAAACTCAATGATAAATTTCAGAATGCAACTTATAGATTTATTACGTACCTGTGTTTCTATTTTCTGAAACAATTTGTATCCTCCTTTGATGATAGTTTCTCCGACGTTGAGCTAAGTGAGTCGACCTTTGTTCATCTTTCGTGGCACGCCAACGTTGATTGTCATTTGTTCTCTATTGTTCTCGCCGTTGAGCTATTAAGTCTGAGGATGATGATTCATATAATGTTCTTTCTCCATGTAGAAGTGAATCATCCATCTATGTACCTACGATTAAAATTTTGTAACCAAATATTAAGGGCATAGCCAAATACAAACATTTATGCATAAAAAGTTTTGGTAGCACCAATGGTGAAATAATGGAGGACCAAATAAAACTAAACAGATATTAATATAAGTAGTGTCAACTAATATCACTTGAAACAACTATGAATACAAACTACTTACTTAAACTCAGATAATTAAAGTAAACAAAAAAATATAACAAAAATGAACTAAATGATATAAAATAAATTGAAAATATATAAATTTTGCATAAACTAAACTGGAAAAAAAAAATCATAAATAAAAGTGGTACAAAGATAATCATTTTGGATAATATGATGTCCGATGTCCACATGACAAATTTAATTTGGCTATGATTTATTCACTAATCATTAGGAGCAATGACTATAATATTTTTGTATAAAATCGAGAGAATGATTATGAAATTACTAAAATAGATGAATTCATTGAAATATAGATTGCTGTTGACAATAGGCTGATACGTAGACCAAACTAATCGATATGTAGTTGTTTGAGTCTAGATTTCAGTGGTTACATTTTTATTTGTGTGATTTATCCATGGGTTTTTGGGAAAGGGTTTTGTTAATTTCTTGAAAAAATTTAACCGAGAAATGGTTGATAATTTGTAACATCCCGATTGTTCAGACTTTCAGGTATATTTTTATGTGCGCGATTTAATTAATTAATTACGTGAATACTTGATAGTTATTAATTCTTATGTGGATGTTTGATAATTATTTGATTTAAGAATGAATTCGTTTTGAATGTTTAAACCCTCTATGCTTGAAATTTTGCCCTATTCGTATCCGATTTCAATTCTGTTTCTTGCGAATTTTTGATATGCGTGAATTACTTGAGTTATGAACTTGACTATATGCTCGTTTTATGTTTTGGAATTTATTTGGTTTGTCTTTTGATTTTATTTTGGAGACGGAACCTAAATGAGGCTAAAGAGCATTTAGCGCGCCTTAGGTTCCGGGAAGCACAAATTGAGCTCGGGAATTCGGATTCGAATTCCGTCACCTCCGTTGAACTCGTATCCATGATTCGGGTTCAATAAACATAGCCTCATATTTTTCTAAGCTCATTTAGACCTCCGAAATTTAACCGAAACAAGCCTCGTATGCCATTTTAGACCTTTGCCCACTCTTTTATTCATAACTTTTGATATATTTGACCAAATTAAATAAACCTTGGACCCACATACTCCTAACATACTCCTCTTTCAGCCATAAGCCCCTCATTTCGTTCCAACCTTGGAGAGAAGAGAGAAATAGCTGCTCAAAACCGAGACCAAGAAGGAAGTAAAATTATACTATTCACCTTCCAACCTTTTGAGCTCAAATCCTCATCAAATCCTTCCATTTTCGAAAGGTAATCTTGGAATTTGTTTCTCCATCTTCTCTTCTTTGTTTAGATACCTTATTTGCTCAATTTGGTGGTGATTTGATCAAGATATGAATATTTCTATGAATAGTAAGGGTTTTGCCAAATTTGAAGATATAGCTTGATCTCTTGGAGTTTTGTTGGAGTTTTTGTATCCTAATTGATCTTATGACATTATAATATAAGTGTATGGTCTGATTTTGCATGAGAATCTAGGAATCTTTAGGTTTCAATTTGGGTTTTTGGCATAAACTTGAAGATATGTATATCTCTTACATTCCTTCACTTGAATCTTGATGTTTAGCTTCGATTTTGACATGGATTGAGTGAATATATGACATATTATGATCCTAATATGTTCTATCTTGAGTTTGCACGAATTTGGATGAGTTTTGGAGAGTTTTGGGGCTGAAAAATCGAGTTTTTTTGGCTTCCGACTGAAATCCACGGGGGTGGATTTTCCCTTTGAAAAAAATCCGCCGGGGTGGATTTGAGTCAGAAACTCCTGGAAAATCCATGGGGGTGGATTTTCCCTTTGAAAAAATCCACCGGGGTGGATTTAGGTCAGTGGCTCCTTTTACCCCAAACTTCGATTTTCTTGTTTCGTTTCGCATTCTTTTCGCTTTCTCAACACTAATTTGATCCCCATGCTTCTTCTAACATGTTATATTGTGTGTTAAGATTTATGTTATGAATTTATAGTTCGTTTTACATCCTCGTTTATGATATGTGAGTTCATATGCAATGTGTGACCTTATATGACCTAAACATGAATTCATCTCATTTCATTTGCATCATTTACACGCATGTGCATTTGCCGAGCGTTTATGTGGTACATATTGAGTCTAAGAGTATCCCTTGTTATTTGTTTTGTGTAGTTGACCCTCCCGTTGACGACGAGGTTGTCCCTTAGGCGTCCGGTTCGCTTTCTTTTGTCACCGCTACGTGTTCGGAAGGTGAGGTTTTATTCTTTTAGATATTATGACCTAAAACCCTAAATGTTTTTAAGCCCGCATGCGATTTATGTATACTATATGTTAAATATATGTAGGGTATGTACTTTGAGGACTTGTTCTCTTTGTTATAAGTTTTTGAAAACGATTTGTATAAGTATATAAACTATTTTACATTTGTTTTGAAATCCTTTCGTTAAGTGTGAGTGTGTAAGCGAGCTTTGAACTTTGAAAGAGAAGTTTACGAAAATTATGAATTTTGAATTATGATTTGGGCCCGGAGAGTGGCATGGTATCTCGGGACGGCCGAGGGGTCGCCGGGCTCTTCCATCAACACTTTCCTTTGAGAGTCTCGCCTAACCTTAGGAGGTTGAGGAAGGGCGTTTCTCTTGAGCCGGTGGATTCAACCACCGAAGGTTTCAAGGAAGTAATTAACCTTGTTTCGTGTGAATTTGACCGATAGTTAGGGCCGTCAACCCTTCTATCACCCGAAGAAGGATGGTTTATGAATTTTGCTTTGATTATGTCTTTGTTTGTGGGAGTTGGAGGTATAACTCGTACTCGCCGAGTTGTGTGAATTCGTATGATTTATGAAACAGGAATGGATTCTTAAATACTTAAAATTTGTGATTTTGGCCTATGGCCCTTACTTCTTTTCATTATATATAGTTATTATCACGGGAAATGTTTTAGTTTGCAAAAACCCTCCCCGGTTCATGGATCCTTTTATGATTTTGATTAGGTGCTTTGCTCTATATGTATTATGAGTGTGTGTGTAGCCCCCTCACTAGTCATTAGGACTAACCCTCGTGGTTTTCCTTTCTTTTTCCCATCTTTGAGTTGCAGGTACCGTGGGAGTCGAGCTAGGCGGCAAGTTGTCTTCGAGTCTTACTTGTTTCATAGCTCGAGTCATCTTTATTGCATTCGTAGTGGTTTATGTCTTATGTTTATGAAATTTATTTTCCGAATACTTTGATACTTGAAATGTTTTGGCCCGGGAAGGGCATTGTAAATTTGTAATTGGAAATATTATGCTCTTATGACTATGTGATATGTATATATGTGATCTTGGGGAATTTTGTATGAATTGCTTTTATCGCTTCCGCTATACCATGAACTGTTTTGTGCTCTGACTGAGGGTTAGGCCGCCTAGCTAGAGAGTGAGTTTTGTTTGTCTCCCGTTCGCTATTGTTCGATGCGTGTACGGATTCTCCATTCCACTACACGTGTCGGGCTCTAGTGCGGGGGATGTGGTGCCCTACGCTCGGGGTGCTACATCCTTAGGTGGTATCAGAGCTCTCGGTTGCAAAACCGGAGCTCTAGAGTCGTGTCGGGTCTATCTAGGTCGTTCGGTTTAGGGTTATGTGATTATTTGCATTCATCTTTACAATTATGTGAGTTAATTGTTTAAATTTTAATTAATTACTTCCATGAACATACATTGAACCCCATGCATCAATATTTTCTTGATTTGTGAATTTTCAGGATGTCTCCACGAAGGAGAAATGATAGGGAACAAACCCCGGATCTTAATCAAACCTCCTCCACAAGCACCACCACCTCCTCCATTGAATGCAGAAAATATTGTTCAGGCTCTCTTAAACCAGTTGCAACAGAATCAAAGGAATAATCCTTATGGGGAGGCTCAAGAGGGTCAAGTTACCCCGGCTTTTAGGGAATTTCGGAACAACAACCGTCCGAAGTGGTACGGCGGTGATGATATTAAAGCAGAGGAATGGTTGTCAGAAATTTCGGGGATTTGGGAAATATGCCCTGCACCATCTCATGAGAAGGCAGTTTGCACGGCTCTTTTTGTTCAGGGTCCTGCCTCTAATTGGTTGAAGTCTATGAGAGCTCGGTTAGAAAGAATAGGTGAAGAGTTTAACTGGGAAAGCTTCATAAGAGAATTTCGCCACAAGTATATCCCACCAAGTGCCAGTGAAAGAAGACTCCAGGAATTCACGGAGTTAAAACAAGGGAATCGTTCTGTTGAAGATTATATTTTGGAATTTGAAAGACTCGCCCCATATGCCCCTCACATCACTAACGATGATACTCAGAAAGCCCGGAATTTTATTCATGGGCTGAGGTATGACGTTCAGAATGCTCTAAAGGCCGCTACTGTGGACACTTGGGAGAAGGCTACAAGGAAGGCACTGAAAGTAGAAGCTCATAATTTGAGGATGAAACCTCCGGCTTACTCTTCGGGGCAAGGTTCGAGCACCGGATCAAATTTGGGTAAGAGGCCTATCTCTCAACGTGGGCCTCCGGTCTTCAAGCCCAAAGGTTCTAATCTTTTTAATAAGAAGCCCCGACCCCAAGGACATGCTGTGGTACCCGCTCTACCGGCCCCAATTGAGTGTTCTTATTGCGGGGGTCCCAATCATACTGAGGAGACGTGCCGAAAGAAATTGGGAAGGTGCTATGGTTGTGGGGAGCCCGGTCACATGATCAACGCTTGTCCTAAGAAGAAGGATCCTCAACCCTTGAATACTAGGCCTCCGAGAGCTCCTATCCAAGCCAGAGCCTATGCACTTGAAGGTGAAGAAGAGGATGCCGAGGTGGATGCAAATGCCGTCGTTGAAGGTACTATTAGCATTCATGGCATTCCATTACATGCATTATTTGATTCGGGAGCAACGCATTCTTTTATTGCTTCCCGGTGTGTTCCTGCACTTTCTTTGCCTGTTGCTTGCTTTGATGATTCCTTTGTTGTGAGTTCCCCACTCGGGGGCAGTTTGGTAGCGGACCGTGTGTTTCGTGGGTGCCCAGTTGTTGTTGAAGATCAAGAGTATCCGGCAGATTTGATTGAGATGCCTATCAAGAGATATGGGGTAATTTTAGGGATGGACTGGTTGTTTCGACACCGAGCCATGATGGATTGCTTCGCTAAGAAGGTGACATTGGGTTCTACGGTATTTGCGGGTCAGAGATTGAAGGGCTGCCCGTTTATATCCTTTATGGAAGCAAGTAAATTGTTCCGGGACGGTGCAACGGGCTACGTGGCCTATCTTTTGAATAAACCGAAAGATCAGGCCAAGCTCGAGGAGACGGAGATCGTGAAGGAGTTCCCCGATGTTTTTCCGGAGAATTTGGGGTCTTTGCCTCCGGATCGGGACGTCGAATTTGTAATAGATCTCTATCCCGGAGCGGAACCTTATGCGAAATCTCCCTACAGGATGGCTCCAGCGGAGTTGAAGGAGCTGAAGGCGCAACTTGATGAGCTCTTAGAGTGTGGTTACATTCGCCCGAGCACTTCTCCGTGGGGTGCTCCTGTCCTGTTTGTAAAGAAGAAAGACGGGACATTGCGGATGTGTATTGACTACCGTGAGCTGAACCGGTTAACGATTAAAAATAAATACCCACTTCCTCACATTGAAGAGTTGTTCGATCTTCTTCAAGGTTCGTGTGTTTATTCTAAGTTGGATTTAAGACAAGGGTACTATCAGTTGCGTATCCGGGAGGAAGACATACCGAAGACGGGTTTCAACACTCGTTATGGGCATTTCGAGTTCGTGGTCATGCCTTTTGGCCTTACTAATGCCCCAGCCGCGTTCATGGATATGATGCACCGAATATTCCGGCCCTACCTTGATAAATTCGTGGTCATCTTTATAGATGATATTCTGGTGTATTCGAGGTCCGTTGAAGATCATGCGCGGCATTTGAGAATGGTATTATCTACACTTCGAGAACATAGATTGTTCGCCAAGTTTAGCAAGTGTGAGTTCTGGATTTAACGGGTTTCATTTTTGGGTCACTTTATCTCAGGGAATGGGGTTGAAGTGGATCCAGCAAAGATAGAAACGGTTATGTTATGGAAACAGCCGAAGAATGCCTCTGAAGTGAGAAGTTTTCTAGGGTTAGCGGGGTATTATAGGCGCTTTGTGAAAGACTTCTCGAAGATTGCTTCCCCGTTGACTCGGTTAACAAAGAAAGAGGTTAAGTTCGAGTGGGACGAGGCGTGTGAGAAGAGTTTTCAAACTCTTAAGGAGAGATTGACTTCTGCACCGGTTTTAACCCTACCCGAGGGTTCTGAAGGTTACTCAGTTTATACCGATGCGTCGAAGGATGGGCTCGGTTGTGTCTTGATGCAAAATGGTAAAGTAGTAGCATACGCCTCGAGGAAGTTAAAAGATCACGAGAAAAATTATCCCACTTATGATTTGGAATTAGCTGCGGTTGTTTTTGCTTTGATGAAATGGCGTCATTATCTTTATGGGGTTACTTTTGAAGTTTTTACCGACCACCAAAGCCTTAAGTATTTGTTTACACAGAAGGATTTAAATGTAAGACAAAGACGTTGGGTTGAGCTACTTGAGGACTATGATTGTAGAATTCAATACCATCCGGGTAAGGCTAATGTAGTTGCGGATGCTTTGAGCAGAAAGGTTAGTATCTCGAGTTTGGGAGCAGGTTCAAGTAAACAGAGTTCGGTATCCTTGGTTTCAGAGGCCCGTTTGGCAAATATATCAGTACAACCGGATTTGAGGCAAGGATTGCTTAAAGCTCAATCTAATGATTTGGAAATTCAAAGATTAGTAGCTAAGGCAAGGATTGATCCAGAGACAAAATTCGGGTTTGATGATTCGGGATTATTCCGGTTTAAGGCTCGGGTGTGTGTTCCAGATGAACTTAAGCAGTTGGTGTTAGATGAGGTGCATAAGTCGGCTTATACGGTACATCCCGGTACTACTAAGATGTATAGAGATTTAAGAAGTTTGTATTGGTGGAACAGCAGATGTGGCCAATTATGTAAGAAGGTGCCAAACATGCCAAGTGGTGAAAGCTGAACATCAGAAACCGGGGGGAACTCTCCAACCACTTCCAATTCCTGAATGGAAGTGGGAGCAAGTGACGATGGACTTCGTGTCCGGCTTGCCAAGGACCAAAGGAGGTTTCGATGGAATTTGAGTCATAATTGATCGGTTTTCGAAGTCGGCTCACTTTCTCAAGGTCCGGATGTCCGATAAAGTGCCTAAGTTGGCCAAGTTGTACCGGAAAGAAATTGTGAGATTACATGGTGCACCTGTCAGTATTGTTTCAGATAGGGATCCACGGTTTACAGCGAGTTTCTGGCAGGAATTACAGAAGTGTATGGGAACGAAACTTCAGTTTAGTACTGCATCTCACCCACAAACGGATGGACAATCCGAGAGGTTAATTAAATATCTTGAGGACATGCTTCGTGCTTGTGCTTTAGACTATCAAGACTCGTGGGATGAGTATTTGGATTTGGTCGAGTTCGCCTATAATAACAGTTTTCAGACTTCGATTGGTATGGCTCCGTATGAGGCATTATATGGAAGGAAATGTCGATCACCTTTATTTTGGGATATTGATGAATGGAGATGGACAAAGGATGGTAAGCTCGACAGAGCTAAGAAACCAAAGGAGATCCAAGATACCATCGAGAAAGTGAAAGTGATTCGACAAAGGCTAAAGGCGGCTCAGGACCGACAGAAAAGTTATGCGGACAAAAGAAGACGACCCTTGGCGTTTGAAGCGGGAGATAAGGTTTTTCTAAAAGCATCTCCTAGAAAAGGGTTTGCTCGGATTGGTAAAGGCGGGAAGCTTAACCCGCGCTACTTAGGCCCCTTTGTAATTCTTGAACGAGTTGGGGAAGTAGCCTACCGACTTGATCTACCACCGAGTTTGACCGGGATACACAATGTTTTCCATGTCTCTCAACTCCGGAAACACTATCCCGATGAGTCTTCTATAATTCCAATCAAAGAGGTGCAACTAGAGCCGGATTTGACAATCAAGAAGTACCCGGTTAAAGTTTTGGACCGGAAGATGCAAGAATTGAGAAACCGGCAAATCCCCTTGGTAAAAGTCTTGTGGCGTGATCAGAAATTCGAAGAAGCCACTTGGGAAACCGAGGAGAAAATGAGACAGTTGTACCCGGAACTTTTCAAGACCTCGCTTCGGACCTGAGGACAGGTCCTTTTGAAGGAGGGAGGTTTGTAACATCCCGATTGTTCAGACTTTCAGGTATATTTTTATGTGCGCGATTTAATTAATTAATTACGTGAATACTTGATAGTTATTAATTCTTATGTGGATGTTTGATAATTATTTGATTTAAGAATGAATTCGTTTTGAATGTTTAAACCCTCTATGCTTGAAATTTTGCCCTATTCGTATCCGATTTCAATTCTGTTTCTTGCGAATTTTTGATATGCGTGAATTACTTGAGTTATGAACTTGACTATATGCTCGTTTTATGTTTTGGAATTTATTTGGTTTGTCTTTTGATTTTATTTTGGAGACGGAACCTAAATGAGGCTAAAGAGCATTTAGCGCGCCTTAGGTTCCGGGAAGCACAAATTGAGCTCGGGAATTCGGATTCGAATTCCGTCACCTCCGTTGAACTCGTATCCATGATTCGGGTTCAATAAACATAGCCTCATATTTTTCTAAGCTCATTTAGACCTCCGAAATTTAATCGAAACAAGCCTCGTATGCCATTTTAGACCTTTGCCCACTCTTTTATTCATAACTTTTGATATATTTGACCAAATTAAATAAACCTTGGACCCACATACTCCTAACATACTCCTCTTTCAGCCATAAGCCCCTCATTTCGTTCCAACCTTGGAGAGAAGAGAGAAATAGCTGCTCAAAACCGAGACCAAGAAGGAAGTAAAATTATACTATTCACCTTCCAACCTTTTGAGCTCAAATCCTCATCAAATCCTTCCATTTTCGAAAGGTAATCTTGGAATTTGTTTCTCCATCTTCTCTTCTTTGTTTAGATACCTTATTTGCTCAATTTGGTGGTGATTTGATCAAGATATGAATATTTCTATGAATAGTAAGGGTTTTGCCAAATTTGAAGATATAGCTTGATCTCTTGGAGTTTTGTTGGAGTTTTTGTATCCTAATTGATCTTATGACATTATAATATAAGTGTATGGTCTGATTTTGCATGAGAATCTAGGAATCTTTAGGTTTCAATTTGGGTTTTTGGCATAAACTTGAAGATATGTATATCTCTTACATTCCTTCACTTGAATCTTGATGTTTAGCTTCGATTTTGACATGGATTGAGTGAATATATGACATATTATGATCCTAATATGTTCTATCTTGAGTTTGCACGAATTTGGATGAGTTTTGGAGAGTTTTGGGGCTGAAAAATCGAGTTTTTTTGGCTTCCGACTCAAATCCACGGGGGTGGATTTTCCCTTTGAAAAAAATCCGCCGGGGTGGATTTGAGTCAGAAACTCCTGGAAAATCCATGGGGGTGGATTTTCCCTTTGAAAAAATCCACCGGGGTGGATTTAGGTCAGTGGCTCCTTTTACCCCAAACTTCGATTTTCTTGTTTCGTTTCGCATTCTTTTCGCTTTCTCAACACTAATTTGATCCCCATGCTTCTTCTAACATGTTATATTGTGTGTTAAGATTTATGTTATGAATTTATAGTTCGTTTTACATCCTCGTTTATGATATGTGAGTTCATATGCAATGTGTGACCTTATATGACCTAAACATGAATTCATCTCATTTCATTTGCATCATTTACACGCATGTGCATTTGTCGAGCGTTTATGTGGTACATATTGAGTCTAAGAGTATCCCTTGTTATTTGTTTTGTGTAGTTGACCCTCCCGTTGACGACGAGGTTGTCCCTTTGGCTTTCGGTTCGCTTTCTTTTGTCACCGATACGTGTTCGGAAGGTGAGGTTTTATTCTTTTAGATATTATGACCTAAAACCCTAAATGTTTTTAAGCCCGCATGCGATTTATGTATACTATATGTTAAATATATGTAGGGTATGTACTTTGAGGACTTGTTCTCTTTGTTATAAGTTTTTGAAAACGATTTGTATAAGTATATAAACTATTTTACATTTGTTTTGAAATCCTTTCGTTAAGTGTGAGTGTGTAAGCGAGCTTTGAACTTTGAAAGAGAAGTTTACGAAAATTATGAATTTTGAATTATGATTTGGGCCCGGAGAGTGGCATGGTATCTCGGGACGGCCGAGGGGTCGCCGGGCTCTTCCATCAACACTTTCCTTTGAGAGTCTCGCCTAACCTTAGGAGGTTGAGGAAGGGCGTTTCTCTTGAGCCGGTGGATTCAACCACCGAAGGTTTCAAGGAAGTAATTAACCTTGTTTCGTGTGAATTTGACCGATAGTTAGGGCCGTCAACCCTTCTATCACCCGAAGAAGGATGGTTTATGAATTTTGCTTTGATTATGTCTTTGTTTGTGGGAGTTGGAGGTATAACTCGTACTCGCCGAGTTGTGTGAATTCGTATGATTTATGAAACGGGAATGGATTCTTAAATACTTAAAATTTGTGATTTTGGCCTATGGCCCTTACTTCTTTTCATTATATATAGTTATTATCACGGGAAATGTTTTAGTTTGCAAAAACCCTCCCCGGTTCATGGATCCTTTTATGATTTTGATTAGGTGCTTTGCTCTATATGTATTATGAGTGTGTGTGTAGCCCCCTCACTAGTCATTAGGACTAACCCTCGTGGTTTTCCTTTCTTTTTCCCATCTTTGAGTTGCAGGTACCGTGGGAGTCGAGCTAGACGGCAAGTTGTCTTCGAGTCTTACTTGTTTCATAGCTCGAGTCATCTTTATTGCATTCGTAGTGGTTTATGTCTTATGTTTATGAAATTTATTTTCCGAATACTTTGATACTTGAAATGTTTTGGCCCGGGAAGGGCATTGTAAATTTGTAATTGGAAATATTATGCTCTTATGACTATGTGATATGTATATATGTGATCTTGGGGAATTTTGTATGAATTGCTTTTATCGCTTCCGCTATACCATGAACTGTTTTGTGCTCTGACTGAGGGTTAGGCCGCCTAGCTAGAGAGTGAGTTTTGTTTGTCTCCCGTTCGCTATTGTTCGATGCGTGTACGGATTCTCCATTCCACTACACGTGTCGGGCTCTAGTGCGGGGGATGTGGTGCCCTACGCTCGGGGTGCTACATAATTTGAGTTTTATCAACAGTAAATTACCATACGTTTTTCGTGCAGAGTCCGGCTTTGAGATGGCTTTGCGAAGTGAGGAGTCAGCAAGTGGACGTTTTTCTTCTTGGAACCGTGCTGCAGATCTCAGCTAATACCACAGAAGGTGCGTGGTTGATTGACTTACAAAGGTAAGTTAATAAAAATCTGTAATAAACATCGACAAAATTCAGGCATGGAAGTAACCCTTAATTATAAAAAAATAATAATAAATAAAAATCTCCCATATTCCTTTTAATGTATTTATGCATGCTATTTGAGTTCGAGAAGAAGGAAATGGAATGACGTAATAACATACCAAAACAGAATTTGGATTGTTCAACCCATTATACTAAACACATTCCCAACACCTTACAATTCTAGAATTGGAGGACGACCCTGGAAGGCAAAAAAAAAAAAAGAACAATGCCGAGGAAGGATATGAAATCATACCAAAGAAAGGATTTGACAGCAGCAAGTTCACCTGGGCTAGCCTATTCCCAGGCCGAGCTTGGGTGGACCCAATCAGAAAACTTCAAAGGATCGCAGGTCGTCACACAGTGCTATGCTACACTCGAATGGTGATTTTGCTAATTTTCTCTATCAATTTTTCCTTCTGTTTATCTGCTTGAAGATTTTTGAGATTATCTGCATCTTTAAAATTACTCATGCAACGGTTTACTATTGGACGTGGAGTTGTGTTTTGATTTTGGGACGGGTTTATTGCGAGGTTGAAAGTGGAGTGGACTCTTTTCTAAATAAATAAAAGGAAAAAGAGTTTATTAATAAATAAAAAGAAAATAAAATTTTTATATACTTTATAGCATAAAATATGAGGGAAGGAATTATATAAAAAAAAAAAGAAAAGGAATTGAAGTGGGTAAGAGAAAAAAAAAAAAGTTAAGAAGATGTTGGGGTGATAAAATAAATAAATTAATTAATAAAAAAAAAAGAATGCAAAAGAAACTATACATAAATAAAAAAATATAAAATATAAGGAGAAAAAGATAAAAACTATACATTAAAGAAAAAAAAAAGAATTAAAGTAGAATGAGAGAAAAGTGAAATAATTAATAAATAAAAAGAGAATAGAGAAAAGAAATAGATTAAACAGTTATAAAGGAATTCAAAGATAATACGTAAATAAATAAAAAGAAAAGAAAAAGTTAAAAAGTCAGGGGCAGAAAATGAAAGAGTCCAAGACACCATATCTGCCCCTCACGCTTAATAATATAGTATAGATACTCATAACATGCTAGCTATTACATTTATTATTAACACAAGTTCTTTTATATTTAATAATTTATAACTATATGTTCAATCTTAATATTCCATGGTTACAAATATTTATTAAATTTTCATACCACTTTAAGCTTTTCATATTTGTTAGATTAGTATTAAGTATAAAAATGATTTTAAATAAGATGCAATTTTATAATTGAAAACTGCACCCCCCAAAAAAAAAATAAATCTATAATTGAAAATGCGGCTCGAGGTCAAGTGGTCAACTCATAAGTAGGTTTCTAAAAATAATTATACATACATATTGCATATAGCCCCAAAACAAACCGATAAAATAAAGGATTAAACTCTTCTTCGCTCAGGATGTTGCCAAGTAAATTAGAGTTTAAGAGAGGTTAATTAAGAGAGATCGGTTCAATTGTTTGGACCATCATATCTGAAGGGACATCTTTATAGAGTCTCATAATTTAGGGTTTTTCTTAGCTCAGTATGCACGTTTTCTTTTCCTATTATAATTTGGGACCCTCTGTTCGATTTGTTAGCCTCTTAACAGATTCTCCTTGTTTAGCTATTGTTTATTGCACAATACTCCTCTAAACTGTCCTCACGACCACCACCACTGTTTAGTTATTGTTTCTTGCATGCGAGCACATCCTGCGAACCAATACGCTCCCTTTGCTCAACATGGGTTTGTCAGCAAAATTTAAAGTGAAGCAATTGGGTCTCATTAAGCAATGAATAAGAGACGGGCTACGGCCCAGGCCCCAGATAATAAATAAAAAGTAACAAAGCTATTTGAGTTAAGACTTATTGGCCCAAAATCGAAATGAATGTCCAATATTGATCAAAACACGCCCTTTCAATTCAGTCTTTCATCCACTATTGTGATTTTGACAGAAATTTAGTCATCGACTTGAGAAGTGCAATATAATAAATTATTATAACTTATTTTAATACATTTAAATTAGAATGAAACTTATAATATTATTCTGTTGGAATAATAAGTTAATATTTTCACATGAGAGTATTTTTACATCTACCCTTTGCGAGATTGAGTAATTACAACTCATTCCATTTTAGATGAAAATAGTATATAATCTATTCTTTTAAGTTTGAAAAATTACAAATGAACCCATTCCGACAGGATTTTATTGATTATATTTCACCACCAATTAGTTTCTCACCGCTACTTGTGGGGGGAAAAAACTCATTATGAATATCAATTTGCAAACAAATCATGTGTTGATCCTTCAAAAAATTTCGAGTATTACCTGTATGTCATTTGAAAATGATGTGCGAGTTGTTGTGAGGAACTAATTAGTTGTGAGATATAATCAATTCAAGAATGATTTTATAAAAAATCCAATCGAAATGGATTCATTTATAATTTGTATAATATTAGGGGGTATGAATTATAATTATTTAATTTAAAGGAAGTATAGAGGTAAACAACCCTTTAATGCTATTTACCAACCTATCTATGGTATAGTTTGTACTATGTACTTTGTACTAGTCAGTCTATGGATAAGAATTCAGGAACCCTTCTACTATCCGTCTAAACCCACATATGAATATTAGTCTTGCGAATTTTACTTTACCTCATTTATATATTTCCTATCGTGTGTATTTTTAAATTTATGATATGCTTGATAAATGTATACAAATACCGGTTTGTGAAGTGAAATTTTGAAATAAATGTTAGGTACAAAATTACAAAGAAAATCCAACATCCCACATGCCTTCCTGACCCACATTTCCTGACTCTTGTCTCTGCTAATATCGTTATCTTTATAATTTCATCCCATATATTATATATATATAATAATATATTCCCGTGGCCCCTTTCACTATTGCACAATTTGTAAAACCCTAGGCCTCTACTTTTCTAGAGTAGCTTATTTAGCTGGTGGTTAATTAATTAATCAGATATTAGTTATAATCAGAGATTAGGCATGAAGTCTAATTAATATGCTGTGGGGAAAGCCTAATATGAAAAGACTAGGCTATATCCCAAAAAGACCCCTTTGCAAGTCCTCTTTAATTATAAAATTATATCATCACCAAAGAGTTCTTGTAGTTAATTAATATCATCCTTTCATAATTTAATAGTGTAGAAAGTTCTTGATTTATGGTGATTATATTACCTTAATAATTGCCACAAAGTGGCTGAAGATAGAATTATTGGCTTGTGTAGTCTCAGCTTTGTGTGTACAGTTTTCCAATTTGTTGATTTAAACTTCAATAATTAGAATGAATTCATTCACTATATAGAAAATTAAAGATCGATCATATTGACGTAGAGGGTTAAATTACACATTTACCACATGATGAATAATCTGTTTTCTTTTTTTATTATTTCATGCTAATTTTGATCAAAATCTAATTGAGTCATACCAGCAAAATACTTATCAGCAATTAGTAAAGATTTTAGACTATAACTTATTAAACTGCAAGTATGATACATATACTGGTCATCTGTTTGATTGGGGTTTGCCGAACTTTTGTATTCTTGGCTACCCTCGAAAAAATACTATATATATTGGTACAAAAGATTAACAACTAACAATTAATAAGTATTTATACGACCGTCATTAAAAAGGAACTCAATATCAACGTTGGACTCGTCAAAAAACACGGTCCGTTGAATCCTATGTCACTTGTAAGAAATAGTATCAGCACACACATTTGCAGTTCTCATTGTGTGAATGATTTTGCTCTCCGACGATATATTTAGTAAAGTCTTAAGGTCTATGAGAATGACATATTGTTGTGTCACATTGGGTCATTAATAATTGGAAGAATATGTGGAGATGGTTGTTATTGTAAGTGTTGAATTATTTTTCTTCCATGTTTCAAGTACAAAGAAGTATTAGGGCGAGGGCCATGGGAAAATGATTTAAAGGTTTATGGAGGGAAAATTAGAACAGGTAACATCAACATATCTCATAAACTGGATTGCATTTCATTGTAAAAGCAAGATTAGATGTGGACAGCCCTTCAACAGAGACTCCAAATCATCAGTCAAAAAGGAGACCACAAATCCACATCAAACAAGATAATGTTTTCTCTTCTTCTTATTCATTATTCTTCCCATGGAGACAGTCCCCATCACTAGCTACAACAAAGTTGCTTTGTGTGTGTGAGAGAGAGCGCTCGCAAATTCATACACTAAATCATATATATACAACCCAAACGCGTGTGTGAGCGCGTGTAATCTTGAACGTATGGCGATTTTGAACTTCTTCGAGTGATCACTTCGATCTGATCAACATATGACGAAAAAACTATTCTCATATATCCATCAAGAATTTCTATCTTTGTTGAATTTGTTTTCTTTTCGTGGCAGAATATAATAATTCTATTGATAGGTTATACAATTATTCGTATAGACTCATAAAATTAGTAATAGTTACAGAATGAGCAAGATTTTCCCATATCTAGCATAGGGAGTATGATTCGGAGTAATGCCCTCTAAATCTAGACAGATTATGTCCTCTTGATCTTGAATACCCCACTTAAATGTGATTAGTACAACTTTTTCTTTGTTAATCCAAGTTGGTGGAAATGAAACTTTTTCACATATATATATGTATCAATTAATTAATGAAAACTAAAGGGGTCACTTGTAATTTTCAAACCAAAAGATTCCAACAGAGAAGAGACAAGGGGTAGTCATGAAATGACAGTGTTGTGGAAATAAAACGTGATTAAGCAAATTAATGATGGTTAGTGGGATCAAATTGTATGTTGCAGGGATTGCTTAGTAAAGAGTGGGACAGAAACAAAAATGTACAGTTTGGTGCACAGTATTTTTACATGTATATGCTTTTGCCTTTTGTATAGCTGTAAGTTGGTATTTAACTGAAATTAATCCAGTTCGATGTCATCAGCATCAACAGCCTTTTTCTTTCATTAATATGCTCATTTTCTTCATCACCTTCTTTCGTCTTAACCTCTCAACATATTCTCCATGTGATGCCTTAGTTTATATATATTGGGAAAATATAAAATTATAAATTATTATATTAGTGAAATAGTTTGAGTACGACAATCAATGAATATCTATTTGAACAGTGGCTTAGACTTAATTCTAAATTACGCTTGACGGGTTCAGAAATTGTACTTGCATCTAATAGATTCATAATCCCTGAACGTGAGAAAATGGTACTAACAGAAACAAATGCGTCCAACAAGCTCATTGGCCTCGAGCATGACAAAATGATATTAGAACTACCAATCAACGATAAGATACGACGCACATTGGGACTTTTGAATTTACAATACAAAGTGCTACATGTACAGACCGTCGCCTCTTGAATCCATAGGAAGAACCATACCTTGGGAGTCTCAAGATAGACAAGATGATAGAGGCGTAGAGCCACCTCTAGAGTTTCAATACATATATTTCGGACACGGAATATGCCTCGCCGCGACGCAAAGGGATCAATCATGGACTATGCCACATTGTCCGAGTATAATCAATTGATATTCTTTTTGATCCAAATCTCTAGATTTAAAAACTGCATTTACATCCAACAAAGCGCGGTCGGTGACTCTACCTCTCTTTCTTTGGGGCGCGGGGTGGGGGTTTCCGCCCCCACTGGCCCCTCGTTCTCCGTCTCTACATGCACTGCCACACATACATCAGCCCAACTTGCTGTTGATGATGGGTTTGATAAACGATGAAAGTACTTTGGTGTGATTAACAAAGTGCCAAATCTGGATTAATGAGAGAAAGACAGGTTCTGACAAGGGGAGTTGGATGGCATTTGGTCCTTAGCATAACACATTAGACATCTTTTAATTTGATACGAGACATAAGATGATCCATGAACCCTATATATAATGTCTGATTCATTTCATTATACACCAACTCAACAAATTAATCACCATATATATTTCTTGAGAAAGGGAAAACCTTGATTAGCCTTAGTTAACTAATAATTCAAGTGGGCTTTGATATTTCTTGATACATATATAGTTGGCTGGAATGTTGTTAAATGTTAATTAATCTGATCATGATGTGATTAATTAATTAACACCACTTATTCCCAGACAAGAATCAGAGACTCATTTAAAATTAGTGAAAGAATCATTAAAGATCCTTTTGGTTAAAGTGACTCTAAATTGACTCAAACAGGACTAGTAAGCTAACGCATGATGACAACCTCTGGATTAATTAAATAAACTCACATGTACATGATATCAAATTTTATTTCATACAGAATTGCACTTTAAACCCTTTCTTTTTTTTCAATTTAACTCTTTTAAATACACATCCGTGGTCAGATGGATTCGAACCCCGCCACTAGAGTTAGATGGACATTAAAATGGTAAAAAAAAAAGAAAGGAAAAGAAAAGATGGAACAAGTGTGGTGGCATTAAAAGTAGGGCACATATATTATATATATATGCATGTAGAGATACAGTGTTAGAGATGTGATTAAGACAAAGGAAGAAACAAGGTCGAATGGAGGGTTGTGAGTGTGATCCCCTCCAAACTGTCATCCTTTTCCACTCTGAATTCTAATATGTATTGTCGGCCCCCTTCAACTAAGCCTCTCATTAACTTCAATTGCATTAGTTGCTAATAAGCTTTAATTAATTACCATCATCATTAATTATTGATTAAAAACAAGCATGATACTATATGCATGTTGTATATGTTAACAAGTATTTTCAATCATAGTCTCCGCCAAAAAACTACTAATAATTAAGTCTAGTCATCATAGGATAAGAAGGTGGCCATTTGTGTTTCTTGTCCTCCCCCCCTCTCTCTCTCCATTCATTTTAAGTATTGATATGTGAATCTCAACAATATAATATAATATATTAAAAGATGGACAAATAATTTAGTGGTAAATATATGTACTTATCAAAAAATAAGTCATAAGAAGATTCATTATCTAATGAAAAAGAAAATTTTCAAAAATACTCTAGATATGATTTTTTATCATATAAATTTTTTAATTATGAAAACCAAAAGACATGTTTTTTTGTTTTTTTTTAACGGATCCTCATTTTAAGGAAATAAGAATCAAGAGATTTCTTAGAAGACACCTACAGAAAATCCTTTTTGAGTGTTTGTCGTACCACTTCGTTGGTGCACTAGGCTGATCCGAGATTCGACTTTTTGGATTTGGAACCTACGCCCGGCCTAGTCTGCAAGGTCTTTGTAGCTCTACGTCCGGTTGTGCATCGTATGTTCGCGATTCGTACAAATGGAATGCATCGCGTACTATAACTTTCCTTTTTTGGGCTGGGCCATTCCATCAAATCTTTGAGAAGGAAGTGGCTTGATTAATCTTATTAGAAGTAGTTAGGAACAAACATTAATCTTTTATAAAAGAAAATATACGCGCACAGACACAGACATATATATATATATATATATATATATATATATATATGAAATTTGATTTTTACAAGAAAGATAGGAGTAGGGAGAAACGCAAATAATTTAATGGCAAATTAAATAAATTGAATGATAAAATTAGGTATAAATAGGGGTAGTATATAGTGCACATGTAGTGTGTATGGTAGTTAAAATAATAGAGAAGATTGATGAAGGGTGGTGGGACAGAGTGTCTTTGGCGTATAAAGACAGAAACAAGATTAGGGAATTGGAAGTAGCCACCAATCTCCGTCGTGAGCCACCCCATGCTCCTTGGCTGGTTGGCCGGTGTTCATCCTTCGCCGACACCATTTTCATTCTCACCTATCAACTTTATTTTATTTTTATTTTTTTAACATATACACACCGTTTAAACCCGGGATCTTACCTTCGATAATGAACCCATTAACTATTTAGATCCAAACCCCGTTGGCACACCTATCAATATCTCCTCCTCCTCCTTCTTCTTCTTCTTAATATATTAAAATTTAATTGGCGAAAAAAGGGTAACATATATATATATATTATTGATGATGAATTGGGGTGTACTTTTCCATTAGACTTGTTGTAGAGGATTTGCCAAGTGGTGTGGGGTTGGAGAAAGGGTATGATTGGTGGAGACAAACAGTCCCACCTTTGATGCCAATACCACATTCCTATTCTCAATCACTTTTCCCCCTTTTCTTGCCTCCATCTACATCATCATTTCCCACTCCCACTCCCACTTGATACTTTTCTTTATTTCCTCTCCTTATTCTCATAATTCACTTTTAATTTTTCTTTTTTTCAAAATTAAACGAGTTTTTAATCTCCTTTATATATATATCGTGATTACTGTTTGTGTTAGTGGAGGACATTTGGGGGGTTTGCCATCTAGCAGGAGCTAATCAATTCGAAATCAAAATGGTGTGGTTAATTAGATACCTCATGTATGATAATTAAGGGATATCCTAGGGTCATTTAGATTCAATTTCATGTTGTACCTACACCAATATATTGATAGGCGTCCATACAGGTACAATTTTAAGTTGTCCATCACGATTGTGTTCTTGGAGGCATATTTTGTATGTAGGTTAGAAAACTAAATTAGAAATTTAACTAATCTCTTTTTTCTTTTCTTTTTTTCGGTTTCACAGAACAAGAATGAGTTGATGGACCATGGAAAAACACTAGGAGTTTGCTTTTGGAAGTGTGGAGAATCCTGATGTTGAAGGGGATGAGAAAAGGCCATAAAATATAAAAGGTGGGAAATGTTTCTTTAAACCATATGATTTCCTTTGGCCACGTACTATACTCTATTTATATGTTATTTCACCCAAGCAATTCATAATTTCATGACCATCTCTTTTAGTATATATATATATATATATGGCAAAAGGTGGCAAATATATTTGTGTATATTTATATTATATATACTCCTACTTTAAGGAATACATGATTATACTCGTGAACAAACATATAGATTAGTTCGGGAGCTCCATGAATAAGAGTCAAAATGATAAGAACAAATCTTATCACATGATAACATATGATAAGTGCAAGATTTAAATTCCAAAAAAACTCCTCGTGTGTAAAGGATGAGCTTAGGGTATACGAAGGACAACTGAAAATAAAGAGATGAAAGCCGGCCCAAGTTAATAGGCATCCATATTAGACCGATATTTCATTATTTCTACTACTCCCTCTTTTTCACAATAACAATGCAAAATGATATAATTTCAAATTGGATGACATTAATGTAAAAAAAGAAGCATGAGTTTATATATATATATATATATATTTCAAAGTCTTTCCTCATTCAATTGAATGAGAGACTACTCTCTCCGTAGATATTGAGGTTCAAACTTGAAATTTTATTTAAATAAATTTAATCTCTTATCCGTTTGAACATTGGTGGATAGAAAGAATATTAATTTTATTTTATTTTTTTGTTTTTTTTTTCCCGGCTGAAAGAGTATTAATTACGTCAACTATAGCTGCCCTTGGAGTCTTGGCCGCTCCTTCTTTGCGATTATAAATCATAGATTTGGGGCAAATACAAAATTAATTAATTAAGTCTACAATTTTAATCTCTAATGCACTGATACTTCTAAAAATATCATTTTACCGTATCGTATTGTGTCGGATACTCGTATCGGACACTTCTCATGTGAAAAATTTATAAAAAAATCCGTATCCCCGTATCCATGTCATATCGTGTCCGTGTCCGTGTCCGTGTCCGTGCAACATAGATTTTAGTAATTAAAAAAATAAAAAATTGATTGCACACGTGCTGATCATCGTTCACACGCCCGAAAAATGGTACGACAATCGTGCGCCTTATACGAACGTGACAGCTGATACTCATACACCCCCCCGCCCGCACTCTCACGTCTTTTCATTTCGTAATTACCAATTCCTACCAAGCCCTTTTTCGTCATTTCAATTTACCCCACCTTCTCTATATAACCCCACCCTCTTCCCTCCCCCGGCTCCTCATAACGCCTCTGCTTTTACACGAGAAAAACACACACACACACACACATTCATTTCATTCTCCTCTCAAGAGCTCTAATTCTGCTTCCGTGGAGTAGAAGATGGGATTTCCAGTTGGATACTCCGATTTGTTTCTCCCCAAATTGCTGGTCTACTTATTGACGTTCCTCGGTTTCATTCGGAAGTTTGTGTACGCTGTGTTCGCTCTCATGGGGTTGGGCGATTTCCTCGAGCCCGAAACGGCGTCGTACGCCTCCAGAGACGAATCCGGGACGGAGCCGCCGCGGTCGGTGTCGGCGGCGCTGATAAGGGAGCTGCTGCCGGTGGTGAAGTTCGCCGATTTGGGGGAGGATATGGAGATGGACCCGCCGGAGAGCTGCGCCGTGTGTTTGTACGAATTCGGCGGCGAGGATGAGATCCGGCGGCTGACCAATTGCAGGCACATATTCCATCGGAGCTGCCTCGACCGTTGGATGGACCACGATCAGAAAACGTGTCCCCTCTGCCGCACGCAGTTCATCCCCGAGGATATGCAGGAGACCTTCAACGAGAGGCTGTGGATGGCGTCGGGGATTTCCGATTTATACGGCGATTACTCGCCGATTGCTGCTGGTTTGTAGTCATTGCTTCTGTAGATTCAGGTTTTTTTTTTTCTTTTTCTCAACCCTTTTTTCTCCGGAGACGGAAGGAAATGGTGATGTTGGGGTTGAAATGTAAATATTACGAGAAACAGAAAAATTGGAGGAGTATGGAGAATTTGGGGAACGAAAAAAATTGGTATAGCATTTTTTTTTTTATTATTTTTGTTTTTTGGAGTTATTGTTGCTAAAGTTGTCAATTTATTACTGAAATGTAAGTTGGTTAAATTATGAAAATAAATAATAGATACAATATTCCAAAAATGTAGGAAATGGAGTTTTGGGACAAAATTGCTGCACTTTAGTGAGACATATAAATTGATGAACAAATAATAGTGAGATTATTGGTAGCAGATATTGTCATGAATTATGGAGATTGTATTCATAATAAAGAAATCACTTGATGTGGCTTATAAGGTACCAAAGAATTTCATCAAATTCTAATTTTCATTTATGCTTTTCTTTATTATATATATATAAATACTTTTTCTTCTCCTATATTGGAATCGAGCGAGTATCATTGATCGAGGGATTAGTATTTCTTTCGAGCTAAAGGCACTCAAATTGAGTGAGAGACTAATATTTCTTTTGAGCTACTAAAGACATTCAAATTGAACGATGGACTAATTATGTTTCGAGGTACTAAAGACGCCATTGAGTACGTAATTTTTTACCATCCATAATGTTCAAACTTGATATATTATTTAAATGAACGCAAACTATAAAATAAGCGATGTGGTAACTATAAATTTTAAACGCCAAACCGCATTATTTTAAGAGGTATTGAGATGTAGAAATGGTACTTAGGACAATTCTGAAAATTAAGATTCATGGTACATGGGTACTGTAAAAGACCCTACTTAATGAAAATCTTGTTTGTGGGAGTAGCGTTTAAGCCGGATCTTGTCTTCCTTCTTCATACACTGTTACTTTTGTACTGTGTATGATTCACAAGACTCCTCATTCATCTTCTTTACAGATGCACATATAATACATGATCAAATTTGCAATTTTAAATTTCCATATTACAAGATTCTCACATTCAACTACCTACTTATATTTGTTTCGTCTAAACTTGGGTATAAATAGCAATTTCTCCGACCATTAAACATTAAAAACACAAAGTGTAGATGAGTAACATCTCAATTAGTACTTAAGATGGGAAGTTTGGAAAGAAACAAGGCATGAGAGTTTGGGAGGCGCAATGAAGGATATTTTTTGAATCATTTATTGTTTTCAATTTTCATAGGTGGTCTGAACTCTGAGAGGTCAAGTACTCTTACTCTCCTTTGCCTGTCCCACTATTAATTAAACTAAACCCGCCCCCTACTACTTTCTATTTAGTGTTTATGTACCACTCCTTTTATGAGGACCTGGTTTCGTTTCGATGCTAACGAGGACGAGCTTCTGCACCTACGGTCGTGAATGAAGATCGTCGCTTTAAGTTTGTTTATCCGTTGACGAGACTAACAGAAATGGTATTTTTAGAAACAACACTACGTTGTCTTGTCTGTCTAAGCGACTAAAAGTTGAGAGTTGCTATAGAACTAGTCAGGATTATCGTGGTAGATGCATTGCATAGAACTTTCTCCTGCTGTCCAAATTAAATTATGGTGTAGTTTTACCTGCAAGTTGAAATTAAAATTTGGTGATTTAATGCTATAAGCATGCCTTTTCACCCCCAATATTTTGAATGAGGATAAATAATTTGTGGGTGTACCAAACAGTCTCCTAATTTTGTCAACAAAAGGCATGAGAGACATTGTATTTGTTTGTGCTTGAGAGTGACACCACCATCTCTACATGCTCAGACTATACATTTGTTCTTTGGCATGATGTAGCAGCTACCTATTCAAACATTCCAACCTTTAGGTTTCAACTACTAATCAAGGGTTAAATGTAATTAATTTTTTAATGAAACAAGTCGAGAAAGGAGGGAGCGGGTCAAATTTTTATAACCCTTTCAATTATATTTTTTTTAATTACCTTTTGTAATTCTTTTGTTAATTTCTCTCGCATAAACTCAACAAAATCGACAACTTCGTCCTCCTAAATGTAAAAGATTGTTTGCTTTTCTTGATTTTATTCTTTTGTACAAAAATTTATTACTAACTAGTTTGTATTAGATATTGATGTCAAGTAGTGACGAACGAGACGCGTATAATTTAAAATCGTTTAAATATTTATGGTACGACGACGGGAATTACGGTATTTGGTGTCCGGTAACTCCCTGATTTTGGGATCTTGGCTCGCAACCGATGTAAAGGGAGTAATAATAGCCCATGACAAGAAATCCAGCTGTAGATTGAACTGAGGAGGAGGGAATTAATTAAATCGATGAAACAATATCGGTTATGTCTAAGTTTAGGTGAGAAATTAGATGTGATGTCTACTTGCGGGAGTGAATTAGCCTCCCCGCAACCATTAGATGCATATATAAATAATACCAACAGCTCATGATGTATTTTTGTTAAATTCTGCAGAACAAGACCACAAGTAATAAAGATCTTTCTGCAACTTATATAATCAAATATTTTCATCTATAATGTACATATACGAACAGACGAGACGAATATGACACGATACGAATATGATAATACGATTTTTTTTTAAACTTTTCATGTAAATAATGTTGATGTGACATAATACAGTAAAATAATATTTTTAAAAAGATACGTATAATCATAAATTCTCATAAAAATTACAAGTTCTATACATGATGTTTAATTACACGGACACATCTTTTATTTTTTAATGTACGAATCTAATGAATTATTTTTTGGGAAGATGTAAGATATGCGCAGTCAACATTGCATATGCAAGAAGATAGCGTCCACGTTCAGTCAACGTAAAGGGACTAATAAATAAATAATTTAAGGCTTAAATGAAAAGCAAAAATAAGATCTAGTAAAAACCCGACTCAATCCAACGCTAGTCAAATTATATGACAAGTATATTAATTTATTATTTAATTGATCGTGTAAAGATGTTTCATATTAATTAATTATCAAACCATATAATACTTGATAAATCACACTCTTTAAAATTTTCAACAACCATACAATAAATATAAAAATATAAACTATTGACATAGGTAAGTTAGTTAACATATCACACTCTTTAATTTTTCTTATATTACACAATAAACGTAAAATACTGACCTTATTATATGAGTTTGATCAAATTAAGTTTAGATTAATATCATCTAGTAAGGGACCCTAAAGGTGATAATAATAACAATTAAAAAAAAAAAAGAAGGAAACAAGAAATTTGGTAGCATTGCGTAATAGCGGAGACTTGATGCTGACCTGAACAGTGTGCAAATTAGAAACTTCTTTTCAGGTTTATTTAATTTAGTAAAATAAGGGATTATTGGAGGCTTGGAGTTTAAGCTGCTATCAAATGCTTTCTTGAATTTTGTTTCTGTAATAAAGTTATCCTTTCATTATCATTCACAGCGTGCACGTTGCTCTGGTTTTCAAGACTCTAGTTCTGGCATTTTCAGCCTAAAAGTATGATTTGCATGTTCAAATTTGGTTGTCTTCATGGAACATTTAACTTGAAAATGTAATCAAATCGAATCCAATCAATCATATAACAATAATTTTATTATATTCGTCGTGTATTAGTTCATATTTTTCTAAAACATACACCAATCTCATTGTATGTGAAAAGCACTGTTGATTTTCAATTTCGAAGGTCATAATCAAAGACCGGTTATGACGGTTGGGTTATAATCGAGCTAAAAACCCTAAATTGGAAAGTTGAGGACAAAGTTAAGACCAATAAATGTACAATTGTACAAAGAAATCTAAACTAACATGAAGCTCAAGAAAAAGCCCCATACATAAGATTTTGAAACTTTCCATGTAAGATATATTTCTATCTTAAACCTTGGCATGAATTCTTGCACAACTGTACTTAACCCTTTATATATCATTTTTTTTAAGGGCCTTGTGGCTTGTACACCATTTTTAAGATAGCAGTTAAAGAAGGTCAGAACAGGCCAATCTGGATTTCATTTTCATGTAAAAAGAGTAAGATTCAACGCGGTGACAAACATATCTGTAATTTCAAAGGTGCAAGAAACTGAAGTCCCACATCGAAAGCATAAATATGACACGGGGTATTCATCCCACAAATTTCAGGTACAAATCTCCAATACGGCAGCAACACTTATAAACTAGCAGCGACACTTATAGACTAGCACCCAAACAAGTGTAGTCCACAATAAACATGCACATTTCAACAAATTCTACCACACCCTCGTCGTGTACTTACAAATCGATGTCCAGAATATAAGCAGCCAAAACTATCCAATGGCACACACTAAAGCAATTTCATGGAGTTTCATCATTTTGGATAGCCGGCTGGTGGGTATCCAGTTGGTGGATAGCTGCCGGGTGGTGGATATCCGGCACCCTGATAACTAGGCTGTGCATAGGCGGGAGGGGGATAGCTCGGTTGCCCATAAGCAGGAGGAGGATATCCAACAGTAGAAGGATATGGCTGATCGAGGCGGGACATTTGCTGGACAGCTGGCACCGCCATTGCCGCTTGTGGCCCAAACTTACCGTCTCTCTTGTCCATCTCAACCTTGTGTTGTGTCTGAAATCAAGATGAGAACACAGCATAATCATTGTACAACAGTTAATTACTATCGGCGTGTATCTCAGACATGGAGTTTATATTGATGAAATTGAGGGATAATTACACTAACATAACATGAGGTTTGGCAAATTAACACAAACTACCCCTGAGGCTTGAGAAAATTACAAAAATTCTCGGTGTCAGAGAATTTACATTACATCTAAATTTATGAATTTGGATGATTTCATCTAAGTATTTATGAATACCTTACTTTATCCATCACACTTACAATCAATATTTGCCTTTAAATTAATGACTACAATAGAATATGTCGGTCTAATAATATGTGAGAAGATTCTGTAATTTCGGAAACCTGAAGGGAAGATTTTTGTAATTGGGCAAAACCTCAGGGTAGTTGGTGTAATTATCCCTAAAATTGATTAGGGTCAATGGTACTTGCTTACCTGCATACAAGCGCAAACCCTGGAAAATCAAGAATAAATAGGTTTAGCTTAATATTCTGAGGGAGAAACAAAGGATATTGTTGACAGAAATTAAGCTGGAGCAAAAGTTTCTTACGTGCAATATACCATGTCAGCTAAGCATGACAGAATTTGAGAAGCTTCTGAGAGTTCATCGCTTCCAACAATCATGGCAACGATGGAGAAAATGCAAGCGATTTGCGAGAGGCAGAACATGAAACCCTACAAACAGGGATTAAGGGTTTTGCTTGAGAAAAATTACTTGCACATTCATGTGGAAACAAAAGAGTGCATGTGTGTTGAGAGAGAGAGGGGGAAGGGAAGGAGCGTACAATAATGCAATTATCGCACTGTGTCGTCTGTATGTTGAATTCATCTTGCAACATAAACCGTGTTGAGGCAACTGAGTTTCCAAAGCATAGGAAAACCTGAAAATGAGTTTATGTTTTGTGCAATGTCAGTAACAGGAGAAACACAGCAGATAAACACACAAAACAAGTTCTTCAGAAATTGTATTATGCATGAAATTACTGGCTTAAGATTTCATAGTAAGGCATGAAGCAGGAATTTTTTGTTCTTATTCTAGGATCAAACCAGAGCATATTATATAACAAGAGCTTACACCTTCAGGACCCATCGTTATTAAAAAAAAAACATAAATTAAGACATTTACTGCACATTCTTCGGCAAAGCAGTATTTATCGAGAACTATGATTCGATTCAGGAGGCAAAATATCACAAAGTTGGTTAATAGTTCTGCAGTCAAGAAGCAATCTAGCATTTTCATAGGAAAAAAATAATCCTTGGTCCTGGTAGCGTATAACAGAAAACAAAGAATAAGTTCTGCATTTTGAAACTTGACTGGGATGTCTTGAGTAGAAGATGATTAGTTTGACAATTTGGTTCTTTTAGATACCAGTTCTCAAGTATGGAACACTATTTTTTCTGCAAAAAAAAATGTGAAGAATCACCTCAAATATGAGAATTTAGAACTTTGTACAGTGCCACAATGGCCTGCCATTTTTTTCAAGGTGGAGATATTGCAGTTACTTTCTTTCACATATAACTAATTATATCCCCATAAAGCCAAGCATGTAGGTACAAAATCAACGCCAGCATATGAAATTAGGAAATTAAGTCCTCAAATTTAAAGAACAAAACAAAATTAGAAAAGAAAAATTACAAAGGTAATCCCAATGTACCTCAGTTGCAAGGCAAACTTCAGGGCAACGACTTTCACCACACCGTCCACTGCAAGGCATATATCCAGCACAGCACGTATACCTGTTGTAGCAACAGCAAGTGTTTTAGATTCAAATAAGTAATTATGGCTGCATACTCCAATCTAACAGAGGACTTTAATTACCTGGACATATCATTGTAAAGAGCTCTCTTCCGCAGCATATACGACACACATGGTCCACTGTAGTTTGGAAAGTCAGAAGAATTACAATTTCATATATAATTTTCAGAAGGGCTAAGTTTCAAAATTGTCAAGTATGTAAAATAATAAAACCATAAAAAGCCTTCCTCAACAATGCATCAATAGTTATTCATTGAGCATATCTCCATAGAATCCACAGGCTTGAAAACATAAAAGTAAATCAACATGCAGGACAGCATCTAATAGTAGCAGATAGTTTCATTCCATAAGAAATTTCACAAACAATTTCACGGAAGATAACCATAGAACCAAATGAATTGCCAAATCCATATTTCTAGAAGTAAGACAAAATCTGACTGTAGTGAAAGACCTTTTCTGCTCTTTACAAGCAAAACCCTATTCATTAAACCATTTCCAGCTCTTTGGCTAAATCTTAAGTGAACTCTCACGCAATTAATTAAAAATTCTAATTAGAGAACTGTTAACTGTTTATTATAGCCAATCAAATCAGATCACTTTTTTCTTTGGCCGAGAACCCCTGAAAACCTCTTAACATGCACTTTCTAGAAAACTGAAATTTTCGAGGGTGGGTTCATATGACATATCAATCAAAGCTTACAACTCTATGAAGTGATCTTGATATTGATTTCCATAAGGATTCAATTACGAGACTGAGGTTATGTCTGCAAAGAAAGTCTTTAGCAAATCTTATAACTGTTTGTTAGGGGTACATGATCAGATATGATGATCACAGGCTTATGGAAACACAGCAATGGAGGTTTTTTCTGTTTAGCTTTTGAGCTGAATCGTGCATATCATATCAAAAACTCACATAAACCAATCAACTAAGCACATATACATGGAACTGATCCAAATTAATCAAGTCAACCATATGCACAGATAAGTCCCAAATTCCAGAAAACAATAATTCTGTCCCGCAAGCCTGACATCTCAGACTTTAGAATGAACGCAGACGAAATCAGATCTAAAAACAAATAAACATTGCACAAAACCCAAACTTCAAAACCCCAGGTGAAGAAGAAGGGCAATGGATCAATCTCCTCCACTTACCACCAGAACGACAAGCAACAATCTGCACAAAATCAAACAAGAAAAACAAAAATTATTGAATGCCCAAATCCCCCCAAAAAAAAAAAAAAAAAACCACACATACATTAACAAAATCAATTTCTACCGTACAACAATACAAATTAAGAAGCTGTGACAGAGATCTAATTTAACACAGAAACTCTTAAGAGACACATACAGGGAGGATCATGTTGAATGGTGCGCATAAGATCGGTGTGCCAGAGGTTGCGATAGTTCTGGCGCAACTTCATCTTGTCCAAGTGCTCCTGCGACATTTCTGCTTCTTCTCTTCACAGACGAACAATCTGCCTGCAATAAACTGAACCCAGATTCGAAACGAAGACCTAAACCAAGAAGACGAATCGTTTATGGAATCCCCCAATTTGGAAAAAAGGGGAATTTATGAAAAGATCAGACTATGAGCCAATCCAAGAAAAATGGCGTTATCCCTGGATAACAGTTGGATTGTATGTGGGGGTCTTTGCGGGGTTTCTACGAAATGCGCCCCAATTACAAGACGACTTTCCTCGTATCTCTCTTCAGTCTTCCCTTCAAATTTCTTGACTTTCTGATAATTTCTAGGTTTTCTAGATTACTACATTCGTAGAAATTTCAAGGCTTAATAAAACTCTAAACCCCTTTAATAATAAAAATTTTAGTTCCAATTTGGGTCGATAATATCGCGGAAAACGTATAATACTTGTTAGTTGGATGATTATGTATATTTAAAAAAGGAAATTAGTTGGGTGGCAAGTGAAAATTATTCTATCGATATAATTAATTAAGTTATTCGATTTGAAATTAATTGTTAAATGATTTTGAAAACTATGATTTAAGTATAACAAATGACAAATCAATCTTGAACACCCATTTCCTTTTCGTAAAATTTAAAGATTGTTTTGAATTCAAATAAACTATCACTTGTATGATGTCCTATATTAATTTAATAAAAAACGGTTAAACAATCTTTTCAATAAAGATACGAATTTTGAGTAATATCTTATTTGATTCGACTTGATTTGGTTACATAATTTTATCAATAATTTATTGGTATATAAGTCTATATCAATGACTATATAAAAATAAATAAATGATTTCAATTTTAACTGAAATTGAATATATATTAATACGATAAAAATCATGATAGAGAGAATGAGACATGTCATATTTTGTGTTTACATCATTAAAAATATACACAACATTTTCAGTATCTTTTTGGTTTAACCTTTTTTGAACATGTCACTCTTAATATTATTTTATTCATTTATTTATTTGTGTTTTTGGAGTACTACATATTGTAACAAATTATTTTGAAACAATGCAAAAGAAATATATCACGAGTCTAGCTCTAGAATTGTCTAGAAGAAGACTTTTTTTTTTTTTTTGACGAGTAGAGAAGAAGACTTTTTAGAAAAATATAATATGTTTAAATTAAAATGTGGAAATTGGATGTATTTATCCGTGGCCTATGGGTTGGTCCATTTCTAGGTTCCAACAAACTCAAGATTTGTGGGCTTTTATCTCTAATTCTCTACCCCTCCGAAGTCCCTATCCATGTTAGTAACTCATGGCAAGTGTAGCGGAACTTAGTGTAACTTAAAAGTTCGGCATTGACGTGGTAAGACGCTACTCAATTGATGTGGTATGATTTCTAATTGACACATATATCTTTGATCATTCCTCGAGCTCATTCCTCCGTCGATCATTCGGTCGATAGGATCACCCTTATTAATTCAAAAGGGGAAGTCATACTATCGACTCATGGCTCAGGTAAAAGCGCCCGACTACGCTCCTCGATCTTCCCTCGACCTTGGCATGCCACGTGATCACTCAGGATTCACAGAGGAAGTGATCGACCAACATTAAATGCACCCCTTTAATGGGCAGCTGTCCGCTTGAGCGTCATCCAGGACAACCAACGTATCATTATGATCAGGGGAATAAATACCCCACATTTACTTCGGTAGGTAAGTATTACAAATATTACATTTAGTACATTTTCATTCAACCTCTCATTCTTAGTCATATATTCAACCATTGACTTGAGCGTTTGAGTGTCAATCCGGATAAAATTCCCTTGAATCCCTAGTTGGCCTTGAGCTAACGTTTATTCCTCATTTTTAGAGATCAACCTAATCGGTGGATTTCTTCATCAACAAATTTTAAGTGGTCGAACATATTGAACATATGAGTTTCTTGATCCAAAATTACGTTCCATCAGACACTGTATTGATTTAATTAGATTTTTTATATTTTAATATTTGAAAATACACCTATTGTTAGTAGGTATAATTTTACGCTAAGTGAATCCAAACCAATGAGATATATAAACAAAATCAGAAAAATAATTTATTATACGTAGACTAAATCATCTTTTTTTTGTTTAATAAAACCGATCAGTGTAACCGTGGACATATGTTGGGAATAGTGCCCTGCAAATTCAATTTGTTGAATTAATTAAACTGAATTTACAGCAAGTTGTGAGTATTTCACGTATTGATAATTAATGATGTGTGGTGGTATTCTTATATGAAATGTGTTTCATAGGAAAAGACTTTGAATATTGAAATCACGTGTCATTAAAAGTTCTAGTCGGTAAGATAAGAATATGTTCTTATCAAGACTATAACCTGGTTATATAAGATGATTAGTCTTTCGTCATAGGGAATGGTGATTCCGATTATAACACGTTGATGATTTTCAATAGGATTGGAAACATCAAACTGGACCACTGAGATTATTCATTTTATACTGCTATCTAAAATGAATAAAATCTTAAGAAGCATTGTACTCTTAATCCTGATAATATTTCGACTTTAGGCATGTAGTGTTAGTCACTGTAACATACTCGAAATGAGGTCTCGGTAACGGTGGCCAAAATACTTTGTACGTTCGGTGACTTCATGAAATGTGCTAAAGAGTTATATTGATCGAGGAATTTGTGGTCTTGCTGGAAGGTAAAAGATATCCCTGAAATAGATTTGCAAAAGTTCGAGTTAAGACTTTGGCCAAAGCACTTCGCGTGATACGTCACCGAAGTTGTATGTTGAATGTGTTTCACATACAGAGAATTTGAACTTAAGGCGAATCAATAAATTTTCAGATTGGAGATGAAAAATAAATGATAGTGACATGGCATAACATTGTGCGGCCACGTGGACCGTTCCGCCAGCTTGGACGGACTCGATAAACGTGTCGCTTGGCACGCCCCAGATCTATCCATCAGATCGTGACAAACCTGCTAACGATCTGAAGAGTGCTTTGACCTCGATCTACGCAGCGCCTCGTCTCGCTCTGCCGTCTACTTCCCTAAGGGAACCCAAACAGAACTGAGGAACCCGGTCGACAACATCGATCTGCAGATCGATTACATACGTCACGGGATACCCGAATACTGTAAAGCACTCCTGTCGGGACACATGTATCCTTCTCATTCCCTGGAACAGGCGTACTATGGCTCATTAATGACCGTCAGTCCCTGCTTTTACCCAAAGGGGAAATAAGGTACAAACGACCCGCCTCAAGCCGGTTCCACCGTCCGACATCCAGATCGACGACTGGCAACGCCATTAATGCGCACCTACAGTACACGCATTACTGCGTTATTTGGCCTTGGCTATAAGCACTCGCCCTTTGAATAGTAGTTGGTAAGCCATTACTCCGCATTTAATTGCATTTATTCTCTCTCTAAAGAGCTCCATTACTGACTTGAGCGTCGGAGTGCCAAACTTGGGTAAAACCCCAAGTCCCCCAAGCTAGTACTTAGCTCACGTGTGTTAGTGCTTTCAGGTCGACAAAGAGCCCACTTAAGCAAATTCTTGACTGATTGACCCGTATCTGACAGCCAGATCGACCATGTCAGATCGACCAGATTTGGGCCAGATCAGTTTGGCACCGTCTGTGGGAAACTTCTTTTCACATCGATCTAGATAAAAGCCCTTTCACCCCCCTTTTTCCCAACAACATGGTTAACACAAGAAACACCCACCGTGACGAGGACATGGAGGAGGTCGCCAAAGGCAGGCATGACTACAACGCGCCGCTTGGCAACACCTCCACTGTCCCCTCGGTCGGCCCTAGCACCAATGTTCCCTAGCCTCCGCTGGAGGTCACTCCCAGGTTCACTGTCACTCAGGCGAACCTGGATAGCTTCCTCGACCAGTGACGGGTCGAGATCGAGCGAGCCCAGACGGAGGGCCGCGAGCCTAGGCGCCCTGAGTTACCAAGGGCTAGCCCAACCACCACTATCCCAAGCCCTGTATTGGGCAACACACTGGGCCCACCGGTCCAGACATACGGAAACCCAGTTTCCTACGTCTTTCAGCCGCTCGACGGGCGTCCTGTTGGAAAAACGAATCAGAAAGCAGCGGAATTTAAAAAATTTTCCCAACAAAAGGACCTTGAACTCGTAATCGTGTAACCAAATTCGTAAAGATAGAAAACTTACTTTTCTTTTATTCTTTCTTGAAGCGTTTCAAGCCACCCAAGAACGCTCTTCTCGCGGCTTGATCCCCTCTCCTTTGGTAAAGCTCGAATCTTCAAACTTCTAACTTGAAGTCTCTAGAGAAAGTCCACCAACTTGATCACAATCTAACTAGTAAGGATGCTAGTTCTCTAGTCAGTGTTTAGGCTTAACCTAGGGTTTAATTTAATCTTGGAGAAAGGAAGGTGTTCAACACATGAACCAAGAATTGTCTATTAGCTCTAAAGGGGAGCATGAGCTCCCCTATATATAGGAAAGGGGAGGGACGGCCGAACCTAGTCCTTATTGGACTAGGATTTGGTTCCTCTCTCTCCTATTACTTGATGATCAAGTATTTTCCAACTTTGACTTTGAATTCTATTTCTAGTCAACTTTTAAGAGAGCTTAAAAATATCCAAACTATTTTTGGATAATTTTATACTTTATTTATTATAAAATAAATAACTTATTTTATCTAATTAATTAATTCATAATTAATTAACTAGATTATTTTCTCCAAAATTAGACTTTCCTTTTAATTCAAAATTAAACCAAAGTCTATTAAATAATTAACCAATTAATTATTTAACATATATATTATCACACGTGTGTGACACGTGTCACAGTGACACGTGTCACTCACGCGAGCCACACGTGTGAATTCACACGTGTGGAACCCTCTTGGTCCGATTAACTCGTTTAATCATTTTCAAGCCTCAACTCATGTAACCAAGTTGTTGTGTGTGACCCTCTAGGTTCTCAATTCAATTAGCAGTGACCCCAATTAATTAATTCACTAATTAATTAATCAGTCCACAGATTAAACGACCATAGTCTAGCAACAGGTGTTTAACCCCTAGCTGAATTGGAATGTTCGGATTCGACAGAACCTTTAAGTCATTGAATCATGTGAGATACAATCCTCCTACTTACTATCTCTCAACCAAGATCTAGGGCAAGGGAATAATCAGAACCCTAATAATCCGGTCTTAAAGCTAAGTGCATTTCATATCCATTTGATCTCAATCCAAGAAACCCTTTTCTTGATGTCTTGATCTACTGCCTTGGCCAAGGACTCCATATGGCATATGAATGACTTACACAATAAGAGATCACCTTGCAAATGCAAGTGTAGGTCCTATCTTGATTCTCATTCACTTTCATGAATCACTTGTGCAGCCCCAGCATAAGCCTTGAATCAGTTGTCTAAGGCGACACCCTTTAAAGCTTATACCTAAGACTACAGAGTTAACTCATAAAGTGACAAGGAACCTCAAGTCTAAGGATCAATTAATCACATCAATGACTCATGAGATATTTCCTAATCTGGAAGTTTCCATTTCCTGAAATAGAAACTTCCTTTCCCATTTAGGAATGTTCTCACACGGGGCACCTCAGTGAACTTACTTATTAAAGTAAGCACCCTCATGTATCACGCACGTATCAACTATACACTTTGCACCTCCATGAAACAAGGTGGTCCTTCTTAAGGGCGTGATCCCACAAGCAAGCCTTAGAGGAGTCAGGTTGACACTCCCACTGTCTGTAGGACTCATCGGCTTGGAGTATTTTACTAATCATGACTTATGTGATATAGGGCTCGTTTCATGAACCATTTCACCTAAATGGTAGAGTCCTAAAGTCATCAGGATTAGGGGAGTTCTCATACATGCACAGCTAAAGTAAACGCATACCAAACAAGAGCATATAAAGAAGTGTTGCCTCAATTCGTTATTTCATTCAAAGATTGTCTGTGATTACAATAAGGAAAAGCACAAAGCGGATATACAATCGGCTTTCTAGGGCACTATTCCTAACAATCTCCCACTTGCCCGTCAAAGCCATTCTAAAGCTACTCTAAGTCCCATCTTCTGAAGATGACCTTGGAAAGCTTCTCGACTAAGGGGTTTAGTAAGTGGATCTGCCACGTTCTCTGCTGATGTGACCCTCTCAATTAGCACATCTCCTCTTTTGATAATATCACGGATTAGGTGATACTTCCTCATAATGTGCTTGGTCCGTTGGTGAGATCTTGGTTCTCTTGCTTGAGCAACCGCCCCAGTGTTGTCACAAAACACAGTAATGGGGTCTTTCATGCTAGGAACAACATTCAACTCTTGAATGAAGTTTCTAATCCAAACACCTTCCTTAGCTGCATCATTTGCAGCTAAGTATTCGGCCTCAGTGGTCGAATCAGCAGTGGTAGTTTGCTTGGAACTCTTCCAACTCACTGCTCCGCCGTTTAGGCAGAAAATGTATCCTGACATTGACTTAAAATCATCTAAGTCAGATGCAAAGCTTGCATCGCAGTATCCTTCGACAGTAAGATCTTTCTGACCTCCGTAAACTAAGAATAAATCTTTAGTACCTTTCAAGTACTTAAGAATATTCTTCACGGCAGCCCAGTGACCATCTCCAGGGTCAGATTGGAAACGACTTGTCACACTAAGTGCATAAGCCACATCCGGTCGAGTACATAACATTGCATACATTATGCTACCTATTGCTGATGCATAAGGTGTATGAGTCATTCTTTCCTTCTCAAGGTTAGTCTTAGGACACATCTTCTTTGAAAGACATGTTCCTACACTCATAGGAAGGTTCTTAACCTTTGCTGACTCCATATTGAATCTCTTCAATACTTTGTCAATGTACATCGACTGTGATAGTCCTATTAACCTTCTAGATCTATCTCTATAGATTTTAATTCCAAGGATATAGGACGCATCACCAAGATCTTTCATCTCGAATTGGTTCGATAACCATAACTTAGTCACTTTCATGTCATCCTTCGAATTCCCAATAAGAAGGATGTCATCAACATAAAGTACTAAGAATTGCACTGAGGTCTCCAATTCCTTTCTATACACACAGGACTCATTCGAAATTTGAATAAAGCCAAACGCTTTGACTGATTCATCAAATCGAATGTTCCAATTCCTAGAAGCCTGTTTCAATCCATAGATTGATCTTTGGAGTTTGCAAACCTTTTGCTCACTCCCACTGAATGTGAAACCTATGGGTTGCTCCATATAAATGTCTTTGTCAATGTCACCATTGAGAAAGGCAGTTTTCACATCCATTTGCCATATCTCATAGTCATAATATGCAGCAATGGCAAGCATGATTCGAATGGACTTTTGCATTGCAACTGGTGAAAAGGTTTCGTCAAAGTCCACTCCGGGTCTTTGAGTGAATCCTTTTGCAACCAGTCTTGCTTTGTAGGCTGCAATGCTTCCATCAACTCCAAGCTTTCTCTTAAAGATCCATTTGCAACCTATGGGTTTGACCCCATCAGGCAAATCTACCAAGGTCCAAACTTGGTTGGAGTTCATGGAATCCATTTCGGATTTCATGGCTTCTATCCACTGTTCAGAGTCAGAATCTGAAAGTGCCTCCTCATATGTCAAAGGATCATTATCCTTTTGAGAGATTTCATGGAAGAATCCAAACCATCTCTCCGGCTGTCTAGGAGTACGTTCAGAACGCCTTAGAGGAGGATTCAAATGTGTATCGAAATTCGTGATTGGTTGCAGTTGATCAGAGTGGGACGTTTCTTCAGTGGGTGGTATGGGGTCACTTTGTACTTCTTCTAATTCTATGATCTTGCCTTTCTTTTCTTTAAGGAACGGTTCCTCAAGAAAAGTGGCATTTCTGGAAACAAACACCTTTTGTTCAGATTGATCATAGAAGTAGTATCCTATGGATTCCTTAGGATAACCTACAAAGTAGCATAAGTTAGAACGAGATTCTAACTTATCTCCCACTGTCCTCTTCACGTAAGCAGGACAACCCCAAATTCTCAAGTAAGAATAACTAGGGATTTTACCATGCCACATTTCATAGGGCGTTTTAGGGACTGACTTAGAGGGAACAAGATTCAAAATCTTTGCTGCACTTTCTAGGGCATAACCCCAGAAAGAAGGTGGTAAGTCAGTGAAACTCATCATGGAACGAACCATATCAAGTAGGGTTCGATTCCTTCTCTCAGAAACTCCATTAAGCTGAGGAGTTCCCGGAGGAGTCCACTGAGAGATAATCCCATTATCCTTGAGATGATTAAGGAATTCTTCACTAAGATATTCGCCTCCTCGATCAGATCGAAGTGCTTTGATCTTGTGACCAGTTTGGTTCTCAACCACCTTTTGAAATTCTATGAATTTCTCAAAAGCTTCAGATTTATACTTCATTAAGTATACATAACCATACCGACTAAAGTCATCAGTAAAGGTTATGAAGTACTGATGATTGTTTCTTGTGCTTACAATAAGCGGTCCACAAACATCAGTATGGATCAAATCCAAAACCTCAGTAGCACGTTCCACAGTTCCCTTAAAAAGGGACTTTGGACATTTTTCCTTTGAGACAGGATTCGCAAGAAGTTAACTCTTTGAGATCATTTTCAGAGAATGATCCTAAAGTGTTTATCTTGCTAATTCTGTTCTTGGAAATGTGTCCTAATCTAGCGTGCCATAAGGGAGCTGAAACTTTGTCATCTCTCTTACGCTTTGTTTCTCGTTGTATATTCATAATATTGATATTCTGAGTTAGATAAAGCCCATTACTTAGAGTACCGATATGAACGGAAGAGTTGTTCCGTTTAATAAAATATTTACCATTCTTAATATAAGTTTCATAACCTTCACAATCTAATATTGGAACTGAAATTATATTACGAATAATGCTCGGTACATAAAGGACTTTATTTAATACTAACTCAAAACTACCTAAATCTAATCTAATTGTGCCTAAAGCTCGAGCTTCAACGTTTGAGCCATCGCCGATCTTCAAGACACATTCTCCTTCTTTTAATTGTTGAACATCACTTAGCATCTGTACATTATTACAGATATGAGTTCCACAACCGGTATCAAGTACCCAAGAACTAGAATTAATAGAAAGATTTACTTCAACGAGAAAGATACCTTTCTTTAGAGTAGCCTTGTACTCTGGGCAGTTTCTCCTCCAATGTCCCGCTTTGCCACAATGGAAGCAAACATCCTCTTTCTGATCACGCTTCTTCTTTTGGGCCTTCCCCTTCGAAATGCCACCACCGGGCCTAAGGGGTTTCTTCTTCTTCTTTTGGGCTTTCTTGCCCTTACCTTTAGAAGGCCCAGAAGAGGAAGATGGAGCATTCACCATCAAAACCTTATTGTCCTTCTTGATCGTGCTTTCAGCAGTCACAAGCTGACTAATCAGCTCAGCTACAGTAGCACCAGCATGATTCATGTTGAAATTAAGGACAAATGGGTTGAATGATGGTGGGAGCGAAGCTAGCAACAAATCCACTGAAAGCTCATCTTTCAGCGGCATGTCCATGGAGGCAAGTTTCTCAGTAAGGGCAAGAAACTTGAGTCCATATTCATGGACACTTGAACCTTCCCTCATTCTCAAGTGGAATAATTCCTTTGAAGTGTTATACCTTGTAACACGTTCATGAGGGCGGTAAAGTTGCTCTAAGTGGTCGTAAATCTCCCAAGCAAATTCCATGGCCTCATGTTGTCTTTGCAAGTCCGGAGACATGTTAGCCAACATAAGGCAACGGGCTTGGAGATTATCATCCTTCCACTTCTGAATCGCGTCCCGCTCGGCCCGAGTGGGAGCCTCCCCTTCGGGACTAGGCTCCCCTTCGAAGAGAACATAAGTTCTCTTCTCAGAATCTAAAATGATCTTTAGATTCCTCAGCCAATCAGAATAGTTGGGACCAGTCAACTTGTTTGACTCGAGGATCGATACAAGAGGGTTTTTGGTTGCCATTTCAAAACACGTAGAGAATCACAGAATCTACGACCTAAATGGTAAAACAGAGAACTAGTGAGCATGCTGAATTATAACGATATACAAAAGATAAGGTCTTTAATCTATTGTAGCTCCCACTGTTTTTCAAAGATCTAGAATTCCCAAAGATCTAAGAGGAACGCGTTTCCCAATGGGTACTAAGATCCTAGGCATTTTACCTCGAACCCACGACTCGCGGACATTCTAAGTAAGAACCCTAGGTAGGTACAACTTACCAATTCTAACACCTTTAGAACTCTTAGTAATTGTTTTTGCATCACCTATCTTTCAATATGGACCCACGACTCGTGCGACATCCATATTTACTTAGGCGTTAAGCTAGACCCATCAATCATAAGATCATGACCAAAACTTAGTTCGAACGACCCACGACTCGCGGACATCGCCCTCGCCAAAATTGACCACGAAATATTAATCATTTAAAATGATCAATTAGGTAACTAAGAACTAGTAAGCTCCACTAGCTATCCCACGACTCGCGGACAATAACTAGCTTTACTTACTAAACTTAAAACCTATTGATGGAATGCTAGGAATTTAATTCAAAATTTGCATCTCGAATTAAACACCTATTTGTTCGAAATTAGCTTAATATTTAATGGGAATTTTCGAATCAACCGGAGAGTTGTCCGGTTCGACCTCACCAACATATATGTTATCCAATTTTATTAGTCTTGATTAATGCAAGTACACTTAAATGCATTTCAAAACAAGCACATAAACAGATAACATGTCCTAGCATGATACTAACATGTAATGATCATGGGTTCTACCTATCTTATGCGTGATATGTGGGAGCCACTCCACAATCACAAGTTCTAACATACATGCCACATAAACAGTTCAAATCACATAAGGGAAAGCGGTAACAAAATACGAGCCCTATCTCTATTACATTTAACAATTGAGATTCCCCTCCCTTACATTTTGAGGGGTCTTCACTTATGGCCTCCTTGTTACTTGAATGTGGTCCATCTTACTCCATGGGTGCATTGTCTCCAAAATGAAAATAAAACCTCACCACCTATCTCTACTCTCAAATTACAATAAAAAGAAAAAGACATAAAGTAATAAGGCTCAATCTTCATATTGGCCTTAGACAATTACACGGGGCATACCCCGGCCTCAAAAACAGTAATATGGAAAGCCACATAATAAATCACATAACAGTACGCACATAAGTGAGGCTTCAACCTCAATTGAAAAACGCAACTATAGGGCTCCAACCCCAATTTAAACCATCCATGTGCATAAATTAAAACCATACATAGATCTAAACCCATGATCACCTAACATGCTTTTGCAAGAATTTAAATTTAACCAATAAATTAAAATTCTCGCTTTAAGCTCTAATAGCTTAAAACACGACTTGATGCGAGTCTTATTTATAAAAGTTTTCAATAAATCCCAAATTACCAAAACAAATAAAATTCCAATTAATTTCTGAAAATTAATAATTTTATCAAGATGTAATTTCCCAAAATGTAAACCGTTTCAATTTCTCAAAAATCCCAATTTTAAGTTTTTATTCAAAAATTAAAATAAATATTCAAAAATAAAATTTTAAAATTAAAATAAAAATTGGGACTGGATTGCACGAAACACGAAAGGGGCCAGATCACGAAAACGGGGCCCGTGCGCGAAACGAGGCACAGCGTCGCAAGCGCGCGCGGACGCGCACGGCAGGCGCGCACAGCGCCCGGCCAAGGCCAGGCGAGTGCGCGCACTGCGCGCGCATACCGCGCGCCTCGCGCGCGCGTGCTGTGCTAGGCGGTGGGCGGCCAGTCTCGGCCGCCCTGGGCGGGCGCGCCTAGGCGCGCCCGGAAGGCTCCCGCACAGGCGTGCGGGAGGAGCTGGGCGGCTGGCCGGTCTGTCCCGGCCAGGCCTGGGCGGCGACGGGCGGACGGCATGCGGGAGGGCCTCCCGCGCGGTTGCGGGAGGGTGGTGCGCGAAGCCCGCGCGCGCGACTCCTTCGCGCGCGGGGTTTCGCGTGTTCATCGTGTTCCGGGCTTTCGTTTCGTGTTTTCGTTCAAAAACAAAACCAATCCAAGAAATCCAAAAACAGTTTATACAGTTTCAAATCTAAAATTGTTTTCCAAAATCAAATTTTATAAAAACCAATTTTCAGAAACTTTCAGGAAAAAAATACAGTTTCGTAATTCAGGCTTTCTAAAACAATTACAAATACTCAATCGCATCAAGCCTAAGAATTTCTACCAAATTCAGTATAATTGAGACGAATCAGAAACACGATTAACGAGGTGGCTCTGATACCACTTGTTGGAAAAACGAATCAGAAAGCAGCGGAATTTAAAAAATTTTCCCAACAAAAGGACCTTGAACTCGTAATCGTGTAACCAAATTCGTAAAGATAGAAAACTTACTTTTCTTTTATTCTTTCTTGAAGCGTTTCAAGCCACCCAAGAACGCTCTTCTCGCGGCTTGATCCCCTCTCCTTTGGTAAAGCTCGAATCTTCAAACTTCTAACTTGAAGTCTCTAGAGAAAGTCCACCAACTTGATCACAATCTAACTAGTAAGGATGCTAGTTCTCTAGTCAGTGTTTAGGCTTAACCTAGGGTTTAATTTAATCTTGGAGAAAGGAAGGTGTTCAACACATGAACCAAGAATTGTCTATTAGCTCTAAAGGGGAGCATGAGCTCCCCTATATATAGGAAAGGGGAGGGACGGCCGAACCTAGTCCTTATTGGACTAGGATTTGGTTCCTCTCTCTCCTATTACTTGATGATCAAGTATTTTCCAACTTTGACTTTGAATTCTATTTCTAGTCAACTTTTAAGAGAGCTTAAAAATATCCAAACTATTTTTGGATAATTTTATACTTTATTTATTATAAAATAAATAACTTATTTTATCTAATTAATTAATTCATAATTAATTAACTAGATTATTTTCTCCAAAATTAGACTTTCCTTTTAATTCAAAATTAAACCAAAGTCTATTAAATAATTAACCAATTAATTATTTAACATATATATTATCACACGTGTGTGACACGTGTCACAGTGACACGTGTCACTCACGCGAGCCACACGTGTGAATTCACACGTGTGGAACCCTCTTGGTCCGATTAACTCGTTTAATCATTTTCAAGCCTCAACTCATGTAACCAAGTTGTTGTGTGTGACCCTCTAGGTTCTCAATTCAATTAGCAGTGACCCCAATTAATTAATTCACTAATTAATTAATCAGTCCACAGATTAAACGACCATAGTCTAGCAACAGGTGTTTAACCCCTAGCTGAATTGGAATGTTCGGATTCGACAGAACCTTTAAGTCATTGAATCATGTGAGATACAATCCTCCTACTTACTATCTCTCAACCAAGATCTAGGGCAAGGGAATAATCAGAACCCTAATAATCCGGTCTTAAAGCTAAGTGCATTTCATATCCATTTGATCTCAATCCAAGAAACCCTTTTCTTGATGTCTTGATCTACTGCCTTGGCCAAGGACTCCATATGGCATATGAATGACTTACACAATAAGAGATCACCTTGCAAATGCAAGTGTAGGTCCTATCTTGATTCTCATTCACTTTCATGAATCACTTGTGCAGCCCCAGCATAAGCCTTGAATCAGTTGTCTAAGGCGACACCCTTTAAAGCTTATACCTAAGACTACAGAGTTAACTCATAAAGTGACAAGGAACCTCAAGTCTAAGGATCAATTAATCACATCAATGACTCATGAGATATTTCCTAATCTGGAAGTTTCCATTTCCTGAAATAGAAACTTCCTTTCCCATTTAGGAATGTTCTCACACGGGGCACCTCAGTGAACTTACTTATTAAAGTAAGCACCCTCATGTATCACGCACGTATCAACTATACACTTTGCACCTCCATGAAACAAGGTGGTCCTTCTTAAGGGCGTGATCCCACAAGCAAGCCTTAGAGGAGTCAGGTTGACACTCCCACTGTCTGTAGGACTCATCGGCTTGGAGTATTTTACTAATCATGACTTATGTGATATAGGGCTCGTTTCATGAACCATTTCACCTAAATGGTAGAGTCCTAAAGTCATCAGGATTAGGGGAGTTCTCATACATGCACAGCTAAAGTAAACGCATACCAAACAAGAGCATATAAAGAAGTGTTGCCTCAATTCGTTATTTCATTCAAAGATTGTCTGTGATTACAATAAGGAAAAGCACAAAGCGGATATACAATCGGCTTTCTAGGGCACTATTCCTAACACGTCCCACCCACATCATCTGGGGCCTTAGTCCCCAGATCGGAGCAGGCCAAATCCAAGGATACGCTCCACCGCCACCTCCCCCCGCGGCAAGCAAAGAGGTCCCGCGCGAGGACCATGGGGAATCCGAACATCCAAGCCGCAACAATCGCGTAAGTGTGCGGTCGATGAGGACCACGATGAGTTCGACGACCTCCGAACGCGGATCCCTGCCCGATCCGCAAGAGATGAGGTTTCCAGGATCGCCGCGGCTCGCGTTGAAAACGAGCCAGGTCGTTATGTGGACCCACCACGCAGACGGGTCCAAGACCGCCTGGACGACCGAGGTTCTCAGGTCACCCAGAGGCAGGTCGACCTCCGCGATGGGTTGAACCGACGTCCACTCCGTTACCGCAGTGACTGGAAGGAAGTCTCCCCTTTCTGCGAGGACATTCTCCGTACGACCTACGATGGAGATCGAATTCCAACAGGTCTACCTGTGGCACCTCCACGTGTAAGGGGTGTTACATCCCCTTACACGTGGAGGTGCCACACTACCCATGTACAACGGGACCACATATCCCGAAAAGCATGTAACGACCTTCGAAAACCACATGTTATTGCACTCTCACCCACAACAAATCTGGGCCAAACTCTTTGTCACCACGTTGACGGGCCCAGCTCAGAACTGGTTCATCCGCTTGCCGCCGCGGTGCATAACGACCTACAATCGGTTCGTAGATCAGTTTACGGCACACTTCTCCTCGATGACCGGGGAGAAGCTCCCCCCCTCCTATCTCAACAGCATCTACCAGAGGGAGGGTGAATCCCTGCGAGATTTCATGACTCACTTTTCAAGGGAAGTGGTTCGGGTAGAGAACCCGACGATGGACACCCTGCTCTCGGTAGTCCATCGAGCTCTCCGTAACCGCTTATGGGCGGACGGGATCGTCAAGGCCAGACCTCGCAACCTGACGGAGATACAAGATATCGCCCACGGTTTCATGAGCGTAGAAGAAATAGCACTAGCGCACGGACCCCCGCCTCGATCTGAGCGGCAGGCCCTTGGGTCGAGCTCGCCCCTCCACCGGAAGGGGAACGAGCAGAAGAAAATAAAGGGAAAAGTCGACCTACCGACCCAGGTCGACCGACGAAACTATATCCCCTTGACCAAGCCTATCGACCAGATCTACGTGGTCATGGATCAAAGCCTTCTAAAGAAGCCAAAGCCCGTCCGGGAGGGCCCGAAGGCAGAGAAATCGGGAAAATTATGCGGTTACCATCAGCAGTGGGGCCACACCACCGTAGAATGCAATGCCCTTCGTGATGAGATCGAAAGACTCATCCAAGGAGGGCACTTGAAGGATTTTGTTTCGAAAAATCGACCACTACTCTGAGAAAGCGGGACGACCTAACGACCGCGACCGTTCCAGGTCAAGGTCTCCCACGAAAAGATCTGGGAAGCCGCCGTTGGAAAGAGCTGAAGACAATCCCCCCACCCACGGTAAGATCTATATGATAGCCGGGGGACACGAGGGCGGCGACTCCAATACAGCTCGAAAGAGGAACATCAGGCGGGCAGCTCGGGAGTTCAATGGCCCATACGAAGAGGTCTTTCAGATCGATCAGGGTAGAGAGTGGAAGAGGCAGGAGGTTAGTTTTAGCGAGAGTGATAGCCGCCCGGGGCCCCCATCGGGAAGGCGAAACGCCTATTTGTCCAATGGTGGTGACCTTAGGCGTGGCTAATTATGATGTAACCAAATGCCTAGTTGATAATGGAAGCAGCTCGAACATTATCCCTTACTCGACTCTCGTAAAAATGAAATTACATAATCTAAAACTCGATCCGATTCGAACACCGCTCTCAGGGTTCGGGGGATCGGAAGTCATTCCATTAGGGCGCATCCGACTACTCACCTTGATGGGAACATCCCCCAAGAGGGTGACCCAAGAGGTTGAGTACGTCATCGTCAACATGCCCCTAGCATATAACATGATCTTCGGCCGACCTGGCCTCATACAGTTCAAGGCAATCATCTCGACGTATCACCAGAAGCTGAAAATGCCCACCCCAAACGGGGTCGGAGAGGTGACTTGCGATGTTATGGATAACTGGACCTGCTACGCAATCGTTCTGAAAAAGCCTTCCGGAAAAGAGGTGGCTGGAGATCTCGACCTCTAGACCTACGCCGATGGGGAGATCGAGCTCCCCGTGAAAGAGAGCGAGGCCGAGAGGTCCCCTACGGCTCGAAAAATGAAGGCTAGCGAGCGGCTCGAACCTGCAGAAGAGCTTAAGGAAATTGCCCTTGTCCCAGGAGATAGCAACAAGATTGGGGCGAACACGCACCCCTAGGGATGTAAACGAGCCGAGCCGAGCCGAGCCCTGACCTTTTTTCTTGGCTCGAGCTCGGCTCGTGAGCCAAGAGAATATATATTTTTTATTTAAAAAATAATTAATTTTCATATTTATATATAAAAATAAGTATATATTTATATAATATTATATATTATTTAGGTATTTATATATATATAAATTAATATTTATTTATTTTTAATTAAAAATAGTGGCTCGCAAGCCACGAGCCTAAAACAAATGAGCTCAGGTTCGAGCTCGGCTCGGCTCGACTCGACTCGTGAAAGCTCACGAGCCGGCTTGGTTACATCCCTAGCACCCCCAACATGAGATCATGAAACTGACTAATCCTAAGTCAAAGGGTCGAGAGACTCAAGGCCACCATTCTTGAACAACTTAGAGCCGGGTCTTCTTTTCGCACTATTACGGATCTGAAAATAATGGGATAGAATTCTTGAGGGACAATTCTGACATATTCGCTTGGACAGCCAAAGATCTAATTGGTGTCGACCCGAAGGTGATCTGCCACCGGCTCGGGATCGATCCGTCAGTTAAACCGATCAAATAAAAGTTAAGACCTCAAAGTCGAGCAAGGAATGATATCATTGAGACGGAGGTCAATAAGCTCCTCGACGCAGGATACGTTACCCCATCTCAATACATGGACTGGTTGTGCAATGTTGTCCTTGTGCAAAAAACAGGCGGGAAATGGAGAATGTGCAACGACTTCACCGACCTCAATAAGGCTTGCCCCAAAGATTCATATCCGCTGCCTCGCATCGATCAGCTCGTCGATTCGACAGCTGGATGTGAGATGCTCAGCATGATGGATGCTTTCCAAGGCTATTACCAGATCTCTATGGCCCCCGAAGATCGAAAGCACACGGCCTTCATTGTGGTAAAGGGAATATACTGCTTCAAGGTCATGCCCTTCGGATTGAAGAATGCAGGAGCCAAGTACCAAAGACTGGTCAACCTGATGTTTAAAGACGAGATCGGGAAGACCATGGAGGTCTAAGTCGATGACATGATCGTGAAGAGCCACTGGGCGTACCATCATCTAGATCACCTACGCAGATCGTTTGAGATCTTACGGCAATACGGGATGAAGCTCAACCCTGACAAGTGCACGTTCGCGGTCGAAGGGGGAAAGTTTCTAGGATACATGGTGAGCTAGCGGGACATCGAAGCCAATCCTACGAAGATCAAAGCGATCCAGATCATTCCTCGACCTCAATGCATCAACCAGGTACAGTCCCTGGTGGGTCGGATAATCTCTCTTAACCGGTTCATATCGCGATCGTCCGAGCGCAACCTCCCATTTTTCAAGGTCTTGAGGAATCTCAAGAAATTCGAATGGAACGAAGAATGCAATCGAGCTTTAGATCAATTGAAAGAGTACCTGGCCTCTCCACCATTGCTGGCAAAGCCAAATAAGGGTGAGACCTTGTACCTCTACCTATCCCTTTCCAACGAGACCTTCAGCTCCGTCTTGGTCGCCATCCAAGATCGAAAACACCTACCGATCTACTACCTAAGCAAGATCCTGCACGGAGCAGAACGGAATTATCTCGAGATCGGGAAGTTCGTGTTCGCCCTCACACATGCAGCTCGGAAGCTACGTCCGTACTTCCAGGCTCACCCCATAGTCGTCCTAACGGATCAGCCGCTTAGGCAGGTGTTATCCAAACCCGATGTGTCGGGTCGAATGATGAAATAGGCGGTCGAGTTGAGTCAGCATGACATCACCTACCAACCTCGAGCCGCCCAGCAAGCTCAAGTTCTGGCTGACTTCTTAGTCGAAAAGAACACCAGCTCGATGGAGATCGTCCCCGCCTCGCCAAGCTGGACCATGTACACGGATGGCTCATCAACCTCTCAGGGAGGGGGAGTGGGCATATCCCTTACAAGCTCAGAGGGACTCCAGCTCGAGTTCGCCATTAAACTCGATTTTAAAGCAACTAACAACGAGGCTGAGTACGAAGCGCTCGAGGCAGGACTAAGATACGCCACGAAAAATAAGATCGACAAGCTATCCATGGTAACTGACTCTCAGCTCATCGCCGGCCAAGTCAATGGCATATACGAGGCTCGGGAAGAGTCCATGGCAGCGTACCTCAAAATGGTGAAAGAGCTGGCCTCGAAGCTAAAAGAGTTCAAAATCGAACAAGTCCCCCGCGAGAAGAACCGCCGAGCGGATGCCCTGTCAAAGCTAGCAAACGGATTCCAAGGGACAAAGGATGCGGCCATCTCTTTCATGGTCTCGGGGGGTCGCGCGATCGACGAAGGAAAGGTCAACGTTGCCGCCATCGATCCGTCGGAACCTTGTTGGATGGACGATCTGATCGCATTCCTCAAGAACGGAGTTCTGCCCCAAAATCGAACTGAAGCCAGGAGAGTAGAGTAAAATATCGATCTCTACTCTATATGATAGATCGCGAAGGTAGGTTGTTCAAAAAATCCTTCACTGGTCCCCCTCTAAGGTGCCTACGACCTAGCCAAGCCCAAGATATCTTGGAAGAAGTCCATGAGGGATGCTGCGGAAACCATTCCGGAGGTCGAGCTCTAGCTCGAAAGATCTTAAGGAACGGGTATTTTTGGCCGACTATGGTGTGGGATGCAAAGATTCACTCTAGGAAATGCCCCAAGTGCCAAAGGCACGACAACCTAATCCACACTCACCCGGCATCCATGATACCGATCGATGTCTGTTGGCCCTTCGACCAATGGGGGATCGACATCATCGGTCCCTTCCCCCTGGCACCTAGGCAGAAAAAGTTTGCCGTAGTATGCATCGAGTATTTCTCAAAGTGGGTTGAGGCCGAGGCAGTCCCCAAAATTACCGATGCAGTGATAAGGAACTTCCTCTGGAAAAATATAATCTGCCGTTTTGGGGTTCCGAGGGTGCTCATCTGTGACAATGGCCTCCAATTTCGATCCGAGAATACTAAGAGCTATTGTCGAGACCTCGGGATCGACCTACGATTCACTACTGTCGGTCATCCACAAGCAAATGGCCAAGATGAAGTTACCAACCGAATCATTATCCAGAATCTCAAAACCTGCCTCGATGCCAAACTAGGCGCGTGGGCGGATGAGCTCGACTGTGTACTATGGGCGGATGAGCTCGACGGTGTACTATGGGCTTATCGAACTACTCCGCGGACAGCCACTGGGCAGACCCCATACTCTTTGGTCTACGGGTCCGAAGCGGTGATCCCATCGGAGCTATTACATGAAACGGCTCGCGTATCGCAGTATCTGCTCGACCAAAACACAGAGATCAGAGCTGAAGATCTAGATGTGATTGAAGAAAGCAGGGAGCGTGCCTATCAGAAGCTCAAACAGTACAAAGCAGCAGAGGCTCGATCATACAACAAACACGTAAAGCCCAGATCGTTTCAGATCGGTGACCTAGTGTTAAAAAAGATCGAAGTCTTGCAGCATGTCGGAAAGCTTGAGCCTAACTGGGAAGGACCCTATCGCGTCACGGAGATCAGGAAAAACATGGCTTACCGGCTCGAAGACATGGCCGGGGAGCCATTACCCAGACCGTGGAATGTGCACAACTTGATGAAGTTTTACACTTAGCCTTCAAATTGTTTCAAAATTGTAACAGTTACAGAGATCGATCTCTATTCAATAAATAAATAAACATGTTTTTGGAGCCAACCCGTAATCCCACACCAGGTTACTACCCCCTCGATTAAGCTCTCATTCGACCTATGAGGAGGGTAAGCCCCCCCACATCATTGTTAGAGATCGAGATCCAATGAGGTCTTCTAAGACCCAAAGAGATCCTAAAAATCCTAACATATTCAATGCTCTTAAATCATTGTTAGAGATCGAGGTCCAATGAGGTCTTCTAAGACCCAAAGAGATTTTCAAATCCTAACGAACTTAATGATCCAGAGATCCAAGGAGATCGATTTAGATCCGAAGAGATCCAGATTAATGATTTTCAAAAAATTATGATCCGGAGACCCGGCGAGATCGATTTAGATCCAGAGAGGTCCAGAGATTAATGATATTCAAAAATTCATGTTCCGGTACTTTATGGTCCAAGAGACCCGATGAGATCGATTTAGATCCAACGAGATCCAGAGAGGCCAAACCTAAAAAAGCTAGCACATCTCAGAGATCGCTATCGATCCGGCGAGAATGCAGCGAATGGAAAAACGACCAAGGAAAAACGCGAACGCCCAACGAGACTAGATAGACATCCAAACGAGATCAAATACCGTAACGAACCTATCGATCCAAAAGCGATAAAAATCTAAGCTAATGGGTAAGCAAAACCTAGATCGACAAGCCACGCGCATGCCAGATCGAATAAAGGCTCAACTTGCAAAGAGCATGCCAGAACATGGATCGATTACACCTAGCAAAACCTAGATCGACAAGCCACGCGCATGCCAGAGAAAATCCATTCATGCGAACATGGATCGATTACACCTAGCGCATCGAGCTCACCACGCGACGTGGCTCGATGGGCAAAATATTCGAAAAGCAACAGCAGAAATGAAACAAATATTCACCTGGCCACAACCCGGCTAGTAGGTCGAATGGAACGTTTTAAAGTAATTACAAGGATCAATCAATCTCGACGGGCGCCGAAGCGGATTCACGAGCGGTTCGACTCCTGGCCCTCTCGAGCTCTCTCACGGTGGGAAGGAAGCTCTTGACCTGCACCGGCATGGGAAGCTCACATTCCACCGGGCGCTTTTCTTTCTTAGCTTGAGCGATCTCGAAGGCATGGCCGTATTTGAAGGTCGCCCAGTCGATTTGGACCGGCTCTTCCTCTTCAGGCAAGTCAAGAGCGCCCGGGTCTGGAAGCAGGGGACCAATCGATTCGAAGTTAAAATTGAGAACGATGGCGTCCTGGGCCTTAAGCTGGTTTATGGTGATCTGGAATCCCTCCGCCAGATTGTTTTGGCCCACGATCAAGCTAGCCTCCTCGAAGCCTGGGCCCTCCATGAACTCTCGAATGGCGTACCGCTCGATCTCCAGCTTGCACCTCTTCATCTCCTCAGCAGCTTTGCAGATCTTGGTCCGGGCGAGATCGAAGACCTCACCCGTCCCTTTTCCTTTGCAGCGGCAACGGCAACCTCGAGCTGCTTGGAAAAATCCTCCTTCATCCTGACCAGCTCGTTCGCATGGTCCTCCTCCGCCTTCACGAAGGCCTCCTCCGAACTCTTCCACTGAGCCTCCATGGTCTCTTTCTCCTCGACCCGCTTCCTCTTCTCCTCTCGAGCCTCCCGGAGTTTCTACTCGAGCTGTTCAACCCTCTCAGGGTTCGCTGAAACGAGCCGGGCCTTCATCAATTGGTATTTTTCCTTGTATTTTTCTTTGCCCGCCTTGAAGACCTCAGCCTCGTGGATCGAGTTGACCAGAACAGGCAGGACATCCTGAGAACAGACAAACAGATCGATTGAGATCGATCTTAAAGATCGACACAAAGAAAGAAAAAAAAAAGAGGAAAAATGCAACGGACGGAACAAGGAAAAGCTTAGGAAACTTACCCCGAAAAGACCTCTGGCAGCTTGATACCTCTTCTGCCTCGCAGATCGTCCAGAAAGCTTCTTTTGTTCGTCAATAATGCATCCAGTATTGAAGAGGGCAGCAAGGAGATCGGGGTCTGCTTTGCCGAATGCCTCGATTGGTTCCATCGGCCTTCTTGAGCTCGAGGCCAGCAGGCCATTGAGGGAGAGGGGTCTTGGGAAAATTTAAAAGCTGGGCTTCCTCATCGAACTCGTCAGAATCCTGCAATTCGTGAACCAACTCTCTAAAGGGCCTTTTGCCTACCCCATGTCTTGCCTAAATAAACTGAGGTTGAGAATCAATGTCTTCATCAAAATATAAAGGTAGATGATCTAGGTTTATTACTTGTTCGACATCATCCCCGATCTGACCGGTCGGCTGTGCTGATGACCCGGCATGACCCTCGAGCTCCCGACCGCGGAGTGGCTCCCCAGCAGTCTGCTCAGCTAGATCGGCTTCTAGATCGTGCAGCTCCTTCGAGCACCTCTCTTGCTGGGCTCGTTGCGCGTCAGGGAGGGAATTGATTATGGCTCGACCAGCCTCTGCTATAGGTCGAAGCCCGTCCGGATTGGCGTTCCTTTGATTTATCGCCCTCATCCTCGCAGCTCGAGACATTATCAACGGACGGAGATCTGCAAGACGAAAGGAGGGTCAGATCGACGGAGCAGATCAACGGAAAGCAAGAAAATAATTTTAAATAAGACCCTGATCGAGTAGAGGTCCGGTCGAAGTAAGAGCATACCGAAGCGGAAGTTCTTTCTCCGAGTCCCAATTATAATGCCCGCTTCGACCATATTCCCCGTCCTCGTCAGGTTAGTGTGGTCTAGGAGCCCCAGATTGGCTAATAGTTCAAAGTGTCCATGAAGCCAGGTCGACGACTTGGTCACGAGCCGCCTTGGGCCGTTGTCCCCCCAAATAATCCGGAAGCGAGGTACGATAGGCAGATCGATGAAGAAGAACGTGGACTTTCAATTGATCCCATGAGAAGTAGACGGGATCGATACAATTTTTCGGTTCGGCTTCGATTGGAGGTTGAAGTATCCTACCCCGGACTTGGTGGCACTGTTAAGCGTGAAGAACTCCCCGAAGTCCCAGATCTCCGGCTCGAATCCGAGGCACTTCATCGTAATGATCATGCAGTGCATCAGCGAGAAAGAATTGGGGGTCAAATGGGAAGGACATAGGTTATATCGAACTAGAAAATCCGCAATGACCCGGGGAAGAGGGAGCCTAAATCCATATTTGACGGAGGTATAGTACATACCAACCGACCTCAGTCCCCTCGGTCTCTCAATGGTTTCCTCCTCCTCCGGCATACGAACTGTGTATTGAGGACCTAACCCCAAAAGCTTTGTGACCTCCGCGAGCTCCTGAGGAGTTATCTTAGAAAACCTCTCAGAAACAAGCGAGAAGGTCCTGTAAACATGCGGAGGTCGAGCCGGAGGGTTCCCGATCTGCACCACGGGTTCCCCACCATCGATCTGCCTCCCTCCGACCTGTTCCTCTCCCGTTTCCTCCTCTTTCGGTTCGTCTAAAAGTCCTATACGTCGTCGCACCCTCGACGTCGAAGCCGATCCCCCTCTATTCGCCGTCGGAACTTCGCCCCTTCCCAAGGCCGACCCCGATGCAAACTCAAAGCTTTCACTTGGTAAAAGGGGAGCCGGCAGGTCGTCTTCCCGTTCTGGTGAAGGTGTAAACGCGACCTGGTCTTGAGCTATAAGAGCTAAAAGGAGATGGGGAGTTTACCTTTCCGAAGCGGGTCGCGTAAGCGCCTGTTCAAACGAACTGGGCAGATCGGAGCAGTTCGGTCCTCAGTATGCAAATGGTGAATTTGAGGCTCAGGGAGGCCCCCTATATATAGAGGATGAAAAAGTAACGTCTCGAAATACGAAACGGCGCCATAATTACCCTGCACACGCCTATCCTACAGAAGGTCGCGTTGTCAGAACAATCTGACTCAAAAGTCACCCCTAATAATTAGGGCGGTAGTTCGATTCCAACGGAGACGACGGTTCCCCTACCCAATGCCAGATCGATGAAATTACCACTGCGAAAATTCACACTGGTAATTTGGAGGGCCTCTGACATGGCATAACATTGTGCGGCCACGTGGCACGCCCCTGAGGAGCCACGTGGATCGTTCCGCCAGCTTGGATGTACCCGATCTATCCATCAGATCGTTTCGCTTGGCACGCCCCAGATCTATCCATCAGATCGTGACAAACCTGCTAACGATCTGAAGAGTGCTTTGACCTCGATCTACGCAGCGCCTCGTCTCGATCTGCCGTCTACTTCCCTAAGGGAACCCAAACAGAACTGAGGAACCCAGTCGACAACATCAGATCGATTACATACGTCACGGGATACCCGAATACTGTAAAGCACTCCTGTCGGGACACATGTATCCTTCCCATTCCCTGGAACAAGCGTACTATGGCTCATTAATGACCGTCAGTCCCTGCTTTTACCCAAAGGGGAAAGAAGGTACAAACGACCCGTCTCAAGCTGGTTCCACCGTCCGACATCCAGATCGACGACTGGCAATGCCATTAATGCGCACCTACAGTACACGCATTACTGCGTTATTTGGCCATGGCTATAAATACTCGCCCTTTGAATAGTAGTTGGTAAGTCTTTACTCCGCATTTAATTGCATTTATTCTCTCTCTAAAGAACTCCATTACTGACTTGAGCATCGGAGTGCCAAACTTGGGTAAAACCCCAAGTCCCCCAAGCTGGTACTTAGCTCACGTGTGTTAGTGCTTTCAGGTCGACAAAGAGCCCACTTAAACAAATTCTTGACTGATTGACCCGTATCTGACAGTCAGATCGACCACGTCAGATCGACCAGATTTAGGCCAGATCAGATAGTAGTTGCAACTTATTTTTCATGGATATCTACACGGAGGAGTGAATAATTTAATTAATTTTAGAGTGCAACAATATTTATTTTGTGGAATTAAATATTGTTAAACGTCAATTAATTACTATCATGAGATGATAATATATTAATCCGTTTGGAGCTAAAATTAATTAGTCCTGCAGGTCCCCCCTGCAAGCCCTAAATTGAAAACCCGAAGAGAAAATATTAGAAGGAGAAAGAGAAATGAAGTTTCAAAGAGTTGGAAATGTCCGGAATTTTATTTTGGAGAAAATAAAATTTTCATCGGAAAAAAATAATAATAATTTTGATGACGTGTGTTGGTGTGGCGGGCCCGAAGCAGAGTGACGATATAGCGTAATATTCAAAAAAAAATTCGCCATAACCTCGTTATCAAAATATTTCCAAAATATTTTAATAAAGCAGCGGAATAAATCGGGCAGCATAACTCTAATATATACAGACATTGATAACATAATTTTAAATCATCTAGCATATAATCACAATATGCAAATAATAATTTGGGCAGCATAACGGCATTACCGTACTGCAAATTTGGCTATCAACGGCACTTTTCCAGCACCTCGATATCTTCTCGTGAAACCGGCAGAGCTTCCCCGCAATATCCCCGATTAAGAGATTGGAGTGTGGGCTCCGACAGTATTTCGTTAAATACTTTGAGAAAATATTTCCTTAGAAAAAACCCTTTTTTCTAAAACCTGAAAATCCCTATTTTCTAATAATTAAGTGTATTATATATTAATTATATAATCACCTAATTAAATAATTAATTAATTCTTAATTAAGGATTAATTAAATTTTAAGATGAGAGAGCCGAATGGCTTTGAAAGCTGAAAATTTGAATTGCCAAAAACTGATATTGAACAAAGAATTGCAGCCTTATTTATAGCCATGGAATTAGGGCCATTTTCGTCCAAAAACGTGAAATTGTCGTGCACTCCAAGGTCGGCCGGCAAATCCAAGGACGCCACGCAGGAGCTCGCGCCGCCACGAGTCCAGCGGCGCAAACCACGCGCCCAGCAGACGCCGCACGCGCCGGCACGCGCCGCCCAAGTGGCGGCTGTGTGCTTGGCGCGTGTGACACCCACGCAGGCATAAGCACCTGCCACGTGTCCGGTCCGACCGGTGGTCCAGCGGTTCGGACAGGCTCACACATGAACCGGTCGGTCCAGACGGTCTGGACCCCATCCACATGGCAAATCCCCATTTGTCCACGTGTCCGGGTCGGTCAAACCTTGACCGACCCGTATCCGACCCGCGCTCCGACCCGGTTCATTTCAAGACTTGATCTGGACCGTTGACTCGCGCGACTTGGCGCGATCCTGGTCGTCCACGCGGCGTGCCATATGGCACCCAGTGGCGCTGACCCGCTGATGTGGCATGACACGTCAGGTGACACGTCATCACTGCCACGTCATTTTTTTTTTATTATTATTATTTTTTTGTTGTTGAAATTTTTATTTTCTCCAAAATAAAATTTCGGGCATTTCCAACTCTTTGAAATTTAATTTATTTTCTCAAAATAAATACCTTGGTTATTTTCAAACACTTTGAAAAATCTTTTCTCTCTCTCGTTTTAATGTTTTCTCTTTGATCTTCGTTGGGGCTTGCAGGGGGACCTGCAGGACTAATTAATCTTAGCTCCACACGGGTAAATCTATTATCATCCCATGACAATAATTGATTACCGTTTAACAATATTTAATTCCACTAAATAAATATTGTTGAACTCTAAAATTAATTAAATTATTCACGAATTTCTCGATCTAGAATAATTTTGCATTTTACTCCTCTGTACAGATATCCATGAAAAATAAATCAATACTACTATCATTTATTTTTCACTTTCAATCTGAAATCTCTTGATTTGCCTTTAAGTTCAAATTCTCTGTATGTGAAACACATTCAACATACAACTTCGATGACGCACACACGAAGTACTTTGGCCAAAGTTTTAATTCGAATTTTTGCAAATCTATTTCAGGGATATCTTTAACCTTCCAGCAAGGCTACAGATTCCTCGATCAATATTTCTCTTTAGCACATTTCATGCAATCACCGAACGTACAAAGTATTTTGGCCACCCGTTACCGAGACCTCACTTTTGAGTACATCACAGTGATTAACACTACATGCCTAAAGTAGAAACACTGCCAGGATTAAGAGTCTAATGCTTCCGAGATTTTGTTCATTTTAGATAGCAGTATAAAATGAACAATCTCAGTGGTCCAGTTCGATGTTTCCAATCTCATTGAAAGTCATCAATGTGTTATAATTGGAAACTTCATTTCCTTATGACGAAAGACTAATCATCTTATATAACACATTATAGTCTCGATAAGAACATCTTCTTATCATACTGACTAGAACTTTAATGACACGTGACTTTTGGTATTTAAAGTCTTTTCCTATGAAACACATTTCATATAAAAATACCATCACACGTCATTAATTATTAAATTTGTAAAATACTCATAACTTGCGATAATTTCAGTTTTATTAATCCAAAATATTTACAATATAATTGGATTTTCAGGGCATTAATCCCAACAACGTGGCGGTTGCCTGACATGCCACGTCAGCAGACAACGTGAGGTTGCGCTGACTGTGCGCCGCATGTGCGGCTGAGATCGCACTGAAGCAACGGCCCAGATTTATTTTGGAACTGGGTCGGTCAACGGGTCATCGGATCGGGACGGGTCAATGGATAGGGTCGGTCAAACCGGACACGTGGCAGAAACAAGGATACGCCACGTGTCGAACTGGACCGAACCGGGTTCGGTCGGACCTGTTCAAGGGTTTGAAGCCCTAGCCGCGAGTGTTCCGTTTGGTGCGTTCTCGGCGGCGTTGGACTCGTGGTGATGAGAGCTTCGATGTAGTAACCTTGGAATTCGTGTCCAAGTTGTGCACGCAAGTGGGAGGTGAAATTACTATTTTACCCTCGGTTTTTCCCATATAAATAAGGGTCTTGCATTTTATTTTTTCCATCTAACTTTGGGAGAGGTTTTGGCTGAACTTTCGGCTTTGAAACCATATCCCTTTTCTCCTAGTTAATTCCGATTTATTTTGGAATTAATTTTAATTAGGTGTTTATATATAAAACGCCTAATTTCGGGAGATTAAACCCTGAAAAGGGTTCTCTAGTTTAAAGTTTTATTTTCTCTAAGTATTTAGAGAAATACTTTCGGAGCCCACACTCCGAGGGTTTCTCTGGGGTTATTGCAGGGAAGCTCTGCCGGTTTCACGAGGAGTGATCATGTATCGGGTTCCCGGGAGGTGAACGCGGTAACCGTCTTCTGTGAAAACAAAGGAGCTGGAAAAATGTCGTTAGATAGCCATGTTTGCAGTACGGTAATATTTTACAGTTGTATTATTTTAAGCATGATAAATTATATGCTCTTAAGTGTTAATTGAATGTTAGATATTTATCTGATTAAGTGATTTAAAATTTATTATCAATTGCATGTATATACTTGAGTATATCCGGCTAGTCTTCCGCTATTGTATTAAAATATTTTAGAAATATTTTAATACTTGTATTATAAACAAAATTATAAAATGTGGCTCCGGACCACCATTGTTTTTGGGCCCGAGACACGAAAACACAGGCCCGGGACAACGCGGGATCGCCCGCATGCTGCGCAGCAGCTACGCGCACAGCCGGCAGCGATTGCCGCCAGCGTGCGTGCGTTGCGCGCGGCGTGGGCGGGCTGTCCCGCACCTCCCCGGACGGATGCTCCCGGGAGGTTGCGGGAGGGAAGGGCGGTGGTGACGGGGCTGGGCGTGCGACATGCTAGCACGCCTAGGCTCGTCCTTTTCGTGTTCCGTTTCGTATTTTGGGTTTCTCCAAAACCCGGTTCAATCCAAAAAGGAAAAATATGATTTAAATAGATTTCAATCAAAACGGTTTTCAAAAACACAATTTAAGAAAACAGTTTCAGAAATTCAAGAAAAATTACAGTTTCGTATTTAAGGCTTTCTAAAAGAACTCAAGAATACCTAATTCGCATCTAAACCTAAGAATTTCTACCAAATTCAGAATAATTGAGACGAATCAGAAACACGATTAACGAGGTGACTCTGATACCACTTGTTGGAAAACAGGAATCAGAAAGTAGCGAAAATTTAAAAATTTTCCAACAAAAGGATCTTGGACTCACAATCGTGTATCCAAATTCGTAGAGATTAGAAACTTACTTTTCAATAATCTTTCTTGAAGCGTTTCAAGCCACCCAAGAACGCTCTTCTCGCGGCTTGATCCCCTCTCCTTGGTAAAGCTCGAATCTTCAAAACTTCTAACTTGAAGCTCTCTAGAGATAGTGCACCAACTTGACTACAATCTAACTAGTAAGGATGCTAGTTCTCTAGTTAGTGTTTAGGCTTAACCTAGGGTTTAATTTATCCTGGAGAAAGGATAGTGTTCAACACATGAACCAAAAGAATTCAATCACTCTCTAAGAGGAGCATGAGCTCCCCTATATATAGGAAAAGGGAGGGGGACGCCGAACCCTAGTCCTTATGGGGCAAGGATTTGGTCCATTTCTCTAATTACTTGATCATCAAGTAATTCCAACTTTGACTTTGAATTCTAATTCAAATCAATTTTTAAGAGAGCCAAAAAAAATATCCAAACTCCTTTTGGATAATTTTATACTTTATTTATTAAATAAATAAATAACTTATTTTATCTAATTAATTAATTCATAATTAATTAACTAGATTAATTTTCTCCAAAATAAGACTTTCCTTTTAATTCAAAATTAAACCAAAGTCTATTAAATAATTAATCACATTAATTATTTAACACATAAATAAATATACACATATATTTACACACGTGTGAGACACGTGTCACAAGGACACGTGCCACTCACGTGAGCCACACGTGTTGTTCACACGTGTGGAACCCTCTTGGCCCGATTAACTCGTTTAATCATTTTAAAGCCTTAACTCATGTAACCAAGTTGTTGTGTGTGACCTTCTAGGTTCTCAATTCAATTAGCAGTGACCCTAATTAATTAATCAGTCCACAGATTAAACGACCATAGTCTAGCAACAGGTGTTTAACCCCTAGCTGAATTGGAATGTTCTGATTCGACAGAACCTTTAAGTCATTGATTCATGTGAGATACAATCCTCCTACTTACTATCTCTCAACCAAGATCTAGGGTAAGGGAATAATCAGAACCCTAATAATCCGGTCTTAAAGCAAAGTGTATTTCATATCCATTTGATCTCAATCCAAGAAACCCTTTTCTTGCTGTCTTGATCTACTGCCTTGGCCAAGGACTCCATATGGCATATGAATGACTTACACAATAAGAGATCACCTTGCAGATGCAAGTGTAGGTCCTTTCTTGATTCTCATTCACTTTCATGAGTTACTTGTGCAGCCCCAACATAAGCATTGAATCAGTTGTCTAAGGTGACACCCTTTAAAGCTTATACCTAAGACTATAGAGTTAACTCATAAAGTGACATGGAACCTCAAGTCTAAGGATCAATTAATCACATCAATGACTCGTGAGATATTTCCTAATCTGGACGTTTCCATTTCCTGAAATAGAAACTTCATTTCCCATTTAGGAATGTTCTCCCACAGGGCACCTCAGTGAACTTACTTATTGAAGTAAGCACCCTCATGTATCACGCACGTATCAACTATACACTTTGCACCTTCATGAAACAAGGTGGTCCTTCTTAAGGGCGTGATCCCACAAGCAAGCCTTAGAGGAGTCAGGTTGACACTCCCACTGTCGGTAGGACTCATCGGCTTGGAGTATTTTACTAATCATGACTTATGTGAAATAGGGCTCGTTTCATGAACCATTTCACCTAAATGGTAGAGTCCTAAAGTCATCAGGATTAGGGGAGTTCTCATACATACACAGATAAAGTAAACGCATACCAAACAAGAGCATATAAAGAAGTGTTGCCTCAATTCGTTATTTCATTCAAAGATTGTCTGTGATTACAATAAGGAAAAGTACAAAGCGGATATACAATCGACTTTTAGGGCACTATTCCTAACAATTTGCATATAGATATCATATGATCATTCATTGGCCCCATAAACTACAACATCGTTTAAAACCAAGTAAAACTTGCAAGCAAGTTCGACTCGGTTTAATCCCCCGTCTAAAAATCGCAAAACTAACTTTATGTCTATGTCTGGGGTAACGACTATATAAAATTTTAGAGATAATTACCAACGCCCCCCTGAGGTTTGACGTTATTACAGAATACCCCCTGAGGTTTTAGAAATTACAAACTCCCCCCTGGGCTTTTATCTCCTCCGTTAAATTTAACGGATTGTGTAAAATTTACTATTTTACCCCTACTATGTTGAAACTCAGGGGGGGTATATGTAATAAAGAGACAAAGGTAAGGGGGCTAATTCAAGGACTGAAATTGTTAAGGGGGTTTGATGTAAGTACTTGAGTTTTGTGTCTACCTAGAATTTTTTTTAATAAAATGCTACTTAATGTTATTTTAATATTTTTATGATAGACTAATTTCATACCTACAGTTTATGGATGTTTAATATTTTCTGTAGATATTGACCATACATGTTCAATGTTTGAAATAATTGTTTAAACGGCTTGCAGATATTTTTGTGAATTTACTAATGTATTTGTTGATATTAGTGTATTTGTTATGATTTTCAATTCTGAGGAAAAAAAATTGATAATGCACTAGTTGATCTTTGTGTGGATTTTTTTATATGAATTTTTATTTTGAGGGAAATTTTGTTATAATTGCAAATAAATTATTTTAAATTAACTTTAAATGGACTTGTACAAAATATATTTAAAACTGAGAAATAAATATGAAAGGAAATTTATAACTTATCATATTTTATAGAAATAAATATGCATGGAATATCTAATTCAATTTATATTTATAGATAAAATATTAAATATTAAATTAAATAACAACTTTTTAAATACAAAAAATCCAAAATTAACTAATATTACAATTATATCATTAAACTCTAAGTAAATTACAATATACTCCCTAAGGGTGTTTTTGGAATTTAAATTTGAATTTAACGATGTAATTAACGGCCTGTGCTATTTGTAAGCGAGTGTGTACTATTCAGGGGGGAGTTCATAATTTTCGAAACCTCAGGGGGTATTCTGTAATAACGCCAAACCTCAGGGGGCGTTGGTAATTATCCCAAAATTTTATTTTATTATCCAAAAATACATATACTATGGAATATAAAATCACTCAAACAATAATTTATCCCAACTTCTAATAATTTTTCTCGAGATGAGAAATTATAGACTTAAGTAAGGCTTATATCTACTTTCTTTTTCTTTTTTTTTTAAATATATATCACTAATAAAATTTTATATATAGTATTTTTTTTCTTCTTCTATTAATCTTTTGGGACGCGGAATTTGTATTAAAGTATGATCAATATTTAATTCTACTTTCTTGATCATCGTATAATCTTTATTAAAAAACAAATGAAATAAAATAACTTTATAACAACTTTGTAAAAGTAAGGCGATAGCAATGTCTAAAGGAACAAATAATAGGTAAGGTGATCAAATATAGAAAGACAATTATAAACTTTTATAAGATTCTTACATTAGTTTAGCTTTATAACAATCTAGGTCAATTAAGTGTAGCATGACAGAGTTTGATCTTGATAATATTACAAATTCAAAATCCTCTTCATCTATATATCTTATAAAAGCACGAATAGTTTCTTATAAAATACGGATCGCCTAAAATATCCTCACAATAATTACTTCAATAATTATTAGTCAAGGATAATGATGTAAATAGATGTTATACATTATTAATTAATTATATTCAAAAAAACACTTATTAACATAAAATAGGACTCTTTGTAGAAGTAAAATTTATCCAATTTACCTAGAAAAGATATATAGTTCAACAAGGATTGTTTAAATATTACTATATTAATTAATTGTATTCAAATTTTATAATATAAGTTACTATTTTTTTAATTTTAAGGCCTATAATTTAAAATGTTATAATAAGATATATCTAATGAATTGAAAAACAACAAATTGATTCACTTTATTCTAATAAAATTTTGTAATTATGTAAAATAAAATATTATTTAAATAAGTTACATAAAATAACTTTCAATAAATCAATTTTAAATATGTAAGTCTAATTATATAAGTCCATAGTTCTATTTATCTAAATCCATAAACTTTCTTAAAATATAATCATATTTAATTCTATGAATTTATCTAATTATCAAAATAATATAATTTAATTATTTATATAAAATATTTTTCAGTAAAATAATTAATCCTAATGTAATATTTTTTTAATTAACTAATACTAATATAATTTTAATTATCTAAATCTAACTAACCATATAATCTTCCTTTAGTTTATATGATAAAATATAAACTAAATATTTCAAAGCACAAATAGCGTTTTTGGTTTCTTAATTCTAAAATTTTAATTAATTATATTCAAATTTTATAATATAAGTTGTCTATTTTTTAATTTTAAGGCCTATAATTTAAATTGTTATAATAAGATATATATAATGAATTGAAAAACAACAAATTGATTCACTTTATAAAATTTTGTAATTATGTAAAATAAAATATTATTTAAATAAGTTACATAAAATAACTTTCAATAAATCAATCATAATGTAAGTCTAATTATATAATTCAATAGTTCTAATTATCTAAATCCATAAAGTTTCTTAAATTATAATCATAATATAATTCTATAAACCTATCTAATTAACAAAATAATATAATTTAATTATTTACATAAAATATTTTACAATAAATTAATTAATCCTAATGTAATATTTTTTAATTAACTAATACTAATATAATTTTAATTATCTAACTAATTATCTAAATCCATAAACTTTCTTAAATTACAATCATATTATAATTCTATAAACTTATCTAATTAATAAAATAAAATAATTTAATTATTTACATAAAATATTTTACAATAAATTAATTAATCCTAATGTAATATTTTTTAATTAACTAATACTAATATAATTTTAATTATCTAAATCCAACTAACCATATAATCTTCCTTTAGTTTATATGATAAAATATAAACTAAATACTTCAAAGCACGAATACCGGTTTTGGTTTCTTAATTCTACAATTTAGAATTGTAGGTTCTCAGACCAAAGTTACTTTAAATTAAGAATACTAAGAAAACTCAATGTGTGTGCATATAAAAATAAGATATAAATTAATTTTATACATAATTTTTACAATATTCGATTAAACATTTATATAAATATACTCTTTTGATTATTTCTACTATATATATAAAATCAATTATAAAAAAAAATAAACATAAATTTGAAATAATACTCACTAGAAGAATACAAATAAAAAAAAATAGAATGCAAGATCAAATGACAAAGAGAATATAAAAAATATATAAATTAAATAAAAAAGAAATAAAAAAGTTGGTTAAAAAAAAAAGAATTACTTGATTTTAATGTATATGCACATTCATACCAAAACTAAGAACGACTGTGAAATATCTTTACAAATATATGTGAGAATTAATATAGCATAATGGAAATAAAATTTCAAAAATTAGATTAAAAATTTTAAGATGCTAGATTGGGTGTCAGTTCAAAAAAGATATGGAAATTTTTTTAATTTAATCTAAATGAGATTGATCCAATAGTTATCAATTTATTTTTACATTATCCAAAGTAGCAATATACAACTTATTGGCTGAATCAAAACTTGAAGGACATTTTGACTTGTAATCATTGCTCAGAAACAATGGTTCTTGAACGATTTTCAATGTGCTCGAAAAGCAAAAAAAATAAAACAAAAATATAAAGAATTTTTAAAGCATTATGGATGAGACAAACAAGGTAAATATTCTAATGATTTGGAGGAAGAATTGAGGGAAGAACATAACAAACTATTGCAACAAAAAGATATTATTTGGTTTTAAGAGTTGAGAATTAATTGACTCAAATTTAGAGATAAACAAACAAGTTTCTGTCATCTGTCAGTCATAATGAAAAGAAAAAGGAATCAGATAAATGCTCTGAAAATTGACAATGAATGAGCACCAACAAAGATTATCAGGTGTTTATTTGTCTACTTTCAAAAATTAACGCTCCACAAAAATAAAACAGTTTTAGCCAATTACGTTGTGCAACATATTGCTCAAAATAATCACCAAGATGATTATATTTCGTTTAAACCATATATTAAAAAAATTAATACTCACTAGAAGAAGACAAATGAAAAAATAGAATGCAAGATCAAATGACAAAGGGAATATAAAAAAGAGATAAATTAAATAAAAAAGAGATAAATAATAGTTGGTTAAAAAAAGAATTACTTGATTTTAATGTATATGGTCATGCATACCAAAATTAAGAATGACTGTGAAATATCTTTACAAATATATGTGAGTATTAATATAGCGTAATGGTAACAATATTTCGAAGATTAGATTAATAATTTTAAGATGTTAGATTTGGTGTCAATTCAAGAAACGATATAGAATTTTTTTTTTAATTTAATCTAAATGAGATTTATCTAATAGTTATCAATTTATTTTTACATTCTCCAAAGTAGCAATATACAACTTATTGGCCGAATCAAAACTTGAAGGATATTTTGATTTGTGATCATTGCTCAGAAACAATGGTTCTTGAACAGTTTTCAATGTGCTCGAAAAGCAAAAAAATAAAACAAAAATACAAAAAATTTCTAAAGCATTATGCATGATACAAACAAGGCAAATATTTAAATGATTTGGAGGAAGAATTGAGGGCAGAATATAACAAACTATTGCAACAAAAAGAGATTATTTGGTTTAATATTTGAGAATTAATTGGCTCAAATTTAGGGATAAACAAACAAGTTTTTTTCATCTGTCAGCCATAATGAGAAGAAGAAGGAATCTGATGAATGCTCTAAAAATAGATAATGAATGAGCAACCAACAAAGATTATCGGGTGTTTATTTGTCTAATTTCAAAAATTAATTCTCCACAAAAATAAACGAGTTTTACCCAATTACGTTGTGCAACATATTGCTCAAAATAATCACCAAGATGATTATACTTCGTTTAAACCGTATATTAAAAAATTACGGGATCAAACTAGAATAGCTTCATTCCCGACCAAGGCACCTATTACAATATCTTGATGCCTAAATAAGTGTTACGAATGCTACATCACTCCAACGATAAAAAAAGGGCATGGTGATGAAATTGAATATTGAAACAACATACGAAAAAACCAAGTGGAATTTCTAAAAAACTTTTAACTTTCTTCAAATTCCTGACGAAAATCATCAATATCATTATGAGCAGAATGTAGAGGATACAATCGCAGATTCTATAGAATGGTGAACCAATGGAGGTTGTACGAATGTGTGCCATTAGATAAGGCAATCATGTTCGTTTTATTGATTTTTAATATGCATGGAACAACTTACATATATAATTGAAGAGACCATTTCGACGGGACCTGGAAGCCAATTATGGTATATTAGAGAAGCTCTTATATGATTGTTCACAACAAATTTTATTGTCTGCAAAATAAATTACAAGACAAACTATATGAACAAGATATATAATAATTTGAAGAACTTGACGAATTTAAAGGAATAAATCCTATGAAGTCTATTCCTCTGATTCTTCTCTTCAATTTTGTATTCGAGGGCGTGAAGCTTATTCTCGAACACGTAGGCGCGATTTTTTGCCGATTTTGACGGAGAAAACCACGTGATTTACCTGCAGCTTTGATGAAACCGTAGAACCTTCAAAGGTTGTAGTTCCTCGTAGCAGCGGGACTTGAACTTTAAGAACTTAATGACGACGGGAAGAAGACTTAGAAGATTCAACGAAGACTTGATGACGTGAAGAAGACTCGCGCACGTATGTAGGCTTGACGGCGTGAAGACTCCTTTGATGTCCGTGTCGAAGTCGAAGTCGAAGTCTTGAAGTCCGTTGATCGAAGTCTCAATGTTGATGTCCTTGAAGTGTTACCCATGACCCCTATTTATAGGTGTAGGGTTGAACATTTTGATAATTATCTTTTCATTTATTTATTAAAAGATAATATCAAATGTATTTTATTTATTTATCCCTTTAATATGAATTTATATTAAAGAAAATAAATAAATGACACAAGCTTTAACTTGATTGGTCCACGTGTTGAGACATGCCATGTGTCGTCATTTGATTGGTCATAACCAACTGAGCTGCAAGGCTTGATTTGATTCACCGGAACACTTCAATTTTGACACGTGTCGATACTTGATTTGATGACAAAATAAATATTAAAATTATCAATTAAATCAACTATTTAAATATTTTATGGACTTTAATTTAATATTTATCCAAAAAATATAAAAATAGCATGAATTAAATTTGACAATTAATATTTATTTACACGTGTCACATTTTAATTTGACGAAAATTAATTCGTCTACAAATGCCCCCACTTTAAAGCTCGGCGAAAGACATACCAAACATTTGTGTCGGCGAACTTTGAAGTACTTGATTTAAAGTCTCAAATTTAAAATGACTTTGGGGCGCCATTGATCACTTATTGGAGTTTGAACTTAAAATTACATCATCATAATATAATACGTGGCCTACGAGCTCAATTTTGTCACTTGGGCGATTTACAATTGTTTAACTTTCCTCTAAAGCAAATGGGCCCAGCTAGATATTCCCCACTAAATTAATGGAACTTGCATGCTCGGCCCCAATTAATTAGTGAGCAAATGGCCCAAGTTTATTTCATTTTTCCCAAACACCGTGTCTTCCCAACTTCAGAACCGTTTCTGCCATTTGGATTTTGAGCCAGCCATTGCCTTCTTCTGCGTGCTTCTTCTTCTTTTTTTTTTTTAATTAAATTAATTACACAGCAACTTAATAGAGTTCAAGTTGGACTCTAAATCCAAGGATCAGACTTTCGTGATAATGGGGGATAATTTGCAGAATCCTAATACAATAGGGACTCACGCGATCCTCATGCCTATAAATAGTCCATTCGCCTTGGAGCACAAACAGATTTCGACGAGTGATCGTGGTGGATTATATCTTCATCAAAGCGCGATACATCTGCTTCTTCTGTAATTCGCCTGCTTCTTCTGCTGCGTGATACGTCTGCTTCTGCTGCTTCTTCTTCTGTAATTCGCCTGCTGCTTCTTCGCCTGCTTCTTCCGCATAATTCATCTGCTGCCTCTGCGTAATTCGTCGGGTTCAATCTTCATGCGAGATATACTCTGCCTCTCTTGCTCAGATTCGCGCTCACAAGGTGTTTGACAAATTTCCTCAGAGAGTCTGCTTGAAGAAGAGCTCCTGCTCTGACAACGGCATCCATCACAATCAGAATCAGCAAAGGTTTTCTTCTTCTACACTCACGGCTTCATCCGTTTTAATCATGCTTTATAGCTGCCCGGAATTTACATATTGGAAGAATGCCAACTTAAATCCGTGAGCTTAAAGGATCGCCTCACTCTTCCGTTCTTCGCATCGCACGCCATCAATCACTTCAGCCCCATCTCGTCGCACATCGTCGACCATAAAGGCTCTCAAATTTTCGTTGCTCGCATTCGGCTAGTACTTCTGCCTACTTCTGCCTTCTCGTCGTTGTATCTTCAATCATGGAGACTGCCAAATCTCGCCTTCAACTCTACTTTCGTTTCTGCCTTCAGCCCTTCATGTCGTCGCATCGTCGATCACAAAGACTGCCCAAATATTCTTCTGTCGGCTTCGGCTTCTGCTTTCGTTTCTTCTAGATTTACACATACAGAAATTGGAGAAATTGAATGCGAACTTCCATGCTTCGAATTCCTCTTTCTTGCGTCTGACTCTATGACAACAGAGGACATACAAATTAGCCATCAAATACAATTTGCTTTGTTAATAATTCATGCATTGAATTTTGTCTTATTTGCTCTTCATGATACCAAAATTGCTTCCAATTGACAGAAGGCAACTTTGTCAGCACTTTGATGTTCGATGAGACACCTTGAAGGAGAAAATTTTTTGTTGCATGAGCATTGAATTGCTGCAATGAGTATAGAAATCATTTGGAGTATTGAATTGAAAATAAGCAATGCATGTGTTTCTCTAATCTTCTGCATGAATTTTTTGCTTGCCCCTTTATTTATTTATTTATTTTTTTTTTTTTTAATTTTGCAAATCCATTTGTCTAACCAATTTGATGATTTCTTTTCAGGCAGACAAATCATAGGCTTCAGCAGGTTTCACGAAAACTCCATTAAAGTTTCGGGATTTTTTTTTTTTTCATAACTACAGTGAAGTATTCTTCTTCTTCTCCTTTTTTTTTTTTCATTTTTATTTTTTTATTTTTATGGAGATGATTTATTGATCTTGAATTCTCTTGTTTGATCTTGATTCTTTGTAGGTATCTCAAGATGTTTATCGAGGATCACACCAAACCATCTCCACGCATCGTCATCGGCCGCGACAATGACAGCTTCAAAGTCGAACCTACTTCTTTACCCGTTCACAAGTCTGCTATTGATCTTCTCTCTTCTGAGCCTATTGATTCTACACTGCATACCGCCTACTGGTCAGAAGAGATCACTACAGAACTATATGATGATCACATCGACGAATTCTTTCGTTCGCCGGCCCTCTTATTGAAATCTTCTCTACATGGTGTCGACAACTCGATAATGGGCTTCTCACTTCCGAATCGGCATCTCGTCACCAAAGGAACTTCTTGGAAGATTCCTTCTTCAAAGTTTGGTGAAGTATCCTTCCACGCCGGCTACTGGGAATGGACAGAACACATCTTGGCCTTCTTCGAACATCGTCTCGTTCAAGCAAACATCTACGCGGCCATTCATGCTTCACTCTTCACGTATGTCGTCGACAAGAACGTCCTTCAGGCATTCTTCGAGTTATGGCATCCTTCGACGAATACTCTGCATACGGCTGTTGGGGAATTGTCAATCTCTCTATGGGATCTTCGTGGAATTTCTGGCTTGCCCATACTTGGAGATTTCTACGACGAGGCAATCCCTTCAGCTTATGAACTTCTTGGCGATCAGGCCCGTAGTTCCACCTCTTCGCGAAACGACTCTGCTCTTCCACGTTGCTGCAAGTACTTGTTCTTGGCTTATCACATGTTGCCTAAGACTTCTGAAGGCGTACTGATTTCAGATTGGATAAACTTCTGGTTCAAGGAAACGGCTAGATATGCCCCTCCTCCATCGCGGTCTACAAAAAAGAGAACCAGCAAGCCACGGTTTTCTCGAAATCCTTGCGGAAGTATCGACGCGTCTCTTTTACCTCGTGCCAATTACCACGCTGATCCATTCACGATCTTGGGAATCGAAGAGAATGTAAAAGAGGACACTTATCTTGCTGCTTTCCTCGCATGCTGGCTTTGCAGCTTTGTTCTTCCTCATGGACAAGTCAACCGAGTTCGTGCTACTGTCTTCAAAGTTGCTAGTCAGATGGCTCGTGGACGTCTTTTTTCCCTCGCCATACCTGTGTTAACAAGCATTTATCGCGGTCTAAGGGATATATCTACTTCGCCGAATTTGACCGAGTCTACAGTTGTCTTCCCTATTCATTATCTTTATAGTTGGATAGCACGATACTTCGACACTCACTTTACTTCCAACATTGAACAACAAAGCGGGGACAAGGTAAAATGTGCTTCGATGGTAAGACATTCAGGAGAACAGATGGCTAAGTCTTTTGAAATTCAGCCGGCACGTGATTTATTCCATAGCATCAGCTCGTCAGACCTTCGAAACTTACATCCCAAACATCAAGATAAGGAAGTGCTGATGGATCGTACTTGTTTCTCTCTCACCCTCAAGGGTATTTTCATATCTCTACGATCTAGCTACTTGACTTTTCGGTGTGGGAATGAACATCTCGTTGAAGCATACAGTCCTCATCGATTCAGCCGTCAACACGGCCTTTGTCAACACATTCCGGGTCGCTTGAAGACAGAAATCTTAACCTGAGAATTATCTGCACTTGTTCGACTTTGGCGCTCATGCACTTTTCTGAACTCGTCGTCCACAGTAGTTCTGCCGGGAAAACATGATGTTTCGTCGTTGGCCACGAAAGAGTACACAATTTGGTGGAGAGCAACTTGGGACGCTACTCATAGAAACAACACCAAGATTGTCTTAAAGCTTCCTCAGAATAACACGAAGCCAAACTCTACAATGCCGAGACAACATAAAGGCAATTCTTCTAAGGCTGCGCAACCAAACGATGATCATGAACCTGTTGCAAAGAAGCTAACTTCCCATTCGAAGGTTTCTCATGACTCTATTCTCCCAGCAGAGAAAGAAGATAGTTCGACTGGGGATGCTTATCAAGTAATTGAGAGGCCCAAGAAACGAATGACTTTACTCTGCGTATCTTCCTCGAAACACGAGATAGCCAAGGAAGGCAATGAAGTCATCTCTGCCCTTTCTTGTTCAGCTGAAGATTCCGACAGCCAACGCCAACTTAAGAGGAAGCAGAAGGTGTTCAATTTAGACAACATTACTGTTGATTCTAACTTTTTTGCAGATTGCCCAAGTTCTAATCTACCGTTGGCTGAATTAACACTCTATGTATATATCGGCTGAAAATACTTTTTTTTTTTTTTTTTTTTTAAATTGTTAATATTTTCTTTGATCCTTTACTCACATCAATTATAACATTTTTCTTGCAGCTTTCACAACTTGAGGACGGGGTTCGAGCAACTTCTGAGCAGAGTGGTGATTCCGTAAATGAGCTCACCCCTTTCGACTTGTCAAAGGTGGATTCTTCTCATCCTCCGAACGGTGAAGCTAAAGCAGTCAGAGGAGATAGTGAACAGCCAAGAATCACTCTACCCAAATTGATGCCTAAAGCGCGCCCGACAGAAGTACTTGAAACATCTAGAAAGGCATCTAAGGTTCCACATCGCCCTTCTATGGCTCCCGAACCGTCTCTGTTTTGCCCCCAAGCTCTTTATGGTGAAGCCGAGAAAATGTTGGTCAACTTCCTTTGGAAGAGTATTCGGGACAAGATTGAAAGAACTCCCTTTGAGACGCTCTCGAAGATAGAATCCAATATACGAGCTGTTTTTGGCAAGATGAAGGATTACATGAGAGATCCATCACCTTTGGAGAATCGCCTGAAGGAATTTCTTGAGAATGCTTCAAACTTCGTAAGTGTTAAGCAGAACTCCATCCACAGGCTAACACAAGAGGCTCATGAACAATCTCTCTCTCTTGCTTTACAAAGTCTTGACGAAGCTGAGGCACAGAAACATAAGTCTGCTGGAGTAGTGGAAAATTTGAGGGCGGAACTTCGTCAAGCAGAAGAGAACTTAGCCAAAATGCAAGCTGACGTGGATGCTCGTCGAGAGGCTCTTTTGAAACTTCAAGATGCCCCTTATATGACCGAAAAGGAAAATGAAGCCCTTAAGAAGATGGAGGAGCTACTTGAAGAAACTCGTCAGAATTTGATAGACTTTGATGTTTTCTCATAGATAGCTTAGAGTAGTTGATTGTTCTCCTTCGGTTGCTTAGCTTTAGGACTTTTCTTCTTTGTCCTTTTTTTCCTCCTTGATGATGTCATGAACTTTACTACTTTAGAGATTGCTTAATAAAAGTTAACTTTTTTTTTTTTATCTCGCAACTCTTCGAGTAGTTCCCCTTTTCTTTAATGCCATTATAACAAATTATATATTTGCATATATACATAATTCATTATCACATGAAAGAATCAAAATCAAATAAACTAACTTTGTCTCCGATACATAACTTTATACGACTTTTTTTTTTGTTTATACTTAGTTTTCATGAAGAATTGTCAATTCAACATAAAACCAACATAAAGTCATGATAAAGTTGTGACTGAACTTAGAAAAATCTAAGCTGCCTACGTACCCTAATGAAAGGGATCAAGTCATAACGTAGTTCAAAGAAAACTTCTTTGGAGAAGATTTAGGAAGGCCGTTCACAGTTTATACTCATGCGGGCCAGGAGTATTCAAAGTTTAACCACCCTGAACAAGAGTGGGGAATTTCTATTTTAGCCACACGAAATACCATCAGTGGAGTAAGTTAGCAGTTTATCCACATACATTACAATTGGTGGTTACCGTACATAGTTTATACTCATATGGGTCAGGAGTTGACATGCAGTTTAGGCTCGTGCGTCGAGGAGCATCATGCTTCATTATGCATAGTATTTCTTCAAAAATTTGCCATTTATCGGTCCGATGCGCAAGCCATCTTTGTCGACCAACTTGTAGGCGCCATTTGTGTATACTTCTTTCACCACATGTGGACCATCCCATTTTGACATGAACTTACTTCCCATACGCTGAGTGATGGTGATAGGTCTTCTCACCGCTAAGACTAAGTCTCCAACTTGAAATGACCGTGGACGCACTTTTCTGTTGAACGCCCTCGTCATTCGAGCTTGATAACATTCAAGCTGTTGTTGCGCTGCGAGTCTTTTCTCATCTAATGCTTCTAACTCTTCAAGCCTCAGACGAGCGTTTTCTTCAGGAGTTAGTCCTTCTTGAATCGCGATACGAAGCGATGGAATTTGGCTTTCTAAGGGGAGCACGGCTTCAACTCCATAAACTAGTGAATACGGAGTAGCTTGAGTTGCAGTACGATGCGTCGTTCGATACGCCCATAATGCTTCCCCTACTCTTTCATGCCAGTCCTTTTTTGACTTAGATACCACTTTCTTTAGAAGATTACATAATGTTTTGTTAAACGCCTCCGCCAAACCATTTGCAGCCGCGTTGTACATCGATGAATTGTGTTGTCTGAAGCCGAATTGCACGCAGAGCTTATCCATCAGCTTGTTGTAGAAAGGTTTCCCATTATCAGTGATGATGTATCGAGGCACCCCGTACCTGAAGATTAAATTACTTCTTATGAATTCGACCACCGTTTCCTTCTTTACTTCTCTAAGGGGTACCGCTTCCGCCCATTTCGAAAAGTAATCAGTGGCTGCCAATATGTAAGAATGACCACCCGACGACTTAGGAGTGATTGGCCCTACCACATCAAGTCCCCAAGCATCGAACGGCCAAGAAGCCACAGTCGGATGTAGAGGTTCGGGCTGTTGGCGTATCAGATTAGCATGTATTTGGCAAGCTTCGCATTTTCTCGCATAGTCCAAACAATCCTTGATCATAGTTGGCCAGTAATATCCCATCCTCTTTATTCTGAAATGCAATTTCGGGCCCGATTGATGAGCCCCACATACTCCCGAGTGTGTCTCCGTCAAAGTTTCGATTATTTCATCACCGTTCAAGCAACGTTGGTAAGTCCCTTCATATGATCGTCGATACAAAGTATGCTTATGTAGCAGAAAACGAGAAGATCTCCTACGTACTTCTGTTTTATGTCGAGGATCAGACGGTAGCTTTCCATGTCTCAGATAGTCGACTATCGGAGTTCTCCAATCATTCTCATCATTTACCGCGATCGAAATAACGCTTACGTCCTCAGTGTTGAACTTTTCCAGTGAGGGCACAACCCATCGGCTACACACGGGTACGCTTGTCGTTTCACCTTTCGATAGGGCCATGGCGGTGGCCAAGTTAGCCAAAGCATCCGCCAACTTGTTTTCCTCCCTTGGAATGTGACTTAGGACAATATTTTCAAACTTTGTCATCAAATCAGAAGCTTGTTGATAGTATGGAACCAAGTCTTCCTTCCTGACTTCATACTCGTTTCGAAGTTGGTTGACTATCAATTTGGAGTCACCGTACACTTCTATATTTAAAATCCCGATTTCTAATGCCATTTGGAGACCGATGATCAGAGCTTGGTATTCGCCCACATTGTTTGAGCATAATTCTCCTAATACGAAAGAGTATGTTAGCACCAATCTTTCAGGTGAAACGAACACCACTCCTGCACCTGTTCCATCGAACTGGGCCGATCCATCAAAGAACATCATCCACGCTGGTGATGGTTCAACGAAGAAGACTTCTTCATCTGGGAGGTCATCTGACAGTTCCCAATCAGCTGGAACCGGGTGATCTGCTAAGAAATTAGCAAGCGCTTGACCTTTCACTGCTTTCTGCGATACATAAACTATCTCGTATTGGTTAAATATGATGGACCACTTAGCCAATCTTCCGGATAACACGGGCTTAGACATCACATATTTAACTGGGTCGGCTCGAGATATGAGTCTTATGGAGTAAGCCTCGAAGTAGTGTTTCAACTTCTTAATCGCATAAAACAACGCCAAACAGATCTTCTCAACAGGCGAGTACTTCAACTCATTTTCTGTCAAAGCTCTACTAAGATAGTATAGTGCCCTTTCCTTTCCTTCATCATTCTCTTGTGCCATTAGAGCACCAATTGACCTCTCTTGGGCGGCGATATACAAGATAAGCGGTTTTCCAGGTGTCGGAGCTCCTAAAACAGGCGGATTTGATAGATGTTTCTTGATACTCTCGAATGCATTTTGACACCCTCGGTCCCATTCAAAAGTAGAGCCTTTCTTCATGAGATGACTAAAAGGTTGACATCTTCCAGCCAAATTTGATATGAACCTTCTAATGAACGCCAAGTTGCCTTGTAGACTCCGCAGTTGTTTGAGATTTCTGGGCGGGGGCATTTTCTGAATAGCGTTAATTTTTGCAGGGTCGACCTCGATTCCACGATGGCGAACTATGAAACCGAGAAATTTTCCGGAAGTGACTCCAAAAGCGCATTTCAAAGGATTCATCTTCAAATTGTATTTTCGCAGTCGATCAAACACAACTTGTAGATCCGCTATATGATTTTTCTTTTCCTTGGTTTTAACTACAAGGTCATCGACATAGCATTCCACGTTTTTATGTAACATGTCATCGAAGATATTCTGCATAGCTCGTTGATAAGTAGCACCTGCATTCTTTAATCCAAACGGCATAACTTTATAGCAGTATATGCCTTTAGGAGTGCGAAACGCTGTACATTCCTCATCTTGTGGGGACATTCTGATTTGGTTGTACCCCGATGACCCATCCATGAAAGACAAAGCTTCGTGGCCTGTAGTGGCATCAACCATAAGTTCTATGATTGGCAGCGGGAAGTCGTCCTTTGGGCAAGCTTTGTTCAAATCTCGAAAATCCACGCATACGCGAATCTGGCCATTCTTCTTCTTGACCGGGACAATGCTGGAGATCCAAGTGGGGTATTTCACTTCTCTAATGAACCCAGCATCGATAAGCTTGTTGACTTCGGCTTCAATTAGAGGGACTAACTCTGGGCGACATACACGTTGTGATTGCTTCACTGGCCGAGCTCCGTGCTTTATGCCAAGGCGATGAGTCGCGATTTTCGGATCTAACCCGGGCATTTCTTTGTATGTCCAAGCGAAGACGTCTTTGTAGTCCTTTAACAAACTTATGTACCGAGTTATTTCTTCAGGGTCAAGAAGTGCACTCACAAACGTTGGCCGAGGCTCGTCTATCGTACCGAGGTTGACTTCTCGTAACTCGTCTACGGTTGCTTGCACTCCATCTTCAAGTTGTGGAGGCGCATCTTGGACTTCATCATCCGTGATTTCAGAGTCACAATCTTCATGAATCGTGACATGATTACATGTTCTTATGGTGACAGGCCCTTCCATTGTGATAAGCAAAGTAGAAGATGTGCCCCCAATCGAGAAATGGAGAGTTTGATTTTCTCCAGTCGTACTTGGCGATTTTGTGGACTCTTCACGGGCTATGTTTCCATCAGCACATGCGCTTTCACCGAGACGATCGAACACCGAGCGACGTCTTGATGCATACTTGTTCTCTGAAGCTTCGTGATACTTAGGCCCGAGTCTCTTGAACACGGAAGGACGTTTCATGGGAGTACCAAGCCTATCAAACACCGATACGCGTTTATTCTTTTGATCGCTTTCGTTTTTCGTGGCGGAGATGTGTTGCACATTCACACGTTTATCTTTTCGAGAGACACGTATTCTTACCGGTTCTGTATGAACATATCCCACGCCTGTCTTAGGCTGATCAACACGAAGTCCCTTTTCTTTCAGCTTGAGTTGTGCTTCCGTGAGGCCGTGAATCTTTTCACCAGTTAATTCTGGTCTTAGGCTGCCTAAGGCCGACGGGGTAGAAAAGTCATATCCTGATCTCTCTAAAAGTGTGTAAGCTTTCGGATCGAATACTCCTTCTAGCTTTTCAGGCCGCACCTCCGAAGATGGTGAATTTGCAGACTTCAAGTTGATGATGGGCATTATCAAGTCTGATTTCAAAGTTTCGAGACCGTTAAGGAATTTCACTTTTTGTCGTTCATCACGAGTTTCGCATGTGAGTTTGTTTTCCTCATTGCAGACTTTGTGCTTTTCACTTGAAGATTCTATAGGAACTTCAATGGGTATATCCTCTTTCACGAATTCGGGAGCCAGGTAGAGCTTAGCATCAGCAAAGTGAGATTCAGCCTCGGTAAAGGGCTTCACATCCGCGTCTACTTTCACGACCTCCCCGTTCTTTAAATATTTGAAGCATTGGTGGAGGGTAGAGGGAACGACGCCGTTTTCGTGGAGCCACGGCCTTCCTAACAGTAGATTGTAGGAGGTTCTAGCATCGATTACGTGAAGCAAGGTGCTAGCCTTTAGTTCCCCGATATGAAGTTCTGTCCGGAGCATCCCCATTGCACGTTGCCCCCCTTGGTTGAATCCTTGGATGGTTAGGCGACTTTGAGATAACTCATCAATGGAGATTCCTAGCTTCTTCATGGTAAACTTTGGCATGATGTTAACAGCCGAACCTCCGTCGATCAATATGCGGTTTACCTTTTGTTCATGCATGAACCCTGAGACGAATAGTGGTCGATTGTGTGGTTTTGGTCCTAACAACAAGTCTTCGTCCGTGAAGTTGATTGCAGCGCTGGTAACATGACAAGCAACATTATGGAGAGTTTCTTCTTCACTGGAGGCCGGATTCATATTTTCCACTTTTGATCCAAAGTACTTCTTTGGAAAAAAGTCACCTAAAGTCACTGGCTTCCAGTAGTAATTGTTTGAAGCCCGTTTCTGGTCAGGTGCCCTCGACCTCTTCTTTGACTTGTCTTGTCTATGCCTGAGCGGCATGGATTTTCTTGACCAAGTAGGATGAAGCTTCTCAACACGTCGTTTTTGCCTTCGGCGGCGTGTCACTACGGTCCATTCGCCTTCATCCTCATCCTCATTCGTTACATATGTCTCACACTTAGCATTTTCAGTAGTTAATAAACTTGAAAGTAACCCCGGTTCAAAGCTCCCAAACTGGATTGCTATGGATGCCCCCGATGATACTAGCGGCGTTGTTTCATTTTTTTGGCTTTCAAGCGGATTAACATATGTCGAAGTTGCAACACTAGTGGTGTTCGTATCAGCTACATCCTCACAGTCGAGAATAATTTTCCCTTCTTTAGCGAAAGCCATGATTTTGTCTTTCAAAACAAAACACTTTTCCAATGGGTGGCTAATAACTCGGTGATACTTGCAGTACTTCGGGTCATTCACTTTTCCACTTTCTTCGGGGCGTTTTGGCTCTGGCAGTTCTATCATCTTCCTTGCGAGCAATTCGTCGAAGATGTGTGCAACATCTGAGTCCGGGAATGGATATTCTTTTTCTTGCATCTCTTTCAGAGTGAGACGACGCCTCTCATTTTGCATGGGTTGACTTCTTGGCTTTTCTACACCTTTTTTGTCCTTGGGCAGGATTTTGACGGGAATTGCCTTAACGGTCATAGACTCCTTTGTAGGAGGTTTAACGAATCTTTCGTTTTTTCTTATATCTCTTCTATCCCTCTTTTGATCATCTGTGGGATAGTCGGTGCCATGATTCGCGATGCTTAGTTCCATGTCGTGGGCGCGGGTAGCTAACTCTTCGAAAGTGCGAGGTTTGATGCCCTGGAGAATGTAGAGGAGCCCCCAATGCATTCCTTGAGTGCACATTTCCACTGCGGATATTTCGGAGAGTCTATCTTTGCAGTTCAAACTCAGTGATCGCCAACGGTTGATGTAGTCCACGACCGGTTCATTTTTCCATTGTTTCGTGTTGGTCAACTCGATCATGCTCACTGTACGGCGAGTACTGTAGAACCGGTTGAGAAACTCTCTCTCCATCTGATCCCAACTGTCGATTGATTCGGGCTCTAAGTCGACGTACCAATCAAATGCGTTCCCCTTAAGCGATCGTACGAACTGCTTGACCAGATGATCTCCATATGTCCCCGCATTGTTGCAAGTTTCTACGAAGTGGGCGACATGTTGCTTCGGGTTGCCTTTGCCCTCGAACTGCTGAAAATTTGGTGGCTGATAACCCATTGGCATTTTCAGGGAGTTGATGCGCTTAGTGTATGGTTTTGCATATGATGGAGAATTCTGATATGAAGCGCCATACTGAGCTCGTATTGTGTTGGTTATCATATCCTGCAGTTCTTGAACAGATAGGGCAGCGATAGACGCAGTAGAGTGATTTGTTCTTATCGCGGAGTCTTGTTTCTGGGGCAGAAAATTCACTTGCTTCCCATCGGTGGTTTGAGTGATTTGAACTGAAGGAGTCCGAGGATTGCGGCTAGACTGACCAGGATTATTGCTTTCTAGTTTGCTCATGAGTTGGGCGATCTGGAAGTCTTTGTCCTCCAAAGTTTTCTGTAGATGAGCTATTGCCTGAGCCATTTGAGCAATTTGCTCTCCATCAGTCATCTCTCCACTTCCCTTATTCTTTTCTTCAAAGGGAGTTTCCTTCAAGTTAGTTTCCTTAGGAGTCGAAGGAGTCGAGCCATCAGATGATTTTGAATCGCTAAGATGACCATGTGTAGAAGATTTCGAATTTTGGTTAACCTCCTTATTTTTCAGTGCGAGTTGATCCTTCTTAGGAGCCATGAAGAACTCGTGGAAGTAGGAATTCAATACGGAAGAGAAGAGATGAGAGGTAGGATCGGTCCCACCGGGCGTGCCAAAATTTGTTCACAACAAATTTTATTGTCTGCAAAATAAATTACAAGACAAACTATATGAACAAGATATATAATAATTTGAAGAACTTGACGAATTTAAAGGAATAAATCCTATGAAGTCTATTCCTCTGATTCTTCTCTTCAATTTTGTATTCGAGGGCGTGAAGCTTATTCTCGAACACGTAGGCGCGATTTTTTACCGATTTTGACGGAGAAAACCACGTGATTTACCTGCAGCTTTGATGAAACCGTAGAACCTTCAAAGGTTGTAGTTCCTCGTAGCAGCGGGACTTGAACTTTAAGAACTTAATGACGACGGGAAGAAGACTTAGAAGATTCAACGAAGACTTGATGACGTGAAGAAGACTCGCGCACGTATGTAGGCTTGACGGCGTGAAGACTCCTTTGATGTCCGTGTCGAAGTCGAAGTCGAAGTCTTGAAGTCCGTTGATCGAAGTCTCAATGTTGATGTCCTTGAAGTGTTACCCATGACCCCTATTTATAGGTGTAGGGTTGAACATTTTGATAATTATCTTTTCATTTATTTATTAAAAGATAATATCAAATGTATTTTATTTATTTATCCCTTTAATATGAATTTATATTAAAGAAAATAAATAAATGACACAAGCTTTAACTTGATTGGTCCACGTGTTGAGACATGCCATGTGTCGTCATTTGATTGGTCATAACCAACTGAGCTGCAAGGCTTGATTTGATTCACCGGAACACTTCAATTTTGACACGTGTCGATACTTGATTTGATGACAAAATAAATATTAAAATTATCAATTAAATCAACTATTTAAATATTTTATGGACTTTAATTTAATATTTATCCAAAAAATATAAAAATAGCATGAATTAAATTTGACAATTAATATTTATTTACACGTGTCACATTTTAATTTGACGAAAATTAATTCGTCTACAATGATCTCACACTTGCTTTTTGCAGACGACTTAATATTGGGAGTCAAAGCTATCGTGGATGGAGCAAAGTGCATTAAAAGTGTGGTTGAGACGTTTTGCAAGGAGTTGGGCCTCAAATTAAACTTATGCAAATCACATGTATTATTTGCGCCTTATGTGACAAATGATTTAAAGCAGTAGGTTAGTAGAATTCTGGGCATGAAAAATACAGACAACTTAAGGAACTATTTGGGGGAGCAAATGAACTTTAGTTGTAATTATAATGAGTATTTCCCGATTGTGATTAATATAGTTGAAAAGCATCTCTTGGGATAGAAAGCCAAAATGACAAATATATACAGACGAATGACACTTATTAAGTCCATCACGATCTCCATCTCCATCAACCACATGCACACAAATTGGCTCCCTAATTAGATGTACGATAAACTTGATCCACTCAAGCGCAACTTTCTTTAGGCGATTAATATAACAAGAAACGAGCACATCTTGTAAGGTGAAAGAAGGTGACTGCAAAGAAGTAAGAATGTGGATTGGGTTTTAGAGAAGCCCAAAAGAAAATATAGTGATGCTAACTAAAACGGGATTAAGAATGCTTAACAAGGAGACGGCGGTATACATCAGAAAAATATTTAAAAGGGGATAACATTCTTGATCAAATATAAGCCTCGACTTATGGATTTCCCGAGCATGGAAGAGGATAGTTAAAAACACTTGGATAGTGGAACCATTTTGAAAATGGAGGATTGGGAACGGTGCAGGGGCGTATTTATGGAAGATGGTTATCACAAGGCAAACTGGCGGACATCTTTGGAGATAACATTCATGACGAGAATAAAGATCTTATGGAATGTAATCTCATTGGAATAGATAAAAATTGAAACCTGAATAAGTTGAAAACATCACCGTCCAAAGAGGTGGTGAATGAGCTACTTAGTGTCCTAACGCGCTGCATGATAATGGAGATAAGAGAGAATGAATTGGGTCAACTAAAGATAAATTCTCCTATAAAATGACTATACTCTACTTATGGTGTCGGATGAGACATGCAAGAAAAAACTTTAAATGAATTTGAAAATTATCTTGCCCCAAAAATTCAAGATTTTCCTGTGGCTTTGCCAATATGATAGCTTGCTTACAAATGTATTGGAGTATGATAGAAAATTTGGGAAAAACTTGCGAGTGTCGAATGGGCTCAAAGAGAGCTTTAGAAGCAAAATACTGAGTAATCTGTTCCTAAAATATCCTGGGTGCTTTGTGTTGATCATGACACTCTAGAATTTTTGGAAAACATGGAACCGATGAAGCTATCAAAATGTTATGAAGCTTAGAAATATCGCTATTCGCCACATAAAAGAGTTATCTACGACCTTAGTACTAATCAATAAGGACACAAACACAGGCAAAAGAAAATCTGCACTTAGTTGTCGTGAAATAAATCTGAGAAGTGATGGGTAAAACTAAAATCGAATTAAAGCTTTTATAACTACACCAATAGGTGCGTCATTCGAGATGACAATTGAAGATGAATGCTAGGATATGTTATGAATCTTGGTATAGTTTCAATAATGTAGGAAATTTATTGAACTTACCTAAAGGATTAAAACGAACTTTGGAGAGATACTTTTGAGAAATTAATGTGGAGATTGATTTGGAGACGGTCGTTAAATGAATAACAATGAAGGATACTCAAAAACCACTAATGAGAAATGTAATATTTGATTGCCGAAGGTTACTCCAAAGATTTTGAGAAGTTTAGATTAAATAAATTTCGAGAGAAAGAAACATGATGATGGATAAATTAGCGAGGATAGGTCATAAGGTTCAAGATGGTTATTGCTGCTAGGATGTTCTCATTCTTGAACATAATCCTCAACTTATGGCTTCCCGAGCATGGAAGTGGATAGTTAGAAGCAGTTGAATGAACGTCTCTATGGAATGATAGATGGTTATCACAAGTAAACTAGCGGACATCTTTGGAGATAAGATTCATGAGAAGGATAAAGATCTGATTGTCTGTAATCTATTGCACAAATAAAAACTGAAACTTGCATAAGTTGAAAGCGTTATTGCCTAAGGAGGTGGTGGATGAGATACTTAATGTTCTAATTGCAATGCATGATAACGGAGATAAGAGAGTTTTGATTGGGTCAACTAATGACAAATTGTCCTATAAATCAATTATAGTCTACTTATGGTGTCGGATGAGACATGGGAGAAAAATTAAAAATGATTTTAAAAATTACTTTGTCCCCAAAAGTTTAAGATTTTCTTGTGGCTTGCTAACATGATAGCTTGCTCACGAATGTACTGAAATATGACAGAAATTTAGAAAAAAGCGATGTATGTACATGCTGCTATATAGGACATGGATATGTGCACCACATGCTCAGAAGTTGTCTATTCGCACTCCGGGTGTCGGACAAGATTATTGATGCAGAAATTGAACGAAATTTCCGTGGCATGCGAGTGTCGAACGGCCTCAAAGAGAGCTTTTATAGCAAAATTCAGAGTAATATGTTATCTGATTATCATGCGTCGATTGTTTTGATCTTGACGCTCTAAAATCTTTGAAAAATATGGAACCAATGGAGCTATCAAAATGTTATGAAACTTAGAAGTTCCACTCTTCGCCACATAAAAGAGTTAATGAAATCTCAACACTAATCAGTGTGAACGAAAAATACAGATAAAAGAAAAATATGCACTGAGTTATCGTGGAATAAACTCAAGAAAGGATTGGTGAAACTGAACTCTGAGGTGAGCTTTTATAACTAGGGGGAATCATTTGAGATGACAGGGGTGTCTTTCGAGATGACAACTAAATATGGATGTTAGGATACGCTATGGATCTTAGTAGATTTTTAATAATATAGTGGAGTTTTGAGCTTAAGCGGAGTATTAACACTAACTTGGGAAAGACACTTTTCGAAGACTAATGTGAGTATTGATTCGAAAATGGTCGTGAAATGGATAACAATAAAGGATATTGAAATGGAACAAATGAGAAATGTAATTTTAATTGACAAAGTTTACTCCAAAGGTCATACGAAACTTGAATTAAATAAATCTCTAGAAAAAAAAAAAACATGATGACAGATAAAATGATGAGAATAGGTCATAAGTTTCAAGATGATTACTGCGTTCAGGATGCTCCACTGACAAAACTGGGTGATTTTTTAGGTTTTGTTCTATAATTTTTACATGTCTTTTCATTTTATTAAATATATTTGAAAGTTATAAACTATTACTTATGCTTAAAAGCTAGAATTATCTGGCTAAATTACTATACACTTAAATATATATATATATTTTTATATAGTAACAAATTTTCAAATATTTTTATTGCTTATTTATTTGGATGTTCTCTACTTTAAATTTCTACTTATCGTCGATGATTTGAAAGAGAAATTTCATATAAATATTTTTGTATGTGTGTATTTATTTAACCAAAATAAATATTTTTAATATTTTAATTTGTTCAATAAATATAATAGCTAAATTTATTTAAAAAAAATTAAATAATAAACGTGCAACGCACGTTCACCTCACTAGTAATCTGATAAAAGACTTGATAATCTGTAAGCCAAACCTAGATAATTTTCAAGAGATAACTTAATAATCTGGATAAATATGGATGTACGAAGGTTGATAATCTTGCAAAATCTTGATGAAATTGTACGAAAGTACAAGAGAAAGAGTGAGAAAGTTATGAGCAATCTAGAGAGAAATGAGAGAGAATTCTTCTAGATTGAGAAAGTCTCACAGTGCACGGAGATCTCTTCCTTCAAAACCTTTTTATTACTATGGAATTAGGTATCATGTAAGTTATTTGTAAGGGTTCGTTGAACGGAAAAATATTTTTTTGCCTTGAATTGAGGTGCGATTCCGTCTGGGAAAAAAATCTAATAATAACATCAATTGACTTGGTTTTGAAATGATGAAACTAAAGTATATGTAAAGAAACTATATTCCAAAACCAGCCAACTTGATCAATATGCAGTTAGGTAAGGGCTATGCCTAAACAGAGTTAAGTAAGCTTTACAAATTGCAATTCTTTGGCTTTGAAAATAACATCCATATCCAAATAATATATATCTATAATTTTATATAAATTGGTACATCGTAATTTAATTTAATAATCCAAATATCAGGAAGCAAGATTAGTTTTATTTTATTTTTCATTATATATTTCTTTCACCAACCAAAAGAGATTTAATAATTAGAAGAACGCTAATAAAATCATAATTAGTAATGGGAATTTTGAAAAGAATAATTTTTGCTATGTTAGATATCTCAAAATTAAGCAAGTGGATCAGCTCAAAAGGGATTGCAGGAAGGCTTTAAGTCTATCAATTGAACGAATTTTAACCTGAAGTGATTTGTTCCAGTGGTTAAGGGTTCTATTCTTAAAATAATGATACCGAGAATGTGTATATTTAAAAAAAAAAAAAAAAATCAACGAATTTTAATTGGAATCAGATTTGATTTTTTATGGCTTTAGTCTCCAAAATAAGTGATTTGAATATGAAAATCAAACACTCGAAGATCCATCCTTCAAAGATATAAATTTAGTATTTTTATAATCGATTATTATTTTTTAAACATAAGAAATACTAATGAATTGAAGATGATTGAGAAAAATGTTCTTTTTCATTTTTATTTTATATAGGAACATATACATATATATGATTGTATTTAATAATATATCTACAATTATTTTCACTCCAAATGTCACTTTTACCAAGATTTTACTTTCATAAGTTCAAATTTGCATATTTCATCAAAACATAGATTCTTGATAAATTTTATAGACTTGAGAGCACTTCTTATTTTCATTACATTTTAAAATTATAGTTTATTATTGAACGTCAAATACTCTTATTGAATAATCCGATTCAAATAAGTCAAATTATCAAATTCATATCTTATGGGATCCATGTTTAGAATCACTTATCAACAATTCGATCCGACTTCATCCAATTGATAACTCCTATTAAGGCTAAACCTCCAAATATACCATGACCTTTAACGCACAAATACTTTTAAAGATATCATTTCACGATGTAAGATATCGTATCCAACAACACTTCTCGCATAACAAATTCAAGAAAAAACTCATATCACCATATCCGTATCATATCATGTTCGTATTCGTGCATCATAAACCATGACTTATTTTGGTAATATTTAATTTGCGCATTTGCAACTCCACAAAAATATTGGGGTGTTTCTGAAATTACCATACACTCGAGGGGCCGAAACAAAAATATGCTCGTCTTTTTATACCAGTAAGTGGTGCGACCGTTCAACTCGTCGTGTCATTTTAAGCTTCTGAGAGCAAAGTGGGCGGCTTATTATATTTCAATCACCATCTCTGTACTCTGTAATCTCTCTTTCTGCGTGCACAAATTACTGCCTCTTCTTCTTACAGAGAGACAGAGACAAAAATATACATTTAGTGTTGAAGGTTTTGAAAATGGTTTCCTTGTCTTCTTGCTTCAGCAATGGACAAATTTTCTGATTAAACTAAACCAGCCCACCTCATCTGTCCTCATTCCCTGTTATTTTTTGCTTTCAATTTTTGTCTCTGCATTGACGCCACCCTCCACGCACTAAAGCATTACAGAAACTTCAAGCCTAATTCTTGAAGTTTTGATCCAGCTTTTTTTACTCGCAATGTCTTCCGAGATGTTCATGTTCGACAACTCTTTCTTCTCTGATCCATTTTCTCCCTTCACTGATTCTGCCCACCCCCAACTACCCTACGAAATTTTGCAAGAATTTCATGAAAATAACAGCAGTTTGATTCAAGAAAGCAACAACCCGCTTGAGGAAACGGCTTCTTTTGATCAAATTGCTTCTGCTTTGCTCTCATCTTCGCCCCCAAGTGTCCAGCTAGAGAGCTTATCGCTATCCCAATTGGGGAATACAGAGTACTCTGCTTTGGAGGTGAAAACAGAGGAATGTCAGCTGAACTTCGAGAGCTTCTCCGGCTTCGAAAGTTCGTTTCTGCCACAGAGTTTCGATGAAAGTGCTGTCCATAAGTTCATGCAGAGGAGCTACAGCAGCAACAGTTTTGAAAATAAACAGAATTTCTCGTTCCGGCCTCGATTCGACAGTGTTTTGGAAACAGAGAACTTGCAGAATCATAATGAAGGCAGCTTCTCCTCGGGTCAAATGAGAAGGGTTTGCAGTACTGGAGATTTACAAGTCAGTAATTACATTTTTTTCTTCCCAAATTTTCAAAATATGTTCTTGAAAACTGTTTTGTCAATTATTTTCTCTAACTATATATTCAAATCCTCTTTTTTCAGAAGAAAGTAAATGTCCAAGCAAGAAATGTTCTGTCTTCAAGCCCATTATCAACAGAGAAATCATTCATGGAGGAAGCCAACTTTAAAGTGGGGCGCTATAGTGCAGAAGAGAGGAAAGAAAGGATTGACAGATACAGAGCAAAGAGAACTCAGAGGAACTTCAACAAGACAATTAAGGTAAAAACAATACTATAATCAGTAAAAGAATATATTTTTTTGCTGTCAAAACTGCAGATGTGGTAGGCATCTTTCTCTTATTTAAATATAAAAAAAAAAAAAACCCGAATAATTCAAGGATGATTTCTCACAGTATGCATGCCGGAAAACGCTAGCCGACAATCGGCCCCGAATACGTGGCAGATTTGCTAGAAATGATGAAGCTGGAGAGATTCCTAAGGCATCAATGTTTCACAGATATGAAGATGAAGATGATCTTTGGGTAATATTCCCTATCATAAGCTTTATTTTATGCATTTCTATATATTAAAATTGTTATGCTTCATAAAAGATGTGCATTCATCTCTTTTACTGTGAAAGCAACCCCCCAAAGAATCTTTCCAAAAACTTACCAAAATATGTGATCAAGTTGGGGATTACATCAAGCATGAACTTTGAGTAATTGCAGTCTCTTTTTTACAAGAAAAAGTAGTTTATTTTTGATAATGACATAAATAAACAAGAAATATTGTAAAATAATTCGCCATTTCGGCTATGGTGGCCGTGATATTATACTTTAATTTGTAGACAAATAATATGAAATTGACTATCTGTTAACATCAACAAGTTGATTATTTCCAATCAAGTTGACAATTTTGATGCAGTTTTATGATGTTTCAGTTTGGTTACATGTGTATTGTAGATTGATGGACTTCACGAAGACGATCACGATGGACATGCACAACGACGGATGTTTTTCAACGGTTCGTGTCCTTCTCAGTATCAGAACTATGGCTACTCGTGAGGGTTATGAAATAATCGGAGCAGAAGAAGAAATTCAGCAGAGTTTTTCTTGTTTGTTTTTTTTTTTTTTTTCTATTTTTGGGAAAATTTTAAATAATTTAGGTGCTAAGATGAGGTTTAATAATCCCTTTCAACGTAATAGCTAGTCAGCAGCAGTTGTTATTTATATGTTTGTCGTGTTAGTTATCTAGTTTAATGGTGCCAATGTGCATCTTAATGTCACTATCTTTCTTCTTGAGCATTTCCCCTTTCAAGTGATGTCTCAATATGTAGATATAAAAATCAAAAGATTATTAAAAAGTTGACCGTTGAATTTTTACATGAAATGGTTTTCCCATAGTTGACTTTCGACCAGATTGGTGTAACGACCAAGAAAATGTTTATGCACGTGTTCTTTTTTGTTTTTTGTTTTTTTTTACCATGCAATCTGCATCGTTTAAACATGAAATGTAAAATTTGATCGGATATAATGCCAAGTGAAGAAAAAAAAAATGTAACTAATAATTAGCTTTATGTTATAAAATGGGTCAATCGATCATATATTATTCATTTGGTAATATGATCCCGACACAAAATGTGGGATGAGTTTGTAGCAATAAGTGACAGATACATGTATGAGTGATGAAATATACACGCACCTAATAGTTTTGTAATTTAATAATATATTTATATGGGTATAACCATGCGAAAATGTAATGCATCATTTAAATTTTTTTTAATGTGGATTCTGATTAGAATACGCGGTCTAATCAAGGGTCATTATCCCATTCGTAATAGCATTTTTTTAAACTCATATTATATTGAATTTCTTAATATTTAACTTATCATGATCCTCAATATGAATATTGAAGTGAATCATCTTGAGATTTTATCCATCAAAATTAGTGTGATTTCTTTTTCCATCCGGCCTTTGAATACTTGGACTATAAGAACTACCTTTTCAAAGCGAATCTTTCCCATCAGTAATAGTTAGAGATACAAGATATTTACTCTGAACTATCTTGGTAATTCTTATATATTATAAAGACGAATATCTTACCTTTATCGTATGATTTAAAAAAAAAATATTAGAAAGAGTGATCAATTATAAAAAAAGATAACATATTTATCATTTGATTGATTGAGGTTCGACAAAGTCGAATGCGGGGTAACATTTTTCTTAATATATGGGGAAGTTTGGCCACACTATTTCTAAGTTCTGGGCATGGTAATAACCTATAAAATACACAAAAGTAGGACTTCTTTTTTGCTTGTTTTGTAGCAGGAATAAATCTGAGCTTCCATTTTTATAAATATTTTTCTTATTAAACATATCAGAGAATCTTTTATAGCCCATATTGCCTAGATCCTCCTAAAAATGACCCTACTAGGCTATGAAAAAATATTAATATTTTGTGTCCTAATAATCATTTAATTTTATTATTATTATATGTTTTTTTTTGTAAATAAATAATTGTAGTTTTATTTGCACTCAGCACCTATATCTGTGTAATATTAGCAGTTTGACCCTAAATGGACGCTTTAAGACGAGCTATAGGGTTTGGCTTTGGGAAATATCTGGTAGCATTGCATCAACTTGACCAGATTCTGCTACTGCCTATCAATTTATATTCCTTATGGCTTTTGTACAAGCTTTAAGAGGTGATCATCTTTCAGAGTTCAAACATTTTAATGGAGAATCTGTCCCATAAACTGTTAATTTTTGCTTTTGTAACTCTGGCGCCTAAGTCGGGTTTTAAGAATAAATCTCGAGAGTTGAAACATAATTTTTAGGATGATGTGCGATCGTTACCTGTCAAGTTTTGTGTAATTAAAAATTATGTCATTTTATTTTAGAAATTACAAAGAAATCTTTAATTTACATTATTCATGTGAAACTTCCGTTAACAGGATTTACAACGCTGAAAATAATAGGTGTGAATTACCTTTATTTTTTTTAATCTAAAAACTTGCGATATGGAGGGGGAGGGGCTGTTAACTGTTAAGTGTTAACCAAATGCATCATCACATGCAAAATCTGAGAATCAGTAACTTATTTCTATTTAAATGTACCTGCAATCTTGCAAATCCTTTGTAGTTTGTACTAACGTTACCTGACTGTTTTTCACAAAATGTAAGAAATATATACATTAGATAATAATTGATTTTTTTTTAAAACGTACATACTTCTAAGTAGCAAGAGTAATTCGAACTCAAGATATTACTTTGGAAAAATAATTATTTAAACTTGAACAACCCAATCGATTGAATCGTCTCATATAAATAAAGAGTTTCCTACACCTAAAACTATGTGTCGTCCTTCGAATGTAAAGTTCAACCAAACAAGAGCCGGATCAAAGAGCGGCATATCTATATCATCAAGAAAACTCAATGTTTGCAAGAGAAAGTTGCTCTCCATCCCTATATCCCCGTCAAAAGTACTTTCAATAGTGAAATTTCAAATATATACGGTACCTCTATATTGTACAGTTTGATTTACAAATATTTTCATTTAATCTTTCGAGTAAACTAGACCTTTCCAACAACATTACAGAACTATCTTTTAGTTTTAGGATCCATCACTTTGAAGAAATGAATCTCAATTGTACTTTCAACATATCACCAAGAAGTCTTATACGTATAGTTTTATTTTTTTTAACTCATTGGAAGAGGAAGAATTGGTGTAAAATTTCCACTTGTCCATCTAGGTCAGACGAGCAATCGACTACTTGAGGCAGCCAAATGTTATGTATGCTGCACTTGGACAGTAAACATGATTAGATTCTTAATCGTCATTATGTTTTCACCTTAAATACACTTAATATATATAACCACCTTCTAATTGGCTGCATCTCTCCTCACATGATTGGACATTTATGAACCAAAATCAAGATCAAGGACAATAACAATTTGTTTATAAATTCTTTTCTTTCCTGGCAAAGTTTCCAAACTAGCTAGGTACATAGATATATTTGTTCACAAATAGAGTTAGTCAAAAGAATTTCGAAGCTAATTAATATATATATATGCACTATAAGATTTCAACCCTTTACGGTGCTGTCTAATCATGGTTATATCAATGATTACCCTTAATCAAATTTATGCTTCTACAATGTTTTCTAAATAAAATGTTTTGCACAAGTTATTTGGTAAAAGAACCCATTGTAATATATAAAATTTTTGAGTCCTTAGGAAGATTGATTTGTAAAAAGGATAATAACAATTTTTTCATATAAAGTATGAACGTTTTTGCATTTTACGATCTAATTTCTACAAGTTTATTAATTATTATCTAAATTTTCCATTTTGTTGTAGTTTGCCACCACTACTCATTTTATTGATCGCCTGAGTAGCGACCCGCTAAGTTAATAAGAAGATGAAGCAACAAAGTTATTATTAAAAAAATAAAAAAAGAGAGAGAGAATAAGAAAAAGAAAAAGAAATTGACACATATATAGGCTTTTTTTTTTTTTTTTTTGTTCCAACAGACACCACAAGGCAGAATTAAAAACAAGCAACAAAAAACTAAAAATCAAGAGGAATAGTCTTCATGATTCATCTTGGCGAGTCTATCTACGCTATCATTAGCTTCCCGGAAAGTATGCCGTATTTTAGTCTCCCAAGGGAGATGAAGCATCCTACGGTAGTCCAGAATTACGTTACGCATTGGGTGATCCTCAATAGCATCACGAGTAACCCAATTTTTCCTGTTCTTTTTTTTTTTTTTGACTTTGTTGCTTTATCTTCTTATTAGCTTAGCCTGTCGTTGCTTAGGCGATCAATAGAACGAACAAAGTTAATGTTTTGGATGAGAAAGTGTGGAAACCCATCATTAATTTCATGCGGTTGAAGATATTATCATTCAAGCTATCCTGAAATGAATTAAGATGATAAACTGCAGTAAATATAACCGACTAACCTATAAACATCATGTTATAAAACGTAAAAGAAAAGGTGGCACCCCTTCGTAAAATGTAAAAGCAACCCTACATAACCACAAAAGGTTCCTCATAATATATTTATAGAGTTCTATCAATCGAAACACCAAAGTTTTCTCAACAAAAATATAAAAAAGTCCAACTTTGTAGCCAAGAACAGGTAGCAATTAGTGCACATAATGCATATAAAAGTAGTCCAAAAATGATGACCAAAAGGACCCTAAACTACAAATACTTAAGTAGAGAATGTCAATGCAAACATATAATTTCTATAAGAGATTATTATTAGTACGACATTATATAATATTAATATACTAAACCAAAAGGAGATGCTTGTTTTATCAAAACCAAGAGACAATTAAAAAGCCCCTTTTTTGTGCAATTAATCTCAAGCATCTTAATAGCTTTGTTAATAGTTAGGCCACTTGAGACTTAAAAAATGGAGGAACAAAGACTTGTTCTTGACTAAATTCCTTCAACTTCAAAAGTTATAACCATTTGAGCAGCGAAAGCACACTAATATATATACATATTTCGACACCTATCAAATAAGGGTTTTGTTTTAAATGCAGATGAAACCCATAAAGAAACAATCAGCATCTTCAAAGGGAGATGTACCAACAAAGAATCTCATCCATCAAAGCCTGCACAAATTTTCACTTTACATGTGTCTTTTCTAAAATACATGCTGAATTTTCCACTTCTTTAATGGACCGTATTCGGGAAAATATTTAAAATTTTATTTTAAAAAGTCGTAATTTTTTTGTTTTTTTATGATAGGCTTAATAACATAAATAATCACACCTTTGTCATATTTTTTCCCCGTTGTACGGGACGCTATGTTAGTATGGCGATGGTAATTGGTTATAATGCACGGACATCGATATGGAGATATAAATTTAATACAATAATGGAGTTTTCTAATTTTTCATATGAGAAGCGTTCAACAGTCCGATACAAATATCTAATACGATACAACACGATAAATTGATATTCTTAAGAGTAGTAGTATATGAAAAGTGATCAACGGAATGTGATTTTTTTTAAAATACAAAATAAGGATCCAACAAACATATCAAACGCTGCGCAATGTTCTCAGCCAAACCATGACCTTAGCCAAAACGCCATCACAAAACTTTCTTAGCCAAAAGGCAAAGATGTCAATATGGGATATTTAACATATATTTTCAAGAACTGCCAAAAAGAAAAAGAAAAGGAATTTCACATGATAAAGATAAAAAAAATCCCAGATTAAATCTGTTTCAAGAAGAGTAAGTAAATGAGAAAGAAAAGAAGTAATAAGCTTAGTTAATGGGCAGAGGATATTGCTTATTAAAATTGATCCTCAAGTAGTCCAACTACCAATATTTGATTCTAAGTGACATCTTTTTGACCAAAACATTAAGACTGGAAGCTTATGCATTATGCTACTTAAATATGATTGCTTGCCTACATATCAGGAAATTATTGGCTCATTTAATATTTATATATAAATAAATAATATTCCCATTTCCAGAGAATTGAAAATTTGTGAGATGAAAAAGGTTGTCCCCTGGCCTGTCCTTGCCGTCCCTCACCACAGTAAAAAGGTTCCCTAAGAATTGAATTTCATAGTTTACATTAATACCATCATTATAAAGATAATAACTTTTTTTAACTTTGTGCACGAGTGGTGCATTAGTGCTCGGTTGTGTTCTTCTGTTTTTCAGAATTGGGAATATATAATGCATACGTCATAATGATGACTACGGATATATAGATACATATTGGAGTACAAACACCTACCATCCACCGACTTCGGGTCGGATTTTGTATACAAGTTGTTGCGTATCTGAAGTTTAGAATTTAAAGCTAGAACACTAGTGAAACGCTAAACTACACTATTTAATAAATCTAACTGCACTATTGCTCCACGATCCTATCGACACAGCCATCTAGATTCTTCGATTCTAATTTCATAATTGAAGCTGTAACTACCAATTTAAGTGTTTCAGTCCTCGGCAACTAATGAGAACAAAAAAGAAAAAATCATGCAAGATCAACTAGAAACTAGAACGAACCAAAACTGCATAAACAAAATGCAAAAAGTATCATACATTCATAGGCCAACAGGGGTTGATCCAGGTGGATAAAAAGGTTCTTTCTCCGAGGCAATGACCCGGGTTCAAATCTCTTTAGCCACTTCGGGGTGTGTGTGTTAAAAGAAAATATATATATATATATATATCATACACTCATAGATCCAGATGTCTCTATCATGATTAACTAATAGAGAACATATTTAAATTATTAACAGTTAATTTAATAGAAATTGAAATGGCTTGCGGTTGACTAAACCTCAAGGGAAGGAGGTTTCATTGAGACAATAAGTACAGTTATTCCCCCACAACAGAACTTTCCATGATTTGGCCACTCAGTCCTTCTTTGCTGCAAATAGTTTTTAATTCCATCTTGTCTCCACTATCTACCAATAATTAGGTTTGGTATCTCTTCTAACCTTTTCCCTTTCCAACACCTACAACAGTGCTGTGGTCTACTATTCCTGTTGCTTGAGTGAATCTTCTGCTGCTTCAACCATTTTCCTCCTCTTCAAAGAGGAAATGAGTTTCTTCTTTGTCCAATAATACTTCTTGTACATGCTTAATATTCGAATTGAAGTGCACTAATAGATGATTACTAAATTGAGACAGCAGAGGAATATGCCAAAAGCAGTCAAATGCTAGATAAATGTCCCACTTCCTAGGTCATTGCACCTTCAAGAAAAAGTCCTACTACGTCTGGAGAATCACAAGAAAAAGACCATTGTCATCTCACTTTCACAGTCACAAACTAGTGTAGCTTAGCAGTTCAACGTTGTACTATTTTAAGTTCTTAACTAAATTTCTCGTATTCAAATTCTTGGGTACACAACTACCATTAATGGAGAAAGTTTAATTACATCTTAATAGTTCAACCCGATCGAGTTGAATCCAACATAACCCAAAGAAAAAGAAAAAACAATCTCTCACTTTCACTTTTAACTTGAGTGCACTAATATATGTGTGGTGGGCTGAATCTTTTACCACCAAATTCCAAGAAAATTAGAATCTTTACCACCAACATTCAAGTCATTACGTTTCTAGTAGAGAACTTGTATTTGTATAGGCCAATATTCAGTGAACCGTTCTGGCAAATTGCTTAATTATGAGGTCAGTAAGAGACAAGTGATACATCTACATCTCATTCGATTCAATGCAGATTTAGTGTGATTTCATGTTCCACATTATGTATAACACTGCATTTAAGAAATCAAATAGATGAATAAAGAGTTAATAACACACAACGCCAACATTGTCTCTTTAAAAACGATAGATTCGTCTACCAATAAGTATGTAAGCTCATTATTAGAAGGGGGGAAAGGAAAAAGAAAATTAGTTGAAGTCTCCAATAATATATAACATTTGATTTCAAAATTTTAAACCCCAAGGGGCACTTACAACGCTTTCATCTTTATATAGTATATGCACACTTGGAAATGATACGTGCACATTTAACAGGAGTCAGATTTTGTAACTTTTTCTATGATTTAAGGGCAAAAATAACGAGAGAAGACGTACTCAAGAAGATAATGATGATCAGACATAGCGTTTCCTGAATAGCTGGTGTCTTTTAGCTGGATCCTTGGGTTTACTCTTCTGCCCATGTACCTTTTTACTGCAACGGAATTTCAAGACCATCATATACAATTCTCATCCTTGCATGCACAAAGAAAACAAAATAATAAAATGAAATTAAAATAAATAATATATTATTTGCAGGAAGCTTACCCATATTCCATGTAAAACATCCCCTGGGCTCCAGACATGGCACTCATGGAACCGGCTGAGCGACGGGCTTTTTGGAGGGCAATATCATCAGCATCTTCTTCCAGTTTCTCCAAACCAACCATATCATCCCCAGCTCTAAGCAGCTATTTTTTGGGAATAATATGATTTTGTTAAAAGCATATATTAGGAGAAGACATTTCTTGCCATATTGGCATAGATTACCATCTCAACTACAAGAAAGCAAAGACAAATAGCAATGGTTACAAACCTGTGCAAGAAGTGCTTTCTGGTCTTCAACACGATGGTAACTCAACTCAGGTCCCGCATCAGGAGGAGGCAAGGTCGTGATTACCTTAAAACTATAACCTTGATCAATCAAAAATTGCTGCCTTTTAGTCGAGTAATACATTTCCTGCATCAGAAAAGGGGACCAAATATTACTAAAGTAATTATGGTTACAAGAGCTACTGATTTGTGTAAAATTCAAAGATAACGATGAAAAACCTGAGTGTCGGTAGATACAAGGGAGTAGAAAAATGCATTGTACTCTTCCTTGCCTCCTGCCACCCTGTCTTGTGGCTTCCCCTATCCACAATCAACATTCTCGCAGTAAGCAAATAATTATTCAGGTACATAAAAATACAGACATGGAGGAGGATTGAAGATATACAGTAATTAAACAAGAAAAACACAATTATACTGTTGAGGTGGCCGAAACCTCACACTGAATCAGATGATACCAATTTAAACAGTGTTATAAAGAAGAATGTTTGTCAGAGGTAGAGTAGACTTATATGAGTAAATGTTGGTTGTATAACAAAGGTATTTACCTGATACCAATTTATAAAGTTGAAAAACAGAGAGAATTTAATTGACTACATTGGTATAATGTGTAAGTTTCATATCAACATCAGAAAATACTTTAAATACATTTAAATGCATGTACACATGTAGCAAAAATACCTTAGCCCTGAGAATACGCCCAAGTCGTTGAGCCTCTTGACGCCTCGAACCAGCATGTGATGAAATCTGAATTATCACATTTGCCTCCGGAATATCAATAGAATTGTCACCAACCTGTGAATATAAAAATATTATTACATTCCCTTAATTATATCATGTTTCATCCCCTTTATAGACTTCAAATTGAACATGGAAAAAAAAATTTAATGATCCTAATTCAAAGGAACATCCAATGTATGGATCTGTGAATAAAAAAAATTACCATATTCCCTTAAATCATGTTTCAGCACCTTTGTTAGACTTCCATTTTTGTTTTTTTGGTAAAAAAATATTCATGTTTCAGCACCTTTTGTTAGACTTCAATTGAACATGCAACAAAACTATTCATGATCCCTTTCAAAGGCACATCCATTTGTATGGATCTGTGTTCCACAGAAACCTATATATAAATAAAAATAATGATGACATAATTAAGATTGCCAGCTATCCATAGGACCGCATACAGTGACACGTCGTCAGGTCCTCACCAAATCACAGGGTAATGAAAATCTTTAGCAAATTTAACAACTGAAGCATCAAAATTCAAAAATACTACTTTGCAAACAGGTTAACAGTGTATAATTAAAATCAAATGTCATGGCCAGAATATTTCGAGTTATGATGATTAAAGAAGAAGGCCTTCATAATTTTGAAAAAAATTAGCTAAACGTGAAACCCCCATTCCTATCTAGATTAAGTAGCCTGTGAACATCTTGAAAGCATTCTGGATACGATAAGTTACCTTTGAGAGGAAAACGGTGTTCACATCTTTGCTGGTTTTGAAAGCTTCAAGAATTTTAGTTCTTTCAGGATGGCTGCAAATTACATCAGGAATCAGTCAGCACATACATAATGTAAGAGTCGCAGAATCTGGAAAAATAATATATATGCTCCAACCTGGTGGCACCATAAATCATAGGTTTTCGGAGCTTCATAGCATACTCGGTTAGTGCAAAAAGATTGTCAGCAAAAACTATTATCTTATCACCGCGCTCCTGTTCGTGAAAGCGGATAAGGAACTCACAAGCTCTGAACTTATTAGGGTTCATCACATAAAGAGCCTAACAACGTAAAAGAAAAGAAGCATTAGAAGATGCAGCATTCAGTGGATAACAAAATAAGGAAATCTTTATTTTACAACTTTACAAACACTGATTCTTATGACATATTTTCAATCCAGGAGCACAGAATTTGAGCATCTAGCTCTGAGTCTGGTATAATTATGCACATTAAGATGTCTGGAAAGTACAAATTTTCTAATCCTAACTTACCTGTTTCTTTTTTGAATTTTCTTTCTTCAAATATGCAGAGAAGAACTCCTTTGTCATTGGACACCAGACTTCTGCACACTGAACATTTGCAATAAATCCTCCTTTTACTAAATCCAACCAATTTGCCTCATACAACTTTGGTCCAATGAGGAAGTTCAAATCTGTAATCCTTTCGTCCTCTCTCACAAGTGTTGCTGCAAACAAATTGATCAAAAATAGTTCTTCACACTGGTGCTATTATATAGATTTTTTCATAAATCTTTGTTGGAAGCATACCAGTGAGCCCAAGTTTGCAGTGAGATTTTGTCAGACTAATGACCTTCCTGAACATGTGAGCAGGGACCACATGCACCTAAAATTATTACGATAAACAACTATGTTATCATATAATCACAAATATATCATTAAAGCCAAATGAATGTTACCTCGTCCATGAGAAGCAATCCCCATTCCCTGTTTCTTATTTCTTCTATGATCTTTTCAGCTTCTTCGGAACGTTTGCCACCAAATGCAATCATGTTATATGTTGTCACCACAACTCCGGCATTGCCGCGAAATCTCTCTTTGCTGTCAGATGTGAAACGACAGATTTGCTCTTCCTTAATGGTTGACCATAGCCTAAATTGGAAGGCCCATTGATCTACAGACACAGCATTTGTAGCCAAACAAAGACAACTCTTTCCTATCCTGGTGGCAGCAGAGACACCAACTAAAGACTTCCCAGCACCACAAGGTAGCACTATGATACCAGATCGTGCTCGGCCTGAGATGACAGAAAATCATTAGGAATTAGGAAAATGCAAATTTCTTCCTCAAGCATAACACTAGCCAAAGTTTCAAGGATAGATGGTGATCTTTCTAATACACAGATTATAACCTGTCTGTTCGGTAGGCCTTCAGATATCGTAAATAAAATATTCCAATAGAACTAACTAATACACAACTATAAATAAAATATTATTTTCCTAAGTTCAAAATTGTAATTGCTCCAGAGAAAAATATTAAAAAGGAAACTGTAAATACTAGGTATTGGCAGAGGATCTTTACCATTTCCAAACATCTTGCTCAGACTCTTTTCTTGGTAAGGACGTGGTTGTGCTTGAGGCTTTAATTCCACATCCAGGTTAGGATTAACCTGCACCACCAAGTTATGAATACTACATTCCTGAAGTCAGGCTCATGTTCCTGATTCTTGAGTGAGAATATGAGCCCACTTACAGTGTCATTTCTAAAGTCATACTCCTCCAACATGGGATAATTTAGAGCATTTGGCAAACAACGTTGCTTTACACTTTCAACCTGCAAAATGGAAAACTAGTAAATGCCATATTATCTAGAAGCTAATTATAAATTTGGTAAAACAATTCTTGTTCAGGCTTCTTAATTAAAACATATTAGTCACTAAAATGAAACTACATGAAAAGGTGCAACTTTAAATCATAGAGTAAACAGAGTAACTAACGCCATTATACTCCAGAAAAATCTTTATCTTGCATGCTTGGAGAAGTACGAAAATTGTCATGCAGTAATACTTGCACAATCACCCAAGCACTGTTATACACATAGGTAAGTGATTACTTGAACTAGGAATGAGCAAAATACTAATGTTTCATCTTCCCCAGCCTTCGGCAGGTGCAGAAGATCAATTTTAAGTTTAAGGGCTGCCTCAAGCAACCATTTCAATCATTTCTCACCAATTAACTCCATGTTGAAACTATATTCTATAGAACAAGCAATCTAAAAGAATTAGATAGAATTGGCTCAACTTAACTAAACATAATATGATACATAGACCCCCCACAGGAAACAGAATCACATTGGCCTAAAATGTTAAATAACTATGATCTGCCAGAGATAACATATACATACATATATATATAAATGTGTTTGTGTGTATGTGTGTGTTAGAACCAATAGACACAGTAAGCACATTGATAATTTGACGTTCACCAAAACATTCAATCATCAAGAAAGATATCTCTACTTACACGATCAGGTTTAATTTGAAACGCATGAGTTTCCTTGTCTTCAGCAGCAGCAGCTAACTCTTCATGTAACAGCTCACCATGTGCACCTTCATTTTCACGAGCAGATTTGCCAACTGTAAATCCATCATTCCCGTGCATTTCCTAAATGATTCTTGGATATTTGAGTTATTGACATAATATAAAGGGAAAAATCATTACTATCCGACATATGAACTTTAATAGAAGTATATATGGATAAATGGTGTCTAGAATCCAGATATGTGGACTACGGTAACAGTTACACTAAGCACATACCTCAGAGGGAATTCTAGCGTCTCTTATAACTTGATCATTAAGCAATGTTTTCAATACCTGAAATAACCACTAGTGTAACCAATATCTGTTCATTTCAAAAGCAGACTAGAGAGGAATGATATATCTTGCCTCTGGAAATGGGGACTCCACAAAATATTTATTCTTCTTGAGGACAAGCTTCACTTTGCCATAATTTGCAGTAGAACTATGAATGAAATCAATCATCTCTTTTGGAAGCTTGGTCTTCGATAATTTATTCAAAACAGAAATAAGGGTATCCGTTTCAAGTCCCACCGACACTGCAGCGTACAACGAATGTGGGGTCAAGTTGTACTCATGCATTGACTCGGGCCTGTTGGAAAGAACACACACCAAACACCATTGTGACAACATTAAAATGAATAAGAAAACCAAAAAATTGAAAAAGATAAGCATTGCACTGATGTGCACTAACCGGGAATTGTGCATATGACATATCACAGGTTAAGCGTATTAGTTTTGCCACAGATATACCATACAATGACCAATAGGCTTCGATGAAAATAATAAACGAGCATATTATATGATATTAAAGGCAAATTACACACTTACTTGACATATTTCCAAGAGATTATACAAACTACAAATGCTACTGAAAACAGGTACTGGAGATCTTTGGTCTAGATATTTTGAAAGTTATCATTCAGATGCTATCAACTATCAAGTATCAGACAAGCCCGTTCATTCAAAAATATCCATGATAAGACCAAGGTTCCCATGCAGTGCCATTTTCACAGGCTGGTGCAGTATAGGCAATTGTCATAGTAGCTGCAAAACCAACTAAATTACAAGACCAACATACTTGCATCTTTATCTTCTTCTTAGTACCATCCATTACCAAGAATAAACTGCCCAAAATTAATACCTGCAAACTGGTTCAGCAATTGCAATGAGGAAATCATACGCCTGTTTATACAACGGAGAGAAAGTTTCGAGAAATATTCGACCATCGGCGCAGGCCCATAATGGACGATTTGCGTGATCGGGTTTAAGTTCCAATTTAGTGAAATCCCTCCTTTTCCCTTCACCTAAACATTAATCAAACAATTCTATCAATACAAGAATTCAAAAATCAAGGCGAAGAACACCATGGGATCTTAGAATAGCAATAAATACCATCGCGAAGATCATCATCCAAATCATCGGTGAAGTGGGAGTCATCATCCGCAGATGCTGAAGCTGAACCCCAATGCTCCTCCTTCAATCCACAAACAATTAAATCAAAATAAATCCACATTTTACGATCCTCCGATAAAAGTAACTCAGGGAAGCATAAATATCATAGCATAACCCAGAAGAAACCATCAGAACCTTGGAGAACTTGATCTTCTTGCTGGGCCGGAATTTGTCACCTGAAATTCAGAGGAGATCTTTCTAATTATTGCGCATCGATCTTGAAATTTTATGATTCAATCTTCGTATATGTTTATGCAATAACAATTCATATTAACTTCTTAACATTAGTTATGTCAATCTTTGATGATTAATCTTAAAGAAGAAATACCATTTCCCATAATTGTGTCCTGAAATTTGCCTGTATAATGCGAAGAAAGTATTGCTTTGTGAATGTCGGAAATGGAGGTCATATATATAGTGTGTGGAGGCGACGAACAGCGGCGCTACACCGGCAGAAAGAAGTTGAATTTTGCAGACAAGTCCCTGGAGAAGAAGTTATGTGCGGAATAACCCATTAAAGTATTTTTTTCACCTTTCCACCCTCATTCTTCCTCTTATTCAAAGTACGGACACTTTTATTTTATTGTGTCCCGTGTAATACTCGTATATCATATCGAAAACTTCTCACATCATATCCGTATCATATTATATTGGTATTCATACATTATATAAGATAAAAAAGAAAGAAAAAGAATAATTAGAAATTGATTTATATTTCAAAACATTTTCCAATAAATTGGAATTCTTCCGAATTATTAATAACCTAGAATATTAAATTTTTTATTATTCTTGTGGAAATAATCTATACATTCTCATAGTCGCAATAATTCCATTAAAGCCTTGGTCAGTTAGAAAAATTTTAGTGATTTTACCAATTCTATAAGTATCAATTTGAGAAGTTAACGAACTGGTTTGATTATTATAATAAAATATAGTACAAAATATAATTTTTTTAAATTCAAAATATTTAAATTCCATTCTGAACTTTAACACATGGAATGATCGGTTAACTGTTGATAAGTGGCCTAAGTATAATTTTAAAACCCGGATGATCCATTTGTAAGTATGCCAAATCACAAGGAATCGGAATGTAACTTGACCTCAACTAGTATGCTGCGAACTTCGTGAAGGAAATAGAGCAGCGCATCTTTTGGCTCGTTTGGCTCCAAATTCTAGTGACTGTACTTCTTGTATAGCGAAAGATTTAAACTGTTAGTTGCTTGTTCTTTCGCCTCGACTTAAAAAAATAAAATAAAATTGTATCAGTTATGACTCCAATTATGATTCTCTCCCGCCTCTACTCGGCAATGGTAAAGAAGGTAATTGCAATAACTAATAACACAACCAATCAAATCGATTCCAAACACTAACTCAAATATCATTACCCACAATCGCCAACTATCATAACCACAAAGCCATTCAAATCGATTCAAAGATTGAAATTCCTAGTTTATTAATTCTGTACAAAAATGAATCTATGTAAACGTACTCTCAGCCTCTAATTGCTACCACAAAAACTTCACCACACACATCTGAGTCTTGCTTTTACTGCTAAACAAATCTAATAAACGATGGCAGATAGTAGATGTAAACCGGTGAAAGGGAAAAGAAGAAAGAGCAATCCGAGGACAGAGCAAACCACAGCAGAAGAGAAGCCTCCGTTTGATATTCACTTCGATAGTTCAATATTCCATTCCAATATCCGTCTTTGATCCTTGATATATATACACACCAGCAGGGAAAAGAAGCCTTGTATGCAGATGCAGTATTCATAGTTTTGCCAAAATTTCAAATTTCTCTGCAGATTTTTTTTTTTTTTTTCTTTTCCTTCTCTCTCTCAATCGCAAGATTTCCATAAATCTAAAGCAAATGAACAAAACAGAAACTCCGGAGACAAAATGAGCAAACTAAAACTAAAATTGCGAAAACGAGACGGCCAAAATAGATGCTTAGTAGGTCCATTCAATCACAATAGCTATGGGACAAACAGCAGCATTCAATAGTTACCCTTCTATAGCTGGGCTGAAAACCATTTCCTGCATTCGGGCAAACAGATAGAACCTTTAATGCTTTCAATTCATAAGCCATGTTATTAGGAATGGATTTGGATGATACAAAAATAACCAGCAATCACGCAAACCTGATCACAAATAGGACAAGTGTCGCTTCTTTCCATCCATTCAAGAATACAAGCAAGGTGAAAATGGTGGTCACATTTTGTGATGATTTTTGGGTTCTCTTTATCATATTCTGCAGGAAATAGCAGAGAAGTTCAAGTGGAGGTTCAAATTCAGGAGCATCATAAGATGATCATAGGCAATTCTTCTTTTTCCTTTTGTTAATATTACTGTTTGCTTCCTTTTTTTGTGTGTGTGAATGTGCCTGAGTGTGTGTGTGTGTGAGAAGATCAATAGTCAGATAAACATAAGAAGGTATCGAATTTGCACCTTCAAGACAAGTGGGGCAGCAATCTTCCTCATCTAGCAGTCCAGGAATCATCGGTTCTATGGACTTTTTAAGTTCATCAGACTTTTCATCTTCGATTTCTTTTGACGATGCCAGTTCAATGTTTATTTCGTCCTTTTCATCAGAATCCAGCTTCTTTACCTTGCTCTCCAAGGTGCTGTCGGGTTTTGTCTCTTCAACAGAGTCATTGTTGGTGGTTTGAGAAACCACTTCAGTCTTATTCGCCGAGATTTCTAGATTCCTTGATGGGGTAGGTGGGCGTGGTACATATGTTTCATAAGGTATAGGTGCCGGAGGAGGCTGATAAGTGTCTGGGACTGAGGTATCTAAATTGGTGTCAACCAAAAGCCCAGCAGTTGCATGATGAGATGATAAGGGTTCATGTTCTTCCGATGCTGGATACTGCAAAGATGCATGTCCCACAAAATAAAGTTAAGTTATGCGTTGCTAATCTGTGAAGTGGGTATTATGGTGCTGGTATATATCAATAGGAAAGAAATAGATTGAAACAGTGGAAACATCAGTACAGAGAGGAAATACAATGGAAATATGTTGACATCTATAACCAAGGCATAATGGAAGATTGAAGAACGACTATCCAACAGCAATGTGGATTCTAAATCGAGAAACGGAAATGGGAAGCCAGTAACAGATCAGCTGAATCAGGACATAAATCATCGAGAAATTTGGACATTTTTGACTTGCGGGAATTTTTTGATTAATATCACTCTATAAATGAACTTTTGCTAACATCTGAAAGGGTTGAATGACTGACACTTAACATGAAAAGAAGAGTTCTTTTGGGCCTTGGGAGGCATGAAAACTTTTTCCTAACATCAACGGATGCTTTAAAAACAATACAACTGGTTTAAACTATCATTATTTGCTTATTGGCTATTCCCTTGACTGGTGTTAAAAAGTAACAACGCAGAAGGTCCTTCTTCCTTAGCTTACACAAGGACATCCACACTCAATATCAAATGGTACAAAGGCATTGAGCAGAGATTTTTTTATTTTTACACAGTAAGCAACTCAATGAGACATGACTGGAGAAATCAGGCTGGCTTTTGTTTATCTTATTGTCAAAGACACAGCCAAAACCAATCTCTCTCTCCCAACACATGTTTTTCACATTTAACTTCCACAAATTTAAAAGTAGACAAAGTATTCACACAATGAAATCTTACTGGTAAACTACTGTGCAGAAGTTCTTATCAATCAAGTAAGACCTGATATAGAACGCCCACTTTTTTAGTACAACACAGAAACTATAAACTCGATAGTTGCATATCCTTGAAGTGTAAAACAGAACGGCTATACTCTTTGTATCTGATCTTATCTGATCTATTAAAAGCAGCTCTACCATTAGAGGCTTGGAATTAGTTGAGGTGGAATCCAAATGTTCAGTCAGAACCTGATGCCTTTTCCTTTGGTCACTAAAATTAATGGAGCCCCGAACAGACCAATAGGTAACGATAATTTTCGTTGTAAATTTCTCTTCAATAATATTAGTCCAAAAGAAGCTAAAGAACTGTTCTATCATCAAAATAACGGTTTTATCTTTTGGACATCTAGTACAATCTAATAATAACGAAAGCATGTCACTGCCAACGGGGCCCTGAGTGAAACAGCACATGCAAGATGAAGGCACTAAGAGCGGGTATGGCATTTTCACCTTCAACCCCCAAAAAGCTCAGGCAAGCTCTTACTAATGGAAACATATATGGCTGGCATTGAAGGAATCACTCACATGGAAATATGGAGGCGGCCCATTAAGTTCATTGGTTTTGGACGCACAGCAACAACAGCCTCCCATCTCTATTTAATTATGTTTTTCATCCACCTGAAGCCACTTGGCACCTTGCTCATTGTTCTCTTCTCTACACAAATGTTATAAGACTGCAAATTAACAATAAAAAGCAATATATTTCAAAGCTCTATAGTACACTTATACAGTAATCAACTATTAAGAAAGCAAAATTCCATAAGAGCCAGTCTTAAAGGTGCACTATTCCAACAAAAAGAAAATCAATTAAGAAAACATTCCAAGGTACTTAAGGTTGAAAACAAAGTCATTTGACTTGAAGTTTCATTAACTATTGTGAGTACTACTAAAGAGAAAACAGCTACAGAGTGATCACAACACAAGTGATGCAGGACAAGGAACACATGTTAATTTGTTATCTGATGAGTCTATCTTTTCATTTTATACTTTTCAGATTCGTTCTCTTATGGTAATCCTATGTTCAACTAGATTCCAGAAACTGATGATCTGACAACCCTTAACAGCATATATCCAATTCTATGCACATCAATTACTCTCTCCTCTGATGGTACCATCAGACTCAGATACAATTTCCTCTTCCATTATCACAAGTCACAACTACAAATAACCCGTTCAATCCCAATGATCAGCAACTTCTTACCATCTCTTATGTCAATAAATGCCCACTCTATTTATTAGCACAGCAGAAGCACCACCCACAATACTTTTAGAAATATACAATTGCCTGATCGATCTAATCCATCTAACTATATCCTCAGTTATCCCCAATTCATTTCCACAAAAACTACCAAACACGACCACCATACCGATAATTAATAAGAACTGAAACAGAAAAGATTCATCCAAACAACTAAACAAGTACCCCGTTCTAACAGTATAATTCTAAAACAAGAAACCAGTGGCACGGCAACAAACACACAAACATGCAGTCCGCATACACGTTGCTAAACTTCTAGATTCGTACAATAAGTAACAGAGGCAGCACATACTCAATACATTCACCAGTTCACTCGATGCAATTTTCCAAGCCCACACACATAAACAGTATCATCAATAAAAGTTACTCTCAACAGAGACCAATCAATAAACCTTCGCAGCTACACAAACCCAGCACAAACAATCAAATCACCAACAGAAAAACCAATAAAGTTAATTCAATCCGTGAATCAAATTCGATACAAGCAGCTCCGCCGCCGTGGAACACAAACACATACACAGACAAAAGATACGTATAGGTTCATGTATGTATACCTCTCGCTTGGGATTGAATTAGCAGAGACCTCACTGCCTGCGTGTGTGTTTGAGAGAGAGACAGAGAGAGGAGTTTTACTAAAGGAGGACGACCTGGAAAGTTGAAAATTATGAGAAACAATTAATTACATAATTATAGTAAATTAATTAGGAAATCTAAAGGATAAATCAAATTTGTGAATGGGGTTCATATTATTTACAAATATTTTTTATGTGTTTAGCCTTAACTTAACATAATAAATTATTTATTTATTTATTTTTGATGTGCTTTATAAAGATAATCATAAAAATCAGAGTTTAAAAGAGATTAATTAGATATCAAATTATCAGATAAATCTCGTAAAGGGTTATAGAGTTAGGATTAGTTTTAATCTCCTATCCAAATTATATAACTTGATTTATAATTGGATTTGTTGTAATTCATTCTTATCCCGATAGATATACTTCTGATCAAAGTTTATCTTATTGAAACCAACTATGAGTTAACTCTTTTAGATAGATAGATGGGATATCATCAATTTTATATAACGAAAAAATGATCATAAATTCTTAACTATATAATTTAAATAATTTTAAGTAAATATAAATGTTAAATAATTGAATTAGTAAAATTGCAATGAGAATTTGAGTATCGCCAGTCGCCACAGCACCACCAAGTTGGTGGCCGCCCTCTGGGCCCACCACTAAACGGAAAACTTTAATTTAATTTGTCGTCTTCCCTTAAATTCATTAAAAAAACATTATCTTCTTAATCAAATTGAAGAAAAAAAAAATCTTTATCAAATTTAGTATAGGAAAAGAAACGGGAAAATGTTTGTTTTCTTTACTTTATTCTTTCATATATGGCTAGATACCAAAATTATATTTTATAGTATTTTTTGACAGGGAAATTCTCGAAAAATTCTTATCCGAGAACTCAAATTCCTCTTTTCTCCCCATTTCCAAAAATATTTCTCTTTGACCAAAAAAAAAAAATATATAGTATTTAAGTAATAAAAGGAAAAAAAAAGTAAAATGCTCTTTAATGCTCGAAAGACTTGTCAATAATTAAAATTAGTGACCTTGCACAACATGTGTCAAAAAAAATTGATAAATTAACATTTTCATGTTATAACTTATTTTATAATTATTTTTAATATATTTATAGTTTTATAATAAATAAATGAAGAAATAAAATAACATAATATAAAATTAATATAAAGTAATAGTTCAAGTAGAAATTATAAAATATTAAAAAAATAAAAAATAATAAAATAAGGTTAGAGAAAAAAATAAAGATAAATAAATGATTAAAAAAATAAAAATTAAGAGTCCGATAAATGTGGATGGGGTTAAGCAGAAAACTGCCTAAAATACATGGGTAGAATTTATATTAACAAAAAAAAAAAGTTCATGATATCAGATGAGTCTCTTTCTTAATATAATAGTATAAATTATGAAATTAGTATAATTCTTGGAATATGAATAGCCAAATATCTACACAAGAACAAAAACCTATTAATAGGGGCACACGCCGGATAGACATGATAAAAATATGGACAATACAATTTTTTTATATAAAAAATGTCAATATCCGAACACAATATAAAATAATATTTTTTTGAAGCGTTAACGCATCTAAATAAAATTCCATTAAGAGTATGTGGCCTATAGTAAAGGCAGGAATAAATAAAGACTTAGGGCATGATGCTCAGAGTCAAATTTGTACAATATCTAGGCACGTAACTACGAGTTCGTTCGGATGTGTTTTGGAATTGACTTGGGATCCCAGCTAGTGAGATTTAATTATTTGATATTTCTTCGTTGATTTATCCAAGAGAAATGTCCATGTTTTCATTTCAATACTCCGTGAAATACACGTCTTATTATTTCAAGAAAAAGAATTCAAGAGCTGAATTTTCCCTCATCTTTTATTAGTTTCATTTGTGGGATGGGATCACAACCGTAATCATCCCTAAATGTTTGTTTACACTCATCTACAGCAGTGAAACCAGAATTTCAAAATCTTACGATCACAAGTAGTCAAATACTCTCAGTTTCCAATATTACAAAAGGAACCATTTAGCACATTTTTATTCATTGTTATAGAAATCTATCAACACTCGTAACTTATGTGTACTCTTGTCATACCCAAACACAATGTACATTAATGCACAATTAACATCAAAAGAATTCATCACCACCTCTAATTTATATATGACTTGATCGCTGCTCTCATATTACTTGCACACGAAGTATATTAATGCACAATTAAAACACATAAAGAAAAGAAATTAAAAGGGAAACACCTACAAGTACAAGACAAGGGAAGATTTAAATTTGAATTCTGGAATTCATGGTTCAGAATATTCAAAAGTGGCACACTTGAAAAGCATTGGTTTCCAACATTTTGCTTCAAAGTCCTCTCGTGGGCCAATTCGTACTTGGAAAGGGATAAAGACCCCCAATATTCCTCAAGTAAATGCGGCACTTAGACTCCATTACTACAAGAACCATATATTCTTAGCTGCTGAGAATTTAGCCTTTCCAAACGCACCCAAATATCAATAACAACCTACCTTTTTACATGTCAACATCAGTTTAGTTACACTCCAGTTGATATGTATGTATGGCACTAGAAAAAGAAAGAGAGAAAGTTGAGAACTGAGCTAAGGTCCTGATACTAGTGGGTAGTGACACCATAGGTTACAAGAGGTTAGGATTCATGGTTTGGGAATAAGTTAAACACACCTGGTCTCTACATTAGCAGTCAATGTAATTAGAGGTTAACTAAAGTTAGGGTTCGTTTTCTGCACTACACCTGCTAGATACATATATATAACAAGAATGGAAGCATTCGGACTTCTGTATAACAGTCTCCAATGTCAGTTTTTGCCGGCTGATCGTAGTCGTTCCGCTGCATGAATAAATCCCACAATCACTTGTACTTCATCCACTTTCTGTAGTATCAAAAGGGGCAAGAAATTAGAGCTACGTGCGCTTAGCAATGGGTACTTGAAATATGATCGTACTTGGAAAATGCTTATGAGTTGGGTTTGGGTTCCACATATGAATCAAACGGTTCAGATTAAGTTAGATTGTGTACGATAAAATTTTCTTTTTCCAAATTGGAGTTGTGACTCAATCTGAACAGTTTGTGTATATGTGGTCCAACGGAGCGTGTATAAGAATTTCCCACCATACATGTGCAAAGTGAGAGTGTGTGTGTAGTATGACTCGTTTGAGCACAAGAGGGGACCTGTGAAGAAAAATGCTGCTGGACAACATTAACCATTTGTTCCTTCGTAGGATTGGGACTAATATTAGCCTGCATATTAGAAGCACAAACTGAGTAAACTATCAGAATTGTCGGGGATAAAAGGGATAAGGAAGATTGAGAGAAAAAATAGAACTCACAAGATGGAAACTTCGCCAATATCTCCATAAAGATCCAGTCCCAAGCTTTGCCAAATTAACTCTCTGCATGATCCAATAAACAAAAAGGATACATAGTCAACAATTGCTACGTTTAAAGGAAAACAATATAAAGGGAACACAATTAGGCTAACTTCCAATGGAGAAATGAACTAAAATGAGCTGTAAGTGGCAAAGTTTGAAATATATGAATTGGAGCACTACAATAGTGAACAAATCAAGGCAGAAATGAAGTGGAACACAGCACTGAATGTAGTTGCTTGATCATATTGATTGAAAACCTAGCCAGGAAGACGCCAAAAGCATAAATGCATTCAATTTGCTGGAACAATCTAAGTTAGAATGTGAATTATCTGAAATCTGAAGTATTTCCTCCAACCGTGCCTAAAGATTCAGTAACAGATCAATTAATAGCTAATACAAAATAAGGAATATAGTCAAGTACATGCTTTCTGAAGTATTTCAATGACGAATTTCATGAGGACCTGCACAACTGTAATCACAGACCATTTAACGAGATGCAGAGTTTTATCAATTGACTTTGTTAGTAGACAAGCTTGCAACTTTTCTCAACTCTGCTTACCAATGGTTTTGCATGACATTTGGGCTGAACAACTCTACAACTGCCGTGATTCATTAATTTAGTGGATGCTGCACATGAAGACCAGGGCCTAGTATACCGAATTCTTGGCTTGCTTATCTTGCTCAAGTGAAATCCTGAAGCTGTTCGAAAAGAAACATACTAAATACTTGAAAAATTACATTGCTTATTCATAGATTGATGACTGAGCACCAAAAGCACAGAGCACCCAAAGGATGTCCAAGGCAAGAAGAAGTGAATCTTACAAAAGCGACGATGGTCCTTCTCACCAATATCAGAGCCACTGCTAGAATCATCAAAATCATAATCATCATCCTCTTCATTTCCAGTAGGAGGTTCTAGAACACTTAAAGCATTCCTTTGTAGTTTGACCTCAATCCCATTCTTCAGTACCTGTTCATTATGTCACATACATTTGGGAAAAAATCACTGGAAGGTCAAAAGAAAGGAAGATCATATTAAAATATTGGTACTCAAAATAATGCATTTTTCTAGAATTCTCTACAAATATTTAGATAAATTAGGAAGTCTAGATTATGTTTAGAAATTAGTAGAAAGAGTTGGAAAATTCTAGATTTTATCACATGATTAAATAGATATAAATATCAAGAATAGAATATAGGTAAATGTAATTAGACCGACATACCAATGTCGGTTATCATCATCTATAAATATGGTGTAACCCATCATTTGAAAATGAATGAAAAAGCATAGCATTTTCAAATCCTTGCCAAAATATTCTTCCCCATTTCCGTGACTTTCTTGTCCCATTCCATCCTTTCAAATATATTCCAAGTCCATTCAAATCCATATTACAAATCCCAAGCCAAACTTTCTAATTAAAGTGCGTTAACATCTTCCTCAAATTCCAACAGATCAAAGGAGAAATTTAGCTCTCAAAAGACAGAGAATAAATCAAGAAATGCATTCACTAAAATAACCAAGTAAATAAGATGGTAAGTACAAGATTTTGGTTTAATCAATTATATTACATGTAGCATTTCACATCTTAAATCATTAGCACTTTTTCCGTCAAAACAGAAACAAAAAGGCCTCTTAAAATTTCAATTCCTCGACTCCTCCTCAAGATTTTTTTAATCAAAATACAAGAGTCAAGAGAAACTTTAATCCATCTTGGATAGAGAAACATCCAGAATAATACAAGAGTCAAGAGAAACTTTAATCCATCTTGGATAGAGAAACATCCAGAATAATTTTAGCAAGATGGTCAACAAGACAATGATCTACAGACATTGTTGATGGAAGTTTTTAATAGAATGTTATACACAACCTTAATATAGATTTTAGGCACCAAAACTATCACAGATGATGTTCTACTTGAATAAGGAAGCTGTAATAACTCATTTTCAACTAACGGAATGCTAAAGAAACGAACCATTGCAACCAGAGAGAACTTTATCAAGCAAGTAATTGAATTCCCTCATTCTCCTAGCTAATATTTGTGTAAATTATCAATTACAGTAGGATGTCACTTTCCTATGACCCCATCACGCACATCATAACCCCAAAAATATCATTTCAAAATTAATCTACTCCTACCAAACCAACTAACTAAGATATTTTAGTTTGTAAAATACATACCAGCCAATGCCAACCACCAAGCCCAACAGCTTTCTTCACGACACCTTGCAAGCCCACCAAAACACTCTTTGTTCTGTTATTCCCTGTCACAATAACCTTTGTATGCCTCGGAAGAACAGACAGCTCCTCATCACCACTTTCTTCACGGAAAGGGGATAAAACCCGTGCCGGGAATGATTCACTCTGCAACATCTCACTATTGCACAAGCCTATTAGCATCAAGAAAGTAATAGCAACAATGTGATCCTTCCTGGTCACTTACATACACCTCAGCTTATCATGTAAACCCCTCTTTGCCTTGTACTGAGAAATTTAATCCCAATATGAAGCGGACACCAAAATAAATGAATTCAGTCGAGTGCAAAGCTTACAATTTAACCCACCACGATAAAAACCACCTTCTAGGTACTGGAGTGCTTCCTTTGCAGGTATTTTCTCCACAAAGGTATAGTGATTTAACCAATCTTGCTGGCAAGAAACAGGGGAATATGTCGAACTCTTAACTGCATGCAGATAATTCAAGTTTGAAACAAATTCCTGACAAGAAAATTCCAAGGGTGAGTTACAGATAGTCAGATACACAGACTGAAGCTAGTATAAACCGTGCTTTGATTCTGCAATTGTATTTGAGTAAGCTAAGAAATTCGGAGGAGTTGTTTTGGTTCGACATGTATAGTTTGTGGGATCTTAAATGTACCCCATTGAATTTCCCATACATACATCACGGGCTCAGTCCAATTGCAATAAATGAATGGATAAAAAATCTCTCTCTCTCTCTCTCTCTCCCTCACGCACACACACAAGTTTCTAACAATTTCTGCAAAGGGATCTGCATTTATCCAGGTAATACTATCTATCCGGAGAATTTCATATAATTAATCTCTACTTAAATAAAGAACGAGAAGACACACCTCGATTTGTCCAACTACAAATATCATCCTAGCAGCCAAAAACTCGATAAAGTACTTTATCACGCAAGCACTAGTGAATTCCCTTTCACAAAGAATTAAAAAAAATCATTTCGGTTAACTAAACGAACAATTAAATATCTCGTCAATGCCTCGGTTCCTCTCAAACTCCACTAGCCAGAAGCATACCAATTACCAAACAACAGCTTAACAAAACTAATCACGGAATGCCGTACTTCCACCAAACAAAATTCAAATTCATTCACCACTTGAGAAAAAAATGAAAAACAGAGAAACGGATCAAATATCAAACAAGCTGCTCATTACATTTCAAAAAATCCAGCATTACCAGTTCCCCGCGGACAACGAAATCTCCACTCTAGAGATATAGAAGCTTGAGGACATTCCCAAAAATCAGCATACGAATAACACAGTCCAATTCAACTGAATCCGAAGCGGCAGAAGTTAGTACTTAGTAATGGATGGAAGAGAGAGAAGTTCGCGGTTGTTGTGCGTGTATGAGAGAGAGTGGAGCACGCAGTAAATGCGTAGTAACTGCCATGGAAATGGGGATTGGGAACAACCTGCTACTGCTAAATTGCAGTCACTCGTACGGACTCTGTCACCTTCTTTGTCCGTTCTTTTACCGCCTCATTCGGTTACAGGTTGTATTGGCTTGGCTTAGGATGTGAGCCGCGCTGCTTATATATAACTTAGTTTATCCTTATCTCTTTTACTTTCTTCCTCGGATAAATCCTACGTGCCAGGATTTTACAAACTGCTGCCTAAAGAATGTCTAATTTAAATATTTCTCTCACAAAGATTTTCTTAATTGTTTTTTCACCAGGCTGAAAAATATAATTAAACCCTCTCTCAACCCCAACAATTCCACTGTGGTAATAATTATGTCTCTGAGCTTCATGGCAAATTACGAATATCCAAGACAAAGTTTTTTCCCTTTCTTCCCGTTGCATATTAGGAATATCCAGGACAGGTTGTTCGATGTTACTAAGGGTAATGTGATTTGGTAAGTTCATTTGTTAATAACTTTTGAAATTCCCCGGATCCTAGTTGAGAAAATGAGACTCCATTCGTATTTAGGAGTAGTTATGTTCCACGTTCGTTTCCACGTATTATCTACCCAACCGTGATTTTCCAAATTTTCAAATATGTGTCAACCCTTCCATTAATTATCCGTCGTAAAACAATATATATAATATTTTAAAATTTTAATAAAAATACTTAATTAAATAACAAATATATTTGAATCTAGTTTGCGGGAGAATAACTCAAAATTGTACAAGCACATGAGGTGAATTATGACAATCCATATCCATAAGCCAATATTTCCATCTCGACTGGACTTGTCCCTTTCCCCGGTTGCCAAACGAGTCCTAATGCCGTGATTTAAATTAAAATAAAAAAATAAAAATTTTGACCTAACTAAGTACAATAATAATTTCATTTCACTCCGTAAATGGCAAATAGTGATAATTATGTATAGTTTATTGCTTTATTTCCCTGCGAAGCCATGTGCAATTTCATGAGAGGTACACAGACATAATTATGTATCTATTTTAATTTGTAATAGTAAATACTGTTTTTATTTAATGGGTGATAAATATAAATAAGTATCATCTTGGGTCATAATTAGAACAAATTAAGTTGACATTATGGTAATCTTTTTTTCTTTTAAATGAAAATTTTAACCTGATGAAGTATGGTTATTAATTATTATAAACAAGAAAGTAGTATAATTTATATATTTCCCTGCCTCTAAAATATCTGATGTTGTCTTTTTCAACCTAGTGAGGTTGAGGTTGTGATAAATAATCATTTTCTTTAATATTATTAATTATATCATGTTACTGGCATTGGACATACTATTGTTGAGTGAAATTTAAAAAAATTTGAATATATTTTTATTTTTAGTAATTATATTAATTACGGACTCAATATATATTAAGTCATTATAATAAAAGTCATTTAAAACCTAGTCAGAAAAAATTTATTACTCTATTAGTCTATGATCACTTTATAACAAAAAAACTTAATGTATATTCATTTTCTGATTTAGCCTTAGGTATCGAAGTTCATTCGTATAAGGAAAGAGTAGTTTACTCAGTCAGTAATTATAAACTTAATAAAGTTGATAAATTTTCCATACAATATATACTTCAAAGCGTTTGAAAAAATAAAATTTATGATTTACAAATCTAAAAATCAACGATAATATATAAAGAGGAAAAAGCAAGTTGTTTGTTAAATTATGACTATACAAATCTAAAAATCAACAATAATATATAAAGAGGAAAAAGCAAGTTGTTTGTTAAATTATGACTATCTTTTTAATTTTTTTTATCTAAATTTTGAAATATTTTGAGTTATCATATGAAATTTGAAAAAAAATTTAAATTGTCATCTCAGATTGTTTTTGTGTTAATTTTTCACCGAAAATTAACCACTTGTTAACACAAAAATGTCCTAGATAACAATTTAAATTTTTTTTAAAAATTTAGATGATAACTTAAAATATTTCAAAGTTTGAATAAAAAACGAAAAAATATGGTTTGGCAGCAGAGACGGAGGTGAGAGCAGTCATTCTCCTGGGGTAAGGATATTTTGCTCGACTTGTTCCCGTTAATAAATCGTCACGGCATGCTTAACAAACTAACATAACACGACAGATTGATCACCAATTCGAATATTATTTCAAAAATTCAGAAAAAGAAAGGACTACACAAACATTACATAATTAATTAACCCAAACTAATGAAAGGAAAGGACCAGAAGGCAGAAATAACTAATAAGAGCGGGTATATAAGGTGGCATTGGCAAGGACCACCCACCCAATGTTCCTTCATGGGGCTCCCATCATAAATACAAACCTATTGTCTCTACCATCTCCGACACACCTCATCAACGGTCCACATTTTTTTCCTTCTTCCAATTTTGCCCCCGTCAAAGAATCTTACTTTAATCAGCTAAAAGCCGAGCCGAATAAGCCGATGGCAGCGGCTAACAGCCGGGTCGTGACAAATGAGGGGAAGTACACGTGTCCAGCATAAAGCTGTGTGGGGATCTTATCCTTACCAACCTAAACATAATTTCTTGCCCGGTACCATAAAGATATATTCCTATTTGACCAGAGTTTTAGATAAATGCACTATTTATTTATTTTTTTTTTAATTAATGGTGTGAGAAATAATTATTATATACTACTATATTTAATGTTTTATTAGTTTATATTTTGAAGAAAAAATAAATAAAATTTGAGGAATCCTATGAACATACAAAACTTTATTTTGAATGATGGTAGTTGGGAGGCCCATACTTGCACATGCTTTGTACTTTTGTTTTTGTGATTTGAATGGAAGGAAGGGAACAGTGAATTTTATTTAAGAACGTAATATTAAATTTCAACTGTTTGACCATATATTACTTTGATCAAATATTTCGTATTTGAAATTTGAAAATATAGTTATTATTGATTGAGAGAGTTTTACACTCTAAATAGTTCGTCCCGACTCGATCCATAAAAATGGACTATAGGGAAAAAAAAAAAAAAGTTATTACTTTAACAATGTTTGGACAATTCTAACCCTGTTAGTTAATTTTTAAGAATTATTTAGGTTAGACAAATGCCCTTTGAATTCTTTTTTTTATTTTCAGTTTTCTAATATAATAATATGATTTTATTTTCTGTATTAACTAAACTATCATTTTCTTGCTGGATGGGCCAAGCTATTTGGATTCACTAATGAGGGAATTTATAAAATTGAATCTAAACTAATTTATATTTGAAATTGAGATAGGCTCAAAAGTTGGTATATTTTGGAGAAAGTACATAACATAGACGTAAGCTTTGTACAAAGGGCTTCTGTTGTCTGTTGGTCCCAATAAAACCTTTTCTTTTTTGCACTTAATTAACAACAAAAGCAGTATTATTATTATTATTATTTTAAATCAAACCGATCAAGCGATTGTAAGGTTATTAACGAGACCCCCTTCATATATAGCTAACCGAGAAACTAGAAGTGCATATACAGTGAAACATAACCCACTCATCAAGAAGAACAGACATACAGAAATACCCAAATAAGATAGTTCCTATCACAAGTCGACATCAAGATCAAGTGGTTTGTCGCAAATTTTCTGTTTTTTTTTTTTGTTTTGTTTTGTTTTGACATACATTAGCAAAATACAAGGAATGTAAGTGTAATTTTCCTAACTAAGATTCACATATAAATAAGCATGTCAAGGTTAAATTGTTACCACAATGCCCCATTGAATACGTTTTGTTGCTTTTCTAACTACTTTCATCAAACAATAATCATTATAATTATCACAAACTTTAAATCCAATAACATTTTTTTTTTCCTAAAAAATTTTAGGTCAAACCCGTTCCAATTAAAGACAAAAAATGAATTCTGCACTTAAAAAAACATAGATTACAAATAACTTACATTATACCTAATTTTAGACCTACAACTTCATCAACCTACGACCTTATTACAAAGAACTTATATTACCAAGGTTAGAACATACTAACTTATTAAAAAATATATATATCATATCATATTTTACTTGACCAACCCCATTAAATTTCAGGCCCAACATTATTGTTCCCACAAATTATTATTGCGTGGGAAGCAGCTATTATTATTTGAATTTCCTCAACGATGATGTCTTGATAATTCAACAAAGGGAAAAACTTTATTAAGAACACGTTTTTATATGAAAAACACAAAAATACACCATAATACTACGCTACTGGGGGAGAAAAAAAGATTCAAACAGCCAAACTCTTGGATGCAATCTCATAAACATTCTCAGAGAGCCCATTTGCTGCCAGAATCATTTCCAGTTGAGCCTGCAAAGCAAAAACAGTCATTAACATTCTTAAATTCACTGTCATTTAACGGGACGGAACCAGGATTTTAGATGAGGGTCGCAGAATTACTAGTTTTTCAAATTATAAATATTACAAGAAAAAAACAACAAATTGCCCTGGGGGATCCATCTAGGGTCGTATTATTACACAAAATACGATGCAACACGCTTAGGATAAAACCATATTACCTTTTGAAGATTTTGTCGGGTTTCATCAAACTGCCTCCATCTAGAAAAGGGCGACACCATCCGTGAAGCCACCTGCAAACAAACATAGGTACGTATAATTTCTGAAACAAGAGGGACTAATTTGTGATTATACCAGACCTCAGGGGACGGGAAAGTAAATTTCTTGAGAGCAAAGACCTGAGGATTGATCTTGTCGAGCTGCACAACCATTTCGCCCAAGAACTTGTAACCCGACCCATCTTTGGCATGGAAGTTAACGAGGGAACCACGGAATCCACCAATGAGTGAGTACACCTGTGCAGAATTCGATAATGATCATTTCCTTCCCTTAAGTAATAATCTTTAGGGTAAAGGAATAAGTTTGAATTATTGTTTACCAACCTTGTTCGGATTACGAATGTCGAAGGCGGGATGGTTTAGGAGCTTGCGCACGTTCTCAACATTTCCGGGTACATCCGACATAGCTTGCAGTAAAAACCATTTATTTACGACCTGAACAGAGACAAAATTCAACTTAAAAATAAACTTGCATACATAATGTAGATTTATGATATAAATGAATACAGGGTCAGAGAAACAATTTTGTTCTTTAGTAATGGTTTGCCTGGACGTACCAAATAATCATGCTGCCACTTGCTATAGAAATCAGCCAAAACATCGTCTCGGGTTTTACCAGGTATCTGGTCGAGAGCTGCTAGCGCAGCAAATTGGTCGGTCATATTTGTGGCAGTTTTGTATTCGTGAAGAACAAGCTCGGTTGTCTCTGCATCTCCAAGTGATCCAAGATATGCTGCCAAAAGACAAAACATAAATTTAATAAACCGCGTAACAAATTAGAATAAATAAAGGCTAATAACGCTGATAGTCCTTTATGTTTTGATTTTAGAGAGACATCGTCTCTACTGTTTAAATTGTGATATTTTGATCCCCTGTTTCATTTCGAAACATATTGATCCCTCTTAACAAAATTTCAGATTTTCCCATACAAAGTTATCGAAAGTATTGTATTTGAGGGACAAAATAATCGAACCACAATTAAAGAAAACGATTTTCGGATAAACCTCGTGTTTTAAAAATCAGGGTTAGAGTATGTGCAGAATCAAACATGAGGGACTATAAACGAGACTAATCCATAAATAAACAAGTGTGAAAATAACATGTACCAAGGGCCACATTTTTGAGAGCTCGTCTTGCCATGTTTGCATGGTTGAACTCATACGGCTCCGAGCTTCTGTTGTTTTTCACCTGTGAATCATTTACACGACAAAATGTTAAGAAACAAAACAAAACAAAAAAGTTCTCTACACGAGACATTGATATAGTATCGTACAGTGTTGAGCAAATCTTGTTTCAGTTCAGAAGCGAGCTGCTTCCGAATGAAATTTCTAACTGCTGCGACAGCATCAGGGTCAGCAACTTCCATCATATCCATGATTTCAGTTCCACCAGGTAGAACTATTGCCTTCGCGATAAATTCCTGAAAAATATTACAAAAAGAAGTTGTTAAAACAACTCTTCTCCTAAAATAATAACCGTAAAGATATAAATTATACCTTATCTAATCCTGAATCCGTAAGTACGCTTCTAATTCCATTAACAAACTGAGGATTGAGCACCAACGGCTTGTTTTCTTGAAAGTCCGACACTAAGCTCAGCATCAATTTTCTACCCAATACCTGTCCAGCTTCCCAACTAAGACGGCAAAGAAAAGGTCATTTTTTTTTACAGTCTGCACTTATATACATATGTTTTATATATCTTCAGAAAGACATATACCGATTAAACTCGTCTGAATCATTAGCGAGAAGGAAATAGAGATCAGCATCAGTGAGATCTGAATCCAGACGGACAGGAGCACTGTAACCCCTCAGGATAGACGGTACTGGCCTCTCTGGAATGTTGCTGAATACAAATTCTTCTTCTTTCTAATCAAATTAAGTAACCAACGTCTCAGAACTGAATTCTAAATACAATTATTTATTCAAACACACGTGCACACACACTTTGGGCTAACCTTGGTCACTCTGAGAATTGTAGTGTGAACGGGCTGACCATTGGCGGTGATATTTTCCAAGTTTCCATCATGATGAAGAGAAGATAGAGGCATGTCTTTTCCATTGGAGCTAAGAAGACCCAAGGCTACAGGAATGAACATGGGCTCTTTGACGGGTTGTCCTGGGGTAGCTGGGACCTCTTGACTGCATAACGGATCACATATTACATGCAATTATGTTTAGCAAGATTACCCTCAAGTTTTATTTGTGTTCATTTATTCTTCCTCATTTGAACGACGGTAAAACGGTAAGTTTATAGTGGTTTGTACAAGCTAAAAACAAAGGGCTAAGAACGAATTTTATACTTCACAGAATTTTTAATGAGATCATTTCTATTAAAGAGGCTTATAATTTCATTAGCCATAAAACAAGGGATTCGACATAATCAACTCACAACAGAATAAAATCATCTCGTAGCAAATGATGAGACGAGATCTTACCTAAACTTGAGAGAGTAAGTCTTGGCTTCAGCATTATAGGAAGAAACAACCTTCAGATGAGGCGTCCCAGCTTGGGAGTACCTATATTTTTCCATTTATATAAAAAATATAATAACTAAAAGAAAGTGTTCTATTAAAATTTAAAAGCACCATTTCTGACTATTAACATACCATTGCAAGAAGTTGGCGAAATCAAAACCGTTTGCATCTCTCATGGCAGCAAAGAAATCTTCACATGTCACGGCCTGACCATCATGCCTCTCGAAATATAGATCCATACCCTGAAAAGGTGAATAAAAATATGGTCATAAATTATAATATTTCCCGGGCATCGCATACATTTTGTAAAATAAAGTTATTGATGTTTTTATACCTTTCGAAATCCTTCACTAGTTAACAAGGTTTTGTACATCCTAACCACTTCAGCTCCCTAATAAAAGGATACATTTTTATGTTAGTCCCAAAACAGAATAAACTTATGGACAGATTAAAGAAAGAAACGAACCTTCTCATACACCTGTGGCAAGGAAAAAAATGAGGACAAGAAAATGGTAGTTAGTCATCAATCCGAATCAGAAAAATAAAATAAAATGAGAAACGATGAAATTGTCAAAAGCCATACCGTCACTGCAGTTTAGAGTTCATGTCCCACCATCAGATCCATGCGTCAAATTATGTCGAGTGTTTGAAAAAATAAACTCAATATATAATAAGAACTTGCAAACTGTATATGAAAATCATGAGTTATTCCCATTAAATGAAAGAAAAAAGGCACTTGCCTGTGTAGAAGTTATCCATCTGTGAAAATGGAACAAAGAAAAAGTCAGCCATGGTTTGAAAGGGCAGTTTGAATATTGTTTGGGGGGGGGGGGGGGGGGGGGGGAATTGAAACCTTAATATAAGAGTGAGGTCGAACGGGATGAGCCATGGGACCCGCATCCTGGAAAAATCAAGACAAGTGTAAGTGTCTACAAGCGAAAAAGGTAAAACAAGAACCCAACAAGCATACAATTAGAGTGAATATTGTCTGACTTTCTATGCATAATAGGATTAAGTACCTATTTTGCCTATACCTGAGGAAACTGTAAATTTCGAAGCTTTGCAACATCAGCTATTCGTTTCACTGTACGGCTTCCCATATCAGATGAGAACTCCTGGAAATTAGATAGATAAATTAAACATAATCTGAGGTAATTGATACAGAAAAAGTTGAAAGCCTACTCCAATATATTCACCTGATCACGGAAAACAGTGAGACCTTCCTTTAAGCTAAGCTGGAACCAATCACGGCATGTCACTCTGTCATTTTAATTGAATGTCAAGCTTAATTTCAAATGTTATATGGATCATAAGGAACTTGAAAATATTCCAATTTCCAAGTACAGGAGATACGAAGCTAACCTGTTTCCTGTCCAATTGTGGAAATACTGCAAAATAAACAAGAAGTTGGGGGCAATTCAAAAGGAATTAATCTAGAGTGGAGATTAAATATAAAAAACAGAAATAGTAATATAATCATGCAGAGCCAACGAACCTCGTGCCCTATCACACCCATAATTGCAGCATAATCTACATCAGTTGCAGTTTCAGGAGAAGCTAAGACAAGTTTCGAATTAAAAATCTGCCAAAATAAGAATCATAGAATTTTTAAGGGCAAAAAATATGACATTAATTATAAGATAAATGTTGCAACGTTTCAGCGTACATTCAAACTTTTGTTCTCCATGGCTCCCCTGTAAATCAGAACAAACAGAACATCTTTCAGTAACGAACCAAGAAAACAACAAAAAAAGAAGAAAAAATCAATTATTTAAATAAAGAAAAGAAAAAATCAACTAACATGTTAAAATCTGGAACAGCTACGATGTTAAAGAGATCCAGGTCATACTCCCGACCGAAAACCTGATTCAAAACAAAAGGCAAAAGGAAATTTTATAACTACAAAAAATGAGAAAACCTCAAAAAACACGATACAAACTAGATAAGTGTTCTTACATCTTCATCCCATTTCATTGCAGATTTGAGAGAGTACATAGCATGAGCAGTCTTTGGAACATCTTGTTCAGGTGTCCAGATTCTAAGTGATACCTTTCGCCCCGAACGAGTAACAAAAGTGTCGTCTCTGCTGACCAATTGCCCAGCAACTAATGCAAAAAGATAGCATGGTTTCACAAAAGGATCCTCCCAAACTGCATAATGCTTGTTTCCCTACATTAATGCAACAAGAAAGTTGAAATAAAATTACATATAACAATAAAATCATTCTTAGACACACACACCCCAAAAAATTTGATTTCACCTCCAGTTCCCCTTGCTCTATCAGGTTCCCATTGGATAACAGTACGGGGTACAATGACTTGTCGGCTTCAATGCGACAAGTGTACTTTGCCATGATATCAGGTCGATCCTAACATTGTAATCACATAACAGGAGTAAGGAAATGAGACAAAATTCCAAGATTATTACATTATTTTAAAAAGTTATACCTGATAGAATGTGATTTTCCGGAAGCCTTCTGCTTCACATTGTGTGCAGAAGTTACCTGATGATTTGTAGAGCCCCTGCATTATGCAGATGAGAAATCAAAAGCGAATAAAGGCGTAAACTTCCAGGCTTCAAGTATTTATAGGTATGCATGAAAATTTATTATATTTCTAATTATAAAGGGGAAGTGTGAAATTAAGAGCAAACCTCGAGCGACGTGTTATTCTGTGGGTAGATTTCGGTGACAATTTCCAAAGTAAATTTACCACTTGGAGGTGAGGAAACAGTGAGGTGGCGTGAGTCAAGCTTGAAATCAGCCTCCTGCAACAGATAGCTTTTACCAGTTGAAGAATATGTATATGTGTGTGTGTGTATTAATAAGAAAATAACCATGACATTTACATACCTTCAGCTCATTACCATTGACCTTTAAGGAGATCAGTTTCTGATCTACCCCATCCAAGACTAGAGGTGAAGAAGAACCTGTTTCATGAAGATTGGCAGAATTGGATATTATTTTCAAGAATTTTCTGAACATTGACATTATGATGCAAAATCTGAGATAGATTTAGCTGACGCATAAGTTTATACAAATAGAATCTTATAAAACAAAATTGCAAGCCAGCTGCCACATGGAAAATATTGATGTCAAACTAAATTTTTCGCCATTTATTGTAGAGGCAACCTTGCTGCATGGGTTTAAATTGCTCAAATTCACATTGTCTTAAGTATGATCACAATGCATACGAACTCTAAATCCTTTTCACATCACCTTGAGATGAAATGTAACAGACGTACATTCAGCAATTGAGCCTGATATTCATTAACAAACGAGTACCATATAGATAAATATTACGACAACTGGAAAACAAAAAGGGAAAGAAAATACCTTCAAGTCTGGGATAGACAGCTATTTTAGAAGAAACAATAGTTTTTTCCTCGCCCAGGGCGAATTTCAGTTCCACCTAAGAAACATAGCATTAGCAATGGGCTTAATGAAAACTAGGAACTAAAATTTAGAACCAAGACTTATATGAGATTACCGTGTCGAAGAAGTAATCAGGTTGCTTATAATCTTTTAAGAATATCTCTCTTGGCATATCCATAATTGATTCTTCAACTTGCTTTGATAATGATTCTGCTGCAACCAAGTTAATTAAACTCGGAACAATATTTGTCAAATGCTAAAGAAGGTTGAGAACCACACGAGAAAATATAGTAATCAAGAGCATCAATGAGATAAAACTCAAATTGGGGAAATCATAACAGCATCATGTACTCTCGGGGTACACGAACTAAAAGCCAGAAAATCCTAAAAATGGACGTGAAGCATTTCAAGAACTCCCAAAGACCGATAAAAACACGCGTAAATACAGCAAAATATTCTACTCACATACAAAACCAAGCGTGAAAACATAACTTTTCCATGATATTTAAAAATAAATAAATATATCTAAACTTTCTAGAGGTTTCACTCAACAAATCAATACAATTTCATAGCTAAAATATGTATGGAATCCAGTTCTTTTATAGAAAAATGAATTTGGGTTATCATAGGAGCAGAGAAAACCAAACCCATGAGACATGTCAGGGAAAAGCTCCAAGCTTGGCAAGGTATCAATCAAGATATCACAATCTCACAAATCTTCAGACTTCCAACCATTATTTTTTCTTTCCCACATAGAAAAATCAGACTAATAATCATAAATATTAAACCTTTTTCCAAAAAACTGATTGATTCGGCAATAACTAAAACGAACAGAGCCCAGACGGCCTACTCGTCCAGAAAGAAACTTGAAACGCCTCACGCGGCGAAAAGATGAAAACCCATGTAACAGAGATTGAACTTGCCCGTCATAAGTATCATATCAAGAACATCTCTAATTCGAATTCTTTAAAAGGAGAAAATAAGACATGACAAATTGTAGAACTAATTGAATTTAGATGAAAAACTCCCTTTCTCTGGCTTACCTTCTCAAGTATCTTCAAATGATCAGCGAAGATGAGACAACAGCACAAAGATCACCAAGAAAACAACGTAAGGGAGAAGTGAAGTCCTAGGAATAAGGAATTTGTTTCGTTTCCAACCTTTTCACCTTTAATTTCCAATGCAAAGGGACACTTTGGGAGTGAATCGCGGGCCAGTATTTGATGCTATCCCTTAAAGATATTGTTTTTAATCCAAACGATTACAAGAATGTTAGATGTTTTCTCTATTTTCCAATAACAGGCATATATTCCTCGTATTATATATAATCGAATCAATATCTTTTCTTTTTTAACCCACAATCCTAAGAACCCAACTATTTGAACCAACCACTATAACCCAATAGACTTTGTACCAATTTATTAATAAAAATTTCTTCTATCAATAAAAGTTATAGATTAAAAAACTCAAAATGAGATCGGTTTGAAAGCTTATATTACAAAATCACTTGTTGGTACTTTATTTATTTATTATATTTTCGAGTGTGTTCTAATTTTTTTGCTACGGGAATCATGTATTAAATACCCAAATATAAGAAAAGATAATAATAATAATAATAATAATAATAATAACTCAAGACAATTACAATAAGTCAAATTTAAAATAAAATTAATTTAATTAAATTTCAAATCAAACAATTTAAATATAGAATTTACTTTATTGATGATACAATATTTTTAATTAAGATTAGTAAATGTCGCACACTCGTTGCATGTGCAAATAAAAATAATACTATTATTAAATATATTAAAATTATTTTTTTATATTGATATATATTCTATAATTAATTTTAATATAATTATTAAATTATGATAAATAAAAAATATAAAATATAAGGAGAAAAAGATAAAAATTATACGAAAAAAAAGAATGGAAGTAGAGTGAGAGAAAAATGAAATAATGAAGATGGTGTTCGGACCGTAAATAAATAAGAAAGTAATTTAAGAGTCCAATAAATGAGGAAGAGATTAAGCAAAAAAAACTGTTGAAATACGTAAATAGAATTGATGTGTGAAAAAAAAAAAAAAAAATCATGAATTCAGGAATAATACGTTAATAAATAAAAATAAAAAATAAAAAATCAGGGATAGAAAATAAAAGAATCCAATACATACATTTGCCTCTTACCTCTAATAATATAGTATAGATAACAAGACCGCACAACATTAAAATATAGGAACTTTAATAGGTCGGTGCTTTATCACTATTCTTGGCTGAATAAATTTTGGAATTTGTGACTTATCGACTATCGTCACTCCTGCCATAATTCCAAATAATAAATTAAGATATATTTAAGTCGAATTCAATTTGACCTCTTCATTATACGGATAATTCCTCAAAAATCTCCAAGTGTAAATTGAATTTTTTTTTCAATCTCTAATTTTGAAAAAGTTTCTGTTCACTCCCCAATTGAAAAACAAAATTCCTTTTCACTCCCCAAGGTTGTATAATAACTCAGGAATTGCGTACATTTTTTAGGGAATTGCGTATAAAAATCCCGAAATCTCGTATATACGATATTTTGAGATTTTTATACGCAATTCCCTAAAAAATGTACGCAATTCCTAAAGACAATGTACGAACATGTACTGTTTGTGGGGATCTAAAAGGAATTTTGTTTTTCAATTAGGGATTGAATGGGAACTTTTTCAAAACTGGGAACCTAAAAGGAATTTTTTTCAACTTTTTGGTATTATTCAAAGATTTTCCATTATTATATGCATGTAATACTTTGACCCGCCCAACCTATAAAAATAAAATATATACCCCTCATCCAAAATTTCATCTAAACTCAATTTTCTTCCATTATTTTTGTTCGTAAAGTTAAAAATAAATCTTCCGGAGAATATAAAATGGCCATCATTTATAATTTATTTAAAGCTAGTGAAAAAAAAAAATTGTGCCAAGATATGGACTAGAAAAAATTATTTAGCAAAGAAATATATATTTTATTATTTGTTAATTTTACTGTTATATTTTTTTAATTTATACTTTATAGTACTTTAATTATATATAAATAAAGTTATGCATTATAGTTTGCTAAGATAAAACTAATTTATGGTTTAATTTGATTTTATGGTCAAATCTATTTTTGACCAATTAAAATTTAGTAATTTTTGTTTAAACGTTCGAATAGTGACCTTCACGTTGTTCAAGTATATTAAATCATATTATTTGTGTAGATTTTTCCAACTTTTATATAGGTAAAATTAAATGTAATAAATCAATATTATAATTTAAATTGAATTCATAACTATCATACCTATATGAAAATTTTGAAACATGAGAAAATTCTAGTGCTCTTTGAATTTTATAATTGCAAAATATAACTTGTCATGTTCTTGGTATACAATGGTCAGTGACAAAACATAATTTTTTAACAACTTGTGATAAAATATAACTCGGTAAGACTATCGCATCAGTGGGAAAATATAAGTATATAACTCAATAAAATGAATTAGAAGAATTCTTAATTAAATATGAGTTACATAATTACAACTTATATCCGTTTAAATGATAATATTATAAACTTTACCCTTGGGAGTTTCAAAAATTATAAATTACTTCATTTCATTAGGATTTAGTTAGTTTTATGAGTAAATTGATCATTTTACATACAACTTAAATTTAAAAAAATTAAAAAGACCAGAAAATTGATTTATTTATAAATTATTCAAGATAAATTAAATTTTAAAGTTATTTTAACAGTGAATTATTTTTTTTAATTGTTTAAGTTTTAAATTAAGGGTATAAAGGTTATTTTGTCCATTAATTAACCTATACTCTAAAGAAAAAAAGTTATTTGTAATTTTTGTAACTCATATGGGTAGAGCTTGTAATATTTTTATCTAAATAAGTATAAGTTGTAATTATACAATCTCGTTAAGAGGTATAGATGTGAAAATTCCTATTTATAAATTACGACAATTGGATTAATTAATTTTATAATTTTTTTTGGTGGGCTTCAAAAATTGAATTCGACCCAAATTCTGTGAAGGTATTAGGTATGGACCTATCCATGAATAAAATGGGCTTCAGCTTTCAAAAGTCCAGTTAAGATATATACACTCTTTCATGAACATTTCCACTTCATAGTGAATAGGGATCACACTAATTTCAATATATAGGAACCAACGGGCCCGCTCAAGTAAATAAGAGTTTGAATTCGCTTAAGTAAGGTCTTGGATTTAAACTATATAAATATAAAAAATTACGTTTGGGAGAGGTTCCCGTGAAAAACGCTTACAGGATATTAATTTATCACTCAATTGGATAGAGAAAAACATTGAGTGATAAAAAAATAAAAAATAAACCTAATATCAACCGGTCAACAGAACTAACAAGTATTGTAACTAACAAGTGATTAGGTTAGCTTAATTAGAGATATTATATCCGAATCTTAGATATATTGCTAATAATAACAGGAAGTTTTACATCTTAACGGTTTGACTCGATTCGGATCCACAATTAAATATATCATCATCCCGACGGGGAAAAAACAAAAAAACAAACATTGATATCAATTTTATTCCATGCATAAAAAAATAATATTCCAGTGTTAATTGAAAGATTAGGGTATAGAAGATATTAACTATCAAGAAATTGGCACCAAAACAAATGATTTTGAATATAGAAACATTGTTGTCCCCTCAATTTCTTCATCATATGCAATAATATAAATAATTTGATTACACCGTTTGAAGTTTGATCTTTTAATCGTAATTCTCAAAATCATAACATTTTCAAAAAAGATTTTGAAATTCAAAACCCCACAATTTGAATTTCGATGAAAATGTTATATTTTATATGTTATCCTAGTCCATAAAACACGGGATTAGCTTCGCCATGAGTCAGAGTAAGATTATTCGAAAATTCGCATAATTGAGAGCTCCCGATGAGTGAGAAATAACAAATAGTCCAAAAATCAAAAGACAATAGTTAATACTTGTACATGTGACTTAAGGTAAAAAGATCTCTTAAATACAACTAGTTTTTTATATATACAAGAATTATAGGTCAAATAAACATATAAAAAAAAAGAAGGAAAAATGAAGAAAGAGTAAATTCGAGGTGATTAATTTTTTTCCCCAAATTTTGGTGCCCTCCAACATATTTTGGATTAATAAAATAAGCAAATAGTAATAGATTTTTTATTTTTATTTTTGGTGGGAAGCAAATAGTAATAGATAGATTGAAAGAGTGTAGATAAGAAACAGACTCCTATAAGCCGACCAAAGAAAATCATAAATAGACAATGAAATGAAGTGTAGTTAGTTGTAACATTCCACCATGGCCCACTAATCAGTATGGCCCACCCACCTGCTCCATCTCTCTCCTCAAGCCCATTAATGATTAATTATCATCCCCATTCTCTCTACAATTACATTTTTTTTAAAATTTCACTCTAATTTATTTCCCAACAATAATAATAATTTAAAATAACACACAATTTATCTTGAATTTAGGGGGAAGGGATAAGATCAAAACCCGCATCCCCATTAAATGTTATTTTATGACAAAAATAATATGGTTTTGCAGTCCAAGAATAGCAACATCACATGTTCCCATCCTAGTAAAAATTTCGCATATCCCACATGTTAGGTTTTCACACACGAACAGACAACTACTGAGACTCAGACTACCTAACCTTTCTCAGTTTTTCTAGGTTAAAACTTCTAACACAAGATAATATTTTACTATAATAATATTTTGTAGATACATTTCTATTCTCCGTTCCCTCAACCTCAACCTCAACCGGCTCCTCTATACACGGGACGAGACTAGAATTTAAAAATAAAAATAAAAATACAACTTTTGCCGGTTTAAAAAATTTACGACTACAAGAAAAAAATTTGAAAAAAACTCAATTTTTGTGTGCCAAAATTTAAGACAACGGGCAATTCGACGGCCAATGTAAGCTCCGTCCCACGAATATTGCCCTTTTATTCTTTAATGTAAGCCGAAGAATAATGTGAACAAAGGCACGTATGCGAGTATTAATTAATTAATTAATAATGTGTTGAGCCTCATTAAAATCGTAAAAAGAGAAGATTAGCAGCTTCCTGAATATGGGCCTCATTATGAGTAGTGAAAACTGTGCATTAGGCCACTTTCCAGGTTGATTCCAGTGCATGCACTACCACTCTCATCCACCAAATGCTCATTCTTTCATAGAAAAACAAAAAAGAAACAATTATTGAAAATTAGGATAAAGTGCTACAAATTTCATATATTTTGTGCAACTATTAGAAGGGCCTTGTAACCACCTGTGACAATCAATTGATTCATTGACACTTAGCTTGTAAGTGGACCATTACCCTGAAAAAAAGTTTGAAAATCAAATTCCAAGTACAGACAGACACTTTGGATTCAAAATTCAAGTGGCCTAAAGAAAAACATGTTTTATCGATGTGGGGACATGGACCACAATACTATGCTATACTATAATGAAGAATAATTAAAATAAGCCCAAAGCAAGCAACATTATTAAATTAAATTAATGTTTGTCGAAAAGTAAAGACTTGATTTCTTTTAAGATTTGTACACTTTTGTTTCCTTAAGTTGTCTACATGTTTGTAGGCCAACGTGCGAGTTTGCATTGGTCTTGTGGATATGCCCTCACAACTCATTCCTTAAATTTTAATTAACCTTCAAGAAAGCCGGCCCCTTAAAAAGAATATTATATCGAAAGACGAAATCAGGATTCAAATGAAATGGGTTGATTTTAAAACTTATACATAAAAATAATATTTTTGAATAAATTTAAAAGAATTTATAGTCGAACGTAACGTGAAAGATCAATTTAATTCTTTTGATTTGAGAATCGAGAGATATAAAAATTTAATTCTTTTGATTTGAGAATCGAGAGATATAAAAAAAAATTTCTATCGAATTGGAGGATGTACATATAAAATAACCCTCTTAGTTAGGATATGCCACCAGGTCAGGGGGGTAAGGAAGCCGAAACTCTACGGTGCAGGTAGCTACATATGTGCGTTACGCGATCATAACTTGTTTAATTGGAGTATATGTGTTCTCTAATTTAAACGAGCATTACTTTTGAGATTTTAATTTCGTCACGGGAAATAAATATTTATCGATGTCTTTTAATCGATGGAAGATATTTTTTAGGAGGAAAGGAGTGTGAACACATGAGAGCCGTCGATTGCAGAGGTGTCTCACATGGAGGCATGTGGTGGTGGGAAGAGAGTGTAGTGTGTGAGGGAGTGATGGTGAAAGATCCAAAATTTGAGTAATGATATAAGTCAACTCAACAGCTATTCTGATCTTCTTACAGTGGAGAAGACGGACAATTGTCCTTAAATTCTTCTATAAAATCTATAATTTAGCTTCACATGTTTTTCTTTCAACAAAAATTTTTAAGTTTGAGAGAATAACATTTTAGTTTAAAGTAAGGAATGTATTCGAATTTAACCAACACTTATAAAAGATTTTATATTTAATTTCACCCAAATTTTAGTTTCACATATGTTCATCAGAATGGTAAGAGTTTTTGAGAATGCATATGACATATAGCACATACTTTTATCTAAATTTATTTGAAAATATACACTAATATAAAATAGAGGAAAAAACAAGTTGTCCTTTGAAATATAACTATTTTTTTAATTTTTTATTCAGATTTTATTAAAAAATTTACATTGTCATCTCAAACCGGTTTGATATTAATTTTTCACTAGAAATCAGCTAAATTTTAACACCAAAGTATTATGAGATGTCAATCTGAAAATTAAAAAAAAATTCGAATGAGAATTTAAAGCATTTCAAAATTTGGATAAAAAATTTAAAAAATAGTCGTGACAACTTATTTTTTCTCTGTAAATCTAAAATATCTTATAATTTGAAACTCTCTCTGCCATGTTATTGATGATATTGGTGACTCTCTCCTTCTCTTTGTTTCCCAGACATAGTTTCTCATTGTTTATCTAAAAAAACTATTTAAACGTACACCTAAATAGACCAAAATGCTGTTCATATAATAATTTCAAAAACAAAAAATAACATTCAATCTAATGATGATAGTTCCTTTTTTTTTTTTCCCAATGAAGTCAAATTTTGTTATCGATTAGTTTGTAACGAATTTCTAGTAGATTAATGGGAGATTCTGTTATTAAAGAGACAGTTTAGTAATAAATAAAAATTAAATGGAGGGAATGTTCTTTTTTATTTTCTTTAATAAAATGATTGTAATATATAAAATTATTTAATTATTTCAAAAATTAAAATTAAAGATTCCACCTCCAAACAACTCTACATAAATGCAAACCACCAAAGTAATTTAATGCGAATTACAACTCCTTTTATGTTTGGATTAATAAAATAAATAAATAAATAAACAAGGATACTAAATTATGGTAAAACTTTTAAGGCCACGAACGATTCGAGACTACATAATTAGCTATGGACTTTGGTTCAGTACTTTTATAAATTTATCCTATTAAAAATATAAACACAACGATATATAAATGTATGACACGAACATGAATATACACATTTTTTTATGAAAAGTTTTATTTGCGAAATATCCGAAATTAAGTATTTAATATGATCAAATAGTGATAAAATAATTTTTTTAAAAATATTCGTACATTATCGAGTTAATCAAACGTATGGTAATGGTATATATGACATTCATCATGTATATATATCATTTATACAAAATAATACAGATTATTATGTAGAATATTTGGACGGAAAGAAGGGAGCTCCATTCGGACCATTCCTCGTGCGATCCGTCCCATGTTTAAGGACAATTTCGTTTGTATAACAGTATATGCCTTTATAACAAATTCTTAGTTTCTGAGAAATACATGTAATAAACTCCCATATACATCCAAAACCAATACTTCAAAGTTCAAAAATACCTATATACAGAGAAGAACTTCTGGAAATTAGTTAAAGAACGGAAGATTGTGGTTGGATTCCAGGAAAAGGGAAAGATGATAAAAAAAGGAACGATAAAAATTCAATCTTTTTCTTCTTTTGAGGTTTTTTTATGATCTTTATTATCCTCAAGGACTGAGGAGTATTAGTATATTCAAGTCCGAACAAACTCTTTCAGATTTTGAAAAGGGTAAATCAATTTTCCTTCCCATTTCTGTCTTTTTACTCGGTCGTTCAATAATTGGGCTTTCTTCCTTTTCGAATTGTAAAAACTTTCCCACTCCACTACTCTCTTACATGGACGTATTGCTTCTTTCTCATACTTTTCAACTCTAAGTCTAACCATCTTTTGGTATGTGACTGCTCGTGCATAACTATATAAGCATAGATTCCATACTTAAATACTTTTAACATTTATATATATTTTCATAGATTGGAGCTTGTTTTTCTTTGAGAAGTCCGTAAAGATTGGTTTTTTCCTCTCTTTCTTGAAGAAGTTGATTGTGGGCACTATTCTATGATTGGTTGGCTTATCAGTGTTTATGAAATGGGTTGCTGGATTTGAGGTCAATAAAGATTAAAACTTGGATAAAGGTAAGTTCTTCAGATCTGAATTGCTGAGTTAAACAGAGGTTTATTTGTGTTAAGAGATTATTCCCATTTTTCCTTTTTTTATTTTAAGTTCTTTGGTATTTAGATCTAAAATGCTTTAACTTGAAGCTTTTTTAGTGCTTTCTGGCGATATTGGCTGAGTTTTTGCCTTTTGGTTCAACATGGATCGTCTAGTAATAAGTTTGATATTTTATTGCTATTCTTTGTTGTAGCTTGGGTTTTTTTGCTCTGTTATGGTGTTATAACTCTTGAATGTACCTATTTCTCAAATGCTCTGTGACAGTGTGGACTGGCTCTGATTGATGCAGTTATGAACCCATGTTGTTAGTTTTTCTGCATTTTCGTTCCTCTACCCCCTTTCTGGGGAAGACTCATAAGCCATTTATTTACTTATTTTGTTAATTTGATTATAAACAGTTTGTCATATTCAAGATTTGAATTTCTGTCGAAAAGGTGTTACTCATTTGAAGGTTCTGAATCTTTCTTCTCTGTGTTTAGGCCTGCTATCCTTATCAAGGATGCATATGATTTCCACTTGCCAGCCACTGAGTGAAGGCGAAAATGGATCTTCGGGAAGAAACTTCTAGAATCGGGCAGTTACCTAGCACAACATCCAGGAACCTGTCATCATCATCATCAGCATTTTTCTCGGCAAACCAATCTCCTTTCTTCTCTCCAAAATCATCAACAAGTCGTTTATCCACACATTCCGACAATCCCAGTGTGGACAAGAATTTGGGGAATGCAGCATCTCAACTTTTATCAAGCATTCAGTTTGCATCATCAACAGATGTGTATCCCGGTGTAGAAGCATGTACTGTGTATCCCGGTGCAGAAGCATGTACTTTGAACGACACCCAAAAATTAGAAGAAGCTTCTACTTCAACCGGTATATCAAAAAGTCCCTTATCAAGTAGTGAACTTTTTCATCAAGATGACTATTCTAGACACAAGGGCAAAACGAAAAAAGTTGAGAGATTACTTGAAATCTCGGTGCCCCCACCTTCTTTCTCTTCTGATAGACTAAGGAGCTGTGATGTGTACATAGGTTTTCATGGCCGCAAGCCTTTATTGCTCCGGTTTACTAATTGGCTTCGTGCTGAGTTAGAACTTCAAGGTTTGAGCTGTTTTGTATCAGACAGATCGAGGTGTCGAAATTCTCGCAAACATAGCTTTGTTGAAAAAGTTATGGATGCGAGTACATTTGGGGTCATTGTCTTAACGAGGAAGTCGTTCAGAAATCCTTACACAATAGAAGAAGTTAGATTTTTCTCGAGCAAGAAGAATTTAGTTCCTGTTTATTTTGATTTGGGACCTGACGACTGTCTTGTAAGAGACATAATTGAGAGAAGAGGGGAGCTTTGGGAAAAATATGGGGGTGAGTTATGGCTGCATTACGGAGGAATTGAGAAGGAATGGAGGGATGCTGTTGGTGCCCTCTCGCGTGTTGATGAGTGGAAATTAGAAGCTCATGATGGCAAATGGAGGGACTGCATATTAAGGGCTGTCACTCTTTTGGCATTGAGGTTGGGAAGGAGAAGTATTGTAGATAGACTAGGTAAGTGGAGAGAGAAAGTGGATAAAGAAGAGTTTCCCTTTCCTAGAAATGACAACTTTGTTGGTAGGAAAAAGGAGTTATCCGAGTTGGAGTTCATGCTTTTTGGGGACGTTAGTGGAGACGCCGAAAGGGACTATTTTGAACTGAAGGCGAGACCGAGGAGGAAGAAGAACTTGACAATTGCATGGGGAAGGAGTAGTTCGATAGATGAAAAGAGACAAAATGAGGGTAGTAAGAGGAAGGGGAAACAACCCGTTGTGTGGAAGGAATCAGAAAAGGAGATAGAAATGCAAAATGCTGAATTTTCTCGAACACAAACGCCGAATGTGAAGAGTGGTGCAAATCGTGTAAGGAGAAGATCCATGAAGGTTGTTTATGGCAAGGGAATTGCTTGTGTGTCAGGAGACTCGGGTATAGGAAAAACTGAGCTGCTTCTAGAGTTTGCTTATCGGTTCCATCAGAGGTATAAATTGGTATTATGGATAGGCGGCGAAAGCCGGTACATTCGTCAGAATTACATGAACCTTTGGCCATTTTTGGAAACCGACGGAGGGATGGAGAACTGTGCAGAAAAGGGTCGCCCAAAGAGCTTCGATGAGCAAGAGGAAGCAGCCATAGCCAGAATCAGAAAAGAGCTCATGAGGAACATACCCTTTCTAGTGATAATCGACAATTTGGAGAGCGAAAAGGATTGGTGGGACCACAAACATGTAATGGACCTCCTCCCTCGATTCGGAGGGGAGACGCATGTCATCATATCCACGCGCCTACCCCGTATCATGAATCTCGAGCCCTTGAAGCTCTCCTACTTATCGGGAGTTGAGGCAATGACTCTAATGCTGGGCAGTGTTAAAGATCAGTCGGTAACAGAAATTGACGCTTTGCGTGTTATTGAAGAAAAACTCGGAAGGCTTACCCTGGGCCTTGCTATAGTGGGAGCTATTCTTTCCGAGCTTCCTATTAACCCGAGTAGGCTTTTGGACACCATAAACCGGATGCCTTCAAGAACTGTGATGTGGGGCGGGCGCGAAAATCATGCCCTACGGCGAAATAATTTTCTCTTGCAGCTTTTTGAGGTTTGCTTTTCGATATTTGACCATGCAGACGGGCCGAGGGCTCTGGCAACGAGGATGGTCCTAGCTAGTGGTTGGTTTGCACCTGCGCCTATACCAGTGTCCGTTTTAGCCCTGGCTGCCAAGAAAATACCCGAAAAGCACCACCGCCGGAGATTATGGCGAAAGATCCTATCTTCCTTAACATGTGGCTTCTCGTCGTCATCATACGCTAGGAGATCAGAGGCAGAAGCTTCTTCATTATTGTTGCGATTCAACATTGCCAGAAGCTGCACGAGAGAGGGCTGCATTCAGATCAACAACCTTGCAAAGCTTTATGCAAGGAAGCGGGGAATCAACGGTGTGGCACAAGCAATGGTGCAGGCCGTTATAAGGCGCGGGCCCGTCTCCCAGAGCCCTGAGCACATATGGGCTGCTTGTTTCCTGCTTCTTGGGTTTGGAAAGGACCCGATAGTGGTCGAGTTGAAAGTGACAGAACTGTTGGTCCTCGTGAAAGAAGTGATCTTGCCGCTCGCTATAAAGACATTTATAACCTTCTCGCGTTGTGGTGCTGCCATGGAGCTGCTTAGACTGTGCACAGATGCTTTGGAAGCAACCGATCAAGCGTTCGTCACCCCGGTCGACAAATGGTTGGATAAGTCCCTTTGCTGGAAACCCATTCAAACAAAAGCACAGATGAATCCTTGCATCTGGCAAGCTCTTGCATTGGCTAGAGCTACTGTGCTAGAAGTGAGGGCTAAGCTAATGGTGAGAGGAGGGCAGTTTGATATTGGAGATGATCTGATTAGGAAGGCTGTTTATATTAGGACTTCAATATGTGGTGAAGATCATCCAGACACTGTATCTGCTAAAGAGACCCTTAGCAAACTTACTAGACTTCTTGTTAATGTCCAAAGTCATAGTTCACCATAGGTTTTTTATATTTTTAGTTCATAGCTGAGGTATACTAGATTTTTATTTTTTTTAATAAGTTGCATTATAAATTCAAGAAAATCTTTATATTGGTCACTGAGAAGATGACCTTCTTGTTTCAGAATGGTTTTCTGCAAATTTATTTTTACCAGCTCTAATAGCATTATAAAATAGTATTCAGCTAATAAATCTTGTTGCTAGTATCTTATATATGTTTCATATGATATATATCTGAATGGTATCTTTTGAATACGCGTTCGTGTATGTGAATGGACAGATGGTGTTTAAATATGATATCTGAAGGTAGTGGAATTTTTCTTTTCCATAATTATCTTCTTTGAATCTACTTTCCAGGAGCAGCAAGTATGAATTCTGCTTGTGCAGATCATAAACTATATTTTCTTGCTTGATCTGATTATCTCTGGGAATGAATGGTGCAGTGCGGGATGATTCCCTGCTATGTTTGTGCAGGTAAAGCATTCTCAACTGTGGACTTGTGCATGTTGACGCCTGGTATTGTGCATTCCTATTCTTCTATATGAATTGAATAGGCATGCAAACGAGACGAGCTTTGGTGGGGCGGTGGCACAGGACGGCGAGGGTGGTGCCGTGGTGGCATGGTTCAACACTGAACTGGAGACCGGATAGAATAGGTGAAGAAGTGTCTAGAAATATTTACGGCATGATTGGTATGATGGAATGGGGTGGGAATGGAATGGACATTACCGCGTCTATTCCTAAACCCATGATTGGTACCAAAACATGATTAGGAATGCTCATTCCCGCGGTAATGCTCATTCCTACAAGCATGGGATTACCCATTCCTTTGGTCCCCCATGGTATTAGTCATTCTCAATGTTTAAACTTTACTATTATTTTTACATTATTGTCACATATTTGTTAAATGCGTATTATATCTTATTATTTTCATAAATAAAAATTAAATACTATTAATCACGTTAAAAAATTAATAAATTATATTAAATATATATATATATAAATATAAATATATTATATATTTTCAAAATATTTTCAAAATATTATTTTATTTATAAAATTTTATAAAGAACAAATTTTTAATATTTATACTAAAATTTATTTTTAAATATCAAGAAATATATTAAATACAATAAATAATTAATACATAATCTATGCATCAATAGAGAAATAGTATATATATATATATACTCACTCTCACACTCACATATATATAATACATATAATAATTGTCATATATATAACACACTCGATATAAAATAGTAATAATATATTTATATATGAAAACATATAGTTACTCAAAATAAAAAATTTAAAATATATATTTAATATAAAAATATTTTTAATTAGGGAGAATTACATACAGGTCCCTAAGGTTTGGCCTAATTACAGAGCGGTGCACATAACTTTGAAAATTATATACAGGTCCCTCATATTTAGCCCAATTACAAGACAGTCCATTTTCTTTTAAATATTACACTGTAGTCCCTATATTTTTTGTTTTGTATGATGTCCATTAACGAATTTTGTAAAAGTACACTTATGTCCCTGAGGGTTTTGTGAGTGTTACATATAATTTATGACAAAAAAATGCAAAATCATCCCTAAAAGTATACAAAAATTAACAAATTAACAAGGCTTAGGGACTACAGTGTAATATTTAAAAGAATAGGGACCGGCTTGTAATTGGACCGAACATCTGGGACCTGTATGTAATTTTCTAAGTTACGTGGACCGTTCTGTAATTAGGTCAAACCTCAGTGACCTGTATGTAATTCTCCCTTTTAATTATATATTTTATTATTATTATTATTATTAGTAGTAGTAGTATTAATGAAATAAGTTTAAAATTCTTATTTCATTCCTAAATTTATTGTTTGACGTACCAATCATAGTAATGGTATTATAAAGTCATTTCATTCCTTTGTTCATTCCATTACAAAGTTCATTCCATTCATGTCTCATTCCATTCATGCATACCAATCATGCCGTTAGGGTTTTATGTTTAAGAATTAGTTTTGAAATATAATATAGAGAAAATTACATTCTTAGTCCGGTAGAACATAGATTTTTTTTAGTCCTGTAATTTTTTTTTGTAGTCCCACAAATTTCAATTTGGACAAATTTGATCATAAACCCTAAAGAAACCCTTAGCAAACTTGCTAGACTTCTTGTTAATGTCTAAAGCCGTAGTTCTCCGTAGGTTTTTGGTATTTTTAGTTCATAGTAGAGGTATAATACATTTTTTAAATTTTGTTTTTTTTAATAAGCTGCATTATAAATTGAAAAAATTTCAATTTTAGTCGCGTAAAAAATATATCGATTTTCTTTTTAGTCCTATACTTTTTTAGTAGTCCTACACATTTCAATTTGGACACATATGATTCTAAATCCCCTATAATGCACGGACACTTCTAAAAATATCATTTTATCGTGTCGTGTTGTGTCGTGTCGGACACTCGTGTCCGACACTCCTCACGTGGGAAATTCAAGAAAAAATCCGTGTCGTGTCGTGTCCGTGTCACCGTGTCCGTATCCGTGCATCATAGTAAATCCCAAATCTACATATTTATTTTATTCATTTTATAGGATCTTGTTTACATTCAACTTAAAAAAAACCTTTAGTACCATTTTCATGGAACAATTTTTTTTGGATTGTTTGAAAAAATTTCAATTATTCAATTATTTATACTTAAAACAAGATAAATATTCACGTTTGATGATGAATCAAGCTTAGATTATCCTCATAAATCATGATTTTTTTTGTTTTTTCAGTCAACATAAATCATGGTGTTCAAAAAAGGCTTCCATTATTTATATTTAACTCAAACAAGACAAAATGACCGCCATTATTTATCCTCATATATAAATCAAAATCTTGTTTTTCTTCTTTTCTTGGTCAACATAAATTATGAGATCCTGTTCTTGTCAAGCGATAGTGTTCAATGTTCTTCCATCATAGCAGATAAAATTCTCTTCCAAATCTTTGACCATTGCATTATCAAGAAATATATTCCATTTCACCAATAATTAGGAACAAACGAATACAAAGAGACTTCCAAAATCCACAATATAAATCGTTGCATAAAATCCAAATAAATAAGAAATAATTATGAACAATATGAAAAGGTATGATAAAAATATAAATTCATTCCTAAGGTTCGAAAAATTAGGAATACTCTCTCTCACACAAATTACGAATATTTTTCTGAAAAAAAAATTAAATTATTATAAAATTCAAGTACTTATATCAAAACCCTCTAAAATTTTCAATACTTGCATTAACATCATTATTTTTAAATTTTTTTTTACATATATCCCTTGAATTTCAATATATAAAGGGTAAAATAATAAAATCACACATTAAATTAAATTTAATAAAAAAATAACAATTAACAAGTTAAGAAAAAATTCATAATTTTTTAAATTTTAGAGAGGAATCTTTACCTCAAGCCTGCCAGTAATTATTTCAATAAACAAACTCAAATAATTCAGTCAGTTTGGCAGTGACCACGAAAAGTCTGGTCCTCCTTGGAATGCTCTAATGACACCACTGGTGACGAAATATATCCTTAAAAAATAATCCAAGATCCATTTTTTCCTATCATTCTTGACCAAAGGTTCCAAACCCAAACCCTTCAAACTTAAAAACCCTCTTCCCTGTTCCATTCTCACAGCTCAGGAACTCATAACTTAACCATAATTGAAGCTCTGTCCAGGGTGTTCAATTGGAGCTTCAAGATTCTTGTATTTTGCTCGAGTTTCAAGCGTCTTCTTTAATTATATTGAGTTCGTGGGTATGTTTGAGTTTAATGTTATTGTTTTGTGATATATGCTTTTCGATCCCTGTCATTACTTTCAGAATAGAAATGGAATCTGTTTTTTGGGTTCTTTTTTAAATTTATGGTGCTTTGATCGCTTAAAGATTGGAGCTTTTTGCATTGTACATCGAAAAAGATGCCTCCTTTTGCTGGATCAGAGGGTTTCTCAAATGGGTTTCATCAGGATTCGAACTCAAACATTGTTGCCATTGATGTCGGGGGCCAGCTTTTTCAGACTACCAAACAGACACTTTCTTTAGCTGGTTCCAAATCTTCACTTTCCAGGGTTTCCAACTCTGATCATACCATTCCCTTCTTTGACAGAGACCCTGATCTTTTCTCAATTTTGCTCTCCCTCCTCAGAACTGGAAACCTTCCTTCAAAAGCTAAAAGCTTTGATATTCAAGACCTGATTTTTGAGTCCCAATTCTATGGCATTGAGAATCTCCTCGTTAATTCTCAATCAAACCCTTCTCAATTCGACGCTTTCAACCTCGAAAAGTCCTGCATTTTGCCGTTGAACGGCCGGGATTCGCCCTCAGCCATCTCGACAACACCTTATGGATCACTCCACGTTGCTCATGGAAGCAAAATCACCTCCTTTGATTGGTCACTTCAGAGAAAATCCACCATATTGACCCAATTCACAGCCATTGATTCATTACTAGCACTATCCCCAAGAACTGCAGCTGCTGGTGCAACAGACTTTTCGGGGTTGCAAATCATTGATCTTGATAGGGGTTTTGTGAAAAGTACCTTGAATTGGGAAAACGTCACTAAATCCGGCTCCACAGTGCAAGCCATTGGAGCATCACCGGAGTTCTTGTTCACTAGCTTCGAGTCTAGTAGGAGGAACTCTAATTGCATCATGATATATGATCTCAATGATAGTTTACGCCCTGTCGCCGAAATTGGCCACGGTGAAATCTTTGGTGCTGATCTTGACTCTGCAATTCCAGCCACTAAATTGCAGTGGCTTTCTTCTCATAATCTGTTGATGGCCTCGGGTTCTCATAGCGGTCCTTCAGGTGTATCAGGAAATGTTAAGTTTTGGGACATTAGAAGTGGCAGTGTGGTTCTTGAACTTAAGGAAAAAGTGGATTGCTTCTCTGATATCACAGTTTCAGATACACTCTCTGCAATGTTTAAAGTTGGAGTGAATACAGGCGAAGTGTTTTTTGCTGATCTGAGAAATATGAACGATGATATAGAATGGGTTTGTCTTGGTGAGGGGAGGAAGGTGGCAAATGGGAAGAAAGAAGGACTTGGTTGTAAAGTTGGAATACATGGAAACCAAGTTTTTTGTAGTAAAGGAGGAAATCTTGAGCTATGGTCGGAGGTTTTGTTTGGTTCTATGGGAAACGATGCAGGTGGATTACAAGAGAGAGTTTTCAAGAAGAACGTGATGGGTCGAGCCATGGATATGGGACGAAGCCGGATAACCAACTTGAGCTTTGGTGGTAGCAAAATGTTTGTGACACGAAAAGATCAACATTGTGTTGAGGTTTGGAATTCGGTTAGGCCCTTTTGATTATTTGATGGGGTTACGTTGTATGTTAGGTTTTTTAGAGGTAATTTTAGGTTCTGCAACTTTGTTCTTCGTGGTGTTCCTGTGTAGATGTTGTATAGTCGCTTCTGAAGAACAAGTGGTAGCATGAAAACTATGTAATGCTTCTTGGATGTTCAGTCTACTGGATGATAGTCGATGTACATGTTATCGAATTAAAAGTTAAAACTCTGTTTCTTATCCGTTTGCTTTCTCTTAATGCTGAAAAATTCTACTCCTACTTGATTCGAAATTTTTAATCACATATTGCGAGTAATTAATGACATAATACACATCAAGCATGTTTATTTTATTGATTGGAATGAGATAGAATAGATGAGTAAAGGAATGAGTTGTGAGATGTGGTGGTGAATTGATCATCTCATATAAAATATGAGATGAATAATCAATCTTTTATTCAATATAACTCCCGATTGGATCATCAATCCCGAACTTATAAAAGTATCAGTAAACATATATTTAAGTAAAATTATTAATCTAATCATCCTTAATCTTATAAAATAAACATACTAGTCAAGTATATAGTCGTGTTATAGGGTTGTCGAGGATGATCCTTCCGGCTGGATTGGAGAATGATTGTACTAATACTCATAGGTAGTTACTTATAGCCTATGGGGTTGTCAAGGGTGACCCTTCCGATCGGATGGGCTGGATTGGAGAAATTCATTTCCCAATCGATAAGATATTTGATAGTTGGATCTAATCGATAACTGGGTCTAAATTAGGATCCTATAAAATTTAGAATCCAGACTATCAAGTCTAAATCCGAATTCTATAGAATTCATAGACCTATATCGGATACCATATTGAAAAAATTCATATCTCAATCAATTCAGAATCCAATCGATTCAGATTTCAGAGTACAAATTACCAATCTTGAAAATTCATATCCAGTCGGTAAGAAATTTGATAGCTCAACTATAGGTTTCAGAGTACTAACTTCCAAAATTAAATTCACTACAATCAAGTCGGACCAAATACAATAAAAGGATTCGACCCTAAAATATAAAATGTTAAGGAAAAAATAGATTTAAAAAATCAAACATAATTCTTTAATGAATTATTTATTATTTGTACTTGTGTTCATTTTAAATATTTTAACTTAAAACTATTAATAAAAGATGACAATTTCTTTTTAATAACTAATGATAACTTTATTATTAAATACAGTATTACATATGTTAAAATTTTAATCTTAATTACTTCTATTAGTATTCTTTATTTAGAAAGCAACTAATTTACCTTATCTTCTCTATAATTTCATATTGGATTCATTTATTTTGGATAAATCATATTAAATTTATTTATTTTTAGATAAATAATATTTATAATCGGATATTAATCCATCAAATTTGTTTATCGATGAAATATATCAAAATTCTAATTGAATTCAGATTAAACTTAAAACTATTAATAAAAAATGGCAAATTCTTTTTAATAACTAATGATAACTTTATTATTAAATACAGTATTACAGATGTTAAAATTTTAATCTTAATTACTTCTATCAGTATTCTTTATTTATAAAGCAACTAATTTACCTTATCCTCTCTATAATTTCATATTGGATTCATTTATTTTGGATAAATCATATTAAATCTGTTTATTTTTAGATAAATAATTCTTTAATGAATTATTTATTATTTGTACTTGTGTTCATTTTAAATATTTTAACTTAAAACTATTAATAAAAGATGACAATTTCTTTTTAATAACTAATGATAACTTTATTATTAAATACAGTATTACAGATGTTAAAATTTTAATCTTAATTACTTCTATCAGTATTCTTTATTTATAAAGCAACTAATTTACCTTATCCTCTCTATAATTTCATATTGGATTCATTTATTTTGGATAAATCATATTAAATCTGTTTATTTTTAGATAAATAATATTTATAATCGGATATTAATCCATCAAATTTATTTATCGATGAAATATATCAAAATTCTAATTGAATTCAGATTAAACTTAAAACTATTAATAAAAAATGGCAAATTCTTTTTAATAACTAATGATAACTTTATTATTAAATACAGTATCACAGATGTTAAAATTTTAATCTTAATTACTTCTATTAGTATTCTTTATTTATAAAGCAACTAATTTACCTTATCCTCTCTATAATTTCATATTGGATTCATTTATTTTGGATAAATCATATTAAATCTGTTTATTTTTAGATAAATAATATTTATAATCGGATATTAATCCATCAAATTTGTTTATCGATGAAATATATCAAAATTCTAATTGAATTCAGATTAAAATCCGACAAATCGACTTCCCTGGCTAATGTCACGCTCAAACTTGCATTTGGACCCAAAATGCTAATTTGGGCCAAGATAATATGCAGGTAGGCAGGGTGGTGCTACAAAAAGAGGCCCAAAAGAGTAGGCCGAACCGCCGAAGGCCCTTACACGCAAAGTTTAAAATCTTCAATTTCTTCACTATTTAACAAATTTTAGTATTATTCATTCTCAAAAAGAAAAAAAGAAGCAGCAAATTTTGGTAGTATTCTAAAAAAAACAAATTTTTAAAATTTTTTATTGCTCCAAACTTCCAATTTCCAAAATGTGCATAAATTTTCTCCTTTCGTTTTTAATGAAACAATATATTTCATCCCATTAATATAATTAAGTTCCGATCAAAAACGAACTTCTGTTGAAATCTGGTGAAATTCAAAAATTTAAATTTCAAACATCGAATTTGAAGTGAAAGTAAGTAGCACTGCATCCCATTACCGTATTCTTCCTTCGTTTTAAGTTCGCTGTAATTCAAAATATATTATAAACAATGATAACAATATATGTAAATGACGTGATTGGACCTTTGCTCGGGCCTAGAACTTGCGTGGGACAAGAGAGTTCGGGGGCTTGAAGTTGAGATTGATTCGAATGTTATTCTTGAACTTGACAATAATATTGATGCCGTCAACCATCGGGTATTATTCTGGATGTTCAAGACCTTCTCCATAAGTCATGGAAGGTTAAGATAAGACATATTTTGAGGCACTTCAACTATGTGAATCGTTTAGTTAAGATGAGACATAATTTTCTTTACAACTATGTACTGAGAATTTGAGAGTTTCCTTGAAAAAATAATTTTTTAAATTTATTCTAAAACTTGTTGTCCCAGTTAGTATAAAAAAAGAAAAAAAAAAAACGTCATAGTAATATTACATTTTATATCTATAGTTTTAAGTGTGAATTCCAATTTAACTAAATATGAATATAACTAACCCAACTTTGAATTCAGAATTATATTTACAATTTTTAGTTTGAACTCAAAAATTAGAGTTTCGAAACATCTGGGCTTATTTTTGTCTAAAAAATTTGAAAGATTCAACTCCAACATCACAAAACATTTTTTCTTACTTATCAAGTAAAGTTGTGTGCATATGTGAGGATATTGACCAATAAATAATTAATTATTTCACGATACTTTATAAAATATATTATTTTGTCCTCATATGGCCAACATTCGTTGAATAAAATGTAAAAATATCATATATCGTATATATAATATACTCAAAGAATATCTACAGAAAAAAAATAGATTTAGTATTAAAAGTGGCCTAATATTCTTGACTTTGCACCAAGTCAACCAAACTATATACAAATATATATATCACTCTACTTTCTCAAAACTGACACTGATCTTACCCTATTTAGTATTTACTATGAACCCTAAAAGTCCAATTAAAATAAATGTCAACTAAAAAGTGCTATTATCTTTATTACAATAATAAAAGTGCAATTATTTGTCCTTATAACTTTAGTTTTCTTTAATTCCTTCAAATTCTTTCAGGTATTAAGTTTGAGCTATATGTCCAAGTTTTAAAATATTTTTATCCCATTTAAATAATAAAGTTTAAATATATAATCTCAACCATTTTTATAAGTAGGTAGAGCCAAACAGCTTTTCGTAAAAAGATTTTGACCACCAAATACTGCAATTTAATTCGTGCTATACTGATTTAATTAAAAATATCGTATTTGAATATGTAATTACAAAATTACATATAATCAGTCCCGATAAAGTAAGAAATAGAAAAACGAAATATAAATCTAAAAAGTTTGTTTAAGGTCGATATCTTTTGTGGGAACATTTGAATTGAAAGCTATCATTTTGAATTTTAACTATTTGTTCAAATAAAAATGCACAAAATAATGAAAATATGCTACAATATAATTTCCACATGCCGAATTACTCATTAATAATGACCTCACATACCACGTCAGCGTGATGTGATAAATATATAATCTACCATAATCTAACATTCTTGACACTTATTACATGTCGAAATTTAAAATTAGTAATATAATTATGTTATTTTTGTAATTTAGATTTATTAAATATAATGTAATTAAATGGATTGCAAATTACAGATTACCCCATTCATATATTACAATTATATTTAATACGGGGTAATATTGTTCCAACTATCATATCACCATCATCTTGTCCTCTTTTAATGTCAAAATTAATACATATAAAACCGCCCATGCTCATGAGACAATAAATGGTAATTATATAGGTATAGGGCCAGGTTTCATGAGAATAAACCCAAAATGCAGGGGCTCCTAAGCAATTTCACAAAAATAACATGGAGTTATTCTACGATAATTTCATAAAACTGAATTCGAGCCGAGCCGAACCATTAAGTTATAGAACTCTTTGTACTAATACTAGATGCGATTTCAAGTATTCGAACATAAAATTTCTATTTAGACTACGATATCAACAAGTTAACTAAAAAAAATAAAACAATATTTTTTGACTACGAAATGTTGTATATATAACGTCAGTTGTATGACCAATCTAAATATAAATTTTTATCTGTTCTATAGTTCATTTATACGTCAAAGTTAAATCATACTTTAAGATCATACTTTACGATGTAAAACTCTTTCTTTTAATGATAATTGCATACTAAAAACTCGAATACAAATTTTTTAATTAAATTAATATAATATCAAACCGATAAATTAGGCCATCTACGAATGAGATGCAAACTGCAAAGCCATCTAGTAATCATCATGATGAGAATGTACGGACAATTGAATTATTTCTTCAATAATTTGACAGCAATTGGGTGTTGCAACTTGCAACTTACATATCTTTAGCCATTGTAAGATTTTTTTGCATGATGGATGTCAATTGTCATTACTTTCTCTCACTAGAAAGGACACTATTGGAAGATCAAAAATTGCTTTCGCCACACCATTTTTTTTTTAAATACAATTTCAAAGTGGTGGAGGAAATCGAAAATAAACTCATTGTTTCGTAAAAACAACTTTTAATCACTTGAATCAACCACTATTAATTTGTCACACAAAAACTTTAATTCATAAATTTCATCACCACCTCAATTAATATCAACCTTTCTAATAATTATTATGTGAGCATTTATCATCTTTAAAATTTTAATTTCTATTTTATTTATAACTGAGATGGTTATAAGTAAGCTCGAGAAATGTACGCAACGTGTTTCTAGAATAATTAATGCAACTGAAATTTTATGCTTTTCAATTAAATCTTGTAATCGTTTAATAAGGTGTAACTTAATATGGAGCGGATCAATCATAGATTGATTACCGACAGTTATATTTATTAAACTATGATATAAATTTATAAACACGTGTTTAATTCTAAACTAGATACGTTTCAGATAGCTATGTGGACACGTATCTTAATTTATTAAATACCAATTTAGATTTTATATAAAACTTAGACGATATATAGATATCAAATTGTAATCTCGAACTTAAATACAAAATATATTATGTTATAGAACGATATCTTTCTTATTGTTTAATGAAAATACAAATATCAAATTTGTTTTTTAATAAAACTAATATATTTAGTAGAATTTGCTGCCAATTAATGTAATTTTAAGTTAGATTAGATATTTCCTATTTGAGTCATTTGATATATCACTACTATTTATAAAAAAAAATTTACAATTAAATAATTCGCTTAAACTCGAATAAATAAAATATAATCAATTTTTGTTGGCGTATGAGTTTTGGGGGCAAACATGTAATATTTTGCAATCTATTGTACAATCATGAGTTTGTCTATAGTAAAACTGATTCTTCTTAATGCATAAATTACTAATTACTCTAGCGATTTCTACAAATATTATTTTATAATCGTGTAAAAGAAGTTTGTATCAAATATTATACTCGACATGTCAACGACGAGAATTGGTCCAAGTGATTAATAGGTTCGTTTTCAGAGATAAGATCTTGGGTTCAAATCTCCAATTGAGTATGCGTGTATTTAAAAAAAAAAAAACTATATTCAACATTCCTTCGATCGAAAATTCCAAAAAAAATTTATATTGTCATATCTGTAACGTGTCCATATTGCCGCGTCCATATATGTTATTATGGGTAACTAGCGTATTCCCCGTGCTATGCACGGTATATATATAAAAATTATAGTATATGAATTATGTTACTATGTATTACTTGTAAATATTGTAAACTAAGATAAACTAAAGTAATCTATATCTTGGATAAAAATTTAATATAGGAAAAAATATTTGTTTACTTAACAATGACATCAAAGATCGTCACATGAAAATTATTATTATTTTTTTAAATGATGAGTTGTAAATAATTACAAAATTTGATAAATAATGAAATTATTCTAAAAATTTTAATGAAAAAAAAAATCAAATTCAGATTACAATTTGGATGAAAAAAAGATTTTAAAAGTTACAAAATAAATAATAAACAGTTAAAAAATAAAAACTAAAAATAAATGTGGTTGAAAAGTAATATTAATCTTACAAATAGAAAAATTATATGAAATATACATATTTCATCAATTTGGGAAAATCAAATTAGTTAATAATAAAAATAGCTCAATCATTAGAAAAATAAAATAAAAAATTAATGAAAATAATAAGAATACAAATAAATAAAAACAATTATTAACAAAAATAATAAACATAATTATAGTAAGTATTAAAACTATGAAACAAATCTATTTAATGTAAATAAAAATATAATAAAGAAAAAAATTACAATGAAAATTTAAAAGTTAATTTAAATTTGAACATCAAGATATTTTCATTCAATTAAAAAATATAAAATTATTTGATAATAAATAATTATAAAATATAAAGATGGTGTGAAATAAAATAAAAAATAAAAAACAATAATATTAGTTATTGATAATAAATTTATACAAAATAAAATAAATTAACATATAAAAACCAAGCATTACTTTCAGTTATTAATCACCAATTTATCTTCTCCTTGTACCAAAAGAAAATTAATTACAAAATTATAAAATAAATGAAAATTACAATAAAACAAAATAAAAAAGAAAAAGACAATAAAACTTAAACTCATTTAAATTTCAATCTTCTAAAAAGATTTTTTCATTCAATTAGAAGGACAAAATTGATTAATAATGAACAAATACAAAGTAGAAGGATGGTGTAAAATAATATAAATCAAAAGTAATAAAAAAATGATATTGTTAGTTCTTAATAACAGATCTATTACAAAATAAGTAAAAAAATAATCAAAAGATAAAAATGAAGCATAAATGTTAGTTTTTATAATAAATATATATAGTGTAAATAAAAATTATAATAAAACAAAATAAAAAGATGCTACAATCAAAACTTATAACTCATTTAAATATAACATCATGAAAAGATTCTTTCATTCAACAAAAACTACAAAATTGATTGATAATGAACAAATACAAAATAAAAAGATGGTATAAAATCAGTTAAATCAAAAGTAATACAAAAAAGCAACCACATATGCAAATATACAAAAATGAAAAGAACAAATAAATCTTCAAAGGAGGAAAAAGAGAATAGAAGAAATTGTAATATACTTACATGTTAATGGAACACCTCAAATTCTCTCATAAAAATTGTGGACTATAAAGAAAAACTAAAAATCCTAAACTGATAAAGAAGAAACTGAAAAACAGATTGAAACTTATAAACATTATATGAAACGCAATATCTATGTGTCTAGCAATTCTATTGAGGTAAATTAAGTAACCTAATTAATCATCTTTATTATTAAGAATTTGAATTTGAAAAGTCAATGACATTTTATGGAAATTTCATCCTTTATAATTATGTACTAATATAATTCAAGATTTTTTACAAATTGATCCATGATTGATATAATTTGCCATTAAAACTTCATTTGACATAATTTTAAATATATCTTAGGAAAATAAAAAATTCAGCATTTAATATAAAAACCAATTGATATTATTTATTAATTAAAATAAATCAATGTCCTTTTTTTTAATAATAGATATAGATAAATAACGCCCACCTAGGGATATTTATAAATAATATAAATCAATGATTTTTTTTATAAGAATTAAAATATTTCAAAAAAGGAGAAATAAATATTAAATTTTATGAATTTTATTTAAATTTTGAGTATCGTAATTAATTGCATGAGTTATATTTGAAATTAAATTAAAATATATTTTTTTAAATTTATGCATTCAAAATAAGTGTTACCATAAATTGATGCTTTAATTGAGGACAACTTCGAAAAATCAAGGGACATATAAAATTGCTAAATATATAAATACATTTAATAATTATCAACCAATCACAATTTTTAGTTTGAATCTATGATGCACGGACACGGACACGGCGACACGACACGGATACGGCCACACGGATTTTTTCTTGAATTTCCCACGTAAGGAGTGTCGGATGTCCGACACGACACTGCATGACACGATACAGAAAAATGATATTTTTAAAAGTGTCCGTGCATCATAGGTTTGAATTAAAAATCTCAAAAAAACCACAAAATTCCATTTAGTCAAAATTGACATGATTTGGGTCAAAGACACCCTTCCTATATATTATAGTATAGATTAGAAAGCTTGTTCATCCATGTATGGACAGTATAGTTGTAGTATAGTGTATAGATACCTATATATGTCAGTGTATACACTTTCTCTCTCTTAACCTCTCTTCCGTCTCTATCTCTCTCCTTCCTCAGGCGACTCCTCGTTATTTGATGCTGATTATGTGAGCAAACAACAAAATTCGGAGATGCCCTTCCCTCCGGTGAGTACGGTTGCAATTAATTAGGGTTTGACATTCACTTAATTCAGCTCGGATTATGTCTCACCTACTATAATTTCACCATATAGTAACAAATTCAACCCTATAAATTGGTGGGCAGTGATAGTTCCATTTCATCAACTAGCAGTAGCATAATCAGTGTTTTCGTGTTAGGGGTTTTATTGAACTATAAAGTAAGTTTTATAGTGCTGTTCACTCGGCCTTTTTTTGTTGCATTTGGAATTCGAATTCTGTGGGGGTTTGGGGGGCTTTGTTTCTTGAGTTTAAAGTATTAAGGTGAGTTTAATCAGGAGGGTTTTGGGTTTTTGGTTAATTTTTTCTCTTGGGGGTTGGTTAACGATGGTTTTGGTTTCCTGCTTTGCTTCATTTCCAAGCAGATTATAGTATTTGTGAGTTGTGTAAGTTTGAATTTTTAAGCAGGTTAAACCTTCATTTTTATTTCAAAATCATTTAGTGTGTCTTTCTTCATGTTTTGTTGCTTTGTGTGTGTGAGAGAGAGACATTTAAATGATTGCCTGCTAAGATTACAGCAGAATCTCGGCCTTAATGCTTCATATGAATAATGGTTTTCAGTTTTATTTCAACATTAATATCGGATAGTGAGATTCATTGATTACCTCGTGGTTCATGTTACACACCTCTCCAACACATCAATTTTCATATACAGACATTTTGATCTTTGTATTCTGTAGTAATGTGAAGAAAAACCGAGAAAAGTATTTAAGTGCATTTTGCGTGATCTGGAACTTGCTTTTTAGGAGTTAATACTTTTATTTACTGGATATTCTGATACATTTTGGATCCTAACAAGCACAAGAGCATCCTCCATTTTGCAGATTAATTTCTTGGTTTGTTGGATGAGTTGCTAATATGAGAGTTGTTTCATTAATTAAGGATATTATAGAAGAAAGCCAAAAATGTTAAATCTTGTGTTAGTTTTACTTAATAAAAAAGTGTGTAGATATGATGATGATATACTATATTTTGTTTAGATTCAGTCTAGACTCTAGAATACTCCTAGCAAAGAATCTGTGCTCATTGTGATTCAATGACGTAAAGACCAAGAATTAGATCTAGATCTCCTCATTTGCGAACTTATTTTCAATTCGTATTGGATTCTCGTAGTAAAACAGAAAACATTTTGGATTTGTTCCCCAGTTTGTTTCAGTAAGCAATTGCACCAAGTAGTTTGTTGCAAATAAAAAAATTATTGTTGAACTGATTTATATGTGATTTTCAGGAAGGTCCGTAATTTTTTGCAAGTCATTTATTGCATAAAATTGACTGGAAAATTACTAAGTTTATTATTTTTTCTAACAGATTATGTGCACCTCTTCTGTGCCAAAGCTTAGACGTGGATAGGCATATGAATGAACTTTGTCCTTTTTTTCTTTCTGATTTATGTAATTGAATTAAGCTGACATCTTAGCCTGCTGTACTCATTACAGCTTACTTCCATATTTGTGGATGTGATTGTTCACTAACATTTGATATTCTGAATTGTTACTCAAGGGGTGACATTCTCTTCTGCTTGCCAAATATGCGTTCATGGTGGGGGAAGCCTTCCAAAGAAGGCAAGAAATCAAATCGGGGAAGTATCATTGGTTCATTACACAGGAAATGCATTAGGCCTGGAGCTCCGCGCAGATGTAGTGATACTACTTCGGAGAAGGGGCCTCAGTCAAGAGCAGATTCACGATCTTCATCACCTAACCAACAAGTATCACGCTCACAGAGTTTTGGTGATGGGCCTCAGGCTCAACCACTTCCCCTACCAGGTAGCCGTTTTACTAACATTAGTCGTGGTGATTCTGGAAATAGTGCATCAGCTGAACCATCAGGTTCCAAAACCTCACTGTTCTTACCCCTTCCAACACCTGGGCATGTAAAAATTGGGCCAAGTGCTGTAGTTGGTGAAAGGGACCTGGCTACTGCTTCTAGTTCTAGTGATAGTTCCAGTGATACTGATGATCCATCTGACTCACATCTCCTGAGCCCTCAAGTATCTGATTATGAAAATGGAACTAAATCTGATACAGCTAGTCCTTCTGGGTGAGTTAGCTTGCCACCTTAGGAATTTATCTTGCAAAGTTCCTTCAATAAATTGATATTATTCCTAACTGAAGTATGTTGAAACTGATATAGGTTGAAGCAGAGTGATCCGCTCCCTTTTTCCAACAAAAAGAATTCAAGAGAGATGTCGAAGCCAGCTAAGGAGAGGCCTGTAAAATCTAAAGTGGCCCATTTACAGATTCCTCAACAGGGCTCTTTCTTAAGTGCCCCAGAAAGCTCGATGTCAAGTCCTTCTAGAAGTCCCATGAGGGTTTTTGGTCATGAGCCTGTAACAAGCGGTGGTTTCTGGCTAGGGAAACCATACACAGAGTTAGCTTTGGTGGGATCTGGCCAATGCTCAAGTCCTGGTTCGGGTCACAATTCTGGGCACAACTCTGTTACAGGAGATATTTCATGCCAGCTTTTTTGGCCACAGAGCAGGTGTAGTCCCGAGGGTTCTCCATTACCTAGCCCTAGAATGACAAGTCCGGGGCCGAGCTCACGAATACCCAGTGGTACTGTCACGCCCCTGCATTCTCGCCCTGTGGCACCATCGGCTGATTTGTCTACATCTTGGCTTGATGATGGAAGGCCACAAAGCCATAGATTGCCACTTCCTCCTTCATTTACTCCACCGTATTCAGCAGGAACATCTCCCAGGATTCCGCGCAGTCCTGGTAGGACAGACAATCCTCCAAGCCCCGGTTCACGATGGAAGAAAGGACGGCTACTTGGAAGAGGAACATTTGGTCATGTTTATCTGGGATTTAACAGGTTGGAGATAAATTAACATAAATCTTTATTGATTATGTTTCCTTCTTTAATTATGGCTATGGCACAAAATGAGGGGCATCTAGTGACATTTTGCTTTGTCAAATTGAGGCTATAGCTTTCCGTTACCTTTGGCCTTGCAATTGAATTCTGAATTGGTCTGGTGGCATCTTTGCTTTTCGTATTTCCTAATGGGTTTTTTTAATCCTTGTTTGCCAGAGAGTTGTGCTAATGCTAGATTAGTGTAACTATTAGAACTTTCTCTGATTTGCTTCTTTTGTTACTCTTTCTTTCTACTCTTGGGCTGCAGTGAAAGTGGCGAGATGTGTGCAATGAAGGAGGTTACATTATTCTCGGACGATGCTAAGTCAAGGGAAAGTGCACAGCAACTTGGACAGGTCGGTTTTTATAAACTTATGTTACTCCGTTCAATGCCGGAAAATGATTTTTGCTGAATCATTGTCTTGAAGAGAAATAATAATGTTGTACTTGATATAACCTCTAAGGATCTATATGTTTTATTCAATGTTGCAAATATTTTTAGTGTAATTTTACATGTAACTCTACAGGAAATTGCCCTCTTGAGTTGCTTACGTCATCCAAACATTGTGCAATATTATGGATCTGAGATGGTAAGTCTTTTTGTACTTTTGTTGACCATTTATTTTGTTCTCTGCAAGAGAAACTAGTTCTGCTCTGAAACCCTGCATGGTTTCTTTTTATTTCTAGTTAGTTCTAGGTTGAGTTAACCTTACAATCTGGTGTTATGTTTGTATATAGGTAGATGACAAATTGTACATATACCTTGAGTATGTGTCTGGTGGTTCTATTCACAAAATTCTGCAAGAGTATGGGCAGTTGGGTGAAGCAGCAATCCGTAGCTATACTCAACAGATATTATCTGGGCTGGCTTATTTGCATGCCAAAAACACAATTCACAGGTGGGTACTTCCAAATACATGTTCTTGTTTTATTTTATACCATTGTTTGTAGTTCCTCTCTTAAAAACTTACGAACATGTATCACCTCAATATCCTTTTATTTGGTCAGGGACATCAAGGGAGCAAATATTCTTGTTGACCCCAATGGGCGGGTAAAGTTGGCAGATTTTGGGATGGCGAAACATGTAAGAGGTTTTCTTAACTGCACTATGGTCCAGTTTGAATGTTTTTCACACAATAAATTTATTGGGTAACCTAGAATATTAAGTATATGGTTTAGTAGATGTATTTGTAATTTCAAAATTTTCTCATATATTTCACAAATATTTATCATTCTAGTTTCAAGCACATGCTTCTATATTATTTTAAAATTTTCTAAAAGATTTTATAATTGTTCCTCCATATGAAAATAGTTTATTTATATAATAAATTGAACCTAAGGGTCTATTGATTATTGATTTTTGGCCTAAAGAAATGTTATAATTAAGTAGGATAATAGACAATTAGGTCAATTCACAATGAGAAGAAATTCACACTTCTATAATAGTATAGATAGTCAGCATAAAGAATAATGAGAACTGTAACAAGGCTGGCCCAATAATTATGTTGTGAGTCAGTGAGATCGTCTCTCTTGTCATGCTTCTTGACATTGCAAGATTCAATCTAAGTCCACTTTCTAAAATTTGCAGATTACTGGGCAGTCCTGTCCATTGTCATTTAAAGGAAGCCCATACTGGATGGCGCCTGAGGTTGGTGAAGGCTAATTCATTTCCTATTTTCATTTGTTTAGGTTCATCCTAGGCTCTAATACTGCAGTAAATATACAGGTCATCACAAATTCAAGCGGTTTTAACATGGCAGTGGACGTATGGAGCCTTGGATGCACTGTTTTGGAGATGGCTACTACAAAACCACCTTGGAGTCAGTACGAAGGGGTATGTTTCCGCAATTATGTTTCTTTATCTCTTTATTACATTATTGTGATGTGCATAAAATCTATCTCGTCCATGCCTTTATCATAATAATTGTTTTATGTGCTCCCTGAAGGTTGCTGCTCTGTTTAAAATTGGAAACAGCAAAGAACTTCCTGTAATTCCAGATCATCTGTCCGATGAAGGTAAGGATTTTGTCAGGCAATGCCTGCGGCGGAATCCATGTAAACGACCCACAGCCGCTCAGCTCTTGGAGCATCCTTTTGTAAAAAATTCTGGTTCACTAGAAAGACCTGTTCCAAGTGCTGAACCTATAGAATCCATACCTACACTTACGCATGCAGTCAGAACACTGGTATGTTGCATCAATTTTTCCCACTTATACTAATGTCATGCAACTTGTACTGTAACAAGTAAATCACAGTAAAAGTTTCATATCCAAAAATTTTAAAACAATAAATATTTTGGTTTCAATTTTCTCCTGTAAATGATACTGAAAAATGCTGGTAAGAAGTTTAAAAACATATTTAATAGATTCTTCTTGGATGAAATTCTCTTTGATTCTATGGGAATAGTTGTTTTTTTTCTTTTTTCTTTACTAATTTGTTTTCTTGACTTGGGGAGATTCTTTCTTTGTGACATTTATGCAAATTTCTCTAAATAGATGGCTGGGAGTTATATGCATGTTTACTTTACAAAGTTGTGCTCGTCAAGTAACTAGATTTTCATGAAATAATTGGCAAAAGTTTTGGGGCTAAGCTGAAAATAACGTATGGCATCATTTTTAGGGATATGGACATTCTGGAACTCCTCCATGCTGGGACTCATCAGGAGCTGTCAATCACTCAGGAAGTTCAACAAGTGTTCCTCGATTTAGGTCTCTCTCTCTCTCTCTCTCACACACACACACACATATCTGAAGATATCATGTACTGAAGTCTGTGCATGCAGCAAGACACTATCATTCTTAACTTTGCTATATAATCTCATGCTCATCTCCTACATTTATATCTAATGAAGTTGCATGTTTTTGAAACTGAATATTTTTCTTAATCTTTGTTCGATAAGCTTAGAATACTATCTTTTCCTTTCCAGTGATGGATTTAAGGCAAGAAACTTCTCTTGCCCTGTTTCACCAATGGGGAGCCCTCTCTCACATCCAAGGTCCCCACAACATATGAATGGAAGATTATCCCCTTCTCCAATATCAAGTCCTCGAGCAGCATCCGGCGCTTCAACTCCTCCAACTGGAGGCAACTTTGGCGCTCTTCCATTATATCATCCAGCCACAGCAAATTATTTGCATGAAGGAATGGGTCTGGTCCTTAGGTCCCCAAACACCTTCACCCCAAATGGAAATGGCTGTCAGGAGCACAAACCTGATATATTTAGAGGAATTGTTCAAGCACATTTGTCACAGGAAGGAAATAAGACTGACCGGAGGGGTGAAAAAGAACAATATGATGCACATTTAGTTTTAGCTGACCGGGTTTCAAAACAGCTGTTGAGGAATCCAGTGAGACTAAACCAAAGCTCTCCGTTGCCTGGTCGCAACAATGGAGCTTGATGCGCAAAATATCAAATAATTGTATTTCTAGAGCTTAAGAAGTGATATATTAACAAAATATTCCTTAAGTTGTAATATATGTAATTAACCGAACAATGTTTCTAGTATATTCTGTAGCTTTTTGTATCTTTTTGCGAAGCTGGGGAGGATACAGCTCCTGAAGGTATTGATTTCTCCATGAAACACTTCCTTGATATATAATTCCATTCTTATTGTACTTGATATATTACTCCTGCTCTTTGGGCAGCAGATGCTAATCCAACTCTCTTTTTTCTTCCCTTTTGCAGCAGAGATGAGAAGCTCTAGCTGTCGACAGTAACATGAAGCTGGGGCATGAGAATTGTAAATTTTGATCAGTGTTGTATGGCAATAGGAAAGAGCAGAACAAGGCACCAACAGTATTTGGGACTTTGGTAGTTGTGCATTTGAGACTAAGGTAAAGAAGGGAAGTAAGGTGATGTCTGTATAGGTTGTATATTTATAGGAGGAGAAATTTTTGAATAGAATGCAAATTTGGGAAATCAGACTCTGCTGAGATGTTGTTGAATAGATTTTGAACAGCTTCAAATGTTGTAACCAGAATCAGACATCATAATGAAATATCAACCTTAACATCTTTGTTCGATCCGCTATATATGTATTACATGTACCTCTATTCTCTACTTATCTTTCTTGTGATTTCCTGCTTACAAATATTGCATCAAAGTAATTTCTCTTGTCCGACACTATATCGTGATAAATTTTAGAAAAATCTATTGCCTTGTCCATGTTTTGTGTCCATATCCGTGCATTATAGATAATAAACTAGATAATTGAAGCACTGTGTAGAGAGGTGAACATGGGGAAGAAATCTTTCTTCATACGTAGAGACAATAATATGCAACAAGGTGAATAAAACACCTCATAATTTATCAACACAAACAGAGAGGTTCTTAATCAGACTTCACGGAGATTAAAAAGAAATAGCAATAGAATGAATATATAGTGGAGGTAAGTGCAGATTAGCAAGCCCTGCTGCTCTTGAAAGGAATTGCTCTGATGATAATCTGGTGATAAACTGCAGCCAGAGCAGCTCCAATGAAAGGTCCAACCCAGAATATCCACTGTCACAAAAACAATCAGTTTAATCAAATAATGCATCAAAACAATAACTTTCACAAACTTTCAGATATGAAGCACATAACCATAATTTCATAATTGGGTTATCAGAAGATCACTTACGTGATCATCCCATGCATGACCTCTGTTGTAAATAATGGCAGCTCCAAGACTCCTTGCAGGGTTGATGCCGGTTCCGGTGATGGGGATAGTTGCCAAATGAACCAAGAACACTGCAAACCCAATTGGAAGAGGAGCCAGAATCTGCAATATAAACCCAAAACATAAACAATTACAACAAGTTCTTCTCTTCTTAAAACTTCTAACTAAAGAAAGAACTCAAATCAAAGAATTGCGACGCATACGGGGACGTGTGAGTCTCGTGCATTTCTCTTGGCATCAGTAGCAGAGAAAACAGTGTAGACAAGAACAAAGGTGCCAATAATCTCAGCACCAAGACCATCGCCCTTTGTGTAGCCATGGCTCACAAAGTTGGCTCCACCTTTGAGAGACATATATGGTCCCTTCATGAAACCCTTAACCACACCAGCTCCACAAATGGCACCAAGGCATTGCATGATAATGTAGAATACAGCCCTTGTTAAGGAAAGCTTCCTTGCCAAGAACAAACCAAAGGTAACAGCAGGGTTGATGTGCCCTCCTGTTTTCAATCACACAAGAAATAAAGGCCGAATTAACTTGGACTGTTTTGGGGTTTCTATGGAATCATGCAAAAACCCATCATCAAGATTGCATCTTTATTTTGCCAACATATCAAGATTAACACCCCAGATTCAAGATTCCACATAAACAGACGAAGTTGCGCTCAAAATTGGTGGAGTAATACAAAAAATGTATGCAAATAAGCAGACATGCAGATAAAACAGAAGTAAAGGTGAGATTTAACCCACACACACAACGCACAGAGAGAGACTAACCTGAGGTTCCAGCAGTACAGTAGACAAGAGCAAAGATCATTCCACCAAATGCCCAAGCAATGCCCTGAATGCCCACAGAGGCGCATTTACTGCTTGATCTGCCAACACCCATGACAGTCAAGACAGTAATATACAAGAACAGAAAAGTGGCCACGAACTCCGCAATTCCAGCCCTGTAAAAGGACCATGATTTCAGCTCTCCAGGCTCAAACAATGGCGCCGGTGGTGGCTCCTTGTAGTCCTTGTCTGACTGAGCAGCCGTCCCCAATGGCTGCCTCTCCGTGAACTTGTTAGCTCCAAGCTTCACATCTTCCTCCTTGTTCTCAGACATTGATTCAAGATTCTACTACTGAAACAAACTAAAAATGAAATCTTTCTATGAAAAATTCAAAACCCTTTTCGTTTTCTTTTCCTTGCAAGTAATGGCTCAAGGTGGCTGTGTTTTATAGTAGAGGAGTCGTTGTATCTTTAGCTTAAAATAATGGGTTCTGCTTTATTTGTCCGAAAAGTCTGTTAGTTGTGCTGCTATAATTATTGGAGTGATGTGATTGTGATTTAAAGATTAATCCTGTTTAGTTGATGATTATGAATCACAATATTGTATTAGAATTGTAAGCGGGATTGGGGTTCTTTGGGGTAGCGAGAGGAGAGTGGATGACAGGTTTGACAAATGATTTCTTCTTTATCTCCTACAGAGTGTCATGAGATTATAAATTTTAGCATTCATCTGTTGTTATATGTTTTGGTTTGATTGTTAATGAATTTGATTATCTGGTAAGGCCATTTGATTTCACCTAATATTCCAAACAAGAATATTTTGGCGGCTCAGCAGCCGTCAACAAAAGATCGAGCCAAATTTTGTCAAGAAAATATAAAAATTATATGATTTATCGCAGTTGAATCCAAAAAAAAAAAATCTAGTAAAAATATACTGTGTAATAAAAACCCTATATTCATTTGGTTTGGTACAAATTTCTTTCCAATCTTCAAGTGGCGCAGATTAAGGATTAGACATTATACTAATTTAAAGAATTCTTGAATACATAACAACCATTACTAGGAAAAGTTTCACACTTTAATGACTTGAATCCATAATGAGATATAAAATTAAAAATAAAATAAAATATTTTGGATGGTTTTTAATTAGGCTATCCAATTGTTTATATTTTTTAATTACTACACCTTTATAATTTCCAAATAACGAGATTGTGCTAGATTCTTTTATTTTCTTCTTAACGTCATATTATGGGTCCTGCCGATTGTTTTATTTCCTTAAACTAGGAAAAAGGTATGTAGATTTGAAAGGAACCCTTGAATATTCTCAAAATTTGTCAAAGAAAATCATGCCAATAATTCAGCTTTATTAATTATTATATTATTTTCTTTAGTGACCAAAAAAAAAATTTATATTTTCTTTCATATAATTATTGAAAGAAAAAAAAAAAGGTAAAGAGTAATTTTCATGGGGTTGGTAAGATAATGATGGCCTGTTTACTACGTAACCAGCTCCCTCATTTTTTTAAGCATAAGCTTAAGCAAATAGAACAAAATAAGCTGGGAAGTCTAGGCCAGATCTCCAGTGGGAAATTAAAGCCATAACATGATATTATGATTTAATTATGTTTTTTTAATTTTCCCTTTTATAAACAGCATCAAAGTTAAGTTAATTAATCCAATAGAATTAAACCAATTCAATTGCCCAAAAAATGGCCGTTACTGCGGCCTTTGTGGAAGGTGACATTCTTGAATGTAAAGCATTTTGCTTCTTGAAAAAAGAATGAAGATAATTATTTCATGTTTTTATGAGTTTTCCTTTCCGATTATTTCTTCATACAATCTGCCAAATTTGGAGGCTAGAAAAAATAAATTTGAATTTTTTGAATCTGTATATTATACTCCGCGAACAATTAAAGTCTGTTTCGTTCTTACGAGCATTTTCTGTTTAGTGTGATGCCAAATTGCCAATCGTAGGACTTACTCACTTGTTTGGAATGCAATTGTGATTTCAGATTTGTATAGGTAGGTTCTGATTTATTACTTGATTATTACTTTATTTTATTCAATTTTATTGATTAATAATAATATTAACTCAAAGTATAAAACATTGAATCCGTAACCTTATATGTGCGAAAGAAATAGTTGTGGTAATGTCAGTTTAAATGTGACATACTATTTTTATTTGACCAAAATATAAATAAATAAATAAATATTGCCAAGTTAATTCATATTTAAAAATAAGCACAAACAGTTATTGACTTATTGTAGACAACTCACATATAAGTTATGCTCACATGCATCCTTAAGGCCCACATATATATTATTGTATTTTTGTGTTAGAGATCAATTTTTGTGATTTAATTTAAGTTAATTTACATTAGGATGAGAGATTCACGCGCTTAGCCTGAAATCTTTCAAAAATCTACTATCTCTAATAACTAATAGAAAATTAATTGATATTAAAACCCATAAAATAACCTAATCTCTAATTAAATTAAAATTATGCAACAAACTTAAATTGGGAGGACATTAATACACGTGGAAAGCAAGGGAAATTACAAGTTATCATACGAAGTTTAAAGTTAACAAAATGAAAACTTTTAAGTTTTAACCTAATAAAAAAAATTCAGTAAAAATAGAAAACGAATTCTTTCCATCTCGGCTACTGTATAAGTACCATCTCCAAATCTTTCCACTTGTATCCCTAATGATCCCAGCAGGCCCTGGAAGTTCCACTAAATCTGCTGGGATCATTAGGGAGGCAACGAGCCAACGATCAAGAAAAAACGAAACATTCCCGTTGCCTAAAGTCCAACCTATAATTATACAAATAAAAACTTTATAATTTTTCATATATAACATATAACACCCAATAAATTATCAGACAATCCACCACAAAAAAAAATGTTAAGGGCAAACGAGCATCTCTGTGTCATTTTTTGTTGACTTAAAGAATAAAAAAATACCGAACCCTAGAAATTAGTAAATATAATTAATTGATTGAGAGCGTTACGAGATGTAGAAAATTTTCAATACGTCAGGAATTCATAAATAACTAAGCCTTGTATTTAACAATATTTCATTCATTATTTAATTATAAAAAATATGTCATATATTTTTTTGACGAGATTTTATTAATGATTTTAGATTAACACATTATCCATGAATGTAAGTAAATTAACAAATTTAAATTGATTAATGTAGAATCGTAATTCGTATCTTAGCACTCAAGAAATTAAATGAAAAGGAAAATAAAGAGTTCAGCCGCTATACTGCAAATGAATGTAAAAACCTTTGGTATTGACGGTCCAGTAAAAACGGACAGAGCTGAAAAAACAGTACAAAGGTAATTATTTGGAGAAAAACAGCAAAAGTTTTGGAACGAAGCAGTTCAATTGATGTTCATGTTATCATACTATAGTTTGTATTATGTTATATATTAACACTTTTAAAAATATTATTTTATTATTTTATTTAATGTTGGTCATTTATGTGGGACACTGCGTCCAATGAATTTGACTTCTAATGAGTTTGCGATTCGTATTATATAATAATTAAGTTTGCGACCTTTGACTATTGTTTTTTAATAAATTGTAATCTAATTACACTCATCGGTGTGACACTATAAAATTTTTTGTGTATATATCACAATGAGTGAAGTAAGATTACAATTTTGTTAAAAAATAATAGTTGAAATTGCAAATTGAGACATTTTATAATTCATGTTACAAATTTAAAAAAAAAAAGCATTAATTCATGATGTTTCAAATATTAATTACCCCTAAACCTAATTAACAAATTGGATACTTCTGGCCTCCTAATTAAATCAAGGGGATTATCTTTATGCTATTTTCTTTCTTAGGTGGGTCGTCCTAAATTTTTAGTAATTTTCATTTGCAGTTGCAACTAATTATTTGTTACAAAATGCAACTCACTTCGATTTTTAATTACACAAGTTATCGAACTTAGATCAAATATTATTTATGTGTCAAAACAGCGTATGATATTAGACTGCAATTTTCAGTTTTATCTTATAAAATAATAGTTAATTAAGGTTGTAAGTAAAGAAACATGAAAATGTAGTTTTCTTAATCTGGAAAAGACAAATTAATAGTATAGCTTGCCAATTTTTTTATTAATTTATAGTTAGTTGGTTGTCTAATTTATAACATGTATATTTATTTATTTACAATTATATCACCTGTGACTTACATAGAAATATCGATGTACTGATTAAGAAGCTAAACTTTAATCCCTCTTCAATACAAAAAGATATACAATTATATTTTTATATTTGTTAATAAATGGCTTAGATGTTAATAATGAAATCATACACCCATAACGGCTAACACATAGACGATTTCAAAATTAGTTTTCTCCTTGGACACAATTTCAACATGTACGGTGTACCCATCACGTCTTATATGTGTCCAAAATTTAAAAAAAGAAATGAACATGGTGTCACACAAGTCTTAGCGAAATGTTCAACACGAGTTGAACACGTCTTAGCAAATAAAACTCCTCTAATCCAGTTGTTGGAAAACTGTGTTTGCTAAAGCCAATCGTGTACAACTTTCCATTTGTCGTAGCGCCTTCAAAACTGATTTAATCGTTATAATTTTGATATCATTGCGATCCTCTCATCAAAAGATTAATTTAAATTAATAATTTACATGATTTAATTAGGAAATGAAGGTTTTCTATTTCTTCTATCTTAGTATGTGGGTGTCAGACGAATTAAAATTTGGATATACATGTTGACTATTGTAAATAAGGAAAGGGTATCCTGTCTCGTTTATCGTGGGATCATGTTTCCTTTGATTGTGTTGTCTTAGCCTATATTTACTTTTGCCTTTGTGTAATTCCAAACAAGTTGAATATAATGAAATTAATTACCTCTTCAACTATGTTATATCTATCAATTAAACATGGTATCAGAGCCACACGATCTTGAGGATCGTTCGTTGGCATCATCATCTGCCGTACACGTGTCCACCGAAAATATGAGCGACGACGAAGTGTCGTCACCGGCACTCTCCGAGACAGCCACCATCCTGTCTCAACAGATTGCCAAGCTCCTGCAACAACACAAACCACAACAAACTCAATCAAATTCCGATAGTCCTGTCTCTATCGATGTAAAATTAAACAACAACAACTATGTTCTATGGGCACGGATGCTCGAAATCGTAATCGGTGCACGCGGGCGTCTCAGCCATCTAACCCGCGACCCCACACCACCAAGTAAAACTGATGAAAACTATCAGTCCTGGAAACAACGGGATTTGCAGGTTTTTGGATGGATCACACAGGCGATCGAACCCTCCCTCGTCACCCAGTTCATACACTATCCCACCGCACAAGATTTTTGGAGGGGACTTTCTGTCACGTACCAATCAGGCGAAGATAGCCTTCAAATATTCGATTTAATGACTCGGGCGGATCGAATCAAACAAGAACACACTGCCTTGGAGGAGTATTACAGTGTAAGCAAGAGTCTTTGGGCCGAGATTGACCGACGGAGACCAAATCCCATGGAAACACCCAACGATATCACCACATACAATCAAATTCAGGAAGAACACCGACTGTTCAGATTCTTATCAGGATTGGGGCCAGAATATGACTCTATTGTAAGGGAAATTCTTCGGGACTCACCGTTGCCCTCAGTTGACGCAGCCTATGCCAAAGTTCGTCGGGAAGCCGCCAGGAAAGCCATTCTCGGACCAGTGGCATCCTCCAACGATGCGAACACATCATCGGGCATTGGAGTCGGGATGGTTTTTCAAGGGAATAAATCCCTCGGTCCAAATCGCAAACCCCCGCGGCGGTCAGATCCGACGAGACGACAACCAGACTCATCATTCCGCAACAAATCAGACCTGGTATGCGATCACTGTGGCAAAACCAGACATCTTGAGAAGGGGTGTTTCGAAATTATCGGTTTTCCAGATTGGTGGGAGCCCAAAGATCGCCGGACCGATCAGGGAAAAGGGCGAACTCGTGGAGTCGCGACGGTCGCCGACGGGAATAAAGCCTGTAACGTCGCTGAGAACGAAGACCGGCAACCTGGGCTGGTTGCGACGGTCGCCGCTCGAAATGGAGAAAAGAACAGAGGGACTGAAACTCAGAAGAAGGAGGCGGCACATCTGGGCTTCTCTCGTGAAACAAGTATAGGGCAAGTGGAGGAGAAATTACTCTCTTGCCCTTTAAGTGCTTGTGGAAAATTAAATAGTGTGCATAATTTTAATTCTCAAAAGAATGATGGGTGGATCTTTGATTGTGGTGCGACGGACACCGTTACTTATGATTTGTCGGATATTATTTCAATTGAGACCCCACAGAGGGAAGTAATGCAAACTGCTAATGGTGAACAAATTCCTGTTAAAGGGGGAGGGGTTATTGAATTCAGTTCCAAAATGAGATTGTCGAATTGTTTGTTTGTCCCGTCCCTGTCTTGCAAGTTGCTATCTATTAGTCATGTAACCAGAGAACTCAATTGTAAAGTTGTAATGTATCCGGGTTTCTGTGTTCTGCAGGATATCTGTACTAGGGAGATAATTGGGCGTGGCACTGAACGTGGCGGTCTATACTATGTTGATGAAGTGGCAACTGAGGGACCGACCCTGTTGATTGAGAAACCTGATGATAAACAAAGCTGGCTTTGGCATCGTCGTCTCGGGCATCCTTCTGACGGTTACTTGAAGAAACTTTTTCCTCATTTTTCCAGTACTTCTTTGAATTGTGATACTTGTGTTTTAGCCAAAAGCCACAAACAGCCTTTTCATTTAAGTAATACTCGAGTTGATACTCCATTTTCTTTGATTCACTCTGATATGTGGGGCCCAGCCCCGGTTATTGGTGGGGGTGGTTTTCAGTATTTTGTGACTTTCATTGATGATTGTACCCGTATGTGTTGGATTTACCTTTTGAAACACAAATATGAGGTGTTTGATAAATTTACCCACTTTTTCCGTATGGTTAAAGCCCAGTTTAATGCCCAAATCCAAATACTGAGATCTGATAATGGGGGGGAGTTTGTTAACCTTAAAATGCAGAATTTTTTTAACGAAAATGGTCTTATTCACCAGACTACTTGTCCATACACACCATAGCAAAATGGGGTAGCCGAACGAAAAAACAGGTTCCTATTAGAGATCACCTGTGCTTTGATGATTGAATCTCATGTTCCTTCATCCTATTGGCCAGAAGCTTTAGCCACTGCGGTTTATTTGGCTAATCGCCTTCCCACTAAAATTCTCAGCTTCCGCACACCACTTCAAACTCTGACTAAGCATAAACCTGATTACACCACTCCATCTCTCACACCCCGGGTTTTTGGGTGCTCTGTGTTTGTCCATATCCCCACTATACACCGAACCAAACTGGAACCTTGTGCTGAGAAATGCATCTTTGTTGGATATGAGATACATCAAAAAGGGTACCGGTGTTTCAATCCTGTTACTAGGTGGATGTTTATCACTATGGATTGTGATTTTTTGGAAACCGAGTACTTCTTCTTGGCCTCACGCCAATCTAGTGTCTCGGGGGAGACTGATCGTAAGGACCCACTAGATTGGCTTTGCCCAACGCCTCTGTCCAGTGATAGTCCGTCCCTCACCAGCAGTGCTGAAAAGAATGCCACGATCCCATTATCTCCCTCTGTCGGTATCCCTGAGGTTAGTACAGTTGATATTGATCACAGTACAGATGATATTGAAACTTCCCTACCTGCGGTCACTAACAATGCAGGAGAAATAGAAGAGAGACGCTTGCTCCCGGCAAGGAGTACTCGTGGGATACCACCCAAACGGTATCTCCCAGAACACGAGTCCAGAGTTTAGAAGTACCCAGTGGCTAACTTAGTCAGGGGGAGTATGACTGAGTCTGCCAAGAGATTTTCAGCAGCTATCTATGCGGATGAGATACCCCGAGGTGTGGAGGATGCCTTAAGAAGCCCCGAAATGGAAACAAGCAATGGAGGAAGAAATGAAGGCTTTCAGAAAGAACGGTACTTGGCTGAAGTGCCCAAAACCACCAGGAAAAACCCCAGTTGGATATCGGTGGGTTTACACTATTAAAAGGAAGGCGGATGGATCTATCGAGCGGTATAAAGCCCGTTTAGTTGCAAAGGGGTACACTCAAACCTATGGAGTGGATTATGCAGAAACATTCTCTCCAGTGGCTAAAATTGACACTATTCGGGTCCTGTTCTCAGTAGCTGCTAACCAAAACTGGCCCCTCAACCAGTTTGATATCAAAAATGTCTTCCTTCATGGAGACCTTTCAGAAGAAGTTTATATGGAAGCTCCACCGGGATTTTCTCATGAGTTTGGCACTAATGAGGTGTGTAGATTGAAAAAGGCACTGTATGGTTTGAAGCAGTCCCCCAGAGCATGGTTTGGGAGGTTTTCGACTGCTATGAAATGGTATGGTTATAACCAGAGTAATTCAGATCATACTCTATTTCTCAAAAGGAGGGGCGAGAAAACTACATGTCTGATCATATACGTTGACGACATGATCATTAGCGGGAATGACACAGAGGAGATAGAGGATCTTCGAAAAAAATTGTTTGGGGAATTTGAGATGAAGGACTTGGGGCATCTAAAGTACTTTCTAGGAATCGAGGTCTTAAGGTCGAGCCAGGGAATATACTTGTCTCAAAGAAAATATATCCTTGACCTACTGACAGAAACAGGGATGCTAGAGTGTAAGCCTAGTGATACCCCCATGATGAGTAGTCACGGGCTCCGGATCATTGAAGGGGCGGAACCAGATGATCGAGCGAGGTACCAACACCTCGTGGGAAAATTGATATATCTTTCACATACGAGACCGGATGTTGCTTATGTTGTTGGGGTTGTTAGTCAGTTCATGCATAAACCCCAAAAAGAGCACATGGAGGCGGCGTTACGGATATTGAGATACCTGAAGGGGTCCCCTGATAGGGGGGTTTTGTTTAGAAGAAATGGCCATTTGCAGATAGAAGCTTATACGGATGCAGATTGGGCAGGGAGTCCACTTGATAGGAGGTCGACCTCTGTCTATTTTACCTTTGGGGGGGGGGGGGGGACTTGGTTACTTGGAGAAGCAAGAAGCAAAAGGTCATTGCACTTTCTAGTGCTGAGGCCGAATTCAGAGGAGTTGCTAAGGGACTGGCAGAAATCCTTTGGTTAAGAAAATTAATGACAGAATTGGGATTCCCTCCGATGGAAGCTTGTTCTCTAAAGTGTGATAACCAAGCCGCGGTTCACATTTCCGAGAATCCAGTACAACATAACAGAACAAAACACGGGGAAATTGATCGGCATTTTATCACAGAGAAGTTGGAAGCAGGGATTGTGTCTCTTCAGTTTGTTCGATCAGAAAGTCAGTTAGCTGACATTCTCACAAAGGCCGTTACGGGACATGCGTTCCATGATATCCTGAGCAAGTTAGGCGTTGGACATCCCTCGACCTAACTTGAGGGGGAGTGTTGACTATTGTAAATAAGGAAAGGGTATCCTGTCTCGTTTATCATGGGATCCTGTTTCCTTTGATTGTGTTGTCTTAGCCTATATTTACTTTTGCCTTTGTGTAATTCCAAACAAGTTGAATACAATGAAATTAATTACCTCTTCAACTATGTTATATCTATCCATTAAACAATACATATAAATGTAATTACAATTAGTATACGATATATATTTTATTCATCAGTACTATAATATTTAGTTAGGATTAAAAATTATTGCAAAAGAAATCCGCAAATAACGACTTTATATTTTGTTACTGGGGCAATCCATAAAAAAAAACAAAAAAGGGAGGAAATATAATGTTAACGGTAGATGAGTATATCAAAATTATTTTTTGTTTACTTAAAAAAGAAAAAAGAAGAAGAAAAATGTGCCTGTAATATAATTGTTCAATTCAAGAGATAATATAATGCAATTAGATAAGAGTGTTACGATTTGTAGTTTTCAATAGTCCAGGCCTCAAGGGGCCCATATATAACTAAACCTTGTAATTAGTAATATCTCGTTTATTATTTTTAAAATGGGTTAGTTTGAAATAACACTCGATCAGTTTAAAATATTTTTACTTTACTCCCCATAAAATTATACAACATAATAGGATATAAATACTGCATTAGAACATTTTAGTACTACATTTTTTGAAAATTATACAACATATTTTGAGAGGTATTTTAAGTACTATATTATTTGAAAATTATACGATATTTTGCCAAAATGGAGAGTTAAGTGAAAATATGATGCCCAATTGGGAATTTGTCCCATATTACCCGAAAAATATGATATCATATTTTATTAATTAATAATGTAAGTAAATCAACAAATTATAAATTTATTAGTTTGTCAGATGATAGGTAGGATATATGTTTAAGATAAATTTAACAGAAAACTCAAGAAATTGAAAGAAAAAAAAAAACTAGTATATGTTTGGAAATGAGTAAACCAGCAGGAAACAGGGGGCTATAACCTAAATACATCAATAGGGCAATCAGACCTTTTGCTATTTTTCTCCAAATAATTATTTTTGTAGTGTTTTTTAAGTTTTGTCCGTTTTTACTTGACCTTTAACACTTAACACATTTTTACATTCCTTTGTAATATAGAGGCTGAGTCTGCCAATATTGCATTTCCATTAATGTAGTCGTTTTCTTATTTATTGGAGCGCAGAACGCGAAAAAGTACAACACAAGAGCACCAATCTGAACCTCATATAAGGAATACATACAGAAATACTTGAGAAATAGCATCTATACTATACACACCAACTTTTGAAAGGTAGAACTAGATTTACTTTAATATCAATATAATAAATTGTGCGCTTGGTAATGAAAATATAACAATGATATTGTCAATATACAGAGTATAGTTTTAACTTTTAAAAGTTTAATTAATATGTCCAGAACTGTGAAAATGAGTATAAAAATATGGAAAATAATATAAAGCTGCAAAATAAAGAAATTTAGACAATAAAGAATGATATCATGCACAGCCTACATTCTCCACTTATATTTAATTAAACAAGTGATGGAAATAAGTTTTAGCAGAATAATTAATATAAAATATAAATTAAGGAAAAAATATGTAAAGAAAACACAATAATAATAAACATTGCTCATCGTTAATTGCACAAAATAATAACGCTATTGGTCGATATTATAAAACAAACAACATATTTGTCTTTTGGGTAAAAATTTAAATTACTTATAAAATTTGATAGAAGCCAAATCTCAAATATGGAGTCAGGTTAAAATCCACTTTCTTCACAGTGCCAGCTAGTGTAGTGACCCTTTGTTGCATGCATTGATACGGTGCCTGCAGCATTACCTACATTATGAATAAGAATGAAAAGCAAAAAATATATGGAAAAGTTTACCCTATATAAGTTTAATTTCAACTCAACTCTGCAGACGTGTGAGCTGTACACAGACACGCCAAATAAGAAACAGACTAAAATATGAAGACATCAGTAGAACTGCTTTTATAATTTTGATCACCTTTGTGTACTCGTGCATAAAGCTGGGCCTTTACATTCATTTGAACTATTAATGTTTACAGGGACTTTTCATTTTCTCGAGGCTTAAGATACCATTTCCAAACAATTTTAGTCTTTATTGTATAAAAACAAAAAGGGCTTTCTTTTTAGATTTTTCTGTTAAATTTAATATATAGCTAGAATATTCTTGATAAACTTACAAGTTTAAATTAGGAGATCCAAAATCTTATAGGATCCGTATCTATAGTCGAATAAGATTGTCAATCCGCTTACTTTACTTAAGAGTAAAATGTAATTTTCAAATGGAAAACAATGTAAAAAAGTGAACATTAAATTTGTTTTGGCATATAAATATATGAACGAATATGTTAAATTTTGGATTTGGATGCTAGTAATAAAATCCAACTCATTTCATTTTACATTGGGTTAATTTAAAATAAGTAAAATGTGTATATTTCTTGAAATGCTTAAAGAAATCATTCATATAAATTATAGTTTAAGTATATACTATAATATTCCCATTGAGTACTGGTGGGCTACTGGCACAAAATCAGTAAAACTGCAGCTTTCCCACTCCTTTCCATTCAGATAGTACTAAATCTGACACCTTTCCCCGGCCACCCAACTCCCAAAATTCCCAAAAGTCTGGTTCAAATTGCCGCCTCTCTCAGTAGCGTTTGCAAATCAATTTTTTGATAATTACAAATAACACCCAAGGAATTAATTAGGGTCCCTTAATTTTCACATAATGTGCCCAAAAAAAAAGAAAAAAAGTATAAATTGTCTGTTATACCTTTTGAATAGCTAACTAAAGTTAATGCTAAAATACCCTTTTTCATACCAAATATGCACTAAAATAAAAATTGCATTTCAAAATCATGTTAAAATCTAATTATTTAATGGAAAAATAATTTGAGCTAACAACTGAATAAAAAGGAAATACATTAACAACTTGAAATATGTAATTCGACTAACATAGTAATATAATACACAAAAGATGCTTTTATCATTAAGGACTCTAAGGTCTAAACAAATAGTTTATTTAGACAGAAGTGATTATAAACTTATATAGTTATACTTATATGTCTGATATGAAAGAGAAAGTCAAAGTCAAAGGTGAAATATAGACTTCATGTACTAAACGTATCTATTAATCAATCAGCTCCTAGAATCCTAAGTAACTTCATAGGTTTTTTTTTTTTTTTTTTTTTTTTGAATCAGAGGTAACTTCATAGTTAACATATTTAAAATTGTAAGTTTATCGTACCATATATATTTAAGATAAATTTAAGAGAAAAATCTGAAAAGAAATGAAATCAAATAGATATTTGTCGACTCCTGAACAAAATGTTTTTAATTCGTATTCGTAGATATGTATCAGAAAAGCAGTTGCAGCTTGCTGGTAAGTAAGGATTGGATTTATATGCAATGATGAAAGGACACTGTTACTAGGGAAAAAATATGGGTATTCAAGTTTTAACCCCAATACTAGAAGGGACTCCCATAAGCAATATGTATTTTTTAGAGAAAAGATGAGACAAAAGATAGGCTAGCACTGATATCACCAAGAATATGCAAAAAGGCAGGTACATTATAAAAAAGGTTAATCCGTTTGGAATATTTTGTATTTTAGTATCCAACTTTTGAATTTTGTTGCACTTAAGTATCTAATATCAAACGTGTCATTTTTTTATTGGTTGGTTGGGTTGAGTGCAACAAAATTCAAATGTAAAATACTCAAATATAAACTTGTGCAAAAATATCAAAAGATCCGAGGGCAAAAGAAGATTATCCTTGTAAAAAACTAGTAAAGGAAACTATGTAGTATGTACTAGTGAATATCTCGCAAAAAACAAAGGAAAATTTTATAATTACCACACACACACACTCTCTATTGCATCCAACCGAAAATATTTTGCAAGAAAGAAGACACTATTGTCTATTTATATGAGAAATTTTGGTTCATCATTTTGAACTTAGCCTGTACTTTGATCATTATTTCAATCAAGGGCTAATTCTAAAACAATTTCTGTTCTTTGATATTTAATATGTTTTATCTCATAATTTTTAAATTAACGTGTTTTTCCTTCTAATTTTTTTAAAATACAATACTTAATCTCTTTTGAATAATTTTAATAGAATATTTTGTTGAATTTGAATTATGATCGTGAAAGACACGGTCATCCAAGACTCAAAACCACTATATCGTGTTCCTCTTTTCAATATAAATAAAAGTCATACCCCATTCGATTTTATTGACATTAGAAGCATCGGAGTTCACCTGTAAAAACTCACCTGCTGCGTGTCGTATTTGACTGGCTATTTCTGCTTCATTGGTTGTCGAATTTCAATTTCGAAACTACCGTTGTATTTCTTCTATCAAAACCTTCGATTTAATATACAATATCAATACAGTTCAAATCTAGTTTTTACAAATTTAACTTTGTAAATCATGCAAAAAGAATTGAATAAAAGTAAGGGAGAAAGAATGCAATTACAGTCTAAAATCATAGATAATTAAATAAAATTTCATTTCATAAATGGATTAGACTAATCATGATACAAATGAAAATCTAATATTTCTAATTTTCTGTACTACTACTATTTTAATCAAATTACATATTTCAAGTCGTTAATATTTTAACTTTTCTCAGTTGTTTACTCAAATTATTTTTCATTTTAGCATGATTTTAAAATGCAAAATTTATCTTAGCGCATATATATTAAAAGGGGAAATTCTTGGCTGAGCCGGGTGTGGGCCCCGATCCCTACACCCGGCTCTAATAGGCAAATAAAAAAATATAAAAAAAAAATATTTTTTTATTCACCTTATTAGAGCCGGGTGTAGGGATCGGGCCCCACACCCGGCTCACCTAAGAATTTTCCTATTAAAAGAGTATTTTAACATTGACTTTGGTTTGTTATTAAAAGGGTACGACATGTACTTTATATGTTTTTTTGGCACCTTACTCTAATCCATTGCTTGTTACATGTAATTATTAATTAGGGAAAATTACATCCACCTACCCTGTAGTTAGGCGTAATTACAATCCAGTCCATCATTATCGCGAAATTACAAATAAGTCCCTATATTTCAAGTTCCGTTTGAGGTCCCTCAGAACCGTTAGGGTTCCGTTAGATTTAGGTCTGTAATGCCGAAAATACCCCTGAATATATTATTATTTTTGTAATTTTACGAAAATACCCTTAGGGACTGCAATGTTATTATTATATTATTCAGGGATCGTTTTGTTAAAAAATATAAATTATTAGTATCTTTTTGTCAGAATTATATTAATATCATATTTCCTCAAAAATAAAAAAAAAGAAATATATATAATTAGTAAACCTTATTTTTCTTGTGTATATTTAATTAGTAAACCTTATTATTATTATTATTTAATTAGTAAACCTTATTTTTCTTGTGTATATTTAATTAGTAAACCTTATTATTATTATTTTTTATAATATGTAACGTATCATATTATACATATATATGTATTTATAATAATAATAATAATAATAATAATATTATTATTATTATTATTATTAATTTATAATATATAACATATTATATGTATATGTGCGTATATCCCTTCTCCCCCAAATTGCAGAGGTCGCCGACAAGAGAAATTGCAAGGATCGCCGGCTCACCGGCGACCAAATCTGCCTCCTCTTCCCACCCACGCAGCATAACCATTCCACCACGCGCCTCACCTTCTCCTCCGCCATTCCATTACCGCGCGACGATCCTTCTTCCCCACCACTCCCTCCACTGACAAACAAAAAGAAATACTCCCTCCCTCTGCAAATTTCTATCCGCCATCGAAGAAAAACCATCGAAGAAATTTCTATCTGCAAATTTCTCTCTCTCATGGAAGAATCTTCGAAACGGCGGTGATGGCGGATCTGGTTTGGAGGGCCACTGAAAGTGATTGATGGTGGTGGTGCGGTGCCGGATTTGGACACGATCGGTCGATTCGGTGGTTTTGGTAATGGGTGGAGGTGTTGATTTAGCGGATCTAGTGATGGTGGTGGTGGTGGGTGATGTTGAGTGGAATTGGTGGCGGTGAAGAATAGGCCGCGACGTCCATGAAGCTTTTGCATCGCCTCTGTGTGTGTAGCCCTGTGTGTGTATGTTGCAGATCTTGGGGTTGTAGGCGGCGGCTGTAGTGAAGGAGGTCGCCGGTGCTGGTCTTGGGGTTGTAGGCGTCCTCTGAGAGTGTATTTCTGAAATTTGTGCGTGTGAGTGATTGTGTGTGTGGAGAAGAAGAACGGGTGGTGTGTTGGTCGTGGTTGTTGACGGAGATGGAGACACATGAAGGGGGATCTCGTGGTGGTTGACGGTGATGGTGGTTGACGGTGATCTCACAGGAAAGCCGCAACTTTGATCCTTCACGCAGCCACCATTGCTAAATATCGGGCCACGAAATTCGTATCAATGCAATCCGATTGAAAAGCACTATCTGCACGTCAAATTCGGCGAAGAAACGAGAATTCCCCATTTCATGCGCCATTCATTTTCTTCACAGTGGGGTGGCGGGGGATTTTTTCTTTTGGGTTTTGATTTTAATTTAATTTTATTAATAATATATTATGTAAAATGAAATATAATTTGCATGAATAAAATTATTAGAAATACATTAATTTTCTTCAAAATACAAAAATATGATTTTTTTTTATTTTTTTAAATATGATTATATAAAAGAATATATATTTAATAACTAATTCCAAAATATAAATATACAGAAAGAAAATTAATGTTTACTAATTATATATATATTTCTTTTTTTGGATTTTTGAGGAAATATGATATTAATATAATTCTGACAAAAAGATACTAATAGTTTATATTTTTTAACAAAACGATCCCTGAATAATATGATAATAACATTGCAGTCCCTAAGGGTATTTTCGTAAAATTACAAAAATAATAATATATTCAGGGGTATTTTCGGCATTACAGACCTAAATCTAACGAAACCCTAACGGTTCCGATGGACCTCAAACGGAACTTGAAATATAGGGACTTATTTGTAATTTCGCGATAATGATGGACTGGATTGTAATGACGCCTAACTACAGGGTAGGTGGATGTAATTTTCCCTATTAATTAAGTGAATAAGTGTGGATATAATTATTTGACTAAATCTATTACGAATTTAAATTTTGTATACTAGCACAAAGGTTCAAATATAATAAGTAATTACATTAGTTGCCTCGATACGGGGAATTCCCGAAAACTCCCCAATTGATAAGTCCAATTCCTTTTAACTCCCCATTTTAAAAAATGATGTATTAAAACTCAAGAATCGCGTATCTTTGAAATATAAGGAAAAAATCACGTATCTAAATCCCAGAATCGCGTATCTAAAACCCCAAATGATATATTTGAAAATGGGGTGCTAAAAGGAAGTTTTCAAACCCATGGGGAGTTTTCAAAAATTGCCCCTTTTATTAAAACTAAAAAATAAGTGGGCTAAATTTCCAATTTAGTCCCACAGGATTGGTCCCTCGTCGATTTAGTTCCGTGCTTTTGGAATAATTCGATTTAGTCCCAAATCCTAAAATTCTAAACCAATGTGGTCCCAAATGCTAACGGACGTTAGAAAACTAGCGAAATTGGCCATTTGACAAGCTGATTTAAAGTTTGGAGGGTAAAAGACAGAACCCTAGCACATTCAATTTACTCATTCATACTTCCCCCTAATATTTTACACTTTCTCTTACAAAAAACCCTAGGAGTCCGCCTTCGATTTTCTTCGATTTGTGGAGAAATTTTCAAAATTTCTCCACAATAATACTCTCACATGTTTATTACCATCCAGAAACTTGGTCAATCCCCTTAGTTTTCTAACGTTCGGTTAGCATTTGGGACCATATTAGTTGAGAATTTTAGGATTTGAGACTAAATTGAATTATTCCAAAAGCACGAGACTAAATTGGCGAGGGACCAATCCTGTGGGACTAAATTGATAATTTGGCCAGAAATAAGTGGCAAAAATGATGGTTTGTGAATGATTTATTTAAGATTTTTGTTAATAAAGTACTAAAGTATATAAATCTATACAATCTATCATATTACCAGAACAATAACTAATAAACCATAAATATATAAAAATAGTTTAAGATAATTACATTTTGATTATTATTATTATTTTTGGTCAGGACATTTTGATTATTATTACTTTACAAATATCTTAGATATTCTGGTTTTTGGCTTAACACAAGTTGGCATATGATTTACGATATGGCGCGCATATGTAAGTAACAACAATTTAATTCAAAACAAGTTATAATATGTATATGGATCTAATTAATTCCTTAAGTGAACTTAAATGCTCCGCATAAAATGTCATAAAAAATAAATTTGGTCATCTTTTATTTCTATGAATTCTTTTGCAAATCATTTTTGTTATCAACTACAAAGTCTATTCTCTATGACTAGGCTACGTCCCGGCCAAATTGCATATATAATTTTACCCTTCTTTTTCTTCTAAACTTATAAATAATTTTAGGAGCAAATTACATTTTTGGTCCCATAGGATTGGGCGATTTGCAATTTTGGTCCCACTGTTTTAAAAAGTGACAATTTTGGTCCCGTAGGTTTCAATTTGTGACAATTTTGGTCCCAACCGTTAAATGGCGGACGGAAACCGTTAAATGTGACAAAAGTCAAAGCAATGTTTGACAAAACAAAAACACAAAGGCTGCCGTAGCTTAGTGGACGCGAGCCTCCCTTTTATGCGCGAGGTCCGGGTTCAAATTCCATTCAACACATTTTTTGTTCAAATAATTATTTTGTTAAAATACAAATAAATTTTAATAATAATATAATATAAATATATTATTATGTTAAAATAAAGATATAATATATTATTATGTCAAAATATTTTGTATATATAAGTACATAATATTTAATATTTATAGTGTATAAATATTTTTTTTTTATAAATACATACTATAAATTTTATACATACATACATACATACATATATATATATATATATATATATTATACATATATTAATATTAAATATATATATTTTTAGTTTCAAATATTATATTTTTATTTTAACATAATAATATATTTATATTATATTATTATTAGAATTTATTTATATTTTAACATAATAATTACACGTATATAATTTATAAATACATAATATTTAATATATATTATATAAATATTATTTTTTATAAATACATAATATACATTTATACATATATATATTATATATATTAATGTATATAATATATAGTACATATAATATGCAAAAATATATTATAGCTTAAAAAATATTTTAACATAATAATACATCATATTTTTATTTTAACATAATAATATATTTATATTATATTATTATTAGAATTTATTTATATTTTAACATAATAATTACACATATATAATATATAAATACACAATAGACATTTTATACGTTTATATATTATATATTATATATATTAATATTAAATATATATATATATACATACATATATATATATATACACGTGTTATAGCTTAAAACAGATTTTAATATAATAATATATTTATATTATATTATTATTAAATTTTATTTATATTTTAACATAATAATTATAGGTATATAATATATAAGTATATAATATTTAATATTTCTAGTGTATAAATATATTTTTTTTTAAATACATACTATAAATTATATATATATATATATATATATTATATTATACATATATTAATATTAAATAAATATATATTTTTAGTTTCAAATATTATATTTTTATTTTAACATAATAATATATTTATATTATATTATTATTAGAATTTATTTATATTTTAACATAATAATTACACGTATATAATATATAAATACATAACATTTAATATATATGTTATATAAATATTATTTCTTGTAAATACATAATATACATTTTATACATATATATATTATATATATTAACGTATATAATATATAGTACATATAATATGCAAATATATATATTATAGCTTAAAAATATTTTAACATAATAATTACACATATATAATATATAAATACATAATATATATTATATACTTATATATATATAATATTTTGACATAATAATATATTATATCTTTATTTTAACTTAATAATATATTTATATTATATTATTATTAAAGTTTATTTATATTTTAACAAAATAATTATTTGAACAAAAAAAGTGTTGAATGGAATTTGAACACTAGACCTCGCGCATAAGAGGGAGACTCCCGTCCACTGGGCTACGGCTGCGTTTGTATTTTTGTTTTGTCAAACATTGAATTTGACTTTTCTAACATTTAACGGTTTCCGTCCGCCATTTAACGGCTGGAACCAAAATTGTCACAAATTGAAACCTACGGGACCAAAATTGTCACTTTTTAAAACAGTGGGACCAAAATTGCAAATCGTCCAATCCTATGGGACCAAAAATGTAATTTGCTCTAATTTTAGAGAAACAAAGTTTTCATGGGTGCAATTTTAAACCCAACTTATATTTTTATTAATTGTGAGTGATATTATTTAATATCATGAATTATCCTTTTTTTTTTAAAAGTAGTCTTTGTATCCCTCCCTTCACATATATTTGTCCATTTTCTTTACAAATCCCAATAAAAGTATTTATCCATTATACTTTTATAACTGATATAACTTTTTAATTAATAATATAAATAATTAAAACCATACAAAACCCTTAAATTGACGTCGAAGAACCGAAAGATTACTAATTATCTTACGAGTTTTAAAGTTAAACCAATGCAACAAATTTATTTTAAATAAAAAATAGAAAAAAAAAACATATAATTGACGTAGTTTGTGTATGTGAAAGATAAATTAAAGGAGAAAACACTGTTTGTTAAAAAAATAAATAAATAAATAAATGAAAGGGAAATATTTACAGCCCCAATGACATGCCGTCAAGAAAAATAGGACGTTGCAGACTGCAACTGCATGCTGCAACAGTTGAAGGAAAGTTTTTGGAGAGAGAATATGTGATGACTTACAGCTGTATCCACAATTGAGTTTTACCATTTTTCATTTCGAAAAGTTTGGTTTTTGGTTCTCTGATAAACAAAACCCTCCTTCTTCACCAGTCACAAACACAAAAACCCTCACTGTAACAGAAACCCTCCGTCCTCAAACTCTAAGTAGCACAAAAACCCTCCGTCCTCAAACTCTAAGTAGCAGAAATACGCAAGAAAACCCTCCATTCTCTAACTCTTTCCCTCACAGCAAGAAATGAGTATCTCTCCAGAAGACCTCGAAATTCTTAAGTTGAACATCACCGACGGAAGCGAGCATTTTCATGTGGCGCCGATCATTTCTTCCTACAACAAATATATCCACCCCCTTGTCAACGCCGTCGACATGCTACTCAAGTATAACATCATCGTGCAGGAACCCATAAAGCTTCCGACCATTATGGTGGTAGGCGACCGCTGCTCCGGCAAATCAAGCGTTATTGAATCTCTCGCCCGTATCAGCCTCCCGACAGGCCCAAAAATTTGCACGAGAGTGCCTCTCATTATCAGGCTGCAAAATCACACAGATTCGGAGCCAATAATATTCTTGGAGTACAATAAAAAAAATGTCGGGATAATGATTCTCACCCATCCGAACTATAGGCCATTTGGCAATTCACCATCCAAACTATTTCGCCCCCGAAACCACCATCTAAACTTTGAATTCCTGACAAACCACCATCCCATAGCGGTTTGACCCTTTTTTGAGCGGTTTTGACTCTTTTTTCAGCGGTTTTGGATGTTTTAACACATAATCTATGGAAAAATAACAAAAAAAGACAGATTTACATGTGTTAAAACATCCAAAACCGCTGAAAAAAGAGTCAAAACCGCTCAAAAAAGGGTCAAAACCACTGTGGGATGGTGGTTTGTCAGGAATTGAAAGTTTAGATGCTGGTTTCGGGGGCGAAATAGTTTGGATGGTGAATTGCCAAATGGCCTATAGTTCGGATGGGTGAAAATCATTATCTCAAAAATGTCCACACTGACGAGAAAAGCGTCGCGGAAGCCATTAAAGCCGCCACTGAAGATATCACCGGCAGCAAGGACAAAAAGGTTTCCGACAAGCCGATAACGTTGGTGGTAAAAAAGATGGGCCTCCCAGATCAGACCATTGTCGATTTGCCCGGCATCATTCGTGAATCTTCCCACGGCCAAGAAAAACTCACAGAATATATTTGGAATATGATAAAGGGGTACATCAGTTCGGAAGAAAGCATTTTATTGAACGTATTTCCAGCGGACATTGGGATTTCCTCTTGTCAATGCATTTCCATGTCCCGTATTGCGGACCCAACCGGAAATAGAATTCTGGCCGTCATAACAATGGTCGATCAATTTCCTGAGAGTATGTCTGCAAAGACGGTTGAAATGGATGTTGAGAAACTTCCATATGTTTGTGTGAGGAATCGCTGTGCCGGAGAGTCGTTCGAGACTGCTCAACGTATAGAGGCCAACCTATTCAAAAACACTCCAGATCTGAAGAATATTGAGGGATCAAGGGTTGGGATTTATGCATTGGCCGATGAGTTAGCGAAAGTGCAGATCAAAATGATTGGAAAATATCTTCCCGACATTGGTTACAAGATCAAAGACGCTATCTCATCAAATGAGGATAAATTAAGTGAGCTGACATATGATCTGAAAATTAGTGAAGCAATGAAAACATTGATGCGCATCATTGGCTTAGTAAAAGAATCCTTCAAAAGAATTACTTTGCAGGGTGATTTTCATGAGTATCCTGATATGAAGAAGATGCATTGTACATCTACCATGGTAGAGATTATGGATGACTATTTCTCAGAGCTGCAGGCTGAAAAAGAAATTGAAAATGGCCATGGCAATTTCTTAAGGAATGAAATTGAGGCTTTGAAAGATACCAAAACCCTTGGTTTTGGTCTTCCCGAATATCTGCCAAGAGAAGCGTTCTATGCATTACTGAAAAAAAAGGTGAAAGCCATCTCTGAGAAGTCATATGAGGTGGTTGGAAAAACATGGGATCTTATTGAAAGTGCATTGATGGTAATTTTAGAAAAACACGAGGAAGGTCACCCACTATTTACGGGCCCTGCATGTCGGGCCGCAGGGGATTTGATGAGGAAGAAGAAGCAGCGGTCTACGGAGTGGATCAAAGAAACTCTTGAGATGGAAATCTTTACCGCGTACACTTGTGACACAGAATATATGACCAAGTGGGAAACTCTTAAAGAATTTGAGAAGCAACTTAAGGATGGTATTGCGGCTGGGTATGACTCTGTAAACTTGGAAGCAATCGGCAAAGTTTACATCCACCATCTCAAAAATGTTAAAAATGTCGGAGCTGCATTCCAACTCAAGGCAAAGATGGATCCCTACTGGGACATAGTGTTGAAAAGGCTAGTAGATTCAATCGCTTTGCACCTCCGTTTCGACATTGGGCAGGTGTATGCCACGGAGTTGGAAAATGCTATAATGGATGAGATAGTGGGTTCTGATGAAAGGGAGACCAATTTAAAGATGGTGTTGGAAGAATCACCAATCATTTCTCTGAAACGCGATGCCGCCAACAACAAAATTCTTTTGTTGAAAAATGCCAAAAAGTTAGTTGATGGTATGAATGAACAGTTGTTGATGGAGAGTGGAGTATAGGTCGATGAAATGAATGAAAAATCGTCGCTGGAGAGTGAAGTTTGGTGGTGTTTAGTTTATTTTAGTTATTTTGGTGTTAGGTTGTGTTTTTATTAAATGTTGTTGTGACTGTCGAATTTGTTTTTGGCTGTAATTTGAGGCTGGATGAATCAGAGCATGTTGGTGAATGATATGTTTGGTTTTAATTAATTATTTCCATTTTGTTCTTAATGTGCCTTGGGAAGATCTGCAGTCTTTTGAGAGGAGTTTGTTTCGGTTGACTATGCACATTGGTTGTATGAAGATAAACTTAGTTGAAAAGAATCCATCTCGTTTACTTCTCTATCTATGTATCCTTATCCCAGTGGCGTACGTACATATTTCTGCGTCCTGAACTACAAGTCTAGAACTAAGGAGAAGGCTAGCATTTTGTTTCTGCATCCTGAACTAGAAGTCTAGAACTAAGGAGAAGGCTAGCATTTTGTTTGGGACTAGATGACATATTCAAGAACTTCACTTCATATAAAGTCCAAGTTCCAGCTCGAGCTACAGGAACTATTATACTTGTTTGGGACTAGATGACATATTCACTAACTTCACTTCATATAAAGTCTTGAGTTCCACTACAGGAGCCGTTATACTGGATGAGACTTATGAATGCTTATTAGTGAAGTGAAGTGGAAATTGCATGACATCGGCTTGATCGAGGACTTGGACCGGCAAACGACAATGTTATATCCCGTGGGACAAATGGCCTCAAGCTCTATATAGTTGCTCTATTTCTGGAATCTTTGAAGTCTTGAATTTCGGTGCATCCACCTCCCTGTATATACTACGAAAAGTCCTCCGAAGTCTCCTAGAAAGGGTATACTACTTGTCAAAAACTCCAACCAATTAATACATCCCTAACATATTCAATGGAATGGACCATTACATCTATAATAACATTGAAATTGAACAGAGTAATTTAAATCCAGCATGCCTTCAGATAATTGGTGTTGCTGGAAGCCCAGAATTAGCTGAGCCTGCATACCTGTTGTGATTCCAGAAGCCCCAAGCGAATTTTTTAAAATTCAGAGAGACTGCTGTAAAGGAAAAAAAAAAAAAAAGTTTCTGAGAGAGATAGAAGATAATTTTGTATATTATTTGCGTAACAGACAAGCCTTATTTTTTTATTTATACAACCCTTATTTTTCTATTTGAAGATATAGTTAGAGTCTTTAAGTTTGTTGAGATAGAGGGCTGAGAGTTGTTCTGCGGGTGCACGGGCTGAGAGTTGTTGAAAGACTAAAACATAGATTTTAGTTTAGTACAAACAGTGGGGAAATTTCCTTCTATGATGGGAGAACTAATGACCGCAAATCTAGATTAAGACTCGTAAAATTCCATCTTAATCATCTTTTTTATTTTTTTTCAGGAATCCACTTATTATGCATTCTCAGTAATCCATTTGTAATCAAGGGAGCTGCACCCCCTTGTAACATGTTGGAGATTGCAACTCCAAGGCTGTGCATGAATATAAAGACAATTGTGTAGCTCATACATTTGTGTAAATTCTAGCCACATTTCGACTTGCGCCTGAAACCTCTGGGTTTTTTTTTTTGTTTTTTTTCCCCTTTGTTTTTTATATTTGGGAGTAATAATACACTCTCTTTTCGTTTAAAAATGAAAGTGAATAGAGTGATTTGGTTTTCTTGATTTTTGTTATTTATTTATTTATTGATTTTCATGGTTTCAACATTATGTTTTTTTTTTCTTTTTCTCTTAACTTTCTTTTTTCTTGCCTCAATTCAATTTTTATTTTTTCTTTTATCTTTTTTGTCCATATATATATATTTTAAAATTAATATAGTATTATTTTATTTTATTTATTTATTATATATTTAGTAATTGAATAAGGGAGAGCAAGTGACATATGTTGAAATTTGATAGGACTGCCACCTATCATATACTAAACCTCTTTAGCTTGAGATTTGGGGTGTTACAACAGGACCCACATATTTATATATACCAGTGAAATGAACGTACAAATTTTATTTAAATAAATTTAGCTATCATGTTTATTGAATAAATTAGGATATTAAAAATATTTAATTTGATTAAATAAATATACGCATACAAAAATATTTATATAAAGTCTCTCTTTCAAATAATATTGACGACAAGTAGAAATTCAAAGTAGACAACATCCAAATAAATAAACAATAAAAATATTTGAAACTATGTTATTAAATAAAAATAAAATATTTAAAATGTATAATAATTTGCCCAAATAATTCAAACTTTTAAACATAAGTAGTAATTTATAACTTTCAAATATGTTTAATAAATGAAAAGACATATGTAAAAATTATGACAAAAACCTAAAAGATCAAAAACTTTTACTTATGTATTGGGCTACATTTTCATCTCTTGTAAATGGTTTACTGGTATTGTAAAAGTTTAACTTGAACCTTTTATCCACAAGTTTTGATATGAATTTTCATGTTGGGGATTTTCTTGCCTGTAATTTCAATTTCAAAGAACAGTTGCACTTGTCTTAAATAGCAGGATAGAATGAAAATTACCATTCCATTGATGTTGGAAACAAAGTACATCATACTTAAATTACATCCGTGCAAAATAGTACATATTACATCTACCACACTAAGGAATACAATACAACAATTATAGCAAAAAAACATCATAAACTCAGATGCTCCTCTTGGCTATTTTCTTTCATTTTCAGCTGGCCTTCTTTGCTCATTTTCAACTGACCTATTTTGCTCATATTTAGCTGGCCTTCCTTTCTCAATTTTAGCTTCAAGACCATTAATCCTTCAAAGAAACCCAGGTATAATCTGACTAGAACGCTCACACATTGGTGGGTCGATCCAAATGAACAAGTTGCAGCCACCTTCAGTCTAGCATCCAAATGGTACAAAAAATCTAGGAGAAGAAGGGAAACTCAGCAAATTCAAAAGACAAAATTAAGGCCTTACCCAAAAATTCTGGTAGTTAATGTATCTTCACCCCGGATTATGGTCGGTCCATGATGTTCTTTCCACCACAACCATTCCACAGTAGCAGGCACGATGGTTGCTTCTCTCCATCCTTCTTCTTTTCGCCCAAATAGAAATGAGAAATTAGGGTTTTATTTGATGGTCTTAACAAGAAAGGCGGGAGCTGGTACTCTGACCTGAATGGACAAAATTACCCTTAAAAATGGCATGCCTAAATCATGTGCTCTCTGATGAACGGAATATTTCAAAAAGATTCTACCTGAAACGTTGAAAAGGTGTAAAGTATAACAATTTACAAAGGTTAGGAGGCAAATCGTCCAAAATCAAAGGATAGGAGGCAATCCGCCCAAAGACCCAATGGACGGGGGGGTTTATATAATTAACCCAAATTATAATATGATTATAATTTAAGAAAGTTTATGAACTTAGATATTTAGAACTATGAACTTATATAGTTAGACGTACATTAGGATTGATTTATTGAAAGTTCTTATATAACTCATTCAATTTAAATAATATTTTAAAATTTATAAATTGAATCTCTATTTGTTGTTTTTCAATTCATTAGATATATCTTATTATAACATATTAGATTATAGGTCTTAAATTAAAACATAGACAACATATATTATAAAATTTGAATACAATTAATTAATATATTAATATTAAAACAATTCTTATTGAACTATATATCTTGTTTGGGTAAATTGAAGAAATTTTAAATTAATAATTTATAACATGTATTTACATAATAATCCTTGACTAATAGTTATTGACGTAATTATTGTGAGGATATTTTAGACGATTTATATTTTGTAAGAAATCAAAAATCGAACTCGTACTTTTATAATATATATAGATAGATAATTTCATATATTTTCTCTTTGTTTTTAGTTGTATAATTAAGTGATATATTTTTATCTACTGATAAGTAATAATAAATTTTAATTGTAAAAGTATACATTTATGTGAAATGTGGTAAATATTTGTCCTTATATTATTAATTTTATTTTTAGTAATAAAAGCATAGAGACGCACACGGGCCCGTGTCACCCGCTGCCGCTGCACTTCTTCTTCGTTTTAGCTGAAACTCGAAGGAAAAGCCATGGAAATCAAGGGCAACCGGCAACATAAAGCACACATGAACACAGATAATATAAGCCAAAATCATGAAGAAAACCATACAAAATTCGCACTACAACAACTCAAAACTGACGCAACAGCAAGGAAGAAAGAGTGCAAATTATGTTCTTGCATTTAACCCATTTACTATTCAAGTTCTTGAAAGTTTTAATGGTGAATCTTCAAGCATGAGAGGAGCACAACATTAGAGCACTAAAACAAGTCAAGAAGTTTCAAATGAACACAAATCAAGCATCTAATCTCAAGGAAATCACACATAGTGCATGGATTTAAAATTGATTCAAACCTAACTATTCATCACCTTATCCAAAGCATGCTTAAACTTGGATGAAAATCAAAGATTTTCAAGGGTAGAAAGATGCATCATGTTATGGAGAATCCAAAAATATACATACCTCGAAGAAATGATGAAGATCGGAAAAGAAACGAGCTCAAAATCACTTCTTCTTCCTTTCTTACTTCCCTTTTTTCCAGCTCGCTCTCGTCTGTTTCTTGCTTTTAGGGCTTAAATGGCTGAGTTTGGGAGGGTAGAGGGGTGAGTAAGGGTTATGTGGGTCCAAGAAAGGGGCCATTTGATTAAGAAATGAGATTGTTATGGTCAAAACCGTCAAAGGTGGCAGATCTGCGTGAGGCCCTCGGTTCAGGTAAGTTTCAGAGGTTCAAACAGGTTTAGAAAAATATGAGTCTTGGTTTGCTAGATTCGCATTTTCGATACGAGTCCAGCAAAGGTTTTGGAATTCGAATCTAAATTTCCGAGCTCGAGTTATGCCTTCCAGAACCCAGGTGCACTAAAATGTTTTAGGCCCTTAAGTCCCAATTCACACAAAACGGTTTAAAAACCGTATCAAACGAACTCTAAAACATGCAACGAACATATAAAAAATTCATAACACATATAATTCATGCATGACAAGTTTTCACAAAAATCGAAATTAAATTCCGAGACAAACGGATCAAGTTCAAGAGCAAACGAGCATAAACATTCAAAATTCATAAATTCAAATATAACAAATAATTCAAATAAAATTCAATGAGCATCTAATTAAATAAAATATGTAATTGCATAAATAAATAATTTAAAAACGTATATAGTTCACCCGTGACGTCATACCTGTACGGCCGAAAAGTCGAGGCGTCACAATTCTACTGTGTTGGACTGGAGTTTTCGCTCCATCTCGGTACTACATCTTATACGCCATACATTAGATCTGCTCCATCTGAGTACTACATCTTATATTTTGTACATTAGATATGCAACATGTATATGATTGACAGATTTTGTTAATCGGTGGAATTAACCTGTGAAGAGAGGAAGATAACACTAATAATATTTTATTAACAAAAATAATTGTATATTTCAGAAATTAAAAAAAATAAATAAATCTAATATATTTAAAAAATAAGAAAGAGTTAACGGAGTGTTCTTATTCTGAATCACCGTATAGGACTTAGTCAATAAGCCTACTTAGTTTTGCGATTTTTCACGGATCGGTTAGAGGAGTTTTAGGAATTAGGATATCTGCATTTTACTTATTTTTGTCTAATATTATGTATGTTAAGATATAGTATCTTCTTTTGGGGGATAAGAATTCTTTTACTCTTCACTTCACTTCAGTGTTCATTCTTTGCAAAACATATCACTCATATTTTTTTATATCCTCGACAGGCTGCGCCACCTCAAGATGAAAGGCATCCACCCCCCGACCGTCGTGGTCGTCGGCGATCGATCTTCCGGCAAAACCAGTGTTCTCGAATCCCTCGCTGGCATCAGATTCTCGACGGGCCGTGGCATTAGCACGAGAGTCCCTCTCATTATAAGGCTGCAAAACCACCCAATTCCAGAGCCAGTACTCTTCCTGGGTTTTAACGGAAAAATCGTGTCCACCGACCAGGAACACACCGTAGAAGCCATTAGCGCTGCCACCGAGGAAATTGCCGGCAAGGGGAAAGAGATTTCCAACAATCCCATAACGCTTCTTGTGAAGAAGAATGGCATCCCAAATCTGACTATGGTGGATTTGCCTGGAATCACTTATTTCCCCATCCAAGGCGAGCCTAAAGATATCCGCAAGCAGATTTCGAGAATCATAAAGGAATTCATCACCCCTCAAGAGAATATAATCTTGCATGTTTTATCGGCGGGTGACCCTTTCTTCAGTTGTGAGGACATCAACAAATTTGATAAATCTTGGCAGAGGACCCTTGCTGTTGTAACACATGTCGATGAATCCCCTGAAGGCCTGATTGAAAAGATTGCCACCCATGCCTGCTACATGGGGCCGCTTGGCTACGTATGTGTGAGGAACCGAATTGGTGACGAGTCGTTCGAGGAAGCTCGGGCTGAAGAGGCCAATCTCTTCAAAGCACATCCTGTGCTGTCGAAGATCAACAAACCCACGGCTGGGATCCCCGTTTTGGCTGAGAGGCTGGTGAAAATCCAGTCCACGATTATTTTGGAATGTTTGCCCGATATTGTTAGGAAGACCAACCACAAGCTTTCGACTAACGTTGAGAAATTGAATAGGTCGCCGAAGAATTTTACCTCGATTGCTAAACTCATGCACATTCTTGGCTCTGTGAAGGAATCTTTGAGGAAAATCGTTTTGCTAGGGGAGTTTGATGAATGTCCAAGTGCAGCAGATATGCATTGTACTGCTAGACTGTCAGAAATGCTCAACAAATACTCTTCAAAACTGCAATCTCAAAAAATGGATGAAAAAGATGATTTCTTAATGGATGAGATTAAGGTTTTGGAGGAAACTAAATCAATTGTGCTGCCGAATTTTTTCCCCCGAGCAGCTTTCCTTATGTTGCTGGAACGCAGGGTGAAGGCCATATCCGAGATTCCCCTTGATTTTGTCCAGGAAATATGGGATTATATGGAAGGGGTAGTGAACCGTATTCTCTTCTATGAGGATTGTGGAAACTACCCACAACTTCTTTCGGGTAAAGCGGTTGAGAGTCTAATAGCCAAGAAAAAGCAGCAATCAATTGATTGGATGAATGGTATGTTGGAGATGGAAAAGTTTACTAATTATACGTGCAGTCCTGAGTATACAACCTCATGGAACAGGCTCATGGGTTTTCAGAGTTATTTCATTGAACAACTTAACAGTGATGGTTCTTTTGCAAACATTGACGGATTTGGAGACATTTGTATCGATCACCTTAGGGATTTCAAAGGCATCGTGCAAGAAGCATATAATTTGAAGATGATGATGACGGCTTATTGGGACATCGTTCTCAGGAGAATAGAGGATAACATGGCATTGCACGCGCGATTCAGCATTCGTCAGCTGGTTAATGAAGAAATGGAGAGGGATATTATTAGTGAGGTGATGGGGTGTCCGTGTCAGGGAAATGGATTAGAGATGATGTTGGGGGAATCGCCTTCTATTTTTGAGAAACAAAAAAGCCTCAACAAAAGCATCAAGCTTCTCAAGGATGTTGCCAGCATCATGGATAAAGTTGTTATTGATTTTGATTAAAAGTTTAGTGTCTATGTTTTGATTTAAGGTTGTTACGGATTTTGATAAAATTTTAGTGTTCATACTTTGATTATCTTATGTTTATTCTGTGTACTGAATAAGATTTTCGGTGTTTAATCAATTGATTGCAGTCTGATATTCCAAATTCAGTGTGTGTATATATACTTATAATGTACGGATACGGACATGACGATATTAACATAACACAGGTACAGTTGACACGGAAGTTTAAGGGCACAATATATTTACTTAAACAATAATTTTTAATGAACTCCAATAGCTTAGTTCAAGAACAAATTACATTTTGCAAGTTTATTGATGTATCGGGTTTTTGCATGGATTTGTAGGGCAAATTTAAGTTAGATTTATGTCATTTTAAGAGCTTATAATGCGATTTATGCTCCTTTTTAGGTACATTTCACTTTGGAGTCGAAGGAACGAGAGTAGAAGCAAAACCATGCAATAAAGGGCGAAAAACGAGAAATTCTATGGGACACGCCCGTGTCCCCTTGGAAGAGTAAACTGAGACACCCCCGTGTCTCAGTACAGAAGTGACCCACGGATTCCAGATGGTGACACGCCCGTGTCACCAACATAGAGCAACTCGAGACACCCCCGTGTCTCGGTACAGAGAGGCCTGACAGCTTTTGCACCCCCGTGTCATTCAGAAGAACAACTTTTGACACCCCCGTGTCAAGAAGAAAAGCGCGAGTACGTTTTTTATATGTGACACGGGCGTGTCACATTTTTGTGCATGGGCACTGCACGCCCGTATCACGTGGCGGAACTGGGATAGGATTTCTATTTAAGCACGGTTTTGAGGCGGATTTTGAGAGCTTTTTGGACGGATAGCTTCCCAGAAGTTCAAGAATACTTGGAGAAGGAAGAAACACGAAGACATAGAGTTGAAGATTCAATCCAATCACAAGACTTTATCAATTTGGTTTTATTTATTGCTTTCCCATCAAATTAATTCCTCAATCTTTGGTTTTTAATTTCTAGTATAGTTAGTTTTATTGCTTTGGATTAGTTTTGATAATTAGGTTAGAATTTCAGAAGTATTAATTCCGTTTTGATGATTATGTTAAACATGAATGTTTTGAATGCAATTCCTTTGATTTTAATGAGTTTTGAGTCTATTATGAGGAACTAAATCCCTAGGGTTAGGGGGTAAGGATTATGCATCTAAGGTGTTTGAATTAATGCTTGAGTTAAATTGTATGATTCTTTGTTAGGAAAACGGATTTGAATAGATTGGGAGTGGACTGGCCATCCATGAACATACTGTAAATTATCTGATAATCGAGAGATTGAGGATAATTGAGATTGTTTTCTAAAACTTAGACTTTTTGGGCTTAAAGAAATTTAACCCTAATTTCTACAACACGTATTTAGAATTCCATGCCAAGCCGCTAGGTTTTAAATACACTAATCTTGCTATATTCGATTAATTTGGTTACTAAGTGATTGTGAGAACAACACTTGGCTTGATTAATTAGACATCTAGTCTTTGAGAGAAGCTAGGTATAAATTTGGGATTAGGTTGAAGAATCATACATCCGTACTTGAGTATTAATTTGATCACTGAAGGGCATATGATTTACTCCCCGACCTGCTTAAGTTAAGTGGTTTATTCTCGATTTTTATTCATTAGCTTGTGTGATTCATTACTTATTGCTTAGTTTAATTTTGTCATAGTAGTATAGTACAACTCTATTGATCTTTGTCGGTCTCTAGATTAGAATTAGTTATAAGAGTGGTTGTTGATTTCCCTTCCCTGTGGATACGATACCTTAAGTGTTGCAACCGAATTTAGAACTTACACTTGGGTTCAAGATTTGTTTATTAAGTTTTTGGCGCCGTTGCCGGGGAAGGCGTTTAAATCAATATTACTTTATTGACTTTTTCTGGTGCTTTAGACCACCTTTTCTGCTTGATTTCTTTTTGAAGTGCGTTGAATTTGACCACGGGTTTTCCCAATTGCAGGTACCTAGTGCATGCTACGATCGAAAGGCTTGGAACCTTTGCCTTACGACCCTGAAATTGAGAGGACCTGTCGGGCCAATCGAACGAGGCGGAAAAAGGAAAAGAAGCCAGGAAGTAGACCCAATTCCAATGGCTCAACCCAATAACGATCCACCAACCACACTTCAGGATTACGCCATTCCTAACATTTGCCTAATCCAGAACAACCTGGTTCGCCCCACCGTGGAGGCGAACAACTTTGAGATCAAAACTGGGTTCATCAACCTCTTACAACAGAATCCGTTTGGGGGCTTAGCACATGAAGACCCCGCATCTCATTTGTCCTACTTTTTGGATGTTTGCTCAACATTTAAGATCCATAATGCTTCAGATGACGCGATCAGAGTTAGGCTTTTTCCCTTTTTCTTAAGGGATAAAGCCCGGACATGGATTTCGACTTTGTCAAATGAGACACTTCAGACATGGGCAGACCTCTCTAAGGCCTTTTTAGCCAAGTTCTACCCTCCTAGCAAGACCATGAGGTACAGAGATGAAATAACGAGCTTCAGGCTCTATGATGGGGAAACGTTGTACGAAGGATGGGAAAGATATAAGGATTTGCAAAGGAAATGCCCACATCACCGTGTTCCAGGATGGCAATTAGTACAAATCTTTTACAATGGAATGACAGAAAACATGAAAATCATGGTCGATGCAGCAGCAGGAGGAGTATTCATGGCACTGTCAGAAGAAGAAGGAATGCGACTTCTGAATAAGATGGCAGCAAATAGTAGTTGGACAAAAGAGAGGAGCAATCCTCCTCCACCTAGACCTGAAGCGGGCATACTTACCACTGATACTGTGACAGCTTTTAATGCCAAATTCGAAGCACTGAATCAGAAGCTAGACCGACTTGCAATTTCTGCAGCACGTAACACAGTGGCGCAGTCAAACGCCTTACAGGTATTATGTGAAATTTGTGGTGGTCCCCATTCGTTTGATGTTTGTCCTTCTACCAATGCAGGTGCACAGGTTGTTGTTGGTCAGGAGCAAGTGAATTACGTGCAAAATCAAAAGCCGGCGGATGACCCATATTCGAACACCTACAACCCAGGTTGGAAGAATCATCCGTACTTCTCGTGGTCCAACAATCAGAATGTTCAAAACCTAAACCCAAATCCGAGACCACACTTCCAACCGAGATAACAGGGACCACATCCACCACATCAAAATCAGCAGAGATTTGCGCCCCCTCCACCACCACCACAAGAACAGAAACCGGCCCTCGAAAAGTTCATCAATGTCTCGAATGATAGGTATCAAAAACTCGAGTCTCAGGTGGAACAGGTGCTGGTTCAGAACAAAAATTTGGAAGTACAGGTGGGCCAGCTTGCAAATACGATAAATGTTAGAGCCCAAGGCATGTTTCCAAGCAAGCCTGAGGAGAATCCAAAAGAGCAATGCAAGGCTATCACACTACGAAGTGGCACAACCTACAAAGGGCCTGCAATGCCGGTAGAGACTGCAATAAGGAGAGAAAAGGAAGCCGAGATGGAGCCTAAGAAAGTAGTTGTGCCCGTAAAAGAGGAGAAGGAAGCACAGACAACTGAGCTCCCTTCCAAGCCAAAGACACCAGTGGCACCCAAGCCATATGTGCCACCACTTCCTTTCCCGCAGAGATTTCAAAAGCAAAGGTTGGAGAAACAGTTCGAGAAGTTCTTGAATATCTTCAAGGAACTATATATCAACATCCCCTTTGCCGAGGCCCTAGCCCAGATGCCCACATACGTCAAATTCTTGAAGGAGATCCTCTCCAGCAAGAGAAAATTGGAGGACTATGCCACGATAGCACTTACTGAGGAGTGCAGCGCCATTCTACAACATAAGCTTCCTCCGAAGCTTAAGGATCCAGGGAGTTTTTCAATTCCTTGCACAATTGGCAATTTATCCTTTAATAAAGCTTTATGTGATCTTGGTGCGAGTGTGAGTTTAATGCCATTATCTGTTTGCAGGAAACTTGGACTGAATTCATTGAAACTGACTACAGTTTCTCTGCAGCTAGCCGATCGATCAGTCAAGTACCCCACGGGAGTCCTAGAAAATGTTTTGGTCAGAGTTGGGAAGTTCTACCTACCGGTAGACTTCATAGTGTTGGAGATGGAGGAAGATCAAAACATGCCGCTCATCTTAGGGAGGCCTTTCCTAGCCACAACAGGAACCTTAATTGATGTGAAGAGTGGTATTCTAACTCTTCGTGTGGGAGACGAACAGGTGGAGTTTAATCTGTTCAAGGCAATGAAAGGACCGATAATCGAAGAACAATGCAACATGGTGGAAATCAAAGGACAGACACTGATGTCTGTAAGCAACGAAGACCCTCTCAAACTCTGTCTGAGAGGACTCACGGACCACATTGATGGGGAAGACATACTAGAAGAATTGGCCGCCTACGCAAAGGCACTCGAGGCCACCCCATACGTGCCATTCCGAAAGAGGTTTGTATATGAAGAGTTGGGTACAGGTAAGCCCACTCTTCGTCCTTCTATTGAGAAAACTCCTAATTTAGAACTAAAACCCCTCCCCGATCATTTGAGATATGCTTATTTGGGTGAATCTGAAACATTGCCTGTTATAGTTGCCTCTGATTTAACTGATTCACATCTTGATGCTTTGTTGAGGGTTTTGAGAGAACACAAACAAGTGATAGGTTGGACTATTTCTGATATTAAGGGGATTAGCCCATCCATTTGCATGCATAGGATTCTTATGGAAGATAACCATAAACCCTCTGTAGAACATCAACGTAGATTGAAGCCAAATATGAAGGAGGTAGTTAGGGCTGAGGTGCTAAAACTGTTAGATGCTGGGATAATTTACCCTATCTCGGATAGCAAGTGGGTTAGCCCTGTGTAGGTAGTGCCTAAGAAAAGGGGGATGACTGTGATTAAAAATGAGAAGAATGAGTTAATACCAACTAGGACAGTCATGGGATGGAGAGTTTGCATAGACTATAGGAAGTTGAACAATGCCACTCGTAAAGATCACTTTCCACTTCCCTTTATTGATCAGATGTTAGAAAGGTTAGTCGGACATTCTTATTACTGCTTTCTAGATGGGTATTCAGGGTATAACCAAATTGCTTTAGCCCCAGAGGATCAGGAAAAATGTACGTTTACTTGCCCTTATGGTACATTTGCGTATAGGCGTATGCCTTTTGGGCTGTGTAATGCCCCGGCTACTTTTCAACGATGCATCATGGCCATTTTTTTTGACTTTATAGAACACACAATGGAAATCTTTATGGATAACTTTTCTGTGTTTGGTTCTTCTTTCAATTCATGCTTGCATAATCTTGCTCAAGTTTTGCAGCGATGTGAAGAAACTAACCTCGTTCTAAATTGGTAGAAGTGCCACTTCATGGTAAAGGAAGGGATAGTGTTGGGCCACAAGGTTTCAGAGAAAGTCATTGAGGTGGATAGGGCCAAGATTGATGTGATCGCGAAATTGCCTCCACCCACTAATATAAAGGGAGTGAGAAGTTTCCTTGGTCATGCCGGTTTCTATCGCTGGTTTATCAAGGACTTTTCAAAGATTACCTTACCTTTATGCAAGTTACTACAAAAAGATGCTGAATTCGTGTTTGATAATGATTGTTTACTTGCATTTGACAGGTTGAAGAAGGAGCTTACCTCGGCACCAATTATGGTTACACCGGATTGGACCCTACCGTTTGAGCTAATGTGCGATGCGAGCGACTTGGCCATTGGAGCTGTTCTTAGCCAACGAAGGGAGAAACGTTTACACGTTATCGTATATTCTAGCAAAACTCTAAACGATGCACAAATAAATTATGCTACTACTGAGAAAGAATTATTAGCTATTGTGCATGCTTTTGACAAGTTTCGTTCTTACTTGATAGGTTCGAAGACAATCGTCTACACGGACCACGCAGCAATCAAGTATCTCCTTTCGAAGAAGGATTCAAAGCCCCGTTTAATTAGATGGATTCTATTGCTTCAGGAGTTCGATCTTGAAATTCGCAACAAGAAGGGGACGGAGAACTTAGTTGCCGATCACTTGTCAAGGTTAGAAGTTGGGGAAAAGGAGGGTGAGTATATGGAGGAGATTACTGAGAATTTCCCTGACGAGGAGCTGTTTGCAGCCGATGCTATAGTTCCTTGGTACGCAGATATTGTGAATCACATGGTGTGCAAAGCTTTACCACCGGGCATAAATTTCCATCAGAAACAGAGGTTCTTGTCAGAAGCGAAGCGTTATTATTGGGAAGAGCCATATGTATACAAACATTACTCGGATGGGTTAGTAAGGAGGTGTGTTCCGGAGGTTGAAGTTGATGAAGTGTTAAGTAGATGTCATGCGAGCTTATACGGAGGACACTCGAGTGGGCGGAAGACTGCAGCTAAGGTATTACAGTCAGGATTTTGGTGGCCAACGTTGTTTAAGGATGCTTACAGATTTGCTAAAGAGTGTGACGCTTGTCAGAGAGCCGGGAACATCAGTAAAAGGGAGGAGATGCCCATGAAGTATATTTTGGAAGTTGAACTGTTTGATGTTTGGGGAATCGATTTCATGGGACCCTTCCCACCGTCGAATGGGAATCAATACATCTTGGTGGCGGTGGATTATGTATCCAAGTGGGCCGAAGCCATGGCAACTCCGACCAATGACTCGAAGGTGGTGATTAAGTTCTTGCAAAAGAACATTTTCAATAGGTTCGGAGTTCCACGGGCATTAATCAGTGATAGGGGTACGCACTTTTGCAACAAGCCCTTGGAAGCTTTGTTGAAGAAATACGGGGTCCAGCATCGGGTAACTACTGCGTATCATCCCCAAGCAAGTGGGCAAGTTGAGGTCACGAATAGGGAGTTGAAGTGGATTTTAGAGAAGATAGTGAGCCCCTCTAGGAAAGATTGGTCATCAAAGTTGGATGACGCGTTATGGGTTTACAGGACTGCATTTAAGACACCCAAAGGAACTTCGCCGTATCAGCTTGTTTATGGTAAGGCGTGTCACCTCCCCGTCGAGATCGAGTACAAGTCATATTGGGCCATTAAGGCTATAAATTTTGATCTCACGAGAGCCGGAGAGAAAAGGATACTTGTCTTGCAAGAGTTGGAGGAACTGAGGTTAGAAGCTTATGAAAATGCCCGGATTTATAAGGAGAGAACGAAGAAGTGGCATGATAAGCATATTCGGGTTAAGGAGTTTGTCGAGGGTCAATTGGTGTTGTTGTACAATTCTAGATTGAAGCTCTTTCCCGGAAAACTTAAGTCAAGGTGGTCCGGTCCGTTCAGAGTGGTCAAAGTTTTGGCAAATGGAGCGGTAGAGATAGGCAATAAAGGCTCACCATCATTTGTGGTGAACGGACAAAGACTCAAGCCATATCTCGCTGGAGATCGAATTGGAGAACACATCTCGTGTGTGTTGACGACTCCAGCGCCTTAGGCCGGAGTCGTAAAGTCAAGCTAACGACTATAACTTAAAAGTATTCTTCTTTCCCTTTTCTTTCCTTTCTTTAGTTAGTTAAGCTTATGATTGATGTTATCTTTTGTCTTGTGTTTCAGGTAGTTTGGTTAGCTTCGAGTGGATGGAGTACGAAGGTCTTGGATGGTAATCGGTATTGAGGTTCTTTTGTGGTTTTAAGTTCGAATGGGTGCATGAGTATTGTGTGTGTTTCTCTTTATAATGAAGTGATATGGTGCTTAACTTGGTGTACTAAGGTCTTACTTTGCAGAATTTGAGCTAATAGGTGCGAATTTAGCGGATGCAAACACCAAGGAACGTTTTGTGCGGAGTTTCATGTTGAATTCCTAAGTTTGGGGGAGACACGGGCGTTCCGTCCACAAGAAGTAAGCCGCGACACCCCCGTGTCGCAGTACAGAATTTGCCAGCCGAGAGACGACAGGTTATAATCCACAGGCATAGCACCATAAACCTACCCTAGAGTCACACTTTGCTCACTCGTTTGAATCGATTGAAGATGTTGCTAAAACTCCTGACGAAGAGCCAAAAAGAGAAATAAGATATAATCTTAGATGCTGAAAGAAAAGAAGAATTCAAAAGGAAGTAGTAGAAGAACGAGTTTTAAAAGCAGAAAAAAAAAATGAGTAAAGGAGTAGTGAAGTGAGATTTGAAACAGAAAAATTTCTTGGATTTTCTGCTTGTGATAAACTTAGACACAAGGTCTAAGTTTGGGGGAGTTTGATGGGGAAAGACAAAGATGGCGACCGAGGATATTTGAAAGGGTGAGCCGGGTGTGTTGAGTCACTACTAAACTAAAAATGCCATAACCTTAACCCCTAGCCCCTATGTTTTGAAACCCGGACCGGATCGGACCGGTAACCGGCCGCCATTCCGGTCCGGTTGACCCCCTAAAACCAGTTGGCAAACTGACCGGTGTGACCTCCAAAAACCGGTGATTGGACCAAACCGGACCAGTTTGCGGACCGTTCGGCCCGGAAATCGCCCTTTTTTTTTTCAAAATTTTGAAGCCAAAAATATGAGGCCGTGGGAGATTGAACCCTCAACCCTCCATATCAAATGAAGGTGAAGCAACCAGCTGGGCTAGCTAATGTTATTGTCACTTTATCGGTAAAATTGGATTTTATATAACAGTTTGAAATATGTAATTATATCTAAAAATTAATTTCTTGGGAAAATATTAATTAGGATTAAAATATTATAATACGTCATAAGAATTCAACGTAAGTCCTGAATAAAATAATGTGGGACATTTTATTATATATATATATATATATATATATGTATATATATATTAATGTATATGTTAATTTATTTTTCAATAAAATATATGGTACTTGTTAAATTAATCTTTTATTTATATTATTAATTTAGTTGATGTTGATTATTTTGCTATTTAGTTAGATATTTAATCTATATAGTTGTAAATTTATAATTTGAGATGTTATTTCAAAAATAATCAATAGTTGAAAGTGATTTAAAATTATATATTTTTTATATTATTTCACTTATTTCACTATTTTTAATTAATATCTATTATATTATATAATTAATATTTATGTTAATATATATTTATATAATTATTACGTAATTATGACGTCATACCGGTTCGACCAGTGGTCCGATCGGTCGAACCAGTAAAACCATTAACCAGTAAGAGGTCCCGGTTCGACGTCCGGTCCGGGTTTCAAAACATAGCCTAGCCCACATTACAAGCCTCGAAAGACCTTCCGATCCTTAATTCTGAGTTAATTCCATTAGTGGAGATAGGTGCGAAGAATGTTTTCCGAAGTCTATCATTGGTATTTGGGAAGGAATCATTAGTTTGGTATTCTAACCTTTGTACATTATTTTGTTCGAATTCACACACTACATAAGGATATGCTATTTTGTACCATTGTGTTGATTCTCATGCTTGATAGTAATGTGTTTGATAGGCTAGACTCGCTTAAGTGAAATTCTGAGAATTGCCTTGTTGAAAGAGTGATTTTGAGGTTGGTTTGATGCAATTTTCTCGATTGCTCGAGGACGAGCAATATGCAAGTTTGGGGGAGTTTGATGTATCGGGTTTTTGCATGGATTTGTAGGGCAAATTTGAGTTAGATTTATGTCATTTTAAGAGCTTATAATGCGATTTATGCTCCTTTTTAGGTACATTTCACTTTGGAGTCGAAGGAACGAGAGTAGAAGCAAAACCATGCAATAAAGGGCGAAAAACGAGAAATTCTATGGGACACACCCGTGTCCCCTTGGAAGAGTAAACTGAGACACCCCCGTGTCTCAGTACAGAAGTGACCCACGGATTCCAGATGGTGACACGCCCGTGTCACCAATATAGAGCAACTCGAGACACCCCCGTGTCTCGGTACAGAGAGGCCTGACAGCTTTTGCACCCCCGTGTCATTCAGAAGAACAACTTTTGACACCCCCGTGTCAAGAAGAAAAGCGCGAGTACGTTTTTTATATGTGACACGGGCGTGTCACATTTTTGTGCATGGGCACTGCACGCCCGTGTCACGTGCGGAACTGGGATAGGATTTCTATTTAAGCACGGTTTTGAGGCGGATTTTGAGAGCTTTTTGGACGGATAGCTTCCCAGAAGTTCAAGAATACTTGGAGAAGGAAGAAACACGAAGACATAGAGTTGAAGATTCAATCCAATCACAAGACTTTATCAATTTGGTTTTATTTATTGCTTTCCTATCAAACTAATTCCTCAATCTTTGGTTTTTAATTTCTAGTATAGTTAGTTTTATTGCTTTGGATTAGTTTTGATAATTAGGTTAGAATTTCAGAAGTATTAATTCCGTTTTGATGATTATGTTAAACATGAATGTTTTGAATGCAATTCCTTTGATTTTAATGAGTTTTGAGTCTACTATGAGGAACTAAATCCCTAGGATTAGGGGGTAAGGATTATGCATCTAAGGTGTTTGAATTAATGCTTGAGTTAAATTGTATGATTCTTTGTTAGGAAAACGGATTTGAATAGATTGGGAATGGATTGGCCATCCATGAACATACTATAAATTATCCGATAATCGAGAGATTGAGGATAATTGAGATTGTTTTCCAAAACTTAGACTTTTTGGGCTTAAAGAAATTTAACGCTAATTTCTACAACACGTATTTAGAATTCCATGCCAAGCCGCTAGGTTTTAAATACACCAATCTTGCTATATTCGATTAATTTGGTTACTAAGTGATTGTGAGAACAACATTTGGCTTGATTAATTAGACATCTAGTCTTTGAGAGAAGCTAGGTATAAATTTGGGATTAGGTTGAAGAATCATACATCCGTACTTGAGTATTGATTTGATCACTGAAGGGCATATGATTTACTCCCCGACCTGCTTAAGTTAAGTGGTTTATTCTCGATTTTTATTCATTAGCTTGTGTGATTCATTACTTATTGCTTAGTTTAATTTTGTCATAGTAGTATAGTACAACTCTATTGATCTTTGTCGGTCTCTAGATTAGAATGAGTTATAAGAGTGGTTGTTGATTTCCCTTCCCTGTGGATACGATACCTTAAGTGTTGCAACCGAATTTAGAACTTACACTTGGGTTCAAGATTTGTCTATCATTTATCAAGAATATGATCGAAGGATATATATTTAAGATAAATTTAACAGAAAAATCTTTATAAAAAAGACTAAAATTGATTGGACATGAAATCAAATATATATTTGTAGACCCGTATGATGTATCTGAGCCCTCAAGAAAATGTTTTTTCTTTTTCTTTTTCCCGACCAAGAAATGTTTTTCACTCTTATATATTCACATAATAAGGACGTGATATTATTATAATAATTATAAGGGTCATTTACACCTAATTACCCTGTATTTAGGTCTAATTACAACGCAATCCATCATTATCGAAAAATTATATTTTGATCCCTATATATCTTGTAACACCCCCATCAGAAGATGCCACATCCCCCGCACTGAGACTCATACCCGGTCATGAAATGGAAGTCCATGCCCGAATCCGAATCAGAGCGAACGGGAGACAAACGCACATGCTATGCTAGGCGGATCTAACTCGACAAAACTCAGAGTGCGGAAGTAATTCAAACATTCAAACAAGAGCGGAAGCATTTAAATCAACATTCAAACAAGTGACGGGTTCAACTAGCATAGATACCTAGTCCCGAATATCCGATCAACATAACGTAATAATCATCAAGTGCCACACATGGCCGAATACGAATGCCACACAGGGCTACAGAATAGTAAAGTATAATCTCAAGTCTACAAGTCATGACATAAGTAAAGTGTATGAAAGACAAATACAACTAGAAAGGCTAGACCGACGAAGTGCAACTCAAAGGACTCACTCCCGCCTAGCAAACGCCAACAGACCTGCAACTAAAAGTTTAAATGAGGGATCAGTCAACTTGACCGAGTGAGGGGGCTAACGCATACCCACAATATATATATATATATATATAGAGAGAGAGAGAGCATAGCACAGAATGAAAAGACGGACTCAGGAACCGGGGATAGGTGTTGCATACCAAAACATTCCGAAAGAACCTAAATAGATATAGATATAAGTTTAGAAACCATTTTCCAGAAAGACTCTATCCCGATTCATAATTCCATAACAACATAATCAATTTCTCGGCGAGTACGAGCTTCCAACCTCAACTCCTCATACCATAAATCAAAATCAATCCAACCTCTACTCCAATGATGGAAGAGCCTCGCGTTGGCCCTAACCATCTATAATAAACCGTCTAAAATAGACTCACCCTCAAGGGGTATCGAACCCACACGAGTCCTCCCCGGCCTTAGCCGAAGGCTCAAGATACCACACCTTCCCTACAGCACGGGTCGCGTGAAGATATCTCAAATGGAACTACGAAATGGATGAATACCCCGACGGCCCTAACCGTCCCGGGGGATCCATTACCCGCAGCTCCCAGGATCCACAACATAATATAACAGAATATAACAGAATAGAACATACGCCAATCTTTCATGGCAATCTCGCTGCAGCATCAGAACACAACAGTTTTTCCAAAATAGCTTACATATGCCTCAGAAACTGGTGTATATATTGATATTCCTACGCGATGGAACTTTAAGCCTCGTGACCTCCACCCACGCAGGACGCACGCAAAATCATAAACATATCATATCTAACACATACGTATCTATAGTAGGGTATACTCGCATGCAAGGGTGGAAATCAGCATGTAAAGGCCATAGGTCGCGTAACTATACAAATCCTAAACCTCACCTCGTAGTAGTAGTGTCTGAGAGTGTGAAGGGCCAAACAATCTAAACCTCGGGCTCACCGTCACCACCAAACTCTGTGATAAAACATGCAGAAGCCCAAACTTAGACTCTACATGAACCAAGTAAGACGCACGGCGTACCAAGTATGAATGACATGCGAAAAGGAATGATGCTTATCAAGTTGGTCACATGGGACAATTCAATTATTCAAGTAAATCATGCAAGTAATAAAGTGTTAAGGTTCAGAGATGCATTCCAAGTCATATCGGATCATATAAGTCAAGTAACAACTCAAGTGAATCAAATACGCACGAAAAAACAAGTAAAAAGGGTCACAGACGCATGGGAACGGCCATTCCCATACACAACATAGCATGGGAACGGGCCTTCCCACGGCAAGGCCTAGCGAGACTGGGAACGCACACATGGGAACGGTCGTTCCCATGTTCGGCCGCCAAAACTCCAGCCCTAGCCCGGAAGGGTCGTTCCGGGCTTAAAGCACAAACGGGAATGGCTGTTCCGGCCATAGATCTGGAGCAAAAACTTGACAGTTTCGAGAAGAAGAAGGGGAACACCAAAAAGCATCAAACCAACACCAAATCCACCATAAAATATCACGAAATTCAGGTATAACATCATATAAATCATGCTTAGCATCAAATCATCAATTAATTCAAGTTTAGGAAGGTTTTGCCCAAAATCTCAAACACCCATTTTCATGAATTTCAAGCTTAAACATGAAGATATGAATCCCTAGTCCTCCATACACGAATTTCCAGCAACTAAGACACATAAGGAGCATTCAAATCATCAAAGCTTGCTCAAGGAATTCAAGATCTCATCATTCAAGTTCATGCTAACAATTTCATGCTCCTATTCAAGAATAAAAATGAAATACTCATCAAAAGAGATCCAAAGCTTACCTTGTCTTGTGAAGGAATGAGGAATCAAAGAATATGAGCTCTTAGAATGAAAAATGGTTCAAGTCTTGATCTTCTCTTGAAGTTTCTCCATGATCCTCTTTGAGACTAGCTTGTGTGGTTTGAAATGAAATGAAAAGGGACAAAGCTATTTGTATGGTGGCTAATAATTTTAGGTCAAGGTTAGGGTTTCCAAGATATATTATGAAGCTAAAGGCTTTAATAGGATTTGGGCTCAAATAAATGACTTTCGGCCCAATAAGTCAAAGTAAAAGGGTTTAATGTCTAAACGGTTTCCGAAAAATATAAAGTAAACTCCGTTGGACCCGAATCACCGAATCAAGTCCAATGGTGGTGTCAGAATTCGAATTCGAATTCCCGAGCCATATTGGTTCTGAATGACCCAAACTCATCTAACTTAAGTTAGGCCCAAAACACACAAATAGGTCCAAGTCCTATTTAAATCCAACTCCAATAATTAATTTAAATTCGTCCAAGTTCCATTCTCAAGTTGTCATGCAAGAATTCATATTCTACCATTTTGGGTTTTAGTCAATTAAGTCACATTTTCAATCAAAGTTGGAATTAAACACATAAAGAGGAAATTAAATCACATAAGTGCATAAGGTAAACTCTCTCGTGACGCATACCTGTACGATTATCGGACGGGGCGTCACAACCTCCCCCCTTAGGAGAACCTGTCCTCAGGTTCGCTGCTTGAAACAACTCCGGGTACAACTTCCTCATCTTCTCCTCAGTCTCCTAAGTGAATTCCTCAGATTTCTGATCTCTCCATAACACTCTGACCAAGGGAATCTGTTTTTTTCTCGACACTTGTACTTTCCGATCCTAAATCTCAACCGGATGCCTCACAATCGTCAAATCAGACTTAAGCTGTACCTCTTCAACCGGTAAAACCGTCGACTCATCGGGGTAGAACTTCCGAAGCTGTGAAACGTGGAACACATTATGAATCCCAGTCAAACTCGGCGGTAGGTCCAACCTATACGCCACCTCTCCAATCCTCTCCAGAATATGAAACGGTCCAAGATATCGAGGGCTAAGCTTTCCACCTCTACCAATACGAGAAAAGCCCTTCCTAGGCGATGCCTTCAAGAAGACATGATCTCCGACCTCAAACTCAAGGGGCCTTCTCCTCTTATCCGCATAACTCTTATGTCTATCCTGAGCCACTTTCATTCTCTGCTGAATTAACTTAACCTTCTCAACCGTTTTCTCAATCTTAGCCGATGCCTTTGCTCTCGTGAGCTTATCCTCCTTAGTCCATCGCCAATCCTCAATGTCCCAATAAAGTGGCGACCTACACTTCCTCCCATAGAGTGCCTCGTATGGGGCCATACCAATCGAAGCCTGGTAACTGTTGTTGTAAGAGAACTCAACCAAGGTCAAGTGCTTATCCCATTTATCCTTAAAATCCAATGCATATGCCCTTAACATATCCTCAAGATACTTAATCAGCCGCTCTGATTGTCCATCAGTCTGAGGATGTGATCCGGTGCTAAACTTAAGCTTTGTACCCAAGCACCTCTGAAGATCCTGCAAAAAACTAGCTATAAACCGAGGGTCCCGATCTGACACGATGCTAGCCGGAACTTCATGTAGCCTCACTATCTCATTACAATACAATTCAGCTAACTTAGATACCTTATCCTTCATCCGAACCTTAAGGAAATGGGCAGACTTAGTCAAACGGTCTATCACTACCCAAATCCCATCAAATCCTCTCCTAGACCTCGGCAGGGCGGACACAAAGTCCATAGTCACCTGCTCCCACTTCCACTCCGGTATCGGAAGTGGTTGGAGAGTACCTCCCGATTTCTGATGTTCTGCCTTAACCATCTAGCATGCCAGACATCGCTTCACAAAGAATGCGACGTCCCTCTTCATGCCACTCCACCAATACAACTCTTTCAAGTCCAGGTACATCTTCGTACCTCCTGGGTGAATGGAATAACCGGAGCGGTGAGCCTCCTCAAGTATTACCCTCTTGAGCTGGTTAGACACACACACTCTTGCCTTGAACCTGAACAAACTAGAATCATCGAACCCAAACTTAGTCTCTGGATCATCTCTCGAACGAGCAACCAATCTCTGAATCTCGGGATCTGTAGACTGAGCCTCCAACAATCTCTGTTTCAAATCAGGCTGAACCGTGATGTTGGCTAACCTAGCCACCGAAACCACAACAGTTGAACTCTGCTCAGAAGACTCTGCCACTAAACTCGAAACATTGGCCTTCCTGCTCAATGCGTCGGTGACCACATTTGCCTTACCTGGATGGTACCGAATCGTGCAATCATAGTCCTCTAAGAACTCAACCCATCTCCTCTGTCTCAAGTTAAGCTTTTTCTGCGTGAACAAGTACTGAAGACTCTTATGATCCGAGAATACCTCAAATGTAGCACCATAGAGATAGTGGCGCCACTTAGACAACGCAAACACGACTGCTGCAAGCTCTAGATCATGGGTGGGGTAATTCTGCTCATGCACTTTCAACTTCCTAGAGGCATAAGCTACCACCCGACCGTTCTGCATCAACACACAACCCAGTCCTTCCTTAGAAGCATCTGCATAAACCGTATAACCCTCAACCCCCTCGGGTAGGGTAAGAACCGGTGCTGTAGTCAACCTTTCCTTTAAAGTCTGAAAGCTCATCTCACAACTATCATCCCATTCAAACTTGGTCTCCTTCTTAGTCAACCTAGTTAACGGGGCTGCAATCTTAGAGAAATCCATCACAAATCTCTTATAATAATCTGCCAAGCCCAGAAAACTCCGTATCTCAGATGCGTTCCTAGGCTTCTCCCAATGTAACACCGTTTGAATCTTAGAGGGATCAACCTCAATTCCATTGCCTGAGATGATGTGACCCAGAAAAGTGACTAGATCAATCCAAAACTCGCACTTACTGAACTTAGCATACAACTTGTGCTCTCTAAGTGTTTCTAACACAATCCGGAGATGTTGAGCATGCTCCTCAACCGATCTCGAATACACCAAGATGTCGTCTATAAAAATCACCACGAACTTATCAAGGAACGATCTAAACACCCGGTGCATCATATCCATAAACACTGCTGGAGCATTCGTCAACCCGAACGACATAACCATAAACTCAAAGTGCCCGTATCTCGTGTTAAATCCAGTCTTGGAGATATCCTCCTCTCTAATCCTCAACTGATAATAACCCTGCCTCAAATCCAACTTGGAGTACACTCTCGAACCCTGCAAGCTATCAAACAACTCCTCGATATGGGGTAATTGATACTTGTTCTTAACGGTCATCCTGTTCAGCTCACGATAGTCTATACACATCCTTAACATCCCATCTTTCTTCTTGACAAACAGAACGAGAGCACCCCACGGAGAAGTGCTAGGACGAATGTACCTGCTAACCAAAAGCTTATCCAACTGCTTTTTCAGCTCCTTCAACTCGGCAGGAGCCATCCTGTATGGGCTCTTCGAATAAGGCTCAGCTCCTGGATAGAGATCCACTACAAACTCAATGTCCCTATCCGGTGGTAAGGACCCCAAACTCTCTGGGAATACATCCAGATACTCCCGTACGACCTCCGTCTCCTCAAGCTTGACCTGGTCCTTGGGTTTGTTCAGAAGGTACGCCACGAAACCTGTAGCACTATCCCGGAATAGCTTACTAGCCTTAACAAAGGAAATGAACGGACTGGATCCCAATCTCTCACTCGAGAACACCGCAGAATCAAAAGAAATCCTCTTCAAACGGCAATCCATAACTGCACCATGTCGGGAAAGCTAATCCATCCCAAGAATCACCTTAAACCTCCCCATCGACATCACAATCAGATCAGCAGGAAAAACTCGACCCTCAAAACTCACCGGGCACTCACGAAACACTCTGTCCGTCTCCAAGCTCCCCCCCAAGGGAGAACTCACCACAAACATTTGCGCAGATATCTCAGCAAGCAAAGGTAAAGAAGCAACAATATCCCAGACAATAAAAGAATGAGTAGCCCCGGGATCAAACAATGCATGTAATGATATGCCATGAATATGCATTGTACCTTCTACTACAACATTCTGATCAATCTCTGCTTCCTCCTCCTCACCATCCAGAGCATAAGCACAGGCCTGAACTGCCAGCCTCTTCCTCGGACAAGCATCCCTCTTGTGATCAGCCGAACCACACACCAAACATCTACCCAAATGCCACCAACACCTCTCCGATAGATGAAAGCCCTGACAGTGAGAGCAACGAGCTGGGGCTGGTGCCGGTAATACTGGCGGTCCTGTAGGAGCAGTGGGACGGTAGGCTGGTGTAGTTGTAGTAGAAACATGAGTAGCGGGCTTCTTGCCCTATGAGGTATAAACTTCTTATGGAACTCATGCACAAAAGTCTCCCAAGTGAACTCCATACCACTCCTCTCAAGTCTGGATCGAACTCCCTTGAGCTATTTTGCTGCCTGTCCCTGAATGAATCGAGCAGTACAAACAGCTTTATCCTGAGAACTCCCTGGGCAAATCTCCCAAATACCTCGGATCTCTGCTAACCACTCCTCAGCCTGGATATCATCTCCTCCAAACCACTTAGGAGGGTTGTTATTCTGAAACTCCCTATACACAACTGAGATAGTACCATCCTGACCATCAACGGGTGGTGTCTGCTGTCTCTGATTTTGTTGAAACTGATTGAGAAGTGCCTGAACAATGTTCTCTGCATTTAGTAGTGGTGGTGGAGGCGGATGAGCCATACCCGGTGAAGCCTCTCGATCACGGTGTCTAGGAGGCATCCTGAAATTCAAAAATTTAAGCAATATTGATGCATGTGGATTAGTACGTGTTTATGTATACAAGTATTAGGAGTAAACAAGTATTCAAGTAAATGAGTCATATAATCACATTGTCCTATTCCGTACCAACTAGACAGACTCGACACGACACTAGAGCTCAGTTTTGCAACCTAGAGCTCTGATACCACTTAAGGATGTAACACCCCGAACAGAAGATGCCACATCCCCCGCACTGAGACTCAGACCCGGTCATGAAATGGAAGTCCATGCCCGAATCCGAATTAGAGCGAACGGAAGACAAACGCATACGCTATGCTAGGCGGATCTAGCTCGACAAAACTCAGAGTGCGGAAGTAATTCAAACATTCAAACAAGAGCGGAAGCATTTAAATCAACATTCAAACAAGTGACGGGTTCAACTAGCATAGATACCTAATCTCGAATATCCGATCAACATAACGTAATAATCATCAAGTGCCACACATGGCCGAATACGAATACCACACAGGGCTACAGAATAGTAAAGTATAATCTCAAGTCTACAAGTCATGACATATCTTGTTTGGTATGAGGTCCCTTAACGGAATTTGTAAAAGTACACTTATACCCCTAACGGTTTTATGAGTGTTACATTGTGATAGGGGGAAAATTAGGACCCCTAACTAGGCGCCATGTGTCAAGCCTAGCGGAGGCCAAAGCCATGTCAGCCTCGCTAACGCTGCGGGTTCGACCCATGGCAACGCACTCTTCGACCTAACGCTTGACCCTGGCGAAGCAGCCGCACCTCAAGCAAGGGAGAGATACGACCAAGGGGCCTCCCTCTCTCGACCGAGTGATTCCGACCCAGAGTCCTCCTCGACCGAGGAACGTTCGACCCAATTGTCCGATCGACCCACACGCTATCGGACAACCGTATTCAATGCACGTACCACCTTATGCAGACTGCATTAATTGCGGCCGCGCCAAGTACTGTGTCAGCTCATGGGTCGAAATATTTTGACCCACAAGAGGAAGTGTCTTCACACGTTCCTCGCGAGCAAGCCTAGGAAGTTAGGGTTCCCACTTACCATGGCAATCATTCTCCCCAGCATCAGGGGAGGGTGTATCGTATCGAAAGGGAGGCAAGGTCCCCTTTCTGTGATGAGATCATTAAAGCCAAAGTGGTGGACAAGGTCCTCACGAAATTGCCCATATATCACGGGAACACCAATCCCGTGAAGCACTGCTCCAAGTTTGAGGCCCAGGTCAACCTTTATGGCCACTCCAAGCTCATATGGGCCAAGATCTTCGAAACCACGCTCGAGGGTCCAGCCCAAGACTGGTTCGAACGATTGCCCCCCCACAACATCAGAGATTATGCCCATTTGGCCCAAAAATTCAAAGCTCACTTTTCCTCAATGGCGGGAGTCAAGCTCCCGTCGACTTATTTGTACAACATCGTGCAGGAAGAAGGAGAGTCTTTGAGGAGTTTCTTTGCTAGGTTTAACGAGGCATTTGTCAAGGTGGAATATCCTGGGATTGATGTCTTGACCCAAACATTACACAAGGCCATCCGCCACATGGATTGCGAGGATGAGATCATCCTCCAATCCCCACAAAACATGAAGGAAGTCATGGCCATCGCTCGCCGATTCATGCGCTTAGAGGAGGTCAAATCCACAACTCACATGTTAGGATGAAGGCATGGCAGGCACGTGAACGAGCCAGCCCGGATAGATTCCCAAGGTCCGACCCACCTCGGTCAGACCCATCCAGAATTACCAATAGGATGGAACAAAGGCTCAAGCGGGAGATGCCTTCAGGCAGCGGGGCCAAAAAGGCCTATACACCACTGGTCTGCCCTATTGAAGAGATCTATGAGGTCATGGATAGGGGGCTACTCAAGAAGCCCAAGCAGCTGAAGGAAACCAAAAAGGCCAAAGAATTGGGCAAGCGCTGCGCTTACCACATGCAATACGGTCACTGGACTTCGGAGTGCATCACCTTGAGAGAAGAAGTAGAGAGGCTGATCCAAGGGGGAAATCTGATAGAGTTCGTCAAGAAGTTGGACGAATGAGCCCGCCAAACGTTATACCCAAGAGAGTCCCCTCCACCCAGAAGAGGGCGTAAACCGCCGCTAGAAAAGCCTGAAGAAGGGAATCCCCACAACTTGCCTACCAACGAGATATTTATGATTGTGGGAGGTCCCGCAGGGGGAGATTCCAAAACTGCTTGCAAGAGGTCACGGTGGCAAGTGTGCCGAGAACTCTATGGGCCTAGAGAAGTGATGCAGGTCGAGGCTGGACAAGAATGGCGCAAGAGATTTCTTTTAGCGATAGGGACTTTGTACCGGTGATGCCACAGGACTGTAGAATGCCGAGTTGTCTGATGGTAGTCACACTAGATGTTGCAAACTGCGCTGTACACAAGACCCTTGTTGATAGTGAAAGCTCCGCCAACATTATCTTTTACTCGACCTTGCAAAAGATGAACATCCATAACTCTCTTGAACACGAACCCATTAAGACGCTATTAATAGGTTTTGGTGGATCAGAAGTTTATTCAAAGGGACGAGTCAAGCTCGTCACTTCCATGGAAAAATTGCCAAAAAGAGCCACCCAACTGCTAGAATACTTGGTGGTGGAATGGCCTTCTGCTTACAACATTATCATAGAGCGCCCCACCCTCATAAGTTTTAGAGCGATGATCTCCACGTAACACTAGACAATCAAACTGCCAACTCCACATGAGATCGGGGAGCTTAGGTGCAACATTCTAGAGTCCTGGGAATGCTACTCTATCTCCATGGAAAAGGTAAAGCTCCTCAACAAAACTAGTGTGCCATTGTTAAATGTCGATGTCTTCCTGGACACGGAACTCGCCTACCCCGGCGACCCAACAACAGAAATGTGCTCTAAGCAGATGACCTCCACCATTGCCAGAAAGAAGAGAAAGATAGACGATGGGAAAATAGAAGCTGTTGGCGCGATTGTCCCTATCCAGCTAGTCCCTAATGATGAAACAAAGACCACCACCATAGGCGCTAACCTCAAGGGTACGCAACAATGTTTGCTCATCTAGTTCTTATAGGATAACACAAATGTATTTGCCTGGAAGTCCTAGGACTTAGTAGGAGTTGACCCAAAAGTCATTGAGCACCATTTGAATGTCGATCCAAGTTTTCGACCCATCAAACAGCGACTGAGGACGCAGAACGACGAACGTAATGAAATAATAGAGCAAGAAGTCAACAAGCTCTTAGACGCGGGTTACATCACCGCGGCCAAATACGTGCACTGGCTCTGCAATGTCGTTTTGAACTCTAAAACGGGAGGAAAATGACGGATGTGCAATGACTTCACGAACTTAAACAAGGCGTGCCCAAAAGATCCTTATCCTCTTATGCGTATTGACCAGCTGGTTGATTCCACCACCGGTTGCGAGCTTCTAAGCATGATAGACGCCTTCCAGGGCTATTACCAGATTTTCATGGCTCGAGAGGATAAGGAAAATACCGCATTCATTGTGGTCAAAGGCATTTATTGTTTTGAGGTCATGCCTTTTGGTTTGAAGAACGCAGGGGCCACATATCAAAGATTGGTCAATAAGGTTTTCAAAGGCGAAATCGGAAAAACAATGGAAGTGTATGTCGACAACATGATTATCAAAAGTAAAAGAGCGGAAATGCATCTGACTGATTTGGGTCGGACCTTTGACCTACTGCGTAAGTACAGAATGAAACTGAATCCCAATAAATGCTCCTTCGGTGTAGACGAAGGGAAATTTCTGGGCTACATTGTCAGCCAGCGGGGAATTGAGGCCAACCCGGAGAAGATCCTGGCCCTGAAAAGCATCAATAGGGCCCACACCATTAGGGATGTTCAGCGTCTCGTCGGTCGAATCATCTCGCTAAATAGGTTCATCTCTCGCTCTTCTGAGAAAAATCTTCCATTCTTTAAAATTCTGAGCAATATTAAAAAATTCGAGTGGACTGATGAATGTGATGAGGCCTTTGAAAGGCTCAAAGAGTATCTTGCTTCCCCTCATTTGTTGGCTAAACCAATTGCAAGGGAAACCATGTATCTATATCTGGCAGTCATGGAGGAGGCAGTCAGCTCCGTGCTCGTTGCAATACGCGACAGGAAACACATGGTTGTATACTATGTGAGTAAGATACTGTATGGAGCGGAGACGCGCTACCTGGAGATTGAGAAATTTGCTCTAGCGCTGGTGCATACCTCCAGGAAGTTGCGGCCCTATTTCCAGTCCCACTCCATCGTGGTCCTCACAGACCAAGGCCTGCACCAGGTCTTAGAAAAACCAGAAGCATTAGGGAGAATTGTGAAATGGGCCATTGAATTGAGCCAATTCGATATCAGTTACCAACCCAGAGCTACATATCAAGCCCAGATCCTTGCAGACTTCCTCATTGAGAAGAACGACCCGAGTAAACGGACCCCGCGCTCGATGCTGTGGACCATGTCGGTCGATGGCTTCTCAACCTCTCAAGGAGGGGATGTGGGGGTATCCCTGATAAGCACAAAAGGCCAGGAGCTCGATTTCGTTATCTTTCTCGATTTTTCAGCCACTAACAACGAAGTGGAATATGAAGCGCTAATTGCAGGCCTCAAACCACGAAAGAGCATGGAATTGAGAGAATCTCGGTGGCTATAGATTCTCAATTCGTGGCAAGCCAATTTCAAGGTTCCTACGAAGCACGTGAAGAAACAATGATCAAGTACCTCGCTAAGGTCAATTCCTTGGCAATGGAGTTTAAGGAATTCACCTTGCAGCAAGTCCCCCGGGAAGAAAACACGCAAGCAGATGACTTTTCAAAATTTACGAATGGGATGAGGGGCTCCAAGGACCAAAATATCACCTACTTGTCAAGCAAAGGAAGGGTGATTGGCGGTGAGGCGGAAATGATATGCTCCATCGACCCAGCTGAACCTTGCTGGCTCGATGAGTTCATACTATACCTTAGTGATGAAGTCCTGCCCGCTGATAGGAATGCTGCAAGGCATCTTAGATATAAAGCATGTTAGGAATAGTGCCCTAGAAAGCCGATTGTATATCCTCTTTGTGCTTTTCCTTATTGTAATCACAGACAATCTTTGAATGATATAACGAATTAAGGCAACACTTCTTTATATGCTCTTGCTTGGTATGCGTTTACTTTATCTGTGCATGTATGAGAACTCCCCTAATCCTGATAACTTTAGGACTCTACCATTTGGGTGAAATGGTTCATGAAACGAGCCCTAAATCACATAAGTCATGATTAGTAAAATGCTCCAAGCCGATGAGTCCTACCGACAGTGGGAGTGTCAACCTGACTCCTCTAAGGCTTGCTTGTGGGATCACGCCCTTAAGAAGGACCACCTTGTTTCATGGAGGTGCAAAGTGTATAGTTGATACGTGCGTGATACATGAGGGTGCTTACTTCAATAAGTAAGTTCACTGAGGTGCCCCGTGTGAGAAGATTCCTAAATGGGAAAGGAAGTTTCTGTTTCAGGAAATGGAAACTTCCAGATTAGGAAATATCTCACGAGTCATTGATGTGATTAATTGATCCTTAGACTTGAGGCTCCATGTCACTTTATGAGTTAACTCTGTAGTCTTAGGTATAAGCTTTAAAAGGTGTCGCCTTAGACAACTGATTCAAGGCTCCTGCTGGGGTTGTACAAGTGACTCATGAAAGTGAATGAGAATCAAGAAAGGACCTACACTTGTATTTGCAAGGTGATCTCTTATTGTGTAAGTCATTCATATGCCATATGGAGTCCTTGGCCAAGGCAGTAGATCAAGACATCAAGAAAAGGGTTTCTTGGATTGAGATCAAATGGATATGAAATGCACTTAGCTTTGAGACCAGATTATTAGGGTTCTGATTATTCCCTTACCCTAGATCTTGGTTGAGAGATAGAAAGTAGGAGGATTGTATCTCACAATGAATCAATGAATTAAAGGTTCTGTCGAATCCAAACATTCCAATTCAGTTAGGGGTTAAACACCTGTTGCTAGACTATGGTCGTTTAATCTGTGGACTGATTAATTAATTAGTGAATTAATTAATTAGGGTCACTGCTAATTGAATTAAGAACCTAGAGGGTCACACACAACAACTTGGTTACATGAGTTAAGGCTTTAAAATGATTAAACGAGTTAATCGGGCCAAGAGGGTTCCACACGTGTGAAACACACGTGTGGCACACTTGAGTGACACATGTCCTTGTGACACGTGTCTCACACGTGTGTAAATATATTTGTATATTTATTTATGTGTTAAATAATTAATGTGATTAATTATTTAATAGACTTTGGTTTAATTTTGAATTAAAAAGAAAGTCTTATTTTGGAGAAAAATAATCTAGTTAATTAATTGTGAATTAATTAATTAGATAAAATAAGTTATTTATTTTAAATAAATAAAGTATAAAATTATCCAAAAATAGTTTGGATATTTTAGCTCTCTTGAAAGTTGATTTGAATTTGAATTCAAAGTCAAAGTCAAAATTACTTGATGATCAAGTAATAGGAGAGAGGGACCAAATCCTTAGTCCATAAGGACTAAGAATTTCGGCCACTCCCCTCCTTTAAATAGGGGAGCTCGAGCTCCTCTTAGACCTAATCGAGATTTCTTTTGGTTCATGTGTTGAACACCTTCCCTTCTCCAAGATCAAATAAACCCTAGGTTAAGCCTAAACACTAACTATAGAACTAGCATCCTTACTAGTTAGATTGTAGCCAAGTTGGTGGACTATCTCTAGAGAGCTTCAAGTTAGAAGTTTTGAAGATTAGAGCTTTACCAAAAGAGGGGATCAAGCAAAACGATCAGAAGGGATGATGAAACGATTCTGAACCCAACAGAAAACGAGTGAAAAAATCGAACCAAAGAAGATGGCGAAAACCGTTTGTCCATATCCTGAAGGATGAATTTTTTCACGAGGGTTTTATGGCTGGTAGATTTCTACTTTCGCAAAACTGGTTTTCAAAGGGAGTTTCAATCATGCCTTTCTCGTTTCATGTTTCTTTCTTTATGTTATATCGTTAAGAACTTCCCTAACATGATTTGAATCTAGGTTGGTGTGGATTGTTATCCCTACAATGGATTCTGAAGTAGAAAGAGACTTTCGAGGAACGGGTTGCCATTACCGCATGAAGCGCGTTTGAGGGCGTCTCAAAACGTGTCAAGAAAGCTACTACCCAAGTGAGTTTCTTGATCTCTACGAATTTAGATACACGATTGAGAGTCCAAGATCCTTTTGTTGGAAAATTTTTTAAATTTCCGCTGCTTTCTGATTCCTGTTTTCCAACAAAGCAGCGAGTTATTCCCTGGATTCAGAAGGAAGGTTGTACAAAAGAGCGTTTATGGGGCCAACAAAATGGTGCTTACGTCCGTCGCAGGCCCAGGATGTTCTAGAAGAAATCCATAGCGGTCAGTGTGGAAACCATGCTGGTGGTCGATCCTTAGCAAAGAAAGTCTCCAGGAGTGGGTTTTATTGGCCCACTCTGAACGAAGATGCTAAGGAATACGCCCGCAAATGTGTTATTTGCCAGAAACATGCTAACATTCCGCACAAACACCCTGCAGAGATGGTCCCTGTAGACATATGCTGGCCATTTGATCAGTGGGGCATCGACATCGTGGGGCCGCTCCCGCTCGCAACCGGTCAGACGCAATACTTGTTAGTTGCGGTGGAGTATTTTTCTAAATGGGTTGAAGCCCAACCAGCCCCAAAAATCATAGATAAGGTTATCTAGAACTTCCTTTTGCGCAACATCATTTATAGGTTTGGGGCCCCCAGGGTCCTAATCTGCGACAACAGAACCCAGTTTCAAAGCGCCAGCACCAGGTCATACTGTTCGGATATAGGAATCAGTCAGCGTCTCGCATCAGTAGGCCATCCACAGTTAAATGGCCAGGTCGAAGTTATCAACCACATCATTATCTAGAACCTCCAAACCAGGCTGATGTTGGGAATGGTGCCCTGAAAATTCAATTTATTGAATTAATAAAACTGAATTTGCAGCAAGTTGTGAGTATTTCACATATTGATAATTAATGGCGTGTGATGGTATTCTTATATGAAATGTGTTTCATAGGAAAAGACTTTGGATACCGAAATCACGTGTCATTAAAGTTCTAGTCGGTAAGATACGAATATGTTCTTATCAAGACTATAACGTGGTTATATAAGATGATTAGTTTTTCGTCATACGGAATAGTGATTCCAATTATAACACGTTGCTGATTTTCAATAGGATTGGAAACATCGAACTGGACCACTGAGATTGTTCATTTTATACTGCTATCTAAAAATGAATAAAATCTCAGGAAGCATTGTACTCTTAATCCTGATAATATTTCGGCTTTAGGCATGAAGTGTTAATCACTGTAACATACTTGAAGTGAGGTCTCGGTAACGGGTGGCCAAAATACTTTGTATGATTCGGTGACAACATGAAATGTGCTAAAGAGTTATATTGATCGAGGAATCTGTGGCCTTGCTGGAAGGTAAAAGATATCCTTGAAATAGATTTGTAAAAGTTCGAATTAAGACTTTGGCCAAAGCACTTCGCGTGATAACGTCACCGAAGTTGTATGTTGAATGTGTTTCACATACAGAGAATTTGAACTTAAGGCGAATCAATAAATTTCAAATTTGAGATGAAAAATAAATGATAGTAGTTGCAATTTATTTTTCATGGATATCAACATGGAGGAGTAAAATGCGAAATTATTCTAGATCGAGAAATTCGTGAATAATTTAATTAATTTTAGAGTGCAACAATATTTATTTAGTGGAATTAAATATTGTTAAACAGTAATTAATTATTGTCATGAGATGATAATATATTAATCCGTTTGGAGCTAAAATTAATTAGTCCTGCAGGTCCCCCTGCAAGCCACAATTGAAAACCTGAAGAGAAAATATTGAAAGGAGAAAGAGAAATAATTTTTCAAAGTGTTTGAAAATAGCTAAGGGATTTATTTTAAGAAAATAAATCAAGTTCTAAAGAGTTGGAAATGCCCGGAATTTTATTTAGGAGAAAATAAAATTTTAATTTTTTAAAAAAAAAGAAAAAAGCTGACGTGGCAGGCGACGTGGCACTGACGTGTCACGCCACGTCAGCAAGGTGGGCCCAAGTGGCGCTGACTGGGCAGCCGCGTGGAACGCCACGTGGACATCCCAGACCGCACCACGCAGCGTGAGCAACGGTCCAGATTTGTCTGGACCAGATCGGTCAAACAGGTCACGGGTCGGTCAACGGATAGGGTCAGTCTTACCTGGACACGTGGCAGAAATAGGATCTGCCACGTGTTGAACCGGTTCAGTTGAACCGGTTTTAGGGCTGGCAAACCCTAGCCGCGTGTGCCACACACGCGCCGCATTCAGGCCTCGCGTGTGGGCGCGTACGGGCTCAGATTGGGAAGCGGCCGGCGGCGTTGGACTCGTGGTGGAGAGACCTTCAACGTAGTGACCTCGGTTTTCGTGTCCAAGTTGCACACGCAAGTGGGGTGTGAAATTACTATTTTGCCCTCGGTTTTTCCCCTATAAATAGGGGTCTTGGCCTTCATTTTTTCATTCACAAGTTTGGGAGGTGATTTTGGCTGAGTTTAAGCTTTGAAACCATGTCCCTTTTCTCCTAGGAAATTCCGATTGATTTTGGAATTAATTTGAATTAGGTGTTTATTTAAAATGCCTAATTTCGGGAGGTTAAACCCTGAAAAGGGTTTCCTAGTTTAAAGTTTTATTTTCTCTAAGTATTTAGAGAAATACTTTCGGAGCCCACACTCCGAGGGTGTCCCTGGGGTTATTGCAGGTAAGCTCTGCCGTTTTCACGAGAAGATCGGGTATCGGGTTCTCAGGAGGTGAATTCGAGGAGCTGAAAAAATACCGTTAGATAGCCATGTTTGCAGTACGGTAATATTTTTCAGTTATTTTATTTTAAGCATGATAAATTATGTGCACTTAAGTGTTAATTGCATGTTAGATATTTATCTGCTTAATTGATTTAAAATTTATTATCAATTGCATGTATATACTTGAGTAGATCCGGCTAGTCTTCCGCTTTGTATTAAAATGTTTTAGAAATATTTTAATACTTGTATTATAAACAAAATTTTAAAATGTGGTCCCGGACTGCTACTGTTCTGGGCCCGTCTCCCAGCAACTGGTATCAGAGCCGTGCTCTAGATATATACATGCATTGATATGATGCATGCGATGCATAATTTTAAATCTAATACTGTGCACGTAAATTCTGTCAAAGGAGACTGGTTTTTAAGTGGGACCGTTTGTGACCCCTCCAGTGTTTCCTGGGAATTTACGTGGAATGGTAATTTTCTGGGAATCGATTTCAGTAATCTTCCTGGTTAATTATCGAATTAGTAAACATGATTTAAATTATGAGATAATTTATTTATAACATGTTTACTTTATGCCATTTATTTTAAGCATGATAATTATGTGATAATTATATAAAAGCATGCTTAATTATTTTTATTTTATGGCATCTCATATGATAATATGTTACTTACAATTATGCTTATTTTATTTAATGTGATTAAATAGTATTGTTTAATAGAGATTAGACGCGATGCATAATTGAACTAATATTTTTCGGCCTAATTAATAAATAGTTATTAAATTACCTTAAAAATATTATTATTGGGATTATAAATGTGATTTAGTAATCCTAGTGGGAGGGTATTAGTTAGATTAAATCACTTCCAACAATAAGACGCCAAAAGTGATTATAAGATAATCAAAAGATAATCCACACTTTTTTAAAAATTCAAGTGGGAGTGAGATGAAAATAGTTGGATTTTCACGGCCTCCATTACCGGTCTATAGTATAGTGAATATATACTACTCCCTTCGGCGGGTATATATTCGCGGTATACAAGATTAGACTTTTACGGATAGAATGAAATACGGGAAAGTCAGCTCGACCACGCCTCCGTGGAGTGTCTTGGCCTACTCGTACGGACGTCTAGGTAATGGTGCACACTTGACTAAGTAATGTATTAATCTCACTTCGGAGCTATGTTATATTTACTTAGAGGCCAAGGGTTGACGTGGTGGATTAACATTGTTTGGTAAGAGTTACCTAGATGACATGTTAATTAAGAATAGTTCTTGCTTTTCTAAGCAGTTTTCGACCTCGCCTCCGGGGAGTCAATTGTAGTTAGTTAAATCACCATTGCGTAAATCAAAATGCTTACGTGGATTTCATTTATTGGTTAGACGCAGAAGAAAGTGAAATACATAATCATAACTTGCATTTATTTATTTATTTCAGTTTTATAATTACGATCTCTCTTAGCCCACTCCAAACTATTTGTCTATAAGGAAATAGGCTAGTAAGGGTTCAACTATGCTGACTAGGAAATGAATCTTGACATCGTGTTGAGACACGAAAGTTTACGTACTCACTGAATCTTATCCGAAAATTCCGGAAACCACAACCAGTCAGGATTAGAAAGACGCTTATCCCAGATAGATTAAGTGTGATGATCTGGCTAGTTTTATATCTTGACACCTGTTTTAGATGTTCTTGAGCATCAGATGCATGAGATGCCCACTGATAAGAACATGTGTTGAAGACAGAGTCGTACGAAGGTACGAGCCATGAAAACGGTTGTCAGTTAAAGATGTTTGAAGGATCACTGTTTCAGAATCGTATTATGAATATGATAATTGATCTGAACAAGATTGAAAGCCTTTATGCTTAAAGAGACAATCGTAACAGATAGGATACGATCCTATACTCTCTGCCTAAGTCATTTGAACGTTCAAGATTAATTTATTTTTTTTTTAAAACCAATGAACGACCTCAATATGGCAGAAAGGATGATATAGACTAAGGAAAAAGTTCTCTTTAATCAGACATCAATATCCATGGCCTAGAAAGCCAGTAAGTGGAAGAAAGAAAAAGAAAAGTTCCCAATCTATGGTTCAGAAATAGAAAGTCAAATCCGACAATGGAAAATTGTTTCTATTTCGGTGGTAACAGGTATTGGAAAAAGAAATTGTCCAAAATACTTAGTTTGTCTGTTTGCTACGCCGTTTAGATAAGATATGAAGATATCTTACTCGTTGAAAATATGTTTAGTTGAAAATTCACCGGACTCCTGGTGTGTGGATTCGAGCTCAACTAATCATATTTGCAATTCGTTGCGAAGATTCAAACTAACCAGGAAGTTTGAAAAACGGCTAACACACAACTACTGCTCAAGGATAATACAAGTCTAATTGTATTAGCAGTAATGACTATAAGTCGTATTTTGGCAATAGGGTTTTAATATTATACGTGCCATATACACATAAATTTGATTTCTGTAAGTTATTTGATAACTAGTGGTTTAACTGTTTATTTTGAACAAAGGGTTACCGTTAAGCAAAATAAAGGGTTTATTTGCTCTGGCACAATAAAAGATGGTCTTTTATACCTCAATGAAAAACCCTAATTTAAGTTTAATATTAAGAAGCTTGACTTACCATCTAAGAGGAAAAACTTCTACGTGGCATCAACGTCTTGGTCACTTTTATCCGAATAAGATCCAAAGACTGATTGTCGAGTCTTTTCGACTTGACAACTGTCAGTCTGCGAATCCTGTTTATAAAAGTAAAATGACCAAGAAAGTTCCTTTTGAGACAAAAGGTATTAAGCCATGAACTTGCTTGAGTTAGTTCATAGGAACATATGATACTATGAATGTTCAAGCAAGAGAAAGTTTTTGCGTACTTCATCATTCATTTGAATGATTACTCTAGATACATTTATGTTTATTTGATGAGACTTAAGTCTGTAATTGTTGAAGAGTTCAAAGAATATAAGACTAAAGTCAAAGAGTCAAATTAGAAAACATATCGAGGCATTTCGATTAGATCGAAGTAGTGATAAGTATCTAAGTTCAGAGTTGAATAGAATTTCTCAAATGAGATTAGATCTCAACTATATATATGAGATACGTCTTAGCAAAGATGTATTGCAGAAAGGAGAATAGAACTCTGATAATAATGGTAAGATTCATGAAGAGTCATGCTACCCTATGAATTTCGTTTTGGGGTTTTGCACACAAAACGACAAACCTAGTTCTATCTGAGTCAGTTCCTAAAACACTGATGGATCTGTAGCTAAAGGGAAAACTCTGTATCTTTTATCTTCGGATTTAAGGTAGCCTGGTCCACGAGTTAAGGATGGATCCTGACAAGTTAGAATAAAGAACAAAGGTTTACTTGTTCTAAGGTTATTCTAGAAGAACAAGAGGTGGTATATTTTGTAATTTGAGAAATCACAAAAGAAGTTTGTGAATATTTCAAAGATAATTACATAGATAACCACAAAAGGTGGAAGCAAAGTAGTGCTAAAAGAAATAACAGTATTAGATACTAATTTCCATAAACCCGTGATAATTGAAAATATATGAGATACATGTGATGTACCAAATACAACATGTGATGTAGAGACGTATACACGAGAGCATCATTGTAGTGGGAGGATTGTCAGGACACCTGGAAAGATACCTAAGATTAACCCAAGTGGTTGAATCTAACGTATCTGATCCTGTCACGTGTAATGAAACTGTGAATGATATAGACGCTGACCGTTTGGTCAAAAGCCATGTAATCTAAAAGCCATGTAATCTAAGTTAGAATCTCTGTATTCTAACAAAGTCTTGAGCTTGTGAAGGCGCCTGAAGGCATTAAACCCATTAGATACAATTGGGTTCTACAAGACGATAAAAGGAGAAATGGATAAAATTAGAGACTTTAAAGCAAATCTTATGACAAGGGATTTTAACCAGAAAGAAGAAATCATTTATGAGATCTTCTCGCCTATAGCAGGGCTTAAGTCCATAAGAACTCTCCTCTCCATTTTATCTCATTATCGTTTATGAGATTAGATAAATGGATATAAAGACTATGTTCTTGAACGGGTAATTTCAAGAAGAAGAAATACATGGTACAACCTGAAAGGCTTCATAGCCAGAAATCAGGTGCATATAATACAAGCTTAATAGATCGATTTATGATCTCAAGTAAGCGTCTAGGTTATGGAGCATCAGAATTATAAGGCAATTTAGATTCTTTGGATTTGTATAATTACCTGATGAACCATGAAGTGTACAAAATGACATCATGATAGCGTTGTAACATTTTCACTTTGTACGTAATTAATATTCTTCTAATTGGGAATGATGCAAGAATTTTGTCAGTGGTCAAGATTCGAGCGTCAAATCATTTTGACAAGAAAAGACCTATGTGAGACCGATGTTATTCCAAGGATCAGACTTTTGTCGTGATCATAGGAATAAGGAGATTGGTTTATCACAATATGCATATATGGATAAGATGCTGGGATGGTATAATATGACAAATTCCAAGAAAGGTTCATTACCTTTTAGATATGGAATTTATCTATCTCGGGATCAGTGTCCTGAGATAACTGAAGAGATAGAAGAGATGATTAGAGTTCCCAGCGGAAGCTTTATGTATGTCATATTATGTATAGGGCCAGATGTCTATTATGAAATAGGTCTAAGTCAGCACCTAATAGTCAAACCCTAGGATCTGACGCTGGGTAGTAGTGAAAGCATATATTGAAGTACTTGAGAAGGACTTGAGATTATATGCTTGTCTACCACAGTGGTGAGCTCATTTTAATGAAATACACAGATTCGGACTTACTGTCTGATTTGTATTCTAGATGTTTGACATCAGAATACGTGTTTACTCCAGAAAGAGCAACCGTTAATTGAAGAATGTTAAGCAGACTTGTATTGCTTACACCACCATGGAAGTCAAATATATGGTAGCTTGAGAAGCAGCCAGTTAAATGTATTAAATTCATGATTTCCTAGTTGTTGGCTCTGAGAAACATCTGATAGATTCCTTCACCAAAGTATTGGCGCGAAAGAGTGCAAAACGAGTTTTGACACTCGTGTGAAAGGAATAAGACTTAGATGTATGGCCAAATTGAATTTAGGGCAAGTGGGAGATTGTTGGGAATGGTGCCCTGAAAATTCAATTTATTGAATTAATAAAACTGAATTTGCAGCAAGTTGTGAGTATTTCACATATTGATAATTAATGGCGTGTGATGGTATTCTTATATGAAATGTGTTTCATAGGAAAAGACTTTGGATACCGAAATCACGTGTCATTAAAGTTCTAGTCGGTAAGATAAGAATATGTTCTTATCAAGACTATAACGTGGTTATATAAGATGATTAGTTTTTTATCATACGGAATAGTGATTCCAATTATAACACGTTGATGATTTTCAATGGGATTGGAAACATCGAACTGGACCACTGAGATTGTTCATTTTATACTGCTATCTAAAAATGAATAAAATCTCAGGAAGCATTGTACTCATAATCCTGATAATATTTCGGCTTTATGCATGTAGTGTTAATCACTGTAACATACTTGAAGTGAGGTCTCGGTAACGGGTGGCCAAAATACTTTGTATGATTCGGTGACAACATGAAATGTGCTAAAGAGTTATATTGATCGAGGAATCTGTGGCCTTGCTGGAAGGTAAAAGATATCATTGAAATAGATTTGTAAAAGTTCGAATTAAGACTTTGGCCAAAGCACTGCGCGTGATAACGTCACCGAAATTGTATGTTGAATGTGTTTCACATACAGAGAATTTGAACTTAAGGCGAATCAATAAATTTCAAATTAGAGATGAAAAATAAATGATAGTAGTTGCAATTTATTTTTCATGGATATCAACACGGAGGAGTAAAATGCGAAATTATTCTAGATCGAGAAATTCGTGAATAATTTAATTAATTTTAGAGTGCAACAATATTTATTTAGTGGAATTAAATATTGTTAAACAGTAATTAATTATTGTCATGAGATGATAATATATAAATCCATTTGGAGCTAAAATTAATTAGTCCTGCAGGTCCCCCTGTAAGCCCCAATTGAAAACCTGAAGAGAAAATATTGAAAGGAGAAAGAGAAATGATTTTTCAAAGTGTTTGAAAATAGCCAAGGGATTTATTTTAAGAAAATAAATCAAGTTCCAAAGAGTTGGAAATGCCCGAAATTTTATTTAGGAGAAAATAAAATTTTAATTTAAAAAAAAAAAAAGCTAGCGTGGCAGGTGACGTGGCACTGACGTGTCACGCCACGTCAGCAAGGTGGGCTCAAGTGGCGCTGACTGGGCAGCCGCGTGGCACGCCACGTGTGCAACACGTGGACGTCCCAGATCGTGCCACGTTAGCGTGAGCAACGGTTTAGATTTATCTGGACCGGATCGGTCAAACGGGTCACGGGTCGGGTCAACGGGTCTTACCCGGACACGTGGCAGAACCAGGATCTGCCATGCGTCGAACCGGTTCAGTTGAACCGGTTTTAGGGCTGGCAAACCCTAGCCGCGTGTGGGCGCGTGCGGGCTCAGAATGGGAAGCGGACGGCGGCGTTGGACTCGTGGTGGAGAGACCTTCAACGTAGTGACCTCGGTTTTCGTATCCAAGTTGCACACGCAAGTTGGGTGTGAAATTACTATTTTGCCCTCGGTTTTTCCCCTATAAATAGGGGTCTTGGCCTTCATTTTTTCATTCAAAAGTTTGGGAGGCGGTTTTGGCTGAGTTTAAGCTTTGAAACTATATCCCTTTTCTCCTAGTTAATTTCGATTGATTTTGGAATTAATTTTAATTAGGTGTTTATATAAAACGCCTAATTTTGGGAGATTAAACCCTAAAAAGGGTTTCCTAGTTTAAAGTTTTATTTTCTCTAAGTATTTAGAGAAGTACTTTTGGAGCCCACACTCCGAGGGTGGCCCTGGGGTTATTGCAGGGAAGCTCTGTCGGTTTCACGAGGAGATCGGGTATCGGGTTCTCAGGAGGTGAATTCGAGGAACTGGAAAAATGCCGTTAGATAGCCATGTTTGCAGTACGGTAATATTTTTCAGTTATTTTATTTTAAGCATGATAAATTATGTGCTCTTAAGTGTTAATTGTATGTTAGATATTTATCTGCTTAATTGATTTAAAATTTATTATCAATTGCATGTATATACTTGAGTAGATCCGGCTAGTCTTCCGCTTTGTATTAAAATATTTTAGAAATATTTTAATACTTGTATTATAAACAAAATTTTAAAATGTGATCCCGGACTGCTACTGTTCTGGGCCTGCCTCCCAGCAGCTGGAGGCCAAGAAGGGAGCCTGGGTAGATGAACTTGATGGGGTCCTTTGGGCTTACCGCACCACGCCCAGAACCGCAACAGGGTTAACACCCTTCTCGATGGTTTGTGGGTCCGAGATCATGATCCCAGCAGAACTCCTACAACAAACAGCCTAGGTATCCAACTATCAACTTGCCAGAAATGCAGAAGACCGAGCTCACGAGCTCGACGCCATTGAAGAAATCCGCCAGAAGGGCTTTCAACGCATGCAGCAATACCGAGCCACAGTAGCTCAGAGTTATAACAAAGGCGTCAAGCCCCGCACTTTTCAAATAGGTGACCTAGTTCTCAAGAAGGTCGAGGTAACCAAACACGTGGGCAAGCTACAACCTAACTGGGAAGGCCCCTATCGTATTGCAGAGGTAGGGCGCAATAAAGCCTACCACCTTGAAGACATGGAGGGAAATGCTATCCCCAGGTCTTGGAATGCCCACAATCTTAAGAAGTTTTATGTTTGACATTACCTCAGTTTGTAAGTCCCATTTGTACCTATGATTGGCTTATTCGCAATAAATAAAAAGTATTTTCAGTCAATCTGAGTGCTTCTTTATCTTTAGTCAATCTGAATGTTTTGCCATAACAGTGAATCTAAATATTCTCTTAAAATGTATCAAGTCTATCCCGTAGAAAATGCATTCGATATTCTATCAATGCAACGAGGGGAGGTGCCAAGCCCCCAACAGGCACGAGTAAAAAAGGACCATGTTTCTTTTTCGACCCAGTATTGGTACTCGTCTCGAGCCAGAACTTGAAGCAATTTTCAGCAAAAATTTCCAAGTTTCCATTTCGTTAATTAAATCGATAATGAGCCAGAAAGCGATCAACGACACGAAAAAATGATAAAAGAAATGAACTGGAGCAAAATTAGCATTTGTTTCATTCCATAACGGGGTCAAGCCCCAATTTAGTTACAAGAAAGGCAAAAAGAGAAAATTACAAAGGCCTAAGTACAAGTCATTCACAGAAATCAGGAGTTGGGAGCCGGATGATTCGCGGAATCGGCGACGGGCTCTTCAGTCGTTGTTGGAGCAAAGGTGGAGGCAGTTGCGGATGCAGGAGGAAGCGCCGCCAGAGGAGGGATCGCCAGAGCTGGGCCATTTGGGTTTGCATTCTGGATTTCACCGTGCTTCGACCCGCTACTTGAGGGCATGAAGGATTCCAGCAGAGTCTCCTTAGCCTTTTCCAAATCTACAGGGGCTGGAAGCTCGATCTCCTACTCGGGGCGTTTTTCAGCCTTGGGCTCCGCCCACTCCACTGCCCAACCATAGGGCTTGGTGCTCCAATCTGGCTTCTCATCCATGCCATCATCCTCCTCCGGCCCTTGAGCAACCTCTTCGTCAAAAGCGACCCGGGCTAGGAACTGCTTAGGAAGGGTCTTGGGAATGTAGCCGTTCGTGGCATTGAGCTTCTTGGCGTCATTAAGTAGGGAGAAGGGGATAAGATGATGCAGATGAACCTGGGATAGGCACCTCATGAAGCCAGTTTCTATGTTGGAAGCTCCCCAAGTGCCCAAAACAGAGTCAAACGCCTCGAATCACAAGAACTCCAAGACTGCACTATCCTTGATTTGGGGTAGCAGCTTTTCGAGCGTCCAGAAGGCCGTTCGTGCCCCATCCTTTTGCCCATCCACAAAGCCCTCCCGGAAACCTTCTTGTTTGCCCTTTGCATATGTATTTTCCGCCTTCTTGTCAGCGATATCGAGCAAGCTTTTGGTTTGAGCGTGACCCGTTTGAAGCTTCTCGTTCTCGGCCCTGAGATTCTCCAACTCAACTTCCAAAGCCGACTTCTCTTCGACCGAGGCCTTCATTTGCTTATCCAGTTTGGTCAGGTTGCTCGCATATAAATTCTTGGCGGTTTGCAGCTCCTGGGTCAATTTGGTTGCCTTGTCTTTCCAGCTCTTCTGCTCCAATACCTCTGCCCTTTTAGATAATAGTTCACGGCGGGCTTCATCGGCTATCTCCAATCGCTTGGTCGAATGGTACTCCTTCACTATTAGCTGTGAGATAAGAAAGGGGGAAGGGTTAGGAAAATATATCAGTCAAGGATAAGAGAATAGCCCAGAATCAAAAGCTCTTACCACGTGCAGCAACACAATTTGTTGTAAAATAGGGTGGTGCTGCTCTCCTTAGCCAACTGCTGGTGGTCCGCACTGGTTTGCAACGAGTAGTAAGAAGCCCCCAACATGTCTTGATCGACCTTCCCGGTCGTGATTCGTCTCTCGGACCCGTCATTAGCAAATTCTGGAAGGTTGAACGGATATTTGGGTCCCTCGAAACTGGGGATATTCACTATTTTCTCATAATCTCCCTGCAACATGGAGAACCCAAGGGAGGTGCCGGATGCAAAGGGAAAAGTAGCTCGCCCACCAGTGGGTTGGAAGGAAGTTTGATCTCTCCTCGATATCTTGGGGGTGACCCCACTCCCTGCGTCATCCTCGTCCTTCCTTTTCTGGGTTCGCTTTTCTTTGGGCACTTCGGCCGGGAACGACCCGGAATTGGTTTCTGACTCTCTCTCCGATCGTCCCGCTGAGATGGTGGTTTTTCCTTTGGGCTTGGGGGGTCGGGTGGCCCTCCCATCTACTGCCATGGCGTTGGCGTCGTTCTCAGGGGGAACCCAAGCAGCCCCCAATGCATCACCTTCTCCCCCTGCTATTGGGACGTGGGCGTCCGCCCATCTCTGCCCTGCGGCTCTCTCTACGGCAGCGGTTTTGGCCCGGGAGTCCTCTTCAGTCAAGCCCTCAGCCTGGGAAATCTCTTGGATCGAGGGAATGGGCCCATCTGCCTTCCCTTTCTGAATCTTCTTGGCCTCTTCAGCCTGTTTTTTTCTTCAACTTGCGGTCCAGGGCCTTGGCTCTTCCGGCTGCCACTATTGATCCTGCGAAGAGAGCAAGTAGGGTTAGTATGGAACCCCTGACAAACAAGCAAAAAGTAAGATGATAAATCAAAGATGTAATTTCGAGACAGAGAAGGGATGTGCTTGGCCTAAGGGGATTGGCGGTGTAGTTACCAAATCTGAAATCGATATGCCTTGGTGTGCCCGGAGCCAACCCCAGGCTTATTAACAAGTGAGCACTGGTGAAAATCCCCGTGTCCAGGGGACGCACATCTCTCAGAACGGATAATAGAGTGTTCAGCCAATGCACTGGGCCCCTTTCCAGGCGTACTTGCTCAACGTCGTTCCAAGACGTGTGCACTAGTCCGTTCCACCCAGTTAACCTTTTCAGGGCCTTCGTCCTCTTTGAGCCCCAAACCACGGCGCGGAACTCATGATAATACTTGGTGCACTTTTATTTTCCCTTCTTCTTCTTCTCTTTCTTGGGTTCCGCTTCAATTCCGGAAGTAGAGACAACCCCTTCTTAGTCGTGAGACTCTCCTTCCAGGGATATTTCTTCTATTTCCGCCGCCATGTCACCCACAGTCTCTGGGTCAACCCCTTTTCCTTCCTCCTCGCTTAGGGACATACTCTGATCTCTCTCAGCCGTACCCTTGAGGGCAGGACCCATAACTTCCTCTTCCACATTGGGGATGTACATTACTTCATTGGGGTCCTCCCATCTTTTCTTCTCGGGCCGCTTTATCCCGATGCACTCTAAGGACACTTCAGGATCAGATGGGATGCCTTTGGACCCATAGTTCCTCCGTTGTTTGTCCTTGGGTTGGCTACCAACGGGCATAGTGGAAGATCTCTTGGAGGCCATTTTAGGATTTAAGGAAGAAGAGAAAAGAGAAAATTTGGAAAATGAGTGGCGTACCTTAAAGATTTAGTGGAAATATTCTCTGAACTAAGTTTTCTCGAGCATTTCGGATGCCTGAGATTCTTCACTTAAGGGTTTTTCTCTTGTGGATGGCATAAAAAGAGGAGAAAACCGCCAAAGTCCCTAATTTATAGCAGCAGTTACCCCTAAGCGGGATTAATTAATTCCACGTGTGGGCAGATTAACTTGCCCTGAGAAGAACGTGGCCGTTACCTAACGGCGGCTACATGCAACCGTCTCTCAAGATTTGTGCCAATCCACCAAATTTCAAAAAGCGCAATCATTGCGCTGACAGGTGGGAAAACCTAGCTTTTCCTGCCTAGGAGTTTCCAGAAGGCATGCGCGCGTGACATCACTATCCTCGTGGGTCGATGCCAATTCCTGGGTCGGAGTGAAGTGGCTCGGTGACCTCTGGGTCGGCAGAGACCTGGCTCGATAGAATCTAGCTCGGAGGTACACCGTGCAACCCAGACTAGGTCGCCGCGTTCGCTAGGGAGCTACCCCGTTTTTCCCTAGAAAAGATTATAAGTGTTTGCTTTTCTACCAGCAGAAAGAAAGAAAGGGATGGAGGACTGGTTTCCCACAGACGGCGCCAAAAATGATGGGTTCCAAATATGAAGGCTAGAATCCGATCACTTTAGAATTTGTTTGAGTGGGGAAACCGCCGGAAAGTTCACCGGGAAAAAAGGGGGGTTCTACCTGCTAGGACAAACACAAGAGAAGTCAGAAGGCCAAGCTGGGGGAACTGGGGGTGATTCCCAGTTTGGCTCTCCGACCCTCAAGTCAGATGACGATCTGAAAGAGGAAATGTAAGCTAAGTAGGAGTTGCAGTAATGGCGATTGCTTACAGTGAAGGAGATAACTCCGTTTATTTATAGTTGAGGGTCAGGGGCCCTTTGGTCATTTGTCTCATGTGGTCCTGGCCGAATGTTGCCCTAACACGTGGCGCTGTGAGAGAGAAACCTAGGAGGAATCTTCTGGAAAAGCTGCTGAGAGGTAGTGTTGGCAACAGTGGCAGGTGCGTGGGCATGTACGGTGTGTCAGAGAGCCGTTCGGGAGGTTGGTGACGAGGGCTTAAGAGCGCGCTCGTGACAACCAGAAGCCTTGGAGGCCAAGATATCCGCTAGGGGATGAGGGCTCCGGTTCGTGTAATGAGTCAGAAGGGAAGACCACTCTAAGGGAGTGTGACGCTCGAAGAGGGCTTCCTTGACACATTGATGTGTCAACCATACAGAATGTGTGGCGCTCGTGAGAGAGCGGCGGAAAGGGGGAGCATGACAGCGATGTCATGCGCTCTTGAAGGATGATAGTGCTTGTGCACTGATGGGCGCAACCTTGGGAAGACAAATGTCATCATTTTGGTAGTGCCACGTGTCCAAACGTGGGACGAGCATATTTTGACCCCATCATTTTACCCCCCAATTCTGTAGTCCTTAGTGACAAGGGCTGTAGAATTTCAATGCGTTCTATCCTTTGCACGTGACGCTCATATGAAGCTTGGCGTGTTGAGCAATCCTTCTTCTGATTGCGCCATTAATGTGGTCTTTTCATCTGACCGCTCGTAACACTTCAGCATTAAATGCCGTAGTTTTCCTGACCATTCGAAGAGTCTGAGCATTAAATGCGGGTGAGCGTGGGGCACGTGAATCTTGGGAAGTATGTGACGGTTCCCTAAAGTGGACGGTTTCCTAGGCGGGAAATGATTACAATTTTGCATTCCTTGCCAAAAAAGCACCAACTCCCATCCCTATAAATAAGGGATCCTGAGATCATTCCATTCTTTACGCACACTTATCTTCCAAGCATCCTTTGCAGATAAAACTCTCTTGCAAACCAGTTCTCGGAGCGTCTCAAGCTTCTCTTCAGGTTTCTCCCAGAAATCTTAAGGTAAATTCCAGCGAAATTTTCCTGACTTTGCTGACTTTAGATTCGGACTTAGGATTTGGTAATCCCTTAGGTTTTACTTCCCTAAGAACCCCAAATTTCTCCAAAAATCTTCCACTCTCTAAAACCCAAATAAACTCTCTCCCGATCCCAGCTTTGCCATGTCTAATCAACTTATCGAGGAATTCTCCCGTGAAGTCAGAGGAATGGCATCCCAGAGTTCTTCTCCCCCAGATTCTCCCAGAGACGAAGAGTTGGGGGTGGCAATGATGGCCATGGAAGAAAGGAATCCGGGCGGAGTAGAGCCTCTCTTCGAAGAGATGCACCTAGTAATGGAGGCAGAAGGCAAGGGACGATTCTGCCAATAACTGAGAGTGATACTCACCCCCACTGCCATACTGTAACAGTGGCCATCGCGGCTCCGGTGCCGGAAGCCGAGGAAATAACAGGGCCTTCAGAGAGGGCCCGTGACAAAGGAAAAAGCAAGAAAACCTAAAAAACCAAGAAGTCCAAGGGGCCCCACGAGGGTGAAGGATCGGGCTATCAGGCCACCGAGCGCACCCCGGATGAAACTCCCAGCACCGTCACTCTGGGAGAGGCGAAGACAATGATGGCACCCATTTACTGGGGTGAGCGCTATACGTGGAGAATCCCCGAAAGCCACGGGCGTGCCAACAATCCGCCTCCCGGTGAAATGGCAGTTTATGTGGCCACAATCAGCTCAGGAGGTTTGAGGTTCCCCATTTCGATCCCAATGGCCCACTTGCTGAACGATCTGAACCTCTGTCCCTCACAAATCGTACGCAACGACCTGGCCCTGCTAACGAGCTTTGTGATTCTGATGAGGAGTGCAGGTTACGAGCCTTTCGTGCGGAACTTCAATGCACTCTTCCAAGTGGTCAACTCATCACGCTCGTCTCCCGAGGTGGGCTTCTACTACATCCAAGCAAAGGCTCATACAAAACTAATTAACTCTCCCTCAAGCACTTACGGCCCCAATTGGAAAGAGAAGTTTATTTTTGTCAAGGCCCCCACAGAAGAAGGCTTTGGGGTATCCTCAAATTGGGGCTTGGTTGCAAAGAGTCGCTTGGAACCTGCCCTCCCCAAAGGTTGGGCCAAGAGTCTGGCTGAGGCTCTAAGGGACGAGGGCCACCTTATTCAAGCGAAAGACTGGATAGATGACGAAGAGCTCATGTTCTTGTATGGTCTTTCTAACGACCCTTACTATCTTGACAACCCCCCGGCTCGTGACATGGAGAGAGATGGTTAGGTTCTTAGGGAACTAACTTTTAGATAGGAATACTGACTGCCTCTTTGTATCTGTAATTTGCATATTGAGTAATTTGTTTAAGGGTTTCTAACCCTCATATTTACCATTCTTGCAGGAACATCAATCCTAGAAATGGCTGGAGGTATTAAATAGGCTGCCCGTTTTGCCAACGGCAATAGGAATCAGGCCCAACAGGGGGAGCAACAGCGCCCTCGAAGCCGTAGTAGTGGGGGTGACGCTCGAGGTATACAGCGGGGCGCCAGTTCGAGCGCAGCTTCAGGTGCTCAACCCTCACGAGGCCGGGGGGAAAACAGAGCGGCCCATCAAGAAAATAGGATAGTGGTACGGCCATTCTCTTCTTCTGATTCGAGGGTGGCTGACCCTCGTGCAGCTGATCAGGTGAGGCCTCCCACCAATTTGGTCATAAATGAGGCCCCTTCAAGCGCTAGTAGACCTTCCCGTAAGAGGAAGAGGATGCCCGACACTGTAGGAATAAGGGGCAAAGGAAAACAAGTGGTTGAGGGCCCCAAGGGTGATGGGGAAACTTCCTCTTCAGAGGAGGAGCACTTGTGGGAGTTCTCCCGACGAGGGGACAGGAACTTCACAGGCGCCTCCGACGGTGGGCCAGTTCTGCTAAGGCCCGGCACGCTCGCTCAAACCGTCAGCGAGAATCTCTACGACAAGGCCCAATTCACGGCGGACCACAGGCATCTGTACAGCAAGTCTGTGGAGACGGTGGCCTACGACGCGGCCCATGCCTTGATCTCCGTAAGTCTTCACTCCCCTGTTACACTGTCACCCTTGTAATTAACTTTTTGACACTTTCTTGCTAATATTTTCCTTCTTTCGAACTCGCGCAGCAAATACTCCCCAGGCTGAAGAACATTCAAATACGGGCATCCGTCTATGCAGATCGTAAGGCCAAGTACAAGAAGATGGCCCGTGCTAACGATCTGGCTCAAATTCAAGCGGAGCTGGATACTAAAATAGCCGAGTATGAGTCTCTCAAGGACTTGCACAAAAAGACGGAGGAGGAGCTGAAGAAGCTGAAGGAGGACTTCGTGGCGGTGGAGAGCGCTCGGAGCGGTTTGAACGGTCAGTTGGCCCAAAAGGATGAGAGCTTAAAGAAGGCGGAGGCCGAGCGGGAGATTTGGAGAACGAGGGCTCTAGAGGCTGAGAGGAAGTTCAACGATACGATGAATGAATGGCCTCAAAGTCTAAACCGAGCCACCAAGGAGGCCCTCACCAAGTTCTGTCACTCCAAGGCCTTCAACTTTGTAGCTTCCTTGCACTGCTTGGACGAGGCCCAAAAAGCCTTCAATTTTACCTTTGAACAGGGCATTCACAAAGGGCTAACCAATCCGGCTATGAGGGAGGCGGAAGGCACAGGGCTCATGTTCAATGAGCGTTGCATGGAAGATGATGAAGATCAAGACGACCCCGCGGACTCCATTGCTGAATTGGAGTATGATTTCCTGGTCAAACTCCTTCAAGATGAGTACATGGATGCTCATCCGGCTCAGAACAACCCTCCTGAAAATGAACTTCAAATGCCTATCGTGGCGGAAGCCCTCGCCGCAGCTGATGAAGGTGCCAACGCCATTGCTCCTGATGCCAACGAGCCCAACGATCCACAAGCGCCCGAGCCACCAGCTGCCCAACCTCAAGAGCCAGAAGGCCCAGTTTATGGTCCAGTGGCCCAGAACATCTTGGTGGTTATTGATGAAGACATCGCTCCTGCGGCTTGAAATTCTACCCTCCAGCTTTTCTTTGCATTTCTTCTTAGCTTAGTTTGACGCTTCCTCCTTTTGTAATGATGCTTATGGGCCTTCAAGCCTTTATCTTGCAACTTAGGCGAATGCCTTTAATGAATGAAATTCCTTCTTTCCTTCAGAATACTGTTTTTCTTTACCTTTTTCTTGATTGCGAATTTTCATCTTGCGACTGTTGTGGACAAATCTTGTAGTGGTAAGATTGTGTGTAACAGGCTTAGTGAAAATTGCATTACTAAATCTTTGGAACTTGAAAGATTTCTTTGAACATTTTGAAAAATCTAACTAGGTCTTGAGTAATTACGGGGGTCTTATGATGAGAATGCCCCCACTCAAGACTTGTATAAATTTTTGCTTTCGTTCTTAGAAATTTAGCTAAGTCTTGAGTATACACGAGGGTCTTACTGAGTGACTGCCCTCGTTCAAGACTTGTGAAATTTCTTCTTAATCTTGGAAATTTTGCTAAGTCTTGAGTATATGCGAGGGTCTTACTGAGTGTCTGCCCTCGCTCAAGACTTATTTTCGGAAATTTTGCTAAGTCTTGGATAGTCACGAGGGTCTTACTGAGAGACTGCCCTTATTCAAGACTTGTGAGATTCCTCTTTGATCCGGAGGCCTTCATACGATTGCTATATTTCAGGCACTACAGACAATCCCATTTTCGAGCGCAAGGCATTGTAGGAAACGGACAAGGCCTACTAGGATTTTCTTGGTATTCTTTCTTCTAAGTTATCTGATTGGTTGTGAGCGTTACCAGTCCATCCTTATGAGGGCGTCCCCCCATGGGGAGTAGAGTGCTGGCAAGCGTAACCCGTGCGAAATAACAGCATACATATTGGAGTGGATTGCCAACCACGCTCGTAAAAACGGGGGACGTGGGTCCTATCCATTCAAGCAATCAAAGAAACAGAAGTATTAGAGAAATTAAAAAGCCTATATTGTAACTTACTTGTAATTGGAAGTACATAGAACCCTTCAAAGAGGGTTGTTACATCATGGTTTGCAAAGAGCTTTTACACATAAAACCGCCGGAGGTTACATGCGTTCCAAGGGCGAGGCAAGCGCTCACCTTGAAGTGTCTCCAGGGTGTAAGTGTTGTTAGCTTTGGTTTGTATAACCTTGAATGGGCCTTCCCAGTTGGGATCCAATTTCCCCACATGTCTTGATACTTCCACCTTTTTCAAAACCAAATCTCCCAACTGGAATGTCCTTTCCCTCACGCGCTTGTTGTACTGTTGAGCCACGGTGGCTTTATAACTGTGAATCTTAGCCCAGGCCTTGTCTCTTCTTTCGTCCAGTAAGTCTAACTCCAAGCTCCTGTTGCCCTCGTTGAGCTGAGACTCGAAATAGCCGACACGAGCGAATTCATTTATTATCTCCGCTGGTATCATCGCTTCTGATCCGTAGACGAGCACATAAGGTGTTTCTCCAGTGGCCGCTCGTGGGGTAGTGCGATAAGCCCAGAGCGCTCCTTGTAGCTCTTCTGCCCATTCACTCTTCTTGCTCTCAAGCATAGTTTTCAAATGTTGGTAACTTCCGCTTGTCCATTGGCTTGGGGATGTCCCACAGAGGTAAAACGTTGTTCAATCCCCAACTCAGAACACCATTCTCGCGTGTCCGCTGCTATGAACTGGGATCCATTGTCAGAGATAAGCACCCTCGGGATGCCGTACCTGCAGATGATGTTCTTCCAAATGAAGTCCCTCACGACCCTGAAGGTGATTTTTGCAACGGCCTCGGCCTCGGCCCACTTGGTGAAATAATCGACAGCTAAAATGACAATCTTCTTTTGTCCAACAGCGATGGGCAAGGGGCCCACAATGTCTATTCCCCACTGGTCAAATGACCAGGAGACGTCTATAGGGATCATCTGTGCGGCTGGCAATTGAGGGAGATTTGAATGAAATTGGCACTTAGGGCACTTCCTGGAAAATTCAATGGCATCTTGGAGAACTGTAGGCCAATAGAACCCACTCCTCAGAAGCTTCTTTGCCAGGATACGCCCTCCTGAATGATTCCCACAACTCCCATTGTGGATGAGTTTGAGCGTTTCTTTCGCTTGTGAGGGCCTTAGGCATCTCATCGGGGGTCCCTGGAATGATTTCTTGAACAGACTCCCCTCGGAGTCCAAAGAGAACCGAGGGGCCTTGTTTCGGACTTTCCGAGCTTCCACTTTGTCAGTGGGATAAATTCCATCTCTAAGGAACTTGATGACGTCGTCAAGCCAACAGGGCTCGTTCGGATCAATCATAGCGATCATCTCGGTGGCGATCCTTTCCTTGATCAAAGGCTCTTCGGTTTTAAGGAACGTCACCGAGCGCTCCGAAGTGCTTTCCAACGCTGAAGCGAATTTTAAAAGAGCATCGGCCCGTTCGTTCTCAGCTCGCGGGACTTGAAGCAAATGAAATTCTTTGAACTTTCCAATGATTTCCCTGGCTATGCTTAAGTACTGCACCATTGTGGTTTCTCGAGCCTCATAAGTTCCTTCAATTTGGCTCGCAATTAACTGCGAATCCACATACGCAGTAATTCTAGAAGCTCCGTTCTGAAAAGCAATTTTCAACCCATACACGAGGGCTTCATACTCCACCTCGTTATTAGTGACTTGGAAATCCAGCCTGATTGCAAAGTCCAGCTCAATCCCATTGGGGTCTCTAAGGGCCACTCCTGCTCCTCCCCCTTGAGAGGTTGAGGAACTATCTGTGTGCAGGACCCATAACCCTTCACTCTCCGTAACAGCAAGCTCTAAATCAAAGAGCTCAACCAACAAATCAGCTACAACCTGAGCTTGTATGGCAGTTCTGGGCTCAAAGCATAAATTAAATTGGCTCAATTCAATGGCCCATTTTATCAATCTCCCTGACACGTCTGGTTTAGACAAAACTTGTTTCAAGGGTTGATAAATGAGTACCGTTATTGAGTGCGCTTGAAAGTAAGGCCTCAGACGTCTTGACGCGTTGATGAGGGCAAACGTAAATTTCTCGATTTCCAAATATTTTTTCTCAGCTCCTTACAACGTCTTGTTTAAGTAATAAACAAGCAAGTGTTTTCGCTCTCGTATAGCTATCAACACGGCGCTCGTAGCCTCAGCCGAAACAGAGAGGTATATTAATAGCCTTTCGCCTTCAATAGGTTTCGTCAGTAGCGGAGCGCTCGTTAGATAAGCCTTCATATCCTATAGAGCTTTTTCACATTCCTCCATCCAAGCGAAGTTCCGGGCATTCCTCAAAATCTTGAAGAAAGGGAGATTCCTGTCCGCCGAGCGCGAAATGAACCTGTTCAAGGAGATGATCCTTCCTACTAATACTTGCACTTCTCGGAGATTTTGAGGGGAGGGAATCTCCAAGATAGCCTTGATCTTCTCAGGATTGGCTTCAATTCCCCTCTGACTGACCATGTATCCTAAGAACTTTCCCCCTTGTACTCTAAAGGTGCACTTTGAAGGGTTCAATTTCATCCCATACTGACGCAGGATTGAAAAAGTACGCTTGAGATCTTCCAGATGTGAGTCCTGACGCTCGCTTTTAACAATCATATCGTCTACGTAAACTTCCATGGACCCTCCAATTTCTCTTTCAAACATTTTGTTGACGAGCCGCTGATACGTGGCTCCAGCGTTCTTCAGCCCAAAAGGTATGACTAGGAAGCAATACACCCCTAAATGAACAAGAAATGAAGTTTTGGGGCGGTCTTCTGGAGCCATGAAGATCTGATAGTATCCTTGAAAGGCGTCCATCATGCTCATAAGTTCACATCCAGCGGTCGAATCCACCAGTTGGTCTATCCGGGGTAGTGGGTAAGGATCCTTAGGGCAAGCCTTGTTAAGATCAGTGAAATCATTGCACATTCGCCACTTGTTCGCACTCTTGGGCACCAAAACCACATTGCACAACCACTCTGGGTATAAGATGGGCTCGATATACTGAGCCTCCAGGAGTTTATTAACTCTTTCTTCGATGACCTTCTTTCGAAAGCCGTGTACATCTCGTTTTCTCTGTTTGATGGGCTTGAAAGTGGGGTCCACATTAAGCCTGTGGAAAATGACGCTCGGGTCAATCCCAGTGAGGTTAGAGGCTTTCCACGCAAATACATCAATGTTTTCTCTGAGGAAGTCAATCATCATAATCTGAGAAGGCCCCGTGAGGTTGGACCATATCTGAGTAGTTTTATCCTTGTTTCCAGGCTCAAGCTCAATAGTAAGGAATTTTTCCGAGGGTTCAATCCTTACTTCAGGGCGAGGAAGTTCGAGCGCCCTCTTCTTTTCGATCAATCGTTCATCATGAGCGGGCTTATCCTCCTCCCGCTCGTCTCCTTCTGAGGATAATTCATCGACGGTCCCTGGAGGAGCATCTTCGAAGGGGTTTTTGGCGTTGTCTACCTTCTTCTTCTTGTTTCTTTTCTTGTTCAACTTTGCCCTTTTCCGTAGTGGCCCATTCTCATCTAAATTGGGAAAATCAACAGATTTTTTAGTGGACCCGATTTGGAAGGCCTTAGGTTCCTTGGGCTTTCTGAGGGATAACATGTAGCATTCCCAGGCCTCTCGCACATTGCACAGCACTTCTCCCACGCCCTCGGAGGTGGGGAATTTAATCTTCTGATGGTAGGTGGAGATGATGGCTTTGAAATCAACGAGGGCTGGGCGCCCAATTATGATGTTATAAGGAATATCAATCTCCACCACCGCATATGTAACCATGAGGTCTTGCGCTGAGGGGCTCGGCCAAATGAAGTAGCTAAGCGGATCTGTCCTTGGGGGACAACCTCTGAACCTCCAAAACCAATGAGAGCTGTCTTGAGAGGCTCAAGCGGGAGGTCAGCATTCATCTTCAAGAATGTAGAGTAAGGCAAAACATTAACAGAGCTTCCACTATCCACCAACACCCTTTTTACACCGTGATTGTGAACATCTACACTAACCACCATGGGGCAGTCAGAAGTTACACCTTCCCCATGGGGTGTTACAATGTGCCCTAAATCCCTATCATCAAAGCCTATTACATCATTCTCTCTTGACTGTTGAGCGCTCGCTTTCTGAATGGCGTAGATGGATTTAGGCACGGATGGGGGTTGGTCGTAGCTCCTGACATACCTCCGCCGAGATGCATTGGAATCTCTCCCTAAAGAGCCTCCTGCTATCATATTGATGACCGCGAAAGGCGTATTCTCTTGCTCAGGGGCTTTTCCTTTATTGCTCCGATGGCTGCTGCTTTCAGGGGGCCCTCTTCCCAGTGGGCTCCTTGATCGTGATGGACTCCTCTTTCCCCCTCCGGTGCGCTCGTGACAACGTTCATCATAACGCTCAAGCACCCTGACAAATTCCTTCAAATGGCCCCCTGCGACTAGCCTCTGAATCTCAGCTTCCAATTGACGACACTCATCCGTGTCGTGCCCCCTCTGCTTGTGGAAAGCACAATATTTGTTCGAGTGTCTGAGCGAATCCGTTTCCCTCATCTTGATGGGTCTCTTGAAGAGCTTCTTATCGGAGAGGTTATAGACTTCGGAATTCTGCGCTCGAATCGACGAAGGGGCGGTGGCGACCTCTTGCGCTCCTGAGGACGCTCCTTTTTGATAACCACATCCCGTCCCTGCTCGTGATGAGGGCGATCGTTCCTTGCTGGACTATGATGCCGGGGACCATTCGTCCCATACATGTCTTCGAGCGCGAAAAACGGCTCGGCTACTTCCTTTAAGGCCATGAGTGTCCCTGGCCTTCTCTCCATGATGGCATCAGCAAACTTTTTGCTCACATATTGCTTGTGATCCACAGCCTGAAAGAGCACCGGGATCAAGAAATCCATGGACGGCCTTTCCACTTGCAGAATCTCTTTGTTGAAGCGGGCGAAGAACGAGCGAAGGGACTCCTTTTTGCCGTGCACCACGTTGTAAAGGGCAGTGGGCGCAGTGGCGGGGGCCTTCAGAGAATTGAAGTGGTTGAGGAAAACATCGGCTAACTCTTTATAGGAGTGTATCGATCGTGGGGACAGTCTCTTGTACCACTCCTGTGCCATCCCTACCAAGGAAGTGACAAAAACCTTGGCCCAATAGTTGCTGGAATGCTCGTAGAGGTGCATCAGATGTAGAAAATGATCCAAATATTCAGTCGGATCGGTTGTACCGTCGTAGCGGTTGATGGAAGTGGGGATTTTGGCCATTCCTGCTTGGGCCATCAAAACTTCTTCTACGAGGGGGGAGCCCCTCGCCAACGGGTGATACTCATATGTGCAGAAGTTCTCCTCCTGCTCCTTGCGGTGGGGGACCCTTGGTTGGGGGTCCTTAGGACGAGCTTTTCTGGCATCAACCCGTTCATCCCGACTAGGGGAGATCTGAGTTGATCGCCCTCGCGAGAGCTGTCCTACAATATCCTTTAAACCCTGCAGCTGGTCTTGCACAGCCGTGAGGATGTCAGGATTCACATCCCCTTGTTTAGGGACTCGTGAGTCTCTTCTGGAGATACGAGAGTCTCCTTCATTCTCATTAATTCGTTCTGTGGGCTCTCTGTTCCGGTCCACTGGAGGACGCTCGTCGCCACCTTGCTGGGGCGTTTCTCTGGCTGGCGGTGGTGGCGGTGGCGCCCTCAGGACAACCTGAGCTTCTCTGAGGGGGAAAGTTTGATGTCCGCCCAAAAGGGCGGCGGTTTGAGTGGCCTGCCCAGAGGGAAAGTACATGGAATGGAACCTTTCCCATGCTCCCTGGGCAGCCTGAACCTCACATTGGGTATAGAGAGCCCTCAATTGCTGGGTGGTTAGTGGAGGTAACTCCACTCCTTCAATCTCCCTGGGGATCACCACCGGGAGCTGGATCAGACCAGCATGATAGGGCTGGACCGGCGGCATCATAACAGTTGGAGTGAGTGTATAGTCAGGCGGTGGCATCATGTAACTCTGTACTCTGGGGTTCGCATGGGTATGGACCCATTGATTTCGTAGAGGATGGGGAGGGGCAGAGAGAGGAATTTCTCCGGCGGCGGTGGAAACTGGCAGTGCCGGCGGAGGAACTGAGGCCTCTGCTTGTGGTGTTACTCCTGCGGCGGGGAGCGCCTCTCCATCAGCGGCAGTAAGCGGCTGGCCTCCGCCCACAGAGACTGAGGGAATAACAGTATTGACATCGTGGGAAGTGTTGTCTCCCCCTCTCACGGCTCCTGATCTCGTAGTGACCATAGCTGAAAAGATTATAAGTGTTTGCTTTTCTACCAGCAGAAAGAAAGAAAGGGATGGAGGACTGGTTTCCCACAGACGGCGCCAAAAATGATGGGTTCCAAATATGAAGGCTAGAATCCGATCACTTTAGAATTTGTTTGAGTGGGGAAACCGCCGAAAAGTTCACCGGGAAAAAAGGGGGGTTCTACCTGCTAGGACAAACACAAGAGAAGTCAGAAGGCCAAGCTGGGGGAACTGGGGGTGATTCCCAGTTTGGCTCTCCGACCCTCAAGTCAGATGACGATCTGAAAGAGGAAATGTAAGCTAAGTAGGAGTTGCAGTAATGGCGATTGCTTACAGTGAAGGAGATAACTCCGTTTATTTATAGTTGAGGGTCAGGGGCCCTTTGGTCATTTGTCTCATGTGGTCCTGGCCGAATGTTGCCCTAACACGTGGCGCTGTGAGAGAGAAACCTAGGAGGAATCTTCTGGAAAAGCTGCTGAGAGGTAGTGTTGGCAACAGTGGCAGGTGCGTGGGCATGTACGGTGTGTCAGAGAGCCGTTCGGGAGGTTGGTGACGAGGGCTTAAGAGCGCGCTCGTGACAACCAGAAGCCTTGGAGGCCAAGATATCCGCTAGGGGATGAGGGCTCCGGTTCGTGTAATGAGTCAGAAGGGAAGACCACTCTAAGGGAGTGTGACGCTCGAAGAGGGCTTCCTTGACACATTGATGTGTCAACCATACAGAATGTGTGGCGCTCGTGAGAGAGCGGCGGAAAGGGAGAGCATGACAGCGATGGCATGCGCTCTTGAAGGATGATAGCGCTTGTGCACTGATGGGCGCAACCTTGGGAAGACAAATGTCATCATTTTGGTAGTGCAACGTGTCCAAACGTGGGACGAGCGTATTTTGACCCCATCAATATGGATCTAATTAGTTCCTTAAATAACCAAATACGAAATCGAATTTGGCCATCTTTTATTAAGAATTTAATATATATATATATATTATATATAATATAAATTATGTTAACTATTAAATCAAAAATATTATTATTTCATCTATAATATTATTAAGAATTTTTTTTTAAGATAGTGTTGTTTGATATTTTATGCTTTTATGTTATTTTTATATTAATTCAATAATTATATTAAAAATACTTATAAAATATATATTAATATAAAAATTAATTGAAATATAAAAAAAATTATAATTTGCACACTCAACCAGTGTGCCAAAATTACTAATATATTATTAAGGGGCATATTAAATATTAATATAATAATCGATATAGCTAACTATGTTCTCCCGTCTCAAAATTCCGGAGTCAGTTTGCCAACGCAGCGAACCCAATCATTTACTCGACGAGCAGGGTGATACGCCGGTCCGCGTTGACCCATTTCAACCCTTTTCGGGTTTTTTTCAAAATTATTATTTAACTTTTATATTCTTTATAAAATAATATTATTATAAAAAGATTTTATTTTTTGTTATAAATTGCCATAGGTATTGGCGTTTATTAATAAGACAAAATAGCACTATTTTGCTTTATTGTCCTAGATTTTGTATTATTTATAGCTTTAACCCCAAAACTTTTTAGAATATTTTAAAAGGTATATAAAGTTAGGTTTTAAATTTATGAAGACCTTAATAGTTTCAATTTGGTCCATTTATTTCTCTTTCTTGTATTTTTTCCACAAATTTGTTATTTATATTGTTTATTATTTTTCTTTGTTCTTTTATACCTTGTATAATTGTATCCTTATTTATTACATTTTTATTTAATGTTCATTCATAATTTTTCTTGTATATTTCTTCCTTTTGTAAGGAAGTTTCTAAGTTTTTTCCCATTTGTTTAATATTTTTACTGCTCATAATTTTATTATGCTATAGTCAAACTATTTATTATTTTTATTTTTTCCCCATACCATTTTATAGCTTTATTATTTTCTTCTAATAGATGTCTATTTTCCATATTATAACGAGGTATATTTTTTATCGTCCATTCTAAAGATTCATTATACTTTTTTATTGTTTTAACACTGTTTTCCAGTTGTAATAATGTATTTTTTATAATTACTCTGTATTTTATCAAATCTTTTTCTTTGGTTTTTAATTCCTCCATTATCTTTTCATTCATATATTTTTCAAATTCATTATCTATTTCTTTCGATTTCTCTATTTGTTCTTTTATAGCTTTTCTTACTAATCTAAGTTCTTGTCTATTAAGTCGTTTCTGATATTGGTCCATTTTTAACCTTCTATTTCTCTTTAATATATTTTCTTAACTAGCTTTTTGTTTATTGTTTTAATTTGTTTATAATCTTCTTTTGCATATTCTGATAATCTATTTTCTTTGTCAAGTAACTTAAAATTCTTCATCATGATCCACGAACTTGAAAATTCTGATATTACAGCTTTTAGTCTTAATCCTAACCTTTTTATATCTGCTTTTATTTCTCTGGAATTCATCTTAATTTAAGAATCTGAGGATTCTTCTTGTTCGTAGACTTGTTCTATAGCAAACATTACTTTGTTTATGAAATTTAATTTTTTATTAATCTTTTTGCAATTTTCATCACAATCTTCTTCTTTAGAGTAATGTTTATTTGTATGCTCTTGTACTAATGATCTCATTTTAGAGTTCAAAAGCTGTTTTATCATTTGTCTAAAATGTTTATCAGATGTATCTTCATCAAAACATTTGCCAAATTTATAAGCAAGGGTTAATCCTTTTCTAAAATCTCCATCTGAAACATTATTCATCTTTGTATGAAATTTATAACTGTGAACCAACATTTATGTATAACCAATTTTAGTAGCAAAATTCATCAAATATTTAACAAGAGTACTCTAAAATCCATTCTAAAATCATAATACACAAAATATTTTGAGTAAAGTTTATTACCTATCTTTGTCTCCTTCGTCTTCTATAAAGATCTATCGGATTCTTCTAAGTCTCGTCTTCTCCTTCCTCGATCAGTTCAACATTCCAAAAGTCCTGACGGCCTCCTGCCTATATGACTTCAATCGGAAAACAAGTTTCGATCTCCAACGGAAAAATCACTACGGCTTATTGGAGCCAGATAATCACTCTTGGAAAGATAAAAGGAGTAAAAAGAGGTAATAAGCTCAAAACAAAATAGAATTTGTGTTTTTATGAAAGAAAGGATTTTATTTCCCCTTTAAGGGTTTATTTTTCCATTACAAAGAAAGCACTCAAATTACAACTCTGAACTATTTTCAGACACTCTTTCTCCCTCTTGACTATTGATTTTTCGATGATCTTCTATATTACAGACCACATCTATTTATACAGCTCAAAACGCATAAAGAGATAAGATTCCTTCGGATAAGAAAATCCTCACTTTTATTGTATCCATTAGATTTATCTTTTTCTTCAACGGCTGAGATCCTGCCGACAGTTTTATAGTGGTTGCAGACGTCATTGCTTACGTCTCTCTATTGGACTTTTTTTTATGCAGTTACATCCTGATGTCTGTATGACACCCAATCAATTTGCACGCCTCTTGTCTTGTAGCAGTGGAGCAAATAGTTCTATGGGTAACAAGGCACCTGTAGTATTCCTCTAGTAATCCAGATCTTGGATCATTTACAAAGCCTTTAGTAACCAAAATCCAGTTGCCAGCGGCACAAATGGTTTGAAAACCTTTATTCAGAAGATTCTCTGCGATACTCTATATTGCTTTTATCCCTAAAGCTCTTATTGTAACAACCCATTCCGGGGAGTATATTGCAGCCTTGAAACTTTTCCTTCCAACTTCTAAGCTGATGTTGCTGTATAATGGATTTATTGAGACAATATGAAGTGACTCATACCATCTATTTCCATCCAATTCTGGAGATATGGTGTAGAATTTTAAGATTCATTGTCTCCCTTTAGCAAATTGGGAAACCTTGGACTTGAATGTATCCTCAAATCCACTTATTTCCTTCTGTTCTTTGCTCAGATATATTAAATCAAGATAACCAAATTCTGCAAGTTTTAGAACTTGGTTTGGATCGGCCCCATTGATTGCAGTTAACCTTGGGTATATTGTGTTTCCACTTGAGTAAAAGATTCCATCACAATCTGGATAGTTATATGCCAGATCAAACATTCGCTTGTATTCTTTATCACACGAGTATTTTGGTATATATTCACCCTTTATTTGAACAGTCTTGAAAGAACCAGATTTTTGAAATGGTTCTATTTTTATTGTTCTTGTAGAGGATGTCTTTTTCTCTTCCTCGACTTTTATTTCTTTTTTCTTATTATCTTCCTCTATTTTCACAGGCATCTCTGGCTTTTTAATGTCTGAACACTTTGTCTTTTCTTTATCATTCTCTAATTTTTCAATTCTTTTATATAAATTATCCATTCTATTTGCATTTTCTATGACAAGATCAGATAAAAGTTTGAGACTGTCTTGTATGGAGTCTTCAAAGATGTTTAGTGCTTCATGTAAGTCAAGAGAGATTACTTTCAGTGTATCAACTTCAGTCTTTATTTCAGCTAGTTCTTGTATGTCCTTCATCCTGCAAAATCGAAGGTAAATTAGAACTTTATTAGCCTTAAAGTGATTTTTGGGAAATCACCACCCCTTAACGGATTTGTTATTGTCTTTACCATCTACCGTTTGAGATGGACTAGGTATATGTATACGCATATACTCGTTTCAATATGATTTTTGGGAAATCTTCACCCATCAACGGATTTGATAATGTCTTTACCATCTACCATTTGAGATAGACTAGATATATGTAGACGCATATACTCGCCTTTAGTCAAGACCATATTCAACATTTCGAAAAAGGAAATCTGCTAAGAAATTATCCATTCCTCTAATATGTTTTACCTTAAAATTATAGTGTGACAAGAAAACTTGCCAACGATGTAGTCTCCTATATTGAGGTTTATTTGGAAGTTTATTTTGTATTAAACTCTGAATTTGAGTATTATCTGTATGAACTTCAAAAGGTTTTTGTAAAAGAAAAAGTGAAAACTTTTCTATTCCTCTTATTATACCAAGTAGTTCTTATTCCTCTTATTATACCAAGTAGTTCTTTCTCATGCGTTGTATAGTTTACTTCCGCTTGACTGAAAGTTCCACTGGTATATCTACAGATTTTATTTAGATCTGTTTTTAATAATGCAGACCAATATAGGTCAGAAGCATCAGTTTGGACAATAAGATTGTCTTTATCTTCTGGTAATCTTAATTCTGGTAATGTTTTGCACTCCTCCTTAAGACTAACCACTATATCTGTATGTTTAGCATTCCATCCTTTTGTATTATTTTTCCTAAGCAATTTTTGTATTTCGTGCTTTTTCTTTGCTAATTCTGGAATAAATCCTTCAGCATAGTTTAAGCATCCAAGAAACCTTTCTATCTGATTTCTATTGTCTAGTTTATCTGGAAATTCTAAAATTTTTCGTCAAATATTAGGTTGCAATTTTATTCCTCCAGTACTCAATTTTAAACCTAAGAATTCTATTTCTTTTTTCTCTATTATGGCTTTTCTCTTAGAAAGAGCAATTCCATTTTGTCTACAAATTTGAGCGAATAATAAAAGATGTTTTCTATGATCTTCTTCTGTATCTGAAGAGATCAAGATATCATCCATATATACTATCATAAATTTATGATATTTCGAAAAGATATTATCCATTTTTCTTTGGTATATTGATGGTGCATTTTTTAGCCCAAAAGGCATTACAAGCCATTCGTAATGTCCTTGAGCAGCACTGAATGCAGTGTATTGAATACTATCTTCTTCCATTTTTATTTGCCAAAAACCTGATGTGCAATCAAATTTAGAATAGAAAGACTTATTTTTGACTACGTTTATAATAACTTCTTTATTTGGAAAAGGATAACTATCGGTTTTAGTAAAATAGTTTAACCTTTTATAATTTATTACCATTCTAGCTTTATTCCTCTTCTTTTCTGCTTCATTCATAACCATAAAAGCAGGAGTAGAGAAAGGACTGAAGCTTTTTCGAATGAGTTTTTTATCCAGTAATTCTTCTATTTGTTTTTTAAACTCTTGTCTTTCTTCAATAGTGTATAACATAGGTTTTTCTTTTATAATTACATTTTCTGTTAATTCTATTTTAGCCTTAGGATGACTTTCTTTCCAAAAAGCTAATGGGTTATTATTATAGTTTTCTTCTATTTTCTTTTTAATAGAATCTAAGTTTATTCTTTTTATAGAAATGGTATTTATTTGTATTGGAATTTTCTCAAACACCTGTCGTCCACCACGCTCAGCTGGCTGAACTCTGAATGGTTTACTAACTCTTGGTATTTTAAGAAGATGTCCACATGATGTTTTTAATGTTACCATATATACATTTTGTGTATAAAATTGAAATTGTTCAAGGAAATCATTTCCTAATAAGATATCTGCTTCTAAAGAATTGTATTCATATACTTGTTTAATAAGAATTATCTTACTCCCAAGTATAATTTCTACATCTTTAGCAACTTGATTGATAGCTTGAGATTGTCCAGTTATGCCTTTAATTCTTATATTGCTATCTGTTTTCCATTCTTTAATTAAGAATGTTTTAAATATTGTTATCTCTGATCCCGTATTTATCAAAGCACAAGTTGTTATATTGCCTTTTAATAGTGTTAGTTGTATAAAAACACTTAAAGGAAAATTAATCCCTTTCATATTTGGGACAAAATATTTCTTTATCTTGAATTTGAAGCGTAACTCCATTCTTCTCTATTTTGTAATATTCGCAATTATTGAGGAATTCATTTCCTAGAATTATATCAAAGAATTCTCCATTCATATATGAATCTAAACAACATTTAACTTTCAGTTTTATTCCTTGTAGAGTAATTGGGACATATAACTCTTGATTACATGTTGCCTTAAATCCATCAAAGATTGTATATTGGATGGGCAGACTAGTAATCATTCCTATTAGTCCTTTATTTCTCACTTAAGCAAAGTGATTAACACTAGCTCCTGTGTCAATTAATATTTTAGGTCCAAATATTCTATTAGTTCCATTAAAATATTCTCCTTCTATAACCATAGTATTTGTACATCTTAAAGATCTATTAACGGTTAATTTTCTTTCCATTTTAATACCAGAGCTTTCTCCAGTAAGAGAATATTTAGAACTTCCTCCGATTAACCTGTTTCCTTGGAAACTAAGTTTAGAGGGTAATAATCTCTTTTCCGTTTTTGGTTTATTATTAATTTCTATTTGATATGGCTCTATTTCTTGTATTTCTTCTAGTAGAGGCAATTTTGCTGTAGCTATATCTTTACATTCTTCATCTATTTTTAAGTATGGTTTATCTTGATAAGTTTTACCATAATTGCTATTACTTAACACATAAAGTGCTCTATAGTAAATAGTGAAAGCCTTACTGTCATCTTTTAAACCTATATCTTTTAAAAATTTATAGTGTAAGTTTAAAACTTCATCTATATTTTCATCTTGTAAATTAATACTATATTTTGGAAAAACATCAAAAAGAATTTGCTTATAAAACAAATTTCCTTCAATTGTTCCCTGATGACTAGTTTTAGCGTCGCTAAATCTTTGATCATGTAAAGATAGAACTAATGGACTATCGATACATTCTCTAAATAGAGATTTAACTAGAAATTGTATTCTTCCCAAATATATATATTGTATCTTTGGTTTAAGAGATTTTTTCACTTTATTTATAGCATTATTAGCTATTCCTCTTGTTATAAGACTTATCTTGACATTTCCAGAGGTATTTTCTATACTTATGGCTTTTTCTACCTCATGATATTCATAGATATTTATATTTTTTCTTTTTACTAAATTAGCCAATCCAGTGAATATATTATTTGTTGGATTTGCTGCACTTAACTTTAAGTTTTTTATTTTGTCAAGTGTTTCTTGACTAAAAGTTATTCGTTTAGCATATCATGTTGTACTCTCTTCTTCTATTATTTCTTCTTCCTTATAATTTTGTATTTCAGAATCCATTTAATTAGATTCAGATTCAAATTCAAAATTTTTTGAAGAACTTATTTCAACATATACTTAATTTCCTATATTATTTTCTATATCAGATATTTCTTCAAGTTCATCTCTAATTTCTATAAATTCAGCTTCTATTGCTCTTACCTTTTTAGGTTTCTGGTGATTTATAACCTTCTTATCCACAATTCTAGCATCTGCATTTCGTAGATTTTTTATTAATTTGTTCCTTTCTTTTGAAAAACCTTCTTTTAGGCTTTATATGTTTTCTATCAAACTTATTATATTTTTTGTATCTGTTCCTTTTGAATTTTCTCTTTTTATAGGGTCTATTTTTATTTTTCTTTTCACAACCCCATTGTGTAGGCATGTCTAGATTTGAACAATAAAGTCCAGAAATTTTTCTAGATTTCTTATATAATTGTTGTTCATAACAAAGCCTTCTTAATTCATTAATTAATACTCTTACTCTTCCACCTAAATTATTAGGCGTAGTTTCTTTTTCCTTTTCCCATACTTTATTTATATGTGTATTCCAAGGATTTGGGAGTTTCGAGTAAAACATATTAAGGTATATATCTTGTGATTCTCCACTATAATACTGTTTATAAAAATAGGCACAAAATTCTTCTATATAATTTCGGAGAAATTTAATAGAGCATATAGAAAGATTTATGAGATCATTTCTAGCTTCTTCTTTTTCTTTTTATTTTTCTTGTTCAGTATTATTTATCTAAGATTCTCCTAAAAATTCATCTGATATATAGTGTACCATAGCTTCTACTCCGCTTCTTATATCTTTATCAAAACCTATTTCCATAGAGGTTCTCATTATTCCTTGTATGTCAGCAGAAACACCTTCCCACCAATTATGGATTATTCCATCAAAGGTAGATATTATATATTCAGTTCGTCTAGATGCAGTAGCATATATTTCATCTTGATTTAAAAAATAGGCAATCATATCATTTTGCCATTTGATTAAAGCTTTCCTTTTATCTTTTTTATTATTCAAATTTAATTTACTACCATTTATATTTATAGGTTCTGAATATTCGTCATTAAGTTGATATTTATTATTATAACCTTTTCTCTTGATGTTTATTTTTCTTTGTATTAAAATAAGTTGGATAACTCTTTGGTTCATTAGATCCCATAGATTCATCTGGATCATCTATAGTTGATCCACATGCTCTTTTGGTTCCGGAAGGACCAGTGTTATTCATTCTTACTTCATATTCTTCTATATCTTCCAAACTTATTTTTTCAAAATCTTCAATTAAATCTTTTACTTCATTCATGTTTGTATTTAATTTTGATTTTGGCTTTCTTCTTGTTTATTTTCATTTTCTATATTAGTTCTTTTAGCCTTAAGCCTTTCAAGAGCTCCTTTAGAACTCTCTTCTTGCTCTTTTAGAATTTTTGAAACTATTATATTTAGCATATAATCATCAAAAGATCCTTTTTCATAAGGTTTGGTTTTTTCTAAATTTATTACCTTAAGTGGAGTTTTTATTTCTTTTTCTATATATTTTAATTTTTCAACCTTAGATCTTTTTTCTTTTTCTTTATGTAGCACCCTTAACGTAAAGGCACCACATCCCCCGCACTATAATTCAATCCACATATGGAACGGGCACCCATACATGAATCAAGCCTATAGCGAACGAGAGGCAATAAAAAAACACGACACTAGCTAGGCGGGCAACCCGTATTCAATACAACAATGTATTAAGAAAAGAGGAAACATACTCATATACTTACATTCCATGCATAACCTTGTTCATTATTTCCATAACATGCCATTCAAGTTCCTATCCTTAACCATAATATACAAACTTCCACATGTTTCTTAACTACACAAGTACCAAAATGAGAATGAGGTGCTAGACTCGACCAAGAGACTCGAACCCGCCTAGCCTTCCCCTTGTGAAACCTGAAAATGTGAGGTGTCAGTCTACCACAGACTGAGTGAGGGGTTTAAATAAATATAAGCTCACGTATCATGCAAGCTATAATCTCGGGTAAGATTTTATAAGAAACACAATATATGTTCAAGGATAAAGAGAAATTCTCGCCCTAGATTACAACTAAATCAATTTAGTAAATCAAGTAATTATCAATTCAATCCGTGGCCCGGCGAGTGAGGGCATTCTCCAACCTTACTCCAAGAGTGTACAATCATGACATTTCCATTTATCAAGTGAGCATGCAAGTTATTTAAGTGCAATCACGTAGCAATTTCATGAACCCTTCTTCCTCCGGGTGATGGCGGGCTTGCAAGACCCAATCATCCAATCATGTTGTACGTTGGGAACATGACTCCCTGGTGGATTCAGAGGTGATCCCAAATTGGTGAGGATAGTGTAAGAGTTACCCGTCAGCCCTTGCTTTCCTGGTTGGCTCAAAACACTACCCTCAGGCCCCATGTGAACATGCTTTACTCTCCCAATCAATCAATCCGTTCAATCATTTCATGAAATCAGTTGAAATCCATAAAGTTTGAAAACTATAGATATATAGATACTTTTGGTTGAAAATGTCACGTAGGGTTATACGGGTTCTATATATCTACAAAATAAACCTCACCTTTCCAAACAACCAAAAAGCAAGAAGAAACCCTAAGGAGCGTGCTCCTCGTCTCCCGGATCATGATCTGTGCAACAAGGGACAAGTGTACATAAGACTCAACTCGTATGAACCATTTAAGACGCACGGCAAAGTCATGATCAATAGGTCATGCAACAATAATTAAGGAATGTCAAGTAGGAGCATAATTATCAATAAAACAAGTATATATATCATATAATTCACATACGGTAGCCAAGGAAATGAAAAGAATGCAATATACAAGGTTTTGGTGAAGTTTAGGAAAACTTGACAATTTTGGGAAAATGCACATGTTGTGGGAAAACTGGAATATCTTAAATTATACAATTTGGAATTGAGTTTTTTTTGTTAGGTATGAAAGTAGACACAAAGACCTTTCCGACGGTATATGGCACGTTTTCTAATTCAAAGCGAGGTGAAAATGGCGTAGGTCCGAAGTTGGACAAAATGTAGATTCTAGCGGGGTCGCAGGCGCGACCAAAAACCTTTACAAAATGGTCGCGGCCGCAACCAAGTATTTTTCCGAATTTTTCATGCAATTTTTCCAAAAGTCAAAAGTTGGCCAAAATGGGATCGCAGGCGCGACCAGTTTTACACGTAAATCAGGTCGCGAGCACAACCATATACGCAGCAGCAACAAAACAGGGGAAAACAGGGTATTTCCGAACCAAAATCACCCAAAACAATCATACCACCAAGTTTCAACCATAACAATTATTCAAACACACCAAATACACATTATACTTCACTTATACAACAAACTCACCAAGAAATACACACCAAGGTACCAAAATTCATCAAGAAAACCCCACATGTATGATCATGCTTCCAACTCCATGAAATTCAATATATCCATGCAACTTCCAAGCCTTATGATCCTAACATGCTTCTAACTCCAAATATTGCAAGAATTCATCAAATACTTCCTAAACCCTATTCAATCACCAATCAAGAAATTCATTCAAATTCATCTTATACCTTGGAAATAAGCTAGAAGTGAAAGGAAATGGAGAGATGATGATGATGATGATGCTCCTAGCTTCAATGATTCTTCAAGAATTTAGCTTGAAAATGAGATGAATCTTCCTTTCCTTTTCTTGGTGTTTTGATCGGTTTCTTTTGTGTGTGTGTGTAGAAATTGAGTTAATATGTAATATATGAAATGAAGTGTATGAAATGTAATATAAAAGCTAATTAATCTAAAGTCTTCCAAGAAATGAGATGACTCACCACCTTTTGCAAACAAGTCCCTCTACAATTTAAATGCATGCAAATGAGTCTCACCTCTACACAAAAGACCACTTAGCTCCAAGTCATGTTAGGTAATTAAGTTCAAGAATTTCCATAAGAGAACAATTAAGGACATTTAATTCAATTAAATCACTTAGTTCATATAATTTATATAAATGGCGATTCATTTAAATGCATAGAAATGTTATGCATATAATATAACGAAAGGGGCAATTGATTGAATGAAATACTTAAGTTTAAACCTCCCAACTCCCGAAGACCCGCTCGTGGCGTGCTTACCTGAACTTCCGAAAATTGGGGCGTTACACTTTAATTGTTATCTCAAGTTGTTTCATACTAACTCTATTTAATTGAACTTCATTCTTTAATTCTCTTATAGAATCTTGAAGATTTAACATACCTTCCTTGATTCAATTAATTCGATTCTATTATAGATTGAAGGTTTATGTCTATCGTTTCCATATTTTTCCAGCTTTTGTTCTATTTAATAATGCCTTATTCTTTTCCTTTTTAAGTAGGTTTTTTAATTTCTTTATTTCATTTTTATTTTTGTTACATAATTCTTTATCCTCTGAGGTTTTTATTTCATCTCTTAATTTATCTATTTTAGTGTCCAATTCTAATATTTTATTTATATTGTTAATCCAATCTTTCCAATAACGATTCATATAGAAAGAAGATTTGAATAATAATTTCTTTTTATTCTAAACTTCCTTATCTTCTTTTTATAATAATTGGAAAGATTTAATTTATTCATTTTTAGAAAATATTTTAGCATATCTTCATAAAAATTATATAAATTTTCTAAATCACGTTTATTTAAAATTCTCATATTAAGGCGAAGGATATTGCCAATCTGTATCATCATAGGATATATCGGTATTATAACCATCAATATCTAGATAATTCATTTCTTCTTTTAGATCATTTAATCTTTTATCTTCATCTAGAATTTGAAACCATATAATAATTCCTAATTCAAATAATTTAAAAATAGTATTTATAATTATTTTTATTAAAGTCTTATATTTTTTATCCCAAAAGACATCGTCTTCTAGGTTCTGATACCATCTATATAGGGGGTATGTTGACGTTTTATCAATTACAATTTATTTTAAATATATTTTGTTTATTGCGAAAATTTAGGGGTCTATTAGATATTTTTAGAAAATATATAGATCTTTTTACAAAAAGGGTCTGGGTTAGAAATATAATTTCAAGAAACTATTGTATCAACTGTTGTAATTTATCAATCTAAAAAAACTCAAAGTCTATCAATTTTGGAAAGTCGCCATGTGCATTGGTGTTTTATAACATTTTTTTAATTTTTAATAAATAAAATAGTACTTTTTAAAGAATATTTTAGGAAAATATTATTTTTGATATTTGACCACCCTTTTCCCATTCTTCTGGGCTGAAGATGGGGCCCACTTTGGGCCCAGCTGGGGGGTGGCCGTGGCCCCAACACTAACTAACAATGAATAAATATAACTAAAAAGTAAAAATACTTTTAAAGGGCGTCTTCTTTGAATTATATCCGTAGAAACTTAACTTTCTTTTCATCGTTTAAACCTAAAACTTTTCTCTGCCCAACGCCGCCTTTGATCACATGAGTGGCACGGCTCGGCCGCCGCCACCACATGTTAGAAATAGTGCCCTAGAAAGCCGATTGTATATCCGCTTTGTACTTTTCCTTATTGTAATCACAGATAATCTTTGAATAAAATAACGAATTGAGGCAACACTTCTTTATATGCTCTTGTTTGGTATGCGTTTACTTTAGCTGTGCATGTATGAGAACTCCCCTAATCCTGATGACTTTAGGACTCTACCATTTAGGTGAAATGGTTCATGAAACGAGCCCTATTTCACATAAGTCATGATTAGTAAAACACTCTAAGCCGATGAGTCCTACAGACAGTGGGAGTGTCAACCTGACTCCTATAAGGCTTGCTTGTGGGATCACGCCCTTAAGAAGGACCACCTTGTTTCATGTAGGTGCAAAGTGTATAGTTGATACGTGTTTGATACATGAGGGTGCTTACTTTGATAAGTAAGTTCACTGAGGTGCCCTGTGTGAGAAGATTCCTAAATGGGAAAGGAAGTTTCTATTTCAAGAAATGGAAACTTCCAGATTAGGAAATATCTCACGAGTCATTGATGTGATTAATTGATCCTTAGACTTGAGGTTCCTTGTCACTTTATGAGTTAACTCTGTAGTCTTAGGTGTAAACTTTAAAGGGTGTCGCCTTAGACAACTGATTCAAGGCTTATGCTGGGGCTGCACAAGTGATTCATGAAAATGAATGAGAATCAAGAAAGGACCTACACTTGCATTTGCAAGGTGATCTCTTATTGTGTAAGTCATTCATATGCCATATGGAGTCCTTGGCCAAGGCAGTAGATCAAGACATCAAGAAAAAGGGTTTCTTGGATTGAGATCAAATGGATATGAAATGAACTTAGCTTTAAGACCGGATTATTAGGGTTCTGATTATTCCCTTACCCTAGATCTTGGTTGAGAGATAGTAAGTAGGAGGATTGTATCTCACATGAATCAATGACTTAAAGGTTCTGTCGAATCCGAACATTCCAATTCAGCTAGGGGTTAAACACCTGTTGCTAGACTATGGTCGTTTAATCTATGGACTGATTAATTAATTAGTGAATTAATTAATTAGGGTCACTGCTAATTGAATTGAGAACCTAGAGGGTCACACACAACAACTTGGTTACATGAGTTAAGGCTTTAAAATGATTAAACGAGTTAATCGGGCCAAGAGGGTTCCACACATATGAAACCACACGTGTGGGTCACGTGAGGAGCACGTGTCCTTGGGACACGTGCCTCACACATGTGTATATATATATATATTATATATATATTAAATAATTAAATGTGTTAATTATTTAATAGACTTTGGTTTAATTTTGAATTAAAAAGAAAGTCTTATTTTGGAGAAAAATAATATAGTTAATTAATTGTGAATTAATTAATTAGATAAAATAAGTTATTTATTTGAAATAAATAAAGTATAAAATTATCCAAAAATAGTTTGGATATTTTAGCTCTCTTGAAAGTTGATTTGAATTTAAATTCAAAGTCAAAGTCAAAATTACTTGATGATCAAGTAATAGGAGAGAGGGACCAAATCCTTAGTCCATAAGGACTAGGATTTTCGGTCCTCCCCTTCCTATATATAGGGGAGCTCGAGCTCCCCTTAGAGAGTAATGGGCAATTCTTTTGGTCCATGTGTTGAACATTATCCTTTCTCCAAGATAAGCGAAACCCTAGGTTAAAGCCTAAACACTAACTAGAGAACTAGCATCCTTACTAGTTAGATTGTAGTCAAGTTGGTGGACTATCTCTAGAGAGCTTCAAGTTAGAAGTTTAAAGATTCGAGCTTTACCAAGGAGAGGGGATCAAGCTGCGAGAAGAGCGTTCTTGGGTGGCTTGAAATGCTTCAAGAAAGATAATTAAGAAAGTAAGTTTCTAATCTCTACGAATTTGGATACACGATTGTGAGTCCAAGATCCTTTTGTTGGAAAATTTTTAAATTTCCGCTGCTTTTCTGATTCTGTTTTCCAACACCGCATATGGCTGTTTGGCCACCCCTCACGGCTTTTCACGCCGCCAACCAGTGTCGACCGACAACTGTTACGACCCAAAACTTGGCTATTGTCCAACATCCGTCACACCCTCTTATCGGAGATGTTCCGCAAATTTCCTACGCCACTACCCTGCACGCCTCGCCAACCACCACTTCGATTTCCACCACCCCATCAGCTGCAAAGGCATTGGCTACAAAACGAAGTCGTGTCTTTCTTTTCCCTCACGACCCACATCGCAAATCCTACGGAGTTGTTTCAGAAAGGAACGGGCTTAAGAACATATCCTTTTCAGATGCTGAAATTGCAGAGTTATCTTTGCCGTTTAGATTCGCTCTTGTTGGGAAATTCTTGCAAGGATACCCTACGATGGCAAGGCTCCACGAAATTCTCATGGGCATGAATCTGTCAGGTGAGTTTAAGATTGGTTTGTTAAATATTAAGCACGTTCTCATCCGACTGAACTGTAACGAGGATTTTATAAAACTTTGGATGCAAAAAATTATTTTCCTAGACGGTTTCCCAATGCGTATCTTTAAGTGGACGCCAACGTTTAATACGAAGATATAGTCGTCTGTTTCACCGGTATGGATTAAGTTTCCTAATTTTCTGAGTCAATTCTTTAAGCCGGAATCGTTTTTCGATATTGCTAAGAATATGGGAGAGCCATTATGTTTTGATGAGGGGACTTTTGATGCAACGAGACCTTCTGCGGCACGCGTTTGTGTCGAGGTTGATCTATTACGCCCATTGAAGCAGCGTTTCAGCTTATCATACCATGGTTTGACATGGATACAACCAATTGTGTATGAGAGATTGCCTCAGTATTGCCGAAAGTGTTCACATATCGGGCACAATGATGTAGATTGTCATGCCGATTTGGAGCCGCAACCGAATTTAGTTGGAACCCCATAGGATGAGCCAGATTTGCGTAGGAAAATTGATGCTAGGCGTACTGGGGTGCATACGACCCAAGGAAATGCTGGTCAAACTCCGGCGGGTGTCTTTGGCAATGGAGGCATTGGAGTACCCCGGGGTGCGGAGTCCACTGCTGCTATGGGATTGACAGAGAAACCTTGTCCTGCAACTACTGAAACACAACGGCCTTTGCATGAGAAGGGAGTGGGCCCTTCTTCAACTTGGGTTCCAAAAATCTCCAAACCCTATATGCAACAATCTAATAACTCAGAGAAAGCTCCAGAGGAGCAGCCCATGGGTGATTTATTGAAGACGGACTCGAGCTACAAGAAATTTACTACAATAGTCAAACAAATGATTGGTGAGGACAAGGCAGGAAATACCACCCAACTCAATAATCAGTCGGCTCAATCCTCAAATACACAGTCTGAGTTGCCAACCTTAGGTCAAGAGGGGCGGACACTTCTTAATATGAATCAGTCCAACTCATATTCCAGAAATTCACATGAGGATTCAATCGATGAGGAAGATATCAATAAAAGATGGGTAGCAGGCATTGATGCAATTGTTGATGAAATTGTAGATCGGGCCCTCCCGGTGAATCGGAAAAAGAAAAAGAGAAGGAATCGGTCAAAGTCTGTAAAGATAACACGCACTCCGGAGTATTTTCAGAGTCCTCCAGAGTTAACTTCAGAAAGACCTCTGCCGAAAATAAACAGTTATTGGTGCTGTTTTTGGCAATGAGTTAGAGCAGCAAGTTAATCGGAAAAATTACGCTACTGATCGATCTCATGAAGTGGCGGAAGATGACCCAGAGACAATCAAACAAATGGCTCTTTTCAGACGCTCAAATTCACTTAATACAGATATGGAGAAAACATTGTTTTGGCAACGCCCCAAAGTTTTGAAGAGATCTCTATCCGGAGGAGCTTGTGATAGGCTGCTAACTCACACAGATAGAGATGTGGAGACAGATAAAACTATTGAAAATATTGAAGAAGAAGATAGGGAAATTGAGGATTTTGATGAAGATATTTTCGGGTTAAGTGCTTTAATGTATGGGAAGTAGTACTTCCCTTTTTATTTTCTTGTCCTGCGTATTACTCTTTTATTCTCTGTTGAGGCGGGGTCCTCTATAAAATCCCCCTTTTATTTTTTGGGGAAAAAAAAAAAAAAAAGGGCGTCTTCTTTGAAAACTCCACATGAGTTGAAAAAATTCCTCTTTGCTCCCTATTTTCAAAAAAGTTCTTCTTCATTCCCCAAATGAGAAATCAAAGTTCTGTTTAGTCCCCATTTTTTTTGAAATGTTGTATAAAAATTCAAGAATCACATAACTAAATCACCAAATCTGGTATATTTTTCCCAGATCTGTGTATATTTAGTTACGTGATTCTTGAATTTTTATACAACATTTCAAAAAAAAAATGGGGAGTAAACAGAACTTTTGATTTTCATTTGGGGAGTTCAAAAGAACATTTTTAAAATGGGGAGTAAAGAGGAATTTGAGTTTCCATATGAAGATTTTTCGGGAATTCCCTGTTAAGGTAACTACATTTTAATTATTTTTATTTTACAAATATCTTCGTAATCGGGTTTTTGGCTTAAAAATGTTGGCATTATGACGTACATATATAAATAATACTAACTTAATTCAGAGCAAGTTTTAATAATTATATGGATCTAATTAATTCCTTATATCAACTTAAATGCCCCTCAAAATGCCATAAGAAATCAAATCTGGTCATCTATTTCTATAAGTTCTTTTGCAAATCATTTTTGTTATTCACTAATTCAAATCCAAAAATAAATTAACGATACATTAAGGTGGAGAAAATAAGAGATAAGAATTAAAATAAAGCTAGTAAAATCATCTAACAATCATACGGAAGAAATTGAACTATATACATTTAATTCATGTGTTCGATTTGATTTCATAAGATGGTTATTATTTTGGGTAACATTGTGCTTGCATTTTTTTTTTTTTTCGGTGGAAGCTTGCAGTTTTTATGTATGCGTTTACATGTAATCTATACTATCTATTAAGCGAGAGACCCAAGTTTCGTCTCTTGAACTCTAAAAATAATTTCTTTTCTATTTATTTATTGATTGATTTTGTCTGACTTTATCTCTTCCATGTTCGGTTAATTTTTCTTTTCTGTTTCATCACTTCTCTTCTTAATTTCTCTTTTCTTTCTTATCAATTTTTTTCCTTTTTTTTTAATTATAATTTTTATCATTGTTCACTTATATTTTAAATTTTTATAATTATTAATATGACATTATCTTATCTTACTTATTTATTTATTTACTCTAATGCACCGACACTTCTAAAAATATCAGTTTACCGTGTCATGCCGTGTCGGACACTCGTGTCAGACACCGTGTCCGACACTTCTCACGTGAAAAATTCACAAAAAAATTCGTATCGCCGTATCTGTGTCATGTCGTGTCCGTGCCGCCGTGTCCTTATCCATGCAACATAGTTTATTTACATAAATTAATGATTATATTAAAAAAAACTATAGAGTATATATTTAATAAAAAAATTTAATTTTAATATATTTATATAATAATAAATTTTTTTTTTTTCACATGCATAAAATGTGCAAAATTGCTAGTAAAATAAACATGTGTGCTTATATGGGTATTGAATTGAAGTCGTTGAATTTGGCTTCCATCAAATTTTATAAGTAATGTGTTTAAATTTTTTTTTTTAAAAAGAAAAAAGAACAATGGACAATGTTTTTTTTTTTTTTTTCCTTTTCAATGAACAATGTTCATGTATTGTGTTTTCTTTACATCTTTTTTCCTTTTATATTTTATATTATTCTGCAAAAACTTATTTCCATCACTTGCTTCGTTAAATATATGTAGTCTATGATATCACTCATCTTTATTGTCTAAAATTTCTTTATTTTATAGCTTCCATATATAATACACTATTATATTCCATATTTTTGTATTCATTTTTATAGTTCTCGGAATATTAGTTTCTTTTTTTTTTTTTTTTAATAAACACACGTATATCTAAGTGAGATTCGAACCCGGTACCTTACCCTTGAAAATGAATCTATTTACTATTTGGACCAACCCTGTTGGTGTTCTCCAATATAAGTTAAACCTTAAAAATTATACTATATATATTGAGAATAACAAACTAAAAGACATTTTACTTTGAATGTTCTTCGAAAACTATAATGTGGTTACAAGCAAACTGATTTTTTTTTATGTCTAGATAATTGTCATATTTTCATTACCAAGCACATCAATTTATTTTATTGATATAAAAGTTAATCTAGCTCTATCTTTCAAAAGTTGGTGTATATTGCTGGGTGGTGGGCCAAAAACAGTGGCGGTATGGAATTACATTTTAAAATTTTTATTATAATATAAGTATTAAAATATTTCTAAAACATTTTAATACAATAGTGGAAGATTAATCGGATCTATTCAAGTATACACATGCAATTGATAATAAATTTTAAATCACTAACCAGATAAATTTCTAACATGCAATTAACACTTAAGAGCATATAATTTATCATGCTTAAAACAATATAACTGTAAAATATTACCGTACTGCAAATATGGATATCTAACTAATTGGGCCAAAACACGCTCGTGCCACGTTTGGACACATGGTAACTCAAAATAACAACACCTGTCCTCCGGTGATTAAGGTATTACACACGAGCGTTCAAACCTCTCAAACGCCAACATTCCTCAAGGACATATGCCATCCCTGTTGCGGGTACACGTGGCCAACATCGCCGCTCTCTAACGAGCGCGATTTATATCACATGGATGAAGCTCCATTCAGTCAAGGAAGTCCCCTTGGAGCGCTACACTCCTTTAAGGGAGCCCTCTTCAAGCGATACACTCGTTCAGGGAGACTCACACTCCCCCTCATTTTAGGAGCCTTGACCTCCACCCCCTAGTGGATTCCCTGGTCTCCAAGGCTCTTGGTTGACACGAGCGTGCTCTTAAGCCCTCGTTACCAACCCCTAGAATGGCTCTCTGACACACCGTACATGCCCCTGCGCGCCTACCACTGTTGCCAACACTAACTTTCACCAGCTTTTGCAGAAGATTCCTTTACGTTTCTCTCATAGCGCCACGTGTTAGGGCAACACATGGTCAGGACCACACGGTGCAAATGACAAAAGGGTCCCTGACCCTCAACTATAAATATGCGAGTTCATCTCCTTCACTGTAAGCAACTTTCATTACGGCAACTCCATACTTAGCTTATTCTCTTTCAGATCTTCATCTGACTTGAGCGTCGGAGAGCCAAACTGGGAATCACCCCCAGTTCCCCCAACTTGGCCTTCTGACTTTGTCTTTGTGTTTGTCCTAGCAGGTAGAACCCCCATCTTTCCCGGCGAATATCAACTGGTTTCCTTACCTAAACAAATTCTAGAGTGATTGGATTCTGTATCCCTGATTCAGACCCATCATTTTTGGCGCCGTCTGTGGGAAACCAGTTCTCAACTCATTTCTCTCTTTCTGTTAGTTGAAAAACAAACACCCAACATCTTCTTAACCATGGTAGCTACAAGATCAGGAGTTGTGGGAGGATGAGAGAACCCTTCCCATGATGCCAATATCATCGTTCCCTCCGCCGCTGCTGGTGGAGTACCGCCTCCCTCCCACGCCGCAGGTGGAGCGCCACCTGCCGGAGATGTGACCCCACTTGCAGAATCTACGGTTCCCCCACCTGCACATCCGGCACCACCTGCTTCTAACGATGCTGGGGGTGCTCAGCTCCCCTATTTTCCACAACCTCCCCAGAACCAGTGGGTTCGTACTCATGCTAATCAGGGAGGGCAACACTACATGATGCCGTCGCCGGGATACACGTTACCCCCTCCGTCATGATGCCAGCGATCCAACCCTACCATGCCGGGCAAATCCAGCTCCCGGCGGTGATTCCGAGAGAGATCGAAGGGGTGGAGTTGCCCCCTTTGACCACTCAACAGCTGAGGGCTATTTACGCCCAGTGTGAGGTTCAGGCGGCCCAAGGGGCATGGGAGAAGTTTCATTCCATGCATTTTCCCTCTGGGCAGGCCACTCAAGCTGCTCCCCATTTGGGTGGATTGCAGATATTTCCGCTTAGGGAGGCTCAGGCCGCCCAGAGGGCTCAACCACAACCCCCGCCTGCCAAAGGGACGCCCAACCGAGGCGAAAATGAGCGTCCCCACGCGGACAAGGGCAAAGAGCCCACGGAGAGAATTAATGTGGAAGATGAGGGAGACACTCATGCATCCAAAAGAGCCTCCCGAGCCACAAAGCAAGGGGATAGAGAAGGAGATGTAAATCCTAATCTCCTCGCGGTTGTGCAAGACTAGCTGCAGGGGATAAAGGATATGGTTGGACAGCTCTCTCGAGCGCGGTCTCAGATCTCCCACAGCAGGGATGAACGAGCCGATGCCAGAGACGCTCGTCACAAAGACCGCCAGTCCCCCACCGCAGGGAGCATGAAGAAAACTTTTGCACTTACAAGTATCATCCCCTGGCGAGGGGTCCCCCCTCGTGGAAGAAGTTTTAATAGCCCAGGCAGGAATGGCCAAAATTCCCACTTCCATCAACCGTTATGATGGGACGATAGATCCAGCGGAACATCTGGATCATTTCTTACATTTGATGCACTTGTACGAGCATTCAAGCCACTATTGGGCCAACGTCTTTGTCACTTCCCTAGTAGGGATGGCGCAGGAGTGGTATAAGCGGCTGCCGCCACGCTCGATACATTCATATGAAGAGTTGGTCAACGCTTTCCTCAACCACTTCAACTCTTTGAAGGCCCCCGTCACAGCGCCCACCGCACTTTACAACAGAGTGCAAGGCAAGAACGAATCTCTTCGCTCGTTCTTCGCCCGTTTTAACAAGGAAATTTTGCAAGTGGAAAAGCCTTCCATGGATTTCTTGATCCCAGTGCTCATTAAGGCTGTGGATCACAAGCAATACGTGAGAAAAAAGTTTGTTGACGCCATCGTGGAGGGAAAATCAGGAACCCTCATGGCCTTAAGAGAGGTTGTCGAGCCTTTTTTCGCGCTCGAGAATATGTTGGGACGAATGGGCCCCGGCATCACAGCCACATGAGGCACGAGCGTCCCCAGGAGTGGGGCCGGGAAGTTGTCATCAAGAAGGAGCGCAAGAAATCGCCCCTGCCTCCTCGTCGTTTTGAACGTATCCCACTCACAAGGCTAAACTCTAAAGTTTATAACCTCTCTGACAAGAAGCTCTTCAAAAGGCCCACAAAGATGAGGGAAACTGAAGCTTTGAGACGCTCACACAAATATTGTGCTTTCCACAAGCAAAGAGGCATGATACGGATGAATGCCGCCAACTAGAGGTGGAAATTCAGATGCTCGTCGCAGGGGACCATTTGAAAGAATTTGTAAAAATTTTGGACCGCTATGATGAGCGTTGTTGTGACCGTTCAAGAGAAAGAAGGAGGAGCTCATCGCGTTCAAGGAGCCCGCGAATGAGAGGCCCTCCTGAGAGCAACCACCGCAATGAAGGAAAGATCCCAGAACAAGAGAATACACCTTTCGCGGTCATCAATATAATAGCAGGAGGCTCGTCAGGAGGGGATTCTAACGCTGCCCGGCGACGCTAAGTCCGGAGTTATGACCAACATCCCTCGGCGCCCAAATCAGTCTACGCCATCCAGATGGCAGATGGTCAACGCTCGAAAGAGAATGATGTAGTAGGATTTAATGATAGTGATTTGGAACACATTGTAACACCCCATGGGATCAGTGAAACCTCTGACTACCCCATGGTGGTTAGCTTAGATGTCCACAATCACGTTGTCAAGAGGGTGTTAGTGGATAGTGGAAGCTCTGTTAACGTTTTGCCCTACACCACGTTCCAAAAGATGAATGTTACCAACATCTCGCTCGAACCCCTCAAGACAGCCCTCATTGGCTTTGGAGGCTCGGAGGTCGTCCTGCGAGGGCAAATTTGTTTGGCCACTTCATTCGGCTGAGCCCCCCAGCGCAAAACACTTATGGTTGACTACGCGGTGGTGGAGATTGACATTCCCTATAACATCATAATCAGGCGACCGGCCCTTGTGGGTTTCAAAGCTATTATCTCTACCTACCACCAGAAAATCAAATTCCCCACCCCCGAGGGCGTTGGCGAAGTTTTGTGCAATGTGCGAGAGGCCTGGAAATGCTACATGCTATCCCTCAGAAAGCCTAAGGCAGAGAAAACATTCCAAATCGGGTCCACCAAGAAATCAGTTGACTTCCCCAATCTGGACGAGGATGGTCCCGCACGTAAGAGGGCCAAGTTGAACAAGAAAAAGAACAAGAAGAAAGATCCCAGCACCAAGGGCTCCCTCGAAAACGCTCCACCAGGGACAGTGGAAGAATCCTCCTCTGAAGGGAACGAGCGTGATGGTGACAAGCCTATTGGCGATGGATGTTTGACAGGAAAGAAAAGGGCGCTTGAACTTCCCCGTCCTGAAGTCACGATTGAGCACTCAGAAAAATTCCTTACTATTGAGCTAGAACCAGGGAACAAAGATAAAACTACTCAGATTGGGTCCAACCTCTCTGGACCCTCGCAGATTATGATGATCGACTTCCTTAGGGAAAACATTGACGTTTTTGCGTGGAAAGCATCTGACCTTACAGGGATTGACCCGAGCGTTATAGTCCACAGGCTCAATGTGGATCCCTCATTTAAGCCCATAAAGCAGAAGAAACGGGATATACACGGTTTTTGGAAGAAGGTCATTGAGGAAGAAGTCAACAAGCTTTTAGAGGCTTGGTACATCGAGCCCATCTTGTACCCAGAATGGTTGTGTAATGTGGTATTGGTTCCCAAGAGCGTGAATAAATGGCGCATGTGCAATGATTTTACTGATCTTAACAAGGCTTGTCCTAAAGATCCATACCCATTGCCCCGGATTGACCAGTTGGTGGATTCGACTGCCGGATGCGAACTCATGAGCATGATGGATACCTTTCAAGGGTACTATCAAATCTTTATGGCCCCAGAGGATCGCCCTAAAACTTCATTTGTTGTTCATTTGGGGGTATATTGCTTCTTAGTCATGCCTTTTGGACTCAAGAACGCTGGAGCCACTTATCCTCGTCTTGTCAACAAGATGTTTGAGGAGGAAATTGGAGAATTTATGGAGGTTTACATCGATGATATGATTGTCAAGAGCGAGCGTCAGGGCTCGCATCTGGAGGATCTCAAGCGCACTTTTTCCATCTTGCGCCGATATGGGATGAAATTAAATCCTTCAAAGTGTACTTTTGGAGTACGAGAGGGAAAGTTTTTAGGCTATATGGTCAGTCAGAGGGGGATTGAAGCCAACCCTGAGAAAATCAAGGCCATTTTGGAGATCCCCTCCCCTCGAAATCTTCGGGAAGTGCAGGTGCTAGTGGGAAAGATCATTTCCCTGAACAGATTCATTTCACGCTCGACGGACAGGAACCTTCCTTTCTTCAAAATTTTGCGAAACGCACGAGATTTTGCTTGGACGGAGGAGTGTGAAAAAGCATTGCAAGACATGAAGGATTACCTTTCGAGCGCTCCGCTCCTGACCAAACCCATTGAAGGCAAAAGGCTGTTTATGTACCTCTCCGTATCAACCGAGGCAACGAGCGCGATACTGGTAGCTGTACGAGAGCGTAAACACCTGCCTGTTTATTATTTGAGCAAAACATTACAAGGGACAGAGAAGAAGTATTTGGAAATCGAAAAATTTGCATTTGCCCTTATCAACGCATCAAGACGATTGAGGCCTTACTTTCAAGCGCACTCAATAACGGTCCTCACTGATCAACCTTTAAAGCAAGTGTTATCCAAACCGGACGTGTCTGGAAGATTGATAAAATGGGCCATTGAGTTCAGTCAATTTGACTTAAGTTTCAAGCCCAGAACCGCCATACAAGCGCAGAGCTTGCTGCTCCAGAGAACGTGGGGTTATGGGTCCTGCACACGAATGGTTCCTCAACCTCTCAAGGGAGAGGAGCAGGGGTAGCCCTTAGAGACCCCAATGGGATTGAGTTAGACTTTGCAATCAGGTTGGATTTTCAAGTCACCAATAACGAGGCAGAATATGAAGCCCTTGTGCAAGGATTGAAAATTACTTTTCAGAATGGAGCCTCAAGAATCACCGCTTATGTTGATTCACAGCTACTTTCGAGCCAGATTGAAGGGACTTATGAGGCTCGAGAAACCACCATGGTGCAGTATTTGAGCAAGGCCAAGGAAATCATTGGGAAGTTCAAGGAATTTCATCTACTCCAGATCCCACGGGCTGAAAACGAGCGTGCAGATGCTCTCTCTAAATTCGCCTCAGCGTTGGAAGGTACCGCCGAGCGCTCTGTCACGTTCCTTAGAACAGAAGAGCCTTTGATCAAGGAGAGAATCGCTAGGCAATTAGTGGCTACGATTGACCCTCGTGAGCCCTGCTGGCTCGACGACATAGTGAGATTTATCAGGGATAGTGTTTGCCCCACAGACAAGGTGGATGCTCGAAAAATTAGAAACAAGGCCCCTCGATTTTCTATAGACTCTAAAGGAAGATTATTCAAGAAATCATTTCAAGGACCTCCGATGAGATGTCTAAGGCCCTCGCAAGCAAAGAAACACTCGAGCATATTCACAATGGAAGCTGCGGGAACCATTCAGGAGGGCGTATCCTAGCAAAGAAAGTTCTGAGGAGTGGGTTTTATTGGCCAACAGTTCTCCGAGACTGTTGGAAAACAGAATCAGAAGGCAGCGGAATTTAAAAAAATTTTCCAACAAAAGGACCTTGATCTCGTAATCGTGTATCCAAATTCGTAAAGAAAGAAAACTTACTTTTCTTTTATTCTTTCTTGAAGCGTTTCAAGCCACCCAAGAACGCTCTTCTCGCGGCTTGATCCCCTCTCCTTGGCAAAGCTCGAATCTTCAAACTTCTAACTTGAAGTCTCTAGAGATAGTCCACCAACTTGACTACAATCTAACTAGTAAGGATGCTAGTTCTCTAGTTAGTGTTTTGGCTTAACCTAGGGTTTTATTTTATCTTGGAGAAAGATAGGTGTTCAACACATGAACCAAAAGAAATCCATTAGCTCTAAAGGGGAGCATAAGCTCCCCTATATATAGGAATGGGAGAGGGACGGCCGAACTCCTTGTTGGGCAAGGATTTGGTTTGTCTCTCTCCTATTACTTGATCATCAAGTATTCTCCAACTTTGACTTTGAATTCTAATTCAAATCAACTTTCAAGAGAGCTAGAAATATCCAAACTATTTTTGGATTATTTTATACTTTATTTATTATAAAAATAAATAACTTATTTTATCTAATTAATTAATTCATAATTAATTAACTAGATTATTTTCTCCAAAATTAGACTTTCTTTTTAATTCAAAATTAAACCAAAGTCTATTAAATAATTAACACATTTAATTATTTAACACACATATATATACAATATATATATTCACACGTGTGTGACACGTGTCACAGTGACACGTGTCACTCACGTGAGCCACACGTGTGATTTCACACGTGTGGAACCCTCTTGGCCCGATTAACTCGTTTAATCATTTTAAAGCCTCAACTCATGTAACCAAGTTGTTGTGTGTGACCCTCTAGGTTCTCAATTCAATTAGCAGTGACCCTAATTAATTAATTCACTAATTAATTAATTAGTTCACAGATTAAACGACCATAGTCTAGCAACAGGTGTTTAACCCCTAGCTGAATTGGAATGTTCAGATTCGACAGAACCTTTAAGTCATTGATTCATGTGAGATACAATCATCCTACTTACTATCTCTCAACCAAGATCTAGGGCAAGGGAATAATCAGAACCCTAATAATCTGGTCTTAAAGCTAAGTGCATTTCATATCCATTTGATCTCAATCCAAGAAACCCTTTTCTTGATGTCTTGATCTACTGCCTTGGCCAAGGACTCCATATGACATATGAATGACTTACACAATAAGAGATCTCCTTGCAAATGCAAGCGTAGGTCCTTTCTTGATTCTCATTCACTTTCATGAATCACTTGTGCAGCCCCAGCATAAGCCTTGAATCAGTTGTCTAAGGCGACACCCTTTAAAGCTTTTACCTAAGACTACAGAGTTAACTCATAAAGTGACAAGGAACCTCAAGTCTAAGGATCAATTAATCACATCAATGACTCGTGAGATATTTCCTAATCTGGAAGTTTCTATTTCCTGAAATAGAAACTTCCTTTCCCATTTAGGAATGTTCTCACACGGGGCACCTCAGTGAACTTACTTGTTAAAGTAAGCACCCTCATGTATCACGCACGTATCAACTATACACTTTGCACCTACATGAAACAAGGTGGTCCTTCTTAAGGGCGTGATCCCACAAGCAAGCCTTAGAGGAGTCAGGTTGACACTCCCACTGTCTGTAGGACTCATCGGCTTGGAGTATTTTACTAATCATGACTTATGTGATATAGGGCTCGTTTCATGAACCATTTCATCTAAATGGTAGAGTCCTAAAGTCATCAGGATTAGGGGAGTTCTTATACATGCACAGATAAAGTAATCGCATACCAAACAAGAGCATATAAAGAAGTGTTGCCTTAATTCGTTATTTTATTCAAAGATTGTCTGTGATTACAATAAGGAAAAGCACAAAGCGGATATACAATCGGCTTTCTAGGGCACTATTCCTAACAGAGACGCCATTGAGTTTGCCAGGAAATGCCCTAAGTGTCAATTCCATTCTAACCTCCCGCAGCTACCAGCCGCTCAAATGGTCCCTATAGATGTCTCATAGCCCTTTGACCAATGGGGGATTGATATCGTAGGCCCCTTGTCCATCGCGGTCGGACAAAAGAAGTTTGTCATTTTAGCCGTCGATTATGTTACCCAATGGGTCGAGGCTGAAGCCGTAGCAAAGATTACCTTCAGAGTCGTGAGGGACTTCATCTGGAGAAACATTATCTGCAGATATGGTATACCAAGGGTGCTCATTTCAAATAGTGGATCCCAGTTCATAGCAGCTGACACACGAGAATGGTGTTCAGAGTTAGGAATTGAAAAGCGCTTTACCTCCGTGGGCCATCCCCAAGCCAATGGACAAGCAGAAGTCACCAACAGGGTTATTCTGCAGCATTTAAAAACAATGCTAGAGAGCAAAAAAAGTGAATGGGCAGAAGAGTTACAAGGGGCACTTTGGGCTTATCGCACTACTCCACGAGCGGCCACTGGTGAGACGCCTTTCGCACTCGTATATAGGTCAGAAGCAATGATACCAGCAAAAATTGTACATGAGTCCGCTCGTGTAGCCTACTTCGAGCCTCAAACGAATGATGTTAACAGAGGCCTAGAGTTGGACCTACTGGAGGAAAAAAGAGATAAGGCCTGGGCTAAAATACAGCGATATAAGGCAGTCGTGGCACAGCAGTACAACAAGCGTGTGAAAGAAAGAACTTTCCAACTAGGGGACTTAGTCTTGAAGAAAGTGGAAGTATCCAAATATGTGGGGAAGTTGGACCCCAACTGGGAAGGGCCGTTCAAAGTCATACAAATCAGAGCTAACAACACTTACGCCCTGGAGACACTTCAAGGCGATCGCTTGTCTCGCCCATAGAATGCATGTAATCTCTGGCGGTTTTATGTTTAAAAGCTCTCTAGAAATGATGATATAACAACCCCATTAATGGGTTCTATGTACTACTTCAAATCTCAAGTAAGTTACAATACATTCTCTAGAATATTTCTATACTACTGCTTTTAAATTACACAAATGGATAAGACCCACGTCCCTCGTTCCCACGAGCGTGGTTGGCAATCCTTTCCAATATGCGCAATGTTATTGCACCTGGGTTACGCTTGCCAGCACTGTACTCCACGTGTGGGGGGGGGGGGGGGGGGGGGGGACACCCTGGTAACGCTCACAACCAACCTGACGAATCAGAGAAAAATGCAAGGAAAATCCTAGTAGGCCTTGGTCGTTTGTCACAACGCCTTGCGCTCAAAAACGGGATCGCTTGCAAATCCCAAAGATTAACGGGTGCCAGCGCGCTCATTCAACAATAACGTTATTCGGAAGAATTTTCACAAGTCTTGAACGAGGGCAATCTCTCAGTAAGACCCTCGTACCTACTCAAGACTTAGTAAAATTTTCCAAGTTAAGAAGAATCTTCGCAAGTCTTGAACGGGGGCAATCTCTCAGTAAGACCCTCGTACCTACTCAAGACTTAGTAAAATTTTCCAAGTTAAGAAGAATTTTCACAAGTCTTGAACGAGGCAATCTCTCAGTAAGACCCTCGTACCTACTCAAGACTTAGTAAAATTTTCCAAGTTAAGAAGAATTTTCACAAGTCTTGAACGAGGGCAGTCTCTCAGTAAGACCTTCGTACCTATTCAAGACTTAGTAAGATTTTCCAAGTTGAGAAGAATTTTCACAAGTCTTGAATGAGGGCAGCCTAACAGTAGGACCCCCTTGATTACTCAAGACTTAGTAAAATTTTTCAAGTTTTAAAGACTGAACTGAGTAATGCAACTTTTACTAAGCATGTTACACACAATCTTTTTACTACAAGATTTTGTTACAACAAGCACAAAGTAAAATGTCACCCTCAAAGGGCTAAAAGGAGAGCATTATGAGAGAAAAGAAGAACTTCAATAATGTAAGGCTTTCGCCAAAATTACAAAATTAGGGCGCGAAAGTCCATAACATTCTTGCAAAAGGAAGCAATAAGACAGAGGGAGAAGATTCTAGCATAACCCTGCTGGAAGAAAGCATCAAGCTGCAGGGGCAACATCTTCAACTAAGACCACCAGAATGTTTTGGGCGACGAGGCCATGAACAGGGCCTGTCGGCTCTTGCGCTTGAGAGGCCTGATTTTCTTGGTTTTGAGCAGGTAGAGGAGGAAACAGCTCATTGTTTTCCGGCGCTTGCGGAGCATTGGGCTCGTTTGCTTCGTTAGCAGGAAGGGGTACATTTTTCGCGATGGGAGCCGGAGGCTCGTTTGCCAGAAGGTTCTCAGAAATAGCACCGACATTGGCGTTCCCCTCGTTTTGTTCTACTTGTGAGGCTTCTTCTGGAGGATGGGCCGCCATATACTCATCCTGAATGAGCGTGACCAGGAAATTATACTCCGGTTGGGAGATGTTGGATTTTGGGTCCTCATGGTCATCGTCTTCAGTACACTGCTCATTGAACATGGGCCCCGTGCCCTCAGCTTTACGCATCAATGGATCCGTCAAGCCCTTGTGGATGCCTTGCTCAATGGCCAAATTGAACGCTTTTTGAGCCTCGTCCAAGCAGTGCAAAGAGGCTGCAAAATTGAACGCTTTGGAATGACAGAATTTGATGAGTGCCTCCTTATTTGATTGCTCAAAGCGATGAGGGAGTTGGCTCATGGCATCAGCGTATTTCTTTTCCACCTCCTCGGCCCTCGTCTTCCAACCGTCATTCTCGGCAGTAAGCTTCTCATGGTCCTCCTCCAACTGTCTAAATTGGTTGCGCCAACCCCTTCGAGCGTTTTCAGCGTTTGTGTAGTCATCTTGCAGACTCTTCATCTCGGCCTCCATCTTGTTGTACTCTTCCTTAAGGGAAATGTACATAGCCTTCTCTGTATCCAACTCCTCCTGAAGCTGGGCAGGATTGTTCGAGCGCGCCATCTTCTTGTACTTCGCCTTCCCAAAATTGTGGGCTAAACTGTGGTGAAAAGGGTTATGGTTTCAAAGCTAAGAACCATAACCTCGCCAAGCATTTGTGGGAAAAGGGTTATGGTTTCAAAGCTAAGAACTAGCCAAAACCTCTCCCAAAATTGTGTGGAAAAAATGAAGGGCCAAGACCCCTATTTATAGGGGAAAAACCGAGGGTAAAATGGTAATTTCACATCCCCACTTGCGAGCACAACTTGGATCCAACTTTTGAACATACCACATTGAAGATCTCATCACCACGAGTCCAACGCCGACGGCTGGTTGCCGATCCGATGCCACACGCGCGGCTAGGGTTTGTACATGACGTGGCTTACTCTGATTCGGCCACGTGTCCGGGTCAGTCCAATAGGACCCGATTGACCCGATCCTACATGTTGACCTTGCCCGGTTGACCAGCCCGCTCCAGATCAAATCTGGACCGCTTGTTTCGGCTACGTGGCGCAATCTGCGCCGTACGCATGCCGCGCCACTCGGCGCCCAGTCAGTGCCAACTCATGCCTTTTCGCTGACGTGGTATACCAGTAAGCTACCACGTCATCATTTTATTTTTTTTGATGAAAAATTTTATTTTCTCCAAAATAAAATTTCGGGTATTTCCAACTCTTTGGAACTTGATTTATTTTCTTAAAATAAATCTCTTGGCTATTTTCAAACAGTTTGAAAATTCATTTCTCTTTTTCCTTTTAATATTTTCTCTTTGGGTTTTTGATTGGGGCTTGCAGGGGGGACCTGTAGGACTAATTAATTTTAGCTCCAAACAGGTTAATATATTATCATCTCATTGTAGTAATTAATTACTGTTTAACAATATTTAATTCCATTAAATAAATATTTTTGCACTCTAAAATTAATTAAATTATTCATGAATTTCTCGATCTAGAATAATTTCACATTTTACTCCTCCGTGTAGATATCCATGAAAAATAAATTGAAACTACTATCATTTATTTTTCACCTTCAATCTGAAATTTATTGATTCGCCTTAAGTTCAAATTCTCTGTATGTGAAACACATTCAACATACAATTTCGGTAACACATCACGCGAAGTGCTTTGGCCAAAGTCTTAATTCGAACTTTTGTAAATCTATTAAAGGGATATCTTTTACCTTCCAGCAAGGCCATAGATTCCTCGATCAATATAAATCTTTAGCACATTTCATGCAGTCACTGAATATACAAAGTATTTTGGCCACCCGTTACCGAGACCTCACTTCGAGTATATTACAGTGACTAAAACTACATGCCTAAAGCCGGAATAGTATCAGGATTAAGAGTACAATGCTTCCTGAGATTTTATTCATTTTAGACAGCAGTATAAAATGAATAATCTCAGTGGTCCAGTTTGATGTTTCCAATCCCATTGAAAATCATCAACGTGTTATAATCGGAATCACCATTCCCTATGATGAAAGACTAATCATCTTATATAACCACGTTATAGACTTGATACGAACATATTCTTACCATACCGACTAGAACTTTAATAACACGTGATTTCGGTCTCCAAAATCATTTCCAACGAAACACATTTCATATAAGAATAGCACAACACGTCATTAATTATCAATGTAGCACCCACACGTAGGGCCACATCCCCCGCACCATAATCCGAACCCGAATACGAAATGGTATGTCCGCACCCGAATCCGAATCATAGCGAACGGGAGACCAAACACACTCACTAGGCTAGGCGGAGCTAGACCAAACGAAAACAGAGTGCGCGGAAGCGAATAAATAAAAGCAATAAGCCAAATCATCACATATATATATACATAGGTACCAACACTTAATTAGCCATATAGTATTTACATATAGGTACCAACACGTTCTTGTACAAAAGCCATCCCGGCTTGAGCAAAATAAGTGAGTATATACAAATCAGAATTATACAACTACCGAATAATAAAGTGCAAGTATGTAAATGCACCTAACGAGACCTAGACTGACAAGTGCATAAAGCAGACACACTTCTCCGCCTAGCTCACGCTCCCAAAACCTGCAACTAGAAGAGTAAACGAGGAGTCAGTCAACTGACTGAGTGAGGGGGCTAACGCACACCCACACCCTACATATATATAGAGCAGAGCACAAAGCAAAAGGCGAAATTATGAACCGGAGTAGGTTTTACAAACTAAAACTTTCCAAAACAAATACATATACTTTAAAACATTTCATAAACACTATCCCGATTCATACTTCTCAAACATACACAACAAACATAATGCTCGGCGAGAACGAGCTTCCAACCTTTACTCCTCAGAACAAACAAAACAGAAATCATACATATCAACCTCAACGCCAATGATGGAAGAGCCACCGGCGGCCCTAACCATCCATACATATACAGACTCACGAGGGGTAGCGAACCCACATCGTGCCCTCCCCGGTTTTTACGCCGAAGGCATCGAAATATCACACCTTCCCAAACTCCCAGGGGTCGCGTGTGATATATCGGATGGAGACTACGCACAGGCCGAACCTCGACGGCCCAAACCGTCCCGAGGGTTCCTTACCCGTAGCTCCTTGGATCCACAAACACAAATCATATCATATGCCAAATCTTTCATGGCGCTCTCGCTAACAGAATTGTAAAGCCTTTTCCAAAACATAGCTTACATATGCTTATATAATATCTTTTCCCAAAACAAAGTTGTTCACAAGATCATAATCATATTCTAATCAACACATACATATCTATATATATAATATATAGTCACATGCACGGCCTGAAAACATCACATAAGGCTTTAGGTCGCTTAGCTAATAAAAGTCCTAAACCTCACCTTGTGCGTGATCAAAAAGCGAGCAGACGTGAACAACCTACGCCTCGGGCTTGTCAACTGGAACCTCCTCTGAAAAGAAAACACGAAAGCCCAAGACTTAGACTCTATATGAACCAAAGAAGACGCTCGGCAAAATGCATGATTCATGTTCATAGCTAAAATGTCACAATTAATTCATAAAATTCACAAAATCATAGCACACATACTTAATTACAATTTAATTATGCAAAACAATCAAATTATAACAATAAATATGCAAAAGAAAAGCATTTAAAATCATACAAATGCATAAATAAAGCAAAGAGAAGAAATGGCAAAATCCACCCCCATGGATTTTTCCAAAGGGAAAAATCCACCCCCATGGATTTTTCCCAAGCTACTGCCTCAAATCCACCCTCGCGGATTTTTCCAAAGGGAAAAATCCACCCTCGCGGATTTGACCCAGTAGAAGGGTTCCGGCAATGGGAACGGCCGTTCCCATTCCCAGTACAAACTGGGAACGGTCGTTCCCACTCTCGGTCATGAACAGTATGGCCTGGGAACGGTCGTTCCCAGTTCAAAACTGGGCGGGAACGGCCGTTCCGGCCTGGTTCGAAGTCTGGAGCAAAAATTTTACAGAAACAGGGGAGCTCCATTTTGAGCCAAAAATGGCCAAAATCAATGCCCAAGAGTTGCCACAACCCCTTAAAATGCACACACAATACATATAAATCATGCTTGACATATAAACACTCAAATAACGCAAGAAAACGGAATTAAAATACATGATCAAGGGAATGCAACTTTCAAGCTAGAAACATGATCATTCATAAATACTCCACCTACCATGGATTAAATGCAATAAATGCAACATATATAACATATACAACTCATAATTGAAGCTAGGGATCAAACACTTCAAGCAAAGAGCACATATCCAAGTTTATCATGAAACCCTTACTATTCACGTAGGGAAACAAAGGCATGCAAAACTCACCCCAAACTCAGAAATTAAACCATAGAAACGACGAGCACGACGAGGGGATTCCGAAACCTACCTAAGTTCGAGAAAAGACGAAGAAACGAGAGAGATATTAGCTTGGGAAGTTGGATGATCAACTTGAGGGTTTTGCTTCTAGCTTTGGCTTGGAGTTGCTGTTGTTGAACGTAAAATGAAAGAGAAAGAAGAATGGTTCAGCCTTTAAGGCTGGACCGGTTCGGTTCACGGGTTCGGTTCAAGGTTCCCGGTTCAAGTTGGTTCGGTTCAACAAATACAGGTTCAAATAAGGCCGACTCGAATTAAAACGAATAAATCACATGCAACATTAATTCAAATAAATTCATATAAGTTCAAATAATTCAAAATAGTCCTATACAAATAATCTAAAACGCAAATAATATTAAATCACATAATTTACCTGTACCGACTGTGAGTCGGGGTGTTACAACCTCCCCCCCTTCGGAGAACCTGGTCCCCAGGTTAACTGTCTGACCTGAGAACAATTCTGGGTACAACTGTCTCATCTTCTCCTCGGTCTCCCAAGTAGACTCTTCAGATTTCTGATCTCTCCAAAGAACTCGGACCAAGGGAATCTGTTTATTCCTCAACACTTGTATTTTCCGGTCTTGAATCTCAACCGGATGCCTTACTATCGTCAAATCCGACTCAAGTTGTACCTCTTCCACAGGGAGAATAGTTGATTCTTCGGGATAAAATTTCCTGAGCTGCGAAATATGAAACACATTATGTATCCCGGTCAGTCTAGGCGGTAGGTCCAACCTATACGCCACTTCTCCAACTCTCTCAAGGATTTCAAAAAGTCCAAGGTATCTCGGGTTAAGCTTCCCACCTCGACCTATTCGAGAAAATCCCTTCCTCGGAGATGCTTTCAAGAACACCTTATCTCCGACTTCGAACTCAAGGGGCCTTCTCCTCTTATCCGCATAGCTCTTCTGACGGTCCTGAGCTGCCTTCATTCTCTGCTGAATCAACTTAACCTTGGCAGTGGTCTTATCCAATCTCTCTCGAGGTGTAGCTCTTTCGAGCTTGTTCTCCTCTGTCCACCGCCAATCTTCCATATCCCAAAATAGAGGCGATCTACACCTCCTTCCATATAGTGCCTCGTAGGGAGCCATACCAATAGAAGTCTGAAAACTGTTGTTATAGGCAAACTCAACCAGAGCTAAATGCTTATCCCACTTTTCCTGGAAATCCAAAGCACACGCCCTCAACAAATCCTCTAAATACTTAATCAGTCTCTCTGATTGTCCATCTGTCTGAGGATGAAAAGCAGTGCTGAAATTAAGCCTCGTACCCAACTTACTCTGAAGATCCTGCCAAAACTTAGCTGTGAACCTCGGATCGCGATCTGAAACAATGCTAGCAGGCGCCCCATGAAGTCTCACAATCTCATTACAATACAATTCGGCCAACTTCGGAGTCTTGTAAGACATCTTCACCTTGAGAAAATGAGCAGACTTGGTCAATCGGTCGACTATCACCCAAATTCCATCATAACCTCCTCTTGATCTTGGCAAGCCGGACACGAAGTCCATAGTCACTTGCTCCCACTTCCATTCAGGAATCGGAAGTGGTTGGAGAGTTCCTCCCGGTTTCTGGTGTTCTGCCTTCACCACTTGACACGTGAGACACCGCTTCACAAAGTTCGCGACATCTCTCTTCATGCCATTCCACCAGAAGTATTCCTTCAAATCTCGGTACATCTTCGTACCACCGGGGTGAATGGAATATCCCGAACGATGTCCTTCCTCAAGTATTAACCTCTTGAGGTCTTCTGGGACACAAACCCTGGTCTTGAACCTGAACAAACCGGAATCATCAAACCCAAACTTCGTCTCGGGGTCTATCCTAGACCGCACCACCAATCTCTGAATCTCTGCATCCGAAGCCTGAGAATCCAACAACCTCTGTTTCAAATCCGGCTGAACTGAGATGTTAGCTAACCGAGCCACTGAAACCAAAACCGTCGAATCCTGTCCTGAAGACCCTGCACTCAAACCTGAAACACTTGCTTTTCTGCTCAAAGCATCTGCTACGACATTAGCCTTGCCCGGATGATACTGAATCGTGCAGTCATAATCCTCTAAGAATTCCATCCAACGCCTCTGTCTATTGTTAAGCTCCTTCTGAGTGAAAAGATACTTGAGGCTCTTATGATCCGTGAATATCTCGAAAGTCGTCCCATAGAGGTAATGACGCCACTTCCTCAAAGCAAACACAACCGCTGCAAGCTCAAGATCATGAGTGGGGTAGTTCTTCTCATGTTCCTTCAACTTCCTAGAAGCATAGGCCACCACTCGGCCATTTTGCATCAATACACATCCGAGTCCTTCCTTAGAAGCATCTGCAAAAACTGAATAACCCTCGGATCCCTCTGGTAGGGTAAGAACTGGTGCTGAAGTTAATCTTTCCTTCAAAGCTTGGAAACTTCTCTCGCACCCATCATCCCACTCATACTTCACCTCCTTCTTGGTTAATCGAGTCAACGGGCAAGCAATCTTGGAGAAATCTTTCACAAATCTCCTATAGTAACCCGCTAACCCGAGAAAACTTCTGATCTCGGAGGCATTCTTCGGTCTCTCCCACTGAACCACGGTCTCAATCTTGGAAGGATCAACTGCAATCCCCTCACCTGAAATTATATGACCCAGAAAAGACACTCTGTCGAGCCAGAACTCACATTTGCTAAACTTGGCATAAAGCTTGTGCTCTCTAAGTGTCTCCAACACAATCCTGAGATGCGATGCGTGCTCTTCTGCAGACTTAGAATACACCAAGATGTCGTCTATAAAAATGACCACAAACTTGTCAAGATACTGTCTAAACACTCGGTGCATCATATCCATGAACACGGCTGGGGCGTTAGTTAACCCAAACGGCATCACTACAAACTCAAAGTGTCCATAACGGGTATTAAACGCAGTCTTAGAGATATCCTCTTCCCGGATACGAAGTTGATAATACCCTTGCCTCAAATCTAACTTAGAGTACACCTGCGACCCTTGCAAGATGTCAAACAACTCTTCGATATGAGGTAAAGGATACTTATTCTTCACTGTCATCCGGTTCAACTCGCGGTAATCTATACACATCCTCAAAGTCCCATCCTTCTTCTTCACAAATAACACAGGAGCACCCCACGGGGATGTACTCGGACGGATGTAACCGCAAGTCAAGAGCTCATCCAGCTGAGTTTTCAACTCCTTCAACTCAGCAGGAGCCATCCGATACGGTGTCTTAGAGAAAGGCTCAGCTCCAGGATAAAGGTCGACTACAAACTCGATGTCCCTATCAGGTGGCAAAGAATCCAAATTCTCAGGGAATACATCGGGAAACTCACTCACGACCTCTGTCTCTTCAAGTTTGGCCTGATCCTTCGGTTTATTCAAAAGATAAGCCACAAAACCTGTCGCGCCGTCCCGGAGGAGCTTACTTGCTTCCATAAAAGACACAAACGGGCTGGACTTCAACCTCTCACCCGTAAAAACCACTGACCCCAACAAAACCTTCTTCTCACGACAATCCAACTGAGCTCGGTATCTGAAGAGAAAATCCATACCAAGAATAACCTCATACTTCTTCAACGGTAGAACTATCAAGTCTGCAGGAAAAACTCGACCCTCAAACACCACCGGACACTCCCTGAACACCCTGTCAGCTTCCACAGATCCTCCCAAAGGAGTATTCACCACATACACATGCGCAGATAAATCATCAAGTAAAGGCAAAGAAGCAACAATATCCCGGGAAATAAATGAATGCGTAGCCCCGGGATCAAACAATGCATGTAGTGATATGCCATGAATGTTTATTGTACCTTCTATCACGGCATTCGGATCGACATCAGCAGCTTCCTCCTCTCCCTCCAGAGCAAACACTCGAGCCTGCACAACCGGCCTCCTATTCGGGCAAGCATTCACCAAGTGATCAGAGGACCCGCACACAAAGCATTTGCCCTGAAGCTTCCAACACCTCTCCACCGGATGTCTCCCCTGACAATGAGAACAAACGGGTGGTCCCTGAGCCGGAGCCGGTCGAACTGGAGCAACAGGAGGTGCTACGGGACCGGTAATACGGGGCTTTTTGTTCCCTAGACCCTGGGGACGAAAAGCCGGTGAAACAGGAGCTCGTGGAGCATAAGAAATGGGCCTCTTACCCAATCCAGAACCTGATCCCGATCCTCGAGTCGAAGAGAAAGGCGGAGGCTTCAACCGAGCCATTTGGGCCTCAACTTGGATTGCCCTCTTGGTAACTTTGGCCCAAGTACTCACATTAGTAGCTTGTAAAGCTTCTTGAATATCCCGGCGAAGTCCATGAAGAAACGCTCGGGCCTTATGATCATCGTGGTCGGTGATGTGAGTGGCATAAGGAGCTAACCTCTCAAACTCCAAAATATAATCCTCCACCGTCCGACTTCCTTGCCTCAAATTAGAGAACTCTTGGAGGCGACGTTCTTGTGCACTATGAGGGATATATTTCTCATGGAATTCCTGCACAAACGTCTCCCAGTTGAATTCCATACCCGTTCTCTCAAGCTTGGACCTCACACTCCTGAGCCAAATAGCCGCTGGCCCTTGAATAATACGACCCGTGCAAATAGCCTTGTCCTGAGAAGTCCCCGGACAGATCTCCCAAATGCCTCGAATCTCAGATAACCACTCTTCTGCCTTAATATCATCACCTCCATACCACTTTGGAGGGTTGTTGTTCCGGAAGTCCCTGTACACGGCGGAAATATCTTGTCCTTCACCCGGATTGGCATTACCTCTTTGATTGTTTTGGAGCTGATTGAGTAGGGCTTGGACAATATTCTCCGCATTCATAGGTGGTGGCGGAGGTGCATTATGTAGAGCCGGTTCATTCAAATCAGGGGTTTGTTCACGGTTGTTATGTCTTCTTGGAGGCATCCTGAAATTCACAAATTCAAGCAATATAGATGCATGCATATTAGAGTATGAATATGTATACAATTTAAAGAAATAATCAAGTAATCAATTAGTCAAGTAATCACATACTCAAAGCACACATGCACATAATCAAAAGTCACATTATCCTAAGCCGTACGACCTAGACAGACCCACACGACACTAGAGCCCGGTTTTGCAACCGCGCTCTGATACCACTTCAGGGATGTAGCACCCACACGTAGGGCCACATCCCCCGCACCATAATCCGAACCCGAATACGAAATGGTATGTCCGCACCCGAATCCGAATCATAGCGAACGGGAGACCAAACACACTCACTAGGCTAGGCGGAGCTAGACCAAACGAAAACAGAGTGCGCGGAAGCGAATAAATAAAAGCAATAAGCCAAATCATCACATATATATATACATAGGTACCAACACTTAATTAGCCATATAGTATTTACATATAGGTACCAACACGTTCTTGTACAAAAGCCATCCCGGCTTGAGCAAAATAAGTGAGTATATACAAATCAGAATTATACAACTACCGAATAATAAAGTGCAAGTATGTAAATGCACCTAACGAGACCTAGACTGACAAGTGCATAAAGCAGACACACTTCTCCGCCTAGCTCACGCTCCCAAAACCTGCAACTAGAAGAGTAAACGAGGAGTCAGTCAACTGACTGAGTGAGGGGGCTAACGCACACCCACACCCTACATATATATAGAGCAGAGCACAAAGCAAAAGGCGAAATTATGAACCGGAGTAGGTTTTACAAACTAAAACTTTCCAAAACAAATACATATACTTTAAAACATTTCATAAACACTATCCCGATTCATACTTCTCAAACATACACAACAAACATAATGCTCGGCGAGAACGAGCTTCCAACCTTTACTCCTCAGAACAAACAAAACAGAAATCATACATATCAACCTCAACGCCAATGATGGAAGAGCCACCGGCGGCCCTAACCATCCATACATATACAGACTCACGAGGGGTAGCGAACCCACATCGTGCCCTCCCCGGTTTTTACGCCGAAGGCATCGAAATATCACACCTTCCCAAACTCCCAGGGGTCGCGTGTGATATATCGGATGGAGACTACGCACAGGCCGAACCTCGACGGCCCAAACCGTCCCGAGGGTTCCTTACCCGTAGCTCCTTGGATCCACAAACACAAATCATATCATATGCCAAATCTTTCATGGCGCTCTCGCTAACAGAATTGTAAAGCCTTTTCCAAAACATAGCTTACATATGCTTATATAATATCTTTTCCCAAAACAAAGTTGTTCACAAGATCATAATCATATTCTAATCAACACATACATATCTATATATATAATATATAGTCACATGCACGGCCTGAAAACATCACATAAGGCTTTAGGTCGCTTAGCTAATAAAAGTCCTAAACCTCACCTTGTGCGTGATCAAAAAGCGAGCAGACGTGAACAACCTACGCCTCGGGCTTGTCAACTGGAACCTCCTCTGAAAAGAAAACACGAAAGCCCAAGACTTAGACTCTATATGAACCAAAGAAGACGCTCGGCAAAATGCATGATTCATGTTCATAGCTAAAATGTCACAATTAATTCATAAAATTCACAAAATCATAGCACACATACTTAATTACAATTTAATTATGCAAAACAATCAAATTATAACAATAAATATGCAAAAGAAAAGCATTTAAAATCATACAAATGCATAAATAAAGCAAAGAGAAGAAATGGCAAAATCCACCCCCATGGATTTTTCCAAAGGGAAAAATCCACCCCCATGGATTTTTCCCAAGCTACTGCCTCAAATCCACCCTCGCGGATTTTTCCAAAGGGAAAAATCCACCCTCGCGGATTTGACCCAGTAGAAGGGTTCCGGCAATGGGAACGGCCGTTCCCATTCCCAGTACAAACTGGGAACGGTCGTTCCCACTCTCGGTCATGAACAGTATGGCCTGGGAACGGTCGTTCCCAGTTCAAAACTGGGCGGGAACGGCCGTTCCGGCCTGGTTCGAAGTCTGGAGCAAAAATTTTACAGAAACAGGGGAGCTCCATTTTGAGCCAAAAATGGCCAAAATCAATGCCCAAGAGTTGCCACAACCCCTTAAAATGCACACACAATACATATAAATCATGCTTGACATATAAACACTCAAATAACGCAAGAAAACGGAATTAAAATACATGATCAAGGGAATGCAACTTTCAAGCTAGAAACATGATCATTCATAAATACTCCACCTACCATGGATTAAATGCAATAAATGCAACATATATAACATATACAACTCATAATTGAAGCTAGGGATCAAACACTTCAAGCAAAGAGCACATATCCAAGTTTATCATGAAACCCTTACTATTCACGTAGGGAAACAAAGGCATGCAAAACTCACCCCAAACTCAGAAATTAAACCATAGAAACGACGAGCACGACGAGGGGATTCCGAAACCTACCTAAGTTCGAGAAAAGACGAAGAAACGAGAAAGATATTAGCTTGGGAAGTTGGATGATCAACTTGAGGGTTTTGCTTCTAGCTTTGGCTTGGAGTTGCTGTTGTTGAACGTAAAATGAAAGAGAAAGAAGAATGGTTCAGCCTTTAAGGCTGGACCGGTTCGGTTCACGGGTTCGGTTCAAGGTTCCCGGTTCAAGTTGGTTCGGTTCAACAAATACAGGTTCAAATAAGGCCGACTCGAATTAAAACGAATAAATCACATGCAACATTAATTCAAATAAATTCATATAAGTTCAAATAATTCAAAATAGTCCTATACAAATAATCTAAAACGCAAATAATATTAAATCACATAATTTACCTGTACCGACTGTGAGTCGGGGTGTTACAATCAATATGTGAAATACTCATAATTTGCTGTAAATTCAGTTTAATTAATCCAACAAATTGAATTTTCATAGCACTATTCCCAACAATCTCCCACTTGCCCTAAATTTAATTTGGCTATGCATCTAAGTTTATTCCTTTCACATAAGTGTCAAAACTACTTTTGCACCTTTTGCGTCAATACTTTAGTGAAAGAAGTTATTAGATGCTTCTTATGCTTAGCCAACTTTTAGGAAATCTTAAAGCTAATATATCTCTTTGGTTGCTTCTCAAGCTACCATGTATCTAGCTTCGGTGGTGAAGTAAGCAATGCAAGTTTGTTTAATATTCCCCAAACTAACGGCTGCTCTTTTTAGAGTAAACATGTATTCTGATGTCAAACATTTAGAAGAAAAATCATATTATAAATCCAAATATGTGTACTCTATTGAAATGAGCTCACCACTATAGTAGACTAGCATATAATCTTGAGTTCTTCTCAAGTACTCTATTACATGCTTTTACCACTACCCAGTGCTAGGTTCTAGGGTTCGACTAATATTTGCTGATTAGACCTATTTCATAATAGACATCTGGCCTTGTACATAATATAACATATATAAAGCTTCCGCTGCGGAACTCTAATCATGTCCTCTATATCATCAGTTGTCTGGGGACATTGATCCCGAGATAGATAAATTCCATATCCGAAAGGTAACGAACCTTTCTCAGAATTTGCCATATTATACCTTACCAGCATCTTATTTGTATATGGTACTTGTGATAAACCAATCACCTTATTCCTATAATCACGACAAAAGTCTGATCTTTAGAATAACATTAGTTTCACGTAGGTCTTATGTGTCAAACTGATTTGACAAAAGTCTAATCTTTAGAATAACATTAGTTTCACGTAGGTCTCATACATCACCTTATTCCTATAATCACGACAAAAGTCTGATCTTTAGAATAACATTAGTTTCACGTAGGTCTTATGTGCCAAACTGATTTGACAACCGAACCTTAACTATTAAAATATTCATGCATCATTCTTAATGAACAGAATATCATTTTCGTACAAAGCTAAAAGGTTATAACATTATCATGTTGTCTTTTGTACACTCATAGATCATCTGGCAATTAAAACAATCCAAATAATTTAAACTGCCTCTTTAGTTCTAATGTTTCATAATCTAGACGCTTGCTTAAGATCATAAATCGACCTATTAAGCTTGCATCATCACCTGATTTCTGGCTGTGAAGCCTTCAGGTTGTGTTATATATCTTTTCTTCTTGAAGATGCCTGTTCAACAACATAGACTTTTACATCCATTTGTTAATTCTCATAATCAAAATGAGAAACAATGGAGAGGAGAGTTCTTATGGACTTAAGCCCTTCTATAGGCGAGAAGATCTCATAAATGATTTCTTCTTTATGGGTAAAATCCCTTGCCATAAGCTTTGCTCTAGAGTCTCTACTTTTTTGTCCATTTCTCCTTTTATTTTCTTGTGGAACCCAATTGCATCTAATGGGTTTAATGCCTTCAGGTGCCTCTACAAATTCAAGACTTTGTTAGAATACCAATATTCTAACTAAGATTCCATAGCTTTTGACCAAACGGTCAGCGTCTATATCTTCTACAGCTTCATTACACATGACAGGATCAGATATGTCAGATTCAACTACTTGGGTTAATCTTACGTATCTTGTCAGATGTCCTGACAATCCTCCCACTACAATGATGCTCTCATGTATACATCCCTACATCCCACGTTGTATTTGGTACATCACATGTATCTAATACATTTTCAGTTATTACGAGTTTATGGAAATCAGTATCAAATATTGTTATTTTCTTTTAACACAATTTTGCTTCCACCCTTTGTGGTTATTTATGTAATCATCTTTGAAATATTCTCAAACGTCTTTTGTGATTTCTCAAATTACAAAATATACCACCTCTCGTTCTCTTAGGATAACTTAAGAACAAATAAACATTTGTTCTTTGTTCTAACTCGTCAGGATCCATCCTTCACATGTACACCAGGCTACCTCAAATCTGAAGATAAGAGATACAGGGTTTTCACCCTTGCTATAGACCCATCGGTGTTTTAGGAACTGACTTAGATAGAACTAGGTTTAATGTGCATTGTCGTTTTGAGCGCAAGACCCCAAAATGAACTTCGTAAGGTAGCATGACTCTTCATGAATCTTACCATCATTATCAGAGTTCTATTTCTTTTTTCTGCAATACATCTTTGCTAAGACGTATCGTATACAGATAGTTGAGATCTAATCTCATTTGAGAAATTCTATTTAACTCTGAACATAGATACTCATCACTACTTCGATATAATCGAGGTGCCTTGATATGTTTTTTCAATTTGACTCTTTGACTTCAGTCTTATATTCTTTGAACTCTTCAAAAATACAGACTTAAGTCTCATCAAATAAACATATTTGTATCTAGAGTAATCGTTCAAATGAATGATGAAGTACCCAACACTTTCTCTTGCTTGAACACTCATAATATCATGCATCCATATGAACTAACTCAAGCAAGTTCATGGCTTAAATACCCTTTGTTCAAAAAGGCTTCTTGGTCATTTTAACTTTCTAAATAGGATTCGCAGATTGATACTATTTTCAAGTCAATAGGACTCAACAATCAGTCTTTAGATCCTATTCAGATTCAATTGACCAATAGATAGGTGACACGTAGAAGTTTTTCCTCTTAGATGGTAAGTCAAGCTTCTTAATATTAAACTTAAATTAGGGTTTTTATTCAGGCATAAAAGACCATCTTTTATTGTGCCAGAGCAAATAAACCTTTTATTTTGTTTAATGGTAAACCTTAATTCAAAATAAACTGTTAGACCATTAATTATCAAATAACTCACAGAAATCAAATTTCTGTATATATGGCACGTATAATATTAAAACCCTATTACCAAAATACAACTTTATAGTCCTTACTGCTAATACAATTATACTTGTATTATCCCTGAGCAGTAGTTGTGTGTTAGCCGTTTTCAAACTTCCTGATTAGTTTGAATCTTCGCAACGAATTGCAAATATGATTAGTTGAGCTCGAATCCACACACCAGGAGTCTGGTGAATTTCCAACTAAACATACTTTCAAATAGTAAGATATCTTCATATCTTATCTAAATGGCATAGCAAACAGGCAGACTAAGTATTTTGAACAATTTCTTTTCCAATACCCGTTGCCACCGAAATAGAAACATTTTTCATTATCAAATCTAACTTTGTTCTTCTGAACCTTGGGATTGGGAACTTTTCCTTTTGCTTTTCCACTTACTGGCTTTTAAGGCCGTGGATATTTGATGTTTGATATAAGAGAACTTTTTCCATAGTCTATATCACCCTCTCTACTACCTTGAGGTCGTTCATTGGTTCAGGAAGAGTTTTTAAAAAAATTATTCAAAAATAATCCTGAACGTTTCAAACGACTTAGCAGAGAGTATAAGATCGTATCCTATTTATTTGAGATTGTCCATAAGCACAGGGGCTTTCAACCTCTTTCAAGTAAGTCATCATGTTCACAACATGATCCTGAACCGGTGGTCTTTTCGACATATTTATAACTAACAATCTTTTTATTGGCTCGTACCTTCGTACGATTCTGTTTTCAAAACATGTTCTTATCAGTAGGCATCTCATGCATCTGATGCTCAAGAACATCTAAAATAGATGTTAGGATATAAGACTAGCCAGATCATTACTCTTGATCCACTTGGCATAAATTTCTTTCTAATCCCGATTGGTTGTAGTTTTCGGAATTTTCGGATAAGGTTCAGCGAGTACGTATTGTAAATTTTCGTGTCTCAACACGATGTTAAGATTCATTTCCTAGTCAGCATAGTTAAACCCTTACTAACCTATTTCCTTATGGGCATATAGTTTGGCGTGGGCTTAAGAGAGATCGTAATTTTAAAACTGAATTAACTAAAATTATGCAAGTTATGATTTTGCATTCCACTTTTTTCTGCGTCTGACCAATAAATGAAATCTAAGTAAGCATTTTGATTTAAGCAATGGTGATTTAACTAATTGCAGTTGACTCCTTGGAGGCGAGGTCGAAAACCGCTTAGAAAAACAAGAACTATTCTTAATTAACATACCATCTAGGTAACTCTTACCAAACAATGTTAATCCACCACGTCAACCCTTGGCCTCTAAGTGAATGTCAAAGAGCTCCCAAGGGAGGTTAATGTTGGAAAACAGGAATCAGAAAGCAGCGGAAATTTAAAATTTTTCCAACAAAAGGATCTTGGACTCGCAATTGTATATCCAAATTTGTAGGGATTAGAAACTTACTTTCTTAATTAACTTTCTTTAAGCGTTTCAAGCCACCCAAGAACGCTCTTCTCGCGGCTTGATCCCCTCTCCTTGATAAAGCTCGAATCTTCAAACTTCTAACTTGAAGCTCTCTAGAGATAGTCCACCAACTTGACTACAATCTAACTAGTAAGGATGCTAGTTCTCTAGTTAGTGTTTAGGCTTAACCTAGGGTTTCGTTTATCTTGGAGAAAGGATGGTGTTCAACACATGAACCAAAAGAATTGTCCATTACTCTCTAAGGGGAGCTCGAGCTCCCCTATATATAGGAGGGGAGTGGCCGAAATTCCTAGTCCTTATGGACTAAGGATTTGGTCCCTCTCTCCCCTCTCTCCTATTACTTGATCATCAAGTAATTTTGACTTTGACTTTGAATTCAAATTCAAATCAACTTTCAAGAGAGCTAAAATATCCAAACTAATTTTGGATTAATTTTATACCTTATTTATTTAAAATAAATAACTTATTTTATCTAATTAATTAACTAGATTATTTTTCTCCAAAATAAGACTTTCTTTTTAATTCAAAATTAAACCAAAGTCTATTAAATAATTAATAAATTAATTATTTAATATTCAATCAAATGAACACGTGTGGCACACGTGTCCCAATGACACGTGTCCAGTCACGTGACCCACACGTGTGGAACCCTCTAAGCCCGATTAACTCATTTATTCATTTTAAAGCCTCAACTCATGTAACCAAGTTGTTGTGTGTGACCCTCTAGGTTCTCAATTCAATTAGCAGTGGCCCTAATTAATTAATTCACTAATTAATTAATCAGTCCACAAATTAAACGACCATAATCTAGCAATAGGTGTTTAACCCCTACCTGAATTAGAATGTTCGGATTCGACAGAACCTTTAAGTCATTGATTCATGTGAGATACAATCCTCCTACTTACTATCTCTCAACCAAGATCTAGGGTAAGGGAATAATCAGAACCCTAATAATCCGGTCTTAAAGCTAAGTGCATTTCATATCCATTTGATCTCAATCCAAGAAACCCTTTTCTTGATGTCTTGATCTACTGCCTTGGCCAAAGACTTCATATGGCATATGAATGACTTACACAATAAGAGATCACCTTGCAAATGCAAGTGTAGGTCCTTTCTTGATTCTCATTCACTTTCATGAATCACTTGTGCAGCCCCATCATAAGCCTTGAATCAGTTGTCTAAGGCGGCACCCTTTAAAGCTTACACCTAAGACTACAGAGTTAACTCATAAAGTGACAAGGAACCTCAAGTCTAAGGATCAATTAATCACATCAATGACTCGTGAGATATTTCCTAATCTGGAAGTTTCCATTTCCTGAAATAGAAACTTCCTTTCCCATTTAGGAATCTTCTCACACGGGGCACCTCAGTGAACTTACTTATTAAAGTAAGCACCCCCATGTATCACGCACGTATCATCTATACACTTTGCACCTCCATGAAACAAGGTGGTCCTTCTTAAGGGCGTGATCCCACAAGCAAGCCTTAGAGGAGTCAGGTTGACACTCCCACTGTCTGTAGGACTCATCGGCTTGGAGTATTTTACTAATCATGACTTATGTGAAATAGGGCTCGTTTCATGAACCATTTCACCTAAATGGTAGAGTCCTAAAGTCATCAGGATTATGGGAGTTCTCATACATGCACAGCTAAAGTAAACGCATACCAAACAAGAGCATATAAAGAAGTGTTGCCTTTATTCGTTATTCTATTCAAAGATTATCTGTGATTACAATAAGGAAAAGCACAAAGCGGATATACAATCGGCTTTCTAGGGCACTATTCCTAACAGTTAATACATTACTTAGTCAAGTGTTTATCATTACCTAGAAGTCCGTACGAGTAGGTCAAGACACTCCACGGAGGCGTGGTCGAGCTGACTTTCCCTGTATTTCATTCTATCCGTAGAAGTCAAATCTTGTATAGCGCGAATATATACCCGCCGAAGGAGTAGTACATATCCACTATACTATAGATGGGTAATGGAGGCCGTGAGAATCCAACTCTTTTCATCTCGCTCCCACTTGAATTTTTTAGAAGGTGTGGATTATCTTTTGATTATCATATAATCACTTTTGGCGTCTTAATGTCGGAACTGATTAATCTTATTAATATGCTCCCACTAGGATTATTAAATCACATTTAAAAATTCCAATAATACTTTAAGGCAATTTAATAACTACTTATTAATTAGGCCGAAAAATATTAGTCCAATTATGCATCACCTCTAATCTCTATTAAACAATATTATTTAATCATATTAAATAAAATATCCATAATTGAAAATAACACAATATCTCATACTATCATGATCATGCCATAAAATAAAACAATTAAGCATGCTTGCATATAATTATCATGCTTAAAACAAATGGCATAAAGTAAACATGCTATAAATAAATCATCACATAATTTAAATCATGTTTACTGATTCGGTATTTTCAAGAAAAGCAATTAAATTATTTCCCAAAGAATTACCATTTCACGTAAATTCCCAGGAAACACTAGAGGGGTCACAACGATCCCACTTAAAAACCAGTCTCCTTTGACAGAATTTGCATGCACAGTAGCAGATTTAAAATTATGCATCGTATTCATCATATCAATGCACGTATATATCTAGAGCACGGCTCTGATACCAGTTGTTGGGTGGTGGGCCCGAAAACAGTGGCGGTATGGGACCACGTTTTAAAATTTTTATTATAATACAAGTATTAAAATATTTCTCAAACATTTTAATACAATAGCGGAAGACTAGCCGGATTTACTCAAGTATATACATGCAATTGATAATAAGTTTTAAATCACTAAGCAGATAAATTTCTAACATGCAATTAACACTTAAGAGCATATAATTTATCATGCTTAAAACAATATAACTGTAAAATATTACCGTACTGCAAATATGGCTATCTAACGGCATTTTTCTAGCACCTTTGCTTTCACAAGCGTTCACATCCCAGGAACCCGATACACGATCACTCCTCGTGAAACTGGCAGAGCTTCCCTGTAATAACCCCAAAGAAACCCTCGGAGTGTGGGCTCCGAAAGTATTTCTCTAAATACTTAGAGAAAATAAAACTTTAAACTAGAAAACCCTTTTCAGGGTTTAATCTCCAGAAATTAGGCGTTTTATATATAAACACTTAATTAAAATTAATTCCAAAATAAATCGGAATTAACTAGGAGAAAAGGGATATGGTTTCAAAGTTAAGAACTAGCCAAAACCTCTCCTAAAATTGTGTGGAAAAAATGAAGGCCAAGACCCCTATTTATAGGGGAAAAACCGAGGGTAAAATGGTAATTTCACATTCCCACTTGTGTGCACAACTTGGATCCAACTTTTGAACATACCACGTTGAAGATCTCATCACCACGAGTCCAACGCCGCCGGCCGGTTACCGATCCGGCACCGTACGCGCCCTCACGTGTGGCCTAAAGGCGGCGCGTGTGTGACACACGCGGCTAGGGTTTGTCCACGTGTCCGGGTCAGTCCTATAGGACCCGGTTGACCCGATCTTACCCATTGACCCTGCCCGGTTGACCGACCAAATCCAGATCAAATCTGAACCGCTTGTTTCGGCTACGTGGCTCAATCTGAGTCGTACGCGTGGCGCGCCACTTGGCGCCCAATCAGTGCCAACTCATGCCTTTTCGCTGACGTGGTATGCCAGTCAGCTGCCACGTCATCATTTTTTTTTTTTTTTGGATGAAAATTTTTATTTTCTCCAAAATAAAATTTCGGGCATTTTCAACTCTTTGGAACTTGATTTATTTTCTTAAAATAAATCTCTTGGCTATTTTCAAACACTTTGAAAATTCATTTCTCTTTCTTCTTTTAATATTTTCTCTTTGGGTTTTCGATTGGGGCTTGCAGGGGGACCTGCAGGACTAATTAATTTTAGCTCCAAACGGGTTAATATATTAGCATCTCATGATAGTAATTAATTACTGTTTAACAATATTTAATTCCACTAAACATTTTTGCACTTTAAAATTAATTAAATTATACAAGAATTTCTCGATCTAGAATAATTTCACATTTTACTCCTCCGTGTAGATATCCATGAAAAATAAATTGAAACTACTATCATTTATTTTTCACCTTCAATCTGAAATTTATTGATTCGCTTTAAGTTCAAATTCTCTGTATGTGAAACACATTCAACATACGATTTTGGTGACACATCACGCGAAGTGCTTTGGCCAAAGTCTTAATTCGAACTTTTGTAAATCTACTTCAGGGATATATTTTACCTTCCAGCAAGGCCACAGATTCCTCGATCAATATAACTTTTTAGCACATTAATTTCATGTAGTCACTGAATATACAAAGTATTTTGGCCACCCGTTACCGAGACCTCACTTCGAGTATATTACAGTGCCTAACACTACATGCCTAAAGCCGAAATATTATCAGGATTAATAGTACAATGCTTCCTGATATTTTATTCATTTTAGACAGCAGTTCTAAAATGAATAATCTCAATGGTCCAGTTCAATGTTTCCAATCCCATTGAAAATCATCAACGTGTTATAATCGGAATCACCATTCCCTATGACGAAAGACTAATCATCTTATATAACTACGTTATAGTCTTGATAAGAACATATTCTTATCGTACCGACTAGAACTTTAATAACACGTGATTTTGATATGATTTTGGTATCCAAAATCTTTTCCTATGAAACACATTTCATATAAGAACACCACCACACCTCATTAATTATCATTATGTGAAATACTCATAATTTGCTGTAAATTCAGTTTAATTAATCCAACAAATTGAATTTTCAGAGCACTTTTTCCAACATATATATATGTTTCTAAATTATTATATGGGAGAATTACATCTGACTACCCTACTACTATTACGGGTAATTACAACATAGTCCATCGGTTTCAGAAAATTATAAAATAGTCCCTGTAATTTAAGTTCCTTTAGTAGTTCCTTCCTTCCGTTAGGGTTCCGTCAATATTTTGAGTCGTGATTCCCAAAATACCCCCAAGGACGGCATTGTTGATTGCACAAATTGAAAGGGTCATTTTGTTAGAATATGTAATAACAGGGATGTTTTTGTAATATGTGTAACATATTTTCATGTAGCCGTTTATAGCCATTGGGGCTTGTCTATATAAAGGGTTTGTGTTATTTTCAACCATTTCAGACCAAAAAATCATGGTAACTTCATGCAATTCAGTTTATACAAGCCATAGTTCATTGAAATATCGACAAGATAGGAGGAAAAGACTTGAAGACTATACTGCTTCTAATTTAGTGTGCGTTGTCGATTGCACAAATTGAAAGGGTCGTTTTGTTAGAATATGTAATAATAGGGATGTTTTTGTAATATGTGTAACATATTTTTATATAGTTGTTGGGGCTTGTCTATATAAAGGGTTTGTGTTATTTTCTACCATTTCAGACCAAAAAATCATGGTAACTTCACGCAATTCAGTTTATACAAGCCATAGTTCATTGAAATATCGAAAAGATAGGAGGAAAAGACTTGAAAACTATACTGCTTCTAATTTAGTGTTGTTAGTGTAGTTACCATGATTTTTAGGTCTGAAATGGTTGAAAATAACACAAGCCCTTTATATAGACAAGCCCCAATGGCTATAAACGGCTACATGAAAACATATTACACATATTACAAAAACATCCCTAGTTATTACATATTCTAACAAAACGATCCTTTCAATTTGTGCAATCAACAATGTAGTCCTTGGGGGTATTTTATTACCAGAAATACTAAAGGGTATTTTCGGAATCACGGCCCAAAACATTGACGGAACCTTAACGAAAGGAAGGTACTATTAACGGAACTTAAATTACAGGGACTATTTTATAATTTTCTAAAATAAATGGACTACGTTGTAATTACTCCTAATAGCAGGGTAGTCAGATGTAATTCTCCCTTATTAAAAAGGAGAAAGTTATTTTCAAAGATCCCAAATACTAAAATAAAAAAATAAAAAGTACTACATTGCGTTTTTAAGTTTGAAAATACATTTTATTTATATGATCATTAAGTTTAGGGGCAGTTTGTAATAACTCCCCATCAGTTTAAAATATTTTTACTTTACTCCCAATAAAATTATACAACATAATAGGATATAAATATTGCATTGGAACGTGTTAGTAATACATTTTGTGAAAAATATACAACATATTTTGAGAGGTATTTTAAGTACTACATTATGTGAAAATTATATGATATTTTGTTAAAATGGAGAGTTAAGTAAAAATATGATATCCAATTGGGAATTTATCCCACATTACCCATAAGTTGTAGTTTTCTATAACAAATTGAAAATAATGATTCTGTGCATAGCACAAGATATATATGTTGGTTATGAATTATTTAAAGGTAATCCTCTATATCACCCTTCATATATATTTTTCAATTGCTTTATAATTGAATTGCACCAGATTTAATTATCAAAGATACTTGTCAATAAGGTTGGCCAATTGGTTTGAGGGTTTTTTTATTTTTTTCTCCTCGAAGGCAATGATTCGGGTTTGAATTCCTCTGGCCACTTGGGATATGTGTATTTAATTAAAAAAAAATTATCCATGGTACTTTCATAATTAAACATAATTCTTTCAGTAATATAAGAGAGCGTTTGATATGTGAGATTAATTTTTGTGACTTAATTTGAGTTAATTTACATTGGGCTCAGAGATTAATTTTTGTAACTTAATTTGAGTTAAGTTACATTGGGCTCAGAGATTCATGAACTTGGCCCGAAATTTGCCAGAAATCTACAATCAGTAATAACTAACAAATATTAAAACCGATAAAATAGACTAATCTTACCTATCTAACACTTTCTTACATTTTTTTTCCCTTATGAATTGGTGAATGTTAGAAATTGGAAAAGGTAAAATTTAAATTTTAGATTTTCTTTAAATTATTGTTTGGAAAATATTAATGTTGGGCTCTTTTTATTTAAATGGGAAGTTTATTGTAATTAAAATTAATATTTGGGTGTCACAATCATGATTCATGACAAGATCAAGCATTAATGATTAATATAAGGAATTTTCAATTAATAATAAACAATTTTTTTTTGGTAGACGATTAATAATATGTGAAATTTATATCTGATCGCATAGTATTTAAATCTAATTACAATACAATTTATCAGAATCAAAAAATTGCAGTTTAATCCCTATTAGTCTTATTGGGTTTGAGATCCTTAGCGAAATTTGTAAAAGTACACTTATATCCCTGATAGGTTGTATGAATGTTTTATTGAATGGGAAATTTACATTTAATTATTAGGCCTAATTACGATGCAATCCAGATTTATCAGGAAATTACAACATAGTCCTTCTAATTTATGTTTCGTTAATAGTTCCTTCCATTCCATTAAGATTCCATCATGATTTTGCCACATGATTCCAAAAATATCTTTAATTATTTTTACAATTTTTGAAATTGAAAAGAGTCATTTTGTTGGAGTGGATGTTTTTGTAATATTTTTCAAATATTTCATATAAGGGTAATTTTGTAATTTTAAAATTCTAAAAATACATTTGGGTATTTTTGGAATTACAGGGCAAAATCATGATGGAAACCTACTGGAATGGAGGAACTACTAACGGAACATAAATTAGAGGGACTATATTATAATTTCTTGATAAAGATGGGTTATGTTGCAATTAGACCTAACAGTAGGGTAATCAGATGTAAATTTCTGTTGTATATATAATCAAAATTATAAAATCATCCCTAAAGTTTAAAAATATAAACAAAACGACCGCTATAAATTATGAAGTTAACAACATAGTTCGTCGAGTCACAAATTAATTAAAAGAATTAGGAATATTCTTGGAATGACATAACGAAACCCTAACAGATATCAAAAAATAAAAAAGATTCTCAAACTTTAGGGACTAAAATATAATTTTTTAATATAGATGGGTTACATTGTAATTAGGTTCTTAAATAAATCAAATGTAAATCTCCCTGATAATAATACAAACGTTGAAGCACAGAGAAACGTTAAGAAAAACGACTCCTTAATAGTAATACAAGCGTTAAGAAAAATGATTCCTTATAGTACAAACGTTGAAGCGCAGAGTTCAAGCTTCATCTTAATCAGTTGTGCGTACTCCATAAAAAACTGGTAAATGCAAGATTCTTGAAGAAAGAATGTCCTTGGAAAATTAATTATACATGTCAATATATCTGCACGAAATGATTAAACACCATAATTTAGCCGTATGGTGAGATACTTGGGAGATTTGGGGCCTTATATTGTCAAGATTATTCATAATTACTATTGTTTCACATAATTCTTTAAACCTACGTGTCACGTAAATCCGACATCATAATTCCAATCCGAACCCAATTTGACTGACTTAATATCAATCTCATAAGAGTATTTTACATTTGTTAAGATTTAAGAATGATCAATTTCATGGAAAATAACATACACTTATCATATAATTGATCGATTTCGATAAAAACACACCGTTATTACGAAAGATTTGAGGAAATGGTAGTTTAAATATTCCAGAGGGAGTGCTCCTGTAATTAACCCCAGGAAAAATAGCATGACCCTTTACAGTACTAGTAATGTTCCCTGATCCACGGAAATGAATACTGGGATGCGGATATGATGACCCTGTTTTTCGGTTTTTTTTTTTTTTTTAATTTACCAAGTAATAGGTATCCGACTTATTTAACACCAGTGTTCGTTATAATACGACACGACACGGTACGACAAAGTTTTATATTCGGAAGTGTTCGTTCACAGAGGCAAAATCATGCAAAACGATATCAGTCACCTGTCAATAATGTTAGACAAATATAACCAAGATAAGTATACTAACATGCTAACGGGCAATGCCATGGGGAACTTAACATCATTTCCAGGTTTCAAGATGATCTAAGTACATTGTTATCACTAAAATGGTCCTGAAAATGTACAGAAAGAAAGAGGATATGTCACCTCATGCTTTTAAAGGTGAGTCGTGAGTAGATTCAAGAACATGGGGACAATCCCGTTTCGGCACCCCTCTCGTCCAAAGATCCTTTAGATCTCCTCTTTTCCATCCCAGTGCCAGCATAGTCCCTGCGTCATCGTTGCAACAATCTTTACAGGATAACTAATTATCAATTAACAACCATACCATTTTTAAAATGTTGCACGAAAATGTACCGAGCAAGAAAGGGACGACGTAAAGCAGTGCGGGTTGACCATGACAGTCCATCAAGTTCAAAACTGTGAAAGTCGCAAAAAGACCTGGCAACCCGTGTAGGAGAGTGAGCATCGGAGGAGGGCTTTATTTTATAGGGCGAGTTACATTTACTTCCGCTGAGGTTAGATGAATTTACAAATTAATCCATCTGAATCGAGAAGTTATAGTATAGAACGTACAGTCATCTAGTTTTCCAATAAAAGCGTAAAACTTACAAATATACTTCGCTTACGAATTCAACAGGGGTACTTTCAGGGTAGTGCTGTAAGTTTTACGTATTTGTTGTCGAACTTAAAAACTATACAATAGTTTCTCAAACTAAAGGGATTAGTTTGTAAATCTATGCAACAAACCGTTGGGATAGTAAATGTAGTTTTTCCTATATTATGATACGTCTACAAGCAAGAAGAGTTGTTTTAGTTACTTTACCTAATCCATAAGCAAACATGGCCCACACAAAGTATCCAGCTCGTAGGCTCTTCTTTGCCAACCAATCATACCTAAAAAACCGGTTATTACTCGAATTAAAATTTAAGCGACATTTTAAATAAACAAGACAAAGGCCAAGTATCAAGTCAAACCTAAGTGAAAATGCCACAACTAGTCCAGGCAAAAGGATGTCGCCGAAGCCTATGATGCTATAACCGCCCCATGGATCAAGCATCCGTGGGATCTTTAGAAGCATCGGGATACCATCCTCATCACTTCCATCACCACGAGCTACCTACAAAAACACGAGTAAGAAGTCAAAGTCAAAGTCATTCTTGTAGTTGAAATGATTCACATCGAGATAGCTATCATAGTTTGGTAAGTACTCACCACAATCATCACACTTTCTTTAAAGATCTTCTTCGAAATAAACACCCAAAAGAGGTCGTACAAGAAAGCACCACTTAGAAGAACTGTACCCACCTGAGAGAGGAAACCATCAAACTTTTTAGTAATACAGCCTTCACACTCAATTTTAGCAAGTTCAAGCTATTACCTTGAGATTAGGAATTCTCAGTATCTGAAGAGAAGTAATTATCAGCGAAATTCCCTGAATCAAGGAGAAATGAGTTCACGCCTTATTGGTTGGCAATACTGACAAAACTGCAATAACCGTAAAATATAACTTACAAGAATATCTTGACCAATCCATGCAAAAGGGGCATCTCTGTGGAGAGCCCAAACCACAACAAAAGCTATGGAGAATGGAGCAACAGCCAAAGAAATAATTGAGACAGGCCCCCACCTGGGCACTTTGTTATACGATCCTCCAGCCTTCTTGAACGACCTGAGAATTTTAGCATCGAGAGTATGATTCTTGGTTTTTTCTAGTCAATTCATAACTACTACAGTAAACATTAATTCTCACACATGATGCTTTACATCATCTTTTAATTAGTCATATGAACAACAATGTAGTTATGGATTCACGTCAGCTCCAAAGTCTATCTAATATATCCGACCATAAATTGCTTAACTGCTAAATTAGGGAAGTTCCTGTATAGGAGTAGTTTACCAAGACAGTAAGGCAACTAAGCAAGTTTGCAAAGCCTGCATCCAAAAAGAAAGAAAAGAAAAGACCCACAAATATAAGGAAATATTTAAAAAATTGGAAGTGTCTATATATAGGCAGTGGGAAATATAAAGAATATACACCTCTGCACCACCAATGCAGATGAGGACCACCAATACATCAACCAGCCAATATGACATGAGTTTGTATATAAGAATCAAGAAGCATGAAGCAACAAAAACAAACAGCACAGCAGAAGTCATGTTGATATCCAGCACACTGCTTCCGTATTTGTTTTGATTGTTTATAAGGTCCTCTGTAGCATCCTGAAAGAAAAGAAATAACTCAGACGCTCTTCCAAAATGGGCTAAAGCAAGTGATTTTCAAGATAGGGAAGAAGACTAAGAGCATAGTAGACCTTTAGCTCATCTAGCTCCATGGCTTCTTCTCTTGCAATAGATGCAGACCAATAAGAGGCACCAAAGGCTATACCTACTGCCATTAACCACATAAATACTTCGGACAAATCAACTAATGGTCTCCTTGGAGAGTATAGCTGCACAGATACTGCCAAGTGGTGGAGTTTTCAGTATACAGCAGAAAAGTAGCTAGAGGAAAGATTTTTTGGGGGATAATTACATTGACACACCCTGAGATTACGCCTAATTACACAAACATTCCATGAAGTTTGAGAAATTACAAAAAGTACCATACAAAGAATTGACATTACATCTGGACTGTTAAATTTTGATGATATTATCTCTAATATTTTATGAATACCCTATCTTTCCATTGGCACTTACCGATCAATATTTAATTAAAATTTCTTACTCTTATTGCATGCATTAGACCAAACCTCAGGGTATGCCAGGAGAGTTTTGTAATTTTTCACACGTTTGGGGAAGTTTTTTGTAATTAAGCCAAACCTTAGAGTATGTCAAGTCTTATCCCAAGATTTTTCGCAATAGAAGTTTAACCATGCAGGGGCAAAGCAAGATCTTCACCTGATGAACCATTCAATAACATTTTCTCTATTGTAGCACCAGCATCTTGTGGAAGCATGATAACAGGAATTTTTATGTCTAGTTTGGTCTCATCAGCCTCGCAAACCATCTTGTAAAGTTCTGCAGAGTTGAAGAATGATTCGCATGATATATAACAGAGGCGTCGGGAGAAAAGAAGAACAAACAAAAGACAATAAGAGCAAATTTGAGAAACTTAGAACCACTCAATATATAGAACCAGAAACCTACTACATAGTTTGAAATGTAGTCATATTGAAGCATGATCAAGACAAAACCTTTTTGGTTATTTATAATGAGAAGGGCCGAAGCACCAGCAGTTTCGGCAATATATGCCTTGGTTGTGAATCTGCAATTGCCTCGGTCCACCATTACAACATCTCCCGGAAACTAAAGCAAGTTAAATAATAACAGTTAGCATGTGGGACATGACATGACATAAAAAAATTTTAAAAAGTGAAAAATAATCCTCAAGCATGAAGAAAGAGAGACCTTTTTCCTAGGAGGACTGCAGCAGTCCCGAGGATCCGAAAGAGTGACGTGAGTTCGGTTTGCAGTTTTCTCCTTTGAGTCTATGGTTGCGCCAAATCTAGCACCTACACCAACAAATTCTTCGCCTTCTACGCCATTAATCCAAGTCTGGACTTTTACCTAACAGAGAGAAGGACAATGCTATTTGAAAATAAAATAGAATAAACACATTTCAATACTGATTAAACAAGATATTGATGGACAAGATCCCATTGAGAGACTCCCCTTCTCCCTCCCAAAACCCTGGCTCCATTCCTAATCCCATTGATGAATTTTGAAACGTAAGAGTCACAAACGACATGCAGCTTCAATGTCTGCGAGTACATAACAGACACAGATATAACCATAAATTATATCAATAAAAGACACTAATCAATTGCAAATTGCAATACATCATTTTCAATAGCATAAACTATACATCACCCAATATTAGCTCAAATACGACCTGAATAACATGCAAGCGACATTTACACATAAGCAAAGTTCAAAGATACGCATCAAAGACAATAACAGAATCATCAAGATTGAATCTTTAGCAAAGAAACATTTAAAATAACCACCACCCACAACAGAAAGCCCACAAAATACTAAATGGGTCGTCGAGAATTGAATAATATTGGCAAAAAAAATCATATACCAGTATAAAATCGTTGGCGCAGCCGGGCTTTTGAGGAGCCACATCATCATGATGAACTATGTCACCGGCTGTCACTCTAGCTGGAATGCCGGAGATCACCAACAAAGCTATGCAAATTGAACTCCAAAATCTCTGAAAATCCATGGTGAAGCTTGAGAACATAATGATCACTTAATCTTTCTGATTTCACAGCATTACCAACTTGATGAAATTAGAGAGAAAATGTGTGCTTTCTTGTAGACTGTCGAGGGAATCAATAAGAAATGAGTGGGGTGGTTATTATTATTTTTATTTTATTTTTTAATTAAATTTACTTTTAATTCCTAAATTTGCTCTAATTATTGAAATCAGTTGAAGAAAAGATCAAAGGTGGGTTTTACCGAGTTTGGACTCAGCATGACACTCGGGGACGTTCGCAATTTTTATTGCGTGTAAAATACAATTTAAATCTTTTTCGTAAAATTTAAGTAGATTTCCTAACTGAATTTACTGTACATTTTCACAAAAAAGAAATACTTCGCCTCGTATTATGAGTTTGGTTATCAAAAAATTCCCTTTAATATAAATGATTTTAATACTTTCTGTTAAGAGTAGACACAGCGAGATTTTTTATTTTTTTTTTTAATTTACATATTGATAAGATAATTTAATATTTTGATTGATATTAATTATTAAAAATAATAAAACAACTCAATTTTCTGTTCTCAGATTTGTCAAAACTTAATGTGTAATTATCATTTTGCCGTTAAATTTTACTCCTTTTATTTCTTATTGTATCTAACTGCAATTTTCTATCAGCTAATTGCACGTCTCCGATTTTCAAAAAATTAGCCATATATTAAACACGTTTAATACATCAAAGTGTTAGTCTATGATCTTCTATTACATTTTCAAAAATCTATGATCGTCTATTACAATTTCTAGCCAAGACAATTTGTAATCCCACAAACAAAGGACAAGCAGATCTGCTTAAAAAGTCAAAAAACAACAGAGTGAGAACTGGTTTCTGAAACGAAGAATTGGCATGTCTTGAAACTTGAAAGGTATCTCAAAATCTGAAGAGACAACAGACTGCATAAGCCCTTCAGCAGAGCTTTTGTCCTGCCTTTTGACAGCCCCCCAGCTTTTGTTCTTGTCTTGCCGTTCATCACGGTAAGAATCATGCATGCTTCACTGTAGATCTATTTTCGGGTAAGCAAGCAACACCTGGACACGATAACAAGGAGGCTACAATGATTGGTCAAAGTTTAAGATAACACGTCAAGAAATGAGATTATTCGTCTTGAGTTATACATGCCTATCACATTGCAGAATGAGATCTGAAAGACCAATCAATATTTAGCAAACAGATATGCAATCAAGCAAGGCCGTTTACTAGAAAGGGAAATGAGAAATCACTAAATTCAGTTAAAGCGAATAAAATAGCAACAAACTATAACTGGTATAGATTATTACACAAAGTTGGGGTTGTCCAGTCTTGGCCAGATTCAATTACCTGTGCAGTTTCCCTTTTCATCTTTTCAGCTGCATGACTGCGCCTGTTTCTTGCTCTTCAATAGTTTCAAGCTCGAGCAACCCAGCCTCTGGGAGTCTTGCTGTAACAAGTTCAACATCTCTTATTACTTATTAGTTTACTTGAATTAAACAAGATCACAAAACACCACAAAGCTGGCAGCAAACGACATCATAGTTGATGAAATCACCTCGTGAACTAAACCATAGTTTCAATTCTGTAGAAACTTTAATTTCTTCATCTTTTTTAAAACAACAATCAATATAATCTCTAAACTCAAAGCTATTTAACGATAATAATTGTAATTCATTGCCTACTTTTCTCCTTGCTCCTCACTACATGTAATATAGATACATCTCTAGGCTTGTGTGGGATTGCATGAGCTCTAACCATAGCAAAAACCCTAAACCCTGTATTGAACATCTCTCTGGACAACAAAATTTTGATGAGAATTATAAGGTCATGCTTCTGTCTCGACATACCTTGACAAAATTAAGGAATAGTGCAAGACCACAGATTTATGTGCTGCTTTCTTCTGCGCCACTAGTCTCCCGTGAAGTGAGAAACACGGTCGATCCATGTGTTGCAAGCTCGCGCACAACCTCAAACCAATTCCCCTATTTCCACCAGTCACCACTGCGATAGTGTGGGAGCTCCACCATCTGATAAAGTACTCATTAAAATCTTGATCAAATAGAAGCTCATATATTACTGAATATTGGATTATACGACTGAAATTTTTTATTTTTATTTTTAATCACAATAACTTCTGTCTCTTAAAAAAAAAAAAAAAGAATCACAATAACTTCTGAAGGGATCATCTCAAAAAACTTGAAACAAACAGTGGAATTTCCTTTGCTTACTTTTATACAACATGAGTTCCAATTTTGGAGAATAGTAGCGCAACTTCAAGATCAGCATTCATATCACATAAACTCATTATGCTAGGTTGAAGTTGGGGCAATTTCGTTAAACAGCATAGCGTCATGAACTAAAAGTGACTGTCTATACCGTGAAATTGTTATTGCTGCAAATAAATTCTGGAATTTGTTGATATTTATTTTGAGTATAATCTCAGCTAAGACGTTTACATATTAGCTAGACTAGCTTTCACATATTAGTTACACGCGTACACATTAGTTAGACAGCTAACCCTCTGAAGTACAGTTATAAGTGTGAACCTTCCCACACAATAGTATAGCCACTTGCACACGTAACGTGTATATATATATACATGAAGTTGTACTTCTTAATTCATAACTGAAATATACAATTTGAGATATAAGTGGCAAAGGAAAAATTGAGTGATACCGTTAAAACTAATCGATCTAGATGTAACATAAATTCTTTGGTAGGGAAGTTTTTGTAATTTCCCAAACCTAAGGGGAAGTTTGTGTAATTAGGCCATACCTCCTGGTACATCAATGCAATTATATTACGACATTTTGAGAGAAAAATAACTAAAACTTAAAATTTTACCTCAGCCACCATTTCAATTTCTTGAAGGCCCTGACAATCACCACCAGCTAAAACGTGCCTAGGTTCAATGAAGCACCTTGACTGATAGATGAGCAACCTGAGCCCTGAACAGAGTGGTCAAAAAACTTCAATTTTTCAAAGAATTTGAGAATGCTAATGAATATAATCATATAATTAATATAACATATAGGTAATAGCAGCACCGTAATAAACCATATTGCAATGATAAATGAGCACCTTGATGCAGTCAAAGGTTCCATGTCATCAGCACTCAGATAAAACTTACCACCCGCAAACAAGAAACCGGTCTTTTGTTCTATAATCATCCAGCCACATCAAGGGAAATTTTACTACTCCCAGTAAATTTCTTGACTCCTCTTTCCGTCATCTTCTTCCTCACAAAATTAACCCCTTCCCAGTTGCCAGAGGCAGCATGCATATTAGAAAGCAGAACATATGGAGAAGAATTTTGTGGTTCCAACTCGATAAGCTTTTCAGCTGCATATTGGCCCCTTGCATCATCCCCATGCAATCTGCATGCACTAAGATATGTGGACCATATCATAGAATCAGGTTCAAAATCCATGTTTTCAATAAACTTCTCTGCTTCACCAAGAAAACCCCAACGCCCAAAAAGATCGATCATGCAGGCACAATGATCTACTCTAGGTTGAATCCCACAATGACCAATCATGTCGTCATATATTTCTCGACCTTTGGATACCATTCCTGCATGGCTGCATGCAGTTAGAACACCAAGAAAAGTAACCTCGTCCGGTTTTATATTGGCCATCTTCATTTCATCAAAGATGTTTAGAGCACTTTCTGCACAACCATTTTTCGCGTATCCAACAATCATTGAGTTCCATGAAATAACATCTTTCTTGCCTATCATTTCCCTAAATACTTGGTATGAACTGTCCATATCCCCACATTTAGCATACATATCAACAAGAGCACTTCCTGTCAACTCATCTTTATCATAACAGATATGAAAGATTAAAGAGTGGATTTTTTTACCATCCTCTAAAGAAGCTAAAACCGAGCATGCTCTAAGAATACTAGCAAATGTTGCTTGATCTGGCATGATGTTATGACTACGCATTTCTTGGTACCAGAGTATTGCCTCATCATCATTGTTATTTTGGGTGCTTCCTGATATCAAGACAGTCCACATTATTGTGGTTTTTGGATGTGGGAGCTCGGAGAAAAGAGTGACTGCATCGGTGTTTCTTTGAGTAGTCATATACATTCCCAAGAGAGAGACCACTAAAAATTCATCACAATATGGACTACCAAATTTCAAGATAAAACAGTGAATCTGCCTTCCAAAAAACAAATCATTATTATCAGAGCACGCCTCCAGAAGTGTAGCAAAAGTGACTTCTGAAGGTTGGAGCCCATCATTAAGCATGCACTTAAATACGTTTGCTGCCTCACGTATGTTGAATTGAGCTTGACCGGAAATCAGGGAGTTTATGCAAACCACACTTCTTTCGGGCATGGATGAGAAAACTATAGTAGCAGCCTCAACTACTCCACACTTGCAATACATGTCAATTAACGAGCTTCCAGCATAAAGGCCTTTCTCTAGACCACATTTGATGAGAAAACAATGCACTTGCCTCCCCTTGCAAAGATCCTGCAAATTTGCTATAGCACTGAGTATGCTAGCTAAAGATACTTCATCCGGTCCAATCCCTTCTGAAATCATCCTCCTGAACAAAGAAAAAGCTTCCTCTTCCTCTTCCTCCTGCACATAACCAACAACAATTGCATTCCAAGAAACATTATCTCGACTTCTCATTAGCTCAAATAGTCTCCTTGCATTGACTAGAGCTCCACATTTGGCATACATATCCACCAACGCATTTTGCACATATAAGTTTACACCAAAGTCATTCTTAATTATAACTGAATGTAACTGGCGGCCCATATCCATATTTACTAAACAAGCACAAGCACTCAACACGCTAGTATATGAATATTCATTGGGTTCCAATCCAGAAATCTTCATATCCACAAATAAATTTAATACCTCACGAGCATGCCCATTCTGAGCATAACCTCCAAGCAATGAATTCCATAACACTACATTTTTTTCTTCTAATCCATCAAAGACGGCCTTTGCTGTCCCTATTTTTTGACATTTGGCATACATGTTAAGTAAAGAACTCCCTGCATATACATTGGAGTCAAGCCCCTGTTTCACAGCCAAAGAATGGACCTGCATCCCATATTCATAGTTAGCTACGGCTGCAATTGTACTCAATACACTTCCAAGTGTAGAACGTGATGGTCGTACTCCAGCTTTCATCATATTCTTGAAAAATTCAATAGCCTCTTCCTCCTTGCCACCTTTTGTATGACCTGAAATCATTATATTCCACGCCACAACATTTGGGTTAGGAATTTGGGCAAACAGATGACACGCATCCTTGAGCCTTCCTTGTGACACACAAGCGTTTAACACTGTCACAAAAACTACCTGGTCTGGCATGTGGCCTACATTTTGCATTTCATCAAACACCTCCAGTGCCTCGGTAGTTAAACCAACTTGAGCAAGCCCTGAAATCATTGCCGTCCAAGAAACCGTATCTGGGTCCACAGCATCATCAAATATCCTCTTAGCAAGGACCAGATGACCACATTTTGCATACATATCAATTAGTGCACCCTCACAATACGCATCAGCTTCAAACCCCATTTTCATAATAGCACAGTGTGCTTGTTTTCCGAGAACCACGTCCAACAATTTAGCGCAAGCTGACAACACAATTGCAAAAGTAAACTGATTCCCAACCACCCCACAACTCCACATGGAGCTAAAATCCTCCAAAACATTTTGAATCAACCCTTTTCGGGAGTTCATAACCATAATCGAGTTCCACGCCAACTCATCCCTTCTCTGGAGGAGGAAAAATACCTTTTCTGCATAATTCGAATGGCCACATTTGGCATATAAATCCAAGATGGAATTCCCCAGGCTCCCACCTGATGAAATACCCAGTTTCAAGCTCTGGGCGTGGATTGTTTTCGCCATTTTCAAGGAAATCCTTAGTCTCTCCGGCGTATGGTTGAGCAGGTGGCGAGACTGAATTTTCTTGCATTCTTGCAAGCATATCTGATATAAATGGTTGTAAATATTAAGTTTTTGGGCCTGTAATATATGGATTTGAGGATCGTTTACAAGGTTGATTGTTGAAAATTTGAGTTCCTGATTCAGGTAGGAAGAATTTGGCCTGAGTCGCAGAATATTGACATTAACTCTTGGTAACATTGATGCAGGAAGTGAATAAAATTGTGCCGCTTCGGATCATCTACTTCAAATATATGCTTCATCTTATTGCAAATAGACTGATAACATTCATCTTCTGCATACACAAGGCAAGATCAAATTAGTTGGAATTTTGGAATATAACAAATTTGAGATACTTTTTAAATATTTATTTTTATGAAGAAAAATTGTACTTACAAAGGGGTGGCAAATGGATCATGGGTGGTTTGGGTTGGGTCGGGTCGGGTCGGGTCGGGTCATGCTGATTAGGTCCAACTGTTTATGGGTCCAAGATGGGTTGGGCTCCTAATGGGTATATACAGGTCACTAATGGGTTTAACAAAGGGTTCCTGAGGCCACAAATTCATGTATTATGCACAACACAAATTTACACACACTAACACCACAGTAAGTTTTCGTAATTGGCAAATATTAAGAACATGAATGTCCTCAGAAATGATGTTGTGCAAGAAAAAATTTTCAATTCAGACATACAATGTCCCAGGGGAGAAGCAACAACATAAGTCTAACCAGTCTTGCTTGATTATCACCAATAAAGATAAGGTTGAACCTAAACAGTAATAGCAGACCTAAAGTTGAATAATTCTATACCACCCCACTTATATTTTCTATTTTGTTTGATTATTCCTTCCCCTTTCCACATTGTTCTATGCTCATTATAGCTAATATACAGAAAATGGATACAAGAAGATACAAACTTTGTCAAGACAAGTCAGTCAAGAATATGAAACACAAGAATGAAATTCAGCTTGAGACCTGATTACTACATCATATATAAGAAGGTTTACCATATCAAAGATTCACCAAGAAAACAAATTTCAGACTATTTATAACTAGAATAAAAACAAAAAAGATACCTTTAGCCTTCTTCAGTGGTTAGCAGATTCATCTCCAAAGGTGTTGATTCTGAAGCTCTAAGTAAAACAAGCAGAGAAACACAAAGCTTCAAGCTAATTATCAAGATTTCAAATCCTCAAATAGCAGATTTCTTCTTCTGAAGATGACAAGTAAATTCGTCGGCAAAGTTAAAATGTGAAGGATTTCCGACGGTAAGATATGAAACAGTGGACTAATGGTTGAAATTGGAAGATAGTGAAGGAGACGATTTATCATTTTCAGAGAGAAAATTTGTCAATCTAAACCCAGAAATCAAACAATTGAAAAGGAGAAGAGAAGCTCACCCAGTGAGTTGAAGATTTTTCCAAACAATTGCGGCTGGAGGCCGGCGGTTGGAGGTGGCGAAGTCTGCAGGAGGGTTTCGGTGGTGGGGCAGCCCCGGAGGTGAGGTGGGTGGCGGCGGCAACGGCGGAAGGTGGTGGCGGCTGTGAGGGAGTAGTGAGGACTGAAGTATTTTCTCTTCAAAGTAAAAACTTCAAACCGCAATAAATATTTTTAGGTTATTTCAATTTTTTTTCGGATATTAAATATTTAATTTATGAATATAAGTGCAATTCAAAAAAATAAAAAGAATATATGTGTAATTTTCGACAGTTGGCTTCGCAAACTCCGGTGCAAGGCGGAGTACTGATTCTTCTTCTTCTTCTTCTTCTTCTCTCCAAAAGGGAGAAACTTGCAAGATTTTATTTTACTGATTTACTCTACTCTTGTATTGGATTTTGGTATTTTAAAATGCTAAAATTTTGTAGTAGAACGAAATTTTATTCAAACCCCAAAAAATAATAATGATGAGTAATTTCAAGGCCCATTAGAGATTCATAAGGAGAAGAATCCACTCTGGTTTTTTAGCCCAAATTCTCAGTTTAAGGCCCACTATGCCATATATGTGTGATAAAACTGTTGATGGGTTGATTTTGATTCGATTCCGATTCGAATTTTAGTATATCCATACGATAGAAATGTTTGATTTCGTTATCCAAAATAAATGGATCAAATATTAAATTAAAAAATTCAATCCGTTAAATATTCAAATCCGATTTATATATAATATTTCATTAAATAAATTATTTACTAGTAAAGAACATTAAGTAAAATGATTAAAATTGTTAAAAATTTATCACTACTCACTCAAACTCAACTGCAATCATAGCCTCACATCAATCCAACTGATTTTATAATGAGAGTATTACACTTGTTATTTAATTTATTATTTTCCTTAAAATTTACACAGATCCAATCGAAGAGTTTTTTTTATATCAAGAAATCTATATAAATCGCATGACAAATACAAAATAGTGAAAATACAATTATTGTTTTGGTTGAATCAAATCCGAAGGTAAAGTAAATAACCTTAGGAAAACAATGAAGCTTTAATTTGGTATTTGTACGAAGGGTTAGAGAATTTATATTTATTAATTATGATGTGATTAGTCTCTAAAAATGTGATTATTATTTATATATATTTGTTTTTGATAGTGAATATGTAGGTCTGAAAGTGTGGTGACCCGTGACGGGAGGCGACAAAATTAGTACGAAATTGGGGTCACCGACGTGTCCATCGAGCCGAATCTTGTAGACTTCTATAGTTCTATTTCAAAGAATGGACAAAATTAAATACTGACATATAACTTTTTTTTATTTTTACCATATATCCAATTTTAAAAGGAAACAAAGTATAACGGTATAAGTACCGACATACCACTTTTATTAGATTAAAAAAATAGTATACATTGCAATTTGCAAACGTATCATTTACGTGTTTTTAAGTATTTGTTTGCCCAAGTAGTTATAGGATAAATGACTTTAAATCCGAATTTTTCTTGTATATTTGAGTATGCGTGTTTAAAACAAAAGTATTTTTATATGTTCAAGAAACCTAATTTATATTTGATTCAACAATTCTTTTTCAATAAAATTCCAAACTAAACGAGTTACTGCTCCTCTGATCCCCACAGTGCAATATAATGAAAAAGACAAATATTTTATATTTTTCATCTAAAAGATATAGAGTTTAAGTCTTATCTCTCTCTATATATAGTTGAAGCAAAAATTTTAACCTCAATCAAATTCGATCAAATCGATATAATGAGGGTACGACTATTTTACATTAATTGATGAAGTTTTAAAAAAGAATGATCAGTTACATAATAAATATTACAAAATTGTCATGTGATTATATATCTACGATTCATTAATCGAGTTGGATTTAAATTAGAATAATAATAATAATTTGAGGTCCAAGCCTACCATAAGCATCAACTCAAACTTTTTGTATGTGGAAGTATTGAAACGCTAATCCAGTTGGCACGGAAAACATGCATATTGCACCCCATCCTTCATCCTTGGCGTCTCATGAATATGAGACGTTGAAAGTAAATTTCCAGAAAATTCTTAATATAATATATGGTCCACTTTGTTTGCAGATGATTCGAACATTTACGATGTCGTAAGTTGTAACAGTAGAGTACATTTTATGGATGATAGTGAAAAATCATGGAACCTTGTCATTGCATTTGCATGTGAGCCACCTCCAAACTAATACAACCAAAATTGGAATATAGTTTTCCACTACTCTTTTCTTCTGAATTCCATGTCATGTAAATGAAGTAGGGTTTAGTTTCTTTTATTAATTGCTTTTTATTGAGAGGTTAATGTTCCTTTTCTTCGAATGGTAGTTGTTCAATTATAATGTACATTTGTTGTATATCATAAAATGTGTGATTTAATCAAGAGTGATTTGATATGAATATTGGGAAAATGCAACTCTTTGGGTCTAAGACGAATTTGTCTTTGCACGATGATGTTAACATTCTTTTCCAAGTATGACAATTATTTCTCGTAATAGTAGTATTATAAATTATGAAAATAATAGATTTACTATATTTACGACTCTTAATATATATGTATATAATAATTTTAATGTGTTGATTATGGTGGGATGATGACCTGCTTGTAATATAATATAAATATCATAATATTATAATTCTGTTAATTTTTTTCCATAGGACACATATTTTTACCAAGTGACGCGTACGTTTTCACTCCATTAAATATTTTTTTTCATGAAGATTTCCAACAACATTTCAATTTTTTTTTCATATATTCTTAATTTTAACATGCCAATTATTAATTGTCAAACATCATGGAAGTTAGTGGTGTTTAATGCTTTGGGTTGTCATCAATATATTATCTTTAAAAGAGGTTGCTTTTATTATTGGAATTGCTCTTTGTGTGGGAAAATCTGGTTTAATTTTTACCTAGGGAAAGAACATGGCTGGCTTTTCTTTTTAATTCATATACTTATTTATTTATTGCTTTTTGTCGATAAATAGATTAATGCAATTCTGGCTTGGTTTGATAGATAGACGTTTTGGCTTCTTTGATGGCCGTTTCAGACAAGAATTTTGCCCAGTAGTGAACCTCGAGTGATCATGCACTGGTGACAAAAACAAGAAAAATTAATTGATTCGTCACTTAAATTAAAATTTTATTTAATTATTTTTGACCGAAATTGAAGATCCAAAAGGCATCCAAAGGATTACGTTAATTAGAAAATTTTTGAAGAAAATTTTAAATCTCCATTAAAAGTATACAATTTTTTCTTATTTTATGTACATCAGGTAATTAATTAATTATATTTTGCTTATATCTTTCCATAAAAAAGCCCCATTGATTTCCTTCGAGATCATAAAAGCTTAAATTTATAATATACGGACACGACATACAAATTATTTCACGAGAACAATATTATACACGAGTTTATCATACGACATATCACGATAAAATAATATTAATAAAAGTATCCATGCGTTTAGACGTCAAAATTTATGGCGAAAAATAAGGTGGTAATGCAATAACCAAAAAGGGGCGGCAGAATGAAGCTGTATATATTAAATGCAAGCAGGTTTTGGGAAGATGAAGATGCCTGCGGTCCCCGCAGAAGCATATGAATTAGAGACGTTGACGGCGTCGGCCTATACACAAAATAACACCACTTTAAAAAAAATTTAATTCAGGCATCTTCCTCATCATATCCACACATTTACACCATATATTATCTTTAAAACCAACATTAATAATACTCTTATAAATCCTTGCACTCAAATTTCACCATAAAACGTTTGGCGAAGGATAAACCAGGATAAGAATGAATCACACCAAATTATGATTAACTCGGACTCTTATTCTATAAATATAACCATCGAGATATAATAGGTGAAATTGCATTTATGGAGTTTTTTGACTTTTCTAGTTTAAGTTTGGTATATAAATGATTTATATTTTATTTTTAGTGTAAAACGTTTTTTCCACAAACGTCTTTATCATATTTTTTCATTTTTTGTATATTTTATAAATATGACCCAAAGTTTCTAAATATTTTCAATTTGGTCCTTTAATTTTCCTTTCTTGTATTTTTCCAACAAACTTGTTATTTATATTATTTATTATTTTTTCTTGTTCTTTTATACCTTGTATAATTGTATCTTTATTTATTACAATTTTATTTAATGTTCGTTCATAATTTTTCTTATAAATATTTTCTTTATGTAGGGCTGTTTCTAAATTGTTTCCCATATGTTTAATATTTTTAGTGCTCATAAATTTTTATTTTTTATTATGCTGTCGTCAGACTATTTATTATTTTTATTCTTTCTTCATACCATTTTATAGCTTCTTTATTTTTCTCTAATAAATGTTTATTTTCTATATTATATCTAGGTATATTTTTTATTGTCCATTCTAAGGATTCATTATATTCTTTAATTGTTTTAACACTTTTTTCTAAATTTAATAATGTATTCTTACAAACTTTTCTGTATTTTATCAGATCTTTTTCTTTTGTTTTTAGTTCCTTCATAATTTTTTCATTCATATATTTTTCAAATTCATTATTTATTTCTCTCGATTTTTCTATTTGTTTTATAGCTTTTCTTACTAATCTAAGTTCTTGTCAATTAAGTCGTTTTTTATATTGATCCATTTTTAACCTTCTATTTTTATTTATATGCAATTTATGATTATGAGAAAGGGGTTATATATGAAATAACCAGATTTAATAACAAAATTCATCAATAATTTATTTTAACAAGAGTACTCTAAAATCCATTCTGAAATCATAATTCAGAAAATATTTTGAGTAAAGTTTATTACCTTTCTTTATCTCCTTCGTCTTCTATAAAGATCTATCGGATTCTTCTAAGACTCGTCTTCTTCTTCCTTGATCAGCTCAACCTTCCAACAGTCCTAACGGCCTCCTGCCTATATGGACATCAATGGAAACAAGCTTCGATCTCCAACGGAAAATTCACTACAGCTTATTGGAACCAGATATCTTTTTGGAAAGGATAAAAAGGAGTAAAGAGATGTAATAAGCTCAAAACAAAATAAGACTTGTGATTTATGAAAGAAAGGATTTTATTTCCCCTTTAAGGGTTTATTTTTCCATACTTAGTACAAAAGACAAACACTTAGAATTACACTTCTTACAGACACTTTTTCTCACTCTTGACTCAGTGTTTTTTCGATGCCCCTTTCTATTACAGACTCTATCAATTTATAGAACTCTAAAACGAGTAAAGGGATAAGATTCCTTCAGATAAGGAAATCCTAACTTTTATTTGTATCCTTCAGATCTATCTTTTTCTTCAACGGCTGAGACCCTGCCGACAGTTTGCAGACGTCATGGCTTACGTCTCTCTATTGGTTGCAGACGTCATGGCTTACGTCTCTCTATTGGTTGCAGACGTCATTGCTTACGTCTCTCTATTTAGACTCGTCTCTTTATGCAGTCACATCCTAATTTCTGTATGGCACCCAATCAACTTGCATGCCTCTTGTCTTGTAGCAGTGGAGCAAATAGTTCTATGGGTAACAAGGCACCTGTAGTATTCCTCTAGTAATCCAGATCTTGGATCATTTGGAGAGCCTTTAGTAACTAGTAACCAGTTACCAGCAGCAAAGATGGTTTGAAAACCTTTATTCAGAAGATTCTCTGAGATACTTTATATGGCTTTTATCCCAAGAGCTCTTCTTGTAACAACCCATTCCGGGGAATATATTGCAGCCTTGAAACTTTTTCTTCCAACTTCCAAGCTGACGTTGCTATATAATGGATTTATTGAGACAATATGAAGTGACTCATACCATCTATTTCCATCTAATTCTGGATATATGGTGTAGAATTTCAAGACGCATTGTCTTCCTTTAGCAAATTGGGAAACCTTGGACTTGAATGTATCCTCAAATCCACTTATTTCCTTCTGTTCTTTGCTCAGATATATTAAATCAAGAAAACCAAATTCTGCAAGTTTTAGAACTTGGTTTGGATCAGCCCCATTGATAGCAGTTAATCTAGGGTATATTGTGTTTCCACTTGAGTAAAAGATTTCATCACAATCTGGATAGTTGTATGCCAGATCAAACATTCTTTTATATTCTTTATCATAAGAGTGTTTTGGTATATATTCACCCTTTACTTGCACAGTTTTGAAAGAACCAGATTTTTGCAGTGGTTCTATTTTTATTGTTCTAGTAGAGGATGTCTTTTTCTCTTCCTCGACTTTTATCTCTTTTTTCTTATTTTCTTCCTCTATTTTTACAGGCATCTCTGGCTTTTTACTGCCTGAACACTCTGCCTTTTCTTTATCATTTTCTAATTTTTCAATTCTTTTATATAAATTATCCATTCTTTTTGCATTTTCTATGACAAGATCGGATAAAACTCTGAGACTATCTTGTATGGAGTCTTCAAAGATGTTTAGTGCTTCATTTATATCAAGAGAGATTACTTTCAGTGTATCAACTTCGGTCTTTATTTCTGCTAGTTCCTGTATATCCTTCATTCTGCAAAATGAATGTGAATTAAAACTTTATTAGCCTTGAAGTGATTTTTGGGAAATCACCACCCTTTAACGGATTTGTTATTGTCTTTACCATCTACCGTTTGAGATGGACTAGGTATATGTATACGCATATACTCGTCTCAATATGATTTTTGGGAAATCATCACCCATTAACGGATTTGATAATGTCTTTACCATCTACCGTTTGAGATGGACTAGGTATATGTAAAAGCATATACTCGCCTTTAATCAAGACCAAATTCAACATTTCGAGAAAGGAAATCTGCTAAGAAATTATCCATTCCTCTAATATGTTTTATCTTAAAATTATAGTGTGACAAGAAAACTTGCCAACGATGCAGTCTCCTATATTGAGGTTTATTTGGAAGTTTATTTTGTATTAAACTCTGAATTTGAGTATTATCTGTATGAACTTCAAAAGGTTTTTGTAAAAGAAAAAGTGAAAACTTTTCTATTCCTCTTATTATACCAAGTAGTTCTTTCTCATGCGTTGTATAATTTACTTCTGCTTGACTGAATGTTCCACTGATATATCTACAAATTTCATTTAGATCTGTTTTTAGAATTGCAGACCAATATAAATCAGATGCATCAGTTTGGACAATAAGATTATCTTTATCTTCAGGTAGTCTTAATTCTGACAATGTTTTACATTCATCTTTAAGACTAACAACTATATCTGTATGTCTAGAATTCCATCCTTTAGTATTATTTTTCCTAAGCAATTTTTGTATTTCATGCTTTTTCTTTGCTAATTCTGGAATAAATCCTTCTGCATAGTTTAAGCATCCTAGAAACCTTTCTATTTGATTTCTATTGTCTAGTTTGTCATGAAATTCTAAGATTTTTCGGGAAATATGAGGTTGCAATTTTATTCCTGCAACACTCAATTTTAACCCTAAGAATTCTATTTCTTTTTGCTCTATTATGGTTTTTCTCTCAGAGAGAGCAATTCCATTTTCTTTACAAATTTTTGCAAATAGTAAAAGATGTTTTCTATGATCTTCTTCTGTATCTGAAGAGATTAAGATATCATCAATATATACTATCATAAATTTATGGTAATTTGAAAAGATATTATCCATTTTCCTTTGGTATATCGAAGGTGCATTTTTTAGCCCAAAAGGCATTACAAGCCATTCGTAATGTCCTTGAGGAGCACTGAATGCAGTGTATTGAATACTATCTTCTTCCATTTTTATTTGCCAAAAGCCAGAAGTACAATCAAATTTAGAATAGAAAGACTTGTTTTTTACTAGATTTATGATAACTTCTTTATTTGGTAAAGGATAACTATCAGTTTTAGTAAAATAATTTAACCTTTTAAAATTTATTACCATTCTAGCTTTATTCCTTTTCTTTTCTGCTTCATTCATAACCATAAAAGCAGGACTAGAGAAAGGACTGAAGCTTTTTCGAATGAGTTTTTTATTCATTAATTCCTCTATTTGTTTTTTAAATTCTTGTCTTTCTTCAATAGTGTATAACATAGGTTTTTCTTTTATAATTACATTTTCAGTTAATTCTATTTTAGCCTTGGGATGACTTTCTTTCCAAAAAGCTAATGGATTATTATTATAGTTTTCTTCTATTTTCTTTTTAATAACATCTAAGTTTATCCTTTTTATAGAAATGGTATTTATCTGTATTGGAATTTTCTCAAACACCTGTCGTCCACCACGCTCAGCTGGCTGAACTCTGAATGGTTTATTGACTCGTGGTATTTTAAGAAGATGTCCGCAAGATGTTTTTAGTGTTACCATATATACGTTTTGTGTATAGAATTGAAATTGTTCAAGGAAATCATTTCCTAATAATATATCTGCTTCTAAAGAATTGTATTCATATACTTGTTTAATAAGAATTATCTTACTTCCCAATATTATTTCTACATCTTTAGCTACTTTATTAATAGCTTGAGATTGTCCCGTTATTCCTTTAATTCTTATATTGCTATCTGTTTTCCATTCCTTAATTAAGAATGTTTTAAATATCGTTATTTCTGATCCCGTATCTATCAAAGCACATGTCGTTATATTTCCTTTTAAAAGTGTTAATTGTATAAAAACACTTAAAGGAAAGTTAATTCCTTTCATATTTAGGACAAAATATTTCATTTTCTTGTATTTGGAGTGTAACTCCATGCTTTTCTATTTTGTAATATTCACAATTATTGAGAAATTCATTTCCTAGAATTATATCAAAGAATTCTCCATTCATGTATGTATCTATACAACATTTAACTTTCAATTTTATTCCTTGTATAGTAATTGGGACATATAACTCTTGATTACACGTTGCCTTATATCCATCTAAGGTTGTATATTGGATTGGTAGGCTAGTAATCATTCCTATTAGTCCTTTATTTTTTACTTGAGCAAAGCGATTAACACTAGCTCCTGTGTCTATCAAAATTTTAGGTCCAAATATTCTATCAGTTCCATTAAAATATTCTCCTTCTATAATCATTGAATTTGTATATCTCAGAGATTTATTAACAGTTAACTTTCTTTCTATTTTTATACCAGAACTTTCTCCAGTAAGAGACTATTTAGAACTTCCTCCTAATAATCTGTTTCCTTGGAAACTTAAACTAGAAGGTAATAATCTTCTTTCCATTTCTGGTTTATTATTAATTTCTATTTGATAGGGTTCTATTTCTTGTATTTCTTCTAATAAAGGTAATTTCGCTGTGGCTATATCTTTACATTTGTCATCTATTTTTAAGTATGGTTCATTTTGATAAGTTCTACCATAATTACTATTACTTAACACATAAAGTGCTCTATAGTAGATAGTGAAGGCTTTACTTCCATCTTTTAAGCCTATATCTTTTAGAAATTTATAATGTAAGGTTAAGACTTCATCTATATTTTCATCTTGTAAGTTGATGCTATATTTCGGAAAAACATCGAAAAGAAATTGTTTATAAAACAAATTTCCTTCAATTGTTCCAAGATGACTAGTTTTAGCATCTCTAAATCTTTGATCATGTAAAGATAGAACTAATGGACTATCGATACATTCTCTGAATAGAGATTTAACTAAAAATTGTACTCTTCCCAAATATACATATTGTATTTTTGGTCTAAGAGATTTTTTCACTTTATTTATAGCATTATTAGCAATCCCTCTTGTTATAAGACTTATCTTGACCTTTCCAGGGGTATTTTCTATACTTATAGCTTTTTCTACCTCGTGATAGTCATAGATATTTATCTTATTTCTTTTTACTAAATTTGCCAATCCAGTGAATATATTATTTGTTGGATTTGCTGCACTTAACTTTAAGTTTTTTATTTTGTCAAGTGTTTCTTGACTAAAAGTTATTCTTTTAGCATATCCTGCTCTACTCTCTTCTTCTATTATTTCTTCTTCGTTATAATCCTGTATTTCAGAATCCATTTAATCAGATTCAGATTCTACTTCAGAATTTTCTGAAGAACTTATTTCAACATATATTTCATTTCCTATATAATTTTCTATATCTGAAACTTCTTCTAGTTCGTCTTTTATTTCTATAAATTCGACTTCTATCGTTCTTACCTTCTTAGGCTTAGGACATTCTGGTGATTTATGACCTTCTTCACCACAATTCCAGCATTGGCATTTTGTAGGTTTTTTATTTGGTTTTCCTTTTCTCTTAAAAAATCTTCTTTTAGGTTTTATATTTTTTCTATCAAACTTCTTATATTTTTTGTATCGGTTCCTTTTGAATTTTCTCTTTCTATAAGGTTTATTTCTATTTTTCTCTACACAACCCCATTGGGTAGGCATCTCTAATTTTGAACAATAAAGTCCAGAAACTTTTCTAGATTTCTTGTATAAATCTTGTTCATAACATAGCCTTTTTAATTCATCTATTAAAACTCTTATTCTTCCTCCGAGATTATTACTTACATTTTCTTTTTCTTTTTCCCAAACTTTATGTATATGTGTATTCCATGGATTTGGGAGTTTCGAATAGAACATTTTAAGATATATGTCTTGTGACTCTCCACTCCAATATTGTCTATAATAATAGTCACAAAATTCTTCTATATAATTTCTAAGGAATTTCATAGAGCATATTGAAAGATTTATAAGATCATTTCTAGCCTCTTCCTTTTCTTTTAAATATTCTTTTTCAGCATTATTTATCCAAGGTTCTCCTAAAAATTCATCTGCTATATAGTATGCCATTCGCTCTACTCCAGTTCTAATATCTTTATCGAAACCAGTTTCGGTTTCTGTTCTCATTATTCCTTGTACGTCAGAGGAAATTCCTTTCCACCAACTATTTATAATTCCATCAAATGTAGATATTATATATTCTGTTCTTCTAGTTGCTGTAGCGTATATCTCATCTTGATTTAGGAAATATGCAATCATATCATTTATCCATTTGGATAGGACTTTTCTTTTATCTCTTTTATTATTTAAATTTAATTTGCTTCCATTTACATTTATAGGTTCTGAATAATCATCATTTAGTTGATATTTAGCACTATATCCTTTATTTCTTTTATCTTGATTCTTATTTTTCTTTGTATTAAAATAAGTTGGATAACTTTTTGGTTCGTTAGATCCCATAGATTCATCTGGATCTTCTAATGTTGATCCATCTTCTCTTTTAGTTCCCGAAGAACCAGCGTTATTCATTCTTACTTCGTATTCTATTATATCATCCAAGTTTATTTTTTCAAAATCTTCTATTAAATCATTTATTTCATTCATGTTTATATTTGATTTTGATATTCTTCTTGTTTATTTTCATTTTCGAAATTAGTTCCTTTAGCTTTAAGCCTTTCAAGATCTTCTTTAGAACTCTCTTCTTGTTCTTTTAACATTTTTGGAACTATGGTATTTAGCATATAATCATCAAAAGAGCCTTTTTCATATGGTTTGGCCTTTTCTAAATTTATTACTTTAAAAGGAGTTTTTATTTCTTTTTCTATATCTTTTAATTTTTCAGCTTTAGATCTTTTTTCTCTTTCTTTAATAGTTATCTCTAACTGCTTTACGCTAACTCTATTTAGTTGAATTTCATTCTTTAGTTCTCTTATAGAATCTTGAAGATTTAACATTTCTTCTTTAATTCTATTAACAGATTCTATTATAGATTGAAGGTTTATGTCTATCGTTTCCATATTTTTCCAGCTTTTATTCTGTTTAATAAAGCCTTATTCTTTTCTTTTTTTAATAAATTTTTCAGCTTCTTTATATCATTTTTATTTTTATTACAAAGATCTTTATCCACTAAAGTTTTTATTTCATCTCTTAATTTATCTATTTTAGTATCCAATTCCAATATTTTATTTATATTGTTAATCCAATCTTTCCAATAACGATTCATATGGAAAGGAGGTTTGAATAATAATTTCTTTTTATTCTAAACTTCCTTATCTTCTTTTTATAATAATTGGAAGGATTTAATTTATTCATTTTTATAAAGTATTTTAGCATATCTTCATAAAAATTATATAAATTAGCTAACTCTCGTTTATCTAAAATTCTCATTGATGGTGCTGGAAATCAGGTCTCCAAAAATGCAACAGCACTTTAGTATTTGTTTGGTAAGGGAAAGACCATCACAGGCGTGAGGGCCTCAGGATCTGGGTTTCCTCTTAAGCGTGGGTTCTTCCAGCTAGGATAACACCAGGGATGCAAGTTGCAAGAATGAAACTATTGTGGTGAAAATGGTGAGAAGCTTGAGAAGATCAGTGGAAATGCCCAGAACAATGTATGCAATTCGTATGCAGATGATGACTTGGGGGAGAATGCATGGGTTCTCCCCTATTTATATGTTAGGGGTGGGGGTAAATTGGTAAATTGACCATGTGGTCCCAAACCTGTGTCGCCCTAACACGTGGCAGCCTTTGAGGGTGTGAGAAGGACATTTCTGAAAAGGAGACGGCGTGTCAGGTGCACGGTGCGCAGTACCTTTGTGTCAGAGGTTGTTGACGAGGGTCGCAAGAGTGGAGGGTCCCGGATCCGTCTTATGAGGGTTCAGGTCCACCACGGCGGTGGGGGGTGACCCGCGAGCGATTAGTGACGCTCGAAGAGTGCTCGGATGGGTTCCTCATGGTTTATGAGCTTTGAGCGCCAAAACCCGAGCGACAAGAATATGGCCCTCGTGTGGATGATTCCTCGAGAAAGGTAATCCCGAGGGCCGATACGGGAGAGCCGGGCCTACCTGCTCGTCCTCACCGTTTAACTGGTTGTCCGAGGCTCAGAGGCCCATATTAGTTGGCAAGTGAGTGGCTGGGTTGGTCCGCCAGCCCGTCAACGCGAGGGAGTAATCTCATCGTTAGCAGATGGTGACAGGTGGACGGTCCTGATAAGAGCGCATTTTTGGGCCTCATCATTTCGCCCCCCAAATTCTGTAGTATCGCTCGAGCGTACTGTAGAATTTTTAATATGGAGGGAGCCTAGTATTTTGAATTTCTTGAGGATCAAGACGCTGCTAGAGAAGTGACCGTCTGCCTTCTGTAACGGACATAACCTGACACCGCATTAATTGATGTCATGTCCGCATTTAATGCGGAGTGGGAACGTGGGCGCGTGTACTCCGGGAGACGTGAGACGGTTACCAAAAGTGGGGGGATTTCCTAGGCGGGAAATGATTGCCATTTGAAATCTTAAACCCTAATTAATGCCAGCCTTCACCCCTATAAATAGGGATCTGCAAGGCTTTGGAGTCTCTTTCACGCATTCAACTTTCTTCAAGCATATACTCAGCAAGAAAATTCTGCAACCTTCTCCGGTTCCGGCGAGCTTCTGTCCTTCCAGCTTTTAGGTAAAACTCCATAACATTTTCCTTATTTTCTTCGTGCTAACATTAGGCTTGGATTGAGTGAGTGAACTCCCCTGAGTAAAGAACTACTGTCTATCATTGAACTAGTTTCAGAAATCTTCTCCCTCCTTGAGTTTTCTGTTAGAAATCCCGTTTCCAAAAGTTGAAAAGTAAACATGGCCGGAAACCAAGCTGACGATTACGTAAGGGAGATTGAGGAGATGTCGGTGGGGAGCTCTTCCCCTCACGGCGATGTCCCCACAGTTGTTCCCTTGGCTAGGGCATCCCCAGGCGAGGGGATTCCCATGGCGATCTCGGTAGCCCAGGCTCTTGCCGATACCGGGGAAGAAGAGGTGGAAGCTGCCGTTCAAGGGATGAACGAGCGTGCTCCTGGAGGGGTGAATGACCTCTTTGAATAGATGCACAACGTGATGGAGATGCAAAGACAGGGGGAGAGGGTATTCCCAGTGTTGAATAGTGCCGTGCGACCCCAAGATCACAGGATCACGGCGGCCGTGATGGCTCCTGAGGGCGAAGCGGGGCCATCCGGGCGCCCATTTGAGGCTGAACCTTCCAGAAGGCGCCAGAGGAGAGGAAGGGAGCCTGCCACTCGAGTGAGGCAGGATAATCATCATCAGACTGACAGATCTCCGGACGAGATTGCGAGTATTCTGACGCTCGACGATTTGGAGGAGTTGAGGGAGAAAGCTTATTGGGATGAGGCGGTATTCCCCATGCGACTTCCTGAGGAGGGGGAGAGGGCCAACCGACCGCCACCTGGGATGATGACGGTCTACTGGGACGCGGTTCTGGCCGGGGGCCTGAGATTTCCCATCCCGCCCGTTACCGTCAACATCTATCAGCACTTGAGGCTTTGCCCTTCACAAATTCTGCCGAACGGCATAGCCCTAATCAACACTTTCGTGATCATGATGGTTGTCTTAGGTCGCGAACCCTCGATCATCAACTTTGATAGCTTGATACAGGTGGCCCGTTCAACTCGCTCGTCCCCCACGGACGGATTCTATTATGCCTAGGCCAAATCTGGTTTTAAGATGATAGATTCTCCATCCACTTCCTATGGCGAGCATTGGAAGGAGAAGTACTTTTTCGTGGGGGCTCCAGGGGGGATTTTTAGGGTTTTCCGTGAATGGTTGGTACATGGCGAAGGTCCTTTGATTAGGGAAAGGGTGAGGAATAAAGCCTTTGAGGATTGGGCACAGGGGTTGGCCTTCGAGATGAGAAGTGAGAAGAAGTGGATTAAGGCGGAGACTTTGATGAAGAACGAGGGAATTTTTTTCCGTTATGGACTATCTTGCCCTCCAGACATGATACTTCACCCTCCAGCTGACATCATGGCCCTCGACGGTTAGATTCTAGGAACTAACTGCTCTAACTTTTAGAATAGCCTCCTAACTTGGTGTGATTGTTGTATATTTTTTCATCTGTGACCTAAGCAACCAACTTCTGACGCTCGGTTCTCCTTTATTTGCAGGTGTCCAAATATTATCGCGAGGCATGAATACTGAGGCTCTTTCTCGCATGTTGGGCGTTCAAGGACCCGCCGCTGACCCTTAGCCCTCGCAACAACAACAAAACCGTCCGCCCAATGCTCCGAGGGGGAGGGGAACCCGGCGAGGAACCGGCCGAGGGAATAACGACGCCCGTGGTCGCGGAGGGAATGAAGCTCCCCTTAGGGGCCCCATTGAAGACTTAACAGTGGAGGGCACCCGTGGGGCTACTCCTCCGCCGGTGGCCCCCGAGGGTCCGATTACACTTAGTTCGAGCGGGTCCCGGAACCGCTCGGGGGAGCATATTCGTATCCACGAAACTCTCCGGGCCGACCGTCAGGGGAAGAGGAAAAGGATGCCTGACTCTATCCCAATTTCTGGCAAGGGGAAAGAGGTGGTCATAGGGCACAGAGGCGAAGGGAGCGACACTTCTTCATCAGAGGATGAAGATTTCTGGAAGATAGGCTGCAAAGGCGACTCTCGCTACAAGTGCCAACGCACCGAGGGTCCGGTGCTTTTGAAAAAGAGCGCTTACTCCGTGAACCTCATTTATGACATCGTCGGGAAGCTCCAGTTTTCCGGTGATCATGATAAGCTGAACTAGCATGACGCCGCTCGTGTTGCTGACGATGTCTGTCATGCCCTCCTGACGGTAAGTTCTTAGTATCCTCTGAAGGTTTTTAACTTCCATTGTTCCCATTCTAACGCTAATCTTTGTATCTGACTTTTCAGGAAGTAATCCCCAGGTTAAAGAATTTGTAGGGGCGGGCGCAGGCCTACTCCGAGCATAAGGCCAAGTACAAGAAACTGTTGCGCATTTCTGACCCCGTCCAGTTGCAAGAGGATTACAACACTGTCAGCGCTCAACTGAATTCCGCCAACCTTGAGAACGTTCGGCTAAAGGAAATCTGAAGAAGTCCGATGACGCTTTTCTGGTCCTTAATGAGCGTCACAGGAAATTGAAGGACGAGCGGGACCAGCTGAGGGTGCAAAATGGGGAGCTGGGTGAGCAGCTGGCGGAGAGCACTCGCCAGAACGAGGAAACACATAAGGCCCTTGCTGACTTTCAGGCCAAGGTGCAGGGATTGGAGGCGAGGGTATCCTGGGAAGCAGTGAAGAAGTTCGTACGCTCCAAGGCTTTCGTGTTTGCAGCCAACATCCACTGCTTTGACAATGCTCGGCGTTTCTTTCACAAAGCCATCGGGCAAATGGTGAAACTTGGTTTGGCTTCTGAAAGCGGTCGAACGGACGTGCGCCTGCGTATGGACTTGGACGAAAACTGTGAGTCTATGGTCCAAGACGAGGATCCTTCCGAGAGCTTGGCAGAGCCAGAATACCAGGAGTTGGTGGAAACACTCCAGCGGGAGTTCATAGATGCCAATACTGCAGGTCCCGAGCCTATCCAGATAGAAGATGAAGGCACCCTCATGGACACCGTGGATGTCGAGGAACCTGGTGAGGCCCAAACTTCTGACGCCAACGTGTTGGCCCCCGTTCCCCTTGCAACTGCTCCTCCCGAGCCTGACGCTCCAGCCCAGTGAAGCTCCCTTGGCTACTAATCTCTTGCCCTTGTCAGTTCAAATTCTTCTTTCCATTTACGAACAATTTTAAGTATGTACTTAATCTTTCAGTTATTTCCTGAATATTTTGGATCCTTTATGCCGCTTTCCGATATATTTGAACTCCTTTTTAAATGCTTGAATGTCTGAATGTTTTCTCCTTTACTTTTAAACGATGAATGATATTATTTCATTGCGCTCGTCATTCTTCCCTGTGTGAACTGGTCCTTCTTGTATAACCATTTGCGATGAGCGTGTTTGTGCGCGTGGGCGTTTCCTTTAAGAGGGCCCCCGCAATGAGGCTCGAATTTGAACTTAGGAAACCTCTGGGGATTTGCCTAAGTATTGGCCCTATAATGTGTACCCTCGTCTTGAACGCTCCATTAGGTTGTACATACTTTAGAAATCATCAGTAGGATTTGCTAAGTATGGGATCAAAGCGAGCGTAGCCGTGGGGTTAGCATTATTTTGAGGGACCCATGAAAGGGTTATTATGGGATTCACTGTTTTCTGAGTGTGTCCTCACCCAAGAGGTCGAGGGTCTCCGGGGTTTTTACGAGCGCGAGCCGGAGTGACATGCACTCAGCTGGCGTAAATTAAGCATTTTGCCCCCCGGTTGCCCGACACGCTCGTTCTTAGGATTTTACACACTTACGAATTGTCACACACCCAAATAGCGTTGCTTCAAAACGATTGGGGTATTACTTAGGCCGTTCGACGTGGAGGATGCTCGACACGGAGTAGGCCTTAAGTTTTGCTCAAATCATTAACCAATAAGGAAAACAAATAAATGACATAATCAAGAATTGAAAATGCTTACTGTTAGATTCGCAATTTACAAAACGAGTACCATATGCTTTCTGTCAAAAGAGAGTACCCCATGCCATCGACGGGCAATTACAAAAAGAACCAATGTTTACACGTAGAACCTTCTAAGGTTACATGCATTCCATGGCCTAGGGAGACGCTCGCCTTGCAAAGTCTCTAACAAGTAGGTGTTATTTGCTCGTACCTGAACGACTTTGAAGGGGCCTTCCCAATTGGGGTCCAACTTACCCACGTGTTTGGAGACTTCAACTTTTTTGAGGACCAAGTCCCCTAGCTGGAAAGTCCTTTCCTTAACACGTTTGTTGTATTGGCGAGCAACGGTTGCTTTGTATTTGTGAATACGTGCCCAAGCAGCATTCCTCTTCTCATCCAGCAAATCTAACTCGAGCGTCCGATTGGCTTCGTTGGCAGCAAGCTCGAAATAGGCCACGCGTGCGGATTCTTGAGCAATTTCCGCAGGTATCATGGCCTCGGAGCCATAAACGAGGGAGTAAGGGGTTTCCCCTGTTGCCGCTCGTGGAGTAGTACGGTAAGCCCACAGGGCTCCTTGGAGTTCTTCTGCTCATTCTCCTTTCTTACTCTCGAGCATCGTCTTCAGATGCTGGAGTATGGTTCGATTGGTCACTTCCGCTTGACCATTGGCTTGAGGGTGGCCCACGGAAGTGAATCGCTGTTCAATCCCTAGCTCATAGCACCAATCCCGCGTGTCGGCAGCGATAAACTGGGAGCCGTTGTCTGAGATGAGCACCCTCGGGACACCATATCTGCATATGATGTTTTTCCAAATGAAATCTCTCACAACCTTGAAAGTTATCTTGGCGACCGCTTCGGCTTCAGCCCACTTAGTGAAATAATCCACGGCAAGTATTACAAATTTCTTTTGCCCGACCGCCATTGGGAGGGGCCCCACAATATCGATGCCCCACTGATCAAAAGGCCATGAAACATCGATGGGAATCATTTGAGCCGCTGGCAACTGGGGGGTGTTAGAATGAAACTGGCACTTAGGGCATTTTTTGGAGTAGCTAATGGCATCCTGTAGCACCGAGGGCCAGTAAAACCCACTCCTTAAGACTTTCTTTGCCAAGATCTGACCGCCCGAGTGGTTCCCGCAAATTCCATCGTACACGTGTTCTAGAACTTCCTTGGCCTGCGAGGGTCTTAAGCATCTCAGCGGTGGGCCTTGGAAGGATCGCTTGAATAGTCGACCCTCGGCATCCAATGAGAAGCGAGGGGCTTTACTTCTGATTTTCCGAGCCTCAACTTTGTCGCTTGGGCTGGTTCCATCCTGGAGAAATCTGATGATCTCATCGAGCCAACAAGGTTCGGAAGGATCAATCATATGCACCTGCTTCAAAGGTTCCCCTCTACTTATCAACAGTTCCTCTGTCCTAAGAAATGTAATAGCACGCTCGCTAAAACCATCCAGGGCGGATGCGAACTTTGATAGAGCGTCGGCCCGTTCGTTTTCTGCCCTCGGGATTTGCAAAAGGTGGAATTCTCTGAACTTGGCTATCATCTCCCTAGCGCTCGCCAGATACTGCACCATGGTGGCTTCTCGAGCCTCATAAGAACCATCTATTTGACTCGCGATCAACTGCGAATCAACATATGCAGTGACCCGAGTGGCGCCATTTTGGAGTGCAATCCTGAGTCCCTGGATTAGGGCCTCATACTCAGCTTCGTTGTTGGTGACTTGGAACGCCAGCTTGATGGCGTAGTCAACTTCAGCTCCGAGAGGGTCTCTGAGGGTCACCCCGGCTCCTCCCCCTTGTGAGGTCGAGGAGCCATCTGTGTGCAGAAGCCACAGGCCGTCCTCTGTCAAAGGGTCTGTATCCAAGTTAAAACGCTCTACCAAAAGGTCGGCCACAGCCTGAGCTTGTATCGCTGTGCGAGGCTCAAAGGTGATGTCGAATTTACTAAGTTCAATTGACCATTTAATTAATCTCCCTGAGACGTCCGGCTTTGCAAGCACTTGTCTGAGGGGTTGATCAGTGAGCACCACGATGGAATGCGCTTGAAAATAGGGCCTTAACCTCCGAGAGGCATTTACGAGCGCAAAAGCAAATTTCTCTATCTCCATGTATCTTTTCTCCGCTCCCTGTAGAGTCTTGCTCAAGTAATACACTGGCATGTGCTTACGCTCGCGAACTGCCACGAGGACAGCTCTTGTGGCTTCCAAGGAAACTGATAGATAAACAAGCAAGTTCTCCCCTGGGTTAGGTTTGGTCAGTAAAGGCGCGCTCGAAAGGTACTGTTTCATGTCCCGTAGAGCCTTTTCGCAGTCCTCGCTCCAGGTAAAGTTCCGAGCGTTACGCAGAATTTTAAAGAAGGGTAGGTTCCTGTCCGCTGAGCGAGAGATGAACCTATTCAATGAAATGATCTTACCCACAAGCACCTGGACCTCTCTCAGATTGCGAGGGGAGGGTATGTCCAGGATTACTTTAATCTTCTCTGGGTTTGCCTCTATGCCCCGTTGGCTGACCATATATCCCAAAAACTTGCCACCCCGTACGCCAAATGTACATTTAGAAGGATTCAGTTTCATACCATAACGCCGCAAGATATTGAACGCTCGTTTGAGGTCTCCTAGATGAGAATACTGGCGTTCGCTTTTTACGATCATGTCATCCACATATACCTCCATGGACTTTCCGATCTCGCACTCGAACATTCTGTTGACGAGGCGTTGGTATGTCGCTCCAGCATTTTTGAGCCCAAAGGGCATGACCTTGAAGCAATAGACACCCATATGGACTACGAACGCAGTTTTGGGACGATCCTCAAGAGCCATAAATATCTGATAATATCCTTGGAAAGCATCCATCATGCTCATAAGTTCACACCCAGCGGTCGAATCTACCAACTGATCGATTCTAGGCAGAGGGTACGGATCCTTGGGACACGCCTTGTTGAGGTCCGTGAAGTCATTGCACATACGCCACTTGTTGGCGCTCTTCGGAACGAGCACCACATTGCAAAGTCATTCGGGATATAGAATTTCTTCTATGTACTGAGCGTCAAGCAGTTTATTGACTTCTTCTTCTATGGCCCGTTTTCGGAATCCATGAACATCTCTCTTTTTCTGCTTTATGGGTTTGAAGGCCGGATCCACGTTCAGCCGGTGGACAATAACGCTCGGATCTATACCGGTGAGGTCGGAAGCCTTCCAAGCAAAGACATCAATATTTTCTTGCAAGAAATCGATCATCATAATCTGAGAGGGACCGTCGAGGCTGGAACCTATTTGCGTGGTCTTATCTGGATTCCCTGGCTCCAATTCGATGGTCAGGAAGCCCTCCGTAGGTTCCACTCGCACTTCAGGCCTTGGCTGCTCGAGCGCCCTTTTCTTACCTGTGACTCTTTCACTGGTATCTCCCGAGGGTATATGACCCTCGTCTTCCGAGGAGGAAGCCCCAACCTCTCCGAGGGGCGAGTTCCCAGCGTCTCCAGGTCTGTCCGTGGCCTTCTTTTTATTCTTCTTTTTATAGAGCTTGGCCCTCTTGCGCTCGGGGCCATCCTCATCTAGTTTGGGGAAGTCAACCGATTTTTTGGTGGAGCCAACCTGGGTAGGTTGTTTGGGCTTGTGGCTTCGAAGGGAGAGTATGTAGCATTCCCATGCTTCCTTAACATTGCACAGTACCTCTCCGGTACCCTCGGGGGTGGGAAATTTGACTTTCTGATGATAGGTGGATATGACTGCTTTGAAGTCAACGAGGGCGGGGCGCCCAATGATAATGTTGTAAGGTAGGTCCACTTCGACTACCACGTAGAGAACATTTAAAGTTTTTTGCTGTGGGGCGCGACCAAAGGAGGTGGCCAAGCGAATTTGTCCGCGAGGGACGATCTCGGAACCCCCAAAGCCGACGAGGGCTGTTCTGAGGGGTTCGAGCGGGATGTTTATGATGTTCATTTTCTGGAACGTGGAGTAAGGCAAAACATTTACGGAGCTTCCACTATCAATCAAGACCCTCTTTACAATATGATTGTGAACGTCTAAGCTAAACACCATGGGGCAGTCAGAGGTTTCACCGACCCCATGGGGTGTTACAATGTGCTCTAAGTCTTTCTCCGTAAAACCTACGCTCTCATCCTTCTCCGAGCGTGATGACTTATCAATAGAGAGCACTGGGCGGGGCTGAGAAGATCTTTGGTCATAACTCCGAATGTAGCGGCGTTGGGAAGCGTTAGAGTCACCCCCCGAGGGTCCGCCAGCAATCATGTGAATAACCGCGAAGGGCTGGTTTTCCACGTCCGAGGCTTTCCCTTTTCCACGGTCACTGGGCTCGATATGACGGTGACGCGGGCTCCGGGAGCGCGAACGGCTTCTCCCTCCTGCGTGCGCTCGCTCCGCGCAGTGTTCGTCGTACCTCTCCAACACCTTCACGAACTCTTTGAGGTGCCCCCCAGCGATCAGCCTCTGAATCTCCCTCTCCAGTTGATGACATTCACTGGTGTCATGCCCTTTCTGCTTGTGGAAAGCGCAATACTTCCCCGAACGCTTCTGAGTCTCCGTCTCTCTCAACTTTGGCGGCCTCTTGAACAACTTCTTATCCGACATGGCATATACTTCGGCTATAGGGCGGTTGAGAGGGATGCGCTCGAACTTTCGAGGGGGTGAGGCGTTCCTCCGAACGGGAAGGGGGCTTCGACGGCGGCCCCTGGTTGAATCTCCTCTGTCCTCGGGGGCTTTGCTGGGGCGAAGGGCGTTCGCTATTTTCTGATCCCTCGCGAGATACATATCTTCGAGGGTGAAAAACGAGTCCGCTATGTCTCTTATCTCCATCAATGAGCGGGGTTTTTTCTTGGCCACTTCTTCTACAAATTCCTTGCTGACATAATGCTTCATGTTAATGGCTCCAAAGAGAACGTGCCTCAAGAAATCCATCGAGGGCTTTTCCACCAGCAGGATTCTTTGTTAAACCTTCCCATGAATGACCTGAGGGTCTCGTTCGGCCCCTGGACCAAGCTGTAGAGAGTCGTCGCTGCGGGGGCTGGAGCCTTCAAAGAGTTGAAGTGACTGATGAATGCGTCAGTTAGGTCATGGTATCCTCGGATTGAGCGCGGAGGAAGCTTTTTGTACCAATCCTGGGCCATTCCCACGAGGGAGGTTACAAACACCTTGGCCCAGTAGTTGAGGGGGTGATCATATAGATGCATCAAGTGCACAAAATGATCCAGATGCTCGGCTGGATCTGTGGTTCCATCGTACCTGGTGACGGACGTGGGGATTTTGCCTTTTCCCGCACGAGTCATTAACACCTCCTCGATGAGGGGGGAATCGCCCGTCGCGATCCGGTAATCCCTGTCCTCCGGGTCTTCTGGGCTGGCTTCCCTTCGTCGGCGAGAGATGGGGTTATGTGGTCTGCGAGCGTCTCTGGCCCTGGACCTCTCGTCCCCATCACGGGAGACGTGAGACCGTGCTCGAGAGAGCTGCTCCACCACGTTCTGGAGCCCCCTAATCTGGTCCTGCACTGCTGCAAGCTGAAGGTCACCGATATTTCTGCGGTTTGCCCTTTCAGTGGCCCTCGATTGGACCTCGTCGTTATCTCCGGCCTCCTCGTTCCGAGGAGCCCTTTCATCTCTTACTGGTGGTGGATCTTGCCGGACCCTCGGCGGGGCCTCATTTTCCTGATTCGGCGGTGGAGGAGGTTGCTGGGCCCTCAACTCGTTTTGGGCCATCGTCAAGGGGTGCGCGGGGAGTCCTCCCAGAGGTGGGGCCATCCGAGCGCCAGCGTGCGAGGGGAAATACGCCGCAGTGAAATGCTCCCAAGCATTCTGGACTGCCTGGCCCTCACACTACGCATACAGCGCCTGAAGTTGTTGGGTGGTGATTTGGGGCATCTCCACCCCTTGTATCTCTCTCGGCAATGACATGGGAAGATTTAGAGTCCCCACTTGATACGGTTGGATCATTGGCATCATCCCGGGCATCATTCCGGGTTGTGCAAAAGGGTATCCCGGTGGAGGCATGGCCATGGGATATGTACCTGAGTAAGGGAAGGAAGCGTTGGCAGTGTGAGTTGTAGGCGGAACAGCGGAACTAGGTCCTCCCATGGCGTTCCCTCCTGGCGGGAGAGTTGCAGCCGCCGTAACTGGATTCTCTCCTCCATTCCCCGCAGCTGGTGGGTTCACGCCTGCGGCGGGAATATTGCTCTCCGCGTTCTCCTCATTGACTGGAGGAGGAGTGTTTTTGTTTCCCACGGCCCCTGATCTTGTTGCAGTTACCATCTTCAGAGTTTAAGAGGTGTTATATCTCGACTAGCCTTCAGAGGAAGAATCAGGTTGTGGTGGTGATGGATTTCCCACAGACGGCGCCAAAAATGATGGTGCTGGAAATCAGGTCTCCAAAAATGCAACAGCACTTTAGTATTTGTATGGTAAGGGAAAGACCATCACAGGCGTGAGGGCCTCAGGATCTGGGTTTCCTCTTAAGCGTGGGTTCTTCCAGCCAGGATAACACCAGGGATGCAAGTTGCAAGAATGAAACTATTGTGGTGAAAATGGTGAGAAGCTTGAGAAGATCAGTGGAAATGCCCAAAACAATGTATGCAATTCGTATGCAGATGATGACTTGGGGGAGAATGCGTGGGTTCTCCCCTATTTATATGTTAGGGGTGGGGGTAAATTGGTAAATTGACCATGTGGTCCCAAACCTGTATCGCCCTAACACGTGGCAGCCTTTGAGGGTGTGAGAAGGACATTTCTGAAAAGGAGACGGCGTGTCAGGTGCACGGTGCGCAGTACCTTTGTGTCAGAGGTTGTTGACGAGGGTCGCAAGAGTGGAGGGTCCCGGATCCGTCTTATGAGGGTTCAGGTCCACCACGGCGGTGGGGGGTGACCCGCAAGCGATTAGTGACGCTTGAAGAGTGCTCGGATGGGTTCCTCATGGTTTATGAGCTTTGAGCGCCAAAACCCGAGCGACAAGAATATGGCCCTCGTGTGGATGCTTCCTCGAGAAAGGTAATCCCGAGGGCCGATACGGGAGAGCCGGGCCTGCCTGCTCGTCCTCGCCGTTTAACTGGTTGTCCGAGGCTCAGAGGCCCATATTAGTTGGCAAGTGAGTGGGCTAGGTTGGTCCGCGAGCCCGTCAACGCGAGGGAGTAATCTCAGCGTTAGCAGATGGTGACAGGTGGACGGTCCTGATAAGAGCGCATTTTTGGGCCTCATCACTCATATTAAGGCGAAGGATATTGCCAATCTGTATCATCATAGGATATATCTGTATAATAGCCATCGATATCTAGATAATTTAATTGCTCTTCTATATCATTTAATCTTTTATCTTCATCTAGAATTTGAAACCATATAATAATTCCAATTTCAAATAATTTATACATAGTAGTTATAATTATTTTTATCAAATTTTTATATTTTTTATCCCAAAAGACATCGTCTTCTAGGCTCTGATACCATCTAGACAGGGGGTGTATTGACGTTTTGTCCATTACAATTTATTACAATTGATTAAAAGTTTACAATAAAGATTTATATATTTTCAAACTGAATTCTCTTCTTGTAGAAGAATGTAAGTGTTGGGGTAGGATTTATAATTTTAGAAAAGTTATTTATCCATTCATTTCCCTTTGATATATTTTTTCTATTAATTTTGTATTTATTATATTAATTTGTTCAGCATTATCTGTTATATTTTTTATTTCTTTAGGATATACAAAAATTTCTTTCATAATAGAATCGTATTTAGTTGCAACATCCAATTTCTTTCCCAATTTTCTTATATCGTTTTTTATTTTTCTTTGTTTATCCATTTATTTTTCAAATCGTTTTAGTATTGAAATAGCTTTTTGTATTTGTTCTTTATAATATTCTGCCCAATATTCATGATATTTCGTGATATACCAATGTCCATTATTTTTAGCTACTAAGTATAAGTTTTTATGATTATTATATTCTTTGTATAGATCTGTTAAATATTCAGTGTATTTTTTCATGAAAAGTATTGTGGTTGAAAATATAATTTTCAAAAGTTATTGCATTGATTTGTAAGAAAATATCAACAGTGTCATGATTTTTTGAACACGTTTTTCAGGTAAGCTTCTTATACCAATTTTACACTATATTAAAAAAGTACCCTAGTTTTACAAATGGGTTTGTAAAATACACTAGAATTAAAAAGTCTCCGATATAATAATTAAAATAATTGGGGACAAAAGTTTTTAACTTGTTGCTCATATTAAGATGACTTTAATGTTTATCACCTTCATTCATTTATGTTTAACTTTGGGCCGGAATAAATAAATAAAATATATTTTATGAGGCTTCATTTTTTAGATTTATTTGATTCTTTGTTATTTATCTAAAAATAAATTATAATAAGCTTTAATATATAAGCCTATAGGTGTAACTTCTTATAATTATTTTTGGATAATACTAATTTTATATAGAAGTTCAATCATTTGACAGTTACTTAGATAATTATTTTGAAATAAAGAAAACAATTATAAACTTGGTGACCGTTCCAAACCCTAAACCCTTCATTCAAATTTAAAAAAAAAAGGGTATTACTTAGTGTACCGGTATCTAAGAATTATAAATTTTAAAGGTTTGACTTACTTTGAACTCATTATTTCGAAATAATAGTTATTCTTGGATTGGAAACAATTAATTAATATATTGGAAAATATGGAGTTCTCGACAGAAAAGAAAAGGAAAATAAAATTATATAAGCATGGTCGACTATTATTCGCCAGGTTCACCAACCCACCGTAAGTCCATAATGTACCTAACAAAATTTTAATAATATTTAAGTATAGAAATTAGAAAAGATTGAAATAAAATAATAATCTGTACAGTATTTTCTCATTGGTACTAAAGCCTCAAGTATTTTACCTCAAATTCATGACTCGTGAAACATTTAAAATAAATTTTTTAAATATGTACAATTTTACCAATTTCATCTATATAGAATTCTCAATAATATTTGTATCACTTATTTTTCGATGTAGAATCACGATTCATGCCTACTTCAGTGTTAAGTAAAACCCATTAATCATAAGTCGATCATGATTAAACTTAGTGCGCATGATCCACGACTCGTGAGACATCTATTAATCTTAAATCCTATTGATGGAATGTTAGAAATTTTATTAAAAGTTTTCATTTTACATAATTCAACTATTTTTCAAAATTGGTTAATATTAATGGAATTTTCGAATACTACCGATCGAGTATTCCAGTTTTGACCTCACCAACATGTACAGTTATCCATTTTAATTGGTTTTGTTTAATGCAGTTACGCATAAATGCATACACAAGCAAATTATTAGATAACATGTCCTAACGTGATACTAATATGAGATGATCATGTGTATCTTATCTTATGCACAATAATGAGATCAGTCACTCCATGATTGCTAGTTGTAACATACATGTCACATAAACAATTCATTTCACATAAGGGAATGTGATAAACATTTAATGATGTCCTATTTTATTACATTAAAAGAAATATCACATTCCGGTTCTCACTTATAGTCACGTGCTCCTTGCTCCGTGGGTCCTTATTATTCCATGGGTATGTTGCCTCCAAAATGAAAATAACACCTCACCATTTAAAATCTACTTTTAAATTACATTAAACAGAGAAAGAGTTAAAATATGGATGTATTGGTCCATTCCAATATTGAATATGTTAGGGATGTATTAATTGGTTTGAGTTTTTGAATAGTAGTGATATGTCAATACTGTAGGCCCTTCCATTAATGAATTTTTACCTTAATCATAACATATTTTTAGAAAGATAAAATGAAATGTCTATTTTTTTCTCATTACTTTCGGAAATGTGAGTACAGATACATACACATTTGATATAATGCAAGGAGTAACAAGATAGATTTGGAGACACCTATCATATCATGTAAATGACTACAAGCTGATTTCTGCTGGTAAGCTCAATATCTCAAGAAAATACAGGTTCCCAAAAATACGGCCTTCACTGTTTGTTTTTGCCCTGCACAATCCAATGACAAAGGCAGCATTTCATGCAATCTTAGAAAATCCATCACCACACCAACTGATCCAAGAAGACCCTCGAGAATTTAGAGGCTTAAACTGTTGGGAAATAGTTACGCTCTGTTTTCCTTCTTAATAAAGTTGGGCATTCGCATAGGGACTTTTGACAATTGTAGACATGCAAATAGCTAGAATTTGGTATTGTCATTGAAAACAAGTTTTTTCCGGCAGCCTATGTTGGTGATATGATAACCACGTGAATATTTTCGATGATAAATTAATTATCTGGCGAAAATCGGATATACATCGTAAAATTTTAAAAGTTATGGGTCTTAATTGCAAATGATAATACGAACAGGACTAAATTTGCTAAGATAGAATTTTTTACAAGAACAATTTTGCATTTTCTGAGTTAGTATTTTTTTTGAGTGATCGTTTTCCCTAATTGATGTTGCTGCGTGGCTGTCACGTAACATTTTAAGCAATAAATTGATTTTCCAATGAAAATCGGACCAACATTACAAATTTTTTAAAATTATAGGACTTAATTACAAAATAAGATTCCAATGGAACTAAATTACCAAAATGAAAAACTAATAGAAACAAATTTACATTTTTACGTAAATAACCTAAAAATTAGAAGATTGAGTTAGAAGTTGGTCCTTACATACTTCTAACTCCGAACTGTCTTGATCAAGTAAATAAAAGTTGATTTTTTAAATAATTTCAAAACACTTCAAAAAATAAAACTAGCATGTTTTTTTCTTTTTAAAGTTTACGGAGAACTAATAATAAATACCCATTCTACTTAAGTTTTACTTTAATTAATTCTAAAAGAGAAAAAAATAAATTTTCAAACACCCTTAAATAGTTCTAACAACTTAAAATTCATTATATATGACATAAATAAAAAAGTTTAATTCAAATCCGATTCGATGGAACTCAATCAACTAAAATTTAAAGGGACAAGTATATCATATTTATCACTTGATTTGTCAATCTCCTTAAATTTTCCACAAAGTACACGATAAATATAAAAACTCATTCGCTAATTACGTTAGTTTAACCGAGCCAGGCTCAAATTAGAATTATCGGATATAAAACTATAAAACTAAAATTAAAACCTTTTATTATCTCTCCAAAATATGTAGGCAAAGAAACAATGTCCCCGTTGGGCACGACATTTACTTATGTCTAGCCTTGAAATTACAAAATTCCCAAATAAATATCTCTTACGTTTGTTTGGCTCTGAAATTGATACGTTATGTCGAAAACGTGCAATCATACATATTTAATGATTTAATCTTCATATATATTATTAAATATTTCATATTTGTCGCACTCCCTATATATAAATTTTACATATTAAATGAGTCTAGTGCATAATAACAAGTTTCACCAAGAAAGATTTGGCTAAGCACTATGATATTGATGTAACTCTATTCAAAATCTATAAGTTTAATTTTATCAGCCAAGTTCTTTTATATTTGCCGTGTGATTTATAAAATAAAATAAAAAAAATAACAACAATTAAATAACAATTATATTACGGTGAATTTCTAAATTTAGTGTCTTTTTTTAGGGATATTGTACTTTTGGTGTATAATCCGTTTTTTTAAAAAACGAATCACTATTCACCGCAGCTTTTTGAAAAAATATAAAAACTCCAAAATTGTAATACACCCAAAAAATACACCAAAAGTACAATATTCCTAAAGAAACACACCAAGATTAGAAAAAAAAAAACCCCATTATATTACACTTATCAATATATGTGACGCCCCGATATTTCGGCCGTACAGGTATGACGTAATTGTTTACCAAAATGCGCGAAATAATTAATTATGTGTGTTTTATGTATTTAATTTAATTTTAATTATACTAAATGTTAATTGTTTTAATTTAATGTTATTAATATTAATTGCATTATATAATATAAGTATATATATATATATATTAACGTACGTGTATGCATGGATTTAAAGTTATGCATGCATAATTAGTTATAAATCATATTTGCATGCATGTAATTATATATATATTATATACGTTGCATGCATTTTATATGTAATGTATTATAAATGAAATTAGTTGGTTATTTTGTTAATGTTATGGCTTTTATTGTTTCATTGCGTTTGAGTGCTTCGTTTCTATTTGAATTGATACCGGAATTTTGTGCGAATTTAATATGTTGAACTTATACGTGTCTTGTACATGAAAATTTGTTCGTTTCGTATTTTCGAATTCATTGCTTGTGTTTCGGATTTAATTTGAATTGTGGAATCCAAGTCGGGGGCTAACGAGCAATTAGCGCACCCTTGGTTCCGTATTTAATATCTTGAGCTCGGGAACTCGGATTCGAGTTCCGTCAACTCCGCTGAACTCGTAACGAAAATTCGAGTTTAGTAAACTTAGCCATATATTTTTCCCAACTCATTTCAACCTCCGAAATTTAACCGAAAAACCTACACGGCGCCAAAACTGCCACCTTTCACCAAAATAGTCATATCTCTTACCATACTTGACCAAATTAACCATGGTTTGAACTTTTGAGACCCTAACTCAACCCTCTATCTGATCATTATCCTCCCCAACCGAATTAGTCCCTCATACTTAGAGAAAATCAGCCCTCTTTCCTCTGTTTTCCAGAATCCCGTAGCCAAGCCAACCTCTTGAGATTCAAGCTCAAATCTCTTTCAAACCTCCATTAATCCACAAGGTAAGCTTGGTTATGTTAGGTACATCCATCATGAGTCATTTTCATTCATTCATCCCTGAATTTGAGCATCAATTCGTGAGTTTTTGACAGAAGTGCACATATATAGAATTAGGTTTGAAATTGGTTGATCTTCTTCCATACTTGAGCTTTTTGAATGATTCCAAGCTTGAGAATGGTTGTTTTGATATCTTCTTTTCATTTATGATCATTAATTGCATGGTAGTTGAAGTATTTATGAGATATTAACTTTGGATCATTGAGAGAACTTTGAAGAAAAGTCACGTGTGACAGCCTTCCATGTTTGAACTGCTGTGGGACTGATTTGTATGTTGAATTTGTGGTGTTTTGCTGCACATATGACAACCTAACTCACATGAACGTGTTGGGATTGCTTGAGATCAGTTGTACCCTGTTTTTACGCGATTTATGCCCTGTTTTCTTGGCCTGAAAATTTCTGTCAGCAACTGCGTTTTTTCCCTTGATGTTGCTGTCATTTTTGTTCATTATTAGGGCTGGTTTTAGGCTGTATTTCATGTCTTCTTCTTGCTACATATGTTGCCTATTTGTTGCTTGTGATGTTGCTGCGTTTAAGCAAGAGAAACAGAGGTTGGTTGCGCGTTTGTTGCTGCTGCGTCCGCTGCGACACGGGTGTGTCGTTCCTGCGTGTTTCAGCTGGAACGGGGGTGTTTCTTGGGTGGATACTTCTGTACCGAGACACGGGGGTGTCTCGGTTTGCTCCTTGAAGGTGACACCCCCGTGTCACCTTGTTTTCTTGCCTATTTCTGCTGAACCGTGAGCTGCTGCTGCTGGTTCTTTTCTTTCTGTTGCTGTTCCCGCGAGTAGCTGCTGCTGCTGATCATTCTTCTTTTTTTTCCTTCCTGCATGGATTGTGATTGTTAAATGTTGCATGCATTCTATTATCATTTGCATGCATGTTATGGTTTGCATGCATTTTGTATTAATTTGCATGCATGGTTTTGTGGTTGCATGCATATAGGGATAGTTGTTTACACTTTTGCATGCATGAGTCTTGTGCATGGAAATCCCATGCATTTTGAAATTATTTGCATGCATGTGTAATTGTTTACATGCATTTATACGTATATATATGTATATATACTCTAGTATCCGTATATATGTATATATATTATAATATATGTATACGTATGTATATATATTTAATATATTATGTATTTATTTATTAAATATTAATTGTTATTTGATTTAATTGAATTATTTAAATTAAATGTTACCTATTTCATGTTTTATTTAATTTCCTAAATTTAATCGAATGTATTTAATTGTTTATTTTCTAATTGTAAATGCGATTGAATATGTTTAAATATTTATGTTCTAATTTTAAAATGTGATTAAATTTGTACTTTAATTATATTTGAATTTCTTGAATAAATTTGATTGAAAATGTGAAATTATGAAAGTGAATGACTTGATTATATGATTTAAATGTATTAATCGTGCACATGAACATTTCCATAACATAATTTAATCTTTTATACATTCATATCATGATCATTGCATTGCCGAGCGTCTTATTTGGTCATATTGAGTCTCACTTCACTTTTCTTGCACAGATTTCGATTCCGTTGGAGACAAGGCCAATCCTTGAGGCTTTCGTATCTTCCTTTGTCGGTACAAGGTGGGTTTCTCTACTACTTAGATAAAACGACCCGATATATCCCCCTGTGTGAAAAGCTTTAAGCCAAAGTGATACGGTATATATATATATTGAGTCTTTTATCGAGTAAACGATTGCAAACGTAAAACCCTTATTTCTTGAATCCTACCAAATGTTTTGGCGAGTATTGATTGATTGATTGCACTGATTGGGGGCCCGGGGGTTCTTGGTGTGAGTGGCTATCCGAGGAAGCATGGGCTGACGGTGATCCCTCACACTAGTTCCCACTATTGAACAGCGGTACCGGACCTCGTCAGGAGATTGGCGGGGAAAGGGAGCTGAGTGCCATCTGGGGAGTCATGTAACCCCTTTTGGCCAATGATTGGGTGGACGGGTCTTGCAAGCCCGCCCACCAACCCGGAGGAAGAAGGTGTATATGACCGATTGAATAGAATCGATTGATTGAGCACAAAAGAATGATATGCATGAAAGACTTAATGAATGAATGATTGATTGAATCACACATGGTGTTGGTTGGAGTTGATGCACGCCCACTCGCCGGGCCACTAATGACCTATTGTAAAACTGATCATTATAATCCCTTTCGATGATTCCTCTATTTCTCCCACTTGGGAACCGTTTCTAAAACCTCGCTTGGGATTATAATCTGCATGTGATTGTTTAAATTCAGTTATATATTATATTTATGCCAATGTTTTATACCCACCAGTCCCTTTTGGACTGAACCCGTTTGGTTTTCAGCTGTTTGGTGCAGGTGTCGAGAGAGCTAGGCGGGAATACGAGTCCTAGGTCTTGCATTCGTCTCTAGCTCTATATTTTGGTCTTACACTTACATCTCACCCTTTTGATTATTGTATATGGATATGTTATTGGAGCGTACACATGTTTTGGGCCGTGATGGCTTGCATTGATGTATATGAATTGTATTTTGGAGCTTGGATGCTCGTGGTATATATATATGATATGCTTTGCTCGTTTATTGCTTCCGCTTTATTGATTTTCTCTGATTCGTATGGTTAAGGGTTAGCCCGCCTAGCATAGAGTGTGTGTTTGTCCCCGTTCGCCGTGATTTAGCTCGGGTATGGATCGTTCATTTCATATTCGGGTCGGGTCTCGGTGCGGGGGATGTGACACCTTACGCTCGGGTGTTACAATATAATTAATTGAGTTGATTCAATTCTAAACTAAAAATTTTCCAATTTTTTTAGTATTCTGGTGGTTTTTCCAACTGCTATAAATAGATCCTATGATTTTTAAAGTGGAAGTAAAAGCTTTGTATTATTATAAACATAACATATATAAAACTATCGTAATTTATCTCACTCTTCATTTTTGCAGGTAAGCGTGAAATTTTGGGGAAGAAAAGTCTTTAATTTGTTGCTCATATTAAAGATGACTTTAATCAGTTAATGCCTATCACCTTCATTCATTTATGTTTTCCTTTCGGCCGGAATAAATTAAATAAAATATATTTTATAAGGCTTCATTTCTTAGATTTATTTGATTCGTTGTCATTTATCTAAAAATAAATTAGAAAAAGAACAATTTGCTTTAATATGTGAACTATAGGTGTTAACTTCTTATAATGATTTGGATAATGTCAATTTTATATAGAATTGCAATCGCATGTTTCATTCAAATAAAGAAACAATTATAAACTTGTGACCGTTCCAAACCCTAAACGCTTCATTCAAATTAAAAAACGATCTTAGTTAATATACAAGTATTTGGTAATTTTAATTATAATGGTTAGACTCGACTTTAAATTTATCATTTTGTAATAGATATTCTTTGTCCAGAAATAATTAAATAATATATTGGGAAATATAAAGTTGTCCAGAAAGGGGGGAAAAAAAAGAAAATAAAATTGTATGAGTATGATTGACTGTTACTCGCCTAATTACACCAACCCTACATAATGTACCTAACAAAATTTTAATAATCTGTAATTATAGAAATTAGAAAACATAGAAATAAAATAATAATCTGCACAGTTAGGGTATAAAATAATAAAAAAATGTGAGTAGCAGATTAAGATGTCTGGCATATCCGATACTAGTCATGTCAAACTTTGCCTGCTGCTTGTAATAAATTGTCCAATATTTTTACCCAAACTTTAACAGCTTGCTCTTATTATATAGCCTTTGTTTCTGATCTTTTGTTAAGTTTCTGAATAAAAAATTAATTAAAATATTGTCACAATTATCGAAGTGATCATTAAACGTCATACCAATAAGGATTAAATCATAACTATATTAATTATACGCCATACCAATAAGGATTAAATCATAGCTATATTAATTATAATATAAATTAAACTGTCAAAATGATTTAGTAATTCCCGTTTTGATAATTAATATAATTAAAGTCCATTTAAAAAATATGGTTTATTGAGATATAATAATGTATTCATTATCTTTGTCGTAAATGAGAAACAAGAAAGCAATCTTTTAAATGCCTTCCGGTGTAATCCATTTTTTTGAGTTAAAGAAATAATTTAGAGCAAAGAAAACTTAACTTATTTTAAGCAAAAAATTTAAAAATTAAAGATATTATAAAGCTTTTAGAGTGTTTTGTTAATAAATTAAAGTATATTAAATTTATAAAGTACACCCCAACTTTATTTTTTCTAGGGCTAATTCCAGACATCCCCTCTCCTATGGAACTTAGTGTGTTTTGACCCCTAACCTTTAAATTGGTACGGTTGCATCCCTAACCTTTCAAAAATATCACACTTAAACCACTTTAGTAAAGTAGATTTCAAATGTGTTGATATTATATATCAAATTGAAACTCTCGAAGCGAGAAAGACAACAGTGGTCTCGAAACCAAAATTCGACAACCGTCGAAGCAGAAATCACCGGTCAAAGACGATGCACAACGGGTGAAGCATTGAAGCGGCTTTCGACGGTTAATATGGTCGACTGAGTTATGGACTTTATTCACCTTGGAGAGACGAAGACGACGGCGGTGGTCTTCAGGTTTGGGTCGCCATAACGGAAGAGAAATCGGCAATCAAAGTTTGTTAAAAGGGTTAAGTGTGATATTTTTCAAAGGTTAGGGAGGAAATCGCACCGATTCAAATGTTAGAGAGAAAAACGCACTAAACCTTAAAGGACAAGGGGGTATCTGGAATTAGCCCTTTTTTCTACGTACACAAATATTTCTTAATTTTTAAATTTTTTTTTTTCCAATTATTCACCTATAAGAAAATCACAAAAAATGATTGTTTGAAAAGAAGAAACTGACGGACATTTTTATTAAACTACCCTGATATTTCCTATACTTACGAAAATAATCTAAAAATCAGAAGGTCGATTTAGAAGTTTGTCCTTGCATACTTCTAACTCCGAATTATGTTTTATTAATTAAATAAAATTAACCTTTTAATACTTTGAAAACGTTTTAAAAAATAATATGCGGATAATTCTTTTTTGAAGATTTGCAACACTTCCTTCTAAAAAAGGTTTTGGAACGGTTTTGAATTTTCTGTTTTAAATTCATATTTTATTTTTTATTCCATTCACTCACACAAATCAAATATTTTAGTAGGCGATTCAAATTATATATATATATTTATTTATCATTTTTTAAAAATCTGAACACCCCTCTGACGAGTTAAAAATAAATTTCGTTATCGGATAGAACTATCTAACGATAAAATTAAATAAAACTTCATTATATCTCTAAAGTATATAGACAAAGAAACCATTTCCCCTGCCAACAAGGGTTGATCCAAGTGATTAATGAGTTTATTCTCGAAAATAAGATCCCGAATTTAAACCCCACTCGGGTATATGTGTGCTAAAAATAAAATTAAAAAAAAAAAAACATTTCCCCGTTGGGCACGACATTTGATTTACTAGTAGTGTATCTAGGCTCTAGGCCTCTAGCTATCCGTGTTGAAATTACAAAATTCCCAAATAAATATCTCTTACGTTTATTTGGCTCTGAAATTGATACGTTATGTCAAAAACGTGCAATCATATTTATTTAATCTTCATATATAGTAGTAAATATTTCATATTAGTCGCACTCCCTATATATAAATTTTACATATTAAATGAGTCTGCTGCATAATAATAAGTGCAGCAATGGCAAAACAAGAAAAATAATTGGAAATTTTAGTTCAAATTCGTTCCCGTCGAACCCTACAATCATAATAATAAGTGTATTATAGTTATTATTTGATTTATTAATTTTTCTAAATTTTTATTAACTTAACGGCAATTATAAAATAATCGTTCCATTATTACATTAATTTTCTTTTTTGATAAGAAAAGAAATATTATTAGTTTATTACATTAATTTGAGTGAACCGAACTAATTGAATGCGAGAAAACTTGTTCATTCTTAATTTAATTGTAGATTTTCTATCACTCGCTTTGTGTTCCTATGAGGCGCTTAAGGAATATATAAGTTAATGTGATCCAGAGATAAATAGGTGACTTAATGATAAATATTTATACTTTTTTTAATTTGGAAATAAATATTTATATTTAAGAATGGATAGGTTAGAGTTCAAAGACGAATAGATGATTCAAGTGGTAAATATCTATACTTGTGAACTGATAAGTCATGAGTTCGAGTCTTATTGGGGATAATTAGAAAATCAATATTGATCCGAGAATCATAAGTTCGAGTCTTATTAAGAATAATTAGAAAATCAATATTGATCCTCTCGGGAAAAAATAATAATAACGATTTTGAATCTTCTTATAACTAGCTGGTCTAAGGAGTTAGTACAATGAAATCAATGATGTCTTTCCACCAGAAATAATTCATAATTTGCCTAATGTATTTTGTTAAGGACAAAATTAGCTTAATAGTAAAGTACCCAACTAGACCCTTTCAAATAACTACAAACAAAAACTAGCAAGATGCGACTCCTCCAGGCTCCACCTTGTCACCATGCAAGAACATATTAAATCAGACAACTGGAATAGAATAATCCCAGATTCTTGTCTTAAGCTATGACAAATCACATAATTAAGGGAAAAAGACAAAGACTAAAAGAGCAGAAAATTTATATATTATATAGCTTCCTTGAGTTGAAAGATTTGTGGTGGTTGAAGGAGAACCCCAAGTGTGTTTGCTTATTATTGTGGCCATATATGGTCACTGTCATCTCCATTTCATCAATTTAATGCTCTACAAAGGGGATACATGCTAACAAACAAATCCACATACACTTTTTTCTCTTCTGCCATGGCATATTTTCTTCTTCCACTTTCCCTCAAGAGCTGTTGATACGACAAAACTCTCACAACCCACCCTCCCTGCCCTGGTTTTCTGGGGCTGTGTTGAAATCGGTACATTTGTTTTTTGGGGAATGCTACAGTGGTCAAGAGTCTTTATCATCCATGGAGCGGAGTTTTAATTAGCTGTAGCTCAAGTTGATAAGGTTTGTTGAGCGAAAAAGGCAGGATTTTGCGCATTGTGGGATGGTTTGTATTGCTCTTTATGTGTTCGATGGAAGTCCGGACTTATAGTTTCTGCTCTGTTTTTGCAGGTTCGTGTAGAGTTCTTTTTCTTGCTTTCTTGGTTTATTACGTTTGGGTTTAGTCATGGCGAAGAGGGGGATTCCGGAGCTGAGGGAGAAGAGTGAATTGAGGTGTATGTGGGGATTATTCAGTATCCTTGAATCCTGCCAAGGTAGTGCTGGTCCCAAGCTTATCTCTAATGGAAGGCGCGCTGACAAGCACATTCTTGGTATAAATCCTAAGAATTCGTACTCTTCTTTTTCTTTTTACAGAATCTATGCATTGAGTAGTGTACCAGTTAATTTGACACTCAATTCTAGGAAAACAGAGATGAAGTACATTGTTTGGATTGTTGATGTTTGGTGTATGAGTCAAAAGTGGTAGGTGATGCTATTAATATGTGTGGGACTAATTGTCTGTATTCTTCAATGGAACTGGTAAATTATTAGGATGCAAATGTCAATATCTTGTTGGACCCTTCATCAAAACTCAAAAGCAAGCTAACTATTAGTATAAGATCAGCTTAACCATACACAATAACCAGCTTGCAATGCATTTGTTACTCTTTTACATGAATTTTGCGAAGTCTGTGATTGTAATTTGAGATAAATTTTCAGCAGATTATCCGAGAGAGCTTGACATGCAGTTTACGAGCTTCGATGAAGAATGTAGGAAAATTCAGGTAAACATCAGTTTCAGTTTGTTAGTTAATTATCTTTTTGCATAGTTCTTGAGAATCTTGGAAACTTTTCTCGAGCATAGCTCATCAAAAGCATGATATGTGGATCTATGTTGTCCTTTCCCTCTGTCCTTAAGAAATATAAAATGTTGGGTTATTTTGTCTTACTCCTCTTATGGTTTCCTGAGTTTTTCATCAAGTTTGAATAATAGCTAACTAACCATATATTTTGCTTCAGAATGGGGTGAGCTTAGCAAGTGTTCCAGTTGATGGTAAAACGAGGAATCGGGTGGAGTTCATTCAATCAGATATGCCCTTTGAGAAGAACAAAACCAAGCTAAGTATAATTAAGAGAGAGAAGCATGCTGAAATGGATTCCGATGATGATTGTCTGATGGAATCTCACAAGAGAGCGAGGAAGAACAGCCTGAAAGCTTATCAGTCAACTTCAGCTGAAATATCTTTGAATAAACTCAGTCTAGATGCAATATTAGGGGCAGTGGCTGCTCATAATCACCATGAAAACAGTTCACTTTCTCAATATTTTGAAAGAAGTATCCATCTTGGGAAGTATGATGAAGTTGAGGAATTCAACATGCAGCAAGTTCAGAAGAGTGCCAAAGCTTTTGTAGATCAGATGTTTATTGACAGACAGTTCAGCTGCAAACAAAGGAGAAACTGTGAGTCTAACAACTCGTTTTCTGATGCATTGCAAGTGTTGAACTCAAACCGGGATCTGTTCGTGAAGAATTTAGGACAATTTCAAACAGAGAAAGAAACCGGCTTAGGTTCAGTTAATTCAGAGAAAGGGAAAATGAAGAAGACTACCTCCATACCTTCGAATAAAATAGTAATACTAAAACCAGCCCCCAAAAATTCAAAAGAAATCAATTGCCATTGTTCGTATCAGAGAAGTTTGAGTAGAAGAGTGTCTGATAATAAACCGAATTCCTTCTCATTCAGGGGAATGAAGAAAAAACTGAAACATACATTTGGAGGCTCCAGAAAACAACTAAATGAGTTTGACATAGATAAACTCTCTATCAAGAGATCATCTGTTAGAGCTGGAGATGATTGCACATGTGGTGGATTGGAAATCAGGAGATCTTTCAGTTCTTCCACGAGTTCCAGGACAAATGAAAAACAAGATTTCAAATCCAACACAGGTTTTTCTGATGTTGCTTGCGTGACCGAGACAGTGCGCAAGAAACTAGACTCCTCAAGATTTGTATCTTCTAAAAAACATGAATGCGATGTAATTTTGGAGGCGAAAAGGCATCTTTCGACAAGATTAAAAAGTCTACATGATTTGGAGGCTGAGACTGAGATGAGACAAAAATCCCCCAGAACTCTGGGACGGATTCTTTTGTCTCCCGAGTCTGGTTTCTGGCCCATTAGCCCAAAAAGATACAGAAATGGAATAGAAGTGGCTTGTTTAAATCCATTGAGACCGAACACAGAAGTTACATCATGTGATGATTGCAGCAGATACGATGGTGCATTACAGACGATGGACTCAAAGATGAAGTCTAATGGTGAGGATTATCCTGATTGTTTATGTAAATAGTCACGGGTCATGGGCTTCCATATATGATGTTTTTACCAGTTTGGCATGTTTTTCTACAGGTGAATCAAAGATTGTAGAATTGAACACAAAATTCCAACCTGAATTGCAAATTTCTGAAGTGGCAACTGAAACAAGGGAATCACACAAAGATGATGAAATCCATGTAATGCATTCCATATCAGTGAGTTCTTGACCTCTTTGTCTGTAACACTAATTTTGTATCCCTTTAACATGCTTTTTTCTCTTCAGGATTCACTATCAGAGGTAGAGGCGTCAACATCTACAGGGGATGATCTTCCGTCGACCCCTTCTTCGAGCATTAAATATCAGGAAGAACATCGAAGCCCAGATTCTGTCCTCGAGCCATTTTTCTCAGAAGATACCGACAGTCCACCAAACACCACACCTCCAGCTGGTAGCTATTACTAATTAATCTTGTCATAAACAAGAAAATCTCTCCTATTTGGTATTAACAGTACCTTACTAATCTAGATCCATTACCATTCATTTTTTGCAGGTCGGCCGAAATTACAGCCACTACGTCTCAACTTCGAAGAATGCTCGTTGCAGCCGTTGCCTCATAATCAATCAATCAGTGCACATTCTTTCACAGAAGAAGAAGATCATCTCTCTCAGTATGTGCATTTGGTGTTGCAAGCTTCTCGTTTAAACTGGGATTTGCTATCAGAAGTCAGATATCAACCTCGTGAACTGCTGCATGAATCCTTATTCGACGAAGTGGAGTTTCTGCCTGCTTATTTTGATCCGAAGCTTTTATTTGATCATATAAACGAAATTCTAGTACAGATACACCGATCCCATATCTGCGTTCCTCCTTGGCAAACATTCGTAAGAACAAAAGTCGAAGCTGTTCCACTGGCTGAAACTGTGGTTGATGAGATACTGAAAGAAGCTGACTTCTATCTGCTTCCTAGAACCGAAAAACGCACTTTGGATCAGCTTGTTTCTAAAGATGTGGCAGAGTGTACGTCGTGGCTCGATGTTCAACTCGATACTGAAGATATAGTGATCGACACTTCAGAAGACATCCTGGAGGAATCCATACTGGATATACTAATTGAGTTTCATAGATAAGATAGTCCTGTGCTTATAGTATCAAAGTTTCCTCTCTTTTTTCTTCTTCTTTATTTCTTCCTTTGAGTTTAATGTATATCATAATGTTTCTTGTGAACCCTTTGTTTTCTCGGGCTGCTGATGTTTGATGGGCAGCATATATAACTCAATAATGTACTCTTATGCTGGTAACTTAATGAGCACTGGCAGAAAAGGAAATTAGCCTAATTTAAACACATGAACCATACTTCTTTTGTTTTTGACCCTTTCAGAAATTTTGAAATATAATTTAATAAATTTTATAAAAAATATACATAGATATTTTATATATATTTAAAATTTACATGCAATATATTATCTATAAGTTTCTTTTTTACTCAAATTAGATATGCATAGTATATTAAAATGTTCTATCATAAATATAATCCGTTATTCAAACAAGAAATAAATAATTCGAAACTTTATTTAAAATTTGGGTGGAAAATAAAATATCAATACTTTTTAATTTTTATTATGATAATGTGGATATAAAGAAATGCCCTCAGGGCCACAGTCATTCCCGCCACATATAAAATGCCATTGCAAAACCCTAGCCCCTTCTGACACTAAACCCTCTCAGCCCCTCTCGCCTTTGCACTCTACTTTGGAGAATTTCTCCCAATCCGGCTGCAATGGACGCTCAAGATGTGAGAACGAATCTGGTTTTGATTCTGGACTTCGGTTCTCAGTACACTCATCTCATCACCCGAAGAATCCGCGCCCTCAATGTCTTCTCGCTCTGCGTCAATGGCACCTCCTCGTTGAAGTCGATTACGGACCTGAACCCGCGCGTAATCATCCTTTCCGGCGGGCCCCACAGCGTCCACGCTCCCGACGCGCCGTGTTTCCCGCCTGGCTTCATTGAGTACGTGGAGGCCAACAAGGTCCACGTTTTGGGTATCTGTTACGGGCTGCAGCTGATTGTGCAGCAGTTGGGTGGTCAGGTGAGGGTTGGGGAGAAGCAGGAGTATGGGAGGATGGAGATTCATGTGGAGAAGAAGGGTGGATTGTTTGGGAATAAGAAGGTTGGGGATAAGCAGAGCGTGTGGATGAGTCATGGTGATGAGGCGGTGAAGTTGCCGGAGGGGTTTGAAGTTGTGGCGAGGAGTAAACAGGGGGGTGTCGCTGCGGTGGAGAATCCGGGGAGGAGGTTTTATGGGTTGCAGTATCATCCTGAGGTACAGTTTGGATGGCCCTTTTTTTAACTCTTTGTTTGAATTTTATGGATTTGTGGTGAAGCAAAAGGTTGGATTGTTTGTGTGTGTAAAGTTGGAGTCTTTTGGTTTGGGTTTGAGTATGACATGTATGACACATGGTGGAACTTAGCTTGGTGTTGGTAAAAACTGAATCATTTTCCAGGGAATGTTCTGTTATATGATCGTATTAAAGTGTAGTAGATAATGCTAATCAGAATGCTATATTCGTCTGGGACTGAACCTCCTGATGATATTAAGCTGCCTTCTTGTCTGAAATATTTGCTTTGTTCATGTGGCTTAAAATTGTGATATCTATTCATAACATGTAAAAGTTTTGGTTTTGGTGTATTGTTGCTGTGCAAGATTTCTCCTTCTCTCTTTCGAGAAAGTCAAAGAATATTTGTTATTATGATTTCATGGAACTTTTACAGGTAACACATTCACCAGAAGGAATGGACACACTGAAATATTTCCTCTTTGATATATGTGGAATCTCTGCTGATTGGACAATGAAAGATGTTCTTGATGAAGAACTAAAAGTCATTCATAACACAGTTGCACCAGACGAGCATGTCATCTGTGCATTATCTGGTGGCGTGGACTCCACAGTAGCAGCTACTCTTGTCCACAAGGCAATTGGAGATAGGCTTCATTGTGTTTTTGTTGATAATGGATTATTAAGGTTAGGTTACATGCTCTGTTTTATATGGTGATGATTTGCTTCATAATCACATTTTGTTCTGATTTTTTTTTTCTTTTCTCTAGGTATAAGGAAAAGGAAAGAGTAATGGAAACCTTTGAGAGGGACCTACATTTGCCTGTTACATGTGTTGATGCATCAGAGCAATTTCTGAGCAAGCTAAAGGGTGTTACAGAGCCTGAAAAGAAAAGAAAAATAATTGGAAGTGAATTCATTAGCATCTTTGATGCATTTGGCCATGAATTAGAGCAAAAATTGGGTAACAAACCTGCTTATTTAGTTCAAGGAACCTTATATCCCGACGTGATAGAATCCTGCCCGCCACCAGGCAGTGGTAGGACCCACTCCCACACAATCAAAAGCCACCATAATGTTGGAGGGCTCCCGAAGGACATGAAATTGAAGCTTATTGAACCACTAAAACTTCTGTTTAAGGATGAGGTTCGTGAGCTTGGAAAAATTATGGGGGTCCCACAAGGGTTCTTGAAACGCCACCCCTTCCCTGGGCCAGGTCTTGCTGTACGTGTTCCTGGTGATGTTACTTTAGAAAACCGGTTGGACGTTCTTCGAAAGGTATATATTATTATAATGAATAATTACACTGATATACCCGAAGGTTTGGCCTAGTTACACAAACTTCCTTTGAGGTTGTAGAATTTATAGAACCCTCCTAATCAAAGAATTTACATTACATATGGATCGATGATTTTTGATGTTGTCATCCCTAATTTACATAAATTCTCTAGTTTTTGCTTGATGTTTAGTGAACAATATTTGAATTTAAACTTACGACCATAATGACATGCATTGGGCCAAACTTCAGGGTTTATCAGAGGATGTTTTTGTAATTTCTTTAACCTATGGGAAGTTTAAATAACTAGGTCTAACCTCAGGGTATGTCAGTGTAACTATCTCTATTATAATAGATTGTGTCCTTGTGTAATTGATGTGAGGTATGGGACTAAAAATATGCCATTTTTGACAATTTATTTTGATGGGCTATTTCAGGCAGATGAGATTTTCATTCAATCTATCAAAGATGCTGGAATTTATGATAATATATGGCAAGCTTTTGCTGTGTTCATGCCGGTGCTAACAGTTGGTGTTCAAGGCGATCAAAGAACGCACAGCTATGCCATTACACTTAGAGCCGTCACTAGTCAAGATGGAATGACCGCTGATTGGTATAAATATATATTTCTTTTACAGATTGGTTAGTGTGTTTAACATCAAATTCCTGTATTAATTCCTGATCTGGAAATGTTCAGGTATTACTTTGATCACAAGTTTCTTGCTGACCTGTCTACGAAGATTTGCAATGAAGTTCCTGGTGTAAATCGAGTTCTTCTAGACATTACTTCCAAGCCTCCATCAACTATTGAGTGGGAATGATCTCCATCTCTAAGAAGTTGAGTGGCGCATTGCTAATTTGCTATTTTTGTTAAAATTAGTATCAAAAGTTGCATCAGAAATCATTATTGAGGGTCTGTACTCTGAGCCATGGATAGCTGGGTTCTCACAAGGTATATTATTAGTCTTCAGTTTCAAATGTGATTTGTGTTGAACTGTTCTTGAGTTTTGATTATGGAATGTTAATCGAGCAACAACCTAATATTCTATTTGTGCAAAACAGTTTACTTCTTTCCAGTTTTGCAAGTGTTCTTGCATGATCCATCAAAAGATATATTAAGGTACAATTACACCAGCATAAGGTTTGTCACAAACTTTTCCTAAAGTTAGAAAAATTACAAAAATTTACCCTCTCAAAGAATTCACCACGCATGATGAAACATCCAACTTTTAGTGGATACTTTCTTTGATATTAAATTTATGACTATAATAACATGTCAAGAGAAGTTCTTGTACTTGATGAAATCTAGCCTCAGAATATGTCAAACTCAACAAGGCTTCTTCTACTTTATAAAAATCCCGTGTCACAACATATCAAGGGAAGTTTATGTAATTTCTCAAACCTCATTAAAAGTCGAGAGAAGTTTCTCAAACTTTGTGAAAAGTAGGTCAGTCAAAATGTTAGAAATGTCAATGTAATTATTCAAAAGATATACATGATTAATGATTCTTGATGCTAATAATTACAAGTTATGGTGCCTCCCATTGGATTACGTGACCATTTTGATAAAGAAGATTTGGAAATTGAATAAGTAGGCTAGCTACGAACCATAATTATGACTTGAGATACGTTACTCCCAAAATTAATTTTCTAAATATTTAACCATAAAACACAGAAGTCGAAGAAACCCAGCTGGCAGCCTGGCACCACCCACCAAGGAAGCCTATTTTATTTTTTAATAAAAAATGAAACGAAATCACTAATATTTATGTATTATATAGAAAATTGTTATAGTTGCTAGTTGCACGTGACGTACCAAGAACCATACCCAATTAATTGGACAGTTACCAATGTATACAAAATTAGTAAGTTTTCAGCATTTCCTATGCTCTATGTGCTCATCTTTCTGGGTTCAATAATTCAACACAACCCCAGCAATAAATATTAAATAAACCAATAAAGATTCATATTTCTGATTAAAGGAGACTTTTTCAAAAATAATATTTTTTTTATTCCTCTTGCAGAAAATGGTACCGGCTCGGAGGGGATTAAGATTTTGGTATTAATCGCGGAGATTTCCCGCGACTCCGATTATTTTATTGTATTTATTGCGGAGTCGCGGAGATCTCCCGCAACTCCAATATTTTATAGTATTTTATTAGGAGTCGCGGAGATCTCCTGCAACTCCAGTATTTTTTTAATAATATTATCTGGAGTCGCGTCTGACACCCGCGACTCCGATTAAAAAATTATTATTATTATTTTTTTTAAGTTGTGGTCCAGATCTAGATCTGGACCCTCACCACCATCGCCATTTTCACCTCCTTTGCAGTGTGCGAAGCTCAGCAGCCCTCCGCCAACCTCCGCCAACCACCGGCCAACCTCCGCCAACCACCGGCCAACCGCCGCCAGCCCAGCTCAAGGTGTCCGGAAGTGCAGCCGGCGCCGCCCACTCCGGTGAAGGTAAGTAGAATCTGGCCAAAAATTTTTTTTTTCTCATTTAATTTGTAATTAATTATTTAAATTTTGTAAATATGATGTTAATTAGTAATATGATGGTAATATGTTAGTTTTTTTAGCTAATCTATGGTATGAATAATTTGTAGTTATTAATTCATTGAAAAATATTATACTTCTTAAAAGTTTTAATAATTACGTAGATTATAAATAATAAAATGTTTAATTAAAGTTGAAATTGTTATACGTAGTAGTTAGTTTGTTAGTTTGACATATTTTTTAATAATCTTGGTTATCACGTTTGTTATAAATAATGAGTTAAGTATTTATCTTTAACTAATTACTCATGCTAATATTAATGTGGTATATTGATATATTTTTTAATTTTGTTGGTAATGATCTAAACTACCAATAATTAATTTGTTAATTATTTTAATTAATTTAGTTATAACTGAAAGTATTAAGTTAGGTATTGTAATTAATTTGTTAATTATTTTAATTAATTTTTAATAATCTTGGTTATCACGTTTGTTATAAATAATGAGTTTAGTATTTATCTTTAACTAATTAGTTATGAATATTTGCTAATTGAGTTTTATTTTTATTTGTATTTTTTAGATGTCTAGATATATTTACGGTCCGGAAGAAGGTGATTTACTTTATTTACAAGACATGCATCGCTCGGAATATGTTTTTAATGGGCATATTGATCGGATTGTAATCCCAAGACACAATAACACGACTGGATTTAGTCACGATCCCGAAGACGATAGATATGTACACATAAATGATGACATCATTGCTATCTTGTATGATATGGGTTTTTATGGAGTTTTTAGTTGTGGATATATACTAAGCGATGCACATTTAATTACTGCATTATTGGAAAGATGGCGTATGGAGACGCATACATTCCACCTGTCTGTTGGGGAGGCCACCATTACTTTGGAGGATGTGGCTGTACTATGGGGCCTTCCAATTCGGGGTGATCCAATAATTGGGATTGATGCACCTCCGGCACCGTATGAGTCTTGGATGTATTGTTGTGGTGGTATGTTGGGAAAAGTATGTTGGGATTTTTCCCATTCGGTGATGATCTTATTGGATCACGAATTAAGATGATCGCTTTAAGAAGGCAGTTAGTGGAGAATCCGCTCAATCCAGACAGTCCTGCCGGGGTGGTAATGCAACACGCCAGGTGTGCCGCATTACTGATAATGGGTGCATACATGTTTCCAGACACTAGTGGAAATAAGGTGTCCCTACTATATCTACGTCATATGCGTACTGTAGAAGAGTGTCGGAGTTATAGCTGGGGGAGTGCAGTGTTGGCGTTTTTGTACCGTGAATTATGTGGAGCGAGCAACAGCTGCAACCATAATCAGAATATTGGTGGAGCTTTACAATTGTTACAGGTAATACGTCGTTATTAACTAATTATATTATTTTATTTGTTATGTTGGTTCTGAAAATGTTAATATTTTATTTGTCAAGTTGGGTATAATAATTATTAAAAACCATATTGCAGATGTGGGCGTGGATCCGTATCTCTTCCATCAGGCCCGGTCGAAGAGCACCACGAATGCCTGTAGGAGTAAGAGAGCTTTCAAATGGTCGGGTACTCCCAATCCCCCCGTATGGTGTTAGGTAATATTATTTCACATGCATCGTTCATGCTCTACCTAAAGTTAATTTATTTGTAAATAATTTTGTAATGCATTGTATAAATTATTTGTAGATGGACTACGTATTTCTCGTGGACGCATACCACAAGGAACAGTGTTAGGATCTTTAGGGCCATGCTTGATAACTTATCACCGTATGAGGTAATTAGTTACGTTTGATTTGGTTGTCAGCTTACATATATTATTTCTTGGGAAATTTGTTTGACATTGATTAAATTGATTTGCAGTTTGATTGGATGCCGTATGATATGTCGTTAGCAGATATACAACAACTCCCAGAGGAATGCGCTCCAGAACTATGGCGTTGCCCGTGTCCACTGATTCACTACAACATCATTGATGAGTTACATCTCGAGCGAGTGACGCGGCAATTCGGCATTGTCCAGTCTATTCCTCCTCATCCCCAACCTCCACGAGAGGTTAGGCAAACATTGCATGGATTGACCCGCAAAGGCTATACAAACAAAGACTGGAATGTGACACATGCGATTTACATTGCAAGGTGGTTTACGGCGCATGAACACCAAATTGAAGGGGAACGTGTGAGTTCAAGGGGTGATGTTGTTGAAGGGTACCATGAGTGGTATAAAAGGAAAACGCGCAAATTTATTTCGCCACCACCGAGGATACATGACAATGGATACAGACCGCCCGATCATGCGACATGGAATGCGATGGTAAGAAATATATATACAACAACTGAATATGTTACGAATAATATCTTAGTTAAAGTAAATCTGAATTTTATATATTGTTTGTTGAGTTACTCTGTTTTGTAATTTCAGTCCACCGGGTTGGCGTATATGATGGATAACTACTTGGCCATTACCGATGACACCGATCCAGTTCAGTTGAGGAGTTTATGTGAAACTAATAGAGAAGTGGTCCGTTCATTACAAGACGTTGAAAGAGGGCATGCGAATCCGGAAGCAGTCAGTGAGCAAATAAGAATTCGCAGGGGTTCTCGAAGTAGGCGGCGAGTCCGAAGTCCAGAACAAGCTCGACCCACTGCCAGCCAACCCCATCCGCCTGCCCCTGTGACTTCTGCATCTCCCTCATTTGGGCAATGGGACAATAACCCTCATTCGGCATTTGCTCCCTCCGTTGCGCCGGGATTCGAAGGAGCAAGTACCTCTGGGCAAGCTCATTACACAGCTTATACCCCATATTTTTCGCACTCCGACAGTGTCGCTGGGACTCCCCAAATTATTGCCTTCAATGAAGCCACGTATCGCCCTCAATTCGGGACATCGCCAGTCCCATTCTCTTTAGAAGGAAACGAAGAAGTCATTGTCAGACCTCCCAGAAGGAGGAGTGAAAGAATTCCTCGGGCACGAGGATGCGGTACTGGAGGTCATTTAGGACATCAGGGACATTAGTTATTTTCTTAATAGTTATAAATATTTGCATTAGTAATATATGTTACTGTCGTATTATTTTTAATGTTGGAGTTTATTATTGTAGATGTGCATTAGTTTATTGTAGTTTATTATTGTAGATGTAAATACTTGCATTAGTAACATGACCACATCACACTGTCTTCTTAACATCAAAACATTAGCTTACAACATGAAAAAAAAAAACATACAACTACCATCTATCTCCGGCGAGATGACCCCGGTTGGTCCATTTCGTTCAGTATTCGCGTTGTTCTATCTCTACCACGTCTCCGTATCTCCTTCGTTGTTGGGTTGTGCACCAGTTCAAAACCGGCAGATGGCCAGTATTCCTTCGACCATATAGGATAGAATTTACCGCTGTATGTTTCCATGAAATGGTCGATCTCGTAATACCATGGCATGTATTGGGAAGCAGGTTCATTGACATGTCTACAGACTTGGATAGCATGTGGGCATGGAATGCCTAATTTTTTCCAAGAACCACAACTGCATTCCCTCGTGCTCAACGTGACAGCAAATCGGGCAATACGGCCTTGTACGCCTACGTTCATGACATTAGCGGATGAATCATCATCGTTGACCATGTGCACAATGTTTAAGGAAGCAAGCCTAGCATTTTCTCTGTAGATACTATCCGCGTACGCGGTGAATGCACGACCGTCAGCTTTAAGTTGTCTAGCCAATTGTAACTTCTCGTTGAAATAGCGAGTAAGCTTAATGTAGGTCATCTCAACAATTGCACTAATTGGCAGTCGTCTGGCTCCCTTGAGCACACCGTTGCATACCTCCACATGGTTGGTGGTAGTCGTTCCAAATCGACGGCCTCCATCATGACAAAACGTCCATTTTTCCAGCTCTATACCCATCAGATATGTGGCGGCTTCAGGACATATGGACTGAATACGATTAAAAGCCTGCTGGAATGAAAATTCATCGGCTGCCGTACCAGCAACCCAGCAAAGATCCTTCAGTGGTGGCTTTCTAAATCTGGAATTGATATTGGAACACAAGTGCCTCAGGCAGTAACGGTGACATCCTTGTTCACCATTAAATGACCCATACCCTTCATTTACGGCCCTAATTATGCCCTTATTGCGATCGGAAATTATGGTCACAAACTCGTGCGAGTCTCCTATGATGTGTAGGCGCAATAAGTTCAAAAACCAACCCCATGTGCCAGTAGACTCGTCATCTACCAAAGCAAACGCGAGAGGAAGAATGGTTTGATTGCCATCTACACAAACAGCAATCATGAGCTTATGTTTGTATTTGGTGTACAAATGGGTGGCATCAACACAAACGACCGGCCGACAATGTTTGAACTCTTCAATGCAAGGTCTAAAGGCCCAAAACATTAAGTGTATCATCTCTACTCCGGGCCTACCTCCTCCACGTGGATGGTGTTGCCACTCCACTATGGTCCCTGCATGTCAATTGATAAAGTAAAATAAAATATAGTGTACTATCAATCAGTGTAAATCATGGACAAATGGGACATTAAATTTGGTGTTAACCTGGGTTCCATTTTTGAAGTGCAGCCATGAACTTCGGGAGACTGCTAACCGAGCTTTCCCAAGTACCGTACAAGTGCTCCTTAGCACGTCGCAGACTGTGGTAGGCCTTTGAATACTCAATTTCGTATCCGCAGAAATCCTTCACGGTCTGCTGGACATCGGCAACAGCGTACTCATAGTTGGTCCGGACATGGCCAATCAACAACCCAGCAATAAAATTCGTATCCAAATTCTGATGATCCTTACGGATGTAGTCGTCACCACAAGTATGATCCCCATTATATACACTGATCGCCCAAGTTTCATATAACTTTTTAAATTGGACGCGCACTGCCCATGGGCAACCCGTTGCATCACGGTGCTTGCAGTAAACCTTGAAGAATGTTGGTTTACTAAGTTGTACAGAAAATTCTCGCTTCGCCCATCGAACCGAGTAGTCCTTGACGGAGGCTTGAGCATGTAGTTTGCTTTGGAATGTCATCCCATGAGCCAATCTACCAACATTGGGATTGTAAAATTGACTCCATTTACAAGATGGCAAATCCATAGAATCGGCGTTCATTTCAGATCCTATAGCGGAGTAGAACGGATAAGCTTCGTGGAGTTGTGGGTTCATATCTCCGGTGTGGGGCTGTGTCAACACATCCTCAGTAGCGGCAACCTCTTCGGTGTCGTTCGCAGTGGCATTCGGCACATCATCTATCTCCAGATCCGACAGCTCATCATCCATTTGTTGGGATTCATCTGGTAATTCGTCCTCCAACTCCGCAACTTGTGGTTCAACGTAAGCCTCGCCATGGTGGCTTTGTTGGAATGATGGATTTGGGTCATTGATACCAAATACTTCGAACCCACTGGTGACCGAAGACATATCTTGGCTTAGCAAATCCATATAGCTTCGCATGTCTTCACTCCAACTAACCTCTACGGATCTTTGTGTGTGGATTGGTTCAACGATAACAAAAACCTTAAAAGATTCAAGCTGGGCCTCCGGATTTGTGTAACACCACAATACACGATCGTCATTTATTTCAATGACTGTTTCCAGTGGTATCGGAGACCTTGAGATATAGAAGGGCGATAACAGTTGAATTGTGTATCGCGCTCGGTTCAGACCAATTAGACCATAAACCTCCTGGAGTAGACCATCAAAAGAGATTGAACGTGAAATTCTCGTTGATGCTACTGGGGGTAAATCGTAAAAAACGGAATTATTGGAGACAGTATAATTTCCCCCATAAAAAACAAGTAACTCAATTGCTTCCATTATAGAAGAGGGATTCGAAACTTGCTGAAGGAAAATTTGAGGAAAGAGTTTTGGACTCAAAAATATTTCGGATGGATGGATAGTGAACGATATACAGATGTATAAATAGAGATGTATGAGATACAATAATGCACTCCACTTTCAAACGCAATAATTCAATTTGAGCTGCAATATTGAGTAGTCACCTCAATGTACCATCAAATAATTCATTTACTGTCAGATGCAGATGCATCAATATAATAAAGTGATGTAAAGAAAAAGGCAAATCTTCAACGTACAACAAATAATTGATGAGATAAATATAAATAATTAAATAATAGATCAGGGAAAAACGAAAAGCAACGAGTCTCGCTTATCATGCAACCCCATAAAAAATATTAAAAAAACTTAGGAGTTGCAGGAGATCTTCGCGACTCCTAATAAAATAGTATAAAATATTGGAGTTGCAGGAGATCTCCGCGACTCCGCAATAAATAACAATAAAATAATCGGAGTCGCGGGTAAAATCTGCGATTAATACCAAAATATTAAATCCCTCCAATCCGGTACCATTATTTGCAACTGGAATAAAAAAAATATTATTTTTGCAAAAGTCTCCTGATTAAAGTGAAACTACTTTTACCTTTTCACATGCTCCAAATGGTACATTTTGAAGGACACTTTACGAAACACAACAAATAATTTTTAGTCAATTTTTTTAAAGAAAATCTCATAACCATGAAAAATTACCAAAAATATCTTGAAATCGGGTGTTATTTATTATTTCTCAACTATTATATGAAAGTTCTTCTTTTACTTGAACTTAACCTCAAAAGGGCATTTTTAATTATTGGTTTATAAAAACTTAAAACACTCCTGATGTATAAGAATGTACCAATATGGACACCACAGCACAACACGAATACGATGTTACAAAATTTTATTTGAATTTTTAGCATGAAGAGTGTAGAACGCAATACGATAGAACAAAATAATATTTTTAAAAATATTAAGATATCAAAACTAACGAACTTCAGCGCTTTTCTCTTTTCTTTTCTTATTTATATTTACATTTTAAGCTAAAAATAGGGTGCTATAAATCAAGAAAATTGCTTGCTCTAAAAATAGTTAATTAGATTGCTCTACTAGAATGGAAGTCACAAGTTCAAGTTACTTGATTCGGATTTTTACAAAATTACAACTCCGCAGATTCAGAGCATCATCTTCAACACTTCTTGACAACTTTCTGAAGAGCTTGTTTGATCACACCTGCTGTTGGGGCTTTCAATCCCTTACACTGCAAATCATATACACAAGCCATTAGTCAAGAATCATGCCAAAATAATTCACATGAAATCTGAAAACAGATAATAATCACTGCCTTGATGTGCATATCCCACCTTAGCTTTTACTGTCATGGATAAAACTCCGTCGTTGTTGGAAGATTCGACGCTCTGTGCATCCATGCGTAGTTTCTTCACAGCTTCCATTATGTAAATCAACACACATTCCTTCCATGAACACCGAATTTCAATCAAAACATCCTTGTCGGAAATGCTGACGCTTACATAATCCGTTGAGGAGTCTTTTAATCGAACCCTTTTGTTTTCAGCTTCTGATTTATCCGTTTCACAAGCTTTTCTCTTGTTCGTTGATGTCTTCTTGGTGTTTATATTGGGGCCGTAATTGTCAGATGTCCTCTCAATAGCATCATCCTGAGGTTTGCTTTTCGTCCCCGACTCTATCTCTTTAGCTTCTTTATACCTTTCGAGTTCTTCAACTTTTCTCTCAAGATCGCTCAAGTACTGGATTGTGTGATCAAGTACAGATACTTTGTCAACCTGTAATAAAAGAACACAAAGAATTCTCGTTCAGAACCATTGTTCGTGATGGGGGGCCATTTTTGGTATTTAAAAAATATGTACCTTGCCACCAGATGGGACTAGTGATCCAAGAATCGCGAATCTCTCGTTAATTTTTTCTCTACGCTTCCTTTCAGACAAGACATGAGTTTTATCCGTCTCCTCAACTTCTTGTCTGGAATTGCAATTTTGTTTACCGGACTCGAGCCGGGAATTCTCATGCATTCTTGCCACTTCGAAAAGCACTTTCTTTAGCAACTTCTGTGGGCTTTTCCCACTTTGCGAGACACGAGATGCGTCCTTCCTCCAGCAAACAAAGCTTGAAGATCCTCTACTTCCTTTCCGGAAGTAAGGACCGAGAATCAGCTGATCAGAACTCTTCAAGAGATTCGAAAGCACACTTTGGTAGTGAACCCCATCATTATTATCTTGAAACACAGAACTCTGCTGCTGATTGCATTCCTGATAGTTCGTTTCATGCATGCAGCTGTTTGTTTCCTTCTTTTCATCTGAAATATTTGGTAGAATCGTCGCCTCGGGTCCTCCATATGTTTGTGACACACAATCACTTGAAGTCTTGGAATTATTGTTCAGACAATTGCTGATTGCATCATCCATAAATGGCCAGTTTTGCTTTTGAGAAGCGTCTCCTTCCACCAAATTCGATTCTTCTCTTAGAAGATTGTCAGCAAATTCATTCGAACAGTTGTTGGGAGAATTAATGCTCATATCAGGACAATTCAAAAGATGATCAAGACCGTCTTCAAGTATGTTATCCTCGTCAAGCATATTAGGATTGTCGAGAAATGAGGTTTTGATATGCTGAATCAGATTGGGATCCTCTGGAACCTGTAGTTGGAAAGCACATTAATTAAACTTGCAAAATAATTGGTCTCATTAAATTTATGAAATATGGTTTGTGATATGAAAGTGGCATACCAGTTGAGTTGCTCCGAGCTCGATCACGCCTCCTAAATAAGGAAAGCACATGACTGTCTGCAAGTTGAGATCAATGCATTATTTTGTGTTTAATCTTGTTCAAGTTAAATATTGTCTCTGATCTCAGATAAAACCTATTAATACCTGAATGGATGCACTCTGGAGGAATCAATGCAATTCCAGAAAGCCAAAACATGCAGAAACAGGGAAGCAAGCAAGAAATGAGATACTTCAGTCAATTCCTTTTAAACAAATAAATGATTTATCGGCTTACGAAGGTTAAAACAAGTTATTAAAAGTAACTCTTCCACTTGCCTTTGCAAGCAACGACCGCGAGAAAACTTTGGTGTCAGCACGATGAGCATTACATAGCCAGATTGCTTGGTTCTTGGCATATGTTCGGCCAGGCAACCTTCACAATTTCAACAAACAGTCATAATCGGTATTCTTTTCTTCTTTTTCTTTTACTAAATTAATTCATTACAATACAAGAAAACAGTCAATTATGGTCCCGAAAAGGAGGCAGCCATAAATTCAGGACCACAAGCAGACATTAGACAACTAATGGCATAATGACAAACTAGTTTTGATATAAAACTACATTATGAAATTGGTATTTTCCGTTATTTATACGGACTGCAATAATCGTAACAATAATTGGAAGGAGTTATTAAGGCCCTTGACATCATAACCTCATAAACATTTATTTCTTCTCATCTTTTTTCTCATCACAAACTCAACATAAAGTATTGCCATAACTGGATCAATCATATGGACAAAGGAATTACCCTTGATCAATATTGAACACGAATGACATACAGATCAAGAAATACCACTCTGCATCAGTGAGATCTTCAGGGGATAATGCAGCTGTAGGCCTTTTCGCTTGAGGGCTCGTTTCTCCGAGCGATAGAGACTCATAAAGTTCTCTTAATTGATCACTTCTCTGCAATCCTAGTTGATCAGGGTTCAACTCCCCTGCTTGAACTGTTTTTCTTGTTTTAATTTCACCATTATAATACCCATCAACCCATTGCAACACCCTGGAAAAGATTCCATTTGTACAAGTTAGATTAGATACAATCCATTAAATGCAGCCACCACAAAGATGCATTATAATGATTCAGAAATTTTCCATTTCAAAGTTCAAACCATCATTAAGGACAAAATACAACACAAATTTGGTGAGAACTCAGAAAGGTCAACAGAAAGCAACCACAGTGCAGGTCCAAAACAGATGGCCCATCAAAATCAGATTCACATGCTAACAATCTGCTTTAGCCAATGCCTTTCTGGGGGAGGCTAAGTACATACAGATAAACATGAAAAGAAGAAATTTCAGAAATTTCTTGAAACACAGATTTTATGGGATAAAACAAAAAATAAAAAAGATTTTGCCTTTAAACTTTAACACATGGTTCAGAACTCATGCCCACATTGCAGGAATTTTTCAGTCAGCAACAAGACAAAATCATAAACAAGAAGAACAGAGAATTACGAAGACCAGAGATTTTCTTTTTAACATCCCTACAATTTTCTGAAGCCTTTTTCTGGGTTTGGGAGTGGGGAGGGGTTGTTCAAAATAAAGATTGGAGCTTTACCCAGGTTGGCTGGATGAAAAGGACCAGAAGATTGCATAACTCCATTGAATGCTTCTAACAGCAAGAGCAAGCTGCTTTCTCAGATTTTCAGGAACTTCCATATGGTTTTGGTTTCCAATAGCCATTCCTTTCTTGAGCTCCGTCACCTCTCTACCTAAACATATATAGAAAAGTATTAAAAAAGAAATATTCTGAAAAAAGAAAAAGGAAAAATCAATGTTAAAGTTTGACCAGTTAAAAAATACTAGTAGTATATTCTCAACCCCAAGGCTGCTATGCCTATACACACCAGAGCCAAACTATGCCGGAAACAAAAGAGCTTGCTTTGTTGACTTCAACTCTTCATCCTCAAAATGGGCTTCCAACTGTTAACCAAATTGCTTAAGAAAAAGAGGGTCTCAGCGCTCAAGTCAGAAATTCCCTTTTGGCTTCTCCCTTCACACTATAGGTAACTCGAATGAAGACACATACCAAAAGTATGATCTTTTGTGGGCTAACAACAAGATTTTTGGATAAGGTAAAGAAGTTGGTGATTATTAGCAGAACTTCAGATACACACACCAAAAAAAATGAGAAATTTTGTAAAAATGGTTTCTTTGACTAGCAAGACTTGCTCCCATGGCGTGCATGAATATCATAGAGCTTGTAATCCATCAAATAAAATATGGCATTATGCTAAGACTGGTAAAAAGCCTTTCGTGTCTGTGTTTGGAGAGAGGGTTGGGGTGTTAAGGTAGAGAAGTACTAGAGACCAAATTGTTTGCATAAACAGTACTTGTGAAGAAGACCATAGACTGCTTCCACTGAAACAGAGAGAGGGAAAACACTGAAAAGCATTAAAGATCTGGGTTTATGGTCTAGGAACTGAGACACAGACACTTCACTTGACCTTACAGAAAAAACCCAAGAAAGTAACCTTTGGAGAATAAACATAGAGATCAAGCCCTGACTTGCAAACAAACATATATATATATATATATATATAACCATCTAATGAAAAATAAAGGGCCGTTGAGTTACTTGAAGCCCCGGAAGGGACCAAGTAAAAAAGAGAATAAATAAATAAATAAAGTAATTTTGCATACAACGGAGTAGGTCGTTGGACTTAAACATCATAAATTGATACAAGCCATGCTAAATAAGAAATATTATTCTTAATTAATTAAATCGAAATAGGAGGATCAAGTCTTCCATATCTATACTATTATATATTTGATAACGATGTTTGACTTTTTATTGTACATTTTGATGACGTGGAATTTTGTGGTTTTTTTGAAGTTTTTTATTAGATAGAAAAAATGTGATTGGTTTATCTTTATTTTGTATATTATTTTTTCTATTAAAATAAGTAAAAAAAAAAGGTAGTAAGTAAGGAAAATAATTAATCTTGGCAAGTTTGACTGAATGAAATTAATTTTGATATTTCTACTAATTAAGTAAGGTTAATATTATATACATGTATTTGATATTTTTATATATTTATTAAATTAATTTTAATGGCTAATTACTTAAATCACGGATACAATTTCCATAAAAGAATTACTACAATTTCAAATTTAAATTTAAACATTACAAAATACAGAGAATTAATTAAGTTTCTTAAATTACTCCATCAAATTAATTATTTTTTTTAAATCTAAAATTAATAGTTAATATATATATAGTTGACACAAATTAATTAAATTACTTCATCAAAATAATTAATTTTTTAAATTTAAAATTAATACTTAATACATTTATATCTATATCTATATCTATACTATTATATATTTGATAAAAATGTTTAATTTTTTATTGTATATTTTGATGACGTGGAATTTTATAGTTTTTTTAAAGTTTTTAATTAGATAAAAAAAATGTGATTGACTTATCTTTATTTTGTATATTATTTTTTTAGTTCTTCTTCGACCTCTACATTTATCATTTTCATTACATTTTAAATTTATCAATCAAAGTCTATGATGCACAGACACGGACACGGCGACACGGACACGGACACGGACACGACACGACACGGATACGGCGACACGGATTTTTTCTTGAATTTTCCAAGTGAGGAGTGTCGGACACAGTGTCCGACACGACACGACACGACACGACACGACAAAATGATATTTTTAGAAGTGTCCGTGCATCATAGATCAAAGTATTTTACATCGTTTTATTTTTATTTTATAATTTTTATCTTCTTGAATGCATTTATATATATATGTGTCGTTTTTCACCAAAAAAGAAATTATATATGTAGCATTCTTTTTCGATTCTAATATTTCGTATAATTTACATGAAAAATGATATTATTATGTCTTTTAACCTTATTACCTTTTTAAATCTTTATTCATCTCGGTTTTCATTTCTTATCTTTAAGTTTCCATCTTGATAGGGTTTATATTCTTAGATACATATATTGCAATTTTAAGATTTTTGTAGTTCTTCTCCGACCTTTACATTTATCATTTTCATTGCATTTTGATATTTATCAATCAAAGTATTTTACATTGTTTTATTTTTATTTTATAATTTTTATCTTCTTGAATGCATTTATATACTTAGCTTTTCACAAAAAAAAGAAATTATATCCGTAGCATTCTTTCGATTCTAATATTTCGAATAGTTTACACGAAGAATCATATTATGATGTCTTTTAACCTTATTACTTTTTTAAATTTTTGTTTATGTCGTTTTTCTTTTCTTATCGTTAATATCCTTAGATTGAATATATAGCATGAAATAGGTAAATATCCTATCAACATGAGTGAAAGTATCCCGTATACTTCTTACCTTAATTGTGTGATTTAATTTTTAAATAAAATATAAAACATACAAATATTTTTCTTTCTCTCTTATTGAACTGAAAAAAAAAGTATTTAAAAATATTTTTTTCTATCGATCACTTTTCTCTTTTTTGAAGAAAATTGTCAATAAAAAATAATATCAAAATAATTTCCGTGCATCGCACGGGGTTCATGCTAGTACTGTTATAATCGAGAATATAGACATATCTGAGTTCCGTTGTATTAAATTAGATAATTACTAGTGGTTGACAGCTTAATGGGAAAACAGATATCAAGAACGCGTGGAGAGGGGACCTAGCCATCAATAAATATAACTTTAGGAGCTCTCCCATCACGGATTTTTTAGAGTGTGCCTACACCAGCTGTCAGATCACGTCTACTAAAATCAAGTCCTTAACGAAAGTGAATCAATTAAATAAACCTGATTAGTCTTGTCCCATTAACCGTATTTATTTAGCCCGTTTTATTTTAATACAACCATCAATTAATAGAAGTCCAATAAGAAAATATTTTTACAAATAATTGCATATTGATCGATTTTTTTTTTTTTTTGGTTCAAAGAAAGCATATTGATCGATTTGATAAGTTTCATATCAATTTTTTTTCTAAAAAACATTTCAAGCGCTAAAGGAGCCTCACAAGGAGATTGTCTAATAGCAAACCATAAGAGTGTGAGTGTAATTTCTCAAATTAAGAGAAATCTCTGCATAAATACACCTAATTATAAGGGTTTACATATAATTTACATATATGTTTTTCCTTGTAATTTAAAATTAGAAAAAAAAAAAAAAAGGGAATTCTATGTGTCTTTTTTTTTTTTTTTTTGTTGGAGGAAAAAGAAAATATTTCTTTATAAATGGGATGTGAGTCATTGGATTGATGGTGAAGTAAGTTTGCCTTAATCCATTGATAGTAAGCAAAATAAAAATATAAAGAATATATATGATCATATAGCGGATTAATTAATGCTTAAACTCGTTGTGGAGGGACATGGTGGTGCCATATTTATCTCCACTACTTATATTAACAATAATTATGAACATGTGCACTGAACATAATAATATCTTCTTTTCCTCTTATTATCTCTATTAATATTTAATAATGATATTAGGTCAACTACAACTGACATTAGATCTTATACACAAAATTAAATGGTAAGTTTTTCTGAAAATAAAATATGAAGCAATTTGTAATTAGATAAACTCTTACAAACCGAAACAATAACGATACGGATATCGATTAATAACACCGGAGATATCAATTTAAAAATCTTTCAACATTATTTAATTTATTGTATAATCGTTATAAAGTCAAACTCTGATATTAAAATTTAGAATTAAAAGAACGGAATCCTGTCTGTTAGATTTATAATGAATTGTTACGAAATACGAGAACAAAAATTCTTAAATTTCTTAAGTGATGGGTTGAACAAATAAAATAAAATAACATTTTAATAGTGTATAATCAATATAGATAAATACTCTTTAGTTTGAAAGTTAAAATGAAGTTCTAATATATATGTGAACTATTGACATCAAACTTAAACTTCTTTCATGTCGGCACTCCATAAATATTTGTGTGCTCATTTCCTTCGATTTTAAAAGAATTATTTCTGGTTCTATATGTGAATACTCTTTTCAGATTTTATCAAAATTTGTATTTAAATTTTTAAATGGATTAGATATATATTGGCCAATATAACTTCCGTGAAAATGTCATCTTTCATTTTATATATTATAAAACATAGTTAAAGAGTTTTTTTTTTTTTTTGAATAATATTCGAATTCAAATATATATATATACTAGCATGAACCCTGTGCGATGCACGGAAATTATTTTGATATTATTTTTTATTGACAATTTTCTTCAAAAAAGAGAAAAGTGATCGATAGAAAAAAATATTTTTAAATACTTTTTTTTTCAGTTCAATAAGAGAGAAAGAAAAACATTTGTATGTTTTATATTTTATTTAAAAATTAAATCACACAATTAAGGTAAGAAGTATACGGGATACTTTCACTCATGTTGATAGTTATTTAGGATATTTACCTATTTCATGCTATATATTCAATCTAAGGATATTAACGATAAGAAAAGAAAAATGACATAAACAAAAATTTTAAAAAGTAATAAGGTTAAAAGACATCATAATATGATTCTTCGTGTAAACTATTCGAAATATTAGAATCGAAAGAATGTTACGGATATAATTTCTTTTTTTTTGTGAAAAGCTAAGTATATAAATGCATTCAAGAAGATAAAAATTATAAAATAAAAATAAAACAATGTAAAATACTTTGATTGATAAATATCAAAATGCAATGAAAATGATAAATGTAAAGGTCGGAGAAGAACTACAAAAATCTTAAAATTGCAATATATGTATCTAAGAATATAAACCCTATCAAGATGGAAACTTAAAGATAAGAAATGAAAACCGAGATGAATAAAGATTTAAAAAGGTAATAAGGTTAAAAGACATAATAATATCATTTTTCATGTAAATTATACGAAATATTAGAATCGAAAAAGAATGCTACATATATAATTTCTTTTTTGGTGAAAAACGACACATATATATAAATGCATTCAAGAAGATAAAAATTATAAAATAAAAATAAAACGATGTAAAATACTTTGAGTCTTTGATTGATAAATTCAAAATGTAATGAAAATGATAAATGTAGAGGTCGAAGAAGAACTAAAAAAATAATATACAAAATAAAGATAAGTCAATCACATTTTTTTTATCTAATTAAAAACTTTAAAAAAACTACAAAATTCCACGTCATCAAAATATACAATAAAAAGTTAAACATTTTTATCAAATATATAATAGTATAGATATAGATATAGATATAAATGTATTAAGTATTAATTTTAAATTTAAAAAATTAATTAATTTGATGAAGTAATTTAATTAATTTGTGTCAACTATATATATATTAACTATTAATTTTAGATTTTAAAAAAATAATTAATTTGATGGAGTAATTTAAGAAACTTAATTAATTCTCTGTATTTTGTAATGTTTAAATTTAAATTTGAAATTGTAGTAATTCTTTTATGGAAATTGTATCCGTGATTTAAGTAATTAGCCATTAAAATTAATTTAATAAATATATAAAAATATCAAATACATGTATATAATATTAACCTTACTTAATTAGTAGAAATATCAAAATTAATTTCATTCGGTCAAACTTGCCAAGATTAATTATTTTCCTTAGTTACTACCTTTTTTTTTTACTTATTTTCATAGAAAAAATAATATACAAAATGAAGATAAACCAATCACGTTTTTTCTATCTAATAAAAAACTTCAAAAAAACCACAAAATTCCACGTCATCAAAATGTACAATAAAAAGTCAAACATCGTTATCAAATATATAATAGTATAGATATCTATACTTTTAATTGTTTTGGTGTTCTAAATTCAGGGTGTTATCTTGGCTAAAATTTCTTACACTATTGACATCATTGAAACTTTTAAAGATGGAGTCAGTGCCAAAGATGCTAATGATGAGAGAAGGGGAGTTTTGAGAAAACTCCCTATGGGTTGAAAATTTTTTAGTTTGCTCCCCAGCTCTAAAAAAATTTTAGTTCACTCCCCAATTCACATGCATAATTTGAGCTTAAACTCAAGAATCGTGTACCTAAAACGTCATATGGTGTATCTAAATCGCCATATGTGGTATCTGCCCCCAAAATTGGGGAGCTAGCTCAAATTATGCATGTGAATTGGAGAGTAAACTAAAATTTTTTTAGACCTGGGGAGCAAACTAAAAATTGACTATACAATTGGGGAGTTTTCTCAAATTACCTCATGAGAAAATACTACAAATCAAAATTCCAAAGAAATATATATTAATCCTCGGGGTGAATGGATAGGAATGCGATGATGTAATTTAAAAAAAAAAATAAATTTAAGAAATGACATGACTCCGACATATTTATATTATATATAAATTAATTGGATATATTAATATTTATTAATTTATCTAAAATAAGATATTTATAAGAGTACTTAGTATTACAAATTTAAATAAAATACATTCATATTCGATTCAATATTTAAAGTCATTACAAAATGACATTAATACATTTTGTGTATCATGATATTACGATAGAAAATTCAAAATAAAAATAAAAACTAAAATAATTTTAATATTTTATACAATTCGTTCTTTTTCTTAAAAAATATAATTTTTAAAATTTTTAGGGAAAAAAATATAAAAAATTGATTTTATTTTTTTTAAATTTATCGTGTCCTGGAGCCATATTCCTTATATCTTGGTGTCGACGTGTCGTGTCCACATGCAACACCGCACAAGTCAAAAAAAAGGGACATACTTTGAAAACTCCCCATGAGTTGAAATTTTTGTAGTAGTTCTCCATTTTCAAAATTATTTTTGTTCAATCCCCAGGTGAGATGTATAATTTGAGTTTACTCCCCATTTTGGACACCATATACGACATATTGCGATTTAGATACGACATAATGCAATTCGGATACGTGATTCTTGAGTTTTTATACTCCCCATTTTGGACACCATATACGACCTATTGCGATTTAGATACGACCTAATGTAATCTAAATCGCAATATGTCGTATATGGTGTCCAAAATGGGTAGTATAAAAACTCAAGAATCACGTATCCGAATTGCATTATGTCGTATCTAAATCGCAATATTCGCAATATGTTGTATATGGTGTCCAAAATGGGGAGTATAAAAACTCAATAATCACGTATCCGAATTGCATTATGTCGTATCTAAATCGCAATATGTCGTATATGGTGTCCAAAATGGGGAGTAAACTCAAATTATGCATCTCACCTGGGGATTGAACAAAAATAATTTTGAAAATTGGGACCTAACTAAAAATTGAGTCTCCATTTGGGGATTTTTCACATATTTCCCGAAAAATTTGAGTATCCATGTATTAGAATCAATCCCGAATGAGACTTATTGCAGGGAGTGATTGTCATTGTATCAATCCATTAACAACGGAGATGAAAATGTAATTTAAAAAATTAAGGAGAGTACATGGATAAATTATTCAAAATCAAATCAGCCCTATGATTTTTCTTAGGAAATTCAAATTTAAAGAAAGAGATTAGATTTCATGCATGGTATCTTGAAATTTTATTGGTAACTAAAGATGTAAGGTACTGAGTATCTTACCAACTTATTAAATTCAACTATTTTAGTAATGTTATTTTTGTTAATATTGAATATTTCTGACAATTGCAATTTCACCTAGATTTGTCACTTACAAATTCGACTTGTATTATATTCTAGTTTTTATGGCATTGATTGTAATTTTTAATTTAATAATATAATTGTTGGTTTTTCTTTCCAAAAAAAACATTGAAATTTTGCTTGGCTTTCTTTTTGGCCCTAATAATTGAATCACTTTTCTATGAATTGACTCGTACAGTTCCAGACTTTTCCATTCGATCTTCAATAATAACAGAATAAAATTCATTTATGTGTTTTAGTCCATATTAATTCTTATACAATATGTTATATCTTATTTAATAGGGTTGGTTTTGTTGCCAAATTTAAATTCTATCCTATCATGCATCCACCAATATTTCTAAAAAGAATTCTTTCAGTTTATTGTATCAAAAATTTATATCGAACATATACAAACAAATTGTATATACTAACGAGTACTTTCTACTGGGAGGAATTTCATTCCTAACATATTTGTCGGAAAAAAATTACAGATAGCTTTTTGACGGAATATTAAATGGTATTGTCATATTTGTGCCGGACTTATCGTGTTAGTATCTATACTATTATATATTTGAAAACGAGGTTTGACTTTTTATTGTGTATTTTGATGATGTGGAATTTTGTGGGTTTTTTGAGATTTTTAATTAAATAGAAAAAATGTAATTGGTTGATCTTTATTTTACATATTATTTATTTTAAAACAAATAGTAACTTATGGAAATAATTATCTTTGACAATATTTATAATATACTTTCTATATATGAATTTATGTTCTAGATTATACATATTTTTATCAATATAAATAAAGGTCATGATTAATGAGCTTTAAATTAAGAAAGAATGAATTGATAATTTTTATATATCATGACATTCACCCCATAATTAGGGTGATATTTAATGCTATCATTAATTAGGTTTAAAGAGATAGATAAAGAAAAATTAAAATTAAAATATTTATTTTGTATATAATTTTATTATGAAAATAAATATTACTAAAGAAAATAATTATTTTCAGCAATATTCATAATATATTTTTCATTATGAATTTCTTTTGAAAATATACATATCTATACTATTATATATATTGTACTATTTTGACTCAATATTATTTTGTGTTGTTTTCTAAAAATATTTTATTAAAAAAATAATTTCTAATTGGTTGTTGGATCAATATATTTCAATTATTATTAAACACAATCCTTATTATATGCAATTCATTAATTATTCCATGAATCAATACTAAATATATGCTATTGGTAATCAAATCTCCTAAAAATGAGCAAACGGAATTGAATTCCCTAATATAGTCACCACTCCCTCAGAATTCATGGCATTTGAAATTTATTTATTGGTGAATTTTAATAATTCCAAATTATTGTTAATCAAAAATATAATTAGAATTATTTTAATTGTTTTTTCTTTTTCGTATTTTTTAATTAATTCATAAAGATCTCAAGAATCAATGCTCTATTAGTATGCAATTATAAACGTATTTAATGGATATTATTTATTATTTCCTTATTTCTTTCAATTTACCATATCATTCAAATTTCGTCATGTCTATATAATCATTCTCTCAATCTCCAAATCTCCTCTCTTCAAATGCATTCATTCAGATTTATTTCTATCATTCATTTTTTTCTCATTTCGAATTCATCTAAGATGTTTTAAATTGTAGAGATTTGTACGCAATTTCGTAATGTTGATTGGGAGTTCAGTTAATGTATAGTGTTCATAATCTTTGTCTCTTCCTTTGATGATGTTTGAGGTTCATGGTTTTTTTTCTTTGTATTTTCATGAATGGTATAATATGTAAAGATGAAGTTAAAAATAAGAGAGTTTCTTGAATTTCTTTTTAATTGAATTTTTTTACTTTTCATTGACCTTTGTTCAATTATTACATTTAATTTTTCAGTTAGGAAGAATGTGAATTTATATTATACGTTGCAGATTTATATATAAATTTTTATTATTATTGTTTATTGATTAGTATTTTAGTTTCATTTTTCGAAAATACCTCTATTTTTACTAAAATAAGTGTGTTGAATTGTAATATTTTTAGTTTCCTCATATTATTATGTATCTTTAATTTTCAGATTTGTTATTTGTTGATGTGATGTATATTTTTTTTAATTATTAATTTATATTTGTTATATTAAATTTATGGATGTTTACCTTTTTAATAGTCAAATCTTCCTTTCTTTGTAATTTTGAATCCGCTATTTATTTAAATTATCCCAGATTTAGTTTTACTATTTTTGTATTTAGCTATATTTGTGAATTCATCTATGTGATTAATATATTTGAATATATTTGTGCATTCATCTATCTTTTCTATAATATATTTTTTTTCTGAAGCATTTATGTTGTTTCTTTAATTTCCAGTGTTCTTTTTTTACTTTTTGTCTAACTATTTATGGATTTATAATATTTCTTTACGTTATTTAAAAACTTTTTCAATCCTTTTTCTTTGTGTTATTTAAAAAAAAAAAATCCTCTTATATTTTAATTTTATAACATTAATTATGAATTATTTGTAGCATTTTTTCTTCATTAAATTTATAACTAATAGTTTACCTTTATTTTTTACTTTTTAATGTTGGCCCTTTGCTCAAGAACTCTTATCCTTATTCATGCAATAATGTTATGATTTTTCCCCTTTCACTATTAGCTTCTTAATCTTCTTAATTAACTTTTTTTTTTTTTTAACATTCTTATTCTATTTTTCATTTTTTCCTTAAAACCCCAAAAGACACTTGAATAATGAGATTTGATTTAGATTTTATTAAATTTTGTGGGAAAGAAGATAGTCGAAAAATAGCAAAAGAAAAAATGAAGAACATAAAAAAATAAGGTTTGATTTAATTAGATTTAATGAGGATAATTTTATAAAAGTAAAATATAGTTGTTTCTCAATAGATTGAGAATCATTAATACCATCAAGGTTGGGGTAATGGATAATACCATGAATAAAGCAATGGACATTATCTTGGGAAGGACTAATGAACATTCTTAATTGTATTTTATACCAATCAAGGGTTTAGAAATGAATGTGAAAATGCTCATTCCATTCATACATTATTTTATCATATCAATCATGTTATTAGACTATAGAGTAGCACCAAAAAAAAAAAAAAAAAAAAGTTAGACTATAGAGTATATTAACTCGTTAATGGAGGAAGAGATCTTATTTAAGTTTTATTAAAAATTATAATTGATTATTATTATTATTACTAAATTATTACCTTTAATGATCAACTATTACAAATTTATAAAATCTATAAAATAAATATTATATTATGTAAAAATTTATAAATTAATTTTTAAATGTTCATACTATTCATAATATTTTCGTTATTAAGTATATAATGATATTACAAAATTGATATGTATTTTAAGAATGTGATTTGTTTTCACGGTTCATTTTTACTTTATAATTTATATGGTTTTTTATGCAAAATTACATATATGGTTTTAGAATTATCAAATTGATATTCTTAAAATCTAATAATTTTGAGTTTTCTTTTATATTCGATCAATTTCACTTTAAAGTTATATTCTTAGTTATATTTTATTCATTTTATATACTTCATATGGTTCTATATTCATTTTAGAAAAATGAAACATTATTATAATATGATACTCATATTATTGTAATTCTAATATGTGTAATATGTTTTTAGTTATCTTTTTGTGTTTTTTGGTTCACAGACATTTTTCAATTAATTTTATCAATAATAATTATAATTGATGGTGCAGGAATCTGAGTTTCCTAAATGCAACAACACTTTAAGATTTGTATGAAAAGGGAAAGACCATCACAGGCGTGAGAGCCTCAGGATCTGGGTTTCCTTTTGAGCGTGGGTTCTTCCAGTTAGGATAACACTAAGAGTGCGAAATGTAATGCTACTGTGGTGAGGTTAATGGAAAGCTTGAGAAGATCAGAGGGAATGCCCAGAACGATAGAGTATATCTGTAGAAGATGACTTGGGGGAGAATGCATGGGTTCTCCCCTATTTATATGTTAGGGACGGGGGTAAATGGGTAAATTGACCATGTGGTCCCAAACCTGTGTTGCCCTAACACGCGGCAGCCTTTGGTGGGGTGAGAATGACATTCCAGAAAAGGAGACGGCGTGTCAGGTGCACGGTGCACAGTACCTTTGTGTCAGAGGTTGTTGACGAGGGTGACGCGGGGGATGGGCCTAAGATTCTTTCTGCCGAGGTTCGGATCCAACGAAATGGGGCATGGTTATGCCCGAGCGTTGGTGACGCTCGAAGAATGTATGGATGGCCTCCTCACGATAGATGACCCTTGAGCGCCGAAATACCGAGCGTATTAGTGGGGCCCCCATGTGGGTGCTTCCCTGAGAAGGGTAACCCTGAGGGCCGTGATGCGAGCGTCAAACTCGTCGGTTCTGGCCCTTGGCCTGAACTGTCATCCGCTGATTGACGGATTATATTAGCTGGCAATTGAGCGGCTGGGAAGGCCCATGAGCCCTTCAAGGCGAGCGTCTGGGCTTTAGTCAGCGGTGTGCTGCCACGTGGACGGCTCTGATTCGAGAATGATTTTTAGGCCACATCATTTTGCCCTCCAAATTCTGTAGTATCGCTTCGAGCGTACTGTAGAATTTATAAAGGAGGAACCCTGAATTTTGAATATCCGAGGGTCAGGCCATTACCAGCGAGGAGACTGCTGGCCTTCTGTAACGGACACAAACTGACACCGCATTAAATGCTGTCAAGTCCGCATTTAATGCTGAGTGGGTACGTGGGCGCGTGCACTCCGGGAGACGTGAGGCGGTTACCAAAAGTGGGGGATTTCCTAGGCGGGAAATGATTGCGTTTTGAATTTTCAGCCCTAATCCATGCACAATCTTCCCTATAAATAGGGGTTTGCAGGGCTTTGGGACCTTTTTCACGCATTCAAACTCTTTCTAGCATATACACAGCAAGAAATCTTTGCCAGTTCTACAGGCTCCGGCGAATTTCTTCTCTTCAAATCTTAGGTAAAAATTCCTTACCCTTCTTCTTATTTTCCCCGTGCTAACATTAGTTTTAGGTTGTGTGAGTGAAACCCTTGAGGGAAGAGCCACTGTCTACCATTGAATTTGTTCCAGAAATCTTATCCTCCCTTGAGCTTTCTGTTAGAAATCCCGTTTCCAAAAATTGAAAACTGAACATGGCCGGAAACCAAGCTGATGATTATGTACGGGAGATTGAGGAGATGTCGGTGGGGAGCTCTTCCCCTCATGGCGACGTCCCCATAGCTGTTCCCCTAATTAGGGCGCACTCAGATGAAGGAATTCCCATGGCGATCTCGGTGGCCCAGGCTCCGGCTGACGCCGGGGAGGAAGAGGTGGACGCTGCCGTTCAAGGGATGAACGAGCGTGCTCCCGTAGGGACAAACGACCTCTTTGAGGAGATGCACAACGTGATGGAGATGCAGAGACAAGGGGAGAGAGTGTTCCCAGTTTTGAACAGCGCTGTGAGACCCCAAGATCACAGGATCACAGTGGCTATGATGGCTCCCGAGGGTGAAGCGGGGCCATCCGGGCGTCCATTTGAGGCTGAACCCTCCAGAAGGCGTCAGAGGAGAGGCAGGGAGCCTGCCACTCGAGTAAGGCAAGACAACCGCCATCAGACTGACAGATCTCCGGACGAAATTGAGAGTATTCTGACCCTCGGTGATTTGGAGGAGTTGAGAGCGAAAGCATATTGGGATGAAGTAGTGTTTCCCATGCCACTTCCTGAGGAAGGGGAGAGGGCCAATCGCCCACCGCCGGGGATGATGACGGTCTATTGGGATGCAGTTCTTGCTGGGGGTCTGAGATTTCCGATCGCTCACGACGCCGTCATCATTTACCACCATCTAGGGCTTTGCCCTTCACAAATTCTACCCAATGGCATAGTCCTAATCAACACGTTCATAATAACGATGAGGGCCTTGGGCAAAGCACCCTCGATAATCAACTTTGACAGCTTGATACAAGCAGCCCGCTCGCCACGCTCGTCGCCTACAGATGGATTTTACTACGTCCAGGCCAAATCAGGCTTTAAGATGATAGATTCTCCATCTTCCTCCTATGGCGAGCATTGGAAGGAAAAGTACTTTTTCGTGGGAGCTCCCGGGGGGATTTTTGGAGTTCATCGGCAATGGATGATTCATGGCGAGGGTCCTTTGATTAGGGAAAGGATGAGGAATAAGGATTTCGAGGACTGGGCGATGGGGTTAGCCCTCGAGATGAGGGCTGAAAAGAAGTGGATTAAGGCGGAGACATTGGTGAAGAACGAAGGGGTAATGTTCCGCTACGGATTATCTTGCCCCCCTGACATGATACTCAACCCTCCAGCTGACATCCTGGCCCTCGACGGTTAGATTCTAGGAACTAACATCTCTAACCTTTAGAATAGTTCTCTAACTTATAGTTATCGTCGTTTTCTTGTTTATACGTTCCAAACAACCAATCTTCTGACGCTCGTTCCCCCTTTACTTGCAGGCATCCAAATACTATCTCAAGGCATGAATGCTGAAGCCCTTTCCCGTATGTTGGGTGCCCAAGGGCCCGCAGTCAATCCTCAACACCCGCAACCGCAGCAGAACCGCCCTCCCAATGCTCCAAGGGGGAGGGTAAACCGACGAGGAGCTGGCCGAGGGCAAAACAATGCTCGAGGGGGAGCAGGGAATGAGGCTCCCCCCAGGGGCCCTATCGAGGATCTGACAGTGGAGGGTACCCACGAGGCCACTCCTCCGCCTGCGGCCCCCGTGGGCCCAATTTCACTGAGTTCAAGCAGGTCACGGAACCGCTCGGGGGAGCCTATCCGGATTCACGAAACTCTCCGGGCCGATCGCCAGGGGAAAAGAAAAAGGATGCCGGACTCCCTCCCTATTTCAGGCAAGGGAAAAGAGGTGGTCGTGGGTCACCGTGGCGAGGGCAGCGATACTTCATCTTCTGAGGATGAAGAATTTTGGAAGATAGGCTGCAAGGGCGACTCCCGTTATAAGCGCCAGCGGACTGAAGGCCCGGTGCTCCTAAAAAAGAGCGCCTACTCCGTCAACCTTGTCTCCGACATCGTTGGGAAACTCCAATTTTTCGGCGATCATGACAAGCTGAACGAGCATGACGCCGATCGCGTTGCTGATGATGCCTGCCATGTCCTTCTGACGGTAAGTCTGTACTCCCCTTTACAAAATTCTCCTCTTCTTCCCTCCATGTTCGGATTGTGACCCTCGTTTACGGCTTCCAGGAGGTAATCCCGAGGCTGAAAAACTTGCAAGGGCGAGCGCAAGCCTATTCTGAGCATAAAGCCAAGTACAAGAAGTTGCTGCGCATTTCAGACCGTGTTCAACTGCAGGAGGATTACAACAATATCAGCGCTCAGCTGAATTCCGCCACCCTTGAAAACGCTAAGCTGAAAGAAAACTTGAAGAAATCCGATGACGCCTTTATGGTCCTAAATGAGCGTCACCGGAAATTGAAGGATGAGCGGGACCAGTTGAGGGCACAAAATGGGGAGCTGGGTGAGCAGCTGGCGGAGAGCACTCGCCAGAACAAGGCAGCCAACAAGGCCCTCACTGATTTGCGAGGCAAAGTACAGGGCTTGGAAGCGAAGGTATCCTGGGAGGCGGTGAAGAAGTTCGTGCGCTCCAAAGCCTTTGTGTTTGCGGCCAATATCCAGTGCTTTGACAACGCTTGACGCTTTTTCCATAAAGCGATCGGGCAAATGGTGAAGTTGGGGCTGGCTCCTGAAAGCGCTCGATCTGACGCTCGTCTACGCATGGATCTGGATGAGAATTGCGAGCCAATGGTCCAGGAGGAGGATCCAACTGAGAATCTGGCAGAGCCCGAGTACCAGGAGTTGGTGGAAACACTCCAAAGGGAGTTTATCGCTGCTAACAGGGTGGATCCCGAGCCTCTCCTGATAGAAGACGAGGGCACCGTCATGGACGTAGCGGATGCTGAGGAACCTGGTGAGGCCCAAACTTCTGATGTTAATGTGTTGGCCCTGGTTCCCCTTGCAACTGCCCTTCCCGAGCCTGACGCTCCGGCCCAGTGAAGCTCCCGTGGCTATCAATCTCTTGCCCTTGTCCATTTGAATACCTCTTTCCATTTATGAATAATTTTTATACCTGTATTTAATCCTTCAGTTATTTCCTGAGTATTTTGGATCCCTTATGTCGCTTTCTGATATATTTGAACTTCTTTTTAAATGCTCTAATGTCTGAATGTTGTCTCATTTGCTTTTAAATGATGAATGACGTTATTCCACTGCGCTCGTCGTTCTTCCCTGTATGAACTGATCTTTTTGTATGAACGCTTGCGACGAGCGTTGTTTGTGCGCGAGGGCATTTTCTTTTAAGAGTGTTTTAGGGATTTGAGGGGCGTAGATACGGGCGCGAGGGTGTTTTATGCGTATTCCCTAGCCGTATTCGCAATGGGGCTCGATTTTGAACTTAGAAAACCTCTGGAGATTTGCCTTAGTATTGGCCCCATAGTGTGCACCCTCGTCTTGAACTCTCCACTAGGCTGTAGATACCTTAGAAACCATCAGTAGGATTTGCTAAGTATGAGATCAAAGCGAGCGTAACCGTGGGGTTGGTGTTATTTCGAGGAGCACATGAAGGGACTGAGTTAGAATCCATTATTTTATGAGTGTGTTTTTACTCAATAAGTTGAGGGTCATTCGGGTTTTTGCGAGCACGAGCTGGAGTGGTTAGCACTCAGCTGGCTATAGCTGAGCATTGCGCTCCCCGTTGTTCGACACGCTCATTTTTAGGACTTTATATTACAAACCGTTCAAACTGTTATAGGTGGATGGTTATCAACACCTGGACAGTGCAATTTTGGAACGATGGAAGTTTCGCATAGGCTTTTCGACGTGGAGGATGCTCGACACGGAGTAGGCCCCTTGTCGCTCGAATCATTAGATCAAAATAAGAGAGCAAGCGAATAATAAAAACAAATAGTTAAATACTTACTGTTATATAGATGCATTTTTGGAAATGATTACAACACGCTTTCCGTCAAAGGAAAGCCCTTCACGCCACAAACGGGCCATTACAAAGAAACTGATGTCTACACGTAGAACCTTCTAAGGTTACATGCATTCCATGGCCTAGGGAGCCGCTCGCCTTGCAAAGTTTCCAATAGGTAGGTGTTGTTTGCTCGTACCTGGATGACTTTGAAGGGGCCTTCCCAATTGGGGTCCAACTTACCTACGTGTTTGGAGACTTCAACTTTTTTGAGGACCAAGTCCCCTAGCTGGAAAGTCCTTTCCTTAACTCGTTTATTGTACTGGCGAGCGACGGTCGCTTTGTATTTGTGGATACGTACCCAAGCAGCATTCCTCTTCTCATCCAGCAAATCTAACTCGAGCGCCCGATTGGCCTCATTGGCAGCAGGCTCGAAATAGGCAACGCGTGCGGATTCTTGAGCAATTTCCGCAGGTATCATGGCTTCGGAGCCGTACACGAGGGAATAAGGGGTTTCCCCCGTTGCCGCTCGTGGAGTAGTACGGTACGCCCACAGAGCTCCCTGAAGTTCTTCAGCCCATTCTCCCTTCTTACTCTCGAGCATCGTTTTCAGATGCTGGAGTATGGTTCGATTGGTCACTTCAGCTTGACCATTAGCTTGAGGATGACCCACGGAAGTGAATCGTTGTTCGATCCCTAGTTCATAGCACCAATCCCGTGTGTCAGCAGCGATAAACTGGGAACCGTTATCCGAGATGAGCACCCTCGGGATGCCGTATCGGCAGATGATATTTTTCCAAATGAAATCCCTCACAACCTTGAACGTTATTTTAGCGACCGCTTCTGCCTCAGCCCACTTGGTGAAATAATCCACAGCAAGTGTTACGAACTTCTTTTGCCCGACTGCCATTGGGAGAGGTCCCACGATATCAATGCCCCATTGATCAAAAGGCCATGAAACATCAATAGGAATCATTTGAGCTGCCGACAACTGAGGAGTGTTGGAATGGAACTGGCACTTGGGACATTTCTTGGAATATTTAATGGCATCTTGCAATACCGAGGGCCAATAGAACCCACTCCTTAAGATTTTCTTTGCCAAGATTCGTCCGCCCGAGTGGTTCCCACAACTTCCACTGTGTACATGCTCTAAAACTTCTTTAGCCTGCGAGGGTCTCAAACATCTCAACGGTGGGCCCAGGAAGGATCGCTTGAATAATCGACCCTCGGCGTCCAATGAGAAACGAGGGGCTTTGCTCTTTATTTTCCGAGCCTCAACTTTGTCGCTCGGGCAGGTTCCGTCCTGGAGGAATCTGACAATTTCATCAAGCCAACAAGGCTCGGAGGGGTCAATCATGTGCACTTCTTTCGAAGGTTCGCCTTTACTTATCAGTGGTTCTTCCGTTCTCAGAAATGTAACAACGCGTTCGCTGTGGCCGTCCAGAGCGGACGCAAATTTCGATAGAGCGTCAGCATGTTCGTTTTCTGCCCTCGGAACTTGCAAAAGATGGAATTCCCTGAACTTGGCTATCTCCTCCTTGGCGCTCGATAGGTACTGTGCCATGGTGGCTTCTCGAGCCTCATAACTACCATCAATTTGACTTGCGATCAACTGCGAATCAACGTATGCTGTGACACGAGTGGCCCCATTTTGGAGCGCAATCCTGAGCCCTTGGATGAGGGCCTCATACTCAGCTTCGTTGTTGGTGACTTGAAACACCAGCTTGATTGCGTAGTCCACTTCTGCCCCGAGGGGATCCCTGAGGGTCACCTCGGCTCCTCCCCCCTGAGAGGTCGAGGAGTCATCCGTGTGCAAAAGCCATAAACCCTCATCAGCCAATGGCACAGTCTCCAAATTGAAACGTTCTACCAACAAATCGGCCACTGCCTGAGCCTGTATGGCTGTACGAGGCTCGAAGGAGATATCAAACTGACTGAGTTCAATCGCCCATTTAATTAACCTTCCCGAAACATCCGGCTTAGATAGCACTTGTTTGAGTGGTTGATCTGTAAGCACTGTGATGGAGTGAGCCTGAAAATATGGCCTCAACCTTCGGGATGCGTTAACGAGCGCAAAGGCGAATTTCTCAATTTCCATGTACCTTTTCTCTGCTCCCTGTAGAGTCTTGCTCAGGTAATACACTGGCATATGCTTACGCTCGCGGATTGCTACGAGGACAGCGCTCGTGGCTTCCAAAGAAACTGATAGATAGATAAACAAGTTCTCCCCTTGGATTGGCTTGGTCAACAAAGGCGCGCTCGACAGGTACTGTTTCATGTTCTGCAGGGCCTTTTCGCAATCCTCGTTCCAGGTAAAGTTGCGTGCGTTGCGCAAAATTTTAAAGAAGGGTAGATTCCGGTCCGCTGAGCGGGAGATGAACCTATTTAGTGAAATGATCTTTCCCACGAGCACCTGGACCTCTCTCAGATTGCGAGGGGAGGGTATGTCCAGGATTGCTCTAATCTTCTCGGGGTTTGCCTCTATGCCACGTTGACTGACCATGTATCCCAGGAATTTACCGCCTCGAACGCCAAAGGTGCATTTTGATGGGTTCAACTTCATTCCGTAGCGACGAAGGATGTCAAAAGTCTGCTTGAGATCCTCCAGATGGGAGCGTTGGCGCTCACTCTTGACTATCATGTCGTCTACATATACCTCCATAGATTTTCCAATTTCACGCTCGAACATTCTATTGACAAGGCGCTGATAAGTCGCTCCCGCGTTTTTGAGCCCAAATGGCATGACTTTGAAACAGTAGACACCCAAATGCACAATAAACGAAGTTTTGGGGCGATCTTCGGGCGCCATAAAGATTTGATAATATCCCTGAAAGGCGTCCATCATACTCATGAGTTCACACCCAGCTGTAGAATCTACCAACTGATCGATCCTCGGTAGTGGGTAATGGTCTTTGGGGCACGCTTTGTTAAGGTCCGTGAAGTCGTTGCACATACGCCACTTATTGGCGCTCTTTGGGACGAGCACCACATTGCAAAGCCATTCTGGGTACAAGATTTCCTCGATGTACTGAGCATCAAGCAACTTACTAACCTCTTCTTCGATAACTCGTTTCCTAAAGCCATGAACGTCCCTCTTCTTCTGTTTGATGGGCTTGAAGGTTGGATCCACATTCAGTCTGTGGACAATGATGCTCGGATCTATTCCGGTGAGATCAGAAGCTTTCCACGCAAAAACGTCTAGGTTCTCCCGTAGGAAGTCGATCATCAAAACTTGCAAGGGCCCGTCCAGGCCCGAGCCAATCTGGGTGGTTTTATCCGGGTTCCCAAGCTCCAATTCAACGGTCAAAAACTCCTCGGTGGGCTCAATCCGAATCTCCGGCCTCGGCGCCTCTAGCGCTCGTTTTTTCCCGGTGATCATACCCTTGGGCTCGTCGCGCTCGTTTTCTCAAGAAGAGCCCTCGACGGCCCCCGGTGGCCTATTCTCTGAACACTGAACATCTCCAGGGGTCCTCTTTTTATTCTTCTTCCGGTACAGTTTGGCTCTTTTGCGCTCGGGGCCATCTTCATTTAATTCGGGGAAGTCAACGGACTTCTTAGTAGACCCAGGTTGAATGGACTGCTTGGGCTTGTGGCTTCGAAGCGAAAGTATGTAACATTCCCAAGCTTCTTTGACGTTACACAGAATTTCTCCGGTTCCCTCGGGGGTTGGAAACTTGACTTTCTGATGATAGGTGGAAATTACGGCCTTGAAATCCACGAGGGCTGGGCGCCCAATGATGATATTGTAAGGAAGATCCACCTCAACGATGGTGTAGAGGACGCTCAAAGTTTTTCGCTCTGGGGCGCGACCAAAAGATGTGGCCAAGCGAATCTGTCCGCGAGGGACGATCTCGGAACCTCCAAACCCTACAAGGGCAGTTCTGAGAGGTTCGAGGGGGATGTTTGTTATGTTCATTTGTGGAAACGTTGAATACGGGAGAACGTTCACAGAGCTTCCACTATCAAATAATACCCTCTTTACAGTGTGGTTATGAACGTCTAAACTAACCACCATGGGACAGTCAGAGGTTTTTCCTATCCCATGGGGTGTTACAATATGTTCAAGATCTTTCTCAGTAAACCCTATGACATCATCCTCCTTCGAGCGCGACGAGCTGTCCACGGAGAGCACTGGGCGAGGGAGTGACGTTCTTTGGTTATAGCTCCGAACATGGCGGCGGCGAGAAGCATTGGAATCGCCTCCTGAGGGCCCTCCTGCGATCATGTGAATGACCGCAAAGGGCTGGTTTTCCATATCCACCCCTTTCCCTTTGCTGCGCTCGCTGGTCTCAGGGCGCTGGCGACGAGGACTTCAGGAGCGTGAGCGGCTCCTTCTCCTCCCGAGCGCTCGTTCCGCACAATGTTCATCGTACCCTTCTAGTACTTTCACAAATTCTTTGAGGTGCCCCCCAGCAATCAGCCGCTGAATTTCCTTCTCCAGGTGGCGGCATTCATTAGTGTCATGCCCCTTCTGCTTATGGAAAGCACAGTATTTCCCCGAGCGCTTCTGGGCCTCGGTTTCTCTCAGCTTGGGCGGTCTCTTAAACAGCTTCTGGTCCGCCAGGGAATAAACTTCGGCAATTGGGCGGTTGAGGGGGACACGTTCGAGCCTCCGCGGAGGGGATGAACGACGGCGAGCGGATATCGGGCTGCGGCGGTGACTCCGGTTGGGCTCCGCTTTGTCCTCGTGGGTTCTGTTGGGGCGAGGGGCATTTGCCATCTTCTGATCCCTCGCTATGTACATATCCTCGAGGGTAAAGAAAGAATCGACAATCTCCCTAATTTCCATCAATGAGCGCGGCTTCTTCTTGGCTACTTCTTCCACAAACTCCTTGCTGACGTAATGCTTCATGTTGATGGCCCCAAACAGAACGTGCCTCAAAAAGTCCATCGAGGGCTTTTCTGCCAACAAAATTTCTTTATTGAACCTCCCCATGAAGGACCTGAGAGTCTCGTTCGGCCCTTGGACCAGGCTATAAAGAGCGGTCGCGGCCGGGGCCGGTGCTTTCAGCGAATTGAAGTGGCTGACAAAAGCATCCGTCAGGTCATAGTATCCTCGGATTGAGCGCGGGGGGAGCTTTTTGTACCACTCTTGGGCCATTCCGGTGAGGGAAGTGACAAACACCTTGGCCCAGTAGTTGTCCGGATGGTCATACAGGTGCATTAGGTGCACAAAATGGTCCAGATGCTCGGCTGGATCCGTAGTTCCATCATATCTGTTGATTGACGAGGGAATTTTACCCTTCCCTGCGCGGGTCATTAGCACTTCCTCGACGAGGGGGGAATCGCCCGCCATGATCCTGTAGTCTCGCTCGTCAGGATCTTCATAGCTGGCTTCTCTCCTTCGGCGGGAAATTGGGCTGCGTGGTCGACGAGCGTCTCTGGCCTTGGACCTCTCGCCCCCATCGCGGGAAGCGTGAGACCGTGCTCGAGAGAGCTGCTCTACCACGTTCTGGAGCCCTCGAATTTGGTCTTGTACTGCTGCTAGCTGAGGGTCACCGACATTTCTGCGGTTTGCCCTCCCTGTGGCCCTTGATTGGACCTCTTCATTATCTCCGGCCGCCTCATTTCGAGGGGCCCTTTCATCCCCTACAACTGGTCGTTCTTGCTGGACCCTCGGTGGGGCTTCATTTTCTTGATTCGGTGCTGGTGGGGGAGGTTGCTGTGCCCTTAACGCATTTTGGGCCATCACCAAGGGATGCGCTGGGAGCCCTCCAAGAGGCGGGGCCAGACGAGCGCTAGCTTGCGAGGGGAAATACGCCGTCATGAAATGCTCCCAGGCGTTCTGGACGGCCTGGCTCTCGCACTGCGCATACAGCGCCTGAAGTTGCTGGGTTGTAACTTGGGGCATCTCCACCCCTTGTATCTCTCTTGGTAACGACGTGGGGAGATTCAGGGTCCCCACCTGATAAGGTTGGATCACCGGCATCATCCCGGGCATCATTCCATGCTGCACAAATGGGTATCCCGGAGGGGGCATGGCCATGGGATACATCCCTGAGTAAGGGTAGGAAGCGTGGGCGGTGTGAGCTGCAGGGGGAGCAACGGAGCTGGGCCCTCCCGCAACGTTCCCACCTAGTGGGAGAGTTGTCCCCGCCGGCTCTGTGTTCTCGTCCCCGTTTCCGGCGGCTGGGGGGTTTGTTCCTCCGGCGGGGATGTTGCCTTCCACGTTCTCCTCGTTGACGGGGGGAAGAGCGCCTTTCTCTCCGACTGCTCCAGATCTCGTCGCAGTTACCATGATTAAAGACTTTGGTGTCACTTTTCAACTAGCTCTTGAAGGAAGAAACTGGTAATACCGAAGATGGTGGTGATGGCTTCCCACAGACGGCGCCAAAAATGATGGTGCAGGAATCTGAGTTTCCTAAATGCAACAACACTTTAAGATTTGTATGAAAAGGGAAAGACCATCACAGGCGTGAGAGCCTCAGGATCTGGGTTTCCTTTTGAGCGTGGGTTCTTCCAGCTAGGATAACACCAAGAGTGCGAAATGTAATGCTACTGTGGTGAGGTTAATGGAAAGCTTGAGAAGATCAGAGGGAATGCCCAGAACGATAGAGTATATCTGTAGAAGATGACTTGGGGGAGAATGCATGGGTTCTCCCCTATTTATATGTTAGGGACGGGGGTAAATGGGTAAATTGACCATGTGGTCCCAAACCTGTGTTGCCCTAACACGCGGCAGCCTTTGGTGGGGTGAGAATGACATTCCAGAAAAGGAGACGGCGTGTCAGGTGCACGGTGCACAGTACCTTTGTGTCAGAGGTTGTTGACGAGGGTGACGCGGGGGATGGGCCTAAGATTCTTTCTGCCGAGGTTCGGATCCAACGAAATGGGGCATGGTTATGCCCGAGCGTTGGTGACGCTCGAAGAATGTATGGATGGCCTCCTCACGATAGATGACCCTTGAGCGCCGAAATACCGAGCGTATTAGTGGGGCCCCCATGTGGGTGCTTCCCTGAGAAGGGTAACCCTGAGGGCCGTGATGCGAGCGTCAAACTCGTCGGTTCTGGCCCTTGGCCTGAACTGTCATCCGCTGATTGACGGATTATATTAGCTGGCAATTGAGCGGCTGGGAAGGCCCATGAGCCCTTCAAGGCGAGCGTCTGGGCTTTAGTCAGCGGTGTGCTGCCACGTGGACGGCTCTGATTCGAGAATGATTTTTAGGCCACATCAATAATATAACTACTTTATAATTGTAATATTATTTTAATATTTAATAATTTTTAGTTATTTTAGAATATATAATTATCAAACTACGTGTATCGCATGCATCGCATACTAGCATATAATTATATATTATAAAAGATATAATTATATGTATTGCACGGGTTGCAGAGACATATAGTTATATGTTACTAAAAATATAATTGATAATAATTTTTAACTATTTTAAATATAATATAATTATAATAATTCTATATAATATTTTTATTTATTTTAAATATAGTATAATTATAGTATAATTATAATCATTCCGTGCATCGCACGGGTGGTAGGCTAGTTCTTATATATATGCAAATTCATGCGTAATAAACTCTACCAAACAAGGAAAAATAATGAGGACTCAATCTTTTGTAGGGTTGGTTTAGATACAAATACAATGCTGTTGTTTACTAAATTATTAATTCAACCGAACCCTAATTATTGTTGAACTAATTATTTCGATTTTTACATTAATTAGTTGTGGAGGATGCTATAATTCACTATATATGTTCCACTTTAGATAAAAACAAATGAAATTTCTTGAACTTATTGAACCAATTAAGGCTTGAAACTAACTTGAGAATTAATTAAGATGTTACAATTATTAAATTACTGTGCCTTTGCATGCATGGAAATATCAAATATGTGGGTCCATTTTGCTGAAGAATATTGTCATTAAAAAAAAATCAAGAATGCTAGCCTTCATCCATGTAACTATCACTTGGATAAATGAAACTTTCTTTTTATATTATTTTTAAATAAATAGATGCGTTATAAATGATAGAATTTATACTATTATATATTTAAAAACCATGTTTGACTTTTTGTTATGCATTTTGATGATGTGGAATTTTATAGAATTTTTGAGATTTTTAATTAAATAGAAAAAATATGATTGGATTATTTTTATTTTATATATTATTTTATTATGAAAATAAAAGTAACTAAGGAAAAAAATAATTATCTTTGGCAATATTTATTATATACTTTCTATGTATGAATTTCTTTTCTAAAATTATATATATTTTCATCAATATAAATAAATATCATAATTAATTTAGGTATCTTCCAATTAAAAATATTTTATTTATATCAAATGATTAATTGATTTAGATGGGTTTTGAAATCTCTTAATTAATGGATTGATTGCAAATTTGCGATTAATTCGAAATAAACCTCCGATTAAGGAGATTGAAATCTATACTATTATATATTTGATAACGATGTTTGACTTTTCAACTGTGCATTTTCGATGACGTGGAATTTTGTGATTTTTTTGAAGTTTTTAATTACATATAAAAAATGTGATTGGCTTATCTTTATTTTGTATATTATTTTATTATGAAAATAAGTAGTAACTAAGGAAAATAATTATCTTTGGCAAGTTTGACTAAATGATAATTTATCTTTTTTTTAGATTTTTAATTAAATAAGAAAATATGATTGTCTTATCTTTATGTTGTATATTATTTTACTAAGAAAATAAATAGTAATTAAGAAAAATAATTGTTTTGTCAAGATTCATAATATACTTTTTATTTGTATTTTTTTCTAAATGGTGAAATTTTAGAATTCTGAATCTCTACTATTATATATTTGTGAACCTTGTTTGACTTTTTTTGTGTATTTTTTATGATGTGTAATTTTTTATTTTTTTTTTTAGATTTTAAATTAGATAGAAAAAATGTGATTGGTTGATCTTTATTTTGTAAAATATTTTATTATGAAAATAAATAGTAACTAAAGAAAATAATTATCTTTGTCAAGATTATAATATACTTTCCATGTAAGAATTTCTTAAATTATATATATATATTTTTATCAATATAAATAAATGTTATTAATTTGATTATTAAAAATATATAAGTGTTAAGAAAGGAATATATAAATGTCATATTTGTTTGCACCCACAATTAAGGAGACTTAATTGACATCCACCCCATAATTGGGTTGGTATTGAATATTATTATTATAATTAACGAAAACTTACGTTAATAAAGTTTAGGTTGAGAACTTTTGAATATTCAGTACGTCATCCATTCCATAGTTTGAGAGATCTTTATTACTATTATTAATTAGATTAAAAAGATATCCAACAAAAAAAACTATAACAAAACTTATAGAATGTTAAATTGTAATTCATGTTCTTGGTGAGATTTTTCAAATTTGAATCCCTGATGAGGCTGAGGAAGTTCAAAAGATTTTGTGATTTCTAACTCAATCTCTTAAGGTATGGATTATTTTTATTTTCATAAATTATCATATTTGAGATTTTAAAAATATGGCTCTGCAATAAACGAATTAATTCAAAGTTTAATTATATTATTTGAATCTTATATTTTGAATTAATTATTTTTAGGATATCAAGTAGCAATTTAATTCATTGATGGAATTGACGAAGTTTGAAAATCTTGACGAGATTAACGAGGGTTAAAGAACTTTCAAGATTTTCGAATCAATTTCATAAGGTACGAGTTATTTTTGTTTTTGTTTTTATTTATATTTAATTATATAGATTTAATCTTATATTTTGAATTCATTAGTTTTAGAATATTTTGACTAATTTTGAATTAATTCATTTTAAAATATCAAGATGCAATCCGATTTTGTATTGATATTATTAGAATATATTATTGTTGATGCCATGTTGATGCGAAAATGTTGATGCCATGTTGATGCAAAAATGTTGATTAAGGTTATAATAACCGCTTTCTTTTATGTTTATGAGGTTGATGCCATGACTAAGGTTTGTAGGCTAGAATTGTATTAATTTTAAACTGAAAATAATTTATCAAATTATGAACTAATTAATAGTAAGAACTAAATTGAATTCCAAACAAATTTAGTACCATTATAAAATATTATAATCTGACCAAAAAAAATATATATATATTGTAATTATAATTATATTAGAAATGACACGACAGCTTTCTTTTATGCTTATGCGATGCAAATCGTTATGAAAAGTGATATTTTTGTAATAACTAATTTAGGTCAAATAAATTCAACTATCTATTTTATTTTTATTTTGTGCTGGGATAAAATGAACAACAATCAAATCAGTTACAAGCTTGCACGATTGAATAGAAAGAAAGAGTTATATATAAAACGGCATAGCGGAGTAAATGATGATTTAGTGGCCAAACGTTTGGCACGACTACAGATAGAATATTAATTTTTGTCTGGACTCCATAATAGCTTTCCAACGAAGTACGGGATTCTAATATCTATAGCCCACCATCAAGAGGTAGGCGAGCAGCCCGAGGAACATCAACACGTTCAAGGCGAGGGTCATCATCTCAACAACTGATTTAATGAATGATGGTTAGATTATTTCGAATGATAAGCTCCCCATTAATATTTCACATATATGTTGGTATATATTTATTGATTTTGATATATATTTTATTGAATTGTGATTACATCTTTTGTTATACATCATAATATTTATATTTATTCAATATGGGGGAAGTACAAGCTGGTGGTGGTGGTCATGACCAATTCAATTCACAAGAACTCTGTTTTGTTCCTATTTTTACTAGGTATAATTTAATTGTTTAGACATTAATCATATTCTTTAGTTATATGTAATAGCCAAAGGTGCTTGTCCCACATCGGATTGGAGAGTGGTTTGAAGCTGCTTTATAAGTAGTGGATCCCTCTCCCCTGAGTAGAGGCCTTTTGGGTTAACTGGGTTATACCAGTGGCTCGAAACGTAAAACCGTGAGGCGCTTGGGATCTACCCTTGGCCAAAGCGAACAATATCGAACGGCGGGTCTTTGGGCTGTTACATTATATATGTTCACTTATTTTGTAAACGTATACTATTATATCCATAGATCACATTATCGATGAGCATAGAATTATTAGAGATCAAGGTCAAGTTGATGCAAGAGGATGTGTGGAAATTATAAATCGTACTATTTCTTCTTTTATATATAAATTTGCTTTTAATTTCAACTTTTTATTTTGTTGATTTAATGATTTTTTTATGTATATTAGGTGTTGATCAGAATATCGTGGTACAAAAATCTCATATTATTGATATTCCACACAATCAATTAGCTATAACCGGTACATCTGTTTATGAGCATGGTTGTACAAATATAGCTCAGACATGTGAATCGACTTGAGGAGCATGACTCTAACTTACAGAGTATGTATCTTATGTTAATTTGCTACAATTCATTTTTTATTTCAAATGAAAGCACTTTCATATATCTATCATAACATTACGTACTACTAATTAGGGGGTCAAGGATGTGAATTTTCGGAGTTAGAAAATGAAGTTTTTGTACCCAGTACGTTTCCATTGGGGAACAACAATGATCTCGGGGCACCAACATCTGTATGTGTTTCAATGATGTAAGGTATTGTAATCCAAAACTTTTTTTACCATTTGCATATTTTATGAATATATTATTTTGTATATTTATTCATGGATTTCATGTATTCAATTATTTTTTGAGTTTTTGGTATTTTAGTCTTTATTTTGAATTATTTATAGCATGCTCTATAAGTACCCTTATTCCCTTGTGAATCGCAAGATAGAATATTCGAATCATTAGGGAGGATTATTAGTAATTTCTGTATTGTTAGAAACTGTTAGTTGCCCAATATTATTTTTATAGGTTAAAAACTTCATTGAATTTATTGGCTAAGATTAAGTTGTATTTATATATAAGCATTCAACATATAATATTGTGTTTAATAATTGCGTTTCTAAAAAAGATTTCAATAAGTTATAGTTAATATTATGTTAAATCTGTTAGATTTCAATGAGTTATAATTAATATTATGTATTTCTTGTGAAAAAACTGACCATAAAAATATGATAATATTAAAATAGAAAAATATTCAAAAGTGGAGCTGATGGGTCCGGAAATGGATGATCCGAATCCGATCACTTTACAATTTATATTTGTGGAGGAAACCAACGGAGCTTCGCCGGAAAAGAGGAAGTGAGTTCAACCTGTTGGGACAAGCACAACAAAGTCAGAAGGCCAAGCTGGGGGAACTGGGGGTGATACCCAGTTTGGCTCTCCGACGCTCAAGTCAGTTCAGTGTATGAAGAGAATGCAAATTCAGTCACAGTTGCAGTGATGAAGAAAGCTTAAAGAATGCTTACAGTGTAGAAGATGACTTGGGTTATTTATAGTTGTGGGTCAGGGGCCCTTTGGTCATTTGCCTCAAGTGGTCCTGGCCGAATGTTGCCCTAACACGTGGCGCTGTGAGAGAGAAACCTAGGAGGAATCTTCTGCAAAAGCGGCCCAAAAGTTAGTGCTAGCAACAGTGGCAGGTGCGCGGGCATGTACGTTGTGTCAGAGAGCCATGTGGGTGGTTGGTAACGAGGGCTTGAGAGCGCGCTCGTGACAACCTTGAGTCTTGGAGGCCAAGATATCCGCTGAGGGGAATGTTGGCTCCATTTCAAATGACGAGCCAAAGGAGGGACCACTCTGAGGGAGTGTGACGCTCGAAGAGGGTTCCCTTGGCATGTAGGCGTACCCATCGTTTGGTTTGTTGGACGCTCGTGGGAGGGATAGCGCTCGTTGGCTTAACTCCTGAAGAAGACTTGCGCTCGTTGGTCTCAGCGCTCGTGTACTGATGGTGCAGCCTTGGGGGACAGATGTCATTATTTCGTGATGCCACGTGTCTTGACGTGGGACGATCGTATTTTGACCCCATCATTTTGCCCCCCAATTCTGTAGTCCTTATTGATAAGGACTGTAGAATTTTGACACGCTCTATCTCTTGTTCATAGCGCTCGTGTAAAGCTTGGCGTGTTGAGCAATTTTCCTCTGAATGCGCCATTAATGCGGTCTTTTCAATTGACCGTTCGCATCACTTCCGCATTAAATGCTGGTACTATTCTGAAGCCCTTGAAACGTCAGGGCATTAAATGCGGGTGCGCGTGGGGCGCGTGAGCATTGGGAAGCATGTGCCGGTTCCATAAAGTGGGCGGTTTCCTAGGCGGGAAATGATTACCATTTTGAATTTATTGCCCAAAACGGTACCAACTTCTATCCCTATAAATATGGGATTCTGAAATCTTCACATTCTTTACGCATTCAAAACTCTCAAGCATCCTTTGCAAGAAAATTTTCCTCGCATCTCCAGCGTCTTCAAACTCTTCTCCAGCTTTCTCTAAAGTTTCCAAGGTAAATCTCCATTGTAACTTGCTAACTTTGCTAACCGTAGACTTCGGACTTTAGGATTCCATAACCTTCTCCGGTTCTCGCCTTCCTGAACCCTAATCTCCTTCCAAGAAAAACTTTCAAAACCTCTGCTTCTGCCATGGCCGATCAACACATTGAAGAATTTGCCCGTGAAATCCAAGAGATGGCCACGGAGAGTTCTTCCTCTCACGATTCCCCCAGAGATGAAGAGTTGGGGGCGGCGGTAATGGCTATGGAAGATAGAAACCCAGGCGGAGTGGATCCTCTCTTTGAGGAGATGGACCTGGTGATAGAGGCAGAGCGGCAAGGAGTCACCCTCCCCATAACTCAAAGTGCCACACATCCCCACCGCCACAGAGTGACCGTGGCCGTTTCAAATCCGCTTCCAGTGGCGGAAGCCGTGACCGGGCCTTCAGAAAGGGCCTGTATTGCAAACCCGCTTCCAATGGCGGAAGCCGTAACTGGGCCTTCAGAAAGGGCCCGTGACAGGGGCAAAAGTAAGAAAGCCCAAAAATCCAAAAGACCCAACGAGGGGGAGGGCTCAGGTTATCAGGCTACTGAGCGCACGCCTGATGAAACTCCCAGCACTGCCACCGTGGGAGATGTGAAGACGATGATGGCCCCCATTTTCTGGGACGAGCGCTACTCGTGGAGAATTCCAGAAAGCCACGAGCGCGCCAATAATCCACCTCCTGGAGAAATGGCAGTGTACATAGACTCGGTTTGCTCAGGGGGTTTGAGGTTTCCCATCTCAATTTCGATGGCCCATCTGCTGAATGATTTGGGCCTCTGCCCATCCCAAATAGTGCCCAACGGCTTGGCCCTTCTGACCTGTTTCATAATTCTGATGAGGACCATGGGCTACGAGCCGTACTCACGGAATTTCAACGCCTTGTTCCAGGTGGTCAGTTCCTCCCGCTCATCCCCCGAGGCCGGTTTCTACTACGTCCAAGCGAAAGCCCACATGAAGTTGATTAACTCGCCCTCGACCACTTATGGCCCCAACTGGAAGGAAAAATTCATCTTTGTTAAGGCCCCAACAGAAGAGGGCTTTGGGGTGATCACTCATTGGAGCTCGTTTGCCAAGAGCCGGCTGCAACCCCTACTCCCCAAAGACTGGGCCAAAAATCTGGCAGCCGTACTGAGGGACGAGGGCCATCTTATTCAAGCAAAGGATTGGATAGACGATGCGGAACTCATGTTCTTGTGTGGTCTTACCAACGACCCTCATTTCTTTAACAACCCTCCGGCTCGTGACGTAGAGAGAGACGGTTAGATTCTTAGGGCACTGACTTTAGATAGGGACAAATACTAACTCCTTTTCTTGTACTTGTAATTTGCAGTTTGAGTATATGATTTGAAGATTTCTAACTTCTCAAAATTTTTCATTTTCGCAGGAGCCTCGATACTTGAAATGGCAGGCGGAATCAGACAGGCAGCTCGTTTTGCAAATGCCCAGAGGAACCAAGCCTCACAGGGGGATCAACAACGTGACCAGCAGCGCCCTCGCATCCGTCGTGGGGACGCTCGTAGTGGCGCTAGCTCGAGCGCTCAACCAGAGGTCCAACCCCCTCGTGGGCGAGGGGAGCGGAGGTTGACCACCAGCGATTCAAGGAGGCGGTCTTCTGCTGAACGAGCGGGCGATGTTCAAGCCCCCCCTCCCGCGGAACAACTAAGGCCAGTGACTACTCTGGCTATCACTGAGGCTCCTTCGAGCGCAAGCCGGCCTTCCCGCAAGAGGAAGAGAATGCCCGATTCTGCCGCAATCAAAGGCAAGGGCAAGCAGGTTGTGGAGGGCCCCCGAGGCGAGGGCGAAACTTCCTCCTCAGAGGAGGAGCATGCATGGGAATTCCCCCGGCGAGGGGATAGGGATTTTTCGGGCGCTACCGACGGCGGACCGGTTTTGCTGAGGCCAGGCTCGGTCGCCCTGACTATCACTGAAGATGTGTTCAGCAGGGCTCAATTCTCAGCGGACCACAGGCATCTCTTCAATGAGTCTGTGGAGAAGGTGACCATCGATGCGGCCCACGCCCTCATTTCTGTAAGTAACCATTCCTTGCACTATTTTATCTTCTGTAAATTACCATTTTCTGGCTAACACTTTTCCTCTCGATTGTGCAGCAAGTTCTTCCCCGGCTCAAAAACGTGCAAATGCGAGCCTCCGTCTACGCCGAGCGCAAGGCCAAGTACAAGAAGATGGCCCGCTCGAATGACCCGGCTCACATCCAAGGGGAGCTGGATGCCGAGATAGCCAAGTACGAAACCCTCAAGGGTTTGTACAACAAAAATGAAGAGGAGCTGTCGAAGCTAAAGGAGGACTTTGTGGCTGTGGACGGCGCTCGAATCAACTTGGGCAACCAGCTGGCCCAAGCTAACGAGCGGGTCAAGAAGGCTGAAGCAGAGAGGGAAAGCTTGAGAGCAAGGGCGATGGAGGCCGAGCGCAAATTCAACGATACTGTCAACGAATGGCCTCGGAGCTTAGAGCGTGCAAACAAGGAGGCATTGATCAAATTTTGCCACTCCAAAGCCCTCAACTTTGCTGCTTCCCTGCACTGCTTGGAGGAGGCTCAGAAGGCCTTCAATCTGGCCATCGAGCAGGGCATACACAAAGGGCTAACCCACCCCTCTATGAAGGATGCCGAGGGCACGGGGCTCATGTTCAATGAGCATTGCGAGGAGGAAGACGAAGATCCAAACGACCCCGCAGACAGCATAGCGGAAATGGAGTACGACTTCCTGGTGAAACTGCTCCAGGATGAGTACACTGATGCCCACAGGGAAAGGGGTGCGGGTCCATCTAATGTCCATGAAGACGAGCCCCAAGCGCCGGCCATAGAGGATGCCCCCGTTCAAATCGCTGAAAATGCCAACGCTCCAAATGCCAATGAGCCTGCTCCTGCCAATGCCCCCAACGATCCGCAAGAGCCTGAGGGTCCCATTCACGGCCCAGTTCAAGGTCCAGTTTTGGTGATTGTTGATGAAGATGTCGCCCCAGCTGCTTAAAATCCTTCCTTTATCAATTTTCCAGTATTTCTCAATATTTCTGCTATTTCTTGTAAGAATTCCATGGGCCTTTGAGCCCTTTAGCTTTGTAATAGTTTCCCTTCATTAATGAATAAAGATTCTGTTTTCCATGCCCTTGTTCTTCATTTCCTTTATGAATTACATAATAAGACTGTGAATGCTTTATTCCTTGTGATGATGTTTTGCTTCTGTGATGAAAAATTTGCCTAAGTCTTGAGCGTTTGTGAGGGTCTTATGGTGAGATTGCCCCCCCGCTCAAGACTTGTATAAATTTTGTCCTTGACACAAAACCTTGAAAATTTGTTTAAGTCTTGAGCGATCGTGAGGGTCTTATTGTGAGATTGCCCCTACGCTCAAGTCTTGTGTAAATCTTGTTTTTGCTCTTGAAATTGAAAATTTGCCTAAGTCTTGAGCGCTTGTGAGGGTCTTATGGTGAGATTGCCCCCCCGCTCAAGACCTGTATAAATTTTCCCTTTGTAAATTTATCTTAAAAGTTTGTCTAAGTCTTGAGCGGTCTTGAGGGTCTTACTGTGGGATTGCCCCTACGTTCAAGACTTGAGCAATTCCTTTTTGATTCTGAGGCCATCATTCGAGCGCTCTGGCTCTTATCATTTTCTTAGTTCTGCAGGAAACCCCATTTTCGAGCGCAAGGCGTTTTAAGAAACAGCCAAGGCCTACTAGGGTCAGTTCTTGTAGGAGATCCCGTTTTCGAGCGCAAGGCGTTGTAAGGAACAGCCAAGGCCTACTAGGATTTTCTTCACGATCTTCTTTCAACTTACCTAATTGGCTTTGAGCGTAACCAGTCTATCCTTATGAGGGCGTCCCCCCATGCGGAATAGAGTGCTGGCCAGCGTAACCCATACTAGATAACAGCATACACAATGGAATGAGTTGCCAACCACGCTCGCAATGATGAGGGACGTGGGACTTATTCATTCATACAACCAAAGAAACCAGAATATTAAAGAAATTAAAAAGATTATGTTACCTTTCATTTTGATTTGAAGTACATAGAACCCGTCAAAGTGGGTTGTTACATCGGAGTTTGCAAAGAGCTTTTAAACATAAAACCGCCGGAGGTTACATGCGTTCCAAGGGCGAGGCAAGCGCTCGCCTTGAAGTGTCTCCAGGGTGTAAGTGTTATTAGCTCTGAGTTGTATGACCTTGAATGGGCCTTCCCAATTGGGGTCCAGCTTGCCCACGTGTTTGGATACTTCCACTTTCTTCAAAACCAAGTCTCCCAGCTGGAAAGTTCTTTCCTTCACACGCTTGTTGTACTGTTGGGCTACAGAGGCTTTATAGTGGTGGATCTTAGCCCACGCTCGGTCTCTCCTTTCATCCAGCAAGTCCAACTCCAAGCTCCTGTTGCCATCGTTGAGCTGAGGTTCGAAATAGCCGACACGAGCGGATTCATTTACTATCTCCGCAGGTATCATTGCCTCTGATCCATAAACGAGCGCGTATGGTGTTTCTCCAGTAGCCGCTCGTGGGGTGGTGCGATAAGCCCAAAGCGCTCCTTGCAGCTCCTCAGCCCATTCACCTTTCTTGCTTTCAAGCATGGTTTTCAGATGTTGCAAAATGATCCTGTTGGTAACTTCTGCTTGTCCGTTAGATTGTGGATGTCCTACAGAGGTAAATCGCTGTTCTATCCCCAACTCAGAGCACCACTCTCGTGTGTCAGCTGCTATGAACTGGGATCCATTGTCAGATATGAGCACCCTCGGTATTCCGTACCTGCAGATGATGTTCTTCCAAATAAAGTCCCTTACAACCTTGAAAGTGATTTTTGCAACGGCTTCAGCCTCGGCCCACTTGGTGAAGTAATCGACGGCTAAAATGATAAATTTCCTTTGTCCCGCAGCCATGGGCAAGGGGCCCACAATGTCTATTCCCCACTGGTCAAACGGCCAGGAGACATCTATTGGGATCATTTGAGCGGCTGGCAATTGAGGGAGATTTGAATGAAATTGGCATTTGGGACATTTCCTTGAAAATTCAACGGCATCCTGGAGAACTGTAGGCCAATAAAACCCACTTCTCAGAATCTTTTTTGCCAAGATACGCCCTCCGGAATGATTCCCGCAACTCCCATTGTGTATGAGCTCGAGCGTCTCCTTCGCTTGTGAGGGCCTTAGGCATTTCATTGGGGGTCCTTGAAATGATTTCTTGAACAATCTCCCTTCGGAATCTAGAGCGAAACGAGGGGCCTTATTTCTGACTTTCCTGGCCTCCACCTTGTTGGTGGGAGTAATTCCATCCCTCAGGAAAATGATGATGTCGTCGAGCCAACAGGGCTCGTTTGGATCAATCATGACGATCATCTCGGTGGCGACCTTTTCCTTGATCAAAGGCTCCTCAGTTCTAAGGAACGTAACAGAACGCTCGGAAGTGCCTTCTAAAGCTGAGGCGAACTTTGAAAGAGCGTCCGCACGCTCGTTTTCTCCTCGCGGCACTTGAAGTAGGTGAAATTCCTTGAACTTCCCAATGATTTCTCTGGCTTTCTTTAGGTACTGTATCATGGTGGTTTCTCGAGCCTCATATGTTCCTTCAATCTGGCTCGCTATTAACTGTGAATCCACGTAAGCAGTGATTCTGGAGGCTCCATTCTGAAAAGCTATGTTTAACCCTTGCACGAGGGCTTCATATTCCGCTTCATTATTAGTGACTTGGAAGTCCAGCTTGATCGCAAAGTCCAGCTCAATCCCATCGGGGTTTCTGAGGGCCACTCCTATTCCTCCCCCTTGAGAGGTTGAGGAACCATCTGTGTGCAGTACCCATAACCCCTCATTCTCCACAACGGTGGGCTCGAAACCAAAACGCTCAACCAACAAATCCGCTACAACCTGAGCCTGTATCGCAGTCCTGGGCTCGAAGCATAAGTCAAACTGGCTCAATTCGATGGCCCACTTGATTAATCTGCCAGATACGTCCGGCTTGGACAATACTTGCTTCAAGGGTTGGTCGGTGAGAACTGTTATGGAGTGCGCTTGAAAGTAAGGCCTTAGCCTTCTTGAGGCGTTTATAAGAGCGAACGCAAATTTCTCAATCTCCAAATATTTCTTTTCAGCTCCTTGCAAAGTTTTGCTCAGATAATACACGGGTAAGTGTTTTCGTTCTCGCACGGCGATCAGAACAGCGCTCGTGGCTTCAGGAGAAACAGAAAGATACATGAATAACCCCTCACCTTCGACCGGCTTAGTCAGCAGTGGTGCGCTCGATAAGTAAACCTTCATATCCTGCAGCGCTCTCTCACATTCCTCAGTCCAAGCAAAGTTACGTGCGTTCCTCAAAATTTTGAAGAAGGGAAGGTTCCTGTCCGCCGAGCGCGAAATAAATCTGTTTAACGAGATGATCTTGCCCACCAGGACCTGTACTTCTCGCAAATTTCGAGGGGAGGGAATTTCCAAAATAGCCTTGATCTTCTCCGGATTAGCCTCAATTCCCCTCTGACTGACCATGTATCCCAGGAACTTTCCCCCTTGCACTCCAAAGGTGCACTTCGAGGGGTTCAGCTTCATTCCATATTGTCGCAGGATAGAAAAGGTGCGCTTGAGATCCTCCAAGTGGGAGTCCTGGTGCTCGCTTTTGACAATCATATCGTCCACATAGACCTCCATGGACCTTCCAATTTCTTTTTCAAACATCCTGTTTACGAGCCGCTGATACGTAGCTCCGGCGTTCTTAAGTCCAAAGGGCATGACTAGGAAGCAATATACCCCCATATGGACAACGAACGAAGTTTTGGGGCGGTCTTCAGGGGCCATAAAGATCTGGTAATATCCCTGGAAAGCATCCATCATGCTCATGAGCTCGCAACCAGCGGTCGAATCCACCAATTGATCAATTCGAGGCAACGGGTAAGGATCCTTTGGGCAGGCTTTGTTGAGATCAGTGAAATCATTGCACATGCGCCACTTATTCGCGCTCTTGGGCACCAAGACGACATTGCATAACCACTCCGGGTACAAGATGGGCTCGATATACTGAGCCTCCAAGAGCTTATTGACTTCCTCTTCGATGACTTTCTTTCGAAAGCCATGTACGTCCCGTTTTTTCTGCTTGATAGGCTTAAAAGATGGGTCCACATTAAGTCTATGGACGATGACGCTCGGGTCAATTCCTGTGAGATCAGAGGCTTTCCATGCGAATACATCTTTGTTCTCCCTTAGAAAATCAATCATCATGATCTGAGAGGGCCCTGAGAGGTTTGAGCCGATCTGTGTAGTCTTGTCTTTGTTTCCAGGCTCCAGCTCAATGGTGAGGAATTTTTCCGAGGGTTCGATCCTCACCTCAGGGCGAGGAAGTTCGAGCGCCCTTTTCTTTCCCGTCAGACGATCACCAGAGGCTGGTTCACTCTCTCCCGGCTCGTCTCCTTCTGAGGACGATCCGCCGACGGTCCCTGGGGGAACATTCTCGAGGGGATTCTCCTCGTTGTTTCCGCTCTTCTTCTTATTCTTCTTCTTGTTCAATTTTGCCCTTTTCCGTGCTGGGCTATCCTCATCCAAGTTGGGGAAATCTACTGACTTCTTGGTGGAACCCACCTGGAAGGTTTTCTCCGCTTTTGGCTTTCTGAGGGACAGCATGTAACATTCCCAAGCCTCTCGAACATTGCACAGCACTTCTCCCACGCCCTCGGAAGTAGGGAATTTAATCTTCTGGTGGTAGGTGGAGATGATGGCTTTGAAATCCACGAGGGCTGGGCGCCCAATTATGATGTTGTAAGGGATGTCGATCTCCACCACCGCATACGTCACCAAGAGCGTTTTGCGTTGAGGGGCTCGGCCGAATGATGTAGCCAGACGTATTTGCCCTCGTGGGACCACTTCTGAGCCTCCAAAGCCAATGAGGGCTGTTTTGAGAGGCTCGAGCGGGAGATCAACCTTCATTTTTAAGAATGTAGAGTAAGGCAAAACATTAACGGAGCTCCCACTATCAACCAATACTCTTTTTACAACATGGTTATGAACATCTAAACTAACCACCATGGGGCAATCTGAGGTTACACCCTCCCCATGGGGCGTTACAATATGTTCTAGATCCCTATCATCAAAGCCTATTACATCATTTTCTCTTGATTTCGGAGCGCTTGATCTTTGGATAGCGTAGATAGGCTTGGGCACTGCTGGGCGTTGGTTGTAGCTCCGAACGTGCCTCCGTCGCGAGGCGTTTGAATCCCCTCCTGATGAACCTCCCGCAATCATATTTATGACTGCGAAGGGCTCGTTTTCTTGCTCAGGGGCTTTGCCTTGGTTGCCTCGGCGGCTGCTGCTTTCAGGGGGTCCCCTACCCCTTGGGCTCTTTGACCGGGAAGGACTCCTTCTCCTCCTTCCGGAGCGCTCGTTGCACTGCTCATCGTAGCGTTCGAGCACCCGGACAAATTCTTTCAAATGGCCCCCTGCAACGAGCCTTTGGATTTCAGCCTCCAACTGGCGGCACTCGTCCGTGTCGTGCCCCCTCTGCTTGTGGAAGGCGCAGTATTTGTTCGAGCGCCTAAGTGAGTCTGTTTCTCTCATTTTGATGGGTCTTTTGAAGAGCTTCTTATCGGAGAGATTGTAGACTTCTGAGTTAGGCCGGGTGAGCGGAATGCGCTCGAATCGACGAGGGGGTGGTGGCGACCTCCTGCGCTCTTGAGGGCGCTCTTTCTTGACTGCCACATCTCGCCCCCGCTCGTGATGAGGTCGCTCATTCCGGGCCGGGCTGTGATGTCGGGGACCATTCGTCCCATACATATCTTCGAGCGCGAAAAACGGCTCGGCTATTTCTCTCAGGCCCATGAGGGTCCCAGGCCTTCTCTCCACGATGGCATCAGCGAATTTTTTGCTCACATACTGTTTGTGATCCACAGCTTGAAAGAGTACTGGGATCAAGAAGTCCATCGAGGGCCTTTCCACCTGCAAGATCTCCTTATTGAAACGAGCGAAGAACGAGCGCAGTGACTCGCTCTTGCCCTGCACCACGTTGTAAAGGGCTGTGGGTGCGGTGACTGGCGCCTTCAAAGAATTAAAATGGTTGAGGAAGGCATCGGCCAGTTCTTCATACGAGTGGATCGAGCGCGGCGGCAGGCGCTTGTACCATTCTTGAGCCATCCCTACTAAGGAAGTGACAAACACCTTAGCCCAGTAATGGCTGGAATGCTCGTAAAGGTGCATGAGATGCACAAAATGATCCAGGTGCTCCGCTGGATCGGTTGTCCCGTCGTATCTGTTGATGGATGTGGGGACTTTTGCCATGCCGGCTTGGGCCATCAAAACTTCTTCGACGAGGGGTGAACCTCTCGCCAGCGGGTGATATTCGTACGTGCCGAAGTTCTCCTCCGGCTCCTTCCGACGGGGGACCCTCGGTGGAGGATCCTTGGTGCGGGTGCTCCTGGCGTCAACCCGTTCATCCCGAGTATGGGAGATCTGAGTTGAGCGCCCTCGTGAGAGCTGTCCCACCATATCCTTGAGGCCCTGCAGCTGGTCTTGCACAGCCGCGAGGACGTCAGGATTTACTTCTACTTGCTTGTCTTTGTGGGCTCGTGAGCCCCTCCTGGAGACATGAGAGTCTCCTTCGTTTTCGTTCACCCGCTCCGTGGGCTCCTTGTTCCTGCCCACGGAGGCACGCTCGTTGCCCTCCTGCTGGGGCACTTCTTTCGCTGGTGGTGGTGGTGGTTGGGCCCTCAGGACCGCCTGGGCTTCTCTGAGGGGAAAGTTCTGCTGTCCTCCTAATGGGGCCGCAACCTGAGTGGCCTGCCCAGAGGGAAAGTACATGGAATGGAATCTTTCCCATGCCCCCTGAGCCGCCTGAACCTCACACTGGGCGTAAAGAGCCCGTAATTGTTGAGTGGTCAACGGAGGTAGCTCCACTCCTTCAATTTCCCTGGGGACCACCACTGGGAGCTGGAGTTGTCCGGCATGGTATGGCTGGACCGGCGGCGCCATCATAGCCGGAGTAAGAGTGTAGCCAGGAGGAGGCATCATGTAACCTTGTATTCCAAGGTTCATCTGGGGATGGACCCAGGAATTCTGTGCAAGCGACGGTGGGACTGGGAGAGAAACTCCTCCCGCGGTGGTGGGAGTAGGCATCACCGGCGGTGCAGGCGGCGGCGCAGAAGATTCAGCTGGTGGAGTTACTCCTGCGGCGGGAGGTGCTCCACCAGCGGCGACGGAAAGAGGTGGTGCTCCACCAGTAGCGGTGGAGGGAAGAACGATGTTCGCATCTTGGGAGGTGTTTTCTCCTCCTCCCACAGCTCCAGATCTAGTGGCAACCATGACTGCTAAAGGTAAAAGGGGGTGCTTGCTTTTCAACCAACAAAAGAAAGGAAGAAGATGAAGGACTGGTTTCCCACAGACGGCGCCTAAAATGATGGGTCCGGAAATGGATGATCCGAATCCGATCACTTTACAATTTATATTTGTGGAGGAAACCAACGGAGCTTCGCCGGAAAAGAGGAAGTGAGTTCAACCTGTTGGGACAAGCACAACAAAGTCAGAAGGCCAAGCTGGGGGAACTGGGGGTGATACCCAGTTTGGCTCTCCGACGCTCAAGTCAGTTCAGTGTATGAAGAGAATGCAAATTCAGTCACAGTTGCAGTGATGAAGAAAGCTTAAAGAATGCTTACAGTGTAGAAGATGACTTGGGTTATTTATAGTTGTGGGTCAGGGGCCCTTTGGTCATTTGCCTCAAGTGGTCCTGGCCGAATGTTGCCCTAACACGTGGCGCTGTGAGAGAGAAACCTAGGAGGAATCTTCTGCAAAAGCGGCCCAAAAGTTAGTGCTAGCAACAGTGGCAGGTGCGCGGGCATGTACGTTGTGTCAGAGAGCCATGTGGGTGGTTGGTAACGAGGGCTTGAGAGCGCGCTCGTGACAACCTTGAGTCTTGGAGGCCAAGATATCCGCTGAGGGGAATGTTGGCTCCATTTCAAATGACGAGCCAAAGGAGGGACCACTCTGAGGGAGTGTGACGCTCGAAGAGGGTTCCCTTGGCATGTAGGCGTACCCATCGTTTGGTTTGTTGGACGCTCGTGGGAGGGATAGCGCTCGTTGGCTTAACTCCTGAAGAAGACTTGCGCTCGTTGGTCTCAGCGCTCGTGTACTGATGGTGCAGCCTTGGGGGACAGATGTCATTATTTCGTGATGCCACGTGTCTTGACGTGGGACGATCGTATTTTGACCCCATCAGGAGCAACGTATTAAAAATAATCCAAAATTCTTATTGATAGTATTAGAACCGATTAGTTATTACGAAAGAAAAAAATGATGTTCGATGTAGTCGCCATTAGAAAAATCAACAACCACAAAAAATGGAGCAATGTAGACGGGAAAAATGACAAAAAATTAGATCACAAAAGGCAATAAAATTATGAAAATAAATATTAAAAAAATAAAAGAAAGGAGAAAAAATTAATAAATAGAACAAGTGACAAAATCATAATTCAAATATTTGTGATGTAAAAGAAAAATTGTTGGATTAAAAAAGTTTCGTACAACAAAATCATATACATGGAAATCTAAATTGTGTGATTGAGAATAAAATCTAAATTGGTGATAAATAATAAATTGAAATATTATAGTATCGCTCACAAAAAATATTAAGCCCTAAAATCACTATGGGGTGAATCTCCAAAAATAAAGAAGATTAAGAAAGAAAGAAACGAATCTAACTCATTACAAATTAAGAAATGTTTAAAAGAATTATAAAAGCTACACAAACTAAAGACAATAAAATTATAAAGAAATGTTCTTGAATTCAGAAAAGAAAACTAATTTCATTATAAATTTGTAATGGCATGATTGGTATGATGGAATGGAATGAGAATGAAATGAGTATTTTCATGTCCATTTTCAAATCCGTGATTGGTACAAAATATAATTGGAAATAATCATTACTGAGGTAATATACATTCCTACAAATTTGAGTTTATTCATTCCTTATGTACCCCATAGTATTAATAATTCTCAATCTTCAAAATTTATTTAGTTTTTATATAATCGCCGTATATTTGTTAAATTTATATTATATTATAACTTTTTTATTATTACGAATATATAATAACGTTGAAAATTTAATAAATTGTATTAGATATAGGTATAACTACAAATATATATATATTATATAAATAAAAGCACATGTTGAATATATTATTTTATTTACTTATAAATTATTAGGTATTCATAAAAGATTAAGATATTCTATAAAAATTAAATTTGATACTTATATTAAATTTATTTTTAAATATCATGCATTATATTAAATATAGTAAAATTTCATAATCTATATATGAATATAAAAATATTAATATATTTTATAATAATTATATATATTTATAAATCACTCTCAATATATTTATATTCACGGTATTAAATTTACAAAAAAAATGTCTTACTTTAAGAATATAACTAATATTTAATTTTGCTAATATTAAAGAAGTCATTTGTTTTGCATATTTTGTAGGCCGCCAATAGTAATTGGATTGCATATTTTGTAGGTTGACCCCAAGTTATTGAGTTGTAATTTATACATTCACAAATTTGTGGTTTTTTAAAACTCTGTATCTCATTCGTTTGAAATTTTTGTTTATTCAATTTTCAATTTGAATTGATCACTCCGTGCATAGCACGGGGATATATACTAGTGCTTAAAATATACCAGAATTATGTATTCCATATTTCTATCTACCATTTATAAGTTTTTAAAGAAAAATCGTCACTTAATATATATAGATTTTATGTAACTCAGTTTTACAAAAACTGAAAATAAATCACCAACAATATCTCAAAGTTAAAATTCAAAATTTGATTCGATTGTGCTAAGGTTTTAATTTGATCAAGTAATGCAATTTTTGGCTTCAATATTTTTTTCCTTTTTCTTTTTTAAAAATATTTTAATACTAAAAAAAAATTCATTGGTCGATATTATTTACAAATTTATTATTAAAGAATCACTATTAATAAATATATATAGGTGGATATGATTGAATTTAATTAAATTGAATATTTCCATCTTTTGATTTCCTTATATATAAAAATTAACCATAATTATCTAAGGATTACTATTAAAACCCTACATTTATTCTTGAGATACTTTATCTGATGATGGGGCTTGATGTAATGGACAATATGGTGTTCTTTTGAGTGCAGAAAGATCTATGCACTTTGCTTCATGGCTCCTCTATGTGCGCTAAGACCAGTACTCCCGTTACAAGTTTCAAACAAGAGGCTTCCAAAAACAAGATCACCAAAGGCCATTCCCAACTTTGAGATACTTTATCTCATTTTCTATCTAGCAAATATGTACCGTTGAACTCCATTGCTACGTAACTGAGTGTGACTTTTTGCTTAGCTTATGCTTTTAGATTTATGCTCTGATTAGTTCTTGTGTTTTTCATACCTTTTGTTTTGTGTTTTTCTCAGATACATCTCACTTTTTTAAAAATTGAACGATATATATATGTCCTAATTTTTTTTTTTTATTATTGTGCAGGTTTTTCTAGATTTTGATTGTATACACACATGACATGCTTATTCATCATCCCTAATGATTATAAAACTATTCGGTAATTTTTCAATGCTCAACAACAATATGTTTTTTTTTCATCAACTATGATCTATCCAATTTTTATGTAAAGTGTTTTATTTTAAAGTTTTTTCCTCCAAAATTCTATTCATTTTTTTAAATATTTTATATTTCTTTTGTTAGAATTTTATTAATTGGATTTTTTATTTCTCTTACATTAATAATGGTAAAATTTCATTATTTATTTCAGGTGACGCAATTATTCATCCCATATAATTATATGTATATGTTTGGTGAGTTTCCGTTCTTATCAATTTATTTTTTTCATCGATTCTTTGTTCAAATTATACGCAAATGTTCTTTTTTCTTTTTAATGTCTTTCGTTGTATTTTTCTTTCAATTGATTTATCATCTCGATTATTTGTTACATTTTAATATATTATCAATCCATTTTTTTTCTAATATGAGGTGCTCCATTGTTTGTACATCAATACGGGAGACTGGCCAAAATCAAGTAAAGACTCAAACACTCCCCTCAAATCTGCAAATTATGTTGACGAAGTACGTTGAATCTTATCATTTTTTACACATAAACCTATTGTTGAGTGTTTTTTTCCGATCTCTTTTGCGCAGAATTTATATTTTAATTGTTCTTGTGGTTTTTTTTTATCTTATTTATTTAACTTTGTATAACTTCTTCAATTATGTATGATAATATAATTAAACTTATTAGTAAATTTTATATTTTTTTGGTTTTTCATTGATTTTAAATTAATTTTTAGTATGTAGATAAATATTTTTTTTATTATTTTTTAAATTGACAAAATTTTCATAAATATTTTTTATTTATGTAATTGAGCTGGTTTTTTACCATAATTATTTTATTTTCATCAAATTTGAATTTTTTTAGATTTTTGAATTATTAAATTTATAAATTAATTTGAATGATAGTTCAGCATAATTTTTATATTACTCTGGTAATTTTTAAATCAAGATGTATCATTTATAGTTCTTCGTTCCTTAATAAATTTATTCTCTATTTATATTTTTATTTTGTGGTTTTTTTATTTTGTTTTTTTTCTCATCAATAGTATTGTATATAAAACATATGTTCTTTCATTTTAATTTAAATTATATTTTTTATTGTTGATTTTCTACGATAGCCTATGATTATATATATATATATATAATTTGCTTGATTCTAATAATGATATTTTTTTGTTATCTCTATAAATTATGAAGTTGACTATTTATATTTTATTTTCACATAAATTTAAAATTTTGATTCGAATTCATTAGTACTGGGATTTTTTAAAAGAAAATATTTATTTATTTGTTAACGATAGCTAAATTAAAGTTTTAGTATAGTCAATTGCCAATTTAATATTTATTATGTTGTAAAAAAATATTAATACAAAAGTTCTTATTTATATATATTAGAAAAAATAATAATATTTTAAATAAATATGTGCATAGCATGGGATGAAATGCTAGAATTTTAAGATATATACTATTTTGATATATAAATTGTTTATTTTTTTCTTTTCCATATATTTTAACCTATTAAATTAAAATATGATATTTAATTACATGAATTTTATTTAACTATTTATAATAAAAAAACACTTAACTTAATATACAATTTAGAATTAAGTATGTTAAAGTAATAAATTTGACTTTAGCATAAATCATTTATTATTTATAAAATTTATGTATTGCATAAATTATTTTTCATTCTATATAATTTAATTGTTTATCTTAAAACTGTTTTAGTTTACAAAATTCACACTTACTATTCATAAGTTATATTGTATAATACCGTGCATCGCACGGGCATACACTAGTATGTTTGTATAAGTGATCATTTTCATATTATCATTTAATAATTGTGAGTAATATACCACATTTGATATGGAATTAATATCACTTTATCATTAATGTATTCAAAATATTCGACCAAAAAGAAAGTATATATTTTTAAAATAAGCCATAATTTCAGTTATAGAAATTCGCATAATTACGTAACTTATGCCATATATAATTTCAATATTGGAGGAATATTTTAATAGATATTTGCAATTAGGGCTGAATATCTTGTCCGTCACCTTCTATATTAATTACTAGCCTACCACCCGTGCGATGCACGAAATGATTATAATTATAATTATACTATATTTAAAATAAATAAAAATATTATATAGAATTATTATAATTATATTATATTTAAAATAGTTAAAAATTATTATCAATTATATTTTTAGTAACATATAACTATATGTCTCTGCAACCCGTGCAATACATATAATTATATCTTTTATAATATATAATTATATGCTAGTATGCGATGCATGCGATACACGTAGTTTGATAATTATATATTCTAAAGTAACTAAAAATTATTAAATATTAAAATAATATTACAATTATAAAGTAGTTATATTATAATTATATTATATATATATAGAACGTCTAACTAAAAATATGTAAAGTTATTATTATTGATAAAATTAATTGAAAAATGTCTGTGAACCAAAAAACACAAAAAGATAACTAAAAACATATTACACATATTAGAATTACAATAATATGAGTATCATATTATAATAATGTTTCATTTTTCTAAAATGAATATAGAACCATATGAAGTATATAAAATGAATAAAATATAACTAAGAATATAACTTTAAAGTGAAATTGATCGAATATAAAAGAAAACTCAAAATTATTAGATTTTAAGAATATCAATTTGATAATTCTAAAACCATATATGTAATTTTGCATAAAAAACCATATAAATTATAAAGTAAAAATGAACCGTGAAAACAAATCACATTCTTAAAATACATATCAATTTTGTAATATCATTATATACTTAATAACGAAAATATTATGAATAATATGAACATTTAAAAATTAATTTATAAATTTTTACATAATATAATATTTATTTTATAGATTTTATAAATTTGTAATAGTTGATCATTAAAGGTAATAATTTAGTAATAATAATAATAATCAATTATAATTTTTAATAAAACTTAAATAAGATTTCTTCCTCCATTAAAGAGTTAATATACTCTATAGTCTAACTTTTTTTTTTTTTTTTTTTTTGGTGCTACTCTATAGTCTAATAACATGATTGATATGATAAAATAATGTATGAATGGAATGAGCATTTTCACATTCATTTCTAAACCCTTGATTGGTATAAAATACAATTAAGAATGTTCATTAGTCATTCCCAAGATAATGTCCATTGCTTTATTCATGGTATTATCCATTACCCCAACCTTGATGGTATTAATGATTCTCAATCTATTGAGAAACAACTATATTTTACTTTTATAAAATTATCCTCATTAAATCTAATTAAATCAAACCTTATTTTTTTATGTTCTTCATTTTTTCTTTTGCTATTTTTCGACTATCTTCTTTCCCACAAAATTTAATAAAATCTAAATCAAATCTCATTATTCAAGTGTCTTTTGGGGTTTTAAGGAAAAAATGAAAAATAGAATAAGAATGTTAAAAAAAAAAAAAAGTTAATTAAGAAGATTAAGAAGCTAATAGTGAAAGGGGAAAAATCATAACATTATTGCATGAATAAGGATAAGAGTTCTTGAGCAAAGGGCCAACATTAAAAAGTAAAAAATAAAGGTAAACTATTAGTTATAAATTTAATGAAGAAAAAATGCTACAAATAATTCATAATTAATGTTATAAAATTAAAATATAAGAGGATTTTTTTTTTAAATAACACAAAGAAAAAGGATTGAAAAAGTTTTTAAATAACGTAAAGAAATATTATAAATCCATAAATAGTTAGACAAAAAGTAAAAAAAGAACACTGGAAATTAAAGAAACAACATAAATGCTTCAGAAAAAAAATATATTATAGAAAAGATAGATGAATGCACAAATATATTCAAATATATTAATCACATAGATGAATTCACAAATATAGCTAAATACAAAAATAGTAAAACTAAATCTGGGATAATTTAAATAAATAGCGGATTCAAAATTACAAAGAAAGGAAGATTTGACTATTAAAAAGGTAAACATCCATAAATTTAATATAACAAATATAAATTAATAATTAAAAAAAATATACATCACATCAACAAATAACAAATCTGAAAATTAAAGATACATAATAATATGAGGAAACTAAAAATATTACAATTCAACACACTTATTTTAGTAAAAATAGAGGTATTTTCGAAAACATGAAACTAAAATACTAATCAATAAACAATAATAATAAAAATTTATATATAAATCTGCAACGTATAGTATAAATTCACATTCTTCCTAACTGAAAAATTAAATGTAATAATTGAACAAAGGTCAATGAAAAGTAAAAAAATTCAATTAATAAGAAATTCAAGAAACTCTCTTATTTTTAACTTCATCTTTACATATTATACCATTCATGAAAATACAAAGAAAAAAAACCATGAACCTCAAACATCATCAAAGGAAGAGACAAAGATTATGAACACTATACATTAACTGAACTCCCAATCAACATTACGAAATTGCGTACAAATCTCTACAATTTAAAACATCTTAGATGAATTCGAAATGAGAAAAAAATGAATGATAGAAATAAATCTGAATGAATGCATTTGAAGAGAGGAGATTTGGAGATGGAGAGAATGATTATATAGGCATGACGAAATTTGAATGATATGGTAAATTGAAAGAAATAAGGAAATAATAAATAATATCCATTAAATACGTTTATAATTGCATACTAATAGAGCATTGATTCTTGAGATCTTTATGAATTAATTAAAAAATACGAAAAAGAAAAAACAATTAAAATAATTCTAATTATATTTTTGATTAACAATAATTTGGAATTATTAAAATTCACCAATAAATAAATTTCAAATGCCATGAATTCTGAGGGAGTGGTGACTATATTAGGGAATTCAATTCCGTTTGCTCATTTTTAGGAGATTTGATTACCAATAGCATATATTTAGTATTGATTCATGGAATAATTAATGAATTGCATATAATAAGGATTGTGTTTAATAATAATTGAAATATATTGATCCAACAACCAATTAGAAATTATTTTTTTAATAAAATATTTTTAGAAAACAACACAAAATAATATTGAGTCAAAATAGTACAATATATATAATAGTATATGTAGCACCCTAAACCCCAAGGCGCCACATCCCCCGCACTATAGCCTCGATCCACGTATGAAATGGACAGTTCATACATAAACCAAGACCACAGCGAACGGGTGACAATAAAAATGACGAGCTAGGCGGGACACTCTCCCCAACATAATCAAACAAACATGAACAGAAAAGCGGAAGCAATAAAGTCATTCATATGTATAGGTACCATATTTATTACATAGCTACATATAGGTACCAATTAACTATTAATACATTATCATTTCTAAATAAGATATATACATCATTAAGTATTCAAAATGTAACAATAACGAGCATAACATGGAATGTCTCAAGGTACTATACATGAAAGGTGCTAGACTCGAGAAGATGCAAAAGACTCGAACAACGCCCGCCTAGCACGACCACGCTCAAAAGGTACCTGAAAAGTGAAGTATCAGTCTACCGAAGACTGAGTGAGGGGCAATAAATATATATATCACACGTCACATGCAAGTTGTAGCCTCGGGTGAAGACTTTAGCATAAAATAGATAGGTATTTCAAGAAGTTAATCTTTGCCCGAGATTACAACCAATCATTTTAACACGTTTATTTAATCCTGCTTGTCAATGTCATGAACATGTGGCCCCGGCGAGCAAGGGCAGTCTCCAACCGAACTCCCAATCGTGAACAATACGTGATCATGCTTGCTTGCTTGATAAATACGTGATCATGCAATTTAATTAGTGCCCATATAAACAAGTTCATGCTTGAAATCATGCAATAACCCGAGGATAACCCGACACTCCGGATTAATCCCCAGTCTCCTTCTTCCTCCGGTTGATAGCGAGTTTGCAAGGCTCGACTATCCACGACATGGTGTGTGTAGAGGACATGACCCTCTAGACACGGAACTCCTTCCACCACTAATCTCCTAGTGGCTTCGGGGGTGATCCCAACAATGTGAGGATAATTCAGGAGTTACCCGTCAGCCCTTGCTTTCCCGGTTGGCTCAAGAATTACCCTCGGGCCCACGTGCAATCATGTACTCGCCAAACATGCTTGAAATCATGATAATCAATACTTTCTTGCTTGGAAATGTTTATAGCTTTGAAAACGATTATAAGTATAATAGGTTTTGGCCGAAAACTAGCACGTAGGGGTTATAGGGTTCGTTTTACCAAAACAAAACCTCACCTTTCTTGCAAAATATAATAAATAAGCGTTCTAAGGAGCTTGCTCCCCGTCCACGCCCTCGTGACCTGTGCAATTACGATGTACATTCGTGAGACATGACCTAAAATGACCAAAATATGACGAACGGCGAAAATGTGTCGAGACGATCACGAAAATGCAATGTGGTATGATAACTTTTCGTTTCACATCATATTAGTACATATTATAGCAATTCGGGGTCAAAGAAGTCGTTGGATCGAGGGGTCAAAATCGTAATTTTATGCAGAAACTTTTGTTCTGTCAGCCCCTTGGGAACGGCCGTTCCAGGCTTCTTTTGAAATTGGGAACGGTCGTTCCCGTTGCCCAGAAAAACGCGGCAACGTTTTTAATTTTAAAAGCGCGCCTAGCCGGGAACGGCCCTTCCGGTTCCAAGGCCAAAATGGGAACGGTCGTTCCCGTGGTCGGCCGCCTAAATTTTGAAAAGGAATGGGAACGCCCGTTCCCACAAAGCCTTGAGGCTGGGAACGGTCGTTCCCAGCTTCTGCAACTGAAAAACAGAGCAGAAACAGAGTATGCTCTCAGGAAGAAAGCAACAAAGCTACAAAATCCCATTTTTGATCCCCAAATGCTATAATTTCTGGAAATATGATGCATACCACTTCAATACATGATAATATAACACTTAAACACATAAAACATGCAATAACCACAAGATTTCCAAGATTTCAAACTTATGATCAACCTTGATCATTCAAGCCAAATATTCAAATATTCAAGCTAGAAATCATGCAATAACTCATGATATGATCCTAGAATCATGCTTTGCACAACACATAATTCATATAACATGAAATTCCTAAACCCTAGCATGTCAACATAATCAAAATCATCCCTTCCATGCTACCAACCTTGAAAATAAAAGAAATGAAGAAGTATGATGATGATGATGATGATCACTCCCAAATTCCTTGAAAGATTTCTTGAAATCTTGATGATTGATGCAAAAGATCACTCTTCCCTTTTCTCTTCTTTGAAATACCGAGAGAGAGATGAATATGTTTGGCAAATTTTGGATGAAATGATCTCATGGAAGCTAGGAGATGAATAACGTGATTCATCCCCTTGATTTTTGTGAAATGTAGAAATTGCAATTAAATCCTTTGGCTTATGAAGTCATGCAATTAGGTATGCAACAATTTAAAATATACTCAATCAAGTCCCTAATAGTTAATGCAATTAAGTCCCTAGAATTATAGAAAATATTTAACGAGGGACAATTTGGTAATTTTATCACTCTCGGTAATGGTTTTCATGCAAGAAATATTTTCCGTGTCATGAAATAATATTTTCAATGATATGAATTCAAAGAATTGATATGAATATTGTTTCATGAATTTTATAAAAATATGAATGCCACGTAAGAATATATTATAAATTAAAGAAATAAAATAAACCTACGCTCAAAACGCACACGTGGCGTGCTTACCTGTTCATCCGGAAACCGGGGCGTTACAGTATAGATATGTATATTTTCAAAAGAAATTCATAATGAAAAATATATTATGAATATTGCTGAAAATAATTATTTTCTTTAGTAATATTTATTTTCATAATAAAATTATATACAAAATAAATATTTTAATTTTAATTTTTCTTTATCTATCTCTTTAAACCTAATTAATGATAGCATTAAATATCATCCTAATTATGGGGTGAATGTCATGATATATAAAAATTATCAATTCATTCTTTCTTAATTTAAAGCTCATTAATCATGACCTTTATTTATATTGATAAAAATATGTATAATCTAGAACATAAATTCATATATAGAAAGTATATTATAAATATTGTCAAAGATAATTATTTCCATAAGTTACTATTTGTTTTAAAATAAATAATATGTAAAATAAAGATCAACCAATTACATTTTTTCTATTTAATTAAAAATCTCAAAAAACCCACAAAATTCCACATCATCAAAATACACAATAAAAAGTCAAACCTCGTTTTCAAATATATAATAGTATAGATTACATGATACTATGAATAATAAATTTGTAGATTTCAATTTAACTTCTGATGCAGGCGTCTCATGATTTTTAAGAGGGAGACGTTGATATTCTTGATCGTATTTTGACATTTATAACATCTGATTTTTTAAAATTTTGATTAAGTCCTTTGATTTGTTTCAAAAAGACAAAAAAAAAATAAACTTTGAAGATTTTAATCAATAACAAAAATGATTTTTAACGCGTATGGCCTGCATACGTGGGTCGTCTAATTATTTTTGTAATTTGTTTATGAATCATGATGCAAGTGAATATTTTTTATCTATGTATATATATAGAATTGTCTCAGTTTATTTTATTTTTTTCCTTTTCATTATACGAAAATTAAACCAATAAAAATTGATTCAAGTGATTAAAGGCTTTTTTAAAGATAATAACTCGATTCAAATTTCCATTTGGGGGGAGGTGTATTTAAAAAAAAAAAATTCATACGAAAGCTAAAGCCGTGTCATCTCTGATGATTTAATTGTTGTGTGACGGAATAACGAGCGACGGCCGACGGCAATAGTGAACGTGTAAACACCAGCACCATGTTACTCAACTACCCAATAACCATTAACACCAACACGCTATGCATAATAATATAAAATATAAATGCATTGCATTAAGTGATAAGTATTTTTTGTCATTTAAATTATGTCTATTTTTATTTTTTATTTTTAAATTTATTTTTATTGCAAATCATCGTCTCATTAACACAATTTTTACAAACCGTTATTTCGATTCCTAATTATCCTTGGTGCATTAATCCCTTTTCGAAGCCAACTTTAAGAACTCGTTTTCCAAATTTTAACCAAGATCAACACATAAAACAGAGATGGGTCAAACATATAATTTCAAAAATTCTAAGGATTATTACGTTTGGAGGTCTGAGATAATAAAATTAGAGAAAATTTTAATCTTATAATCTCTCAATTATAAAATCCTAATTTATTAGACAATGATCGAAATAATGAGAAGACTAATTAACCTTTTTTGAAATACGTGTACATTATATGTGTGATATTCAAACACTAAAACCACTTAAAATTAATTAGAGATGTCAATTTGGAAAAATCGTATAAATACGAAAGCAGTTTAGTAAAAAAACTAAAAATTATATGGATGAGATAGTAGTAGGGGTGTAAACGGATAATAAACGAAGCGGATGTGCAGTATCCGAATCCGAATCCGTTTAGCATATCCGCTATCCGAATCCGTATCCGTTATCCGACGGATAATGAAAATGCTATCCGTATTCGAATTCGACAGATATTATCCGAATACCGGATTATCCGTATCCGTGAGGATATCCGATTAGTGAGTTATCCGATATCCGAATTCGAATCCATTTATCTGTTTTACATATATTTTTTAATAAAAAATAATAGATTGAAATTTTTTAACACAATTAAATATTAATATAACTAACTATAAATCTATTAAATCTATACACATTAACTAATAAGTATAATATATAATTTATAATATATGTTTACAATAACTAATGGAGTTTATTAGTACAAATAATATGATATACGTTTACTGTTATTTTTTTTATAATTCTCAAATAATTATATAATGTGTAATTTAAAATATGTTTCATCAAGGTATAAAAAATATATAGATATATATGTTATCGGATACAGATTACGGATAACGGATATATCTAACGAATGTACAAACGGATCGGATGTGTCATTACCATATCCTTATCCGTTTATAATTCGGATGTCTATAATCGGATACGGATAATATCCTCTTTGAATGTATACGGATAATATCCTCTTTAAACGAATTCGGATGCGAACGGATATCGGATTTTCGGATATCCATTTACAGCCTTAGATAGTAGTTTGAAATAAAAATAGGTTTGAACGACAAAGTATAAAAATAAGTATAATTTGAGTGGGAAAAAAATATTTATCTCTTGTTTTAATATAATTATCCATTTACAATGTGATTAATATGAAATAACATAAAATTAAGTGAATTATAAAGTGACAAATAAGAAATAAAAAGTAGGGTAAACTTTACGTTAATTGAGAGAATAGAGAACGATTTTTTACAAAAATATGTTTTTCCTTCCATTTCTACGTATGTACGTGTTAAATTCCCAGAAATAAAGCGTACGTGAGCCAAATTAATAATAAATAATAATATAAAATAAAAGTCGAAACATCAATTTATTTCTAAATTTTTCTTCCCATATTGCTTCCATAAGAAGATAGAGCTAATTAATTACAAATGTTTGGGTCGTTAAGTCAAAACAAGTATTGGTCGATGTCAATTCAAGGTTAAAAAAAAAAAAAAAAAAAAAAAAGTATTGGTCGATGTCAAAATCATGAATCAAGGCCTAACTTTTATGAAAACTAAGTCCAGCGCTCCCTCTCTTTTTCACAAATCATAAATTCATTTTAAAATATCAATGGTATGAATTATATTATTAATTTATTTTACTTTGCCTATGCAACATGTCTATGTGCTATATAACTTTTAATGCTTATTTCTAATTTTAGCCTTTATTTTTTAGATTATTTTTATACATAAATATAGAATTATCTATCTTATTAAAATTGTATTTCCAACTTATTTTTTCAAACAAGCAACATTTATTAAAATAATTTCTAAATCCTCCTTTTCCAAACACTAGTTCATTTAAATTTAACTTTTATTTGTTCTAAAAGTAGGAATTTTTCAATAGATATTCTAAAGAAAGTGACGATTCTTTAGTCATTTTCTTCACTTCTACGGCTAATTTTTCGCCACTTAGTTATACAATTTCGTAGTTACATTGTCATTTTCAGGAAACTTTTTCAAAACAAAATAAATAATAAATTACTTTGTTCAAAGTTTTTGCATTTTCCCTATTTTATAAAACTGTTAAAAGGAGGAACATTACATTTTTCCCTATTATGCATGGACCATGGTTAAGTTAAAAGAGCTTATAAAAGTATGAAAAGGTACAGATTAATGGACCTGAGTAGATTAATATTTTGATTTAAGAAAAAATGTACAATTTTACATATAAAATTTAATAATATGTGCCCTTGAGGTATACAGTATACTTAATTACGTAAGCCCCCATTTACTTATATAAGCTAAATTTAAAACAAAAAATATTCTTATAAGGTGCTCGATGATTCTAACTTACTCTGCTTATTTTAAAGCGGAGTTGAATTTTCAAGTTAATATATATTTTATAATTATTTTTAATAAAATGATTAATTTATAATAAATAAATAAAATTAGATAATGATTATTAATAGAAATAAATAATTTAAAATTATGGACAAAAAGATAAAAATAATATAAGAGAAAAAGAAAAGAAAATTAATTTAACGTGAGAGAAAAAAAATTAAGAGTTAAAAAAGAAACAAACATATTATTAAAGTGATAAAAAATAAATAAAACATGAATAGTCTGAATGTTCTAAAGATGAAAATGATTCTCTCTCAAACTCTCTCTCTCAAAGGTTAAAACTCTAATTTTTGTGATTCAAACTCAAGACAAGGTAGTCTTTGATCCCGCGATGGAAAATACTATCATTGCTCCACCGTCGGATTGACTCAATTCTATTCCGTCATCACCTTTTCAGATTTGTTCCGTCGAAATCCGCCCAGATCTGCTGTCATTCTCTCAAATCTACCGTTATCTTCTCAGTTTCGTCGCTACTCTTCCAGATCTACTCTCATCCTCCTGAATCTGGCGGAATTTTCTGGTACATTTGCAACACTGTTTTTTTTTCTTTTGAGTTATGTTTTCTTTCGAGTTTCGTATGAAAGTTTTATCTTTTCCGTATGGAAGTTTAGTTAGTTTCTTTAGATTCAATTTTATTTTTTCTGTGATTCTTCGAGAAATTTTTTGACCGAGTTATCTGTTGTAGGTCAATTTGTTTTTCTCAATCTGGCGAAAAGGCGGCTGTGAAACTTCACCCGAATTGGATTAAAATCAACTTGGAAGGAACAGTCTTCAACTTCAATGAGTCGAATCCTATTATTAGGGTTCGTTTTTCTTTTAGTAGACGTGATGCTAATATAATAGCTCATAAATTTATTGGAATTGAGGCTTCGACCTGTGTTAATTTTCTGTTATTTCTTATTGTAATTGTTCCTCTTGATTTGCAATAATATTCCTCTCAAGGGGTTTGACGTTCAAAAAGATGAAAATGATTATTCTATAAACTTGTTTTGAAACGAAAGAGGGAACATTTTCACTCCCCAGAATTCGAAAGAACAAAGATTTTTGAATTCATCAGATGGTCACTAGAATCTACGTATGTTGAAATTGTAATTTTCATAAATATATAAGTTACACAGGTAATTTCAGATTGAATAAAACAAAACGAATTAAATAAGAATCAAAGTGACATAACAAAGATCACAAATCTTAAAACAGAATGCCTCAGAATACATGGTCACCATTAGTAGAATTGATCTGATTGATGATTTTAAGACTGTCTCCCTTAATCATAATCTTCCTCTAGCCGAAATTGCAAAATAAGTCCGGTTCCGTAGATCTTAACGTTTAATATAATGATATATTAGTAACCTGGCACAATGCGTGTAAAAAAAAAAATATATTATTATTTAAATATATCAAAATTAAATTATTCATCCTAATATATTTTTTATAATAATCTTTAATATAATTATTAAAATGCCATAATATTAATAAAAAATAATTAAAATATAAATTAAAAAATATGAAAAAAAAAGAATATGAAAAAGGAATTAAAATGAGTCGAAAGAATTATAGCTAAGAGATAAGTAAAACGTGAGGTCTTACACTTAATATAATTATATATATATATTGTTGGAAAGTATAAATATGTATAGAGAAAAGAAAAGGAAAGTGATACAATTTAAAATGTACACATCTCGATAGCAGTATGATTGGACCGGATCCAAGTATCCAACTCGCATGATAAAAAACTAACATTTTGGAGAGAGAGAGAAAACAAAAAAAAACTCTTGGAAACGTCTAAATTCAAATTATTATTGACCGCTAGGCTGTGCTGTGGAGTCCCTCAAAATAATTATTTAGCACAAAAAACAAACACGACAATATTATGCAAACACGTACATATGCATATCTAAATAAATAAATTATGTCGTCAAAAAAAATTAAATAATGAGGAGACTTGGCATGTGAAGACGGCGTCCTTATTTACGAAAAAGGTGATGTTAAAAAGCCCAAAACAAACCGACATATGCTCACAATGAATTTTATATAACTGTGATCCTTCGTCGGCAATAAATGCACACCACCTAAATAACTTAATTAATTCATCACATGATGCGTCTTAATTAACACTCATTTCAAATCTTAATAAATTCCAAATGCTTGTTAAGTAACATGATCTTGGTTAAACTACATCGTTCACCTGCTCAAACACGAACAACTAAGGATTAATTTTGCGCATCCTAATTAGGATTTAACGTGGAATTTAAATATATAACCTATTCTGATAGAATTTTATGTAATATGTATTTGATCTAACTCATTCAAAAAATAGCTAATAAATAGTTATAATTTAGTATTTAATTGACTTGAAACAAAGTTAATAAGTCATTGGACAATTTAAACTTTTATTTTAGGGGCGAGAAGACTGATCAATTATGATTCGGTGCATTGATGAAAACATGAAATCTTAAAATTTATAAATCAGAGTATCTCTTTGAAGTTTACTAGCGATTATATGTACTCGTTATATTGTCTGACAAATTAATAACCACAGTTGGTTAATTACTAAAGCCGGTGCGTTTTGTCGTAATTATGGGTTTATTAATAAGTATAATAGTAGAAGAAATTGAATATGAACAGTTTTATGAATAATACGAGGGAATAAAATATTTAGAAAGTTTATTACAAGAGTAAAATGGAAATTCCTATACAACAAACAAAAATCTCAAAAGAAACCGAAAAACTAAAATAACACAAATTACCAATATAAATTAAAAATAGATCGTTGTTGGTTTTCCTACTAAATACCGATTACACGAGAAATCAGTTTACAAATACAATTATTCACCACAAATGTATTTGGATCACCGACAAAAAAATTTAAGTTTTGATTTTGGAACTCACGCAAAACGGGAAATAATTAAAATCAACAAGCACAATTAGAAGATGCAAGTGAAAATGACATTCTATAATTGAAGTAAGACTGACAAGTGTGTGTGGTAACATCACCCGATTAAAACGTGAAGATCACAAGCAGTAATTTATTACAAACTAGTAATTTCACACACGCTATGCGTGTGTGCAAAGAAATAATAATAATTATTTAAATATACTAAATTAAATTATTCATTTTAATATGAACTCAATAATTATATATTAATAAGAAATAATTAAAATATAAATAAAAAAATATTAGGAAAAAAATAAAAATAATATAAAAGAAGGGTTAAATTACCAATTTAGTCCCATAGGATTGACCCCTCACCAATTTAGTCTCGTGATTTTGACAGAATTCAATTTAGTCCCAAAATTCAAAATTCTCAACCAATGTGGTCTCAAGCACTAACGGACGTTAGAAAACTAACGGAATTGACCACGTGTCGATCTGACTCAGCGCACAACATGACGACACGTGGTCAATTCCGTTAGTTTTCTAACGTCCGTTAGTGTTTGGGACCACATTGGTTGAGAATTGTGAAATTTGGGACTAAATTGAATTCTGCTAAAAGCACGGGACTAAATTGGCGAGGCCCAATCCTATGGGACTAAATTGGCAATTTGGCCTAAAAGAAGAGTGAAAAAAAAAAGTGGTGAGAAAAAAGTGGAGTTGAAACACGTTCCGTATGTATTGGAGAAAAATAAATAAATTAAATAGAGGGAAAATAGAGACCAAATCCAAGAGACCACATTTGCTTCTCTCGCTTAATATATAGTATAGATTACGTGCAGAAAAAAACAACCTCATTGAAATTTAATAATTTTCAAAGACTTGGTCGACAAATTAAGACTCGATGCGTCCTAGAAATCTGGACAGATACGTTGTAATACTTTAGTTAATTAAACAAATTAAAGTTGTTACGAACATAAGAGCATCGTTAATGTTAGGTTTAGCAAACAAAGAACTGTAGATAATGCTGCTTAATTACACTTTTAATCGTGATCATCATTATGCCTAAACATGGCTACATGTGACCACTGACCTTTTCAATTAGGCTAAACGATAAAGTTGGACAAATCCAGTTTCTTAAGGGTAATGTTAGTATATCAAGCCGCCGGGGCCGGGCCCATTACTATCATAGCTAATTTTACCCTTAATTTGAATCTGATACAATCAAATTAGTATAATAAATAACGATTATTTTATGTTTATTATATGATTGGTGAATGATTTATAAAGAATGATCAATCAAATAGCATGTGTGATATATTTATTATTATAATTAATTAGGTTTGATCGAGTCAAATATTAACTAAAATTTTCATGCACCCTGTGTTGTTATTATTATTATTATTTTTTGTTCTGTTTAATAATTACAAAATAGTGCAATATCTTTCTTGTTTCTTTGTCTTTCGCCCATACTTTTTATTTTTATTTTTTCTTTTTGGTAGAAAATTTGACTCTATTTTTCTTTTTTTATTATACTAGTTGGGCTTCTGAAATCAAGATATATATTGAGCGCAACTAGGTTTGGGCTTCAAGATACTTCAATTAGCCCAAGGCCTGTTGAATTGAAATTATTATGTTCAGTTGAAGGTTTTTATGGATGTATAATGTATTGGTCCATCTGTTTTCCCTTTTTTTTTTTTTGGGTAGAAATTGGTCCATTGCCATTAGATACCTCACGAGAATCTCTTCATTCATTTATTTCATTTAACCTCTACCAGTAAAGTAAACAAGTTTAATTAGATTTTGCCATGTTTTATATAGAATTCATTTAAAAATATTAAATACAAATTTTGATAAAATCTCAAAAAAAATAAATAAATAAATAAAATAAAATAAAATTAGTATAAAGCCTAAAACAATTCTTTAAAAGTTTAAGAGTTACAGACTTGCAGGAAATGAGGACAACAATTATTCAACTTTCATATGTGTGAGACCTACATTTCAAGTTTTCAACTTTCAAACCAAATATTCAAGTGAGACTATTGATCTGGGTAGACTACACTTCATAATCTCGCACTTATTATTCACATGATGTTAGTGAATATGTGAAATGTCATAATTTAAGTAGCAATGCTGCCAGTGCATGACAACACACCAGATTAAAATGTGAAGATAAGAAGTTATATATAACAAATTATGTGAAGAAGAAAACAACCTCATTCACAACATTATAATTTAATAGTAACGAAGACTTCTAAGATATCTGGAAAGATACATTTAAATAATTGAGTTAATTAAATCAAGGTTGTCAATTCATACATCCAAAAATACCATCAATATAAAACAAATTAAAACCAAACAAAGAAGCAACATAAAATTCAATTAAACACCAGCAACAACGAACTTATCAGAACTCTAGCATCAATAAACTTATCATTCATTAATTTCATCCACCACCATTAGAAAGAAGAGAATTCTTTTCTTGAGGCTTTCCAGCTTCTCAAAATTTACGGTGACTGCTTCAACATGATCTTTAAACTATCGCCATCTCTCTTGACCCTACTCTTCAATTCCTTGCATCGATTATTTCATCCATCAAGCTGCTCTTAGAACAAGTGTTGGTTTCTATTATGTAAAACACGATGATCACCCACTATTGTTATCCCCTGCGGGTAAAGCCATATAGAATTTAGTTGCTAGAAAAAAGCAACGGTCTATCGGGTGGGTGACTAAAAATATGGAGATGGAGAGGTTTACGGGCTATACTTGCGACCCAAGATACAAGTCTAAATGTAAGAAGCTCATGGAATTTGAGAATCATGTTATGGAAAGTCTTGCTAAACCTGTCGATAATGTACTCGGGGCATTTTATTCTAAGATTTGAGAATCATGTTATGGAAAGTTACCATGATTTTTTAGTCTGAAATGGTTGAAAATAACACAAACAAGCCCCAATGGCTATTAATGGCTATATGAAAATATGTTACACATATTACAAAAACATCCCTGTTATTATATATTCTAACAAAACGACCCTTTTAATTTGTGCAATCAACAATTCAGTCCTTGGGGGTATTTTGGGAATCACGGCCTAAAATATTGATGGAACCCTAACGGAAGGAAGGGACTACTAACGGAACTTAAATTACAGGGACTATTTTGTAATTTTATGAAACAGATGGACTACGTTGTAATTATCCCTAATAGCAGGGTAGTCAGATGTAATTCTCCCTAAATTTTTTAAATTTTTTGAATATTTTATTACCGCTCGTCGGAGTCTCGGGCGAGCAAATAAGTTTTTTATTTTTTATTTTTAATATTATAATCTGGGTCACCAAAGATATTGGCGACCCCACTGTGCATCCATTGACCAGATTTAGATCTGGTCCCCTCTCCCCCGCTTCACTATCCTTTTTCCCTTCTCTCTCTCCCTATCTTCTTCCTCCCCTCCCCCACCCGTTGGTCCCTCCTCCCCTACCATAGCCAGCAAGAAGTTGCTACAGCTACTTCGCCATTTGACCACCAGGAAGAAGCGGCTTCTGCCGCTTCCGCCGATTAATATTCCACTCGACCACCAGGAAGAAGCGGTCCTGACATGGCCAATTAATATACCCGTAATAAAATTCGTGTCCAAGTTTTTATGGTCGTTCAGAATGAAATTGGGGCTACATGTATGATCACCGTGATAAACAGAGATGACCCAAAACCCCACTCTCTTTTTGTATTAGGCACGTAACTCCCACGGGCAACCTGCAGCCTGGCCTCGTCTACAATGAACCTTCCAATATTCTTGGGTACTATTCCAAACTTTAAATTCTAGCTTAGCCCATCGAATGGAGAAATCTTTAATGGCTACTTGAACATGTTTCTTATTTTGAAACGACATCCCCAAAGCCAATCTACCAATATTACAATTATAGAACTGACTCCATCTGCCCAATGGCAAGTCCATCGAGTCGGCGTACATTTCTGATCCGGTGGCATGATAGTAGGGATGAAATTCGTGGAGTTGAGGATGTGAGCTTTCACTGTTGTGTTGTGCCAACACCTCCTCGACAGTTGTAAGCATTTTAGCACGCTCTTGGGCACGTGCTTCGGCACTTTGGTTAATGCCGTCACCAGTTTCATCCTCTTTGTCACTGGTGTTATCCTCTTCGTCGTCTGTCCTTAACTCTGACAACACATCATCAGTTTGTTGGAATAGATATGCTAAATCTTCTTCCTCATCCTCCTCCTCCTCGTCGTGTAAAACCATATTAGCATGGGCCTGATTGCTTTGTTGGAGCCCATGTAGTGCTACATGCCTTGAACCCAAATAACATCTACTGATTGTTGTTATTGGATGGGTTCAGCGACAACAAACACCTTGAATGATTCGAGTTGGGATGCTATATTCGTGTAACAACTCAAGAAATGATCATCAGATATTTCAACCACGTTTTCGACCGGTACCGAAAATTTTGATATATACCTGTTAGGAATAGTGCCCTAGAAAGCCGATTGTATATCCGCTTTGTGCTTTTCCTTATTGTAATCACAGACAATCTTTGAATAAAATAACGAATTGAGGCAACACTTCTTTATATGCTCTTGTTTGGTATGCGTTTGCTTTACTTGTGCATGTATGAGAACTCCCCTAATCCTGATGACTTTAGGACTCTACCATTTGGGTGAAATGGTTCATGAAACGAGCCCTATATCACATAAGTCATGATTAGTAAAATACTCCAAGCCGATGAGTCCTACAGACAGTGGGAGTGTCAACCTGACTCCTCTAAGGCTTGCTTGTGGGATCACGCCCTTAAGAAGGGCCACCTTGTTTCATGGAGGTGCAAAGTGTATAGTTGATACGTGCGTGATACATGAGGGTGCTTACTTTAATAAGTAAGTTCACTGAGGTGCCCCGTGTGAGAACATTCCTAAATGGGAAAGGAAGTTTCTATTTCAGGAAATGGAAACTTCCAGATTAGGAAATATCTCACGAGTCATTGATGTGATTAATTGATCCTTAGACTTGAGGTTCCTTGTCACTTTATGAGTTAACTCTGTAGTCTTAGGTATAAGCTTTAAAGGGTGTCGCCTTAGACAACTGATTCAAGGCTTATGCTGGGGCTGCACAAGTGATTCATGAAAGTGAATGAGAATCAAGAAATGACCTACACTTGCATTTGCAAGGTGATCTCTTATTGTGTAAGTCATTCATATGCCATATGGAGTCCTTGGCCAAGGCAGTAGATCAAGACATCAAGAAAAGTATTTCTTGGATTGAGATCAAATGGATATGAAATGCACTTAGCTTTAAGACCAGATTATTAGGGTTCTGATTATTCCCTTGCCCTAGATCTTGGTTGAGAGATAGTAAGTAGGAGGATTGTATCTCACATGAATCAATGACTTAAAGGTTCTGTCGAATCCGAACATTCCAATTCAGCTAGGGGTTAAACACCTGTTGCTAGACTATGGTCGTTTAATCTGTGGACTGATTAATTAATTAGTGAATTAATTAATTGGGGTCACTGCTAATTGAATTGAGAACCTAGAGGGTCACACACAACAACTTGGTTACATGAGTTGAGGCTTTAAAATGATTAAACGAGTTAATCGAGCCTAGAGGGTTCCACACGTGTGAAACCACACGTGTGGGTCACGTGACTGGACACGTGTCATTGTGACACGTGTGCCACACGTGATTGTTTAATAATATATTAAATAATTAATTTGTTAATTATTTAATAGACTTTGGTTTAATTTTGAATTAAAAAGAAAGTCTTATTTTGGAGAAAATAATCTAGTTAATTAATTACGAATTAATTAATTAGATAAAAATAAGTTATTTATTTTATAATAAATAAAGTATAAAATTATCCAAAAATAGTTTGGATATTTTTAGCTCTCTTAAAAGTTGACTTGAATTAGAATTCAAAGTCAAAGTTGGAAATTACTTGAAGATCAAGTAATAGGAGAGAGGAACCAAAACCCTTGCCTATGAGGACAAGGATTTCGGCCGCCCCTCCCCTTTCCTATATATAGGGGAGCTCATGCTCCCCTTTAGAGCTAATTGACAATTCTTTTGGTTCATGTGTTGAACACCTTTCTTTCTCCAAGATTAAATTAAACCCTAGGTTAAGCCTAAACACTAACTAGAGAACTAGCATCCTTACTAGTTAGATTGTGATCAAGTTGGTGGACTTTCTCTAGAGACTTCAAGTTAGAAGTTTGAAGATTCGAGCTTTACCAAGGAGAGGGGATCAAGCCGCGAGAAGAGCGTTCTTGGGTGGCTTGAAACGCTTCAAGAAAGAACAAAAGAAAAGTAAGTTTTCTATCTTTACGAATTTGGTTACACGATTACGAGTTCAAGGTCCTTTTGTTGGGAAAATTTTTTAAATTCCGCTGCTTTCTGATTCGTGTTTTCCAACAAGTGGTATCAGAGCCACCTCGTTAATCGTGTTTCTGATTCGTCTCAATTATTCTGAATTTGGTAGAAATTCTTAGGCTTGATGCGATTGAGTATTTGTAATTGTTTTAGAAAGCCTGAATTACGAAACTGTATTTTTTCCTGAAAGTTTCTGAAAATTGGTTTTTGCAAAATTTAATTTTGAAAACAATTTTAGATTTGAAACTGTATAAATTGTTATTGGATTTCTTGGATTGGTTTTGCTTTTGAACGAAAACACGAAACGAAAACCCGGATCACGACGAACACGCGAAACCCCGCGCGCGAAGGCGTCTCGCGCCACCGCCCGCTTGTCCTAGGCGTGCGCAGGGCAGCCGCCCAGCACCCCCGCACGCCTGTGCGGGAGCCTTCCGGGCGCGCCCTAGGGCGGCCGAGACTGGCCGCCCATCGCCCGCCGTCGCCCGACAGGGCGCGCGCGCGCCACGCGCGGGGCATCCGCACGCAGTGCGCGCACTCGCCCGGCCTTGGTCGGGCGCTGTGCGTGCCTGCCGTGCGCGTCCGCGCACGCTTGCGACGCGTGCGCCCCGTTTTCCTGATCTGAACTTTCGTATTTCGTGCAATCCAGTCCCAATTTTGTTTTTTAATTTTAAAATTTTATTTTTGAATATTTATTTTAATTTTTGAATAAAAACTTGAAATTGGGAATTTTGAGAAATTGAAACGGTTTATATTTTGGGAAAATACACCTTTGATAAAATTATTAATTTTCAGAAATTAATTGGAATTTTATTTTTTTTGGTAATTTGGGATTTATTGAAAACTTTTATAAATAAGACTCGCATCAAGTCGTGTTTTAAGTCATTAGGACTTGAAACGAGAATTTTAATTTATTGGCTAAATTTAAATTCTCGCAAGAGCATGTTAGGTGATCATGGGTTTAGATCTATGTATGGTTTTAATTTATGCACATGGATGGTTTAAATTGGGGTTGGAGCCCTATAGTTGCGTTTTTCAATTGAGGTTGGAGCCTCACTTATATGCGTACTGTTATGTGATTTATTATGTGGCTTTCCATATTACTGTTTTTGAGGCCGGGGTATGCCCCGTGTAATTGTCTAAGGCCAATATGAAGATTGAGCCTTATTACTTTATGTCTTTTTCTTTTTATTGTAATTTGAGAGTAGAGATAGGTGGTGAGGTTTTATTTTCATTTTGGAGACAATGCACCCATGGAGTAAAATGGACCACATTCAAGTAACAAGGAGGCCATAAGTGAAGACCCCTCAAAATGTTAGGGAGGGGAATCTCAATTGTTAAATGTAATAGAGATAGGGCTCGTATTTTGTTACCGCTTTCCCTTATGTGATTTAAACTGTTTATGTGGCATGTATGTTAGAACTTGTGATTGTGGAGTGGCTCCCACATATCACGCATAAGATAGGTAGAACCCATGATCATTACATGTTATTATCATGCTAGGACATGTTATCTGTTTATGTGCTTGTTTGATATGCATTTAAGTGTACTTGCATTAATCAAGACTAATAAAATTGGATAACATATATGTTGGTGAGGTCAAACCGGACAACTCTCCGGTTGATTCGAAAATTCCCATTAAATATTAAGCTAATTTCGAACAAATAGGTGTTTAATTCGAGATGCAAATTTTGAATTAAATTCCTAGCATTCCATCAATAGGTTTTAAGTTTAGTAAGTAAAGCTAGTTATTGTCCGCGAGTCGTGGGATAGCTAGTGGAGCTTATTAGTTCTTAGTTACCTAATTAATCATTTTAAATGGTCAATATTTCGTGGTCAATTTTAGCAAGGGCGATGTCCGCGAGTCGTGGGTCGTTCGAACTAAGTTTGGTCATGATCTTATGATTGATGTGTCTAGCTTAACGCCTAAGTAAATATGGATGTCGCACGAGTCGTGGGTCCATATTGAAAGATAGGTGATGCAAAAACAATTACTAAGAGTTCTAAAGGTGTTAGAATTGGTAAGTTGTACCTACCTAGGGTTCTTACTTAGAATGTCCGCGAGTCGTGGGTTCGAGGTAAAATGCCTAGGATCTTAGTACCCATTGGGAAACGTGTTCCTCTTAGATCTTTGGGAATTCTAGATCTTTGAAAAACAGTGGGAGCTACATTAGATTAAAGACCTTATCTTTTGTATATCGTTATAATTCAGCATGCTCACTAGTTCTCTATTTTACCATTTAGGTCGTAGATTCTGTGATTCTCTACGTGTTTTGAAATGGCAACCAAAAACCCTCTTGTATCGATCCTCGAGTCAAACAAGTTGACTGGTCCCAACTATTCTGATTGGCTGAGGAATCTAAAAATCATTTTAGATTCTGAGAAGAGAACTTATGTTCTCTTCGAAGGGGAGCCTAGTCCCGAAGGGGAGGCTCCCACTCGGGCCGAGCGGGACGCGATTCAGAAGTGGAAGGATGATAATCTCCAAGCCCGTTGCCTCATGTTGGCTAACATGTCTCCGGACTTGCAAAGGCAACATGAGGCCATGGAATTTGCTTGGGAGATTTACGACCACTTAGAGCAACTTTACTGCCCTCATGAACGTGTTACAAGGTATAACACTTCAAAGGAATTGTTCCACTTGAGAATGAGGGAAGGTTCAAGTGTCCATGAATATGGACTCAAGTTTCTTGCCCTTACTGAGAAACTTGCTTCCATGGACATGCCACTGAAAGATGAGCTTTCAGTGGATTTGTTGCTAGCTTCGCTCCCACCATCATGCAACCCATTTGTCCTTAACTTCAACATGAATCATGCTGGTGCTACTGTAGCTGAGCTGATTAGTCAGCTTGTGACTGCTGAAAGCACGATCAAGAAGGACAATAAGGTTTTGATGGTGAATGCTCCATCTTCCTCTTCTGGGCCTTCTAAAGGTAAGGGCAAGAAAGCCCAAAAGAAGAAGAAGAAACACCTTAGGCCCACTGGTGGCATTACGAAGGGGAAGGCCCAAAAGAAGAGGCGTGATCAGAAAGAGAATGTTTGCTTCCATTGTGGCAAAGCGGGACATTGGAGGAGAAACTGCCCAGAGTACAAGGCTACTCTAAAGAAAGGTATCTTTCTCGTTGAAGTAAATCTTTCTATTAATTCTAGTTCTTGGGTACTTGATACCAGTTGTGGAACTCATATCTGTAATGATGTACAGATGCTAAGTGAGGTCCAACAACTCAAAGAAGGAGAATGTGTCTTGAAGATCGGCGATGGCTCAAACGTTGAAGCTCGAGCTTTAGGCACAATTAGATTAGATTTAGGTAGTTTTGAGTTAGTATTAAACAAAGTCCTTTATGTACCGAGCATTATTCGTAATATAATTTCAGTTCCAATATTAGATTGTGAAGGTTATGAAACTTATATTAAGAATGGTAAATACTTTATCAAACGGAACAACTCTTCCGTTCATATCGGTACTCTAAGTAATGGATTTTACCTAACTCAAAACATCAATATTATGAATATACAACGAGAAACAAAGCGTAAGAGAGATGACAAAGTTTCAGCTCCCTTATGGCACGTTAGATTAGGACACATTTCCAAGAACAGAATTAGCAAGATAAACACTTTAGGATCATTCTCTGAAAATGATCTCAAAGAGTTAACTTCTTGCGAATCCTGTCTCAAAGGAAAAATATCCAAAGTCCCTTTTAAAGGAACTGTGGAACGTGCCACTAAGGTTTTGGATTTGATCCATACTGATGTTTGTGGACCGCTTAGTGTAAGCACTAGAAGCAATCATCAGTATTTCATAACCTTTACTGATGACTTTAGTCGGTATGGTTATGTATACTTAATGAAGTATAAATCTGAAGCTTTTGAGAAATTCTTAGAATTTCAAAAGGAGGTTGAGAACCAAACTGGTCACAAGATCAAAGCACTTCGATCTGATCGAGGAGGCGAATATCTTAGTGAAGAATTCCTTAATCATCTCAAGGATAATGGGATTATCTCTCAGTGGACTCCTCCGGGAACTCCTCAGCTTAATGGAATTTCTGAGAGAAGGAATCGAACCCTACTTGATATGGTTCGTTCCATGATGAGTTTCACTGACTTACCACCTTTTTTCTGGGGTTATGCCCTAGAAAGTGCAGCAAAGATTTTGAATCTAGTCCCCTCTAAGTCAGTCCCCAAAACGCCCTATGAAATGTGGCATGGTAAAATCCCTAGTTATTCTTACTTAAGAATTTGGGGTTGTCCTGCTTACGTGAAGAGGACAGTGGGAGATAAGTTAGAATCTCGTTCTAACTTATGCTACTTTGTAGGTTATCCTAAGGAATCCATAGGATACTATTTCTATGATCAATCTGAGCAAAAGGTGTTTGTTTCCAGAAATGCTACTTTTCTGGATGAACCGTTCCTTAAAGAAAAAAAAGGAAAGATCATAGAATTAGAAGAAGTACAAAGTAACCCCATGCCACCCACTGAAGAGACGTCCCCTACTGATCAACTACAACCAATCACGAATTTCGATACACACGAAAACCCTCCTCTAAGGCGTTCTGAACGCACTCCTAGACAGCCGGAGAGATGGTATGGATTCTTCCATGAAATCTCTCAGAAGGATAATGATCCTTTAACATATGAGGAGGCACTTTCAGATTCTGACTCTGAACAGTGGATAGAAGCCATGAAATCCGAAATGGATTCCATGAACTCCAACCAAGTTTGGACCTTGGTAGATTTGCCTGATGGGGTCAAACCCATAGGTTGCAAATGGATCTTTAAGAGAAAGCTTGGAGTTGATGGAAGCATTGCAGCCTACAAAGCAAGATTGGTTGCAAAAGGATTCACTCAAAGACCCGGCGTGGATTTTGATGAAACCTTTTCACCAGTTGCAATGCAAAAGTCTATTCGGATCATGCTTGCCATTGCTGCATATTATGACTATGAGATATGGCAAATGGATGTGAAAACTGCCTTTCTCAATGGTGACATTGATAAAGACATTTATATGGAGCAACCCATAGGTTTCACATTCAGTGGGAGTGAGCAAAAGGTTTGCAAACTCCAAAGATCAATCTATGGATTGAAACAGGCTTCTAGGAATTGGAACATTCGATTTGATGAATCAGTCAAAGCGTTTGGCTTCATCCAAATTACGAATGAATCATGTGTGTATAGAAAGGAATTGGAGACCTCAGTGCAATTCGTAGTACTTTATGTTGATGGCATCCTTCTTATTGGGAATTCGAAGGATGACATGAAAGTGACTAAGTTATGGTTATCGAACCAATTCGAGATGAAAGATCTTAGTGATGCGTCCTATATCCTTGGAATTAAAATCTATAGAGATAGATCTAGAAGGTTAATAGGACTATCACAGTCGATGTACATTGACAAAGTATTGAAGAGATTCAATATGGAGTCAGCAAAGGTTAAGAACCTTCCTATGAGTGTAGGAACATGTCTTTCAAAGAAGATGTGTCCTAAGACTAACCTTGAGAAGGAAAGAATGACTCATACACCTTATGCATCAGCAATAGGTACCATAATGTATGCAATGTTATGTACTCGACCGGATGTGGCTTATGCACTTAGTGTGACAAGTCGTTTCCAATCTGACCCTGGAGATGGTCACTGGGCTGCCGTGAAGAATATTCTTAAGTACTTGAAAAGTACTAAAGATTTATTCTTAGTTTACGGAGGTCAGAAAGATCTTACTGTCGAAGGATACTGCGATGCAAGCTTTGCATCTGACTTAGATGATTTTAAGTCAATGTCAGGATACATTTTCTGCCTAAACGGCGGAGCAGTGAGTTGGAAGAGTTCCAAGCAAACTACCACTGCGGATTCGACCACTGAGGCCGAATACTTAGCTGCAAATGATGCAGCTAAGGAAGGTGTTTTGGATTAGAAACTTCATTCAAGAGTTGGATGTTGTTCCTAGGATGAAAGACCCCATTACTGTGTTTTGTGACAACACTGGGGCGGTTGCTCAAGCAAGAGAACCAAGATCTCACCAACGGACCAAGCACATTATGAGGAAGTATCACCTAATCCGTGATATTATCAAAAGAGGAGATGTGCAAATCGAGAGGGTCACATCAGCAGAGAACGTGGCAGATCCACTTACTAAACCCCTTAGTCGAGAAGCTTTCCAAGGTCATCTTCAGAAGATGGGACTTAGAATAGCTTCAGAATGGCTTTGACGGGCAAGTGGGAGATTGTTAGGAATAGTGCCCTAGAAAGCCGATTGTATATCCGCTTTGTGCTTTTCCTTATTGTAATCACAGACAATCTTTGAATAAAATAACGAATTGAGGCAACACTTCTTTATATGCTCTTGTTTGGTATGCGTTTACTTTAGCTGTGCATGTATGAGAACTCCCCTAATCCTGATGACTTTAGGACTCTACCATTTGGGTGAAATGGTTCATGAAACGAGCCCTATATCACAGAAGTCATGATTAGTAAAATACTCCAAGCCGATGAGTCCTACAGACAGTGGGAGTGTCAACCTGACTCCTCTAAGGCTTGCTTGTGGGATCACGCCCTTAAGAAGGACCACCTTGTTTCATGGAGGTGCAAAGTGTATAGTTGATACGTGCGTGATACATGAGGGTGCTTACTTTAATAAGTAAGTTCACTGAGGTGCCCCGTGTGAGAACATTCCTAAATGGGAAAGGAAGTTTCTATTTCAGGAAATGGAAACTTCCAGATTAGGAAATATCTCACGAGTCATTGATGTGATTAATTGATCCTTAGACTTGAGGTTCCTTGTCACTTTATGAGTTAACTCTGTAGTCTTAGGTATAAGCTTTAAAGGGTGTCGCCTTAGACAACTGATTCAAGGCTTATGCTGGGGCTGCACAAGTGATTCATGAAAGTGAATGAGAATCAAGAAAGGACCTACACTTGCATTTGCAAGGTGATCTCTTATTGTGTAAGTCATTCATATGCCATATGGAGTCCTTGGCCAAGGCAGTAGATCAAGACATCAAGAAAAGTATTTCTTGGATTGAGATCAAATGGATATGAAATGCACTTAGCTTTAAGACCAGATTATTAGGGTTCTGATTATTCCCTTGCCCTAGATCTTGGTTGAGAGATAGTAAGTAGGAGGATTGTATCTCACATGAATCAATGACTTAAAGGTTCTGTCGAATCCGAACATTCCAATTCAGCTAGGGGTTAAACACCTGTTGCTAGACTATGGTCGTTTAATCTGTGGACTGATTAATTAATTAGTGAATTAATTAATTGGGGTCACTGCTAATTGAATTGAGAACCTAGAGGGTCACACACAACAACTTGGTTACATGAGTTGAGGCTTTAAAATGATTAAACGAGTTAATCGAGCCTAGAGGGTTCCACACGTGTGAAACCACACGTGTGGGTCACGTGACTGGACACGTGTCATTGTGACACGTGTGCCACACGTGATTGTTTAATAATATATTAAATAATTAATTTGTTAATTATTTAATAGACTTTGATTTAATTTTGAATTAAAAAGAAAGTCTTATTTTGGAGAAAATAATCTAGTTAATTAATTACGAATTAATTAATTAGATAAAAATAAGTTATTTATTTTATAATAAATAAAGTATAAAATTATCCAAAAATAGTTTGGATATTTTTAGCTCTCTTAAAAGTTGACTTGAATTAGAATTCAAAGTCAAAGTTGGAAATTACTTGAAGATCAAGTAATAGGAGAGAGGAACCAAAACCCTTGCCTATGAGGACAAGGATTTCGGCCACCCCTCCCCTTTCCTATATATAGGGGAGCTCATGCTCCCCTTTAGAGCTAATTGATAATTCTTTTGGTTCATGTGTTGAACACCTTTCTTTCTCCAAGATTAAATTAAACCCTAGGTTAAGCCTAAACACTAACTAGAGAACTAGCATCCTTACTAGTTAGATTGTGATCAAGTTGGTGGACTATCTCTAGAGACTTCAAGTTAGAAGTTTGAAGATTCGAGCTTTACCAAGGAGAGGGGATCAAGCCGCGAGAAGAGCGTTCTTGGGTGGCTTGAAACGCTTCAAGAAAGAACAAAAGAAAAGTAAGTTTTCTATCTTTACGAATTTGGTTACACGACTGCGAGTTCAAGGTCCTTTTGTTGGGAAATTTTTTTAAATTCCGCTGCTTTCTGATTCGTATTTTCCAACAATACCATGTGGAGAAAAGCTTGATATTGTATTGCTCTCGTTGCAAAAGAATTATGTAGTTAAGAGGTGGGGTCCGGCCACATCCCTAGAGATTAGGGAGCAGTTTTTGTAACTGCTGTGGCACTCCCCAATAGAATAGGAATAGGTTTACGTAACCCTATTCTATTCTATATAAAAAAGACTTATTTGTGAGATAAGTCTAAGACACACGACAGAATAGAAAAAAAACCCATATACAGAATTCTCTACGAAGTCCATCATCCGTAGACTGGAGATTTGGGGCGTGGAAACACGGCGACTCTAGTAGCCATGTAAAGAGAAGATTGCAGTCGAGATAACAGTGGGCATAAGACGGCAATCGATTCGCTTCTGCAAAAGGTTAGTCCGTTACATGTATATCTACAATGGTATCAGAGCCTAAATTGCTCGTTTTAGGCCTCTGTTATCAAAATTGTCGAACAAAATTATGTGTTAATTTTCCCATGAGATTCTATGAAATCTATGTGTTAATTTTCTCATGAGATTGTATGAAGTCTGTTCTCATGTTGTTCATTAAATATCTCTTGCCCTAGATTTGAGATTGTATATCGTATGAAATTATATGATATCTCAAAATCTGTTGAGATCTTTTGAGGTTAATTCTGTATTAATCTGAAAATTCGTTGTTGCCATATGATAGTTGCATATCTCTGTTGAAGATTATGTTGGTTAATAGTTATTCGTTAATTATATGCGATTTATGATTCTCTTTTTATCCAATGATGTTATCTATCTTAGTTTATTAATTATTTGTTAATTAAAAAACATGTTGATTACTTACGGTAATCATAGTTATACCTACTTTAGCAAATTCCCTTAAATGGTTGCCGCCGCCGCTTCTGTAGCGGCAGAACGCTACCACCACCTCCTCTGTGGCGGTGGACCCAACCAACCACAATAGGAGAAATCGAAACTCTTTCCGTCCTTTACCACCGTCACCGCCTATGAGGTGGCATCGTCTACCACGAACCGCCTAGGTTGGCTGAGAAGCTATGACAGAGGAGCGGCGCGGTGGAGCTGCGCTAGAGACGTCGCAGATGGCGACGCTATGGAGGAGCGACGCTTCTGGCCGTGACTGCCACCTTCGCGGCGGAAGCGGGCTGAGGCTGAAAATCGGAGACCGATGGAGTTCCGCTAGAAACTGAGAAATAGTCGTTGCAGGAGAGGGACGTGACGCCAGCGCGGTTGCGGAGCTGAATTCGTGTTATCCGCAAGCTTGGAGTGCTTCCCTTCTTCTTCCACAATGGCTGAAGTGGTGGTTGCAGCACCACCGAAAATGGTGCTAAAGTGGGTGTAGTTGGAGGTGGGCGTGGGAGTTTAGGCCATTAGGTTTGGAAAATTCTTTAATCAAAGAGAATTTTAGTGGGCTTAATGATTGGAATTGCCAACATCAGATGGGCTTAGGTGGACATTTAAGATATAATGGCTTTGAGTTTGGGCTTTAAAATTGGTTGTTTTTCAAGCCAACCCAACTTTCAAGAAATAAATGTGTTTTATTTGAAAAGCCCAAATGTGTCCTTATATAAATTGTGTTTTATATAAAAGAAGTCTAAACCAACTAATGTGTGTAAATATGTTTTATATATAGCCCAAATAAATGTGTTTTATTTGTAAAGCCCAAGTAAACTACTAAATAAATGTGTTTTATTTAATTTATGTTGGACGATTTTTAGGTGGCCTATTTTCTATCAAATGAATTTGTTTTATTTAGAACGCCCAATTATACTATTATATAATATATGGCAGTAAGTTCTAATGTACTAAATATATAAATATGTTTTATATAAAAGTTCGTAAGAATTAATTTATATAAATAAGTTTTATATAATATTAAATAATTTGTTTATATAATATTTTCCTTAGTAAATTAGTTTTACTAAATTAAATTAGTTCAATTTTTTATGTAAATTCGTTTTACATAATTTATTAAAAATCATTAGTTGATTGTAATTTATCTGTGTGATAATTTAATACGAATTATGTTAATTTGTTTAACAATAATTTAATTTTATGAATTTGTTTCATTTGGACTTATGATAATTAAATTATATGAAAATTCGGAATCATATTATATGTGATGATTATGAGCTTAGCGAAATTTTCGAACATATGATGTGAATGATGGAAATTCTTGATAATTTAATTATTTAATTATGTGCCTAATAGATTGTCCTTTTCTTATATACTTAGAGACATGTCTTCGAAACGCTTGGCACCTGAGACTTTTGAAAAACTCGATGGGACGAACTATGACATTTGGCATAGGAAAATTCAGTACTACCTCCATGACCGCGAAGTAGTGGACCCCTTAACTACTAGTAAGGTCGTTCCTACTGAACCTAAGAAGGATGCCACTGAGCAGCAAACCAATGAGTATAAGACTAACCTGGCTGTGTACCAGGAATGGCTAAAAAAGGATCATAGTACGCGTTACGGGATGTTGAGTAACATGCACGATGATTTAATTGGAGAGTTTGAAGGTTATTCCACAGCTAAAGAGATGTGGGATCAGCTTAAGATTAAATATGGTCAAACATACGAGACAAGGTTGCGTACCTTGCATTTGAAATGGATGCAATATAACATAGACTCCAGTCGAACCATAAGTGAGCATTTGCGCACTATGACTGCTATGGTTCGTGATCTTAAAGCTGCAGGAACTGACATTCCTGAAAATACTCAGGTTCTGAATGTGATTCGTGCATTTCCAAATGAACCTGATCATTGGAAAAACTTCAAACTGCTTATGGCTCATAGTGATAATATCAAAACGTTTGCTGAGATCTCAAGGCATCTCAAAATGGAAGAAGAGCGCATCAAATCACTTGGTCAATCTGAAGTTGCGCTTGTTGCCCGGTGTGGAAAACCCAAAGGTAACAAGTTCAAGCGAGGTAACAAGTCTAAAAAGGAAAACGTCCTTCTCAGACTAATGGACCAAAAGGTGGCGTGACCAAAGTGGGAAAACCTAAAGAAAAGAACATGGCGCGTGTGAAGTGCTACAATTGTGGGAGGAAGGGTCACTTTGCTCGGGATTGCCCCAAACCAAAGAAGGTACCAACCTCTCATTCTTCTTTTGAACTATATGTTTGTGCACATGCATTAGTTGTTAATCATTTTTCGAATTGGATTGTAGATTCGGGAGCAAGCAAGCACATAGTGCAAGATCGAGCTAGTTTCCGAGAGTTTCATCATTACCCGGTGGGAACTTAAACAGTCGTTTTAGGAAATGGCAACGAGGAAGACGTCCTCGGCATAGGGACATACCAGCTGAAGCTTCGTGGAGGAAATACGTTGTTTCTTCATGATGCTCTCTATGCACCGGGGGTGCGATGTTCTTTAATTTCAGTAGTTTCTTTGTTGAGACTTAGTTTTTCCTTTAATTTTAATTCTAGTGGTTTAGAGATTTTGTATCATCGCAATGTGTTTGGTCATGGTTCATTACATAATGGTTTCTTTGTTCTTGACTTGGATAATATTTATAATAATAATTAGTCGCTTGCCTTAGTTGCTAATTTTGATTGCGATTTTGAATCTGTGAAATGACATTATAGACTAGGCCACATAGGCCAAGATAGGATGAGTCGACTAGCTAAAGAAGGTCTTTTAGACTGACTCACTAGGGTTAAGTTACCTAAATGTGAGTCATGCTTAGCTGGCAAGGCAACTCGAAAACCTTTTGGTAAGGCTTCAAGAGTATCAAGTCCCTTAGAGTTAATCTATTCTGACATATGTGAACCCATGAACATCAAAGGACGTCATGGTGCTATTTATTTCCTTACTCTAATAGATGATTATTCACGATATGGGTATGTGTATCTATTATCTCACCGTCACGAAGCATTAGATGTGTTTAAACGTTTTGTGGTGGAAGTAGAGACTCAATTGGAACGAAAAGTTAAAACTCTTCGAATCGATCGAGGCCGTGAATATCTCTCTGATATGTTCAAGGAGTATTGTGAAGGAAAGGGTATACGCAGATAACTTACTATTCATAGAACTCCATAATAAAATGGTGTTGCGGAACGAAGGAATCGTACTTTACTTGACATGATTAGATCTATGATGGCACAAGCTAGTCTCCCGATTAGTTGTTGGGCAGACGCACTGCTTACGACAGTGTATATACTTAACCGTGTCCAAGTAAAAGTGTACCCGCCACGCCATATGAGTTATGGAATGGTAGAAAACCTTCCTTGGACCACTTACACCCATGGGGTTCGGCTGGTTTTGTGCACAATCCAAACCACAAACATGGAAAACTTGGTCCAAGAGCCACTAAGATGGTGTTCATAGGATATCCCGAACATTCAAAAGGATATGTGATGTTTGGTGAACATCCAGAAGGTGGCATGACGAAAATAGATTCCCATAATGTAGAATTTCTTGAGAATGAGTTTCCCAGTATCGGTGAAATCAAACGAGACCTTGAGTTGCATGAGTTACAACCGAATGATGAGTTATCTCTTGTTGAGGGGAGGGATATGAGAACTTACCAAATCACCAAGGATAATACAATTCCACTGCATGAGGGAGACAGTGGGAGTGATCCTACAATCCCAGATAGTGGAAACTTGTTTGTTAATGAAAATCAATCTGAACATGAGGTGGGTCCAAATGTTCAAGCTCCTACACCACCAAGGGATAGTGGGAGAGATTTGATGCTCGAACAAACAAGTAATCAAGGTCCTATAATACGAAAAAGTGAACGTGGAAGAATTCCTCAACGATACTTTCAGTTCGAAGAGGAAATATTTCTATGCACTCCTTTAGAAATTGAAGAGCCTTCTTCCTTTAAGGAGGTTGTGAATTCACCGAATAGTTCTGAATGGATGAATGCTATGAGGGATGAGATGAAATCTATGGTAAAGAATAAGGTTTGAGATTTAGTTGACCTTCCACCTAATCATAAATCAATTGAAAACAAATGGGTTTTCAAGATAAAACGCAAGGCGGATGGATCAATTAATAAATTCAAGGCCCGACTAGTGGCGAAGGGTTTTACCCAAATTGAGGGTATAAACTATGAAGAGACTTTCTCTCCTGTGGTGAGACTCGCCTCTATTCGCCTACTTCTAGCCCTGGTTGCCCATTTGGATTTAGAATTATTTCAAATGGACGTAAATACTGCTTTCCTCAATGACAACCTTGAAGAAGAGATTTATATGGATCAACCTATTGGTTTTGTATCAAAAGGTCAAGAAGACAAAGTTTGTCGTTTAAAGATATCCATATATGGTCTAAAGCAATCTTCCAGATCATGGTACTTTAGATTCCATGAAGCCATTTCTGAGTTTGGCTTGAATATGGCATATGAAGACCATTGTGTATATATGTCAAGAGAACTACAGAAGGGATTATGTTTCTTTCTCTGTAAGTTGATGACATTCTTTTGGCTGGGAACAACTTGGAGATGATCAATGCTACTAACCAGTGGTTGTCCTCTATTTTTGAGATGAAGGATATGGGTGAGGCAAGGTATGTCATTGGCGTTGAAATAATGAGAAATCGTTCTAAGAGACTTTTTGGTTTTTCTTAAGAAACTTATATTAAGAAAATCTTAGCACGTTTTCAAATGCATTATTCCAAACCCGTTGATACTCCAGTTGAGAAGGGTCTGACCTTAAGCCTTGATCAATGCCCTAAAACAGATAAAGAAAAAGAGCAAATGAGCAACGTTCCTTATGCTAGTGCCGTAAGGAGTTTGATGTACGCCATGTTATGTACAAGGCCCGACATCTGTTTTGCGGTTGGTTTGGTAAGCCGTTATCAAAGTAACCTAGGACCTGCTCATTGGCAAGCGGTCAAAAGAATCATGCGATACCTTCGCGGTACCAGTGACTTAGTCCTTTGCTATCAGGGTGGGGACTTGAGACTGAAGGGGTATTCGGATGCTAACTGGGGAGGTGATGTAGATGAATCTAAGTCCACCTCTGGATACATTTTCATCCTTGGTGGAGAAGCCGTATCGTGGTGCAGTAAGAAGCAAGACTGTATAGCCTTATAAACTATGGAAGCAGAGTATGTTGCATGTTGTCTTGCCATGCAAGAGGTGATTTGGCTAAAAGAGTTTCTAAAGGACCTCAACCTCACCTCGGGGTTGATGAACCTACAGAAATAAGATGTGACAATACGGTTGCCGTCCAATTTGGTAAAGATCCGAAATTCCATCAAAAGACCAAACATATCAAGAGGCGTTATTAGGGGTGTCAATTCGGGTGGGTCGGGTGGGTTCGGGTCGGGTTGAGGTAGGGATATTACATAAAAAACTCCAACCCGAACCCGAACCCGAACCCGAAATGAACCTGAAAACATCAACCCGAACCTGAACCTATCAGGTTCGGGTTGGGTTCGGGTTGACCTGAAAACTTTTCGGGTCACCTGATAACCCGACCCACCCGAATTGACCTGACCCGACCTGAAATATCAAAGAACTTACCCTAACATGCAAACAAGTATATTTTCCCCCTGAATTCAAAGAAAAGTGCAATCCCATAAACTGACTTGGTGCAATTCTAAAGAATGTCAGTGACTCCACAATCCACATCTTTGCCTAATTCCAGAACTTGTCTAATTCCAAAACAAACTTGAGAGTCCGGACACTTAAAACACTTGAGCATAAGTTCAAAATACTTCAAATAATTCAGAATTTAAACACTTAAAACAAACTTAAAGTCCCACAACAAATTCACAGCATTACATAATTCGGCATAATCATCTTCTTCCCAACAAACACTTCCTCAAGCCATCCTACATAAAAATAATAGACAAGCTATAATTAGAATTAGATTCTTATTATGATAATCAAATATTAAAAACGATAGACAAACTAATTAGAATTAGAACAATATAAATAAACTATAAATTATAATCTGTTTTCTTATAAATAAATAAACTTACTTTTTTATAATACTGAAATGCAAACAAACAAACTGAAGTGCTCTAATTCTTAAAATACATCCGTAGTTATAATAGTTATAAACATATAGGCATCTAATCACTAAATTCCTAAAAAGGAATTTACCGGCCATTTTCTTAGATTTAGTAAATCAATGAAGCTGAATGCTTAGAATAGTTTCCTAGAGCAGTTCTTACAACATGAAAGATGAACAGAGGCTCCAGAACAGGGTTCAAGAGATTTTGCAATCTCTGAAGGTTCATCACATCTAGCACCACATTGTGAAAAGTACCAGAAAAAGAACGAATCAGTATGTGAAGGATATAACTCCTGAAAATCACACAGATCAACACAGAATGTTAATCTTTAGTAGTTAACAAAGATAACCTGTTATGTTAAGGATCCATTGAACTCATGTCTACTCAGAATTATCTAAAGCCATTGGGTTCTCACTAATGTTTCTTTCACAATACCAACTATGTGATTTGGAATCCCATAGATTCTTAGTTTTGCACATTTTGCTACTTAGTAGCTCAACGAGGTCTGAGGGGAAACACACAAAATTCAGCCCACAACAAACACTTAAAACAAACTTAAAGTCCCACAACAATTTCACAGCATTGCATAATTCGACATCATCATCTTCTTCCCAACAAACACTTCCTCAAGCCATTCTGCATAAAAATAATAGACAAGCTATAATTAGAATGAGATTCTTATTATGATATTCAAATATTAAAAACATAGACAAGCTAATTAGAATTAGAACAATATAAATACACTATAAATTATAATCTGTTTTCTTATAAATAAATAAACTTACTTTTCTTATAATACAGAAATGCAAACGAACAAACTTACTTTTCTTATAATACTGAAATGCAAACAAACAAACTGAAGTGCTAATACGATTGTAGATCTGCGCAAGGAAGGGTCCAAAATCGGTATTTATGTTTCGGACACCACAAATTGGAACTGAAAAAGGTCCTACCATGTCAGGATGGAGGATGCCGGCGAAGGCTTCAAGCAATGATGACGACTGTAGATCTACGCAAAGAAGGGTCCAAAATCGATATTTATGTTTCGGACACCACAAATTGAAACTGAAAAAGGTCCTACCTTGTCAGAATGGAGGATGCCGGCGAAGGCTTCAAGCAACGATGACGACTGTAGATCTGTGCAAGGAAGGGTCCAAAATCGAAATCGGATTTTGAGAGGCATCAATGAAGAAATATAGGAGAAATTAAAAAAAAAAAAAAACAAGAAGGAGAAGAAGAAGAAGAAGAAGAAGAAGAGAGGAACAGTTACATACCTGGTGAGAGGCGGCGAGCCGGAGGACGGCGACAGCGACATGAAGGATGAGTGAAGAAATTTTGGAGGATTTCTGCTTGATTGAAGATGTCGGCGCAGCTTGAGAGAAAAAGAAATGAGATGAATGAATACTAGGGTAGGGTTTTCATTTATATGGTGTGTTCGGGTCAACCCGAAACCCACCCGGAATCCACCCAACCTTTCTCTCTCATCGTTGGGTCGAATTCGGGTCCGACCCGATTCCAACCCGACCCGAAAACCCCCAACCCTAACCTGATATTCGGTCGGGTGGGTTTTTCGGGTCGGGTCACATATTGACACCCCTATGCGTTATCATTTTGTACGAGACGCCATACAGAAGAATGAAGTTGCCTTCAAGTATATATCCACTAATAAAATGATTGCTGATCCATTAACTAAACCTATTCCTAGGGATGCTTTTAAAGCTTATATGTTAAGCCTAGGATTGCGAAGGATTTAATGTGTTGGTTCAATTTTATCATGTACTGGACATTTTGTTTGTACTGAGCATTATTGAAATAAAATCGTTATTTCTTTATCAATGCTTTTATGTATACAATTACTTTATTAGACACATAAAATTGTCACGAGGTTTTTGATTCATTCTGTCACACGAAAAATCACCCTGATGCATAAGTCGCGATTAGGATGAGACTGAACCATGTTAACACTAGGTGTGTGTAACATTGGATTATTATCTTACTTGCATTGTAAAGGATAATAATGATAAACTTAGTAGTCGCCTTAGTAAGTCTAAGATGAGCCTCCAAATGAGTCGAATATGAAATTGTAATTTTTCATATTAAAGCCTTAAAACCGAATTCAGAACAGTAGATGAACACTGAGTTTGTTTGATCGAGAGGTTCAAGTTAGATTTTTTGAGTAAAAATCTAGACTAAGAATTCGCATGGCATAGATACGTGACATGCTTACCTTAGTGGGAGTTATGCCATGACACATATATCATACTGTGTATGCTCTTTAACGACCGTTACAAGGGTGACAATCGATTCCATTCCTTTGTCACTGTGTGACCTTGCGGACTTGTGTGTCCATATGACCGATGCTCTTCGACCTAGAACTACGACTTGAAGTCGAAGTTTGATGATGCTACTTTGTTGTGTTTTTTCAAGGACTAAGATATATACAGTTCAGCGGAGCACAATAGGAAAGCAGTCTAGCTAAGATGTATTGTCGTGGTGTTTAGGGAACAATCATTTGTCTTCACCATATTAGCCCGGGCGACTATATGCGTTATAGTCATATAATATTGATATAGCATAAAGGGACATTGTATGCTATTGGTGATGACTAAAATGATTTGGGGTATCGTAGATGTGAAAATGTTATGTTAGTTGGATGATGACTTAATATAACATTATTTGTTACTTTTTGGTCGCACACCCCATTTCTTGTATGAAATGTAAGAGAGGTATTTTCATAAAATTATTTTGTATAATTAAGCGGCTTATGTGGCCAAGTGGGAGCTGTAGTTAAGAGCTGGGGTTCGGCTACATCCCTAGAGATTAGGGAGCAGTTTTTGTAACTGCTGTGGCACTCCCCAATAGAACAGGAATAAGTTTACGTAACCCTATTCTATTCTATATAAAAAAGACTTATTTGTGAGATAATTCTAAGACACACGACAGAATACAAGAAAAACCCATATACAGAATTCTCTACAAAGTCCATCATCCGTAGACTGGAGATTTGGGACGTGGAAACACGGTGACTCTAGTAGCCATGTAAAGAGAAGATTGCAGTCGCGATAACAGTGGGCTTAAGGCGGCAATCGATTCGCTTCCACAAAAGGTTAGTCCATTACATGTATACCTACAAATTACATCACAAATGCGTTGCACGAGATCATAAAATGAGGCTGATCGTGAAATTCTAGTGATGGTAAATGGTCGTCGATCGTAGGAAATACAATGGTTTGACTCAATATAATTTCCACCGTAGTAAACAATTACCCCAATCGAATCCATTGTAGAGAACAAAAAATTTTCTCAAACAAACTAAAGAAAGTGTTGGAATGCAAATACCTCAAAGAAGGTTTCTGAAATTCTAATAATGGTGGTATGCATAGGAATGATATCTCCAAGGCTTTAAATAACCTTACACAACTATCTCTACCAATAATGTCGAATCTAAATTTCAATGCTTTGATATATCAGCTTTATTCAATTTCAGTGCATTGTCATGGTTAATTATTGTATGTATTCAGTGCATTGTCACATTCAATTATAGTATTTTACAATAGTTGGGACCTTAATGAAATTAAAAAAAAAAAAATCTCATATACAAAGGTCGCCAAAGATTGTCTTAAATACAAAAAAAAAAATTAAAATTCAATGGTCATCAAGTTCTATGGCGAACAATATTAAAATATAAAAAAAAAAAAAACAAATTTTCAATGGGGGCGTCATAGAGCATGGCGAGTGACGACCCCCAATTAATTATTAAAAAATAAAAATAAAAAAGGACTGGATCGTCACAGATCTTGGCGTCCCCGTTAAAAAAATTATTAAAAAATAAAAGGACGCCACACGGTGTGAGATCTTATAACAAAATTTTAACCCAATCATTTTCAATAACAATTTACGAATTCGTTTTAAATTAAATATTATTTTTGAAAAATCCTCAACGCATATATCATATATGTGACTATGTCTGTTTTTCTTTCCTTGTCCCTGACAAAAATCGTGGGGTTTAGCCGTTTTGAGTTTAGAGATGTTATAAGTTGCAGCAATTTGCAGTTATTTTACTTTCTTGACGGTTTTTCTTTAATTGACTTTACAAATATTTCATTTCTTCTTTTTTATTTTGAAACAAAAAAAGATTAAATTTATCTTTGACTAACAAACTACTAATAAACACTAGTTTCCTTATCTAGTGAGTTTAGATAGCTGTCTGTCAAAGTAAACTACTTATAAATCTTATAATATGTTTTTTTTTTTTTTTTCCTGACTTTTTCTATTTAAAATTAAAAAAAATTCATTGGTTTAACTTTGAACCTCATAACATAATTAGTAGTTTTCCCCTACTTTGCATTGGAAGGTTAATAATGTTTTTTCAATTTAACCTTGTTCCATGGTTTTAATCATTATATCATTAAAAAGTTATATTCAATTACAAAAGTGTAATTGATAAATAATTTTATTACAATTCGATTTAGGACAAATTTATATGGAGAGAGGGATACAAGGATTACTTTTAAAATAATTCATGATATTAATGATATTTACTCGCAGTTAATAAAACAAATATCACCTCGTAAAGTTAAGTTTAAAATTGCAACAGTGATTACAATTTGGCAGGGACGTAGCCTAGTAATAGATTTTGACGGTGGTGAAATAAAAACTTACTACATAATTTATTCGTACTACACATGATGCCGGGCCATTTTGCCTATTTCAGCCCAAAGAAAATATAAATGTTCATTGGGTCCATTCATGGACAAAGTGTGATGGGCTCTATAATGACCAAATGCATGATTATACTCCCCAAAAGTGAGTATATTAAATAGAAAATACTAAAAATACTAAAAAAACGCTTTTAATTTAATAGATAATTTAACTATATATTAAATATTTATGATATATAATGATAATAAATAAGTATAAATTTGTTATATATATATCTATATCTATATATATATATATATATATATATATAATTGGGTATTCTATACGATATGGTACACTGAGTCAAAATATCAAAATTGTACCAAATAATGAACTTTAAAAAATATTCATACCAAATACCAAACTAAAGTTTCGATTTAATTAACAATCCATATCAAAATTTCGATCGGTTCGGTCGATTTCCTAGATTATGTGATCTAGGATCAGATTTGGATCCAATCACCCATTTGTCTTATCAGATACTAATCCAGAATTTCTGAATCCATCTTTTGACAACCCTACTTTTAGCTTACTCAAAACTTTAGATACTTTACTACAGACACACATCAAGGCATGTTTAAAGGTAAATTACGCCTTTGCCCTCTCATTTCATAGTATCAGTTTTATGTCTGTTTTGCTTTCCTGTAATAAGTACATTTCAAACCAGTTTTTCACACAACAGGCAAGTTCACAATTACATCATACACTAACCACATTAATTAATAGAGACAACAATAAGAATCATACACTTCATACTGCCTAATCATTGATTAACAAACAACATAATATATACATACAGCAATGGGATTAATTTAGTTCATACTGAATGATACTCCAGAAGATCAGCAAGGTTTTTCAGATCAACAAATATCAGCCTAATACACTTAAACAAACAGTGAAATCCTACTTAATCAGACAACCACACCAAGTTCCATGACCCAAAAGCATACATCAAAAGCTACACATACGCACCAAGTAACTTCAAAATATAGCAGTTCTTCTGAACTATAACAACAAATCTTTTGCATTACATAAGAAAAATCATCAAAGCAGTTTACCTTCGAAAATTTCTTCCATTCGTTTGATAGTGTCTTTGGCAGCTCTGCGTCTTGTTGCAACATCACCAAGAAAAGCCGTTGACTCGTTGCAAAAGGTAGATATAACTTCAGTGATGACTTCACCAGCCTTCTCCGATCTCTTTCTCTTTTTTTTTTTTTTTTTTTAGAAATACTCCGATCTCTTTCTCTTCTTCTGATCAGAAACTGAAGTAGCAGGGGCATGTTAGGAGCCCCCAGAGTTCAGTTGATTAACCTCCTGTTAAAAAAGCTCGGTTGGCATTGTAGGTTAGTATGAACCGTCATGGTGATCTTTCCCATCCACTGTCAGATCCATTGGAGTGTTCTCTGCCGCTGCGGACCAATCCATTGAACGATGCCCTGTTGTTCGAAAAACAAGGAATGTTTAGGTATTGAAGAGAGTGAACACGGAAACCATTTACTGGCTGTAAGAAAAATTAACTGGCCGTCCTCTGCAGGTTTCTTCGAGATCGAATAACTTTGTTATACTAACTCTGGACCTAAGGAGAGAAGGGGGTCGCGTTTGCTTTTGGTCCTATTCCAGATGGTAACATCGCATCTATAATACATGTTGATTTAAGGCAAATTATGAAGTAATTTAAACTCAAAAGTAGTGAAACAAATTGAGTAATAATACCCTGCTTTTAAGAGATTTTGTGCCATCGGAGAACCCATAATTCGAAGGCCCAAGAAGTCAATCCGAGTTGGCACATCAGCAATGCATATTCCCTCAATTTTTTCTTTTGTGTGTGTGCGCGCGTGAACAAGGACGTGAATTAAACTAGAAGAGGGTAAAAGTTACATCCTTTGGGAGCTGAAGTGGAATCTTGAGAAGAAAAGACCTCAACTTGAACTGAAAATGGGGTTTAATCGCAAAACAAGAAGTGGGCTTAGCCCCAAATATTGATTATCTCCGAGGGCAAAAGCTCGAGCACAAATCCATGGCTTTTGAGTATGAAAAATACATCATTCCTTAAGCATCAGCTATTATATAATTTTAACAGAGCAAATATAGCTTGAATAATTAACAACACATGTTCACAACAAAAAAATTGACGTTCAACAAAGGTGATCACCGATAGGAAACATACAACAGCACAAATAAGAATTTATGCAGACACAACATAACACGTAAATTCTGCAATCAATATCAAAAAACAATAGAGATCTTCAACAAACAAGTACTCGCATTATAACCAAAACAAGGTATGTGAACATCAACACATTTATAACCCTCCAAAGCTAAGATTGCCTCATCCTCACTACACAACCCGTCCATTCTTCACGGAAACACAGTTCGTATAAAATAGATATATACATCATGCATTGGGGAAAATTGACAAATTATTATAAAACCAGAAACGAGCAAAGACAAAAGAGATAAACCACACCAAAATGTAAATATAAAACACTGATTCAACACATAAGTTCACGGAAAAAAGCACAACAGTAGAAAATCCGTACCCAAAACCCAGTACAAAAAATAGTCCGAAATTCGCGGGGGAACTAACCTCAATGTAATGTTAATTAAGAGAAGAAAGGAATTTTACCAGCTCTTATGCAAGCTTGGGATGGGCACGAATGAACTCCTTCGCACTGATTTTGAAGAACTTATTCAGTTCCAATTAGGGGACAAAATTTCGATCGGCATCAGCGGGAAAAGGAAGAAGAAGAGAAAAATGATTTTGATGGCAATTGATTGTAGACAAAGGTAATCGCCAATTTTCCCGGGAAATTCTTGCACCACCCTTTTTATAAAGATAAAAAAAAAATATTTTTTATTTTTGAATTTTTTCTATTTTTTATTCAATTTTTTTGAATTAAAAAAGCGTGGGTGCATACACCGAATCCATACCTGATGCATGCAAGAATTTACCATTTCCCCCTATCCAACAGCCTATACGGAAAACTCCAGACTTCGGCAAATTAAGGGTAACCGGTAAGCGAGAGAAATTGGGAATTAACATGAAGAAACTTTTAGTTACACTAAAAGTAAACACGTCCTAACAACACAATTGGCTAGTAGGATCAAGGAGGATCTTTTCCAATTGAAACTTAATAAGTATTAGTATGTGGGTAAGCCCGACATGTTGATTCGTTACGGGATTACATTGAATAAAAGTTAGTTGATTAATCTAACAATTTTTGTCCACTCTTATATTTCTCATTGGTAATCTCTTTATTCATTCTAGGCAAGGTAACAAGTCGAGCCGAACTTTGACTCTATTTTGTGGCTTGGGTTCGGCACAAAAAGTTTTTGGCTAGAGTTTGACTTTCGAGCTAGCGGACCATCACATTCTGTCTCGAGCCTGCTCGCGAGCCAATATGAGACTCCCCTACAGTTAGGGGTGTAAACGGATAACAAACGGAGCGAATGTGCAGTATCCGAATCCGAATCCGTTTAGCATATCCACTATCCGAATCCATATCTGTTATCCGACGGATAATGAAAATGCTATCTGTATCCGAATTCGACGGATATTATCTGAATATCAGATTATCCTTATCCGTGAGGATATCCGATTAGTGAGTTATCCGATATCCGAATTCGAATCCGTTTATCTGTTTTACATATATTTTTTAATAAAAATAATAGATTGAAATTTCATAACACAATTAAATATTAATTTAACTAACTATAAATCTACTAAATCTATACACATTAACTCATAAGTATAATATATAATTTATAATATATGTTTACAACAATTAATGGAGTTTATTATTACAAATAATATGATATAAGTTTATTATATTTTTTTTTTATAATTCTCAAATATATAATGTATAAATTAATATATGTTTCATGAAGGTACAAAAAAATATATAGATATATATGTTATCGGATACGGATTACGGATAAGTATAACGGATATATCTAACGGATGTATAAACGGATCGGATGTGTCGTTACCATATCCTTATCCGTTTATAATTTGGATGTCTATAATCGGATACGGATAATATCCTCTTTGAACGGATACGGATAATATCCTTTTAAAACGAATTCGGATACGAACGGATATCGGATTTTCGGATATCCATTTACAGTCCTACCTACAGTACATGATTTCCTTTAAGATCATTTACTTGCTTTGTCGGTTTCTTTAAGAATTTCAGTCTTGTAGGTGAAAATATACCTTCTGATCTCTATAGAGACCGCAGACAATAACATCGAAATTGTGATTAAAACAAAAACCCTTCTCGTGGTTGTCACGAATTGAGCCAAGGTTCGATAATCATGAACCTAGAGTTCGAGCTTTCTTCGAGCCGACTCGTGAGTTGGCTCGACTCATTGCCACCACTACTTCATTCATCTCATTTAACCTCAACCAATAAAGTAGACATATTTAATTAGATTTTATCATTTCTTCATTTAAATATGTTAAATACAAAATTTGATAAAATCCAAAAAACACTCGCGAATTAGTATAAAGCCTAACAACAATTCTTTAAAAATTTTCCCAATATTCTTAGGAATATCAACGATAACTTCTTATCAAATGAGGAATTGCTCAATAAGGTGCCAGATGATATAACAACTAATCAAGGCATAGGTATTCATGGGTTTCTTTGACTCAATTAAAGAGTCTTTAGAAAATTTGCTCTATAATGTGAGTTTGATGAGTATCCGAATTCAAAAGATATGCACAACACACCTAGATTGGCGGGGATGGTTAACACAAATTTTTCCCAAAGAATCTTTCTATGCATTGCTTCAAAAAAGCTGAAAGCTATCTCTCATATGTCATCTCAGTTAGTTAAGAAAATATGAGTTCGTATAGGGGCCGTGAGTTACCGTGATTTACCTCCCCTCCTACTGGTGTGGGGTCACTTAGGAGGGGCGCCTAAGGTGGGCGATTCCACATTTTGGGACAAGAAAATATGAGTTCGTATATAACAAGTGCTAATTTCTTTTCTTTGCATAATTGCATTGCTTCCAAAAAGCTGAAAGATATCTCTGAGATGTCATCTCAGTTACTTAAGAAAATATGAGTTCGTATATAGCAAGGGCTAATTTCTATTCACCCACAATTGTTATCCCTAAGCTTGCACGTCGAGCTGTACAGAATTTTATCAAGAGTCTTGCTAAATGTATCGATAATGTAACTAGGGATATTTACAAATCGAGTTAATTCGCAAGCCAAGCATGCTATGATTTAAATTCAAATATGAAAAGTTCGAACGGAAGTCGAACCGAGTCAAGGTTCAAAGTTCAAACCGAACTCGAACCTTTTTATTTTTATTCATGACTCGCGAGCCAACTTATCCTATTTTTATTTTAAATTATATCATGCGGTTCGAACTCTGGACCGAGTCAAACCGAACTCGTACTATTAAACGAACCAAACTTTGAAACAGAATTTCAGAGTTTATCGAACTGGAACCCAACAAGTTCGAACCGAATCTTCAACCAAAAAAAGAAAAAACAACAAAGTTCGATTTGTAAACATCCCTAAATGTAACCATTGAGGGAATTGGACACAGAATTCCAATCGCGCATCTCATAGTGATTGAAAATATTGCCAAAACATTTAACCTCAATATGAAAATGACTACCTATTGGGATATCGTCTTGAAAAGAATCGTAGATAGTTGATAACGTGCATTATTCTTGATATTTCATGAGTTTGTGGCCTTGTTTTTAATGCTTAAACTGGATATAATTTGGTGCCTTGAGGTATTTTCTGTATGAATGGTGCAGCTGGGCTATTTTCTTGATTATTGGAATTTTTGGACTAAAACGAGAAGCTTTTTGTACTGGGCCGCGTGGTGTTGTTGAGCCGTGCGTATTGTTGCTTGCGCAGAAAAGGACCAATTTAAGACTTAAGATGATTGGATTGTTGGTAGTGCGTGAGACTAAATTGTTATGGGCCTAATTAGATGAAAATTAATTGAAGAAGCCCAATTTGAAGATATTTGGCTTAGTGTGTTAGTGGACTTAATTAGATGGGCCTGCGTGAATTTGGAGTGAAGTGATTGGAGATTGATTTGGGCAGCAAGTTTAGAGTGCGTGAAGTTGGAGTCCTTTTTGGACTTGGATTAGATTTTGAAGGGTTGACTTTGTGCAATATAAATTGAGCTTTGGACACACAACTGGAAGGGGCAGCAGTTCGTGAATTATTTGGAAGGCAGAGGCGGGCGAGACCTGGGCACGTAATTCGGAGAGAAACATTCATCTAGAATTTTTTTTATGCTTTTCGTTTATTTTATATTTTCGTATTTTAGAACTATGAGTAGCTAATTTGTTTAGTACTTAGTTAAGATTTTATAATATAGTTTTGACATCATGAGACCTAATTTGCTTTTATAATTTAATTTAATTTCGAGTATTTATTAATTCTCCGAGTGTCGTGTTATTGTGATTTATTTGCTTAAGTGATTACGGCCAGATCATCTAAGTAGGTTTATTGCATATCACCAATCTAGATTGCATGAAGTTTATGTAGTGCTTGATAGATAATTAGTGGTACATTAACGAGAAGGATTGGTTGCAGTTCTCAACTTGTTAAGGGAGTTAATAATCTGATTTAAATCTTGCACATGTCGTGACTTGGTTAATTCGGATTAGTGTTTTCTTGATTCTTAATGTTGTCGATTCATTAAATCCTGTCGAGTGTCTCTAGGGGTTGTGAATTGATTAGGGAATAATTGTCGAGTGTCTCTAGATTATTCTACAATTTAAGAGAAAACGAGACGGAGTCGAGTGTCTCTATCTGCTATAGCTAATCTACTTGAATATTTGAATTTATCTTTGCGTCTACGATTGATGTCTTAACTGAATTATAATTCCTAGCTAGGTATTGATTTCCCATTGATGTATCAAAACCAACTCTCAACGTGATTTATTGTTTTCTTCTAGTTTATTAATTTTGATTGCTTTATTAGTTTAATTTAATTAGTTTAGTTAAATCCAAAACCCCCTATTTTTAGTTGGCTAGTTAGTTGCACGAATTTCTTGTGATTAATTAGAATTATTTTCAACCAATATCTGTGGATTCTACCCGTTTGCACTATACTTAGTTTTAGTTGTGAATTGGATTACTATTTATTTTTGACGGATTCGACACCTGTCAATAGTATAGCTTTGCACATTCGCTTTAATTTTTGGCAGCTCTGTACTAACAAATTGAAGAGCAATATAATGGATGAAATAGTGGGATTCAAGGGAGATGGAGATAGGTTAAAGATGATATTGAAGTAATCGCCCGTAATTTCTGGGAAAATGGAAAACCACAAGAACAAAATTCGTATGTTGAAAGCCACAAGAAAAGAACTCACCTCTTGAAAGCCACAAGAAAATAATCCAAGTGTTTAAGAATGTTATGGTTAATGAAATGAATGATAAGTTTGTTGTTGATGGAATTTGATTGAATTTTATGTTGGTTGTTGTTTGGTTGATTTTAACTTCTATCTACTTATTAGTTTGTTTTATATTGATGAACTGATGTGAGTATGAAATTTGTTATGGTCATATACTTTGGTTGTATGTGGGTGAATAACTTGTGTTTATGACAACCTTTGTTTAATTAATTAAAGGTTGTCATACATTTCATTCACCAACATACAGTGTCAAACTATAGTTAAAAGATAAAAGGGAGAATTACATCCAATTATCCTCAGTTTAGACCTAATTACAACCCGATCCCTATTCTTTTAAATATTTCATTGTAGTCCCTAAGCCTTGTTAATTTGTTAATTTTTGTATACTTTTAGGGACGATTTTGTATTTTTGGTCATACATTATATGTAACACTCACAAAACCTTTAGGAACATAAGTATACTTTTACAAAATTCGTTAATGGACCTCACACAAAACAAGAAATATAGGGACTATAATGTAATATTTAAAAGAATAGGGATCGGGTTGTAATTAGGCCTAAACTGAGGGTAGTTGGATGTAATTCTCCCAAAGATAAAATTACAATAAACATTTTATCACGGGTGAGTTACGTTTGACTACCCTGTAGTTAGGTCTAATTACAACGCAGTCCATCATTATTGAAAAATTACATTTTAGTCCCTATAAGTCATGTTTGGTCTGATGTCCCTTAATGGAATTTGTAAAAGTACACTTACGCCTCTGACGATGTTATGAGTGTTACATTTAATATATGACCAAAATTACAAAATCGTCCCTAAAGTTTACAAATATTAACAAAACGATCTCTACAAAATATGACTTTAACAACAAATCAGGCGTATTTTTGGAATGACGTAACGGAACCCTAGGGATCACAAATGGTTCTTAAAAGTGAGTGATGCTACCACAAATCTTATAAATAGGTTAATGTCACCTCTGGGCCCAAAACATAGTCCGACTTATTCTAACCCAGGAATTAGCAGGCCCGTTGCACAACTACCTAGCAGGTAGAACTGTCACGTCCTGTTGTCCAGCCCAACTCATGATGTTGACTCGCTCCAAAGGGAAGATATGTGAAAATAGAGTTTGACTTGGTCCTAGATAAAAATAGGTTGGATTAGACCGTTAAGGGAGAGAAATATAAGGAAAAAATAACTCTCAAGAAGTGGGTAGACGACTTCTGATAGTGGCGGAGTTTGTTTCCTACAAAATAGGAATTCTTTTTCTTAAAAGAGAGAGTCCTTAGCATTTGAGGGACATCTTCTTTTTATTCAATACGTATTGTGATAGAGAAATCTCCCTGATTTTTCTACTGTTCCTTATTCTTGTACTATCGATGATATTCTTCTCAATCATAATAAAATCTAGTTCTTTTAGTCGTATTATCTCTATTATTCGGTTATTTCATAATTTATTTATCGTTATTTTATCTCTTTTCTTTAATTTAGTGGTGTTGAAATTTATTACGCATCAAAGAGGGACTAATTTGTAATTTCCAAAAAATCGTGGACTAAGTTGTAATTAGGCCTAACTGCAGGGTAGTCAGATGTAATTATTTTATCACAATAATTACATAATCACAACAAACCATCAATGTAAAATAAATTAACAAATTAATCGAAATTGAAATCAACCAAACACATATCCAACATAAAATTTAATTCAAACTCCGAATAACAAACTTATATTTATTTTTTCAAACCATGTTCTTGGCATTTTTCAACAGGTGGATTAGTGTCTTGAGGCAAACATGATCTTTAGACTATCCCCACCTCCCTTAAACTCCACCATAATATTGCACTCCAATTTCATGGTTCTTATGGATGTATTGGTCCATTACCATTGGATATGTTTAGCTCTTAGGATCAAGGAGTAATACAATTACCTGGTAAGGTCAATAGTTCACATATATGTCAGATCTATATTTCAACTTTTCAAACCAAATATTCAAGTGAGACTATTAATCTATATATACTACACTTTATAATTCCCACTTAATTAAATGATGTTAGCGAAGACAAGAATTTCATAATTCAAATAACAATGAATCATAACATCAACCGATTAAAATACGATGATTAGAACAAGTTACATATAAATACAACCAATTAAAGAAAACATATAAAGCAAATGTACCAAGGCTTGGTTGACAGACTTGATGCAACTTAGATATTTGAACTGATACATTGTAATAATTCAATTAATTAAGCAAATGTCCTCACAAACACGACTTCGTCCAAAATATGCATTCAGCAAGGTACAAGATACACGACTTCAGCCAAAAGATTCATCACTAAGATATAAGATATAGCCACAGATACACTCACAACAAACTAACATGAAGCAAACCCAACACACAATTAAAACTAACCAAATAATAGACAAACATCAAATTCAATTAAACTCCAAAGACAAGAAACTTATCATTTATTTCCTCACTGACCTTCTTAGCATTTTTCAACTAGCGGATTTTCTCCATGATGCCATCATGTTTATTACAAATGAGGAACAATTTTTTCAATACCATCTTTAATCTATCTCCATCTCCATTTTTCTTGATCCCGACTATATCATCAATTAAAGTATTCTCCAATTCCTTGAAATAGATCTGCTGAAGTTGAAATCGAACGTGTAAAGCCATAATATCCACCATTCTTTTTAAGAGAATATTCCAGTAGATCGTCATCTTCGTTTTAAGTTCAAAAGCTTCTCCAATACCTTCTACGTCTTCAATATCTACGAGATGGCCGATAAGAACATTCTCTCTGGTCCCCTGAATGGTTACATTATCAGCTTTATTCCTAACACTCTCCTTAAAGTTATGCTCGTCAACTTCTTCACTTTAGATGTGCATGCCAGGTCTAAAGTATAACTTGTCAATCTTTCCATCTCTAAATTTTCAGTTACAAAATCAATCGGTTCCTGTGTTTTCTTAGTAATTAATTTTCTTACAGCTTGACTTGCAAGGGATGACAACTGTAAGAGATCACCATCACAACAACGTTCGCACACAATCGAAATCAATGCTACTTCAATGTCAACCCAAATTTTTTCAATTAGCTGAACTGGCATCTTAGAGATAACATCCACTTTGTTTTGAAGTAATTCATTGGAAGCTTCTTTTGGAAGATAACTTAGTAGACCTAATATTTTGGTTTCCTTCAACACATTTATTTCCATGATCAAGAATTTCCCAAGGGCATTTTCAATCCTTTTTATGACTTTGCAGCTCCAAAAAATAATTGTTGATCATGTCCGCAAATCTAGTTGTCAAGTGCTTCTCCTTCATATATGGGTACTCGTCAAACTCATCTTGCAAAGTAATTTTTTTAAATTATTCTTTCACTCTACCCAAAAAATCGTAAATATCTTCATGGCTTCTTCGGTTGTTAGATTGCACGTTAAAACTTTCAATTGTTCCTCACTCGATGAGATGCTATTGTAGATCTTATTCAAAATATTGGAAAGACGCCTCCTAATAATCTTGGATTGAATACTCACCAATTTTTTATCTAGAGCCGGAATACCTACTAGGGATCCATAGATATCGAACAGCTTGGGATGTTCTTTGAAAAATTTGGACTCTCTAGATTGAAAGTCAAGAAAGGACTCGTTCCCGATCCTGTTGCTCACACATACAAAGCCAAAAGGAACCCCACATTTGATAGCAGTAGCACAATTAAAACTAATCAAATAATAGGCAAACATCTAATTCAATTAAACTCCAAAGACAAGAAACTTATCATTTATTTCCTCACTGACCTTCTTAGCATTCTTCAACTAGCGGATTTTCTCCTTGACGCCTTCATGTTTATTACAAATGAGGAGCAATTTTTTCAACACCATCTTTAATCTATCTCCATCTCCATTTTCCTTGATCCCGACTATATCATCAATTAAAGTATTCTTCAATTCCTTTAAATAGATCTGCTAAAGTTGAAATCGAGCGTGTAAATCCATAATATCCACCATTCTTTTTAAGAGAATATTCCAGTAGATCGTCATCTTCGTTTTAAGTTCAAAAGCTTATCCAATACCTTCTACGTCTTCAATATCTACGAGTTGGCCGATAAGAACATTCTCTCTGATCCCCTGAATGGTTACATTATCAGCTTTATTCCTAACACTCTCCTTAAAGTTATGCTCATCAACTTCTTCACTTTAGATGTGCATGCCAGGTCTAAAGTATAACTTGTCAATCTTTCCATCTCTAAATTTTCTGTCACAAAATCAATCGGTTCCTGCGTTTTCTTAGTAATTAATTTTCTTACATCTTGACTTGCAAGGGATGACAACTGTAAGATATCAACATCACCACAACGTTCGCACACTATCGAAATCAATGCTACTTCAATGTCAACCCAAATTTTTTCAATTAGCTGAACTGGTATCTTAGAGATAACATCCACTTTGTTTTGAAGTAATTCATTGGAAGCTTCTTTTGGAAGATAACTTAGTAGACCCAATGTTTTGGTTTCCTTCAACACATTTATTTCCATGATCAAGAATTTCTCAAGGGATTTTTACGACTTTGCAGCTCCAAAAAATAATCGTTGATCATGTCCGCCAATCTAGTTGTCAAGTGCTTCTCCTTCATAAATGGGTACTCTTCAAACTCATCTTGCAAAGTAATTTTTTTAAATGATTCTTTCACTTTACCCAAAAAAACAGTAAATATCTTTATGGCTTCTTCGGTTGTTAGATTGCATGTTAAAACTTTCAGTTGTTCCTCACTCGATGAGATGCTATTGTTGATCTTATTCAAAATATTGGAAAGACGCCTCCTAATAATCCTGGCTTGAATACTCACCAATTTTTTATCTACAGCTGGAATACCTACTAGGGATCTATAGATATCGAACAACTTGGGATGTTCTTTGAAAAATTTGGACTCTCTAGATTGAAAGTCAAGAAAGGACTCGTTCCCGATCCTGTTGCTCACACATACAAAGCCAAAAAGAACCCCACATTTGATAGCAGTGGCACAATTAAAACTAACGAAATAATAGGCAAACATCAAATTCAATTAAACTCTAAAGATAAGAAACTTATCATTTATTTTCTCACTGACCTTCTTAGCATTCTTCAACTAGCGGATTTTCTCCTTGATGCCATCATGTTTATTACAAATGAGGAGCAATTTTTTCAACACCATCTTTAATCTATCTACTTCTCCATTTTCCTTGATCCCGACTATATCATCAATTAAAGTATTCTCCAATTCCTTGAAATAGATCTGTTGAAGTTGAAATCGAACGTGTAAAGCCATAATATCCACCATTCTTTTTAAGAGAATATTCTAGTAGATCGTATTCTTCGTTTTAAGTTCAAAAGCTTCTCCAATACCTTCTACGTCTTCAATATATACAAGATGGCCAATAGGAACATTCTCTCTGATCCCCTTAATGGTTACATTATTAGCTTTATTCCTAACACTCTCCTTAAAGTTATGCTCATCAACTTCTTCACTTTAGATGTGCATGCCGAATCTAAAGTATAACTTGTCAATCTTTCCATCTCTAAATTTTCAGTTACAAAATCAATCGGTTCCTGTGTTTTCTTAGTGATTAATTTTCTTACAGCTTGACTTGCAAGGGATGACAACTCTAAGAGATCAACATCACCACAACGTTTGCACACAATCGAAATCAATGCTACTTCAATGTCAACCCAAATTTTTTCAATTAGCTGAACTGGCATCTTAGAGATAACATTCACTTTGTTTTTAAGTAATTCATTGGAAGCTTCTTTTGGAAGATAACTTAGTAGAACCAATGTTTTTGTTTCCTTCAACACTGTATTTCCATGATCAAGAATTTCTCAAGGGCATTTTCAATCCTTTTTACGACTTTGCAGCTCCAAAAAATAATCGTTGATCATGTCCGCCAATCTAGTTGCCAAGTGCTTCTCCTTCATATATGGGTATGTTGGGAATGGTGCCCTGAAAATTCAATTTATTGAATTAATAAAACTGAATTTACAGCGAGTTGTGAGTATTTCACATATTAATAATTAATGACGTGTGGTGGTATTCTCATATGAAATGTGTTTCATAGGAAAAGACTTTGAATACCGAAATCACGTGTCATTAAAGTTCTAGTCGGTAAGATAAGAATGTGTTCTTATCAAGACTATAACGTGGTTATATAAGATGATTAGTCTTTCGTCATAGGGAATGGTGATTCCAATTATAACACGTTGATGATTTTCAATAGGATTGGAAACATCGAACTGGACCACTGAGATTATTTATTTTATACTGCTATCTAAAATGAATAAAATCTCAGGAAGCATTGTACTCTTAATCCTGATAATATTTCGGCTTTAGGCATGTAGTGTTAGTCACTGTAACATACTCGAAGTGAGGTCTCGGTAACGGGTGGCCAAAATACTTTGTATGATTCGGTGACAGCATGAAATGTGCTAAAGAGTTATATTGATCGGGGAATCTGTGGCCTTGCTGGAAGGTAAGAGATATCCTTGAAATAGATTTGCAAAAGTTTGAATTAAGACTTTGGCCAAAGCACTTCGCGTGATAACGTCACCGAAGTTGTATGTTGAATGTGTTTCACATACAGAGAATTTGAACTTAAGGCGAATCAATAAATTTCAAATTAGAGATGAAAAATAAATGATAGTGGTTGCAATTTATTTTTCATGGATATCTACACGGAGGAGTAAAATGCGAAATTATTCTAGATCGAGAAATTCGTGAATAATTTAATTAATTTTAGAGTGCAACAATATTTATTTAGTGAAATTAAATATTGTTAAATGGTAATTAATTATTATCATGAGATGATAATATATTAATCCGTTTGGAGCTAAAATTAATTAGTCCTGCAGGTCCCCCTGCAAGCCCCAAATTGAAAACCCAAAGAGAAAATATTAAAAGGAGAAAGAGAAATGAATTTTCAAAGTGTTTGAAAATAGCCAAGGAATTTATTTTAAGAAAATAAATTAAAGTTGCAAAGAGTTGGAAATGCCCGGAATTTTATTTTGGAGAAAATAAAATTTTCATCGAAAAAAAAAAAAAATGCTTACGTGGCACTGACGTGTCACGCCACGTCAGCAAGTGGGCCCAAGTGGCGCTGACTGGGCAGTCGCGTGGCACGCCACGTGTACGACACGTAGACGGCCCAGATCGCGCCACGTCATCATGTTGACCGGGTCAACGGGCCCAGGGTCGGATATCGGATAGGGTCGGACCGGGTCCGGTTCCGGGTCGGACCAGACCCGGACACGTGGCATCCTCTGGAAAGGCCACGTCACCCAAAACCCTAGACCGAGAGTACATCACACGCGCCACCTTGTGGCCGCGCGTGAGGGCGCGTGTGAGCTCCGATCGGGGCGTTCTCGGCGGCGTTGAACTCGTGGCGATGAGAGCTTCAACGTGGTCACCTTGGTTTTCGTGTCCAAGTTGTACACGCAAGTGGGATGTGAAATTACCATTTTACCCTTGCTTTTGAATCCAAAATGACCGAAATGCCCTCGGTTTTTCCCCTATAAATAGGGGCCTTGGGTCCTCATTTCTCATTCAACATTTTGGGAGAGGTTTTGGCTAGTTCTTAGCTTTGAAACCATATCCCTTTTCTCCTAGTTAATTCCGATTTATTTCGGAATTAATTTTAATTAGGTGTTTATATAAAACGCCTAATTTTGGGAGAATAAACCCTGAAAAGGGTTTTTAGTTTAAATTTTATTTTCTCTAAGTATTTAGAGAAATACTTTCGGAGCCCACGCTCCGAGAGTATTTCTCTGGGGATATTGCAGGGAAGCTCTGCCGGTCTCACGAGTGGGCAAGGAGCTGGAAAAATGCCGTTAGATAGCCATGTTTGCAATACGGTAATATTTTACAGTTATTTTATTTTAAGCATGATAAATTATGTGCTCTTAAGTGTTAATTGCATGTTAGATATTTATCTGCTTAAGTGATTTAAAATTTATTATCAATTGCATGTATATACTTGAGTAGATCCGGCTAAGTCTTCCGCTTTGTATTAAAATGTTTTAGAAATATTTTAATACTTGTATTATAATAAAAATTTTAAAATGTGGTCCCGGACTGCTACTGTTGTGGGCCCGCATCCCATCATGTGGTATCAGAGCCGTACTCTATATATATACATGCATTGATATGATGCATGTGATGCATAATTTTAAATCTGATACTGTGCACGTAAATTCTGTCAAAGAAGACTGGTTTTTAAGTGGGACCGTTTGTGACCCCTCCAGTATTTCTGGGAATTTACGTGGAATGGTAATTTTTTGGGAATCGATTTCAATAATCTTCCTGGTTAATTACCGAATCAGTAAACATGATTTAAATTATGAGATAATTTATTTATAACATGTTTACTTTATGCCATTTATTTTAAGCATGATAATTATGTGATAATTATAACAGCATGCTTAATTGATTTAATTTATGGCATATTTATTTTGTGTCATTTAAAATTTTAAGCATGATAATTATGTGATAATTATATGAAAGCATGCTTAATTATTTTATTTTATGGCATGATCATGATAATATGAGATATTATGATATTTACAATTATGCATATTTTATTTAATGTGATTAAATAGTAATGTTTAATAGAAATTAGACGCGATGCAAAATTGAACTAATATTTTTCGGCCTAATTAATAAATAGTTATTAAATTGCCTTAAAATATTATTATTAGGATTTTAAATATGATTTAGTAATCCTAGTGGGAAGGTATTAATTAGATTAATTACTTCCAACAATAAGACGCCAAAAGTGATTATTAAATAATCAACAGATAATCCACACCTTTTAAAAATTCAAGTGGGAGCGAGATGAAAAGAGTTGGATTCTCACGGCCTCCATCACCCGTCTATAGTATAGTGGATGTATACTACTCCCTTCGGCGGGTATATATTCGCGGTATACAAGATTAGACTTCTACGGATATAATGAAATACGGGGAAGTCAGCTCGACCACGCCTCCGTGGAGTGTCTTGACCTACTCGTACGGACTTCTAGGTAATGGTACACACTTGACTAAGTAATGTATTAACCTCCCTTCGGAGCTCTGTTACATTTACTTAGAGGCCAAGGGTTGACGTGGTGGATTGACATTGTTTGGTAAGAGTTACCTAGATGACATGTTAATTAAGAATAGTTCTTGCTTTTCTAAGCGGTTTTCGACCTCGCCTCCGGGGAGTCAATTGCAGTTAGTTAAGTCACCATTGCGTAAACCAAAATGCTTACGTGGATTTCATTTATTGGTTGGACACAGAAGAAAGTGAAATACATAATCATAACCTGCATTTATTTATTTATTTCAGTTTTATAATTACGATCTCTCTTAGCCCACTCCAAACTGTATGTCTATAAGGAAATAGGCTAGTAAGGGTTCAACTACGCTGACTAAGTAATAAATCTTGACATCGTGTTGAGACACGAAAGTTTATGTACTCACTGAACCTTATCCGAAAATTTCAAAAACTACAACCAGTCAGGATTAGAAAGACGTTTATCCCAAATGGATCAAGTGTGATGATCTGGCTAGTCTTATATCCTGACATCTGTCTTAAATGTCCTTGAGCATCAGACACATGAGATGTCTACTGATAAGAACATGTTTTAAAGACAGAATCGTACGAAAGTACGAGCCACGAAAAGGGTTGTTAGTTAAAGATGTTTGAAGGATCACTATTTCAGAATCATATTATAAATATGATAGCTAATCTGAACGAGATTGAAAGCCTTTATGCTTAAAGAGACAATCTTAACAGATAGGATACGATTCTATACTCTCTGCCTAAGTCATTTGAATGATCAAGATTATTTTAAATTTTTTTTTAAAAAACCAATGAACAACCTCAATATGGCAGAAAGGGTGATATAGACTAAGGGAAAAGTTCTCTTTAATCAGACATCAAGATCCACGGGCTAGAAAGCCAATAAGTGGAAGAAAGAAAAGGAAAAGTTCCCAATCTAAGGTTCAGAAATAGAAAGTCAAAATCCGAAAATGGAAAAGTGTTTCTATTTCGGTGGTAACGGGTATTGGAAAAAGAAATTATCCAAAATACTTAGTATGTCTGTTTGTTATACCGTTTAGATAAGATATGAAGATATCTTACTCGTTGAAAATATGTTTAGTTGAAAATTCACCGGACTCCTGGTGTGTGAACTTGAGATCAACTAATCATATTTGCAAGTTGTTGCGAAGATTCAAACCAACCAGAAAGGTTGAAAAACGGCTAACACATAACTACTGCTCGGGGATAATACAAGTGTAATTGTATTAGCAGTAAAGACTATAAAGTCGTATTTTGGCAAAAGGGTTTTAATATTATACGTGCCATATATACAGAAATTTAATTTATGTAAGTTATTTGATAACTAATAGTTTAATTGTTTGTTTTGAACAAAAGTTTACCACTAAGCAAAATAAAAGGTTTATTTGCTCTGGCACAATAAAAGATGGTCTTTTATACATCAATGAAAACTCTAATTCAAGTTTAACATTAAGAAGCTTGACCTACCATCTAAGAAGAAAAAACTTCTTCGTGGCACCTATCTATTGGTCAATTGAATCTTAATAGGATCCAAAGACTGATTGTTGAGTCCTATTGACTTGAAAATAGTATCAATCTGCGAATCCTATTTAGAAGGTTAAAGTGACCAAGAAACCTTTTTGAGACAAAGGGTATTAAGCCATGAACCTGCTTGTGTCAGTTCATACGAATATGTGATCCCATGATTATTCAAGCAAAGGAAGTTTTGGATATTTCATCATTCATTTGAATGATTACTTTAGATACAGATATGTTTATTTGATGAGACTTAAGTTTGTATTTTGAAGAGTTCAAAGAATATAAGACTGAAGTCTAAGAGTCAAATTAGAAAACATATCAAGGCACTTCGATTAGATCGAAGTAGTGATAAGTATCTATGCTCAGAGTTAAATAGAATTTTTCAAATGAGATTAGATCTCAACCTTCTGTATGAGATACGGTTTGGCAAAGATGTATTACAGAAAAGAGAAATAAAACTCTGATAGAGATGGTAAAGATTCATGAAGAGTCATGCTACCCTATGAATTTCGTTTTGGGGCCTTGCACACAAAACAACAAACCTAGTTCTATCTAAGTCAGTTCCTAAAACACTGATGGATCTGTAGCTAGGGTGAAAACCCTGTATCTTTTATCTTCGGATTTAAGGTAGCCTGGTCTACAAGTTAAGGATGGATCCTGACAAGTTAGAATAAAGAACAAAGGTTCACTTGTTCTAAGGTTATCTTAAGAAGAACAAGAGGTGGTATATTTTGTAATTTGAGAAATCACAAAAGATGTTTGTGAATATTTCAAAGATAATTACATAGATAACCACAAAGGGTAGAAGCAAATTAGTGTTAAAAGAAATAACAGTATTAGATACTGATTTCCATAAACCCGTGATGACTGAAAATATATTGGATACATGTGAAGTACCAAATACAACATGTGATGTAGAGACGTGCACACGAGAGCATCATTATAGTGGGAGGATTGTCAGGACACCTGACAAGATACCTAAGATTAACCCAAGTGGTTGAATCTAACGTATCTGATCCTATCACGTGTAATGAAGCTGTAAAAGATATAGACGCTGACTGTTTGGTCAATATCCATGGAATCTAAGTTAGAATATCTGTATTCTAACAAAGTCTTGAACTTGTAGAGGCGCCTGAAGGCATTAAACCCTATTAGATAAAATTGGGTTCTACAAGACGATAAAAGGAGAAATGGACGAAAAAGTAGAGACTTTAGAGCAAACTTTTGGCAAGGGATTTTACCTAGAAAGAAGAAATCATTTATGAGGTCTTCTCGCCTATAGAAATGCTTAAGTCCATTATCCTCTCCATTTTATCTCATTATCGATTATGAGATTAGATAAATGGATGTAAAGACTATGTTCTTGAACGGGCAACTTCAAGAAAAAGATATACATGGCATAACCTGAAGGCTTCACAGCCAGAAATCAGGTACATATAATGCAAGCTTAATAGATCGATTTATGATCTTAAGCAAGCGTCTAGATTATGGAGCATCAGAATTATAAGGTAATTTAGATTCTTTGGTTTTGTATAATTGCTTGATGAACCATGAAGTGTACAAAATGACATCATGATAGCGTTGTAACGTTTTCACTTTGTACGTAATTAATATTCTGCTCATTGGGAATGATGCAAGAATTTTGTAAGTAGTCAAGATTCGGACGTCAAATCATTTTGACAAGAAAAGACCTATGTGAGACCAATGTTATTCCAAGGATCAGACCTTTGTCGTGATCATAGGCATAAGGAAATTGGTTTATCACAAGAAACATATATGGATAAGATGTTGGCAAGGCATAATATGATAAATTCCAAGAAAGGTTCATTACCTTTTAGATATGGGATTTATCTATCTCAGGGTCAGTGTCCTATGACAACTGAAGAGATAGAAGACATGATTAGAGTTCCACAGCGGAAGCTTTATGTATGTCATATTATGTACAAGGCCAGCTGTCTATTATGAAATAGGTCTAAGTCAGCAGATATTAGTCAAACCCTAGAATCTGATACTGGGTAGTAGTGAAAGCATATATTGGAGTACTTGAGAAGGACTTGAGATTATATGCTTGTCTACCACAGTGGTGAGCTCATTTCAATAGAGTATAGAGATTCAGACTTACAATCTGATTTGTATTCTAGATGTTTGACATTAGAATACGAGTATACTCTAGAAAGAGCAACCGTTAATTGGAGAATGTTAAGAAGACTAGTATTGCTTACACCGTCATGGAAGTCAAATACATGGCAGCTTGAGAAGCAGCCAGTTAGATGTATTAGTTTCATGATTTCCTAGTTGTTGGCTCAGAGAAACGTCTAATAGATTCTTTCACTAAAGTATTGGCGCGAAAAAGTGCAAAACGAGTTTTGACACTCATGAGGAAGGAATAAGACTTAGATGCGTAGCCAAATTGAATTTAGGGCAAGTGGGAGATTGTTGGGAATGGTGCCCTGAAAATTCAATTTATTGAATTAATAAAACTGAATTTACAGCGAGTTGTGAGTATTTCACATATTAATAATTAATGACGTGTGGTGGTATTCTCATATGAAATGTGTTTCATAGGAAAAGACTTTGAATACCGAAATCACGTGTCATTAAAGTTCTAGTCGGTAAGATAAGAATGTGTTCTTATCAAGACTATAACGTGGTTATATAAGATGATTAGTCTTTCGTCATAGGGAATGGTGATTCCAATTATAACACGTTGATGATTTTCAATAGGATTGGAAACATCGAACTGGACCACTGAGATTATTTATTTTATACTGCTATCTAAAATGAATAAAATCTCAGGAAGCATTGTACTCTTAATCCTGATAATATTTCGGCTTTAGACATGTAGTGTTAGTCACTGTAACATACTCGAAGTGAGGTCTCGGTAACGGGTGGCCAAAATACTTTGTATGATTCGGTGACAGCATGAAATGTGCTAAAGAGTTATATTGATCGAGGAATCTGTGGCCTTGCTGGAAGGTAAGAGATATCCTTGAAATAGATTTGCAAAAGTTTGAATTAAGACTTTGGCCAAAGCACTTCGCGTGATAACGTCACCGAAGTTGTATGTTGAATGTGTTTCACATACAGAGAATTTGAACTTAAGGCGAATCAATAAATTTCAAATTAGAGATGAAAAATAAATGATAGTGGTTGCAATTTATTTTTCATGGATATCTACACGGAGGAGTAAAATGCGAAATTATTCTAGATCGAGAAATTCGTGAATAATTTAATTAATTTTAGAGTGCAACAATATTTATTTAGTGGAATTAAATATTGTTAAATGGTAATTAATTATTATCATGAGATGATAATATATTAATCCGTTTGGAGCTAAAATTAATTAGTCCTGCAGGTCCCCCTGCAAGCCCCAAATTGAAAACCCAAAGAGAAAATATTAAAAGGAGAAAGAGAAATGAATTTTCAAAGTGTTTGAAAATAGCCAAGGAATTTATTTTAAGAAAATAAATTAAAGTTCCAAAGAGTTGGAAATGCTCGGAATTTTATTTTGGAGAAAATAAAATTTTCATCGAAAAAAAAAAAAAATTGCTGACGTGGCAGGTGACGTGGCACTGACGTGTCACGCCACGTCAGCAAGTGGGCCCAGGTGGCGCTGATTGGGCAGCCACGTGGCACGCCACGTGTACGACACGTAGACGGCCCAGATCGCGCCACGTCATCATGTTGACCGGGTAAACGGGTCGGATATCGGATAGGGTCGGACCGGGTCCGGTTCCGGGTCGGACCAGACCCGGACACGTGGCATCCTCTGGAAAGGCCACGTCACCCAAAACCCTAGACCGAGAGTACATCACACGCGCCACCTTGTGGCCGCGCGTGAGGGCGCGTGTGAGCTCCGATCGGGGCGTTCTCGGCGGCGTTGAACTCGTGGCGATGAGAGCTTCAACGTGGTCACCTTGGTTTTCATGTCCAAGTTGTACACGCAAGTGGGATGTGAAATTACCATTTTACCCTTGCTTTTGAATCCAAAATGACCGAAACGCCCTCGGTTTTTCCCCTATAAATAGGGGCCTTGGGTCCTCATTTCTCATTCAATATTTTGGGAGAGGTTTTGGCTAGTTCTTAGCTTTGAAACCATATCCCTTTTCTCCTAGTTAATTCCGATTTATTTCGGAATTAATTTTAATTAGGTGTTTATATAAAACGCCTAATTTTGGGAGAATAAACCCTGAAAAGGGTTTTTAGTTTAAATTTTATTTTCTCTAAGTATTTAGAGAAATACTTTCGGAGCCCACGCTCCGAGGGTGTCCCTGGGGATATTGCAGGGAAGCTCTGCCGGTCTCACGAGTGGGCAAGGAGCTGGAAAAATGCCGTTAGATAGCCATGTTTGCAGTACGGTAATATTTTACAGTTATTTTATTTTAAGCATGATAAATTATGTGCTCTTAAGTGTTAATTGCATGTTAGATATTTATCTGCTTAAGTGATTTAAAATTTATTATCAATTGCATGTATATACTTGAGTAGATCCGGCTAAGTCTTCCGCTTTGTATTAAAATGTTTTAGAAATATTTTAATACTTGTATTATAATAAAAAATTTAAAATGTGGTCCCGGACTGCTACTGTTGTGGGCCCGCATCCCATCAGGGTACTCGTCAAACTCATCTTGCAAAGTAATTTTTTTAAATGATTCTTTCACTCTACCCAAAAAAATCGTAAATAGCTTCATGGTTTCTTCGGTTGTTAGATTACAAGTTAAAACTTTCAGTTGTTCTTCACTCGATGAGATGTTATTGTTGATCTTATTCAAAATATTGGAAAGACGCCTCCTAATAATCTTGGCTTGAATACTCACCAATTTTTTATCTAGAGCAGGAATACCTACTAGGGATCCATAGATATCGAACAGCTTGGGATGTTCTTTGAAAAATTTGGACTCTCTATATTGAAAGTCAAGAAATGACTCGTTCCCGATTCTGTTGCTCACACATACAAAGCCAAAAAGAACCCCACATTTGATAGCAGTGGCACAATTAAAACTAACCAAATAATAGGCAAACATCAAATTCAATTAAACTCGAAAGATAAGAAACTTATCATTTATTTCCTCACTGACCTTCTTAGCATTCTTCAGCTAGCGGATTTTCTCCTTGATGCCATCATGTTTATTACAAATGAGGGGCAATTTTTTCAACACCATCTTTAATCTATCTCCTTCTCCATTTTCCTTGATCTCGACTATATCATCAATTAAAGTATTCTCTAATTCCTTGAAATAGATCTACTGAAGTTGAAATCGAACGTGTAAAGCCATAATATCCACCATTCTTTTTAAGAGAATATTCCAGTAGATCGCCATCTTCGTTTTAAGTTCAAAAGCTTCTCCAATACCTTCTACGTCTTCAATATCTACGAGGTGGCCGATAAGAACATTCACTCTGATCCCCTGAATGGTTACATTATCAGCTTTATTCCTAACACTCTTCTTAAAGTTATGCTCATCAACTTCTTCACTTTAGATGTGCATGCTGGGTCTAAAGTATAACTTGTCAATCTTTCCATCTCTAAATTTTCAGTCACAAAATCAATCGGTTCCTGCGTTTTCTTAGTAATTAATTTTCTTACAGCTTGACTTGCAAGGGATAACAACTGTAAGAGATCACCATCACAACAACGTTCGCACATAATCGAAATCAATGCTACTTCAATGTCAACCCAAATTTTTTCAATTAGCTGAACTGGCATCTTAGAGATAACATCCACTTTGTTCTGAAGTAATTCATTGGAAGCTTCTTTTGGAAGATAACTTAGTAGACCCAATTTTTTGGTTTCCTTCAACATATTTATTTCCATGATCAAGAATTTCCCAAGGGCATTTTCAATCCATTTTATGACTTTGCAGCTCCAAAAAATAATCGTTGATCATGTCCGCCAATCTAGTTGTCAAGTGCTTCTCTTTCATATATGGGTACTCGCCAAACTCATCTTGCAAAGTAATTTTTTTAAATGATTCTTTCACTCTACCCAAAAAAACCGTAAATATCTTCATGGCTTCTTCGGTTGTTAGATTGCACGTTAAAACTTTCAGTTGTTCCTCACTCGATGAGATGCTATTGTAGATCTTATTCAAAATATTGGAAATACGCCTCCTAATAATCCTGGCTTGAATACTCACCAATTTTTTATCTAGAGCCGGAATACCTACTAGGGATCTATAGATGTCGAACGACTTGGGATGTTCTTTGAAAAATTTGGACTCTCTAAATTGAGAGTCAAGAAAGGACTTTGTTCCCGATCCTGTTGCTCACACATACAAAGCCAAAATGAACCCCACAGTTGATAGCAGTGACCTATTGGAGCGAAGTTTCAGGATGTAAATCACCCTTGGTGAAAACAGCGAGAGTTCTCTCTCCACTCTCGTCCACTTCTGTGATATTTTAATAGTTTTGCACGAGGAAACTTGAGCATCTGATGGTAATACATTCAAAATAATGCTCTCTTCGGGGGTAATAAACTCAAATATCATACTGTATATATGCTCATTTATATCTTCCGGGCCGTGGGCGGGGTACACGATAAATGCTGGACAGATCGACTAAAGTCTGATGTGGGATGCCATGCTTTTTAACAGCAAGTGTTATGGGCTTGTTAAGAACCCCTGTTTCCTTGTTGTCGCTGTTGATTTCTTTAGTGACATTGTTGATGGCTTGTACGGTGTTTTTCTCCTTAATGGATGTTTTTTTTCTTGTTGATGTGTTCTATAGAATAGTGGCCTTGGAGTTGTAGGGAGGTTTTGCAGCTTAAGAATTAGGGGGACTCTCATGCAAACGCCTTTGCCACATCTCAAGAGGTTGATGTCGACAAACGATTCAACAACACTGGATTTATCGGACAACTGGTCGCCGACAAACACAATAGTGGAAAGCTTGATGACGTCCTCCAGGTTCTTGAAGCTGCTTAGCTGGTCGACAATGTCGAGGAGGGTTCGGATATGGTCATTGAACGAATTAAAGTATTCTCCAATTCCTTGAAATAGATCTGCCGAAGTTGAAATCGAACGTGCAAAGCCATAATATCCACCATTCTTTTTAAGAGAATATTCCAGTAGACCGTCATCTTCATTTTAAGTTCAAAAGCTTCTCCAATACCTTCGACGTCTTCAATATCTACGAGATGGCCAATAGGAACATTCCGTCTGATCCCCTTAATGGTTACATTATCAGCTTTATTCCTGACACTCTATTGCTCATCAACTTCTTCACTTTAGACGTGTATTTCGGGTCAAAAATATAACTTGTCAATCTTTCCATATCTAAATTTTCAATCACAAAATCAATTGGTTCCTATGTTTTCTTAGCAATTAATTTCCTTACAGCTTAACTTGCAAGGGATGACAACTGTAGGAGATCACCACCACCACAACGTTCGCACACAATCGAAATTAATGCTACTTCAATGTCAAGCCAAAAATTTTCAACTAGCTGAACTGACAACTTAGAGATAACATCCACTTTTTTTTGAAGTAATTCATTGAAAGCTTCTTTTGAATGATAACTTAGTAGACCAAATGTTTTGGCTTCCTTTAACACATTTATTTCCATGATCAATAATTTCTCAAGGGCATTTTCAATCCTTTTACGACTTTGTAGCTCTAAAAAATTATCGTTGATCGTGTCCGCCAATCTAGTTATCAAGTGCTTCTCCTTCATATTCGGGTCCTCGTCAAACTCACCTTGCAAAGTAATTTTTCTAAATGATTCTCTCACTCTACCAACAAAAACCATAAATATCTTCATGGCTTCTTTGGTTTTTAGATTATACGTTAAAATTTTTAATTGTTCCACACTCGATGAGATGTTATTGTTGATCTTATTCAAATTATTGGGAAGATGCCCGCCAAAACCCTAAACCCTAATTCTTCATGTTTGTTTTCGTCTGTGATTGACGATACACTTATTTTTGGTGCAGTTCTTTGGAGAGAAGGTTTTTTGGTGGTGTCTCTGCGATTTACAGTTCTTTTGGGCTCAAAAACTTTGGCGAGAGGGTTTATTGATGGTGTTTCTGCTATGTGAAAAGAGTTACAGTTCTTTGAACTCACAAAATCTGGAGAGAGGGTTTTTAGGTAATTTCTGCTCGTGAATTTTCGAGAGTGAGGAGTTAAAAATTTGTAATTATGTTTTTTTTTGTACAAAAAGAAGACCTAAGGTCTCAGTTAGGAGGCTGATCCTCTTCAAGAAAAGTCTTTAAAGCGCCATCCGGCCTGTCCCAAATTGTGAGCCTACAACAAGAATGCCCAATTTTTGTAAGATAGTTAGCGCCCATGTGCCCATGGGCCAAATTCCTAATAGCTCTTCCATATTAATAGAAATATAGCCCAAATTATAAGAGAAACCAAAAACCCATTCGCCTTTATTGTCTCTTAATAATCTCCCTACAGCTGCTAAGAAAGAGTTCTAAAACACACTTCCATCGGTATTCAATTTGACCCAATCCGTAAGGGGCCTGGTCCACCCAAAATCAGGAGGTTTGGTAGTTCAGTTCTGACCTCTGTTTGTCCAAAATAAGTTGGAGATCCAACACAAGTTCTAGGGGAATAATAAAACCAATATAATCATACTTCTATTGGGAAACTAAACATGTTTCTTGATTTCCATAAAGTCCAGATGGTAGCCAAAAAAATGGCATTCTAAGAAACCGACGGGATAATGATATTAAGGAAGCTAATTCTGAGATTTTTCTCTACCTAGTTGCTTGCACCTACAGTCCGGAACCCAAAGATCTCAATTGTTGCAATGAAATGCTTCCATGTCTGTCTGGCCGTAGTATAAGATATCCTCTTTCCTACCATTGCATCTAAGGCATATATCTATGTCAGCAGTATGTCTATCAAAGTGCAAGGCATTCGTCAATAATCTATTGTGGTGATAAAACCACAAAAAAACCTTAAGTTTGAGGGGGATAATTGTTAGCCTAAATCCAATTTCACTTTTTCTCCTGAATTATCGGTTCTGGGGTTTCTCCAACGAGTGCACCGTATGCTGATTTGTAGGTGAATTTCCCTTTCGCCCAAATTAATTTATCTGGGATGTCACGATTGAAAGGGATTGACATATCTCTAATTTTCTTAGTAGCAAGCGGGTCAATCCGCATCTCTATCTCCTCCAGGTTCCACCCTTCTCGGGTGTGATGAATTTTCCTAACGTGAAATTTTCTTATGTGCCCTCAACCAGACCCTCAATGATGTCATGTAGCTTGAAATTACCAAGCCATCTATCTCTTCACAAATTGGTGGAGTTATCTCTTTAATGCTTTTAGCCATGCCTTTCTATAGATAGAAAATCGTTGGTTTGGGGAAGTGCTAAAAAATACCCTTAACTTTGAGATATTTGCATTTAACATTTATCCCCTAAATGGAGTTCTCCTGTCTGGTAAGATGCCAACCTGTCTTAGCAAGAAGAGCTATGTTCATCTTTATCGCTTCTCGTATGCCTAAGCCACCATCTTTTTTTTTTCCCAACTAACCAAATGGATCTTCCGGTTACTCCCTTGTGAACCCCATAGAAAATCTAGATTGATTCTATCTAGCTCCTTGCTAACCTTGATTGGAATCCAACATGTATGCATCGTGTACACCAGAATGTCTGATGTCACTACTTTGATGAGAGTGACTCTTCCTACCATGTTGAGATACTTAGCCTTCTAAGCTAACAGACGAGCTCCGAATAGTTACCATTACCATTTCTACCGTACATCATTTTGATGCCCAAATACTTCCCAATGTTCGTAGTGGCGCTCCACTCAAGAGTATCCTTTAGTTTTTTTTTAATACCAGTCGCGATTTTGAGGGCAAGAAAAATCTTAGTCTTGGTTAAACTGACCTGAAGGCTCAAAGCCCAGCAATATCACTCCACAGTCTTGTAAATTAAATGAAGCTTGCCCTTTTATCAGAGCAGTGTGTAGTGAGAATAATGTCATCTGAAGAAAAAAAAGTGGGATACAGCCGGGCCTTCCCGACATGGCTGATACAGTTTTCATCTCTTACTGTCAACTTCCTCTTAGATTAAATATGTGAGTCTTTCCATACAGAGAACAAAAAATAAGAAGATAGCAGGTCCTCTTGGCGAAGTTCATATTGCGGGCATAATAGGATAAAAAATATCATAATTCCAAAGAATTTTCGGTTGGACACACATCACACAACTCATGATCAAATCTGAGAGTTGAGAAGAAATGTAAAAAAAAGTCAATGTCTATCTGAGGAAATCCCAGTCTAACTTGTTATATGTTTTCTCTAAGTCTAACTTAAAGATCATGCTACCCATCTTACTTCCAGATTTATTCAAGGAGTGGATGATCTTTTGGAGAGTGAGAATGTTGTCATGAGTACTCTTTCCTGGTATAAAATTGCTTTGGTGGGGACTAATGAGACTACCAATATAAGGTTTTAACCGACCCACGATCATTTTAGTGACAATCTTGAATAAGATGTTGCATAACTCAAAAGGTCTAAATTGAGAAATGATGGAAAGGTTCTTGATCTTAGGGATAAGAGTGATGTGAGACTGGCCGAGAGTAGTAGGGACTCCTTGTTCTGCAAAACACTTATGAACAAATTCAAAAACGGAAAGACCAACCGTATTTTAAAAGGACTGTCAGAAAAAAGCCTGACAACCGGCTAAGCCCGGCGCTTTGCGTGGGTTCATGCTAAACAATACTCCCTTGACTTCCTATAGTGTAACCCTCTTGTTGACGTTCTGCTTATCTGCTTCATTCAACCGGATTTGAATAGGAGAGATCGGTGGTAAGAAATCCCCTCTTTCTCCTGTTCTGTTGAAGGTATCTGTGAAGAATTCCTAAACATGTTGCTTCATTTCAGAAACATCACTGACCCATTGCCCGTCAATTTTGAGAGTCTCGATTCTATTTTTTCTACATGGACATAATGTCGAAAGTAGGTATGCAAACAAGCCGAGTCGAACCTTGGTACTCTTTTTTTGCTCGGGCTCGGGCTCTAAAAAACTGGCTTGGGTTCGGCTTGCGAGCCCCAAACTAGGTGGCTTGGGTTCGGCCTTTTGGGCTCGCCAAGCCTCCAAAAAAAAATCCCTCAAAAAAATTTGTATGTTTTTTTTGGTTTGATCTAGATCTATGTTTATATGCATATCCAAAGCAGACGTAAGAATACTTTTGAGATTAAGATTACAACTGACTAAAAACCTTGAGAAAAGAATAAGATTAAAAATCTAATTTGTGATACATATATCCATACAAAATTTAGAATCTCCATTTGCCATGGACGGTGGTGGCATTCTTGAAGCGGCAGGAGGAGGTGATGTTGTTGGTGGTTGTCGTGGCCAATTGGATGGTAGTGTTGGCGGCATACGGGAAGTTGGGACAGTGGTGGTGGGAGATAAAGTGAGGCGGTGGTGGGGCGTGAGAGCTACGGAGGTGGCAGCGCAAGAAAGCTGCAGTGGTAGCAGAGATGTAGGAGAAGGCGGGTGGTGGAGGGCCTAGAGACAGAAATCTGGTGTGGAAGAAGACAGGTGTCGAAGGCCAAAATCTAGGTGAAAAGCGGCAGTGTTTTATTTAGATTTAGGGTTTGTTATTTCTTTATCTTTGTATATATATATAAAAGAGAAAATTTCACTTTTAGTCTCATAGGATTGATGAGGCCTGAAAATCACTCTCGAATCAGAGCCGTCCACGTGGCAGCACACCGCTGACTAATACCCTGACGCTCGCCTTAGTGGGCTCATGGGCCTTCACGCCGCTCGAATGCCAGCTAATGTCACCCATCAGTCAGCGGATGACCATTCGGGCCAAGGGCCCCAACCAATGGGTTTGACGCTCGGATAGCGGCCCTCAGGGTTATCCTTCACAGGGAAGCACCCACATGAGGGCCCCACTGATACGCTCGGGATTCCGACGCTCAAGGGTCATATGTCGCGGGGAGGCCATCCATGCATTCTTCGAGCGTCACCAACGTTCGGGCATGACCATGCCCCGTTTCGTTGGATCCGAACCTCGGCAGAAAGAATCCTAGGCCCATCCCCCGCATAACCCTCGTCAACAACCTCTGACACAAAAGTACTGTGCCCCGCGCACCTGACACGCCGTCACCCTTTTCAGGGATGTCATTCTCACTCCACCAAAGTCTGACGCGTGTTAGGGCAACACAGGTTTGGGACCACATGGTCAATTTACCCATTTGCCCCCATCCCTAACATATAAATAAGAGAGAAAGTCATGCATTTTCTCCCAAGTAATCTTCTGCACAAAAACCATACACACTGTTCTGGGCATTTCTCGGCTGACCTTCTCAAGCTTTTTATTTCGCCACCGTAACACTACCATTGTAGCTTGCGCATTTGGTGTTATCCTAGCTGGAAGAACCCACGCTCAAAAGGAAACCCAGATCCTGAGGCTCTTACGCCTGTGATGGTCTTTCCCTTTTCAAACAAATTCTAAAGTGTTGTTGCATTAGGAAACTCAGATTCTTTGCACCATCATTTTTGGCGCCGTCTGTGGGAAATCCATCACCACCATCTTTGGTATTGCCATTTTTCTTCCTCTGACAGCTAGTTGAAAAGTAACACCCAAACCTTGAATCATGGTAACTGCGACAAGATCAGGAGCATTGAGAGAGAGAGGATCCCTTCCCCCCGTCAACGAGGAGAACCCGGAAGGCAACGTCCCCGCCGGGGAAGTAAACCCCCCAGCTGCAGGAAACGGGGGTGAGAACACAGAACCTGCGGGGGCAAATCTCCAGTTAGGAGGAAATGTCGTGGGAGGACCTAGCACCGTTGTTCCTCCAGCAGCTCCCGCCGCCCATGCTTCCTATCCGTACACCGGGATGTATCCCATGGCCATGCCACCTCCGGGATACTCGTTCATGCAGCCAGGGCTGATGCCCGGAATGTTACCGGCGATCCAGCCTTACCAGGTGGGGACTCTGAATCTCCCCACCTCTTTGCCAAGAGAAATACAGGGGGTGGAGATGCCCCAAGTTACTAGCCAACAACTTCAGGCGCTATATGCGCAGTGCGAAAGTCAAGCGGTGCAGAACGCCTGGGAGCATTTCACGGCCGCATACTTCCCATCTCAGGCTGGCGCTCGTCTGGCCCCACCACTTGGCGGGCTCCCCGCACATCCCCTGACAATGGCCCAGAACGCGTTAAGGGCACAGCAACCTCCCCAACCGCCGAATCCGGAGAATGAAGCCCCACCGAGGGTCCAACCAGAACGACCTGTGGGAGGAGACGAGAGGGCCCCTCGAAATGAGGTGGCCGGAGAAAATGAAGAGGTCCAGTCAAGGGCCACAAGGAGGGCAAACCGCAGAAATGTCGGTGACCCTCAATTAGCAGCTGTGCAGGATCAGATACGAGGGCTCCAAAACGTGGTAGAGCAGCTCTCTCGAGCGCGGTCTCACGCTTCCCGCGATGGGGGCGAGAGGTCCAAGGCCAGAGACGCTCGGCGACCACGTAGCCCCGTTTCCCGCCGAAGAAAAGAGGCCAGCTATGAAGATCCCGACGAGCGAGACTACAGGATCATGGCGGGCGATTCCCCCCTCGTCGAGGAAGTTCTGATGACCCGTGCAGGGAAGGGTAAAATTCCCTCATCAATCAACAGATATGATGGTACTACAGATCCGGCCGAGCATCTGGACCATTTCGTGCATCTTATGCATCTCTATGACCATCCGGACAACTACTGGGCCAAGGTGTTTGTCACTTCCCTCACAGGAATGGCCCAAGAATGGTACAAAAAGCTCCCCCCACGCTCCATCCGAGGGTACTATGACCTGACGGATGCTTTTGTCAGCCACTTCAATTCACTGAAAGCGCCAGCCCCGGCCGCGACCGCTCTTTATAGCCTGGTCCAAGGGCCGAACGAGACCCTCAGATCTTTCATGGGGAGGTTCAATAAAGAAATCTTGCTGGTTGAAAAGCCCTCGATGGACTTCTTGAGGCACGTGCTGTTTGGAGCCATCAACATGAAGCATTACGTCAGCAAGGAGTTTGTGGAGGAAGTGGCCAAGAAGAAACCACGCTCGTTGATGGAGATTAGAGAGATTGCAGATTCCTTCTTTACCCTCGAGGATATGTATATTGCGAGGGATCAGAAGATGGCCAATGCCCCTCGCCCCTCCAGAAACCACGAGGACAAAGGGGAGTCCCACCGGAATCATCGACGCAGCCCCATACCCGCTCGCCGTCATTCCTCTCCCCCGCGGAGGCTCGAGCGTGTCCCCCTCAATCGCCCAATTGCCGAAGTATATTCTCTGGCGGACCAGAAGCTGTTCAAAAGGCCACCCAAGCTGAGAGAGACTGAGGCACAGAAGCGCTCGGGGAAATACTGCGCTTTCCACAAGCAAAAGGGGCATGACACTAATGAATGCCGCCACTTGGAAAAGGAGATCCAGCGGTTGATTGCTGGGGGGCACCTCAAGGAGTTTGTAAAAGTACTGGAAGGGTACGACGAACATTGCGCAGGACGGGCGCTCGAAAGAAGGAGAAGTCGCTCACGTTCCCGTAGTCCTCGTCGCCAGCGCCCGGAAACCATCGAGCGCAACAAAGGGAAAGGGGTAGACATGGATAATCAGCCCTTTGCGGTCATTCACATGATTGCGGGAGGGCCCTCGGGGGGCGACTCCAATGCTTCCCGTCGCCGCCATGTACGAAGCTACAATCAAAGGCCGGCACTCCCTCGCTCAGTGCTCTCCGTGGACAGCTCACCACGCTCAAAAGAGGATGATGTTATAGGATTTACAGAGAAAGATCTTGAACACATTGTAACACCCCATGGGATAGGAAAAACCTCTGACTGTCCCATGGTGGTTAGTTTAGACGTTCATAACCACACTGTAAAGAGGGTTTTATTCGATAGTGGAAGCTCTGTGAACGTTCTCCCTTACTCAACGTTTCAACAAATGAATATAACAAACATCCCCCTCGAGCCTCTCAGAACTGCCCTCGTAGGGTTTGGAGGCTCTGAGATCGTCCCTCGTGGACAAATTCGCTTGGCCACCTCTTTTGGTCGCGCCCCACGGCGAAAAACTTTGAGCGTCCTCTACACCATCGTCGAGGTGGATCTTCCTTACAACATCATCATTGGGCGCCCAGCCCTCGTGGATTTCAAGGCTGTAATTTCCACCTATCATCAAAAGGTCAAGTTCCCAACCCCCGAGGGTACCGGAGAAATTCTGTGCAACGTAAAAGAAGCTTGGGAATGCTATATACTTTCGCTTCGGAGCCACAAGCCCAAACAATCCATTCAACCTGGGTCTACTAAGAAATCTGTTGATTTCCCAGAGTTAAATGAGGATGGCCCTGAGCGCAAAAGAGCCAAGCTGAACCGAAAGAAGAATAAAAAGAAGACAGCGGGAGACGTTCAGTGCTCGGAGAGTGGGCCGCCGGGGGCCGTCGACGGTTCTTCCTCAGAAAACGACGGTGATGAGCCCAAGAATATTCTCACTGGAAAGAAACGAGCGTTAGAAGCACCGAGGCCGGAAGTTCGGATTGAACCCACTGAGGAGTTTTTGACCGTCGAATTGGAGCCTGGAAATCCAGATAAAACAACCCAGATTGGCTTGAGCCTGGATGGGCCCTCGCAAGTTTTGATGATCGACTTCCTAAGGGAGAATCTTGACGTGTTTGCGTGGAAAGCTTCTGACCTCACCGGAATAGATCCGAGCGTCATTGTCCACAGGTTGAACGTGGATCCAACCTTCAAGCCCATCAAACAGAAGAAGAGGGACGTTCATGGATTCAGGAAACGGGTCATCGAAGAAGAGGTTAATAAATTGCTTGATGCTCAGTATATTGAGGAGATCTTATATCCAGAATGGCTCTGCAATGTGGTGCTCGTTCCAAAGAGCGCCAATAAGTGGCGCATGTGCAACGACTTCACAGATCTTAACAAAGCGTGCCCAAAAGATCATTATCCACTACCGAGGATCGATCAGTTGGTAGATTCTACAGCCGGATGTGAACTCATGAGTATGATGGACGCCTTTCAAGGATATTATCAAATCTTCATGGCGCCCGAGGATCGCCCCAAGACTGCGTTTGTTGTGCATTTAGGTGTTTACTGTTTCAAAGTCATGCCCTTCGGGCTCAAAAACGCGGGAGCGACTTATCAACGCCTTGTCAATAGGATGTTCGAGCGCGAGATTGGAAAATCTATGGAGGTATATGTGGATGATATGATAGTCAAGAGTGAGCGCCAACACTCCCATCTGGAAGATCTCAAGCAGACTTTCGACATCCTTCGTCGCTACGGAATGAAGTTGAATCCCTCAAAATGCACCTTTGGCGTTCGAGGAGGTAAGTTCCTGGGATACATGGTTAGTCAACGTGGCATAGAGGCAAACCCCGAGAAGATTAGAGCCATCCTGGACATACCCTCCCCGCGTAATCTGAGAGAGGTCCAGGTGCTCGTGGGAAAGATCATTTCACTAAATAGGTTCATCTCCCGCTCGGCGGACCGGAACTTACCCTTCTTTAAAATTTTGCGCAACGCTCGAAACTTTTCCTGGAACGAGGACTGCGAAAAGGCCTTACAGAGCATGAAACAGTACTTGGCGAGCGCGCCTCTGCTGACCAAACCGCTCCCGGGGGAAAACCTGTTTGTATATCTGTCAGTTTCTTTAGAAGCCACGAGCGCTGTCCTCGTATCAATCCGCGAGCGTAAGCATATGCCGGTATATTACCTGAGCAAAACTCTACAGGGGGCCGAGAAAAGATACATGGAAATTGAGAAATTTGCCTTTGCGCTCGTTAACGCATCCAGAAGGTTGAGGCCATATTTTCAAGCTCACTCCATCACAGTGCTAACAGATCAACCACTCAAGCAAGTCCTATCCAAGCCGGATGTTTCGGGAAGGTTAATTAAATGGGCCATTGAACTCAGTCAATTTGATATCTCCTTCGAGCCACGTACAGCCATACAGGCTCAGGCAGTGGCAGATTTGTTGGTAGAACGTTTCAATTTGGAGACTGTGCCGCAGGAGGACGAGGGTTTATGGCTTTTGCACACGGATGGCTCCTCGACCTCACAAGGGGGCGGTGCCGGGGTGACCCTCAGGGATCCCCTCGGAACAGAAGTTGACTACGCAATCAAGCTAGCGTTTCAAGTCACCAACAATGAAGCCGAATATGAGGCACTCATCCAAGGGCTCAGGATTGCGCTTCAAAATGGGGCCGCTCGTGTCACAGCATATGTTGATTCGCAGTTGATCGCGAGTCAAATTGATGGTAGTTATGAGGCCCGAGAAGCCACAATGGCACGGTATCTATCGAGCGCCAAGGAAGAGATAGCCAAGTTCAGGGAATTCCATCTTTTGCAAGTTCCGAGAGCAGAGAACGAACGCGCTGACGCTCTCTCGAAGTTTGCGTCCGCTCTTGACGGCCACAGTGAACGCGTAGTTACGTTTCTGAGAACAGAGGAACCACTGATAAGTAAAGGCGAACCCTCGAAAGAAGTGCACATGATTGACCCCTCCGAGCCTTGCTGGCTTGACGAGATTGTCAGATTCCTCCGGGATGGAACATGCCCGAGCGACAAAGTTGAGGCTCGAAAGATCAAAAGTAAGGCCCCTCGTTTCTCGTTGGATACCGAGGGCAGATTATTCAAACGATCCTTCCAGGGTCCACCAATGCGATGTTTAAGACCCTCGCAAGCTAAAGAAGTTTTAGAGCATGTACACAGTGGAAGTTGTGGAAACCACTCGGGCGGACGAATCTTGGCGAAGAAAATTTTAAGGAGTGGATTTTATTGGCCCTCGGTATTGCAGGATGCCATTCAATATTCCAAGAAGTGCCCCAAGTGCCAGTTCCACTCCAACACTCCCCAGTTGCCGGCAGCTCAAATGATTCCTATTGATGTTTCCTGGCCTTTTGATCAGTGGGGCATTGATATCGTGGGACCTCTCCCAATGGCGGTCGGGCAAAAGAAGTTCGTAATACTTGCTGTGGATTACTTCACCAAGTGGGCTGAAGCAGAAGCGGTCGCCAAAATAACGTTCAAAGTTGTGAGAGATTTCATTTGGAAGAATATCATCTGCAGATACGGCATCCCGAGGGTGCTCATCTCAGATAACGGTTCCCAGTTTATTGCTGCGGATACGAGGGATTGGTGCTATGAATTAGGGATCGAGCAACGATTCACTTCCGTGGGCCACCCTCAAGCTAATGGTCAGGCTGAAGTGACCAACCGAACCATACTCCAGCATTTGAAAACGATGCTCGAGAGTAAGAAAGGAGAATGGGCTGAAGAGCTTCAGGGAGCTCTGTGGGCTTATCGTACTACTCCGCGAGCGGCAACGGGGGAAACCCCTTATTCCCTCGTGTACGGCTCCGAGGCCATGATACCTGCGGAAATTGCACAAGAATCCGCACGCGTAGCCTATTTCGAGCCTACAGTCAACAACGCCAATAGAGCGCTCGAGTTAGATTTGCTGGATGAAAGGAGGGATTCTGCGTGGGCACGTATTCACAAATACAAAGCAACCGTCGCTCGCCAATACAATAAACGTGTTAAAGAAAGGACTTTCCAACTAGGGGACTTGGTCCTCAAAAAAGTTGAAGTCTCAAAACACGTGGGTAAGTTGGACCCTAATTGGGAAGGCCCCTTCAAAGTCATTCAAGTACGAGCGAATAACACCTACTTGCTAGAAACTTTGCAAGGCGAGCGTCTTCCTAGGCCATGGAATGCATGTAACCTTAGAAGGTTCTACGTGTAAACTTCAACCCCTTTGTAATGGCCCGTCCGCGGCATGAGATGTTTTTCTTTAATGAAAAGCGCGTTGTAATAATTCCCAAGAATGCATTTATATAACAGTAAGTGTTTAATTCTTTGTTTTTGTTATCCATTTGTTTTCTTATTTGATCTAATGATTCGAGCGCCAAAAGACCTACTCCGTGTTGAGCATCCTCCACGTTGAACGGTCTACACAATACAACAATCGTTTCAAAAACTACACTGTCCAGGTGTTGATATTCATCCACCTATAACAGTTTGAGCGACTTGTAAGAATTGGTCCCAGAAATGAGCGCGTCCGACAACGGGGAGCCCAACGCTCAACTTACGACCAGCTGAGTGTTCATCGCTCCAGCTCGTACACGTAAGAATCCCTTGTGACCCTCATCCCACTGGGTAAGAGCACGCTCGTAAATAGTGGATGCCACTAACACTACAGCTACGCTCGTTTTAACCCTTACTAAGCCAACCCTACAGGCCAAATGTCTACGGCCGGTACTCAACTGAATCTTTAGGGATTTCCTAAGTTCAAACCCAAACCTCAAGGAGAATATGGCCTGGGAATATTCATAACAATCACCCTCGCGCCTGAGTCTCCTCAAAGGTTTTCTAAGTCCAAATACACAATTCATTTCCACTATGGCCAGGGAACCCTCCTAAGGGTCACCCTCGCGCCCATACTTACAATAAGCCAACCGCCTGTTGTCGCGAGCATCTAAACTTAATATGCATGGTGATGAGTGTCAGAGGACCGTTGTAAAAAAAACGCCTTGGCCTACTTACACACTAATCGCAAACGCTCGAACAAGCAGATATCAATATGAAAGCGGTGTGCGCAGTGGAATAGTGTCATTCATCATTTGAAAGCAAATAAGACAACATCCAGATATTCAGACATTCAGATATTTAAAAACGAAAGAAGTACAAGATTAAAATTGTTCATAAAGGAAGAGTTGAATACAAGAGTAAAGTTGTTCATAAAGGGGAAAGAGGCATTCGAGCGAACAAGAGCAAGAGAATGGCAGTCATGGAAGCTTCACTGGGCCGGAGCGTCAGGCTCAGGGGGGGCGGTCGAAAGGGGAACTGGAGCCAGTACGTTAGCATCAGAGGTATGGTCCTCGCCTGGTTCATCCGCATCCGCTACGTCCATAAGAGTGCCCTCATCATCAATCAAAAGAGGCTCGGGATCCCTCCGGTTTGCGGCGATAAACTCCCTCTGGAGCGTTTCCACCAGCTCCTGATACTCGGGCTCCGCCAGGCTTTCCGAGGGATCCTCCTCCTGGACCATTGGCTCGCCGTTCTCATCAAGTTCCATGCGTAAACGAGCGTCGGAACGAGCGCTTTCTGGGGCCAGTCCAAACCTCACCATCTGCCCAATCGCCTTGTGAAAGAAGCGCCGAGCGTTATCGAAGCATTGAATGTTGGCCGCGAACACAAAGGCCTTAGAGCGCACGAATTTCTTCACCGCCTCCCAAGATACCCTCGCCTCCAAGCCCTGTATTTTGCCTTGCAAGTCTGCAAAGGCTTTGTTGGCTACCTCATTCTGGCGAGTGCTTTCCGCCAGTTGCCCACCCAGCTCCGCATTTTGGGCCCTCAACTGATCTCGCTCTTCCTTCAGCTTCTTTTGACGCTCGTCAAGTGCAAGATAGGCCTCATCCGTCTTCCGGAGATTCTCCCTCGCTTGATCCAAGTCACGGTGGGCTGCAGACAGTTGAGCGTGGAGGTTGTTGTAATCCTCTTGCAGTTGGGCCGGGTCAGAGACGCGCAGCAATTTCTTGTACTTGGCTTTATGCTCAGAATACGCTTGCGCTCGCCCTTGCAAGTTTTTCAGCCTCGGGATTACCTCCTGGAAGCAATAAACGAGGGTCATAATCTGAATATGGAAGGAAGAAAAGAAGATTTGATATAGAGGAATAAGGAATTACCGTCAAAAGGACGTGGCATGCGTCATCCGCAACGCGAGCGGCATCATGATTGTTCAGTTTGTCATGATCGCCGGAAAATTGTAGTTTTCCAACGATGTCGGAGACAAGGTTGACAGAATAAGCGCTCTTCTTTAGGAGTACAGGGCCCTCAGTCCGCTGCCGCTTATAGCGAGAGTCACCCTTGCAGCCTATCTTCCAAAATACTTCATCCTCAGAAGATGAAGTGTCGCTGCCCTCGCCGCGGTGGCCCACGACCACCTCTTTACCTTTGCCTGAAATGGGGAGAGAGTCGGGCATCCCCTTTCTTTTCCCCTGACGGTCGGCACGGAGGGTCTCGTGGATACGGACAGGCTCACCCGAGCGGTTCCGTGACCCGCTGGAACTAAGGGAAATCGGGCCCACGGGGGCAGCCGGCGGAGGGGTAGCCTCATGGGGACCCTCCAGCGTTAAGTCCTCGATTGGGCCCCTCGGAGGAACCTCATCTTCTGCACCCCCATGAGCATGGCCTCGCCCGCGACCGGCCGCTCGGCGGTTTACCCTCGCCCTCGGGGGGCGGTTCTGCTGCTGTTGCGGCTGTTGGGGGTCAACTGCGGGTCCTTGGGCACCCAGCATACGGGATAAGGCCTCAGCATTCATGCCTTGTGATAGAATTTGGATGCCTGCAAGCCAAAGGAAACGAGCGTCAGAAGACTGATTATCTGGATCACATAAACAAGAAAACAACGGTAACGTTAAGTCAGAAAAATATTCTAAAGGTTAGAGATGTTAGTTCCTAGAATCTGACCGTCGAGGGCCATGATGTCAGATGGGGGATTGAGTATCATATCCGGGGGGCAAGATAACCCGTAACGGAACAATATCTTTTCATTCTTCACTAAGGCCTCCGCCTCAATCCACTTCTTTTCAGCCCTCATCTCGAGCGCCAACCCCATCGCCCACTCCTCAAAATCCTTGTTCCTCATCCTCTCCCTAATCAGGGGACCCTCACCATGAATCAGCCATTGTCGGTGAACTCCGAAAATTCCCCCGGGGGCCCCCACGAAAAAATATTTCTCCTTCCAGTGCTCGCCATATGAGGAAGATGGAGAATTTATCATCTTAAAGCCTGATTTGGCCTGAGCGTAGTAAAATCCATCTGTGGGCGACGAGCGTGGTGAGCGGGCCGCTTGGATCAAGCTGTCAAAATTGATGATCGAGGGTGCTTTGCCCAGGGCCTTCATCGTTATTATGAACGTGTTGATTAGGGCTATGCCGTTGGGGAGAATTTGTGAAGGGCAAAGCCCTAAGTGTTGGTAGATGTTGGCGGCCTCGCGAGCGATGGGAAACCTCAGACCCCCAGCAAGAACGGCGTCCCAGTATACAGTCAGCATCCCGGGCGGTGGACTATTGGCTCTTTCTCCCTCCTCCGGGAGCCTCGTGGGAAACACGGCTTCATCCCAATATGCCTTCGCCCTCAACTCATCCAAGTCACCGAGGGTCAGAATACTCTCAATTTCCTCCGGAGACCTATCAGTCTGATGGCGGTTGTCTTGCCTTACTCGAGTGACAGGCTCCTTGCCTCTCCTATGACGCCTTCTGGAAGGCTCAGCCTCGAATGGACGCCCGGAGGGTCCCGCTTCACCCTCGGGAGCTGCCATTGCCACTGTGATCCTGTGATCCTGGGGTCTCACAGCACTGTTCAAAACTGGGAGTGCTCTCTCCCCTTGTCTCATCATCTCCATCACATTGTCCATCTCCTCAAAAGGATCTTCCTGCTCACCGGGAACACGCTCGTTCATCCCTTGAACGATAGCGTTCACCTCTTCCTCCCCGGCGTTAACTGGAGCCTGGGTCACTGACATCGCCATGGGAATACCTCCACCTGGATGCGCCCTATTTAGGGGAACAGCTACGGGGACATCGCCGTGAGGGGAAGAGCTACCCACCGACATCTCCTCAATCTCCCTTACATAATCATCGGCTTGATTTCCGGCCATGGTCAGTTTTCAATTTTTGGGGGAATAGGATTTCTAACAGAGAGCTTAAGGGGGGATAAGACTTTCTGAAACAAATTCAACGGTGGATGGTGGTTTTTCCTTCAAGGGTTTGTCTCACACAACCTAAAGCTAATGTTAGTACGGGGAAAATAAGAAGAAGAGTCAGGAATTTTTTACCTAAGATTTGGAGAAGAAGAAATTCGCTGGAGCAAAGGACTCTTGCTATGGATATGCTTGAAGGAAGTCTGAATGCGTGAAAGAGCTTCCAAGGCCCTGCAAACCCTTATTTATAGGGGAGGTGGAACACGGATTGGGGGTGAAATTTCAAAAATGCAATCATTTCCCGCCTAGGAAACCCCCCACTTTTGGTAACCGCCTCACGTCTCCCGGAGTCCACGCGCCCACGTCCCCACTCAGCATTAAATGCGGACTTGACAGCATTTAATGCGATGTCAGTTTGTGTCCGTTACAGAAGGCCAGCGGTCTCCTCGAGGGTAATGCCCCTTCCCTCGGATATTTGAAATTCAGGATCCCTCCTTTATAAATTCTACAGTACGCTCGACGCGATACTACAGAATTTGGGGGGCAAAATGATGAGGCCTGAAAATCACTCTCGAATCAGAGCCGTCCACGTGGCAGCACACCGCTGACTAATACCCTGACGCTCGCCTTAGTGGGCTCATGGGCCTTCACGCCGCTCGAATGCCAGCTAATGTCACCCATCAGTCAGCGGATGACCATTCGGGCCAAGGGCCCCAACCAATGGGTTTGACGCTCGGATAGCGGCCCTCAGGGTTATCCTTCACAGGGAAGCACCCACATGAGGGCCCCACTGATACGCTCGGGATTCCGACGCTCAAGGGTCATATGTCGCGGGGAGGCCATCCATGCATTCTTCGAGCGTCACCAACGTTCGGGCATGACCATGCCCCGTTTCGTTGGATCCGAACCTCGGCAGAAAGAATCCTAGGCCCATCCCCCGCATAACCCTCGTCAACAACCTCTGACACAAAAGTACTGTGCCCCGCGCACCTGACACGCCGTCACCCTTTTCAGGGATGTCATTCTCACTCCACCAAAGTCTGACGCGTGTTAGGGCAACACAGGTTTGGGACCACATGGTCAATTTACCCATTTGCCCCCATCCCTAACATATAAATAAGAGAGAAAGTCATGCATTTTCTCCCAAGTAATCTTCTGCACAAAAACCATACACACTGTTCTGGGCATTTCTCGGCTGACCTTCTCAAGCTTTTTATTTCGCCACCGTAACACTACCATTGTAGCTTGCGCATTTGGTGTTATCCTAGCTGGAAGAACCCACGCTCAAAAGGAAACCCAGATCCTGAGGCTCTTACGCCTGTGATGGTCTTTCCCTTTTCAAACAAATTCTAAAGTGTTGTTGCATTAGGAAACTCAGATTCTTTGCACCATCAAGGATATAGGTCAATTTTTTTTTGTTCCCGTAGTTTTTAAATCGTCCCGCACTTTTAGTTTTTCGACAAATATAGTCCCAAAGTGAAATTTTTTCAATATTAGTTCCAAAAAAATTAGAAATATATATTTATAATATTTTTTCTTAATTAAAAAATACATATCAAATATTAGGAAAATTTTAAAAGAATACCAAGCACATGATATGCATTTTATTTTTATAATAAATAATAAATTATTATATTTTAAAGTATAAGTATTACTTTAAAATTATAAAATAAAAAAAATAAAAACATATACATAATAACATAATTAATAAAATAATCTTCAATATTGCATTTATTTAAAAATATATAAAATAAAAAATTGAAAATAATTAATATATGTGGCTACTAAATCAAAATAAAATATTGATGTTATTTTTGAATTGTCATTAAATATATATGGCTACTAATTACTTTTTAATTTCTTAATTAATATTATATTACTAAATAAAATATATATAAATTTTTTGTTATTTTAAATTTTAACTAAACCCAACATTAATTATTTTAAATAAATACAATATTATATATATGAAATATTTAAGTATTATAAATATTAATTATTTTCAATTTTTTATTTTACATATTTTTAACTAAATTCAATATTGAAGATCATTTTATTAATTATGTTATTATGTATATGTTTTTATTTTTTTATTTTATAATTTTAAAGTAATACTTATACTTTAAAATGTAATAATTTATTATTTATTATAAAAATAAAATACATATCATGTGGTTGGTATTCTTTTAAAATTTTCCTAATATTTGATATGTATTTTTTAATTAAGGAAAAATATTATAAATATATATTTCTAAATTTGTTGGGATTAATATTGAAATTTTTTCACTTTGAGACTACATTTGTCGAAAAACTAAAAGTACGGGATGATTTAAAAACTACGGGATCAAAAAAAATTGACTTATTTCCTATGGGACCAAAAATGCAATTTTCTCTATATAAAAGTATATACAATAGTGTATTTATATTATATAATATATTTTATATTTATTTTATAACTCAGTTCGCAATTTCGAATAATAATTATGAGGCTCAGGCTTAGCTCGTAAATGTGATGATATAAAATGTATTTTTCGACATATAACCATTGGATCCATGGATAAAAGTATGCATATGTACTGGCCTATAATTCGTGCAATGCATGAAATTATTATAATTATATTGTATTTAAAATAAACCTTTTTTATATTATACTAGTGTATGCCCCGTGTGATGCACGGTATTTATGTACAATATAATTTATAATATTAAGTATTTTTTATAATTTATAACATTAAATATAAATTTTTTAAACTAAGATAATTTTAAAATAAATAATTAAATTATTTAAATTGAAAAATAATCTATACGATTAATATTTTTTATAAATAATAAATAAGATAATGTTAAAGTGTTTCTTATTATAGTTTTTTTAATTTATTAACTTGAGACGTTGTAAAAGGAAATGTAATTTCAAAGAGGTTATAATATAATTTTATGATAATTCTAAATTTAAAGAAATAACCCTAAAAAAAATTATTTTTCTTAAAAAATCATCTAGCAATTTCTTCTTCCAAAGTATTCAAATTAACATACACCTTTTCTTTTCTTTTCTTTTCTTTTTTTTTTTTAATAAAAATACACTTTTTCTACATGAAAAAACTTTTAATTGAAAGCTTATGTCACAAATTATACCTCTATATTAATTATATTTATACTTGTAAAATATGTTAGGGAAATCTTATGTAGTAAATTGTTCGATGAATAAAAATGTAAAACAAACTTTCTAGCTACAAAGTTTATAAACAAAAATAAAATGGGTGATGAAATCCTAACACTTCCCTTATGGATGAGATTAATATTGAACAAAATAAACTAAGCATATACGGTAAAGGATGAAAATAAAATTCTAAAGAAATTAGCATAAAAATATAATGATAAAAAATAAATAACCCGTTAAAAAAATATATTTCTAATTATTTGTTATACAAACTATTTTTATAATATTTTGCTAAGTAGTAACAATATTAAGTAAATAATGATAATAAGAAATGAAACCATGAGATATAATAACTACATTATGTATTATATTTTGAGTATGAAGACTATACCTCAAGAATAATAATTACATTTGAATTATTTGGTATAAAATAGTTTTCTACCGATAATATAAGACAGTGAATTAATTAATATAAAAGATTGATAATGTTGGATTTAGTCACTCTTAAAAATAATTAAGAAAAAGGTGGAGAAACGAAAATTAAAAAAAAATGACAAAACCGGTAAAAATAATAAAATATTTTACATAGATGCTCCGTAAATCCCATAAAAAATAATAATAAATTTAATGTTAGAAAAAAAAAAAAAGCGAAGAATTGGATCAGGAAAAAACAATTCAATTAAAAAAACTATTACATAAATAAAATAATATAAGTAATAAATGAAATATTTGATAGTAATAAATCTATGATGTAACAAAAAATGTTAAGACATTCAAAAAAAATTATACAAAAAGTTAATATAAATGAAATAAAATTTAAATTAGCGATAAAAATTATTAAAACGATGAAACAAAGGACAAATTATTTTGAATAATTTTATATAGCTAATTATCTGTACCAAAAAAAATTTAAATAACTAATCATCATAAAATATCAATGATAAAACTAATACCAAAGTGATGAAACTCAAAAAAAAATACTAACTCATCAAGAACTAAAAAATATTTAAAAGATAAACAACAAAAATCAGAGCTAATAAGATTAACAACACAAAAAGATATCTTACTAAAATTAACTCGACCATCTTTCATTATAGAAATCAAACAACATTATAATGAGAATCTAAATCTTTTAGAGTAATTTTGATACGCGTTTAACACTCTGAAAAAGTTAATCCAAATTTATATTATTATAACTATTATATAAAACTAAATTTAAAGAAAAATTAGTTTAATAATATAATTGTATAAGTAATAAAAATGAGGATAAAATATAAGAAATTACATAAAAAATTAAAATTTAATGTTATGAAGTATGAAGGTCAATGATTGAAAATCACAATATAACACAAGATGAAAAAACAAATGAGAGTAAATCAAAAGCAAGAGAAAATCTATGAATATTTGCTTGAAAGCTACAATATCACTTAAGAAGAAATACATAAGAATAGATTGGTGGCCAGTCATTGTATCAAAAGGAGAAAAGAAAATATGTAACATAGGTTTTGTGAGGTTTTTTATATAGAATATCTAATTAATGCAAAGAAACCCTAAAAGAAAAAATTAAGGAAAAATAATTAAATTGAATGCTCTCAAGAAGATAATTGGTAAGATCCATTTACATTTAATAAAGATAACCAACCTAAAAGAGAAAATTAAGGAAAATAATTAAATTGAATGATTTTTAAAATCGAGAAGATAACAAATAAGATTCATTTGCATTTAAAAATTCAATCATTAAAACAACTTACCATTAAATTTTTTTTATTAATTAAAACAATTCAAAATTCTGGAAAATTAGTATTCAGTCAAAATTGACATAATTGGGTCGAAATACACTCTTTTTATATATTATAATATAGATAGATATAGATAAGAAGGATAAGAAAAAAAAACTTGTATTAACCTTTAAACGTTTTTGAATCCGTTGATTAATAATTTTAGAATTGTCATTGAGGGCGGAATTTGGGGAGATTAAAGAAGGTGTGAAGCCGATTTCAAAGTTGATCTACTAAATTTTGATCTCAAACGGGAAAGGAATTGCAAATTAAAGCAGTGTATAAATCAATTTCAACGTATTTTACGAGTTATGCGAATAAAATTATCACACAGTTGATACGTGATATTGGGTCACTCATAAAGTTCGTATCGACCGCATCATAGATCATACACTCCATCATCAAGTATACAGTTGGGGCTCTTTTAGTAAGTGGAATTTATTTTTTTTGGTAGGAAGTAAGTAAGTGGAATTTATAGCTAAATTTGTTGGTGATTTAAGTTGCGCGCACAATAGTTGTTAACTTGTTACTAAAACCCTCTTAAAATTTATTCTATTTTATGATTATATTTCTTTTTGTCTCGACTTGGGCCCACGAGAAAAAATTAGGGATATGAAAAAATTAGTGATAGATAATAAGGTAATAGCTTTCGTAAAATCCGTATATAAATATATGGACACATTAATATCATAAATTAATAGTCATGAATGTTACAAAAATAACCGTGACAAGTTAGTGAAATGTGAGTATTCCTTATCTTTTTCTTAAAATTGAAATCTTCTTGGAATTCATCTCCAAATTAATATGATCTACTATGCATCTTTTTATAATAGTATTGCACATTTCTCTACATATTGCAGAAATTTATTTCAATTTTATGTTCCTGTGTTTAAGAGGAAGGACAAGACTTGTCGTTCGTATCCGACCGCATCATACACTGTATTAAAATTAAGACCGCATATTTTAATTTTATGTTCCTGTGTTTAAGAGGAAGAACCAATTGTCGACTTGTCGTTCGTATCGACCGCATCATACACTCCATCATCAAGTATACAGTATGCATTGTATCCGGATGACCGTGGAATTGAAATACATGTAAAAAGCACCCCATCATTTATACCTAATTTATCTTTGTATTAATTCAATGAATATAACACGTAAATTAATTAACCACAACAGTTTTTATGTCATCCAAGTTTAATTTCACTATCTCGAAAACATTTCTTAAACTAACTAATATTATTTAGCAAGCAAATAATTCCTTTAAAGTAATAAAATCGGGGGGTCTCACTTCAAGAAATCCAAATAATTACATGATAAACTTAAAAGTAATGAAGATTGAAGCATGCTAATTTTATTCTCTTTTCAAACGGCAAATAACACATCAAAGTCGCATTAAGGACAAAAGGGGAAAGTACTAAAAGCGCTAATCTAAATCAGTTGCAATTTTGTCCATGATGTTGTCAACAACATCCTTGGACTCCTTAAGCAACTTAACACTGCTCATTAGCCTCTTACGTTTCTTGGCAACAGAAGGAGACTCATCCAACATTCTCTTCATCCCATCACCTTTAGGCCCCATTAACTCCTTTATTACCTCCATTTCCAGGTCTTTATTCACCAGTTTCTGTATACCATAAGTCAGATGTAATGCCATGCTATCAACCAATCTTCTCACCACAATATTCCAATACGCAGTTATCCTCATTTTCATGTCAAATGCTTCTTTAACCAAGGTTTCCTTATAATTACCGCGTAGATGGTCGACGCAGATCTTTCCAAATCCAGGGATCTCAATTCTTGAGGGGGTCGAAGTATCATTCAAAGCTGTCATGAATGTTCCCTCATTAGCCATCAGCTTACTCCATTCGGAAATGTAATCGGGGTTACACGTATAGTCGGTGAGCTTCTCCATCTCCATAATATCATTCACCCAATCAACTGACTGTTGCTTAAACTTGGAAACAATGCTGTGCGACGCTTTTGTTGAGGAAGATAGGAGTTGAGGGTAGTTCTCAGAATGACGCGTCACTACAGAAACCAATACCTTTTCAATATATCTCCACATCTTCTCAACTAAGTCAGATGGTGTCTTTTGTATGCTGTTGACCTTTTTCTGATGCAGGGCAAGGAATGCAGCTCTAGGTGCGAAGAATGGCAGTCGAATCGATTTTGTATCCTCCAACACCGCTACCTCGTCAAGTAAGAAGTTGGATTTCGATTTTTGATCATTAAAGAGATTGGGACCCAATTCATCAGAGAATTTATTTAGCATATCAGCCAGTCTGGCTGTAGAGTGCATCTCCCTCTCATCTGGATATTCATCAAATTCCCCTCTCACGAGAATCTTCCTCCAGGATTCTTTACAAGCACCGAGAACATGCATAAGTGTGGCCATGGCTTCAGCAGTCGACGTGAGGTTTTGTGGCAACCTATTCAGCTCCTCCAAACTTGTGCTGAGTTTATCATTGATCTTCCTAACAATGTTGGGTAAGCACTTCAAGATAATGTTGGCCTGAATCTGCACGAGCCTTTGTGCCAAAACATGGATTCCCACCATGTCCTTGCTTATCAAGGATAGAAAGGGGTGATCCTCAAAAAGAGTTGCTTCTTCAGTTCGTGCTGTCTCATAGGATTCATCCCCTATGCGATTCCTCACGCAGATATAACCGAGCCCGATATTGAAATCATTAGCAGTGACTTTCTCAAATAGGCCTTCAGGGGATTTGTCAACTTTGGTTACGACAGCCAGAGTCCTCTGCCCAGACTTGTCCACACGCTGAGACATTCTAATGGACTCACATGTAGTGAAGTCCACATCTGCAGACAACACATTCAATATTATGCTTTCTTGTGGTGTTATGAACTCCATTATCATCTTGGATATCTGCTCATATATATCATGAGGCTGGTCCTGAAGGGGGACTCGCGTAATTCCAGGCAAATCAACCATGGTAAGATCCGGGACACCATTCTTTTTCACGACAAGGGTTAAGGGACGCTTAGAAATCCTCTTCCCTATACCTGCAATCTGCTCCGTTGCCATACTGATTGCTCCTGCAATATGTTCCTCATCAGTAGGCACTGTTCTTCCATCATATACCAAAGAGAGCTCTGGTTGAGGGCTTGGATGACTCTTCAGTTTCATTATGAGGGGGACTCTCGTGCAAATACCTTGGCCTCGTGGGAGGCTGATTCCTGCAAGCGACTCAAGAACACTGGATTTCCCGGACGACTGGTCTCCGACCACCACAATGGTCGGCAATTGAATGCCTTCTTGCGTGATATCCAGGTGGCGCAGCCTGTCAACTGCGTCAAGGAGAGGGCGAATCCGATCGTTGTAGCAAGATATGATGGGAGCTTGGTTTGACCTCGGTTGGGTATTTTTCCCGGACTGTGGCGATGCTTTTCTTTTCTTGGTCGGAGGCATTTTCGGAGGGATCTCAACTCTTACGGTTCGAGAAGAGGTGATATAATTGAAAGTGTAAAATATTTTCCATTTAATAATATGCAGAGTATATAAAGCATAGAAATCTTTAACGAGCCACACAAAATATCGTAAAGGATTCGGTAAGATAATTACAAACAAATATATCAACATTACCGCGTACTAAATATTACAAACAAATATATTAACATAATACTAAATATTCTAAAAGATTCTATAAAATAATTACAAATAAATATATCAACATAATACTAGATACAAAACATTTTAGAGGATAATTACAACCCAATATATCGTATATAAAAGAATATCAAATCTCTATAAAAGATATTCTAAGATAATTACAACTCAATATATCGTATATAACAGAATATCAAATCTCTAAAAAAGATGTTTACCAGATTAATAAGATATACAAATATTTACTTTAATGTGCATTAGTAATCATTGATAGAAGTGAATTTGCGAGAATTAAACATTACCAAAATCGTAAAATCGAATAAAGCCTGTAGTAAGACAGAAACTTCACCAAAAATGACTGTTTGTACATTTTTACAAAGCTGTAATAAAAATTGTGACAGACATATATGTGGGGAAAGGGAGGCAACGAATTTCTGTCCCAGTTTCTATAACCAAATTCCCGGGTCAGCTACAAGCAATGAATAGCAACCATGAACTTAAGTCGCCACTAGTTCAATTTCACAGCAAAGAATAGCAACAACGAACCTAAAAGTGGCCGCTAGTTCAATTTCACAGCATCAAGGGAAACGGACAACTCTATTTACAGCAGTGTCCAGTGCATCCACATGCCGTCTTAGAACTTTTCTGATACATCATCAAGGAAGCGAACAGGAACTCCGGGTGGCATCTCAATTTTCAAAACAAAGAAATAATAACAGGAATCCTTCCTATACAAAGAAAAAATGAGTCTCGGGCACAGGATAGGACGAATAAATAAAGGATACAGTCGTGCAGCAAGAGCATCCATCCCTTTCATTTCTTCATTTAATCTGCCAAAAAAAAAAAAAAAAAAAAACCCTCAAAACCATATAAAAACGAACACAAACCAAAAAGGTGGTGGAGACAAACTTCGATAAAAAAATATTATCCTAAAGTACTCAAAATGATGAATGCATTCAACAGTTTTAGTTTTTTATCCCACATCATATCTTTTTTCTTACGACACAATATTAATATCTGCATTCACGGTTAAACAAGACTACAGCTTCCCTCCCATGCACAGCCAAGTTCAAGAATTACAATGTCAACAAGTACAGCAGAAACACCAAGCATCTGTATTTTGTCCTCATTGTTCTAGAAGATATTCTTGCAACTAAGGAAATATAAAATCTACATCTCTCACAACTTCATCAAAAGACTACGTTTTACAGAGCAGCACCCTGTGAAGATACAAGTGCTAGTCTGGTCCAAAATGATTTAAGGGTAATATATTGTTAGATTGCTAAATCAATTTCAGACATTTAACTTGAATAAAAAAAAGCACAATTGCCAAGATTATCACAAACATACAAACGAATTGTCAAGATTATGTGCATGAAATTCATGACAAGACAGTCATCTACGCCAAGTATTACAAAACAGGGTTCAAGATTCAAACCTCAGACAAGAGTTTATGTATCGATTTCCTTTTGTCGATGCATCAAGCACTGCAGTATAACAGTTAAAATAAGCAATATTGTTAAGTTCAATATACAGCTCACGATTGATGAAAGAAAAAATCTCAAACCTACAGCAATAAGACCACCCAAACAAAGCAATCTGCTATAACTAGCTATTGTCTTAGCAAAACTAACACATAAACAGGATGGAAATGAAAAGCCGCAGAGAAAAACAAGTGCAGTTCATAATCCCAAAATGAGCTTCTTTCACAAGCTCAGTGTGCACATTCCTTACCCAACTCCTCCAAGATATACACCTTTTTCTGCTTTCTTAAAGAACTAAATCAAGGAAAGAAGTTTATTTACCACATTCTTGAAGACGACCTGCTGCATCACTGAAGCAGTTCATATGATCAGCTGTAGAGCTAGTAGCCTAGAAATTACATAATCCTAATTAGAATACCGAACCAAATATGGAAAGAAAGATGATATAAAACTCTTCCACCGCATATCAAGTCAAATGGAAACAACTTTTATTTAGTTTAGCTACAATACAAAAGATTCTAAATCATAACAAAATACAACTTGTATTGGCAAATTAATTAAACACTAAAACTAATATCATTCCATTTTTGACATTCTAAACCAGAAAATATCTAGAGATGAACTCTACAGCAAAACCTATCAAGTTAATGACTTATAAAAGGCAATAACCATTGATCAGTAATAAATAAATGCCAATCAACACTGATCCTGTTTTCATCACAAATGATTCCAAGAAACAATGGATTACAATTACCCTAATCATTAATTCTATAAATTATCTCAACAGATTAATATAAAGCAGATAATGTTTTTACTTGATTAAGCTTCAGAATTAAAACAAAATTTTAAAATATCATAAATTGGAGCATAAATACACTCTCCCACGGAAATTCAGTAGGTCAAAACATAGAAAACACGACCTGGGAGAGGGATAAACGCAGAGAAGCGAAGAGAGACGAGAAACTCTCGGCGACCGCGGCGGAATCTCTCTCAACCGTCGCCAGAGCTTTGAGAATCTCCGTCCGACGATCAGACGGCTCCGGCAACTCATTCCCATTGACATCGTCCGCATCTTCCCGAACTCCGCCGCCGTCCGCCTGACGTGTCAGCTGCTGAGTGGTCGCCGCCTCTGAGCTGCCGTTGGTCGTGTCTTCGCCCTCCATTGACAAAGTTGAGTGATGAAGCAGGAGAATTTGGGCTAACGTCTGGAAATTTGGAAAAAGTCGAGTGGCAGGTGTTCTAAGAAATTTTTAATTTTACTATTTACTACTCAAAATATAAATATTATTTTGCCCTAATTCGGTGCAAAATACAAATACTTTATAAGTTGGATGTGGATTTCCTTTCCATTTTTCGGATAATCCTCAATAACTCCCCCAAATATTGGTCCAATTTCCTTCAACTCCCCCATTTGTATTCTCTCCCCACTAACTCCCCAACATACTTTAAAAATCTCTCTTTACTCCCTATTTTGGCTGAATTTACAAAGATGCCCTTCAACCCTATTAATTTCCCTCCTAAACACTTTAATTCATTAATTAAATGAAAACCCCCCAAGCTCCAAATAACCGGCGATTCCCAATAACCGGCGGCACACTCTGCATTTCGCGACGACCGGACAGTAAGTGACATTGGAGCGAAGTAGTCGACGTTGGTGGCCGGGGTAGGGTTTGTTGCAGGAGGTTTGTGGCCGGACTCAGCAGTTGAAGGAGGTTTTTTGTCGGACGCAATTTTGCCGCAGTAGGGTCGCCACTAGCCGGCATTGAGGTCTGAAATATCAGAAAGAAAGTTTTGAAGCGACGACGAGGGCGAGGACCACGAAAACTGAGGTAATTTCCGCCAAAATTTTGGGCGTTTTCTTCAGTTTTCTCCAATACGAAATTGAGCGCATTAGGTTAAGTATTAGGTAATTTTGGTTCAGGAAGAAGGTTGGGTTTTCATATAATTTGAATGTCCTGGGGTATTTGGGCCTTGATCGAACAGAAATGCTGAAAAAATGGATGTATGTTGGTTGAATATAAAAGCCTTAGCTTTTCGTCCCCACATTGTGCTTCAGATTATATTCCAGAATTTAGGCATATTATTATACCAATTTTGTACATGGAATTGTCCTTTAGATGAATTATTTGAAATGCCCTGAATTCTGTGAAGGTTCCTTCTCCCATGAATGCAATTGCTTATTAGTTGTTTGTTTGAAATTGAATGTCCTACATTGATATGAACTGTGTTTTGTTATATTTGGCAGCAATGGACCGTTTCCAAACCCGTTGTTCCCCCGTGGCATTCTGCAAAGAAATGGAAAATCTTCGGGTTTTAATGAGGCCCGTACACCATGAAGCCATTTCTAGATTACCATTTGGATGTTTGTTGGACATGCCGTTTGCATATGCATCCCATTCCAGACTGAAGCTCTTGATATCCAGATTCGACGTGCAAACCTGTTCTGTGGTTGTGGGGCAAGATATCGATGTTCCATTCACCGATACCGAATTCTGTATAGTTAATGGGCTGCGGCATTATGGTTTGAGCGTTGATTTACACCTGAAGCTGCCATCATCGACACTTGAAGAATTTTTTAGTAACGATCCATCGAAGTGTAAGAAGGAAGTAATTGCAGAAATGATGAAAGAGCTGGTCCAGAGTACAGACAAGGATGATGTGGAAGATCTTTGTCGGCTGTATGTACTATTTGTATTCTCGACATTGTTGTTTCCTCAGAGCTCAGGTACTATTCCTAGAGGACTCTTTTGCTATGTGGATGACCTGTCTTGCATTGGAGAGTATGCCTGGGGTGTGGCTGTTTATAAGTTTTTGGTGGGAGCAATGAGTCATTATCTGAACAATAATACAGCCTACGTCAACGGTTTCGTGGCTGGTTTCATGGTATTAAGATCTATAGTATATGTTATTTTCTATTATAAGTATAGTTCTGTTAAATAATTGAATACTGAATATGTTTTATGAATATGAAATAGGCTTGGTTTTACGAACATTTTCCTACGCGTGGCTGTCCTACCGCGCTGAGGGTATTTCCGAGATTTTTTAGATGGCAAGCACAAGAATCCAATTTGCCCAGCAACTTTGAAAGAGGCCAGGTTGCACTGAATGACATTCAGAGGATTGAGGTAACTCATTTAACATTTTAACTTTACTATTTTGAGTCTATTATTAATAACAAATTTTTTTGGTTATCATCTGCAGCTTGTGGACATTGTTGCAACTCAGCCGAGGGAGTTGCAACTGTTCCAACCTCCCACATCAAACACTAATATTGAATCGGGGACTATATCTTTGCTGAGGGAAATTGTTGCGAATCAACGAAGAGAGTTAAAGTTGTTGGGAAAATTGTTAAAGAAGGGTGTTGAGGATGTAGAGGGTGGAGATTCTGAAACTGAGGAGATTTCGGCATAGGAGAATGACAACGAAGATGGAGAGGGGCTTGCTGAAGACGGTGAGGATAACCTGACTGTCGGGGCGGAGGGTGAACGGGGGAGTGACATTGAGAGTGAGAGTGATGGGCTGATAGGTGAAAATGTTGAAGAGGAACAGGATAATAAAAGTCCTGAAAATGCTACAGTTAATGAGATGGTGGGGGTGGATTCTGAACAAGATGTTGAGAACAATGGGGAGGTTGCAGAAGAGAAGGAAAGTAAAAAGGTCGAGGAAAGTGAGAAGAATGAGGAGCAGGTAGATGCGACTGTTATATTAACTGATTTGCAAGAGAAAGAGGTGGAGAATGATGTGGAGGTGAAAGAAACCAAAGATGAAGGTGTTTTGGAGATTGGAGAGTATGTTGCGGAGCCGATAATAATTGAGGATAAAGTAGTGAAGGCTGACGAGGATCATGACTGTGGGTCCATTTATGCCAGTGGTTCCGATTCGAACAATTCACGTGCTGAGCGGAGAATGAAGAGAGTTGATGATACTGTTAGCTCCCTTATCACTAGCTCCATTGTCACTAGCTCCATTGTTACTGATGTCAGAGAGAGGGCTGATAGGAAAAAGAAAAGAAAATCCCCCGACTTCGTTACACCTCCGTCGTCCACGGTCCCGAAGACCAAGAAGAAGGTAATATATGAGATTTTCAGTTAATTATAATCAATGTCAGTTAGTTATATGATAATATTACAATCTGTAAATTTACATTCTTGTGTTGTGAAGGTGAAAACCCTTATGGATGACTGCATTGAATATGTTGGGAGGTTAGACTACCCTGGACGGGAGGATCTTACTACAGAAGAACGCGAATTGATCGATGGATTCATCCGGGGTGAGTCGGGTGGGGAGGATGTGGTTGTTGTTTACAGAGGGGTTGAAGAGGAAGTCCATAATTCTGACATTTACAGACTACTTTGGGGATGCGAGATGATGCAAAAGGTATTTGAGTGCTATGCTCAGATGCTGAACAGCAGGAATAATTCGACAAAAATTTGGGTGATGTCAGCTCACGCGACAACCGAGATATTGAAGGGCCTGCACGGCCAAAAGTTCATTAAGGGTTCAAAGAAGAGATTGCATCGTGTGGATATGGGAGAGCTTGATGCATTCTTCCAAGTCGGTGTCATGGGGAGCGTGCATATGTATCTTGATCGTTTGAATCTCGATGTGTTGTCAGGACACCGTTACATCATCTTCCCGATAAATACGAAATTTCATTGGCATATGGTGGTCCTGGACACTGAAAGGAAGGTATTCACACGTTTAAACTCAATGTTATCTGCGGTGGCAACTGGGCAGGCGAAAACATGGGCAAAGTTCATCCGAATATACCTGTTTAATGTGCACAATTATGAGATCCCAAGTGATGAAGTTCAAGGTCAGGTCTGTCCCCAGCAAGATCCCGACAGCCTTGATTGCGGTGCCTTTTTCTGCCTGTTTGCCGAATGCTTTTCTAGGGATGATCCTACGTTTTGGAGGGAGATGCCGAATGTGAAGATGCCGTATTACAGGGCTCATCTGGCTGCTACGATATTGAGTGAAGCAAAGATGCTATGTTGATTTGTGTAGGAAACATTTGCTTAATTTCTGGATAATTTCTGTTTTTTTTTTTTTTGTTGGTTTTTCCGTTATGTTGTTGTGCCGTGACGTAATTTTTTAGTGTTGGCCCTTGAACATTTTGTAGCCTGATGCACATATTAATGCATTATAGTATCACAAGGCGTCCAATTCGTACTAATTCAGTAATTATACGTATCCTTTGATGCGATGACACATCTTTCTTCATCTCGTATACACTTGTGAATATGTTGGTACATAAATGGCCCAATTGCGTATCTAATCGGCCATATCTCGTATAATTTCTGGAAAACAATCTCGTATACACTTGTGAACATGTGCGTACATAAATGGCCCAATGCCGCATCTAATCGGCCATATCTCGTATAATTTCTGGAAAAGTTCCTCGTATACACTTGTGAATATGTTCGTACATAAATGGTCGAATGCCGCATCTAATCGGCCATATCTCGTATAATTTCTGGAAAACAATCTCGTATACACTTGTGAACATGTGCGTACATAAATGGCCCAATGCCGCATCTAATCGGCCATATCTCGTATAATTTCTGGAAAAGTTCCTCGTATACACTTGTGAATATGTTCGTACATACATGGTCGAATGCCGCATCTAATCGGCCATATCTCGTATAATTTCTGGAAAATAATCTCGTATACACTTGTGAACATGTGCGTACATAAATGGCCCAATGCCGCATCTAATCGGCCATATCTCGTATAAGTTCTGGAAAAGTGCAGCGTATAAACTTGTCTCAACCCCCCGCAAGCCTGAATTACACAACTTTTAGTCGTATAAGTCGTCATTGTTGGTAGAACAAGGTGACATAATTACATTGCATGTAATATAAGATCCCATAATAGCATTTGTGTCTCAGTTGCTACATGGCACCACCACATATATGTTACTCTAGTATGTATCACTTGGTGCGATGTCCCAAACGCTTCAATTAAAGAGTCTCATGTAGTACGTATAGCACATATTAATGCATTATAGTATCACACGGCATACCATTCGTACTAATTCAGTAATTGTACGTATCCTTTGTTACGATGACACATCTTTCTACATCTCGTATACACTTGTGAATATGTTCGTACATACATGGTCGAATGCCGCATCTAATCGGCCATATCTCGTATAATTTCTGGAAAACAATCTCGTATACACTTGTGAACATGTGCGTACATAAATGGCCCAATGCCGCATCTAATCGGCCATATCTCGTATAAGTTCTGGAAAAGTGCCGCGTATAAACTTGTCTCAACCCCCCGCAAGCCTGAATTACACAACTTTTAGTCGTATAAGTGGTCATTGTTGGTAGAACAAGGTGACATAATTACATTGCATGTAATATAAGATCCCATAATAGCATTTGTGTCTCAGTTGCTACATGGCACCACCACATATATGTTACTCTAGTATGTATCACTTGGTGCGATGTCCCAAACGCTTCAATTAAAGAGTCTCATGTAGTACGTATAGCACATATTAATGCATTATAGTATCACACGGCATACCATTCGTACTAATTCAGTAATTGTACGTATCCTTTGTTACGATGACACATCTTTCTACATCTCGTATACACTTGTGAATATGTTCATACATACATGGTCGAATGCCGCATCTAATCGGCCATATCTCGTATAATTTCTGGAAAACAATCTCGTATACACTTGTGAACATGTGCGTACATAAATGGCCCAATGCCGCATCTAATCGGCCATATCTCGTATAAGTTCTGGAAAAGTGCCGCGTATAAACTTGTCTCAACCCCCCGCAAGCCTGAATTACACAACTTTTAGTCGTATAAGTGGTCATTGTTGGTAGAACAAGGTGACATAATTACATTGCATGTAATATAAGATCCCATAATAGCATTTGTGTCTCAGTTGCTACATGGCACCACCACATATATGTTACTCTAGTATGTATCACTTGGTGCGATGTCCCAAACGCTTCAATTAAAGAGTCTCATGTAGTACGTATAGCACATATTAATGCATTATAGTATCACACGGCATACCATTCGTACTAATTCAGTAATTGTACGTATCCTTTATTACGATGACACATCTTTCTACATCTCGTATACACTTGTGAATATGTTCATACATACATGGTCGAATGCCGCATCTAATCGGCCATATCTCGTATAATTTCTGGAAAACAATCTCGTATACACTTGTGAACATGTGCGTACATAAATGGCCCAATGCCGCATCTAATCGGCCATATCTCGTATAATTTCTGGAAAAGTACCGCGTATAAACTTATGAACATGTGCGTACATAAATGGCCGAATGCCGCATCTAATTGGCCATATCTCGTATAATTTGTGGAAAACAATCTCGTACACACTTATCAATATGTTGGTACATAAATGGCCGAATGCCGCATCTAATCGGCCATATCTCGTATAATTTCTGGAAAAGTGCCGCGTATAAACTTATGAACATGTGCGTACATAAATGGCTGAATGCCGCATCTAATTGGCCATATCTCGTATAATTTGTGGAAAACAATCTCGTACACACTTATCAATATGTTGGTACATAAATGGCCGAATGCCGCATCTAATCGGCCATATCTCGTATAATTTCTGGAAAAGTTCCGCGTATAAACTTATGAACATGTGCGTACATAAATGGCCGAATGCCGCATCTAATTGGCCATATCTCGTATAATTTGTGGAAAACAATCTCGTACACACTTATCAATATGTTGGTACATAAATGGCCGAATGCCGCATCTAATCGGCCATATCTCGTATAATTTCTGAAAAAATTTCGCGTATAAACTTATGAACATGTGCGTACATAAATGGCCGAATGCCGCATCTAATTGGCCATATCTCGTATAATTTGTGGAAAACAATCTCGTACACACTTATCAATATGTTGGTACATAAATGGCCGAATGCCGCATCTAATCGGCCATATCTCGTATAATTTCTGAAAAAATTTCGCGTATAAACTTATGAACATGTGCGTACATAAATGGCCGAATGCCGCATCTAATTGGCCATATCTCGTATAATTTGTGGAAGACAATCTCGTACACACTTATCAATATGTTGGTACATAAATGGCCTAATGCCGCATCTAATCGGCCATATCTCGTATAATTTCTGGAAAAGTTCCTCGTATACACTTGTGAATATGTTGGTACATAAATGGCCCAATGCCGCATCTAATCGGCCATATCTCGTATAATTTCTGGAAATTATATGAGATACACTTATCAATATGTTGGTACATGCATCTAATTTGCCATATCTTGTATAATTTCTGGAAAACAATCTCGTACACACTTATCAATATGTTCGTACATAAATGGCCGAATGCCGCATCTAATTGGTCATATCTCGTACAATTTCTGGAAAAGTTCCGCATACAAACTTATTAAAAAACAAGTCAATACAACAAACACAAGTCACCACAACAAACAGAAGTCAATACATCAAACACAAGTCTCCACAACTGAAAGAAAAACTACGAATGAATTTCAACAAACTAAGAATCAAGGGTCTCTTTGCAACCACGGCGATTGTGACCCTTTCGCTTGCACCGTGAACATGTAATTGCTCTTTTGACAACCTGAGATGGTATTCTTTTTTGTCTCCTATGTCCGGGTTGAACTCTCACTTCGGGTGGATAAACAAATTGATCATGTTCGTTTTCAACCAAAACCATCTCTCCACCTGTTGGTATGGGGTAGATAGGCAACCTGTACGCTTCTCTAAATGTTGCGATAGAATACGCTTCGTCACAGAATTCATATAACGAAAATCCTTTGTCCTCAATACAAGCACAAGCATGCCTACAAGCTATTCTGAATATCTGCCACTGCTTACAAGTACATGTTCTTGTTTCCAAATCCACGGTATAAGTTGACTTACCCTCGGTAACTTCAAACAGAAACGGGCTTGCACGCTTTAAGGTCATTTTGCGACCCTCAATATAATTCTGCCTCAGTATCTCTTCTGGTTCAGGACATAGAAGTTCAATGTTGTATGTTTCTCCAAGATCGCGCCTATCCTTCATCATGGTCATTATTTGTACGCGTATCTGATCAACCATACCTAACATAGGTAGAACCCTTGCATTAGTCACCCAGGCGTTCCAAGACTCCGCAACGTTGTTATTTATGACACCAAATCGTTCGCCTGAAAAGAGAGAGTTCGCCCAATTCTGTGGCTCCGATTGCAGGATGAAGTCTTCTGCACGAGGCATAGCTTTCACAATCTCAGCCACATATTTCTGGTAGTCATTGAACGAGGTAGTGTACGCGGCTTTTTGAAACATAGATTCCCAATGTTTTTTGTTCTTGTAAGGATAGAATCTGAGAATCTGCAAAAAAAAAAAAAAAAAGGATTACATAGGACACAATAAATACTACATAAAGTTTGAGATTTCTCGTAAACAATCTCGTATAAACTTATGAATCTGTTCGTACATAAATGGCCAAATGCCGCATCTAATTGGCCATATCTCGTATAATTTCTGGAAAAGTTCATATTTCTTAATTAAAAAACAAGTCAACACAACAAACATAAGTTCATGTTCTGAATTAAATACTTCATGTTAACAAATAAGTAAATCAAATAAGTATGATGTTTCTTACCTGCGTCCGGAAATTATCAACCAAATGTCGTAGACAATACGCATGGTGGCTGCCAGGAAAAACTATTGGGATGGCCTTCCGTAGCCCAGAATGTCTGTCCGAGAAAAATGTATACGATCTAAAACTGATTATGCCTCGTGTCTGACTCGCTAATGCTTCATGCAATTTCCTACAAAACCATTCCCAATTGGCATCGTTTTCAGCGCTTACAACCGCATATGCGAGGGTGAAAAAACCATCATTGCCGTCCTTCGATACGGCAGACAAGAGACAGCCTTTGAAGTTATTCTTGATGTGAGTTCCATCCAGAAAAATCAACTTCCGGCAACCTCTAAGAAAACCAACCAGACATGCATGAAAGCAAAGAAACAATCTAGTGAATTTTTTGCTATTATCCACCTCATAATCAGCAAAACTCCCCGGATTTGTTTGTTTTACGGCATCACAATACCATCTCACTCGATCATACGATGCACCATCATACCCATGGATATCATACATAGCTATTTCTTTACCCTTCCACACCCGTTTGTAAGGGATTTCAACACCATAATCCCTTTCTAAATCGTCTTTCATTTCTTTAGGAGAATACTTGGGACAAGTTCTAACCTTATCTTTCACAAGGTTCGCAATCCAGTTAGCATCAGCTCTAGGATGACCCTTCGACATCAGAATACCCTCTCGACACGTGTGCTGCAAGCAACATTTTCTTATTGCAAATTTTAAGTCTTTCTTGCCATAGGATGCATAGATACGCCATTTACAATTCCTATCGAGACACACCGCTATGATCTTCGAACTATCGTTTTTAACATACTTGAATGAACGATGGATGGCCACAGAGTAATTTTTCAGTTTTGTCCGAAACTCACCCGCATCGCTGAAACCTTGGCCTACCCCGGTTATGCACATACTCCACGAATCTCGGGAATTAGAAGCCATAGCCTCAGATTGGGGTGTAAGTGACGTTCTCGCATCTTCTCCTCGGTACCTAACAAGGCTGCCGAACAAAACAATGAGGCGAAATACAACGGGTCAGTTTCATCATTGTAGCAAAATACAACATGTCAGTTTCATCATTGTAGCAAAACACAAAGTACCTGAACTCAGTCGATCCCATATGCTCGGTTTCATCATCCCTATCAGTGGCCTTAATATCAACATATGTCAAATTGAACGTTTTATGTAGATCAATCATGTTATAGACATCTTCATCACTCAATAACCTAACTTCATGATCCTTAGCATGAGGCGCAGTGTAGGTCAATCTTAATTCATTCATGTTTACCTCAGGCCAACAACCACATACAATTGTCTTCAAAGTCGTCAAATTAAAGTCGACCCTAATTGAGATTACCTGCATTTTGTGATTATAACGAATACCACCAAGAAGCCGCACAGGTGTGTTACATTCACCAACTTCATGTGGGCTACCCATGTCTAATGCCGAAACAGATGCAACAATTAATTCAGCAAACTGAGCTAAAAAATGGTGAAAGGAAAGAATTAACTCAGAGGCAACAATTAATTCAGAAATTGTCTGAGATTAGCAAAGAGGGGAGTCAATAATCAGTCCTACATTTTGTCGGCGAAGGTCGTCGGAGCCAATTACAGTAAAGTGCATCGACGGGAACGGCGAGAGAGATGGCATCTTCTAAATGTGCAGAGAAATTGCGGGAGAGGGTGGTACGCTAGGCAAGATGGAGTCGTCGCCGGAAACCCACCGGGAACGTCTTCAAATCGGTGCCGACGGTAGAACACTTTCTTCCTCAGCGCTGCACCGATCCCCTTTTCATTTTTTTCCGATGGTTGATCTTGAAATATACAATAATAGTGATAAAGGTGGGTAATATTATTAATGGTTAATCACTCAATTAAGTTATTAAGGGTTAATCACTCAATTAAGGTCATTAGGGAGCAAATACAAATTCAAACTTTCATTTGGGGAGTTAGTAGGGATGAGCTAAAAATGAGGGAGTGAATGAGCATTTTAACAAACCTTGGGGAGATATCAAAGACAATCCCATTATTTTTTTATTGGATTTATTATACTTAGCCATTCTTAGAGTTTACCTCTATTAGTCATTTTATTATATTTGATTCGTTCTAAAAAATATAAATTACATAAAATTAATCTTTTGTTAAATTTATGATGATATCATAGGTTTTGACACTTATTTTTTCATTTTACTTTTACATTAAATTTAGGGTAAATTTGATCTAAAAAATATTAATATTAAGGCAAAGGTAAAATGTGAAATTTAAGTCTCAAAATTTATAACTTCACTCAAAATTTAAAGAAAAACTGATTTGATGTAATTTACAACTTTTAGAGGAGGTTAAAGTATAATAAAATAACTAATAGAGATCTAATTATATTTCTGAATATTTTATATCCCATTTAATTAGGCTTAAACAAAACTCTCCTCAAAAAACTTTTTAACAAGTAGGTTCCCAACATGACTTTTTAAAAAATATCTAATAAAGTTCACATCTTGTGATATAGTAAGTCACTATTAGATCAAAAATTATTTTCTTATGATTATATACTTAGATATATAAATGTAAATATAATAATACTTTTATAAAAACGAAATATATTAATTCCACGTAAAATAAATCTTTATAATATTAACTTATAAAAATAGCTCGACAGTGTGAGGTGAGCAAGTAAAAACGCCAAAAAATAAATTCTACTAATTATTATTTAGTACTTATTCTAATTTTAGTAAATGTTCATTATTTTCTTAAGTAAAAATCAATTAACAGATTACAGATCATAACCAAGCCATTATTTTATATATTAAAGTTTTGACATGATTGTATTTTGTAATTGCGCAGTCAAATGCATTATATTTGATATTGTATTATTGTATAATATCTTTTTTTTGCCAAGTTTTTTTCGGTTGGTCAATAAATTGTTGTCTAATATCAGTATTATACATTTATGTATATTCCCACCCGAAAAAGACATATATATATATATAGATGAAGTGGATTAAATAATATATATATATATATATTATTTAATCCACTTCATCTATATTTTAATATTTTTTTAAAAATTGTTATTGCATTTGTATGATGCCACAAAAATATATGTATTTCTACCAAATAAAAAATAAAAATATTATATATGCATATTATACATCTAAAGATTCACTTTATTTTTAAAATTTTGAGTTACATTTAACATCTCCAAATAAAAAGAAGATACTCACCCTAATATTATAAAATAGTAGCATTTTGTATCAATCGAGAAAAGTGCTAAATAACTGAAATCTATTCTCTCTATTTAATGGAGTAATTATGATGATATACAGATGTAGATATAACAACACCAGCACAATATAATATAGATATGATGAATATATTTTTTTTTCCTAAAATTTTTTATATAAAAAGTATTTGACAGAATATTCGACAGGATAAAATGATGTTTTAAAAAGCGTTTGTGGATTAAAGTGGAGTAGAAGAACCGAAAGGGTTGATCTTATGTAATTGTCCACAAAACTTATGTAATTTTTCCTTCTACTTTTATCTTCATGTATACAAGAACTGAAAGGGTTGATCTTAATAGCATAGTCCAGTTACAGTTACATCCCTTCTCTTGGAACTCGAAACGCTATAAATCATCCAAGGGACATGATCACAATAAAAGGGAGAACACAAGAGACCACCATCATTTAATCTCCAGAGAAAAACCTTTTACTATAAATGCACGCACATTGCACTCCAGAGCTGAGATCCCCATCCAATAATCCTATCCAAATAAACAGAGAAGAACTACACAAACAAACATGGGACGTGGATTAGGCAAAAGAAACGTAGACCATTTGGCACAGAGCTTGAGTCACCTCAACATCTCACCCCCACAATCACAATCACAAGACCAGCATCCTGCTCACGCCCCCATTGTCTCCTCCTACAATGACCGCATCCGCCCCCTCCTTGACGCCGTCGACAGGCTGCGCCACCTCAAGATCATGCAGGAAGGCATCCAGCTCCCCACCATCGTGGTCGTTGGCGATCAATCTTCTGGAAAATCCAGTGTTCTTGAATCCCTTGCCGGCATTAGCCTCCCGAGAGGCCAGGGGATTTGCACGAGGGTCCCTCTCATTATGAGGCTGCAGAATCATTTGAATCCCAAACCGGAAATGTTCTTGGAGTACAATGGGAAAACGGTGCCTACTGATGAGAAACATATAGCTCTTGCTATAAGTAAAGCCACTGATGAAATTGCAGGAGATGGAAAATGCATTTCCAATCTTCCCTTGACGTTGGTTGTGAAGAAGAAGGGTGTTCCTGATCTCACAATGGTCGATTTACCAGGCAAGTTGTTTTACTGTTACATTTTAGCTATCGCCTGAGGTTTGGAGTAATTACAAAATAACCCTTCAGCTAATGGATAGTATATGTAATAATTTATAAGGATAGTGGTTCAGATTCCAGTAGATTACTGATTACTAATTCTGGATTGGAATATTGTACCAGGAATCACTCGGGTTCCGGTTCATGGGCAACCTGAGGACATCTACGAACAGATATCGAAGATCATTGTCGAATTCATAACCCCGGAAGAGAGCATTATCTTGAATGTTCTATCAGCAAGTGTTGATTTCACCACTTGTGAATCGATTCGAATGTCCCAACGTGTGGACAAGTCAGGTGAAAGGACTCTTGCTGTTGTAACAAAAGCTGATAAATCCCCAGAAGGCCTGCTTGAGAAGGTCACCATGGACGATGTCAACATAGGCCTTGGTTACATCTGCGTGAGGAACCGTATTGGGGACGAATCGTATGAGGAAGCGCGTGAAAAAGAGGCCCATCTCTTTGGAACACATCCCCTGCTGTCCAAGATCAACAAATCCATTGTTGGGATTCCTGTTTTGGCTGAAAGGTTGGTGAAAATCCAGGCAACGATTATTGTGAAATGTTTGCCAGACATCGTTAGGAAGATCAACGACAAGCTTCAAGGTAATGTGGAAGAATTGAATAAGCTGCCGAGCAATCTAACATCAATTGTTGAAGCCATGACGGCATTTATGCATATTCTTGGCTCTGCTAAAGAATCATTGAGGAAGATCTTGTTGAGGGGTGAATTTGATGAATACCCTGATGAAGCAGAGATGCACTGTACTGCTAGACTGGCCGAAAAGCTCAACAAATACTCTGTGGAACTCCAATCTCAAAAAATTGTTGAAAGTGGGAGCAAAAAGTTCTTGCTTGATGAGATTAAGGTTCTGGAGGAAACTAAAGCCATTGGACTTCCCAATTTCCTCCCTAGATCCGCTTTCCTCACTCTGCTGCAGAAAAATGTGAAGGCCGTCTCTCTAATCCCCTTCGATTTCGTGGAGAAAATATGGAATTACATTGAAGACGTCGTCGTCTCAGTCCTGATGCGGCATTGCGACAACTACCCCCAGCTCCTCTCTGCAACGAGAAGGGCAGCTCAGAATCTGGTTGCTAAGAAGAAGAAGCAATCCACAGATTGGGTGATTGACATCGTTGAGATGGAGAAACTCACCGACTACACCTGCAACCCCGAGTACGTTTCTCTCTGCACCAAACTAATGCCTCACCAGGAGGAACTCATGTTGATCATGAGGGACCATTCGAAGCCTGCAAAAATGAGTATCGAAGGATTTGGGGAGATTGACGTCGCCCATCTGCGCCAGCACGGCGCTGTCGTGCAGGAAGCATTTGATCTGAAGATGAGGCTGAATGCGTATTGGACGATAGTTTTGAGGAGATTGGTCGACTGCATGGCTTTACACTTGCTTTTCAGCATTCAGAATCTGGTGAACAAGGAAATGGAGATGGAGATTGTGAATGAATTGATGGGGCCTGAGGGAAGTGGGTTGGAGAGGATGCTTGAGGAGTCCCCCGCCATTGCTGAGAAGAGGAAAAGGCTGAATAACAGTATAAAGCTGCTGAAAGAGTCGAAAGACGTAGTTGCGAACATTATGGATAGGATTGCTACAAATATTGATTGAATGTTTATGGGGTTTGATTTGATTCTGCTGGTATAATTAAGCAGCTAAATAAGGGAATATTTGATCTTTTTTAAGATGATATTGTGGGCTTGTTTGTAATTTGATCATCATTTATATCATTTAGCAAATGAAAATGAAAGGATAATCATCAGGACTTGCTAAGAAAGTTGAAAAGAATTGAACTTAACGACGAAACGGTTAAATTAATATAGATTAATCATTAATGTCATAGGAAATTAATAAAAATAATTAATTAAATACAATAAAATTTAGAGGTTGGATTACTTGGATACTAAAGTGCAAAACACCCAGAGATAACCCATATTTAAATAAATAAATGAGTGGCAACGTTATGTGTCAATCCTCAATCTATTTCGTACGTTGGATAGATATAAGGTGTATAAGTTTATAATTCACTCTTTGTCCAAAAAAACTATTTTTGTATTTATGTTTAGATTCCTTAATGATAAAATATTCCATAATTAAATATTTGTAACTCCTCATATTCCTTTTTGGAAAATGCATGTCTGGTTAATTTTTATATTATTAGTATTTTAATCAAATTACATAATTTCAATTCGCTGATAGTTGACCTTATTTTCATTTGTTAGCTCAGACTTATTTTCAATTATATAATTTGATTTTAACATGATTTTGAAATGCAAATTTATTTTAGTGTCTCGGTAATTTGCCATGGCACCACCACCACTATGACCGCCACCGCCGATCTGCCTCATATATATATAGGTCTTCGTGTGTTCAAATGCAATTTTTGTGGAACCCGAAAAGGGAGTGTGGCGAGGCGAGGAAGGGCGTAGCAGTGTAGGGGACGTGGCGAAGCGGCCGCGGCGTGAGGGGCAGAGAGGAGGGCGCGATAAATATTATAGGTTACTTCATTTTTTGTGGACACTAATTTGGCCCTCAATAAAAAGAAGAGGTTAGGAAATTGCCTAACTTTAATTTGTGTGTGTGTGTTTTGATTGATGTTTCGATTTTGATTTTGCAGAATTGTTGGTCTGCGTAGCTGGGGCGGAGGAAGGTGAAGTACGGTCAATTGAGGAGTTTTGGGGAGGAATTAAAGGGTACGCCGGTAAACATGATTCAGGAAGGCGATAAATCATATTTCCACACCAACAAAATTGGTCCAAATAGGTAATTCGGTTTGAAATCGGATCGAAATTATAAAATTTTTAAATTATATGACCAAATTGAAAACACCATAATGAAAAAGATTGAAATTCAAAAAAATGTAAGTTATATAATGATTCTTACAATTTTGCCAGATCTGCTCTTGGTACTTGACGTGGGTCAATCCGGAATCGCCACGCAAGCGACGCGTGGACCACTACCCGCATGTCACGTGGAGAGAAGGACCGGTCAAAAGTGCCACGCAATTCTCCGAGTAGGTCACCCCAACAACAAATCCTTCGTGAAGGAAAGTGCTGGTCATTCAACTAGGTCGACTCGACTAACCTCAAGAATAGTCGAAACACCATCGACTGTACCCGAGACAAGTCGGCGAACACTCGACCGTATAGTTTCTAGGTCGAATTGGGGTCGACCATCCTTGGGCCCACTCCGCCGTTCCCAGCATTTAATGAGGCCTGACAGGCCGTACGGAGCAGGTGGCGCATTTAATGCGCCTGCAGATTACACTGTGCAGGTAATCATTACCCCAATAGGTATAAATACTCCCTCCATAAATGCCATTTATACACACAACTACCGCATTTAAAGCGCACAAGTCACTCGATAAGCTCTCAGCCACTCGATACTGACTTGAGCGTCGGAGTGCCGACAAAGGGAACAACCCACCCAGTCCTTTGTCGGTCCGTAGCTTACGTTTGTTGCTTCTCCCAGGTCAACTCCATCTCGAGCTCTACCACGTCAACAAATTCTAAGTGGTCAAGGTCAACTATTTCGAGAAACGTCACTAATCCAAAATTCGACTCGATCATTTTGGCGCCGTCTGTGGGAAACGAGCAAGAAGTCGAAGGGTAATGGAGCTGCGCAGTCATCGCACTCTGGGAGGCGACGACCGTGATCCAGAGATCCAAAACAGGGCGGACGGGCCGAGCCAGGCCCAGGGTCGACCTACAACCGAGACTAGAGCCGCCTCTGTTCCCATGGTCTATGCGACCCCCGATTTATACGCTTACCTAGAAAAATGTCAAGCCGAGGCAGTAGCAGCAACCGCTGAGGGCAGGGCCCCTGTATTCCCGGAGAAACCTCGGGCCAGCCCGGCCGTCCCACCGCCGGGATAGTATTCGTACTACTGTGGGCCTCCCGCGCATTACGGGTATCCACCCCCTCCCCCGTGGGGATATCAACCCGGTCCAGTGGTTTACCATCAGGATCCCTACGGCGTGCCCCCACCGCCTGGTCAAAACCAGTGGCAAGGGGCAGGTCAGAGGCCACAACAAACCGAAGTGTTGCCTCCCGATCAAGAGGCCCAGTCGGCTCATCGCCGAGGTAAGCGCCCGATCGATCCAGAGCCTCAAGGGGCGAGGTCCAAATCCAAGAGAAAGGAAGGAGAGCAGAGGACCGCCCGAGGATCGAGGGGTGCTAGGGGATCGAGGAGCCCCTCTCACCATGAGGAAGAGCAGCGACCAAAAAATTCCAGGGTATTCGATCGCCTGGGGGCTAGGGCCTCTCCTGAAGCCCCCAGATTGTCGAACCGAGGACTCCCCGTGGGGCAGAAGGATTTGAGACACCGCTTGCCTCGGAGAGGAGATTCTCCCCAACGGTCCCGACAAGATAGGACTCCTTCCCAGGTCGATGACGACGAGGAGATATCCTACAGCAATCGTTCACCCCCATTCAAAAGAAAGCCGACTCATCAATACCGGAGCTCCCTCGAAGTACGATCCCCCTTTTGCGAAGGAATTTTGGCAGCCATGGCTGTGGATAAAATGCCCACCAACCTCCCGACATATAACGGCGTGTCCGACCCCGAGCGACACGTAGATCGGTTTGAAATCGAAATAAGTATGTTCGGCCATTCGCCGGATATCAGGGCCAAGATCTTTGCCACCACTCTCGTCGAGTCAGCCCAGGACTGGTTCTCAAGGCTAGCTCCGAGAAGTATTCGCTCCTACGATGAGTTGGTTGAGCGCTTCATCGCCCACTTCTCTTCCGTGAAGGGCGACAAGCTGCCGGCCACTTATCTTTACAACATCGTGCAGAGGGAAGACGAGACACTGAGAGATTCTTCACTCGATTCTCTCGTGCGGCAGTACAAGTTCAGTCCCCGAGCATGGATATGGTGATACCAACGATCCACGCCGCTTTGAGGGATAGAGAGTGCGCCCGGCACATTGTCCGGAAGAACCCAGCATCAATATCCAAATTGCTTGATATCGCCTCCTCCTGGATGAGGGTGGAAGAGGTCGAGATGGCCCAAAAGGGGGCCTCGGGTCGGAAGTTGGAAGCCGCCCGGCCGCCCAAAAATGAACCCAGGAAAGACATAAAAAGCCGAGTCGACCATCACCCCGGAAGCAGCTCTAAAAAGCATTACACGCCCCTGAACCGGTCGATTGAAGAAATTTATAACGTCTCCAACAAAAAGCTGTTCAAAAATCCCAAAGCCATAAAGGAACCTCAGAAGACCAGGGATTCGGGGAAGTTCTGCCACTTCCACCGACAGTCAGGACACAACACTTCGGAGTGCTTCGCTCTACGGGATGAAATCGAGAGGCTAATCCGAGGAGGAGAGCTCCAAGAATTCGTTAAAAAGCTGGATGAGTTGGCCCTGAGAGCCGACGACCGAAGTCCTCCTCGACGTAGAGAGGCTAAGCCACCGACCGAGAGGGATGATCATAACCTCCCCTGCCTCGGTCGAATCGATATGATTGCGGGAGGGCCAGCCGGGGGCGACACGAAAGAGGACCAGGAGAGAAGCCCAAAGAAGCTACTACGGGCCTTATGAGGTGATGGAGATCGAACCGAGTCAGAGCTGGGTAGATCAGGGTATTAGCTTTAGCAATAAGGACCTAGTCGGCATGCCACCACGGGAAGACGAAAGGCCTAGTTGTCCGATGGTGGTCACGCTTGACATGGCCAACTACGCTGTATCCAAAACCTTTGTTGATAATGGAAGCTCTGTAAACATTATTTATCTCTCGACTTTAAATCGTATGAATCTAGCTAAAAGTTTGAATCTGGAATCTCTCAAAACTCCTTTAACAGGATTTGGAGGGTCCGAAGTATACCCTAAGGGTCGAGTCCGATTGATTACCTCCATGGGAACACTCCCTAAGAGGTAGACACTCGAACTGGAATATTTGGTCGTCGATCAGCCGTCGGCTTATAACATCATTTTGGGGAGGCCTGGTTTAATCGACTTTAGGGCAGTTATTTCAACCTACCATCAATTGATTAAACTCCCAACCCCTAATGGAATAAGGGGAATTGAGATGCGATGTGCCCATGGCCTGGGCTTGTTACTCTATTTCCATGGAGAAGGTGAAACTGCCCGATCGCCGGGTCGTCCCCGTTCTAGGCCTTCCCGACGGAGACGAGGATGAGATCGAGGATCTTGAAACAATGAGCGATGAGCCTATCCGCAAGTCGAAGAAAGCTAAGAAGAAGCAGAAAGTCTTAGATAATCGACTCGAGGCATCGACCCAAACGGAGGAGGTCGAGCTTCTCCCAGGGCAGAGAGAGAAGATCACCCATGTCGGGCTCCCCGAACCGGGAAAGGAACACGAACAAATACTCCTAATCCAATTCCTTCAGGAGAACGCGGATGTCTTTGCATGGAGTGCCAACGATTTGGTGGGTGTCGACCCTTCTGTGATTATGCACCACCTTAACGTCGACCCATCCTACAAGCCGATTAAACAGCGGCTACGAACCCAGAGCGCCAAAAGAAACGAGATAATTGAGGAGGAGGTAAACAAATTACTGGACGCCGGATACATCACGCCTGCCACGTATGTCGACTGGCTATGCAATGTGGTTCTGGTGGCCAAGTCAGGGGGAAAGTGGCGCATGTGCAATGACTTTACGGATCTAAACAAGGCCTGCCCTAAGGACCCCTATCCTCTCCCGAATATCGACCAACTAGTCGACTTGACTGCGGGGTGCGAGCTAATGAGTATGATGGATGCCTTTCAAGGCTACTATCAAATCTTTATGGCACCCGAGGATGAGGATAAGACCGCCTTTATAGTCGTGATGGGAGTCTATTGCTTCCGCGTTATGCCCTTCGGACTTAAAAATGCGGGAGCTACTTACCAGAGGCTGGTCAACCGTATTTTCGAGGACGAGATCGGTAAAACCATGGAAGTATACGTCGACGATATGATTGTAAGGTCGGCTCGGTCGAGCGACCACCTCGAAGACCTAACACGGGCGTTCAAACTGCTTAGGCAGTACAACCTGAAGCTCAACCCGAATAAGTGCACCTTCGGGGTATCTGGAGGGAAATTCCTCGGGTATATGGTTAGTCAACGAGGGATCGAGGCAAACCCCGAGAAGAGCAGTGCAGTTCGTAACCTTTCCAGCCCGAAAACGATTCGAGAGGTACAATGCTTGGTTGGTCGAATTATTTCCCTTAACAGGTTCATTTCCAAGTCGGCCGAGAAGAACCTACCATTCTTCAAAATCCTGAGGAACGTTAAAGAATTCAAATGGACGGAGGAATGTGAGCAAGCATTTGAGGCATTGAAAAGATACCTCGAGTCGCCCCCACTCCTAGCAAAGCCGAAACAAGGTGAAGTTTTGTACCTCTATATGGCCGTGTCGGCTGAAGTGATCAGCTCGGTCCTGGTCGCCGTAAGGGAGAGAAAGCACATGCTGATCTACTATGTTAGCAAAATCCTGCATGGAGCCGAGACACGATATTTAGAAATCGAAAAATTCACCCTCGCTCTCGTACACACGGCCCGAAAGCTAAAGCCGTATTTTCAAGCCCACCGGATCGTCGTGCTCACAAATCAGCCCCTCAAGCAGGTGTTGTCCAAACCGGACAGTTCGGGTCGGCTGGTTAAGTGGTCTGTCGAATTGGGCCAGTATAACTTATCCTACCAACCGAGGGTAGCATACCAAGCCCAAGTCTTGGCCGACTTTTTGATCGAGAAGCAGCCCTTGACCTCACCCGGGGGAAGTGAGAGTCGTTGGACACTGACCGTCGATGGTTCCTCGACCTCATCTGGCGGAGGTGCGGGAGTGTCCTTGAGAAGTACCGACGGAGATGAGCTCGACTTCGCCATCTGTCTAGACTTCCCCGCTACGAACAACGAGGCCGAGTATGAGGCGCTTCTAGCAGGCATGAGAATCGCAAGGGAGCAGGGCATCGATTACCTGGCGGCTCTAACCGACTCACAGCTGGTTGCGAGCCAATATGCTGGTTCTTATGAAGCGAGGGAGGAATCGATGGCCAAATACTTGGAGAAAGTCAAGGAATGGGCCGCGAAATTCAAAAACTTCAGGCTCGAGCAGGTACCCAGAGAAGAAAACGAAAGAGCCGATGTCCTCTCCAAAGTGGCCAATGGTGTCAGGGGAAAAAGGGACAGGTCGATCACTTTCCTCACTAACACAGCTCGAGCAATCGAGGAAAAAGGAAAACCGGTGCTTAGCCTCGACCCCGTCGAGCCGTGCTGGTTAGACGACTTGGTCCTACATCTAAGAGACCGTTTCTTGCCCGAAAACAAAACGGAGAGGCACCGATTGGTAGCCCGGGCGGCAAGCTACTCACTCAGCCCGGAGGGCATGCTATTCAAGAGATCTGTCAGGGAGCCGGCCAAGAGGTGTCTACGACCCTCCCAAGCCAAGGAGGTTCTCGAGGAGGTGCATGCGGGATCCTGCGGAAACCACGCGGGAGGTCGAGTACTCGCTAAGAAAGTATCTCGAGCCGGCTACTACTGGCCAACCCTCCTGCGGGATTCGATCAATCTAGTGAAGAAATGTCCCAGCTGCCAAAAACATTCGAACATCGCCCACCAGCATCCAAGGGAAATGACCCCGGTCGAGATAGCGTGGCCTTTTGATCAATGGGGAATCGACATTGTCGGGCCTTTCCCCCTCGCCCCGAGACAATAACAATTCGTCATTGTCTGTGTAGAATATTTTTCGAAGTGGGTCGAAGCAGCGCCAGTTCCCAAGATCACCCACACAGTGATGACTCGATTTCTGTGGAAAAACATCATATGCCGATTTGGAGTGCCGAGGACCTTGATCTGCGACAACGGCCCCCAATTCCGAAGCAAAATGTTTAGGGGTTACTGCTCCAAGTACGGCATCAGCTTGCGTTTTACCTCGGTCGGCCACCCTCAAGCCAACGGCCAGACCAAAGTCACTAATCGGACGATCGTGCAGAACCTGAAGACCCGCCTCGACGGGAGCAAAGGAGCTTGGGCCGAGGAGCTCGATGGCGTCTTATGGGCCTATCGAACCACTCCTCGGACCGCCACGGGAGAGACCCCGTTTTCAATGGTCTATGGTTCCGAGGCGGTGATCCCCACCGAGTTGATACACCAAACCGATAGGGTGTCCCATTACCAACTCGATCGCAATCAAGAGAATCGCCAGCTCGACTTGGACATGATTGAAGAGAAGAGAGATCAAGCTTTCCGACGAATGCAGCAGTATCGAGCGACGATGACCAGAAGCTACAACAAAAAGGTCCTCCATCGAGTTTTCCGAGTTGGCGATCTCATCCTAAAACGAGTCGACGTTGTCAAACACGTCGGGAAACTCGATGCCAACTGGGAGGGTCCTTTTCGAATCTCCAAAGTTGGGAAGAACCACGCCTACCACCTCGAAGAATTGAGTGGCGACCCGGTGCCTCGATCCTGGAACGCCCACAACCTTAGAATGTTTTACGTTTGAAAAAGATGTAAACTCCAATGTGTCAATCAATAAAATCGAAACGATTCTTTCGACTGTTATACTCTAGATGGGTTAAATAGTCTGTGCCTTCTAGTCGAACGGAAGGTTAGTGAAAATTATTATTATAAGCTGTTATACCCTCGACGGGTTAAACAACCCGGTTATCTCCTAGAATCGGCTTGAATGTTCGATATTATGCTATTAACGGCTTGAACAGTCGATATCATCGATCTAAGAGACTTTAAGTTTAATTTGAACATGCATACTCGGAAATGCTAATTCGAAGATAACCATAAACAAATTCCATTAAAATTCAGAAACGACTACATTTGGATTTTTCGATGGGAACACTAATCGACCGAGCAGGGTCGACCTGGTACTTGCAGAAATGAAATTGAAATAAAAAATAGGGAACTACAGAGGCAAAAGTAATGCGGGAAAGCAGGGGGTCTAGTCGATCTCTTTATCGGAAGGAGTGTTCGTGGTTTTCTCGAAGAAGAGCTCCGGGAATACCCTGGCGTGATTCAGGACCATGGGATCGGCCCCCTAAGGCATCTGGCTCACATCCTCCTCTCGGCCGCCGACCAGGGACTTGGCCAAAGGAATAGCAAATCCAAACTCATGCTTCGACCAATCCTCCTCAGGATCTTCATCGGCTTGCGGAGGCGGGGGGCGAGGGTCAGGGCACACGAGGCCGATTTTGTTGGTGTTATAGTCGACCGGCAGGTATCCCTCGGCGCGACATTGGGCCAAACATAAGTCGAACCCCTCATTCAAATCTGTTAGCCCGAAGGTAGCGGTCGACCTCTTGTAGGCTGTCGATTTCATGAATCGATAAGCCCCAAATCGCTTCGACTTGGCCACAATATCGTCATATTTGGCCTGACACCTCTCGATAGCCCTTCGGGCACCCTTCACTTCCCCGGCCGCTTCCCCATCTTTGAAGGAGGAAAGTACCTTCGAGGCTTCGGCGTCGAGTTTTCTGTGGGCCTCGAGCAGTTCCTGCTTCTTGCCCTCCAATTGCTTTTTGGTTTCGTCAAGGGCCATCTCTGCTTTCTCTTTCGCCAGCCCCGCCGCCTTTGCGCTCGAGCTGAGACCCGCCTTCTCAGTCTCCAGATCCGTCACCCTCCTCTTCAGGCTTTCGACCTCCGAGTCGATCCCTGCCTTGGCCTCTGAACGCGCCCTCCCCTCTTTATAGATTTGGGCCCTCCGACTCATGTGGTACGCATCCTGAGCAAGCTGTAACACAGAAACAAATGAGGTCATTGACTGAACCCTAATCGAGGTAAAAGAGGAAAAGAGTTCAGGTCGTTACCCCGATGACCTTCACGGCCGCCGACATTTCCAGCTCGACCTCCGACATCTTCCACCTCGTTTCATGGTCGATTGGAAGTTGGCAGCAATGGTACACCGCCCCCGCAACACGATTGTCCCGGGGAACCGTCCCAATCCTCCGAGGCTTACCATCATCCCCAATTAATTTGTAACCCCCGGGAAGGTGCGGCTCGGAGATTTTGAGCATCCTGAAGAAGTCAGAAATATCGTCCTTCGGAGAATGGGGCCGGTGCTTTCTTGGTCCCAGAAGGAGTCGAGGGGAGGGAGCCGGTGGAAATCGTGACCCTCGACTGGCTGCCCCCTACTTGGTCGGTATCTTTTGTCTGTTTGGGGGCGGCCACGCCCTTTGGGTCCCTCTCTTTCTTCGAGCGTTTCGTCTCGGGCTCAGAGATGGGGGCTTTCTCCTTCCTCTTTAAGGTCTGGGGGGCAGGCAATTGACTCAACTCGATCCCTGTTCGATCCAACGGCCTCGAGAGGGTGGCGTCCATTGTTTTGTGGGGCTGTGCCACCTCGGTGGCCTTTGCTATGGCGTGCTGGGCCGCAAGCTCCTCCATGTCGGCCCTCATCTTTGCCAATCGACTCATTATCACTTTATCTGCAAAAGAGGATAAACTCGGGATTAGAATCGACTTGAGGGTTACAAAATTCAGAAGAAAACAACAATCAATTAAGTAAGTCGACTCGGACGCCTGCTTTACCAGGGTCGAATGTCCGACTGGCAATCCCGGGGGCTAGGCCAAAGTTCACTAGGACCTTGTCCTCGATCAACCTCTTGTAGTCGAATTGGCCGAGTGATAGCATGTCTCGAATAAAGGTGTTCGACCATCGTGTTGCGGCAATCGGTAAAGTCGGGCTCGGCCTCCAACACCACATTCTGTTCCAAAGGTGTGGCCACCCCAACTCACTCTCGACATACACGAATTGTTGCTTCCAAGTATGCCCGTTTGAAGAGGTCGGCGATGTCGTGAGCTTGCGTTTCTGTTTAAAGGACAACTGCACGAACCCATAGCCCGACCCGGATTTCTCCTTGGTCACACTCACATTGAAGAGGTCTTTGGCCACCCCAAGTATCGGGATCCCAAAATACTTCATCAAGACTCGGACCCCGTTGAGCATCGCATAACCATTCGGCATCAATTGAACCGGGCTGATGTTCAAGTGGTTCAAGATATCGAGGTTATCGTCGTCTATTGGGACTCGAAACCCTGCTTGAACCATTTTCCAGGTTACGGCTATGCAGTTGGTCGGGGGGTCAGTCATGGATTCCCCTCGGCGAGGTCGAACTATATTGTACCCACCTAACTCTATGTCCCCCCCCCAAACAGTATCCTCCTAAAGTCTTCAAACATCTTGGCCGATACCTTGCTATCAACCAGTCTAGGGTCCTTGTCCAGAATCCGGTCGGGGGATTTCCTACCATAGGGAATATGTATATCATCTTCGTCCTGGCTCGCCGAAGTCGATGGCCCCCGTCTCCCGCTCAACTCGAATACTCGGGCCCCAGAGTCATCCCCACAGGGGGTATTGCTGTCAAGGGCTCTGCTGAGGTTACGGGACCTAAAGGTGAGGCCGACTGCCTATCATCTAAGCCCCCCGATTCCTCCGACTCGCCTACTTCACCCGAGGCCTGGGACCTAACCGATTCCTCCTTACTCGAGGACGAGGAGAGCGAATTTATTTCGTCCCCAGGGCCGGGAATTTTATCCGATAAGTCTGAACTAGTCGAGGTAGAAGAAGACATCCCACTGCTCAATAATTCTTCGACAGGTTTCCCTTGAGTTCCACCTTCTCCTTGAAACAAGAATCAAGGTTTTGGTGTCAGGGGTCGAGTCGAACGTTTTTCGAGATGGGGATCTTCTCACTCGATTACGGACTCTCGAACGAATAGAAAATAAAGAAATTGAAGCAATAAGAGGGAAGAAAGCTAGGTCGAGAGAGCTTACCGGAAAATTCGCTTTTGACTTGATTGACTCGAAGGCTCCGGTTGCTAGGCTCGAAAAGCTTTGAAGAACTCGAAATGGTCTGGAAATTTCTGAAAAGTGAAGGGAAGAAATGAAGGCCTCAAGGGGCTATTTATAGGGGTTACTTGGGCGGAAAAATCGAAGGCGAACCGTCGCCATCATTGCGCCTGGGGGCCCACTTCTCGAAAACCGAAAGGATGCTGCCACGTCACCTTGGCACCGCCTTTCCGGGGGCTAATGACGTGGGTCAATCCGGAATCGCCACGCAAGCGACACGTGGACCACTACCCGCATGCCACGTGGAGAGAAGGACCGGTCAAAAGTGCCACGCAATTCTCCGAGTAGGTCACCCCAACAACAAATCCTTCGTGAAGGAAAGTGCTGGCCATTCAACTAGGTCGACTCGACTAACCTCAAGGATAGTCGAAACACCATCGACTGTACCCGAGACAAGTCGGCGAACACTCGACCGTATAGTTTCTAGGTCGAATTGGGGTCGACCATCCTTGGGCCCACTCCGCCGTTCCCAGCATTTAATGAGGCCTGACAGGCCGTACGGAGCAGGTGGCGCATTTAATGCGCCTGCAGATTACACTGTGCAGGTAATCATTACCCCAATAGGTATAAATACCCCCTCCATAAATGTCATTTACACACACAACTACCGCATTTAAAGCGCACAAGTCACTCGATAAGCTCTCAGCCACTCGATACTGACTTGAGCGTCGGAGTGCCGAAAAAGGGAACAACCCACCCAGTCCTTTGTCGGTCCGTAGCTTACGTTTGTTGCTTCTCCCAGGTCAACTCCATCTCGAGCTCTACCACGTCAACAAATTCTAAGTGGTCAAGGTTAACTATTTCGAGAAACGTCACTAATCCGAAATTCGACTCGATCAGTACTATATCTTATACTTTATATTTTAGATATGCAACACATATATGATTGACTGATTTTGTTAATAGGTGGAATTAACTTGTTAAGATAGGACGATAACGCTAATAAAATTCTATTAACAAAAATAATTGTATATTCCAAGAAATTAGAAAAAATAAATAAATTGAATATATTTAAAAAATCAAAAAGAGTTAACAGGGTGTTCTTATTCTGAATCACTAAGGGAGTCTTTACTTGTGTAGAAAAGGGCACTTTGGCTAAATAAACCCCTGATTTCCACCTTTTACTTTGTAAGTTTGGTTATCCATCTATTTCCCAGAGCCCCGAGATTTTGGTAGAAAAGGGTGGTGAATATTACCAGCAAAAAAGGGTGTTATTATTTTGTCTTGTACGGATGGTTAGGTCGGAATGACCAGTCTACCCCTCAACTTTTTGAGCAAATTTGAAGAAGCTCGAAAATGGTGGACAAAAAGTTGGGATTTTGAGGAGACGGAGCTTAGGCTGGGGTTGCCTGGGGGAGGAGACAAAATCAGCACCAATAATGCTAATTATGGGAAACGAGGGTTTGATCAGACGGTGGATTTGAAGCTCAATCTCTCGTCGGAGGATCGGAAGGATGTGGATCAGAACGATTCCAAGGAGAAAAACTGGAAAAATAACGCTGCGGTGGATAGTCCTGCTAAACCTCCCGCTAAGTGGGTTTTGTATAATCCTGTGTGCTTTGTTTGTGCTTTATTTTCTGCATAATTTTGTTTGTGGAAAGTGGAAGTTTGGTCTCAATTGGAGGTAATTTGATGCAGAGCACAGGTTGTGGGTTGGCCGCCGGTCCGGTCTTTCAGGAAAAATGTGATGGCGGTTCAGAAGAGGAGCGGCACGGAGGAGACGACTGAGAAGGGTGGCGCCGCCGCTTTTGTGAAGGTGAGCATGGCCGCTCCTTACCTCCGGAAGGTTGACTTGAAGATGTACAGGTCTTACTAAGATCTCTATGATGCCCTGGGAAAGATGTTCAATTCCTTCAACTGCCTAAAATTCTCAACTTTTTTTTTTTCCTTGAGAATAATAAATTACATCTTGCTTGATAATAATTTTGTATAATTGTACAGCTTATTTATTTGAAATAATTCTTGAATGAAGGTAAATGTAACTCGGACGGGATGATGGACTTCATGAATGAGAGCAAGCTGATGGACCTTTTGAAATGGTTCTGATTATGTGCCAACTTGTGAAGACAAAGGTGGAGATTGGATGCGTGTTGGTGATGTTCCATGGGAGTAAGTCAACTTATTCATCAACATAAACCTCATCAAATTGATCTCATTGTTTCGACGATTATGAATTAAACTTGTTATTGTTTGTTTGAGTCAGGATGTTGGTTGGATCGTGCAAGCGCCTGCGTTATTTTCAGCTTCTGACATTTATACATCCCAATTAAAAGAGAAAGAAGGAAAAATACATCCCAAACCAATTAACATTTATCTTCAGCTTCTAACTTCTATATTATTTTATCAATATTTGTTGTCCAATTTATCTATGTATATATATGTTCAGGAGCTGCCTTGCAAACCTAAGTGGCCTTCGTGCAAATGCAAATGTAAGAAAGTTGAAGAAGAGTGCTATAAATGCTGCTACAAAACATGCAAACCAAAGATCATTTGCGAGCCAAAGGTTGTCAAGTGTTGCGAGGAGATTCACTTGCAACACAGTGCAGGAGTAACTCAAGCCATGCAGTTAATTTAGTTGTGAGTGGGTTAAAATGAAGAGGATTTCATCCTCCTTCGTTGTCATATATATATGTTGTGTAATAAATATAAAGAGGGTTTGCGTCTATCTAGTTATCCACCTTCGGTGTCTCGTTATGTTAGAAAGAAGGTTGGTTTTATCCTCCTTTCATTGTCGTTTTGTATTGGGTTTGTCTTCCTTTCATGAACACAAAAGTGGAGATTGGTGCTTTTTGGTCAGTCCACAACTGACCTTCAATATTTGTCTTATTCAAAAAAAAATTTACCTTATCACAACCAAGAAGCTCTCAGATTTGAGCCGATGTAGAACTCTCTTATGTTGATGGTGAGTCTGCTATGAGAGCTTGGAGTAAATTAATGGAAAGAAACTAATTTCAAACGGTTGGGCACAATTTTTAATATTGGGGTAATATTGTCATTTACATATTAACCAACTGGTTATTAACCATGAAAGTAAAGAGTATTAATTTTTATGATTATCTTGGATAACTCATAACCAATAAAAGTAAAAAGTTCACTAGACTAAATAGCCCAATATTTTCAAAAAATAAACCATTATCAATGGATAGTAAACAAGAAAAGTAAAGGCTCCCTAAGTCTTTGCTATGTTAGTGCCTATAGGACTTGGTCAATAAGCCTACTTACTTCTGCAATTTTTTCACGGATTAGTTAGAGGAGTTTTAGGATATCTGCATTTTACTTATTTTTGTTTTATATTATGCATCTTCCTTTGGAGGATAAGAATTCTTTTACTCTTCACTTCAGTTCATTGCTTCATTCTTTGCAAAATTTATCACTCATATTTTTACATCCTCGACAGGCTGCGCCACCTCAAGATGAAAGACATCCACCTTCCGACCTTCGTGGTCGTCGGCGAACGATCTACCGGCAAAACCAATGTTCTCGAATCCCTCGCCGGCATCAGACTCCCGACCGGCCGTGGCATTACCACGAGAGTCCCTCTCATTATGAGACTGCAAAACCACCCAATTCCAGAGCCAGTAATGTTCCTGGATTTCAATGGAAAAACCGTGTCCACAGACGACGAACACACCGTAGAAGCCATTAGCAATGCCACCAAGGAAATTGTCGGCAAGGGGAAAGAGGTTTCCAACAATCCCATAACGCTTGTTGTGAAGAAGAATGGCGTCCCAAATCTGACTATGGTGGATTTGCCTGGAATCCCTTATTTCCCCGCCCAAGGCGAGCCTGAAGATATCTGCGAGCAGATTTCGAAAATCGTAACGGAATTCATCACCCCTCAAGAGAATATAATCTTGCATGTTTTATCGGCAGGTGTTCCTTTCTTCTCTCTTGAGTGCATCAACAACGTTGATAAATCTAGGCAGAGGACTCTTGCTGTTGTAACACATGTTGATGAATCCCCTGCAGGCCTGATTGAAAAGATTGCCACCCATGCCTGCTACATCGGGCGGCTTGGCTACGTATGTGTGAGGAACCGAATTGGTGACGAATCGTTCGAGGAAGCTCGGGCTGAAGAGACCAATCTCTTCAAAGCACATCCTGTGCTGTCGAAGATCAACAAATCCATGGCTGGGATCCCTGTTTTGGCTGAGAGGCTGGTGAAAATCCAGTCCACAATTATTTTGAAACCTTTGCCGGACATTGTTAGCAAGACCAACAACAAGCTTTCGACCAGCGTTGAGGAATTGAATTTGTTGCCGAAGCATTTTATCCCGATTGCTGAAGTCATGCACATTCTTGGCTCTGTGAAAGAATCTTTGAGGAAAATTGTTTTGTTACGGGAGTTTGATGAATATCCAGATGCAGCAAAGATGCATTGTACTCTAGACTGTCGGAAATGCTCAACCAATACTCTTCAAAACTGCAATCTCAAAAAATGCTTCAAAAAGATAAATTCTTAGCGGATGAGATTGAGGTTTTGGAGGAAAGTAAATCAATTGGGCTGCAAAAAAATTTCCCCGGAGAAGCTTTCCTTATGTTGCTGCAGGTACGCAGGGTGAAGGCCATATCCGAGATTCCCCTTGATTTTGTCGAGGAAATATGGGATTATATGGCAGAGGTAGTGGACAATATTTTCTTCAAGCATTGTGGAAACTACCCACAACTTTGTCGAGCAGCCAAGAGTCTAATTGCTAAGAAAAAGAAGCAATCGGTTGATTGGGTGAATGATATGCTGGAGATGGAAAAATTTACTAATTATACGTGCAATCCCGGATATACAGCCTCATGGAACAGGCTCATGGGTTTTCAGAGTTATTTCATGGAACAGCTTAAAGGTGATCATTGTTTTGCAAGCATTGATGGATTTGGATACATTTGTATCCGTCATCTCAGGAATTTCAAAGGCATCGCGCAAGAAGCATATAATGTGAAGATGATGATGACGGCTTATTGGGACCTCGTTCTCAGGAGAATAGTGGATAACATGGCATTGCACGTGCGTTCCAGCATTCGGCAGCTAGTTAATGAAGAATTGGAGAGAGAGATTATCAGTGAAACCACGACGGGGACTGAGGGAAATGAATTAGAGTCTAGAGATGACGGTGGAGGAATCACCCTCCAATATTTCTGAGAAACGGAAATGCCTCGACAAAAGCATCAAGCTTCTCAAGGATGTTGCCAACATCATGGATAAAGTTGTTATTGATTTTGATTAATAATTTTAGTGTCTATGTTTTGATTTAAGGTTGTTACTCATGATTTTGATAAAATGTTAGTGTTCATACTGAATAAGATTTCCGGTGTTCAATGAATGGATTGCAGTCTCATATTTCTAAATTTGTTGTGTGCATAAATACATATTGATGTTATGATGTTGGTTCGGGGACGAAGCTGGGAATAAATTGATAAATTGAGAGATAGCTTCCAATTATGAAAATTATGGTTATATTAGTTATGGAAGTAATCATTGCAATAACTAATTTAAACTCAAAAATCTAATTGAAAATTTAACATGAAAAATTACATATAACACTCATTTTAATTTACTAAATTACAATGAACCCCCAATAACATGATCGATCATAAAAATTTGACCGAAATTAACAGGGTTAATTTTGGACTTTCATAAATATTTTTGTTGATATTATCAAAATTTTAGCAATTTTTGGGGTTAAATGTGATAAATAAACTTTAGAGAAGTAGTGTCTGTAATTATATCTAAAAGTAGGATATCAACTGTAATTAACTTATACTAATTTCCTCATCTTTGATGGGAAATGAAAAATGAGTGCAGAAAATTTGACTGATCGCGATTGGTTTATCAAATTTAGATTTATTACTTTGTTAAGAATATGATAAAAAATATTTTTATTTTATATATATTTTAAATTTTTTATTTTAAGCAATAATATATTTCCATATATAAATATATTAATTGTTGCTATTTTATATCGAATATGCTATATATATATGACATTTACTTTAGGACGAATTACATATGAGTACTATCAGGTTTTGCCTAATTACAACGTAGTTCCTATTTTTTTTATTATTATCATATAGTGTCTGAGGTATTGTTTCTGTCTGAGGTCCCTAAACGTCGTTAGGATTCCATCTAAGGTCCCTAAACGACCTAATTTAAATTTAGTTATAAATTACAAATGCATCTCTCTTTGTTTTATTATGTTACAAAATGGTCCCTATATTAAGTTGAAATTACATACTGGTCGTAGAGAACCCTAACGGCGTTTAGGGACCTCATTTTGAAATCATACCTCAGGGACTATATGGTAATAATTGAAAGAATAGGGAATGCGTTGTCAATAGGCCAAACCTCAGGGTATTCAGATGTAATTTGCCCTTTAATATATATATATATATATATATATATATATATATATTGTGTGTGTGTGTGTGTAAATCAGAAACTTACTTATTTGCTCTCAAACCCGCGTACACGGATATATACAGGTTTACTTACTCACTCTCAAGCGCGCGCGCACACACACACATATATATATATATATAATGAGTTATATACACCATACCCTGTGTTTAGGTGAAATAGGCAAAAATAACACTATGTTATAAAAATTAACACAAAAAACTCTGTGTTTTCAAAATATTTGCATTGCGAACCTTGAAAAATTATGGTATTAGACAGTGCTAAAAGCGCGACTAAAACACTAATTTTCTCTATTTATTGGACGTGAAATGACTTATTTACCTTTTATATTCTGATATACATCATCTCATCTCTCTCTCTATATACTCCTTTTTATATTTGTTCGTAGGGTTCTTCATGCAATTTTTATTTTGAACAGGGTCTCTGTGCATATAAGAAAGTATTCAACATATACTTATTTATAGAGTTATTCATGTAATTTTATTTTGTACAGAGTTTCGGTGCATAGAAAAAAGTATTGAACAATATATAGAGATGTGAGATGGTGTATATCAAAATATAAAAGGGTAAATTAGTGTTTTTGCGTCCAATAAATAGAGAAAATTAGTGTTCTAGTCGTACTTTTAGCGTATACGCCGACACAAGAATTTTTCAAGGTTCACCATTCAAATATTTTGAAAATACAGGGTTTCTTGTTTTAATTTTTGTAACACAGGATTTTTTTTACCCATTTCACCTAACACAAGGGTGAAATATATAAATAACCCTACATATAATCATATATATATATATATATTATACAATGTATTAATATTTGATATATTATTTGATATTTAAAAATAAATTTAATATAAATGTTAATATTCGTTCTGATAAAATATTTTTATACTTGAATTTATAAAACTTTATAAATAAAATAATATATTAAACAAATACTTTAAATATAATATGTAGTATATTTTAAATTTTCAAAGTAATTATTAATATTTAATTTTTATTTATGAAAATAATAAAATATAATATGTAACAAATATGTGACAAAAAAAATAAATAAAATTTGAACATGACTAATATTATGGGGATCAAAGGAACAACTAATATCATATTTGTAGAAATGGATATTATCGTGAGAATAAATAGGTTTAATCATGTTTTATATCAAATGTTTGGGAATAGACAAAATAATACTCATTTTATTCTCGTTTCATTCGTACCAATTATTCCATAAGGGTTAAAAATGAAATCAAATAATTGTTGTAGGTGCAATGGAGTCAAATATTGGTAGACTTGTATCTTAGCCCTAAAGAAAAAGCAGCACCCTGGAAAAATGGGTAACGTTAATGCTGCAAATGAATACGGAGACCTTTGGTGTTAAGGAAACAAGGACAAAGCTGGACAAAAGCAATTATATCATTATATGTGAAAGGTCTGAAGAAAAGCAGTATTGATGCTTCCAATGTTGCTTATGATTGGATGTTTTCAAACTTTTCCCTGTTCCTCGTCAAAAGTATAAATAAAATATCAGGTTGGATAAATTTTTAATTAAATGTTATATTTTTACTTAATTTTTTATTTTGATAAAATATCATATAATTTTCACATAATGTAGTATTTAAGTTAATTTTTAAAATATATTATATATTTTTTATAAAATATAGTACTAAAATATTTTAATATATTATTTATATTCTATTATATTATATAATTTTATGGGACGTAACGTAAAAAATATTTTAAATTAATGAAAAGTTATTTTAAATTGTCCCGTAAAATAAAGAACTAAAGCCACATCTTTTGCGTGGAATATTTGTGTACGGCTTACAGGTCACAGCCACAACGACAAGTCTCCTCTCCTCGGTTGACTTCACTAGTCTTCGACTAAATTCTTAATTTCTTAAATAATACTTATTATTATACCGGTTGAGGATGAAGGCTTAAAGATTTTTGTTAAATATCCAACAGTAAATAATTAAGTATGTAAAATAATTTAACAATTCTTGATGCGGAATAACTCGACAATCCTTCCTACTTACGAGATAAGTTAGATTAAAAACATTATTAATTAATTTTTGATGCGGAATAACTAATTGGGGAATGGGGTTTGAAAATTAATAGAGTTTAAATAATTTGTGAACTCAACGACACTAGCCAAGATTTGCTCTTTACTCAGCCAATTTTCAAAAGATCTATTGAGATATTAAGTTCAGAGATCAATTGTTTTATATTTATCCTATAATTAGAAAGAATAAATGCTAAAAAGAATAAGAAATTAAATAATAATCTGAATTAAAAAATCTCCCTGCCTGTTATTAATAAAATTATATTTTTACGATACTTTCCTACCTATGATGCACGGACACGGACACTGCGACACGGACACGGTGTCGGACACGAGTGTCGGACACGGTGTCCGACACGAGTGTCCGACACGACACGGCAAAATGATATTTTTAGAAGTATCCGTGCATCATAGTTTCCTACATAGAAAAATCACGGCCATGAGCATGAGATTAAGATTTGTGTAATATTTTGTTAAAATTTAAATTTACAATTAATCCTCATATTTGGAGAAATATATACGATACTTTCCTATATAGAAAAATCACCGCCATGAGAATTTGTGTAATATTAAAATTAAATTTACAATTAATCCCCATATCTAGAGAAATATATAAAAATCATGACGATAAAATACTTAGATTGTGAAACAAATATTTATGAATTACGACAATAAACTATTAAGTTCAATAAGATGAAGATCAAATAATACCGGTTGATTCTAAAAAATAATAATAATTCCTGTTCACATACAATAATACATACACAAAACATACTCTGATACCATTTCAGATAGGATCTTTATTAAGGCGGGATCTTTATTAAGGCGGAAATAAAAGCATAAAATTTTAAAACATAAGAGCCTTTAAACAAAAACCTTTATACTGTACATGGTCATTTTACCATATTAAATTTAAGCTAGAGATTTAGTTCTTAACCAGTCATGGAGGCAAGCCCTAAAAACGCCTACAATCACGGCAACAAAATGGGCGAATCCAGACTTCGGTATTAAACCTATTCTCGGCTTATTTTTAATATGAACCATCCCAGAAATAAAAATTTTCGACTAAATACTCTTTTTTTTTTTTTTTTTTTTTTTCAATCCACCATGAATATTGATCTTAATAACATGATATTATTCAACACCAAGAAAATTAGCCAGCCATATTAGGCGGCAGAAACAGAAATATAAATATATAAAATTAAAGAACTGAAAAGTAAAATTACTTACTTATTAATTCTTGACACCAGGTTTGCAGTATTGCAAAGTTTTTCACTCAGAATAAAATGTTTACAAACTAGAAAAATTACAAACTTGATAATTTTCGCTCTGCCTAATGCAGTGACGCCAAGACCTATAAATACACAAAATTCTCGGATTTGAAATCCGGAACTAAAAACTAACCTAAACTATTTGCACTATTATGAATGTGCAAAGTATAACTTTAATAAAACCAGGGTTACTTTATTAAAACCACGGCAAAGAAAACAACGGGCAAATATTCTTTCCGCAAATGGTAATTGGAGAGTGGTTGGCATATCATCCTTATCATCCTTTCAAGGTCCCATCTTGTCCTTTCCTTTTCCTTCTTTATTCAAGTATTTTTGAATAACTTGGTCCAAATCTTCGAACATATCCTCATACGGATTCTGAGCTTCTCCAGCTGGACAATATTCATCATTGGATAAAGTATCCATAGAGGCACTGGAGTGTGTATCAAAACTTAGATTTTTCATTAAATCCTTTTTTACTTCCTTAAGATAGGAAGCCACTTTTTCTTCATCCGAAACTTGTCCTTTTTGAAAATATAATTTCTTTGAAATATATTCAAATGGACTAGGAGTTTTATTCTGTTCCTCCTGAATAATATATTCATGAATTTTTGACTTGATATTATCAATGGTCTCTTGGCCTTCCATACTTCCTTCTTTATTAAGAGCCAACATTTTCTTCCAGAACTTAGTATAAAAGGTTCTGAATAAACAGGGTATCTTCTGTTGGGTTTCTCCCAACTCTGGTTCCCATTTCCAAATCCAAGGGATACCAAATTCAGTGAAGAAATGGAGAAAAGGCATTCCTTCAATCCATTTTCCATTACTCTGAGCATCAATAATTTTGGGAGAAATTTCTACCCATTGAGAATATAATTCTTGAAAATTATTTGGCAAAATTTTTGCTGTGGGGCCAAAACAAAGCCACCATTGGTATAACCAATTTGGAATGTCCTTGTTATAAACATTTGGACAGATTTTAAAAAACCATGAATGTTTATGAAGCTCATTCTGGTAAAGGAATGCTTTATTAAATGCTTCAATATAATCCCAATAATTGAATTTAATTTTAACTTGGGAATTCTGGAGACTATATTCTCTTTCTCTGAGTGTACTTATACCCCACTCTTCAGCAGATATTATCTGCTTGATAATCACTTTACTAAAGCTATAAACTTTAGTTTGTTTTCCTGCAAAATAATGAGTGAATTCACAGGATCCTGTCACTTTGAGTATATTCTCAAAATGGGTTCGCTGTTTATATGAACCAGCAGTAAATGATGCAGTATCTAAATATCTCTGCATGAGATGCCAGATATTATCTTTCCATCTCAAATCTTTATCTTCCAAGAGGAATATTACCTCTTTATGAACATTTTGCTCATATGGTAATTCCGATGAATCAATTTCTTCATCTCCTACAATATTAGCATACGTTGGAGCAGTTTGGGTATTACCTTCCTGCTTAGCTTTATAAGCTAAAAATTCCTGATATAATGGATCATCCTTTGGAGTATTACTTGAGGATGATGAAATATTTGCAATATTTTCAGCTATAAGCTTTTGATTGCCAAATTGGGCAATAGTTCTTCCACCTCTTCCTCTATTAGAGGAATTTCTGCCTCCTTGAGGTCTCATCCTGAAATATCAATAGAATTAAGCTATTAGCTCTTTTAATTTCTTTTTCACAGCTATAAGCTCTTTTTCATCTTCCTTGATATAATGATCAAGACCATGATCCATATTAAGATAAAAACATAAATATTTAGTTTGCTCAATTTGAGCTTCAAGATATTTTTGCAAAGCTATAAGCTTTGGAATTAACAATTTATAACGCCAGACAGTATTAAGTCCGGGTGGTTTAATATTAGTCCTTATATCATAGGGACCAATTAAAGGGGGATCGAATTCATATTTGAATTCTGCCCAATTTTTTACATTCATCTTCCTATTAGAAGATTCCATACCTGCAAAATTAAGCAATATAATAAGTGATTTCATTTATTTTATTATCCCAGTAGATGACATTTTTCTCATGCTCTCTAGCAAGGAACACTAAATATTTCACATAATTGTGAAATTTCTTGGCTCTTTCCCAATTGATATTTCTATCAAATATGTGGGAAGATGATTCTGACATTCTTCGAGGATTACTCATCCTGTAAATATTCACGAGTTAAAAAATCAGGAAGACTATTGTCAGTTCCTTTTTTATAAATAATTTCAAAATCAAAAGGGGCTAATTGAGCCTGCCATCTAGCAAACATTTGCTTAGAAACTTCATGATCAAAATTTTTATTAAACATGTATTTGGCCGCTTGACAATCTGTCTTAATAACAAATTTTTGATTATATAAATCATCTTGAAATTTCAAAACACATTTAAGAATAGCTAAAATCTCTTTAGCTATAGTAGCATAATTTTTCTGACTATCTTTCCACTTCCCAGAGTGGAATCTAACAAGATATTCTTGTTGATTATGAGGAGATATCTGTTTAAGAATTCCTCCATATCCTATCTCAGAGGCATCAGTCTCTATAATCTTATCCCAATTAGGATTAGCAAGCATTAAACAAGGTAGATTTATAACTCTACTCTTGATTTTTTTAATAGCCTGAGTATGATTCTCAGTCCATGGTTTTGGATTCTTCTTTAATCTATCATAAAGAATTGCTGTATCTTCAGCAAGATTTTTATAATAAGGAGAAATATAATTCAAACTCCCAAGGAATCTTTGGAGTTGAGTTTTATCAATAATTTGATTGGGGAATTTTGAAGCAAATTCTATACTTTTATTAATAGGAATTATTTTTCCTTTTTCAATATTATGGCCTAAAAATCTTATTTTAGTCTGAAAAAGAAGCATTTTTGGCTTAGATATAACCAAACCATTTTGAATAACAACTTTCTTGAATATATCAAGATGTTTAAAATGACTTTCAATATTTTTTGAAAATACTAAAATATCATCAATATAAACAATTATGAAATCACTATAAGGATTAAAAATATCATTCATAATATTTTGAAATTCTGATGGGGCATTTTTTAACCCAAAAGGCATGACTTTCCACTCATATTGTCCAAAAGGAACATTAAAAGCGGTTTTATAAATATCTTTATTATGAATTTGGATTTGCCAATATCCTGATTTTAAATCAAATTTAGAAAATATTAAAGCATCATAAAGTCTATCCAATAAATCCTTTTTATTAGGGATTGGATATCTTATCCATTTAAGAGCAGTATTAAGAGGTTTATAATTAATAACTAACCTCGGAACTCCTCTTTCTTGTTCAGCTTTTTTATTCACATAAAAAGCTGTACATGACCAAGGAGATTTAGAGGGTCTTATTAACCCTTTAGTCTGAAGAGATTCAATCTCTTTTTTACAAAGATCTAAATAATCTTTATTCATTTGACAAGGTCTTGCCTTTGTAGGAATTTGTTTTTCATCAAATTCTTCCTCATAAGGAAGAGAAACTATATGTTTCTTTCTATCCCAGAAAGCATTGGGATGATCATTACAAATTTGTAAGGAAAATTGATTATGAAGAAATTTAATTTTTTCTTGTAATTTAACATTTTTCAAAACGTTATCAATATTATTGAAATCAATTTCTTGTTTAAGAAAATTAATTTGTTTTTCTTTTCTTTCAATTAAAGAATCCTTTATTTGGTTTAAAACTCTGGTAAAGGGTTCAATAATAAATTGGAAGGATATTTCTTTTCCTTCAAAAGTTCCAATAAAACCTTTTTCATCAATATTTTTTATGGGAAATATTTTCTTTAAAAAAGGTGTCCCAAGTATAACTTGGTTGGTAATATTTTTAACCAAAAGAAAACTATTAGGAATGCAAACTTTATTCTTGCAAATATAGGCTTTAGGAATTTTATAATTAATTTTCATTTTCTGACCATTGGCAGCACTTATAGAATGAGTAGTTTTATGAAAATACCTGGTTGGGATAATGCCTTCCTGGATACAGTTTAAATCTGCACCACTATCTACAAGAGCTATAAGATCTTGTTTATAATTTCCATCAATTAAAAGAGAAATTTTTATAAACCATTTTTGGGATATAACCATTTCAAGAGTTGAAAGAAAATTATCTTCTTCAGAAAAAGTAATTTGATTTTCTTCTTCTTCAGGAATATAAACTTGTTTTCCCCTGCTTATTTCTAATTTGAAAACTCTTTCTTCAAGATGTTTATTATCATTTTTCAAATCTTTTATCTCTTTTTTAAGATTTTGAATCTCCAGAGATAAATCAATTTTAGTAGAAGGATGATTAAAAGTTTGTCTTCTTTTCAAAATTTTTTGAACTTCTGCCATAGTATATGGTTCAGAATTTCTTTGAAAACTTTGATTTTGTTCAAAATTATTAGAATTATTAATCTGATCAATGATTTTTGATCTCATATCAGGATCTTGAATAGTTTTCAAAATATCCAGAATATTATCATCAGTAATAACATTTATTTCCTGGAATTGAGACAGGATTTGATAAATAGTATCTTCTTCAGCATCAGAAGATTCTACCTGATTATCACAGGTTAAACCAATTTTACATGGTTCACATTCTTCTGATTCAGAAGAATTGTTTTCATTTTCTAAAACTTCTAAATCATCAGAGTATAATGATTTTTCAGTTTCAGAATCTGAATTTAAAAGAATTTTGCAAAGAGTGTCTTTAATATTATCATCCACTTCTAAGCTTCTGATTTTCTTCTTAGTCCAACATTGATTAGCATAATGGCCAATCTTACCACATTTCCGACAAATAATAGGAGGACTATTAGTCTTCCTTTTCTCTCTTCTCATATCTCTCTTCTCCCTGCGTTTTCTATATTTATGCTTAGAAAACTCAGAAGATTTATGAAATTTCTTTCTTTTATTAGTCTTTTCCTTATTTAGAGGAGGATTAGAAATCCCAAATTGATCACAAAATTGACCTAATTGTCTTCTTTCACTGATATTATGCTTTTTAATTTGTTGGTTTAGCTTTATCTCATTGCATAAAGCTAATCCTTCCGTTTGACAAACCGCTATAAGTTGTCCATAATTATAACTATCATAGTTGATATTAACATCTCCCTTTCTAAGGACTTTACGAATTCTTTCTCCAAAAAGAGAAGGTAAACCATCAATAAATTTGGACTTCCAATGAGTACTATTAGACTCAGGAAGTTCCATAACTCTACTAAGGAAAGTATCCTTATACCATCTAAAAGATGTAAGAGATTTTATTCTGAAATTTTGAAGTAAAGTTCTGATATTATCACTATTTTCAGAAAATCTCCCAGTAAAATGCTCAATGATATTAACAATTAAAGTATAAACAGCATCTTGGGTATCAATCCCATTTTCATTTTTAACAGTATTTATAACTTCCTGCTTATTAATATCCGTAAGATAATGATCCCACCAGCCTTTTAATTGACCAGTGAATCCAGCAATTATCATTTTGGCAATATCTTTATCTCTATTACCATTAGTTTTACAGATGGTGCTATACATAAGCATCCTATGAACAGTATTATAGATTTGTCTTTCCGCAAATCCATCAATATTCCATTCATAAATATTTTTTCCGCTGTAAGAATTATTAAACATATATTCATTTTCTTCAAGAAGTATATCTTGAGGAGTAGGTCTAGGATAATAATACATCCTTTGAGTTGGCTTATCAGCATATTGAGAAAGTTTATTAACTTCGTTTTTCACAGTATTGTGAAAACTTTCATTATCAGACATGCTGTCTGCAAATTCTTTATTAAGAGCACTAATTTTGAGCCCTTTAAATTTTTCATCCAAAATTTTTTCAAGATCAGTCATGGACTTTAATTTAAAATCTTTGACTTCAGGAGGAGGTTGAACACTAGGAATAATTCTGCTAGATTCCCCCTGAGAATTTTCATTGCTATTATGAATTTTCAAATTCTTAATATCAAAATTGAGTTTGTCAACTCTTTTGCTTAGAGAAGAAATATTCTCTCCAAGAATTATTAAATACATATTGGTAAAATTATGTTGTTGAACCATATTGTTCATATGTTGCAAAGTAATAGGTAAAGTATTATTTTCAAACAATTTTTGAAATGCATTATAAAACCTAATTTCATGACCTTTTTCTATAGAAAAAGCATAAGGAGGTGGAAATTCTGTTTTCAAAATTTCTCCACTATGAGTGAGTTTGTATTCTCTTTCAATAACCGAAATATGATTTTCGACATACTTGGTTATAAACCAAGGAACAAAAGATATTTTTAAATTCTTTTCAGAAAGATCTTTATAAAATTCTTCTTGAAATATTTTTCTATCTTCTTTATTAAAGTTTTCATAAAGCCATTTTTTAAATGGTTCCCATTTAGGAAGATTAAAATCATTTTGAATTTGTTTTCTTGCCGGAGAACCCGGACTAAAATCAATTTTGGGTTTATTAATCATCATAAAGAAAAATTCATTTCTGAGGCAGTTATATCTGCATCTTTGACATTGTAAATGCCTTTCACAATATTATCAGGTTGAATTTTTAATTCTTCAACCCTTTCAAAATCAGATTCTTCCACAGATTCTGTTTCTCTTATTTGAGAAGTAGAAGCTCTAGAAGGAGATTGTGTAAAATATATAGGGGAAATATGATGATGAGATTTAGATCTAGCATAAGATCTACTACTTCCTCCTATGATGTTTCTGGAGGGTTCAAAACTTATTTGAACATTTCCTTCAGAAGTTTGAAGAATACTAGTTGGATTATAACTAGTATTAGGTTGAGCAGGTACCGCTTGCTCAATTATCCAATTTTCTGGGAAAGTTATTTCGTCCCATTTAATAGATCTACGAGTAGTAATCTCAGATCTACTAAAATTACTTTCTATAAGAATAGTTTCATCAGCTGGTTTATCAACCATCTTACATCTAGGATTCAAAGTCTGAAGAGGTTTGTAATAAATTCTATAACAAACACATATAACTTCAGATCCAGGTGCATTGATACCATTTCAGATAGGATCTTTATTAAGGCGGAAATAAAAGCATAAAATTTTAAAACATAAGAGCCTTTAAACAAAAACCTTTATACTGTACATGGTCATTTTACCATATTAAATTTAAGCTAGAGATTTAGTTCTTAACCAGTCATGGAGGCAAGCCCTAAAAACGCCTACAATCACGGCAACAAAATGGGCGAATCCAGACTTCGGTATTAAACCTATTCTCGGCTTATTTTTAATATGAACCATCCCAGAAATAAAAATTTTCGACTAAATACTCTTTTTTTTTTTTTTTTTTTTTTTTTTTTTTTTTTTTTTTTTTCAATCCACCATGAATATTGATCTTAATAACATGATATTATTCAACACCAAGAAAATTAGCCAGCCATATTAGGCGGCAGAAACAGAAATATAAATATATAAAATTAAAGAACTGAAAAGTAAAATTACTTACTTATTAATTCTTGACACCAGGTTTGCAGTATTGCAAAGTTTTTCACTCAGAATAAAATGTTTACAAACTAGAAAAATTACAAACTTGATAATTTTCGCTCTGCCTAATGCAGTGACGCCAAGACCTATAAATACACAAAATTCTCGGATTTGAAATCCGGAACTAAAAACTAACCTAAACTATTTGCACTATTATGAATGTGCAAAGTATAACTTTAATAAAACCAGGGTTACTTTATTAAAACCACGGCAAAGAAAACAGCGGGCAAATATTCTTTCCGCAAATGGTAATTGGAGAGTGGTTGGCATATCATCCTTATCATCCTTTCAAGGTCCCATCTTGTCCTTTCCTTTTCCTTCTTTATTCAAGTATTTTTGAATAACTTGGTCCAAATCTTCGAACATATCCTCATACGGATTCTGAGCTTCTCCAGCTGGACAATATTCATCATTGGATAAAGTATCCATAGAGGCACTGGAGTGTGTATCAAAACTTAGATTTTTCATTAAATCCTTTTTTACTTCCTTAAGATAGGAAGCCACTTTTTCTTCATCCGAAACTTGTCCTTTTTGAAAATATAATTTCTTTGAAATATATTCAAATGGACTAGGAGTTTTATTCTGTTCCTCCTGAATAATATATTCATGAATTTTTGACTTGATATTATCAATGGTCTCTTGGCCTTCCATACTTCCTTCTTTATTAAGAGCCAACATTTTCTTCCAGAACTTAGTATAAAAGGTTCTGAATAAACAGGGTATCTTCTGTTGGGTTTCTCCCAACTCTGGTTCCCATTTCCAAATCCAAGGGATACCAAATTCAGTGAAGAAATGGAGAAAAGGCATTCCTTCAATCCATTTTCCATTACTCTGAGCATCAATAATTTTGGGAGAAATTTCTACCCATTGAGAATATAATTCTTGAAAATTATTTGGCAAAATTTTTGCTGTGGGGCCAAAACAAAGCCACCATTGGTATAACCAATTTGGAATGTCCTTGTTATAAACATTTGGACAGATTTTAAAAAACCATGAATGTTTATGAAGCTCATTCTGGTAAAGGAATGCTTTATTAAATGCTTCAATATAATCCCAATAATTGAATTTAATTTTAACTTGGGAATTCTGGAGACTATATTCTCTTTCTCTGAGTGTACTTATACCCCACTCTTCAGCAGATATTATCTGCTTGATAATCACTTTACTAAAGCTATAAACTTTAGTTTGTTTTCCTGCAAAATAATGAGTGAATTCACAGGATCCTGTCACTTTGAGTATATTCTCAAAATGGGTTCGCTGTTTATATGAACCAGCAGTAAATGATGCAGTATCTAAATATCTCTGCATGAGATGCCAGATATTATCTTTCCATCTCAAATCTTTATCTTCCAAGAGGAATATTACCTCTTTATGAACATTTTGCTCATATGGTAATTCCGATGAATCAATTTCTTCATCTCCTACAATATTAGCATACGTTGGAGCAGTTTGGGTATTACCTTCCTGCTTAGCTTTATAAGCTAAAAATTCCTGATATAATGGATCATCCTTTGGAGTATTACTTGAGGATGATGAAATATTTGCAATATTTTCAGCTATAAGCTTTTGATTGCCAAATTGGGCAATAGTTCTTCCACCTCTTCCTCTATTAGAGGAATTTCTGCCTCCTTGAGGTCTCATCCTGAAATATCAATAGAATTAAGCTATTAGCTCTTTTAATTTCTTTTTCACAGCTATAAGCTCTTTTTCATCTTCCTTGATATAATGATCAAGACCATGATCCATATTAAGATAAAAACATAAAGATTTAGTTTGCTCAATTTGAGCTTCAAGATATTTTTGCAAAGCTATAAGCTTTGGAATTAACAATTTATAACGCCAGACAGTATTAAGTCCGGGTGGTTTAATATTAGTCCTTATATCATAGGGACCAATTAAAGGGGGATCGAATTCATATTTGAATTCTGCCCAATTTTTTACATTCATCTTCCTATTAGAAGATTCCATACCTGCAAAATTAAGCAATATAATAAGTGATTTCATTTATTTTATTATCCCAGTAGATGACATTTTTCTCATGCTCTCTAGCAAGGAACACTAAATATTTCACATAATTGTGAAATTTCTTGGCTCTTTCCCAATTGATATTTCTATCAAATATGTGGGAAGATGATTCTGACATTCTTCGAGGATTACTCATCCTGTAAATATTCACGAGTTAAAAAATCAGGAAGACTATTGTCAGTTCCTTTTTTATAAATAATTTCAAAATCAAAAGGGGCTAATTGAGCCTGCCATCTAGCAAACATTTGCTTAGAAACTTCATGATCAAAATTTTTATTAAACATGTATTTGGCCGCTTGACAATCTGTCTTAATAACAAATTTTTGATTATATAAATCATCTTGAAATTTCAAAACACATTTAAGAATAGCTAAAATCTCTTTAGCTATAGTAGCATAATTTTTCTGACTATCTTTCCACTTCCCAGAGTGGAATCTAACAAGATATTCTTGTTGATTATGAGGAGATATCTGTTTAAGAATTCCTCCATATCCTATCTCAGAGGCATCAGTCTCTATAATCTTATCCCAATTAGGATTAGCAAGCATTAAACAAGGTAGATTTATAACTCTACTCTTGATTTTTTTAATAGCCTGAGTATGATTCTCAGTCCATGGTTTTGGATTCTTCTTTAATCTATCATAAAGAATTGCTGTATCTTCAGCAAGATTTTTATAATAAGGAGAAATATAATTCAAACTCCCAAGGAATCTTTGGAGTTGAGTTTTATCAATAATTTGATTGGGGAATTTTGAAGCAAATTCTATACTTCTATTAATAGGAATTATTTTTCCTTTTTCAATATTATGGCCTAAAAATCTTATTTTAGTCTGAAAAAGAAGCATTTTTGGCTTAGATATAACCAAACCATTTTGAATAACAACTTTCTTGAATATATCAAGATGTTTAAAATGACTTTCAATATTTTTTGAAAATACTAAAATATCATCAATATAAACAATTATGAAATCACTATAAGGATTAAAAATATCATTCATAATATTTTGAAATTCTGATGGGGCATTTTTTAACCCAAAAGGCATGACTTTCCACTCATATTGTCCAAAAGGAACATTAAAAGCGGTTTTATAAATATCTTTATTATGAATTTGGATTTGCCAATATCCTGATTTTAAATCAAATTTAGAAAATATTAAAGCATCATAAAGTCTATCCAATAAATCCTTTTTATTAGGGATTGGATATCTTATCCATTTAAGAGCAGTATTAAGAGGTTTATAATTAATAACTAACCTCGGAACTCCTCTTTCTTGTTCAGCTTTTTTATTCACATAAAAAGCTGTACATGACCAAGGAGATTTAGAGGGTCTTATTAACCCTTTAGTCTGAAGAGATTCAATCTCTTTTTTACAAAGATCTAAATAATCTTTATTCATTTGACAAGGTCTTGCCTTTGTAGGAATTTGTTTTTCATCAAATTCTTCCTCATAAGGAAGAGAAACTATATGTTTCTTTCTATCCCAGAAAGCATTGGGATGATCATTACAAATTTGTAAGGAAAATTGATTATGAAGAAATTTAATTTTTTCTTGTAATTTAACATTTTTCAAAACGTTATCAATATTATTGAAATCAATTTCTTGTTTAAGAAAATTAATTTGTTTTTCTTTTCTTTCAATTAAAGAATCCTTTATTTGGTTTAAAACTCTGGTAAAGGGTTCAATAATAAATTGGAAGGATATTTCTTTTCCTTCAAAAGTTCCAATAAAACCTTTTTCATCAATATTTTTTATGGGAAATATTTTCTTTAAAAAAGGTGTCCCAAGTATAACTTGGTTGGTAATATTTTTAACCAAAAGAAAACTATTAGGAATGCAAACTTTATTCTTGCAAATATAGGCTTTAGGAATTTTATAATTAATTTTCATTTTCTGACCATTGGCAGCACTTATAGAATGAGTAGTTTTATGAAAATACCTGGTTGGGATAATGCCTTCCTGGATACAGTTTAAATCTGCACCACTATCTACAAGAGCTATAAGATCTTGTTTATAATTTCCATCAATTAAAAGAGAAATTTTTATAAACCATTTTTGGGATATAACCATTTCAAGAGTTGAAAGAAAATTATCTTCTTCAGAAAAAGTAATTTGATTTTCTTCTTCTTCAGGAATATAAACTTGTTTTCCCCTGCTTATTTCTAATTTGAAAACTCTTTCTTCAAGATGTTTATTATCATTTTTCAAATCTTTTATCTCTTTTTTAAGATTTTGAATCTCCAGAGATAAATCAATTTTAGTAGAAGGATGATTAAAAGTTTGTCTTCTTTTCAAAATTTTTTGAACTTCTGCCATAGTATATGGTTCAGAATTTCTTTGAAAACTTTGATTTTGTTCAAAATTATTAGAATTATTAATCTGATCAATGATTTTTGATCTCATATCAGGATCTTGAATAGTTTTCAAAATATCCAGAATATTATCATCAGTAATAACATTTATTTCCTGGAATTGAGACAGGATTTGATAAATAGTATCTTCTTCAGCATCAGAAGATTCTACCTGATTATCACAGGTTAAACCAATTTTACATGGTTCACATTCTTCTGATTCAGAAGAATTGTTTTCATTTTCTAAAACTTCTAAATCATCAGAGTATAATGATTTTTCAGTTTCAGAATCTGAATTTAAAAGAATTTTGCAAAGAGTGTCTTTAATATTATCATCCACTTCTAAGCTTCTGATTTTCTTCTTAGTCCAACATTGATTAGCATAATGGCCAATCTTACCACATTTCCGACAAATAATAGGAGGACTATTAGTCTTCCTTTTCTCTCTTCTCATATCTCTCTTCTCCCTGCGTTTTCTATATTTATGCTTAGAAAACTCAGAAGATTTATGAAATTTCTTTCTTTTATTAGTCTTTTCCTTATTTAGAGGAGGATTAGAAATCCCAAATTGATCACAAAATTGACCTAATTGTCTTCTTTCACTGATATTATGCTTTTTAATTTGTTGGTTTAGCTTTATCTCATTGCATAAAGCTAATCCTTCCGTTTGACAAACCGCTATAAGTTGTCCATAATTATAACTATCATAGTTGATATTAACATCTCCCTTTCTAAGGACTTTACGAATTCTTTCTCCAAAAAGAGAAGGTAAACCATCAATAAATTTGGACTTCCAATGAGTACTATTAGACTCAGGAAGTTCCATAACTCTACTAAGGAAAGTATCCTTATACCATCTAAAAGATGTAAGAGATTTTATTCTGAAATTTTGAAGTAAAGTTCTGATATTATCACTATTTTCAGAAAATCTCCCAGTAAAATGCTCAATGATATTAACAATTAAAGTATAAACAGCATCTTGGGTATCAATCCCATTTTCATTTTTAACAGTATTTATAACTTCCTGCTTATTAATATCCGTAAGATAATGATCCCACCAGCCTTTTAATTGACCAGTGAATCCAGCAATTATCATTTTGGCAATATCTTTATCTCTATTACCATTAGTTTTACAGATGGTGCTATACATAAGCATCCTATGAACAGTATTATAGATTTGTCTTTCCGCAAATCCATCAATATTCCATTCATAAATATTTTTTCCGCTGTAAGAATTATTAAACATATATTCATTTTCTTCAAGAAGTATATCTTGAGGAGTAGGTCTAGGATAATAATACATCCTTTGAGTTGGCTTATCAGCATATTGAGAAAGTTTATTAACTTCGTTTTTCACAGTATTGTGAAAACTTTCATTATCAGACATGCTGTCTGCAAATTCTTTATTAAGAGCACTAATTTTGAGCCCTTTAAATTTTTCATCCAAAATTTTTTCAAGATCAGTCATGGACTTTAATTTAAAATCTTTGACTTCAGGAGGAGGTTGAACACTAGGAATAATTCTGCTAGATTCCCCCTGAGAATTTTCATTGCTATTATGAATTTTCAAATTCTTAATATCAAAATTGAGTTTGTCAACTCTTTTGCTTAGAGAAGAAATATTCTCTCCAAGAATTATTAAATACATATTGGTAAAATTATGTTGTTGAACCATATTGTTCATATGTTGCAAAGTAATAGGTAAAGTATTATTTTCAAACAATTTTTGAAATGCATTATAAAACCTAATTTCATGACCTTTTTCTATAGAAAAAGCATAAGGAGGTGGAAATTCTGTTTTCAAAATTTCTCCACTATGAGTGAGTTTGTATTCTCTTTCAATAACCGAAATATGATTTTCGACATACTTGGTTATAAACCAAGGAACAAAAGATATTTTTAAATTCTTTTCAGAAAGATCTTTATAAAATTCTTCTTGAAATATTTTTCTATCTTCTTTATTAAAGTTTTCATAAAGCCATTTTTTAAATGGTTCCCATTTAGGAAGATTAAAATCATTTTGAATTTGTTTTCTTGCCGGAGAACCCGGACTAAAATCAATTTTGGGTTTATTAATCATCATAAAGAAAAATTCATTTCTGAGGCAGTTATATCTGCATCTTTGACATTGTAAATGCCTTTCACAATATTATCAGGTTGAATTTTTAATTCTTCAACCCTTTCAAAATCAGATTCTTCCACAGATTCTGTTTCTCTTATTTGAGAAGTAGAAGCTCTAGAAGGAGATTGTGTAAAATATATAGGGGAAATATGATGATGAGATTTAGATCTAGCATAAGATCTACTACTTCCTCCTATGATGTTTCTGGAGGGTTCAAAACTTATTTGAACATTTCCTTCAGAAGTTTGAAGAATACTAGTTGGATTATAACTAGTATTAGGTTGAGCAGGTACCGCTTGCTCAATTATCCAATTTTCTGGGAAAGTTATTTCGTCCCATTTAATAGATCTACGAGTAGTAATCTCAGATCTACTAAAATTACTTTCTATAAGAATAGTTTCATCAGCTGGTTTATCAACCATCTTACATCTAGGATTCAAAGTCTGAAGAGGTTTGTAATAAATTCTATAACAAACACATATAACTTCAGATCCAGGTGCATAATTATAACCATGCGTTTTGATATTAAGAGTTAAAGCATCTAATATATTAATATCAGATAAAGATAACTGTAAATTAGGATAAACATTAAAATAAACTGGACCATGAGCCAGACTGGATTGTATAATACCCATTAACGATTGTTTCCAAATTAAATTTCTACCATCTCTAAGAGCAGCTATAAAACTCTCAGGTAAACCTTCTAAGGTTAAAGGTTTAAAAGCCACTTGGACTAATCCAATATGGATAAATTTGTAAATACCTCTATATTTATTGAGGTCTCTATTATTGAGTAATTTAATAATCATCTCATCCTTATTAAGGGAAATAGTTTCTTCAGTAGTTTTAACCACATGCTTGAAACTTAATCTATCAAAAGTACCAAATTTATAAATAACAGTAGGATCTATTTTAGGAATAGTCCACTTATTAATAAGATCAAGATTTTGAGGGATATCATATTCCTCTTCGATACTGTTTTTAACAGTATCTCTATTTTTAAACATATTCATCATATGCAGAATGAATGTGTTGAATAGTACCATAAATTAAGATCACTACCCATGGCTCTGATACCATTTCAGATAGGATCTTTATTAAGGCGGGATCTTTATTAAGGCGGAAATAAAAGCATAAAATTTTAAAACATAAGAGCCTTTAAACAAAAACCTTTATACTGTACATGGTCATTTTACCATATTAAATTTAAGCTAGAGATTTAGTTCTTAACCAGTCATGGAGGCAAGCCCTAAAAACGCCTACAATCACGGCAACAAAATGGGCGAATCCAGACTTCGGTATTAAACCTATTCTCGGCTTATTTTTAATATGAACCATCCCAGAAATAAAAATTTTCGACTAAATACTCTTTCTATTATCTCATGTTTCTTAAGGGATTATCACTACGTTATTGTATATTTTCATATACTTTATTTGCTATCATTATTTTATTGTATATTTTGATTTTGTTGTTGATGCTTTGATTTCTATGAATTCACCATGATTAAATCTTCCTTTTGCACTACTCTAGCTTGAGAGTATCATTATTTTGTTGTATATTTTGATTTTGTTGTATCATTCTAATGTTGTGTATTTAATTTTGTTGTGCATTTTGATACGTTTTGTTGTGTATCCTGATTTTGTTGTTGTGCGTTTTGATATGCTCTTGTGCTTTTAGGTTTTAGTTATCTTTGTTATCATTATTTTTGTTGTGTATTTTTACGCTTGTATGTTTTAATTCTCTTTGTTATCACTATTTTATTGTGTATTTTGAAATGCTCTTATCTCAGGGTTTGTTAAGGGATTATCATGTTTAAATAAATTTTTGATATCAGTATGTCAGTATGAATTACTAATTTATATTTAATTTTTCTGATAAAATTCTTAGTTTAGTTTTGATTTTGTGATTCTTAGATTTACTATGTGGATTTTAGTTGGATTCTTTCCAAACAAATTTGGTGAGTTTGCTTTTACTATTTTATTAATAAATTAGATAAGTTTTGCCAAAATTCTGATTTCTAACACCGGGTAATGTGGATAAATCTCCAATTGGGTATCACATTTTTACTTAATTTCTCATATTGGCAAAATGTCCTATTATTTTCACTGGTACTTATATTGTATAATTTTCATAAAATGTAATACTAAAACATTCTAATGTGGAATTTATATCCATCGTATAATTTTATGGGAAGTTAAGTTCAAACTGATGGAAATTTATTTCAAACTGTCATTTCTAATAATATAGATTAGGTAGTTATTATCTTATATTGTTAATGCTCTAAAATTATTGAAATATTCATGATAATATTAATAATTTGAATTTTACTTTATATAAACTCCTATTTAAAAAATATATTTAATTATTTGTGAGATACAAATCTCATAGATGTGTGAGATACAAATCTCACAATCTGGGTTATATTAATAAACTCGACATTGCTAGTAAACACCCCAATATTCCAATCACCGCCTTCGGATTTCGACCTGAGAAAATTTCCAAGACAAAAATAATATCAACATCATCATGTCCTAGGAAAGGCAAAAAGAAACACCACAAAATTAAAGTCTCCAACTTTGGGAAATGCTATTTATTTAATACTTAAGACCCAAGTACTGTCAAAAGTTAAATTTCAAGGAAATTACGTGAAAAAAAGGGGGGAGGGGAAAAAAGTTAAATTTCCAGCACATTATTGGTTAATAAAAAATTCTATAAATTCCCTCCTCACTTCTCACTTCCATCATCGTCCCACTAGCAGAAAAAAACACACACAAGCACTTTCTCTAAAGTCTAAACCTTGTTCAATCTCTGCAACGACATCAATGGGGTTTCATATCCACGTCGAAGAAGTCGACCTGAGCTCACTCAAGATCACAGAAGGACAAGAATCAACCATACCTGTTCATGACGCACCCATAATCTCCTCCTACAATGACCGCATCCGCCCCCTCCTCGACACCGTTGACAGGTTGCGCCACCTCAAAATCATGCAGGAAGGCATACAGCTTCCCACCATTGTGGTTGTCGGCGACCAATCTTCCGGCAAATCCAGCGTTCTTGAATCTCTCGCCGGCATCAGCCTCCCGAGGGGCCAAGGTATTTGCACGAGAGTCCCTCTCATTATGAGGCTGCAAAACCACCCAAATCCAGAGCCAGAACTGTTCCTGGAGTTCAACGGAGAAACAGTATCCACTGACGAGGAACACATCGCCGAAGCCATTAGCGCCGCCACCGAAGAAATCGCCGGAAAGGGGAAAGGGATCTCCAACAGTCCCCTGACCCTAGTTGTGAAAAAGAATGGCGTCCCAGATCTGACTATGGTGGATTTGCCTGGAATCACCCGCGTGCCCGTCCACGGCCAGCCTGAAGACATCTACGAGCAGATTTCGAGTATCATAACGGAGTTCATCACACCCGAAGAGAGTATAATCTTGAATGTTTTATCAGCGAGTGTCGACTTCTCCACTTGTGAGTCCATCAGAATGTCCCAGCGTGCGGACAAGACAGGGCTGAGGACTCTGGCTGTTGTTACCAAAGCTGATAAATCTCCGGAAGGTCTGTACGAGAAGGTCACAGCTGACGATGTCAATATCGGCCTGGGCTACGTTTGTGTGAGGAACAGGATTGGTGAGGAGTCGTATGAGGAAGCTCGGGCAGAAGAGGCCCGTCTCTTCCAAACACATCCTCTGTTGTCGAAGATCAACAAATCGATGGTAGGGATCCCTGTTTTGGCTGAAAGGCTGGTGAAAATCCAGGCTACTATTATTGTGAAATGTTTGCCTGACATTGTTAGGAAGATCAACGAAAAGCTGTCGGCCAACATGGAGGAGTTGACTAGGTTGCCGAAGCATTTGACTTCGATGGCCGAAGCGATAACGACGTTCATGCACATTCTTGAGGCCGCAAAAGAATCTTTGAGGAAACTTGTTTTGCAGGGAGAGTTTGATGAATATGCAGATGTAGCGGAGATGCATGTTACTGCGAGACTGTCGGAAATGCTCAACAAATTCTCTTCAGAACTGCAATCTCAGAAAGTTGAAAGTAATGATTTCTTGTTGGATGAGATCAAAGTTTTGGAGGAAACTAAAGCAATTGGGCTGCCCAATTTTCTGCCCCGAGCAGCTTTCCTTTCTCTTCTGAACAAGAAGGTGAACACCATTTCTGTAAAACCCTTAGATTTTGTGGAGGAAATATGGGGTTATACAGAAAAGGTAGTTGTCTCTGTTTTGTTGAAGCATTCTGAACACTATCCACAACTTCTTCCCTGTACAAGAAGAGCTGGCCAGAATTTGATTGACAAGAAGAAGCAACAATCAGTTGATTGGGTGGCTGATATTGTGGAGATGGAAAAACTTACTGATTATACTTGCAGTCCTGAATACACAACTTTATGGAACAAGCTCATGGGTTTTCAGAGTTATTTCATGGAACGGCTCAACGGTAATCATTCTTATGCAAGCATGGAAGGACTTGGAAAGATTCCTATCGACCATCTACGGAACTTCAAAGGCATTGTGCAAGAAGCTTTTGATGTGAAGATGAGGATGAGAGCTTATTGGGACATTCTTCTCAGGAGACTGGTTGATAATATGGCCTTGCACGTGCTTTTCAGCATTCGGAATCTGGTTAACAAAGAGATGCAGGAAGAGATCATTCATGAAATAATGGGACCTCAGGGGAATGGGTTGGAGAGGATGTTGGAGGAATCCCCTTCAGTTTCTGAGAAAAGGAACAAGCTCAAGAAAAGCATCAAGCTGCTCAAGGAGTCCAAGGATGTTGTTGCGAATATCATGGATAGGGTCGTGACCGATTTCGATTAAAGTATAAACATATCTTGATATGGTGCATGCTTTGATTATCTTATGTACTTGCTAGCCTGTCTTGCTGTAATGCTTTTGATTATATTGCATTTATGTTATCTAATGAAGTAGATTTGCTATGTTCAATCGATCAGTTGTAGTATTTTCTTTTGAACTTGGACATTTATATGCATATATGCATGACCTTTTATCTAATTATATAATCTTGGTTTGCTCCTCAAGCTTCATCCTATACTTCATTTCTGATTATTCACGTTTGGTACGAGCATCGTCTCATCGGCGGGGGATGCCCGCCCCCTCAATTTTATGATCTTGGAACAGGGGAGGTTGAGTATAATCCTGAAAGCCATGTTTGCAATGGCTATTGCTCTGAACTTGAAATGTCCTGAAAAGTGCAACTAACTTATCAATGGAATTGGGAAGTCAATTGTCACAATAATTAATATAATCTTTTTTAATAATCATTAACTAACGGTTAGAAGTTAAAGACATGGTTTTCAAATGCCACATTGTTAATAAAAACTTATATTCCACTCATTTTCCTATTTATTATTACCAGCCTTAGGATCCAACTATCTTTTCGTTAATAATAATGTTTGAGAAATAATATATAATTATGGATAATGTATAATAATTATGTCAGTAATAAAAACTAAAAAGTGATATAATTATGGATCATATAGTGCTTGTAATTAACATATAAAATAATTAATTTTTTTAATATGGTACACAAATATTTAAATTGAGTTGAAATTATGAAAAAGAAAAAAAAAAAATTTGTGATGGTGAAGAGAAGCAAGTATAATAGACTTGTTTTTGCATCCATAGCTTGGCAACGTGGAGGTATCTTTCTTATAAAATTATCAAGAAAAAAAAAAAGAAAAGAAAAGAAAAGCGATGATATAACAACAGTACAAGGCGGGAACATTGTGGTGCGCACGAATACGATCATGTATATTTTCTGATTTCGATCATTCCTTTCCTTGTCGGCGAAGAGAGCCCCCGGTTGGGTCAGGAGCTGTCCCTGTTTTTGACATTTGAGAAGAGATCTAACTAAATATTAGTCAATAATGAATCAACAACTTCAATCAATAGAAATTTAGATACTCAATATCGTTATCTAATTTACGTGGATTGGGGGGCTAGGTTAGCGCAAGGACAGAAGTTCCGGCAAAAAATGTCCTATTCGAAACGACTTGGAAAACACCACTAGAGGGAGAGTTGACAATTAATATACATGGGTCATTGTTTGATCAATTTTTTTTTTTTTTTTTTGAAAGAAACAGACGGTATACCAGAACAAACATCAGCCATCAGGGAAATCCAGAGCCAAAAGAAAACAAGGTGTGACGGGGTATCAGAGGATCCCTCAGAGAAACCAGAAGCACCACGAGCTAAGGGAGTGAGCAACTTGGTTCCCAGTCCGACGAATCCAAGAACCAATCACAGAAGGAATCAGTGCAAGAACTTCACGAATATCCAAGATCACATTACCAATGTCAGAAAGATCATCATCGCCGCTGAAAATTTTGTTAATCACAGAGATACAATCCCCTTCAAGAATGATACGATCCCAATTATACCGGGACGCAAGATGAGCGGCTTCCAGAGCAGCCAACGCTTCAGCCAATTCTGCTGTAACACAACCTCTGAAACGAAAAGAACACCAACCAATACAATAACCCATCTCATCTCTTGCAATAACTCCAATTCCAAACTCAGAAACATCATGAAAAATAACCCCATCAAAATTGATTTTCACAAAACCAGGTCGAGGGGGGGACCAACCGACCTTAGAATCATGTGATAGATCAGGAGCGGGATCAACTGGGGGAAGGAGTGAAGCGGCGAAAAAAGATTGAGCAAAAGAGACCAAATCCAGAGAGGAAAGCCCCTTGTCACTCCATGAGACTTGATTTTTGTTCCACCATAACGCCCAAATTCCTGTAAAAAATGGACCACTTTCACTCTTGCCAAGACGAGAGACAGAGTTACGAATCTAGTCAGCAGGATCCCTCTGAGAAAGAGCAAGAGATGAAGAGGGAAGAGGCATGAGTGCCCAAAATTGACGGGCAAAGCTGCACATCAGGAGAGTGTGGATAGTGTCCTCATTAGGTTCATTGCACAGGGGACAATCGTGGTTTTCACCACAGTTTTTAGACCTCAAATTAACACCTGTGGTAAGAGTATCATTGCAAGCACGCCACACAAACATCTTGATTTTTGGTGGGATAGAAGCATTCCAGATGAATGACCATGACTCTCAAGTTGTCGACATAGAGGGAGAGAAACGGGACTCAAGAGCAATGGATACATGATGCGCAGATTTGACTGTGAACTTACCATTTCGAGAGTGATGCCAAATCAGTCGTTCCCTATGATGAGAAGAGCCGAGAGGGATACCAAGGATAAGATTCGCATCACAAGGAAGAAAAATGGATTTCACAAACTCTTCATTCCAATGTCTCCCGCCGGGAAGGATGAGTTGTCTTACTTTCTGGGGGGGCATTAGTTCTTGGGCTGGGAGTGAGTGGGAGAAAAGACCATGGTCTAGGGATCCATGGGTTTTTCCAGATGTTAATGTGAGATCCCGAGCCAATTCTCCACCTTAAACCTGCCCGAATAATATCCTGAGATTTCCATATGCTTCTCCAAGTTAGGGAGGGTTTATGGCCAAGTTTTGCATCTAAGAAAGATGAATTTGGGTAGTAACGGGCCTTGAAGATGCAACTAAAAGATTGGATGGTTTTGGGATGCTGAGTTTGTGGAAGCTAAGGTAGTAAAAGAAGCCGTCGGACTTGCAATTGTGAAGAGTTTCAGGAAGGTGGTTGTGGAAACACTATAAGAAATCCTGCGAATTCCGACGGGACATAGCTCGTAGGAAAACCTGGAATTCAAAACCGATAGAATGCAGAGGAACAAAAACTAAAAAAAAAAAATTAAATTAAAAAATTTCCGACGGGATACAGCCCGTAGGAAAACCCCTTCTCGGAATTCAAAAACCGACAGAAAGTCGAAGGACAAAAACCAAAAAAAAATTTAAATTGAAAATTTTCCGATAAGAAAATATATATCCCAGACGGAAATTGATTGAGAAATAAAAATTTAATTCATTCCGATGGGATTTCACTTAGAATCACGTCGGAATTTGCTTGAGAAATTAAAAAAAAAAAATTCATCCTTCAAGTACATGCTACAAATTCATCCCCGACGTTGGAAATTTATATACTAATTCATCCAACAAAAGTATTTATCCATAAGTACACTTACTAATCTTCACTTACATTTTCATTGTCCTCCTCCCCCTCATTGTTATCGTGATTTTCTTAAGCTATAGGCGTCTTGCTTTTGCCCTAACCGGATCCCCTACCTTTGCCCTTACGCCTTTTGCCAGTTTGTGGAGTTTGTGAAGTTTTTATTAGTTGAGTAAGTGTTTGTGTTTGTAGCTCTATTAGCTTCGTAAGCTATTGCATTTGCGGTTGCTGCATTTATTGAGTTAGCTCGCCTGACATATTACAAAATTAATTATGATATTGTTGAGTTTTAATCCATAACATAAATATGTAAAGCTCAAAACAGTGAATAAGACACCAAATAGTGAATAAGATGGAGAATACGATAATTGGTAAAGCTTATAATAATCAGGTTATAATTTCAGCAACAAAAACAAAGTGATCGTTACAGTGGATTTTAGTGATCAAGATTGGCGGATGATGACATCAATGTATTCAGTAGCAACTTAACCAAGGTCATTAGAAATTTTAACAATTACATCATTCATGGGGTCGACTGTAAGATGGAGATAAAGTATAGGGGAGGCATGTGTAATTCTGAAATTAAGACTACATTTCTTTGTTTGAACATAGCTGTAAAAAAAACATAATGTTTGTAATTATTTTATATTATATTTCAACAAAAAGGGTCTGTAGTCCATGTTTGCAGAAGATAAACATGTAATTATTTCATAAACATGTAATATAAAGTAAACCTTTTTCATTGTAAATCCCACAAAAAATGTAAGCTTAGGGAGTGTTTATTTTGAAAGAATATGGAGGTTCTATTAAATAATATAACCATAATCTACTATTTACTTTGAAAGAGAAACAATCTTCTCTTTTCCAGTTTCCTGGAGCCCTATGATAGCAATGGAATGGACAAGACTAAATAGTAGTTTCCTTGAAGGAGCTACTATTTAGTCTATCACTCATGGATGAGATGTAATGACTTAATTATCCCTTATATACTTATTAGAATTATTGTCCCTATTTCTTTTTTCTTTTTTTAATATTTACTTTTTTATACTTTTTATTTTTTTAATATTTACTTTTTTATACTTTTTATTTTTATTTTATTAAGTTTTTTATTTTCAAATTTTTAACTTTTTTTATATTTTAATTTTTAAAAAATTATTGTTTTATTAAAAAAAAATATTTTTATTACTTTTTTATTTTTTATTTGAAAGTTTTTGAGTAAAATTCATGTTTGACTAAAAAATTTTAGTTCACACCACAATTCAAATAAATTTTTAGTTTACAGCCTATTAATATAAATTATCTATTTACACTTTATTTTCTTAATATGAAGTAATGACATTTGAGTTGGTAGAACTATATTTAGATTTTGAAGAACTATTGTGATACACAATAGTTTGTTATCGAATGTAGAACTTTTATGTTAATATGAAATATTCACTTATACATTTGTGGAATAATATCTGCATTTTGAGGAATTATGCTATTATTTAGCAATTGATAGTTGAATGACTTAATGAATTTTTTTTCTTAATATGAAATATTTATATTTGAATTTGTAAATATTAGGAATTATTGTGTTATGCAACGGATAGATATTAAATGAAGAACTTTTCTCTTAATATGAAGTATTTATATTTGAATTTGTAAAACTATATCTAAATATTAAGGAATTATTGTGTTATGCAACTGTTAGATGTTAAATGAAGAAGTTTTCTCTTAATATGAAGTATTTATATTTGAATTTGTAGAACTATATCTAATTATTTTTTTATGCAATTGGATGTTAAATGAAGAACTTTTCTTTTAATATGAAGTATTTAAATCTGAATTTCCAACATTAAATATGAATTTTAAGGAATTATTGTATTACGTAACCGTTAGTTATTAAATAAAGAACTTTTTTTTGGATATGAAATATAACATTATGTAATTGTGGAACTATATTTAAATATTCAGGAATTGTCGTGTTATTCAACAATATGACAAACGAAGGATAATTAGGTTATTTTAGAATAATTAGGAAGTTAACTAACAATTTTATTGGAATGAGGAGTATACTAAAAATTTAAGTCATATTTAGGACTTAACTCTAAATATCCGTTTTTATTTTATATTAATTTAATAAATTTGTGATTTCTTGTTCTTATTATATTTTATTTTTTTTAGTTTTTATTTTTAAAATTTTTCATTTTTTATTTTAAATGTCTCATTTTTAAATTTTTTTATTTTATTAGAATTATATTTTGCAAACGACGGTACAAAATGGGATTGGAGTGGGGCGCAATCAAGTGACCTTTCCCATATAGGGAGGGAGGCATTTTTGTGACTTAACTAGTAAAATGAAAGATTAAAAATCTTCAAAGTAAAAGACATGGGACAAACAAGATTGCTTTGAAATTGAGATTTCTTTTAAAATAAAGAGAGTGGTGGATAATATAGTCAAGAATTTTTTTATTCAAAATCTATTCTAATGGATAAGAATCTTTCAAAGTAAACGAGTCTTATATTATATCTCCGATGTTTGTAAATTACAGGTAGCCCACCCCATTCCCAAGAGGCAAAAAGTAAACCTGAAACAGACTCTACTTTCTCAGAACAAAAATGAACCCCACTGACTGTAAACCTCCAAAAACTTATCTAGGATTTTTCCGTAAAAGGTTGAAACCACTTGCATAAAACCCGGGAGCTCTGAACAAACTGGATAATGATAAATTCTTGATTTTCTGGACAAATAAGAGATTATGATAAATTCTTGATTTTCACCATTAAAGTTATTTACTAATTTACTGAATCACAAGGAAATAACTCATCACCATCCAACTTTGTGGCCTTGTGGGCTTGAATTTTTAGACCATTATTCTCACTATAATTAGAACATACTTCATACAACTAATAGTAGTTTCACAACGTATTCTAACAAGTTAAACAAGTTCAGAACATATGCACGAATTCCACCAATTTTATATGTAATTTTAAGAAATTTACCTTATTGGAACTATTTTAATATCTGTTTTCAAAGTTCCCTTTTTCTTCCGCTGTTGAAAATCAGCAAAACATCAGCAACTTTACAACTCCCGACGTAAATCAACAACCTTATTGCATCTAATGTACAACTTTTGTTTACATAATTATGCTGTAGCTGCAACGGGAGGAGAAAAGAACATGAGAGCAACGTTAGCAAGCACAATAGAAAAGTATCTGAAATTTTTGATAGAAAGGGTCCGAAATTGAAGCAAATAAATTTTTGATAGAAAGTGGAAACATACTTTTTGAATGTCAATTTACAATGCAAAATCTCTCCTTTACTTGTCCTTCGATGCCTTAAAAGTCAGCAAGTAGGTCCCCTATATACTTGTTATCATCTAACCCAATATACTCCTCTACAGAAAATATAATAGCAAATTACTGAAATTTGTTGGTATAATTGGAAGCATATCAATCATCAACTATCACTAGAAAGTAGAGAACAACAATTCTAATTGCAACTCAGAAATTAGAACAGTTGATGACAGATACAAGTACCATTTCCAGGGTCTGGTGTTTTTGATGACACTCAAACAAACTGAAGCTAGAATACGCTGATAATTTGATTATTCCAGCTAGCTCCTGAAAAATAAGCACCAAATGACCCAAAAATTAATAAATGTGCAAGCAATTGTATCAAGAATATGAGCCATGCTAATATTGCCTAAATGGAACAGAAGAATAAAGCAACCAACTTTCCATCACAAACAGAAGAAATAAGTTAAATTTTGATTAATCTAGATTATGGAGTTAACTTGACAATAAATGAATAAACTAGCGTGAAACAAGATATACCGAACTTATAGAGGACTACAAGTAGTTAACCTTAAAGAGGAAGTTCGACCTACAAGCAAACATAAACAAGAGACTGAAATTTTGGTGATTAATAGTATGTCAGCGCTCATTTACTCATTCTTTCAGCACACTTGGGATAGCTAATTGGCAAATGAATCGCCCTTGACAGGAACTTTTACTATGTTCTTGTTAAAGAACCCCCTGAAATAAGCATTACATGGATCCTCAATATTGAATGTATTAGATGTTCTTGCACGGCAATTTACACTCCACTTTCGACATTACCAAGGAATACAAATTGATTCTATAACTGAAAAACATTTCACAAACATAAGAGATTGGGGGAGGAAAATTATGTAAATAATTATCAGCTCTCACAAAGCTACATTAATGATAAACTATAGCTAATAAAACTAGTCTGTTTCTCATATTCTTTCAGTTTCAGGTTAGATTGTAAATTCTATTGGTTTCTTCAGTCTTGAAGTGAACAAGTTTTTAGATATCTAAGTCCATAATTTCTTATTAAAAAAAAATTCTTAATATGCAAAATTATAATTAATTCTCAGAAGAAAAATACATATATGAGGGTAAATCCATGTAATATGTCCTCAGCAACTTGATTGCGTCTCATCTTTTATACATTGTCCGTGTAAATTTATGAGGGAAAATCCAAGAGATGATTTTCAGAATTTAAAGAAGAGAGAAAATTCCATTTGATTAGAATTACACCATCAAAAATTAAATATCTTTATCAAATATATAATAGTTCCGCTATCACCTTGGCTATGGCAGCTTCGCCGTTTAGGTCGACCTGAGTTTGAAACCCGTTTTCATAATCGATCTTGCAGTTTCAGCCGCGACCCTCGTGAGGGAGATGTCCTCCTTGATGGTCAAAATCATCTTGGAGTGCGAGAAAGCGCCACCACCACCATTGCACCGCCACGGTGTGGTAGGGATGCAGCCTGCAAGGAGGCTGTTTGAGGAGCTTGTGTGGACGATGAAATGCAATGGTAGAGAAAGTGACTATGCAAGGTTGAAAGCTTGTAATGAATCGGCTTGGCACGGGCTGAGCACCGTGAGGAGCGTCTCCATCGGCCGGGGCCAGGGTGATTCTGGTGGTGGAGGACGGCCGAAAGGGTGGCGTGTAAGAGAGAGCTGCTTTTTATGAGGGACCAGTTCGAGCGAGTTGTGGGGAATCGTGACTCGAAGGCTTACTACATGTTGAATTCGGATGGCAATGTAGGACGTAAACCCAGTATTTGATAGCTCATCAATCAAAACATGAACAGAAAATGTTAACCATGTTGCTTTTCCTTTTCGTATTATTTGTTAGTTAAATGTTATCGATCTTAGGAAAATTACTCCAAATGAGACTCCAAAATTAAATATGTAAATTAGTTAGATGATGACATTTTATTTTATTTTTTTTGGTCCTAAGCGAACTCAACGACCCACGCAGGGGGTCAAACACCAAAAAAACGAGCAAACTAATCAACACCATCCGGCGGAAAGTCCCAAACCATATGGTCACCATCGATATCATGCCCCATACGAGCAAACTTATCAGCACTCGTGTTACACGTTCTCGAGATGTGCCCGAACTTAATCTCCCAAGGCTTTCTGTTTGTGGTAACATCATGGGATTAAAATAGAAAGATCAAAGAAGTTATATATTACAAATTATGTGAAGAAAAAAATCTCATTATAATAACATTATAATTTAATAAACATTTAATAGTTTTGACAGACTCGATGCGTCCTAGATATCTGGAAAGATACAATGCAACACTTTAATTAATTAAACAAAAGTTGTTACGAACATAAGAGCATCGTTAATGTTAGGTTTAACGAAAAAAGGAACTGTAGATAATGCTGCTTAATTACATTTACAACACGTCTTTGCTTTCAATCGTGATCATTATGCCTAAACATGACTGAATTAATGTGACCTTTTCAATTTAGGCTTAAACAATGAAGTTGGACAAATCCAATTTCTTAAAGGATAATGTTAGTATATCAAGCCCCCGGGCTTGTCACATTTCTCCTTTTATTTTCAACTTTCTAGTTACAAATTTCTTTTTCTTTTTCTTTTTCTTTTTGATCAATACAAATTTCGCTCACAATATTTTTTGCTAAATATTATTTTGGGCTTCTGGAATCAGCTTGATGTACCATAAACATAATCCTGGCCCAATATGTAGAAACCTAATCCAAAGTAGGCAACAGGAAAAACAAACTTACGTTCCAACTAGAAGATACGCTGCAGGTGGAATGTTACTAACTGCCAGGCGAATGGGCCCAATAAAGTTGGGCCGAGTTTAGAGCCAGCCCAAACGAGCCCAACACATTATTACCAGGTCAAAGCACGTTCAATCTGTTGAGAATTAAAGGGGATAGAGGGAGAGATTCAAATTTGGAGTGGGGATAACCTCTCCCCATTTTTCTCTCCCCACGGTAGAGGGAGAACACCTATTAAAGGGAAGAAAAGTCCATCTTGAGATTATACGTTCATATTGTAATTTTGCTCTCAACATTTCTTGTGTATTTCTCTCACAACGATCAATAATACATCCTTATTTTTCATTGTCTCTCTCAATTTTCCCTTTTTATTCAATAATTCTAAGTTCATTCATACAAGTTTAGTGGTGTAGCATTTTGGTACGAATCACAGCTAATTCTGGGCTTCCAGCAACTCCAATTATCTCAGGGCATGCTGGATTTAAATTACTCTGTTCAATTTGAACGTTATTATAGATGTATTGGTCCATTCCATTGAGTATGCTGGGGATGTATTAATTGGTTCGAGTTTTTGACTAGTAGTGATATCAACACTGTAGACCTTTTCTAGGGGACTTCAGAGGACCTTTTCGGAGTATACACAGGGAGGTGGATGCACCAAAATTCAAAACTTCAAAGACTCCAGAAATAGAGCAACCATATAGAGCTTGAGGCCATTTGTCCAACGAGATATAACATTGTCATTTGCAGGTCGAAGTCATCAAGCCGATGCCATGCAATTTATTCTCTAACGGCGCAATTATCGTCTTCCTCGTCCTTGTTCTTTTTTCCACAGGAAAAGCTCCATCTACTCACTTTCCATCCCTTCACTTCATTAATAAGCATCCATAAGTCTCATCCAGTATAATGGCACTTGTAGCTGGACCTCGGACTTTATATGAAGTGAAGTTCTCGAATATGTCATCTGTTTGGGGCTCCCGTAGCTGGAACTTGGACTTTATATGAAGTGAAGTTCTTGACTATGTCATCTAGTCCCAAACAAAATACTAGCCTTCTCCTTAGTTTTAGTTGAATAAATAAAGGATCAGGATGCAGAAATATATATGTACGCCACTGGGATACATAAAGAAGTAAATTACTTCAAAGTTAACGAGATGGATTCTTTTCAACTGAGTTATCTTCATACAACCAATGTGCATACTCAACAAGAAACAAGATCCTCTGAAAAGACTGTTGATCTTCCTTAGGCACATTAAGAACAAAATGGCTTGCCCAAATTTTCAACTATGTAGGAAGGCACATTAAGAACAAAATGACTTGCCCAAATTTTCAACTATGTAGGTGGACAAACTGAGAACAATGGCGGCGAAGCCAAGGCTTCGGGCAGCGGCGCGTGCGATGTTCATCAGGAATGAAACCCCAAGGCCAAACATATTGAACCCGTTCTTTCTCCTCTCCTTATGCCCAAAGGTAGTAACAACTTCAACCAACACAAACCTTTTAACAACCTAAAATAATTAATTAAAACCAAAACATATCATTCACCAACATAAAGATGATTCATTCACCAAAATGCTCTGATTCATCCAGCCTCTAATTACAACTAAAAACAAATTCCACAGTCACAATAGAACATTAATAAAAAAACAACCTAACCACCAAACATAACTAAAATGAACTAAACAACACTAAACATTCAATTAGACAGATTCCACTCTCTGGCAATAACTTTTCATTCATTTCATCAACCTAGACTCCACTCTCCATCAACAAGTTTTCATTCATATCATCAACCAACTTTTTTGCATTTTTCAACAAGAGAATTTTGTTTTTCGCGACATCCTGTTTAAGAGAAATCATCAGTGATTCTTCCAACATCATTTTTAAATTAGTCCCACTTTCATCGAACCCCACTATCACATCCATTATAGCATTTACCAACTCGTTGGCATACATCTGCCCAATATTGAAACGAAGGTGCAAAGCCATAAAATCTACTATCATTTTTCAAGACTATATCCCAGTAGGGATCCATCTTCACTTTGAGTTGGAATGCATTTCCAATATTTTTGACATTTTTGAGATGCTCGATATAAACTTTGTCATTTCCCTCTAAGGTTACAAAGTCATCCTCAACCGCAATACTATCCCTAAGTTGCTTCTCAAATTCCACGAGAGTTTTCCATTTGGTTATATATTCTGGGTCACAAGTGTAGCTGGTAAAGCTTTCCATCTCAAGAGTTTCTTTCACCCACTGGATAGACCGCTGCTTTTTCTTTGCCATTAAATCCCATGTGGCCCGACTTGCAGGGCCCGTCAATTATGGGTGACCTTCCTAATATTTATGGAAAATTTCCATCAATGCACTTGCAATAAGATCCCATGTTTTTTCAACCACCTCATATGACTTCTTGGAGATGGCTTTCACTTTTTTTTTTTCAGTAATGCATAGGACGCTTCTCTTGGCAGATATTCCGGAAGACCAATGGTTTTGTTTTCTTTTAAAGGCTCAATTTCATTACTTAAGAAATTGCCACCGCGATTTGCAATTTTTTTTTTCAACCTGCAGCTCTAAGAAATAGTCATCGATAATCTCTGCCATCGTAGATGTATAATCACCCTGCAAAGTAATTCTTTTGAAGGATTCTTTTACTATGCTAATGATGCATATAAATGTTTTCATTGCTTCACTAGTTTTCAGATCATATGGCAGCTCACTTAATTAATCCTCATTTGATGAGATAGCGTCATTGATTTTGCAAGTAATGTCGGGAGGCTGATGCGGGCGAGCGATAACGGTCGCTGACAACCACAATTGTGGAAAGCTTGATGGGTTCCTCCACGACGATTTTATACTTGCGTAGCATGTCGACGACGTCGAGAAGGGGGTGGATATATTTGTTGTAGGAAGAAAAGATCGGCGCCACATGAAAATGTTCGCTTCCGTCAGTGATGTGCACCTGAAGAAGTACGATGTCTTCTGAAGAGAGACTCATTTCTTGAGTGTGAGGGAAATAGTTATGGAAAGAAGGGTTTTCTTGCGTGTTTTTGTTACTTGAGTTTGAGGAGGGAGGGTTTCTGCTACAGTGAGGGTTTTTGTGTTTGTGACTTGTGACTTGTGAGGGAATTAGTTTGAAGAAAGAGGGTTTTGTTTATGAGAGAACCAAAAACTAAAATTTTCTAAATAAAAAATGGTAAAACTCAATTGTGGATACAGCTGTAAGCCATGCACATATTATCTCTCTAAAAACTTTCCTTAAACTGTTGCAACCTGCAGTTGCAATAATCTGCACCGTCCTATTTTCCTTGACGGCATGTCATTGGGGCGGTAAATATTTCCTTTCATTTTTTCTTTATTTTTAACAAGAAGTGTTTTCTCTGTTAAATTTTTTTTTTTTTAACACACATATACACAAACTACTAAATCACAAATAACTCTTTGAGGTAGTCAATTATATATATTTTTTTGGCTGTTTTTTATTTAAAATAAAATTACGGTAAATTAATAAACAATCCCCATTAATGGCACAATACCTTTCCTAAATCCCCGGTTTGAAATGTTTTACATCCCCAATACAAAACATATTTTTCCTACAACACCTAAATGTTTTTGATGAATTTGAAGAATGACAATTCTTATCCCTATAATCACAGTTACTCCTTTATCGGTGGGATTTTGAAAGCTTCACAACCGTCTACCGACCACCGCTGACAATCCCAAGTAAAAATCGTTTCAGTTGTAGAAAAAGTAGTTGAAGAGTCAACTGCCGATGCACCTACATTCGAGGACCAACTTCCACCAGTTAACTCCCACTCCCCCATAACGTACACCACTTTTCCAGCTCGTCGGAGGCAATGGTAAGGTTTAAGAGCAAGGTACATCGCACCCCACCTGTCCAAGTTATTTTTCTTCTTTAAACTGTCTGAAATTCAAGTTGTTTCCATTCGACTCCAGTAGCTACTTGGTAATCGATTGTTTTAACTCAATAAACAAGGGTTTCAGTATTTTGTTAAATCTTTCCTTTTCCCATTTCATTTGATGCATTCATTCGAAGTCTTTTGCTTTAATATAATATTGAAACGATTTTTTTTCGATAGATGGTTCGTTCATTGTCGCTGGTGCCATTAATGATTGTTCCTTCCCCGGCTGAAACAAGCAGAGGAAAGAGAAAAATTTCAGATGTAAATATCCTTGAGGATGAGAAGGCGCAGACTTTGAAGAAGCGTGTGTTTTCCATTTTGCATCATTGCTCGTTGGAGAAATTCAGTGAGCTTATTTCGAAAATTCGAACCAAAAAATCTCCATTTGGTTATTTGTTGGGAGCACCAGGTCAAAAGGGGAGCATTAACAGAGTTAGTTTCTTGTTGGATTACTACAACTCTAGCACCAATACATTTAAATTCGGTAGCCAAGAAGTTTTATTTTGTGACAAGGAATTCAACATTGTTACTGGCCCGCGGCACGCAGGTCATCCTGTCATGATAGCGAGCAAATATAAATCAAATACCTTGATTAAGCATTTTGGCAATAAGGGAAATAATGTCTCTCAAGTTAGCATTGAGAGTAAACAGAATGAATTCACCGGGAAAGAGTGATGATGATGGAATTGATGATTTTGTAAGAATGTACATTCTCTATGCTTTTAATTGTTTGTTGTTCCTGCATAGCAGTTTGCATGTGCCCGTTGGTCTTCTTTGCGACGTTGATGATTTGTCCACGATTGGACAATACGCGTGGGGCACGTGTGCTCGTCTGTTTTTGATCAAAGGTATCCATAAATATCTTGTTGAGAAACATGATTTCATTGATGGTTATTTACTATGGGTTTATTGGTAAGTCCTTGACTTGGTTTTTTCTATATTGTGTCATGCTGGTAAGTCCTTGACTTGGTTTTCTATATTGTGTCATTTACATATATATATATATATACGTGTTTAAGTTATTGATTATGTCAGTCATGGTTTCAAGAACGAATTTAGAAGTTCGATATCTCAAAAAGGTTGTTAGCATTCCCTCGCTGGTTCAAGTGGAGGGGGAGTGCACTGCCTAATGCGGAAGAGAATGCAAGGAAGGCTCTGGAAAGCCGGTCAGATGTAAGTCCATAATATCCCAAATTTATTCAACCAATTGGTATTTTTTATTCAACTGATTTGTTACACATGTTTATGTAAATATGCAGATTGTTCCCTTATGAACGACTAGTAAAATAGAGAGAAGTCTGTCAAAGATTGTAGAAATAGTTTATATATAGTAATGAAGGAGTTCAAGTTGATTGTGTCGAAGAGGAAGCAGAAGGTGGCTATGAAGGAGTATGTGATGTCCCTGTCAATGTGGGGTTGAATGGGGATGGGCAGGGGCGGAGCCAATGTAGGCCCGGGGGGGGGGGGGGGGGGGGGGGGAGCGGCGGGGTCAAGCTCCCCCCCAACCCCCATCTTTTTAAAAAAAATAAAAAAATTTTATACCGATCCCTCCTAAAATTAAAATTCCACATATACTTGTCTCTAACCCCAATCGTAAATTCATCTCTCTTTCTACAAATTGGGTAGTAACCCCATCAAAAATTAAAAAGAAAATTTATCTCCCCATCGTCTCTAATTGTAAGATATTGTGAAGCGGATTATTTTTTAGTTTTGATGGGTAAGCTTCCTTTTAATTTTTTTTGCTTTAGTTTGTACAAAAATTAAGGATTTTTGTGAAGTGGGTTACCTCTTAGTTCTTAATTTTTGTGAAATTGATTGTTTCTGTGAATTCTTATTAAATGTTTAAGCTTTGTATGTTTATAAAATGTTTCCAGTTTTGTATGTTTATTGAGAGTGCTAAGTGCTAACTGATGAATTATTTTTTTTAATCGGCATCGTAATTTATAATCATGTATCGGTATTTTAGCAAAAGATCGAAGAGTTCTATTGAATCATTAAGTTCGATTGTCAACCAAGAAAAAATATTGGTAGTGTAGAATTTAATTTGGGAAAATTACATCCAACTACCCTGAGGTTTGTCCTAATTACGAATCAGTCCCTCTTTTTTCGTTTATTACATATTAACCCCTAAAAATACTGTTTCAATTACATTTTAACCCCTAAAGAGGGACTGATTTGTAATTGAAACAGTGTTTTTAGGGGTTGACATGTAATAAATGAAAAAACAGGGACTGATTCGTAATTAGGGCAAACCTCAGGGTAGTTGGATGTAATTTGTCCATTTAATTTTGAAGACATAATTAGTGATTCGGGACTACAAATTTTCAACCCCGGCTGCCGAGAGATCCTGAATCCGCCCCTGGGGATGGGGATGGTGATAGTGATTCCGGACAGCATGAGGTTAGATCGAAACGGAAAAATGATGTGGGGATCGGAGCATATGGAAGAAACGATGAGACAATTAATATTACAAGATTTAATATTATCTGACTTTGTATATTAATGATACACCCTCAGGCTGCCCGTGAACCGGAACCCGAGTGATTCCTAGTATAATATTCCAATCCAGAATTAATTAGTAATCAGTAATCTACTAGAATCTGAACCTCTATCCCTATAAATTATTACATATACTATCCATATAATTTGATGAATTTACAAAAGAAGTCTTTTGACAATCCCTTATATGTATTTCATTTTTGCGAAGAAACATTCTATGAGTGTTATTTTAGTTTTGTAAGTTTCCGTTAAGAATGTTTTTGCAGTAAAATTAAAAATCAGATTTCACCGTATTACCTTAGCTGAAGGGTTATTTTGTAATTACTCCAAACCTGAGTTGATAGTCAATTTAATTGGCGCCAATTAAAATCTAACAGAAAACGAACTTGCCTGGTAAATCGACCATTGTGAGATCAGGAACACCCTCCTTCTTCACAACCAACGTTCAAGGGAAGATTTGAAATGCATTTTCCATCTCCTGCAATTTCATCAGTGGCTTTACTTATAGAAAGAGCTATATGTTTCTCATCAGTAGGTACCGTTTTCCCATTGTACTCCAAGAACATTTCCGGTTCGGGATTCGAATGATTCTACAGCCTCATAATGAGAGGGACCCTCGTGCAAATCCCCTGGCCTCTCAGGAGGCTGATGCCGGCAAGGGATTCAAGAACGCTGGATTTTCCAGAAGATTGATCGCCAACGACCACGATGGTGGGGAGCTGGATGCCTTCCTGCATGATCTTGAGGTGACGCAGCCTGTCGACGGCGTCAAGGAGGGGGCGGATGCGGTCATTGTAGGAGGAGACAATGGGGGCGTGAGTAGGATGGTCTTGTGATTGTGATTGTGGGGGTGAGATGTTGAGGTGACTCGAGCCCTGTGCCAAATTGTCTACGTTTCTTTTGCCTAATCCACGTCCCATGTTTGTTTGTGTAATTCTTCTCTGTTTATTTCGGTAGGATTATTTGATGGGGACCTCAGCTCTGGAGGTGTGCATGCATTTATAGTAAAAGGTCATAAGATCAAATCTTTTGGTAATTCTACTCCACTTTAATGCACAGACGATTTTTAAAATATCATTTTATCATGTCAAATATTTTTCATATGAAAAATCTTACAAAAAAAATTATATTCGTCATATTTACGTTATACTGTGTAGAGTTTTTTGCTTGGATACCCCCTGTGTTATGCCTAATTAGCACTCCGAACCCTGTGATTTGAAAATTCTCAAAGAGAACCCTGTGATTATATAAATTAGCACTGAAAACTCTGTGATTATATTAAAGTTAGCACCCAAAACCCTACAACCACGATTGTAGGGTTTGAAATTCTAATTGATTGCTAATTTATTACAATCACAGGATTTGCTTTGAGAATTTTCAAATCACAAGGTTCTAAGTGCTAATTAGGTATATCACAGGTTTTTAGTGCAATAAACTCTATACTGTGTATGTGCTGTGGTATCTACATTATATATCATAGCTACTCCATTAAATAGAGAGAACAGAATTCACTCAGAAATTAAGATATTTAGCACTTATCTCGATTGATACAAAATGATATTATTTTATAATATTAGGGTGAGTGCCTTCTTTTTATTTTTGAGGTGTTAAATGTAACTTATAAACTTAAAAATAAAGTGAATCTTTAGATTTATAATATACATATATAAAATAATATACATACATATATTTTTTTTGGGTGGGAATATACATAAATGTATAATACTTATATTACACAACAATTTATTGACCAACCAAAAAAAAAAAAAAAAAACTTGACCAAAAAAAGATATTATACAATAATACAATATCAAATATAATGCATTTGACTGCGCAATTACAAAATACAATCATGTCAAAACTTTAACATATAAAATAATAGCTTGGTTATGATCTGTTAATTGTTTTTTACTTAAGAAAATAATGAACTTTTACCAAAATGAGAATAAGTACTAAATAATAATTAGTAGAATTTATTTTTTGGGAGTTTTACTTGCTCACCTCACACTGTCGAGCTATTTTTAAAAGTTAATGTTATAAAGATTTATTTTATCTCAAATTTATGTATTTCGTTTTTATAAAAGTATTATTTTACATTTATATATCTAAGTATATGATTATAAAAAATGATTTTGATATAATGGTGACTCACTATATTACCGATACTTTTTAAGAAGTCAGGTTGGAAACCTACTCGTTAACAAATATTTTGGTGAGAGTTTTATTTATGTCAGGTTCAAACCCAATTAAATGGGATATAAAATAAAAAATGATTAAATATATTTAACATTTTTTAGAGTTTTAAATATTATAATTGCACTCCTATTAGTCATTTTATTATATTTTGACCACTTCTAAAAATTGTAAATTACATCAAATTAATTTTCCGTTAAATTGAGGATGATGTTATGGATTTTGAAATTTAAATTTTACATTTTACCCCTGCCTTAATACTAAATTTTTTTAAATCAAGTTTATCCTAAATTTAAATCAAAACTAAAATGAAAAATTCAAGTGTCAAAATTTGTGTTGTCATTGTAAAAACTGATTTTATATAATTTATAATTTTTATAAAGAGTCAAATATAATAAAATGATTAATAGAGATCTAATTATAATATCTGAAACTCTAAATATGGTTAAATATAATTAATCTAATAAAAAACAAAAAAAAAAAAGACCCACACCCCCACCTCTCTAACATTATAAAGTATCTGTATTTTGCAGTTTGCACCGAATTAGGGCAAAATAATATTTTTATTTTGAGTAGTAAAATTAAAAATTTCTTGCAACGCGTGCCACTCGACTTTTCCCAAATTTCCAGACTATAGCCCAAATTCTCCTGCTTCGTCACTCAACTTTGTCAATGGTACTGAATTTCCTTAGGCCGCGTTTACATATATCAGTAAGCCATGTTAGACTAGTTTGTCATGCATTATCATTTATTTACTTTTGTTGGGTCAAAACCCGTGTCTTAGGGGGAGGCCCGTGTCATCTGCGTGACACCGTGTGACCCATAAACACGCAAATGAGGCTTGTTTAATTTTGGCTCAACTTAACACGGCCTTGGAAATGACGTTGATGTCCAACATTTGCATTTATTTACAATAGATTGCCTTTGAATTATTGAGGTTCAGGCGAGGTGAAAAATCAGATCCACTACCACCGACATCTCTTCCACCTCCATCCTCACCACCGCCGTCCACCACAACAACGACCCCCACGATTTGAGGCCCCTCTCCTCTAGACCCACCGCCCTCCTTCCAAATCCGCACTCCGCCCCAAAAAATCAAGATCCATACCCCTCCAATACCATGTATAAGGTTGCAAAATTACAGGGGGAAAGGCTGAAATGGGGGTAGGTTAAGCCCGAGATTTGCCGGGATTGGTGAGTTGGGAATCATTCGTTTAAAGATTATGAAATCTTCAACCAAGCTTGATTCCCGATTCCACCCATTCCGATGGCTTTCGGGAATTCTCCCCCTTTTCATCTCTTCTTTATTTCTCAACTAACTTCTTTTCTGCGCGTTCTGGGCTTTCAATTATTCTTCTTGTAGCTGCGTTGTCACCCGTAAGTAAGTATCTCTACTTTTTGTTGAAATAAAAACTATTTTGTGAATTTCGAACACGTTCTTCTTATTTCTCGTAGCTTAACCCAGAATTCTAATACCCCTTTTCAGATCTGCAGGTGTGGATGGTCATACATATCAGAAATATTTATTCAATAATTTGTATTGTGATCCAACTTAATTTGAACTGCACTCTTGATTTATTGAAATGAGAAAATAAAGCTGATTGATATGTGGCTAGATCTAACCATTTTGAGGTTAATATATCATATTTGTCTGATAATCAAATCATTAGATTTAAGTGACCGTTGATGAAGTAAAGTTGTTAATAGGCTTTGAGTGATTGGGTTCGTTGAGGAAGTACAATTGATAATAGTTTCAGTTTTTTGTTAGAAATGGAAATCAATGGTAAAATCTAATTATCTGTGCAGGCAGTATAGACTCTCAAAACAAGGCTCCATTTAAGACAAGATAAATTATCTATTGAAGCAACCTCATGATGGAACAATTTTAGGGATAACTTAGCAAAAAAATGTGTTTGCAAATTGGTGGCATAACTGGTTTTAACTCTTTTTGAACTTTGTCACGTACTCAACTGTCATCGTTTTTGTATTACTTATATGCCAATTACAACGTGTGAATAGGTGATTGATAGTTTGAGATGTGCATTTGTAAACCCTGTTTTGTGCTTATAAAGTTGATTATTATGTTAAAGTTGTTCGTTCTATTACGTATAGGATAGGTAAGAGATTTTCATGCATTTTGAAGTATATTTAGATAAAAAAAAAACAGGCAACATGAATTGTGTAAATTACTAATTGGTTGTTCGGGAGGGTGCTTGTGCTTTGATGTTTGGTTGTTGTTCTGTTGGTCATACTTTGCATTAATTTTTGTAGGATTGTTACATTTCCAACTACACAAGTTTTACAATAGATTGCCATTGATTTTACTGTAAATTGAATCTTGGTTCTATGGGATTACAACTTAAATTATAGGAGAAGTTATGGCCATTGTTGTACTGACAACCATGGAAATTAAACCCGAGAAGAAATATCTGGCAAAGCAAAGGAGAGTGGTTGTGACAGGTTCGGGCGTGGAGACACCAATTGGTCATGATCCGGATGTCTTCTAGAATAGCGTGCTTGAAGGGGTTAGTGAAATTAGTGAGGGAGAGACTTTTAGTTGTTCCAAGTATCCAATTGTATGTATTATTTTCTCTCACATTTTCGGCGTTCACTTATGGTGGTTCTAATATTGATTTGAGGTGATTTTGATCAGTAGGTCTGATTTGCAGTGAATTGCTGGAGAAATCAAATGATTCTCGACGGATGGCTTTTTGCTCCCAAACTTCTCCAGAGAATGGATAGGTCTTTAAGTGTAAGTGACTGAAAGAAGCACGGGATTGCTCATTCTTATCATCGGATTGATCCCACCAATTAGCATTATCAAGAAGACGTATGTATATGATCCCACCTAGTTATGTGATGATAAAGATGATCCGAACATGGAGCCTACTTTTGCTGATTTTCAAAGGAAGAAAGATGGTGCCAAAATCGCAAAGAAAAAAGATCACCAAGACGAGAGAAGAATGAGTTGTGGGGAGGGATATTTTTTAAAATTTTAAGTCAGGGGTAAACCAGTAAATTACTAGAAACATGCATGTCCCACTCAAAATGTAAACACAAAATAATGAATAAACACGGAGGCTAAAATCTCTCCAACATGTAAACTAACCCACTCAAACATTACATGCATAATCACATTGAGAAATGTAAACGCGGCCTTAGGAGAGTGTATTTGTGCCCCAATTTATGATATTTTTTTTTTAGTTTTTACGAACGAATCAAATTTTTGTTTTAATTCTGAAGCTTGATTAAGTAAAAGCATTGTCAATACAGCAGCGCAGGGTTGTGGAGAAGAAAAAGAGAGGCACGCACGATATCGCAATTTCGATCCGGAGGTGGAGAACAAAGTTCCACCACCGGATCAACCCAAATCTATTCATCTTCTCAGATTTATTCGTCGAAATCCGCCCAGATTTGCTGCCACTCTCGCTGATCTACAGTGAGTTTCAACGTTATTCTTCCAGATTTACTGGCATCTCCCAAATCTAGCGGATTTCTCTGGTTTACAGTCGATTTCCTTATCTGTTTTTCTTTTCATTGTGTTTTATTTCTTTTCTTCCGAATAGAAGCTTTATCTCTTCCGTATGGAAGTTTTGTCCTTCCGTATGGAAGTTTAGCTTTATCTTTTTCTGTGTGTTTTTCGGGAGCCAAGCTATTTGTTCTCAATCCAGAGGAAAAGCGGCTGCGGATCTTCAATCGGATCAGATCGAGATCCACTTGAAAGGAACAATTTTCAAAGAGTTATTTTCTTTTATTAATTGTGATGCTAATATAATAGCTCACAAATCTGTTAGAATTGCAGCTTCGGCCTGCGTTAATTTTTCTGCTGTTGCTTCTTGTATTTTCCCATTGTTGCTCATGATTTGCTCCTTTAAGGGTTTTGGTTGTAAAAAAATAATAATAATAATAAAAGCATTGTCTGCTTCATATTAATCTGTTGAGATAATTTATAGAATTAATGATTAGGGTAATTGTAATCCATGAGACTTTTGCAACAATAATATTTTATTTTATAAAGTTTAATAATTTAACACCTTTTGAAAAATTTTTAAAATTTTGACATAAGTCGTTGATGAGCTCCACGATTACAAAATTTATTTTTGTTTTTATTTTATATACTTTGTGTTATTTATAAAAATGACCCCAAAACTTCTAAAATATTTTAAATGGGTATATAAAGTATACTTTTATACATAGGATCAAGAAAGTATGTATAAACTTTGGAATTAATCATGCTTTAATAACAGAAGTACTCTAAAATTCATGCTATAATTCATAAAACACACAAATAATTTGTAAAAATTTTATTACCTCTCTTTATCTTCTTCCTCTTCTACAACTCTGATTTATTGCTCCTCTAAGACTCGTCTTCGTTTCTCCTTCGTCAGCCCTTCTTGTTCCAAAAGTCCTCACAGCTCCATACTTTCTTGGACATCAACTGGAAATAGACTTCGACCTCCAACGGAGAACTTCACTACGGCTTATGAGTTTCAATAATAGGTTTGTAGGAATAGACTGGAGTAAAAAGGCTTAATAAAATTCTTAAGAAAGAATTTATCTTGTGTATATGAAAAGGAGAATTTTATTTCCTTCAAACGAGGTTTATACAAACACCATATATTCTGAAAAGAAGATTTATCTGAACTACAACACTCAAACACTCAAAGACTCGAAAACACTCAAACAATTTTACATATGACTTTCTGAATTCAAGACAAGGTGTCTATCACCATACAAAAGGACTCTATTTATAGGCTATATTCTTGCTACTGTTTGGACTTGAAATTTTTATTTGGAATCCGCTGATTTATCCTTCAACGATCCAGATCTTGCCGACACTTTTCTATGGTTGAGATTCTGTCGACACTTTTATCTGCCACTTGATAAATGGAGTATGACGTCATGGCATTCGTCATTTCCTTGCTGATGTATGTGCTTACATCACTGATGGTTACAGCCCATCATCTTGCAAGCTTCTTGTCTAGTCTCTGCAGTGCAGAAAAATTCATGTTTTTCAAATTTATTTATGAATTCCATTAAAAGATGAGAGCTTATTTTTCCTCATTTGGTGAGTAGAATCCAATTTTCTTTACTCATCAGCGTTTCGAACTTATATTTGTATAGATTTTCAGCAACACTGTGAATAGCTTTTATTCCCAAGGCATGTCTTTGGACAATCCACTCTTTAGTAACTTGGATATTCCTCAGAGGTTTATTTCCTTGCTCAATCTTTATGGTGTCAGAAAGGTGGTCTGCAGTGATCATGAAGAAAGCTTCATGCCATATATGCTTCTCTGGTTCTGGAGATATAGTATAGAACTTGAGAACCACCTGTCTTCCTCTGGCAAATTTACTGATTTGAGATTTTAGGGTATCATCAAATCTGGATATTTCCTTGAGATTTTTACTTGGGTAGATTATATCAAGGAACCCAAAACAAGCATATCTATAAACTGCTTCTGGGCATGCTCCCATTATGCAAGTCAACCTTGGATATATATTCTTGCCTTTAGAGAAGAATATAGTATCTGTATTTTCCATACTATAGACTTCATCAACTCTATGAACATACATATGTTCCCATTCAGTGTTAGGAACATACATATGTTCCTAATTCTATTTCAATCTTTATTTCCTTTGAAGAAGGCTCTCTTTCCAATTTTATTTCAATGACTGAAGGAACTTTATTTTTGACTTCTTCTTTATTTTTCTCACCAGATGACTCAGCTTCTTCCATATTTATTGACTCAAAATTTTCAATATATTTTTCTAATTTTTGAGTCACTTTATTTACCTTTTCCAGGTTTTCTGTGACCAAATCTACCAGCGGAGGGAGATTTTTATACATATATTGTTCTAGAAGAACCGCTCCTTCATAGAGATCTTTTGTCATAATGTTGATATGCGAGATCTCTTCTTTTATTTCTGAAATATTAATTTTATCCTCCATCTGTAAAAGAGAGAAAGATTTATTAAAAAAAAATCTTCAAATTTTTCTATAAGTTGCTGGGATGCGGGCCCACAACAGTAGCAGTCCGGGACCACATTTTAAAATTTTTATTATAATACAAGTATTAAAATATTTCTAAAACATTTTAATACAAAGCGGAAGACTTAGCCGGATCTACTCAAGTATATACATGCAATTGATAATAAATTTTAAATCACTTAAGCAGATAAATATCTAACATGCAATTAACACTTAAGAGCACATAATTTATCATGCTTAAAATAAAATAACTGTAAAATATTACCGTACTGCAAACATGGCTATCTAACGGCATTTTTCCAGCTCCTTGCCCTTTCGTGAGACCGGCAGAGCTTCCCTGCAATATCCCTAGGGACACCCTCGGAGTGTGGGCTCCGAAAGTATTTCTCTAAATACTTAGAGAAAATAAAATTTAAACTAAAAACCCTTTTCAGGGTTTATTCTCCCAAAATTAGGCGTTTTATATAAACACCTAATTAAAATTAATTCCGAAATAAATCGGAATTAACTAGGAGAAAAGGGATATGGTTTCAAAGCTAAGAACTAGCCAAAACCTCTCCCAAAATGTTATATGAGAAATGAGGACCCAAGACCCCTATTTATAGGGAAAAAACCGAGGGCGTTTCGGTCATTTTGGATTCAAAAGCAAGGGTAAAATGGTAATTTCACATCCCACTTGCGTGTACAACTTGGACACGCAAACCAAGGTGACCACGTCGTAGATCTCTCAGCCACGAGTCCAACGCCGCCGGCCGTTCGCCGGAATTCCCCTGCACGCGCCCACACGCGCGGACACAAGGCGGCGCGTGTGATCACTTGCGGTTTAGGGTTTCCGGCGACGTGGCCTGTTCTGAGGCTGCCACGTGTCCGGGTCTGGTCCGACCCGGAACCGGACCCGGTCCGGCCCTATCCGAGATCCGACCCGTTGACCCGGTCCTGACCCTTTTGACCGACCCGGTCCAGATCAAATCTGGGCCGTTACTCATGTTGATGTGGCGTGATCTGGGCCGTCCACGTGTCGCACACGTGGCATGCCACGCGGCTGCCCAGTCACGCCAGCTGGACCCACTTGCTGACGTGGCGTGACACGTCAGTGCCACGTCACCTGCCACGTCAGTATTTTTTTTTTTTTTTTTTTAAAAAAATTTTTAAATTTTATTTTCTCCAAAATAAAATTCCGGGCATTTCCAACTCTTTGGAACTTGATTTATTTTCTTAAAATAAATCCCTTGGCTATTTTCAAACACTTTGAAAATTCATTTCTCTTTCTCCTTTTAATATTTTCTCTTTGGGTTTTCAATTTGGGGCTTGCAGGGGGACCTGCAGGACTAATTAATTTTAGCTCCAAATGGATTAATATATTATCATCTCATGATAATAATTAATTACCATTTAACAATATTTAATTCCACTAAATAAATATTGTTGCACTCTAAAATTAATTAAATTATTCACGAATTTCTCGATCTAGAATAATTTCGCATTTTACTCCTCCGTGTAGATATCCATGAAAAATAAATTGCAACTACTATCATTTATTTTTCATCTCTAATTTGAAATTTATTGATTCGCCTTAAGTTCAAATTCTCTGTATGTGAAACACATTCAACATACAACTTCGGTGACGTTATCACGCGAAGTGCTTTGGCCAAAGTCTTAATTCAAATTTTTACAAATCTATTTCAAGGATATCTCTTACCTTCCAGCAAGGCTACAGATTCCTCGATCAATATAACTCTTTAGCACATTTCATGTAACCACCGAACATACAAAGTATTTTGGCCACCCGTTACCGAGACCTCACTTCGAGTATGTTACAGTGACTAACACTACATGCCTAAAGCCGAAATATTATCAGGATTAAGAGTACAATGCTTCCTGAGATTTTATTCATTTTAGATAGCAGTATAAAATGAATAATCTCAGTGGTCCAGTTCGATGTTTCCAATCCTATTGAAAATCATCAACGTGTTATAATTGGAATCACCATTCCCTATGACGAAAGACTAATCATCTTATATAACCACGTTATAGTCTTGATAAGAACATATTCTTATCTTACCGACTAGAACTTTAATGACACGTGATTTCGGTATTCAAAGTCTTTTCCTATGAAACACATTTCATATAAGAATACCACCACACGTCATTAATTTATTAATATGTGAAATACTCACAACTCGCTGTAAATTCAGTTTAATTAATTCAACAAATTGAATTTTCAGGGCACTATTCCCAACAATCTCCCACTTGCCCTAAATTCAATTTGGCTACACATCCAAGTCTTATTCCTTTCACATGAGTGTCAAAACTCGTTTTGCACTCTTTCGCGCCAATACTTTAGTGAAGGAATCTATTAGACGTTTCTTTGAGCCAACAACTAGGAAATCATGAATCCAATACATCTAACTGGTTGCTTCTCAAGCTACCATGTATTTGACTTCCATGTCGGTGTAAGCAATACAAGTCTGCTTAACATTCTCCAATTAACGGTTGCTCTTCCTAGAGCATATACGTATTCTAATGTCAAACATCTAGAATACAAATCAGATTGTAAATCCGAATCTTTATACTCTATTGAAATGAGCTCACCACTGTGGTAGACAAGCATATAATCTCAAATCCTTCTCAAGTACTCCAATATATGCTTTCACTACTACCCAGTGTTAGATTCTAGGGTTTGACTAATATCTGCTAACTTAGACCTATTTCATAATAGACATCTGGCCTTGTACATAATATGACATACATAAAGCTTCCGCTGCGGAACTCTAATCATGTCTTCTATCTCTTCAGTTGTCTTAGGACACTGATCCTGAGATAGATAAATTCCACATCTAAAAGGTAATGAACCTTTCTTGGAATTTGTCATATTATACCTTGCCAGCATCTTATCTATATATGCTTCTTGTGATAAACCAATCTCCTTATTCCCATGATCACGACAAAAGTCTGATCCTTGGAATAGCATTGGTCTCAATAGGTCTTTTCTTGTCAAAATGATTTGACGTCCGAATCTTGACCATTGACAAAATTCTTGCATCATTCCCAATGAGCAGAATATTAATTACGTACAAAGTGAAAACGTTACAACGCTATCATGATGTCATTTTGTACACTTCATGGTTCATCAGGCAATTATATAAATCCAAAGAATTTAAATTGCCTTATAATTCTGATGCTCCATAATCTAGACGCTTGCTTAAGATCATAAATCGATCTATTAAGCTTGCATTATATGCACCTGATTTCTGGCTGTGAAGCCTTCAGGTTGTACCATGTATCTCTTCTTCTTGAAATTGCCCATTCAAGAACATAGTCTTTATATCCATTTATCTAATCTCATAATCGATAATGAGATAAAATGGAGAGGATAATGGACTTAAGCATTTCTATAGGCGAGAAGATCTCATAAATGATTTCTTCTTTCTGGGTAAAATCCCTTGCCAAAAGTTTGCTCTAAAGTCTCTACTTTTTCGTCCATTTATCCTTTTATCGTTTTGTAGAACCCAATTGTATCTAATAGGGTTTAATGCCTTTAGGCGCCTCTACAAGTTCAAGACTTTGTTAAAATACAGAGATTCTAACTTAGATTCCATGGATATTGACCAAACGGTCAGTGTCTATATCTTCTACAGCTTCATTACATGTGACAGGATCAGATACGTTAGATTCAACCTCTTGGGTTAATCTTAGGTATCTTGTCAGGTGTCCTGACAATCCTCCCACTATAATGATGCTCTCGTGTACATGTATCTACATCACATGTTGTATTTGATACATCACATGTATCTAATACATTTTCAATTATCACGGGTTTATGGAAATCAGTATCTAATACTGTTATTTCTTTTAACACTACTTTGCTTCTACCCTTTGCGGTTATCTATGTAATTATCTTTGAAATATTCACAAACATCTTTTGTGATTTCTCAAATTACAAAATATACCACCTCTTGTTTTTCTTAGGATAACCTTAGAACAAGTAAACCTTTGTTCTTTATTCTAATTTGTCAGGATCCATCTTTAACTCGTGGACCAGGCTATCTTAAATCCGAAGATAAAAGATACAGGGTTTTCACCCTAGCTACAGATCCATCAGTGTTTTAGGAACTGACTTAGATAGAACTAGGTTTGTTGTTTTGTGTGCAAGGCCCCAAAACGAAATTCATAGGGTAGCATGACTCTTCATGAATCTTTACCATCTCTATCAGAGTTTTATTTCTCTTTTCTGTAATACATCTTTGCCAAACCGTATCTCATACAGAAGGTTGAGATCTAATCTCATTTGAGAAATTCTATTTAACTCTGAGCATAGATACTTATCACTACTTCGATCTAATCGAAGTGCCTTGATATGTTTTCTAATTTGACTCTTTGACTTCAGTCTTATATTCTTTGAACTCTTCAAAATACAAACTTAAGTCTCATCAAATAAACATATCTGTATCTAAAGTAATCATTCAAATGAATGATGAAATATCCAAAACTTCCTTTGCTTGAATAATCATAGGATCACATATTCGTATGAACTGACACAAGCAAGTTCATGGCTTAATACCCTTTGTCTTCAAAAGGCTTCTTGGTCATTCTAACCTTCTAAATAGGATTCGCAGATTGATACTATTTTCAAGTCAACAGGACTCAACAATCAATCTTTGGATCCTATTCAGATTCAATTAACCAATAGATAGGTGCCACGTAGAAGTTTTTCCTCTTAGATGGTAAGTTAAGCTTCTTAATGTTAAACTTGAATTAGGGTTTTCATTGAGGTATAAAAGACCATCTTTTATTGTGCCAAAGCAAATAAACCTTTTATTTTGCTTAATGGTAACCCTTTGTTTAAAACAAACAGTTAAAGCCCTAGTTATCAAATAACTTACAAAAATCAGATTTTTGTATATATAGCACGTATAATATTAAAACCCTTTTGCCAAAATACGACTTTATAGTCTTTACTGCTAATACAATTACACTTGTATTATCCCCGAGCAGTAGTTATGTGTTAGCCGTTTTTCAACCTTTCTGGTTGGTTTGAATCTTCGCAACAACTTGCAAATATGATTAGTTGATCTCAAATTCACATACCAGGAGTCCGGTGAATTTCCAACTAAACATATTTTCAACGAGTAAGATATCTTCATATCTTATCTAAACGGCGTAACAAACAGACAGACTAAGTATTTTGGATAATTTCCTTTTCCAATACCCGTTACCACCGAAATAGAAACACTTTTCCATTGTCGGATTTGACTTTCTATTTCTGAACCTTCGATTGGGAACTTTTCCTTTTCTTTCTTCCACTTACTGGCTTTCTAGCCCGTGGATATTGATGTCTGATTAAAGAGAACTTTTCCCTTAGTCTATATCACCCTTTCTGCCACATTGAGGTCGTTCATTGGTTTTTAAAAAATTATTTAAAATAATCTTGAACGTTCAAATGACTTAGGCAGAGAGTATAGGATCGTATCCTATCTGTTAAGATTGTCTCTTTAAGCACAGAGGCTTTCAATCTCGTTCAGATTAGTTATCATATTCATAATATGATTCTGAGCTAGTGATCCTTCAAACATCTTTGACTAACAACCTTCTTCGTGGCTCGTACCTTCGTACGATTCTGTCTTTTAAACATGTTCTTATCAGTGGACATCTCATGCGTCTGATGCTCAAGAACTTTTAAGACAGATATCAGGATATAAGACTAGCCAGATCATCACACTTGATCCATTTAGAATAAGCGTCTTTCTAATCCTGACTGGTTGTAGTTTCCGAAATTTTCGGATAAGGTTCAGTGAGTACGTAAACTTTCGTGTCCCAACACGATGTCAAGATTTATTACTTAGTCAGCGTAGTTGAACCCTTACTAGCTTATTTCCTTATAGACATACAGTTTGGAGTGGGCTAAGAGAGATCGTAATTATAAAACTGAAATAAATAAATATATGCAAGTTATGATTATGTATTTCACTTTCTTCTGCGTCCAACCAATAAATGAAATCCACGTAAGCATTTTGATTTACGCAATGGTGACTTAACTAACTGCAGTTGACTCCCCGGAGGCGAGGTCGAAAACCGCTTAGAAAAGCAAGAACTATTCTTAATTAACATGTCAACTAGGTAACTCTTACCAAACAATGTCAATCCACCACGTCAACCCTTGGCCTCTAAATAAATGTAACAGAGCTCCGAAGGGAGGTTAATACATTACTTAGTCAAGTGTGCACCATTACCTAGAAGTCCGTACGAGTAGGTCAAGACACTCCACGGAGGCGTGGTCGAGCTGACTTTCGTCGTATTTCATTCTATCCGTAGAAGTCTAATCTTGTATACCGCGAATATATACCCGCCGAAGGGAGTAGTATACATCCACTATACTATAGACGGGTAATGGAGGCCATGAGAATCCAACTCTTTTCATCTCGCTCCCACTTGAATTTTTAAAGGGTGTGGATTATCTGTTGATTATTTAATAATCACTTTTGGCGTCTTATTGTTGGAAGTAATTAATCTAATTAATACCCTCCCACTAGGATTACTAAATCATATTTAAAATCCCAATAATAATATTTTAAGGCAATAATAACAATTTATTAATTAGGCCGAAAAATATTAGTTCAATTATGCATCGCGTCTAATTTCTATTAAACATTACTATTTAATCACATTAAATAAAATATGCATAATTGTAAATATCATAATATCTCATATTATCCTGATCATGCCATAAAATAAAATAATTAAGCATCCTTTCATATAATTATCACATAATTATCGTGCTTAAAATTTTAAATGACACAAAATAAATATGCCATAAATTAAATCAATTAAGCATGCTGTTATAATTATCACATAATTATCATGCTTAAAAAAATGGCATAAAGTAAACATGTTATAAATAAATTATCTCATAATTTAAATCATGTTTACTGATTCGGTAATTAACCAGGAAGATTATTGAAATCGATTCCCAGAAAAATACCATTCCACGTAAATTCCCAGGAAACACTGGAGGGGTCACAACGGTTCCACTTAAAACCCAGCCTCCTTTGACAGAATTTACGTGCACAGTATCAGATTTAAAATTATGCATCACATGCATCATATCAATGCATGTATATATCTAGAGCACGGCTCTGATACCAGTTGCTGGGATGCGGGCCCACAACAGTAGCAGTCCGGGACCACATTTTAAAATTTTTATTATAATACAAGTATTAAAATATTTCTAAAACATTTTAATACAAAGCGGAAGACTTAGCCGGATCTACTCAAGTATATACATGCAATTGATAATAAATTTTAAATCACTTAAGCAGATAAATATCTAACATGCAATTAACACTTAAGAGCACATAATTTATCATGCTTAAAATAAAATAACTGTAAAATATTACCGTACTGCAAACATGGCTATCTAACGGCATTTTTCCAGCTCCTTGCCCTTTCGTGAGACCGGCAGAGCTTCCCTGCAATATCCCTAGGGACACCCTCGGAGTGTGGGCTCCGAAAGTATTTCTCTAAATACTTAGAGAAAATAAAATTTAAACTAAAAACCCTTTTCAGGGTTTATTCTCCCAAAATTAGGCGTTTTATATAAACACCTAATTAAAATTAATTCCGAAATAAATCGGAATTAACTAGGAGAAAAGGGATATGGTTTCAAAGCTAAGAACTAGCCAAAACCTCTCCCAAAATGTTATATGAGAAATGAGGACCCAAGACCCCTATTTATAGGGAAAAAACCGAGGGCGTTTCGGTCATTTTGGATTCAAAAGCAAGGGTAAAATGGTAATTTCACATCCCACTTGCGTGTACAACTTGGACACGCAAACCAAGGTGACCACGTCGTAGATCTCTCAGCCACGAGTCCAACGCCGCCGGCCGTTCGCCGGAATTCCCCTGCACGCGCCCACACGCGCGGACACAAGGCGGCGCGTGTGATCACTTGCGGTTTAGGGTTTCCGGCGACGTGGCCTGTTCTGAGGCTGCCACGTGTCCGGGTCTGGTCCGACCCGGAACCGGACCCGGTCCGGCCCTATCCGAGATCCGACCCGTTGACCCGGTCCTGACCCTTTTGACCGACCCGGTCCAGATCAAATCTGGGCCGTTACTCATGTTGATGTGGCGTGATCTGGGCCGTCCACGTGTCGCACACGTGGCATGCCACGCGGCTGCCCAGTCACGCCAGCTGGACCCACTTGCTGACGTGGCGTGACACGTCAGTGCCACGTCACCTGCCACGTCAGCATTTTTTTTTTTTTTTTTTTAAAAAAAATTTTTAAATTTTATTTTCTCCAAAATAAAATTCCGGGCATTTCCAACTCTTTGGAACTTGATTTATTTTCTTAAAATAAATCCCTTGGCTATTTTCAAACACTTTGAAAATTCATTTCTCTTTCTCCTTTTAATATTTTCTCTTTGGGTTTTCAATTTGGGGCTTGCAGGGGGACCTGCAGGACTAATTAATTTTAGCTCCAAATGGATTAATATATTATCATCTCATGATAATAATTAATTACCATTTAACAATATTTAATTCCACTAAATAAATATTGTTGCACTCTAAAATTAATTAAATTATTCACGAATTTCTCGATCTAGAATAATTTCGCATTTTACTCCTCCGTGTAGATATCCATGAAAAATAAATTGCAACTACTATCATTTATTTTTCATCTCTAATTTGAAATTTATTGATTCGCCTTAAGTTCAAATTCTCTGTATGTGAAACACATTCAACATACAACTTCGGTGACGTTATCACGCGAAGTGCTTTGGCCAAAGTCTTAATTCAAATTTTTACAAATCTATTTCAAGGATATCTCTTACCTTCCAGCAAGGCTACAGATTCCTCGATCAATATAACTCTTTAGCACATTTCATGTAACCACCGAACATACAAAGTATTTTGGCCACCCGTTACCGAGACCTCACTTCGAGTATGTTACAGTGACTAACACTACATGCCTAAAGCCGAAATATTATCAGGATTAAGAGTACAATGCTTCCTGAGATTTTATTCATTTTAGATAGCAGTATAAAATGAATAATCTCAGTGGTCCAGTTCGATGTTTCCAATCCTATTGAAAATCATCAACGTGTTATAATTGGAATCACCATTCCCTATGACGAAAGACTAATCATCTTATATAACCACGTTATAGTCTTGATAAGAACATATTCTTATCTTACCGACTAGAACTTTAATGACACGTGATTTCGGTATTCAAAGTCTTTTCCTATGAAACACATTTCATATAAGAATACCACCACACGTCATTAATTTATTAATATGTGAAATACTCACAACTCGCTGTAAATTCAGTTTAATTAATTCAACAAATTGAATTTTCAGGGCACTATTCCCAACATAAGTAACTTTTGGGAAATTACCACCCATCAACGGATTTGATTTTGTCTTTACCATCTACCGTTTGAGATGGACTAGATATATGCAAACCCATATATTGGTCTTCTAAAATTTTATAAGTGATTTTTGGGAAATCACCACCCATTAACGGAATTAATTTTGTCTTTACCATCTACCGTTTGAGATGGACTAGATATATGTATACCCATATATCGGCCTTCATTTTGAATCAAAATCTATATTTCTGGATAAAAAATCTGCTAAAAAATTATCAGTTCCTTTTGTGGGAATGATTTTGAAATCATAGAGAGATAGAAAAACTTGCCATCTATGTAACCTTCTATAATTTGGTTCACTGGGTAATTTATTTTTCGCAAGACTTGGAACTTGAGTGTTATCCACATGAACAATGAAAGGTTTTTGGAGTAGGAAAAGTGAAAACTTTTTGATCTCATTTATTACTCCTAATAACTCCTTTTCATGTGTAGTATAATTTATTTCTGCTGATTTAAAAGTATCACTTGTATATCTACAAATCTCATTAAGATCTGTTTTCAAGATTGCAGCCCAATATAAATCAGACGCATCAGTTTGAAGAATTAAGTTATCATTTTTATCAGGAAGCCTTAATTTTGAAAGAGTTTTACATTCTTCCTTTAACTTTATGACAATTTCTGTATGCCTTTGAGCCCAACCTTTTGTATTATTTTTTCTTAATAACTTTTGTATTTCATGTCTTTTCTTAGCTAACTCTGGTATGAAACCTTCAGCATAATTAAGACATCCTAAAAAAATTTCTATTTGTTTTCTATTTTCTAATTTATCAGGAAACTCAACTATTTTCCTAGATATATGCGGTTGCAATTTTATACCTGCAGCACTCAGTTTTAATCCTAAAAACTCAATTTCTTTAGTTGCTATTACTGCTTTTCTTTCAGATAAGGCTATACCATTTTCTTTACATAATTTAGCAAAGAGCAAAAGATGTTTTCTATGTTTATCTATAGTATCTGAACAGATAAGAATATCATCTATATAAACAACCATGAATTCTCTATATTTACTAAAAATATCGTCCATCTTTCTTTGATATATTGATGGAGCATTTTTTAATCCAAATGGCATTACTAACCATTCATAATGTCCTTGAGGGGCACTAAAGACTGTATATTGGATGCTATCATTTTCCATTTTTACTTGCCAAAATCCAGATGTACAGTCAAATTTTGAGTAAAAAGATTTATTCTTTACTAGATCTATTAATACTTCTTTATTGGGTAATTGGTAGCTATCACCCTTGGTGAAATGGTTTAATCTTTTATAGTTTATTACCATTCTTGCTTTATTTCTTTTCTTTTCAGCTTCTTTCATTACCATAAATGCTGGACTAGAAAAGGGGCTAAAACTTTTCCTGATTAATCCTTTATCCAAAAGTTCTTTAATTTGTTTTTTAAATTCATCCTCTTCACTTAAGGTATATCTCATAGGTCTTTCTTTAATTATTATATTATTTGTTAATTCTATTCTAACTTTTGGGTAATCCTTTTTCCAAAAAGCCAATGGATGATCACTATAATTTTCTTTTATCTTACTAGTAACCATTTCTAAATTTATTCTTTTTATAACTATTTTATTAATTGGTATTTGTATTTTTTTTCATACATGGAGTGTCCACCACGCTTAGCTGGCTGAACTCTAAAAGGATGGTTTAATCGTGGTAATTTTAACAAATGACCACATTTTGTTTTAAGTATAATAGAATATGCATTTTGCATATAATATTGAAATTGTTGTAGGAAATCATTTCCTAATAATATATCAACTTCTAGTTCATTATATTCATATATTCTAGGAACCATTATTATTTTACTTCCTAGGACAATATCAACATCTATTGCTGATCTGTGTATATCCTGTGATTTTTCAATCACACCTTTTATCCTGATTTTTCCATCTTCATTCCATTTATTAATCAAGGAGGTTTTGAAAATAGTTATTTCAGATCCAGTATCTATTAAAGCACAAGTTATTATTTCCTGTTCAGGAGTTTCTCTTATTCCTACCTGAATGAAAACACTAACTGTAAAGTTATATCCTTTCATTTTATTCTTGGACAGTATATGACTTTGTCTTCTATACAAAGTGTTACTCCATCTTTTTCTATCTTATAGTAATTACAATTATCTAGGAAAGCATTTCCTAAGATTATATCATAGGAACTTCCCGTCATATTTTCATCTAGATAACATTTAACAATTATTCTAGATTTATCAATATTTATTGGAATAGACATTTGTTGGTTACATGCAACTATCTTTCCTTCAAAGTTTTCATAATAGAAACTCTCATTTAAGGTTTCTATTATTAACCCTTTATTTTTTATTTTAGCAAAGTGGTTTGCACTTGCTCCTGTATCTATCAATATTTTTTGTTTTTTAATATATTATTGACCATTAAAGTATTCTCCTAAAATGATCATTGTTTTATTGACTAAATGTTTGTTTATTCTCAAAGTTCTGGTTATATTTGTTTTTTGATTTCTTCTAGCTATACTATTTCTTCCAAATTCTATTTGAGGAGTTTTACTAGAAGATCCTCCTTCTATCAAGGGGTTATTTATGATTTCTAATTCATAATTTGTTATTTCTTTAGGGTCTTCAAGAATAGGTAATTTAGCTGATGCTATTTCCCTACATTCTTCATCTATTTCTAAATGTGGTTTATCTTGATAAATTTTCCCATAATTACTATTACTTAGAACATATAATGCTCTATAGTAAATTGAGAAAGTATTACTTTTATCTTTTAATCTTATATCTTTTATGAATTTGTAATGTAAACTTAAAGCTTCGTCTATATTATGATCATTTATATTCACACTATATTTAGGATATAAATCAAATAATATTTGTTTATAACACAGATTTCCTTCTATTGTTCCTAGATGACTTCTCTTTGCATCTGTAAATCTTTGATCATGAAGAGAAAGTACTATAGGACTATCTATTCCTTCTCTAAGCAATGATTTTACTAGGAATTGAACTCTTCCTAAATATATATATTGTATTTTACCTTTTTCCTTTTTATCTTTTATTTTGTTCAAAGCTTGATTTATTGTATTTCTTGTTAACAAGTTAATCTTAACTTGCCCTGAAGTATGTTCAATGTTTATAGATTTTTCTACTTCATGGTAGTCATATATATTTATTTTCTTTCTTTTTATAAGACTTGATATCCCTTTAAATATACTTTGACTGGGATTTGTAGCATTTAATTTTAGTTTCTTTATCTTATCTAAATTTTTTTATTGAAAGTAATGCGTTCTGCATATCCTTCTGGTCCTTCATAAATATCTATTTCTTCATCAGATAATTCTGTTATTTCAGAACTCATTCTGATTCAGTATATAATTCTGAAGATATTTTATTTTCTGATAGATCGGATTCTTCCATATATACTTCCTTTCCAAAATAGTTTTCTATATCAGAAATTTCTTCAAGTTCATCTCTTATTTCAAAAAATCCAATTTCTATATTTTTAATATGTTTAGCTTTAGGTTTTGGACATTCAGGTGATTTATGACCTTCTTCTCTACAATTCCAGCATTGACATTTAGTTAATTTTTTATTTCTTTCCTTATTAGATTTATTTTCATACCTATTTCTTTTGAAAAAATTTCTTCTAGGTTTTATATTTTTTCTTTGAAAATTTTTATATTTTTTATATTTTTTCTTATAAAATTTTCTTTTATTCTTTTTAGGGTATGTTTTTCTATTACTTCCCCATTGTGTAGGTAATTCTACTGTATCACAACAGAGTCTAGTTATTCTTTTAAATTTTTTATATAATTGTTGTTCACTACATATTCTTTTAAGTTCTAATGTTAATACTTTTATTCTTCCTCCTATATTTTGAGGATATATATCTTTTTTTTCTCTCCATACTTTATTCATGTGATTATTCCAGGGATAAGGGAGTTTAGTGTAAAACATATTTAGCATTATTTCTTGAGATTCTGTACTATAATATTGGGTATAATAATAATCTCTAAATTCATATACATAATTTTTTATATTGCACATTGAGAGTATGCTTAGGTTTATTAGATTACTTCTTGCCTCATCTTTTTCTCTTTCTATTCCTAATTCGTTATTAGCTATCCATGATTCACCTAAAAATTCATCAGATATATTTGCAACTATACTTTGTACTCCTGTTCTTATATCTATATCAAATCCAGTTTCCATTCCGACTTTCATTATTCCTTGTATATCAGGAGATACTCCTTCCCACCATTTAAGAACTATTCCATCAAACGTAGTTATAATATATTCGCTCTTTTTACTAGCTCCCCAATATATATCATCTTGGGTTAATAAAAAGGCTATCATATCGTTCTGCCACTTTACTATGGCTTTTCTATTATCTACTTGACAATCTAGATTTAATTTACTCCCTTGGAGATTTATAGGTTCAATATATTGTTCAGTAGGTTGATATTTTGGATTATAAGATATATTCTTCTTACTTTGTTCTTTATTTCTCTTGGGTCTATAATATGTTTTAGGGTAATTATCGTAAGAACCCATAGAGGATTCTGGAGTTTCATTAGTTACTCCTGAAGGTCCTCCGGTTGTATTCATTCTAACTTCATATTCAACTATATCATCCAGATTTATCTTTTCAAATTCTTCTATTAAATCATTTACTTCATTCATTGTCAGTTTTTTCTTCTAGTTTAGCTTCTTCTATAATTTTCTTTAATTTTGCTTCTTCCTTTATTTTATTTTCTCTATCGTCTTGTTCTTTTAATAATGTAGGAAGGTATATTGTATACATATATTCATCAAATGATCCAGGTTCATATTTCTTTTCTGTTGGTATAGTAACAATCTTTGTAGGTATTTTTATTGTTCTTTCTACTTCTTTTTTCTTATCCAATTTTGTCTTTTTAATATTATCTTGAATAAGGTTATTTAATTGTTTTATTTCAATTCTAATAACTTGAATTTCTGTATTTATATTCTTTATTTCAGATTTTAATTTTACGAATTCTTCTAATAATGTATTTATAGCATTTGCAACTGACTCAATATGATTCATTATGGTGAAGCGAGTTGCCAATCTGTATCATCGTAAGATTCATATCCTCCTTCTGTATATGTTTCATTTAAATTCCATTTATCTGAGCAAACATTTAAATATATTTAAGTTGAGTGTATTAATATTCCTATTATATAACTTTCTATTATTGGTTTTATGATTTCTTCCATTTTTGCCAATTTTCTGTGGCTTCTTCCTTCTGTTTTCTTATTTTTTGTTTACACAGTTTAATTTTATTTTTTATTTCTTTATTTTCTTTCTTACTTTTATTTTCTCTTTTATATTCTTCTAATATTGTTTTTAATCTTAAAATATTATTTATATTATCAATCCATTTATTTAAATGGTTAACTTGATTAGTTTTTAATAATCTGGCCATTTATATTGTCAAAAGATTTATATAGTGATCTCTATCTTTTTTATGGTTATTCATTCTATCATAATAATATTTACTAGGATATTTTTTATATTGGTGTTTGTACCATTTATACATTGAATTAAAATATTTTATAGATCCAATTATTTTCCTTTTATCAAATATTTTCATTTTATTTATTATTTATTTGGATTGTATGGCTCTGATACCATGTAGACGCGGAATATATTTTGTATTTGGGTGATATTAAACATGATATTAAACATGATTATTTATAGATTAGATTATTGCCTTTTCAATATATTTTAGTCTTCTTATTTCAGAAGCTAACATTGCTTCATGAAACTCTATTTGTTTAATAATATGATATTCTTCAACATGAAATAAATTATCTTTATTAATAGTTCTAATAAGTTGTAATTTTTCTTTCTCAATATTAATTCTAGCTCGTTGAAAATCTATACTTATTTGTATATTTCTTGTTAATTCACGAATCCTTTTATAATATTTACTCGGCATTTTTATACTTATAAATTGTGCCAAACAAAATCTAAGTAGAAGCAAAATGATAATTCTTCAATTGTTAAAGGACGGATATATTGTAACTGCCTATATGCATCTAAAATATTAAAAATCATAGCTATAAATGTTTCTTTATTCATGTTATTCATTTATCCAGATTAATTTTCTTGTTCATAAATTTGTTCTATAGCTATTATAATTTTATTTATAAATTTTAATTTTTTATTTGTTTTTGCACAATCTTCATCATAGTCTATTTGATTTATATTATGTTTTTCTGTATGCTCTCTTCCTAGCATTCTCATTCTATCAGTTAAGAATCGTTTTACAAAATGTCTTAAATGTTTATTAGATGTATCTCCATCAAAACATTTACAAAAATTACACGCAAGTAATAATTCTTTACTAAAATCACCATCTGAATTATCATTCATGATGTAATATGTAAGTTTTTTATTTTTTTGGGTTTATTTGTTATTTTATAAAATATGTAGGCACTTTTATAAAAAGAATTGGGTTGAAAATATAATTTTTTGAAAATTGTTGTATTATTACTATTTATGAATAGTAGAAAAAAACCCCAAGATTGAATGAAATTTTTGGAGTCGGACATCCACGACTTATACTATTATGTTAAAAACTTAAAGTCTAAAAAAGCAATGGTATTTTCTTAACCTTATTTATAAAAAATAGTACTTTTGAAAAGGACTCTGTAATCCATGGAATCAATGAGCTCATTGTCATTTATTTATTACTGATTGATAGTTATTGCCTTTTATTTAATTGTAATCCATGGAATCAATGAGCCCACCGTAGTATCATTTGTGATGAAAAGAGGATCACCGTTGATTGTCATTTATTTATTACTGATTGATAGTTATTGGCTTATTGCCTTTTATTAGTCCCGATACTAATTATCAATGGGGTGCTTTGTATTTTCAATTTTATGGTAATCCGGATACAATGTGCCTGGCATACTATACTATTGATGATGGAGTGTATGATGCGGTCGGATACGAACAACGAGCCGACAATAGTATCTTCCTTTTTTTTTTTTTTTGGTCAAGTTCAAAAGTTTTTTTGGTCAAAAGTATCTTCCTATTAAACCCAGGAACAATGCACTTACCGTAAAATTGAAATATATTTATGCAAGTAGAGAAATGTGCAATACTATTATAAAACGATCCATAGTTTAAATGTTCCAAGAATGGAGATGAATTCCAACAAGATCTCAATTTTAATAGAAAGACAAGTAATACTAAATCACATATAACCAAGATTATGAATAAACTTTACGAAGAAAGAATTATAATTAACACAGATTAATATCATAGAAAATAAATAAAAGTAATTAACAATTAGGTGAATAATCATTCTACATAGAAAAAATAATAAGTGAAAAGGGGTAAATTTTGAATGCAAGTTCTCAGTAAATTGTTTGGATACACTAAAACATTCCAATACCAAAGAAGAAAAAATAAAAGACGATCATGATGTATGAGGACTGGGTGAAAATTTTTAACATAGACTAAGAATCAGACAATAAAATAAAAATAATATCAACACACGAGAACCTTTCCAAACATAATCTTTTATGTCTATAAAGTTCCAATCCAATTAGGTGAACTCAAACTCTCATCCACCTGAGTCAATTACTCATTGATGTTTAGAATAATCAATCAATAATTTTTATTATTATTCTTTTTCATAATCCATTTATATGGTCCAACCGGACATACCAAGAATCGCTCAATAATTATATATTTGTAACTCTGCTTCCTAAGTTCAAGTCTAATTACTATTTTGGTTATTGCTTTTTTTATTTTTTTTAATCAAACTACATATTTCAATTTTATTACTATTTTAACTCGTTTCATTTGCTAGCTCAAACTATTTGTCCATTGTATAATTAGATTTTAAGGGAATTATAAATGCAAATGTTATTTTGAAAATGTAATTATATTGATGTCCTCAGTTTTGATGGGAAATGAAAAATGAGTGCAGAAAATATGACCGATTGCAATTGGTTTTATCTAAATTTTTTGATAAAATTACGAAAAAATTCGGCAAATTTCTTATTCTCAAATTTTAATTTCCTCGGATTTCGTTCTTTCTTTATCCTCCAATTTAAATTTTTTTTGTAATCTTTATCGGATTTTAACTTGAATTACCCAAAATTTTCAAATCGAGTCCAAATATCACTGTGTAAAGCCTCATTAGTCGTGCTAAAAAGCAATACACAAAAATACAAAAATTCCCACAATAGCCTCGTTAGGGTTTTCCTAATAGTATAGGTTGCCTCAATATTTAAGAAGAATGGGTCGAGAACCACCTATTCAAAGTATTTTTGCATTAATCTAGTTAAATTTAGAGCTGTCAACCCCTCGAATTTTAAAACCGATTTCATCTAAATCATAACATATTCTATTAATAAAAATATTATTTATATTCTAAATTAAATGAATCTAATATAAAATTAAAGAATTTGATTTGTTAGAAATATGATTTTGACTTTTAATGATAGTCAATAAATAAAAAACACTAATAAATAATTTATATGAAAGTTTCAACATATTTCAAATGAAAATAAATAAAATACCAAATAATTCATCAAATAACACTATAAATTCGAATCTTATATTTATTTGTTTTTTAAAAATAACATATTGGGTCGAGCCTTTTATCATCAATTTCAATCCAATTCATTCCGTCTCCATTTTGATCAATTTAAATCTTATAGTATCGATCTCATCCCTCTCGGTAATGATCAATCCAAAAATCTAGATTTCAAATAACAATATCAAATTTAGATTTATTACTTGGGTAAGAATATGATGGTAGGAGATATGTTGAAGATAAATTTAACATTAAAAATCTACAAAGACTATAAGGGGTTGGAAATGAAATCAAATAATTGTTGTATGGTGCAATGAAGTCAAATATTAGAAGACTAGACTTGTATCTTAGCCCTAAAGAAAAAGAAGCACCCCGGAAAAATGGGTAACGTTAATGCTGCAAATGAATGCGGAGACCTTTGATGTTAAGGAAACAAGGACAAAGCTGGACAAAAGCAATTATATATCACTGACACTATATATGAAAGGTCTGAAGAAAAGCAGTATTGATGCTTCCAATGTCGCTTATGATTGGATGTTTTCAAACTTTTCCCTGTTCCTCGTCAAAAGTAAAGCCACATCTTTTGCTTGGAATAATTGGTGTACGGCTTACACCCCACAACCACAACGACAGGTCTGCTTGACTTCACTAGTCTTCGACTAAATTCTTAATTTCTTAAATTATAATACTTTTAAGCATTGCCATTTTAGTTAGTAGAGATGGAAGCTTTAAGTTAAATATCCAACATTCAATAATTAACAATTTTTGATGTAGAATAACTTAGATAATCCTTCCTACTTTTAGCATAAATTAGATCAAATATATTATTAATTAATTTTCATTCTTACTTGCAGATAACTGAAATGGGGTTTGAAAATTAATAGAGTTTAAATGATTGGTGAACTCTAGCCAAGATTTGCTCTTTATAATCGAGGAAGATGTTACAGCCACAACAAGTCTCCTCTCCGCGGTTGACTTCACTAGTCTTCGACTAAATTCTTAATTTCTTAAATAATACTTATTATTATTATTTGGTTGTGTATTTAATTTTGTTGTGCCTTCTCATACGTTTTGCTGTATATTCAGATTTTGTTGTTGTGCATTTGATACGATCTTGTTTCATGCTTTTTGGTTTTAGTTCTCTTTGTTATCATTATTTTTATTGTGTATTTTGGTATGTTAGCTCTTATTTTATATTATTTAAAGGATTATCATAATGAATCCTTAATATTTGTATGTTGTATATTTTGATACGCTCTTATCACAAAGTTTTTAAGGGATTATCATGTTGATGAATGAATCTTTGATATGTGTTTGTTAGTTTGAATTATTGATTTATTTTTAAATTTTTTATTAAAATTCTTAATTGAATTTTGATTTTGTGATGAATTCTTAGATTTAGTATATGTGGATTTTAATTGGATTCTTTTCCAACAAATTTGGTGACTCTATTTTCCTTTTACTATTTTATTAATAGATTAGATAAGTCCTATCAAAATTCTAATCATATATAGATTAGATAGTTATTATCTTATATTATTAATGATCTAAAATTATTGAAATCTTCAAGATATTATTAATAATTTGAAATTTACTTTACATAAACTCCTATTTAAAAAAACCATTTAATTATTCGTGAGAAACAAATCTCATAGTTGTGTGAGATAATCTAGATTATATTAATAAACTCGACATTTGCAGTAAACCAAATATTTCATTAATTAAACACCCACAATATGAAAATATTCCAATTAATCTCCAAGAAAAAAGTCCCTAATATGTAATATCAACATCATCATGTCCTAGGAAAGGCCAAAAGAAACACCACGAAATTAAAGTCTCCAACTTTGGGAACTGCTATTTACTTGAGTCCCAAGCACTGTCAAAAGTTAAATTTCCAAGAAATTACGTGAAAAAGTTAAATTTCCAGCACATTATTGGTTAATAAAAAATTCTATAAATTCCCTCGTCACTTCTCATCACTTCTCACTTCCATCATCGTCTCCGTAGCAAAAAAAAACCACACACACACACATTCTCAAAACCTTGTTCAATCTCTGTAGCGACATCAATGGGGTCTTATGCTCACCATGTCAAAGAAGAAGTCGACCTTAGCCCACTCAAGATCACAGAAGGAAAAGAATCAGCCATCCCTGTTCATGACGCACCCATAGTCTCCTCCTACAATGACCGCATCCGCCCCCTCCTCGACACCATCGACCAGCTGCGCCACCTCAAAATCATGCAGGAAGGCATCCAGCTCCCCACCATCGTCGTCGTCGGCGACCAATCTTCCGGCAAATCCAGCGTTCTGGAATCTCTCGCCGGCATCAGCCTCCCGAGGGGCCAAGGTATTTGCACGAGAGTCCCTCTCATTATGAGGCTGCAAAACCACCCAAATCCGGAGCCAGAACTGTTACTGGAGTTCAACGGAAAAACAGAGTACACTGACGAGGAACACATCGCCGAAGACATTAGCACCGCCACGGAAGAAATGGCCGGAAAGGGGAAAGGGATCTCCAACAATCCCCTGACCCTAGTTGTGAAAAAGAATGGTGTCCCAGATCTGACTATGGTGGATTTGCCTGGAATCACCCGTGTGCCCGTCAAAGGCCAGCCTGAAGACATCTACGAGCAGATTTCGAGTATCATAACGGAGTTCATCACACCCGAAGAGAGTATAATCTTGAATGTTTTATCAGCGGGTGTCGACTTCTCCACTTGTGAGTCCATCAGCATGTCCCAGCGCGTGGACAAGACAGGGCTGAGGACTCTGGCTGTTGTTACCAAAGCTGATAAATCTCCGGAAGGTCTGCACGAGAAGGTCACAGCTGACGATGTCAATATCGGCCTGGGCTACGTTTGTGTGAGGAACAGGATTGGTGAGGAGTCGTATGAGGAAGCTCGGGCAGAAGAGGCCCGTCTCTTCAAAACACATCCTCTGTTGTCGAATATCAACAAATCGATGGTTGGGATCCCTGTTTTGGCTGAAAGGCTGGTGAAAATCCAGGCTACTATTATTGTGAAATGTTTGCCCGACATTGTTAGGAAGATCAATGAAAAGCTGTCGGCCAACATGGAGGAGTTGAATAGGTTGCCGAAGCATTTGACCTCGATGGCCGAAGCGATAACGACGTTCATGCACATTCTTGGGGCCGCAAAAGAATCTTTGAGGAAACTTGTTTTGCAGGGAGAGTTTGATGAATATGCAGATGTAGCGGAGATGCATGTTACTGCGAGACTGTCGGAAATGCTCAACAATTTCTCTTCAGAACTGCAATCTCTGAAAGTTGAAAGTAATGATTTCTTGTCGGATGAGATCAAAGTTTTGGAGGAAACTAAAGCAATTGGGCTGCCGAATTTTCTGCCCCGAGCAGCTTTTCTTTCTCTTTTGAACAAGAAGGTGAACACCATTTCTGTAAAACCTTTTGAATTTGTGGAGGAAATATGGGGTTATACAGAAAAGATAGTTGTCTCTGTTTTATCGAAGCATGCTGAACCCTATCCACAACTTCTCCCCTGTACAAGAAGAGCTGCCAAGAATTTGATTGCCAAGAAGAGGCAACAATCAGTTGATTGGGTGACTGATATTGTGGAGATGGAAAAACTTACTGATTATACTTGCAGTCCTGAATACACAACTTTATGGAGCAAGCTCATGGGTTTTCAGAGTTATTTCATGGAACGGCTCAACGGTAATTATCCTTATGCAAGCATGGAGGGACTTGGAGATGTTCCTATAGATCATCTACGCAACTGCAAAGGCATTGTGCAAGAGGCTTTTGATGTGAAGATGAGGATGAGAGCTTATTGGGAGATTGTTCTTAGGAGAATGGTCGATAATATGGCCTTGCATGTGCTTTTCAGCATTCGGAATCTGGTTAATAAAGAGATGCAGACAGAGATCATTAATGAAATAATGGGACCTCAGGGGAACGGGTTGGAGAGGATGTTGGAGGAATCCCCTTCGGTTTCTGGGAAGAGGAACAAGCTCAAGAAAAGCATCAAGCTGCTCAAGGAGTCCAAGAATGTCGTTGCGAACATCATGGACAGGGTTGTTACCGATTTCGATTAAAATTTCAGCATATCTTGATATGGTGCATGCTTTGATTATGGTATGTTCTTGCTAGCTTGTATTGCTATGTTGCTTTTGATTTTCTTACCTTTATGTTGCGTAATGAAGTTGATTTCCTAGGCTCAATCAATCGGTTGCAGTGTTTTATTTAGAACTCTGGTATTTATATACAAGCATATGACCTTAAGATACTCTGGTATTTATATTATATATACATGCAAATGACCTAGCCTTGATCTTATTATAATCTTGGTTTGCCCTTCAAGCTTTATTATAAACTTCTGTCTTTGATTATTCACCTTTGGTACGAGCATCGGCTCATCGGCCTTATTCTATGTAGCCACTGGCTACCCCTCAATTTTTATGGTCTTGGAACAGGGGAGGTGAGTATAATCTTAACTCCTATGTAAAAGCTTGCGCTTCAATCATGTTTACAATGGCTATTGCTCTGAACTTGAGAGATCTTGACAAGCAGATCTAACTTATCAATGGAATTGGGAAGTCAATTGTCACAATAATCAACATAAAAAGAAAAAGTAATTGCTGTCCGACATAGTATATATGTCTGTGGCAAATTAAAGTAATTTGACTGTCAGTACAGTCTGTTCTTCTGAGGATATTGGATTTTCCATGAGGTGGTTGTAGGTGTAGGTCATTGAATAGACATGGCAGGGAATGGGATGCACTTAGCTTCTTTGTTGATCTTGAAATGGATAGTTGGCATGAACAAGCCACATGAAATTTCTGCTAGAGAAGTTCTTCTTGGTGAATTACAATAATAAGCTGCCATTCTATGAAGGCATGCATGTTCCCAAATCCCAACCGAGAGCCATTAGCAAACAAGTCTCATGTCTGCGCTAAAGCAGGGAAAACTATTGTCTGTTTAGGTGTAATTAGTTCATTTGCAGTTTACAAATTTCAGTTCAGTTTTCAGGGTTGAAGCTTTTAGGATCATATGCGGACTAACCAGGTTTAATTCCTTCCATCTTGACTTTTCTGCGGTCAATATCTTGTACCCCCTCCCATATCCTGGTTATGTGTCCTTTATTTCCTCACTGGAACTTCGATAAAATTGATCCTCTTTTTAGGAATTAATTGACTAATTTTAAGAGAGAACCTTTCTTCGAAAGGAGCTTGCACTACAATCGTAAAAACTTTTGAGAATTTGTTGAGGAATTGTGTTGTTGTTATTTCCCCTAACTACGTGTTTATTTGTGATGGGGCACTACCCACTTAGGACACGTGGCCAGCCCTAAAAGAGTTAAAATGATACACAACTAAGGACTCGTTTACTTTGATGATTTCCTATCCGTTGGGGTTGGTTGTGGAATAGTATTTTTTTGGGTTATATAAACCCATGAACCTTTTACTTTGATGGTTGGAAATTAGTACATTGTTATCCCAATTTAAGAATGTCTTTACCTTTCATGCTTATAACCCATTCAACTTTAATAAAAGACTATTGTGCCCCTTCATTGGATTTCGTGTCCAACGGCATTATTGTTTTTTGCCATCAACTATTTACTTTCATTCTTCACATTCATTTTTGAGAGTTTTCCCCAAATCAAGAACATCAAGGTGCCAGAACAGCGGATCGTGATCGCCCGAAATCAGTGCTAACGTCTCCAACTCTGGTGAGTTCTTAGTTAGTATCCGAACAATGTCATGCCTTTTCTTATTGCTCCGGTGTATAGTCGATGTTGATGGCCATTTTCATGTAATTAGGGCTAATATCTAAAATAGCATTGTGAGTTAGATGCTTTGTGATTAAATCCTCCATTTTTTCTTCTAATATTGTGGCTGAGGTTAATGCACTGCTGCATACCTTTTTTTCCCACCTTGATTAAATACTCCACCTCGTTTTTTCTTGCTTCATATCTTGTGTTGTACCACTGTAATGCATCTGCAATTAGGGATCCTTTTACCAATTGCTGAATTGTTTGATATTAATTAGACCGAAAACTGTAATTTGAAGCGTATGATAATTAATTGCGCCAAAACTAACCTTAATCGGCTTGTTGCGTTCAGTTCCAGATCACCTGTGTGGACAACACCGAAGCGACAAAAACACGACTAATTCAGAAATCATCAAACCTTCATTCAGGAGGAAGAAACATGCACAAAAAAAAAAAAAAAAATTATATATATATATTAATAGCTTACCAATCTTGAATGGGTTCTGTGGATGAGGCTGATGTAAAGGACTACAAAGAAAATGTGATGATATATTTCGTTTCAACATTCAGGGGCAACATTGTAAATTTTGGCAAGATATTAGGGACACTAGTGTCATTTCGACTAAACCAACGAGACCTGGTTATTTAGCAGCTCAAAATTTTATGGTTAAATTGGCCATCTTTTCCATGCCTTTACCCGGGGCTCCGGGTAAAACCCCAACAATGCCAACAAGCAAAGTAAATGGCTGGGTAAGTGGGGTTAGGTAACCAAACCACCTTTTACTGCCTTAGTAAACGAGTCCTAACTTATGACAAGTTGTGGGAGGAGCTCGTTGTATGAGCTCACTCTGTCAGAGTCGTATAAGTTGTAAGCATTGCCCTTTGGGCAAGCTCGGGTATGACGAGCTGTATACGGAGTTCGCTCGATACGTTTGCTCATCGAACTCTATTTACGGAAGGACACTTAGGTAGTTATAAACTTCACGTTATGACTTCATGGAGAAGGGAAGGAGTCATGAGGATAGAGACGAAAGAAGACGAAGTGATAAGATAGAATCCAATACGGAATCGGAGACGTAGTAAACCCTAATGGGACTCCGGGTCTATATAAGGAGGAGTTTAGTCACTATGAAAACAGAACACAAAATACGAGAGAAAAGAAGAGAGAGGTAGATAGATTCGGCGAGTACTCATGAATTTGTTATGTATTTTTTTTAGTTGTGTTTGTTGTAGTTTAGTTGGTAGTTTAGTCCTGTTCTATGTCTTGGCTTATCGATGGGAGAATGTAGTGATTGATTAATTGATTTCCTTTTCATATGGGTTCGACACTTTATATGCTACAATTATTTGTATACACTTGTAGGCCTATAGTGTAAAATTTCCATTAAAACTTTTACCACAACAGGGGCCTCATTAATAATAACCCTACGACTCCTGACAGGTTTTCCAAAAAAAGACATGGATGTCTTCCTCGCTCCCCACTCTCCACCGCGAACTTACCGCAAGCAAATAACAAGCCTGAAACAAACTCCTCCACGTGAAGATGGGGACCGACCAAGGTGGGCATTCCTAACATCAGAATATGGGAAATATTTTGCTTTGTACATTCAACTCAAAAAGCTGTCGGGGAAGCGAATGAGTTGCTACAACTGTTTAGCAAGCATCGCCCAAGTTGACGAGTACTTCAATATCCTTGAACCCCAAACCACCTTGAGCATTCCCCGTGCATAATTTATCCCAAGCTAGCCGATGAATACTTTTTCGTATTTCGATTATTCCATCAAAACTGTCTAATAGTCGTTTCGATCGTCCGTAGAATATGGTCAGGCAAGAGAAAACAGTTCATCATGTAAATGAGGATCGCCTACAGCAGTGTGTTGATAAGGATCGCCTTGCCAACATAGAAAAGAAAAATTTTCAAATACCCTCATATCTTTCATCGGATCCTCCCTACAATGTCCAAGAATACCTCCTTCTTTGATTGTCCAACAACCGCAAAGAGACCAAGATATAGGTCTAGCACTCTAGCTTATCCACCCTCCGGACCCAGGATCAACGTCAACTCCTCTTGAGCCACCATATTCATGTTCTTACTGAAAACCAGGGAGGAAGATTTTTGGCCATCCAGAATTATTATTGTCCAAGTATTTAAAATCATAAAAATATATGCAACGTAACTAATTAATTTAATCGACTTAAAGGTATTCATCATTCTACTTTTATTCATACTAAACAATAGTCAACTGTATCACATATTTTAAGGTGGCTTATTATTTGTATTCATCATTTAAAAAACCCTAAGAAAATCAGATTACGATTATATTATTTAAAGAAATATTCCTCTTTCTTTGATGCAATACTAAAAGGTAAAAGTCCTAAATGGAAAAAAAAAAAAAGGTATATTTAATGAGAAAAGAATATTTTAAAATAACTGGTGAAATTTACTGTTTTTTTTAACTTAAAAAGTGGAAATAGAATATGGCTTATCGATTTGGTGTACAATAATTTACAAAATAAATGCTAGTTATGAATTATTTAAAAGTAGTAATTTTATCTCTCTCTCTAGATATATATTAGTCAATTCCTTATAATTGAATTGCAATAGATTTAATTATCTATCATACTTTAATTTTATAATTAATCATAAAATATTAATAAGACAATTAAATTAACATTATACAACCAACTTAAATTGACAAAAACATTAAAAACAGTGCAAAACGCAGGAAAATTACAAGTTGTCTTATGAAGTTCAAGGGTTTTTTTTAAACACACATGCACATACCCCAATAAAACGTGAATCCGTAACCTATCAGTTCACAGGCACATATATTTATTATTGAGTTATATGCAAGAGTTAATTGCGTCAAAAACCCTGTGTTATGCCTAATTAGCACGTAAAACCCCGTGTTTCAACAATTAGCATAAAAAACCCTATGAAATTTTAAATTTGCTCACCGCCCCCTTTAACACTCAAACGACAATAAAGGACGGGAAATGTCTGTTTTGCCCCTTTGGGAGTTACCAAGGGTAAATCATTTATCATAATTCACTTTCATCCAAAATATTTTACATTCCTTTCTCATTCTTGTTTATATTAATATATATCTATATGTATATATTTTATAACTAATTAAAATTAATACTAAAATAATATATTTTATGATATAAATTTATATATATCATATGATTAATGATGTGTATTACATATATCATATATATAATATTATATATTAACGTAATATATATCTATATGTATATATTTTATAACTAATTAAAATTAATACTAAAATAATATATTTTATGATATATATATCATATGATTAATGATGTGCATTATATATATCATATATATAATATTATATATTAACGTAATATATATATATCTATATGTATATATGTATTATATCTAAATTTTACGCATTAAATTTTATAACGATTTTAAATTGTATCCTTACAATTACGCATTAAATTTTATAAGGATTATCTAAATTTATATTTTACCTTTTTCTTCTTTTAAAAGAATATTAAATATAAGGGTCAATTAAATCAGTAAATGCTTATTTGTTTATATATTTAAGGGATTATTACAAATAATTTTGTATTATATTACAAAATTAATATTTATAATTTATATATTGAATGAAAAAATTGCAGATTTTAAACAATTTACAATATCCAATTTGTACATATTTCTATTATTTCACATGTATATTTAAAAGGTAAAATAAAATAAATTTCAAAAAAAATAGCATCTTCTTCGTTAAAAAATGAGGAAAAATAAAATAAAATAAACTCAGAAAAAGAAAAAACAGAAATCATCGTCTTCTTTGTTGAGAAATAAAAAATGAATGTCTTCTGCAATTTCTGCTACTCCTCCGCCGCGATGGCCGTTGCCACACCACCAAAACCCAAAATCTGAATGTGGCCAAAGCAATTAGCAAACCAAAAGTATCAGAATTGTAAAGTTATCCGGCAAATTGTAGAACAACGACAAGAAGACGCAGCAGCAGGGAGGGAGTTCCCTCAGAATGTAAAACCCCCCAGGGAAACTTGGCTCGCTAATAGGAAGAGATGGGGCGCAACAGCTTCGATTCCCTCTCTATCGCCCTCAATAACGGCTCCGAAGATGTAGGCTATCAGAAGAATCAATCTGATAACGGCTCCGACTCAGATCTGAAGCCGCCACCACCGACTCAGATCTGAAGCGGCCACCACCGCCACCACGACGCAGCCATCCTAATCCAGATCTGAAACAACCGCCACCACCACCATGGCAGAAAGAGAGAAGAGAGTGCGAAAATGGCGACGGTGGGTACCTAATTAACAACACATTCTTGTTTCCTTCGTCTCAGGGCTCTGGGATTGTGTTAGACATTTTTCTTCGTTTTTGCAATTGGGGTTTCAATTGGAAGAGGATGAAGAATGGTTTTGTTTTTCTTTCTTTTGAGCAAGAGTCATGAGCTCAGAAGAGGGAAGAATGAGGGTTACAGAGACTGCGGGATTTCTTCAAGGGTGGTTGCCCTCTCTCTCTCTCTACCTCCATGATTTCTCTCTCGCGAAATCAACAGCCTTACAAAGTTGAAAAGGGAAATATGTACACTTCACTCCAGAAATTAATTAGCAGCTTTAACAAAAAAAAAAAAAAAAAGGATGAAGAAGGTGATGAATATGACTTTTACTTTTATTAAGATTATAGAGGGTATAAATGTCTTTTAACAGTCAATAAGTGTAAAAAATTGCAATATCAGCCGCAATTAAAGCGCGTGTAACAACAACCAATGAATTAGGGTTTTCAGTAATAATTAAATTAAATCATAGGGTTCTCCATGCTAATTTTTGAAACACAAGGTTCAGAGTGCTAATTAGGCATAACACAAGGGTTTTCGGCGCAATTAACTCTTATCTGCAACTACCGACCTATCTACTTGTCATTCAGATGCTTATCATTGAGTTATATGTTTGTCCCCATATAAAATTCAAAGTTAACCAACTAGAAAAAGAATAATTTGAATTATAAAAAAAAAATGTAGAAAAACGTATTGTATGGGTTAGAGTTTTGCTAACAGTATAGATTACCTCAATATTTAAGTACCATTGATGGAGAAATCATCTATTCAAAGCATTTTGGCTTTAACCTAGTTAAATTTCGAGCTCTCCACCACTCGGATTTTGATACAAATTTCAGCTAAATCCTAACATATTCGAACAATAAAATAAGTATTTTATATTCTAAATTAAATAATTTTAATATGAAATTGAAGAATTTGATTCGTTAAAAATATGGATTCAATTTATAATGATAGCTTATTAAATTAGATACTCGGTAAACAAAAACACTAATAAATAAATTATATTAAAGTTTCAACATATTTGAAATGAAAATAGATAAAATAATAAATAATTCATCAATTAGCATTATAAATGCAATTTTTATTTTTATTTATTTTTTAAAATAACATGTTGGGTCGAGTCTTTTATCATCAATGTGAAATACGATTTCATTCCATCTCGTTGTTGATCAATCCAAATCTTTATAGAATTGAAATAACATCGATTTGGATTGATCATTGTATATGAAAGGTGTGAAAGAAAGCAGCATTGATGCTTCCAATCTTGTTTTCAAACTATTCCCTGTTCCTAATTAGATAAAGTATAGCCAAGATCTTTTGGTTGGAATATTTGTGTACGGCTTACAGCCACAACGACAGGTCTTCGTCTAAATTCTTAAACAATACTTTTAAGTTTTAAGCATTGCTATTTTTTAACAACACACGATGCGAAATTAACATTCCCAATTCAAAATAATTTATTCTTTCCTCTTTGAACTCAACTTTATTTATCGACATTTACTCTTTAATCAGCCAATTTTTAAAGATCCGTTGAGATATATTAAGCTCGGATATATATTAAGCTCAACACGATTAATCTAATATAACTAGCATAAATCCGTCCGTTGCATAGACCGATTAATTAATAACATGTAAATATTTATGAGTGAATATAAAAAAAAAAAAAGAAGTAAATTTGAAACACAACAAATTAATTACATCAAATAAATGAAATAACATTAAATATTATAACATAAACAGTAAGAAAAATAAATTAATAAAATTAAAAAATATATATAAACCCCAAATAATTAACATAAAAGGTTAAAAAATAGCTACAATCAAATATGAAATAAAAAAAGGAAAAAAATATTTTGTGTATTCTGATTTTGTTGTGCATTATCATACGCTCTTGTTTCATGTTTTTAGGTTTTAGTTCTCTTTGTTATCACTATTTTGTTGTATATTCTTGTGCTTTTTATGTTTTAGCTCTCCTTGTTATCACTATTTTTGTGTATTATATTCTGATACGCTCTTATCTCATGTTTTTTAAAGGGATTATCATATTAATGAATGAATCCTTGATAATCTTATCTCACGTTCCTTAAGGGGTTATCATGTTAATGAATAAATTCTTGATATTTATATGTTGTTGTGAATTACTACCTACTTTTGATTTTCTGGTTAAAATTCTTAATTTACTTCTGATTTTGTGATGAGTTCTTTGATTTACTATGTGGATTTTAATTGGATTCTTTTCCAACAAATTTGGTTAATTATTCTATTTTTCTTTTATTATTTTATTAATAAATTAAATAAGTTTTACGAGAATTTAGATAGTTATTGTCTTTATCTTCTTAAAATTCTAAATTTATTGAAAATTTTATGATAATATTAATAATTTAAGTTTTACTTTATATAAATCACTATTTAAAAAAATATTTAATTATTTGTGAGAAAAAAATCTTATAGATGTGTCTGGATTATATTAATAAAGTCGACATTAGCAGTAAACCAAATATTCCACTAATTAAACACCCCAATATGCAAATATTCCAATTACCGCATTCGAAATAGAATTTTCTGCAAAAAGGTGCCATAAAGTTGCAATTAAAAAAAGGCCATAATTTTAGAAAAATCCCGGGAAAAAGTTAAATTTCAAGCACATTCTTGGTTGATAAAAAATAAAAAATTCTATAAATTCCCTCCGCAATCTCACTTCTCACTTCCAACATCGTCCCACTAGCGAAAAACACACACAGAAACTCGTTATCAAAACATTGTTCAATCTCTGTAGCGACATCAATGGGGTCTTCTGCTAGCCATGTCAAAGAAGAAGTCGACCTGAGCCCACTCAAGAATATCAGAGAAGGACACGAATCAACCATTCCTGTTCATGACGCCCCCATCATTTCCTCCTACAACGACCGCATCCGCCCCCTCCTCGACACCGTCGACAGGTTGCGCCACCTCAAAATCATGCAGGAAGGCATACAGCTTCCCACCATCGTGGTTGTCGGCGACCAATCTTCCGGAAAGTCCAGCGTTCTCGAATCTCTCGCCGGCATCAGCCTCCCGAGGGGCCAAGGTATTTGCACGAGAGTCCCTCTCATTATGAGGCTGCAAAACCACCCAAATCCAGAGCCAGAACTGTTCCTGGAGTTCAACGGAAAAACAGTACCCACTGACGAGGAACACATCGCCGAAGCCATTAGCGCCGCCACCGAAGAAATCGCCGGAAAGGGGAAAGGGATCTCTAACAGTCCCCTGACCCTAGTTGTGAAAAAGAATGGCGTCCCAGATCTGACTATGGTGGATTTGCCTGGAATCACCCGTGTGCCCGTCCACGGCCAGCCTGAAGACATCTACGAGCAGATTTCGAGTATCATAACGGAGTTCATCACACCCGAAGAGAGTATAATCTTGAATGTTTTATCAGCGAGTGTCGACTTCTCCACTTGTGAGTCCATCAGAATGTCCCAGCGCGTGGACAAGACAGGGCTGAGGACTCTGGCTGTTGTTACCAAAGCTGATAAATCTCCGGAAGGTCTGCACGAGAAGGTCACAGCTGACGATGTCAATATCGGCCTCGGCTACGTATGTGTGAGGAACAGGATTGGTGAGGAGTCGTATGAGGAAGCTCGGGCAAAAGAGGCCCGTCTCTTCAAAACACATCCTCTGTTGTCGAAGATCAACAAATCGATGGTTGGGATCCCTGTTTTGGCTGAAAGGCTGGTGAAAATCCAGGCTACGATTATTGTGAAATGTTTGCCTGACATTGTTAGGAAGATCAACGAAAAGCTGTCGGCCAACATGGAGGAGTTGAATAGGTTGCCGAAGCATTTGACCTCGATGGCTGAAGCAATAACGACTTTCATGCACATTTTTGGGGCCGCAAAAGAATCTTTGAGGAAACTTGTTTTGCAGGGAGAGTTTGATGAATATGCAGATCTAGCGGAGATGCATGGTACTGCAAGACTGTCGGAAATGCTCAACAAATTCTCTTCAGAACTGCAATCTCAGAAAGTTGAAAGTAATGATTTCTTGATGGATGAGATCAAAGTTTTGGAGGAAACTAAAGAAATTGGGCTGCCGAATTTTCTGTCCCGAGCAGCTTTCCTTTCTCTTCTGAACAAGAAGGTGAACACTATTTCTGTAAAACCCTTTGATTTTGTGGAGGAAATATGGGGTTATATAGAAAAGGTAGTTATCTCTGTTTTGTTGAAGCATTATGAACACTATCCACAACTTCTTCCCTGTACAAGAAGAGCTGCCAAGAATTTGATTGCCAAGAAGAAGCAACATTCAGTTGATTGGGTGACTGATATTGTGCAAATGGAAAAACTTACTGATTATACTTGCAGTCCTGACTACACAACTTCATGGAACAAGCTCATGGGTTTTCAGAGTTATTTCATGGAACGGCTCAATGGTAATCATTCTTATGCAAGCATGGCGGGACTTGGAGAGATTCCTATAGATCATCTACGCAACTTCAAAGGCATTGTGCAAGAGGCTTTTGATGTGAAGATGAGGATGAGAGCTTATTGGGAGATTGTTCTTAGGAGAATGGTCGATAATATGGCCTTGCATGTGCTTTTCAGCATTCGGAATCTGGTTAATAAAGAGATGCAGACAGAGCTCATTAGTGAAATAATGGGTCCTCAGGGGAATGGTTTGGAGAGGATGTTGGAGGAATCCCCTTCGGTTGCTGAGAAAAGGAAGAAGCTCAAGAAAAGCATCAAGCTGCTCAAGGAGTCCAAGGATGTTGTTGCGAATATCATGGATAGGGTCGTGACCGATTTCGATTAAAGTATAAACATATCTTGATATGGTGCATGCTTTGATTATCTTATGTACTTGCTAGCCTGTCTTGCTGTAATGCTTTTGATTATCTTGCCTTTATGTTATCTAATGAAGTAGATTTGCTATGTTCAATCAATCAGTTGTAGTATTTTCTTTTGAACTTGGACATTTATATGCATATATGCATGACTTTTTTATCTAATTATATAATCTTGGTTTGCTCCTCAAGCTTCATCCTATACTTCATTTCTGATTATTCACGTTTGGTACGAGCATCGTCTCATCGGCGGGGGATGCCCGCCCCCTCAATTTTATGATCTTGGAACAGGGGATGTTGAGTATAATCCTGAAAGCCATGTTTGCAATGGCTATTGCTCTGACCCTGAGACGTTCTGACAAGTGCAACTAACTTATCAATGGAATTGGGAAGTCAATTGTCACAATTATTAATATAATCTTTTTTAATAATCATTAACTAACGGTTAGGAGTTAAAAGACATGGTTTTCAAATGCCACATTGTTAATAAAAACTTATATTCCACTCATTTTCCCATTTATTGATGCGCAAAATGATATAATTATGGATCATATAGTGCTTGTAAATTAATATATAAAAATAATTCAAATTTATTATATTGTACCCAAATATCTAAAATATTTAAAATTGAGTTAAAATTATTGGGGAAAAAAAAAAAGTGAGGGTGAAGAGAAGCAAGTATAATAGATAGGGGTGCAAACAAACCGAGTCAGCTCACGAGTTTTGCGAGTCGAGCTCGAGCCGGCTCGACTTGAGATTGAATTGGGACGATCTCGATCCGAGCTCCAACGAGCCCGGGTCATGCATCGAGTCAATCTCGAGCCCCGTGTGTCTAGGCTCGTGGTTCGCTAGACGGCTTGTGAGCCTACGCATATATTTATTTTTATAAATTATATATATATATATATATATATATATATATATATATTATATTATATTATAGCATATATACAATATATATTTAATTTATAATATATGTATTAAAAAATTTATACAATCATATATTTTATTATATTTATATGACTTCAATTTTAAATAATATACTAAATACATACCATATATTTATAATTTCATAATTTATATATGGTCCAATATTATATTATGTAAATATACATTTATATATCACATATTATATTACATATATTTTAAAATGTTAAAAATATAAGGGTCGATCTTGATTTTGATCTCAAGCCCGATCTCGAGTTGGATTTGTCGAGCTAAATCACGCCGAGCCGAGTCAAGACCGAGTTTGCCACGAGCATAGTTCAAGCCGAAGAAATTCCGGCTTGACGATCTCGATCCTACATATCAATTTTCGAACCAGAGCCCGAGCCTTTTTTTTAGCCAAAACTCAACTCAACTCGGCTCAGCCCGCAGGCGCCCACCCACGCAGAACGCGTCCACAAGGAAAGGTTTCCACCCCCTAGCATGTTTCGTTCTTCTTCCCAACCGATGTGGGATATTGCAAAAACACTTTAGTTGTGACAAATAAATTTGACACAATACATGAAATTTTGTCACAATAGATCTGTTGTGACGAATATTTTCGTCACAACCATTGTCATAATAGGCCCGTTGTTTAAAGTTCCAGCGACAATCTATCTGTTCGTCACAACAAGTTTGTGACAAACAAACATTTGTCACGACAAGCTATGTTCTTGGACAAAATGTTGTCACAGCAGTGTATACATATTGTCACTTTAGTTCCATTTTGTCACTAAAGTGTTGATCAGATGACCATTTATTATGATATTTTTTTTTGTTGCAATAACATGTTCTACTGTGACAAGGTTTTAGTCACATATCTTCGCATTGTCATTATAAATCTATCTCGTCACAAAAGTCTTAAAATATTAAGCCATTTACTGTGACAAAGTGAATATATCATAACAAATAATTAAAGATATTTTTCTATAGTGATAAAGAATGATTTGTCACAAAAGAATTTTAACTATCATTTACTATAATATTATAAAATCCAAAATATACCTCTACATTTACTAAAAGATTCAATACAATTCGACAAAAAGATTTTCTATAAGATAAATAATATCATTATCCTTGGCTCTGTAAAGTAAATACAAGATTTAAATATATTCTAAGTACTAGCAAATAAGTTAGTATCTTCTATCTGCAAAAGATACAAAACCAATTACATAATTAAAACTAGAACTCATAGCCAATAACAACTCATCTTGTTTCAAAGAGCAAGAGTTTGTCCCTCCTTCCTTTTTCCAAATGAACTTTAATTGGAACGAAATAATTTCCTGCATACATGAAAGCAGAAAGGGTAAATCTTTCTTGGCACCCCAACCTTTGGGGTGCGTTGCACTTTGGTACCCAACCTTTGAAACGTTGCACTTTAGTACCCAACCTTTGAATTTTGTTGCACTTTAATACCCAATTGCAGACGTGTACCCCAATGGTTGGTACCACGTGGCATTTTCTCATTGGTCGGGGTACTAAAAGTGCATAAAATTCAAAGGTTGGGTACTAAAGTGCAACGTTTCAAAGGTTGGGTACCAAAGTGCAACGCACCCCAAAGGTTGGGGTGCAAAGAAAGATTAACCCAAGCAGAAAATATTATAAAAGCTCTACCAAGAATGATAAAATAAATATGCATCATGTCTCAAAACAATAATATTTATTAAGGTTATGAATTTGATCACAACTGACGTAATGATTTGATAGAAACACTCTTCTATTTCATGATACTTACAATTGACCAGATCTTAAAGGTGTTTATATAGAGCTTTAAACAAAATGAAATGCAGATTCAAAAGGCAAATTACTAACTAAAGCAAACAAAATAATAGAAAATGAAATAATATTTGGTTCCAAGTTTGTGTTCTCGAGATTGCAGAAAGAAGACAGAAATTGAAAAGTATAAAATTTGTTGTTGTACCTCAAATGAAATTAGTTGTAGCTGATAAAAGAAGTTACTATCAGTAAACCTGCGTGAAACAAATTTGAGTAATAATGATAAAACGGCGAATTCGCCTGATAAATTTGCAAGCAACCCTCATTGAAAAAGAAAAAGAAAAAAAACTAAGAAACACCTTACCATTCCAATATGTGTCTCACAAAAAATTGAATGTTACATACGGAAAAGATTAGTAACGGACCTGATTAAAGTACTGTACAAGAATACAAGTGAAAAACGAATAGAAAATTCTTTGTTTAGGCCCATTTTGTGCATCCATATACATATCATTACATCCCAACCAAAAAAAATATATACATTACATTACTACCTACTTACTTTCATGATCTCACCTAATATTCCCCATGAAACATAGATTTAACAAGAAAGTGTTTTACTACTATTTTGCCAACTGCAGCAGTACTAATACAGTATTTCATTTCACAACTAGAAATTAAATTAAATTAAATTAAATTAAATAAGCTCTTACTAACTTTTTATTGTAAGTCGACATTAAATGATTTATCCTGTATCAAACCTCAATCAACTTAAATAACATTTTTGCAGTTAAACAAAACTTGGACATAAATCAAATCCATTTTGTGTTTTTCCCACATCATTCGTAACATAGCATTAAGAAATAAGAATCACAGATCGATATGTAATCAAGTTTTTTTTTTTTTTTTTTTCCCTTTCCCTGGATAAGATCTAAATCATGTCTGCATATTCTTCTTCAACCGATTAATAAAAAAATCATAAATCTAAATCAAGTTTGTATATTCTTCTTGAACCAATTACTCAAAAATCATTTAAAACGCAACAAATCTACGAGCTAAACAGGCCAAATAAAACCCAACTCCACTTCAATTGTCATTCAAAAAATCCAGAGAAAGTTAAAATATACTCAAAATTTGAGCAAATTAAAAAGAAAAATGGAAACATAAACGAAGGAAATTGCAGAGAAGTATTGGTACCTTACGCGTGAAACATCAAACCCCGATTATCTCCGTCGCTGTCGAGAAGCCTTCGCCGTCACTGTTGTCGTCGAGTTCTCGTCTTTGCCATCGATTATCTAGTGAGAAGAGAACTGTTGTTGGTGTTGGTTGGAGTGGAGTAAGGAGAAGAATTTGATCGAATTAGGGCTTTTTTGTCTCCCCAAGTGTCGACTGAACGTGAAAGGTTGAGGGAAAACCATTGTAAATTGGAATGGTGATAAGTAGAGAGAGCAAACAAGAAGAAGAGAGAAGGAGATGTGGCGGGGGCCGGCAACCGACGGAGGCTTTGTCAGAGTGCGGTGACTATGGGGCTAGGGTCTTCAAGAAGAGAGAAGGGCAATTTTGTTTTGTCAAGATAATTATATAGTAAACAAATATTTTGATATTTATTAGAAGTGTTAATTGGTTAAGGGTTTCTTATTACAAGACTTTTTAGATTAATAAAATAAGAATTGAAAAAATATATTTTATATGATAATATTATATTTGTCACAAAAAATTATATCAGTTGGCAAAATTATTTATTGTCATAATAAAATACTTTTTTAGTGACAAAAACAATTTGTCACAAAGAAATAAAAAAAAAAAAAGCTAATTATACTGTGTGACAAAATTATATTTTGTCAAAATAAAACAATGTGTTGTGACAATAAATATATTGTCACATACATTACTTTTACGCGACAAAAGAATTTGTCCCAAAAGCTGAAAAAAGAATTCTTCACATCTGGCGCCATTAATGTCGACGAGCTCTCAAATATATTTATGATCATATGATTTAAATTCTATTGTGACAAATAGAAATTTTTGTCATAAAAAGTGTGACTTGTTCTGACAAATAGAATTTTTGTCATAAAAATTATGGTCTTTTATGCCATATCAGATTTTTGTCCATAAATATTATTTTTTTCTAACAAACCTATATTTCGTCGCTATTGTGTAAGTTATTGTGACAATTGTATTTTTTGTCACATGAAATTGTCATCAAAAATTATTATTTTTAGATAGATTTAATTATCTATCATACTTTAATTTTGTAATTAACCATAAAATATTAATAAGATAATTAAATTAACATTATACAACCAACTTAACAAAACATTAAAAACAGTGCAAAACACTGGAAAATTACAAGTTGTCTTAAGGAGTTCAAGGTTTTTTTAACACACATGCAATACCTAAATGAAATGTGAATCTGTAGCCTATCAGTTCACAGGTACGTATACTTATTATTGAGCTATCTGCAGCCACCGAGAGCTATATGTTTGTCATGCAGATGCGTACCACTGAGTTATTTGTTTGTCCCATATGAAGTTTAAAGTTAACCAACTAGAAAAAGAATTATTTGAATTGTAATGAAAAATAGAAAAAAGTATTGTATGGGTTAGAGTTTTGCTGACAGTATAGATTACCTCAATAGTTAAGAAGCATTGACAGAGAAATCACCTTCAAAGCATTTTGGCTTTAACATAGTTAAATTTGGAGCTGTCCATCACTCGGATTTTGATACAAATTTCAGCTAAATCATAACATATTCGAACAATAAAAAAAGTATTTATATTCTAAATTAAATAAATTTAATATGAAATTGAAGAATTTGATTCATTAAAAATATGGATTCAATTTTTAATGATAGCTTATTAAATTAGATACTCGGTAAACAAATACACTAATAAATAAATTATATTAAAGTTTCAACATATTTGAAATGAAAATAGATAAAATAATAAATAATTCATCTATTAGCATTATAAATGCAATTTTTATATTTATTTATTTTTTAAAATAACATTTTGGGTCGAATCTTTTATCATCAATGTGAAATCCGAATTCATTCGATCTCGTTGTTGATCAATCCAAATCTTATAGAATTGAAATAACATCGATTTGGATTGATCATTTTATATGAAAGGTGTGAAAGAAAGCAGTATTGATGCTTCCAATCTTGTTTTCAAACTATTCCCTGATCCTTAGATAAAGTAAAGCCAAGATCTTTTGGTTGGAATATTTGTGTACGGCTTACAGCCACAACGACAAGTCTTCGACTAAATTCTTAAATAATACTTTTAACTTTTAAGCATTGCTATTTTTTAACAACACACGATGTGAAATTTAATGATTCATTCCCAATTCAAAATAATTTATTCTTTCCTCTTTGAACTCAACTTTATTTATCGACAGTTGCCAAAATTTACTCTTTAATCAGTCAATTTTTAAAAGATCCGTTGAGATATATTAAGCTCAACACGATTAATCTAATACTAGCAATTTTGCACATTCTATGCATGTGCAAATAAAAAATAATTATTATATAAATATATTAAAATTGAAAAGTTTTTATTAAATATATACTCTATAATTTTTAATATAATCATTAATTTATGATAAATAAACAAATAAGTAAGATAAGATAATGTCATATTAATAATTATAAAAATTTAAATTATAAGTAAAGTGATAAAAATTATAATTAAAAAAAATACAACCGATAAGAAAGAAAAGAGAAACTAAGAAGAGAAGTGATGAAATAGAAAAGAGAAATTAACAGCACGTGGAAGAGATAAAGTTGGATAAAAGATAAATAAATAAAAAGAAAAAAAAAGAAAAAAAAAAGAGGACACCAAGAGACCAAAGCGGTTACAACTTGGGTCTCACGATTAATATATAGTATAGATAACTAGCATAAACCCGTCCGTTGCGTAGACCGATTAATTAATAACATGTAAATATTTATGAATGAATATATATTAAAAAAAAAAAAAGAAGTAAATTTGAAATACCACAAATTAATAAAATAACATTAAACGTTATAACATAAATAGTAAAATAATAATAATAATAAAATGAAAAAATATATATAAACACCAAATAATTAACATAAAAGGTTAAAAAATAGCTACAATCAAATATGAAATAAAAAAAGTCAAAAAATATGGAAGTATTTAATAATTTTGTTGTGCATTATCATACGCTCTTGTTTCATGTTTTTAGGTTTTAGTTCTCTTTGTTATCACTATTTTGTTGTATATTCTTGTGCTTTTTATGTTTTAGTTCTCTTTGTTATCACTAATTTTGTGTATTCTGATACGCTCTTATCTCATGTTTTTTAAAGGGATTATCATTTTAATGAATGAATCCTTGATAATCTTATCTCACGTTCCTTAAGGGATTAGCGTGTTAATGAATAAATTCTTGATATTTGTATGTTGTTGTGAATTACTGACCTACTTTTGATTTTCTGGTTAAAATTCTTGATTTACTTTTGATTTTGTGATGAATTCTTTGATTTACTATGTGGATTTAATTGGATTCTTTTCCAACAAATTTGGTTATTCTATTTTTCTTTTATTATTTTATTGATAAATTAAATAAGTTTTACAAGAATCCTAATTATATAGATTAGATACTTATTATTTTTATCTTCTTAAAATTCTAAATTTATTGAAAATTTTATGATAATATTAATAATTTAAGTTTTACTTTATATAAATCACTATTTAAAAAAAAATTAATTATTTGTGAGAAAAAAATCTTATAGATGTGTGTGAGATAATCTAGATCGTATTAATTATAAACTCGACATTAGCAGTTAACCAAATATTCCACTAATTAAACACCCTACTATGCAAATATTCCAATTATCGCATTCGAATTTCGACCTGAGAATTTCCAAGAAAAATGTCCCTAATATCAACATCATAATATGCAAATATTCCAATTAAAAGTCCCTAATATGTAATATCAACATCATCATGTCCTTAGGAAAGGATAAAAGAAACACCACGAAATTAAAATCTCTAACTCTGGTAACTGCTCTTTACTTCAAGTCCCAAGCACTGTCTAAAGTTAAATTGCGAGGGATTTTCTAAAATTATTGCCTTTTTTTTTGTTTTTTCCCTGTGTATTGCAACATTATGTCACCTTTTTGGTGTATTGTAAATTTATGGTGAGTCCGGTACTGTGTATTTTAACTTCATCATGTATTTTTCTTCCGTTTTATTGAAATCGGTTTCATTAAATTTTTGTTTTTGGTATTTCACGATATCATAAAGTCTTTTTCTCCGAAATCGATTTCATTATTATTATTATGAATAGCTTCCGAAAAAATATAAGCCTGGTGTCATCGGACTTGAATCGTCAAGTAGGGGTGTACATAAACTCGTACAACCCGTCAAATCTGCTCGAACCATATCAAACCGTCCGAAAACCACCGGTTAAAATTTAAAAAAAAAAAATAATCGCAATTAAAAAATATTACAACCCGCTACTTTTCGGTTGGGTAGTGGGTCTAATAATTCAAGTCGGCCTAACCGCAACCCGACCGCTATATATATATATATTTTTTATTCGTAATTGTAATTATATAAATACATGATACGCAATACAATTGTTATGTATGTTATATAAATTTTACATATATATAACATATATTTTTGTGTTGAACTAATATTTTACATGTTTTTTGATAAACTTTAAAATTATACTACATGATTTATATTTATACGATTATATTATTTATTTAATAATATATATCATTTTTTTCATCTATTTTGAAATCATTATGTATTAGTGTTGTAATAGGTTATTAAACTAGAATAAATTCTCATAATCTTTATATCTTTTTGGTTACTGAGTTAAAATTATGAGTATAAAAGTTTTTTATTAAAAATAGGGTAAATCTTACTTTGCATCCCTACCTTTGGGGTGTATTGTACTTTAGTACCCAACCTTTGAAACGTTGCACTTTTGTAGCACCCGGGACGATAGGCACCACATCCCCCGCACTATGAGTCTAATCCACATATGAAATAGGCAGTCTATGATGCATGGACACTTCTAAAAATATCATTTTGCCGTGTCGTGTCGTGTCGGACACTCGTGTCGGACACCGTGACCGATACTCCCCACGTGGAAAATTCAAGAAAAAATCCGTGTCGTCGTATCCGTGTCGTGTCGTGTCCGTGTCTGTGCATCATAGTAGGCAGTCCATACATGAATCGGACTCACAGCGAACGGGTGACAAACAAAACAACAGTCCTGACTAGGCGGGAGCTAACCCTGGAACAATCAACAATAACCAAAATGCGGAAGCAAGGAAATCATTCATGTAATACCAAAGAAATAAATGAAATCCAACAAGAATAAAAATACGGGTTCCACTAATCAATACACCTGTCATAACCTGTCCCGAAATAATATCAATTCAATAAGGGCACATCGGCCACCAATAAAAGGTCAATACAATACTTAGAAATCATATAGTATGCAGTGAGTGTAAGTGAGTGGGACTATAACAATGACTCGACACTCTAACTCCGCCTAGTAACCAACACCTGGAAAAGAACTGGAAAAGTGGGAAAGAGGGGTCAGTCTCTAGAAGACTGAGTGAGCAGGAGCGATACATATATAGAAACATGCGCATGCAAGTCATAAATCCCGACCAAGGTTTTATTTACCCAAGAGGGCAAGAGAATAACTAAGCAATGCTCGGACTTTATGACTAATCATATTAAATCTATTAAGTTCATAAATCATACATAAACATTAAGGCTCGGCGAGTGAGCGTGCGTCATCTCCAACCAAACTCCGACCGTGTACGACAAATATCATTAATATATTGAATATGTGATCATGCAGTATATTATAATACACACAAATCATATAACATAGTCGTTTGGGCGATCCGTGTCCCGGCCTTCACGCACGGTGCATAACAATCATAATACAATCATATTCATACAACAAGTTCCAACCTTCTTCCTCCGGGTGGTGGACGGGCTTGAAAGACCCGGCCACCTCATACATTGACCAAAAGGCGTTACATGACTCCCCAGATGGCACTCAGCTCCCTTTCCCCGCCAATCTCCTGGCGAGGTCTGGTACCGCCGTTAAACATAAATGGAATCAGCACATGGGATCACCGTCGGCCCATGCTGTAACGCCCCGATTTTCATTTATTAATATCTTATGTCTAAAATAATTTTATAAAGTATATTTTATAATACTTTCATGAAATTCATATTAAACTTATAATTTATCTCATAACTTGAAAATGTTTATTTCGTGAAATAATTACCGAAAATGATTTAATTGTCAACTTGGCCCTATATGTCCATTCTTTTAAACTTAGGGACCAAATTGCATGAAAACCTTTGAGGACTAAAGTAATCACTTTCCAAACTTGATATCCTTAATTGCATAACTTAAATAACTTGGAGGGTAATTGCAAATATTACATATTTCCCAAATATCACGGTATATCATCTCCTAGCTTCCAAACTCATTTCATTCTTGATCTTTCATCATATTTGCTTCTTGCTCTCACCGAACCACAACTCCAAAAAAGGGAAGAAGAGATTGCATCAAATCATCCAAGTTTATTCAAGAAGCTCCAAGCTTTTAAGCTCAAGCATCCATCATCATCTTCTCCATCCATTCTTTACCTTCAAGAGCATGTAAGTGGATATATATGATCTTGAGCATATTTGATTGAGCTAGGGTTTAGGAATTATATGCTAGATGAGTTAGTTGAAGTTGGAAGCATGACTATGTGATTATTTCATGAATTATGGCATGAGTTATAGCTTGAATTCTTGAATATTTAGCTTGAATGACCAAGTGTGATCATGAGTGTGAGATCATGAATTATTGATGATCTTGTGTGCTTTGAGTGTTTAAGTGCTAGAATATCATTTCTTGAACCTATATGCATCATATTTCCAGAAAATATATGCTTGTGTTGATCAAAATGGAATTTTGGGTGGCTTTGTTTGCATTCCCGTAGCCCTCCCCTGTTTTGCTCTGTTCTGTAAATTGCAGAAACAGGGAACGGCCGTTCCCAGCCCCAAGGCATTGTGGGAACGGGCGTTCCCACCTTTTCAAATGAACAAGGCGGCCGAGCATGGAAACGGCCGTTCCCATTTTGGCCTTGCGCCGGAAGGGCCGTTCCCAGCTAAGGCGCATTTCTAAAATGGGAAATCGTGGGCGCGAGTTTGGGGTTATGGGAACGACCATTCCCATTTTACAAAGGGGTCCGGAACGGTCGTTCCCACCTCGCTGACAGAACAAATGTGACTGCATAAAATTACAATTTTAGCCCCTCGATCCAACGACTTCCTTGACCCCGATTTGCTTTAATATGTACTAATATGATGTGAAACAACAAGTTATCATGCCACATTGCCTTTGCCTCGTCATCTCGTTGCATTTACGCCGTTCGTCATAATTGGTCCATTTTAGAGTCAAGTCTCACGTGTACACGTCTGTTTTGCACAGACCAGCTTCGTAGGGACGAGGAGCAAGCCCCGTAGGCCGTGCCTACTTGTCTTTGACGGTATAGGTGAGGTTTAATTGTTAGTTACATAGAACCTGTATACCCTTTATGTGATATTTTGGCCAAAAAGGTATCTATAGTTATACTTTCTATAAATCATTGATCATTTCAAGTCATGTTCAAGCAAGCAAGCAAGTCAGGTATTGTTTCATGCATGTTTAGGCGAGTAGCATGACGGTTACGTTTGGGCCCGAGGGTAGTGACTGGAGTCAACCGGGAAAGCAAGGACTGACGGGTAACTCTAGCGCTATCCTCACCACACTAGGGGTCACCCCTGAATCCACTAGGAGGTTAGTGGAGGAAGGAGCTCCGGGCTTAGGGATTCATGTACCCTCTGCTCAATGAGATTGGATGTTGGGGCCTTGCAATCCCATCATCAAACCGGAGGAAAAAGGAGACTGGGGACGAGTCCGGCACCACGGATGGGCCTCGGGTTATTGCATGATTTCCATTTCATGAACGTGATATATGATTACACTTTCGCACGATTGCACGATAATGGAATTGCATGATCACCTATTTATTAATAATCAAGCAAGCATGTACATGTTCACTTGGAGTTCGGTTGGAGACCGCCCTTACTCGCCAGGGCCATGTATTGATTGATTGCATGAAAATGAATAAGTATTTAATATTGACAGTTGTATTCTCGGGCGAAGGATACTTTATTCTCGAACTTATATCTATCTTTTGTAAACCTTTACCCGAGAGTATAGCTTGCATGTTAACTGCGCAAATATATATGTATTGCCCCTCACTCAGTCTTCGGTAGACTGATACTTCACTTTTCAGGTACTTGAGAGCCGGTCGTGCTAGGCGGGAGTCTGGTCCAGTCTTGCATTGTCACGAGTCTAGCAGTGCACCATCATGTATATATTTACTACTTCTCATGTTATGTCCGTTGTTATCACGTTCTGAATACTTGATCTTGTATAAGTTAGTAAGAGATGATAATGTATTGATAGTTAGTTTGGTATCTATACGTATCTAGCCAATAAATATGGTACCTATAAGTATTTATGAAATAATGCTTCCGCTTTTAACTTTTATATGTCTTGGTTTGTATTGTTTTGGGGTTTAGTCCCGCCTAGCCCGTCTTTTCTTTTAATTGTCACCCGTACGCTATAGGTTAGTTCATGTACGGATTGTCCATTTCGTATATGGATCGGCCTATAGTGCGGGGGTGTGGTACCTCCACGTGTTAAGGGGTGCTACACATGCCTCCCCGGATAGCCATATGTACTAAATTCCTGGGCCCGTGAACATAAGATACATGCATAATCTCGCCAAAACATATCAATTCATAAGAAACATAACATATTTCATAATTCATTTGAAAAGGGTTTACTCGATCAAAGTTTACTCGATAACTCTACTTTAAAAGCAACATATATATATATATATATACATAAGGTTTTGGCCAAAGCTTGTCACATAATGTTGTAGGCTTTAGTACGTAACTAGAACAAAAACACCCTCACCTGGAACATGGCGATACAAGGATACGAGTTACCGAGTGCCTAGTTGATCAAGATTTCTCCACCCTGGAGATAAACTGTACAAAAGACAACGTAACGTGTTCGTGAGACTCAAGACTCCAAATGAACCAAATAAGACGCACGGCATGCAATGAACATGATATAAGTGCATAAGAAATAAAATTATGTAATGAACACGTTCATGTGCACTATTAATGCATTTAAATCATATAAATAAGTCATTCATTCGTTCAAGGGGCGCTCATATTCATTAAGTTCTTAAATTCCACATCTCATATCAATTCAAGTTCAATCCATATACATTTCATAACAATTTAACTTAAGAATTCAAATAACATTCATATCATGTACTATAACACGTTTTCAATTTAGGAATTACCAAATAAATACATTCAAATCAAAATCGGAAATTAGATAAAACATGAAATATGTAACAATTAAATTCCATAGTTTAATTAAATTAAACGATATTTAATATAATATAGACATATATATAAATATATATATATATATATATATATATATAAATGTGTACGTACATTATACCATGCATGCGTACAAACATGCACAATATATAAATTTTATGCATGCAATTAAAATCATAATATGATTCATACCACTCATGCATGCATTACATGAAATATATATCTCCACGTATATTAAAATGCATGCAAGTAAGATATAGATATATATCATATACACATCACATGCACAGGTTGTATATAACATAATTATATATATATATATATATAAACGTACTTAATACATTGTAAATGCATGCATTATAGGTAATATATGTCACAGTTATGCATATTCATAATTAAAACATACACACATAACGAACATGCATCAGTCATGCATGAAGAGGAAGCAAATAAGACTCACACAACAAAACAAGCAAGGAGAGAAGGAGAACGCAGCAGCAACCACAGCAGCCTCTGTACCAGAGCTACCCGGCCGGGCTTTTTCATACATAAAATCTCCCCGGCCGGGGAGTTGCAGCACAAACGCGCAACAGCAGTAGCTCACAGCTTGATCCCCTGTTTTCTTGCAAGAAAACGCAGCAGCAAGAAGCAGCAACCAAGGCTATCAAACAACAGCATAGCATACTCAAAACACCCACCAAATAACTAAAAAGACAACCAAGAAACAAGGAAGAAAGAGTAGCAGCAGACGCAACAGTTCGTCTCCTTCCCCTGCTCCAAACCGCAACACACAGCAGCAAAAAGGCAAGGGAAATACACAAAAACAAGGAAGAAAACTAAGGTTTAAACTCATGCTTAAAATCATGCCAAAATGCACAAGAAATAGCAGCCACAACGCAGCAATGACAGCAGCTTAATTCATCCATGACAGCAGTTCGATTTTGCCAAAATCCTTCATTCCAAGTTCATAAACTCAAGTTCATTAATGGCACAATCCTTAACACTCAACTACCAAGTAAATAAGCTCTGAATATGCATTAATGGAGTTCAAGAGATCATTTAGCAAGTCCCAATTCATCAGTTAATTCAAGAAGACAAAGATTCAAGAATTTCAAGAAGACCTAACTATTCATCCTCCCATCAAAATCCCATGCTCACATGCTCAAAATTGGGGATACATAGCTTAAAATTACACATATTGAATGTATATCGCAACCCTAAGCTCACCTTGTTGAATGGATGGAAGATGGAAGAGATTTGAGCTTTGAATCTCAAGGTTGACAATGGCTACGGGATTTTCTGGAGTGCAGAGATTTTTGGTTGAGTTTTTGCTTTGTGTGAGGGTTGGCTCGGTATGGGAGTGGTATGGGAGGATAGTGGGGTTAACTAGGGTCACATAGGTTCAAACCATGGTTAATTTGGTCAAGATATGAGGAAGTTATGGCTCATTTGGTAAGTTGTAGCTGTTTTGACTCCCGTTGCAAGTTTCGGTTAATTTTCGAGGGTTCAAAAGATCTTAGAAAAATATGAGGTTAAGTTTATTGAACCCGAATTTTCGTTACGAGTTCAACAGAGTTGACGGAACTCGATTCCGAGTTCCCTAGCTCAAGATATCACATACGAAACCAAGGGTACGCTAAGTGCTCGTTAGCCCCCGACTTGGATTCCAAAATTAAAATAAATTCGTATCTCATACATATGAACCCGAAAACATGAAACGAACATATATTCATATACAAGACACATATAACTCCGACATATTAAATTTGCACGAGATTTCGGTATCAAATCATATAAGAACGAAGCACGTTTATAACACTCATAAACAAGGTATAAACAAATTTATAACATTTTCATAAAGTAAAACAAAATAAAAAAAAAAAAATCACATTTGCATAATGACCCCATGCACGATTTTAATATCATTTAAAACAATATGCCAATTATTAACATAAATTCAAATTCATATTAATTAAATAATAAAGACCATATTATATAACTAAAATGTACACATTTATTTGAAATAAAACCAAATGCACGATTTAGGTGTGGCCTAAAATTAAAATGCATGAATACATATATTCCATTAAATCAACTATATTTAGTATTAATTAATAACGTTAGATTATGATGATTAACATTTAATTAACATAATAAAAAATAAAATAATAAAATGATATAAAATAAACCAATAACGATTTATACTAAAATTAAATATTTAAAACACTTATAAACAATTACTCACCTAATTAAATAATTTAATTGCGCAAATTATAAACAAATACAACATGTTAATATAAATGAAAAACAGGGGCGTTACAACTTTAGTACCCAACCTTTGAATTTTGTTGCACTTTAGTACCCAAGTGCAAATGTGTACCCCAATGGTTGGTACCACGTGGCATTTTCTCATTGATCGGGGCACTAAAAGTGCATAAAATTTAAAGGTTGGGTACTAAAGTGCAATACACCCCAAAGGTTGGGGTGCAAAGTAAGATTTACCCTTAAAAATATATATAAATAATCCATTGAACCATCAATCTGTCCGCTATATAATCGCATCCGTCCAACCCGAATCGTCCGATTTGAAAATATAATTATGCATTTACGGTTTATATTTTTACAAACCTGCATACTTCGGGACAGGTGATATTTTACGAATAAAACAGTCCGTACCTGACCACGTACACCCCTATCATCAAGACGAATCAAATGGCGAAGTTGAAATTCAAAAACGAATTCACGAGCTCAAAGCGACCAAAACGGCTTCAAAATGATCTTGATCCGGCTCAAATCTGGTCGATCCGAGTTAGTAAACTAGGTGGCAGGTTTGGGTCGATCAGTCAAGAATTTGTAAATGTGGGTTCTTTATCAATCTGCGAGACACTCAACACACGTAAGCTAGAGGGCCAAGCTAGGGAACGGGGGGTTTGCCTAGTTTTGGCGCTCCGACACTCAAGTCAGTATTGGATTCTCAGAGAGAGAAATAAATGCTATTGAATGCTATTCAATGTTTACCAACAACTGTTCAAGGGGAGGGGGGGCGTATTTATAGTCTTAGTTAATTAACACAGTAGTGCGCGCCAACAGGGGTTGGCCAAGTGGTCTGAAGGTTGATTCTCGAAGGCAAAGACCCGAGTTCAAATCCCTCTGACCACTTGGGTAAAACTGGGTATAGGAGAGCATTAATTGTTTTGTCGTACACCTGTCCTAGGGAATGACACGTGTCCCGACAATGAATCGATCATCAGAAGAAGAATTAGGCAAAAAATGAGGATACATTTTGGGAAAATCAAACTTCCATCGAAGAGAAGCAAATGAAAGGCTTTCATAAAAATTCTCGTAGAATCGAGAATAAAGTTTTCATTCTGTACATGTCAGATCATGAATTAGTAACTGTATCTAATTTCCAAAAAAAAATCTAAATTGTGTCGAACTTTCCATTTTCGGAATGGAATATGCTTTGTGGTTGTGTGAATGTCTGGTGACATTAGATATCGATCTGTAGGATCGATAGTCCGTTGTCTATACTTATACGTTCGTGTGAGATCGAATTGGGCTCGAGATAGAAGGACTTTAGGCGTGGCACCTTGAGTTGGGGGAAGGTTAGGACCAGATCGATCTGGCCTTAGACCTCCCGACCTGGGCACTAGGATAAGCAAGGCCAGACTTGAGGTCGACGCGGCTTCCAGACACAATGGTCGATGTATTAGGCACGCGTCGCGCGCGTGACAATTTTGGGTCGGTCAGGATGATGCAGGATCCACGTGGCTCCTCAGCGAGCGTGCCACGTGGTCCAATTATTTTATACCATGTCAGATCTAATTACAATTAGGCCCTTAAACTTAAAAAAAAAAAAAGAATAATTACGTCCAAAATACATTTTCAATTAAGTTCTAAACCATCAAATAATTTACAATTAAATCCACATTGATACATAACACATACAACATCACATAATCCACATTGTCAACATAAAATTCATAAATTAACACACTTAAACATATAATTTTAAATTAAAACAAGCACGTAGAGACAATTTAAATAGATTAATTCAAGTAAAATTACAATTTAAATCATTTAAAGAAAATTAAATCACGTAGTTGTATAGTTAAACTCACTCGATGACAATTTATGTTTAAGTACTTATATTTACAAGTATACTTTTAATTCTTAAAGGTAATATGAATTAAAAATATTTAATGTTGTGGTTTTCCAGCGAAAGAATTTTATGAAATTTAATGAAATTTTTTTTATTGAAACCGAAACCGGTTTCTCATGAAACTTTATAATAATAATGAAACTGATTTCGGAGAAAAAAGTTTTATCATAAAATATAAAAATAAAAATTTAATGAAACCGGTTTATCCGAAACCGATTTCAATAAAATGAAAAAAAAAAAACAACAAATGGTGAAGTCGGAGATTGTGTATCAGACTCAACGTACATAAATTTGCAATACACCAAAAAGGAAATTTTTTTATCCCATATCCGACTTGATCGAACTCAACTAATTAAAAGGGCAAATGTATTATACTTGCAATTTGATTTGTCACTCTTCATAAATTTTTCACTAACTACACAACAATTATAAAACACCCACCTCTCATTATAATAATTTGGTTTGGCCGAATCAGTCTTTAAATAGAATTTCCTACAAAAAGGTGCCATAAAGTTACAATAAAAAAAAAAGGCGAGAATTTTAGAAAATTCCCGGGACAAAGTTAAATTTCAAGCACATTCTTGGTTGATAAAAAATAAAAGATTCTATAAATTCCCTCCTCAATCTCACTTCTCACATCCGTCATCGTCCCACTAGCAAAAAAACACACACAAACGCATTCTCAAAACCTTGTTCAATCTCTGTAGCGACATCAATGGCGTCTTTTGCTAACCATGTCAAAGAAGAAGTCGACCTGAGCCCACCCAAGACCACAGAAGGACAAGAATCAACCATACCTGTTCATGACGCACCCATAATCTCCTCCTACAATGACCGCATCCGCCCCCTCCTCGACACCGTCGACAGGCTGCGCCACCTCAAAATCATGCAGGAAGGCATCCAGCTTCCGACCATCGTGGTTGTCGGCGACCAATCTTCTGGCAAATCCAGCGTTCTTGAATCTCTCGCCGGCATCAGCCTCCCGAGGGGCCAAGGTATTTGCACGAGAGTCCCTCTCATTATGAGGCTGCAAAACCACCCAAATCCAGAGCCAGAACTGTTCCTGGAGTTCAACGGAGAAACAGTATCCACTGACGAGGAACACATCGCCGAAGCCATTAGCGCCGCCACCGAAGAAATCGCCGGAAAGGGGAAAGGGATCTCCAACAGTCCCCTGACCCTAGTTGTGAAAAAGAATGGCGTCCCAGATCTGACTATGGTGGATTTGCCTGGAATCACCCGCGTGCCCGTCCACGGCCAGCCTGAAGACATCTACGAGCAGATTTCGAGTATCATAACGGAGTTCATCACACCCGAAGAGAGTATAATCTTGAATGTTTTATCAGCGAGTGTCGACTTCTCCACTTGTGAGTCCATCAGAATGTCCCAGCGTGCGGACAAGACAGGGCTGAGGACTCTGGCTGTTGTTACCAAAGCTGATAAATCTCCGGAAGGTCTGTACGAGAAGGTCACAGCTGACGATGTCAATATCGGCCTGGGCTACGTTTGTGTGAGGAACAGGATTGGTGAGGAGTCGTATGAGGAAGCTCGGGCAGAAGAGGCCCGTCTCTTCGAAACACATCCTCTGTTGTCGAAGATCAACAAATCGATGGTTGGGATCCCTGTTTTGGCTGAAAGGCTGGTAAAAATCCAGACCACAATTATTGTGAAATGTTTGCCTGACATTGTTAGGAAGATCAACAAAAAGCTGTCGGCCTACATGGAGGAGTTGAATAGGTTGCCGAAGCATTTGACCTCGATGGCTGAAGCGATAACGACATTCATGCACATTCTTGGGGCCGCAAAAGAATCTTTGAGGAAGCTTGTTTTGCAGGGAGAGTTTGATGAATATCCAGATGTAGCGGGGATGCATGGTACTGCTAGACTGTCGGAAATGCTCAACAAATTCTCTTCAGAACTGCAATCTCAGAAAGTTGTTGAAAGTAATGATTTCTTGGTAGATGAGATGCCATATCTGGAAGTTATGCCATATGAAGTTATGCCACCTCAGAAAGTTGTTGAAAGAAATGATTTCTTGGTAGATGAGATGCCATATGAAGTTATGCCACCTCAGAAAGTTGTTGAATGTAATGATTTCTTGGTACATGAGATGCCATCTCTGGAATTTGTTGAAAGTAATGATTTCTTGGTGGATGAGATCAAAGTTTTGGAGGAAACTAAAACAATTGGGCTGCCGAATTTTCTGCCGCGAGCAGCTTTCCTTACTCTTTTGAACAAGAAGGTGAACACCATTTCTGTAAAACCCTTAGATTTTGTGGAGGAAATATGGGGTTATATAGAAAAGATAGTCGTCTCTGTTTTGTTGAAGCATTCTGAACCCTATCCACAACTTCTTCCCCGTGCAAAAAGAGCTGCCAAGAACTTGATTGCCAAGAAGAAGCAGCAATCAGTTGATTGGGTGACTTATATTGTGGAGATGGAAAAACTTACTGATTATACTTGCAGTCCTGACTACACAAGTTCATGGAACAAGCTCATGGGTTTTCAAAGTTATTTCATGGAACGGCTCAACGGTAATCATTCTTATGCAAGCATGGCGGGACTTGGAGAGATTCCTATAGATCATCTACGCAACTTCAAAGGCATTGTGCAAGAGGCTTTTGATGTGAAGATGAGGATGAGAGCTTATTGGGAGATTGTTCTTAGGAGAATGGTCGATAACATGGCCTTGCATGTGCTTTTCAGCATTCGGAATCTGGTTAATAAAGAGATGCAGACAGAGATCATTAATGAAATAATGGGACCTCAGGGGAATGGGTTGGAGAGGATGTTGGAGGAATCCCCTTCGGTTTCTGAGAAAAGGAACAAGCTCAAGAAAAGCATCAAGCTCCTCAAGAAGTCCAAGGATGTCGTCGCTAATATCATGGATAGGGTCGTCACCGATTTCGATTGAAGTATAAACATATCTTGATATGGTGCATGCTTTGATCATCGTATGTTCTTGCTAGCATGTCTTGCTATGATGCTTTTTAATTATCTTGCATTTATGTTATCTAATATAGTAGATTTGCTATGTTCAATCAATCAGTTGCAGTATTTTCTTTTGAACTTGGACATTTATATGCATATATGCATGACCCTTTATCTATTTATATAATCTTGGTTTGCTCCTCAAGCTTCATCCTATACTTCATTTCTGATTATTTACGTTCGGTACGAGCTTCGTCTCATCGGCAGGGACGGAGCCACGGGCTAGCAGGGGGTGCCCGCCCCCTCAATTTTTGTGCTCTTGGAACAGGGGAGTTTGAGTATAATCCTAAAAGCTTCTGCTTTAATCATGTTTGCAATGGCTATTGCTCTGAACTTGAGAGATCTTGACAAGTAGAACTAACTTATCAATGGAATTGGGAAAGTCAATTGTCACAATAATTAATATAATATTTTTTAATAATCATTAACTAACGGTTAGGAGTTAGGACATGGCTTTCAAATGCCAGATTGTTAATAAAAACTTATATTCCACTCATTTTCCTATTTGTTGATGCGCCACAATTACCAGCCTTAAAATCCTAATATCTTTTCATTATTAATAATGCTTGAGAAATAATACATAATTATGGATAATGTATAATAATTATGTCTTATAGTAATAAAAACTAAAAAAGTGATATAATTATGGATCATATAGTGCTTGTAAATTAATATATAAAAAATAATTAAGATTTATTATATTGTACACAAATATTCAAAATGAGTTGAAATTATAAAAAAATAAAATAAATTGTGATGGTGAAGGGAAGCAAGTATAATAGACTTGTTTTGAACGTGGAGGGACTTTCGGTTAAAAGGGACGCCCAAGTCTTTTTTTAGTTATGTAACCCCTAGTTTCAAAAGAATTGGTTATATAACCCTTTGCTTGATTAGCTCTTAATTAATTACTCAGCTTAATTAAATAGTTGCCACGTCAGGATTTTGCAGACTCTTTTTGGCCCCAAAATTTATACAAAATTAGAATCTGGCCCCAAATCACAATCATCCAATTCTCTCAATTTCTCTCTCCTTCCTGTATGTGCGACGAAAACCCTATTTTTCTGATATTTCTTCTCCGATCGAAGTGCTGTCCAGTGTTCGTTTGATTCTTCAAAAACCCTAAGTATCACCGACCTCTCTCTGATTACATGTACAATGGCAAACAACAACGACGACAATCAAAGGTATTGAAAGGTTTAGGTTTGTTTGAATTTTTTCTGAACCCTATTTTTTGAACTGCGTTTTCACTGAATGAGTGAACTGAGTTTTTTCTGAACCCCATCTATTCTGGGTTTAATGCATTACATTCCCTAACCTGTTATGGACGCCAATATAACGCCAATACATAGTGATCGCGCACTCGATTTTATTAATCGCTCACGCGATTTCTATAAATCGCTCACGCGATTATGGAATCGCTCACGCGATTCTTTTGAATTTTTTCTTAAACCTATTTACTGAATGATTTAACTGAGTTTTTTCCCAACCCTATCTATCTGGGTTTAATACAGTACATTCCCTAGCCTAAATTGGACGCAAATATAAGGACAATACAACGTGATCGCGCACTCGATTTTATTAATCACTTCCCCGATTTCTCATAATCGCTCACGCGATTCTTTAATCGCGCTCGCGAATTTGAGGAATCGCCCACGCGACTTTATCAATCGACCACGCGATCAAATTTTTTGTTTCTCAGTTTTGTACTGCATGCATGGTTAATTTTTTATTTTTTTTTTATTGTTTTAAAGGAACGGCGACTGGGTTATGTCAAAATTTGTTATTGGATTTGCACTTGGAGTGTGGGAAGAAGAAACCACGTGTTTGAATTGGGTTGCGGAGAGCAAGCAAACTTCTGCTATTCTTGTGAGCAATCAGACTACATTCCAAATGTTGATAAGTGATATTATAGAACAAGCAGGACTTACTTGCTCCCATGATGATGTGCACGTGAAATATTTTCTTACAAGTGCACCTCCAACCTGTTATCCAACTGAAATAAAGACTGATCACGACCTACAAGTTTATTTTGCCGATATCTCTCCTCAAGGTTGGAGGCCCGTTTTGAAGGTTTCCTTGGATAGGAAGGAGAGTGGAACAGAATCCGAACATGTTGGTACAAGCGGGTTTACTTCTCAGGGTGAAGATCAATACCAGCATCAGTATGAAGACTTCAGTCTCCCTGATATCAACGATCAAGAATTCAATCTTCCCGATAACACCCTTGCTATAAACGAAGAAATGGTAGATCGTTGTAATCCTTCTGAAAATGTGGTCGAGGAAGAAGTGCCCGATGAATGTATTAATCAGGAGGAAGCCATTATATGTTATGATAATCCAGAGGCCAGGATTGAAAGTCATACATGGGATGATGGCTCAGGTTTTAATGAGGATGAAGAGTTTATTAACAAAGAAGATGCCATCATGAAGATCAACCTTGTTGCATGTAAGGGAAGCTTCCAATTAAGAACGATAAAATCTACAAAGTCCCTTCTTGTTCTGGGATGTTATTCGCAGGATTGCAAGTGGTGGTTTCGGTGTGTTAAATATGTTAATTCTGAAAGATTTATCCTCAGAAAGTATAACCGGATGCACACTTGTGGGTTGGAAGAAGCAAGTACCACTCATCAACAGGCTACCGCAAAATTGATTGGGGACTTAGTGAAGCATTTGTTTTTTGACAAGAAAGGTCCCACACCAGGGGAAATTAAAAAGTACGTCGAAGCTGAATTGGGGGCCAAGGTTAGTTACTGGAAATGTTGGATGGGCAGAATACATGCCAAAAATATTGTCAGGGGATCACCTGAGCATGGATATGCAATTATAGATGCATATCGTTATATGGTAACTCTTAAGAATCAAGGAAGCGTCACTGAATTGGTTCTTGCCAACGAGAACAGGTTTCTTCATTTTTTTGTTGCATTCGGACCATGCATACGGGGTTTTACGTACATGCGCAAGGTGTTAGCCGTTGATGGTTGTTTCTTAACCGGTAAATACGATGGTACTCTCCTTTTGGCTACTGCACAAGATAGTGAGAACCATACCTATCCGATTGCATGGGCAGTGGTTGATTCCGAAAATAATGCATCATGGGAGTGGTTTTTTATAAATTTAAAAAGGATAGCACCGGATAGTGATGATCTCTGTATAATATCGGATAGACATGTCTCCATAAAAAATGCGGTTGCTAAGATTTATCCTAAGGCTCATCATGGATTTTGTTCGAAGCACTTATCGGAGAACTTGAGACAACGGTTTAAAAAAAGTGCAATCCTTGAGCCATTTTTTAGGGCAGTTAAAGCATATACCGTCGAAGATTTCATGGAGCACTACAAAGAGATCGAACGTATTCACAAACGTGCTGCAGAGTACTTGAAGGATGAAGTTGGTTTTGAGTTATGGAGCAGGGTGCATTCTAAAACAAACAGGTATGATGTTCTGACTAGCAACATCGCCGAGTCTATTAATTCTAGGATTCGATTTGAAAGGGAGTATCCTATCCCTGCTCTGTTTGAGTCTATCATAAGAATATTGGCTGATTGGTTCCACACCCGGAGAACGGACATGATCAACTGCAGTACAGTCCTGGTGCCATCCAAAGAGAAACTTCTCCGGAGTAATCTGGAGAAATCCAAAGGATGCATTGCACAACAGTTCAATGCTCATGAATTTTCTGTTCGTGGAATTGGAGCAGAGGTTATGGTTGACTTGAACAATATGACGTGCACCTGTGGTGTCTTCCAGATGGATAAGATCCCCTGCCCCCATGCATTATCGGCGTTAAGGGAGCAAAACCCAAATGGGTTTGGACAAAGAATATATTCCCTATGCTCCAAATTTTACACTGTTGAGTACTACATACTTGCATATTCTGAGACAATTTTTCCTACACCTCCAGAGTTACAGTGGGAATTGCCTGAAGATATAGGTATAAAACAAGTACTGCCACCTCCACTGAAGGTGCGTGTTGGAAGAAAAAGGATGACTAGATTCCGGGCACCTTTTGAGGGAAGAAAAAGGTACAATACCTGTTCAAAGTGTGGAGGAAAAGGCCACAAAAAGACTACTTGTGATCAGAATGTCATTTAGATAAATAATTGTGTAATAAATTGTATAATACAGCTTTATTTTTTAATTAATCGCGCAGACTATTTAATGAATCTCTTACGCGATTTTATGGATCGCGTACTCGACTTAATCAATCGCGCAAGCGATTCTTCAGCCAAGTGTCATCTTTCTCTTTTTAGTTAATCGCGCACAATAAAAAGACACAAAAAGTCTACATGTGAGCAGAAAGTCATTTAGATAAATAACAGAATGTCATTTAGATCAATAAATTGTATAATACATCTTTGATTTTTAATTAATCGCGCAGACTATTTAATGAATCTCTTACGCGATTTTATGGATCGCGTACTCGACTTAATCAATCGCGCAAGCGATTCTTCAGCCAAGTGTCATCTTTCTCTTTTTAGTTAATCGCGCACAATAAAAAGACACAAAAAGTCTACATGTGAGCAGAAAGTCATTTAGATAAATAACAGAATGTCATTTAGATCAATAAATTGTATAATACATCTTTGATTTTTAATTAATCGCGCAGACTATTTAATGAATCTCTTACGCGATTTTATGGATCGCGTACTCGACTTAATCAATCGCGCAAGCGATTCTTCAGCCAAGTGTCATCTTTCTCTTTTTAGTTAATCGCGCACAATAAAAAGACACAAAAAGTCTACATGTGATCAGAAAGTCATTTAGATAAATAACAGAATGTCATTTAGATCAATAAATTGTATAATACATCTTTGATTTTTAATTAATCGCGCAGACTATTTAATGAATCTCTTACGCGATTTTATGGATCGCGTACTCGACTTAATCAATCGCGCAAGCGATTCTTCAGCCAAATGGGCATATCTCTTTTTTAAATTAATCGCGCCCAAGATTTACTGAATCGCTAACTCTTCTTAATTAATCGCGCCCAAGATTCAATTAATATATTATAATATAATAAAATTTGGAGTTTAATTCGATATATGACAGTTTAAAAAACACTCAGCTTGATCCATTACTTTATTTTTTAAATAATAGGGCTCAAGATTTAGTGAATCGCTCACAAGATTTGATGAATCGCGCATGCGATTCTTCAGCCAAGGGGGTTTATTAACATTATGGATATTAACAGATCTATCCGTCTTCCTCCTTAATCACAAAATCTGCCGTATTTGATTGAAATGTTCATGAAAATCGTCATTTCCGTAGGACTTGTTGCCAAACAGTAACAATCAATAGATTTCTTTGTTTGGCCTTGCAATAGATCATTAGACATTGTAGAAGAACTATAAAACGTGCAATACAGGAGAGAGCTTTGAGAGCTTTATGCAGACCGTTCATAACAATGGAAGGAAACCCTCGATAATGCAAATGAAGATTTATTATAGATTTAAAAATCTATAATAATTCTTCATTTGCATTTTCCAGGGTTTCTTTCCAATTGTTATGCACAGGATGCATAAAACTCTCAAAACTCTCTCCTGTACTGCCCATCGTATAGTTCATCTACAACGAGTAAACACTACATCGACCAAACAAAGAAACATCTATTGATTGCTACTGTATGGCGGAAATCATACAGCAAACATGATAATTTTCAAGAGCAATTCAAACTAATAGGGCAGACTCTTCAGATCTGCGAAGGATTTTTCCTTTGGATTGGAGAGGGCGGCGGCGGAAATATTCAACATAAGGAGAAGAGGAGAGGAGAGGAGAGAGGAGAGGAGAGGATGGAAGATAAAAAAGTGAATTAGGGTTTGGCCAAAGGAACAGAACAAATTTATTTTATATTTGAGTAGGAGGGGCAGCGCGTAAATTTGTGAGTTTGCAAAATAGCCCCTGGATGATGATAATATTACAAAATATTATAGCCGTTATAATATGGCAGTTATACACTATTTATTTATATCCTAATTATAGCCGTTGGTGGGGATCACTATATAATTCTCCTGATTATCATTTAGGAATTTAAAGATCATGGCAAGCTCAAATAGCTCAGCTTTTACACGCAAAAGTTCTCTTAGATATAGAAAGGAGAAATGCAGGGATTGCGATCAGTGGGCTACAATCAAGGTGGTAGATAGAGCAGATAATTCCAACAGGGGAAGATTATTTTATTGTTGCAATTTGCATGGCTTTTCTCAATGGTGTAATCCAATAGAAGAGCCACAGAACGATGAAGGTGAAGTCTCAAGCAGGAGGACACCACTCATTCCAGAAGGAAGAGAACAAAATATTGTGAACAAGTTGATAATAGTCAATTTGTTGTTTTTAGCAGTATTTTTATTGATTTGTATCTTGAAATCCATAACGTAACTTGTCTTAATGATTTGTATTTAGAAATTTAGATTGTAATCATTTAAGTTACTAAATCGCTCAACATCATCTTTGATACCATGTAGAAGGGATTGTGATTGGTACATTCAAATCAAGCTTCGCTATAACCAACAATAAAATGACCCCATTACAAATTTGGCTCGATTCTCATAAGGTGATCTTGATTTTGGCCACAAAAAGTATTAAATCGCGTACTCGACTTCGTGAATCGCCCACGCGATTCTTACGGTAGTTCGCACTTAATATGGGTTTATAATACTTTGCTAGTCCCCCAGCATGTTTCTTTCGCGTTTGACATGAGCCCCATAGCGACTCTTATCTGTGTAGTACGATGTATTGCAAACCTTAGTCATAATCCCAAACAAATCCTAACATCATCTTTGATACCATGTAGAAGGGATTGTGATTGGTACATTCAAATCAAGCTTCGCTATAACCAACAATAAAATGACCCCATTACAAATTTGGCTCGATTCTCATAAGGTGATCTTGATTTTGGCCACAAAAAGTATTAAATCGCGTACTCGACTTCGTGAATCGCCCACGCGATTCTTACGGTAGTTCGCACTTAATATGGGTTTATAATACTTTGCTAGTCCCCCAGCATGTTTCTTTCGCGTTTGACATGAGCCCCATAGCGACTCTTATCTGTGTAGTACGATGTATTGCAAACCTTAGTCATAATCCCAAACAAATCCTAACATCATCTTTGATACCATGTAGAAGGGATTGTGATTGGTACATTCAAATCAAGCTTCGCTATAACCAACAATAAAATGACCCCATTACAAATTTGGCTCGATTCTCATAAGGTGATCTTGATTTTGGCCACAAAAAGTATTAAATCGCGTACTCGACTTCGTGAATCGCCCACGCGATTCTTACGGTAGTTCGCACTTAATATGGGTTTATAATACTTTGCTAGTCCCCCAGCATGTTTCTTTCGCGTTTGACATGAGCCCCATAGCGACTCTTATCTGTGTAGTACGATGTATTGCAAACCTTAGTCATAATCCCAAACAAATCCTAACATCATCTTTGATACCATGTAGAAGGGATTGTGATTGGTACATTCAAATCAAGCTTCGCTATAACCAACAATAAAATGACCCCATTACAAATTTGGCTCGATTCTCATAAGGTGATCTTGATTTTGGCCACAAAAAGTATTAAATCGCGTACTCGACTTCGTGAATCGCCCACGCGATTCTTACGGTAGTTCGCACTTAATTTCTCTAAAATTAAACCTCTTGTAATATACATGTCCGGTAAGGCGGCAACAATTATGTACATTATATTAAAACATTTCATTTTTTGTCTGACAGTTATTTATATTTAATATATATATCACCGCAAGAGTCAAACCAATCACATCATTAATTAATTCTCTCCAGTTATAAGCAACTTTTAGCGAGAAAGAGGAGAAAGGTAAAAAAAAAAAGGAAAGTAAAGTAAAAGGACTGTTCTTCTTCTTCTTCTTCTTCATCTTCCTCACAAGCAACAAAAAAACTAGGGTTTTCATCCATTTTCAATCTCCTATATTCAGATTATTATCACATTTTTACGATCAACCAAACAAGATGTCATCAGCGGGAGCAAACCAAAGCCCAGTAAGGGAAGGAGAAGTCACTATTGATCCCATGCAGATATCCCAAGCGGCCGATTACAACGTAATGGTTCTTTGTTTTTTGTTTTCAACTTTCGTTCTGGAGTTGATACTATATTCTCTTGTTTATATACTGTGTTTTTTGGGTTGTTTATGCCGGAAGTATCTAGTACTCGCTTAATCGATTGATTGAGTCGCGTACGCGATCAAAATGGCGCCTTTTGTGTATTTCAAATCGTTTATATTGACAAATGGTATTTTTGATCATATACATCTCAGGAGTTCAGAGATGATGAACACACCGGAGATGAAGCGCAAGGGGACTTTTACATAAGGGAAAATAGGAGTAAGCGAAGACATTCGACCAATATGGGTATGATTGGGTTATTTGATGAGGCGGAGGATGATGACAATGAGTTACAGGAAGAGTACGAAGAAGAGGTCACCCGGAGCATTGATTTTTCAAAATTCAACATGCGCCCTTTCTGGGAAAGGTACTTCTTCTCTTCAACTGTGAGGATCACAGTCCGGTCATCATGGGAGCGTCTTTCCCCAGTAAAAGAATTCCTTCAGGAGAACGAAATGAATTTCGAAGGAGTATTTAGAAAATATACCGAAGAGCTGCCTTCTGGTTGGAAGCGGTTTTCAGGCAGCCTCCTTCATTATCTTATGATGTACTCCCTACCCACCAAGAAAGAGAATGAGCTGTGGGTCTTGATAGGCCAAAAGCCAGTTAGGTTTGGCTTAAGGGAGTTTGCTCTTGTCACTGGGCTTTATTGTGGAGGAGGTAAGATGCCCGATAGAGCTGATGAGTTGAGTGTTATAAATAATGCCGAGGATTTTCTTAAGAGGATCCTCCGAAATAAATGGAAATCAAAAGTGAAGGACACTGATTTGGAAATTTTATTATTCAATAAAAAGATTGCGGTGGAAGACCGTTTGAAGATAGCACATGTGCTTTTTGTACAAAACATGTTGCTGGGTATTGAAAAGGGGAGAGTTGTAAATAGGGATCATCTTTGTTTTGCAAGTGACTTGGATTTTTTTTATTCATATCCTTGGGGACTAGTGTCATTCAAGGCGACAATGGATTCAATAAAAAAAAGGGAAAAGGATATTGCTAAATGGCTGCCCCCTACAGAATCTGACTCTAAACCGAAGACCTATCATGTTTCAGGTTTTCCATGGGCGTTGCAGGTGATTATGATCATCATATTTATCTTATTCAGATTAATAGCTTACGCGAATTTATGAATCGCTCACGCGACTTGTTGAATCGCTCAAGCGATTAAATGAATCGCGTGGGCGACTTGTTCAAACGCTCAAGAGATTTAATGAATCGCTCACCCGACTTGTTGAATCGCTCAAGCGATTTAATGAATCGCTCACGCGACTTGTTGAATCGCTCACTCGATTTAATTGAATCAAAATCTATAATACATCTTTTTTCCTGTTTGTTCCTTATAGGCGTGGGCTTACGAAATGTGCCCAACTATAGCAAGTTCTTATGGAGGCGGCCTAGAACATGATGATTCCCACATGTCCAAACTACCACTCCCCAGGATGTTCAGATGGATGCACAGTAAAGGGAACCCAATCGATATTGAAGAATTGCGGCAAAAGTTAAATAACCATGGACCTGAGGTTAGAACAAAATTTATATTATTTTCTTTGCCATGGATCACCGAATACCTTTAACATCTATTATTTTTTGATGTAACAGGATCAGGTACGTCCATTTTTGTTGCCCTCCAGCATTGAAAAGAATATGAGTTACATCAGGGACCTTCATGAACAAACAAGTTCAGAAGAAGAGGACGCACCCATTGATTATCTACATCAGTGTTTGAAAGGGTGCACCCTTTTGATCATTGGGGATGAATTGCCCCATCCAGTCCGAGAAGATGATAATCTCATGAATTCTAACATGGATTGGTTCCCCTCACCATCACATCCAACTACAGCACCACCTACCGCAGGAATTGATTGGGGCACCGCACCCCCAACTTCCACAGCACCACCAACCGCAGGAATTGATTGGGGCACCGCACCCCCAACTTCCACAGCACCTGACACATCACCATCACCTGCACCAGCTGCTGCAGTGCAAATCCCTTTTGAAATTCAACAGTTTATCCAGAAAGCGGAAGCTAATTCTGAATCTTTGAATGCAACTGTTGAGAAAATATGGCTGCATTTGGAGAAGGAGAAAGAAGACCAAGCTGAAGCTCATTCTGAATATGTGAAGGCAACTGTTGAGAAGATATGGCAGCATTTGGAGAAGGAAAAAGAACACCAAGCAGTCCGTAGTGTAATGGTGCAGGATGTTGAAGGGTCTAAACGTCAAAGACCAAAGAGAAATAAAAGAAGGCCCGCCTACCTCCTGTCACCTTATACGCTGCAACTTAAGAGGCTTTGCACAGCTACAGCCAGAGCTAGAGTCAAGGCTAAAGAAGCAACACCTGCCTTAACGGCTCAGCCCCAACTGCCTTGTCCGCAAAACGCAGAAACCATCTCTCAATCTCACAACAGATGGTTATCCAAAAATACGGACAAATCTGGTTCTAGCTACTTGTACAGCTGGGTTCTTAGTGCAGGGCCGAAAGACCGAATTAATGGACAAACTGCGGATTTCGACGCGGAATTCTTCCTAACCATCCTCAGAAATGGGAAATGGTTGGTATCCGAGGTAAACTCCCTATATAGTTTATGTTAGTCAATACCTGTATGATGCATACTTGATCTTTATTGTTTTTTTTTTTGGTTCACTCGTTGCAGCATTTGGAAGAGTGTTTGGCCAATATAAGGCTTAAACAAAAAAGGCTCCCAGATCAATATGCTCAGGATTGTTTGGTCCTCGATGAGGCTTTCTTCCAACATCTTAAAACAAATTATTATCTATCAAGGGGTCTCATTACAGAGGAAGATTCGGTTTGTGTTGGTGATGATGGCAATCTCATTATTACAAATAGGCCAGATAATGCTGCCAATGCTCCGAGGGGTGCCAAAGCTCCGAAGGTTGGTGCCAAGAGTGCCAAGGGTGCCAAGGGTGTGAGGCCTGTGAATGAACGCAAAGAAGACATCAGGACTGCCTCGCATTCATTTGATGTGATGCGAAGGATCTGGAATGATCCCATCAAATGGAAGGAGGACACTGTTCTGCCGTATACAACAGGTTCTCTACCATATTTGCATGGCCGTGCATGGGAAGGAGCTACAAAATTTTATGGCATTGTCAACTCAGGAAATTCCCATTGGGTGGCCGTCGAGATTTTGCCCCAAGAGGGAGTCATCAAAGTTTACGACAGCGGTGGTGGTTCCCTTGACCACAGGAATTACCAAATTGCTTTGAACCATCTGTGTGTTTTCTTTCCCAAATTGTTGGCCCACACAGGAAAGTTCAGGCAATTAGGTGACAGCCTCAAGCACATGTGGAAGCTGCAACTTGCTCCGTGTCCAAAAAATAAACGAAGGTACATTTAAAGTTTACTAACTCTAAAATTTTTTATTATATTTTTATTTAATTTCTAATTTTTTTTTTTTCAGTGGCGATTGTGGACTCTACTCCTTATATTACATTGAGCTTCTCATGCGTGGGGAACCACTGGATATTCTGGATGACGATAATACCTCTTTTTTAAGGTTACGTTTAGCATCCGAAATATTTTTTGGATTTGATAAATACAATATTTAAGTTACACAGTATGTATTCATAATATTTATGTCCAATTCTTTAATAAATCGCGCAAGCGATTTAATTAATCGCGCAAAATGTACAATTCCCTAATAAATCGCGCAAGCGATTTAATTAATCGCTCACGCGATTCTTCATCTACATCTATTTATTTATTTTATTTAAATATTATTTATTTATTTCCTTAATCAACATCAATTGAATGCATGTTGAACCGAATAATATTGAATGCTAACTAGAATTATTGAAATATTGAAATTTGTGTTTATGTGTTTCGAAATATTCATTTTTTTAATTTAATCGTTCACTTGATTTGATGAATAGCGCACTAGATTCATCAACTAACTAGAATTTAATAAGATAAATAGAAATATTTATTTTTATTATTTAATCGCTCAAGCGATTCTGTAAAAAAATCAAAATATTAATTTTTCCTAAATTAATCGCTCACTGATTTGATGAATCGCGCACTAGATTCTTCAGCTATATCAAATTATTTATGTTTTAATTGAATCGCGCACTTGATTTGATGAATCGCGTACAGGATTCTTCAGCTAAATAGAATTATTTATTTTCTTTATTTAATCGCGCAAGCGATTTAATGAATCGCACTTGCGATTCATTAATTAATCTCGCGCGCGATTCATTCTTGTTCTAAATATTAGATACTATAAATAATTTGTTGTATTTTCATTGGATCGCGGACTCGATTCGGTTAATCGCTCACGCGATTCTTCATCAACGTCAGACCTTTATTTTATTTGAAGAAGGGACATAGATGTCCATTGTCTTCTTCCCGCGTCTGACAGATGTTCTCGATGAGATGCTTGAATTTAATGAAAAGCTGCCTGCACTCATCCCGGAATTTTGACCGTCACCTTTACAATGCGACCAAAGAAGGAAGGAAGGGGTGCGACTGTTGGTTGGTTTAAGGCCCAATCACCTTTATTAGTATCCTCAATTCTGCTCTGTTCTCAGATTTCTGCAAAATTTTCATCACCTGCAAGAAGCCTTGCTTCTCTTTCTCTGTCCTATATCTCAATCCTTGACAAATAAAGTCATGAATAACCCTCCAAGACCTATTCTGGCATGGGTGGAAGAGTACATGGTTGAACGTCTTCGTATATATGCCGGAGACAACGAAATCGATCGGCTTGAAGTCTTCGACACGGTGCTATCTATTGTGTCGCGTGAATTGACTAAGCGATTCAAAACCAGATTCTGGGCACGAGATGTTGTAGCAGCAGTGAAAGGACTGCGGATAAAATTTTACGAATTCCGTAGATTATTGGCGTGTCCTGGAGTTAAAATGGCTGCTAATCGTATTAGTGCCGAAATTGATCCCCTAGTATATTATGGTGTGAATACCATTGAGGTAAGTCGAATTCATCAGTGTCCCTTTTTGTTTTGTTTTTTTTTAATCTTTCTTTGTTCATTTTTCAATGTTTAATATTACATAGGTTATTCAGCGGGATTTGGATGCCAGGGCATTTGGATGCCGTTATTATGATGACCTTAGGTATATCTTCAAAGTGCGGCAGGCACACCTTTTGGAGGGCGAAGAGGAGCACCTCCACGCTTTCCAAATAAGTGATAGGGACTCAGACCCCGAGTCCTTTTACGACGTTGTTTACCTTGAGTCCTCTGAGGGGAGTGTTAATTCCATTATCCCTCAATATGATCCGGAGGAGGTTAATCAGTTTCCTCCTCCCCCATAAAATATTTAGTTTGATTGTAATGTATTTTACTGGTTTTGTAAAGCAGACTGAATGTTGTTCTATTTTTATATATTTAGTTTTTATATGTTGTTCTATTTGATGAATCGCGCACTAGATTCATCAGCTAACTAGAATTTAATCAGATAAATAGAAATATTTATTTTTAATATTTAATCGCGTGAGCGATACATTGAATCGCGTGAGCGATTAACCAGAATCGCTCACGCGATTTGATGAATCGCGCACTAGATTCATCAGCTAACTAGAATTTAATCAGATAAATAGAAATATTTATTTTTAATATTTAATCGCGTGAGCGATTTATAAAATCGCGTGAGCGATACATTGAATCGCGTTAGGGATTAACCAGAATCGCTCACGCGATTTGATGAATCGCGCACTAGATTCGTCAGCTAACTAGAATTTAATCAGATAAATAGAAATATTTATTTTTAATATTTAATCGCTCAGGCGATTGATTAAATAAAGAAAATAAATAAATAATATTTAAATAAAATAAAGGACTAGAATCGCGTGAGCGATTAATTAAATCGCTTGAGCGATTTATTAGGCCTACATGCATTCAATATTATTCGGTTCGTAGTTTGCAGATGCATTCAACTATACCAAATTTTTAGGGTTTAGGGTAAAAAATAAATCAAATAAATATTTAAAACAAATAAAAAACTAGCTCTACATGAAGAATAGATTGCGCGATTCATTAAATCGCTTGTGCGATTTATTTATTAAATCCCATTCTTTTTTTATTTATTCCTCAACAACCAACCGTCATAGTATTGAATGCATGGTAATTTAATTGAATGCATGTACACCTAATTCTTCTATAAATATTCCAATTATCACTTGTCATCCTCACACCTTACTTCAAGCAAAACCCTAGCCGCTTTCTCTCTCCCCTTCTTTCTTCTTCTTCTTCAATAGAGGCAGACGAACGCGAAAACAAATCACCGTTTTGGAGCTTGGAGTCAGCTTCTAAGGATTGGGGTTCATGTTCTTAATAGTTGTTCATTGCTCATGAAGCCCAGTCCTTAGATGCTCGACTTCAAGCCCTAAAACCGGTGATGCTGATATGATATGCGAACAAATGGACAGATCTGAGGGATGTAGCCGAAGAAGGAGAAGAACGGGAAAAGCTCCGGCAGAGGAAAGGAAGGAAAAATGGAGATTTATGTTGGGTTTTTTTTTTTGCTTTGTTTATAACTTATAAATTTATTTTATTTACAGAAGGGCCCCTAAAATTTCTTCCTTTTACAAAACGAGTTAATTGCAACTTGATTAGTATATAAAGATACCACGTCAGAAAATATCGGGGAAAGAAAAAGGGAAAAGAAATTGAGGGTTATATCCCTAAAAAAAGTCTTGGGCGTCCCTTGGGGGGGGCATTCGGTTAAAAGGGACGCCCAAGTCTTTTTTTAGTTATGTAACCCCTAGTTTCAAAAGAATTGGTTATATAACCCTTTGCTTGATTAGCTCTTAATTAATTACTCAGCTTAATTAAATAGTTGCCACGTCAGGATTTTGCAGACTCTTTTTGGCCCCAAAATTTATACAAAATTAGAATCTGGCCCCAAATCACAATCATCCAATTCTCTCAATTTCTCTCTCCTTCCTGTATGTGCGACGAAAACCCTATTTTTCTGATATTTCTTCTCCGATCGAAGTGCTGTCCAGTGTTCGTTTGATTCTTCAAAAACCCTAAGTATCACCGACCTCTCTCTGATTACATGTACAATGGCAAACAACAACGACGACAATCAAAGGTATTGAAAGGTTTAGGTTTGTTTGAATTTTTTCTGAACCCTATTTTTTGAACTGCGTTTTCACTGAATGAGTGAACTGAGTTTTTTCTGAACCCCATCTATTATGGGTTTAATGCATTACATTCCCTAACCTGTTATGGACGCCAATATAACACCAATACATAGTGATCGCGCACTCGATTTTATTAATCGCTCACGCGATTTCTATAAATCGCTCACGCGATTATGGAATCGCTCACGCGATTCTTTTGAATTTTTTCTCAAACCTATTTACTGAATGATTTAACTGAATTTTTTCCGAACCCCATCTATCTGGGTTTAATACAGTACATTCCGTAGCCTAAATTGGACGCAAATATAAGGACAATACAACGTGATCGCGCACTCGATTTTATTAATCACTTCCCCGATTTCTCATAATCGCTCACGCGATTCTTTAATCGCGCACGCGAATTTGAGGAATCGCCCACGCGACTTTATCAATCGACCACGCGATCAAATTTTTTGTTTCTCAGTTTTGTACTGCATGCATGGTTAATTTTTTTTTTTTTTTTTTTTAATTGTTTTAAAGGAACGGCGACTGGGTTATGTCAAAATTTGTTATTGGATTTGCACTTGGAGTGTGGGAAGAAGAAACCACGTGTTTGAATTGGGTTGCGGAGAGCAAGCAAACTTCTGCTATTCTTGTGAGCAATCAGACTACATTCCAAATGTTGATAAGTGATATTATAGAACAAGCAGGACTTACTTGCTCCCATGATGATGTGCACGTGAAATATTTTCTTACAAGTGCACCTCCAACCTGTTATCCAACTGAAATAAAGACTGATCACGACCTACAAGTTTATTTTGCCGATATCTCTCCTCAAGGTTGGAGGCCCGTTTTGAAGGTTTCCTTGGATAGGAAGGAGAGTGGAACAGAATCCGAACATGTTGGTACAAGCGGGTTTACTTCTCAGGGTGAAGATCAATACCAGCATCAGTATGAAGACTTCAGTCTCCCTGATATCAACGATCAAGAATTCAATCTTCCCGATAACACCCTTGCTATAAACGAAGAAATGGTAGATCGTTGTAATCCTTCTGAAAATGTGGTCGAGGAAGAAGTGCCCGATGAATGTATTAATCAGGAGGAAGCCATTATATGTTATGATAATCCAGAGGCCAGGATTGAAAGTCATACATGGGATGATGGCTCAGGTTTTAATGAGGATGAAGAGTTTATTAACAAAGAAGATGCCATCATGAAGATCAACCTTGTTGCATGTAAGGGAAGCTTCCAATTAAGAACGATAAAATCTACAAAGTCCCTTCTTGTTCTGGGATGTTATTCGCAGGATTGCAAGTGGTGGTTTCGGTGTGTTAAATATGTTAATTCTGAAAGATTTATCCTCAGAAAGTATAACCGGATGCACACTTGTGGGTTGGAAGAAGCAAGTACCACTCATCAACAGGCTACCGCAAAATTGATTGGGGACTTAGTGAAGCATTTGTTTTTTGACAAGAAAGGTCCCACACCAGGGGAAATTAAAAAGTACGTCGAAGCTGAATTGGGGGCCAAGGTTAGTTACTGGAAATGTTGGATGGGCAGAATACATGCCAAAAATATTGTCAGGGGATCACCTGAGCATGGATATGCAATTATAGATGCATATCGTTATATGGTAACTCTTAAGAATCAAGGAAGCGTCACTGAATTGGTTCTTGCCAACGAGAACAGGTTTCTTCATTTTTTTGTTGCATTCGGACCATGCATACGGGGTTTTACGTACATGCGCAAGGTGTTAGCCGTTGATGGTTGTTTCTTAACCGGTAAATACGATGGTACTCTCCTTTTGGCTACTGCACAAGATAGTGAGAACCATACCTATCCGATTGCATGGGCAGTGGTTGATTCCGAAAATAATGCATCATGGGAGTGGTTTTTTATAAATTTAAAAAGGATAGCACCGGATAGTGATGATCTCTGTATAATATCGGATAGACATGTCTCCATAAAAAATGCGGTTGCTAAGATTTATCCTAAGGCTCATCATGGATTTTGTTCGAAGCACTTATCGGAGAACTTGAGACAACGGTTTAAAAAAAGTGCAATCCTTGAGCCATTTTTTAGGGCAGTTAAAGCATATACCGTCGAAGATTTCATGGAGCACTACAAAGAGATCGAACGTATTCACAAACGTGCTGCAGAGTACTTGAAGGATGAAGTTGGTTTTGAGTTATGGAGCAGGGTGCATTCTAAAACAAACAGGTATGATGTTCTGACTAGCAACATCGCCGAGTCTATTAATTCTAGGATTCGATTTGAAAGGGAGTATCCTATCCCTGCTCTGTTTGAGTCTATCATAAGAATATTGGCTGATTGGTTCCACACCCGGAGAACGGACATGATCAACTGCAGTACAGTCCTGGTGCCATCCAAAGAGAAACTTCTCCGGAGTAATCTGGAGAAATCCAAAGGATGCATTGCACAACAGTTCAATGCTCATGAATTTTCTGTTCGTGGAATTGGAGCAGAGGTTATGGTTGACTTGAACAATATGACGTGCACCTGTGGTGTCTTCCAGATGGATAAGATCCCCTGCCCCCATGCATTATCGGCGTTAAGGGAGCAAAACCCAAATGGGTTTGGACAAAGAATATATTCCCTATGCTCCAAATTTTACACTGTTGAGTACTACATACTTGCATATTCTGAGACAATTTTTCCTACACCTCCAGAGTTACAGTGGGAATTGCCTGAAGATATAGGTATAAAACAAGTACTGCCACCTCCACTGAAGGTGCGTGTTGGAAGAAAAAGGATGACTAGATTCCGGGCACCTTTTGAGGGAAGAAAAAGGTACAATACCTGTTCAAAGTGTGGAGGAAAAGGTCACAAAAAGACTACTTGTGATCAGAATGTCATTTAGATAAATAATTGTGTAATAAATTGTATAATACATCTTTGATTTTTAATTAATCGCGCAGACTATTTAATGAATCTCTTACGCGATTTTATGGATCGCGTACTCGACTTAATCAATCGCGCAAGCGATTTTCAGCCAAGTGTCATCTTTCTCTTTTTAGTTAATCGCGCACAATAAAAAGACACAAAAAGTCTACATGTGAGCAGAAAGTCATTTAGATAAATAACAGAATGTCATTTAGATCAATAAATTGTATAATACATCTTTGATTTTTAATTAATCGCGCAGACTATTTAATGAATCTCTTACGCGATTTTATGGATCGCGTACTCGACTTAATCAATCGCGCAAGCGATTCTTCAGCCAAGTGTCATCTTTCTCTTTTTAGTTAATCGCGCACAATAAAAAGACACAAAAAGTCTACATGTGAGCAGAAAGTCATTTAGATAAATAACAGAATGTCATTTAGATCAATAAATTGTATAATACATCTTTGATTTTTAATTAATCGCGCAGACTATTTAATGAATCTCTTACGCGATTTTATGGATCGCGTACTCGACTTAATCAATCGCGCAAGCGATTTTCAGCCAAGTGTCATCTTTCTCTTTTTAGTTAATCGCGCACAATAAAAAGACACAAAAAGTCTACATGTGAGCAGAAAGTCATTTAGATAAATAACAGAATGTCATTTAGATCAATAAATTGTATAATACATCTTTGATTTTTAATTAATCGCGCAGACTATTTAATGAATCTCTTACGCGATTTTATGGATCGCGTACTCGACTTAATCAATCGCGCAAGCGATTCTTCAGCCAAGTGTCATCTTTCTCTTTTTAGTTAATCGCGCACAATAAAAAGACACAAAAAGTCTACATGTGAGCAGAAAGTCATTTAGATAAATAACAGAATGTCATTTAGATCAATAAATTGTATAATACATCTTTGATTTTTAATTAATCGCGCAGACTATTTAATGAATCTCTTACGCGATTTTATGGATCGCGTACTCGACTTAATCAATCGCGCAAGCGATTCTTCAGCCAAATGGGCATATCTCTTTTTTAAATTAATCGCGCCCAAGATTTACTGAATCGCTAACTCTTCTTAATTAATCGCGCCCAAGATTCTATTAATATATTATAATATAATAAAATTTGGAGTTTAATTCGATATATTAAATAATAGGGCTCAAGATTTAGTGAATCGCTCACAAGATTTGATGAATCGCGCATGCGATTCTTCAGCCAAGGGGGTTTATTAACATTATGGATATTAACAGATCTATCCGTCTTCCTCCTTAATCACAAAATCTGCCGTATTTGATTGAAATGTTCATGAAAATCGTCATTTCCGTAGGACTTGTTGCCAAACAGTAACAATCAATAGATTTCTTTGTTTGGCCTTGCAATAGATCATTAAACATTGTAGAAGAACTATAAAACGTGCAATACAGGAGAGAGCTTTGAGAGCTTTATGCGTCCTGTGCATAACAATGGAAAGAAACCATGGATAATGCAAATGAAGATTTATTATAGATTTAAAATCTATAATAATTCTTCAATTGCATTTTCCAGGGTTTCTTTCCAATTGTTATGCACAGGACGCATAAAACTCTCAAAACTCTCTCCTGTACTGCCCATCGTATAGTTCATCTACAACGAGTAAACACTACATCGACCAAACAAAGAAACATCTATTGATTGCTACTGTATGGCGGAAATCATACAGCAAACATGATAATTTTCAAGAGCAATTCAAACTAATAGGGCAGACTCTTCAGATCTGCGAAGGATTTTTCCTTTGGATTGGAGAGGGCGGCGGCGAAAATATTCAACATAAGGAGAAGAGGAGAGGAGAGGAGAGGAGAGGAGAGAGGATGGAAGATAAAAAAGTGAATTAGGGTTTGGCCAAAGGAACAGAACAAATTTATTTTATATTTGAGTAGGAGGGGCAGCGCGTAAATTTGTGAGTTTGCAAAAGAGCCCCTGGATGATGATAATATTACAAAATATATAGCCGTTATAATATGGCAGTTATACACTATTTATTTATATCCTAATTATAGCCGTTGGTGGGGATCACTATATAATTCTCCTGATTATCATTTAGGAATTTAAAGATCATGGCAAGCTCAAATAGCTCAGCTTTTACACGCAAAAGTTCTCTTAGATATAGAAAGGAGAAATGCAGGGATTGCGATCAGTGGGCTACAATCAAGGTGGTAGATAGAGCAGATAATTCCAACAGGGGAAGATTATTTTATTGTTGCAATTTGCATGGCTTTTCTCAATGGTGTAATCCAATAGAAGAGCCACAGAACGATGAAGGTGAAGTCTCAAGCAGGAGGACACCACTCATTCCAGAAGGAAGAGAACAAAATATTGTGAACAAGTTGATAATAGTCAATTTGTTGTTTTTAGCAGTATTTTTATTGATTTGTATCTTGAAATCCATAACGTAACTTGTCTTAATGATTTGTATTTAGAAATTTAGATTGTAATCATTTAAGTTACTAAATCGCTCAACATCATCTTTGATACCATGTAGAAGGGATTGTGATTGGTACATTCAAATCAAGCTTCGCTATAACCAACAATAAAATGACCCCATTACAAATTTGGCTCGATTCTCATAAGGTGATCTTGATTTTGGCCACAAAAAGTATTAAATCGCGTACTCGACTTCGTGAATCGCCCACGCGATTCTTACGGTAGTTCGCACTTAATATGGGTTTATAATACTTTGCTAGTCCCCCAGCATGTTTCTTTCGCGTTTGACATGAGCCCCATAGCGACTCTTATCTGTGTAGTACGATGTATTGCAAACCTTAGTCATAATCCCAAACAAATCCTAACATCATCTTTGATACCATGTAGAAGGGATTGTGATTGGTACATTCAAATCAAGCTTCGCTATAACCAACAATAAAATGACCCCATTACAAATTTGGCTCGATTCTCATAAGGTGATCTTGATTTTGGCCACAAAAAGTATTAAATCGCGTACTCGACTTCGTGAATCGCCCACGCGATTCTTACGGTAGTTCGCACTTAATATGGGTTTATAATACTTTGCTAGTCCCCCAGCATGTTTCTTTCGCGTTTGACATGAGCCCCATAGCGACTCTTATCTGTGTAGTACGATGTATTGCAAACCTTAGTCATAATCCCAAACAAATCCTAACATCATCTTTGATACCATGTAGAAGGGATTGTGATTGGTACATTCAAATCAAGCTTCGCTATAACCAACAATAAAATGACCCCATTACAAATTTGGCTCGATTCTCATAAGGTGATCTTGATTTTGGCCACAAAAAGTATTAAATCGCGTACTCGACTTCGTGAATCGCCCACGCGATTCTTACGGTAGTTCGCACTTAATATGGGTTTATAATACTTTGCTAGTCCCCCAGCATGTTTCTTTCGCGTTTGACATGAGCCCCATAGCGACTCTTATCTGTGTAGTACGATGTATTGCAAACCTTAGTCATAATCCCAAACAAATCCTAACATCATCTTTGATACCATGTAGAAGGGATTGTGATTGGTACATTCAAATCAAGCTTCGCTATAACCAACAATAAAATGACCCCATTACAAATTTGGCTCGATTCTCATAAGGTGATCTTGATTTTGGCCACAAAAAGTATTAAATCGCGTACTCGACTTCGTGAATCGCCCACGCGATTCTTACGGTAGTTCGCACTTAATATGGGTTTATAATACTTTGCTAGTCCCCCAGCATGTTTCTTTCGCGTTTGACATGAGCCCCATAGCGACTCTTATCTGTGTAGTACGATGTATTGCAAACCTTAGTCATAATCCCAAACAAATCCTAACATCATCTTTGATACCATGTAGAAGGGATTGTGATTGGTACATTCAAATCAAGCTTCGCTATAACCAACAATAAAATGACCCCATTACAAATTTGGCTCGATTCTCATAAGGTGATCTTGATTTTGGCCACAAAAAGTATTAAATCGCGTACTCGACTTCGTGAATCGCCCACGCGATTCTTACGGTAGTTCGCACTTAATATGGGTTTATAATACTTTGCTAGTCCCCCAGCATGTTTCTTTCGCGTTTGACATGAGCCCCATAGCGACTCTTATCTGTGTAGTACGATGTATTGCAAACCTTAGTCATAATCCCAAACAAATCCTAACATCATCTTTGATACCATGTAGAAGGGATTGTGATTGGTACATTCAAATCAAGCTTCGCTATAACCAACAATAAAATGACCCCATTACAAATTTGGCTCGATTCTCATAAGGTGATCTTGATTTTGGCCACAAAAAGTATTAAATCGCGTACTCGACTTCGTGAATCGCCCACGCGATTCTTACGGTAGTTCGCACTTAATATGGGTTTATAATACTTTGCTAGTCCCCCAGCATGTTTCTTTCGCGTTTGACATGAGCCCCATAGCGACTCTTATCTGTGTAGTACGATGTATTGCAAACCTTAGTCATAATCCCAAACAAATCCTAACATCATCTTTGATACCATGTAGAAGGGATTGTGATTGGTACATTCAAATCAAGCTTCGCTATAACCAACAATAAAATGACCCCATTACAAATTTGGCTCGATTCTCATAAGGTGATCTTGATTTTGGCCACAAAAAGTATTAAATCGCGTACTCGACTTCGTGAATCGCCCACGCGATTCTTACGGTAGTTCGCACTTAATATGGGTTTATAATACTTTGCTAGTCCCCCAGCATGTTTCTTTCGCGTTTGACATGAGCCCCATAGCGACTCTTATCTGTGTAGTACGATGTATTGCAAACCTTAGTCATAATCCCAAACAAACCCTAACTTCATCTTTGCAACCATGTAGAAGGGATTGTGATTGGTACATTCAAATCAAGCTTCGCTATAACCAACAATAAAATGACCCCATTACAAATTTGGCTCGATTCTCATAAGGTGATCTTGATTTTGGCCACAAAAAGTATTAAATCGCGTACTCGACTTCGTGAATCGCCCACGCGATTCTTACGGTAGTTCGCACTTAATTTCTCTAAAATTAAACCTCTTGTAATATATATACATGTCCGGTAAGGCGGCAACAATTATGTACATTATATTAAAACATTTCATTTTTTGTCTGACAGTTATTTATATTTAATATATATATCACCGCAAGAGTCAAACCAATCACATCATTAATTAATTCTCTCCAGTTATAAGCAACTTTTAGCGAGAAAGGAAAGTAAAGTAAAAGGACTGTTCTTCTTCTTCTTCTTCTTCATCTTCCTCACAAGCAACAAAAAAACTAGGGTTTTCATCCATTTTCAATCTCCTATATTCAGATTGTTATCACATTTTTACGATCAACCAAACAAGATGTCATCAGCGGGAGCAAACCAAAGCCCAGTAAGGGAAGGAGAAGGCACTATTGATCCCATGCAGATATCCCAAGCGGCCGATTACAACGTAATGGTTCTTTGTTTTTTGTTTTCAACTTTCGTTCTGGAGTTGATACTATATTCTCTTGTTTATATACTGTGTTTTTTGTGTTGTTTATGCCGGAAGTATCTAGTACTCGCTTAATCGATTGATTGAGTCGCGTACGCGATCAAAATGGCGCCTTTTGTGTATTTCAAATCGTTTATATTGACAAATGGTATTTTTGATCATATACATCTCAGGAGTTCAGAGATGATGAACACACCGGAGATGAAGCGCAAGGGGACTTTTACATAAGGGAAAATAGGAGTAAGCGAAGACATTCGACCAATATGGGTATGATTGGGTTATTTGATGAGGCGGAGGATGATGACAATGAGTTACAGGAAGAGTACGAAGAAGAGGTCACCCGGAGCATTGATTTTTCAAAATTCAACATGCGCCCTTTCTGGGAAAGGTACTTCTTCTCTTCAACTGTGAGGATCACAGTCCGGTCATCATGGGAGCGTCTTTCCCCAGTAAAAGAATTCCTTCAGGAGAACGAAATGAATTTCGAAGGAGTATTTAGAAAATATACCGAAGAGCTGCCTTCTGGTTGGAAGCGGTTTTCAGGCAGCCTCCTTCATTATCTTATGATGTACTCCCTACCCACCAAGAAAGAGAATGAGCTGTGGGTCTTGATAGGCCAAAAGCCAGTTAGGTTTGGCTTAAGGGAGTTTGCTCTTGTCACTGGGCTTTATTGTGGAGGAGGTAAGATGCCCGATAGAGCTGATGAGTTGAGTGTTATAAATAATGCCGAGGATTTTCTTAAGAGGATCCTCCGAAATAAATGGAAATCAAAAGTGAAGGACACTGATTTGGAAATTTTATTATTCAATAAAAAGATTGCGGTGGAAGACCGTTTGAAGATAGCACATGTGCTTTTTGTACAAAACATGTTGCTGGGTATAGAAAAGGGGAGAGTTGTAAATAGGGATCATCTTTGTTTTGCAAGTGACTTGGATTTTTTTTATTCATATCCTTGGGGACTAGTGTCATTCAAGGCGACAATGGATTCAATAAAAAAAAGGGAAAAGGATATTGCTAAATGGCTGCCCCCTACAGAATCTGACTCTAAACCGAAGACCTATCATGTTTCAGGTTTTCCATGGGCGTTGCAGGTGATTATGATCATCATATTTATCTTATTCAGATTAATAGCTTACGCGAATTTATGAATCGCTCACGCGACTTGTTCAATCGCTCAAGCGATTAAATGAATCGCGTGGGCGACTTGTTGAATCGCTCACTCGATTTAATTGAATCAAAATCTATAATACATCTTTTTTCCTGTTTGTTCCTTATAGGCGTGGGCTTACGAAATGTGCCCAACTATAGCAAGTTCTTATGGAGGCGGCCTAGAACATGATGATTCCCACATGTCCAAACTACCACTCCCCAGGATGTTCAGATGGATGCACAGTAAAGGGAACCCAATCGATATTGAAGAATTGCGGCAAAAGTTAAATAACCATGGACCTGAGGTTAGAACAAAATTTATATTATTTTCTTTGCCATGGATCACCGAATACCTTTAACATCTATTATTTTTTGATGTAACAGGATCAGGTACGTCCATTTTTGTTGCCCTCCAGCATTGAAAAGAATATGAGTTACATCAGGGACCTTCATGAACAAACAAGTTCAGAAGAAGAGGACGCACCCATTGATTATCTACATCAGTGTTTGAAAGGGTGCACCCTTTTGATCATTGGGGATGAATTGCCCCATCCAGTCCGAGAAGATGATAATCTCATGAATTCTAACATGGATTGGTTCCCCTCACCATCACATCCAACTACAGCACCACCTACCGCAGGAATTGATTGGGGCACCGCACCCCCAACTTCCACAGCACCACCAACCGCAGGAATTGATTGGGGCACCGCACCCCCAACTTCCACAGCACCTGACACATCACCATCACCTGCACCAGCTGCTGCAGTGCAAATCCCTTTTGAAATTCAACAGTTTATCCAGAAAGCGGAAGCTAATTCTGAATCTTTGAATGCAACTGTTGAGAAAATATGGCTGCATTTGGAGAAGGAGAAAGAAGACCAAGCTGAAGCTCATTCTGAATATGTGAAGGCAACTGTTGAGAAGATATGGCAGCATTTGGAGAAGGAAAAAGAACACCAAGCAGTCCGTAGTGTAATGGTGCAGGATGTTGAAGGGTCTAAACGTCAAAGACCAAAGAGAAATAAAAGAAGGCCCGCCTACCTCCTGTCACCTTATACGCTGCAACTTAAGAGGCTTTGCACAGCTACAGCCAGAGCTAGAGTCAAGGCTAAAGAAGCAACACCTGCCTTAACGGCTCAGCCCCAACTGCCTTGTCCGCAAAACGCAGAAACCATCTCTCAATCTCACAACAGATGGTTATCCAAAAATACGGACAAATCTGGTTCTAGCTACTTGTACAGCTGGGTTCTTAGTGCAGGGCCGAAAGACCGAATTAATGGACAAACTGCGGATTTCGACGCGGAATTCTTCCTAACCATCCTCAGAAATGGGAAATGGTTGGTATCCGAGGTAAACTCCCTATATAGTTTATGTTAGTCAATACCTGTATGATGCATACTTGATCTTTATTGTTTTTTTTTTTGGTTCACTCGTTGCAGCATTTGGAAGAGTGTTTGGCCAATATAAGGCTTAAACAAAAAAGGCTCCCAGATCAATATGCTCAGGATTGTTTGGTCCTCGATGAGGCTTTCTTCCAACATCTTAAAACAAATTATTATCTATCAAGGGGTCTCATTACAGAGGAAGATTCGGTTTGTGTTGGTGATGATGGCAATATCATTATTACAAATAGGCCAGATAATGCTGCCAATGCTCCGAGGGGTGCCAAAGCTCCGAAGGTTGGTGCCAAGAGTGCCAAGGGTGCCAAGGGTGTGAGGCCTGTGAATGAACACAAAGAAGACATCAGGACTGCCTCGCATTCATTTGATGTGATGCGAAGGATCTGGAATGATCCCATCAAATGGAAGGAGGACACTGTTCTGCCGTATACAACAGGTTATCTACCCTTTTTGCATGGCCGTGCATGGGAAGGAGCTACAAAATTTTATGGCATTGTCAACTCAGGAAATTCCCATTGGGTGGCCGTCGAGATTTTGCCCCAAGAGGGAGTCATCAAAGTTTACGACAGTGGTGGTGGTTCCCTTGACCACAGGAATTACCAAATTGCTTTGAACCATCTGTGTGTTTTCTTTCCCAAATTGTTGGCCCACACAGGAAAGTTCAGGCAATTAGGTGACAGCCTCAAGCGCATGTGGAAGCTGCAACTTGCTCCGTGTCCAAAAAATAAACGAAGGTACATTTAAAGTTTACTTAATCTAAAATTTTTTATTATATTTTTATTTAATTTCTATTTTTTTTTTTTTTCAGTGGCGATTGTGGACTCTATTCGTTATATTACATTGAGCTTCTCATGCGTGGGGAACCACTGGAAATTCTGGATGACGATAATACCTCTTTTTTAAGGTTACGTTTAGCATCCGAAATATTTTTTGGAGTTGATAAATACAATATTTAAGTTACACAGTATGTATTCATGTCCAATTCTTTAATATTATTTATGTCCAATTCTTTAATAAATCGCGCAAGCGATTTAATTAATCTCAGGAAAATGTACCCTAATAAATCGCGCAAGCGATTTCATTAATCGCTCACGCGATTCTTCATCAACATCTATTTATTTATTTTATTTAAATATTATTTATTTATTTTCTTAATCAACATCAATTGAATGCATGTTGAACCGAATAATATTGAATGCTAACTAGAATTATTGAAATATTGAAATTTGTGTTTATGTGTTTCGAAATATTAATTTTTTTAATTTAATCGTTCACTTGATTTGATGAATCGCGCACTAGATTCATCAACTAACTAGAATTTAATAAGATAAATAGAAATATTTATTTTTATTATTTAATCGCTCACGCGATTCTGTAAAAAAATTAAAATATTAATTTTTCCTAAATTAATCGCTCACTGATTTGATGAATCGCGCACTAGATTCTTCAGCCATATCAAATTATTTATGTTTTAATTGAATCGCGCACTTGATTTGATGAATCGCGTACAGGATTCTTCAGCTAAATAGAATTATTTATTTTCTTTATTTAATCGCGCAAGCGATTTAATGAATCGCACTTGCGATTCATTAATTAATCTCCCCCGCGATTCATTCTTGTTCTAAATATTAGATACTATAAATAATTTGTTGTATTTTCATTGGATCGCGGACTCGATTCGGTTAATCGCTCACGCGATTCTTCATCAACGTCTACTCCTTTATTTTATTTGAAGAAAGGACATAGATGTCCATTGTCTTCTTCCCGCGTCTGACAGATGTTCTCGATGAGATGCTTGAATTTAATGAAAAGCTGCCTGCACTCATCCCGGAATTTTGACCGTCACCTTTACAATGCGACCAAGGAAGGAAGGAAGGGGTGCGACTGTTGGTTGGTTTAAGGCCCAATCACCTTATTAGTATTCTCAATTCTGCTCTGTTCTGAGATTTCTGCAAAATTTTCATCACCTGCAAGAAGCCTTGCTTCTCTTTCTCTGTCCTATATCTCAATCCTTGACAAATAAAGTCATGAATAACCCACCAAGACCTATTCTGGCAGGAGTGGAAGAGTACATGGTTGAACGTCTTCGTATATATGCCGGAGACAACGAAATCGATCGGCTAGAAGTCTTAGACACGGTGCTATCTATTGTGTCTAGTGAATTGACTAAGCGATTCAAAACCAGATTCTGGGCACGAGATGTTGTAGCAGCAGTGAAAGGACTGCGGATAAATTTTTACGCTTTCCGTAGATTATTGGCGTGTCCTGGAGTTAAATTGGCTGCTAATCGTATTAGTGCCGAAATTGATCCCCTAGAATATTATGGTGCGAATACCATTGAGGTAAGTCGAATTCATCCGTGGCACTTTTTTTTTTTTTTTTTTTTAAATCTTTGTTTGTTCATTTTTCAATGTTTAATATTGCATAGGTTATTCAGCGGGATTTCGACGCCAGAGTATTTGGATGCCGTTATTACGACGACCTAAGGTATATCTTCAAAGTGCGGCAGGCACACCTTTTGGAGGGCGAAGAGGAGCACCTCCACGCTTTCCACATAAGTGATAGGGACTCAGACCCCGAGTCCTTTTACGACGTTGTTTACCTTGAGTCCTCTGAGGGGAGTGTTAATTCCATTATCCCTCAATATGATCCGGAGGAGGTTAATCAGTTTCCTCCTCCCCCATAAAATATTTAGTTTCATTGTAATGTATTTTACTGGTTTTGTAATGAAAGCAGACTGAATGTTGTTGTTCTATTTTAATATATCTAGTATGCTGTATTTTACAGTTTTAATGGTTTTACTATTCTTCATTGAATCGCATGAGCGATACATTGAATCGCGTGAGCGATTAACCAGAATCGCTCCCGCGATTTGATGAATCGCGCACTAGATTCATCAGCTACCTAGAATTTAATCAGATAAATAGAAATATTTATTTTTAATATTTAATCGCTTGAGCGATTTATAAAATCGCGTGAGCGATACATTGAATCGCGTTAGCGATTAACCAGAATCGCTCACGCGATTTGATGAATCGCGCACTAGATTCATCAGCTACCTAGAATTTAATCAGATAAATAGAAATATTTATTTTTAATATTTAATCGCGTGAGCGATTTATAAAATCGCGTGAGCGATTTATAAAATCGCGTGAGCGATACATTGAATCGCGTTAGCTATTAACCAGAATCGCTCACGCGATTTGATGAATCGCGCACTAGATTCATCAGCTAACTAGAATTTAATCAGATAAATAGAAATATTTATTTTTAATATTTAATCGCTCAGGCGATTGATTAAATAAAGAAAATAAATAAATAATATTTAAATAAAATAAAGGACTAGAATCGCGTGAGCGATTAATTAAATCGCTTGAGCGATTTATTAGGCGTACATGCATTCAATATTATTCGGTTCGTAGTTTGCAGATGCATTCAACTATACCAAATTTTTAGGGTTTAGGGTAAAAAATATATCAAATAAATATTTAAAACATATAAAAAACTAGCTCTACATGAAGAATAGATTGCGCGATTCATTAAATCGCTTGTGCGATTTATTTATTAAATCCCATTCTTTTTTTATTTATTCCTCCACAACCAACCGTCATAGTATTGAATGCATGGTAATTTAATTGAATGCATGTACACCTAATTCTTCTATAAATATTCCAATTATCACTTGTCATCCTCACACCTTACTTCAAGCAAAACCCTAGCCGCTTTCTCTCTCCCCTTCTTTCTTCTTCTTCTTCAATAGAGGCAGACGAACGCGAAAACAAATCACCGTTTTGGAGCTTGGAGTCAGCTTCTAAGGATTGGGGTTCATGTTCTTAATAGTTGTTCATTGCTCATGAAGCCCAGTCCTTAGATGCTCGACTTCAAGCCCTAAAACCGGTGATGCTGATATGATATGCGAACAAATGGACAGATCTGAGGGATGTAGCCGAAGAAGGAGAAGAACGGGAAAAGCTCCGGCAGAGGAAAGGAAGGAAAAATGGAGATTTATGTTGGGTTTTTTTTTTTGCTTTGTTTATAACTTATAAATTTATTTTATTTACAGAAGGGCCCCTAAAATTTCTTCCTTTTACAAAACGAGTTAATTGCAACTTGATTAGTATATAAAGATACCACGTCAGAAAATATCGGGGAAAGAAAAAGGGAAAAGAAATCGAGGGTTATATCCCTAAAAAAAGTCTTGGGCGTCCCTTGGGGCCTAATTCTCTCTCCCTTGGGGCCTAATTCTCTCGTGTTCTTTCTTATAAAAATATCAGGAAAAAAACAAAAGAAAAGAAAAGCGATGATATAACAGTACAAGGCGGGAAGGTTGTGGTGAGCACGATCATGTATATTTTCTGATTTCGATCATTCCTTTCATTGTCGGCGAAGGAGAACCCCCGATTGGGTCAGGAGCTGTTCCTGTTTTTGACATTTGAGAACAGGGGGATTTTGAATTTTTGATCTGTGGGAAGTGGTGGAGCTTCTGAATTTCTTTTGATCCGAAACGGTATTTCTGCTGCATTGCGGAAAATCCTCAGGTTCGTACTTGTCAAATTGCGCTGATTTTTCTAGGGTTTAAAATTTTTGCGTGAATTTTATGGTTTGGTTTCATCTGTGAATGGTTTCGAGATGGAATTGTTGTTATTGGGTGGATATAGGGGATGTACATGGTGTAAGCTGGATATTTTAGTTCCATGCAGGTTTTATGGGAGTCGTGAAATAAATTGCAAAGAGTCAATCTTTTCTCTTAAATTTTTTTGCAGAATACCTTGGATTTATAGTTGCCGAATCTCTAAGTTTAATTGGAAATATTTGTTGCATGTGGATACATAATATGCTCCTACTAAAAACAGTTTAGAGTTCCTTTTCTTATTTGTTCTTTTAGAAAATCAGACGTCATTGTTTGATATTCTTGAATTGTTGATCCTGTGACTTGCATTCTAATTTTGGCCTCATTTTTCCAATTATAAAGAGTTCATTGAATTATTCTGCACTTTACCATTATCTTCTTCTGTGATTGATTATAGAATGAGATTCCCAATGCAAATTGGATAAAATATATGAGGCTGGAAAATTGATTGGGTTAGATTTATGATATTTACGCCGGGAGCAGATGCAAAGGGATTGAAGCATATTATTTAGCTAATCAGATTCAGCGTAAGGCGCGAAGTACCCCTTTTGCAAATGTAAAATTGATTCTCGAAATATTTTGTTGTTCCTTGATATCTTGGATCAAGATTTTCGATTTCGTGCGTATGTTTATTTCTGTTTTCCGCCGAATACTATATTCTTGGAAATTGGATTTATGAGGAAACTTTATATCTTGGTACCAAACCAAGTTTCTGACACTTTGGTGCGATAAATATGAGAAAGAGTACTTAGAAAAAACTCTTAGTCAGGTTTATTAGTTATTATCCACTGATCAACTTAGTGAAAGTTTCTAATGTACTAGATACAAGGTAACTGACTGACTTTGAAACTTTTTTTAATTTTAGCTATTTATGGAAGTCAAATTGTCTGATTTATGTACCTCTGATATTGTTGTACAACATAGTATATATATTATCTGGCAAACCAAGGTCCACTAACTGTGGTGGCAGTGCTGAATGTCAAAGTAATTTGACTGCCTGCACGTTATGTTCTTCTGAGGTTATTGAATTTTCCCTTCTATCTGTCATGAGGTTATTGTAGGTATAGATCATTCTATAGACTTGGCAGGGATGCACTAGCTTCTTTGTTAGTTTTGAAATGGATAGTTGGTATGAACAAGCCACATGAAATTTCTGCTAGAGAAGTTCTTCTTGGATCTTTCTAGGTAAATTTAAATTGTTGTAAGCTGTCAGTCTACGAAGGCATCATGTTTCCAACTGAGAGCCATTAGCAAACAAGTCTCCTTTCTGCTCCAGAGCAGGGAAAACTATTGTCTGTTTAGGTCAAACTATTACATTTACAACTTACCAATTTCAATTCAGTTTTCAGTATTGAAGGTTTTAGGATCATATGTGGACTAACTGGGTTTAATTTTGTCCTGGTTGAGTGCGCTTTATTTCCTAACTGGAACTTCGATAAAATTGATCCTCCTTTTAGGAATTAGCTGATTACTTTTAAGAAAGAATCTTTGTGTGTGTGTGAGCCGACTTAGAAAGATATTTCACTCTGGTTCTTACAATAATAAAACGAATAATGTCAATACGGCGTACCATTTATCTTATCTAAAATTGTGGCCAAAGTAGTCAGAGAGCTCAATTACTATCCTGTTTCTAACAATTGATGTTTCGTAACTTCAATTTCATTTTGTGCAATCTGATAATTTTATGACTAACACGTTCTATTTGAATTGTCAACTTGCAGTGTTGTGTCCATCAGTAGACTTTGCAATTTACATGCATTTACAAAATTATCATGGATCCACAGTCAGAAGTGTGTTTAAGTGAAAAAAAGGAACTGAGTGGCTTAAGTGAAGTTTGTATTGGCAATGTTTCTGGAAGAATTGAAGCTTTTAAAGCTCTTGCTGAAGGTAGAGCCATTTGTTATGTTTTCCTCAGAATAAATCTTTTAACATGTCAGTTTTTTTTTCCCTATTCTTCAATTGAATAGAATTCCATGTTTTGTCATGCTCCAGACTCCAGTGATGGCTGGATTAGCCAATTCCTGCTAAGCAATTTGTCATAAGCTGAGTTTAAAATTAATTAATTCACTTGAAATGTTATCTCTAAACATTCTTAGTCGGATGATAATTGATTAATCGAGTTACAGTTTAGTGAAATTCTTTATCTTGAATTTTCTGTCTTTCTTCCACCATAAAAGATAGCTTGACTTTGGGGTATCTTATCAAATAGATTTCCTAGGAATTTGAAATGTGTGGATGTATACTACAGTAAAGTAGTGAGAATCAACTGTAAAACTAGTTGATAAATTTTCTTGCATGGGAATGTCAATAAAGTATGTTTCTTGAATTCTATATGTGATAACCCTTTAGCAATTTTCTGACTATCTGCGTCATTTTATCATGCAGGGAATAATTCCGCTGAAAAACTAAAATCAAAATGCCGACATTCTGGGGATTTGCCGACTTCTAAAATTTCAGAATTGGCAAAAGTGGGTAATTTAGAGGTAATTTCTCAAAAAAAAAAAAAAAATCAATTCTATTCATTATGTTCTTAACTTCTTATACTAGGCATTGTCTTATGCTTTAAGCTACTCAATCTTTGCAGAACTCCTCCACACACTCACTTTTCGATGTTGTTAGTCGGATTCTGGATGAAAGCATTGAGAAAAAGAATGAGGACATTCCTCTGGTATGTAACATTGAGAGCACATCATAGTTATCATTATGCAGTTGATAATAATTCAGTATTTCTTAAAATTGAGTGAGTTGATTTTAACTGCATTAATGCATTTTTATTTTTGACCTGTGGCATTTTGCTTTTGGTTAGCGTGCTGCATCTGTGCTGAAATTAGTAGTGCAAGAAATTGAGCAGCGGGTTTCAAAGCAATCAGACAGTATTAGGAAGGTATCACAATATCAGCAGTTGAATACCTTTTCCTTTGAGTTAGATGTGGGTTTATAAACTCTGGATCATGCCATTATTGCAGCAAGGCAATCTGTACAAGTCTCGTGAAGACAGGTATTATTCAAAACTTAGAGCATTAGAAACCCTTGCAACTGGAACTACCGAAGAAAATGAGGTAAGATGGAGATTGTGTAGTTGACTCTGGCACTTGAATGTGTATTCATCTCTGTTTTCCCTTTTGCTTCATTAAGTTTGTTATTTGTGCAGGCTGTCATGAACCAGCTTCAACAGATGAAGGTGAACATTTTAGTGAAGAAAAAGAAGAACTAAGTACAGAGTACTGTTTGTCTTGAAGATTTCTAGTAATTTTTTATGCCTAATCTCTTATGCCTGCGACAGATTGAGAAAGCTAAACTTGAGGAGAAGAAGAAGCTTGAAGAACAGGATTTAATTAAGTTGAGGAAAGAAAAGGAGAACTGTGAGAGTCAAATATTGTTACTTAATGAAGAACTCAGGTCAGCAAAAAAGTTGTATGAAGAGAATCTACTCCGATTAGAAGCCCAGGCTGATGAAACTAAAGAGAAGCTAGAGAAGAAAATCCTGGGACTTGAGTCCCTTTTGACTGACTCAAGGAAGAAAACAGAAGAGCTCGAGGACTTTTCAGGATCAAAAAATTTGCGATGGGAAAGAAAAGAACAGAGATACAGGCACTTCATAGATTCTCAGTGTGGATCTCTACAGGTGCGTGGCAAACATTATGATTCAGGTTTGATGTATTACTTCGATTATTGATGCTTTATGTTGTGAAATTGATCAGGAATTGAAGTTGACATCTGAGTCCATAAAGCAAGAAGTCTTGAAGATCAACAATTCCTATGCTGAAGAATTTTATCATTTTGGTTGGAATTTTCTTTGTATTTCATCTTTTGAAGTCACAATTAGCTTCCATATCATTATTTTTAATCTTTAGTTTACTGGCAATGGTCAGGTTTGAATATCAAAAGCTTGATGGATGGTGCTCAAAACTATCATAGCCTCCTTGAAGAAAATCGAAAATTGTATAATGAGGTCCAAGATTTGAAAGGTTGGTGACCTTGCTTGTGATAAATGTTTACCTGCATATAAATGTGCTTAATAATATTTTTCATTTTTGATAGGAAACATAAGAGTTTACTGCCGTATTAGGCCATTCCTGCCAGGACAAAGTGGGAAACAGACAACCATTCAGTATGTTGGTGAGAATGGAGAATTGGTTGTTACAAACCCCTCAAAACCAGGAAAAGAGAGTCATCGTCTTTTCAAATTCAACAAGGTTTTCGGTCCTTCAGCGACTCAAGGTTCTACTTTGAGTGAAATTTCATTAATCTATTCTGTTCCATGTGTGTACTTGTCTCTCTGCTTCTAATGTTTGTTTATCCTCAATCGTTCTTGTCCCAGACGAAGTATTTCAAGACACACAACCATTAATCAGGTCGGTCCTTGATGGATATAATGTTTGCATATTTGCCTATGGTCAAACTGGTTCGGGGAAAACTTATACAATGGTATGATCATAGGTATAAAATAAAAAAGTTTTCTTGGCCTTTTAGGTTCATTAGCTCATGATGTTGAAAAATGTCTCTAGACTGGACCTGATGCAACGTCAACTGTGGATTGCGGGGTAAACTATAGAGCTCTGAATGATCTCTTCCATCTCTCTCAGAGAAGACAGAGCTCCATTGCATATGAAATTGGCGTCCAAATGGTTGAAATATATAATGAACAAGTACGTGACTTACTCTGCAATGGCAGTTCTCAGAAGAGATATCCTTTTATAAATTTCTTTCGTGACCTCATACTTACAAAAATGTGATTTTTCTGCTTTCAAAAGTTTCAGCAACAATTTTTTTTTCAATTTTGTTTAATCCTCGCCTTTCCTAAGATTCTACGTGATGTACTAGTTTTGCTTGTATTATTTTGTTGTGTACATATCATTGTTTCCTTTGACTTGCACACACTTGGGATATGGAGTACTTCTCAACCTAATGGGTTAGCTGTACCTGACGCTACCCTGCATCCTGTTAAATCAACCTCGGATGTACTAGAGTTGATGAATATTGGCTTAATGAATCGGAGTAAAGGTGCTACTGCTTTGAATGAAAGAAGCAGCCGGTCCCACAGGTTGGTGATAATATTTTTTTTCATTTTCCAGCGCTTATTATTGTTCTCTGATAACCCAATTTTGTTTTGGCCTTTGCATGGACAGTATCCTGACTGTTCATGTTCGTGGGACGGACTTGGAGACCGACTCCATTTTACGTGGTTGTTTGCATTTGGTTGATCTGGCTGGCAGTGAAAGAGTCGACCGCTCTGAGGTAACTGGTGACAGATTGCGTGAAGCACAACATATAAATAAGTCTCTGTCAGCTTTGGGAGATGTTATCTTCGCTCTGGCACAAAAAAGTCATCATGTGCCATACAGAAATAGCAAATTAACTCAAGTTCTTCAGAGCTCTTTAGGTAATAAAAGCAGACTATCTTCAAGATTCTCGATTTTTGTCTTGAATGTTCTCAATGCTTTCCTCCTGTTGCTCTGTTATTCTCATGTGTGTTGTCCCAATGCCTCTCTCTTGGCCTTCTTTGCAGGTGGCCATGCTAAGACTCTTATGTTTGTACATCTCAATCCCGATGTAGGGTCCTACTCGGAGAGTACAAGTACCCTAAAGTTTGCTGAGCGGGTTTCTGGTGTTGAATTGGGTGCTGCACGAAGTAATAAGGAGGGTAAGGGTGTCAGAGAACTTATGGAACAGGTAATGATAATCTTTTTTGACTCAGCATATCATATCCTATCAAAATGATTCCCCATTTCTTTGCCAAATTTGCCTTGTTGACGTACATTTCTCATTAGTTGAGTTGGATACTGATCTCCTATCTCCCATTCTATCGATTTTTTTTGAACTAATCAACTAATTTAGACTTTTGATCGATGATCATTAGTTAGTGCTTCCCAGTGTCTTAATTGATTGCAATATAAGTGGACACAAGCATAAACCTATTTCATGGATGCCTCAACCCAAGATTACATTTTATTTTATTTTTTTTGGTTTAGTTTAAATGAGGGTGTTGTGTGGTTTCTAAACTTGTATAAATCTACAGGTAGCTTCTTTAAAGGATGCCGTCGCCAAAAAGGATGAGGAAATAGGGCAATTACGATTGCATAAAACAAAGGGAAATGGTGACAGAACTGCTATGCCAACTTATGGATCTACCCCTGCTAGAAGACATTCTCTAGGAGGACTACGACCAAGCCAAAAAATTTCAGGAAGTAGAAGCTTTTCTGAGAAAGCAGCTTCTGATGTGGACTACAGCTCTGAGTGCAGTGATAAGCTTTCTGAGGCTGGTTCACAGCACTCAGTTGATGAATTTAAGCACCACAAAGATTTTTTCCGGCAATCAAGACTGGCAGTTGTTGGCGGAGATAAATTTCAGGAAGGCATTGGCTTGAACTTTTCTGTACCATATGGAGATAAATATCTTGATGAGGATATAGAGCTCTTGCGGTTTGTAGATGTTGATTCTGAAGAGAGGCTGAGTGATATATCTGATGGAGATCTTTCTATGGGAACAGAAACTGATGGTTCAATTAACAGTATTGTAGAGTACACACTTTTCCCTGAGACAACAGTAAAGCCATCTGTGGAGATAACTGAAAAGTGAGCGCTTCTTGCATTCTAATTTACAATTTGGCCAAGTATTCTTGAGAGTTCTCTCTTTTGTGGATTTTAATATTTACCCATCACTTTGTTATTTACTGCAATATTAACTTGTGATCAATTTTGTTGGCTGAGTGTGTAGATCCAATGTGGCAGTGAAGCATCCGAGTCCGCCACCAATAAAGCAGGGTCAAGCAGGATCTTCTCGGTTGCCTCTGAGCAAAGGCTCCTTCAAAGTTCCAAGTACAGACCTTCTATTTACATTCCTACCAAAATTTTGGGCCAATTATATATCTAGTACCCCGAGCTTTGGTGAATTACAAATTAAATCTCTGATTGCAGAAATTACGATATAGTCTCTGGCATTTGCAGTTAATGAGTAAAACTTCCACAAATTCCCCTGGAATTTTTTTCAGAAGTTTTACGCATTTATTCGAAAAGTTCCTTTGTAATTTTTCGAACTGAAGGGATTAATCTGTAATTTCACATAATATCAGGGGTAGTAAATGTAATTTACCAAAAATTTCAAATGTGTTGCGAGAGTATTCTTTTGCCTATGTTTCTTTTCATTTTTGCCCCTTTTCATCTTTTGTGTGTGCTGTTTTTACGGATGTGTGTATGCTTTTTGTGCTTCTAGTAGAGTTGCTTACCACTTAACCAATTCTTGCTGCTTGTGTGCTCTTCAGGTCCTCGAAGACCCACAGCTAACAGTTATTCTTCACTTAAACCTCCCAAAAGATGGCAATGATTTACGGAAGGAAAGAAAAAGAACTCTGACAAACATTCTTTGTAAAGTAGATGAATAGGCAGTAGAATTGTTGTGTTGGGAGGGTTATTTTAGAAACCTTCTTTTGTAAAATACGAGGCCTGATGATAGCTGCCGATACCTTTGAATGGCATCCTCATCTTGCGGATGTAAACTGAAGACACGCAGACAATGTTCAGAACTGGTGGTGAATTTTATTTTACACCACGAATATGAATACAACAGGCAATATTTCAATTATACAGTCACAGATTGTTACTTGGTTATATTTTCGACAAATTCACTGTATGCTAGCAAAATATCCATAGTCCACAAGTTGGGCATATCGAAGGGGTGTAAGTGTAACTATTTCATAACTCCTCAAATCAGAGTTTATCTTGGGGAGTCATATCATGTGTTGGTATTCCTTTCTTTCTATCGGTCCCACCCAGCAAGATATGGCTCAGCCAAAAAAGGCAAGCACCTAGCGCGAGTCTTTTTTGATTAGTTTAGTAAAGTCAAGCTTTGGCTCCCTAAAGAGTAAAAAAGTGGATAAAAATTGGGGCTTCTGCGACGGGCTATACCACCCAAACCAACTGAGGGAAGTCACATCCGCCCCATCTCAAGCACCTACGATGTCGTGATCACATTGGTTTACCCTTGTTTTTTTGGTAGTTTTACATACAGTCGCCCCTCCAACAAGAAAAGGTATAAATATGGAAACTTCTCTGCCATTTGGATTGGAGAATTTATGGAGGAAATCGGGTTTTAAATTCCCAGAAACATGTTTGAAACAGAACACAATTCATTGTTCATGTCCAAAACTAGCAAATTACACCCTTTTAGTACTCCAACTCAGGACATATGCATCACTGGGCCTTAATCTCAATAAGTGAAGGTTTAAATCCAAATGAGTTAAATCGCCTATATGACATGTTACAAGCACAAATACAACACTTTCCTGCACACTAACAAAGAACTCCTGGGCTCGGATCAAAAATGAAAAAATAAAAAATAAAGGACTTCTTGACAGCTCTACCAAAATTGAGAATTATGCAGTTACAGATACAGTTGAAGGTAACATCGTTGAATCGTCTTCCTTCTTCCGTTTGTGCTGGAATGTTTGAGCAGTAAGTTGTGCAACTTCCAATGAAAAAAACCTCTTGAAAGATTCATAGGATGCAAAGAAAAGTGCTCCCTGAATCATATACATTACTAGCCTCGGAGTCAAGCCCCTGATAACAAATATAAAAAATATTGGACCATCAAATCAATTGAAGCATAATAGTTATCATCTTACATGCAAGAAACTTCCCCTGAGGCTTGAGAATTTACAAAAACATCCCCTTGCATACCCTTAGATTTGGCCTGACGCATTTTATTATAATCATAAACTTAAATCCAAATATTGATCAATAACTGTTAAAAGGAAAATAGGGTATCCATAAAAAAAAAATAGAGATGGTATTATTAAAATTTATCGATATGGGTGTAATGTAAATTCTTTAATAGGGAATTTTTCGTAATTTATCAAACTTTAGGGGAAGTTTGTGTAAATTGGTCAAAACTCAGTTATGACAATGTAATTATCCCTGAAATTTATTCAGATATTTTGCAATAGCTCACCTGTAGAGACCTCTCAAGCCTTCATGCTTCCCGATTTCTGTGAGGCTATTAAATACACTGTTATACTGGGTTGTATGTCCAGGTATCTGTAAGGATAATTTTGTCAAATCTTTAGAAGGTGCACTTGCAATAAGTGATATGTCGATAACTAAACAAAAGAAAATAGCTACCAAGGAAAGGAAAAACTAACCTGAGTTTGCAATCTTGTCTTGACAACATCGAATGGAGTTGTAAACAATGAGGCTGTAGATCCAGCCAATCCTCCGCAAACTAACTGCAAAAATTGGGAAAAGTAATGAGAGAACTGCATGAAAGAATGAGAAGTCAGAGGCCATTCAGAAATGTAAAAAACTAACTGTCACTAATATATTAGGTTGTGAACTTGGCTCGATTGATGGCAGCATAATTTGCTTCAGGCTTTCGTAAGTATAAAACTGCACACGAAATAATTAATTACCAAAAAGGACATGTAATTGTGTTAAACATTAATCTGTAATGTATGCTTAAAATCTCGAAATAAATAACCTAATTTTATACTTCAAAATGGTAAAGGCTCAGAATAGAACAGAGCAGTTATCCCAAACCTCACCTTGATAATCGAATGAGGAATATTTCTGCAAAGTACAGCTCCCCATCCAGCATATAATGAACGCAACCCACCTTTCTTAATGACCTGTATGAAGGCATTCCTGCAAAATAACAGTTGTAGAAAGTACAACATCAATTCTGAAGAGCTGCAATATCATCTTGCAAATTTTGTTTATAAATCTCAAGAACAAAATTTTAAATTTGGTAAGCGGGTGGATTAAACTAAGTAAAACACTCAAGCAAATTGATTTGGGGGAGAAGTGAATGCACAACAAAAAAATAAATCTAGAAAGGGAATTCAATTTGCAAGCAATAAACCACTCCATTACTTTGATTTTGTACTTCTAAGAAACTTTCTGCAAAAACACTTAATACCGAATTCTGATAGATAGATTGTTTTTCAATTTTGTTATGAACTGGAATTTTTTTACCAGCAATTCCGATAGTGCGAACCGACTTGCATCTGCTGTTTTATACGCTCACTTGGAGTGAAAATAAATGATGTAGCAATACTTGCACAACCTCCTGCTGTGCAATGGGCCAAAGAGTGATATTCCTGTGATATTAACGCCATAATGTCAATCAATTAGTAGATCATGCCAAAATTCCTGCTCTTTCTTCTAAAACAGAGGATTGCGATACCTTCGGAAGAAGTGGAAGCAGACTTTTCTTGACTGATTCGTATGTAAATGTGTAGACAGCGGATATCGGAGCCGAACTTACAATATTACTTGAAATCCCACGATAAAGCCCCAATATGCCTGTGAATAGTAAATCCAAATGATTATAAAGTGAAATTTAACATCAATTAATAACCAAGAATTCTTTTTAAGAGTGTACCTCTCTCAGCAATAATGGATCTGCCTATGTAGTGAAGGGATTTTTGATCAGCATGACATGATTGAACAACTGTCTTAATTGTGTCAATCGGGTGAAGACAAAGACTCACAAATACTCCAGCCATCGCCCCAGCAAAAGCATGCTCTTGCCTTGCTAGTGCATATCCGGGTTTTCCCGATGTTGATAAGCTCATTTCCACCTCAACAGAGTTTACTTTGGCACATTTTAACCCTAGATCTTTTTGGTGCTCGTACAGGTCATTTTTACTTTCTTGTACGCAATCATGACTAGGTGATGCTAAACTAGTGTCTTCAGAATTTGAATCACATTTTGAAGTAAACATCTTAATATCACTCTCTTCAACATGTTGGCTATGCATAATATCATTTTCTGAGCTGGCAGCTTTTTCAAATGATAAATCTAGAGGTTCTGTAGCTTCAAGCTTAGAGGAAGAAATTCCAGTAGTTAGGTTATTAAACGTACCAGGAGTATCTTCAGGTACACATTCATAACTCAAACAATGGTCTCTATAAGAATCAGATGTCGTATTTCTCTCAATTTTAACAGAATTTTGCTTAGCAAGAGCTGTCTCACTCATCCATCCATACATGCTTCTCAAATGAGGTTGTGTTCCCATACTTGGAAAACAATTCTCTGTGAAGGACACATCAGTCGTTTTAGAGCTTTTGAGAACTATCCTCCAGAAAGAGAAAAACTCATAACTAGATCGAGGACAAGAGGTCTTCTCATTCACTTTCAAATGATCAAGATTACTTTGCACAAGCTTTGGACTAGGTTGATCATCAGCTGAAGTAGATGCAGGAAAAAATCCTACATCAGTAGAATAACGAATTGTTTCGCTTCCTTGAATGACCTCAGGTTTGCATGTGGAGTTAGTTTTAGGCAGAAGTACAGAAAGAGGCTTCTTTGCACGATCCCATGCGTTTCGTACTGCAGATATTAGGTCAGTTGTGCTTAACAACTCAGGAGATTGGGGATCGGGATTTCTTTTCAAGTAAATGGTATCTTTCTCTGAGGGAGTGGTGTCAAGCACAAAGAAAGCTCCATCAATTGGATTATATCTGTGCTTGACTGAGATTTTCTCATTCCTTGGGGATACCGTACCCTTACTCATACTTCTTTTTCTTGAAGAGACCGGATGGATAGAGCGGCAACTGCATTATCAACAATTAGAGTTGTATTTAGAAAATCCAGAAGAAGATTGTTAAGATGGATCATTTTGGGGTTTTGCTTTTAAGATAATAGTGATGCAGCAGAGTTTTTCAGATTCATTACCTAAACAAGCTGTGATTTTTACATTTCTCAGAACTAAATAAACCGAAGAAAAACAATGTCTAGCTTGGGTTGCTTATCCAAGCACAACTCTTGTAAAAAACAATGTCTAGCTTGGGTTGCTTATCCAAGCACAACTCATGTAAGCTTACACTTGTAAACATGGGCCAAGCTCAAGATATTAGACACTTGATTAATTTACACACTTCATCAAAAACTCTATATAAAGCGGCTAAATTTTAATGTATTAGCTTTTTACCAGTCACCAGTTTCTGCCCCCTCTCCAATCAAGAGTCAAAATCTTCGCTCTCCACCGGTAACAATCAACAGACAAACAATTGGTAAGTGGTATCGAGTACTAATAATCATAACCATTATAGCTCATGAAAACCTATTCACATGACAATTAAAACCAAAAGTATTGGAAGAAAACCTGTTATACACAATGAAGCAGGGGCAGAACAACAGCCATTCCCTCCACTTCAACCCATTGTCGAAGTGGAACTGTAAGGGAAGCGATTTACAGAAAACCCATTAACAAAACCAATCATTAAAGACACAAGAATGATTAAAACGAAATTTCAAACAAGAAAAACTTGCTGTTGAGTTGGAACAGAGGTCCCAAAATTTCTGGTAAAGTTTGGAGCTTGAATTTCCCTTTCCAGGGAAAAACTAAAAAGAATGGGTTTAAGAGGTGAGGTTTACGTCAGAAATGGACGAAAATAGATTAGATTCGGCAATTGGCAGCCATCAATCATCATCAATTTCATAGGTCAAATTCACAAAAACGTTATTGACGTGGGAATCAATGTCTTCCTTTTCGTTTCTGTCCTTCCTCTTATTTCTCAATTTCAACTCGATTTCTTCAAAAGGACATAAAATTTAGATTCATTAGTTATCAAAAAGTCGTTGTAGTATAGTGGTAAGTATTCCCGCCTGTCACGCGGGTGACCCGGGTTCGATCCCCGGCAACGGCGTATTTGCGTTTTTGACCTTTTTGAGCTAAAGTCGCGCTTCACTTGGCATATGTTAGCTTCATTATTTTTGTCCTTTTTGAGCTAAAGTCGCGTTTCACTTGGCATATGAACTTACGATATCGCATTATTAGCTTCATTATTTTTGTCTTTCTTGACTCGATCAACAAGCAGTTGTCGGATTTGGAATTGTCTCTCTAACGAAAACCTAGTTCATCAGCAAGACAAAACAATGTGTGTATATTCAAGAGAGACAATGAAAGAAAGAAAGCGTGTTTTTCCCTTTATTGTGTAGTTACAATGAGAAAGGTGAAAGAGCATTGCCTGCATGGGGACTGAACCTCCCACTTCTGAGGAGAAACAAACCCTTTGAGCACCTTAAATTACAAAGAAAGAATCAAATGCCTCCAACAACCACTACTTCTCTCAACATGACTGCCAACTTCTGGCCCCCTCCCTAATCCCCCTGGCTCTAAAACAATATAAACAAGTATAATCTTTAATCTGCATTTTTGGCTACCGAAAAAACCAAATTTTACCGCGGTGATGTTTGTGAAAAATCTATACTCGAGCGATTGGAGAGAATGGTGGATTGACTACGAAAGATGGCAGTGCCTCTTCCACCTTCTTGCTACCTTTGAACTTCTCTTCATCTGTTATTGCATCTATGAAATTCTTGATTTCCTCCTCAGCAAATACCCTCAGAGAATCACTTTTCAGGATCTGTTTGTTTCTCTCCTGCCCCACCGCGGTCGAGGCTTCTGCACCATGTAAAATGGCCACGCAGATGGAGAACGCTTGCAATGAAGATAGCTGCGCATGGAAATCGACAGCATATTTTCCATCCTCAATTGCCCTCATGCTGAACGCCGGCGTTTCATCTTTTCTTCCCTGTCACACAGCAAGAAACTTGGATAAATCCCATTATTTTTGTTTCTAGAAGCTGAGGTACACCTATAAGATTCAAGAAAATTACCTGAACAAAGAGCTGTGCATTTTGATAGTTGTCCATTTGAAAATCAGGATTGCTGAAAACATCAATGGGGCAAGCCATATCCCAGCCCCCACACTCGCATCCTCCTCCTAACCTCCATCTATCTAGCAATGGTGATGGGCCCCGGTTTTCGTCGCCTGGCAACCCGTGATTGCCAGCTGGGATCACGACGTGCATTTTTTCAATACCTGAATTGTCGGAAATACTCTCGAGCTGACAAAGCTCCAGCAAGGTGGGAAGTGGCTTATCTGTCTTTCCATCCCCAGTCCTGAATTTCAGGCTCTCTCTCTTCTCAAACGGGATTTGCATAACGATAGCTGCAATTTCCAGCTCCGGATTCAATTCTGCTGCTGTCAGAGGCTGAGAACGCCGTGGAGATTCAAACCGACCACCACTGTCAGAGGAAGAGTTGGAATTATCTTGACATGAAAATGAAACACTCTTTCTTGAATGGCCAACATCGTAAATGACAAATTCTGTAACCATGGAATCATTAAAAGCTCCAATATCTTTCATCTCTGTACATAGATAACACGATACCAGCATCTGTCCAACCATGTTGGATGATTCTTTGTTGGCATTACTCTTTCTTCTGTGATGAAGTGAGTGGAAAGTGTAGACCCAAGTTAGAGCATTAGCAACCTTCCATGTCTTTGCAACATAAACATCTTCAGGAGACTCGACTGAAAACTCGAAAAATGGGACCCCGTCTTGGTTTTCCAGCTTGAGGAGGCCATGGAGGTGTGCTGGAGAAGATAGAGGAACTGAAATATGATCCTCTGTCTTTTCACACAAGTGATGCTGTTTGTCTGGTATATTCTGGGATTTGCAAATAATTGCCTCCTTTATTGTTTCTGGCTTAGTTTCTTTGCCACAACTCAAAGAACTTCTTTGGGATTTGGATTTAACAAAAGGGTCCCACATTTTCTTGACCGGACTAAACCGAGCTTTAGGGCTGCTGGCTTTCGATCCTTCACTCTCCGAGTGAAGAGGCGACTGGGGCATAGCTAATTTTGCTGATAAAGACTTGTGCAAGTTGATCGAGGGCTCCCTTTTGCCACATTTTTTATTTCTATCTCCATGAATAGGCTCCAGAGAGTAACTTAGGTTCTTGTTCTTACATAATGAACTCGTACTTTGTTCTGAGAGGGACACTACTGAGGATCTATTTCTTTCCACCAATGATGTATCTTCATCTGAACTACATAATGAATCAATAATCCCAAATGAGAGTGCAGATTCACTTCCTCTTGAAAACTCGATTTTCTTCCTTCCAGTGGCAGCATCATCACTTCTCTTCAGAAATGACACTTCTCTGGAACTTTGATAGACCGAACCCCGTTTCAGATCATCCCGTTTGGATCTTCTCGAAGGAACATCCTTACAGGATGCACTGAGGTAGCGATTAAACTTAATCTTGGTGAAGTCTTCATTGATGCTAAGAATATCATTTCCACATTTGGGCTTTCCATGTGATTTTCTATTTGCAACTTTTGAACGATGCCGAGGAGCTGGGAGAACAGTTGTAGGACTTCCATCTACAACGCAATACTTGTCGAAGTCTAATTCCATACTTCGGCTCACTCTAGTGTCATTGACAGATCTACCTAATCAAAACGGAAACAGAATTAGTGGAGGCAGTATTAGAAAGAAACCACATTTACTATCCAATTACACAACAAAAATCGGCTACTCAATTATCAAGAATTTAGTGGAATCACAGTTACAACTTCCAATAAAATTCTCCAGGAAAAGCTAAAAACACAGATCTCAGGGAAGAAAAAAAAGGTCAAAAAACAAAAGAGAAGAAGAAGAAGAAGACGAGAGTTGAAGTAGCATGGAACAGGGGAAGTATTAATTACATTGAGATTTGAATGAATAAACCCAAATCTTCAGGTTAAGCAAGAAGATGACAGCTCCCAAGCTATTACTCTTGAAGAAGGCAAGAATCTAATTGTTCTCAAAGTAAAAATTGCCACGGACCCTAATAAGTTTTGGACACAATATCAAACAAAACCATTAAAGATCCATTTTTTATGCCATTTGAAGTGAAACCCTCCAACAAGGAAGCAATCCAATACACAAAAGAAGTTCCCAAAAAGGAGTATCATACAAAGACAGCATCTTTAATTCTTTATACACACTTCCAGCCGAAGCAAATAAAACAATAATTTCCATGGAAAAGAACATACCCCACTTCAGATCTCAGATAAGTGAAGCCAAAGAAAACCCAAAACAATGCAACTAAAAGCAATCATTTGCTTCTTCACTTCAAAGCCTTGTCTCAGCAAATCCTGTCTCACTTCCAGATATATATACATACATCCTACAAAGAAAATGTAAAAACCACCACTTGTCAAAGAATCGTTGTAACAGTAGTAGAATTGATGATTCAGTTCCCACAAATTTTCTTCTTTCGAATTTTTCTTTTTTTTTTTTTTTTTTTTTCCAGCAAAAGCAGTGTAGATTGGTAAGTAAGAAGAAACTATGGAGACCAACACTAAAGTTAAACAGTGAGCACCAAAAGTGGAACATGCATGCTTTATATTATTATTATTATTATTATCATTATTTCTTTTTCTTTTTTCTTTCGGGTGATGTAAGAATCTTACTCTCACATGAACGCTGGAGAAGGAGAGACATGGAGCTGCTTAAGCCTCTGTTAATGTCCACTTAAAAAAACCATCTTCTTTGACTCATCATAAGCTGCTATTTTCCATGTCCGCTCTCTCTGGACTCTCTGATTAAGCTCTGTGTGTGAGTGACCAACTCTGACGTTACTTTTTAGGACACTGTTTTTAGGTGAAATCAAGAATTAGTGAGTCATGAAATGACAAGAAAACCCCTGTAAAACCACTTTTGGGTCTTCAAAACAGGGGCCAATTTCACCACCATATTGGGGGTTCTCAATAATTAAAGGAAGAATCAGAGATATTATTATGTTATGCTATTGGGAAATGCAGATTTAGTTTAATTAATTACACTTTGCCATTTGCAGCTAATTAGTCAGTAATTAATAGTGTCATTATAATATTAGGGGGAACCCTACATTTATGTCATCTCCCACAGAAAATTATATTCCAAATGTGGGGTTCAATGTAGGAGTCTCTTATTTGTGGAATTTACCAAAATTACCATGGTGTAGTGTTCGAAAATAGAAACGTTATTTACACTATTTTTTGGGCATAGTTCAGAGAGGTCGATATTATGTTAAATTAATTTAAAATAAGTTCAAATGAATTAATTTTTTTTTTAAGATGATGGTGTGCACCATTATTTGAAATTCAAGAAAAATAGTTGGAGAATTGAATATCTATTTAGAAATGTGTTTAGTTAGTCAACATTAAAGGTGAGAGTGACAATTGAAGTTTCAAAAGTACAATATTAATTTTGTTCCTTAATGTTGGAGTGCTGAAGTTATTGATATTAGGTGAAATTCTAGTTGTCAGACTATATAGTATTCATTTTAATGGAGCAACAATATAGACCAAGAGTACAATATATATATATATATATAATTTCCCATGTCTAAAGCAGTAAAGCTTTAATCGCAGTACTGCCAACTTTCAACTTACTAGTTAAGAAGTCTTGAATTTCATTTCATATAGTACATATTACATAATGCCAATGGTGACAACAAACTTGACAGAATTTGGGGGTTTTGTATTTATGGGTCCAATTTGTCCTTTTTTTCCCCTTCTACTTTAGGGTTAATAATCTCTAATTTGGGCTACAAGTTGATATGAAACTTATTAGTACCTATAGCCGGTTGATAGATGTTAATTATTGGGATAAAGACTTATTGCTGTATAGGAATTAGGATTAAACATTTTCACCATCCTAAATCCTAATATTTGGGTTATTTTGCACTAAATTTAAACATTTCAATGTCTAATTTTAAAATTTGGTGGAATCTTAAATCTATTATTCTTTAGAAAATGACATGTGTGGTATCTTGACAGGAAGATTTCATCGGATTTTGATTTTAGTATCTAAATTACTAATACATAGGAATACGGGGATATTTTAAATATATAATAGCAGCAAGTATTAATGCATAAACACTCTTAAAAATATTATCTTATTGCGTATTGTGTATTAATATTCATGTCGAGCACATACAGTGTGTATAATTTTAAAATGAAACTTGTATCGTTGTATCCGTATGCATCTATACTATGAATATGAAGCGAACATGAAGTATTTATAGAAGTTAATGTTTGTTTAATCAATAACACAAAATAAATATAACCTAGACATGTATAGAAATACATAGAAATAGTATAAAAAATATACTATTTATATCATAATGTGATATATAATAACACATAACACAAAGGAGATCTCATAAATTTGTGATTATATTATAGTAAATAAGATATTAATGGAGGGTAATTTGGTCATAGAGAAAGAGTGGTGAAAGGCAAGGGGCATGTGATGTGAGAGAGGGAGCAGCGCTGCTATAGGACAGTCGGCGGTCAATCACAATATCCCATTCTTGTCCTTTTCAATATCATCATCCTTTTACTATTTTCTCTCTCCACAATATTATTTAAACAATTAAATTATTATGTCTTTTGGATTGGAATCCATTTAATTTGGGGTGTATATTAAAATATATATATATGATGTGTCCAAACTTTTAAAAGTATTTTTTATTGTATTGTATCGTATCGAATATCCATATAAAATATTATAATATTTTACTTAAAAATTTAAGAAAAATTTATATAATTATATTTTATAACATGTTGTGTTTATATCAGTGTATCATAGATTAAGAAAAATACTTTTGTTTTTGCATTTTAATTCCACTTTGGAAAGATTATTTAAACAAGTACAAGTATAAGCCGCAACCCTATTGATTAATCACGGCTTATTTTAAAATTATAATAATTATTGTTCATGAATTGTGTGAATTTTCACACAATGATCTTAAGTCTTGGCTAGAGGGTACATGATCTGATCGGTCTCCAACTACTATACTCGAACAGAAAATTCCTAAAGCAATCGTTTATATATATATTATATACATTTAAAAAATTATTATTATTTAAATATATATTAAAATTAAATTCTTTATATTAATATATATTTATAATTATTTTAATATAATTACTAATTTTATAATAACTAAATGAATGATAAAACATATTAGTAAAACAAATATAAATATGAGATAAAAACGATGAAAAAAATATTAAAAAAAATTTTAAGTAAAATAGAGAAAACAAAACTAAGGAAAAAATACAGACTAAGTTAAGAGAAAACTAAGAAATTAATAATTTCTCTCAGTGCCAAAGAAATAAATAAATAACAAAGAAAAAGTGTAAGAAACCAAAATAATTATTTTAAGTATTTCGTGTTTAATATAATAATATGAACTCTCCCGAATTCATCTTTTAAGTTTTAATGAATAAAATAGTTAGCCAACAGGGTTGGTTCAAGTGATAAATAGATTCATTCACAAGGGTAATATTTTTGGTCAAATCTCGCTTGGTTGTGTATGGTTTTAAAAAAATTAATAATAATAAAATAGTTCTTCTTATTATTATTAGGGATAAATATTTTTAGTCATCCGAACTATGCCCATTTTTATAATTTATCATCCAAACAAAGTTTCATTGCAAACCGCCATCCAATCTTTGCATTTTGTGACAAACTACCATTTGAAGGTGGTTTGGTGTGACGTGTATATTTTAGGAAAATGCCACGTGTCAAATATTTTTCCCAAAACCACCAAAAAAAATGGTTTAGATGACGTTTTGTCACAAACGCAAAGATTGGATGACGGTTTGCAATGAAACTTTGTTTGGATGGTAAATTGTAAAAATGGACATAAGTTCGGATGGCTAAAAATATTTATCCCTTATTATTATTTACGGTGGTTATGGGCATATCGTTTATTGTCAAGAATGCGACATTGTAGGACTGCTCGAGTGCTCATACGTTTGTCCATATCATGATTTTGTCCTCCTTTCAGCAAATATGTGGCTTATTATTATTATTTTTTTGTAAATTAAAATATGTGGCTTATTCGAATAATAGTTTATGCGTCACGCCTCGAATTGGACCAACCCAATACACTTTTACTCAAATTAATTAGAAATGATGTGGTATAACAATTTAACACTATGTTAGTTTTATCAAAAGTCTCTTGTTTAAGTCCCTAGAAACTCAACTACCAGTAGTAGAAAGAATTTTACATCTTAGTGGTTTGATCTGATTCAATCCATATAATTGAATTATAGGGGGAAAAAAAAATTAATACACATGCCCTAACGATATGTCTAATTTCGACTAACTTCACCTGATATTTAAAAAAATTATAGAAAGTTCTACTATTAAAAAAACTACATTATATTTGAATTAACTAATTTTGAGGACATCGTCTCTGAAACTTGAGTACCTATTACCTCATTTTGATCTCAAACGCTGATTTACATTTGCCTTTAAATTCATAAATCTAACAGCATGTGAAGTCTAAACTTTAAAACCATAACAAACATATCAAGGGAAGTTTGCGTAATTTCAGCAAACCATAACAAACATATCAAGGGAAGTTGGTTGTGATTACATCAAAAACCCCAATCATATGCCAGTATACCTATCCCAGACGAATAAAATACCAGCATTCTATGGGGAATTAGAGCAGCCAAGTAAGTGCTATGTGCATATAAACTTCTGGTAATGGGGCTAAAGTTAAGACTTAGTTTAACCTGACTATCAGTTTGACCTAAGCTGCAAAAGTTAACAATTAGTAGTAGATGCAGGCACTAATTGCAACAGATATGTGATTTACCCATTTACAGAAACTGAAGAGAAGCAATTAGAGCTGCATAATACTTAAGAGTGGGGTGGATTTCCCTCGGGCCGGGTTTTGTTGAAGGATTTCTGCTTATCTAATACTGGCCCGTGCACTTCTGTTGTTTTCTTCAGCACATCATTTGCTGCCTTGTCTGTTCCACGTGGACTCACCAAATTCTTCTCAACATCTTCGAACTTAGCTGTAGCCAATGGCGCAGCGCCAACTGTCTTAGAAGTAGGTCCTTCTATGGTCAATGAGGCCGCATCATCTCTAGAAGCATACCAGGTATTTCCACACGCAACACATTCCAGCTGAGAACACAAAATATAAGGTCATTGGTCTAAAATAACAATATGAAAGGAAGTGGACTGCATACAACGAATTTCCAGAGTTGTACGAACCTCATATCGGTCACCATGTCCGGTCTGAATAATGACTCTCACACCCACTTGTTTCTCCATGCATCTTTCACATAGAGCATCTGTCATCTGGCCACAAAAGAAAATAATGAAAACCAGACTCAATCGAACAGCCAGAAGATTATCTCCATGACTCCATATTACAAGCAAAAACTTCAAGTTTCTCAATAAAGCCATGAGATGAAAACACATGGAAAACCTGTATACAGCTCAACTCCTCTGGCTGCTTGCTCGCTATTTCTTCTGCTGTTAAACCCTCCTGCCAAACACAAGTGACAAGTTTCATTGTTATAAGTTACTAATAGCGTTTGGATCTAACTTGTATTTCATCCATTTTAGGTTCTATCAATTTTATAACAACTATCTCCAACATGTGCGAACCTCATAAGAAGATAAGGAGTTTCATATCAGTTGCTGGTTGCCAAATATGAGTAGGGAATACTATGACCAGCGGAAAATAATGACACTTTGAAACAGTCGAATATAAGTTCCAATTTCCACATGGATATGGACGCCAAAAACATTTATCCCAACAAACCAAAACAATTATAAAAAGAATCCCCAATCAGAGGTTGGCAAATACAAATTAAAAACAAACTTCTTGAAGATATGAACTCAAAGAAAGCAAAACCAGCACCTTTAACTCATTAGGTCCCATATTCAGTATCTGAGCAGGCTCCAATTCCCCATTCAGAAGACGCCGTGCTAGTGCAACATTCTGCCATGACGTGATACATTTCAGAGAGAACGCCATTTAAAAATTGAACACTTGAGAAGGATTGAATAAAGATAGAAGCAAAACACGAGAAACATCAACGACAGATCCAAGTCATTCAAAGAAAGTGTCACAACTAGAAATCCGAAGTCACAAGATTGAATTACTAAAACATCATCGAAGATAGCCACCAATAGAACTAAAAGCCCAAATGCACATGCAAACTCATAAAAACCTCCACTGGCTACCTTAAGATTGAAATTTAAAGTTCGCATCTTCTGGTTATACTTCTGAAAATCAGCAGCAAGTGTATCATGTGCTGCTTTCTCGAGGGCAGAAACTGCTACAACAGCTGCATCGGGCCAAGCAAATGATGCATCATCCTATAAAATGTACCCAGAAGGAAAACCTCAGCAAAAATTCCTCACCAATATGCGATAGGATTGAATTTAAAAAAATAAATAAAATAATTTTAACAAGTATTCCTGATTTCTAAAGAAGAATAAAAATTCTCACATTTGGGATCTTATCATGACATTCAATTTTTTGGTTTGAGTCACCGTTCTGTTTCCCACCAGGTTTTTCCTTATCATGTTGTTTACTGCCAACAGGGATGCACATGAATTGAATTGATTGAAGAAGCTTTTCCAACCACTTGTCACGCTGTGTTTCCCCAGTCAAGATCTTAAAATTTGAAAGAATGGCATAATATTCAGATGCACCATCACCAGCAGTCCCAGGAGTCTCTGGTTTAGCTGTCCCAGGAGTCTCTGGTTTAACTGATTGAGATCTACTATGCCCATCTTCCTCCTTGGAAACTTCCAGAGGTGACACGTTCCTCTTCCTCAAAAGTCGCTTATTCTTTATCCGATCATCATGTTCCACATAAGCATCCTCTGGCTCAAGGTCGGGAAGGTCTCCAAGCCTAGCATGAGTCTTCTGAACAAGAAGATCGATCTCATGCTGTTTATCTTCTTCATAATCTTTATCTGACAATTTGAACAGCCTCCTTAGTTCAGTATCGTATACCTTCTGCACAATGAAACCAGGGTGTTCTTTGCGACGTGGAATCTGCTTGTGTTGAGGTATGAAGTGCACCACACACTTGTGCATGACAGATTCTGCTGGTACTTCATCTCTGTGGAAACTATAGAACAACTCCCTAGTATCACGTGATTGCCAATTTCCACCAGCTCTTTTTACTGCTTCCTCTGGACGATAGAACCACTGGCCTGTAACCATCACAGGCCCTTCTCGTGTTTTAGATATGTCCTGTACGTAAAAGATGAACTTCAATACAACTTAGAGCAAAGGCGATATTCTATCACATAAAAGAGAACCATATAACATGAACGAAGCATTTCAGCATCAAAGTACTGTATTGCATTTTTAGATTTCAGATACAATTTCCTGTCAGCCTACAGATCCCAAAAAAAGAACAGCATAAACCCCTTGATTATGGGAATATGATAGTGCAGCAGCACATATAGCACACAGCTACTTGAGTTTTGGATGTACAAGGAAGTAATGTTCTAATTCAGAGCAATCAAACATATTCCTTTACACTTTCAACTGCGAGATTACTTACTCTTAAGGGACAATGAAATATTAGGAAAAAATCTTTCAACCGCAACAAAGACAATGAATCATTTGACCTAACCATCTAGAAACAGCAATCCAGATCTCTTCAACATAACAGCAAACTCAATCATGCATCACGCATCATGAACATCTTTCAGCAAATAAATGTGCACAAAATTGCCTACGCTTCGAGGAACTCAACCACACATACACACACACGCACACATACACAGAGTACCTTAATTATGGCCACGTACGGCTTCTGCGATCCATTCTCAGGAACCAACAGCACTGGATCCTCCTATAACAAATCATTAATCATAACAATGTGAGTTATGAACAAATTCAGCAGACAAATCATTAATCAAAACAATGTGACGTATGAACAAATTTAGCAGAAAAACTAAACGTACAGCATAACATCATTGCCAAGACAGAGAGGGCTTTTAGTAATGGCATTTACAGGAGTTACACATATGACATATCGGAGCACATCAGATGTCACTATGTTCCGCTATCATAAACTAGACGTCCCAAAAAACTGATTGTCATATAGTGAATCTCCCATAATCCTTCAGCCATAGAAAACATAAAAGTGAGTTGAGCTTTGGAAAATAATAACCCCAGGTACATATTTCCCCTAGACATCCACATGCGAGGAACAAGTAAGCTAAATATGTCGGAGAAGAACTGAATTCGAGGAAAGAGAGTACAGGAAGCCTCTAAAACCCTCGAAACATCCAAAAGAGTGAAAGAACAAAAAGACAAATTACAAATATCAACATTTGACTATCTTTCTTAATCCAAACCGATACCAGTCATCTATGCCCTTCTACATGTTCTATAACTATGATAACTAAACCAAGTTGAAGAAGACAAGGCTCAAACCTCCACAAAGCCAAAAAGTTATTGAAGGGCACCAAAAATATACCCTAACTGCACATCATTGCCATGAAATTCACACAAAAAGGACAGCAAAAATCACAAATATTCCATTACTATTCAAAAACACCAGACAAGCACTACAAGGAGCAACCAACTAAAAATGAAAACAAAATAATACTCACAAGCTCATATTGAAGGCCATCGTACTCGAAGGACTTGTAATGATTCTTCCTCCCTCTCCCTTTACCAGAAACCCTAATCACCTCACCCAACGGCACCGCTTCCACATCCTCCTGGTCCTCATTTTCACTGGCGGCCTCGGGCTCGGGCTCTTCGGTCCTCTTCTTCTTATTATTGAGCTCACTCAATCTGCGGTTGTCCATTTCCTTCTCATCATCGTCGTCGGGGATATGCGCTATTTTACGCTTCCGCTCGTTCTGGTTTTCATCGACTTTAGTTTTGCGTAAGAGCAACGGCGCGGCGTCGTCGTCGTCGTCGTCGTCGCTGGGTATAACCCTCCGAAGTTTACCCATTTCAGAGAAACTGTGCGTGTGAGAGAGGATTAGCGCGCGAAGGTGGTATACGGAAGTTCAGGAATCCTTCACGATGTTATGGTGGAGGAGATTGTTGTGGAAATGGTCCTGTAATTTCACATAATCTCCAATTTGCCACTGCTTCACTAAATCATGAAATATAATAATATTTATAAGTGGTTATTTTAATCGATTATATTAGCTTCATTATTATTTGTACTTCATTTGTATTTAGATTTTGTGTTAGAAGGAAACCGGATTAAATACGATTTTCTTGTTATATAATTTTAAAGTTATTAATTAATCTATTTGTTACCTTATAATGTATTTTACATTTTTGCCTCCAATATTATTTTTGCACTCAAAAGATATTCTCCAATATTATTTGTTACCTTATAAGGTATTTTAATCCTCCTCATAATCTTAAACGTTCCCATATTCTAACTCGACTAGATTATGAGGAGGATTAATTACTATAAATTTCAATCTATTTCTATATGAAAAATAATTTAAGATGTAATTTATTTTTATGTATCATAAATTCGTAATACATAAGTTCGTAACTTATTTGAGTTGAAGCCTATAACAACAGAAAATCAACAAATTATTGTGAAAGGTGACTGTCTCAACTTGATAAACAGCATCAACAGCAACCAAGATGACCTTTCTCACATCGGGAACATTGTTGCTGAAATAAATCTTCTTCGTTCTTGTTTTTCAGATGTTCGCTTTTCATTCACTAGGCGTGGTGCCAAAAAAAAAAGAAAATCTCAACTTTAGACCTCATTCTGCGGTGTAGATTCCTTTCTTTTTTCTTCTCATCGGAGTTCTTTCACAAAGACTTGTCAGGGTAAGGAAGAAGGGGCGAACAAACATACTTGGAGAGCGCAGTACAACGGAAAGTTGTATGTTGCGTTCGGGAAGGATGAATCGCTCCCGAAAAAGAATCTATTGATTGAAAATCCCAACTTTAGACCTCATTCTGCGGTGTAGATTCCTTGCTATTTCTCCGCTTCAATTTCCTAAAATCCTTGTTATTTTTTCCGCTTCGACTTTATTTCAATTTTCTAGAATTTTTGTTACTTTCTCCGCTTCAATTTCCTAAAATTCTAGGGGACTCGCAACTCAAATAACCCAATACGTATTTTCTACGTATCAAATTTTTAGCTTAGTAATAATAATTTTTAATTTTTGGCATATATGTTCATATAAAATAAGAATATAGCTAGAAAGATTTCATTCCGATCATTACCTTGAAAAACTCCAATAAAGCTTAAACAATATCTTGTTTTTTCATTCATGTATGCATAATTATATTTTTTATCCTAAAAATTATTCAGTTTTACTTTTAAGGAATATGCTTAATTTTATAATTTACAATATGAAAATAAAATAAATAATTTTTATAACAAAAAATAATTAAGTAAAATTGGCATCTTCCTTGGCAAATCATTTACAGATCCCAAATAAAAATGTTCCGTAAATTTTGAAGAAGGGAAGAAAAGCAAGGGCGCAAATTTTGAAAAAGAAGAAGAAAGAAAAGGGGATTTTTTGTGGAGAGAATAGGGGTTAAAGTTTAGGATACTTTAAAAATTAAAATAGTTTAAAATCCATCTAGTTTAGAATTGTTTAGAATCGATAACCATGAAATCGACCATTGTTTAGAATAATTTAGAAGAGTCGACCAATGCAAGTGTTCCACTCCAATATAATATAAATCATTTGTAAATATTTGTTGGGTCGTCAGAAGGCTGGGTAACCCAGCCTTGTAATTGGTTTAAGTCGTTTTATTTGTCAAAAACAACGTTTATATTTAATTATTTAATTTAAGATGGGCGAGAACAAATATTGTCTGAATCTCTCTACATGCCACAGACATTGATAGCAAGCACAATCAAGTCAAACAAAAGGTACCAAATCGGCAAAATTAGCTATTAAGATTTCAGAAATGACATTTTTTGAGACAGAAACATCACAAAAAACACAATCTAAGTTCAGTAAACGCTCAGGTCTCCAACAATAAGTAAGAAACTACTAATCTCCAACCATGAAAAGAAACTACTGATTTCGACCTGCAACTCGATTGGGGAAAGGAACACAATGTGTTTCCCCATCTAGCCAAAACAGCAGCAAAGACAACAAAAATGCCACATTTTTCAAGAATCAATATGAACGGAGAAGCAAAAGATAAGTTCATTTACAGATCAGAGAAACTAGCATTTGGTCCCTCATTCAGGAATCAAGTTCTCATTGTCTGCATCGTCACCCCCCGTGGTAGTCGGTTTTGATTGAGCACCAGGGGCCTGCTTCTTCTTGATCCCACTCACTATATCATCAATTCTCAAAAGCATGCAAGCAGCTTCAATAGCTGTCTTAAATGCCTGTGCCTTCACACTGTATGAATCCCATATCTAAAACATCCAGCAAAAACGGCAAATTAATTGATATGGAAATGCACGATAACTTGCAGTGACCACCAAAATAATGTGTATGCACAAAAAAAGGAATATAACTCAGTAGAAATAATTCGGGAATCAAAAACCTTCAACAAAATGGAACTTGGAATAAGTGTTATATTGAGCTTGCAAAAAAAGAAACATGAAGATAACATGAGGGTATTATTTCTTTGTCTCGGTGTTTACAGCCATTCGAAAACTAGTTTTATAACCCAGCTCATGATTAGATTCAAAATGTAGTAGTCAATGACTACAAACCGAAATCCGTACCTTACGCTCTTTCATGTCAGTTATTTCACCAGTATTCCCATCTATGCCAATCCATGCATTCTCACCATTTGCGTGCTGGAAAAGGGAGAAAGCAATATAAATATGACGAGGGCATCATTTGAGCTGTATGAAACTGAAAGAACAGAGTGAAAGAGGCATTTTACCTTTCCTTGTAACGCGGTCATAGTTCGAATCACATTGACACCACAGTTCTGAGCCAATGTTCTTGGTATAGCCTCAAATGCAATTGCAGCAGCTTCATAAGGCCACTGTTTACAATGATCCATACAAAGGGAGAAATTCAAAAACAATTTTCACAAAGATAACTGGCAATATTTCCTCAAATACATATGCATGAGCTAGTTAGTCGTGGACTAGTTGCATAACATGTATTCAATGAAGGAGGTTAAGTGGTGGAGAATATCACTGTTTTTGACAACCAGTAGAAGTAATGCAACGTAAGGAGTGCATGATGGTTGCTTACCTTCTCTATGCCTTCAACAGAAGAACTTTTCTGTTTTAACATAGCTGATACAGTCAGCTCAGTAGCCCCTCCACCGGGAACAAGTTTTGGATTTTTAATAATGTTTCTTGCCACAGACATCGCATCCTGTGTACCAAACAATTCGAAAGTCAGAAATACTGTTTGTTCGACATAATAAAAGTTGGGTATAAAATCTCAAAAATACCTGTAAGTTTCTCTCCACTTCATTCAGCAGGTCTTTGCTGGCACCCCTCAAAAGAACCGTGCATGCTTTTGGCTCCTTGCAGTCAACAATGAATGCAAAAAACTCATCTCCAATTTTTCTCACCTCAAACAGTCCAGCACCAACGCCAACATCAGATTCTTGCAATTCATCAGGTCTGTTAACAATTACTGCTCCACAAGCCTTGGCAATCCTATTATTGTCAGTCTTCCTTAGCCTTCTGATAGCACTAACACCAGCCTTGCTGAAATAATGGCAAGCCAGATCACTGAGCCCCTTCTCAGTGATAACTAAGTCAGGTTTGAACTTCAGTATCTGCATACATAAGTTCTCTATGTATTCCTCTTCCATTTTCAGTAAGACACTCCAATCTTCCTCCCTCATCAGTTCAGCATTGGTCTGGTTCTCACCTTTCTTGTACTCGAGCGGACAATCAAGAAGAATGATCCTGGGATTCACTATTTTTCTTCTCATTTTACCAGGAGCTACCACATCCTTGTTAAACATGACTCCTTTTAAGACTTTCGAGTCCTCCAACTGACCACCAGGAACTTTCTCTATCTTAATGTACTTTTTGATGTCAACCTCACGCAATCCTTGACCAAGGTCGACACCCACAGTGGTAGTAGCATCAATGGCTAAGTCCTGAAAGTTTCAGCAACAATAAAATATGAGCCCAATTGCTGGCATGTGTAATAATCATGACAAATCTAACATTTTATGGCAATGTTTTCACACAGAAACGCAACATCACAATAAGTGCAGCAGTATTAGGAACTACAGGGATGTTTTGCAATTCTCCTAATCTCCTTGAAATGCAGTGTAAAACTTTAGCCTAAACTAATTCTCTCTGACCTCATAACCCAATCCATACAGGAACTGCATTAGGGTACCCAGGTCGTTATTTCCTCTCAACTTCACCTAAACCACAACCCACACAAAGTATTAATTTGAACAAGTTTTAGAGCACGTTATCCAATTGCTCCCGACCAATATGGCCCAGAACATCCCGAAAAATGAAATTCAACATTTCCTAGTTCAGTTAGAATATGTACAGTTGAGATACCTTCATTGAAACCCATCCCGAATTTCAATTTGCCACATCCTCAAAGGTTAGTGTTATTTATTTATTTATTTCGACAAGATCAAACACAAAAACAGGACGACTAAGCATCATAGTGGATTAATACCCCAAAAAAAAATGACTGGTCAGAGAAACTTACAGCTATCAGATCCCCAAATTGACTCGTAAATTTTGTCCCAATACAGCTCTTGACAAGTCCCAACATTGATGCACCTGCCAAATGAGGAACATGCCAAAGTAAGAGCTTGACGAAAGAAATGTTGTATGGATGTGAGTTAATGAGGGCTGGCAAAACAAGGGAGAAGGTCTCTGTGAGTGAGAGTGTGTGTGTGTTGTTGGGGGAGGGGAATCTCATGCATAATAGAACTCTTGAAATGGGAGGTGGCACTGCAATCATGATCAATATCATCATGAAAATTCTCAGCTGATATGCTACACTGACATTGTTCCAGACCAAAATTTATATTATTTAAAAAATCAAACCACGTTAACACTTGATTAACAAGAGACTATTTACATCAACAGTCCTTGCAACTTTAAAAAATGAACCACATCAACACTTACTATATAAGAAACTTAGTAATAAACTTACGGTCGTTTACATCAACAGACATTGCAATTTTGTCAAGCACAGCAACAGCATCCTCTAGAGCTTTATTATAAGCTGCAGTCAATAGAAAAAAAAAAATTGTTTGTCAAAATCCTTAAACCACACAGTAACCCAAGGGGGGGGGGGGGGGGGGGGGGGAACTTAAGTTGTACAACTCATATCATAAATCATAATCATTATTACCTCGACAGATGACTGTAGGATGATAGTTCTTGTCAATGAAGGCTTCAGCAACATGGAGCATTTCACCAGCTTAAACATACAATTGTTCAAAGATAAGGAATCAGTTAATTTCTAAGGAAGCATTAAAACATTATATTTTCTAACAGATGGCCAACAAGAAAATCTGGAAAGCATTTGTTAGTTGTATAACAAAAACCAGACACCATATAAATGGGGACACTACACAAACACTCAGCCACAAAGACATACATAAACATATGTGTGCTTGTAGCACAGCAACTTGAATATATAATCACTTGAAAATGAACATAACGGCTCTCAAAGAAAGGTACATAAGTATCGTTTGTAAGATTCGGAAACTTAGCAAAATTAAGCTTGAAGTATCAAAACAAATGAACCAAAGTACAAACAAGATCATACATACCAAGAACAATGACCGATGTTGTCCCATCCCCAACCTCCTCATCCTGCGTCCTGCTTAGTTCAATCATGGACTGCCCCCATGACAAAATGACACACATCAAAAGGCAGGTAACTGAGAAAAGTTCAGTGCAGTGTACATCCACAAATCCAACTGAACAGGATTATCTTTTTATCCTAGTAAATAAAGCATCCAAACCATTCAAAGTAATGAAGGAAAAGAAAACAGGGGAAGCATACCTTTGCAGCAGGATGCGCAACGTCCAGTTCTCGGAGAATAGCATTACCATCATTGGTCACTACAATTCCTGTTTTGGGGGGTAAACAAGGTTAAACGGGGACAGTTAGAACTTTGATAATATAATAACACGTAGCACTTCTTTGCATCCTATATTACAGGTAACATGATTAATTGTAAGACGGAGAGGAAGATCACCTCCGGCAGCATCAAGCAGCATCTTCAACATTGATCGTGGACCTAAAGTAGTTCGTATAATGTCTGCAACAGCCTGTCAGGAGCAGCAAAAAATAAATGCATCAAAATCATTATCCACAAGGTTGGATTGAAAAATGATGTGAAAAGGGATCACATGATGGAACAAGAGCACTACCTTGGATGCTTGTATATTGGCATGATGCACCTTGCTTCCGGACTCCCGCTTCAAGGAATCTTCTGCTCAACAGAAACCGACAAGTGTCAGCTAAAGAACAGGGAATGCATTGGCCAAGGAATGAGTATCCTCTTTAAGCTTTTCATTCTCAAGATAAAGTTCTAGTTAAATAAAATAAACCGTAGAGAATCCACTAGCAAGGACTACAACCTCATATAAGACTAAATAAAAATAAATGTAGACATCTTTGGCCTATACTGTATATATCAGCACACTTGAAAATTTTAATCAACAGCCTATGCTAACGTTTCCATTTCACAGACTATTTAGTCCTAAAATTAGAGAAAAGAAGAGCATGTATATTCAGCAAGGGAACTCAATGCTCTCCATAGACCCTTTATCTTCGACTTCACCATACTTAAAGCAGGTGTTAAACCCGTTCAGCATACTATAATTATGCAAAAAGCTAACACAAAAGCCTAAAAAAAATTAAAACCCGTCCTCAAAAAAAATAAAATTAAAAAATTAAAACCCAGTTACACTATAGATTTTTCAAGAAGACACTCGCCCTGCAGTTTAAACTCAACCCATGCTCACTCACAAGAAGCGGCAAACGCCACTCCCTCAGGTATCCGAACTTCCAACTTAAGGCACAACCCCTTGCACATCCAAATCTAGATACTTAAAACCACGGCATTTGATGTACAACGACGTTCAAAGTCTATTGCCTCTCAATCTAAGTAAATCGAAACTGCTCCGCTGTAAATGCACTGTCCGCGCTGACGTTTTAAGATTAAGAAACAGGGTCCGTAATTCCTCACACGATTGATAAAAGCAAATCAAAACGCACACTAAAATCATAACGAAGAGAAAGAAGTGAAGCAATGAGAGAAAAAGAAGACTTACTAAGGACAAGGACTGGGGCGTGCATCTCTGCTTTCGATTCGGAACTGCGGGATTCGCTAGGTCAGTGAGGCGAGAGCTGAGTTCAGATCGATTCAAAGACGAAAGAGGGAAAAATGCACTTCTCTGGAAAACCCTGGAAAACGGAACAAGGGTTTTGAGCTTATTTATATGTCACTTTGAAAATATGACATTTACGCATTCTTTTAAAATTTTCGAATAAAATGCGAATTTAATTTTTTTTATTTCCTTTTCATTTACTTTTCGCAGTAAATTTTGTACTTTACGTGAGCATTTTAATTGGCAAATACTTGGATGTTTATACTTTATACTAAATATCTCTAATGCCGACAATCCTAAAAATATAAAAAAATCTCATTACTTTTATTGATTGTGACCGAGCCAAATCCCTGCTTGAGGTTCGATCGAGAGATCCGACACGGTCACTCTATTTGTTGAGGGGAAAACTTTCGTCCGACTACTCGAAATCTGCACAGGTCGAGGCAAACGTAAGCTCCGAGGCCAACTCGGGGAAGGTGGGTGTGAGACCCGGATTGGCACTCCGACGCTCAAGTTAGGTTCGAAGAGGATGGTCGAAGTAATTGAGCGGTGAAAGAACTTAGGTGGGAAAAACTTACCGTGCAATAAATGAGGGGGAACTATATATATGGTGAAGAGAGAGAAGTTACCGCCTCGACGTGTCGGCACGGGGAGCTGACAGGTGCCCCACTAAGACCATGCATTAAATGCATGGTCGGCCACTCTCTATTACTAGTGGACTAATGTGCAGGCCGGTCGAGGGGATTGGGTTGCAAGAACCGGTCTGAAAGCCTGACCAGGGGTCGACGGCTAAGGCGGTAATTTATGTGCGATAACTGGATGTCCGACCATGTGATCGAGATATGATCTTCGATCGTACAGGTGGAATGAGGTGATTGGTCCAACTCGACAGCGGGTACGTGCCACGTCATAAGCCCCCCGAAACGTCATCTGCTAGGGCTGATGTGGCAGTGACGTTTCAACCCCCAAGTGTGGGACCCCGTTGTAATCATTGCGCCGTTTTACCTTCTCGATTCCCGCCCAATTTCACTCCTATAAATAGTTCCCTCTATAATTTCATTTGTTACTTTTGCGAGAGAGAACTGAAGAGAGCTTCGAGCCGTTTTCGATCGATCAAGCGTTTTTGTGCGTCGAATTTCTGGGTCACTTGTTTTAGAAGAAGGTAATCTCCAGATCTTTTCCAAACACCAAAAGGTAATACTCCCGATCTTTAGATCGATCTTCTTTCTCTGTGTTTTTTATTTTTCTTTTCTTCTCGATCGCTTTGAGGGAGAGGTCTACCACTTCCCTCTTCGAAGGCTTCCTATCTCTCGATTTGTTCGTATCCGATCCAATAGTAAAACATGATTCTATCGTTGTAGGATGTCAACAAATCGAGCGGAGACTGGCCCTAAGGGGATGGATGTGGTGACCACAAGCGTGGGGTCGAGCTCGGATTCATCAGAATCGAGCTCAACTTCGACGGACTCGGGAGCCACCATAGAAACGAGGTCGACTAACCCGCAAGGAAGGGATGAGGATGTCGACGTGATGGAGGTATCCGACCCATTGCCTGAGGCGGAAGTAGAAGAGGTTGTCGTACCTCGGTCTGTTGGAGAGGAGAAATCGACTTCATGTCGAGGAAAGGATGAGGAAGATGAGGAGGAGGAGGTCGAGAACCTCGAGCCAGAGGGTCGCCTAGTGAAGGACCCTCGAACAATAACCCCCGCTATAACGGATGAAAAATTTGGAGAAATCCAACACTGGCTGTTCGGGGGTGCCCCGGAATTTGGGGGTTATCGGGTGATATGGCCCAAGGTCGGAGAGAGAATGACTAATCCGCCAGAGAACTGCATCGCGATCAACTATCTGGCGGTCAAGAACGGGTGCAGGGTGCCCATTTCCAAGGAGTTAGTCGAATTCTTCAATACCCTTAGAATTAGCCCTTTGCAGTTGATGCCCAACTCTTATGCGATGATGAATGGGTTGAGGGCTTTATTGAGGTGCTTGGGGATGGAGACCAACATTTACTGTCTTTCCGAGATCTTCCAGGCTGGACTAACGACCGAGACCTCGAAGTTGGGCCCGGGGTACATTCAACTTCAGTCGAAAAGCAACTATCGGGTCGTTAGGTCGCCAACCTCATCGAATGGAGTGGGATGGAAACAAAGGTTTGTTTTCATCGAATGCGAGAAGGGTTGGCCCGGTCTAAAATATCCGGGGTGGAGTTGGGTCCCTCGAGCGGACCTTCCGAGAGGACAACCGGGCTAGCCGAACACTTTGATGGCAGCCTTGAGGATTATGGGAAGTGTGGAGTCGGAAGACATGATCGCTCCACAATCATTAATCGAGCTGGGACTCGCACCAGGAGTTAGAAAACAATTCGACCCCGGCACCTCGAATACATCCCTCGAAGCAGCGCATTTACACGTTTTTGTTGTCTCTTTTTTTTTTTGTCCAAATTTCTGATCGAATATTTTCCTTCTTGTAGAGCAATACATCATGTCGGCGGCTTTGAACGTGAGGAGGAAGGAGATGGCCGAACTGAAGAAGGCAGCCCAGAAGAAAAAGATACCTCCGCCGACCCAGGTGGAGATTGTCGCCGCTACCGACGACACGGTCGATGCAGTACCCAAGGTCCTCTCGATGGGGACAGCTGACGCCCCTGAAAAGAGGGGAAAAGCTCCATCGGGGGGTTGAAGATCCAGAAGCCCCCCAGTCCAAAAAACAAAAAACCAGCCGCCACACAAAGTCTACGGTCGAGGTGGAAAAGTCAAGAACAAAAGGTCGAGATAAGACCCCTTCGCTGCCCATGCCACCCGTGTTTGGACCGATCGTTGAGGTCCAGGCTGGAGAGTTTTCGACCCCACCGAACCAGGGTCGAGGGGCCATCGTGCCTTGAAATGTGGCAAGTATCCTGGCAGGAGTGCGAAGGCCACCTCCGGGGACCCAAGCGGCGATCGCCATACCATGGAAGCCCACCGATGAGGACAAGCGGCTATTCTTCGATTATCCGACCCTCCAGGATCCCCACTTTCCGAGGGGCCTCTCGAGTGTCAACGAGAATGGCTAGCCTAGACAGATCAGTACAGCCCCTAAGGATTATAATGCACTCGGGGCGTTATATAGCTCGATCCAGACGGCGGTCGACCATAAAGAGAGATGGGCGCTCTCGGATGATGAGATCGACGTATTCTGGGTCCAGAAGTATTTCGCTGTGAGTATACTTGTAGAAATTTTTACTCGTATTTGATGAAGTATTGGTTCGAAGATGCTGATGATCGATATTCTCGTTGCAGTTGGGTCAAGATTTCTTTCAGGTGGCTCGAAGGGGTTGGTGTTGGAAAACACGAATCAGAAAGCAGCGGAATTTAAAAAAAATTTCCCAACAAAAGGACCTTGAACTCGCAATCGTGTATCCAAATTCGTAAAGATAGAAAACTTACTTTTCTTTTATTCTTTCTTGAAGCGTTTCAAGCCACCCAAGAACGCTCTTCTCGCGGCTTGACAACCCGTCCCTCGAAAGTCTCTTTCTACTTCAGAATCCATTATCGGGATAGCAATCCACACCAACCTAGATTCAATTCATGTCAGAGATGTTCTTAACAATATAACATAAAGAAAGAAACATGAAACGAGAAAAACAGGATTGAAACTCCCTTCGAAACCAGTTTTGCGAAAGTAGAAAACTGCCAGTCACAAAACCCTCGTGAAAAAATTCATCCTTCAGGATATGGACGAACGGTTTTCGCCATCTTCTTTGGTTCGATTTTTTCATTCGCTTCACGTCGGGTTTAAAATCGTTACATCATCCCTTCTGAACGTTTTGCTTGATCCCCACTTTTTGGTAAAGCTCGAATCTTCAAAACTTCTAACTTGAAGCTCTCTAGAGATAGTCCACCAACTTGGCTACAATCTAACTAGTAAGGATTCTAGTTCTCTAGTTAGTGTTTAGGCTTAACCTAGGGTTTCGTTTATCTTGGAGAAAGGATGGTGTTCAACACATGAACCAAAAGAATTCCATAAGCTCTAAAGGGGAGCATGAGCTCCCCTATATATAGGAAAGGGAAGGGACGGCCGAACTCCTTGTTGGGCAAGGATTTGGTTTGTCTCTCTCCTATTACTTGATCATCAAGTATTCTCCAACTTTGACTTTGAATTCTAATTCAAATCAACTTTCAAGAGAGCTAAAAATATCCAAACTATTTTTGGATAATTTTATACTTTATTTATTAAAAATTAAACCAAAGTCTATTAAATAATTAACACATTTAATTATTTAACACATATATATACAATATATATATATTCACACGTGTGACACGTGTCACTCACGTGAGCCACACGTGTGATTTCACACGTGTAGAACCCTCTTGGCCCGATTAACTCGTTTAATCATTTTTAAGCCTCAACTCATGTAACCAAGTTGTTGTGTGTGACCCTCTAGGTTCTCAATTCAATTAGCAGTGACTCTAATTAATTAATTCCCTAATTAATTAATCAGTCCACAGATTAAACGACCATAGTCTAGCAACAGGTGTTTAACCCCTAGCTGAATTGGAATGTTCGGATTCGACAGAACCTTTAAGTCATTGATTCATGTGAGATACAATCCTCCTACTTACTATCTCTCAACCATGATCTAGGGTAAGGGAATAATTAGAACCCTAATAATCTGGTCTTAAAGCTAAGTGCATTTCATATCCATTTGATCTCAATCCAAGAAACCCTTTTCTTGATGTCTTGATCTACTGCCTTGGCCAAGGACTCCATATGGCATATGAATGACTTACACAATAAGAGATCACCTTGCATATGCAAGTGTAGGTCCTTTCTTGATTCTCATTCACTTTCATGAGTCACTTGTGCAGCCCCAGCATAAGCCTTAAATCAGTTGTCTAAGGCGACACCCTTTAAAGCTTATACCAAAGACTACAGAGTTAACTCATAAAGTAACATGGAATCTCAAGTCTAAGGATCAATTAATCACATCAATGACTCGTGAGATATTTCCTAATCTGGAAGTTTCCATTTCCTGAAATAGAAACTTCCTTTCCCATTTAGGAATGTTCTCACACGGGGCACCTCAGTGAACTTACTTATTAAAGTAAGCACCCTCATGTATCACGCACGTATCAACTATACACTTTGCACCTTCATGAAACAAGGTGGTCCTTCTTAAGGGCGTGATCCCACAAGCAAGCCTTAGAGGAGTCAGGTTGACACTCCCACTGTCTGTAGGACTCATCGGCTTGGAGTATTTTACTAATCATGACTTATGTGATATAGGGCTCGTTTCATGAACCATTTCACCTAAATGGTAGAGTCCTAAAGTCATCAGGATTAGGGGAGTTCTCATACATGCGCACGTAATGGAAACACACAAAACACGTATTGGCATATAAAGAAGTGTTTGCCTATAATCAATCGTATATTATTCAAAGATTGTCTGTGATACAAGAAAAGTCCCAAAGCAGATTACGTCGAATCGGCTTTCTAGGGCACTATTCCTAACAGTTGGGTCCATCGGCAGATAAGGACAAGGGCGGAGCAGCAAGTCGATCGGATGAGGCTCGAGTTGCAAGAGAAGGACAAGAAGTTGGCCAACAAGGACAAGGAGTAACTCGACCAGAACCTCTTGGACGCCATCGAGAAGCTGTCCGAGACCGAGAAAAGCCTGAAGATTGTCGAGGACCGGGTTGCGAGGTGGGTCCAGGAGGAAGCCGACGCAAGGGCTCGTGGTCTGGCAGAGGGGGAAAGGAAGGGTGCGAAACTGGCCTTGAGTCGAGCCAAGAGGGGACTGGAAGAATCCGTCTCCCACCTCGAGAGACGAGGGGTGTACAAGTTTATGAAGTCCAAAGCTTATGAGAACGCCGTGTCGATCGCGAGCTTTAAGGATGTCGACGAAGGCTTCAACTTGTGCCTGGCCCAAGTACAGATGGCCAAGTATCTTCCACTTGACTACGATCAGGAGAAAGTCGGCCTGTACCAAGACGACCCTCGTCCCGTAGATCCAATTATCCGACCCCCTTCACCTGAGCCAAATTGGGATGATGATGAGTACGGCTTTGCTGTGAAGCTGGCTCGGTCTAGGGCTGCAGGTGAACCGGATAATATTACCACCTTTGATCTCGACCTCGACGCTTCCTTCGATCCAAAAGATATGTGCCCAGAGTACTTCGGAGATGAGGCCATCGTACCGATCGAGGAGGGGACCGAGCCATATGCGGCCGAGAAATGAGTCGGAGAAAATGGACTAGCCCTATCTCCGTGCTCGGAAGTTTAGCTAAGGTGAACCAAATTTTACAGAGTATCGACTGTTGGGGTCGGACTCTTGTAGTTGTTGGCTCGAGATTCATCTGTAAATAGGTAGGAATCCGAGCGTTTGTTGTTCCCGTTTGCAAAATCCAAATTTGTGCAAGAGTGCGATCGAAAAGTTGTAATCGACGCACTTATTTTAGATTTATTATGTAATTTCTTTTCTGGAGTTTAATGAATGATCAATTTAAGTATTCCCTCAAATTGTTTGATAGTAAACTTTGAATGTTAATCGATATCTATGATTGAGAAGATGTTGAGGCAAGTTGCTCTAATCTTTCGAACGAATAATACTTTAGTACGGGCGTCGTAGAATACAAGTATAAGATCGAATAACATGCATATCGAAAGACAAGGGAAAACTTTATTAATTCATCGACCAAAAATTTACATAATTTGTTTACAAATAGTACTTCTTCAAGTTGTGGGCATTCCATGAGCGAGGCAGGGGTTGTCCATCTAGATCTTCGAGATGATACGCTCGATTTTTGCTTATCTCGACAACACGGTAGGGTCCTTCCCAATTAGCATCGAGCTTGCCCACGTGCTTAGTGATTTCAACCTTTTTAAGGACTAGATCTCCGACTTGAAAGTGAAGTGGTCGTAAGTTTTTGTTGTACGCTCGAGCGGTTATGGCTCGATATTGATGCATCTCCATGTTCCCCTTCTCCCTGGTTTCATTTATTGTGTCAAGATCGAAAGCCCTTAGCTCATTGTTTCGCTCGCGCTGGAAGTGGGCCACTCGAGGGGATTGGTGTATAATTTCGGTCGGTATCATTGCTTCTGAACCATACACCATGTCGAAAGGTGTTTGACCGGTTGGGATTCGAGGAGTTGTTCGATACGCCCATAAGACACCTTCGAGTTCATCGACCCAGTGACCCTTCTTTGCCTCGAGTCGCGTACACAAGTTCTGTATGATGGTTCGATTTGTGACCTCGACCTGCCCGTTGGCCTGAGGGTGTCCGACTGAAGTGAACCTTTGGCTAATTTTGAAGTCCGAACAGTAGGTTCTGAATCTTGAACTTCGAAACTGGGGTCCGTTATCGCATACTATAACTCGAGGCACACCAAATCGAGTGATGATGTGATTCCAAATGAAGTCTTGTAGCGCATGGAAAGTAATCTTTGCAACTGCCAATGCCTCGACCCATTTAGAGAAATAATCGATCGCTACTATAATGAATTGCCTTTGTCGAGTCGCTATCGGGAAAGGGCTGATGATGTCGATTCCCCATTGCTCAAAAGGCCAGCAGGATTCGATCGGAATCATATCTGCGGGGTGCTGATGAGTCAAATTGGCATGTCTCTGACAGCGATCGCATTTTTTCACGAATTCGAGCGCATCCTTGCGTAGGGTAGGCCAAAAGAATCCAAATCGAGATACTTTCTGGGCGAGGGACCGCCCCCCGACATGGTTTCCGCATGATCCTTCATGGACTTCAGCTAAGACTTCTCGACCTTGTGATGGTCGGAGACATCGTTTTGTTGGACCGATGGATAAACGCTTGTACAGACGACCCTCCTGGTCTAACGCGTAACTTAGCGCACGTTGTTTGAGTCTTTTCGCCTCGATTGAATCCTCAGGTAAAGTACCATCTTGTAGATACGAGACTATATCATCGAGCCAACAGGGTTCGGCTGCGTCGATGGAGTTGACCTCTGGAGTGGTTGGATCGATGGATCGGGCGGATGATGTCATGAAGGTTATGGTTCGATCCTGCGTGCCAAGCGATCTACTTGCAAACTTAGAGAGAGCGTCTGCTCGAAGGTTCTCTTCTCGAGGAACCTGGGAGAGCTTGAATTCTTCGAACTCTAATATAGCCTTCTTAGCTAAGGCAAGATATTTGATCATGGACTCCTCTCGAGCCTCATACTCGCCAGTGACTTGACCGGCGACCAGTTGTGAGTTGGTTAAGACTCTGAGTTTTCTGATGTTTTGCATTTTTGTAATTCTCAATCCTGCTAAAAGAGCTTCGTATTCTGCCTCGTTGTTAGTTGCATGATATTCAAGGACGACGACGTATTCGATCTGTTGACCTTTCGTGTTAGAGAGGGATATACCGGCTCCTCCCCCCAAGGCGGTCGAAGAGCCATCGACCGATAAGGTCCAAACGGTTTGATCGCTTCTGGGTGTCGAGTGAGGATCTTTTTCGACCAAAAAATCGGCTAGAATATGTGCCTGATAAGCTACCCTGGGTCGATAAGTCACTTCGAACTGTCCGAGTTCGATCGCCCATTTTGTGAGTCGGCCAGAAACTTCTGGCTTGTCCATGACGGTCTTCAGCGGTTGGTCGGTGAGGACTACGATGGGATGTGCTTGGAAGTATGGTCGAAGCTTGCGGGAAGTGTGGACCACTCCAAAAGCAAACTTTTCGATCTCGAGGTAACGTACTTCAGGGCCGTGGAGAATTTTACTCACGTAGTACACAGGGAGATGTTTTCGATCTCGAACGGTGACAAGTACTGAGCTGATTGTTTCTGTGGACATGGCCAGTACAGATACAATGTTTCCCCATCGACCGGTTTGGCAAGTAGAGGTGGGGAGGTAAGATATTTCTTCAGATCTTCAAGGGCTTGGTCGCATTTCGGAGTCCATTCAAAATCTTTGATGTTTCGCAAGATTTTGAAGAATGGTAAGTTCTTTTCTGAAGATCGGGCTATGAACCGATTCAGTGAGATAATGCGACCAACTAGCCTCTGAACGTCGCGGATAGAATTGGGAGTCGGAAGCAGTTGTATGGCTTTTATCTTGGTAGGGTTGCCTCGATCCCCCTCTGGCTGACCATGTATCCAAGAAACTTCCCACCATCGACCCCGAAAGTACACTTGGTTGGGTTGAGCTTTAGATTGTATTTTCGGAGAAAGCTGAAGGCTATTTTTAGGTGGTCGAGATGGTCGACGACCTTTTCACTTTTCACGAGCATGTCATCGACATATACCTCGACGATGTTGCCGATTTCTGGCTCGAAGACCTTGTTCATCATTCGCTGGTACGTTGCTCCTGCATTCTTGAGCCCGAATGGCATAACCTTGAAGCAGTAAATGCCATTGAAAACGATGAAGGCTGTCTTGGGTTGATCTTCAATGGCCATGAAAATTTGCTAGTAGCCCTGGAAAGCGTCCATCATGCTCAATCGCTCGCATCCGGCCGTGGAGTCAACAAGCTGGTCGGTCCGTGGCAATGGATAGGGATCCATCGGACAGGCTTTATTCAGATCGGTGAAATCGTTGCACATTCGCCACTTTCCTCCCGGCTTGGGCACAAGGACAACATTGCAAAGCCACTCGACATATTGGATCGGCATGATATATCTCGCATCGAGGAGTTTGTTAACTTCAGACTCAATGATGGTGTTTCTAGAGTCGCTCTGAGGGCGCAATTTTTGCTTGATCGTCTTGTAGGATGGGTCGACATTCAGGTGGTGTTCGATCACCTTTCTGTCAACTCCCACAAGGTCGGAAGCGCTCCAAGCGAACACGTCAAGGTTATCTCGGAGGAACTGTACGAGCATGTATTGTTCTTTGCCCTTTCGACCGATCCCTATGCGTGTAACTTTCTCTGCTTGCCCCGAGATTAGTTGAATTTCTTCAAGCTCCTCTGTGGGCTCGAGCTTTTTATCCTCTTGTTTCTTTCTTTTTGCAGCATGAGAGGAACTCATTTTCTTAAAGTTTTTTGGGTCGACTGCTTCGGGTCTACGAACTCATCTTCGATGATGGGGTCGTCAATAATCAGAGGTACATGTTTCCCTGTGGATGGTTTGGGTTTTTCCAATGAGATGGAATAACAACTCCAAGCGGTCGGTATATCGCACCTCAATTCCCCGACCCCGGTGGGGGTGGGTAATTTTACCATTTGGTGGTAAGTGGATATGACCGCTCGAAAATCGATAAGACCTGGTTGACCGAAAATGATGTTGTATGCAGAGGGCATTTCGACGACAAGATATTCGATCTCGCGTGTGGCACGTCGGGGCAGAGTGCCCATGGATGTGATCAAACGTACCCGACCTTTGGTGTAGACCTCTGCTCCCCCGAATCCTGTAAGAGGGGTTCAAATAGGATCTAGAAATAATTTATCGTGTAAGTTCATGCGAATAAGAGTCGAGTAAAGGATAATATTGCTAGAACTTCCATTATCTATCAAAGTGCAAGATACAGCAAAGTTGGCGATGTCGAGCGTGACGATCATAGGACAGCTAGGCGTCTCGCTCGACTGTGCCGGTACATCGATTACATCATTTTCGCTAAACGCTACTTCTTCATTAATCCAAGCGTCTTCTGGTCGAACTTGCATGACTTCTCGAGGCCCATAGAAGCCTTGGGCCGCTGCTCGTCGCGTCTTTTTCCGAGCGGACTTCGAATCTCCTCCGGATGGCCCTCCGAAAATCATGTCAATCCGCCCGAGGCACGATCGGATATGCGGGTCGCGCTCTGTCGGGGGCTTGGCTTGTCGTTGCCTAGGTAGCGACCTGTCGTGATGGTCTCGGTTCCGGGCATTGCCATCCATTTTCTTCACAAACTCAAGAAGGTGACCTCTCTTGATTAGGCGTTCGATCTCATCTCGTAGTGCATTGCACTCGGAAGTGTTGTGCCCTTTCTGCTGGTGAAAGTTGCAGAATTTGTTGCTTTCTCGAATCTTGGGAGTCTCTCGCATTGGTTTGGGTTTTTTGAGAAGAGCGGGATCGATGACGTTGTAAATTTCGTCGATCGGTCACGTCAATTGCGTGAAGTGCTTCCGAGGGGCGGATTCGGTCGGTGCTTCGTTCTTGGGACGGACATCTTGCCTAATGGGGTGGTTAGCATCTGTTTTTCGACCATGAGTCGGGCTTCTTTGGGAATTTTCCAATTATTCAAGTTGCATCCAGTCGCAGGCGGCTGCCTGGATATCCGCTAAATTCTTTAGTTTCTGCAAGAAAATGTATCGAGCGGCTTCAATGCTGACCAAAGCCTTGTGAACAATGGGTCTCAAGAGGTCAATGCTCGGTTCTTCTGTTTTGACCACTGCTTGTGAAAAGCGAGTGAAGAAGTCCCGGATAGATTCATTAGGACCTTGTTTGATGGTGTACAAGTAGGTCGGAGGTAGCTTATCTCCCTTCATGGCAGAGAACTGAGCCTTGAATCGATCAACCAAAACCTTGTACGTAGGTACGGATTGAGGAGGAAGTCTCGAGAACCATTCCAGTGCTGGTCCATCAAGGGTCGTGACAAAGATCTTAGCCCAAATGTTAGGCGAGTGACCGAACATGCTGAGTTGCATTTCGAGGCGTGACACATGCTTTTCAGGATCAGTCGATCCGTTATATGTGGGTAGCCCAGTGGGGATCTTTTCATCGGTGGTGGATTCAATGATCGCATCGCAAAACGGAGACTGAGCTTCTCTTTCGCTGCGATATCTCCACTGTCGGGCTGGTCGCGGGTTTGACGGTGTGTGTCGGGGTGATCTAGATCGTTCACGCCGGGTGGAGCGGGATCGGCTGGGAGAGTGGCTATGCGATCCCTGGCTTTCACTCCGATGTTGACTATCATGTCGACTGGGATGTGGAGGTATTTGATTCCGAAGGTCATTTGACTTCACAATGTGTCCCCTATTTGATCTCCTGATCTGGTTAACTCGACCGTGGGGCCCGAGTCGGCTAAAGATTCCACTCGAACTGTGAGGGGATATATCACGCTGGAAGGAGCCTCGTTCCCTTCGAGGTTCGGACCGCCCACAGTTGTTATTTTTTCCTCGAGAATGAGAGGGTCGAGATCTTTATCGGGATATACCTTGTCCTCGGTGGTTGTCATTTCGACGTATCCTGGTGTCAGTGGGTGTCCTAGAATCGACCTCATCATTCGGTCGGAATGACAAAAGATCTTGAACTGGTCTTCTGGCACTTCCTTGCGCAGGTAGTGGCTGCTGATGTTGAGGTTGAGGGTGTATGTTTTGTCCCGTCCCAGCCCAATATCCCACAGATGGCGCCAAATGATCGAGCCAAATCCCTGCTTGAGGTCCGATCGAGAGATCCGACACAGTCACTCTATTTGTTAAGGGGAAAACTTCCGTCCGACTACTCGAAATCTGCACAGGTCGAGGCAAAAGTAAGCTCCGAGGCCAACTCGGGGAAGGTGGGTGTGAGACCCGGGTTGGCACTCCGACGCTCAAGTTAGGTTTGAAGAGGATGGTCGAAGTAATTGAGCGGTGAAAGAAGTTAGGTGGGAAAAACTTACCGTGCAATAAATGAGGGGGAACTATATATATGGTGAAGAGAGAGAAGTTACCGCCTCGACGTGTCAGCACGGGGAGCTGACAGGTGCCCCACTAAGACCGTGCATTAAATGCGTGGTCGGCCACTCTCTATTACTAGTGGACTAATGTGCTGGCCGGTCGAGAGGATTGGGTCGCAAGAACCGGTCTGAAAGCCTGACCAGGGGTCGATGGCTAAGGCGGTAATTTATGTGCGGTAACTGGATGTCCGACCATGTGATCGAGATATGATCTTCGATCGTACAGGTGGAATGAGGTGATTGGTCCAACTCGACAGCGGGTACGTGCCACGTCAGATTGATTGTAAGAATATTTTTTTACATTCACAATCATTTGAAGATTATACAATTCACAAATCCTCAAGAGATTATATAATAAGATTATATAATAACAATTCGTACTCGATATAGAACTGAATTGGATGCATAAATTACATAATAACAACTTGTATTATTCAACAACTCGAACTAAATTGGGATAATATGTAGCTCACATGAGAAAAAAGAACATGTATTAATATTAGAAGAGAACTACTTTTTTCTTCTTTTTTTTCTTTTTTAGGAATTAGAAGAGAACTAAAAGGGCATTCCACATTCTTATCTATCACAGGCCAAATTTCCAGCCATTTTAACTAACTATTGCAATCATCAACGCTACTTATGCAACATGATTTTTGTGAACTTCAAATTACAATCAGTCAAAAAAAATAGTGCAAAGTCGACAACTTTGCAAATCTCCCATTAAATAAAGAAAGGAATACTCAAATTAGACAGCTTCCTCTTGCCCATATCATGCTCATTACTCTGAGATATCTCCTTCAGACTTGTCCAGGCCTTTTTCTTCCTCCTCTTGCTTGAAGCAACTACACTTTTTCTGCATCAGCTGCTGTCGAACTAGTTTCCAGTTCGACCGCTTTCTTCACTCCGGACCTATTCCTTTTCTTCCTCTTTGAATCCAGTAACGTCAGACGAGTTGTTGGTGCTGGAGTGCTGGTTTCAAGATTCTGTTCTTCTATCGTCGGCAAAGCAATTATGTCCAATTTGTTAAACTCGTCAATACTTGTTTTAGCTTTAGTCAAACCAGAATCCTTCTCGATGACAGATTTGGAAGATTGTAATTTCTGCTGTGGTTTGGGCTGTGGGAGAGAGATTTGTTTTAGGGGAGATATATGTTTTAGATAGCCCTTTTTGCTCTCTCTCCTTCGTCAATCTTCATCAATACCTTTGCGCGCTCTCTCCTTTGTCGATGTGAATTAAAACTTCCTTCATCAATTTGAGAAATAAAATTAACGCCGAACTTCAACCATAGCTTATACCCAAAAACAAAAAAGCCTTCAACCACGAGTAAAAGAGGAAAAGAACATGGCGCAAAATAGGAAAAGAACGAAGCAAAGAAAAAGAATTAGAGAAGAGCGCAGAGAGAGGAAGTGGAGAAGAAGCAGAGAAAAAGAATGGGAGACAAACGCAGAGAGAGGAAGCAGAGAAGAGTGCAGACGGCGCGACGCGGCCTAGACGGAGACAAATCTAGGGTAGAAATTTCTCCATATATATTTTGGGAAAATATCCCAAAAAGAAATTGAAATATCCAAATTAAAAAAAGGGCAAATTTTTGAACTGGACCAAATATCTATAATATTTATTCAAAACCCCACAATTCAATTTTTATACATTTTTAATCCCCATTACACAAAACATTTTTCCTAAACCCCCCAATCACTTAAAAAGTCAATTTTACCCCCATTTTTTTACTTTTTCCACACCAATTTTACTTCTTCCCCACCTCATCATCTTCATCATCTTCTTCCCCCCTTCTTCTCACCGGACCGCCACCGCCCCACCACCGGCCGCCACCGGAGGTGGTCCAAAAAATCCCAAAAAATTCATCGGGAACGTACTCCTCGTTCTCGTTCCATATCTTCGGTTAGTTTTTCAAAATTCGAATCCATTTGTCCCCAATCTCAAATCTAAATATTTTAGATCTAAAAAAAAATGCTCATAACTCACAAACCGCTTAACGAAAATCGATTCCGTCAATTGCAATGGATTCTTCGTGTCAATATCTTCAAGATCCGTGCAAAAAACATCAAAAAATATTTCCCATTTTCTATTGAAAAGTTGCAGGTTTTGGTCGAGATTCCGACGCCTTCTCCGGCCATTTTCAATAGACAAGGTTACCACCAATGAAGTCGGGACATCGAATCGAGTTGAAACACGTAGGCGCCGTCTCCGGAAAGTGGCCGGAGACGGTGCCGGAATGTCAGCCGTAGCCCTGCGTTTTTCAACAGAAAAACGCAGTAGAAGAAAAGGAAAAAAAAAAAAGAAAAAAAGGAAAAAAGGGAAGAAGAAAATGGATATATGTGGTAATTTTACATAATTTATTAAGGACATTTTAGACTTTTTACATGAAATAGGGGGTTTAGAGAAACTTTGATGGATAATTGGTCCTTAAAACATTGAAAAAATCAATTGGGGGGTTTTTGAAAAAGTATTGAGGTATGGTGGGGATGTTTTAATAATTATCCGTTAAAATAATTAGTTTAATAACTAGATTTAGTTTGAGAAAAAGTTTCTCTATATATATTTTCCGGACATAGCCCATATAAAATTGTAATATATAATTTAAAATAATTAATTTAATAAATAAAAATCGGATTCGGATCTTTAACGGATCGGATACCTTAAATCCATATTCGTTTCATTTATTTCGAATAATTGATATTTATAATCGGATATGATCCATCAAATTTTTTTATCGATCGAATATATCAAAATTCGGATTAAAATCCGATCCATTGACAGCCCTATCGCCTATCGGTACGTACCGAATTTTCGATATCGATCGGTAATACCGAACTCTGCATACCCCTACCCAACATGAATGATAAATATAACACGACACGATAATAAATTATTTTTAAAAGTGCTCGTGTGTATATATATATATATATAAAACAAGTGTGGAGGCCCAAAGATCACAAAATTATGTGAAGTGTGAGGTGTGAAGCCGTGCCCCGTGAATGAAGGATGGTAATAATAATAACATTAATAATTAAAAAAAAAAGAACAAGAGGGTTGGGGTGCTGGGGCGGACCCAGGCCCAGATCCAATAGAAATGGGTCTATTTTTTACCCATTTTTCAGCCCCAAATGGGGATTTAATGGGTGTGGGTAGGGTCTGGCCCCATCCTTAATTAATGGGCAAATATTGGGACTGGTTCTGGGCCTGGGAAATCCCTACCCATTTACAGGCCTACGGCCACCCATCTTCCCCAGAACTCCCCAGCCGTTGACCACCTGCAAAATTGCCCCAGCCGCTGCCCACGTTCTCCCCTTCACCCCTTCCCGCAAATCTGCTCCAATGGCAACCATCCTTTCGCCACCACCGCCATCCTTGCACCGTGCCAGTCATCGACGACACAATCGCCCCACCACCTCCCGATTTGATTCATCACCAAATTCCACCACCGTCGTGTCCGGTTCTCCACAATACAACCCTGCCATCGCAGACGGATCTCCTCGGCCATCGTCTCCTTCCCACCATCGCGCCAGATTTCTTCCATTCTTGTCTCCTCCCCACACCGGAGAAGATGGTGTTGTGCCAGTGATATATATATTATATACACAATTATGTTTATATATATAAATATAAAAGATATATAATTTAATAAATATAATATAGGGGGTAAAATAGTCATTTTATGTGTAAAAGTGAAGACAAATTTAGTTTTACACGCAGTCAAAGCGCGTGTAATACACTCACTGAAATTAGGGTTTTTCTTGCCAAAAAAAAATTAACACGAGGTTTTATTAACGAAATTTTTTATGACAAGGTTATTTTTGGTTATTTGATCTTACACGAGGAGTACTGATGCAATTTGCTCAATGAATTAAATCTAATTTGGGACTTAAAGTCAGGTACCATCCGTTGTCATTGTCGAGTTAATAAACATATCATACTTCAACCAGGTGGACAGAAAGAAATAAATTAAAAATGTTTAGCTAATTAATAAAGTAATTGTAGGATCCTCTTTTTTTTTTTTTTTTTTTTTTTTGTGCATTAATAAAGTAATTGTAGGATTGTTACAATTAAATATAGGGTTTAATATTTTTTTCACCTTAATTAATATTTTGGGCGAATTATATTTTATTATTTAACTTTTAAAAATTAATAATTTAATACTCAATCTATAATTTTTATTTATTTTATTTTTTAAGAAAAAATTGGACTTGTTTACTTGCTTTGGAATGGGTTGTATATCAAATCATTTTTACTTTACTTGTTTACATGATTGTGTTGAATATAATGTGCTTATTGAGGAAAAATCCAAATTATCCCTCCCATTCATTTGCATTGAATTTCACTAAATGTAATTTTTTGCAAGTATTGTCCAAAAGGGTAATTTACTTAAAGTTTATTAAATTTTCGATGTTATGGTGGAGAATACGGTTAATTAAAATAAAGTAAGCAAGTTTAGTCCTTACCAACAAGATACAGATGTTTAGCTAATTAATAAATTAATCGTGTAGTTGTTGATACATAGCTATTATGAAAGGTATCCACTTTATTCAAAGGTGTGTACGTCCAAACAATACCCCACCAAGATGTAGTCAATGTAAAATTGTCCACTGTATGTACAATTCCTAACTAATGACGAAGTGATATGTTAATATATTACGCTTTATCACCGGCCAAGTTGAAAGAAAGACGATAAATTACAGATGTTTAGTTAATTAATGAAGGAATAGGGTTGTTACAATTATAATAACCATTCCAGTCAGACTATTTGCACGTACGCACCACAAAGCACAACTTGATGCCGTTTTGGAGGAGGGAAAAAAGTATGATTTCATTTCGAATCAACGCAATAATTCTTTTCGTGTGCCCGGTCGAAATACCACTTCTTTCGTTGAGGTAGATGAGGTTAAGGGAAGAGAAAATGATAGGGAAATTCTTGTGAATAAACTAATAGGAAACAGTTCTAGTGCTAGTGAAGGAGATAGATTACACATTACCTCTATTGTGGGGCAAGGGGGAATTGGGAAGACCACTCTTGCTCAATTAGCCTATAATGATAGTCGGGTAAAGAATTGTTTTCCATTACAAATTTGGGTTTGTGTAACTGATCCCTTTGATGAGGCTAGTATTGTCAAAGCAATTGTTGAGAAGGTGCAAGGGTGTAAACCAAGCACTGATCAACTGCAAAGACTACTAGAACTCCTAACATCGTCTATCTCAGAAAAGAAATTTCTTCTTGTCTTAGACGATGTTTGGAATGGTGAAAATTCTAGCTGGGGGCCTTTGAAAAACTCTCTTAAAAGCAATTGTGCAGCAGGGAGTAGAATTTTAGTGACAACAAGAAATGAGAGAGTAGCCAAACAGATAGGCACCACTAAGAATGAAATCCACCATTTAGAACTGCTGTCGAATGATGATTGTGTTTTATTATTGCGTCGTATAGCATTTTCAGATAAAATAAGTGGAGAGATAAACCAAGAATTACTAGATATTAGTTGGGAAATAGCTAGAAGGTGCAAGGGTTTGCCACTTGCTGCAAAGACTTTGGGAAGTCTTCTTCGCTTTAAGGATACCCCAGAACAGTGGGCGGACGTAATGAATAGTGAAATATGGCAATTGGAAAGCACGAAAGTTGACATTTTTCCTCACTTGCTGTTGAGTTATAATGAATTGTCCCCATCACAAAAGCGTTGTTTCTCATATTGTGCTGTATTTCCTAAAGATCATGAGATTAACGTGGATGAGCTAACTAAATGTTGGATGGCACTAGGTTATCTAAACTCCAGTGAAGGTGATGCAAGTGAGTTGGAACTAAGAGGGTGGGAGTATTTTGATAATTTAGCAATGCGTTCTCTATTTCAAGTCTTTGTGAAATATGATTTCGATGAGAATCCTATAAGGCGGTGCAAAATGCATGATATAGTTCACGACTTTGCCCTGTATCTTAGGGAGGAGGAGGTGATGTTGGAAAATTCAAGTAGCTGCCAAGCATGCAACCCCTTATTAGAAGTTTCCTATATGAAAAAATATCGCAGTATGTTTCTTTTTGAAAGAGCTTTTGATCTACATGTTTGTGATCGCATGAAAAGTCTCAGGTCATTAAAGCTTCGCAAGTGTGGTCTTAGAGGTATACCAAAGGAAGTAGAGAATTTGATTCACCTGAGGTTTTTGGACTTGAGCATGAATGAGTTCACATCAGAAGACCTTAAAAGCAGCATTTGTAGGTTATATAACTTGCAGACTCTTTTGTTATGAGGGTGCCGGCTTGTAGAGATTCCATTTGAAATCCAGAATTTAATTCAATTGAGACATCTCAACTTGAGCTTGAATCCACAGTTGACGGGGTTGCCAGAGAGCATATGTGATTTGCGTGAACTGAGGACCTTGAATATTGATGAATGCCTCAATTGTGTACTTCCCCAACGGATCGATAGGCTCATAAATCTCAAACATCTCTACAATGATTCAGGCAATTTGGTGAAGCAGCATCCTCAAGGACTCGGCCTGTTAACTAGTTTGCGCAGACAGATTGACTATGATCCGTATTGGAGGAAGTGATTTGAGTAAGCTGGGATGCTTGAAAAACTTGAACCACCTTGGTGGATCTCTAATGCTGCAAATCAAATTGGGGAATTCAGGGGAGGAGGACATTGAGGATGCTCGACAGTCAGAATTGAGTAAAAAGATTCACCTTCAACGTGCCGTGATGAATTTTAAATATGATGATGAGATGCGTGATGGGGAGGACGAGGAAGAGTTGTCCACAAGGAGGAATAATGTACTTGATGCTCTGAAGCCAAATCCCAACCTGCCATCTTTGTTCATTCACGCCTTCAAGGGCTCTCAATTCCCTGAGTGGATTACATCGCCCATCTCTCACGTAAGAAGAATTGCACTCCACCGATGCAATTGCTTGTCGTCATTATTGCCGCCTTTTGGAAGACTACCATGCATGCCTGGAAGAACTTGACATACGTACGATGGAGGGACTTGAATATGTTGCTCGGGGATTCTTGGGAATCCAACTACTGGGTTTCCCAAATTAAAAGTACTGATACTAAGAGACTGTGAAAATTGGACATAATCGCCGAAGAAGAAGAATCCGCCTCCGTCGCGGTTCTGACCACATTGGAAGTCGGATATTGCTCACAGTTGGCGGTCCTACCACATCGCCTACTCGGTAAGGCAGCAAAGATACAGAATTTGGATCTTACTGGGTCTCACAGACTGTGGGAAGCCTACAAGGAGAAGGAGGGAGGTCTGCTGAGGAAATTCATATCCCATATTCCAAATATTCAATTTTGCGACTGGGCAGATTTTGTCATTTGATTGGTTGATAGTCGAATTTTCAAATATTTTAAATTGTTATTTGTATTTTGTAAAAAAATTTAAACTATCAACACGTGTTGTTCATCTCCAACAAAAATTTAATAATATCTAGCGAAAAAAGAGTCAGGTGCTGCCTGAGGTTGTTTTGGCCCTTTCATTTGGTCCACATTGCTCTGTTGTATGCTACCCTTTCGTATATAAGGTTGTGTCATGTGTGGTTGCTGGAAGAGTGCAATGTGTTGCAGGCACATATTTATTAACCTAACTAATTTGCATTTTGCATAGCTTGTAATTAAATCACATATTCTTATTATTATATTTAATGCACTTGCACCCTGTTCTCCGTATTGATGAATTTGTGCGCATTGCTAGCTTTAAGACGGCTTAAAATTTTAGTTTTTCGCACTGATGAATTTGTTCATATTTCTTGTTTTAAGAAGACCTAAGATTTATTTAATACACCGCATATAAGAATATGAAAGATGAATATCTTTAGTTTTTTTATTTAACATATGATCATCGTAAAACGATGAAATTAAGTTATTATTATAAATAGTTTTAAATCAAGTTTTTTATATATAAAGTTAAATAAAATAACATTATATTATAAATATAATTATTTAAAATATTTTTTTATTAAACGTTTTAAAGCGCTCGCATTCGCATACGCACCTATCCGCACTATGTGACCTAGCCTGTAAACATGTGAAGTTTTGAAGGGAATCAAACTCTACCGTCATCCCTTGTGTTTGTTGGCATTCATATAGAATTCGAATTTTATTCTATGGAATTTGAAGTTGATTTGATTATTAATTAAATCAAGAAATTAAATCTAAATAATTTAGTAAGTTTTATGCTCGACACAAACAATGTTTGCTTTATAATCGTAATAGAACGAGCAAACACAGAATATATTAGGGGAAGCAATAATGCCACATATCACAAGCCAAATTTCCGGCCATCTTAACTAACTACTGCGATCATCAACGCTAGTTGTGTAACATGATTTATGTGAACTTCAAATAATTTACAATCAGTCAAAAATAGTGCAAAGTCATCTACTTTGCGAATCTCCCATTAAATAAAGAAAGGAATACTCAAATTAGACAACTTCCTCTTGCCTATATCATGCTCATTACTCTGAGCTATCTCCTTCAAACTTGTCCAGGTCTTTTTCTTCCTCCTCTTTCTTGAAGCAACTACACTTTTTTCTGCATCAGCTGGTGTCGAACTAGTTTCCGGTTCGACTGCTTTCTTCACTCCAGACCTATTCCTTTTCTTCCTCTTTGAATCCAGTAACGACAGACGAGTTGTTGGTGCTGGAGTTGCTGGAATGCTGGTTTCAAGATTTGGTTCGACTGCTTTCTTCACTCCAGACCTATTCCTTTTCTTCCTCTTTGAATCCAGTAACGACAGACGAGTTGTTGGTGCTGGAGTTGCTGGAATGCTGGTTTCAAGATTTTGTTCTTCTATTGTCGGCAAAGCAATTATGTCCAATTTGTTATCCCCGTCAATACTTGTTTTAGCTTTTGTCAAACCAGAATCCTTCTCGACGGACATTTTGGAAGATTGTAATTTCTGCTGTGGTTTGGGCTTTGGGAGAGATATCTGTTTTAGATAGCCCTTGGGCGTTCCTCTCATGAGATTTTTGTGAGAACAGAAATGGCATCTGTATACAACATTGTTCTGTGTGGGGGGATTAGATTTCTTGCGCCTACGCTGCTTCTTTGGCTTGTTCTTCTCAATTCGGACTGTGCAGTTATCACCTGGCTGCAGAATAGATTCACACCTGTTGAAGAACAAAGAGTCATTAGAACCAATTTGAGAAAAGCCAAGGTAAAAATATCTGAATTTACAAACGAAATTGAAATTAGAACCAAACAGGTAAGAGTATTTCTCTTCACTATGCAAACCTTGTCACTTATGTACGTCATGTATGATTATATATAACAAGTATATTATACTAAAAGCATTTTAAGGAGATTGGAATTGGGGAGAGGAAAGTAAGTAATGAAACTCATTTTGCGAATCAGAGTCAAAAGTGTGAAACATGGAATGATGATTAAACATAGAAGCAAGAAAGACATGAAATTTATGTGAGAAGATGATAAAAATGGTAATGACATCATGTCTAATGAGTGGGATGCAAAATTCACAACCAACACGATCGGGAAAATATTAAGCACAACTTTCAGCTGCTAATCCAAGTCCTACCTACTTACTGCAAGATTTATAGGCCTTGTTCCTTTGAAGATATGCATTTTTTTAATTCCACAATATAGCTAATTCTACCGTACCTCGAGCCAAAAATATTCTTCCTAAAGGCTATATTACATTAAGATTCTCAAATAGAATTATACTTTATTCTTCCCTTTTTACTTGGTAAACGAACATACATTCTCCTTTATAAATAAGACAGCATGCATTCTATTGCTCGACTGTGATCACAATGATCTCAAAGTTTGGGCAAACAAATGAAACATGATAGTAGGAAGCAATGAAGATAACCGATACTGGTAAAGAGAAGTAACCACAAGAAGAAACAACAAAAAGGTGCTGCATAAAAGATTTTGGTCTGGGTGATGTTGTTTCCCCAACAATCATAAATCATGAGATTTTGAGGAAAACTAACATCAAAGTGAAATCAGCACCCCAGTACCAAATGTTCCTTTGTTTCTTCTTTTCTTTTTAAAAAAAAAATGTTCAATTCATTGTCATGCTTCACTAAAGGAAATTATCATCCAAAATATTGAAGCAGAAACCCATGTATTCTTATTTGGAGAGGGCTCAAGCAAAATGGATATTTGCACAGTATGTTTCTCTATGCATGGACAAATCTTGGAAGTCATTGACAGAAAGATTCCCAAGAAGAACAATGTGCAAGAATAATTAGATTAAAAAGGTGAGAACAGGAAAAAAAGACGAGAATATCTGTGTGCGCCAAATAACGAGAAATTAAACAACTGCCAAAAGGGAAGAGTAAGCTTAATCACTACCAAGGAATACAAATAAAATAAACCGCAAAGGCTAAACATTGAAACATTTGGCTACAATTATATTAAACACTTAAGATCATAAAAATTAACAAGCTAAAAATGAAACACATGGATTTGTACAAACTACAAAGGGTTACATGGACATATAAGTCCACACATAGAAGTTAATGTCCACACTTTGACTAATACATAAAAGATTGGAGCTGTCTTCGCTCTTCACATAGTAATAGTAGAAGTCCTCGAGGTATTGGTGTAAATAGGCATAATCCAAAGAATCGCAGAAATCAAACTAAAAGATCTAAAAACAATAACTGTAAAGATATGAACAAACTTTTATCTAACTCCTACAACGCAATTGAAGCTCACCGGCAGAACAAATCAATTTGGAGAGGGTTTTGTGGTTCCGGTAGCAACTAGATCAACAAGTTATTGCTTACTATGTTCCTATAATCTTTTTAAAAATTAAAATGTTTCCTCTTATTATCTTTCACGAACTGCCAACTGCCATTTCAAGTGTTTTCAGGTTAATCTGTATCATTTCGTCCGTTTATACAATATGTATTGTATAAACCATGTCCACAGGCTACCAAACGATGCCTTAAACATGTTAATACGTTATTGAACTTGGCCACATCATTATTTTCTTATTGAAAGTAGCCAAATTTCTCCTAAATTCTTAACTTCCTTGATCAACCCCTTAAACAGACTTCCCAACTCCCTCTACAGTAGTGTAGAAACGTATAATCACATTGAAAGCCAAAACAGGTTTGCTTAAATACATCCCACAAGTGCCTAGAATGCTACCCTCCCTAAAACCCCACGAAAACATAAGATAAACAAACACATGAAAAGACCTCAAAATTTAAAATAAAGATGTAAATGAAGAAAGACAGAACCTTTCGCAAGCAAACAAAGAAGGGTCAGAGCGAAGGCCTAAAGCCTCAGTTGTGGCAGCCAAGCGCTCCCCAAAAAAGCCGCCAAGAGAAGGAATGCCTTCGGCCGCGGCCCATACAGCAAGATTTTTTAGATGATCCAGCTTGCACATCGTTTTAGCATTCACATTACCCTGCTTCTTGCCACTTGATTCTTCTCTCAGTGTCATCGACACGCGCGGCTGAAACCCGGGTGTTGCATTGGAACCCTTCTTCTTCCCTCCCTTTCCGCCCATGTGATCACTGTGGTTGAACCTTCGATGCTTGCGCAGTGTGCCGAAAAAATTCTCTCAGGAATTTCAACGAACAGGTTGAGGTAAAGCAATGTAATGCATATAGCTCTAAACTTTCTGCTGCTCGTCACTCGTCACTCTCCACGACAGAACTGCAGAACATAATCAACGAATACGTATAAAAATCATGAGACTTGAGAGATCGGAAACCAAAATCCTGTAAAAACCTTTTTTTTTTTTTTCAGTTTCGGTTGAGAACTAAAAAAACAGAAGAAGATTACAAAAAAACAAACAGATATGTGCAAAAACTACTAATTCACATCCTTGAATAGTTTCTTCAAAAACTGAAAACAAAAATTACGCTTGAAAATCAAAAAACACAAGACCAAAAATCATAAACTTAAATTACCAGATTGATTGACAAGGATGCAAGGGGATAACTAAAGAAGATGAGACATTGGGGCCCTTTTTCCTGGAGAAATTATACAAGCATATAGATACATCAGTGTATATGTATATGCGTGGTGTTCTGTGTATTGTGTATTGAAACGTGAAGAGGGCTTACTTTTTGGGCTTTGGATCTCGCTTTAGCATGTTGGGAATTAGGTAAATTAAAAGAAAAAAAAAACCTTAAACAATCTGTGTGGGCTTGGGTCATGATAATATGGACTAATGGGCTTACAACAATATAAATAAATTTTTAAAAAATTAACAATTCCGCAATTAATCGGTTAACAAAATAACCGATTTTTACCGAAATAAATTTTTTTTTAAGAACGTTAATGTCATATATAATAATATATATAACAAATATGATATTATTAAATAATATTCATTTTTAAACCATATAATAAGTAGAAGAAAATATATAAGTATACAAACTACTAAATATTATTATTTTTTATTTGACTTGCGAGTTAGCTCGCCTCGAGCATTTAAAGGAATAGCTAAAGTTTGGGTTGAGCTCAATTCAATCTCAACTCACCTGGTATATTAGCGAGTTTGACTCGATTACACCCTAATTTCATCTGTTTTGAGAGTTGAGAGTATTCAACTAACCTTTTGAGTTATCTATTGAAGGAATATAGGTACAATGAACTTGGACACATTGAGATATTTATAATATGTCAATTTGACTAATAAACATTAAAACTAGATTAGGAAAGAAGCTACCTCGAACTGAAGTAAAAAGCAATTCCGCTACAATTATAAACTTAGTGCAAAAAGAAGACGTGGAGGACCATCTTTAGGATCAATTGTTAAGGAATGCCGGGAGTTCATAAGGAAACATTGGTCTTGCCGTGTTCGCCATATTAGACGAACTGGAAATAAACTTGCTAATTCGATTTCCAAGTTTGGTCAGGACGTGGAAGAAGAAAGAGCGCTTTGGATCCAGCTAGGCCTGTCATTGGATGGGGAATCCCCAACCCAAATCCTGAAATTTAATTATCCAATCCATACTTTTATATCAAACCCAAATCCAAATCCAAGTACACATTTTAGTTAAATTTGAGTTTGGGTTGGATTTTTATCCATGGATTTTAAAATCTGAAAATATCCAAAGGCCAAATGTACAAACCCTCTCTATGTTTTCAAAATTTTCATTAATATTAATTATGTGGGTGCCTTTAATATATATATATATATATATATTAAATGCATTATATTACTGCATTATACTTAGGGGTGGTGTCGGGATCGGGAATTGTTTTCTAAATGGTCGGGAAGTTTGGGATCCCAAAAATCCCGATTATAAATTAATAATATATAAATGTATATATGTTAATAATATATATTAATAAATAATAGTACATATATATATATATATATATATATATATATATAATATTAATAATTGTTGAATTTTTATTTATTTTTTGTTGGTAATAATTGTTGAATTGGGAAAGCAGATTTCATGTTCTCTGTAGTTGGCTAATAAGAATGATCAGTAATCCAGTATATTGCATTTAAGGTAAGATTATCCTATAAATTGATTTTTTTTTTTTAAATTAACTAAATTAATTAATTATATTGGTGTAAATTTTAATTACTTTGTTAATTTCATTATCTTGAGCAGATTCTAATTATTATCAGTTATCACGCATCAATTTTTAATTTTTTATGTTGTTTCTGTAATAGCATTTCGGAGGCCCAGTTAAGTTAGTTATAATTAGCTCAATTATAACTGAATCATGCAGTCCAATTTTAAAGGATTTATATAGCCCAATTTTTTTTAAAAAAAAAAAGAAAAAGAAAGGAGAAATATTTCGGGTGCCCCTATCACGTCCAGATCCCGATTGTAATATAAATGACCCTCCTAATTTTATTATTTCGTTCATAAGATTTTAATTTGAACAAAAAAAATTATTTTTGAACAATCCTCTCGATTTAATTATTCCATTCATAAGGTCTATTCGAACAATTTAACATTGTTTAAGAAACACAAACATCACATCTCAATAGACGAACTAATATTTAGTAATATTATGCTAGTTTAGATTAAAGTCTAATTTTTAAATAATTAAAATGAGTTATTTTTAATAGAAAATGATACTTTACATTTTATTTATTCTATTCTAACTCGAGTTCGATAAACATAATACAAAAAGGAATATTATATATTGATTTACTTCAATAAATAACATAGTGTCTTAAATAAACCCATTATGTTCACAACAATCAAGTAGAGAGAGAAAATCTCCACATGATATATAGTTGGACTTTTCTAATATTCAATAGATTTCTAATTGGGCTTCTAAAATATCCAATGGATTTTTCAAATTTTGGATAGGTTTGAAAGCCTACCCACAAATTTTGGATTTAGTTTGGGTGGAAACCCATTGGATTTTAACATATTAGATTTGGATTGGATTTGGATTTAAAAAACTTGAATATTATTTGGATTTGGACCTGATTGGATAATATCCACCCAATGCCAGGCCTAGATCCAACCACCAGAAGGCTCGATGTTGAAGAGGAGATTGCTAGCATCTAATTTTTTGAAAGGCTCATTTGGCACCAAAAAAAATTAAATTTTAGATCGTCCGATAAATATTGTGGTATAGAATATTCTATTATTGAATATGGGTCTTGAATATTCCCCCTCAAAGAAATAAATAGTCGATACAACCTCAAACAAATTAAATTAAATACTTTCTTAAACTTGCATCACAGCACTTATATTTAAGGGAAATGATTTTTTGCGATCGCATTAATTTATTATCTCAATAAACTTTTTTTACATATTATTATCTAATATTTGTATTTATAATAATAGTGTCGTCCAAACTAATTTGTTAGTGGTATTGATTAAAAAATATGACACGCGATATGTTTGTTCTAAAAATTAAATCTACATATAGCAACCATGATATCGTTCTAATTGCATGCCATGAATAAAATTCTACCAGCACACATTGATTATCTAAAATCTAAATCAATACAATGAAAAGTGAGAAAACATACTTAAATAATATATTTATATTTGTTTGTATAATTGATTAAGTTGGATCTATCATTTAAAATTTCAATCACCGGACACCTCTCGAGTGTAAACTATTCATGAAATGGCACGTAAACGGCTTTGACGTGGCGGCAATTTGGCCTACGAAAGATTGTCTACTTCAATTGCCTTAAAAATAAAATTAAAAAAGAAAATATTAATAGTATACAAAACGATGTGCACAATTCAATTTTCTATGGTGGGGTTCTTATGCCCTTTTGGAGTTTTATGCGATAGTCATTGCACATCCATATCATGGAAAAAAATCGCATAATTCCACAATCAATTTATAGGGAACATATATGGTTTGGTATGGAAAATATGTAAAAATTGAAGGAGCTAAAATAAATCGATCAATCGAAAAAATTCTAATTTAAATCCGATGAAAATCGCTAACCATAATAATAATAATAATAAAAAATTGATCTTTTCTATAGTAATTTATACTGAAGTATGCTATTTGAACTTGACTATAAATTTTTTGATGAATTTTCGAGGACTTCCCTCAAAAAATTATCTAGCATTTTTTTTTTTTTTAATTGAAATTTCAACAGAAAATCTACATCTTTTCAATGATTTTTTTGAGGGAAAAATTGGGTAGGAAAAATATCCCTTGAAAATCTCTTATTTTCTTGTAATAATGGAATAATAATTTGAATTAATTAATTAATTAATCATGGTATAAGTCAATTTAAGTGAGTTGAAGCATGCGAGAGCATTGGCAAATTATGCTTGACCTTTTCGCCAATTACGTATCCGTTGCTTACTGGATAATACTAAAAGAATGTATGGATCCAACTCTTATGAAAAAGACCATAAATATTATATTATATATTTTTAGTGCATTATTTATATCAATCCTACATATCTTTTCTTTCTTATTTGTCACGAGACGCACATCCTTTTTATTCCTAGACAATACTAAGTATATGAAAAGCTTTTTTAATGTAGAAGAATTACAACATTAACGTTCTGCCTCCAAAACTGATTTACTCATCGCGATTTTCCTATCACCCACACAACGACCTATAACGTTAGTCACTATTCCCACTAGGACTAGAAAGTCGAAATTAAACCACACAATCGTCATATATATCCTTTTGGGGAAGTGTTTTTAATAAATGTAAATCTCATAAAAGATTTCATTAAATATAAATTAATAATCAAGGGACGCATAAATAATTATTACATTGTTTAGGAAGAAAATTTAAAAACAAATTTGAGGGAGTCAGTTCCCACATGCTACAAATTCTTTGAAGAATTTGAGTTAGATTTGAACATGGACTTTTTTTTTTTTCCGAGAACTGAACATGGACTTACTAGTGAGGGTACATGATATAATTTTTAGATATTTATTATAAATTTAGTCAAATGCCTATGCATGTACTTATTGAATAAAATGGTAATTACCGACTTTTAAATTTTATTACGGCAGCAACCTATCTAGATTCTAGAATGTGCTTCTCTTTATATAGTAATAGTATAGATAATTTATTATTTTTATTTAAGTCCGGCTTGGACATGCATTTTCAGAGACATTAGTATGAAAATTTTAATTAAATTAACACAAAATTATATCGATAAATTATACCCTTTAATGGTGCACAATTTCCTTATAATATAAGCCAAACATGTATATTAATTCGAACTTTCGAAGCTCCTAATTCAGTGGTAATTTCAGAGACTATTACTTAATCATAGTTTTTAATAACCATTAATTAGTCTACAAAGTCTATTATTAATTTCTTATCCCATTATTTGAGACATAAATATGGGTACTTTTTTTAATTATTATTACTGGTTTCCAATTATCCCTATATAAATATAAATAATTAAGATATACTCAATCGGGTATCATATAAAAATAGGACTAATTGCCAACGATTTACACACTGAGATTCCCAAAAAAATCAGATATTCCTAAATAAATCAATATTTAAAACAAGAAAAACAAATTTGTAAAATAATAATTCAGATAAAAACAATTTAGTATTCGGGTCAAACCAAACACAGCCTTACGGGTTTCCCACTTTCCTGAGAAAACAATTTGCTCTCGTCGAATGCTTATAAACCACACAAAAGCGGTATACCAAAGCCACGTCTTCGATTCAACGACGATAAAAATCTGATCTTTCCTCTTTCTCTCTTTAATTTGCTTTCCTTCCGCCATCAAAACTCTATTTGCACCCACCCAGGTTTGAGATTACCTTAATCTTGTCTCTGTAAATATAGATGCAATACGCAGGAAGACGTGATAATTTTCTTGTTTTTGTATTTTAGCTGAAAGCTTTTGGGGTTTCTTGTATATATAAATAATTTCCCTCTATTCGGATGTTTTCTGATTTGGGTTTTCGGTTTTAGGGTGTTTCGAAATCATTGATTTGATAATATATTATCTGGGCTGGGTGGGTGTTGCTCGAATCTGGGAATTGGGTCGTGTAATTTGATGGGTTTTGAGTAAAGTTGGGATCTTTGTTTGATGCTTACTTTTCCTGTTAGGATAGCTTGTGCGTGTCAGAGTGAAAAGGAAGGTTCTTTCGGTGTAATTTGTGATCTTTAAGTTATATGTAGAATAGTCAAAGAATTCTGGGTGAATATATTGTTTGTGTTTGGGTGTATTTCTGGGTTGGTTCTGCTTGGAATCTTTTTTAGAAGCCGCCAAATTGAGCTGTGAAGCCAAAATTAGGGTTAGGATCTGTTGTTGATAGATAAAGATGATGGATTCAATTGCTGCGACATCCCTTTTAGGGCACCGACCAATCCATGGAAGCTATTACATCAAGAATGTCTCGAATAAGCCACTTTTAACCAAATTTACATGTAGCAAACTCCCCTTCTCTGCTCCGTCTCCGAGATGTAACCCGGAGCGGCCAAAGATCTCTGTGATAAAGGCTCAAGCCATGGAATTAACCAGAAGAACGTATTCTTTCCGTGAGCAAGAGCAGGTCCCAAGGGATTTTAAGTCTGGAGTTGAAATGGGCGTTGATCGTCGGCCCGGGCTATGGCCCCCGGAGAACAAAGCAGACAATCCTGCCCTTCACAACCCTCTTCTTAGACAAGAAAGGATGGGCTGTGGATGGTTAGGTGTTATATTTGAATGGGAAGGAGTTTTGGTTGAAGATAATCCAGATCTTGAAAAGGAATCCTGGTTATCCCTTGCTCAAGAAGAGGGAAAATCATCCCCTCCTGCTTTCATGCTCAAGAGGATCGAAGGTATGAAAAATGAGCAGGCAATATCAGAAGTCCTCTGCTGGTCTAGAGATCCATCTGAAGTAAAGAGAATGGCTTCTAGAAAGGAGGAGATTTACCAAGGTTTGCAAGGCGGGATCTATAGATTTCGTTCTGGCTCCCAAGAATTCGTGAATGTTTTGATGGATTACAAAATCCCAATGGCTTTGGTCTCGACCCGGCCCAGAAAATCCCTCGAGAAGGCAATTGGAGCAATCGGGATCGAAGGGGTGTTTAATGTAATCGTTGCAGCTGAAGATGTCCATAGAGGGAAACCCGACCCTGAAATGTTTATTTATGCAGCTCAGCTCCTGCAGTTCATACCGGAAAGATGTATAGTGTTTGGAAACTCTAACCAAACGGTCGAGGGCGCACATGATGCAAGAATGAAGTGCGTTGCTGTTGCCAGCAAACACCCTGTTTACGAGCTTGGTGCCGCCGATTTGGTTGTCAGACAGCTTGATGAACTCACGGTTGTTGATTTGAAGAATCTTGCTGATATCGAATCGCCTGAGTTTGGGTCCAATGAGCCGGAGGTGGAGATGGAGATGGAGCCGGAAGATGAGAGGGGCTCACACTCATCAGTAGGTGTTTACGATGATTTCTGGTGATGATTTTACCAAATGTACAGATATTTGTGCTTAATGTGTTATTATAATGTATAAAGAATAGGAAACAGAAACATGAGGGTTGGATTTTCTATAGAAAAACCTTGAAAGGTGATCTGCATTGGATTACCATGTACTCTTAAATGTACTTTCTATATGTGTATAAATAATATTTATCTGGTTTTAACCTTAAACTTCACGTATAATGAGATGCATCAATACTGGCTTTTCGTGTATGTTTCTTCATGTTATTGTCTGTCCATGTTATCTGTTAGCTGTATCAACTTGTCTGATTCTTGGTCATGTGATTCCCGAGTGGCTTGAGCTTAGCAGTCTGATCCTGGCAATCAGTTGCTTCCTCTCTTCTTCTTCTTTCTTTGACTCTCGGGTATACAGGAATCGCCGAGAAGAGTTCGACATGAGTGCAGCTTGCTGAAACGAACAGCCATCTTAGAAGAGTTACCTAGCGAAGCATAAACAAACATTAACATGAGGAACAAAAACAGAGCGACAGTTTTATAAATCTTAACGTGCAACAGACATTATCCAATGTATGAAGTATAAACCTGCTCCGACTGAAGTCTGAACCTTCTCATGGTAAAGAAAGTAGTAGATATTAGCATAAAGAACAGTTACAGCCATTTCCTGAAAGAACACAAAACACCTCCCAAAAAAGGAAGAGGATAATGATATGATCAAACTTACCTTCCACCTACGCAACCGGTCAACTGGAGCATGTTTGGTTCGGACAACGTCAGACGGCCCACAGCCTTCATCTTCACCCCACCCTTGTCGTCATCGCGTTGGGTACTGCTGAGGTTGTTCCGGTGGCGCCGAGAGGGCGACATTTTATATTCTTCCCTCATTCTGGATATGACTTATGAGATATCTGTCGCAGGAGAGATGACACTGCTTTTGCCTTTTATCTCTGTCAAAGAATAACCATACCACAAACAAAAATATACTCTCAAAACAGAAAAAAAGAAAAAGCACTATAAAACCTGATCTACTAATAATTCCAATATTGCGTAAAACAAAAAATAATTGAATTTGCCTACATTTAAATTTTGCTAGTCATAAAATTTAAATATTTGTTTAATATAATATAATTGGAACTAATTTCAATATCTATGATAAGTGAACATGAATAATTTTTTTTTTTATATAACTCGACAATGATTGTGAAAATTCATATATATATATATATATATACAATCTATATTTATACTATTTTATAAATGCGTATTTTTAGAGCAACTATTTTAGGTATGCCTCTATTTGGGTCCGTCAATTTTTATTTAAAAGAAAATTTGAACTGTCGCAATCTCTTTTTTATCTCTCCAATAACTTTTCTCCGCATTTTTTTTGCATTTTCTTATTTCGAGGTAATTTTATTTACTTTCTTAATTTCTTTTTTTTTTTCCCTTTCATTTTCTAAAGTATTTACTTACTTTTTTCTTCTTTTTTTTAATCTTACAATTATATAATTGTATTTGTATTCTAAATAATTTTTTAATAGTAATGGATGTGTCTCCCTTTAATCTAAAGTTTAAACCAATACACGAATAAGGTCATGCCCAAGATCCAACTTAAATAGATGTGGACATAAAAGGAGCAAGGACAAATATAAGAAGGAACTTGAGCTAATAAGGATTATGGAAGAGTGCCACCTAAATAACAATCAAGGTAACGAATTTAGGGTAAATCAATGGTAAATAAAGAGGACATTCTCATCATCAAGCAATTGATGTGGTCTCTCTCAATTAGTCCCTTTGAAACTCTGAGCCGGAAAAAAAGGGGTTATCTTTTATTTTATATGTGCGTTTTGAGTCGAACGAAAACATCATAAGATTAGTAAATATTAAACATATAATTTAGTTATTTAATTATGTCTTTTCCGACATTATCTCAATTCGTAACAAAATTTTAATCCATATATATTGTTATTATCATTTAATCAATTACTCTCCCTAAAATTTTTACAAATTACGGATAAATAATGGATCTTTTTTAACAATTTAGAATTTAGATTGCTTGGAGAAAAAGGACATCGGAATATTGCCACCAAATTCAACACAAGGCCCATGTATGTAAGAGTGCAACTTCCATTAGTAGATACAAAACGTTTACTAAAATTGGAACACCATCGCATCAACATTTGTAATCAAGATCTGAGTTGAATCAAATGCGAAAAGCCTGAGAGGGCCCGTGAAGAAGGAATAATTTTCAAACGCAATTCTCACATTTTTTCACTAGATTCGGTTGCATCAGAATGAAATAATGATTCTGTGAATTAAACGGTCATAAAACATCAGACAAATCCCAGTACGGGCACGTTCCTTCCCGTTCCACTAATTAAATTAGTTAATTATTTCCCATGACGACGTATGTAAAACATTTGCCTCTCGTCATCATATCGATTTGATTGAGCCAAATTCGGGCTAGAATTACTCTGATATATCTACAGATTTATATTCATTATTTACCGATGAACCTATCATTAACAACATAAAAAAGAATTAATATTTTCACGGTGGCACAAATTCTTTGAATGATCTATGCAGCCGTGGCCCAACAGGGGCGGCGGCCGCCGGGCAATAAGCATGACTGGTTAGGTTAATCACTATCTTGATATGATTAAGATGGGAATTATAAGCCCTTTTCTTTTTAGTCTCGTTGCTAGTCATTTTCATGGCTAACCTCTAAGCAGTAATAATTGAACATAAGTTATAACGTTTCATGAATACTATTTTAGACCATTAATTACCAGAAAAAGGAAAAAAATTGAAAAGATGGGACAGATAGCGTGCATGATTTAGATGAGAATCCAGAAGATATGATTTTGATTTCATAAGGCATTTTGTCTTTTTATAATTGTTTATCGCAAAATTTTCTTACGAAGGGTATCCGTTGGTTATAATAACTAATATATATATATATATATATATATTTAAATTATTGACATCTTACGGCGTGATAATTGAGACAACTTTTAGGAAATTTAAAGTGTTTCTACATCAAAACTCGAACTACTGATATTTAAATATTTAACTAAAAATGAACGGGTTAGTTATACTCAACCACATTAATGGTTCTCATCCATCATGATATAATAGAACGTCTGGTTTTTATGGCAGAGGACATTAACTAACCTAAATTAGGACTTCGGGAGAGATGACCAAAGATATGGGTTAAGGGAAGGAACATCTAATCCATACACTTTTAAGAATGTTTATCTCGTTATATTATCGGATATTCGTGTGAGATACTTTCATTGAGAATTTCAATAAAAAACCTATAATACTAAGTGTTGTATCATCCCCGTAACATCGTATTCGTGTTTGTATATAACTGGACAAACTAGCACAAAATGATAGACTTTTAGTGTATGGTTTTATATCCATTAAGCATAACTGGATTTAACATTTAAAGATAGGATAGGAGACCAACAACTTTTCAATTGTCCATCTAGGCTGTGCTAGATTTCGTGCCAAAAGTAAAGTCCCTGTCCCGGAATTTAGTAATTAATATGCAAGATCTCGATTGTTGTTACTGTATTTCAATGGACCACAGTTTTAATAAGTTTATTGGCGTCACTGCATACATAAAAATGACCTAAATTTACACCACCAAACATCTCGCAAACCCGTTCCGAATTCCCTGCTATGTACCCTGCTTTATTTTCCTACTAAACCACTAATATCTTGCCACGTGTCAAATTAGATTTAATTTAAAAAAATCTCTTTTCTCCCTTAATGATAAAATTCTCAGGCTAGTTTCCCTTTCTCTCTCTACGTTAACCCAGTAAAAAAAATTCCTTCTCTTTCATTATTATTATTTTTTTTTATTGTTTTCTACCTCCTTAATTACCAATTAAAAAAGGTTAATATTCCTTATGAGAAAAGGAGAAAATTTAAGAAATAGTAAAAAGAAGTTCATAATTTTGACAAAAGTTTGGTGAAATATTTATCCTCAATTCAACTCCGACATCTTCTCCACTACAAAAAAATTCATTTTTCGTGACAATTTATTGTGACAAAAAATAATAGCGTCATAAAAGATTACACTATAGCGACAATCTATAAGTTTGTCACCACAAAATAAACTTTAAGAGACAAATATTTATATATCACGAAAGACTTTATTTTATATGACAAAATTTAATTTTCGTCACAAAATATTCAGACATATGTCGCGTTAAATGGTACAATGTACGATGACCAATTATTTAACCTCTTGTGACGAAATAATTTGCTACTTATGTATCATATATATGACAAATTTTAGGTTTGTCACAAGAAATTACTTCGTTGTGATAAAAAATAATATCGTCATATAAAGTATTGTTATTTTATAAATTATTTGTATGTGACAACCTATAATAGTCACTAGAATTATGGTATCATGACAAATTTTTTATTGTCACAATAGGTCATTTGTGGTGACAAAATTAATTATTATCATGTGAAATATTTTTGTTTTATATAAAATTTTTAATTGTGACAAGTTCATATTGTTACCATAGAAATTATAATGTTATGCTTAATGATTGGTCGTCACAATAATTAGTTTTGTCGTGACCAAATGTAATATTGTCATATAAAAATTTACTATTTTAAAAATCATTTTGTTATGATATATTCATATTGTCATAATAGAAATATGTTATGTGATAATATGTTTATTGTCATAAAAATTTCCTTATTTGTGACAAATTATATGTTGTCATAATAGATTTAATACAAAAATTTTATATTTTAAACTAATAACAAAAAAATATATTAAACTAAGAACACAAAACATATTTAAAATTTTCTATTTTAAACTAATAACACAAAAATATTTAAATAATTAACTTAAATTAGTGTATAAATATATTCTATTGTTATTAAATATATTAAAACACAATATTAATATCGAATAAGTTGTCCAAATTGGTTTGGGAGTCAATTTTCTTCCTTGGAGATCCGAGTTCCATTCCCCACTAGCACAATTAATGAAAAGAATTAATTCTCAAGTTAGCTCGTGCTTGGCTTGATGGGTTTGGTGCTGGCTCGTCCGAGGGGTTGGTGCAGTTCGTGTCGGGGGTGGTTCGGATCTCATAAATGAAATTTTTAATTTTCTTTATTTAATTATTTTGTGACGAAATATGATGTGGTGACAAATATGTTTGTCACACGAAGTGTCCAACTGACATGGTTGTAGTGACAAATACATGACTATGATGACAATAAAGGTAGGATATGTGACAAAAAGTTTGTCATAATAGAGCATGATGTTGTAACAAAAACGTTTGTCATAATAAGTGATCATTTGACCGGACCTTTAGTGACAAAATTGAATTGCAGTGACAATACATATATACTGTTGTGGCAATAAATTTGTCACAAGAATGGAGTTTTTCGTGACAAAAGTACATTTGTCACAAACCTATTGTAAATGAACGTAGAAATTGTCATCTGGGAATTTATACGACGGGTCTGTTGCGACGACGACTGTGACAAAAATAATCGTCACAATAGATCTATTGTGACAAAATTAACATGTATTGCGGCAAATTATTTTGTCACAAAAAAGTGTTTTTTTTTTAATGTCTTCAATTTAACTCCGATATTCTTCTAGGCATGTGGAATCAAATTTTGAATTGCTGGACCTATTCAATTTAGGAAATACATAATAGGGAACATGGCCTCAATAATTAAATATTTTAGTTTTATTTTTAAAGAAAATAAATTCTAGTACTGCCCTTGCTCATGAACATGCATGCAATTTAAAGAGATATTCAGAACCCCTACATTTTGAAGTTTATTTTTATTATATATTTGCTTCACTATTTTTTATTTTAGATATTGGTTCCATTGGTAGAGATATTGTTAATTTCGACAACAAAGATTAATTTTTTAACCAACAAAGGGAAATAACAGATAATCGCCACTAGCTAGTTAATAATCACAATCCATTTTAGAAAAAATTCAGGTGGCACAAGGGAAAAAAAATTTAGGTTGCATAATGTATATTCTAAAAATTATTGAGCCTAATGAAACAATATTTTAGAATATTCACTTCTAACTGCAATGAAGAAACTTTGGAATTTATTAGTACTATAAATTTCAAGTTATTTGCCTCTTAGACACATCACCACGTCCACTATCAGCTATCTCACGTGGACTTTGAGGGATTAAATTATTTAATTGAAAATTATGAAATTCTTGAGACCTACTTATTTGTGTCCGAACACATAAAATACAACGTAAGTTAGTGTGCATTCAAAAATAATAAAACATATAAATAAAATTAAGATAATGATGTAAGAATATCTTTTGATCACGCTAGTGACATATATTTATAATTAGAGTTGTGTTGTAACGCCCCCGTTTTTCAGTTTATATAATGTGGCGTATTTGTTTATAAATTGCGCGATTTAATTATTTAATTATATGATTACTTGTTCATAAGTGTTTTTATTTGATTTAAACTATAAACTATTGTTATTTTAATTTAATTCATTTTATTTCTACTTTGATATTTAGTGTTAAATTCTCGATTAAGGTTTTGTGTTACCTTAACTATTTCGGTAATTCCGTTAATTAATTTCAACATGTTATAAGTTGGCTTTAAATTTATTTAATATGGAATTTAAGTTTTAATAATTAATTTATAACAATATGAATTCGTTCATGCGCTTAAGTGTTCTATTTCTACTTCGTTCTTATATGTAATGATATCAGATTGGCGTGAAAATTTAGTATGTCGTATATATGTGTGTTATGAACATGCCTACGTGCTCGGTTTATGTTTTCGGATTCATTTGACGTGTTTAGGAATTTAATTTTGATTGTGGAACCAAATCGGGGGCTAACGAGCAATTAGCGCACCCTTGGTTCCGTGCGTGATATCTTGAGCTCGGGAATTCGGATTCGAATTCCGTCAACTCCGTTGCCTTCGTATCGACGATTCGGAGACAATGGAACAAGCCTCATACCTTTTTGAAATTATTAAGACCTCCGAAATCCAACCGTAACGAGCAACTCGTGCAAGAAGAGCCCTTATGTTGACTAGTCTCCATGGTGGGACCCCATAACACTCCTTAACCTAACCAAACCTTAACCTTGACTCTTGTACCTTGAGTTAACCCTTTCTCTTCCCATTAAGCTGCAAAAAACCGAACCCAAACCCTCACTCTCCAGCTGCAACTGAAACGAGAAAGAGAAGAGAGAGGAGAAGGAAGAAGAAAACCTTGGCCTTTGTGATTTTGGAGCTCAAATCACCATCTTCCTTCACCAAAACTTCAAGGTATGAATATTTATGTCTTCTTTACTCAATTATGCTTGATTTCATCTATTTAAAACATGATTTGGATCAGATTTGATTAGGGTTTGAAGTATGAGATTGGTATGAACTTTTAGGGATTTTTGCTCTTGTGACCTATATGTTTGTGTGGCTGAATTTCTTGCTTATATGTGATCATATGAACTTGTTTCTTGATCCATTTCTTTCCTAACTGATAGTTTATGATATTAGGAAGATTTCATCTCTTGCTCCTTTTATGAAATTATGAGATATGGAGCTCCAAACTTGATGATCAATTGATTCCCCTGTTTTTGCTACTGCTGTATGAAATTTGGTGTTGATGGTTGATGAAATGGTCTCCATTTCGTGTGAAATTGCTTGGAGTTGATGTACACTCATTGTTATATATGTTAGCATTCATGCTTTGAATATTTGGTTCCATTTGAAGCCTCAAAACCGAAATACATGGCCTGTTTCTATGCATGCACCATGACAGATTTGTTGCTGTTGCCTATGTGAGGTTGTTGGTCATTCTAATGTGCTTTAAATGGTACCATTTTGCATATATATGATGTATATTAGTTGTTTGGTATGTTAGCATGCATTCCCCAAAGTTTCAGATCCAAATTCAAGCCCTAAGTACTTGATCAAGGCATGATAGAATCATTAGGGCTCATATGTCCGATTGTAGCGACCCAGTTTTGTTTCACGGTTTCGATGACCTTAACGTGTGATTTAGCTTTTTCACTCTAAATGAAAAATGTTCATAACATGCCAAATATGTTGTATATGAAGTTTCAGAGCATTTGGAGTTCATTTGGTATGCCTTTGGATTGAGTTTGGTTGGGTTCAGTTTTGCCGGAAAAATTTCAAAGGGGATTAAGTTCTGTACCGTGACACCCCCGTGTCTCATTTACTCATAAGAGGGAGACACGGGCGTGTCACACTCTCTGGGTAGCTCTGTACTGAGCCACGCCCGTGGCTCAGTTGGGCAAGGGTTGGTGACACCCCCGTGTCACTTCCCATGCGCAGTCTTCGTTACTTCCTCTTCGGTTTTTGATTTGTTTCCCCTCCTTAATGACTTTATCTCCCTTTATGTTGAACTATGAACTTGTTGTACTATGTGTTAGGAGTATTTTGGTTTAATTTCATGGCATTTGGATGTGCTATAGGCATGCTTTTACGTAATGCCGTTTGTATGTGTTTATATGTCGATTATGAATCGCATAACTTATTTACCATATCATAGGACTTCTTCTTGTTGTCAAACCTTGGATATATACTATGTTATGTAATATGAAGTATGTGGTAGCTTTATGGAAGAGCTTGAATATGTTCTATGCTCCTATTTGAGTTCTTGAAATAAATTGATTGGACATATGAATTAAAGAATTTGAATGATTTATGATTGAACTAGTGAATGACTTAATATGATCTTTATGCCTTCATATCATGATTGTGCATTGCCGTGCGTCATATATGGTTCATTTAGAGTCTTGAGTCTCACGAACACGTCTTGTGGTCTTTTGTACAGTTTGTCTCCAGGGTGGAGAGCTTTTGATCGTTCAGGCACTTGGTGCTCGATCCTTGTTTCTTCACGGTTAAGGTGAGGGTGTTTTCGTTGTAGCTACGTATTAAACCCTACAACCCTTATGTGAAAAGCTTTGGCCAAAACCTTATGATTATATATATATGGTTTTCAAATGAAGTTATCGAGTAAATCCTTCTGAATTATATGTATGAGCGTATATAAGCTTAAAAATGGTTTTGTAATGAGGCTATGCTCCAAACCGTGTGTCTTCATGCTAGCTATGGATTAGGATGACACGGAGAGGTACGTATATAACATATGCCGAATTACACGGTAAGGTATGATTTCTTATAGTATGTATCATATATATGTATTGACATGTTTTGGCGAGACACATTTATTACTTATTACAGAACGGGCCCCGGGACTTAGTATATGTGGCTAACCGAGGAAGCAAGGGCTGACGGGGATCCCATATACTAGTCCCACTATTTAAACAGCGGTACTGGACCTCGTCAGGAGATTGGCGGGGAAAGGGAGCTGAGTGCCATCTGGGGAGTCATGTAACCCCTTTTGGTCAAAGACAGGGTGGTCGGGCCTTGCAAACCCACCACCAACCCGGAGGAAGAAGGTTGGAATTAATTATAATTGAATGATTGATTGACTGATTGATTATCGATTGATAGGCACTGTGCGGGAAGGCCGGGAATCGGATTGCCCAAACAATATATTTAGGACATGACTTATGATTTGTGTGTATTATGATATATTGCATGATCGCCTAATCAATATATTAATGATATTTGTCGTACACGGTCGGAGTTGGTTGGAGATTGTGCACGCTCACTCGCCGAGCCTTATATTTATGTATGATTTATGAATGTAATGAATTTAATATGATTTAGTCGTAAAATCCGAGCATTGATTAATCATTCTCTTGCCCTTTTAGGGAACTAATTGCAAACAAAACCTTGTTCGGAATTTATGATTTGCATGTGCATGTTTATATATATGTATCGCTCCTGCTCACTCAGTCTTCTAGAGACTGACCCCTCTCCCTCCCCAATCTTTTAGTGTGCAGGCTTGATCTTTGGAGTTCGAGCTAGGCGGAGGTTTTGGAGTTTTAAGTTGATCGAGTTAGGTTAGGAGAGTCTCTGCACTCATTCATGTATTGGATTTATGTTCGATTTGATTCTGCAGTTTTATGAACTGAATAACTATGTAATTATTATTGAATTGCTTTTACTGGGTTTGGTTATGATTTAAAAGAGGCCTGAAGAGCCCAAATTCCGTTTATGGCTTGTATGTTTGTGGTTGGGCTTGGCCATGTATTATATATTGTGGATTGGTATTCGTTGCAGGGTCTAGCTCCGCCTGGCTTAGGAAAGTTTTTATGTTTGTCTCCCGTTCGCTAGGGTTCGATACGAGTGCGGATTAACTATTTCGTTACTCGTGTTGAGCCTTAGTGCGGGGGATGTGGTGCCTCACGTGCGGGGTGCTACATGTGTATGCAATATATATATGTATGCGATATCACCATAAAGAGATTTATTGAGAATAAAAAATTAAAAAAGGGCAATTTTCCATGCCATCAAATTAATTTTAGTGGAAGTAACAGAAGTGATCTGGGAACTAATTTTATATCAAGACATAGGTAAAAGATGAGATGCGGAATCATCAAAATCTTGAACACTGAAAGAATCAAGATCACCTTGCTTATACAACTAATTTATTATATTCTATCCTTTAAAAAAAATAATTTATAAAATTAAACATATATTTCCTAAATTGAATAGCTCGAACAATTCAAAATTTGATTACACATACCATGAGTCGGAGTTGAATTGAAAAAGATGTCGGAGTTGAATTGAGGAGGACAAATATTTCGTCAAACTTTTGTCGAATTTTATGAACTTCTTTTTGCTATTTCTTAAATTTTCTTCTTTTCTAGTAATATTATTTTATTCTTTTTTTTTTAGGGTTTCTTTAAAATTTTATAACTTAAATTTTGAAAACCTATATTAAAAATCAACTTCTCTCTAAACAGATGATACTTAAGGAATATTAACCTTTGTAATTCGTGAGGATGAAAACAAAAACAATTGATGAAAGGGAAGGAACAAAAAAAATTGATAAAATTGATGAAAGGGAAGGAATTCTTTTTACTGGGTTAACGTAGAGAGAGAAAGGGATATTAACGGTGAGAATGTCGAAGTGTTATAGACCAAACAGGAGAGCCTATCCCAAAAAAACTAGTCTGGAAGGAGAGAGAGCCCATTTGACCCATACAATCGATGTGGGACAAGTCTCATATATTGCAATTGGTCCAGGGTCATGACACGAAGTATTAGTGGTTTAGCAGGAAAATAGAGAAGGGTACATAGCAGGGGATCCGGAGCATCACAAACCTATACTTTTCTCCTTAATTTTCTCGTCACATACTTTAAACCAAATTATGAAGCTATATGCCTCAGCAAACCCGTTATGCGAAAAGAACATAATAAACTTTATGTAATGAATTAAATATCATATTAGAAATTTTCTTGTTTTAAAATTCTCATTCACGATTCCTACAATTTAAATTTGATATTCTTTTATTTACCGTCATAAATTAAACTCTAAATTTGTTCTATTATTTTTTCTTTTCTTCTTCAACATGACGACTAATCGACCCATCAGTTTATTTAAGTAAAAGAGCGGTTGAGCTATCTGGATCTAAGCCAACCGTTGTCAAGTTGGCATGACTTGCTCCACTAGAGAGTAGAGACGTGACAATATATAGGAGCAACAGGAATATTGCTACGCTTTTTTGGTGAAGACATAATTAATAGATTGGTAGTATGTGGGGAAAAAATCGAATTGGACTCTTTTAGTGTGCGTTCCACCAATTTCAAAAAACATGTCTATAGGAAGTTGAATAATCATAGGAGTCTTTGTACAGCTGATTGAGTTATACTAGGAGTTTGTTTATTTGATTGGTTCATTCATGTAAATCCACAATGTACTCTGTAATCTATATATACTCTGTGATAATACAAGTCAATCAATTCATTCAGCAATCCAATTCTCTACATGGTATCACGAGCTCTCGATCTCTAAATCTTCTCCTATAACCTTTCTTCCTTTTTTTTCTCTCTCTCCTACCCACCACCGCCACCATGGCTACAGAAGCAACTTCTTCTACTGTACAGCCCTCAACCGGTGTCCCAAATCAGAATGAGACCACTCGCCATCTTATCCTCATTAATTTATCCAACTCCGTCAAACTTCATGTCAACAACTACATGGCTTGGAAACTACACATGCAAGCCCTGCTCCGCGGTCACAATTTGTTTGGATATGTCGATGGATCTACGCCCAAACCACCCCAATTTGTTCAAACCGAGGCCGAGGAAACAGAGAATCCTCGGTTCACCACATGGTTTCAACAGGATCAGCTTATCTTGGCTGTTCTCGCCGGCTCGTTGCATCACACGGTGGCTCCGGTCATACACAGCGCCACCACGTCCCATGAGGCCTGGAGTACTCTCGCCACCACGTTCGCTAACACCTCCAGGGGTCACATCAAACAGCTACGTGATGCCCTCAAACGCTCAACCAAAGGAACAAAATCAATCAATGAGTATATGACATTGATTCGCACAAAAGCCGATGAACTCAATCTACTGGGACATCCCCTTGGCCAAGAGGACATCACTGACATTGTCCTTGACGGCCTCGATGACTCTTATCATTCGATCATTGATGCTGTGTGTGACACCCCGGTTTTCGGCTGTCCAGGTACGCACTTACGAGAGAGCTAATTGTGCAATTTAAATCATTTTAATTTCATATTTAATTGAACTATACTTTATTATTTGAAATTCTTATATGAATTATTTGAATTTATATGAAATATTTGAATTATATGTCAAAATTTCCTAAGTGATTGATGATACGAATTTTTATGAATTTTATGATATGTGAATTTAATTTCCGAGCATGCTAATTCTTGTGAATTGTGTGATTAAGGGCTAAATTGTAAGATTTATTTAGTTTTGGACTTAATTGAAAATTTGAACTTGGACTTATTTGAAACTTTTTAAAAGTTTTGGACCTAATTGAAAATATCCTTTTTAATGAAATTTTTATATATTTTATTTCGTTTAAATATTATTTTAAATTTTATTTATTGTTTCTTTTAAAAATTTGATTTTTATTATTTGAATAATATGGTTATTTGTTGAATATGTGTTGCGTTTGTGCTCGATTTGAGATCGAATTTTTGGGCCGATTTAATATGCATGAATTATATGTGTTATGAATTCATTTATATGCTCGTTTTAATTTTTCGGACTTGTTTGATATGGTAACGAACCATATTTTAATTGTTGGGGATTCGAGGGCCTAACTAGTTTTAGCGCGCCTTGGATTCTGGAGACCGTAACTTGAGCTAGGGAATTCGGATTCGAATTCCGGAAGTAGAGCTGGACTCGTGATGAAATTTGGAAGCTACAGAACTTGGCCTCACATTTTTCCAAGCCCGTTTGATCCCCCGTATTTAGTCCGAAACGAACTGTTCGAGCAGATCTGCCACCTTGGAGTATTTTGGCCATAACTAATTCATTTCTTAACCAAATTACTTGATTCTTGAGCCTAATTAACCCTAGTTAAACCCTTTATCCATCCCTTATCCCCTCATTTCGAACTCATGTCTGGAGAGAGAGAAAGAAGCAGCTAACCGAGAGGAAAAGAAGGGGGAAGAAATCTGCACAGTTTTCTTTGGCTTTCCAAGATCAATACTCCATCATTTCGCCTCAAATTCGAAAGGTAAGCCCGGATTCTTGTTCTTGATCTTCTCCTCTTTATTTTAAGTGTCTATTTGCTGAATTTGATGATGATTTGGGCATGGTTTGGGGCTGCTACGTGAATAGTAAGGGTTTTGTAAATTTGGATGAATTCTTGTGAAATCTTGATGCATATCTTGATATGAAGCTATATATATGATCTATATGACTTAGATGATTCAATTCTAAGCATAAAACACATGGAAATTCTCTGTCTCTTGATCCGCCATTGATGAGCTTGAGTTTTGATGGTTTGTGCCTGATTTTCTTCCATTGTTGCTGCGTGATCTTTGCTGTTGCGGTTGTGTTCTTTTGATGTCAGTTTTCCTTTGTTTCATTGTTGTTTTGCTGCTGTGTCGCTGCCGTTTCTGTTCCGTCGCTGCTGCTGCTGCGTTGCCCTTTTTTTTTTTTGCTGTGCGAAAGGGAAGAAAACAGGGCTGTGCCGCTGCTGCTGTGTGATCTCCCCGGGCGGGGAGATCTTCCTTTGGTTGAGTCCCCGGCCGGGGACTTTGCCCTGATGCTTCTGTATCTTTTTCCCCGGCCGGGTAATGTTGTGTGTTGATTCTCCCCGGGCGGGGAGTCTCTTGCTGCTGGGCTGCTGCGTTGCTTTGGTTCAACTGTGTGTGTGTGTGTTTGTATACATATAGTTATATACTATATTATAATGTGTGTATAAATACGTAATATATATATATATGCAATATATATATATATATATATATATATATATATATATTGCATGTAGATATTAGATATATGAAATGCATGCATTTGTTGATTTGTGTGTGTGTGTGTGCGTTGTGCATGAGATTATATATATATATATAGTATATGTATGTGTTGTTATTAATTGCCATGCATGTACGTAGTGTATATATATACATATATGCATGTGTATACGTGAGTGCATGTGTGTGTGTTAAATTAGATTAATGCATGCATGTGTATAGTACGTAGATATTAGGCATATATATATGAGTGTAATGTTTGTATTAAATTATAATTTATGTGTGTATGTATGAATATGTATGAAATATAATATATAATATATTATGTATTTAAGTATTAAATTAATTATGCGTATTTTAATTGTGTAAGTTTGAATATTTCTTTGAAAATTATGATCTTAAGTGACATGTATGATATGAATTTGATGAATATATACGTGTAGGAATTATGGATGCTCGTGGTATGACATTAAATGACTTAATATGAATTTATTTGACGTTAAATGAATTTTGTTTCTTGGATTATTTATGTGATATTTCGATAATTGCTTCGATACGTCTGAATATGAAATTATATGAAGTACATTGCATCATATGCATTCATATGCATTTGCCGAGCGTTTCCTTGGTTCATTTTGAGTCTAAGTGTTGTTCCCTTGTTTAGATTGTTCGAGTGGAGTAGCTCGTTGGCGTGGAGCCGCTCCGTAGGTGTGCTTTGAACCTGTTCGTTCGGTTTGTTCATCGAGGTGAGGTTTCTTTCTTTTAGATATTATGACCTTCAACTCTAAATGTGTTTTAAGCCCGCATGTGACCTACGTATGTATATATATATATTAGATACGTGTTTGTTATGTATTTTTCGGGAATTGACCCGTTTGTTATGAACCCCTTCGAAAACGCTTTGTATATATATACGTAGATATGTTTTCGGTTATTTGTTTTGAAAACGGGTTGGTGTGTGTAATTTGAATTTGGATACATAGCGAGGTTTGACTTTGAAAGATAAGTCTTTAGTATGAATCCCTGTGTTTGAGTTTGAATCTGGGCCCCGGAGATGTGGGTAAGGGGGACCCGGGATGACCATGGGGTCGCCGGTTATGACCCCTGTGCACATTCTCTTGTTGGATAGGATCAACCCGGAACCCTCTAGGAGGTTTGGTGGAGGATGGAATCCTCGGGCGTGAGCGTCATGAAACTCACGACCCATACATAAAGTTCGGATAGTTAGGGTGTGCACAACCCTTCTATCACCCGGTGTTGGGGAAGGTACGTTTGATTTGGTTTTCGTTTGAATTTGAATATAAGTTTGAATCTATATGAATGAGGTTGGTTTGAAAACTCGTACTCGCCGAGTTAGTTTGAATTTGATTATGAATTCGATTCGTGAAACGGGAGTGGACTTCTAATTATTAAAATTTGGTAGATTTTGGCTTTTGGCCTAACTTTTCTTCTATATATAGTATCACGGGATCAAAATGCTTTGGATTGCAAAAACCACGCCCCGGTTCATAAATAATATGACTTTGAATGTGCTTTGCCCTTACGTATATGTACGTGTACGTGGGTTAGCCCCTCACCAGTTTTTAGGACTGACCCTCGATGTTGTTTCCCCTTTTTCCCTTTGTTTTTGAGTTGCAGGTGCAGGGTTCGGTTTGAGCTAGGCGGCGGTTTCTTTTGGGTCATTTGAGTCGAGTTACTCGAGTCTTGCATACCGCATCTTTATATATTGCTTTGGTATTTTGGAAATATGTATAAGATTATGTTATGATTCGAATTTGGAATTTGTAAGCTTTTATTTGGCCCTGGAGTGGCATCGCATGTAAATCTTTTATTCTCTTGAGCATGTATGAGTTAGTATTTGTTGATCCTGTTGCTTCCGCTTACGTTTTATATTGTTGCGTACTCTGTTTTAGGGTCTAGACCGCCTAGCTTAGGTGAGAGTTTTTGCTTGTCTTCCGTTCGCTATAGTTTGGTGCGTGTGCGGAGATTCCATTTCGTTACACGTGTTGGGCTATGGTGCGGGGGATGTGGTGCCCTTCGCTCCGGGGCGCTACACTGTGAATGCTCGTGAAAGTCCGATCTCCTTTGCAGAACTCCATGAGAAACTCCTCAACAAGGAACTCACTATTCAACAGTCTGCTTCCGCCGTCGCCTCGTCCCTACCAATCTCCGCTAACCCAGCCGGTGTTCAACCCAAACACAAACAGTGGCGTCCCTCGCCCCCTTTCACCACCCCGCCACCAAACCCCACTAACCGATAGCCTCGCCCCTACCTTGGTACCTGCCAGTTATGCGGTATTCAAGGCCACTCAGCACGCCGATGCACCCAATTCCGCATTCTTCAAACTCAAACCCCTCCCTCGCAGTCATACAATCACCACCCTCGCCCGCCTCCATCTCGTCGTCCCGCACCAAGCCCCCAAACTCCATGGCAACCCCGTGCTCATTATACCGCTGCACCACCCACATCATCCCCACCATCTTGGCTCCTTGACAGTGGCGCTTCCCACCACATCACCTCTGATCTTGACTCACTCTCTCTTCGTACTCCGTACGCTGCTCAAGACAACGTCATGATTGGCGATGGCACCACTCTCTCCATAACACACTCGGGTTCTATCTCTTTACCCTCTACTCACTCTTCCTTAACTCTCAATAATGTACTTTGTGTCCCTTCTATGCACAAAAACTTAATTTCAGTATCTAAATTGTGCGAATCTAATCAAGTTTCTGTTGAATTCACACCTTTTGGTTTTCAGGTGAAGGATTTGGCGACGGGGGGTTCCATCATGACGGGGCAAGCCAATAATGGAGTATATGAATGGCCGACGAACCACTCCTCTCCTCCTCCTTCTCCCATCATCCTCACTTCTTGTGTCAAGACCTCCGATGACGAATGGCACAACCGACTGGGACATCCATCAGCTACCATTCATCGTCACATAGTCTCTCAAAATAATCTACCAGTGTCATCTTCCTCTTCCAAATTTCATTGCAACTCTTGTCTCTGTAATAAAAGCCATCGGCTCCCATTTGGTTACTCATCAATAAAATCATTTGTTCCTCTAGATGTTCTATTTAGTGATGTATGGACATCCCCTATTCCCTCACAAGAAAATCACAAATATTATGTAATTTTTGTAGATCACTTCACGAAATACACATGGTTTTTTCCACTGATCCGCAAGTCCCAAGTTGCTGATGTTTTTAAACGGTTCAAAGGTCTAGTTGAATTGAAATTTAACACCAAAATGAAGTCTCTATATTCTGACAATGGGGGAGAATTCACCACTCTAACACCCTACCTTGCTGATCATGGCATATCCCATCTTACAACTCCGCCTCACACTCCTGAACACAACGGTTACGCTGAACGGCGTCACCGCCACATAGTCGAAACTGGTCTTACTCTTCTTCATCATGCCACCATCCCTCTCTCATACTGGCACTACGCCTTCGCTACCGCTGTGTACCTAATAAACCGACTCCCCACTCCCGGTCTCTCCATGTCATCACCATATCTCAAACTTTTTCACACACCACCAAACTATGAAAAGTTGCGCACATTTGGATGCCTGTGCTATCCGTGGCTCCGCCCATACTCCGGTCACAAACTCAACCCTCGCTCAACCCCGTGTGTCTTTCTCGGTTACTCGCTTACACAAAGCGCGTACCTCTGCCTCGATTTCTCCTCTAACCGCCTCTATGTGTCCCGTAACGTTCGATTAATCGAACACATCTTTCCGTTTGCTACCTCGCTGAAACCCACTCCGACAGAAACGCCACCTTCCCCAGCCACCCAACAGCCCCTCCCTCCCGTCACCTACATCCCCTCCGCCTCTCCGATACCGCCCGTCATGCCTGCGCCCCCTCCGCCGCCATCTCCCTCGCCGTCAGCAACAGTCTCCTCCGAATCACCGCCACCCACCAACTACTCAGCTCCTCAATCACCAACCCAACAACACGATCCTAAAACAACATCCAAAAACCAACCCGCAAGCTTAACCTCTCCACTCAAATGGTCCCCGCCTCTGAAATAGAACCCCGAACCGTGACCCAAGCCCTCCGGGATGAGCGTTGGCGGAAAGCAATGGCTGCCGAATATGATGCACTTGTGAAAAATGGAACATGGGAACTTGTTCACCCCTCCGTTGCTTCTAATTTAGTTGGTTGTAAATGGATATTTCGTATCAAACGTAATGTTGATGGTTCTATTGACAGGTTCAAAGCACGGCTGGTCGCCAAAGGATTCCATCAAAGGCCGGGTGTTGACTTTCACGACACCTTTAGCCCTGTGATCAAGCCAACAACAATCCGGGTGGTCCTTACAATTGCCGTCAGCCAAGGTTGGGTACTACGTCAGCTTGACGTTAATAATGCATTTCTGCAGGGCCGGCTATCAGAGGCAGTTTATATGATCCAACCTCCCGGATTTGTCGATAAAGATCGCCCCCAGTTTGTCTGTAAGCTCCACAAGGCCCTGTATGGCCTCAAGCAGGCACCCCGAGCATGGTATCATGAATTACGCAATTTCCTCGTACTGCAAGGCTTCATGAATTCCTTAGCTGACCCCTCACTTTTCATTCTCAATTCTCATGATACTGTGCTTTACGTATTGGTCTATGTCGATGATATCTTAATCACAGGCCCAGACAAATCAGTGGTATTGAAATTCATTGATGTCCTGGCTGCTCGGTTTTCACTAAAAGACTTGGGTCCTCTCAACTACTTTCTGGGAATTGAGTGCACCAACACTCCCGGCGGTCTCATGCTGTCACAAAGGAAATACATTCATGATTTGTTGCATCGTATGGAGATGGCGGGCTCCAATCCAACCAGCACCCCACTTTCCCCAGACAATGAATTGCGCTTTGATTCAGGAACCTCTCTCACCAATCCAAGCGAATATCGCTCAATTGTTGGCGGCTTGCAGTATCTTACATTGACCAGACCGGATATTGCCTTTACGGTCAACAAATTGTCTCAATTTATGCATCGACCAACTTCAGTGCACCTCCAAGCTGTCAAGCGGTTGTTCCGTTATTTGCGTGGCACCTCAGACTTCGGAATTCTCATTCGCCGCGACAACCCAATTGATCTTCTAGCCTTTTCCGACGCTGATTGGGCAGGCAACAAAGATGACTACTCCTCAACTAGTGGTCATATTGTTTACATTGGGGTAAACCCGGTATGCTGGAGCTCTAAGAAGCAACGCACCATTGCACGGTCATCTATGGAGGCAGAGTATCATGCGGTTGCCTCGACATCCGCTGAGATTCGGTGGCTATGCTCCTTATTGTCTGAGTTGGGGATTCCCCTGCCGCGAGCACCAACCATTTATTGTGACAACATTGGTGCTACACACCTATGCTCCAACCCCGTATTTCACTCCCGCATGAAACATATAGCCCTGGATTTTCACTTTGTACGGGACCAGGTTCAACGTGGAGCTCTTCATGTTCGCCATGTCTCTTCCGCTGATCAACTAGCAGACGCATTTACGAAAGCTCTTCCCCGTCGTCAATTCTTGACCTGTCGAGACAAGATTGGAGTCTCTCATAGAACCTCCATCTTGCGGGGGCATATAGGAAGTTGAATAATCATAGGAGTCTTTGTACAGCTAATTGCGTTATACTAGGAGTTTGTTTATTTGATTGGTTCATTCATGTAAATCCACAATGTACTCTGTAATCTATATATACTCCATGATAATACAAGTCAATCAATTCATTCAGCAATCCCATTCTCTACAATGTCAACTGATACGATCCCAAAATGAGTTTGTACAGTCACATCAACATAATATCGAACTAAATCTTTTGTCACTACTAAAGGGATGTCTCAGGATTGATTTATCAAATTACTCCCTCGAGCTATTGCCATCTACGACTATTTTGTCGATGGATTCCTAATTCACTTCTCTTTGATGACGGGAATAAATTGTCCCTTGCTTCCTAGAGAAAATGTCATATATTGAAGCTTCATTATACGATTTTTTGAAGCAGTCGTTAAAGTGACGAGTCTGGAATCAAGCTTCTGATTCATACTCTATACCACGCACTAAGAAACAAATAGTATCTCATAGGATAATCATCGACAAATCTTAAGATTTAATCGATATTCAAAACATTATACGCAACTACAATCGTATCGAAGAACAAAAAGATTTCTCAATTTCATATCACTAGAAAGTTAGATAAAAAGCCCCACTAAGGCATAAACCGCAGAACCAAGTTGGATCAAACCCCAGAGAATGAATATCGAAAGAAAATATACAAAAGACTCGTCAGAACTAAATATAAATGAACACCAACCTACTCTTAAATTTTAAGCTACATATTTTTTTTTTTATCTTTTAAGTTTATCATCTTATTTTCTTCCAAACATTTCAAGAAATTACATTTATTAAAATTAAAACTTTCCATTATATAAGCTATAACTTATAATTTTTGCAGTTTATAAACGATTTAAAATAAGTTTATAAATAAGAAAAGAGAAGAATATTCCATTCCCCACATTAAGTAATTTATTATAATCCTTTTTTTTTTAATTTTATAGTGGATGAAATCATTGTTGTTGCTATCTTTTTGATGAGATGACGTGTCAGATGACAAGTGGAAAGGACCACCGTAGAAAGAGTGGACGCCGCCGCATATTTTAGTTGCTCGTGTGCCCCCTCCGCCATTCTTTTCTTCCTCTTTTTACTCTCAGCTCACTCACTGCTATTGCCTATTGCCTATTGCCTATTGCTACACCACCCTATGCAATCTGCCAATCTCCATTTGATACACAAATCTCATCCATAATCTGCTATCAAGAACACACGCGCACCATTGGTGTGTAATACCTAGGCTAAGACTGGGAATTGTTGCTCTGTTCTTCAGAGTTGCTTCAGGTATGAAGTTTTGTTGGTTACTGTTTCTTCAGGATTCAATTTCTGTGGAAGTCCAGTGAGTAAATTCTTGATTTATCTGGCATATGTTTTGATTTTGCTTATTGATTTTAGTACGTGGGTTTTCTACAATTGGTGGGTTTGTTTCCTTGATCAATTTGGATTTTGGGTTCGGATGCATTTCATGAGCTGAGCGTTTGTGAAAGCGTGCACGTTTCTCCGTGGGATTTTTGTGGATTATTTTGAAATTTTGAAGTGGACATTGGGAGCAGAAAAGGGTTAAGCCCATCGCTGTCCGAGCGTGTGAAGGTTCTTTTGCATGATTTTCACCAACTCTCGTTTTTAAAAAGCTTAGAAAAATTTAAACTTGAAAAAAAGATAGAATTTGAATCATTACGGTTCGTTGAATTTGCATACCCGCAGGCTTTAAAACTTTGATGTCTAAATTTGGGGTTCATTAAATAATTCTGTTTTGATTTTGTAGCTCTTAGGCATGGCAGTGATGTCCCAGCCTGGTTCATCAAATTGCATACGGTCCAAGACTGGGCAGTGTAAGGCTATACATAATGGATTTAATAGCTTTGCCAGAATAACAGAGGCAGCAAAAGCTAAGGAAATCTGCTTTGGTCGACGTCCTCATTCATGGAGTTCTTTGAAGGCAAATAGAAGCTGTAGTTTAGATGGCACTGAAATGAGACAGAGGCGAGGTCATGGGTTAACTGTTGCTGCAAGTCCTCCTATGGAAGATGCTGTTATTGCAACGGAGCCACTTACAAAAGAAGATCTTGTAGCTTATATAGCTTCAGGATGCAAACCTCAGGAAAAATGGAGGTTGTTACTTTCTCTTTGAAGGCAATCCTAATTTTGGACATAATTGTTGATTGTGCATGTGTTAGATGGTTCATGTTTGACATCTAATACAATGATATATGACTGTCTTGCGCAGGATAGGGACTGAACATGAGAAGTTCGGGTTTGAAATTAAAACTTTAAAACCCATAAGATATGAACAGATAGCAGAGCTTCTTAATGGTATATCAGAGAGATTTGATTGGGATAAAATAATGGAAGGTGAAAACATTATTGGACTTCAACAGGTACCTCCGTTTTTGTGATTATTTCTTTAATAATGTGTGGTTAAATACCCATAATTCTGTTTGTGTTATGCAGCATAATTTTTATACGCAGGACATAGACATTTACTGCATAGTAAATATACTGATCATTTGATTCGTCTGAAAAACTTTTTACTAGTCTCAGTTGGAGATTTAGTCAATATCAATATCATCCTCCACGTTTGCAATTGCATGCTGTCGTAATGCTCACGGAGTTGCAATCCTCCTTGTTTCGTCCTAAAAATTTTTAAAAATTGTTATTAATTGGCAGGGAAAACAAAGTATATCGCTGGAGCCTGGTGGCCAATTTGAACTTAGCGGTGCACCTCTTCAAACTCTGCATCAGACTTGTGCTGAAGTCAATTCTCATCTTTATCAGGTCAGTAAACTTATTTTTAACTGTGATATATAGCATAAACAATCCAGTGTTCTGGGTTTCTCTTTCCTTATAAGAAAAGTTCCTGTCTCAGTCCAAAATTTCTTGTTTAGCTCTAGAAAACATGAAACTATGCATGTGTTCTTCTCAAGTATGCGAGATGTATTGAAGTTGTGCATCTTTTATGATGTTATGTTAAGATTTGAAAGTGTAAAAGAAGGAGACAAAGGATTATGTTGTTTGGACAACTTGGCTTACATCCAAGGGACGAAGCCCATGTTGGCTGAGATATTATCATTCACTGTCTCTTGATGTGAGATTACAATCATCATAGGTGAAATGTGGATAAATGGTAATGGAGAAAACATTTCCAGCTTTGATCGGAAGAATCACAATAATAATTAAATATATATGGGAGTGATAAATATACCAAAAATTTAATTCTCTCTCTCTCTGTTATACCTGTACCTAACTCACTTTAACCTGCATACTCAGACTCCAACAATTAGCTTGAAAGTTGTTTTGGTTCTATTCAGGTTAAGGCTCTTGCAGAGGAGATGGGGATTGGATTTTTGGGAATTGGCTTTCAACCCAAATGGAGACGTGAAGACATACCAGTAATGCCCAAGGTAATGCCTATATTAGTTTGGTGGACTAAGAAATCAAATTTAATGGTGGTAGCAATTCTTCTTGTGTTCAATGGAAGATTGTGTCTGTATATTTTAATCGACTGCCAACCAGCTGGAATCCAACAACTTTATGTGCAATAATATGGGTTCTATGTAATCTATATTACAAGTGGTGAATCATGATTTAGTGAGTGATAAAATGCATCATTTTTTGGATCAAATATCCAAGACTGATCAAGTATAGTCGATGGATTTAAATTAGAGAGGCACAACTTTAGAAAAATCCCTACTTGTCTAAGTAGAATAATATACATGGGTAGGTGTAACTCAAACCCACACTTGTTAATTTAGACTGCATGTAGAGTTGAGCTTTGGCCATGGAAACAAAACTCATATATTGAATAAATCAATAATTCTGCTCGTCATTTACAGCTGCAAAACAACAGGGCCTGAGATAATTAAGAACACTTTCATTCATTTTTTATTTAAAATCTGAACATTGTATGCATTCATGCAATATATGTTTCCTTCAGTTACTACAAGTAGTCTTTTTTTTTTTTTCAATATTCTGTTCATTCCCACAAAGTGTAACGACTTTATAAATTCTTGCTGGTTACTTTGTAAACTGACATGCTAATTTGACTCAGGGAAGATATCAGATTATGAAGAACTACATGCCCAAAGTTGGGTCTCTTGGACTTGATATGATGTTTCGAACATGTACCGTTCAGGTTGGAAAAACCTTTGAACTTTTTGTTTTGGCTTTTAAGCTGAGCCCTCCTAGTTTAGTCTTTTCATGCGTGCCAAGGTTGTATTGTACAGGTGAATCTGGATTTTGATTCTGAAGCTGATATGATAAGGAAGTTCCGGGCTGGTCTTGCCTTACAGCCTGTAAGTTGGTGATATATTCTGCTGGAATTTTATTTGATATTGTGGAATCTAAAGTGTCTTTTATACAGATAGCTACTGCACTCTTTGCAAATTCGCCTTTCACAGAAGGGAAACCAAATGGTTATCTCAGCATGAGAAGGTAGTTATGTCTTCCTTCGTTCGACTCTTTTTTATGTTACAAATTTTCCTTTCCTTGAACATTGGTTGGCCATTATGTTTTATTGGTTGAGGCTGGAGTTCATGTTGCATAATAATTCGTTTTACTCCACAGTCACATCTGGACGGATACTGACAATGATCGATCTGGAATGCTTCCATTTGTATTTGATGACTCTTTTGGGTAAGTTCCATTGTGCAACGGACTCTCTAATTGGACTGATGGAGAATATAGTATTGTTGTACAAGATAATTTTCTTGTTGGGAAAAATTGCAATAATGGTGAGCTAAAATTCCCTTAATTTTTCTTATCTCAGGAGTAATTTAAATCTAGACTATCTCTTCTTATATGCTGTACATGTATGGCCTTCTAAAGGTTTAAATCAATAATAACATTATGAATAGTGATAACAGTAACAATTACAGTATAATTAGAGAAATTATGGGAGAGTTTTAGTTAGAATATCCTGTCACACCAGTAAGTTCTTCTCTGCAATAACACAGTGAACCCTAGGAGTATGGACTTCTGAATACTTCAAAAGTATTTTTCTAGAGAATTTATTAGTTCCACCTAAAGAAAATATCTAACCTCTGTTGTAGAAAATCTGTCTATACAAGTTCTCTAATTCTTGTTGGGGGGTGCGGGGTGTTAAAGAAAGTGGGAAATGCAAGATATTTCCCCTGCTCATGGTGTGCAAAATGAGCTTATATTTCTAAGTATGACCTCAGGTGGCCTGGTGGGCAATTTTCTCTTCTTTAGAATCAAACAGAAAGGGCTTTCTTTGACTTCCATTGGCATGAGCCATGACGTAGTATGAAACAAACAATCTATATTTGATTAGATTATTCAATATATTTTATTTTATGTTATTCGTGGAAAATGTTTTAAGTTTTGGTTTCTTTGGTTCTCTTCCATGAAACAAAGTCTATTCATCTTGTTCAATTATTTGGCATATGTGGGAGGAAAGTTTCCTTCATTTAAATATGCTTCGCCTTCCAAATGTGGCCGGAAACTGATTGCAGTTTCGGTGTTACTGTAATTGCACACATTGTATAGAATCTAATTGGTCTGAATCCATACAAGAATATGCAGCTAGGTGATTTCAAATAATATGCTTCATTACATGTTCTCATAAGATAATTATTAACCAGTACATGGACTCCCTTTGGTCTGCCATGAATGAGTCATCATATGAAGAGAAAGAAACTAAGAAAGCAAAGGTATTTAAACTTTCCCGTGCAGGTTAATTGTTATGAATTATAATGAAATAAAATAATTTGATTTATTTGGAGATCAAATTTCTGCTTCAGAATTCTAGCATTAATTTCTATTAGATTTGTTTCTTTGAAAAGCCTCAGTTTAGTTGGTTCAAAGAATTACTCTACCGCCTTTTTATTTAAACCCGTTGTTTTCTTGGCACAGGTTCGAACAGTATGTAGATTATGCTCTTGATGTTCCAATGTACTTTGTTTATCGGAACAAAAAGTACATCAATTGTGCTGGGATGTCCTTCCGGGTTTTTTTTCTAACTTATTTCTTTTTTCTTTTCTGTTTTTAAGTAATAAATTACCCCATTATGTAGTTCTGCTGTTATGTCGTGTGACTATATGTCGTCCTACTTGAAATCTGTTGCAGGATTTTATGGCTGGAAAACTACCTTCCCTTCCTGGTGACTATCCAACTCTAAATGACTGGGAGAATCATTTGACTACAATATTTCCAGAGGTTCTTTATTTTTTTTATCCGTTTGCTGAAAATGAATACCAGTCTTCTTGATTTTATTTATTTATTTTAAATAATTCCGGTATTGTAATTTCTCAGGTTAGGCTTAAAAGGTACTTGGAGATGAGAGGGGCTGATGGAGGACCGTGGAGGCGGTTATGTGCATTACCCGCTTTCTGGGTATTTTTCTTAAATTGCATGGCATTTTCTTTGTCTTTTCATTTTTACTTTCCATTGCCGTCTTTCACGATATTTTTATTGAAATGTAGAGGTCTAATACCATTTTCAGGTTGGTCTCTTGTATGATGAGGTCTCTCTACAAAATGTTTTGGATATGACATATGATTGGACACCAGAAGAAAGACTGATGCTTAGGAATAAGGTAATGTTCAACAGGCTGACTGTTGTCTTAGTTAATCTCTATGAAATTAATATTCAAGAATCTATGAAATTGTGTCGATGTGTTTGCTTGGACACTGTTGTTTCATTAACATGCATTTTTGCATTTTCAAATCATGAACATTCCCTTTTAATCCAAAGCTATTCTAATAGGTGCCAAAGAGCGGTCTAAAGACTCCGTTCCGTGATGGACTGCTGAAGCATGTTGCTCAAGAAGTCGTGAAGTTCGCAAAGGTGATTTAATATTAATTTCATTCTTTTTGCCCCAGCTTTACCTACAATTAATATTTAGTAGCTTTAAGTGTCGGTTATTAGTGACAAATGTTGCTATCATATTTTCTGCTTATGTATGTCATGCTTCTTTCCAACAGGATGGCTTGGAAAGAAGAGGCTACAAGGAAACCGGATTTCTAAATGAGTTGACAGAATTGGTTGATACAGGTAAATAATTAAATTTATTCTCTTTTTAAATTGGATGTTTTAGTGCCAATTTAATTGTTGTTACTTTTAAATTCTTTTCATGGCAGGTGTAACTCCAGCTGAAAAGCTCCTTGAGTTGTACCATGGGAAGTGGGGAAAGAACGCGGATCCCGTTTTTCACGAGCTTCTCTACTGAGAGATTACTCAACAATCTTTACTTTGGTGTTCCTTCAATGCCCTTCAAGGTGATTTGTGACTCTATGCTCACTTCTAGTTCAGCTTTCCTCTGTTTATCAGACCTTAAAATGTCAGTTAGAACCTTTTATAAAAAGCTATCACTCATCATGTGATAGTGAAAAATGTTACACACGTGCTCGAAATGGTGGAAAAGTCTAATATTTATACGAACACGGTGTTTGGCCTCACATGAATCAAACGGTCTAGATTTCGTATTTTGATTTTTTTTTCTATGAGTTAATAAACGATGCAGCGAAATCTAGACCATCGGATCATGAGTGAGGTTCAAACCCGGTTCATGTAATAATCTCCCCAATTCGTGCGCATTTTGCTTGTTATTGGCTGCTATATCAAGTGGCTTGTTGTCTTTAGTGTATGATTATAAATGGGTTGTCATATGTTTCCTCTATATATTATGCAAGAACAGAAGTGTTGCACTGGAGAATGCATATATATATATATATAAACAGAATGCAAGTTGTGTGATTCTTTTTCCTCTCAAACAAACATAGGATCCAAACAACCAAATCCTGGTCCATGTGCTCCCATTCTTCTCCTCATAGGCACATACCCTACCATGTTATACATTATTGGCACTTAATGTCCACTTCTGTCACCATAATACATTCAAGAAAAACTTGGGTTTTTTTTTTTTGGATTAATCTGTATTTTTTTTGTGTAAAATTAGTCCACGTTAATGTGAATCTTGATAATTTTTGTCCCATAGTCAAGGTGAGTGACCAAAGGGGAAGTATCAATTTCATAGTTATGGTTGCTCCTTTACTTTATTGGTTTATTATCCAATTGGATTAGTTCTGGAATAGTAAAAAATGAGTTACATTATCAATTGACATTGTTTACTTCACTATATTACAACTCATTAAATAGTGTAACGACTATTATTTTCTAGTGGGGTGAACACAAGTACACAACTGTGTGTTATAAATACTAACGCTCAATTTTCTAGTCAAGTAAAGTAATTCTAAAGTATAAGGTGGACTTAAGGCGTGATCTCCCTAGGTTTGAAAATTACAGATTTCCCCCTAATGGATTGCGAATGCTCCTTTCATTTGGCTACATATTAGCAATTGAAGTGTTTTCCGTTAACCTGTGAAGTATTTAATCAATCGCTTCATTACCGGTGAGTTACACATTGTCCCGTGGGAGAGTGGCTCCCTTCTAATTTTGATAATGTCAATTGTGTAATACGAGTTAGTTTGAAAAGTTTCTTCGACGCCGCGCAAGTAGTCGACAAGGATCAGCTTCTGGAGTTTTAATTGGTGTCGGTGATTTCATAAGTTTTAATATTACATATCAAAATTTTAACAAAAAGAAATTTTAAAACCCTAATAGGTCCTTACCAAGAGAGGTGTTTGTGCCAGCAAACCATATAAAATTGAAGTGTAATATTTGAAACCAAATGGAAGGTACATCTTTAAATGTGAAGTATAAAGGGTCTGAATGACAAATTTGTTTTGTTTCTACAACAATATTAGCCCCTTCTTAATCTTAGACAAAGCTGAATTTCGAGCAGCAACATTTCCTGTTGTATCTTCTTTTAAGAGGATCATTGCTGCTTCTCCAATTACTCTCAATGAAACTCGAACCAATGATCTATCTGTTTATAGATGCAAATGTTTATTATTAAACTATCTATTCGTGTGACCTACATTATCTCTTGTAGTTGATCAAAGAACTCCGGAACAGTTTAATTTCGAGATAAAAAAGACGAGGGAAATGACAAAAAGAATGCAAACGACATTGGATTCTGTATGATGGATGATACGATATTTTGGAGCTGGAAATGAGAGGATTTGGATTGTGAACTTAAAATATGATGAGAAAAGACACATGAAGCGACAGAACGACACTCTCGTGGCTTCAATAATTGAAACTTGCTACCAATCTAACCCTTCACTTTCACCATCTAAGATGCAATATTACTCGATAGCCGAGTGCTATGTCTGGACGCATTCTTTATTACTAAGAAACACTAATTATTACATAGGCGAAAATTCAACAAAATGATCATCACTTTAACACTCCAAAACATTAGACAGAAATCAAGAATACCCCTCGAGTTTAAATAAGGGTTATGAAAAATAACTCGAGAAATTATAAATAACACCCCGCTCAGGATGTCTCTAATAATTCTTCAACTACGAGGGTTCTGTTCTGTTCTGTAATTTGGTTTATTCCTCGCGATCAAATAACAGAATCGCAAAATTGCGTTGTGCATATATTGGTAATGTCAAATCCAAAAAAATATAATGAAAATGGTGCAAGCTCACATGAATAATTTTGGAACGTATATGCAAGCTCACATGAATAGCAAGCAAATTAGTTGCCTTGTCTGCTTTCCGAATCCAGCTCATACTTTCCCTGTTGAGCTTTGACATAATGGCCGAAAAATCAATAAAAATATCCCTACATGAAATTATTAATTGTAAACATCAATTATTCCTATCCCTTTGCTACATGATAAAATATCAAAGTCCCAATCACTTGACACCATCTGAAACTGCACTAGAAAAACCTTCATTCCTATTTCGATTGAGCTAAGAAAAATAACCTTAGGTCCATTGAATTGAAGAAGAAAAAATGAGAGAGATCCTTCATGTTCAAGCAGGCCAATGTGGCAACCAAATTGGTGGCAAGTTTTGGGAGGTGGTTTGTGACGAACATGGCATTGATCCGATGGGGAAATACGCCGGCGACTCGAGGCTCCAGCTCGAGAGGGTCAATGTTTACTACAATGAGGCTAGTGGAGGGAGGTATGTCCCTCGGGCTGTGTTGATGGACCTCGAGCCGGGAACAATGGATAGCCTGAGAACGGGCCCGTATGGAAAAATTTTCAGGCCTGATAACTTTGTTTTCGGGCAGAATGGAGCTGGAAACAATTGGGCCAAGGGGCATTACACCGAAGGAGCTGAGCTGATTGATGCTGTTCTTGATGTTGTTCGTAAAGAAGCAGAGAACTGTGACTGTTTGCAAGGTAAAATCTTTTGTAGTTTCAAGGAAATGTAATCAAATGGGTGAAGTTCATGATCTGTTGTTGTGATGATAGGATTTCAAGTATGTCATTCGCTTGGAGGAGGAACGGGATCGGGTATGGGAACCTTACTGATCTCGAAGATCAGAGAGGAGTATCCGGACCGTATGATGCTGACATTTTCGGTCTTCCCTTCACCAAAGGTCTCTGATACAGTTGTTGAACCCTATAATGCAACTCTCTCAGTTCACCAACTAGTTGAGAATGCAGATGAGTGTATGGTTCTTGACAATGAAGCCCTATACGACATCTGCTTTCGCACACTCAAGCTCACTAATCCAAGCTGTAAGTGGTCAAAACTCTTTCTTGAATCACATCATTAACTTGGTTTCTATTCTCAAGATGTATTTTAACAAGAAATTCGTATGCATTTATACAAATAGCAAGACCTTGAGTTTCTTTGAGGCATTAAAACAAACGGTTGCAGAGCAAATCGAACTGACCTTAATCTACAATTGCAGTCGGTGATCTGAACCATCTGATATCAACAACAATGAGCGGCGTAACATGCTGCCTCCGTTTCCCGGGCCAACTCAACTCCGACCTCCGCAAGCTCGCCGTCAACCTCATCCCCTTCCCGCGCCTCCACTTCTTCATGGTCGGTTTCGCGCCCCTAACCTCGCGCGGCTCCCAACAGTACCGCTCCCTCACAATCCCGGAGCTGACCCAGCAGATGTGGGACGCCAAGAACATGATGTGCGCCGCCGACCCCCGCCACGGGCGTTACCTTACAGCCTCCGCCATGTTCCGCGGCAAGATGAGCACGAAGGAGGTGGACGAGCAAATGATCAACGTGCAGAACAAGAACTCGTCCTACTTCGTGGAATGGATCCCGAACAACGTGAAATCCAGCGTCTGCGACATCCCCCCAACTGGGCTGTCGATGTCGTCGACATTCGTGGGGAACTCAACGTCGATTCAGGAGATGTTCCGGCGCGTATCGGAGCAGTTCACGGTGATGTTCAAAAGGAAAGCTTTCTTGCATTGGTATACAGGGGAAGGAATGGACGAGATGGAGTTCACGGAGGCGGAGAGCAACATGAATGATCTGGTTTCGGAGTATCAGCAGTATCAAGACGCTAATGCTGATAACGAGGAGGAGTATGAGGAAGACGAAGACGAAGACGAGGATTTGGAGAACTGATCAATCTTATTTGCTTCAACTTTTTTCTTGTGTTCATGTTTATGCGTGTTTGATGCTTTCAATTTTATCCCGTTATGTATATGTATGATTGTATTCTTTATCTGTATGACTCTATCTATCTTCTTCGCAAAATATAAAAATTCTTTATCTGTATGACTGTATCTATCTTCTTCGCAAAATATAAAAATTATGATTGTATTCTTTATCTGTATGACTGTATCTATCTTCTTCGCAAAATATAAAAATTATGATTGTATTCTTTATCTGTATGACTGTATCTATCTTCTTCGCAAAATATAAAAAATCAGCTTATCTAAATTGCATCCTAAAAGTGAAAAAGAAAAAGAAATTTGAAATTACAACCAAAATCAATTGATCAAATATAAGTTGGAAAAGTTTAGTAATATTAGATGATTTAAGTGGTAACTGGTAAGTATCTACACCTATTGATTGGTAGGTCACGTGTTCGATCCGAATTATGTTCGGAAGCCTAAAATTTTAAACGAAACAAAGCATAATATGTTCGACACTCTTTGATTAGCAAAACATGGCCTACAATACGTCAGGAATGCTCCCACCGCTGAGTGTGGTAAGACCTTCTTCTGAGCATTAATATTATTTTTGGCAAATGGATTTATAAAGATAAAACAAGGCCAAAAAAATGATTTCTAAAAGGCTAGGGTCCAGATATATAATTAAAGATTCAAATTAGTTGGATCAAATTCAATACCCAATTCAAGCAGTTATTTTCTTACACTAGGACAGTTTACAAGCAATTTAATGATGCAAATAAAACAAGAATCTGATGAAGCAGCAGGCAGCAATCCCAGTTGAAGCAAAAGCCATGTATTCACTGTACACAAATTACTGTCTGTATTGGCAAAATAATCTCTCCCGATTTCACATAAACGTCGATCCCTTTTTTATCAACGCGAGATTCCGTTCCAATGTTACCGGAAAAAAAAGGGCGCGTCAACAGTTTGTCGATGCAGAGGGAGATTTCTTCAACAGCCAAAACAATCAGTTCCCATTGGACAACACAATGTCTGTATAAATGTTGGTTTATAGACCTATTTGGGGGAGGATTTGCAGCTTTTCAGGATGTTTTGTTCTTCTTCTCTTCGAGTATGGAGCCCTCTTTGAGTGCGATTTGAGCCTCGTTTTCCCTCCCTAAAGCGAAAAGAGCAGCAGCTTGTAGGTATGAAGCAAAATGCCAAACGGGAGATATGACTTGCGCTTGCACTGCATCATTCAGAGCCTCGAGAGGTTGGTCACTCATCAGATAGGACAAACTGCGCCGGGCAAAAAGAGTTGGCGAGACCATTGTTCCAACATCAATGAACTGCACAAATAGCACAGGATATACAACTTTAGACAACTGTCATCATCGAGTACGGTTTCATGGCTAATGAGCATCAAAGATCCTGGGATACGAAAATAATCTCATAAAAGAACTTGTGAAATTGAAATAATCTCACAAGTCACAAAACCTTACTCTTGACTTGTACCCTCCCTAAAAAACTGTAAACTTACTATTTTACGTGCAAAGATGAAAGGAACAAAACTAAAATTTGAGAGGAAAAAGGTAATTAACCGTCAAAATGCATGTATTGTTCTTGTATAGAAAATTTTTCTAAATTTCAGATTTATGTGGGGTTTTTTTATCATAGGGTTCCTCAGCTAAACACACGGTTGGGTGCAATTAATTATTTACCCATGTTGTTACTATATTCATCGTCTAGAAAGCGGTATTAAACAAGTTACAACAGAGGATTCTTTTGTCATGAGAAAAAGAAATGGTAAAGTTGTAACCTGTGAGTAACACTCAATCGCCACCCTAAAATCTTTGTGCCGGAAAGCCGAATCACCCTTTTTCTTTGAGTTTAATGTATCCTGCATTTGATTCGTCCACATTTGGAACGAAAGCTGCATAAGGTAAACAAGTACTTGTCAATGGAGAACCAAAACGGTATGCATCTTATGTAACATGCAAACAGGGGGACAATTGATTCTCATGATCCACAAAGTTGAAATGGTTAACCATAAGTGAAAACAAATTCGGTACTTGGGTTAAAAACATAGCTAGTCGGACTCGAGACAAAAGGAATAGATAAAACCCATTAATTTCTAGGATCATGCAACAGAATTATTAATTATAGAACAAGATTAACCAAAAGCAAACCTCAGTAGCCGCTCCCTCGTCGTCTTTGTAGCCAAGTTTTTCCAATATCTCATGCATGGCAGTTAAATCCATTCTTAGGCATGCTTCACCAAGGGCTGACAGAGACATAACCTCTTCACCATGAGCTATACCCATCAACACATGAGAAGGAATCTGAAAAGGAGGTGATAAAAGTGTGACTTGAATACAATAATTCCATAGAGCAAATACAATATCTTGGAGCAAACATAGATGCAGATATACTGTTCATGTTGGAGCCATTAAGCTAAGCTTAAAAAGTTCATCTTCTAAGAGTTCCCATATCAAGTCCTTCTATTTCTCCTCAATTCAGGAGAGCTTGTCCTCGAATATTCTATATCGGGCATCATCATTAATTGATGAAAAGAATTATTCATCATAAGCCCAACACAAACAATTGGCAATAATTGAACAAAGAAGAAGGGTTTCGAAAAGACATTACTACCTCAGTTTCCTTCTGAAGAGGAATCAATGCAGCAACTAATGATTTGGGATTCGGCCTCTCACGGGGTTCATACTGTAAGCATCTTGAAGCTAAGCGCACTAACTCTGTTCCATCATCGTTGGAAAATTGACCTTCCAAGCAAGAATCAGTTAACATCTGAAGATTCCTGTCCTTTATCAAGTCAAGAGCCTGCATCGGTTATACAAAAAGATATGGATTACATACAGAAAGATAGTATAGGAAACATTGGACAGGACAAATTAGGTTGATATTAATCTACCTTTACAATTTGACAATTGAATTCAACAACAACTATTCACATGGAGTAGTTTCTTGCAAAACAAGAGAAACTTGGCATAAAAAGACTTACATGGCTCGGGGGGATATGTTTTCCACTGAGAAGGTCAAGCAATAGAGTGCCAAAGCTGTAAATTACACTTTCTGGAGTAACTCTTCCTAAGAAAAATCAAGAAGGTGGTAAATATAAATCAGTTCAACAATCTCAAAATACAGATGTTATTGAAGTTCATAAAACTCTGAAAGGAGTTTTCTCCTCCAAATTTAGTTCCAAAATAGAATGGGTCTAGAACTCAGCCATGAGTACGTAATGTCTATACATCAGACGGATCAAAACAAAACTAAATGATGTCTTCTGATATTTATGCATTATAAATTCAGCTTCTTTATAAAGAGAGATTTGGTACCAGTCCTAAGATATTCTGGAGGAGTAAATGCCAAGTTTGTACTGTAGCTTTTCCCATCTCTACTGTTCTTCATCAAACCAAAGCATGACAGTCTGGGATTGCCATCCTTTAATAGAAAATCGCAGAACAGAATTAGCAGCATAAGTCTGTCAGTAACTTGCCATTATGCAGACAAATGACGTAAAAGGCAGCAACTATGGTCAAGTAACTAAATTCTTACATCATCAAAGACAACTCTGTAGGCATTAAGATCATGATACAGAGCACGACCTCTGCTCGTGCAATATTCTAATGCTTGCGCAAGATATAAGGCGACTCTCAACCGCATTGCCCACTTCATAGGCTGTGTTTCCCCTGAATTCACGTAAAAACAATGTAAAATAACACAAGAAGAAGATGAACTGTTACACAGAATGAGGTTACAAGTAAAAGCACAGATAAACAAGAAAAATGGATGAAATAAGTAAATTAGTTAAGACAACTATTTGTTCAGTACTATTTTGCATAGGAATATCCGAGAGGGAAAAAAATTGTACTTACAGTGAAATAGATGTTTAGCAAGAGTCTCATGGGGCATGAATTCAGCAACCAATAATCTCTCATCACCTTCGCAGCAGCAGCCAAGTAAATTTGCCAACCTGTAGTTCCTGAGTTGACCGACAGCTTTGGCTTCTTCCTGAAGATGATCAAGTCATGATCAACTAAAACAGTCCAAAAAAAGTGAACGATGTCGTACCTTAAGAAATCAAGAAAACTATAGACACGCACTGAATGTACAAAAAGATACACAAATCTCAGCCAACTTACCATGAACTGTCTGGCATCAGGCCATGCAGACCTATTAAAGCGTTTAACAGCTATCTTCCTCTGATTCTCCAATTTCCCCTTATAAACCACATTTGGAGCTTTCTCCCCGTGTTCTGAAACAATATTTTCAATGGCAAATCCAGATGTGGCTATTCTGAGCTGTTCAACAGAAAATTCACGGAATGCGGGTAGATCGCTGATTTCACTTTTCTCCTCATTTTCTGCAAGTAAACCTATCAAATTAGACTGCTTTGCAACACCAATTAAAAGTTTATAAAGTAATTAAAAAATGAGTCATCTGGACAAACCAGCATTATTCGCTTCATGAACTGGTCGTTTATGCTCCGAGATAAAGCAACACGAGGTGAGTTTTGAACAGTGACAGCCCATCCCAACAAAACAAAATTCAATTCAAACAGACACTAATACTTCAAATTTCCAATGATGCTGAAGCCAATCTTCTACTTGCTCAGAGGCGCTCCATCTGAGTTCAAACATATATGTTTCAGTTATACTTCATATATTAAGATGCTGAAACTACAAATGTTGGATGAGTTCCCTCCATTCAATCCAAAACCCAACATATAAAACTACAGCCTCGATCAAGAAAGAATTCCAATTACAACGCATTAGAAAGTTGCAGTAAGCAGGTAGCAGAGAAGCCCACGTGAAAACTCATACGGCGAAGGCATTATTTGAAATTTTAAATCGCATAGATGTATTAAATGTTTCCAAAATCTGGGGATATTGCGCCATTAAAATAAACTTCTCACTTCTCAAAAATTTCCCCAAAATTAGTAGATTATCAATGAATTGCGCGCATAAGGACTAACATTTCACAATTACATCCGGCAAACAAACCCCAATCATACGGGGAAACAAACAAAACACGGTTAGAAAGCAACATTACATTTCGATTAGCTTCAACGAACAGATATAAAAGATCACCAGTTAATCAAAATACAGAATTTGAATTTCGTGAAAGTCACATTTACCAAAGATTCAAATCTGGGTCAACTCCGAGGAACCAAATCAACATTCCTGAATCCAGAAGCTCCCAACTTTCCAGCACCACCTCCCGAAAAAGGACTTCCACTTTCTACTGATTCAACTTCAGCGATTCACCTACCACAGTTGAATACAGTCAGTCCATGAAAAGTCAAGCTCCCAAACCTAGAAAACTAAAAATCCACGAAAAACCCACCACCCAAAAAAAAATTCCAAAACAAGCCCATTATTCAAAAGTTCAAGAAAAACAAAACCCACGTTCATACACAAAAATCCCAACAAAACCCATCCCCAATCTCAGCAAAAGAATGAAGCAGCACCCCCAAAACAAAAAAAGAAAAAACCTTAAAAGAGGTTTCTTGACCAATCTTGATTCGGTCAAAGCACAAAGTTGCTGCTAGTGCTACCCTTGTTGTGTATGCATTTATTTTTGTATGTGCATGTGCAGCAGCTGTGGCTTGGCTGCAATAGAGATCAGAAAGGGCAGGAATGATTCAGGGTGGGTTTTTGTATGGACAGGTGAAACATTAATATATAGATATAGAACATAGATACAGATATATACAGATGTGTAATTATGTACTTGCTATGTGTGTCTCTGTGTTTTATTAATTTGTAGATCTATTTCCTTTTCTTTCTCTTTTTATTTTTTCAATTTCCACCGACATAATTTGCACCATTTTTTTGGTTTGTAGAGGACTACGGTTAGGGATTAGACTAATAACCTACGAGTACAATTTAGGTTGGTTTTGCTTTAGACTATATATAGGACTATCTTGGTCTTAGTGGATCATGAGATGCAAGAATTATGAACTTTAAAAGGCATTTCAAATGAATGTTATTAATAATAAAGGTTTAGGATAGTTGAATGGAGTGAGAGTGTGAGACAACTTTTACGGGTTTGTTGTGTATGTAGTGCTCAAACTCAAAAAAAAGGTAATTAAGGGACTAATCCTATGTGATATAATTAGGTCATAAAAGATAGTTCCAAGCTTCATCGGGGTAATGATTTCATGTTGAAGTAAAATAATTCATTAATTAAATTAATAAGCGCATGAATACAAGTGAAATATATTCTTTCTTATATTAGGCTTTAGGTATGAAAAAAAGTAACAAATCCGAAATATGTTGCATACCAAAAAGGCCCACATCTTTTAGGCCTAAATTTGTCTTGGACTATAAAAAGAGCCCACATTCTGTTACAGGCTAGAAGTTGTGTTCGGCCCATTTTAGCAGATAAGTTCCCGTCTCATAAATGTGACCCAAAATAGATATATATATCACATAAATTCTTGAGCCCCAAAACACAACTATTATTTTTTATTTTTTTTTTGACACCAAAACACAATTATTATTGATAAAAAGAACTTACACTTAAAGTTATCCGGAGCGGGCCATCCAAATAAATAAATTATATATACAAAAAAAATCATCAAAATTTCTCTCTCTACTATCTCTTGCGCGAATTATATAGAAAAAGGGAAAATCATCAAATTCTCTCTCTCTCTGTAGCACCCGCAACGAAAGACACCACATCCCCGCACTATAAGTCTAGTCCACACATGAAATGAACAATCCATATATGAACCGGACTCATAGCGAACGGGTGACAAATAAAAACAACTTGGTTAGGCGGAATCTAACCCTGTACCAATTAAATCGAGAACTCGACAAGGGCAATGCAGAAGCAATAAAGTTAAAAATGAATTTAAGCCCAATTCCTGTCATAAACATAAATTGAATCCGACAATTTAGCTTGGATTTGGAAAATAACTCCAATCCGACCGAAGGTAGATCTTTTAGCATTGTTATCTCTCATGGACTTGAAATCACCATGTTGATTGGTTCTCTTTGATTCCTTGCCGATTCAATGTCCATCTTATTCGAAACCCGAAGCATCCTAATCCGATTTCTTCCATTCCGATTCAAATGCTGAACTTGAAGGTCAATTTGGTTATCTTGACTTCCCATGGCTTCCCTTAACTATCCCATCGTTCGGTTCCACTACTTGTTATCTTCAAGAATTCAAAATGGATCAGCCTCTAAATTCTTTTCAATCGACATGAACCTTGTCCCATAACCCGAAGTATCCCGACCTATTTTTTTCGTCCCAATCTCTTTTATTTCGAAATTATAAGGCCTTCTTACCTGATCTTGATTTAATTTCTCGATCTTTAACTCCAATTCGAACCACTTCATTTAGCTCTCAAAATCCTCTTCATTGGTCTTTTAATTCGGAGATTGGGTCTTAGTGCCTCCAAGACTTTTCTCCACTTCTTCCTTGAATTAGACGGACCTCTTGAACTTGGTTAATCAACCCTGTTTGCGTTGTAGAAGCGTGTGTTTATTTTGCGGCATAAATGCCACCCATCCATACTGTTACTTCATTCATGCTCAATCTTCATGCATAATTCAATCCTTAATCGAACTCGAATCCACAACCTCTAGCTTCGCCATAAGAACCACCAAATACCCGAGTTCTTCTAAATCTTCGGAGCCTTCTTCAATTCGCACGTATCCAAAAGAAGAGCTCTTGGTAAGTTGTTTTGATTACGAAAATTGGCCGTGGTTTGATGTTGTAATAATATCCTACAATTCACAACTTAATTCGGATATAAATGCATGCGGGTTAGTGAATGCGTATGTCACATAATGAGCACCAAAAACACGTATATGATGCAAAATGCAACACATAATTCAACAGAATTTAAATTAATCACATTCAACAAAACATATTTTCCAAATCAAGTTTCAATAACAATGTTTATGATCAATGTGGTGCACACGTTGACACGTTATTCCTGAGCCGTTCAACCTAGGCTTAACACGAAACGACGTAAGAAACCTCATTTTGCAACCAGGTTCTGATACCACTTTACTTCCTCGTACCTCTTGTGAGACTCCACGATCCGAAGTTGTCATTTAGACCCGATCATTCTACATCCATGAAACCGGACTATTGAGTCTTTCCAAATTTTGATCCCAACTTGTAAAATTTCCACCATAGTTGTCACATAGTTAAATAATTAAAACATGTAACACTCGGTCTGACCTCACTCGTGACGTCATACCTGCACTACAAAAAAACTACCAAATTTCGACGGGATTTTCAAAAATCCCATCGGTTTTCCGTCGGAAATCAGCTTTTCCAACGGAAAACCGACGGGATGGCGCCCGTTGGAAAATACATCGTCGGAATTGGGTCCCCGACGGGTCTGTTTTGTCGGTTTTCCGATTGGCAAATAATTTTTTCCAACAAAATTCCAACGGAAAAACCAACGACCAACTTCCGTCGGAATTTTTTTCCCAACGGAACAAAAAATAATTTAATTTTTAAGTTAACCGACGAAATTTTCATTCGGTATGCCGTCGGAAATTGAATAAAAATAAATAAATAAAAAAAATAAAAGAACTCGTTTGTGAGACCCGAACCACCCCAGAAACGAGCCACAAGCCGAGCTTGAGTCAACCGAGCCAAACAATGTGAGAATTTAATTCTCGCGATAATTGTGCACTTAGGGATTCAAACTCGGATCTCCAAGAAAGAATGGTGACTCCCTTATTGTAGCACCCCAGACACGTGGAGGTGCCACACCCCCACACTATAGGTCAATCCATATACGAACTGGCCAATCCGTACATGAACCAACCTATAGCGAACGGGTGACAATGCAATAACTCAATAGGCTAGGCGGGATAACTAACTCATGCAACAAAATTAAAGCGGAAGCATAAACTAATCTTTATCAAGCATTTCCATTTACCAAGTCACGATGTTTCATTTATCAATCTAAACAGGCTTTACTATATTTATCAATACATTACCATCTCCAAATAAACAATAACAATAACCTAAATCCCTTAAACAATAAATAAACAATTAAATAAAATGCACCGTGCACGACTCGACTCCCAAGACTGGACTCGACTCGACTCCCGCCTAGCGTTCACCTGCAATAACCTGAAAGGTGGAGGCGTCAGTCTGTGAAGACCGAGTGAGGGGTTTAAATACATATTAGCGCAGATAACATGCAATTTATATTCTCGGGTAAAGATTTGTAAAATATAAATATACAAGTTCAATAATAATATAACTTCGCCCGAGAATACAACTATCAATATTAAACACTTGTTCATTTTCATGCAATCAATACATGGCGATCTCCAAATGTACATGAGCATGCTTGCTTGATTATAAATTAATAGGTGATCACCCAAATCAATTACCGTGCAATCGTGCGATAGTGTACTCAATTAGCACATTCATGAAATGGAAATCATGCAATCAATACATGGCTTGCTTATAACATGATAGGGTTCGTTCCTCCTGTGGTTGGACGGGCAACCGCCAGCCCTGAGACTAGCCCAGCGCCCTCACTAAGGAGAACCTGGCCAGGAGAACACAGGTACACGATAGGGCTTTGTTCTTCCTGTGGTTGGACGGACAACCACCAGCCCGAAGACCAGCCCAGTGCCCTCACTAAGGAGGACCTGACCAAGAGAACGCACGTACAAGATAGGACATTGTTCTTCCTGTGGTTGGACGGACAACCACCAGCCCGAAGACCAGCCCAGCGCCCTCACTAAGGAGGACCTGGCCAAGAGAACACATTACTTGCTTTCATGACATGGCTTGCTTGATTCATGCACACTAACATAACCTACTTGCTTAATTCATGAACAATAACATAACTTGCCATGATAAGTGCTTTCATGAAATTATAAATATAAATACCTTTGGCAAAAAATCACGTAAAGGTTATACGGGTTCTATATAACTAGAAATTAAACCTCACCTGACAGGCGACACACGACTCGTGAATGCGTGAACGTGCTCATGCTCGACAATCTCCGCCCTGGAGAATAACTAGATAAGAAACGGGACAATGTACGTGCATGAGACCTCACTTCAAGAATATTACTTCATATAAGACGCACGGCGTGATCAAGTACGAGACATCGCGCAATAAACAATGTAGCATCTAAATATCATGTTTTGGCATGTAATCAATCATATAATTCACATATGGGAGCTAAGAGAGTGAAAGGAATGCAATAATAGAGGTTTTGGTGAAGTTTGGCAAAAACGGACGATTTTAGAAAATGTACATGTTGAGGGAAAACTGGAATATCTTTAATTCTAGAAGTGGGAATTGAGTTTTGTTTATTGGATATGAAACTAGACACAAAGACCTTTCCAACGCTATATGGCACGTTTTCTAATTCAAACCGAGGTGAAAATGGCGTTGGTTCGAAGTTGGACAAAATGCAGTTTCTGGCGGGGGTCGCGGGCGCGACCAAAAACCTTCACAAAATGGTCGCGGCCGCGACCAAGTATTTTTCCGAATTTTTCATGCAATTTTCCAAAACTCGAAACTTGGCCAAAATGGGGTCGCGGGCGCGACCTTCAATTTCTGGAGAAAAAACAGAGCAGAAAACAGAGCATGGCTACGACAACAACAACCAAACACCCAAAACTCCAAGTTTGATCAACAATTGCAATGATTTCAGGTAATATACATGCATACATACTTAAGATATGATAATATATCATCTAAACACATAATTCATGAAAAATCATCAAGAATTCAAACTTTCAAGTTCATGCATCAATCTTTACAAACTCTCAAATTTTGGCAAGGATTCATGCTCTAAATCAAGATATAATCATATATTCATGCTTCAATTAATCTCTAATCCACAAATTCATAAATTCATAAACCCTAACTACTTCAAATATGATCAAGATCATGAATTCATGCAATTACCAACCTTGAAATGAAAGAAATGGAGAAAATGGATGAAGATGATGATCAAGCTTCAATTCTTGGAATATTTCTTGGAAATTCTTGAGGTAAAGGATGAAAATCTCTTCCCTTATCTTCCTTGATGAAACCGAGAGCAAAGGAGCAAGTATGTGGAAGGTTGTGGATTGAAATGAGATCAAGGAAGCATATGGAAACCATATTACGTGATTCACCATCCTTGATTTTGGTGAAATGTTCAAATTGCAATTTGATCCTTTGTTTTATGAACTCATGCAATCAAGTATGCAACGATTTGAAATATGCTCAATTAAGTCCTTGCAAAGCTATGCAATTGAGTCCCTAAATTTAAAAAAATGAATGCTTAGGGACAATTTGGTAATTAAAACACTCTCGGTAACGGTTTTTCGTAATAAATATTTTTCCATGTCATGAAATAATATTTCGATGATATGTATTCACATAATTCATATAAATAATGTTTTCATGCAATTAAATCCTCAAAGAAGAGGAGAGGAGCAATTAAGGACAATTAAGCAAGTAATACAAATTGGACAATTAATTCGTGTAACAATTAAATTCCATATGTAACATAATTCCCAAGTTGGCACACATTTCATATATTTTCACGTAATCATGTTGGACACAATTTATAAAGTTAATATAACACGTATAAATTGAATAAATAAAATAATAAAATAGAATCCTAGCGCTCGAAACTCACACGTGTCGAGCGTACCTGACTGTCTGAAATTCGGGGCGTTACAATTCTCTCCCCCTTAAGAGAATCCGTCCTCGGATTCCTTGTCCGGAATTCCTGACATTTAATTGGCTCTTACGTGTTCATCCCACGCGGATTAGCTACTCCCCGTCAGGGATTAGTTCGAAAGGCTCAAGTGTTAAGGCCGGTCTCTAGGGCTCTTACGTGTTCATCGGTTAAAATCCCTAGTAAACGCATCCTTAAGTGGCATGGGGATTGACGTGGCACACCAAGAGATAAACACTGTTAGTATCGATTGATTAATTAATATATATGTTAGCATAGATTGAGTAATTTATATATATATATATATATATATATTTATTATTTTTAAGTAACATAAAAAAAGCTTTCAAAAAAAAAAGGTAACATAAAAAAAACCCTTGCAAAAAAATTCCTTCTTCACCTCACAGCACCACCACCGGTTTCTCCTCGTCCTTCAGCGGCACAGCACCGCCTCACCACTCCAGCGCCACCATCCCTCCCACCGTCCTGCTGCACCGACCTCCACGGCCGCGGCTTCCCGCTGCTCCAGGTTTGTTTAATTTTATCTAATTCGATTTTTTGCTTATTTAGTCCCATTTTGTGCTTAGATATATGTATATTCGCTGTCTCATTCTTGATGCGCATTCTCGTCTTGGGTATAGGGTTCTGTTTCATTTGCTAGCATGAAATGTAAAAAAGGATTAGCCTTTTAGCTTTCCCTTAATAATATTGGATATGATTTATTCATTTTATTGGTCCTTCTGTTATCTGACAAAAAAAGATATTTTTTTATTTGTGTATTGAAAGACATGCAGTGTGAGGAGCAAAAATTCGAGTTGTTTTATATTCGTTGCAGAGGTTGTCTTAGTGCTGATTTTTATGCTGGAATTTATCCATTCTTAGTGTTAACGAACTATTTCCTTCCTTATTTGTATGGAAACTAAGTTGACATGTAGTTTGATTTTTTTTTTGGGATTAATCATATCTTCTGCAGAACTTGTGTTCTCTGAAGAGTGCATCCATATTTGAATCTTGTTCAAGTGTTTGGCGCAGAACTATGAATTTCTATGAGAAGAAAAAAAACTATCACATTGTAATCATTTTCAGTTACACCATATTAGTAATATTGATGCAATGTAATTTGTGGCTTACATCATTTTATAGCTTTTTTGATTGTTGTTTCAACGTAAATTTGGGATGTTGAATGTATTCATGGTGTGGATTATATATATTTGGAAGTGTTGCATTGTTGCTAATCTCTTGATGGATTGGATGGTTGTTGTTGTTAATGTTAAATTTCAGATTTTCAATTATAAGAAAAAGGATAATGTTAATGGACCGAGCTCGGACCATTTTTAGTGGCTTGCCGTCCGAGCTTGGCTCAAAAGTATTTGAGCCGAGCTCGAGCCCAAACAAAAAAGGCTTGGCTTGGCTCAGTTCAGCTCATTTGCATCCCTAGCTACATCCATAACTTAAGTTGTTTGATGAAATTTCTGACTGACTCACATATGTATTCCCAACTCCTTTAATTTCAGTCCAATTCATGGAAGAGCACTTCGCCTTGATTCCGTATGTATTGTTATTCATAGTGTTAGTGAGTCTAAGTAGAGAAAATGATACAGATGAAGTACTTGAAGAAAATGGAGTTGTACCATGAAGTGCTGAAAGCAAATAAGCACAAAAAAAGCCGTTTGCTTGGCTTGGATGTGGGTGATAAGTATGTGGGCCTCGCCGTCTCTGATGCCAACAATAAAGTTGCCACACCTTTAAGGTTAATGCAATTGTTTGTTTTTTTTCTCTGTTGTATTCTGTTTCACAAAATTTAATTTTGGTAGGATGCTTCCCAATGCATCTATGTCAAACTTATCTGCTTTGAATTGCTGTGTGCCTGCAGTGTCCTTCTTCGGAAAAAAACCAATACTGACTTGATGGCTACTGATTTCCAAAGTTTGGTGAGTATTTACTTATTAATTAATTTCGCTTTGTGATTGTTTTCTGCTATTTTGGAAGGTCGAAACCAGTTGTTTGTAAATGAATCGAGATCATGTTTAATGCATTTCTCAATAGGCAAAGTTTTCCAAAGTAATTTTTTTTTTTGTAAATTTTTTCTTTGTTTGGTTGTTTTACTTTACACTCATATGTGTAAATGACGATTCATATTATTATAACTTTGAATGATCTAAAATTTTAGTATAGTCTTGACATTGAACCATTTATCACTAATAATTGTTTCTTTGAACTTTTGCAGATATCTGAACTTTCTCTATCAGGCTTTGTCGTTGGTTATCCTTTTGATAGGAAGAATAAAAGCCCTGATGTATTTTTTGATCTCATACACTTTATAGTTTATATGTATCTATTAATTATGTTTCTTTTAATAATTTCATCTTGTTTTGAGTTCTGATACTGTACACTTTGCAGGCAATGCAAGTGAAGCTTTTCATTGATGACCTTACTAGAACAGGGAAACTTAAGGATGTGAAGTATACCTTTTGGGAGGAAAACTACTCATCAAAGGTAAAAGTTGGTCGTTTTATGTTGTTTGATAGTTGCAATACTATTCCATTATCGTGGTGGACTCTTTCACATACTTATAAAAATTTTATAGTCTGGGTTTCTTGGATTTCAAATTTTATCTTTTGCATTTGTTAATGCTAATGTGGAAAATTGTAACCAACAAACATCTGGTCAATATAATTAGGCTCACATCACGGTTCTAACCCCAATCCTGAAGATATGTGACCTATACGCTCTTTTCTTGAATGTACTGAAAAACGAGGTCGGGGTTAATGCCATTGTTAATACATTAATACTGTATTAATGTTTTTGATTCTAAGCCAGAACGTCTAAAACTTTGATTGACCACGTGTTGAAGTTTATGATATACCTAAATCTGATGTATGTCCCAGAATGTTGACCTTCTCCTCAAACCTTTGACGCTGCATCCAGTGTTGTCCAAGACAATTACGGACAAACTTGCTGCTGTTGGAATCCTTCAGGTAAAAAATGCTGTTTTTTCTAATACTAGTAAATTTGTTAAATCTTAGTAACTTGTTCAAAATTACCTCATACTTCTAATGCAAATGTTGTATTATTTGCATCACAATAACCTTCTTAGATTACTTGATCTCTTATGCAGCACTATCATTATTGGTTGTGATTGAAATCATTGTATAGGATCTTAATTTGTTGTGGTGAATGACATTTTACCAGGGTTACCTGGATTTTGCTAACCGGAGTCAACTTCAAAACAAGAGAGCAAAATCGGCTGAAAGGAAAATGATTCAAAGTCTCTCTGACTAAAGTTTGGTATCTATACTTGTAAAGCCTCCTGCAATTAGGTAACCTGAACGATAATTTGTGTTTTAATCGGAGCGTCTGTATTTATTTTCTCAGTTTCCCCCTCTACAGAAATACTTGACAAAGTTTTGAACTTTGAAAATTGTTTTCTGAACTAAATAACACCGAAGCAATCAATTGAATGTTGGTTAAACCCTCATCTCTTTGATTATCAGGAAAAGATGCAATTATGTTACAATAGTAGAAGAATTGAAGATCAACTAAGCCCCGCATTTCATCAAAATGTGCATACATGATTTTCATTAATTCAAATAAAAGAAGTCGATGTTTACTTTATAATGTTCCATTCATTATTTCATTCAATTTCAAATGATCTAATTTCAGGCCAGAGCTAGTGAGATTGCCCAAGTTAACCTAAGTTAGACTTAAGTATACACGGTGTGGGACTTTGGAGTTTGGACTGGTATTGGTCTTACACTTTACATTGGTACCCAGCTGCTATATCAGCAAAAAGGTTGTTTATGGGAGACGGTGGCGGGAACCACGTATAAGCTAGAGGTACTAATTACATTCCAACTTGGAAATTTTCCTTAAATATGTAGTATAAGTGATGGAAATTAGAAAGTTTTTGACTAATCGTGACTCCCCATGACTTCAAAGTTACATTGATAAATGCAGATTAGTTTTGGTTTTCAAGAAATGACTCGCCAACTCTGGGGTGCAATTTCAAATTGATACCATGTTGTAAATTTTTATTTTTATTTTCTCTCTTACAGTTGCCCCAATCCAATTGAATGGGAGGCTAATTTTACGGGGGATCTCTCCTAACGTAGTTTTTTACATCAACAAGGTTCGAACTCGACATCTTGATTAATTAAATTCAAATCCTTATCCACTTGAGCTAACTGCCCGTCGATAGTTGTAAATTTTAATGGAAAGTAGTTGGATTTGCTTAATATCTGCAGTTGATGAATTTCACAGTGGGTATTGTATGTAAAGGGCAAGTTGTTTACTCTGTAGTTTGATCATCTTCTTTCTGATATCTTCATTTTTTAAATCTTGCTCAACGTCAACCACTTCCAAAGATTTTCTTTTAATTAATTGTGGGTCATAGCTTGAAATTGTGTCGGATGATTAGATGCCAACAAATTGGGGGTTAAACCTAACTTAGTTTGTCCAATGAGATTAGGGTTTCTGAGTTTGTAATTGGAACTTAGAACCAAGTATACCTAAACTTGCTCGTGATTATTATACAAGTGTAGATATTACCTAGAATAGGTTAACTTTCTTTTTCTTTTGATACCAAGAAAAACCTAAGCAAAGACTTTGGAATATCTAAATCCCCAAGTAATGTCCTCCTCCAAGAGCAGTTGCTATCCCTCCTCCATCTTTCGAAAAAAAACAATGAGTTCTATCATGTTGTGACCTTTACGGGCCACGGCATCCACAACGATCATCATACTTGATATGAATCAACTTCGAGTTTCACCTCGAACCGTGTTTTCACATATAACATGAAACGTATGGAGAGAGAGAGAGAGAGAGAGAGAGCAAAGAATTGGAGAAGGCAAGCTGTTCATCAATGGACATCTCATTAAATTCATCAGAGAAGGTACAACTTCAAAAACGTGGGAAAATTACAAAGGGGTTGGCTCCACTGCAGAAGATGTCTAACCCCCAGGACACAAACGAATTGCTTAGAAGAGCTCGAATTTTTCTCTTTTTAACACAAAAACAAGATTCAAACCCATGACCTTACGATCCTTGTCGGCAGAAGAGCTCGAAACTTGACCCAAATGGAATCCGTCTTATTTCTCAGCTTAATGCAAAGTTCTTGAAACTCTTAATCAAGATTTAATGGTGATTACATGTTGATGTTGGTATAAAGTGGATTCACGTGAACCTTATTGTGTGAACAGAGAAGACCTTGTAAAAATGATAATGAGCCATTTTGACTCATGCCTTCCACATAAAAAGGGTAGTGAAATAATGGTGAAAGTTCTGGGACTATGCTGTGTGTGTTTCTTTTTCGGAGAAATTATTATTATTATTATTATTATTATTATAATCTGAACTTTGTCAATTTTTATGATTTATCATGTCGATAAATTTTTATTATATACTGTTATCTAATATTTACATTTGTAATATCGGATAATTCCTCAAAAATCCCCAAGTGTAAACTGAATTTCCTTTTCACTCCCCAATTTTGAAAAAGTTCCTGTTCACTCCCCAATTGAAAAACAAAATTCCTTCACTCCCCAAGGTTGTATAATAATTCAAGAATTGCGTACATTTTTTAGGGAATTGCGTATAAAAATCCCGGAATCTCGTATATACAACATTTTGAGATTTTTATACGCAATTCCCTAAAAAATGTACGTAATTCCTAATGACAATGTACGAACATGTACTGTTTGTGGGGACCTAAAAGGAATTTTGTTTTTCAATTGGGGATTGAATGAGAACTTTTTCAAAATTGGGGACCTAAAAAGAATTTTTTCAACTTTTTGGTACTATTCAAAGATTTTCCCTAATAATATACTATCATCTATTTTTTTGTTTTTTCTTTGTGGTTTAAATAATTAATATGTATATTTTATAAATATATTCATGTCATGTTTTTTAATTAAAACTATTAAAAAAAAATTTAGATGAAGAATATGTTATAAATATAAATATTGGATGACGATAGGTGGGTTAAATTATAAAAATGGGTAATATTTTTTTTTGGGTACGGACAAAGATGCTGTGGTTCATTTAAGATCGTTGAATAAACAAAATGGCTTAATTTCATAAGTGGCTCGAATATCTTGCACTTTTTGAAATATCAAGAAGTATAATTGATAAAATACAGTTTGACCCCTTATACTATTTCATATGCAACAATTAGTCCCCTGTCTTTTAAATAACTATCATTCCCCCCTGGCATTGACTTCCAACTTACATGACTAGTAACTAGTAGGTAGTAACACATAGAGTTACTTTCAATTAAGTATACACCACTAAGATAAAAAAAATTAATATTTCCTTCTAAATTTAAAAGGAATTATTGAAATTCTTTCGCGATAAAGATTTGTATCCATAAAAATTTAAAATTTATTTTATTTCTAAGTAATCTTGTAAGAATTTCAAATAAACCAAAATATGTATTTTTTTTTTCTATATTGGATGAAAAAGATATGAACTAAAACTTCACCAATAAAATTAACTCTAATTACATATTTGATCGTGTCAAAATCTGGACACTGCACGGGGTTCCAGACTAAGACGCCAAATCACCCAAGATATTTGTAATGAGTGGAGAACTCCGGCGCTTCTCCCAGCTGGAAAGATAGAACAAACGTGAACTCAGAGGCCAAGACGGGGAAGAGTGGGGGTTGGACCCGTTTTGGCACTCCGACGCTCAAGTCAGCTTAAGCTCTTGGATGGAAAGATTGCTAGAGTTGAGAGTTTTTGTGCGTGAAAAAGAGCTTACCTTTGGCCGTCGCCAGGCGAGGCTTTTATAGGGTGAAGATGGACTTCGCGGGAGCAAGTACACCTCCCAGAAAGTGTGGATCTGGTTGGGAGGAGAGAGTCCAGGTCCTCAGGCCGGAACAGTGCTTTTCCAGCCAAAGCACTGTTCGCCTGCTCCTGCCAGGATCCCTGCCACTGTACTGGGAGCGGCTGCAATTAATGCGGCCGGCCGTAGGTGGTACTTGCATTAAGTGCGGTTGTCCGGTAGTGACCGGGTCGGGGTCTCGCTGGGTCGCGGCTTTCTCCGGAGTGAAAGGAGACCCTGGGTCGCGGGAGACCACCGCCAAACCGGGACTTGTGGTGTTCAGTCAAGTAGTGGGTCGATGATAGCCTAAGCGGCTCGGTCGTGAAAAGCTTACGTGGCGTAGGCTGCTTATCTGGCAATGACATCTGGCGCTAAATCAGACTCCCCGATTTTCCCCTTATCATCTGCCCCCCCAGATCGGGCACCATTAAAAGAGTGGTGTCTGATCTCAAGGAAGGCTTTTCGGCCGGGGTAAAATGGGGGAGGCCTGGGTCGCGATGATTTTGTGGAGATCTGGGTCGTTGGGAAAACTGTCCGAGCCAGGATTCGACGAGCCAACCTCCTTCAACCCCAGATATATTTCGACCCAAGACATGAGGCGTGGCCTCATGTGCGCATACTAGCTGTGCCCCACTGGGCGGGGAACTCTGGAAACTCCCTTTGTCAGAGTCATGATTACACTTTTTGAAATTTGAGGGACTTGCACGGGTTTTGAGGTTCGGTTGCAGGCGGCCGTTTTGGGGGTAATGGGACACGTTCTTCCCCAGTATACTAATTTATGGCCACGTGGGAAGGGTTAATCACGCCTAGTTGAAACGTTGCTATAAATTGGGGACTTAGGCGGTTTTTCTCCCTTCCACGCCTTCCACAAGAGCAAACCCTAGATTTGAAGTGACTCTTGCCTTCCACCAGACTCTGTCAAAACGCACTCCGGGAGAATTCGCAAGCACATTCTCGAGGTACGCTTTTCAATCCCAGATCTCTCCCCTCTTCCTTTCTCCCTCACATCCTAGAAATGGCTCCCAAGAGGAACGTCTCCGGGCCTGTCGAGAGCCAACCCCCAAGTGAGCAAGTGAGAGGCTACGGTCCGCGGGACATTCCGTCGGACTCTGAGGTGTCCCTAGAATGCATAGGGGTTAAGGCTCCAGGGAGAGCCAGGTGGGAGGATCCCACTGTGACGATGTATTTCAGGAACCCAGCGGAGAAAGCCACCGGATCGGTTTTGAGGGAACCGGCCGACAGCGAAAGTTCCATGGAAGCTGAATCTGTCCCCTTAAGCGGTGGTAGAATGCAAGGTGAAGTAAACAACGAAGTGGTAGAGGATACGGCCGCAGAGATTGAGGAGATGTCGTTGGAGGAAGAAGGTCGCGGCGGCGCAGCTTCGGATGTTGAACGGGGGCCCCAAAAGGGGAAAACGAAAAGGAGAGGGCAGCAAAAATGCCCGAAGTACTATTACGAGTTTAGGGCCGAGGTGTATGGGTCGGAGAGGACCACCGCCCTGAAGAGATTGACCGGCTGGAGGGATTTGGACGACCGCTGCGAAGTTTTTACTCCCAACAAGGATGAACACATGGGAGCCCCCCCTGAAGGGTGTATCGCCATGTCCCTGCAGGCCATTGAGTATGGATTCCGACTCCCTCTCTCCCCATTCCAGGTGGCTCTGTTTAATCATCTCCAGATCAGCCCCATTCAACTGCTCCCGAACGGTCATGCGATGGTAACTGCGTTCAGGTCCTTGATGAAGATCTTGGGACAGGTTGAATGTGTGGAGCATTTTGCGGAACTATTCGTAGCTTCCGTCGACTCAGCTGCTTCCCCCAACAGGAGGGGGTTTGTGAAATTGCAATCTCGGTCGGGGAATAAGATTTTTGACACCGAGAAGTCCTCTCATGGCGTGGATTGGAAAAAGAAGTTTGTCTTCCTAAGATATACAGACGGGTGGAACGGCCTAGAACATACCTCCTGGAACGACGTGGCCCAGGTAAGGTTGGAGAGGGGTCCGGTGCGCTGGCCCAACACCTTGTTAGCTGCGCTGAGGGGGGTGCATCCCCTGGACACAGGGATCTTCACGAACACCCATCTGCTGATTAACCTGGGGTTGGCTCCGGGGACACGGAGACACCTTGATTTCAGAATGGGTAACTACACCCTCAATACCCTTAGGCCAAGCACGTTCCCTTCCCTGACCTCATCTTTTCTTTACCGCACTGATTTCTAACTCTGACCGCTGAACATATTTTTTCCCCATGTGCAGGGTCGATAATGGTGGCCGGACGAGCCAGAGCCGTTGATCGCCTGTTGAAGAAGAAACAAGCCGAGAGGGCCAAGAAAATTGCTAAGGAAGGAGTGCCTGGCCCGCTTCCTTCTGTCCAAGAGATAGCGCGAGAAGAGGGCCTCACGGAGGCAGATTCCCTGGGTCGGATTGCGGCTGTGGAGCGGGCAGCCGGGCAAAGATGGGCTGACGCCCATGTTCCTACGGATGGGGGGGAAGCGGATGCGCAAGGAGCCGCTTGGATCCCCCCGGCAAACGATGCCCCGGCTCCACCTCCGGTAGATCAAGGCGCTGTCCCTTCAAAACCAAAGGGGAAGGTGGTCATTTCTGCCGGGCGACCGGATACGAACTCAGAGACCAACTCCGGGTCGTTTCCTCCGGAAGTGCCCAGGGGTCGGCGTACTCTAAAGAGGAAGGACAAGGATGAGGCGGTGGACAGGGCCCCTAAGAGACTTGTTAAGCGGGATGATCCTCCTTTCCGGCCACCGGGCGGCTGGGCTCCCCCAACTCTTCGACCGGGGACCTCGCCCGGCTTCACCATGCTGAGGGGGGACTATGAACGTATAGTCGCCGTTCCCACATTAGCCGGGCCTAAGTATCCCTTTGGGGTTACAGAACGCAAAGAGGACGGGTCGGAGAGGAAGGTCGCTACCGGGGAAGTCGACCAGGATGTGCTGGGGGCCATCTATTACTCCCTACAAACCGCGAGCGACCACCAAGAGTTGGCCAAGGAGAGCAACGCGACCCTCTCCTATAACAAGATTGCGCTCTTGAATGCGGTAAGGGCCCTTTCGCCATTCTTTCCCTTGGGTCACGCTTTTCATTGTTTCGTTTCTGACTTTTTCTCCTTTTCCTCTTCCCAGTTGATAGTAAGGGAGCACCAGTCTGCCATGCGACTGGAATTGGCCGATGAAGCCCGCCGCAAGCTGCTGGCGGAGAGGGCAGAGGTGTTGCAGGAGAAGAGCTGGAAAGACGAGGCGGCGAGGCAATCCCAGGCGTTGGAAGATGCCCAGAAAGCGTACACCGTGAAGCTTGACAAAATGGACAAGCTGGTAAAAGCTTCCCTTATGGAGAGGTCTGCCCTAGAGAAGGAGTTGGAGGAACTAAGGGCTGCGAACGAGGAGCTGCGAACGGGTGTGGCCACGCGGCAAAGCTTGTTGGACGCCGCGGAAGCGAAAACCGAGGCTGCTTATGCCAAGGGCAAACAGGATGGATGGCGGGATGGCTTTGTGGAAGGGCAAAAGGATGGAACCAAAACGGCCTTCTGGACGGTCGAGAAAATAGTGCCGCAGATAAAGGATAGCGCCGTGGCAGAGTTTCTTCAATCCAAGGTGTTTGGCACCGTCTCAGGCACCCTGGGGGCTTCAGACATAGAGGCCGGCTTCATGAGGGCTCTATCGCAGATCCACCTTCACCACCCAATCCCCCATGCCCTTCTTAACGACCCTCGTAAACTCAATGCGGCGAACGGGTATGTTCCCAACACATTGCCGGAGGAGTTCATGGCTCGCGTTGAACTCGAAGAAAGGGCGAATCAGGAAGCGACAGATGGTGAAGAAGACGAAGAGGAGCCGGACTGGAACAAAGTGACCTACGGCTGGGCCGTGGAATGGGCTGAATCTCAACTCGACAAGCAGGCAGAAGCGGTATCTTTGCCGGTCCCCGTGGATATTGAGCGGGCAAAAGAGACTTTGCTGGCTACTTATGCTCCCTCAAGTAGCGGGTCGAAAGATGATGACCTTTTAACCGGGAAAACGGGTGGTCCTGCTTTAGCGATCCCTCCTTTGGCATCACTCCCTCCCGCCACTGAAGTGACTCCCCCGGCGCCTCAGCCTAATCTTCCAACTCCTCCTTCCAGCTCTTGAGGGCGAACGGCATTTGTACCATTATTACTGCTATTTCTTTGTAATATTCTGGGGATTGAGCCCCCACCTCCTCCTGTAAATTCGAGCATTTATTATTTGCTTTTGATACTGTCTCATTCTAATGTTGTTTATTTCTAAGACATTGGTCTTGTTGGCGAGTATGGCTTTTTTCGCAATCTTTTGAATGAAAACTTAAATGAAACTTGAAAAGTGCGTGTCGTGGGTCGGAAGAGGTTGCCCTTGCGAGCCAACACTGGCTCGCTGGGAACTTACTTCGCGAGTCGCCCAGAGCGACTTCTTAAGGTTTCCTTGGTCTCTGTTTTCGTTATTCATCCTCCTTAAGATGTTTCGGATTGCACACGTAAACTTCGATTAACGGATACATCACAACATTTAGCTGAAGATAAAAGTCAATTCAGATGGACTGAAAGTACTTTACAATACTTAGCTGAAGATAAAAGACAATTCAGATGGACTGAAAGTACTTTACAACATTTAGCTGAAGATAAAAGACAATTCAGATGGACTGAAAGTACTTTTCATCATTTGGGGACGAACTGGGGAAAGTACAAAATGGTACCTACAACTTAGAGAAACTCTTAAACATAAAACTTCTTGAGGTTATGCGCATTCCAAGATCTGGGAATGGCGTTTCCCTCCATATCCTCTAGGTGATAAGCTTTGTTGCGCCCTATTTCAGCAATGCGGTATGGGCCTTCCCAGTTAGGTTGTAACTTGCCCACGTGTTTCGTCACTTCAACCTTTTTGAGAACCAGGTCGCCGATTTGAAAAGCGCGGGGCTTGACCCCTTTGTTGTAGCTCCGAGCCACCGTGGCTCGATATTGCTGCATGCGTTGGAATCCCTTCTGCCGAATTTCTTCAATGGTGTCAAGCTCATGCGCTCGATCTTCCGCGTTTCTGGCGAGCTGGTAGTTGGAAACCCTCGCAGTCTGATGTAGAAGCTCCGCGGGGATCATGGCCTCCGACCCGTAGACCATTGAGAAGGGGGTTAGCCCTGTAGCAGTTCTAGGAGTTGTGCGGTACGCCCATAGGACCCCGTCTAGTTCGTCGACCCAAGCTCCCTTCTTGGCCTCCAGCCTGGTTTGGAGGTTCTGAATAATGATCCGATTAATTACTTCGACCTGGCCGTTCGCCTGGGGATGGCCGACCGACGCGAAGCGCTGACTGATTCCCATATCTGTACAGTAGGACCTAGTGCTGGCGCTTTGAAATTGAGTTCCGTTGTCGCAGATGAGGACCCTGGGGATCCCAAATCTACAAATGATGTTGCGCCATAAGAAATTTTGGATAACCTTGTCCGTGATTTTTGCCGCGGGTTGGGCTTCGACCCATTTAGAGAAGTATTCCACCGCGACTAACAGGTATTGCCGTTGACCCGTCGCGAGTGGCAGTGGCCCAACGATGTCAATGCCCCACTGATCAAAGGGCCAGCAAATATCTACAGGGACCATTTCTGCGGGGTGCTGATGCGGGATGTTGGCGTGTTTTTGGCAATTAACACACCTACGGGCGTATTCCTTAGCATCCTCGTTTAGAGTGGGCCAGTAGAACCCACTTCTGGACACTTTCTTGGCCAAGGATCGACCGCCCGCATGATTTCCACACTGCCCGCTGTGTATCTCTTCCAAGACGTCCAAAGCCTGTGAGGGACGTAGGCACCGCTTGGTTGGTCCCATGAATGCCCGCTTGTATAATCTCCCTTCGGAATCTAGGGAGTAACCTGCGGCCTTGTACTTGAGGCGTCTCGCGGCATTTCGGTCGGCAGGTAACACTCCATCTCTGAGGTAAAGTATAAATTCGTCGACCCAGCACGGTTCTGCGGGATCGATGGAGCATATTACCTCTGCCTCGCTATCAATCACTCTCCCCTTGCTTGACAAGTAAGTGATGTTTTGGTCCCTGGAGCCTCTCATTCCGTTCGCGAACTTTGACAACGCGTCCGCACGCGTGTTCTCTTCCCTGGGGACTTGCTGTAGCGTAAATTCTTTGAATTGAGATGCCAAGGATTTGACCTTGGCGAGGTACTTGATCATAGTTTCCTCACGCGCTTCGTAGGAGCCCTGAAACTGGCTCGCCACCAGCTGGGAATCCGTCATTACGGCAATCCTTTCGACCCCATGCTCCTTTGCGATTTTAAGGCCAGCGATGAGCGCTTCGTATTCTGCCTCATTGTTGGTGGCTAGGAAGTCCAGGGAGATGGCGAAATCAAGCGTCTCGCTCCCCGTGCTGGTTAGGGAGATCCCCACACCGCCTCCTTGAGAGGTTGAGGAGCCATCGACCGACATTGTCCATAGCGCTAGGCGCGGGGTTTCCTTACGGGGGTCGCTTTTTTCAATGATGAAATCTGCGAGGATCTGGGCTTGATATGCAGTTCGGGGCTGGTAGTTGATATCGAACTGACTCAACTCGATGGCCCATTTCACAATTCTTCCCGATGCTTCCGGTTTCTCCAGGACTTGGCGCAAGCCTTGGTCTGTGAGGACAATGATGGAATGGGATTGGAAGTAAGGCCTTAGCTTTCTGGAGGCATGCACGAGGGCCAGTGCGAATTTTTCGATCTCCATATAGCGCGTTTCCGCGCCGTGGAGTATCTTGCTAACGTAATATACTGGCATGTGCTTCCTTTCGCGGACGGCTACTAGCACAGAGCTCACGGCCTCCTCCGTGACCGCCAAATAAAGGTACAAAGTTTCTCCTGTTACAGGTTTAGCAAGCAAGGGAGGAGAAGCAAGATATTCTTTGAGCCCCTCAAAGGCTTCATCGCATTCATCAGTCCACTCGAATTTTTTAATATTGCGTAAAATCTTAAAGAATGGGAGATTTTTCTCAGAAGAGCGAGAGATGAACCTGTTTAGTGAAATTATTCGACCGACGAGACGCTTGACGTCCCTCACGCTGTGGGGTCTGTTGATGCCCTTGAGAGCTAAGATTTTCTCCGGGTTGGCTTCGATTCCTCGTTGGCTGACTATGTAACCAAGGAATTTTCCTCCTTCCACGCCGAAAGAGCATTTGCCGGGATTCAGCTTCATCCTGTACTTGCGGAGCAGGTCGAAAGTCCGACCTAGATCGGCCAAATGCATCTCTGCCCTCTCGCTCTTGACGATCATGTCGTCAACATAGACCTCCATTGTTTTGCCTATCTCGTCTGCGAAAACCTTGTTGACCAGCCTTTGATAGGTCGCGCCAGCGTTTTTCAATCCGAATGGCATGACCTCGAAACAGTAGATTCCCTTCACCACGATGAAAGCGGTCTTCCCTTTGTCCTCCTGGGCCATGAAGATTTGATAGTAGCCCTGGAAGGCGTCCATCATGCTCAGGAGCTCACAGCCGGCAGTCGAATCGACCAACTGATCAATGCGTGGGAGAGGGTAAGGATCCTTGGGACAGGCCTTGTTTAGGTCGGTGAAGTCGTTGCACATTCGCCACTTCCCTCCAGTCTTCGCGACCAGAACGACATTGCAGAGCCAATCCACATACTTGGCTGGCGTGATGTATCCGGCATCCAGCAGCTTGCTGACCTCTTGCTCGATTATTTTGTTTCGCTCATCACTCTGGGCCCTCAATCGTTGTTTGATGGGTCGGAAACTTGGGTCCACATTCAAATGGTGTTCGATAATTTTTGGGTCGACACCGACCAAGTCTGAGGACTTCCAAGCAAACACGTCTGCATTATCTCGCAGGAACTGGATGAGCATGCACTGCTGCTTACCTTTGAGATTCGCCCCAATGTGCGTGGTTTTCTCTGGGTCATCCGGAACCAGTGAGACTGGGACGAGGGCTCCTACTGCCTCTATCTTACCATCATCAAGCTTCCGCTTCTTCCTTGCTATGGTGGAGGTCATCTGCTTGGAACACATCTCGGCGGTGGGATCGTCTGGGTCGGCAAGTTCCGCATCTAGGAAATCGCCTACGTCTATTAAAGGAACGACAGCTTTGTTCGGAAGTTGTACCTTTTCCATGGAGATGGAGTAGCATTCCCATGATTCCGGTATGTTGCAACGGAGCTCCCCTATCCCATGCGGGGTTGGCAGCTTGATGGTTTGGTGGTAAGTGGAAATCACCGCTCGGAAGCTGATCAGAGCGGGGCGTCCCACGATGATGTTGTAAGCAGAGGGGCCTTCCACCACCAAGTATTCCAATAATTGTGTGGCTCGTTGTGGCAGCTTTCCCATGGAGGTAACCAGCTTGACTCTTCCTTTAGAATAGACCTCCGAGCCCCCAAAACCTGTCAATGGTGTTTTAATAGGCTCATAGTCGAGGGAATTATGGATGTTCATCTTTTGCAAGGTGGAATAGAAGATAATGTTAGCGGAGCTCCCACTGTCGACTAGGGTCTTATGAACAGCGCAATTTGCTACGTCTAAAGTAACGACCAGCGGGCAACTAGGCATTCCCCCATCTCGTGGCATTACTGGTATGAAGTCCTTATCGCTAAACGAGATTTCTTGCTCGCGCCATTCTTGCCCTTGCTCCACTTGCATGATTTCTCTGGGCCCATAAAGCTCCCGACCCGCCTGACGCCTTGACCGCTTGCGGGCTGTCATGGAGTCTCCTCCTGCGGGGCCGCCCGCAATCATGAAGATTTCGTTTGTGGGCATGTTGTGGGGGTTAGCCTCTCCGGGCTTCTCCAATGGTGGCTTTCGTCCCCTCCTGGGCGGAGGTGACTCCCTTGGGTCGAGAATTTGGCGGGCCCGCTCGTCCAATTTTTTGACAAACTCCATGAGGTGGCCTCCTTGAATTAATCGCTCTACCTCCTCCCTTAAAGCGATGCATTCTGATGTCCAATGACCGGGCTGCATGTGGTAAGCGCAGCGCTTCCCAGACTCCTTAGCCTTCTTGGTTTCTTTCAGCTGCTTTGGCTTTTTAAGGAGTCCTCGATCCATGACTTCGTAAATTTCCTCTATGGGGCAAACCAAAGGTGTGTAACCCTTCCTGACCCCGCTCGCTGAGGGCACTTCCCGCTTGAGCCTCTGTTCCATTCTGCTGGATATCCTTGGAGGCTCCGACCGAGGTGGGTCGGATCTGGGGAACCTATCGGGAGCTGGGTCGTTTGCTCGTCGATCACTTTTGCGCCCCAAAGCGCGCGTTGTGGACTTGACCTCCTCCAACCGCATGAAACGGCGTGCTATGGCCATTATTTCCTCCATATTCTGGGGAGACTCGAGGATGATTTCATCGGCGCACTCCGTATGTCGGATCGCCTTATGCAGTGTCTGGGTCAGGATGTCAATGTCCAAGTGCTCGACCTTGACGAATGCTTCGTTGAATCGTGAAAAGAAACTCCTCAAGGTCTCGCCTTCTTCCTGCGTGATACTATACAGATAGGTGGACGGGAGCTTGACCCCCGTCATAGAGGAGAAGTGAGCTTTGAACTTTCTAGCCAGATGATCATAATCTCGGATGCTATGGGGAGCTAGCCGCTCAAACCAGTCTTGGGCTGGACCCTCGAGCGTGGTTTCGAAAATCTTGGCCCAAATGAGTTTGGAGTGGCCATAGAGGCTGACTTGTGCTTCGAATTTGGAGCAGTGCTTCACGGGGTCGGTGCTCCCGTGGTATATTGGCAGATTGGTGGGGACTCTGTCCACCACCTTGGCGTCGATTATTTCGTCGCAAAAGGGGGACCTTGCCTCCCTTTCGCTGCGGTACATCCTCCCCAGACGTGGGGGGAGGTGATTGTGGTGGTGGGCTGGTGCCCTTTCCTCGAAGACCTGCCCTTGGGGGAAGTGTGATGACACTTCTTCTTGTGGGTCAAAATACTCCGACCCTGGTGCCGGGTCGGGTACATAATGTTGCTGCTGCTGCTGCTGTTGCTGCCTCTGCCTCCGGGGGAGATTATTTCGGAGATCGCCCTGTCCCACCCAATGTCCCCGATTGGCCTGATGGTAGGCGTTGGGATGGACCCTAGCCCCCAGGCGATCAAAAACTGGCACATTTCTAGGGACAGGAACGTCTCTATTCATTTCGCTTGCCGTCCCCGCAACGTGGCGCGCGCCCCTATCCGTTTCCCTCATATTGCGTAAGAGTTGCGAGGGGCGTTCCTCAGCCTGACCATTCCTTCTTCTAGCCGGCTCCTGTCGGCGGGGTGGGTTTTCATTGTCGTCGAAACCCTCCTCCAGGTGCGCACCCAGATGGACTGGATGCTGGGCTCCCAAGGCCGGAGCAATGTATATGGTCTGAGGTTGTGCGTAGGGGTTTTGACCGTAGGGGAGCTGCGGATACCCCCAGATACTTGGCTGAGGGGCATGCTGATGGACAGCATACGTCCCTGGGGCAGAAGGCCCTTGAACCGTGGGGACGGCGACATTCTGAGGGGTCAGAGCCAGAGGGCTTCCTCTTGGGGGAGCCGGCATGACCGGTTCCCTGTTTTCTCTCGCTGCGGCCAACGCCTCTGCCCGACAGCTCTCCGCGTAAGCTGCCAAATCCGCTTCTGAAAGTATCAAACGGCCAGGAGCACTAGGGCCGGCATCCGTAGCGACGATCCCCACTACGGGGGGTGGGAAGTTCCCCCCTGAGGTGTTGAGATCCGGAAAGATCTCTTCACCATTCTCGCCGTAGACTCGTCGCCCGTGACGTGTTTGGACCATCGTCAGTGGAGAGCTGGATTAAGCTGGTGAGGAAGAAAGACTTTTTGTTCAGAGTTTCCCACAGACGGCGCCAAGATGATCGTGTCAAAATCTGGACACTGCACGGGGTTCCAGACTAAGACGCCAAATCACCCAAGATATTTGTAATGAGTGGAGAACTCCGGCGCTTCTCCCAGCTGGAAAGATAGAACAAACGTGAACTCAGAGGCCAAGACGGGGAAGAGTGGGGGTTGGACCCGTTTTGGCACTCCGACGCTCAAGTCAGCTTAAGCTCTTGGATGGAAAGATTGCTAGAGTTGAGAGTTTTTGTGCGTGAAAAAGAGCTTACCTTTGGCCGTCGCCAGGCGAGGCTTTTATAGGGTGAAGATGGACTTCGCGGGAGCAAGTACACCTCCCAGAAAGTGTGGATCTGGTTGGGAGGAGAGAGTCCAGGTCCTCAGTCCGGAACAGTGCTTTTCCAGCCAAAGCACTGTTCGCCTGCTCCTGCCAGGATCCCTGCCACTGTACTGGGAGCGGCTGCAATTAATGCGGCCGGCCGTAGGTGGTACTTGCATTAAGTGCGGTTGTCCGGTAGTGACCGGGTCGGGGTCTCGCTGGGTCGCGGCTTTCTCCGGAGTGAAAGGAGACCCTGGGTCGCGGGAGACCACCGCCAAACCGGGACTTGTGGTGTTCAGTCAAGTAGTGGGTCGATGATAGCCTAAGCGGCTCGGTCGTGAAAAGCTTACGTGGCGTAGGCTGCTTATCTGGCAATGACATCTGGCGCTAAATCAGACTCCCCGATTTTCCCCTTATCAATATTCATCTTTCGTTGTTTAATAATTGCTCTTGCGATTATTACCCCTCCCTAGAATAAAAGTACTGCAAAATACTTCACAAAAAACCTTTAAAACTACACACAACCCCATTCTTGAGAACTTGAAACCATTCGGCCCAGATATGTTCTAAAGTGGAATATTTTCAAACTTTGAAGGATGGTTCCAATAATTTATTCTCTCACGAATAGATTCCAGGGAGAAAATGAGATTGTTTAAAGTATGGGGTGTGGATGTTACATATCAGATACCTAAGGGGATCATATTGCAATTTAGGCTAACCTAATAGTACAAAGGCCAGTTTCATTACAAGGACGCGTTGATGCAGGGAATCTGGTCAAAGACTGAAGAAAACAGGCAAAAATAATTGAGAAAACAAAGATGGTAATAAAAGCAGTACTGATAAAACAATGCTGGTTTTGTAGTGTTGTTGTGATAAGGACATTTTGGTACTTAGGTGCACCCAACTGTACACCAATGGCGATTGGCGTCAAAGTCCACAGAGTCAGAAATCCTTCCTTGCATCCCTTCCCCGGACTGGAAAAAGAACAAACCCTCTTTCAAACCCCAATCAAATTAAATTATTATTGCTTGAATTATAAACAAGAAAGAAAAAGCCATTCTTCCCTTGTTTACTTTAATTCAAAAGCTCAAATTTTCTACTTCATCACACTTTTGTCTTTACCCTCCCTCCCTCTCTCTCTCTTTCCCAAAACTTCCCTTCTTCTTTCTCTCTCTCTCTCTCACTCTCACCACATTCCAAATCTAGGGTTTCATTTATCTTTCTCCTCTTTTTATAGGTCCTTGATGGGCTGGAAGTCACTTGAACAGCTGGGGAAATTTGAGCTGAGACTTTTGAGTGGTTGGGTTGCTGTGAGCTCTCCACATTTGGGGAATAGGCTTTGATGGGTGTTCTTGGCAGTCCATTTGTGTCAAAATTCGATCTTTGTTAGTCCCTTTCTCTGGTTTGAGTTAATTCTGTCTTGGTACACTTAAAGTTTGTAAATTTCTTCATTTCACTGCTGTCTTCCGGTAATTCTTGAAAAACCCATGTTAAACCCTTGCCAAGAATTCGGCCTTTTTTCTGCTGTTCTAATGATGTACGTTTTCTTCCCTCGGTATGTCTGTAAGATTTTCTGATTTCTCTGGTGGGTTTGTTCCAGATTTGTGTATTTAGGATTTTCTTTAAAAAAAGGTGTTTTCTCACTGTGGGACACTTCAAAATTCCGCGTCTTTAGTTTGAATTCTGCATAGTAAATGCATGGATGGAAGAGAAGCGATGGCATTACCAGGTTCAGCTTCATATTACCTCAATAGAGGTGGAATCGGCAGCTCCGGCGGCTCAGGCCCTCCGCCCAACATCCACCACGGCGTCGGCGGCGGAATCCACGCGCCGCCCGTTTTCAAGAATTACACAAACCCCAACATTCCTGTTCAGCCCAATGTAGGGATCAGTGGCGTTTCCGTTGCCGGTTCATCATTCCACGGCGAAAACCCATCTCCCAATTTCGCTCACAACATGAGCATGGCTATAGTGCCTAATGCACCTCAGGGAAGCGAACCCGTTAAGAAAAAGAGAGGCAGGCCTAGAAAGTATGCTCCTGATGGTGCTAACATGGCCTTAGGATTGTCTCCAATTCCTACCTCAAAACCTTCTTCTGCTGTGGTTAGTCCTGGGGAGAGAGCACGAAGAGGAAGACCGCCTGGAACGGGATGGAAGCAGAAGCTTGCTCCTCTTGGTAAGCCTTTGTTGGATTTGATTGTAGTGGTTTGGGATTCTGTTCTTATGAGTATACATTGTTTTACCTACAATGTGATTCAGAGCAGAAAAGATTTGATCTTTAGTTAGAATTTTGGTTTCTGTTACTTTTATGGGCTATTTGCATATGTATGAGGCTTTTGAGAACATGGTTAGGGCTGCTGATAGTGATATTGCTTGATAATCACCAGAATAATGTGTTTATGTTACTTTCTAATTATTTCTTTGTTTCTTTTTTGTCCCCCCATTTTGTGTTGAAGATGTTGGATTTATGTTGGTTATTCTATTTTGCTTACCCCTTTTGTTCTTCTGATTAGGTGACTGGATGAACAGTTCAGCTGGACTAGCCTTTACACCACATGTTTTGCATGTGGGAGTTGGAGAGGTATGCAATGTTTACTTCTGACAATTCTTGCTGAGATTCTGAATAATAATAATTTTAGATAGATGTTGATGTATATTTGCTTGCTATTACATTCAAAATTAAATTTAGTATAGTCGAGAGATGTGATAACGGCGGTTCTTGGCAGGATGTTGCAGCAAAGATACTTGCATTTGCACAACAAAGGCCAAGAGCTTTATGCATCTTATCAGGCAATGGGTCGGTTTCTGCAGTTACACTACGCCAACCTTCAAATTCTGCTGGGACTGTAACATATGAGGTTAAATAGCTTCTCAGCTGTTGATGATTTGAGTTTGCATTAATGAAAGATAGGATAAAAAGATCTATGAGGACTAAAACAGATTACACCCAAATATATTGTATCGTCTTTTAAAAACAACCCGTCTTTTGTTGATTGTTATTTCTTTTAGGGACGTTTCGAGATACTTTGCTTGTCTGGCTCGTACTTGCTTTCTGAAAGTGCTGGACCCCGGAATCGATCTGGTGGCATAAGCATTTCGGTTTGTAGCCCCGATGGACATATTATTGGGGGTGCAATAGGTGGTAGACTCATTGCAGCAAATCCCGTGCAGGTATGTATATTCACACACAAATTTCCTCTGTTCTTCGTGTTCGTATAATTATTTTCAAGTTACCTTTTGGGTCAGGTGGTTGCATGCAGTTTTGTGCATGGGAGTGCTAAGGCAAAGAACAAAGTGGAGTCGGGATCAAATGATGAAAATTATAGTCAAAATCAATCCGCTGAGAAATCCTCGACTCCGGTTACTGCAGCTTCTACTCAAAGCTACACTCCTAATTCCAGCACGAGTGTTTGGCCACTTGTTTCAAGGCAAGAAGCTAAAAACTCCCAGACGGACATAGACCTGATGCGCGGATGATACACGAGCTTTTACAATAGGCACATAGCAGAACTTTTTTGTATATATGTGTTGTTGTAAATGAAACGCGCTGAGGGAATGACCGGAGTCTTGACTGAGGTTTGTGCTAACATATTGTAACAAAGTTTGACTCTGTAGGTTATTATGAACTAGCTAGTAGGAAACAGGTGTTATGGTTATCGGGAGTTTTGTGTCCGGGTGAAGATATCGGTATTGAATGTGTTTAGTTTTTACATAGGTTCGGTGTTTAGTCTTCTGAGAACAAATTGGGGTTTTCTTGGTGAATTGGTGGTATTTGTTTCGCTCGGTTTCTATTGCTCTTGTAATCAGAAACCGAAGTAGAAATGCAGAACCTTTCGGTAGTATAATTTCCGTGTACTTGGTATTCTCCACGTTTCTGTGTACTTAGTATTCTTCGTGTTACCAGTCGACAGCTTCTAGCTTATTTATTTGGTAGTTTTGTGATTCAAAAAACGCTTTTAGGTTTGCAAGCACCAGAGCTTTTCTTGGCGTTGTAGTTTCTCTTGCTCTTATGAAGAGATTTGCACCTTGTTTAGTGCAAGTTAGGTTGTGTTCTTGACCTTGACTTTTCCAATAAACACAATTTCACATAAAATTTCAAAGCTCCATCAGAAATCCTACTCAAGCAGCACACTTTCAAATTTGGCATAGAGCTAAAGGTAAAAAGTAAAATTTCCAGAGACCATATAGCTAAGACTAAAAAGCAGCAAGTTTTCTGAAATTAAGTAGAATATTCCCTTTTAAGATACAAGGTATAAACAATCCCAACAAACAACAAGCAAAGCATGATTTACAACAACGCCATACATAAAAGAACAGGTCTTATAAGAGTATTATGCAATTTAAAGATCTAAACAACAACCAAGATTATTCATACAAACATCCTTGATCTTCCGATGGGATTATTATTTCCAGCCGCCAACAAACGGGACAATTACTCGGCTTTAAGCTTTCTCCAGCAGCTTCTTTATATCCTTCTGCAGAGAGGAAAAGGGATGTCTTAGATATCATCAGGGTTTTTTACTTGGTAGAGAATATAGGTAATAGTATTAATGCTGATAATTTACCTCTATGCTGAGAGGAGATGTGGTGGGAGCATAGCGATCAACAACGTGACCCTCTTTGTCGACGAGGAATTTGGAGAAATTCCACTTGATGCTGTCCCCAAAAAGACCACCCTTGACTGACTTCATGTATTTGTAAATTGGAGCAGCAGTTTCCCCGTTTACGTCAACCTTTGTAATAGAAAATGAGTTTCATTTCATGGGTTTCTCAAGAAATCATCCCAGATAGCAAAATGCATTTGAAACTTATGGTACTAAATTTGACAAGGGAAAACTACATGAAGGAGATCACATGATTTGCACGCAGTGTCTAGACTTCAGCCGTTAAAGTTGCAAATGTATAAAAAATGATACAAAATAAATGTTGAAACTTATGTTATCCACAAGTGAACAGTGTGGTGCCAAGATTGAGATTACGTAAAGTTATGCTACTAAAAGTGATATTAAGCCTCACTCTAGATAAGGGGTTAGATAGAAAAATTTACAGACAAACTCGAATCTTGATTCGTACCTTGTCAAATACAGGATATTCGGCCTTAAAGCGAGTGCAAACAAAGTTCTGAATTTCTTCATTGGTACCAGGCTCTTGTGATCCAAACTGATTGCATGGAAAAGCCAGAATCTCCAATCCTGAGTATAAAACATAGTATGTTCAAACTAGTTTTGATGAATCTTTTGTGTTTTCACGAATATATAGAGCTCCTCGTAAGGAACATACAAACTTGTAACTAGCATTTCAACCCTCAAATTTAGGAGGAGTAATATCAAACATATTATAATTTTCAAAATATAAGAGTGTGTTACGAAATAAAAGAAAATCAAGTGCCGTATAAAATCTCCAGAAAAGTAAACCGAATCGAACCTTGACCCTTGTATTTGTCGTACAACTGTGTCAACTCAGTGTAGTTTGAATTGGTCAGGCCACTGCAGCAGACATCAAAAATAAGTTGGTGAAATTTCTCAAAGGAAATAAAGGAATAATGTAACTGTATATACAAACGTAAATTGAAGGGAAAATAGACCACTTGAGCAACAATTTCTTTGTCGCACACGGCATCAGAGAGTAAAAGATTAACTTCACTTCGAGATAAAATATGAGAAAGTTGGAAAATATAAGGATATCGAAGACAGGCAACAGCCTATACAAACATGCACTTGCATTCACATTTGCAACAAATTCGTAAGAGGTTTAGGCCGCATAATCCGATATCAGCAACCTTAATTTCAAAATCCACTACACTCAAATCAACAACAAACACGAATCGCCTTGCCAAAACCATTCTAGGAAAACGAATAACAGCAAGGTTTGATCTTTTGTTCAGAGTTAATGAACTGAAGCATTCAGAGAAGCCGAGACATTACCACTGCGATGCAACATTGACAATCAGAAGTGCCTTTCCCTTGTAAGTGCTCAGATTAACATCATTACCCTTAGCATCCTGAAACCACAAGTTTTTTCATGAAATTGCAATAAAACCAGAGCCAGACATTTTCCATAAAAAATCACAACAATAATTCAAACTCAGACGAATTAAACCCAAATCCTAATTGAAGAAAACCCCATTCCTAAACAAGTATCAAACAAAAAAAAAAGGGGGGAAATTCAAGAGCAGAACAATATTACACCGTCATCGAACCGGATTCCATAACACCTATACCAACAAAATTTCATAAAACAAGAAACGGATGGATAAATAACAGCAAAAGAACTCCAAAGAGGTACCTTAACAGTGAATTCATGGATTGACTGAGGCGGGTTTGACTGGCTGGCCATCTTTCGATATACTCTTAAATCCCAAAACGCAGACTTTTCTTTGAAGAACAATCACAAAAGAAGAAGAAGAAGAAGGATTACGCGGCGAACTGAAAAGGGTTTGCCTTGGAATCGACGAAGAAGATGCTTGGACAGATGAAATGAATTGGTTGCGTTCGATTAAATACTAAGGTTTGGGGGTAACATGGAAAAAGGAGAAATGAATTGGGGTGTGAATCGAAATCAAATGAAAGATGAGCGGTTGTTGTCCTGAAGTGCAAACGTGGGGGTACACTGTCCAAATATAAATATTTTTGGAACCTTCTTTAAATCGGACGGTGGTCGATGGGGATAATTGTAATTTCACTTTTTTTGTTTTTTTTGTTTTAACTTTTAACACACACCCCAAGTGGCCCATGGGGTTCGAATCCGGGACTTACCTTAAAAAAAAACCTTAGACCACTTGTGACTTGACCAATTCCTATTGACATAATTATAATTTCATTTGATTAACTGTGAAATTAAATATTCTACATAATTTATACTAGCTATATTATAATATTATACGAGAGAATCAAATAAAAATTATTTTGATCTCTTAGACTCTTTATTTTTTTTTCTTTTTATTTATCTTCATCTATTTTGTTCTTTTACAATTTTTTTTATTTTTTTTAATTATTTGAACAATATATCTTAACTTCTTTTTTTCTAAGCCTATAGAGATTGGTTCAAATAGTTAAAGGATTATTCAGGATAATAACTCGGGTTCAAGTATCTTTGATCCAATGTTTTAAAAATCGGACCGAGGGTTTGGTCGAACCAGTGACATCATTATCTCAATGATCATCTCAGGTTGATTATCGCACAAGCCTGATGAACAGTTCATGAACCTGCATAATTCGTTGTTGAACTCGTTGCACTGATCGATGAGCACGGATCTTATGCTCTCCAGCGCACCGGGCCTATCGGCGCCAGCAAAGCCGACAAGGCTCCTCCTCTTTGATCCGGCGACCTTCGCCTGCCATTGGGCAACGTCGTCGTCCGTCTGAGGATGAAACAAGGTCGGATGAGGTACCCCAACGTCGTTCCGGTGCCACGGGTGCCGTTCGATGAGGAGCTTATAAACGGGGTTTTGCATCTCCTCGAGTTCGAGGAACCTCGTGCCCCACAAAGATTTATCGGTTCTTCTGAAATCCCACGAGATTTTTCCGAGGACGAAGACGTGATCTTTGCCGAGGTTTCTGTACCATGTATTCGTGCCGTGTGTTTGGAGCCATGTTATGAGCTCGAGCCCTAGAGAATCCTTGACATCGTTGGAAGCGTTTTAGAAGTGCCATCTTAGAACGTCGAGTCCGCCGTAGTAAGGCACGTAGAAGAGAATTGCTTCGTTGGGGTTGTACGTTCTCCATGGATGGTTGGAAATATGTGAAAGGAAAATGGGCTCCAACGAGCTAGAATACTGATGCGTGTGGTACCACCCCGGACCTAGGTTGTTTATAGGCTCCCCGAACGCGTTGTTGGTGAAATATTTGCAGAAATCTGGCATCCATGGAATCACGTCGCTGCACTGGGAGAGTATGTCTTTGTTGAATTTTGAAGGCAAATCGTACACGTAGATTCCTCTTCCTTTGCAGGTACTGGCCCGTACTGCGATGGTTCGAATCCGATTTCCGGGATCGAGGCGTTTTCAGATGATCCTCAATGTCCGAGAAACTGTAATCCAGTGTTTCTTTCTTGTCTACATTGATTCGGAAATAGGGCTGAGGGCCGGCTGAGAAACCGAACAGATTGGTGAGTTTCCGTGATGATACAAAGACATGATCAACGACGTTGCCTGAAAGGACAGTCGTATTGGAAGACCAAATGTCGATGAAAGCAAAGAGAAAAATGGTTGTTGCCAATATGGAGAAGATTTTCACAACAAATGAGTAACAGACATTGCGATCATTGGCTGGAATTTGTTTGCACCACCTCTTTTTCTTTCTAGGTACAATAGCCATCGTCTTAACTGATCAATATATATATCAGTGCTGCAATAAGCTTTGATTTAATAGTGATGCTGAAACAAATGTTTATTGAACATTTGAAACATGGAAGCACGTTTGTTGAGAATCTGGGACTATGATCCAGTTGGGAGGGATGAACGTGGTATAGTACTATTATTTTGAGTGAGAGAGTCAAGTATCATCTCTTGGAGTCTCCATTTCTTTTTAATTAATTTTGCTTTATATTTACTTTTTAAAAAAAAAAAACTCACCCTACATAAAAGAGTATCAACTCTCAACCACGGGTAATTCTAGCCCGAGCCTGGCTCGGCCAAAACTGTGTAACGAGGGGACGAGTGTTTTACACTTGCCGTGTGGTTGGTGGAAAGTTTGGGGAGAGTGACCAATCAAATGGAAAGTGTAATACACTTGCCCTTTTAATTGATTGGGTCCGGCCAAGCCGGGTCTGGGCTAGAATTTTCCCTCAACCACATATAAGTTCCTTGTTTGTTGCTTAGCTTCTGTTTTTTTTTTTTTTCACTAGAAATGTCATAAATCAATTCAACCCAAAATTCTAACCCGACCCACCAGACTAAATACCAGGCTAGGGTTGGAATTTTTTGAGTCAAACCCAAAATGAACTCGAGAGAAGAGAGAAATAGATCAAATTCGTGTTCACCTGGGTTGGTATGAAAATTTTCACGGGTGACCCAATAACGCGATCCAACGGAACCCAAATAACTTGAAAAATGGGTACTATGAAAATAAAAAAAACTCTAATATCCTATTAGTTCACTTCTTCTCTCCCCACAACGGCGTCGTTCATTCGCCCAACCCCACCACCTAGTGCCCTTGCAGCATCGCTGCCTTGTCTCCTCCGACTACCCTCATTGCCACTGATTATTTTCCCTATTTCCTTCTTTTCGTCTATTCGCCTTCTTGTTTGGTTTTGATTTTGAGCCGGTAAGTGTGATGATTTGAAGGTGTTAATTATTTATTCTGATTTTCTATGTTTAATTGTGGAGTTGATGAATAATTTTTGTTTGTGTTTGCATTGAAGTTTATGTAAGTAGTGCGTCTATACGCCAAAAGACAATTCTGTTCATTTTGGTTTGAACCCCACTGTGTTGTCTGTCATAAGATATTGATGATTGTGCATTTAAGATTTCTTATCTCTCATTTTGCTAATGTTGTGTTGTGGGACCAATGTTATTGGCATTTGTTGATGTCTTTTGTATAATTTTTTTTTTTTTGGTCCTCCAAGAAGCACCCGCTTGCTTAGCCCTTCTCTCTGTTGATCAACTCCCGCAACTTGGCGGGTTCAGCATCCCACTCTTTCCTAGCCACATCAATAGCATGTCCAAGACCCGCCAGACAATCAGCATGCGCGTTACCCTTGCGGGGAATGTGACGCAGCCTGATATCCCAAGGCTTGCCCAAAAAAGCACGACAGTCCGCGACCAGCTGTCCCAAAGGGTGGCTCGCGCCTTCACTGCCAAGGATAAGATCAACAATATCCTTCGAATCACACTCAACCTCGATCCGTTGGAAACGACGTTCCCAAGCCATTCTTAACCCCTCCCGGAGACCGAGAATCTCCGCCCAATCAATCTGCAGAGTCCCTAATTTCATGGAAAAACCGCAGACCCAAGCACCATTTTCATCCCTGATTAAACCTCCCACCGCCGCGGAGCCATTATACGTGTACACGCTCCCATCCGTATTTAATTTGACCCATCCCGGCGGAGGGGTCGTCCAGTTCTCTACCTCTTTACTCCGTTCCTTCTTCTTTGGAGGTTTAACAATACTCCCCAGTTCCTGCGCCATGTTCCAAGTCTTGTAGGCCGACACATACGCTGGTTCCGCCTTGTTCTGATACTCCCAGAGGTTGCGGGCCTTCCAAACAATCCAAAGCCCAACAATGAAGATAACTCCCCAAGGCAGATCCTCACGTTGCTTACTCCGGATCTTCGCTTTGAAGGTGATCTCAAACCAGTTATTGTCATCGTTGTTGTAAAAGTGCCCCCAATCTTTCTCATCCACAAGCTGTTCCCAGACCCTTCTAGCAGATGGGCAGTGTTTGAGGATATGAAGTGTGTCCTCGCGGGTGGCACTGCATCGCAAGCACTCCGCGTTGTCCGCCATGTGGCGATCGAACCTCAACGAGTTCGTCATTAAGCTTCTATGCTCCACTAGCCACATAAAAGTTTTGAGCTTTGGAGGGAGATTAGTGTCCCAAAACCAAAGCCAATTTCTCTTGTCCCTATGGCTCTCATCCCGGATGTAATCGTACGCAGATTTGCATGAGAATTTTCCGTTCCTCGTGCCCTTCCAAACCTGAACATCCCTGTCCCGTCTCTGCATAGGCAACGGCATATCCAAAATTTCATTCTTGATTTCATCAGGTAAAGGAGTTCTCAGGTCTTCCAGATTCCACTCGCCTTGAGTAGTGATAATGTCTGACACAGCTAGCCCCTGATCATCCTCATGCACATCCCCGGCCAAACGAGTCCGGATCTTCCCCTTTGGCAGCCAATTGTCATCCCAAAGAGATATCGAATCCCCAGTACCAATTCGCCAACTGAAACCATGTTCTAACATTTTGGTACTTTTCATAATGCCTTTCCAACATCCAGACGCATTCAAGCGAGGTTCATGATCCCAAATTTCGGCCCCTCTCAAATACTTTGCTTCAAATATGCGATTCCATATGCTTTCTTTACCGAAAACAATTCTCCAACCCAGCTTGGCAAGAAGTGCTATATTCGTTTTTCGGGTCTCGTGAAGCCCCAAGCCACCGAACCTCTTTTTGTTTGTCACCTTATTCCAACCAACCAGGTGCGTTTTTTGTCGTCTAACATCCGACGACCATAGGAAGTTGCGATTGATTTGATCCAATCTCTCGCACACATGCCTCGGGATCCAGTTGGTGTGCATGTGGTACACCGGCACCGCTGACATGACGGATTGAATCAACGTCATACGACCTGCAAGATTGAGCGTTTTGGCTTTCCAACCTGAAAGTTTAGCTTCGACTCGCTCAATGATGCCTGAAAAGATTTCGCGAGTCCCCCGACCATGGCCCACTTTAATACCTAGATATTTGCCCAAGCAATTCGTTTCAGCAATCCCCACCACTCTAACAATCTCACTCCTGACCTCCACAGGAGTGTTCGCGGCAAACATAACTTTGGACTTGTTGTTGTTCATTTTCAAGCCCGAAGCCCCACAGAAACGCTCCAGAATATCTTTGATGACCAAAGCGTTAGCTATCGTCGTCTTCGCGGTGAGTATGATATCATCAGCAAAGAAGAGATGGGAGATTTTGGGTCCCCCCCGGCAAACAGGGACTGCAGACCACTCGTTCCCCTCAACCGACTCCTCAATCATGTAAGAGAGTCTCTCGATGCATAGTACGAATAGATAGGGAGAGATAGGGTCTCCTTGTCTTATCCCACAGGTCGGATGGATGCTATCAGTTGGCTCACCGTTCCAAAGAATACTCGGCCGAACACTCATGACGCTGCTCATAATCAGATTAATAACGTTCAGCGGGAACGCGAAGAAAACCAACGTCTGCCGTAGAAAATCCCAACTAACCTTATCGTATGCCTTCTCGAGATCAATCTTGAACACCATACCCCCATTCCTATCCTTAGATTTACGAAGCGAGTGCAAGAGTTCCTGAATCACAAGAATATTATCATGCGTGCTTCTTCCCGGAATGAAGCTACGTTGGTGTGGGCTAATGATGTCCGAAATCACAGGCTTAAGGCGCAAAACCAGAGTCTTCGTGATGATTTTCAGCATAACCTTAGAAAGGGCGATCGGGCGAAACTCACTTGCTTTTGTTGGGTTTGTCACCTTGGGGATTAAACAAATGAAGGCTTTCTCCATGTCTTCCATAACAGACCCACGTTTGAAGCACTCAGCCACCAAACTGCCAACCGAAGCCCCAATGATATCCCAATAGCGTTGATAGAAGAACGCTTGAAAGCCATCCGGCCCCGGCGCCTTGTACGGATTCATAGATTTAACAACTCCGAACACTTCCTCCACACTTGGTTCAGATCCAAGTTGCAAAATAAGTTGTTCCCCCAGTTGGCGTTGAAGTCTGCTTTTAGATAAGCCCACAGGAGCCGGGCTAGAGTGAGACGTGAATAAACGATTGAAAAAGTTGTAGACGTGTTCCCTCATCTTATTCTGATCTGTCTCCCATTCCCCATCAATAAGGAGTGTTTCAATCTTATTCCGCTTCCTACGATAAATAGTGGAAAGGTGGAAAAACTTTGTGTTCTTATCTCCCAAAGAAAGCCAGTTTATCCGGGACTTTTGATACCAGAGTGTTTCCTCTTGCTGTAGGGTGAGATTATAATCGCGAATCAGTTCTTGCTCAAGCTCTTTGAGGTGATCTTGTAGACGGTCCGGAGGGATTCTCTGAATGCCGGCAATCCGGGCCTTGAGGGTTCTTTTACGGCTGAATATGTTGCCAAAAATCTCCCTATTCCAAGCCAAGAGTTTGGGCGGGAGTGTGTCTAAGGCGTTCATCACACTCTCATTGTTCCTCCAAGTATCCTCTATAATTTTCCGACAATCCGGGCTAGAGTCCCAAGCCATCTCAAAACGAAACGACTTCTTCCGAGTCTGATCGATCAACCCCAAAGTACTGGTAAGAAGGGGGTGATGGTCCGAGTGCGTGCCAGGGAGGACTCGTACAGAGCTGTCCGGGAACTTTAGACTCCAGTTGATATTCGCCACCGTGCGATCAAGGCGTTCCTTAACCCATCGGCCCCCAGGAACCACCCCCGTCCAAGTAAATAACGGACCAGACGCCCCTATATCGTGCAGATTGCATTTTTCCAGATTCTCTCTAAATACGGTACAACGACTGCTGTTGGCGATTGTACCACCATTCTTCTCGCTTGGGTAGAGGATGTCGTTAAAATCGCCCGTGACCATCCAAGGGCGGTTGTGAGTCGCTGCGAATTCTTCCAGATCATCCCACAGCTCCTCTCTCCGTCTTGACTTCGGACTCGCGTATACCCCAGAGCAAATCCAGCTATTCACTCCGGGCTGTCCAATTTCAGTATGGATAACCTGTGAGGTGGTACCCAAGATAGTGACATGCACGTTGTTACCATTCCATAAGACCCAAATACCTCCATCACGGCCAGTGGTGGGAGCCCGATGGACATTCGGGAAACCTAAGGTGGTGGAGATTTCATCTGCTCGATTATCCGATACTTTCGTCTCGAACAGAAAGATAATATCTGGATGATGATCCCGTATAACATCCCTGAGGTTTCTACGGAAACCCTCATTACCCGCTCCTTGACAATTCCAAGCTAAGATCTTCATAAGTAACCAATTTGGAGAAAGACACGCCAATCCTAGGAATTAATCCCGAAAGAGGGGATTATCCATAGCATCAAAGTTCTCGGCGTTAGTCATATCCGCCGTCGCCTCTCTTTCTCCTGACCTGGTTCCTGCATCACCATCTCCAGGGTTCGGTTCAAAAGGAAAAGCTGATTCACTCTGCCCAGTGCCGGGCTGCATAGGGATGGCCGACATTGGGGTGGAGTTTTCGGGGACGATCCACTGAACTGTCCCCTCCTCACCTACATTAAAATTGCTGGCCGCTGTGAAGCGACTTATTTCCCGGTGTGCTGGGGGTCCTGTACTGGGCGGTTCTAGCATCGTCCAACCATTGGGGGCCGTCTTAGGGTCGTACAGAGGTGTATCATTCTTCTCGGCATCTTGGTTTGGGTTGGGCACATCAGTAGTTCTCTCCCCAAGTGGTCTCCGAGTGGGCTTGGGCTTCTCTGCAGTGAATTTTCCCGGGTTGAATATGGGCTTGGTATTTTGATGTAACATGGGGTCATCTGTTCTCAAGGGAACGTTGCTTTGCATGGACTGTGTAGCTTTCCCCCTCAAATAGTTTCTCTTAACTGTTTCCATATGGGTCTCATTTCCTCCTGATTTCTCTCGCGTGTCTGTCTCCATATCATTCTCATCCACCATTACGGGATTTTCCTGATTTGTTGTCTCACCTTCCATTCCGGAGAAAACATCGAACCGGTTATTTCGCCTAGGGTTCGATTTTCCTGCTGCAGCCGCCCTAGCGACGCCGCCGCTACTCGAGCCACCATTGCCCTTATTCTTGCCGCCCGTCTCACCGTTGCCGATGTTACCACCACCAGACCGCTGGTTTCGCCTTGGCTTCGCCACCATCCATGCGCCATATACTGGCCCCTTAGGGTCTGCTGGCGGAGTCATTAAAGTTTCCACCGGAGCTTCCGGCTCCCCAGTCATCTTCCCCGACACAGGTCGGTTTGTGCATTGGCCTATTCTGTGCCCCACCCGGCCACACTGAAAGCAGATCGCGGGCAAATTCTCATACATGATCGGTTTGAGTTCACCATCTACTTCCACAACACTCCTCAGAGGCTTGTCCAGATCTATTTCTACGCATACCCTCGCAAACTTACCTTTTTCTCCCCAATAGGTGTTCTTATCAATCTTAATCGGCGTCCCTACGGACCTCGCAATAGAGTACATCATTTCCTCGTTGTAGTATTCTACTGAGAGCTCTGGGATTCTTATCCATGTGATCGCGGTTGTAATTCTGTCCTTCGAGGCTTGGAATTTAGGGATCCACTTCCGTACAACCAAATAGCAGCCCGAAATGACCCATGGCCCCTCAGTCAATATATGAGTAGATTTAGCTACATTCCCCAGTTTTAGGACGTAGCAGCCATGTCCCAATTCCATCAGTTCGAACTCGCCTTGAAGTTGCCACATCTTGTCAATCCGCGCTGAAAGGAGGTTGACGTTCACATTCCGTCCAAGGATTTTCAGGATAAGTGCGTCCTTCCAGGCTGCCTGGATCTCGTCCCGGTATTCATCGTCAATCACAATCCGGGGATACGGGTATGCATCAGTTGGATCTACAATTTTGATCCTATCCAGGTTTAGCATCTGTTCCTCTTGAAACTTCTGATCTTCATTGCCCTTACCCACTAGTGACGCCAAGTAGGAGGATCCCTGGTAGTGTTGTGGAGCAGATTGAGTTGCTTCCTGGGAGTTCCCAATTGCATCTTCATTGCGCCGTTTCTTTGTACTCCTTCGCATATGATCGAAATCTTCGCTTCAGAGCGCCAGAAAGTTGTCTCTCCCCATATCACTATTATCAAATTCTTTTAATCAAGCGTACAAATGTCTTTTGTATAATGTTGTAAGACTTGTTTTGTTACTTTTAAATGAATTGTTCTCGTTAGTTTTTAATTTATTATTTATTGTCACACATCTATTTTTTACCATTATATTGTAGTTAATATTACAGTGAAGATGTTTTGAAAGGTGGATTATACTGCATTTTTTAAAATTTTATAGGTTTTTTGGGTAAAATTATTATGTACAGAGCTTCATTTTACAAGATTTTCATTTCAATACAAGGATCCACACCATTAATCAACACAAGGATACAAACATGACCAACATTAAACAATGAGATGGGGGTGGGTATCTAACGGCAAGGTCTTGCTTCCTAATTCGTCTTAGAAAGGGACTCTCTAATTGTGATGACATTTTTTCCTTTTTAGAGAGGTTTTCAATTGTGAGGATGAAGAAGAAGAAGAAGACAACCTAGTTTTATTAAGTTTAGACAGGAATAAAAAGATTTTTCCACCAATTATTAGAAGAATTCACATTCTTACTGCACGTTTAGTGTGTGAGACAACAATGACGGTTATAGGGTTTTGCGTGTTCATTTGACAAATTAAATTCATAGGGTTTTCTATAAGGGTTGCTGAAGCTTGAAACAAGGGATTTAGAGTGTTAATTAGATATATCACGGGGTAACTATAAAAACAAACTCAATAATTATTATAAAATTTCTTTTGTTTCTGAAATAAGAACAATATAACCTTAAAAGAATAAGGATAATGCATATCAAAAGATTATAAAAAATTCATGTCTTGTTCATATGTATATATCATGGTGAACTTCTGGAATTTTCTTGGAATTCAACGTGCGTGTGTGTGCATCTTAGGGTTGGGAATGAAAAAGTAGTTTGGCTTTTCTAGGATAGACATCATAACATACGTACTTTATTTTCGAGGAATTGACTTTGCAAGTTGCAACTGGCCTCAAATTTTTGCCTACGCATTCTTTAGGTCTGCAATTTTGGAAGCTTCTAGCCATTTAATTATAATGCCTTATATTAGATATTTTCAGACGATAAAAACATGGTGTTTAATTTATGGTTCAGTAGTATACTCAATTAAACATTTTTATGCATCATAAATAGTGATGTAGCTTAGGGTTTGATACTATATATTAGCTTAGATATATTTTTTTAATGGATTAATGCACTAAATTAGGTCATCTACTAATGTATTTTAAATGTCAAACTGTTTACAAGTTTTTATAAACGTAGCTATTATTAGTTGTAGAAAGTGGTAAAAAATAGTGAAGTTTTTTTGAGAAATGATATAAGGCGGGTGGACGACATTGCGTGAGCTGGAGATTGGAAAAGAGTGTTTTGTATTATGGTGTGATTGATGTAAAATTTAGCTTATATTTAATTTTTTGAATGAGTTAATGCACCATTAATTGATGTACTTTAAATGTGATTGTGCTAGCTTAAGTCGAAATAAATGTAAATTTACAATAATTATATATAATTATAATCAAACTAAAATAAATGTACATTTACAATTTTACATATAATTATAATTATAATCAAACAAAAAAAAATCTCGTGTTATGTTTTATCATCCTTTACACTTGATTAATCTGCTAACTCTCTCAAGCAAATTATTAACACTAATCGAAAAAGCATCTCTAAAGTTCGAATCCAAACCTCCATAAATCAATCCAGGCAGCAGCTCATACACAATATAGCTCCTCATATTCTCCCTTTCCCAGAGAGGGATTCTCATAAGTTTCTCCACGACATTAACACTCCTGTTTCTCACTTCCTCTATATCCACGAAAACCGAATATCTACCACCATCTTCAGGAAAATGCCACGGATACTGATAGTAAACCGTCATCGGATCAAACACTACCGGAATACAAGCGAATCGAAAACCGATTTCCTCGTCGGGCTGTCTCCCTGCGGCTGCAAGCAGAACTCCGACTCCATGAAAAGTTCAATGATCATCTCAGGTTGATTATCGCACAAGCCTGATGAACAGTTCATGAACCTGCATAATTCGTTGCTCAACTCGTTGCACTGATCGATGAGCACGGATCTTATGCTCTCCGGCGCACCGGGCCTATCGACGCCAGTGATGAATAATATGCTGGGTTGCCAAGCCATTATATATTGAGCTCCACATCTTTGATTATTCGATGTGGGACTTGACACACCCCCGTCACGCCCAGGGCCGAGGAATGCGGGGGACAAACTGGAACGTGAACATTGAAGGAATCGGAACATCTGCAAGTCGGGAATCGGAACATCCGTCCGATTCCGCAAGCCGGGAATCGGAACATCCGACGGGGTGGAGAGACAGACCTATGAACTTGCATAATTCGTTGCTGAACTCGTTGCACTGATCGATGAGCACGGATCTTATGCTCTTCGGCGCACCGGGCCTATCGGCGCCAGTGATGAATAATGTGCTGGGTTGCCAAGCCATTATATATTGAGCTCCACATCTTTGATTATTCGATGTGGACTTGACACACCCCCGTCACGCCCATGGCCGCGGAATGCGGGGGACAAACTGGAGCGTGAACATTGCAGGAATCGGAACATCTGCAAGTCGGGAATCGGAACATCCGTCCGATTCCACAAGCCGGGAATCGGAACATCCAGCGGGGTGGAGAGACAGACCTAGAATCAAACAGTGGTAGAGTGAAAAAAGGTCGTATTACGGTCTCCCCCACTCGTTGCCCAGAGGTGCTGGTTCGAGTCCAGCTCGTGACAAAGGGCTACCTTCTCTGTTAAGATAATCTCGATATCAGTCCGGTCTCTGAAAGAAGCTGAGTTTCTTTGCTTTCTATCGCCCCAGGTCTGGGAAAGAAGCTAACTGTATTCTTACTGGGAAAGTAAGGCACGTAGAAGAGAATTGCTTCGTTGGGGTTGTGTGTTCTGCATGGATGGTTCGAAATACGTGCGTGGAAAATGGGCTCCAATGAGTATTGGTGCGTGTGGTACCAACCCGGACCCAGGTTGTTTATAGGCTCCCTGAATGCGTTGTTGCTGAAATATTTGCAGAAATCTGGCATCCATGGAATCATGTCGCTGCACAGGGAGAGCAGGTCTTTGTTGAATTTTGAAGGCAAATCGTACACGTAGATGCCTCCCCCTTCGCAGGTGCCGTGGTGGTTTGAATCTGATGTCCAGGATCGATGCGTTTTCAGATGATCTTCGATGTCCTGGAGAGCATAATCCGGTGTTTCGATCTTGTCTGCACTGACAGCAAGAATTGGAGGCTTGTTCTCAAGAGCTGCTGCTGCTGCTGTTGCTGCAGCTTCTGCTTGTACACTATGAGCTGCAGAAGAAGCTGTTTGATTGACTAATGAAACCGGGATTCTGGAATCGGGAACTGTTTCGCTCTTGTCCGCATTGACAGCAAAAATCGGAGTCTTGTACTCAAGTGCTGCTGCAGCTTCTGCTTCTAATACATTATGAACAGCAGAAGAAGCTGTTTGATTGACAAACGAAACAGGGATTCGGAAATCGGGCTGAGTGCCAGCTGAGAGACAGTACAGATTGGCGAGTTTCCGCGACGATACACAGACATGAATGACGTTGCCCGAAAGGACGGTCGTAGTGGAGGACCAAATGTAGATGAAAGCTAAGAGAAAAATGGCTGTTGGCAACCTGGAGAAGATTGTGACAGCGAATGAGTAAAAGAAATTGAGATCATTGGCTGGAATTTGTTTGGACAACCTCTGTTTCTTTCTAGATACAGACACAGCCATTTGTCAAGATCAAACTGATCAATCAGTTGCTGCAAGAAGCTGTGCTTTAATAGTGATGCTGAAGCAAATATTGCTTGGAACATGGAAGCACGTTTGTTGAGATTCTGAGGTATAAATTAAGATAAGCTAATGTATAAATCCATTTGACTATAGATTTAATAATGGAATTAATTGAATCTCAACTTATGGGGTTGTCAGTTCATTGAATTTGTTTAGATTGTTGTCTGGTGTTGGCTAAACTGCATAAAGTCAAAATCCACCTAATTAAATGGTAGTGTACTTGATTCTTGAATGAATGAGATTTGGCACTCAAACGTCCAATTATGCACTAATAATCAATTTGCATGGGATTCTTAGGAAACTATATTATGCTATGTATTATCTGCATCTCTCTGTTTACTCCATCTTTAGCTCAAGTAATCAAGACAGGCAAATAGACAATCTTGCAGGAAAATTCTCGCCTAAATCGGCTTGGCCAAACCAATCAATCATGATGGGTTGCACTTTTCATTTCATTTATCACTCCTTAAATTTCCATCAACCACACGACAAGTGTAACACATTCGCCCGGTTTAACATAACCAGATCTCGAGTAGAATTATATACGCAAAGCAACTGGGAATTTCTTTGGGGCAAATAAGAGAAATTCTAAATTTAACAAATTTGTTTAAGAAAGATGATCAATCCTATATCAATATCAAGAATAATATACTTGGCTATATAATTGATTGGATTCGATCGGATCAAACATAGATTAAAAAATTTGAAGCAGATCATTATTATTGAAAAAATAATACATCTCTACCATCGTTCCAAATAATAAAAAGAGAAAAAAACTATAACCTTCTTAAAATAAATAAATCATAATTCAGTGTGCAAACAAGTTGGGGGAAAAAATAACAGTACTGAAAGATCATTCTTGCACTAAGCACAAACTGAAGTTTACCATCCCGCAGGTATTATTCATTACTTCCACTAAACATACATCCTCCCCCCTTACTCATGATAAGCACACATAAACAACAACAATACACCATAAATAAAAACACCAGAAAATTCAAACCCACCGGAAAATCATGTGAATCCTCCTACAACATGCTGTCGGTCCTAGCCGGAAGCCTCCGGAAGAAGTTGACAGGCACAGATGGCAGCCGATACCGAAATCTAGGATGCCTCATCATATAAATCCCGGCAAGAGCAGCAATCACCTGGAACGGCGTCACGTACAGCACCAATGCAGCCACGAGGCAGAAGGTCACAAAAATAGCGGTTGCGCGCGGATCCCGCCAGCTCAGCAGAGAATGCATCCTCTCTCCCTGGGTCGCCATGTCACCCACAACAGTCTGAATCCTACCCGCCACACTCCTCAGCCTATCATACCTCAATCGAACTAAATCTGGATTCCGGCTTGTCGGAAATGTGTCGAACTCCTCATCAAGCTCATCTGGGTGCACGGCCTCAGCCTGAGAGATCTTTGTGTTCATGTGAGGAGGATACCGAGGGCGGTATCTGAAGTTCCAGATTCCAATCAAGAACATGTAGAGGAAAATTGTTGGGAGAATCAGCTCCGGGAAGGAAACGAGCATGAGGTATAGTAGATGCACAAGGACCGTTGTGATGGGGTTCCTCCACATGCAGATGTCGGAGAACCATTTCCCAACAGCGAATAATCCCGTGAAAACAGACATGAGGCGGAAAAAGTTGGCTTTACTCCTCCTCATGCTCCAAAGGTGGGAGTCGACATCTGACATGTATTCGACGACTTCCTTTCGCAAAGGGGGCTCGGCCCTACCAAGTCTTGTTGCCACTATGTTAACAGCCTGGTGCCTTAGCATGTCCAATTGCATGACGTTGAATGGCCTAACGTAGTGCATCTTGGGTAGAAGGGGTTTGGAGTATACGTATAGCATGTTGACAAAAGAAGTGCATGTGAATCTTAGTGCCAAATGCAATTCCCCCATTTTCTTGACTCCGGTTGGGTGGAGGACGAGCAACGGGTAGGAATGGGTGTAGACTCGCCCCGTTTCAAGTGTTGAAATTCGAATTCTAACTTTACCAATTTTTAGGTCTTTGTTCCCGTTCGGACCCTTTTCACCAAGCTGGCTGTTGTCGAAGACACCAACCGTGAGGACTGTCGCGGGATCAAAAACCTCCCAAGTGTATTGCTCGTTGTATTTTGGGAAAAGGTTGTCTACAAGTGTACGCGTCCGTACCCATTTGTGCCCATATTTCGCCACGCAATACGTGTCGGATGTTCCCCTTCCTTCACGGGTTTTCATGGGGTGAAGCCCCACAGCATTCAAGATTCCAAGTTCAAGAACACCCATTGGCGGTTTCCAAAGCTGTTTCGCTGTGGGACGAAGATCACTACTATAGTGAGTTGACTCATCCAAAACATGGTAGCCTCCATCCAAGCAGACTCGTAGATGAAGCCTGCTAGAGAATTTATCTTTCTTCAATTGGTCAACATCCACGAGAACTGGCTTTTCGAGATTAAACCATCGGGAATGAACTATGCGATCGTCCGCACGCTTCTCCACCATATTCAATGGTATGATAACCCTTCCGATGATCTCATCTTTACCTGGAGCCACACGATCCTCGACTGTGAGAATGAGATGGTCCTCAAAAGGTTCAGCAGCCACGAAGAACAAATCCTCATTCCACAGGGGATTAAAGTTCCTTGCCTGAACCGGCTTCGTCCTCATAACCTGATTTCCGATCTGTGCCTTCACATAAGCATCGGGAAACCGAGTCTTCTCAGATGGCACCAAATCCTGAGCCTCAACAATATTAACACGAACGTACCACAAACGAGGGGCGTGGTACACCTTAGAACGAATGAGAGCTGAGGCAGCTGCTGAGCTGTCAATGGGCGAAGCTGCATCAGAATGCCACGCGTCAGGAAATGCCTCATCAGCTTGAGTCCCAATCCACACCGCAAGCATAAGCTCGCCCTTTATCTTCTCCCCCTTCTTGTCCTCAAGCCTATACCATTCTGGGGCCAGAGGACTGTCGGGCGGTACCCTCATGGGAACCTCGTTCAAATCAAACCTCATCAAACCAACAAAATCATCCTTTACAAGATCTTTATCCTTAACCACAACTTCCAGAACAGAAGCCTGCATCCTCTCACGTGAGAAGGCGAAAACCACATTCCACATTGGATTCTGATTTTTCTCAATGTGCTTCGTGACTCCTTTGTAATTTCCAACCCTCACCTCAACATAAGGATCCAAACTCCCAGTTAAATCCATGGCCGGAAGCTCACGGGCCTTGACAACTCTAACAAACAGGAAATGCATTTTCTCAACCAGATCGTACGTGCCCACCATCCTATCTTTTCGTATAACACGACCCCCCACTACGCGGCCCCCACCAAGAAACGGGCTTGTTTCCTTGAGGGCGAAATCAACTGGTTGCGCTGAGGAGGCTGAGTGCATGCGGACAAGCTTCGGCGGTATCTGTTCAGGAGCCTTCATTTGATCAGCCATGTATTTATTAGAACTATTATGATGATGATGTTGATGTTGCGGCACTTCGATTGGAGGAGGTTCACTATGATGGTGTTCGGAGCCATTCTGCTTCGGGAGAGTGTGAAAAGTGTGTCGTGCCCCGTGTCTGGCACTATGAACTGGGTTGGAAACTGGGGTTTCCGACACGTGTTGATTTTCTTCGGGAATTGTTGACTTTATGGAGGGATCGTCGGTGATGTAGACTTTGAGGCCAAGTTCTCCTCTGACACGCGAGAAGATGCCTCGTTTTTCCAAAGGGTAGTGGAGGACAACGGCATCCGAGTAGGGAACGAAGGAAGTGCCATTTATGCTGACTTTTCCGAGGAAGGTTTTAGATTGAGTGGCTTTGACGTTGTTGTATATGTAGGCATCAAGAGTGAGGCAATGGAGGATGGATGGGTCGGATATGTTGAAGTAGAAGCTCTCATCCCAAACGGGATTTAGATCTTTCTCTTTGGTTGTCGAACGGTATCTCTGACCATCGAAGTGGAGTTCCACAAATGCACTGGACGAACCCTGCCCATCTTTAGGCAAAAGGTTGTGTGCACTAACTACATCTACCCCGAGCTTAAGGTTTCCAATGGTCATTTAGCCACTTTTGAAGTAATCAAGAACCTGGAAATGGAAATGAAGAGAAAAAAACAGAGCTGATTTTAAGTTTGGAAACGATAACAACATCAAACTAGCAATGTTCAGATGGCATTTGCAAGATAAATACTTGATCTGTAATTTTAACACTCAGAAGTAGGGCAAATCTAATCAAAGAAGCTGAATATATGCAATTTTGTTCTATTTTTAGCTCTCAAATCATATGCTAAGAAGTTGTCAATAAAACCAAAAACAAATCAAGCAATATGGCCCTTCTAGTCACTAGTTTTGGAAACCATGGCAATCGAAAGAAGAAAATGAAACTAAGAAGCATACTTTACTTGCCAAACTGATGATGATTTCGAGTAGCCCGAGTGCCGAATTCTGACAATGAAGAGAAGAACATCATAAGTAAGCACCAATGAAGGAAAGAAAGCAAAATGAGTTATCATTTTCAGGTTTCATGCAAATCAAGCTAAACTTAACCAGCCACAAGTAATAATCCAACTCAAAGAATGATAAAAATATTTGTTTATACAAAAAGAAACAGATCTGTTGGCAAAATCATTAAGGGAATAGCTTTAATAACAGAAAATCATCTTCTTCAGGCCCACAACATAAAAGTAGCACCACTATTGATAATTAAAATACAGACTTCAGGATAATAGAGACAAGAAACCAAATCACTTTCACTGAAAAGCCCACCTACCAGAGATCTGGCAAAAGATTCAAAACAGGGGGAAAAAAGGTATCAAAAATAGGAATATTTGCATGATTCAAGATCAGATAAAACTTAATGTGATTAACTTACTCTTAACTAAAATGGAGATAGAAGGAGAGGAAAAGGCCACAACTTTAGAAGCGGAAGCAGTGTATATGTTAGAAATAAAGGGATAAATAAAATAGAAAATAAATAATTTTGGTCAATAGTTTGGCATAACCATGTGCTCCTGTACCTCGTGAAGAGATCTATTAATTTTGAACAATGGAGTCTTGGAATTGAGAACAATAATAAAATAGATAGAAAAGCTATAGCTTCCTTAAGTAACGCTAAATACACATGAACTTTATTCACAGATGTTGCCAAAGTGAAAATGCATAACAAAGCACTGGCAAAGGACAACCATTTTCTTCTCAAACTGAAAAAGAAAAGGGAAAATCTGAGTGAAAAGATTCCAACTTTGAAATGATTACAATCTGACATACAAGAAACAACTCTGAGAAACATAATCAAGATCGCCAAATGTGAGTAATTAATCAAAGTAATTCAGATCTTTTGGTCCAGAAAAGAAGAACAAAATTGGGCACAAATGTATGCTTGCGCCTCCATCATCAATACGAGAAATGAAAAAACTCATCATTTTACTTCCATTTTTGTGATTATTTGTTCCCAAAATCTGGCAAATGGGGTGATTGAAAGTGAAATAAAATGCCCCTTAAATAATATAAAGAAGAAAGAAATACCTATTTTTGTGCTTCAGCTGAAAATTTCAAGAACTTCCCACCGCCATTGCAGCAAAGCTTGAAAGGAAGGACAAAACACACACACAAACACACACAAACTGATGGACTGAGATGTTAGTACAACAATGCAGCTATGGCAAAGAACTGTAGCAGTCTCCTCTCAGATTCTCGCATGTGTATCTCTCTGTACATATATCCCTCGAGTCTGGGCTGGGGTGGGGTTGAGGGGGTTTTCAAATTTGAGAGTTATTGGAGATGGAGTAACAAGTTTGATTACATTTACAGTACAGTGGTCATCACTACTGTTGCTGTGTGTTAATTGTTAAATGAACAAAGTCCTACGTTGTTTCTACGGTCAAACGTTTTTACCTTTTTACTGTCGTGTGTGGGAAATCTTGTTGCTGTCATTTACGTAATTTCCAATAAGTTTCCTGTAATCCGGCATCAAATTCCATGAATAAATATTCAAGTCTGATTTTCAAAAAATGAGTGAGACAGAGAGCATTTGTTTATTTGTAATCCAAATTGGAATTTTTTTTTTTTTTTAAAACAAATGGGAAACAATAGATTAGAACATCAAGTCAGAAATTAAAAAGGGCATCGTGTGAGCCGGAATATCAGAAGTACCTACGTGAGTCGAAACCGCATTTTTAGGTAGTGAGTGGGTTACATAATTAGCCTCACGTTAAATAAAAGAAAACAAACAACTATCAAAATGACAAACTAGAGCCCGAATATCCGAAATAAATTGCCAACATGATCATAGATCATCTTCGGAAGAACGAAGTTTGTTGATGACGTTAAGACAATCACCCTCAACCACGACATGTCTCCAACCGAAGTCGCATCCTAGTGTAATGGCGGTTAAAGCAGCGGAAGCCTCGGCTACTTCTGGATCCGGTAAAAGTCGTTTTCGATTTTCTTCCCAACCAACACAATTACCCTTTGAATTTCGTGCCACCACTCCTACACCAATCTCGAAACTGTATGAAAAAATAGTTGAGAATGAATGACATTTAAAAATTGAAATTTAATTTTCATTTTTTAAAATGAATTATTTTTAGCAAATTAGTATCTAATTACCTATATACTTTTTTCCTTTTTTTGGGTATTCATACTACCATATATAAGGGTAGAAAAACATGCATTAGGAAATTTTAAATCAAAATTTCATTCGATGGAATCTCTATCAATTATAGGGTAATAATAATTATTTAATTTTTCGTACTTCTTAAAATTTTACAAGTCATACAATAAAAATAAAATATTAGTTTCTTTATTATATTAATTTAAATGTATTAAACATGAGTCAGAATTCCGGTAATTATAGAAATTTAGTCGAGCCCTCGAAATTATGAAAAGAAAAGTGACCAAAAAGGTCCACCATACTTACCAAATTGACCCATATCCATCAAACAAATCCTTCCCAAAAAAAAAAAACAAAAGAAAACGGATGACCCATATCCATCAATAGATAATCTTTATTTTTGTTTTTATTTTTTACCTTAAAATATTGAAATAGAACTCAACCAATTGTGTTTGGAAAAAAAAAATGTTTCCAAATCCACCAACGATGACAACATCTTTTGTTTTTTTGTTTGGTTTTTCAAATGTAAATTATTTCTCGATAAATCAAAAACTATACAATCGATATATAATAAAAATTATAAATTTCAAAATAAAATTATATACTTATTAAACAATTTCTCTCATCTAGATCATTTTATAGCTATATAATTACATGGAGATGGTTGGATCCTTTGAAATTCGTTTGATTTCTTGATTATCCCATGTTTGGTATCATAAAAATACATACACGAGTTACTTGCCATAAGATTTCAAACTTTATACCCTTCTTAGTATGGGATTTACAAAAATTTTACAGTTGAATGAGGCCATAATTATAACACCCTTAAATAGAGAAATGGCAGCCCTCTCATGAAGTAGTGAAATTATAACATACTAAAAATAAAAGAAATGTCAATTTATTTTCACTAAAAATTGACTATTCATGTGTGATGCAAAATTTTGGGGAAAGGAAAAAGAAGAAGGGGAGCAATGACCACATGCTGGATGCTGCTACTCTCACCTCTTTTAAGGGTCAATCTGCACCATGCTTAAATCAAAAAAAAAAAAAAAAATCTGCACCATGCTAATATCAACTATCCATTTACCTAAAAAGAAGTATCAATTGTGTGTATATATATATATATAATTATGAATACTCCCTTGAGTTTAATTCAATTACGACAAAATTTATAGTGAAATTATGAAGCAGCTAAAAAATAAGATCCAATAGGCCCAAAAAACACCACATAATTTATAATTTATTAATGTTATTTTTATAATTGAGATAACCGGTCGGAGCATACAAGCACTATAAAAAAATCTTGATCAAAGTGTGATTCAAAAAAAAAAAAAAAAAAATCTTGATCAAAGTGATGGAGTACAATAAGATGAATCTATACTGATGGTGATTGATTCAAACAGTGAAGAATTCTTTTTTCGTAATTGATCGAGCCAAAATCCCTGCTTGATGACTGATCGAGAGATCCGACGCGGTCACTCTATTTGTTGATGAAGGAAACGGCCGTCTGACTGCTCGAATTCTGCAAAGGTCGACAAACGTGAGCTCCGAGGCCAACTCGGGGAAGGTGGGTGTGATACCCGGGTTGGCACTCCGACGCTCAAGTCAGGATCGATGGAGACGATCGAAGAGATTGAGTGGTGAAAAGTGTTAGGTGGGAGAACTTACCGTGCAATAAATGAGGAGGGGGTATTTATATGGAGAGGACAGAGAAGTTACCGCATCGACGTGGCGGCATGGGGAGCTGACAGGTGCCCCATTAAGGCCTTGCAGTAAATGCTCGGTTGGCCACTACGTTAGTGGAATGATGCGCTGGTCAGTCGGAGATGATGGGTCGATCTCGACATAGGCGATTAGCCCGAGCATTTGGGTCGATACTCTTGTGAGGTAATTCTCGCGGGGTAAATGGGCCTCTGATTAGGACGGTCGAAGTGTGATCCTCGATCGAGACTTGACCCCCGATCGTCCACGTGGGGCAAGGTGATTGGCTTAGATCGACAGCGGGTACGTGCCACGTCATAAGCCCCCCGAAACGTCATCTGCTAGGGCTGACGTGGCAGAGGCGTTTCAAATCCCAAGAGTGGGACCCGCTGTAATTATTACGCCGTTTCACCTTCTCGATTCCCGCTCATTCTTATCCTTATAAATAGTTCCCTCTGTAAATTCATTTGTTACTTTTGCGACAGAGAATTGAAGAGAGTTCCGAGCCATTTTCGATCGATAAAGAGTTCTTTGTGTGCTGAATCTCGAGGTCGTTTGCTTTTCAAAAGGACCGTTCGGATCTTCAGAAAACAGAAGGTAACATTTCCGATCTTTTGCTCGATTTCCTTTCTCTGTGTCTTTTATTTTTTCTTTTCGCTTGCCTCGAGGGAGAGGTGCACCACTTCCCTCTTCGAAGGCTTCCTCTCCCTCGATTTGTTTGTATCCGAGCCACACCATGAAAATGAGGTTTTTGCCCTGTAGGATGTCAACAAATCGAGTGGAGACTGGCCCCGGAGTGGAGGAAATGGTGACCGCGAGTGATAGGTCGAGTTCGGACACATCAGGGTCGAGTTCGACGTCTGATTCCGGTGAGACCATGGAAACGAGGTCGACGAATCCTCAGGGGAGGGATGAGTTCGTCGAGGTTGTAGAGGTTTCAGAGCACTTGTCCAAGGATGAGGCAACAGTGGTGTCAGTACCGAGGGAGTCTGGAGAGGAGACGTCGACTTCGGGTCGACTAGAGGAGGAGGAAGATGAGGAGATGGAGAATTTAGAGCCAGAAGGTTGGCTACAAAACGACCCTCGAGCCATTACCTGCTCGATATCCGAGGGCAAGCTTGGAGAGGTTCAGAATTGGTTGTTTGGGGGGGCCCCGGAGTATGGGGGTTATCGAGTGATTAGGCCCCAATCAGGAGATCGCATGACCGACCCACCGCCCAACTGTATTGCGGTCAACTATTTGGCGGTTAAAAATGGGTTTAGGGTGCCCATTCCCGAGGAGATGGTCGGTTTCTTCAATACCCTTAGGATTAGCCCATTGCAGTTGATGCCCAACTCCTACGCCATGGTAAACGGATTGAGGGCTTTGTTGAGATGCCTGGGAATGAAGGTCAATATCTATTGCATTTCTGAGATCTTCCAGGCCGGCTTGACGACCGAGACCTCGAAGTCTGGCCCGGGGTATATCCAGCTGCAATCGAAGAGCAATTATCGGATTGTTAGGTCGCCTACCTCATCGAATGGCAAGGGATGGAAGCAAAGATTCGTTTTCGTCGAGAGTGAAAAGGGGTGGCCCGGTCTGAAATTCCCTGGATGGAGCTGGGTTGCTCGATCGGACCTTCCGAGGGGGCACCCGGGTTGGCCCAACACCTTGATGGCGGCCTTGCGGAAGATGGGAAGTGTGGAGTCGGAGGACATGGTGGCTCCACAGTCATTAATCGAGCTGGGGCTCGCGCCAGGAGTTAGAAAACATTTCGACCCTGGTATTCCGAACGAATCCCTCGAGAAGACATTGCCCTTGTTTTACCTTTTGTTTGTCTTGTTTGTTGTTGCTTTGTTTTTTAATCGAGTGTCTTTTTGTGCAGAGCAATACATTATGTCGGCTGCACTGAATGCCAGGAGGAAGGAGATGGCCGAGCTAAAGAAGGCGGCCGAGAAGAAGAAGATGCCCCCTCCTACTCAAGCCGAGACGTCTGCATCGACCGATGCGACGGTCGAGGCGCTTCCGGACGTTCTGGCGTTGAGGACCAAGGACGCTCCCGAGAAGAGAGGTCGGGGCTCTTCCACCGACAAGGACCATGGAGCCCCCCAATCCAAAAAGCAAAAAACAAAAGGTCAGGCCAAGGCTGGGGCCGGGGCCGATAAAAACACGGGTCGAGAGAAGAGCCCCCTGCTTCCGATGCCACCGGCGCTTGGTCCGATCGTTGAGGTCCAGGTAGGGGCCCATTCGACCCCTTTGAATAAAGGTCGAGGGGCAATAGTGCCTCGAAATGTGGCCAGCATTCTGGCGGGGGTGAGGAGGCCGGGTGCAGGAACCTCGAGCGCGGTTCAATGGAAATCGAGCGAAGAAGAGAAGAAGCTATTCTTCGATTATCCTATCCTCGAGGAGCCCCATTTCCCATGCGGCCTGGCAAGCGTCAACGAGAGGGGCGAGCCCAGACGGGTCGGGACAGCCCCTAAGGACTACCAGGCGCTCGGAGCATTGTACAGCTCGATCCAGACAACGGTCGATCACAAGGAGAGGATGGCGCTCTCCGATGACGAGATCGAGGCGTCTTGGGTCCAGAAGTACTTCGCGGTAAGCACCGATAGAAATTATAACTGTAGAAATTGTTTCATGTGTATGGTCGGAGTTTTTAATGGTCGATGATGTTTTGCAGATGGGCCAGGACTTCTTTCAGGTGGCTCGAAGGGGGTGGGTGCATCGGCAGTTGAGGGCGAAGGCCGAGCGGCAGGTGGAGATGATGAGGGTCGAGCTGGAGGAGAAAGATAAGAAGCTGGCCGAGGCCACCAAGGACAAGGAGAAACTCGACCGTGAGCTCTTGGACGCCATAACAAATCTCTCTCAGGTCGAGAAAAAGCTAATGGTGGCCGAGGACCGGGTGGCTAGGTCGATCCAAGAGGAGGCTGAAGCGCGAAACCGCGGCCTGATCGAGGGGGAGAGGAAGGGCGCCAAGCTAGCTCTGGAGCGATGCAAGAGGGGCTTGGCGGAATCCGTGAACGACCTCGAGCGTCGAGGCGTTTATAGGTTCATGAAGTCCAAGGCCTACGAGAAGGCCGTGTCGATCGCAAGCTTCAAAGATGTCGAGGAGGGCTTCAACTTGTGCTTGGCTCAGGTGCAGGCGGCCAAGTATCTTCCACTCGACTATGATCAAGAGAAGGTCGGCCTATTCCAAGATGACCCCCGTCCAGTTGATCCGGTCACCCGACCCCCTACTCCCGAGCCAAACTGGGACACTGATGAATTTGGCTTTGCTGTGAAGTTGGCTCGGTCGAGAGCGGCAGGGGAACCGGACAACATAGCCACGGAAGAGCTCGACCTTGACGCTTCCTTCGACCCCAAGGATATGTGCCCGAAGTATTTTGGGGAGAGCGCCATTGTTCCCATCGAGGAAGGGACCGGACCATGAGCGGTCGAGGATTGAGTCGGAGAGAATGGACTAGCCCTATCTTCGTACTCGGAGGACTGGTGAAAGGGGAACCCAATTTTTCGAAGTTCCGACTGTTGGGGTCGGACTTTAGTAGTTGTTGGCTCGGGATTCATGTGTAAATAGGTAGGAATCCGAGCGTTTGTTGCTCCCGTTGTAAAATCCAAATTTGCAAGGTCATGATCGAAGAGTTGTGATCGATGTAAACTTCCTCATTTTAAATATATTATGCAAGTTCTCTTCTTTTTTGTTTTATGTGTTCTCTCGAGCTTTTTGGGCGTTTACCTTTTTCATGTTAATCGAAGTTATTGATCGAGAAGATGTTAAGGCAGGTCGCTTTTAATCTTTCGAAGTATACAAGAAATTAGTACGAGCATCGTATAATTACAAGTATGTGATCGAATAACATGGTTGCTAAGAGACAAGAGAATGCTTTATCGATTAATCGACCATGGAGTTTACATGTGGTATTTAATTGACCGAAAGAAATTACAACGATTAATTACAAGTAATATTTCTTCAAGTTGTGAGCATTCCATGATCGAGGAAGCGGGAGTCCATCGAGGTCCTCGAGATGATACGCCCGATTTTTACCTATTTCGACGACACGGTAGGGTCCTTCCCAATTAGCATCGAGCTTTCCTACGTGTTTGGTAACTTCGACCCTTTTGAGGACCAGATCCCCGACTTGAAAGTGGAGAGGCCTCAGGTTTTTATTGTAGGCCCGAGCAGTCGTGGCTCGATATTGTTGCATCTTCATGTTTCCCTTTCTTCGAGTTTCATCTATGGTGTCAAGATCGAAAGCCCTTAGTTCATTATTCCGACTATGCTGGAAGTGAGCCACCCGGGGAGACTGATGCAGGACCTCAGCCGGAATCATGGCCTCCGAGCCATATACCATGGCGAAAGGTGTTTGTCCCGTGGGGACTCGAGGGGTGGTTCGATAAGCCCAAAGGACGCCTTCAAGTTCGTCGACCCAATGGCTCTTCTTTGCTTCGAGTCGCGTGCACAGGTTCTGTATGATGGTCCGATTGGTAACCTCGACCTGACCGTTGGCTTGGGGATGCCCGACCGAGGTGAATCTTTGATCGATCTTAAAGTCGGAGCAATAGGCTCTAAATCTTGAACTCCGGAACTGTGGTCCGTTATCGCATATTATGATTCGAGGTACTCCAAATCTAGTGATGATGTGTTTCCAGAGGAAGTCTTGTAAAGAGTAGAAGGTAATCTTTGCTACTGCCAACGCCTCGACCCATTTTGAAAAGTAATCGATCGCCACGATGACGAACTGCCTTTGTCGGGTTGCTATCGGAAAAGGTCCAATTATGTCGATTCCCCATTGCTCAAAGGGCCAGCATGACTCGATCGGAATCATGCGTGAGGGGTGCTGATGGGTCAAATTGGCATGCCTCTGGCAACGATCGCACTTCCTCACAAAGTCGAGTGCATCCTTCCGTAGGTTAGGCCAAAAGAATCCAGATCGAGATACCTTTAGGGCTAGAGATCGCCCCCCAGTATGATTTCCACAGGATCCCTCGTGGATTTCGGCTAGAACTTCTTGACCCTGTGATGGTCGAAGACACCGTTTAGTTGGACCGATGAATGAACGCTTGTACAGACGACCTTCCTGGTCCAGCATATAGCTCAACGAGCGTTGCTTGAGTCTCCTTGCTTCGGTCAAATCCTCGGGTAGGGTGCCATCTTGAAGATACAAGACGATGTCATCGAGCCAACACGGCTCGGTCGCATCGATAGAGTTGACTTCGGATGGAATGTGATCTATCGACCGAGTTGATGAGGTCATGAAGGTGATGGTCCGATCTTGGGTGCCGAGCGAACCACTGGCAAATCTAGAAAGGGCGTCGGCTCGACTGTTTTCCTCTCGAGGGATTTGGGAGATTTCGAACTCCTCAAACTCAGTGATTGCCTTTCTGGCCAAGGCGAGATATTTGATCATAGACTCCTCTCGAGCCTCGTATTCGCCCTTGACTTGGCTAGCAACCAATTGGGAATCGGTTAAAGCTCGAAGTTTTTTTATGTTCTGCATCTTTGCAATTTTCAGGCCCGCTAAAAGGGCTTCGTACTCAGCCTCATTGTTTGTTGCAGGATACTCGAGGGCGATGGCGTATTCGACCTGCTGGCCGTTTGTACCAATGATGGATATCCCGGCACCCCCCCCAGAAGAGGTTGAGGAGCCGTCGACCGAGAGGGTCCAGATGGTTGGGTCACCCTTTATTGTGGAGTGCGGGTCTTTCTCAACCAAGAAATCGGCTAAGATCTGAGCCTGGTAAGCCATTCGGGGTCGATATGTAACCTCGAATTATCCGAGCTCGATTGTCCACTTTGTGAGTCGACCTGAAACTTCTGGTTTGTCCATAACGGTCCTTAATGGCTGATCGGTGAGGACTACGATCGGATGCGCCTGGAAGTACGGTCGGAGTTTACGGGAGGCGTGAACTACGGCTAGAGCAAACTTTTCGATCTCGAGGTATCGTATCTCCGGTCCATGGAGGACCTTACTGACGTAATACACGGGGAGATGCTTGCGATCTCGAATGGTGACAAGGACCGAACTGATGGTCTCGTTTGACACAGCTAGATACAGATATAAGGTCTCCCCGTCGATGGGCTTCGCAAGCAGAGGGGGGGAGGTGAGGTACTTTTTTAGGTCTTCAAGAGCTTGGTTGCACTCTGGAGTCCATTCGAAGTTCTTGATGTCGCGCAAGATTTTGAAGAAGGGCAGGTTCTTTTCCGACGATCGGGCTATGAAGCGGTTAAGGGATATTATCCGACCCACCAGTCTCTGTACGTCGCGGATCGAGTTGGGGACTGGCAAGAATTGGATGGCTTTTATCTTTGCGGGGTTGGCCTCGATCCCTCTCTGGCTGACCATGTATCCGAGGAACTTACCACCGTCGACCCCAAAGGTGCATTTGGCAGGGTTAAGTTTTAAGTTGTACTTTCGAAGGAGGTTGAAAGCTCTTGTCAAGTGGTCCAGGTGGTCGGCTGCTTTTTCACTTTTGACCAACATGTCGTCGACGTATACTTCGATGGTATCCCCGATTTCAGATTCGAAAACCTTGTTCATCATCCTCTGGTACGTAGCACCCGCATTTTTGAGCCCGAACGGCATAACTTTGAAGCAGTAAATGCCATTGAATACTATGAAAGCGGTTTTGGGTTGATCCTCTAGGGCCATGAAGATTTGGTAGTATCCTTGAAGGGCGTCCATCATGCTCAATCGTTCGCATCCGGCCGTGGAATCGACCAGTTGGTCGATTCGTGGCAACGGATAGGGATCCATCGGGCACGCCTTGTTCAAGTCAGTGAAGTCATTACACATTCGCCATTTTCCTCCCGGTTTGGGAACGAGGACGACATTGCACAGCCATTCGACGTATTGGATCGGCAGGATGTACTGGGCGTCCAGGAGTTTGTTGACTTCTGCCTCGATGATGGCATTTCGGGAGTCACTCTGTGAGCGTAGCTTTTGCTTGACTGGTTTGTAGGAGGGATCAACATTCAAATGATGTTCGATCACTTTCCTGTCTACTCCCACCAGATCAGAAGCACTCCACGCGAAAACGTCGAGATTGTCGCGTAGGAACTGAATGAGCATGCACTGTTCTTTCCCTTTTCGACCAGCTCCGATATGAGTGATTTTTTCAGTTTGCCCCGGGATTAGTTGAATTTCTTCGAGTTCTCCTGTGGGCTCGAGCTTTTTGTCTTCTTGCTTCTTTCTTTTTGCCGCGTGGGAAGAACTCATCTTCCGTGAATTCTCGGGGTCGATGGCCCCCGGGTCCTCGAACTCAGCCTCGATGAAAGGATCGTCGATCAATAGAGGGACGTGCTTCTCCGAAGAAGGCTTGGGTTTGTCCAACGAGATAGAGTAGCAACTCCAGGCGGTCGGTATGTCACACCTCAATTCGCCGACTCCGGCTGGAGTGGGTAACTTGACCATTTGATGATAGGTGGATATGGCCGCTCGGAAATCGATGAGTCCTGGTCGACCAAAGATAATATTATATGTCGAGGGCATTTCGACGACAAGGTATTCGATCTCGCGAGTTGCCCGTCGGGGCAAGGTGCCCATGGATGTGATTAGCCGTACTCGACCTTTGGTGTATACTTCTGCACCTCCGAATCCTATGAGAGGGGTTCGAATGGGATCTAGGAGCAATTTATCGTGTAAATTCATACGAACAAGAGTCGAATAAAGGATAATATTGCTCGAGCTTCCATTATCGATTAAAGTGCGAGATACAGCAAAGTTGGCGACGTCGAGCGTGACAACCATAGGACAACTAGGTGTTTCGCTCGAGCGTCCCGGTAGGTCTATTACATCATTCTCGTTAAACACTATATCTTTGTTGATCCAGGCGTCCTCCGGCCGAATATTCATCACTTCTCGAGGACTGCAGAATCCTTGAGCAGCGGCCCGTCGCGTCTTTTTCCGAGCGGATCTTGAATCCCCACCTGAAGGTCCTCCTGAAATCATGTCAATCCGACCGAGGCATGGTCGGTTGTGAGGGTCTCTTTCTGTTGGTGGCTTAGCCTGTCGTTGTTTGGGAGGCGACCGGTCGGGGTGATCTCGGTTTCGAGCATGGTCGTCCATTTTTTTCACGAACTCCTGGAGGAGGCCCCCTTTGATCAGTCGTTCGACCTCATCTCGCAAAGCATTACACTCCGAAGTGTTGTGGCCTTTCTGCTGGTGGAAGTTACAAAATTTGCTGCTCTCTCGATTCTTGGGAGTGTCCCGCATCGGCTTAGGCTTCTTCAGCAGGGCAGGATCGATAACATTGTAGATTTCATCGAGCGGGCGCGTTAGCTGGGTGTAATGTTTTCGAGCAGTGGGCCCAGTCGGACCCTCGGGCTTAGGTCGGACATCCTGCTTAACAGGTCGATGGATATCTGTCTTTCGATTGGGTACCGGGCTCCTTTGAGAACTCTCCAACTCTTCGAGTTGCATCCAGTCGCAAGCGGCGGCCTGGATGTCCGCCAAATTCTTGGGTTTCTGTAGGAAGATGTACCGAGCAGCTTCGATGTTGACCAGGGCCTTGTGGACAATGGGTCTCAAAAGATCGATGCTCGGTTCTTCCGTTTTGACCACAGCTTGCGAGAAACGAGTGAAGAAATCTCGCAGCGATTCACCCGGAGCTTGTTTGACGGTGTACAAGTAGGTCGGCGGAAGCTTGTCTCCCTTCATGGAAGAAAATTGAGCCTTGAATCGATCGACGAGTACCTTGTAGGAGGTTATCGATCGAGGGGGGAGCCTCGAAAACCATTCAAGAGCGGGGCCATCGAGAGTGGTAACAAAGATCTTGGCCCAGATGTTAGGCGAGTGTCCAAACATGCTGAGCTGCATTTCGAGGCGCGACACGTGCTTTTCTGGGTCAGTCGATCCGTTATACACGGGTAGTCCGGTGGGGATTTTCTCGTCAGTAGTGGATTCAATGATCGAGTCACAAAATGGGGACTGAGCCTCTCTCTCACTGCGATACCTCCATGGGCGGACATGCCTTGGGTCCAACGGTGTGCGTCGGGGGGATCTAGAACGTTCACGCCTGACGGAGTGTGATCGGCGAGGCGATCGGCTAAAGGATCCCTGGCTTTCATTCCTCTGTCGGTTGTCCGGTCGATTGGAACGCGGAGGTATCTGATTTCGAAGGTCGTCCGACCTCACGATGCGACCCCTATTCGATCTTCTGATCTGATTAGCCCGACCGCGTGGTCCGAGTCGGTTAAAGACGCCGCTCGATTCATGCGGGGGCGAATTGCGTTGAGTGGGGCTTCGATCTCTCTGGGATCCAGACAACCTATGATCACCACGTCTCCCGCTAGGATGAGACAATCGAGTTCTTTGCTGCGATTCATCCTCCTCCCGACGATTGCCGCCCCGATGTATTCTGGTGTCAGTTGGGGTTCTAGAGTCGACCTCTTCCTCCGGTCGAAATGATAACCTGTCCTGAACCGACTTGCGCACATTTCCTTGGGAGGGTAGTGGTGGTTGTCGGGGAAGCTGAGGCTGTACATTCTGCCCAATTCCAGCCCAATATGTCCCGGGCGGAGGGTACTGAACCGGTTGCAGGTATCCCGGATGACTTATCGGGGGCTGAAGTATTTCCATCGGGCGAGCCTCCGGGCACTCTGGCATGTGGGGTTCTCTCCCCTCCGCGGCCGCGGCAACAGCCTCATCGCGACAAGCTTTCAAATATTTTTCTATCTCGGGCGTCGAGTAGACTAGCTGTGTCGGAAGGGAGGGGGGAATAACGACTTGTAGGGGAACTTGAGGAATGACCTCCCGACCGTTTTCGTCGAATAGACGGTTGCTTACAATGTTTCGAGTAGTCATGTTCGATGGCTTCCTGTTGCGCTTCCCACAGACGGCGCCAAATGATCGAGCCAAAATCCCTGCTTGATGACTGATCGAGAGATCCGACGCGGTCACTCTATTTGTTGATGAAGGAAACGGCCGTCTGACTGCTCGAATTCTGCAAAGGTCGACAAACGTGAGCTCCGAGGCCAACTCGGGGAAGGTGGGTGTGATACCCGGGTTGGCACTCCGACGCTCAAGTCAGGATCGGTGGAGACGATCGAAGAGATTGAGTGGTGAAAAGTGTTAGGTGGGAGAACTTACCGTGCAATAAATGAGGAGGGGGTATTTATATGGAGAGGACAGAGAAGTTACCGCATCGACGTGGCGGCGTGGGGAGCTGACAGGTGCCCCATTAAGGCCTTGCAGTAAATGCTCGGTCGGCCACTACGTTAGTGGAATGATGCGCTGGTCAGTCGGAGATGATGGGTCGATCTCGACATAGGCGATTAGCCCGAGCATTTGGGTCGATACTCTTGTGAGGTAATTCTCGCGGGGTAAATGGGCCTCTGATTAGGACGGTCGAAGTGTGATCCTCGATCGAGACTTGACCCCCGATCGTCCACGTGGGGTAAGGTGATTGGCTTAGATCGACAGCGGGTACGTGCCACGTCAGTAATAATAATTTCTTAAAAAAAAAAAAAATCTAACTGTAAATCTGTAATTTAGTGTAAAAATTATTGCATTGGGGGACCGAAAGTTGGGACTTCCGAAAATTTTCTTTTACTCTGTCTTTAATAAATGTTGGGATGGGAAATGTGCAAATTGCAAATTCTAATAAATGTGGTTCTCATCATCTGTACACCACACTCTGCACGTGGGGGCCCACACATGCATTGTCTCCCATTTCGAGGCATCGCCATTTGTTTTTCACTATTTTAGAAAATTAAAAGGGAGAAAAACGGGACAAAATTCAACAATGTTTTTACGCTATAAATTTATCTTTTAAGTTTATTGATTTTTTTACTATTCCATATGATATAATAAATAATATTTTTTAAAGTATTTACAGTTGAAATTTTGATAATAGACTATGCATATGTTTTAACATATTTAATAATTGAACGTAAAAGTTATTAAAACTAAAATTTAGTGAGGATATAACTTTTCTATATACATGTATGAGAAAATAATAAATTAATAATAACAAATAAGCATTAAATTGAGATAAATGATTTATCTTAATTACGAAACAATGTCAATTAAATTAAAAAAATTATTGTTAGTTCTCCCATTAACCCCAATAAAATTTATATTTTTGATATATTTGTTTTTTTTTTTTTTTTTTGGTCTGAAAGATATATTTGTTTATAAACATAAATATTTACTATTAAACTATTTATTTATCTATACTATTATATTAAGCGAGAGACTCATTTGATGTCATGGATTCTAAAAATATTTTCTTTTCTATTTATTTATTAACTTTTCTTTTCATCCGACTTTTTATCTCATGCACGTTTTCTTAATTTCTCTTTTCTGTCTTATTATTTCTCTTTTCTTTCGGATCGTTTGCATTATTTTTATTTTCTTTTTTATATAATTTTTATTACTTTTCATTTATATTTTAAAATTTCATAATTATTAATATTGATGAGACCTAAAATCACGCTCGAATCAGAGCCGTCCACATGTCAGCACATCGCTGGCTAAGGCCAAGGCGCTCGCATTGATGGGCTCGTGAGCCTTCCCAGCCCACTCATTTGCCAGCTAATATAAACCGTCAAGCCTCGGACGACAATTCAGGTAAAGGGCCAGAACCGACGAGTTTGACGCTCGCATCTCGGCCCTCAGGGTTACCCTTCTCAGGGAAGCACCCACATGGGGGGTCCCATTAATGACGCTCGGGATTTTGGCGCTCAAGGGTCATCTATCATGGGGAGCCCATCTGTGGATTGTTCGAGCGTCACCAACGCTCGGGAATGACCCTACTTCTCATGCAACAGATCCTAGCCTTCACAAGCGGGTTTTGGTCCATCATCCCGCGCGACCCTCGCCAACAACCTCTGACACAAAGGTGGTGCGCACCATTGTACCTGACACGCCGCCTCCTTTGCAGAAACGTCACTCTCACACCCTCACAGGCTGCCACGTGTTAGGGCAGCACAGGTTTGGGACCACACGGTCAATTTACCCATTTACCCTCACCCCTAACATATAAATAAGGGGAGAACACATGCATTCTCCCCCAAGTCATCATCTGCATAAAAACCGCACACATTGTTCTGGGCATTTTCCACTGATCTTCTCAAGCTTTTCATTCACCACAGTAACACTACCCTTGTAGCTTGCACTCTTGGTGTTATCCTAGCTGGAAGAACCCACGCTTAAGAGGAAACCCAGATCCTGAGGCTCTCACGCCTGTGATGGTCTTCCTTTCTACATACAAATTCTAAAGTGATTGGTGTTTAAATCCTTCACAAGTTTCTGCACCATCATTTTTGGCGCCGTCTGTGGGAAATCCATCATCACCGTCTTCATCATCATCAGTTTCTTCCCTAAAAGCTAGTTGAAAAGTGACACCAGCGACTCTCAGAAAGCCGATTCGACGTAATCTGCTTTGGGACTTTTCTTGTATCACAGACAATCTTTGAATAATATACGATTGATCATAGGCAAACACTTCTTTATATGCCAATACGTGTTTTGAGTGTTTCCATTATGTGCGCATGTATGAGAACTCCCCTAATCCTGATGACTTTAGGACTCTACCATTTAGGTGAAATGGTTCATGAAACGAGCCCTATATCACATAAGTCATGATTAGTAAAATACTCCAAGCCGATGAGTCCTACAGACAGTGGGAGTGTCAACCTGACTCCTCTAAGGCTTGCTTGTGGGATCACGCCCTTAAGAAGGACCACCTTGTTTCATGGAGGTGCAAAGTGTATAGTTGTTACGTGCGTGATACATGAGGGTGCTTACTTCAATAAGTAAGTTCACTGAGGTGCCCCGTGTGAGAAGATTCCTAAATGGGAAAGGAAGTTTCTATTTCAGGAAATGGAAACTTCCAGATTAGGAAATATCTCACGAGTCATTGATGTGATTAATTAATCCTTAGACTTGAGGTTCCATGTCACTTTATGAGTTAACTCTGTAGTCTTTGGTATAAGCTTTAAAGGGTGTCGCCTTAGACAACTGATTCAAGGCTTATGCTGGGGCTGCACAAGTGATTCATGAAAGTGAATGAGAATCAAGAAAGGACCTACACTTGCATTTGCAAGGTGATCACTTATTGTGTAAGTCATTCATATGCCATATGGAGTCCTTGGCCAAGACAGTAGATCAAGACATCAAGAAAAGGGTTTCTTGGATTGAGATCAAATGGATATGAAATGCACTTAGCTTTAAGACCAGATTATTAGGGTTCTGATTATTCCCTTACCCTAGATCTTGGTTGAGAGATAGGAAGTAGGAGGATTGTATCTCACATGAGTCAATGACTTAAAGGTTCTGTCGAATCCGAACATTCCAATTCAGCTAGGGGTTAAACACCTGTTGCTAGACTATGGTCGTTTAATCTGTGGACTGATTAATTAATTAGTGAATTAATTAATTAGGGTCACTGCTAATTGAATTGAGAACCTAGAGGGTCACACACAACAACTTGGTTATATGAGTTGAGGCTTAAAAATGATTAAACGAGTTAATCGGGCCAAGAGGGTTCCACACGTGTGAAATCACACGTGTGGATCACGTGAGTGACACGTGTCACTGTGACACGTGTCACTGTGACACGTGTCACACACGTGTGAATATATATATATTGTATATATACGTATTAAATAATTAAATGTGTTAATTATTTAATAGACTTTGGTTTAATTTTGAATTAAAAAGAAAGTCTTATTTTGGAGAAAATAATCTAGTTAATTAATTGTGAATTAATTAATTAGATAAAATAAGTTATTTATTTTATATGAATAAAGTATAAAATAATCCAAAAATAGTTTGGATATTTTTAGCTCTCTTGAAAGTTGATTTGAATTAGAATTCAAAGTTAAAGTCAAAATTACTTGATGATCAAGTAATAGGAGAGAGAGAGACCAAAATCCTAGCCCATTAAGGACTAGGAATTTCGGCACTCCCTTGCTTATAAATAGGGGAGCTCGAGCTCCCCTTAGAGCTAATAGACAATTCTTTTGGTTCATGTGTTGAACACCATCCTTTCTCCAAGATAAACGAAACCCTAGGTTAAGCCTAAACACTAACTAGAGAACTAGCATCCTTACTAGTTAGATTGTAGCCAAGTTGGTGGACTATCTCTAGAGAGCTTCAAGTTAGAAGTTTTGAAGATTCGAGCTTTACCGAAAAGTGGGGATCAAGCAAAACGATCAGAAGGGATGATGAAACGATTCTGAACCCGACATGAAACAAATGAAAAAATCGAACCAAAGAAGATGGCGAAAACCGTTCGTCCATATCCTGAAGGATGAATTTTTTCACGAGGGTTTTGTGACAGGCAGATTTCTACTTTCGCAAAACTGGATTTCGAAGGGAGTTTCAATCATTCTTTTCTCGTTTCATGTTTCTTTCTTTATGTTATATTGTTAAGAACATCCCTAACATGATTTGAATCTAAGATGGTGTGGATTGCTATCCCGACAATGGATTCTGAAGTAGAAAGAGACTTTCGAGGGACGGGTTGTCAAGCCGCGAGAAGAGCGTTCTTGGGTGGCTTGAAACGCTTCAAGAAAGAATAAAAGAAAAGTAAGTTTTCTATCTCTACGAATTTGGTTACACGATTGCGAGTCCAAGATCCTTTTGTTGGAAAAATTTTTAAATTCCGCTGCTTTCTGATTCGTGTTTTCCAACACCTCGCACCAACAAATCCTTTGAGGACAGAGGAGATTCAACCAGAGGCCGCCGCCGCAGCCCTATTCCTGCTCGCCGGAACTCTCCCCCTCGGAAATTCGAGCGAGTCCCTCTCAACCGCCCTATAGCTGAAGTGTATGCTATGGCGGACAAAAAGCTGTTCAAAAGGCCGTCGAAGCTAAGGGAAACCGAGGCCCAGAAGCGCTCGGGAAAATATTGCGCTTTCCACAAGCAGAAAGGGCACGATACCAACGAGTGTCGCCAACTCGAGAGTGAGATTCAGAGGCTTATTGCCGGAGGGCACCTCAAGGAGTTCGTGAAAGTGCTAGAAAGATACGACGAACACTGTACTGAACGAGCGTGTATTAGAGGAAGAAGTCGTTCGCGCTCACGCAGCCCCCGTCACCGTCACACCGAGCCCAGTGACCATGGGAAAGGGAAGGCATCGGACGTGGAAAACCAGCCCTTCGCGATTATTCACATGATTGCCGGCGGACCCTCGGGGGGTGATTCCAACGCTTCCTGACGTCGCTACATTCGGAGTTATGACCAAAGATCTTCTCAGCCCCGCCCGGTGCTCTCTGTTGATAAGTCGTCACGCTCGGAGAAGGATGAGAGCGTAGGTTTTACAGAGAAAGACTTAGAGCACATTGTAACACCCCATGGGGTCGGTGAAACCTCTGACTGCCCCATGGTGGTTAGCTTAGACGTTCACAATCATGTTGTAAAGAGGGTCTTGATTGATAGTGGAAGCTCCGTAAATGTTTTGCCTTACTCCACGTTCCAGAAGATGAACATCACAAACATCCCGCTCGAACCTCTTAGAACAGCCCTTGTCGGCTTTGGGGGTTCCGAGATCGTCCCTCGCGGACAAATTCGCTTGGCCACCTCTTTCGGTCGCGCCCCACAGCGAAAGACTTTAAATGTTCTTTACGTGGTGGTCGAAGTGGACCTACCATACAACATCATCATTGGGCGCCCAGCCCTCGTCGACTTCAAAGCGGTAATTTCCACTTATCATCAAAAAGTCAAGTTTCCCACTCCCGAGGGAACTGGAGAAGTATTGTGCAATGTAAAGGAAGCTTGGGAATGCTACGTACTTTCCCTTCGAAGCCACAAGCCCAAACAACCCACCCAGGCGGGCTCCACCAAAAAGTCCGTTGACTTCCCCAAGCTGGATGAAGATAGCCCCGAGAGCAAGAGGGCCAAGCTCTATAAGAAGAAGAATAAGAAGAAGGCCACGGACAAACCCGAGGGTGCTGGAAAACTCACCCCTTGGAGAGGTTGGGGCTTCCTCCTCGGAAGACGAGGACCCTACACCCTCGGGAGGTACCAACGAGAGGGTCACAGGAAAGAAACGGGCGCTCGAACTGCCAAGGCCTGAGATAAGCAGAAAACTTCCTGACCATCGAATTGGAACCCGGGAATCCCGATAAGACCACGCAGATAGGTTCCAGCCTCGACGGCCCTTCCCAGATTATGATGATTGATTTCTTACGGGATAATATTGATGTCTTTGCCTGGAAGGCTTTCGACCTCACCGGCATAGATCCGAGCGTTATTGTCCACCGGCTGAACGTGGATCCGGCCTTCAAACCTATAAAGCAAAAGAAGAGAGATGTTCATGGGTTCCGAAAGCAAGTCATAGAAGAAGAAGTCAATAAGCTGCTTGACGCTCAGTACATAGAAGAAATCCTATATCCCGAATGGCTCTGCAATGTGGTGCTCGTTCCGAAGAGCGCCAACAAGTGGCGTATGTGCAACGATTTCACGGACCTCAACAAGGCATGCCCAAAGGACCCGTACCCGTTACCTAGAATTGATCAATTGGTAGATTCGACCGCTGGGTGTGAACTTATGTGCATGATGGATGCATTCCAAGGATATTATCAGATATTTATGGCCCTTGAGGATCGTCCTAAGACAGCGTTCGTAGTCCATATGGGTGTTTATTGCTTCAAGGTTATGCCCTTCGGGCTCAAAAATGCGGGAGCAACGTACCAACGCCTCGTCAGCAGAATGTTCGAAGGTGAAATCGGAAAAGCCATGGAAGTATACGTGGATGACATGATCGTCAAGAGCGAACGTCAATATTCTCATTTGGAAGACCTCAAGCGGGTGTTCGATATCCTGCGTCGCTATGGTATGAAACTGAATCCATCCAAATGTACGTTCGGCGTACGGGGCGGTAAGTTTCTAGGGTACATGGTCAGTCAACGCGGCATAGAAGCGAATCCAGAGAAAATTAAGGCAATTCTGGACATACCCTCCCCTCGCAATTTGAGAGAGGTCCAAGTGCTCGTGGGTAAGATCATTTCATTAAACCGGTTCATCTCCCGCTCGGCGGATAGGAATCTGCCCTTCTTCAAAATTTTGCGTAACGCTCGAAACTTTACCTGGAGCGAGGACTGCGAAAAAGCTTTGCGGGATATGAAACAGTACCTTTCGAGCGCGCCCTTGCTGACCAAGCCTAACCCAGGAGAGAACTTGTTTGTTTATCTTTCGGTCTCCTTGGAAGCTACAAGCGCCGTTCTCGTGGCAATCCGCGAGCGTAAGCATATGCCGGTATATTATCTGAGCAAAACTCTACAGGGAGCGGAGAAAAGATACATGGAAATAGAAAAGTTTGCATTCGCGCTCGTTAATGCCTCTCGGAGATTAAGGCCATATTTTCAAGCACATTCTATCGTGGTGCTCACAGATCAGCCCCTCAAACAAGTGCTCGCAAAGCCAGACGTCTCAGGGAGATTGATTAAATGGTCAATTGAGCTCAGTCAATTCGACATCACTTTTGAGCCTCGTACAGCGATACAAGCTCAGGCTGTAGCCGACCTATTGGTGGAACGTTTCAACCTAGGTACCGAGCCCTCTGAGGAAGATGGTCTATGGCTGCTACACACAGATGGCTCCTCGACCTCGCAAGGGGGGGAGCCGGGGTGACCCTCAGGGACCCTCTTGGAGCTGAAGTTGACTACGCCATCAAGTTGGCGTTCCAAGTCACTAACAACGAGGCAGAGTATGAAGCCCTCATTCAGGGGCTCAGAATCGCGCTTCAAAATGGCGCCACTCGGGTGACCGCATATGTGGACTCGCAGTTGATCGCGAGTCAAATCGACGGTTCTTATGAGGCTCGAGAAGCCACTATGGTGCAGTATCTGGCGAGCGCTAAGGAGGTGATAGCCAAGTTCAAGGAATTCCACCTTTTACAAATCCCGAGGGCAGAAAACGAACATGCTGACGCTCTTTCGAAATTTGCGTCCGCCCTGGACGGTCACAGCGAACGCGCTGTTACATTTCTGAGAACAGAGGAACCGCTGATAAGTAAAGGCGAACCTTCGAAAGAAGTGCACATGATTGACCCCTCCGAGCCTTGTTGGCTTGACGAAATTGTCAGATTCCTCCGGGATGGAACCAGCCCGAGCGACAAAGTTGAGGCTCGGAAGATCAAGAGCAAGGCCCCTCGTTTCTCATTGGATGCCGAGGGTCGATTATTCAAGCGATCCTTCCTGGGCCCACCGTTGAGATGTTTGAGACCCTCGCAGGCTAAAGAAGTTTTAGAGCATGTGCACAGTGGAAATTGTGGGAACCACTCAGGCGGACGAATCTTGGCAAAGAAAATCTTAAGGAGTGGGTTCTATTGGCCCTCGGTATTGCAAGATGCCATTAGATATTCCAAGAAATGTCCCAAGTGCCAGTTCCATTCCAACACTCCTCAGTTGCCGGCAGCTCAAATGATTCCTATTGATGTTTCATGGCCTTTTGATCAGTGGGGCATTGATATCGTGGGACCTCTCCCAATGGCGGTCGGGCAAAAGAAGTTCGTAATACTTGCTGTGGATTATTTCACTAAGTGGGCTGAGGCAGAAGCGGTCGCTAAGATAACGTTCAAGGTTGTGAGGGATTTCATTTGGAAAAATATCATCTGCAGATACGGCGTCCCGAGGGTGCTCATCTCAGATAACGGTTCCCAGTTTATCGCTGCTGACACACGGGATTGGTGCTATGAACTAGGGATCGAACAACGATTCACTTCCGTGGGTCATCCTCAAGCTAATGGTCAAGCTGAAGTGACCAACCGAACCATACTCCAGCACCTGAAAACGATGCTCGAGAGTAAGAAGAGAGAATGGGCTGAAGAACTTCAGGGAGCTCTGTGGGCGTACCGTACTACTCCGCGAGCGGCAACGGGGGAAACCCCTTATTCCCTCGTGTACGGCTCCGAGGCTATGATACCTGCGGAGATTGCTCAAGAATCCGCACGCGTTGCCTATTTCGAGCCTGCTGCCAACGAATCTAATCGAGCGTTCGAGTTAGATTTGTTGGACGAAAGAAGGAATGTTGCGTGGGCACGTATCCACAAATACAAAGCGACCGTAGCCCGCCAATACAACAAACGTGTTAGAGAAAGGACTTTCCAACTGGGGGACTTGGTCCTCAAAAAAGTTGAAGTCTCCAAACATGTAGGTAAGTTGGACCCTAATTGGGAAGGCCCCTTCAAAGTCATCCAGGTACGAGCAAACAATACCTACCTATTGGAAACTTTGCAAGGCGAGCGGCTCCCTAGGCCATGGAATGCATGTAACCTTAGAAGGTTCTACGTATAAACATCATCTTCTTTGTAAATTGCCCGTCTGCGGCATTGAGTGCTTCCCTTCGACGGAAAGCGTGTTGTAATCATTGCCAAAAATGCATCTATATAACAGTAAGTATTTAATTCTTTGTTCTTATTATTCACTTGCTTTCCTATTTGATCTAATGATTCGAGCGATGAGAGGCCTACTCCGTGTCGAGCATCCTCCACGTCGAAAAGCCTACGCGATACTTCAATCGTTCCAAAGCTACACTGTCCAGGTGTTGATAACCATCCACCTAGAACAGTTTGAGCGATTTGTAAGAATAAATCCTACAAATGAGCGTGTCGAACAACGGGGAGCACAATGCTCAACTTACGCCAGCTGAGTGCTCGCCACTCCAGCTCGTGCTCGTAAGAACCCCAATGACCCTCAACTTATTGAGTAAAAGTACACTCATAGAATATTGGATCCTGGGCCAACCCTTTCATTGGTCCCTCGTATCGACGCTAACCCTATGGTTACGCTCTATCCTCTCCCACACATAGCAAATCCTATTGTTGATTTCTAAGGTGCGTATAACTTATCGGTGTGTCCGAAACGAGGGCGCACGATTATTGGGCCAATACTTAGGCAAATCCCTAGAGGTTTCCTAAGTTCAAATTCGAGCCTAATTGCGAATACGGCCAGGGAACACGCGTGAAACACCCTCGCGCCCATCTCTACGCCCCTCAAATGGCCAGGTGCTGCCAAACTTTAAACTGATGACTCCTTGCGATGAACGCCAGGGCGCCCTCGAAAATAACGCCCTCGTGCATACACACACTCATTGCAAGCGCTCAAACAACAGACATCGATATAACGGCAGCGAGCGCAATAAAAAAAAAAAAGAGAGAGAAAAACATCATTCTCCATTCAAAAGTATAAGGAAAAGGAGCATAAAGGGATCCAAAGTATTCAGGAAATAACTGAAGGATTAAGTACAGGTGTAAAATTGTTCATAAATGGAAAGAGGAATTCAAACTGACAAAGGCAAGAGATTAGTAGCCACGGGAGCTTCACTGGGCTGGTGCGTCAGGCTCAGGAGGAGCAGTTGCAAGGGGAATAGGGGCCAACACATTGGCGTCAGAAGTTTGGGCCTCGCCAGGTTCCTCGACATCCACTGTGTCCATGACGGTGCCCTCGTCTTCTATCAGGAGGGGCTCGGGATCTACCCTGTTGGCAGCTATAAACTCCCTTTGAAGCGTTTCCACCAACTCCTGGTACTCGGGCTCCGCCAGATTCTCAGTAGGATCGTCAGGGACCATGGGCTCGCAGTTTTCGTCCAACTCCATGCGCAACCGTGTGTCAGTGCGAGCGCTATCCGGAGCCAAGCCTAGTCTGACCATTTGCCCGATGGCTTTGTGGAAGAAGCGCCGAGCGTTGTCAAAGCATTGCATGTTGGCCGCGAATACAAAGGCTTTGGAACGCACGAACTTCATCACCGCGTCCCAGGACACCCTCGCTTCCAGGCCCTGTGCTTTGCCCTGCAAGTCAGCAAGGGCCTTGTTGGCTGCCTCGTTCTGGCGAGTGCTCTCCGCCAGCTGCTCACCCAGCTCCCCATTTTGTACCCTCAACTGGTCCCGCTCATCCTTCAATTTCCTGTGACGCTCATTTAGGACCAGAAAAGCGTCATCGGACTTCTTCAGGTTTTCCTTCAGCTGAACGTTCTCAAGGTTGGCAGAATTCAGTTGAGCGCTGACATTGTTGTAATCCTCCTGCAATTGGCCCGGGTCCGAGATGCGCAGCAACTTCTTGTACTTGGCCTTATGCTCGGAGTAGGCTTGCGCTCGCCCTTGCAGATTCTTGAGCCTCGGGATTACTTCCTAGAAAGCCATCAGCGAAAAACACCATCAGAATAAAAAGAAAAAGAAGGGGAATTTTACTGAAGGAATCGAGGCCTAACCGTCAGGAGGACGTGGCATGCATCATCTGCGACCCGAGCGGCATCATGCTCGTTCAGTTTGTCATGGTCAGCGGAGAACTGGAGCTTTCCGACAATGTCGGAGACCATGTTGACAGAAAAGGCGCACTTTTTCAGCAGGACAGGACCGTCCTTCCTTTGGCGCTTGTACCGAGCGTCACCCCGGCAGCCAATTCTCCAGAAATCTTCATCCTCGGAGGAGGATGTGTCGCTACCCTCACCGCGGTGGCCTACAACCACCTTCTTTCCTTTACCGGAGATTGGGATAGAGTCCGGCATCCTCTTCCTTTTGCCTTGGCGCTCGGCCCTAATCCCTTCTTGGATGCGGACTAACTCCCCGGATCGGTTGTGGAAAGTGCTGGAGCTGAGTGCTATAGGCCCCTCGGGAGCAACTGGAGTAGGGGTAACCTCCCGAGCGCCATCCACGGTGAGATCCTCGACAGGACCAACAGCTGGAACCTCGTTTCCAGCACCTCTGCCTCCATCGCCTCGCCCTTACCTTCGCCGAATTCCTCTGCCCCTCGGCGCAGTTGGGGGTCGCTCTTGCTGCTGCTGTTGTTGTTGCTGAGGGTTAGCACCGGCTCCCTGAGCGCCTAACATGCGTGAAAGTGCCTCAGCATTCATGCCTCGCGATAATATTTGGATGCCTGCAAGTAAAGAGGAACGAGCGTCAGAAGATTGATTGCTTGGATCGTATATACAAGAATACAACAATCACTGTAAGTTAGAGGACTATTCTAAAGGTTAGAGCTGTTAGTTCCTAGAATCTAACCATCGAAGGCCATGATGTCAGCTGGAGGGTTGAGTATCATGTCTGGGGGGCAAGATAAACCATAACGGAACAACACTCCCTCATTCTTCATCAGGGTCTCAGCCTTAATCCATTTTTTCTCAGCTCTCATCTCGAAGGCTAACCCCTGTGCCTAATCCTCAAAGGCTTTATTCTTCGTTCTTTCCCTATTCAGAGGACCCTCGCCATGTATCAACCACCCGCGGTGAACCCTGAAAATTCCTCCTGGAGCCCCCACGAAAAAGTACTTCTCCTTCTAATGCTCGCCATAGGAAGTAGATGGGGAATCTATCATCTTAAAGCCTGATTTAGCTTGAGCGTAATAGAATCCATCAGTAGGGGATGAGCGAGTCGAGCGGGCCACCTGTATCAAGCTATCAAAGTTGATGATCGAGGGCTCGCGACCTAGAGCAACCATCATAATCACGAAGGTATTAATCAGGGCTATGCCGTTCGGCAGAATTTGTGAAGGGCAAAGCCTCAAGTGATGGTAGATGTTGGCAACGACGGGCGGAATTGGGAACCTCAAGCCCCCGGCAAGGACCGCATCCCAGTAGACCGTCATCATCCCAGGCGGCGGTCGGTTGGCTCTTTCCCCCTCCTCTGGAAGTCGTATGGGAAATACTGCCTCATCCCAATAAGCATTCGCCCTCAACTCCTCCAAATCATCGAGCGTCAAGATGCTCGCGATCTCATCCGGTGATCTATCTGTTTGATGGCGATTATCTTGCCTCACACGAGTGGCAGGCTCCCTTCCTCTCCTTTGGCGCCTTCTGGAGGGCCCAGCTTCAAATTGACGCCCGGATAGCCCTGCTACGCCCTCGGGGGCCGCCATGGCCACTGTAACCCTGTGATCCTGGGGTCGCGTGGTACTGTTCAAAACCGGGAACACTCTCTCCCCTTGTCTCTGCATCTCCATCACATTGTCCATCTCTTCAAAAATATCATCAACCCCCCCTGGCGCACGTTCGTTCATCCCTTGAACAGCGGCATCAACCTCTTCGTCTCTGACAGTGGCCGGAGCCTGGGCCATAGGGATCGCCATGGAAACCCCTTCACCCGGGGACATCCTAGCCAGAGGGACAGCTGTGGGAACATTGTCGTGAGGGGAGGAACTCCCCACCGACATCTCATCAATCTCTCTTACGTAATCTTCAACGGGGTGTCCGGCCATGGCTGCTTTACGATTTTTGAAGATGGGGTTTTTCTCAGAAAACTCAGTCGAAAAGGGGAAGAATTTCTGGAGAAAATTCAGTAGCAGAAAGTGGCTCTTCACTCAAGGATTTCACTCACTCAACCTAAATCTAAAAGTTAGTATCAGAATATTAAGAGTTGTGGAGCTTTACCTAAAGTTTGAAGAACGAAAGCTCGCCGGAGTCTGTAAAGATTGCAGAAAATTCTTTGCTGCTTAAAGGCTGGAAGAAATCTGAGTGCGTGAAAGAGGTTCCAAAGCTCTATAGGACTCTATTTAAAGGGGATAATTTACATGATTTAGGGCTGGAAATTCAAAATGCAATCATTTCCCGCCTAGGGAATCCCCCCACTTTTGGTAACCGCCTCACGTCTCCCGGAGTGCACGCGCCCACGTTCCCACTCAACATTAAATGCGGACTTGACAGCATTTAATGCGGTGTCAGTTTGTGTCCGTTACGGAAGGCCAGCGGTCACATCTCTAGTAAAGGCCTGACCCTCGGATATTCAAAATTCAGGGCTCCTTCTTTATAAATTCTACAGTACGCTCGAAGCGATACTACAGAATTTGGGGGGCAAAATGATGAGACCTAAAATCACGCTCGAATCAGAGCCGTCCACATGTCAGCACATCGCTGGCTAAGGCCAAGACGCTCGCATTGATGGGCTCGTGAGCCTTCCCAGCCCACTCATTTGCCAGCTAATATAAACCGTCAAGCCTCGGACGACAATTCAGGTAAAAGGCCAGAACCGACGAGTTTGACGCTCGCATCTCGGCCCTCAGGGTTACCCTTCTCAGGGAAGCACCCACATGGGGGGTCCCATTAATGACGCTCGGAATTTTGGCGCTCAAGGGTCATCTATCATGGGGAGCCCATCTATGGATTGTTCGAGCGTCACCAACGCTCGGGAATGACCCTACTTCTCATGCAACGGATCCTAGCCTTCACAAGCGGGTTTTGGTCCATCATCCCGCGCGACCCTCGCCAACAACCTCTGACACAAAGGTGGTGCGCACCATTGTACCTGACACGCCGCCTCCTTTGTAGAAACGTCACTCTCACACCCTCACAGGCTGCCACGTGTTAGGGCAACACAGGTTTGGGACCACACGGTCAATTTACCCATTTACCCTCACCCCTAACATATAAATAAGGGGAGAACACATGCATTCTCCCCCAAGTCATCATCTGCATAAAAACCGCACACATTGTTCTGGGCATTTTCCACTGATCTTCTCAAGCTTTTCATTCACCACAATAACACTACCCTTGTAGCTTGCACTCTTGGTGTTATCCTAGCTGGAAGAACCCACGCTTAAGAGGAAACCCAGATCCTGAGGCTCTCACGCCTGTGATGGTCTTCCTTTCTACATACAAATTCTAAAGTGATTGGTGTTTAAATCCTTCACAAGTTTCTGCACCATCAAATATAATATTATCTTATACTACTTATTCATTTATTTATTAGTGATTACATTAAAAATAATTATAAAATATATATATAATACAAAAAATAATTTTAATATATTTGACATGGCATAATAATACGAGAACACGTGGCACGCCCGCATAGACGCCACGTGGCCTCCGCACCAACCTGGACAAACCAGAAACGACCTTTTGGACAGATCATCAGATTGATACCAGGTCAGATCATCATATCGATTTTGGTAGCCAGGTCATCAGATCGATCTGCTCCCCTCCTATGAGAAAACCCAAACAGGATTCAGGATCCCGGAAGGCAATACCGATCTACAGATCGATTACATACGCCACCGGACACCTGAATATTGTAAAGCACTCCTGTCGGGACACGTGTATCCTTCTCATTCCCTGGAGCAGGCGTACTATGGCTCATTAATGACCGTCAGTCCCTGCTTTTACCCAAAGGGGAAAGAAGGTACAAACGACCCGCCTCAAGCCGGTTCCATCGTCCGACATCCAGATCGACGACTGGCAACGCCATTAATGCGCACCTACAGTACACGCATTACTGCGTTATTTGGCCATGGCTATAAATACTCGCCCTTTGAACAGTAGATGGTAAGCCTTTAATACGCATTCAATTGCATTTATTCTGTTTCTAAATAGCCTTCTTACTGATTTGAGCGTCGGAGTGCCAAACTTGGGTAAAACCCCAAGTCCTCCAAGTTGGCTTCGAGCTCACGTTTGCTGGTGCTTTCAGGTCGATAAAAGAGCCCACTTAAATAAATTCTTGACTGATTGACCCATATCTGACAGCCAGATCGACCAGATTTGAGCCAGATCAATATTCATATAATAATTATTTTTTTTATTTGCACGTACGTAGAATGTGCAAAGTTACTAGTCTTACTTAAACGACATGCCCTACTTAAATATTGGGGAGAAGAAACCTTATCTGGTAATCATTTTCCTCACAAACTGACTTCAAATATGCAAACAAAGTAATGGGAAAAAAGTCGCTCTTTTTGAGAATACTCGGGAAAGAAAAAGGTCGCTCTTTTTTAGAATATGGTGAACAAAATCCGGGCATGGCTACAAGGTTGGGAGTCGCTCATGCTCTCTTTTGGCGGTAGCTAGATTGCAATTGATCAAATCGGTCATTTACTCCATGCAGATGCACCTTATACAGGTTATGGAACCACCAAAAGCAATAATTGACACCATCAAAAAAATTTGCAACAGGTTCTTTTGGGGGTCTGACAACAAGAATAAGAGATTGCATTGGACTAAATGGGACAATTTGTGTTTTCCCATTGAAGAAGGTGGGCTTGGGATGCGTAGAATCGAAGATTTGATAGAAGCCTTCTCATGGAAACTGTGGTGGAGGTTTCGCACTCAGGATAACATTTGGTCCAAATTCTTGCGTGCAAAGTACTGTGGTCATTCTCATCCGGCTACAACATTGATCAGACAAAATCACTCTCACATCTGGAGACGACTTTGTAGAGTTAGGAACGAGGCTGAGCCCCACATTGTTTGGACCTTGGGTAAAAGGAAAACCTCCTTTCTCTATGACGATTGGATGGAGGAAGGTCGTATTGCCGAATTAACTCAAATTGCCCTGGGAGACTTTCAAGTTCGAGATGTTTGGATGGACAACGATTGGGACGTGAATAAAGTCAAAGCTAAATTTGGGGAGCAGCTTGGAAGCAAGATTGTTCACACACCAATTTCGCTTCTACATGAGGATACGCCTCTTTCGAGGGAAGACCCAGCAGGTCGCTTTACAATGAAATCCTCGTGGGAGATCATAAGAGATAAAAAGGAATTTTCTGATATGATGTGTGCACTAGGGTCTACAAACATCACACCTAATATTCTGATATTTGTGTGGAGACTGATGAAAGACTTTATACCGACGGAGGAGAGGCTCCAAAGGAAGGGAATTTCGTTAGCGTGTGTGCTGTAGGAATGTTGAGACACGTAATCATCTCTTTCTAGAGTCTGAAAAAGTGAAGAAAGTGTGGGAGCATTTTACAAAAATGTTCGGTGTGATGGATACACAGATCACGGATATTCATATGGTTATTAATTTGTGGAAAATATCCTCGCCGTATAGTAGTAAAAAGCATGTGAGATTGATTATACCTATATTGATCTTCTGGTATACTTGGCTTGAAAGAAACAACACTAAACATGAGGGTGGTAATTTCTCCTCTTACAATATCATTAGACGAGTTACTAAACATATCTTTGATCGCCATAGGATACGAAGACTGGACTACACCTGGTGGCGTGGAGATGTTCATATTGCGGGGAAGTTTGGTTTGAAAATATTCAGGCCCCGCCAAAGACTGCCTACAATCGTGTATTGGAGGAAGCCGCCTATGGGGTGGCTTAAGTTGAATTGTGATGGCTCTTCGAGGGGGAACCCAGGCCCGTCAGGTATCGGAGGTGTGATACGTAATGAGAACGGAAAAGTTGTGGCAGCTTTCAGTAAAGGCATAGGAATTGGATCGAACGTGGCTGTGGAGTTAGAGGCTGTCTGGGAATGGGTTAAAATAGCTTTCAATTTGGGGTGTCAGAAGATTTGGATTGAATTAGACGCGAAAGCTGTAATTGACATCATCAAGAGGGGTTATTCAGGCTCGTTGGCTATGCAACATTTGATTATTAAAATCAGACACCTGACTAAGCTCATGGAGTGTCAAGTTACACATATTTTTAGAGAGGGAAACTGTGCTGCAGATCTCCTTGCCATGCGTGGTGCTCGCCTTCAAGAAGATTGGACGTTTCCGGAATACCCCTTGTTTCGGGAACTTAAAGGTATTTTGAGAGTTGACGAGTGGGAACTCCCTTCAATTCGAAAATGAGATTTCATACTAAGGTAAGGGGTGATCGTATGAACTCGTGGACAAATGCTAATCCCATGCGTAGGCCTGAATTGGTGATTTCGGACCTCCGCTGGAATCTTCCAGATTTGTGCCGGAGTCAGTACATTTGGTTGTACTTCATGTTGGGAATAAGATCAAAGGAGGACGGACTAGGCGGGAGCCGGAGTTTAACTGTTAGCTATCACCTGCTGCTCTGTCAACTTTTGGCTGTATCTCAATTGTTGCTACAATTCCATGCCCATGATGCCAAATTAGAGGTTAGCATAGTGGCTGTTACTCCCACTTTTGTATTTATCTACCTTGAATTTTATTATTTGTTTATTGTGGATATAGATATGCACTTATATGACTTGAGGCTGTGGAAGGAACTTTTGTGCTTGCAGGATATTTTGGTGTTGAACACGAAAGGAGTTAACAAAGAGATTTGTAGCTCTTTATATGGGCTGCTAGCTAGTAACTTGAATGAATTTGACGGTATTATTGTACATGATGTCTGTTCCCAACCAAGAACTTATTGCTGCCTCAAGAAATTGGTAGTTATTATTCAGGATCCTGAGGATGCTATCGCCATTTATGAGTTCATGAGTTGTGAAGTTGGGGATTACGTGCACTTCTCTGAAGTCCGGAAGTTTGGGCGCCTCTCTTTTAGGCAAGCTGATGTTCCGATACATGCGATTAGTAATAGGGATCATAATATCAATCATGCCTCTATGTATTTATTGTCTTTCTCGTATCCTAGAGGGCACTTCGCTTGTATTAGTCTTTCTGACTCGTGGATTATGGCTCATTGCCTGTATGCTTGTTTTTGGTTGTTAATAATATGAGGTAGGGCCCTCGCTAAAACCCCACGGCTCGTTGCCGGTTCCCTTAAAAAAAAAAAAAAAAAGGTAATAGGAAAAAAAAAATGGATTTCATTTTTCAATATCTTTTGGTAGCAAATAAATTATCTTTTCAGTAAAAAGAAAAAATAAACCCCAAAAAATAAAATCATAATTATTGCATAAAGAAATCATTTGTAGCTCCAAATTATAAATGAAAACAGCTACTTAAACCAAATTTAATAAAATAATTAAAAAAGAAAGAAAAGAAGAAAAGAACATTATTATTATTAAACTTCCCAAAAACAAAATTACTTGTGTTGAGGTTCTATTCAGATTTTTTTTTTTTTTTTAACTCTTCAACAACAACCCATACCCAACCCAAGGCAGGCCCAATCTCAAATCAAATCTACATATAGCCCAATGATTAGCAGCCCAATTGCTTCCATGCAATACCAAATCGCCCATCTCCAGAAAATTGAAAAAGAAAGAAAGACCGTTCTCTAAACTTGTCACCATAATTATAATCTTAACCAAAAAACAGCCCGACACTTCAAAGTTTAAACAAGCCAACTCAAGCACAAACATCACCAGCCACATGACAACTTCTGAATGTTAATGCAACTTAGAATGAATGACATTTAAATATTGAAATTCAATTTTCATATTTTATAATGAATTAATTTTATCAAATTAGTATCTAATTACCTTTATATTTTCTTCCTTTTTTTGGATTCATACTACTATATATATATTTTTTTTTTTATTTTTTTTAATTTTTTTTTAATTTTAAAACGGTACGAAAGAGTTAAAAAAGAGTTTTCATTTTTACCAATAAATATTTTCGTCGCCAAAAGTATACTTTTTCGTTGTTAATTCTATTAACAACAAAATATTTTTGTTGCCGGATTCGTTGGCAAATCCTCGCTACTAAAAGTTCATGGCAACGAAAAGTCAACATCGTTGCGTATACATGTAAAATTGACAATGATATACTTTTCGTTGCAAAATATGATTCAAAAAGGCAACAAATATTGTTGTTGCTAATTTTATATTTTTTTTATAGGCAAATTCACCATTTCGTTGCCAATAAATTGTTTTAAAGTTATAATTTATTATTATTTACAACGATATATTTCGTTGCAAAAATACCATGTGTTTTGCAACGAAAAACTTTTCGTGCTTAAATGTATTTTTCTACAACAACAAAATAAATTTCGTTGCCAAATGTAGTTTTAAAATTTATTATTTAATTGTGTTCTTTGCACGATTCGAACTCGGGTTGATAACAAGAGATAAGTGCCCCCGAACCAATTTGGCTAGATGTAATGTTTACAAAAAGAAAATTAATTATATAATTAATTTGGTTTTTATAATTTTGTTAAATATGTATTTGCCACAAAAGTTTTTGTTGCCAAAAGTACTTAATATTTTTCAACAATAATAATCGTTGCTAATCTATGGAAGTATTAATAACGATATACTTTGTCGCCAAAAAGCTACAACCGCAACAAAATATTTTGTTGGAAAAAGTTAAATATTTAGCAACTATTAAATATCGTAGCTAATTATTTACAAGAATTTTCAACGACAAATTTCGCTGCACAAAGGGCATTATTAGCTACAATTATATTTTGTTGTAGAAATTTATTATTGGCAATGATTTCATATTGTTCCCAAAAGAGTTGTACTTTACCTACAAAATTTTTTGTTGCAATTTGGCAAAATTGTTGTCAAATAAGATTTAAATATGACGGTTGAGAGACATATAACTTTGGTAATGAAATATTTTTTTTGTGCTAAATAAGTGAGAAAAAAGACAACGAAAATTACTTTTCGTTGCCAAAACATAATTATTTACACCAAAAATAAAATTGTTGCTAAAAAAATTGTTGCGAATTTGATAATTTGTTGTAGTGACCCTAAGTAAACAACACATCCAAACCCGCTAACATATTGAGCTGGTATCAAATCCTAAACCAAAAATAAAATCAACCAAGTCCAAAAACAATTAGGACCAAACACGAAAACGAAACCACCGAAAAAATTCCAAAATCTAGGCAATCTGGCGGCCAGGCGGGTTAATACCTTGGGCCTTCCACCATAGTGATCCCCCGGCGGTAATATCCACTTCCTCTCCTCTAGCACATCCTCCTCTATCGCCCAACTCTCTCAAGCAAATTATTGACACTAATCGAAAAGGCATCCTCAAAATTGGAATCCAAACCTCCATAAACCAAACCAGGCAGCAACTCATAAACAATATAGCTCCTCATATTCTCCCTTTCCCCGACAGGGATTCTCATAAGCTTCTCCACGACATTAACACTCCTGTTTCTCACTTCCTCTTTATCCACGGAAACCGAATATCTACCACCATCTTCGGGAAAATGCCACGGATACTGATAGTAAACCGTCATCGGATCAAAAACCACCGGAATACAACCGGAAACAAGCGAATCGAAAACCGATTTCCTGGTCGGGCTATCTCCCGGCGGCTGCAAGCAGAACTCCGACTCCATGAAAAGCTCAATGATCATCTCAGGTTGATCATCGCACAACCCTGATGAACAGTCCATGAACCTGCATTTGTTGCTCAACCCGTTGCACTGGTCGATGAGCATGGATCTGATGCTCTCCGGTGCACCCGGTCTAGCAGCACCAGCGAAGCCGACGAGGTTCCTCCTCTTCGATCCAATGACCTTCTCCTGCCATTGGGTGACTTCATCATCCGTCTGAGGGTGGAAGTACGTCGGATAAGGTATCCCGATGTCGTTCCGGTGCCACGGATTTCGTTCGATGAGGAGCTTGACGGGGTTTTGCATCTCATCGAGCTCGAGGAACCTCGTGCCCCACGATGATTCCCCAGTTCTTCTGAAATCCCACGAGATTTGTCCAAGAACAAAGACGTGATCTTTGCTGAGGTTTCTATACCACGTTGTATTGCCTTGTGTTTCGAGCCATCTTATGAGCTCTAGCCCTAGAGAATCCTTGACATCGTTCGATGTGTTGTTGACATGCCATCTTAGGACGTCGAGTCCGCCGTAGTAAGGCACGTAGAAGAGACGTGCTTCATTCGGGTTGTATGTCCTGCATGGATGGTTCGAAATACGTGCATGGAAAATGGGCTCCAATGAATACTGATTCGTGTGGTACCACCCCCGACCCAGCTTCTTTATAGGCTCCCCGAATGCGTTGTTGCTGAAAAATTTGCAGAAATCTGGTATCCATGCAAGCACGTCCCTGCATTGGGAAAGCAAGTCTTTGTTGAATTTTGAAGGCAAATCGTACACGTAGATACCTCTTCCTTTGCATGTGCTACGGTTGTTCGGATCCGATCTCCAGGAGCGATACGTTTTCAGATGATCCTTGATGTCCCAGAGACGGTAATCCAGTGTTTCGTTCTTGCCTGCATTGACGGCAAGAATCTGAGGCTTGTTTTCAGGAGATGTTGCTGCAACTTCTGCTTCTATATTATGAACTGCTGAAGAAGCTGTTTGATTGACTAATGATACTGGAATTCGGAAATCAGTGGAAGACCAAATGTAGATGAAAGCTAAGAGAAAAATGACTGTTGTCAATATGGGGAAGATTTTCACAACAAATGAGTAACAGACATCGAGATCATTGGCTGGAATTTGTTGGCACAACCTATGTTTCTTTCTAGATGCAGAGACAGCCATTGTCTTAACTGATCAATCAATTGCTGCAAGAAGCTGTGCTTTTAATACTGATGCTGATGAAGCAAATTTTGATTTAAATATGGAAACACTTTGTTGAGAGTTTGAGACTCTGATCTGTTGAGGTATAAATTGAGACTCTGATCTGAACGGCCTCCACCATAGTTTTAAGTTTTAGCACTCAGAAGTAGGACAAATCTAATCAAAGAAGCTGAATATATGCAATTTTGTTCTATTTTTAGCCCTCAAATGATATGCTAAGAAGTTGTCAATAAAACCAAAAACAAATCAAACAATATGGCCCTTGTAGTCACTAGTTTTGGAAACCATGGCAATCAAAAGAAGAAAACGAAACTAAGAAGCGTACTTTACTTGCCAATCTGGCGATGATTTCGAGTAGCCCAAGTGCCGAATTCTGACAATGAAGAGAAGAACATCACAAGTAAGCATTATTGAAGGAAAGAAAGCAAAATGAGTTATCATTTTCAGGTTTCATGCAAATCAAGCTAAACTTAACCAGCTACAACAAATAATCCAACTCAAAGAATGATAAAAACAATTGTTTATACAGAAAGAAACAGATCTGTTGCAAAAATCATTACGAGAATCGCTTTAATAACAGAATATCATCTCCTTCAGGCCCACAACATAAAAGTAGCACAACTACTGATAATTAAAATACAGACTTCAGGATAATAGAGACAAGAAACCAAATCACTTTCACTGAAAAGCCCACCTAGCTACCAGAGATCTGGCAAAAGATTCAAAACTGGGGAGAAAAAAAGTATCAAAAATAGGAATATTTGGATGATTCAAGATCAGATAAAACTTAATGTGATTAACTTACTCTTGACTAAAATGGAGATAGAAGGAGAGGAAAAGGCCACAACTTTAGAAGCAGAAGCAGACAAGCAGTGTATATGTTAGAAGTAAAGGGATAAATAAAATGGAAAATAAATAATTTTGGTCAATAGCTTGGCATAACCATGTGCTCCTGTACCTCGTGGAGAGATCTATTAACTTTAAACAATGGAGTCTTGGAATTGAGAATAATAATAAAATAGATAGAAAAGTTATAGCTTCCTTAAGTAACGCTAAATACACATGAACTTTATTCACAGATGTCGCCAAAGTGAAAATGCATAACAAAGCACTGGCAAAGGACAACCATTTTCTTCTCAAACTGAAAAAAGAAAAGGGAAAATATAGAGATATGAACATACTGCAAACATAATCACAAAAGGGAAAACCTGAGTGAAAAGATTCCAACTTTGAAATGATTACAATCTGACATACAAGAAACAGCTCTGAGAAACATAATCAAGAATTAGCCAAATGTGAGTAATTAATTAAAGTAATTCAGACGTTGTGGTCCAGAAAAGAAGAAAAAAAATGGGCACAAATGTGTGCTTGCGCCTCCATCATCAATATGAGAAATGAAGAAAAATGAAAAATAAAAACTAATCATTTTACTTCCATTTTTGTGATTATTTGTTCCCGAAATCTGGCAAATGGTGTGATTAAAAGTGAAACAAAATGCTCCTTAAATATTATAAATATACATCTAGAGAAGAAAGAAATACCTATTTTTGTGCTTCAACTGAAAATTTCAAGAACTTTCCACCGCCATTGCAGCAAAGCTTGAAAGGAAGGACAAAACACACACACACACACACTGATGGGCTGAGATGTTAGTACAACAATGCAGCTACGACAAAGAACTGTAGCAGTCACCCCAAATCCATCAAAGAAAGTAAGCCTTAGCCATGGGATCCAAGAGCTTGTCAGGCTCTTAGAGACCTCATGTGACATTGCCTGCTTCAGGGGAAGGAATTTGAGTGCTGATGTAGCTAATAGCCCCCTTGATAGTCGATTCATTAGGGTCGTCACCTTCCACCCAGAAAAGGATCCACTGTTTTTTTTGTCTCTTAAGCCTCACAGCTATGGGACTTCCTAAAGGAAACTGCAATCGCACACACTGATGAGCCGAGATGTTAGTACAACAATGGCACGGGATCCCCTGTTTCAAAAGCCTGCTCCATCTCCTGTTATAGGCTTAGATTTATGATACGTGTCAATCAAGCAAATCACACGTATGCAGAGAAATAAGAGAGATTTAACGACAGAACTTCCGTCAGCTATCTCTCACCATTCCCATGTTTCTCTCTCTAACCCAGCGCGTGAACAGAAGTTTCATCGACATAAAAATCTCAATTAACAATCCTGCAACAAGGAAACTCTCTTCTTTTCCCAATTAAGATGCATTCTAAATCTTCTCAAACATGGTTAATTAAATACGTAATCACGAAACAAAAACTTTCTGAGCAAGGCTAAATCTTCTCTAATTAAGTATGTAATCAAGAAAAAAAAAAACTTTCTGAACAAGGCGACCAAAGACAGCAAATAGCACAAAAAATTTCCCCATATGAAACTCATACATGAGTATTTCACTTCATGTTATTGAGTAAATATCTAATTTTTACTATTTTACATTCGTAGAAACAATTAAGCAGGTCATTACCTCAACCACAATTGAATATGCATTACACACTTCAAGTGCAGAATGAGAGAGGTCATTACCTCAACCAAAATTGAATATGCATTACACACTTCAAGTGCAGAATGAGAGAGCTAATGATGGATATAATGTATATTTCACACCTCAAGCGCAGAATGAGCGGAATGAGCGAGCTAATGATAGATATAATGTATATTTCACACCTGAAGCGCAGAATGAGAGAGCTACTAATGAGGATGATGATGTGACTAAAGGGTGATTCCTTGAGAAATGAACGTGTACAAAATGAGAGAGCTAATGATGGATATAATGTATATTTCACACCTCAAGCGCAGAATGAGAGAGCTACTAATGAGGATGATGATGTGACTAAAGGGTGATTCCTTGAGAAATGAACGTGTACAAATTGAATAGAGATGCATCTTAATTAACGGATGAACATGTACAGATTGAATAGATGAGGGGGATCGAACCCCGTGCCTCTCACCGACAAAGTGAGCGCTCTACCATTTGAGCTACATCCCTTTATTATTTAACAAATATCTAACAAACAAATGAAGAAAAGACATAAATTTCAAGCAAGCACCAATTCTGAAAAATTAGATATATATTTTAGTCAAATAAATGAAAATGTCTTCTCCCAACGTTTGTTGAAGGGGTCACAATATTTTCCAAATCAAATTCACTGTCAATGTTCACAAAAACACCATTTTGGGCAACTAAGATTGGTACTCCGGGAGTAACAACAGTTGATTACACAAACTTCAAATAGTGGACTGCATGTTTAGTATCTATAAGTTATATATTTCCAGCTCAATTTCTAACGAGTGCAATCTTTGCTTTTTAGAAAAATGCTTGTGATTAAGGTCGTGTTGTATGAATTAAAGTAACTACAAAAGAATGAGAAATTATCAAGCTCAAATGCATTCAATTTAAGGTGTTGTTAATCCCAGAAACTCTTTCTAGGAGTTCCTTATTTGTATCCCCATATTGAAGAACAACTAAGTCACTCAAAACAATATATCAAACATGTAGAGGGCATTCATTAACTTTTATTCTGCCATTACTACAAGACCATAGTACCAAGCCAATTGCAACTATAAAACAAAAGAGCCAAATGAGACCAGTCTCTCATACCATAATTTGGAACTGCATTCAGAAGGAAAAAAGAAAAAAAAAAAAAAAGGTGCAACCAAATGCCGAATCAAATAAAAAGCAAAAAGATTCCGATAAGAATACCTACCTATGAAGATGGCAACGTGGAAGACAAAATTTGAGATTATCCATCAAAGCTGAGTCGTTATTGAGCTTTGTGTTAATTATCCGTTCATGAATTTTGGGGAAGTAGTGAAGCAGATTTTTATGGCGATGAAACTTACACACTGGATAGAACCAAAACACTCAAACCAAATGTGCTACTTTAATTATTGTCTTATTAAATTCAAAGTAAAATATATTCATGTGCCAAAAATCAATCTGACAAGCAAATTGAAAAACAAAAATTGAATTCATTTAAAAAATATAAATTATGGGTGATATTTTTTTTTTTATTTTTTTTTATAATAGAACTATGATTTGTTGAATCAATCTTTTATTTATATTGTTAATTTGTCAGGTGTTGATTATTTTTTTATTTAATTAAATATTTTGTTATGTTTGTAGATTTAGGATTTAAAATTTTATTATTAGAGATGTTATTTGAAAATAATAAGAAATTGAAGTGAGGCGGCGGAAACTTGTAGCGTCAGCGGTGCTGGCGGAGGAACTGAGGCCTCTGCCTGTGGTGTCACTCCTACGGCGGGGAGAGCCCCACCATCAGCGGCGGTAAGCGGCGGGCCTCCACCCCTAGGGGCGGAGGGAATAACAGTATTAACTTCATGAGAGGTGCTGTCTCCTCCTCCCACGACTCCGGATCTCGTAGCGACCATAGCTGTAAGGATTTTGGTGTTTGCTTTTCAACTAGCAGAAGAGAAGAAAGATGTTGAGAGCTGGTTCCCACAGACGGCGCAAAAAATGATGGGTCTGAATATGGGTACAGAGTCCAATCACTTTAGAATTTGTTTGAGTGGGGAAACCGTCGGAAGTTCGCCGGAAAAGAAAGGGGGTTCTACCTGCTAGGACAAACACAACAAAGGTCAGAAGGCCAAGCTGGGGGAACTGGGGGTGATGCCCAGTTTGGCTCTCCGACGCTCAAGTCAGATGATGATCTGAAAGAGGAAATATAAGCTTTGTAAGAGTTGCAGTAATGGAGATTGCTTACCGTGAAGGAGATAACTCAGCTTATTTATAGTTGAGGGTCAGGGACCCTTTGGTCATTTGCCTCATGTGGTCCTGGCCGAATGTTGCCCTAACACGTGGTGCTGCGAGAGAGAAACTTAGGAGGAATCTTCTGCAAAAGCAGCTAGGGGTTAGTGTTGGCAACAGTGGCAGGTGCGCGGGCACATACGGTGTGTCAGAGAGCCGTTTGGGAGGTTGGTAACGAGGGCTTAAGAGCGCGCTCGTGACAACCAGAAGCATTGGAGGCCAAGATATCCGCTAGGGGATGAGAGCTCCGGTTCGTGTAATAGGTCAGAGGGGAAGGCCACTCTGAGGGAGTGTGACGCTCGAAGAGGGCTTCCTTGACAATATGAGTGGCGCTCGTGAGAGAGCGGAGGCAAGGGGAGCGTGTCAGCGATGACATGCGCTCTTAAAGGATGATAGCGCTCGTTGGGCTTAGCGCTCGTGTACTGATGGTGCCACCTTGGGGAGACAAATGTCATCGTCTCAGTAGTACCACGTGTCAAAACGTGGGACGAACGTATTTTGACCCCATCATTTTGCCCCCCAATTCTGTAGTCCTTAGTGATAAGGACTGTAGAATTCCAATGTGTTCTATCTTCTGAGCGTGACGCTTGTATGAAGCTTGGCGTGTTGAGCGATCCTTCTTCTGTTTGCGCCATTAATGCGGTCTTTTCATCTGACCGCTCGTAACGCTTCAGCATTAAATGTTGTATTCTTTTTGACCATTCGAAGAGTCGGAGCATTAAATGCGGGCGCGCGTGAATCTTGGGAAGTGTGGGACGGTTCCATAAAGTGGACGGTTTTCTAGGCGGGAAATGATTACGATTTTGAATCCTTGCCGAAAAGGCACCAACTCCCATCCCTATAAATAAGGGATGCTGAAACCATTCCATCCTTTACGCATACTTATCTTCCAAGCATCCATTGCAGAAAAAACTCTCTTGCAATCCAGTTCTCAAAGCATCTCAAGCTTTCCTTCAAGTTTTCCCAGAAATCTCAAGGTAAACTCCAGCGATATTTTTCTGACTTTGCTAACTCTAGATTTTGATTTAGGATTAGGTAATCCCTTAGGTTTTGCTTCTCCTGAAATCTCAGATTTCTCCCAAAATCTTCCACTCTCGAACTCAAATAAACTTTCTCCCAATCCCAGCTTTACTATGGCTGACCAACATATTGAGGAATTCGCCCGTGAGATCAGTGGAATGGCCACCCAGAGTTCTTCTTCCCCAGATTCCCCTAGAGACGAGGAGTTGGGGGCAGCAGTGATGGCCATGGAAGAAAGGAATCCCGGCGGAGTAGAGCATCTATTCGAAGAGATGAGCCTGGTGGTAGAGGCAGGAAGGCAAGGGGCGACTCTCCCAATAACCGAGAGTGCTACTCATCCCCACTGCCGTACTGTGACAGTGGCTATCGCGGCTCCGGTGCCGGAGGCTGAGGAAATAGCAGGGTCTTCAGAACGAGCCCGTGATAAGGGAAAATCCAAGAAGACCAAGAAAACCCAGAAGTCCAAGGGGCCTCACGAGGGTGAAGGATCGGGATACCAGGCTACCGAGCGCACCACGGATGAAACTCCCAGCACCGTCACTTTGAGAGAAGTAAAGACAATGATGGCGCCCATTTACTGGGACGAGCGCTACACATGGAGAATCCCTGAAAGCCACGAGCGTGCCAACCAACTGCCTCCCGGTGAAATGGCAGTTTATGTGGCCACAGTCAGCTCAGGAGGTTTGAGGTTCCCAATTTCGATCCCCATGGCCCACTTGCTGAACGATTTGAACCTCTGTCCTTCACAAATAGTGCCCAACGGCTTGGCTCTACTAACGAGCTTTGTGATTCTGATGAGGAGCGCTGGTTACGAGCCCTTCGTGCGGAACTTTAACGAACTTTTCCAAGTAGTCAGCTCATCACGCTCATCTCCCGAGGCGGGCTTCTACTATATCCAAGCAAAGGCTCATACAAAATTGATCAACTCTCCCACAAGCACTTACGGTCCCAACTGGAAGGAAAAGTTTATCTTTGTCAAGGCCCCCACAGAAGAAGGCTTTGGGGTGTCCACAAATTGGGGCTCGGTTGCAAAGAGCCGCTTGGAACCCGCTCTCCCCAAAGATTGGGCCAAGAGTCTGGCTGAGGCTCTGAGGGACGAGGGTCACCTCATTCAAGCGAAAGACTGGATAGACGACGTAGAGCTCATGTTCCTGTGTGGTCTTTCTAACGACCCTCATTACCTTGACAACCCTCCGGCTCGTGACATGGAGAGAGATGGTTAGATTCTTAGGGCACTAACTTTTAGATAGGAATACTGACTGCCTTTTTGTATCTGTAACTTGCATACTGAGTAACTTGTTTAAGGATTTCTAACCCTTGTATTTACCATCCTTGCAGGAGCGTCAATATTAGCAATGGCCGGAGGTATCAGGCAGGCTGCTCGTTTTGCGAACGCGAACAGGAACCAAGCCCAACAGGGAGAGCAGCAGCGCCCACGAAATCGCAGTGGCAGAAGTGACGCTCGAAGAGGCCATCAAGGCGCCAGTTCGAGCGCAGCCTCAGGTGCTCAACCCCCTCGTGGCCAGGGGGAAAGCCGAGCGGTCAATAGAGAAAGCCGGATAGTGGTGCGGCCACCTTCTTCATCGGATCCGAGGGGGGCTGACCCTCGTGCCGCTGACCAGGTGAGGACTCCCACCAACTTGGTCATAAACGAGGCCCCCTCGAGCGCAAGTAGACCTTCCCGCAAGAGGAAGAGGATGCCCGACGCTGTATCAATAAGGGGCAAAGGGAAGCAGGTAGTGGAGGGCCCCAAAGGTGATGGAGAAACTTCCTCTTCAGAGGAAGAGCATTTATGGGAGTTCTCCCGCCAAGGGGACAGGAACTTCACAGGCGCCTCCGACGGCGGACCAGTTCTGCTAAGGCCTGGCACGCTCGCTCAATCCGTCAGCTGGAACCTCTACGATAAGGCTCAGTTCACGGCGGACCACAGACATCTGTACAGCGAGTCTGTGGAATCGGTGGCCTACGATGCGGCCCACGCCTTGATTTCTGTAAGTCTTTACTCCCTTGTTACATTGCTATCCCTGTAAGTATCTCTTTGACAACTTCTTTCTAATACTTCCCTCCCTTCGAACCCATGCAGCAAGTACTTCCCCGCCTCAAGAATATCCAAATGCGGGCGTCCACTTATGCCGATCGTAAAGCCAAGCACAAGAAGATGGCGCGTACTAATGATCCGGCCCAAATCCAAGAGGAGCTGGACACTGAAACAACCAAATATGAATCCCTCAAGGATTTGCATGAGAGGACAGAGGAGGAACTAAAGAAGTTGAAGGAGGACTTCGTGGCTGTGGAGAGCGCTCGAAACGGTTTGAGCGCCCAGTTGGCCCAAAGGGGAGAGGATCTGAAGAAGGCAGAAGCCGAGCGCGAGAGCTGGAAAACGAGGGCTCTGGAGGCTGAGAGAAAGTTCAATGACACAATGAATGAGTGGCCTCAAAGTCTTAACCGAGCCAACAAGGAGGCCCTCATCAAGTTTTGTCACTCCAAGGCCTTCAACTTTGTGGCCTCTCTGCACTGCTTGGACGAGGCTCAAAAGGCCTTCAACCTTGCCGTCGAGCAGGGCATCCACAAAGGGCTCACCAATCCGGCGATGAGGGAGGCGGAGGGCACAGGGCTCATGTTCAATGAGCGTTGTGAGGAAGATGAGGAACACCAGGATGACCCCACGGACTCCATTGCTGAATTGGAGTATGATTTCCTGGTCAAGCTTCTCCAAGATGAGTACATGGATGCTCATCCGGCGAGTGATGCTCCTCCAGCCGCACAGAATGACCCTCCTGAAGATGAATCCCAAGGACCTAACATGGAGGATGCCCTTGCCCCATCTGCTGAGGGCGCCAATGCAAACGCTTCTGAGGCCAACGAGCCCAACGATCCCCAAGCTCCTGAACCACCAGTCGCCCAACCTCAAGAGCCAGAAGGCCTTGTTCATGGTCCAGTGGCTCAGAACATCATGGTGGTTTTAGATGATGATGTTGCTCCTGCCGCTTGAAGCCTTTCTTTGCCAGTTTTTTTGTGTACTCTCTCCTTTTTGTAAAGATGTCTGTGGGCCTTTGAGCCCTTATTTTGTAGTTCAGGCCATGGCCTTTTATGAATAAAAATTACCTTTTTCTTGACTGCAAGTTTCCATACTACGCTTGTTGTGAACAAATCTCGTGGTAGTAAGATTGTGTGTAACATGTTTAGCAGAAATTGCATTATTCTGATAAGCCTTTTGGAACTTTGAGAAATCTTGTGAACTCCTGTAAACCTCGAAAAATTTGACTAAGTCTTGAGTGATCACGAGGGTTTTACTGTGAGGTTACCCCCATTCAAGACTTGTGTAAATTTTTGCTTTTGTTCTTAAAAATTTGGCTGAGCCTTGAGTATATATGAGGGTCTTATTGAGAGACTGCCCTCGTTCAAGGCTCGTGAAATTTCTTCTTAATCTTGCTGGAATTTTGCTAAGTCTTGAGTATTTGCGAGGGTCTTACTGAGCGGTTGCCCTCGTTCAAGACTTGTGAAATCCCTTCTGCTCCTTGGGGGAATTTTGCTAAGTCTTGAGTATTTGCGAGGGTCTTACTGAGAGGCTGCCCTCGTTCAAGACTTGTGAAATTCCTTTTGCACCTTGGGGGAATTTTGCTAAGTCTTGAGTATTTACGAGGGTCTTACTGAGTGGTTGCCCTTGTTCAAGACTTGTGAAATTCCATCTTGATTCCGAGGTCATCATATGAGCGCTCTGGCAATTGTCGTATTTCGGGCTCTGCAGGAGATCCCATTTTCGAGCGCAAGGCGTTGTAAGAAACGGCCAAGGCCTACTAGGATTTTCTCTGTAGGAGATCCCGTTTTCGAGCGCAAGGCGTTGTAAGAAACGGCCAAGGCCTACTAGGATTTTCTTCATATTCTTCTTCCAATTCTCCTAATTGGTTGTGAGCGTTACCAGTCTATCCTTATGAGGGCGTCCCCCCATGTGGAGTAGAGTGCTGGCAAGCGTAACTCATACGAAATAACAGCATACATATTGGAATGGTTTGCCAACCACGCTCGCAAAAACGAGGGACGTGGGTCTTATCCATTCAAGCAACCAAAGAAACAGAAGTGTTAGAGAAATTAAAAAGATTATGTTGCCGCTTACTTGTGATTGGAAGTACATAGAACCCGTCAAAGAGGGTTGTTACATCATGGTTTGCAAAGAGCTTTTAAACATAAAACCGCCGGAGGTTACATGCGTTCCAAGGGCGAGGCAAGCGCTCACCTTGAAGTGTCTCCAGGGTGTAAGTGTTGTTAGCTCTGATGTGTATAACCTTGAATGGGCCTTCCCAGTTGGGATCCAATTTCCCCGCATGTCTGGATACTTCCACCTTCTTCAAAACCAAGTCTCCCAACTGGAATGTCCTCTCCTTCACGCGCTTGTTGTACTGTTGGGCCACGGTGGCTTTATAACTGTGAATCTTAGCCCAGGCCTTATCTCTTCTTTCATCCAGCAAGTCCAACTCCAAGCTCCTGTTGCCTTCGTTGAGCTGAGGCTCGAAATAGCCGACACGAGCGGATTCGTTCACAATCTCCACTGGTATCATTGCTTCCGATCCATAAACGAGCGCGTAAGGTGTTTCTCCAGTGGCCGCTCGTGGGGTAGTGAGGTAAGCCCAGAGCGCTCCTTGCAGTTCTTCTGCCCATTCACTCTTCTTGCTTTCGAGTATAGTTTTCAAATGTTGTAAAATGATTCTATTGGTGACTTCTGCCTGTCCATTGGCTTGGGGATGTCCCACAGAGGTAAAGCGTTGTTCAATCCCCAACTCTAAACACCATTCTCGCGTGTCTGCTGCTATGAATTGGGATCCATTGTCTGAGATAAGCACCCTCGGGATGCCGTACCTGCAGATGATGTTCTTTCAAATGAAGTCTCTCACAACCCGGAAGGTGATCTTTGCAACGGCTTCGGCCTCGGCCCACTTGGTGAAATAATCGACAGCCAAGATGACAAACTTCTTTTGTCCAACAGCGATGGGCAAAGGGCCCACAATGTCTATTCCCCACTAGTCAAAGGGCCAGGAAACATCTATGGGGATCATTTGAGCGGCCGGCAGTTGAGGGAGATTTGAATGGAATTGGCACTTAGGGCACTTCCTCGAAAATTCAATGGCATCTTGGAGAACTGTAGGCCAATAGAACCCACTCCTCAGAACTTTCTTTGCCAGGACGCGCCCTCCTGAATGGTTCCCGCAGCTCCAATTGTGGATGAGTTCGAGCGTCTCCTTCGCTTGCGAGGGCCTAAGACACCTCATCGGGGGTCCCTGGAATGATTTCTTGAACAGTCTTCCCTCGGAATCCAAAGAGAAACGAGGGGCCTTGTTTCGGACTTTCTGAGCTTCCACCTTGTCAGTGGGATAGACACCATCCCTAAGAGCCTTGATGATGTCGTCAAGCCAACAGGGCTCGTTCGGATCAATCATAGCGATCATCTCGGTGGCGATCCTTTCCTTGATCAAAGGCTCTTCGGTTCTAAGGAACGTGACAGAACACTCGGAAGTGCCTTCTAATGTTGAAGCAAATTTTGACAGAGCATCTACACGCTCGTTTTCCGCTCGTGGTACCTGAAGTAGATGAAATTCCTTGAACTTCCCAATGATTTCTCTGGTTTTACCCAAGTACTGCACCATGGTGGTTTCTCGAGCCTCATATGTTCCTTCAATCTAGCTCGCGATTAACTGCGAGTCCACATAAGCGGTAATTCTGGAGGCTCCGTTCTGGAAAGCAATTTTCAATCCCTGCACGAGGGCTTCATACTCCGCTTCGTTATTAGTGACTTGGAAATCCAACCTGATTGCGAAGTCCAACTCAATCCCATTGGGTTCTCTAAGGGCCACTCCTGCTCCTCCCCCTTGAGAGGTTGAGGAACCATCTGTGTGCAGGACCCATAGCCCCTCATTCTCCGAAACGGCAGGCTCCAAGCCAAAGCGTTCAACCAACAAATCAGTTACAACCTGAGCTTGTATCGCGGTCCTAGGCTCGAAGCATAAGTAAAACTGGCTCAATTCGATGGCCCACTTTATCAACCTTCCCGACACGTCCGGTTTGGATAAAACTTGCCTCAAGGGCTGATCGGTAAGGACCGTTATGGAGTGCGCTTGAAAATAAGGTCTCAGCCGTCTTGATGCATTGATAAGAGCAAACGCAAATTTCTCAATTTCTAAATACTTATTCTCCGCTCCCTGTAATGTTTTGCTTAAATAATAAACAGGCAAGTGTTTTCGCTCTCGTACAGCGACCAACAGCGCGTTTGTGGCCTTGGAAGAAACGGAAAGATACATAAATAGTCTCTCGCCTTCGATGGGCTTAGTCAGCAGTGGCGCGCTCGAAAGGTAAGCCTTCATGTCCTGCAGCGCTTTTTCGCATTCTTCCGTCCAAGCAAAATTTCGTGCGTTCCTCAAAATTTTGAAAAAAGGAAGGTTCCTATCCGAGCGCGAAATGAATCTGTTCAAGGAGATGATCTTTCCTACCAAAACTTGTACTTCCCGCAGATTTCGAGGGGAAGGGATCTCCAAGAAAGCTTTGATTTTTTCTGGGTTGGCTTCAATCCCCCTCTAACTGACCATATATCCCAAAAATTTCCCCCCCCTCGTACTCCAAAAGTACACTTTGAAGTATTCAACTTCATTCCATACCGGCGCAGAATAGAGAAAGTGCGCTTGAGATCTTCCAAATGTGAGTTCTGGCGCTCGCTTTTGACAATCATGTCATCGACATAAACCTCCATGGATCTCCCAATTTCCTTCTCAAACATCTTGTTGACGAGCAGCTGATACGTAGCTCCGGCATTCTTCAGCCCAAAAGGCATGACCAGGAAGCAGTACACCCCTAAATGGACAACAAATGAAGTTTTGGGGCGGTCTTCTGGAGCCATAAAGATCTGATAGTATCCTTGAAAGGCGTCTATCATGCTCATGAGTTCACATCCAGCGGTTGAATCCACCAATTGATCTATCCGAGGCAAAGGGTAAGGATCCTTTGGGCAAGCCTTATTTAGATCAGTATAATCGTTGCACATGCGCCACTTATTCGCGCTCTTGGGCACCAAAACCACATTACACAACCATTCTAGGTATAAAATGGGCTCGATATATTGGGCCTCCAGGAGTTTATTAACTTCCTCTTCAATAACCTTTTTTCGAAAACCGTGTACATCCCGCTTCTTCTGTTTAACGGGCTTGAAAGAGGGGTCCACATTAAGCCTGTGGGCAATGACGCTCGGGTCAATTCCAGTGAGGTCGGAGGCTTTCCACGCAAATATATCAATGTTCTCTCTGAGGAAGTCAATCATCATAATCTGAGACGGCCCCGAGAGGTTGGACCCTATCTGAGTAGTTTTATCCTTGTTCCCAGGCTCAAGCTCGATAGTAAGGAATTTTTCCGAGGGCTCAATCCTTACCTCAGGGCGGGGAAGTTCGAGCGCCCTCTTCTTTCCTGTCAGACGATCATCAAGTACGGGCCCAGCCTCCCCTCGCTCGTCTCCTTCTGAAGAAGACTCGTCGACGGTCCCCGGTGGAGCTCTTTCGAGGGGGTTTTTGGTATTGTCATCCTTCTCCTTCTTGTTCTTTTTCTTGTTTAACTTCGCCCTTTTCCGCACGGGACCATCCTCATCTAAATTGGGAAAATCAACAGATTTCTTGGTGGACCCGATTTGGAAGGTCTTCTCCGCCTTAGGCTTTCTAAGGGACAACATCTAACATTCCCAAGCCTCTCGCACATTGCACAATACTTCTCCAACGCCCTCGGAGGTGGGGAATTTAATCTTCTGATGGTAGGTGGAAATGATGGCTCTGAAGTCAACGAGGGCTGGGCGCCCAATTATGATGTTATAAGGAATATCAATCTCCACCACCGCATATGTAACCATGAGCGTCTTACGCTGAGGGCTCGGCCGAATGAAGTAGCTAAGCGGATTTGCCCTCGGGGGACAACCTCTGAACCTCCAAAACCAATGAGAGCTGTTTTGAGAGGCTCTAGCGGGAGGTCAGCATTCATCTTCAAGAATGTAGAGTAAGGCAAAACGTTAACAGAGCTTCCACTATCCACCAACACCCTTTTTACAACGTGATTGTGAACATCTACACTAACCACCATGGGGCAGTCAGAAGTCACACCTTCCCCATGAGGTGTTACAATGTGTTCTAAATCCCTATCATCAAAGCCTATTACATCACCCGCTCTTGACTGTTGAGCGCTCGCTTTCTGTATGGCGTAGATGGATTTAGGCACGGATGGGCATTGGTCGTAGCTCCTGACATACTTCCGCCGCGCTGTGTTGGAATCTCCCCCTGAAGAGCCTCCCGCTATCATATTGATAACCGCAAAAGGCAGATTTTCCTGCTCAGGGGCCTTTCCCTTACTGCTTCGATGGCTGCTGCCCTCGGGAGGGCCTCTTCCTCGTGGGCTCCTCGAGTGTGACGGACTCCTCCTTCTCCCTCCGGTGCGCTCGTTGCCGCGTTCATCATAGCGCTCAAGCACCCTGACAAATTCTTTCAGATGGCCCCCTGCGACGAGCCTCTAAATCTCAGCTTCCAACTGACGACACTCATCCGTGTCGTGCCCTCTCTGCTTGTGGAAAGCACAGTATTTGTTCGAGCGCCGGAGCGAATCCGTTTCCCTCATCCTGATGGGTCTCTTGAAGAGCTTTTTATCGGAGAGGTTATAGACTTCGGAATTCGACCTCGTGAGCGGGATGCGCTCGAATCGACGAGGGGACGGTTGCGACCTCTTGCGCTCCTGATGACGCTCCTTCTTGACAATAACATCCCGCCCCCGCTCGTGATGAGGGCGCTCGTTCCTTGTTGGACTGTGATGCCGGGGACCGTTCGTCCCATACATATCTTCGAGCGCGAAAAACGGCTCGGCAACCTCTCTTAAGGCCATGAGCGTCCCTGGCCTTCTCTCCACGATAGCATCAGCAAATTTCTTGCTCACATACTGCTTGTGATCCACTGCCTGAAAGAGCACTGGGATCAAGAAATCCATGGGCGGCCTCTCCACTTGCAGGATCTCCTTATTGAAGCGGGTGAAGAACGAGCGAAGAGACTCATTCTTACCTTGCACCACGTTATAAAGGGCAGTGGGCGCAGTGATTGGGGCTTTCAGAGAATTGAAGTGGTTGAGGAAAGCGTTGGCCAGCTCTTCATATGAATGTATAGAGCGTGGGGGCAGCCGTTTGTACCACTCATGCGCCATTCCTACCAAGGAAATGACAAAAACCTTGGCCCAGTAGTTGCTGGAATGCTCGTAGAGGTGCATCAAATACAGGAAATGATCCAGATGCTCAGCCGGATCGGTTGTCCCATCGTAGCGGTTGATGGAAGTGGGGATTTTGGCCATTCCTGCTTGGGCCATCAAAACTTCTTCCACGAGGGGGGAGCCCCTCGCCAACGGGTGGTATTCATATGTGCAGAAGTTCTCCTCCTGCTCCTTGCGGTGGGGGACCATTGGTTGACGGTCCCTAGGACGAGCGTTCCTGGCGTCAACCCGTTCATCCCGACTACGAGAAATCTGAGTTGATCGCCCTCGTGAGAGCTGTCCTACGATATCCTTTAAACCCTGCAGCTGGTCTTGCACAGCCGCGAGGATGTCAGGATTCATGTCCCCTTGTCTGTCCCCTTGTCTGGGGGCTCGAGAGTCCCTTCTGGAGACATGAGAGTCTCCTTCATTTTCATTAATTCTCTCCGTGGGCTCTCTGTTCCGGTCCACGGGGGGACGCTCGTTGCCGCCTTGCGGGGGCGTTTCTCTGGCTGGCGGTGGTGGCGGTTGTGCCCTCAAGACGGCCTGAGTTTCTCTGAGAGGAAAGGTTTGCAGTCCGCCCAAAGGGGCGGCGGTTTGAATGGCCTGCCCAGAGGGAAAGTACATGGAATGGAACCTTTCCCATGCCCCCTGAGCCGCCTGAACCTCACACTGGGCGTAGAGAGCCCTCAATTGCTGAGTAGTTAGTGGAGGTAACTCCACTCCTTCAATTTCCCTGGGGATCACCACCGGTAACTGGATTTGACCGGCATGATAGGGCTGGACCGGCGGCATCATAACGGTGGGGGTGAGTGTATAACCAGGCGGGGGCATCATGTAACTCTGTCCTCCTGGGTTTACATGGGTATGGACCCATTGATTCTGTGGAGGATGTGGAGGAGCAGAGAGAGGGACTCCTCCGGCGGCGGCGGAAACTGGTAGTATCAGCGGTGCTGGCGGAGGAACTGAGGCCTCTGCCTGTGGTGTCACTCCTACGACGGGGAGAGCCCCACCATCAGCGGCGGTAAGCGGCGGGCCTCCACCCCTAGGGGCGGAGGGAATAACAGTATTAACTTCATGAGAGGTGCTGTCTCCTCCTCCCACGACTCCGGATCTCGTAGCGACCATAGCTGTAAGGATTTGGTGTTTGCTTTTCAACTAGCAGAAGAGAAGAAAGATGTTGAGAGCTGGTTCCCACAGACGGAGCAAAAAATGATGGGTCTGAATATGGGTACAGCGTCCAATCACTTTAGAATTTGTTTGAGTGGGGAAACCGTCGGAAGTTCGCCGGAAAAGAAAGGGGGTTCTACCTGCTAGGACAAACACTACAAAGGTCAGAAGGCCAAGCTGGGGGAACTGGGGGGTGATGCCCAGTTTGGCTCTCCGACGCTCAAGTCAGATGATGATCTGAAAGAGGAAATGTAAGTTGTGTAAGAGTTGCAGTAATGGAGATTGCTTACCGTGAAGGAGATAACTCAGCTTATTTATAGTTGAGGGTCAGGGACCCTTTGGTCATTTGCCTCATGTGGTCCTGGCCGAATGTTGCCCTAACACGTGGTGCTGCGAGAGAGAAACTTAGGAGGAGTCTTCTGCAAAAGCAGCTAGGGGTTAGTGTTGGCAACAGTGGCAGGTGCGCGGGCACATACGGTGTGTCAGAGAGCCGTTTGGGAGGTTGGTAACGAGGGCTTAAGAGCGCGCTCGTGACAACCAGAAGCATTGGAGACCAAGATATCCGCTAGGGGATGAGGGCTCCGGTTCGTGTAATGGGTCAGAGGGGAAGGCCACTCTGAGGGAGTGTGACGCTCGAAGAGGGCTTCCTTGACAATATGAGTGGCGCTCGTGAGAGAGCGGAGGCAAGGGGAGCGTGTCAGCGATGACATGCGCTCTTAAAGGATGATAGCGCTCGTTGGGCTTAGCGCTCGTGTACTGATGGTGCCACCTTGGGGAGACAAATGTCATCGTCTCAGTAGTACCACGTGTCAAAACGTGGGACGAGCGTATTTTGACCCCATCAATTCCTATTGTGTATAATTTAGCTCATTTGATTATTTTTAATTCATATTTATAATACTATATAATATATATAATTAAATATAATTATGATATTATACTGATCGGATTCGTTGTCCAACTGATCGAACCAGTAAAATCAATAATCAATAAGATCCCTCATTTCAACGTTCCATCCGAGTTTAAAACATAGGTGGGCAACACTATTGTTGCTGCGTGTTTGATGAGACCTTGGAACAAAGTCCTACGTTGTTTCCACGGTTAAACGTTTTTACCTTGTTACTGTCGTGTGTGTAAAATAAGGGAATCTTGTTGCTGACATTTACGTAATTTCCAATAAGTTTCCTGTAATCCTGCATCAAATTCTATGAATAAATACTGAATTCTGGCTTTAAGGGAAAAAAGGGAAGAGAGAGAGATATCCTTTGTTTAATTGGATTTTATTTAAGATAGCAGATTCGGAATATTTAGATATTAGGTTTTCGTATATTTAGGTAAGCTTTCTATAATTTATTATTTTATCGTGTTTGTATTTAATTAAATACCAATTATGTTATAAATTTTTAAAAAATTTTGAATCATTAATTTTTTGTCATGTCATTTTTTTAATAATAATAAAAAAAAGTCGAACAGGAGGGATTAAAGCAAGGGTCCCTCTCATTTATTGCAGCACAAAAAAAAAAAAAAAAATAATGAGAGTATCGATCCAAACGTTAAACAAGGAATACATATAGAAATACTCGTGAAAGATATGAGGTATGAACAACCTCAAGCAAAACTAGATTTGATCCCAAATAGTCCCATTCGAGGACAAACTAGACCAACTCATGGTTACTGACGTGGCCCCATCCAGGTACAACCACGCTGGCGACACGTGGACCACTCTCCGCGAGACACGTCGGGTGGTGGACCGGTCAAAGACGCTACATAAGCCCCCCAATCAGCCACGTCAAGCGGCCAAGCCCTTCGCATAGGCAAAAGCTGACCACTCAACCGTGTCGACTCGACTGTCCTCAGGAATAGTCGAAACACCATCGACTATGACCAAGGCAAGTCGGAGAGTTTTCGACCGCGTGTTTCCTAGGTCGAATTGGGATCGACCATCCCGGGGCCCACTCCGCCGTTTCCAGCATTTAATGAGGCCTGACAGGCCGTACGAAGCAGTTGGCGCATTAAATGTGCCTGCACGTCGCACTGTTCAGGTAATCATTACCTTCATAGGTATAAATACCCCCCCCCCCATAAATGCCATTTAACACACAACTACCACATTAAAAGCGCACAAGTCACTCGATAAGCTCTCAGCTACTCGACACTAACTTGAGCGTCGGAGTGCCGACAAAGGGAATCACCCCTCCCGTCCCTTGTCGGTCCGGAGTTTACGTTTGTCTTTTCTCCCCAGGTCAATTCCATTTCGAGCTCTTCCACAATAACAAATCTCAAGTGAATCGAGTCGATCAAGCCAGGTCATCTCCACGTCATCAACCCGGATTCGACACGATCATTTTGGCGCCGTCTGTGGGAAGTCGAACGAGAAGTCGAAAGCAAATGGAATTACGCAGTCATCGTACTTTGGGGGGTGACATCCCCAATACGGAAGCCCAGCACAGAGTGGACGGGCCAAGTCATACCTTGAGGCGACCTGGGGCCGAGATGATGATCGCCCCTGCCCCCATGGTCTACGCAACTTCCGATCTGGACACCTACCTAGAGAAGTGTCAGGCCGAAGCGATAGCGGCGGCAGCCGAGGGAAGAGCCCCAGTCTTCCCAGAGAAGCCTCAAGCAACGCCGGCAGCCCCGCCGATGGGCCAGCATCCATACTACTACGGTCCTCCCGCTCATTACGGATATCCGCCCCCTCCCCCTTGGGGGTATCAACCCGGCCCTGTGATCTACCCTCAAGATCCTTATGGCATGCCCCCACCGCCTGGTCAAAACCAGCGGCAAGGGGCAGGTCACGAACCCCAACCAACCGAGGTGTTACCTCCTGACCAAGAGGCCCAATCGACTCGGCGCCCAGGGAAGCGCCCAGTCGATCAAACACATCAAGGTACTAAGTCAAGAACCAAGGGAAGGGGAGAAGAACAAAGGACCGCCCGAGGGTCAAGGGAGGCGAGGGAATCAAGGAGCCCCTCTCGTCGAGACAAAGAGCAGCAACCGAAAAACTCCAGGGTATTCGATCGACTGGGGGCTAGGGCTTCTCCCGAAGCCCCCAGATTGTCGAACCGAGGACTCCCTGTGGGGCGGAAAGATTTAAGGCATCGTTTGCCTCGGAGGGGAGATGCCCCCCAGCGGTCCAGACATGGTAAAGCTCCCTCTCGAGTCGAGGATGACGAGGAAATATCCTACAGCAATCGGTCACCATCACCCAAAAGGAGGTCGACCCATCAGTATCGTAGCTCTCGCGAAGTGCGATCCCCTTTTTGTGAAAGGATCTTGGCGGCCATGGCCGCAGATAAAATGCCCACCAACCTCCCAACGTATAACGGCGTGTCCGATCCCGAGCGGCACGTAGACCGCTTTGAAATTGAGATAAGTATGTTCGGCCATTCGTCCGACGTGAGAGCCAAGATTTTTGCCACCACTCTTGTCGAGTCAGCCCAGGACTGGTTCTCAAGGCTGACTCCGAGAAGTATCCAATCATACGATGAGCTAATAGAGCGCTTTGTGGCTCATTTCTCCTCGGTAAAAGGCGACAAGTTACCGGCCACTTACCTCTACAACATAGTGCAGAGAGAGGATGAGACCTTGAGAGACTTTTTTACTCGATTCTCTCGAGCGGCGGTACAGGTTCAATCCCCGAGCATGGACATGGTTATACCAACCATCCATGCAGCATTAAGAGACCGGGAGTGTGCTCGACACATTGTCCGGAAAAATCCCGCCTCGATATCTAAATTACTAGATATCGCCTCCTCTTGGATGAGGGTGGAAGAGGTCGAGCTGGCACAGAGAGGGGCCGCAAGCCGTAAATCTGAAGCCGTCCGGCCCATGAAGGTTGAGCTCAAGAAGGATCAAAAGAATCGAGCCGACCACACCTCCGGAAGCAGCTCCAAAAAGTACTATACGCCGTTAAACCGGTCGATTGAGGAGATTTACAACATCGCAAACAAAAAGCTGTTCAAGAATCCCAAAGCCATCAAGGAAACTCAGAAGAACCGGGATTCGGGAAAGTTCTGTCATTTCCATCGACAGTCCGGACATAACACCTCGGAGTGCTTTGCCTTGCGGGATGAAATCGAGAGACTGATTAAGGGAGGGGAGCTTCAAGAGTTTGTCAGGAGGCTAGATGAGTTAGCCGTTCGAGCCGATGATCGCAGCCCGGCCCGACGAAGGGAGGCTAAACCCCCAACCGAGAGGGATGACCATAACCTCCCCTGCCTTGGTCGAATCGACATGATCGCCGGCGGGCCAGCTGGGGGCGACACCAAAACTTCCCGCAAAAGGACCCGCAGAGAAGCCCAAAGAAACTACTACGGACCCCACGAGGTGATGGAGATCGAGTCGGGTAGAGAGTGGGCGGATCAGGATGTTAGTTTTAGCAACAACGACCTAGTCGGCATGCCACCACGGGAAGGCGATACGCCTAGTTGTCCGATGGTGGTTACGCTCGACGTGGCCAATTATGCTGTATCAAAAACCCTTGTTGATAATGGAAGCTCTGTAAATATTATTTATCTCTCGACTCTGAATCGCATGAATCTCGCCAAAAGTTTGAATTTGGAGCCTCTCAAAACCCCTTTGACAGGGTTCGGAGGGTCCGAGGTATACCCCAAAGGTCGAGTCCGACTGATCACCTCCATGGGAACGCTCCCTAAGAGGACGACTCTCGAACTGGAATACCTTGTAGTCGACCAGCCTTCAGCATATAACCTCATTTTAGGGAGGCCTGGATTAATCGATTTCAGGGCAGTCATTTCCACTTACCACCAATTAATTAAGCTCCCTACCCCCGCCGGGATAGGCGAATTAAGGTGCGATGTGCCCGTGTCCTGGGCTTGCTATTCGATTTCCATGGAAAAGGTGAAGCTGCCCGATCGCCGGATCGTCCCCGTTTTGGGCCTACCTGATGGAGAAGAGGATCAGATCGAGGATACGGAAGCTCTTGGCGACGAGCCCATCCGCAAGTCAAAGAAAGCTAAGAAGCAAAAAGTCTCATATAATCGACTCGAGGCATCCACTCAAACAATGGAAGTCGAGCTCCTTCCGGGACAAAGAGAGAAGATCACCCATGTAGGGCTCCCCGAGCCGGGGAAGGAGCACGAGCAAGTACTCCTAATTCAATTTCTTCAAGAGAATGCCGATGTCTTCGCATGGAGTGCCAATGATTTGGTAGGGGTCGATCCCTCCGTGATCATGCATCACCTCAATGTCGATCCATCTTTCAAGCCAGTCAAGCAGCGGTTGCGAACCCAAAGCGCCAGAAGGAATGAAATAATTGAGGAAGAGGTGAACAAGCTATTGGACGCTGGATACATCACGCCTGCCACGTATGTCGACTGGCTTTGCAATGTTGTTCTGGTGGCTAAGTCAGGAGGGAAGTGGCGTATGTGTAACGATTTTACAGACCTAAATAAAGCATGCCCAAAGGACCCTTATCCCCTCCCCAATATCGACCAGCTAGTCGACTCGACCGCGGGATGCGAACTAATGAGTATGATGGACGCCTTCCAGGGTTACTATCAAATCTTCATGGCACCCGAGGACGAAGATAAGACCGCTTTTATAGTGGTGAAAGGTGTTTATTGCTTCCGAGTGATGCCCTTCGGACTCAAAAACGCGGGGGCTACATACCAGAGGCTGGTCAACCGAATCTTCGAGGAAGAGATTGGTAAAACCATGGAAGTTTACGTTGACGACATGATTGTAAGGTCGACACTGTCGAGCAACCACCTCGCCGACCTAGCGAGATCGTTCAAGTTACTCAGGCAGTACAACCTGAAGCTCAACCCAAATAAATGCACGTTCGGGGTATCAGGAGGAAAGTTCCTTGGTTACATGATCAGCCAGAGAGGGATCGAGGCAAACCCCGAGAAGAGCGAGGCGATCCGCAACCTGTCCAGCCCGAAAACAATTCGAGAGGTACAATGTTTAATTGGGCGAATTATTTCTCTTAACAGGTTTATTTCCAGGTCGGCCGAAAAGAACCTTCCTTTCTTCAAAATCTTGAGGAATGTTAAGGAATTCAAGTGGACCGAGGAATGCGACCAGGCTTTCGAAGCGCTGAAAAAATACCTCGAATCACCCCCACTCCTAGCTAAGCCAAGACAAGGAGAAATCTTGTACCTCTATATGGCCGTGTCGGACGAAGTGATCAGCTCGGTCTTGGTCGCTGAAAGAGAGAGGAAGCACCTGCCGATCTACTATGTTAGCAAAATTCTGCATGGGGCAGAGACACGATATTTAGAGATCGAAAAATTTGCCCTTGCTCTAGTGCACACGGCCAGAAGATTGAAGCCGTATTTTCAGGCCCATAAGATCATCGTGCTCACCGATCAACCCCTCAAACAGGTGTTGTCCAAACCAGACAGCTCGGGTCGACTTGTGAAATGGTCTGTCGAGTTGGGCCAGTACGACTTGTCCTACAAACCGAGGATAGCATACCAAGCCCAAGTCTTGGCAGACTTTTTGGTCGAAAAGCAACCTCTGGCCCCGCTCAAAGGAAATGCGTGTCAATGGACTTTGTCACTCGATGGTTCATCGACCTCATCCGGGGGAGGTGCGGGTGTGTCATTGAGAAGTACCGACGGTGATGAGCTCGACTTCGCCATCTGCCTAGACTTCCCAGCCACAAACAACGAGGCCGAGTACGAGGCGCTCTTAGCAGGCATGAGAATCGCTAGAGAACAAGGCATTGAGAGTCTGGCGGCTTTAACCGACTCACAGTTGGTCGCCAGCCAATTTGCTGGGACTTATGAGGCAAGAGAGGAATCGATGGCCAAATACTTGAAGAAGGTCAAGGAATGGGCCGCGAGATTCAAAAACTTCAGACTCGAGCAGATACCAAGGGAGGAGAATGAGAGAGCCGATGTCCTCTCCAAAGTGGCCAATGGCCTCAGGGGAACAAGGGATAGGTCGATTACATTCCTCACAGTCACAGCTAGATCAATCGAGGAAGAGGGAGTTCCGGTACACAGCATCGACCCTGCCGAGCCGTGTTGGCTAGACGATTTGGTCCTACACCTGAGGGACCGCTTCTTGCCCGAAAACAGAACAGAAAGGCGCCGATTAATAGCCCGGGCAGCAAGCTACTCACTCGACACGGAAGGCGTGTTATACAAGAGATCTGTCAAGGAACCGGCCAAGAGGTGTCTAAGACCCTCCCAAGCCAAGGAGGTCCTCGAAGAAGTACACGCCGGATCCTGCGGAAACCACTCAGGAGGCCGAACACTCGCCAAGAAAGTCACTCGGGCCGGCTACTACTGGCCGACTATCCTGCGAGATTCGATCAATCTGGTAAAGAGATGCCCCAGTTGCCAAAAACATTCGAACCTCACCCATCAACACCCAAGGGAAATGACCCCGGTCGACATTTCGTGGCCCTTTGATCAATGGGGAATCGACATTGTGGGGCCTTTTCCCCTCGCCCCAAGACAACACCAATTCGTCATTGTCTGTGTGGAGTATTTCTCTAAATGGGTCGAAGCAGCCTCTGTCCCTAAGATCACCCATACTGTAATGACTCGATTTTTATGGAAAAACATCATATGCCGGTTCGGGGTGCCAAAAACTCTGATCTGCGATAATGGCCCTCAATTCAGGAGCAAGATGTTCAAGACTTATTGCTCCAAGTATGGCATCAGCTTGCGTTTCACTTCGGTCGGCCATCCTCAAGCCAATGGCCAAACCGAAGTCACCAACCGGATAATCGTGCAGAATTTGAAGACCCGACTCGACGGGAGCAAAGGGGCTTGGGCCGAGGAATTAGATGGTGTCCTTTGGGCCTATCGAACCACCCCTCGAACCGCTACCGGGGAAACACCATTTTCGATGGTCTATGGTTCCGAGGCGGTGGTCCCCGCCGAGTTGGTACACCAAACTGATAGGGTGTCCCATTATCAACTCGATCACAACCAAGAGAATCGACAATTCGATTTAGACATGATTGAAGTCTCAAGAGATCGGGCTTTCCGTCGGATGCAGCAGTATCGAGCCGCGGTGGCCAGAAGCTACAACAAAAAGGTCCGTCATCGAGGGTTCCAAGTCGGTGACCTTGTCCTGAAACGGGTCGACGTAACGAAACATGTCGGAAAGCTTGACGCCAATTGGGATGGTCCTTTCCGAGTCTCAAAGGTCGGGAAAAACCATGCCTACCACCTCGAAGAAATGAATGGCAATCCTGTACCTCGATCATGGAACGCCCACAACCTTAGGGCTTTTTATGTTTAAGAAGATGTAGTTTCCGATTTGAAAGCCAATAAAATTCGAGTAGTTTTTTTTTCGACTTAAAAGGTTATCATATCCTTAATGGGTTAAATAGCCTAATCGATATCATCGGCTAGATTCATCTCTTGAAATCAGCCTAACTGCTTGACGTCCTTCTCACAAGGGGCTAAAGCAATTTATATTGTCGACTTAAGAGTATTGTTTGATTTGAACATGCATACCCGAAAATGCTAATTCGAATTGAATCTTGAAAGGAAAATTCATTGATAAATATGGAACAATAACATTTGGATTTTTCAACGGGAGCATTGTTCGACCACTATGGGTCGACCTAATACATGTAAAGTCCAAAGTCTGAAATAAGGGAAAAATTACATCAACAAGAAACGGTGCAGAAAATCAGGAGGCCTAATCTACTTCTTCGTCGGAGGGAGCGTTCGCGGGCTTCTCGAAGAAAAGCTCTGGGAATATCTTAGCGTGGTTCAGAACCATAGGATCGACCCCTTGGGGCATCCGACTGGCTTCTTCCTCGATTCCCCCAACTATCGACTGTGCCAAGGGGATGGCGAACCCGAATTCGTGCTTCGACCAGTCCTCCTCGGGATCTTCCGCAGTTTGCTCAGTCTGTGGACGCGGATCTGGGCAGAGGAGGCCAATCTTGGTCGTATCATACCCGACCGGCAGATATCCCCCTGCGCGACATTGGGCCAAGCATAGCTCGAACCCTTCCTTCATGTCAGAAATCCCGAAGGTGGCGGTCGATCTCTTGAAGGCTGCCGACTTCATGAACCGATAGGCCCCGAATCGCTCCGAGTCGGCGACGATTTGATCATAGACTCGTTGGCATCGCTCGATGGCTTCCCTGGCCCCTTTCACCTCCCCGGCCGATTCCCCTTCTCTGAAAGCATTGAGGGTCTTCTCGGCCTCTTTGTCGAGTTTCTGGAGAGCCTCGAACAATTCTTGCTTCTTGGCCTCCAGCAACTTCTTAGTTTCTTCAAGGGCCCTCTCTGCCTTCTCCTTCCCCAGGGTCGCCGCCTTTACACTCGAGCCGAGCCCCGCCTTGTCAGTTTCCAGCTCCTGCACCCTCCTCTTCAGACTTTCGACCTCAGAGTCGATTCCTGCCTTGGCCTCCAGCCGTGACCTCCCCTCCTTATATATTTGAGCCCTCCGACTCATATGATAGACATCCTGAGCAAGCTGCAACACGAAAAGAAAAAGGGGATTGATAGTCGAACTTAAAACGAATCGATAAATGGAGAAGTGCTCGGATTCTTACCCCGATAATCTTCACCGCGGCCGACATCTCCAGCTCCACCTCGGACATCTTCCATCTCGACTCATGGTCGACAGGGAGTTGGCAGCAGTGGTACACCGCCCCGGTAGCGCGGTTGTCCCTAGGGACCGACCCAATCCTTCGAGGCCTCCCGTCTTCCCCGATCATCTTGTAGCCCCCTGGGAGGTGCGGCTCGGATATCTTGAGCATTTTGAAGAAATCGGCCAGGTCCTCTGCCGGGGGTTGAAATGGAAGATGGGTCAATCGGACAGCCTCTGTAGAGAAAGGGGTCGGCGCCTTTTCGGTCCCTGAGGGAGTCGATGGGAGCGAGCCGGTTGAATTCGTGCCTTTTGACTGGCTCCCCCCAGCGCTTGTGTCAATGTTTCTTGCCGGCTTGGGGTCCCTGTCCTTTTTCGACCTCTTCCTGTCGGGCTCAGGAAGAGGGGCCTTGTCTTTCCTTTTCTGGGTTTGCGGCGTTGGGCTCGGCTCTGCCCCGGTCTTATCCGCTCCCCTCGGTAGAACGGCATCTACGGTCTTGTGGGGCTGGGCCACCTCGGCCGCTTTGACCAGAGCATGCTTGGCCGCTAGCTCTTCCATGTCGGCCCTCATCTTTGCCAAACGACTCATGATGACTTTATCTGAAAAGAAGAAAAGTGAATGTTATAATCGACTAAAAAGATAGCTGTATTTCTGAATTTAAAACGGTCAGTCTGACTCGACCGCGCGATTTACCGGGGTCGAACGTCCGACTCATACGGCCGGGGGCTAAGCCAAAATCAACCAGTACTTTATTCTCGATCAGCTTCTTGCAGTCGAATTGGCCGAGGGATAACATGTCCCGTATGAAAGTATTGGACCACCGGGTAGCTGCCACCGGCAACGTCGGGCTCGGCCTCCAACACCACATCCTGTTCCATAAGTTCGGCCAGCCCGACTCGCTCTCGACGTATACAAACTGGTGTTTCCAGGATTGTCCATTTGAAGAGGTCGGAGAAGTGGTGAGTTTGCGTTTCTGTTTGAATGAAAGCTGCACGAACCCATAGCCCGATCCGGACCCTTCCTTGGTCACGCTCACATTAAAAAGATCCTTGGCGACCCCAAGCATGGGGATCCCGAAATACTTCATCAGGACTCGGATGCCGTTAAGCATCGCATAACCATTCGGCATTAACTGGACCGGGCTGATGTTCAAATGGTTCAGAATGTCGAGGATGTCATCGTCGATAGGAATTCGAAACCCTGCCTGGATCATCTTCCAGGTTACGGTGATGCAGTTTCCCGGGGGGTCGGTCATGGATTCCCCACTTCGAGGTCGAACTAAACTGTATCCTCCCAGCTCGACATCTCCCCCAAATAAAATCTCTCGCATTTCCTCGAACATCTTGGCCGACACTTTACTTTCGACTATCCTAGGGTCCTTATTCAAAGTCCGGCTAGGGGATTTCCTACCGTAAGGGATATGTATGCTCCCCTCTTCTTGGCTATCCGAGGTTGACGGCCCCACATCCCCTGATCGACTCGCAAATCCCGGTCCGAGTCGCATCCCAATCGGTGGGATCGCCGTTATAGGTTCCGCGGAGGCTACGGGACCCGAGGGAGAGGCTGACTCTCTGTCCTCCGAGTCCCCTGATGCTTCTGACACCTCTACCCTACCGGAGTCCTGCGATCTAACCGACTCCTCCTCACTCGACGTCGAAGAGATCGACTGTACATCGTCCCCAGGGCCCGGGATCTTATCTGACAGATCTGAACTAGTCGAAGTAGAAGAAGAAGTCATCCCACCGCTTAACAGTTCTTCGACTGGATTCCCTTGAAGTTCGCCTTCTCCTTGAAATAAGGGTTAAGGTTTTTCGTGTCAGGGACCAAGTCGAAGGCGATTCGAGATGGGGTTCTTCTCACTCGACTCCAGGCTCCAACAAACAAAAATAAAGGAACTAAAGCAATAAGAGAGAAAGAAGTTGAGTCGAAGAAGGCTTACCGGGAAATTTCGTGGATGATTTGGTCGACTCGAAGTATCCGGAAGCTGTTCTCGACAAGCTCTAAAGGGCTCGAACTGCTCTGAAATTTCTAAAGATGTGAAGGGTACAAATGAAGGCCGTAAGGGGCTATTTATAAAGGTTAAATTGGGCGGGAAAATCGAAGGCGAACCGTCGCCATCATTGCGCATGGGGCCCACTTCTCGAAAACTGAAAGGACGCTGCCACGTCATCGTGGCACCGCCTTTCCGGGGGCTAATGACGTGGCCCCATCCAGGTACAACCACGCTGGCGACACGTGGACCACTCTCCGCGAGACACGTCGGGTGGTGGACCGGTCAAAGACGCTACATAAGCCCCCCAATCAGCCACGTCAAGCGGCCAAGCCCTTCGCATAGGCAAAAGCTGACCACTCAACCGTGTCGACTCGACTGTCCTCAGGAATAGTCGAAACACCATCGACTATGACCAAGGCAAGTCGGAGAGTTTTCGACCGCGTGTTTCCTAGGTCGAATTGGGATCGACCATCCCGGGGCCCACTCCGCCGTTTCCAGCATTTAATGAGGCCTGACAGGCCGTACGAAGCAGTTGGCGCATTAAATGTGCCTGCAAGTCGCACTGTTCAGGTAATCATTACCTTCATAGGTATAAATACCCCCCCCCCCATAAATGCCATTTAACACACAACTACCACATTAAAAGCGCACAAGTCACTCGATAAGCTCTCAGCTACTCGACACTAACTTGAGCGTCGGAGTGCCGACAAAGGGAATCACCCCTCCCGTCCCTTGTCGGTCCGGAGTTTACGTTTGTCTTTTCTCCCCAGGTCAATTCCATTTCGAGCTCTTCCACAATAACAAATCTCAAGTGAATCGAGTCGATCAAGCCAGGTCATCTCCACGTCATCAACCCGGATTCGACACGATCAGTTACGATAACCAAACTAACAGCCAAAATCCAAACCACAAGTCCAGGACAATCAAGTCAACCATTAAATTTATTAGAGATTCAGACTAACCCGAAATAATAATTGTTCCCAATTCGAACTGATCAAAGATAGTTATTTAAAACTCTACTCGAATTAACCGGGAACAATGGTTTATTCCCAATTCAAATTGATTTGAGATAGCTATTTAAAACTCGACTCGAACTAACCCTAAGAGGCCGATAACTATTTATCGTCTCATGTTCTTAATGTTCGTATTCGTATTTGTGGATTTGGATATTTAAATATTATATTGATCCAGTTTTTGTTGATGAGTTTAGCCTGAATAATCTAAACAGATTGTCATCAAGAAAAGATGAGAGTTTTGCATATACATTAATACCACACCTGCTATATATTTTTTTTCTAGCATCTATGAAAAATTGGAATTTAACTTTCATTTTCTATAATGAATTAATTTTGTCAAATTAGTATCTAATTATCTATATTTTTCCCTTTTTTTTATTCATACTACCATATATAAGGGTAGAAAAACATGCATTAGGAAAATCTAAATCAAAATCCATTCGATTGAATCTTGATCAATTATAGGGTAACTATAATTATTTAATTTTTTGCACTTTTTAAAATTTTACAAATTATACAATAAATATAAAATATAAATTTTTTTATATTAATTTAAATGGATCAAATATGAGTCACAATATCGGATTTTTTTATGTCTAATCGGGGAAATTTAGTAGGGGCCCTCGAAGTTATGAAAAGGAAAGTGACCAAAACAGTCCTCCATACATACTAAATTGACCAATATCCATCAAACAAAGGGGTTGTTTTTGAATAGTATCCATAAATTTAAAAAAAAATTATTTGCTCCCCATTTTAAAAAAAGTTCCTCTTTAATCCCCAAATAAAAATCATAATTTGCTTTAATTCCCCATTTTTTGAAAATGTGGTATAAAAACTCAAGGATCACGTAACTAAATCCTCAAATGATGTATAAATTCGCAAATATTTGTAAAAAATGGGGAGTTAAAGAAAATTATGATTCTCATTTGGGGACTAAAGAGGAACTTTTTTGAAAATGGGGAGTTAAAGTAAATTTGACTCCCCATTTGGGGATTTTTCGGGAATTCCATGTCAAACGGATCCTTCCCAAAAAGAAACAAAAGAAAAAACGGGGCAATTTTTAAAAATAGTATAGAAATTTTCCTATAGCACATAATTGGTGTACTATTCATATTTCATATGTATTGCAAAGAGCCATTTTCAAAAATAATACTTTACCTAAAATAAGTTAATAAAATAATCTCCCCCTTAACGGGCCGCTGAGTACCTGATTTACTTTCTCCCATTTGCCTTCGTCGGGCCAGGGTGTTGGGGGCCCTTAGGGTTGGTGTAGCACCCGGAACGCCGAGATGCCACACCCCTGCACTATAGCTCAATCCACATACGAAATGGATGATCCGTACATGAACTAAGACTATAGCGAACGGGTGACAATGCAAGAAACAATCTAGCTAGGCGGGACTAACCCCAAACCAAACAATCAACTTAGAGCAATAAAAGCGGAAGCAATAACTCAGTCATTACTTATAGGTACCATATTTACATATCAAGTATAAATACTAATAGGTACCATCATACATATCAATACAATATCATACCACTTATCAAGACCAAAGCAAAAAGCATAAGTATCAATAAGGTACATGCCAAAGTAAAATGACAATGCTAGACCCAAAGCGATAAAACTTGACTCGACCCCGCCTAGCACACAACCCTGCAAATTGAAAATGTGAGGGAGTCAGTCTAAAAAAGACTGAGTGAGGGGTTTATAATTATAAGCGCAATTACAATGCAAGTTATAACCTCGGGTAAGATTTTATAAAGAAAACAATATAAGTTTAAATAATAATAAAAATTCCCGCCCGAGATTACAACGATTCAATTTACAGTTAAACAATTCAATTCAATGAATCAGTGGCCCGGCGAGTGAGGGCAAATCTCCAACCTTTCTCCGACTGTGTACAATAATTCAATTATTCATTGATTAAGTGATCAAGCAATACATTTCAGTGCACAATTAACAATTTCAATAATCCATCCTTCTTCCTCCGGGTGATGGGGGATTGCAAGGCCCCTCCATCCAATCATGGTGTACGTCGGGAACATGACTCCCACGCACGGGATTTCTTCCTCCACCAAACCTCCTGGTGGATTCAGAGGTGATCCCACAATGGTGAGGATAGTGCAAGAGTTACCCGTCAGCCCTTGCTTCCCCGGTTGGCTCAATACACTACCCTCGGGCCCAACGTGAACAATAGTTACTCGCCAAAATAATCAATCAATCAATCAATCCGTTCATTTCATGAAATCAATTGAGAATCATATAAGTTTGGAAACTATAGATATATAGTTATATTTTGGCCGAAAACATCACATAGAGGTTGTAAGGGTTCTATATATCTAAAATTAAACCTCACCTGATGAGCTACGAAACAAAACAAGGATACAAGAAAGTATCCACACGACCAATGATCTCCGCCCTGGAGAAGAACTGGACAAGAAAGGAAACAATGGGAACTAGTGAGACAGGACTCAATATGAGACCATGTATGACGCACGGCAATGCTCATGTAACACATTAACAACCAAATAAATTAGCAATCAAGTGGCATTTGAACATGTATTAGAACCAACTAACACTTAAGAGATGAAATAAATCTCAAGGTGTCAGGTATACATTTCATTTAATCATTTCAAATTCAATTTATATATAGAGCACAGAGTCACACCCATGTTTGAGCAATTAAGCACCAAGAAGTGTTACATAGGAGCATAACTATCAATTAACCAAGCATATAAGTCATATAAGTCACATATGGGAGCCAAGGAAGTGAAAGGAATGTAATAAGGAAGGTTTTGGACTTTTGGTGAAGTTTGGTAAAAACAGACAATTTTAAGAAATGTACATACTAGGGGAAAATTGGAATATCTTTAATTATAGAAATGGGAATTGGGTTTTGTCTATTGGGAATGAAACTAGATACAAAGATCTTTCCGATGATATATGGCTCGTTTTCTAGTTCAAAGTGAGGAGAAAATGGCGTAAGCTTGAAGTTGGATGATTGTAATTTGTCGGTAAAGCAGCGACACCAATAAGAATTGATAATATCTTACAAATGGGAAAAGATATTGAGGTGATTCTAATTGGGGGTTGTTCTAGACTTCAAGATCTTTCCGTCGGTTTAGGAATCAGGTCAATCAGAGTTCGTATGAGGGAGAATGAAGCAAAACAAACTCAGGCTAAAAACAGAGGAAGATGCACGACCGTAGATTTCTCCATGCACAAAAATCCACGCCAGTGGATCACTCTTACCGAAACTCCCAAGTTTCTGGATGAAAATCCATGGCCGTGGGTCAAAATCCACGCCCGTGGATCACTCTCCAGCAGCAAATACGAAGGGAAAACAAGGCATAGGCACGGGATTTGGCTCCCAAGCCATTCCAACACCAAATCAATGCAATTAACTAACCCAAAATATCATGTATCAAGTATATGATCATATATATCAATTAACATCATATAATCCATGAAAACATGCTTTGATCATCCAAAACTCATCCAACAAACCCATATAATTTCCATGCCATCAACTTCTCATATAATTCAAGAATTCATGCAAGCTTTCAAGTTCCATGCTCATAATCATACTTCTAACCACAAAATCAAAGAATCACATTATAGTTATCAAACCCTACTTCAAGCATCACTTCAAGAATTTAAACCAAGTCTCAATCTACCTTGAATGAAAGAAATGAGAGAAGAGATGATTGTATGATGATGATGCTTCAAAGTAGGAAATTTTCCCCAAAATCTAGCTTGAAAATGATGAAGTCTTCTTCCTTCCTTCTTGGGTGTTTGGATCGGTATGGAGAGGGAGGGAAAGAGAGAGAGAGAGAGAGAATATCTAGAACTTGTGTCATGAATGAAAAATGAAGAAGAAAAGATATGTATGTGTTAATTAAATGAGTCAAGATATATATATGTATATATGTATGCATTGCATATAATTAAAGTGGGATGAAAAGTCTTGGCATTAAAACTTATTTGCACATAAGCCCTTGTCTCTTAGAAATTTACAAGTTAGAGATATATCAACTTGGCATGTATGGGAGATGATTATATATATATATATATATATATATATATATATATATGGCTCTAAAAGAATATGATGAAATGGAGTTGAATAAATATACATGTTATGCTAAATCACTTAAATCATGCTCGGAAAATTAAATACTCACTCACGTAATTGAATTCACGAAGTTATAATTTAAATCATAATTGCAAGTATTCAAATCAAGAAAATTAAATAGCAATAATCAAATGAATATGAATCATGCCATAAATTACAAGTTGATAAAATTCATGTAGACACTTAGTAATATAATTCACAAATATCATGAAATACATAATCGAAAAACTGGGGCGTTACAGTTGGGGATTCAACCTTTTGCGACAAGTTAATAAAATAATATTTCTTTTATAGAATTTAATAAAATACTACAAGTCGTTAATACCAACCACGACTCCAAAATTTTCATTAAACCTTGGGTTTTTTCTACTATTCATGAATAGTAATAGTATAACAATAGTACAACAACTTTTTAAAATTATATTTTCAACCCAACTCTTTTTATAAAAAGGCCTATATATTTTATAAAATATCGAATAAACCCCAAAAAATAAAAAACTTATATATTCCATCATGGATAATAATTCAGATGATGATTTGAAGTGTAACTCCATTCCTCTCTATTTTGTAATAATCACAATTGTTGAGGAATTCATTTCCTAGAATTATATCAAAGAATTCTCCATTCATATATGAGTCTAAACAACATTTAACTTTCAATTTTATTCCTTGTATAGTAATTGGGACGTATAACTCTTGATTACACGTTGCCTTAAATCCATCGAAGGTTGTATATTGGATCGGCAGACTGGTAATCATTCCTATTAGTCCTTTATTTTTTACTTGAGCAAAGTGATTAACACTAGCTCCCGTGTCTATTAATATTTTAGGACCAAACACTCTATTTGTTCCATTAAAATATTCTTCTTCAATTACCATTGTATTTGTGTACCTTAAAGATCTATTAACAGTTAATTTTCTCTCCATTTTAATACCGGAACTTTCCCCAGTAAGAGAATACTTAGAGCTTCCTCCAATTAACCTATTTTCGTGGAAACTAAGTTTAAAGGGTAATAATCTCTTTTCCATTTCTAGTTTATTATTAATTTCTATTTGATATGGTTCTATTTCATGTATTTCTTCTAATAGAGTCAATTTTGTTGTGGCTATATCTTTACATTCTTCATCTATTTTTAAGTATGGTTCATCTTGATAAGTTTTACCATGATTGCTATTACTTAACACATAAAGTGCTCTATAGTAAATAGTGAAAGCCTTACTGTCATCTTTTAAACCTATATCTTTTAGAAATTTATAGTATAAGTTTAAAACTTCATCAATATTTTCATCTTGTAAATTGATACTGTATTTTGGAAAAACATCAAAAAGAAATTGTTTATAAAACAAGTTTCCTTCTATTATTCCCAAATGACTAGTTTTAGCATCTCTAAATCTTTGATCATGTAAAGATAGAACTAATGGACTATCGATACCTTATCTAAATAGAGATTTAACTAGAAATTGTACTCTTCCCAAATATATATGTTATATCTTTGGTTTAAGAGATTTTTTCACTTTATTTATAGCATTATTAGCTATTCCTCTGGTTATAAGACTTATCTTGACATTTCCTGAGGTATTTTCTATACTTATAGCTTTTTCTGCCTCATGATAGTAATAAATATTTATCTTATTTCTTTTTGCTAGATTTGCTAATCCTTGCAGATTTTAGTTTGGGACCTTCTTATGTTCATAGCTCCCTTGTTTCGTGCCTTCAAGATTTCCCAAATGCTGGCGATGAAAACATGCTTCCAATCACAATCCGGGGCCAGAACATTGCGGATGTGTCATTTCCACACCTTAGACAACCACCCATCATCCTGAACTTCCTGAAATTTGTCCCAGTCCCGCAAGTCCACCGTATGACGCCATATCAGTTGTGCCGCTAGACATTGGCATAGTAAATGAAGTTCATCTTCGCGCTGAAACCCGCAACGCCCACAGCTCGCGCCATCAGTCATGTGTCTATCCTTGCACAAGGCGTTACACATTATACTTCGGTGATTCAGCTGCCACAAGAAACATTTGATCTTGTTAGGCAGTTGGCTGGACCATATAAGCTTCCAAGAGGGATCGAGCGAGCTTTGAACCGGGCAGAGACTGTCGTAGGCCGATTTGCAGCTAAACTTCCCCATTGAAGTGCCTTTCCAGACGCGCATGTCCGCCATATTGGGATCTGCTGGCAATGGAGTCCCTAAAATGGCACTCTTAACACTATCTGGAATAACAGTCTGAATATCCGCAAGACACCAGCTGCCATTATCCAGGATATCTCCGACCATCATGTCTTGTTCTTCCTCTCTGGTAGGGCTGGAAACCAGATCACGGAGCCGCCCTTTTGCTAACCACCAGTCATCCCAAAGGTACACCTCCTGGCCATTACCAATTCGCCACCCTATATTGTTTTCAACATCCCGCAAACTTCGACAGATTCCTTTCCAACTCTTAGACGAGGTAATCTTGGGAGTATAATTATATATAACTAAGAGTCTACTCAATAAGTAGAAGTTAAAGCATAAGTGAAAGCTGTAAAAAATTGCAGTAGTAAAAGCGGTGGATGTTTGGGAAAAAAAGTTATAAGTAGAAAAATAATCAGTGGAGTGTTTGCAAAAAAAAATTGATAATCACTTTTAATTTTTATGAAGTTACTAATTCACCCTCAAATATTTTGAAATATTTTTGGGCATTATAATATGATTTAAGTATTATACCAATACACAATTTTTTGTAATTTTATATAAGTTTATTTATAATTAATCAAACTTAGAATTATTTTATATATACCTTTATTTATAAATTTGGTAAATTTATAAAAATTAAGAATGGAGAAAAATATACTCGTAATTGCAGATTTTTTGTTATGAGTTTTTTGATATTACGAAATTTTGATTGGAGAAAAAAAACAAAGATATTATATAAGGAATAGAAAAAGAAAAAGTAATGAACGTGCATAAATGATAGAGTTGTATTTATATATAAAAGTTTAATTTAGGAATATTATCGTCAAAATACAATTTTAGATAAATCTAAAAAAACAGTATAAGCAAAAGCAGAATCTAGAAGCATGCCTTGGGCTGCTTTTGGATTCTGGCTTATTTCTGTTTAGAATAAGCAGAAGTCGGTGTTCCAAACACTCCAAAACTGCTAAAAATAATCACTTATCTCATAAGTGCTTATTTTTAGAGTTTGCAAACACTCCCTTAGCCCATTAGTTTAAACATTCACTTTCTACATATTTATCCACGAAGCAGATTTAGAGAATATATCATTACCCGTTTTTTTTTTTTCAGATCTATTATTATGATGAGTATATTCATAAATTTTAGAGAATGATGACTTTTGAAGATTGAATATACTCACGGAAATATATTTTTTATTTGGTTAGCTAGTTTTTATAATTGGCTAATTGCAAGGCTTTTGATGTAATATCAAAATTTTTGATTTTGAGACTTTAAAATGTTTGAGTAATGCTATATATATTTTCAGTTTGAAATATTTTTTTTAATTAAGTGTCAACCCATCAAACCGCCCATTAGTTTTTCCAAATCGATCGACCCAAACCACTCAGTTGATAATAAAATTTAAACCGCAATGGTTTAAGTCTTTAGGAACCCGTCGAAAATAGGTAGGGTAGATTTCATACCATTAAACCGACCGAAACCGACCGCGTACACCCCTAGTTTTTACGCTATAAATTTATCTTTTAAGTTTATTAATTTTTCGACTATTTCATACATTATCATAAATAATATTTTTAAAATTATTTGAGTTGGAATTTTGATAATAAACTACACATATGTTTAACCGATTTAATAGTGGAATGTAAAGGCAACAGGGTTGGTCAAGTGGTCTGAGGGTTCTTTTTTGAAGATAAGGTCCTGAATTCGAATTCCTTTAGCCACTTAGGGTATGTGTTAATATATATATACATTATTAAAATTAAAATCTAGTGAAGATATAATTTTTATATATACAAGGAAATAATAAATTAATAATAACAAATATGCATTATCTGAGATAAATGATATTTCTCTGATGCATCCTATTTTTACTATCTTTTGGGCTTCAGTCCAATTTATGTACAAGCCAAGTACAAGTTAAGAAGGCGACCCTAAACAGAACGAACCGACCCATATGCCCAAACACGAAGGAAAGGTTAGCCCAACCGACATCTTGAAGAAACATCGCAGGGAGGAGCGCACGTTAGAGTCTTAGAGAGGAACACATTTCAGGGAGGAGCGCGGAGGAACGCAACCTGAGTGATTTCCTACCTAAAAGAGGCGAAGGATCTGAGAGGAACAAAGTTTTACCAAGTCCAAACCCTTGAATTTCATCTAGATCAATTCCAGCACATTAGAGAAAAATTTCCCACGTTCAACAACCCCTCATCCCCAGAAAGAATCCCAACTCCCCTAGAAAGTAAGTAGGTAGAAAGTAGAAACCCTAATAGAGTGAAAGACTTACACTTTAAATAGAAAAATATTATTTATACTCAAATAACTTCAATTCAATTAAAACTCAAGACAAAGCATTCAATCAATTGAAGTTTCGATCCGGCGGTGGAGAATACTATGCTCCACCGTCGGATTGATTCAGATCTATTCTGCTGTCAGATTCTCAGATTTGTTACGTCGATACGGTTTGTGTTTTTTCTTTAGGTTATGTTATATTTCAAGTTCTTTATTTCTTCCGTATGAAAGTTTTGTCCCTTTCGTATGGAAGTTAGTTTAGTCAGTTTCTTTATGTTCTTTTTTATTATGTTTTGTGATTCTCCGAGGAAATTTTTTGGCCGAGTTATCTGCTTGATGGTGCAGAAAATTGTGGAGGACTTGAACACCAAACACTTTAGAATTTGTTGATAGGAAGGAAGACCATCACAGGCACAAGAGCCTCAGGAACTGGGTTTCCAATGAGCGTGGGTTCTTCCAGCTAGGATAACACCAAGAAATCGTGCAGTGGGAATGCAGAAAAGGGTGAGATACAGGAAGCTTTGGAGAAGATGCAGAGGAAAATGATGCCCAGTTCAGTACGTGGTATTTTGGCGAGGAAGATGACTTAGGAGATAATGCAGGTGTTCTCTCTTATTTATATGTTAGGGATGGGGGTAAATGGGTAAATTGACCATGTGGTCCCAAACCTGTGTTGCCCTAACACGCGTCAGCCTTTGGTGGGGTGAGAATGACATTCCAGAAAAGGAGACGGCGTGTCAGGTGCACGGTACACAGTACCTTTGTGTCAGAGGTTGTTGACGAGGGTCGTGTAGGATGAGGGACTAATATCTCCTTCTGAAGGTGAGAATCTATCGCATGAGGGGTAGACTCATTCCCGAGCGTTGATGATGCTCGGCAAATCCACGGATGGGCTCCTCACGATAGATGACCTTTGAGCGACAAGATCCCGAGCGTCAATCATGGGACCCCCATGTAGGTGCCTCCCTGTGAAGGGTATCCCTGAGGGCCGAGCGTCAGACTCGTCGGGTCTGGACTTTTACCGGAGTAGTCGTCCGAGGCTTGACGGTTTATCCTTGCTTGCGAATGAGTGGGCTGGGAAGGCCCACGAGCCCTTCAAGGCGAGCGTCTGGGATTTAGTCAGCGACATGCTGACACGTGGACGGCTCTGATTCGAGAGTGTTTTTAGGCCTCATCATTTTGCCCCCCAAATTCTGTAGTATCGCTTCGAGCGTACTGTAGAATATATAAAGAAGGATCTATGACTTTCGAACATCCGAGGGCTAGGCCATTACCAGCGAGGAGACTGCTGGCCTTCCGTAACGTACACAAACTGACACCGCATTAAATGCTGTCAAATCCGCATTTAATGCTGAGTGGGAACGTGGGCGCGTGCACTCCGGGAGTCGTGAGGCGGTTACCAAAAGTGGGGGGTTTCCCAGGCGGGAAATGATTGCGTTTTTGAATTTTCAACCCTAACCCATGTACCATCTTCCCTATAAATAGGGGTTTGCAGGGTTGTGGTACCTCTTTCACGCATTCAAACTCTTTCAAGCATATTCATAGCAAGAAATCTTTGTCAGTTCTTCAAGCTCCGGCGAATTTCTTCTCTTCACATCTTAGGTAAAAATTCCTTACCCTTCTTCTTATTTTCCCCATGCTAACATTAGTTTTAGGTTGTGTGAGTGAAAACCTTGAGGGAAGAGCCACTGTCTACCATTGAATCTGTTTCAGAAATCTCATCCTTCCTTGAGCTTTCTGTTAGAAATCCCATCCCCAAGAATTGAAAATTGAACATGGCCGGAAACCAAGCTGATGATTATGTGCGGGAGATTGAGGAGATGTCGGTGGGGAGCTCCTCCCCTCATGGTGATGTCCCCGTAGCCGTTCCCCTAATTAGGGCGCACCCAGGAGGAGGTATTCCCATGGCGATATCGGTGGCCCAGGCTCCGGTTGACGCCGGGGAGGAAGAGGTGAACGCTGCCGTTCAAGGGATGAACGAGCGTGTTCCCGGTGGGACGGACGATCTCTTTGAGGAGATGCACAATGTGATGGAGATGCAGAGACAAGGGGAGAGAGTATTCCCAGTTTTGAACAGCGCTGTGAGACCCCAAGATCACAGGATCACAGTGGCTATGGCGGCTCCCGAGGGTGAAGCGGGGCCATCCGGGCGTCCATTCGAGGCTGAACCTTCCAGAAGGCGTCAGAGGAGAGGCAAGGAGCCTGCCACTCGAGTAAGGCAAGACAACCGCCATCAGACTGACAGATCTCCGGACGAAATTGAGGGTATTCTGACCCTCGGTGATTTGGAGGAGTTGAGGGCGAAAGCGTATTGGGATGAAGTCGTGTTTCCCATGAGACTTCCTGAGGAAGGGGATAGGGCCAATCGACCACCGCCTGGGATGATGACGGTCTATTGGGACGTAGTTCTTGCTGGGGGTCTGAGGTTTCCAATCGCTCATGACGCCGTCATCATTTACCATCATCTAGGGCTTTGCCCTTCACAAATTCTACCCAATGGCATAGCCCTAATCAACACGTTCATAATAACAATGAGGGCCTTGGGCAAATCACCCTCGATAATCAACTTTGACAGCTTGATACAAGTAGCCCGTTCGCCACGCTCGTCGCCTACAGACGGATTTTACTACGCCCAGGCCAAATCCGGCTTTAAGATGATAGATTCTCCATCTTCCTCCTATGGCGAGCACTGGAAGGAAAAATACTTTTTCGTGGGGGCTCCCGGGGGAATTTTCGGAGTTCACCGGCAATGGATGATTTATGGCGAGGGTCCATTGATTAGGGAAAGGATGAGGAACAAGGATTTTGAGGAGTGGGCGATGGGGTTAGCCTTCGAGATGAGGGCTGAAAAGAAGTGGATTAAGGCGGAAACATTGGTGAAGAACGAAGGGGTGTTGTTCCGCTACGGATTATCTTGCCCCCCTGACATGATACTCAACCCTCCAACTGATATCCTGGCCCTCGACGGTTAGATTCTAGGAACTAACATCTCTAACCTTTAGAATAGTTTTCTGACTTACAGTTATCGTTGTTTTCTTGTTTATACGATTCAAATAACCAGTCTTCTGACGCTCGTTCCCCTTTACTTGCAGGCATCCAAATTCTATCCCAAGGTATGAATGCTGAAGCCCTCTCCCGTATGTTGGGTGCCCAAGGACCTGCAGTCAATCCTCAACAGCCGCAACCGCAGTCGAACCGCCCTCCCAATGCTCCGAGGGGGAGGGTAAACCGCCGAGGAGCGGGCCGAGGGCAAAGCAATGCTCGAGGGGGTGCGGGGAATGAGGCTCCTTCCACGGGCCCTATCGAGGATCTAACATTGGAGGGTACCCACGAGGCCACTCCTCCGCCGGCGGCCCCCGTGGGCCCAATTTCACTTAGTTCAAGCGGGTCACGGAACCGCTCGGGGGAGCCTATCCGTATTCACGAAATTCTCCGGGCCGATCGCCAGGGGAAAAGAAAAAGAATGCCGGACTCCCTCCCTATTTCAGGTCAGGGAAAAGAGGTGGTCGTGGGCCACCGTGGCGAGGGCAGCGACACTTCATCTTCTGAGGATGAAGAATTTTGGAAGATAGGCTGCAAGGGCGACTCCCGTTATAAGCGGCAGCGGACTGAAGGCCCGGTGCTCCTAAAAAAGAGCGCTTACTCCGTCAACCTTGTCTCCGACATCGTTGGGAAACTCCAATTTTCCGGCGATCATGACAAGCTGAACGAGCATGACGCCGCTCGCGTTGCTGATGATGCCTGCCATGTCCTTCTGACGGTAAGTCTGTACTCCTTTTTACCAAATTCTCCTTTCTTCCTTCCACGTTCGGATTATGACCCTCGTTTACGGCTTCCCAGGAGGTAATCCCGAGGCTGAAAAACTTGCAAGGGCGAGCGCAAGCATATTCTGAGCACAAAGCCAAGTACAAGAAGTTGCTGCGCATCTCGGACCCTGTCCAACTGCAGGAGGATTACAACAATATCAGCGCTCAGCTGAATTCCGCCACCATTGAAAACGCTCAGCTGAATGAAAATCTGAAGAAATCTGATGACGCCTTTCTGGTCCTAAATGAGCGTCACAAGAAACTGAAGGATGAGCGGGATCAATTGAGGACACAAAATGTGGAGCTGGGTGAGCAACTGGCGGAGAGCGCTCGCCGGAACGAGGCAGCCAACAAAGCCTTTGCTGACTTGCAAGGCAAAGTACAGGGCTTGGAAGCGAGGGTATCCTGGGAGGCGGTGAAGAAGTTCGTGCGCTCCAAAGCCTTCGTATTCGCGGCCAACATCCAGTGCTTTGACAATGCTCGACGCTTCTTCCATAAAGCGATTGGGCAAATGGTGAGGTTGGGACTGGCCCCGGAAAGCGCTCGATCCGACGCTCGTCTGCGTATGGATCTTGATGAGAATTGCGAGCCAATGGTCCAGGAGGAGGATCCCACGGATAATCTGGCGGAGCCTGAGTATCAGGAGTTGGTGGAAACACTCCAAAGGGAGTTTATAGCTGCCAACAGGGTAGATCCCGAGCCTCTCCTGATAGAAGATGAGGGCACTGTCATGGATGTCGCGGATGCCGAGGAGCCTGGTGAGGCCCAAACCTCTGATGCTAATGTGTTGGCCCCGGTTCCCCTTGCAACTGCTCCTCCCGAGCCTAACGCCCCGGCCCAGTGAAACTCTTTACACTGATCCCTTTCCTTGTTGATTTAAATCCCTTGTCATAATTATGAACAATTTATGCTTGTACTTAATCTTCCCGTTATTCCCTTAACATTTTGAGTTTCTTTTCATACTTTAGCACTCTTTCTCTACTGCTTTGATGTCTGAATGCTTTTTCCTTTACTCTTGGATGGTGAATGATGTTAATTTGTTGAGCTTTGCCACTTTTACATTGTCTCTCTCATTTAGACGTTTGAGATGAGCGTGTTTTCGCACGAGGGTACTTCTTGCGAGGGTGCCCCGGCATTCATCTCAATGCGCGATTAGTTCAAAAATTGGCAGCGACCGTCGATCCGAGGGGCGTAAATACGGGCCCGAGGGTGTTTCCCATGGATGTCCCCGAGCCGTATTCGCAATTAGGTTCGAATTTGAATTTAGGAAATCTTTAGGGATTTGCCTAAGTATTGGCCCGATAATGCGCACCCTCGTTCCGGACGCCTCAATGAGTCATACGCACTTTAGAAATCAACAGTAGGATTTGCTGAGTGTAAGAAAGAATAGAGCGTAACCATAGGGTTAGCGTTATTCCGAGGAGCACATGAAGGGACTGAGTTAAAATCCATTATTTTTATGAGTGTATTTTTACTCAATAAGTTGAGGGTCATTCGGGTTTTCTCGAGCGCGAGCTGGAATGGTTAGCACCCAGCTGGCTATAACTGGGCATTACGCTCTCCGTTGTCTGACACGCTCATTTTTAGGACTTTATATTACCAACCGTTCAAACTGTTATAGGTGGATGGTTATCAACACCTGGACAGCGCAGCTTTGAAACGATTGATGTATCGCGTAGACCGTTCGACGTGGAGGATGCTCGACACGGAGTAGGCCTCTCGTCGCTCGGACCATTTGATCAAAATAACAAAGCAAGCAAATAATAAAAACAAAGAGTTAAATACTTACTGTTATATAAATGCATTTTTGGAAATGATTACAACACGCTTTCCGTCAAAGGAAAACCCTTCACGCCACAAACGGGCCATTACAAAGAAACTGATGTCTACACGTAGAACCTTCTAAGGTTACATGCGTTCCATGGCCTAGGGAGTCGCTCGCCTTGCAAAGTTTCCAATAGGTAGGTGTTGTTTGCTCGTACCTGGATGACTTTGAAGGGGCCCTCCCAATTAGGGTCCAACTTACCTACGTGTTTGGAGACTTCAACTTTTTTGAGGACCAAGTCCCCTAGCTGGAAAGTCCTTTCCTTAACACGTTTATTGTACTGGCGAGCAACGGTTGCTTTGTATTTGTGAATACGTGCCCAAGCAGCATTCCTCTTCTCATCCAGCAAATCTAACTCGAGCGCCCGATTGGTCTCGTTGGCGGCAGGCTCGAAATAGGCAACGCGCGCGGATTCTTGAGCAATTTCCGCAGGTATCATGGCCTCGGAGCCGTACACGAGGGAATAAGGGGTTTCCCCCATTGCCGCTCGCGGAGTAGTACGGTACGCCCACAAAGCTCCCTGAAGTTCTTCAGCCCATTCTCCCTTCTTACTCTCGAGCATCGTTTTCAGATGCTGGAGTATGGTTCGGTTGGTCACTTCAGCTTGACCATTAGCTTGAGGATGACCCACGGAAGTGAATCGTTGTTCGATCCCTAATTCATAGCACCAATCCCGAGTGTCCGCAGCGATAAACTGGGAGCCGTTATCCGAGATGAGCACCCTCGGGATGCCGTATCTGCAGATGATATTTTTCCAAATGAAATCCCTCACAACTTTGAACGTTATCTTAGCGACCGCTTCTGCCTCAGCCCACTTGGTGAAATAATCCACAGCAAGTATTACGAACTTCTTTTGCCCGACCGCCATTGGGAGGGGTCCCACGATATCAATGCCCCATTGATCAAAAGGCCAGGAAACATCAATAGGAATCATTTGAGCTGCCGGCAACTGGGGAGTGTTGGAGTGGAACTGGCACTTGGGACATTTCTTGGAATATTTAATGGCATCTTGCAATACCGAGGGCCAATAGAACCCACTCCTTAGGATTTTCTTTGCCAAGATTCGTCCGCCCGAGTGGTTCCCACAACTTCCATTGTGTACATGCTCTAAAACTTCTTTAGCCTGCGAGGGTCTCAAACATCTCAACGGTGGTCCCAGGAAGGATCGTTTGAATAATCGACCCTCGGCATCCAATGAGAAGCGAGGGGCTTTGCTTTTGATCTTCCGAGCCTCAACTTTGTCGCTCGGGCATGTTCCGTCCTGGAGGAATCTGACAATTTCATCAAGCCAACAAGGCTCGGAGGGGTCAATCATGTGCATTTCTTTTGAAGGTTCGCCTTTACTTATCAGTGGCTCCTCCGTTCTCAGAAATGTAACAGCGCGTTTACTATGGCCATCCAGGGCGGACGCAAACTTTGAAAGAGCGTCAGCATGTTCGTTTTCTGCCCTCGGAATTTGCAAAAGATGGAATTCCTTGAACTTGGCTATCTCTTCCTTGGCGCTCGTCAGGTATTGTGCCATGGTGGCTTCTCGAGCCTCATAACTACCGTCAATTTGACTCGCGATCAACTGCGAATCAACGTATGCTGTGACACGAGTGGCCCCATTTTGGAGCGCAATCCTGAGCCCTTGGATGAGGGCCTCATACTCAGCTTCGTTGTTGGTGACTTGAAACGCCAGCTTGATTGCGTAGTCGACTTCTGCCCCAAGGGGATTCCTGAGGGTCACCCCGGCTCCTCCCCCCTGTGAGGTCGAGGAGCCATCCGTATGCAAAAGCCATAAACCCTCATCCGCCAATGGCACAGTCTCCAGATTGAAACCGTTCAACCAACAAATCGGCCACTGCCTGAGCCTGTATGGCTGTACGGGGCTCGAAGGAGATATCAAACTGACTAAGCTCAATTGCCCATTTAATTAACCTTCCCGAAACATTCGGCTTAGATAGCACTTGTTTGAGTGGCTGATCTGTAAGCACTGTGATAGAGTGAGCTTGAAAATATGGCCTCAGCCTTCGGGATGCGTTAACGAGCGCAAAGGCGAATTTCTCAATTTCCATGTAACTTTTCTCTGCTCCCTGTAGAGTCTTGCTCAGGTAATACACCGGCATATGTTTACGCTCGTGGATTACTACGAGGACAGCGCTCGTGGCTTCCAGAGAAACTGATAGGTAGATAAACAAGTTCTCCCCAGGGATTGGCTTGGTCAACAAAGGCGCGCTCGACAGGTACTGTTTCATGTTCTGCAAGGCCTTTTCGCAATCCTCGTTCCAGGTGAAATTGCGAGCGTTAAATTTTAAAGAAGGGTAGATTCCGGTCCGCTGAGCGGGAAATGAACCTATTTAGTGAAATGATTTTACCCACGAGCACCTGGACCTCTCTCAGATTGCGAGGGGAGGGTATGTCCAGGATTGCTCTAATCTTCTCGGGGTTTGCCTCTAAGCCACGTTGACTGACCATGTATCCCAGGAATTTTCCACCTCGAACGCCAAAGGTGCATTTTGATGGGTTCAACTTCATTCCGTAGCGACGAAGGATGTCGAAAGTCTGCTTGAGATCCTCCAGATGGGAGCGTTGGCGCTCACTCTTGACTATCATGTCGTCAACATATACCTCCATAGATTTTCCAATTTCGCGCTCGAACATTTTATTGACGAGGCTTTGATAGGTTGCTCCCGCGTTTTTTAGCCCAAAGGGCATGACTTTGAAACAGTAAACACCCAAATGCACAATAAACGAAGTTTTGGGGCGATCTTCGGGCGCCATAAAGATTTGATAATATCCCTGAAAGGCATCCATCATACTCATGAGTTCACACCCGGCTGTAGAATCTACCAACTGATCGATCCTCGGTAGTGGGTAATGGTCTTTGGGGCACGCTTTGTTGAGGTCCGTGAAGTCGTTGCACATACGCCACTTATTGGCGCTCTTTGGGACGAGCACCACATTGCAAAGCCATTCTGGGTACAAGATTTCCTCGATGTACTGAGCATCAAGCAACTTACCAACCTCTTCTTCGATAACCCGTTTCCTAAAGCCATGAACGTCCCTCTTCTTCTGTTTGATGGGCTTGAAGGTTGGATCCACGTTCAGTCTGTGGACAATGACGCTCGGATCTATTCCGGTGAGATCAGAAGCTTTCCATGCAAAAACGTCTAAGTTTTCCCGTAGGAAGTCGATCATCAAAACTTGCGAGGGCCCATCCAGGCCTGAGCCAATCTGGGTGGTTTTATCCGGGTTCCCAGGCTCCAATTCAACGGTCAAAAACTCCTCAGTGGGCTCAATCCGAACCTCCGGCCTTGGCGCTTCTAGCGCTCGTTTTTTCCCGGTGAGCATACCCTTGGCCTCGTCACGCTCGTTTTCTGAAGATGAGCCCTCGACGGCCCCCGGTGGCCTATTCTCTGAACACTGAACATCTCCAGGGGTCCTCTTTTTATTCTTCTTCCGGTACAGCTTGGCTCTTTTGCGCTCGGGGCCATCTTCGTTTAATTCGGGGAAGTCCACGGACTTCTTAGTACACCCAGGTTGAATGGACTGCTTGGGCTTGTGGCTGCGAAGTGAAAGTATGTAACACTCCCAAGCTTCTTTGACATTACACAGAATTTCTCCGGTACCCTCGGGGGTTGGAAACTTGACCTTTTGATGATAGGTGGAAATTACGGCCTTGAAATCCACGAGGGCTGGGCGCCCAATGATGATGTTGTAAGGGAGATTCACCTCAACGACGGTGTAGAGGACGCTCAATGTTTTTCGCTGTGGGGCGCGACCAAAAGAGGTGGCCAAGCGAATCTGTCCGCGAGGGACGATCTCGGAACCTCCAAACCCTACGAGGGCAGTTCGGAGAGGTCCGAGGGGGATGTTTGTTAGGTTCATTTGTTGAAACGTTGAGTACGGGAGAACGTTCACAGAGCTTCCACTATCAAATAAAACCCTCTTTACAGTGTGGTTATGAACGTCTAAACTAACCACCATGGGACAGTCAGAGGTTTTTCCCGTCCCATGGGGTGTTACAATATGTTCAAGATCTTTCTCAGTAAACCCTATGACATCACCCTCCTTCGAGCGCGACGAGCTGTCCACGGAGAGCACTGGGCGAGGGAGTGACGTTGTTTGGTTATAGCTCCGTACATGGCGGCGGCGAGAAGCATTGGAATTGCCTCCTGAGGGCCCTCCCGCGATCATGTGAATGACCGCAAAGGGCTGGTTTTCCATATCCACCCCTTTCCCTTTGTTACGCTCGCTGCTCTCAGGGTGCTGGCGACGAGGACTTCGGGAGCGTGAGCGGCTTCTTCTCCTCCCGAGCGCTCGTTCCGCGCAATGTTCATCGTACCCTTCTAATACTTTCACAAACTCTTTGAGGTGCCCCCCGGCAATCAGCCGCTGAATTTCCTTCTCCAGGTGGCGGCATTCATTAGTATCATGCCCCTTCTGCTTATGGAAAGCGCAGTATTTCCCCGAGCGCTTCTGAGCCTCGGTTTCTCTCAGCTTGGGCGGTCTCTTAAACAGCTTCTGGTCCGCCAGGGAATAAACTTCGGCAATTGGGCGGTTGAGGGGGACACGCTCGAGCCTCCGCGGAGGGGATGAACGTCGGCGAGCGGATATCGGGCTGCGGCGGTGACTCCGGTGGGGCTCCGCTTTGTCCTCGTGGGTTCTGTTGGGACGAGGGGCATTTGCCATCTTCTGATCCCTCGCTATGTACATATCCTCGAGGGTAAAGAAAGAATCTGCAATCTCCCTAATTTCCATCAACGAGCGCGGCTTCTTCTTGGCTACCTCCTCCACAAACTTCTTGCTGACGTAATGCTTCATGTTGATGGCACCGAACAGAACGTGCCTCAAAAAGTCCATCGAGGGCTTTTCTACCAACAAAATTTCCTTATTGAATCTCCCCATAAAGGACCTGAGAGTCTCGTTCGGCCCTTGGACCAGGCTATAAAGAGCGGTCGCGGCCGGGGCCGGTGCTTTCAGTGAATTGAAGTGGCTGACAAAGGCATCCGTCAGGTCGTAGTATCCTCTGATTGAGCGCGGGGGGAGCTTTTTGTACCACTCTTGGGCCATTCCTGTGAGGGAAGTGACAAACACCTTGGCCCAGTAGTTGTCAGGATGGTCATACAGGTGCATTAGGTGCACAAAATGGTCCAGATGCTCGGCTGGGTCCGTAGTTCCATCATATCTGTTGATTGACGAGGGAATTTTACCCTTCCCTGAGCGAGTCATTAGGACTTCCTCGACGAGGGGGGAATCGCCCGTCATGATCCTGTAATCTCGCTCGTCGGGATCTTCATAGCTAGCTTCTCTCCTTCGGTGGGAAATTGGGCTTCGTGGTCGACGAGCGTCTCTGGCCTTGGACCTCTCGCCCCCATCACGGGAAGCGTGAGACCGTGCTCGAGAGAGCTGCTCTACCACGTTCTGAAGCCCTCGAATTTGATCTTGTACTGCTACTAGCTGAGGGTCACCGACATTTCTGCGGTTTGCCCTCCCCGTGGCCCTTGATTGGACCTCTTCATTATCTCCGGCCACCTCATTTCGAGGGGCCCTTTCATCTCCTACAGCTGGTCGTTCTTGCTGGACCCTCGGTGGGGCTTCATTTCCTTGATTCGGTGGTGGGGGAGGTTGCTGTGCCCTTAGCGCATTTTGGGCCATCGTCAAAGGATGCGCAGGGAGCCCTCCAAGTGGCGGGGCCAGACGAGCGCCAGCCTGCGAGGGGAAATATGCGGCCATGAAATGCTCCCAGGCATTCTGAACGGCCTGGCTCTCACACTGCGCATACAGCGCCTGAAGTTGCTGGGTTGTAACTTGGGGCATCTCCACCCCTTGTATCTCTCTTGGTAATGACGTGGGGAGATTCAGATTCCCCACCTGATAAGGCTGGATTGCCGGCATCATCCCGGGCATCATCCCGGGCATCATCCCATGCTGCAGAAATGGGTACCCCGGAGGGGGCATGGCCATGGGATACACCCCTGAGTAAGGGTAGGAAGCGTGGGCAGTGGGAGCCGCTGGCGGAGCAACGGCACTGGGCCCTCCATCAGTGTTCCCACCTAGTGGGAGAGTTGCTCTTACCGGCTCTGTGTTCTCGCCCCCGTTTCCGGCCGCTGGGGGGTTTGCTCCTCCGGCGGGGATGTTACCTTCTGCGTTCTCCTCGTTAACGGGGGGAAGGGCGCCTTTCTCTCCGACTATTCCAGATCTCGTCGCAGTTACCATGGTTAATGACTTGGGTGTTACTCTTCAACTAGCTTTCGAAGGAAGAAACAGGTAATACCAAAGATGGTGGTGATGGCTTCCCACAGACGGCGCTAAAAATGATGGTGCAGAAAATTGTGGAGGACTTGAACACCAAACACTTTAGAATTTGTTGATAGGAAGGAAGACCATCACAGGCACAAGAGCCTCAGGAACTGGGTTTCCAATGAGCGTGGGTTCTTCCAGCTAGGATAACACCAAGAAATCGTGCAGTGGGAATGCAGAAAAGGGTGAGATACAGGAAGCTTTGGAGAAGATGCAGAGGAAAATGATGCCCAGTTCAGTACGTGGTATTTTGGCGAGGAAGATGACTTAGGAGATAATGCAGGTGTTCTCTCTTATTTATATGTTAGGGATGGGGGTAAATGGGTAAATTGACCATGTGGTCCCAAACCTGTGTTGCCCTAACACGCGTCAGCCTTTGGTGGGGTGAGAATGACATTCCAGAAAAGGAGACGGCGTGTCAGGTGCACGGTACACAGTACCTTTGTGTCAGAGGTTGTTGACGAGGGTCGTGTAGGATGAGGGACTAATACTGCTGTAGGCCAAAGTGTTCTTTTCAATCCGGAGAAAAGGTGGCTGTGGAACTTCACCCAGATCGGATCTTCAATTTCAAGGAGCTTGTTTCTTTTATTATTAAACGTGATGCTAATATAATAGCTCACAAATCTGTAGGAATTGCGGCTTCGGCCTGCGTTAATTTTCCTGTTATTCCTTGTATTTTTGTTATTGTTCTTCTTGATGTTCAATAATATTCCCCTTTGAGGATTTGAGTTTCAAAAAAAAAAAAAAACACCTTCAATTACGATAATACCTCTCTCTCTCTCTCATTCTCTCTCTAATCTATCGCAAGAAATCTGCTTATTTCCAAGATCTACTTTGGGATGACATCTCCTCATATTTTCTGAGTTACTTAATCAATTATTATGACATGCATATTAATCTCTATTTTCTAGATTCTTTTCTCCGTTAACCATTGTTTTGCAGGGTTATTTCTCTCTAATAATTGTCCTCGCAGATGCAGATGTTCCAATTTTTATAGTTCAGAATTCCCGCACAAATAGGGTGGTGCAAATTTTGAGACGCATCAATCTTAATTAAGATAAATTTTAAATTTATAAAGATTTAAAAGATTATTACTGGTTCTCTAGTTAATTTCAATAACATTTAAATTTATAATTTATTTGTCTATGAACGTGAATATTTTACTACTAAACTATTTACTTGTGTTACATAAACGACATGCCCTACTTGAACATTAGGGAGAAGAAATCTTATCTGGTAATCATTTTCCTCACAAACTGACTTCAAATTTGCAAACAAAGTAATGGAAAACAAAAATGGATTTCATTTTTCAATATCTTTTGGTAGCAAATAAAAATTATCTTCAATTAAAAATAATAAAAAAAAAACATAGATCCCAAGAAATAAAATCATAGTTATTGCATAAAGAAATCATTTGTCGCTCCAAATTATAAATGGAAACGGCTACTTAAGCCAAATTTACTAAAATAATTAAAAAAGAAAGAAAAGAAGAAAAGGAAATTATTAGTATTATTATTAGGGTTAATTACACCTAACCTCCAAATTAGATGAGGTAATTACAATTCACCACCATTTTTAGATTAAATTACAGACACCACCCTTCAAGAAATAAATAATTACACTAACCCCCATTTTCATTTGAAAATTGGTGACGTCAGCAAAAATTTGATTGAAAACCCCAAAATACCGTCCGTTGACTTTGGTCAATTTTTTTGTTTCAATATTACCCTTAGGTTTAACTTTAATTAACTATACTAATATGGGGGATAAGTGTAATATTTTTAATAAAGTTTTCTAACTGTTATTTTTTTGACAAAATATAGCCATTATAACAACGATATCAAAGTTTTACTAATTATGTAAACGTAAGAGGAATTTTTCTTTTTTTTTATTTACATGAAAATTTTAACATATATATTACCGTCAAAAGCTTGTAATTTTAAATTATAATTCATTGTTATTTAATAATTATTAACAATTAACTTATATCTACATAAAAATAATTTAACTTCTAATTTTGAATTAATAAATTTTATCATCAATCTAAGTAAATAAAAAACTACAATAATAAAATTGTCATAATTAATTATATTTTGAATTGATCGTTAATCATAATTAATTAATTATTACTTTTTACCTTAAAATATTAATAATAAAATAAATATTTATTTTATATTAATAAATTATAGATGAAAGAGGATTGTAGTCATTATAATAATTACATTTTGTCCAAAGTTCAAAAACTTTATTAAAAATATTACACTAAGAATCTAACTAATTTATATTTAAAAATATACATATTAGTTAATATATATATAGTTAAAATCATGATGAACTAACCGTCAAAATTGTTATTTCGTCCAAAAATTAATGAAAAAAATCTTTAAATTATAATAAATTAAAATGAGCCGGACTAATATTATAAATTTTAAAAGACACGAGATTAAAATTGGGGATATCCATATACCATGAGAACAAAAATGCATTTGTTTCAAAAGATCTAATTGCATTTCGAGATTTGAAAATTTTGGTCATTCTTCACCAAATCAACCCGAATGTTTAGACTTTAGAGATGAGATTCTATATTTCCCGACAAGACTCTTTCTTTTTATTTTTTCTTGTTTTTACATATAAAATATTTTATAAAAATTCATATATATATTTTTTTTAAATTTTTATGTCTGACTTTTTTTAATTAAATTCAAATATTAAAATATATATATTCATATATGAAATAATTAGATATTATAAAATATATTAGTTTATGTTTTTTATTTTATTTATTTTTTATATGAATGTAATAATATATATATAATGATTATATTATTACGGTTGGAAAATTTTTATTAAAAAATATTACACTTAACCCCATATTAGTATAGTTAATTACAGTTAATTGAAAGGATAATTTGTATAATGGATCTTAATTTTTTTTTGTTTTTATGGTACCATCTGTTTCATATTGACACCAAATCAAATGAATCCAAACCTGTGAAGCCTGTTTGAGATTTGTTGTACTGGTTTTGTGGTAATAAAACTGTTTCTCAAGATATTTTTCGTTCCGTATAAAAAATTAGCAACATTCAATTCATTTTGATGGGTCAGTCACCATATGGCTTCGAATGAATAATATTAGCTCTAATTCAAATCCTATCTAATCAACTGCAATTCTAAGAACAATTAATCTATCTATTTCTAGTGAAAAAAAGACATATTCTCATTGATTTTCTTCTCTCATCATTATCCTTGATGCGTTCAAAAAAATTACATCACCCTATTCCTACGGGAGTTTCGAACTACAAGAATTAGAATATCTGAGAAAATAATTATTTAAGAGAAATAAGTCCTGCAAAGATTAGAAGAGACTTGAACTCTAAAAATGTAGAATTAGATCTTTGTTCGAGAAACTAAGATAAGGCACAAAAATAACGTAAGAATGTGTAATAGACTAAAGAGAATAATAGCAGCAAGACAGAATAATTAAGTAGATAAACGAATAATAAGAGAAATTAGGCCCTTCGTTACCAAAGCAGATTTCTTGAGAAATTGAGATAATCAAATTCTGGTTTAGAGGGGTCACCCGGACCGGACAGGCGGTCGGTCACCGGTCGAACCGGTCCGACCGGCCGGTCCGGTCCAGATTTCAAAACATAGTTTGAGATAATCAAATTCTCAAAGTATTTTTCACAAAGTATTTTCCACAGAGAAAGAGAGAGAGTTGTGTCTATTCTTCGATTAACTGATAACGGTACAAATCTTGTTATTCCCGTTACATAAGACTAGCCTAAACCCTGTGCTTTGCACATAATAATTAATAGTATATAGATATTTATAATGATCCAAAGTATAAAAAAACATAAATACTACACAAATGCAATGTTAATAGATAAATGATTATATCCAGTGGCGGAGCCAGAAACTTTATTAGGGGGATCGACCAAAGCATAATACTAAAGAAAATATATCAAGTGAAATTCAACTTTTTATTTAAAGCACTTACAAATGTTACACAATATGCAGCATCCTCTTCTAATTTCATCTTGTTGATTTGGATCATATTCGGAAATTTTATTTCTTAATCCTGGATCACTTGGAAATTCGCTCAATTCGATCCGTATCCTCTTATTCTTTTGACTTTCTTGAGGAGGTGGAATTGATTCAATCGAATCCTTTAGCTTTCTAATAAGAAATTTCTCCATATTGATAATTGATAAAACAATCCCTAATTAAAAGATAAAAAAAGTAAGGGAAAATATCACTTTTGGTCCCACAGATTAACCCTTTTTTACTTTTGGTCCCATGCATTACAAGATTCTCACTTTTGGTCCCAAACAATACAAAAAGTCTCAGAGTTAGTCCCCCGTTAACCCTTCCGTCCCTTGACTAACGTTAGACCTTAAACTCCGTCTAATACACGTTAGGGCTGAAATAAAACACGAATTTGGGGCAAAAATTCACCATATTCTGCAATTGGGTTAAAAATTCCCTCTCTTTCAATTCAAGCAATTGCAACTGAAGTTATAGAGAAACAAGAGCATTGGAACGCGTAGGAGAAGGTCAGAGGCATGGCGCTACGAGATTCGAGCAAAAACAAGGATCCCCCTCCATATTACCGTAAGTATGCCGATGCTTTTGCCTGGTTTACTGTGGAGAATATTCTCTTGGTTGGTCCCAATTTGAGTACTTTGATGTTGTTGCTTTGTGCGTGGCGGTCCCCTCATGTCTGATTTTGTGATGTTGCTTTGTACTGGGTGGTCCTCCATGTCTGATTTTGTAATGTTGCTTTGTAGTGGGTGGTCCTCCATGTCTGCAATTTTCTAATCTTGGTTTGTTCTTAGTGGCCCACCTTGTCTGCGTTGTATACTGGTTGTGTGGGTGCATGGTCGGGGGGAATTTTTTATGTTTGCAAATTGAGTGGATATGTGGTCCAGCTTCTTAAATTTCCATTTTTTTATGTCTCAGATCCGGATGATCCAGCTGTGACTATGGTTATTCATCATGGGGGGAAATTTAGTGATCCAAAAAAAAAACCTAGGTATATTGGTGGAAAGATTGCTGTTTTTGACCACATTGAACTCAACCGGATGGGGTTTGAATACATGGATAAATTGTGTGAAGAAATTGGTTATACAGGGGGCTTCAAGAGATATTTTAGGTTAGAGACTCATGGGTTTGTCATTTTTTCTGAAGGGCACCATATTCTTCATGAATGTTTGATGCATGATGTAGATAGAGAGGTTCATATTTACTTGGAAGTGGCACAAAGTGAGTCATCTTCTTCTGACAGTGAAAACTTTGAAGATAGTGATTATGAAGAGTTAGATGATGATGAGACAGATGACACAAGAGATAAGTTGTTGTTTAATGATTGTGTTGACAAGGATGCAGAATGGGGGGGTCATAAAGCAACTGAAATAAATGAAAATGAGCTTAACCTGTCTGATCAGAGTGGTGATGAGAGCATGGGTCCCTTATCTGATTCTTCTAACTTTGACAGTAGCAAGGATTCTGATGATGAAAATGGTGGTAAGTCTAGTGTATTTAGTGTTGCAGACACATATGATCCCATATTTAAGTTAGAAATGGAGTTTGCAAACAAACATGAGGCTGCTAGAAATGATCAACATATGGAAGTTGGTGAAGACTTGGGTGGTGGAGCAGATTGGGGTGATGGAGCAGATTGGGAGCAGATTAGTCAGGTTGTCAGCAACATAGAAGCTACACAAGGCAACCAAGCAAGCCAGGAGCAATTAAACCCTAGTTGCACTACTCAGATTCAAGATAACACTCCTCATGAACCATCACATATAGCTGTAAGTAATAGTATACCATTAATTGTAAATATCTAAACTTTATAACTGTTTCTCAACTGACATTAATTGTTGCTCCTTAGAAGGGAAGAAAAAGAAGGCAACAACAACTTAAAACAGGAGCCACACAAGTACAAGTCAACCTCCAACCTCAGACAACCAAGTTGACTGTAAGTAACTGCATTGGATTATGGACAATGATTGGTAATATTATCAATTGTTTCTCATTTGTTGTTTTTAATTATTAAGGCAAGAAAAAGAACCCTACGAAGTGTAAAGAATAACAATGGAAAACAAAGTCTGGGGGAAAGCTCAACAACTGACAAAGGCAAAGGAAAAATTGCAGCCACACAGTTTCAACCCCCAAGGCCAATCACTGCAGGAAGTGTGAAGTTCAGGAATCCTGTTCCATTTTCTCCAGATCATCCAAGAGTTCCAGTCTCACTCACAATTCAACCAAACATTCCTTTGAAGCACAAGGCAAAAACAATTGACAAAGATGGGAAAAAGTATGTGACATGGAACAGCCTAGAGAGTGCACTGAATCAGAGAAAATTGGAAATGGAGAAGAGAAAGGCAGCAAAATCATCAAATCTATAGTTTTTAGTCTATGTTTAGTAATTTGGTGTTTAGTCTATCTATGGTATCTATGTTGGATTGAACTTTTGTTGTTGCATCTTTTGTTTTTTTGGTATTGGTTTTTTTGAGCAATGTACAAACAATGTAGTATCATTTTGGATGGAATGAATGAAGCAACAACCATTTTGCTTGGAGATTGTGTGTTTAAGAACTACTATTAAAAAAAAAAAATTTCACACAGATGCATAACAATAGCATTTGCAAACATTATGAAATTACATATAGCCCCAATGGAGCTTACAAAACATTACATTGCACAGCCCTAAAGCAGGCTTATTACATACCATGGGCCACATTTACACCTTACAGAAAGCCCCTGACAGAGCCGGAAATTTTCAGAAGGAACATTATGATAACAAGAGACACCAAAAACAACATGACATAGCAGCAAATCTTCAGTCTCCAGCGCAGCATTTCGAGCTCTTCACGAACCTGTCTTAGCTCCGAACGGTAGGAAGCTAGCAGTGTTGTAGCTCTCCTATTCATGGGAGGATCCTTCCACACAAAAAACCCACAACCCCCAACAATGGTAAAGCAATTATAGAACCTTCTCCCATAGTTTGTTTCAGTCCAAGAAGTGCGGAATGCAGCCCTTCGCCCACAAAAGCAGTAGACATCTTCATTAATCCCCGTCGCCGAGCTCTGTGAGGTTGACATCTTCACTCCTTTTTCGCCGCACCTGATGGAGAATGAGAGAATTGCGTGAGAGGCTGAGATTAGGGTTCAAGAATGGTGAATTTTTGCCCCAAATTCGTGTTTTATTTCAGCCCTAACGTGTATTATACGGAGGTTAAGGTCAATCGTTAGTCAACAGACGGATTGGTTAACGGGGGACTAACTTTGAGACTTTTTGTAATGTTTGGGACCAAAAGTGAGAATCTTGTAATGCATGGGACCAAAAGTAAAAAAGGGTTAATCTGTGGGACCAAAAGTGATATTTTCCCAAAAAGTAATTTTAATTGTTAAAGGAAAAAAGAACCAAAATATATGTAAACAATATAACAATTATTAAATATACCTTGATATTCCAATATTTCCAACACCAATTGTCGAAATAAATGGACAATCAATAATGAGGGATTGGGTTTTAATATAAAATTTTTTTTTATCCCAATTATTATTAATTTACCATATTGACCCTCATTAGTATTAATTTTAATTTTTATGAGGGGGGTCAATAATGAAAAACTCAAAAAAATTACATACACAATAACACTATATATATATATTATACATACATAATTATTATAAAAAAAAAAAAAAGAATTTGAGGGGGGTCAAATGTACCCCCTCAATTATGAGTGGCTCCGCCACTGATTATATCTAAAAATCAAGAAATTTTAGTAACAGATATACAATGCAAATCATATTAATGTTTGATAATACATTGTAGCTCATAATAATATTAATTGAAAATTCAACTTTAATTTTTAAAATATATTGAAAATGTATTATTATGCATAAAAATAGTCAATGATATACATACACAAACTATATATAAAATAATGTAGAAAAACTGACTGAGGTACATAAAGTATTTAGATTATGATATAAATAAATATAAAAATATCACAATATATTTACGTATCATTTGCCTTAGAATTTTTTTTTTTAATCTGAATAATATTTTTAATGTTATTCCACAGAAATAAAAGGATAAAATGATATTGTTGCATCACTTTCTCCTTTTATATTTTTTTAAATTTGCTTTCGTTGCTTCCAAATTTCATAAATTATGATCTTATTGGACCAAAACTATAGAACAACTTGGTGTGACTTACCTTTGATATGATATTAAAAAAAAATTATTAACTTATTTGCTAAGAGGGGAAAAAAAAAAAAAAACCACCTTTTAATATTCAGTAGCGTATATCCCGTGCTATGCACGATTTTAGTAAAAAACTAAAATATTAAGGTAAAAATTAGAATTTAATTACAATTAAAATGGATATTGGGAGAACATTGGATTAGTTATTGTATTAAATACAGAAAAATTAAGAACAAACTGTGGATCAACCTATATAAATATTAAGAATCAATTATAATCTATGTTTTAAAACCCGGACCGGACCGGCCGCTCATCCGGTCCGGGCAGCCCCTCAAAACCAGTCCTTAAATGGACCAGTGCTGACCGGGTCGAAAACCGGCCCGGACCGTTTCACGGGCCGGTTGGCCCAGTTTTTTTTTTTTTTTTTTTTTAAATTGTAAAAATCCTTTTCAAATGGGGGTTTGTGGGAGTGAACGTACCACCTCCATCTGATGGGAAGATTTGGAAACCACTTGGCCAATTGAATTGTTGATATCAATTTGAAAAAACAAATTAATAATACGCATGAAACACACAAGTCCTAAAAATATATTAATTATGATTACAAATATTATAATTTATTATAAAAATTCAATTTAAACATGGGTAAGATAATATGAAATATTTTATTTATTATAATATATATTTATAAAAACATAAATGTATGTGATGTGTTTTTTTTTTTTCAAAATAAAAATATATTATTTGTTAAATCAATTTTTTTCTATATTATTAATTTGGTTGATATTGATTATTTTACTATTTAGTCATATTTATCTATATATTTGTAGATTTATAATTAGAAAGTTTATTATTAGAGATGTTATTTGAAAATTAATGAGTAGTTTAATATTATCTAACTTACTTTATTATTTTTAGTTAATAATTATATAATTAATATATCTTATTATATATTTATATAATTAAATATAAATATTATTTAATTATGACGTCACACCGGTTCGACCGGTCAAACCAGTAAAATCAGTAACCTGTAAGGGCTCCGGTTCGACGTTCGGTCCGGATTTTAAAACATAGATTATAATCGATAACTAAAATGAAAAGTTAACGAAAATGATAAATATTGAAAATAATTGATTACATATTAAAATGTATCAAATAATCGAGATGATAAATCAATTGAAAGAAAAACGCAACGAAAGACATTAAAAAAAAAAAAAGAACATTTACGTGTGATTTGAAAAAAACATCGATAAAAAGTATAAATTGATAACAACTGAAACTCACCAAACATATACATATAATTATATGGGATGAGTACTCGCGTCACCTGGAATAAATAATGAGACTTTACTATTATTAATGTAAGAGAAATAAAAAAAAGCCAATTAATTAAAGAAATATAAAATATTTTCAAAAAGTGAATAGAATGATGGAGGAAAAAAACTTTAAAATAAAACATTTTACATAAAAATTGGATGGATCATAGTTGATGAAAAAAAAATAAAAATTACCTAATAGTTTATAGTCATTAGAGATGATGTATAACCATGTCACACGTGTATACAACCAAAGTCTAGAAAAACCTGCACAATAATAAACAAAAATAATTAGGACATATATATTGTTCAATTTTTTAAAAAGTGGGATATATATGAGAAAAACACAAAACGAAAAATATGAAAAACACAAGAATTAATGAGAGCATAAATCTAAAAACACAAGTTAAATAAAAAGTCAAAATCAGTTACGTAATAATGAAACTCAACCATACATATTTGCTAGATAGAAAATGAGATAAAGCATCTCAAAGTTGAGAATGGCCTTTGGTGACCTTGATAGTAATCACATTTGGTTTTGGAAGCCTCTTATTTGGAATTGTGACGGGAGTATTGGTCTTATTGCACAGAGGGGAGCCATGAAGCAAAGTGCAGAGATCTTTCTACACTCAAAAGAACATCATGCTGTTCATTAGGTCAAGCCTCATCATGAGATAAAGTATCTCACGAATAAATGTAGGGTTTTAATATTAATCCTTAGATAATTACGGTTAATTTTTATAAATAAGGAAATCAATCGATGGAAATATTCAATTTAATTAAATTCGATTGATTTCTTTAAAAATCTATATATATTAAGTGAGGATATTTCTTTAAAAACTTATAACTGGTAGATAGAAATATAGAATACATAATTTTGGGTATATTTTAAGCAACTCAATCCCCTTAATTGAAGGTTTATTTCCAATTAATTGCAAATTTTCAATCAATTCATTAATTAAGAAATTTCAAAATCCGTGTAAATCAATTAATCATTTGATATAAATATATACCTATGATACACGGACACGGCGACATGGACACGACACGACACGGATACGGCGACACGGATTTTTTCTTGAATTTCCCACGTAAGGAGTGTCGGACACGGTGTCGGACACGAGTATCCGACACGACACGGCATGACACGACACGGCATAATGATATTTTTAGAAGTGTCCGTGCATCATAGGTGTATACTATATTCATTAGATTAACAAATTAATTAATATGTTTTGTTAAATAATCAAAGTCCTAAAAGATTATAAATTATGTATTTAATTGGACATTACATAAATTTGTGATATGAATAAGTAAATTAACGTAATTTGATGACTAATTAAAGTTTTCAAAATATCAAATGTTTTGGAAAGTTATTTTTGACCAATCAAATATTTTTTAAAGAAATAAAAATTTTCAAAAAATAGGAAAAAAAAAGTATTGAGCCAAAATTGAATATACTTGGTCAAACACACCTCGTCCTATATATTATAGTATAGATATAGAATAGATAGATTTGAATTTGAATTTAAAAAGTTAATGGTATTTTATGGAAATTACATCCTACATAATGGTGTTCTAATATAATTAAGGATTTTTTTACAAATTTATCCATGATTGGCATAATTTGCCATTAAAACTCCATTAGACATAATCTTAAATATATATTAGGAAAATGAAAAATGCAACATTTAATATACAACTCAATTGATATCATTTATTAATTAAAATACATTAATGATTTTTTTAAAATAATAGATATAGATAGATAACATCCGCCTAGCTAGAGATATTTATTGGATTTTTTTAATAACATATTTATAAATGATATAAATCAGTGAGCTTTTTTTAATTAGAATTAAAATATTTCAAAAAATGAAAATAAATATTACATTTCATGAGTTTTATTTAAATTTTGAGCATTACTTTTGAATTTAAATTAAAATAATTTTTTCTAAATTTATGCATTCAAAATAAATTGATACTTTAATTAAGGACAACTCCCAACAATCAAGGCACATGTAAAATTGCTAAATAAATAAAATAATTTAATAAGCATCAAACCATCACAAATTTTAATTTGTATTAAAAATCTCAAAAAAATCACAAAATTCCATTAAGTCAAAATCAATTTAATTAGGGTTAAACACACCCTTCCTATATATTATAGTATAGATAAAATATATATTTTTTATCCCTGTTATGTCAGATAAGATATATATTTTTTACTAACAAAAACATGGGAGACTTCTTTAGATCCGTAGAAACTATCTTGACCGAGATTGTTGGGAGTTGGTAAAAGTATTATCCTCGGGCTTTCTGGTAGGAAACCACTTGAGCTGCGTTCCTCAGGAAGCCACTGAAACGGCGTTCTACAAGAATTTCACAAGCCTCTTCAGGGTGTTGGCTCGACTGGTCTCTTCCGTGGGCTTTGGGGAAAGGTGGCGCCGGTCCAATCTTCCCTCCACTCGTGATCTCTTCGTTCGTCTAGCGGGTTTATTCGTAAGTGGCCGTGATCCAAGCATGCTGCAAATAGCATGTATCAATGCTATTCAATCAAAAAATGATTTGCTCTCTGAATCTTAACCACAAATCTACGGAATATTCCAAAAAGATGCCGCCGTAAACGTCATAAAGGGGCAAAGTGTAACAATTAAGAAAGGTTAGGGGGGAAATCGCCCAAAATCAAATGACAGGGGGCAATCCTCCCCAAGGGCCAAAGGACGAGGGGTATTTGTGATTTACCCTAAATTCATAAAATGCTATAAATTTATAGACCAATCACATCTCATGATGAAGATTGATAGTCTATAAGTCTATAACATTCTTAAGATTATCAACATATTTTAGATTTGTAAATGATTCATATATATTGATAAAAGTTGATTTTTTGTAACATTTTTAAGATTATAAGAATATTTTAGATTTGTAAATCACAATAGAGGTGGATTGTCTATGACATTTACAAAATTACTGACATATTTAACATATAAGATCATTCATATTCAATGATAAAGATTGATTACTTGTTTTGGTATTTTTTATACTATTTTATTAAATTAATTATTTTATAAATAAAAAATCCTACAACAAATAATTAAAGTTAAAATTCTAATATATATATATATATATATATATATATATATATATATGCATATATATTCAAACTCACACCTAAAATTCCAACATATGATCGTTTGTATCCAATAATATGCTTCTCATTATTTACTTTGTAAAATATGTCCATCTTTTATTATTAATTTTTAAATTAACACATTTCAAATGAATAAAAATAATAAATAATTCTTTAAATAATGATATTTTGGTGATTATTATACATATTTTATGTTTACATTATTTTTAAGATATTATTAAAAAAAATATATATATATTTTTATTATTAATTCGTCGAATTTTTTTATTGGATTTGAAGTTTGAACAGACAAATCCTACTCTGATTGTATTTTTCCTAATCCATCTATCCCAAATAATACCGAACTAGTAAATTACATCTAGAGTGTTCATAATTCGGTAAAACCCCACCAAATAGATTGAGAACAAAATTTTTGTACTGATCCAATCGAAATTTCAATTCGGCAATCGATACATTTTCTTAGAAAGTTTAGTATTCGGTATGGTTTTGATATTTAGCCAAGGTCTACTGTACCATAACGGATACCAAATTCCATATACATATATATTTAATATATTAATGTCAACCAAAAAAAATATATTTAATATATTAATATTATATATAATACGTAGTATAATTTTTTTTTATTAAATGAAAACTTTAGAACGTTTGATTAAAAAACTTGTTTCTTTGCACTTGACCAACTAATTTTCTGATTTTCAAGTTTGTAAAGAGTGACCGAGTTAAAATCTTAAAAGGCTCGGTAACTCAAAAGCTCCTTTCACTATTTGGGGGAATTCTTGAAGAACCCTAGCGCCCTAGACGCCTCACTCATGAGTCATGACTCAACGATGTCTTCGCCCGTTGCCATCGTGCAATCACCCTCTCTGTTTTTTTTTTTTTTTTGAACAAATGCAATCACCCTCTCACTCATTTCCTTTTTAATTTTTTTAAAGAAACTCGGTTAATTCAAAATTTGACCGAATCAAATCGAAAAAATAAATTGGTTTTTATCGTATTGAACCGCAAACTTTGATTCGGTATTGGGTACGCTATTTTGCCGATTTTACCAAATGCACAAGTACAACCCTAATTGTGGCACTGGATTAGACTTTAGAGACGATTTCAATTTTTAGAGAGGAGTTTTGGGCCCTGGGCCTCTAAATAAACAGGCCTTCAAATAAAAAAAATATTTTTTCAAGTTTGGACTTTGGAGTAAAAGCCCCTCTGTTGTATTCGCTTAAAAGCTAAAATAAAACCTTGTTTCACCATTTTCTTCTTCCTCCGCAGGTCCCGCCGCCGCAGTGGTGATTCTGGTTGTCTCGCCGCGAGACAGACATGAGGTTGGAAAAGTGTTGGTTCTGTTCTTCTACCATATATCCGGGACATGGAATCCAGTTTGTTCGTAACGATGCAAAGGTGAGAGCATTTGTTCGATTTCTGTAATTTTTCAATTTGCCACTGTGTTGTAGCAGATAGGGTTTTCAATTTGTTCGTAACGATGCAAGGTGAGAGCTTTTACTGTTATGCGATTTATTTGTGTAATTTTTCAATGTTATGTCTTTGTGTTGTACTAAATAGGTTAATCTTTTACTTGTTGGATGAAGGATTTTTTGTTTGTTATTATGTAAACAAGGGCGTTTTAGAAGAGTCACTATGTAGATGAAATTCTGATATTTGGATTATGGGTGGCATAACACAACAAAATTGACTATGCAAACTTATGCTGTGGGGTATTTCCTTCTGCATCATTAGGTCATGCTTGTAGTGGTGGTTTTGTTGTTTAGGAAATTAAATCGATAATTATAAATCAGTATGCCTTGTGTATGGATTATTTCATGTTAAATGCTTAATCTCCTGCTTTAAGCTCGATTGTGAGTCATTCTGGTGCATTTAAGTTTTTCCAAATATAATATTGCTCGGATTCCTTTCCCTCGTGTCTTTCCTCCAAACCCAAATGCACCTTCACATTTTAATTAGGAGACAAAAAATGTTAAGTTGGGTTGGACTTGATTGAATAGACTATCTTTGTTTTTTTTGTTTTTTTTTTTAGCTTGAGTACTGCTTTCTGATGAAGTTTCTCCACGGGAACTCAATACATTCGGTCTTTCTTTTTCTCTATTCCAAGATTGATGTCCTTTGGGAAGGTTGCTATCTGCATCTTTGGTTATTAATATTGAAATTTTATCCGAGCTATCGATGATGTTGTTAAAATTGTTGGGTTGGTTGGATTTGGGTTTCATAGTGAAGGAATAATAATCGGAGGTTTGGTGGTATTGTTTGGGGTAAATTTTGAGCAGGTTTAAACAAAAATTTGATGGTGTCATATGTTTTTGCGCCAAAATACAGACCTTTTTACCAATCATATTTTAGGGGTGAATTTTGAGCAGGTTCACCATGTTGCTCTGATTCTTGAGTAGTTGAGTTAAGGAAACTCCTTACATTTGATTTTGCAGATCTTTAGATTCTGTCGGTCTAAATGCCACAAGAACTTCAAGATGAAAAGAAACCCTCGCAAGGTTAAGTGGACTAAGGCTTACAGACGGTTGCATGGAAAGGACATGACTCAGGTAACACTTGTGGCTGTCCTATATCAAATTTCTTTTTGTCTTTGCAACTCAATTATCTCAATCTAACATTTCTCGGGGTTTTCTGTTTGATTCAATAAAAATTGAAGGATTCAACATTCGAGTTTGAGAGGAAGAGGAATAGGCCTGAAAGATACGACAGGAATCTAACAGAGAACACTCTCAAGGCCATCAAGAAAATCGATAAAGTCCGAGTCGATAGGGAGGCCAGACACATCGCAAAGAGGTTTGTTTCCTTCACGATTTGTTTTTATCATGTGTATCATGTGAAATTATGTTTGATTTCAAATGTGTTGGTGTTGTGAAACCGAGCAGGATGAAGGGCAAGAAGGGTCAATTGCTGAGAGAGGCCACAAAGGAATTGGAACAAGGCATTCATTTGGTCAAGGCTCCTGCTGCTCTTCAGCAAGAGCCGTCACTCACGTTGCCCAAGCTCAAGGTCAAGGTTTCAACACAACAAACGGAGGACAATCGCATGGAGGAGTGAGTCGACACATTGGGTTATTTATGTTGTTTACGTGGAGGAGTTTAAACATGTTCGTGGCGTACTATTCGTGAAGCTTTGGTTCTCATGTAGTAGAAAAGTATAAACCTTAAATATTGACAAAATTGTGTCTGGTGATGTAGTTGTGTTTCGTCATTGTGGTATAGTGTTGGTTTCTGTATCGCCAAAATTTTGTGCTGATTTGGTGTTGGTATATTTTGTCCAACGATTGATGATCATGTAGACTCAGTCAAGTGCTAATGCGTTTTTGTTTACCCTTTTCTTGATTTTACGCGACTGGAGGAGATTGTTGTAATCCAATTTTGAATTCTTAATACCAAAATACCAAATGCGTAAGATTTAAAATACTGGAACTTCGTATGACATCAAGTGTTCTTTACTTTGAAGAAAAATAAATAAATAAAAATATGTAGTTTGTTCTTAATTTTGTTCGATGCAGAAACAAAAAGATGCATTGCGCAGTTTGTGCTTAATTTTCTTACTTCAGACTCAATTACACAAATTTCTTTCGAGGATTGACAAATCAAGAGTTTACACATTACACCCGTATTTGAAATTAAATTTGTGACTATAATTTATGCACTAGTCAAACATCAACCTACATTTAGGGGGAGATTTTTTGAAATTTCTCAAACCTATATAGGGGTTGTTTTTGTAATTTTATAAATTTCAGCATGTGTTAAAGTCTAACTGATCCAAAAGGTTTTTTTTAACTTATCCCAAAAGTGTTTTTTTTAAAGAATCAATGTTGTTCTTTTTCTTTTTTCTTTTTTCTTCAAATGATTCGAACCATAGATATTATCCTGAAAAATAAACCTAAAAATTAACTGGTGAGATTATCGAAGCCAATATTAGATTTTTCATTATATTTGTTGTTCATCTCCTATTTTATCCACTTATATACGTTAAGTATATTAATAGACGGTTGAAAATTTAAAAAAAATCTTTAAATTTTTTTATATCATAATTATTCATCTCTCTTATTCTCTACCATGTATTAATGTATATAACAAATGCGAATGAATAAAATAGGAGATCAAACAAGCGAAAATCAAATCTGCTCTAAGCCTTTTAAATTAGTATGTCATTTAGCATTCAATCAATGTAAAAGGATATGTATGTGAGAGTATGTTAGGTGCTATTATCCCTCAATAAATTATTGAGTTTGACAAAATCTTAAGATAATGATATATTTCTTAAGGATAAGACTATCAACATCATGAATGTTGATATATAAGTTACATTTAAAACTTAAAAAGTAACCAACTTTATTAATCGATAATATTGTAGCAGGCCAACAAATGAACAAACGGTATCTTCCACCGCCGATCAAGCATTTATGCTGCCGGCGGCCACTCAACCTTTTCCTGATTAGAAACAAAGTATAAAAAAAAAAGGGAGAAAAATGGTGAGATAAATTGAAAACAATAAAGAATTGAAAAGATTAATGTGGAAAATTCAAACAACATGTTTTGGGGCCCATTTCCTTAAATATCTCCACACCAAACTCCAGTCATGGGCGAACAGTTGACAGCCTAAGCATCCAAGAAATCAAGAAATAGTCAAACTATGCCGCCTTATCATCTATAGATAGTACATTCTCACGTAAGCGGTAAGCGATAAGACTTAACAATTAACAATCCCAAAATCCCACTGTGTGTTTGTGTGTGGAGAAAAGGGTAGGGAAAGATGGAGCTGAAATTGTATGTTGATCGAATGTCCCAGCCCTCAAGGGCACTTTTCATCTTCTGCAAGTAAGATTTTGGCTTTCTTTTTCTTGGAAGAGTTATGATCAATCCATCTTCTCACTTGATTTGTCATTTTTGTTAGAATTTATGATGTTTTTGTGGTCTGTCTGATGTTCTTGTCTTGTTGAAGGGCAAATGGGATAGAGTTTGAGGAGGTGAAGATTGAGCTCTCCAAGAAGCAGCACCGTTCCCCTGAATTTGCAGGTGCTAAAGATTAGATAGCATCCTCTTCTTGTATTATCGTGGAATTTTTAGAGAAAAAAGTTGTGATTTTTGAGTGGTTGATGTGTTTTTTCTCATAAGTTTCTTGATTTCAGAAATCAACCCCATGAAGCAAGTTCCAGCACTTGTGCATGGTGATTTCAAGCTTTTTGAGAGGTGAGATTCTGGTTCTGCTCAATTAAGTTGCTCATATGATGAAGGGCATGCTGCATTTGGTGTTCTTGAAATGTTATCAGAGTCGCATTTGATATGATTATTGACATTGAGAATTACTATCTAATCTTGCAAGAATCTCAGCGAGTTGATGATTTGTTCCTTGTTTCCTGCGTATGCTTAATGTAGCTCAACCAAGATAGCTTCGATGAACTTAGATCACTGTTAAAATAGCTTGGGTGAACTTAGATGACTATTTAACTCAAAATTTCCAAACATTTGAGATATCTGGCAGAAATCGATATGTTCCACTATATTAGAAGTTAATCTAAATCACAATAACAATGTGGATGAGGATGAAGCAACCTTTTTATGTGTACATGTACTATATCTGGTCTTGGTGCATCCATATCTATTAACAAATTTTGTGTCTTGTGCAGTCATGCAATTCTTATTTATCTGGCTTCTGCATTTCCTGGAGTTGCTGATCACTGGTAAGTTCAGATCCTTTTCTTTGGCAATACATATATATGTATATTCTCCATAACTAAGAGCTTCATATTCTGCAACTATTCTTTATGTTAACAGGTATCCAGCTGATGTGCGTGAAAGAGCCAAGGTCCACTCTGTGTTGGATTGGCATCACTCAAATCTGCGCCGTGGTTCAGGTGATATATGAGGATATTTACTTTTCATTTACCGTATTTGGTGATTTTACACAAAGTTCCATTGCTCTTTACGGGCTGGTAAAACTTCAGAGTTTCGTTCTTCCATTGGAAACACGGATTTTCTACAAGAAATTAAAGGGATAACTACACTAGCATACTCTGAGGTTTGAGAAATTACAAAAATTTCCCAAGGCATGCCCTTGGCCTAACTCGTGCTGTTGTAATCACAAAATTTGTCAGTCGGGATGTAATATAAATTCTTTGACCGGCGAAAATAATGTACTTTCTCAAACCTCAGGGGAAGCTAGTGTAATTAGGCCAAGCCTCAAGTATGTCTGTTTAATCATCCCAAAATTAAATTTAGCAAGATGGTGGAACAATATTCTTGTGAAAGAATTTTAGTCTTATCACCTCAACAATTATTTTTAGCAATTTAATTGTAGAATTTCTCAACTTGCATCAATCAAGGTGATGATAATGTGCTGGTTGTACTTGATTCTCTGTCTAATTCGTATCCCTCTTCTTGAAATTTTTTCATTTCAGTTGGATATATTTTCAATAGTGCTATTGCACTAGCACTCGGTTTTCCCTTGGACCTAAAAGCAGCAGCTGAAGGTGAAAAACTACTCACTAGATCTCTTGCAACGATTGAATCCTTGTGGCTCGTAGGAGATGCGCCATTTTTACTTGGAAATTCGAAGCCATCCATTGCAGATCTTGGTTTGGTTTGTGAGATCATGCAAATTGAGGTAAAAGAATGCAATCCTTGTTTAAGAACTCATTATCTTTGGATATTCTAAATAGTGCTTTTATTTCTTCTCATGTTCTTTTGAACCAGATTCATGTTTCTTGACCTAAACACTGAGATTGCAAAATGTTTTTTTTTTTTTTTCCCTTTCTTTTCTTCCATTTTAGGTTGCGGATGAGAATGAGCGTGAGCGTATCCTAGGTCCCCACAAAAGAATCTTGAAGTGGGTTGAAGACACTAAAAATGCAACTGCACCTTATTTTGATGAAATCCATGCAATTATGCCGCCTGTCAAAGAGAAGCTAAAGGAACTCAAGGCTCACGCAATGAAGCAGTCGTAATGCCAAAACTCCAATTACCTTCCTAAGACGCGAGACAAGTATGGGAAAACTAAGTATGCTAATGAATGCAATAAATGCATGCTAGACTTTCTCCATCATAGGCTTGTGCGGTGTGGATCTGTAATGTTATGTGCGAGTTGTTATGCTGTTTATCGGTTACAATGTACTTCCATATAATCTTCAAACTCTGTATGATGTGTGAATTATTATAGTAATGTATCATATGCTTCATGCTTGTACTCCAGTACCTGACTAAGTTTCTGTCATCTTTTCTTCTCTCTCTTAACCCCTACAGGCATTTTGATCCCCATTTTTCTTTAACAAATTCTATTTATTTTACATGAGTAACGAAATTTCGGGGGAATTTGGTAATTTTAAAAACAAGAGGGATAACTTTGTATTCAAGAATACTGTTTGATCACACAAGATTCAAGAGAGAATTTGATGTGATTACTTTATTGAATCTGGCACAGTGGTAAAATAATGTCTAAATTCTATTTCTGTATTTACTCGACAATTTTTCGGTATTGCACCAGATTATCCAGCACTTTAGGTCTCCTGTACCTCTTGAGTAAAAGAGAGCTGCAGACAACACTGACTGAAGATGCCACCATGGCTCCTCCAGCAACCCATGGCGGCAACCGGGGAAAAGGGCTCCTGCAGCAAGAGGAATACTCAGTGCATGATATCCCAATGCCCAGAAATAATTTAGTCTGATTCTGAAAAATGTTTTTCTTGAAAGGTCTATTGCAGTTATAACATCCTCCAGATTGCTCCTCATAAGAACAATGTCGGCTGCCTCGATTGCAATATCAGTACCGCACCAATTGCCATTCCGACTTCTGCAGCTACAAGGGCAGGAGAGTCATTTATCCCATCTCCCACCATAGTCACCACGTTGCCGGCTGCCTGTCCAGGTAAAGTTGATAAGAATGATGAAATAGTGATATTTGAATGGTTTTCGAGATGCTGCACCTGGTGCAGTGCGAAGTCAGTTTGACAAACTAGGGAATTTTTTTGTAATTTCTCAAACCTGAATGGAGGCCAGTGTATTTATCACTAATGTTTTAACTTTTATGGTCTTACATTCATAGATTTTGGAATGGAAATGAATTCTTTAGCTTCAGGCTTTAAAGCTCCCCATCAATAGAAACAAGAACTCCTGTTTTTTAATTTAGTAAATCATTTAACATTCAATCAATGTAAGAGTAGGTATGTGAGACTATGTTGGTGGTATTATCCCTCAATAATTTTAGTGAATTTGGTGATATCTCAAGATAGTGATATATTTCTGAAGGATCATACTGTTAACATCATGAATGTTGATATATTATTTACTTAAAGCAGCACCGTTCCGCTCAACCTCAAGCCTTTATGCATTGCTGGCTGAGGCCACTCAACTTTTGCCTGACAAGAAATAAAGCAAAAGGAGGAGGAGAAAATGGTGACATAAATTGAAAACGATTAATGTGAAAATTCAGACAACATATTTTCGGGCCCACTCCTTAAATATCGCCAAACCAAAAGTCAATCATGGCCGAATAGTAGTGGGCAGCTTAAGTATCCAAGAAATCAAGAAATAGTGAAACTATGCTTTCTAGGCCTCGTATTGGGCGGGGAATCCCCAATTAGGGGTGTAAACGGATAATAAACGGAGTGAATGTATAGTATCTGAATCCGATTCCGAATCCGAATCCGTTTAGTATATCCGCTATCCGAATTCATATCCGTTATCCGACGGATAATGAAAATACTATCTGTATCCAAATTCGACGGATATTATCCGAATATCGGATTATCTGTATCCGTGAGGATATCCGATTAGTGAGTTATCCGATATTCGAATTCGAATCCGTTTATCTGTTTTACATATATTTTTTAATAAAAAATAATAGATTGAAATTTCTTAACACAATTAAATATTAATATAACTAACTATAAGTCTATTAAATCTATATACACATTAACTCATAAGTATAATATATAATTTATAATATATGTTTACAATAATTAATGGAGTTTATTATTACAAATAATATGATATACGTTTACTGTTATTTTTTTTTTATAATTCTCAAATAATTATATAATGTGTAAATTAATATATGTTTCATCAAGGTATAAAAAATATATAGATATATATGTTATCGGATACGGATTACGGATAACGGATATATCTAACGGATGTACAAACGGATCGGATGTGTCATTACCATATCCTTATCCGTTTATAATTCGGATGTCTATAATCGAATACGGATAATATCCTCTTTGAACGGATACGGATAATATCCTCTTTAAACGGATTCGGATGCGAACGGATATCGGATTTTCGAATATCCATTTACAACCCTATCCCCAACCCAAATCCCCAAAGTTAATTATTCAATTTAAGTTCAAATCCATATTTTATATCAAATTCAAACTTAAATCTAAGTTCATATTTTAATTAAATATGGGTTTGAATTGAATTTTTATTCATGGGTTTCAAAACCTAAAAATACCCAAATGGACAAACCCTCTCTATTTTCTCAATTTTTTCATTAATATTAATTCTTTGTGTGCATTATATATATAACATGGTAAGTTAAAAGATTTGTCAAAGTAATTAGGAAACTAAATATGAAGATATGTTCACATTTTGAGTGAAAAATATACATAATAATATATCCATATTTATATTAGGTATCAAAAAATAAAAGTAAATATTATTTTCAAAATAATATAATTTAATTATTTATATAAAATATTTTTCAGTAAAATAATTAATCCTAATGTAATATTTTTTTAATTAACTAATACTAATATAATTTTAATTATCTAAATCTAACTAACCATATAATCTTCCTTTAGTTTATATGATAAAATATAAACTAAATATTTCAAAGCACAAATAGCGTTTTTGGTTTCTTAATTCTAAAATTTTAATTAATTATATTCAAATTTTATAATATAAGTTGTCTATTTTTTAATTTTAAGGCCTATAATTTAAATTGTTATAATAAGATATATATAATGAATTGAAAAACAACAAATTGATTCACTTTATAAAATTTTGTAATTATGTAAAATAAAATATTATTTAAATAAGTTACATAAAATAACTTTCAATAAATCAATCATAATGTAAGTCTAATTATATAATTCAATAGTTCTAATTATCTAAATCCATAAAGTTTCTTAAATTATAATTATAATATAATTCTATAAACCTATCTAATTAAAAAAATAATATAATTTAATTATTTACATAAAATATTTTACAATAAATTAATTAATCCTAATGTAATATTTTTTAATTAACTAATACTAATATAATTTTAATTATCTAACTAATTATCTAAATCCATAAACTTTCTTAAATTACAATCATATTATAATTCTATAAACTTATCTAATTAATAAAATAAAATAATTTAATTATTTACATAAAATATTTTACAATAAATTAATTAATCCTAATGTAATATTTTTTAATTAACTAATACTAATATAATTTTAATTATCTAAATCCAACTAACCATATAATCTTCCTTTAGTTTATATGATAAAATATAAACTAAATACTTCAAAGCACGAATACCGATTTTGGTTTCTTAATTCTACAATTTAGAATTGTAGGTTCTCAGACCAAAGTTACTTTAAATTAAGAATACTAAGAAAACTCAATGTGTGTGCATATAAAAATAAGATATAAATTAATTTTATACATAATTTTTACAATATTCGATTAAACATTTATATAAATATACTCTTTTGATTATTTCTACTATATATATAAAATCAATTATAAAAAAAAATAAACATAAATTTGAAATAATACTCACTAGAAGAATACAAATAAAAAAAAATAGAATGCAAGATCAAATGACAAAGAGAATATAAAAAATATATAAATTAAATAAAAAAGAAATAAAAAAGTTGGTTAAAAAAAAAAAGAATTACTTGATTTTAATGTATATGCACATTCATACCAAAACTAAGAACGACTGTGAAATATCTTTACAAATATATGTGAGAATTAATATAGCATAATGGAAATAAAATTTCAAAAATTAGATTAAAAATTTTAAGATGCTAGATTGGGTGTCAGTTCAAAAAAGATATGGAAATTTTTTTAATTTAATCTAAATGAGATTGATCCAATAGTTATCAATTTATTTTTACATTCTCCAAAGTAGCAATATACAACTTATTGGCTGAATCAAAACTTGAAGGACATTTTGACTTGTAATCATTGCTCAGAAACAATGGTTCTTGAACGATTTTCAATGTGCTCGAAAAGCAAAAAAAATAAAACAAAAATATAAAGAATTTTTAAAGCATTATGGATGAGACAAACAAGGTAAATATTCTAATGATTTGGAGGAAGAATTGAGGGAAGAACATAACAAACTATTGCAACAAAAAGATATTATTTGGTTTTAAGAGTTGAGAATTAATTGACTCAAATTTAGAGATAAACAAACAAGTTTCTGTCATCTGTCAGTCATAATGAAAAGAAAAAGGAATCAGATAAATGCTCTGAAAATTGACAATGAATGAGCACCAACAAAGATTATCAGGTGTTTATTTGTCTACTTTCAAAAATTAACGCTCCACAAAAATAAAACAGTTTTAGCCAATTACGTTGTGCAACATATTGCTCAAAATAATCACCAAGATGATTATATTTCGTTTAAACCATATATTAAAAAAATTAATACTCACTAGAAGAAGACAAATGAAAAAATAGAATGCAAGATCAAATGACAAAGAGAATATAAAAAAGAGATAAATTAAATAAAAAAGAGATAAATAATAGTTGGTTAAAAAAAGAATTACTTGATTTTAATGTATATGGTCATGCATACCAAAATTAAGAATGACTGTGAAATATCTTTACAAATATATGTGAGTATTAATATAGCGTAATGGTAACAATATTTCGAAGATTAGATTAATAATTTTAAGATGTTAGATTTGGTGTCAATTCAAGAAACGATATAAATTTTTTTTTTTAATTTAATCTAAATGAGATTTATCTAATAGTTATCAATTTATTTTTACATTCTCCAAAGTAGCAATATACAACTTATTGGCCGAATCAAAACTTGAAGGATATTTTGATTTGTGATCATTGCTCAGAAACAATGGTTCTTGAACAGTTTTCAATGTGCTCGAAAAGCAAAAAAATAAAACAAAAATACAAAGAATTTCTAAAGCATTATGCATGATACAAACAAGGCAAATATTTAAATGATTTGGAGGAAGAATTGAGGGCAGAATATAACAAACTATTGCAACAAAAAGAGATTATTTGGTTTAATATTTGAGAATTAATTGGCTCAAATTTAGGGATAAACAAACAAGTTTTTTTCATCTGTCAGCCATAATGAGAAGAAGAAGGAATCTGATGAATGCTCTAAAAATAGATAATGAATGAGCAACCAACAAAGATTATCGAGTGTTTATTTGTCTAATTTCAAAAATTAATTCTCCACAAAAATAAACGAGTTTTACCCAATTACGTTGTGCAACATATTGCTCAAAATAATCACCAAGATGATTATACTTCGTTTAAACCGTATATTAAAAAATTACGGGATCAAACTAGAATAGCTTCATTCCCGACCAAGGCACCTATTACAATATCTTGATGCCTAAATAAGTGTTACGAATGCTACATCACTCCAACGATAAAAAAAGGGCATGGTGATGAAATTGAATATTGAAACAACATACGAAAAAACCAAGTGGAATTTCTAAAAAACTTTTAACTTTCTTCAAATTCCTGATGAAAATCATCAATATCATTATGAGCAGAATGTAGAGGATACAATCGCAGATTCTATAGAATGGTGAACCAATGGAGGTTGTACGAATGTGTGCCATTAGATAAGGCAATCATGTTCGTTTTATTGATTTTTAATATGCATGTAACAACTTACATATATAATTGAAGAGACCATTTCGACGGGACCTGGAAGCCAATTATGGTATATTAGAGAAGCTCTTATATGATCTCACACTTACTTTTTGCAGACGACTTAATATTGGGAGTCAAAGCTATCGTGGATGGAGCAAAGTGCATTAAAAGTGTGGTTGAGACGTTTTGCAAGGAGTTGGGCCTCAAATTAAACTTATGCAAATCACATGTATTATTTGCGCCTTATGTGACAAATGATTTAAAGCAGTAGGTTAGTAGAATTCTGGGCATGAAAAATACAGACAACTTAAGGAACTATTTGGGGGAGCAAATGAACTTTAGTTGTAATTATAATGAGTATTTCCCGATTGTGATTAATATAGTTGAAAAGCATCTCTTGGGATAGAAAGCCAAAATGACAAATATATACAGACGAATGACACTTATTAAGTCCATCACGATCTCCATCTCCATCAACCACATGCACACAAATTGGCTCCCTAATCAGATGTACGATAAACTTGATCCACTCAAGCGCAACTTTCTTTAGGCGATTAATATAACAAGAAACGAGCACATCTTGTAAGGTGAAAGAAGGTGACTGCAAAGAAGTAAGAATGTGGATTGGGTTTTAGAGAAGCCCAAAAGAATATATAGTGATGCTAACTAAAACGGGATTAAGAATGCTTAACAAGGAGACGGCGGTATACATCAGAAAAATATTTAAAAGGGGATAACATTCTTGATCAAATATAAGCCTCGACTTATGGATTTCCCGAGCATGGAAGAGGATAGTTAAAAACACTTGGATAGTGGAACCATTTTGAAAATGGAGGATTGGGAACGGTGCAGGGGCGTATTTATGGAAGATGGTTATCACAAGGCAAACTGACGGACATCTTTGGAGATAACATTCATGACGAGAATAAAGATCTTATGGAATGTAATCTCATTGGAATAGATAAAAATTGAAACCTGAATAAGTTGAAAACATCACCGTCCAAAGAGGTGGTGAATGAGCTACTTAGTGTCCTAACGCGCTGCATGATAATGGAGATAAGAGAGAATGAATTGGGTCAACTAAAGATAAATTCTCCTATAAAATGACTATACTCTACTTATGGTGTCGGATGAGACATGCAAGAAAAAACTTTAAATGAATTTGAAAATTATCTTGCCCCAGAAATTCAAGATTTTCCTGTGGCTTTGCCAATATGATAGCTTGCTTACAAATGTATTGGAGTATGATAAAAAATTTGGGAAAAACTTGCGAGTGTCGAATGGGCTCAAAGAGAGCTTTAGAAGCAAAATACTGAGTAATATGTTCCTAAAATATCCTGGGTGCTTTGTGTTGATCATGACACTCTAGAATTTTTGGAAAACATGGAACCGATGAAGCTATCAAAATGTTATGAAGCTTAGAAATATCGCTATTCGCCACATAAAAGAGTTATCTACGACCTTAGTACTAATCAATAAGGACACAAACATAGGCAAAAGAAAATCTGCACTTAGTTGTCGTGAAATAAATCTGAGAAGTGATGGGTAAAACTAAAATCGAATTGAAGCTTTTATAACTACACCAATAGGTGCGTCATTCGAGATGACAATTGAAGATGAATGCTAGGATATGTTATGAATCTTGGTATAGTTTCAATAATGTAGGAAATTTATTGAACTTACCTAAAGGATTAAAACGAACTTTGGAGAGATACTTTTGAGAAATTAATGTGGAGATTGATTTGGAGACAGTCGTTAAATGAATAACAATGAAGGATACTCAAAAACCACTAATGAGAAATGTAATATTTGATTGCCGAAGGTTACTCCAAAGATTTTGAGAAGTTTAGATTAAATAAATTTCGAGAGAAAGAAACATGATGATGGATAAATTAGCGAGGATAGGTCATAAGGTTCAAGATGGTTATTGCTGCTAGGATGTTCTCATTCTTGAACATAATCCTCAACTTATGGCTTCCCGAGCATGGAAGTGGATAGTTAGAAGCAGTTGAATGAACGTCTCTATGGAATGATAGATGGTTATCACAAGTAAACTAGCGGACATCTTTGGAGATAAGATTCATGAGAAGGATAAAGATCTGATTGTCTGTAATCTATTGCACAAATAAAAACTGAAACTTGCATAAGTTGAAAGCGTTATTGCCTAAGGAGGTGGTGGATGAGATACTTAATGTTCTAATTGCAATGCATGATAACGGAGATAAGAGAGTTTTGATTGGGTCAACTAATGACAAATTGTCCTATAAATCAATTATAGTCTACTTATGGTGTCAGATGAGACATGGGAGAAAAATTAAAAATGATTTTAAAAATTACTTTGTCCCCAAAAGTTTAAGATTTTCTTGTGGCTTGCTAACATGATAGCTTGCTCACGAATGTACTGAAATATGACAGAAATTTAGAAAAAAACGATGTATGTACATGCTGTTATATAGGACATGGATATGTGCACCACATGCTCAGAAGTTGTCTATTCGCACTCCGGGTGTCGGACAAGATTATTGATGCAGAAATTGAACGAAATTTCCGTGGCATGCGAGTGTCGAACGGCCTCAAAGAGAGCTTTTATAGCAAAATTCAGAGTAATATGTTATCTGATTATCATGCGTCGATTGTTTTGATCTTGACGCTCTAAAATCTTTGAAAAATATGGAACCAATGGAGCTATCAAAATGTTATGAAACTTAGAAGTTCCACTCTTCGCCACATAAAAGAGTTAATGAAATCTCAACACTAATCAGTGTGAACGAAAAATACAGATAAAAGAAAAATATGCACTGAGTTATCGTGGAATAAACTCAAGAAAGGATTGGTGAAACTGAACTCTGAGGTGAGCTTTTATAACTAGGGGGAATCATTTGAGATGACAGGGGTGTCTTTCGAGATGACAACTAAATATGGATGTTAGGATACGCTATGGATCTTAGTAGATTTTTAATAATATAGTGGAGTTTTGAGCTTAAGCGGAGTATTAACACTAACTTGGGAAAGACACTTTTCGAAGACTAATGTGAGTATTGATTCGAAAATGGTCGTGAAATGGATAACAATAAAGGATATTGAAATGGAACAAATGAGAAATGTAATTTTAATTGACAAAGTTTACTCCAAATGTCATACGAAACTTGAATTAAATAAATCTCTAGAAAAAAAAAAACATGATGACAGATAAAATGATGAGAATAGGTCATAAGTTTCAAGATGATTACTGCGTTCAGGATGCTCCACTGACAAAACTGGGTGATTTTTTAGGTTTTGTTCTATAATTTTTGCATGTCTTTTCATTTTATTAAATATATTTGAAAGTTATAAACTATTACTTATGCTTAAAAGCTAGAATTATCTGGCTAAATTACTATACACTTAAATATATATATATTTTTATATAGTAACAAATTTTCAAATATTTTTATTGCTTATTTATTTGGATGTTCTCTACTTTAAATTTCTACTTATCGTCGATGATTTGAAAGAGAAATTTCATATAAATATTTTTGTATGTGTGTATTTATTTAACCAAAATAAATATTTTTAATATTTTAATTTGTTCAATAAATATAATAGCTAAATTTATTTAAAAAAATTAAATAATAAACGTGCAACGCACGTTCACCTCACTAGTATATATATAAATGAGCTATGTAATAACTAGTTAGAACTCTATGCCAAATAAAAATATAAAAAAAAAAAAAAGTAAGTGCAAGATATTTTATTTAGCAAAGCAGATTATGAATTCTCAAAAAAAAAAAAAAAAAAAAGAAGAATTATGATGTTTTATTATCATATTTTCTATTTATAATTATTTTTTCATATAATATTTTTATCATGAGAAATGAAAATGACCATTTTTTTTAAATATAAATTAATTAAAATTATATTAAATATAACTTTATTAAATAAATCAAGTATATTCACAACTCTCCATAGAGAGAGAAAAACTCTCATTTAGAGAGAAAATTTACACATAATACACTATTGAGCTTTTCTAATATTTAATATATTTTTGATTGGGTTTTTAAAATATCCAATGGATTTCTGAAATTTTAGGTAGATTTGGAAATCCACCCACAAATTTTAAATTTAATTTGAATAAAAATCCATTGAATTTTAATATATTAGATTTAATTTGAACTTGAATTTAAAATAGTGGGGTAATACCCACCCAATATCATAGTACATTCTCAAGTAAGAGCTAAGACTAACAAACCAGAATCCCACTGTGTGTTTGTGTGTGAAAAAAAGGGGTGGAGAAAAGATGGATCTGAAATTGTATGTTGATCGACTGTCTCAGCCCTCAAGGGCACTTCTCATCTTCTGCAAGTAAGATTTTAACTTTTTTTTTTTTTTTTTGGAAGAGTTATGATCGATCGATCATATCACTTGATTTGTCAATTTTGTTAGAATTTGTGATGTTTTTTGGTCTGTCTGATCTTCTTGTGTTGTGGAAGGGCAAATGGGATAGAGTTTGAGGAGGTAACAATTGAGCTCTTCAAGAAGCAGCACCATTCCCCTGAATTTGCAGGTGCCAAAGATTACATATTACAATTCTGGTTTTGAGTTTTTACATATTTCACCCCTGTGTTAATCCTAATTAGTACAAAAAATCCCGTGATATGAAAATTGACATGTAAAACCCGTGTTTTCAAAATATTTGCATAGTAAACCCTAAAATTTTCTAGTGTTCTTCCAGGGTTTAGCGCAAATAGAACAATAATTTTCTCTATTTGTTGGATTCGAGAGTTGAGATGACTAATTTACCTTTTTATATTGTGATATACATCTCATATCAATCTGTATTGTTCAATACTTTTTTATATGCTCCAAGATTCCTGTATAAGATAAAAATTGCATGAACCCTATAAATAGAAAAAAAAAAAAATTGTCACAAATAAATAGCTAATAGACATTGGAAAATGAAACTCAGAATTTACTTTTAATTTGTGAGGGTAAAATAGAGAGATTATATTTAAAATATAATGATATCATCTAAAGGGACAGTGTGCAAATATATTTAAAACACAGGGTTTTTTATGTCACTGTTTATAACATAGAGCTTTTTTTGCCTATATCACCTAACACAAGGGGCAACGTGTAAAAAACTCTGAAATTTTTAGAAAAAAAATAAGTAATTTTTGTGTGATTGATGTGTTCTTTTTCTTAAGTTCTTTGTGTAATCTGGTTTTTGATTTCAGAAATTAATCCCATGAAACAAGTTCCAGCTCTTGTGCATGGTGATTTTAAGCTTTTTGAGAGGTAAGCTTCTGGTTCTGCTCAATTAAGTTGCATCTGATGAAGGGCATGCTGCATTTGTTGTTTTCAAATTGTTATCGGAGTCGTGTTTTCTATGACTATTGACATTGAAATTGACTGATCTACTCTTGCAAGAATCTCAATTAGTTGATGACTTATTCAAATAGCTTGGCTGAACTTAGATCATTGTTAAAATAGCTAACTTAGATGACTATTTAACTCAAAATTTCCTAAGATTTGAGATATCTGGCGGAAATTGATACGTTCCACTATATTGGAAGTTAATCTCATTCTCAATGAGAACAATGTGGATTGTGGATGAAGGAGCCTTTTATGTTACATATGTTCTATATTCGTTATTAGTGCTTCTCACATCTGTTAAATAATTTGGTGTCTCCTGCAGTCATGCAATGCTTATTTATCTGGCTTCTGCATTTCCTGGAGTTGCTGATCACTGGTAAGTTCAGGTCCTTTGCTTTGGCAATACATATATATGTATATTCTCCACAGCTGAGTACTTACTTCAACTATAATTTATGGTGCAGGTATCCAGCTGACGTGCGTGAAAGAGCCAAGGTTCACTCTGTGTTGGACTGGCATCACTCAAACCTGCGTCGTGGTTCAGGTGATATATATGGATATTTAGTTTTTCTTTTTCTTGACTTTATTGGTAATTTTACACAACATGTCATTGCTTTTAGTGGCTAATAAAGCTTCAAAGTTTTGTTCTTTCATCGGAAACACGGGATTTTCTAAAACCAAAGAATATCGAAGGGATAGCTACATTAGCATACCCTGAGGTTTGAGAAATTACAAAAATTTCCCCTGTCATGCCCTTGGCCTAACTCATGCTATTGTAATCACAAATTTCATCAATCTGGATGTAATATTAATTCTTTGACCATAGAATTTTTGTAATTTCTCAAACAGCAGGGGAAGTTTGTGTAATTAGGCCAAACCTCGGTGTGATTATCCCAAAATTAAAATTAGCAAGATGGAGGCACAATATTCTTGTGGAAGAATTTTGGTCTTATCACCTCAAAAGTTATTCTATTCTTTAGTCATTTTGCGATCTTGTATCATTCAAGATGATGATATGTGTTGGTTGTACTTGATTCTCTATCTAAGTCGTATCCCTCTTCTTTAAATTTTTTCTTTTCAGTTGAATATCTTATGAATAGTGCTTTTGCGCCGGCACTCGGTTTTCCCATGGACCTAAAAGCAGCAGCTGAAGGTGAAAAACTACTCACTAGATCACTCACAACGATTGAATCCTTTTGGCTCGTGGGAGACACGCCATTTTTACTTGGAAATTCGAAGCCATCCATTGCAGATCTTGCTTTGGTTTGTGAGGTCATGGAAATTGAGGTAAAAGAATGCAACCCTTGTTTAAGAATTCATAATCTTTGGAGATTCTCATGTTCTTTTGAACCAGATTCATGTTTGATGTTTCTTGACAAAAAAACATTGAAATTGCGAAATGCTTTTCTTTTCCTTTCTTTTCTTCCGTTTTAGGTTGCTGATGAGAATGAGCGTGACCGTATCCTTGGTCCCCACAAAAGGATCTTGAAGTGGATTGAAGACATTAAAAATGCAACTGCACCTTATTTTGATGAAATCCATGCTATTTTGCCGCCGGCCAGAGAGAAGCTAAAGGAAGTCAAGGCTCACGCAACGAAGCAATCGTAATGCCAAAACTCCAATTACCTTCCTAAGACGCGAGTCAAGTATGGGAAAACTAAGTATGTTAATGAATGCAATAAATGCATGCTAGACTTTCTCCATCATAGGCGTGTGCGGTGTGGATCTCTAATGTTATCTGCGAGTTGTTATGCTGTTTATCTGTTTCAATGTACTTCCATATAAACTGCAAACTCTGTATGATGTGTTAATTATTATAATAATGATGCTTGTACTCCAGTACTTGACTAAGTTTTTGTCATCTTTTCTTTTCTCTCTTAACCCCTACAGGCATTTTGATCCCCATTTTTCTTTAACAAATTCTGTTTATTTTACATGAGTAATGAAATTTCAGGGGAATTTGGTAATTTTTGAAACAAGAGGGTTCATTGTGTATACACGAATGCTGTTTGATCACACAAGATTCAAGACAGAATTTGATGTGATCACTTTATTGAATCTGGCACAGTGGTAAAATAATGTAGAAATTCTATTTCTGTATTTACTCAGGCAATTTTTCGGTATAGCACCAGATTATCCAGCAGTTTAGGTCTCTTGTACCTCTTAAGTAAAAGAGAGCTGCAGACAACACTGACTGAAGATGCTGCCATGGCTCCTCCAGCAACCCATGGTGGCAACCGGAATCTAGTCGATGGGTAAAGGGCTCCGGCAGCAAGAGGAATACTCAGTGCGTTATATCCCAATGCCCAGAAATAATTTAGTCTGATTCTGAAAAATGTTTTTCTTGAAAGGTCTATTGCAGTTATAACATCCTCTAGATTGCTCCTCATAAGAACAATGTCAGCTGCCTCGATTGCAATATCAGTACCAGCACCTATTGCCATTCCGACATCTGCAGCTACAAGGGCAGGAGAGTCATTTATCCCATCTCCCACCATAGCCACCACGTTGCCTGCTGCCTGCCCAGGTAAATTTGATAAGAACGACCAAAAAAAGTGAATATTTGCATGGTTTTCGAGATGCCACACCTGGTGCAGTGCAAGGGCCGGTTTGATAAAATAGGGAATTTTCTGTAATTTCTCAAACATGAGGGGAAGCCAGTGTAATTATCGCTAGTTTATAATAGGAGAAAAAACACTTCCCTTCTAGTGTTTCAACTTTTACCAGATACTGTCTTACGTTTTTGATTACCACAGTTCACCGTCTGACTTCATTTTCCGGCGAAAAGTGTCACATGAGGTGTTGTTTGTGGGAAACCTTTTCCGGCATATAGCTTCCGCGACACTTTTTAGACCAGAATATGAAGTCAAATGGTGACTGCAACAAATTGGTAACTTTAGATGACAGCCGGTATAAATCTAAACGTTGAAACATAAGGAGACAAACTGTTAAAAGAACGAAAACCTTAAAATGACAAAGTTTCTTTCCCCTTTATTATTATATATTGGTTTACACAAGTAAGCTTAAATACCTGTAGTTCCTTGACTTTTTCTGCTTTGACCTCGGGTTTTGCTTCTGCAACGACATTACCTATGCCGACCTCTTTGGCAATTGCATTTGCAGTTCCTTGGTTGTCGCCCGTCACTATTATGCTATCGACATTCATTGATTTTAGAATGGATATGACTTCTTTAGCTTCATGCTTTAAAGGATCTGATACTGCAAAAATTCCATGCAGCTCCCCATCAATAGAAACTAGAACTCCTGTCTGAGCCAATCCTTCGGTTTCTGCTAGCATTTCCTCAGCAACTTGTGAAATTCCGACATTGTGATCCAACATTAAACTCTTATTTCCCACAAGCACTTGTTTGTTTCGAACAACTGCCTTCACGCCTTGCCCGGTTATGGATTCAAAGTCGCGGGCTTCGGGCCAAACATTGCCCTCTTCGTCCTGCCTTAACCTTTCCACATACTCAACCATTGCCTTGGCCAAGGGATGTTCGCTGTTTATCTAATGAAAAAAAACATCATTTTACATTGATGAATTTACAAGTTGAAGCTGGAAATATCACTGTGAGGGAGTGTTGCATACTCCAACAAAAGTGCTTTTTCACTTTTTTCTTTATGTAATTAAGCACTTTGGGAGTGTTGGAAATATAACTTCTGCTTATGAGCAGAAAATAACTTGCTGTATCTAAGAACCAATTTCTAGCTTTTAGGTTTTTGTTGTAAATAAATGAAAGTTTGCTTAGTCAAATAAAAAAGCTTCTCAATATTTCTTCCAAAACACTCTTTTTTGCTCTCTTCAAACATTGCTTATACTACTACAGTTTTTTACTATCTTTAGCTTCTACTTCTAAATTCTCAAGAAGCAGAAGTTTTTGCAAACAGCCCCAAAGTAGTTAGAAAAGGATCACCTCAGCAGCAGCAACCAGAGAAGTAAATTCGTCAACCGTCATATCTTTAAAGACCCTCAGGTTGACCACCACTGGCTTCCCGACTGTGAGTGTCCCGGTTTTGTCAAAAACAATGCAGTTCACCTGTAATGTCAACTGCAAACTAGTTATGCATGCGGTCTTGATGAAAATAAGAAGTTCGAAACTGTTAAAACAACCTTATGAGTGCTTTCTAATGCCTGGCCACCTTTTATTAGGACACCTTGAGAAGCACCAACTCCAGTGCCAACCATAACAGCTGTTGGTGTAGCTAGACCAAGAGCACACGGGCACGCTATGACCATAACAGAAATGCCAAATTGAAGGGCAAGCTCAAAGCTATCTGTAGAAGATGGGATCCAAGATTTTGGATATCCGTTCAACTTTCCAGCTGAAAACCAAGCGAACCAAGTGGAAATCGAGATAAGTATAACCTGCAAGGTATAAGAACAGATCAAGAATTATAAATATGTGGGGTACTTTACATTTGTAGCGGGTTGTTAGTTATGGAAATTACAGGCTGTACCCCTCTTTAGATGCAATATTACATCTAACCGCCTAATGAGTTTATATATATTACAATTACCCCCCTATCTAACCTGGTTCCGCTCCTTTTAGCTGTACAAATGTAAACTTGCTGTGGGTAAAAATATAAGTTACCCTATATATGTATATATGTGTGTGGATGTGAAGCATCTGTCTTTACTTACTAGAGGAACAAAGTATTTGGAAATAAGATCAGCGAATTTCTGAACAGGAGCTTTTGACATCTGTGCTGATTCGACGAGACGAACAATTTGTGAAAGAGCACTCTCGGATCCAACCTTTGTCGCCTTAACATGAAGCACACCGTTTGCATTCACAGTTCCTCCAATTACTGTATCGCCCTTCACTTTAGCCACCTGCCTCGATTCTCCAGTAATCATGCTCTCATTAACATGGCTCTGGCCCCATATAACCCATCCATCGCATGGTATTTTTGCACCAGGTACAATTTTCATTACATCATTCTTTTGTATCAATCTGCTGTCTATTTCCTCCTCATTCACCACGTTTCCTTCCCTGTCTATGCTCAACAGAGTAGCTGCATCGGGCGACAAGTCCATGAGCTTCTCTATGGCCTCAGAAGTCTTCCCTTTTGCCAAAACTTCCAAATACTTCCCCAATAGTATGAAAGAAATGAGCATCGCACTCGTCTCAAAGAAATCACTGGACTCGAATCTTGGAGAAGCAGCAGATTTTAGAATAGAATAAAGGGAATAAAAATAAGCAGCATTCGTTCCTAGTGCAATCAACACGTCCATATTTGCTGAGCCACGGCGTATTGCTTTGTAAGCACCGATGTAGAACCTCCGGCCTATGATGAACTGAACCGGTGTGGTTAAAATCCACCTCAAAACCTCCCCAACTGTAAGCATGTTCATGATCTTTGTTTCCAGCAAGTGATTGACAACAGGAATGTACATAAACACCATGGATATTAAAAAAACAGGAATAGTGAAAACAAGACTCCACATTAAAGATCTGCGGTACTGTTTTATTTCATCCTCTCTATGAGATTCTCTCTCACCTCTTTCAGGAAAGATGACAGCTTTCAAATTCCCAAATTCAGAAGATTGAATAGATTTGATAAAATCGCGAGGCCCAACCAACTGTGGTTCGTATACAATGGACAGCTTTTTCAGCTCTGGCTCGAAGCTAACTTCTCGAACTCCCAACGACGACTCGAGACAACTCATAATCATCGCGACCGACTCCTGTGCTTGTAGTCCTTCTACTTGGAGGTGAACTCTGCTGATCATGTCATCCTCGTTGGCGACGAGTATGCCCTCGAACCCAATGTCTCGTATGAGTTCCATGATTTCGTTGTAGGTGAGGATTTCGGGATCGTAACGAACTTCAACTTGCTGATCTGATAATGCAACTTGTGCCTTTTGCACTCCGTGCATTGCTGCGAGATAGTATTCGAGGGTCATCGAACAGGAAATGCAGTTGAGTCCTTGTATGTGGACTCTGCATACTCGAGTGGATGTTCTTTCATTTATCTCATCTGCCATCAATCTTGCTTGAAAGCCTGCATCCTCGATGGCCTCACGGATTTTTTCCTCCTATTATGGTTAATATACACGCGTTAATTAATTGAGAATGAAGAGTTTCTGACATGAGTGTTTTGATGTTAATATCATTGGTGGAAATCAGGAAATGTGATCTAACACTCATTCTTGATTCTGTTCATACATAAGATGTGAACACTTTTAAAAATATCATTTTATCGTGTCATATCGGATATTCGTATCGAATATCGTGTCCGACATTCCTTACATTGGAAATTCAAGAAAAAATAGTATCATTGTATCCGTGTTAATATGTGATCATATCGCTGTGTTCAGTGGCGGAGCCAGAAATTTCATTCAGGGGGTTGACTAAAACATAATATAAAAAAAAATAACAAGTTAAATTCAATTTAAAAAAAAAAAAAATACTTACAAGTTTGTATCTCACAAATGTCCACATCAGTTACCCATATTTTGGAAAAGATGCATAATTAAATTATTGAAAACATGTCAAATATATCATTTTTAATATATGTAATCAAATAATCATTCAACCATTCGTTATCCATCCTATTTCTCAACCGATTTTTTATGTATTTCATTGCAGAAAATGCTCTTTCCATTATAATTGATGCAACTGGTAGAATTAAAGTCAATTTTAGAAGCAAGTATACAAGTGTATACACATCATATCTCTTTGTCTACACTAATTTTCGAGCAAGATCACCAATCTCTTTCAGTTCAGAAAAGACTTCATTTGATCTCATATCAATAATATAGTTCTCAAGTTGATTTTCAAGTATTGATATTTGCAAGAGAACTCTACAAGATAAAATTTGGTTAACTGAATTCGAAATTCTTTGTTGAAAGAGACAAATAAATCAAGGGGACTCAACCAAGCTAAACAAGTAAGCAACTGTAAATTTATCTCCGTAAAACGGTTGACTCGATTCGTATCCTCTTGGAGGCGATTGGAGGAGTTTGATTCTGTTATTGTGTATATAGCAGAGAGGAGATGAAATATGAGTTAGAAATATAATAGAATTTGATTTGAGGAGTTTGATATATCAATTGGTTGGGTCTTGAGTTGGAAATTAAAGTCCAATTAAAATTAAAACCTAAAAATTTCAATTTATGTGGTCACAATTATTAATAATTTATTATATTGACACCCACTAATATTAATTTAATTTTATTTTTTTGGGGGAAGGTCAATAATAAAAAATTGCATAAAATTACATATACATATAATAATAAAATTTCAACCCAAAAAAGTATATACATATAATAATAAAAAAAAATAAAAGTTGAGGGGGGTCAATTGTACCCCTCAAGATAAGGTGACTCCGCCACTGTCTGTGTTCGTATCTGTACATTATATGTTCACATGTATGATATGTTTGTAATTTAGAAATAATTATGATACCCTGATATTTAACTCATTTAGGAAAAAGTTATAGTTGAGATGTTATAAACGACACCTTGCTTAGGTTGGAGCAGGGAGTTAAAGTTTTTTAGGATGTTTTTCGTTTCTCTTGTTCAAACGTGAAGTGTCCTGAGCAGAGTGTTTTTCATAAAGTTTTAAGGTTTTTTTTTTTTTTTGGAATTCTTGTTGGGATTTAAAATTATTTTTTTGTAACTTTTCAACTATAAGATTTTTTTTTCTTTGTTTGTAATTGAATTAAAGCAACAAGGGTTGACCAAGTGGTATGAGGGTTCTTTGTCAAATGATCCCTTTGATTACATGGGGTGTATGTTTTTTTTTTTTTTTTTTTTAAAAGAAATTAATTTTTTATTAAAAAATAAAAAAAGAATTAAAGCACAACAGGGTTTTCGTAATATTTTAATACCACCGTTTAGGCATGATTACGAAAGAAAAACAGTCAATCTTGATTCTTTACTTCCTCCTAAATTATACAGCTTAATCTAAAGTTTTAATCATGAAATTTTGAATTTTAAGCAAGAAACTAAGGCGTTCTTTTTCGTTTATTTTGAGCCAAAATATGTAGTGTTTTTGTTTTTTGTTTTTGTTTCGTTTTGTTTTTTTTAACTCAAAATAACGGTTAATTAATTTTTTTTCCATTTTTTTCATGAAAAATTTAAGGGTAAGGATGACTATTCTATCTCTAAGGTTATGACATACCACAAATCATTTGGAATTTACGAAATTCTGTTTGAACTATTAGGTCATGATGTACTACTAACATTTTAAAATTAACAAAATTGGTTTGTATGGACTCTTAACTAATCTAATATAGACTTTTAGAATTTAGCCATGGTCAACCAACAAAAGATTATAACTAGAGTAATTTGAATCTAAAATTATTGTCCTACCGATAAAATCCCTTACTCACTTTGAGCCAGCCCGATTGGCATAACCTTTGATTAATTGAAATAACACGAGTATTTGAAGGGGAAATTTGGGACGCGACAGATTGTAAAACTATCATAATCCAATAGCAACAAATATTAAACAGTTAAATATAATGTAAGAGGACAAACTTTAACTAAAGTGGTATCATTAAGAACTAAGAAGGGATTAATTAAAGATTTTAAAGTGATTGTAATCATAGTGTCCACTCTACTTAGTGCTTCCAACTTTCACACTATCACACACCCCCAAAGTTGTAAAAATCAAATTACTTTATGACAATATGTTTCCCAAAAATATTGTCCTCTATGGACTTCTATATTCTGATACCCAATAATATTTTCATTTTATATTCCTTAAAATATAAGTATTATTAAAAAAAAAAAAGAATAGAATTTTAAATTATTCTGCTATTTTAGTTCATGTGATATGGTATATAATCTTACTATTTCAATTTTAAAACTGATGCATTCCGGTCTGAAAACTCTTAAGATTAATCCTTTTTCCTCACTCAAGATTAATCCTCTTTCCTAATCCTCTTGACCTTAAGATTAATCCTCTTTCCCCAAGATAACGGAGAGATTAATAAGAGATCAGACCAAAAAGGCTTTGTTTCTTATATTTCAAGGGTCGTATTTATAGAATTCCGGGACATAGGTTTACTTATTCACGTTATACTAAAGTTATCTCTATTGGAGTTGTTATCATCTTTCTTCCTCTCTAACTTGTCTTATCTACTCAAACTCCCACGAACTTATATGTTCCCTTCAATTTAGTGATTTGGACTTTCGGCCTTATCTACATGTTCGGCTGAATGATTACGTAGGTATGTTCCCAACGAAGACAAACTCAAAGAGGTTTTTATTTTTTCCAATTCTTTGATTATAGTCTTCACGGGAACAATTATAGTCAATGATGAATTTGGGAATATTTCATTATGAGGATGGAAAATTTAAATTAATAACTATTAATTAATATCCTTATATGATCCATGAAACTAAATAAACTCTATTTATTTTAAACAATAACTTCGAAATTAAGGTTTGTTTTATTTATGCTTCTAGCATAAAATCTGTTTAAAATAAGATCAGTCAGCCAAACAATTCAAAATTTTTGGAAACAATTTCTTTTTTTTTAAATTTATTTAAAGTTATTCATTTTTTTTAGAATTTGCAATCGCTTCTTAATTATGCCATTTTCCTTTAGAATTTATAAATATACCATCATAGGTAGCCCATAACTCTGCCTTAATATACATGGCTTCAATTGCAAACTTGTAATTTTCTATTTACATTACGTAGAGATGACCATATATCTAGTGTAAAAAGTGATATGACACTCGATCTCTATTAATTAATCTAGATATTTATTAGGGCGATTTACATCTGACTACCCTGCTATTTGGGGTAATTACAATGTAATCCATCTGTTTTAAGAAATTACAATATAGTCCCTGATGTTTATGTTCCGTTAGAGATCCCTGGAGACCGTTAGGGTTCCGTTAATATTTTGGTCTGTTCTTCCAAAAATGCCCCCAGGACTGTGTTGTAAAATTCGTGAAAGTTAGGGATCGTTTTGTTATGGAAAGAAAACACCAGGGACTTATTTGTAATATTGTAAAATATTTACAATATTTTCCATATTTTCCATATGAGATTAGTTAAGTTTTGGGGCCTTTCTTTGCTTGGGTTTCTCGAAGAGAATGTAATTTTTATTGGGGATTTTGGGTTTTGAGAGCTGATTTTCTGGCCAATTTGTTGTCAAGAGTTTCGATTCAGAGGTTTGAAGCTATAATTAGTTTTAATTTCTGCGAGGACCGCTAGGTTTATTCCAAGAAAATTGATTTTTTTATGGAATTTTTTGAGTTTTCATCTCCCTCTTCTTAGTTCTTATGCTTCAGCTTAGAACAAATTTTTTGGGATTCCTACAAAGGCAATGTATATTAATTACATATGAAGGTAGTCTAAATTCATTTTTATTTGGGCCTTCTACTCTATTCGGCCGCTCAATTGCATTCAAGAGTTTTATTTTGCAAATCTATATCGCATTTGAGGCATCAAATCTTTGGGATGTTGCTTTTTTTGTTTTACCTTAATCTCTCATTTTGTTTTTTAATTTGAAAATTAAGAGAGCTTTCGATAAATCCCGCCGGATTTGGGTGATGGTGAGCAAAATGATAAATCCCGCCGGCCGCCAGTGGGGTTTCAATGGAACAAAGAAATAATAATAAAAAAAAGATGCTAAGATGCTAAGATAATTAGTTTTTTTAGATTTTTAATTAGATTTTTTGAATTCGGATTTTTAATTTGAATTATGAATTTAATTAATTGAATTTTTTAAATTTGAATAGGAATTTAATTAATTTGAATAGAAATATAAATAGTTAGGGTTTTTTGATTAAATTAAAATTTTTCCTTTTATTAATAAACAATTTGTATTTAATGATTCATTAAAAATATTTAAATAATAATTAGCAATATTATATTTATTAAATTAATAAATAATTTATATTTAACGATTAATTGTAAATATTGTATAATATTATAAATAAGTCCCTGGTGTTTTTTTTTCCATAACAAAACGATCCCTAACTTTTACGAATTTTACAATATAGTCCTGGGGGCATTTTTGGAAGAACAGGCCAAAATATTAACGGAACCCTAACGGTCTCCAGGGATCTCTAACGGAACATAAACATTAGGGACTATATTGTAATTTCTTGAAACAGATGGACTACGTTGTAATTACCCCAAATAGCAGGGTAGTCAGATGTAAATCGCCCTATTTATTATTAAGCTATCTGTCTTAGTATTCTTTCTCTAAGATAACGAGGGTCGAATCCCTCTTACTAGTTTAAGGATGTGTGTTTAAAAAAAAAAAAAAAAAAAAAAACTGTATCAATATTGACTCTGAATTTATAAGCGAAAATAACTACAATTTTCTCTTGAAAAATTTTCAATTTCCATCAAAAAGATGTACCGATCATGCATGAATATATATAAATATATACACAAATCAATCTCAACAACAAATACAATTATCAAAATCCAAGCATCCAAACCTTGCCATATTATGATTAAAAGAAACAAAAAGATATACCACCTCGCGACTTGCATTATTATTTCGTAAGGATTGTAGATGTGAAAAACCTTGCAAGTTATCATACACACACTAGACTGACTTACGTTGACAAACGCAGGGCAAAAGGTGACTTGTGCGCGGTGGTTCAGGACATCCACCGCAGCCTCCTTGATTCCGGGGAGGCGTTTGACGGCCTTCTCCACCGAGCCGGCGCAGGCAGAGCAAGTCATTCCGGTGACGGAGAAAAGAGCTTTTGCTTCTGATTCTTGTATGCACTTTTCTTCATCTGATGAAAAGCTGAAGCTTTTAGGGTAGTTGGGCATAGACAGGTAATGAGGCCGAGGGGATAAATTACCGCTTTCTGATTTTCTTATATCTGAGAGCAGTTTTCTCGCCATTATCAGCTCTTATAAATATTATTCGATTCTATGAATGAAGAATCATGCGACAAGAAAGACTGCAAGAGTAGAAGTGGCGTTGTTGTTTGGTTAAATAGACAGTAGATTCGGTGATTCTGAATATCACAATATTTAAATTATTTAAAAGAGTTAATTTCTAAGGTGATAATATATAGTTTAGTATTTTAAGTGAAATGAGTGGCCAAGTCATTCTTTTTTCCCTTTATTTTTTTAATATAGAAAGATAAGGCAGCTTTAGTTGGGAGATAAAAGGCCTAAAATGAATAATAATTCGTTTGTCACCATAATAAAAAGAAAATTATTTTAATCCGAATTCGGAGATCACCTTAACTGTACGGTAAATTTGTTATATTTGCAATGTAATTAATCACTCTTTTTAAAATAAATATTAATTAATTATACAACAAATATAAATTACAAATTAATTTGTGATTAATATACATTGATTGACAGAATTACCTTTATGTTAGAGTTTCACAAAAATATAAGATATGAGATTTTAAAAACAAGAAAGTTTAATATTTATTTATTTATTTGAATTTGAGTCGGAACAAACTAACTTAAATTTAATTTTTGTTCTATTAATAATTAGCTGCCTTCACAAATATTCTAATACGAGAGTTCTCTCTTTTCTTATGCATACTTTACCTATATATCGGATGGTTTATAATTATGAGCAACCCTAAAGGCTAGAGCCCAAATTTCTCCGAATCTCCCGCGAATTAGTGAATGCATTAAAATGCAACTGTGGGCTATTTTCATACAGGTAAATGTTGCATCTGCAATTTGCAAAACATGGAATGTTGATGAGACCTACGAGGTACAATATAGGTATGACAATACGGACACGAAATGACACATATATGATGACATAATTTTTTTTAAAAATTTTCAAGTAATGAGTATCAGATATGAGTGTCGAGCACAATACGACATAACAAAGTGGTATTTTTAGAAGTGTATATGCATCATAGGATACAACTATTTAAAAATTTTTAAAATGGGGTCTAAGATATTTAACGGATACTCAATAAATGTGTAAGTGGTATATATTAAATCATATTTATATCTTTTAGACTTTTTTACCTAAATGCATTGAAAGAAGTGAGGATATCTAAGTCGTAGAATGCATTAGTTAAATTCAATCGAATTATGCAAAAATTTCAAATTGTTACCCAACATCAACAAAAATATATTAGATCTTGTAAGATAAATTTCGGGCTTTGGTCAATTTCTATTGACCGGACCCAAAAATTAATCCAACAAAAATAACATTTAGTTGGATTTTCAATCGATCCAATTCGAATTCATAACCCAATCGAACCCAACTGAGCAAATCCAACCTCACCCAAGTTTCAGATTTTTTTTTTTAATACTAATTTTGATTCACATATTCTTTATAAAATCTTAGAAAACCAAAGGTAATAGAGTGCATTTAAGAACTTTATTAATTTTGTGAAATGTCTTGGTGCGCAATCATATGTTTATTATAGTAGTTTCATCAATTATCTTCGATCTTCCGTTTTAATTCAATGCTTCATCTTATGGTTCATATATTCGATATGGAACAATCTAAATAACAGATTGACTAACAAATAGAATTAACATATATAACCAAGAAATATATTTTTTTGGGTGCAAATTTAACCAAGAAATATAATGCTAACAATTTTATTAACGAAAGGAAAAGTAAAAACAAAGAGTAAATATGATATATCCAAAAAATCAGAAAAAGACGTTAAAAGAGTGCTATTGATCTTCAGTGGACCGACTCCGTAATAGTGAACGATACGTAATATTACAAACAAAAAGTGTTAACCGAGTTATTCTTTTCATTTGAATGATTTTGTAATATTTAAAGTTGAAAGATATGCCACAAAGGAATATATATATGAAAATGAAAAATAGTTATTAATCCAATATCAACCCAAAAATAAAAGCAGGAAAAAACTACACTGCATAATTTTGAAAAATCAAAATTAAAAAAAAAAAAAAAAAGAAACACGCCCGAATTCAAACTTTTTTTCTAAGAAAGAATTTGAATGCCCAATTTCAAACTTGAAGATTGAACGGATTGCATTAATTTCCTTGCCAATTTTGGGTGTTGCGTATTATTGGAGAATTGCCAACCATTCTTATAATTTAAAAAAAATAGGTTAACCCGTTAGTTTTCCACCTTTTAAGAATAGTTTCACATATAAATTTATAGAATTTAGTAACTAGCTAATTTTTAGAACTATATTACATTCCACACGATTTGGGTTCCATTTTTCTTGAGCTTTCCTAGACACCAACATAGCTGAGTGAAAAATAATAATTAAATTAATAATTTGTTATCGTAATTTTTTTTTTAATAAGAGGATTAATCCCCAATTATTTTCAATAAAACTCCAACTTATGACTTATCTATTCACCGGTGCAAATATTCTCACTAAATCATCTGTTTGTCTTGTAATATCGTAATCTATACTATTATATATTTGAAAACGACGTTTGACTTTTTATTGTGCATTTTGATGATGTGTAATTTTGTGAGTTTTTTGTTATTTTTAATTGATTTAAAATTTTCTCATTGGTTGATTTAATTAGATTTATGTTATTTGATTATATACATAAAAGATATCAATCAATCCCTAATTTATTGTCAATTTTCATAAATTTAACATTTAAAATTGATAATGAATTTATATATGGTGATTTTATATATGTAAAATCTTGACCAAATAGAATTTTTATTAACATCTTACCAAATCAGAGAAGAAAAAAAAATCATTGTCTCTTGAATATTAACCCCATAAATTTTTCTCATAAAATTACTAATTGACATATAAATAATAAATGTTAAGTTTATATTAAGTAATTAATACCATCTAATTTGCCTCAAATTGTATATTTCCATAAAATCTATAGGTTAACATTATTGCATATGTAACAACTTTTGATAGTTAATTTTTTATTTTTTGAATTTCTATCCATATAAAATGGAATTTCTTAATGCATGATAGCTTAATTATAGTGATCTTCCAAATTAATAGAATATATAGTCAACTTTTTTAAGTATTTACATGTTATGGTTAGGTTTTTGTATCATTTTTTAAATTTCTCTTTCAAGTATTTTTCTGATACAAACCTCCATTGCTGGCGAGAAATATGAACTTCATATCTCAACTTTCTTTAATCAAATGATTGAAAATTAGAGAGAAGAAGGGAACTCTTCTAAAGAAAAGTGAGTTATTTGTCGGTGCTCAATTTTGTGCTTACTAATTGCGTATTAAATTTTCATTAATTATTTTTTTGAGTTATTTATCTTATTTCATTTTAAGTTTTTTACGAATGATTTGAAATTTTGGAGTTTTTTCAGTTCTGCATATTAATTTTTTCAATATGAACTTCTTTTGTTCTAATCTTTTTTGTTTATGATTTTTGTAGTATAATTGGGTATTTTTCATATTATTTTTCGATTTGTTATTCGATTTTATGTTTTCTTTCCAATTTCTGGGTTATATCTTTTTTATTTCATACTAACTTTTTCATGAAATGTTTGGAATTTTGAAGTTTTTCTATTTCGATATACATATTAAAAGTTTCTAATGTTTGGAATTTTTACTTTAATCTTTTATTTGTGATTTTTGTAATATAACTAAGTGTTTTTCACGTTATTTTTTGATTTTTTTTCACGTCAATTTTCAATTTGCTATTGAGTTTTATGTTTTTCTTTCCACATTTTAGTTATGTATTTTATTTCATTTTAAATTTTTAATGAATCGTTTGGAATTTTGTTGTTTTTCTATTTCTATATATTAAAGTTTCTATCTCAAAATTGGAAGAGTGCAATGATGTCTTTGCAGGCAGCTGAAGATCCGGCATTTTTGTTATTTGAGAATCGAAATATATATATATATATATATATATATATATATATTACTTAGAATTTTTTATCACGTTATTAATCAATTATTTATTAGGTTTTATGTTTTTCTTTCCAAATTTTGGGTTATCTGTCTTATTTTATTTGAAGTTTTCATGAACAGTTTTAAAATTTTGGGTTTTTTTCATTTCTACATGGTAAAATTTTTAATATTATTTGACAAATTAAATCTTATATATATTTTTCGTATTTTTTTTATTTCTTTTTCTTTAACATTTTTTTATTTACAATTTCTATAGTATAACTAAGTGTTTTTCACGTTATTAATTATCCATTTGCAATTAGGTTTTATCTTTTTTTATTTTTATTTTTGCTTGATCTTTGTTTCTTCCTTTGTTTGTATAGTATAACTAAATGATTTTTTTGCTTAATCTTTGTTTCTTCCTTTATTTTTGCTTAATTTTTGTTTCTTCCATTATTAAGTAAGTTTCTCATACTTTCTATATTTTCTTTTATTCAATTCAAATTGAGTATATTAAGCAATAAAATTTTATTTTAGCAGTAATTTATTTATTATTTATTAAAAAAAAATTTTGGGTGGAATTTACAAAAAATATATATGACATGGATTATATTTTCTTCTATATGATTTAGTTATTTTAAAATTGTTTTAATGTACAAAATTCATATTTAATATTATAAGTTATATGATATATTAATACCATGGATTTAATTCAAATTCAAGAACCAATTGTAAGAAGGTCTTTTATGAACCAAAAGATAAGATTTTTTCCTTCCATATCCACAATGTATTTTTATTTCAATTTATGGTATTTATTTGTATAACTAATTTTAATTTTTTCCTCTGTTTTGAGGTTTTGTTTAAGTTCCAGCAATGAGAAGGTAATTTTATACATATTTTCGTTGAATGATAAAATATGTATTATTTATATATATTTTTGAAATTATAATTTTTTTCTCCATATCTTTAATAGAAAAATATTTTCTTTGAAATTTTGTTCAAGTACCGATTGTAAAAAGGTAATTTTATACATTGATTTGTTCAATGATAATTATGTATTTATTGTTATTAGCATATTACCCATGTGATCTTTATTTTTTGTCTCAAAATATTTATTATCATATTCGGTATTTATAATTTCATTACATTTTTATTTCAATTGTTTCATTGATTAATTTATAACTTACTAAAGATTTTATTATATTTACTGTTTCTTCAATTTAAATAATTTACTTAAACATTAACTACATTATGTTTGTGTTAGTCATTTTTGTGTTATTTTGTATGTTTGATTTATATGTGTAATAATTAATTGACTAGAATTATATATTTTTATCTTTGTTATTAAATTTCGTGTAGTGAACTAATACATTTATATATTTATAGCTAATATTATAAATAAGATACTCTATATTATTACCGTGCATAGCACGGGGCATACACTAGTTTTATTTTATTACATATGGTCACATTCCCAATTAAGTAATTAACTCAAAGTTATATATAGAGATAATTGTAGGGAAAACTTTATGAAATAACGAAAATGCAAGATAAATTCTATATTTAAAAAATTAACATAAATGACTCAGTATTTTATAAAAGACGAATAATAAAAATCCTCACGCATTGTTTGAACCTCACGTGCCAAAAAGTTAAAATTTAAACATAAAAAATTATAGTTTTGCCCATTCTATGAAAATAAGAGCAAAAACTAAATAACAGACATTTAAAGGGAAATTAAGGGTTAAAATGGATCAATATAAAAAATTCCGACATCAACAAGAATTAAAAGCAATATGGAAACTAATAAAACAAGAAATAGAAGCATTAAGTGAGATATACATGATCCATTAAAATATAATACACAAGAAAAAGTACTTAGAAGAATCAAAATCGGAGAAAAGAGTTTTATGAATGATCAAAAAAATTATAAAAACACTTTATTACATGAAAAAAAAATATCTTAAAAATATTGAAAGAATGAATAAATTAATAGAAAATACACTTGAAAATATACCAAATATACCGAATCAAAATCGTATAAAATTATATGAAATGTTGTTAGAAAATAATAAAACAATTTGCTGGTATAAAGAACAAATAACTAAAATAAATATATTAACATCATCATAAATTTTACATACTAGTAATTCTGGTCCACTCGTTGCGTGTGCAGATTAAAAAATTTTATTGTTTAAATATATTAAAATTAATTTTTATATTAATATATATTTTATAATTATTTTTAATATAATTATTAAATTATGATAATTAAATAAATTGATAAAATAAAAGAATAAAACACTAAAAAATACTATTATTGGAAAAAGATAAATTATATAAAAAAGAAAAGAAACAGAATTATAGTAAGGTGAGAGAAAAGATAAGTTAAAAAAAATATTTTCAGAGTAATAGAATAAATAGAATAAAATAAATAGAAAAGAAGATAAAAGAACGCAAGAGAAGAAATGGATAAAAGATAAATTAAAAAAAAAAAAAAAGAAAAGAAAGACACCAAGAAACCAAAACGGTTACTACTTGGGTCTCTCGCTTAATATATAACTAGTAATTTTGCACACTTTATGCGTGTGCAATATAAAATTTTAAGTAGAAAATCCATATTTTTTAAAGTATAATACCCATAAAACATGTGTTTGACATTAGTTTAAACAGAAAACCCATAAAATATGTCTTTGGCATTAATTAGTTTAGGTCTTTGAGATTAGTTAGTTTTGTATATGGGTTGAATTTTTTTAGTTTTTTTTTTAATTAAAATAAAAGTAAAAAGAAATAAAGAGTTCAACAAAATAGATTGAGAACGGTTAGTGTTATACGTGGGTGAGTTTCTTTTTTTTAAAATCAAATTAAAAAAAAAAAAAAGAAAAAAAAATGGAGAGTCCAAGAGACCAAACTTGCCCTCTCACGTAATATAATAGACTAATAGTATAGATATAGATGAAAAAAGAAATTATAAAAAACATTATCTACACATATATAATCTTTATCTAATATAATAAACCTATTATTTGAAAAATTACAACATACTAATGAACAAATGCACAAATTAGAAACAACTATGCTCACCAGTATGAATGGATAATGATCATGAACGCTTACAAACCATTAAATAGGATAAACTTCATAATACTGTACTAATGAATTCTTTATACCCAATTCCATACCAGAATTAAATAACTTGAATCAAAATATAAAGTCAACTATATACATTTTACTCTTGCGCCCTGAGAATTTTTGTTGCTCGTTTTTATGGGATTTCTCTTGCATTTTTGATATTTTATTAAATTTTCTCATCAATCTCCTTATATATATACACACATGACTACAGGTATTTGTCGATTATTGAGATATTAATGCGAGTACAGTTGTCGAGAAGAGTAGGAAGTTATCCAAGGAAGGTTGCATTGGTTTGGTATCCATGACCATGCATGCAGCTTTTTTGTGTTGAGTCTATTTGAAAGAAGCAACCCCAATCGCATCAGAAAACATCCAAGAAGAAAAAAATATATATAGTATTAATCTTTAAAAGTTGAAAAGCACTTTTCTTTGTTTCAGGGCTACATACTTCACATAATGACTTTACATATATGCTTTACGTTTGGAATCTGCTTAAGATTTGTTCTCTTTTTATCCTTTCATTTTTCTAGAAAAAAATGACATTTGAAGTTGCTTCTTTGAGCAGTAGTCCAGTACTTAAATGAATAAGATTAGGAAATTAAGAAATTACGCTTTTCCTAAAACTTTTAAATTCAAAAAGGTTAATATTGTATCGTGGTTTAAAGGTTATCGTATCATATCGTATCGTGGTTTAAACACACATGATATTGTAACTAGTTAAAAAAAACCACCACAACAACAATTTCGACAAAATATTTTTCTTCTCAGAAATTCTTGAGGGATTTTCAGAGAATTATTAGAACATGTACAATAGCGTTTAAAATTATAAATATATATTATATAACTTGTACAGAATTCCGAAGGAATTCAAGGGAAATGCAATGGACAAAGAGGAATTAATATCAATGATCCCCTAGCATTCTCGTCGAAGATTCATAGAAAGAATAGATTTACTGACGGAATTCCAATAGAATTCCTCATAAAAAATACATATAGGGAGTGTTTGCAAACTTTTAGAGGTCTCGTGTTCGAGTTCTTGAGTACATAGCTTATTATTGATAGGAAAAATTTTATAACTTAGTAATCCGACTCAACTCAACTCATATAAATAAGCAATAAAACTAAGGGGAAATTATATCCAGGTCCCCTGAGGTTTGCCATAATTATAATTTAGTCCCTACTTTTTCGTTTATTACAAAAAAGCCCCTATAAACACTGTTCGAGTTGAGGTCCCTGGCGGAATAGTGGGAAAGTCAAGCATACACTTTTTCGTTTTTTACAAAAAAAGTCCCTAGAAACAGTGTTCATAGGGTGTTTTTGTAATAAACAAAAAAACAGGGACTAAATTGTAATTATGACAAATCTCAGGGGACCTGGATGTAATTTCCCCTAAAACTTAAAAAAAAAAAAAGTTCAACACAAAAGAAATTTGAGTGGTAATTTGATGGCTATTAGTTCAACACAAAAGAAATTTGAGTGGTAATTTGATGGCTATTAATATATCTTTTCCCCAAAATTAATTAATGCTAGTAATATTTTACAAAAAGTAAGGAATTATTTATTGGGGTCAAGATTTTATTTTTGGAGTTGCATTGTTGCTAGTGCATGTCCGTGTAGTATATGCAAATAATTAAGATATGTGTATGCCGGGATGGGACCACAAAATGATGCCTATATGTGAGCACTAACAATTGGAGTTTTATATAAATTATACATAAAAATGCAATTGGCAGTTTGGCACCAATTACTTTCATCATCTAAGTGTGTGATTGCTGCAAAAAGAAGAGATTTTGCGTTACTGGTTATTGTGACCTTTTTATCAACATTTCTTGGCCCTTTCTTTAAAGACATTGATTGATTTCCCTTGAAAAGATGAAGTTCCTTTTGGTCACACTATGTATTCTTATTAATTAAATTTTAAGGTGCTAAACAATTTTTATTTTGGGATTTCAATCAACGTAGTATGGTAACTCATCCCAACACGTTCAAGTTTGATCAATTGAGGGTTAACTTGAAGTGTGAAAGTTATATGTTGAATACAATTTGCTCGTCCAAACCCGAACAATCTTGATTAATCTAGGGTATAAAACTAGCAGAATACAACCTATGTTGATACCATATTAAGCAGTACGTGTTTGTCTTAACTTTCGTTTTAGACTTTTAGTATTCAATCAATATGTGAGACGATAATAGACAGAATACTACCTTTTTTTAGTAAGTGGAAAAATTGCCTCCTTTATGCATGCGCTTGTATTATTACAATGACCTTTCCCCTGTCCATGGATCAAGAACTATTCCATGGATTAATATTATAATCATGCAACTTTTATCAACTGATGGAGGTAATAGAGAGTATTCCTCTATTAGGTTATGGACTCAATTCTCAGTTGATATTGGTCATGTAATGAGAGTCATTCCATAAAATTGAGAAGATCTCTACAAATTTGCAAGGCATTTTTACTTTTCACAATAATACAAAAAAACCCAACACTTTACCTAAACATGGGAAAGCAACTTCACATATTCATATTCACAAATCAAAGACAATTAACAAACATAGACTACTCAACAGTTATCCCTCTAAGGCTATCCACCTGCTTAGGCCTCTTGTAGTTCTTCAACAGAAGCGAGCTGCAAACGACGCTGACCGAAGAAGCGGCCATTGCTGCTCCGGCAATCCATGGAGGCAGCCTAAATCCAGTTGAAGGGAAAAGTGCACCCGCAGCAATAGGGATGCCCAGAATATTATATCCCAATGCCCAAAGATAGTTAAGCCGGATTCTGAAAAACGTTTTTCTTGAAAGGTCTATTGCAGTTATAACATCCTCCAGATTGCTCTTCATCAGAACAATGTCAGCTGCCTCAACTGCAATATCAGTACCAGCACCAATTGCCATTCCGACATCTGCAGCTACAAGGGCAGGCGAGTCGTTTATCCCGTCTCCCACCATCGCCACTACATTTCCTGCAGCCTGTAATCAAAGAAGTAAACTTAGTGATCAATGATGTTAAGTATTCTCATATATCTGCTAGGAAAGTATTAGATCAGCTGAACATAGATGTGTATTGAAGAAAAAATTATAATTAGGGACGGAGCCAGGATCCAATTTTTGGTGGTGAAAGTGAAAATTTTCGAAGGTGTTGGGCTAAGCTTATATTAGAATATGTTTTTTAGATTTGGAGCTTATGTGTTAAATCCAATTTTAAAACTGATATCTAAAAGTGCCAGAAGAAACTAAAATTAAAATTACGAGTTTTTAAGATGTTAGAAATGATAATTATGTAATTAATATGACCAAAATTATGAGAATGCAATGTGCTAAGGTTCAGGGATGTAAACAAAACAGAGACTGTTCGCGAGCCTAGTGGGACGACTTGACAAGGTTTGAACTCGACTATTGAAGTCTGAGTCAAGCTCGCATTGGGCTAGTAAACGTTTCAAACCGAACTCGAGCTAAATCCTTCTTGTGTTGAAATATTGGAACTTCATGAAAATCAAGCTCATGTCAACAATTTACTCATAAACTCGATCAACAAACAAGCAGAAGTCAAGCTTGAGCTTGAGTCGGTTCCTTTACTATCCCTAACAATAAATTGAATAAAATGTTCCATTTCCAAACCACATCCAACATAAGCAGTAAAATTGTACCTGTAACTCCTTTACTTTCTCTGCTTTATGCTCAGGCTTTGCTTCTGCAACGACCGTATCTATCCCGACTTCCTTGGCAATCGCATTTGCAGTTCCCCAATTGTCACCTGTTACTACTATGCTCCTCACTTTCATAGACTTGAGAAAGGAAATTACTTCGCAAGCTCCAGGCTTCAAAGGATCAGATATGGCAACCACTCCAACGAGCTCCCTGTCAATAGATACAAGAATCCCGGTTTGAGCCAAGCCTTCAGCGTCCGCCAGTATTTCTTCAGCATCAAGTGAAATATTGACGTTGTGATTCGCCATCATACTTTTGTTTCCAACAAGAACCTCTTTATTACGAACAACAGCCTTCACACCATGGCCAGTTACGGACTCAAAGTCCACAGCTTCAGGCCAAAGAGGATTCTCTTCTTCTTGTCTGAACTTTTTGGCATGCTCAACAATTGCCTTCGCTAGTGGGTGTTCGCTATTCACCTAATCACACCATATATTGATAATTAGTATTGTTTTTCAATTAACAAAACAAATATCTAAATATAACCGACAAAAGATCCATATAAGTATGTTATTTCACAAAGTTCTGAAACTAAAAAATGGAGAATACCTCAGCAGCAGCAACCAGCTCATAGAATTCCTTAAGAACCATATTTTTCAAGAGCCTTGTGTTCACAACCACTGGGTTTCCAACGGTGAGCGTTCCTGTCTTGTCGAAAACTATACAGTTCACCTGTTATTGGAAAGTACAAACTAGTTAGATTCATATAATTTCTGCACTCTATATACCGGAAATGATTTGTATTATGTTACAAGACACGTCGTCATGGTTGCTACACCATGATAACATTGAAAATTTTAATAAAAAGGCATAATACATATTGAGCTGCATTGGTACCTTATGAGTATTTTCTAGTGCCTGGCCACCTTTAATTAAAACACCTTGAGAAGCACCAACTCCAGTACCGACCATAACAGCGGTTGGAGTAGCTAGGCCAAGTGCACACGGGCAGGCTATAACCATAACAGAAATGCCAAACTGAAGGGCAAGCTGAAAGCTATCCATGGCAGAAGGGATCCATGATTTAGGATATCCGTTCAACTTTCCAGCGGTAAACCATGCAAACCAAGTGGAAATCGAAAGAAATATAACCTGCAAATTTCGGACATTAGAATCCAACTTACAATACGCTGAGGCGCAGTCCTAAATTGTGAGATAATGAAAAGAAGTTATATATATATTCAAATATACACGTACTAGAGGAACAAAGAATTTGGAAATGCGATCAGCAAGTTTCTGAACGGGAGCTTTTGCCATTTGTGCTGATTCAACCAGTCGAACAATTTGAGCAAGAGCACTCTCAGATCCAACCTTAGTTGCCTTAATGTGAAGCACCCCATTCGTATTCACAGTCCCTCCGATCACAACATCTCCTTTCCTCTTTGCCACTGGCCTAGATTCTCCAGTAATCATGCTCTCGTTTACATGACTTTGGCCCCAGAGAACAAAACCATCACAAGCTACTTTCGCACCAGGAATGATTTTCATGACATCATTCTTCTGTATCAGTCGACTGTCAATCTCTTCCTCGTGCAACACGTTGCCTTCACTGTCTAGTGTTAATAAGGTTGCTGTTTCTGGAGCTAAGTCCATGAGCTTCTCTATGGCTTTAGAAGTCTTCCCTTTGGCCAAAACTTCCAGATATTTCCCCAATAGTATGAAAGAAATGAGCATTGCACTTGTTTCGAAAAAATCAGTGGACTCGAAACTTGGAGAAGTAGCAGCCCTCAAAATCGAATAAACAGAATAAAAGTAAGCAGCATTTGTTCCAAGAGCAATCAACACATCCATATTTGCTGAGCCGTGTTTTAATGCTTTATAAGCACCAATATAGAATCGCCGACCAATAATGAACTGAACCGGAGTGGACAATATCCATCTCAAAGTCTCCCCAATACTAAGCATGTTCACCACCTTAGTATCCAGACCATGCTTGATCCCAGGAATATACATGAAGACCATTGACAGTAAAAAGACAGGTATAGTAAAAACCAGACTCCAGAGAAAAGATTTGCGGTATTGCTTAATTTCTTCGTCTCTGTGAGCTTCTCTTGACCCTCCTTCAGGAAATATCTTTGCCTTGTATCGTCCTGAGCCAGTTGACTCTATGATTTCAATGAAATTTCTCGGCCCTGTTAGATCTGGCTGGTAAGAAAGAGAGAACTTATTAAGCTCCGTATCAAAGTTGAGATCCTGAACTCCTGGCAATGCTTGAAGAGAATCCCCTATCATTCTCATGGAACTTTCTGAACGCACCCCATCAACTTGAAGATGTATTTTGCACCTGTCTCCACCTGTGCTGATTAGAATTGCCTCAAATCCTGTATCATCTACAGCTTCGGTGATCTGGTTGTAGGTCAAGATATTTGGATCATAGAGGACTTCGGCCTCTTCAGTTGCTAAAGCAACTTGCGCTCTTTGTACACCTGGCAAAGCTTGCAAAGCAGATTCCACTGTTGTGGAACAAGACGTGCAAGTCATTCCTTTTATGCGAATCCGACACAATTGAGACAATTTCTCATTCAATTCTTCTTTAATCAAGGAAGCCTCAAAACCTACGTCTTCAATGGTCTCACGAATTGTTTCCTCCTGCAAGTTTTTACATAGCCATTACTCATTAGATTAATTATGCACTTTTGTTATTTCAGTATGAATACTAATGATGTAAAGTTGCAAAGATGTCTGCTCTGTCAAAAACCAAGATCCCCCAAAGCGGAATATTCAAAATTATTTCTAGGATAGTCGAACTTTCGCTGAAGCTCTGTCGTTTTCATCTAGATAATTGGCATGTTCATACATTTTATGCCAAACTTACTTTTTGAACATTTTGTTATTTTCTACTTTATCAAGATTCGGCCATTTTGTTACGAACTTAGTACCATAAGATTCCTGATTTTTCTCATCATAAAATTGTGATATACCTAGGTGCAGAATCATATCAAAAGGCATCAATACATCAATACAAGGGCACAAGAACAATCACGCCCACATGGCACTAACGTACAGACAAATAAAGAGTCATGCTCAACACAAAAGTTGGCAATGCAACATCAATACATCTTTGAGCCCACCATTACTTAACAAGAGCAAAAGTTTCTCTAGCAACTCGATTTCTAATCCGGAATTTAATCCAATTATGGGAAAACCCTCATAGTCGATAAATTACGAAGAACACCCTGAGAATGTTGCTTTTCGTAATTTCTCAAGGTGTTTTGCTTAAACTTCAGGGTATTTTTCATAACTTCTTTCTCAACTTTGCTTCTTTTTTTCCCATAATCGGTTAAACCTCAAGCAGGATTCGTAGTTATCCCTAATTGTATCAAAGAAGTTCATTCTCTACGACTTCGAAAAATTCTAGCAAGATGAACTGAGATGCATCATATCCAAGTGAAATTAGGTGGGGAACCAAGAATTTAGATGCAAATCCAGTTTAAAGAAACTTAAAGACATCAAGAAAGCTTGAGTTGTAAGACTCAACCAACTGCCCAAACATAAAAGCTGGAGTTTCTATAGGAACGAAACTTGCACTTTCACCAACTAACGGTCAGACATAGCCCGTGAAAGCAACTAATTGCTTCTAACTACGCTTGACTTCAAATCTAAGAAATACAAACCATGTCTGCAAACACAGAATCTAAGCGAAATTTTCAATTTTACAGCATTATGGCAGCTACGGATCTCATTATCTATAATTCCCCAACAATAACCGACATCAACATCAATAGAAATGCTGCATGCACAGCACTACTCCAAAACCATAACTACAAACTATGTACATATATATATATAAATATGCGCGGTACTTACATTAACATAAGCAGGGAAAAACAGGACTCGAGCTCGGTTGTTCAAGACATCAACGACGGCCTCCCTGATTCCGGGGAGGCGTTTGACGGCCTTCTCGACGGAGCCGGCGCAGGCGGAGCACGTCATTCCGGTGACGGAGAAAAGTGCGGCGGCCTCAGATTGCATGAATTTTTCCTCATCGGATGAAATGTTGACGCCTTTTGGGTACTTGGGCATGGAGGGATAATGAGGGCGAGGGGATAAGTTCCCACTCTCGTTTGGCCGTAAGCATGCCAGTGACAGAAACTTCGCCGCCATGGATGGATTCTTCAACCAAGAGTTTGCAAATTAAACCCTTTGGATTTGATTGGCGATGATGATCTCTGCTTCTCTCTGTTTCTTGAAATACGGAACAGGGGATTCTCCTTGAGTTTATATGGGATACGGAAAGATTTATTTATTAACATAAAACTTTTTAGTTGTTACGTGACTTGGAAATGTTTATGTGATGTTTTTGCATACGTTATGATAAAAAAATATTAAATATTACTAGCATTTTAATATTTTCTCGATATTTCTTGATTTAGAAGTTTCACTAGTCTATATGTAAAGGTTGGTCAAAGATTAGGGATTTTTTTTTTTTTTTTTAATTTAGTTTGATCGAATCCAATTAATTCTGATCGAATTATATTTACACTGATTTGAAGATTTGGATTAAAATTATCGAGAACAAATGTGTCAATCACCAAATCGTTTAATTTCATGATTTGACATTATACTAGTTTAATAAGATGTCTCGTGTTCGAACTTCAAGTAACTATTATCTTCATAATTCGATCTGATCTGACCGTGTTATTATGTTTTTAAAATGACAAATCGGAAAGGAAAAAAGTAAAAATTGTAAAATAATTAAGTAGTTGATAAAGTATATTGAAAATTACCAAAAAAAAAGTCCTCGGTTGTTGTAAAATAAAAATCGAGAATTATTTTTGATTTCTATTGAATTATTAATTCATTCCTAAATATTTTTAAATCATTATCGGATAACATTAACAATATATATGACTATTATATCAGTAAAAATTATAGTATAAATTTTTTAATACAATAATACGTTCACATATATTAGCATATTATATAATATTATTCGATAAAAACTTGATATATTATAATATTAGCAAAACATCTTCTTATCTTTATATATAAAAAATAAAACTATGTTATAAAATATTTGCGTGTAAGGTTAATTCCTAATATTAATATTTGGATACAGATAAATTTTCCAAAATAAAGTGCTGATGAATTACAAACCTATCTATAAACTAGAAACAAAAGCAAAAATTATGCCTTCAAATGTTATTAGATTATACCTTATTTTTACTTAAACTAAAAAAATATATATTTTTCCAAACACTTTTGATTTTTGAAATATTGCTGGAAACAAAAGTAAACATTATATCAATTTTGATATAAATAAAACTAAATTTGTCAGTTTTTTTTTTATTAAGTCTAATGAAATTTCGAAAGGGAAATTAAAAGAGAGAAATGAATCAATGATCATTTGTCCAGGTAACATTTATATGCTGGAGTGACACCATTGGATGTTATGCACTTATGCTTCACGATGTTAACTTGTTCAGGAATTAATATATACCACCATTAGCTTGCGTTCGTCTTAACTTGAGGACATTATATATATATATATATATATATACATATATATATATATTTGGCCAATATTAATTTTTTTTTATTGTATTATATCCGATATTTATATTTAATATTATGTAAACATTTCCTACGTAATAAATATATAAAATAGTTCATGTCGTTGTGTACTATTCATAATAAGATTTGAATTCGTGATCTATTATTTGTTCATATATGAAAATATTTACTATTGAATTACTTACACGTCTCTTTAAACATAATTTTTATTTTTTTTCTTATGTTTCTACCATTATGAGTTTGAATCAGGTTGGATCCAACTAAAATATAAAATTCTTCCTACCGATACTTATTTCTAATGATCACATTGATTAATTATTTGATATGTTACATACTAACCTCTCACTCTTTTTTTACTTATTCGAACCACTACTAAGATGTAAAGTTCTTTTTATTAATCATAGTTGTGTTTCAAAAACCCAAGCTCGAAATCTTTAATTAACCTAATATAGCATCAAGTTGCTAAGTTACAACACTTAGATATCAGGATTATAATTTGATACCTTTTAGCTAAATAATTACATTTACACCTCCTCATAAATTTAATAGTTACATTTACACATCTTTATAAATTTAATAATTATATATATACTCTCTCATAAATTTAATAATATCTAAAAAAAATGACATTCTTTAGATATGTAATGTAATTATTAAATTCAAGATGAAGTGTAAATATAATTATTTAACTAAACATATCTTACATCGAATAAAAAATCAACCATATGCTACTTAATAAATTTTTGACAACTTTCACCTTATGAACTAGTTTTGAGATGAATTAAATCAAATACATACTTTTACATAATATCAAAGCTTATTCCGGCTTGGACATGTGGGAGTATATTAACATATCCCACATTATATTTCCACCAAAACAAAAAAAAATAAAATATATCCCACATTATATATGGAATAAAAATCAAATCATATGCTTGCTTGAGTCTTGACAACTCTGACTAGGGATGCAAACGAATCGAGCCGAATCTTGATCATTTTTTTGTTCGGGCTCGGTTCGAGCTAGATCAGGACTATATTTATTTTTATTAAAAAATAGTTTTTTGTAATAATTAAACAGATTTATATATATAATAATATATATTAAGTAGGAAAATTCTTTTCTAACAATTCCTAAATAACAAATTTTCATATAGACAAATCACAGATCAGATTTCATACAAACAAATCACAGATTAGTGATTAGTTTAGCCTAGGGATGCAAACGAGCCGAGCCGAGTTTTCATGGCTCGGGCTCGGGCTCGGGCTCGAACACGTTCACGAGCGGCTCGCCTCGAGGTTCGCCCATGTTATTTTAATTTTGATAAAAAATTAATTTTTTTAATAATTTAATATATTTTTATATATAATAAATATATTACTTTTTTTATTCATTTTGTATAAAAATTAATAAATATATATATAATATTATATATTAATAAAATATTTATATATATATAAATTAAAATATTATTATTTTTAATTAAATATATAGGCTCGCTAGCCACGAGCCAAGACTCAAAGGGCTTGAGTTCGGGCTTGGCTCGAGCTTGCTCACCAGGCTCGCGAGCTGGCTCGGCTCGTTTGCATCCCTAGTTTAGCCGCAATATTTGACTACTTATTCTGTTTATAGGGTTTTTTTTTTTTTACTTAATTTATTTATAGTTGATTCTCAAATCCTCAAAAATTATATTTTTGCAGCTTAATCTTTTAAAACCGTTTTCGTCGTCTATCTCCAATCTCCAAGGTTTTACTATTTGAAGGCACATATTCCATTTGAAAAATTAACTAAAAGAAACCAAAATTTTCAAATAGTATAAATACTTGTGTATGAGAAAATATAAATGTTTTATAATATAAAGTTATTTTATAATATAAAATTTAAATTTTCAAGCAATACCTGTTCACACAACAGGTTGGTTTTTCTTAATAGCTTTTAAGTATGAACTTTTTAGAGAGAGAAAATAAAAGAAAAAATGAAAAAAAAAAGAGGAACAAGCAAGTTTAAAATTAAAGAGAAACACATCGAAGTTTATAATATGATTTATACATGTAAGTTCGGTATGAATTCTTGATTTAGTTTTGATTTTGCTATAAATTCTTGATTTATTTTGGATTTCATTGGATTCTTTCACAAGAAAATTAATGACTATATTTTTCTTTTACGATTTTCCTAACAAGTTTAATAAGTTTTATTAGAATCCTAATCATATAAATTAGGTATTTTCTTATATTTTTAAAATTCTAAATTTATTGGGGTTTTTATGATGATATTAATATTTAGAGTTCAACTTTGTATAAATCATTATTTACCAGAGAAGATATTTAATATTTGTGAAAAAAACAAAAGATAAATAATATATATATATATATATATATATATATATATATATATATATATATATGTACACTTAGTTGTCGAGACATGGTTCTTAATTGCTAGCTCAGTTATCGTAACCGTGCTTTGTTCGTTTAAGTCCTCGAATGGGACTGTTAGTGCCTTATTTTTGGTTGATGGTCTTGGCTCTGGGTTGTTCATGCCCTATCGTTTTTGTGAGCATTTTTGTTTCTCATCTCTGTGTGACGATTGGATTGGTGCTTTGTACTCTATTTTTTGGTTTTTATTGGGGGGGGGGGGGAGGGGGCCTCGGTTCTAATCGCACGGTCTCTCTTGGTCGGTTTTTGAAAAATAATAATAATAATAAATATATATATATAATATAGGCTCGCGAGCCACGATTCAGATGCAAAGTAGTTTGGGTTTGGGCTTGTCGGAGTCGGCTCAGACTCATTTGCATTCCTTGGATTTTGGTGACAAGATAATAATTTTAATTTATATAATACCAATATAATTAGGGGGGAATGTTTAAAAACTCCCCATGGGTTTGAAAACTTCCTTTTACCTCCCCATTTTCAAATACATCATTTGGGGTTTTAGATACGCGATTCTGGTATTTAGATACGCGATTCTGTGATTTAGATACGTGATTTTTTCCTTGTATTTCAAATACATCATTTGGGGCTTTAGATACGCGATTCTTGAGTTTTAATACATCATTTTTGAAAATGGGGAGCTAAAAGGAATTGGACTTATCATTTGGAGAGTTTTCGGGAATTTCCCGTATAATTAGTCCAAATTCATCATTTGTGCACGTAAAAGAAGACGAAAATCTCCTTTTCTTTTGTTATTTATTTATTGAAAACTTGAATTACCCGTAAATCCGTAATGGTTAGTTGTGGACTTTGTTTTTTGACCATTGTTGCATCCAATTTTCAAAGATATGGAATTTTAAGGTACTAGTTGAGTTCTGACTAACTAGACCTATTGTTGGAAATTTACCCTCAAAACAATATTTTCTTTCTTGTCAGGTCAATTTAACCGAACTAAGATTGAACTATAATTATGTAAAAAAATAATGAATTGCTTTTCTTGTTATTATAGAAAATATAATTGTTGTATTATAGATTGCGTTTTTTATTTTTTCTTTACCTTGTATTACTGATCGCTGGTGTTGCTTTTGTGATTGTTCTTTACACATAAATAACAATATAATGAGTGTGTTTATTATATATATATATATATATATATAGTGATACGGATTTTTTTTAAAAATTTAAAATATGACACGACATCAACACAACTATATTATATATAAATAAATATATTTATATCTATTGATTTATTTAAAATAAAATATTCATAAGAGTATCTAATATTACAAATTTAAATAAAATACATTTATATCCAATTCAACATTCTAAGTAATTACAAGTATCATTAATACATAATTTTGTATATCAAGATATTAGGAAAAAAATTCAAAATAAAAATAAAAATAAATTAATATAATAAATCTTTTAATAATTTATACAATTCTTTTTTTTTTTTTTAAATCTCAAATTTAAAAAAAATTAATAAATTGATTTCTTTTTAAAATTTCCTGTGTCCAAGCTGTTTCGATTTTTTTTTTTTTTTTTTTTTAGAACTTTTTTACCGTGTCTGACACATGCCTAATACTACATGAGGAAAAAAAAAATAAAAATAAAGGAAGTATCCATCCATTAAAGGTAGTTCAAAATCTTGAATCCAATTGATGAAATTAATTAAAGCAGGAAAAACGCATGTCATTTTAAATTGAAAAAACTATATATATATATATATATATATATATATATATATATATATATATGCGTGTGTGTGTGTGTATGTATATAGATATAATATATAATGTATAGACGCGACAATTACAAGTATTTTTTATAGAAGAAGTGTGTGATATGGTATTTGATATAAATACCCCACGTAATAAGACATGATGAAATAATATTTTTAAAAATATTTATTTGTTAGATGATGAAATATATATTCCATGATAAATTATTAACATAAACATAACAGGATGAGAGAGAATGAAATTTACGTGGATAATCTTCTGTGTGTGCGAGAGAGGGAGAGAGAGAGAGAGTTGACGAGGTTGTAATTAATTGCATGAGATGAGTGTAAGCAACAAATATGCATATACAAATTTATAGAAAGTCAATTAAGAATCTAGCATTTATGTTATGTGGGTCCTTTTATTCCCCACTCAGTTTTAACTTTTATGGCCTTATTTGTTTTGTGACTTTTGTCAATGCTATAGGTTTTTTAGTGATTATAAGATAAATTTTATTTAATTTTAAAAAAGATTGGATATTTAAAATTTATTTATTAAAAAAGTTTTTTTTAGAAAGAATTTTATTTATCATCTACCTCGAGCCTAATTAAATGTTTTATAGAATAAAAAAATTTATTTATTTCGTCACAACGTTTGAAATAAGTGCATCGAGAAACGATTGCAAATAAATTATATATGTAAAATCCTATAAGATACATATGTTATAGCTTTTTACATGTCTGGACTTCTTGTGAATCTTTCGTTTTGTATGCTTTTCTACAAAATTCTTTTATGTACAATTTTTTAAATCATCATCTATACTATATTATTAAGCGAGAGGGTCAAGTTTGGTCTCTTGGACTCTCCATTTTTTATTTTTATTATTTTTTTTTTAGAAAAGAAACCACCCCACGTAGATCATGGACTCTCCATTTCTTTCTTTTTTATTTTTTTAATTTAAAAAAAGAAACCACCTCACATACAACACCAACCGTTTTCAAATTATGTTCTTGGACTCTAGATTTCTTTTTAGTTTTATCTTAATTATTTTTAAAAAAATATCAAAGTACAAAATTAATTGATTTCAAACATATAAAATACTAAATCTTAATTTTTATTTGTTTACTATCTTAATTTTTTATCTGCACACGCATTAGAGTGTGCAGAGTTGCTAGTCTACATTACATAACTAATTGCATTATATATATTAGTTATTTAAGTGTTGATTTTATTGTTTTGTAATTTGGTAAGAAAAAATTTAAAGATTATAATGAGTTTATGAATTTCTCATGCAAATAATGTTACGAGTATATTAGTCGATTGAAAATATTAATTGTAGAGTTATAAATAAAAGAATGAAAATTATTTTATATTTTAAAAAATTAATAAACATCTTTGTTTTCTGTGAAAAGTTTTCATATTTTTTAGTAAAAATATACATAAGTTAAATAATATAAAACATGAAATAAATATTGTATCATTTTTCCTTATGAGAATTGAAATTTGACAATAAGTGGGTCTAGAAATCGAAACCCATAAATAAACTTGAGCCTAATTTAAGTAAAAATTCATAGGTCTGGAGTTTGGACACAAATATAATGAGTGTGTAAAGAAGTTGAATAAAAAAATCTTAGGTGAAGTTTAAGTTCGGATTTAGGTCGGGCTGTAAGCTAACATTAACAATTAATAACGCAAAATCAATTAAAACATATACAATAAATAATAATTAGTCGAATTTTCAATGCGTAACGGTGGGGGTCCGAGTTTGTTAAGACAATATTTTCATCTTATCAATTTGAGGACCTTTGGCGTGCAATTTATTCAATTTGAAAATTTGTCATACATCTAAGCATTTATTAAACTAAGGGACATGTGTCATGAGAAGGGATAACCCATTCATTCAGGTTTGATCTTAGTCGAACTAGTTAAGCCTAAAATTATCTCAATTAATGTAGTTGCGTTTCCAGGAACTTATGACAAGATCTCTAATTAAATTAGTATAGTACTGAACAATTAAGGTATACCACTTGATAATAAAAAGTGTTGATTTCATATTGATATGATATAGTTTTTTGGTTAAAAATGCTGATTTCATAATAGTTAAAAATGATAATTGATTTCGTATTGCAATCCGATAGTTGTAAAAAATGTTGATTTCGTATCGATATTGATATGATATAGTTGGACATTTTTGCCGGGTATCATTGAAAAAATTATTGATTTCGTATTGATATGATATAGTTATGAATCTATTTTAAAATACAATATTTTTATAAATAGGTATATATATAATTATGTAGAATACAATAAATATCTATATAAGTAAGTTGATTTAACTAAACTAAAACAAAAGAAAAGAAAATATGAATTGTTATTCGAAAGTTGAAATAGAAATAAACATGAATTATTATTCGAAGTTCAAATGAACAAATTAGAGTTGCCATAAAATAAAGTTAAACAATATATCATTTGGATCTCGCAACCAACAACAAAGTAAAATAATTATACCATTCGAATTAAAAAATATATATATTACAAAAGTAAATAAATAAATAAATTAATAAAGTAGTAATAATAAGTAAACGAACTAGAATTTTTTGTTAAAAAAAACATATTTGATTAATTTGTGAATTTAATAAATTGCTAAACAATAATTTCTTTATTTAATATTTATTTTTCATTTTAATATCTTATTTAATCGGATTTGAGACGTGAGACAAGTAAAATTCTTCATAAATGTCATTTTTACAATCAGGTTTTTGAATTTCTAACCTTTTACATAATTAGATAAAATTCGTCTCTTATAATCTAATCGGTCATCACGGACCAAGAACCCTCATAAATTTTATTTAATAATGTTCTTTGCGGAAAGTCACGGAATTTTGACTATTAATATTGGTTTGTAATTCAGCAAGATAACTCACAAAATGGGGACATACACATTGGCTACGTGCCTAAATCAATCCAAGAAACTGTCTAGATTCAAATTCCATTCACTTACGAAAAAAATTGATAAATGATAAGCAAAAACAATTATTTTATTTTTGTCTCATATTATTAGTCAAGTTTGACGGATGATAGGTAATTAATTTTAATAATGCAAACAGATTAATTCGTTGGAATATAATTTAAATAGGATTTGTTTACATAATTACATGTAATCGTGATTTGACAACTTGTCCTTGTAATCAATTTTTTTTTTAATACCGACTTACATATTCCACCTCATTTTTCAAATTTTGGTAAGGTTTAGTATAAGCTTTTTTTTTTTTTTTTTTTTTTTTTTGAAACAAGAACTAATATTATTGCTTAATAAGGTTTAGTTGGAATTTGATTCATTTATTATTTGATTGATTATTTTTTTAAAATTTATTATCAATTTTACATATATAATAAGTGTAAAACATTCGTCCATTCAGTATTTCGTTACACTAATTTGATCAAACTATATTTGAGTTAGAATTACTCCAGGTGGAAAATTTTAGTCTAACAAAAAAATAAATATAATATATTTATCGTTGTAATTGGTTGAACTCCACTAATTCGTGTTTGGATTAAAATTTTCTACTTTGGGTGTGGCTGATCAAATATTATCTAGTAATTTATTTGATTTAAGAGAAATAGTTAAAAATCCCAGGAGAATTGAAGTACGAGAAGATAAGTTAGTTATTCGTAAATTAGTTGGTTCTAGATTTTTTTGGAAATGTGACATAATAAAACACGGAAAAGTTTAACTAGAAAACAACGTTAAATAGAAAATATGAAAGTATTAAAATCCACGAGAATTCTCTAGATTTAGAGTTTGAGCCAAAATATGAATGAATTTGGCCAACTGCTTTGGCCTATAAATACTAGATTTTAAACTTAATTAAGATAGTAACTTTACCACATTATCCAAAACCCCTACATTGCTCTTACGGCATGATTGGTATGATGGAATGGGGTGGGAATGGAATGGGCATTACTGCGTCCATTCCTAAACCCATGATTGGTATCAAAACATGATTAGGAATACTCATTCCCTCGGTAATGCCCATTCCCACAAGCATGGGATTATCCATTCCTTTGGTCCCCCATGGTATTAGCCATTCCCAACGTTTAAAATTCATTATTATTTTTATGTTGTCGTCACATATTTGTTAAATACATATTATATTTTATTATTTTCATAAATAAAAATTAAATAATATTAATCACGTTGAAAATTTAATAAATTATATTAAATATATATATATATATTATATATTTAAAAAACATGTTCAAAATATTATTTTAATTATAAAATTTTATAAATTCAAATATTTTATAAAGAACGAATTTTGATATTTATATTAAAATTTATTTTTAAATGTCAAAAAATATATTAAATATAATAAATAATGAATACATAATCTATGTATGAATAAAGATATAGTATATATATATGTGAGTGCGAGAGTGAGTTTTGGATATATATAGTACATATAGTAAATGTCATATATATAACACTTTCGATATAAAATAGTAATAATATATTTATATATATATGAAAATATATAGTTACTCAAAATAAAAAATTTAAAAAATATATTTAATATAAAAATATTCGTAATTATATACTTTTATTTTTATTATTATCATTATTATTATTATTAATGAAATAAGTTTAAAATTTTTATTTCATTCCTAACTTTATTACTTGGCGTACCAATCATAGTAATATCATAATAAAATCATTTCATTCCGTTGTTCATTCCATTACAAAATTCATTCCTTTCCTACCTCATTCCATTCATGCATACCAATCATGCCGTTATAGTTACACTATACTTCTAAATACCAAAATTTTGAATTAACCACTGCACTGTACTCGTAACCATACCATACTCGTAGTAGTACTATTCAAACTCCTACACTATATTTGTAGTCATAAAATTGCTACCATATTCTTTTCAATCTCAATTTTCATGTCGATTTCTTTGCCTCCTTCATTCATTGTACTACGTTAAACTTGTGTTTGTACACTCTAAGTGAAGTGACCTTTGAACTACGTAGAAATTCTGCATTGTAGCTACATAGTAAAAGTTCTTTTTAAATCTTGATTCTAGGCAAGACGTAAAGCATCATGATGATAATTATTTCTTCTATAATGACGTGATAAGATGTCATTCATTTTCATTTTTTACATATATTTTTATATAATTTGCTGAATTATATTCCCCATCACACCATATATGCTACTAAAAGTTAAAAATTATACGTGTTTGTCACCCACAACCTCAAACGAAAAAAAAAAAAAAAGAAAAAAGAAAAAAGAAGAAGACAAACACGTTGAAACACATAGATGATGTACTTGGATATGTGCATTAACAATTATATTCTGCAATATTTCAAGGAGTATTAGTTGAAAAACAGACATTCATGCTTTTAAAATTCGAAATTATTTTATTGTATAAATTTTGAAGAATAAATATGAAAGAAGACGTATTTGCTGATGTAATCGTGGAGGACATTTCACACTCATTCAATAAATAAATTGCACAGAATATACACTCGAATGCAATCTGTATTATTATATATTTTTTGACCTTTGATTTCTTACAGAGAGCTGTCAAAAAAAAAAAAAAAAAAAAAAAGGAAAAAGAAATTCTTATAATATTAGATTGGATAATATAATAATTTTGCCAATATCAACTTGTGTTGGACTTCAGAGGTTGAGGTTGGGCTTTATAAGTAATCCAATACCTGTCCAATTGGTCCAAATAACTAACCCATTATAGTTAGTGGGCCAAATCTTGACTTTTGGAACTCAATATATTCACGTCACGCAAATGATTTAATGTTTGGCCCATCATTCTTGTATAATAAGAATTCAAATTGAACTCGTTAAGGCTTGAAAAAGGAAATGTTTTGAACAAATTCAAATACTTTACTTTTTTTTTTTTTTTTTGGTGCATTTCCAAATACTTTACTTTAGATGCACATGTCACTAATTCATACACTACCCTTTCTGTTTTGTAGTTTAGTACTTCGATATTATATTAATTTAATTAGAAGTTTCATTTTTCTCATTTTGTACACAACCGCAATTAGAGGTCCATATACTATCTAGTGAAATAGGGTTCTCATTGTCAACACATGCACTTAGCCCTTTGTCCAAGGGTCGGATTTTAATTCAAATCTCATATGATGAATTCTTGGCTTTGAGTATGAAAGGGTTTTAAAATTTTTAAATAGTTGTCTCATTTTTTAAGTATTTAAAATTTAGTGAGGGGAGTAGTCAGTATAGTCGACGATAAATGTCCAATTTTGAATCAAAAAGTATAATGAGTTCAAAATTCTCAAATCCGAATCCAACCCCGTAGACAACCCTACGTTCACTAATTTATTTCTTTGAGGCATTTTATTTGATATAACTTTTGTTTGTTTAATCATCTAAAAGATCTTTTAACAATTCATAAGCCATCATATCTCATCCTAGCACATAATATATAGCTGCTATTTTACTATATTTTGACATTAAATTATCTAAGTTAACTGCCAACCTACTAAAAGTTGAGTCAGTCATTCAAATTTGTTCATGAGCAGAATATTAAGTTTGTTGGAATCTCTTTTGGGTTTCCGTGTGTTAAAAAGAAAAAAGTTATTCCAATTTCCTTCACCTATGTGAAACAAAGTAATTCTTTAAGAAACTGGCATTGAAAAAACACTCTCTTCTTGCAACATTGTCACATTCTAAAGCATCCTAAATAAAAAGACAAGCACAAAAAGAGAAGAATTTGAAAAGCACTATAATAAGTATGAATTCAGAAAACAGGTTGTAGCTGCTTATCACAAAGCTCATAAATCTCAACTCCCACAAACATGGAACCATTCTTACACAAGTATATGGGCATGGCCGATGGGAGTTATTATGTAGCAAATGCACAAGCCTCAAAAAACAGGTTTGCTATTTATTTATATACTAATCCAATGCAGCACATACTTCAGATAATCAAACCGTTCTTTCGTCAAAGGAAGGTTCTTTCGGCTTTACCTATTATGAGCTGGCACCATAAACTCGGATTCTTTGCTCGATTGGGACCCTGCAGTAGGGACAAGTTGCCTTGCCTTTCTTCCCGTAGTTGTCGTTGCAGTTCGCGCAGACAACTTGATGTGCGCAGGGAAGGAAAACCACGGAAACTTCATCTTTCATGCAAATCATGCATTCTCTATCACTGCTCACCTGTTTTTCCTGAGAATCTTCCAACCGATCAAGTTCATGCAGAAGCTTTGCAATGGTTTCTCCCTGTGGGTTTAAGCCATTGGAGTTTTGTGTCCATAATTCATCAGATGGGTTTTCCACTTCAGTGGACTGTGCAGAGTCTTTCAGACGGGCATATTCTTGCTCGAGGCGTTGGAGGTCATCTTTGTGGCGCTGGAAGTCTATCTCTATTTTCAGGCGAAGGGCCTCGAGTTTTCTTTTGTTGTTAGCCTCAGAAGCTTCTTTGAGGCGCCGTTCCTCCTCCAGCTGTGCTAGAACTAACTCTTTGGACTTCTGCTCCTGCCTCCATTTTGCCTTTTGTATGGAAGTTCAAATAAATAATTATTTGCTATGAAGAAGTTCAAATTCTATAAGTATATGGATATGATATTCAGCTAGAGCATCTTAGCAAAGGGAACATAAAGAAGCAATAGATATGAAGCTTGATAAATTAAGACAGTGTAGGAACTACCTTCCCTAGAACAGATGACGATTCACAAAGATTTAGAACACAGATGAAACAAGTATACAATTCTAGCTACTGAAATATGTACCGGAAATGGTGCTCCCGCAAAATTGTCCGAAGGATAATAACATAAATCATAAGTACATCATAAACAAAGATTTTGCAGGAAGGCCAGGAGTGGCAATTTCTCAGTTGCGAAGGAATCTACATTATGCAATCATCGAATATTATGTGGGAAAACGAACTGAGTTGTAAAGACCACAGTTAGAGCAAGAACCAAGGCAACGGAGAAGTTGTCAATCCATAAAGTGTGAACTTCGCATAAATCTACATAACTAGAGATATGACGTTAAGTGTGTAGAAGGATATAAAGATAAAATGTTGCATAAAGCTCCAGCCAGAGCAGCAGATGCTATTTTAACAGGAGAAAAAAGCAAATCATAACTTTTTCCTAGGATGCCAGGATAAGCAAGCAAGGTGTGGATGAAATCATAAAGAACAAGAACTTAATCATATAGGAGCATTTTCTTTATCGTGATATGTATCCTTGAGAAAAAATACCCTCACAGCAGCAAATATTAATCAAAAGTACTTCACAAGTAACACAGTTATATATAATTAACAAACTTCCTGGACAAAAATAAACAGTCAAAAGCTAGAGAATTAAGTGGATTCCCTAACAATGTACAACCACCTCACTGGACAACAAAAGGTGAAAAAAAGAAGTGGACCCCTAAAACGTTTCATATGAGGTCCTCAGAAGTTGTCAAAAAACGATAGACAAATCCAAAGAAACTCTACACTGTAGGGCACAGGGTGAGAGGATCAAACTTTATAGCATAGTGGTCCCATTAGTTCCTAAAGTATCATAAATATGTTTGCTATCAACAATGTATAATTCTTGGAGAATTGATGGCTGCATTTTTGGTGCAGTGATAATACATATAGCCTAGCCGTTCACCAAGAAAGGAGCACTATAGATCCACAACAAACGTAAAGTAGTTTGTTAAGCGACTATTAGATGATCTCTACAGTAGATATTTTCAGGATTAACTCAGGCAGAAGAGAATGGAAGAGCCAACTGGAAGAGAAAAGTCAATTCTATGAAATTAACTTTTAGAAGTTACTTGAAAACTTCAAGAGAACTGAAGATGCTGCCCCATATGGGAACTGTTGCTAGTTCAAGCCCCCATCAATTAAACAGAAAACACAAAGCTAGGAGATGTATATTTGCCAGGCGCACAATGTTATACATGTTTCTATATTTCTTGGCTTCTATATATTTACCACCAAGATGTTGTAGCTATCCCACATCATACAATGCTTAATCAGACACCTAGAATATTGAAATACTTAAATCATAACGCGCCTGTATGAACACCAACAGACATACTATTAAGTATATTTATGAACACTAACAAACAGAGAATTGATGGCTGCATCTTCGGTGTAGTGATAATATGTTATAGCCCAACTGTTCAACCAGAAAGGAGGACTATTGAAGCATAAAACAAGGTAGCATAGTATTGTCAAACCTTCAATTATAGAATCTTTACAGTAAATTGGTACCCAAAATAGAACTCATTTACGTGACATACCTCAGCTTCCTTTGTGGCTGCTTCAACCTGAGCTAGCTCCCGCTGCAGCTCTGAGATCTTTTGTTTCTCTGCAGCAATTTCTTCCTGCATCTTAGTTTTCTGTTTCTCCCAGGCCAAGAGCCTCTTAAGGCACTTTTTCTCCCTTTTTGCAACTTCCAAACAGGTTGTGACTGATTCAGATGCACTTAGTTTAGATGCCTCCATCTCTGCTCTAATTTCTGCATTCTCATTCTCAAGCTTCCGAACAGCAGCATTCGCACGGTCCACTTGACCACTTGCCATCCTCAGAGCATTCTCCATCTCAGTTAGCCTTTTCAATGTGGTGTCTTCAAGAGTCTGCTTCCCTTTCTTCAGTCTCTGTGTCTCGTCTCTCTCCATTCTCAACATCTTAAGTTCAGTCAAATCATGGCTGAGCTTTCTTGCAGCTTGCATTGCCTTTTGGTGGGCCCACTCTTTGCGTTCCTTCACCTGTTTCTCTAAATCCTTTATCTGATGTATCAAACTCAGGATCATTTCATCTTTTTGATCCAAGGAAACTTGTTCGGTAGTCTCCTCAAGATTTAAATCCCGAAACTTACTCATAACTGAGTTCACTACATCTTGGTTCTTTGCATACTGGGATTCCTCAATTTGTGCAACCATACCCCCACACCCACTCGATGAATTTCCACCAGACAAAGAACTTGGGCAAGCCTGTGACTGGCTGTGAAACTTTGAATTTGCCCTAAACCCTGCAGCAAACATGGCAACATTCCTCTTCAACAGACTCTTCATTGATGGGCTAAGGTTAAATCTCTTTGGACATTCAATCTCTCTTTGCAGTGCCATTTCTGAGGCGTAAGACAAAAACCCATTCATACCATTCATTGGGAACTCGGATGTCCCACTATTCCCAAACCCCCAACCACCATGGAACCTGCACAATGCGGGGGTTACCCCCACAGGCCCCCCATTACTAACAACTCCCTCTGGGCTCCCACTGCTGCTAGCTAAGGCACTCTCACACCCATTACCACTACTACTCCCACTCCCGTTGGGTGAAGGCAAAACAGGAATTTCCATTACACTAGCACGACCAACATGGAGATCACTCATTAACAAACACCACATAGCATCACCTTTACTCAAATGGGGCTTGACTTGTTGCAACAGACAGACCATTCCTGCAAGAGAATACTCCTCCAGCTGCCTCAAGTCCACAAACGAAGGCTCGGGATCCTCTCCATTCCCCAGGTTACTATCACCACTATTCAGATAAGCCAGAGAATTATGCAAAATGTTAGTCAAAACATCCATCCCACCATAACAATGTCCATTCCTCAATATAGCCTTCAAGGCAACCTCCTCATCATAACCCAATGAAACAAGCTTATTTATTGCCTCATTATATAAAAACTCCAAATTCTTTAGCAATATCTCCTCTAACTGCTCCTCAGTGCAGTAACCCCACCCATTATCATCAAAGACGGAATTCGGGTTCGGGCTGGGTATGGACATTGAGTTCTGGGTCAAGGCATTGAGAGCCATATGGTAATTCTTAGGCTTAATTCCAGTTTTTGCATTCCCTGATTTCTCCACAGTGCCATTTGCGCTAATGGAGGTAGAATGATCGGGTTCGGGCTTCACCGATCGGGTCCTCCGATTAGTTCGGATGTGCTTTTCTCTGACTGTACAGCCCATTCCACCAAATATCGTTATTCGATTGATTAAATTCACAAAGAACAATAACCCTATAAAAAATAACGGAAATCACACCAATCATTCAGCACAGATGAACACACAAAAGAAAAATTAGGATTATATACATAGACGATGGGAGAAAAAGCAAGGAAACGGAGACTTACAGATCAATTGATGGTTATGATCGATTTTTCAATCAACAAAATAAATTTACTGAGTTGCAGAGATTCTGTGTTTGGCGGTAGTGAAGGAGGGTGTGGTTTAGGAGGGTGTCATTTGTAGCAGCTGCAACAAAGCAAAACGGGATGTCTGAATCGGGCCTCCTATTCGGATCCAAATCCGGATTCGGATTGAAATATAGAGTGTAAATAAAAATATGAAAATCACTAAAATTAAGCTATAATATAATAATTTATGACATATCAATATTTTTAAAAATATTATCGATGATACTGGAAATTAGTCTAAGTTGGCTTCAAATCTCGAACAAATTAATCAAAAATAGCTAACGCTCAAGTCAATTAAATTATTATTATTATTTTTTTCGATCTCTCAGAGTTTCCCCCCACTCAATTGAGTGAAGGATTAATCTCCCGAGGTAGCTGAAGGCGCTTATTGCGGGGAGCACTCAATTGAGTGAAGGACTAATCTCCCGAGGTAGCTGAAGGCGCTTATTGCGGGGACCTCTCCCAACGTAGTTTTTTATATCCACAAGGTTCGAACTCGAGACCTTGCTTAAGTGAACTCAAACCCCTATCCACTTGAGCCAATTGCCCGTTGGTATTAAATTATTTTATATGAAGTAACGTTGAATGGTAAATTCAATAAAGTTTTGAAACGTTAAAAGTGCGTACTTGATGTTCGATGAAAAAAAAATGTTTATATTTTATACCTATGTAATAAACATTGTTGGGCCATTCTTCCGTTGAGTCGGTCTTCAGCCCAGTTATGTACGATGATTACAGGCCCATTTAGCCAGAAATATTCATGGGCTGGAAATTCAAAAGAACTTATAATTGATTAGTTTTAATGTTTTATCATTTTAGGAAAAATAATTTAATATTTAATTGTCATCAGTTTTACTTTAAACTATGTCTTTTAATAAATTTAAATAGTTAATTAGTTGATCTACAAAACTAAAACAACATTAAGCTTATGAACTTGGGATCAAAAGTGTCGCAGATGTTGGCTTATAATAAATTAGGGGCCTTTTCATGATTAGTTTGGATTAATATGTTAATTCAGATATTTGGATACAGTTTATTACAAAGATGTCTGCCAAATTTCGGTAAGAGATCTTTGAGTTGTTAGAGATCCGATTAGCCCATGTTTTAAATATGCTCTTTCCTCGTTTATTTGATAGGCTTATTCTGAATGTGGGTTGCGGTCCAAGTAATACATAGTAATACGACGACGTATCATATTAAATGATGAATCATACTTGATGCACACATAATATTACAAGGAATATCGCTATAATACAACAAAAACCCTATCTTTTCATGATTCTCTCCTCTCAGTTATATAACTAAGCAAAATTCCAAATCAAGTTTCATTGCTAATTGCTATGAGATGAGATGTGAGAAATGTCATAGACTCATAAATCATAATATCAGAAATCAAACAATGATATATAATTACATGATGAGAAATGATACTTTCCCTCTATAAACCTCTTTGTCCATTTTGTAATATAAAACATCGAAGATCTTTCACGTTGTCACGCAATTTTATTTATCATTTATATATCATAAACTCTTTTGAAGAAAATGAAAAACATTTTCACTAAAATTCGAATAATGCGAACTTAATTTTTTTATAATTAATCGATGTATAGTATTTTTACGTGTCTGAAACTTGGTTACAAATTTACGATATATCATTTATGATTTAACTATAAATTACGGAATTTTATATCGCAATTAGAACCACCCAAGTTTGCTTTTGACATTGAGCTCTTCATCTCCAAATTATGTCTTATTTTTATGTAAACGACTAATTTTTTATGCATGTATATTTTAAAAATATTATTTCATTATATCATATCTCATCGGACAACTACCACATAAAAATTATGAAAACAAACCTATATTGTTGTGGTTCTGTATACGTGTATTATTATCGGGATATAATAATCTTATGATTAATTTGATAAAAATTATTGTCGGTGTTGAGAATTTACCTTAGAAAGTTTGATAATAATATTATTGTCGGTGTTGAGGGTTGATGTGAGCCCTTTTTTGAGATTTAATTAAATAGAGAATAATGAGGATATTGCTTCGGTTAAAAGAAGAGAAGAAGTTGAGAAATTGAAGGGAAGACCAAGTCCAAGGAGAAGAAGGTGGAAAAGAGATTTTGAATTCAAGAGCCCTACGTGCCTCAAGAAGTGGAATCCATCAACTACCAGAAAAGTAAAATAAATTGGAAAAGAGAGGAGGGGGAAGCCACGATATATCACTTTCATAGACTAAACTCTCTCAACCCTCTCTCTCCAGAAAACCCCCTTTCATCCACCCACTACGCAGTATTATTCCTTTTTATCTTTAGAAGTCAGCTTGAAGATTTTAAAGATTCTCTTTAGCCAGATATGATAATTTGTCCATTATCTACAGAATATCATTGTATTTCAGAATAATCAAGTTTTCCAAGACGATACGACGGAGATTTTTTCATTTCACTTTAATTCTCTTTTCATATTTCTGTATCATATTTCTACTTATGCGTTAATGTTTGAATTGATTGCTCTATTTTACAGCTTGATACAATCGATTTCTTCCTAAGCAAATAAATTAATTGGTGTTAGTCGATTTTTGGCCAACATCATTTGGTGCCGTCTGTGGGAAAGACGATTAAATCGAGCAAAAGGCGTGAGTTTTTCAAGAGTTTCCATGGCATCCAACGTTGAGTCCAATGTTGCCACAACCTCAGTCAACTTGTCAACTCCGACCGTGACGGGTGCTGAAAATGTGGTCGGAAGTGCATCAAATCCACTCTTAATTGGAAGTATCCCCGTGTTAGCCGATTCAACCCTTGTTACGGTAACGGGAGTCACACCGTCAACCGAGGATAGCGAAGATCTCCCGGAATCCAGCGTGATGGGGAGGTTGAGGAATCTACGAAGCCAGAATCCTGGAATTGGGAAGGCCTGCTGATCCCTCTAGGTACAGGAGATCTCCCACCTGGAAGGATTTTCCTGCCTGAAAGACTGAACCTGCCTGCTTGAACAGACAGTCAGGAGGACTACCAACCATCTGCTGAAGAGCTGGAAGCATTGCTGAGTCATACCTTCAACCAGGGTGACTGATATACCTGGAGGGGTATCGTCAGGAAGCAACCTTGCTCCCAAACAGTTGCATGCTAAGAGAACAACTGATAGATCCTTGCAACCTTGCTCCCAACCTTGCCACGACCAGATATCCCCATTCACCTTACAACAGGCGAATTCCAGCAATGGATTAACGCAGCTGTGGCAGCCGCCACAGTACGTCGGGATGAACTACATGCTCAAGGGCGTGGAACAGTCCCGCCACCACATGTTGCAGAACCGATGATTAGAAGAACAATGCCACATTCAGTTGGGGAAGACATACTCCCAGCTAGAGACCCCCTGGTGTTCCAGGGAGCTGGTGGAATCGGAGCCTGGGTTGTATTAGATTACACAAATGCCTTGGGAAGGCGCGTTGATTATGCAAATGCCTTGCGAAGAGCTGGAAGAAATGCTCTTGGGAGTAAATCTCCACCTGCTCCTACATTGGTGAGAAGATGGAGGATACAATTAGGGACACTCCAGATGTGACCATTGCTCAGTTTGAGACAATAATATAAAGAGTCATTGGAGTGCATGTCTCATACTGGATAGCTTTGAGGGCAAAGAAGGTGTCCATGGACAGGGTCAGGGGAGATTATGACAAGGAGTTTCAGTTGCTATGGAATTATGGTGCAACAGTTTAGCAAGGAATCCAGGAAGTAAGATCATCATCAAGAAGAAGCTTGATTCTGAACCTCCGATCTTTGAAAGGATGTACTACAGTTTGAAGGCTATGACTACTGGATTTGTTGTTGGGTGCAGACCAATCATTAGTCTTGATGGATGTTTCATTAAAAACATCTATGGTGGACAGCTTTTAAGTGCAGTGGGAAAGGATGAGAATGACAATTTGTTCCCTATTGCACTGCCATACGTTAGAACAGAGAATTATAAAAATTGGGTATGGTTTCTGGAAGAGTTGCTAATGGACATAGGAGGTTTACATGAAGACAGGTGGACTTTTATCTCTGACAGGCAGAAAGGATTGATTGATGCAGTGTCTAGATTTGCCCTGGGAGTGAGCACCGGTTCTGCTTGAGGCACATGTACCAAAACTTCTACAAAATCTGGAAGAGTGCTGACTTGAAGACTCTTTTCTGGAAAACTGCCTCAACAGGAACCAAAGAGGAATGTGTTTCTATTATGAAACAAATTGAACTGCTTGACCCTAAGGTGGATGCGAGGGTACAAACTGCATTTGACTGACTGTCCAAAATTCCACCACAACACTGGGCCAGATCACACTTCAAAACCAACTGTAAGTCTGATGTTTTGGTTAACAACATATGTGAATCTTTTAATAACATGATACTACCATGTAGAGATTTACCTGTGATTATGACGTTTGAGTGGATTAGGAAAAGATTGATAACTAGGTTTCAGGTTAAGAAAGAGGGTATGCATGAGTAAGTATGAGGGAAAAATATGTCCAAATGTAATTAAAAAGATAAACATACAGTGTGATATAGCTAGGGACTGTTATTCTACTTGGTGTGGAAGAATGAAGTTTCAGGTCGATGAGAAACACGACCAATTTGTGGTGAATCTGGATACAAGAACATGCACATGTGGCATGTTTCAACTAAATGGCTATCCCTGCAAGCATGCATGCACATCAATCACAAATCGAAGAATGAATTTGGATGATTTTGTGGATGAGTGTTACACTAAGGACACCTACATGAGGGTTTATGAAGAAATGATTCATGGAGCCCTGGTAGAAAACACTATATCCAGGTTGATGTGGCACCTCTAGGACCTCCACACTTCACAAGGAAACGGGGTAGACCAAAAAAGCAGAGGAGAAAGAGTGCAGATGAGGTCAGATCTGGTGGACCAAGAAAGGGGCTTACACACACTTGTCAAAACTGTCGGATCATAGGGTATAACAAAAGATCTTGCAAAAATCAAACTCATCCGAATTCAAAGCCTATAAGGTATACCACAACCAAATTACTTAGTCTTATGCATTATTTGTTAGGAATAGTGCCCTAGAAAGCCGATTGTATATCTGCTTTGTGCTTTTCCTTATTGTAATCACAGAAAATCTTTGAATGAAATAACGAACTGAGGCAACACTTCTTTATATGCTCTTGTTTGGTATGCGTTTACTTTATCTGTGCATGTATGAGAACTCCCCTAATTCTGATGACTTTAGGACTCTACCATTTGGGTGAAATGGTTAATGAAACGAGCCCTATATCACATAAGTCATGATTAGTAAAATACTCCAAGCCGATGAGTCCTACCAACAGTAGGAGTGTCAACCTGACTCCTCTAAGGCTTGCTTGTGGGATCACATCCTTAAGAAGGACCACCTTGTTTCATGGAGGTGCAAAGTGTATAGTTGATACGTGCGTGATACATGAGAGTGCTTACTTTAATAAGTAAGTTCACTGAGGTGCCCCGTGTGAGAAGATTCCTGAATGGGAAAGGAAGTTTCTATTTCAGGAAATGGAAACTTCCAGATTAGGAAATATCTCACGAGTCATTGATGTGATTAATTGATCCTTAGACTTGAGGTTCCTTGTCACTTTATGAGTTAACTCTGTAGTCTTAGGTGTAAGCTTTAAAGGGTGTCGCCTTAGACAACTGATTCAAGGCTTATGCTGGGGTTGCACAAGTGATTCATGAAAGTGAATGAGAATCAAGAAAAGACCTACACTTGCATATGTAATGTGATCTCTTATTGTGTAAGTTATCCATATGCCATATGGAGTCCTTGGCCAAGGCAGTAGATCAAGACATCAAGAAAAGGGTTTCTTGGATTGAGATCAAATGAATATGAAATGCACTTAGCTTTAAGACTTAATTATTAGGGTTCTGATTATTCCCTTACCCTAGATCTTGGTTGAGAGATAGTAAGTAGGAGGATTGTATCTCACATGAATCAATGACTTAAAGGTTCTGTCGAATCCGGACATTCCAATTCAGCTAGGGGTTAAACACCTGTTGCTAGACTATGGTCGTTTAATCTGTGGACTGATTAATTAATTAGTGAATTAATTAATTAGGGTCACTGCTAATTGAATTGAGAACCTAGAGGGTCACACACAACAACTTGGTTACATGAGTTGAGGCTTGAAAATGATTAAACGAGTTAATCGGGCCAAGAGGGTTCCACACGTGTGAAACCACACGTGTGGGTCACGTGAGTGACACGTGTCCCACACGTGTATTTATATATATTGTATATATATATATATATATATATATTAAATAATTAAATGTGTTAATTATTTAATAGACTTTGGTTTAATTTTGAATTAAAAAGAAAGTCTTATTTTGGAGAAAAATAATCTAGTTAATTAATTATGAATTAATTAATTAGATAAAATAAGTTATTTATTTTAAATAAATAAAGTATAAAATTATCCAAAAATAGTTTGGATATTTTTAGCTCTCTTGAAAGTTGATTTGAATTTGAATTCAAAGTCAAAGTCAAAATTACTTGATGATCAAGTAATAGGAGAGAGAGAGACCAAAACCCTAGCCCATAAGGACTAGGATTTTCGGTCCTCCCTTGATTATAAATAGGGGAGCTCGAGCTCCCCTTAGAGCTAATTGGCAATTCTTTTGGTTCATGCGTTGAACACCATCCTTTCTCCAAGATAAACGAAACCCTAGGTTAAGCCTAAACACTAACTAGAGAACTAGCATCATTACTAGTTAGATTGTGATCAAGTTGGTGGACTATCTCTAGAGAGCTTCAAGTTAGAAGTTTGAAGATTAGAGCTTTACCAAGGAGAGGGGATCAAGCCGTGAGAAGAACGTTCTTGGGTGGCTTGAAACGCTTCAAGAAAGAATAAAAGAAAAGTAAGTTTCTTATCTCTACGAATTTGGATACACGATTGCGAGTCCAAGGTCCTTTTGTTGGGAAAATTTTTAAATTCCGCTGCTTTCTGATTCGTATTTTCCAACATTATTGTTAATGGGTTATAGTATTCTTACTTACAGTTGACCTAATTATTGCAGGGGCAAGGTGGAGGAGGATCAAATACTGCTTCAAGTGCTCCATCTTCAGCTTCAGTTCCATCTACTGCACCACCAACAACAACACCAACTGCTGCATCAGCAGATAGACCACCAAGGCCTAGATCTGTTTCCAGGTAACCACATTTCAGTGCTCCCAGGTCAACCACTGGAGCTTCGGCTTCAGGATCTGCCTTTGCTTCAGCTTCATCATCTACCTCTACTTCAGCTTCAGCAGCTGCCTATGCTTTATCTTCAGCATCTGCCTTTGCTTCAGCTCCACCTATTCACCATACAACAAAAAAAAAAAGGGTTAGAAGACCCACAGAGAGTCAGGTGTTTCAGAGGACAAAAGAAAGATCTAAGGAGAAGAGAAATCTAAGCCTTTGAAGTTCTGTGTTTGTGGATCTGAAATTTCTTCTTTATGCTACTGTTCGTGTTGGTTTGAAAACAATATTGTCTCTTTTGATTTGGCCTACAATGTTGTTTTTTTGATAAAACATTGATGGTTGTGCATGTAAGATTCCCTTGTCTGCCATTTGTGTCATGTTGTGGGGACCATGGTTGTTGGCATTTGTTAATGTCTTCTGCAGACTATTGTATGACTTTATTTTGCTGGTTAGAATGAATGGCTAAGGTTAGCTTTTGTTATGGTTGTTGGCATTTGTTAATATCAAATTGCATGGGATATTATTATGGAAATTAATATGGATAGCTTTTATTTTGTTGCAGTGGATATTCACAGATTACACACTATACAAAGGTTATATTGCATCTTTAAGATCTTACAGGGTTTTCTAGGCAACTATTGCAATCTTACAGGATTTTCTGGGCAACTTTCAGAACTTTCAGGGTTTTCTGGGCAACAATTTTAATAAGATAAAATGGAACATTCATATTCAAAACAACAACAATTACATAGCAGAAAATTTACAACACTTTCATTTCTTCAGCACAACAATGCACAGGACGAAAAACAAACACACACACACACATAAACAACAACATTAGATTGACATTAACATTGTTTGTGTTTTCAACCTTTCTAGTTCTCCACTGAACGTTTGTAGCTCTTGATACCACTTCACCGTCATTTTTTTCTTCAAAGTCTTCATTTGCTTCCAATGGCGTCTGAATAGGGTTAAACCAAGAAAAATATTTACATGCACGATTTGGACAGCAACAATACAACATTTCTTTGGAGGGCTTGTTGTATGACTCTACAACTCTGATAGCTGCCTTCAATTGATAGCCACATTGCGGCGGAGGTGGGTACCTAACAGTGCATTCTTGATTCCTTCGTCTCAAATGTAGGCTCTCGGATAGTGTTGACATTTTTCTTCTTTTCCTGCAGGAGATGAAGATGACGAAGAGATGAAGAATGTCTTTTTCCTTCTTTTGGGCAGCTAGGGTTTCAGTAAAAAAGGGGGATGAAGAAGGTGATGAATGGCTTCTCATTTTATTAAGATTACAGAGTGTATAAATGTCTTTTAACAGCCAATAAGTGCACAAATTCGCAATACCAGCTGCAATTAGAGCGCGTGTTGCACAATGCACTGACACCGGGTTCTCGGTGATAATTAAATCAAATCATAGGGTTCTCTATGCTAATTGTTGAAACACAGAGTTCTGATTGCTAATTAGGTATAACACAGGGGGTATCCGGGCAAAAAACTCAAAAAAATATTTAGTTGTTTTTTTATTTAATTTATTATTATTATATATGACGTAAATTGATGTTTTACATAAAATAAATAATTTTTCTATTGTTGAGAAATGTATTGAATACATATCCATATTCATTTTAGGTAAATGGAACATTTTTTTGGTCAAACAACACATAGAACAACAACAGCTAAGCAGCTTCAGCAATGATGTACTCCATCACCACCCCCGGTGGCTCAATCCAGGTGCAAAGATCAAGCAATTCGTGACTTTCCTTCGCTAACACATCTGCACAACAGTTATGCTCCCGCAAAACATGGCGTAGACGGGATTCCCATGGTTTCCTAAGGAGCTCTCTAACATCAACAATAATATTGCCAAGGGGATGCATCATAATGTCCGGCCCGCAGTCTCCACAAGACGGACGATCACCTCCGAATCGCTTTCGATTTCAAGCTTAGGGATACGTATATCCCACGTAATGCCCAACCCCTCCCTAAGTGCCATCAATTCTGCCACAGTGATAGTCGTCTGCCCAATACGGGTGTATCCGACCATCCATTTGCCGAACTCATTCTCAAAACTCCACCAAACGCCGCCGATCCTCTATGAGAGAAAACACTCCCATCACTATTGAGTTTACACCACCCCGTCGGAGGTTTACGCCAATTTTCTTTCCCACTCCGAAAGGGCTACAACCTCTCAGTTTTTTGCCAAGCAAGGGTGCACTCAGTGGCCAACATCTTGATACGATTTAGAGTAGTTTCCAGAGGAATTCTCCTAGCCTTAAAAATAAACAAATTTCTGGCTCTCTACACATACCAAATAGTAGCCAAAAACATGAATCTCTAGGGGCATCGTTCCCTAGACTCTGAAAATTCGTGAACTCTGTAGGCACGATGATAAATTCCCATACTCGTCGTGCCTCTCTACAACCCCTTAAAGTATGCTCAATATCCTCCCTAGCACTTCTGCAGAGGGGATATAAATTTGAAGTGGCCATGCCCCCTATCGAAACGCAAGGCATTGGTAAGGATGCTCCCATTATTGCACAGCCACAGAAAAATTCCATTTTGGCAGGACAACGAATTTTCCAAATCCAATTCCATCCATCTGGTGCACTGTTTCCAGTATCTTGTTGGGCATGATCGGCCGATTTGCAAGTAAAGATTCCATTCATAGATCCTAACCAAATACGCTCATCTCTCGTACTATTGAACGTATAGCTGTAAATTCGTTCCTGAATAACCTGGGGGATATCCGTTTTGATTTTGGATAAACCCCAACGCCTCTGTATTAATCATGTCTGCAACCGAAGTCTCTTCCTCTTCCTGAGAAACTTCCACTTCTAAATTATCCGCGATGGAGGAATCCACAATCCATCGATCAAACCAGAATGAAATTTTCGATCCCTCACCAATACGCCAACGAATTTTGCTTTCCACAGATTTATTGCTCCTGCAAATACCTTTCCAGAGCCTTGAAGAATTGGGGGATGGGATATGGTAAATGATGTCTTACCCCTTCAAATACTTTTCATGAAAAATATCGTTCCAAATTGACGGTTCACGGCGTAAGACTTTCCAGCCTACCTTGGCGAAAAGAGCAACATTAGTCTTGCGTGTCTCTCTTAAGCCAGTGCTGGCAACCCGCTAACTCTTGTTAATCTTGCTCCACCCCACGAGATGAACCTATTTCTTATCGTCGTTTGACCAAAGAAAATTCTATTAATCAGCTGATCCAATTTCTCACAAACATGAGAGGGGAACCAATTCGTTTGCATCTGATAAATCGGATAGCCGAGATAACGGATTGAATAAGTGCAGCACGACCTGCTAAGTTGAGAGTTCTAGCTTTCCATCCTGAGAGCCGATTATGCACCTTATGCAAAATAACTCCATAATCGGCCTGTGTGAGCTTATCAATCTTCATATTCACCCCCAAGTATCACCCAATATCTGGTCTCCCTCTAAAGCCAAGCCGGGCAGCGGCCTCCCTTTTGAAATTAGTATAATTTAAATATGTGTTCTATGTTTTTAGCTATATTTTTGTCTGTTTTGGTTCACGTATATTTTTAATTAATTTTATCAATACTAATAACGTTAAATATTTTTAGTTAGATGCTCTACATATAATATAATTATAATGTAACTTTTTATAATTATAATATTATTTTAGTATCTCATAATTTTTAGTTATTTTAAAATATAGTATAATTATAAAGCTACGTGCATCACATGGGTCGCATGATAGCATATAATTATATATTGTCAAAAAAGTATAATAATATGCATCTCATGAGTTGCACGGGGCATATAATTATATGTTGCTAAACAAAATAATTGATAATAATTTTTAACTTTTTTAAATATAATATAATTATAATAATTCTATATAATATTTTTCAATTATTTTAAATATTATAATTATAATAATTTAGTGTATTGCACGGATCGTAGGCTAGTTTTCCCTATAAAGTAGGTAAATATATGAGGAAGAAATAACAGCACTTAAACAAAACCAGAATTAATTAATTCCAAATTTCTATAATTAAAGTTAAGATTTGATATTCCATGCCAAATTATGGAAAATTATAGCTAGGGATGGTAACTAATGATACTGTAAACTTTTATGCTGCTATGATTGAGAATCTCAAAAATATTCCAATTAATATTTGTAACGACAATTAAATCTCATTATTAACTACAAAATATCCAGTAATTAAAACCCAAAGCATCAAGTCCCTATATATATAATGGTGGTCTCGTACAAATGTTATAAACACAACGTATACAGTAATTCAATATATTATAATTTCTAAATTATAATTTATAATTCAGTATCAAGATGGTCAGTTCCGGTACTGCAACCTAGTACGTTCTCTTCACTCTCATTTTTGCCTCGGGTAATTGTTGCTTGTTCTCGTGCAATTTTTCACAAAGTTTTGAGCCTATTAAAACTATTTGAAAATATTTGTTATTAGGTTCATGCAAATATACATGGATAAGTTTGATAAAATTACCGTGTCGTGATAAAATTTTATTTTTATTTTCTAAATTTTGACGGGTGATGATTAAAGTACCGAGTTTTGATTTAATTTTATTTTTATTTTGATACTTTGATGGGGATCACCACCAAGTGGTGTAGCTTAGCGGTTCCGCGCTATGCTAGTTTAACCTGAGGTCTCGAGTTCGAGTTCTTGGAAACGCAACTACCATTGGTAGGGGGAGTTTTACACCTTAAGTGATTCGTCCAACCCATGGAAATTGGAAATGGGCTATAGAACCAAAAAAAAAAAAAGATGGGGATCGATCGGAATATTATAAATTTATCTCTTTCTCTTTTAAATTTTATCATGACACTTTTGTTGGTGTCTCATCGAAATATATATTAAATATTTAATTTATTAATTCAAAATCTTCTCATCGGTAATCCATCAGAATTCCGTGGACAATTTCTTTCGACAGGGACAAACCTACTACTTAATAGTGGTGAATTTCTTTCGGTCGGAAACCTGTCGACAAAGTCATTTTCTGGTTGATTTGCTCCTAATAGAGACAATTTTGGAATTTTTATTATTTTTATACATGTATTTTAGAATATTTATATTTTGGTCAACTTCCTCCTATACATTTTTATTATTTTCAGATTACTCCTTATCTATGATTACATATACTTTTAAAAGAAAATGTCATTTTTCTCACATTGTGGTGTCAGATAGCCTTGTTGGACACTTATCGCGTAGTCGATTCTTGTTTAAAATTAATAGTGCGTTGTCCATATCGTGTTCATGCATCAGAACTTGTTGCTTACTACTACTAATTTGAACGATGAATGAATGCAGTGAGCAATATGGGAGAAATACTGGTGGAGGGTAGACGACAGATCAATGGGCCAACTCCAACGGCAAACATCGGAGTAAAGCGGGAGGGGTACTGCAAAACTACTTACGGTAAAAAGTGCATCACGAAGGCTGACGAAAAGGCATGCGTAGCCAGATGCAAATCGGATTGGGCAACATTTCGTCCAGATGGTGAATGTGAATATATTCCTGGGACCAAGAAAAGGATCTGTTATTGCTATCATGATTGCTAAACATTAGACATTAGTAGTTCAAAAATGTTGCAGAGGAATCAGAATGATTGATGTTATCCAGGAATAATATTGATCCCATGCAGAATCTGGAATTATATACTTATTTAGATAGGAATAATATGCTGTTTTTTGTAGTGAGAATAAAATTTTATTAATTTATGAGATGAAAAGGCAGGTTTTCATGCATTAATTGGGTTTATGAGTATGCATGTGTGAGAATTTATTTGGGCAGTTTTATGAAAAGGTTTATTTGTGTTATGCAAATCAATACAATAAATGAAATTAATTAAATAAATGCACTCGAGGATTTACGTGATTCACTAATTAGGCTGTATTTATGGACGAGAAAGAGAGATCAATTTATTATTTTTGGAAAATTGAACAATTACAGTCAGGTGATCGTTATGGTATATGCCATACACTATAGGCTGCAAATAAACAAGAATACAAAATATGTACAAAGAGGATCGACCTAAAATTAATAAAATTATTTTACTACGTTCAAGATGCACTTTTGTTTTGACAAGTAAGATAATATTTAAATCAAAGTGAATACTAAAGGCACGTAGAACTTAGGGGTAAATAGGTCCTTCAACTTTCCCAGCAAGTTCAAATTATTCCTTTGGCCTATATAGGGATGGCAACGAGCCGAGCCGAGCCGAGCCTTGGTAATTTTTCAAGGTTCGGGCTCGGGCTCGCCCAGAATATTAAGGTTTCGAACCTGGTTCGCGAGCCAGCGAGCCTTGATGTTCTGGCTCGGGCTTGGCTCGGCCTGGCTCGGCTCGGCCCGCGAACCAGGACACTTGTACACATTCAGCCATTTTAGAATTTTACCACTACAGAAAACTTCCAGAATTTTGTAATTTTAGATTGCAAATTTCAATTACAAACATCAAATATGAACAAACTGCAAAAATCCTTCACAGCATATGAACATGAGATTTTACAAATATATCCAACAAACTGAATATATTAAAAATCCATATGATTAACATTCGGAGAAGATGAGGTGATTGACCTGCAAAAATAAAAAAAATATATGTATAAATATATCTGTAAAATCTGTTAAAAAATCAAACTAATTTTTATTCAAATTTCTGGAAAAAAAAAAAATGAAACCCACCACACTAATTATTTCTCAATCTAATAATAAAATTGCACAAGAAATAAAAAAGGAAATAAAATATAAAGAATTAAGGGTTGCGATGGCGTACGGTGGGCGGCGGAGCACGTTGGATTGACGGCGTACGGAAGGCGATGGCCTGCGGCGTGCTGGTGGAGTGGTGTTGGAAGATGGCGTTCGGCGTGTGGCGGTGGGGCGTGAGAGGCTTGGTGGTGGCTGACCTGCGAAGCTGCGTAAGAGATTGAGAGAGAATGAGAGTCTAGGGTGGGGATTGAGAGAGAGATTCAGATTTGAAGAGGGGGAGAGATTGAGATCTAAAAGGGGATGAAGGTGGACGGCGCTGAGAGCTGCTCTTTCTCAGATTTCATTCTGAAAAAGTTTAGGGTTTGAGTTGATTAATATTAGTTTTGACAACTAATATTATATAAAAATAAAAGGTATAATATATATATATATATAGAAACTAATATATATACGTACATATCTGTTATGTTCCGCCTCACTTTACCAAAACAATACATACATATATCTATATATATATATATATTATTTATTTTTTTAATTTTTAATGGTTCGCGAGCCAGCTCGCGAGCCAATGAACAGAGAGTTCATGGCTCGGGCTTGGCTCGCTGATGCCACGAGCCGAGCCTTGGCTCGGCTTGGCTCGCTGAGAACGAACCCGAGCGCGAGCTTCTCCCGAGCTGGCTCGCGAGGTTCGCGAGCCAGCTCGGCTCATTGCCATCCCTAGGCCTATACATCACCAAGCTACTTATCAACTCTATGAGATTTGATAGACATTATTTCACTCGATTCGATGTGTGCATTCGATGTAATAGGGGGAGACAAGATATCCTGCATATGTATTTGGATTGTGATCGCGTCAAATTTCGGATGGATGACTTGTCACGGAATAGCCGACTTGACCACTTAGAATTTGTTGACGTGGTAGAGCTCGAATTAGAGTTGACCTGGGAGATGGGGTAGCAAACGTGAGCTACGGACCGACAAGGGACGGGAGGGGTGGAACCCTTTGTCGGCACTCCGACGCTCAAATCAGTATCGAATGGTTGAGAGCTTATCGAGTGACTTGTGTGTGATGAATGCGGTTGGTGTGTGTTATGAATGACATTTATGAAGGGGGTATTTATACCTACTGGGGTAATGATTACCTGTACAATGCAACCTGCAGGCGCATTAAATGCGTCACCTGCTCCGTACGGCCTGTCAGGCCCCATTAAATACTTGAAACGTCGGAGTGGGCCCAGGGAGGGTCGACCTAAATTCGACCTAGTGACAACACGATCAAGTTTCCGCCGACTTACCTTGGACTTGGTCGATTGTACTTCGACTGGTCTTGAGGATAGTCGGGTCGATGCTGTCGAATGGTCAGCATTTGCCTTCTTGAAGGTTTTGCCCTCCAGACGTCCGGTTTGGATGCTTACATGGCACGTTTGACCGGTCCTTTACTCCACGTGGCGTGCGGGTGGTGGTCCACATGGCGCTAGCGTGGCGGTACCGGATTGGCACACGTCATTAGCCCCCGGAAAGGCGGTGCCACGCTGACGTGGCAGCGTCCTTTCGAATTCCGAGAAGTGGGGCCCCAGGCGTAATGATGACGACGGTTCGCCTTCGATTTTCCCGCCCAAAGTAACCCCTATAAATAGCCCCTTAAGGCCTTCATTTCTTCTCTTCACTCTTTTAGAAATTTCAGAGCATTTCGAGTTCTCCAGAGCATTTCGAGTTCTCCAGAGCTTTTCGAGTCAAGCAACCGGTGTTTTCGTGTCGACCGAGTCAATAGCGAATCTTTCCGGTAAGTTCATTCGACCTAGCTTCTTTCTCTCTTATTGCTTCGATTGCTTTTATTTTATTTCTGCTTTCAATTTAAGAGTCAGTAATCGAGTGAGAAGAGCCCCATCTCGAATCACGTTCGACTCGATCCCTGACGCGAAAACCTTAACCCTTGTTTCAAGGAGAAGGCAGAATTGAAGGGAATCCAGTCGAAGCATCGGAGAGCAGTGGGATGTCTTCTTCTACCTCGACTAGTTCAGACTTGTCAGATAAGATTCCTGGTCCCGGGGATGAGATAGATTCACTCTCCTCGTCTTCGAGCGAGGAGGAGTCGGTTAGGTCGCGGGCCCCGGTTAGGGTAGGGGAAGCGGGAGCGTCGGGGGACTCGGAGGATAGCCAATCAGCCTCTTCCCTAGGTCCCGTAAGGTCAACGGAACCCATAACAGCAATACCCCCAGTGGGGATGAGCGTTGGGGCGGGGTATTCGAGTCGAGCGGGAGGTGCGGGGCCGTTGACTTCAGGGAGCCACGAAGAAGATGGTATACGTATTCCTTACGGTAGAAAATCCCCCGATAGAACTTTGGACAAGGACCCCAGGTTGGTCGATAGCAAGGTATCGACCAAAATGTTTGAAGAAATTAGGGAGATTTTGTTTGGGGGAGACGTCGAATTGGGAGGGTATAGTATAATTCGACCTCGAGCGGGGGAAACCATGACTGACTCTCTGACCAATTGCATAACCGTGACATGGAAAATGATCCAAGCCGGGTTTAATTCCAATAGACGATGACATCCTCGACATTCTGAATCACTTGAACATTAGCCCGGTCCAACTGATGCCAAACGGGTATGCGATGCTCAATGGGATTCGAGTATTGATGAGATATTTCGGAATCCCTATGCTCGGAGTAGCTAAGGACCTCTTCAACGTGAGTGTGACCAAGGAGAAATCCGGGTCGGGCTATGGGTTTGTGCAGCTTTCGTTTAAACAAAAGCGCAAACTCACAACATCGCCGACCTCTTCAAACGGGCAGTCGTGGAAGCAACAATTTGTGTACATCGAAAGCGAGATGGGGTGGCCGAACCTCTGGAATAGAATGTGGTGTTGGAGGCCGAGCCCGACATTGCCGATTGTAGCTACACGTTGGTCGAATACTTTTATTCGAGATATGTTATCCCTCGGACAGTTCGACTGCAAGAAACTGATCGAGGATAAAGTACTGATCAATTTCGGCCTAGCCCCCGGGATCGCTAGCCGGAACTTCGACCCTGGTAAATGCAGGCGGTCGAGTCGATTGCGTAATTGTTTGCTATCCGTTTCTGTATTTTGTAAACTTTCAAGTCGATGCTGACCCTTGGTTTTTCCTTTGCAGATAAAGTGATAATGAGTCGCCTGGCTAAGATGAGGGCAGATATGGAGGAGCTTGAGGCCCAGCAGCCCATTGCAAGGGCGGCCGTGGTGGCACAGCCTCACAAAACCATGGATGCCATCCTACTGAGAACGACAGATCAAGCCGGCGGCGAGCCGACCCCATCACCTGCCCCTCGGACCGCGAAAAGAAAGGACAAACTGCCAATCGCAGAGCCCGAGAGGAAAAAGTCGAAGAAAGACAAAGACCCCAAGGGCTCGAGTGTCCTCAAGCCAGCAAAAGCCACCGAGCTCGCTGCTGGGGGCAACCAGTCGAGGGGCACGATCTCCTCCTGCTCACTGCCCTCGACTCCTTCAGGGACCGAGAAGGCGCCGGCCCCATTTTCGCCCGAGGCCATGAGGGCGATCCATCTTCCATTCCATCCCCCGACGGAGGACATACCCGATTTTTTCAAAATGCTTAAAGTCTCTGAGCCGCATCTTCCTGGAGGCTACAAATTAATCGGGGATGACGGCAAGCCTCGACGGATAGGGTTGATCCCTCGGGACAATCGCGCCGCTGGGGCGGTTTACCACTGCTCCCAAATTCCCGCCGACCATGAATCGAGATGGAAGATGTCTGAGGTCGAGCTGGAAATGTCGACAGCCGTGAAGGTTCTTGGGGTAACGAACTAATCCTCCTTTCTCTTGTTTCGATTGAGGTTCGATCGCTGACTTCCTTTGTTTCTGTGCTGCAGCTTGCTCAGGACGTATACCATATGAGTCAAAGGGCCCAAATCTATAGAGAAGGGAGAGCGCGCTTGGAGGCCAAGACTGGGATCGATTCGGAGGTCGAGATCTTGAAGAGGAGGGTGATGGACCTAGAGACTGAGAAGGCAAGTCTCAGTTCGAGCGCTAAGTCGGCAGGGTCGGCAAGGGAGAAGGCGGAGGCGGCTCTTGCCGAATCCCAAAAGCAATTGGAGGCCAAGAAGAAGGAGTTGCTCGAGGCCCATAGAAAGCTCGATGAGGAGGCTTCGAAGGTGGTTTCCTCTTTCAAGGATGGAGAGGCGGCGGGGGAAGTGAAAGGTGCCCGGACGGCTATCGACCGGTGCCAGCGGGTATATGACCAAATCGTGGCCGACTCAGAGCGGTTTGGGGCCTACTGGTTCATGAAGTCGACTGCTTATAAGAGGTCGACCGCTACCTTTGGGATGTCGGATTTGAAGGAGGGGTTCGACTTATGTATGGCCCAATGCCGCGCTGAGGGATACCTTCCCGTCGACTACGATACGAACAAAATTGGCCTCATGTGCCCAGATCCCCGCCTTTACAAGCCGAGGAGGATCCCGAGGAGGATTGGTCGAAGCACGAGTTTGGGTTTGCCATACCCCTGGCTAAATCCATAGTCGGCGGTCGAGAGGAAGATTTGAACCTTATGCCTCAGGGGTCGATCCCATGGTCTTGAATCACGTTCGCGTATTCCCAGAGCTCTTCTTCGAGAAACCTGCAACCACTCCTTCCGATGAAGAGATCGATTAGGCCTTCTGCTTCCGGCACCGCTTTTGTTTACGTGATTCCAATTTCATTTCTATTTTACTTTTTGTACCAAGTCGACCCGGGGTGGCCGATAAGCATTCCCATTGAAAAATCCAAATGTAATTGTTTTTATTTTTAATGAAATTTGTTCAAGGTTATCTTCGAATTAGCATCTCCGAGTATGCATGTTCAAATTAAACCCAGGCAGCTCTTGAGTCGACCGTATTGATTATAACATTCGGAGTCGAATTTTAAGAGACAATTTACCAAACCGGTCGAGGGTGTTAACTGGGTTGTTTAACCCGTCAAGGGTATGACAGCCTTTTAGGAATTGACACGACTTCCTAGTCGACAAATGTAAAAACAGACTATTTGACCCATCAAGAGTATGATAGTCGGAATAAGTATCTCGATTTTATTGATTCATATATTGAAGTTTTATATCTATTCAAACGTAAAACGCTCTAAGGTTGTGGGCGTTCCATGATTGAGGTACAGGGTTGCCACTCAGTTCTTCGAAATGATAGGCATGGTTCTTTCCAACCTTGCAAATTCGAAAAGGACCCTCCCAGTTGGCGTCGAGTTTCCCGACGTGTTTAACAACATCGACTTGTTTTAAAACAAGATCACCAACTCGGAAAACTCGGAGGAGAACCTTTTTGTTGTAACTTATGGTCATCGTTTCTCGATACTGCTGCATCCGTCGGAAGGCTTGATCTCTCCTTTCTTCAACCAAGTCCAAGTCGAACTGGCGATTCTCTTGGTTGCGGTCGAGCTGATAATGTGATACTCGATCGGTTTGGTGTACCAACTCGGTTGGGATTACGGCCTCGGAACCATAGACCATTGAAAATGGGGTCTCTCCTGTGGCGGTTCGACGAGTGGTGCGGTAGGCCCAAAGGACACCGTAAAGTTCCTCGGCCCAAGCTCCTTTGCTCTCGTCAAGACGGGTCTTCAAATTCTGCACGATCATCCGATTGGTCACTTCTGTTTGGCCGTTGGCCTGGGGGTGGTCGACCGAGGTAAAACGCAAGCTGATGCCGTACTTAGAGCAATAACTCTTGAACATTTTGCTTCGAAATTGTGGTCCATTGTCGCAGATCAAGGTTCCTGGTATTCCAAATCGGCATATGATGTTCTTCCAGAGGAATCGGGTCATCACTGTGTGGGTGATCTTGGGGACCGGCGCTGCCTCGACCCACTTTGAGAAGTACTCTACACAAACAATGACGAATTGTTGTTGTCTTGGGGCGAGGGGGAACGGCCTGACAATGTCGATTCCCCACTGATCGAAAGGCCACACTATGTCAACCGGGGTCATCTCCCTAGGATGCTGGTGGGAGAGGTTGGCATGCCGTTGGCAACTGGGGTATTTTTTCACTAAGTTGATCGAGTCCCGTAAGAGGGTCGGCCAGTGATAGCCGGCTCGAGATACTTTCTTGGCAAGTATTCGACCTCCAGCATGATTTCCGCAGGACCCGGCATGCACCTCTTCGAGAACCTCCTTGGCTTGGGAGGGTCGTAGACACCTCTTGGCCGGCTCCTTGACAGATCTTTTGAATAGCATGCCATCCAAGTCGAGTGCGTAACTCACCGCCCTGGCTATCAGTCGATGCCTCTTTGTTTTATCTTCGGGCAAGAAGCGATCTCTCAAATGTAAGACCAGGTCGTCTAACCAACACGGCTCGACGGGATCGATGCTCAGTACAAGTTCTCCCTTCTCCTCGATTGATCGAGTCGTATTCGTGAGGAATGTGATAGACCTATCCCTTGTCCCCCTGAGCTCGTTGGCCACTTTCGAAAGGACATCGGCTCTCTCATTCTCTTCTCTGGGTATTTGCTCGAGTCTGAAATTTTTGAATTTCATGGCCCATTCCTTAACTTTCTCCAAGTATTTGGCCATCAATTCCTCCCTCGCTTCATAAGAGCCAGCATATTGGCTCGCAACCAGCTGTGAGTCGGTTAGAGCCGCCAGATTATCAATACCTTGTTCCTTGGTGATTCTCATACCCGCTATAAGTGCCTCAAACTCAGCCTCGTTGTTCGTAGCCGAAAAATCTAGACAGATGGCGAAATCGAGCTCATCTCCGTCGGTACTTCTCAAGGACACTTCCGTACCCCCGCCAGATGAGGTCGAGGAACCATCGACTGACAACGTCCAATGGCACGCAACTTCCCTCGGCAAGGTTGTGGGCTCTTTCTCGACCAGGAAGTCGACCAAGACTTGGGCTTGATATGCTAACCTTGTTTGATAGGTTAGGTCATACTGGCCCAACTCGACAGCCCACTTGATTAGTCGACCCGAACTGTCCGGTTTGGCCAATACCTGTCTGAGGGGTTGATCCGTGAGCACAATGACCTTGTGAGCTTGAAAATACGGCTTCAGCTTCCGGACCGTGTGTACGAGTGCGAGGGTGAACTTTTCAATTTCCAGGTATCGTGTCTCTGCTCCATGCAAGATTTTACTGACATAGTAGATCGGCATGTGCTTTTTCTCTCTAACAGCGACCAAGACTGAACTGATCACTTCGGTCGACGCGGCCATATAGAGGTATAAAACTTCTCCAGGCTCCGATTTTGCCAGGAGTGGTGGCGACTCGAGATATCTCTTCAATGCCTCGAATGCCTGCTCACACTCTTCCATCCACTTGAACTCTTTAACGTTCCTCAAGATTTTGAAGAAGGGAAGGTTCTTCTCGGCAGACCTGGAAATGAACCTGTTAAGGGAAATAATTCGACCAACCAAACATTGTACCTCTCGAATCGTCTTTGGGCTGGAAAGATTGCGGACAGCGCTGCTCTTCTCTGGGTTGGCCTCGATCCCCCTTTGACTGACCATGTATCCGAGGAATTTTCCTCCGGACACCCCAAAGGTGCATTTATTCGGGTTGAGCTTCAGGTTGTACTGCCTGAGCAGTTGGAATGCTCGTGTTAGATCCTGGAGGTGGTCACTCGACCGTATTGACCTCACTATCATATCGTCGACATAGACCTCCATTGTCTTGCCGATCTCCTCTTCGAAAATCCGGTTGACTAGCCTCTGATACTTAGCCCCCGCGTTTTTAAGTCCGAAGGCCATCACTCGGAAGCAATAAATGCCCTTCACAACTATGAAAGCGGTCTTATCCTCATCTTCCGGCTCCATGAAAATCTGATAGTAGCCTTGAAAGGCATCCATCATGCTCATTAATTCGCACCCAGCAGTCGAGTCGACAAGTTGGTCGATATTCGGCAGGGGATAGGGGTCCTTAGGGTAAGCTTTGTTTAGATCTGTAAAGTCGTTGCACATTCGCCATTTTCCCCCTGTCTTAGCAACTAAAACCACATTGCACAACCAGTCGACGTATTTGGCCGGCGTGATGTATCCTGCGTCCAACAATTTGTTTACCCCCTCTTCAATTATCTCGTTTCTTTTAACACTTTGGGTTCGTAGCCGTTGTTTAATCGGTTTGAGGAAGGGTCGACGTTGAGGTGGTGCATGATCACAGAAGGGTCGACTCCCACCAGATCATTGGCACTCCATGCAAAGACATCCGCGTTCTCCTGAAGGAATTGGATTAGGAGTACCTGTTCGTGCTCCTTTCCCGGTTCGGGGAGCCCAACATGGGTGATCTTCTCTCTCTGCCCTGGAAGAAGCTCAATTTCCATCGTTTGGGTCGATGCCTCGACTCGATTGTCTACGACCTTCTGCTTCTTCTTAGCTTTCTTCAACTTCCAGACAGGCTCGTCGCCTGTCGCTTCAGGATCCTCGATCTCATCCTCATCTCCTTCTGGTAGACCCAGGATAGGAACAACCTGCCGATCCGGCAATTTCACCTTTTCCATGGAAATCGAGTAACATGCCCAGGCCATCGGCACATCACATCTCAACTCCCCTATTTCGACTGGTGTTGGGAGTTTGATCAATTAGTGGTAGGTTGAAATAACTGCTCTGAAATCGATTAAACCGGGCCTCCCCAGAATGATGTTGTAGGCCGACGGCTGATCGACAACCAGATATTCTAGTTCCATTGTCGACCTCTTAGGGAGTGTTCCCATGGAGGTGATCAATCGGACTCGACCTTTAGGATACACTTCGGAACCCCCAAATCCTGTTAATGGAGTTTTGAGCTGTTCAAGATTTAAACTTTTAGCTAAATTCATACGGTTAAGAGTCGAGAGATAAATAATATTTACGGAGCTTCCATTATCAACAAGGGTTTTGGATACAGCATAGTTGGCCATGTCAAGCGTAACCACCATCGGACAACTAGGCGTTTCGCCCTCCCGTGGCGGCATGCCGACTAGGTCCTTACTGCTAAAGCTAATATCCTGATCTACCCAGCCCTTACTCGACTCGATCTCCATCACCTCGTGGGGTCCGTAGTAGTTTCTTTGCGCTTCTCTCCTGGTCCTCTTTCGGGCGGTTTTTGTGTCGCCCCCGGCTGGTCCGCCGGCTATCATGTCGATTTGACCGAGACAGGGGAGGTTATGTTCATCCCTCTCGGTCGGCGGCTTTGCCTCTCTGCGTCGGGGCGGGCTTCGATCGTCGGCTCGAAGGGCCAACTCGTCCAGCTTCTTGACAAATTCTTGGAGCTCTCCCCCTCTGATCAACCTCTCGATTTCGTCCCTCAGAGCAAAACATTCCGAGGTGTTGTGGCCCGACTGTCGGTGGAAGTGGCAGTACTTCCCCGAATCCCTAGTCTTTTGAGTCTCCTTGATGGCTTTGGGATTTTTGAACAGCTTTTTGTTGGAGACGTTATAAATCTCCTCAATCGGTCGGTTTAGGGGCGTGTAATGTTTCTTAGAGCTACTTCCTGAGTTGTGGTCAATTCGGCCCTTCATATCCTTTCTTGGCTCGGCTTTGGGCGGCCGACCGGACTCCAACTTCCGACTCGGGGCACCCTTTTGGGCCATCTCGACTTCCTCCACCCTCATCCAGGAAGAGGCAAGGTCGAGCAATTTGGGTATTAACGCAGGGTTTTTCTGGACAATGTGCCGAGCATACTCCCTGTCTCTTAAGGCTGCATGGATCGTGGGTATCACCATATCCATGCTTGGAGATTGGACTTGCACTGCGGCTGGAGAGAACCGAGTGAAGAAATCTCTCAAAGTTTCGTCCTCCCTTTGCACAATGTTGTAAAGATAGGTGGCCAGCAACTTGTCACCTTTTACTGAGGAGAAGTGAGCAATGAAACGCTCTATCAATTCATCATAGGAGCGGATACTTCTTGGAGCCAGCCTTGAGAACCAGTCCTGGGCTGACTCGACGAGAGTGGTAGCAAAAATCTTGGCCCTGACATCCGGTGAATGGCCAAACATGCTTATCTCAATCTCGAAACGATCTACGTGCCGCTCTGGGTCGGATACTCCATTGTATGCTGGGAGGTTGGTGGGCGTTTTATCCGCCGCCATGGCCGCCAATATCCCTTCGCAGAAAGGGGATCTCGCCTCTCGAGAACTCCGATATTGGTGAGCCGGCCTCCTATTGGCTGGAGGGGGGCGACTACTATAGGATACCTCCATCTCGTCTTCATCGGCCCGACGTTTACCTCGAGATCGAGAGGGGGACTTGTCTCGGCGGGATCGTTGGGGGGAATCTTCTCTTCGAGCCGTTCCTCAAGTCCTTCTGCCCGACGGGAATCCCTCGGTTTGACAATCTGGGGGCTTCAGGTTGGACCCTAGCCCCCAGCCGGTCGAAGACTTTGGAATTTTTTGGTCGTTGCTCGTCCTCACTGTGAGAGGGGCTCCTCGATCCTCTCGTAGCCCTTGATCCTCTCGTAGCCCTTGATCCTCGTGCGGGTCTACGTTCCTCCTCTTTTCTTTTGGTCTTTGACCTTCTCTCCCCCTGAGGGTCCTGGTCGATCGGTCGCTTGTCTTGCCGATGCCCCGACTCGGCTTCCTGATCCGGGGGTAATACTTCAGTCTGCTGTTGCTCCCGACCTGCCCCTTGCCCCTGGTTTTGACCAGGTGGTGGAGGCGGGCCGTAGGGATTATGATGGTAAAGCACTGGGGCGGGTTAATACCCCCAGGGAGGAGGGGGTGGATACCCGTAATGTGCCGGAGGCCCGCAGTAGTACGAATACTGGCCGGGCGACGGGGCTGCAGGGCTGGCTCGGGGTTTCTCCGGGAATACCGGGGTTATGCCCTCGGCTGCTGCGGCAATCGCCTCGGCTTGGCACTTTTCGAGGTATGCATCCAAGTCGGGGTCCGCGTAGACCATGGGGACAGGAGCGGCCCGGGTCTCGGCTGGGTGACGTCCCTGGACCTGACTCGGTCCATCCGCCCTATTTTGGATCTCCGTTTCCTGATCGTCGCCTCCCAGAGTGCGATGGCTACGCAACTCCATTACCTTTTGGCTTATTGCTCTTTTCCCACAGACGACGCCAAAATGATAGCGTCGAATTTCGGATAGATGACTTGTCACGGAATAGCTGACTTGACCACTTAGAATTTGTTGACGTGGTAGAGCTCGAATTAGAGTTGACCTGGGAGATGGGGTAGCAAACGTGAGCTACGGACCGACAAGGGACGGGAGGGGTGGAACCCTTTGTCGGCACTCCGACGCTCAAGTCAGTATCGAATGGTTGAGAGCTTATCGAGTGACTTGTGTGTGATGAATGCGGTTGGTGTGTGTGATGAATGACATATATGAAGGGGGTATTTATACCTACTGGGGTAATGATTACCTGTACAGTGCAACCTGCAGGCGCATTAAATGCGTCACCTGCTCCGTACGGCCTGTCAGGCCCTATTAAATGCTTGAAACGGCGGAGTGGGCCCAGGGAGGGTCGACCTAAATTCGACCTAGTGACAACACGATCGAGTTTCCGCCGACTTACCTTGGACTTGTTCGATTGTGCTTCGACTGGTCTTGAGGATAGTCGGGTCGATGCTGTCGAATGGTCAGCATTTGCCTTCTTGAAGGTTTTGCCCTCGAGACGTCCGGTTTGGATGCTTACATGGCACGTTTGACCGGTCCTTTACTCCACGTGGCGTGCGGGTAGTGGTCCACATGGCGCTAGCGTGGCGGTACAGGATTGGCACACGTCAGATTGTATGATGGTAAGGTTATTTGGGATTCTTTTATTCTCCCTATCGAGTCTAGTTAATTGATCGAAATGGGCGGAGATTAATTTGAAAGAACAATTTAGGAACATCATTTTTTCAAATTGGCACTGGTTTATTATTTTGATCGTGACTCTCTGATCTACTAGGTGAGCTAGAAATAGCTTCGCCTTCAAGAACTAGTCTTACTGTAAAGATGCTCGCCAAGGACCGAAGGTCCCTGGGAAAATCCAGACCGGAAATGGTCAGAGTATACAACCTGGAGACCATTGGAATTTGAAAAAGGTCGGAGAAGGTTGCGTGAAGCTAAACTCAGATGAAAGTGTGTACCAGAATATCAAATCTGCAACCGTGGAAGTGCTGGCTGGAAATGCTGATGGGATTGGTTGTTCGGATATGCTTGTAAACTTGAGAACGTTTCAATTACAATTGTAGAGCTCCTAGGATCTGAGAGGATCTCCGTCTTGCTTGGGAGAGGAGGTTTGAGAAAATTATCATTGAATCTAATTCGAAAATTGTGGTCCGTCTTATTAATAGTTTCGAGTTAGATGATCATCGTCTTGGACAGTAAAACTTTGCTAAATATATTGTGGGAGCACAAAATATCATCCACACCAATAGAAGTGGAAATATGTACATCGACTTTGTTATTCATAGGGGGGGTCATGAAATTTAAGAGATTGTGTTTTTTTACGAGCCAAGCGTTGATATTGAACTCTTTTTTTTATGACAATCGTTTGAATATTTACTCATCATAGATATTGGTAATCTTTTGTAATAAAAAAAAATGATCTTATAAAATTCAAGTAAGAAAGAAAAATCACTAAAATTGGCCACAATCTATATTACATTACATTATATTATTATTATTATTATTATGATATATTATAAAAGTAAGAATTAAGTTTTGAATTTCTTGAAATTTATTGATCCTTCAGAATATCCTCATGCCAAAATACTTTTAACATTATTAAATTAGATGGCGATTTTCTAATTATATATTATATATAATTATATTTAGACTTTTTAAAGATATGTATTTTAGTGAAAATATTTTTTTTTAATAAATTAAAATCAAGACACATCCAATCTACATCTATAACATGTATTAATATATTTAAAGTTTTTAAAAATACATATTTGAATGAAAATAGAATTCCTTAATAAATTATAATTAAAATTCATTCGATCTATAAAAATGAGTATGATAATAAAGACTCTTTCTAAAATTAATATATTAATTATAAATTGCATTATAAGACACTTATACAGGAAATAAAATATATGATAAACCTTAAAAGAGTATATTCATGAAGAAAACAGAAGCGATTTTACAAACCAAACTAAGTACATAGAGTCAAATAAAAATAAAAAATAAGTTATAATTTAATTTATCATATTAATTTTATAATTTATCTAATTTTTTATTTTTATTTTATAATTTATCTAATGATTCTTTTTATATGAGTGAGTGTTTATAATGTATGGATAAAGATAATACGTGGATATTCCTTACCAAAAAAAAAAAAAAGTACATGGATATAGATATAATGCAATACAACTTAATTTTTAAATTTAACAAGTGAGAGACTTCACATACGGTTCCCGCCAAGAATATATTATGACACGGTAAAATAATATTTTTAAAAGTATTTGTCAATCATATGTGAGTATTAATTTAAAAGTATAAATTTTTTATTGCAACATGTGAAAGTATCCATTAAAAATTAAATTTCAATTTAGGTCAGACTATTATATTTAAAATTAAAAAATTAATATTTTAAATAATTTCATTTTAAAAATATTATTAAAAATATTTGGACAAAACTAATGTTTAATGTGCAAACTTGTTTTCACTAGTTATAACAAATTTGCAAGTTACATTAATATGTAATAACATCACATTGAAGAGATTAGTTTTTTTTTTTTTTTAAACATACACTCTCAAGTGATATAAGAAATTTGAACTCAACAAAGCTAACTAAAAAGACATTCGAATTCAGATAATCTATACTATATTAAAAAGAAACGTTGTTTTACCTCACAAGTGGAAGTTATTTCACTTAAATTACAAATCTACCCTCTTAATTATATGTGAAATTTTTGCAGAAATATAAAATTAAGGGCATATTAGAAATTTACAATAGAATTAGACGGTTCTCACACCAAAATATGAATGCCCCAAAATATCCCTAATAGTTTTAATTGATTATACTACTAGCAGAGGTTTTAATGGTAATATCAAAGGTTAAAAAAAGACTCACGATCTCATGCTTCCTAATAACTCCTTCCACTCCCTAACTTTTTCCGTCTCTTAATAACTCCATCCCACTCTCTTATTCTTTTCATCCAATAGGAGAACAGATCAAAGAAACTGCAGAAAAAAAAAACTATAGTTTTCTGCTGAGAATCAAGAAATGAACCAAGCGACGACTGTATATTCAATTTTCAATTTAGGTTGTATATTCAATTTTTAATTTAGTAACGTTCTTATTTTATGAATTATGTGTTCTTGATATTGAAGAATGATGGCTAAATTTTCTTATTTTCATGATTATTTTAATCGATAAATTGATTCAAATAGAGAGAAACTTTTTGCAGGCATTGATGACGTGAAGAGTTCCTCAATCATAGAAGCATAAAGGGATGCGAAGAAGGGAACTTTTTCTCGGTAAAGGATTGCAGAAGTAGTGTATTTTCGTCAGTTGAGATATAGAGACAACCATCAAAAGAAGAGTTAAATTCGTGGTTGAGATGTAGAAATAACCATAAAAAGAAAGAAGAGTTAAATAACGTTCATTTGACAGGTATTGGGGGCATTGAACCAAACTGCAATACTTAATTGTAATTTATTTTTTAGAGTTTGTGATTCTCTCATATTTTCTATGCTAGAGTTTCTATGCAGAAACAAGATCATATTTTCTACGCTAGAGTTTGTATGTAGAGACAACCATGAAATATGCTAGAGTTTGTATATATGCACATGAAAAGAAGAGTTAAATTCGTTGTTGAGATGCAGAGACAACCATAAAAAAAGAATTAAGTAAGGTTAACCTAATTTACTTCCTTGAGTTTGTATCCTCTCACATTTTCTATGTTAATTATATTATCTCTATACTAATTGTTGATTTTAGATTCTTTTTAATTATTTTCTATGAGTTCGTATCTGTGTTGCAGTAAGTGTAATTTGGTTGATTTGATCAGTTTACTCTTTAGATCAATTTACTCTTCAAGTATTGGTTCGTTGAATTTTCTTTCAAAATTTGTTTGCCCTGTCAAATTGGAGAATTTAACACTTACATATTTTCACTTGTCAATCTAAAAAGAATTTTTTTGCAGGCATAGGTGATGTGAAGAGTTGCTCAATCATAGAAGCTGAAAGGGATATGAAGAAGGAAAGTTTTTTTCTTTTTTTTGTAAGGGATTGTAGAAGCAGTGATTTTAAGTTCTTTTTAATGAAATGGAGCTCATCCCCTTACATATATACATATATATATATATATATATATATTGTAAAGAGCCACTTATATGTATATAGTCATATCCATTAAAATTAATAAAAAAATTTGTTTATTATAAAGCAACGAAAAAGTTCATTCAAGTATTAACATGTATACATGTATATTAAGATTATTATGCTACTTGGTATGCTAACATGCATACATATATATCAAAATTATTTATGCTCGCGGGTACCGCGTGCGGCTGATACTAGTTATCCTAAAAAAAATGGATTACTAATTAGATCAATCACAATTAACCGTTAAAAAAGAATAGTTGACTCTATACAGAGCCCTACTCGGTATACAAGAGGTTTTTTTCTGAACTAACTATAAGATTAGAAGATTTTAGGGTTTGCTTTGCCCAATACCTACAATTCTTGATGGCCGCAGCCATGGCAGACTGGGGAGGGCTTCACCACGATCTCCTGACTCTGATCCTTAAGAATATAAACCTAATGGATGACTTCGCGACTTTCGGGATGGTCTGCAAATCCTGGCATACGGTTGCTGCCGCAGCCAACAAGCAACATCTGCGCCTCCGCCAAACCCCATGGCTGATGCTCCACGCGGAGAAAGCCGAAGAAGAGCGACGAATTTTCAGCCTTTCGAAACAAGGTATGTTAACAATGAATCTGCACATCCCGGGGATGTCAAATAAAAAGTGCATCGGCTTAAACTACGGATGGGTCCTGACAACATCGCGAGAGGAGGGGGGCATGAATCTAGTCCATCCATTTTCTCGAGCTCAGATTCGGCTTCCTTATCCTGAAACCATCGTGTACCTCGACTATCACTACAACGTCAGTCAGTTTTACCTCTTCGTAAACAAAGTGGCACTGTCGGCGAACCCGTCAGAATCGCCGGATTTCGTATTGATGATCAGCGCGAACGATTTTCTGTGTTATTGGAGACCAGGAGACGAAAGGTACACAGGATTACTTGGAACGTGGATCAGCGATGTCACTCATCATCATGGAACGTGGATCAGCGATGTCACTCATCATCAGGGTCAATTCTATGTCATCACTCGTGCTGGACAAGTCTGGAGCTGCATGGAATTTGGCAGCCGGCATCATCAACGCCTCATCTTTCAGGCCATGATCGATACGCCTTGCAAAGTTCTGTATGTTGTGGCCGGATCGACACCGGATAGTTTGTTGGTGCTCGGCTCTTATTGCGATGAAATATATTGGCGGCCGCGGTTTCAAGTGTATGAATTAAATTTGATCACTAGTGAGTGTAGTGAGATTAAGAGTTTGGGCGATAGAGCAATTTTCATTGGGCTTAACACTTCGGTGGCATTAGAAAATGCCTCTGAATATCCTAGAGTTAAGCATAACCATATATACTTTACAAATAATTCTCCCATCGAGATGGGTTGTTACAATATCGAAGATGGACAAACTACTCATTTTAGGGTTGACGATTCATTAGGTCGGGGTGATTATCCTTTCTGGTTCATACCCACTCTATAATTTTTTTTGGTAAGTGTTCTTAGTTAGTCTATTCCAATAGATTGTCATTAATAATTGTTAGTTTATCCTTTTATTTTGGTCACAATGATTCTTAGTTTATTTTCTGCTTTATAGCATATTTTTATGGATTAAGACGTTCAGATAATCTATTTTGCCAAGACAGATTCGCGTCAGAGTTACCCCTTAGTTCAAAGCGATCCTCACTTTTGGTCCATTCTTTTTTCTTAGTTAATCTATTCCAATAGATTGTCATTAGTAAGACTTCTGATTCTTAGTTAGAAAAACATTGAAGAGAATAGTTTATAACTCTTAAACCTCTCATATATACAAAAGCCACAAACTATCATGAAAATCGAACTAAGACCCTAAAAAAAACAACCCAAAAAAGATAAAAGACTAACTAAAATTGAAATAAAGAACAAATTCTTGCAGATCTAGATATGAAATATGGTGCCCTCTTTTATCGAACATTAATTTCTAATTCGTCGTACTGTTCTTCTTCAACAACCTCTTTAAAGTGGTGGCTAATTGTCAAACAATAAATAAATACTGAACTAGTTACTATTTAATAATATTTAAACAATACTAACCCCATTAGTTGCGAGTTAGATGAACAGAGCAACAGCAATGCCCGAAAATATTTAGAGAAAAATACTTTTTTTGCAGAAAGATTTGAGAAGATACCGAAGGAATGTGGGATTTCGAAAGAGAACATCATTACAAATCGAAAATGTATGGAAACTAATTACTTCATTTTCATATGATTAATAATATGCGACTCCGATAGTTGTTTTAACACATCAATACTTCTAAAATATTATTTTATCGTATCATGTTGTGTCCGATATTTTTTACGTAGAAAATTTTAAAAAAAAAAATCTATATGATGATATTCATATCATATTATAGCTATATTGTCGTATTCATATCTGTGCATCATAACATAATTGGTTTATTTTTAGGATTCACATTTTTATTTAATCTATTAGCCCTAATCTTCGTCTTCTTTCCTTTTCTTTTTCTACTATTTCTCCTTATGGATTCCAATCGAATCAAACCATTATGGCGTGAACTGTGAAGTTCTTTTTATTGATGATAACCATCAGTTCAAACGCTCGAACACAAGATCTCTGTAAAAGATGAAGAATGGAGGAAATATTTTGTATATTGCATAATGTGTATATGAATACAAAGCACAATACAAGGATATATACAAATCCTAAAAAAGATGAAAAAGGAAATACAATCAATCAAATAAATGTAAATATAATCTGTCTAAAATCTTCCATAACTCCCGATATCCTCCAATACTCCCCCTCAAGTTGGAGCATGTAAATTTGAAATGCCCAACTTGGCTAGTAACTCAAGAAACCGATCATACCCAAGTGCGTTAGTGAATATGTCTGCCAACTGATTACGAGTGGAAATGGAATGTGTGGTGATAGTTCCAAACTGAATGTGTTGTCGAATGAAATGACAATCGATCTCAATATGCTTTGTGCGCTCGTGAAAAACGAGATTGACTGTAATATGAAGAGCCGCTTGATTATCACAAAACAAATCAACAGGTTCAGAATGCTTCACACCTAAATCTCGTAGTAACCTTAAGAGCCAAATGATCTCACTAGTGGTACCAGCCATAGCTCGATACTCTGCCTCAGCTGAAGACCGAGATATCATAGTTTGTTTCTTCGACCTCCATGATATGGGCGAAGAACCAAGGAATATAATGTAACCACTGGTAGATCGACAAGTGGTAGGACACCCTGCCCAATCCGCATCACAATACGCTTGCAAGGATAAAGTACCAGTGGAAGGAAGAAGAATTCCTTGGCTGGGGTTCCCTTTTAAATACCACAATACCCTGTTCGCTGCATCAAGGTGAGGTTGATGAGGTGCATGCATGAACTGACTAAGGATGTACACCGCATAGCTGATGTCTGGACGGGTGACGGTGAGATATAATAATCTTCCAACCAAACGACGGTACTGTCCAGGATCATTGCAAGGTTCACCGGAATCAACTGAAAGTTTGTGTTGTTGTTCCATTGGAGAAGTGACTGGTTTGCAGCCGGTACTTCCAGCATCTGCCACGATGTCGAAACCATACTTGCGCTGACTCAACACAATCCCTTCCGGAGAGCGAGCAACCTCAATTCCAAGGAAATATTTCAGCTTGTCCAAATCCTTGATCTGGAACTTATTATCCAGATACCGCTTCAAGTTAGCAATGCGGCTGGAATTTGTTCCTGTGATGATTACATCATCCACATAGATGAGGACGACAATAAAGGATCCATCCTTGTGAGAAAATGTGAACAAGGAATGGTCCGCATCAGATTGCTGAAAACCGATGTCGATAAGTGAGGTGGTAAACTTCTGGTACCAATTGCGGGAGGCTTGACGAAGGCCATAAAGTGACTTCCTCAACCTACAAACTCTTTGCTCCCCCTGTTTGGTAAAGCCCTGAGGAATCTTCATATATACTTCCTCATTAAGATCCTCATGCAAAAAGGTATTGTTCACATCGAGTTGGTGAAGGTCCCAACACTTGATGGAGGCTAGAGCCAGCAAGCATCGAACAGTAACTCGCTTGGCAACCGGAGCAAAAGTTTCATGAAAATCAATGTCTTCAACTTGTGTGTACCCCTTGGCAACAAGACGAGCTTTGTAATGCTCGATACTCCCATCAGCCTTGTACTTGACCTTACAAACCCACTTGGAATCAATAGCACGTTTTCCAGGTGGGAGTGGTTCCAGGGTCCATGTCTTATTCCCCACAAGGGCAAAGATTTCCTTCTCCATAGCCTCCCTCCATGAATGGAACTTAGCTGCCTGAGAAAAGGACTTTGGCTCATCCCTGGAAGAGATGGCCGCTAAAAATGCAGTATGAGATTTAGAGAATTTAGAGTACGACAAGTATTGAGAAAGAGGATATACCGCAATTTTTTTATAAAAACATAAAGACAAATCGTTAAGTTGCACCACTTGATAACCGCAATTTTTTTTATAATAGCTGAGAAACGGACATCGATACAAATAACAAAATCCCGAAAAAGTAAAAATAACATTTATTCCGCCTCAAAAATAACTACAATAGGCCTTCTTTCTGTCTCCATTACAACTTCTCTCTTTTGATGAAGTAATTATTTTTGAGAAGGAAGTAAGAAAAGGATCAAGTATCAGCAGTCGTAGTCACAAAAGCAGAGATTTTGAGAAACAATAGTGTCACAGAAGCCCTTGGCATTAAGGAAACCAAATCGAGCATTGTTCTTGCAACGAATGTCGCACCAGTCAATGCCGCAAGCCCCTCCGGGGCCGCAGATCCTCTCGCCGCACGCACCAAGACCTGCTTTGCACTTGTCGGCGTCCGCCACCTTTACCATCGTCCCAACTGTATATTCCATAATTCATATTCATATTCATATTCATATCAAAGTTGTGCTCAAATGGGAGGAAACCAAAAGGATGAGATTTATTTTATATATATATATATATTGGTAAAAAATTATTATATATGAGTCTTGATGTTCTTGACAGAAGAAAGTGATACCAAATTATACATATTAATGTTTGATGTTTAGATGGACAAAATTAAACAAAAAGAATAGAATAATTATTGATGTTTTTAGAGGTTTTACTGAATTACGAATAAATCATTTTAATAAATCGAGAAACTATAAAAAAATGCTTTGATCATACGTATCAGATTGTTATTTGTAATTTTTTTAGAATATCTTTCGTACTGTTGTTCAGGGCTCGATGCACTTTTCTAAATTTTTGGGATATAAATATTATTTCAGAGAATTCCCGAAAACTCCCCAGTGGAAACTCAAATTCCTATTTGCTTCCCACTTTCAAAGATGTTCCTCTGAACTCCCCAAATGAAAATCAAACTTCCTTTTTACTCCCCATTTTTTTGACATGTTATATAAAAACTCAAGAATCGTGTACCCAAATCCCCAAATCACGTAATTAACTAAATCTTCAAATGATGTATTTGCCCCCAAATACATCATTTGAAGATTTAGTTAATTACGTGATTTGGGGATTTGGGTACGCGATTCTTGAGTTTTTATACAACAATGGGGAGTTAAAAAGAATTTGGTCTGTCATCTGGGGGGCAAACGGGAACTTTTTTGAAAGTGGGGAGTTAAAAATAATTTTTTCAACTTATGGGTACTATTCAAAAAAAACCTCTTATTATTTTTTCTAATTGAATAAAATTGATGGAGGGTAATGCTACATTAGAACAAGAGCATCGATTTATGTGATAATTGAAAGAATTAAAAAATAAGAAAGAAATAGTTGGTTACCTGAGGCAAAAAGAAGTACAAAGACAACACAAAAGGAGGCATTGAACATTGCCATTTTTAAATTTATTGTTGATTGCAACTTGGAAGGGAATTAGAGAAGTGTTCTGGTTTTTCTACGCCTTACATATGGGGGGTATTTATAGTGTTATTTGCAACCAAATAGCTAAGATTATCTCCTTTCAAATTGTTAATTTCTCCATTAAAGATTACAACACATGATTTACTTAATATTTATCCATGTTTTAAATTAGCTGCACTAGCAATAAATTAGATTTGTAATCATAATATCATATTAATTAGCAAAATTGTTAATTTCCAGACGAGACTTGAGCAAACATGGTAAGCAATTGTGACATTTCCAAATTACTTACCTTTTTCAACATTATATATGTAATGGTTATGTGGAGGTTAAAAATTCTAGTTCAAATTCGATGGGCTCGAACTCAATCAATTAAAATGACAAATGTATTACACATATTATTTGATTTGTTATTTTCCTTATATTTTTCACTAATCACACGATAAGTATAAAACACTCATCTTTTTATTATACCGATTTAATTGAGGTAGGCTCAGGTTAGAACTATTATGTGAAGGTTGAATATGGTTTTCCTTCTATCAAAGTCATAATTAGGCTGACATATATATCCTGAAAATTCTCATAATTGCATAATTTTTTGAAATACCTATATTTGACTACCCTACATTTAAACCTAATTACAAGTTAAAATGTATCCATTTAAATCGGAAAATTATATTTTAGTCCCTAACTTTTGAGAACTGTTTGTGATCCCTGAAGTTCATTACGGTTCCGTTATGTCATTCTAAAAATGTCCCTGATTTGTTGTTAAATTCATAATTTATAGGGATCTTTTTGTTTATATTTATAAATTTTAAGTATAATTTTGTAATTTTAGTCATATATTCAATGTAAAACTCATACAACCGTCAGGGGTATAAATATATTTTTATAAATTTCATTAGGGATCTCAAACCAAACAAGACTTATATGGATTAAACTGTAATTTCTCAATTTAAATGCAAGATGTAAATGACTCTTAATTGTTTTTCTTGGGATTTGAGAAATGATGAAAACATTCACAAGAAAATATATGTGTGTTGTTCATTTTTTGCAATGTGTGGAGCATCTGACACCAACCTTTCTTTATTGTCGTTCTAATGGTTTTAGTGCACATAAGCATATAATGTAATTTGGGGCAGTTTGAAATAACTCCCCATCAGTTTGAAATATTTTTAATTTATTTCCCATTGATGGGGTTTGATCCAGGGTGGCAGACTCCAACACTTTAGAATTTGTTTGTGTGGGAAAACAGAGGTCAAAAACTCAGGCAAGGGTCGCCGGAGGAGGTGGGTCTACCTGCTAGGAACAAACACACAGTCAGAAGGCCAAGTTGGGGGAATGAAGTGTGATACCCAGTTTGGCTCTCCAATGCTCAAGTCACTTTCAATTGAAGGAGATGAAGAATGTAAAACAGAGCTTGAATGAGTGAAGCTTGCTTACAGAGTGAGATGATCTCTGGGTATTTATAGTTGAGGGTTAGGGCCCTTTTAGTAATTGTCACCAAGTGATCCTGCATTGATGTTACCCTTGACACGTGGCGTAATGACGAGCCTTTGAAAGGGATCTCCTGCAAAAGCCTGCGAAAAGGTTGGTGGAGGGCGACAGTGTGACAGGTGCGCTAGTATGTACTGTGTGTCAGAAAGTCTTTTGGGTTATTACCGAGGGCCAAGCACGCTCCGGTTTTGATATATGCTTTGAGGGTAGCAGGTCCGAAGGGATTCCTGAGCCAAAAGCATGGTCATGAGAGGAAGGGTTTCACCCTTGTGGTGATAAAAGGGTGCCCTCGAGGGCCAGCTCAGGACTAGTCCCGAGGGTCGCGCGGTGTTCATATCTGAAACCCTTGTTCATCCGCTCGGGGAAGCCAAGGTCCCTTGTGAAGATGGAGCGGTCATTTCCTTGAGGGGAATACGGAGCTGCGAGGGGGGATTTGAGGTGCCCTTGAGGCGCCACGCTGTGATGCGAGGATTGGGCCACGTGTCGCATACGTGTCGAGAGCATAATTTAGCCTCATCACCCATAAAATTATACAACATAATATGATATAAATACGACATTAGAACGTTTTAGTACTATATTTTGTAAAAATTATACAATATATTTTGAGAGGTATTTTAAGTACTACAAGATGTGAAAATTATACGACATTTTGCCAAAATGAGGAATAAAGTAAAAATATGATACCCAATTGGGGATTTATCCCACATTACCCGATGTAATTTTTAACTAAACATTTCAGTTGTCAAATTTACCATTCTCAGTAGTACTTAATCAGTTAATTGATGTGTTTGAGAATTTTAAATATATTATTTTTGTTATATCATTTTTCGGAAATTTTGGGTCATTTGTTTTTTTGGGTAAGATATTGTAATTAGAGGAATAAAAAAAAATGTTGTGTTTTCACCTATGATAAAATAAATGATTGTATTTTAGTTGATTAGACTGGATTTTTTTTTTCCCCCTTCTTTATGATAGTCACACACTAACGGACGTAACCGACAACAAATGATCCTAAAAAATTAGGGACTGAAATGTAAATTTTCAATTTAGATGAATTATATTATAATTAGACTATAAATGCAGGGTAATAAAATATAAATTTCTCTTTATCTTTTTTAAATGTAGGTTCCATACATGTTTGAAGGTAAGAGATAAAAATGGTACAATTGACTTAAAAGTACTAAACAAGCAAGCGGAATATATATTTCACAATAAAACTGTTTATTTCAAGAGCATGCAAGAATAGGTATAATAAAAAATTTAACTTATTTAAATTTAACATGTTTAAATATATTTACTCTTTTATTCATTTTAGAAAAATGGTGAAAAATTAATGTAACATTACCGAAATTCTTTTTAAGGCCATGCCTTCACCTTTATTGTTCCCGTACCATCAAATTTCGCAAGGTCAGATGTCCGATGCACGGTAAATTTCATTTTACTCATTGATTGGTTTAAAAAGTACTTCCATCTTTCTGAACGATTGAATTTTTTACGCACACAAATACAAAATTGACCTCTTGAAAACAATTTAATTCATTATTTAACTGTTAATATTTCTGTGCATAGCACGAATCACACACTGATCTATATGTCAAACGACTGAAATAAACTACTATTTATAAGAAAATCTTATAACTTAACTTACACAGTCGAATTTACCGTGCAAACACGCGTTAAAACGTGGTTCATGAAATGCACAAAATGACACTCGAACGATGACATTCCATTTAATTTCGTTAATTACTCTTTTGCAACAGAAACAATATTTATTCCACCTCAAAAAAATAACAATGATAGCCCTTGTTGTCTCTCCGTTATAATTTATCTGGTTGTTACTATTGTTGAAAAGGAAATAAGAGAAGGATGAAGTATGTATCAGCAGTCGGAGTCACAATAGCAGAGATTTTGGGAAGCAATAGTGTCGCAGTAGCCCCTGGGGATGAAGGGCCGGAATCCCAATATAGTTCTTGCAACGAACGTCGCACCAGTCTTTGCCGCAAACCCCTCCCGGCCCGCAAATCTTCTCGCCGCACGCACCAAGACCATCTTTGCACCTATCAACACCACCGTCTACCATCGTCCCTACTGCATGCATTTTCAATAAAAACATGAGATTTATTATATATGATATTCTTGAGAAAAGAAAGTGATACAAAATTATACATATTAATGTCTAATGTTAATTTAGATGGACAACCTTTTTTTTTTTTTAAGAAAAAAGGGATAATTACCGATGTTTTCAGAGGTTTTACTGAATTAAGGAAAATATACTTTGATAATTATCGAGAAATTAAAAAAAAAAAATTTACTTTGATCATGTATATGAGAGTGTTATTTGTAATTTTTTAGAATAACTTTCATACAGTTGCTCAGCCCTCGATGTGTTTTTCGTAATTTCTTGGATATAATTACCTTTTTTTTATCTAATTGAATAAAATTGATCAAGAGTAATGCTTTATTTGAGTAAGAGCATTGACTTATGTGATAATAGAAAGAACTAAAAAAAAGAAAAAGAAAAAGAAAAAATAGTTGATTACCTGAGGCAAAAAGAAGTACAAAGACAATACAAAAGGAGGCATTGAACATTGCCATTTTCTTAATTTGTTGTTGATTGCAACTTCGAAGAGAATTAGACAAGTGTTTGGTGTTTCTGCTCCTTACATAGGAGGGGTACTTATAGTGTTATTTGCAACCAAATAGCTAAGAACATCTCCTTTCAAATTGTTAATTTCTCCATTAAAGATTACAACACATGATTTACTTAATATGTATCCATGTTTTAAATTAGCAGCACTAGCAATAAATTAGAATTGTAATGATAACATCATATTAATTAGCAAAATTATTAATTTCCATATTAGACTCGAGCAAACACGGTAAGCAAGTGTGACATTTTCAAATTACTTACCTTTTTCAACACTGTGAAGGATGGATATAGTTTTCCTTCTATTGAAGTTATAACTAGGTTGACATATATATCCTTTTTCTTTTAAATAAAATGGGTCCAAAGACCATAGGAAATTTAACGAAAAATCCCCATCATTCACTGAACCAAATTGAAAAAATACAAATTGCCCGTCCAAAGGTCCAACAAAGAAAGAAAATAATAATGCCCGCGAAAGACAAAAGGCATGAATAACTTCAGGTCCAACTTTTTCTTTTAAGAGAATTAATGTTGGTTCCCCACTTACTCATAATAAGACTTGAACCCATAACCTACTTGTTTACAGGTACAGATGCTTATCACTTAGCAATCTGCTCGTCTTTTTTCCTGAAATTTATCATAAATGCATTTTTTTTTTTTTAAGTTTGAGAAATGATGAAAACATTCACTTTCGAAAATTTTACATTACATCTAGATCCGTTTATTTGATAAATTTTTTCCTAATAATTTATTTTACCCTGACTCTCACTAATCAATTTAAATCCATAACCTAAATCATATATGTTTTCTATTGTACTCAACGTACCCGTACTCACTTCGTACTGATGAATTTATACGTATTTCTTGCTTTAAGATGACTTAAAATTTTAATTTTTTACACTGACGAATTTTTACATATTTCTTATTTTAAGACGAGTTAAGATTTCTTAATTCATGTATTCTTATAAATAATGTTAAAAGAAAATTAACAGAATTCATATTTAAAAAAATGATTATAGAATTATTAATAAAATAGTTCAAAGTCAAACTAGTTGTCTTGTATTATTTCTTAAATTTATTTAAAATGTATATAAAATAAATTATATTATATATATAACTATTTAAAATATTTTTTTATTAGACGCTTTAACGTGTTTTCATACTTTTTCTTTTTTTATTTTGCACACTAACGCATTCCCGCTCGTATCCATACTCGTTTCAATATTCGCACTATGTGAACTAGTTAATAACTATATTAACATGGGTTAAGCCAAATCTTAAAAGTATATCGAGGGAAGTTTCAATAAATTTTCAAATATGAAATTTGTATAATTACGCCAAACTTTGTGTATGTAAATTTGAATATCCTTTAAAATGCATGGCTATATAATTGAAGGGCTGACGTTGAGAGCCAAATTCAGACAATTCGGAGCTGCTCATGTATTGCTGTCATGCAATTATTTTATTATGAAAATTACTTATTTCTGATAAAAATTAGGAAAGTAAGTTGGAAAAGCTACACTTGCTTACCATATATACAAATATATTTTTCGGATCATATTAAGTAAATATGATTAGATAGTTCCAAAAAATTTTAGTATTTTTCTAACCTAATTATGAAGGGAGAGAGAAAGCTCGCATTTATATATACATACTATATATATATATATATTGGTAAACATATATATATATATAGACATGCATTACATGCCATATATAACAACAATCTTGAGTACACTATACAGCACAAAGACCTTCTTGGGAAATGGCTTCAGTCAATCAATTCATTTGCATTCTCTTTGTTCTCATTTGTGCATCAGGTATATTTCAAGAGCACAACCACATTCCTTTTTCTCCTTTTGGTATCAAATTAACTTACCAAAGAGCTACGATATTATTCAATTAAAAATTACAGAACTTTGGTACAAAATAAATTATTGGGATAGTTACAAGTTACAACTATCTCGACTGAAGTTTTATAACCCAATTACGAAAACAAAAAAGGAAAATCCTATCTCGAGATATTTTTTGTAATTTCTTAATTATGAACAGTTAGGGAAATTGGCGGAATGCCGATGGGGAAGTTGGTGAACAAGTGCGAAGGAGGTGTCGGCATTCAGTGCGGCGTCAAGTGCGACGGGAGTTGTTGCAACGCTAATTGCCAGCAGAAATACCCATTCCAAAACGCCAGCGGCTATTGTGACACACTTGAACTTCCTGAGCGTGTCTGCAAATGCGTCTATGATTGTTGAAGAATCTCTACTTCTTAAGATAAGATTATGGTTGCATGGTTGTATCATGAGAATATGGCCATTTATTTAATCTTCAACTCCCTTTCCTTTTCTTGATTTCTTGTTTTTTGTATGGGAGACTCCTCTCCCTTTTTCCGGTATGAAATCAGGATTTTGAGAACGGAGACGAAAGTAATTAGAAAACGATTGATTTTATCTGGTACATTCTTTGTAATTATGTCAGAATCTAAGACCAAGAGATGCAGTGATAACATAAATACGAATATGCTATTTAATTTTGGTGAAGAAATTTTTAAGTCGAGAAAATGATGTTATATTAATCCAAAGAAGTGAATACTTTTAGACTCATCGAGCACTTATAAAGAAAATTTAGGTGGAGAGGATGTCGCCCCAATATAGGGGAAGAAAATTTATACCTCACCTCATGAATATAAGAAAATCTGAACGTACTATCGATCTTGTCAAGTGTCAAGATCAAATCTAATCATATTTGACTTGGTTAAACCCATATAATTTTGAATACACTATTTAACTATGATGCACGGACACTCATAAAAATATCATTTTGCCGTGTCGTGTCGGACACCGTGTCCGACACTTCTCACGTGGGAAATTCAAGAAAAAATTCGTGCCGCCGTATCCGTGTCGTGTCGTGTCGTGTCGTGTCCGTGTCGCCGTGTCCGTATTCGTGCATCATAGCTATTTAATAACCACGAAAAACTCCCACAAACTTACGTTATGTAATTAACAATATCACATTATAAGGCAATAATTAAACGCCATGTATTCTCACTTCCATATTTTTCCTTTTCACAGACTTAATTTCCGAAGAGGAAATAAAAAAAGGAATGGATCAACACTTGTATATGCATTGACACGATTTTGTGGCAGTGCTTGTGTCCAAAACACATTGATAGCTAAAGTATCTGCGGCCTTCTATGGCTCTACACTTCCGTTCGCACTTTTTCGCGGCATCACGTCCATCTTCACACTCACCCTGAACTTCAATACATTGCTCGAATAATACTGATTTAACCGAACTAAATTGGGTGTTATCGAATACCCTTGCTGAATCAACCACTTGTACCATCCCGCAAACTGCATTGCATATAGCAAAGTTACGTTCTACCAAATTAATAGTGAAAAAATATATCCAAACATGTATCATTTGATGCATATATATAATATGTATTATGGGCGATGAATTACATCATTTAAAGTCAACTGAAATTTACAAATTAATTCTCAACATGTTATGCGGTGAAGTGTATTTGAAATAAATTGTAAAACCTCAAAAAATACACTCAATAACCCTATTAGAACCGTAAGTGGCCGCGTATTTATAAGGGGACCATGTTGTAATATGTCAAACAAAAGATAAAAATTTATGCTTGATCTAATTGCAAAGAACATAGTTCGACTAAACCAGTACAACTAAAACGTGAGTGTTTTACACTCTCGTGTGACTGATTAGGGCTCCACCGAATCGATTTACTAGGGTTTTTCAACAGGTAGAAGATATAAATGATCATAGTTTAAGAATTACCATGATAATCGCAAATATAAGTGAAAACAAACTAGTTTACCTGAGGCGAGAACAAGAAGAGTCATAACACAAAAAGATAGATTGATTGAAGGCATATTTTGGCCTTTCGACTTTCGAGTGTCACAAAATTGGAAAACAAATTCCTTTCCCTTTTGTTTATTTTTTATGTTCTTCCTACTGCGCTTACATTACAGATATTTATAATGTTAACACAAACAAATCACTAATTTTATTGCTGGATTATCTCAGTTCAAGTTGTTAATTAGCATCTAAACCCATGGCCAATCACTAATTACCTACAGATTAATTAACAATTAAAACCAAGCAAATTTGTAATTAGTAATTAATTACCACCGGATTATCTCCCTTCATATTGTTAATTAGCATTTTAAGTCCAAGCAAATCACTAATTTCTAGTGTGATTTGACTCTCCCAATCCTAATTTGAAACGCAATTAATCATGCAAAATAGGAAAACGAATTCCTTTCCCTTTTGTTTATTTTTTATGTTCTTCCTGCTGCGCTTACATTACAGATATTTATAATGTTAACACAAACAAATCACTAATTTTATTGCTGGATTATCTCAGTTCAAATTGTTAATTAGCATCTAAACCCATGGCCAATCACTAATTACCTACAGATTAATTAACAATTAAAACCAAGCAAATTTGTAACTAGTAATTACCACCGGATTATCTCCCTAATTAACATTTTAAGTCCAAGCAAATCACTAATTTCTAGTGTGATTTGACTCTCCCAATCCTAATTTGAAACGCAATTAATCATGGAACTCTAATTAAGAGAGTATATATCTAGCAAACTTTAAAAATGGCAGATTTTGTTATTCTAATTTATTTTCATAAGTGTTTAAGAAAATTAACTTCAACTTATTTTAAGCAGAATTTAGTCAATTTACTCGGCATCTAAAAGCACTTAAGAACATGCTTTTCACATTTGATTCTAGCTTCTGCCTTCAACTAATTTTCTTCTACTAAATACTCAAATTCTTTACTTCAATTTTAAATATTCTTTTCTATAACTTTGTTAGGTATTATATCTTGAATATGATACACCGAGCTAAAAAGCTACAATAAATTAAACAAAATTCTTATCATTATATATGACCATTTCAGCAGCAGGGTGTCTTCTGTATTACCACCAAATTGTTGGATATTTTTTAGCAAATAAGGGCGTGATTTTATTATAATTACTAGCATATAACCCGTGCGATGCACGGAAATTATTCTAATATCATTTTTTATTAATTTTTTCTTTAAAAATGAGAAAAATATGATTAATAGAAAAAATATTTTTTGTCACTTCATCACGATATAAGAGGGAAAAAAACATTTACATGCTTTAAATTTTATCTAAAAATTATGTTCCAAAATAAAGAGATTCAAGAAGTCTAAAATAAGTTTAAAAAAATTTGCATCACTTCATTTTATTTGAATGCTACATGTATAGATGCATTCAAGAAGACAAAATAAAATAAAAATAAAAATAAAATGATGTAAAAATTTTTGATCCATAAATTAACTCGTTATGTAATGGAAAAAATAAAATGAAACGACCGAGAAGAACTTAAAAAAATTTATAATGTAATAACAAATATATAAAAAGAATAACATATGTATTTAAAAATAAAATGTCTATTGAACATTACATAAGAAAAGTAAAATAAAACTCATAAAATTATAAAATAATGGCTTTTCAAAATCATAAAAAAGAATTCAACATAACATAAAAAATAATAAAAAAAAGAAATTAAAAATTCAAAGAAGATAAATAAACGCACATGAATTAAAAAATAAAATTCCAACCTCCAAAAAATTTCAATTTGTTAATAGAATTTCATGTCAAATGGGGTATTAATTTGCACGATACTTGTGCATATTCTTCAGTTAATTTTCCTGAACTATAAGCAATGAAAGAAAATCCAAAATTTAGACAGTTACCATACATAATGAAATCTTTAATTAAGATAACTATGATTATGGTGTAATTGAGGGATTCAATAAATATTACTTTAAATTCAATTAATAGTATATTTATTTCTTAAAATAAAATAATTCAAAATTTTAAAAAATCATGAAAATTGAACTAATTATGATTAGAGATGCTCTTCCTATATATAATAGTCAAAAGGTATTGTTCTTAACAAAGGAAAGATTTGACCAACACTAATATGATAAGATCCATCACACGCGAATTAAAATTATTAATTACTTTCTTCGTCCAAATAATTTCGTCTTTAACAAAGAAAAATTTGACCAAAAAATATCTCCCTAAAATTATAAATAATAAAAAAACTCAAAACAAAATATAAAATTTTAAATAGAAAAAATATATCATTTAAATTTATATATATCAAACACTGAAATAATCTAAGATGGACAAAATAAAGATTTAAAAAAAAAACAAAATTAAAATAAGAAAAAATAAAAAATATTTGAAAAAAATGAAAGATGTGCTGAATTTAGAAAAGAATAAAATGAACAAAAAAACCTATATAACAATACATATATAAACCTTTAGAATATAATATATATAAATGCATACAGAAAACATAGGTTAACAAACTCAACATACATTTTTTAATTTTATAGTCAATACCTTTAAAAAAAATTATATAATAATAATAATAATAATAATAATAATAATAATAATAATAATAATAATAATAATAATAATAGAAAATGTAATAAAATAAATAAATCTTACACCATTCAAACCTGGAATCTGTCGCCTGAAATATGTAGTTGCATAAACATGATTCGAAAGCTTAGTAGGAAGTGATATATCATTGGTCATATTCAAAAAATTTCAAGAAATCTCTCCACATGCATAAACAAAAAATAATAAATATTGTATATTAAAATAATAAAGGAAAAACATAAAAAAACAATAAATATTAAAAAAACCCAGAAAATACAAATAAATAAATTTCAAAACACAATAAGTTAAATTATATCAAATAAACAAAACAACCAATGGTTATAACATAAACTCTAGGGTTAATTACATCTAGACCCCTTCCGAGTTTAGTATATTACAATTGGACCCCTGTTAGTCATTTTATTACAGTTTGACCCCTTCTAAAATTTCAAAATTACTAAACGGTGAAGAAAAGATACAATTTCGTTAAATATTTCACGGAATATTCCAAATAATTGTGAAATAACCATTATATTCAAAATAATTATGAAATAATTGTTTGTTTAACTATTTATTTATTCTAAAAAGACGTGATTTTTTTTTCCTACTTTTATAAAACATGATCTTAGAACCAAACATAATGGTCATTTCACAATTATTTGGAATATAAGGCAATTATTTGGAATATAAAGTGAAATATTTAACGGAATCGTACCTTTTCTTCACCGTTTAGTAATTTTGAAATTTTAGAAGGGGTCAAACTGTAATAAAATGACTAAGAGGGGTCCAATTGTAATATACTAAACTCGGAAGGGGTCTAGATGTAATTAACCCTAAACTCTAAGAAATACAAATTGATAAAAACTATAAAAAAAAAAATAACATGAAAGGTTCTAACAACAACAATCAAATATGAAAAAAACATCAAAACAGTGAAATCAACAACAAAATGAAGAAACATATGAGAAAAAGAAATTTATGTATACGTAAAAAGAAAAGAGATGTAATGGAGTGACTAATACAACAGATAAATGAAAATGAAGAACTGAGTTTCATTTTATAATGTAGGTGAATAAGTATTCTTTAATTACGTAAAAATATTACTATATATAAAATCAATTAGCATTAATTACAATTTTCAAAATTTAAAATCATAGAGAGGGAAAATAAAATAGATATTGATTGGTAGATAATTTATTACATTTATAGGTAAAATTATGTATATATATATATATATATATATATATATATATATATATATATAATGCATTCTAAGTAAATTACTTAATAAAAATTTTCATAATTAATTAAAATATTTTAAATTATATATATGAAGTAATTTTTCAAACAAAAATAAATAATTTTACCCATGTAATTTAATTACCCCAATTGGAATGATCATGTGTATCGATTTTTTTTTTCTTTTTTAAAAAATTTAGGTAAAATTTAAGAGATTAATTAAAATTGCCACATTTATATATATATATATATATATATATATATATATATATATATATATATATATATATATATATATATTAAAATGTGAATAAATAGTACATAGATCTCAATCAATGAAAATTTTATTTTAATTAAAATATTTCAAAAAATATGAAAAATAAAAATCGAATTTCATAAATTTTATTTGAATTTTGAGTATAGTCATTAATTGCATGATTTCTATTTGAATTTAAATTAACATATATTTTACTAAACTTATGCATTCTAATAAATTGTACCATAATGAATTGATACTTTAATTGAGGACAACTTCCAAAAATTAAGGGATGTATAAATTATTAAATAAATAAATAAATTTAATAACCATCAACCAATCACAATTTTTAGCTTTAATTAAAAATCTCAAAAAAATCACAAAATTCCATTCAGTCAAAATTGACTCAATTAGGGTCAAACACACCCTTCCTATATATTATAGTATAGATTGCGACGGTCGAAATGAGAGTTTAACTCACTTTTTTTAGGATGAAATTGTCTCGCTCAAGGGTTTACGAATTAACGATAATTGTCTCCCAAAATACAACGATTCAAAAATCATATCAATTATCTCCATAATTTACAAAATCTTTTAAATTGACAACTTGATATGTATCCTTATTTATCTTTTAGGGTTTCTTATATTTATTATAAAAGTTCTAAACAATTATCTATTATCTCTAAGCGTAATAGTTTTTATCCTTATTTTATTTATCTTTTTTCTCATGCCTCCCCCCATTCTCTCTTCATTCTCATACATCCGACTTCATTCATCTTCTTTCGTCTCTTTCATGGTACACTTTTTATGTTGCAAACCTCATCTCAAACAACTACAGAGATTCAAAATTTATGTATTAACACACATAATTTATTGGTTTTTACTTTTGTTTCGGTTTACTATTTTTTTTTATATACATTTTGTTGTTGTAGATTTTAATATTTTTTAGAAATCTTTTTATTTATATTTTTTTATGAAATTTATTGGGAGAATTCGGGTTTTTTTCTATGGTTTTATGAATTTGTGTAATTATTTTAATTTTTCATTGTTATAATTTTTAATACTTTTGTTTAATTGGTTTTGTTTATTCAAAGGAATTTATTGTATTTAATGGTTGTATTTAAATTAATATTTATATTAACTCTTTATTTGAGGCACTCGAAATATTTTTGAATATTTTAATAACTTTGTTTTTAACGTAAAATATATCTTTGTGGTAGTTAGTGCAATAAAATAGTATTTAACGTTATGCTCAAAATTAATCAAATTACCGAAAGATTTTTGCTTTTTTTAACTTTTTGTTTTTTTGTCATTCATTTATAATTTAAGATTTTCTTTGAATTGATTTCATATTTATAATTAGAGACATTTAAAAATTAAATTTAATAATTTCTTCACACAATTAATAAATGTTATTTTGGATTTTTTTTCACTTTGAACTTTAATTTGTTTTAGGACATTTTTATTAATTATTTATATTATTTTTAGTTTTTAGTTTTTATTTTTTATTTTTTTTTATGTACTTAATCCAAATATGATATTAAGAAGAGTCGATTTATCAATTATACCTCTTTATACTTTATAAATTTAGATGTGACGTGAACTCTTCATATAATAATAATTATTATTATTTTACTAAGTCTCGATATAACAAACCATACCCAAATTAATATATACTTTAAAAATAAATATACTAAAGTAATATAAAAAATATTTTCAATTAACTTTGATGGGTTCCAAAAGGGGTGGATCAGGATCCGATCACTTTAGAATTTGTTTGAGTGGGGAAATCGCCGGAAGTCGCCGGAAAAAATGGGGGTTCTACCTGCTAGGACAAACACGCAGAAGAGTCAGAAGGCCGAACTGGGGAAACTGAGGGTGGTACCCAGTTTGGCTCTCCGACGCTCAAGTCAGATGCAGATCTGAAAGAGAAGAAGTAAGCTTAATAGGAGTGGTAGCAATGGAGATCGCTTACAGTAAAAGAGATGACTCTGTTTATTTATAGTTGAGGGTCAGGGACCCTTTGGTCATTTGCCACATGTGGTCCTGGCCGAAGGTTGCCCCAACACGTGGCGCTGTGAGAGAGAAACCTAGGAGGAATCTTCTGCAAAAGCTGCTGGAAGTTAGTGTTGGCAACAGTGGCAGGTGCGCGGGCATGTACGGTGTGTCAGAGAGCCGTTTGGAGGGTTGGTAACGAGGGCTTGAGAGCGCGCTCGTGACAACCACAAGCCTTGGAAGCCAAGAAATCCGCTGGGGGGGATGAGGGCCCAGGCTTGTGTAACAGATTGCAGGGGAAGCCTTTCTGAGGGAATGTAGCGCTCGAAGAAGGCTCCCTCTGATGAATAGGAACACTAGTCGTGTCGCGTGAACGGCGCTCATAGGAGAGCGGTAACAACGGTCACGTGCGAGGGTGGCAGAGACGGCACGTGTTCTGGGAGGATACTGGCGCTTTAATAGGTTCATCGCTCGTGTATGATTACCGTAATTAGCTGGGCAGATGCCGTTATCTAAGAAAGGCCACGTGTCCAAACGTGGGATGAGCGGATCTTCACCCCATCATTTTGCCCCCTCAATTCTGCAGTCCTTTGTAATAAGGGCTATAGAATTCATCATGCGCAATCCTCCGATCGTGGCGCTCGGGAGGGTTTTTGGCGTGTTGATCAATATTCTTTCCGATGGCACCATTAATGCGGTCCTTTCATCTGATTGCTTGTCATGTCCAGGCATTAAATGCTGTCCTTTTTTCTGACCCTCTGGAGTATACAAGAATTAAATGCTGATGCGCGTGGGACGCGCGAGACTTGAAAAGTGCGCGACGTTTCCATAAAGTGAACGGTTTCCTAGGCGGGAAATGATTACCCATTTTGAATTTCTTGCCAGAAACGTACCAACTTCCATCCCTATAAATGAGGGATCCCGTATCCATTCCACTTTTTACGCGAACACAACTCTCAAGCATCCTTCTGCAAAACTTCTCCACAGACCAGTCTCAAAGCATTCCCTCCTTTCTTCAAGTTCTTCCCAGAAATCTTAAGGTAAAATTCGGTGAACTTTCTAACTTTGTCAATTTTTAGGATCATAAACTAGGATTGAGTGACTTCCCATCTCGATTTTTCCAAGAATCCTTGTCCTTTTTTAGAAAAACCCCATCTTCCAGATTTTCTAAAACTTTCCCTAACTTCTCCATTACCATGGCCAATCAACGCGTTGAAGAATTAGCCCGTGAAGTAGGGGAAATGGCCACCCAAAATTCATCTCCATCGGAATCATCCAGGGATGGAGGGTTGGAAGGGGCCATGACCGCCATAGATGTAAGGGACCCAGAAGGGGCTGAACCCCTTTTTGAAGAGATGAACTTGGTGATGGAGGCAGAGAGACAGGGGGGTACTCTTCCCATTACTGCAAGTGCTACTCACCCTCATCGTCATACCGTGACAGTAGCGATGGCGGCGCCGGTGCCGGATGCCGAGGAAATAACAGGGCCTTCTGAAAGAGCCCGTGACAAAGGAAAGGGCAAGAACCCACAAAAGCCCAAGAAAACCAGAAGGCCCAAAGGATCCAAGGAGGGTGAAAGCTCAGGCTACCAGGCTACCGAGCGCACCCCCGACGAAACTCCTAGCACGGTTACTCTAGGAGAGGTGAAAACCATGCTGGCGCCTATCTTCTGGGACGAGCGTTTCATATGGAGAATCCCTGCTGAGCACGAGCGCGCCAACCATCCTCCTCCTGGTGAGATGGCCGTTTATGTAGATGCTGTCAGCTCTGGGGGCTTGAGGTTCCCCATTTCGGCCCCAATGGCACGTTTACTGAATGACCTGAACCTCTGTCCTTCCCAAATCGTGCCCAACGGCCTAGCCTTATTAACAAGCTTTGTGATTCTGATGAGAAGCGTTGGTTACGAGCCCTTCACGCGGAACTTTACTGCGCTCTTCCAAGTAGTTTCCTCATCACGCTCATCCCCTGAGGCGGGCTTTTATTATATTCAAGCGAAGGCTCACACCAAGCTAATCAATTCTCCCTCCAGCACATACGGTCCTGACTGGAAAGAAAAATTTATCTTTGTCAAGGCTCCCCCAGAAGAAGGCTTTGGGGTGCCCTCAAGCTGGGGCTCAGTTTCAAAGACCCGTCTGGAACCTGCCCTTCCCAGGGATTGGGTCAAGAGTCTGGTTGAACCTCTAAGGGACGAGGGTCACCTTATTGAAGCGAAAGATTGGATAGACGACGCAGAGCTTATGTTCCTGTGTGGCCTGTCCAACGACCCTTATTATCTTGACAACCCCCCGGCTCGTGACATGGAGAGAGATGGTTAGATTCTTAGGGCACTAACCTTTAGATAGGGACACTAACTGCCTTTATCTTTTCCCAATCTTGCATAACTGATAACTTATTTTAGGGAGTTCTAACTCTGGTGCTTGCTTTCCTTGTAGGAGCATATATCTTAGAGATGGCAGGAGGAATTAGACACGCCGCTCGTTTTGCTCACGCTAACAGGAACCAGGTCCCACAAGGGGAGCAGCAACGCCCCCAAAACAGGGGTAGCAGGGGGGACGCTCGTGGCACAAGTTCCTCTTCGAACGTACAACTCCCTCGTGGCATGGAGGAAAACTGTGCGGCCAACTCTGCTAGCGGGATAATGGCACGACCACCTCCCCCTCCGGCAGACTCAAGGGTGCCCGAACTTCCCATTGTTGACCAAGCAAGGCCCCTTTTGACCATAAGCGAGACTCTGCCAAGCGCCAGTAGACCCTTCCGTAAGAGGAAGAGGATGCCCGACACTGTAGCGATCAGGGGCAAAGGAAAACAAGTGGTTGAAGGCCCCAAGGGTGATGGGGAAACCACCTCCTCAGAAGAGGAACACTTATGGGCGTTCACCCGGCGAGGGGATAGAAACTTCTCAGGCGCCTCCGACGGCGGGCCAGTTCTGTTACGGCCCGGTACGCTCGCCCAAACCGTCAGCGAGGACCTCTATGGCAGGGCCCAATTCTCGGTGGATCATAAACATTTGTACAATGAGCCTGTGGAGATGGTAGCCCTTGACGCAGCGTACGCCCTGATCTCCGTAAGTCTCTATACTTGTGTTGTATTGCGTCTCTCCAATACTCTTTTGCTGAAATTTTTCTTCCTCTTGAACCCGCACAGCAAGTACTCCCTCGGCTCAAGAACATTCAAAAGCCGGCCTCCGTTTATGCCGATCGCAAAACGAAGTACAAGAAGATGGCACGTGCTAACGATCCGGCTCAAATTCAAGCGGAGCTGGACACTGCAATAACCAAGTATGAGTCTCTCAAAGGCTTATACAGAAAGACGGAGGGGGAGTTGAAGAAGTTGAAGGAGGACTTCATGGCGGTGGAGAGCGCTCGAAATGGCTTGAGCGGTGAATTGGCCCGAGTGGGTGAGGGCTTTAAGAAGGCGGAGGCCGAGCGTGACAGCTGGAGAACGAGGGCTCTGGAGGCTGAAAGGAAGTTTAATGACACCATGAACGAATGGCCCCGGAGCCTTGAACGAGCAAACAAGGAGGCCTTCATTAAGTTCTGTCACTCTAAGGCCTTCAACTTCACAGCCTCCCTGCACTGTCTGGACGAGGCTCAAAAGGCCTTCAACTTGGCCATCGAGCAGGGAATCCACAAAGGGCTGACAGATCCAGCCATTCGAGAGGCGGAAGGGATAGGGCTCATGTTTAATGAGCAGTGCGAGGAAGATGGCGATGACTTGAATGATCCCTCAGACTTAATTTCTGAGCCTGAGTATGAGTTCCTGGTCAAACTCCTCCAGGATGAATACATGGATGCCCATCCAATAGGAAATGCTCCTCAAGCCGCACAGAATGATCCGCCTGAAGATGAGCCTCAAGTGCCTGTCGGGGAGGATGCCCGTGCCTCGGTTGCTGAGGATGCTAACGCGCTTGCTCCTGCTGCCAATGAGCCCAACGATCCACAAGTGCCTGAGCCACCCGTTGCCCAACCTCAAGAGCCAGAAGGCCCAGTTTATGGTCCGGTGGCTCAGAATATCCTTGTGGTTATTGATGAAGACATCGCTCCTGCGGCTTGAAATTCCATCTCTGCAGCCTTTCTTTGCATTTCTTTTTAGCTTGTTTTAACGCTTATTCCTTTTGTAATGATGCTCCTGGGCCTTCAAGCCTTTACTTTGTAACTTAGGTGAAGGCCTTAATGAACAGAATTTCTCATTTCCATGATACTGTCTTTACCTTTTTCTTGATTGCGAACTTTTACTTTGCCCTTGTTGCGAACAAATCTTGTAGTTATAAGATTGTGTGTAATATGCTGAGTAAGATTTGCATGTTTCATATAGGCATTCGATGCTTAGAAGATCTTGTTAAATCTTGCGAAATTTTGAAAATTTTCACTAAGTCTTGACTAACCATGAGGGTCTTACTTACACAAGTCTTGAATGATCATGAGGGTCTTACCAAGAGACTGCCCTCGTTTAAGATTTGTAAAATTCCTTCTTAATCTGGGGAAATTTTGCTGAGTCTTGAGCATTTGCAAGGGTCTTACTGAGCGGTTGCCCTCGTTCAAGACTTGTGAAATTTCTTCCTAATCTTGGAAATTTTGCTAAGTCTTGAGCATTTCCAAGGGTCTTATTGAGTGATTGCCCCCCACTCAAGACTTGGCGGAATTTTTGCTAAGTCTTGAGTATTTGCGAGGGTCTTACTGAGTGATTGCCCCCCCCCCCCCCACTCAGGACTTGGCGGAATTTTCCTCTGACGACGTTGCTGTCAGATGAACTTGCCCGCACTGGCCCCATTTTTGGATTCGCGAATGATCCCGTTGTCGAGCGCAAGGCGTCGTGACAGACGGCCAAGGTCTGCTGGGATTTTCACTGTATTTCTCTTCCATTTTATTAAGTTGGTTTTAAGCGTTACCGGTCTATCCTTACGAGGGCGTCCCCCCGCACGGATTAGAGTGCTGGCAAGCGTAACCCATGTGAAGTAATAGTGACCAACCACGCTCGTAAAGACGGGGGGCGTGGGTCTTATATATTCATGCAATTAAGAAAATGTAAGCATAAAGATATTTGAAAAGAATTCGCCGCAACTTACTTGTGATTTGAAGTACATAGAACTTGTTAACGGGGTTGTTACATCATAATTTCTCGAGAGCTTTTAAACGTAAAACCGCCGGAGGTTGCATGCGTTCCAAGGGCGAGGCAAACGCTCTCCTTGAAGTGTCTCCAGGGTGTATGTGTTGTTAGCTCTGATTTGTATTACCTTGAACGGTCCTTCCCAGTTGGGGTCTAACTTCCCCACATGTCTGGATATTTCAACTTTCTTTAGAACCAAGTCTCCCAAATGGAAGGTTCTTTCCTTCACACGCTTGTTGTACTGTTGAGCCACAGTTGCCTTATATTTGTGTATCTTAGCCCAAGCTTGGTTTCTTTTCTCGTCCAATAGGTCCAACTCCAGGCGCCTGTTACTTTCGTTAAATTGAGGTTCGAAATAAGCTACACAAGCGGATTCATTTGCAATTTCAGCCGGTATCATTGCTTCTGACCCATACACGAGCGCGAAAGGTGACTCGCCCGTGGCCGCTCGTGGAGTAGTGCGATAAGCCCAAAGCGCTCCTTGCAGCTCTTCTGCCCATTCACCCTTTTTACTTTCCAGCATTGTTTTTAAGTGCTGCAAAATGATTCTGTTGGTGACTTCTGCTTGTCCGTTGGCTTGGGGAGGCCTACGGAGGTAAAACGTTGTTCTATCCCCAATTCCGAGCACCATTCTCGTGTGTCAGCGGCTATGAACTGGGATCCATTATCGGAGATAAGCACCCTCGGAATGCCGTATCTACATATGATGCTTTTCCAAATGAAATCCCTCACAACCCGGAAGGTGATCTTCGCCACCGCCTCGGCCCATTTGATAAAATAATCGACGGCCAAAATGACAAACTTTTTTTGTCCAACAGCGATGGGCAAGGGGCCCACAATGTCTATTCCCCACTGGTCGAAGGGCCAGGAAACATCTACTGGGATCATTTGAGCGGCCGGTAGTTGAGGGAGATTGGAATGGAACTGACACTTTGGACACTTTCGGGAGAATTCGAGGGAGTCATGCAGAACCGTGGGCCAGTAAAACCCACTCCTTAGAATCTTCTTAGCCAGAATACGCCCTCCTGAGTGATTTCCGCAGCTCCCATTGTGAATGAGTTCGAGCGTTTCTTTTGCTTGCGAGGGCCTTAAACACCTCAAAGGAGGCCCTTGAAACGACTTCTTGAACAGTCTCCCCTCGGAGTCTAAAGAGAATCGAGGGGCCTTGTTCCTCATTTTCCGCGCCTCCACCTTATCAGTTGGATAAATACCATCTCTAAGGAACCTGACGATGTCATCCAGCCAACATGGTTCAAGTGGATCAATCATAACGACCGCCTCTTTGGCAACTCTCTCCTTGATCAAAGGTTCCTCCGTCCTAAGGAACGTTACCGAGCGCTCAGAAGTACCTTCCAACGCCGAAGCAAATTTTGAAAGAGCATCAGCGTGCTCGTTCTCGGCCGGCGGAACTTGAAGCAGATGAAATTCTTTGAACTTTCCAATGATTTCCCGAGCCTTGCCCAAGTACTGCACCATGGTGGTTTCTCTAGCCTAATAAGTTCCTTCAATCTGGCTCGCAATTAACTGTGAATCTATATACGCCGTAATTCTGGAGGCTCCACTCTGAGAAGCAATTTCTAACCCCTGTACAAGGGCTTCATATTCTGCCTCATTATTCGTGACTTGAAAATCCAACCTGATTGCAAAATCCAACTCAATCCCATTGGGATCCCGGAGGGCTACCCCTGCTCCTCACCGTTGGGAGGTTGAGGAACCGTCTGTGTGCAGGACCCACAATCCTTCGCTCTCAGGAACAGCGGATTCTAATCCAAAGCGTTCCACCAATAAATCAGCCACAACCTGGGTATGCATGGCAGCTCTAGGCTCGAAACATAGATCAAACTGACTCAATTCAATGGCCCATTTTATCAGTCTTCCTGATACGTCTGGTTTGGACAAAACTTGCTTCAAAGGTTGATCAGTAAGTACCGTTATTGAGTGTGCCTGAAAGTAAGGCCTCAGGCGCCTGGATGCATTGATGAGGGTAAACGCAAATTTCTCGATTTCCAAATATTTTTTCTCTGCTCCTTGCAATGTCTTGCTCAAATAATAAACGGGCAAATGCTTCCGTTCTCGTATAGCTACCAACACAGCGCTCGTGGCATCGGCTGAAACAGAAAGATATAGGAATAGCTTCTCACCTCCGAGGGGTTTAGTCAGTAGAGGAGCGCTCGATAGATAAGCCTTCATATCTTGTAAAGCTTTTTCACATTCCTCCATCCAAGCGAAATGCCGGGCATTCCTCAAAATCTTGAAAAAAGGGAGATTCCTGTCCGCCGAGCGCGAAATGAATCTGTTCAAGGAGATGATCTTTCCTACCAGCACTTGCACTTCCCGGAGATTTCGAGGGAAGGGGATCTCCAATATAGCCTTGATCTTCTCAGGATTGGCCTCAATTCCCCTCTGACTGACCATGTACCCTAAGAACTTTCCTCCTTGCACTCCGAAAGTGCACTTTAAAGGGTTCAATTTCATCCCATAATGACGCAAAATTGAAAAGGCACGCCTGAGATCTTCCAAATGCGAGTCTTGACGCTCGCTTTTAACAATCATATCGTCTACGTAAACTTCCATAGACCTTCCCAGCTCACTCTCGAACATCTTGTTAACGAGCCGCTGATATGTAGCTCCAGCGTTCTTCAACCCAAAAGGCATGACCAGGAAGCAATACACCCCTAAATGAACAACAAATGAAGTTTTGGGGCGGTCTTCAGGAGCCATAAAGATCTGATAGTACCCTTGAAAGGCGTCCATCATGCTCATTAGTTCGCATCCAGCAGTTGAATCCACCAGTTGGTCTATCCGAGGCAACGGGTAAGGATCCTTAGGGCAAGCCTTGTTAAGATCAGTAAAATCATTGCACATTCGCCACTTGTTTGCACTTTTAGGCACCAGAACCACATTACACAACCATTCTGGGTATAAGATGGGCTCGATGTACTGAGCCTCCAGGAGTTTATTAACTTCTTCTTCGACAACTCTCTTTCGAAAGCCGTGAACATCTCGCTTTTTCTGCTTGATAGGCTTGAAGGAGGGATCTACATTAAGCCTGTGGACAATGATGCTTGGGTCGATTCCCGTAAGGTCAGATGCTTTCCATGCAAATACGTCCAGGTTCCCTCTGAGGAAGTCAATCATCATGATCTGCGAGGGCCCTGAGAGGTTTGATCCTATCTGAGTAGTCTTATCTCTGTTCCCAGGCTCTAGTTCAATAGTAAGGAATGTTTCTGAAGGCTCGATCCTTACCTCAGGGCGAGAAAGTTCGAGCGCCCTCTTCTTCCCTACCAAACGCCCCTCGCGAGTGGGATCCTCCTCCTCCTGCTCGTCTCTCTCTGAGGAAGATTCTTCGACGGACCCTGGCGGAGCATTTTCGAGGGGGGGTGTTGGAATCCTTCTTCTTCTTATTTTTCTTCTTGTTCAACTTTGCCCTTTTCCGCAAGGGACCATCCTCATTTAGATTGGCAAAATCAACGGATTTCTTAGTGGACCCAATTTGGAAAGTTCTTTCCGCCTTAGGCTTTCGGAGAGACAACATGTAGCATTCTCATGCCTCACGCACGTTGCACAACACTTCTCCGACACCCTCGGGTGTGGGAAATTTGATCTTCTGGTGGTAGGTGGAGATGATTGCTTTGAAATCGACGAGGGCGGGGCGCCCAATTATGATATTATATGGAATATCAATCTCTACCACAGCATAAGTAACCATGAGCGTCTTGCGTTGAGGGGCTCGGCCGAACGAAGTGGCCAAGCGCACCTGCCCTCGTGGGACAACCTCTGATCCTCCAAAGCCAATGAGAGCTGTTTTAAGAGGTTCCAGTGGGAGGTTAGCATTCATCTTTAAAAATGTGGCGTAAGGCAAAACATTAACAGAGCTTCCACTATCCTCTAACACTCTTCTTACAACATGATTGTGGACATCTACACTAACCACCATGGGGCAGTCAGAAGTTTCACCTTCCCCATGGGGTGTTACAATGTGCCCTAAATCCCTATCATCAAAGCCTATCACATCGTTCTCTCGGGAGTGCTGATCCTTGGCCTTTTGTATAGCATAAACGGACTTGGGCACGGATGAGCGTTGGTCGTAACTCCGGGCATATCTCCGCCGAGCGGCATTGGAATCTCCCCCTGAAGGGCCTCCCACTATCATGTTGATGACCGCAAAAGGCGTATTCTCCTGATCAGGGGTCTTTCCTTTGTTACTCCGATGGTTGCTGGTCTCAGGGGGGCCTCTTCCTCGTGGACTCCTTGACCGGGATGGGCTCTTCCTCTCCTCCCTGGAACGACCCCGACAGTGCTCATCAAAGCGCTCCAGCATTTTCACAAATTCCTTTAGATGCCCCCCGCAACGAGCCTTTGAATCTCAGCTTCCAGCTGGCGACATTCATCTGTGTCGTGCCCTTTCTGCTTGTGGAAGGCACAGTACTTGCTGGAACGTTTCAGTGACTCGGTCTCTCTCATCTTGATGGGTCTCCTGAAGAGCTTTTTGTCGGAGAGGTTATAGACCTCGGAGTTCGGTCGAGTAAGTGGAATACGCTCGAAACGTCGAGGGGGCAGCGGCGACCTTTTGCGCTCCTGATGTCGCTCTTTCTTAACTGCGACCTCGCGTCCACGTTCAGGGTGGCGCTCACTTCTTATGGGACTATGATGCCGGGGACCATTCGTCCCATACATATCCTCGAGCGTGAAAAACGGCTCGGCAACCTCTCTTAAGGCCATGAGTGTCCCTGGCCTTCTCTCCACGATGGCATTAGCAAATTTCTTGCTCACATACTGTTTGTGATCCACAGCCTGAAATAGCACTGGGATCAAGAAATCCATGGACGGCCTCTCCACTTGCAGTATCTCCTTGTTGAAGCGGGCGAAGAACGAGCGAAGAGACTCACTCTTGCCTTGCACCACGTTATAGAGGGCAGTGGGCGCAGTGACTGGAGCTTTCAGGGAATTGAAGTGGTTGAGGAAAGCGTCGGCCAACTCTTTGTATGAGTGAATCGAGCGTGGGGGTATTCGCTTGTACCACTCATGTGCCATCCCTACTAAGGAAGTGACAAAAACCTTAGCCCAATAATTGTTGGAATGCTCGTAGAGGTGCATCAGATGTAAAAAATGATCCAAATGCTCGGCTGGATCGGTTATCCCATCGTATCGGTTGATGGAAGTGGGAATTTTGGCCATCCCAGCTTGGGCCATTAAAACTTCTTCCACGAGGGGGGAGCCCCTTGCCAGCGGGTGATAATCGTAAGTGCCGAAGTTCTCTTCTGGCTCTCTTCGGCGAGGGACCTGCGGCTGTCGGTCCTTGTGACGAGCATCTCTGTCATCGGCTCGTTCATCCCTACTGTGGGAGATCTGAGACCGTGCCCGAGAGAGCTGTCCGACCATGTCTTTCAAACCCTGCAGCTGGTCTTGCACAGTCGCGAGAATGTTAGGATTCGCCTCACCGTCCCGGACTCCTTGTCTGGCCGCACGGGAAACCCTCCTGGAGACATGGGAGTCCCCTTCATTCTCGTTGACCCTCTCAGTGGGTTCCTTGTTTCTGTCTACAGGTGGACGTTCGTTTTCGCCTTGGCGGGGCGCCTCATTAACTGGCGGTGGTGGTGGTGGCCCCTTGGGGACGGCCTGAGTTTCCCTAATAGGGAAAGTTTGCAATCCGCCAAAAGGGGCGGCGGTTTGAGTGGCCTGCCCAGAGGGAAAGTACATGGAATGGAATCTTTCCCATGCCCCCTGGGCCGCCTGAACCTCACATTGGGCATAAAGAGCCCTCAACTGCTGAGTAGTCAGCGGGGGTAATTCTACTCCTTCAATCTCCCTGGGGATCACCATCGGGAGCTGGATCTGACCGGCATGGTAGGGCTGAACCGGCGGCATCATAATGGTTGGAGTGAGTGTATACCCAGGCGGTGGCATCATGTAACTCTGTCCTCCTGGGTTTACCTGGGTATGGGCCCATTGACTTTGGGGAGGCTGTGGAAGGGCAGAGAGAGGAATTCCTCCGCCGGCGCCAGGAGCTGATGGGGCCGGCGGTGCTGGTGGAGGAACTGAGGATTCTGCCTGCGGTGTCACTTCCGCGGGGGGTACTCCGCCATCAGCTGTGGTGGAAGGAGGGCCTCCGCCCACAGAGACGGGGGGAATAATGGCATTGACATCCTGGGAGGTATTATCTCCTCCTCCCACAGCTCCAGATCTCATAGCGACCATAGCTGTAATGATTCTGGTGTTTGATTTTCAACTAGCAGAAGAGAAGAAAGGTGTTGAGAGCTGGTTTCCCACAGACGGCGCCAAAAATGATGGGTTCCAAAAGGGGTGGATCAGGATCCGATCACTTTAGAATTTGTTTGAGTGGGGAAATCGCCAAAAGTCACCGGAAAAAATGGGGGTTCTACCCGCTACGACAAACACGCAGAAGAGTCAGAAGGCCGAACTGGGGAAACTGAGGGTGGTACCCAGTTTGGCTCTCCGACGCTCAAGTCAGATGCAGATCTGAAAGAGAAGAAGTAAGCTTAATAGGAGTGGTAGCAATGGAGATCGCTTACAGTGAAAGAGATGACTCTGTTTATTTATAGTTGAGGGTCAGGGACCCTTTGGTCATTTGCCACATGTGGTCCTGGCCGAAGGTTGCCCCAACACGTGGCGCTGTGAGAGAGAAACCTAGGAGGAATCTTCTGCAAAAGTTGCTGGAAGTTAGTGTTGGCAACAGTGGCAGGTGCGCGGGCATGTACGGCGTGTCAGAAAGCCGTTTGGAGGGTTGGTAACGAGGGCTTGAGAGCGCGCTCGTGACAACCACAAGCCTTGGAAGCCAAGAAATCCGCTGGGGGGGATGAGGGCCCAGGCTTGTGTAACGGATTGCAGGGGAAGCCTTTCTGAGGGAATGTAGCGCTCGAAGAAGGCTCCCTCTGATGAATAGGAACACTAGTCGTGTCGCGTGAACGGCGCTCATAGGAGAGCGGTAACAACGGTCACGTGCGAGGGTGGCAGAGACGGCACGTGTTCTGGGAGGATACTGGCGCTTTAATAGGTTCATCGCTCGTGTATGATTACCGTAATTAGCTGGGCAGATGCCGTTATCTAAGAAAGGTCACGTGTCCAAACGTGGGATGAGCGGATCTTGACCCCATCAAACTTGATACATATTGAATTATTTTCTATTCCATATACTTTTTATAAATTATCATTTTATCCTAATTATAAATTACTTAGTTTATAATAATTACAACTAACAAGTAATATTATAATTCACATGCTATAATGTTTATATAAATATCGTGCATAACACGAGGATATATGCTAGTTAAGATATAATTAACTCAAAAAAATTTACTTGTCACTTCATAATTTCAATTCAAATCCAATTAAATGAAATTAAAAAAAAAAAAAAAACACTACAATCACTATTATACAAAAATTCAATTTAAAAATGATATAGTGATTTTCCACAAAATAAAAAAAGTTTAATGGTTGGAGTGATTAACAAGAGAAAAAAAAAAGCGAAAAATAGATTTTTTTTTTTTAACACACACACCCCAAGTGGTCAGAAAGATTTGAACTCGCGTCATTGCCTTAGAGAATCAACCCTCAAACCACTTGGTCAACCCATATTGGCAAGTGGAAAATAGAAGATTAATTACCTTTTGAGTACATGTCATTAATTGAAATTAATATTTTTTCCCATTGACTAAATTATAGCATATAGTTTAATTAAATATTAATGTTTCCTTTAGTTAGCCACCCATTAACATTCATATTTATAATTAAATAATGGAGAATTAATGTTTCATCCCTGATAAGGCACATAAGTTATCCTAAACACCTAAGTATGAAATTCGTTTGTTTTCCCCAATAGACAACATATTTTTTGTAATCCCCCCACCCAAAAAAAAAACGTGTAAAAAGACCATGTTGCCCTTGTTGAATTCAAGAATCAGGGATCCTTTCGTTTGAATCATCTTTGAGAAACTTCACTCTCTACTTGCCGATACGTACCGCCACCGACGAGCACTCCGGCCTCCATACATCCGTCGTTTGTTTGTTGAGGAAGAAGACGTCTCCATCTTTGGTAAATGTAACCATTTCGATTCGACAATTTAGGTTTTTAATTCAAGATTAGAGGGTCTTAATTCGGCAGATAGGTCTTGCAATTATACAAATTTTGTGTCCATTTGCAGATTCTGCAGCTTTCGTTGTCAATTAGTTCCTATGGCTCGATTGAAGCAAATCTCAAGTAGGTCCAGCTCCGGGAAAAGCCTCGTTGTTCGCCCACATATCTCACAGAAAAAATGGTCAAAATTGGTGTGTTAACTGATACCCAAAGGCAAAGAATACTGACAACTCCATTTGGCGCATTCCTTCACATGCATGGAGTTCAAGGTGCAAGCAAACGCGTTGGGGCGCTGCTGGAACGTTTTAATCCGGACCTACGACCATTCAACTTTGGGTAAGTCAGTGTACCTCTTACTGACACAGAGCTCTCAAATGTGTTGGGGCTACAATGTGAGGGTCACACCGTTGATCCTTATGTTAGAGTGAAATCACGATTCCGACAACTGTATTTTGACAATAAAAACAGTAGGGTGACACGTTCTAACATATTGGTTAGATTACAGGGCTTGGCTTATAGGAGTGATGTCGAAGGCATCGATGATTTTGCAAGAATGTTCATATTGTTTGTTTTTTCTACATTGTTGTTTCCACGCAGCAGCCTTAAGCTACCAATTGGTCTGATATGCTATGTAGATGACTTAAAGTATATCGACCAATTCGCTTGGGGTGCTATTGTTTATAATTTTTTGGTTTTGTCAATTGAGAAGTTTAAAGTTGACTGCAAACAATTTCTTGACGGATGTACCATGGGGCTCATAGTAAGAATATAGATATATATATATATATATATATATATATATATATATATATTGTTATTTTGTTTTTATATCTACGCTGTTGTGTTTGTCTTTTTGATCCCCCTAGTATGTTTAAATCCAGGCTTGGTTCCATGAGCATTTTCCCTCCCGTGGGTATGTCGTGTTGGTGCAGGCCTTCCCACGTTTTTTGAAGTGGCAGAAGAGTAATTTGCCTGCACAAAAGAAGGAAATTGAAAAACATTTCAGCAAGCTGACCTTCTCCGACGTAAGTAAACAATATGATTGAAAACGTTATGTATACATGAATTATGAGGAACTAGATGCTTATATTTTACAATTTAATCGTTTGCTTGCAGGTAAATCAAATTAAACCTGCTGATAAAACGGAGCTTAGGTTGCTAGCTTGTGTAGAGGGTGTACCAGAGTCTGTCTATCAAAATAAAGTTGATGATGATGATGGTGAAGAGGATGATGTGGCCGAGGAGAAGAAAGATGGTAAGAGGAAAAAATGCAATAAGCATGCAAAGTCTAACAAAAGAAGGCATACAGCTGCTGAGGACTCTGTTGTAGAAGATGTTGCAGGAGATGTTGGTGAGGAGAAGGATGAAGCCGAGGAGCAGAATAGTGGTGAAGATAAGGTTGAAGCTGAGGAGTAGGATGGTGGTGAGGAGAATGTTGTAGAGGAGGAGAATGTTGTAGAGGAGGAAAAGGTTGAAGATGTGCAGAAGCTTTCGAGGCTTGATTCTGTAGATCTTGTTGTTTGTGACGTTATGAATGATTTGAGGACTGAATGGAGAAATGTTGTTGTTGAAGTTCAGGGGCCTTTAAGTACACATTTTTAATCTTTCACTGGACAAAGCCTGCCTTTAATTACATATTTTTAACGCCCAGCTCTACAAACTGTGGGTTTATTTGCGAAGATGTAACGCACCGCTCCACTAGCTGTTGGTTTATTTGCGAATATGTAACGCACCGCTTCACAAACTCGGTGGTGTCCTTCTGCCAATATGTAACGCACTGTTTCACAAACTCTGCGGCGTCCTTTATATTCCCAATATGATTTTACCAAAACCCCCACTTATACAGATCTCTTATGGTAGATCATTTTGTATGTGTTTTAGCTCTCACTGATCTGTACATTTCCAATATGTCCCTTCAAGGGGCAAACTTTCTATGCACAGGTCGGTGAGAGCTATAGCACACTTAAATGAATCTAGGCACAGATCGGTGTAAGCTGAATCAATGGGGGGTGAAATTTCTGCTTTTGAGTGTAACAGTGGGCTGCCATGCATCCTAATGTAAGAAGTGCTCGCAACTCATTCAATAAAATGCCTGAGAAAGTAGATATTACATTTTTTGACACAAACTGGCTGGTTATTTGCTACTTTGTTTGTTCCCATAAATAGATTACATGTTCTGATTGTATTTTCGAAATTTTAACCAATTGTAATGGTGACTTGTTGATCAAGGAATAAAAAAGCTCTGTTTATGGAGTGATGAAGTGGTAATGCAAACCTAAAAGTCCAGTTTCTGGGCGTGACTCTGCAAATCCAACTTTTAATTCCAAGTATTGAAGGCGTGACTCTACAAACCCAACTTTTAATTCCAAAATTTCATGGCCTAACTCGATAAACCCAACTTTTAATTACGAGTTTCCATTGCCTAACTCTACAAACCCAACTTTTAATTCCAAATTTTCATGACCTCACTCGACAAACCTAGCTTTTCCCCATTCGCCAAACAAGAAAATAAATAACCTAATATATACTGCAAAATATTTACTTGCTTGTTTAAATGTAGGATTACAACCGAGGGTGAATATATTACCAAAAATAAAGAATCACCCATACTCTTATATAAAGAGGAATCAAATAAAGCATCGTACTAGGAAGGCTAGCCATGAGACGAGAAGAAGAGCTGCCAAATAATTAAGCTTCAACTTCAGAAGTCTGATTTCTGCATCCGGACAGCAATCTTTTTGTCGTAGCTGGCGAAAAGTGCTCTCATTTCACGGGGTCAGTTCTGGATCAATCCACACCCACATGCCACAAGTTCCCTTGCGACATTTAGCAAACATCCGATGAGGATTCCTGGGAGTCTTAGGAGTGAAAACACGGGCCTCGACACCACAATGACAGAATGGCCTCAACTCACTCTGCACCGACGATGTTGAAGTAAACATATTAACAAGATAATCTGGCCATTAACAACCATTGAAGCGTTAGTTGGCATCAATAAACAAAAGAAAGAAAACACGATAAAACAAACTAGGAACAATTTCCAGAAAAACATTGCAGACATATCAAAATGGAAATGAAATGCAAACAGAACAGGACAAATTACAACATCAAATATTCAAATCTAGAACGGTAAAAGGTCTCATACAATTCCGCTGATATGCTTTATCATCCTGCTCTCCGTCGCCAGAAGAAAATTAGGGCACCAATCACGCAAAGAAAGCGTGCAAAAAGAAGACTCTGGTGGTGGCTGGTGAGACTTAGTAAAGTAGAGGTTTGGAGGAAGCAAATTTGGATTGGTGGTAGGAAAAACGTAAGGGCAAACTAGTCTTTTTAGGTGATTAGGGGGTTTAGAAAAAATATATTGTGTATTGGTGATATCAAACATAGATTTTTCAAACTAGTGTGTTTAGGATAACTTTTTAATATTATTGGTCCTCTTTAATAACTACCCATATAAATTGTAAAGAAATCGACCAATAGGAATTTTTATAAATTAAAAAGTTTAAAAATAGGAGAAAAAAAGTATTTAAGTTAAAATTAAATCTATTATGATCAAACCAATGTTTTCAAAAGCGGACCGGACCGGCCGGTCGGACCGGTTCGATCGGTGACCGGCGCAAGGTCCGGTCTGAACTAACCCCCAAAACCGACGGTGACCGGACCGGTACAGGGCCAAAAAAACCGGCCGGTTAACCGCCGATTTTGCCCCTGAAAACCGGACCGGACCGTCGGTTAGCCTAATATGCAGAATTTTTTCTTTTTTTGAGATTTTTATTTTTCGAAACCGGACCGATCGTGGGTGGGCTAAAACTCAAAAAAATAAAAATAAAGAAATCAAAGAAATCGAGTGAAGCTCCAATCTTGTTCATTGCCCGCAATTTACCACTAATTTTCGTTCTCCGCCGTGTCCCTCCTTTTGCTGTCCACGTGCCTGCATTTTCTTCTGGTGATGTGGATTTCAGAGAGAAGAGGTAGAGGTGAGTTGTTGGGGGGCGGTGGTGTGATATTCAGGGAAAGAAGTTAGAGGTGAAAAAAGGAAGAAAGATATCGTTGACTGCGAAAGGAGATAGAAGAAAATGATTTTAACCTAATTGGGTTGGGCCTATAAATTTTAACCTAAAACTTTTATTTAATATAGGGCCGTGAGCCAACAAAATCATAAAAATACTTTGCTAATAATTTATTTTTTATGTAGTTTTTTAATTTTAAAATATATATTTTGGGATTTTTATTTTTATAATATAATATTATAAACATATATTAATAAAATTAATATTTATTTATTACATCATACCAACCGATGGTTGAACGAACCGATCACCGATCACCAGTAAGGCCACCGATTCGGTCTCCGGTCCGCTTTTGAAAACATTGGATCAAACACATCCTTTGTATATTATATATTTATATGGATAATTGGATATAATTAGAAACGACGACTGTGTCAGAACCAAGGAAGTGCAATTTCTTCAGTTCCTCTGCTCGATTACTGTAAGTTCTCTCTCTAAAACTTCAACAATTTGTGGTTGAAATAATGAAATTTCGCTCCATTTTTCTGATTTATATTGTGTAAGAGTGTGTTATCGGAGCACTTATTGGAGAAACTCCATTTCTTAATTCTCAAAGGAAAGCTGACTTCAACGTTCTGCATATATTGGGTATTTGTTCGGGTTTTATGATCTGTAAAAATTGGTTGTTGTTCTTAATCCTTATAATAATCGTTGGGTATCGTACTTGTTAATTGTCTGATGATTTCTTAATTGTTAATGCAGTTTAGTTTGATTTGAAAAAAACCCATGGAAAAAATTACGGGTACTCTGATTTCTGCCCGTTAGTTCTTTGAAGTTGCGATGCTTGCTGAGAATACTGATTTTTTTATTAGATGCTTTGAATTCTGCTTTTCATGTTCTGAAATGTACTTTTCAGGAAAAGCAAGAGTTAATTAGCCTTCAAGTTCTCCGTTTTTCCTTTCCCTCATAACCTCACTCTTCCAATTTGGAAATGGTGATTCCTTTCATGCTTTGTTCCCAATAACATATGTGATCGGTTGCGGTAATTAGTCTCTGTTTCAGAATACGGTACCAAAGTTTGGATTGTTGCAAATTTAGATAATTTATAGCCTGACGTTTAATCAAATGCAGTCTCTTCCAAGTTTAGCTGTGGCAGATGGAATCAGAAGCCCGAGCACCAGGTAATAATTATGCTGCTGATATTTCTTCGATAAAAGCAGCGCAAGAACGCATCGCCCAATATGTGCACAGAACTCCAGTTTTGTCCTCGGAATCTCTAAACGCCATTTCTGGAAGGAAGCTTTACTTCAAATGTGAATGTTTTCAGAAAGGGTGAGATATGAATACACCTATTTATTCATTTTAAAGGGATTTATGCATGTGAGTGGGACATCTTTTCTTGTAACGTCCAGTGGAGCTTTCAAAATCAGAGGGGCTTGCAATGCTGTATTCTCACTTACAGACAATCAGGCAGCTAAAGGGGTTGTAACACATAGCAGGTTTGTTTCTTAGCTCGCCAACTCGTCATCCTTTGTTTTTCTGGATGTACTTGTCTGAAGTCCTACTTTCAAACAAATAGTGGTAACCATGCTGCAGCGCTTTCTTTGGCTGCAAAATTACGAGGAATACCTGCACATATAGTTATTCCAAAAAATGCTCCAAAATGCAAAGTTGAGAATGTCATGCGTTACGGTGGTCGGGTTATCTGGAGCGAGGCTACAGTGCAATCCAGGGAGGAAGTTGCTGCAAAGGTTTTACATGATACTGGTGCTGTTCTTCTTCATCCATATAACGATGGGCGTATAATAAGGTTTGGTTGTTCGGAATTAGCATGTCTTTTTATACCCAAAGAAAATGAAATGCTTCAGAGCACGTCACCCCTTTAAAAAGGATGTTTTTCTGGATCATTCCTAAGAAACGTAGAACCCCCCAAAATCTATCAGATGGATGCATGTTGCTTCTCCAAGCTTGTATTTTGAGGGAAAATCATCATTTTACTTAAAAGTTTGCACCTTGCAATTGCCCCCAAAATAATGTATTAGTCATCCTTGTAAATGTATTATTCTTCTGTTGTAATCTTTATAAACATTGAACAAGCCTGAGCAGATTTTGAAATGAATGAAATAAAAAGACATCCAATGAAGGGCCACCTTTTTCTTCCAGTGGACAGGGGACCATATCTCTGGAGCTTTTGGAGCAGATTCCTCATATTGACACCATAATAGTTCCAGTAAGCGGTATATATATTGCTGTCTCGATCAGGTCCATTTATGTCCTACGTTCCTTTGCATATGCTTATACGTTTTACTTGATGAGTTGTAGGAGGTGGATTGATTTCAGGAGTTGCATTAGCTGCCAAGTCCATAAATCCTGCAATCAAGATAATTGCTGCTGAACCAACTGGAGCGGATGATGCTGCTCAGTCCAAAAAAACTGGCACTATTGTAACTTTACCCAAGACTAATACCATTGCTGACGGTCTTCGAGCATTTCTTGGCAGTCTTACATGGTAAAGGCTCTAAATTGTGCAAAATTAAGAAGCCTACAGAAACTTCCCCTCTTAATTTTAAAATTGCAAATATCCCCCTTTGAGATCATCAAAATTTTACACTAAACTAGAAAAGTTATTAACAAACTTGAATAAATCATTCACACATGCTAGAACACAAAAGTTTATTAAGTTAGAATGTTAGATCATACCACCATTTAACTATGTGTAATAATCAATAGATGGGGGTGGAATAGATTACTCGGAGGTCTTATGTAATATTGAAATCTATAAGGAAATTTGTACCATCACAGGCCAGTTGTACGGGATTTGGTGGATGACATCATTACTGTGAAGGATAAAGAGATTCTAGAAGCAATGAAGCTCTGCTATCAAATTCTGAAGGTAGCTGTCGAGCCAAGTGGAGCCATTGGCCTTGCCGCTGTTCTGTCAAACAGTTTCAGAAATAACCCAGCTTGGAAAGATTGCAACAATGTCGGTATCATACTTTCGGGAGGCAATGTCGATCTGGATGTGCTATGGGACTCCCTAAATGAACGAGTATGAGCAGTTAAACCTCTTCAAGAAGGTACACTACCAGGAAATCTGATATTATCTTACTTAAGTACTGAGCTAGCTGCAATTTAAATTGGTTAAACTTGCACTTAAGTTGGACAAAACTCTGATCTTTTCTGGGCTATTTGAGTTATTCTTTACTTGAATGATGACGTTAAACATGAACTGGTGAATTGTATTTGATCCTTTATTGAGTATGATTAATTTGAGTGGTATTCTTTCCTGTGCCAATTGAGTGATGTAACTGTTAAGTTAATGTCCACGAAAATAAATGACTAAATGGATAATATTCGTAGCCAAAATTGATAAATTCCTATAATTATAATTGTACTTGTGCTTATTTTTATTAGAATTGAAATATAATAAAACCATTTTGATGTTTATAAGGTGTGGCAACAATAAAATACATTAAATAATTGTAATACTTTCTTCTTTGCTACTAATTACATTAATTTAGTTGCAATAAATGTACTTCATGCCAACAATATCATGATTAACAATGAACGACACTTGTATGGTTACTGATGAGGCCTAAAAACACTCTCGAATCAGAGCCGTCCACGTGTCGGCATGTCGCAGACTAAGTCTCAGACGCTCGCTTTAAAGAGCTCATGGGCCTTTCCAGCCCACTCGTTGGTAAGCAAGGATGGACCGTCAAGCAGCGAATGACCACTACGGTAAAAGTCCAGATCCGACGAGTCTGGCGCTCGCATCCGGGCCCTCAGGGTTACCCATCACAAGGAAGCACCCACATGAGGGTCCCATGATTGACGTTCGGGATCTTGCCGCTCGGGGGTCATCTATCATGAGGAGCCCATCTGTGGACTTCCCGAGCGTCATCAACGCTCGTAAATGAGTTTGTCCCTCATGCGATGGATTCTCACCTTCAGAAGGAGATTTTATTCCCTCATCCCGCACGACCCTCGTCAACAACCTCTGACACAAAGGTACAGTGCACAGTGCACCTGACACGCCGTCTCCTTTTCGGGAATGTCATTCTCATTCCCTCAAAGGCTGACGCGTGTTAGGGCAACACAGGTTTGGGACCACATGGTCATTTTACCCATTTACCCCTGTCCCTAACATATAAATAAGAGATAACACATGCAATATCTCCCAAGTCATCTTCCTCACTGAAACTACCACGTATTGAACTGGGCACCATTTTTCCTCTGCAACTTCTTCAAAAGCTTCCTGAATCTCATCCATCTCTGCATTCTCACTGCACGATTTCTTGGTGTTATCCTAGCTGGAAGAACCCACGCTCATTGGAAACCCAGTTCCTGAGGCTCTTGTGCCTGTGATGGTCTTCCTTCCTATCAACAAATTCTAAAGTGTTTGGTGTTCAAATCCTTCATAAATTTCTGCACCATCAGTTACAATTCTTGAAACTTATTACATATAAATTTATTAATGTAATTAAATCCTCTTAATAATAGAATTGTTAGCTGCTAATTGTGTCAGTTTCTTATCTCGTCAAGAGTGTGCATTGTAAAAATAATAATTTTGGGATAAGAGTAGTTTCTTATCACCAAATTGTTATGGCAGATGATAATTTCCACAATATTGCTTAATTTATTCTTTTCATTTTTGTTATATCGATATGTTCCGGGTATGATTGTCTAATAAGACATGGCGCAACAAAATAATATCCGTAAAAATTCCTAAGCATTACATGGACATAAATACATGTATTTGGACAATTACGACGTGGGAGCAAGCAAAAATTGGTTGTATTAATTAAAGAAATAATTAGCAAGAAAACAAAAAGTTGCATTTATTATGTCCATCAATTTATTTTGGCCTTCAATTTGTGTTCATCGAGAGCACCTAAATTCATGGGTCTGTATTTCCTCTTTCTTTATAATTCTCTCTTCTTTCCCAATCCGCGTTCCCCTTTTGTGGGTTTCTCTCATATTTCTTACAGCTCCTGCCTCAACAATCAACATCCTAGGAATCACAACATGGTACGCGCGTTTCTGTTTTCTTCTTTACACGATCTTAATTCAAACATGCCGTTTCCAACCTTAAATCATCGAAATCCCTCCAGGCGAACTCGGCGTCGGGGATGTTGGTCGACGACGAATGCAAGCTGAAGTTCCTGGAGCTGAAAGCAAAGAGAAACCACCGCTTCATCGTTTTCAGAATAGAGGACAAACTCCACAAAGTCATCGTCGACAGGCTCGGAGAAAAAGACCAAACGTACGACGAATTCGCCGCCAGTCTCCCCGAGAACTAGTGCCGTTACGCCGTCTACGACTTCGACTTCACGACGGAGGAGAACTGCCGTAAGAGTAAGATTTTCTTCGTGGCGTGGTCGCCGGACGAGGCCAGGGTAAGGAGTAAGATGGTGTACGCGAGCTCCAAGGATAGGAGGGGATTCAGGTGGAGTTACAGGCCACCGATCCCAGCGAGATGAGCATCGACTTTGTTAGGTCTCGTGCCCTCTAGGAAACATTACTGTTATTTTCAGATTTGATGAACAATATTGATTGGAAATATATAAACTGCATAAAGCTTACAAAGATTTAATACACTAAATTTATTTAACTGTTAATTGGATATATAAAGTAATTCATGTGGTTTAAAATACGTCACCATCACCTATGTAATAATGCAAACGTGCAACATGGGGCACAAAAAGATAATAGTAGCCTGTCAGACAGCTGCCAGACCATCTTGATCAGTCAAGGACCAGCCAAGAACGATCCTCGAACTGCACCAGTGGCCCAGCGCAAACCGAGCCATGGGGCTGTTAATCACGCTCTGGTCAGGCAGCCATAGTTCATCAACCAGACTTGATTTCCTGTCTCCTTAGAACTCAAGGATACAGAGGTACGAGCCTATAGAACAGATCCTGTTCAAGTAAGGTCGTGCACGTCTTTCTTCAGCGGATGGGTATAACCTGTGAGATTGTGGGGAGTTTTCTCGATGTGGGATGGTTGTTGCCTCATGCCTGATTCTGATTGGGCTAAATTATCACTAATTAGGACCGTGTGGGCTGAGGCCCAATTTTGCTGGATTTGCTGATGCCAATTCAATTGTGGACTGTGGACAAATAGATATACTTTATTTGGTAATCTTGATATGTGATTTAGATTTTTTTTATTTTTTATTTATATAGAGAGATAAAGGCCATAACATACAAAAACTCATTAGCTATCTTTAGTCTTTACATGATATTACATTCGCTTAATGGTTTTAGCGTTCAGGCTTTTTTCTTTTTTTTTTTGGGTTTGGGTGATATATAAGAATAGCCTTTAGGCTTTTAGCATATTGGTTTAAAATTTTAGAGCATATAATTAATTTGATAACATCTATACTATATATTAAGTGCGAGAGGTAAATGTGATCTCTTGGATTGGTCTCTATTTTTTTTTTTTGTATTTAATTAATTAATTTATTTTTTCATCACATCCAAAACGTGTTTCAACTCCACTTTTCTCTCAACTTACTTTTATAATTTTATTCTCTTCTTTTATATATTTTTTTTTTACCAAATATTTTTAAATTTATATTTTAACTATTTTCTATGTGAGAAACTAACCGCTTTGGTTTATTATATATTTTTATTTTTTCTCATATTTTATAATTTTTATTTTTTATTAGTTTTTAAACTTTAATTATATTAAAGATAATTATAAAATAAATATGAACATAAAAATTTTAATTTAATATATTTATATAATTGCAATTTTATTATTTGCACATGCCTAGAATGTGACAGAATTGCTAGTATTAATAAATGGAGAAAGGGAAAAATAAGAAATTATTATCATTGTTATTACTGTGGATGGGGTTAGTATGCTTGATTATATGAAAAATCGTAATACTTTAAATTTCAAGGATACTTTTGTAACAATACTATATTCTTCATGGGAAAAGTTTCGAAACTTATTTCGTGATAAATAACAATTTTTTTAAAAAAAAATGATATAATTTTATTTCATATTATTATATAGTATTTCTGTCCGCGCATTATAAATGATACTATTTCTAGTAGTTGGATAATTTTTATTTCAAATTTAATGTAAAATTAATGATTTAAAAATTGAATGTTTTTTTTTTCTTTTTAATCTCATAATATGTTCAAAACGACAAAAAGTTTGTTTTCTATTGAATAACAATTTTATCTAGATACTTCAAATTCCGGTGTCTAAAATTCAAAATAAGGCATTTCTTTATTTTATCTTTGCCACAATGCATCTAAGGTTTAGAAATTTGACATATTTTATTTTAAAAGAAAATTGAAAGGAAAATGAGCTCAATTAGAGAATCTTTATCAGTAAAATACTCATATGTTTTTCTTTTTATTTAAAAATAACTCACCAATTCATAGTTTTAAATATTCAGAAAATACCTGTGGCCCATGTAATAATGATATGGATATTGATGGGTTCCGAAAAGGGGTGGATCAGGATCCGATCACTTTAGAATTTGTTTGAGTGGGAAAATCGCCGGAAGTCGCCGGAAAAAATGGGGGTTCTACCTGCTAGGACAAACACGCAGAAGAGTCAGAAGGCCAAACTGGGGAAACTGGGGGTGGTACCTAGTTTGGCTCTCCGACGCTCAAGTCAGATGCAGATCTGAAAGAGAAGAAGTAAGCTTAATAGGAGTTGTAGCAATGGAGATCGCTTCCAGTGAAAGAGATGACTCTGTTTATTTATAGTTGAGGGTCAGGGACCCTTTGGTCATTTGCCACATGTGGTCCTGGCCGAATGTTGCCCTAACCCGTGGCGCTGTGAGAGAGAAACCTAGGAGGAATCTTCTGCAAAAGCTGCTGAAAGTTAGTGTTGGCAACAGTGGCAGGTGCGCGGGCATGTACGGTGTGTCAAAGAGCCGTTTGGAAGGTTGGTAACGAGGGCTCGAGAGAGCGCTCGTGACAACCAAAAGCCTTGGAAGCCAAGAAATCCGCTGGGGGGGATGAGGGCCCAGGCTTGTGTAACGGATTGCAGGGGAAGCCTTTCTGAGGGAATGTAGCGCTCGAAGAAGGCTCCTTCTGATGGATTGGAATCTAGTCATGTCGCGTGAACGGCGCTCGTAGGAGAGCGGTAACAACGGTCACGTGCGAGGGTGGCAGAGACGGCACGTGTTCTTGGAGGATACTGGCGCTTTAATGGGTTCATCGCTCGTGTGTGACTACCGTAATCAGCTGGGCAAATGCCGTTATCTAAGAAAGGCCACGTGTCCAAACGTGGGACGAGCGGATCTTGACCCCATCATTTTGCCCCCTCAATTCTGCAGTCCTTTGTAATAAGGGTTGTAGAATTCATCATGTGCAATCCTCCGATCGTGGCGCTCGGGAGGGTTTTTAGCGTGTTGATCAATATTCTTTCCGATTGCACCATTAATGCGGTCCTTTCATCTGATTGCTTGTCATGTCCAGGCATTAAATGCTGTCCTTTCTTCTGACCCTCTGGAGCATACAAGAATTAAATGCCGAAGCGCGTGGGGCGCGTGAGACTTGAAAAGTGCACGACATTTCCATAAAGTGAACGGTTTCCTAGGCGGGAAATGATTACCCATTTTGAATTTCTTGCCAGAAACGTACCAACTCCCATCCCTATAAATGAGGGAACCCGTATCCATTCCACTTCTTTCGCGAACACAACTCTCAAGCACCCTTCTGCAAAACTTTTCCGCAGACCAGTCTCAAAGCATTCCCTCCTTCCTTCAAGTTCTTCCCAGAAATCTTAAGGTAAAATTCGGTGAACTTTCTAACTTTGTCAATTTTAGGATCATAAACTAGGATTGAGTGACTTCCCATCTCGATTTCTCCAAGAATCCTTGTCCCTTTTAGAAAAACCCCACCTTCCAGATTTTCTAAAACTTTCCCTAACTTCTCCCTTACCATGGCCAATCAACGCGTTGAAGAATTAGCCCGTGAAGTAGGGGAGATGGCCACCCAAAATTCATCTCCATCGGAATCATCCAGGGATGGAGGGTTGGAAGGGGTCATGACCGCCATAGATGTAAGGGACCCAGAAGGGGCTGAACCCCTTTTTGAAGAGATGAACTTGGTGATGGAGGCAGAGAGACGGGGGGTACTCTTCCCATTACTGCAAGTGCTACTCACCCTCATCGCCATACCGTGACAGTAGCGATGGCGGCGCCGGTGTCGGATGCCGAGGAAATAGCAGGGCCTTCTGAAAGAGCCCGTGACAAAGGAAAGGGCAAGAACCCTCAAAAGCCCAAGAAAACCAGAAGGCCCAAAGGATCCAAGGAGGGTGGAAGCTCAGGCTACCAGGCTACCGAGCGCACCCCAGACGAAACTCCTAGCACGGTTACTCTAGGAGAGGTGAAAACAATGCTGGCGCCTATCTTCTGGGACGAGCGTTTCATGTGGAGAATCCCTGCTGAGCACGAGCGCGCCAATCATCCTCCTCCTGGTGAGATGGCCGTTTATGTAGATGCTGTCAGCTCTGGGGGCTTGAGGTTCCCCATTTCGGCCCCAATGGCACGTTTACTGAATGACCTGCACCTCTGTCCTTCCCAAATCGTGCCCAACGGCCTAGCCTTATTAACAAGCTTTGTGATTCTGATGAGAAGCGTCGGTTACGAGCCCTTCACGCGGAACTTTACTGCACTCTTCCAAGTAGTTTCCTCATCACGCTCATCCCCTGAGGCAGGCTTTTATTATATTCAAGCGAAGGCTCACACCAAGCTAATCAATTCTCCCTCCAGCACATATGGTCCTGACTGGAAAGAAAAATTTATCTTTGTCAAGGCTCCCCCAGAAGAAGGCTTTGGGGTGCCCTCAAGCTGGGGCTCAGTTTCAAAGACCCGTCTGGAACCTGCCCTTCCCAGGGATTGGGTCAAGAGTCTGGTTGAAGCTCTAAGGGACGAGGGTCACCTTATTGAAGCGAAAGATTGGATAGACGACGCAGAGCTTATGTTCCTGTGTGGCCTGTCCAACGACCCTTATTATCTTAACAACCCCCCGGCTCGTGACATGGAGAGAGATGGTTAGATTCTTAGGGCACTAACCTTTAGATAGGGACACTAACTGCCTTTATCTTTTCCCAATCTTGCATAACTGATAACTTATTTTAGGGAGTTCTGACTCTGGTGCTTGCTTTCCTTGTTGGAGCATATATCTTAGAGATGGCAGGAGGAATTAGACATGCCGCTCGTTTTGCTCACGCTAACAGGAACCAGGCCCCACAAAGGGAGCAACAACGCCCCCGAAACAGGGGTAGCAGGGGGGATGCTCGTGGCACAAGTTCCTCTTCGAACGTACAACTCCCTCGTGGCATGGAGGAAAACCGTGCGGCCAACTCTGCTAGCGGAATAATGGCGCGACCACCTCCCCCTCCTGTAGACTCAAGGGTGCCCGTACTTCCCATTGTTGACCAAGCAAGGCCCCCCTTGACCATAAGCGAGACTCTGCCAAGCGCCAGTAGACCCTCCCGTAAGAGGAAGAGGATGCCCGACACTGTAGCGATCAGGGGCAAAGGAAAACAAGTGGTTGAAGGCCCCAAGGGTGATGGGGAAACCACCTCCTCAGAAGAGGAACACTTATGGGCGTTCACCCGTCGAGGGGATAGGAACTTCTCAGGCGCCTCCGACGGCGGGCCAGTTCTGTTACGGCCCGGTACGCTCGCCCAATCCGTCAGCGAGGACCTCTATTGCAGGGCCCAATTCTCGGCGGATCACAAACATTTGTACAATGAGCCTATGGAGATGGTAGCCCTTGACGCAGCGCACGCCCTGATCTCCGTAAGTCTCTATACTTTTGTTATATTGCGTCTCTCCAATACTCTTTTGCTGAAATTTTTTCTTCCTCTTGAACCCGCACAGCAAGTACTTCCTCGGCTCAAGAACATTCAAAAGCGGGCCTCCGTTTATGCCGATCGCAAAGCGAAGTAAAAGAAGATGGCACGTGCTAACGATCCGATTCAAATTCAAGCGGAGCTGGACGCTGCAATAGCCAAGTATGAGTCTCTCAAAGACTTATACAGAAAGACGGAGGGGGAGTTGAAGAAGTTGAAGGAGGACTTCATGGCGGTGGAGAGCGCTCGAAATGGCTTGAGCGGTGAGTTGGCCCGAGTGGGTGAGGGGTTTAAGAAGGCAGAGGCCGAGCGTGACAGCTGGAGAACGAGGGCTCTGGAGGCTGAAAGGAAGTTTAATGACAGCATGAACGAATAGCCCCGGAGCCTTGAACGAGCAAACAAGGAGGCCCTCATTAAGTTCTGTCACTCTAAGGCCTTCAACTTCACAGCCTCCCTGCACTGTCTGGATGAGGCTCAAAAGGCCTTCAACTTGGCCATCGAGCAGGGAATCCACAAAGGGCTGACAGATCCAGCCATTCGAGAGGCGGAAGGGATGGGGCTCATGTTTAATGAGCAGTGCGAGGAGGATGGCGATGACTTGAATGATCCCTCAGACTCAATTTCTGAGCCTGAGTATGAGTTCCTGGTCAAACTCCTCCAGGATGAATACATGGATGCCCATCCAATAGAAAATGCTCCTCAAGCCACACAGAATGATCCGCCTGAAAATGAGCCTCAAGTGCCTGTCGGGGAGGATGCCCATGTCCCGGTTGCTGAGGATGCTAACGCGCTTGCCCCTGCTGCCAATGAGCCCAACGATCCACAAGCGCCCGAGCCACCCGTTGCCCAACCTCGAGAGCCAGAAGGCCCAGTTTATGGTCCAGTGGCTCAGAATATCCTTGTGGTTATTGATGAAGACATCGCTCCTGCGGCTTGAAATTCCATCTCTGCAGCCTTTCTTTGCATTTCTTCTTAGCTTGTTTTAACGCTTACTCCTTTTGTAATGATGCTCCTGGGCCTTCAAGCCTTTATTTTGTAACTTAGGCGAAGGCCTTAATGAACAGAATTTCTCATTTCCACGATACTGTCTTTACCTTTTTCTTGATTGCGAACTTTCACTTTGCCTTTGTTGCGAACAAATCTTGTAGTTATGAGATTGTGTGTAATATGCTTAGTAAGATTTGCATGTTTCATATAGGCTTTCGATGCTTAGAAGATTTTGTTAAATCTTGCAAAACTTTGAAAATTTTCACTAAGTCTTGAGTAACCATGAGGGTCTTACTTACACAAGTCTTGAGTGATCATGAGGGTCTTACCAAGAGACTGCCCTCGTTCAAGATTTGTAAAATTCGTTCTTAATCTGGGGAACTTTGCTGAGTCTTGAGCATTTGCAAGGGTCTTACTGAGAAAATGCCCTTGTTCAAGACCTGTGAAATTTCTTCCTAATCTCGGAAATTTTGCTAAGTCTTGAGTATTGAGGGTCTTACTGAGCGGTTGCCTTCGTTCAAGACTTGTGAAATTCCTTCTTAATCTCGGAAATTTTGCTAAGTCTTGAGTATTGAGGGTCTTACTGAGCGGTTGCCTTCGTTCAAGACTTGTGAAATTCCTTCTTAATCTCGGAAATTTTGCTAAGTCTTGAGTATTGAGGGTCTTACTGAGCGGTTGCCTTCGTTCAAGACTTGTGAAATTTCTTCTTAATCTTGGAAATTTTTTTTGCTAAGTCTTGAGTATTTGCGAGGGTCTTACTGAGTGATTGCCCCCCACTCAAGACTTGGCGGAATTTTCCTCTGATGACGTTGCTGTCAGATGAACTTGCCCGCACTGGCCCCATTTTTGGATTCACGAACGATCCCGTTGTCGAGCGCAAGGCGTCGTGACAGACGGCCAAGGTCTGCTGGGATTTTCATTGTATTTCTCTTCCATTTTATTAAGTTGGTTTTAAGCGTTACCAGTCTACCCTTACGAGGGCGTCCCCCCGCACGGATTAGAGTGCTGGCAAGCGTAACCCATGTGAAGTAATAGTGACCAACCACGCTCGTAAAGACGGGGGGAGTGGGTCTTATATATTCATGCAATTAAAAAAGTGTAAGCATAAAGATATTTGAAAAGAATTCGCCGTAACTTACTTGTGATTTGAAGTACATAGAACTTGTTAACGGGGTTGTTACATCATAGTTTCTAGAGAGCTTTTAAACGTAAAACCGCCGGAGGTTGCATGCGTTCCAAGGGCGAGGCAAACGCTCTCCTTGAAGTGTCTCCAGGGTGTATGTGTTGTTAGCTCTGATTTGTATTACCTTGAACGGTCCTTCCCAGTTGGGGTCTAACTTCCCCACATGTCTGGATATTTCAACTTTCTTTAGAACCAAGTCTCCCAAATGAAAGGTTCTTTCCTTCACAGGCTTGTTGTACTGTTGAGCCACAGTTGCCTTATATTTGTGTATCTTAGCCCAAGCTTGGTTTCTTTTCTCATCCAATAGGTCCAACTCCAGGCGCCTATTACTTTCATTAAATTGAGGCTCGAAATAAGCTACACGAGCGGATTCATTTGCAATTTCAGCCGGTATCATTGCTTCTGACCCATACACGAGCGCGAAAGGTGACTCGCCCGTGGCCGCTCGGGGAGTAGTGCGATAAGCCCAAAGCGCTCCTTGTAGCTCTTCTGCCCATTCACCATTTTTACTTTCCAGCATTGTTTTTAAGTGCTGCAAAATGATTCTGTTGGTGACTTCTGCTTGTCCGTTGGCTTGGGGAGGGCCTACGGAGGTAAAACGTTGTTCAATCCCCAACTCCGAGCACCATTCTCGTGTGTCAGCGGCTATGAACTGGGATCCATTATCGGAGATAAGCACCCTCTGAATTAGGGATGGCAACGAGCCGAGCCGAGCCGAGCCTTGATGTTTTTTTGAGGTTCGGGCTCGGGCTCGGGATGAAAATAAATGTTTCGAACCTGGTTCGCGAGCCAGCGAGCCAGAGTTTTCTGGCTCGGGCTTGGCTCGGACCTTGGCTCGAGCTGGCTCGGCTCGGCTCGCGAGCCAGGCTTATTTACTATTGCCTGTGTTTTTCACGGCCCAAATTTGAAAATTTTGTGTATTTTTCATCCAAAGAGCCAGTTAAATAACATACTAATAATTCATAATAATGCATCACGGTCAAATAACATTGTATCCTTACATTCAATCCATAAAAATCATTACAATAACATAAAGTAGTTCGCACATAAACCATTCTAATAATATAAATTGGTGTCCATAAAAATAATAAAATTCTTGCAAAGTTCCATTGAAATGAAGCACAAGTTTTGTTCACAAGTTTTGACTCCTTTCTTTCAAACCTGCATATTTAAACAAGGGATGGATAAGAAAAAACAATAATTAGTTTCAATTTCAATACATCATTTGCTCATATCATTAGAAAAAACAATAATATTTTGTTCATAGATAAACAACAAGACCAATGATATTTTGTTGCCAACTTGTATCAGGCATCTAAAGCCCTTAAACCTACTCTAAATTTCCTACCCATATGTCAATTTCTCTAAAGATTCAATCTTTACATTACAACCATCTGTCAATTTCTCTAAAGAGTCAATCTTTACACACATAGTAGCAGCCCAGATCGTCTTTAAGCTAAAAAGGCAAAAAGAACATACATCAACAGTCACTAATTTCACATGTATCATTACATAACTAACATATAAGCCCCATTAAAACTAAAAGAACCACCATTTTTCCAAAGTCCAAACATAGATCTAACCACTAACCGAAAAGAAATGCTGAGAAACAATAAAAAAAAAAAAAGAAAAAAAAAGAAATGCTGAGATTCCATCTAAATCTACTGATTAATCCATAGAAGTTGCGTAGAAGTTGCGGAATCAGAAGACCAACACATAGAAATTCAAAGATGGCCATGTAAAAATTCAATTTTTCAAAAAATATAAAGAGACAAGATGAAATCTTTTGTACCTCAATGCAGAAGATTGATGGAAAAAGAGCAGTCTTCGAACAGAGAGAGAGGTGGCGGCAGGCGTCGGCATCGGCGTGAGGCTACAGCGGAACGGAGGAATCGCGGCGCAAGGCAGTGGAGGCGGTATGGACTGGAGACGCGTGGTGGCGTGTGGAGGGCGTGCGTCCAGCGGTGGAGTGCGGCGTGCGGATGGCGGTGGCATACGGTGGACGTGCGGCGGCAGGGGGCAGGCAATGGAGTGGTCAGTGGTGTGGATCTGGAGTGTGGGTGGACTGTGGAGAGAGAGCAGGGGTGGCGGATGAGTTTGTGAAATTGGAAATAGGGTTAGGGTTTTGGGAAGTTCACTTTTAAGTCTTTTAAATTATTAATATAGGTATATAAATTATAATTTTTATAACGTATACTAAGACATAATATATCTGTATATACATATATTTATTTATTTATTAAAAAAACCTATGGTTCGCGAGCCGGCTCGCGAGCTGACGAGCAGAAACATGTGGGCTCGGGCTTGGCTTGAAGGAGACACGAGCCGAGCCAAGGCTCGGCTTGTCTCGTGAAGTTCGAACCCAAGCCCGAGCTATCAGCGAGCCAGCTCGCCAGGTTCGCGAGCTGGCTCGGCTCATTGCCATCCCTACTCTGAATGCCGTATCTACATATGATGCTTTTCCAAATGAAATCCCTCACAACCCGGAAGGTGATCTTCGCCACGGCCTCGGCCTCGGTCCATTTGGTAAAATAATCGACGGCCAAAATGACAAACTTCTTTTGTCCAACAGCGATGGGCAAGGGGCCCACAATGTCTATTCCCCACTGGTCGAAGGGCCAGGAAACATCTACTGGGATCATTTGAGCGGCCGACAGTTGAGGGAGATTGGAATGGAATTGACACTTTGGACACTTTCTGGAGAATTCGAGGGAGTCATGCAGAACCGTCAGCCAATAAAACCCACTCCTTAGAATCTTCTTAGCCAGAATACGCCCTCCTGAGTGATTTTCGCAGCTCCCATTGTGAATGAGTTCGAGCGTTTCTTTCGCTTGCGAGGGCCTTAAACACCTCAAAGGAGGCCCTTGAAACGACTTCTTGAACAGTCTCCCCTCGGAGTCTAAAGAGAATCGAGGGGCCTTGTTCCTCATTTTCCGCGCCTCCACCTTATCAGTGGGATAAATACCATCTCTAAGGAACCTGACGATGTCATCCAGCCAACATGGTTCAAGTGGATCAATCATAACGACCGCCTCTTTGGCAACTCTCTCCTTGATCAAAGGTTCCTCCGTCCTAAGGAACGTTACAGAGCACTCAGAAGTACCTTCCAACGCCAAAGCAAATTTTGAAAGAGCATCAGGGCGCTCGTTCTCGGCCCGCGGGACTTGAAGCAGATGAAATTCTTTGAACTTTCTAATGATTTCCCGAGCCTTGCCCAAGTACTGCACCATGGTGGTTTCTCTAGCCTCATAAGTTCCTTCAATCTGGCTCGCAATTAACTGTGAATCTACATACGCCGTAATTCTGGAGGCTCCACTCTGAGAAGCAATTTCTAACCCCTGTACAAGGGCTTCATATTCTGCCTCATTATTCGTGACTTGAAAATCCAACCTGATTGCAAAATCTAACTCAATCCCATTGGGGTCCCGGAGGGCTACCCCTGCTCCTCCCCCTTGGGAGGTTGAGGAACCATCCGTGTGCAGAACCCACAATCCTTCGTTCTCAGGAACGGCGGATTCTAATCCAAAGCGTTCCACCAATAAATCAGCTACAACCTGGGCGTGCATGGCAGCTCTAGGCTCGAAACATAGATCAAACTGACTCAATTCAATGGCCCATTTTATCAGTCTTCCTGATACGTCTGGTTTGGACAAAACTTGCTTCAAAGGTTGATCAGTAAGTACCGTTATTGAGTGTGCCTGAAAGTAAGGCCTCAGGCGCCTTGATGCATTGATAAGGGCAAACGCAAATTTCTCGATTTCCAAATATTTTTTCTCTGCTCCTTGCAATGTCTTGCTCAAATAATAAACGGGCAAATGCTTCCGTTCTCGTATAGCTACCAACACAGCGCTCGTGGCATCGGCCGAAACAGAAAGATATAGGAATAGCTTCTCGTCTCCGAGGGGTTTAGTCAGTAGAGGAGCGCTCGATAGATAAGCCTTCATATCTTGTAAAGCCTTTTCACATTCCTCCGTCCAAGCGAAGTTCCGGGCATTCCTCAAAATCTTGAAAAAATGGAGATTCCTATCCGCCGAGCGCGAAATGAATCTGTTCAAGGAGATGATCTTTCCTACCAGTACTTGCACTTCCCGGAGATTTCGAGGGGAGGGGATCTCCAATATAGCCTTGATCTTCTCAGGATTGGCCTCAATTCCCCTCTGCCTGACCATGTACCCTAAGAACTTTCCTCCTTGCACTCCGAAAGTGCACTTTGAAGGGTTCAATTTCATCTCATAATGACGTAAAATCGAAAAGGCACGCCTGAGATCTTCCAAATGCAAGTCTTGACGCTCGCTTTTGACAATCATATCGTCTACGTAAACTTCCAAAGACCCTCCCAGTTCACTCTCAAACATCTTGTTAACGAGCCGCTAATATGTAGCTCCAGCGTTCTTCAACCCAAAAGGCATGACCAGGAAGCAATACACCCCTAAATGAACAACAAATGAAGTTTTGGGACGGTCTTCAGGAGCCATAAAGATCTGATAGTACCCTTGAAAGGCGTCCATCATGCTCATTAGTTCGCATCCAGCAGTTGAATCCACCAGTTGGTCTATCCGAGGCAACGGGTAAGGATCCTTAGGGCAAGCCTTGTTAAGATCAGTAAAATCATTGCACATTCGCCACTTGTTTGCACTTTTAGGCACCAGAACCACATTACACAACCATTCTGGGTATAAGATGGGCTCGATGTACTGAGCCTCCAGGAGTTTATTAACTTCTTCTTCGACAACCCTCTTTCGAAAGCCGTGAACATCTCGCTTTTTCTGCTTGATGGGCTTGAAGGAGGGATCTACATTAAGCCTGTGGACGATGATGCTTGGGTCGATTCCTGTAAGGTCAGATGCTTTCCATGCAAATACGTCAAGGTTCTCTCTGAGGAAGTCAATCATCATGATCTGCGAGGGCCCTGAAAGGTTTGATCCTATCTGAGTAGTCTTATCTCTGTTCCCAGGCTCTAGTTCAATAGTAAGGAATTTTTCTGAGGGCTCGATCCTTACCTCAGGGTGAGGAAGTTCGAGCGTCCTCTTTTTTCCTACCAAACGCCCCTCGCGAGTGGGATCCTCTCCCTCCTGCTCGTCTCCCTCTGAGGAAGACTTTTCGACGGACCCTGGCGGAGCATTTTCGAGGGGGTCTTTGGCGTTGGTATCCTTCTTCTTCTTATTTTTCTTCTTGTTCAACTTTGCCCTTTTCCGCAAGGGACCATCCTCATTTAGATTGGCAAAATCAACGGATTTCTTAGTGGACCCAATTTGGAAAGTTCTTTCCGCCTTAGGCTTTCGGAGAGACAACATGTAGCATTCCCACGCCTCACGCACGTTGCACAACACTTCTCTGACACCCTCGGATGTGGGAAATTTGATCTTCTGGTGGTAGGTGGAGATGATTGCTTTGAAATCGACGAGGGCGGGACGCCCAATTATGATATTATATGGAATATCAATCTCTACCACAGCATAAGTAACCGTGAGCATCTTACGTTGAGGGGCTCGGTCGAACGAAGTGGCCAAGCGTACCTGCCCTCGTGGGACAACCTCTGATCCTCCAAAGCCAATGAGAGCTGTTTTAAGAGGTTCCAGTGGAAGGTTAGCATTCATCTTTAAAAATGTGGCGTAAGGCAAAACATTAACAGAGCTTCCACTATCCTCTAACACTCTTCTTACAACATGATTGTGGACATCTACACTAACCACCATGGGGCAGTCAGAAGTTTCACCTTCCCCATGGTGTGTTACAATGTGCCCTAAATCCCTATCATCAAAGCCTATCACATCGTTCTCTCGGGAGTGCTGATCCTTGGCCTTTTGTATAGCATAAACGGACTTGGGCACGGATGAGCGTTGGTCGTAACTCCGGGCATATCTCCGCCGAGCGGCATTGGAATCTCCCCCTGAAGGGCCTCCCGCTATCATGTTGATGACCGCAAAAGGCGTATTCTCCTGATCAGGGGTCTTTCCTTTGTTGCTCCGACTGCTGCTGGTCTCAGGGGGGCCTCTTCCTCGTGGACTCCTTGACCGGGATGGACTCCTCATTTCCTCCCTGGAACGACCCCGACAGTGCTCATCAAAGCGCTCCAGTATTTTCACAAATTCCTTTAAATGCCCCCCCGCAACAAGCCTTTGAATCTCAGCTTCCAGCTGGCGACATTCATCCGTGTCGTGCCCTTTCTGCTTGTGGAAGGCACAGTACTTGCTGGAACGTTTCAGTGACTCGGTCTCTCTCATCTTGATGGGTCTCTTAAAGAGCTTTTTGTCGGAGAGGTTATAGACCTCGGAGTTCGGCCGAGTAAGTGGAATACGCTCGAAACGTCGAGGGGGCAGCGGCGACCTTTTGCGCTCCTGATGACGTTCTTTCCTAACTGCGATCTCGCGTCCTCGTTCAGGGTGGCGCTCACTTCTTATGGGACTATGATGCCGGGGACCATTCGTCCCATACATATCCTCGAGCGCAAAAAACGGCTCGGCAACCTCTCTTAAGGCCATGAGTGTCCCTGGCCTTCTCTCCACGATGGCATCAGCAAATTTCTTGCTCACATACTGTTTGTGATCCACGGCCTGAAATAGCACTGGGATCAAGAAATCCAGGACGGCCTATCCACTTGCAGTATCTCCTTGTTGAAGCGGGCGAAGAACGAGCGAAGAGACTCACTCTTGCCTTGCACCACGTTATAGAGGGCAGTGGGCGCAGTGACTGGAGCTTTCAGGGAATTGAAGTGGTTGAGGAAAGCGTCGGCCAACTCTTTGTATGAGTGAATCGAGCGTGGGGGCAGTCGCTTGTACCACTCCTGTGCCATTCCCACCAAGGAAGTGACAAAAACCTTGGCCCAATAGTTGCTGGAATGCTCGTAGAGGTGCATCAAATGTAAAAAATGATCCAAATGCTCGGCTGGATCGGTGGTCCCGTCGTATCGGTTGATGGAAGTGGGAATTTTGGCCATCCCGGCTTGGGCCATTAAAACTTCTTCCACGAGGGGGGAGCCCCTTGCCAGCGGGTGATAATCGTAAGTGCCAAAGTTCTCTTCTGGCTCTCTTCGGCGAGGGACCTGCGGCTGTCGGTCCTTGTGACGAGCATCTCTGTCATCGGCTCGTTCATCCCTACTGTGGGAGATCTGAGACCGTGCACGAGAGAGCTATCAGACCATGTCTTTCAAACCCTACAGCTGGTCTTGCACAGCCGCGAGGATGTTAGGATTCGCCTCACCGTCCCGGTCTCCTTGTCTGACCGCACGGGAAACCCTCCTGGAAACGTGGGAGTCCCCTTCATTCTCGTTAACCCTCTCAGTGGGCTCCCTGTTTCTGTCTACAGGGAGACGCTCGTTTTCGCCCTGGCGGGGCGTCTCATTAGCTGGTGGTGGTGGTGGCACCCGGGGGACGGCCTGAGTTTCCCTAACAGGGAAAGTTTGCAATCCGCCCAAAGGGGCGGCGGTTTGAGTGGCCTGCCCAGAGGGGAAGTACATAGAATGGAATTTTTCCCATGCCCCCTGATCCGCCTGAACCTCACACTGGGTATATAAAGCCCTCAATTGCTGTGTAGTTAGGGGAGGTAACTCTACTCCCTCGATCTCCCTAGGAATCACCACAGGGAGCTGGATTTGGCCGGCGAGGTACGGTTGAACCGGCGGCATCATAACAGCTGGAGCAAGCGTGTATCCCGGCGGCGGCATCAGGTATCCCTGACCTCCTGGGTTTACAAGGGCATGCACCCCTTGAATTTGGGGAGGCTGTGAAAGAGCAAAGTGAGGAATTCCTCCTGCGGCGCCGGAAGCTGGTGGTGCTGGCGGTGCCGGTGGGGGAACGGAAGATTCTGCCTGCACGGCCGCCCCGGTGAAAGGTACCCCACCTTCAGTGACGGTAGGGGGTGGGCCTCCGCCCACAGGGATGGTGGGTACGATGGTGTTGACGTCAGGAGAAGTGTTATCTCCTCCTCCCGCAGCGCTGGACCTTGTGGCAACCATAGTTGTGAGGATTTTGGGGGTGTTTGCTTTTCAACTAGCAGAAGAGAAGGAAGAGGCAGAGAGATGGTTTCCCACAGACGGCGCCAAAAATGATGGGTTCCGAAAAGGGGTGGATCAAGATCCGATCACTTTAGAATTTGTTTGAGTGGGGAAATCGCCGAAAGTCGCCGGAAAAAATGGGGGTTCTACCTGCTAGGACAAACACGCAGAAGAGTCAGAAGGCCAAACAGGGGAAACTGGGGGTGGTACCCAGTTTGGCTCTCCGACGCTCAAGTCAGATGCAGATCTGAAAGAGAAGAAGTAAGCTTAATAGGAGTTGTAGCAATGGAGATCGCTTCCAGTGAAAGAGATGACTCTGTTTATTTATAGTTGAGGGTCAGGGACCCTTTGGTCATTTGCCACATGTGGTCCTGGCCGAATGTTGCCCTAACCCGTGGCGCTGTGAGAGAGAAACCTAGGAGGAATCTTCTGCAAAAGCTGCTGGAAGTTAGTGTTGGCAACAGTGGCAGGTGCGCGGGCATGTACGGTGTGTCAGAGAGCCGTTTGGAGGGTTGGTAACGAGGGCTCGAGAGAGCGCTCGTGACAACCAAAAGCCTTGGAAGCCAAGAAATCCGCTGGGGGGGATGAGGGCCCAGGCTTGTGTAACGGATTGCAGGGGAAGCCTTTCTGAGGGAATGTAGCGCTCGAAGAAGGCTCCTTCTGATGGATTGGAATACTAGTCATGTCGCGTGAACGGCGCTCGTAGGAGAGCGGTAACAACGGTCACGTGCGAGGGTGGCAGAGACGGCACGTGTTCTTGGAGGATACTGGCGCTTTAATGGGTTCATCGCTCGTGTGTGACTACCGTAATCAGCTGGGCAGATGCCGTTATCTAAGAAAGGCCACGTGTCCAAACGTGGAACGAGCGGATATTGACCCCATCAGATATCACTTCCTATATTTCTTGATTTATTTTATTTTGCCAAAAAGAATTAGTGGAACGAGCTCAAAAAAGAATTTTTATAAATAAAATTATTGATAGATTTTCTGTTCATTATTAATTTGTTTGTTTAATAATTAATAGTGCCGTTCCACAAATACAATAAGAATTCACTCGTTTGTAGGGTTTTGCGTCCGTCACTTTTGTTCCGCTCAACCGTCATGGAGGTACAAGCTCCGCCCCCTGCTCCGCCGTGTTGGAGCAATATCGTAAAGCAGAAACCTGAACAGCCACCGCCGCCGCAGCATCAGCCTTTGCGCTCCGTCGCCGATGCCTATCAGAGCGGTGTGTTAGTGGGGAGCTGCAAATCGTCCAAGGGAATTGCGGTGGGGGTAGTTGATGCCAACGCCATAATCCAGGGTGGTGAGAAGCTTTTCCACTCTGCTGACCGATTCGTATCTGTCTCCGAGGTTATCACCGAAATTCGTGACCCCGCTTCCCGACACTCCCTCAATTTACTGCCCTTCAATGTTGATACTCTCGAGCCAACTCCTGATGCTCTCAAGAAAGGTGCGGCTTGGGTTTAATTGGTGCAGTTTTCTTTTTTATCTTGTTATGTTCTTCCGCGTGTTGATGTGTTAGTTTTTTCTTGTTTTTGTGTTTCGTTGAACCTTCTAGTACTATGAAGTATGAATTGTCTGAGGGACTCGATGTCTTTTTTGGTACCAGAAGGGTTTTGCATAAAAAAAAAATTGTTCCTTTTTGGCATTCTAGGCGTACTTCCCTCTTTCATCAAAGAGTGGAGTATTTGATTTAAGAGCAGTGTTTGGAAGAGGCGAGAAGTTACTTAATTTACATGTAGTTATCAACTATCTACCGAGGTTTCGCTTATATTGAGGCAATTGTCAAAACAAACTCTGAATAAGTTGTCTAACTTGGTAAAAGAGGGAAGCATTGCTACTTATTTGATTAACATCTTAACCCTATGTATGGAAGTCACTTTGAGAGAGGTTTTTGAACTGAAAATAGTGATTTTATGAGTTGCTTAACATTTGGTTTTGCAGTGGTCAGCTTCGCGAAGGCTACTGGTGACTTGCAAACACTTTCAGATGTGGATTTAAAGCTTATTGCTCTGACTTATACATTGGAAGCTCAATTCCATGGGACTCAACATCTCAGAGAGAGCCCACCTCCTATTCATGCAGTTAATGTTAAAAGGCTTCCAGAAAAAGACATGCCTGGCTGGGGTTCGAATGTCCCTAATATTGAGGAGTGGGAAGCTCTGGAGCATGCAATTGACGATGAATCAAATCTTAATTCACGAATTTTACCCCTCAAAGATTTGAACATTGATATGAATGCTGCTGATCAACATTCTAAAGAAGATGATTCCACTCAAGATGGCAGTGAGTCACTCCCAGGGAACCAGGAAAATGGTGATGGTGGGTTTAGCAAACCAAAGAAATACTTCCCTAAGAAGAGAGAGGTTAAAGTTGAGGGGAAAAAGATGGTGGCTGCTGGTATAGATGCTTCTCAAGGTCAAATTGATGATAGTAATGATGATTGGCGACCTGCTGTTAGTAGAAGTACTCATAGAAGATTCCTCAGGAGAAAAGCTAGAAGGGAACTTAGTGAAGCATCATCTGAAGTTGGTGACAAACAAGAAAACTCTGGTATTGTCGGAAATGAAAACCAAGATGATGCTCAATGTCCTGAGCTTCTGATTGATGAAAGTTATGAAGAAAGGATCAATGATATCGAGGGTGGTAAGATCAACAGCGAGAAGAATATGGATGGTGATATCACTGCTAGTTTGAATAAGATGAAACTGGATGAAGAATGTTTAGTGCCTTCGCAAGATGAAGAACTTGATGAAATCATTGATCAAGAAACAAGTGAAACAATTGAGAATGACTTGTCGTCGCATATGGATGATTTAAGTAGTGAACAGAGCTGGACACTTAGATCCTTGTCCGAGTCTAGTGTGGCTTGCATAACTAGCGACTTTGCCATGCAAAATGTGCTGCTTCAGATGGGTTTACGGCTTCTGGCACCTGGAGGAATGCAAATCCGTGAGCTTCACAGGTATACACAGGCATGTGTAATGTCATGGAACATACTTTTTCTTATATATATGAATTTTCTATGTTTCTTATTTTGGCTTGACATTGGAAAATATGAACCCAATGATTCTTTGTATTATGAAACGGATGAAGCGTTGAGCTTGTTATTCTTTCTCAAGGTGGGTGCTGAAATGCCATGCTTGCTATAAGGTGACTACAGAGATTGGTAGAATATTCTGTCCCTCGTGTGGAAATGGAGGCACGCTACGGAAAGTAGCTGTTACAGTTAATGAAAATGGTATTGTTTTGGCTACTCGGCGGCCTCGCATATCCTTGCGTGGAACAAAGGTATTACACACTTTCAGAAACTACAATGGCCTTTTTGTTCTCTTTTGTCTGAGATAAAAAGATTTTCCAGTAATTCAATGACATGGGGTAAAATGAAAAAGCTCCCGTGTAAGCAGCTGTTTGTATGCTAAAAGCATCGTTACATTTTCTGGGATTACATAATACTGGTCTTTCTTCAACATGTGCCTCCTTTTATTACTAAACAATATTGAAATTTTGATTACACAATATTTTCAATTATAATAACAAATCAGTTTGTGAGTTTAGATAATGTCATGTTATATAATCAAATCCTTTATCTCATGGTTTCTGCGATTTTTGAAGTAATTGCTGTAGGGTTGATACCAATATATTATGAAATTTGTCCTTCCAAACACTGCCCTAATGAATTCTCTAATGCCCTTTTGGTCCTCTATCCAAACTCTGTTCTGTGCATCTTTTTTGCTAGTATTCAGTTTGGGTAAATGTCAAGTTCAATCCAAAATTAGCATAAATTTGATTTGTGGTTCTGGATGCAGTTCTCGCTGCCATTACCCCAAGGAGGTAGGGATGCAGTTACTAAGAATCCTATTCTACGCGAAGATCAGCTTCCACAGAAGTTTCTGTATCCTAAAACAAAGAAGAAAAATAAGCAGGTTGACTCAACTTTCCCCATTAGTTTTCTTGCACAGCTGATATTGTATTCATGTTGTTTCTTTGGTCTTAAATTTCAACTATCTGTTTTGCAGGAAGATGAATTATTTGTTCCAGATGACATTTTCCGGCATCACAATGATAAGAAAACTCCTTTCCAGCCTCCGGTTAGGAAAGCACTAGCTGTTTTCAGTGGGAAGAGGAACCCTAATGACAACCATTACGCACCACCAAAACGTTAATTACTCTCTTTTCGAGCTTGTCTCTTTGTTTTGCCTTGATTGAGAATCTACAAGACAGGAACTTGATACATATATGTTATGAATGTGATGAATCCTCAAAATTTTGTTTCCCGATTTCGTCTTCCTTTTGGTTTGTTTGCAGTTTCGTGTAGTCTCTCTCTCGTTAAAACAACTTTTGTGTTCTTGAAACATGCTAGTTTTTCTGGTATTTTATTGGTAAAGGTTGGATCTAACTGTGTTTGAACCTCAAATACCTTGTGGATGCAAATTGAAGTTTAGATCCTTAAAATTTTTAGTCTCATTTAGTATCATCGTTATGGAAATTGAAGATTAATGTTGAAAGCTACTCGGGAAAGATCGATTGATTTAGCAGTTAACATCTTGAGGTCTGGTGACAGGGTAAAATTGACAATAATATTCAGCTTACAATGATTATACAGTAACAAGCATATGATACAACATGGAACCATGAAGCAAGAACTTCATCAACTAAATGACCACAAATTAGAGGGCCAAAAGTTGCACAAAGAATTGAGAGAGCCTATTTTAGTGTACCTTAACTATTACAGCATGCCAAATTTACAACTCAGATACCTCAGCATCATACAACCAAATTAGAACAAAAAGGTGAAGACAAAGAAAGAAAAAATGTATTACTACCATCTATTTTCCCATTTACACAGTTAGCTTCAAATCATCATGAAGAAAGCGCTAGCTCGGCCCAAGCCAAAGACGACGCCTTCATCTCAGCAGATATCGATGTGTCAATACCACTTTCCAACATAGAACACAAATCCCGAATGCATGTCCTCGTACTAGAACTAGGATGTATACATAGGTTCACAACCTCCCATATTACTTTAAGGTCCTCTTCTTTGTAATGTTTCAATTCGGGATCCACAACATAAGACATATCATCTGGTAAATCCAAGAAGCCCTTAGCCTGCAGTAAAGACAATAAAATGAGAGAAAAGTGGGGGAATTTTTTGGAGGGAAAAAATTTAAAAATTTTCGTTATATGTTTCTCACCCAATCGACCAAGCAGCCTTTATCTTTGCAATATGGAGGCCTCCCACTAACAATTTCAAGTAAAAGAATCCCAAATGCATATATATTTCCCTGGATATCGAGATGTCTTCCTTCCAAGGAATTGGGAAGGATGCAAACAGCACCTTCATTGCTTATGGTTCCTGAGCTCTTCTCTGATCTGGAGAGGACTGTTTTCCAGCACTCGAAATCAACTAGCTGAATAAGAAGATGAGAATACTCTAATAAGAACTTCAGTATTATGATATTAATATATATCTATATATATGCTACAAATATACATATATAAATATATATGAGTGTGTGTATATAATACGTATATGTATGTACGTGGGTAGTTGTAGCTTATTTATAGATATAAGAGGGATAATTACCCTGAACTTCTCTTGAGGTTCGAGAAATTACAAAAACTTCTCTTACATACCTTGGGGTTAACTTATGCCTAATGCATGCTATTATAGATGCAAATTTCAATTCAGATATGGATCAGGAAATGTTAAAAGGATAAAACATGGTACTTTAAAAACAAGTGATGATATTAAAACTTGCCGATCCAGATCTGATGTAAATTCTTTGATAGGAGAAGTTCTTGTCGTTTCTCAAACCTAGGGAAAGTATGTGTAATTAAACCAAAGCTGAGGGTATACCAGTGTAATTATCCGTTAGATAAATTAGGCTCACCTTAGGGGAAAAATCCTCCGTTAAGTAAACAGAACTAGAATTCAATTCTGAAATAGTAAATGGAGGATCAAGTTCTGCATGAAGATACTTCAGTCCCCTAGCAATGCCAATAATAATTTTCATTCGCCGTGTCCAAGAAAATTGGCATCCTTCTCCATCTGCATATTTATCAGAAAGCTCCTAAGTTAGCTTCTGGAATATATCTAAAAGATAAATACATAGAATAAAAAAGTGTTAAAGAGTTAACTAACAGTGGAGGTGCTCATAGAGGGTTCCATTCGATGCATATTCAAATACCAGCATCCTCGTAAACGGATCATTTTCCCTGCAATAGCCCAGCAGTTTTCCAGTGTTCTCGTGATTTAATCTAGCCAAATCTGCCACCTGGATCATGGAATAATATTATTTATTCATGAACATTTCTTCTTGCAATACAACATATGAAGCAAAAATGTATGTTTTAATGAAGGAAGGGAAAAAGGTACCTCTTTTTGGAAGTAAAGTTCTAGGTAACCAGTCCAATTCTCCTCCTTAATGCAAAGAGATATTACAGCAATTTCAGGCCCGCCTTTTATGTTGCCTTTGTACACCAAACTATCAGGAGAGGAACCAATGATGTTGCTGAAATCTTCACAAGCTACTTCAAGTTCTTGTCTGCTATATCTCATTACATCCTTAATTGCTTCAGATTCTGCACCAGCAGTTGCCAAAAAAAATTTAAACGGGTCAATTACACACACCTCGCCTGAAACTATGATAAATTACAGAAACCTCCCTTCTTGGACTCAAAATTATAACATTCTATTGGTCAAAATTCAATCAAAGCCGGAAAATTTTATTACATAATTCGGATAGCATCATGCATTTGATAATACTTTGAGAAATTCTAAAATCAATTTTACCAAGTTTGTGTGTAATTTGTAACTAGAGACAATATTTGTGTAACAGCATATAGTTAAAAGGGTTTAAAGAAGGATAATAAAGAGAGTAACCTATGTAAATGGTCATGTAATCCTTTGTACTGGAGGACTTCTTCCAAGGGATAATGATTGAAGGTTTGCTCTTCCATTTCTGAGCAACAGTAAAAAGAGCAACAAGAAACAGAAGACCTATCATGAGTCCTGTCACTATTTCAAGAACCAATAGCCATGCAGGTTTTCTCGAATCATGAGAATGATGTCTCTCTCCATCTCTCTTAGGCCTTTGCTTTGAGCTAGCCCCTGGATGGGTTTTAGGGGGAGGAGAAGCACCTGTTTATGAAGGATTTATCACTATAGCTCTATTACACAAAATTCAATAAAACTTAGCATGAATTCCCTAAAATCAACATTATGTACATGAGCAGGGCCGTTTACCGCATTGTGTAGAAGGACGCTGCTTAGGGTCTTTGGCTTGAAGGCAATTCCCCTGGAAACTTAATCTATATACAAAAAATAAAGAAAGAAATGAGAAATTACAGGAATAAAAAAATAATAACAAAGCAAGATACAAATAATAGACTAAAAGTACCTAGGTAGATATTCCAAGCATTTGGGTACAGTTCCAACCAGAAAATTGAATGATAAATCAAACACTTTCAATTGGGAGGATCCACAAAACCCCATAGGGCTGCCATTTGAAGCGTATCTAAGTAATTGTTTGAAAACAAGATTAAGAAACAAATAAGAATATAATAAAGGAAAGACGGACAAAAGATTAAGAACTTAGAAGGCCGAACTAATTGTGAGCCACAAATTTATTAAAGTACATTCCACTTACAATCCATGGGAGTTCGATAAAAACCCAGAGCTATTAGAAGCAGGGATAGCTCCTTCAAACTTGTTTCTATCGAGTCGGAGTTCCTCAAGGTATTTCAAATTACCAAGTTCATAAGGCACTTTTCCAGTCAACCCATTGGATTGAAGGTTTCTGTGGTAAAAGAACATTAAACAGGCGATCAAACTATGAAAAAAATAAGAATTTTTTTTTAAAAGAAATACAAAACAAAGAGTATTTAATGCATAAATCATATTTCCCACTAACATTTTCTGGATGATCGTCAAATTTCCAATCTCGGGTGGGATTGGTCCGGTTAGCTGATTCGACCCCAAATCCAATACTTTGAGGTTTTTCAACTTGCCAATTTCCTTAGGTATTGTACCAATCAACAGATTTCCATGCAAAATTCTGTTGCCAGAAGAAAACATGCTTACTAAGCATGATTACTACAACTCAATGATCAAAATATGGATAATAAACAAATCATGGAACCAAAGCTTACAATTCTTGCAGGGTTGAGAGCTGGTAAAACTCAGGTGCAATAAAGCCTCTTAATGACGACCCGGATATGTTACTGCAATTTGAGTTGAACCACAAATAGGAAGTCTAATTAGGCATTAACAGCATATCATATAACTTCCAAATTTCCCAGTAATGATATTTAAGAGGGAAAAATAATACAATGAACCCCAAAAATCTTACAGCTTTATGACATGATCTCCAGCAATAGAACAAGAAACGCCAAACCAGTAACAAGGATCTGAGTCCAGATGATTCCAATTTGACAAAACAAGTAATGGGTCCTCAATAATAGCCCTCTTGAACGAAGTTAAAGCTTCAACTGAGGAAATAAATAAAAATAAAAATGAGAGAAAACCCTTAATTCCTCTGTCAGAGAATGTTAATGCATAAATTCCCAAATAAAATTTATCCATAACAATATGTCTACATTTATTCGATACATATGCAGTATAAATGGCCAAAATCACAAGATCTTCACAAGATAAAGTTCCCTAAAAAATCACACATTATAATGAATCGATACACCAAAGTAAAGAATCAAGATCTGCGGAGTCAACTAAACTCAGCTGGTGTTTAAGAACTTGCCTTCATTTCTCGGAAATGCAGCGCAATCCGCAAGGAAGAGGCCTAAACTGAGTAAAAGAACTCGAAATGAAGCCAAAAATGTCATCTTTCTCCAAACCCAAACACCGAAAATCCCAACTCTAGAACTTCACGAATCCATCACCAAGAACAGTTCCAAAAAAACCCACAAACAAAACAAAAAAGCGAAATTGAAAAAAAGAAAGAGAGACTGAAGTATTTGGTTTATTATCAAGGAGGGAAGATAAGAAGCTGGCACAACTGTTAATTAACAAAGTATATAAAGAAATGTAGAACAAACCCCTAAGAGGAAACCTAGATTCTATCTTTTAATTTTCCACAAAGAATCGACTAAAGATATCAAAACGTAACAGCAAATCGTGGACCAAAATCACTAACAAACAATGAAAGCAAAACCCACTTGAAACTGAGAGTGTAAGTTTGAAAGCAACAAGCAAATTGGGGGAAGACTTGGATTCAAAGAGAGGCGTCGTTTGGTGTCAGAAACAGAGAGAGACAGGCTAGAGGAAGAAAGAAAGAAAGAAGACCCAGAAAATGCAGTGGACAGAGAGATTAAACGAAAGAAATCACATTAACTCTGTACAACAACAGGTGCAGTAAATGTCTGCGCTACAAGATAAAAAAGATTAAAGAAAAGGGAAAACACACACTGGAATGTTTTTGTGGATTTGTGTTCTTGAGACGATGAAAATGGCGGAGTTTGAATTAATTCTTTTTTATCTTTTCTGGGTGAAGTTGAAACAAACAGACAAACAGCGAAATGGCGTAGCGTAAACAGCTTCAGCTTTCCCTTAAGCTAATGATTGTTATTTGTGGCCATCGGTACGGGTAATTCTAACCCAAAAAATGATTCGACAAAATAATATATTTACGAGATAAGTGTTTTCGTATAAATTTTAAAAAGATCCATCGATCAATAAAGTAAAATTGTAATGCATTTGTCATCATCTTTGAATATTTTGAAAATTATAATTTTTATTGTAATAACTCGAATATTATCCCGAATCCAACTGATTTGATTTTGATATATTTTTTAGTTTGTAAATGATCCATTCTTTTATAAATTGAAAATATACCTGTATGAGCTCAATTTGGACGACACATATGTGTCAAAAATATTAATATACTTAAAATGACATAACCTAAACTTTGTGGTTCATATATTGTATCAAACATCTTATTCACAATTAATAGTTTGAATTTAGTTAGCTGAACACTAATGTAATGAATAAAATAATATTTAATACTTATCTTAATCGATGCTAAGTGCGGAAAATACAACTAATTAAATAATAATTGTAATATATTTGTTCATGTTATTTGTTAAATTTGAATTGAAGTTAATTTTCGATCAATATATATATATATATATATATATATATATATATATATTTATGTGATTGGTTAGACTTAAATTTTTTATTAATATAATCAATATAGGTTGGTCTAAGTGGTTAATTGTTCATTCTTCAAGGCAAGGTTTAGAGTTCGAATCTCATTTTGAAGTGTGTGAGTTTAAAAAATAAATAAAATCGACCAATATATTTGCTCATGTGATATTTTACATCCCAACTTGTATCTTTTTCTTTCCATGGCTGATTGCCCTATTCCCATTTATAAATATTTCTTCAATAAAAATAATGACTACATTTCAAAAATTATTTTGTGAAAAGATTAAAATAAACCTTTTCACTTCAACCCTTTTAAAAAAAGCATCAAATAATAAAATCTTTTGGGATTGAGTAAGTATATTATGGGAAATCTTTAGCAAAAATAAAAAATAAAATAATAATAATAATATTGACCAAAAAATATATATATAATAATAATAATAAGGGTTAATTACATAACCCCTTTTCTTTTGGTCTTAGGGCGGGTTGTCCTCAATCCTTTCATTTTAGGCAATTTGTCCCATAACCTTTTAAAATTATTGCACTTAACCCCTTTCCGGTGGAATCTTATGAAATATTTCGTTCATTTTTTATTTTATATATTTTTTTGTGATTTATAAGACTAAATTTGTACAAATCAACATCCAATTGAAAGTCTCAATACAAAGAACAAAACAATAATCTCAAAATCAAAATCTGAAAACCAACGAAAAAGGAATTATCGATCAAAGATGACGAACGGCCGACGGAACTCTGCATGCAAATTCTAACGATTCCGACGGCCAATAGAGTCGAATGGGATATGAATTTTGTTCTTCTTGGGAGAGGAACACGATGGTAGTGGTCTTGACTCTTGGATCGGCATGACAGAGAAGAAATCGACGGTCAAAGTTCAACTTGATCGAAATATTCATGGAATATTTCGCCGGAAACGTTGAAAAGGGATTAAATACAACAATTTTAAAAGATTAGAGGACAAATCGCCTAAAATGAAAGGATGGGGAGCAACCCGCCCTAAGACCCAAAGGAAGGGGAGTTTGTGTAATTAACCCTAAAAGCAAATTGAAAAAATAATTGAGTGTTTTAAAAAAATTAAAATTTTCTTTTACTAAACTTAAATAATAATTTCAAAAATAACCTAAAGCTAAAATCAAAAAGCTGTATTCATTCCGCGTTTTAGATTTAGCTTATTTTTGGTTAATTAAGATAAATAGAAATTGCTGAAAATAATTATTTTCATAATAAAATAATATACAAAATAAACATTTTAATTTTAATTTTTCTTTATCTATCTCTTTAACCCTAATTAATGATAGCATTAAATATCATCCTAATTATGGGGTGAATATCATGATATATAAAAATTATCAATTCATTCTTTCTTAATTTAAAGCTCATTAATTATGACCTTTATTTATATTGATAAAAATATTTATAATTTAAAACAGAAATTCATACATAGAAAGTATATTATAAATATTGTCAAAGATAATTATTTCCATAAGTTACTATTTGTTTTAAAATAAATAATATACAAAATAAAGATCAACCAATTACATTTTTTCTATTTAATTAAAAATCTCAAAAAACCCACAAAATTCCACATCATCAAAATACACAATAAAAAGTCAAACCTCATTTTCAAATATATAATAGTATAGATATATTATACTAAAAGAAAACTGTGAAATTCTAACGGGAATTTTCAATGGAAAATTAAAGTGTTCGTAGGAATTCCACCGTCCGAAAAAATATCAAGTATTTCACATTGAATACTCAAAGCTATAGAGTTCGATATATAATTTTTTGATAATTCTTCCCTCAACGATAAACTTTTGGGGTGAGTTAAGTCAAATATATTATTTATCAAACCGATGGCAATCTGACGGGAATGAATTTTTTTTTTAAAAACAATAATAAGCACTAAAATATTCCGACGGTTTATGGTATTTCATAATATGAAATTCAACTTTTATTATTTGATATTTTACAGGTTCCCTTCATATCAAATTTTATACATAGTTTATAAATTTTTGCCATTTCCAATATATATATTAAGCTCGATAAATATTTCAAACCTATAAGTTAAGTAGTTGAATGTAATTAAGATAAATTAATTAGCCCAAGCCCCTTACGAATTCTCTCTCTGAACAAGACAAAAGCTTCCCTCTCAACTTCGATCCGGCGGTGAAGAATACAGTTTCACCGTCGGATCGACCAAAATCTGTTCTTTACTCACAATTCTGTTTCGTCCGTCGGGATCCGCTTGTCACTCTCACGGATCTACGGTAAATTTCTGGCTTCCTTCCAGATCTGACGAATTCCTCTATTCACAGAGGATGTCTTTATCTGTTTTTTTTTGTTTTCTTTCGTTTCTTCCGTATGGAAGCTTTATTCTTTCCGTATGGAAGTTTTGTCCCTTCCGTTTGGAAGTTTAGCTTTATCTTTTCCTGTGTTTATCCGGGAGAGTTTTTGGCCGAGTTATCTGTTGTAGGCCCAGCTATTTGTGCTCAATTCGGAGAAAAAGCGACTGTGGAACTACAGCCGTATCAGAACGAGATCAACTTGAGAGGACTAATCTTCAAAGAGTCTTTTTCTTTTACTAAATGTGATGCTAATATAATAGCTCACAAATCTATTGGAATTGCGGTTTCGGTCTGCGTTAATTTTTCTGTTGTTGATTCGTGTATTCTTCTTATTGTTCCTTATGATTTGCTATAATATTCCCCTTTGAGGGATTTGGTTGTCAAAAAAAAAAAAAAGAAATTGTCTTTATGGATCAAATCATTACTGTGTAAAAAATTTCCTATCAATTTGAATAAGAAAATTATGGTTAAACTAATACAGTGCCAAATTCGTTAAATTATACCACTAGATAGTTATAAATCGTATTTTTAATTACCCTAATTTCTTGTTAATTTTGAAGAAATTATATAAAATAAGAAATAGATAATAATGATGAGAAGTTAAGAAATGCGCTAGTAATCATGTGCCTCATTCTGACCGCACCTTAGAAATTCAATAATTCGATTAAAGAAGGGCGTAGCCGTACAGTACATATACCAAAATTCCAAACAATTAATTCATCTCACCAAACTCTCGCCATATAATATAAGCCATATTTATTACCCCATATGTAATATTAGGTCACTTTTAAGTTTTAACACTTGAAAAACGTGGTTTAGTTAACTCAATCAAGTGGACATACCCAAATTAAAATGAAAGATTAATAAATCCTAAGTTTAATATTCAATTTTATTACAAGTATGATTAATGTAATATTTTTACCTTTTTCTTTGGCTCACCCTCAATTATTCTTGTTAATTTAATTAGTTAACTCAATTAAGTGGACATACCCAAATTAAAATGAAAGATTAATAAATCCTAAGTTTAATATTCAACGTTTTATTACAAGTATGATTAATGTAATATTTTTACCTTTTTCTTTGGCTCACCCTCAATTATTCTTATTAATTTAATTAATAAGAAATAGTCCCAATAAGTTGATATGTACAAATCATGCATACTTTTTAAGTGAACAAAAGGAAAAAAAAATCATGAATACTTTTTTTGCATGGGCCCGAAATAACTAAATTTGTTGAAATATAATAACCATATTATTAATAAAAATAGTTGGTTTATATATGAAAGGGATATTATAAATTGAACAAGGGTCCTGATCAGCAAGGGTCCTTCCAAGCAAGACATTTTATGATTTACATTTTTTTATAATTAATCTATAATGAGACAGATATAAAGATATATAATTTTACCACTTAAAATGTGTTTCATTTAATATTTAATTTAAATGCTTGATTTAATAAAATATAACAAAATGATAAATTTCAAGACATTTTACAGGCTACATCATAACAATTAACAATATTCTACCAATAAATAAATAAATAACAATTATCAATAAACAAATCAGGGCGTATATATTATGAGTGCCAATTGAGTCAATTAATTATTAGAGAAAATAATCTGGACCACTTTGCTCATTATCTCTCATAGAAAAAAATTGTGGTCTTGGCTATGCTAGCTTTGTGAGGCATTTAATATGTTACCCATAAATAATATATGTAAATTACGTATTTTAAATTATAATATTTGGATATGTACGCCAAAAAATTAGTGTTATCAATATTTAAAAAGCTTAATATACTATTACTTAATTAATTACAATAAGCTGAAAAGAATTGTCGTTAATTTAGTACAAGAAAGAAAAGGTATCATTATAATTATAAAATCAATTCAGTGGCATTAATGGTCTCTTAATTGTCATCATCTATAATGTATGGTAACTAAATGCAATCTATGTCACGGGTTTGCTTCGTTGACTGCAATCTTACATCTTAATTATACGTTTATTTTAAGCTAAAAGCCCAATGCAAATTCAAAAATTGCACACATTATTTTATATAAATAATAAAATAAAGGTGTGTGTTTTATGTGTGTGTCCACATCCTTTTGTTTTGTGTTGATTTTTTTAACAAATAAATTAAAATATTAATATTTAATTTAAAAGGTAAAGTGGTGGGTATGAACTATGATGTCTCAGTCATATAATTAATTAAAGTAAAATTGAAGAGGAAGAAATTAATTTACAAGTCTCCAAATTTAAAATTTTCCAAAGGGGATTCTTTCTTGGCCAGCAGATGACTCCATTATCATCACACTCATACAATATAATTCTTGCTGTTGCTGCTGACCAACAACAATTAATACTTAAATTAATAATTTATATATACATTCAATCTAAAGTAAAATATTTTAAAAATAATAATTTTATTATATGCTGACCAACAACAATTAGATATGCATAGCAAAAAAAATTATTTTTAAAGTTATTCATGCATTTCTTTTTAGATATATACAAATTCAGTATAATATATGTGTAAATATGATTTAAAAAAAAACAGTACATTATATAAGAGTTAAGTAAAAATATTTTCGATATTATATTTTATAAATGTCATATATGTACTCTTATTCATATATTAATTACGTGTATTGCTATGCATAACTTGGATCAATAAATAAAACATTTCATATAATATAAAAACATATTATTACTCAAAATTAAAAATTTCAATATATATTTTTATAGTTATAAAAATATTCCATTTCATGCACTCAACTAACTAGGACTATTTTTAATTTGCTATAATTGTATCTTTTTTTATTTATTTGTTGACAATATTAAAAAATTGAAATAAATTTAAACTAACAGCTTCAGGTGCCTTTGTTGCATTTGTCTCTTTATTTGACTGCATCAATAATCACTATAAAACTCCTATTAAAATTCCTGAATAGTACCATATTAACATTTCCCAAAAATAAAGTGTCACATTAATGTTGTCGTTGTATTAAATTATTAATGATTAATGCAATATCTACTGTCCACATGCTATTGCCAAAAAAAACGAATAACACCAATATATAATAAATAATAATAATAATAATTCGCGATGATTTTTTGGAAACATAATTTTCATAATTATGAATTATGAGTGGTACCATTATTGGTTCTTTCAACTTTCAAGTACCTCTTTCAGGTACACCAAGGACATGTTGGAGGTGATCTGTTCCTTTTGTGGATTTTCTTTCTAATTTCTATTGATTATTCTGAATTTGAATCGCGTCTAAAATACGAAACATTTGATTAAACTAACTAATACAGCGTTAAATTATAGAATAATAATGTGTGGTGGTTTTTCTTTTTAATTTTTTTTAACAGACATTGTATTTGGTTTAGGGGATAGCGGAAAAAAAAAAAAAAAGAACTAGACAGATCTAAATTCTAATCTTATTTGGTTAGTAGGGTAATTGGCCAGAAAAATGATTTTTCATGAGTTTTTTGTTTGATTTTTGTAGAGAAAAGAGAATTAAACGATGGGACGGGAGCAAACTTGAATAGATTTCTTTATAAGTGGAAGAAATGAGTAAACTTGAATTCTGACCAAAAAAAAAAAAGAAATGAGTAAACTTGAATAAATTTATGTAAAAACGTAAAAGCAAATATGAGAAGCGCTTCTGGGTTTTTTTTCTCTTTTCGTCACCAAATTGAAAGGGATTTTCTTTCGTTATATTTTTCTATATTTTCTCAATTAGTTTTCTTTTTTCTTTCTTGCTTTCTAACCAAACACTAAAAATTATTTTCCTTGTTATTTTCTTTTCTTTTCTCTTCCAATTTCCTTAAACCAAAAATTCTAATTTATATTGTACATTTTAAACCTTACACCCATCCAACTAATATTGGAAATTGTTAAAATGCCGGAAAAAGTACATTTTAATCAGGATAAACTTTTATATATATTTTTAATCAGGATAATACTTTCATATATATATATATATATATATAAGGTTAATTACATAAATCCCCGTCCTTTAGGTCTTAGGGCGGGTTGCCCCCTATCATTTCATTTTGGGCGATTTGCCACCTAACCTTTCAAAATTGTTGCACTTAATCCCTTTCTGGTGGAATCTCAGGGAATATTCCGTTCATTTTTCTTGTGTATAATTTATAAGGCTAAAATTGTACAAATTAAATTTTAAATGTGTTGATATTATACATCAAATCGAAGGTCTCGATGCAAAAAATAAAACGACGATTTCAAAATCAAAATCTGACAACCAACGAATAAGGAATCATCAGTCAAAAATGACGAATGAGCAACGAAACTTTGCATGTAAATTCCAACGTTTCCGACGGCCAATAGGGTTGAATGAGATATGGATTTTGTTCTTCTTGGGAGAGGAACACGATAGTAGTGGTCTTGAGTACTCTTGGGTCAGCGTGACGAAGGAGAAATCGACTATCAAAGTTGAACTTGACCATAATATTCTGCTGGAAACATTGAAAATGGGTTAAGTGTAACAATTTTGAAAAGTTAGGCGGCAAATTGCCCAAAATAAAAAGATGGAGGGACAACCCGCTCTAAAACCCAAAGGACGGGATTGTGTAATTAACCCATATATATATATATATATATATATATGCATCCGTATATCGTAACACAATGATTATATCACTATATTTAATTTATAATATATGAATTTTGTACAGGCATCAAGAATAGTTGCACATGCATGTTGTTCTTCGTATATTTATAATATATATTTAGCTGGAATAGGTCCGTTGCATTGCATGGCTCTGCTCTTTCCTAGAAATTGTTTCAACTCTATTTGAATTAATTCAAGAATTAATATGCTCATTTCCATTTACATTATTATACCTAACTATTTAATAAATTGGATTAAATAATATATTTTTTAGGACCAAATGATTAAAATTCAATCATATCTGCATTGAAATTTAAACTTATATTAAAATAGTTTAATTCTTATATTTTTCCAACTCAGGAACGGAGATAAGGAAGACATGCGGTGACCCCGAATCTACCTAAATTTTAAAAATGACTTATTTTTAATTTGTATATAAATTTTAAAATATTTATATTTTTGTCACTTTAATTATAAATTTCACTTCTCTTATTATTTTTATTTTAAATTTCGTCACTTGTATAAAATCCTGATTTCGTCTATATCCGACCAAAAGTGGTCCATTTATTTGGGTATTATTGCATGGGGTGGTAGGAGACGTGCATTAAAAGACAGGAGAGAAACATTTATTGGCCCTTCCCATCCTTGTTACGACTATCCAAGGCAGGCCTAATCATAGACTAGGACTTTTTTTATTTGTTTCTCAAAATAAATAAATAAAACTAGCAAAAGCTTGCATAATAAATAATTGCAACCCTACAAAATACTAAATGTTTCTGTTGGCTGCCGAATTTTTCAAAATAAACCATACATTATACATATCAAACACAAATAATTATGTACAGTGTAACAGTGGTCCCGTACAAATTGGATTGGTATGATGTCGAATGCTACAAAGATAAATGCTATACTATCGAATTGAAATAAATATCATTTTTCATGTACTATCATACAAATACGGTGTTACAAATTTATTCGTTTCAATTATTGATAATTGCTTGTTATTCCTTAGAATAAATTTGAGCGTCGAAAGGTCTTCGTTGGAATTCGTTCTATTAACGTGTTTTTTCGTAGTTCTTTCTTACATCCAGGTCGTAGGTGATGAAAGAGCTTAGTATTTATAGGTGTGAAGCTTGTTTACTGCGTGCAGTATCATTTTTAATTAAACTGGAATTTTATTGGGTTTGGAATGCCGATAATTTAATTTTTAATGGGCCAAGATCTTATAGAATCTTGGATCGGTTTATATAATTGGGTTTGATTCCAATTTCATATAACCCAACCCATTAATTACACTGGACTTTATGCAGTTGGATGGTCCAGACTCCACAAGTATTATTTAGATCAAGTTTGACTGAGATTATCCACACCTATGATGTACGAACAAAAACACAACGATGCGGACATGGCTGCGATACGAATATGGTGATAAAGATTGTTTTTAGAATTTTACACATAAAAAACATCGGATACGAATATGGTGTTAGACACACGACACGATAAAATGATAATTTAAAAGTGTTTTGATTATTTTGATTGCCATAAATTCAAAATATTCACTAGAAATTCTATCCGTCCAAACGTAATCATTTGTGTTGTACGAACATTAATGCAACAATACTAATTTCTTTTATAAATTTACCATGCGTTAAGTGGACTATAAAAAATATTTGTGCGTCAAATATAACCATCAACTTTGAATTTAAAAAGAAAAATCACATTGTCACACGATACAGTTATCAGTTAGGCTAATTATCCAAAATGATTAAAAATGAAGTCATGATCAGTACCTAATATTTGAGCTTAGTTTAGTATGATAAACCACATGCAAAGCGGTGAAATATCTTAATCGGGCTGTGGGATCACTATCAGCAAATCACTAATCCCATGCTAATATTGAACTAATTAAAGCACAAAACTTGAGATAAGAACTCAAATCCCAAAACTTAGTGCAATAACGAATAACTAATAAGACACGTCTTATAATGTCGTTACATGGCTAATTACTGAAAGATAATATTTATTATGTTTTACTTTCGTAATTATCATTAACATACATTAATTAACTATATATTCTTGAACCCGTGTCAATATCAACTTATCAATTACTCATAGTGCACGTCGCAATAGCTAAAGTCAAATACCACGGGTTTGGGGGGTGGTTAAAGAATAATTCACCAATTTCATCTCTGATCACGCCACATTGATTAAATATTAAATCATGTATTGCACAATAAATATTTAACAATTTTTACCTTGTTAACAAGTTTTTTATGTGAGTTATATCGTACACATAATTAAACTTTGTTTGAATTTCACGCTTGGATTCAAATTAATTCACACTCTGTGAATGAGATTTCATGCAAGGTTTCGAATTAATTCAGACTCTATGAATTTCATGTTTCATGAATTTTATGCTCAAGTTTGGAATTAATTCACACTCCGATGGATTCGATTGTGAATTTTACAATCCACCCGGCGATGTTCCAACAATTAATTCACGCTCAAGTTCCAGTTCTTCAGGAATTAATTTGGAACAATTCGATCTCAAACCCAACTAACTCGAATTACATTCAAAATCATTACGATTTCTCTCTTTTTTGCAGTGATTAAGTCCTGCACCACTAATTAATTTTAATTAATTAGTAACTATAACTCTTTAAGTCAATATTGGCTAGAAAATAAATAAATATAATTAGAATTAGGACAAAACCCTGATCATTAACAAATTAAACCACCAGGAGTTAATAATTAATTAAGAATGTTAGTAGGCATACAAGTTGCAGACGCAGCCACCGCAACCACTTTGGAATTAACAATAGATTCTTGTCCTCGTCATCATCACGAGTCCTATAAATTCTCGTGAACCATCGAATGAAATCAAGTGAAAATGGAGATCACCTTAAATTAATTGGATAATTAATATTCATGGTTTACGACCTTAACTTTTATGCCTTAACATGCTCGTCATGAATATATTCTAAAGGTGATGGTGACAAACTCATTTTCAATTAATCATCGTTCCCACTACTGAACGGATGAAGCTTAACGCTCTGTACTGGTTTATTAGCGATCTCGTATTTAAATTTTTAAATAATAAACTAAAGAGGAAATGGAGAGGGTAGTTTCACTCACTTTCACCCTAAACCCGATAGTTCGATACTATATTAGTTTAACTAGTATCCTTATATTTAAGTTTTTTTTGTTAGAGACAAACTTACGAGAGGGGTCATACTATACTAGTTTTGATTAGTGGTTTTGTATTCAAAGTTTTAGGTAGAGACGAAAATATAGGAGGGACTCGTAAAAACATCCTCCAATTCTTATTTCGATATCATATTAGCTTAACTTTCGAATATTTAGGTAGAACTATAAGAGGTGTTGATAAGGGCACCCCTTAAGAATTTTGAATTCTTGAAATATTGTAATTTTGTTTCTGAGCGAACAATTTTTGTTTTAATCCCTCCCACTCTTTTAAAATTATGAGTATGTTTTTATTATGATACACATATGGCAATACGAACACGGATACAGCGATACGGATTTTTTCTTGAATTTTTCACGTTAGGAGTGTCAGATACGGTGTCCGACACAAGTATCTGACACGATACGACATTGCAAGATGATATTTTTAGAAATGTCCGTGCATTATAGGTTCTTATACTTGCATATGCCAATAGGGAAGAAAACTTTATACCTTAACGGTCGGAGTCGCTCGAACTATAATAAATAGGATGTTCCAACAAAATTAATCGTCATTCCCGATAAGATCTAGCATTAATTAAGGAACTAATTACTCTAATTTAAGATTAAACTAAGGTCAATGCCTGCCACTTTCTCTAAAGTTAGTTTCTATTCCTTCTTCTTTCAACTTTGTGGATTGCTTACGCTACTCTTTTTAGGAATCTGAATTCTATATATAAGTGGCAGTACTTGGGCTTCGTAAGAGTTCATTATCATTTATCAATTACCATTCTTAAGTAATACGTGTTTTACAGGCTTGATAATCTTGATTAATGGCGAAAATACATCCTAATTTCCCATCAATTAGCACTAGTGGCAGCTGCAGTGGTTGTTCAGAAAGACCAGAAACGTTCACAATATGGATGAAATCTCTAGTCTTCCATGGAAAAGGTTGCACTGTGTTCAACTCGAGGGGCGACGTAGTTTTTCGTGTCGATAATTATCAGAAACGAAGCAGCAGCGAAGTCTTGCTCATGGATTCCACTGGCAAAGTCTTGTGCTCTATAAACAGAAAGGTATGCAGCTTATTTTGATTTACGTACACATTTTAATTAGGGATAATTATACCGACATGATCTTAAGTTTGGTAAATTACACAAACTTCCCTTAAAGTTTGAAAAATTACAAAAACATTACATCAGGATCAAAGAATTTTGATGGTTTCATCTACAACTTGTTACAAATACCTTATTCATTACTATAATAGCATGTTTTGAAGGCAAACCTTAGAGTAGAGTTTGTCGAGGGAAGTTTATGTAATTTCTCAAACTTTTTGGGGAAGTTTTTTGTAATTAAGTCAAACCTCAACGCATGCCATTAACTTAATTTGTTTCAATTTTTTTCAGAAACTGGGCATTTTTGGATGTTGGGAAGGCTTCAAATGGAGTGACAATTCAAGGGCATGGTTCCAAGTGAGAAGAAATCAAGCAATCTTGAGCAAAGACAAGTCATGTAGGGTTACTCTTAAACGCGCCGAAAACATGGGAATCTGCTACAATATCATAGGATTCGAAGGAAAATCTACTTTTAAAATTACAGATATTTCTGGGCACATTGTAGCTGAGGCCGTACAGAAGGAGTCGAGAGAAGGAGTTCGATTGGGAGATGATGTGCTGACATTAAAGGTGGAAGCCAATGTTGATCATGCACTGATTATGGCTCTTGTCACAGTCTATGGCTTGATTAACAAGAAGGTGTGAGGATCTGTGCGTATATGTGTATGTAAACATGGGATTAGTTTTTTCATTTTTGTATATATATAGAGGGACATAATTTGATTAATTTAGAGAGTTTTTTTTCTTTTTTGAATTGAATTGTTCATCATTTTTGTAACTTTGGTTAGTTTAATTTTGATACCTCATCTCTTATTGGGTGTTTTTGTTTAGAATGTGAATTGTGAAAAGATATATATTGGATTTTAACATGATCCTTTTGTATAAGACATTTTTCATATACATCGTCTCAATTGTAAATATTTTTGTAATGGTAAATCGCGTAAATTAACTGTTCAGGGATATATTTATTGGCTTCTTCAATTGTTTCGTGTTAGATTTTTTTGGGTATTTAACTCTCCTTTTTAAGGAGAATTTTGTACAACAGTAGTTCGACCTACCATAATATACGAAATAGTCGGCCACATTTCACTTAATTTTCGAAGAATTGAATAATAATGTAGTATTTTTATTTCCCATAAATACTAGGAAACTAGATTTGCCATATAGTGCGTGACAACTAATTTGGCTTATATTCCCATAATAACTTTAAAAGAATATGAAGTTATGGCCAAATAACCCATCAACAAACCCATTTTGTGGTGTGCGTATATATTCCGAAAAATTTTAAGTCAAATCCAACGTAATCGAATTTCAATTAATCATAAAATAAATATATTATATTTTCTAATTTATTAATCATCCTTTCTAATTTCTACCAATGATATGACCTCATCATATTAATTTAAACAAATTAAATTCGAGCTAAATTATTTATATTATCCTTATCACAGGACCAAAAAATTATCCAAGAATGAGTTTTACAGTAGCAATTTAGGGCGTTCATAATTACGATTTTGTTTGTTTATGCACTTCTTGATGGAAATTTCTTCCCTAAGACGGGTGTTCCCTACACCCGACTCTAACACCATGTAAAAAACAAAAAATTAAATTAAATTAATTTTTTTTTTAATTTTTACATGGTGTTAGTCTGTTAGAGCCGGGAACCCCTGGCTCAGGGAAGAATTTCCCCTTCTTGACAATGAATTTCTTTTAATTCAACCACTGTACGGGATTTAAAACTATAAAATGACCCATCATAATTTTTTTAAATTTAAAATGGGGCCAAAGTCGAATAATTATAAAGTATTAAAATAATAAGATACTTAAAAAACTATACATATATGGCCAAGAATGTCCTCGCCATCAATATTGACCATAGTTGTATAATCTCTCCAAATCTGTGGCTTAGAAAATTTTCAAATAAATAATATGGAAAATTCTAATTGAAATTCAGTTGGATTGAAATCAATAAACATAGTTTTTTATATCCACAAGGTTCGAACCCGAGACCTTGCTTAAGTGAACTCAAACTCTTATCCATTTGATCCAAACCCGTTAGTGATTGAACTCAATTAATAATAATGATAAATATATTATAGTTATTATTTAATTGGTCACTCTATTTAAATTTTTCATCAATTACACAATAAGTATAAAATTATGGCGTCAACAGGGGTTGGTCAAGTGGTTTGAGGGTTGATTCTCGAAGGCAATGACCCGGATTCGAATCCCTCTGGTCACTTGGGGTGTATGTGTTAATATATATATATATATATATATATATATATATATATATAATTATGGCTATCTTATTATACTTTTTTTATTTTATTTTTAAACACACACAAGCCTTCGAGACGACGAGGGCGTCATCGACTTAGGTGGGGGAGACTGTACCGGACCGACCGAATTCGCGGGACAATTGAGGTTATTTTGCACAATCGGACAGATTTGGAGGTTCGGACATGTCTAGATCATTCTAGACTTCAATTTTGCTAGAAAGACTTAGAATTCTCTAGAACACGCTAGAGAACTCTTGTACATTTTAGGAAACTCTCCATAACTATTAGAATACTCCAGAATTACTAGAATTGTATAGAATACTCTAGAGAGCAAATCTTAGCCGTTGGATCGAAACGATCCTAACCGTACATTTCTTTGGAGTAGGGATGCAAACGAGCCGAGCCTTGGCCTTTTTTCCCTGACTCGGGGCTCGGTCATGGCCATGTTCGCGAGCGGCTCAGCTCGGCTCGAGGCTCGCCCATGTTATTTTAATTTTGATAAAAAAAAAATAGTTTTTTTAATAATTTAATATATTTTTATATATAATAATATATATTAAATGAATATATATAATAAATATAGTACTTTTTTATTCATTTTGTATAAAAATTAATAAATATATATATAATATTATATATTAATAAAATATTTATATATATAGGCTCGCGAGCCCCGAACCAAGACTCAAAGGGCTTGAGTTCGGACTTGGCTCGAGCTTGCTCACCAGACTCGTGAGCCGGCTTGGCTCGTTTGCATCCCTACTTTAGAGAGTCCTATAAATACTAGGGCCTCGTTCATTTGCAAACCATCAAACAACTTGTAAGCATTCAAGCAGCTTGAGTGAATAAAGTTCTCTTCTCACACACTTTCTTTCCTTGCCTTGTTCTTTCATTCCTTCACACTTTCGTGTGGAAGTTAAAGGCGCTTAGCTAGCTTCGTGAGGGGCTAAGGCCACACGCGACCTTGTAAGGGACAAGTCCGTGACACGTGGTCCAGAGGGATTTGAACCCTTGTCATTGTCTTCGAGAAATAACCCTCGAACCACTTGGACCAACCGTGCTCTCTTATTATACTGATTTGACCGAACCAAATTCGAGTTAGAATTACCCAATATAATGTCGGTGACTTTCCACTAATTGTTCCAAGTATGCATGAAATTAATTTGGACGATTTCAAATGAATCCTTATAAAATTATATATATGGCTGAATAACCCCTCAAGAAATTCAATTTGCGATTTTGCCCCATCTGTAACAGAGTTTGAGCAATCTAGGCAGTGGAACTGAATATATTCAAGAACAACTTCACCAGTTTCTACATACGATCACAACTAAACCATATTACATAACAAATTAAGAAGAAAATAAAGGGAAAAAAAAATAAAAAAAATCTCATGACCCTTTTGGATTTCCTATCACGTTCAATGAAATGAAGGAACGAACGATATACTATGACAAAAGAACAACATAATAATGCACATTTACAAAAGAAAAAATATATATATTATTTCTGCAAAACCTATAGATTTGGAGTAACCAAAGTAGAGTGGTTAATTTACGTATATACGGAGTTGATCAAACCGAGCTCAGGGCGTTGTCATTGGCTGCTTTTTTCTTGGCATTCTTTAAGTTGCGTACTTTCATTACCAGTTGTTGTCGTTCGCCTTCCACCTCTGCAAACTTGAGGCTTATCTCTGAGTATCTCTCCTGCATCTCCTTCAGTTCTTCCTCCATCTCTTTGTTCCTCTCTTTCAGCAATGTCATTTCGTTTCTTGACTGAAAATCATGCCACAAAATAAACGATATTGAGCCTTACATCAGAATTTAGAGAAGGGTACATTTGTTGCTTTTCCTTTTTCAGATAATAATACTAAGGGCACAAAGGTCAATTTAGAGCTAAAATGGAACGAATCTCCGAAGGGGTTTGAACTCATATGGTAAGTTTCTAATTTATAGAGGTAGGTGTCTGTTATTTTTAAAACTAGAGGGGTAGGATGTAATCCAACCTTATTTTAAATGGTTGGAATAGATATACATATACTAACATACACGAGATTTGGCCTACTTACACAAATTTCTACTCTTAAGGTTTGAAAAATTACAAAAATTCCCTCTATCAAAAAATTTAACAGTTTACCTGGATTGATAAATATCGATGATATCATCTTTTAAGTTTTATGAATATCCTACTTCTGCTCCTGAAATTTACTTGGCAATATTTGAATTTAAATTGTTACTATAATAGCATGTGCTAGGCCAAAACTTTAGCTATATGATGGGAAGTTTTTGTAATTTCTCAAATCTTAAGGGAAGTTTCTGTAATAAGGCAAAACCCTCGGGGCATGCCAGTATAATTATCCCTAAATTATTTCTCAAAAACTTAGAAAATAGTTCTACAAGTTAGGAGGTATTGAAACCAATATGAAGCATGACCAATTTTCTAACAATCTCTAATAAAAGAAAAAGAATTGCAAATTTACCAACCTTTTCGGCTTCATTTTCACAATAGCGAATAGTGCTTTGGTTGAGTTCCTCTAATCTCCCTTCTAACTCTTTAATCTTGTCTTGAAGATCCTTCTCTTTCTCAAGAAAGCCATTAGTTGATGCTTCCAGTGCAGCTTCCTTTAACTTGATCTGACCCTGTTGTCATAAGAAAACAACTTAATAGTCATGTTCCACAATTCTTTATAATTTTTAAAAAATAAAACTTTACCTCAAGCAACCTAATTCTCTCCTTAAGATTCGCAACGTCTTTGGAGCCACGATGAATGGTGTTAGCTTTTAAAGTTGCTTTAATAGCATCTTCCTTCTTCTTCAGATCATCTTTCAATAATGCAACTTGTTTCTTTAATTTCTCCTTCTCCAACTCGAGCTCTGATTGGGAATTCTTTAACTCCGAATACTTTGACTGAAGAGAGTCTAGCTCCAACTGCAGATTCTCAGCTATCAATTCTTTTTCATCCAAAAGATGTGTGATTTTACCTAATTCCTTCTGTGTCCCATCAGCTTCACTTCTAACCAACACAATCCTTTTCTCAAGTTCGATTCTTTCAGCAGCAATGGATGTTCTTATTTCTTCCAACTCACGCATCAATGTCTCCTTACTCTCTCTCTCCTCTAACATAACTTTACTCTTAGCTACAATCTCATTTTTCAACTTTAAAATTTCATCTGAGAGAAGTTTCTCTGTTTCTTCAGCATGTTCTCTCTCATTTTCTAGCTGCATGGATTTCTCATTAATTTCCAACTGCATTTGTTCCAAACGAGCCTCAACAGATTTAGATTCTTCAGAAGTTCTTTTTACCGTTTCTTCCAAACGGGTTTTCTGTAAACGCAGCTCATTAGCTTCTGCTAGTGCTTTTGTGGCCAATTTCTCGTTGGCTTCAAAAGTAGAAGCCATCTGCCCAGAGAGCTTTCTAAATTCGTCCTGAAGCTTTTCTGCAGTCTTAGCATTTTGCAACCGAGTCTTTCTCAACATTTCCTCAGCTTTTATGGCTCTCTTCTCCTGCTCGACTTTTGACTTCATAATCTCTTCCAAATCAGATTCAAATGCTTGTGACTGCTTTTCCAATTCTTCCTCCAATTCACTTATTCTCAAGAATGCATCCTCAGATTCCTTGGATTGTCTCTTGATTTCATTTTCGAGTTTCTCTATCTGGGATTCGAGCTCATGGGCAGATGCATACGTCGATGAACACTCATACTGCATTTTAAGCTGTTCTTGGATCTGGCTTTGTTCCAGCTTATAAGCCATTTCGTGATTTTCTTGCTTCATTATTTCATAATCAAGCGCGAGTTGCTCCATCTGCATTTCCAAGTCATCTCTATCACGTTTGTAGATCTCTATTTCTCCCCTCATGTCAATAATCTGTTGCTCTAGAAGATAAGCTTCCTTTGCATCTCCATGCTCCTTCACAATCTCCTCTAGAGCTTTCTGCTCTTCGTCATCATCGTTGCTATCATAAGTCGGATCGGCTTCTTTTTCCACCTTCTCACTAGCAATGTTCGACATTTCCCTATTTTTCTGTTCCAACATCTCATCAAGATCCCTAACAGCAAGAATCAGCTCGTTGTTCGATTCTTGAGTCTTTCGAAGCTGAATTTCAAGATTCGCATTAATTTCCTTCGCGTGATTCAGTTCCTGTCTAAGTTCTTCAATAATAGCCTTGGAATCTCCTGCCTCATAGTGGAAGCTGTTTTTACTTTTCGCTTTCAGCTTTTCACATTCACCCTTCAGAGAATCCCGTTCCTCTTTCAAGCAAATGACTTCTTTAAACAGATCCTGTCCCCTTTTGCTCTCCTTCACAATCTGCTTGCGAAGAGTCTGGAGTTCTAATTCAGACATCTCTGCTTGCCTCGACAAAGCAGCAACCTCAGATTTCAGCTTCTCAATGGCATCATCCTCTTCCAAACACGGCCTTAAAAAGTTTTCTCTTGGAGTGCTGGAAGACTCATCTGTAGTAGCTTCACGGCCGGAGTTTCCAAGTGGCTGCCATGGAATTTCAACTCCCGAGCCACTGTCAGAGCTTGACATGGTCACATCAGATTCACTACATGCTCGGCGAATCCCGTTCAATTCAGTAATGTGTGACACCATCTTTGTAAATGGCACATCCTATTAGAAAAAAGGAAAAAGCATTTTAGCATGAAAGCGAAAGAACGAGAGAGACATAATAGAGAAGCTGTTTCTTACATCAGAAGTGGTTTTGATCGTTACATCCACATCACTGTTCTCCAACTGTGCTTTCAAGCTGTGATCTTTATAATTTGATTTCGCATTTTGACTTTCTTCAATATATCTGTAAAAGCAAGTAAACATGAACATTCTTGATCCAATACATGCATGTAAAATGTGAAATGAAGGGGCGAAGAAAACAAAATCACAATATTCATCAGCACCTCTGCTCATTGGACTCCTGCATCCTCTGAATCGACACCTTCAGAAAACAAAATGACAAAAAGATAAGGATCGACGAGGCCCACCAATTCAAGGACATAAAACCAGAAAAACAAAAAAGAAAACCCGAGAATCCCATCAATGTACTTACATGCAATACAGCTTGTGTTTTTGAATTCTTGAGGGGAAGAGACACCAACGTGATCTTAGTTGTCTCGGCATAATTTGAAAAATCAATGGAAGCTTCACCAATTATTCCAGTTTTAGATGAGCCCTGAAATGCATCATAAAAGGACCTTTTATGTAGGCTTTAGATGATAACTTGGCACCAAAGCAAAGCATAAATTTTCATATATAACTACGACATTTTCGTAACCATACCGTCCCTATGACAAAGTAGTATATCCTTTCTTGAATCTTCCCAGATTTAGGCTCTTGATTGAACTTCACGGTTTCATAAACTGGATTCTCCCAGAAACAACTCCCCTCTCGAACCGAAGCCTTGTCCGATTTTACTGTGGGCTTTCCAACATCAGCAGGAACAACAGATATCATCAATGCTTCATCTCCAATTTGTGGGACCTGAATTTTTGGAAAGGTTGATTCAATCAGTTTCAATCTTATCAAAATAAGGTTGAGAAAATTAGAAATCAGTCTTTAACCCATGATAAGAGAAAACTGTAAAGAAATGGAAAAACTGCAATGTTATCATCTCTGTTTCTAGTCTTCACTATTTCTTTGTTTTGTGGCAGAAATCAAAAACAAAAAAGTTAACAATCTGAACATCTGAAATCCTGAAGTCCCAAGCAAGAAAAACAATCCTAAAAGTGTTTCAAAGGCCAATAAACTCCATATTTGTGCAGAAATTCAATCTTTAAACGGAATCCCACATCAAATCAATCAAGAAAAGCAAAATACACACACAAATACGCCCGAAACACACAGTAAAGGTGTATTCATATCTGATAAAGAGTGTTACCTTAGCGGCATGAAACTGCAACTTGAACACAACTTTGACCTTGTTCTTCTCGCTCCTCCACCGCGCCGACTTGAACATTTTTACTGTTTTACCCTCAAATCCACATTACCTCCTGATTCCAAATTTCACGAAACTCGCCGGAGCTCTGCCCGCAAGCTCACCGGAGCTCCGGCGACCACCGCCGGCACACCACCATCCAGCAAAGCAGCACAAATGCAAGCAAAATTCCAAGTTCCCACTTCGGATTTCGAGCTAAAAATGGCTGAAACAGCGAGAAAAACTGAGATAGTAAGGAAAATTCAAGTGGGCAAGTAGTTGATTCAGTGCATCAATGCCGAGTCAAACTCAATAAATATCAGGCTCGTTGATCTAGATACTGAAAACCCAGCAATTCAAACGAGAGTTAACAGCAACGCAGATCTAAAGAACGAATTTTCTCTCTCGCTCTTCTGTAACGCCATTTCTCTCTCTCTCTCGAGCTTGTGTATGCTGATTGTGCTCTGTTCCTTTCTCTCTCTAGTTCTTGTGTACGTAACAGTATCGCCTTTGAAAGAGAACTGTGAGGAAGAGCCACATTATTATAATGTTTTATATTCAAAAAATAAAATAATAATATTATTATTATTGATATTTTTTGGGCATTATAATTTTTATGAAATCGAGAAATGTGAAATAAAATAATTTGAGTGAGAACCTTCTGTGGGATTAATTAAGATGCCTGGATCAGTATTAGGTGATAATCTTTACGTTAATTATATTGTATTTTAATTAGTTGTCTAAGTTTAGGTGGTAAATCAAAACGGTTAGCGGAAAAGGACGAAATTACCCCTTGAAAAAGTTGGTATAATTTTGTCAAAGCTAATTGGGAAAAAATTGTTTTAAGTAGCAAGTTTTGTAACGTTAGCATTGGATGCCATTGCCATATATAATTTTTGCTTTTTGGGGTTCATGATTATTGGTCTTAAATTTAAAAATATTATGTAATATATTATGCGTATAAAAGATATTATTAAATATTTAGTGTTGATTAATGGTTCAATATTATACTAAGTTAATCAGAAGTTTTGAATTCAAAATTTTAAATACACAACTATTATTAATAAGAAGAGTTTTATACCTTATTAATTCAATTTTCGAACCCGATAACAAAATTTAGAATTATATATATACATATATATATAACTTAAAAGGAAATAATATTATTACATATATAATCACATATATATATTAATATTTACCCCTCTTGATTATTGTTTTTTCTTTTTCTTTTTCTTTTTTAAATCCAATAAGCCTCACATTTGTCAATAAGACAAAGCTTTTCAATTAATAAATAGGGATAATTACATCCAACTGCCTTCAGGTTTGGCCTAATTACAAGTTGGTTCCTATTCTTTTAAATATTTCATTATAGTCTCTATATTTCTTGTTTTGTGTGAGGTCCATTAACGAGAAGGTTTTGTGAGTATTACATATAGTGTATGACCAAAAATGCAAAATCGTCCCTAAAAGTATACAAAAATTAATAAATTAATAAGGTTTAAGAACTATAACGTGATATTTAAAAAAATAGGGATCGACTTATAATTAGGTTAAACCTGAGGGTTGTTGAATATAATTATCCCCAATAAATAATGCTTGTATACATTAGATGTGAAAAAAAGACAAGAAAAAAAGTCAATTTTGCCACAAATGGGATTGTGTGATAGATATGAAGTGGTGGGGACATCTTAAAAGGCTATATTATATTTATATATCAATATCATTCACACATATAAATAAGTCGCAGAACAAATATTTTTACTTGATATCTGTCGATCAATTATAAATCATAAGTGTATACATATTCAGCATTTGTGATGAAATTCCCATAAAATTAAATATAATAAATTTCAAATGTATATAGGATTATTTTTGGTATCGTGTTACTTGTTGTCGCATTAATTACATAGACATATGGTTGTAATATTTTGCCCTACAATCTACATGTATTGGCTACGTTAAGTTAAGTCTGTTCCCTATGCTATACATTAATTTGAATTGTAGTTATGTTTCATTAATTAATAGTTCATTATAATTCAAAGACCCCTCAACTCCCTTTGAAAATTGAAATAACATGGCGTCCAACACTCTTCTTATATGGAAATGTAAAAGTAAAATTATAACACAGCAGAAAGAAATAGAGAAAGCCTGCTGGCCCAAGATCGAACAACCAAAGGGTGGATGAAAACAACCAAAGAAGAATAACCTCAAAAATAAAAGGGAATGATTCAAGAGAAAATATGTAGAAAAGAAGGCTTTTATTAGAGGACTTTAACTTACAACTTGGCTGGTTTACAAATGGCAAATACTCACCCCTATTTATACTACTCAAAGGAGAATTCTAGTTATTAGATATTTTGATACATAATTCTAGATTTCCTAATAAACAATTATAGATGCTAAGATATTTCTAGATTTCCTAATAAATAATTGCTAAGATAATTCTAGATCCCTAATAATGGATAGAGATAATATGGTGGAATCATCTAGAGAGATATTTTGGTAGAAATATCTAGACTACCAAAATATCTAGGCTTGGATTATTCTAGAGTTATAATCCAAAAAATCATCTTTAATTTTAACACTCCCCCTTAAAGTGATTTTTTGGATATTAACCCGAGCTTCTCACGAAGGAATTCAAAGGAGGCCTTGGAAAGCGACTTAGTGAAAATGTCGGCGACGTTATCCTTACTTCGCACTTCCAGAGCGTCGATGGTGTCATCAAGAACCTTTTCTCTAACAAAGTGATGCTCGATCTCAATATGTTTGGTTCTTGCATGAAATACTGGATTATTTGTGAGCTTGATAGCACTCTGATTATCTCCAAAAAGTGCAGTTGGCTTAGTTATAGGATAATGTAGATCGTCCGCAAGTCTTTGAAGCCAAATGCATTCTTGAGCAGCAAGAGCAGCCGCTTTGTACTCCGCCTCTGTCGTTGATAAGGAAACTGAATTTTGTTTCTTGCTACACCAAGAAATACCTGTACCACCACTGAGAAAAACATATCCTGAAGTGGACCTTCGATCATCCAAGTCTCCGCCAAAATCCGTATCCGTGAAACCAACTAGAGAGGCGGTAGCTTTCTTCTTGTAAAGTAGGCCCATATCCAGAGTTGAGTTGACATATTTCAAAATCCTTTTTGCAGCTTCTAAGTGAGGCTTTCTTGGTGTCTGCATAAACCTGCTAACCAAACCAACTGCAAAAGCAATATCGGGTCTTGTGATAGTTAAATATAAAAGACTACCGACAAGAGCACGATAAGGCTGCGGATTGGCCAGAAGTGATCCTTCTTCACGCCTTAGCTTTATGTTGGCCTCTAGTGGAGTTGAACACCTTTTGCTTTGATTTACTCCAAACCGTTCAACTAACTTCTTGGCATAACTTTCTTGAGAAAGAAAGATACCACTTGCCAAGTTCGTCACCTCTAAGCCAAGAAAGTGATGCAGCTCCCCCAACTTCTTAATATCAAATCTGATAGCAAGCTCATCTTGAAGTTTTTCAACTTCAGTTGCATCGTTGCCTGTGATTATCATATCATCCACATACAACAACACTACAAGATGCAAGCTTCCTTGTTTTTTAACAAACAAGCTAGAGTCTGAATCCGAAGCATGATAGCCACAAAATTGTAAATATTGAGAGATTTTACCATACCATGCTCGTGGAGCTTGTTTGAGTCCGTAGAGAGCCTTTTTAAGCTTGCACACATAATTAGGATGAGAGTTAGAAACATAACCTGGAGGTTGCTCCATGTAGATGTCTTTGTCCAGCTCCCCGTATAAGAACGCATTCTTCACATCAAGCTGCCATAATTTCCAATTATGGAATGCTGCCAGAGCTAATACCATGCGTACTGAAATCATCTTGGCCACGGGGCTGAAAGTTTCTTCATAATCTTCTCCATATTTTTGAGAGAAACCTCGAGCCACCAACCGTGCTCTATATCTTTCGACACTCCCATCCGTTTTCCTTTTGATTTTGTATACCCATTTACAAGAAACGGGTTGCACATCTTTTGGCTTCGGAACAAGACTCCAAGTTTGATTTTTCTCGAGTGCCTCCATTTCAGCATCCATTGCAAGCTCCCATTCTTTGTTTCCTTTTGCTTCATCAAAGGAACGAGGTTCCTCATCATCAATGGGACCTGCAAAGAAGCAAGAATATGTGCTTATAAAATTTTCATCTCTGTACCGGGCAGGTTTGACAACATTTCTTCGAGGCCTCTCGGATCTAGTTGCATCGGTGGATTCTCCTGGATGTTGCCCTTCAGATTGTTGAGTGTTTGAACTCCCCCTTTCACTGTGGTTCTCAGAAGGATTTTCTGTTACGGATAATTCTATGATTTCTGGGCTTGAGGTTTTAGCCCCACTTTGGTTAGTCACCTTCCCTTCGTAATACAGTGAAATTTCATCAAAGATAACATCTCTGGAGACAACAAAAAGATGAGTTTTTGGGTCCATACATTTCCAACCTTTCTTCCTTTCATCATACCCGACAAAAATGCATTTTCTCACCTTTGCATCAAGTTTAGTTCTTCGAGAATCGGGTACATGGACATAGCAAACTGACCCAAAAACTTTAAGATGTTTAACATTAGGTTTTTCTCCAAAGATAAGTTCGTATGGTGACTTCATATTAATTGGAGAAAGAGGCATTCTATTAATCACGTAAGCTGCACATTTCATACCTTCCGCCCATAGTGCTCTGGGCAAATTCTTCGCATGCAACCAACTTTTACAAGTTTCCGTCAAATGCCTAATCTTTCTCTCTGCAACTCCATTTTGTTGCGGCGTCTCGGCACAAGTGAGCTCTCTCTTGATGCCATGTTTTCTGCAAAAAGTTAGGAATTCTTCAGAAGTAAACTCACCTCCGTTATCTGTCCGCAACCGCTTGATTTTGGAACCAAGCACTCCTTCAACCAGCTCCTTAAACTCCAAAAATTTGTTAAACACTTCTGATTTGTGCTTAACAAAGTACACCCATGTGAATCGGCTATAATCATCAATAAAAATCAACATATAAGAGTATCCAGAAAATGAGGGAGTTCTTGTTGGGCCCATCAAATCGCTATGAATAAGCTCTAATGGGGCCTTACTTCGAGAAGTGGATTTGTCAAAAGGAAGCCGATGTGCTTTTCCAAATTGACAACCTTCACACACTTCTCCTCCACCAAAACTTGATAAATTAGGCAGGCCATTTACCAATTTTAATTTTACCATAGCCTTTAATTTATCCATGCTAAGATGCCCGAGTCTAGCATGCCATAAGTATGCATTTTCATTGTTACTCATTTTCTCAATATATGAACCGGAAGCCGACAAAACAAATAAGTCATTTACTCTCTTACCGGTGTGGATGACATCCGCCTTGAGCTCCTTAATGTTCCGTAAAAACTTCACATCACGTGGACCAAATAGCACAAAATTTCCAGCATCAACAGCATTTGCAACTGAGAAAAGATTTTTCTTCATACCTGGAACGTGGAAGACACTCTTAAGTGTAATGGAATCTTCTTGCTTTCCATTTATAACAACAGTGTCTTCATTCTCCACGCGATGGACTGTGTTGTCGGCCGTCACAATTGCATCATTTCCACTATACTCTTGGAGATTGGAAAACTTGGATTGATCTCCAGTCAGATGATGGCCGCAACCAGAATCCACGATCCAGTCATTTTCAAAGTTGATGGATGCCAAGGCATCTACGGCTTTTGTCTCTGCCACGAAGCATTTTCCCCAGTCTTCTTCCTCCACAACCTTGTCGGCCACGTTACTCTCTTGTAATTTAGCTCGGCAAAATCTTTTGATATGCCCAGTTCTGCCACACCGATAGCATTTGAAAGTTTTCTTATTAGAGTTACTATTAGAAGACTCACCACTAACTCCATATGAGCTCGAGCTGTTTTGCCCTTGTTGACGCAGGGTCGGGCTATTTTGATTTCCTTTGCTCTTAAAGAATTTCCTTCTAGCCATAAGAGCACTCCCTTCTTCCTCCTTAATAGAGACACTGGCCATTTGTTTTGCTAGTGACTCTTGTGAAGATAGTAAATTCTCGAACTCCTCCAAAGATGGTTGTTGAACCCATCCTTGTATCGACGTAACATAGGGAATGTACTCGGGCTTCAATCCTCGAATAATAGTTCTTCTTATTCGAGCTTCGAAAATTGCTTCTTCTGGATTTAACAAGGAAATTTCCGAACAAAGATTTTTAATTTTAAGGAAATACTCAGAAATGGAAAGATTACCCTGCGTGGTGTTGGCGAGCTCATTCTCCAAAATTTGAAGTCGTGCTTCATCCTTTTTGTTGAAGAGTCTGTCAAGAGTCCGCCAAATCTCGTGGGCTGAGTTACACCTCATGATGTGATCGAATAGGCCTTGAGAAATTGACCGCTTCAAAACGAACTCCGCCTTTGCATTCAATTGCTTCCATTTCTTGAGTGCATCGGCATTTTCTGGCTTATCCGTGGGAGATGTTGTATTATTGCCATTAACAACATCCCATAAATCTTCACCAACGAGATAAGACTCCATACAAGTCCTCCACACCCTGTAGTTGGATTGGTTTAACAATTCGATACCAAGTCCACTACGACCACTTGAATCCATTTTTGAGGCACCGGTTGATTTTTCCACCAAGGGATCTTGACACACGATACTAGAGCCCTATGACTCTGATACCATGTAAAAGTAAAATTATAACACAGCAGAAAGAAATAGAGAAAGCCTGCTGGCCCAAGATCGAACAACCAAAGGGTGGATGAAAACAACCAAAGAAGAATAACCTCAAAAATAAAAGGGAATGATTCAAGAGAAAATATGTAGAAAAGAAGGCTTTTATTAGAGGACTTTAACTTACAACTTGGCTGGTTTACAAATGGCAAATACTCACCCCTATTTATACTACTCAAAGGAGAATTCTAGTTATTAGATATTTTGATACATAATTCTAGATTTCCTAATAAACAATTATAGATGCTAAGATATTTCTAGATTTCCTAATAAATAATTGCTAAGATAATTCTAGATCCCTAATAATGGATAGAGATAATATGGTGGAATCATCTAGAGAGATATTTTGGTAGAAATATCTAGACTACCAAAATATCTAGGCTTGGATTATTCTAGAGTTATAATCCAAAAAATCATCTTTAATTTTAACAGGAAACTCGTCCATATTGTATTTCACTATTTGTATTCCTTTATTTATATTCGTATTTAGGCATGAGGCACATGGGGATAGGAGTAACTCCCGTTCCTCTAAATTTTTTTAAAAAAAATTATTACTATATACATATTTTTTAAAAAAGTTATTTTTGAGATTTTCGATTACTCTAATTAGAAATTTTATTTCATTAATTTAAAAATATTATATTTTTAATATTTTTAAAAACAATATTTTTTATTTTATAAATTTTTGTCTCCTCATCGTAAATTCTAATTCTATCATTATTCATATTTATAGAATATTACACCTTGGTTAATAAATGACAAATCCAAATATTATATTAGTGTATATTTATAAAATTTAACCAAGTGGGGTAGTGATGGCATAAGCCCCTTTTACACCAATATCCCAAACACGAAACAAATAAATTAACAAGAAAAAAGTTTCATAAAAAATAATCGAAGCATTTTGTATTAAGAAAAGTACCTAATAAATAAATCCATAAAAATTGACAAACAAGTTAGGGCCCATAAATTCCAATTAATAATTATATACAAATTACAAACTAAAAGTCCCAATCGAAGAGGTCAAATCGAAAAATTTTGAGTGGATATGGTGAGCACTTCTTCGGCAAAAGCTAATTTGTAATTGACTAATTGTACCCCTTTTAATAAAAGAAACTCCTTCCAAAATCATTTTCGAAAGTTTCACCCCGTATACGGCGTATAATAATTATTAATATATTTATGGAGATTATTATTATTATGTCCTAGACATTCATTATAATTATTCTCAACCCATACTAATTATTATTTTCAATTTTCTTTTGAAGTTTTTAAAGTGTCTAATAAGAGTGTTCAATATGACATGATACGATAAAAATATTTTTTAGAGATGTCCATGAGCTTATAATGAAATTTAATAAATCTAAGTTCAATATGAGTTTTTTTCTAATTTTTAATTAATAATTCCAATTCAATTAATCAGTGTAACGAAGCATTACTTTGATTTATACTTATATAGCTGGGGATTGTAAAATAAATAATTAATTATATAACAAATTTAATATATTGATCGTGTAATTAGTTGGGTCTAATAGTCACATATATACAAAAATTCTCCCTTTAAAAAAACACCAGCGTCGTCTTTAATTATTTTTTCCTAATTTCCGAATATTTGTTTAATTTTGTGTATGTAATGCCATTATTCTTAGAATTATCATGAAACTATTCATAATAATTGTTTTGTGACCAGGGCTACAAACGTCATTTGAGGACCAAAAGTTTCTTTGTACCGACGGAAGGCCTTTAATTAGCCACGTGGAAATTGGTCTCTGACTCTGACTACGGCAGGCAGGCACCAGGTTACCTACTAATTAATTAATGAAATCATATATAATCGGTGATTAATTTATGTTAAGAAAACTAATGACTATTTTTTAACCACAAAAAAATGTCCTTTTGGCCAATAATTCCGAGTCAATTATTGTGCATAGTTAGGTCCAAATTACAGTTTTAAGTATCACTTTTTCTATAAATAGGGTCCCTCTTATTGCTGAAGAAGAGAGGGTTCTATTCTACTTCTAATAATGCAATTACTTTATTTGATTACCTAATTTGTTACAAAACTATGGCCTCCGCAGTAAGAAAACCATTTCTAGGTCAAACCGGAAATTTAAGAAACTCTACCGTTTTTTTTTTTGTTTTGTTTTTAATGGCTTTTTGTGGTAATTTATGGGGATTTTTTTTTTTAATATATGATGTATGTGTGAATGTGATCAAATTCTATTCTTTTTAATCGGGAATTAGTGTGATTGGGTAGAAGACATTCGATCTATTCTTTGTTAAAGGTCAGAAATATTAACTAAGGGATACGGTTGAGTTGAAATAACTCATTAATTCTTAATTAATTAAATGACAAAATTTTTAATCGGAGGTATAATTAAGTTGAAAGAACTCGTTAATCCTTCACTAAATTTTTGGTTGGTCTGGGGAGGGGTAGGGGCTCAAGGTTTTTTTTTTTTTTTAAATTATATTTCATTATGAGATTCGAGTCGAATCAGATCATGAAGTTATAAAATTATCTTTACTAATAATAATTGTATATATCGAAACTTGGATATTAGATATTTAAATAAGCTAGCCTAGTTTCAAACAACTAAACTAACATCATTTCTTGATTCTCAGGTGGTTCGTTATTTCACCATTTAAGATATCTACAATTCAAAGATAGAACTAGTTACTATAATCGGTTGTGAATACACTGCTCTAAACAAGAGTATATATATATATTCTCTTTATTATAGAATTACACCGGCTAATGTGCTGTTTTAATTTAATTATTTAATTAAAAGAAGATGGCCATATTGGTTGTTCTTGTAACATAGATCAAACATTAATTATATATATATGTATTAGTAACAATATTTAATTTAGAATGGCAAATAGAATGAAAAGAAATTGTAAAATGCTAGTTTTGGGGATTTCTTTGTACTTCTCAATGGATTTGCTTTAATGTTTTTTCTTTAAAGCTACTCTCTGTTTGGCATATGTGCATTAAAAGAAGAAAAATAATTTAATTTTCAACCTCCAACAATTTTCCTCTCTACTCTCACTTAATTAACTTAACTTTTCTTAAAAGCATAAATTAATTAAAGTTATAAAAACTAAAGTATTTTTGGGAAAAAAAGACAGAATATAGATTTGGTGAATATCAATTTGGCGATGTTTTTCTTTTCTTGAAGCAAAATATTTGCATGTATAACAGAATTGTGCATAGCCAAGTAGGATGGCACCTAACGTTTGGTATTTAATATTTGTAGTTAGTTAGTCATGGCATTATCATACACGTATTTTTCTGCAAAAGTACTAAAAATTGACAAAAAATTAAAAAACATGTCAAATTTCTGGATCACTTATTTTGTTGTGTCATGTTATGTCGTGTCGAATACTCATATCGAATATTGTGCTCGATACTTTTACATGAAAAATTTAAGAAAAAATTTGTATCGTCATATTCATATCATGTCGTCGTACATCATAGGAGAATGGGAATTCTTCTTCCTTATTATTATTATTATCTTTTATTTCTTACCCAACCTAGGTAAGCGATTCCCTTAATCTAGTCGTTTCATTCAAAAAGTTGTTTAAACCCTTAATTTTACCAATGTAATTTTATGTTTTATGTCACTATGACATCACTATGTTATCTATACTATTATATATTTGAAAATCATATTTAACTATTTGACTTTTTGTGCATTTTGATGATGTAGAATTTTGTGGAATTTTAATTAAATAAAAAAAATATGATTGGTTGATTTTTATTTTATATATTATTCTATTGTGAAAATAAGTAATAACTAAGGAAAATAATTATCTTTGGCAAGTTTAACCGAATGATATTTTTTCTTTTTTCTTTTTTAGATTTTCAATTAAATAGAAAATTATAATTGACTTATTTTTATTTTGTATATTATTTTATTATGAAAAGAAATAGTAATTAAGAAAAATAATTATCTTTGACAAAATTCATAATATAGTTTTTTACGTGTACTTTTTTTTTTCCTAATGTGTAATTCTTAGAATTTTAAATTATTTTTAATACTTAAAAAGATTATTATTGGTAGTTCCAAAATAAATCTTTTCTTATTTGATATAATTTCATTATTAATTCTTTTATGAGATATAAATTAATTTTTATTTGTTCAAATCATCAATTACAAAATAAATTCAAGAGTTTTAATTGAGTGTCAATATAATTAATCTCTTAAAAGTGAATTAATTAATTAATTGCTTAAATTACTCTACCCAATTAATTAATTTTTTAAAATTAAAAATTAATACTTAATAAATTTATATCTATATCTATATATATCTCTTATAAATATATATGACCGATTGATAATTAACCATACAATCATTAACATTTTTAAAACTTGTAATTAATAATATAATATTTATATAAAGTAATTAATTAATTCTACGTAATTAAGGGAACAGTGAAATATAAGTATCTCAATTTATTAATTGGTGTCAATTAGTTGGATAAACTTAACTATTTTGGTATAAATTAGGGGAATTAACTTTTTTTTTAACACTTCTTTTTAGTAAATAACGATGATTTTTTTGAATTGTTTTTCAGTCGTGAAAATTATTTAATGGTGAGTTATTTTTACATTAAATGCAATTTTAATATAATTTCAATTTCTTTTTAATCAAGTCCACAATTTATGAAATCATTATATGGTAATTGAATTTTAATTAAATTTCTTTCTATATAAATTGTTAGGTTTTTAATATCCATATATTTTAACCTATTTAATTAAAATATGATATTGACATGAATTTTATTTATTTGTTATCCTCATGAATTTATAAATTGTGATGTAGCAAAAATACATATACTTATTATTATTTATAATTAGGCGATAATTATATACTCTCTTTAAAATTATTTTCCTTTTACAATGTCTCTAATTAATAAATAAATAAAATTTTGGAATTTTGTGATTTTTTTGAATTTTTTAATTGTGAAAATTATTTTAATGGTAAGTTGTTTTTACATTAAATGAAAATTTAATATAATTCAAATTTCTTTTTAATCAAATCCACAATTTATGAAATCAGTATATGGTAATTGAATTTAATTAAATTTCTTTCTATATAAACTTTTTGTTTTTTATTTTCCATATATTTTAACCTATTTAATTAAAATATGATATTGACATGAATTTTATTTATTTTTTATGCTCATGAATTTATAAATTGTGATGTAGAAAAAATTATACATATACTTATTATTATTTAGAATTGGATGATAATTATATACTCTCTTTAAAATTATTTTTCTTTTACAATGTCTATAATTAATAAATAAATAAAATTACAATAAAGAAACGTTTTAACAACAATTTATTCATTATTTATAAAAAAATATGTTATGTGTAAATTATTTTTCATTCTATATGATTTAGTTATTTATTTTAAATTATTTTAATTTACAAGATTTATATAGAATGTTATAAGTTATATGTATACATCAATACCGTGCATCGCACGAGGTATACTCTATACTATAATATATAGGAAGTGTTTATTTTAAAGTAATTTTACGTGTCAATTTGACTGAATACTAATTTTTTAAAATTTTAAATTTTTTTAATTGTCTTAAAAAATTATTCTTGTAACTTTATTTTAAAACATGCAAGTTATTAGTTTTTTATGTCGTAATTATCCAATTCCTTAATTGATGATGATTGATTTACACAAATTATTTACATTAAATATTCTACAAATCATACCAAAGATTTGCTATTTTAATTTAGCAAAGTTTGAAATTTAAATGTGTAAATTTACATGTCTATAAATAATCTACTCTTAATCCATTTTTTAGTGTTTTTTTTTAATCTTCTTCTTCTTCTTTGATTTCTTGGTATTTCTTTGAACGTTTTTCTTTATTTTTTCTTCCTTGATTTCGTCCGATATTTTGGTTTGTTTACAACTTCGCTAAATATACAATTAATGATATTAGAGAATGTATTATAAATATTTTTTGGCTATTTATTTTGCAATATATCTTTTCCATCTTTTTCTTATTTGATTTTCTTATGTTGGCTACTTATTTTCTCCAGTTGCGACTTTAACTAAAAAGAGTTTTATGAAAATACCACCATAATTTTGAAAAGGGAAAGAAGAAGGGTATTTTATAATAATAATTGTCACGCCCCGGGTCCGCGGGCCCGTTGGACGAGAGCGCAAATCTCCAAGCCCACCTAGTATAACCTGAAATTGGGCCTAAACCACTGCCCAAAAGGGATATCAATTGGTTATGCTTGGACTTTTTAACTTATAAACTGAACTTAACTCTAATACTTTTCCCGATGTGGGACAGGGGTATCACAATCACCCCTCCTTCAGAATCGCGACGTCCTTGTCGCGGCATGACATATAGCTCATGACCGACTCGTCTGCGTTGGGACTCTAGAGGTGGCTCTTACGGGCTCAAGAGGTGGCTCCCATGTGCGTAGCACTTTGCCCCGTATAACACTTAGCTCCTGCGGCTGACGAGCGGCTTTGATACCATTTGTCACGCCCCGGGTCCGCGGGCCCGTTGGACATGAGCGCAAGTCTCCAAGTCCACCGAGTATAACCTGAAATTGGGCCTAAACCACTGCCCAAAAGGGATATCCATTGGTTATACTTGGACTCTTTAATTTATAAACTGAACTTAACTATCATACTTTTCCTGATGTGGGACAGGGGTATCACAATAACTCATCAAATTTATTGATTATCAATTTTTTAATATGTATTCAAGTTTTGCTTGATATGAATTAATGTGCGGACATGTTGGCAAAGAAAGGCCATAAAGAGAAACAATTGACCTGTTGGCGGAGCCGTTGCCAGAGATGCTTGAGAATGTCTTATGTGAAACTTTGATGTAATTATGTGTTCTTTTGTTGTTTTTCCACCAAAAAAAAGTTTTGCTTCATAATATAATATTTGAGTTGTTTCTTGAATGTGATAATGTAATTAAATTGTAGAATTCTTTAATTTATCTACAAATACATGTTAGATTTTAATAGATTTTTTTTATCAAATTCTCATAGATTTTTTCAATAATCTTTGTTTTAATTTTTACAATTTTTATAATTCGTTTGGATTTATTTTATTACCTAAAAATATTTTTTTGAGATCGTTTAATTTAGAGTTTCAATGCTTGCTATTGTCATTTCAAGTTAGCACATTTAATTTTTTTTTTTAGGTGACTCTTTATATATATATTTGGTTTTATATTATAATATTAAAAACATTTAAAGTGTCTTATTTTCTTATAATTTATTTTACTTTATATTTTTACGGGCGTTAAAGTTTCTTATATTCTTTTGTTTACCTTTTAAGTATTTGTATAAATCTTTAATATTCCACTTATTTTTTTATTTTATTTCTTACTTCTTATTTTCTTGATTTTATTCGTATTAGTTATTTATTTATTTTAATATTATTCATTTACTTCTCAATTTATATATATATATATATATATATATATATATATATATATATATATATATATATTATGTCATATTTATATTATATAGTGTGTTTTCTTACCTGTTACTTGTTTTTTATTTAGTTTAAAAAATAGTATCAACTGAAAAAATTAGTTTGTATACATACTTACTATGTTATTTTTTGATTAAAATATATACGTACACTTCTATACAACTTAACTAATTTAATTTTAGTATCTATTTATTGGCCATTTCTGTGTGTTAAAATATTACACATAAATTTAAATTGTTTTTTAATGTGATTTTTTTTCCCCTTATTTTCATGTATAGCATGCGGTCTACGCTAGTTTATAGTGCACTATAATGTTGGAGATAAATATTGCAATACAAATACATTAAAAATATAGAGGCATGAGCTTTTAAAAAAAAATTCATGTTAGAAATATTAGAGATGAGTATTCGGCTAGACATTGACATAAAAAATATAATATTTTTGGAAATATTTGTTTATTAAATGAAGATGTTGTAGTTATCATGATTTCAAGATGTATTTTTATTTTCTTGATTTATTTATCCTTTTGTCGGTTAGGGTATCAATATTTCCATATTTTAATTTTTGATCGATTGCGTGAGAAATTTTAATGAACGAAATCTGTAATCTCTTATTTCGGTTAGGATTGATATTATTAATTTATGTAAATATTACATGATAAATGAGACTACGCGATTTATTATTATGGATTAACCGGTGGTTCAACTTCAATAATTTAATCAGAGATATCTGATTTCAATCGGCTTTAAAAATATACCTATTTTAATAAATAAAAAAAAATTTGCACGTATAATTTAAAAGATAGATTGAATTGTTTAAAAAAAAAAAATGCGAGAGAAAAATTTCTTAATTTTATATGCATCGCAGTAATGAGGTAGAAATAAAGCTCAAATGTTGAGAAGGAAAAACTAAGATCTTCTTTTATTTGCACTTAGGCATAAGACAAATTAAAATTTAAAAGATTGAAACTTTTGACTATGTACTTATCTTATTATTTAATTTGTTAACTTGCACTTATTTCAGATTATGTCCAGATTCTACCACGCAACCAAACCTTCTAATTCCAGGTGTCAATCTTTGACTTCCTTTCCCATGTTTGCTGTCATTTAACACAAATTATCATATTAGTACCAAAATAAAAACAATAATCATAATCATAATATAAAATTATAAATCTTAAAACGCAAGCAGTGTACTAAAGAATAAAAGTCCCTAAATAACTGATTAAAATATTTTATATTTGAGGATAAGTAACAAATAGCACAAAAATAACTTGTAAAGTATGACCTTTTGACAAATTTAACAGTATAATGTGTGACATAATGTTTAGTACCAATTTAGTTAGTTCCAAAGAAAATGACTAGACGTTATTCGTACCTTGCATAGTTAACGAACACAATTAATTCGTACCTTTAATGACTTGAGATGTATGATGGATGATTTTAGTTTATATTCGTTTAATTGGTTTCTTTTAGGTATTCTATTCATTTTTTTTAGTTTAGATATTGTGGAAATGCAAAATAGGGACGACTATCTAAATTCAATTACTCCATTTACAAAATTAGAATTTAAATCTAGATTTTGTTTACTTCCGAGATCTAGTTCCTGACCATTTTATTAGACCTTAGGTATTGTATTATGATTATTATTTGATTGTTTATCATTTTCAATTTTTTAATCAAGACAAATATAAATATTCATTCTTTCAGTATACTAATTTAGGCGAATTAAGTTTGAATTAGATTAATTAACTAAATTAATGAATGTAAACAAACATGCATTGATTAATTAACAGAAAGGAAGTGGCATTTGGCAATAAGAAAATAAGAAGTGTACGTACATTAAAATTTTTAAAATAAAACCTGACCAAATATATATATTTTTAAATAGAATATAAATAGAAAGTATATAATTTAGGTTGTATATTTATATGTATACCTTGTCTTTAAAGAAGGTCATGGGTTGATCGTGAGGTGGGTTATTAATCAGAGTTAGTCACGAGTCCACCTGAACTCAGCTACTGTGTTGGTATGCTGTCACACACACAACACCACCACCTGTGTGTTTTTCCTGCTTTTTTTTTTTTTTTTTTTTTTTTGTCAATTTAAGTATTTTTTATTTTATTTTTTTGAAAGCCTTTCTAGATATATATATTGCTTTAGGAACTAATTATTTCCTTCAAAAAAACAAAAAATTGAAGTAATCTAGGTCTAAAGCATAAGCATGAGATAGAAAAAGTAGAAATTGATGACTCGAACTCATAATGAGATATAAAAATAAAAATCATTCCTTAAATTCGGACATAGAAATTAATATGAATATGGTGCGCTAGTGACATACATACATACATTTAACCTAAACCACATGGTCGGCCCCGGCCCCCTCAAACACACACACACAAGACATAATATCAACAATACATGTGTTTGGAGAAGATGGCCCCCTGCGACACAAAAACAATGAGTTGTATTTAATTATTACAATGTTTATTCAACCTCACATTTCCATTTCATTTTTTTTTATTAATCTATATAAGAAATTATTTAATTTTAATATAATGTATATTAATTCTCTCGAGGAAGAGGAACAGAAAAGCCATATATAATACATGTTGCATATTTAAGGACACTGGAGAAAGGACCATCAGGATAAGAACCCACCATGGAATCATGGAATGCACTGCACTATCATAATTGTTATTCTTTTGATGAGATTCAATTTTTTTATTTCTTTTTAATGCTATTCATTTTTTCATTTTAATGCTAGCTACAACTACAATGTGCTTGCTGTCTTCAGCATTCACTCCGAATTTTTATTAAATATTTCTATCGTGATAAATTTGGAAGCGTCAAAGTATTAAACATAATATTCGATACAAGTAGTCGATTCCGGCTAGAACGATGGCTGGGGTGCTTGTAAGCTGTACCCAGGAACATATCATTATCGTTGCAGGACTTATGATTGCAACTTTTGGTCCTTTGCTGTGAGGGGGACCCTGTATCTTATTTTTCGTGATAATCAATTGATGTCATTTTCCTGATTTAATATATGGTACACGTTAATTAAGTTGAGTTCTTAAGCAAACAATGTGATCCATAAAGGTGGTATCCAAACAATCAACCCGTCATTATTGGAATCTATTTGGAAAAAGAGGGCAATTATCACTTGGTGGTTTTGGTAAATGGTTGTTACGACACTGTTAAAACGGAAAAGGTACAAATTTGAAATAGTTCATATCTATTTCAAAATTTATAATCAAATTAGGGTTATTCTTATCAGAGAAATTCGAGAGAGAAGTTATATTTAAATAGTGAGTTGAATATTTTAACCGAGAAAAAACTGACAATATATCATAATAATTCAAAAGTTCCGTATAAAAGCATATTAGAATTCAGTATATATTATTATTATTATCATCATCATCATTATTATTATTATGTGGAGTATCCATGTTGTGGCCCGAATTTGTGCCCATTAGGAAACCACTTATAAGTGGGTAATATTGACTGTCGAAGTCAATTCTTGATTGGTTGAGAGCTAGACATACTTGTTCTTATAGGCTTTGCTAAGATTGCAAATTAAGTTAATACGTTTCGGTCAGCCGTTGATACATCGTAATTAGGCCATAATTATATTGCAAGTTCCAAAATATAGAAAACTTCAGCAATAATTATATAATAGATTGTTCTATCTAATTAACAACTTTTTTTTAAAATTGTTAAATAATATAGTGTATTTTTATTTTTTTATTGAGTTTTGTCAATAATATAGGACTCTTATAATATTTTAATAAGTATAATAAAAATTGATATGCTAATTAACAACACATTCATTTTTAATAAAATAAACTATCTACGTACTTAATTTGATATAGAATTATTCATGTAGTATGGTACCTTTATAACCCTAATTCCAAATTCTCTCTCTCTCTCTCTGAAAGAAGACCCAGCAACGCACGCAAGAGATTGCAACGTTGATCCGGCGGTGGAGAACACAGTTCCACCGCCGGATCCACCCAAATCTATTTCTATTTCACCTTCTCAGATTTGTTCGTCGAAATCCGCTCAGATTTGCTGCCACTCTCGTGGATTTATCGTAAGTTTCATCGGTTTTCTTCCAAATTCATTGGTGTCTTCCCAGATCTAGTGGATTTCTCTGGTTTACAGTCGTTTTCCTTATTTGTTTTTTCTTTTCATTATGTTTTATTTCGTTTCTTCCCTATGTAAGCTTTATTTCTTCCGTATGGAAGTTTTGTCCCTTCCGTATGAAATTTTAGTTTTATCTTTTTCTGTGTTTTTTCCGTGCAACTTTCTGGCCGAGTTCTCTGCTGTAGGCCAACCTATTTGTTCTCAATCCGAAGGAAAAGCGGCTACGGATCTTCAGCCCGAGCAGATCGAGATCCACTTGAAAGGAACAATCATCAAAGAGTTCTTTTCTTTTATTAATTGTGATGCTATTATAATAGCTCACAAATCTTTTGAAATTATGGCTTCGGCCTGCGTTAATGTTTCTGTTGTTGCTTCTTGTATTTTTCTCGTTGTTTCTCATAATTTGCTATAATATTCCCCTTTGAGGGTTTTGGTTGTCAAAAAATAAAATAAACTCTCTCTTAAACTTGTTTGTATATTTATTCGGGTTGGCTGTATACTTGAACCAAAATCTCCCAAATTAAGTTTGGCTTAAAATGGCAAATTAATTAGAGCGTTTCATTTTCCATAAAGAATAGAGAAGCAAACCCCGATATTTGTTGTCATAATCAAGAGGAATACCCAAATTAATTAATGAGCTTTTGTTCAGGATTTAGGAGATGATTGCTTTAATTTGTTAGAGACTTTTTGTATCTTTTCCTTTTCAGTCGCATGATGATGATAAGATGGAATATGTAATTAACTTGTAGAAGGGGCTAACTCATGTTTCGATTTTCCAAAAAAGAAAAAGAAGCAATAAAGAAGAGGAATAATTAAGGGAGAAAATATTCACAAATTAAGGCTGCTACATTACAACAAAGAAGGAAAAGGGTCACAGTGAATGATGAAGCAACGTGGTCGTGAGGGAGACAAACTAAAGTGCTCACGTGCTATTTAATTTTAGGTCCCATGCACTCCCACATTTGTTATTATACACTTCTCAAGTGGGATTGTATTTATATATCTTACATTATATTCGGTCGTTTATTATTTTAAATACGAATATAATAATATAATTTTTTTTAAAAATATTTATATAAAAAGTGTTTGATACGATGTTATTATCCTACTATAATTATCTTTTATATCTTATAACGGGTTGAAAGCACATGACCATGGAAATGTAAAATTTTCTAATCAATAACAGAGATTTTAGCAAAGTTTGCATATAACTGAACCAAATTATCATAGAGGGATCAGAAAGATTAAAATGTTTTGAAGGAACGATAGAGGAAAATATATATAAAATCTTCAAAGTTGATGCTCATTTCTCCATTACAAATGTGTTATTAGTAAAATATTGGGCAACTAATACTTAGGAATAATAATTTACTCCATTACAAATGTGACCGACACTTTGACGATCGATACATTTGGATTATTAAATTCTTTATTCCACTTGTCAAGGTATATATGCATACGAAATTTTCATTCTCTCACCAGCAGCCTACTTTTGGGTTTCATATTTTCCTCTTATATATCATTTTAGATACTTGTTTATTTTATCATAACCTTGTTCAAATCGAGAAACATTAATATATATAGTATTTTTGTGCTTTGGGCCTTGAATTATGTGAGATTAACTACTTCATTTATATAATTCATCTTAATTATTATAATAATCCGAAGTCGTGGCAGTATATAAATAGCAAAACTAATCGAGATATTTTCCATCTACTACAGTCTCGTTAAATTATAGAAATTATCGCGTCCAGAACTCTTTATAAATTTTTGATGCAGTTCAAAAATATAAAATTAGAATTGTTGGATAATATAAGAAAAAGTTAGTGATGAACTTCACCTAAATTCAAGACTTAAAAGAAAATAAAATTTCCTAGAATTACATCTCGCTAAATTATATTTGTTAGTTTGTAATATTAAAAAAGATAAATTTATGATATTAATTGGTGTGGATGCAAGAAAAATATCACCGTATTAGAATATTGAGTATTAATTTTTATGATGCCCGCTGATTACTAAAATATCATTTTATCATATTGTATCGTATTAGAAACTCGTATCAAACATTGTATCCAACACCCATTACGTAAAAAATTCATGTCGTCATACCTATTCCATATTATGTCTGTGTCTGTGCCGCTGTCCCCATATCTGTCATCATACCTATTCCATATTGTGTCTGTATTTGTGTCGCTGTTCCCATGTCCGTGCATCATATATTATCAATTACATAAAAGAGAAAAAAAAACCTAGCTAATTAATCACGTGGGGGACAACCAGAAAATGTGAGGAAGGCACGTGAGGTGAGTTTGTGAGGAATTAGAGAGCTGACAGATTCGCCAGCAGAGATCACGTCCACTGAGCTTTGATCTTTTGTGCATGTTACCTCATTTCTTATTAATACTCCCAAAAGCTAATATTTGGAACTTTATTCAGATGGCTTTGAATGTTTATGATATGCTACTTTGAAAGATTCATACATGGATGCTATAAGTCTTCAAATCTCGGGTTCGAATTTTGTGTTTCGTACTCTATTTATCTCGATGAAATACTGAATTTGATTATGAAATAATTTTAAATTGGTTCGTCTAAACTACAAAAAAAAGTATTATTGAGTCGTCGTGATATGGGTTGCTCCTACTACCGCTCGTCCGCGAGAAAATTAAATCCTCTTGATGCGAAGTTAGGCCCAAAGTTAAATAAAACTTGGGTCCAAGCCCATCGAGATAGAGAATCTATTATCTATATTTCCCCTGTTTCTACCCTAAAGAACACCACTAATAATAACATCACTTCACTACTCAATGAAAAAATATAGATACCAGAGATATTCCTAATAAAGGCTGATATACTTGTGAATCTAATGACATTGCACTAAAAGAAATGTTAAATAGGACATCAAATGTGTGAATTCATTAATCTTCACAAAATGAAAAACACATATGCATTCATGTCAACAAAGTTGATGGCCAAAATTCCATAAAACTGACTCAATAGCAGTTAATTCTATCTGCTTCTCACTAGTATGTAAACACAGAAAAAGATACAAAACCAATCACCTCATAGATGTTTGCAAGAATGTGAATAGCTTCCATTTGTCATCGTCAGTGCCCAACTGTGGGAAGGCTGACAGCAGTTCGTGAACGCCTTGTTTAAGCACAATCTCCTCATCCGGCGGTGGAGGCTACACTAGTAGCTGTTGAGCGTTGTCCCCGAGAGCACACGTTGTTCCCTCTTTGCCTAACTAACTAGTTCCTCGTTAGCACAACCATGTAGTATAAGACTATAAGTACCAAAAATGCAAAGGGAGGAAGTAGATTGCGCGAGTATCACATCAAGCAACACTAAAATACGAAGTTTTCATAATCTATCCATTTTCTCAATCCGATCGCATTCCCCAATGTGTGTTAAACACACGACAACTTCACGACAATGCATTTTAACAAGTATTTCAGCTAAAACAGCATAAAAAACACATCAGGTCATTTATACATTATTTCAGCTAAAAACAGTATTTCATAGTTTATCCATTTCTCCTACAAATCTTTGTAACAGGATCTTGATTCATTTATTTACCAGTATTATGAATGAAATATACTTGTTACATTCATTTCAAGAATTTTGGTATACATACCTGATAGTTGATACACTTAAAAACCTTCGTCATCATCTAAAACATAAACCGCCATTGTGGGGGTAGCTGTAATTTTTGTAATTGAGGCAAGGTTTGGTAACAATCCTTTTAATAAACAAGGATTTTTCAAGAGCCCGACATGTATTTATCCCAAAAAGAGTTCCTTATCAAATGTGCCAAAGGAACAGAAACCACAACCTTAAGACCTGCTATCCTTCTGAAACATACAGGATTGAGTCAACATCTTCTTTTGAATTAACCAACTCCAAAACATCATATATCCCTTCGCATTCTGGAAGAGACTTGTCACCAGAAACAAAGGCAGAAACATAATTCTTGATTTTTATCCACGACCATCCAGGTTCTTTGGTAATAGCTTTTGATTTCAGCAATTTCCTCACCTTTGCTGCTTCTCTCCATTTTCCTCTCGAAGCATAAATATTAGCCAACGTGATGTGGGCCCCAGCACAATCGGGGTCTAGTCTGAGAATCTGCTCCGCTGCAGCTTTTCCATATTCGACATCACCATGTTCTCTACTGGCTCTCAACAGAGTCGACCAGACCACATCATCCCTTTCAAATGGCATACTTTTTATCATATTCTCAGCTTCACGTAATCGTCCTGCTCTACATAGGAGATCAATCATGCAGCCGTAATGTTCTTTACATGGATTTATTTTGTACTCTTTAGTCATTAAGCCAAAATAGTGAAAACCGAGGTCAACAAGTCCGACGTGGCTACAAGCACTAAGAACACCAATAAATGTAACAGAATCTGGCTGCAAAATTTCACGAGGGATTATTCTCTCAAATAAGTTAATAGCTTCATGGCTGTGTCCGTGCTCAGCATATCCATTAATTATGGCCGTCCATGATACTATGTCATGAGTTTCTGAAAGGGAGAAAATTTTTGCTGCCTCGTATATGCTCCCACATTTTGAATACATATTTATTAAAGCACTTCATGTCATAGGCGTTTGATCTAATCCAACGGTCAATGCATAAGCGTGAATTTGTCTGCCATTATCAAGAATTTCCATGTTTGCACAAACACTCAATACGCTGGAAATAGCAAATTCAGTTGGCTTTGGCCTGTCTCGCCTCATCCATGATAGAAGCTTGAAAGCCTCCTCTCCACAACCGTCTTGAGAATAACCTGCAATTATAGTGCTCCAAGAAATGACGTCCCTTCTTGTCATTTCATGGAATATTCTTGAAGCGGATTTTTGATGTCCACATTTGTATACATTGTCATGAGGGAATTCGCAACAGATAATGAATCATTAGCACCTAATTGCAGAACATGAGCATGCAGTTGCTGACCCCAACCAAGTCTTACACCATTTGCAATACCTGAAACAACTGCTGCATAAGTATACTCATTAGGACATATATCACACTCTCTCATATGTAGAAACACATCAATTGCTTGTTGCTCTTGGCCTGTCTGGACATATGTAGTTATTATAGAAGTGCAAGAAACCACATCTGGTTTACTCATGTTTTCAAACAAACGCAAACCATATAGTAATTTCCCTCACTTATTGTACATAGTGGCAAGAGTATTAGCCACATACGAAGTTGTATCTACGCCAGCCTTCATTGTTCGAGCGTGAATCTCCTTTCCATAATTTAGATGCTCTAAATCAGCACATGCCTTTAATGCAATTGCAAATGTATATGAATCATAATCAACACCGTCCCTCCACATTTTAGCAAAATACGACAACCCATGTGAGTTAAAACCTGCACGAACAAGCCCAGTGATAATTGCAGTCCAAGAAACTACATTTCTTAGTGGCATCTTGTCAAAGAACTTACAACCCTCAAAAACCCTCCCATTCTTCATGTACATATCAAGCATCGAACTCCCAACAAAAACAGACCTATCCAAACCGGTTTTCACAGAATAACCATGCAAGGTTTCCCCATAATTTACGTTCATTTTTAGTCCACATGCCTTTAGAGCAAATCTCAGTATGAAAGGGTCCATTCGGATTCTGGGATCAACCCACAATATAGAAAACAAATACAAAGCTTCAGATGGATTAGAGGCACTCATGTAGCCTGACATCATAGTGGTCCAAGTGATTTTATCTTTGCGACGCAATGTATCGAAACAAGCAGCGGGCATTTCTCAGATCCCCAGCTTTTGTTAGCTGCTTGAGCTGTGAGTTGAGTTCCAGCATGTTGATTTGCATGGCTACATGTTTGTCGGGTTTTAAGCCATGTCCACATTCTTCGAGAGACAAAACGCTCGTGGAATCAACGTAAGCAAGACGAGATTTTGCATATAATCTTCTGGCAATAAGCGGCCTCAGAGACAACACCATGCTTAGGAATCACTGGTTTAGCTTGACAAATCAAATCACCATATTACCGGCTAGGGGTTGAAATTGGATGAAGCTGAATATGGATGGAAGTCTGTTTAGAAATAAGAGCTCCAAGGCTGCAGAGGGCGTGGTTCGTAATTTTGATGGCCAATGGTGCATTGGATTTGCTGTGCATCTTGGCAATGTCTCCATCACGGTTGCAGAGCTGAGTGGATTAAGGGAAGGGCTGCGTGGAAATGGATTATGAAGCTGTTGTCAATCTTACAAACAATGCAGATATCGCCATAAGAGCATTGGGCAGTAGCAAAAATGGGAATTTAACAAATTGTAAATGAGGAAACACAAAAGCAATACTGAAGGTTAGAGAAACTGAGCAGTAGCAATTCTATGCGCAAATTTGTTCACAATATTTATTACAACTGTTTGAACAGAAGAAAAATTTTCCAATTACCATGAAAAATTATGGAAGAATTCAAGAAAGACAAATACAATGCCATCAAGACTTCACAACATAACCCAGAAATAAATTCAAGAACCAAACGAAAATAAATAAAATTCAATCTCCAAGAACAAATAAATCGAATTAAGTAGAATAAAATAATAACTAGCCTTAATAAATAATTTGGTACAGCCGGTGCTGGAAGATGTTGGTGGGACGGTGGTGGGCGGTGGCAGGAGACGGCGGTGGAAGATGGTCGTGGGCGGTGGCGCAATTAGAAGACTTGTGTATTTTTGGTTAATAACTCCTTAGAATTAGAATAAAAAATTATTTATATTTTGTCCAATGCCAAATTTTTCTTTTTTCCTATAACTTCTTTTAAGTCCTGCACCTTTATTTTCCGACTGATTTGATCCTAAAGTGCAAAAAATTCTCGTTCAACCCCAACTCTAAGCATTAATAGAGATTACAAATTAATTCTTTTCTTCATTTTCTTAAATATATATATATATATATTAAGAATTATTTGAATTATAATATAGATATAATTATATGCTATATTATTATAATATATTTTATTTTTATTTTTTTAGTATTTTTTTTTTTATCTTTCAGAGTATCCTCTCACCTAATTGAGTGAATATCAAATGTTTTCAAAGTTTTCATCACATGGGAGCAAGGAATGTGGTGACGTTGCCAAAACCCGCATGTCTTCTCCGTCAAGAACGAATTTCACAGTCAAAGACCGCTGCCCTACTAGCCTAAACTATGCAAAAGTAGTCCAACTTTATTTTTTGGTTCTATAATCCATTCTCATGAGTTCAGTCGGGATAAACTACTTAGGGTTCGTTTACCTTGGCTGGAAACAGGGGGTTGGTTAGATAAGCCCCCCTTTCCAGCCATTTACTTTGTAAGGTTGCTAAGGGGGGTCTTTCCCGGAGCCCCGGGAAAGTGATGGGAATGGATGGCCCTATTTACCCATTCAAAATTCAGCAGCTAAATAAGCTGGCTTCAATGGTTGAGATGAAATGTCAAGTGTGCCCCTTTAATTCTACATTGAATTACGACATTACCCCTGCCAAATTAATATTGCCCGCGAAGTTGGATGAGGGTCACATCCCCAATTTATTTCTCCCGTCGGGCGTTAGGGTTTTTTTTTTTCTCAAAAACTTGCAGCCATCAGCTGCATAAGAGAGCTGCACATTTCTTTGCACAAGATCTAACCAAGAATGAGAGCACCTTTTAAGGTCCCATTGTATGTGTTTGATCTGTGACGTTACACGTTATCACAGACCACCAATAATCTCCAAAAAAATTAAAATTTCAGCGATTTCCAAACCGCCCAGTTTCAAAAGCCAACCAATTTTACCATCGACGGCTATTTCAGACGAATTTCCGAGCCATAAGGCATACGAATCCAAAAAAATATATATATACCTTATTCACACGCAAAAAAAGGTGTAAAAATTCAATAATAGAAATATTAACTTACGTATATATTGCTGAGAACGTAACTGAGCGCAACACAGATTCGAGCTTAAAGGAACAAAAAAGTAAGCAAACCCATGATCTCTACCTGGTTAATTCTGCGTATTGAAGTGAGCCCTTCCCTGTCCTAAAGGTCTGAAGGTGCGAAAAAGTACCAGAGATCGAGTGGAATACTTATGCACAAAACTGGGCTCAAAGATTCTACCGTGGGGCGTGTCTTCCAACACGGGGCCATTTTGGTCATTTGTGAACTTTTCAACCATTGCAAATGGCCACAACCAAGCAAGGTAAAAACAACACACAATTGGGCTAAGCAAGGAAAATAGTTAAATGACAAAGTAAATTAGGGGCTATGGTTAAATAGCCATAAAAAAACTTTTAGACAAACCATAGGTGATGGTTTACCAACTATGAAAGTAAACGAGCCCTTAGGGTGTAAAGCTCTCCTTATCAATGGTTGATGCGTTTCGAGGGACTCAATCTCGAGACATCTGATTAAGTTAGCATAACGCCGAACAACTAAGCTACACTACTTAGAAAATATTTACTTTCTTGGTTTATTATCTAATTGGATTTAATATGTCCATTTTAAAATTTTGTTAAATACCTAATTTAATCTGTTTACTACAATAGATTGTCCTGGTTAATTAAAAACTCATTTCTGGAATTATTAAATAGCATAGTGTATTCTTATATTTTCTTGGGCGGCTTTGTCAATAGTATAAGGAATAAGATGCATGGACACTTCAAAAAATATCATTTTGCCGTATTTTATCGTGTCCGACACTCCTCACGTGGGAAATTTAAGAAAAAATCCTTATCGTCGTATCCGTGCATCATAGTATAAGACTCTTACAATATTTTAGTAAATATAAAAATAAGTGTGTTAAATAACTAATACATTCATTTCTAATAAAGTAAACTATATCTCAGCGGTAAAAGTAGTCAAAATTTGTGATGGAACCGTTCTTATGGTAGTAGTTTCAGTATTTTTCAAAATTTAATAAGACATACTTTCAAATATGGTTTCATTAAAAATCTTAAAAAAAAAAAAAATTTAATGAAACCAGTTTCTAAAAACCAATTTATCCCAAAATTGAGGGGTAATGTGGGATAAATTCCCAATGCAGCATCATATTTTAACATAACTCCTCGTACAAATTTCACATAATGTAGTACAAAAATATTATAATACAGTATTTATATCTTATTATGTAGTGTAAATTCATGGATTTTGTGGTTCTGGGGACAACTCCTCATATGTAAACTTTCAAAATGTATGTTGTATGAATTTCACATAATGTAGTAAAAAAAACGTTCTAATGCAATATTTATATCTTATTATTTAGTATAAATTCATGGATTTTGTGGTTCTGGGGACAACTCCCCATATGTAAACTTTCAAAATGTATATTGTATGAATTTCACATAATGTAGTAAAAAAAACGTTCTAATGCAATATTTATATCTTATTATTTAATATAAATTCATGGATTTTGTGGTTCTGGGGACAACTCCCCATATGTAAACTTTCAAAATGTATATTGTATGAATTTCACATAATGTAGTAAAAAAACGTTTTAATGTTTATAATGTAGTGTAATTCATGATTCATGTTTCGGGGAGTTAAATGAAAATATTCCAACCCCATGAAGAGTTCTTTGAGACTGCCCCCAAAATTGAAATATACTAAAAAGGTACACTAGATTTGAAATAATAAAAAAGTACATCATTTTAAAAAAAGCCTTTGATTTGCAAACTAAAAAAGAAAAAGAAACTCAGATGGTATTTATATATATAAAAAAACTGATATTGTTTTAGAGTAACTTCAAACATAATAGAGATATCTCTATTTATTTGTTTTTTAATTATTTGTTTCTCTCCTTTTTTTTTTTTTTTTTTGATTATTTCTAGAGAGCATTTTATTTATTTATTTTCCTTCAAGATTTAGATTTGCAACGCTGTTATCATTGATCGAATTAAATTCGAGTACGATAGTCGTTCAATACAGGGTGTTCTTGCTGGTTTTGCAGAGGATCAAACATCCGCCTCTCTTGGATACTAAGTCTACTATAAAATCAAAACTTATCGATGGAAAATATCATCTTCAATCTTTACAAGTATTAATCCTCGTTTTAAGAATGTTAATTTCCGTTAATTTTCTTAAATAGTGCAATGTTCGGTTAATTTTTTCTTAAATGCTTTTTATTGTTCGTATACTATAATGCCCACGGTGTAAAATTTGACCTAATACCCACTAAAATAATTATTAAGATGCACTAATCAGGTCCATAAAAAATTAGACTGGCAATGGTGGGGTGCGTCAGGCCCGTGCAACAGTGCAACGCATGGGCAACGCTTGAAAGCCCAGGTAGCAAGCTACCTTGATGGGCCTTCCCCCAATAAAAATAAATTTAATATCGTGTGGGCTATTGGCCCACGTATCAGATATCTATTCTATACTATATTATTAAGTGAGAGCCCTTAGAGAAACCGTTTGGTCTCTTGGACTCTAAAATTAATTTTTTTAATATTTTTTATCAGTCCTACAACGTTGTTATCTTCCACTTTTTTTTTTTCTCTCACATAACTTCCTCCAAGTCTAAAAATCTTTTTTTTTTTTATGATATTTTATTTACTATTTCATTCATTTTTCCAATAATATATATATATATATATATATATATATATATATATATATATTATATATATAAATAATATTTCTTCAGTGTATTAATATGGAGAATTTAATTTAAGAGAAAAAGATTATTATAAAATTTTATTATTATTATTATTATTATTATTATTATTATTAGATTGTACATCTATAAATGAATTTTATTCCTTTTTTTTAAAAAAATTATTCAATTTGAAAAATAAAATTGGTTTTTACGTGAGAGGCTTGATGGGGTCAAAACACGCTTACCCTCATCTTGGCACGTGACACCTTAGGATGATGACACTTGCTTCTCTAAGATTATATCAGACATATCCGAGCGCTCAAACCTTCGAGCGCCAGCATCCCGCAATGAACACGCGTCGACTCTGCTATGGATACACATGCATCAACACTATTGCTCTTACCGCTCTTCCACAAGCGTCGTTGGTACTGTATGACTAGTACCTCAATCAATCTAAGCGAGCCTTCTTCGAGCGCTACATTCCCTCGGAGAGGCTCCCGCTTCAATCTTTTACAACAAGTTCCAGCCTTCATCCCCTAGCGGATATCTTGGCGTTCAAGGCTTCTGGTTGTCACGAGCGTGCTCTTAAGCCCTCGTTACCAACCTTCCAAACGGCTCTCTGACGCATCGTACATGCCCGCACTCCTGCCCCTGTTGCCAACACTAACTCTCAGCAGCTTTTGCAGAAGATTCCTCTTAGGTTTCTCTCTCACAGCGCCACGTGTTAGGGCAACATTCGGCCAGGACCACATGGGGCAAATGACCAAAGGGTCCTTGACCAACCCTCAACTATAAATAAGCGAAGTCATCTCCTTCACTGTAAGCGATCCTCATTACTGCAACTCCTACTTAGCTTACATTTCCTCTTTCAGATCATCTGACTTGAGCGTCGGAGAGCCAAACTGGGCATCACCCCCGGTTCCCCCAGCTTGGCCTTCTGACTTTTCAGTGTGTTTGTCCTAGCAGGTAGAACCCCATTTTCTCCGGCGAGATTCCGGCGGTTTCCCCATTCAAACAAATTCTAAAGTGATCGGATTCTAATCCCCTCTTTTTCGGAACCCATCATTTTTGGCACCGTCTGTGGGAAACCAGCTCTCAGCCTCTTTCTTCTCTTCTGCTAGTTGAAAAGCAAACACCCCAAATCATTACAGCTATGGTCGCTACGAGATCCGGCGCCGCGGGAGGAGTAGATAACACCTCCCATGACGTCAATGCCATTATTCCCTCCGTCCCTGTGGGCGGAGGCCCACCCCCTACCGTCGCTGAAGGTGGGGTACCCCCCTCAGGGGTGACACCGCAGGCAGAATCTTCAGTTCCCCCGCCAGCACCGCCGGCGCCACCAGCTTCCGGCACCGCCGGAGGAATTCCTCTCTCTGCTCTTCCGCAGCCACCCCAAACTCAATGGGTACATGCCCATGCAAACCCAGGAGGTCAGAGTTACATGATGCCGCCGCCGGGATACACGATTACTCCCACTGTTATGGTGCCGCCGGTTCAACCGTACCTCGCCGGTCAAATCCAGCTCCCGGTGGTGATTCCTAGGGAGGTTGAAGGAGTAGAGTTACCTCCTCTAACTACTCAGCAATTGAGGGCTCTTTATGCCCAGTGCGAGGTTCAGGCGGCCCAGGGGGCATGGGAAAGATTCCATTCCATGTACTTCCCCTCTGGGCAGGCCACTAAAATCGCCGCCCCTGTGGGCGGATTGCAAACTTTCCCTATTAGGGAAACTCAGGCCGTCTTGAGGGTGCCGCCACCACCACCACCAGTTAATGAGACGCCCCGCCAGGGCGAAAACGAGCGTCCCCCTGTAGACAGAAACAGGGAACCCACTGAGAGGGTTAACGAGAATGAAGGGGACTCCCACGTTTCCAGGAGGGCTTCCCGTGCCGCCAGACAAGGAGACCGGGAAGGGGATACGAATCCTAACATCCTCGCGGCTGTGCAAGACCAGCTGCAGGGTTTGAAGGACATGGTCGGACAGCTCTCTCGAGCACGGTCTCAGATCTCCCACAGTAGGGATGAACGAGTCGATGACAGAGACGCTCGTCCCAAGGACCGGCAGCCACAGGTCCCTCGCCGAAAGGAACAGGAGGAAAACTTCTGCACCTACGATTACCATCCGTTAGCGAGGGGTTCTCCCCTCGTGGAAGAAGTTTTGATGGCCCAAGCAGGAATGGCCAAAATCCCCACCTCCATCAACCGCTACGACGGTACAACCGATCCGGCTGAACATTTAGATCATTTTTTACATCTGATGCACCTCTACGAGCATTCCAGCAACTATTGGGCCAAGGTTTTTGTCACTTCCTTGGTGGGAATGGCACAAGAGTGGTACAAGAGACTGCCCCCACGATCGATACACTCCTACAAAGAGTTGGCCGACGCTTTCCTCAACCACTTCAATTCTCTGAAGGCCCGAGTTACAGTGCCCACGGCCCTTTACAACGTGGTGCAGGGCAAGAATGAGTCTCTTCGCTCGTTCTTCGCCCGCTTCAACAAAGAGATTCTGCAAGTAGAGAGGCCGTCCATGGACTTCTTGATCCCGGTGCTCTTTCAGGCTGTGGATCACAAGCAATATGTGAGCAAAAAATTTGCTGATGCTATCGTGGAGAGAAGGCCAGGGACACTCATGGCCTTAAGGGAGGTTGCCGAGCCCTTTTTCGCGCTCGAAGACATGTACGGGACGAATGGGCCCAGACATCACAGCCCAGCGAGAAACGAGCACCACCCGGAACGAGGACGCGAAATCACTGTTAAGAAGGAGCGTAATCAGGAATGCAAAAGGTCGCCACTGCCCTCTCGACGTTTCGAGTGTATTCCACTCACCCGACCGAACTCAGAAGTTTATAACCTCTCTGACAAGAAACTCTTTAAGAGACCCATCAAGATGAGAGAGACTGAGTCGCTGAAACGTTCAAATAAGTACTGTGCCTTCCATAAGCAGAAGGGGCACGACACGGACGAATGTCGCCAGCTGGAAGCTGAGATTCAAAGGCTCGTTGCGGGGGGACATTTGAAGGAATTTTTGAAAATTCTGGAGCACTTTGATGAGCGCTGTCGAGATCATTCCCGGGAGAGAAGAAGGAGCCCGTCCCGGTCAAGAAGTCCGTGAGGAAGAGGCCCCCCTGAGACCAGCAGCCATCGGGCAACAAGGGAAAGGCCCCTGAACAGGAGAATACACCTTTTGCGGTCATCAACATGATAGCGGGAGGCTCTTCAGGGGGAGATTCCAATGCCGCTCGGCGGAGATATGTCCGGAGTTACGACCAACACCCATCCGTGCCCAAGTCCGTTTATGCTATACAGAAGGCCAAGGATCAGCGCTCCCGAGAGAATGATGTAATAGACTTTGATGATAGGGATTTAGGGCACATTGTAACACCCCATGGGGAAGGTGAAACTTCTGACTGCCCCATGGTGGTTAGTCTAGATGTCCACAATCATGTTGTAAAAAGAGTGTTAGTGGATAGTGGAAGCTCTGTTAATGTTTTGCCTTACTCCACATTTTTTAAGATGAATGCTGACCTCCCACTAGAGCCTCTCAAAACGGCTCTCATTGGTTTTGGGGGATCAGAAGTTGTCCCACGAGGGCAAATACGTTTGGCCACCTCATTTGGCCGAGCCCCCCAGCGTAAGACGCTCACAGTCACATATGTCGTGGTAGAGATTGATATTCCCTATAACATCACAATTGGGCATCCAGCCCTCGTTGATTTCAAAGCCATCATCTCCACCTATCACCAGAAGATTAAGTTCCCCACCCCCGTGGGTGTTGGAGAAGTACTGTGCAATGTGCGAGAGGCTTGGGAATGTTACATGTTGTCCCTCAGAAAGCCTAAGGCGGAGAAAACCTTCCAAATCGGATCTACCAAAAATTCTCTTAACTTTCCCAACCTAGACGTGGATGGCCCAATACGCAAGAGGGCCAAGTTATACAAGAAGAAGAACAAGAAGAGGAAGGATGCTAGCACCAAGAATCCCCTCGAAAGTATCCCGCCAGGGACAGTCGAAGAATCATCCTCAGAGGGAGACGAGCGGGAGAAGGATGAGCCCGCTCCTGGTGAGCTCTTGATTGGAAAGAAGAGGACGCTCGAACTTCCCCGCCCTGAAATAAGGATTGAACCCTCGGAGAAGTTCCTTTCTATTGAGTTGGAACCTGGAAACAAGGATAAAACTACTCAGATAGGGTCCAACCTCTCGGGGCCTTCTCAGATTATGATGATTGACTTCCTTAGAGAGAACATTGATGTATTTGCGTGGAAAGCCTCTGACCTCACCGGGATTGACCCAAGCGTCATTGTCCACAGGCTTAATGTGGACCCTTCGTTCAAGCCCATCAAACAGAGAAAACGAGACGTACACGGCTTTCGAAAGAAGGTCATCGAAGAAGTGGTTAATAAACTCTTGGAGGCTCAATATATCGAGCCCATCTTATACCCAGAATGGTTGTGTAATGTGGTTTTGGTGCCCAAGAGTGCGAACAAGTGGCGAATGTGCAATGATTTCACTGATCTTAACAAGGCTTGCCCTAAGGATCCTTACCCACTGCCCCGGATAGACCAACTGGTGGATTCGACCGCTGGAAGTGAACTTATGAGCATGATGGATGCCTTTCAAGGATACTATCAGAACTTTATGGCTCCGGAGGACCGCCCCAAAACTTCATTTGTTGTCCATTTGGGGGTGTATTGCTTCCTAGTCATGCCTCTTAGGCTGAAGAACGCTGGAGCCACGTATCAGCGGCTCGTCAACAAGATGTTTGAAAGTGAAATTGGAGGGTCCATGGAAGTTTACGTAGACGATATGATTGTTAAAAGCGAGCGTCCGGACTCACATCTGGAAGATCTCAAGCGTACTTTTTCGATCCTGCGTCAGTATGGGATGAAATTGAACCGTTCAAAGTGCACCTTTGGAGTGCAAGGAGGAAAGTTCTTGGGATACATGGTCAGTCAGAGGGGAATTGAAGCCAATCCTGAGAAGATCAAGGCTATCTTGGAGATCCCCTCCCCTCGCAATCTCCGAGAGATGCAAGTATTGGTAGGAAAGATCATCTCCTTGAACAGATTCATTTCGCGCTCGGTGGACAGGAATCTTCCTTTCTTCAAGATTTTGAGGAATGCCCGGAACTTCGCTTGGACGGAGGAATGTGAAAAGGCTCTACAGGATATGAAGGCTTATCTATCGAGCACTCCTCTACTGACTAAACCCGTCGAAGGCGAAAGGCTATTTATATATCTTTCTGTTTCGGCCTAGGCTACGAGCGCTGTGTTGATAGCTGTACGAGAGCGGAGACACTTGCCCATTTATTACTTAAGCAAGACGTTGCAAGGAGCTGAGAAAAAATATTTGGAAATCGAAAAATTTGCGTTTGCCCTCATTAATGCATCAAGACGTTTGAGGCCTTACTTTCAAGCACACTCAATAACGGTACTCACTGATCAACCCTTGAAGCAAGTTTTGTCCAAGCCAGACGTGTCAGGGAGACTGATAAAATGGGCCATTGAATTGAGCCAGTTTGATTTATGCTTTGAGCCCAGAACTGCTATACAAGCTCAGGTTGTAGCTGATCTATTGGTTGAGCGCTTTGGTTTAGAGCCCGCTGCTCCTGAGGGCAAAGGATTGTGGGTCCTGCACACGGATGGTTCCTCAACCTCTCAAGGGGGAGGAGCAGGGGTAGCCCTCAGAGACCCTAATGGGATTGAGTTGGACTTTGCGATCAGGTTGGATTTTCAAGTCACGAATAACGAGGTAGAATATGAAGCCCTTATACAAGGATTAGAAATTGCTTCTCAGAATGGAGCTTTTAGAATTACTGCGTATGTGGATTCACAGTTAATTGCGAGCCAAATTGAAGGAACTTATGAGGCTAGAGAAACCACCATGGTGCAGTACTTAAGCAAGACTCGAGATATCATTGGGAAGTTCAAAGAATTTCATCTGCTTCAAGTCCCACGGGCCGAGAACGAGCGCGCTGATGCTCTTTCAAAATTTGCTTCGGCGTTGGAAGGCACTTCTGAGCGCTCGGTGACGTTCCTTAGAACGGAAGAGCCTCTGATTAAGGAGAAAATTGCCAAGGAGGCGGCCGCTATGATTGATCCGCTTGAACCATGTTGGCTGGATGACATCATCAGGTTCCTTAGAGATGGTATTTGTCCCACTGATAAGGTAGAGGCTCGGAAAAAAAGGAGCAAGGCCCCATGGTTCTCTTTAGATTCAGGGGGAAGACTGTTCAAGAAATCATTTCAAGGGCCTCCATTGAGGTGCTTAAGGCCCTCGCAGGCGAGAGAAACGCTTGAACTCGTTCATAGTGGGAGCTGTGGAAATCACTCAGGAGGGCGTATTCTGGCCAAGAAGATTCTAAGGAGTGGGTTTTATTGGCCCACGGTTCTGCATGACGCCCTCGAATTTTCCAGAAGGTGTCCAAAGTGTCAATTCCATTCCAATCTCCCTCAACTGCCAGCCGCTCAAATGATCCCGATAGATGTTTCCTGGCCCTTTGGCCAGTGGGGAATAGACATTGTGGGCCCCTTGCCATCGCTGTTGGACAAAAGAAGTTTGTCATTTTGGCTGTCGATTATTTCACCAAGTGGGCCGAGGCCGAGGCTGTGGCAAAGATCACCTTTCGGGTTGTGAGGGACTTCATTTGGAAGAACATCATATGTAGATACGGCATTCCGAGGGTGCTTATTTCTGATAATGGATCCCAGTTCATAGCCACTGACACACGAGAGTGGTGTTCGGAATTGGGGATTAAACAACGCTTTACCTCCGTAGGCCATCCCCAAGCCAATGGACAAGCAGAAGTTACCAACAGAGTCATTTTGCAGCACTTGAAGACGATGCTGGAGAGTAAGAAGAGTGAATGGGCAGAAGAGTTGCAAGGGGCACTTTGGGCTTATCGCACTACTCCACGAGCGGCCACTGGCGAGACACCTTTCGCGCTCGTGTATGGGTCAGAAGCAATGATACCAGCTGAGATTGCAAATGAATCCGCTCGTGTAGCTTATTTCGAGCCTCAACTTAACGAGAATAAAAGAAGCCTGGAATTGGACTTATTGGATGAAAGAAGAAACCAAGCTTGGGCTAAGATACACAAATATAAGGCAACTGTGGCTCAACAGTACAACAAGCGTGTGAGGGAAAGAACCTTCCAATTGGGAGATTTGGTCCTGAAGAAAGTCGAAGTATCCAAACATGTGGGGAAGTTGGACCCCAACTAGGAAGGTCCGTTCAAGGTAATACAGATCAGAGCAAACAACACCTACACCCTGGAGACACTTCAAGGCGAGCGCTTGCCTCGCCCTTGGAACGCATGTAATCTCCGGCGGTTTTATGTTTAAAAACTCCTTACCAGGTGATGATGTAACCACCTCGTTAATGAGCTCTTTGTGCTCCAAATTACAACTAAAATATGATACCTTCCTCTCAGTATCTTTGGATTTACACTTCTTTATTTTGTTTGATCGTATAAGACCTACACCCCTTGTCTTCACGAGCGTAATGTGTCACTTATATTGTACAATGGGTTACGCTTGCTAGCTCTCTACTCCACATGAGGGGACACCCTCATAAGGATAGACTGGTAACGCTCACAACCAACTTAATAAAATGGAAGAGAAATACAATGAAAATCCCAGTAGACCTTGGCCATCTGTCACGACGCCTTGCGCTCGAAAACGGGATCGTTCGCGAGTCCAAAAATGGGACCAATGCAAGCATGTTCATCCGACAGCAACGTCATCAGAAAGAAATTCCACAAAGTCTTGAACGGGGGCAATCACTCAGTAAGACCCTCGCAAACACTCAAGACTTAGCAAAAATTTCCAGGATTAAGAAGAAATTTCACAAGTCTTGAACGAGGGCAGCCACTCAATAAGACCCGCGTATGTACTCAAGACTTAGCCAAATTTCTAAGAACAAAAGCAAAAATTTACACAAGTTTTGAATGGGGGCATTCTCATCATAAGACCCCCGTAATTACTCAAGACTTAGTTAGATTTTTCAAAAGATTTAATGGAATCTTTCAAGTTCCAAAGACTTTAACTGAGTAATGCGATTTTCACTAAGCATGTTACACACAATCTTACCACTACAAGATTTGTTCACAACAATCGCAAGATGAAAATTCGCAATCAAGAAAAAGGTAAAGAAAACAGTATTCCGAAGGAAAGAAGAAAAACAAAAATTTACACAAGTTTTGAATGGGCGCTTGTGGATCGTTGGGCTCATTGGCATCAGGGGCAAGTGCGTTGGCACCCTCAGCAGCTGGGCCATGGGCATCCTCCCCGACAGGCACTTGAGGCTAATTTTCAAGGGGATCATTCTATGCGGCTTGGGGGGCATTAGCTACTGGATGGGCATCCATGTATTCGTCCTGGAGGAGTTTGACCAGGAACTCATACTCAGGCTCTAAAATTGAGTCTGAAGGATCACCCAAGTCATCGTCATCCTCCTCGAATTGCTGGATCTGTCAACCCTTTGTGGATACCCTGCTCGATGGCTAAGTTGAAGGCCTTTTGAGCCTCATCCAGGCAGTGCAGGGAAGCTGTGAAGTTGAAGGCCTTAGAGTGACAGAACTTGATGAGGGCTTCCTTGTTCGCTCGTTCAAGGCTACGGGGCCATTCATTCATTGTATCATTGAACTTCCTCTCAGCCTCCAGAGCCCTCGTCTTCCATCTCTCACGCTCGGCCTCTGTTTTTTTGCAGTCCTCATTCATGTGGGCCAACTGGCCGCTCAAACCGCTTCGAGCGCTCTCCACCGCCATAAAGTCCTCCTTTAGCTTATTCAACTCCCCCTCCGTCTTTTTGTACAAGTCCTTGAGGGACTCATACTTGGCTATCTCAGTATCCAGCTCCACTTGAATTTGAGCCGGATCGTTAGCACGGGCCATCTTCTTGTACTTAGCCTTACGATCGGCGTAGGCGGATGCCCGCATTTGCATGTTCTTGAGCCTGGGGAGTAGTTGCTGCATGGGTTCGAAAGAAGGGAAATATTAGTAAGGAAGAATTAGAAAGATACTTACCAGAGATAGCAATGTGACAAGAAAGTAAAGACTTACGGAGATCAAGGCGTGGGCCACGTCGTAGTCCACTGTCTCCACAGACTCGCTGAAAAGATGCCTGTGGTCCGCCGTGAATTGGGCCTTGTCGTAAAGGTGCTCGCTGACGGTTTGAGCGAGCGTGCCGGGCCTTAGCAGAACTGGCCCACCGTCAGAGGCGCCTGAGAAGTTCCTATCCTCTCGTCGGGGGAACTCCCATAAGTACTCTTCCTCTGAAGAGGAAGTTTTCCCCTCACCCTTGGGGCCCTCAACCACTTGCTTCCCTTTGCCCTTTGTTGCTACAGTGTCGGGCATCCTCTTCCTCTTACGGGAAGGTCTACTGGCGCTTGGCAGATTCTCATTTATTGCCAAGGGAGGCCTCACCTGGTTAACGTTGTGTGGGTCGGACACCCTCAAGTCCGCCGGAGGAGGAGGTGGTCGCACCATCATTCTATTTTCGGGATTGGCCGCACGGTTTTCTTCTCGGCCACGAGGGGGTTGCATGTTCGAAGATGAGCCCGAACCAAGAGCGTCACCCCTGCTACCACGGTTTCGAGGGCGTTGTTGCTCCCCCTGTTGGGTTTGATTTCTGTTGGCATGAGCGAAACGAGCGGCGTGCCTAATTCCTCCTACCATCTCTAAGATATTTGCTCCTACAAGAAAAACAAGTACCAGAGTTAAAATTCCATAAACAATTTATTCGCTGTGCGAGATTGAAAAAAAAGAAGAATACAGTTAGTATCCCTATCTAAAAGTTAGTGCCCTAAGAATCTAACCGTCTCTTTTCATGTCACGAGCCGGGGGGTTGTCAAGATAATAAGGGTCGTTAGAGAGACCACACAAGAACATAAGCTCTGCGTCGTCTATCCAGTCTTTCGCTTCAATAAGGTGACCTTCGTCCCTTAGAGCCTCCGCCAAACTCTTGGCCCAATCCCGGGGAAGGGCAGGTTCTAGGCGGCTCTTTGAAACCGAACCCCAATTTGAGGGCACCCCAAAGCTTTCTTCGGTGGGGGCCTTGATAAAGATAAATTTTTCCTTCCAGTTAGGACCGTAAGTACTGGAGGGAGAATTGATTAGCTTAGTGTGAGCTTTCGGTGGAGATGAATTTTGGGTGGCCATCTCCCTGATTTCACTGGCAAACCCCTCTACCTGTCGGTTGGCCATGGCGGTGTTGGAATATGAAAGAGATTTGGGGATTTTCTCTGGAAAAGGTCGCGCACCTAAAGAGATTTGAGATTTCCGAGGAGGAGAAGCCTAAGGAATTGCTGAATCCTAAATTTGATCCTAAAGTTAGCGAAGTTAGAAAGTTTCACCGAATATTACCTTAAGATTTCTGGGAAGAGCTTGAAGGAAGGTTGGAATGCTCTGTGACTGGTATGCGGAAAAGTTTTTGCAGAAGGGTGCTTGAAAGATATGTTCGCGTAAAAAAGTGGAATGGATACGGGATCCCTTATTTATAGGAATGGGAGTTGGTACGTTTCTGGCAAGAAATTCAAAATAGGTAATCATTTCCCGCCTAGGAAACCGTTCACTTTATGGAAACGTCGCGCATTTCCCAAGCCTCACGCGCCCCACGCGCATCATCATTTAATGCTCGTATGCTCCAGATGGTCAGAAGAAAGGACAACATTTAATGCTTGGACATAACAAGCGGTCAGATGAGAGGACCGCATTAAATGCGCGATCAGAAGGAAAATTGCCCAACACGCCAAAGACCCTCCCAAGCGTCACGCTCGGAGAATCGTACATATTGAATTCTACAACCCTTATTATAAAGGACTACAGAATTGGGGGGCAAAATGATGGGGTCAAAACAAGCTTGCCCTCAAACCTTCGAGCGCCAGCATCCCGCAATGAACACGCGTCGACTCTGCTATGGATACACGTGCATCAACACTATTTCTCTTACCGCTCTTCCACAAGCGTCGTTGGTACTGTATGACTAGTACCTCAATCAATCTAAGCGAGCCTTCTTCGAGCGCTACATTCCCTCGGAGAGGCTCTCGCTTCAATCTTTTACAACAAGTTCCAGCCTTCATCCCCTAACGGATATCTTGGCCTCCAAGGCTTCTGGTTGTCACGAGCGTGCTCTTAAGCCCTCGTTACCAACCTCCCAAACGGCTCTCTGACACATCGTACATGCCCGCACTCCTGCCCCTGTTGCCAACACTAACTCTCAGTAGCTTTTGCAGAAGATTCCTCTTAGGTTTCTCTCTCACAGCGCCACGTGTTAGGGCAACATTCGGCCATGACCACATGGGGCAAATGACCAAAGGGTCCTTGACCAACCCTCAACTATAAATAAGCGGAGTCATCTCCTTCACTGTAAGCGATCCTCATTACTGCAACTCCTACTTAGCTTACATTTCCTCTTTCAGATCATCTGACTTGAGCGTCGGAGAGCCAAACTGGGCATCACCCCCGGTTCCCCCAGCTTGGCCTTCTGACTTTTCAGTGTGTTTGTCCTAGCAGGTAGAACCCCATTTTCTCCGGCGAGATTCCGGCGGTTTCCCCATTCAAACAAATTCTAAAGTGATCGGATTCTAATCCCCCCTTTTTCGGAACCCATCAAGGCTAGCTAGATAAACATGTTTCTTGCTCTTGGTCTCTTTTTATTTTAATAATTTATTTATTTATTTTTAAGAAAAAAGAGTTCCATTATCCCACCAACTACTTCATGTATGCACGCACACATATAGCCGCTAGAATCTCTACATTTAGATTTAATTTTTAAATTATTTTCAAGAAAAAAAAATTCGGTTATGGTACGTTCTCCTTGCATTGTTATCTGTTAAAATTTCTGCACCAAACTCTAATTTAAAATTTGAATTCAGGTCTGCAACTGCTCCGTTAACTGGTTCGAATTTTTCAACTTTAATTTGTCGCACATCATCAAACCAATATCTTGGTTATTCGACATATCTTCTCAGATTATAGTAAGATCATCAATAGCAATTGGTTTGTACTAGAATATCTGTTTTCTAGAGAAGATCATCTCTTTGAAGATTTGCTTGAGCAATCAATGTCTACCACAATCTAGTAAGAATTTTAATACATATATATGTACTAAAGCAAAAATATATAATAGTACAGAAGATCAAATTTCTTTAATTTTTACGGTATTTCTTGGAAAGAAAAGAACATTCCGCTTGAAGATTGCTCTCACTAATCAAAGTATTTTTTTTTGAAAAACACAGAAATTAGAATAATTAATTTTCTTAGGTTTTCCTTCTATTTTTATAGCTTGAAAGGAAAAGAACATTTGCCTAGAAACAGTGTTGATTGAAATCCAATTCCATCTCAAATAGAAAGGTAAGAATTTTAATACATTACATGAAAATTAATTTTCTTTTATTTTTACAATGTTCACCGTAACGAAAGATAGAACATTTGACACTAACTTTGTTTTCTTCAGAAAATATTATTTACAGATATTAGCATTACAGGTGTCCACATCGGAATTAAGGCAGTTCATATTTTCTACCGTTCATAACTACGTAAGCAAACACATTTTGTCAAATTTGTTAATTTGCTGTTAATTTAATTTGTTGCGGGTGGAATTCTTTTTTAACTGTTCCACATTGCAAGATTTGAATCGCATGTAAACTAGAAATGTTGTATTTTGAATGCTATTTGATTGTTTTGAGTTGCGCAGTGACTTGGATAATTTTTGTTGGTTTAATTAAGAAGTGCTTCAAGTCCTCCTTTAGTTTGACTGGACTGCCATAAGAGAATAACTTATGTGACCATTCTGTGGATAAATTGATTTGGGATTCAAGAGCTAAGAGTTGTTTATCGCAATGTGCCGTGTTATCGATTTATCAAAATTTATTTTAGTGTATCATGGTATTGATTAATGAAGATGGGGTTTAAAATGTATACAATTTCCAGCTATTGGCATCGTTTTAATAGAATCCAAAGTTTTACAAATTTTCATTTATAAGATTGTATGTTTTTGTTGATTTTTTCCGTGTTAACGGAAAGATAGATAATATCGGGCATTTACATCTATTTATTTCAAAAAATATCTCTCCACATATTTGGGTGCAGAAATCTTAAGCCAATAATTTTATTTTACTATTTTAGGGTAGAATTATACATAGACTATGGAATTAAATTTTTTTTTTTTTTTTGGTCGCAGATAGGTTTTTTTTAAATAATCAAATATTTTTTTAGACTAATTCAAAACTAAGGTATTGATATTGTTAGAAGCCAGGGTTTATAATTTATATTTGAGTAATCTTTTTTAGGGTAAATTACGGCAACCCCCTTGTCATTTGGCACGTTTTTCACTTTCCCCCTTAACCTTTGATTTTGCGCGATTTGCCTCCTCAACTTAGAAATTTCTTGCACGTTACTCCTTTTGCACGATTACGGCGGAATATTCGGGGAATATTCCGTTGGGCCAGCGACGCGTGACCTTTTAAAGGGGCAAAAATGCCATTTCAAGTTGGTATAACTCATTCTCGCTTAAGACGTTATATCCCCATTTCATTGAACCCTAATTTGTGTATTTCATTTGGGGGGAATCAACGACAATGGAGAGGGTGAACGAAGGAAATTGCAATTGTGGGAATGCGATGGTGCAAAGAACATCTTGGACAAACCTGAACCCTGTAATGCGGTATGTTTGCTGCCAAAATTTTTGGGTGAGCATCTCTTTTTTAAATGTCCCATAAATTTCATTTCTTTCTCATAATTTGCTGGCTCTCGTTATGGATAGAGTCCTGGAGGATGCAATACCTTTGTGTGGACTGACCCTCCAATGTGCGAACGTTCCAAGCAGATCATACCAGGGCTTTTGCGGAGAATTAACAAATTGGAGGCTGAAATTGATAAACAGAGGCCCAAGAGTTTTGAAGCTTCAAAATTTGTCATCCTTGTTGTAATTGCTGTTGTGTGTTATGTGTTGTTTTGGTAGGCAATCTTGTAATAAGTTGTACTGGGCTGTTGTCTTTTTCCGTTTAGACAAGTGGCTGAATCGGAGCTATGTAGTGCACCTTATTATTTTATCAATGGAATGTTGTTCAACAAGATATGTATACTGTACTATGTATAAGTTGCACTGTTAGTGGCTAAGCAAATTGGATAAAATCATTTCTTTGAAAGGCAAAATCAAGGATTGTGTACATGAGATACTAAAACAAACACAAATAGAATGGTAGGAACCAGGTTTGTGTATATGAGACACACCATAACAAAAACTATGATTGCATTGTTCAAGAACCAAAACACAAAACAAAATAAAAGACAATCCTTGATGACATTTAAGATCTTCACAATTCTACTTCTTGGCTGGTCCTGGTGGTTTAAATTTGGACTTGTATATCTTCTGCATTGTATTTCTTGCTGAAGGAGTTGGTGTAGATCTTGAAGTACTGGCCTCATTTTGTGAAGAAGCAACTGTTTGCTTCCTTCTTGGAGTCAGCTTCTTTGTGCATTGTATAACTGATCTCTGACTTGGTACAATTGAATCTTGTTGTTGTTGAGAGTGCAGTGCAGCAGTACTTCTTGTCATCATCCTTGTTGTTTGTTGTGAAGAAAAAGTTTCAGCTGGAGCAACCCTTGAAGTGCTAGCTCTTGTTGCTGCCTTTTTTTGAAGAAACAGTCTCAGCTGGGACAGCCTTTGAAGTGCTTAGCTACTGCTGCTGCCTTGTTCTTGGTCACCTGCATATAAAGTAACACATATGAGGAACTACACTCACATTCATACATGAAATCAAAATATAACTTGCACTTACAGTTTTCTTTTGCCTTGGTGCACCTGGAGGTATCTCGGTTGTGGAAGGGATATTTTGGTTATTGGTATTTTGTTTGCAACCTCTTATATTATGCCCTACAACACCACACAATCTGCATTTCATGATCAGACCTTGTTTACCTAATCTCCCTTCATGCTCTCCAGCTCTTTGAGGCATGGTTGCTGCTCTCTTCTTGGCTATGTCTTGAGCAATTTCATCTACAGTTTTCTTCCTTTTTTGTAACCTTGGTCTACCTAGCAAATTCTTTTTGGCCGGTGGAAGCAATTTCCTTAAAACTCTTGGCCATTCATCAGGACCATTCAGTGGCACCATCAAGTGACTGTACACTTTCATGAAGGTTTCTTTGTGATAGTATTCATCAACATAATCCTCTGGTTTTTTATGCATGTACCATATATAAGAAATGGCATGGGGACATGGAATACCAGACAATTGCCATCTTCTACAACCATATGATTTTTCACCCAAATGAACCTTAAACCGATCTCCAAAGTAGCCTTGAACCTCAAACTGATCATGACCATTCCACTCTGGAATATAGTTCATACTCTTTTTCTTATTTTCCTCTATTATTTTCTGTATGTTAGGGCAGATTTCATATTGATGCTCTCATTTGGTCTCTCTTTACATGCAACCTTTTCATTAAAGTCATCCTAATTGTCTCAAGTATATCAATTATAGGCATACTCCTAGCTTTAACAATGATTGAATTGAAACTTTCACACAGGTTATTCAACAAAATATCACACTTGGAGACACACCTGAAATGTGCTTTGGACCAATGGGCTGCAGGTCTCTTAGCTAGCCATTTGAAAGCTTCCAAATCTCTTTCTCTAAGTTCCTTGAGAATGGCCTCAAATTCACTGATTCTTGTAGCCTTTGCTGCCCTCCAAACAAACTGTTTCAAAGCCAATCCCTTGTGTTTATTCTTGAAGTTATTGTACATATGCATCACACAGTACCTGTGCTTACAGTTGGGAAGTAGAGAGTCAACAACATCAATAATACCTTTTTGTTTGTCAGAAATGATCACCCAATCAGAGTGATCACTCATAATTCCAAGATCCTTCATTAATAAATCCAGAAACCAAGTCCATGTAGACTTCCTTTCCTTCTCTACTATAGCATAAGCAAAAGGGTATATGCAATCATTAGGATCAGCACCAACAGCCACTAACAATATACCCCCACATAGAGTTTTTAGGTGACATCCATCAAGGCAAATAACTGGCCTACACCCATCTAACAAGCCCCTTTTCAATGGACCCCAACACATATACAATCTCTTAAACATATCCTCTTCATTTTCAAGTTTTGTTTTTAACTTCACAGTTGTATCAGGACTACTTTTCACTACTTCTGCTAAATAACCATACAACTGAGAGTATTGTGCAATGATTGTACCTGCAGACCATTCCTTAACCTTGTTCTTTGCCGTGTACATCTGATCCCTGCTGAATTGAAGCTTCTGTTCATGCTGAATCACAGCCACCATAGAGGAGACAGGCTATGAAGGGTCAGTGCTGATCTTCACTTTATATTTCTCTGCTAACCACTTGGAGTTAGCACTTGAGACCCTTTTCACCCTTGAACACTGATTTTTATCATCCAATGTCTTCACTAGCATTGTATCCTCTCCAGATTTTAATGAAGCAAACAGAAACCATGGACATTTATCATCTTTACAGCACACTCTAATCCTGTCAGGGTCATTTTTTACCCAAATGATGTCCCTTCCATGAATTCTTGAATATTGTTTAATAACTTCTCTTAGAATCTCTGTATCTTCAAACAACAACCCAAGTTCAAATTAAGGATTGTCCATGTCTACCAATGGATTGAATACTCTACAACCATCATGCCTCCTCACTGATCCCACTGATTTCCCTTTAGCACTTTGTGATGTATTGATATTCAAAGACCATCCCTGTAGCGGACCCCTCCCATCCCCCCCGGCCGGATGGCCCCCCACCCGGCCGTACCCACCCACCCACCCACCCACCCCCACACACACACACACACACACAAAAGTGTTAATACTCTGCACAGTTGTCACTTCATCATCACCCTCATGCTCACTGTCAACCAATTTTGTCATTTCCCATGGATTGATCATCTTCACTGGCCCATGCATGATCTGAATCAACAATATCCTCTAATAAAACATCTTGCTCATCACCTGTGGGACTTGCTCAGATTGAGTTATATTTGCATCTTGCACATCACATGTCATCACATGCTTAGATTGAGTTGTAGTTGCATCTTCAACATCATTATCTTTTCCCAATTGATCAGCTGCATTTGCTTCTTCAGCCACATTATCAACACCTACTTCATTAGGGGGATTAATAGGAAGGCTCTATCCTACATTGTCAACTCTTTCTTCATTTTCATCGTCTGACCTCAATTGATCAACCGCAATTCCTAAAAAGCTAAAAGGATCATTCACTTCATCATCTTCCCCCTTGTCCTCACTGGATGATTTAGATTCATCAACAGGGATTGGATCGCAAAATACACCTACCATCCGTTCTGAATTCAAATAATACATCATATCCATAACATCTTTATCTCTTGTCAACAATCATGCATCATATCAATCATTAATCCCAGCGGCACTGTAGTCGAAATTTGTATCCTCAGCTGAAATGCCCAACTCCTTAGCCATTGCATGAATCTCTATCATTGACCTTTTATCCTCATGGCAGTAGTCAATATGATCAAATTTCCCACCAAAGTACACCTTACAGCCTAAATTGCATATTTTACCGCCATGATGCATCCTTATACTATACATTTCGGAATTCTTTACTGTAAAGCAAACAAAATGATAAACATTTGAAATCAGGCATTGAAATAGGCACACAAAGTCAGGGGAAAAAAAAAATTGTAAGGTGCTCTCCACCAATGAAACACAATACATGGAGTTTACCATATGTGACCACACACAACATAGTTTATTCAACACATGCATATACATACATACAACACATTCATCAACGGTAAAAAAAAAAATAAAAAAATTCAAGATGTCTCAAGGCCTCCACTCACCGTACGCAGGAGCGTTCTTCCCTTGTGGAATATCGGCGTTATCTTTTCGCACCTTCCACTCCATTACCACGGACTTACAGAGATCAAAAGCAACAAGAAGCTGAGAGGGCAAAGTACTCGGACAACAAGTTTTAACTCTAGGTGCTTTTGGAGGGTTTCACAGCCATAAAAGGGGGTCTTACGCGGTAATGAGTTATACCAACTTGAAATGACATTTTTGCCCCTTTAAAAGGTCACGCGTCGCGCGCGTGATTGGCCCAACGGAATATTCCCCGAATATTCCATCGGAATTGTGCAAAAGGAGTAACGTGCAAGAAATTTCAAAGGTGAGGGGGCAAATCGTGCAAAATCAAAGGTTAAGGGGGAAAGTGCAAAACGTGCCAAAGGACAGGGGGTTGCCGTAACTTACCCTCTTTTTTATCTCAAAATGCATGGTTGAAGTTAGTAATAAATAATAATAGTATAATAGTATGATCAGACTAATTTGTATATATTAATTTTGTAATGCAATATATTTTTTTTATGAAGTTTAGTAGTATATTATTGTAGTTTTTATATGAAGTACATTAGTATATTATAGTTTGCGTTTATTTATGGATGATTTTTTTTTAATCTTTCTTATTACTTTTTCTTTATGTATTGGATTATTTCGATAAAAAAAATTATATAGATGTATTTTATGTTAGTAATAAATAATAATAGTATAATAGTATGATCAGACCAATTTGTATATATTAATTTTGTAATGCAATATTTTTTTTTTAATGAAGTTTAGTAGTATATTATTGTAGTTTTTATATGAAGTACATATAGTATATTATAGTTTTCGTTTATTTATGGACAATTTTTTTTTAATCATTCTTATTACTTTTTCTTTATGTATTGGATTGTTTCGATAAAAAAAAAATTATATAGATGTTATTTTATGTTAATATTTTAAAAAATATTTTTAACTCATGACAAATTGCTATTTATTAAATGTTGCACTAATAATAAGGTACAATTTACATATCATGGTGAATAATATTATTTTTACGTTGCACACTCAACGAGTGTGCCCCGGTCGCTAGTTATAGATTATCAGAGATTCGACCTTCAATCAACGGACAAGTAGCACACCCCAAGAATACGGCGTGCAGTTTTTTCTTTGAATTTGTTAATATTGTGTTAGGCCATTTTCGGGATAAGTATATTAAAACAGTCACTTGAGTATTGGAGAATTTTCGGTGAAGTTGTTTATTCATGCGGTTCTCCTGGTGGAGCCAGAAATTTTATTTAGGGAGGTCGACCAAAGCATAATACTAAAGGAGAGTTAATAATTTATTATATTGACTCTCACTAGTATTAATTTTAACTTTAATGGAGAGGGGTGAATAATTAAAAAACCCAATAAAATTACATATACAAATATGTATAGATCTACATAATAATAAAATATATATATATAAAATTGAGGGGGGTCAATTGTACCCCTCAAGTAAGGGTCGCTCCACCACTGTGTGTATTTAAGTAAAGATTAGGAGTTGGAAAACCTGTCTAACTCTCTTGTCCAAGTTTAATAATAAGGTAATTAAATTTTATTTTCGTCAGAAAAAATTAATGATATAACTCATTTTTTATGTCAAACTTGTGCCATGCAAATTAAAATTAAAAAGTGTGTGGGCAATTTTATGTTTGGACAATTCATTCACAATATCTTAATTTGATAAAAGTCACACCCAAACCGTTCAAATTTCAAGCTCAACTGAGGCAAAACAAATGATATAGCAACTAATGTCTATTTATTTCCACCAAAAAAAACACTAACGTCTATTTATAAAGCCAGAATCTAATCAATACAGAACTAATTCATTGTATTCAATTCAATTTAAAATGTGAAGCTACCAAAAAAAATAAATAATAATAATAAAATGTGAAGCTTTTTTATCCCACTAAATAGAATAAATTAACATCTGATTAACTATATTTCAATACTACAATATAATATATATCGCTATCGTTGGCCAAGAGAACTGTGCTTAATAATTGCCTGCAAATTATTTCAAACCCGCTTAGAATATTTATAACGAATTAAAGAGCATCTTGTCTTTGATTTAGTGTATTTTATTTCACAAACTTAGACCAAATCTCGAACTAGCTTATTTATATGTTTGATTATGACATTATTATTTAGATAATTCAACTTTGACTAGACTAATTATGGATCTACTTGTAGGTTATAGTTGAATTTTAACACACCCGGATCATATATATATATATATATATATATATAATATTATCTATACTATCTATTAAGCGAGGGACCAAATTTGGTCTCTTGAACTCTAAAATTAATTTGTTTTCTATTTATTTATTAATTGATTTCATCCGACTTTATCTCTTCCACGTTTTATGAATTTCTCTTTTCTGTCTAATCACTTCTCTTCTTAACTTCTCTTTTTTTTTTCCTCATCAATTGCATTCTTTTTTTTATTATTATTATAATTTTTATCACTTATCACTTATATTATAAATTTTTATAATTATTAATATAACATTATCTTATACTACTTATTTTCTTTTTTATCGTAAATTAGTGATTATGCTAAAAATAAATATAGAGTATATATTTAATGAAAACTTTTAAATTTTAATAAATTTATACAATAATTATTTTTTATTTGCACATGCATTGAATGTGCAAAGTTGCTAGTATTATATTATATGAGGGGAGGGGAATTGAGCTAAATGGTAATATCCATCATCGATTATAATAAATAATAGTATACTCATCGAATTATCGAGGCATAAAAGATAAGACAACATGTCACATGTTTAACTTAAAAGAAATAATATTGTCACTCTATAATATCTTATTACATTGTTTTTCTTTTGTTAACATGTATTCTGATGGCTCTGATCCGAGGTGGCAAACTCCAACAATTTAGAATTTGTTTGTATGGGGAAACAGAGGTCCAAAGCTTAGGCGAGAATCGTCGGAGGAGATGGGTTCTACCTGCTAGGAACAAACACACAGTCAGAAAGCTGGAGGAAGGGGGGGGGGGGATTAAACCCAGTTTGGCTCTCCGAAACTCAAGTCAGTTTCAGAAGGTGAATGAAGAAGATGAAATAAAACAGAGCTTCAGGTATGAGAGCTTGCTTATAGAGTCAGATGATCTCTGGGTATTTATAGTTGAGGGTCAGACCGTTTTGGTAATTACCAACCAGTGGTCCTGCATTGATGTTGCCCTACACACGTGGCATAATGAGGAGTCTCTGAAAGGGATCTCTTGCAAAAGCCTGTGAAAAGGTTGGTGATGGGCAACAATGGCAGGTGCGCGAGTATGTACTATGTGTCAGAGAACCTTTTTGGGGTTGTTACCGATGGCCAAACACGCTCGGGTTTTGATAAGGGCCTTGAGGCTCGTAGGTCCGAGGGGCACCTGGGCTCAAGGCGTTGGTCATGAAGGGAGTAAGTTCACCCTCGTGGCCAGGTGAGAATGTCTTTGAAGGCTAGCTCCAAGGGCGGTCCCCGAGGGTCGCCCACGTGGGTCATCACTAGCTAATTGACACGCTCGCTCGTGGGAGACTAGAATTCCTTGTGAAGTTGGGACAGTTATCCCCTTCGAGGGGACGCTTAACCGCGAGAGAGAGTTTGAGGTATCCTTGTGACCCCATGGTGTAACATTGGGATTGGACCACGTATCGCACACGTATCCTGAGTATATTTTGGCCTCATCATATTCGAATCACAAAAATAAGTTGCGTGCGCCGTGACAAGCACAAAATGATTAATTTTTGAATAGCTTTTGTCCACAATTTATGACGATTCTTTAATTAAATATTAGCTCAAAAATTGATATCATTCCTTCTTAAACAAATAGCAAGTTTTGGTCCCTTATAAAAGTCAGCTCTCTTACATCATAGTTCATACATATATAATTGTACATTATTTGCAACCGATATGTTCTTACGATGTCCTGATGCGACCTTTTGCTATGCCCAAAGTCAGTAAAAAGTTAATTTTTGTCTTTGCTTAATTGCTAATTATTTATTGTAATAAAGTATAGGGATATTTGAATGTTTGGTGGTCGAGAAAGGATGTATGAATTGTATAATTATGATGCCAAAAATAATAGTTCTCCTTTTTGGGTATATATATGCTTATAAATATTCTACTATTATATAAGTACTTTGAAACACGAAAAATATTTAAATTGTTGTTGCGTCAATTAAATTATTGATTTTAATTCCTGCTAATATTACGAAATTAAATTTTGGGGGTGTTTGACCTAACATGTAAGCTCTTGTAAACGTCCATTAAAGTTATGATGTATATATATATATGGATACGACAACACGGATTTTGTCTTAAAATTTTTATGTGAATAATATCGAATATGGTGTCCGACCCTTAAAAGGGTCTATACATTGAGTATAACACTTAACTTACAAACCCCTTAATATATATTTTTTTTCCAGGTAGCAATTAATAAACCCCTTAATTAATGAATTCAACGAATGTTTACGTCAAAGTGGTTATAAGAAATTGATCAAATCTCAAATCAAATATTATTTTATCTTCAAACTTTAGTTAAACATATCTTCCTACTTTCAATTAGAATACCTAATTGCATATATAATCATTGTTACTAGCTTGCCAACATCATGCATGAGCTTAATATATATATATCCTCATTAATTTTTATCCGAATATTTTAATATCTTATCTTTTAAAACATTTTTCTAAGCTCCACAAATATTTTATAACTTCTTTATAATAAGCTTAGCGAGACGAAGTACTCTTAAACATTTTTACATGCACATTCAGTTATTAATATATTGGTCCCCAAAGGTAAATAATTGAACAACCTAAAGTTTTCTCTTCATATATAACTGTAGTTTCGATTCTCAAAATTGAAATTTCTTTAAATTCATCCAAACCCTTCAAAAATATATATATAATATAATACATTCACATTATATAGAAGATATATCAAAAAATCAATATTTCATGTAAGTCCATCTTCAGCCGGCCCCAAGCAGGCTGCAGGCCGGCCGCCTCTCCTCCTCCCCTAATTACACCCAAAACTTATTCATCATGAGTAAACACAGACATACATACAAACATATATATATATATACACCAATAATTCTCCATTCCATTATCTAACCAACCCGTTATAATTACAACATATAAATTTCATATATTTTTATCAAGGTTAGATAGAAACATCAAAAAAATGAGGCAACCGGGGGTGTATTCGAAGCTACTATCAGGAGGAATATCAGGTAAAACTGGTCCTCATTCGCTGCCTCTTGCAAGAATCAAGAAGATCATGAAGAAATCGAGCGACGACGTTAAGATGATATCGGGAGAGGCTCCGATCGTCTTCTCGAAAGCTTGCGAGCTTTTCATAGAAGAGCTGACCAAGAGGGCATGGCTGATAACCCTGCAAGCCAAGAGGAGGACCATGCAGAAAGAAGATGTTGCTTCTGCTGTTATTACCACTGATATTTTCGACTTCCTCGTTAACCTAGTTTCGGAGGATGCTTCTACTAGTTTGAAGGGTGGTGATGTTAATTGATGCATCTATATATGACTGTGAACGAGGCGTGGAGATGTGATTAATATCTCTATCTTTTGCTCTTCGTTAATCTTGATTAGGTTCTACGAACAATGTGTCATGATATCAAGGGTTTGGATCGGATTGTCTATTTTGATTTTATATTTCATTTTCTGTTTCACTTACGCATATATGTTTCGTGTATAAGTAGGCAGACGGTTGAAATTAGGAAGTTTGATGCAACTAATCTCGACTGCCTACATATTAATACACTTGGTGTGCAAGGTGAGTGAAATAAGAGGTGAAATGAAACGGGATAATGGGATGCCAATTATTAAGGTGATTTACACCGACTATTCCTAGGGTTTGATGTATTTACAAAGAAAGTTCATGGGGTACAAAAATTATGATACCTATGATTTTTGAGGTTTTATTGTTAGGTGGAATAAAAATTTCTTTGGGCAGGAATATTTTTGCACCAACCATGAAATTCCTTTGTAATAAATCAATTCTCAGTATAGCTAATGTAAATTGCCTTAATTATTATGTGATGTATACGTATTAGTGTAGCTAATGTAAGTTTCCTCAATTATTATTATGTCATGCATACACATTAGTTCTGTACTTCTGTTTATTAACTAAAGGTATTCAGCCGCTAATAGGGGTTGATTCAAGTGGTTAAAGGGTTAGTTCTCGATGACAAAGACTCGAGTTCAAATCCTTCTAACTGCTTGGGGTGTGTGTTAAAAAAAAACAAAGAAAAAAAAAAGAAAAGAAAAAAGAAACAAACAAACTGGAGGTATTCAGCCGAAAGATAATTTTTTAAATTACTAGGCCTATTGTCATATTGCGTAAAGAGGGATTTAATATTGTCTATTCATCAGGCAATGTTATTATTATTATCATTAAATTCGTAGTTAACTGCCTAATTATCAGTGAAGTATGGTCAGTTCTATAAAGTCAAGGGTGCAGTGCGGTGTTTGATGTGGTTCGCTTTGAACAAATTTAGAGATTTTATAGAAAAATCTCTATGTATTTCCTATGTTGGTAGAACAAGACAAGTTTAGAGGCTTTCAACCTATATATACTGCGCAATAGTATAACCGATATATGGATAACTACAAACTAAATATGCCCATCCACATTCAAACATTTCTATATATATGTATGTATGTATGTATATATTGTTAAAGCTTACGCAGTGACTTTTCTGTATTTCTTAAATAACTTGTTCGATGTTAAGATCCGGCTTAATCATTTTTGAATTAACCCAAAAACACTCCATACCATAAACTTGTATATTATTGTGTCGATATAAACTATAATTTGTATTCAACTTGACTCACCCTTGAATGTAGTTTACTCCACCCAATTTTTTCATCTGTTCTAAGTGTATTAAACATTAATCATGGACATTTCTTTGGTTTATTTCTTCTATCACTTTTTAATTTATGGAATGTGCTAATTAAATAAACCACCCATATATAATATATTCTATTAACTTGTTTGTTTCTTTAAAAGAACCTTACAATATTAATATTCTCTTGAGGGGAAAGAGAGAGGCTCTTTGCAAATTAACAAATATTCGTAAAAAATGTATTAATTTGGTTGCAGTTGCACGAGCTACAAGTTACAACTTTTTGGTTACACAATGCATATACATTTATTACACAATTTATATCAATTTGCTAACTTTTTTAATTAGGCTTTGATTCCTCAAGAATTCCTTCCAAACTTCCCATCAACGGCCTAAATATACTCTACTAATTAGTCCTTCCCATTTCTCGAACAATTACCAACACCATTAACTAATACTTTTTGTTTATAAAAATTTAATTAGGGTTTATCTAAAAGATACCTATAATATTTCAATTTTGTTTTAGTATAAAATTGTACAATAAAATCCACAGTTGTAAACTCACAGACTAACACAAGTCTTGTTGCCATGGCCAGTCTCGCTGCAGCCTTCTGTCTTCTGATAGTCCTCTTGTTAGCATCGGGTACATTCATAATCACATATATATCACATTAATATTTATATTATTTTTGTATTGTTTTGTACATTTATATATTCAAAATCTGCTTTTTACTTGCAAGTTGTAACTATATATTCATGAAGAACAAAAGCTGAAATGGCCCTTGGGGCTTGATTTATAAAAGAAGCAGAAATTTTCATGCATTTAACGGGTAAAACTTATGGGATTTTTGTTTATAAGTAGCCATTTATATTCTTAACATGTAAGTTATTGACTGTTTATGATCAAAAAGAACAATGGGACAAACAAATCTTTTATAGAAGCAACTACGAACACCTAACATGATAAAACAAATAGTATTTTTAAAAGTATATGTATTTTAAAGTATAGGGTCGCGACCATAACTCCCAACTCTTGTATTATTATTCGCAGATAATGTTCTGAAAAACTGTACTAATCTATGCAGCCAGCAATGCGGATATGGTAGATTTAAAGGCAAGTTCCCCAGATTCGGAGCCATGCTATGTGTGGTTAGGCGTTTGCTCGACCGACCCCAAAAGCAATCAAATCTGCAAGAAACGATGTGGAGATTATTTTCACAAAGAACACGATGGATTTTGTGTAAACTATTCCAGTACATTTTCAGCCTGCTATTGCCCTGTCAAATGCTAAGATCAGTGACGATGAAGTATTATAAGAATTTAATAAAACCGATAATGTTTCTCCAATTACTTTTAATAAAACTCGAACATATAATTTATCTATTCATATATACAAATGCTTATCATTGAGCGATCTGTTTGTCCTATTTCTTTAAAACTCACGAGATTAATTCATAAATTCAGTTTTAATATATACAACTACATATATGAGTTCAATAGAGAAAATATGTGATTTTGTTACCTTTAGGTTATAAAACGTGTGATTATGTGTACAATCTATTTAATTTATTATAGTTTTAAAACTTTAAGAAAAGTTGTAATATTGGTCCAACGCTTTTTTTTTTTTTTTGGATGGAATTTTCTCGTGGCCCGTTAGTGGGTTCCCACTTTCCAGTAATTCTGACAAAATGTAGGACTTAAATTGCAATTTTCTTAATTTACAAATTAATCAAGTGCTGTTTTTATGCAATTTTGATAAATTAATTCAGTCATTAATGTTTCTATTGAAATCATTCTACTTATAAAGGTACATTTTGCTTTGAGGTTGATAAGGTTTATTTTCTTCAATGATGGATTTGGAAAATACGTGCGGTGTGGTCACAGGTTCATAAAATGTTTAGAGTTTTTTTTTTTACAAGCACCTCGTACTTAAATTCAAAAATTATAAAACCTTATAATTTATTTATTTCCACGGTACACTTTATTAGCGATTATTGAAATTTTTTTATATTATTGCAGTAGTACTAGTAGTAACATCGGTCAGCATTAGCTCTTTGAGTTTAATTTTTTCAAAAAAATAAATAAATAAAAAAACTTTGAGTTTAATATATTCCGGTTGATAACGATGACTCCATATCAATTTTAATACAACTCGCTAGTTTGATGTTTTAAGAGAAATTATTTTGAGAAGTTTCAATAACTTACCATATGAGTCATAGCCTGATGCATATGAGTTGCCACAAATTTTTTTAAAGAAAATCGAATTTAGTGGGATGAATTTAAAAAAAAAATATAATAATCGACACATAGAGGTAAAGATTTTTTCTTTAAATTCGGAGGAGGCATTATTTTGGACTAAAATAGCAAAATATTTTTTGTATACTTTTAATGTTATATGGTAAATAACTGGTTTTAGAATAGAAATAATAAGGAATTCAACCAGCATAAATGCATTAAAAGATATAATTATAGCTAAATATTGATTGGGTAATTATATTGTATATTATTCTAATAACCTTTTTTATCATAATAATTTATAATAATAATAATAATATTTATTATTATTAGTATTATTATTATTTGACGTGGCTTTCATTCTTGAGGATAATTGATAACACAGCCTTCTGGTAGTCTGGTACTTCATCTTGTTACTCTGAAGTCTGAACCGCTCTCCAATTCCATGAGGGGGACTGCAATAAATTCAAAGAATTAACGCAAAAACCCACAAATTTCTCTAAGTGTTTTCCAGTCTTATCTCATGAACTTACCCTTATTTTCCCGATAATGGACGGTCTCACTCTCACCGCTACTAAGACTTTCTCTGCAATTCAATCCTTTCCGCAATCCTCTTTCCATTTCAGGAATTCAAGAATTCTCAGTTTCCCTTACAGAAAACCCAGAAATATTCTTGTTTTCGCATCAAAAGATGACCCAAAGCTCGATGAATGGGATCAAATGGAGCTTAAGTTTGGTAGAATGATTGGCGAAGACCCAAAAATAACCTTAGCCAAGGTCCCTTCTTTCTCTTTTCTCCTTAAATAGCTCTGTGTTTGATTCTGTATTGCGTTAATATTTGTTAGTTTGGAATGTTGAAAGCTTGAAACTTGGAGATGGAAGGATTGGTTTTCTTCTGGTGCAGAATATGTGGAGAATTTCTTTGCAAATTATTTATGAGAATCTCTGAATCATGACATTTTAGTTTTCGTATTGATTCTTTTATGCATTTGATGCTGCTTCTTTCGGTGATGGGGAAAGATAGAATTTTTAGTCTTTTGATATTGGAATTTGATCATTTATCATGATTCCGAGTTGATTAATTCGGTTGTCAGAGGAAGTGATAAGAACAATTTCCCCACACCAACTCAAACATATAAGTAGATGTGTAAATTTATTTTCAAATGAGCCTGAGCTCATAGTTGTATATGGAAGTAAGAATCTTGATATTATATAATTATTTGAATTACATAAAACAACGGTTTCTTTGGGTTCTGTTCATAACTCAAAGTTTTCTCTAGTAAATTGAAAACCTATGTTGAACTGTTCTGCATTTTTGTGAAAGTAATGAATACTTTAGGTTGATAAGTGCTGGTCATTTGAAATTTTCAGATAATGGGCAGGAAGTTGAATCCGGATCTCTCTTATTTGGAAATAGAGAAGTTATTAGAAAAAAAGAAGGGAAAATCATTGAATGAAGAAATAGAGGAGATCCCATTCGACTTATCAGATAAAAAGAAGCCAACAGCAAACTCCGTGCAAGGATTGAATTTAGCCAGACCTGTTCCAAAGAAAGGAACCAAGTTTGAGACGACGAATAATAAAGCAGCTGAATCTGATGCTGAAGATTCTACTCCACCAATCACAAAGCCTACAAAAGAAACTAAAAGCAGCATTCCTGATGTGATCTTGAGAAAACCGGGCTCGTTTTATGTCGATGATGGTGGGAATGAAAAATCTTCAAGGTTAGAAATGAAGCCAAATTTATCACTTAAAATGGGGAAAGAGCCTCAGAAAGAAAGGTTTAGTGATATTACATTGTTGAAGAAGCCTCAAGCAACAGTCGTTGAATCAGGGGACGAGAATGACCGCAATGATTCAAGTGACGCGACGGAATCGTCCGGAAGAAATGAAGCTGCAATTCTTTTGAAGAAGCCAGAGCTTGCGAGCGAGAATAATCCAGAGTCTGAACTAGAGAAAGGGTCTGCAACAGGTAATTTTATTAGTTTGTGGTCAGGCTCTATATGTGAAAGCATCTGATATACTGTTGGAAGGATTAAAATATTCATTTTTATTAAATATCTCTGTTCTTTTTCAAGAATTGCAGGCTGATATTTCGAACGATGAGAAGCCATTTGCTTCCGACGGCCCTTCTCAGGATACATCTATGGAAAATGTGCTTATAGAAAAACCGAAAAGGTAATGTGGACTCTCTCTGCAGTCTGCATGATTCTTGAGCTTATAGTCTTTCTTTTGACTATGGTACTGTGTTGTATAGATTAGACCGCCCTGTTAAAGCAACAGATCAGAAAACGAGAGAGGAGTTGATTCCTGGGAATCGTGAAAACTTGGCGAATCCTGTTGACCTCGAGAAATTCCTCACAACTACACCCATTAAGGAACGGGAGGAGGATTGGGCTAGGGCCGAAGAAGTGGTTAAGACGGGAGAAAGAGTAGTGGTGGAACTAATTAGCTGCAGTACTAGGGGATTTGTTGTGAGTTAACTTGCTAATCTAGTCGTTCTATTTTATTTTTTTTTAATTGTAAAAAAGAACTTATCTTCTTACTTTCAGTTGGTACTGTTTGCTATCTAAAGTTTTTGATTTATTTCAGTTTACAATTTGACTTCACTTTTCGGGCAATAACTCTTTTTGGATATAATATGAAGTCAGGTGATAAACTACGATAAACTGAAAACTTTGGATAGCAACTGGTATTAATTGAAACATTTGTAGGGAAAGTGTAGAAAAAAGTGTACTTCGCATGGTGAAGTGTCTTTTTCCCAGTATTACTATTATTAGGGATAGTTACACTGGCATACCATGAGTTTTGGCCTAACTACACAAACTTCCCCTGAGGTTTGAGAAATTACGAAGTCTTCCCCGGCATGAATTTAGTGAACATACCTAGCACATGCTATTGTCTTCATGATTTTAAAATCAAATATTGACAAGTATTTGTCAAGGACAAATTAGGTATTCCTAAAAAATTAGTGTTCATTAGGCCAAACCTTATTACAAATATTATCCCTTATTATTATGCCTCTGGGTATGTCAGTTAAATTATGCCTTATTATTGTTGTCAATATTGTATTTTTACATTTTAAACTTTTACAGGCATCATTCGGTTCATTGATAGGATTTTTACCTTACCGGAATCTTGCTACCAAGTGGAAGTTCTTAGCTTTCGAGTCATGGTTGAGGAAAAATGGTTTGGATCCTTCCATATACAGGCAAAATCTGGGCATAGTTGGAAAATATGAAGCTACCAGCACTACCGATACCTCTGAGTCAGAGGTCGAGTCAGAAATTAGTAGTGAGTCAGACGGGACGACAACATCAGATATGAAACTAGAGGATCTTCTCATGTTATATGATGAAGAGAAACTTAAATTCCTGTCATCCTTTATTGGGCAGGTTTGCATGAAACTGAGTTTTGAAGTCAAAAATTATTTCATAAACTTGTATTACGTTAATGCTGTATCTTTGTGATTGCAGAGAGTGAGAGTGGGTTTGGTATTGGTTGACAGAAACTCAAGAAGGCTAATATTTTCCATAAAACCAAGAGAGAAGGAAGAATTGGTCGAAAAGAAGAGAAGTCTCATGGTTAGGAATTCTTCTAATAGCTTTAATTAATTCATGTAAATATATATATAGAGAGAGAGAGAGAAATGGACGGAGACAGAGAGGGAGAAAGAGAATTAAAAAGATTACTCTGCATTGCAGGCGCGGCTGAGTGTTGGAGATGTAGTCAAGTGTTGCATTAAAAAGATTACTTACTTTGGCGTCTTTGTTGAGGTAAATTAAGAGTTTGTCATTTCTTCCATAATCTTTATGATATATGCTTGTTAAAAACACTTGTTCCTTGATATTTATATTCTGATGATATCTCTTCATCTAGGTTGAAGGCGTACCAGCGCTCATTCATCAGACAGAAGTATCCTGGGACGCCACTTTAGATCCTGCATCTTACTTTAAAGTTGGACAGGTACGTGTCGATTTCCCAAAATTTTATTTGAAACTCTGAGATTGGTTTAATTCTCATTTGTGGTTGCAGATTGTTGATGCCAAAGTTCACCAGTTAGATTTTTCACTTGAACGAATATTTTTGTCCCTCAAGGAAATAACGGTAACTCTCACTAATACACCGTCAATGGCATCACCATCATTATTTACTTATTTAGTATTAGAAGTTTATAATGAAAAAAAAAAATGTTGTGAAAATGGCAGCCTGATCCAATGATTGAGGCCTTGGAAGCTGTGGTTGGTGATCATGGTTCCCTAGAGGGTAAACTTGAGGCAGCTCAAGCAGATACTGAGGTTGAATATATGGTTATATTCAAATATTTACATTACAACCATTTTTCATCGTTCTTTTCATAATCTGGGCAATTTTCCTTTTCTTTTTTCCCCCCTAATTGCAAATCCTTCAGTGGGCTGACGTGGAATCGCTCATGAAAGAATTACAGCAGTTTGATGGAATCCAATCTGTGTCGAAAGGACGATATTTCCTGAGCCCGGGTTTGGCACCAACATTCCAGGTGATATTAATGAAGTTCAAATCAATATAATCATATCGAAATATTTAAATTGTTATTAAGCTGCATTTGCAGGTATACATGGCCTCCATGTTTGAGAATCAGTACAAGCTGCTTGCCCGAGCTGGAAATAGAGTGCAGGAGGTTAAATTCCTCTTATCTCTCTCTCATTTATTATAGGGATAACTACATTGTCATACTAGGTTTGGCTTAATTACATGTAATTTCTTCCAAGTTTTTTGAAATTAAAAAACTTCTCCATTTGGGTTCGATGAATTTTGATGATATCATATCTAATATTTTATGAATATCTTGCCATTAACACGTACAAGTCAATATTTGAATTTAAATTTATTATTATAATATCATGCATTAGGTCAACCCTCGGGTATGGACGTATGGTAGGAAAAAGTTCTACAATATCTCAAACCGTAAGGGCACTTTGTGTAATAAAGCCAAACCTCAAGTTATACTAGTGTAATTATCCCATTGTTATAATTAGATAGCTGAAACTCATTTATACATCAGGTGATCGTGCAAACCGAGCTCGGCAAAGAAGAGCTGAAATCTGCTATTATGACCTGCACCAACAGAGTGGAGTGAAATGATCACTTGCTTCATTTGCACCGCTTTCAAGGATCCATATATTCATATTCCATCCATTACGGTGTTCAGGTAATTCTTTCTGACAATATCTTTCGAACCGTGGGGTTAGCAATCCGGACTCGTTACATAACTTGAGCTAAAGTAAAGATGTCATCGTAGCAATTTTGATATGCTGGTAGCTAGTTAGGTGAAAACTTACACATCTATGTCAGTTCTTGTAAAGCTTTTTCCGGTATAAACTTGTCGATTTCATCGAGTAACTTGTGCCTTATTCAGGTATAAAGTAATATAATATAGTTTCATTTCATAAAGTAAGATAAGTAGCCGACTAACAACGGTTCTTAAATAATCAATAGAATACTAACTTAGCACGACGATACATATCACGAAACTAGGTTAGAACTTAGAACAGTATGTTTCTAAGGCTAGTTTTTGAAGCAGTCATGCTCACACAGGCAGATAAAGCCTGGAAATCCAGGGTATTTATCACAATATCCGTATGGACTGAGACTTGAGTAGTCATTTCCGCATCTTCTTTTGCAGCACTGATCGTCACATTCCTTTATGCTGCACGGACCCAACCCATCAAGACACCTCTTCTTCCCCTTCGTTTCTTCACCTTCCGCACTCACCATTCCTGCAATATACATCACCCGGTTTAACAGGGTCGGAGCTAGGGGGGACATATGAAACTTCTTTGCCCCTATTATATACGTACTTGTTAAAGTAAAGAAATAAAAAGTTCCTTAAAAGTCGCAATTTTTCTTAGATTTTGGGCCCTCCCAATAAAATCTTGGTTCCACCACTGACTAGGTAGGTACACATATATAAACGTATATGTTTATACGTGCGCTCGCGCGCACACATACACAGTTTTGTAGCCTATGGAAATGGGAAGAATCAAGAAAGCAATGAGCTAATTTACCTGAAACGAGAAGAATGACAACTAGAAAGCAAACGGTAGGGATGAGTTTTGCCATTTTTGTTGAAGACCTGTGAAATATTGTGTTGAATTTTCGTCAGAAGTTGGCGTAATATATACTATGGAATGATGCATATAAGTAATTATGAATATGAAATGAGATTCGTAAGAATTAATTTCGGCCGTGGGCATTAAGATTCTGCCATTACATTACCAGCCACGACAATGATATTCATTAAGCAAATGGATCTTGGTCGATTATTCGGAAATGAATGAGATCGCAAAGAATATTTAGTAATTAATTATTAGGTAGATCCGAAGATTTAATAAGAAGCAACCTCGGGAGATTAGACATTCACTCAATTGGTTAGGGAAAACTCTGAGAGATTAAAAAAAAACAAAAAAACTCTTATGGCAAATTATGAAAAAATTCTTAAAAGTTATAAAATCTATCATTTTTAATAATTTCATAACTATAGGTTAAATTTCAAGGAGTACTCTTAATTATTCTTTCAATTTATGAAGAAAAAAGAGTAGAGTTGATTTAGCAATTTTTAGTCTTGAACTCTCAGTATTTTATGACTCCCTATCTATACTTGAGATACAAAATCCTCTTTTGAGATTTACCCTAACCTGTTCTTATCTTCATTAATCGTTTCCTACATATCGGACTCTTTTAGGATATAGATATTCTTCCTTGTTCTTATCTATGATCAATAATTATCCTTATCATCTTAACCAACTCCGTTCCCATCTTCTTATGGACATTTCCCTGTTCGGTCTTCTCCTTAGTCCTATTCGCCTGCACTCACCGAATAGGATGCCTGAACCGTTGCCCGACCAGGCTCATCAGGTGTGTCACCAACACATCCATTTTAGGTTCTATCAATTTTATAACGAAAACGGTTGCGAATAGATTGGTCCAAGTGATTAATGGATTCAAACCCGTTTGGATATACATGTATTAAAAAAAAATTATAACGAAAATGGTACAACTAATTAAATATCATTTAATTATGTTTAATGGTTTAACATCTAAATAGTTTGATCCGACAAAAACTCAAATAAATAAGAAAAAAATAGAATTAATTAATTAAATTAGAATATACTGGGTCTTTGACGGGCAATAATGTATTTTTCATTGATATAATAATCCACTCATAAAGTAAATACATTTGAAATGTAAACATATGTTTAGGTTTTGAGGAGAAATAGCGATGGTTAATTAGTGTGCTTCTTGAAGCAGTCAGAAGCAATATGGAGCACTAAGTCCAGGATATTGGTCACAATGTCCGAATTGATGAAGACCCGAATAGTAATTATCGCATAATTGTATGCATCGAGCCTTTGTCAGAGTTACGTCGCATACGCCCAAAATGCTAACGCATGAATACTTTGGAGGAGGTCGTGCCACATCCTTTACATTTTCTCTTGTGCTATTGCCTGCACAAATAAATCATCGTTTAAATAGTTGAGGAATTAAACATCAATTTCATAATAAATAGTTGACTATAATAACCTATGATGTACAGATACAAACACGATATGATATGGATACGACGATACAAATTGTTTTATAAAATAATATTTTTAAAAGTGTGTGTGCATCACAGGGTTTTGCGTGAATACAAATTTTTTCTATTTCGTCACTTATTTCACTTATTTATTTTTTTTGAAACTCAAACCCTCGAAGGGAAATATTATTCAACATCAAGAGGAACAATAACAAAAATACAAGGAATAACAGGAAAATTAACGCAGACCGAAGCCGTAATTCCAACAGATTTGTGAGGTATTATATTAGCATCACGTTTAATAAAAGAATCAGACTCCTTGAAGTTAAAGATCTGATCTGGGTGAAATTTCGCAGCCATCTTTTCTCTGGATTGAAAAGAACACTTTCTCCTACAGCAGATAACTCGGCCAAAAAATTTCCTCGGAGAATCACAGAACATAAAGAAATTGACTAAACTTCTATACGGAAGGGACGAAACTTCCATACGGAAGAGATAAAGAACTTGAAATATAACATAATCTAAAGAAAAAAGTACAAACCATATCGGCGTAACAAATCTGAGAATCTGACAGCAGAATAGATCTGAATCAATCCGGCAGTGGAGCATAGTATTCTCCACCCTCGGATCGAAACTTCAATTGATTGATTGTTTTGTCTTGATTTTCACTTATTAATATATTGGAAAACGTATGAGATTAGGAGCGAAAAATAATTATGATATAAGGGAATAAAATAAAAAAATAAAAAATTCTATCTCGTGATCATATATATGTCTACCAATACACGGGGAGTGAAACAGAAGATAAAGTACTTGAATTAAATAAGAGATGAAATCGTAACCGATACATGTATAAGCTTAAAAAAAAAAAACATTTTCGGAATATAATGAGTTCTTGATATGCTATTTTGACGTCTGGATTTACTTGGTAATTCAGATTAACATAGAGCGGAATGAGGATTGAAATTTCTTGCCTCGAATTTGATAACATGACTTCCAATTTGCATTAATTTTAATACATTTGAAATTTATAATTTCAAACTTGAGGCAAGTAGAATTCGCTCAGAAATTTTTTACAAGCAAGATCGAGTAATTTGTTAAGTTTAACTCTCGATTCTTAAATTTACCTAATAGGATAATATCACCGTAACTATATGATATTGAGGAGAAATTATCATACCTAGTACCTAGGGATGCAAACGAGCCGATCCGAGCCGAGCCTTGGTCTTTTTTTCTGGCTCGAGCTCGGCTCGAGCAAGGCTCGAGGCTCGCTCGGCTCGACTCGAGCCAAATGAAAATATATTATTTTTAATTAAAAATTAGTTTTTTTAAAATAATTTAATATATTTTTATATATAATAATATATATTTATTAAATATATATACATATATATTATAAATATATTAATTTTTTATTAATTTTATATAAAAATCAATAAAAATATATATAATATTATATAAAAATAAAAATATTTATATATATAAAAATAAAAATATTATTTTTTAATTAAATATATTAGCTCGCGAGCCACGAGCCTAACTAAAAGGGGCTTGAGTTCGGGCTTGGCTCGAGCTTGCTCGCCAGGCTCGCGAGCCGGCTCGGCTCGTTTGCATCCCTACTAGTACCAAAACGAAGGCTAGGAAAAGAACACACTCAAAGACTTCAAAGCCATGCTTGCCAACGTACGAGTAAATAAACACGATCGGAATTAAATGTTTTGAGACTTTAACTGCAATTAACCATCTTATATATTTTGAAATTTGAGAAGTTTTATTAGCTGCAATTAGCCCTCTTATATATGTTGAAATTTGAGAAGTTTTAAAACTCGAAAGTCATAACATACAAATTAATTTTATAACTTTCCAAGATTCTCATTTATTTGGTTTTAATTTCTTAGGTTATACAATATCATTCTAATAATATAAATAAGGTCCTAAAGATCTAGTTAAAATAAACACAAGCATCCAGGTCCTAAAGATCTAGTCACGGCGTGCATAAAAAACTTGATGCAATTTGTATTTCACTTAAAAAATAAAATAAATTATATGGTGAATTTGATAGCAAAACTCACCAAAACTCAACTATCTTTTACTAATCACAAAATACAAATTAAATTAATAAATAAAGAAAGAGGAAGTCTATAAATACGTACCGAAAGTCTCTTCTTAGTTTTCATTAAAGTCGAACCAGAGTTGAATCTCAAGTAATTGCTCCTCTTTGTCATGTGAAGATCTCAAGCAATTGTTCATCTTTGTCATGTGAAGCAACCTAAAAATTGAAAAATAGAGAAAAAAAAAAGTTATTAATCGGAGAAAAAAAAATTGAAGAATAGAAAAACAAAATGGGAGATATTATTGATACTTTATCTTTGGATAATGGCAAAAAGAAATTTAAATCGTGAGATTTTTACAGGGGAGTTTTGATAATGCTTGAACGTGGTCAAAGAAAACCTGATACTTTATCGTGCTGAGATATGAATAATGACAAAAAGAATTTTAGATCGTGAGATTTTTTGAGGGGAGTTCTGATAATGCTTGAACGTGGGTAGTAAAACTCCAAAAAAAAAAATCCATTAATCTCACACATGCTTAGTAATATTATTGAGGGCAAAATAGGTAGTTCAAAAAATTGGTCTGTCACCCTGAGAAAACCGCCGTTTGTGAGATAAAAGACGTTTCCTTTTTTATATAGTATACAAATATAGATATAATGAAATAAGGTTTTGTTTTTTAGTTTTTTTGTGATCGTGCTCACAATAGAATATGTTGGTTATAGTCTTTTAGGTTTTATCTTGGGGTGGTGGTGAGTCGACAATACCTTCTGGAGGGTGGTCATCAAGATTTTAGAACAATGTAAGTTTTTTTTTTTTTTTTTAGTTGGAAAAATAATCCTTAGGAATTAGGATCAAATGTGGATATACCAAATCACATAAGATTGTTCAATGATCAATATACATGTATTTTTTTAACAACATAATTCTAATTTTGAAATTTCGTTTCACCTGTGTCTCGAATTTGATAACAGAACTTTCAATTTGCATTAAATCTTAATGCATTTGAAATTTAGAATATCAAATTTGAGACAAGTTCAATTCGCTCAAAAATTTTCAACAAGCGAGATCGCATAATTTGTTGAGTTTAACTTTTCATCCTTAAATTTACTTAATAGGCCAATGTCACCATAACTATGTACGGTAAGGAGAAAATTATGATGTATGAATATGGACACGATACGACACAGTATAGATACGACAATATGAATTTTTTTTAGAATGTTTCACGTAAAATGTGTTTGATACGGTATTTAATATAAATGTTTCACACAATATAATAAAATAATATTTTTAAAAATATTCGTGTATTGGAGGGAGAAAGTATCATACCTAGTACCAAAAGAAGGCTAGGAAAAAGAACGAACTCAAAGACTTCAAAGCCATGCTGTTACGTACAAGTAAATAAACAAGATTTAAATTAAATATTTTGAGATTTTAACCGCAATTGTGAAAAGTATAGAGAAAATCTGTAATTTACATTGATATTTTAGTAATCCATCAAAATTATGCTAATATGATCACCAATAATAGTTTCAATGGTGTCTGTCTCTCCATAACCCAGCTTTATTCCATTTCCTATCATAATCTTACTGGGATTTCTTGAATTCAGAATAAAATGAAGTAAATTTAAATGAAATATGTAACAGAGATTCGAGATCTCCTATCAATGGACCTTATGCAACTTGTCACATACATAATTTTCAAATAAATTGTACATAAATAAAAGTTTTTGAAAATATTTCAAGAACATGTCGTTGAACCAAAAATATCTTAAAATGATCTAAATTCAGAGTTGTTTTAATTATGTTTTTCATTTCTTATTTTACACCACATATATATCAAGTATATGAATAGACAGAGGAGATAAAAGAAAATAATCTTTTTGTTCCTCTTTATATCAGTATATTACTGTAATACCCGCATTTTTGGAGCAAAATACGAAGTCGTTTTTGTACGATTAGAACGTTATTTATTCAACTTTTCACGTATTTGAATTTGCTTTATTCAAGTCTTAATTGTTTAATTAACTCAATTGCAATCTTAGGAAATATGTGGACTTAATTGAAATATGTGTTTAGTGTCTAATTGCTCTTTAGATTAAATTATGTGGGCTAATTTAAAATTAATAACAGTTGGGGATCTATTTCTAATTATGAGAAATTCAATCTGGACTTAATTGGATACTACTGCTGAGACCCAAAATCACATTAGAATCAGAGCCGTCCACGTGTCAACGCTTCGGAGAATGAGACTCTGGACACTCACATTACGGGGCCCGCTGGCCTTCCCAGCCCACTTGCTTGCTTATCGGTACAGATCAATGGGCCTCAGCTAACTGCTCAGGTAAAGGGCTCAAGTTGACCGGTTTGACGCTCACATTACGGCCCTCAGGAACACCTTCCTCAAGGAAGTGCCTACCTGACGGCCCTTCCCGATGCTCGGGACTTTGGCGCTCAAGGGTCATCTACTGTGGGGAGGCCATCCGTACACTCTTCGAGCGTTACTAGCGTTCGTGCATGAGCATACCTCATTGCGAGGAATCCGAACCTTAGCAAAGAGGATCTTGGGCTTTCCTCACATGCGACCCTCGCCAACAACCTCTGACATATAGGATGTACGCACCTTGTACCTGACACGCCGTCTGCTTTTCAGAAACGTCTTTCTCACTCCCTCACGGGCTGCCACGTGTTAGGGCAACACAGGTTTGGGACCACACGGTCAATTTACCCATTTACCCTTACCCCTAACATATAAATAGGGGAGAATACGTGCTTTCTCCCCCAAGTCATCTTCTTCAAATTCACGCACTCATACACAGTTCTGGACATCTTTCCTCTATCTTCTCAAGCTTTCCATTAACCTCACCACAGTTGCATCACCATTACCTCTTGCACTCTTGGTGTTATCCTAGCTGGAAGAACCCACGCACAAAAAGGAAACCCAGTTCCTGAGGCTTTCCCGCCTGTGATGGTCTTCCCCTTCTCACAAATATTAAAGTGTTGTTGCATTTAGGAAGCTCAGATTCTTGCACCATCATTTTTGGCGCCGTCTGTGGGAAACCATCATCACCTTCTTCATCGTTAACAGCTTCTTCCCCAGAAAAGCTAGTTGAAAAGTGACACCAGCAACTCCCAACATGGTGACTGCGACAAGATCAGGAGTAGTGGGGAGCAAGGGTGCCCAACCCCCTATCGACGAGGAAAATACAGGGAACAACGCCGCCGTTGGCGGTGCTCCCCCTCCTCCTCTCGCCGGAAACACAGAGACCGCCGCCACTCTACCCCCATCTGGTAATGAAGCTGGAGGATCTGGCTCCAATCCTCCTCCCCCAGTTTTCGCCCAAAACGTCCCAACCTCTCGTCCTGGCGCGTACTCTATGACCACACCACCACCCGTATACACTTTTATGCAACCCGGAATGATGCCTGGAATGATGCCGATGATCCAGCCATATCAAGTAGGGACACTAAACCTCCCATTGTCGCTACCAAAGGAGATACAGGGGGTAGAAATGCCCCAGCTTAGTACCCAGCAACTTCAAGCGCTGTACGCGCAGTGCGAGAGCCAAGCGGTGCAGAATGCTTGGGAACACTTCACCACGGCTTACTTTCCTTCATTGACGGGTGCACGAGCAGCTCCGCCCCTTGGAGGGCTTCCAGCTCATCCGCTGACAATGGCGCAAAACGCGCTGAGAGCCCAACAACCTCCCCCACCGCCTAATCAAGAAAACGAGGCCCCACCGAGGGTCCAACAGGAGCAGCAACCCGCTGGAAACGAGAGAGTACCTCAGGATAGGAGGACCCCTCGAAATGAGACGGTCGGAGATAACGAAGAGGTCCAGTCGAGAGCCACAGAAAGGGCAAACCGCAGAAATGTCGGTGACCCTCAACTTGCCGCAGTACAGGACCAAATTAGAGGGCTCCAGAATGTGGTAGAGCAGCTCTCTCGAGCAAGGTCTCAAGTCCCCCTTGAGGGGGACGAGAGGTCCAGGACCAGAGACGCTCGCCGACCGCGTAGCCCAATTTCCCGCCGTAGGAGAGAAGCCAGTTATGAAGATCCCGAGGACAGGGATTACAGGATCATGACGGGCGATTCACCCCTCGTCGAGGAGGTACTAATGACCCGTGCGGGGAAAGGCAAAATCCCCACAGCTGTCAACAGGTACGATGGAACCACTGATCCAGCCGAGCATCTGGATCATTTTGTACATCTTATGCATTTATATGATCACCCGAGCAACTATTGGGCCAAGGTGTTTGTCACTTCTCTCACGGGAATGGCCCAAGACTGGTACAAAAAGCTTCCCCCACGATCAATACGGGGGTATTATGACTTGATGGATGCTTTCATCAGCCACTTTAACTCTTTGAAGGTACCGGCCCCAGCAGGGACCGCTCTTTACAGCTTGGTCCAGGGGCCGAACGAAACTCTACGGTCTTTCATGGGAAGGTTCAACAAGGAGATCTTGTTGGTAGAAAAGCCCTCGATGGACTTTTTTAGGGGTGTGTCTGTTTGGAGCTATCAACATGAAGCATTACGTCAGCAAGGAATTTGTGGAAGAGGTGGCCAAGAAAAAGCCACGCTCGCTGATGGAGATTAGGGAGATTGCGGACTCTTTCTTTACTCTCGAGGATATGTACATCACGAGGGACCAGAAAATAGCGAACGCCCCTCGCCCCAGCAAAGCACCCGAGGACCGGATGGACTCTAACAGAGGCCGCCGTCGCAGCCCTATTCCCGCTCGTCGGAACTCTCCGCCCCCTCGGAAATTCGAACGCATCCCCCTCAACCGCCCTATAGCCGAAGTATATGTCATGGCGGATAAGAAGCTGTTCAAGAGGCCGCCAAAGTTGAGAGAAACCGAGGCTCAGAAGCGCTCGGGGAAGTATTGCGCTTTCCACAAGCAAAAAGGGCATGACACTAGTGAATGTCGTCAGCTTGAAAGTGAGATTCAGAGGCTGATCGCTGGGGGGCACCTTAAGGAGTTCGTGAAGGTGTTGGAGAGGTACGACGAGCATTGTGCCGAGCGTGCACATGCACGAGGGAGAAGCCGTTTGCGTTCTCGGAGCCCACGGCACCGTCACCCCGAGCCCAATGACCGTGGCAAAGGGAAGGCATCAGACATGGAAAACCAGCCCTTCGCGGTCATTCACATGATTGTCGGAGGACCCTCGGGGGGCGACTCCAACGCTTCCCGACGCCGTTACATTCGGAGTTATGACCAGAGATCTTCTCAGCCCAGGCCGGTGCTCTCCATTGATCAATCATCCCGCTCGGAGAAAGATGAGAGCGTAGGTTTCATAGAGAAAGATTTAGAGCACATTGTAACACCCCATGGGGTCGGTGAAACTTCTGACTGCCCCATGGTGGTTAGCTTAGACGTTCACAATCATGTTGTAAAGAGGGTCTTGATTGATAGTGGAAGCTCCGTGAATGTTTTGCCTTACTCCACTTTTCAGAAAATGAATATCACAAACATCCCGCTCGAACCTCTCAGAACAGCCCTCGTCGGCTTTGGGGGTTCCGAGATCGTCCCTCGCGGACAAATTCGCTTGACCACCTCTTTCGGTCGCGCCCCACAGCGAAAAACTTTAAATGTTCTCTATGTGGTGGTCGAAGTAGACCTACCATACAACATCATCATTGGGCTCCCAGCCCTCGTTGACTTCAGAGCTGTAATTTCCACCTACCATCAGAAAGTCAAGTTTCCCACCCCCGAGGGTACCGGAGAGGTACTGTGCAATATTAAGGAAGCATGGAAATGCTACATACTTTCCCTTCGAAGCCACAAGCCCAGATCGCCTACCCAAGCAGGTTCCACCAAGAAGTCCGTTGACTTCCCCAAACTAGATGAAGATGGCCCCAAGCGCAAGCGGGCCAAGCTATATAAAAAGAAGAATAAGAAGAGGGCCACTGGAAGTTCTCCCCTCGGAGAGATTGGGGTTTCCTCCTCGGAAGACGAGGATCATATACCCTCGGGAGATACCAGCGGGAGAATTACAGGCAAGAAACGAGCGCTCGAACAGCCAAGGCCTGAGGTGCGGGTGGAACCTACGGAGAGCTTCCTGACCATCGAATTGGAGCCCGGGGATCCAGATAAGACCACGCAAATAGGTTCCAGCCTAGACGGCCCCTCTCAGATTATGATGATTGAGTTCTTGCGAGAAAATATTGATGTCTTTGCCTGGAAGGCTTAAGACCTCACTGGCATAGATCCGAGCGTTATTGTCCACAGGCTGAACGTGGATCCGGCCTTCAAACCTATAAAGCAAAAGAAGAGGGATGTCCATGGGTTCCGGAGGCAAGCCATAGAAGAAGAAGTCAATAAACTGCTTGACGCTCAATACATAGAAGAAATTCTATATCCAGAATGGCTGTGCAATGTGGTGCTCGTTCCGAAGAGCGCCAACAAGTGGCGTATGTGCAATGACTTCACAGACCTCAACAAGGCATGTCCTAAGGATCCGTACCCCTTGCCTAGAATTGATCAGTTGGTGGATTCGACCGCTGGGTGTGAACTTATGAGCATGATGGACGCTTTCCAAGGATATTATCAGATATTCATGGCTCTTGAGGATCGTCCTAAAACTGCTTTCGTAGTCCACATGGGTGTTTATTGCTTCAAAGTTATGCCCTTTGGGCTCAAAAATGCAGGAGCGACATACCAACGCCTTGTCAATAGGATGTTCGAGTGTGAAATTGGAAAGTCCATGGAAGTATACGTGGATGACATGATCGTCAAAAGCGAACGTCAGCATTCCCACCTAGAAGATCTAAAACGAGCGTTCAGTATCCTGCGTCGTTACGGTATGAAATTGAATCCATCCAAGTGTACATTTGGCGTGCAGGGTGGCAAATTTTTGGGATACATGGTCAGCCAACGGGGCATAGAGGCGAACCCAGAGAAAATTAAGGCAATCCTGGACATACCCTCACCCCGCAATCTGAGAGAAGTCCAGGTGCTTTTGGGTAAGACCATTTCATTAAACAGGTTCATCTCCCGTTCAGCGGACAGGAACTTACCCTTTTTCAAAATTTTGCGTAACGCTCTCAACTTTACTTGGAGTGAGGACTGCGAGAAGGCCCTGCAGGACATGAAGCGATACCTTTCGAGCGCGCCTTTGTTGACCAAACCTATCCCGGGGGAGAGCTTGTTTATGTATCTATCAGTTTCCTTGGAAGCCACGAGCGCTGTCCTCGTGGCAATTCGCGAGCGTAAGCATATGCCGGTGTATTATTTAAGCAAGACTTTACAAGGAGCGGAGAAAAGATACATGGAAATAGAGAAATTTGCTTTTGCGCTCGTTAATGCCTCTCGGAGGTTAAGGCCCTATTTTCAAGCACATTCCATCGTGGTGCTTACAGATCAACCCCTCAAACAGGTGCTTGCAAAGCCGGAAGTCTCAGGGAGGCTAATTAAATGGTCAATCGAACTTAGTCAATTCGACATCACCTTCGAGCCTCGCACGGCGATACAAGCTCAGGCCGTGGCAGACCTATTGGTGGAACGTTTCAACTTAGATACCGGGCCCTCAGCGGAGGATGGTTTATGGCTTTTGCACACAGATGGCTCCTCGACCTCACAAGGGGGAGGAGCCGGGGTGACCCTCAGGGATCCTATCTGAGTTGAAGTTGACTATGCGATCAAGCTGGCGTTCCAAGTCACCAACAACGAAGCTGAGTATGAGGCCCTCATCCAGGGGCTCAGGATTGCACTTCAAAATGGCGCCACTCGGGTCACTGCATATGTTGATTCACAGTTGATCGCGAGTCAAATTGATGGTTCTTATGAGGCCCGAGAAGCCACTATGGTACAGTATTTGGCGAGCGCTAAGGAGGTGATAGCCAAGTTCAAGGAATTCCACCTTTTGCAGGTCCCAAGGGCAGAAAACGAACGTGCTGACGCTCTCTCAAAGTTCGCATCCGCCCTGGATGGTTTTAGCGAGCGTGCTGTTACGTTTCTTAGAACTGAGGAGCCGTTGATAAGTGGAAGCGGACCTTCGAAGGAGGTGAATATGATTGACCCCTCCGAGCCCTGTTGGCTCGACGAAATTATCAGATTCCTCCGGGATGGGACCAGCCCGAGCGACAAAGTTGAGGCTCGGAAAATCAGAAGCAAAGCCCCTCGTTTCTCATTGGACACCGAGGGTCGGCTATTCAAGCGATCCTTCCTGGGCCCACCGATAAGATGCTTGAGACCCTCGCAGGCCAAGGAAGTTTTAGAACATGTACACAGGGGAAGTTGCGGGAACCACTCAGGCGGTCGAATCTTGGCAAAGAAAGTCTTAAGGAGTGGGTTCTACTGGCCCTCGGTGCTGCAGGATGCAATTAGCTACTCCAAGAAATGCCCTAAGTGCCAATTTCATTCTAACACCCCTCAATTGCCAGCAGCCCAAATGATTCCTATTGATGTTTCGTGGCCTTTTGACTAGTGGGGCATTGATATTGTGGAACCCCTCCCCATGGCGGTCGGACAAAAGAAATTCGTAATACTCGTTGTGGAATATTTCACTAAGTGGGCTGAAGCCGAAGCGGTCGCCAAGATAACGTTCAAGGTGGTTAGAGACTTCATTTGGAAAAACATCATCTGCAGATATGGTATCCCGAGGGTGCTCATCTCAGACAACGGCTCCCAGTTTATCGCTGCAGACACGCGGGATTGGTGCTATGAGCTAGGAATTGAACAGTGATTCACCTCCGTGGGTCACCCTCAAGCCAATGGTCAAGCGGAGGTGACCAATCGAACCATACTCCAGTATTTGAAAACGATGCTCTAGAGTAAGAAGGGAGAATGGGCTGAAGAACTTCAAGGAGCCCTGTGGGCGTACCGTACTACTCCACGAGCGGCAACGGGGGAAACTCCTTACTCCCTCGTTTATGGCTCCGAGGCTATGATACCTGCGGAAATTGCTCAAGAATCCGCATGCGTTGGCTATTTCGAGCCCGCTGCCAACGAGGCCAATCGGGCGCTCGAATTAGATTTGTTGGATGAGAAGAGAAATATAGCTTGGGCGCGCATCCACAAATACAAAGCAACCGTAGCTCGCCAATACAACAAACGTGTTAAGGAAAGGACTTTCCAGCTAGGGGACTTGGTCCTCAAAAAAGTTGAAGTCTCCAAACATGTAGGTAAGTTGGACCCCAATTGGGAAGGCCCCTTCAAAGTCATTCAGGTACGAGCAAATAACACTTACCTGCTGGAGACTTTGCAAGGCGAGCGTCTCCCTAGGCCATGGAATGCATGTAACCTTAGAAGGTTCTACGTGTAAACATCAGTTTTTGTGATTACCCATTGGCAGCATGGAGTACTTTCTTTTGACAGAAAGCATGTTGTATTCGTTTTGGAAATTGCAAGGATAACAGCAAGCATTCGATTTTTGATTATGTCATTTATTTACTTTCTTATGAGTTAATGATTTAAACAAACGTAAAGCCTACTCCGTGTCGAGCAACCTCCACGTCGAACGACCTAAGTAATACACTGATCGTTTTGAAGCTACGCTATCTGGGTGTTTGACAAATCGTAAGTATATAAAATCCTAAGAACGAGCGTGTCAGACGACGGGGGGGCAAAAGGCTTAATTTACGACAGCTGAGTGCACGCCACTCCGGCTCGAACTCGTAAAAACCCCGATGACCCTCAACTTCTTGGGTAAGGGCACACTCGTAAAATAATGGATCCCATAACAATCCTTTCATGGGTCCCTCGAAATGACGCTAACCCCACGGTTACGCTCTCTTTGATCCCATACTTAGCAAATCCTACTGTTGATTTCTAAAGTATATATAGCCTAATGGTGCACATTAATGGGCCAATACTTAGGCAAACCCCCAGAGGTTTCCTAAGTTCAAATTCGAGCCCCATTGTGAGTAGGGCCAGGGAACACCTAGGGAAAACACCCTCGCGCCCGTACATGCGCCCCTCAAACCGCTAGACGCATTGTAATGGATGCCAGGGCACCCTCAAGGAAACGCCCTCGTGCACACACACATCCATCGTAAACGCTCAAACAAGAGATATTAATATAAAAACGGCGAATGTAATGGAACAACATCATTCATCATTTGAAAGTAAAGAAGAAAGTATTCAAACATTCAAACAGTAAAAAGGGAGTTCGAATATATGGAAAGGCAACTTAGAGGAACCCAAAGTGTTCAGAAAGTAACTGGAGGATTAAGTACAGACATAAAGTTGTTCATAAATGGGAAGAAGAATTTAAACTGGCAAGGGCGAGAGATTAACAGGCAAGGAAGCTTCAATGGGCTGGAGCGTCGGGCTCGGGAGGAGCAGTCGCAAGGGGAACAGGGGCCAACACGTGTGCGTCAGAAGTTTGAGCCTCGCCAGGTTCCTCAACGTCCGCAGTATCCAAGATGGTGCCCTCATCTTCTATTTGGATGGGCTCGGGACCTACAGTGTTGGCAGCAATAAATTCCCGTTGAAGTGTTTCCACCAACTCCTGATATTCTGGCTCTGCCAAGCTCTCAGTAGGATCCTCGTTCTGGACCATGGGCTCGCAGTTTTCATCCAGATCCATACGCAAGCGCGCGTCAGTCCGAGCGCTCTCGGGAGCCAAGCCCAGTTTGACCATCTGCCCGATAGCCTTGTGGAAGAAGCGCCGAGCGTTGTCAAAACATTGGATATTGGCGGCAAATATGAAAGCTTTGGAACGCACGAACTTCATCACTGCCTCCCAAGATACCCTTGCCTCCAAGCCCTGTACCTTACCTTGCAAATCAGCGAGGGCCTTCTTCGTCTCCTCGTTTTGGCGAGTGCTCTCTGCCAGTTGCTCACCCAGGTCTCTAGTCTGCACCCTCAGCCAGTCGCGTTCCGCCTTCAGCTCCCTATGACGCTCGTCAAGAGTGAGGTAGGCCGCATCCGCTTTCTGCAGATTCTCCCTCAGCTGGTTCTTCTCGAGGTTGGCAGTGGTCAGTTGGGCATGGACGTTGTTGTAATCCTCTTGCAATTGAACAGGGTCAGAGATTCGCAGCAGTTTCTTGTACTTAGCCTTATGCTCGGAGTAGGCCTGCGCTCGTCCCTGCAAGTTCTTCAACCTGGGGATTACCTCCTGGGAAGTCAGAAGCCAAGGTTAAGTGTTAAAATGGGAACAATGGAATTGGGAAGTCTTTAAAGGGTACTAGGGACTTACCGTCAGAAGGGCATGACAGGCGTCGTCAGCAACACGAGCGGCGTCATGCTCGTTCAGTTTATCATGATCGCCGGAAAATTGGAGTTTCCCGACGACGTCAGAGACGATGTTGACAGAGTAGGCGCTTTTTTTCAGAAGCACCGGGCCCTCAGTCCGCTGGCGCTTGTAGCGAGAGTTACCCTTGCAACCTATCTTCCAGAAATCTTCATCCTCTGATGAAGAAGTGTCGCTGCCCTCGCCTCTGTGTCCCACGACCACCTCTTTCCCCTTACCAGAAATTGGAAGGGAATCCGGCATCCTCTTCCTCTTCCCTTGACGGTCGGCCCGGATGGTTTCATGAATACGGATATGCTCCCCCGAGCGGTTTCGAGATCCGCTCAAACTCAATGAAATCGGACCCTCGGGGGCCGTCGGTGGAGGAGTAGCCCCCCGGACGCCGTCAACCGTCAGATCTTCAATGGGGCCCCTCCTGGCCTCGTTCCCTACGCCCTCACGAGCGCAATTATGTCCCCGACCGGCTCCTCGCCTGGTTCCTCTCCCCCTTGGGGCATTGGGAGGACGGACTTGTTGTTGTTGTGGGGGCTGGGGATTAGCGCTGGTTCCTTGAGCGCCCAAGATACGGGAAAGAGCCTCAGCATTCATGCCTTGCGATAATATCTGGATACCTGTCAGAAAGAAGATACGAACGTCACAAATTGGTTGCTGGCTGGTCGCAAGAACAGAAATACAACAACTGTACCAAGTCAGAAGACTATTCTAAAAGTTAGAGCAGTTAGTTCCTAGAATCTAACCGTCGAGGGTCATGATGTTGGCTGGAGGGTTGAGTATCATTTCTGGGGGGCAAGACAAGCCATAACGGAATAGCACCCCCTTGTTTTTCATCAAGACCTCAGCCTTGATCCATTTCTTCTCACACTTCATTACGAGGGCTAGTCCCTTGGCCCAGTCCTCGAAATCCTTATTTCTCACCCTTTCCCTAATCAAAGGACCTTCGCCGTGTATCATCCACTGACGATGAACCCCAAAAATTCCCCCTGGAGCCCCCACGAAGAAATACTTTTCCTTCCAATGCTCGCCGTAGGAGGTGGATGGGGAATCTATCATCTTAAAGCCCGACTTGGCCTGGGCATAATAGAACCCGTCCGTAGGCGATGAGCGTGGCGAGCGGGCCACTTGTATCAGGCTATCAAAATTGACGATCGAGGATGCATGGCCTAAGGCTCTCATCGTTATTATGAAGGTGTTGATTAAGGCTATGCCGTTGGGCAGGATTTGTGAAGGGCAAAGCCCTAGATGATGGTAAATGATAGCAGCAGCGTGAGCAATTGGAAATCTTAGGCCACCAGCTAGAACAGCATCCCAATAAACTGTTATCATCCCAGGTGGCGGTCGGTTGGCCCTCTCTCCTTCTTCTGGCAGCCACATGGGAAATACAGCTTCATCCCAATAAGCTTTCGCCTTCAACTCCTCCAAATCTTCGAGTGTCAGAATACTCTCAATCTCGTTCGGGGATCTATCAGTTTGGTGACGGTTATCTTGCCTCACGCGAGTGGCAGGCTCCTTTCCTCTCCTCTGGCGCCTTCTGGAAGGTTCAGCCTCAAATTGACGCCCGGATGGCCTTGCTTCGCCCTCGGGAGCCATCACGGCCACGGTGATCCTGTGATCCTGGGGTCTCACGGCGCTATTCAACACCGGGAATACTCTCTCTCCTTGCCTCTGCATCTCCATCACGTTATGCATTTCTTCAAAGAGGTCATCCACCCCTCCAGGAGCACGCTCGTCCACCCCTTGAATGGCTGCGTCCACCTCTTCATCCCTGGCGTCAGCCGGAGCTTGAGCCACTGGAATCGCCATGGGAATCCCCTCACCTAGCCATGGGAACCGTTGTAGGTACATCCCCGTGGGGGGAAGAGCTCCCCACTGACATCTCATCTATCTCCCTCACATAATCGTCAACCTGGTGTCTAGCCATGATGTTTGTTCTTCGACTTACAAAGACGGAGTTCTCTCAGAAAATTCAATAAAGAAGGAAAATTCTGGAAGGAATTCAGTGGCAGAAGGGGTTCTTTGCTTGGAAGGATCCCTCAAGCACAACCTAAATCTAAAAGTTAGTTTCTGAATACCAGAATTTGTGGAAGTCTTACCTAGAAAGTGAGGAAGAAGCTCGCCAAAATCTGTAAAAGTTGCAGGAGTTCTTGCTGCGTATTTGCTTGAAAAAGTCTGAATGCGTGAAAGAGGCTCCAAGACTCTGCAAATCCCTATTTATAGGGGAGAATTTGCATTGATTAGGGCTTAGGATTTCAAATGGCAATCATTTCCCGCCTAGGAAATCCCCCCACTTTTGGTAACCGCCTCACGTCTCCCGGAGTGCACGCGCCCACGTTTCCACTCAGCATTAAATGCGGACATGACTTCAGTTAATGCGGTGTCAGGCTGTGTCAGTTACAGAAGGCAAACGGTCATTTCTCTAGCAATGGCTTGGCCCTCGGATATTCAAAAATTCAAGGCTCCATTCTTTCTAAATTCTATAGTACGCTCGAAGCGATACTACAGAATTTGGGGGGCAAAATGATGAGACCCAAAATCACATTAGAATCAGAGTCGTCCACGTGTTAACGCTTCGGAGAATGAAACTCTGGACGCTCACATTACGGGGCCCGTTGGCCTTCCCAGCCCACTTGTTTGCTTATCGGTACAGATCAATGGGCCTCGGCCAACTGCTCAGGTAAAGGGCTCAAGTTGACCGGTTTGACGCTCACATTATGGCCCTCAGGAACACCTTCCTCAAGGAAGTGCCTACCTGACGGCCCTTCCCGATGCTCGGGACTTTGGCGCTCAAGGGTCATCTACTGTGGGGAGGCCATCCGTACACTCTTCGAGCGTTACTAGCGTTCGTGCATGAGCATACCCCATTGCGAGGAATCCGAACCTTAGCAAAGAGGATATTGGGCTTTCCTCACATGCGACCCTCGCCAACAACCTCTGACACATAGGATGTACGCACCTTGTACCTGACACGCCGCCTGCTTTTCAGAAACGTCCTTCTCACTCCCTCACGGGCTGCTACGTGTTAGGGCAACACAGGTTTGGGACCACACGGTCGATTTACCCATTTACCCTTACCCCTAACATATAAATAGGGGAGAATACGTGCTTTCTCCCCCAAGTTATCTTCTTCAAATTCACGCACTCATACACAGTTCTGGGCATCTTTCCTCTATCTTCTCAAGCTTTCCATTAACCTCACCACAATTGCATCACCATTACCCCTTGCACTCTTGGTGTTATCCTAGCTGGAAGAACCCACGCACAAAAAGGAAACCCAGTTCCTGAGGCTTTCCCGCCTGTGATGGTCTTCCCCTTCTCACAAATATTAAAGTGTTGTTGCATTTAGGAAGCTCAGATTCTTGCACCATCAACTACTCTTAATCTTGGGGGTACTTTTATAATTTTCTAATCATTGATTGGACTTAATTGATCTTATTGGAAACGTGGGGACTCAATCGAATGACTTAAACTATCGAGGGATCTAATTATAATTTTCGGATTTGAGACCCTATTTGTAAGCCAACCCTAATCGATTAGCAGCCATTTCATTCTTCCATTTCTTTCCCCTTCGTCTTCAGCAGCAGCAACGGCGCAACAGCCTGGCTCTCAAGATCCTTGCTCCACCGCGACTCAACCCTCCTCCACCACAAGCACCGATAGCCACAGCCATCTGGCACAGATCTGACCACCACCAACCACCATTGGGTCGCCACGCCGCCTCATCTCTCCCTCCTCTCATTAATCAGTAGCAGCGCAACCCTCATTTCTTCCCTCCCCACAGGCGAACTTGCCACCGACTGCACACCATCGCAGGCGACGATTCGCAGCCAGCACCACTCATATCTGGCCACCCTGCTTTGGTCAACCGCGACCCTCAACCTAGTTTCTTCGCCCAGATCGGACCAGATCTGAGAATCCCCTTTCCACCACAGTTGAGCCACCATCGGAGAACCACCACCTACTAGTTCTCCACCGTCAATCCCCTCTTCTCCGGCGAACTCGGTTAGCCATCGCCACCACCGAACATCCACTTTCTCCCTCTCCCGTTTCAGAGGACAAGAGCAGCGCCACCACTCAGCCGCCGAGTCTCTGCAAATCAGCCACCATAGCACCACCGCCGGCTACCTCGTCACGGATCCGACCACCACCGCCAGGTCTCGTCTCCGATCTCTGTCGCCGCTATCAGACCCGGTCACCTTCTCTGGCCTCCGTTTTGATTCAACCATCAGAAATCACCACTGTAGCAGCGGAGTCCGACTCTCCTTCATCAATTCCGCCACATATTTCAGTTGTCGCGGCCATAGCCGGAAGCTATCCCCTCTCCGGTCAAGCTTGTCGCCGTCGGCGACCCTTCTCTAGCTATTTGTAGCTGTTGCCGTCACCAGTAACTATCCGACACCCCTCTGCTTACATACGTATACATGCATGAATTTGTGTTTACATTTAAATAGATCAGAATATTACCTGTTATAACTATGGTGCAATTATGTATGTATTTCTTCAATATACACTCCTGTAATACTTTTGTTGGCTTAAGGTGCTGATGCGAATGAACCTCTTCTAATTAGCTATAAATTATGTCATCTGCATTACAGTATGAGTTTAAAGGCTTTCATGCTTTAGGTTTTAGGAACACATTTATTTTTGTTAGGTGTTTGTGTAAGCCTCTTCAGATCTAGTATTATGTTTTCTGGATTCTAGTTGAATTGTTTTTTAATTTGAACAAGTTGTAATTGGTTGTACCTTGTTAGAGACCTGGTAATTGTTGAATTGGAATCCACGTGATGCATGGTATATATCGAACATTAGGTTTATGTAATTGGATTTGTATTTCACCAACTCTTGAAGAATTAAATCTGTTGGTTATAATTTAAATGCAATTATGTTTTGTAAAGTATAATTTTAAATATGAATTCTTGATTTAGAATGATTTGGATATCTCGTGGTATGGCTTGTTAATACATTGTGTAACTCGAATTGAATATGTTTTAAGTAAAATTGACTAAAGTTATTAATGCATGAGTGTGAGAATTGCTCTAAGATGTTAATTTGTACTTGTACGTGCTTTGTGTTATATACAAATACATGCCACAACTGCTGATATTGAACCAATTACATCTATATATACTATAAGGGAGTTTAATAATATGGGATATTACATTAATTAAAAGGTGTTCAATGATTTGGGAGTGGTGTGTGAGGGGATGTGTATGTGCGTGAATACGGTTATATATATATATACCTACATGAACTAAGTAATTAAGTGAGTTTAATAAGTAAATAAATTTAGTACATCAAATTCCGTAAACGTGTGAGTGTGTGTGTTGTTGTAATTGAAGTATATGTCAAGTTCTAATTATGCTAAGCGTTAATTGATTTATAAACTTTTTCTACGTAATAAATTAATTGTACTTGTCTAAATATGAATTTATTTGATATAATATGACTTTGATTCATGTTTGGAACATTAAACGTTGTTCAATATTTGAATTACTCCTATACTTATATTTAGAATTGCTACTTGTAAATATGACCTTGTTGCGCATTGGTATGCCCTAATTGACTACGACACCACGATAGAAGCACAACATGGACATTTATACATACCGCTATCATGATGAACATTGTCGTGCGTCTCTGTAGTTCATGTTTGAGTCTTGTCTCATAAGTACTTTGTGTTTCCCTTTCTGTCAGTGATCTCCACGGGGGAGATAAACCGATCAAGTTTCATCGTCTTCTCAGTTTCTGCGTCTCGTCATTTCTCAGGTGAGGTTTAGGATTTTGTATAGTTATGCGACCTATTGCCTTTATATGCTGATTTCTATCCTTGCATGCGAGTATACCTTACTATAGATGTGTATGTGTTGGATATGATATGTTTATGACCTTATGCGTGCATTCTGCGTGGGCGGGTGCCTTCGGGCTATATCCCTACGTGCGTGTGTCCTGCGTGGGCGGGTGCCTTCGGGCTATATCCCTGCAGCGTGGGAATATTTATAAAAACCAGTTTTTGAGGCATATGTAAGCTATTTTGGAAAACCCAGTTGTGTTCTGATTCTGTAGCGAGATTGCCATGAAAGATTGGCGTATGTTTTGTTCTGTTCTGTTCTGTTATGTGGCCCAGGAGCTACGGGTAATGGGTCCCCCGGGACGGTTAGGGTCGTCGGGTATTTACCCATTGCGTAGCCTCCATATGTACGATTAGGATGTACCGGGACCCACCAGGAGGTTTGGTTGGGAAACGGAGTCCTGAGGGTTGTAGTAGCGTTAGCACTCCCCTCGCCTGTCTTAATGGTTAGGGTCGCGCAACCCTACCATCACCCGGAGTTGAGGTTGTTATGTTATTTCTATTTTATGAGAAGTTGAGGTTGGAAGCTCGTACTCGCCGAGCAGTTGATTATGTTATGTTATGGAATTATGAATCGGGATAGAGTTTTTCTGAAAAATGGTTTCTAAACTTATATTTATATCTATTTGGGTCCTTTCGAAATGTTTTGGTATGCAACACCTATCCTCGGTTTATGAGTCCATCCTTTTATTATGTGCTATGCTCTGTATATATATATATATTGTGAGTGTGCGTTAGCCCCCTCACCAGTCAGTTGACTGACCCCTCGTTTTATCTTTTAGTTTGCAGGTTTCCTTTTGGCTTGAGCTAGGCGGAAGTGAGTCTTCTGAGTCACACTTATCAGTCTAGTTGGTGTTAGGATGTATTGTCGCATACTCTACTTATGTATGTATTTATGTTTCACACTTGAATGTTATGTTGATGTTCTACTTAAACTTAAACCTTGTGGGGTTAGTAAGTTAATACTTGGATGTTATTAGACACTAGGATGATACTTATGCAGTTTACTATGATTGGATTTTAAACTGATATTCGGGACTAGGTATCTATGCTAGTTGAACCCGTATCTTGTTTTGAATGTTGATTTAATTGCTTCCGCTATTTGTTGATGATTGTTTAAATTGTTTCCGCACTCTGAGTTTGTCGAGTTAGATCCGCCTAGACTAGTGTGTGAGTTGGTCTCCCGTTCGTTTTGATTCGGATTCGGGCATGGACTTTCCATTTCGTGACTGGGTCCGGGTCTTAGTGCGGGGGATGTGGTATCCTCCGTTTGGGGTGTTACAATGACAATTGTTTCTCTTTCCTATTTTCTAACCGTCTATTAATATATGTGTAAATAAAATAAAAATAAAACAAAATACCCAAATCTCAAAAGACCCACAACAAAAGAATTTTTGAAATATTCCACACCCTCCCATTTCCTACTAAATTGTAATTAGTTACACATCAAGTTACTAAAAACTCATATGCGAAGTTATGTGTTGATTCCTCGAAAGAAAGTCCTATTGCTGCTAAGAATAGAGGAGAACAACCAGGTGTTTGGGAAAAGAAGGAATTAACTAACCCACAAGATGATGAACATCACAGTGATGACGAAAAAATTGATGAAGACGTGCCTTCGGGGTCTGACGATGAGTATAGTGAGAATCATGATGTGGATGATACGAACGGTGATGATAATGCTAAGCCTGATAATAAGGAGGATGCGGAAGAGAGTGATTATATTTCAGAAAGTGAGGATGATACAACATCACAGATTGAGGTGAGGCAGGAGACGACTCAGCCTGTTGACTTGGCTTCCACTGAAAGTGCTATTCAAAAAGCCAAAGCAGCTATTGTCCAAGCTAATAAGGAGCCTGAAAATCATGTTGTTGAAGACTCTTTGAAGGTTATTATTGTTAAAACGTTCAAGAAAACTATGGACGATACTCTTTCGATTCCTTTTTCGATCGACGAAGGTAATCTTGAGGATTGTGACCAAAAGGAGGATGATAGTGATGAGAACGATTATTATATTTCACATTCAGATGATGATTCAACAGCGAGAAAGACAAGAGACTCTTCTAGAGAGAATTCAAGTCAATTTTCGCCACGTATTACGTGAAGCTCTACGCGTGGAGGTTATTCTAGAGGAGGTCGTGCTAGAGGAGAGCGAGGTGGTTACTACCACCGGGGGGTCGATATGCTGGAATTCATAGGAAAGGGATATACCAAAACCGAGTTTACGCAGCGAAAATTCAAACTCCTCTTCAAATTCCCAATAAACAATCAACCAAGTATACCAAATGATAGAAAAATAATCAACCAAACAAGAATAATAGACACGAGATTTTAACGTGGAAAACCCCTTCAAATCGAAGAGTAAAAACCACGAGGCCTACGAGACCCAAAAACAAATTCACTATAATACGAGGCAAAATTACAGCGGTTCAAACACCAATAAATCTAACTCCAAACACGAACCAAACACCGATTCGATCCAAAACGAACTAGAACACAAAAGGAGAAAAAACACCAAATTAAGTCGAAAATCGTGTCACTGTTCACATACCCAAAAACCTGACTTACAGTGCTCCAAATCCGATCTCCACCGTTCACTTTCAAGTTCGATGAGTTAGGAACTTTCTGTCCGAAAATCAGCTCGATCGGACCACAAATAATCTCCCGATCGTCCGAGCGAAGATGCTGTCGCCACCTTCAAAACTGCTGTCAAAAGTTGCTGAAAACCCACGCCTCTTTCTCGGTAAACATGACTGCTGCTATATTCAATTCCAAAAAAGAAAAGAAACCTATTTTTACTAAGACAAAAGGGTTTTCATGGGCTTTGATGTTTGGGCCAACAAATATGGGCTGGACCCAACAAATCTCCCCCTCCAGCCTAAGTCGAGGAAGGAGACAAACCACCATTTAATCATTCAAACTTGAGACCGGCCATCCCAGCACAAACCTCAAGTTTCTCACGACTCACCACCTTTGTCAACATATCAGCGCCATTGTCATCAGTGTGAATCTTTTCAAGCTCAATCAACTTGGAATTCAAAACATCTCGAATCCAATGATATCTCACATCAATATGTTTCGACTTACCATGGAAACTCGAATTCTTACTGAGATGTATTGCACTTTGATTATCACAAAACAGAACATACTTCTGACTGAAGCCTTTAACAACTAATCTGGCTTTGTATCTCAGCTGTGAAGTATTCTCTTCTTGTTTCAATCGATAAATCCATCGGTTCTTTAGAGCTTTTCTACCTTCAGGTAACTTGACAAGGTCAAAAGTATGATTGTCATGTAAAGATTGCATATCATCTTTCATTGCTTCAAACCACTTTTCCTTAAGCTCACTATCCATGGCCTCCTCAAAATAATCAGGTTCTCCTCCATCTGTCAAAAACACATACTCATTAGATGAGTATCTAACAGATTGCATTCTATTCCTGGTAGATCTTCTGGGTTGGATTGAAGGTTGCTCAACAATTGGATTATCTTCCCCATTCTGAATTTCATGATCCTCCTCAGCATGATCATGATCAACCTCTGTCTCCACATTATTATGATTGTCTAACTCAACTGCAATAGGAAGATTAATAATAGGTTTTGGATCCAAATCTATCAAGTCCTCACCACCTGGAGACTCCAAATTACTTGTTTTACCGAAGTCTTCAATGGTTTGATCCTCCATAAAGACTACATCACGACTTCTAACAAGCTTCTTTTCAATCGGATCATAAAACCTGTAACCAAATTCATCCTGACCATACCCAGGAAATATACATTCTCTCGCTTTCATGTCTAACTTAGACCTCTCATCCTTAGGTACATGCACAGAAGCTTTACAACCAAACACACGTAAATGATCATAGGAGACATCCTTTCCATACCATACCCTATTAGGAACATCAGCATGCAATGCAACAGAAGGAGACAAATTAATTATATAGGTAGCAGTAAGTAAAGCCTCACCCCAAAAAGACTTAGGTAGCTTCGCGTCTGAAAGCAAACATCTGACTCTCTCAACCAGAGTCCTATTCATCATTTCTGTCAAACCATTTAATTGAGGGGTTTTAGAAGGCGTCTTCTGATGCCGAATGTCTTGTTCTCTACAATAAGAATCAAAAGGACCACAATACTCGCCACCATTGTCAGTGCGAATACATTTCAGTTTCTTACCTGTTTCTCTCTCAACTGATGCCTGAAAAACTTTAAAAACATCAAATACCTGATCTTTGGTTTTTAAAACATAAACCCAAACTTTTCTTGAACAATCATCAATAAAAGTGACAAAATAAAGTGCACCACGATGAGTTCGTACCTTCATTGGTCCACAAACATCTGAGTGTACCAGTTCAAGAAGCTCAGTTTTCCTTGAAGAGGGATGACTCTTGAATGAAACCCGTTTCTTCTTCCTAGCCCAATAGTGAACACATCTTTCTAACTTTGTATCTTTCAGCCCTGACAACAAATTCTTCTTGGCTAAACAATTGAGTCCCTTTTCACTAATGTGACTAAGTCTCTTGTGTCAAAGCTCTGACAGTTGTCACTTTCTGCTGCATTAACCGAGTTCGCACAAATAGAAGCCTTCATCTTATACAAATTATGGAATTTATCACCTCGAGCCACAATTAGATTCCCTTTTGTGAGTTTCCACTGACCATTACCAAAGAAATTGCAATAGCCATCATCATCGAGCCTTCCTGCTGAAATCAAGTGCAAACGAACATTAGGCACATGTCTAACATTATGAAGCACCAAACTCGACCCACTGTTGGTTTTCAAACAAACAGTCCCAATGCCTACTACTGGTACCACCGTATCATTCCCCATCTTCAAAACTCCAAAATCACCAGAAGTATAAGAAGTGAAGAAATCTTTCCTTGATGTTACATGAAATGAGGCACTGCTGTCAATAACCCAACTGGAATCATCACTGGCTACGACAACAACATTGTCATCATATGCAAGAATAAGATCATCATTGGAAGTAGCAGTAGCAACACGATCATTCTTATCCTAGTCTCTCTTATCGTGCCCATCACGATTGCCTCTACGCTCTCTCTTCAATTTAAAATAATATTTCTTGATATGACCAGGTTCACCACAATGATCACACTTAAATTCTTTCCATCCCGACCTTGACTTGCTTCGACTTTTGCTTCTACCTTTATTATTATATTTATGTTGGCTTCTCCCCCTATTCTCTGAAACCAACAACTCGGGTTAAGACGAATGTTGAGTTTTTCATCTCATCTCTTCATTCAAAACACTACTCTTCACAAGCTCAACGGTTATACCACCATCAGACGAAGAGTTAACAAGTGAAACACGAAAAATTTCCCAAGAATCAGGCAAAGTGGCAAGAATCCAAAGTTCGAAAATTTCATCATCAAATTTAGGGCTAATCACATAAACCCTCCCATCCTTTGGGGGTTTTGGTACTTTCCCCCCTGTCTTTTTATTTTTGGCATTAAACCCCCTAACCTTTGAAAAATATCACACTTAACCCCTTGTAACAAACTTTAACAAAGCAAATCTATGCAAAGTTGATCTCAAATGTGTAGATATTATATATCAAATCGAAGCTATCGAGCAAGGAACACAACAATGGTCTCGAAATCAAAATCCGACAACCGACGAAGTAGAAATCATCGGTTAAAGACGACACATGACGAACGAAGCTTTTGGCGGCCAATAGGGTTGGCTGGGGTATGGGCTTTGTTCTCCTTGGAGAACACGATGACAGTGGTCTTGCAGCTTGGGTCGCTATGACGGAGGAGAAATTGATGATCAAAATTTTTTGAAGGGGTTAAGTGTGATATTTTTCAAAGGTTAGAGGGTTTAATGCCAAAAATTAAAGGATAGGAGGGAAAGTGCCAAAACCCCCAAAGGATGGGGGGGTTTCTGTGATTAGCCCTCAAATTTAATACCCATACCTGTCAACTGATCAAGAACACCTTGAAACTCATTCAAGTGATCAGCAATAGAAGTTCCTTCTTTGTATTTCAGCCGCATCATCTTCTTAAGCAAAAACAACTTATTGTTTCCCTTCTTCGATGCATACAAATTCTGCAACTTCTCCCACAAACTTCTCGCATGTGTCTCATGTTGAATATGGTTGTAAACATTCTCCTCAACAAACTGTCTGATAAACCCACAAACTTATTTGTGCTCAAAATCTCATTCTTCATCGGTTTTAGACACGGGCTTTTCAGTTGCAAAAACAGGCAAGTGCAAACATTTAACAAAGAGTAGATCCTTCATCTTATTACTCCATAAATGATAATTTAATCCATTCAAAGTTATCATCCTACTTGTACTCATCTCCATGGTCACACAGGCAAAAGAACCAACTTGACTCTTGATACCACTCTGATAGGAAAGGGATACATCAAAACCGAGTGTACGCAGCAGAAATTCAAACTCCTCTCCAAATGCCCAATAAACAATCAACCAAGTATACCAAATGATAGAAAAATAATTAACCAAACAAGAATAATAGGCATGAGATTTTAACGTGGAAAACCCCTTCAAATCGAAGAGTAAAAACCACGAGGCCTTTTGGGATATGCCCAAAAATAAATCCGTGCGGGCTTGGCCCAAATTGGACAATATCATACTAATACGGAGTTGGGGTGAAGGTGCACGCGGTCCCTAACAAGAATATATTAATATGTGCTTGGACGAGGGATTGCCTAGGCTGCTGCCTTGGCTGGCAGGTGTTTTGGGCTAGACTTTGGAATTCTTCCTTTGTTGTTTTGGTTTTCCAATCCATTTTGTTTTTGGATTTGATTGTTCTCTTTTTAGTTTTGGTTTTGATTCCGGCCTAACATGTTAGCTGGCTCGGTTGCATTGTTTACTTAGGGTCTAAAAACTTTTTTGTAAGTTGCGTCGTTTCGTTTATAATATCCCGAGGGTTACGCCCCTGGAAAAAAAAAAAGTTGCGGAAGATTTTTTAAAAATAATACTTTTTTTATTCGGCCTGCATAAAATACCACATTTTGGGGGCATTTAAAAATTTAATATTAGTCATGGGGAGCTCCCACATGCCACTACTCCGTCGGTTTTTTTTAATATTTTATGCGGAGTCATGGAGAGCTCTCATGACTTGCATTTTTTAAGAAAATTTTACTCGAAGTCGTGGAAAGTAAACACGACTCCAAATTTTTTTATTATATTTTGTGTGGTGTACTTGCAGCCGGGAACCGCAACTCCAATTCAAAACTAATTTATTTTTTTAAAATTTCAAAATTATTATTTTTATATTTATTTTAATTATAATGTATATTAATTTACTATCAATCATCTCTTTTATAGTAGTACTGCATTGAAAACACCACACTTATTAAATATGATATGACTACACAATGCAGAAACACTTATTGAAAAAGTTAACATAGTAGTGCATACACCAAAAACTTATTATATGAGACATGTCTACATAATGCAAAAATAAAAATAAAAATATTAATACTGCATTGGATACACCATAAACTTATTAAATGTGACATGATTATACAATGTAGAAATACTTACCCAAAAAACATAAATAGTATTACATACACCAAACACTTATTAAATGTGACATGACTATACAATACAAAAACACTTATTGAAAAGAATAATTAAAATGTGTATATTAATTTTTTTTATTTTAAAGTTATTATTTAATTTTAATGTATATCAATGTACAATCAATTATTATTGTATGATAGTACAATAGTATAACCTTGCAACATTGATAAAAGGGCTTGTAAAATTACTACTCTATTTAAATTCTTATGTCTATAGTATTTTTATGAAGTATTGTTATTCAATTTGATGCCAATTATTTATTATTTTATTTAATTTTTTTAACTGAAATTGAATTATGATTTTATGGTACCACATTGATATGACCTTATAATACAGACAAAAAGACTTGTACATTATTACTCTATTTGAGTTATTACGTCTATGGTATTTCTGTGAGGTTTTATCACTTCAACTTGAATGCATTCATGTAGCAAATTCATCTATTTAAACTCTCAATTTATTTACAATGCATTCACTCAAATCCTTACAAATCAAAAAACTTTCCTAAGTTTTTATTTCATCCTATGTTTTGAAACCCGGATCGGACGTCGAACCGGGACCCCTTACTGATTACTGGTTTTACTGGTTCGACCGGTCGGACCACCAGTCGAACCGGTATGACGTCATAATTATGTAATAATTATATTTATGTATAATATTAAAAATATTAATTAAAAATAATTAAATAAGTTAGACTATATTGAAAATAAGTAAGTAGTAAGATTATATTAAAAATATAATTTTAAATTATTTCCAATTATTTATTAATTCTTAAATAACATATGTAATAACAAAATTTTAAATTTTAAATCTACAAGCATATAGATAAACAATATAACTAAATAGAAAATTAACAATATAAATAAAAAATTGATTTAACAAGTATCATACTTTTATTTATATAAATAACTATAATTAATATTTTTTTAAAATTTAGTTTTTAAATATAATCTATAGATTTAATGAATTTATTTATTTAAGGGATTTTTCTTTTGAATAACTAATAAGAACTCTTACATTACCTCTAATATTTAATTTCTAGTATCAATATCAACAATTCATGTGGCATTGTTGGTTGGCGCACCTAACTTCTTCCCGCACAATGTAGGTTCGAACCTTGCATCTCACAAATTTTGATTGATTTTTGCAATCTTCTAGTGGAAAAACCGGTTGGTTTTGATTGATTTTTGCAATCTTCTAGTGGAAAAACCGGGTCAACCGATCCACGAAGACTGGTCCAACCAGTTTTTGACCGGTTTTGAACTGGTTTATACCGGTTCAGATTGGGCCAATCGGTAACTGGTTTTAGGGGCATAACCGGACCGGACAAGCGGCCGATCACCGGTTGAACCGGTCCGATCGGCCGGTCCGGTCCGGTCCGGGTTTCAAAACGTAGATTTCATCCCATTTTCTTAACCTCTCTTAACTTTATTACTTCCCGAAAAGCTTTTCGAAATTTTTTTTTGCATCTTATTTTGTTTAGGTCTTTCAACTCTAATTAAGTCGATTGAACTAGTTATTTACAATAGAGAAAATTATACCTTATCTAATAATTGCGTATCTTACTATCGACCAAGTACCAACAATATCAATCACCAGAATTTCTCGAAAAAAGAAAAGAAAAATGGCCATCTTCTCGGGGGAGGCCGCCTCCTGCACGCTGCACCTAGCAGCACAACCCCCCAAAATATACATCAATCGTTCAATTGTACCATCACAACCGCATTAGTAGCTTAATCAAGTGGACTACAATTTCTAATTAATTTTTTTTAAAATCTTCTCAAGGAGTTCAAATTTCAAACTCAACTACTACGATTCTCCAAAAAAGCAGAATCCTTCTCCCCTGCAAAATTAAAGAGCGGGAAACGATCAGACTGACACAGTACCCCAAAGGCCTCCATAGATAACTGTGTAAAAAGCTGACGCTTCCAGTCCCTCACATCACACACAGTCGCACGGATAACATAAAACCAACCCATGCTGTAATGAAAAGGGTCCGCTTCTCACTCGAGCTCTCTACTTCATTTCCAGAAATGGCACCAAAGAGAAAACAAGAAATCACCGTCATCGCCACCGCAAGGGTTACCCGGAGCTCTACCCGAGTCCCCGCCTCCGCCGTTCCTCAAGCTACAGACCCTGAAGCACCCAAGAAAAAGATGGCCAAAACCACCACCGCCGCCGCCGACAACAAGCAAGAAGCTGGCGAAGCCGAACCGCCACTATCTCCGGTGGCGGAGCAAGAACTGATTTCCGAACCAGAAACTCCCGAAGGCTCGAAAACCATTATCATCGAGCACTGCAAGCAATGCAACTCGTTTAAGACGAGGGCTGTTCAAGTGAAGAATGGTTTGGAAAAGAACGTCGCCGGAATCAATGTGGTGGTCAACCCTGAGAAGCCGAGAAAGGGCTGCTTTGAGATCCGTGAGAAAGATGGTGAGATTTTCGTTAGTCTTGTGAATATGAAGAGGCCCTTTGCTCCGATGAAGGCGCTGGACATGGAGAATGTCGTTTCAGACATTGTTGAGAAGATCAAGTGATGGTGGGGGTTTTGAGGGGTTTGGTAGAGTAGGCACTCATTTTGGTCATATTTGATGAAGACGAGGATGGTGATGGTTTCTTTTTGGGGTTTTGGTGATGATCGATCTTCTTCTTGTTGGTTTTTTGCTTTACTAAGTTGCAATTTGTGCTATTTTGTGCAGTGCCTATCCCTCTTGTTGAATGGAGATTATTCTATTATGAATCATGTATTATATTATTAGTCCTAAATTGAATTATATGTAGAATCTTATTTTTAATTATCTTAATATATTAGATAATTAATTTAAAATAGTATAGAAGGTCGAATTTGAATTTCATAACCGATTTATATATGAATTATATTATTTATGTTTTAGTATAATTAATCAAATATTTTATTAATGTTGTAATTCAAATTAGATTCAGATTAAATTGAATCAGTTGAGAGCCATATATATAAACATAATTCAAGGCTAATGCCAAAGAAACCTTCCAAGTCCTTATTTACGTTGGTGGATGCTCTGCTTCTAAGTTGAGGATGACAGAAAGGATAAGCATGACAAGTATTTGTGTTTTCCGGTCATGGTAGAGGCGTCTAAGAGAGAGAGGTGTTTGCGGGTATTTGGGAGAGAGTATGGAAGAGAGGTACAGTAACAAGATTGGGGTGACAAGATGCTATACTAGCCGGGTCAGGGTGCAAAATTCTCATAAAAGCAATCCTCCAAGGCCAAGCCATCATGGTATATCAAGATTGGGAGAAAATTCTTCCATGTTGGCCTCTTTTTAATGGAGTGGTTGCTCGGGCAACAAGATACATCAGACGTGTGCACCAAAGGAGGAGGGGGGCCATGGGCTTTCGGGACCTGAAAATATTCAAACTACTTGCAAAACAAGGTTGGCGTTTGATTACGAAGCCTTAATTAGTCTCCTGTTGAGGATGGAAACTTCTTTTTGGCCTCAGTTACGCCGCAACATCTTGGAAGCTCGTTCAGCGATAGAAATTGGGATGAGATGGTGAGTTGGAAAATAGCACTTTTTGTATCAGAATTTGAGAAGACAGATGTATCCCATGTCCTATTTCCTTCAGACCCTTGCATCCCCTCACGGGATTTGATGATCTCATTTATGTGAGCCAATTGAACTTGGGACGGAAAATTCATCAAAGAGGTGAAGCGATGCAGAAGCAATTTTATCCATTCCAGTAGGTGGCAGGGGCACAGCGAATAGGGGTCGAAGAGTGTGGCACTTTACTAAATCCAAGAGGTTTACGATCAAAAGAGCTTATGATATGCTCGAAAATTCATCACCTCAGCAAACGAAGTTGCTCAACCGTGAGATGGAAATTTATGTGTACTACGACTCGTCTCATGGCGTTTATGTTGTGATCATTCTTTACCCACAAGAGTTAAACTCATCAAAAGCAGCAGCAGCGGCCCGAATATTGGAGGATATTCTTGTAAGATGTTATGAATCATGTATTATATTATTAGTAAGAGTAATCCTAAATCAGTAAATTGAATTATATGTAGAATCTTATTTTTAATTATCTTTAGAAGAGAAGCAAGTTGTCCCCAACTAAGTCACATAGTATGGATACGGGTCCGGGAAGCGTTGGTGTGCAAAGCCTTAAAAAAAAAAATGAGTTCGAGAGTCCCTTAAAGGGTAAAAAAACAATATTTTAAATAATTTTATATATATATATATATAATAATTTTATTTTTATATACAATTTTAAAAAAAAAAATTAAAATAATAAAATAAAACTTAATTTTATTTAGTTATTGATAATAATAACTTAATTCCATTATTTTACAATAATTATATGTTTGATTAAAAATAAAAGGGATAATTACGAGGAGCCCCCTGAGATTTGGCGATATTACAAATTACCCCCTGAGGTTTGAGAAATTACGAACTCCCCCCTAACCTTTACACACTCTCTCTCACAAATTTCACCTGACGTTAATCACACTGTTAAATTCAAATTTATATTCCAAAAACACCCTCAGGGGGTATATTGTAATTTTACTTAGAGTTTAATAATATAATTGTACTATTAGTTAATTTTGGATTTTTTCTATTTAAAAAGTTGTTATTTAATTTAATATTTTATATTTTATCTATAAATATAAATTGAATTCGATATTCCATGCATATTTATTATGATAAGTTATAAATTTCCTTTTGTATTTATATCTTAGTTTTAATATATTTTGTACAAGTCCATTTAAAATTAATTTAAAATAATTTATTTGCAATTATAACAAATTTTCCCTCACAATAAAAATTCATATTAAAAAATCACACAAACATCAATTAGTGCATTGTCAAATTTTTTCCTCAAAATTGAAAATCATAACAAACACACCAATATCAATAAATGCATTAGTAAATTCACATAAATATCCGTTAGAGTCATTTAAACAATTATTTCAAACATTGAACATGCATGGTCAATATCTATAGAAAAATATTAGGCATTTATAAACTCTATGTATGAAATTAGTCTATCATAAAAATATTAAGATATCATTAAGTAGCATTCATTGAAAAAAAAAATGTTAGGTAGACACAAAACTCAAGTACTTACGTAAAACCCACGAAGAATTTCAATCCTTGCATTAATCCCCTTACATTTGAACTCTTTATTACATATAACCCCCTGAGTTTTAACATATTAGGGGCAAAATAGTAAATTTCATATATTCTGTTAAATTTAACGAAGGAGATAACGGAATAGGGGGGAGTTCGTAATTTCTCAAACCTCAGGGGTAATCGGTAATATTGCCAAACCTCAGGGGATTGTTCGTAATTATCCCAAAATAAAATACATCTTCATATTGTTTCATTTCCACAACCAAAATTGCCCACCCACACCACTTGTGATGCTGCAACAGTCACTGAGGAGCGCCGACCTCCTCCCGCGCCATATGCTCATGCCACCCCTTACCGAAACAGGTATGTTTTATTTTCATTTTTATTTTATTTATAATTTAATTGAGCATATAACTATAACAATTTGTTGTTTATTTAATAATTTAGTTGCTATTAGACTCTGCATAATCTCTACATTAATAATGAAATACATGGTGAATTCAATATCAAATAATGAAAATTTGCAAAGGTTGAATACTTAAGTCCTGGAACTAATGAATATTCTTACCCCAGCTCCAACTTCGCCTCCTTGAGCAATTTTACATTCTCCCATTGATTCTTATGAAAATAGGAAATTTGTATTTCTCATTCACAAATCCATCTTTGTTTATGCTACTCATTCTCATTTTGGTCCTACTTTTTTTTTCATTTTGTTACTAAAAAGGGAGGAGGAAACTGAGTACCAAATGCTTGGCAATCCTTGGTAGAGCTTATTTATGATTTCGTGCCGAACCTGGTAAACGAACAAATAGGTGGAGAATGCTATCAAATTCGTTCTAGCTGGATGATGTTGAGGGATGGAATATATCATTAACTAAAAAAATGCACGTGCGTTGCACGTGTAAGACTATTTTTAAGATAAGTTATAAAAATTGAATACAATAAATTAATTATTTATACATTTCACCTCTATAAATTCATATTGGATATTGAAAATATCGAATGGTAAAAAATAATTTATAAAGATATTATGAAATATACTATATAATTTTAAAATTTTCTCATATATTTAACAGATAATGAATAGTCTAGATTTTGAGTAATTTCTATATTATTTTAAATGTTTGTAAAATATTTTATAATTATTTCTCAATAAGAAACATATTTTTTTATATGATTATTTCAGATAATTAAAATGATTTAGTAAATTAAGAATATTAAATGATAATTAATGTGAATTTATGAAATAATAGAAAATAAAAAATTACCTTAAATAACGTCAATCAATCATAAAAAAATATTTGTTAATTAAAAATAATTTAAAATTGTAAAAAATTAGAATTCAGTCAAAATTAACTTAAATGGGTAAAGAGACACCCTTCTCATATATATTACTAGCATGTATCCCCGTACTATGTACGAAAAAAGTTTAAAACAAAGAATGACTTTTTAATTTATTTTTTTTCTAGTGCTTAACAAATTCTCTTTACATCTTTTAAAAAGAAAAATATAAAAGGGGGCTTTTTTTTTTTAAAGAATAGGAAAAAAATAGTGAAGCATGAAATAGATTGTGATTGGACTAAACAGATCCATTACAATTAAAAACTAAAATGATAAGCTAAAAGAAATGATATATATCTAAAATAATTAGCTTGTGAAATTAGAACCAATTAAATTATGTGATATATTATAATAATATTTAAATCAATAAATATCGCTTATTTTAATAATATAGTTAACTAATAAATGGGGACAAATAAAACAATAACAATATTCGATAGATAAACTATTAAAAAATAAATAAAAATAAAAAAATCAATAGATGGCTTGAGCAACAAAATATTGAATAGAAAATTAATGTGAGCTCTAAATTTAAAAAAAATTATAGACTAAGAAAAAAACTCTTAAATAAAGAAACCATTCAAATAAAATATATATATATATATATATATATATATATATATATATATATATAATAAATTATAGAAAACGTTTATCAAAATTAAACGACAATGCAAAATTAGAAGTTATGGCATAGCAAATTTCTCAAAAAATAACATAAAAGCTTATGAATGCATAAAACTCTTGAATCAAAGAAATCCATTAAAATGACAGGACTAGACAAATAAAATAAATGATAATTAAAAAAAAGATGATTGTAGGTAGAAGAAAAAATCTAACAGGTTTTGCATTCATCTTAGCATAATATATAAAACAACATAATATATTGAGAATTATAAAAAAAAAAAAAAAAAAATTTCTATACGTAAGTTAAGTTGTATATTTCTACAATTCAATAAAAATATTAATTATAAATTAGTAGGTATATTTATATAGAAGTGAAAGAATAAATTTGACGATCCAATTTTGAAATTCAAAATAACCATCAATCAAATAATAAAAAAAAGAGACTACAAAATATAAAAATATATATAAACTAAAACTCAATAAAACGAATGAAGAGAAAAAAAAGTTTATATATTAAAAAAGAATACTTAATGATTTGAAATATCAGAGACTAGATAAGAAATTTAAATTGATGATCACTAACTAAAAAAATTCAATTTAATGTATATTCGGAGATGATGAATATTATCCACATTAAGTAGGAAAATATTAAAACTATATTATTATTAAGGGAAGGTATAAAAAATAATTATATTAATTGAACAGAATTGAGGACCATAAAATATAAAAATAGAATCAATTGAAAGAACGATATATAAAATAACAATGAAAGAAATATAAAATATGGAAAAAAAAATTAAATGAATGAATGAGAGGGAAAAAAAACATTAACACAAAATTATATGATGATTAAAGTATTGTGAAATTAAATAGAAATGCAAACGCGTAGCAATAAAAACTCATTAAAAAAAATGCATAATTAGATAGGATGAATTATCACATCACTTAAAACAAAAAATGAAAATCTTTACCATTGAAATGTAAGAGAATTAATACAAATTAAAAATTATATTGAAAAAAAGGAGCCAAATTATTGTATAGCCGAAGAACACTTTACTTAAAGTTTGGGAAAATCATGATTGATTAAAAATACATATTGATGAGCACCGAAAAATTACCAAATAATTCTATAGCTAAAGAGGATGAACAAACATGTCATATTAGAATATAATGCAAAATATGTATTATTAATAATATCATGTAAATAGTAAATCTATAAATTATAAAGTATAAATAAGTGAGACATGCATGAAAATTGTTCATACCTTCAATGAAGAGAGAATGAGAAAGATCACCATTTTTTATTTTTTTTCCCCCTAGTGAAAGCTTGAATATACAAATTAAGTATAAGACTACTCATAACTACGAAATAATAGAGTGCTAATAACAAATGCTAGATAAAAAATGAATTGAAGTTTGGTATGAATAATTATAGGGTTTTAATATTACTGTGTTTATATAATTATGGTAATTCCATAAACAAGAAAAACAACTAATGAGAATATTAAAAAAAAAAAACTAATGAGAATATTCAATTCTATTTAAATCTGATTATATTTGAAGTGTTAAGGTTTGTATTTCAACCATAAATATAGATAAATTTTGAAAAGAAAAAATAAATTAGGAAGACATAAATGATAGGAGAAAAAAGTGATTTAAATTTCAATCAAATAAATAGAATGATTTAGGAAATTAAGAACAATATACAGAATAATTAACGTGATTTTATGAATTAATTTAGAAAATAAAAAACCATCATAAATAATTTCAATCAACCATAAAAAATATTTATCAATTCAAATTCAAATTTTTTAAAAAAAAATCATTTATAATTTATAGTATTGAAAGAATAAAATAGTTGAAATATAAAAAGAGAAAATTGATAGGTTGGGACAATCATTTTACATCAAGAGAGGTAATATAAAATGTAAAATTACAAAATAAATTTATAAATAATATTTTTACATTATCAATAGAATAAAATATTAAAAATATAATATAAATATTAAAAAGAGAAAATCAAGTAAGATGAGGTGGAGGAAACCGCATGAGGGGTTTGATAAAAATTAATTTTGACGGTACGGTGTTTCGAGAAGACAATGTTGTGGGCATCAGACTATAGCCTGAGATTCAGATGGGAAAAGTATGGGTTGGGAGACGGCTAGGAGAGCTAATACTTCTGATCTAGAGACGGCTAAAGCTCTTGCGGCTCTACCGGTAGCCCATCTCGAACCAATGTTTTCAAGATCGGACCATTAAACAAATCGAAAAATTAATTGGATCGGGGATTAATGGTTCAATTGTTGAATCGTAGTCAAACCAGTAACATCTTAATTATGTCATAAATAATATTAAATATTAAAATTATAAATTATAAATTATAAAAATAAAAATAAAAATTTACCATTACTTTTTCTTTTTTCTTTGTTTTTTTCAGATTTTAACATGCAAAATTTATAAATGGACAATAATTCACTATCATTTTTTTTTTTTTTTTTATGGTAGTATTGAATTGCATACACCAAAAACTTATTAAATGTGACATAATTATACAAAGCATAAACACTTATTGAAAAGGTCAAAATAATATTACAAACATCAAACACTTATTAAATGTGACATGACTACATAATGAGAAATATTTATTGAAAAACCCAAAACAATATTGCATACACCAAACACTTATTAAAGATGACATGACTATACAATACAAAAACACTTATCGAAAAGAAATAATCAAAATGTATTTATTGGTTTTCTTTAAAAAATTTGAAATTATTATTTTAATTTTAATTTTAATTATATTGTATATCAATATATTGTAAATTATTATTTTATGGTAGTACAATGATATAACCTTACAACATAGAGAAAAGGGTTTGTATAACTCTATTTGAAATATTACGGGTGATTTTGTAAAAATAGTGTCCTTTTGCTTTTATATTGCAATTTTGGTGTAGTTTCGCAGGGTATTGTAATTTTGGTGTTTTACGCCCTTCACGACAGCGGAACTCTGGAAATTTCTTTTTTTTTTTAATTAAATTTCCATCGTTACGCTCTTTCTGAAAGCGTATTTACTGTTGATCGTCGTTTGACCGGCCGCGCCATGTGGATGCTTTGACTGCCATGCTGGCGGTCTGAACAGTATTTCCGCCCTTAAAGAGAGCGGAATTTAGGAGATTATCACCATCCATAAAATGCGCGAGATTTTTCCCAAACCCGGCTGTATTTCGTGATCTTCCCCATTTTCTGGTTGCGGGGAAATTATTTTTTGTAAGTGTACAGTTATTACGCTTCTTGGAACAGCGGAAATTAAAAACATTCACTTTCCAGCAACAGACCCCTTTCTTCCATTTACTTCCCCATTTTCACCTTTTATTCCGATTTCGGATTTACCGCCGGCAGGTTGAAGAACAGGCTATTTTTGCTCATTAGAGAATACAGATTACCAGGTGGCTAGCCGATCGGTGTTGTGGGTGATTAATCGCTGGTTCGTAGTCGCTGAACCAAAGCATTGCATGCGTTGCTGCGCGGGTTCTAGTGGAAGACTCATCCGTCAGATCTGCTCACTGTTGTTCTGTTATTGATAAGTACGTCGAGGTAACAATTTTTCTCTTCAGCTCCATTTGATGGCCTGAAATAGTGCGTAGGGTTCAGTTTTGGTTTGATTAACCGTGCTTGCTGGGTAGGGATATAGTTTGGTTCAAATTTGTGTAAACAATGTCTTTATATGTATGTGGCAGTGATAATGTTTAGATTTTTGTCCAATAAATTTAGGAATTTGCTTGTCAATTTGTTGTACCCCAAATCCCTTGCATCCAAAATTCTTTGTCGTTGTGCCTGTTCTGGGAAAAGTCCCTTTAATGGTCCCCAACCATTGTTTATTGTCACTTTGCCATGTCAATGTTGGCACATGTCTGCATAGGAGACCCACCGTTTGTTACCCCGTAATTGGTATGGCTTAGAATCATAAATTCAGGCCCACCATTTAGAATCAAAAATTTTGTTGACCAATAGGGAGAAACTATGAGCTAATTTTAGGTAAAAAAAATTTTAGGTGAAGGCCGAATCAAGAGTTTCAGTGAATAATTTATTTTAGATTATAGTTTTGAATTGACCAATAGGGAGAAACAAGTTAGCGAATTTTAGGCTGAGTGAGCCATGATCCTTCTGAACATTTACTCGAAGACTTGTATTCAAGGATGATATAACATTGCACACATAATAAACTTGTCCACTTGCTTTTATGTATGATTGACGAATTATACGTAGAGGTAACCAATTTACGTACATATTTACATTGAAAGAACAACTTATTAGGTCTAAGGTGTAATTTATGTGGGTGGTACTTTTTATTTGTGAAAATCTCATTCCTGTAAAAATATTGTAGTAATAAGTTTACGATTTTACCGAATAAGTATTGGTATTTTGACCCTTATAGAACAATGAAATTTTAACCCTTTTACAGTACTGTAACAGTAACTATACGTGTTGTTTTAGAACATCATTGGTTCTTGTCTTCGAATATAGCAATGATTAAGTAAGGTTTTGCAGTAAGAATGGTGTTGCAATTTTTTTAATTCCAAAAAATCCATAGGGGATCAGATTTATGTGGTCATTGATATTGCGGAGTTACATCAATTCAGCTTTGTTTCATTGATATTTATGCCTCTGCTGAATTACAGATAAACCCCATGTTATCCCCTTTTGTGAGCACTAAAATAGCATTCAGACTCAGTGAGTTTATCTTTGAACGAGCTGCTGTAGGTGTTGTCGAATATAGCATAATGTACATGTCAACTATGCAGACTTACAGTTCAATACACATACAAAATTCAGCTTTGCATAATTACACGTACACCCCCTATTCCTTAGCAAATGTGTTCTTTAGGTGAAGTGAGTCCTTTGGTGACCAAGTAAATACACCAACGTCCCATTTAAGCTGCTGGTTCTGTGTCATACACATACAAAATTCAGCTTTGCATAATTACACATACACCCCCTATTCCTTGGCAAATGAATTCTTTAGGTGAAGTTAGGCCTTTTGTGACCAACTAATTAAACCAACTTCCTATTTTAGCAGTTGTTGCTTAATACAAAAATCTATTAATACAGTATTTACAGTTTGTTTGCATGACATACCTGAACTGAAACAATATTTGATTAAAAACTTTGTAACTGAATCCAGCAATACCTGAATCTGGAGAAAAACTGAAATAATATTTGATTAAAAACTTTGACTAAAAACTTTGTAACTGAAACTTTGATTAAAAACTGAAACTTTGATTAAAAACTTTGATTAAAAACTGAAACTTTGATTAAAAACTTTGTAACTGAAATAATATTTGATTAAAAACTTTGTTAGGTTTGTATTCAAAGATGTATATAACTGACTATTCTAATTTATGACATATTTATTATTGTTGTGGTTATTTAGGGCATTGCAATGGAAGATACATATGGTCCCTTAGATGGAAGTGTCTTATATCAATAAGAAAATCATAGGAGCAGAAACGTTATCGATGGCAAGTATGGTGGGATCGATGGTACTCTGGTTTGTCGCCACCATAGAACAGGATTTTATGCACAAGATTCGAGCCGTTTTCATATGGTAATACATCCCCGAGTCATCATGTTTCTTTACAATATGGGTTTCTACGGAATGTATAGAGCAGCCGAAATGGATATCGATCGACACTTGATAACCGCGTTGGTTGAGAGGTGGAGGCCAGAGACTCATACATTCCATTTGCCGGTGGCTGAGGCGACGGTAACGCTCGAAGATGTGGCTATTCTGTGGGGCCTGCCAATACAAGGGCGTGCGGTTAATGGTGCGGACTTAGATACAATTGACTGGGTAGAGGCCTGTGAGCGGCTGTTAGGTTTCAAACCAAGTAATATGAAGGGATGGGCTATAAAGCTAACTGATATCCGAAGTTATATGGTGAACAATCCAATTGGTGATGGTAGTTCTGATCAGGAAGTCCTCATTTGGGCCCGCTGTGCAATTCTATTGTTGATGGGATGTGTAATGTGGCCTGACAGTAGTGGAAACTTAATATCTCTGATTTACCTCATGAATCTCGGCTATAGACCTCCACCTGCCAATGGTGAAGAATGGGTTGAGGATGTTCAGACGGTCGTTGAGGAGGTGGCAAGTTATAGCTGGGGGAGCGCACTACTAGCTCAGTTGTATCGGGAGTTGTGCTATGCTGCAAGGAGATCCAGTACCAACATTGGTGGCGCCTTACAACTCCTTCAGGTCTGTCCAAACAAATTTAGTTATCTTAAATGATGATCTTGATGTTTTAATAGAAATTGTAAAATGATGTGTTGTAGGAATGATGTGCTGTAGGTGTGGGCCATGTCGAGGATTACGCCACTTGCTCCGGCTTGGGTGTTTGATAAAATTGATGTTGGACCAATGCCTGTACTTGGGGTAGATCTGCACCCTGCACCGTACGAAGCACAGTAAGTTCCACCAAATTCCATTAATGTTGGACCAATGCCTGTACTTGATGGCGAAACTGATCCTTCTGAGGAGGGTGTTGATGGAGTGGTTCATGAGGACGAAGCAGATTTAATACGTGGGATGCATAGCGTACTGTCGCCACCGTCGTCGACCCATATTGCAGACGAGCCTGACATACCTACTGACAACAACATCCCCCAGAACCAGCAAGAAACTAGTGGCAGCATCAGAACTATCAATCCATATCTATTAAATATGTTTCCGGAGGTTCCACCAAATTCCATTGATGTCCCGACGAACCTTGCTGGGATGACGTACGATAGAAGTACTGGAGTGTTAACAGTTGGAATGATATTTAAAGATAAAGCACACGTCATTGCCGCGGTAAAGGATCACAGCATACGATGGAGTAAGAGGGAGCACTCAGTTATTGAGAGTAGGCCGAAAACGTGGAATATTGCATGCATGGACCAAAATTGCCCGTGGAAACTACGAGCAAGCGTGAAGCAAGGTAAAGGGTATTGGAAAATAACAAAGCTATCTCCAACACATTATTCTCTGCCGATTCAGCAAACAAACGACCATGCTAATCTATGCGTGGCCTTCGTAGCCAGTTTGATCCTATCATTTGTTCGAACAGACTACGGATACAAAGTCAGCAACGTCCAAGCACAAGTTCACGCAACTTACGGGATAAATATCTCGTACTCTAAGGTATGGCAGGGTCTGAAAAAGTTACGGGCTATCGAATTTGGTACGTGGGAAACCTCAGTGCAAAAATTGCCCCGTTTTATGGAAGCAACTAAAAGATGGAATCCAGGTATAAAAAATAAAAATTAAACTGTACACATGCACGAATTTTCAAATACATTATTTTGCTTAATGGGTACTGTAAACACAGGTACCGTGGTTGAGTGGCTGCACAATCCAAGTTATCAGGCAACTGTACCAAACACATACATGGTCAGACATGTTTTCTGGTCATTCAAACCGTGCATCGCTGCCTTCCCTCACATGCGTCCAGTTATAAGTGTCGATGGGACACATCTCTACACAAAATATCGACACAAATTGTTGGTAGCTATGGGAATTGATGGCAATCAGAATATTCTTCCACTAGCTTACGCTTTGGTAGATGACGAAACAGAGACGTCATGGCGTTTCTTCTTGTTTCACTTAGCTAAACATTTTTCAGTGCCAAATAAAAGAATCTGCCTCGTATCCGACCGGCATAGGGCTATTATATCTGCAATGTCATCGACACCAGAATTCAATGAGCCGTTGGGTTACCACCGATACTGCCTCAGACACATTTGCTCCAATTTTTACAAGGCCGCTCATGATCAAAGTTTGAAGGATTTATGCTGGCAAGCGGGCGATGCGACAGACAAATCAACATTTAATCGAATAATGAGGCAAATTGTTGTTCAAGACCAGGAAGCAATCAAGTGGTTTGACAATTTGGAGCCTGAAATGTGGACGGTATCACATGACGACGGGATGCGGTGCGGGATGACCACTACAAACATCTCTGAATGCTTCAATGGGGTGCTGAGAAACGTCCGTCGTCTACCAATTATACCGATCATGGAGGCTACGTTGAACCGGACGGCCCAATATTTCGTAGACCGCCAAAAAAGTGGCCTACACTCAAAAACACTCTCCCACCATTGGACAGATTACGCATGGAAAATATTGGACACCAATCTCAAAAACTGCGGTCTTCATACAGCTCGGTTGTTCGACCATAGAGATTATCGAGCGGAAATTCTTACACAAAATCCTGGGTCGAGGGTGCGTGCACGGAAACATGTTGTTTGCTTAAACGATAAAACTTGTAGTTGTGGATTTTGGCAACGACATGGAATCCCGTGTTCCCATGTCATGAAGACGGCAAGGTCATTTCAAATTTCTATTTCCGATTACGTGGCCTGGTACTACGAGCTTGATCACTACTTAGCTACTTACGAAGGCGGGTTCTTTCCAATTTGGGATGAAGAATATTGGCCAGAGGCGTCGTTTAATTTGATAAACACTAACGAGGAACGACCAAGAAGATCGGGGACAAGAAGGGGAAACGCAGGTAGAGACCGTACCACAAGATTTCCGATGGAAATGGATCGCTCGCAGACTCGAGAGAGGGCGAGAGCAGCAAGAAGGCGGGGCAGATAATATGTCCGATAAATTTTACGTAAAGCCTATTTACCATGAATGTAAAAGTTTCTGTACGTGTTTGCTAAGTCTAAAAAATGTAATGAATAATGAATTTTCTCTTTAATTATCTGTAAGTCTGTATTTTATCTCATTTCTACTATTTTTTGTTTAAAACATTTGCGATTAACATGCTCCTTTTTTAATTTGAAATTGCATTTAGTTTTCATCATCTTGCGCCTATTATACAACTATATCATAACATAGATTCATTGCGTCAATCGGAAATAATATGTCCATATTTCTCTCGTTCCATATTCAATGTTATTTTGTCACGGCTTCCCTTGTAATACAATCAACCTAATTATTTTCAACCTAGTTGTTAAGGCTTAAAAAACTTTAACCTTGATGGTGCAAATGAATACACGAGCCCATTTGAATTTTTCCAGGTTCCATTTAAATGGGCTTGTTTATCATATTGCAGTCCGTTTTTCATGGTGTAATGACTTTAACCTTGATGGTGTAAATGTATACACGAGCTCTAAGATAGGATTGCACGAGCCCATTTGTGTTTTTCCATGTTCCGCCTTCAAGGGGAGCGCTAAATTATTCATCGCCCTTTAAAAAAAAAAAAAAAAAACTGCTTTTCCGCCATTACAGACGGCGGAATTACTGTACATCAACAAAACAATTAATTTATTCGATATCTAGTGGACAAGGAAAGGGGGCAAGGGGAAGATCACGAAATACAGCCGGGTTTGGGGAAAATCTCGCGCATTTTATGGATGGTGATAATCTCCTAAATTTCGCTCTCTTTAAGGGCGGAAATACTGTTCAGACCGCCAGCATGGCAGTCAAAGCATCCACATGGCGCGGCCGGTCAAACGACGATCAACAGTAAATACGCTTTCAGAAAGAGCGTAACGATGGAAATTTAATTAAAAAAAAAAAGAAATTTCCAGAGTTCCGCTGTCGTGAAGGGCGTAAAACACCAAAATTACAATACCCTGCGAAACTACACCAAAATTGCAATATAAAAGCAAAAGGACACTATTTTTACAAAATCACCAATATTACGTTTACCGTATTTCTATGATGTATTGTCATTTCAACTTAAATGCATCATTGTAACAAATTCATCTATTTAAACTTGATTATTTCGTTCACAATGCATTCACTCAAATCCTTACAAATCAAAAAACTTCCCCGAGAAGTGGGGCAGCAGCTTCACTGATGGTGATAAAGGGACTCAGAATCAATTGGCAAGAGATCGACGATTACGTGAATTGCTTAAACAATCCCAATCAGATCCTATTTCGGTAGAAGAACAGGTAATAACTATTTATAACGGAACAAACGTTTATCTTGATTCATTAAAAATTGGACAAATAAGAAAATTTCTTGGTGAATTACGTAATTACTTAAAAACTAATCAACCTAAAAAAAATGTCGGGGGTGTGGGAAACACCCACAACTAATGGTAAAATTCAACTCCCCCAAAAATACTAGTATTTTATGCATGCATAATTAAAAAATATATTATTTTGAAAAAATAATCGATCTACACCAAATATATTATCAAAAGTAATATAAAACAAATGCAATAACATTATTATTTTTTACTTCGGTCTTATCATATGTGGTGGTGTGTAAATATACTCTTACAAAAATTCATCCACGATTTTATACATCAACAATAGGAGACTTTTTAATTTTAGTATACATTTGAAAATGACTTTTCATAAATGGTACAAAAACGCTTTTTGAAAAAGCGTTTCCTAAAAACCATGATACAATTGATATTTTCTTACAAATCAATACAAGAAACTTTTGAAATATTATACTTTCAACCACAATACTTTTTATGAAATGATATAATGAGTATATAACAGATTTATACGAAGAATATAATAATCATAAAAAATCATACTTAGTGGCAAAAAATAATGGACACTGGTATATCATGAGATATCATAAATATTGGGCAGAATATTATCAAGGACAAATACAAAAAACTATTTCAATACTAAAACGATTTAAAAAATAAAATGGATAAACAAAGAAAAACCAAAAACGATATAAGAAAATTGGGAAAGAAATTAGAAGTCACAACAAAATACGATTCTATTATGAAAGAAATTTTTATATATCCCAACAAAATAAAAAATATAACAGACAATGCTAGACAAATTGATATAATAAATACAAAATTAATAGAAAAAATATATCAACGGGAAATGAATGGATAAATATGGATCAATATAAAAAACAATTAAAACGTCAAGAAATACGACTAATACGTGGAATAATTAAACAAAAAATAGACATATTAAATAAAACGACTAATCCAGCAGAATATGAAAAACAAGAAAAAATTATTCAAAGCATGAGACAGAGTGAAGAAAATCTTGTAAAAAATAGAATACACATTCTCACTACTATTTCAAGACTAGAAGAATATATTAAACTCATAAAACGATCAGAACACGGAATACCAGAACTAATGGATGAAAATAAAAAAGTAATAAAATGGTGTCGCGAACAAATAACTAAATTAAATATACTTTCATCAGCATGAATGAATTACAAAATTTTGTAGAAACATTAAATCAACAGATACATTCTTTAAATAATACAGTACAAACATTAACAGAACAATTGATAAATACTAACAAAAAGATGTCTCAACTTGAGGATACTATAACAAACATCAATACTAATCAAGAAATAGAATCATATTATAAAATTGATCAAAACATTTTCTCTTGCCATCAGGAGGGGGGAGAATATCCACATTTGTTTCACACTACTGCAAACCCACAATTAAACACCATTATTGATATGTTACAACAAATTCTTTTAGATAAAAAACAAAATGTTATAAATGAAATAGATAATACACAAGAAATTCTTAATAAACTTCTAAGAGAATTCAGAGGAAAAGAAAAAGAAAACACAGATAAGATATATATGGAAGATATTTTTCGAGAAGTTTCTCTTAATAAAATATATACCAAAGACACCTATTATACAACATGTTAATACTAATGTTTTTCAAAATAAAACACCTAAACTTTTAAAAAGTAAAAGCACATGTTATACATATCTACCACCAAATAAAAAAACTAATGAAACTGGTACACGGGCTTTTATTAAAAACTTTAAAGAAGAGGGATCTTCTAATGAAATAATTGAAAACGAATTCACACAATTAGCCGATCAAATGGCTAAATTAACCACCACTATAAAGGAAACACTCTGATCCTCTCTGGTATTAGAGCCTGTATACGATTCTACAAACATGAGTCAACAATTAAAATACTGGTTATCTAGATCTTTAATACAAGTAGAAGAAGAAATGTTCATAAGCAAACAAATGATTAAGACATATGAAAAAACTGAATATTTTGAAAAAGCATGGAAAGAATACTGTAACTATTTAAAATTAAAACATATTAAAGGTATACTTTTATTTCTAATATACACTTAAAATAATGGAAAGATTCGATTATAAAAAGAGAATAGCACGAGATATACAAGCAATAGAAGAACGAGTTATCATAAATGAATATCTTGCTAAAATGACATACCATGATTTAAAATACAATAAAGATATATCATTAAGAACCCAATAAATAATGATAGAAACTGCAAACGCGGATTTAAAAAATATAAAAAGAAAAAGAGATACAACATATCAAATGACATACGCTTAATTATGAGTTATAAACCGAAAATAGAATTAGATACTATAACAGAAGAAAAACAACGAGTAAAAGAAATTATGAACACTAAAAGAATTAAACAAATGGCAAAAAATTTGGAAACATCTTTACAAAAAGAAGAAATATATAAGAAAAATTATGAAAAAACAATAAATAAAAATATATTAAATAGAGATACAATTATACAAGGTATAAAAGACCAAGGAGAAATAATAAATCATATAAACAATAAATTTATAGAAAAAATACATGAGAGATAAATTAATGGATCGAATTGAAAACATTCGTAAACTATGAGACTTATATATAAATATACAAAAAGAAGAAAAATGAAAACTTTGATAAAGACGTTAAAGGGAAACGTCTTACACTAAACTTGAAAAGAAATATAAAAGTACACTAATTTTACAAAGCTTTTGAAAAATGACACTATCTTTATATTTTCACCTCAACAATAACATAATTTCCTTTTCTTTTAAGTTTTTAATAATTATTTTATATTCATTAAATATTATTTTAATAAACAAAATTTAATTGTACACATCCCTTTTAATTTGGCGCACAGTCGCACACAATGAGCGTGCGTCGTTCCATGCCTTGATATTCCATCATCTCAAGAAGTTGAAATACACGGTCAAGATTGTCCAAGATAGTGGACCAACTCAGCATCAATCTTGTCCGTCCAAAAGAGCGGAAAACCTACTAATCAACGAACCAGATCAGACAACCCCACCCCAAAAAGCAACCACATAATAATTCTAAAATAGTTTCACATCACACAGATAAGAGCCGAAGGAAGTACAAACGCCATATTTTCTCCTCTCTCCAATTTTCAATTCCCCCCAAAATGGCACCAAAAAGAAAACCCAGCAACGACACCGCCGCCGCCACCACCACCACCACCACCAGGGTTACACGCAGCTCCACCCGCCTAGCCACCGCCACCGTCACTCCGCCAGCAGCCGACCCTAAATCCCCCAAGAAAAAGAAGGCCAGAACCACCACCACCACCACCACCGCCACCGCCGACAAGAAAGTAGCCGCACCGACGTCCGCCGCGAAGACCATCATCATCGAGCGGTGCACGCAGTGCAGCCAGTTCAAGAACAGGGCTATCTTAGTGAAGGATGGGTTGGAGAAAGAAGTGAAGGGGGTGAACGTTGTGGTCAACCCAGAGAAGCCAAGAAGGGGGTGCTTCGAAATCCGTGAAAAAGGGGGCGAGATTTTCATCAGCCTCCTGGATATGAAGAGACCCTTTAAGCCAATGAGGGCACTGGACATGGACCAGGTCATTTCCGACATTGTTGAAAAGATTAGGTGAGGTGGGCTTAGTCGTGTGGGGCAATTGTTTTGGCCGTATTTGATGAAGTAGATTTGGTTTAGGATTTAGGGTTTCTCTGGTTTGGGATTTGGATTCTGTTTTGGTGAATGATGCTTGGTTTGCTGCATTTGTGCTGGTTTTTGTGCAGTGTCTCTGCATCTTTGCTATATTTTGAATTTCTAACAATTTGCAAAGGATTTCTGCCCTAAAAATGCTGTCTTTAATCTCTGGTTTTTAATGTTTTGACATAAAAATAACTCATGAACCGTGATTAATACAAGTGTGTAGTAAGATTGCAGTCCATTGGAAAAGATACGAAGCAAAGATATATTGATTTCATTTCTTAATCGGTGAAAAAAGAAATGCGACTATCTCTGGGTACAACTAGAAAGAAAGAAATCAGAAAAATTCTACAAGATCATACAACTTATTTAACAACAAATCTGAAATCCGGCATAACTTCAGCCTCCCAAACAAATGCAGAATTTGTTCCCACCATAGCAGGAAGAGCTTTTGTAGTTCCCTCCCAGTTTGGCTTGGCATGCTTGCATGCAGGCAGAGGGAGTGCATGGATTCATCTGTATGCTGAAAGCCCCTTCAACAACTTGTGGGCATGTGATCACCATCATCATTGCCAGAACTAGAGCCGCCACAACAAACATTCTTATTCCAGCTCTTTCCATTGTTAAATTAATGTAAGGGATGAGTGGTTTCTGATGCTGTATTTGGAGAAGATTTTGGGGTGTTTTATAGGTGGGGGAAATATAATCTGATTACAAGAATTGTTTCCTGGATTTGAGGTTATGAGAATTGAGTGCGAGATTTGAGCAATCTGGGTGTAATTATGTTGGATAATATATGATATGAGGAATTGAGTCTATATATGCATAATACCATCATACCATTTGAATAATTCTAGTTTGAATTTGGTTTGACTAGACTAATAAAACCAGGGAAAAGTGTTTTATCTATACTATCTATATTATATTATTAAGCGTCAGGGGCAAATGTGGTGTTTTGGACTCTTTCTTTTTCTGTTCATGATTTTTAATTTTTTCTTTTCTCTTTATTTATTAACATATTATCCCACATATTTCAACCGTTTTTTTTTTTGCTTAATCTCCGTATTATCCCACATATTTCAACCGTTTTTTTTTTTTTGCTTAATCTCCGTATTATCCCACATATTTCAACCGTTTTTTTTTTTTTTGCTTAATCTTTTGCCAATTCATTGAACTCTTAAATTATTTTCTTATTTATTTACGGCCCCAACACCATCTTCATTATTTTATTTTTCTCTCACTCTACTTCAATTCTTTTTTTCTTTAATGTATAATTTTTATCTTTTTCTCCTAATATTTTATATTTTTATTTATCATAATTTAATAATTATATTAAAATTGATTATAGAATATATATCAATATAAAAATTAATTTTAATGTATTTAATAATAGTATTATTTTTATTTACATACGCAATGAGTATGCGGCATTTACTAGTAGTTATGAAGTGAGTGACGCAAAAGGTAGGAAATATGATCAATCAAATACTAAGTGTAATAGCCAGTGGTTGGTTCAATTGGTTAAATGATTAATTCTCGAATGCAATGACGCGGGTTCGAATCCTTCTAACTGTTTGGGAGTGTGTGTTAAAAAAATAATAATAATAAATGCTATATATTTGTCGATATAAATATGGGTTGGAATTTTCAAAATTTCCCCTAAACTAAAAGAAAATCATTTTACCTTCCTTGATTATAAAAGTTAGTTACGTATAAAATTCCCCTGAACTAAAAGAAAATCATTTTACCTTCCTTGATTATAAAAGTTAGTTACGTATTTTAATCTCTTTCATATTTATGCCGTTCATATGAGAGAAAATTAAAAGAACTAAACATTTCGCTTATATTACTACAAAATGAGTATAAAAATGAATTTACAATCTAGGCCAGGTTGAAATACCACCAAGAGCACAATTGACATTACCACCCAAGGGGTTAAGTAACTTTTTTTTTTATTGTTTAGGGGGTTTTCCTTGACCATCATCAGCATGAGGTAGAAATGCAATTAATTGGTGTTAATTTGAGTGAGAAAAATATAGGCCGGCAAATGAGCCGAGCGAACTTGTCTAAAATGATGGGCTCGAGCTTAAACTCTAAAATTGATAGTGTGGTTTGAGCTCGGAATCAAGCTCGCCCTTTTGTAATTCAAGATCAGCTGGCACTTAACTTGATTTATTTGCTGCTCTAAAAAAATCTTTCTCTCGTGCTAAAAAAACAAATAAAAAATCTCTTAAAGTCTAAACTCTCCGAAAATCCCCTTTTTCCCCAATTCTCCTAGAAATGCTTTTCTCCATTTTCATCCAGAACCCTTCGAAAGCTCTCCACAACGGAGGCATTTTTCTCCGTCATATGGGCGGCGACCCTCAAGTAGAGCGCAATCTCACTCGAGGGGCCATATTAATTCCCCTATCCTACTAGACACCTTCAATTGGCCGGCTATGGGCCATTGCCATAATCTCCCCGGCTGGACCCGGGAAAGGGAGGGTCAAGAAGTTAAGGGAGGAGGTTAAAACTCGAGGTCCTCATCTTGTGTTTCACATGTTACTTTCATTCAAAAGATACTAAAATGGTTACAATCACACCAACTTCTGCATCGTTACCATAGCCACCACTCTGCAGCATTGCAGGTCTAACACTTCATACCAGGTCATTGTTGTACCCTCATCCACGTGGAAAGGGACCACGTGAGTATTCTTCAATCATACATGGCAGCTCCTCTTGGAGGACAAGTGGCAAAACTACAGGACGTGCACAAGTCGAGTGATCCACCTTTTCACACGTGCCCCAGGGCCCTAGGGTTTGACTTTAAATAGTATCCCTTGCCCTCAAAAGATATCTTCTTCTTCCCCGAGTAACCTTCTTAAATCTCTGCAGAATCCAAGCTTCACCAAGTTTGGTGGCACAAACATTCTTAGCCCATTCTCACCATCTTCTCCTGCCAACCCGAATAGGGCGACTCATTTTCCATCCTCACTTCATACCACCTTACCTCCAGAGCTTCTATATCAACTCCATCATTTTTAGGCCACATCACATCACAATTCACATACCATTATATAATTTGAGAGATATTAATTATCTATTTTGATTATTTATATTAGTATATTTTCGATTATGAGTTTTTCATTCTTTAAGGCATTAAAGATCAATAACTTGAGATTTTTCTTGTTATATATAATTATATAGATGGATAGATAGTTATATTTTTTAAAACTTTCCACATAATGTAAGGAGTTTTAGCTAGCCCTCTATAATATAAGAATGGTGTATTTGATTCAATTTGAGTTAAGTTTGATTAAATCCTAAATTTTTAAATTTTGATTCATTTTAATTCTTAAAAATTAATTGTTAATGCATAAATTTGGGTTTAGGCAATGCATATAAGAGGATTGATAAGGCATTAGTCTTGGAATTAATTATTAGTTTAAATATGTCAACCGTAAAAGATGTAGAAACTCATCAATGAAATAGTTAAATATGATTTATAAAATTGAGTTACCCTAAGTCCATAATTCATAATTTCAGGCTCCACTCTATACTTTAAAATTCAACTCTTAACAATATATAAATTCCTCCTCTCACAATCACACCTCCTTTGTCGTAATGTTCTGATTATATTGCTAACTCAAATGGTATGTATACTTATATTTCAATACCTCTTTTTTATTTGTTTAAATTTACTTATGATTTGTAACGTGTGTATTATGCCATTGGTTTTCGTATTTTGACATTTATATGATTAGAAATTTTGTACTTTCAGAATTTCCTATTCATTCGATTTAGTATTGGTTCGTAATTTTTATTTTAAGTTTTTTTATTCATTTAATTTAGTATTAGTTATATATCTATATTTATATTTTTAACAATATAATTCTTTTTCATATTCTTGATTTATTTGTTAACTCCTTATTTTTGGACTTATTAGACTTTCATACTATGTTTTAAATTTTATGTTGGTCCATGTGATTTGTTATTGCATGGTAATTTATATTTTGCTTTGTATTCCAAATCTTAATTTTATTTTATTTACATTCGTTTATCATATTGAATGATATAAAATTATTTTTTTTATAGCTTTAGTTATATATTTTAGTTTGTTGCAAAAATATTTTAGAATGAACTTTATTGTCTTTAAAGTATTTATTCATTTAATTCGGTATCTAGATTCATATTTTGACATATTACACATTCTTTAATAAAATCTAAATCTTTGAGTTGATTTAATTTCTTATTTTATTAAAGTTTTATCTCTCAGATATAGTTATGTATAATAATAAATATATATTCACCTTCTTCAAATAATCAAATATGAATATTTCATCGATTATTATTGACGTGGATAGAAAATAATCTCTTATTTTTAATTTTTTGACCTAATAATAACCTATGAACCATAATTAATACGGTGTGTAATTGGAAAAATAAGAAGCAAACATATATTAATTTCATTTCTTAATGGATGAAAAAAGAAATGGGACTATCTTTATAGCCAAGAAGACAGTACAAACCAGAAGCAAATTCAGAAAAATTCTGCAAGATCATACAACATTTTTAACAACAAATCTGAAATCCGGCATAACTTCAACCTCCCAAACAAATGCAGAATTTGTTGCCACCATAGCAGGAAGAACTTTTATACTTCCCTCCCAGTTTGGCTTGGCATGCTTGCATGCAGGCAGATGGAGTGCACGGATTCATCTGTATGCTAAAAGCCCCTTCAACAGCTTGTGGGCATGTAATCACCATCATCATTGCCAGAACTAGAGCCGCCACAACAAACATTCTTATTCCAGCTCTTTCCATTGTTAAATTAATGTAAGGAAGTTTTGATTTTTGATGCGTTATTTGGAGAAAATGTTTGGGTGTTTTATAGGTGGGAGAAATATAATCTGATTACAAGAATTGTTTTATGGATTTGAGGTTATGAGAATTGATTTCAAGATTTGAGCAATTGGGGCGAGTAATTATGTAGGCAGTAGGCTAATAGAATAATAGATGATTAGAAGAATTGAGTCCATATATATGCATATATAGTACCATCATTTCGCTGAGTAATTTTAGCATGAATCTAGTTCGTCTAGGCTATTAAAGCAAAGGAGGAGCGTCTTACACTATTTGAATTTGGTTCGGCTAAAGCAGTAAGACAGAAGGAATGTTGTTTGAATATGGTTCAGCTAGACTAATAGGACGAGAAATGAGCATTTTATAATGTTTGAATTTGGTTCGATTGGAGAGAAAAATGTTTTACACTTATTATATGATTAATATAAAATTTAAGGAATATAATTATTTAAATAGCAATGTAATATATTTATCGATATTAATTGATTAGTTTGATACTTTGAGCGAATCGAATTTGGACTATAATATTCGATTCCTTTTTATGAATTAATTGCATTCTACATCTCATCTCCATGATATTGATGATATTTTCAAAAATTCCCCTCGACTAAAAGAAAATCATTTCACCTTCCTTGATTATAAAAGTTAGTTACGTATTTTAATCTCTTTCATGTTTATCTCGTTCATATGAGACAAATATTAATTAAAAGAAATAAATATTTCACTTATATTATTACAAAATGATTATAAACATGAATTTACAATCTAGGCCAGGTTTCCGTAACACGACGAATACAATTAATGATGCACCACTACAAGAAAAATAAGGTTTTGCTATACAAATTTCCCCACGGTTTTACCTATGATGCACGGACACTTCTAAAAATATCATTTTGTCGTATCGTGTTATGCCGTGTCGTGACACCGTGTCCGATACTCTTTACATGGGAAATTCAAAAAAAAATCCGTGTCCCCGTATCCGTATCGTGTCGTGTCGTGTCGTGTCCGTGTCCGTGCATCATAGGGTTTTACGGGAGTGTAGGAAGAAGAGTATTTCCTTATAGTTTTTTACAAAGTGCAGCAAGAATATAATAATTAATTTTTATATATATTTTCTTTTGCAAAATAGAGTACTTCCTTACACTTTTTTACAAAGTGCAGTAAGACTATAAATGCTAATTATTTTTTAAAATATTCTCTTTTTACAAAATAGAGGACTTCCCTATGTTTTTTTCACAAAATGTAGCAAGAATATAAATAACCAATTTATATAAAATAGAGTTTGATGGTGCAGAAACTTGTGAAGGACTTAAACACCAAACACTTTAGAATTTGTTGATAGGAAGGAAGACCATCACAGGCACAAGAGCCTCAGGAACTGGGTTTCCAATGAGCGTGGGTTCTTCCAGCTAGGATAACACCAAGAAATCGTGCAGTGAGAATGCAGAAAAGGGTGAGATTCAGGAAGCTTTTAGAGAAGTTGCAGAGGAAAATGGTGCCCAGTTCAGTACGTGGTATTTTTGTGAGGAAGATGACTTAGGGGAGAATGCATGAGTTCTCCTATATTTATATGTTAGGGACAGGGGTAAATGGGTAACTTGACCATGTGGTCCCAAACCTGTGTTGCCCTAACACGCGTCATCCTCTGGTGGGATGAGAATGACATTCCAGAAAAGGAAACGGCGTGCCAGGTGCACGGTGCACAGTACCTTTGTGTCAGAGGTTGTTGACGAGGGTAACACGGGGAATGGGCCTAAGATTCTTCCTGCCGAGGTTCGGACCCAACGAAATGGGGCATGGTTATGCCCGAGCGTTGGTGACGCTCGAAGAATCCATGGATGGCCTCCTCACGATAGATGATCCCTGAGCGCCGAAACACCGAGCGTAATAGTGGGGCCCCCATGTGGGTGCTTCCCGGAGAAGGGTAACCCTGAGGGCCGCAATGCGAGCGTCAAACTCGTTGGCTCTGGCCCTTGATCTAGAGTGTCATCCGCTGATTGACGGATTATACTAGCTGGCAATTGAGCGGCTGGGAAGGCCCATGAGCCCACCAAGACGAGCGTTAGGGCCTTAGTCAGCGGTATGCTGCCACGTGGACGGCTCTGATTCGAGGATGATTTTTAGGCCTCATCATTTTGCCCCCCAAATTCTGTAGTATCGCTTCGAGCGTACTGTAGAATTTATAAAGAGGAATCCTGAATTTCGAACATCCGAGGGACGGGCCATTACCCTCGAGGAGACTGCTGGCCTTCTGTAACGGACATAAACTGACATCGCCTTAAATGCTGTCAAGTCCGCATTTAATGCTGAGTGGGAACGTGGGCGCGTGTACTCCGGGAGACGTGAGGCGGTTACCAAAAGTGGGGGGTTTCCTAGGCGGGAAATGATTGCATTTTTGAATTTTCAACCCTAATCCATGTACCATCTTCCCTATAAATAAGGGTTTGCAGGGCCTTGGTACCTCTTTGACGCATCCAAACTCTTTCAAGCACATTCATAGCAAGAAACCTTTGTCAGTTCTACAAGCTCTGGTGAATTTCTCTTCTTCACATCTTAGGTAAAAATTCCTTAGCCTTCTTCTTATTTTCCCCGTGCTAACACTAGTTTTAGGTTGTGTGAGTAAAAGCCTTGAGGGAAGGGCCACTGTCTACCATTGAATCTGTTTCTGAAATCTCCTCCTCCCTTGGGCTTTCTGTTAGAAATCCCGTTTCCCAAAATTGAAAACTGACCATGGCCGGAAATCAAGCAGATGATTATGTACGGGAGATTGAGGAGATGTCGGTGGGGAGTTCCTCCCCTCACGGGTCACGGCGATGTCCCCGTAGCCGTTCCCCTGATTAGGGCGCACCCAGGTGAAGGTATTCCCATGGCGGTATCGGTGGCCCAGGCTCCAGTTGATGCCGGGGAGGAAGAGGTGAATGCTGCCGTTCAAGGGATGAACGAGCGTGTATCTGGTGGGACGGACGATCTCTTTGAGGAGATGCACAATGTGATGGAGATGCAAAGACAAGGGGAGAGAGTATTCCCAGTTTTGAACAGCGCTGTGAGACCCCAAGATCATAGGATCACAGTGGCTATGGCGGCTCCCGAGGGTGAAGCGGGGCCATCCGGGCGTCCCTTCGAGGCTGAACCTTCCAGAAGGCGTCAGAGGAGAGGCAAGGAGCCTGCCACTCGAGTAAGGCAAGACAACCGCCATCAGACTGACAGATCTCCAGACGAGATTGAGAGTATTCTGACCCTCGGGGATTTGGAGGAGTTGAGGGCGAAAGCGTATTGGGATGAAGTCGTGTTTCCCATGAGACTTCCTGAGGAAGGGGAGAGGGCCAATCGACCACCGCCGGGGATGATGACGGTCTATTGGGACGCAGTTCTTGCTGGGGGTCTGAGGTTTCCAATCGCTCATGACGCCGTCATCATTTACCATCACCTAGGGCTTTGCCCTTCACAAATTCTTCCCAATGGCATAGCCCTAATCAACACGTTCATAATAACAATGAGGGCCCTGGGCAAATCACCCTCGATAATCAACTTTGACAGCCTGATACAAGTAGCCCGTTCGCCACGCTCGTCGCCTACAGACGGATTTTACTACGCCCAGGCCAAATCAGGCTTTAAGATGATAGATTCTCCAATCCTCTTATGGCGAGCACTGGAAGGAAAAATACTTTTTCGTGGGGGCTCCCGGAGGGATTTTCGGAGTTCACCGGCAATGGATAATTCGTGGTGAGGGTCCACTGATTAGGGAAAGAATGAGGAACAAGGATTTCGAGGAGTGGGCGATGGGGTTAGCCCTCGAGATGAGGGCTGAAAAGAAGTGGATTAAGGCGGATACATTGGTGAAGAACGAAAAGATATTGTTCCGCTACGGATTATCTTGCCCCCCTGACATGATACTCGACCCGCCTACTGACATCATGGCCCTCGACGGTTAGATTCTAGGAACTAACATCTCTAACCTTTAGAATAGCTCTCTGACTTATAGTTATCAATGTTTTCTTGTTTATACAATTCAAACAACCAATCTTTTGACGCTCGTTCCCTTTACTTGCAGGTATCCAAATACTTTCTCAAGGCATGAATGCTGAAGCCCTCTCACGCATGTTGGGTGCCCAAGGGCCCGTAGTCGATCCTCAACAGCCACAACCGCAGCAGAACCGCCCTCCCAATGCTCCGAGGGCGAGGGTAAACCGCCGTGGAGCGGGCCGAGGGCAAAACGCTCGAGGGGGCGCAGGGAATGAGGTTCCTCCCAGGGGCCCTATCGAGGACCTAACACTGGAGGGTACCCACGAAGCCACTCCTCCGCCGGCGGCCCCCGTGGGCCCTATCTCTCTGAGTTCAAGCGGGTCAAGGAACCGCTCGGGTGAGCCTGTCCGGATTCACGAAATTCTCCGGGCCGACCGCCAGGGGAAAAGAAAAATGATGCCGGACTCCCTCCCTATTTCTGGCAAGGGAAAAGAGGTGGTCGTGGGCCACCGTGGTGAGGGCAGTGACACTTCATCGTCTGAGGATGAAGAATTTTGGAAGATAGGCTGCAAGGGTGACTCCCGTTACAAGCGGCAGCGAACTGAAGGCCCGGTGCTCCTAAAAAAGAGCGCTTACTCCGTCAACCTTGTCTCCGACATCGTTGGAAAACTCCAGTTTTCCGGCGATCATGACAAGTTGAACGAGCATGACGCTGCTCGAGTTGCTGATGATGCCTGCCATGTCCTTCTGACGGTAAGTCTGTACTCCTTTCTACCAAATTCTCCTTTCTTCCTTCCACGTTCGGATTATGACCCTCGTTTACGGCTTCCCAGGAGGTAATCCCGAGGCTGAAAAACTTGCAAGGGCGAGCGCAAGCATATTCTGAGCATAAAGCCAAGTACAAAAAGTTGCTGCGCATCTCAGACCCTGTCCAACTGCAGGAGGATTACAACAATATCAGCGCTCAGCTGAATTCCGCCGCCATCGAAAACGCTCAGCTGAATGCAAATCTGAAGAAATCTGATGACGCCTTTATGGCCCTAAATGAGCGTCACAAGAAACTGAAGGATGAGCGGGATCAGTTGAGGGCACAAAATGTGCAGCTGGGTGAGCAACTGGCGGAGAGCGCTCGCCTGAACGAGACAGCCAACAAAGCCTTTGCTGACTTGCAAAGCAAAGTACAAGGCTTGGAGGCGAGGGTATCCTGGGAGGCGGTGAAGAAGTTCGTGCGCTCCAAAGCCTTTGTGTTCGCGGCCAACATCCAGTGCTTTGATAATGCTCGACGCTTCTTCCATAAGGCGATTGGGCAAATGGTGAGGTTGGGACTGGCCCCGGAAAGCGCTCGATCCGACGCTCGTCTGCGTATGGACCTTGATGAGAATTGCGAGCCAATGGTCCAGGAGGAGGATCCCACGGATAATCTGGCGGAGCCTGAGTATCAGGAGTTGGTGGAAACACTCCAAAGGGAGTTTATAGCTGCCAACAGGGTGGATCCCGAGCCTCTCCTGATAGAAGATGAAGGCACTGTCATGGACGTCGCGGATGCCGAGGAGCCTGGCGATGCCCAGACCTCTGATGCTAATGTGTTGGCCCCGGTTCCCCTCGCAACTGCTCCTCCCGAGCCTAACGCTCCGGCCCAGTGAAACTCTTTATGATGATACTTGTTGTTTTAAATCCTTTGCCATTACTGTGAACAATTTATGCTTGTACTTAATCTTCCCGTTATTCCTTTAACATTTTGAGTTTCTTTTCATACTTTAGCACTCTTTTTCTACTGCACTGCTGTCTGAATGCTTTTCCTTGACTCTTGGATGGTGAATGATGTTAATTTGTTGAGCCTTGCCATTTTTACATTGTCTCTCTCTTTTGGACGTTTGCGATGAGCATGTTTTTGCATGAGGGCGCTTCTTGCGAGGGTGCCCCAGCATTCATCTCAATGCTCCATTAGTTCGAGAATTGGCAGCGTCCGTCGTTCCGAGGGGCGTAAATACGGGCGCGAGTGTGTTTCCCATGGATATTTCGCGGTTAGGCTCGAATTTGAACTTAGGAAATCTTTAGGGATTTGCCTAAGTATTGGCCGAATACTGCGCACCCTCGTTCCGGACGCTCCAATGAGCCATGCGCAATTTAGAAATCAACAGTAGGATTTGCTAAGTGTGAGAAAGAATAGAGCGTAACCATAGGGTTAGCGTTATTCCGAGGTGCACATGAAGGGACTGAGTTAAAATCCATTATCTTATGAGTGTATTTCTACTCAATAAGTCGAGGGTCATTCGGGTTTTCACGAGCGCGAGCTGGAGGGGTTAGCACTCAGCTGGCTATAACCGGGCAGTATGCTCCCCGTTATCTGACACGCTCATTTTTAGGACTTTATATTACCAACCGTTCAAACTGTTATAGGTGGATGGTTACCAACACCTGGACAGTGTCGCTTTGAAACGATTGATGTATCACGTAGACCGTTCGACGTGGAGGATGCTCGACACGGAGTAGGCCTCTCGTTGCTCGGATCATTTGATCAAAATAACAAAGCAAACACATAATAAAAACAAAGAGTTAAATACTTACTGTTATATAAATGCATTTTTCGGATATGATTACAATCATGCCACAAATGGGCCATTACAAAGAAATTGCTGTCTACACGTAGAACCTTCTGAGGTTACATGCATTCCATGGCCTAGGGAGTCGCTCGCCTTGCAAAGTTTCCAATAGGTAGGTGTTGTTTGCTCGTACCTGGATGACTTTGAAGGGGCCTTCCCAATTAGGGTCCAACTTACCTACGTGTTTAGAGACTTCAACTTTTTTGAGGACCAAGTCCCCTAGCTGGAAAGTCCTTTCCTTAACACGTTTATTGTACTGGCGAGCAACGGTCGCTTTGTATTTGTGAATACGTGCCCAAGCAGCATTCCTCTTCTCGTCCAGCAAATCTAACTCGAGCGCCCGGTTGGCCTCGTTGGTGGCAGGCTCGAAATAGGCAACACGTGCGGATTCTTGAGCAATTTCCGCAGGTATCATGGCCTCGGAGCCATACACGAGGGAATAGGGGGTTTCCCCCGTCGCCGCTCGCGGAGTAGTACGGTACGCCCACAGAGCTCCCTGAAGTTCTTCATCCCATTCTCCCTTCTTACTCTCGAGCATCGTTTTCAGATGCTGGAGTATGGTTCGGTTGGTCACTTCAGCTTGACCATTAGCTTGAGGATGACCCACGGAAGTGAATCGTTGTTCGATCCCTAATTCATAGCACCAATCCCGCGTGTCCGCAGCGATAAACTGGGAACCGTTATCCGAGATGAGCACCCTCGGGATGCCGTATCTGCAAATGATATTTTTCCAAATGAAATCCCTCACAACTTTGAACGTTATCTTAGCGACCGCTTCTGCCTCAGCCCACTTGGTGAAATAATCCACAGCAAGTATTACGAACTTCTTTTGCCCGACCGCCATTGGGAGAGGTCCCACGATATCAATGCCCCATTGATCAAAAGGCCAGGAAACATCAATAGGAATCATTTGAGCTGCTGGCAACTGGGGAGTGTTGGAGTGGAACTGGCACTTGGGACATTTCTTGGAATATTTAATGGCATCTTGCAATACCGAGGGCCAATAGAACCCGCTCCTTAAGATTTTCTTTGCCAAGATTCGTCCGCCTGAGTGGTTCCCACAACTTCCATTGTGTACATGCTCTAAAACTTCTTTAGCCTGCGAGGGTCTCAAACATCTCAGCGGTGGTCCCAGGAAGGATCGCTTGAATAATCGACCCTCGGCATCCAATGAGAAGCGAGGGGCTTTGCTTTTGATCTTCCGAGCCTCAACTTTATCGCTCGGGCAGGTTCCGTCCTGGAGGAATCTGACAATTTCATCAAGCCAACAAGGCTCGGAGGGGTCAATCATGTGCATCTCTTTTGAAGGTTCGCCTTTACTTATCAGTGGCTCCTCCGTTCTCAGAAATGTAACAGCGCGTTCACTATGGCCATCCAGGGCGGACGCAAACTTTGATAAAGCGTCAGCATGTTCGTTTTCTGCCCTCGGAATTTGCAAAAGATGGAATTCCTTGAACTTGGCTATCTCTTCCTTGGCGCTCGTCAGGTATTTTGCCATGGTGGCTTCTCGAGCCTCACAACTACCGTCAATTTGACTCGCGATCAACTGCGAATCAACGTATGCTGTGACACGAGTGGCCCCATTTTGGAGCGCAATCCTGAGCCCTTGGATGAGAGCCTCATACTCAGCTTCGTTGTTGGTGACTTGAAACGCCAGCTTGATTGCGTAGTCGACTTCTGCCCCAAGGGGATCCCTGAGGGTCACCCCGGCTCCCCCCCCTTGCGAGGTCGAGGAGCCATCCGTATGCAAAAGCCATAAGCCCTCATCTTCCAATGGCACAGCCTCCAGATTGAAACGTTCAACCAACAAATCGGCCACTGCCTGAGCCTGTATGGCAGTACGGGGCTCGAAGGAGATATCAAACTGACTAAGCTCAATTGCCCATTTAATTAACCTTCCCGAAACATCCGGCTTAGATAGCACTTGTTTGAGTGGTTGATCCGTAAGCACTGTGATAGAGTGAGCCTGAAAATATGGCCTCAGCCTTCGAGATGCGTTGACCAGCGCAAAGGCAAATTTCTCAATTTCCATGTACCTCTTCTCTGCTCCCTGTAGAGTCTTGCTTAGGTAATACACCGGCATATGCTTACGCTCGCGGATTGCTACGAGGACAGCGCTCGTCGCTTCCAGAGAAACTGATAGATAGATAAACAAGTTCTCCCCAGGGATTGGCTTGGTCAACAAAGGCGCGCTCGACAGGTACTGTTTCATGTTCTGCAAGGCCTTTTCGCAATCCTCGTTCCAGGCGAAATTGCGAGCGTTGCGCAAAATTTTAAAGAAGGGTAGATTCCGGTCTGCCGAGCGGGAAATGAACCTATTTAGTGAAATGATCTTACCCACGAGCACCTGGACCTCTCTCAGATTCCGAGGGGAGGGTATGTCCAGGATTGCTCTAATCTTCTCGGGGTTTGCCTCTATGCCCCGTTGACTGACCATGTATCCCAGGAATTTTCCGCCTCGAACGCCAAAGGTGCATTTTGATGGGTTCAACTTCATTCCGTAGCGACGAAGGATGTCGAAAGTCTGTTTGAGATCCTCCAGATGGGAGCGCTGACGCTCACTCTTGACTATCATGTCGTCAACATATACCTCCATAGATTTTCCAATCTCATGCTCGAACATTCTATTGACTAGCCGCTGATAGGTCGCTCCCGTGTTTTTGAGCCCAAATGGCATGACTTTGAAACAGTAAACACCCAAATGCACAATAAACGAAGTTTTGGGGCGATCTTCGGGCGCCATAAAGATTTGATAATATCCCTGAAAGGCGTCCATCATACTCATGAGTTCACACCCGGCTGTAGAATCTACCAACTGATCGATCCTCGGTAGTGGGTAATGGTCTTTGGGGCACGCTTTGTTGAGGTCCGTGAAGTCGTTGCACATACGCCACTTATTGGCACTCTTTGGGACGAGCACCACATTGCAAAGCCATTCTGGGTACAAGATTTCTTCGATATACTGAGCATCAAGCAACTTACCAACCTCTTCTTCGATAATCCGCTTCCTAAAGCCATGAACGTCCCTCTTCTTCTGTTTGATGGGCCTGAAGGTTGGATCCACGTTCAATCTGTGGACGATGACGCTCGGATCTATTCCGGTGAGATCTGAAGCTTTCCATGCAAAAACGTCTAGGTTTTCCCGTAGGAAGTCGATCATCAAAACTTGCGAGGGCCCATCCAGGCCTGAGCCAATCTGGGTGGTTTTATCCGGGTTCCCAGGTTCCAATTCAACGGTCAAAAACTCCTCAGTGGGCTCAATCCGAACCTCCGGCCTTGGCGCTTCTAGCGCTCGTTTTTTCCCGGTGAGCGTACCCTTGGGCTCGTCACGCTCGTTTTCTGAAGATGAGCCTTCGACGGCCCCCGGTGGCCTATTCTCTGAACACTGAACATCCCCAGGGATCCTCTTTCTATTCTTCTTTCGGTACAGCTTGGCTCTTTTACGCTCGGGGCCATCTTCGTTTAATTCGGGGAAGTCCACGGACTTCTTAGTACTCCCAAGTTGAATGGGCTGCTTGGGCTTGTGGCTGCGAAGTGAAAGTATGTAACACTCCCAAGCTTCTTTGACATTACACAGAATTTCTCCGGTACCCTCGGGGGTTGGAAACTTGACCTTTTGATGATAGGTGGAAATTACGGCTTTGAAATCCACGAGGGCCGGGCGCCCAATGATGATGTTGTAAGGGAGATTGACCTCAACGACGGTGTAGAGGACGCTCAATGTTTTTCGCTGTGGGGCGCGACCAAAAGAGGTGGCCAAGCGAATCTGTCCGTGAGGGACGATCTCGGAACCTCCAAACCCTACGAGGGCAGTTCGGAGAGGTTCGAGGGGGATGTTTGTTATGTTCATTTGTTGAAACGTTGAGTACGGGAGAACGTTCACAGAGCTTCCACTATCAAATAAAACCCTCTTTACAGTGTGGTTATGAACGTCTAAACTTACCACCATGGGACAGTCAGAGGTTTTTCCCGTCCCATGGGGTGTTACAATATGTTCAAGATCTTTCTCAGTAAACCCTATGACATCACCCTCCTTCGAGCGTGACGAACTGTCCACGGAGAGCACTGTGCGAGGGAGTGACGTTGTTTGGTTATAGCTCCGTACATGGCGGCGGCGAGAAGCATTGGAATCACCTCCTGAGGGCCCTCCCGCGATCATGTGAATGACCGCGAAGGGCTGGTTTTCCATATCCACCCCTTTCCCTTTGTTACGCTCGCTGCTCTCAGGGTGCTGGCGACGAGGACTTCGGGAGCGTGAGCAACTTCTCCTCCTCCCAAGCGCTCGTTCCGCGCAATGTTCATCGTACCCCTCTAATGCTCTTACAAACTCTTTGAGGTGCCCCCCAGCAATCAGCCGCTGAATTTCCTTCTCCAGTTGGCGGCATTCATTAGTATCATGCCCTTTCTGCTTATGGAAAGCGCAGTATTTTCCCGAGCGCTTCTGAGCCTCAGTTTCTCTCTGCTTGGGCGGTCTCTTGAATAGTTTTTGGTCCGCCAGAGAATATACTTCGGCAATTGGGCGGTTGAGGGGGACACGCTCGAGCCTCCGCTGGGGAGAGGAACGACGGCGAGCGGGTATTGGGCTGCGGCGGTGACTCCGGTTGGGCTCTCCTTTGTCTTCGTGGGCTCTGTTGGGACGAGGGGCATTTGCCATCTTCTGTTCCCTCGCTATGTACATATCCTCGAGGGTAAAGAAGGAGTCTGCAATCTCCCGAATTTCCATCAACGAGCGCGGCTTCTTCTTGGCTACCTCCTCCACAAACTCTTTACTGACGTAATGTTTCATGTTGATGGCACCGAATAGAACGTGCCTCAAAAAGTCCATCGAGGGCTTTTCCACCAACAAAATTTCCTTATTGAATCTCCCCATGAAGGACCTGAGAGTCTCGTTCGGCCCTTGGACCAGGCTATAAAGAGCGGTCGCGGCCGGGGCCGGTGCTTTCAGCGAATTGAAGTGGCTGACAAAGGCATCCGTCAGGTCGTAGTAACCTTTGATTGAGCGCGGGGGAAGCTTCTTGTACCATTCTTGGGCCATTCCTGTGAGGGAGGTGACAAACACCTTGGCCCAGTAGTTGTCTGGATGGTCGTACAGGTGCATTAGGTGCACGAAATGGTCCAGATGTTCGGCTGGATCCGTGGTTCCATCATATCTGTTGATTGACGAGGGAATTTTACCCTTCCCTGCGTGGGTCATTAGAACTTCCTCGACGAGGGGGGAATCGCCCACCATGATCCTGTAGTCTCGCTCGTCGGGATCCTCATAGCTGGCTTCTCTCCTCCGGTGGGACATTGGGCTTCGTGGTCGTCGAGCGTCTCTGGCCTTGGACCTCTCACCCCCATCACGGGAAGCGTGAGACCGCGCTCGAGAGAGCCGCTCTACCACGTTCTGTAGCCCTCGAATTTGATCTTGCACTGCTGCTAGCTGAGGGTCACCGACATTTCTGCGATTTGCCCTCCTTGTGGCCCTTGATTGGACCTCTTCATTATCTCCGGCCTCCTCATTTCGAGGGGCCCTCTCATCTCCGTCAACGGGTCGTTCTTGCTGGACCCTCGGTGGGGCTTCATTTTCTTGATTTGGTGCTGGAGGGGGAGGTTGCTGTGCTCTTAGCGCATTTTGGGCCATTACCAGGGGATGCGCCGGTAGCCCTCCAAGAGGCGGGGCCAGACGAGCGCTAGCCTGCGAGGGGAAATAGGCGGCCATGAAATGCTCCCAGGCGTTCTGAACAGCCTGGCTCTCACACTGCGCATACAGCGCCTGAAGTTGCTGGGTGGTAACTTGGGGCATCTCCACCCCTTGTATCTCTCTTGGTAATGACGTGGGGAGATTCAGAGTCCCCACCTGATAAGGCTGGATTGCCGGCAACATTCCGGGCATCATCCCATGCTGCAGAAATGGATACCCCGGAGGGGGCATGGCCATGGGATACACCCCTGAGAAAGGGTAGGAAGTGTGGGCAGCGGGAGCCGCTGGAGGAGCAACGGCGCTGGGCCCTCCATCAGTGTTCCCACCTAGTGGGAAAGTTGCTCTTACCGGCTCTGTGTTCTCGCCACCGTTTCCGGCCACTGGGGGGTTAGCTCCTCCGGCGGGGATGTTACCTTCTGCGTTCTCCTCGTTAACGGGGGGAAGGGTGCCTTTCTCTCCGACTACTCCAGATCTCGTCGCAGTTACCATGGTTAATGACTTGGGTGTTACTCTTCAACTAACTTTCGAAGGAAGAAACAGGTAATACCAAAGATGGTGGTGATGGCTTCCCACAGACGGCGCCAAAAATGATGGTGCAGAAACTTGTGAAGGACTTAAACACCAAACACTTTAGAATTTGTTGATAGGAAGGAAGACCATCACAGGCACAAGAGCCTCAGGAACTGGGTTTCCAATGAGCGTGGGTTCTTCCAGCTAGGATAACACCAAGAAATCGTGCAGTGAGAATGCAGAAAAGGGTGAGATTCAGGAAGCTTTTGGAGAAGTTGCAGAGGAAAATGGTGCCCAGTTCAGTACGTGGTATTTTTGTGAGGAAGATGACTTAGGGGAGAATGCATGAGTTCTCCTATATTTATATGTTAGGGACAGGGGTAAATGGGTAACTTGACCATGTGGTCCCAAACCTGTGTTGCCCTAACACGCGTCATCCTCTGGTGGGATGAGAATGACATTCCAGAAAAGGAAACGGCGTGCCAGGTGCACGGTGCACAGTACCTTTGTGTCAGAGGTTGTTGACGAGGGTAACACGGGGAATGGGCCTAAGATTCTTCCTGCCGAGGTTCGGACCCAACGAAATGGGGCATGGTTATGCCCGAGCGTTGGTGACGCTCGAAGAATCCATGGATGGCCTCCTCACGATAGATGATCCCTGAGCGCCGAAACACCGAGCGTAATAGTGGGGCCCCCATGTGGGTGCTTCCCGGAGAAGGGTAACCCTGAGGGCCGCAATGCGAGCGTCAAACTCGTTGGCTCTGGCCCTTGATCTAGAGTGTCATCCGCTGATTGACGGATTATACTAGCTGGCAATTGAGCGGCTGGGAAGGCCCATGAGCCCACCAAGACGAGCGTTAGGGCCTTAGTCAGCGGTATGCTGCCACGTGGACGGCTCTGATTCGAGGATGATTTTTAGGCCTCATCAGAGTTTGGGTGCAATTACAATTGTGTACAAAAGTTAACATTGGAATTACTTATTAATTTAATAATTAAGAAAAGGAATCCTATAATTTTTCTAACTAATTTGATTTTTTTAAGAATCCTAAAAATATTTATCGCCTCACACTTGAAGTCTATCTCTATTTCTACTATAACTATTCTTTATCGGAATTCAAATTCTGCAACCATATCGGCTAAATCTTATTCTTTCAAAAATTCAATATTGGAGAATTGAGATAATCAAATTAAAGGCATAGACAGAACTTCTGATCCATCCATTGGAGAGAATCAAGAAAATCAATCTACAGGGATAGAGAACTTCTTATCATCAATCGGAGAGAATCAAGAAAATTAAATTCAACCATAGAAAAGAAAATTTTCTTAAAAGTGTAGTATGACCTTTGTGTTATTTCACATTAGAATGTAGATAGAATAATATATCTTGCTTCATTTTAAAGTGTAGCGACAATTCTTACTACACCAATCCTGCCTGCACAAGAAAAAAGTGTAGTATGAAACTATGTGTAGTAACAATGTATTTCTTGTTACACTTTAAAGTACATTTAAAGCTCATTTTTTTGTAGTGCACGGATATAGAACAATATGATATATATACGACAATAATACAATATAATTATATAATTTTTTTTTTAAATTTCTCACTTAAAAAAATGTAGAATACATTATCCAATACAGTACAATATCACACGAGAAAATAATATTATGAGAAAAGTCGGTATATTAGACGGCAAAGTTGACAGTGCAATGAAAGGGGCGAAAAATAAATTTTCTTAAAATCCCAAGGGGTCAAGTGACTATTTTCTTATTGTTTAGGGGTTTTTTCTAATTTCTTAATAAGATTATTAATATCACAATGAGGTAGAAATGCAATTAATTGGTATTAATTTGAGCGTGAAAAATGTAAGAAAAATCGGCTCAAAAAAAGAAAAATGTAAGAAAAATCTTATAAACCTTAAACCCTAAACCTCTGCGAATCCCCCTTTCGCCAATTCTGCGAACAATGCTTTTCTCCTCCATTTTCCTCCAGAATCCTTCGAAAGCTCTCCGCAACAGATGCATTTTTCTCCGCCGTATGGGCGGCGGCCCTCGAACCTTTCCCGGCGGGCTCAACAAGTGGCAATGGAAGCGTATGCACGAGAAAAAGGCCCGAGACAAAGAGAAACGTCTTCTCGACCAAGAAAAGCAAATCTATCAGGCCCGAGTGAGATCAGAAATTCGGGCCAAGATTGCCTCTGCTGATGACCCCATTGGGGATTCGGGAAAGCCCGGTCAGAACCAACCCAATTACGACCCTTTAACGCCCCAAGACCATATAAAGGCTCTTGCTGATCGTTTCATGAAGGAAGGAGCTGAGGACCTCTGGAATGAAGATGATGGCCCGACGAAAATTCCGAGGAATAAGCCTGGGAAAAGCCAGATTATCCGCGAACCAATTGATTTGCAGAAGATGGTTGGGAATGGATCGAGTTTTATTGGTGGGAATGTGGCGAAACCAAGGAGTTTCTCGACGTATATTGGGAAAGGTTTTAATTTGATGGATGATTTTCAAAATTACAATTGGAGAACAATGAATAGTGAATTTAGTTTGGTAGATAGATGTAGGCGTGGCGTTTTGATGGATGCGAGCCATGTGTTGAGTTTGAAGTGTTACTACTCTGTGGGTGCTATGAGTATAGCTAGTAAAGGGTCGAAAGTTGCAAAAATTGGGCAAAGTTCTGATGGTGGGGGAAGGGCAAGGTGGCCAAGGTTTCGAGGTCGTGTGATGAATTCTTCTGATGATGATAGTGATGATTATGGAGATGATGATGATGGTGAGGAATTGGAAAGTAGCCGAAAGAATTTGAGAAGTAGTGCTGCATTGGGGAAGTATGATATTAAAAAGAAACGATTGCCGTTGAATTTTTTGGAAGATGAGGATGATTTATCTGAGCAGGTTGAGGCAATACGGAAAGAGATCAATGAGAGGAAGAGCATGCCGGAGGATGAGGGAGAAAAGGGCGAAGAAGAATCATTTCTCAGTACAAAGAGGTTGGTGGGATACTGGGATTCTATATACGAAAAGTGTAATAGGCTATGTTTGGATTGAAGGATTTGAAGGATGAATTTATCCAAACAAGCTCAGTGGATATTGTTATAATGGATTTGAAATCCTTAACTCCAAATTCATCAATCCAGTGTAACCTGAATGTTTTTCAGCTATAATGAAGATCTATAACTCTTTTTTCAGGTTTGATGAGTCGGATGTATCCTCACTGACAGTTCAAGCACTCACTGAGGCTGGCTACATGCAGATGACCCGGGTACAAGAGGCTACCCTTTCCGCGTATCTCGAGGGTTTGTGACTATTTATGTCGTTTATCTCGACATGATTTTTATATTGACGGGCATATTATGTAACTCTTTCTGAAAATTATACTTTGCAATACTTTCCTAAAATTATGATTATTTATTGTTAACAGTCTACTGTGTAGTGATTGATGTCACTAATATCTGTATGGAACCTCTCTACATTGAACATTCTGGTTGCTGTTCTGCTTTTAACCTGTTAAAACCAGTATGTACTGCTTTAGTCAATTTGCGTCATGTCTAATGCAATCCGTGGTTTAGGATACAATATTTTAAGTATACTTGGAGGACTACATCTAATTTTCGCCCTTTTGATGTCTATGTGCCTATTAGTTATTCTGAAACATCAATAGCCTATATAAAAAGAAAAGTAGATTAATGGTAATATTGGAGGTTAAAACACTTTCTTTCCGAATCCTCTGACTCAGCAGTTTGTTTCTGATAATCAGATTTCTTTACTGTGTTGCAGGGAAGGATGCTTTAGTAAAATCTAGGGCTGGCACAGGAAAGAGCATTGCTTTCTTGGTATCTCCCAGTAACTTTTAGTTTTATTTTTGATTTAGTTAATTCGCAGTATCCTTTCCTTTTTTTCCCCTGGTCATTCTTGTGCTAAACGTAAACAGCTTCCTGCTATTGAAACAGTTCTGAAAGCATCAAGTGGTAGCAAGATTCATCGCATCCCACCAATATATGTTCTTATTTTATGCCCCACCAGAGAACTTGCAAGTCAAATTTCTGCAGAAGCAAATGTTCTCCTAAAGCACCATAATGGCATTGGCGTGCAAACATTAATTGGAGGGACAAGATTCAAAGCTGACCAAAGGCGCCTAGAGTCAGGTCCATCCCAGGTACATTTATGATTTAGCATGTTGAAGCTTCTGGAATTCCCATTGTCAGTATAAGGAGTTAATATCGATTTTGGTACCGTAACTTAGCATTTGTCCAATTTTGATATCATTAGTTTAAATCTTCTTAGATTTAAATCTCATCTGTTAAATTTGCAAATGTCATAAATTTGATACAAGATTGGAGCTTATGGTATAAAATTTGACACAAGTGAGAGAATGGCGCCAAAATTTAATAAACGTGTTACTTATGGTACCAAAAGTGAAATTAACCCTAGATTTAAGTTGTCGGCAACTTTATCTTTGGGATATGATGTATGCAGATACTCGTTGCAACTCCTGGTAGATTGTTAGATCACATTGAAGACAAGTCTGGTATTTCGGTGCGCTTGATGGGACTGCATATGCTTATACTTGATGAAGCAGACCACTTGCTAGACCTTGGGTTTCGAAAGGATGTGGAGAAAATTGTTGATTGTTTACCTCGCAAGAGGCAATCTTTACTCTTTTCAGCTACAATTCCAAAGGAGGTCCAGAATTTCATCTTGTTCTTTCGTCTTGTTTAATGAAAAGGGATAAAGATACTTTATATGAACTAACTTGTTTTTGCACCTTGCTAACTGTGATTTCTATTTTTCACACTTTACCTCCTCAATTCCATGACTTTTGCATATTACTACCTTTAACCTATTTTCGATGGAAATTTTTCCTAAAAACTGTATATAATATTTGCATGTATTTCTAGGTCTACATTTTACATTGAGACAAAGTATGTGTATTTTTTAGGGTTTTATTTCCAATGATTTCCACTAAAAATAGGCATTAGGTGGTAACGTGTAACAATTCATACAATTAAGGAAGTAAAGTACAAAAATGGGAAGTTCGATTGTTAAAATGTAAAAACATCTGTAGTTCGAATGGCTGGAGTTTCTTATCCCTAAATTAAATGATATTTTGATTTTTAAATGAAATGTATATTGTTAAGAGATTCTCGCCAGATATTTGGTTTTAATTTTAATATTTTGCAATTTTAGGTCCGTCGCATATCTCAACTTGTTTTGAAAAGGGAACATGCTTATATAGATACAGTGGGATTTGGTTGTTTAGAAACAACTGAAAAGGTACTTCTTTTCTTCTAATTTCAATTTTGTTTTACTATCTTGTTTTGAAGCAAGTCATATTGAATGTTCGTGATCTTTTTAAATGTGATGCAGGTTAAACAATTTTACCTTGTTGCCCCCCACGACCAGCATCTTCAAGTATTATATGATCTATTGAAGAACCATACAACCGAAGTGGTTGACTACAAGGCAATTTGCTTACAGATTTATTTCTTACACTAATGGCGCAGAAATTTCACCCCCTTTCTGACCTATCCTTTTCCCAACATCTTCTCAGGTTATTGTTTTCTGTGCAACAGCAATGATGACCTCACTCATGTGTACCCTTCTCCGGGAAATGAAACTTAATGTTAGAGAAATCCATTCGAAGAAGTCTCCACTATATCGCACACGAATTTCCAATGAGTTTAAGGAATCTAAAGGATTGATTCTGATTACTTCTGATGTTTCATCTCGAGGGATGAACTATCCTGATGTTACATTAGTCATTCAGGTAAAACGATTGACTATATATATGCATTTTTTTGTGTGAAAATTTCTATTTTTCCTTTTTATGAATTTATAATTCTTCCACGAACATAATCTTCCTATCAGGTGGGTATTCCTTTGGACCGAGGGCAATATATTTCTCGACTCGGAAGAACAGGGCGACAAGGCAAAGAAGGGGAAGGCTTTCTTCTAATTGCACCCTGGGAACAATATTTCCTAGATGAGATAAAAGATCTTCCTCTTGAAAAATTCCCTTTGCCCCATTTGGACCCTGATGTAAAACTCAAGGTATGCGATATCTTCTCCTCAATTGGTCAAGTTATTTCACCTCAATTGTATTGTTTGACCAAAAATAAAAAATAAAAAAAATATCTGCTCCTCAATTGATCAAGTTATTTCACCTGTAATGTAACTTGTTCTATGCTAACAGACCCTGTTCCGGTGGCGAATCCAGAATTAGTAATCAGTGGGGTCACATTTTTTTTAAAATTTTTTAATTTTCTTTTGAAATACTATTACTTTAAAACTGAATAAAACTATCAATTGCTTACAATATCAATTCTTATAAACAGTGTTGTAGTTTCGACTTTAAGGCATCCTTGATTAGGCATTTTGTTTATTCACTTCTTTACAATGTGTGTTTTTCTAATTTATCGCCTACTTTGGACTTTGCCGACAGAGGAGAACGAACCCCCCATGTTTTGCTAGCTTCAACATGAAAGATTTGATTATTTCTTTTGACAAAATTGCAGATAGAAGAGTCGATGGAGAAGATCGATACTAATCTGAAAGAAGCAGCTTATCATGCGTGGCTTGGTTATTATAACTCGATCAACACAATTGGCAGAGACAAAACAACACTTGTGGAGTTAGCCAACCAATTCGCTGCATCCATTGGCTTACAAAAGCCGCCTTCATTGTACAGGAAAACTGCACTCAAAATGGGATTGAAAGGTATTCCTGGCATTCATATACGAAAATAGCACTTAGTTTTCATCCCTCAACTGTGTATATAATCTGGGATCTGTTCTGCTCTGATTAACAATACAACTTTGACAATGTGATTTGGGAATACTAATTTAGGCCAGTTTATCGCTCTCGTTGAGATGTTGTATCTTTAACGATCGACTGTGGTTCGACCTTGTAGAATGTAATCCGCGACAATCCAATATCTAAGGAATTTTGATAATTTCGTGATGAGAAAAATGGGCATTCGAAGGAAAATTTTCATCCAGATCCTGTGAATATGAATGAGTGGTATTCTTCCCCAATTTATATTTTCTGATTAATATTAGGGTTATCAATACTTTGGTAATTACACTTAATGCCCTCAGTTGCTGCAATCAGTGAGATCAAGTTTAAGACCCAACTATTGCTTAATTAGTTTAGTTTTTAGTTCTAATGCATGTATACTTTGGAAAATATTATTTTATTGTATTTTGTCGTCTCAAACACTTTTTAAGTGAAAAATGTAAAAAAAAAAATGGTATCGTTGTCCATATTGTATCGTGTTTTATTTTTTTATTTTCGTATCGGTAAGTTATAGGTTTTTAGGTTAAAAAGAAATAAACAAAGAAAGGACTGCGTAGACCTAGACAACTACTAAAATTATGTGGGATCAACTTATAAAAAGGTACAAGAATAAGGGGCCAAAATGTGAACTTTCTTGATTACGAAGTTTACAAGTCAACAGTATGTTTATTATTCAAGAATTGAATAATTTGTACAAAGTATTTTCTTTTTGGAATTATTAAAATTCAAGGGTATGGACTATGGACAATGTCTAATCGAAATTAAGACTGCCTTAAGTAATCATAATACAAAAGAATAATAATTCAATAAAGTTAGGTGTGAAAATAATCCAAAGAAGTGACGTAGCTAAATGGATTCCCACTATTTTCCAGGGCCAATTACATATTATTCTACATGTGTTACGTCTTATATTCATGGGTCATGATTTTCTAGAATAAGTTATCATTAACGTGATTGACCAAATTTAATGTTAAATCACCGATTTTGATTTAATTGCTTAACTGTTTGAGTAATATTTTTTAATCGTACGTACCAGAAGTATGACGCTCAAGTGATGGTAGTTAAAAATATTCTAATATTAAGGTTCTAATCTTTAATGTACGAATATTTTTATAAATATTATTTTATCGTATCGCTTTATATTGAATATTCATGTCAAATATTTTTTACGTGAAAAATTTTAAAAATAATTTATGCTATCATATTCGTATCGCCGTAGCTCCCAACTAAAACAAAAATGTACAAATGGTACCATTACCATAATTTAGGCTTAAATCATTTTAGAAAATATTGGGAAAAATAAAAGCTAAATCATGTACGTTGCAGCATTATACTCTTCGCAATCGGGAACAAACTATTACCCATATTGTCAAATGAAAAAACTAATATACAATAGAAATAAAATATGGGTGTTTTTGGACTCCACCTCCTACCCTATTGTATAATTTATAAATCATGTTTACATATAAAAGTATTACATATTTTAGTATTTTACGCATAATGAGTGAATGAACCATTTTACCCTCAATCTAAAAATTAAAAAATAAGCAAAATCTTCAAAATTTTAAGTTAGTATTAAGTAAATCAATATAATAAAATAAAATTTAAGTATTTGACGAATAAATATTTCGTAAACTTCTATTTTAAAAATATTCTTACTTACTACTAAGCGGTATAGTATAGCATTTCGACTTGAGAGAACTCGTGTTCACTCACCGACTTCAATTCAAGATTGTTCGTAACAAATCATCAACGATTGGATGTGAATCCAATATTTTGGAATTGAAAGTTTATGTCGATCATAAAATTGAATTGTGAGGAGACGGAACAATTTAAGTCGAAATCGAAGACATTATTTTAAAAAAAAGGACCCTAAACATAGCATTCATAATCGTAGGTAGAATTTCAAATTCCTAATGAATGCCGTATTGGCATTGCATTAGCAACATCCAAGTCGTACCAGCCAACGCACTTTCTACCCCAGTATAATTATTATTACGTAACAATCAAATTTATTACGAAAACGTCCTCTTTCCAATTTAAAAATTAATTCATTTAAAAATCATATTCAAAGCCCATAACAATTAAATTTAATACCTCTCTTCAGACTCCTGTGCAAAGCTTGCGATTGCTGCTCTGTCGGCACATGAGGCCTTCACTATTTAACAATCAATTCTCATATACCTACAATTAATAAAAGATGAGTCATATAGAGTGAGACTCGCAATATAATTTAGTTGTTCAATCCTCCTAACTTAATTAAAAAAAGGGGTTTTCTTTGAATAGTACCCATAAGTTGAAAAAATTCTCTTTAACTCCTCACTTTCAAAAAAGTTCTTGTTTGCTTCCCAGATGACAGACCAAATTCCCTTTAACTCCCCACTGTTGTATAAAAACTCAAGAATCGCGTACCCAAATCCTCAATTCACGTAACTAAATCCCCAAATGATGTATTTGCCCCCAAATACATCATTTGGGGATTTAGTTACGTGATTTGGGGATTTGGGTACGCGATTCTTGAGTTTTTATACAACCAAATACATCATTTGGGGATTTAGTTACGTGATTTGAGGATTTGGGTACGCGATTCTTGAGTTTTTATACAACATGTCAAAAAAATTGGGAGTAAAAAGAAAGTTTGATTTTCATCTGGGGAGTTCAGAGGAACATTTTTTAAAATGGGGAACAAAGAGGAATTTGAGTTTCCATGTGGGGATTTTTCGGGAATTGTCCGTTAAATTTTTTTTACTTAAATCAGGTGTGTAGTTATCGTCAATAATAAGAATATTATATTTTAATGGTTCAATCCAATTTAAATTTATAATTTCAACAAATTATAGATATATGTATATATATATATATATATAATTTTTTTTACTCAAGCACCCAAGTGAAATTCGCCGAAAATTTATCTTGGAGAATAAACTTATTAACCACTTGAATTAATCCCTCTTGGCAAATTTTATATATATATATATATATGTATATATGTGTGTGTGGATGTATGCATGTTTATATATATATATATATATTTTTAAATTGAATAAATAAGTAATGATTCCAATTGGTACAAGTCAAACACCCCGAATTTCAGCAAAATGTCCGTTCAAGATTTGGCACTTGATTACAAACTTTTATTAACACTAGCCCATTCACATTAAGAAAATCAACGTAAATTGTAAAGTTCTAAACCATAAAAATAAGTTGGAAAAATACACTCTTAAACTTTTTCGTCAACAACCCACGAGCATACATATATATCACCATTAATCTTCATAGAAGTTCAAATTATTCCACGCCAAAAGTCCCACAAATACATGAGATGGTCAATACTTATGGCTCAATATTAAACTCATGCCCTCGCATTTAAGTCAACAAGAACCAAATTCCACACACAATCATGGTGGGCAGTTCCGTCATTTCCCCATTCCAGTGATGTATATTAGGCATTAGCTCATCGTCTTGACCACCATCATAGAAAACAACTCTTTCTTCTCCAAAGAAACCTGCAAAAAGATTTACACAGATAATGACAATACATTCAAATTATCGATGTTCCCTGCTGCTGTTGCTGATGATGATGATCGTCCTCTCCATCAGCCACCTCTCCAGAAGTCGCGTTTTGCCCAACAAAGAAAGCGCATCACGATTTCATCTTCATTCAGAGCTCTCATGGAGTACTTTCCCCGTTGCGAGTCCAAAGAAATCAATGGAGAAGAAGGGTGAATCGAGTTACGAAGTTTCGCTTAGGAAAACTCCGGGAGGGCCAAACCCTTTACACAACTGATCAATCAATCTGTCTTACTATTAACGGCAGAATCGTCGATCTTTGGCATCCACCGTCGACTACAGACAGGACTAGTTCGCAACTAATTCAACGCAACAGGTGGAAAGATTTAAGTTGCTCAATATCTGAAATCAGAATTCGAATCTGGACTTTTGATTGAGGATGGATGAGTTTCTTGGATTCGAACGCACGGCCCCGACAGAATTGCAAGTTTTGCAGCCATAAATATGTGTGTTTTCTCAGCCTAGTAATTTTTTTTTTCTTTTTTAAAAGTTTAGTATGCTCTATTTTTTTATTTTTAATAATGTAGAAATATATACTGGGTGTTGATAGTATATTTGTGTGTGTATACACTAGATTACAAGAAATGGTGCTAGATATTTGCGTAACATGTGTACAAGATGTTTCTCCTTCTTAATTAGCATTAAAATTATTAATTTTTTCTTTACACTAAAATAAATATGTTCGTTTTTGTTAGTTTTGTCATTTATTTAGTTTCTTTCTTTTAATTTATTCCCTAGTAAATTACTATATATATATCGATGATATTTTGGCGTGTTAAGATAATTCACGTAATTGAATGTCATTCAGATGTCATTGAAAGTTTTGTTCTCTCCACGAATAGTGCACAGTTGCACATACGTGACAATTATATATATATTAAGACAAAAATGTTGAAATAATTGGCAAGAATACAGATAAGTTTCATTACCATAACAATGTGGGTTCGAGCACTGTGTGTGCAGGCTTCTACTATTAAATTATTATTATTATTTTTTTTTTTTGTACAATCACTTTTATATTCTATGTGGAAAAAAAAAAAAGTTGAAATATTGATAATGTTTGATTGAATGTCATCGTCCTATGTCAAAAAAGAAATTTAATTAAAATGCCCAAACTTAGCAATGCACGTCTCAACATGAGAATCATCTTACATTTGTTAATAGGTACTTTATTTCATCATCCTCATTATTTAGAGTGAAAATATTTAAAGTGTCATAAAGTGTAAGAGTGAGAAACCAACCAATGTAAGTCTCCTTAAACTAATTCTTCCATAACTTCATAGCAACGCTTGTGACAAACAGTGCGGAAGTCGGAACTAAAATTTTAAGATTTGATGGTATATATCTTGATATATACTATATATTTGAATAATTTTAAATCAAGATAGTTATGAGCAATCGAACACCACCAGTCTCTTCCTCGATACTATACATACTTATATATAAAGGGGTCATATACGCAGTTACGCACCCTTTAATTAATGGTTACAAAATTGCTATTCAAATATTAAATAAATAAAAGCGCTAATTCTTGGATATTTTCTTATTTCTTTTGCCTCAATACATTTTATCTCCTAACCCTTGAATGAGTGAGGTTGCCCCTTTAATTTTTGAAAAATATCACTTAACCCCTTTTAACAAACTTTGACAATCGATTTCTCTTTCGTCACGACGATCCAAGTTCCAAAACGATTGCCATTACATTTTGTCTCTCCAAGATAAACAAAGTTCATACTCTAGTCGACTCTATTGGTCGTCGAGAGCCGCTGCAAAAAATATTGAGGATCAAAAGATGAGTGAGTGTCTGAAATTAATCCAAAATAAAACAAAACATCACATATGGTATAACAAAGGACCACATATGATTGTTGTATGCATAAATAATGTTAGAAGGAGAATAAGGTCAAGAAGTTAGTGGGAATAGGAGGAATAACGTGGGAAAAGTACACAATCAACAACCGACCTCATATTAAATTAGAGAACTCAATTAATTAGCTCATCCAAAGAAGTGAGAACAAACACATTAAATAATTAAGTAATAAATATGAACATTATTAAGCCTAATCCTCATGAGATGCTTACATTTATATGCATAAATTGTTGTATAGTACCGACCTCTTAGAAGAGGCCATAATGGTAGCACTTAGTTTATAAGTGAGAAAGTGATGAAAAGGGCACTAATAAAATGTGAAAGTCAAATGGTGGCATTATGAGGATCCCAAGATGTGGATTCTTCCAAAGGCCAACAAATTAAATGTGATATAATTTCATACATGCCCATCAACGACCCTAAAGTTAAATTAATTATTTTTTATGCAAATTGAATTAATTTAGGAATAAAGACATTTTGTCATTGTTCATTTTGTTTTGTACCAACCGAATTTTTACATTTTATATCTTATCTCTTCATTTCCATATATTTTTTTTATAGATAGCCCCTTTTGTTGATTTTGTATGATGGGAACTTTTTTATATGAAGCTATGTGTGCCAATTTTGCATGTAGTTTTAAAGTTATTATTTCTTTTTCCATGTCTTGTTTATTTCGATTCAAAATGGATTTGACTGTTAAAAGGTAATAAAACTATCTTCATACTTTTTTTATTTTTAATCAAAATATTTACCGTCGACTACAATGACTAGTCTTCTTATTGAATTGTAGGCATCTCAAAAAGTTAGGTATACTAATAGTAAATGCATTCATAGAAATTCAAATACAAAGAATCTAATTAATCTAACATAATCTTGGACAGTTTAAGTACACCACTTAATAGTATTTTTAAATTTATTTTGTTCCATCACATAAAATGTTTGGAATTTTGGGTAGATGTTAGATAATAATTTTCAACAATTTCATATCATTAACGAGACAAAAAGACAAATTATAGTGTTTGATTGTAAAGTGTAGAAACGACCATAATTACATTTTGGGCAGACATTAGATAATAATCCGTAACAACCTCATATCATTAATGAGATGAAGTACAAATAATAAAGTCAGATCGTAAAGTGTAAAAACGATCATAATTCAGATAACTAAAAGTTTTTATCGAATGGGAACAAATAAGAAAGAGGGACAAAATGAACTACATGGATACTTGCACCTCATGCAAGCATGTGATAGATATGGAAAAACAGTACAAATATATACTAGAAAAATAAACCTGGTTTTGCAACTTGAAGAATTACAACTAAACCCAATGCTCCATATTGCAACAACGTGACATGCATCTTCAAGTCTTTCAGTAAGTACAATGAACCCTTTCTTCAATGATATTTGAAGGACAGAAGTTAGGTGGACTGTTGAAATGGTTCAAAACAAGACAAGTTTTCCACCTTATCCAGCAAAATACATAGGCCCTGTATAGCTACACAAATTATACATGATCTGCCTAATGTACACAATGAGAGGGACAGAGACAAGTGGAATAAAACTCTTACAACTGGTACTTTTGTTTCCCAACCAACTCTATAGAAATTAGCTATAATTGATGAGGCCAAACAAAACCTTTTCCTTCACATGTATACATGGAGTCAACACCCTAATCCTGAAAAAAAAATGATAATAGAAAAGTGTAATTTCGAAATACAGGAGTAAATATGATAGTATGAGTGAATGGAGCAACTATATTCTACCTTCTTGTGAATGAGATTGAGATAAGTATAGGAATCTGATCAAAATATGCACACAGGAGTAGTATGGGAACAAACCTTGCTACATTAGCTCAGTGCCGATAGGATCTACAGAGAAATGCACGGACATAGCCTTTTGGATGATGGGCTCGAACTTTGATTTCCACATCTGGTTTCCCCAGTTTGTTTAAAAAGCAAGAATAATATTAATAGCTTCTTAATACGAAAAGGCAGTAGTAGATAAAACAGTTGATAACAAGAAAAGGAATTATCAGATACAACGAAAACCTAAAATTGCTCAGCTTTGGAGGAAGACTGGACAAACCCCATATAAAATACACTAACATGGCTTTCTCAGAAGTATGTTCCGGACATTAAACCCAAAATGAAAAATGTTGGAAGAAGCATCGTTTTGAAAAGGATAATAACACTTTGGTAGGCAAAACAAGAAAATAGATAAAGGTCCTTACAGTATTGTATTCTGAACTGGTCGTGAATATGTTGAATGCCTCAGCTAATAGAAGCAACACGAGTCAGAAGTCAATATATAGATTATAGACCTACTCTAAATAAAGCAAATGCTGAAGAAAGACACGTCACTCACATGACCGAAATCGTATAACTGCCCCATGAGTATATTCCATATTACTCTTATTCATATTTGGACCTGCAAATAATCAAAACATAATAAAGAAACACCATGAGCCGGAATATTAAGACATAAAAAATCACCTTCAGTGACTTGAACAACTAAAGAAGGGAACTCCATTGTCAGGTTGGAAAGAGAATTTAGTGCATCTTCAGCAGGCCCATCAAGAGAGCTTCTAGTAAATGATAAAAGAAGTATGAACTCGACTCCATAGTTGAACTCCTGCCATTAAAAGTTAAAAGGATTTTTGATGTTTTATTTAGAAAGTGGAGAAGAAAAATCTAAAAATCAAGGTATTTTGTAACAGTTGAGGAAAACTGTATCATCTCACCTCTCCCTTCCGGAATATTGGCAGGATGTCATCTTCGACTTCAGATTCATAGTCAAAATTGATTAATTTCTGTGAGCAAAAAGAAACTGATATTAGAAAAACATAAAGAACGTGAGCTTTATCAGCATGGACTTTAAGGAAAAAATGAATTGAGATTTTGGTGTTTACATGTCAGAGCATACATGGCAGTAAGGCATCACATGTTCCTTAAGAACTCCCATGTAAGAAGGGCTCTCATAGAATTTGTCGAGGTGCTCTTTCGTCTGGAAACGCATAAAGATGGCATGTGTATACTGTTCAGGATTTTCATCAGAAATATTTCCTACAGGAGTCAAAAAGTGCTTTATGGATACTTCAGAAACCACATAATACATCACATCAACTCAAATTGCCTCTAATAACATGAAAAATGGAATCAGCAAAATAAGAGCTTAACCATATAACGATTATTCAAATTAATATGGAGGTTGAACAGGACAGACTACAGGGATGAAATGTGGCATCAGAACTCATATTACCATAAATGGCTTTAACTTTCCGAAAATCATAATTTATTACCAAACAAAGTCAGGAAAAATTCAATCGTATCATGCCAAGATTAGAAGAATTGCAAATAGAGGAAATTTGTTAGCCGTCCCACATTAATTAAATATGAAGCTACTTACTACCTTATAATGCTTGGGCAAACCTAACTTTATAAGCTAACTCTGGGGTGAGTTAGTCCAAGCAGTTGATACGTAACAAAATTACTGTGTAATGAAATCATAGTGAACTAAGTTTTTAACACTGTTATATGAAAATATCAACTTTTAATTTCTCAGAATGTGGAAAAGAATGTAATAAAACTTAAATAAGAAAAGTTTGAACTTGATAATGGCACACTGTCGGGATCCGCACACAAACCATGTTAGTAATGAGGTGTACAAAATAGAATTTTATATCAAGCATTGTAAAGATAACCTAATGATATGGCAACAATGCCACACATCTGATATTGCGTCGTGTAAAGAAAATCCAGCATGTCCTTCTCTTGCTCTTCAGACAAATCTTCTTTCGCTTTGACTAGGCATATATGTTCAACAACTTTTCTGCAAAGCATAGAGTTAGTGTTACTATGAGTATATAGTAATTAATTCTTCTAAGATAAAATGTTTTCAATCTCAAGACCAAGGAAGAAAAAGTAATGGGAGTTGTGGCACTATGATGGTTCCTTCCAGTTTTAATCTGTACAAGGTAAGCCTTGTACGTTTATCTTTGCTTGGTGAAATATATGTTCATTGAAACAGCCAATCAGGGAAAAATGATGGCCCACATGATGATTAAGTCAAAATGGCCATTGCAGTATGTTACCAAGTTATCACCAACATTTCAAAATTCGGTGACATCATCAACAGAATAGGCTAAGCAATGCCATAGATTCCTCAGCAGTTCAGTATGACTCCCTGTCTCCCTCTTCTGGTAACTAAGACAAAGGCTTATGTGCTTTCAAGTATAGTACTTTAAAAACACAAATAACCAGGTCTTGCTTGGAAAGAAATACTTGGAAAGAGTGATCTTCAGCAAACAATCAGGGACATTCCTGAGATATATGACATTTTTTTTCTTAATTCAATGTTTGAGTTGTCTTATTCATACATGGAGTTGGAAGTGTATCATGTGCACTATGCAAAGGATCCATTGAATTATCCAATAAATTCTTTTAGAATAAACGCATAAATTAACAGTGACATAGCCATTTAGACATGTCAATGAGAGAAATATCAATCCACCTTCAATAAAGTTTTATTCTTTAACATCCACCTCGGTTAAGTTAGAATAAACTCCCCTCTAATTGTTGAACTCCATAAATAAAATTAAAGAAAACAATAGCCCACCGCTAAGCATGTGGGATCAAATGCCTGGTTACAAAATACTAAAATAATTCACTTCACTTCACATATGCACAATATTCAGAAAGAAGAGATCATACTATAACTTAACAACATTAATTGGAAATTATTTTCCAAATGCAGTGTCCTTCCTCAGGTTCATACTATATTGTATATGTTGAATAAGTTCATACTCATCCAAAATTCAAACATACAATTGAAAGAGAGTTTGCAAATTTTAAAACCGTGGAAAAGCAACGTAAAAAGGGAGAAGAAAACCTCTTTCTTTGTACATCAGTACCCGAATTTTCTTCCCCGATAGCTGAAACTACGCGACGCTTGTCCTTCCCAGCCCAGTAATTTCCACCGGAATCTAAGAAAAACGGAAACTGATAAACACAATTTTCAACAGGCAAAATTGAAAAACGGGAACAATAAATAAAAATCCAAAGAGTAAGGAGAAATTAAATGATTACAATCGAAGCCCCAATTCTTCTTGGATGCTGATATCAAAGGTGTTCTTGATAGGGTCTTGCGAGGAATGCCACAGCGAAAGCAGCCTTTGTTGAGAGGAGGAGTATGATGAGTCAAAATCTGACTCAAAATCTGCATTGTTCAGATTCTCTAACAAATCTTTACTCAGTTCTCTTCTCTTCTCTTCTCTTCTCTTCTCCAGTGTGTGAGTGTTTGGTGGGGGAGATAGTTTGCAGGGGAAATGGGTGGCCTCAATAAAATGGGAATTTAAATGGCAGGCACTTCACACTTGTGTTGTGTTGCCGCCTAATTTTGTTGTTATTTTTCATTTATTTATTTTATGGGTCAATTACGTCTATGCCCCTTGTAGTTACGTGTATATATATAATTATATGTTTTTGATTCTATATCCCTATTTAACTAGGTTTAAGTCAACTGATAAGTAATCAATAAAAGTTACTCCAAGTGTTAAAAGAGTTCTTTCTCTATGGCAATGATTCGGGTTCAAATTCCTCCGACTATCCGAGGGTGTGTTTCTCAAAAATATAAAAAGTCGAACGACTAGTAAAACTTCGCTATGAAAGTATTTTTATATATTAACTCTGCTTAGTTTGAGGAATTATATTTTTAGTCTATGACTTCTTATTGGTGTGATTAATAAGGTTGGATACTATATATCAACATTTTAATAAAAAGATATTTCAATATAAGGGGCATATTTTCAATTCATTAACAAATAATAAGAAAAGAAAATATAATTCTACAAACTAAAAGGGGTTCATATTTAATTATTCTTAAACATAGGGAGTCTAGAATCTAGATGTAATTCACTGTGGGATCGTGGGTTGTGGCTAGTTCCGACCGGATTCTTAAAGCGTGATATGTTCGTATGTACAAATGCTTATTATTATTATTGTAATGCACACACTCTCAAGTGATCGGAGGAATTCAAATCTGGATCATTGTCCGGAATGAATCTTTTAACCACGTGAACCAACCCCTATTAGCATACGTAGAAATACTTATCGCCGCAAAATATTCTCATTGTTTATTTATATATTATTTTAAAAAAGATGGTATTGCTTAATAATGTTTTACTTTCATTTGTTTATTATAAAAAAAAAAGATTGTGGTTGGTTCAAGTCACCAAGACAGGTTTGATTCATGTATCATGTACAGCAAACCTTATACTGTCTTCATAGCTCTTTATCCAAAGACTTCTATCCTATAAAAATCAGCACTCCAGACTGTATATGTGATCTTAAATGTAAGAATTACAAGAATCAATGAAGATAAAAAGGATTAAAAGGTGAAGAAGGTAGGCAAAATTTCAAATGAAGATATTGGTTCTGGGAGAGAAAACTGCTCCAAGGATTCAGAATTTCTTGTTCTGTGTATGGTTACAGATTAAACTTTGAAGAGAAAGGGTACAACAGGAACACTTATCCAGTGATATTGCATCACGAGGCCCTCTTCGGAGGAGCCATATTGTGAATGAGAGAGGTTGTCACACCGAATGCAAACACCTGCAACGATAATCCTGCAAAAAATTTTAAGCCATTTATAGGGTAAACAAATGATAATCTCTATCAACGTTTCAGATTGTAAACTGAACAAAGAATCTCATGATAAACAGTACCTAGTAAGACAGATGCAATCTGGAAAAGTTCAAGTTTTGACTCCTCCAATCTACTCAAATCTTTGATAATCTGCCCTCGAAAAAATCAAATAAGCAAACAGTTTCCTACATGAGTATGTCGAAACTCAAGATCTCATTCGGATGCCAAATAATGACAAGACAGAGAAAAGAGACTGACCTCAAAGGATTTTCCGTTCGTGTGGAGTGATGCAACTGAGATGAGCGCAGCAACTGATGATCCAAATAGATAAAACTTCAATAGATTAATGCGGCTACGCTTTCGACCTTCAATAATGCGAAACATCGAAAAGAATGAATCAAAAATCCATTTACAAACAAGTTCTTACATACTAGAACAATGATCTTTTATTTAGCCATACCTAATTCTCCTATAACGAGAGAAAAAAAGCAAAGAATAGGAGAAGAAACAGAAACTCTATCAATAGTGCTCCCTTTTGGTGTAGCTAGAAACAGAGCTACCACCACAAGAAGCTGGACAAATGCCTGCAATGATTAATGCAGAACACGAATCAAAACAACTAATATAGAGACAGTTCTTCTTGAAACAATTAAGGATCTTGCATATTACCAAAAAGAAGGCACTTAGCTGAATAAAGATTAGGTTTTGCATTACATAGTGAACTTTTTTCATTTATTGAATCCAGAAACTGCACTAAAGTATATGATTCAATACACTCCAATTTCGGAGCACAATTTACTTCATTAATAACAGAAAATGAAAATTGAAAAGCTTGTAATGGGTTTTCTTTTAAAATGATTTTCCACTTCTCAGTCCCCAATTTCTCCCCAAATCTGCCTCCATTTTTCTCCGCAATCCCTACATTAATTCCAAAAAAAATAAAACACAGAGTAAATCGGAATATACCTGGGCGAAGATCAAGACTGACAGGCGAGATTTTCCATCAGCTACCTTCTGATATCCTTTGAAGTCGAACGAGACGAAGCAGTAAAGCGGCAACAATCAAGAGAATATAATCCGAATAACGGGCAAGAAAAATTCAGAAAAAAAAAATTTTAATTAAAAAAAAACGTACTGGAATCGACGACCATGCGGTAGGAAAAATCCGAACCATCAGTCCCCGATGGTCTCCCATTTACGATCTGTCTGAGGCTCATTTTCTTCCTATTTTCAATGGATTTCTTCTTACGCTCTTCTTCGAGGAAATTTGTTATTATGTGCCTTCCAAGTTTTCATTTAACAAAATAACCCTCAATTTTATTTTATATTTTTTTTTAATTGAATAAATATAAATTTAATTATTTAATTATATAATGGGATTGTTTTGAAAATATTTATTTTATGAAGGACTAAATTGAAAATATATCTCTAAAAAAAAAGATGAAAATAAATAAAAAAAAATCAGAAATTAAAGGGGAAGAAGAAAGGAGAGGCAGAACTCGGCAGCTTATGCATCTAAACTCCTTGAGGAATCCAGCAAGATTTTCTTGATTTTCTAATATCACATTTCAATTCGGACAGAAAGAGTTACAGCTGCGAGATCAGTGTGTCTCTGAGAATTTTTATCGAACAATTTGAGTTCAAATCTGAAGGAGAAGGAACGGATGAATGGTGAGTGAAGTGACAAATGGGTAGAGCAGCTACCGGAAAGCATAAAGCGTCCACCAAGTTTGTGTTGTTATTCGTGGGCCTTGTGGGGCTGTTTCTGATTGCAGATCTGCTTTGGGCTTCTTCGTTTTCTTCTTCATCCAATTGGATTTTGCAGAAATCGAACAATTTCGTCGTTCCGGAGCCTGTTCACAGTGATTGGGGCAAGCTAAAAGCTCCGAATAAGGTTGGTGAATTTACGCATATTGGCGTAGTTTCCCGTGTAGTCGTTTAATTTCTTCGTTTGGTGTTCTTTTGCTCAACTCTCCTTGATGATAATGCGTGCAAATCATACATTTATGCGTGCTATCTCATAGAAATTTGTTGGTGTTTTTGTTCCTCATCATACATGTATCCAATTTGATATCTCTTTGTTGCACTTTTCGTATATGTGGCCATTAAAATTTAGTCTATGGGCAAGTGAGGTAAAGGCCAATGCTTTTCAAATAATGAAGACATTTAACGATTTGTCATGTTTTGGTAGCTTGATTTCTGCAAATGTCTTCTTATGTCTTGGTTTCTATCTGACAGGAGACGCCCAAGAAAGATAAAAAAGAAAAGAAGGATGTCTCAGGGAGAGTCTTATCAGCGACTTTTGCTGATTTGCCAGCTCCGGAGGTAAAATGGGAGAAGATGGCATCGGCACCTGTGCCTCGACTTGATGGTGCGGCAGTACAAATCAAGAATCTTCTTTATGTATTTGCTGGATATGGAACCATTGATTATGTGAGGATTTTAATATGTTTTCTTAAGCTAATACATGTTCTTCATATCTTTTGTTATGAGACCGGAGTTTTTCTCTGGTTTACCATATAATATTACATTTTTTGCACAACCGCGATGTTAGCACGCTGCTGAAATAGATAATGGAGAAATTATGAATTGTACCAATTTCTGTAACTTGACTTTCTATGAGATTGGAGGTATGTATGGCAAGAAGAAATAGTTTTGCTAAGTTGGAATTGCTTTTTATGGTATTATTAGTTCCTAACTTCTCATGAATAACTACACTTGTGGGTGTATTCACTTTGCTTGTCATTAAAATGACATGATGGATGCGTGTATGCTTATCTTTCCATTCTGATGGGGTTTATGTGTGTAATGCTGCTCATTCATATCTTTCCACAAATGTGTGAGCAAAAACTAACAAACCTGATTGTTTTGTTCTTTTTAGGTGCATTCTCATGTTCATATATACAATTTCACTGACAACACTTGGGGAGGAATGTTCTCATGTTGATATATACAAATGCGTGTATGCTCTCTTTGTTTATGTTGCATGGTGTGGGCATTATAGCGCCTCTACTTTGAGTGATCCCTGTATCATGTCTCCACATTTGTATTCTTGGTTCCCCGTTTTATATATGAGATTGGGTCTTTGTATTTGAATGATCGCTTATTTGGGCTGTTCAAATCTAAATCCTAAAAAAGCGATTTGAAAGGGAAATTAGAGATCGTTTATTTACTTTTGAAATGGCTTAAAGGTTGTTCAAATTTAGATCCTAAAAAAAGCGATCGCTTATTTCATTTGGAATCGCTTTTTCAATTGGCCAAGAGAAACTCCTGGAAAAAGCGATTGCAAATAAAAAAAGCGATCGCTTTTTTTCGAGGTGATGAAAAACAACGCCCAAAAAAGCGATCGCTTATTTCATTTGAAATCGCTTTTTTAGTTGTCCAAAAGAAACCGATGGAAAAAGCGATTGCAAATAAAAAAAGCGATCGCTTTTTTTCGAGGTGATGAAAAACAACGCCCAAAAAAGCGATCGCTTATTTCATTTGAAATCGCTTTTTTAGTTGTCCAAAAGAAACCGATGGAAAAAGCGATTGCAAAGAAAAAAAGCGATCGCTTTTTTTAGAGTTGATGAAAAACAACGCCCAAAAAAGCGATCGCTTATTTCATTTGAAATCGCTTTTTCAATTGCCAAGTGAAACTCCTGGAAAAAGCGATTGCAAAGAAAAAAAGCGATCGCTTTTTTTCGAGGTGATGAAAAACAACGCCAAAAAAAGCGATCGTTTATTTCATTTGAAATCGCTTTTTCAATTGCCAAGTGAAACTCCTGAAAAAAGCGATTGCAAAGAAAAAAAGCGATCGCTTTTTTTCGAGGTGATGAACAACAGCGCCCAAAAAAGCGATCGCTTATTTCATTTGAAATCGCTTTTTCAATTGCCAAGTGAAACTCCTGGAAAAAGCGATTGCAAAGAAAAAAAGCGATCGCTTTTTTTCGAGGTGATGAAAAACAACGCCCAAAAAAGCGATCGCTTATTTCATTTGAAATCGCTTTTTCAATTGCCAAGTGAAACTCCTGGAAAAAGCGACTGCAAAGAAAAAAAGCGATCGCTTTTTTTCGAGGTGATGAACAACAACGCCCAAAAAAGTGATCGCTTATTTCATTTGAAATCGCTTTTTTAGTTGTCCAAAAGAAACCGATGGAAAAAGCGATTGCAAAGAAAAAAACGATCGTTTTTTTTCGAGGTGATGAAAAACTACGCCAAAAAAAGCGATCGCTTATTTCATTTGAAATCGCCTTTTCAATTGGCCAAGTGAAACTCCTGGAAAAAGCGATTGCAAAGAAAAAAAACGATCGTTTTTTTTCGAGGTGATGAAAAACTACGCCCAAAAAAGCGATCGCTTATTTCATTTGAAATCGCTTTTTTAGGCTATCCAAAAGATTCCGATGGAAAAAGCGATTGCAAAGAAAAAAAAACGATCGCTTTTTTTTTTCGAGGTGATGAAAAACAACTCCAAAAAAAGCGATTGCTTATTTCATTTCAAATCGCTTTTTTAAACTGTCCAAAAGATTCCGATGGAAAAAGCGATTGCAAAGAAAAAAAAGCAATCGCTTTTTTTCGAGGTGATGAAAAACAACTCCAAAAAAAAGCGATAGCTTATTTCATTTGAAATCGCTTTTTTAAGCTATCCAAAAGATTCTGTTGGAAAAAGCGATTGCAAAGAAAAAAAACGATCGCTTTTTTTTTTAGGTGATGAAAAACAACTCCAAAAAAAACGATCGCTTTTTTTCTTTGCAATCGCTTTTTCCAAGATGAAAAACAACTCCAAAAAAAGCGATTGCTTATTTCATTTGAAATCGTTTTTTTAAGCTATCCGAAAGATTCCGACGGAAAAAGCGATTTCAAAGAAAAAAAGAGATCGATAAAAACAACTCCAAAAAAAGCGATCGCTTATTTCATTTGAAATCGTTTTTTTAAGCTGTCCAAAAGATTCCGATGGAAAAAGCGATTGCAAAGAAAAAAAGCGATCGCTTTTTTTCGAGGTGATGAAAAACAACTCCAAAAAAAAGCGATCGCTTATTTCATTTGAAATCGCTTTTTTAAGCTATCCAAAAGATTCTGTTGGAAAAAGCGATTGCAAAGAAAAAAAGCGATTGCTTTTTTTTTTAGGTGATGAAAAACAACTCCAAAAAAAGCGATCGCTTATTTATTTGAAATCGTTTTTTTAAGCTATCCAAAAGATTCCGATGGAAAAAGCGATTTCATAGAAAAAAAGAGATCGATTTTTTTCGAGGTGATGAGGTGATGAAAAACAACTCAAAAAAAAAAAAACGATCGCTTATTTCATTTGAAATTGCTTTTTTAAGCTGTCCAAAAGATTCCGATGGAAAAAGCGATTGCAAAGAAAAAAAGCGATCGTTTCTTTTCGACGTGATGAAAAACAACTCCAAAAAAAAGCGATCGCTTATTTCATTTGAAATCGCTTTTTTAAACTATCCAAAAGATTCCGATGGAAAAAGCGATTGCAAAGAAAAAAAGCGATCCCTTTTTTTTCGAGGTGATGAAAAACAACTCCAAAAAAAGCGATCGCTTATTTCATTTGAGCGATTTAGTTAAAAACACGAGGAATCATTTAAGCGATTGGATTCGTCGCTTAAGCGATTTAGTTCATTCAAGCGATTGTGTTAAAAACATGAACAATCATTTAAGCGATTGTCACAATCGGTTGGAGTTACAATTAAATATACCCGAGTTCTTTCACTTTAACTTTAATACAATTATTTTGAGTGTTAATACGCACAATTTTTTTTTTTTGCAATCACTTAGTGATTGAGTGTTAATGGCACATGATTAATTGATTTATGTTTGTCGCTTAAGCGATTTGGTTAAAATAACAAGGAACCGTCTAAGCGTCTATCACAATTTTCATTAAGATAATAATAATTCACTTGATTTATACTTATTATAACTTAGAAATTTTAAATTTCTAAGATATTGACTTTAATCGTTTAAGCGATTGGCTTTGTCGCTTAATCGATTTAGTTAAAATACAAAAAATCCTTTAAGCGATTTAGTTAAAAATATAAAGAATTCATAAGTGTTGACCAATTTTCATATATATATATATAATCATTTTCTGTTATCATGTAATGTATTTCATGAAGCACTAATAATATATTTCATGACGAATAAAAGATTTACACATATAAGTCAAAAATATGATTTATTTAATGTGAAATTAGCATGAACGTTTTTCCTTTCATCAATGAAATATTACTCGCGTAATTTTCAATTACATTGATTGACAGTGGTTTTGAACTTTAGTACACAAGATATGTTTTTACAATCAATTGGTGGATTGAGCGTCTTATGAAACAAAGTATTTCAACAAATAGCCCCTTGATTACTAAAACATGATTAATGTTACAATTTCTATTAAAATATAATAATTCGCTTGATTTGTATATATTATAATTTAGAAAAGTTAATTTTTTAAGAAATCGACTTTAACTGTTTAGGCGATTGTGTTTGTCGCTTAAGCGATTTACTTGAAAATACAAGAATCATCTAAGCGATTGTTAAAATTAGCGATCGCTTTTTTAAGGCTATAAAATTTAATTTTAAAAAAAGCGATCGTTTTTTTACTTTGAAATCGCTTTTTCAATTGTCCAAGTGATACTCCTGTAAAAAGCGATTGCAAAGTAAAAAAAGCGATCGCTTAAGCGATTTAGTTAAAATACAAGGTTCTTTTAAGCGATTAGGTTTGTCGCTTAAACGATTTAGTTGAAAACACAAGGAATCGTTTAAGCGATGTCTCCTTCACTTGGAGTTATAATTACAAAAACTCGATTTCTTTGACTTTAAATATAACACTTATGATTTTCCTATTCTCAAGTGATATATATATATATATATATATATATATATATATATATATATATATTCAATTTCTATAATCTTTTATCATTGTGTAATGTATTACATAAAACACTAATAATATATTTCATGACGAATAAAAAATGTACACATATTAACAAAAAAATATGTTTATTTAATATAATTAAATATAATTCTGTAATTTTTAATTACATTGATTAATAGTTGTTTTGAACTTTAATACACAAGACATGTTTTTATAATCACTTGGTGATTGAGTGTCCCGTGAAACAAAGTATTTCAACAAGTAGCCCTCTTAGTTACTAAAACATGATTAATGACACAATTTCCATTAAAATATTAATAATTTTCTCGATTTATGTATTATAAGTTAGAAAATTTAATTTTCTAAGATATTAACTTTAATCGTTCAAGCGATTGGGTCTGTCGCTTAAGCGATTTAGTTAAAATAAAAAGAATCATCAGTTGAAAATACAAGGTTCGTCTAAGCGATTGGGTTTGTCACTTAAGCGATTTAGTTAAAAATACAAGGAATCGTTTAAGCGATGGAGTTATAATTGCAAAAAACCCGGTTTCTTTTAATTTAAATATAACATTTATGATTTAAGCACGAACCACAACAATTAATAAGTTTCAATTAACATTTGTGATTTAAGCACGAATTAGCATGAACGTTTTTCCTTTAAATATAACACTTATGATTTTCAATTGCGAAAATCCGATTTCTTTTACTTTAAATATAACACTAATGATTTTCCTATTCTCAAGTGATATATATATTTTCAATTACAATGATTTTCTATCATCATGTAATGTATTTCATGTAACACTAATAATATATTTCATGACGAATAAAAAATATACACGTATTAACAAACAATATGATTTGTCCTTTCAAGGAAAAAAAGCGATCGCTTTTTTAAGAGTTTCATTTGGACTCCTAAAAAAACGATTTCAAATCATAAAAAAGCGATCGCTCTTTTTTCAGTTTGATTTGGACTCCTTAAAAAAGCGATTTCGAAGAAAAAAAGCGATCGTTTTTTTTTTTTTTTTTGAAATCGCTTTTTTCAGGAGTTTCATTTGGACAACTGAAAAAGCGATTTCAAAGGAAAAAAAAAAGCGATCGCTTTTTAAAGAGTTAGATTTCAACAACTGAAAAAGCGATCGCTTTTTTTTTTTTTGAAATCGCTTTGATTTCAAAAGAAAAAAAGCGATCGCTTTATAAGGATTTAGATTCAACAACAATATATATATATATAATGTATATTATACATATACAACATATCACTTAACAAATTCATCAATCTATCCAACACAGGGAAGAAAAAAAAAAGGACGGGAAAATCGCTAATGGAAAATCAACTAATTTTTGAATAAAATCTTTCAAATACCAAGTGTCCATCTATCTAACTAGATGTATATTTGATAAAAGTACAAAAAATAGTTCTTATCTTGAACTTTGTAGTTCAACTTTTATAGAAATCCTTATAAAAAGGAATAACAAAATTATCAGACACTGGAATTCTAAAACAAATTCTAAAACGAGGGCCAACATGATTACTCTATTGTGGGTTAGCAAGAAAGCTTCCATCAACCCAATCAAGAAGATCCCATTGTCTCAAACTGAAGAAATCACAATTATAAATCTATGGTGCGATGACGACAATTCTTCCAGCAACTTGATCAAGATCCCGTTGGCCAGTGGACGTGATTCTTCTTCCACCCCTTGGTTCCAACTCGACAATGTTCATGTTCTGTAATTGTTGGAGAATGTGGCGAGCAACAGATCCACTGCTGGTGCCAAAATGGGGCGGACCACTTCCATTCCTCTTGCTCCCACCATAAATTCTCCTGAAGGAACCAACACCAAGACCGCCCCTCAAGTATATCTTCCTAGCCATGGAAGCAGCCCTGATGTAATACCAGTCAGTATCGTAAGGAGCAAGTTCCTTGAGAACACCAATTTTCACAATATCAGTCCACTTAGGAAGCTCCATCTTGCCAAAGCGCTTCAGGTGGGCGGCGTACGCCTTGACAAACTCAAGGGAAGAGAATAAGCTACGAAGAATGTGAGGATAACATCTATGGCCAAAAATCCATTGGCAACATTGTCTGTTGCAGCAAGAGATTCCTTTGGTTTATCAAGAAATCCAAATTTGAATGGAGATGCCCAAGCTGTAATACCCCGACTCACAGTCGGTACAGGTAAATTATGTGATTTAATATTATTTGCGTTTTAGATTATTTGTATAGGACTATTTTGAATTATTTGAACTTATATGAATTACTTGAACTATTTGTTGCATGTGATTTATTCGTTTAATTTGAGTTGGCCTTATTTGAACCTGTATTTGTTGAACCGAACCAACTTGAACCGGAAACCTTGAACCGAACCCGTGAACCGACCGGTCCAGCCTTAAAGGCTGAACCATTTCTCTCCTCCCTCATTCTTCACGTTCATTTTCAGCAACCAAGCCAAGAAAGAAGCTAAAACCTCAAGTTTGATCATCCAACTTCCCAAGCCAATATCTCTCTCGTTTCTTCGTCTTTTCTCGAACTTAGGTAGGTTTCGGAATCCCCTCGTCGTGCTCGTCATTTATATGGTTTAATTTCTGAGTTTGGAGTGAGTTTTGCATGCCTTTGCTTCCCTACGTGAATAGTAAGGGTTTCATGAAAAATGAGATTTCTTGCTCTTTGCTTGATGTGTTTGATTCCTAGCTTCAAATATGAGTTGTATATGTTGTATGTGTTGCATTTATTGCATTTAATCCATGGTTGGTTGAACATTTATTGATGATCATAAATTTTGCTTGAAAGTTACAATCCTTTGATCATGCATTTTAATTCCGTATTCTCGTGTTATTTGAGTGTTTATATGTCAAGCATGATTTATATGTATTGTTTGTGCATTTTGAGAGGTTGTGGCAACTCTTGGGATTGAATTTTGGCCATTTTGGGCACCATTTTGGAGCTCCCCTGTTTCTGTAAAAATGATCTCTGCTCCAGCTTTCGAACCAGGCCGGAACGGCCGTTCCCGCCCAGTTTCAAACTGGGAACGACCGTTCCCAGGCCATACTGTTCATGACCGAGAGTGGGAACGACCGTTCCCAGTTGTACTGGGAACGGGAACGGCCGTTCCCATGGCCGGAACCCCTCCTACTGGGTCAAATCTGCGAGGGTGGATTTTTCCCTTTGGAAAAATCCACGGGGGTGGATTTGAGGCAGTAGCTCAGGAAAAATCCATGGGGGTGGATTTTGCCACTTTTTCTCTTTGCCTTGTTTATGCATTTGTATGATTTTAAATGCTTTTCTTTTGCATATTAATTGTTATAATTGATTGTTTTGCATATTGGATTGTGTATAAATATGTTATGCATATGAATTGTGAATTATATGACTTATTGGTGACGTTTTATCTATGAACATGAATCATGCATTTTGCCGAGCGTCTTCTTTGGTTCATATAGAGTCTAAGTCTTGGGCTTTCGTGTTTTCTTTTCAGAGGAGGTTCCAGTTGACGAGCCCGAGGCGTAGGTTGTTCACGTTTGCTCATATTTTTGTCACGCACAAGGTGAGGTTTAGGAATTTTATTAGCTAAGCGACCTAAAGCCTTATGTGATGTTTCGAGCCGTGCATGTGACTATATATTATATATATAGATATGTACGTGTTGATTAGAATACGTTTATGATCTTGTGAACAACTTTGTTTTGAAAAAGATATTAATAAGCTTATGTAAGCTATGTTTTAGAAAAGGCTTTACAATTCTGTAGCGAGATTGCCATGAAAGATTTGGCATTTGATATGATATGATTTGTATGTGTGGATCCAAGGAGCTACGGGTAAGGAACCCTCGGGACGGTTCGGGCCGTCGAGGTTCGGCCTGTGCGTAGTCTCCATCCGATATATCACACGCGACCCCTGGGAGTTTGGGAAGGTGTGATATTTCGATGCCTTCGGCGTAAAAACCGGGGAGGGCACGATGTGGGTTCGCTACCCCTCGTGAGTCTGTATATGTTTGGATGGTTAGGGCCGCCGGTGGCTCTTCCATCATTGGTGTAGAGGAGAGTGTATGATTTCCGTTTTGTTTGATCTGAGGAGTAAAGGTTGGAAGCTCGTTCTCGCCGAGCATTATGTTTTGTTATGTATGTTTGAGAAGTATGAATCGGGATAGTGTTTATGAAATGTTTTAAAGTATATGTATTTGTTTTGGAAAGTTTTAGTTTGTAAAACCTATTCCGGTTCATAGTTTCGCCATTTGCTTTGTGCTCTGCTCTATATGTATGTAGGGTGTGGGTGTGCGTTAGCCCCCTCACTCAGTCAGTTGACTGACTCCTCGTTTACTCTTTTAGTTGCAGGTTTTGGGAGCGTGAGCTAGGCGGAGAAGTGTGTCGTCTGTTACACTTGTCGGTCTAGGTCTCGTTAGGTGCATTTACATACCTGCACTTTATTATTTTGTAGTTATGATTTGTATATACTTACTGATTATTTGTTCGAGCCGGGATGGCTTTTGTACAGAACGTGTTGGTATTTATATGTAAATACTATATGGATAGGTGTGTGTTGGTACCTATACATATATATATGTGATGATTTTGCTTGTTGCTTTTATTTATTCGCTTCCGCGCACTCTGTTTCCGTTTGGTTTAGCTCCGCCTAGCCTAGAGTGTGTGTTTGGTCTCCCGTTCGCTATGATTCGGATTCGGGTGCGGACATTCCATTTCGTATTCGGGTTCGGATTATGGTGCGGGGGATGTGGCCCTACGTGTGGGTGCTACACAAGCTCTGTAGATGACCAGAATAATCAAAAATATTTGCCATGCTCTGTCTTATTAATTCAACCTGAGGTGATTTTAGCACAGGGTAGACTAATATCTCGAAGCTGATTTCATAAATCGTGCATTGGGGAAAAAAAAAAAGAATCTGCTTCTTTCAAGAGCCATTACATTAACAATGAGTATTTCATCAATGACATTAACCTACAATACGAATGGAGACAATGAACAGAACATCCAAATAAAGATTAAAGAAATAAACAACAAACTAAAGCTAAACAAAGAAAAACTGTAATCTTATCGAGCAATACTAAAATCCCATTAGAAAAAATCAGGAAAAAAGCTGAAACTTTAACAAAATACGCATATCATAGTCAAAAACATAAACAAAATCAGACCAGCCCACATCAGGAACATGCAAAACACACAGAGAAGCACGAATCGCCAGATTTTACGACGGCATCTTGGTTCGGAAAGCCAAATTTGTGGCCGAACGACTCGGCGGAGACGGCATCGAACGAGCAGAAAATCGAGATCAACATTTTGAATCAAACTCCAGAAAAATTCTCCGTCAAGCGTCAATCTTCAACAGAAACTTCTCAGCAAACAAAAACAATTTGTGCGAAACTTGTTGGTTAAGGATTGATCGTTGATGGGTAAATATAAGGGGCGAAATTATCTGGAAGACGCATGGAAAATCTGGAAGAAAAAGAAGGGTTTAGCCGGCGAGAATAAAAGAAAAAAGAAGATATGGGTTTATAGTGAGAGAGAATTTTTGGGTCTCATTTGCAATATATGAAAATTTGGGGGTAAAAATAAAATATTTAAAAGTAATTATTTATATTAATTATTGAAAGGGTTATCTAGTAAGCAAATAAAAACTTCAGGGTTATTTAATTAAAAGGAAACTTAAATGGACTTTTTAATAGAATGCCCCCTCTTCTTCTCTAGACTGAATTAGTGAACAGAGTACAGGGACAGAAACGCAGTGAGAATGGTCGTTTTTAGATGTTGGGCTGGGCTTAACTGAATTATTTGGGTATGGGCCTATGGTGATGAACAAAGAAATCTTTTAAAATTTAACCATAGTTTGTTCTAGAGTTGTCAACAGGTCGGATTTGGACCGGATCAAGAGGTTGTGGGTCCGAATCTGATAAGAAAATTCGACAACCGGATCCGAATCCAAATTCTATAGGATTCGGACTCATTATGTTTGAATCCATGCATAATCGAATCGGATCCGATAAAAGATCCGACCTGATTAGCAATAAAATTTATTTTTTAAAATAATAAATTTAATATAAAAATAAATATAATTACATAATATTTAATAAATAATTATTATTTAATGGATTATTTGATAATTTTATTTATATTTATTTAAAATATATTGATTTAAACTCATTATTAAAGAAAAGTATATACTTTTAGAGTAAACAATTCAAATTTTATTATTGTTTAAAGTGATAAATATGTGACAGTTTTAATCTTAATCATTTCACTTAATATTATGTACTAGTAAATAATTTATTTAATTAAATATTATATATAAAATCGAATTCGGATTCTTAACGGATCAGATTCCTAAATTCCATATTCGATCCATTTATTTCGGATAACAGATATTTATAATTGGATTTGATCCATCGGATATTTTTATCGGATTAATATGCTAAATTCGGATTAGATTCGGACTAAAATCCAACCCATTGATAGCCTTAGTTTGTTCACTGTTGGTCCACATTCAATAATTTTCCCATATTCCCATATAGTGATTAAGGTTTTTGGAACACAATCATTATTAATAGAGAAAACTTTGATATAAGAATTTTATACCTTAGGAGAATTTTTTGATATTCTATTTAATTTGGTCCGATCTGTTGCGGAAAATTTTAGGTTGGACGAGCTATCCATCATATCTTTGGTATGCGGATTGACTCTTTGTAAAGTTGATGAAGTTGTCAAATGTATATTCGTTAAAGAAAATTGTTCTTGTGATCATCAAAGTAAACTATGCAAGTGACCAAGTCTGTTTGGACACTTTTTGAAATTTACAAACGACCAACAAATAGCCGATTATGGTCAGAAGAATTTAAATCTAGAGTTGTTATCCTGAAAAAATAACCTTTAGTCACTTGAACAAGCCTCTATTAATAGTGCTTAAGAGTTGCCGTGCCTGTTATTATTCTTTAGGTAGAATTGAGCTGAAATAAGCCAAAAATCATTTTTCAAACTCAAATATATATTCATATAAGGGTTAAACATTTTTTACACCCTAAAATTTGAGATATTTTGTATTTTGGTATTCAATCTTTGAATTTTGTTTCATTTAAATGCTCAATTTCAAATTCAATCAATGAGTGCAAAACACGTGTGGTATATTGATAAACCGAATTTAAAATTGGGCACATAAGGAAAATAAAATTCAAATGTTTAGTATGGTGCAAAAAATATTTAACCCTTCATATTCATATAATTTATGTAATACTAGTGAACATATGTTGCTGTACTAATAATTTAGACTACAGCTCTGTCATGAGAGTACTATTATTTAAAATAAGGACAATTATTCAAATATTTTTGGAAGCAGTTTCCCAGAATTATCCATTAGGCGAAATTAACTTGGGTAATTTCTAAGTTATTGATAGTTTAGAAGAAAATGGAAAATGATCACTTAATTCAATGGTCTTGTGGTTGTGGAATTTGGCTTAGGCTACGATAGTGGCAAATGTTGAAAAAAAATGCATTTTGGTATATCCAATTGTTTTCACTTTTCAAGGAGGCTAACGCAGTGCCCGTCACTTTGACGGGAATTGTGTTGAAAAAAGTGCATTTTGTCGTTTAGTGGCGGAAGGCAATGGAGGCTCTGTCGGCTGCTCAGCTGGCTTGAGTCTTGAGTTGGAGAAAATTAGTCATTTTGAAAGGTGATAATTTGACTGTTATTAGTCATTTGCTTAGTGATGGTGAGATGAGATCTCTCGTACGTCACCAACATTCTCTCAGATGTTAAACAGATTTGCGAGTTCTTTAATTACTAGTGTCAGCTTCTCTCGTGGCATTGATTTGGTAGTTCACATATTAACTAGTAATGCAATTTCAATCTGCGTTGACTCTTCGAATATCTTTTTTTTTTTTTTTTTTTTTCCCAAGATGCTACCGTTTCTGATTTGAGGTAAGTTGGGCATTGCAGCCTCCCTTTAAAGAAAAAAATGCGGCTGCTTTTGTTTTTATTTTTAATATACTTGGTTATCCGACAATATCTTGTATTTTTTTTTTTAAATTTATGCATATTTAAAATATGTCAAAATTAGCTAATCACAATATTCAATCAAATTCTGCTTGTACACTTAGAAAATCATAAATTAATTTTTTTTATAAAAATCGGCTTTGTTAATTCTTGTTCAACCCATCTTATATTGTATTCGTCTCGTCATGTCCGTATTTACCTATCATAACTTAAATATAACTAATATTATTGGCCAATTTATATGTCGTATTTGATATCAAAGATAAGTTATTCAAATAGATGAGACAATAATCTCATCCCTGAAGTGTGAGATTGAAAATGAAGAAAAAACTAATTATGAGTGTTAATAAATAGTATGTAAATAATATCGGGTCATGAGATTAAATGCTACGACTCGAAAATTTTAATCTTAATATATAAAATGTGATATTAAAATTTATTTGTCTTACGACTTCATCAAGATTAGATAGTAGACATATAAAAAGCTTCACTAGTGTAAAAACGATGGATTATTTCACTTAATTATAGATATTAATCCAGTCTTGTCCAAAAGACTGAGATGACCTTATTCGCATTGCATGCATCGTTCTAATTTCAGTATACATATGCAGCTAGCTATATATATAAGGGATATATTTCCATCAAGGTAATTAATTACGAGAATCTAAGAAAATACATCGCACGTACATCATGCATGGCATCACTCGACGGGCCAGGGCTGGAAATTTATTACACGAATGCATGATACTTATTTCACTCATAATATATTAATAATCCAGTCTTGCCCAAATCAAAGACTCAGACGACGATCAAGGGCAAAACACCACTCTATAATTCGTCCCGCCGGGACAAGTGAAGGTGCTCGTCGGATCATCTTTCGGATAGCTATAAGCATCCGGGCACCTATTCTTGAAAAACCTCGACAAATCTGTTGGTCCGCAATTCCCAGAATTGCAGCAGTAATTGTCCGTTTTATACACCGTGCAAGGATTGTTACACCCCTCTGGGGCACGCAGCTGATTCGGGCACTGCCCCTTAATGTCCGCCTTGCATCTGATCGTCTTACAGTTTCCGGGATTCGGGGCGAATTCCATCGGCACGTTGAACCCGTCGACGAGAGATATGTCGAAGAAATCGAGGTTCTGGTATCCGTTAAGCCCGTATTCCGCCAGTGTATTGGGTGGCACGCCCACCTTGGCATCGCAGGAGCCCGTTGCAGTCGCCGGTCTGGCACCGGCCTCGGCCGGCTCCGTCGAAGGAGCAGCCAGTCCGAGCCCATACGCGGCCTCCTGTGGTTCCGGCAGCCACATTGAAGGTCCAAGTTTGACCGGAGTTGAGCCGGGTGCCGCCACCGGGGGAGGCTGCCGCCCAGACCGTGTAGGGGCAGTTGTTTCGGACGGTGAATGTAGCGGCGTTGGAAGTGGTGGTGAAAAGGGCGATGAGGAGGAAGATGGAAAAGGGGATCATCATCTTGAAGGTTTGATTGTGGTGTGGTGTAAGAGATGAGTTTGAAGGGTACATATATATAGACGCATGGCTGGGTCCTGGCCTCCTGGGTAGTGGGTATAGACTTAGTACAGTGTCTTGGAAATATATACAAGTGGAATGTGCTATTTACTATTTAGGATAGGCACGAGAAGTTTAATAAATTTTGGAAGTCTAGGTCAACAAAGAAAACTTTCTCAATTCCATTTGCATTATATTCTCCTTGATAGATGTACCGTTAAACGCTATGTTAGGATAATAAAAAATTAAATTTTGTATTCGAGTTCTTTAACATACTATTGTTATTTATAGAAAACGTTTTACACTTAAAAAAAATGATTATTCTAATCGTCTTAATATGAAAATTTAGATCGATATAAAATAACAAAGTTGGCGAACTTTTATTATATCTTGGACTGATTTAATGATTTTTATTGAATTTGTATTATAATGTTTACACAATTACACTATTGAATTTTTCACCAAAATCTTAACTCCTACAATCCATCGATCTAAGAGTCTGATATCATTCTAAGTCCAGGGCTATAATTTTTTAAACGATCGAGGAGTTACTTGTTGTTCAATTAAGGATAATCGACATAAATTCCCTAAATTTTCTCTCTTTTCTTTTATATTTTCTTTTCTCTTTGGTTTAGGTCAGTTGTAAGCTAGGAATCACATGTGTCATCTATACTATTTATTAAGAGGCAGATACAGATAATATATAGTCATTATTGTCTCTTGAATTCTTGAATTTTTATTTATTTATTTATCCATCTTGCAATTTTTTCTATTTATTTATTTTATCACTCCCACGATATCTTCTCAACTTTTTTTTTTTCCCTTCCAATTCAATTTAATTTTTTATCTTTTTTTTAATATAATTTTATCATTTTACCTTATATTTAAAATTTTTTTTAAGTATAACATTTTGTATGTTATTTATTTATTATAATTTAATAATTATAAAATATATATTAATATAAAAATTAATTATAATATATTTAAATAATAGTATTTTGTTTTATTTGGTATACACAACGAGTGTGCGAACTTATTAGTATGACTAATATTTGATGGGGCCAAAACACGCTCATCTACTTTCTCGGCACGTAGCGCCTTGGGATGATGACACTTGTCTCTCCAAGGTTGCATCAGGCGTATACGAGCGCTGACATCCTCCAAGGACACGTGTCAGCTCTGTTGCGGATACGTGTGCATCAACAGTATTGCTCTTACCGCTCTTCCACAAGCATCGTTGATACAGCATGAGTGGTACCTCAATCAATCTAAGTAAGTCTACTACGAGCGCTACACTCCCTCGGAGAGGCTCCCGCTTCAATCTCTTACGACAAGCTCCAGCCCTCCTCCCCTAGCGGATATCTTGGCCTCCAAGACTTCTGGTTGTCACGAGCGCGCTCTTAGGCCCTCGTTACCAACCTCTCAAACGGCTCTCTGACACATCGTACATGCCCGCGCACCTGCCACTGTTGCCAACACTAACTTTCAGCAGCTTTTGCAGAAGATTCCTCCTAGGTTTCTCTCTCACAGTGCCACGTGTTAGGGCAACATTCGGCCAGGACCACATGCGGCAAATGACCAAAGGGTCCCTGACCCTCAACTATAAATGGGAGTCTTCATCTCTTTCACGGTAGGCGATCTCCATTGCTACAACTCCTACTAAACTTACTTCTTCTCTTTCAGATCTACATCTGACTTGAGCGTCGGAGAGCCAAACTGGGCACCACCCCCAGTTCCCCCAGTTTGGCCTTCTGACTCTTCTGTGTGTTTGTCCTAGCAGGTAGAACCCCCATTCTTTCCGGCGATTTCTGGTGATTTCCCCATTCAAATAAATTCTAAAGTGATCGGATTCTGATCCACCCCTTTTGGAACTCATCATTTTTGGCGCCGTCTGTGGGAAACCATCTCTCCGCCTCTTCCATCTCTTCTGTTAGTTGAAAAGCAAACACCCCAGAAATCTTCACAGCTATGGTTGCTACAAGATCCAGCGCTGCGGGAGGAGGAGATAACACTTCTCCTGACGTCAACACCATCGTACCCACCATCCCTGTGGGCGGAGGCCCACCCCCTACCGTCGCTGAAGGTGGGGTACCCCTCACCAGGGCGGCCGCGCAGGCCGAATCTTCCGTTCCCCCACCGGCACCGCCAGCACCACCAGCTTCCGGCGCCGCAGGAGGAATCCCTCACTTTGCTCTTTCACAGCCTCCCCAAATTCAAGGGGTGCATGCCCTTGTAAACCCAGGAGGTCAGGGATACATGATGCCACCGCCGGGATACACGCTTGCTCCCGCTGTTATGATGCCGTCAGTTCAACCGTACCTCGCCGGCCAAATCCAGCTCCCTGTAGTGATTCCTAGGGAGGTCGAGGGAGTAGAGTTACCTCCCCTAACTACACAGCAATTGAGGGCTTTGTATACCCAGTGTGAGGTTCAGGCGGCTCAGGGGGCATGGGAAAATTTCCATTCTATGTATTTCCCCTCTGAGCAGGCCACTCAAACCGCAGCCCCTTTGGGAGGATTGCAAGCTTTCCCTGTTAGGGAAACTCAGGCCGTCCCCAGGGTGCCACCACTACCACCAGTTGATGAGATGCCCCGCCAGGGCGAGAACGAGCGGCTCCCTGTAGACAGAAACAGGGAGCCCACTGAGAGGGTTAACGAGAATGAAGGGGACTCCCACGTTTCCAGGAGGGCTTCCCGTGCCGGCAGACAAGGAGACCGGGACGGTGAGGTAAATCCTAACATCCTCGCGGCTGTGCAAGACCAGCTGCAGGGTTTGAAAGACATGGTTGGACAGCTCTCTCGTGCACGGTCTCAGATCTCCCACAGTAGGGATGAACGAGCCGATGACAGAGACGCTCGTCACAAGGACCGACAGCCGCAGGTCCCTCGCCGAAGAGAGCCAGAAGAGAACTTCGGCACTTACGATTATCACCCGCTGGCAAAGGGCTCCCCCCTCGTGGAAGAAGTTTTAATGGCCCAAGCCGGGATGGCCAAAATTCCCACTTCCATCAACCGATACGACGGGACAACCGATCCAGCCGAGCATTTGGATCATTTTTTACATTTGATGCACCTCTACGAGCATTCCAGCAACTATTGGGCCAAGGTTTTTATCACTTCCTTGGTGGGAATGGCACAGGAGTGGTATAAGCGATTGCCCCCACGATCGATTCACTCATACAAAGAGTTGGCCGACGCTTTCCTCAACCACTTCAATTCCCTGAAAGCTCCAGTCACTGCGCCCACTGCCCTCTATAACGTGGTGCAGGGCAAGAGTGAGTCTCTTCGCTCGTTCTTCGCCCGCTTCAACAAGGAGATACTGCAAGTGAAGAGGCCGTCTATGGATTTCTTAATCCCAGTACTATTTCAGGCTGTGGATCACAAACAGTATGTGAGCAAGAAATTTGCTGATGCCATCGTGGAGAGAAGGCCAGGGACACTCATGACCTTAAGAGAGGTTGTCGAGCCGTTTTTTGCGCTCGAGGATATGTATGGGATGAATGGTCCCCGGCATCATAGCCCCATAAGAAGTGAACGCCACCCTGAACGAGGACGCGAGATCGCAGTTAAGAAGGAGCCCATCAGGAGCGCAAAAGGTCGCCGCTGCCCCCTCGACGTTTCGAGCGTATTCCACTTACCCGACCGAACTCCGAGGTCTATAACCTCTCCGACAAAAAGCTCTTTAGGAGACCCATTAAGATGAGAGAAACCGAGTCACTGAAACGTTCCAGCAAGTACTGTGCCTTCCATAAACAGAAAGGGCACGACACGGATGAATGTCGCCAGCTGGAAGCTGAGATTCAAAGGCTCGTTGCAGGGGGGCATCTAAAGGAATTTGTGAAAATGCTGGAGCTCTTTGATGAGCATTGTCGGGGTCGTTCCAAGGAGGAAAGGAGGAGCCCCTCCCGGTCAAGGAGTCCACGAGGAAGAGGCCCCCCTGAGACCAGCAGCCGTCGGAACAACAAAGGAAAGGCCCCTGATCAGGAGAATACGCCTTTTGCGGTCATCAACATGATAGCGGGAGGTCCTTCAGGGGGAGATTCCAATGCCGCTCGGCGGAGATATGTCCGGAGTTACAACCAACGCTCATCCGTGCCCAAGTCCGTTTATGCTATTCAAAAAACGAAGGATCAGCACTCCCGAGAGAACGATGTGATAGGCTTTGATGATAGGGATTTAGGGCACATTGTAACACCCCATGAGGAAGGTGAAACTTCTGACTGCCCCATGGTGGTTAGTGTGGATATCCACAATCATGTTGTAAGAAGAGTATTAGTGGATAGTGGAAGCTCTGTCAATGTTTTGCCTTACGCCACATTTTTAAAGATGAATGCTAACCTCCCACTGGAACCTCTTAAAACAGCCCTCATTGGCTTTGGAGGATCAGAGGTTGTCCCACGAGGGCAGGTGTGCTTGGCCACCTCGTTCGGCCGAGCCCCTCAACGTAAGACGCTCACAGTTACTTATGTTGTGGTAGAGATTGATATTCCATATAATATCATAATTGGGCACCCCGCCCTCGTCGATTTTAAAGCAATCATCTCCACCTACCACCAGAAGATCAAATTTCCCACATCCGAGGGTGTCGGAGAAGTGTTGTGTAACGTGCGTGAGGCGTGGGAATGCTACATGCTGTCTCTCCGAAAGCCTAAGGCGGAAAGAACTTTTCAAATCGGGTCCACTAAGAAATCCGTTGATTTTGCCAATCTAAACGAGGATGGTCTCTTGCGGAAAAGGGCAAAGTTGAACAAGAAGAAAAATAAGAAGAAGAAGGATACCAACACCCAAGACCCCCTCGAAAATGCTCCGCCAGGGTCCGTCGAAGAGTCTTCCTCGGAGGGAGACGAGCAGGAGGGGGAGGATCCCACTCGCGAGGGGCGTTTGGTAGGGAAAAAGAGGGCGCTCGAACTTCCTCGCCCTGAGGTAAGGATCGAGCCCTCAGAAAAATTCCTTACTGTTGAGCTAGAGCCTGGGAACAGAGATAAGACTACTCAGATAGGATCAAACCTCTCAGGGCCTTCGCAGATCATGATGATTGACTTCCTCAGAGAGAATCTTGACGTATTTGCATGGAAAGCATCTGACCTTACTGGAATCGACCCAAGCATCATCGTCCACAGGCTTAATGTAGATCCCTCCTTCAAACCCATCAAGCAGAAAAAGCGAGATGTTCACGGTTTTCGAAAGAGGGTTGTCGAAGAAGAAGTTAATAAACTCTTGGAGGCTCAGTACATCGAACCCATCTTATACCCAGAATGGTTGTGTAATGTGGTTCTGGTGCCTAAAAATGCAAACAAGTGGCGAATGTGCAATGATTTTACTGATCTTAACAAGGCTTACCCTAAGGATCGTTACCCGTTGCCTCGGATAGACCAACTGGTGGATTCAACTGCTGGGTGCGAACTAATGAGCATGATGGACGCCTTCCAAGGGTACTATCAGATCTTTATGGCTCCTGAAGACCGCCCCAAAACTTCATTTGTTGTTCATTTAGGGGTGTATTGCTTCCTGGTCATGCCTTTTGGGTTGAAGAACGCTGGAGCTACATATCAGCGGCTCGTTAACAAAATGTTTGAGAGTGAGCTGGGAGGGTCTATGGAAGTTTACGTAGACGATATGATTGTCAAAAGCGAGCGTCAAGACTCGAATTTGGAAGATCTCAGGCGTGCCTTTTCAATTTTACGTCACTATGGGATGAAATTGAACCCTTCAAAGTGCACTTTCGGAGTGTAAGGAGGAAAGTTCTTAGGGTACATGGTCAGTCAGAGGGGAATTGAGGCCAATCCTGAGAAGATCAGGGCTATTTTGGAGATCCCCTCCCCACGAAATCTCCGGGAAGTGCAAGTACTGGTAGGAAAGATCATCTCCTTGAACAGATTCATTTCGCGCTCGGCGGACCGGAATCTCCCTTTTTTCAAGATTTTGAGGAATGCCCGGAACTTCGCTTGGACGGAGGAATGTGAAAAGGCTTTACAAGATATGAAGGCTTATCTATCGAGCGCTCCTCTACTGACTAAACCCCTCGGAGGCGAGAAGTTATTCCTATATCTTTCTGTTTCGTCCGATGCCACGAGCGCTGTGTTGGTGGCTATACGAGAACGGAAGCATTTGCCCGTTTATTATTTGAGCAAGACATTGCAAGGAGCAGAGAAAAAATATTTGGAAATCGAGAAGTTTCCTTTTGCCCTCATCAATGCATCAAGGCGCCTGAGGCCTTACTTTCAGGCACACTCAATAACGTTTGATCTATGTTTCGAGCCAAGAGCTGCCATGCACGCCCAGGTTGTAGCTGATTTATTGGTGGAACGCTTTGGATTAGAATCCGCCGTTCCTGAGAACGAAGGATTGTGGGTCCTGCACACGGATGGTTCCTCAACCTCCCAAGGGGGAGGAGCAGGGGTAGCCCTCCGGGACCCCAACGGGATTGAGTTAGATTTTCCAATAAGGTTGGATTTCCAAGTTACGAATAATGAGGCAGAATATGAAGCCCTTGTACAGGGGTTAGAAATTGCTTCTCAGAATGGAGCCTCCAGAATTACGGCGTATGTAGATTCACAGTTAATTGCGAGCCAGATTGAAGGAACTTATGAGGCTAGAGAAACCACCATGGTGCAGTACTTGGGCAAGGCTCGGGAAATCATTGGAAAGTTCAAAGAATTTCATCTGCTTCAAGTCCCGCGGGCTGAGAACGAGCGCGCTGATGCTCTCTCAAAATTTGGTTCGGCGTCGGAAGGTACTTCTGAGCGCTCTGTACGTTCCTTAGGACGGAGGAACCTTTGATCAAGGAGAGAGTTGCCAAACCATGTTGGCTGGATGACATCGTCAGGTTCCTTAGAGATGGTATTTGCCCCGCTGATAAGGTGGAGGCACGGAAAATGAGGAACAAGGCCCCTCGATTCTCTTTAGACTCCGAGGGGAAACTGTTCAAGAAGTCGTTTCAAGGGCCTCCTTTGAGGTGTTTAAGGCCCTCGCAAGCGAAAGAAATGCTCGAACTCATTCACAATGGGAGCTGTGGAAATCACTCAGGAGGGCGTATTCTGGCTAAGAAGATTTTAAGGAGTGGGTTTTATTGGCCCACTGTTCTGCATGACTCCCTCGAATTCTCCAGAAAGTGTCCAAAATGTCAATTCCATCCAATCTCCCTCAACTGCCGGCCGCTCAAATGATCCCAGTAGATGTTTCCTGGCCCTTCGACTAGTGGGGAATAGACATTGTGGGCCCTTTGCCCATCGCTGTTGGACAGAAGAAGTTTGTCATTTTGGTCGTCGATTACTTTACCAAATGGGCCGAGGCCGAGGCGGTGGCGAAGATCACCTTCCGGGTTGTGAGGGATTTCATTTGGAAAAGCATCATATGTAGATACGGCATTCTGAGGGTGCTTATCTCTGATAATGGATCCCAGTTCATAGCCGCTGACACACGAGAATGGTGCTCGGAATTGGGGATTGAACAACGTTTCACCTCCGTAGGCCATCCCCAAGCCAACGGACAAGCAGAAGTCACCAACAGAATCATTTTGCAGCACTTAAATACAATGCTGGCAAGTAAAAAGGGTGAATGGGCAGAAGAGCTACAAGGAGCGCTTTGGGCTTATCGCACTACTCCCCGAGCTGCCACGGGCGAGTCACCTTTCGCGCTCGTGTATGGGTCAGAAGCAATGATACCGGTGGAAATTGCAAATGAATCCGCTCGTGTAGCTTATTTCGAGCCTCAATTTAACGAAAGTAACAGGCGCCTGGAGTTGGACCTATTGGATGAGAAAAGAAACCAAGCTTGGGCTAAGATACACAAATATAAGGCAACTGTGGCTCAACAGTACAACAAGCGTGTGAAGGAAAGAACCTTCCATTTGGGAGACTTGGTTCTAAAGAAGGTTGAGATATCCAGACATGTGGGGAAGTTAGACCCCAACTGGGAAGGACCGTTCAAAGTAATACAAATCAGAGCTAACAACACATACACCCTGGAGACACTTCAAGGAGAGCGTTTGCCTCGCCCTTGGAATGCATGCAACCTCCGGCGGTTTTACGTTTAAAAGCTCTCTAGAAATTATGATGTAACAACCCCGTTCACAAGTTCTATGTACTTCAAATCACAAGTAAGTTACGGCGAATTCTTTTCAAATATCTTTACGTTTACACTTTCTTTACGAGTGTGGTTGGTCACTATTACTTCACATGGGTTACGCTTGCCAGCACTCTAATCCGTGCGGGGGGAAGCCCTCGTAAGGGTAGACCGATAACGCTTAAAACCAACTTAATAAAATAGAAGAGAAATACAATGAAAACCCCAGTAGACCTTGGCCGTCTGTCACGATGCCTTGCGCTCGAAAACGGGATCGTTCGCGAATCCAAAAATGGGGGCCAATACGAGCAAGTTCATTCGACAGCAACGTCATCAGAGGGAAATTTCACAAGTGTTGAGTGGGGGGCAATCATTCAGTAAGACCCTCGCAAATACTCAAGACTTAGCAAATTTTTTTTCCAGAAATAGGAAGAAAATTCCGCCAAGTCTTGAGTGGGGGGCAATCACTCAGTAAGACCCCCGCAAATACTCAAGACTTAGCAAAATTTTCAAGATTAAGAAGAAATTTCACAAGTCTTGAACAAGGGCATTTTCTCAGTAAGACCCTTGCAAATGCCCAAGACCCAGCAAAATTTCCCCAGATTAAGAATGAATTTTACAAATTTTAAACGAGGGCAGTCTCTTGGTAAGACCCTCATGATCACTCAAGACTTAGTGAAAATTTTCAAAGTTTTGCAAGATTAAACAAAATCTTCTAAGCATCGAAAGCCTATATGAAACATGCAAATCTTACTAAGCATATTACACACAATCTTATAACTGCAAGATTTGTTCGCAACAAAGGCAAGGTGAAAGTTCGCAATCAAGAAAAAAAGTAAAGGCAGTATCATGGAAGTGAGAAATTCTGTTCATTAAGGCCTTCGCCCAAGTTACAAAATATAGGCTTGAAGGCCGAGGAGCATCATTACAAAAGGAGTAAGCCTTAGAACAAGTTAAGAAGAAATGCGAAAAAAGGCTGCAGAGATGGAATTTCAAGCCGCAGGAGCAATGTCTTCATCAATAACCACAAGGTTATTCTGAGCCACTGGACCATAAACTGGGCCTTCTGGCTCTGGAGGTTGGGCAACGGGTGGCTCGAGCGCTCGTGGATCGTTGGGCTCATTATCAGCAGGAGCAAGCGTGTTAGCATCCTCAGCAACCAGGGCATGGGCATCCTCCCCGACAGGCACTTGAGGCTCACTTTCAGGCGGATCACTCTGTGCGGCTTGAGGAGCATTCTTTATTGGATGGGCATCCATGTATTCATCCTGGAGGAGTTTGACCAGGAACTCATACTCAGGCTCAGAAATTGAGTCTGAGGGATCATTCAAGTCATCGCCATCCTCCTCGCACTGCTCATTAAACATGAGCCCCATCCCTTCCGCCTCTCGAATGGCTGGATCTGTCAGCCCTTTGTGGATTCCCTGCTCGATGGCCAAGTTGAAGGCCTTTTATGCCTCATCCAGACAGTGCAAGGAGGCTGTGAAGTTGAAGGCCTTAGAGTGACAGAACTTAATGAGAGCCTCCTTGTTTGCACGATCAAGGCTCCGGGGCCATTCGTTCATGGTGTCATTAAACTTCCTTTCGGCCTCCAGAGCTCTCGTTCTCCAGCTGTCACGCTCGGCCTCTGCCTTCTTCAAGCCCTCACCCGCTCGGACCAACTCACCGCTCAAGCCATCTCGAGCGTTCTCCACCGCCATGAAGTCCTCCTTCAACTTCTTCAACTCCCCCTCCGTCTTTCGGTATAAATCTTTTAGAGACTCATACTTGGATATCGCAGTGTCCAGCTCCGCTTGAATTTGAGCCGGATCATTGGCACGTGCCATCTTCTTGTACTTCGCTTTGCGATCGGTATAAACGGAGGCCCGCTTTTGAATGTTCTTAAGCCGGGGGAGTACTTGCTGTGCGGGTTCAGGAGGAAGGAAAAATTTCAGCAAAAGAGTATTGGAGAGGCACAATACAACAAAAGTATAGAGACTTACGGAGATCAGGGCGTGCGCTGCGTCAAGGGCTACCATCTCCACAGGCTCATTGTACAAATGTTTGTGATCCGCCGAGAATTGGGCCCTGCCATAGAGGTCCTCGCTGACGGATTGGGCTAGCGTACCGGAACGTAACAGAACTGGCCCGCCATCGGAGGCGCCTGAAAAGCTCCTATCCCCTCTCCGGGTGAACGCCCATAAATGTTCCTCTTCTGAGGAGGTGGTTTCCCCATCACCCTTGGGGCCTTCAACCACTTGTTTTCCTTTGCCCCTGATTGCTACAGTGTCGGGCATCCTTTTCCTCTTACGGGAGGGTATACTGGCGCTTGGTTGAGTCTCGCTTATGGTCAAAGGGGGCCTTGCTTGGTCAACAAGGGGAAGTGCGGGCACCCTTGAGTCTGCCGGAGGGGGAGGTGGTCGCGCCATTATTCCGCTGGCAGAGTTGGCCGCACGGTTTTCCTCCCCGCCACGAGGGAGTTGTACGTTCGAAGAGGAACTTGTGCCACGAGTGTCCCCCCTTCTACCCCTGTTTCGGGGGCGTTGTTGCTCCTCTTGTGGGGCCTGGTTCCTGCTGGCATGGGCAAAACGAGCGGCATGTCTAATTCCTCCTGCCATCTCTAAGATGTATGCTCCTACAAGGAAAGCAAGCACCAGAGTCAAAACTCCCTGAAATAAGTTATCAGTTATACAAGATTGGGAAAAGATAAAGGCAGTTAGTGTCCCTATCTAAAGGTTAGTGCCCTAAGAATCTAACCATCTCTCTCCATGTCACCAGCCGGGGGATTGTCAAGATAATAAGGGTCGTTGGACAGGCCACACAGGAACATAAGCTCTGCGTCGTCTATCCAATCTTTCGCTTCAATAAGGTGACCCTCGTCCCTTAGAGCTTCAGCCAGACTCTTGACCCAATCCCTGGGTAGGGCAGGTTCCCGACGGGTCTTTGAAACTGAGCCCCAGCTTGAGGGCACCCCAAAGCCTTCTTCTGGGGGAGCCTTCACAAAGACAAATTTTTCTTTCCATTCTGGATCGTATGTACTGGAGGGGGAATTGATTAGCTTGGTGTGAGCCTTCGCTTGAATATAATAAAAGCCTGCCTCAGGGGATGAGCGTGATGAGGAAACTACTTGGAAGAGTGCAGTAAAGTTCCGCGTGAAGGGCTCGTAACCAACGCTTCTCATCATAATTACAAAGCTTGTTAATAAGGCTAGGCCGTTGGGCACAATTTGGGAAGGACAGAGGTGCAGGTCATTCACTAAACGCGCCATTGGGGCCGAAATGGGGAACCTCAAACCCCCAGAGCTGACCGCATCTACATAAACGGCCATCTCCCCAGGAGGAGGATGGTTGACGCGCTCGTGCTCAGCAGGGATTCTCCATATGAAGCGCTCGTCCCAGAAGATAGGCTCCAGCATTGTCTTCACCTCTCCTAGAGTAACCGTGCTAGGAGTTTCGTCTGGGGTGCGCTCGGTAGCCTGGTAGCCTGAGCTTCCACCCTCCTTAGATCCTTTGGGCCTTCTGGTTTTCTTGGGCTTTTGAGGGTTCTTGCCCTTTCCTTTGTCACGGGCTCTTTCAGAAGGCCCTGCTATTTCATCAGCATCCGACACCGGCGCCGCCATCGCTACTGTCACGGTATGGCGGTGAGGATGAGTAGCACTTGCAGTAATGGGAAGAGTACCCCCCTGTCTCTCTGCCTCCATCACCAAGTTCATCTCTTCGAAAAGGGGTTCAGCCCCTTCTGGGTCCCTTACATCTATGGCGGTCATGGCCCCTTCCAACCCTCCATCCCTGGATGATTCCGATGGAGATGAATTTTGGGTGGCCATCTCCCCTACTTCCCGGGCTAATTCTTCAACGCGTTGATTGGCCATGGTAATGGGGAGATTGGGGAAGGTCATAGAAAACCTGGAAGATGGGATTTTTCTAAAAGAAAAGAACAAGGATTCTTGGAGAAATCAAGCTTGGGAAGTTACTCAATCCTAATGATGATCCCAAAATTAATGAAGTTAGAAAGTTTCACTGGATGTTACCTTGAGATTTCTGGGAAAAACTTGGAGGAAAGAAGGAATGCTCTGGAACTGGTATGCAAAGAGTTTTTCTGCAAAGGAATGCTCAGGAGATAAGTTCGCGTAAAAAGATGGGGAGGTTTCAGAATCCCTTATTTATAGGGATGGGAGTTGGTACATTTATGACAAGAAATTCAAAATAGGTAATCATTTCCCGCCTAGGAAACCGTTCACTTTATGGAAACGTTGCGCATTTCCCAAAACTCACGCGTCCCACGAGCATCAGCATTTAATGCTTATACGTTCCAAAGGGTCAGAAAAGAGGACAGCATTTAATGCTTGGGTATATCAATCGATCAGATGAAAGGACCGCCTTAATGGCGCTGTCAGAAAGGATATTGCTCAACACGCTAGAGACCCTCCCGAAGCGTCACGCTCGGAGGATCGATCATGATGAATTCTGCAGCCCATATTACAAAGGACTACAGAATTGGGGGGCAAAATGGTGGGGCCAAAACACGCTCATCTACTTTCTCAGCACGTAGCGCCTTGGGATGATGACACTTGTCTCTCCAAGGTTGCATCAGGCGTATACGAGCGCTGACATCCTCCAAGGACACGTGTCAGCTCTGTTGCGGATACGTGTGCATCAACAGTATTGCTCTTACCGCTCTTCCACAAGCATCGTTGATACAGCATGAGTAGTACCTCAATCAATCTAAGTAAGTCTACTACGAGCGCTACACTCCCTCGGAGAGGCTCCCGCTTCAATCTCTTACGACAAGCTCCAACCCTCCTCCCCTAGCGGATATCTTGGCCTCCAAGGCTTCTGGTTGTCACGAGCGCGCTCTTAGGCCCTCGTTACCAACCTCTCAAACGGCTCTCTGACACATCGTACATGCCCGCGCACCTGCCACTGTTGCCAACACTAACTTTCAGCAGCTTTTGCAGAAGATTCCTCCTAGGTTTCTCTCTCACAGTGCCACGTGTTAGGGCAACATTCGGCCAGGACCACATGCGGCAAATGACCAAAGGGTCCCTGACCCTCAACTATAAATGGGAGTCTTCATCTCTTTCACGGTAAGCGATCTCCATTGCTACAACTCCTACTAAACTTACTTCTTCTCTTTTAGATCTACATCTGACTTGAGCGTCGGAGAGCCAAACTGGGCACCACCCCCAGTTCCCCCAGTTTGGCCTTCTGACTCTTCTGTGTGTTTGTCCTAGCAGGTAGAACCCCCATTCTTTCTGGCGATTTCTGGTGATTTCCCCATTCAAATAAATTCTAAAGTGATCGGATTCTGATCCACCCCTTTTGGAACTCATCACTAATATTATCAACTGATCAGAGGGTGTAGTTAGAGTTTAAAACATTCATAGATTTTAACCGAATGTTAGGACTTTGAAGATTAATTTTGCGTCTTTTTAAATCTCATGATCAGTATTCCACATTTTGAAGTATTTATAATTTAGCGAGGAACTAGTCAGTATATTGAACGGTGAGTGGCCATGATTTATATGGTGGTAGAAAATTTTTGCTTAGACTTAATCTACTCTTATTTTTTTCTTCTTATGTTATTTTGTGACTTTCAAGCATATAATTATTGACATTCATTTTTGCAACTAACTTTAGTCTTTTAGGTAAATCCTCGACACATATATCCTCATGTCTATTGACTATGAATTGGATCACATAATATATCTTTCTATTATAATCAAGTAATCAACAAACTCGCATTCAATTCTTCACACCATATAATCCTTCAATTATAATGAATGGACTTGCAATCAATACTCCGCACTGATAAATTAGTGGGCATTTGTCACTTTAAGACAACTTAAGATTTATTTTTTATATACTATCATCATAGAACTGTAAAATGATTAAACTAGGTTATTTTTATCTGTAGTTAAATAAAATCAAAATTTTTAAATATAAACTATACGTGTTCAGGAATTTTATAAAGAATTCTAAAGAAAATTAACATAAATTCACAACTATAAACAATCATGTAGAGCTACAACTAGAATTAGTAGAGTAAATTGGGAGTAATGACAAGCTATTTGTGTCCTCTACCGAGTATGGGATTTTAGTAATGAAGCAGCAAATAAAGAATGAATACGCAGAACAAGAATTAATAGAAATTCAATATATACGGCACAAAAAGTTACTACACATAACAGATGCATGTTCCATACATGTACATTTACCGACGAAAGTGAACTATTACCAAGAATGAAAAATTACCCATAATCTTATACTAAACAGGTTCATAGCAATCGTAATATGAAGAGGATCCATGAAATAAGAAGAAGAGTTGCCAAAAAGTTCGTCCACCACTTTAGAGCTCTGATTTCAGACCAAAAAAGGTACACAAAAATTCAAATGAAAACATGGTTGTGGGAAAGAACACTGCTCCGAGGATTCAGAATTTCTTTTTTCTGTTTATGGTTACAGATTAAACTTTTAGCAGGAAGGGTACAACAAGAACACTTATCAAGTGAGATTGAATCAATCGGGAAGGATCACTAGGCCCTCTTCGGAGGAGCCATATAGTGAATAAGAGGTATCAGTACTCCGAATGCAAGCATCTGTAACGATACTCCTGCAAAGATTTTTAAGCCATTTATAAGGTAAACAAAAGATAATCTCTATCAACGTTTCAGATTGTAAACAGAACAATGAATCTCATGATAAACAGCTTTACCTAGTAAAACAGATGTAATTCGGAAAAGTTCGAGTATTGAGGCTTCCAATCTAATCAAATCCCATCTACTCAAATATTTGATAATCTGACCCCAAAAAAGTTACAAAATATAAACATTTTCCCAACATGAGTTGTCGAAACTAAAGATCTAAATCGGATGCCAAATAATTACAAGACAGAGAAAAGAGACCAACCTCAAAGGTTTTTCCATTTGTAAGGAGTGGTGCTACTGAGATGAGTGCAGCAACTGATGATCCAAATAGATAAAACTTCAATAGATTAACTCGGCTTCGCCTTCGACCTTCAACAATACGAAACATAAAAAAGAATGAACCAAAAACTTCTGCTTACATACTATAACAATGATCTTTTATTTAGCCTTACCCAATTCTCCTATTAAGAGAGAAAAAAGGCAAAGAATAGGAGAAGAAACAGAAACTCTATCAAGAGTGCTCCTTTTTGGTGTAGTTAGAAATAGAGCAACCACCACAAAGAGCTGGGCGAATGCCTGCAATGATGAGTGCAGAACATGAATCAAAACGACTAATATAGAAACAATTCTTCTTCAAACAACCAAGGGTCTCACATATTACGAAAACAAGGCACTAAGCTGAATTAGATAAAGTTTTGCATAGTGAACTTTCTGATTTCTTGAATCCGAAAACTGCACCATAGTATATGATTCAATATACTCCAATCTTTAGGGACAATTTACTCATTTATGATTTGTATAACAAATTGAAAATCTTGTAACGGGTTTTCTTTTCTATTGATTTTCTACTTCTCAGTCCCCAATTTCCCCCAAATCTGCCTCCATTTTTTTTTCCCACAATCCCTACATTAATTCCAAAAAAAAAAAAAAAACAAAGGTTCACAGTAAATCGCAATATACCTGGGCGAAGATCAAGACTGACAGAAGATATTTCCCATCAGCCACCTTTTGATATCCTTTCAATTTGAACGAGAAGAAGCAATAAAGAGGCAGAAACCAGGAGAATGAAATCCAAATATTTCGTATAAACCCTCATTAGAGGAAATCGAAATCGAACGATAAAAAGATTCAGAAAAAAAAATTCAAAAAAAAAAAAAACGTACTGGAATCGACGACCATGCGATAGGAAAAATCCGAACCATCAGTCATGGTCTCCCATTTACGGACTTTCTTAGGCACATTTTGCTCCTAGTTTCAACTGATTTCTTCTCCGGACTTGTGCTCCGCTTCTTCTTCTCTAGAGTCTAGACTTGAATGAAAGAGTACAGGTATAGGGAACTGAAACGCAGCAAGTTATTTGGGTGTGTATGGTAAATTGGTAATATATAGATTAATTTTTTAACCAAAGTTTGGTCATCATGACCTATACTATTATTTTAAGTGAATGACCCGAATAAAAATCGGATCATATCTATTCGGGTCAAATAACATATGAAATTGTAAAATTTTAAAGTTATGGACTAATTTTTTCATCGAAATATTTTTTTTATACCAAAATTGCCATTAGGGAGAATTAATATACCAACATTATAATTTCTTCCCGAAGTGAAATATGTAATCTATTTTGATTTGCTGAAGCATAATGCTTATTTCATTCTTTGTTTTGTTTCCTCCGATTACAAAATCTGAATCTCATTGTGCTAACTTAGATTTATTTATGATTTGAGAAGTTAAAATTCTTTGAGTATAGCTTTAGAACTTACGGAAGCATAATGATTTTCCATTCACTATTTCGTTCCTTTAGGTTACAAAATTCTACAAAACCAGAATCGTAAGGTACTTAGTTATTTTTAAGGGCTAATTCCATACCCTTCTTATTTTTTTGAGATTTAGTATGCTTCTTATTTTTTGAAATAAGAATTGTAAGGTACTTTTTATTTTTTGAGATTTAGTTTACTTTGCCCCATAATTTTTGAATTAGTGTCATTTTTCCTCTTATAACTTTTGAAAAATGTTATACTTAACTCATTTCGGACGTAATATTGAAAAATATTCCGCTAGACATTTTGAACAAAGTGTTGGTGTGTTTTCTAAGGCCAAATCTATTCAAATTATATGTCAAATATGTTGATATTATACATTAAGTTGAGGCTCTTAACAGAAGAAACACAATGGTAGTTTCAAAATCAAAATCCGACAACCAATGGACGGAGAATCACCTGTCAAAGATAGTGAACGACCGATGAAACTTTGCAAGCGATTGCTTTCGGTAGCCAATTGGATCAAATGGGGGTATGAATTTTATTTGTCATGGAGAGAGGAACACAATGACACTGATCTTCACTTTTGGGCCGCCGTGAAGGATAGAAAATAAACTGTCAAAATTAATATTGAATTGAATATTCCGTCAAAATAGTATAAATAAAAATAAATGTTATATTTGACTAAGGTTAGGAAAAAAACCCATCAATTCAAAGTTTAGGGACAGAATACGGTAAGTCCTTAAAAAATAAGAGAGTGTTTGAAATTAATCCTATATTTAATTAGGAATTGAGTTCATTCTCTATAAGTTATAGCTAAATAAAGATCCTATTAAAATAAATTGTGTTAAAGAACATAATTTTCACAATTAACGATGGTCGATCACGGCAGGTACGGCTCTTGGGCTTTTTATATTCTGGGATTGACCAAGCAATTTTTTATTTAGGTTTTTCAATGGATAATCAAAATTATATTTTTTTGTATGAGTAATGGTGAAGAGAGAACACTTTCATTGCTCATCTGGATTAGTTGCGGTAATTTTTGATCAAATCTCATATTTCACTCATTATTCTGATCCTATAATAAAGTGTGCTCAAATTATAAAATATAAATTGCCAGGACAAATTATAAAATATAACCAGGTACGAATATAAATTTATGCTTATTCATTTTGACGGTGAAGTATAGAAAAAAATTAAATAAAATAAATATAAAAAGCATGAGACTACCAGGCCAGCCATTTCACCGTTGCCCGTCGTCTACCAAGCCAAGAAATTAGACCAAAATAAGTTTGTAATGTGATTCCTTTAAAAAAAAAAAAAAAAAAAAAAAAAAAAAAAGTGATGTGAAAGTTTTACTACTCCAGAAGGAAAAGATAAATAATCTCACAATTAATTCAATGATCTTGTGGAATTAGGCTACGGTGTTTGGCAAATGTTGAAAAAGAATAGCAGTTTTGTATATTCATTTTTTTAAAGAAAAAACGTCAAAGAGAATTAGAAGGTGCTTCTATTAACTTCTTGGTAATATATAATTTAATATTTGTCCATCCGATAGTATTTTTTTCTATTTATTTATTATATTTAAAATATGCCAAAAATTATCTAATTACCCGTTTTCAATCAAATTTTGCATGTACACAAAGAAAATCTCAACCGCCAAATGGTGTAACTTAGTTGTTAGTTGTTATATTAACTTAATTATAAATTTCGTGTACCAATTTCCAAAAACATAGTTATCATTAATAGGGAGAATTATACATATAAGTAATTTATGTTATTATTTATTATACTAGCTAGGACCCTTATTATTTCATTTTGATGCAAAAAAACTCTTCAATCAACTGAGGGTATTATTCTAATATTACTGCAATATCTGTTATAGATGTTTTTGCATCAAAATGAATTGTAATTTATCCTGATGTAAATAATAATACCAAAGGGACAAATTTACTATTGCTACTAAACTGAAGGATAGTTCCTGTAATTTACACTTACGAATTACATATACCACCCATGGCCATGACCCATGCTATTACTTTTATTGTTAGTATATTAATTAGCAAGCGTTGATTGACCCCTATTGACTTCACTCCCGGGCCAAGATTACAAACTATTGTCGCCTTGTATTATCATGATTACGACCTTTTGAGAAAATTATGAATTTTGTTATCAACTCGATTAATTTATTATTTTTAGTATATTTTATTTTTCGGAGATAAAATAGGATAATATTGTTGCCTTGTATTATCATGATCACGACCTGTTAGGGAAAATTGTAAATTTTGTATATCAACTCAACCAATTTATTATTTTTAGTATATTTTATTTTTCGGAGACAAAATAGATAATATCTTAAAAATCATGCGATTTGATACACCTTTTAACCAGAATCCGATTTTGCCCATCGGAAACCCGACTCGATTCTACATGAGGTGAACTAAGAATTTAGGCGGACAAAATTAGTTTTCGACTAAAAATATGCATGAAATTGCTTAATTTTTGAGATAGTCCTATTTTGTCTCCGTAAAATGAAATGTAACAAACATTTTGAGTTGGCCGAGTTGATATATACCAAATTTGTAATTTTCCACGACCAGGGATGAAATCGGGGTGCAATGTGGTGGCCCTCGCCCCTCTAAATTTTGGGAATTTTTTTTTCCATATATATATTTTGAAATATTTATAATTTTGCCTCTCCAAATTAAAATTTTTGTCTCCTTTATTTTTAATGTTTCAAAATTTGTCCCCCTTTATATAAAATTTTGGTTCCTTCTATGTCCCACATATTACAATAAACATAGAAATGCCTTTGACTTCATACACATCATTCTCTCATTCTTATTCGCAGTGCATATTTGCATTGCTCTATTTTCAGTAATATGCAGAAAAATATGTATCATAATAACTAAATAAGAGATATATATTCCATCAAATTAAAGTTCACGAAAATGTAAGAAAATACAGCACACATCATGCATGCCATCACTCGGCGGCCCAGGCCTGGAAATTTATTACACAAATGCATGATACTTATTTCACTCATAATATATTAATAATCCAGTCTCGCCCAAAAGACTCAGACGATCAAGGGCAGAACACGACTCTATAATTCGTCCCTCCAGGACAAGTAAAGGTGCTCGTCTGATCATCCTTCGGATAGCTATAAGCATCTGGGCACCTAGTCTTGAAAAACCTCGAATAATCTGTCGGCTGGCAGTTCCCAGAATTGCAGCAGTAATTGTCCGTTTTAAACACCGTGCAAGGATTGTTACACCCACCGGGGGCCCGTAGCTCGTTCGGGCACTGACCGTTAATGTCCGCCGTGCATCTGATCGTCTTGCAATTTCCAGGATCCGGGCCGAATTCCATCGGCACGTTAAACCCGTCGACCAGAGATATGTCGAAGAAATCGAGGTTCTGGAATTGGTTGAGCCCGTATTCCGCCAGTGTATTGGGCGGCACCCCATAACCTTGGCACTCCCGGCGCCCGTTGCAGTCGCCGGTCTGGCACCGGCCTTGGCCGGCTCCGTCGAAGGAGCAGCCGGTCCGAGCCCATACGCGGCCTCCTGTGGTTCCGGCAGCCACATTGAAGGTCCAAGTTTGGCCGGAGTCGAGCTGTCTGCCCCCGCCGGGGGTGGCTGCCGCCCAGACCGTGAAGGGGCAGTTGTTTCGGACGGTGAATGTGGCGGCGTTGGAATTGGTGGTGAAAAGGGCGATCAGGAGGAAGATGGAAAAGGGGGTCATCATCTTGAAGGTTTGATTGTGGTTTGGTGTAAGAGATGAGTTCGTAGGGTATGTATAAATAGAATAATAGATGCATGGTTGGGTACTTGGGTAGACTTAGTACAGTGTTTTGGAAATATTTACATGTGGAATGTGCTAAGATTTTACCGTTTAAGGTAGGGACGAGGAATTTAATAAATTGTGGAAGTCTAGGTCAACAAAGAAAAACTCTCAGTTCAATTATACGAGAGAGAGGATTAGAAATTAGAATTTAGAACAAATATTTTTGCGGCACTTTTAAGAAAATTGAATGTAAGCTAAGAATCACACGATCGTAGAGGAGGGTGGCGGATAATTCTTGCTCAAATTTAATTTAATTATCGAATCCAGCTAACAGTATGCAAAGCAAATTGTACATGTTATGCTGATATTTTTTTCTTAAAAGTTGACTATATATCAGAACTAGAATCATAGTAGAATGGTGGAGTCATTGCAATATTTTAGAGAAATTTATATCTATGCAGTATGAGGGGCAAAGTGAAATTCAATATTTTCTTAATTATACAAGTCTAAAAGAGTAACTAATAAATAAATAGTTAGAGATAAAAATTTTGGTCATCCTGGATGGTTGTGTTTTTTAGAATCTGTAACTGCAATTATAATATGTCGACAAACTATTTAAGTTTTACTATTTGCATGCTAAATGAAGAATCCGTCCACTTTTGCTACCGGACATACCTCACATGCGTCTCATGTGTATACACTAAGGGCAAAAAGGAAATTTCGGTCACATGTACATATATGCATATATTTAATAAAAAAAACAAAAAAAAGAAAGAAAGGACTTTGTCTTCTCCACCACTGATGCAACCCCCATAGTCCATCGCTCATGGAGCCTTCACCGCCAACTCCACAGCCCCCGCAGCCACCTCCAGATCTCACTCCACCACCAAATGGAGCCTTTTGATTCATCGCCAAATGACACAAGAGCCACAACCCGATTTGAGAATTTGGTATATATATTGAGGAAGTTTTTTGAATTGATTTATTGAGGAAGTTGAAATCTTGGCAAGGAAAGAAGTTGTCGGTTGTTGTTGATTGTTGTTTCTTCTGTGCGCCTGAAAGAAGAAGAAACAAGGGAAGAGGAGTGGCTGCACCGGCGAGTTTGGCAGCGTTGGCCTAGGGTTTCCCCCTTCCTGATTGGTGTGAGAGAGAGAAGGAATAGGGAAGAGTGTAAGAGGGAGGACGTTGGCTGACCAGAGTTGTGGTTCGAGCTGGGGGCTTCGACGGCTAAGGCGGGATATCGACGGCGATGGAGGCCAAAGGCCTCTTTGCCCAGTTTCTAGATTTGGGCGAAGAAAGAGAGCAAGAGAAAGTTGAGAAATGAAGGAGAGTAGAGGAGTAGACCGAGGAGAAAGAATAACAAATTAAATAATAAACGTAATACATTTTAATTTTATTATAATTAGTAATCGGTTAGATCAAGTCGGATCTAATTGAATTTTTTTTCATATCAACCACTATTGTCAGCTATTTTCAGCTATGATTCTTAATTGATAATTGTAAGTTCTTTTAGGAATAATCATGAAACAAACATTTAGTTTTATGAAAAATACATATTTTTTCTTAAAATTTGAAAATAAAAAATATTATGAACTCCTCTTTTGATATTTACACCTCTTATGAGCTCTTCCAAATTAATGTTACTGATAACGTTATATATCGTCATATTGATGACATTAGTCGATACTTTTGTTGGATCTCTAATCTTTTCAATTTATATTATGATTACTATATTTGTTGAGTTCATAATCTAGCATGTACAGTTTAAGAAAATATGTTGGGAGGTTTTAAATCAGGCTGTCACCTTTTTCTCTTTTTTCCTTTTTTTTTATACTAATAAAATTCTTGTTAAATACCCTTCAAGTTTTTGTAGGGTTATAATTAAAATTAATTAATTATTCAAATAGATTAAATTGAATAACATAACTTTTACAGGGACTAAATTGCAAAGGAATTTTTTATCTCAACCATCTTCTACAACATTCTTCACTGACACAGAAACCAAATCAACCCTAACTAATCCTCAAATCCACCTCTTGCACCCGTCTGCATATTGGCGTAAGCTGAAGAACAGATCACACGTGTCGGGATGAGGCCCCCACCGCAGCGCCGCCGTAGTATCTGCACCGCCGGAGTTGAAGAGGGAGGCGAGAAATGGCAGCAACATTGGTTGGGGCTTTTGGGGAAGGGGCACCCTCGCCGCCGCCGCCATGGCGGCAACATCTTCTCCCGCCCTCATCCGGCACTCTTCGCCCGCCGCCTACAACCCTTCCGTCGTCGTCCTCTCCCATCTTTCTTTCGAGCTCCTATTTGATTACAACCGAGTTCAGTCACTCAATGTTTGCCTAGCTAATGGTCAGTTCCTTCACAAATAACTTTAATTATGTCTATGTTTTTATTTTTGCAAATTATATCTTGCCTTCTATTGATTTTCATAATTACGTAATAATTATATAAATATATATTAACATAAATATTAATTATATAACATAATAGATATTAATTAAAGATAGTGAAATAAGTGAAATAATATAAAAAAATATAATTTTAAATCACTTTCTAACTATTGATTATTTTTGAAATAACATCTCTAAAACTAAAATTTCAAATTATAAATTTACAAATATATAGATCAAATATATAACTAAATAGCAAAATAATCAACATGAACTAAATTAATAATATAAATAAAAGATTAATTTAACAAGTACCATATTTATTGAAAAATAAGTTAATACATACATTTATATATATACATATATATATATAATAAAATGTCCCACATTATTTTATTTAGAACTTACATTGATGATAAATAATAAATAAAAAGAAAAAGCCATTCCTCCGCAATTTCAGAATCTCCCTGGCGAATGGCCTGTCAAGGGGGACCGATTCCATAAAAGATGAGGTCAGATTCTTATGACGTATTATAATATTTTAATTCTAATTAATATTTTTCCAAGAAATTAATTTTTAAATATAATTACAAATTTCAAACTAATATATAAAGCTTAATTTTACTGATAAAGTGACAATAAAATGAGTTAGCCCAGCTGGTTGCAGCACCTTCATTTTATATGAAGGGTTGAGGGTTCAATTCCCCACGGCCTCCCATTTGGTTTCAAAATTTTGAAAAAAAAAAGGGGGATTTCCGGGCCAAACGGCCCGCAAACCGGTCTGGTCTGGTCCAATCACTGGTTTTCGACCGGTCACACCGGTCAATTAGCCAACTGGTTTTAGGGGGTTAACCGGACCGGTCCGGAGTAGACTAACGATGAGCCCTAGTGGTGATAGCGGCTTACAAGGATGCAAGGAGTGGGTAGGGAGGGAGTCGGAAGCAAAGACGAAGCCTTCTCCCCTTTCTTGTTTTTTTAATTCTTTTTTTTTTAATATACATATATGTATAGGTGGCCGAAATTACATTTTTACCCTTAGTATTGACACGTGAGACGTGTGTGAGGTATCTCCGGTGAAAAAAATAAGTGGATCCTTCATTTAGGATACAAACAGTAAAAATTAAATAGTTAAGGATGCAACCTTCCATCTTTATAATTCGAATTATAAATTCTAAAAAATATAATAATTTAAGATGGTCAAAATTTTTTATATAAATCCCAAGCTAAGTTTTGTGTTATCCAGCCACGAAGACTAATCCAAGGTTAATAAATCGTAATTAAGAATACCGACAACGAGACTAATATATTTTTAATACCTGCATTGTTTTTTGATGTCATGCGATGACTCAAAAGATCACCCTCAAGTCAAGTCCAGGGATATAAACCTCACATATATGTGTATTAATTATTACCGAGAATTAATGAAAGGTACCTAGTATACCACAACATTTTTCCTAAACCCTCCAATTGGTTTTTTATTTGTTTTAAGAACCAAATATTCATAAAAGTTTTCCTAAACCCCCTATTTCACGTAAAAAGACTAAAATACCCTTAATAAAATTTGAAAAATTACCCCCAATACCTTTTTTTTTTCTTCCCTTTTTTCTTTTTCTTTTTCCTTTTTTTCCCCCTTTCTTCTTCATTTTTTTTTTCTGTTGAACCCGCAGGTTCACCTGCGGTGGTGGCGCCACCGTCTCCGGCCACTTTCCTGAGACGGAACTACGTGTTTTAACTCATTTCGACGTCGCGACTTCATTGATACCAACCACGTCTATTGAAAATGGTCGGAGAAGGCGTTGGGAGGTCCGCCGGAAACCTGCAAATTTCAATAGAAAATGGGTTTTCCGTCCGGCGATATTTTTCGACGAAAATGGTATGGATCTTGGAGTTCTCGACATGATAAACATATTGCACGGAACGGATTCGATTTTCGTCAAGCGGTTTGAGAGTTATCGTCGTTTTTTTGTTTTAGATCTAAAATTTTTAGATTTGAAATTGGGGACAAATGACTTGAAATTTTGAAAAACTAACCGAAGATATGGAACGAAGACGAGGAGTACGTGCCCGATAAATTTTTCGAGAATTTTTGGACCACCTCCGACGGCGGCCGACGGCGGTCCGGTGATGGCGACGGCGGAGCTCCGGCGAATTTCTTGAGGAAGAAGATGATGGTGTGGAAGAAGTAGAAATGAAATGGAAAAAGTAAAAAAATAAGGGTAAAGTAGACTTTTTAGGTGATTGGGGGGTTCAGAAAAAAATGTTTTATGTATTAGGGATTGTAAATATATAAAAATTGAATTGGGGATTTTGAATAAGTATTAGGGATATTTGGTCCATTTAAAAAATTGACCCTTATTATTATTTATTAAACACACACACACAAAACCCTTTATTAATAAAAACCTATCTCACGGCTGCAAATGATAAGGGCGTTCTCTTTGGAAATGTTGGATGGAATAATGTCTATGGTAATCCAATCTCAAATTTGATTTAATTAAGTTGGTGTAACGAGGGGATGGATATTTTATACTTATTATGTAATTGATAAAGAATTTAAAATGTGTAACGAATTAAATAACAAACGTAATATATTTTTCATTATAATTAGTAATCGGTTCGATCAAGTCAAATCTAATTAAAAATGTTCTCATATCGACCACTATTGTCCGCCATTTTCAGCTATGATTCTTAATTGACATTTGTAAGTTCTTTAAGGAATAATCACCAAACCAACATGTAGTTTTATGAAAAATACATATTTTTTCTTAAAATTTGGAAAAAATTTTGAACTCCTCTTTTGATATTTACCCTCTCTCTTACATGCTCTTCCAAATTAATGTTACTGATAACGTTATATATGGTCATCTTGATGACATCAGCCGATACTTTTGTTGGAAATCTCACTTTTTCAATCTATATTATGATTAGTATATTTGCAGAGTTCATAATCTAGCATGTCACCTTTTTCTCTTATTTCTTTTTCTTTTACTAATAAAATTCTTGTTAAATAATTTTAGTGTAAAACTTTGAGACAAGAAAAAGTGTTTGGATATGTATTGGATTTGGCATGGAAGATGATTGCATTGCAAGAATGCTTACTCTGTTCTTTCCCCACGGACGGGGGCGACTGATGGGTCCCGGATTGATTTGGCGGAGTAGCTTAATTACCAAGTAATTCTTCTGCAAACTAATCACAGTAGTGTCATGTATGTGTAACGCTCTCAAAGTTGAACATAACTTGGGCGAAGATGCTAGTTGTAAGCGGTGCGTCACGACTGACAAAAGATGTGCTTCACATTTTTAAAACTTGTCCTGAAGGACGACGTATTTGGAGCAGGGTGATTGATTGGCGAGACTGGGAGAAGTTCCAGAGTATTGATGCAGGGGAATGGCTGAGTACTGCTTGGAAATACGACATACGATATATGATACTACCTGATTGCGATTGGGAATTGATTTTTGTGGCAGGGCTATGGACCGTATGGAAAAAACGAAATAAGTGGGAGTATGAACACAAGAGGATCCCGGTTACAAGAGGAGTTATACGGGGACGAGAGCACCAAGTGGCTGCTAGGATTTGCTGTAAAACTCGGGAATATGGAGATCACTACAATGAAAGTTATGGGGTGAGAGAAGGTTCGTCTTTCGCGTGGGAGAGATGCTATGAGAAATTGGAGATTGAATGTGATTGCGAAGTGACAGTCTGACTAAAGGGGTTGATACAAAAGAACATCCTTTCGGAATCATAATTGAGGATTGGCGGAGATTGTTTCGGAAGCCTTGGGTTTGTAGGCTTAGCCATGTCAAGCGGAGTGCAAATGTGATGGCGCGGATGGGTTAGCGAAATTGGGATAGCTGATGGTGGAGAAGAAAATGGTCTGGGAAAGCAAGCCGGAGGAACTCGCCATTGAGGAGCGTAGTTAGTTATAACCTTTGTTCTTATGTATTGTTCTGTTGCTACCGATAAAAGAAACATATATAGAAATTTTGGGAATTTAGGGGTGTTCATTTGCTGGTTTTTCGGTACGGTTTTTGATTTTCGCTAACCACTTACCGAAGCGAATCACAATGGTTTCGGTTCGGTAGAAACCGAAAAGAATCAGTTCGGTTTCGGTTATTAACCGAGAAACCAAAGTTAACCCATAAAATTAAAAAAAGAGAAGCTAAATAAGTCGGTCATCTTCCCCTTCCCAGAAAACACCATTGCATGGTAGCCCACAACCTCATTCGCCTTCTTCATAACCTCAGCCACAAAAATTGAATCAACAAACTAGTGCAATTTAAAATCCCCAATAGATCTCACCATTCAAATTCATCTAATTGCTGCCATAGTTTTCTTAATCTCCAGATCTGAGAGCATCGGAAGTGGCGCAGGAGCAAGAATAGTGGTGGAAGGCAACAGGATTGGTGGTGGTGGCCACGGCGGCGGCTTCTTGGTGGATGGAGGCAGAGACTTGGTGGGTGGTGGAGGCAGCGATGTCTTGGGCTGTGGAGGCAGGCGTGCGTGAACCTAAATCTGAAAGTGAAAAGTGTAAAAATAGAAAGTGAAACTTTAATTCTGACATGTGAAAATAAGGGTCAGCCCAGAGGCCATAAATCAAAGAATGTGTGGGCTTGTGGGGTATGAGAAAAAAAAATAAAAAAAATGTAAATTAAAGGGTTATGGTTCGGTTATCAGTACCGAAACCGAACCGAAACCAAATTTTTAAAAAAATGCTAACCAAGCTTCGGTTTCGGTTCGGTTCAGGTTTTTTGTTCACTCCTGGTTGGGATTTTTTTACGGTAATATTGAAAAATATTAATATTTAAATATGGTAACAAGAATCTAATTATGAGCTCTATTCTAGATGAAAAATAATACTCCATTTATTAATAAAATGAGAATAAAATGTTTTTTTTCTTCTGTTTTTGTTCCAGGCAAGACAGCGTCAAGCTCAGCCAAATCACCATCTCCACCGGAGGAGCATCCCAAACCGCATATTTATTGTCCACATGGTGTCCTAACTTAGCCAAAGCATTAGTCATAAAATTTCTCTTGCTCGATACATGTTGGAAAATAAAGTCTCAAGGTTTGTGCAAGTGGTCACAAAATCGATATCGATGTCTTTGAATGGGTGATCATCTATATCTTCCCGCATGACCCCATTAGCCACCATTGCATAGTCTAATTCCATCTCAATCCGTGGGAAGCGTCGCTCCCAAACGAATTGAAACTTATTAATATCCTGTTTTTGATAGAATTCGAACATTGCAAATATCAAACTCTTTTAACGATTATATATTTAGATAAATCATAGGTAAATAAGTTTCAAAAAGGGAAAAAAGAACAAAAAAAAAAAAGAAAAAAAGAAAGAAAGAAGAAGAAACAGACATAGAGGGTACAATTCTTCCAGGATTATTTTTTTTTATATTGTTACTAATAAGAACACTTTTATATATTTTATAATTTTCTTATGCATTAGGTATTTGGGCTTTAAGCAACGAAGCAATGACCAAGTTCGGGAAAAAGCCCAATCTATGTATATAGCGAATTAGCGATAATTTGTTTTGGTAAGAATAGGGTTGTGGATGAGTCGAATTTTAATCCGAATTCGATTTAAATTTTAGTATATTTATCCGATAATATTTTGATAGATCATATTTAATTATAAATATTTGTTATCTAAAATAAATGTAGTGAATATGAAATTAAAAAATTCGAATCCGTTAAGAATCCGAATCCAATTTTATATATAATATATAACTAAATAAATTATTTACTAATAAAAATATTAGTAAAATGATTAAAATTAAAGTTTTCACATATTTATCACTTTGAACAATAGTAAAAGTTGAATTGTATTTTCGAAAAAATATATATTTTCCTTTATTAATAAGTTTAAATTAACCATTTTTAAATAAGTATAAACAAAATAATCAAATAATTCATTAAATAATAATTATTTGTAAAATATTGTGCAATTGTATTAATTTTTTTATTTAAAAAATTATATTTTATTGCTAATAGGGTTGGATTTTTTTATCAGATCTGATCCATCCCGATTATACATGGATTCAAAATCAATGAATCCGATTATTGAGTTTTCTTATAGGATTTGAATTCAAAATTTGGTAATCCGGTCCGAAGCCGACCCATTGATAACCCTAGGTAAGATATATATAGCAATACCAACTTGCTCTTTAGTTCCTTCTAATGGATATTTAGATATAAATTTGTAAATTGTATTTGAATTTTAAATACAGTTCTTGAATCAAAACTTTTTACGGATAATTAATGAAACATCCCTAATATACCCCAATACTTTTCCTAAACCCCCCAATTGATTTTTTCTATGTTTTAAGGATTGAAAGTTTTCCTAAACCCGCCAATTCGTGTAAAAAGATTAAAATGCCCTTAATAAAATATGTAAAATTACCCCCCATGCCCCTTTCTTCTTCTTCCCTTTTTTTTTCCCCCTTTTCTTCTTCCTGCGTTTTCTATTGAAAAAGCAGGTTTTCCGGAGGCGGCGGCAGCACCGTCTCCGGCCACTTTCCGGAGACGGGACCTACGTGTTTTAACTCACTTCGACGATGCGACTTCATTGGTAGCAACCACGTCTCATGAAAATGGCCGGAGAAGACCGAAACCTGCAAATTTTCAATAGAAAATGGAAAATGGGTCTCTCCTTTTCGGCGATATTTTTTGACGTTTTTTGTATAGATCTTGAAGATCTCGACACGAAGAAACCATTGCAAGTGATGGAATCGATTTTCGTTAACCTGTTTGGGAGTTATGGACATTTCTTTTTTAGATCTAAAATTGGGGACAAATTGCTTCAAATTTTGAAAAACTAATCGATGATATGGAACGAGGACGAGGAGTATGTTCCCGGTGAATTTTTCGAAAATTTTTGGACCACCTCCGGCGGGGCTCTGGCGAGCTTCAAGGATGAAGGAGATGATGAAGAAGATGAGGTGTGGAAGAAGCAAAAATGGTGTGGAAAAAGTAAAAAAATGAGGACAAAATAGACTTTTTAGGTGATTAGGGGGTTTAGGAAAAATGTATTGTATATTGGGGATGTTAAATGTATAAAATTTGAATTGGGGTGTTTAGGATAAATAATAAGGATGGTTGGTCCTTATATTTAAGTGTCCCGACGTTTTAAGTCAACTTTCTATTTAAAATTTATTTTTACTTAACTCATTAGTAATTTTAAAATAATTTAATTATCTTTCACTTAACAATATTGCTAAATAAAATGACAATCCCTAAAATTTAGATACAATTCTACAAATATATAATGTTTTACTTTATTTTTGAAGAAAAAATTTTCATTAACGGTTGTGTAATACAATAATTCTCAAAGTTCATATATAGTTTTATAAATTTAAATATAAATATTTCATACCAAGAGAAAAATTATTCATGTAATCTAACTGTTGCGTAACCCAATAATTACCCAAAATCCAAATATAAATCTTTCATATTAAAATAAAAGTTTTTCATTAAATCATTCCATGCGGTATAAAACTGCAATTCTGAAAAAATAAAATATATTTTTACAAAAACATAGATGTAGTTCCACAAATGAAAAATTAAATGCTTCATATTAGCATAAAAAATTTCATTGAACAACCACCACAATAGTTCTTCAAATTTTAAATATGATTCTATTAACTTAAATATAAGTATTTCATATAAAGAGAATTAAGTGTAAAATTAACAAATTATATTAGTAGATAATTCATAATAATAAATTTTCAATTTAGGAAACAAATTAAAATTTTATTTGAATTATAGAGTGAACTAAAATTTTTTGATCAACTAAAAAGTTTTAAAAAATCCCTCATTTTAATTCATATTTTTTTTCTTAAGACCATAGAATATATTGTCCCCTTTGGTATTTAGTTCCCTTATTCAATTATAGGTACCCCATGAGATAAATAGTTGGTCAGTTCCTCACAAGGTGAATAATTATTCAAATAATTTAAAATAATTTTATATTTAGATTCAGAATTCTACTAACGTTTCCTCAGAAGAATCACTGTAGCACCCGGAACGAAGGGCACCACATCCCCTACACCATGAACCTGGTCCACACATGAAATGGAAAATCCATACATGAACTAAGCTCACAGCGAACGGAGACAGAAATAAAAACAACCCTGTGCTAGGCGGGACTAGACTCTGTACCAAAAGATCAGCAGAAACAAGGATGCGAAAGCAAAGCAACAGACATTCACAATCAAATATATAAATGCAATTCAAATCAGGAAAGTAAATACGGGTTCCACTAAAGTCCTAGAAACCTGTCCCAAAACAATACAAAGCAGTAACATAAAAACGGGTTCAACTAGGGCCTTAGAATCCTGTCCCGAGATCAATAAAACAATAAAGATACAAGGTGGCATACTAAAACCGAATTCAAAGCAGGAAATGATTGTGTGGTACAATGCAGTGAATACAGGACCAACACTCGAACAAAGACCTTAATAGACTCCCGCCTAATAACCATTGAACCTGCAAGACAACCACTAAAAACAAAGAGAGTGAAGGGTCAGCCAACTGACTTAGTGAAGGTGTTACACATGCGTATATATATAAACAGACAATCAAGCAAGCGTAATTCCACTGTACCTTATTTGTTAATAAAGCAAGTAACGGGAATCAGGAGTCAATCACTATGTACGGGTGGAATCACGTTCATTCTTGTAATCAGGTAAACAGGATATACGATGCATGTGTCGATATCCGTACGCCCTCTATTGATGCTCATTTTACCTTAACGATCCACGGGCTCCGGTTGCTAAACAGGGACTGGGGGCATGCCAGAGGTTACGGATATCTATGTATTACATTCTAGGGGACCCGACGAGAATGGGTATTTATTCCATCCTGGACTCCACTTTCCATTTATTAACATGACAAGAACATGACATGTATTCAATCAAGCAAGCAGGAATTAGGAATTCATTTCATTTATCAATAACGTGAAAACATGTACAATTTAACCTCCTTCTCCGATGATGGTCCGGGTAGCTAACCCTTGCCATCCAGGTCACAGTGGTCTGCGGGTTCATGACTCCCCAGACCGGAATCCCATCTTCCACCAAACCTCTTGGCGGATATCCGGGTTGATCCAATACTGTAGGACTTGTGCAAGAGGTCACCGTCGGCCCGATACCTCCCCGGTTCGCTTAATACATGTAGTGCCCGGAGCGGTGAGCCACCACATCCCCCCACACCTAGACTCGAATCTACATATGAAATAAAAATCCATACATGAGCCCAAGATTAAGCGAACAGGAACCTACACACACTCGCTAAGCCAGGCGGAGCTAAGACAGGACCAGAGCGCAAAACAAGACGAAAGCAGAAGCATATAATAAAATTCAGGAAGATAAATCCACAAAACGGGTTCAACTATTCCTAGAAACCTATCTCGAAGTATATATATACATAAATAGAATTCAAAGATATATACATAATTCCATTATCAAATCCAAATCGTATAGAAAAGTGTAACAGAATGCAAATGAAAAAGTAACTCGAGTAGGGGACTAGAACTCGACTGACTCACGACTCCGCCTAGCACGAATCACAACCTGCAAACTGAAAAGTTTTAAGGAGAGGGTCAGTCCACCGACTGAGTGAGGGGGCTAATACACACCCACACACGTATATATATAGAGCAAAGCACGTAATAAACAAAAGACTATGAACCGGGATAGGGTTTTGCATACTAAAGTCATTTTCAAAGCAAACTTATACTTATACTTAACGAAACATAAAACTTAACATATTCGTATCATAACATAAAGGAAAGCTCCTATCCCATTTCATAATCAACATATCAAACCTATTCTTACACCCAGCGAGTACGGGTCTTACACAACCTCCATAATTCATAACATACGTATTAAAGCAGAAAACATAATTCATAAATCAATCCAACCCCAACAACTTGTAGTTCGGGGAGCAAGCCCTTACTACACGTTACCATTACCAAAAACACACGGGGTAGCTAATCCACGTTGTGCCTTCCCCGGTTATCCACCGAGGGCTCAAAACACCACGCCTCCTCAACCTCCACGAGTCGCACGTGAGTACTTCAAATGAGAATGTGCACAGGGGTCATAACCGACGACCCCATAGTCGTCCCGGGTCTCTCTTGCCCACGTGTCGGGGGCCCCAAATACAAACCATTACATGACATATCTTAACTCTCTACATACCAAACTTATCCAAATCATAACTTGCGTACCTCATCGGAGCATACCTTACCTTGAAACTTAGCATATGCTATAGACGTACCTCCCCGTGTCATCCTAATCCGTGGCTAGCATAAAGACACACGGTTTGGTGCATAGCCTTGTTGCAAAACATAAGCTCACATGCGCTTATACTTATAGTTTTCAAAACCCGTAATCATTTAACAAGGTCATAAATATATTATATAAGCACTTATCTATTATATAAATATAATAGTATATTCGCATGCGGGCTTGAAAACGAGCACATAAGGTTGTAGGTCGCATTAACTATAAAGAAACAAACCTAAAACCTCACCTTTTTACCAAAAGTACTCCCGGGAGAGCGTTGACGACCAAGAAGAAGCTAAATGGTGGATCCAACACCTCTTGTAACGCCCTAGCGTGGGCCCCACATCCCCCGCACTAAAACCAAGCTCATATATGAATATGGTCCGTATACAAGCCCAATCTTAGCGAACGGGGACACGACACGGACCCTGGCTAGGCGGGAGGCTAACCCTATACCAACAATTCAAATCTCCAACAAATATAAACATGAGTATAAGTAGGAAATGAAAAAGTTTAATTACAAAAACGATCAATACATATACACAACCTTCAAGTCACGAGTAAAGAAATCCAACACAAGAACAGAGTATTTGGCCTACACGGCCTCCCAATATACAAAGCAAAAGTATATAAGCATAGGTGTGTGGTACAAGCCATGAAGTTTGACACAAGCTAGACACAAAATTACAAAAGCCAATGCAATTTCCCGCCTAGCTATGCCTTCAAGGAACCTGAGGGACAAAGAAGGGAGGGGTCAGTCTCTACAAGACTGAGTGAATGACATAAGTAATATACATAAAACTGTAAAGTTCAAGCGAGCCATAATTCCATATAAAGTTTTGCAATAAATAGGTATAGGTCATTATATGGAATTACAACTATTAATTCATTTCTGGCAAGTGACCAAGTGGCTCGGCGAGTGAGCAATCTCCAACCTTTCTCCTTTAGTGTACAAGGTAATTATTAGGTGATCACACAGTTATTAAGTTTCACTTGTTACAGAATCAGGTTCAAGTGCACAGATACTCCTTTTTCCTCCGGGTTGGTGGCTCGGGTAGCTAGCCCTTACCACCCAGGACAAGGTGATCAATTGGTACATAAATCCCATTAACCGGAATCTCATCGGTCCATCAAATCTCCTGATGGACGTCCGGGCTGCTCCAAAATGGTGGGACTCATGCAAGAGGTGGCCGTCAGCCCATGCTTTCCCGGCTCCCTCAAGACACAAGCCCCTAGGCCCCAGGAAGTGTAAAGTTCTCGCCAAAACAGGACATGATCAAGATTTAGGTGCATTTGAAAAACATTTGGCATTTGAAAACAAGTATAGATATAAAAAGGTTTTTGGCCAAAATTACACATAAAGAGGTTGTAGGGTTTATATAATTCATCCTAACAACACCTCACCTGTACCGAACCAAAAAGAGGCAAACAGACTCCCCGAACCCTACTCGATAGGTTCGACGTCCTCCTGAGAACTCTCTAGACAAGAAAAACAGGACACAAGTGAGACTCGACTTAAAATGAACCAAGTACGACGCACGACAACAAAATAAAATAAAATGGTATGATAATGAGGTCAATTTATATCATGAACAAGTTCTCATGACTAATTGATGTTCCACTCATGCTTTGATATGAATTAAATCATGATACAATATAAAACAAGGTAAGATTAATGTATAATTAATCAATTATATCATGCGTAAACGTGGCTCAAGCAAAGCATAAACGAAAGAAGGTTAATTACATAAAACTCCCAAAAATAACATAACAGCATGGGGAGCAAGAGCAAAAAGCCATAACGGCCATTAACGGAGGCAGGCGAACTTCTCTTGGAAAAGAATGGAGGTAATGGGTGTTACCTCCCCGCAGTACAAAGCTGGTAACGGGCGTTAATCGAGGCAGGCTTCCAAAATTCTGAAAACATGGAGGTAACATTGTAAAATGGGGTAACGGGCATTACCCCTGGCAGAAATGCATCCCCTGTTTTTCCTTCTTCACGCAGCAACAACAACAACACACCTCCCCAAAAACAACTAAACACCAATATAAACCAAAGATTCTACCAAATAACTTAAAGAAATATATATATGCATCATATATCTCAATTAGCCTTCATTTGATCCAAGGAAACATGCTCAAATCCAACCAAACTCATTCATGAAAGCCTCATACAAGAAATGTGCTCAACCAAGCTCCAACTCAACCAAATCATGATCTAAATGTATGAAATTAATCCAAGATCACACTTCTACTTCATATATACTTAAGGCATCCAAGAATCCATAAAGCCCTAATCATAACTCAAAAATTCATCACATATATCTAAGCATGCTCTTACCTTGAATGAGAAAAGAAATGGAGGAAATGAAGAGAAGAAGGGATGGAGCTTGCTTCTTGTTGAAAATGGAAGAAAAACTTGACCCTTTAAGCTTCCTTGTCCAAACCGAAATGAAGGGAGAGGGAGATGGAGAAATGGTGCTTTGTTCTTGTGTATGAAAATGAAGAAAATGTGTCTGCATATGTATGTATATGTTTATATCGATCAACAAGGGAAGAAAAGAATAAAATTGCAACTAAGTCCTTGGAAAATTTAAATGAATGCAATCAAGTACCCAATTTAAGAATGATACAAATATGTCCACAAATTATTATCAATCAAGTCCACAAGTTACAATAGGTTGCGATTAAGGACAATTAGACATATATACATATATATATATATATATATACTCGGGAAATTAAATTCACAACTCATTTAATGAAATTCAGGAAGTCAGAAATTAAAAATCACATAAATCACAAGTATCCAAATTAGATAAATTAAACCATGCAAATAAAATAATGAAAAGGAATTTAAATAAATCCTAAATCTCAAAACTCTAACACGTGGCACGTGTACCTGTACGGTCAAGAAGTCGGGGTATCACACCTCCCGAACTCAAATCTGAGACAAACAAACATATACTCACGACTTAGACTCAATCATGAACAATTAGACACACGGCGATGCATAATAATGGAAATGGATGCAATGCACGTCCTATACATTCATAGTTAGGCATATCGGGACAAATAACCAAATATCACATAAGGAATTCAAGAAGTAAACTCATAACATATTAAATAAACTCATAACGTATCATAAAATAGCATATCATATGTATTCATAAGCTTGAAGTCCAAAGAAAGAGCAAGAGATGCAAGAAAGCGTTAAACGTTTCATATATCGATCATGAATTCACGTAAAATTTACACTTAGAAAACAAGGTCATAAACTTAAAATAATTAATGAAACATAACATATTACAACATATTAACATATTAGAATCACAATCGGGGTGAGAAGATACGGGAAAAATGGAATAAAAGCACAAAATACGGCTTCGAGTGAAAATAGGCCAAAGCTGACAGTTTTACCAAAACGAACAAGCTGTAGGAAATCGAGCATAACTTGAGTTTGAGAAATGGGAATTAAGTTTTGTTTCTTGAAAATGAAACTAGACACATATTTCTTTCCAATGATATATGGTACGAATCGTGGTTCAAAGGGATCCAAAAATGACGGAGATCTGAAGTTGAACAAGTGCAGAATTCCGGCGAAGTGGCGACACAAATTTCAAACGTTTATATCTCACAAATCAGGACGAATTTTAAGGTGATTCCAATTGGAGAATGTTCAGGACTCAAAGAGGTTTAACTTTCCGAAGTTTAGGTCAAACAGAGTTCATATGAAGGGGTACCCAACCGGGGAAAATATAAGGAAAAAGTTCCCCGCCCGGGGAAAACAGTCCAGAAAGTTTCTACATAAAGTGTCCCTGCCCGGGGACACTTTCTTCACAAAATCTCCCCACCCGGAAAGAGGCTTACAGAGGGAAAAAGAGCAGGAATAGGGTTGTTTCGAGGAGGAGGAAGAAGAGGTAGCAAAGCAGCACATATAGGCATGAAATGAAGCATAAAACAACAGCAAATTCTTCACACAAAAGCACACAACAACCGGTCAAGAAATTGGATGAAATGGATCAACATATATGCATCTTAAACTTCAAGAAATGTAAGGTTCATTCATCGAAACTCATATAATACTCATCTACCATCAAATTCAAGTTCATATACTCAATAATAAAGTTCAAGTGATCATATATCATGCATCAACTCAAGCTATAACTCAAAGATGGCAAGAGATCTCATATATATACATAAACCTTATACTATTCACTTCATATATCATAACTCAATCATACATGGCTCAAAATCTGAATTTCTTGGATCAAAATGATCACATAAGCATGGAGATAACAATCATACACTTACCCCTTGAATTTGGTTGAGTTTGATGAAGATTTGAGCTTCAAACTCTTCCTTGGTGAATAGTGACGGGAATGGATTTTTGTTTCTCCAAAGAGCTACAACTTTTCCTCCTTCTCTTGTGGAAACCAAAACGAGGGAGTAGGAGGGAGCAAGTGGGTTATGTTGGGGTTGTGTGGGACCAAGTTTCACTCAAAAAGGTTAAAAAATAAGGGACTAATGTGCAATTTAGTGAAAGGTGGTCATTTAGGCACTCGTAGCTTGTTTCGGTCAAATTTCGGAGTATCAAACGGGTTTAGAAAAATATAAGGCTAGGTTCCTTAGCTTGAAAATCCTGTTACAAGTCCGGTGCCACTTCCGGAATTTGAATCCGAATTCCCGATCTCAAGTTATGGCCTCTGGAATCCGAGGCGCGCTAAAACTCGTTAGGCCCTCAAATCCCAAAAATAAAGAAATGGTCTCTGACCAATTCGAACAAGTAAAACGAATAAAATAAACACATAAACGAGTTCATAAACATATAATTCAAATATATCATGTATTCACGTAGTTCGGATAATAAATTCTAGGTAGAAGAAAATTAAAATACGAAAGTTAAACGTGAAATTTAAACAATTAGGGCATATAAATCACTTAAACAAATAAATCAACGAATAAATTGAATCAAAAGAGAAAATTAAAATGTCGAAAACCTCTCGTGACGTCATACCTGGATTGCCGAAGAAACGGGGTGTCACAATACTTAAGCCCTTGGGCCCCACGAATAGGTACAAGAATCCACACTGGCTAGCCCAGTGCTAGGAGAGCCGGGGGCAATCAGGATCTCACAAAACAGGCTCAGGGTTAACACTACACGATTTATAAAGTATTTCCGGTACATAGCCGGTATAAAAGATATGGTTTGTTTAATATGAAAACCGTTTGGCTTGTTTAGAGCATGCAAGATTATAGGTCGTTTATAAAAGAAAATCCTCACCTCTAAGTGCAAGAAAGACCAAGAGAGGAACCACGAATCTCGAATGTCTCCACCGAGGAAATCACTGTAACAAAGAAAATACGGTGTACTCGTGAGACGCGACTCAAGAATGAAACCAAGTAGGACGCATGACAATGTTCATGAAGTGGTGTAACGTGTCATGGAATGATTCAATATGCAATAAACTATAAAAATGTCATGAATTGGTGTGATCGTGTTCATGTGCACAATTAATGTCCCTACAAATAGAAAATGATACGAATTCAATTCATATAAAGCACGGAGTCAAACAATCAAGTTAAAGAAATTAAGGACCAAGGAATGTCAAATAATAACATAATCATCAATTATTCAAGCATACAATTCATATAAATCACATACGGGAGTCAAGGAAGTGAAAGGAACGCAAGAAGAGGGGTTTTGACAAAGTTTAGAAAAAGTTGTCAGTTTTCGGAAACGCGCAAGCTGTAGAAAAATGGGAATATCTCGAGTTTTAGAAGTTGGAATTGGGTTCTGTTTGTATGACACTAGACAAATAGACCTTTCTAATGATATATGGCACTAATTGTGGTTCAAAGCGAGGAGGAAATGGCGTAAGCTCGAAGTTGGGTGAATGCAGATTTTTGGCGAAGTGGCGACACAAAATTAAAATGGTTATATCTCGGTCCTCAGATATAATTTTAAGGTGATTCCAATTGGAGAATACTCTACACTCAAAGTAGTTTCTGTGGTTAAAAATTCAAGTCAATCGGAGCACGTTTGAGGGATAAACGGCTGTTTGAAAATTGGCCTGAAAGCTAAAACGGGCGGTTGGAAGCTCTCGGGTCAAAATAGAGGGGTCTCACATGGGCGTTTGGAAAATGAACTGGGGAGCCAAACGGGCGTTTAGAAAGGTCTGGAGCAAAAAATGAACAGGGGAAAACACGGGAAACAAACCCAAACACACTTACACGGCTCCATACAACCCCGAATCACCCGAAAATCACACCACAAGGCATACTCGACATGTAGAACACATATAGACACGTAAGAGCTTGTGGAACGAGCGTAAACACACAAATCTCCCAACCCACCCAACACTACTCATTATCTTTCCCAAATAGCACGTAGGCACAAATTCGAGGCACAAAAGAGGTATTAAATCGAAGCACGTAATGAAAGGAACACAAATCTTACCTTGGGTCGTTGATCGGACGATTGAATTTTGCTAGCTCGAGCTCTAAAGCTTGGGGAGCCAAATGGGAAAATTTATTCTCATTTTCTCTTCCTTGCTTGTAGCGTGGAAAATGAGGGAGGAAAGAAAGGGGCTTGGCCCTTTTCTTGGCCAAGAGACGGGTCGGGCAAACGGGTAGGGTCAAACGATATCCGATCCATTCGGATCGGATTTTAAAACGGTAGGGCGATCAAATGGCTTCAGAAAAACATAAGGTTAATCCCATTGGCTCTGAATCATCGAAACGAGTCCACTGGTAAGGTTGGAATTCGAATCTGAATTTCCGAGCTCAAGATAGCCACGAATTGCCTAAAACACCCTAATTATAATTAGGTCCCTAACTTGCAAATATTGGACAATTGAGTTCAAGCACATTTTAAATAAATTCTAAGGCACATATAACTTAAAATAAACTTCACGTTGACACGTATAGTATGCGACGTCACATAAATCACAGAATTACGCAATTAAACCCTCTCGTGATGTCATACTTGGCTTGCCGGAAAAACGGGATGTCACAACCACTCCCACTTAACTACACTCCCTCATGTTATCAGTTTATATATGTGCACAATATTATCAAACATATAGATATAGATCAATCATAAGGTTAAAATAAATAAAATATATAATAGTTTAAAACAAATAAATAAATCCTGTTTAAAGTTAGATAATTGATAAACAATTTCGACAGCGAGTTGAAATGTTTCGAATTAGAAAAATAAAACATGATTTGATCCTCAATTAAGATGACACCCTAAGCTAATATATATGATGCTAAACCAACTAAACTAAGACAATATAACAAACATTTATAACTTTAAAAGCGATTGTCACGATTGAACAAGCAAAAGGTCGGACATTTGTGTTGAATACCGTATCTATATCGTATCGTGTTCGTTTTCGTATTCGTATTCGTATTCGTGTATCATAGATCGATAGTAAACCCTAAGTATTACTTGCACACACAAGACACTCTCTCTCCCACGCACAAAGTGTGGTTATGTATGCAAGCTCGACTCTATATATTGAAGAACTTGCATGGAAATTATGTAAAGGCGTCTAGAATAAAGCAGAATATGGTTAGTTAAAAGAAATTAAAGTGAATTAACAATAATGAATATTATATACATAATATGAATAGTCATAGATGTATGCTTCTATCATCAATATATAATCCATTTATTAATTAATATAAAAATATAAGCTTTTTTTTTCCTCAATAAAGAGGGATTATATCATTTATATTCTTAATCAGCACATCGATATTTCTATAAGGCAGCAGAACAAACATGTTATAAATTAAACAATCTATTAATTGGAAATTGATTATTAAACTTCTACATAAATCGAATTCAAAAATTAAAATTAATTTAATTAAGATGCCTAAAGTCTACAGTAAGCTATGTTTAATTTTCGTCATATTCTTATAATAAATTAAATAGGCACGAAGAATATATATACACACCAATTAAAGAAATGCAAAATTGATAAATTACATTCTTGACAATTAATGTGACCATTAAAGTCGTAACTCTTGACGCAATCATTGTAGATGACATTTTTGGGTCATCAGTGATTCATCGTTAGTAGAATAATTAGTTGTGACCAAAACAAATTAGTAGAATAATACTGCATTAAGAAATCGGGGTTATTTTAATAGTTGTTTAATTAATTAAATCCATAATTATAAAGTCGATTAACAGGATTAAGTCTCACGTTATCTTCATGTAATAAGACTTGTTTGTAGGGATAATTTATTATAATGTCGCATGACCTAAAGACAACAGATGTTGCAATAAATGAAGCACAATTTGGTTCGCAAATCTCAATCAACATATATATAATATTAAAAGTGAGTGACAAAAGTTAACAAGCAACAGGTCGGCTAAGATAAAAACTAATTATGGACAAAATAATATGATAGGTTTAGATAAAAATTAATACATTCAATAAATGACTATTTTATTAATTTAAAAGTTTTGGATTATTAGGAAAAATCTCATTAGATATTTCTATTAATATCCAAGAAATTTCGAATTCTTTTCTTAATTATGTGTGTATTAACGAGGAAATTACTAGTAATTCTATTCAAATCTTGATTCTGTGTTAGTACTTAGTACACATACTGTGTATATGATATGCATGCATCATGAGTGACGCAGCATATTGTTAACTAATAGAAATTAGTGACTTGACATGCAATGAGTAGTCGATGAATGATGATCAAAGACGTTAGGGGGTTCCAAAAAAAAAAAAAACCGTTAATTAGCAGTTAACTGCTTGCATTTCTATTATGAAATTCCGGCCACGATTGATCACATACATGAGACAACTACTGACAATTTGACATGAAATAGAAATACCAAATACGATACGATTATAACGATATAAATTTTTTTAAAAATTTATAATATGATTATAAAATAAAATTTTCAACTCTCATAATCTCAACCGTTTAATGGACACGTGCTCTCTATACGCAATTAAAATAAGAGATAAAATATAAAATTAAAATACAAAATCCAAAACCCAAGAAATAGGGGCAGAAAATCCCTTGTAATTTCTGTTTCCTTTTTCCTGATAGTGAAATATTAGACAGTAAGCGCCTTGCAGTTTCTCTTGATAGGGATATTTAGTTAGTATGGTGGACATTTATATACATTTATCACTAAAATTATTCTTGTGATACACTCTAGGCAACCTGTAAGCTCATAACCACTGCCTTGGAGCATCAGCCTACGCGCTTGTTACTTGTTGACTATATTAACTATATTACAGTTGTTACTTGTTACCTAATGTCGTTTTTCAATTTTATCTTCTAATCTAAACAAATTAATTTCTTTCAAAAGTTGACAATTAATAAAGTGTCGACATAATAGTACTCCAAATATGCATGTTTATGTAAGTTGATTCTATATGTCATTAACATGAATGAAGATACACGATCTTATCTGAACGTGGAGGAACCGTCATTACACGGATAAGGTTTGAGAAATTCTGACAAATATAATGTCGCCATTTATACTTGCAATTGAGTTAAAGATTTACACATATTTGACGGAGAGGAGCTTTTTTCAACTTTTAAAATACATCCATAAATGATCAGAAAGATTCAAACTCGAATCATTATTTAAAAAAAAAATAATTATTTTAATTGAACTAACTCCGTTGGCAGAACTCGGAAGAGCTTTTCATGATTTAATTGCTTGTTAAGTTTAGAAGGCGACACACCATCCACTTACGAATCATGTAACTAGAAGTCAATTTTAAAATGGGTTTTGGAAATGGTCGGCCAGAATTAAGACATATATATCTATTACTAAAAAGAAACCCTGTTTACACACACAAATGGGAGTTATTTCAGGTATATTACAAATTTATCCCTTCAAATATCAATAAGAATTTTGCAGACTTCTGAAACTAAGGGTAAAATAGAAATTTGTATGGATATCGACAGTTCTCACACCAAAATATGGATACCCAAATATACCCCTTTTGACGTGGCACGTACCCGCTGTCGATCTAAGCCAATCACCTTGCCCCACGTGGACGATCGGGGGTCAAGTCTCGATCGAGGATCACACTTCGACCGTCCTAATCAGAGGTCCATTTACCCCGCGAGAATTACCTCACAAGAGTATCGACCCAAATGCTCGGGCTAATCGCCTATGTCGAGATCGACCCATCATCTCCGACTGACCAGCGCATCATTCCACTAACGTAGTGGCCGACCGAGCATTTAATGCAAGGCCTTAATGGGGCACCTGTCAGCTCCCCACGCCGCCACGTCGATGCGGTAACTTCTCTGTCCTCTCCATATAAATACCCCCTCCTCATTTATTGCACGGTAAGTTCTCCCACCTAACACTTTTCACCACTCAATCTCTTCGATCGTCTCCACCGATCCTGACTTGAGCGTCGGAGTGCCAACCCGGGTATCACACCCACCTTCCCCGAGTTGGCCTCGGAGCTCACGTTTGTCGACCTTTGCAGAATTCGAGCAGTCAGACGGCCGTTTCCTTCATCAACAAATAGAGTGACCGCGTCGGATCTCTCGATCAGTCATCAAGCAGAGATTTTGGCTCGATCATTTGGCGCCGTCTGTGGGAAGCGCAACAGGAAGCCATCGAACATGACTACTCGAAACATTGTAAGCAACCGTCTATTCGACGAAAACGGTCGGGAGGTCATTCCTCAAGTTCCCCTACAAGTCGTTATTCCCCCCTCCCTTCCGACACAGCTAGTCTACTCGACGCCCGAGATAGAAAAATATTTGAAAGCTTGTCGCGATGAGGCTGTTGCCGCGGCCGCGGAGGGGAGAGAACCCCACATGCCAGAGTGCCCGGAGGCTCGCCCGATGGAAATACTTCAGCCCCCGATAAGTCATCCAGGATACCTGCAACCGGTTCAGTACCCTCCGCCCGGGACATATTGGGCTGAATTGGGCAGAATGTACAGCCTCAGCTTCCCCGACAACCACCATTACCCTCCCAAGGAAATGTGCGCAAGTCGGTTCAGGACAGGTTATCATTTCGACCGGAGGAAGAGGTCGACTCTAGAACCCCAACTGACACCAGAATACATCGGGGCGGCAATCGTCGGGAGGAGGATGAATCGCAGCAAAGAACTCGATTGTCTCATCCTAGCGGGAGACGTGGTGATCATAGGTTGTCTGGATCCCAGAGGGATCGAAGCCCCACTCAACGCAATTCGCCCCCGCATGAATCGAGCGGCGTCTTTAACCGACTCGGACCACGCGGTCGGGCCAATCAGATCAGAAGATCGAATAGGGGTCGCGTCGTGAGGTCGGACGACCTTCGAAATCAGATACCTCCGCGTTCCAATCGACCGGACAACCGACAGAGGAATGAAAGCCAGGGATCCTTTAGCCGATCGCCTCGTCGATCACACTCCGTCAGGCGTGAACGTTCTAGATCCCCCCGACGCACACCGTTGGACCCAAGGCATGTCCGTCCATGGAGGTATCGCAGTGAGAGAGAGGCTCAGTCCCCATTTTGTGACTCGATCATTGAATCCACTACTGATGAGAAAATCCCCACCGGACTACCCGTGTATAACGGATCGACTGACCCGGAAAAGCACGTGTCGCGCCTCGAAATGCAGCTCAGCATGTTTGGACACTCGCCTAACATCTGGGCCAAGATCTTTGTTACCACTCTCGATGGCCCCGCTCTTGAATGGTTTTCGAGGCTCCCCCCTCGATCGATAACCTCCTACAAGGTACTCGTCGATCGATTCAAGGCTCAATTCTCTTCCATGAAGGGAGACAAGCTTCCGCCGACCTACTTGTACACCGTCAAACAAGCTCCGGGTGAATCGCTGCGAGATTTCTTCACTCGTTTCTCGCAAGCTGTGGTCAAAACGGAAGAACCGAGCATCGATCTTTTGAGACCCATTGTCCACAAGGCCCTGGTCAACATCGAAGCTGCACGGTACATCTTCCTACAGAAACCCAAAAATTTGGCGGACATCCAGGCCGCCGCTTGCGACTGGATGCAACTCGAAGAGTTGGAGAGTTCTCAAAGGAGCCCGGTACCCAATCGAAAGACAGATATCCATCGACCTGTTAAGCAGGATGTCCGACCTAAGCCAGAGGGTCCGACTGGGCCCACTGCTCGAAAACATTACACCCAGCTAACGCGCCCGCTCGATGAAATCTACAATGTTATCGATCCTGCCCTGCTGAAGAAGCCTAAGCCGATGCGGGACACTCCCAAGAATCGAGAGAGCAGCAAATTTTGTAACTTCCACCAGCAGAAAGGCCACAACACTTCGGAGTGTAATGCTTTGCGAGATGAGGTCGAACGACTGATCAAAGGGGGCCTCCTCCAGGAGTTCGTGAAAAAAATGGACGACCATGCTCGAAACCGAGATCACCCCGACCGGTCGCCTCCCAAACAACGGCAGGCTAAGCCACCAACAGAAAGAGACCCTCACAACCGACCATGCCTCGGTCGGATTGACATGATTTCAGGAGGACCTTCAGGTGGGGATTCAAGATCCGCTCGGAAAAAGACGCGACGGGCCGCTGCTCAAGGATTCTGCAGTCCTCGAGAAGTGATGAATATTCGGCCGGAGGACGCCTGGATCAACAAAGATATAGTGTTTAACGAGAATGATGTAATAGACCTACCGGGACGCTCGAGCGAAACACCTAGTTGTCCTATGGTTGTCACGCTCGACGTCGCCAACTTTGCTCTATCTCGCACTTTAATCGATAATGGAAGCTCGAGCAATATTATCCTTTATTCGACTCTTGTTCGTATGAATTTACACGATAAATTGCTCCTAGATCCCATTCGAACCCCTCTCACAGGATTCGGAGGTGCAGAAGTATACACCAAAGGTCGAGTACGGCTAATCACATCCATGGGCACCTTGCCCCGACGGGCAACTCGCGAGATCGAATACCTTGTCGTCGAAATGCCCTCGGCATATAATATTATCTTTGGTCGACCAGGACTCATCGATTTCCGAGCGGCCATATCCACCTATCATCAAATGGTCAAGTTACCCACTCCAGCCGGAGTCGACGAATTGAGGTGTGACATACCGACCGCCTGGAGTTGCTACTCTATCTCGTTGGACAAACCCAAGCCTTCTTCGGAGAAGCACGTCCCTCTATTGATCGACGATCCTTTCATCGAGGCTGAGTTCGAGGACCCGGGGGCCATCGACCCCGAGAATTCACGGAAGATGAGTTCTTCCCACGTGGCAAAAAGAAAGAAGCAAGAAGACAAAAAGCTCGAGCCCACAGGAGAACTCGAAGAAATTCAACTAATCCCGGGGCAAACTGAAAAAATCACTCATATCGGAGCTGGTCGAAAAGGGAAAGAACAGTGCATGCTCATTCAGTTCCTACGCGACAATCTCGACGTTTTCGCGTGGAGTGCTTCTGATCTGGTGGGAGTGGACAGGAAAGTGATCGAACATCATTTGAATGTTGATCCCTCCTACAAACCAGTCAAGCAAAAGCTACGTTCACAGAGTGACTCCCGAAATGCCATCATCGAGGCAGAAGTCAACAAACTCCTGGACGCCCAGTACATCCTGCCGATCCAATACGTCGAATGGCTGTGCAATGTCGTCCTCGTTCCCAAACCGGGAGGAAAATGGCGAATGTGTAATGACTTCACTGACTTGAACAAGGCGTGCCCGATGGATCCCTATCCGTTGCCACGAATCGACCAACTGGTCGATTCCACGGCCGGATGCGAACGATTGAGCATGATGGACGCCTTTCAAGGATACTACCAAATCTTCATGGCCCTAGAGGATCAACCCAAAACCGCTTTCATAGTATTCAATGGCATTTACTGCTTCAAAGTTATGCCGTTCGGGCTCAAAAATGCGGGTGCTACGTACCAGAGGATGATGAACAAGGTTTTCGAATCTGAAATCGGGGATACCATCGAAGTATACGTCGACGACATGTTGGTCAAAAGTGAAAAAGCAGCCGACCACCTGGACCACTTGACAAGAGCTTTCAACCTCCTTCGAAAGTACAACTTAAAACTTAACCCTGCCAAATGCACCTTTGGGGTCGACGGTGGTAAGTTCCTCGGATACATGGTCAGCCAGAGAGGGATCGAGGCCAACCCCGCAAAGATAAAAGCCATCCAATTCTTGCCAGTCCCCAACTCGATCCGCGACGTACAGAGACTGGTGGGTCGGATAATATCCCTTAACCGCTTCATAGCCCGATCGTCGGAAAAGAACCTGCCCTTCTTCAAAATCTTGCGCGACATCAAGAACTTCGAATGGACTCCAGAGTGCAACCAAGCTCTTGAAGACCTAAAAAAGTACCTCACCTCCCCCCCTCTGCTTGCGAAGCCCATCGACGGGGAGACCTTATATCTGTATCTAGCTGTGTCAAACGAGACCATCAGCTCGGTCCTTGTCACCATTCGAGATCGCAAGCATCTCCCCGTGTATTACGTCAGTAAGGTCCTCCATGGACCGGAGATACGATACCTCGAGATCGAAAAGTTTGCTCTAGCCGTAGTTCACGCTTCCCGTAAACTCCGACCGTACTTCCAGGCGCATCCGATCGTAGTCCTCACCGATCAGCCATTAAGGACCGTTATGGACAAACCAGAAGTTTCAGGTCGACTCACAAAGTGGACAATCGAGCTCGGACAATTCGAGGTTACATATCGACCCCGAATGGCTTACCAGGCTCAGATCTTAGCCGATTTCTTGGTTGAGAAAGACCCGCACTCCACAATAAAGGGTGACCCAACCATCTGGACCCTCTCGGTCGACGGCTCCTCAACCTCTTCTGGGGGGGGTGCCGGGATATCCATCATTGGTACAAACGGCCAGCAGGTCGAATACGCCATCGCCCTCGAGTATCCTGCAACAAACAATGAGGCTGAGTACGAAGCTCTTTTAGCGGGCCTGAAAATTGCAAAGATGCAGAACATAAAAAAACTTCGAGCTTTAACCGATTCCCAATTGGTTGCTAGCCAATTCAAGGGCGAATACGAGGCTCGAGAGGAGTCTATGATCAAATATCTCGCCTTGGCCAGAAAGGCAATCACTGAGTTTGAGGAGTTCGAAATCTCCCAAATCCCTCGAGAGGAAAACAGTCGAGCCGACGCCCTTTCTAGATTTGCCAGTGGTTCGCTCGGCACCCAAGATCGGACCATCACCTTCATGACCTCATCAACTCGGTCGATAGATCACATTCCATCCGAAGTCAACTCTATCGATGCGACCGAGCCGTGTTGGCTCGATGACATCGTCTTGTATCTTCAAGATGGCACCCTACCCGAGGATTTGACCGAAGCAAGGAGACTCAAGCAACGCTCGTTGAGCTATATGCTGGACCAGGAAGGTCGTCTGTACAAGCGTTCATTCATCGGTCCAACTAAACGGTGTCTTCGACCATCACAGGGTCAAGAAGTTCTAGCCGAAATCCACGAGGGATCCTGTGGAAATCATACTGGGGGGCGATCTCTAGCCCTAAAGGTATCTCGATCTGGATTCTTTTGGCCTAACCTACGGAAGGATGCACTCGACTTTGTGAGGAAGTGCGATCGGTGCCAGAGGCATGCCAATTTGACCCATCAGCACCCCTCACGCATGATTCCGATCGAGTCATGCTGGCCCTTTGAGCAATGGGGAATCGACATAATTGGACCTTTTCCGATAGCAACCCGACAAAGGCAGTTCGTCATCGTGGCGATCGATTACTTTTCAAAATGGGTCGAGGCGTTGGCAGTAGCAAAGATTACCTTCTACTCCTTACAAGACTTCCTCTGGAAACACATCATCACTAGATTTGGAGTACCTCGAATCATAATATGCGATAACGGACCACAGTTCCGGAGTTCAAGATTTAGAGCCTATTGCTCCGACTTTAAGATCGATCAAAGATTCACCTCGGTCGGGCATCCCCAAGCCAACGGTCAGGTCGAGGTTACCAATCGGACCATCATACAGAATCTGTGTACGCGACTCGAAGCAAAGAAGAGCCATTGGGTCGACGAACTTGAAGACGTCCTTTGGGCTTATCGAACCACCCCTCGAGTCCCCACGGGACAAACACCTTTCGCCATGGTATATGGCTCGGAGGCCATGATTCAGGCTGAGGTCCTGCATCAGTCTCCCCGGGTGGCTCACTTCCAGCATAGTCAGAATAATGAACTAAGGGCTTTCGATCTTGACACCATAGATGAAACTCGAAGAAAGGGAAACATGAAGATGCAACAATATCGAGCCACGACTGCTCGGGCCTACAATAAAAACCTGAGGCCTCTCCACTTTCAAGTCGGGGATCTGGTCCTCAAAAGGGTCGAAGTTACCAAACACGTAGGAAAGCTCGATGCTAATTGGGAAGGACCCTACCGTGTCGTCGAACTAGGTAAAAATCGGGCGTATCATCTCGAGGACCTCGATGGACTCCCGCTTCCTCGATCATGGAATGCTCACAACTTGAAGAAATATTACTTGTAATTAATCGTTGTAATTTCTTTCGGTCAATTAAATACCACATGTAAACTCCATGGTCGATTAATCGATAAAGCATTCTCTTGTCTCTTAACAACCATGTTTTTCGATCACATACTTGTAATTATACGATGCTCGTACCAATTTCTTGTATACTTCGAAAGATTAAAAGCGACCTGCCTTAACATCTTCTCGATCAATAACTTCGATTAACATGAAAAAGGTAAACGCCCAAAAAGCTCGAGAGAACACATAAAACAAAAAAGAAGAGAACTTGCATAATATATTTAAAATGAGGAAGTTTACATCGATCACAACTCTTCGATCATGACCTTGCAAATTTGGATTTTACAACGGGAGCAACAAACGCTCGGATTCCTACCTATTTACACATGAATCCCGAGCCAACGACTACTAAAGTCCGACCCCAACAGTCGGAACTTCGAAAAATTGGGTTCCCTTTCACCAGTCCTCCGAGTACGAAGATAGGGCTAGTCCATTCTCTCCGACTCAATCCTCGACCGCTCATGGTCCGGTCCCTTCCTCGATGGGAACAATGGCGCTCTCCCCAAAATACTCCGGGCACATATCCTTGGGGTCGAAGGAAGCGTCAAGGTCGAGCTCTTCCGTGGCTATGTTGTCCGGTTCCCCTGCCGCTCTCGACCGAGCCAACTTCACAGCAAAGCCAAATTCATCAGTGTCCCAGTTTGGCTCGGGAGTAGGGGGTCGGGTGACCGGATCGACTGGACGGGGGTCATCTTGGAATAGGCCGACCTTTTCTTGATCATAGTCGAGTGGAAGATACTTGGCCGCCTGCACCTGAGCCAAGCACAAGTTGAAGCCCTCCTCGACATCTTTGAAGCTTGCGATCGACACGGCCTTCTCGTAGGCCTTGGACTTCATGAACCTATAAACGCCTCGACGCTCGAGGTCGTTCACGGATTCCGCCAAGCCCCTCTTGCATCGCTCCAAAGCTAGCTTGGCGCCCTTCCTCTCCCCCTCGATCAGGCCGCGGTTTCGCGCTTCAGCCTCCTCTTGGATCGACCTAGCCACCCGGTCCTCGGCCACCATTAGCTTTTTCTCGACCTGAGAGAGATTTGTTATGGCGTCCAAGAGCTCACGGTCGAGTTTCTCCTTGTCCTTGGTGGCCTCGGCCAGCTTCTTATCTTTCTCCTCCAGCTCGACCCTCATCATCTCCACCTGCCGCTCGGCCTTCGCCCTCAACTGCCGATGCACCCACCCCCTTCGAGCCACCTGAAAGAAGTCCTGGCCCATCTGCAAAACATCATCGACCATTAAAAACTCCGACCATACACATGAAACAATTTCTACAGTTATAATTTCTATCGGTGCTTACCGCGAAGTACTTCTGGACCCAAGACGCCTCGATCTCGTCATCGGAGAGCGCCATCCTCTCCTTGTGATCGACCGTTGTCTGGATCGAGCTGTACAATGCTCCGAGCGCCTGGTAGTCCTTAGGGGCTGTCCCGACCCGTCTGGGCTCGCCCCTCTCGTTGACGCTTGCCAGGCCGCATGGGAAATGGGGCTCCTCGAGGATAGGATAATCGAAGAATAGCTTCTTCTCTTCTTCGCTCGATTTCCATTGAACCGCGCTCGAGGTTCCTGCACCCGGCCTTCTCACCCCCGCCAGAATGCTGGCCACATTTCGAGGCACTATTGCCCCTCGACCTTGATTCAAAGGGGTCGAATGGGCCCCTACCTGGACCTCAACGATCGGACCAAGCGCCGGTGGCATCGGAAGCAGGGGGCTCTTCTCTCGACCCGTGTTTTTATCGGCCCCGGCCCCAGACTTGGCCTGACCTTTTGTTTTTTGCTTTTTGGATTGGGGGGCTCCATGGTCCTTGTCGGTGGAAGAGCCCCGACCTCTCTTCTCGGGAGCGTCCTTGGTCCTCAACGCCAGAACGTCCGGAAGCGCCTCGACCGTCGCATCGGTCGATGCAGACGTCTCGGCTTGAGTAGGAGGGGGCATCTTCTTCTTCTCGGCCGCCTTCTTTAGCTCGGCCATCTCCTTCCTCCTGGCATTCAGTGCAGCCGACATAATGTATTGCTCTGCACAAAAAGACACTCGATTAAAAAACAAAGCAACAATAAACAAGACAAACAAAAGGTAAAACAAGGGCAATGTTTTCTCGAGGGATTCGTTCGGAATACCAGGGTCGAAATGTTTTCTAACTCCTGGCGCGAGCCCCAGCTCGATTAATGACCGTGGAGCCACCATGTCCTCCGACTCCACACTTCCCATCTTCCGCAAGGCCGCCATCAAGGTGTTGGGCCAACCCGGGTGCCCCCTCGGAAGGTCCGATCGAGCAACCCAGCTCCATCCAGGGAATTTCAGACCGGGCCACCCCTTTTCACTCTCGACGAAAACGAATCTTTGCTTCCATCCCTTGCCATTCGATGAGGTAGGCGACCTAACAATCCGATAATTGCTCTTCGATTGCAGCTGGATATACCCCGGGCCAGACTTCGAGGTCTCGGTCGTCAAGCCGGCCTGGAAGATCTCAGAAATGCAATAGATATTGACCTTCATTCCCAGGCATCTCAACAAAGCCCTCAATCCGTTTACCATGGCGTAGGAGTTGGGCATCAACTGCAATGGGCTAATCCTAAGGGTATTGAAGAAACCGACCATCTCCTCGGGAATAGGCACCCTAAACCCATTTTTAACCGCCAAATAGTTGACCGCAATACAGTTGGGCGGTGGGTCGGTCATGCGATCTCCTGATTGGGGCCTAATCACTCGATAACCCCCATACTCCGGGGCCCCCCCAAACAACCAACTCTGAACCTCTCCCAGCTTGTCCTCGGATATCGAACAGGTAATGGCTCGAGGGTCGTTTTGTAGCCAACCTTCTGGCTCTAAATTCTCCATCTCCTCATCTTCCTCCTCCTCTAGTCGACCCGAAGTCGACGTCTCCTCTCCAGACTCCCGCGGTACTGACACCACTGTTGCCTCATCCTCGGACAAGTGCTCTGAAACCTCTACAACCTCGACGAACTCATCCCTCCCCTGAGGATTCGTCGACCTCGTCTCCATGGTCTCACCGGAATCAGACGTCGAACTCGACCCTGATGTGTCCGAACTCGACCTATCACTCGCGGTCACCATTTCCTCCACTCCGGGGCCAGTCTCCACTCGATTTGTTGACATCCTACAGGGCAAAAACCTCATTTTCATGGTGTGGCTCGGATACAAACAAATCGAGGGAGAGGAAGCCTTCGAAGAGGGAAGTGGTGCACCTCTCCCTCGAGGCAAGCGAAAAGAAAAAATAAAAGACACAGAGAAAGGAAATCGAGCAAAAGATCGGAAATGTTACCTTCTGTTTTCTGAAGATCCGAACGGTCCTTTTGAAAAGCAAACGACCTCGAGATTCAGCACACAAAGAACTCTTTATCGATCGAAAATGGCTCGGAACTCTCTTCAATTCTCTGTCGCAAAAGTAACAAATGAATTTACAGAGGGAACTATTTATAAGGATAAAAATGAGCGGGAATCGAGAAGGTGAAACGGCGTAATAATTACAGCGGGTCCCACTCTTGGGATTTGAAACGCCTCTGCCACGTCAGCCCTAGCAGATGACGTTTCGGGGGGCTTATGACGTGGCACGTACCCGCTGTCGATCTAAGCCAATCACCTTGCCCCACGTGGACGATCGGGGGTCAAGTCTCGATCGAGGATCACACTTCGACCGTCCTAATCAGAGGCCCATTTACCCCGCGAGAATTACCTCACAAGAGTATCGACCCAAATGCTCGGGCTAATCGCCTATGTCGAGATCGACCCATCATCTCCGACTGACCAGCGCATCATTCCACTAACGTAGTGGCCGACCGAGCATTTAATGCAAGGCCTTAATGGGGCACCTGTCAGCTCCCCACGCCGCCACGTCGATGCGGTAACTTCTCTGTCCTCTCCATATAAATACCCCCTCCTCATTTATTGCACGGTAAGTTCTCCCACCTAACACTTTTCACCACTCAATCTCTTCGATCGTCTCCACCGATCCTGACTTGAGCGTCGGAGTGCCAACCCGGGTATCACACCCACCTTCCCCGAGTTGGCCTCGGAGCTCACGTTTGTCGACCTTTGCAGAATTCGAGCAGTCAGACGGCCGTTTCCTTCATCAACAAATAGAGTGACCGCGTCGGATCTCTCGATCAGTCATCAAGCAGAGATTTTGGCTCGATCACCTTTAGTTATTTTCAATTATTCCATCGTCTAGGGTTCTATCGGTAATATCACTCTGAAGATAAAACCCACAATCTCCATGTTTTCTTAAACCACCTAAACAAATTCCAATTCCTTAGAACTCCCTCCGCTCTGAACTTTCTCCGTCAACTGGAACCGATCGAAGAAATCTTAGAAAAAAGTACTAATGGTTTCCACTTTCCACTCAGAATCAGAACAATTGACCCATTAGATGGCGCGGCGGACAAAAATAAATTGGTGGCGATTTAATTCCAGAAAACCGGCGGCCACTCAGCCCCATAACGATTTGAGTTGGGGGTTTTCCGAGAGGTGGTGTCCCGCTACGAATTCTTTTTGTGTTCGCGTGGGAAGAAGCCACGATTACCCTGGAAGACGTGATGATTCTCTTTGTTTGTTACTCCGTTTTGGGGGAATTTGTTTTAAATCAACTTGGAAATGGAGACATTGACGAAATCGCGAAGAAACTACGCTGCATGCTATCAGACATGAACAAGAGCAAGTCCAGAGATTCTTCCCAAGGAAAAATAAATAAATAAATAAAGGATCAAGAGTTCACCTCAGCAAAACCCCTCTTCTTTGTCCTTTTCTACTTGAATTAATTCCAGTTTACATTCATTTAGATTTATTTTAATAAATCAAGTTGAGGTTATCCATTTTTATGTCAGGATTTGCTAATCTCGGTTGACACGGTTTTATTGTCATTTCCCTTGGAAAGCTCTCTGAAGGTATGCTTAATTGGTTTCAAGATTCCATCTTTGAAGTGGTTTTGTGTTACGTGAGCATAATTTTAGTTTGATGGGTTGCTATTGTTTTCTGAAGTTTGTGTGAATTAGGTGTGGGATTGGTCTATACATATATATACGCAATGGTAGTTGTTTGTTCTGGAGGAACAATGAAGAGAAATATGAAACAATGGGGAATTCTGGGAAGAAAGCAATAACGATGATTTTTACTAATTTCTTGATGAGATTGCTGCTCAGAAAAGAATTTATATAATTTAGGTATGATTCACCTCTTGATTTCCCGAGAACTGAAGATACCCACACCAGCAAGAACACCAGCTAACAAGGTATGTTGATTTGTTGTAGGATGTTGATTTGAGTTTGCTATGATATGTCTGTGAAAGTGAATACTTTCTGAAATTTGGTTGTGAAGAAGATTATGTACGGATATGGCGAAGATTTACCGTAGATTTTCAGTTAATGATTTGGGGGAATTATTGTTGTAGCTAGGATTTGTGAACTGTACGTTAACCTCTTTTAGTTAACTCCTTTTCTTGGTCACTAAACATAGTTAGCTTCACTTGACTCGATTGAGATGAATAGCCTCTGCTACTTATTGGGAGCCACGACAAATGCACTCTTCTTATGATTTAACTGTTGGATTTGTCTTTGTCCATATATTGTGAAGTTCATGCTATTAATTGTGTATCAGAATAGCTGAAATCCTTGCAGATAGTGTGACATTTGTTAAATGGAGCTCATGATATACTAAAAGAGACTAATTACCTTTAACTCTATAGCTTAGTTAAGCTGGATATGCTAATTTTATATCAACTAGAATCTGCATAAAGCTGGTAGTGTTAAGCATCAATTAGTAGAGTTGTTTGAAGAGTCACTGAAGGCGATAGTTCCTGACTTACTAGATGTAGAGTGTGAAATTGCTTATTGCTAAAATCCGAAACTTGGTGACAATGAATGGTATTGATACTTGGAATCATCTTAGGTGTGCTTCTATTCTTATTTAGAAACACCCTTTGAAAAATTTACTAGCTTTCTGGGAAATAGATATGCTGGACTTTCTGGTGAATCAGATTGATGCAGACATAAATTTTCATTGGTGTAACAATAATGCTATGAGTTTATGGTCAAAAGTTCAAGGCACCAGTACCCTACACAAAGATCCTCAAACTGCAAGTCAGGTATTTGTCTTTCCCTAGGTTAATATGATTGCATTTTCAATCATTCACTTTTGATTGCATCCCATGTTTTAGGCCAATTCCAATTTAATTTGTTGCTAATGCTAAATAGGTTTGTATAAGTTTTATTATATGTGAATGTATCCATTATAAAATGGGTTGTAATTTCTACTATGGGGAAAGTGTATAATAAATATTTGCAACAGAGTGGAGTGAGTATTTAAGATGTTATTAAGGCTAAGGAACTCTATAATTTCTTTTCTCTTGACAATTAAACTGGAATGAATTACATCCTATGATGCATGGACACGGACACGGTGACACGGACACGACACGACACGGATACGGCGACACGGATTTTTTCTTGAATTTCCCACGTAAGGAGTGTCAGACACGGTGTCCGACACGAGTGTCCGACACGACACGGCATGACACGACACGGCAAAATGATATTTTTAGAAGTGTCCGTGCATCATAGATTACATCTCATTTTTAACACGTAACTCTTGGTTTCGTGACCACAATTTATTGGAATACTTAAAAGTGGTTATCGAATAAACATCAAGGCTTCCGTCACATACTGCGAGTCACAACGAAAACATTCTTATGCTCAAAATTGGATTTGTAGGTACAATCTAATTTAATGATTTATTATTTCTTTAAGTAATTTTTTTGTTTGCAAAAGAATATAATGTGAATTTGGTTATTGATTTTATTTTTGACAGGGCAAGGGACATCGTTTTGTGATTAAACAAACTACGTTTTTATGTTTCTTTTTATCGTTGTTATATCTCTTGCTAAATAGGTTTGTACTTTCAAGTTTATTGCATATTTCTAATTCCAATGTAGCTAATTCACTGTACGTTGGTATTTTCGTATATTTCATTCTCTGAATACCTCTATTTTTTGTATCATTGACTTCAGTGAATTTAGTGGTTTTGAGCAAATATAATATAGCCTGACCATTATATTTTAAGTTTTCTGTTTTGGGGTTTAAAATGGAGCCGAACCTCTTAAACAGTGTTGTGAACCGTTATGGTGTTGACTGTTGACATATGCATGGCTTTCCATGATAATTAATAGCATGATTTTGAACATATAGGAGTGACGGGCACAATACTTCGAACATGTTTTGTTATAATCAGAAGCATGTTTGAATGTTTCTTTTGGTGTTGATAGGTCTCATATGGTTAATGAGAAAAAAAATTATTTTTCATATTGCATGTTTGTAAGTTGATTTTATAAAAAAGGGACCAATGGAGCAATTAAAAAAAGTTCTTTAATTATTATTACTGGGAAAAATAAAATTTTAGTTTTTTGTTTATTTAATTTACCACTACTATAGAATTGGGATTGGATTAAAATATGAAATTATGAATTATTTTTTTCATTCCAAACTATTTCCAAGTGATAATTTATTTCAATTATTTGATATTAACGTCATTAATGTGCATGCATCAATAAAATAATTGTCTTAATTGTTTGATAAGTTATGTAATGATAATATCTTTAATGATTGTATTATCACGATTAAGAAAGTTGTTAGTTGGTAAACATATTATATAAACTACATATTTATGACTCACGAAATGAAATTTTCTAAAATATATGTTTTAATTATATCCATTAAAATTAATAAAAAATAATGTATTCTTTAAGAACTCAAATAAATTTAATATTTCTTTTCATATGATAGATAACTTAATTTATAAAATCTTTTTAAATTATATTAACAATTCATGCTCGCGGGAACTGCGTGCGGCTGTTGCTAGTATATATATATAGGAAATAGCAATGAAGCTTCAACGAAATTGTCTTAAACCAATAAATTAAATTTTACTCTCAAGAAAAGTCTTCAAGCCAAGTAGCCTATATATATGCGCGCACATTTGATCGCCATGAAAAAATTATCGCAAACAACTCAAAATTCATCATCACAACAAATGTTTAAGCATTAGTATAGTTGTTCGTTTTCAATTATACTGATTTCTTGACCCTAAATGGTCAAGCATAAGCATATATAGTTGCCCCTTTTCGGTTATCATCTTCATTGAAGTTGGTTGAACAAGTATTTCCGAGCTAAATTTTGCTCAAATTTCAGGTAATTCGATTATATTATAACCATATTTTTAAATTTTTATTCAGGGACATAATACAAGAACTTTGAGTTATACTGTCGCACATCTATCTTAATTACTTTCTATTACACTTCTTCATATTGACTTGATTTTCATTATTTTTCATGGACCTTTGTTTGATATTGTTTTAGGTTTATCATTCTTTTTTTTTGGGTTTATCATTCTGAGTCTCCAACAATGTCGCTGATCATGAGAAATTAACCCCCACGGTCACGATTGCCACGAGCACTACGGGCTCCAAACCTACCAAAAGCTTTTCACATGCGACGGGTGCAAGATGAAGGGGTTCGGGTCGAGATACGTATGCAACTTCTGCGGCCACGAGCTGCACGGGGAGTGCAGATTCCCGAAGAACAGCATCACCCACTCCAATTTCCCCGACTCCACTTTCCTGTTTCAAGAAACGCCCTTCACCAGAACCAACAGAAAGGGCGGAAAGGAGTTTTCCAAATGCTGCGACGCATGCGGGAAAGACGTATGCGGGTTCAGCTACCACTGCGAGGCCGATAACCTCGACCTCCATATATGTTGCAGCAATCTGGAGGAGAAGTTGATCATGGACGAGGTTGTATTCAATCTGGAGGCAAGAGCTTCGTCCAAATGCACGCGGTGTCGGAAGAAGAAGATATCGGATGGGAAGAGGGATGTGCCGGGGTGGGCATACGCCTCGGCCTGCGGCAAGTACCATTTGCATGTCTTCTGCATGACTGAAATGGTGCATGAGGCCTACATGAAGAATGGGAATATGTGTTTGGATGGAGTTGATCTGAGGGAGGTGGTTCGATCGAGAAGGACGGCGGGGAGTGGAAGTGGAAGTACAGTGTCACAAAAGATCAAATCGGTTCTCAAGATTATACTGGCCGTGCTTTTGGGCGATCCGACGCTTCTGATTTCCAACGTCTTGGTAGAGTTGGTGGCTCTATCATTTTTTTTTTAAAGGCAGGCCCCTCAACATAGGGGAACACTATTCATTGCATAGATCAGAGGAAATAAGGTTTAATCAACCAAATGAAACCCAAAATCCTATCAATAAATCTGACCATTTAATTAAGAAAATGAACATGGTTGTAATATTTGAGTGATAGTCGAGCCATCGGAAAACTTGAATCCCCGCACCCAGAAAATGAGTAGAAACATCTTTAAAGTAGGTTATAACCCTATTTTTAGTGGGTCGCATTATTTTGGCTCAGATGGGACATTTTAGTATTATTCTTGGGCTAATTCTGTTCCAATTGGCTCAATCTTATAAGTTAACAACTAACGTGTTTGTAGATTAAAAATCAAGCCCACGTCAGTCGTCACAACCAAACATATTTCTTCATAATCTTTGAATTTTAAAGCCATAAACTATTTTTGACCCACTAAATTAGTTTTATTAATTTGAACTATGGGTAATGGGTCGAAATCTATCTATATTATTAAGTAAGAGACCCATTTAATGTCATGGACTCTCTTTTTTCTTTTTTTAAATATTTTTTAAATACAAATTCTAGTTGCGTTTTTGATAGTTTTCTGTTTAATCTCTTTCACATTCATCGAACTCTCAAATTCTTTTCTTTTTTTTTTTTTTTATTACTATTTTTATAATTTTTGCTTGAACAACTAATTTATAACTAGTAACTCTGCACACGCTGCGTGTGTAAAAAAATTATTAAATTAAAATTTTTATGTTATTATTTAATTTATAATCATTTTTAATATAATTATAATTTCATGATGAATAAATTTAATAATATTAAATTGAGAAAAAAATTAAAGATAAATAAAGGATATAAATAAAAAGGAAAAGAATTTGAGAGTTCCATAAAGTTTAAATAGAAAACTGTACAAAAAAGTTTAATTAGAAAACTGTCAAACTACGTGGCTAGAATTTATGTTTAAAAATATTAAAAAAAAAAAGAAAAGAACAATGAGAGTCCATGATACCAAATGGGTCTCTCACTAAGTATATAGTATAGATAATTTGATATTATCTTATTTTATTTATTTATTAAAAAACTACAATTATATTAAAACAATTATAAATTAAGTAGGGGATGTCTAAAAAAAGTTCAATCTGTACTGACTCTGTACAAGATTGTACTATATTATTTTTTTATAAATTTTGAGTATTACGCTAATTTTAAATTGTACATATGCAATCACCCCACCTTCTCTTTAATATTTTATTTTAAAAAAAGCACTAATATTTTAACGTACATTTTTAATAAATTAGTAAGTTTTTCAAAATTAAAATTTATTTTGTTTAATTTGAGAGAATATAAGCTACAATATGACATCCATTTTAATTATATTTTATTATTCTTTGTATTCTGTAATAATTTTTTAAATACACAACTACACATATATGTTAAAAAAATTAGATAAATAAAATTAAAATAGAATGATAATCAATAATTTATTTAAAATAATAATAAAATATTTTTTCCACACCCACCTTATGTGCTTAATATACTAAAATATTAATAATCGATTTTTATTTTATTATTTATATATTTTTCTTGAATTAATTTTTATATGAAAATAAATAAATAAAATTTTAAATTTATTTATAGAACCATTCGATAATTTGGTATATCTTATTTGATTTAAAATATATTGATGGGTTCCAAAAGGGGTGGTTCAGAATCCGATCACTTTAGAATTTGTTTGAATGGGGAAATCGTCAGGAGTTGCCGGAAAAAATGGGGTTCTACCTGCTAGGACAAACACACAGAAGAGTCAGAAGGCCAAGCTGGGGGAAACTGGGGGTGGTGCCCAGTTTGGCTCTCCGACGCTCAAGTCAGATACAGATCTGAAAGAGAAGAAGTAAGCTTAGTAGAAGCTGTAGCAATGGAGATCGCTTACCGTGAAAGAGATGACTTTGTTTATTTATAGTTGAGGGTCAGGGACCCTTTGGTCATTTGCCACATGTGGTCCTGGCCGAATGTTGCCCTAACACGTGGCGCTGTGAGAGAGAAACCTAGGAGGAATCTTCTGCAAAAGCTGCCGGGAGTTAGTGTTGGCAACAGTGGCAGGTGTGCGGGCATGTACGGTGTGTCAGAGAGCCGTTTGGAGGGTTGGTGACGAGGGCTTGGGAGCACGCTCGTGACAACCAAAAGCCTTGGAGGCCAAGAAATCCGCCGGGGGGGATGAGGGCCCAGGCTCGTGTAGCGGGTTGCAGGGGGAGCCTTTCTGAGGGAACGTAGCGCTCGAAGAAGGCTCCTTCTGATGGATTGGAATACCAGTCATGTCGTGTGAAGAAGGCGCTCGTAGGAGAGCGGTGACAACGGTCACGTGCGAGGGTGGCAGGGACAGCACGTGTTCTTGGAGGATGCTGGCGCTTTAATAGGTTCATCGCTCGTTCAGGACAACTGTAATCAACTGAGCAAATGCTGTTCTTTAAGAAAGGCCACGTGTCCAAACGCGGAACGAGCGGATCTTGACCCCATCATTTTGCCCCCTCAATTCTGCAGTCCTTTGTAATAAGGGCTGTAGAATTCATCAAGTGCAATCCTCCGATCGTGGCGCTCGGGAGGGTTTTTGGCGTGTTGTTCAATATTCTTTCCGACTGCACCATTAATGCGGTCCTTTCATCTGATTACTTGTCGTGTCCAGGCATTAAATGCTGTCCTTTCTTTTGACCCTTTAGAGCATACAAGAATTAAATGCTGATGCGCGTGGGGCGCGTGAGACTTGAAAAGTGTGCGACGTTTCCATAAAGTGAACGGTTTCCTAGGCGGGAAATGATTACCCATTTTGAATTCCTTGCCAGAAACGTACCAACTCCCATCCCTATAAATGAGGGATCTCGTATCCATTCCACTTCTTTCGCGAACACAACTCTCAAGCACCCTTCTGCAAAATTTCTCCGAAGACCAGTCTCAAAGCACTCTCTCCTTCCTTCAAGTTCTTCCCAGAAATTTTAAGGTAAAATTCGGTGAACTTTTCTAACTCTGTCAATTTTAGGATCATAAACTAGGATTGAGTGACTTCCCATCTCGATTTCTCCAAGAATCCCTGTCCTTTTTAGAAAAATCCCCTCTTCCAGTTTTTCTAAAACTTTTCCTAACTTCCCTCTTACCATGGCCAATCAACGCGTTGAAGAGTTAGCCCGGGAAGTAGGGGAGATGGCCACCCAAAATTCATCTCCATCGGAATCATCCAGGGATGGAGGGTTGGAAGGGGCCATGACCGTCATAGATGTAAGGGACCCAGAAGGGGTGGAACCCCTTTTCGAAGAGATGAACTTGGTGATGGAGGCAGAGAGACAGGGGGGTACTCTTCCTATCACTGCAAGTGCTACTCACCCCCATCGCCATACCGTGGCAGTAGCGATGGCGGCGCCGGTGTCGGATGCCGAGGAAATAGCAGGGCCTTCTGAAAGAGCCCGTGACAAAGGAAAGGGCAAGAACCCTCAGAAGCCCAAGAAAACCAGAAAGCCCAAAGGATCCAAGGAGGGTGGAAGCTCAGGCTACCAGGCTACCGAGCGCACCCCAGACGAAACTCCTAGCACGGTTACTCTAGGAGAGGTGAAAACAATGCTGGCGCCTATCTTCTGGGACGAGCGTTACATATGGAGAATCCCTGCTGAGCACGAGCGCGCCAATCATCCTCCTCCTGGTGAGATGGCCGTTTATGTAGATGCCGTCAGCTCTGGAGGCTTGAGGTTCCCTATTTCGGCCCCGATGGCACGTTTACTGAATGACCTGCACCTCTGTCCTTCCCAAATTGTGCCCAATGGCCTAGCTCTATTAACAAACTTTGTGATTCTGATGAGAAGCGTTGGTTACGAGCCCTTCACTCGAAATTTTACAGCACTCTTCCAAGTAGTTTCCTCATCACGCTCATCTCCTGAGGCCGGTTTTTATTATATCCAAGCGAAGGCTCATACCAAATTAATCAATTCCCCCTCCAGTACATACGGTCCTGACTGGAAGGAAAATTTTGTTTTTGTCAAGGCTCCCCCAGAAGAAGGCTTTGGGGTGCCCTCAAGCTGGGGCTCAGTTTCAAAGATCCGTTTGGAACCTGCCCTTCCCAAGGACTGGGTCAAGAGTCTGGTTGAAGCTCTAAGGGACGAGGGCCACCTTATTGAAGCGAAAGATTGGATAGACGACGCAGAGCTTATGTTCCTGTGTGACCTGTCCAACGACCCTTATTATCTTGACAATCCCCCGGCTCATGACATGGAGAGAGATGGTTAGATTCTTAGGGCACTAACCTTTAGATAGGGACACTAACTGCCTTTATCTTTCCTCAATTTTGCATAAATGTTAATTTATTTCAGGGAGTTTTGATTCTGGTGCTTGCTTTTCTTGTAGGAGCATATATCTTAGAGATGGCAGGAGGAATTAGAAATGCCGCTCGTTTTGCTCATGCCAACAGGAACCAGGCCCCACAAGGGGAGCAACAACGCCCCCGAAACAGGGGTAGCAGGAGGGACGCTCGGGGCGCAAGTTCCTCTTCGAACGTACAACCCCCTCGTGGTAGGGAGGAAAACCGCGCGGCCAACTCTGCTGGCGGAATAATGGTTCGACCACCTCCCCCTCCGGCAGATTCAAGGGTGCCTGAGCTTCCCGCTGTTGACCAAACCATGCCTCCTTTGGCCATAAGCGAGGCACAACCAAGCGTCAGTATACCCTCCCGTAAGAGGAAGAGGATGCCCGACACTGTAGCAATCAAGGGCAAGGGCAAACAAGTGGTTGAAGGCCCTAAGGGTGATGGAGAGACCACCTCCTCAGAAGAGGAACACTTATGGGCGTTCAACCGGCGAGGGGATAGGAATTTCTCCGGTGCCTCCGATGGCGGGCCAGTTCTGTTACGGCCCGATACGCTAGCCCAATCCGTCAGCGAGGACCTCTATGGCAGGGCCCAATTCTCGATGGATCACAAACACTTGTACAACGAGCCTGTGGAGATGGTAGCCTTGGATGCAGTGCACGCCCTGATCTCCGTAAGTCTCTATACTTTTGCGTATCGCGTTTCTCCAATACTTTTTTTTTTTTGCTGAAAATTTTTTTCCTTCCTCTTGAATTCGTACAGCAAGTACTCCCTCGGCTCAAGAACATTCAAAAACGGGCCTCCGTTTATGCCGATCGCAAAGCGAAATACAAGAAGATGGCACGCGCTAACGATCCGGCTCAAATTCAAGCGGAGCTGGACACTGCCATTACTAAGTATGAGTCTCTCAAAGGCTTATACAAAAAGACGGAGGGGGAGTTGAAGAAGTTGAAGGAGGATTTCGTGGTGGTGGAGAGCGCTCGAAATGGCTTGAGCGGAGAGTTGGCCCGCGTGGGTGAGGGCTTTAAGAAGGCGGAGGCCGAGCGTGACAGCTGGAGAACGAGAGCTCTGGAGCCTGAAAGGAAGCTTAATGACACCGTGAACGAATGGCCCCGGAGCCTTGAGCGAGCAAACAAGGAGGCCCTTATTAAGTTTTGTCACTCTAGGGCCTTCAACTTCACAGCCTCCCTGCACTGTCTGGATGAGGCCCAAAAAGCTTTCAACTTGGCCATCGATCAGGGAATCCACAAAGGGCTGACAGACCCAGCCATTCGAGAGGCGGATGGGATGGGGCTCATGTTCAATGATCAGTGCGAGGAGGATGGCGATGACTCGAATGATCCCTCAGACTCAATTTCTGAGCCCGAGTATGAGTTCCTGGTCAAACTCCTCCAGGATGAATACATGGATGCCCATCCAATAGAAAATGCTCCTCAAGCCGCACAAAATGACCCGCCTGAAAATGAGCCTCAAGGGCCTGTCGGGGAGGACGCCCATGCTCGGGTTGCTGAGGACGCTAACGCGCTTGTTCCCGCTGCTAATGAGCCCAACGATCCACAAGTGCCCGAGCCACCCGTTGCCCAACCTCAAGAGCCAGAAGGCCCAGTTTATGGTCCAGTGGCTCAGAACATCCTTGTGGTTCTTGATGAAGACATCGCTCCTGCAGCTTGAAATTCCATCTCTGCAGCCTTTTTTTTTTTTTTTTTTTCTTAACTTGTTTTAACGCTTACTCCTTTTGTAATGATGCTCCTGGGCCTTCAAGCCTATACTTTGTAACTTAGGCGAAGGCCTTAATGAATAGAATTTCTCATTTCCATGATACTGTCTTTACCTTTTCCTTGATTGCGAACTTTCACTTTGCCTTTAATGAGAACAAATCTTGTAGTTATAAGATTGTGTGTAATTTGCATGTTTCATACAGGCTTTTGATGCTTAGGAGATTTTGTCAAATCTTGCAAAACTTTGAAAATTTTCACTAAGTCTTGAGTGATCGTGAGGGTCTTACCAAGAGACTGCCCTCGTTTAAAATTTGCAAAATTCATTCTTAATCTGGGGAAATTTAGCTGAGTCTTGGGCATTTGCAAGGGTCTTACTGAGAAAATGCCCTTGTTCAAGATCTTGTGAAATTTCTTCTTAATCTTGGAAATTTTGCTAAGTCTTGAGTATTGAGGGTCTTACTGAGCGGTTGCCCTCGTTCAAGACTTGTGAAATTTCTTCTTAATCTTGGAATTTTTGCTAAGTCTTGAGTATTTGTGAGGGTCCTACTGAGTGATTGCCCCCCTATTCAAGACTTGGCGGAATTTTCCTCTGATGACGTTGCTGTCGGATTATCTTGCTCGTATTGGCCTCCATTTTTGGATTCGAGCGCAAGACGTCGTGACAGATGATCAAGGTCTACTTGGGATTTTCATTATATTTCTCTTCCATTTTATTAAGTTGGTTTTAAGCGTTACCGGTCTACCCTTACGAGGGCGTCCCCCCGCACGGGTTAGAGTGCTGGCAAGCGTAACCCATGTGAAGTAATAGTGACCAACCACGCTCGTAAAGACGGGGGGCGTGGGTCTTATGTATTCATGCAATTTAGAAAGTGTAAGCATAAAGATATTTGAAAAGAATTCGCCGTAACTTACTTGTGATTTGAAGTACATAGAACTTGTAAGCGGGATTGTTACATCATAGTTTCTAGAGAGCTTTTAAACGTAAAACCGCCGGAGGTTGCATGCGTTCCAAGGGCGAGGCAAACGCTCTCCTTGAAGTGTCTCCAGGGTGTATGAGTTGTTAGCTCTGATTTGTAGTACTTTGAACGGTCCTTCCCAGTTGGGGTCTAACTTCCCCACATGCCTGGATATTTCAACTTTCTTTAGAACCAAGTCTCCCAAATGGAAGGTTCTTTCCTTCACACGCTTATTGTACTGTTGAGCCACATATGCTTTATATTTGTGTATCTTAGCCCAAGCTTGGTTTCTTTTCTCATCCAACAAGTCCAACTCCAGACGCCTCTTACTTTCGTTAAGTTGAGGCTCGAAATAAGCTACACGAGCAGATTCATTTGCAATTTCATCCGGTATCATTGCTTCTGACCCATACACGAGCGCGAAAGGTGACTCGCCCGTGGCAGCTCGGGGAGTAGTGCGATAAGCCCAAAGCGCTCCTTGTAGCTCTTCTGCCCACTCACCCTTTTACTTTCCAGCATTGTTTTCAAGTGCTGCAAAATGATTCTGTTGGTGACCTCTGCTTGTCCGTTGGCTTGGGGATGGCCTACGGAGGTGAAACGTTGTTCAATCCCCGATTCCGAGCACCATTCTCGTGTGTCAGCGGCTATGAACTGGGATCCATTATCGGAGATAAGCACCCTCGGAATGCCGTATCTGCATATGATGCTTTTCCAAATGAAATCCCTCACCACCCGGAAGGTAATCTTCGCTACTGCCTCAGCCTCAGCCCATTTGGTAAAATAATCGACGGCCAAAATGACAAACTTCTTTTGTCCAACAGCGATGGGCAAAGGGCCCACAATGTCTATCCCCCACTGGTCGAAGGGCCAGGAAACATCCACTGGGACCATTTGAGCGGCCGGCATTTGAGGGAGATTAGCATGGAATTGACACTTCGGACACTTTCTGGAGAATTCGAGGGAGTCATGCAGAACCGTGGGCCAATAAAACCCACTCCTTAAAATCTTCTTAGCCAGAATACGCCCTCCTGAGTGATTTCCGCAACTCCCATTGTGAATGAGTTCGAGCGTTTCTTTCGCTTGCGAGGGCCTTAAACACCTCAAAGGAGGTCCTTGAAATGACTTCTTGAACAGTCTCCCCTCGGAGTCTAAAGAGAATCGGGGGGCCTTGTTCCTCATTTTCCGCGCCTCCACCTTATCAGCGGGATAAATACCATCTCTAAGGAACCTGACGATGTCATCCAGCCAATATGGTTCAAGTGGATCAATCATAACGACCGCCTCTTTGGCAATTCTTTCCTTGATCAAAGGTTCCTCCGTCCTAAGGAACGTTACAGAGCGTTCAGAAGTACCTTCCAACGCCGAAGCAAATTTTGAAAGAGCATCAGCGCGCTCGTTCTCGGCCCGCGGGACTTGCAGCAGATGAAATTCTTTGAACTTTCCAATGATTTCCCGAGCCTTTCCCAAGTACTGCACCATGGTGGTTTCTCTAGCCTCATAAGTTCCTTCAATCTGGCTCGCAATTAACTGCGAATCTACATACGCCGTAATCCTGGAGGCTCCACTCTGAGAGGCAATTTCTAATCCCTGTACAAGGGCTTCATACTCTGCTTCGTTATTCGTGACTTGGAAATCCAACCTAATTGCGAAATCTAACTCAATCCCACTGGGGTCCCGGAGGGCTACCCCTGCTCCTCCCCCTTGGGAGGTTGAGGAACCATCCGTGTGCAGGACCCATAATCCTTCGTTCTCAGGAACGGCAGATTCTAACCCAAAGCGTTCCACCAATAAATCAGCTACAACCTGGGCATGCATGGCAGCTCTAGGCTCGAAACATAGATCAAACTGACTTAATTCAATGGCCCATTTTATCAGCCTTCCTGATACGTCTGGTTTGGACAAAACCTGCTTCAAAGGTTGATCAGTAAGTACCGTTATTGAATGTGCCTGAAAGTAAGGCCTCAGGCGCCTTGATGCATTAATGAGGGCAAACGCAAACTTCTCGATTTCTAAATATTTTTTCTCTGCTCCTTGCAATGTCTTGCTTAAATAATAAACGGGCAAATGCTTCCGTTCTCATATAGCTACTAATACAACCCTCGTGGCATCGGCCGAGACAGAAAGATATAGGAATAGCTTCTCACCACCTATGGGTTTAGTCAGTAGAGGAGCGCTCGATAGATAAGCCTTCATATCTTGCAAAGCCTTTTCACATTCCTCCGTCCAAGCGAAGTTCCGGGCACTCCTCAAAATCTTGAAAAAAGGGAGATTTCGGTCGGCCGAGCGCGAAATGAATCTGTTCAAGGAGATGATCTTTCCTACCAGTACTTGCACTTCCCGGAGATTTCGAGGGGAGGGGATTTCCAATATAGCTCTGATTTTCTCAGGATTGGCCTCAATTCCCCTCTGACTGACCATGTACCCTAAGAACTTTCCTCCTTGCACTCCGAAGGTGCACTTTGAAGGGTTCAATTTTATCCCATAATGACGCAAAATTGAAAAGGCACGCCGGAGATCCTCTAAATGCGAGTCTTGACGCTCGCTTTTGGCAATCATATTGTCCACGTAAACTTCCATAGACCCTCCCAGTTCACTCTCAAACATTTTGTTAACGAGCCGCTGATATGTAGCTCCCGCGTTCTTCAACCCAAAAGGCATGACCAGGAAGCAATACACCCCTAAATGAACAACAAATGAAGTTTTGGGGCGGTCTTCAGGAGCCATAAAGATTTGATAGTACCCTTGAAAGGCGTCCATCATGCTCATTAGTTCGCATCCAGCAGTTGAATCCACCAGCTGGTCTATCCGAGGCAACGGGTAGTGATCCTTAGGGCAAGCCTTATTAAGATCAGTAAAATCATTGCACATTCGCCACTTGTTTGCATTTTTAGGCACCAAAACCACATTACACAACCATTCTGGGTATAAGATGGGCTTGATGTACTGAGCTTCCAGGAGTTTATTAACTTCTTCTTCGACAACCCTCTTTCGAAAGCCGTGAACATCTCGCTTTTTCTGCTTGATGGGCTTGAAGGAGGGGTCCACATTAAGCCTGTGGACGATGATGCTTGGGTCGATTCCGGTAAGGTCAGACGCTTTCCACGCAAATACGTCAAGGTTCTCTCTGAGGAAGTCAATCATCATGATCTGCGAGGGTCTTGAGAGGTTTGACCCTATCTGAGTAGTCTTATCCTTGTTTCCAGGCTCTAGCTCAATAGTAAGGAATTTTTCTGAGGGCTCGATCCTTACCTCAGGGCGAGGAAGTTCGAGCGCCCTCTTTTTCCCTACCAAACGCCCCTCGCGAGTGGGATCCTCCCCCTCCTGCTCGTCTGCTTCTGAGGAAGACTCTTCGTACGGACCCTGGCGGAGCATTTTCGGGGGGGTTTTGTGTGTTGGTATTCTTCTTTTTCTTATTTTCCTTTTTGTTCAACTTTGCCCTTTTCCGCAAAGGACCATCCTCATCTAGGTTGGCGAAATCAACGGATTTCTTAGTGGACCCAATTTGGAAAGTTCTCTCCGCCTTAGGCTTTCGGAGAGATAACATGTAGCATTCCCACGCCTCACGCACGTTACACAATACCTCCCCAACACCCTCGGATGTGGGAAATTTGATCTTCTGGTGGTAGGTGGAGATGATTGCTTTGAAATCGACGAGGGTGGGGCGCCCAATTATGATATTGTATGGAATATCAATCTCTACCACAGCGTAAGTAACTGTGAGCGTCTTACGTTGAGGGGCTCGGCCAAACGAGGTGGCTAAGCGCACCTGCCCTCGTGGGACAACCTCTGATCCTCCAAAGCCAATGAGGGCTGTTTTAAGAGGTTCCAGTGGGAGGTTAGCATTCATCTTTAAAAATGTGGCGTAAGGCAAAACATTAACGGAGCTTCCACTATCCACTAATACTCTTCTTACAATATGATTGTGGACATCTACACTAACCACCATGGGGCAGTCAGAAGTTTCACTTTCCCCCTGGGGTGTTACAATGTGCCCTAAATCCCTATCATCAAAGCCTATCACATCGTTCTCTCGGGAGTGCTGATCCTTGGCTTTTTGTATAGCATAAACGGACTTGGGCACGGATGAGCACTGGTCGTAACTCCGGGCATATCTCCGCCGAGCGGCATTCGAATCTCCCCCTGAAGGGCCTCCCGCTATCATGTTGATAACCGCAAAAGGCGTATTCTCCAGATCAGGGGCCTTTCCTTTGTTGCTCCGACGACTGCTGGTCTCAGGGGGACCTTTTCCTTGTGGACTCCTTGATCGGGATGGGCTCCTTCTTTCCTCCCTGAAACGACCCCGACAGTGCTCATCAAAGCGCTTCAGCACTTTCACAAATTCCTTTAGATGCCCCCCCGCAACGAGCCTTTGGATCTCAGCTTCCAGCTGGCGACATTCATCCGTGTCGTGCCCTTTCTGCTTGTGGAAGGCACAGTACTTGCTGGAACGTTTCAGAGACTCGGTCTCTCTCATCTTGATGGGTCTCCTGAAGAGCTTTTTGTCGGAGAGGTTATAGACCTCGGAGTTCGGTCAAGTAAGTGGAATACGCTCGAAACGTCGAGGGGGCAACGGCGACCTCTTGCGCTCCTGATGGCGCTCCTTCTTAACTGCGATCTCGAGTCCTCGTTCAGGGTGGCGCTCATTTCTTATGGGGCTATGATGCCGGGGACCATTCGTCCCATACATATCCTCGAGCGCAAAAAACGGCTCGGCAACCTCTCTTAAGGCCATAAGTGTCCCTGGCCTTCTCTCCACGATGGCATCAGCAAATTTCTTGCTCACATACTGTTTGTGATCCACAGCCTGAAATAGCACTGGGATCAAGAAATCCATGGACGGCCTTTCCACTTGCAGTATCTCCTTGTTGAAGAGGGCGAAGAATGAGCGAAGAGACTCACTCTTGCCTTGCACCACGTTATAGAGGGCAGTGGGCGCAGTGACTGGAGCTTTCAGGGAATTGAAGTGGTTGAGGAAGGCATCGGCCAACTCTTTGTATGAGTGAATCGAGCGCGGTGGCAATCGCTTGTACCATTCTTGTGCCATTCCCACCAAGGAAGTGACAAAAACCTTGGCCCAATAGTTGTTGGAATGCTCGTAGAGGTGCATCAGATGTAAAAAATGATCCAAATGCTCGGCTGGTTCGGTCGTCCCGTCGTATCGGTTAATGGAAGTGGGAATTTTGGCCATCCCGGCTTGGGCCATTAAAACTTCTTCCACGAGGGGAGAGCCCATTGCCAATGGGTGATAATCATAAGTGCCGAAGTTCTCTTCTGGCTCTCTCCGGTGAGGGACCTGTGGCTGTCGGTCTTTGTGACGAGTATCTCTGTCATCGGCTCGTTCATCCCTACTGTGGGAGATCTGAGACCGTGCACGAGAGAGCTGTCCAACCATGCCTTTCAAACCCTGCAGCTGGTCTTGCACAGCCGCGAGGATGTTAGGGTTCACCTCCCCGTCCCGGTCTCCTTGTCTGCCCGCGCGGGAAACCCTCCTGGAAACGTGGGAGTCCCCCTCATTCTCGTTAACCCTATCAGTGGGCTCCCTGTTTCCGTCTACAGGGGGCCGCTCGTTTTTGCCCTGGCGGGGCGCCTCATTAACTGGTGGTAGTGGTGGCACCCTGGGGACGGCCTGGGTTTCCCTAACAGGGAAAGCTTGCAATCCGCCCAAAGGTGCTGCGGTTTGAGTGGCCTGCCCAGATGGGAAGTACATAGAATGGAATTTTTCCCACGCCCCCTGAGCCGCCTGAACCTCACACTGGGTATACAAAGCCCTCAATTGCTGCGTAGTTAGGGGAGGTAACTCTACTCCTTCAACCTCCCTAGGAATCACCACGGGGAGCTGTATTTGGCCGGCGAGGTACGGTTGAACCGGCGGCATCATAACAGCGGGAGCAAGCGTGTATCCTGGCGGCGGCATCATATATCCCTGACCTCCTGGGTTTACAAGGGCATGCACCCCTTGAGTTTGGGGAGGGTGTGAAAGAGCAAAGTGAGAAAATCCTCCTGCGGCGCCAGAAGCTGGTAGTGCTGGTGGGGCCGGTGGGAGAACGGAAGATTCGGCCTGCACGGCCGCCCCGGTGAGGGGCACTCCACCTTCAGCGACGGTAGGGGGTGGGCCTCCGTCTACAGGGATGGTGGGTACGATGGTGTTGACGTCTGGAGAAGTGTTATCTCCTCCTCCCGCAGCGCTGGACCTTGTAGCAACCATAGTTGTGAAGATTTCGGGGGTGTTTGCTTTTCAACTAGCAGAAAAGATGGAAGAGGCGAAGAGATGGTTTCCCACAGACGGCGCCAAAAATGATGGGTTCCAAAAGGGGTGGTTCAGAATCCGATCACTTTAGAATTTGTTTGAATGGGGAAATCGCCAGGAGTTGCCGAAAAAAATGGGGTTCTACCTGCTAGGACAAACACACAGAAGAGTCAGAAGGCCAAGCTGGGGGAAACTGGGGGTGGTGCCCAGTTTGGCTCTCCGACGCTCAAGTCAGATACAGATCTGAAAGAGAAGAAGTAAGCTTAGTAGAAGCTGTAGCAATGGAGATCGCTTACCGTGAAAGAGATGACTTTGTTTATTTATAGTTGAGGGTCAGGGACCCTTTGGTCATTTGCCACATGTGGTCCTGGCCGAATGTTGCCCTAACACGTGGCGCTGTGAGAGAGAAACCTAGGAGGAATCTTCTGCAAAAGCTGCCGGGAGTTAGTGTTGGCAACAGTGGCAGGTGTGCGGGCATGTACGGTGTGTCAGAGAGCCGTTTGGAGGGTTGGTGACGAGGGCTTGGGAGCACGCTCGTGACAACCAAAAGCCTTGGAGGCCAAGAAATCCGCCGGGGGGGAAGAGGGCCCAGGCTCGTGTAGCGGGTTGCAGGGGGAGCCTTTCTGAGGGAACGTAGCGCTCGAAGAAGGCTCCTTCTGATGGATTGGAATACCAGTCATGTCGTGTGAAGAAGGCGCTCGTAGGAGAGCGGTGACAACGGTCACGTGCGAGGGTGGCAGGGACAGCACGTGTTCTTGGAGGATGCTGGCGCTTTAATAGGTTCATCGCTCGTTCAGGACAACTGTAATCAACTGAGCAAATGCTGTTCTTTAAGAAAGGCCACGTGTCCAAACGCGGAACGAGCGGATCTTGACCCCATCATATATAATTATTTTTTAATCATATACGTTGGGATTTTCATCTAATATTTTTCCTCTTAAATTCCGTCTTTTTGAAACACGTTAATTAACTTAGAAATTAATTAATCTATTTTTATTAAATATTAAATAATCAGGATTAAATAATAAAAAATTGTGCATTAAATAATTTATCTTAATTTCTTTATCATATTCGGACATTATTTTATAACTGTTAAAATCTTTTTAGTTTTTAAATGAATCTATTTTTATTTATGCTAAATTTAATTTATTAATAATCCAAGTATTTGATGCGGCCTATGTTGCACGGACACGGACACGGACACGACACGACACGACACGGACACGGCGACACGAATTTTTTCAAAATTTTAGGACACGACACGGCTCCGGCACGGCTATATTTTATATAAATAAAAATATTTTATATAGAAATAAAAATATTTTATAAGTATAATCTATGTAACATAAAATATTTATAAAAATATATAATATTAAAAACTAAAATAAGTTCAAAAAATTCAAAAAATATTAAAAAAACATAAAAAAATGATCAAATTTGCCGAGCCGTGTCGGACACTCCACCTCGCCGTGTCCGACACCGTGTCCCAATTTTTATTTTTATTTTTTTCGGACACTCCTTCAGCCGTGTCCGACACGTGTCCGAGGCGTGTCCGTGTCCGTGTCCGACACGTGTCGGACACTGCACGGACACATTTTTAGACGTGTCCGTGCTTTCCTGGATGCGGCATAATAAAATTACGTCACGTCAACATCCCCAATCAAGTTAAGTGATGCCACGAACAAATTAGTAGTCGGAATTAACCAATTGGTTGTATGACATGGTCCTGTGAATTTTCGATTTTGACAATACTTGTAATTTTGTTTACGGACTACGATTTTCGTTATAATCATAGTGTTTTTAATAAATTTATTAACTACATTTGTACAAGGGTAAGCAATAATGAAATATTGATTACGGTTTAGATTAAAAATATAGTTCTCTAAAATTTTATTCCTTATAATTGTACTTTCGTAAGCAATAATCAGTTATTCTCTACGAGTTTAGTTTATACAGTAGTCTTTTATAAATTATTAAGACTACACAAAAAAAAGTGCTAATTCCGGACGCCCCTCATTCTTTGGTCTTTAGTGTGCTTTATACCCCTTAAATTTTGGATTAGTGCAATTATCCCCCTGACTTTTAAAAATATCACGCTTAACTCCTCTTAATAAATTTTAACCACTACTAAAAAAAACCACATATTGTGACACTGTAAAATGACATAACAAATGGATATTGTGACACTTTTGTTTTCGTGACATTGGCAAAAATGTCACGTAAGAATAGGGATGTAACTGAGCCGAGTTGGCTCGCAAGCTCCACGAGACGGCTCAAAAATAGCTCGGGCTTGGGTTCGAAGCTGACGAGCCGAACCAAGCCGTGCCACTTCGAATCCAAGCCCGAGCCGCTCTATATGCAGTTCGAAACTCGCGAGCTAAAATAATAAAATATATTATATATTATATATACACAATTTATGTTATTAAAATATATACAAATCATCTCTTATATATTAAAGTATAAATAATATATTATATTATATATATATATATATAAAGACTTGCAATTGCAGAGTATTAAATGTAAAACAAATATTGAGAACTAACCTAAGTCCCACCGGCCCCACCGCCATTCTGAAGAAAAAATCGAAGTCCCACCGCCTCCCACCACCACCCAGGCCCCCATCCTCTCACGCCACCTCCAACCACATAAGCGCCTCCTATTACCGTCGCCCGGCTTCCTAAGCGCCAGCACGCTCCCGGCCAGCACCGCCTACCACCGTTGCCGCGGCTTCCTAAGTGCCAGAGCCGCCGCGTACATCTTGCAGCTTGAAGGACTTCGCCGCCTCTCGCACACTGCCGGACATGGAGATTCAAAACTCAGATGAAGATTTTGAATCTAAGTTCAAATAACTTTTGATTTTAATTTTTGCTCATTTTTTTGTTTGCCTTTCCTCTTTTCTGCTTTAACTATAAATAAGAAAATGATTCTAGAATTTTAGTTATGTTTTGGATGTATATAAACAATTAGTTTGAGATTTCTTTAGAAATTGCATGTATATAAAGAAACAGATCCAAATTTTTTTTTGGAAAAGATTCAGATCTAAGGCCGTAAGATGAAGATTTGAGTTTTGGATGTTTTTTCTTGGGTTTTCTCTATGGCTCGTGGGCTCGGTTCGGTTTGCCCGAACCTCACTGCGAGGCAAGCCCGAGCTGATATTTTTAGGGGCGAGCCCGAGCCCGAACCTACAAAAATCACTCTCGGTTCGTTTACATCCCTACGTAGGAAGGTGCCTCAAAAAGTTATCGTGGTAGTTTACAATGTTACAATAACCAAAAATATGTGTCGCTATATAATTTCACAATAATATACATATTGTGACATTGTTAAAAGTCACGTAATAGGTTTCCAACTATAAAACCTACAAACAGATATGACACAAATTAGTGTTACGATAGGACGATTTAGAGACACATTTCAGTGACTTAATAGTTGAATAATTAGATACTTAATGGTGTCACAATAAATAACCTTTAATGTCACTTTATAATGTCTCAATAATTTTATATGTTATGACACTTTCGTATGTTACATGATATAAAATGTGCATAAAAAAAAAAATTTAATACATTATATTTGTATTGAATAAACATGTATCACAATTAGCTAAAATTTACACAACATATATTAATCATGCACTTGAACACCAAAATATGAATCACTAGCATCATTTCTAATACTTGATTCATAATAATATATGATTTACACATTGTTACTAAAATCCAAAAAAATAGGTATGTGATCAAAATATATACTAATTACATCAAAACATAGAAGTCTAGCTACGATTACTAACTTCTATGTTTGCTTCTTTGATGCAAACTGAGTGTAAATAACATCCAAAAGTAGAATCTTTCGTATCTAACTATCAGAAAGACAAGCTCAATTATATTTTCACAAAAAAATGACCTTTATTTTTTCCAAGAATCAAGAATGGACATTTTGCTCTCTTTCTTGGCATTTAAATAAACTTTAGATATATAAGTACTGAGCTAACCCAAGTTCAATGACGAAACTAATATCAAAGGTTCAAAAACACATTGATATCGGTCAGACAATTGGAGTAAACATAATATTCAAAATCAAATCAGGACATATGGAAACTGAACTCAACCAAGAAAAACACAAGAAAGATTCGTACAACACTAAAAGAATCCATCACATGAGTTAATACATTCATAACAAGAATCCAAAACCAAATTCCAACAAAAACCCAACACAAAAAATTGAAGAAACAATGTTCAAGATCACTTCTTTCTTCTAAAAAGAAGATAAACAATTACCACCGTCATTGTTCGGGAGCTGGGCTTTGTAGATTTGAGGCAAAGCAATGCGTAGCTCGGAAAGCAACCGTAGAGAGGACAACTTTGCAAGCTTAGATTCTGGTCAAATCTGAAATCAAAAAACATAATCTTTAGAGGCTATTCGGAAAACAAGAATTTCAGGGTTGTAATTGAAACTCAAAGATTTGAAAAGTAGGTTCATGATTTGAATTGTTCCTCAAAATGGGTTCATGCTAATTTGAATATCGCTATAGTTATTTCTCAAAAAAAATTAAAAATTTCTTGAAGAAAGATTAAAATTTTTCCCAAATTTAAACAGGGTTTATTTCCTGAAAACAAGAATTCAAGAATCATAGTTCCATTTCAGCTCAACTCACACACACTCACAAACAGAGGATACAATACGAAGCCCAGAAATTGAACTAGGGAGCTTCCATTGATCAAACTTGTAGAGATCGATCTCAGCAACAATGGGTACGAAAATCTCTTGGCCAGCGCACTGCGGGAAATTGGAAGTCGTGTGTTGTTTCTGGAAGTGGAAAATTAGTGAGGGAAAAAGGAAAGGTTTATTTGCCAAACAGATGGAAATGTGATTTTGGTGGATTGGCTTTTAGTTTTTAGCGGCAGATTTTGGGAAGGAATTAAATCTATTCAGCGCCAAATTGATATTTTGGTAAATAAAATTAATATTAAACAATATTTTCTGGTGACACTAATAATAGGGTGTCTCAATAAACATGTTATTAGGACATTTCTTAAAAGTGTCACAATATATGTGTCACATTAAATGGTTTTTGTTGTAGTGAATTGTCGACTCCATCACGGCTACCCAAGCTTCAAAATCACCTCCATCACGTTCACCTCTCTAAAGAAAATAAAGCTCATACCCCAATCAGCTCTATTGGCTGTCGAAAACCGTTGTAAAGCTCCGTCCGTCAAGAGTCATTTCTGACCGATGATTTCTCCTTTGTCGGTTGTCGGATTTTGGTTTCGAGATCACCGTTGCGTTTCCTACGTTGAAAACTTTGATTTGACATATGATATCAATACATTTGAAATATGCTCTGTACATATTTGCGTTGTTAAAGGGGGTTAATATGATATTTTTCAAAAGTTAAGGGGGACAATCACTTTAAATTCAAAAGTTAGGGGGTAAAATACACTAAAGGCCAAAGGATGAGAGGTGTCTGTAATTAACCAAAAAAAAAAAAAAGACGTAATGAAAAATTTAGTACTTACAGGTTTGTAAATTTAGGCAAAATAAGCGTTAGGAAAAGAGTTTTTCTTGTAGTGATAATTGTTGTAAATTTAATGTACAGTTAAAACTTAAAACACAATGAATTAATTTAAAGTATTAAACTAGTTAAAATGAAATAAATATACGTAATAATTTAAAAACCTTCCATCATTCGAGCTAAAAATCATATTTAACTTATACATACATAGATACACACATACATATATCATATATATATATTGAATAAATTAATATTCAATAAATTATTGATTGAAATTAACATGCAATTGAGTATTTCAAATCCTTTTGAAAATGATAATAACTTATAATTATTTATTTTAATATATAAAGTAATATCACTTAGTTTTAACAATAAATAGAACTAGTATCAAATTGATAATTTCTTATTCAGTTAAAAATGATCTTGTAAAGGTCAATTTTGCTCTATTATATTACACATAGATGATTTCATGTGTGTGCATATATATCAAATTTAAAAGAGATTCACATTATCAAATTTAAAATAAATATATATTTCGTAGTTTTTCGAATATTATATAACGTCATTTATGTTATTCCTCATTATTAAACATTAAATCATTTATTTATTAAATAATATTAAGTTAGAAATATTATATCTCTGAAATAACTAATAACATTGAAGTACAAAACTAATATGACTCACTTTTTAAATTGACATAATCCTATATTTTTCAACAATAAAAATATTATATGTATAGTAATCAACTTATAATTTTTTCTAATTTTTTTTTAAAAAAAATCACATATAGTAAAAACATAAAACTTATTCAATGCATGTGGCAAAATGAAGTTAACATTTTAAACTTGTTTGGAGAATAAATTGATTGTACTAATATAAATCAAGATCAATTTTATAAATTCAATTCAGTCGATATTATTTGACTCTACATGAAACTAATAATTTTCTATATTTGTTTCATTTCTAAACACACATAATTGTATTTTAAATTTATAAAAAATTAAATTTTATTAGAAATTTATTAATTATTTAGTAGAAACATAATTTATGAGAATCTAATAAAATTTTGGTATTTCTATGCAGACTAGAGAAAATCAATTATAAGATGATATTCACAAACAACATATTTTGCATGCATATTTTCAATTAATATTTAATATTTTTTTTGGTGCAAAGTTTTTAATATTAAAATGCGTAGAACTTTCAAATTAAAGAAAATAATTGGAGAAAAAATAGGAGTTTAAAAGTTTTTATAAAAATGATTATCGATTATAGATTATATTTTTTAATAAATTATTAAAGATAAAGTAAAAGAATTATAGAAAATAATGTTTCAATTCAAAATAAATATATTAAATTAACGTAGTTGGTTAGAGAAAAAATAGGAACCTCAACATGATGGTTGATTTAAAAATACGTATTTTTAAATTAAATAAAATTAGTACAGATAAGTACGAACCAACCTAACTTAAGTTCAGTACAAATCCAACCTAATAATAGACAACCCCAATTAAGTAATAAGGGATAATTACAATTTTGGTCCTCCAACTATACCACTTATTCTCTTTTAGTCCCCGACTGTTCAATTTGACAAAACTGGTCACTGAACTACCACTTTTTTTTCAACCTTAGTCCTGCCGTCAGCCTAGGCGTTAAGTTAAACGGAATATGCTTGTTAGTTATTCACGTGCAACTCACGTGACTAATTATAATTGCCCTAACTCAGATTTCACCAAAATTGAACAAAATATGTCATCGTTTCTCTCCCAAATACAAAGAACCCTAGACACCCCATTTCCCCCAATTTATATTTGTCCATAAATCTCCCAAATTTCTTCAATTTTTAGCACCCAAGGATGTAATCGTAGACGACACTGAGCAAAAATAGCAAATTTTTGTGAATTTCGTGTGTGCAAGGTTTTGGGGGTGTGGTTTCAGAAAGAATTGGTGTGAAATTACAAAGGAGCTGAAGCTGGAAAATGGCTCTCAGACCACCATGGGTGCGGGAAAGACCTAATTATAGTGAGTATTTGCATTTCTTGTTGCTCTTTTTCCTTGGGTTGTTTGAATTCTGACTTTATTTTTCATTTTTCACAGCTGAGCCTACAATGTACAACATCAAACTATTTCATGGGGGTAAAATGGTAGAGGTGCCCGTTCGGAGGTATGTTGGGGGTACATTAGATTACTTTGACAAAATTGATGGTGATTTGTTTGGAATGCTTGAATTGAATGACATTGTAGAGAAGCTTGGATATGACACAAAATCATGTAAACTGTGGCACAAATTTGGGAGTAATTTGGAGAGGGGTAGTAAGTTAATTGAGAATGATGCTGATGTGCTTAACTTACAGAATTACTTAGTTGAGTTTGATAGGATGTTAGATATTTATGTTGAGCATGTTGGTATAAATGAACCCATTATACCAGAGCCTGTGATTGTGTTTGATAGTGAATCAAATGCCATCCCTTTCCCTTAAAATGACATTCCTGAACCTAATGTCTCAGAACCTGATACGCAAAATACCTCCAACTGTTTTGATTTTGAGCCTTTGATTGACTTTTCCTTTCTTGATGATCCTCCTATTGAAGAGCATGTTGCTGCAGAATCTGATGATAGTGATGATAGTGACTGTGAATCATTTAATGATAGTGATTATGACATGTATGAAGATGATGCAAATTATGCTGATTATGTTGACGAGGATGTTGAGTTATATGGTTGTGAGGAACAATCTAAAAAAAAGGCAACTGTTGATTTTTTAACTCAAGAGGAGGTTGAGAGATTTGAGGCAGAGATTTATAGGGATATAGAGGACAGTGATGATTTTGAGAGTTTATATGGATCTGATGAAGAACTTGGGAGATCATTTCCTAAGTATAACCCTAAATCAGATGGTAAGAATCCTACATTGAAGGTGGAGCTAACTTTTGCGAGCAAAAAAGAGGCTAAATTTGCAATTGAATCACACTGTCTTAGGAGGGGGATTAGTTTCAAGTTTGTCAAAAATGATAGCAAGAGACTCCAGGTTAAGTGTAGGAAAAAGGGTTGTTCTTGGGGGTTGTGGGTGTCTCCTGCACAGAATGATAGGTCATGGCAAATCAAGAGCTTTAATCCTGTACATAACAAGTGTCCTTGGGCTTATAACAATACTAGCTTGAAGAGTGGGTGGTTAGCTAAAACTTTTGTAAAAAAGCTGAAGGGTAATTCTAAAATGGGGGTAGATGCTTTCAGAGATGAGATGAGAACCACTTTGAAGGTGAACATTTCAAAACCACAGGCTTACAGAGCATTTAAAAAGGCAAAAATGATTATTGAGGGGACTTTGAGGCTGCAGTTTGCTAGGATTAGAGATTATTGTGCTGAATTACTAAGAAGTAATCCTGATTCAACTGTAGTTCTTAAGTTGATTGAAAATGAAGAGGGAAAATCACAGTTTCAGAGGATTTATATATGCTTTAAGGCATGTAAGGAAGGGTTCAAAGCTTGTAGGAAAGTTGTAGGGGTGGATGGGTGTTTTCTGAAAGGTCCACAGGGTGGTATGTTACTCACTGCAGTTGGTATTGACCCCAACAATAATATGTTTCCTATTTCTTATGCTGTGGTAGAGGGTGAAACTAAGGACACTTGGGTGTGGTTTCTTAATTTACTTGAAAATGATCTGGAGATTGGTAACCAATATGAGTGGACTTTTATGAGTGATAAACAGAAAGGTTTGATCCCAGCTTTTGAGCATGTGTTACCTGATGCTGACAATCGTTTCTGTGTAAGACATCTACACAGTAACATGAAAAAGGATGGCTTCCATGGGATGAGCATTAAAAATGCTCTTTGGGCTGCAGCAAGGGCCACTAGAATTGAGGAGTTCAGAACCAAAATGGAGAGTTTGAAAGCTATTGATGAGGATGCATATAACTGGTTGATAAAAAAAGAACCAAGCCAATGGTCCAGAGCATATTTCAATACTATACCAAGATGTGACATACTCCTCAATAACATGTGTGAGAGTTTCAATGCCTTGATTCTATCTGCTAGGGATAAACCAATTATCAGCATGTTGGAAGCAATCAGAAACACCATCATGACAAGGTTCCAAGTGAACAGAGACAAGGGCAAAGATTGGGATGGTAAAGTCTGTCCTAAAATTCTGAAGCTCCTTGAGAAGAATTCCAAAGAGGCTGGAGAGTGTATACCCATTAAGGCAAGTGATTCTAAGTATCAGATTCAGGGGCCATTTGATCAACATGTTGTGGATGTGGATCAAAGATCATGCAGTTGCAGAAGGTGGGAGTTGACAGGCATACCTTGTAGATATGGTATTTCTGCAATTTGGTGCAAAAATGAAGAACCAGCAGATTATGTTCATGACTTCTATAGCACAGAATCATATGTGAGGGCATATCTACCAGTCATCAACCCACTTCCAGGACCTGAAGTTTGGCCTTTCAGTGATCTCCCACCACCTTTACCACCTGTGTATGAAAATAGGCCAGGAAGGCCTAAAAAGGCAAGGAAGAGACAAGCAGATGAGCCTCCAGCAGCCAATCCCAATAAAATGAGGAGATTTAACACAAAAATTAAGTGTAGAAGTTGTGGAGTACAGAGGCACAATTCTAGGACTTGCAAGGAAAAAAGCAAAGGCAAAGATGTGACTGTGAACCTAGACCAATTCTTGAGTGGTCAATCCCATGCACCTCAGATTTCAAGGAGTGATTCTGCCAAACAATCTACAAAATCCACAACTGAATCGGCCTCTTCAAGGAGAGAAAAATTGTCTGTAAGTATCATATTGTAAATTTTAAATTCAAGATATTATTTCTACTATTAATCTGTTGCAATTTGCATTTCATAGGTTAAGTGTAATGGCCCGAAAACCCGCCGTTCAATATTGTCCGCTTTGGATGGGAACCAGACCCCGAAGGGAACCACCCTCACGGTTTTGTTTCTCCCAGGTGGGAACCAGACCCCGAAGGGAACCACCCAGGAAAAGGCCTCTACAAGGGGAGGGGGATCCACCACTTTATAAAGTGGCTTCAAGCCCACCTCCAATCCGATGTGGGACAAAGCACCTTTGGCTATTACAGTCCACCCCCCTTAAGAGGGCCCAGCGTCCTCGCTGGCACACCGAATCCGGGTCCCCGGCTCTGATACCATTTGTAATGGCCCGAAAACCCGCCGTTCGATATTGTCCGCTTTGGATGGGAACCAGACCCCGAAGGGAACCACCCTCACGGTTTTGTTTCTCCCAGGTGGGAACCAGACCCCGAAGGGAACCACCCAGGAAAAGGCCTCTACAAGGGGAGGGGGATCCACCACTTTATAAAGTGGCTTCAAGCCCACCTCCAATCCGATGTGGGACAAAGCACCTTTGGCTATTACATTAAGAGCTCAAGAAAGAACACTGGGATTAGGATTGGTGGATCCTCAAACAAAATTAAATCAGTCAATGTAAGTTGCATTACATATCAAGTACTTTTTAGTTACCTTACGTCTTTATGTTCTAATAATTGTGTTTTTTTTTCAAAGCTCACTCAAAACTCCACATCGAGTACACCGGTGATAGTTCGGGGAGGTGTGAATTTTATCACAGTGCCTAACCTTCAGAAAGCAAGTCAAAAGGGAAAATAAAAGGCATCAAAGTAGAAGTGACTGAATTTCATGTTGTGTTATTTAATTTTTTATTTGAAAATGATGTACTTTGGATTGGATGAACATTATTGTTGTTTTGAATGACTTAATATGAAGACATGGTTGTGCGAAGTTTATGTAAGACATTGTTGTTTATGTAAGACCTGGACTAGTGTTTAATTTCCAGTTTGAAGTTTATGGAAGACATTGTTGTTTTGAATGACTTAATATGAAGACATGGTTGTTTGTTGAGACCGTTTTTGTAATGTTGATCCACATTCAATTTCATGTTGCAGTGTACACAGGTTGTTGCAATGCTAAAACACATATTGTTATATAAAAAGAACACATTTTATTGCACAACAATAAGAAACAACTACAGCCATACATTAAGACATCCCAACAAATTGTTACAGTTCTAGCCTATTTATTAGCAAGAAACAACAACAACATGACCATAAAAACACACCCCAACATGAAACCATTGAAAACGAAGAACATCGACTTGTCTTCTGGGACACCTTCAACCCATTCCGATATTTTTCAACTAAAATTTCCAACTCAGATTCACGTTCCATCATTTCCTGTAACTCATGCTCCAGATTTTTCTTATCCCGACGCAAACGTAGCACAACTTCTTTGGCCCGACTACAAAAAATTGGATCCAACCACCTATAGAAACCGCAAAATCCTTCTTCGAGCTAGAATAAACATAAAAGCAAAAAACATTAAAATAAAACACAAAATTAAAGAATTATAAAAGATTTGGCGAAATTTTAAATACCCCATAATTCGGGCACGCCCAAAATCTTCTACCGGGATTTAAATCGGTCCATGCGGTTCTCAATGGTAATTCATACCCACATTTGCAAAAAACTCGTTCAACTGGACCATTTCGCCTTTGTGAACTCCAAGAATTCGAATCTGTGGACATGGTGGCCGTAAATCACTTCTCCAGTGCAGCAACTAAGGAATGTGAGGGAAAAGGAAAGAAACGGCGCCAAAATAACAATAAAATTAGGGTTCCGTTTAACTTAACGCCTAGGCTGACGGCAGGACTAAGGTTGAAAAAAAAGTGGTAGTTCAGTGACCAGTTTTGTCAAATTGAACAGTTGGGGACTAAAAGAGAATAAGTGGTATAGTTGGAGGACCAACATTGTAATTATCCCTAAGTAATAATTTGAAATCTTTAATTTTTTTTGGGCACATGCATTGAATGTGTAGGGTTACTAGTCTATATTATTAAGCCAGAGACTCATTTAATGTCATGACTATTTTATTTTTTTTTAAAATATAAATTCTAGCCACTTTTTTTTTTCAGTTTTATGTTTAATCTCTTACACATTCATCAAACTCTCAAATTCTTTTCTTTTTTATTTATTTTTTATTATTTTTATAATTTCTACTTGAACAACTAATTTATAATAATTTGACATTATTTTATTTAATTTATTTATCAAAAAACCTATAATTATATTAAAAATAATTATAAATTAAGTAATAATTTAAAATTTTTAATTTTTTTTTACACATGCATTGAATGTACAGATTGCCCGTTATTAATTGTATATGAGTTTATTATTCGAACTTTTCAGAATTTCCTTTTCTTTTCCTATAATGTTATTATACCAATAACATAAGTTTCTACGGACCCAAAAAAAATAGGGATAATGATTTTCACTCATCCGAACTATAGGCCATTTGGCAATTCACCATCCAAATTATTTCGCCCCTGAAACCACCATCTAAACTTTCAATTCCTGACAAATCACCATCCCACAGCGGTTTTGACTCTTTTTTGAGCGGTTTTGACTATTTTTTCAGCGGTTTTGGATGTTTTAACACATGTAAATCTGTCTCTCTTTATTATTTTTCCATAGATTATGTGTTAAAACATCCAAAAAAGCTGAAAAAAGAGTTAAAAGCGCTCAAAAAAGGGTCAAAACCGCTGTGGGATGGTGGTTTGTCAGGAATTGAAAGTTTAGATGGTGGTTTCGGGGGCGAAATAGTTTAGATGGTGAATTTCCAAATGACCTATAGTTCGGATGGGTGAAAATCATTATCTCAAAAAAAATAACATAAGTTTCTGTTGACCAAAAAAAAAAAAAAAACACAAGTTTCTAAATCTAAAGTTCGACGTTTGAACGGTGGCCAAGTCGGGATTCTGAGATTAATTAGGTCCATATAAAACGTGTCACAGAATGGTGTCTACTAACGTCGATTAATTCTATTTAGTATGTTGATTTTAGTTTTTTATTTGAAATTATTATTTCATTGCAAAAGTTTGAATAGTAGTAATAAAATAAAATTATCTTTTAACTTGTGATAAGAAATATAGTGTAATATGACTATGTATTTGGTGACCATATAGTCTACTTCTAATATGACTTTTATTCTATATAGAATATATTACAAAGTTGTGCCATGGAAGTACGAAAGTTTAACTATAATTTCTCCCAAAGTCTTTTTTTTTTTTTAATAATTATTATTATTCTTTTATTGTTGCAGATAAAACTGAACCTCCATTAAAACTCAAAAAAGAGCAAAACACAAAATATTAAAACATGAATGAATCACATATAATTTCTCCCATAGTTGATCGCCAATATTTCTTCGCAATTTTAAGTGTATAGTCAAATAAATAGAACGCATGTCTAAAATTATCGAATAGACATGTTACCTGTCACGTATTATATTAATTTAAAAAAACTCGTATTGTATAAACAATATAAGTATCGTCATTTGTGTGTTGTACATGAAAATAGTCGCAAAACCAATTAATTAATCGACACGAAAAGTTTTTAAATCAATTCAAATATATTGTTTCAGCTAGAATATTTGACCTGAGATATGACGTGTATACGAATGAATGGTTTACTCTTACACGCACCCGCCATTTTTTATGATAGATTGGTAAATGAAACAACATACTAAGTTTCTTGACAGTCTATATATATGACTATTTGGCATGAATATTACGCATAAGTTCATGAGCAAGTAAAGGTTCCGAGCCTTCTAAAACCACAACCTGCAGGTAATTATTCACAATTTCTGGCATATATATTTTTTTCTTTTCGAGAATCTCAATTTCATATTGATAATATCCTTAAATCACATTTTCCCGTGTTAATTAATTTAATCTTTTTATTTGAGAAGTTTGTCTGTAGTCCGTTGGAATTTTTATGGTTTGGTAAACTATCCAAACTTCATGCGTAATTTCTTATGACAAGCGGCCTATTAAAGACGGCTTCCTTCCTGTTGGAAATTCGTTAATAGAGACCTTTTACGACGAATTTCCGATAGATGTAACTTGAAATTCTACCGTATTTGTGTGTGTTTTCTTTGAACCAAAACTATTATCGTTTTCGTATTTGTTGTGCTACAGAAATGGCGCAGATGAAGATTAATGAGGATTTGGATTTGGACAAACTAGATCAAAGGCCAAGCATGGCTGAAAACGTCAAATCATTTATGAAAATCGTGGTAGCTGTTCATTTGTCTAATCCAAATCTGGTGATCTCAAAGGATTCGAAGAAATTCGTCAAACGTTGAATTTTATAAATCAATGTACAAATGATCCTATATATATCACACATATGTGTATATGTATACGTGTGCGTGTGTGAATAGTAGCTATTTTGAAAAGTAATAATTTTATGGTCTCTTATGTCGAATTCATCTACAAGGTTCTTTTATATGGATATGTCACTATAAGAGTTTTTATTTCTTGATCCATTTATCTCTCTCTCCCAAGTATCAACTTGGAGAGTTGAAAAAACAATGATGAGAGTAATAATAATTTTTACATACAAATGTCACTAGGTCTAGTTTTTTGAAAAGAAAATTACAGAATACATGACTTTGCACCAACATTGAATTATAATTCATAACTTAAATTTTAAAATTATACAAATGATTTACTAGATTAATTTTAATGTGACATAATATTAACCAAACCATCACGCGGCATCTCCTTAGTGGTGCCACGCCACTATGAATCCACCAAGCCATCGAAATTAACCCCAATACCCAGGTTGGACAATCGGGCTCCACCCACAAGAATCCAAGGTTTTATTTTTCCTCCGAAACACATATCTTCTATAATTAGAGGATTTCGAATTTAAAGTTATTATTCCAAAAAAAATTTTAATCATTATTAGCCCACAAGGGCTCCAGGTCAATAGATCGGTAGTTTAACATGAAGTTTTGAAGTTCCGGGGAGAATCTTTTCAAATAAAGAACACACAAATTTCATCCATACTAGAAAAATAATAATAAACCTTACTTTAGGATTAGAATTTGTCGCCTGGGAAGTGCGCAACAGCCATTGAGATAAACTGGGGGAAAACTATAGAATCGAAAGTTAGGTCTGAGACCTAATTTTCAGTCTGGAATAAGAATGGCGACAATGGATCCGATTAATACTACTAGTTTCCCTCCTATTAATTTTACGTGAGAATTTCCATTGAATTTTCAAAAAATTACCTCCAAAAAATATAGTGTTAGCCACGTGCACAACACGTAACATTTTCAGTCAAATTAATCAATTTAAAAAAGAACCGAAATAGAGATGTCAAATGAAAAAAGCATGCACCGTGTGAAAAATCCTAAGACAAAATACCACAGTGTGGAAAATAAAGGCAATTTTCTAAAACAAAAAAAAAAAAACCAAAAATAAAAATGAAATTTCACCAATATTATATTTAAGGTGAGTCAAATCAGATGCGCTTGAGTCTTGTTGATAATCATGGAGCACCTGTGTTTTGAAACCCGGACCGGACCGACCAGTCGGATCGATTCGACTGGTGGCCGGCCGCCAAAAACATGTATTTGGATTGGACTGGTCGATTCGAGTCTTGTTGATAATCATGGAGCACCTGTGTTTTGAAACCCGGACCGGACCGACCAGTCGGATCGATTCGACCGGTGGCCGGCCGCCAAAAACATGTATTTGGATTGGGAATGCTGGGATTTGAACCCAACACCCTTTGAATAGAAGGAGAGCACTCAAACCAAGTGTGCTACTTCAATTGTTGGTTTATTAAATTCAAACTAAAATATAATTCCTTTCATTTGCCAAGATAATTGAATTCATTTAGGAAATCAAGAAAATAGTGTTTAATATTTATTCTATTTTTTATAATATATATTTATAAAAATATAAATTATGGATGATATTCTTTTTATTTATTTTTCTATAATAAAAGTATGATATTGTTGAATCAATCTTTTATTTATATTGTTAATTTGTAAGATATTGATTATTTTTCTATTTAATTAAATATTTTATTATGCTTGTAGATTTATGATTTGAAATTTTATTCTTACATATGTTATTTGAAAATTAAAAGTGATTTAAAATCATCTCACCTTTTTATATAATTTAACTAATTTGATTATTTTTAATTCATATTTATAATATTATATAATATATATAATTAAATATAATTATTACATATTTATGACGTCATACCGGTTCGACCACCAGTAAAACCAATAACCAGTAAGGCTTCCCGGTTCGACGTCCGGTCCAGGTTTCAAAACATAGTGGAGCACCATTTTATCTACTTAATTACGCATTCCTCTTTGTGGTTTTGATCATCATGGAGCACCATTTTATCTACTTAATTACGCATTCCTCTTTGTGGTTTTGATCATCATGGAGCACCATTTTATCTACTTAATTACGCATTCCTCTTTGTGGTTTCGACACTTCTTCTTTCTCTGACTTTTCCAACGACATTACACATGCACCCATAAACTAGGGACATTGTCATTAATCAAGATTCGTACGCATTCCATCTTTGTGGTTTCGACACTTCTTCTTTCTCTGACTTTTCCAATGACATTACACATGCACCCATAAACTAGGGACATTGTCATTAATCAAGATTCGTAGTTTTATCAAAATTAAGGATCCATATACCATTAGTTTTATCCTTTTTTTCCTTTCATTCATATAATCAGTGACGGAGCCAAAAATTTTAATTAGGGATCGATTAAAACATAATACTAAAAAGAATTCAATAATTTACTATATTGATTTTCACTAATATTAATTTTAGTTTTGATGAGGGGGATTAATAATGAAAAATCCCATAAAATTACGTATATAAATATCTATATATATACATATTAATAAAAAAAAATAAAATTGAGGGGATCAATTGTACCCTTGGGAGGCTGTGGCTCCGCCACTGTTTGTATCATTCTCTTAATACTTCTTTTGATTGATTTATTTGTAAACTTTTCCCAAGGAAAGCAAGCAAGCGGGAGAAATAGAATTTCTACTTTTAGTGTGAATTTTTAGAGATATTATATTTTTGGTGGACGTGTTTTTGTATATTTTAATTTTAATACTTTTTATTTTTTCAAAAAGCGGAATCATAAGAATTTTTTTTTCTCATTAAATCCATTTTTATAACAATCATGCAGCGCCACGTGATAGGTTGATCGATAGCGTGAACACCGTTTTTTAAAAATGAATAGTGATTTTGCTTTTTTAAAAAACAACGTTCATGCTATCACATGTCGCTACATGACTAAATTTTTTACTACAGTGAATCCGTTTTTTATAAAAACGGATTTGAGAGATTAAAAAAAATCTTTATAATTTCATTTTCTCAAAAAACGAAAAATACCAAAATTAAAATATACCCAAAAAATACATCAAAAGAATAATATACCTAAAAAATTGTACTAAAATAAAAAATCATCCAAGCAAGCCAATAAGTAAGTCATTCCAATCAGTCCTTGCATTCCGGGCAAGTCGGTATGGTAGCAATGCAAACATTTTAGTGCTCGAGATGACAGATATTCGAAAACCGCTCACCTCTTCACCGGAAACAACTTATTGTTACAGCTTGCTTTACCAATTAATGAGTCCCTTTGCTATTGCAACGATACCACATTCAGGCCAATTGGTGTAAAGCTTCTCTATAGAGTAGACTCTTCCCATTTCCATCTATTAGATTGTCTTTGTATTGGTGTTCATAGCGAAATAATCTTAAACATGTCCACACTTTTAAAAATATTATTTTATCGTATATATTGAATACTTCATCGAATATCAAATCAGACACTCTCTACGTATAAAATTTTAAAAAAATTTATATCGTCGTTTCTGTATTATATTGTATATATCGAACGTCATAGCTACTGTTACATAAATTTCATACAATCAAAATGAAAATTTTAATGTGAAATATGTTTTCCAAGCTAGTATCCCATTATATACCACAAAAGAATTTGTAGCTGAGAAAATTATTAAACTTAATGCAACACCAAAACACCCCGAGATAGAAATTTAGTTAACCATGAAAATTAAGACAATTAATACGTTAAAAAAGAGTAGAAGAAAAGTGAAAATAATTAATTACATGAAACACCCATAAGTTACTATATACACATCATTATAATTAACAAACCTCTCATGGACAGAAGACAACTCTGTAGCTGGTTCCCTCCGGACAAATAAAGGTGCTCGTCGGGTCATCCTCCGGGAACGTCATGGCGTCGCCGCACCTCGCTTTGAAAAAACGCGACAGCTCCGTCGGCAGGCACGGCCCTGAGTGACAGCAATACTGCACCGTTTTGTACACTGTGCACGGATTATTGCATCCGCCGGGCGCTCTCAACTCGTTCGGGCATTCTCCCGTGATATCCGCCGCGCATCTGATGGATCTCGTGCACCCGTTTGTGGTGGGCGTGAATTCCATGGGGACATTGAAACCTTCAAGAACTGAGATGTCGTAGTAGTCTTTGTGGCCGAATGAGTTGAGTCCGTATTCGGCGAGGGTGTGCGGCGGAGCGCCGTAGGTTCGGCATTCGATCTGGCCGTTGCAGTCGCCGGTCTGGCAGCTTCCGCGGCCTGATGAGTCGAAAGTGCAGTTGGTTCGGGCCCAGATTTTGGCGAGTTTGGGGCCGTTGGGGAAGCTGATGGTCCAGGTCTGGCCGGAATCGAGGCGGCGGCCGCCGCCGGGGAGGGCGGCGGACCAGACGGTGTAGGCGCAGTTGTTTGTGATGTTGAAGATTATTGATTGGGTTTGGAGGAAGGAGAGAGGGAGCAGTAAGAAAGCTGTGGTTTTGGGGAAATTCATTTTGGACTTATTTGAGTATTTTGGGGTGGTGAATTTGTGTGATTGAGATTAATTTATAGAATGTTGAAAGAGTTAAAAGTCAAAAATTGAGGCATAACATTGCAGCTGAGAAAATTGAAGAAATGGTGGGATGCCAGGTTCCTGTCGCAAGTTTAAAAAAAAAAAAAACTGAATCGCATATGACATGGCATAATAGTACATGGCCACGTGGCTGCCCCCGGAGGTGCCACGTGGACCTTTGCGTCAGCCTGAACAAACCAGATCGACAGATCTGTTCACCAGATCGTGACAAATCTACTAACGATCGGAAGAGTCCGTCGACCTCGATCTACGTAGCATGTCGTCTCGATCTGCCATCTGTTCCCTTGAGGAAACCCAAACAGAACCAAGGAACCCGGTATACAACATCGATCTCCAGATCGATTACATACGTCACCGAACACCCGAATACTGTAAAACACTCTTGTTGGGACACGTGCAACCCTCTCATTCCTTGGGATACGATAGGCGCACTGCGGCGCATTCAATGCCCGCCAGTCCCAGTCTCTACCCAAAGGGGAAATAAGGTATAATCGATCCCACTTTAGCCCGCGCCATCGTCCGACACCCAGATCGACGACTGACAACGCCATTAATGCACACTTGTAGTACACGTATTATTGTGTTATTTGGCCAAGACTATAAATACTCGCCCCTTGAATAGTAGTTGGTAAGCCTTCACTCTGCATTAAATTGCATTTATTCTCTCTCTAAAGAGCTCTTGAGGGTCGGAGTGCCAAACTTGGGCAAAACCCCAAGTTCCCCAAGCTGGTACTTAGTTCACGTGTGTTAGTGCTTTCAGGTCGATAAAGAGCCCGCTTAAACAAATTCTTGACTGATTGACCCATATCTGACAGGCAGATCGACCAGATTTGAGCCAGATCAGCATACAACATTAATTACACAACATAAATGCAGTGAAATATACCGTATAATATGTAAATTTTCATCTATAAATAGTTCTTAATTCAGTTCATTTTGTACATAGAAATCAGTCGATCAAGCATTTGTAATACATATTACAAACAGTCTATATATTTCTTATACAGAGTTCGTCAATTATTTTTGTCTTTTTCTTTTTTTATAACACACGCATATTCAAGTGAGATTCGAGCCCAGAATATTATCCCGGAGAATGAACTCATTAACTATTTGGACCAACCCTTATTTAACATAATATTAAAAAATTCAAACCATCCTAATTTAACATAAAAATATGAAAACATAATAAAAAATTTCAAAAATAAAATAAAAATATTAAAAAAATTAGTAAAAATATATCGATAAAGACAAAAAACCACATTAATTATAATAATAATAAACTAAAATATATTATTAGAAAATATCAATGTATATATATGGTCATAGACTATTGGAATAAATTAATAACAAAAATAATTTGAATGACAATGAATCAATATATATGTATTATATAAAATAATTTATTTTAAAATAAAAGGGGTAAAATCTATAATTAGGGGGGGCGAAAATCTAAAATAAGAGGGACAAAAATATAAAAATTTCTAAAATATATAGGTAGTAAACGAAATTTTTTAAAATTTAGAGGGGGCGAAAATCTAAAACAAGAGGAACAAAAAGAAATTTTTTCTAAAATCTATAGGGGTAAACGGAAATTTTCAAAATTTAGGGGGGGCAGGGGCCGGCCACCCCAAGCCCCCCCGGTAGCTCCGTCTCTGATCTTCACTGAAGTTGGTTGAACAAGTATTTCCGAGCTAAATTTTGCTCAAATTTCAGGTACTTCAATCATATTATAACCATATTTTTTAATTTTTATTCAGGGACATAATACAAGAACTTTGAGTTATATTATCGCACATCTATCTTACTTTCTATTACACTTATTCTTCATATTTACTTGATGTTCATTATTTTTCATGGACCTTTGTTTAATATTGTTTTAGGTTTATCATTCTGAGTCTCCAAAAATGTCCCTGATCATGAGAAACCCCCACGATTGCCACGAGCACTACGAGCTCCAAACCTACCAAAAGCTTTTCACATTCGACGGGTGCAAGATGGTAGTCGGCCGACGGTGCTTGTTGGGAAATGACATCGTGAACGATGAGCCCTAGTGGTGATGGCGGTTGACAAGGATGCAAGGAGAACGGGAAGGGAGGGAGTCGAAAGCAAAGACGAAATCTTCTCCCCTTTCTTTCTTTTTTTTATTTTTTTTTATATGCATATATGTATATGTGGTCCAAAATCCGAATTTCCTTTTTACCATAGTGTATACATGTGAGACGCGTGTGAAGTATCTCCGATGAAAAAAATGGATGAATCCTTTATTTAGGATATAAACAGTGAAATTTAAATAGTTCAATTGCAACCTTCAATATTTATAATTCGAATTGCAAATTTTACAAAATAGAATAATTGAAGATGACCAAAATTTTTAATCCAAATAAATAATCCCAAGCTAAGTTTTGAGAAGAATAATCCAAGGATAATGAATGGCAAGAATGCCGCCAACGAGACCGATAATATTTGGAGATTTTGAGACTCCACTATTTTTTGATGTCATGCGACGACTTAAAAGACCACCCCTCAAGTCAAGTCAAGGGATGTAATCTGGCGGGTCGAGATCGAGCGCGCCCAGACGGAAGGCCGCGAGCCAAGGCGCCCCGAGCTACCAAGGGCCAGCCCAACCACCACCATTCCAAGCCCCGTGTTGGGCAATGCATTGGGCCCACCGGTCCAAGCATACGGGAACCCAGTTCCCTATGTCTTTCAGCCTCTCGACGGGCGTCCCACCCACATCATTTGGGGCCTTAGTCCCCAGACCGGAGCGGGCCAAGTCCAAGGATTCGCTCTACTGCCACCTCCCCCGCAGAGAGCAAAGAGGTCCCGCGCGAGGGCCATGGGGAATCTGATCACCCCAGCCGCAACAACCACGGCAAGCGCGCGGTAGACGAAGACCACGAGGAGTTTGATGATCTCCGCACATGAATCCCTGCCCGATCCGCGAGAGAAGAGGCTGCCCGAATCGCTGCGGCTCGCGTTGAGAACGAGCCAGATCGTTATGCAGACCCGCCACGGAGACGGGTCCAAGACCGCCTGGGAGATCGTGGATCTCAGATCACCCAGAGGCAGGTTGACCTGCGAGAAAGGCTGAACCGACGCCCTCTCCGTTATCGTAGCGACAGGGAGGAAGCCTCCCCCTTCTGTGAGGACATTCTCCATACAACCTGCGATGGAGATCAAATTCCGACAGGTTTGCCAATGTATAACGGGACCACAGATCCCGAAAAACATATGACGGCCTTTGAAAATCACATGTTGCTGCACTCCCACCCACAACAAATTTGGGCCAAACTCTTCGTTACCACGCTGACGGGCCCCGCTCAGGATTGGTTCATCCGTTTGCCGCCGCGGTGCATATCTCAACAGCACTTCTCCTCAATGTCTGGGGAGAAGCTGCCACCCTCTTATCTCAACAACATCTACCAGAGGGAGGGTGAGTCCCTGGGAGATTTCATGACTCGCTTTTCGAGGGAAGTGGTTCGGGTCGAGAATCCGACGATGGACACCCTGCTCTCTGTGGTCCATCGAGCTCTTTGTAACCCCCTCTGGGCCGACGAGATCGTCAGGGCCGGACCTCGCAACCTGACGGAGATACAGGATATCGCCCATGGTTTCATGCGCGTAGAAGAAATAGCCCTCGCGCACGGACCTCCGCCTCGATCTGAACGGCAGGCTATCGGGTCGAGCTCGTCCCTCCATCGGAAGGGGAACGAGCAGAAGAAGATCAAGGGGAAAGTCGACCTACCGACCCAGGTTGATCGACGAAACTATGTGCCCTTGATTAAACCCATCGACGAGATCTACGTGGTCATGGATCTGAGCCTTCTGAAGAAACCAAAGCCCATCCGGGAGGGCCCAAAGGCTGAGAAATCGGGAAAATTCTGTGGTTACCATCAACAGTGGGGTCACACCACCGCAGAGTGCAATGCCCTCCGCGATGAGATCGAAAGACTCATTCAAGGAGGGCACTTGAAGGATTTTGTTCGAAAGATCGACCACTACTCTGAGAAGGCGGGACGACAAACGACCCAGACCGTTCCAGGTCAAGGTCCCCTCCGAAAAGATCTGGAAAGCAGCCGCTGGAAAGAGCTGAAGACAATCCCCCCCACCAAGGGCAAGATCTATATGATAGCCGGGGAGCCATGAGGGCGGCGACTCCAATGCAGCTCGAAAGAGGAACATCAGGCGAGCAGCTCGAGAGTTCAATGGCCCACACGAAGAGGTCTTCCAGATCGATCAGGGTAGAGAGTGGGAGAGGCAGGAGGTTAGTTTTAGTGAGAGTGATAGCCGCTCAGGCCCCCATCGGGAAGGCGGAGCGCCTAGTTATCTGATGGTGGTGACCTTAGGCGTGGCTAATTATGATGTAACCAAATGCCTAATCGATAATGGAAGCAACTCGAACATTATTCCTTACTCGACTCTTGTAAAAATGAAATTGCATAATCTAAAACTCGATCCAATCTGAACACCGCTCTCTGGGTTCGGTGGGCTGGAAGTTGTTCCCCTAGGGCGCATCCGACTCCTCACCTCTATGGGAACATCCCCCAAGAGGGTGACCCAAGAGGTCGAGTACGTCATTGTTAACATGCCCCTAGCATATACCATGATCTTCGGTCGGCCCGACCTCATACAGTTCAAAGCAATCATCTCGACGTACCATCAAAAGCTGAAAATGCCCACCCCGAACGGGGTCGGGGAGGTGACTTGCTACGTCATGGACAGTTGGGCTTGCTATGCCATTGTTTTGAAAGCCCTCGGGAAAGGAAGTAGCGGAAGATCTCGACCTGCAGACCTACGTCGATGGGGAGATCGAGCTCCCCATGAAAGAGAGCGGGGCCGAAAGATCCCCTACGGCTCGAAAAAGGAAAGCTAGCGAGCGGCTCGAACCCGCCGAAGAATTGAAAGAGATCGCCCTCGTCCCCGGAGATAGTAGCAAGACCACCAAGATTGGGGCAAACATGCATCCCCAGCATGAGATCATGATGATAGAGTTCTTGTAGCACCCGGAACGCTAGGCACCACATCCCCCGCACTATAGCTCCAATCCACATATGAAACGGTCAATCCATACATGAACCAAAGCTATAGCGAACGAGAGACAATAAAAAAAAAAAACGACAACAAAGCTAGGCGGGACTAACCCCCAAACCCAAACAATTAACTCAGAGTAATAAAAGCGGAAGCAATAAGTCATTCAATACTTATAGATACCATATTTACATATCTACTAATAGATACCAACATTTACATTATCAATACAATATCATCTCCAAGTATAAATCCAAGACATGCTACAAAATATATAAAGGGCCTATACATGAACAAAAGATGAAGGTGAAGTGTGCTAGACTCAAATTAAAGACAAGCTAGACTCTAATTCCCGCCTAGCACGCACCTGCAAAAACTGAAAAGTTGAGGTGTCAGTCCAACACGGACTGAGCGAGGGGTATAAATAAATATATGCGCACATACATGCAAGTTATAATCTCGGGTAATAATTTTGTAAAAATAACAATACAATTTAGTAAAATAAGAGATACTATCGCCCGAGGTTACAACTAATTCAATTTATTAATTTAATCAATTCAATACAATCAATTTGTGGCCCGGCAAGTGGGGCAATTCTCCAACCTTACTCCGACTGTGTACAATCAATTATTTAATGGTTAGGTGATAGCAATTCATTACGGTGCGCAATTAGCAGTTTCAATAACGTCTTCTTCCTCCGGGTCATTCATACTTGAAATGCCGAAAGCTGGGGCGTTACAATCCTCCCTTCCTAAAAAAATCTGGTCCCCGGATTCACTGATCGGACGGGAACAACTCGGGATGGAACCGTCTCATCTTGTCTTCGGTTTCCCACGTGGCTTCTTCGGTCTTGTCACTTCTCCAAAGAACCTTAACCATGGGAATCTTCCGATTTCTTAACTCTTGAAATTTCTTATCCAATATCTTAACCGGTTTCTGAACAAAGGTTAGATTCGGTTCCAATTCCACTTCTTCAACGGGAACGATCTCGGTTTCATCGGGGTAGTATTTCCTCAGCTGAGATACGTGAAATACATTATGAATCCCCGTGAGGCTCGGTGGTAGGTCCAACCTGTAAGCAACTTCTCCAACTCTTTCCAAAATCTCATAAGGACCTAAGTAACGAGGCTGAAGCTTAACTCCTTTCCCAATCCGAGCAAATCCTTTACGTGGAGACGCCTTCAAGAATACCCGGTCTCCAACTTCAAACTCGAGATCCCTTCTACGACGGTCGGCGTAGCTCTTCTGTCTATCTTGAGCTGATTTCATCCGTTGTTGAATTAATTGGACTTTCTCAACCAGAGCTTCAACGGCCTTAGAAGGTTTTTCCAATTTCTCACTTTTCTTAACACCTTCCTGCTTAGTCCATTTCCACTCTTCCAGGTCAAAGAACAACGAAGAACAATACTTCCGACCATAAAGTAGCTCATACGGTGCCATTCCAATCGAAGCCTGAAAACTGTTGTTGTACGCGAACTCAATCAGAGGTAGATGATCATGCCAAGAAGACTGAAAATCCAAAGAACAAGCTCGAAGCAAATCCTCAAGATATCTTATTAATCTCTCGGACTGACCATCTGTCTGAGGATGAAATGCTGTACTGAACTGAAGCTTCGTACCCAAAACCTCTTGTAATTCACGCCATAATTTCGAAGTGAACCGAGGATCTCTGTCTAAAACAATACTAACCAGAATCCCGTGAAGTCTAACAATCTCCCGGTTATAAAGTTCAGCTAACTTGCGAATCTTATAAGACATCCGAACCGGCAGAAAATGTACAGACTTCGTCAAACGGTCCACGATCACCCAAATTCCATCGAATCCACCTTTCACTTTAGGTAATCCGGTCACGAAATCCATCGTCACCTGTTCCCGCTTCCACTCGGGAATAGGTAAAGGCTGAAGAAGACCTCCCGGTTTCTGATGCTCGGTTTTCACCCTCTGACAAGTGAGACAATGCTTCACATATTCGGCCACGTCCTTCTTCAATCCACGCCACCAATAATATTGCCTTAAATCCTTATACATCTTATTTCCTCCAGGGTGGATAGAGTAAGCCGATCTGTGAGCTTCCTCGAGCAATACCCGTTTCAATTCATCGGGTATAACCAGTCGGTTCTTAAAGCGAAGAAGACCCGTTTCATCAAACCTGAATGGACACTCCGGATTAGCTCTTGCCTTAGCTACCAATTTCTGCACCTCTGAATCTGTATTCTGAGCCTCAAACAATCTGAGCTTCAAATCCGGCTGAATCGATATATTAGAAACTCGAGCCTTAATGACAATTGGCTCGATTCCACTACTCTCACCCACTTCCAAACTCGATACACTAGCCTTCCTACTGAGTGCATCGGCGACCACATTGGCTTTGCCGGGATGGTATTTAATCGTGCAATCATAGTCTTCCAACCGTTCCATCCAATGCCGCTGCCTCATATTCAAATCCTTCTGAGTGAATAAATACTGGAGGCTTTTGCGGTCGGTGAAAATCTCGAAAGACACCCTGTACAGATAATGTCTCCACTTTCCAAGTGCAAAGACTACGGCAGCAAGCTCAAGATCATGTGTCGGATAACTCTTCTCATGCTCTTTCAACTTCCGGGATGCATAAACAATTACCTTACCCTTCTGAGTCAGCACACATCCCAAGCCTTCCTTAGAAGCATCCGTATAAACAACATATCCTTCAGAACCTTCCGGAAGGGCTAACACTGGAGCAGAAACTAACTTCTCCTTCAAGAAAGAGAAACTCTTCTCACAATCTTCATCCCAATCAAATTTCACATTCTTCTTCGTCAAACGGGTTAAAAGAGCTGCTAACTTGGAGAAATCCTTAACAAACCTCCGGTAATAATCTGCCAATCCCAAGAAACTGCTGATCTCCGAGGCATTCTTAGGTTTCTCCCACTTCAAAACCGATTCAATCTTCGAAGGATCGACCTCCAAACCATTACCTGAAATCACGTGACCCAAGAAGGACACCCTGTCAATCCAGAACTCATACTTACTGAATTTGGCAAATAACTGATGCTCCTTCAAAGTCCTCAATACCAACTGAAGATGCCTCGCATGCTCCTCGGCAGACTTAGAGAAAACCAGAATATCATCAATAAAGATGACCACGAACTTATCCAGAAAAGGCCTGAAGATTCTGTGCATCATATCCATAAAAGCTGCTGGGGCATTAGTTAAACCAAACGGCATCACTACGAACTCATAATGCCCGTACCGAGTGTTAAATCCTATCTTAGAAATATCTTCTGCTCGGATACGTAGCTGGTAGTATCCCTGTCTCAAATCCAATTTCGAGTAGACTTTAGATCCCTGAAGTATATCAAACAACTCCTCGATATGTGGAAGAGGATACTTATTCTTGATCGTCATCCGATTCAACTCCCTATAGTCTATACACATTCTCAAAGTTTCGTCCTTCTTCTTTATGAACAAAACCGGTGTACCCCAGGGAGAAGAACTCGGTCTAATGTACCCAATCTCCAACAACACATCAAGTTGAGTCTTCAATTCTTTCAACTCGGCCGGAGCCATACGATATGGAGTCTTGGAGTACGGCTCTGCATTAGGGTACAGATCGATCACAAACTCAATTTCTCGTTCTGGAGGTAACGAATCCAATTCCTCAGGAAAGAACTCGGGAAACTCCTTCACTACTTCCGTTCCTTCCAACTTACTCTGATCCTTGGGTTTGTTGAGAATATAAGCAATAAAACCCGTGGCTCTTTCTCGAACCAACTTCTGAGCTTCGGAGAAAGAAAGTAGAGACACAGTCTTAGAACTCCAACCCACTACCAAATCTGATCCCAACTGAACCTTTTTCGCCCTGCAATCAACTGTGGCAGAATATCTGTACAACCAATCCATGCCCAAGATGGATCCGTAGCAAGTCATCGGCAGCTCAATGAAGTCTGACAAGAAAACTCGACCCTCGATGCTCACCGAAACCTCTCTAAACACCCGATCAGATTCTAAACTACCATCAAAAGAAGTACTAACCACATAACATGCAGAAGAGCAAGTAACAGGCAAAGGCAAAGAAACAGATATAGCACTCGAAAGAAAGGAGTGAGTAGCTTCCGGATCAAACAAGGTATGAATGTTCGTGCCATGTATGCAAATGGTACCTTCAACTACCGCGGTTGGATCAATATCAGCATCCTGCTGCTCTCCCTCCAAAACATAAGCACGAGCCCTGATCAGTGGTCTCTGTGCTCCCGGTGGTGGCATCCTGCGGTCTGGACATCCGTCTACAATATGCTCGGCACTCCCACCATGAGTATGCCTCACCCTGAATCATAGAAATAGTGTATCTGGCCTTCTCCTGGGACTCACACGGGATAAACTCCCATATCCTCTCGACTTCCTTCAGCCTCTGCTCGGCCTGGATATCATTCCCTTTATAGAACTTGGGAGGATGCTAGTTCTGAAACTCCCTGAAAGCCAATGAAATCTGACCCCCCGGCTGTGGTGGTGGTACTGGCGGTGCTGGAGGAACATAATCTCAGACTCTCGGATCAATAAGGCCCACCACTGCGTTCATAAAATCCTGTGGCTGAGCCTGAGGAGGTGGAGGAGGAGGTGGTGATCTCTCACGGCGATGATGACGACGATGTCGATGTCCCGGGGAACGATCACGATGATGTCTATCGCAAGCCATCCTGAAATCAAGTCACTATTATGCATGTTCAATTAGTAGGTGCAAAATGCGTTCAAATAATTCACAAATTGCACATAAAGCCATAAAATTCGAACAATTCATTAAGTTCAAGTAAATTCAAACATTTCAAGTAGGTTCAAATATGTCAAATGACGATGCAAGACTCTCAAGTTGACAATTAGTTCCTATGCCGTGCGACCTAGACTCACAAGACACGACACTAGAGACCCGGTTTTGCAACCGGGCTCTGATACCACCGTAGGATGTAGCACCCGGAACGCTAGTGTAACGCCCCCACCCGTACCAGAACAAGAGGAGAGCGGCGTCTCAACCCCCGCACCGAAGCACCTCTCAAGTAATGGTGTGAGCCATCACTCAAGAAATACTCCAGCGAACGGCTGTCTATCAGAACTATACATGTACAACGATGTGGCTATGCAGCGGAAAATAAGAGTATTTTAAAACTTTTCAAAACATGTGCGTGATGGCATGTAACAAGCAAGAACATATTGATTCGTGTAAGAGAGACTCGACATATCAGAACATATAACAGATTCACATATAAGTACCGATACAGCAGAGTTCAAAATATCGGTAACAGAGTAGCAGAAAGAGTATAACGAAGATACTCAAGTATTCAGAAACATATACAGAAACATAAAGTGATGCAGCCATAAAACATATGCAGGACACAAAAGAGGAAGTAATACTAAGTCCTGACTGAAACAAAAATGACAATCTAGAGCTTTAAGATACCTCTAGACTGCGGCTGCAAGACCTGAAACCACGAGGCAAGAAAACGGGAGAGGTATTAGTCAAAAGGACTAAGCGAGGGAATACTTTAAAGAAAGTACTGAATTAAAGAACTTGAAGTAAAGTTCGAAACTGTTAAATGCGATGCTTTAAAGAAGAACTTGAAACAAGTTCGATTGATAAAACTCTTTGAATGCGATGCTGTAAAAGAATGCACGTTATAAAACATTTTCATGAATGCTATCACACGCGCACACATATGCTGTTGATGGTTCATAATTCTTTCATAAAACGGGATAAGGGTAAAGTGAACTTTTCCAGATATGAACCATCCTTTATGAAACAGAATTTTGCCCGCAAGCTAGGCTCCTCCATCCTTACTCCAGAAAAACATGATTCGGTAGAGCATCGGACCAGGATCAACGATAATTCCACGTTTAGTAGAGTATCGGACCAAGATCAACAATAACCCCACATAAAGTAGAGCATTGGACCAAGGTCAACAACAACTCCGCACATAGTAGACTATCGGACCAAGGTCAACAATGACTCTTACCAACACATACAAACATGCACCATCCTCCACCGGTTGTCACTTCGGGTAGCTAGCCCTAGGCGACCGGTAAACATGTAATGGGAACAGATTTGCTGTCCGTTCCCAGACAGATTGTCCTGACTTAACAAACCTCCTGTTAAAAGTCGGTGTCAATAGTCTAAGTGTGGTGGGCGGTATTGGTGATGTCGTTGGCGCTCACCTCCCGAGCATCACCTCCACACATAACCGCCGGGCCCAAACTGTAAACTGTATGCTTGCATTTAAGATTAGCAGTGACCAGAGTAACACTCCAGTATGCTAACTATAACATGAGAAACTGTAACTGTAACATATGATGCTGTCTGTAAAACATATGATTCTGTCTGAAAACATGTGATTCTGTCTGTAAACTGTACTTTGAAAACATATGCAAACATGTAACTTCTTTGAACAAGAATGCAGAACTTTGGAAAACATGTACTGTTGATCAAGATATACTATTAAAGTATGAATGATCCTTTCAAAAGAATGTCCCGATAAAAGGGAGTAGTTCAAAACAAGGTTTAGCTTTGAATTTCAAAACATATGATACGATAGTATAATCGTGGTTCCAGTTGGAAAACATTTATAACTTCACCTCACCTAATAGTAACAAAAGGTAGGTAGACAGATTATGCGGTGCCCTGGGGATCCCAGTGCTCAACTTTAACTCCTGTAGGTGGCGTACTAGAGTGAGCTTAAAAACTAAGACCCACTACTAACCAAGATGCATATGAAATGCAAGAAACAAATGAACAAGAAACATGTAACACAAGAGAGTAATACCATTTAAGGTATCCAAGAAAGGTAACACACAAAGGAATACGTTAAAGTGAGTTACTCTTAACGTTAGACTATGATCTTACTATAACCGAGTAAGCTTTAGTCAAATTATGAATCCTATCGCAAACCTTAGGTTAAGAAACAAGTCCACGAAAGAAAACAAATTTTGAAAACACATTTTAGACCCTGGATATGGAAACCCTAGGTGCAAATATCTATTAAGAAAGCACAAGTTTTAATTCATTTTTACTATTCAAAAGCACTATTTAAAAGTACTATTCCAAATTACTATTCACGATTACTATTCACAGATTACTGTTCACATGTCGGGTCAAAGGGTCGGGTCAAACCCTTACTATACACACACCCACACACACACGGTACACACACACACCATGCACGAACACACACACACACACGGCATGCACACACACACACACACCCTAATTAAATTATGATCTTGATTATAACCTATAGTTTCAAGTTCATGTTAATATAATCAAGTGTGATCTAGGTTAAAGGTATAACCTATAGTTAAGAGGTCCAATTAAGGCATAAGATCAAGTTATGAAACATTAATCTATCTTAGGTTATAACATGTGACACTATTAAAGCGTATAACATAATCAAGGCACTAATCCATTAATCCAAATCATACCATAAGCTCAATTCATAATTCAAGAGTCATATAACAATGTGACAACATGTCACAACATATCTCATATCATATCATATCATATATCATGAACCTTTAGGCATGTAACATGTAACAATTTAATTCCATATCAACATGTAACAAGTTGTGACATAATAAATTGTAAATCACTATTCCATTAGCTAACATGCATGAACATAATTCAAATTCCATAATCATGCATCAATTCTCATAATATAACAAGCATATCACATGATCATAGCATATACTAGAGCAATTCATAACATATTCAAGCATATACTAAACAATTAAAACATATAAACAACTATCAAAACATATCATGAAAACTATATAATAAATGCATAAAATAAAATCCTATATGGCTTAGGGAAGACCCTAAGACCCAACCTAAACATAATATAAACATACCATAACATAAAAACATAAACTAAACTAACATAACATAAACAAAACAAACTAACCTAGCTACAAGGGGAGGGGATGCCGACGGCAATGAGGGAAAGGAAAGAGAGAGGAGTGCTTGTTAACACAAGACTTTGAGCAAGGATTCAAATGCCATGAGAGGGGTATTTATAGGTGTGAAGAAGCCCCTCACCTTGCAAATAGAAATGGCTTAAGGGTAGGAGAGCAAAACAAGAGTTCATCCACTTGTATCTTCTAGAAGCTTTAGGGATGTTGAAGCTAAAAATGGGACTGCTGGGGGTAATTCTGTAATTTCGTCCCCCAAGGCTCGAGGATAAGTGGCTGGTAGTTTAACCATTCCGACGGCAAGAAAATTAGCTTCGAAACGCATATTCATTCGTCGAAATCGGATTTACCGTTTGAAAGATACATTAGTTTTAGTGAATAAAAGTTTTGAGCTCGAAACTCGACATGAGTGAAAAACGACTTTCTAGAATGATTTTCAAGTCCGGATCGCTTCCAAAATTCAAGAAATAAATCGAGAAGCGTTTTGAGTCCAAAATCGACTATAAAACGTTTTACCGTTAAAAAGTTGAAAACGTAGGATGAATAGTGAATTCTCACATACGAACGTACGCTTCAAAATTTCAAGCTAGGGTTTGAATCAAGAGTTGTAAAACATCTCAAAAATCTTGAAATAGCTCAAGTAGTGCAAATCCGAAGAGAAAACATTTTCCGAATGAAAACCGTTCGTAAAAGGAATAGTAAACTAGGGTTTTCAAAAACGTTTTCAATAAAACAAAGTTCCGGAATGGATTTCCAAGTCAAGAATGATTTCAAAAGACTCGTCTCGACTCAAGGATCGATTCGACTGTAACTTGGGTAGAAAAAGGTATCAGAATCAAAAGCTCATTTTCTGATGAATAGTAACCTTGGTCGGTAAGTTCCAAAAATACCCTTATGGCTCAAGAAAGACTTTCTGAGTTCGGGAAACCAGTTCAAACGATTGGGAAACATGTGTGATGAACCTCTAGGGTTCGAGTAGCAATATGAACAAGGTAGGCTCGGGTTATGAATAGTAAACTGTATCAAAGGTCAAGAATTCCCCCTTAAAGCATGTCAGAACAAATACGAGCACCAAGTTCATGTAAGAATGCAATGCATGATGATTCAAAAAGTTGGATCACGGTCTATAAACGCTTTACCACTGCCTTAACTTACTGTTTTCATCCAGGCCCTGTTTTGGGCTGTTACAATCACCCCTCCTTAAAGAGAATCTGTCCTCAGATTCTTCCGCTGTAACTGCAAACAACTCAGGGTGATGCTTCTGCATTTTCTCTTCTGTCTCCCAGGTTTCCTCTTCTGTCCCATGTCCCTTCCAAAGGACTTTAACCAAAGGAATCTTCCTATTCCTTAACTCTTGAAACTTCCTGTCTAGAATCTTAGCGGGCTTCAAAACATAAGTCAAATCCGGTTCCAACGGTATCTCCTCTATCGGCACAACCTCTGTCTCATCCGAGAAACACTTGCGAAGCTGAGATACATGAAATACGTTGTGGATTCCTGTTAGACCTACAGGCAAATCCAATCTGTAAGCTGTCGGTCCGACTCTCTCTAGTATCTCATACGGTCCAACATATCTCGGGTTTAACTTTCCACCTTTCCCAATTTGGGAAAATCCTTTCCTTGGCGATGCCTTTAGAAATACCTTTTCGCCCACTGCGAATTCCAAATCCTTTCTTCGTCGATCCGCATAACTCTTCTGCCTGTCCTGGGCAGCTTTCATTCTCTGGCGAATGATCTGAATCTTTTCTGTCGCTTCTCTTATCCATTTAGCTGAATTCACTCTGATCGATCCTTCCTCAGTACATCTCGCTTCATCCAAATCCCAGTATAACGGGGATCTACATTTTCTCCCATACAGAGCTTCATACGGAGCAGCTTTAATAGAAGCTTGATAACTATTGTTGTATGCAAACTCCACAAGAGGTAAACAATCTTTCCAACTTTCCTGGAAGTCCAAAGCGCAAGCTCTTAGCATATCTTCCAAGTATTTGATCATCCTTTCTGATTGTCCATCCGTCTGAGGATGCGCTGCAGTACTGAAGTTCAACTTTGTTCCCATCAAAGTCTGAATTTCTTTCCACAAGTGCGACGTGAATTTCGGATCTCTGTCCGAGACTATACTGTTCGGGACTCCATGTAATCTAACAATCTCTTGTTGATACAGCTTTGCCAACGTGTTGACCTTATCCGTCGTCTTAACTGGCAAAAAGTGTGCTGACTTTGTCAATCGATCAATGATCACCCAGATACTATCTTGTCCTCCTCTGACTTTGGGTAATCCAGTGACAAAATCCATCGTGATTTGCTCCCACTTCCAAGTCGGAATCGGTAATGGTTGCAACTTCCCACTCGGTTTCTGGTGCTCAGCTTTAACTTTCTGACAAGTTAAGCACTTCTTGACATAGTTGGCTATGTCTCTCTTCATTCCGTTCCACCAGATATGCGTCTTAACATCTTGATACATCTTAGTGCCTCCGGGATGTATCGTGTACTTAGTCTTATGCGCTTCGTCGAGAATTTCTTTCCTCAAAACAGTTGGTACGCATACTCGACCTTTGTACCTCAATATTCCATGTTCATCAACCTTGAACTTGGTCTCATCATCTTTCTCCTTAGATTCGAGACATTTCTTGATCCACTCGTCGTTCTTCTGTGCCTCCAGCACTTGTTCTTTCAAAGGTGATATCATCACAACGTTCGCGACTCGAGCTTTAGTTATCACCTCCATTCTCTCTCTTTGATCAACCTCGGGATTGGCAAAAATCTGTGCCAAATGAACTTTCCTGCTTAGAGCATCTGCTACAACATTCGCCTTTCCTAGATGGTACTAAATAATGCAATCGTAGTCCTCCAGAAATTCCATCCATCTCCTTTGTCGCATATTCAACTCCTTCTGAGTGAATAGATATCGCAGGCTCTTATGATCAGTAAAGATCTCAAACGTAACTCCATACAGGTAATGTCTCCATTTTCCCAGAGCAAAAATTATCGCTGCTAACTCCAAATCATGTGTCGGGTAGTTGACTTCATGCGTTTTGAGTTTCCTTGATGCATACACAATCACTTTTCCATTCTGCATCAAAACTCCTCCTAGTCCTTCTTTCGAAGCATCGGTGTAGACTGTGTATCCTTCTTTTCCTTCTGGTAATGCTAACACGGGTGCAGTTGTTAGCATCTCTTTCAATCTTTGAAAACTTTGCTCACACTTCTCCGTCCAGTCGAACTTCCCTTCTTTCTTAGTCAACTTAGTGAGAGGTGTAGCTATCTTCGAGAAATCTTTGACAAACCTCCGGTAGTAACCAGCTAATCCCAGAAAACTCCTCACTTCTGAAGGATTCTTCGGTGACTTCCAATCCATGATCGTTTCGATCTTCGAGGGATCTACTTCGATTCCAGATCCTGATATGATGTGTCCGAGGAACGTAACTCTCTCAAGCCAGAACTCACATTTGCTGAACTTTGCATATAGCTTGTGATCCAGCAAAGTGCGTAACACGATTCGAAGATGTTCAGCATGTTCCTCCGGTGTCTTCGAAAATACCAAGATATCATCGATGAAGATCACTACAAACTTGTCGAGAAACGGCTTGAATATACGGTGCATCATATCCATGAATGTAGCTGGTGCGTTCGTCAAACCAAACGGCATTACTACAAACTCATAATGTCTATATCGGCTGTTGAAAGCAGTCTTCGGAATATCTGCTTCCCTGATCTTCAACTGATAATACCCTTGTCTTAGATCTAACTTGGAGTAGACCTTTGATCCTTGTAGTATATTGAACAACTCTTCGATATGAGGGAGGGGATACTTATTCTTGATTGTCATCCTGTTCAGCTCCCGATAGTCAATGCATAAACGCAATGATCTATCCTTCTTCTTAACGAAAAGCACAGGCGCTCCCCACGGCGAGGTGCTCGGTCGAACATATCCTGACTCAATCAACTCTTCCAATTGCTTTCTCAGTTCATCTAATTCAGCTGGAGCCATTCTATAAGGTGTCTTCGAGTACGGCTCAGCTCCTGATATCATCTCGATCGTAAACTCCAACTCTCGGTCAGGAGGTAACGAATCTAAATGCTCAGGAAACACATCTAAGAATTCGTTCACCACTTCCACTTCTTCGATCTTAAGTTGATCTTTCGGTCTATTCAAAAGATAAGCCACAAATCCACTAGCTCCTTTCTGAATCAACTTCTTAGCTTCCATCGAAGAAATCACTGATAACTTCTCAACTTTCCCTTCTGATGTCCGACTTTCATCTTCTTCCAAGATGATCTCTTTCTTGTAACAATCCAACTTAGCTCGGTACTTAGACAACCAATCCATACCAAGTATAACATCGTATCTTGTCATCGGTAACTCAATCAGATCCGTCGGGTAACAACGGGTACCAATACATATAGGGCAGCGTTTATATACTTGATCCGTAACAAGGCAAGTTCCCAAAGGAGAACTCACTTCAAATTTATATGGCAAGTATTTAAGCGGAAACTGTAAATGCGCACATAATTTAGAAGCAACAAATGAACGCGTAGCACCAGGGTCATACAAGACCTTAACTGGCGTTTTAAGAATGTGCACAATACCTTCCACAACAGACGAAGGATCAACCTCCTCCTTACCATCCAAAGCATAAGCTCTGCCTTTGACCACCGGTTTGTTCGTCGTACCCACCACTGCTTTTCCTTTATCCTGGACCCCAAATCTCCTGATCTTGTGCGGGCAACTATCCATCTGGTGCTCAGGGGAACCACACGCGAAACATTGTCCAGCTTTCTTGCGACAGTTCTCCTCAGTGTGTCCCGTTCGGCGACAATATCGGCAAACAATTTCCTCTGGACCTGGCTGAGGTGCTCTCTGCTGTTGTGGCGCCTTCTGATACTGCTGTGGCGCTTTCTGCTTCTGTGCTTGCTGTTTCGGTGGAGCTTTCTGCTGCGGACGCTGTGGTGTTACCATTGGCCTCTTTCCAGTTCCTTGGGGAAAAGATCCGGAAGGTCGCTTATTACCTTGATAAGGCTTAGGGTTAGAAGGTCCTTGACGGGCAGTAGTTATCTTGATCTCCTTGTGTGCAGCCTCAACCCTTAGCGCTCTATCAACTGCCTGGTTGTAGGTCTCAATAACCAAAGAAGCAAGTGCCAACCGAAGTTCGGGCTTCAGTCCATCAATAAACCTCTTCGTCTTGCGACGCTCATCATTCAGAATATGAGGCGCATACTTGATCAGCCTCACAAACCTAGCTTCATACTCCATCACATTCATAGTTCCCTGAACCAGACTCATAAACTCAGCCTCTCGTGCATCACGAGTCACTTGAGGCGTATACTTCTGCTGAAACTCTCTGATAAACTCATCCCAACTTCCCTCGACGTTGTTCTCAATCCACATATGCTGAACGTGCTTCCACCAATTGTATGCAACTCCTTCCATAAGAAAAGTAGCATACCGAACTCGTTCACGATCCTCTGGGTAGATCTCCATAGCCTCGAAAATCTTCTCAAGACTGGTAATCCAATTCTCAGCTTTTAGGTCGTTCGGTTCTCCATAGAACTTAGGCGGATTCATCCTCAGAAATTTCTCCAATGACCTTTCATTAGGAGGGTTATCTCTCGGTGCACAAGCCCTCATAAATTGTCGTAGCACATCCCTTAATTCCGGAGTTCATTCTCTTTCAGGGGGTGGCGTGACATTTCTTTGGGGTGGCAGTGGTGGTACACGATTCCGGGGTGCTCTTCTCGGTGGCATGGTGTTACTGAATTCATAAGCATTCAGATACATATATTCGATGCATGACATATAATGATTCACAGAATCCGTAACCACGTATTCACATTCTCACGTAGTCACACATAAGTATGAGAACAACACATTCCCATAACAACATGTCAGCAAAGATTCAAGATCTCCAAACATATCATATAATCAGAAACAATTGTCAGATAACATGTAAACGAGAACAGAAGCTCGGGCAACATATCAACATATCAGAAACATGTATAACACATCCCAAAACATGATCAACATGTAAAACGGGAACAGAACGTGTACTGTCATATCAACAAGAACTGTAACATGATCAACATATCCAGAAGCGTATTCAACATATCAAGAACAATAGCATGCTAACAATAAATGAAATGGCATGATCCTATCAACGGTCCTAATGGTATCTTGAAGCAACTCTAAGACTCATGCAATGACAGTTATGGAAAGCAGTAAACAGATATTCAACATAAAGCCGGAAGTGTTATAACTGTGCAAGGTTTGGTAAAATTTACTACAGGCCACATGTTAACAGTATTAATTCAAAAATGGGGAGGACCCGATACTATCGAGTTGACTCCCTTACAGGCCTTACCAATCCGTCCAACCCTGCTGAAAATAACCTAGTAGGTACCAAGTCATCTGAACCGTCATCCGTGGTGCCAAAAGTCGGGGATCATCTACCAGAGCTATACATCCCCTCATCCAAAAGTCAGTCTTGAACTGTCCCGGCTATACGTCCGCCATCCATAGATAGATATATATGCATCAGTACTATATACAAAAATCTCCCATCAGCAATCAACCCTGATAACTGTGGTCCAAAGAACCCCTGGTGGTGTCATCAGAAACGGCAACGACCTCACCCTGTCCGTGTCCTGCTGGATCATCTCCGCCATCATCATCATCATCAGACCCTCCATCGCCTCCATCAGACTGATCCTGCATAGGCTCGGGCTCCTGAGAGGCCTGACTGACATCCTGACACTCGACCTCCTCAACTGCCTGCTCATCGGATAAGTGATAGGTATCATACAGGCGAGCTCTCACACGGGCACGATAGTGCTGGTGACGCTCCATAGAGGTATCGCGATCGATAGTCATCTGCATAAGATCTGCCTCCAGCTCAGCAATACGAGCAGCCCTCTGATCAGCAATATGAGTCATCTCTGCAGCATGCTCATGAGCGATGTCCCTATCAATTTGGTACTGCAGTGACTGATCCTGATGGCGCATAGACTCCAACCTGACCTCACGGGTCCTCTGATACTCCTGAAAGTAACCATCTCTCTCAGACTCGAGATAGTGCACAACTCTGTTAGGATAGGAATACCCAGGTCTGCCACTGTTCCTAGTCCTGCGCCAGGTGTAGAAACGAGTGCCTCCACGGTAAGAAACTGCCACAGTACGCTGGGCCTCAAACTGCTCAAAGAAAGCCTCATCCATCTGCTGATTAGGATCCTGGTGTGGCTGAACTGCCATAGCTATACAGAAGATACCACAGATATGAAATCCAGATAACAGAACCATGCAATCCCCAAATATCCTGTCCCGATGCAATATGAGAATGATCCTGGATGCAATGCGTGAACAATCCATGATGCAACATGAGAGCAATCTAGGTTAAGTCTCTTCTTACTTAACCCGATGCTCTGATACCACCTCAAGCTATAACGCCCCCACCCGTACCAGAACAAGAGGAGAGCGGCGTCTCAACCCCCGCACCGAAGCACCTCTCAAGTAATGGTGTGAGCCATCACTCAAGAAATACTCCAGTGAACGGCTGTCTATCAGAACTATACATGTACAACGATGTGGCTATGCAGCGGAAAATCAGAGTATTTTAAAACTTTTCAAAACATGTGCGTGATGGCATGTAACAAGCAAGAACATATTGATCGTGTAAGAGAGACTCGGCATATCAGAACATATAACAGATTCATATATAAGTACCGATACAGCAGAGTTCAAAATATCGGTAACAGAGTAGCAGAAAGAGTATAACGAAGATACTCAAGTATTCAGAAACATATACAGAAACATAAAGTGATGCAGCCATAAAACATATGCAGGACACAAAAGAGGAAGTAATACTAAGTCCTGACTGAAACAAAAATGACAATCTAGAGCTTTAAGATACCTCTAGACTGCGGCTGCAAGACCTGAAACCACGAGGCAAGAAAACGGGAGAGGTATTAGTCAAAAGGACTAAGCGAGGGAATACTTTAAAGAAAGTACTGAATTAAAGAACTTGAAGTAAAGTTCGAAACTGTTAAATGCGATGCTTTAAAGAAGAACTTGAAACAAGTTCGATTGATAAAACTCTTTGAATGCGATGCTGTAAAAGAATGCACGTTATAAAACATTTTCATGAATGCTATCACACGCGCACACATATGCTGTTGATGGTTCATAATTCTTTCATAAAACGGGATAAGGGTAAAGTGAACTTTTCCAGATATGAACCATCCTTTATGAAACAGAATTTTGCCCGCAAGCTAGGCTCCTCCATCCTTACTCCAGAAAAACATGATTCGGTAGAGCATCGGACCAGGATCAACGATAATTCCACGTTTAGTAGAGTATCGGACCAAGATCAACAATAACCCCACATAAAGTAGAGCATTGGACCAAGGTCAACAACAACTCCGCACATAGTAGACTATCGGACCAAGGTCAACAATGACTCTTACCAACACATACAAACATGCACCATCCTCCACCGGTTGTCACTTCGGGTAGCTAGCCCTAGGCGACCGGTAAACATGTAATGGGAACAGATTTGCTGTCCGTTCCCAGACAGATTGTCCTGACTTAACAAACCTCCTGTTAAAAGTCGGTGTCAATAGTCTAAGTGTGGTGGGCGGTATTGGTGATGTCGTTGGCGCTCACCTCCCGAGCATCACCTCCACACATAACCGCCGGGCCCAAACTGTAAACTGTATGCTTGCATTTAAGATTAGCAGTGACCAGAGTAACACTCCAGTATGCTAACTATAACATGAGAAACTGTAACTGTAACATATGATGCTGTCTGTAAAACATATGATTCTGTCTGAAAACATGTGATTCTGTCTGTAAACTGTACTTTGAAAACATATGCAAACATGTAACTTCTTTGAACAAGAATGCAGAACTTTGGAAAACATGTACTGTTGATCAAGATATACTATTAAAGTATGAATGATCCTTTCAAAAGAATGTCCCGATAAAAGGGAGTAGTTCAAAACAAGGTTTAGCTTTGAATTTCAAAACATATGATACGATAGTATAATCGTGGTTCCAGTTGGAAAACATTTATAACTTCACCTCACCTAATAGTAACAAAAGGTAGGTAGACAGATTATGCGGTGCCCTGGGGATCCCAGTGCTCAACTTTAACTCCTGTAGGTGGCGTACTAGAGTGAGCTTAAAAACTAAGACCCACTACTAACCAAGATGCATATGAAATGCAAGAAACAAATGAACAAGGAACATGTAACACAAGAGAGTAATACCATTTAAGGTATCCAAGAAAGGTAACACACAAAGGAATACGTTAAAGTGAGTTACTCTTAACGTTAGACTATGATCTTACTATAACCGAGTAAGCTTTAGTCAAATTATGAATCCTATCGCAAACCTTAGGTTAAGAAACAAGTCCACGAAAGAAAACACATTTTGAAAACACATTTTAGACCCTGGATATGGAAACCCTAGGTGCAAATGTCTATTAAGAAAGCACAAGTTTTAATTCATTTTTACTATTCAAAAGCACTATTTAAAAGTACTATTCCAAATTACTATTCATGATTACTATTCACAGGTTACTGTTCACATGTCGGGTCAAAGGGTCGGGTCAAACCCTTACTATACACACACCCACACACACATGGTACACACACACACCATGCACGAACACACACACACACACACGGCATGCACACACACACACACCCTAATTAAATTATGATCTTGATTATAACCTATAGTTTCAAGTTCATGTTAATATAATCAAGTGTGATCTAGGTTAAAGGTATAACCTATAGTTAAGAGGTCCAATTAAGGCATAAGATCAAGTTATGAAACATTAATCTATCTTAGGTTATAACATGTGACACTATTAAAGCGTATAACATAATCAAGGCACTAATCCATTAATCCAAATCATACCATAAGCTCAATTCATAATTCAAGAGTCATATAACAATGTGACAACATGTCACAACATATCTCATATCATATCATAGGCATGTAACATGTAACAATTTAATTCCATATCAACATGTAACAAGTTGTGACATAATAAATTGTAAATCACTATTCCATTAGCTAACATGCATGAACATAATTCAAATTCCATAATCATGCATCAATTCTCATAATATAACAAGCATATCACATGATCATAGCATATACTAGAGCAATTCATAACATATTCAAGCATATACTAAACTTTTTAAACATATAAACAACTATCAAAACATATCATGAAAACTATATAATAAATGCATAAAATAAAATCCTATATGGCTTAGGGAAGACCCTAAGACCCAACCTAAACATAACATAAACATACCATAACATAAAAACATAAACTAAACTAACATAACATAAACAAAACAAACTAACCTAGCTACAAGGGGAGGGGATGCCGACGGCAATGAGGGAAAGGAGGGATAGAGGAGTGCTTGTTAACACAAGACTTTGAGCAAGGATTCAAATGCCATGAGAGGGGTATTTATAGGTGTGAAGAAGCCCCTCACCTTGCAAATAGAAATGGCTTAAGGGTAGGAGAGCAAAACAAGAGTTCATCCACTTGTATCTTCTAGAAGCTTTAGGGATGTTGAAGCTAAAAATAGGACTGCTGGGGGTAATTCTGTAATTTTGTCCCCCAAGGCTCGAGGATAAGTGGCTGGTAGTTTAACCATTCCTACGGCAAGAAAATTAGCTTCGAAACGCATATTCATTCGTCGAAATCGGATTTACCGTTTGAAAGATACATTAGTTTTAGTGAATAAAAGTTTTGAGCTCGAAACTCGACATGAGTGAAAAACGACTTTCTAGAATGATTTTCAAGTCCGGATTGCTTCCAAAATTCAAGAAATAAATCGAGAAGCGTTTTGAGTCCAAAATCGACTATAAAATGTTTTACCGTTAAAAAGTTGAAAACGTAGTATGAATAGTGAATTCTCACGTACGAACGTACGCTTCAAAATTTCAAGATAGGGTTTGAATCAAGAGTTGTAAAACATCTCAAAAATCTTGAAATAGCTCAAGTAGTGCAAATCCGAAGAGAAAACATTTTCCGAATGAAAACCGTTCGTAAAAAGAATAGTAAACTAGGGTTTTCAAAAACGTTTTCAATAAAACAAAGTTCCGGAATGGATTTCCAAGTCAAGAATGATTTCAAAAGACTCGTCTCGACTCAAGGATCGATTCGACTGTAACTTGGGTAGAAAAAGGTATCAGAATCAAAAGCTCATTTTCTGATGAATAGTAACTTTGGTCGATAAGTTCCAAAAATACCCTTATGGCTCAAGAAAGACTTTCTGAGTTCGGGAAACCAGTTAAAACGATTGGGAAACATGTGTGATGAACCTCTAGGGTTCGAGTAGCAATATGAACAAGGTAGGCTCGGGTTATGAATAGTAAACTGTATCAAAGGTCAAGAATTCCCCCTTAAAGCATGTCAGAACAAATACGAGCACCAAGTTCATGTAAGAATGCAATGCATGATGATTCAAAAAGTTGGATCACGGTCTATAAACGCTTTACCACTGCCTTAACTTACTGTTTTCATCCAGGCCCTGTTTTGGGCTGTTACAGCTAGGCACCACATCCCCCGCACTATAGCCCCAATCCACATATGAAATGGTCAATCCATACATGAACCAAAGCTATAGCGAACGGGACACAATAAAAAAAAACGACAACAATGCTAGGACTAACCCCCAAACCCAAATAATTAACTCAGAGTAATAAAAGAGGAAGCAATAAGTCATTCAATACTTATAGGTACCATATTTACATATCTACTAATAGACACCAATATTTACATTATCAATACAATATCATCTCCAAGTATAAATCCAAGACATGCTACAAAATATATAAAGGGCCTATACATGAACAAAAGATGAAGGTGAAGTGTCCTAGACTCAAATTAAAGACAACCTAGACTCTAATTCCCGTCTAGCACGCACCTGCAAAAACTGAAAAGTTGAGGTGTCAGTCCAACACGGACTGAGCGAGGGGTATAAATAAATATATGCGCACATACATGCAAGTTATAATCTCGGGTAATAATTTTGGAAAAATAACAATACAATTTAGTAAAATAAGAGATACTATCGCCCGAGGTTACAACTAATTCAATTTATCAATTTAATCAATTCAATACAATCAATTTGTGGCCCGGCGAGTGGGGCAATTCTCCAACCTTACTCCGACTGTGTACAATCAATCAATCAATTATTTAATGGTTAGGTGATCAAGCAATTCATTACGGTGCGCAATTAGCAGTTTCAATAACGCCTTCTTCCTCTGGGTGATGGTGGGATTGCAAGGCCCCACCATCCAATCAATCTGGGCAAAGGGTACATGAATCCCTAAGCCCGGAACTCCTTCCTCCCCTAATCTCCTAGGGGGTTCAGGGGTCATCCCAATTTGGTGAGGATAGCTCTCGAGTTACCCATCAGCCCATGCTTTCTCGGTTGGCTCGAGTCACTACCCTCGGGCCCACAGTGCAATACGATACTCTCCAAATCAATCAATCAATTCAATAGTTTAGTAAATCCTTTGAAAACCAATCTCATTTGAAAACTATATATATATAGATACATTTTGGCTTAAAACTTCACATAGGGTTATACGGGTTCTATGTATCTAGAATTAAACCTCACCTGAATGACCAAAATAAATAAGAAAACAGCTCACGGGGCCTGCTCCTCGTCACCAGGAAGCTGGTCTGTGCAAGAAAGACAATTGTCCGTGAGACATGACTCAAAATGCACCAATTAGGACGAACGGCGCGATAATGATCAATATGACATGCATTAATAATTTATGGAATGCTATGATCAATTTCATGCACAAAACAAACATATAATAGCACGTATCGATCAATTAAGGCATTAGAAACGGAATTGGAAAAATCACATTATATGCAAAAAATTTTATACACCCACTGGAGCCTGGGAACGACCGTTCCAGTTTTGAACTGGGGCTGGGAAGGGTCGTTCCCAGCTCCCCGAAATAATCCTGCGCGTCTGTAAAGATTTGGGAAATTTTGGGGCTGGGAACGGCCGTTCCGGCCACAGGCCAAAACTGGGAAGGGCCGTTCCCAGTCTCGCGGGACAGCTGGCATGGGGTGGGAACGGCCGTTCCCAGAATGAACTGGGGACGGGAAGGGTCGTTCCCAGAATACGAATGCAGTAGAAAACAGAGTACAGCAGCAGGGCAGCAACAAACCAAAACCAAACCAACAAAAATGGATTCAAACCAAGATTAAATGCACAAATAACATGATATACACATACTAGCATACATATAGATCAATATCAACTCAAATAAACACTCATTTCCAAGTTAGATCATCAATAATCCATCATTTGAAACCCATATACTCAATCATGCTTCAAGTCCATAAAACTCAAGATAATTGCATCCAACTTAAGCTCAAAGTTCATAAACATAATTCCAATAACCAAAACACAATTTAACCAAGTCATTGCAAAGCCCTATCTATCCCATATATTCAAGAAATTCATCAAGTTCCCAAAATTACCTCAAATGAAAGAAATGGAAGATGAGATGAAGAGAAAATGTTGATGATGCTTCAATGATCACAAATCCCACAAATTATAGCTTGAATGATGGAAATCTCCCTACTCCTTGAAGAGGGTTTTATCTCGGTTGAAAGAGAAGCAAGAGCAAATGTATGAAATGTTTTGTATGAAATGGGAAGGCATGGTACGTGATATGCTGCTATGAAGGGGAAGAAATGGCCAAATTGCTATTAAGTCCTTCTATTTAATAAGTTATGCAATTAGGTTCATTTCTACAATAAATGATCTCTTAAGTCCAATGCAATTAAGTTCCTAAATTCATGAAATGAGCAAATAAGGACATAGAAGAAATTAAATCATGTTCGGGAAAATAATTCATGTTACAATCAAGTTCAATTTATGCAATAAGTATCAATTTGGTACGAATTTCAATAAAGCACTTAGAATATAATTTTATGAAATTATGTTATGCCATGGAAAATCAAAGAAATGATCAATTAATAATTAAATTACAACTCTCAAACTCACACGTGTCATTCATACCTGAAATGCCGAAAGCTGGGGCGTTACAGTTCTTGCGGGATAACTCTGACATCTTCGCGTGGGCAGCCAAAGATCTGATCGGGGTCGATCCGATAGTGATTTGCCATCGGCTCGGGATCGATCCATCAGTCAAACCAATCAAGCAAAAGCTAAGACCTCAAAGTCGGGCAAGGAATGATATCATTGAGGCCGAGGTCAATAAGCTCCTCGACGCAGGATACGTTACCCCAACTCAATACGTTGACTGGTTGTGCAATGTTGTCCTTGTTGGGATTAATGCCCTGAAAATCCAATTATATTGTAAATATTTTGGATTAATAAAACTGAAATTAAAGCAAGTTATGAGTATTTTACAAATTTAATAATTAATGACGTGTGATGGTATTTTTATATGAAATGTGTTTCATAGGAAAAGATTTTAAATACCAGAAGTCACGTGTCATTAAAGTTCTAGTCAGTATGATAAGAAGATGTTCTTATCGAGACTATAATGTGTTATATAAGATGATTAGTCTTTCGTCATAGGGAAATGGAGTTTCCAATTATAACACATTGATGACTTTCAATGAGATTGGAAACATCGAACTGGACCACTGAGATTGTTCATTCTATACTGCTATCTAAAATGAACAAAATCTCGGAAGCATTAGACTCTTAATCCGGGCAGTGTTTCTACTTTAGGCATGTAGTGTTAATCACTGTGATGTACTCAGAAGTGAGGTCTCGGTAATGGGTGGCCAAAATACTTTGTACGTTCGGTGATTGCATGAAATGTGATAGAGAGAAATATTGATCAAGGAATCTGTAGCCTTGCTGGAAGGTTAAAAGATATCCCTGAAATAGATTTGCAAAAGTTCGAATTAAATCTTTGGTCAAAGTACTTCGTGTGTTCGTCACCGAAGTTGTATGTTGAATGTGTTTCACATACAGGGAATTTGGACTTAAGGCGAATCAAGAAATTTCAGATTGGAAGTGAAAAATAAACGATAGTAGTATTGATTTATTTTTCATGGATATCTGTACAGAGGAGTAAAATGCAAAATTATTCTAGATCGAGAAATTCGTGAATAATTTAATTAATTTTAGAGTTCAACAATATTTATTTAGTGGAATTAAATATTGTTAAACGGTAATCAATTATTGTCATGGGATGATGATAGATTGACCCGTTTGGAGCTAAGATTAATTAGTCCTGCAGGTCCCCCCGCAAGCCCCAACGAAGATCAAAGAGAAAATATTAAAACGAGAGAGAGAAATAAATTTTCAAAGAGTTTGAAAATAGCCAAGGAATTTATTTTGAGAAAATAAATTAAATTCAAAAGAGTTGGAAATGCCCAAATTTTATTTTGGAGAAAATAAAAATTTTCAAAAAAAAAAAAAAAAGTTTTTTTTGCTGACGTGGCAGTTGACGTGGCACGCCACGTCAGCGGGTCAGCGCCAAGTGGCGCTGACTGGGCGCCAGCGTGCCCGACACGTGGACGATGAGGATCGTACCACATCAGCGAGAAGGAAAGGCCCCGATCATGTTGACTGAAAAGTCAACGGGCCGTGGAAGCGGGTCTCCGGGTCGGGTCGACGGACAGGGTCGGCTCATGGGTTAACCGACCCGGACACGTAGACGAATGGTGATTCGACACGTGGCAACCGAGTCAGACCACCTGAGCCGACCGGTTCACGGGTGAACCTGTCTGAACCGCTGGACCGCCGGTCGGACCGGGCGGACCGACCACGCGGCAGCTCCACGTGCAGGCGTGTGCCCCACGCGCTCCATGCAAATGCAGACCTTCTGGAGGCGCGTGGGGGCGCGTGCCTGCTCCGTTCGGCGCGTGCTTTGCACCGCTGTACTCCTTGGGCTCCAAGCTTCCACGTGGCGTCTCTGGATTGGCTGTTGGGACTTGGCGTCCACGCCAAAAATGCGAAAATTGCACGGATAAGTCCCTTAATTGAGGCTATAAATAGGGCTGCCTCCCATTCATTTCTGGATCAGCTTTGGCATTCTTCTTTCGCCAGATTCAAAGCCTTTTGGCTAATTTTCTCTCACTAATTAATTAATCCTTAATTAAGGATTAATTAATTACTTAATTAGGTGGTTATATAATTAATATATAATCCACTTAATTATTAGAAAATAGGGATTTTCAGGTTTTAGAAAAAAGGGTTTTTTTTCTGAAAAAAATTTTCTCAAAGTATTTACCGAAATACTGCCGGAGCCCACACTCCAATTTCTTAATCGGGGATATTGCGGGGAAGCTCTGCCGGTTTCACGAGAAGATATCGAGGTGCTGGAAAAGTGCCGTTGATAGCCAATATTGCAGTACGGTAATACCGTTGTGCTGCCCAAATTATTATTTGCATATTGTGATCATATACTAGATGATTTAAAATTATGTTATCAATGCCTGTATATATTAGAGTTATGCTGCCCGATTTTTTCCGCTGTTTTATTAAAATATTTTGGAAATATTTTGACAACGAGGTTATGGCGAATTTTTTTTAAATATTACACTATACCGTCACTCTGATTCGGACCCGCCGCAACCAACAGTCCTCGTGCAAAAAACAGGCGGGAAATAGAGAATGTGCAACGACTTCACCGACCTCAACAAGGCTTGTCCGAAAGATCCATATCCACTGCCTCGCATCGATCAGCTCGTCGACTCGACAGCTGGATGCGAGATGCTCAGCATGATGGATGCTTTCCAAGGCTATTACCAGATCTCTATGGCCCCCTAAGATCGAAAGCACAAGGCCTTCATTGTGGTGAAGAGAATATACTGTTTCAAGGTCATGCCCTTCGGGCTGAAGAATGCAGGTGCCACGTACCAAAGACTGGTCAACCTAATGTTCAAAGACGAGATCGGAAAGACCATGGAGGTCTATGTCGACGACATGATCGTGAAGAGTCGTTGGGCGTACCATCATCTAGATCACCTGCGCAGATCGTTCGAGATCTTACAGCAATATGGGATGAAGCTTAACCCTGATAAGTGTACGTTTGGGGTCGAAGGGGGAAAGTTCTTGGGGTATATGGTGAGCCAACGAGGCATCGAAGCCAATCCCGCCAAGATCAAAGCTATCCAGATCATACCTCGACCCCGATGCATCAACCAAGTGCAATCACTTGTAGGTCGAATAATCTCCCTTAATCGGTTCATATCGTGATCGTCAGAACGAAACCTCCAATTTTTCAAAGTTTTGAGGAATCTAAAGAAATTCGTGTGGAACAAAGAATACGACCGAGCGTTAGATCAATTGAAAGAGTACTTGGCCTCTCCGCCGTTGCTGGCAAAGCCAAACGAGGGTGAGACCTTGTACCTCTACCTATCCCTTTCTAATGAAACCTTCAGCTCAGTCTTGGTCGCCATTCGAGATCGAAAACACCTACCAATCTACTACCTCTGTAAGATCTTGCATGGAGCGGAATGCAACTATCTCGAGGTCGAGAAGTTTGTTTTCGCCCTCACGCATGCAGCTCGAAATCTACGCCCATACTTCCAAGCGCACCCCATAATCGTCTTGACAGATCAACCCTTCAGACAGGTCTTGTCCAAACCTGATGTGTCGGGTCTGATGATGAAGTGGGCGGTCGAGTTGAGTCAGCATGACATCACCTATCAACCTCGAGCCGCCCAACAAGCTCAAGCTCTGGCTGACTTCCTAGTCGAAAAGAACACCGACTCGGCGGAGATCGTTCCCACCTTGCCAAGCTGGACCATGTACACAGACGGCTCATCGACCTTTCAAGGGGGGGGAGGAGTAAGCATATCCCTTACAAGCTCAGATGGACTCCAGCTCGATTTCGCCATTAAACTCGATTTTAAAGCAACTAACAACGAGGCTGAGTACGAGGCACTTGTGGTAGGACTAAGATACGCCACGAAAAATAAGATCGAAAAGCTATCCGTAGTAACTGACTCCCAGCTCGTCGCCGGCCCTGACAAGGGCGCGTACGAGACTCGGGAAAAGTCCATGGCAGTGTATCTCAAGATGGTGAAAGAGCTGGTCTCGAAGCTAAAAGAGTTCAAAATCGAACAGGTTCCCCGCGAGGAGAACGGTTGAGCCGATACCCTGTCAAAGCTGGTAAACGGACTCCAAGGAACAGAAGACGTAACCATCTCGTTCATGGTCTCGGGGGGCCGGGCGATCGAGGTCGTCACCATCGACCCGCCGGAACCTTGCTGGATGGACGATCTGATCGCTTACCTCAAGGACGGAATTCTGCCCCAAAATCGAGCTGAGGCCAGAAGAGTCAAGTATCGATCTTTGCTGTACATGATCGACCGCGAAGGTAGGTTGTTCAAAAAATCCTTCACGGGTCCCCCTCTCAGGTGCCTACGACCTAGCCAAGCCCAAGACCTTCTGGAGGAAGTCCATGAAGGATGTTGTGGAAATCACTCCGGAGGGAGCGAGCCCCACCCCCTGCATTTAATGTTATGTTTTCAAATCTCCGTTAGAGATCGAGATCTAATGAGGTCGTCCTAAGACCCGAAGAGATCCGAGAAAATCCTAACGCACTTAATCCAGAGATCCAAAGAGATGGATTTAGGTCCAGTGAGATCCAGAGATTTACAGAAAATTAATGATCCAGAGATCGTAAGAGATCGACTTAGATCCAGTGGGATCAAGAGATCGACAAGAAAATTAATAATCCAGAGATCCTAAGAGATCGACTTAGATCCAGTGGGATCAAGAGATCGACAAGAAAATTAACGATCTAGAGATCCAAGGAGATCGATTTAGATCCAACGAGATCCAACGATATTCTAAGACCCAAAGAAAATCCTAACGCATGTAAAGGTCAAAAAGGTCAAAATCCTAACCAGCACCTTTAAAATTCCAACGAGATCGACGTCGATCCGATGAGAATGACGGTTAACATTCCAAATAATGCGGTTTAGAAAAGTAAGATCCAGCGAGGTCGTTTTAGGCCCGAAGAGATCCTAAATCCTCGCACCTTTAAAATTCTAAAAAAGACGGTGGTCCAACATAGATCATAGTTGATCCGACTGTTAGAAATAGTGCCCTAGAAAGCCGATTGTACATCCGCTTTGTACTTTTCCTTATTGTAATCACAAACAATATTTGAATAAAATAACGAATTGAGGCAACACTTCTTTATACGCTCTTGTTTAGTATGCGTGTACTTTAGCTGTGCATGTATGAGAACTCCCCTAATCCTGATGACTTTAGGACTCTACCATTTGGGTGAAATGGTTCATGAAACGAGCCCTATATCACATAAGTCATGATTAGTAAAATACCCCAAGCCGATGAGTCCTACAGGCAGTGGGAGTGTCAACCTGACTCCTCTAAGGCTCGCTTGTGGGATCACGCCCTTAAGAAGGACCACCTTATTTCATGGAGGTGCAAAGTGTATAGTTGATACGTGCGTGATACATGAGGGTGCTAACTTCAATAAGTAAGTTCACTGAGGTACCCCGTAAGAGAAGATTCCTAAATGGGAAAGGAAGTTTCTATTTCAGGAAATGAAAACTTCCAGATTAGGAAATATCTCACGAGTCATTGATGTGATTAATTAATCCTTAGACTTGAGGTTCCATGTCACTTTATGAGTTAACTCTGTAGTCTTAGGTATAAGCTTTAAAGGGTGTCGCCTTAGACAACTGATTCAAGGCTTATGCTGGGGCTGCACAAGTGACTCATGAAAGTGAATGAGAATCAAGAAAGGACCTACACTTGCATTTGCAAGGTGATCTCTTATTGTATAAGTCATTTATATGCCATATGGAGTCCTTGGCCAAGGCAGTAGATCAAGACATCAAGAAAAGGGTTTCTTGGATTGAGATCAAATGGATATGAAATGTACTTACCTTTAAGACCAGATTATTAGGGTTCTGATTATTCCCTTACCTTAGATCTTGGTTGAGAGATAGTAAGTAGGAGGATTGTATCTCACAAGAATCAATGACTTAAAGGTTCTGTCGAATCGAGGCATTCCAATTCAGCTAGGGGTTAAACACTTGTTGCTAGACTATGGTCGTTTAATCCGTGGACTGATTAATTAATTAGTGAATTAATGAATTAGGGTCACTGCTAATTGAATTGAGAACCTGGAGGGTCACACATAACAACTTGGTTACATGAGTTGAGGCTTTAAAATGATCAAACGAGTTGATCATACCTAGAGGGTTCCACACGTGTAAAACCACACGTGTGGGTCACGTGACTGGACACGTGTTCCACACGTGTATGATTATTTATATATTAAATAATTAATGTGTTAATTATTTAATAGACTTTGGTTTAATTTTGAATTAAAAAAGAAAGTCTTATTTTTGGAGAAAAATAATCTATTTAATTAATTACGAATTAATTAATTAGATAAAATAAGTTATTTATTTATTAATAAATAAAATATAAAATTATCCAAAATGGGTTTTGGATATTTTAGCTCTCTTAAAAGTTGATTTGAATTAGAATTCAAAGTCAAAGTTCAAAATTACTTGCTAATCAATTAATAGGAGAGAGGGACCAAAATCCTTAGCCCATAAGGACTGGGGATTTCGGCCGCCCCTCCCTTTCCTATATATAGGGGAGCTCGAGCTCCCCTTTGAGAGTGATTGAATTCTTTTGGTTCATGTGTCGAACACCATCATTTCTCCAAGATAAAATAAACCCTAGGTTAAGCCTAAACACTAACTAGAGAACTAGCATCCTTACTAGTTAGATTGTAGTCAAGTTGGTGGACTATCTCTAGAGAGCTTCAAGTTAGAAGTTTTTTAAAGATTCGAGCTTTACCAAAGGAGAGGGGATCAAGCCGCGAGAAGAGCGTTCTTGGGTGGCTTGAAACGCTTCAAGAAAGATTATTTAAAAGTAAGTTTCTAATCTCTACGAATTTGGATTCACGATTGCGAGTTCAAGATCCTTTTGTTGGAAAATTTTTAAATTTCCGTTGCTTTCTGATTCCTATTTTCCAACAAGTGGTATAAGAGCCACCTCGTTAATCATGTTTCTGATTCGTCTCAATTTTTCTGAATTTGGTAGAAATTCTTAGGCCTAGATGCGAAAAGAGTATTCTTGAGTTCTTTTAGAAAGTCTGAATTACGAAACTGTAATTTTTCTTGAATTTCTGAAAACTGTTTTCTTAAATCCGTTTTTGAAAAACTGTTATAGTTGAAATTTGTTTAAATCGTATTTTTCAAAATTTGGATTGAATTGGTTTTGAGAAACCTAAGATACAAAACACGAAATCGCGCTGCGAACGAAAGAGGCAAGGCTCGCGCGTGCTAAGGCGTAGCACGCGAGTCCTCGCCAATCGCCACCGCCTACACGTCCCGCAATCGCGCGGGACGTCCCGCCTAGCCCCTCCCGCAACCTCGTGGGAGCGTCCGCCCAGGGACGTACGGGACTGCCCGCCCACGCCGCGCGCAATGCGGGCAAGGGCGCACGCCCCGGCTGTGCGCAGCGCTGGTGCACGCATTGCTGCGCGACGGGCGGCCAATCCCGCATCGTCCCAGGCTCGGATTTCGTGTTTTCGTATTTTCGGTCCTTGAAATCATGATTTAATTTTTCTGTAAAATTTTATTTTATTAAATTTGAGTTGTTTTTGAAATAATTGTTTAAATTGGGATTTTGAAAATTAAGCGATTTAAATTTTGGAAAAATTACAAACTTTATTTTATGAAAATATTGAAAGAATAAAATTATTAATTTTCAGAAATTAATTAGAATTTTATTAGTTTATTGTTTTTCGGGTTTCATAGAAAAGGCTCTTGAACAAGAATTGCATCTAAGTCGTGTTTTAAGCTATTAGAGCTTAAAGCGAGAATTTTAATTTATTGGTTAAATTTAAATTCTTGCAATTTATGCATGTTAGGTGATCATGGGTTTAGACTTATGTATGATTTTAATTTATGCACATGGATGGTTTAAATTGGGGTTGGAGCCCTATAGTTGCGTTTTTCAATTGAGGTTGGAGCCTCACTTATGTGCGTACTGTTATGTGATTTATTATGTGGCTTTCCATATTACTGTTTTTGAGGCTGGGGTATGCCCCGTGTATTTGTCTAAGGCCAATATGAAGATTGAGCCTTATTACTTTTCAGTACTTTTTCATTTTTGAGAGTAGAATAGGTGGTGAGGTTTTATTTTCATTTTGGAGACAATGCACCCATGGAGTAAGATGAACCACATTCAAGTAACAAGGAGGCCATAAGTGAAGAACCTTCAAAATGTTAGGGAGGGGAATCTCAATTGTAAAATGTAATAGAGATAGGGCTTGTATTTTGTTACCGCTTTCCCTTATGTGATTTAAACTGTTTATGTGGCATGTATGTTAGAACTTGTGATTGTGGAGTGGCTCCCACATATCACGCATAAGATAGGTAGAACCCATGATCATCTCATGTTAGTATCATGCTAGGATATGTTATCTGTTTATGTGCTTGTTTGAAATGCATTTAAGTTGTACTTGCATTAATCAAGACTAATAAAATTGGACAATATATATGTTGGTGAGGTCGAACCGGACAACTCTTCGGTTGATTCGAAAATTCTCATTAAATATTAAGCTAATTTCGAACAAATAGGTGTTTAATTCGAGATGCAAATTTTGAATTAAATTCCTAGCATTATTGGTTTTAATTTAGTAAGTGAATCTAGTTATTGTCCGCGAGTCGTGGGATAGCTAGTGGAGCTTATTAGTTCTTAGTTACCTAAATGATCATTTTAAATGATCAATATTTTGTGGTCAATTTTGGCAAGGGCGATGTCCGCGAGTTGTGGGTCGTTCGAACTAAGTTTTGATCATGATCTTATGATTGATGGGTCTAGCTTAACGCCTAAGTAAATATGGATGTCGCACGAGTCGTGGGTCCATATTGAAAGATAGGTGATGCAAAAAACAATTACTAAGAGTTCTAAAGGTGTTAGAATTGGTAAGTTGTACCTACCTAAGGTTTTACTTAGAATGTCCGCTAGTCGTGGGTTCGAGGTAAAATGCCTAGGATCTTAATACCCATTGGGAAGTGTGTTCCTCTTAGATCTTTGGGAATTATAGATCTTTGAAAAACAGTGGGAGCTACATTAGATTAAAGACCTTATCTTTTGTATATCGTTATAATTCAGCATGCTCACTAGTTCTCTGTTTTACCATTTAGGTCGTAGATTATGTGATTCTCTACGTGTTTTGAAATGGCAACCAAAAACCCACTTGTATCGATCCTCGAGTCAAACAAGTTCACTGGTCCCAACTATTCTGATTGGCTGAGGAATCTAAAAATCATTTTAGATTCTGAGAAGAGAACTTATGTTCTCTTCGAAGGGGATGTTAGGAATAGTGCCCTAGAAAGCCGATTAGTCATAATCCGTTTTGGGACTTTCCTAGTATCACAGACAATCTTTGAATAATATACGAATGATTAATATCACAGGCAAACACTTCTTTATATGCTCTTGTTTGGTATGCGTTTACTTTAGCTGTGCATGTATGAGAACTCCCCTAATCCTGATGACTTTAGGACTCTACTATTTAGGTGAAATGGTTCATGAAACGAGCCCTATATCACATAAGTCAAGATTAGTAAAATACTCCAAGCCGATGAGTCCTACACACAGTGGGAGTGTCAACCTGACTCCTCTAAAGCTTGCTTGTGGGATCACGCCCTTAAGAAGGACCACCTTGTTTCATGGAGGTGCAAAGTGTATAGATGATACGTGTGTGATACACGAGGGTGCTTACTTCAATAAGTAAGTTCACTGAGGTGCCCCGTGTGAGAAGATTCCTAAATGGGAAAGGAAATTTCTATTTCAGGAAATGGAAACTTCCAGATTAGGAAATATCTCATGAGTCATTGATGTGATTAATTGATCCTTAGACTTGAGGTTTCTTGTCACTTTATGAGTTAACTCTGTAGTCTTAGGTGTAAGCTTTAAAGGGTGTCGCCTTAGACAACTGATTCAAGGCTTATGCTGGGGCTACACAAGTGATTCATGAAAGTGAATGAGAATCAAGAAAGGACCTACACTTGCGTTTTCAAGGTGATCTCTTATTGTGTAAGTCATTCATATGCCATATGGAGTCCTTGGCCAAGGCAGTAGATCAAGACATCAAGAAAAGGGTTTCTTGGATTGAGATCAAATGGATATGAAATGCACTTAGCTTTAAGACCAGATTATTAGGGTTCTGATTATTCCCTTGCCCTAGATCTTGGTTGAGAGATAGTAAGTAGGAGGATTATATCTCACATGAATCAATGACTTAAAGGTTCTGTCGAATCCGAACATTCCAATTCAATTAGGGGTTAAACACCTGTTGCTAGACTATGGTCGTTTGATCTGTGGACTGATTAATTAATTAGTGAATTAATTAATTAGGGTCACTGCTAATTGAATTGAGAACCTAGAGGGTCACACATAACAACTTGGTTACATGAGTTGAGGCTTTAAAATGATTAAACGAGTTAATCGGGCCAAAGGGTTCCACACGCGTGAAACCACACGTGTGGGTCACGTGCGTGACACGTGTCCTTCATGGACACGTGTGCATGTGCGTGGATATTTATTTGGTGATTAAATAATTAATGTGTTAATTATTTAATAGACTTCGGTTTAATTTTGAATTAAAAAGAAAGTCTTATTTTGGAGAAAAATAATCTAGTTAATTAATTAGATAAAATAAGTTATTTATTTTAAATAAATAAAGTATAAAATTATCCAAAAATAGTTTGGATATTTTAGCTCTCTTGAAAGTTGATTTGAATTTGAATTCAAAGTCAAAGTCAAAATTACTTGATGATCAAGTAATAGGAGAGAGGGACCAAAATCCTTAGTCCATAAGGACTACGAATTTCGGCCACTCCTCTCCTATATATAGGGGAGCTCGAGCTCCCCTTGGAGCTAATCGAGAATTCTTTTGGTTCATGTGTTGAACACCATCCTTTCTCCAAGATAAACAAAACCCTAGGTTAAGCCTAAACACTAACTAGAGAACTAGCATCCTTACTAGTTAGATTGTAGCCAAGTTGGTGGACTATCTCTAGAGAGCTTCAAGTTAGAAGTTTTAAAGATTCGAGCTTTACCAAGGAGTGGGGATCAAGCAAAACGACCAGAAGGGATGATGAAACGATTCTGAACCCAACAGAAAACGAGTGAAAAAATCGAACCAAAGAAGACGGCGAAAACCGTTTGTCCATATCCTGAAGGATGAATTTTTTCACGAGGGTTTTATGGCTGGCAGATTTCTACTTTCGCAAACTGGTTTTCGAAGGGAGTTTCAATCATGTCTTTCTCGTTTCATGTTTCTTTCTTTATGTTATATCGTTAAGAACTTCCCTAACATGATTTGAATCCAGGTTGGTGTGGATTGTTATCCCTACAATGGATTCTGAAGTAGAAAGAGACTTTCGAGGGATGGGTTGCCATTACCGCGTGAAGCGCGTTTGAGGGCGGCTCAAAACGTGTCAAGAAAGCTACTACCTAAGTGAGTTTCTTGATCTCTACGAATTTGGATTCACGATTGCGAGTATTCGATCCTTTTGTTGGAAAATTTTTAAATTTCTTCTGCTTTCTGATTCCTGTTTTCCAACAGGGGAGCCTAGTCCCGAAGGGTGCTGGGTGGCGGGCCCAGAACAGTAGCAGTCCGGGACCACATTTTAAAATTTTTATTATAATACAAGTATTAAAATATTTCTAAAACATTTTAATACAATAGCGGAAGACTAGCCGAATCTACTCAAGTATATACATGCAATTGATAATAAATTTTAAATCACTTAAGCAGATAAATATCTAACATGCAATTAACACTTAAGAGCATATAATTTATCATGTTTAAAATAAAACAAATGTAAAATATTACCGTACTGCAAACATAGGTATCTAACGGCATTTTTCCAGCTGCCGAATTCACCTCCCGTGAACCCGATGCCTGATCTCCTCGTGAAACCGGCAGAGCTTCCCTGCAATAACCACAGGGACACCCTCGGAGTGTGGGCTCCGAAAGTATTTCTCTAAGTACTTAGAGAAAATAAAACTTTAAACTAGAAAACCCTTTTCAGGGTTTATTCTCCCGAAATTAGGCGTTTTATACAAACACCTAATTAAAATTAATTCCAAAATCAATCGAAATTAACTAGGAGAAAAGGGATATGGTTTCAAAGCTTAAACTCAGCCAAAACCACCTCCCAAACTTGTGAATGAGAAATGAGGACCCAAGGCCCCTATTTATAGGGGAAAAACCGAGGGCAAAATGGTAATTTCACATCCCACTTGCGTAGCCAACTTGGACACGAAAATCGAGGTGAACACGTTCAAGGTCTTGTCGCCACGAGTCCAGCGCCACCAGCCACATGCCGCCTAAAGGCGGCGCCTGTCAAGCACTCGCGGCTAGGGCTTGAGGGACTTGAACCGGTCCGGTTCGACACGTGGCATATCCTGGTTCTGCCACGTGTCCGGTTTGATCGGGTCCTACCCTTTGACCCGGTTTGCCGACCCGATCCGTTGACCCATTATCTGACCCCGTTGACTGGATTTCCGGCCCGTTGACTGACCCGTCCAGAACGAATCTGGGCCGTCCTTTGGCGATGACGTGGTGAAATCTCGGCCATCCACATGGCGCGCCACGCGGCGCCCTGTCAGCGCCTGCCACGTCAGCAATTTTAAAAAAAAAAAAGTTTAGAATTTTATTTTCTCCAAAATAAAATTTCGGGCATTTCCAACTCTTTGGAACTTCAATTTATTTTCTTAAAATAAATTCCTTGTCTATATTCAAACACTTTGAAAATTCATTTCTCTTTCTCCCTTTAATATTTTCTCTTCGGGTTTTCAATTTAGGGCTTGCAGGGGGACCTGCAGGACTAATTAATTTTAGCTCCAAACGGATTAATATATTATCATCTCATGATAATAATTAATTACCGTTTAATAATATTTAATTCCACTAAATAAATATTATTACACTCTAAAATTAATTAAATTATTCACGAATTTCTCGATCTAGAATAATGTCGCATTTCACTCCTCCGTGTAGATATCCATGAAAAATAAATTGCAACTACTATCATTTATTTTTCATCTCTAATCTGAAATTTATTGATTCGGCTTAAGTTCAAATTCTCTGTATGTGAAACGCATTCAACATACAACTTCGTTGACATATCACATGAAGTGCTTTGGCTAAAGTCTTAATTCGAACTTTTGTAAATCTATTTCAGGGATATCTTTTACCTTCCAGCAAGGCCACAGATTCCTCGATCAATATAACTCTTTAGCACATTTCATGCAGTCATTGAATATACAAAGTATTTTGGCCACACGTTACCGAGACCTCAATTCGAGTATATTACAGTGACTAACACTACATGCCTAGAGCCGAAATATTATCAGGATTAAGAGTACAATGCTTCCTGAGATTTTATTCATTTTAGATAGCAGTATAAAATAAATAATCTCAATGGTCCAGTTCGATGTTTCCAATCCTATTGAAAATCAACAACGTGTTATAATCGGAATCACCATTCCCTATGACGAAAGACTAATCATCTTATATAACCACGTTATAATCTTGATAAGAACATATTCTTATCTTGCCGACTAGAACTTAATGACACGTGATTTCGGTATTCAAAGTTTTTTCCTTATGAAACACATTTCATATAAGAATACCATCACACGTCATTAATTATTAATATGTGAAATACTCATAACTTGCTGTAAATTCAGTTTAATTAATTCAAAAAATTGAATTTTCAGGGCACTATTCCCAACAATCTCCCACTTACCCTAAATTCAATTTGGCCACACATCTAAGTCTTATTCCTTTCACACGAGTGTCAAAACTCGTTTTGCACTCTTTTGAGCCAATACTTTAGTGAAGGAATCTATTAGACGTTTCTCTGAGCCAACAACTAGGAAATCATGAATCCAATACATCTAACTAGCTGCTTCTCAAGCTACCATGTATCTGTTTTCCATGGCGGTGTAAGCAATACAAGTCTGTTTAACATTTTCCAATTAACGGTTGCTCTTTCTAGAATAAACACGTATTCTGATGTCAAATATCTAGAATACAAATTAGACTGTATATCCGAATCTGTATACTCTATTGAAATGAGCTCACCACTGTGGTAGACAAGCATATAATCTCAAGTCCTTCTCAAGTACTCCAATATATGCTTTCACTACTACCCAGTGTCAGATTCTAGGGTTTGACTAATATTCGCTGACTTAGACCTATTTCATAATAGACATCTGGCCCTGTACATAATATGACATACATAAAGCTTCTGCTGCGGAACTCTAATCATGTCTTCTATCTCTTCAGTTGTCTCAGGACACTGATCCCGAGATAGATAAATTCCATATCTAAAAGGTACTGAACCTTTCTTGAAATTTGTCATATTATACCTTACCAGCATCTTATCCATATATGCTTCTTGTGATAAACCAATCTCCTTATTCCTATGATCACGACAAAAGTCTGATCCTTGGAATATCATTGGTCTCACATAGGTCTTTTCTTGTCAAAATGATTTGACGTCTGAATCTTGACTACTGACAAAATTCTTGCATCATTCCCAATGAGCAGAATATTAATTAAGTACAAGGTAAAAATGTTACAACGCTATCATGATGTCATTTTGTACACTTCATGGTTCATCAGGCAATTATACAAATCCAAAGAATTTAAATTTCCTTATAATTTTGATGCTCCATGATGTAGACGCTTGCTTAAGATCATAAATCGATCTATTAAGCTTGCATCATATGCACCTGATTTCTGGCTGTAAAGCCGTTCAGATTGTGCCATGTATCTCTTTTTCTTGAAGTTGCCCGTTCAAGAACATAGTCTTTATATCCATTTATCTAATCTCATAAACGATAATGAGATAAAATGGAGAGGAGAGTTCTTATGGACTTAAGAGAGAAGATCTCATAAATGATTTCTTTTTTCTGGGTAAAATCCCTTGCCATAAGCTTTGCTTTAAAGTCTCTACTTTTGTCCATTTCTCCTTTTATCGTCTTGTAGAACCCAATTGTATCTAATAGGGTTTAATGCCTTCAGGCGCCTCTACAAGTTCAAGACTTTGTTAGAATACAGAGATTCTAACTTAGGTTCCATGGCTTTTGACCAAATGGTCTGCGTCTATATCCTCCACAGCTTCATTACACATGACAAGATCAAGTACGTTAGATTCAACCACTTGGGTTAATCTTAGGTATCTTATCAGGTATCCTGACAATCCTCCCACTACAATGATGCTCTCGTGTACATGTCTCTACATCACATGTTGTATTTGGTACATCACATGTATCTAATACTGTTATTTCTTTTAACACTACTTTGCTTCCACCCTTTGTGGTTATCTATGTAATTATTTTTGAAATATTCACAAACATCTTTTGTGATTTCTCAAATTACAAAATATACCACCTCTCGTCCTTCTAGGATAACCTTAGAACAAGTAAACCTTTGTTCTTATATATATGGTCATAGACTATTGGAATAAATCAATAACAAAAATAATTTGAATGAAAATGAATCAATATATATGTATTATATAAAATAATTTATTTTAAAATAAAAGGGGTAAAATCTATAATTAGGGGGGCGAAAACCTAAAATAAGAGAGACAAAAATATAAAACTTTCTAAAATATATAGGTAGTAAAGAAAATTTTTTAAAATTTAGAGGGGGCGAAAATCTAAAACAAGAGGGGCAAAAAGAAATTTTTTCTATAATCTATAGGGGTAAACGGAAAATTTCAAAATTTAGGGGGGAGGGGGGCCGGCCACCCCCTGCCCCCCCGTAGCTCCGTCTCTGATCTTCACTGAAGTTGGTTGAACAAGTATTTCCGAGCTAAATTTTGCTCAAATTTCAGGTACTTCAATCATATTATAACCATATTTTTTAATTTTTATTCAGGGACATAATACAAGAACTTTGAGTTATATTATCGCACATCTATCTTAATTTCTATTACACTTATTCTTCATATTTACTTGATGTTCATTATTTTTCATGGACCTTTGTTTAATATTGTTTTAGGTTTATCATTCTGAGCCTCCAACAATAGCCCTGATCATGAGAAACCCCCACGATTGCCACGAGCACTACGAGCTCCAAAACTACCAAAAGCTTTTCACATTCGACGGGTGTAAGATGGTAGTCGGCCGACGGTGCTTGTTGGGGAATGACATCGTCAACGATGAGCCCTAGTGGTGATGGCGGCTGACAAGGATGCAAGGATAACGGGAAGGGAGGGAGTCAAAAGCAAAGACGAAATCTTCTCCCCTTTCTTTCTTTTTTTTTTTTTTATATGCATATATGTATATGTGGTCCAAAATCCAAATTACCTTTTTACCATAGTGTATACATGTGAGACGCGTGTGACGTATCTCCGATGAAAAAAATGGATGAATCCTTTATTTAGGATATAAACAGTGAAATTTAAATAGTTCAATTGCAACCTTCAATATTTATAATTCGAATTGCAAATTTTACAAAATAGAATAATTGAAGATGACCTAAATTTTTATTCCAAATAAATAATCCCAAGCTAAGTTTTGAGAAGAATAATCCAAGGATAATGAATGGCAAGAATGCCGCCAACGAGACCGACAATATTTGGAGATTTTGAGACTCCACTATTTTTTGATGTCATGCGACGACTTAATAGACCACCCCTCAAGTCAAGTCAAGGGATGTAATCTGGCGGGTCGAGATCGAGCGTGCCCAGTCGGAAGGCCGCGAGCCAAGGTGCCCCGAGCTACCAAGGGCCAGCCCAACCACCACCATTCCAAGCCCTGTGTTGGGCAACGCATTGGGCCCACCGGTCCAAGCATACGGGAACCCAGTTCCCTATGTCTTTCAGCCGCTCGACGGGCGTCCCACCCACATCATTTGGGGCCTTAGTCCCCAGATCGGAGCGGGCCAATTCCAAGGATTTCTCCACTGCCACCTCTCCCCGCGGTGAGCAAAGGGGTCCCGCGCGAAGACCACGAGGAGTTTGATGGTCTCCGCACACGAATCCCTGCCTAATCCGCGAGAGAAGAGGCTGCCCGAATCGCTGCGGCTCGTGTTGAGAACGCGCCAGATCGTTACGCAGACCCGCCACGGAGATGGGTCCAAGACCGCCTGGGAGATCGTGGATCTCAGATCACCCAGAGGCAGGTCGACCTGCGAGACGGGCTGAACTGATGCCCTCTCTGTTATCGCAACAACAGGGAGGAAGCCTCCCCCTTCTGCGAGGACATTCTCCGTACAACCTACGATGGAGATCGAATTCCGACGGGTTTGCCCATGTATAACGGGACCACAGATCCCGAAAAATATGTGACGGCCTTTGAAAATCGCATGTTGCTGCACTCCCACCCACAACAAATTTGGGCCAACTCTTCGTCACCACGCTGACGGGCCCCGCTCAGGATTGGTTCATCCGCTTGCCGCCGCGGTGCATATCGACCTACAACCGGTTTGTAGATCGGTTCTTGGCGCACTTCTCCTCAATGTCCGGGGAGAAGCTGCCACCCTCTTATCTCAACAGCATCTACTAGAGGGAGAGTGAGTCCCTGCGAGATTTTATGACTCGCTTTTCGAGGGAAGTGGTTCGACGATGGACACCCTGCTCTCTGTGGTCCATCGAGCTCTTCGTAACCGCCTCTGGGCCGATGAGATTGTCAGGGCCGGACCTCGCAACCTGACGGAGATACAGGATATCGCCCATGGTTTCATGCGCGTAGAAGAAATAGCCCTCGCGCACGGACCTCCACCTCGATCTGAGCGGTAGGCTATCGGGTCGAGCTCGCCCCTCCACCGGAAGGAGAACGAGCAGAAGAAGATCAAGGGGAAAGTCGACCTACCGACCCAGGTCGATCGACGAAACTATGTCCCCTTGACCAAACCCATCGACGAGATCTACGTGGTCATGGATTAGAGCCTTCTGAAGAAACCAAAGCCCATCAGGGAGGGCCCGAAGGCTAAGAAATCGGGAAAATTCTGCGGTTACCATCAACAGTAGGGCCACACCACCGCAGAGTGCAATGCCCTCCGCGATGAGATCGAAAGACTCATTCAAGGAGGGCACTTGAAGGATTTTGTTCGAAAGATCGACCACTACTCTGAGAAGGCGGGACGACTAACGACAATATTCTGACCCGGCCACGGGTGTTACAGTGGCAATATTCTGACCCGGCTACGGGAGTGACAGTAGCATTATATTGACCCGGCTACGGGAGTGACAGTAGCAATTCTGAACCCACCTAACGGGGTTGTGGTTAGGACTTGATCAAGTTAACCAATTAGGAACCGAAAAGTTCATGAGCATAGATTTAAGTGTTTTAAAATGTTAAGTATGTTATGCTATCTATGTGGTATGATTCTTGAAAAGTTATGCTGGAAAATATGTAATGGCTTGAGACTGCTTGTGTTGTTATATATATTGTAACTTGCTCAAATTCGATAGAGGGTTAAGAGATCACTTACTGAGCAAGTGTCGCTCACACCACCCTAACAACCTTTTGCAGAGAATAAGTTAGAGAACACTGCCGAGGAGCAGTTTTGGGGCTGGTGAACGCCAACTCTTCAAGTAGATTAAGGATTTCAGTTTATGTTCTTACATATTTCATGAACAGTTAAGGAATGTAAAAGTTAGTATTTCTCCGCTCTGTTATTTTAAGAGTTGATTTAAGTATTTTAGTTTGGATTTTAGTAGCTCTGTTTATTCGAGACTTAGTGTCCTTGAGTCTTTCGGGGCTCATAGACACTGCCGTGTTGCAACCCGGAAACGGGGCGTGACAGCTAAACTGATCAGGATAGTTCCTGTAATTTACACTTGCGAATTACATACACCACCCATGACCCACGCTATTATTTTTATTGTTGTTTTAGTATATTAATTAGCAAGCCTTGATTGGCCGCATTGACTTCACTCCCCGGGCCAAGACATAAACTATTGCCGCTTTGTATTATCATGATCACTATTTGGGAAAACTACAAATGTGGTATACCAACTTGATAAATTCAATATTTTTAGTATATTTTATTTTTCAACGAGAAAATAAGATCATATTTTAAAAATTAAACAATTTAATACGTTTTTTATGAACCCAAAATCCGGTTTTGTCAATCGAATCCGGTTTTACACGTGACGAACTCTTAGTTCGTCATGTGTAAATTTCGACAGAGAAAATTAGTTTCCGGCTAAAAATATGCATTAAATTGCTTGGTTTGGAACTAGAGTCCTATTTTATCACTAGAAGATGAAATATATCAAAAATACTTGAATTAATCAAATTGATATACCAAATTTGTAATTTTTTCGGACATATTACAACTAACCTAGAAATGCCTGTGACTTCACACACATCATTCTCTCACTCTTATTCGCATTGCATTGTTCTGTTTTTCAGTAATATGCAGACAAATATGTATCTAAATAACTACATAAGATATATATATATATATATATATATATATATATATATATATATATATATATGTATATATATATATATATGATTATATTCCATCAAATTAAAGTTCACGAAAATGTAAGAAAATACAACACACATCATGCATGCCATCACTCCCGGCAAGGCCTGGAAATTTATTACACAAATGCATGATACTTATTTCACTCATAATATATTTATTACACAAATGCATGATACAACAAGTAAATACAGGTACCATGTCTTTTTCTAAGAGATCATGATGGTTGATTAATTGCATATCAATCATGCATGAGGGGTCGGCCTTCTAATTATTATGCCAGTATGCATGTGGTTTGGTGCTTTATTTGGTTTAAGTTCAACCTAATCTCATAATGTTCGTTTTCCATAGTAACATTATGGGAGTAAATGGAGTAAAGATCGAGACATGAATGTATTGATTTAGCAGTTGGATAACATACTAACTTAATTAAAGAACTTTCACCCTCAACAAGTACAAGTTAAGTATCGTATAGCTCCATGATTAAAATTTAGACAGTTTAATGGGATTTAGTAGTATAGAAATGTCACGTGAAACATTCATGTTGATCTCCCCGAAATTGCACCATGTGTAGCATATGTGACACGAAATGAGAATTCCCATTTAAAATCCAAAAAATCTTGGTCCCACAATGTTATTTTATACATGTTTAAGAAACTCATGATTCCAAATTTCAGGTTCTTCAACAAAGCCGCCATAATCACCGAGGGCTCCCTCCTCCCCGACGGCACACCCGCCAACCCCTGGCGGCTCTGCAGCATCCAAACAATCGAAGAAACCAAATGCTTATTCAAAGTCATCCCAATCTGGGCCTCCGGCATCATCTGCTTCACCGCAATGGCCCAACAGGTAGCGACGAAACCGGGGCATGTGGTGGCTCCAATCCCTTAAATTTTGAAATATTTATATTTTTGTTTCTTAAATTTCTAATTTTGTCTTCTATATTTTTGATATTCGTTCCTATGTTAAATTCTGGTTTCGTTTCTATCATGATCAGGGCACATTCACAGTTTCACAGGCCTCCAAAATGGACCGTCGCGTAACCCATCATTCCAACTTCAAAATCCCTGCTGGTTCCCTCACCGTCATCTCCATGATCACCATCGGCATCTGGCTCCCCATCTACGACCGTCTCGCCCAAAAAACTTAGACGATCAAGGGCAGAACACGACTCTATAATTCGTCCCTCCAGGACAAGTAAAGGTGCTCGTCTGATCATCCTTCGGATAGCTATAAGCATCCGGGCATCTAGTCTTGAAAAACCTCGACAAATCTGTTGGTCCGCAATTCCCAGAATTGCAGCAGTAATTGTCCGTTTTATACACCGTGCAAGGATTGTTACACCCCCCTGGGGCACGCAGCTGGTTCGGGCACTGCCCCTTAATGTCCGCCGTGCATCTGATTGTCTTACAGTTTCCGGGATTCGGGCCGAATTCCATCGGCACGTTGAATCCGTCGACGAGAGATATGTCGAAGAAATCGAGGTTCTGGTATCCGTTAAGCCCGTATTCCGCCAGTGTATTGGGTGGCACGCCGTAACCTTGGCATTGCAGGAGCCCGTTGCAGTCGCCGGTCTGGCAGTGGCCTCGGCCCGCTCCGTCGAAGGAGCAGCCGGTCCGAGCCCATACGCGGCCTCCTTTGGTTCCAGCAGCCACATTGAAGGTCCAAGTTTGGCCGGAGTTAAGCTGTTTGCCGCCACCGGGGGAGGCTGCCGCCCAGACCGTGTAGGGGCAGTTGTTTCGGACGGTGAATGTAGCGGCGTTGGAAGTGGTGGAGAAAAGGGTGATGAGGAGGAAGATGAAAAAGGGGGTCATGATGATGTTGATTTCTTGAATATTTGATTGTGTTGTGGTGCAAGAGATGAGTTTGCAGGGTATGTTTATATAGATAATAGATGCATGGCCGGGTAGACTTAGTACAGTGTTTTGGAAATATATACATGTATTGGAATATGCTATTTAGATTTTACTTTTTATGGTAGGTACCAGAAATTTAATAAATTGCGGAAGTCTAGGTCAACAAAGAAAAACTCTCTCAGTTCAATTATAGACAATTAGAAATTTATTTTAGTTCTACAATATAACCTCATTTCAATTTTGATCTCAATAGTTTCCATGTTTTTATTTTACGTCTCATGAAATCACTTTTTTCTTAAATTTGGTCCCACTCACTAATTTCCATTAAAAATAACTTTTTTTTTAATTGTCAAACGTTTATTTTGTACGAAAATTGGTTAATGAAATCGAATTTGAGAAAAAAGTGACTTTATAGAAAATAAAGTGAGAATATGATAATAATTGAGATTAGAATTAAAAAGATATTATATTATGGGATGAAAATAATAATTGTCTCTTTCACTGCACTTTTAAGAGAATTGAATGTAAGTTAAGAATCACACACGAGTTATTTAATTAACTAATTATCTATACCAACATCTAGAAGGAATAGGGTGGCAGAAAATTCTTTGCTCAAATTTAATTTAATTAAATATGGAGTCTAGCTAATAGTATGCAAAGCATATTGTACATGTTATGTTTTTTTGCTTAAAAAATATATAAATTATATACTACAATTATAAAATACTCATCTCCTATTAATATTTCATTGAATCAGAACCAGAATGATCATATCAGAATGGTGGATTCGTTGCAATATTCTACAGAAATTTTTACCTATGCAGTATGAGGGGCAAAGTAAAATTAAATATTTTCTTAATTATACAAGTCTTAAAGAGCAACAAATAAATAAATATGGACAAAAAATTTGATCATCTTATATTATTGTGTTTTTTAGATTTTGCAACCGCAATTATAATATGTCGATGGTGGTATCCTGAACTATTTAAGTTTACTGTTTGCATCCTAAATGAAGAATCCGTCCACTTTTATCACCGGAGATACCTTGCATGCGTCTCACGTGTATACACTAAGGGCACAAAGGAAATTTCGGCCACAATCCATCGCTCATGGAGCCTTCATTGCCAACTCCACCGCCGCCACATCCACCTCCAGATCTCGCTCCACCACCAAATGGAGTCTTTTGATTCATCGCCAAATTACACATGCAAGAGCCAAGACCAAATTTGAGGATTTGATGTATATATTGAGGAAATTTTTTGAATTGATTTATTGAGGAAGTTGAAATCTTGGCAGGGAAACAAGGGAAGAGGAGTGGCCGCACCAGCGAGTTTGGCAGCATTGGCCTAGGGTTTCCCCTTTCCTTATTGGTGAGACAGAAAGTAAAGGAATAGGGGAGAGAGTGTGTAAGAGGGAGGATGATGATGGAGATCGTTGGCTGACCGAGGTTGTGGTTGGAGCTGGGAGCGTCGGTGGCTAAAGTGGGGTATCAACGAAGATGGAGGGCGAAGGCCTCTTTGCTCCTTTTATAGATTTGGGGAAAGAAAGAGAGTAAGAGAAAGTTGAGAAATGAAGGACGAGAGAGGAGTACACTAAGGCAGTCGGCTGACAGTGCTTGCTGGGGAATAACGTTGACAACGATGAGCCCTAGTGGTGATAGCGACTTACAAGGATGCAAGGAGCGGGGAGGGAGGGAGTCAGAAGCAAAGACGTAGTTTTCTCCCCTTTCTTTTTTTTTTTTAAAATTTTTTTTTTAATATCCATATATGTATAGGTGGCCGAAATTACCTTTTTACCCTTAGTATGTACACTTGAGACGTCTATGAGGTATCTTCGGTGACAAAAATGAGTGGATACTTCATTTAGGATACAAATAGTAAAACTTAAATAGTTAAAAGCTATGTTTTAAAACTCGGACCGGACTGACCGGTGACCGGCCGCCCATCCGGTCCGACCAGGCCCCTAGAACCAGTCATCAAATGGACCAGTACTGACCGGTAAGAAACAGTCTAAAACCGGTTAAAAACCCCGGACCGAAACGTCTCACGGACAGTTTGGTCCTTTTTTTTTTTTTTTTTTTTTTTTTGGTTTGCAAAATTGTAAAAACCTATGATGCACGGATACGGACACGACACGACATGGATTTTTTCTGGAATTTTCCATATGATGAGTGTCGGACACGGTGTCGGACACGAGTGTCCGATACGACACGATACGGCAAAATAATATTTTTAGAAGTGTCCGTGCATCACAGGTAAAAACCATCTTTAATTTTGGGAGTTGTGGGGTTCGAGCCCACCACCTCCATTATAGAAGAATAACATAGGAACCATTTAAGCTAATCAAACTGTTGATATTTATTGGAAACAAATTTTTATAACTTTCTGTAATCATAAGCTCTGTGAATATGTAAAATACAATTAAAAATTAAGTTCTAAGAAAGTATTAATTGTCACCATAAATATTGTAATACGTTGTTTCAATTTAAACATTGCGAGATATCTTCTTATTATAATATATATATTTATAAAAACAATAAATGTATGTGTAATATTTTTTTTATTTTTTTCCTAATAATGAAAATATGATATTTGTTAAATTAATCTTTTATATATATTATGAATTTGATTGGTGTTGATTATTTTGCTATTTAGTTAGATATTTAAAATTATATTATTTAACCTATTTGATTATTTTTAGTTAATATTTGTGATGGGGTCAAAATACGATCGTCCCACGTTAGGACACGTGGCATCACCGAGATGATGACATCTGTCTCCCCAAGGTTGCACCCATCGATGCACGAGCGCTAAGCCCAACGAGCGCAATCCTTCTTCAGGAGTTAAGCCCAACGAGCGCTGTCACTCTCACGAGCGCCCTTCATACTGTATGATTGGCACGTCCACGTGCCAAGGGAGCCCTCTTCGAGCTTCACACTCCCTCAGAGTGGCCTCCCCTTCTGGCTCGTTACTTGAACTGGAGCCTTCATTCCCCCCAGCGGATATCTTGGCTTCCAATACTCCAGGTTGTCACGAGCGTGCTCTTAAGCCCTCGTTACCAACCACCCAAATGACTCTCTGACACATCGTACATGCCCGCGCACCTGCCACTGTTGCCAGCACCAACTTTTGGACGCTTTTGCAGAAGATTCCTCCTAGGTTTCTCTCTCATGGCGCCACGTGTTAGGGCAACATTCGGCCAGGACCACTTGAGGCAAATGACCAAAGGGCCCTTGACCCTCAACTATAAATAGCTAAAGTCATCTTCTACACTGGTAAGCAATCTTCATCACTGAAACTGTGACTGAACTTACGCTTCTCCTTCATACCTTGAACTGACTTGAGCGTCGGAGAGCCAAACTGGGTATCACCCCCAGTTGCCCCAGCTTGGCCTTCTGACTTTTATTGTGCTTGTCCCAACAGGTAGAACCCCCTTTCTCACTTCCGGCGAATCTCCGGCGGTTTCTTCCACAACTACAAATTGTAAAGTGATTGGATTCGGACCCTCACATTCTGAACCCATCATTTTTGGCGCCGTCTGTGGGAAACCGGTCCTCCACCCCTTTCTTTCCTTTTGTTGGTAGAAGAGCAAGCACACTCTTACCCTTTCCAGTCATGGTCGCTACAAGGTCTGGAGCCGTGGGAGGAGGAGATAACGCCTCCCAGGATGCCAATATCATTATTCCCTCCACCGCTACTGGTGGAGCCCCGCCTCCTTCCGTCACCGTTGGTGGAGCACCTCCCGCCGCAGGAGTGACTCCGCAAGCAGAGTCTTCAATATCTCCACCTACACCGCCGGCACTGCCGATTCCCGCCGCCGCTGGAGGAGTCTCTCTCTCTGCTCCTCCGCAGCCTGCTCAGAACCCATGGGTCCATCCCCAGGTGAATCTCGGAGTGCAGGGTTACATGATGCCCCCACCCGGATATACCCTCACCCCGGCAGTTATGGTGCCGCCGGTCCAGCCGTATCATGCTGGTCAGATCCAGCTCCCGGTGGTGATCCCCAGGGAGATTGAATGAGTGGAGTTACCTCCACTAACCACCCAACAGTTGAGGGCTCTCTATGCCCAGTGTGAGGTTCAGGCGGCCCAGGGAGCATGGGAAAGGTTCCATTCCATGTACTTTCCCTCTGGGCAGGCCACTCAAGTTGCAGCCCCTTTGGGCGGACAACAAAATTTTCCTCTCAGAGAAGCCCAGGCTGTCCTGAGGGCACAACCGCCACCACCACCAGCCAGAGAAGTCCCCCAGCAGGAGGGCAACGAGCGTCCCTCCATGGGCAGGAATAAAGAGCCTACGAAACGAGTGAACGAGAATGAAGGGGACTCTCATGCCTCCAGGAGGGGGTCACGAGCCCCCAGACAAGGGGACAGACAAGGAGACGTGAATCCTGACATCCTCGCGGCTGTGCAAGACCAGCTGCAGGGTTTAAAGGATATTGTGGGACAGCTCTCACGAGGGCGATCAACTCAGATCTCCCCTAGTCGGGATGAACGGGTTGACGCCCGAAACGCTCGTACCAAGGACCCCCAACCAAGGGTCCCCCACCGCAAGGAGCCGGAGGAAAACTTCGGCACATATGAGTATCACCCGTTGGCGAGAGGCTCCCCTCTCGTGGGAGAAGTTTTGATGGCCCAAGCAGGAATGGCCAAAATCCCCACTTCCATCAACCGCTACGACGGGACGACTGATCCAGCTGAACACTTGGATCATTTTTTACATCTCATGCACCTCTACGAGCATTCCAGCAACTATTGGGCGAAAGTCTTCGTCACTTCCTTGGTAGGAATGGCTCAGGAGTGGTACAAACGACTACCGCCACGCTCGATTCACTCATATGAAGAGCTGGCTCATGCTTTCCTCAACCACTTTAATTCTTTGAAAGCGCCGATCACCGCACCTACTGCCCTTTACAACGTGGTGCAAGGCAAGAGCGAATCTCTGTGCTCGTTCTTCGCCCGCTTCAACAAGGAGATCCTACAGGTGGAGAGGCCTTCTATGGATTTCTTGATCCCAGTGCTCTTTCAGGCTGTGGATCACAAGCAGTATGTGAGCAAGAAGTTTGCCGACGCCATTGTAGAAAGGAGGCCAGGGACCCTCATGGCCTTAAGAGAGGTAGCCGAACCGTTCTTCGCGCTCGAAGACATGTATGGGACGAATGGTCCCCGGCATCACAGTCCAGCCAGGAACGAGCGACCCCATCACGAGCGGGGACGGGAGGTGGTAGTCAAGAAGGAGCGCCCTCAAGAGCGAAAAAGGTCACCACCACCCCCTCGTCGATTCGAGCGGGTCCCGCTCACCAGGCCGAATTCAGAAGTCTACAACCTTTCCGATAAAAAGCTCTTTAAAAGACCCATCAAGATGAGGGAAACGGACTCGCTCCGGTGCTCGAGCAAATACTGCGCATTCCACAAGCAGAGGGGGCACGATACGGATGAGTGCCGCCAGTTGGAAGCTGAGATTCATAGGCTCGTCGCAGGGGGCCACCTGAAGGAATTTGTCCGGGTGCTCGAGCGTTATGATGAACACTGCAACGAGCGCGCTGGAGGAAGAAGGAGAAGTCCGTCCCGATCGAAGAGCCCAAGGGGAAGGGGACCCCCTGAAAGCAGCAGCCGCCGGGGCAGTAAAGGAAAAGCCCCTGAGCAAGAAAACGAACCTTTCGCAGTCATAAATATGATTGCAGGAGGCTCATCAGGAGGGGATTCCAACGCCTCCCGACGGAGGTATGTCCAGAGCTACAACCAACGCCCAGCAGTGCCTAAACCCATCTATGCCATCCAGAGTCCAAGCGCTCAACGGTCAAGAGAGAATGATGTAATAGGCTTCGATGATAGGGATTTAGAGCATATTGTAACACCTCATGGGGAGGGTATAACCTCCGATTGCCCCATGGTGGTTAGTGTAGATGTTCACAATCACGTTGTAAAAAGGGTGTTGGTAGATAGTGGAAGCTCTGTTAATGTTTTGCCTTATTCTACATTTTTAAAGATGAAGGCTGACCTTCCGCTCGAGCCTCTCAAAACAGCCCTCATTGGCTTTGGAGGCTCGGAAGTTGTCCCACGAGGGCAAATACGCTTAGCTACTTCATTCGGCCGAGCCCCTCAGCGCAAAACACTCTTGGTAACATACGCAGTGGTGGAGATAGACATTCCTTATAACATCATAATTGGGCGCCCTGCCCTCGTGGATTTCAAAGCCATCATCTCCACCTACCACCAGAAGATTAAATTCCCTACCTCCGAGGGCGTGGGAGAAGTACTGTGCAATGTACGAGAGGCTTGGGAATGTTACATGATGTCCCTTAGAAAGCCAAAAGCGGAGAAAACCTTCCAAATTGGTTCCACCAAGAAATCAGTGGATTTTCCCAATCTAGATGAGGACAGCCCAGCACGGAAAAGGGCGAAGTTGAACAAGAAGAAGAACAAAAAGAAGAAGGGAGGCAACGTGGAGGATCCCCTCGAATGTGCACCACCAGGGACCGTTGGTGGATCGTCCTCGAAAGGAGACGAGCCAGTAGAGGGTGGACCCGCGCTCGGTGATCGCTTGACAGGAAAGAAAAGGGGCGCTCGAACTTCCTCGCCCTGAGATAAGGATCGAACCCTCGGAGAAGTTCCTTACCATTGAGCTGGAACCCGGAAACAGGAATAAGGCTACTCAGATAGGATCTAACCTCTCGGGGCCTTCTCAGATTATGATGATTGACTTCCTCAAGGAAAACAGTGATGTATTTGCGTGGAAAGCCTTCGACCTCACAGGGATTGACCCGAGCGTCATTGTCCATAGGCTTAATGTGGATCCCTCTTTCAAACCCATCAAGCAGAAAAAGCGGGATGTACATGGCTTTCGAAAGAAAGTCATTGAAGAGGAAGTTAATAAACTCCTGGAGGCTCAATATATCGAACCCATCTTGTACCCGGAATGGTTGTGTAATGTCGTTTTGGTGCCCAAGAGCGCGAATAAATGGCGCATGTGCAACGATTTCACTGATCTCAACAAGGCCTGCCCTAAAGATCCTTACCCGCTGCCCCGGATTGACCAATTGGTGGATTCGACCGCTGGCTGTGAGCTCATGAGCATGATGGACGCTTTCCAGGGATACTATCAGATCTTTATGGCCCCAGAAGACCGCCCTAAAACCTCGTTTGTTGTCCATCTGGGGGTATATTACTTCTTAGTCATGCCTTTCGGACTCAAGAACGCCGGAGCTACGTATCAACGACTCGTCAACAAGATGTTTGAAAAAGAAATCGGAAGGTCCATGGAGGTTTACGTGGATGATATGATTGTCAAAAGCGAGCGCCAGGACTCCCACTTGGAAGATCTCAAGCGCACTTTTTCAATCCTGCGTTAGTATGGGATGAAGTTGAACCCTTCGAAGTGCACCTTTGGAGTGCAAGGGGGAAAGTTCTTAGGGTACATGGTCAGTCAGAGGGGAATTGAGGCCAATCCGGAGAAGATCAAAGCCATATTGGAAATCCCCTCCCCTCGAAATTTGCGGGAAGTGCAAGTCCTAGTAGGAAAAATCATCTCGTTGAACAGGTTTATTTCGCGCTCGGCGGACAGGAACCTTCCCTTCTTCAAAATTTTGAGGAACGCACGTAACTTTGCTTGGACAGAAGAATGCGAAAGGGCGCTGCAAGATATGAAGGCTTACTTATCGAGCGCACCACTGCTGGCTAAGCCCGTCGAAGGTGAGAGATTATTTATGTATCTTTCCGTTTCTTCCGAGGCCACAAGCGCGGTTCTGATCGCTGTACGGGAGCGGAAACACTTACCTGTCTATTATCTGAGCAAAACATTGCAAGGAGCCGAGAAGAAGTATCTGGAGATTGAGAAATTCGCGTTAGCACTCATCAACGCCTCGAGAAGGCTGAGACCTTACTTTCAAGCGCATTCTATAACGGTTCTCTCCGACCAACCCTTGAAGCAAGTGTTGTCCAAACCAGATGTGTCTGGGAGATTAATCAAATGGGCCATCGAATTGAGCTAGTTCGACTTGTGTTTCGAGCCTAGGACCGCGGTACAGGCTCAGGTTGTAGCTGATTTATTGGTCGAACGCTTTGGTTTAGAGCCCACCGTTGCTGAGAATGAGGGGTTATGGGTACTGCACACAGATGGTTCCTCAACCTCTCAAGGGGGAGGAGTAGGAGTGGCCCTCAGAAACCCCGATGGGATGGAGCTGGACTTTGCAATCAAGCTGGATTTCCAGGTCACTAATAACGAAGCAGAATATGAAGCCCTCGTGCAAGGATTGAATATCGCTTTTCAGAATGGAGCCTCCAGAATCACCGCTTATGTGGATTCACAGTTAATTGCGAGCCAGATTGAAGGAACTTATGAGGCTCGAGAAACCACCATGGTACAGTACTTAAGTAAAGCCAGAGAAATCATCGGGAAGTTCAAAGAATTTCATCTACTTCAAGTACCGCGAGGAGAAAACGAGCGTGCGGACGCTCTGTCAAAGTTTGCGTCAGCTTTAGAAGGCACTTCTGAGCGTTCTGTCACGTTCCTTAGAACTGAGGAACCTTTGATCAGGGAAAGGGTCGTCATTGGAATAATCGCTATGATTGATCCAAACGAGCCCTGTTGGCTTGACGACATCGTCGTTTTCCTTAGGGATGGAATTCCCCCCACCGGCAGGGAAAGTCCGAAGTAAGGCCCCTCGTTTCGCTTTGGATCACGAGGGGAGGTTATTCAAGAAATCATTCCAAGGACCCCCAATGAGATGCCTGAGGCCCTCACAGGCGAAAGAGACGCTTGAACTCATCCACAATGGAAGCTGTGGGAATCATTCCGGAGGGCGTATCCTAGCAAAGAAGGTTCTGAGAAGTGGGTTTTATTGGCCTACAGTTCTCCAAGATGCCATTGAATTTTCGAGGAAGTGCCCTAAGTGCAATTTCATTCAAATCTCCCTCAATTGCCAGCCGCACAGATGATCCCAATAGACGTCTCTTGGCCTTTTGACCAGTGGGGAATAGACATCGTGGGCCCTTTTCCCATGGCTGCGGGACAAAAGAAGTTTGTCATTTTAGCCGTCGACTACTTCACCAAGTGGGCCGAGGCCGAAGCCGTTGCAAAAATCACTTTCAGGGTTGTGAGGGACTTCATTTGGAAAAACATCATTTGCAGGTACGGCATCCCGAGGGTGCTTATCTCTGACAACGGATCCCAGTTCATAGCAGCCGACACACGAGAATGGTGTTCTGAGTTGGGGATCGAGCAGCGATTTACCTCTGTAGGACACCCTCAAGCCAATGGGCAAGCAGAAGTTACCAATAGGATCATCTTGCAACATCTGAAAACCATGCTTGAGAGCAAGAAAAGTGAATGGGCTGAGGAGCTGCAAGGAGCGCTTTGGGCTTAGCGCACCACCCCACGAGCGGCCACTGGAGAAACTCCTTACGCGCTCGTTTATGGATCAGAAGCAATGATACCAGCGGAGATAGTAAATGAATCCGCTCGTGTCGGCTATTTCGAGCCTCAGCTCAACGATGGCAACAGGAGCTTGGAGTTGGACTTGCTGGATGAAAGGAGAGACAAAGCCTGGGCTAAGATCCACCATTATAAAGCCTCTGTGGCCCAACAGTACAACAAGCGTGTGAGGGAAAGAACTTTCCAGTTGGGAGACTTGGTTTTGAAGAAAGTGGAAGTATCCAAGCACGTGGGGAAATTGGACCCCAATTGGGAAGGCCCATTCAAGGTCGTACAACTCAGAGCTAACAACACTTACACCCTGGAGACACTTCAAGGTGAGCGCTTGCCTCGCCCTTGGAACGCATGTAACCTCCGGCGGTTTTATGTTTAAAAGCTCTTTGCGGAACATAATGTAACAACCCTCTTTGTTGGGTTCCTCTGTACTTCCAACTGTAAGTAAGTTCCCGTATAACTTTTTCTTAATTGTTCTAGCATTATGTTTCTTTGATCGATTGATTGGATGAGACCCATGTCCCTCGTTCTCACGAGCGTGGTTGGCAATCCCCTAATATATGTATGCTGATACTTCGCACGGGTTACGCTGGCCAGCACTCTACTCCGCTTGGGGGGACGCCCTCATAAGGATAGACTGGTTACGCTCATAACCAATTAAACGAGATGGGAAAAATCCTAGTAGGCCTTGGCCGTTTCTTACAACGCCTTGCGCTCGAAAGTGGGATCCCTTGCAGACGGAACTTCACAAGTCTTGAACGAGGGCAACCTCTAAGTAAGACCCTCGTAAATACTCAAGACTTAGCATAATTTCCGAGAATAAGAAGAAAGTCCCCAAGTCTTGAAAGGGGGGAGGGGGCAATCTCACAATAAGACCCCCACGACCGCTCAAGACTCAGACAAATTTCCAAGGCTTATGACAAAGGCAAAAATTTATACAAGTCTTGAGTAGGGGGGGCAATCTCACAATAAGACCCTCACGACCGCTCAAGACTTAGACAAATTTCCAAGGCTTATGACAAAGGCAAAAATTTATACAAGTCTTGAGTAGGGGGGGGGGGGGGGGCAATCTCACAATAAGACCCTCACGATCGCTCAAGACTTAGGCGAATTTTCAAGTGTTACAGAATTACCAAAATTTCTCAGAAAGTGCTAAAGGCTCAACAGAGAAATAAAACATCCACAGAGTATGCTACACACAGTCTTATTATTATGAGATTTGTCCCAGCAAGCTCTAAGTATGAGTTCTGATTCATAAATAAACAAAAGAACAAAGTCATGAAAAATGGGATGTATATTCACTGCAAGAAACATTACAAAATAAGGGCTCAAAGGCCTCTGAACATTGTTTCAAAAGAAGGGAGGAAAACAGTAAAGCAGGAAAGTACATTGAAATAGGAAGGGCTTCAAGCGGCCGGAGCAACGTCTTCATCAACGATCACCAGTATATTCTGGGCCACGGGGCCATGAACTGGGCCCTCAGGCTCTTGCGGTTGGGCTTGGGGATCGTCGGGCTCATTGGCACCAGGAACGGGGGCGTTAGCACCCTCGGCAGCTGGGACAGGGGCATCCTCCACGAGGGGGGCTTGTGGATCATCTTCAGGATTATCATTTTGAGCGGATGGAGCAGCATCTCCTGACGGATGAGAGTCCGCGTATTCATCTTGGATAAGTTTCACCAAGAAATCATACTCCAACTCAGCAATGGTGTCCGCAGGGTCATTGAGATCTTCATCCTCTTCCTCACAGCGCTTATTGAACATGAGCCCTGTGCCCTCTGCTCCCCTCATAGCCGGGTCAGTCAGCCCCTTGTGGATGCCCTGCTCAACGGCCAAGTTGAAGGCATTCTGGGCCTCATCCAGGCAGTGCAACGAGGCTGCGAAGTTGAAGGCCTTTGAGTGGCAGAATTTGATAAGGGCCTCCTTGTTCGCACGTTCCAGACTCTGAGGCCACTCGTTCATGGTGTCGTTGAATTTCCTCTCAGCCTCCAGAGCCCTCGTCTTCCAGCTTTCCCGCTCGGTCTCCGCCTTCTTGCAGCGCTCGTTAGCCTGGGCCAACTGGTCGCTCAAGCCGCTTCGAGCGCTCTCCACCACCTGAAAATCCTCCTTCAGTTTTCCCAGCTCCTCCTCCGTTTTATTGTACAAATCCTTAAGGGATTCATACTTTGCAATTTCTGCGTCCAGCTCCGATTGAATCTGAGCCGGGTCGTTTGAGCGGGCCATCTTCTTGTACTTGGCCTTGCGCTCGGCATAAATGGAGGCTCGCATTTGCACATTTCGGAGCCGCGGGAGAACTTGCTGCGTAAGATGGAGGAAAGGAAAGTGTGAGCCAAAAAATGCTAACTTACAGAAATTAGCAAAGAAAGCAAGGAGTGAAGACTTACGGAGATTAAGGCGTGGGCCGCGTCGTAGGTCACTTTCTCCACAGACTCACTGAAGAGATGCCGGTGGTCCGCCGAGAATTGGGCCTTGTCGAAGAGATTCTCGCTGACGGCTTGAGCGAGCGTGTCAGGCCTTAGCAGAACTGGCCCACCATCGGGGGCACCTGTGTAGTCCTTGTCCCCTCGTCGGGAGAACTCCCATAAATGTTCCTCCTCTGAAGAGGAAGTTTCCCCCTCGCCCTTGGGGCCCTCGACCACTTGTTTTCCTTTGCCCTTGATTGCAGCAGTGTCGGGCATCCTCTTCCTCTTACGGGAAGGTCTACTTGCGCTTGTATTGGCCTCGTTCATCGCCAAATTGGGGGGGTGGCCTCACCTGATCAGCTGCACGAGGGTCAGCCACCCTCGAGTCGGATGAAGAAAAGGACCGCACCACTATTCTGTTTTCTGGAAGGGCCGCCCTGTTTCCCCCCCGGTTTCGTGGGGGTGGGACTTCTGAAGCTGCGCTCGAACCGGCGCCCCGTTGCCCGCCACGAGCGTCCCCCCTGTTGCCTCGGTTTCGAGGGCGTTGTTGGTCCCCTTGCTGGGCTTGATTCCTGTTGGCATGAGCAAAGCGAGCGGCTTGCCTGATTCCTCCTGCCATCTCTAATATAGCAACTCCTGTAAAAATGGAAAGTACAAGGGTTATAAATCCTTAAACAGAATTATTAAGTGTGCAAATTACAAGTACAAAGATGCGGTTAGTATTCCTATCTAAAGGTTAGCGCCCTAGGAATTTAACCATCTCTCTCTATATCGCGAGCCGGAGGGTTGTCAAGGAAATAGGGATCGTTAGAAAGGCCACACAGGAACATGAGCTCCTCATCATCTATCCAGTCTTTCGCTTGAATGAGGTGGCCCTCGTCCCTCACGGTTGCTGCCAGGGTCTTAGCCCAATCTTTGGGGAGGGCGGGTTGCAAGCGGCTCTTTGCAAACGAGCCCCATTGCGTGGGCACCCCAAAGCCCTCTTCTGTTGGGGCCTTGACGAAGATAAACTTCTCCTTCCAATTGGGGCCATAGGTGCTCGAGGGCGAATTGATCAGTTTCATATGGGCCTTCGCCTGAACATAGTAAAAACCAGCCTCGGGAGATGAACGAGATGAGCTGACTACTTGAAAGAGGGCGTTGAAGTTCCGCAAGAAGGGCTCGTAATCCATGCTCCTCATCAGAATCACGAAGCAGGTTAAGAGAGCCAAGCCGTTGGGCACGATTTGTGATGGACAGAGGCCCAGATCATTCAACAAGTGAGCCATCGAGATCAAGACAGGGAACCTCAAGCCTCCTGAACTCACTGTGGCCACGTATACTGCCATTTCGCCTGGAGGCGGATTGTTGGCCCGCTCATGGCTTTCTGGAATTCTCCATGTATAGCGCTCGTCCCAGTAGATAGGAGCCAACATCGTCTTCACTTCTCCCAAAGTAACTGTGCTGGGAGTCTCTTCAGGAGTGCGCTCGGTGGCCTGGTAGCCTGATCCTTCACCCTCGTTAGGCCCTTTGGATTTTTTGGATTTCTTGCCTTTTCCTTTATTGTGGGCTCGTTCTGTAGGCCCTGTTATGACTTCGGCCATCGGTAGCGGGTTTGCGACGGCCACCGTCACAGTATGGCGGTGGGGGTGAGTGGCACTCTGAGTTATGGGGAGAGTAACCCCTTGCCTTTCTGCCTCCATTACTAGATTCATCTCCTCGAAGAGAGGATCCACTCCACCTGGATTCCTATCCTCCATGGCCATCACTGCCGTCCCCAACTCCTCGTCTCTGGGGGAATCGGGGGAAGAGGAACTCTCAGTGGCCATTTCATGGATTTCACGGGCGAATTCCTCAACGTGTTGGTCAGCCATGGCAGAGGCTGAGATTTGGGAGAGATTTAATCTGGGTTAGAGAATGGGATTTTTCTGGAAAGAAATTAGGATTCCCTAAAGGAGTAAAACCTAAGGGATTACAAAGTCCTAAAGTCCGAATCTAAAGTTAGCAGAGTTAGAAAATTACGCTGGAAGTTTACCTTGAAAGTTTCTGAGAAAATCTGGGAGAGAGGTTGAAGATGCTCTAAGAACTGGTGTGCGAGAGATTTCTTTTTGCAAAGGATGCTTGGAAGTTCAGAATGCGTAAAGAGTAGCAAGATTTCAGAATCCCATATTTATAGGGATGGGAGTTGGTACCTTTTTCGGCAATAAATTCAAAATGGTAATCATTTCCTGCCTAGGAAACTGCCCACTTTATGGAACCGTCACATGCTTCCCGATGCTCACGCGCCCCACGCGCGCCCGCATTTAATGCTCTGACGTTTCGGATACTCAAGAATAGTACAACGCTCAGTGCAGAAGCATTACGAGCGGTCAGTTGAAAAGACCGCATTAATGGTACAATCAGAGGAAAAATTGCTCAACACGCCAAGTCCTATACGAGCGTTACATGCGAAAGATAGAACGTGTCAAAATTCTACAGTCCTTATCACTAAGGACTACAGAATTGGGGGGCAAAATGATGGGGTCAAAATACGATCGTCCCACGTTAGGACACGTGGCATCACCGAGATGATGACATCTGTCTCCCCAAGGTTGCACCCATCGATGCACGAGCGCAAGCCTTCTTCAGGAGTTAAGCCCAACGAGCGCTGTCACTCTCACGAGCGCCCTTCATACTGTATGATTGGCACGTCCACGTGCCAAGGGAGCCCTCTTCGAGCGTCACACTCCCTCAGAGTGGCCTCCCCTTCTGGCTCGTTACTTGAACTGGAGTCTTCATTCCCCCCAGCGGATATCTTGGCTTCCAATACTCCAGGTTGTCACGAGCGTGCTCTTAAGCCCTCGTTACCAACCACCCAAATGGCTCTCTGACACATCGTACATGCCCGCGCACCTGCCACTGTTGCCAGCACCAACTTTTGGTCGCTTTTGCAGAAGATTCCTCCTAGGTTTCTCTCTCATGGCGCCACGTGTTAGGGCAACATTCGGCCAGGACCACTTGAGGCAAATGACCAAAGGGCCCTTGACCCTCAACTATAAATAGCTAAAGTCATCTTCTACACTGGTAAGCAATCTTCATCACTGAAACTGTGACTGAACTTACGCTTCTCTTTCATACCTTGAACTGACTTGAGCGTCGGAGAGCCAAACTGGGTATCACCCCCAGTTCCCCCAGCTTGGCCTTCTGACTTTTATTGTGCTTGTCCCAACAGGTAGAACCCCCTTTCTCACTTCCGACGAATCTCCGGCGGTTTCCTCCACAACTACAAATTGTAAAGTGATTGGATTCGGACCCTCACATTCTGAACCCATCAATTTGTATAATTATATATAACTAAATATAATTAATATTTATACTATTATACATATTTATATAATTAAATATAATTATTATTAATTATGATATCATACCGGTTCGATCGATGGTCTGACCGATCGAACCAATAAAACTAGTAACCAATAAGAGCTTCGGTTCGACGTTCGATCCAGGTTTTAAAACATAGGTTAAAAGATGCAACCTTCCATATTTATAATTCGAATTATAAATTTTAAAAAATACAATAATTTAAGATGATCAAAATTTTTTACCCCAAATAAATAATCCCAAGCTAAGTTTTGTGTTGTCCAGCAGCGAAGACTAATCCAAAGTTAACGAATAGTAATTAAGAATGCCGACAACGAGACTAAAATATTTTTAATACCTGCACTGTTTTTTCATTTCATGCGACGACTTAAAAGACCACCCTCAAGTCAAGTCAAGGGATGTAAACCTCACATATATGTGTATTAATTATTATTTATTACCTTTAAAACACACACACTCACACTCACACTCACACAACCCTTTAATAATAAAAACCTATCTCACGGCTGCAAATGATAGGGCGTTCTCTTTGGAAATGTTGGATGGAATCATGTCTATATATGGTAATCCAATCTCAAATTTGATTTAGTTAAGTTGGTATAACGAGGGTCGGGGGATGAATATTTTATACTTATTATGTAATTATTAAAAATTTTAAAAATAGTAATAAATTAAATAACAAACATAATATATTTTTCATTATAATTAGTAATCCGTTCGATCAAATCGGATCTAATTAAAATTTTTCTCATATCGACAACTATTGTCCGCTATTTCCAGCTATGATTCTTAATTGATAATTGTAAGTTCTTTTAGGAATAATCACCAAACAAACATGTAGTTTTATGAAAAATACATATTTTTTCTTAAAATTTGAAAAAAAAATTATGAACTCCTCTTGATATTTACCCTCTCTCTTACAAGCTCTTCCAAATTAATGTTACTGATAACGTTATATATGGTCATATTGCTGACATCAGTTGATACTTTTGTTGGATCTCTCACTTTTTCAATCTACATTATGATTATTATATTTGCTGAGTTCATAATCTAGCATGTCACCTTTTCTCTTTTTTCTTTTTTTAAACTAATAATAAAATTCTTGTTCAATAATTTTAGCGTAAAACTTTGAGACAAGAAAAAGTGTTTAGTTATATGTATTGGATTTGGCATGAAAGATGATTGCATTGCAAGAATGCTTCCTCTGTTCTTTCCCCACGGACGGGGGCGACTGATAGTCCTGGATTGATTTGGCGGAGTAGCTTACCAAGTAATTCTTCGGCAAATTAATCACAATAGTGTCATGTGTAACGCTCTCAAAGTTGCACATAACTTGGGCGAAGATGCTAGTTGTAAGCGGGGCGTTGCAACGACGGAAGATTTGCTCCACATTTTTAAAACTTGTTCTGAAGGACGATGTATTTGGAGCAGGGTGACTGATTGGCGAGACTAGGAGAAGTTCCAGAGTATTGATGCAGGGGAATGGCTGAGTAATGCTTGAGAATACAGCATACGGAATATGATACTACCTGATTGCGATTGGGAATTGATTTTTGTGGCGGGGCTATGGACCGTATGGAAAAAACGAAATAAGTGGGAGTATGAACACAAGAGGATCCCGGTTACAAGAGGAGAGCGCCAAGTGGCTGCTAGGATTTGCTGTAAAACTCAGGAATATGCAGATCACTACAACGGAAGTTATGGCTTCCTGACTATCAAGAATCATAATAATGGTGGAGATCGAACAATACTAATGTCAGAGATTGGGGCATCGGTGTGAAAGTTTTTGGCTTAGACTCAATCTAATCTTATTTGGCGGCAAAAGTTTTTTGCTTAGGCTCAATCTAATCTTAATTTTTTTTTTTTTTCATATGTCATATTGTGACTTTCAAACATACAATTATTGACATTGATATTTCTAGAGACTAACTTTAGTTTTTTATGTAATTTCTCGACACATTATCCTCATGTCTATTACCTATGCATTGGATCACATAACATGATCCTTCTATTATAATCAACACATTCGCATTCAAATCTCTGCACCACATAATTTTTCAATTATATTCAATGTAATGTTCTGTACCGGTAAATTAGCGCGCATTCATCACTTTAAGAATTTTTGGTTTAATATCATCGTAGAATTGTCAAATAATTAAATTAGGTTATTTTTATTAGTAGTTAAATAAAATCAAATTTTTTATATATAAACTATTCATGCTTAGGAATTTTAAAGAAAATTAACATAAATTCACAACTATAAACAATCATGTAGAGCTACAGCTAGAATTGGTAGAGTAAATCGGGAGTAATGACAAGCTATTTGTGTCCTCTACCGAGTATGGGATTTTACTAATGAAGCAACAAATAAAGAAAGAATACGAAGAACAAGTATTGATAGAAATTCAAATATATACGGCACAAAAAGTTACTGCACATAACAGATGCATGATCCATACATGTACATTTACCGACGAAAGTGGACTATTACCAAAAATGAAAAACTACCCATGATCTTATACTAAACAGGTTCACAGCAATCGTAATATGAAGAGGATCCATGAAATAAGAAGAAGAGCTGCCAAAAAGTTCGTCCACCTCTTTAAAGCTCTGATTTCAGACCAAAAAAGGTACACAAAATTTCAAATGAAGACATGGTTGTGGGAAAGAACACTGCTCCAAGGATTCAGAATTTCTTTTTTCTGTTTATGGTTACAGATTAAACTTTTAACAGGAAGGGTACAACGAGAACACTTATCAAGTGAGATTGAATCAATAGGAACGATCACGAGGCCCTCTTCGGAGGAGCCATATAGTGAATGAGAGGTATCAGTACTCCGAATGCAAGCATCTGTAACGATACTCTTGCAAAGATTTTTAAGCCATTTATAAGGTAAACAAAAGATAATCTCTATCAACGTTTCAGATTGTAAACAGAATAATGAATCTAATGATAAACAGCTTTACCTAGTAAAACAGATGCAATTCGGAAAAGTTCAAGTTTTGAGGCTTCCAATCTAATCAAATCCAATCTACTCAAATCTTTGATAATCAGCCCTCAAAAAAGGTTACAAAAATAAACATTTTCCCAACATGAGTTGTCCAAACTAAAGATCTAAAATGGATGCCAAATAACTAAAAGACAGAGAAATGAGACCAACCTCAAAGGTTTTTCCGTTTGTAAGGAGTGGTGCAACTGAGATGAGTGCAGCAGCTGATGATCCAAATAGAGAAAACTTCAATAGATTAACGCAGCTTCGCTTTCGCCCTTCAACAATACGAAACATCAAAAGAATGGACCAAAAACATCTGTTTACATACTATAACAATGATCTTTTACTTAGCCTTACCCAATTCTCCTATTAAGAGAGAAAAAAGGCAAAGAATAGGAGAAGAAACAGAAACTCTATCAAGAGTGCTCCTTTTTGGTGTAGTTAGAAATAGAGCAACCACCACAAAGAGCTGGGCAAATGCCTGCAATGATGAGTGCAGAACACGAATCAAAACGACTAATATAGAAACAATTCTTCTTCAAACAACTAAGGGTCTCACATATTACGAAAACAAGGCACTAAGCTGAATTAGATAAAGTTTTGCCTAGTGAACTTTCTCATTTCTTGAATCCGAAAACTGCACTATAGTATATGATTCAATGTACTCCAATCTCTAGGGACAATTTACTCATTTATGATTTATATAACAAATTGAAAATCTTGTAATGGGTTTTCTTTTCTATTGATTTTCTACTTCTCAGTCCCCAATTTCCCCCAAATCTGCCTCCATTTTTTTCCACAATCCCTACATTAATTCCAAAAAAAAAAAAAAAGTTCACAGTAAATCGCAATATACCTGGGCGAAGATCAAGATTGACAGAAGATATTTCCCATCAGCCACCTTTTGATATCCTTTCAATTTGAACGAAAAGAAACAATAAAGAGGCAGAAACCAGGAGAATGAAATCCAAATATTTCGTATAAACCCTGATTCGAGGAAATCGAAATTGAACAATAAAAAGATTCAGAAAAAAAATTCGAGAAAAAAAAACCGTACTGGAATCGACGACCATGCGGTAGGAAAAATCCGAACCAACAGTCCCGGATGGTCTCCCATTTACGGACACTTCTTAGGCACATTTTCCTCCTAGTTTCAATTGATTTCTTCTCCGGCCTTGTGCTCCGCTTCTTCTTCTCTAGACTGAATGAAAGAGTACAGGTACAGGGAACTCAAACGCAGAGCTGAATAAAAATCGGGGAATAACTCAAATAGTGCATAGAATTGAGAATTTTAGAGTTATAGATTAAGTTTTTCATTTAAATATTTTTTGTAGTAAATTTATGAATTAAAGTGAATTGGTATACTAAAATTATAATTTTCTCAAGTGAAATATGTAATCTATTTTGATTTGGTGAAGCATAATGCTTGTTTCCTTCTTTGTTCTGTTTCCTCCTATTACAAAACCTGAACCTCATTGTGCTAACTTAGATTTATTTGTAATTTAAGAAGTTAAAATTCTTTGAGTATAGCTTTAGAACTTACGGAATCATAATGATTTTTTCATTCACTATTTCGTTCCTATAGGTTACAAAATTCTACAAAACCAGAATAGTAAGGTACTTAAGTTATATTTAAGGGCTAATTACGTATCTGATGGGTCTGATTATGGGGTACAGAGTCCAATCACTTTAGAATTTGTTTAAGTGAGGAAACCACTGGAAGATCGCCGGAAAAGATGGGGGTTCTACCTGCTAGGACAAACACACAGACAAAGTCAGAAGGCCAAGTTGGGGGAACTGGGGGTGATACCCAGTTTGGCTCTCTGACGCTCAAGTCAGATGAAGATCTGAAAGAGAAAATATGCTAAGTATGGAGTTGCTGTAATGGAAGGTGCTTACAGTGGAGAAGATGACCTCGCATATTTATAGTTGAGGGTCAGGGACCCTTTGGTCATTTGCACCATGTGGTCCTGGCTGAATGTTGCCCTAACACGTGGCATTGCGAGAGAAACCTAGGAGGAATCTTCTCTGCAAAAGCTGGTGAAAGTTGGTGTTGGCAACAGTGGTAGGTGCGCGGGCATGTACGGTGTGTCAGAGAGCCGTTTGGGGGGTTGGTAACGAGGGCTTAAGAGCACGCTCGTGTCAACCAAGAGCCTTGGAGGCCAAGGAATCCGCTAGGGGATGAAGGCCAAGGCTTGTGTAATGAGTTGGAGTGGAAGCCTCCCTGAGGGAGTGTAGCGCTCGAAGAGAGCTTCCCTTGGTTGGATGGGGCTCCAACCATACGACGTGAATGGCGCTCGTTAGGGAGCGACGATATTGACCACGTGTATGTGTATCAGAGACAGCACGTGTTCTTGGAGGATACTGGCTCTTGAGGGGCTTCAGCGCTCATGTATGACTATTGCGATCACAGGAATACAGGTGTCATCATCTTTGAGGTGCCACGTGTCAAAACGTGGGACGAGCGTATTTTGACCCCATCATTTTGCCCCCCCAATTCTATAGTTCTTAGTGATAAGGACTGTAGAATTCAACTAATACAATCCGTCGAGCGTGGCGCTCATATGAGGTATGGCGTGTTGAGCAATCATCTTTCTGATCACGCCATAAATGCGGTCTCTTCAACTGACCGCTTGTAACACCCATGCATTAAATGCAGTTCTTTCTTCTGACTGCTGGGAGCGTCCAAACATTAAATGCTGATGCGCGTGGGGCGCGTGAGCTTTGGGAAGTGCGTGACGGTTCAATAAAGGGGGCAGTTTCCTAGGTGGGAAATGATTGTAATTTTGAACTTTTTTCTAGAAACCGTACCAACTTCCATCCCTATAAATAAGAGATTCTGCATTCATTCCCCTTTTTACGCGAACATATCTCCAAAGCAGACAAAACTCTTTGCAAGCAAGTTTCAGAGCATCCCAAACTTTCTTTCAAGCTTTTCCAGAAAATTCAAGGTAATCTCCGGTGAAACTTTCTAACTTTGCTAACCTTAGAATCTGATTTAGGATTTGGTAGTCCTTTAAGCTTTATTTCTCCAGAGATCCCAAATTCCTTTGAAAATCCCTCACTTCCAAAAATTCCCATACCCCTTCCAAATTCCATCACTAACATGGTCGGAAATCATGTGGAAGAGTTCGCCCGTGAAATCAAAGACATGGCCACCCAGAGTTCATCTCCTCCGGGTTCTCCCAGGGATGAGGAGTTGGATGCGGCCGTTATGGCCATAGATGAAAGGAACACAGATGGGGTTGAGCATCTCTTCGAACAGATGAATCTGGTAATGGAGGCAGAGAGGCCGGGGGTGACTCTTCCGATAACAGAGAGTGCAACCCACCCCCCATCGCCACACCGTGACGGTGGCCATTGCAGCCCCGGCTCCGGAACCCAAGAAAAGAGCAGGGCCCTCAGAAAGATCCAGTGACAAGGGCAAGGGCAAGGGCAAGAAAACTCAAAAGCCCAAGAAAACCAAAAAATCCAAATGGCCCAACGAGGGTAAAGGCTCGGGTATGCAGGCGACCGAGCGTACCCCAGACTTTGGGAGAAGTGAAAACTATGTTGGCGCCAATATACTGGGACGAGCGTTACACATGGCAGATCCCTGCCAATCACGAGCGTGCCAACCGTCCGCCCCACGGTGAGATGGCAGTCTATATGGATGCAGTCAGTTCTGGGGGCTTGAGGTTCCCGATTCTAGCCCTAGTGGCCAGTATTCTGAACGATTTGAGCCTCTGCCCTTCACAAATCGTGCCCAATGGACTTGCCTTAATAACAAGCTTTGTAATCCTTATGAGGTGTGCTAGATTCGAGCCATTCATGCGAAATTTCAATATTCTTCTCCAAGTGGTCAGCTCACCGCGCTCGTCACCTGAGGCGGGTTACTTCTATTACATTCAAGCGAAGGCCACCTGAAAGTGATCAACTCCCCCTCAACCACTTATGACCCAAACAGGAAGGAGAAGTACATTTTTGTCAAAGCCCCAGAAGATGATGATTTCAGGGTGGCCCGAGAGTGGATATCCCATGGGAAGGGATCCCTCGTAAAGAGCCGCCTAGAGCCCGCCTTCCCAAGGGACTGGGCCAGGAACTTGGTAGTGGCGTTGAGGGACGAGGGCTGATACAGAGCTTATGTTTCTTTGCGGGCTTACAAACGATCCGCACTATCTTGACAATCCTCCCGCTCGAGATTTGGAGAGAGACGGTTAGATTTTTAGGGCGCTAACTTTTAGATAGGGATACTAACTGTGTCTTTGCATTTATAACTTGCATTTCGTAAAATTTATTTAAGGGTTTCTGACCCTCGTTTTCGCCTTCCTTGCAGGAGTAGAAATTTTAGAGATGGTTGGAGGAATTAGACAAGCCGCTCGTTTTGCCAACGTCAACAGGCGCCAACCCCAGCAAGAAGAGCAACAAAATCTAGCAAGAAGAGCAACAAAATCCTCGAGGCCGTGGAGCAGGCCGGGGTGACGGTCGCGGTGGCCACCGAGGCGCTAGCTCGAGCGCCGCATCGGGCGCTCAGGTGCCGCAGGGGCGAGGGGAAAATCGGTCGTCCAGTGCAGATAAGTAGTCACTTAATCCAAAAATTCCATAACCTTACCCAAAGCCTAAAGTACAAGCCCGAAAAACCTACCGATCCTGAGTCTTGATTTAATTCCATTAGTGGAGATAGGTGCGAAGAGTGTATTCCGATGTTGATGACTAGAACTTAGGCGAAAGTTGTGAATTTTGCATTCTAATCTTTGTACATTGTTTCGTTCGAAATCATACACTACACAAGGGTATACTTTTCATACTATTTTTTATGATCTTGTGTTTATAAGTACTTGATTTGATGAGAACGGTTCACCCAAACTCCACCAGTCAAACGAGGCCCACTTCGAGCGTGATGATAAACGAGGCTCAGGAGGGCTCTAGCCAACCTTCCCGCAAGAGGAAGAGAATGCCTGACGACTTTGCTATAACAGGCAAGGGCAAACAAGTCGTGGAAGGCCCCAAGGGTGGTGATGGTGAAACTTCCTCCTCGGAAGAGGAGCATTTATGGGGTTTCGTCCGCCTCATTTATGGGGGTGCCGTATTGCTGAGGCACGGGACGGTGGCCCAGACTATCGGCCAAAATATATATGAGAGGGCCCAATTCTCTGCAGATCACAAGCACTTGTATTCCGAATCTATGGAGAAGGTGACAAGCGACATGGTTCAGGCCCTTATCTTCGTAAGCTTCCTTTCCTTTGTAACTTTCATCTTTCTGAAAGTATTGTTCTCCAATTAATTTGTTAACACCTTTATTCTTTCGAGCCTGTGCAGCAAGTGCTTCCGAGGGCGAAGAATATACAGATGCGCGTCACGGTTTACACTGACCGGAAGGCTAAGTATAAGAAGATGGCGCGCTCGAACGATCCCGCCCAGCTTCAGGAGGAACTGGACACAAAAAAGGCCTTGTACAATTCCCTTAAGGAGGCGCACAACAGAATGGAAGCTGAGATGAAGAAGTTGCAAGATGACTTCATCAATGCTGAGAACGCTCGAAGGAGCTGGCGCGACCAATTTAGGCAGTTGCAGAAGAATCATAAGAAGCTCACCGACGAGCGCAACGCTTGGAGGACGAGGGCCGAGGAGGCGGAAAAGAAGTATGCGGACACCATGAGCCAACTCCCCACCGTATTGAGTAATCTAATAAGGAGGCGCTCATCAAATTCTGCCACTCCAAGGCCTTCAACTTTGCAGCTTCCTTGCATTGCTTAGACGAGGCTCAAAAGGCGTTCAACTTGGCGATCGAGCAGGGCATCTACAAGGGCTTGACAGATCCGGCCATCCGCAATGCGCAAGGCATGGGGCTTATATTTAATGAACAATGTGTGGAGGATGAAGAAAACCCTGAGGACCCCGAGGCCAATAGCTCTGAACCAAAATACAATTTCCTGGTCAATCTCATCCAAGATGAGTACGTGGTGGCCCATCCTCCAGAAGAAGCCTCCCAAGCCGCACAAAATGAGGGGAACAACAATAATGAAAACCCTCCAGTAAACGAGCCCCAGGCGCCTGTTGCAGAGAATGCCCCCGTTCCAGCTGCTGAAAATGTGCTCATCCCTGCCAACAACGCCAATGAGCCCAACGCTCCCCAAGGGCCTGGAGTCAATGAGCCTGAGCCTGAGCCTCCAGCGGCCCAACACTAAGAGGAAAATGCCCCCCCTGTACCGGAGCTGGAGGGCCCAGTTCATGGTCCTGTGGCTCAAAACATCTTGGTGGTTTTGGATGAAGACGTCGCTCCTGCTGCTTGAAGTTCTTCCTTACCAGCTTGTGTTGCAATTCCTCTTCTCTTAACTTAGGGCCTCTCTTTTTGTAATAATATTATGGGCCCTTGAGCCCTTATCTTGTAACTTTTGGCGAAGAGCATTAATTCAATGAAATCCTTCTTTTCCTTAACAATGTTCTCCTTTTATCTCCTTGATTGTGAAATTTTACTTGGCGCTTGTTGTAACAAAATCTTGTAATAATAAGATTGTGTGTAACATGCTTAATAAAAATTGCATTACTCAGATAAGTCTTTGAATCTTGAAAAATTTTACTAAGTCTTGAGTAACCCAGGGGGTCTTATTGTGAGGCTGCCCTCACTCAAGACTTGTGTAAATTTTTGCTTTTATACTTAGGAAATTTTGCTAAGTCTTGAGTGATTACGAGGGTCTTACTGAGAGACTACCCTCGTTCAAGACTTGTGAAATTTCTTCTTAACCTTGGGAAATTTTGCTAAGTCTTGAGTGATCACGAGAGTCTTACTGAGAGACTGCCCTCGTTCAAGACTTGTGAAATTCCTTCTTAATCTTGGGAAATTTTGCTAAGTCTTGAGTGCTTACGAGGGTCTTACCGAGAGGCTGCCCTCGCTCAAGACTTGTGAAAATCTTTGTTTTTATACTTAGAAAATTTTGCTAAGTCTTGAGTAATTACGAGGGTCTTACTGAGAGGCTGCCCTCGTTCAAGACTTGTGAAAATTTATCCCGAACGTCGTTGCCATTGAACGAACGCGCTTGTACCTGTCGCCTTTCAGGTCTTGCAGACGATCCCGTTTTCAAGCACAAGGCGTTGTAACAAACGGCCAAGGCCTACTAGGATTTCCTTCGTATTTTTCTTCTGATTCGTCAAGTTGGTTGTGAGCGTTACCAGTCTATCCTTATGAGGGCATCCCCCCATGTGGAGTAGAGTGCTGGCAAGCGTAACCCATGTGCAATAACAGTGTACGTATTGGAATGGACTGCCAACCACGCTCGTAGAAACGAGGGACGTGGGTCTTATTCATTGGTGTAATAAAAAAAGCAGAAGTATAGAGATATTGAAAAGAATGTAATGTAACTTACTTGAGATTTGAGGTAGTACATAGAACCCATTAATGGGGTGGTTACATCATCATTTCTAGAGAGCCTCTAAACATAAAACCGCTGGAGGTTACATGCATTCCAAGGGTGAGGCAAGCGCTCACATTGAAGTGTCTCCAGGGTGTAAGTGTTGTTAGCTCTGATTTGTATGACCTTGAACGGACCCTCCCAGTTGGGGTCCAATTTCCCCACATGTTTCGATACTTCTACCTTCTTCAGAACCAAGTCACCTAGCTGAAAAGTTCTTTCTCTCACACGCTTGTTGTACTGTTGTGCCACAGTTGCCTTATATCTGTGTATTTTAGCCCAGGCCTTGTCTCTTCTTTCCTCCAGTAGGTCCAACTCCAGGCTCCTGTTATCTTCGTTAAGCTGAGGCTCGAAATAGGCTATACGAGCGGATTCGTTTACAATTTCTGCTGGTATCATGGCTTCTGACCCATATACGAGCGCGAATGGTGTTTCCCCGGTGGCCGCTCGTGGAGTGGTGCGATAAGCCGAGAGTGCCCCTTGCAATTCTTCAGCCCATTCACTCTTTTTGTTTTCTAGCATTGTTTTCAGATGCTGCAAAATGACCCTGTTGGTGACTTCCGCCTGTCCATTGGCTTGGGGATGGCCCACGGAGGTAAAGCGTTGTTCAATCCCTAACTCTGAACACCATTCTCGTATGTCAGCTGCTATGAATTGGGATCCATTGTCTGAAATAAACACCTTCGGTATGCCATATCTGCAGATGATGTTTTTCCAATTGAAGTCCCTCACGACCTTGAAGGTGATTTTTTCTACGGCTTCAGCCTCGGCCCATTTGGTAAAGTAATCGACAGCTAAAATGATAAATTTCTTCTGTCCGACCGCGATGGGCAAGGGGCCTACAATGTCAATTCCCCACTGGTCAAAGGGCCAAGAGAAATCTATAGGGATCATTTGAGCGGCTGGCAGTTGAGGGAGATTAGAATGGAATTGGCACTTAGGGCACTTTCTGGAAAACTCAATGGCATCTTGGAGAACTGTGGGCCAATAAAACCCACTCCTCAGAATTTTCTTAGCCAAGATACGCCCTCCTGAGTGGTTTCCACAACTTCCATTGTGAACAAGTTCGAGCGTTTCTTTTGCTTGCGAGGGCCTCAGGCACCTCATCGGGGGTCCTTGAAATGACTTCTTGAATAATCTCCCTTCAGAGTCTATAGAAAACCGAGGGGCCTTGTTTCGGATTTTTCGAGCCTCCACCTTGCCAGTGGGACAAACGCCATCTCTAAGAAATCTGATAATATCATCAAGCCAACAAGGCTCGTGCGAATCAATCATAGCGATCATCTCCGTGGTGACTCTCTCCTTGATCAAAGGCTCTTCTGTCCTAACGAACGTGACAGAACGCTCAGAGGTACCTTCCAACGCTGAGGTAAATTTTGATAGAGCGTCAGCGCGCTCGTTTTCTGCCCGCGTGACCTGAAGTAGATGAAATTATTTGAACTTCCCAATGATTTCCCTGGCCTTGCTCAAGTACTGCATCATGGTGGTTTCTCGAGCCTCGCAAGATCCTTCAATCTGGCTCGCAATCAACTGCGAATCCATATAAGCGGTGATTCTGGAGGCTCCGTTCTGAAAAGCAATTTTCAATCCTTGCACAAGGGCTTCATATTCTGCCTCGTTATTGGTGACTTGAAAATCCAACCTGATTGCAAAGTCTAACTCAATCCCGTTGGGGTCTTTAAGGGCTACCCCTGCTCCTCCACCTTGAGAGGTTGAGGAACCATCCTTGTGCAGGACCCATAGCCCCTCGTTCTCTGGAGCAGCGGGTTCTAAACCGAAGCGTTCAACCAATAAATCCACTACAACCTGCGCTTGTATTGCGGTTCTAGGCTATAAACTTAAATCGAACTGACTCAACTCAATGGCCCATTCTATCAATCTTCCAGACACATCTGGTTTGGATAACACTTTCTTCAAAGGCTGATAAGTGAGGACCATTATTGAGTGCGCTTGAAAGTAAGGCCTCAATCGCCTTGATGCGTTGATAAGGGAAAACGCAAATTTCTCGATCTCCAAGTACTTCTTCTCCGCCCCTTGTAATGTTTTACTTAAGTAATAAACAGGCAAATGTTTTCGCTCCCGTATAGCTATCAATACCGCGCTCATCGCCTCGCTTGAAACGGAGAGGTACATAAATAGCCTTTCGCCTTCAACGAGTTTGGTCAGGAGCGGAGCGCTCGAAAGGTAAGCCTTCATATCTTGTAACGCTCTTTCACATTCTTCCGTCCAAGCAAAATTACGAGTGTTTCGCAAAATTTTGAAGAAAGGAAGGTTTCTGTCCGCCGAGCGTGAAATGAACCTGTTCAGGGAGATGATCTTTCCTACTAGCACTTGCACTTCCCGGAGGTTACAAGGGGAGGGGATCTCCAAGATGGCATTGATTTCTTGTGGGTTGGCTTCAATCCCTCTCTGACTGACCATGTAGCCTAAGAACTTTCCCCCTCGTACTCCAAAGGTACATTTTGAAGGATTTAACTTCATCCCATACTGGCGCAAAATGGAAAAGGTGCGCTTATGATCCTCCAGATGCGAGCCCTGACGCTCGCTTTTGACAATCATATCGTCGACGTAAACCTCCAATTTCCCTTTCAAACATCTTGTTTACGAGACGTTGAAAGTGGCTCCAGTGTTCTTGAGTCCAAAAGGCATGACTAAGAAGCAATATACCCCCAAGTGAACGATAAATGAAGTTTTGGGGCGGTCCTCCGGGGCCTTGAAGATTTGATAATACCCTTGAAAGACGTCCATCATGCTCATGAGTTCACATCCGGAGGTCGAATCCACCAACTGGTCAATCCGGGGCAAAGGGTAAGGATCCTTAGGACAAGCCTTGTTGAGATCAGTAAAATCATTGCACATGCGCCATTTATTCGCGCTCTTGGGCACCAATACCACATTACACAGCCATTCCGGGTATAAGATGGGCTCAATGTACTGGGCCTCCAAAAGCTTGTTAACTTCTTCTTCAATAACCTTCTTCTGAAAACCGTGCACATCCCGCTTCTTCTGTTTTATGGGTTTAAACGAGGGATTCATATTGAGCCTGTGGACTATGACGCTCGGGTCAATCCCTGTAAGGTCAGATGCTTTCCATGCAAAAACGTCAATGTTCTCTCTGAGGAAGTCAATCATCATGATCTGTGAGGGCCCAGAAAGGTTGGACCCAATCTGAGTAATTTTATCCTTGTTCCCTGGTTCCAGCTCGATAGTAAGGAATTTTTCCGAGGGCTTCATCCTTACTTCTGGACGGGGAAGCTCGAGCGCCCTCTTTTTTCCTGTCAAGCGTCCATCATTAAGGGGCTCGTCCCCCTCGCGCTCATCCCCCTCAGAGGAGGATGCTTTCCCCATTCCTGGCGGAGCATTTTCGAGGGAGCCTTTGGCGCTGTGATCCTTCTTCTTGTTCTTTTTCTTGTTCAACTTGACCCTTTTGCGCACGGAACCATCTTCGTCCAGATTGGGGAAATCAACGGATTTCTTAGTGGACCCAATTTGGAATGTTTTCTCTGCCTTAGGCCTTCTGAGGGATAACATGTAGCATTCTCAGGCCTCCCGCACGTTGCACACGACTTCCCCAATACCCTCATGGGAAACTTGATTTTCTGATGGTAGGTGGAGATAATGGCTCTGAAATCCACGAGGGCTGGTCGCCCAATTATGATGTTATAAGGAATGTCAATCTCCACCACCGTGTAGGTAACCATGAGCGTTTTGCACTGTAGGGCTCGGCCGAATGAAGTGGCCAAACGAATTTGCCCTCGTGGGACGACCTCCGACACTCCAAAGCCAATGAGGGATGTTTTGAGGGGTTCGAGCGGGATGTTGGTGATATTCATTTTTTGGAACGTAGTGTAGGGCAAAACATTAACAGAGCTTCCACTATCCACTAATACCCTCTTTACAACATGGTTGTGGACATCTATGCTAACCACCATGGGGCAATCAGAGGTTCACTGTCCCCATGGGGTGTTACAATATGCTCTAAGTCCCTATCAGTAAACCCTATCACCTCATTCTCCTTCGAGCGTTGATCACTCGCCCTCTGGATGGCGTAGACTGATTTGGGCGCCGAGGGGCGTTGATCATAGCTTCGGACTTCTGCGGGCAGCATTAGAATCTCCCCCAGAGGAACCCCCTGCTATCATGTTGATGGCCGCAAAAGGGGCATTTTCTTGCTCAGGAGCTTTTCCCTTGCTACGGTGGCTGCTCTCAGGAGGGCCTCTTCCTCGCGGGCTCCTTGAGCGCGATGGGCTCCTCCTCCTCTCCCTAAAACGTTCATGATAATGCGCGTCATAGCACTCCAAAACTTTAACAAATTCTTTCAAATGGCCACCTGCGACGAGCCTCTGAATTTCCGCCTCCAGCTGGCGACATTCATCCGTATAGTGCCCTTTTTTCTTGTGGAAGGCACAGTATTTGTTCGAGCGCCTCAACGAGTCCGTCTCCCTCATTTTCGTGGGCCTTCTGAAGAGCTTCTTGTCGGAGAGGTTGTAAACTTCTGAATTTGGCCTTGTAAGGGGGATGCGCTCAAAACGACGAGGGGGCGGTGGTAACTTATTGCGCTCCTTCTTGATAATAACTTCCCAGCCCCGCTCCTGGTGACGCTCGTGCCTCACTGGGCTGGGATGCCGGGGCCCATTCATCCCATACATGTCTTCGAGCGCAAAGAACGGCTCGACAACTTCTCTTAAGGCCATGAGGGTTCCTGGCCTTCTCTCCACGATGGCATCGACAAACTTTTTGCTAATGTACTGTTTGTGATCCACAGCCTGAAAAAGCACTTGGATCAAGAAATCCATGGAAGGCCTCTCCACTTGCAAGATTTCCTTGTTAAAACGAGTGAAGAATGAACGGAGGGACTCATTCTTGCCTTGCACAATGTTGTAGAGGGCAGAGGGTGCAGTGACGGGGGCCTTCAGAGAATTGAAGTGGTTGAGGAAAGCGTCGGCCAGCTCTTCATAGGAGTGTATAGAGTGTGGCGGCAACCGCTTATACCATTCCTGAGTCATTCCTACCAGGGAAGTAACAAAGACTTTGGCCCAGTAGTGGCTTGAATGTTCGTACAGGTGCATCAAATGTAAGAAATGATCCAGGTGTTCCGCTGGATCTGTCGCTCCATCATAGCGGTTGACGGAAGTGGGGATTTTGGCCATTCCTGCTTGGGCCATCAGAACTTCTTCAACGAGGGGGGAGCCCCTCGCCAGGGGATGGTACTCGTAGGTGCAGAAGTTCTCTTCCGGTTCCTTGCGGTGGGTGACCCGTGGCTGGCGGTCTTTGGGACGAGCGTCTCTGGTATCGGCTCGTTCATCCCTGCTGTGGGAGATCTGAAACCGTACTCGAGAGAGCTGCCCAACCATATCCTTTAAAACCTGCAGCTGGTCTTGCACAGCCGCGAGGATGTTAGGATTTACATCTCCTTCTTTATCCCCTTGCTTTGTGGCCCGAGAGGCCCTTTTGGAGGCATGAGAGTCCCCTTCATTTTCGTTGACTCTTTCCGTGGGCTCTCTGCTCCTGCCCACAGGAGGACGCTTATTTTCGCTCTGGTTGGGCGTCTCTTTGGCAGGCGGGGGCGGCGGTTGTACCCTTAGGACGGCCAGGGCCTCCCTAAGCGGATAAGTTTACAGTCCGCCCAAAGGGGCGGCTGCTTGAGTGGCCTGCCCAGAGGGGAAATACATGGAATAGAATCTTTCTCATGCCCCCTGGGCCGCCTGAACCTCACATGGGCGTAAAGAGCCCTTAGTTGCTGAGGGGTCAAAGGGGGCAACTCCACCCCTTCAATCTCCCTGGGGATCACCACTGGGAGCTGGATCTGGCCGGCATGGTAGGGCTGAACCGGCGGCATCATGACGGTGGGGGTTAGCGTATATCCCGGTGGCGGCATCATGTAGCTCTGTCCTCCTAGACTCGCATGAGCATGAATCCATTGAGTCTGGGGAGGCTGTGGGAGAGTGGCATCTCCAACGGCACTGGAAATGGGTGGCGCAGGTGGCGGAACCGTGGACTCTGCAAGGGGAGTCATACCTCCGACAGGTGGTGCTCCACCAGCGGCGACGGAGGGAGGCGGTGCTTCGCCAGCCGCGGCAGAAGAAACAACGATATTGGCATCATGGGAACCTCCTCCCACAGCTCCTGATCTTGGAGCTACCATGGCTGAGAAGATTCTGGGTGTTTACTTTTCAACTAGCAGAAAGGAAGAAATGGATTGAGCGCTGGTTTCCCACAGACGGCGGCAAAAATGATGGGTCTGATTATGGGGTACAGAGTCCAACCACTTTGGAATTTGTTTAAGTGAGGAAACCACTGGGGGTTCTACCTGCTAGGACAAACACACAGACAAAGTCAGAAGGCCAAGCTGGGGGAACTGGGGGTGATGCCCAGTTTGGATCTCCGACGCTCAAGTCAGATGAAGATCTGAAAGAGAAAATATGCTAAGTATGGAGTTGCTGTAATGGAAGGTGCTTACAGTGGAGAAGATGACCTCGCATATTTATAGTTGAGGGTCAGGGACCCTTTGGTCATTTGCACCGTGTGGTCCTGGCCGAATGTTGCCCTAACACGTGGCATTGCGAGAGAAACCTAGCAGGAATCTTCTCTGCAAAAGCTAGTGAAAGTTGGTGTTGGCAACAGTGGTAGGTGCGCGGGCATGTACGGTGTGTCAGAGAGCCGTTTGGGGGGTTGGTAACGAGGGCTTAAGAGCACGCTCGTGTCAACCAAGAGCCTTGGAGGCCAAGGAATCCGCTAGGGGATGAAGGCCAAGGCTTGTGTAATGAGTTGGAGTGGAAGCCTCCCTGAGGGAGTGTAGCGCTCGAAGAGAGCTTCCCTTGGTTGGATGGGGCTCCAACCATGCGACGTGAATGGCGCTCGTTAGGGAGCGGCGATATTGACAACGTGTATGCGTATCAGAGACGACACGTGTTCTTGGAGGATACTGGCACTTGAGGGACTTCAGCGCTCGTGTATGACTATTGCGATCACAGGAAGACAGGTGTCATCATCTTTGAGGTGCCACGTATCAAAACGTGGGACTAGCGTGTTTTGACCCCATCAGTATCCTTCTTATTTTTTGATATTAGTGTGCTGCTTTTATTTATTAAATAAGAATAGTAAGGTACTTTTTACTTTTTGAGATTTAGTATACTTCGTCCACTAATTTTTGAATTAATATTAATTTTCTTTTAACTATTGAAAAATATTATACTTTAACTCATTTCGGGCTTAATATTGGGAAATATTCCGCCAGATTCTTTCTAAGGCCAAATCTATACAAATTATATGTCAAATGTGTTGATATTATACATTAAGTCGATGCTTTCAATGCAAGAAACACAATGATGGTTTTAAAATAAAATCCTACAACCAATAAAGGGGAAATCACCGATTAAAGATAGTGAAGGGGCGAGAAACTTTGCAAGCGAATTCCGACTGCTTTTTGTAACCAATTGGATCAAATGGGGGTATGAATTTTATTTGTCATAGAGAGAGAAACACAGTGACAGTGATCTTCACTTTTGGGCTACCATGAAGGATGCGAAATAAACTGTCAAAGTTAATATTGAACGGAATATTCTGTCAAAATAGTATAAAAAGAATTAAGTGTTATATTTGACTATGAAGGAAAAAAACCCACCAATTCAAAGTTTAGGGACAAAATACGGTAGGTCCTTAAAAAATAAGAGAATGTTTGAAATTAATCCTATATTTAATTAGGAATTGAGTTCATTCTCTCTATAAGTTATAGCTAATAAAAGATCCTATTAGGCAGGATGGATCAGACAATACAATCAGCCAAAAGAAAATCAACTAGGAAGGATGGACAGATCGAGCCGCCCATGCAAGCCGGAATTGCATTTCGAGCTAAAGTATGAGCCATCACGTTGGCTTCACGATGAACGAACAAAAAACGGCAACAAGAAAATGAGGCAGCAGCCACTTTTATGTCTTGAACCAGATTACCAATTGGTGAGAAATCCTCAACTGAACACACAATTTTGTTCACCAGGTTAAGGTAGTCACTCTCAATCCAAACATTCTACCACTCGTTGTCGCAAGCAAGATCCAACGCACGCGTAACCGCAACTGCTTCCACCGTCTCCGGTTCCAACTCGCCCTTGAACCTGTCGCACATCCAGCCAAGGCAAGAACCTTGTTGATCGCGTGCTACAACCCCCACGCCAACTTCGCCCCCATTCGCGAAGATCGGCCCATCCACATTCAACTTAATAAACCCGGGTGGCAGATCGGGCGCCAACAACAAATTCTACTACAACCATCAGCTGGGGGGAAAGGATTAGAGCCAACGGGGAGGAGTCATGTAAAGACAAAGCAAAAGCAATCAACTCATCTGGACGCCACTTGCAACCTTCCGTTCTCACCTTATTCCGAAACCACCACAAGCCCCAAAGGATCAAAGAGAATCTGTCACAATCGCCCACATCAAACGTGGAGAAAACTGTCTCGATCCACTCGTGGACTCCCCCCGAAAACTTTGAGAACATAATTTTTACAATTAATGATGGTCGATCACCGCAGGTACGGCTCTTGGGCTTTTGTATACTGGGATTCACCAAGCAATTTTTTTTTTTAAGTTTTTCCATGAATAATCAAAATTATATTTTTTTTGTATGAGTAATGGTGAAGAGAGAACACTTTCATTGCTCATCTCTTTGTTGGATTAGTTATGGTAATTTTTATCAAATCTCATATTTCATTCATTATTCTCTTATCACAAAGTGTGCTCAAATTATAAAACATAAATTGCCAGAACAAATTATAAAATATAACCAGGTACGAGTATAAATTTATGCCTACTCATTTTGACGGTGAAGTCTAGAAAAAAATTAAATAAAATAAATATAAAAAGCATGAGACTACCAGACCAGCTATTTCACCTTTGCCAGTCGTCTACCAAGCTAAGATATTAGACCAAATTAAGTTTGCAATGTGATTCCTTTCAAAAAAAAAAAAATTGTAATGTGAAAGTTTTACTACTCCAGAAGGAAAAGGAAAATAATCTCACAATTAATTCAATGATCCTGTGGAATTAGGCTACGGTCATACGGTGTTTGGCAAATGTTGAAAAAGAATAGCAGTTTTGTATATTCATTTTTTTTAAAGAAAAAACGTCAAAGAGAATTAGAAGGTGCTTCTATTAACTTCTTGGTAATATATAATTTAGTATTTGTCCATCCGATAATAATTTTTTCTATTTATTTATTATATTTAAAATATGCCAAAAATTATCTAATTACCCGTTTTCAATCAAATTTTGCATGTACACAAAGAAAATCTCAACCGCCAAATGGTGTAACTTAGTTGTTAGTTGTTATATTAACTTAATTATAAATTTCGTATACCAATTTTAAAAAACATAGTTATCATTAATAGGAAGAATTATATATATAAGTAGTTTATGATATTATTAATTATACTAGCTAGGACCCTTATTATTTCATTTTGATGCAAAAAAACCCTTCAATCAACTGAGGGTGTTATTCTAATATTACTGCAATATCTGTTATAGATGTTTTTGCATCAAAATAAATTGTAATTTATCCTGATGTAAATAATAATACCAAAGGGACAAATTTACTATTGCTACTAAACGGATCAGGATAGTTCCTGTAATTTACACTTACGAATTACATATACCACCCATGGCCATGGCCCATGCTATTACTTTTATTGTTAGTATATTAATTAGCATACAAACTATTGTCGCCTTGTATTATCATGATTACGACTTTTTGAGAAAATTATGAATTTTGTTATCAACTCGATTAATTTATTATTTTTAGTATATTTTATTTTTCAAAGATAAAATAGGATACTATTATTGCCTTGTATTATCATGATCAAGACCCGTTAGGGAAAATCGTAAATTTTGTATACCAATTCAACCAATTTATCATTTTTAGTATATTTTATTTTTCGAAGACAAAATAGATAATATCTTAAAAACCATGCGATTTGATATACCTTTTAACCATAATTCGATTTTGCCCGCTGAAAACCCGACTCGATTCTACATGAGGCGAACTAAGAATTTAGGCGGGCGAAATTAGTTTTTGACTCCGTAAAATGAAATGTACCAAAAATTTTGAGGAGTTGATATATACAAAATTTGTAATTTTTCCGACCAGGGACGAAACCGGGGTGCAATGGGGTGGCCCCCGCCCCTCTAAATTTTGGGAAATTTTTATTTTTATATATATTTTTTGAAATATTTTTAATTTTGCCTTCCCAAATTAAAATTTTTGTCTCCTTTATTTTTAATGTTTCAAAATTTGTCCCCCTTTATATTAAATTTTGGTTCCTTCTATGTCCCACATATTACAATAAACATAGAAATGCCTTTGAAATGACTTCATACACATCATTCCCTCACTCTTATTCGCATTGCATATTTGCATTGTTCTATTTTCAGTAATATGCAGAAAAATATGTATCATAATAACTAAATAAGAGATATATATTCCATCAAATTAAAGTTCACGAAAATGTAAGAAAATACAGCACACATCATGCATGCCATCACTCGGCGGCCCAGGCCTAGAAATTTATTACACAAACGCATGATACTTATTTCACTCATAATATATTAATAATCCAGTCTTGCCCAAAAAACTCAGACGATCAAGGGCAGAATACGACTCTATACACTACAAGAAATCCTGCGAATTCCGACGGAACGACCCGTCGGATTTCCCTCGGAATTCCGTCGGATTTCACTGTTTCCGACGGAATTCCGAGGAAAATCCGACGAAAAACAATCCGTAGGAAAAACCTCTCTCAGAATTCAAAACCCGACGGAAAACGGACGGAATTCCGAGGGAAAAATAAAACCAAAAAAATAAATAAAATAAAATAATTCCGACGGGATTCCGAGGGAAATCCCGTCGGAATGGTTGAAATTTGAAAAAAGAATAAATTAATTCCGACGGGCTTTCCCTCGGAATCCCGTCGGAAATATCGAAATTTGAAATTTGAAATTAATTAATTCCGACGGGATTTCCCTCGGAATTCCGTCGGTTTTTGTTATAATTGGAAAAAAAAAAAATTTAAATATTTCCTACGGAATTCCGAGGGGAATTCCGTCGGTTTTTGTTATAATTGAAAAAAAAATAATTAATTCCCACGGGATTCCCCTCGGAATCCCATCGGTTTCTATTAAAAAATATATAAAAAAAATTAATTATTTTATACCTGTTCAAAAATACTTATTTACAACCAATTCATCAATAACATTACAAATATACACACTAATTCATACAACAAAATAATCCATAATCTATTACAAATTTAATTTTAAAAAAATACACTAAAGCCTTACAGAAAAGTATCATAAGACTAACTATCTTGAGTTGCATAACTATCTTCATAAAATATTGAATGGTCCAATCCTAAACAAGATCATTGGTAAATATTGAATGGTCCAACACTATACGAGATCATTGGCTATTTGACAATTATAAAGGAGTGATATGTCACCTATTGGAACCACAACTTGCAGCTTCATTGCCATTGTTTCTACAAACTTGAAATCAAATATATCCGTTGCTTCTAGAATCCGATGGATATTGTAGTGCTTTATCCAAGAACTTCAACAAACTGAATAGACTGAAACTGAAACAATAACATCAACAATCCCATCTCAAAATAATAATAATAATAACAGCAACAATGCATTTGCTCTTCATCGAAAATATCCCAAATAGAATGGTCGGCATCCAACTAAATACACCAGCTGAATATTAAAGATTGAACACTTTTGCATCAAAACAATTGAACCTGAGTTTAAAATAAAGAAAGTGAAAATCCATATTTCAAGGAACAAGATTCGACAAATCCCCACATGTTTTATTCTTACAAATATGGGCATTATTAGATAAAGTCTGCTTAGGATATTAAACAAAAATCGAGTAATTGATCATAAGACTCACCTCAAATGTTGCTTGAGCACATAAACAACTTAGAATTCTGAATCCTACACAACTTAACATTAACGAATCCTTTCCAAAAATGAACACATAACAGCTATTACACTGACTCTAACTTCAGGGAATAGGGCATGTTGCAACAGTTTATGGAAATTAGCCATCTATGTAATATTTAGGTAACAAATCGAAATTTATAAACACCAAATCGAAAACCAAGTCAGACTACTCCACAATTCATTTAGATACAATTTAATGTGTATATCGATAATCAGATACATATTTTTACGGAAGGAAAACATGATAGTATCACATACCTGTCAAACTTAATCGAATATCCAAGTCCAGTATTCCAACTACAAGCTCTTAAACTTCCTCCATCGAACCTGCAACAAGTTTTTCAACAGTAAGGACTCAAGTATAATAATATGTTTTTATCCTATTTCTATTTAACTATATCAACTTGACATTAAAATCACATAAGAAGCAAGAAGAGACAAAGCTGAATGATATTTTCTAACATCAGAATTTAATAAACTCATAACAAGGAGCCTAGAAATATTTTACATATTTGTTGTATTCCAAAGGTCAATTCCAGCTCTAGCTAAATGATACTATAACTGCAAAAGGAAAAATTCATGAAACCATACAAAAACAACATTTAAGTCTCAACATCAAAAGAATTATCCTATTTCTATTTAACCATATCAACGTGCCACATTAAAATCACATAAGAAGCAAGAAGAGACAAAGCTGAATGATGTTTTCTAACATCAGAATTTAATAAACTCATAACAAGGAGCCTAGAAATATTTTACATATTTGTTGTATTCCAAAGGTCAATTCCAGCTCTAGCTAAATGATACTATAACTGCAAAAGGAAAAATTCATGAGACCCATACAAAAACAACATTTAAGTCTCAACATCAAAAGAATTAAAGCAAATGCACAAGTTAAGTTTATCTTCTAATAAAAGATCAAATGAATACACTCCAGGAATGTTATAAAAAAAAAAAAAAAAGAGAATGGAATATTTTACAAAGACATAACAATAATTCACTAAATCAGCTTGAAATTGACTAAATCAGGCTTAACATCATGCATTTAAATAAGTAATCACTCATAGAACTATCAAATAATAGTAAAATATAAACTTCTTTAAATATTGACATCTGACAACATTCTTGATTACTATTACACCTCAAGGTCAATGCATCATCTAGAAATTTTGCATTAAAATCTACGGAATTTCCTTAAGTTTGATTTTTGGATTTGTCCATTAATGCTGAATATGAAGATTTATACTTCAGGGCATCAGAACATAATAAGTTTTAGCCTTCACAGCTAAGGTGGAACTTGTTTGTAATATTATCACTCATGAACTTCACAGAGGGAGTGAGAAGAAAAGGGAAGTGGATTTTACATGATTTATTAATGAGAAACATTGTTAGGGCCAATAGGTTTTTGTAAGCAAATTGCAAGAGACATTTAAGCCTAGAGCTTTAACTAATCTATGCCTTCAAATCAGAAATAACTATAATCATGTAACCACTAAAATGAATGTTTGAAATCGAGCACCTTGAATAGTTTATCACTTTGATCGATGACAAAGAGATTTTACTTGTATTAGGCAGATAACTGAACAAAAACAAAAGGAAGATAGGAATTTTACCTGTATTAAACAAGGAAATCTACAAGACATGAAATCCATGATTAGTTACATGATAAGGTTAGACTATATAAAATAGTGTAATAACACCCACAAAATCAACACATTATAAAACCCAAATAGATAGGAAGATAAAGGTCTAGTTAGTAAGGAATTAAAAAAAAATTAATGATAAGTGTAAGCATTAATAAATTAATTTAAAATCGAACAGATCATGCTACTTATAGTGAGGCATGTAATTTTCCCCTGCCAAGCAAATACGATAAAAACAATCAGCCATCTCTTTCCAGCTACGAACGGGGAACCGAACACAACCAGCCATCTCTTTCCCAAAGTAAAAACTAAAATTCTAAATCAATAACCAAACAACAGAAACGTATCAATCATAATTATGGCACTGATTTTTCCAGCGACATTTTCCCTATCCGGCGAAAACCCACAAACAAACATAAAAAGACAACCCTAATAAACAAAATACAATTAGAAATGGGTAAATAAAATGAGCGACCTCGATGTGGGCGGAGGCGGAGCGGTGGCAGTGCAGACGCAGGCGCGTGGTGGCGGTGCAAGCAGGGGCGGAGGCGCAGGAGAAAAAAGGGGTTTTTCAGCCCTTGTACAGTGGGCGGTCAATAATGAAACGAGCGGCGGGCGTTATCGGAGGCCGACGGCGACGGGTACTGTCGGCGGCGGGCGTTATCGGAGGCCGACGGCGACGGGTACTGTCGGCGGCGGGCGTTATCGGAGGCCGACGGCGACGGGTACTGTCGGCGGCGGGCGACGACGGGCTCTGTTGAGGAAAAGGGAAAAGGGTTTGGGTTTTTACTTTTTAGGCGTATATCAGAAATGGGTGAAATAGAAATGGGGAAAAGGATTTTCACGCGGTTTGTACTTAAGGTTTTTTATTTATGTTGTTTTCAAATTTGTTAAATAAAACCGATGGACAACCGACGGGTATACCCGTCGGTCTATTTTTCTAAATTTTATTTTAAAAATTCCGACGGGATTCCCATCGGAACCCCGTCGGAATTATTTAAATTTTATTTTTATATTTTTATTTAATAAAAAATTATATTCTTTAAATTTTATATTTTATAAAACCGACGAGATACCCCTCGGAATCCCATCGAAAATATCTTATTTCTATTTTTATATTTTATATTTTAATAAAACCGACGGGATTTCCCTCGAAATTCCGTCGGTTTATTTAAAATAAGATATTTAAAAATAATATTAAATAATTCCGACGGTATTCCGAGGGAAATCCCGTCGGAATTATTTAATTTTTGTTTTTAAAAAAAAATTGAATCCCGTCGGAATTCCCTCGGTATTCCCTCGGATTTTCCGACGGAATTCCGACGGAGCCTTTCCCTCGGAATTTTCCGTCGGAATTCGCAGGATTTCTTGTAGTGATAATTCATCCCTCCAGGACAAGTAAAGGTGCTCGTCTGATCATCCTTCGGATAGCTATAAGCATCTGGGCACCTAGTCTTGAAAAACCTCGACAAATCTGTTGGTCCGCAATTCCCAGAATTGCAGCAGTAATTGTCTCTTTTATATACATGCAAGGATTGTTACACCCACCAGGGGCCCGTAGCTCGTTCGGGCACTGACCGTTATTGTCCGCTGTGCATCTGATCGTCTTGCAATTTCCAGGATCCGGGCCTAATTCCATCGGCACGTTGAACCCGTCGACCAGAGATATGTCAAAGAAATCGAGGTTCTGGAATTTGTTGAACCCGTATTCCGCCAGTGTATTAGGCGGCACCCCATAACTTTGGCACTCCAGGCGCCCGTTGCAATCGCCGGTCTGGCACCGGCCTTGGCCGGCTCCATCGAAGGAGCAACCAGTCCGAGCCCATATGCGGCCTCCTGTGGTTCCGACAGCCACGTTGAAGGTCCAAGTTTGGCCGGCGAGTCGAGCTGTTTGCCGCCGCGGGGGGTGGCTGCCGCCCAGATCGTGAAGGGGCAGTTGTTTCGGACGGTGAATGTAATGGCGTTGGAAGTGGTGGTGAAAAGGGCGATGAGGAGGAAGATGGAAAAGGGGGTCATCATGATGCTGGTTTCTTGAAGGTTTGATTGTGGTGTGGTGTAAGAGATGAGCTTGAAGGGTATGTATATATAATGGGTAATTCTAGCCCGAGCCTAGCTCGGCCAAACCGGTGTAATGAGGGGGCGAGTGTTTTACACTTACCCTGTGGTTTGTGGAAAATTTAGGGAAAGTGACCAATCAAAGGGCAAGTGTAACACACTTGCTCTTTAATTGGTTGGGGTTCGGCCGAGCCTGGTCTGGGTTAGAATTTTCCATATATAATATATAGATGCATGGCTGTGTAGACTTAGTACAATGTTTTGGAAATATTGACGTGTGGAATGTGCTAAGATTTTACTTTTTAGGATAGGGACGAGGAATTTAATAAATTGTGGAAGTCTAGGTCAACAAAGAAAAACTCTCTCAGTTCAATTATATGAGAGAGACGATTAGAAATTAGAACAAATATTTCTGCTGCACTTTTAAGTTTTAAGGAAATTGGCTGTAAGCTAAGAATTAGACAGGAGTTATTTAATTAGAGAGCGTTTGGTACCATTATTAGCTATTATTAGCTTTCATAGATATGAGATACTGGCATTAATTTTGTGTTTGGTATCAAATATTAGCTCAAATGGGCCAAGGTCACTTAATTTTTGGCCCGGTGAAGCCCGCTACTGTGCATGAATTAAGTGGTGAAATTCATCTCCAATTTCAGGCGATATTAAGTGTTGTTGTGTTTTATTTCACTGTACATCTTTTCTCTTTCCATTCTATGCCCCGAGTGAAACTTCTTGACTTTACCATTACATTGTATAGAGTTCTTCACTGTACCCAAGGGTTTGTGAATTTGGAGGAATTCTTTTCAGTGAGAAGCCGCTTCTTGGGTTTATACCTTCTTTATCTCCATCTCTTGCAATGACCTAATTATTCGTTTCATGCCTTCTGCACACAATTGGTTAATGGCTCTGAATTCGTTGGGTTTGTTATGTGCTTTGTTTTCAGTGTTGTGAAACCTAAGTATTGTTGTGCTGCTATTTCTTAATTTTTTATTTTTGGCATGGGTAATCTGTATAACTCATCTTGATTCGATATGAACTGTGGTTGAATGAAAATGCGCGCAATTTTGGAGTTTCTTACTTCAGAAGTGTGTCTTGCTCAGTGATTTTTCTTTTTACGATGTGTTCTATTACTCTGTATACACTTGGAGATCTGTTAGATGTGTGCTTTTGGCGTAGTTGAAGCTGCAATTTTTTCCTTTTTACATAGGTGTTAATTTATATTCCACAATGCAGATTTCATAGCTGCTATTACATAATTACTAAAAACTATGAACGATGACATTTAAATTTTTAACTGAAAATAAGTTGTACAAAGAAGGCATGAAACTCGTTTGTAGAAAGTCTTTTCGTTGGCTGAATCGGTGGAATCTTCTCTTAGGGACTGATAGAGCTGTTGGAGAAACTAGCCTTCAGCTTCGAGTTTAGCTTGGTTTGTTTTGAAAATTTCAGTTCTTTGTAATGTGTCTTTCTACTTTGTATGCTAATGGTAAGAAGTTTCTTTTTGATGGACTGAGGCACTTGATTTCTCATGTCTTGGCCAATTTAATGTCCGTCCCCCTCTTGGTTTCTATGTTTTGTTGCTACTTAGTAGTACTCTAACTTAGAGACTAACAGAATATAATGGGACTTATATCGTGTAATATTTTGTAAACTTGCTTCGAGATTATTGCTCTAGGTATGAAGTGTAAGCTTTTGATTTCCTATATATGCTCTAGATTTATTGGTTAATAAGAAATTTAAATAGTCATGGTTCATAGTTGGTTATCAGTTCTAAGTATCCTAAATACATATTAAAAACAGTCAATTATCTATCAAAGTCACATGGAATTGACTGGGCCTTCGAGCTTGTCAAGAAGGGGATGACCATCCCGTTGAACTTATCCTTCCTCAGCACAATGCCAACAGAGGTAAATACCAGTTCTTAGCTGGTGAAACTACTTAGCATTATGTATTTGTGCAAATTGCTAAATTGCAATGAATATTTGTGTACTTCTATTATTTGGTTGTGTTGTTTGATTATGAATTAGGAGTTTTATTTATTTATTTTTATTTTTGGTATTCGATTAGAATCTGAATGTTGAAGCTTGTAGCTATGTTATGAAATTAGCTCTAAATTTTAATGCGATTTTGCACCTCTCAAACACAAATAGGAACTTGCCACACCTCATGCTGTTGTTACTATATTTTCGGGGCCAATGATGTTGTTTTTGCTCTAACGATACACACAATAACTGTCTTAATAATATTTTGGACAAAAAATAAAAGTTACTTATGTTGGAGTTGAAGTGATAGACTTGAAGTCTGGAGACCTACGTTGGTGCTTGGACTTCAGAGATATGGATTCTCTAGACATAATTCTTCTCACAGAAGCCTATGTATCAACACCTTAAATATATTGTGATTTTATTCTTTATTTATATTTATTCTTTTTTGGCTTTTATTTTCTTTCCTTTGTACATCACCTATACGACACTATTTAATGCCCTATAGTTACCCTTGTAAATCACTTATCTAATTCCAATTAGATGAATAAAATTCGTTCCTCAAATTTCTCTCAAACTATCATGGTATCAGTTGACCTTTCTTCTTTCTAAAAGCTTCAATGGGGCTCTCTGACAAATCAAGCATATCTGTAACTCCGGCGAACACCACCAAGATGGAGGCAGATCCTTCTCAAAATCCTTCCAGTCCATATTATATCCATCCTAATGAAAATCCATCCCTAAACTTGGTCTCTACTCCGTTTTCTGGATCTAGCTATCACGCTTGGGCCCGGGCTATGAAGATGGCATTACTCTTCAAAACTAAATTTCAATTCGTGAATGGAACAATCAAGATGCCATCCTCTACTGATCCTCTCTTCTCAGCTTGGGAACGATGTAACACCATGGTTATCACTTGGATTGCTCGTGTTTTGATATCGTCTATTGCTCAAAGTGTTCTATGGATGGACACGGCGTATGAGATTTGGGTTGATCTTCGCGATCGGTTTTCACATGGCGATATCTTTCGCATAGCTGATCTTCAACAAGAGATCCACGCGGTTCAACAAGGGGATTCTTCGGTCTCTGATTAATACACTCAATTGAAGACCCTTTGGGACGAATTCTACAACTTCAGGCCTCTACCCTCGTGCTCCTGAGCTACTCCTTGTAAATGTGGAACGATCGACAATTTCAAAAAGTACTAACAACATGATTGTGTCATTCGATTTTTGAATGGATTGCATGAGAAATTTTCAGCGGTTCGATCACAGATTATGCTACTAGATCCACTTCCTTCTCTAACCAAGGTCTTCTCTATAGTGCTTCAACAAGAAATACAACTAACTCCCTCTCAGGACCACAAGGCCTTTGTTGTTTCAAATTCCCAACGACCATCTCCGTCTCCCCATCGAAAGAATACTCAGTCATTCCAAAATTCTAAGAAATTTTCTTCTAAGACAGAAAAATGGTGTACCCCGTTGCAACACCAACACTCACACCACAGAAACATGTTACAAACTTCATGGGTTTCCCCCAAATTTCAAGTTCAAAAATCCTTTGGCTGCAGCAGCTTACTCACAATCCAACAATCTTGCTCATTCTAGCCCTGCAGGCTCTAGTACTCGACATTCTATGCCGTCACAAACTAATCAATCTTCTCCCATGGTGCATTTTTCTGCAGATCAGTATCAACAACTTATGGTGATATATCAACCTTCTAAATATCAACCTTCTCAACATCAGCCCTCTCAACATCAGCCTTCTCAAGTTCATACAGCCAATCAAGTCTCGGTTGCCTCTCTGCAAGCCAATTTCAGAGATCACGATAACCACAATCCGTCTCCATCAGGTTTCATTTCTACCCTTTCTAGTTCAGTTTCTAATGAATCATGGATAGTAGATACGGGCGCTACTGAGCATATATGCCACTCTTTACAGAATTTTGATTCATTATACACTATTAAAGCTATTCGTGTTAATCTACCCAATGGTCATCAACTAGTTGCTAATCATGCCGGGATAGTTAAATTTTCTGATGATTTCTGTTTATTTGATGTCATATATATTCCTGAATTTCATTTCAATCTTTTGTCAGTTCCTAAGTTAACCTCATCTCTCAAATGTTTCTTTTTTTTTCAAGACATTCATTGTATTTTACAGGATACAAAAACTTTGAGAGTGATTGGTCCAATTGATATTAAAGATGGATTATATGTTCTTACAACACCTTCTCTTAGGCCTACTTCTTTCAAGAAATCTTCTATTAATAATGTGTAAAAAGCTCTTCATTCCAATAAAGATTTATGGCACTTAAGATTAGGCCATTTATCCAGCAGTATTTTATCTTTACTTCAAAAGAATTTTTCCTTTCTTAAATGTACTACTGTAACTGATTCTTGCGACATTTGTTAATTTTCAAAGAAAAGAAAGTTACCTTTTCCTTCAAGTATTTCTACTTCTGATAGAATTTTCTCTTTAATTCATATTGATATCTGGGGCCCCTATTCTATTGTTTCTGTGCATGGACATAAGTATTTTTTGACTGTAGTCGATGATTATAGTAGATATACATGGGTTGTTATGTTGAAAGCTAAGTCAGAAGCTGGCTCGCAGCTTCAAGCCTTTGTTCAAATGGTTGAAACTCGGTTTACTACTAAAGTTCAATTTATAAGAACTGATAATGGTCCTGAATTCCTCTTACAATCCTTTTATGCTTCTAAAGGGATCATTTATCAAATATCCTGCATTGAAACTCCCCAACAAAACGGAGTGGTTGAAAGAAAGCACCAACACATTCTAAATGTTGCTCGAGCTTTGTTTTTTCAAGCCAACTTACCTAAATCCTTGTGGTCTTATGCCATTACCCACGCAGTTTACATAATCAATCGACTTCCTTCTCCACTTTTAGAAAATAAGTCCCCTTTTGAAAAATTACACCTCACTCCTCCAGATTATTCTCTTTTTAGAACTTTTGGTTATCTTTGTTATTTCTCTACTCTTACCAACAATAGATCCAAATTCGATAAAAGAGCCACAAAATGTATTTTCTGGGTTTTAAACTAGGCACAAAAGGGTACATAGTGCGAGATTTATCTTCCTTTAACATCACCACTTCTAGAAATTTCACTTTTTGTGAACTTATATTTCCTTTAGCTCATTCTCACTCTAATGCCGATTATCCTTTTCCTCTTCCCTCATTAACTTTTGATCATATTCTACAGTATGATAATGATTTAATTCCTTTTAATGTTCACCACACTAAATCTCCCACTAAGGCGCTAGAACAGTCCTTCAAGCAAGTTGTTTATGATGTTTCTTTGTCTAAAAGTAATGATCTTCCTTCTATTGATAACACTCATTCAATTCATGTTTCTAATGATACTCTTCATAATTCTGGCACATCTACCACGCCAGCTGCTACTCAACCAAGAACAAGAAAACCACCTTCTTATTTGCAAGATTACCATTGCTATTTATCAACAACTTCCACACTTTCTTCTCGTATTTCATCTAGTACTCCCTATTCTCTTTCTTCAGTCATTGGCTATGATAGACTTTCTCCTAATTTCAAACATTTCACCCTTTCCATCTCAAGTTTCACTGAACCCAAAACTTATAAACAAGCCATTAAACATAAAGAATGGCCAGATGCCATGCAAGTTGAAATTGAGGCATTGCAAAAGAACAATACTTGGCAATTGACTGAGCTTCCTGCAGGCAAGACACCCATTGGTTGTAAATGGGTATATAAGATTAAGTTCAAAGCTGATGGTACTGTGGAAAGATTTAAAGCTAGATTGGTAGCAAAAGGGTACACTCAGACCGAAGGTTTGGATTATTTTGATACTTTCTCTCCTATTGCCAAAATCACTACTACTCGTTTGCTACTTGCTTTAGATTCTATTAATCAGTGGCATTTGAAACAATTAGATGTAAATAATGCTTTCTTACATGGTGATTTACATGAAGAAGTCTATATGGTTTTACCCCCTGGTTTTGAATCTAACTCTTCTAATTAAGTTTGTAAACTTACGAAATCACTTTATGGTTTAAAGCAAGCTAGTAGACAATGGTTTGCAAAGTTATCTAGTGCTTTACTATCTCTTGGTTATGATCAATCAAAATCTGATTATTCTTTGTTTATCAAACACACCACTAACACTTTTACTGCTCTATTAGTGTATATAGATGATATTGTTTACTAGGTAACTCCCTCAGTGAGATTGATGATGTTAAAACCTTTTTGGATAAATCCTTTAAAATCAAGGATTTGGGGAATTTGAGCTACTTTTTAGGATTGAAAGTTGCCAGAACCCCCGATGGCATCTCCATCTCTCAAAGAAAATATGCTCTAGAGCTCTTATCTGGCCCTGGTTTTCTTGGTTCTAAGCCTGCCACAACACCTATGGACTCCATTCTCAAACTAGATTCAACTTTAGGTGAGCCTCTTGCTGACATCTCTTCCTACAGACGACTTATTGGAAGACTTCTCTATTTATGCACTACAAGACCAGACATATCTTATGTTGTCAATCACCTAAGTTAATTTCTTAGTGCTCCAACTACAATACATCTCCAGGCAGCCAATCGGGTGTTGAGATACATTAAAGCTGCTCCTGGCCCTGGCCTATATTTTCCATCCAATTCTCCTCTACAACTTAAAGGTTTTAGTGACTCAGATTGGGCAGGATGCCCGGACTCCAGAAAATCTGTTATAGTTTTTTGTATATTTTTGGAAAATTCTTTAATCAGTTGGAAATCCAAGAAACAGAGCACCATCTCAAGATCTTTCTCCGAGGCAGAGTACAGAGCACTGGCCACTACAACTTGTGAAATTCAATGGTTAATATACTTGCTCAAAGATCTTCGTGTTGAACAAATCAACATTCCTGTTGTCTTTTGTGACAACAAGTCTGCCCTTCATATTGCTGCTAATCCTCCATTTCATGAGCGCACTAAACACATTGAAATAGACTGTCATCTTATACGAGAAAAACTACTAGCTGGAGTTCTTCATCTTCTTCCGCTTCGCACCAATGAACAACCAGCTGACATCTTGACTAAGGCGCTAGCTATTCAGCCCTTTACTTCATGTGTCTCCAAGTTGGGAATGTTAAATATCCATTCTCCAACTTGCGGTGGGGTATCAACACCTTAAATGTATTGTGATTTTATTCTTTATTTATATTTATTCTTTTTTGGCTTTATTTTCTTTCCTTTGTATAGCACCTATACGACACTATTTAATGCCCTATAGCCACCCTTGTAAATCACTTATCTAATTCCAATTAGATGAATAAAATTCTTCCCTCAAATTTCTATCAAACTATCACCATGGAAGAAAAAATGTTGACCATGGTGGATTTGTTCTTTGTTCGTTGTGTGGAAGGAAATCTAAAGCTTTTCAAGCTGCTTCAGGGACATCAAATGCCGCTATATTATATCAAATTTAGTATGGAATATAGTTATTTCTCTTATGATGTTGTATCTTAATAAGAAAATAAACATTTCCATCATTTTGAAACAATCAAAATTCATGTATCTGAAAGAACCAAAAACAAAAAAACAAAAAAATACAAAAATACAAAAAAGGAAGGAAAAAGAAAACAATTCATGTATTTGCTAATGCTATGAAATAGTTGGTGGCTTTGTATTAGCTTTATTAAACAGTTTCCTCTGCAGGTAATTATTGTATGCTAATGGGTTTTTTTGTTCTAGACTAAATCTGCAAACTCATTGGTTGGGGTGTCATTAGTTGTTGATAGTTCTCAATCCCTTACAATTGCAGAGTACATGAAGCGAAGGGGTAAAGCTTTAACATCTAGGTTATACTCTGTTCACATTTAAGGTCTGGAAATTCTATTGTTAGGACGTGCTTTCCATGACTTCTCTGTTTCATCATATGTAAAATGTAGCTAAGAGTTAACAAATATGATGAAGGATAGAAAGTTTATCAACACATAATTTTAAAGGTAAAATTGTAAATTAAATTTTAGTAGAACTTAATCTCTCATACCAAACATTAAATTGTAATGACAATCTCCAATACCAAACGTTATATTTTTTTTTTTTAATACAACTTAATATCACTTAAAAAGCCCGAATAAAATTAAGTCAAATTAAGTTTAAGAATCTCATCTTAGGTACCAAACGCTCCCCTATATTAGCTAGAAAGGTTAATTTAGTGCTTGGTATTGTATATTACCCTTTTCAGGCCAATTAACTTTAATCTCTGGCCCGGCCAAAACCCGCACTGTTCATGTATTAAGCTGTATAACTCATCTCCATTTTTGGCTGTTACTAAGTCTCGTTGATTTTGCCTTTCACTGTTCCAAATATTCATTGACAACAACTGCCCCTCATATCAATTACAACACTTTACAGATTTTCATTTTCCGAATGTACTTCTAGGGCTTCCATCTTTGGGGATCGAAGCTTTATCGCTACTCTCGGAAGATCTTTGTTCTGGCAAATTTTTGTCGCAGCTGAGCTATACCAGGTCAGAATTATAAGAATTTTTATTTGCCTCTTTAAGAATTCCATTTGCTGCTTAGATTTCGAAGGTCATTCGCTTCTGTAAGCGTTTCACTCGGTTCTGCGTGGGAAGCTCTGTTCTGAATTTTTTAGTTTGTGTCTAGCTACAGGATGTCGTGTTTTGGGTGAATTCAGGCAACGAGAAAACCCCACCTGAGGAGGTAATACTGACGCGGTAAAGTGTATTATCATTTGCGAAAAATAATTATTGTTCTTGGTAACGCTTTGTTGGTGTTCTTTTGCTGATTTCACATACCTATATTCATTTGGATATGAACATGTTTTGTACTTTGTTGTCTGGACTGCTGTGTTTTTTACTGTGGTTTTATGTATTGGGATATATACAAGACGAAATTGTTAGCGTGGTATTCAGTTGTTTTCATTTTGAAGTATGAATGCCAATTGCAGATTTGAAACTTCTTTTGGAGTAGTGTTTCAGGTAAGCTATTTGTATTGCACTGCCTTTTGTTTTATAATTTTAGAAGAAAAAAAAAATAATTCTTAAATCTTGTATAATGTTGTTGTGCAGGCAAAATGTCTTGAAACAAGTGAGACGGTTGCCATTAAAAAGGTTCTTCATGATAGGAGGTACAACAACCGTTAACTGCAAACAATGCGTCTCCTAGATCATCCTAATGTCGTTTCTTTAAAACATTGTTTCTTTTCAACTACTGAGAAGGAGGAACTTTTCCTTAACTTGGTTTTGGAGTATGTTCTCGAGACGGTTCACAGAGTTTAATCACTATAACAAGATGAGCCAGAGGATGCCTATGATATATGTGAAACTCTATGCTTATCAGGTATACTTTTCGCATAAAGCTTTCTAATTCGATTCAACTTTAAAATAGCTTTTTTTTGGAACTTTTTCTGATTTGGCCTTTTCTACTTTCAGATTTCAAGGCATTGGCTTATATCCATAGAAGTCTTGGAGTATGCCACAGGGACATCAAACCTCAAAATTTGTTGGTAAGTTTGCATTGCAGTTCATTTTCAGTTGCGACGATAAACAAAGGGGACTTGTCTGTAACTTATTACGATGTTGTAACAGGTTAATCCACATACACACCAGGTTAATTTATGTGATTTTGGAAGTGCAAAAGTACTGGTTATTATCCTCGTTTTCCTTCTGATTAACATATCACTTTCCAGCTTCCACATCATTTATTTTATAATCATTTGGACAAATATTTGTAGGTCAAAGGAGAGCCAAACATTTCTTATATATGTTCAAGATACTATCATGCCCTAGGACTGATATTCGGTGCAACAAAGTACACTACTGCCATTGACATTTGGTCTGCAGGATGTGTTTTGGCTGAATTATTGCTCGAACAGGTTGGTCAGTCACTTCCAATTTTCTTCAATTACTCTCTGAGTACGCATTGTTTGTTTTATATGCTGAAAAGAGTTCTGTTGAAATCTCAGCCCCTATTTCCCGGCGAGAGTGGAGTTGATCAGCTAGTTGAAATCATTAAGGTAATCACGGAGCATTTCTATCTTTAAATTAAACATCACATTTATTTTACATGAGTTGATAATAACATATAGTTATGGATAGTCACGTTACACTTGTTTGTTCGTGTAGGTCCTCGGCACTCCAACAAGAGAGGAAATCAAATGTATGAACCCTAACTACACCGAGTTCAAGTTCCCTGAAATAAAAGCTCACCCATGGCACAAGGTATTACAATATTACTTATTATGCTGCCACAACTCGATCATTTTTGTTAATATTCCTCTGATTTGCATACTTTCTCATCTTCAGATATTTCACAAGCCTATGCTGCCAGAAGCTGTTGACCTTGTTTCTAGGTTCCTGCAATATTCTCCTAATCTCCATTGCACTGCTGTGAGTATATTAATTTCTTTCTAACATACTTAAATTTACCGGGCAAAGAAAGAAACTCTGATATATAAAAGGCAAAACTTAAAATAAATATTTGCTTATTTGTGATGCAGCTGGAGGTAATGGTCCATCCATTCTTTGATTAGTTGCGTGATGCAAATGTTCGATTACCAAATGGCCGGTTTGTTCCACCTCTGTTCAACTTCAAGCCACACGGTCAGTTCATATTCTCAGATGCTTTTCTAATGTTCTCCTTTTAAACTAATAAAACACTAATTAAATTGTTCGTTTCATCTACTCTGTTGATTAGAGCTGAAAGGCGTACAAGTGGAGTTGCTGGAGAAGCTGATCACGGAGCATGCTAGGAAACAATGCCCATTCCTCGGACTTTAATAATCTCATTACATATGTTTGTATTGTAACCTTTGTTCAAAATGATCTTCCTTTTTCTCCTATCGCGGTGCTCCAATGTATTTATTAAGATTTATTGTAGCCGCAGAAAACAAAGGTTTTGCTTATCTTGTATCATCTGACCACTTTTTTATTAAGACAAAAACTATAATTGTTGTTGAATGAAAGTTTAGTGGTATTGTGTTGTTTCCCTTTTGAGGGTTAACCTTTATTGACTACTGTAAATGTAAATACAGAGAGAGATTGCTTGCCTTGTAGTTTATGTTCATCATTAATAGTACAGTCAGGCTTTCTTGCAGGTTAATACCACATATCATTCATATATAAACGGATTAAGATAATAAAGGATAAGTTCGATGCCTTACCTAAGAGTGGAAGATAGCGTAACCAGCAACGTAGGAGTACACTTCACGCACGACGAAGAGGACGATGAGAAGCACAGTTACAAATGGATTGAAATTCTCATTAGTCCATTCCATATAAAAGAAGGGTAATTTAGGAAATTCAATAAATTGAGAAGGGTAATTTAGGAAATTCAATAAATTATACTACTTTTGTGTGCATATACCAAACGCAATATTAACCAACACTAACTCTTACTTTGGAAATAGTAATGTTACCCAACATAAAATTAGGTTTTACTATACTCACCTAATTTTATCTAATAAGCCCGAACAATATTAAACAGAATTAACTTTAGAAGGGTACCAAACACCTCCTTACGAAATTAGGGATTGATACAATTGTAAATTGATTTTCTTACCTTTCTTAGCATTAGTGTATATTGTTTATATACATCCTTGTACAGTGTATTGAGTGATATACAGTAATAAGAAAAACCTTTCCCAAATCATGAATTCTCTTAAAGCTATCATGGTATCAGAGCGGGCGACGATCCAATAATTGGATCCGAACCTTGCTCATCACGTACCGTACCTTTCCCGGCTATGGCCGACGACAGTAGAAGCACCACCAACAAGGGATCCCAGCAGCCCGGCGATTCCCTAGCCACATAATTAGCCAGACTTCTCAGCAATCTACAACCACAATCAGAAACCAATCAAAACCACAACCATACGGCACAATCTGTTTCAACAAACATCAAATTGAATCAATTTAACTACTCACTTTGGTCTCGGCTAATGAAGATGGAGATTGGAGGGAGAGGAAAACTCAGCCATCTGACTAGGGTCCCGCCACCACCAGCGGCAGACTTATTGGCATACACTAAGTGGGAACAATCAGACTTGATAGTCTATACATGGCTCTTACATAACATGGAACCGGAGTTAGTAACATTGTTTGCAGAATACCCATCTGCTAAGACCTTGTGGGACGGCCTTAATGCCACTTACAGCCAAAACAGCGACGATCTTAAGATTTTTGACCTTACGGTCAAGGCCAACAACATGAGACAAGGAACCGATCGTATCGAGAAGTATTATAGCAGTCTCCAACGAATCTGGAGAGAGATCAAAGTCCGGTAACCGAACCCAATGTCGTGTGAATGGGACATTACGGCCTTCAATCGCCTCAGATCCGAGACCCAATTATTCCAATTTCTCGTCGGGATTGACAATAGATAAGAATCAGAATGAAGGAATCAATTGAAAGAAGACCCGTTGCCCACGGTTGAGAAAGCCTATGCCACCATACGGCGAGAAGAAAACCGGAGAGAAATATTGGGTTGCTTGCTGGAAAACCGGGACCAGGGTGAACAGGCGTGGGTCGCTGTCGAAAATCAGACCCGCGAGGTAACGGGCCACCGAGGCTCACACCGGTGGCCCTTCGGTGGAATGCCAATAGCGGCGTTAACACCAGCAGCGGGGGCAGCAGCTCCGCCGCCAGCAGCGGACCAGTTCAGTGCGGCCATTGTAGATGTATGGGGCACACCACGGACGGCTGTTTCGAGCTTATTGGATGGCCAGAGGGATGGAAGAGCCGCCGCCGTGACAACGCGACCCCAGCATACGATGAGGCGTCGGTCGCCGGCGGCGGCGGTGAAGGAGCGGCCTAAATCAAAAATGGAGGGGAGGAGAAATCTCTAGCTGCTGCGGATGGAAGTGATAAGAAAGGCGCAACCTTCTTAGGTATAGGGCAAGGAAGGAAATTACCTTCCTGCCTCTCAAAAGTTTGTTCTTTTAATTTTCCATCCCCTTGTAATTCCTTCCCCTTATGTTCCAATTCTTACATTTCAGCCCCTAAATTTACTTCTAGTGGTAATGGGCCCCTTAATTCTTCAAATTGTAAAAGAGACCCACTATAAATGAAATTAAGACAGGTGTAACTCTCCGAGCCAGCTCACGTCCTAGCCCACGCAAGTCTCGGTGGATATTCGACTGTGGGGCTATGGATACGATGACTTATGATCGTTCGCATTTAGAGGACTTCACAAACCCGTCCAAAGATGGAATTCTAAATGCAAGTGGGGGTCTTTTGGATGTCCAGGGAGCAGGGACTGTGATCGTGTCCCCAGATTTGAAATTAAAAAATTACTTTTATGTTCCGAGCTAATCCTGCAAATTACTTTCTATGAGTCAAGTTACGAAACAGCTAAACTGCATGTTGCTGATGTTCCCCTCCTTTTGTTTGTTGTAGGATATTCATTCGGGGAAGGTGATTGGGCGTGGTACTGAAGATCGTGGATTGTACTACGTCGACGAGGTAGCTCAACAGGGAACTGCAGCTCTTGCTCACAGGACAGTGAACAGTCAACAGTGGTTGTGGCACCGGCGGTTGGGACATGCCTCGTTAGGGTATCTTCAGTTGTTATTTCCTTAGTTTTTTCCAAAGAATTGTCAATTCTCTTGTGAAACTTGTGCTCTAGCTAAAAGTCATAGACAGCCTTACCCAGTGTCCAGTTCGAGGTCAGAAACTGCGTTTTCTTTAGTTCATTCCGATGTATAGGGGCCTGCTCCAAACACTGTGTCTAGTCATGGTTTTAAATACTTTGTTTTGTTCATTGACGATTGTTCTCGGATGATAAGGGTATATTTCTTGAAAAATAAAGCTGAAGTTTCCTCAAAATTTATTGAGTTTTACAATATGGTACATACATAATTTAAAACTCATATTCAGGTACTTCGATCAGATAATGGGGGAGAATACGTCAACTCTACTCTTAAACAGTTCTTCCGTGACCATGTGTTAATTCACCAAACGTCGTGTCCTCATACACCACAACAAAGACACACTTGACGGAACATGGATCTAGTTTGGTGTGAGTGTATTTGGGGAGATGGACAAAGACGGAAAACCAAAGACCCGTGGAGGAAGGGTAAGACTAGAGGGAACACTGACCTGACTGGTAAAGCACTGTAGTGGAGTCTCAAAGTTTAGTGGTTTGGATGGTAATCGGTTAACCAAACCCGCTGAGGAAGTAACTGCTTCAGGCCACATGGACTGGGGACAGTGGGACTCAATGAGTAAGGACCTGGACATCTCTAACAGCTAGCGGTTCCTACGTTCATAACGGGGTACTGAATGAAGGAACTGCTAGCTGTTAGAGATGTCCAGGTCCGTACTCATTGAGTCCCACTGTCCCCAGTCCATGTGGCCTGAAGCAGTTACTTCCTCAGCGTGTTTGGTTAACCGATTACCATCCAAACCACTAAACTTTGAGACTTCACTACAATGCTTTACCAGTCAGGTCAGTATCCCCTCTAGTCTTACCCTTCCTCCACGGGTCTTTGGGTTTTCCGTCTTTGTCCATCTCCCCAAATATACTCACACCAAACTAGATCCATGTTCCGTCAAGTGTGTCTTTGTCGGGTATGGGGTTCATCAGAAGGGGTATCAGTGTTATAGCCCTATCTCGTGTCATATGTATACCACTATGGATTGTGACTTTATTGAAACAGAGTACTATTTTTCAACCCCACTCAGTGGTCCGGGGGAGTAACTACAGCAGGATCCACTGAGTGGGGGTGCCACCACTCACTTGGCCAGACACAGTCCCAACAGAGCAAGTAGGCGGAACCACCGAGCCACCACCTCCTGCAGTGCACTCTGCGGTACCACCCACCGAACCCATCACCCCGATGAATATTCCTGAGGTAAATAACGAGACTTTGAATACATCTACTGTTTCAGCTATTCCCTATGATCCTAACAGTGCAAGGGACAAAGAAAGTCAGGGAGAGATTGAGACACAGGGGGAGAATATTGTGCAGGATACAGGGAGGTATGTCCTGCCACCGCGGTCGAACAAAGGAGTTTCACCCAAGCGGTATGAGCCTGAGCATACAGGCCGAACTCCGCGATATCCAGTAGCTAGTTTGGCTCGAGGAACCTTGGCAGGAGAGGCTCAGGCCTATGCAATGGCTATTCACTCTGTTTCTGTCCCTAGTAAGGTAGATGAGGCCCTAACAGATGAAAAATGGGTGCATGCTATGAAAGTGGAAATGAAAGCACTCGAGAAAAATGAAACGTGGGAGAGATGTGTCATTCCTCCAGGGAAAAGACCTATAGGGTGCCGTTGGGTCTTCACAGTGAAGCATCGTGCAGACGGAAGCGTGGAAAGGTATAAGGTGAGGTTGGTAGCAAAAGGATACACACAAACATATGGTGTGGACTATTCAGAGACCTTTTCTCCGGTTGCTAAGATTGATATGATCAGGGTACTGTTCTTGGTAGCAGCCAACCGGGATTGGCCTCTACACCAGTTTGGTATGAAGAATGCTTTTCTTCATGGGAATCTGCAGGAAGAAGTATATATGGAACCTCCTCCAAGTTTCACGAAGGATTTCAGAAAGGGAGAAGTGTGCAAGTTGAGGAAAGCTTTGTACGGGTTGAAACAATCACCCAGAGCTTGGTTTGGTAGATTTTGAGCAGCCATGAAGAAGTATGGCTACCATCAGAGTAATTCAGACGATACACTATTCATCAAAAGAAGGGGAACACTGGTGACATGTCTTATCCTCTATGTAGATGATATAGTTATTACAGTGGACGACTCAGAGGAGATTTCGTGCTTAAGGGAAAACTTGTTCACAGAGTTTGAAATGAAAGACTTGGGACAACTAAAGTATTTTCTCGGGATTGAGGTACTATGGTCCTGGAAAGGGATATATATATCTCAAAGGAAGTTCGTACTTGATCTATTAGCTGAGACGGGGTTGTTAGATTATAAGCCAGCTGACACTCCTATTGTGGTCAATCATAGGTTGAGAATAGAGAAAGAAGCAGAAGGGACAGAGAGGCGCGGTATCAGCACCTGGTAGGGAAGCTAATCTATTTGTCCCATACCAGACCTGATACCGCCTATGTTGTAGGGGTGCTTAGTCAGTTTATGCACCGTCCTCAGAAACAACATATGGATGCAGCACTCAGAGTAAATAGATATCTGAAGAGTTGTCCAGGGAAAGGGGTTATGTTTCAGAAGCACGAACACTTAGAAATTGAAGCCTACACAGACGCAGACTGGGCTGGGAATCCTAGTGATCGGAGGTCAACCTCTGGCTACTTCACGTTAGTCGGGGGAAATGTGGTAACTTGAAAGAGTAAGAAGCAGAAAGTTGTGGCTCTTTCGAGTGCAGGGGCTGAATTCAGGGGAATTGCTCGTGGGGTAGCAGAGGTGCTTTGGTTAAGGAAATTGCTGATGGAGATTGCGGTTTTCGCAACCGGAGCCTGTAGATTGAAGTGTGACAATAGGGCGGCGATCAGTATATCCGAAAACCCAGTACAGCATGACAAAACAAAGCATGTAGAGGTAGACCGACACTTCATTAAAGAGAAAATTGCAGAGGGGATCATTGAGCTCCCGTTTGTGAGATCCGAGGATCAACTAGCAGACATCCTGACAAAGGTCGTGAACGGAAGGATATTTGGAGAGATACTGGCAAGTTGTACATCAAGGATCCGACGATACAACTTGAGGGGGAAGTGTAGACATATGGAAAACAAGAATCTACCTATGGAAAGCAGGAAATTAGGGATCGATACAATTGTAAATTGATTTTCTTACCTTTCTTAGCATTAGTGTATATTGTTTATATACATCCTTGTACATTGTATTGAGTGATATACAGTAATAAGAAAAACCTACCCAAATCGTGAATTTTCTTAAAGCTATCAGTTTTACACTGCATATAATGATTTAATGAAAATTTTTTATTTTAATATGAAGGATTTATGGTTGAATTTAGTAACTATTGTGTTATGCAACAGTTAGATGTTGAATGAATAATTTTTCTCTTAATATGAAATATTTATATTTGAATTTATAAAACTATATATGAACTTTGAGAATTATTGTATTACACAACCGTTAATGAAGAACTTTTCTTCAAAAATAAAGTAAAACATTATATATTTATAGAATTGTATCTAAATTTTAGGGATTGTCGTTTCATTTAGCAATTATATAGTTAAGTGAAAGATAATTAAATTATTTTAAAATTACTAATGAGTTAAGTAAAATAAATTTTAAATAGAAAGTTGGCTTAAAAAGTTTTGATTCGAGAACTGTACTTAAAATTCAAATACAATTTACAAATTTAATTCTAAATATCCATTAGAATGAACTAAAGAGCAAGTTGGTATTGCTATGCCTAGGGTTGTCAACGGGTCGGATTCGAATTGGATTACGAAATTCTGAATTCAAATACGATAAAAAAAAACTCGATAATTAGATTCATTGATTTTGAATCAATGTGTAATCAGGTTGGATCAGATCTGATAAAAAATTCAACCCTATTAGCAATAAAAATAATTTTTTAAATAAAAAATTTTAATACAAAAAAATTAATATAATTACATAATATTTTACAAATAATTATTATTTAATGGATTATTTGATTATTTTGTTTATATTTATTTAAAAATGGTTAATTTAAACTTATTAATAAAGGAAAATATATTTTTTCGAAAAAACAATTCAAATTTTACTATTGTTTAAAGTGATAAATATGTGAAATTTTTAATTTTAATCATTTTACTTTAATATTTTTATTAGTAAATAATTTATTTAGTTAAATATTATATATAAAATTGGATTCGGATTCTTAATGGATACGAATTTTTTAATTTCATATTCATTTCATTTATTTTGGATAACAAATAGGAGAAATTACATCCAGCCCCCCTGAGGTTTGCCATAATTACAATTTAATCCCTGCTTTTTCATTTATTACAAAAAACCCCCTATAAACACTGTTTCAGTTGAAGTTCCTGGTGGAATAGTGGAAAATTTAGGCATACACTTTTTCGTGTTTTTCAAAAAAGTCCCTGGGAACTGTGCTCATAGGGGTGTTTTTGCAATAAACGAAAAAGCATGGACTAAATTGTAATTATGGCAAACCTCAGGGGGCCTGGATGTAATTTCCCCTAACAAATATTTATAGTTGAATATGATCTATCAAAATATTTTATCGGACGAATATGCTAAAATTCAGATTTGTAACACCCTGATATTTCAGCCGTTTAGGTATAACTTGTGTGCTCCCAAATTGCGTGCTTAAATTATTTTAATTACGTAATTATATGATTTACTTTTATTATTATTTAAATTCTTGAATATTTGAAAGTGTTTGAATTGAATTTCTTACATGAATTTTTGAACTATATGTGCATATGTGAATTGTTTGCGTGTTGTTTCCATATGAAATGAATTCGGAATTTTGTGGAAATTTAATATGTTGGAGATATACGTATCATGAATGTGTTTACATGCTCGTTTCATATTTTCGAATTCATTTGCATGAGTTTTGAATTTATTTTGTTGCTTGGAACCAAAACGGGGGCTAACGAGCAATTAGCACACCCTTGTTTCCGTATGTGATATCTTGACCTCGGGAACTCGGATTCGAGTTCCGTCAACTTCGTTGAACTCGTATCAAAGATTTGGGTTTAATGAACTTAGCCTTATATTTTTCCAAAATTATTTGGACCTCCGAAATTCAACCGAAATGTGACTCGTTTGTAAAAACAACCACCCTTTACCTTAATTGCCATAACTCACACCATACTTCACCAAATTAACCATGGTTTGACTTTTTGGAAACTTAAGTTAACCCTCTATCAGCCCCTAATCATCCCAACCGAACCACACACCACACACAAGAGAAAAACTCAGCCAAAGTTCCAGCTTCCAGTCCCATTTTCGCCACTCTACAAGTTTGGAGATTTTGGAGCTCAAATCTCTTTCAACCTTCAGCCAATTTAAAAGGTGAGTTTAGTGTTGTAATATACGTTCATGAATGATCATTTTGAACCATGCATCCCTAATTTTAAGAATGTATTCATGAAGTTTGGAAGGCATGATTGAATAGTTAGGTTGGAGCCATTTTCTTGATCCCATGAACTCCTTGATGATTTTAATTGTTTTATGGCATGAAAGTGATCACCTTAGCTTTCTTATTTCATTTATGAACTTGTATTTTACGGTGGTTGAAGATTTAATGAGTTGCCATTAATGATACTTGGATGAAATTGCATGAAATGATCTATTACATCTCCTTCCTCACGTTATGGACTGCTGCTGCGTTTTGGGATTGAAATTTGCTGTCATTTGCTGCTTTTCCTTACCTTATTTGTTGCTTGAGTGTTGGTTGATTCGTGTGTGAGAGTTCAGCCCTGTTTTGCTTTCATTTTGTACCCTGTTTTCGTGCTGCTCCTGCTGTTGTTCATCGTCGCGGCCGGGCCGCGTTTATGTTGATTTCTTGTCGCGGCCGTGACGCCATTCCAGTGGCGAATCTGAAGTAGTGTCGCGGCCGCGCCATGTTTTGTGAAGAATGAGGTCACGGCCGCGCTTGTTTTTCCGTTTTTCATGCATTGTTTTGTGCATGATTCTTTGGTTGTTAATGTATGTTTGCATGCATGGGTACGTATATATATATATTTGCATGCATGAGTTTATTTAATTTGAATTGTTTTATTGTATATACATGCATGCAAAGTTGTACATATATATATCTATATATATTTAGATATGATATTATATATTATTTAAATACATGGTCAATTATATGTATGTTAAGTCATGTTTAATTTATTTAAATTTTAGAATTAAATTATTATCTATTTTGTGTTATTTAACTTCCGATGATGACTTGAATGTCTTTATTTGCCTTTTTTTTTTTTCTTACCGTAAACATGATATAGTATGTCTTATGTTCGTTATTTGAATTTCTTGGGTTGATTTGGTATGAAATATGAAAGTTATGAACTCATACGGACTTGAATGTTTCTTGAAATGAATGGAATGATTGTTTATATGTCTTAAAGGCATTAATCGTGCACATGAACGGTTCCATGACTTAATATCATCTCTTATGCATTCATATCATACAATATCATTGTAATGCCGAGCGTCTTAATTGGTCATATTGAGTCTCACTTCACTTTCCTTGCACAGATTTCGGTCCAGTTGGAGACGAGGCCGGTCAGTGAGGCTCTTGTGCTCTCCTTTTGCCGTTTTAAGGTGGGTTTCTCTACTATTTAGTTAAATGACCCTATATATTCTCAATGTGTAAAGATTTCAGCTAAAAATTATTATATGTATATAGAGTCGTTTTCAAGAGTCAATGATTTTAATATAAAGCCCTTCTTTTATGAATCCTACCGAATATTTTGGCGAGAAATGAATGAATGCACTGAAAGGGGGCCCAGGGACTTAGTGTGAGTGGCTATCCGGGTAGGCATGGGCTGACGGTGATCCCTTACACTAGTTCCAACCAAACCATGGCGTAACCGGACCTCGTTAGGAGTTAGCAAGGAATGGACATTGAGCGCCATTTGGGGAGTCATGTAACCCCTTTTGGTCAATGAATGGGTGGCCGGCCTTGCAAACCTGTCCACCACCCGAAGGAAGAAGGTGTAAATGATCATGAATGTTCACAAAGAATGTAATGCATGAAAAGAAAGAATGAATGAATGTTTAATGAATTACACAAGGTGTTGGTTGGAGATAATGCATGCCCACTCGCCGAGCCACGAAAGACCTAATGGAAATTGGTGGTTATAATCCCCTTTGATGATTTCTTTATCTCACCCACTTGGGAAATGCTTTGAAAATCTCATTTGGGATTATAACTTGCATGTGAATATTTAAATATTGTCTTATATTATACTTATGCCCTGTTTTATACCCACCAGTCCCTTTTGGACTGAACCCGGTTGGTTTTCTGTTTGTGTAAGTTGTTGGGATTTGCTAGGCGGGAATCCGAGTCTTTGGGATTTGTATTTGAGTCTAGCATCTCTTTTGTATAGTACACTCATCTCATGTTGTCGTCTATGACTTGATATTGTATCTATGGAGCGTATATGGTAGACTTAGGCCGTGATGGCACTTTTATAAACTTGCACACTTGTATTGATTTATTTTGGAGCTTGAATGCTCATTGTATATATTATGATAAGTTAATGCTTCCGCTTTATTGTTTTACTCTGTTTTTATGGTTTAAGGGTTAATCCCGCCTAGTATAGTGTATGTGTAGTGTCCCTGTTCGCCGTGATTTAGCTCGTGTATGGATCATCCATTTCATATACGGGTCGGGTCTCGGTGCGGGGGATATGGTACCTTACGCTAGGGTACTACAAGATCGAATTCTAATCGAATTCGGATTAAAATTGGACTCATCCACAACCCTATTCTCACAAAAAACAAATTATCGCTAATTCGCTATATATATAGATTGGGCTTCTTCCCAAACTTGGTCATTGTTTCGATGCTTAAAGCCCAAATACCTAATGCATAAGAAAATTATAAAATATATAAGGGACAGTTTGAAATAATTTCACATCAATTTGAAATATTTTTACTTTACTCTTCATAAAATTATATAATATAATAGAATATAAATACTGCATTAGAACGTTTAGTATTACATTTTGTGAAAAATATACAACATATTACATTTTGCAAAAAATATACAATATATTTTGAGAGGTATTTTAAGTACTATTATGTGAAAATTATACAATATTTTGCCAAAATGAGGAGTTAAGTAAAAACATAATATGCCAAATTGGAGATTTATCCCACATTACCCGAATATATATATAAAAGTGTTTCTTATTACTTATTAGTACCAAAATAGTATAAAAAAAATAATCCTGGAAGAATTGTACCCTCTATGTCTGTTTCTTCTTTTTTTTTCCCCCTTTTTGAAACTTATTTACCTAAGATTTATCTAAATATATAATCGTTAAAAGAGTTTAATATTTGCAATGTTCGAATCATATCAAAAGCGGGATATTAATAAGTTTCAATTTGCTTGCGGGAGCGACGCTTTATTCACGGATTGAGATGGAATTATACTATGCAATAGTGGCTAATTGGGTATGTGGAAAGATATGGATGATCACCCGCTCAAAGACATTGATATCAATTTTGTGACCACTTGCACAAACCTTGAGACTTTATTCTCCGATGTGTATCGAGCGAGAGAAATTTTATGACTAATGCTCTGGCTAAGTTAGGACACTATGTGGACAATAAATATGCGGTTTGGGATGCTCCTCCGGTGGAGATGGTGATTCGGCTGAGAAGAAAAAAAACATTTTATTTTCATTTTATTAATAAATGGAGTATTATTTTTCATCTAGAATAGAGCTCATAATTAGATTCTTGTTACCATATTTAAATATTAATATTTTTCAATATTAACTAAAAAAAATCCCATATTTCTATATATGTTTCTTTTATTGGTAGCAACAGAACAACAATAAGTTTTCAAAAAAAAAAAAAAAGCAACAGAACAATAAGAACAATAGTTGCAACCAAGGAAAATTCTAACCCAAACCAGGTTCGGTCGAACCCCAACCAATTAGAGAGCAAGTGTGTTACACTTGTCATTTGATTGGTCACTTTCCCTAAATTTTCCACCAACCACAGGGCAAGTGTAAAACACTCGCCCCCTCATTACACCGGTTTGGCCGAGCCAGGCTCGGGTTAGAATTACCCTGCAACTAACTACGCTCCTCAACGGCGAGTTCTTCTGGCTTGCTTTCCCAAACCACTTTCTCCTCCACCATCAGCTATTCGCCATCACATTTGCACTCCGCTCGATATGGCTAAGCCTACAAACCCAAGGCTTCCGAAACAATCTCCGGCAATCCTCAGTTATGTTTCCGAAAGGATGTTCTTTTGTATCAACCCCTTAGTCAGACCGCCACTTCGATCCCAATCACATTCAATCTCCAATTTCTCATAACGTCTCTCCCACGCGAAAGACAAACCTTCTCTCAACCCCATGACTTCCGCTGTAGTGATCTCCATATTCCCGAGTTTTACAGCAAATCCTAGCAGCCATTTGGCGCTCTCGTCCCGTATAACTCCTCTTGTGTCCATACTCCCACTTATTTCGTTTTTTACATACGGTCCATAACCCCGCCACAAAAATCAATTCCCAATCGCAATCAGGTAGTATCATATTCCGTGTGCTGTATTCTCAAGCATTACTCAGTCATTCCCCTGCATCAATACTCTGGAACTTCTCCGAGTCTCGCCAATCAGTCACCCTGCTCCAAATACATGGTCCTTCAGAACAAGTTTTAAAAATGTGGAGCAAATTTTCCGTCGTTGCAACGCCCCGCTTACAACTAGCATCTTCGCCCAAGTTATGTGCAACTTTGAGAGCGTTACACATGACACTATTGTGATTAATTTGCCGAAGGATTACTTGGTAAGCTACTCCGCCAAATCAATCCAGGAACGTACTATCAGTCGCCCCCGTCCGTGGGGAAAGAACAGAGTAAGCATTCTTGCAATGCAATCATCTTTCATGCCAAATCCAATACATATATCTAAACACTTTTTCTTGTCTCAAAGTTTTAGGCTAAAATTATTTAACAAGAATTTTATTATTAGTTTAAAAAAAGAAAAAAGAGAAAAAGGTGACATGCTAGATTATGAACTCAGCAAATATAATAATCATAATATAGATTGAAAGAGTGAGAGATCCAACAAAAGTATCAACTGATGTCAGCAATATGACCATATATAACGTTATCAGTAACATTAATTTGGAAGAGCTGGTAAGAGAGAGGGTTGTTAGCAGTTTGTGGTCCGTTGGGATTCCTAACTGCATAAAGATAATATTTATTGATTAATATTCTATTTTCTCACTATTAATGACGTAAATAAAGAATCCCACTAATCCACTAACTCCTACTATTCTAGAATTATCGGGAGATAACCGCTAAAGCATCAGTTACGTATATATCTATACTATATTAAAAAGAAACCCTCTTTTCACTCACAAACGACAGTTTGTGACACCAAGACACCAATTTTTTGGTGTTACCTATTATACCCTTAATTTTATCAATTAAAGTACATATGGTTCAAAGGATATTTTAGAAATTTTATTTTGAGAAGTTTCACACAATCATAACTCCTCAACTCCAATATTCTAACTTCTTTTCTCAACTTATTAGTAACTTCCTCTCTAACTCACCGTCTCAACAACTGCTTCGAATTCAAAGAATATATATATTATGGTTGCTTTCGTTCTATAAATCATATTAAAAATATATATATATTCTGAAAAGGCAATAGAATAAGTAGAAGTTCTTATTAACTTTTTCTTTTTCCTTCAATCAGTACTTGGTAGAAGGGAAGGGGAATTACTAAATTAGTGGGGCACATAAAATCAATGAAGATTTCTTTATCCGTATGTTTCCCTATTCTATTTGTTTTTGTTCTGTTCTATTTTGCTTTTGGTTGTAAATTTGAATAAATTTGTTTTTTTTTTTTTTTTTCTTATATCTAATTTAAACTAAATAATTAATTATATTAAGAATTCGTTTTCCACGCAGGGACTGCGTGCCACAGTGACTAGTAAATACTAAAGAATTCCTAAGGTCCCTAAGCACGAAAGAACACATACAGAAAACCATATCCATCAGGTTGTGAGGATTCGGTGCTTAGAAGAACCGAAGGAGAAAAGAAGGGCTTGAAGAATTCTATAAAGAGAAGACTTGAAGCCATTGACGAAGTTCTCTGTAATCATCAAACAGTTGGATTTTCTGGATCTTATCGGTTATTCAATCGGCAAAACGAAGAGCAATGGCGGGAGATATTTCGATCCTAATTTCCGCTGCGTGAATTCATGATTAAGTTTGTTATATGAATTCGATTGATTATGCTAAGGGTAAATATCAAAAGAGGAGTTAATAATTTTTTTTTCAAATTTTAAGAAAAAAATATGTATTTTTCATAAAACTACATGTTTGTTTGGTGATTATTCCTAAAAGAACTTACAATTATCAATTAAGAATCATAGCTGGAAATAGCGGACAATAGTTGTCGATATGAGAAAATTTTTAACTAGATCCGATTTGATCGAATGGATTTCTAATTATAATAAAAAATATATTATATTTGTTATTTAATATTTATCGGACAATTCCTAAAAAATCCCCAAGTGTAAACTGAATTTCCTTTTCACTCCCCAGTTTTGAAAAAGTTCTTGTTCACTCCCCAATTGAAAAACAAAATTTCTTTTCACTCCCCAAGGTTGTATAATAATTCAGGAATTGCGTACAATTTTTAGGGAATTGCGTATAAAAACCCCGGAATCTCGTATATACGAGATTCTGGGATTTTTATACGCAATTCCCTAAAAAATGTACGCAATTCCTAAAGACAATGTACGAACATGTACTATTTGTGGGGACCTAAAAGGAATTTTGTTTTTCAATTGGGGATTGAATGAGAACTTTTTCAAAACTGGGGACCTAAAAGGAATTTTTTCAACTTTTTGGTACTATTCAAAGATTTTCCCTTAATTTATTACTATTTTTAAATTTTTTAATAATTACATAATAAGTATAAAATATTCATGCACTCGTTATACCAACTTAACTAAATCAAATTTGAGATTGGATTACCATAGACATGATTCCATCCAACATTTCCAAAGAGAACGCCCCTATCATTTGCAGCCGTGAGATAGGTTTTTATTATTAAAGGGTTTTGTGTGTGTGTGTGTTTTTTAAAGGTAATAAATAATAATTAATACACATATATGTGAGGTTTACATCCCTTGACTTGACTTGACTTGAGGGTGGTCTTTTAAGTCGTCGCATGACATCAAAAAACAGTGCACGTATTAAAAATATTTTAGTCTCGTTGTCGGCATTCTTAATTACCATTCGTTAACTTTGGATTAGTCTTCGCTGCTGGATAACACAAAACTTAGCTTGGGATTATTTATTTGGGGTAAAAATTTTGATCATCTTAAATTATTGTATTTTTTAGAATTTATAATTCGAATTATAAATATGGAAGGTTGCATCTTTTAACCTATGTTTTAAAACCCGGACCAAACGTAGAAACCGAAGCTCTTACTGGTTACTAGTTTTACTGGTTCGATCGGTCGAACCGGTATGACATTAATTAATAATAATTATATTTAATTATATAAATATATATAATAGTATAAATATTAATTATATTTAGTTATATATAATTATACAAATATTAACTAAAAATAATCAAATAGGTTAAATAATACAATTTTAAATATCTAACTAAATAGCAAAATAATCAACATCAATTAAATTTATAATATATATAAAAGATTGATTTAACAAATATCATATTTTCATCGTTAGGAAAAAAATAAAAAATATATTACACATACATTTATTGTTTTTATAAATATATATATTATAATAATAAGATATCTCACAATGTTTAAATTGATACAACGTATTATAATATTTATAGTGACAATTATACTTTCTTAGAACTTACTTTTTAATTGTATTTTACATATTCACAGATCTTATGATTACAGAAAGTTATAAAAATTTGTTTCCAATAAATGTCCGTGAGACAGTTTGGTCCGGGTTTTTAACCGGTTTTAGACCGTTTCTTACCGGTCAGTACTGGTCCATTTGATGACAGGTTCTAGGGGCCTGTTCGGACCGGATGGGCGGCCGGTCACCAGTCGATCCGGTTCGAGTTTTAAAACATAGCTTTTAATTATTTAAGTTTTACTATTTGTATCCTAAATGAAGTATCCACTCATTTTTTTTTCACCAGAGATACCTCACAGACGTCTCAAGTGTACATACTAAGGGTAAAAAGGTAATTTCGGCCACCTATACATATATGTATATTAAAAAAAAATTTAAAAAAAAAAAGAAAGGGGAGAAAACTACGTCTTTGCTTCTGAGTCCCTCCCTCCCCACTCCTTGCATCCTTGTAAGTCGCTATCACCGCTAGGGCTCATCGTTGTCAACGTCATTCCCCAGCAAGCACTGTCAGCCGACTGCCTTAGTGTACTCCTCTGTTCTCCTTCATTTCTCAACTTTCTCTTACTCTCTTTCTTTCCCCAAATCTAGAAAAGGAGCAAAGAGGCCTTCGCCCTCCATATATCTTTGTTGATACCCCACTTTAGCCACCGACGCTCCCAGCTCCAACCACAACCTCGGTCAGCCAACAATCTCCATCATCATCCTCCCTCTTACCCACTCTCTCTCTCTCTCTCACTCTCCCCTATTCCTTCACTTTCTGTCTCACCAATAATGAAAGGGGAAACCCTAGGCCAATGCTGCCAAACTCGCTGGTGCGACCACTCCTCTTCCCTTGTTTCCCTGCCAAGATTTCAACTTCCTCAATAAATCAATTCAAAAAACTTCCTCAATATATACATCAAATCCTCAAATTTGGTCTTGGCTCTTGCATGTGTAATTTGGCTATGAATCAAAAGACTCCATTTGGTGGTGGAGCGAGATCTGGAGGTGGATGTGGCTCCGGTGGAGTTGGCAATGACCATGAGCGATGGATTGTGGCCGAAATTTCCTTTGTGCCCTTAGTGTATACACGCGAGACGCATGCAAGGCATCTCCGGTGATAAAAGTGGACGGATTCTTCATTTAGGATGCAAACAGTAAAACTTAAATAGTTCAGGATACCACCATCGACAAATTATAATTGCGGTTGCAAAATCTGAAAAACACAATAATGTAATATGATCAAAATTTTTATCCATATTTATTTATTTGTTGCTCTTTAAGACTTGTATAATTAAGAAAATATTTAATTTTACTTTGCCCCTCATACTGCATAGATAAAAATTTCTGTAGAATATTGCAACGAATCCACCATTCTGGTATGATCATTCTGGTTCTGATTCAATGAAATATTAATAGGAGATGAGTATTTTATAATTGTATTATATAATTTATATATTTTTTAAGAAAAAAAAATCAATTAACATAACAAGTACAATATGCTTTGCATAGTATTAGCTAGACTCCATATTTAATTAAATTAAATTTGAGCAAAGAATTTTCTGCCACCCTATCCCTACTAGATGTTGGTATAGATAATTAGTTAATTAAATAACTTGTGTGTGATTCTTAACTTACATCCAATTCTCTTAAAAGTGCAGGGAAAGAGAAAATTATTATTTTCATCCCATAATATAATATCTTTTTAATTCTAATCTCAATTGTTATCATATTCTCACATTACTTTCCATAAAGTCACTTTTTTCCCAAATTAGGTTCCATTAATCAATTTTCATCCAAAATAAATGTTTGACAATTAAAAAAAACGTTATTTTTAACGGAAATTAGTGAGTGGGACCAAATTTAAGAAAAAAGTGATTTCATGAGACGTAAAATAAAAACATGGAAACTATTGAGATCAAAATTGAAATGAGGTTATATTATAGAACTAAAATAAATTTCTAATTGTCTATAATTGAACTGAGAGAGTTTTTCTCTATGATGCACGAACACGGATACGGCGACACGGACAACGCGACATGGATTTTTTCAAAATTTTAGGACACGACACGGCTCCGACACGACTATATTTTATATATAAATAATTATATTTTATAAATACTAATTTATTTTATTAAATTATGTGGGCCATTTTGTTGGCCCAAATATTTTTATTAAAACAAAACAAGACAAAGGGCCCAATAAATGAAAATATGGCCCAGAGTATTATTTTATTATATATTTTTTTTAATGACTGTCGTGCGAAGGCTAGGGTTTGGCCATTCCTTCTCTTTCTTTTTACTTTTCACTGTTCTGGATCCACACAGAGTGAGAGAATCCATCTAAGAAGTGCAATCCAGGGAGTTATTAATCCAAGGAGCTAGCTTCTGCCATGGGATAGAGTGGGTGGCGTGAGGTGGTGAAGGGCGCTCGAGGTGATGGTGTGGAGGAATCGGCTCGCGGTGGTAGTTGGAGTTGGCGGCGAAAGACGGAGGCGTGAAGACGATGGTGGTCTGGGGATTTCTTCTCCTTTTCTTTTTGTTTTTTTGTTTTTTTTTGGTAAAAAAACACTTAGAACAATCCAGCCAGCCGTGTCCTGGGGGATTTCTTCCACTTTTTTTTTTTTTTTTTCTCAAGGTGAGGGAAGGTAACAGAGATTTCTTCCCCTTTTCTTTTCAATTCTTGTCATGGTGAGGGAAGGGAACAACCCAGCCAATTTTTCTTCTTAAGGCGAGGGAAGGGAATAATCTAGCCGTGTCGGACACTCCACGGTCCGACACCGTGTCCACTTCATTTTAATTTTTTTTTTTTTTTTTTTTAAGGACACGAACGTGTCGGACACTGCGGATTAATTTTTAGGTATATCCGTAAATTTCTGGTCCCTACCATAAAATTTAAAATCTAAATAGCATATTCCAATACTGATGTATATATTTCCAAAACACTGTACTAATGGCCGCATCTATTATCTATATAAACATACCCTGCAAAGTGCAAACTCATCTCTTGCACCACACCACAATCAAATATTCAAGAAATCAACATCATCATGACCCCCTTTTTCATCTTCCTCCTCATCACCCTTTTCTCCACCACTTCCAACGCCGCTACATTCACCGTCCGAAACAACTGCCCCTACACGGTCTGGGCGGCAGCCTCCCCCGGTGGCGGCAAACAGCTTAACTCCGGCCAAACTTGGACCTTCAATGTGGCTGCTGGAACCAAAGGAGGCCGCGTATGGGCTCGGACCGGCTGCTCCTTCGACGGAGCGGGCCGAGGCCACTGCCAGACCGGCGACTGCAACGGGCTCCTGCAATGCCAAGGTTACGGCGTGCCACCCAATACACTGGCGGAATACGGGCTTAACGGATACCAGAACCTCGATTTCTTCGACATATCTCTCGTCGACGGATTCAACGTGCCGATGGAATTCGGCCCGAATCCCGGAAACTGTAAGACAATCAGATGCACGGCGGACATTAAGGGGCAGTGCCCGAACCAGCTGCGTGCCCCAGGGGGGTGTAACAATCCTTGCACGGTGTATAAAACGGACAATTACTGCTGCAATTCTGGGAATTGCGGACCAACAGATTTGTCGAGGTTTTTCAAGACTAGGTGCCCAGATGCTTATAGCTATCCGAAGGATGATCAGACGAGCACCTTTACTTGTCCAGGAGGGACGAATTATAGAGTCGTGTTCTGCCCTTGATCGTCTAAGTCTTTTGGGCAAGACTGGATTATTAATATATTATAAGTGAAATAAGTATCATGCATTTGTGTAATAAATTTCAGGCCTGGCCGGGAGCGATGGCATGCATGATGTGTGTTGTATTTTCTTACATTTTCGTGAACTTTAATTTGATGGAATATAATCATATATATATATCTTATGTAGTTATTTAGATACATATTTGTCTGCATATTACTGAAAACAGAACAATGCAATGCGAATAAGAGTGAGAGAATGATGTGTGTGAAGTCCCAGGCATTTCTAGGTTAGTTGTAATATGTCCGAAAAATTACAAATTTGGTATATCAATTTGATTAATTCAAATATTTTTGATACATTTCATTTTCTAGTGATAAAATAGGACTCTATTTCCAAACCAAGCAATTTAATGCATATTTTTAGTCGGAAACTAATTTTGTCTGTCGAAATTTACATATGATGAACTAAGAGTTCGTCACGTGTAAAACCGGATTCGATTGATAAAACCGGATTTTGGGTTCATGAAAAACGTATTAAATTGCCTAATTTTTAAAATATGATCTTATTTTCTTGTTGAAAAATAAAATGTACTAAAAATGTTGAATTTATCAAGTTGGTATACCACATGCAGTTTTCCCAAATAGTGATCACGATAATACAAAGCGGCGATAGTTTATATCTTGGCCCGGAGATTGAAGTCAATGCGGCCAATCAAGGCTTGCTAATTAATATACTAAAAAAACAATAAAAATGCCCAAATAATCTGAAACTTTTTTGAAAGTGGAGAGTAAAGAGGAATTTGAGTTCCTATATGGGGATTTTTCGGGAATTTCCCGTTATATAAATATATTATTATGTTAAAATATTTTTTAAGCTAGCTATAATATATATTTGAATATTATATGTACTATATATTATATATTATATACATATATATATTTGTATATGATATGTAATATATATTTTATATATTATATACGTGTAATTATTATGTTAAAATATTTTTTAAGCTATAATATATATTTGTATATTATATGTATTATATATATATATATATATATATATATATATATATATATATATATATATTATATTTGTATATTACATGTACTATATATTATATATTATATACATATATATATTTGTATATTATATGTAATATATATTTTATATATTATATACGTGTAATTATTATGTTAAAATGTAAATTAATTTTAATAATAATATAATATAAATATATTATTATGTTAAAATATTTTTTAAGATATAATATATATTTGTATATATATATATATATATATTATATATATATATATATTTAATAAAATGTATATATACGTGTGTATATTATGTATAAATATATAATACTATTTATATATAATATTATATGTTTACGTGTGTATATTATATATAAATATATAATATTTGATACATATAGTATATAAATATTACTTTATATATTAAATAATATTGTTGCTTAAAATTTAACATAATAATAAATTTATATTATATTATTATCAAAATTAATTTATATTTTAACATCATAATTATTTGTACAAAAATTGTATACCGTGGGTATTAAACCCAAGACCTCAACTAGGGAAAAGACGTTCCCAACCACTTGGCCACCAATGTATTCCTTAACTTTATTTGTCAATGGTTTTATTTGACCGTTAACCACCAAAAGCATTTAACGGTTTCCGTCCAAAATTTGACGGTTTTGGGACCAAAAATGTCACAAATTGAATCCAATATAATGGGACCAAAATTGTCATTTTTTGAAACAATGGGACCAAAATTGCAAATGACCCAATCCTATGGGACCAAAAATGTAATTTGCTCATGATTGTTTATTACACAACATATTGATCATAATGACTTAAAATATGGATTTTAAAAGGTAAACAAGCAATATCAATGCTAGAATACACATATCCATTCATATTAGCCTATAGGTACCCCCAACAAATAATGAGTTAAAAAAATAAGGGAAATTTATTACAAGTGACTGATCGAGTACTCGACTCATAAGGATCGAGTACTCGATTCTTAAGGATCTTCGATTTCTCGATTTTGGAAGTCGAAAACTCGATTTAGTTGGATTTTTGCCAAAATCATGTTCCAAAATGTTTGCAATGGCCTATATACAAAATATAGGCAGCTGAGGCAAGGCAATTGCAGATTGGTTCAAACTCGTCTAAATAATACAGTTGATATTGATGATTCTGTGTTATAGTACAAACACAAAACCATAAATACCATCATTATTATTTAAAGTTTGGCAAGATTATTCCAAATGCTTTTCAAAGCAGCGACGGAGACGAGAAGAGAACGGAAAGAAGTCATTCGGATAAACCAGTATAGACCAGAATTTTATCATTTCTAAAGATAATAACATGCGCTTTGTTATATTTTTTATCACAATTTGTGTGGAATTGTGTGTAAAAATTACGAAGCAACATGCTATTATCTTGAAATAAGACACACAAGAAGCTGGAGAGGCGGCGATTAGAAGCAGGGGAGGGAGGGAGGGGAGGAGGCAAATTTAGGCAGATCTGGGGGAATAAGGTAGCGGCGGCGACACCACAGACGACAAGAGACCTCCTCTAAATTGAAAGAGAAATGGAAATGATAAATTTTGGGTTTGTTAGATATTCATTCATTATAAATCTATGGTTTATTGCAATTTGGTCTCTAAGGTTTTTTTCTTTTACAAAGTCAGCTAATTGCATTTGATTTATGATTTAATCGTGCCAGGTCATATAATAGGAGAGAAAGAAAAAGGAAAAAGAAATTGAGGGTTATTTCCCTAAAAAAAGACTTGGGCGTCCCTTGGGACCAAATTCTCTCAGGAAAATGAGCCTCACAGTCTGTAAATGGGAGACCATCCGGGACTAATGGTTCGGATTCCTACCGCATGGTCATCGATTCCAGTACGTTTTTTTTTTAATTATTTTTCTCGTTCGATTTCCACGAATGAGGGTTTATACGAAATATTTGGATTTTATTCTCCTGATTTTTGCCTCTTTATTGCTTCTTTTCGTTCAAATCGAAAGGATATCAAAAGGTAGCTGATGGGAAATATCTTCTGTCTGTCTTGATCTTCGCCCACCTATAATGCGATTTATAGTGAACTTTTTCTTTTTTTTAATTAATGTAGAAAATCAATAGAAAAGAAAACCCATTACAAGATTTTCAATTTGTTATATAAATCATAAATGAGTAAATTGTCACTAGAGATTGGAGTATATTGAATCATATACTATAGTGCAGTTTTCGGATTCAATAAATGAGAAAGTTCACTATTTAATGCAAAACTTTATCTAATTCAGCTTAGTGTCTTGTTTTCATAATATGTGAATCCCTTAGTTGTTTTAAGAAGAATTGTTTCTAAATTAGTCGTTTTGATTTGTGTTCTACACTTATCATTGCAGACATTTGCCCAGCTTCTTGTGGTGGTTGCTTCATTTCTAACTACACCAAAATGGAGCACTCTTGATAGAGTTTCTGTTTCTTCTCCTATTCTTTGCCTTTTTTTCTCTCTTAATAGAAGAATTGGGTAAGGCTAAGTAAAAGATCATTGTTATAGTATGTAAGCAGATGTTTTTGGTTCATTCTTTTTTATGTTTCGTATTGTTGAAGTGTTGGAAAACGGAATCAGAAAAGCAGCGGAAATTTAAATTTTTTCCAACAAAAGGACCTGGGACTCGCAATCGTGTATCCAAATTTGTAGAATTAAGAAACTTACTTTTCTTATATTCTTTCTTGAAGCGTTTCAAGCCACCCAAGAACGCTCTTCTCGCGGCTTGATCCCCTCTCCTTGGTAAAGCTCGAATCTTCAAACTTCTAACTTGAAGCTCTCTAGAGATAGTCCACCAACTTGACTACAATCTAACTAGTAAGGATGCTAGTTCTCTAGTTAGTGTTTAGGCTTAACCTAGGGTTTCGTTTATCTTGGAGAAAAGATGGTGTTCAAGACATGAACCAAAAGAATTGTCAATTAGCACTAAGGGGAGCTCGAGCTCCCCTATTTATATTAAGGGAGTAGCCGAAAATCCCTCCCCTATTTATATTAAGGGAGTGGCCGAAAATCCCTAGTCCTTATGGGCTAAGGATTTTGGTCCCTCTCTCCTATTACTTGATCATCAAGTAATTTTGACTTTGACTTTGAATTCAAATTCAAATCAACTTTCAAGAGAGCTAAAAATATCCAAACTATTTTTGGATAATTTTATACTTTATTTATTTAAAATAAATAACTTATTTTATCTAATTAAGTAACTAGATTATTTTTCTCCAAAATTAGACTTTCTTTTTAATTCAAAATTAAACCAAAGTCTATTAAATAATTAACACATTTAATTATTTAATATATATATATATATATATATACAATATATATATTTACACGTGTGGGACACGTGTCACAAGGACACGTGTCACTCACGTAGGCCACATGTGTGGTTTCACACGTGTGGAACCCTCTTGGCCCGATTAACTCGTTTAATCATTTTAAAACCCCAACTCATGTAACCAAGTTGTTGTGTGTGACCCTCTAGGTTCTCAATTCAATTAGCAGTGACCCTAATTAATTAATTCACTAATTAATTAATCAGTCCACAGATTAAACGACCATAGTCTAGCAACAGGTGTTTAACCCGTAGCTGAATTGGAATGTTCGGATTCGACAGAACCTTTAAGTCATTGATTCATGTGAGATACAATCCTCCTACTTACTATCTCTCAACCAAGATCTAGGGTAAGGGAATAATCAGAACCCTAATAATCCGGTCTTAAAGCTAAGTGCATTTCATATCCATTTGATCTCAATCCAAGAAACCCTTTTCTTGATGTCTTGATCTACTGCCTTGGCCAAGGACTCCATATGGCATATGAATGACTTACACAATAAGAGATCACCTTGCAAATGCAAGTGTAGGTCATTTCTTGATTCTCATTCACTTTCATGAATCACTTGTGCAGCCCCAGCATAAGCCTTGAATCAGTTGTCTAAGGCGACACCCTTTAAAGCTTATACCTAAGACTACACAGTTAACTCATAAAGTGACAAGGAACCTCAAGTCTTAAGGATCAATTAATCACATCAATGACTCGTGAGATATTTCCTAATCTGGAAGTTTCCATTTCCTGAAATGGAAACTTCCTTTCCCATTTAGGAATGTTCTCACAAGGGGCACCTCAGTGAACTTACTTATTGAAGTAAGCACCCTCATGTATCATGCACGTATCAACTATACACTTTGCACCTCCATGAAACAAGGTGGTCCTTCTTAAGGGCGTGATCCCACAAGCAAGCCTTAGAGGAGTTAGGTTGACACTCCCACTGTCGGTAGGACTCATCGGCTTGGAGTATTTTACTAATCATGACTTATGTGATATAGGGCTCGTTTCATGAACCATTTCACCTAAATGGTAGAGTCCTAAAGTCATCAGGATTAGGGGAGTTCTCATACATGCACAGATAAAAGTAAACGCATACCAAACAAGAGCATATAAAGAAGTGTTGCCTCAATTCGTTATTTCATTCAAAGATTGTCTGTGATTACAATAAGGAAAAACACAAAGCGGATATACAATCGGCTTTCTAGGGCACTATTCCTAACATGAAGGTCGAAGGAGAAGCCGCGTTAATCTATTGAAGTTTTTGTTTTGAAAGCGTGATGGAAAAAAATAAAATATTTGTGAAGACAAAGACTATAGAAGAGGAGGAAGTGGAGAGGAGAAACTCACACTATTTTTTCTCTACTCAAATCAACATTATAATTCTTACAAAACCCGACTCTCCTTTCTAACTCTTTTCTTTTCTTATTTGTCTTTTGTCTTGTTTTACAAATCCAAGAACACCTCTATTTATACTATTCTAAAAGTAATGTTACAAGACTCCAATTTAATAAACTTCAATCCTAAATGCTATTACGTTTTGGCTAGAGGATTACTATCAACATGTAACCTCTTTATTTACTTCATTTATTTGTAACATTCATCTCTTTACTTCATCCCTTTATTTGTCCAAAACCTTCACTTCATTTATGATAGTCAAGTTTAATGACCTCATTCAACACGCCCCCCTAAACTTGACTCATCATGCCAAGTGAATTCCTCAACTTCTCGAAAACTTCACGTTTGAGGGGCTTTGTGAAAATATCTGCTACTTGGTCTTCAGTTTACACATACTTCACCAGCACTTCTTTCTTTGCAATACTCTCTCGAATGAAATGGAAACGAGTATCAATGTGCTTGCTTCGATCATGAAAAACTGGGTTCTTCGCCAATGCAATTGCTGACTTACTATCAACATAAATCTCGGTTGCTTCACTTTGATTAAAACCCATCTCTTTAAGCAAATTCCTTAGCCATAACGCATGATAAACACTTGATGTTGCAGCCACGTACTCCACTTCACAGGTTGACAATATCACCATTGGCTGCTTTTTCGAAGTCCAAGTAAAAGCAGTTTTTCCAAAGAAAAACACAAATCCGGTAGTGCTTTTACGATCATCAATATCTCCTGCCCAGTCATTGTCGCTGTATCCTACTAGTTTCATGTCGTTAGTAGTAGGATAGAATAAGCCAAAATTGATTGTACCTTTGAGGTATCAAAGGATCCTCTTCGCCACATTAAAATGATAAGTTGTTAGCTTCTCCATGTATCGACTAACTATCCCGACAACATAAAGTATATCTGGTCTTGTGCATGTCAAGTATCTTAGACTCCCAACCAAGCTTTTGAATAATGTGGGGTCTACCTGATCTCCTTCAATGTAACTTGACAACTTCTCTCCAACTTCGAACAGGGTGCTTATTGCTTTGCAATCCTCCATCTGAAATTTCTTCAACACCTCCTTAGCATAACCTTCTTGAGAGATGAAAATCCCATCATCTCTTTGTTTCACTTCAATTCCAAGGTAGTATGACATTAAGCCAATGTCAGTCATCTCGAACTCCTTGGACATTTCCTTCTTGAAATTCTCCATCATTTTCTCATTGTTACCTATAAAGATAAGATCATCAACATATAAACATATTATCAATATGTTCTCTTTTTCTTTCTCTACTCATGAGGGCATTTTTCAAATCCCTTCTCTTGAAAATATTTGTCGATCCGACTATTCCATGCTCTCGGAGCTTGCTTCAAACCATACAATGCTTTCTTTAATTTCAACACCTTCTCTCTTTGACCTCGAACAGAATAACCCTCTGGTTGTTCGATGTACACCTCTTCTTCAAGATAACCATTCAAAAAAACGGATTTTACATCCATTTGGTGAATTTTCCACTTGCTTTGTGCTGCCATTTGTTGGGATTAATGCCCTGAAAATCCAATTATATTGTAAATATTTTGGATTAATAAAACTGAAATTATAGCAAGTTATGAGTATTTTACAAATTTAATAATTAATGACGTGTGATGGTATTTTTATATGAAATGTGTTTCATAGGAAAAGACTTTAAATACCAAGAATTACGTGTCATTAAAGTTCTAGTCAGTATGATAAGAAGATGTTCTTATCAAGACTATAATGTGTTATATAAGATGATTAGTCTTTCGTCATAGGGAAATGGAGTTTCCAATTATGACACATTGATGATTTTCAATGAGATTGAAAACATCGAACTGGACCACTGAGATTATTCATTTTATACTGCTATCTAAAATGAACAAAATCTCGGAAGCATTAGACTCTTAATCCTGGCTGTGTTTCTACTTTAGGCATGTAGTGTTAATCACTGTGATGTACTCAGAAGTGAGGTCTCGGTAACGGGTGGCCAAAATACTTTGTACGTTCGGTGATTGCATGAAATGTGCTAAAGAGAAATATTGATTGAGGAATCTGTAGCCTTGCTGGAAGGTTAAAAGATATCCCTGAAATAGATTTGCAAAAGTTCGAATTAAAACTTTGGCCAAAGTACTTCGTGTGTTCGTCACCGAAGTTGTATGTTGAATGTGTTTCACATACAGGGAATTTGGACTTAAGGCGAATCAAGAAATTTCAGATTGGAAGTGAAAAATAAATGATAGTAGTATTGATTTATTTTTCATGGATATCTGTACAGAGGAGTAAAATGTAAAGTTATTCTAGATCGAGAAATTCGTGAATAATTTAATTAATTTTAGAGTTCAATAATATTTATTTAGTGGAATTAAATATTATTAAACGGTAATCAATTATTGTCATGGGATGATAATAGATTGACCCGTTTGGAGCTAAGATTAATTAGTCCTGCAGGTCCCCCCGCAAGCCCCAACGAAGATCAAAGAGAAAATATTAAAACGAGAGAGAGAAATGATTTTTCAAAGAGTTTGAAAATAGCCAAGGAATTTATTTTGAGAAAATAAATTAAATTCCAAACAGTTGGAAATGCACGAAATTTTATTTTGGAGAAAATAAAATCTTTCGAAGAAAAAAAAAAGTTTTTTTTGATGACGTGGCGAAATGCTGACGTGGCAGGTGACGTGTCACGCCACGTCAGCGGGTCAGCGCCACTGGGCGCCACATGGCACGCCGCGTGGACGGCCAGGATTGTGCCACGTCAGCGAGAAAGAACGGCCCAGATTGTGTTGACTGAAAAGTCAACGGGTCGTGGAGATGGGTCATCGGTTCGGGTCACCGGGTAGGGCCAGGTTCGGTTAGAACCGACCCTGACACGTGGCAGAATCACAGCGTGCCACGTCGCCCGGAGCTGGACCAGGATTGAACCGATCGGTTCATAACTGAACCGGTCTGAACCGCCGGGCCGTCGGTCGGACCGGATGAACCGGACACGTGGCACCTACTCGTGCCAGCGTGTGGTTCACGCGCGCCAACACACAGCCGCCACATGGGCGGCGCGTGCCGCGCGTCGTTGGACTCGTGGCGATACGTGCTACGACGTAGTGTCCTCGGATTTGATGAACCCGGTGGCTAAGGACACGCGGCAGCTCTCTTTCCTTCGAATTGACCTTTTTACCCCTCAAATTGGCCTATAAATAGGCTGTGCTGAATTCAATTTTTCTGCATTCCTTTTGAAATGTTTTGGCAGCCATTCAATGCCTCTCGGCTCTCTCTCTCCCACTTGATTAATTAATCTTTAATTAGATTAATTAATTACTTAATTAGGTGGTTATATAATTAATATATAATCCACTTAATTATTAGAAAATAGGGATTTTCAGTTTTTAAAAAAAAAGTTTTTTTTTTCTGAAAAATATTTTCTCAAAGTATTTAGGGAAATACTGCCGGAGCCCACACTCCAATTTCTTAATCGGGGATATTGCGGGGAAGCTCTGTCGGTTTCACGAGAAGATATCGAGGTGCTGGAAAAGTGCTGTTGATAGCCAGTTTTGCAGTACGATAATACCGTTGTGCTGCCCAAATTATTATTTGCATATTGTGATCATATGCTAGATGATTTAAAATTATGTTATCGATGCCTGTATATATTAGAGTTATGCTGCCCGATTTGTTCCGCTGCTTTATTAAAATATTTTTGAAATATTTTGATAACGAGGTTATGGCGAAATTTTTGAATATTCCGCTATACCGTCACTCTGCTTCGGGCCCTACACACATCCAACACCATTGAGATCAAAAGTCTGATCGTCTCCAATCTTGCAACAGTGGCAAACACTTCATCATAGTCAATTCCAGCCCTTTGCTTGTAACCTTTCACTACAAGTCTCTCCTTGTAGCGCTCGACTTCACCTTGTGAGTTTATTTTGATTTTGTAAACCCACTTTACTCCGATGGGTTTGTATCCTGCTGGTAATGTGGTTAACTCCCACGTATCATTTCTTTTGATTGCATCAATCTCCTCATCCATGGACTTTCTTCATTTTTGACTCCTTGAAGCCATTTCAAAATCAATTGGCTCCGTATCTGCAAATAGACAAAACAATGTATTGTTTTGATTCAATTCATCATATATATCATTCAATGACCTTTTTCCTCAAGGCCCTATGCTTGAATCATGTTCTGTCAAGGTGGAACTAGATGGTGATTGTATTGTCGGAGTGATCGGCTCCTCCGATTCTTTTTCATTTTCACCTCGATTGGGCTCCATCTCGATAGGATAGAAGCTGTATTGCTCATTTTCTTCAGAACTCCAATTCCATGAGCTCTGTTCATCGAAGTACACATCCCGACCCACTTTAATCTTGTTGTTGATAGGATCATACAACATGTAACCCTTTGAATGTTGATCATATCCAACAAAAATGTACCTCTCACTTTTATCATCTAACTTGCTTCGATGCTGAGCTGGAATATGCATATGGGCTATGCTTCCAAATACTTTCAGATGTGATACACTCGGTTTGTATCCACTCCATGCTTCTTGTGGAGTTTGATTCCACAAACTTCTTGTCGGAGATCGATTTGACAAGTATACAGCGCACTCCACAGCTTCGGCCCACAACTCCTTAGGTAAATCTTTGCTTTTTAACATGCTTCGAGCCATGTTCAAAATGGATCGGTTCTTCCTCTCTGCTACTCCATTTTGTTGGGGTGAATATGGATTGGTCATAGGATGCCGAATCCCATTCTCATCACAAAAGTTCTTAAATTCCTTCGAGGTAAACTCTCCTCCTCGATCTGATCGAAGTGACTTAATTTGATAGTCACTTTGCTTCTCCACCATTGCTTTAAATCTTTTAAAGGCTGAGAATGCTTCTGATTTCTCCTTGAGGAAGTACACCCACGTCTTCTTGCTATAGTCATCAATGAACAATATGAAGTAACTGCTTTTTCCCAGCGAGTTCGGTGTTATCGGACCACACATATCTGTATGAACTAACTCCAATGGTTTATTTGCTCTCGTCTCTAACTTCTTCGGGAAACTTTGACGATGTTGTTTTCCTACGAGACAACCCTTACACAATTGATCGGGGCGGTTTATGGAAGGAAGTCCATTCACCATTCTCTTTGTTGACATCAACTTAAGGCCTCCAAAGTTGAGATGTCCGAGCCTCAAGTGCCATAACCATGACTGATCTTCAACACATGCTTTTAAGCATCTTGCCACATCATTCTTGATATTCATCAAGAACATCCTGTTGATCGCCATTGGTACGCGAGCTAACAACGTTCCTTTGCTATCTCGAAGGTAGAGAATTTTTACTTTCATGTGGATGTCATATCCTTTCTCCAAAGTTGGCCTAAACTCAAATTATTTGCCTTCATCCCAGGAACATAGTATACATTTGAGATGAATTGGTGATCTCCATTCTTCAAACGAATCAAAATATTACATCGTCCTTTGATTTGTATTTTGATGAGTCTCCAAAAGAGATATCACCATTCACAGATTTATCCATCTCGACGAACATATGTTTGTGTCCACACATATGATTGCTAGCACCGGTGTCAAGGTACCAAATGCTTTCTTTTCCCCCATCTTGTTGTTTATGGGCTAACAAGAGGGCATCACCTTCGACCTTTTGTTGTTCAGCGAGGTGGTTTCTCTCCCTTTCATTATTTGCTTTATTTCGACACTAATAGGCATAGTGTCCATTTTGATGGCAATTGAAGCACTCCACATCATTTTTTCTTTGCCACCTTGATTGGCCTTCACGACCTCGGAATCGTCCTCTTACGGTTCTGGCTTCGAATTGAGTTTCTTCATGATGGATAGTTGGGGCACCTCGTTCCCGTCCTCTACCACGGCCTCGACCGTGATTACGACCACGTCTAGATATAAAGCTACCTCGACGATTGCTAATCTCAGCATCATCTTGCTTTTCTCCGATGTACAACTTTGCTTGCAGCACTTGCTCAATTGGTTCTTTGGCTTGCCTTTTTAACTTCTCTTCGTGGATTTGTAGTTTACCCACGAGCTCATCAACCTTCATATTTTCCACATCATTGGACTCTTCAATGGCCACTATGATGTGATCAGATTTCGGATCAAGAGATTGAAGGATCTTTTCCACGACTCGTTTGTCCTCCATTTTTTCTCTATTACTTTCAAGTTGATTTGTAACAGAACGTAATCTAGAAATAAAGTCAAAAACTGCTTCAGAGTCCTTCATTTGTAGTTATTCGAATTCACCTCGAAGTTCCTGCAACCTTACTTTCTTTACTTTGTCAATACCTTTAAAAGTATTGGCAAGAATATCCCAAGCCTTCTTTGCGGTGTCTGCTTGTGCAATCTTCTCGAAGACGTTGTCATCCACGGCGAGTTGTATGAATGAGAGAGCCTTTTGTTCTCTCATTTTTGTTTCTCGTGCATTTTGTTTGACTGCATTACTAGCACCGGCTAGATCTTTTGGTTCCACATACTATTCTTCGACATTTTCCCAAACTCCTTGTCCACCAAGGAATGCCTTCATTTGAATGCTCCACCTTTCATAGTTATCTTTTGTAAGTTTGGGAAAAGGGATAGCACTCATCGAAGCTATTTCAACGTGTCTCTGATACCACTTTGTTGCGAAAGCGTGATGGAAAAAAATAAAATATTTGTGAAGACAAAGACTATAGAAGAGGAGGGAGTGGAGAGAAGAAACTCACACTATTTTTTCTCTACTTAAGTCAACACTATAATTCTTACAAAACTCGACTCTCCTTTCTAACTCTTTTCTTTTCTTATTTATCTTTTGTCTTGTGTCTTTTGTCTTGTTTTACCAATCCAAAAACACCTCTATTTATACTATTCTAAAAGTAATGTTACAAGACTCCAATTTAATAAACTTCAATCATAAATGCTATTACGTTTTGGCTAGAGGATTACTCTCAACATATAACCTCTTTATTTACTTCATTTATTTGTAACATTCATCTCTTTACTTCATCCCTTTATTTGTCAAAAACCTTCACTTCATTTATGATAGTCAAGTTTAATGACCTCATTTAATAGTTTTATCTATTTGGATCATCAGTTGCTGCACTCATCTCAGTTGCACCACTCCTTACAAATGGAAAAACTTTTGAGGTTGGTCTCTTTTCTCTGTCTTGTAATTATTTGGCATCCGTTTTAGATCTTTAGTTTCGACAACTCATGTTGGGAAATATTTATTTTTGTAACTATTTTGAGGGCAGATTATCAAAGATTTGAGTAGATGGGATTTGATTAGATTGGAAGCCTCAAAACTCGTACTTTTCCAAATGACATCTGTTTTACTAGGTAAAGCTGTTTATCATGAGATTCATTGTTCTGTTTACAATCTGAAACGTTGATAGAGATTATCTTTTGTTTACCTTATAAATGGCTTAAAAATCTTTGCAGGAGTATCGTTATAGATGCTTGCATTCGGAGTACTGATACCTCTCATTCACTATATGGCTCCTCCGAAGAGGGCCTCGTGATCTTTCCGATTGATTCAATCTCACTTGATAAGTGTTCTTGTTGTACCCTTCCTGCTAAAAGTTTAATTTATAGCCATACACAGAAAAAAAAAAAAAAAATTCTGAATCCTCGGAGCAGTGTTCTTTCCCACAACCATGCCTTCATTTGAAATTTTGTGTACCTTTTTTTGTCTGAAATCAAAGCTCTAAAGAGGTGGACGAACTTTTGGCAGCTCTTCTTCTTATTTCATACATCCTCCTCATATTACGATTGTTAATTTGAACCTTTTTAGTATAAGATTATGGGCTGTTTTCCATTTTCGGTAATAGTCCACCTTCAGCGGTAAATGTACATGTATGGAACATGCATCTGTTATGTGCAGTAACTTTTTGTGCCGTATATATTGAATCTCTATTAATTCTTGTTCTGCATATTCTTTCGTTATTTGCTGCTACGTTACTGAAATCCCATACGTGTTAGAGGATGCAAATAGCTTGTCATTACTCTCGATTTACTCTATTAATTCTAGTTGTAGCTCTACATGATTTTTTATAGTTGTGAATTTATGTTTATTTTCTTCAAAATTCTTTATAAAATTCCTGAACATCTAAAGTTTATATATAACAAAATTTTGATTTTATTTAACTACTAATAAAAATAACCTAATTTATTCATTTGACAATTCTACGATGATATATTAAACCAAAATTAAATTTGCTTTCATAATTTTAAATATGAGAATTAAGAAATCTTAAGTTGTCTTAAAGTGATAAATGTGAACTAATTTATCCGTACGAAATATGGTATTTGGGAAAGATTTTCATTGTATTCATTGTGAATCATATAATTTTCGTATGAAAAAGAGTACAAGAGTCCTAGATATATAACAAATTGTATAAGGAACAAATCCCTACAAATCAGACCCTATCTCTACCAATTAGGGATATAGTCAATCATTCCATATATAAGTGATATCCAACATATAGATTGGGCTTCTTCCCAAACTTGGTCTTTGTTTCGTTGCTTAAAGCCCAAATACCTAATGCGTAAGAAAAGTATAAAATATATAAAAGTATTCTTATTAGTAACAAAATAGTATTAAAAAAAAAAGAGTTAATTGCACCAAACCTCCTGTGTTTGTTCCAAATTGCAAAAAAAAAAAAAAAAAAAAAAAAAAAAAACGGTTATAAAAATTAGTTCAAAAAACCTTACGTTATTCTATTTTTTGCATACCGCCCCCTCATTCCATTTGGTCAACTATTAAACCTTTTAACCCTAAAATATCCTTACTTTATATATTAAAATAATATTATTAAAAAAATGTAAATATTAAATATATTAAGAATAAAAATATTATAATTATATTATTTTTAAAATATATATATTTAACATATACATATTATATTAAAATTTTAAAAATATATAAATATTAAAAATTATTTTTTATAATTTTACATATATATTAAAATATATAAATGAATGAATTATTATTATTTTTAATAAATAAAAAATATATATAGATACATTTATATATTTCTAATTAAAAAAATATAGTATCTATATATCCATATACAATTAATTATAGGTATATAATATATATATACAACTATATATATAATACCATATACAATATATAAAAACAAAACATTTTATATCTATTATTATATTATATACAATATTGTGACGCCCCATAAATTATAGTAATCGAATATATTACATAATTGTGTGTTTATAAAACATATATATTATTAATTAAGTATTGGGCCTAGATAAATAAAGTTAGAAGATTTGGGGGTGAAAATGGAATTTAGAAAAGTTATGGGGTAAAAGAAACAAAAAAGAAATAAAAATCAAACGCTAATGCATCTGATTTAATACAAACATACCACATTTAATTCATTTAAACCTAGATCTAAAAACACACACACTTAAACACCTTGACACACACAAAACCCTCTCCACCAAACGAGAAACCCATCACCGCCAATTTCTAACTCCGGCGAATCTCGGCCAAACCTCAGCAACCCATGGTGTTTTTCGAACGTCTCGATGAGGAGAATACGAATCCGTGGTCATCTTCAAGATTCGTCCAGAGACGAGAGAGAAATTTGAGTCGAAAGTTTAATTCGAAGCCTTGCCGACGGAGGAGATTTGGCCAGAATTTCTACCGACAACCATAGGGGTATTGGAGAGCTTGACAAGGCGAGTCTATTGCCGAGAATTCGGGGTTGAAAATCGCAGCAGCGGAGGTACGGTGGCGTCGGACGAATCACGGTAAACAGGGGTGATCTTTTCCGACAACTTTCCCGGTAACTTGAAGGTGGGTTTTAAAGGGTTTGATTTGGGTGAGATATATCTGAAATCGATTTGAGTTAATTCTGATTAATTCACGTTTAATTTGAAATTGAAATTTTAGGGTTTGGGGTTAGGATGGAAAAGGGGATTCTGGAATTACTCCCTAATCTGAATTAATTTGTTGAAATTGACTGAAAATCGTTGACGAGCGTAAAACGATGAGCTTTTTGGTTATTTTTGGGAAATTTTCCGGTGACGTAAAGTGGCGGTCCGCCGGTGGTCCGGCAGCGGCGACTCGTCGGAAAAATAACAGAAAATTATTTAGGACTTCCTAAACCTATCCGTACGATAATATTGATAATTCGGTATACGGTTAATACAATTGGGACTTAATTCTATTAAAACTGAATAATAATAATAATAATAATAATAATAATAATAATAATAATAACAACAACAACAGCCACTGTAACATAAACTTTTAACAATGGTGATATGAATTGCTCTCGGTAATCATTATTACCATTATAAAAATATTAATGGCTATAATTATGATTATAATTATAGAAATTATTTAAACTGTGACCTTGGTTGTTAAATTAGTACAATAACATTTATAATGACTAATGCCATTATAGTAATGAGTGTGATTAAATAATTGTAAAGAATAATTTAAGTTTAATTATGACTTTGAAATATGTTTTGACCTAGAATTTGACGTGGGCCCCACACGATGGAATTTATTGGACAATTAGGCTATTTCAAGGACTAAGTGATATTTTATAATATTGTTTAAGTATCTATAGGAACTTATATAATTGTTAATAAATATTCGCGATAATTTTATAAAATTGCTTATTAACTTAATTATTATAAATTGCATTAAGAATAAGTTAGTAATAAACAGACTTGTTATTAAACACACTAAGATTAATCAATTGATGTCAAAATATTAGGAAAATCAATATTTAGAAATCATTAATCACCAACCATAGAATATGAGCTTAGCCAATTACCTTATTCTTGTCAGGTAATTTAGAGCAGCCTATGTTTTAAAACCCGGACCGGAGGTCGAACCGGAGCCCTTACTGGTTATTGGTTTTACTGGTTCGGTGGTCCGACCGGTATGAAGTCATAATTATATAATAATTATATATATTTATATAATATTATAAATATTAATTAAAAATAATTAAATTAGTTAAATAATATGGAAAAATGGATATATAAATAAATTTTAACTACTCATTGATTTTTTAATAACATATGCTATAATAAAATTACAAATTATAAATCTAAACAATAGAAATAAAAGATTAATTTAACAAATAACATACTTTTTCTTGTATAAAAAATAATATTACACATACCTTTATGTTTTTATAAATATATATTATAGATTATAATTTAAAATTAAGTTCTAAGAAAATATAATTATAATATATGCTATATTATAATTATATTTTCTTATAACTCAATTTTTAATTATAACTTAGAGGTTTAATAAGCTCATAAGTTTACCCTTATAATTATTTTATTTACTAAAATAGAGCAACAAGTGAAGTACGCGAGCTGGGTGGTGTTTTTCTCTTCTACAGCAGCGGTCCTGGGTTCAATTCCCCCAACCCACCAATAAACTTTTACAATTTTGGAGGTAAAAAAAAAAATAAATTGAAAATTCCGGCCCGACTGGCCCGAGAAGCGGTCCGGTCCGGGTTTTTAACCGGTTTTCAACCGGTTCGCCCCGGGCCAGACTGGTCCGTGAGAGGAGTGGTTTTAAGGGGTCACCCGGACCGGAAAGCTGACCGGTCACTGGTCACCGGTCGGACCGGCCGGTCCGGTCCGGGTTTTAAAACATAGAGAGCAGCAGTAAAGGAACTACGAAGCTCAACATCCCAGACTGACAGGTGGGAATAACCCCTTCTTACTGGAGACAAAACATAATCCTCGTATCATGATTCTTTCTCTTTACTTCTTTTATTCTATCTGCTTCTATTCTTTCTGTCTGCTTCTTTTATTCTATCTGCTTCTATTCTTTCTGACTGCTTCTATTATTCTTGGATTGTTCCTTGACTTGTTTTTGGTACTGCTCTTTAAATTGTCTGAATTACATTTTGAACTGTTTACTAATACATTCTCTGGAACTGTTGGTTAATTTGTTACAGTCTGTTGATCTGTTCATTGAACTGTTACTGTTCATTGAACTGTTGTTGTACTGCCTACTGCATGTTCACTGTCTTGTGTTCTGAGCCTCTGATTGATAGCCATTTTTTGAGCTGTAAGCCTACCCTAAACCTACCTAAGCCTGATTTTGTAACCGATTCTGTAAACTGATTTAAAGGAGAATAACGATTGTGGGGACCCCAAAGTTCGTTAATTCCTTGGGTCCTTGGGTCGCGCCCTTGGAATGACCATGCGTGCGTCGCTGGTCTCTGTCCTGTCCACTGCCACTGACTACTGCCTAGATTGATCATCTGGGAAGGCGATACAAGGCGGGACCTATAACATTTGACCCTCAGTGAACATTACCTGTTTATCCTATTCTTCATTTCTGTTATCGTTGTTATCATTATTCTTTTGATTTGCTCTGTAATCTTTCTGTTCTTGATTACTGTGATAATTCCCACTGAGTCATTTGACTCACCCTATATTTCCCTCTATTTCGTTTTGTTCTCCAGAATGTGTTATTAGAGGATGCAAGGCTGGATATGGGAATTGAGCTAAAGGTGATGTTGTGCATAGTGTACATACTGGTTTGAATAAAGTAGTGACTACATCTCAGGTGTAAATATTGGTGGCTGAGATAGTCTAGTCAACCTAGGGTGACAAATAATGTGACAGTACTTTTAATCTTAGAGAATAAGAGTTGTAAACAAGTGCGTTAACACTGAATATCCTTAATGTAATATATTTTTAAATTAGATATGGCTTTTGTATTAGTGTTTATACAAGTTTTGCGGAGTGACTGGTATCACCTGACGTCCTGGATCCCTGGGCCTACAGAGGCCCTGGGTCGGGGCGCCACAAATATACTAAACCCCACCCCTTCTTCTCCTTCCTTCTTCCCCAACAAAACACAGCCGCCGCCGCCCTCCTCCCTTCTCCTTCTCCTTCCCAGCCATTGAGCCGTCGCCGCTTCTCTTCTCCTTCCCACCCTACCGGCACTGCCCCTTTTCTTCTCCTTCCCCACCTTCCTGCTGTTGTCGCCGCCCCTTTCGTTCTTCTTCCTCCTTCCTCCTTCCTCCACCTGCGGCCGTCGTCCCCTCTCTTTCCTTCTCCTTCCTCTCCCGCCACCACCGCCCCTCCATCTCCCTCCTCCTTCCCCAGCCACCGCCGAAGCCCATCCCTCTCCTTCCTCCTTCCCCCACCGCCGCCCCACCGCCACCGGAATCTGGTTTCCGAGTAAGTCATCAACAAGATTTGATTTCCCCGACGAAGACGGAGATGTCGTCTTCTCCGATGAAGGCAGATTCGGCGGCCACGGCGCGCCACCGCCACATTCGTGAAAGCAGATCCGCATCCATGGTGTTCTTTTTTTTTTTAATAATTATATTTATATTATATAAATGAAATTATATATATATATATATATATATAATATTTTTATATTATATATATACACATATATATTATCAAGGGCATTATAGACATTTCACTTGAAAAAACACAGCCATACACGCAGTCAATGCGCGTTCAGTACAAACAATGCGCTCAAGGTTTTTTTGCAAACTTTTAGAAAATACAGGGTTTTTTGAATGATATTTCATATGTCGGAGTTTTTTCTACTCTTTTCGACTAACACAAGGTAGTTTCGTGCATTTTTCTAAAAAAAAAATAATCCTGGAAGAATTGTACCCTTTAAAGGTTTTTTTTTTTTTTTTTTTGTAAGGTGATAAACAATAATTAATACACATATATGTAAAGTTTACTTTCATTGACTGACTTGAGGGGTGGTCTTTTAAGTCGTCGCATGACATCAAAAAACGGTGCAGTCTCAAAATCTCCAAATATTGTCGGTCTCGTTGTCGGCATTCTTGCCATGCATTATACTTGGATTATTCTTCGCTCTTGGATAACCCAAAACTTTAGCTTGGGATTATTTATTTGGGATAAAAATTTTGATTATCTTAAATTATTCTATTTTTTAAAATTTAAGACTCGATTTATAAATGTTGAATGTTGAATGTTGCATCTTGAAATATCTAAGTTTTACTGTTTGCATCCTAAATGCAGAATCTTTCTATTTTTTTATCGAAAATATTTCACACGCGTCTCATGTATACACTAAGGTAAAAAGGTAATTTCGACCACATATACGCATATGCTTATAAAAAAAATTTAAAAAAAAGAAAAGAAAAAGAAAAAGAAAAGGGAGAAGACTTCGTCTTTGCTTCCGACTCCCTCCCTCCCCGCTCCTTGCACCCTTGTCGGCCGCCATCACCACTAGGGTTCATCGTTGTCGACCTCATTCCCCAACACGCACCGTCGGCCAACTACCTCAGTCTACTCCTCTGCTCTCCTTCATTTCTCAACTTTCTCTTACTCTCTTTCTTCACACATATCTAAAAAAGGGCATAGGCCTTTGCCCTCCATCGTCGTCGATACCCTCTAATGCACGGATACTCCGATTTTTCATCCCGTGCAGTGTCGGACACGTGTCGAACACAGACACGGTACCGAGACGTGTTTGACATGGCAAAAAGTGTCCAAAATTTATAAAAAAATCCAACGACACCTGTCAGACAAGACGGGGACACGAAAATCTCAAAAAAATTATTTTTTTATAAACATTTTAGGATTATATTTTTTTTTAAAAAAATAATTGTATAAATCTACTAAAAATATATATATTAATTTAAATTTTTTATTTTCTTTTTTATTTTGAAATTTTCTCATAATATCGTAGCACTGCAAAAAAGAATAATGTTATTTATAATTATTTTAAATATTAAATTTGATAAGAATGTATATTATTTAAATTTGTAAGATTAATGATCACTCTTATAAATATCTTATTTTAAATTAATAAATAAATACAAATATATTTATTTATATATAATATAGCTGTTAGAGCTGTTTCGTGTATTAATTTTTTTCAAAAAATCCGTGTCGCCATATCCGTGTCGTGTCGTGCCCGTGTCCATGCATCATAATCGATACCACACCTTAGTCGCCGACGCCCCTAGCTCAAACCACAATTTTGCTCGGCCAACGTCCTCCATCATCATCCTCCCTCTTACACTTTCTCCCTTTCCCCTATTCCTTCTCTCTCTCTCACCAATCAAAAAGGGGGAAACACCCTAGGTCGACGAGTCAAACTCGTCGGTGCAGCCGCTCCTCTTCCCTTGTTTCTTCTCCTTTTAGACACAGAAGAAACAACAATCAACAACAACCGGCAACTTCTTTCCCTGCCAAGATTTCAACTTCCTCAATAAATCAATTCAAAAAACTTCCTTAATATATATACCGAATTCTCAAATCGGATTGTGGCTCTTGTGTAATTTGGCAATAAATCAAAAGGCTCCATTTGGTGGTGGAGTGAGATCCAGAGGTGGCTGCGGCGGTGGTGGAGTTGGCGGTGAAGGCTCCATGAGCGATGGACTGTGGTGGTCGTGTTAGTGGTGGAGAAGACGAAGTCCCTTTTTGTTTCTTTCTTTTTTTTTTAAATGCATATATGTACCACGTGGCTGAAATTTCCTTTTTGCCCTTAGCGTATACACGTGAGACGCATATGAGGTATCTTCGGTAACAAAAGTGGACGGATTCTTTATTTAGCATGCGAACAGTAAAACTTAAATAGTTTAGGATACAACTGTCAGCATATTATAATTGCAGTTACAAATTCTAAAAAACGTAACAATTTAGGATGACCAAAGTTTTTATCCCTAGCTATTTATTTATTAGTTACTCTTTTAGACTTGTATAATTAAGGAAATATTTAATTTCAGTTTGCCCCTCATACTGCATAGATATAAATTTCTCTAGAATATTGCAACGAATCCACCCTTCTAGTATGGTTCTGGTTCTGATATATTCAATGAAATATTAATCGGTGATAAGTATTTTATATTTGTTATATATAATTTATATATTTTTTAAGGAAAAAAGACCAGCTAGCATAACATGTACAATATGCTTTGCATATTATTATCTGGATTCAATAATTAAATTAAATTTGAGCAAGAATTTTCCGCCACCCTACCCCTACCAGATATTGGTATAGAAAATCAATTTACAATTGTATCAATCCCTAATTTTCTGTTTTCCATATGTAGATTCCTGTTTTCCATATGTCTACAAAAATTGCAATTCTAAAAAACTCAAATATATTTGTACAAAAACGTAGATGTAATTCCACAAATGAAAAGGTAAATGCTTCATATTAATATAAAAGTTTTTCATTTAACAACCACCACAATAGTTTTTTCAAATTTTAAATATAGTTCTATTGACTCAAATATAAGTATATATTTCATATAAAGAGAATTAAGTGTAAAATTAACAATTTATGTTAGTAGATAATTCATAATAATAAAATCTCAATTTAAGAAACAAATTAAAAATTTATTTGGATTATGAAGTGAACTAAAATTTTTTGGTCAACTAAAAAGTTTTTAAAAAATCCCTCATTTTAATTTATATTTTTTTTCTTAAGACCATAGAATATATTGTCCCATGTGGTATTTAGTTCCCTTATTCGATTATAGGTACCTCATGACATAAATAGCTAGTCAGTTCCTCAGAAGGTGAATAATTATTCAAATAATTTAAAATAGTTTTATATTCAGACTCAGAATTCTCCTAACATTTCCTCAGAGGAATCGCTCCCACTTAACTACACTCCCTCATGTTATCAGTTTATATATGTGCACAATATTATCAAACATATAGATATAGATCAATCATAAGGTTAAAATAAATAAAATATATATTAGTTTAAAACAAATAAATAAAGCCGGTTTAAAGTTAGATAATTGATAAACAATTTCGAAAGCGAGTTGAAATGTTTCGAGTTAGAAAAATAAAACATGATTCGATCCTCAATTAAGATGACACCCTAAGCTAATATATATGATGCTAAAGCAACTAAACTAAGACATGTATGTAAAAAAATTATAACTTTAAAAGAGATTGTCACAATTGAACAAGTAATTAAAGGTCGGACATTCGTATCGAATACCATATCCGTATTGTATCATGTCTATTTCCATATTCGCTTATCATAGGTCGATGGTAAACCTTAAGTATTACTTGCGCACGCAAGACTCTCTCTCTCTCCTCCATACAAACTGTGGTCATGTATGAAAGCTCGACACTATATATTGAAGAACTTGCATGGAAATTATGTAAAGGCGTCTAGAATAAAGCAGAATATGGTTAGTTAAAAGAAATTAAAGTGAATTAACAATAATGAATATTATATACATAATATGAATAGTCATAGATGTATGCTTCGATCATCCATATATAATCCATTTATTAATTAATATAAAAATATAAGCTTTTTTTTCCTCAATAAAGAGGGATTATATAATTTATATTCTTAATCAGCACTTCGATATTTCTATAAGGCAGAACAAACATGTTATAAATTAGGGAAAATTACATTGTACTATCCTGAGATTTGCCATAATTACAAATAAGTCCCTATTCTTTGTGTAATTACATTTAAGTCCCTAAACTTTCACTTTCGTTTGAGATCCATAACGGACGTTACTGTTCTGTTAGTGTCAATGGTTGACCGGCCCGACATACCGGGACTTATTTGTTATTGAATAAACCTCAAGGACCTATTTATGATAATAATTTAATATTCAGGGGTATTTCGGGCCGATCAACTGTTGACCCTGACGGCACACTAACGTCCGTTATGGACCTCAAATGAAAGTGAAAGTTTAGGGACTTCAATGTAATTATGCAAAGAATAGGAGCCTATTTGTAATTATGGCAAACCTCAGGTAGTACAATGTAATTTTCCCTATAAATTAAACAATCTATTAATTGAAAATTGATTATTAAACTTCTACATTAATCGAATTCAAAAATTAAAATCAATTTAATTAAGATGCCAAAAGTCTACAGTAAGCTAGGTTTAATTTTCTTCATATTCTTATAATAAATTATATAGGCACGAAGAATATATATACACACCAATTAAAGAAATGCAAAATGATAAATTACATTCTTGACGATTAATGTGACCATTAAAGTCATCACTCTTGACGCAATCATTGTCGATGACAGTTCATCATTAGTAGAATAATACCGCATTAAGAAATCGGGGTTATTTTAATAGTTGTTTAATTAAATTCATAATTAAGTCGATTAACAGAATTAAGTCCCACGTTATCTTCATGTAATAAAACTTGTTTATTATAATGTCGCATGACCTAAAGACAACAGATGTTGCACTAAATGAAACACCATTTGGTTCTCAAGTCTTAAAATTGAGTGACAAAAGTTAACAAGCAACAGGTCGGCTAATAAAGACTAATTTATGGACAAAATAATCTGGTCGGTTTAGATAAACATTGAGACTTCAATAAATGACTATTTTATTAATTAAAAGTTTTGGATTATTAGGAAAAATATCATTAGATATTCCTATTAATATCCAAGAAATTTCTATTTCTTTTCTTAATTATGTGTGTATTATAACGAGGAAATAACTAGTAATTCTATTCAAATCTGAATTCTGTGTTACTACACATACTGTGTGTATATGATATGCATGCATCATGAATGACGCAGCATATTCGTAACTAATAGAAATTAGTAACTTAACATGCAGTGAGTAGTCGATGAATGATGATCAAAGACGTTAGGGGGTTAAAAAAATTGTTAATTAGCAGTTAACTGCTTGCATTTCTATTATGAAATTTCGGCCACAATTGATCACATAAATGATACAAATATTGACAATTTGACACGAAATGGAAATACTAAATACGTTATGGTCATGACGATATAAATTTTTCTAAAATTTATAATGTAAATTATATTGGACAAAGACACAACAAGACAAACACGTTACTGAAATATTAATTTTATAAAAGAATTCTGAGATACAACGCGTTTCAAATACGTCATTATGTATATTTAATTTTATATTATTTCAGTATTGATATAAATTTATGCATGTGAAATACATATCATTGATAACAAATTTAATATATATATGAGGAAATAAACTAGACAATTAAGCAATTATAGATATCTTTCATGTAGAATTAATACTGGTACTCGTCAGATTTCCTAATTTAATTATGCAATTTATCCTCTATTTCATTTATCCACACACCCCAAATTTATTGGTAGAGGAGTTAAAATTATAAAATAAAATTTTCATCTTTTTTCCCTTATTATAAATTAATAATTGTTTCTCTCTCATAATCTCAACCTTTTAATAAAATAAGAGATAAAATATAAAATTAAAATAAAGAATCCAAAACCCGAGAAATAGGGGCAGAAAATCCCTTGTAATTTCTGTTTCCTTTTTCCTTGAAAATCCCATGCAGTTTCTCTTGATAGGGATATTTAGTTAGTATGGTGGACATTGATATACATTTATCAATAAAATTATTCTTATGATACACTCTAAGTAACCTGTAAGCTCATAACCACTGCCTTCGGAAAATTCTAGCCCCTGCCGTTGGAGCATCAGCCTACGCGCTAGTTGACTATTGCTAGTATTAACTATATTACAGTTGTTACCTAATGTCGTTATAATTAATAAAGTGTCGACATAATACTCCAATATGCATGTTTATGTAAAGTTGATTTTATGTCCTTAACATGAATGAAGATTCACGATCTTATCTGAGCGGGGAGGAACCGTCCTTACACGGATAAGGTTTGAGAAATTCTGACATATATAATGTCGCCATTTATACTTACAAATGAGTTAAAGATTTACACATATTTGGCGGAGAGGAGCTTTTTTCAACTTTTAAAACACATCCATAAATGATCAGAAAGATTTAAACTCGAGTCATTATTTTAAAAAAAATAATTTTTTAACTACTTGAACTAACTCCGTTGGCAGAGGAGCTTGTCATGATTTAATTGCTTGTTAAGTTTAGAAGGCGACACACCATACACGTACGAATCATGTAACTAGAAGTCACAATTTTTAAATGGGTTCTGCAAATGGTCGGCTAGAATTAAGACATATATATATATATATATAGGAAATAGCAATGAAGCTTCAACGAAATTGTCCTGAACCAATAAACTAAATTTTACTCTCAAGAAAAGTCTTCAAGCCAAGTAGCCTATACTATATATATGCCCGCACATTTGATCGCCATGAAAAAATTATCGCAAACAACTCAAAATTCATCGTCACAACAAATGTTTAAGCATTAGTATAGTTGTTCGTTTTCAACTATACTGATTTCTTGACCCTAAATGTTCAAGCATAAGCATAGTTGCCCCTTTTCGGTTATCATCTTCATTGAAGTTGGTTGAACAAGTATTTCCGAGTTAAATTTTTTGCTCAAATTTCAGGTAATTCGATTATATAATTATAACCATAGTTTTAAATTTTTAGTCAGGGACATAATACAAGAATTTTGAGTTATACTATCGCACGTCTATCGTACTTTCTATTACACTTCTTCATATTTACTTGATGTTCATTATTTTTCATGGACCTCTGCTTAATATTGCTTTAGGTTTATCATTCTGAGTCTCCAACAATGTCGCTGATCATGAGAAATCCCCACGGTCACGATTGCCACGAGCACTACAAGCTCCAAACCTACCAAAAGCTTTTCACATGCGACGGGTGCAAGATGAAGGGGTTCGGGTCGAGATACCTATGCAACCTCTGCGGCCGCGAACTGCACAGCGAGTGCAGATTCCCGAAGAACAGCATCACCCACTACAATTTCCCTGGCTCCACTTTCCTGTTTCAAGAAACGCCCTTTACCAGAACCAACAAAAAGGGCAGAAAGGAGTTTTCCAAATGCTGCGACGCATGCGGGAAAGACATATGCGGGTTCAGCTACCACTGCGAGGCCGATAACCTCGACCTCCATATATGCTGCAGCAATCCGGAGGAGAAGTTGATCATGGGCGAGGTTGTATTCAATCTGGAGGCAAGAGCTTCGTCCAAATGCACGCGGTGTTGGAAGAAGAAGATCTCGGATGGGAAGAGGGATGTGCCGGGGTGGGCATACGCCTCGGCATGCGGCAAGTACCATTTGCATGTGTTTTGCATGACTGAAATGGTGCATGAGGCGTACATGAAGAATGGGAATATGTGTTTGGATGGAGTTGATCTGAGGGAGGTGGTTCGATCGAATAGGACGCGGGGGAGTGGAAGTGGAAGTACGATGTCACAAAAGATCAAATCGGTTCTCAAGATTATACTGGCCGTTCTTTTGGGCGATCCGACGCTTCTGATTTCCAGCGTCTTGGTAGAGTTGGTGGCGCGTGGCTTGCAGTAATATGTTGGAGTTGGAGTTGGAGTTGGGGATGGGGATATTCACGTTGTACAATACTTTTAAGAATATTATTTTACGGTGTCGAATTATGTCGTGTTGGACTTTCTATTTGAATACCTTGTTGGACATTTTTTGTATGAAAAATTTTTAAAAAATGTGTATCGTCATATTCGTATTGTATCGTTTTCGTATCGCGACATGTGTCTGTATATGATTTGAGGCTTGAAATATGTGTGGCTATTGTGAGTTGTATATTAAAAATAAAGATTGTATATGTTTTAAAGAGCGTTGTCGTTTTCGCGTTGTTCCTATTTTTGTTCTTCATTATAATTTATAATCCTTAAAACACTTATTAGCTGATTATATATATTTTTTATTTCACTTTTTGTACTCTTTTATATGTTTTACAAATTTCAAGGAGTGGTAATTCCAGAATAAGTTTTTTAGTTTATTTAATACCGTTAGGGGACACACCTGATTAATTTGTACACAGTTTGGCAGTTGGCACTGAAAATTAAAGGATTGAAAAATAGAATATAAAAAATGAAATTATTCCTCTTATTACTTTTATGGGCGATGTGTAGTGAAACTTTTTTTTTTTTTGGTTCTCAAAAAAATTCCTTATTAGAATGTGCAAATTTTTAAAATTCGTAATTTCATCTCAAGCCTATAGATAATTTCGATCCATTACCCATAGTTAGATAAAAGGGCAAATTACACCAGGGTCTCCTGAGGTTTGGCATAATTACAAATTAATCCCTCAACTTATGGGAATTACGGATTAGTCCCTATAAATACTGTTTCAATTGAGGTCCCTAGACGCCATTAGGGTTCCGTTAATTTTGACAGGACTATATTGTTGATGTGATTTAGTTCAGGGGTCGTTTTGTAAGAAAATTCATAGTTCAGGGACTTTTTTGTAATATTTTTCGAAAATTCAAATGTCAAAATTAACGGAACCGTAACGGTGTTTAGGGACCTCAATTGAAACAGTATTTATAGGGACTAATCCGTAATTTTCAGAAGTAGAGGGATTAATTTGTAATTATGTCAAATCTCAAGGGACCTTGGTGTAATTTGTCCTAGATAAAATTAACGTATATTTGTAAGCTATCACAAACCTGCTTTATCACAACATGGGAAAATACGAGATTAAAAGTAATTCGGGCCTACGGCGTTCGATAAAGTCTCTTAAGTTTGGGTTAGATTAAATATTTTATACATTCATATCCAAACCGCATACTTATATAACACAAATTAATAATTTTAAAAGTGAGTGTCACAATTGAGCAAGCCAATGGTCGGCCATGATAAAGATTGATTGCGGACAAGTAAACTGTTACGTGTTAAGACAGTGATTATCTTATTTACCTAAAATTTATATTTTAAGGAAAAAGATCATTAATATTTATTTTATATCAACAAAAATATAATAATTCAACAACAATATTCAAAGCTTACGTATTACTTGCAGACAAGCACACACGTAAAGTGTGGTTATGCATGTGTGCAATCGCGACACTATTGAAGGAATTGCATGGAAATTATATACACGGGCATCTTGAAATTTGAATAAAGGAGAATATTATTAGTTAATATAAAGTTAATTAACATTAATGAATGATACATAATATGAATAGTTATAGATGTACACTTCATGCTATTAATATATAATAATCCATTTATTAATAAATATAATAATATAATTGTATGTCACGAAGAGGGATTAAAGCTTATCTTCTTAATCAGTACATCCATATTATTTCTACAAGGCACAAGTCTTATAATTTTAAATAAATAAACATATAGTCACTCAATTCATTATAAATTAATAAAAAATTGAAATTTATCGAATTCAACCAATTATTTAAGGGGATGAAAAAATTAACATGGTGTACTATTATCTTTCCTGGTTAAATAAACTAATTTTCAATTTTATTTTTAAACACATAATCCCAAAGTGAATAAAAAATTGAAACTCAAAGTCATTAATCCTATATAAAGAAACAAGGTAGCAAAAAATGCTAAATAAAATACCCCCTAATTTGATTAAGAATTTAAGAGGCCAAAGTTTCCGATTAATTAGGTTTAGCTTTCGTCATATTGCCAGTTACCAGTTAAAAATGCAACCATTCTTGATAAACATCAACATAAACAACCCAAAAAAGAGAAGGTTTGAAGTCGTCATCATCTTGACGTAATGACTTGGCGTCATCAGTGAATCATCATTAGTAGATTAATTAATTAGTGCTTAACTGCATTAAGAAACCCGGATTTTTTTAATTTTTTTTTTAAGATTCTGAATTAAGTTAGATGAGTAGAATTAAGTCCCACGTTATCTCATGAAATAAGACTTTGGTATATTTCGTGATAATTTAATATAACGTTTGTTTCTATATGTTTCTTAAAATCAAATCTCAGATATTTATAAATTCTAACTTATAAGGACATTTTTTTTTTTTTTTTCGAGCTAATTAAAAGACATCAAATTTTTTCCCCCCTGGTGTGTGCAAATAGTAACTGAAAATATAATAGTGGGAAAAAGACGAAGCTTAAGGTAATGATATAATGGTTAGATATTTGATCTATGATGCACGGATACGGACACGACACGATATGACACGACACGACACAGAAAAATGATATTTTTAGAAGTGTTCGTGTATCATAGTATTTGATTATGAGAAATGGAGTACCCCTTGAAATTTCTCTGCTTCTTTTTTTTTCCCCTTGCTATGAGAATGACAGTAACGCACCTCTTGAAAGGGTAGGTATTTTAATATATGGTGGATTTATGTACATTTATCTTTAAAATTCTTTTTTTTTAATATTTTATTCTATATCCTATCTAATTAGTTTTGAGCAAGACGATAAATAAAATTATCCCCAAGGAATTTTTTTAACAACTAAATTTTGGACCTCTAATCTCTTAAAGAATCAAGTAAATTTCGTCTCTTGTGATCTAATCAATCAACACTAAATCAAAATCCCTTTCAATTTCGTTATAACTTTTATGATATAGTCTAACCTACCTCATATAGCCGGTGACTCAAAACATTAGCCTACATGCTATTTGACTTTGACCAATGACCATTAACTATAATACCTTATAGAACTCAAAGACCAAAGTGGTCCCGAAAAGTTAAATACGTTAATTTCTTGAAAAGTTAAATAATAAAGGGGTTTTTTTGCAAGGAAAACCCTTGTGTCATTTGAAATGATCAAAAAAATCCTGTGAAAAATAAATTCTCATATAAAACCCTATGTTTTCAAATTTTTGTAGAAAAAACCCTGAGACGCGTTTTTGATCACACGCGCGTTTACTGCGTGTGATAATGGATTTTTCTTCACTTTTTTGCGTAAAATGACAAATTTACCCCAACATTATATTTGGGTTTTTTGCAAGGAAACCCCTTGTGTCATGTGAAATGATAAAAAAAAAGACCCCGTGAAAAAAAATTATCATATAAAACCCTATGTTTTCAAATTCTTGCAGAAAAAACCCTGAGGCGCGTTTTTGAAATTTCGCCGGCGGAAGAAATCCTATCAACTTTTTTTTTTTTTTTTTTAAATTTCTTTTATATGTATATATATGTATGTATTATATAATATATTATATATATACATGTATACGCATAAAATTACTAATGTACTATATGTATTAAATATTATTTATAAATTTATTTATTTATTTTTGGTAGAATTTGTAAATTTATTGAATATACATATATATATATATATAGTATATACAATAAATTTATAAATTCTACCAAAAATTAAATAAATAAATTTATAAATAATATCTAATATATATATATATAAAATATTATTTATAAATTTATTTATTTATTTTTTGGTAGAATTTATAAATTCATTGAATATACATATATATATATAATTATAATTATTGTACTATACATATAAATAATATTTAATATGTATATATGTAATGTCTTTTTTTTTTCTTTTGAAATTTCTTTTATATGTATGTATGTATATGTATGTATTATATAATATATTATATATATACATGTATATGTATAAAATTACTAATGTACTATATGTATTAAATATTATTTATAAATTTATTTAATATACATATACATATATATATATATATATATATATATATATATATATAATTATAATTATTTTACAATACATATAAATAATATTTAATATGTATATATATAATGTATATAAATATATAAATTATATTATATATTTATTAAAAATCTTATAAATAAATATATATAATATTATAATGAAAATATACATGTATTGTACACTAATTATAATTATATATATACAATTAATATTTTATTTATTGCATATATATATATATATATATATATATATATTATAATTTTTGGACTATTTAATTTTTTATAGGGTTTTCTTGGCTCATTTCATAAAACACAGGGTTGTGGGTGTATATAGTTCTTTAAGAATGTATTGTAATGAAAGAAGGGCAATTTTGACAAAACACGTCGGTTCTTTGACTAAATGGTGTAAAGGGGCGGTTTGTAAAAAATAAAAAATACAGAGTTTATTTTACTAATTTTTTTTTTTACATGATTTTTTTAGCTCTTTTTGAAAAACATAGAGTTGTGGGGGCATATAGCTCAATAATAAAGTGTCAACATAATATTCAAAATATGTTTAATTTTATTTGTACTTTAGATGATGAAGGAACACCATCTCTTATCCACGCAGGTGGCACCTGAGTACCTGACACAGATCAGGTTTGAAAATTTCCGTCATATATATTATAATGTTGCCATTTATCCTTAATTTTAAGTTAAAAATCTACACATATTTGTCGACAAAGAAGTGCTGTACTCTTCCTCGTTAAGTTTAAAACTAAAAGCAATCCACTACAAGTTACTATTTTTAAATGGTTTTTGGAAATGGCCGGCTACAACAAAGACTTATATATATGGTAAATAACAATGAAATTTCAACGAAATTATCTTAAGCTAACAAACTAAATTATACCCACAAGAAAAGTCTTTGGTGTCGTAGTATAAATACATATTTGATCGCATTATTGCAACACAACTTAGATTCATCATTTCATCATTACAGCAAATGTTTCAAGAATTATAGCACCGTTGTTGGTTTTCGACTAGAACGATTTCTTGATCCGATAAATGTTCAAGTATAAGCGTAGTTGCCCGTTTTCGATTATTCTCTTCATTGAAGTTGGCTGAACAAGTATTTCTGTGCTAAACCTTCCTCAATCTCGTCAGGTAAATCGATTATTACAAGCATATTTTTGTATTTTAATAAGGGATATATCCAAAATTTGAGTTGATTAGGGAGCCGTAATAAAAAATATCTTCACTTGCCCCTCCCTCCGCCCCTATATTCTACTATAGCAGTATAGCACATAGCCTAAAGATTTCAAATAGGCCCAGGCCCGCTACTATAGCGGGCTTAGTAGGCCCGAAATCTCCTTGAAGTGGGTTTGACCTAGGTTGGCTTGAAGTTGAGTTGTAGTGGCCCAACTCAGTTCAAGACCACATATAGTTTGGGCTTGGGCTGGTTGCTGATGTCTAATTGGCCCTAATTATTTGGCGGGCTGACTATTGGGCCTATTTTTTTTATTTTGTAATTTTCATATATTAATATATATATATATATATTTTTTTTTATATGTTATTAAAAAATTTTAAGTTAATATCTATATAAATAAATTTATGTATCGATTGGGACAAGAAAACTTGGGCTATGTAAAAATGAAAATACAGACGAATCCAAAGTAATTATCTCAAAGAAAGAACCCTTAAACATCACAGTTGCCGAAATCTTTCAATTTAGTTAATGTTCATTATATCTGATGCACCTCTAATATGTTTTACATTGATTTAGGTTCATTTTTTCCGGTGCTTAACAATGTCGATGGTTAGGAGAAGAACAAACACTCACGATTGTCACGAGCACTACAGGCTCAAAGCCTACGAAAAGCTCTTTACATGCGACGGGTGCAAGATGAAAGGGTTCGGGCCCCGTTACATATGCGAGCTCTGTGGCCACGAACTACACAGAGAATGCAGATTCCCGAACAACAGCATCACCCACTACAATTTCCCCGGCTCCACTTTTCTGTTTCAAGAAACGCCCTTCACCAGAACCAACAAAAAGGGCGGAAAGGAGTATTCCAAATGCTGCGACGCATGCGGGAAAGATATATGCGGGATCAGCTACCACTGCGAGGACGATAACCTCGACCTCCACATATGCTGCAGCAATCTTGAGGAGAAGCTGATCATGGACGATGTCGTGTTCAATCTGGAGTCAAGAGCTTCGTCCAAATGTACGTGGTGTCGGAAGAGAAAGATATCAGATGGGAAAAGGGACGTGCCGGGGTGGGCATACGCCTCGGCATCCGGCAATTACCATTTGCATGTCTTCTGCATGACTGAAATGGTGCATGAGGCGTACATGAAGAATGGGGATATGTGTTTGGGTGGAGTTGATATGAGGGAGGTGGCTAGGTCTAAGAGGACGCGTGGGAGTGGGAGTGGAAGTACGGTGGCCCAAAAGATCAAGTCGGTTCTCAAGATTATATTGGCCGTTCTTTTGGGCGATCCGACGCTGCTGATTTCCAACGTCTTGGTAGAGTTGGTGGCGCGTGGCTTGCAGTAATATGTTGGAGTTAGGGGTTGGGGAAGGGGATGGGGATATATATGACGGTGTGAGGCTCTAATGTACGAATATTATTTTATGGCATCGAGTTGTGGTGTGTCCGACATTCTATCTGAGTACTGTGTTGGACATTTCTTGTATTAAAATTTTAAGAAAAGATGTGTATTGTTGTATTCGTATTGTGTTATTTTTGTATTGTTGTATGTGTCCTTGTATGAGGTGAGGCTTGAAAAATGAGTGGCTATTGTGTGTTGTATCTTAAAAATAAAGATTGTACATGTTTTAAAGAGCGTTGTTGCTTTACCTTGTATAAATGGTGCATTTCTTCTATTTCTGTTCTTCATTATATATAGTTTATAATCCTTAAACACTTATTAGCTGATTATATATATTTCTTATTTCACTTTTGCACTCTTTTATATGTTTTACAAATTACGAGTGGTAATTCCAGAATAAGTTTTTTAGTTTAATTAAGACCGTTACGGGACACCCCTTAATTAATTTGTACATAGTTTGGCAATTAAAAGGATTGAAAAATAAAAAATAAAAAATGAAATTATTCCTTATCCTTGTGGACAAAATTTAGATATTTGCAATTTCATCTAGCCTCAAATTTGAAACAAAGAAAAAGAAATCTCGCTCTCTTATGTATAAATTCTGGCTCCATCTTGATGAAACATAAGACTGTTTATAATCATGTCACAAAATCGACAACCTAATAACCTCGTTCTACTTTCTACTTAAATTATCGTCATCAAATGACGGTATTGTTCTTGTTCGATTGTTCTGCATAATTAATCAACCAGATGACCCCAAAATCCTATCAATAAATCTGACCATTTAATTAAGAAAATGAACATCAGAACATGGTTGTAATATTTGAGTGATAGTCGAGCCCTCGGAAAACTGGAATCCCCCGACCCCAAAAAATGAGTAAAAAATTTTTTAAAGTAGATTGTAAGTTATAACCCTATTTTTAATGGGTCGCATTGTTTTAGCTCAGATGGGACATTTTAGTATTATACTATTATTCATGGGCTTATCTGGTTCCAATTGGGTCAGTCTTATAAGTGAAGAATTAAAGTGTTTGTAGATTAATATCAAGCCCACGTCACAACCACAATCTTTGAAATTTTAAAGCCATAATTTGACCCACTAATTTAGTTTTACTAAGTCTAACTATGGGTAATGGGTCGAAATTATTTATGGGTTTATTATTCGAATTGCGTAATGTCCAGGCCCAAAACTTTTCGGAATTTCCTTTTCTTTTCCTATAATTTTATTATACCAATAACATAAGTTTCTAAATCTAAACTTCGAAGTTTGAATGGTGGCCAAGTCGGGATTCTGAGATTAGGAAATATAAAACGTGTGACAGAATGGTGTCTACTAACGTCGATTAATTCTATTTATTATGTTCATGTTAGTTTTTTATTTGAAATTATTTCATTGCAAAAGGTTGACTAGTAGTAATAAAATACTATTATCTTTTAACTTGTGATAAGAATTAAGAAATATAGTTTAATATGACTGTATTTGGTGACAATAGTCTATTTTCAATATGACTTCTATTCTATATAGACTATATCCCAAAGTTGTGCCATGGAAGTACGAAAGTTTAACTATAATTTCTCCCAAAGTCTTCTTTTTCTTTTTTCTTGCAGATAAACTTAACCTCCATTAGAACTCAAAAAAGAGCAAAACCCAAACATTAAGACATTGGCAAAAAGGAGAATGAGTCGCATATATTTTCTCCCATGGTTGATCGCCAATATTTCTTCGCGATTTTAAGTATGTACACATAGAGACGTATACTTAACATCAAGGAAACACTTGGTATGCAGAACAAGTAAAACGTATGATGGACGGAATTTAAAATTATACTTTTAAAAATATTAATTTGATATATATTGATGGGGTCAAAATACGATCGTCCCACATCAAGACACGTGGCATCACCAAGATGATGACATCTGCCTCCCCAAGGCTGCACCATCATCGCACGAGCGCTAAGCCCAACAAGCGCAATCCTTTTTTAGGAGTTAAGCCCAACGAGCGCTATCACTCCCACGAGCGTCCGACATGCTTGGTACGCCCACGTGCCAGGAGCCCTCTTCGAGCGTCACACTCCCTCAGAGCGGTCTCCCCTTTGGCTCGTCACTTGAATTGGAGCCCTCATTCCCCTCAGCGGATAACTTGGCCTCCAATACTCAAGGTTGTCACGAGCGCGCTCTTAAGCCCTCGTTACCAACCTCCCAAATGGCTCTCTGACACAACGTACATGCCCGCGCACCTGCCACTGTTGCCAGCACTAACTTTCGGCCACTTTTGCAGAAGATTCCTCCTAGGTTTCTTTCTCATGGAGCCACATGTTAGGGCAACATTCGGCCAGGACCACTTGAGGCAAATGACCAAAGGGCCCTTGACCCTCAACTATAAATAGCCAAAGTCATCTTCTACACAAGTAAGCTTTCTTCACTTCTGCAACTGTGACTGAACTTACATTTCTCCATACACTAAACTGACTTGAGCGTCGGAGAGCCAAACTGGGTATCACCCCCAGTTCCCCCAGCTTGGCCTTCTGACTTTTCTTGTGCTTGTCCCAACAGGTTGAACTCACTTTCTCTTTTTCCGGCGAAGCTCCGGTGGTTTCCTCCACAAAATACAAATCGTAAAGTGATCGGATTCGGATCCACCCATTCCCGGACCCATCATATATATATATATATGACATCGGTCACGTAGTATATTAATTTTAAAAAGCCCATATTGTATAACAATATAAGTACCTCCATATTCGTGCTTGTACATGAAAATAGTCTCAGAACCAATTAATTATTCAACACGGAAAGGTTTTAAATCAATTCAAATATATTGTTTTAGCTAGAATATTTGACCTGAGATACGACGTGTGTACGAATGAATGGTTACCTCTAAAGCACGGACACGCCTAAAAAATGGCCCGTGCAGTGTCCGACACGTGTCGGACACGGACACGGCCCGGACACGGCTCGGACACGTGTCGGACACGGCTGAAGGAGTGTCCGAAAAAAAAAAAAAAAAAAAAAATTGGGACACGGTGTCGGACACGGCGAGGTGGAGTGTCCGACACGGCTCGGACACGGCGGAGCAAATTTGATCATTTTTTTATGCTTTTTTTAATATTTTTTGAATTTTTTGGAGAGAAAATTGAAATAACAAAACTTATTTTAGTTTTTAATATTATATATTTATATAAATATTTTATGTTATATAGATTATACTTATAAAATATTTTTATTTTTATATAAAATATCTTTATTTATATATAAAATATATTTATTTATATAAAATATAGCCGTGTCGGAGCCGTGTCGTGTCCTAAGATTTTGAAAAAATCCGTGTCGCCGTGTCCGTGTCGTGTCGTGTCCGTGTCGCCGTGTCCGTGTCCGTGCAACATAGATGGTTACTTACACACACCCATCATTTTTATGATAGAGAATTGATAAATGAAACAACATACGAAGTTTCATGTGTGCACATGGAATTATTCAATTCAAAGTTTCTTGACAGTCTTAACAAGCAAGTAGTGTATATATATGACTATTTGCCATTTGGCATGAATATTACGCATAAGTTCATGAGCAAGCAAACATTCCGAGCCATCTAAAACCACAAGCTGCAGGTAATTATTCACAATTTCTGGCATATAATTTCGAGAATCTCAATTTCGTATTGTCCTGTCTTATGATAATATCATAATATCCTTAAACTTCATGGGTAGTTTCTCCCGACAAGCGGCCTATTAAAGACGGCTTCCTTCCCAATGGAAACTCGTTGGTAGAGACCTTTGACAACGGATTTCCGACAGATGTACCTTGAAATTCTAAAGTATTTGTGAGTGTGTTTTCTTTGAATCAAAACTAATATCGTTTTCGTATTTGTTGTGCTACAGAAATTGCGCATATGAAGGTTAATGGAGATTTGGATTTGGACAAACTAGATGAAAGACCTTTAGTAATTAGATCTAAGATCGTTGAAGGTGAAAGTGCAAGCATGGCTGAAAACATCAAATCATTTATGAAAATCGTGGTAGCTGTTCTTTTGTGTGATCCAACTCTGGTGATCTCAAACGATTTGAAGAAATTCGTCAAACGTTGAATTTTATAAGTCAATGTACATATATATGTGTATATGTATACGTGTGTATGTGAAGATTGTTAGTAGTAGCTATTTTGAAGTGATATTTTTATGATCTCTCATGTCGAATTCATGTACAAGGGGCTTTTATATGTATAATTATCACTATAAGAGCTTTTATTTCTTGATCCATTTATGCTATTTTGGGTGACTTTTTCGTGCTTGTCCTTGGAAATAAGAGAAAAATGTTCAGCCCCTTTTCAAAAGAAGAGATTGAAAAAACGGTGTTCAATCTAGAGGAGCTCTCCCCACGTATCAACTTGGAGAATTTACAAAACAATGATGAGATTAATAATAATTTTTATATCCAAATGTCACTAGGTAGATTTTTATTAAAAAAAAATTACAATACAATTTGCGCCAATGTCATGCTCACATATTATAATAGGTGGTATCAGAGCTTGGTGCTCACGATATTAATCTAACCAACCAAGAGAAAAAAATATGAGTGTGTTTCGTATTCATCCTCTATTCATTGAAAATTTACGCAAATGAATACTTCAATTTCACAAATTATGATTTATGAAAAATGTCAAGAAGTCAGATTCGCAACCAACAGAAGATCGGGAGTTGATATTCTCAAAATAAATCTTGAGACAATCAGCTTCAATGACGTAATAGCAAAATTGATGAAGAAGTCCTGTTCAACAACATATACTTCACTTTAGCTGTCATTGATCATTTTGTTTATTTGTTTTATATAAATATCGTTTTTATACTTTTGAATAACTATCTATTTGGACCTATTGACAGGGGGTCATTTGTCCCTCAATCTAATTGATATATCGAAAATTAATCTTTATGGGAGAAAATTCTAACAAATAATAAAATAATAATAGTAAGTGGACGTGTGTACATTTTGGAAATTTGAGTCGGTCTATTAGGAAAATTCTAGCCCAGACCCGGCTTGGCCGGACCCAACCAATTAAAAAGGCAAGTGTATTACACTTGCCATTTGATTGGTCACTCTCCCCAAACTTTCCACCAACCACACGGCAAGTGTAAAACACTCGCCCCCTCGTTACACTGGTTTGGCCGAGCCAGGCTCGGGCTAGAATTACCCCGGTCTATTACATGATTAGTGCTATATTTATTATTTTATTAATCATCTTTTTAAAACTTATATTTGGTCATATACGAACAAATATAAAAATTATTGTCTTTTCATCCCGACATGAATGATCAGAATTATGAATACGACTAGTACTAGAAGTGATTGTGGGGTTAGGCTAAGAAGCACCATTTTAATGTTACGTGTTCCTCTTTTTCCTTTTGACAATTCTTTCTCTCACTTTTCATCTATATAATACCATACTATTTTTTAATAATAGAGTAATGACATGACATATGCTACCGACATCCATAATATGACTTAATGGTCTTTCTACAACTATAGAATGGTACAATTTAATGGTTGCGATTACATTAGATTTAAGAGATAAGTCCAGCGGCGTTTGAATTCTAAAAAACATAATTATTGTTATAGAAAGAATTTTGAGCTTACACTTAACTGGCAACCCGACCTGTAATATCTCAACTCAAATATAAATAATAAAATATATTTAATTAAAATATCTTTTCCAGAAATTCCGTTACACCACGGAGGAACAAAGAGAATTATCATCTTTCAGGGCTGAAAATTAGTAAACCAAGTCCTGATAACTGATAAGTGATGACAATACAACACAACATAATACAGAAATTAGATCTTTATAGTTTATACACACAACATGTGCAAGAACTTATTCCATAAGCAGTAGAAAAAGCGAAGAAGCTAGAAAACCTCAAGGACAGAACACCAATCTGTAACTAGTCCCCGGCGGACACTTAAAAGTGCTGGTGGGATCATCCTCCGGGTACGTCATGACGTGGCGACACCTCACCTTGAAGAACCGCGACAGCTCCGTCGGCCGGCACGGCCCCGACTGGCAGCAGTACTGCGGCGTTTTGTACACAGTGCACGGATTATGGCAGCCGCCGGGGGCTTTAAGCTCGTTCGGGCATTCTGCGGTGATATCCGCCGCGCATCTGATGGATTTGGTGCAGCCGTTTGTGGTGGGCGTGAATTCCATGGGAACGTTGAAGCCCTCGAGAACAGAGATGCTGTAGTAGTCTGTGTGTCCGAACGAGTTGAGGCCGTATTTTGCGAGGGTGTGCGGCTGAGCGCCGTAGGTTCGGCACTCCAGCTGACCGTTGCAGTCGCCGGTCAGGCAGCTGCCGCGGCCGGATGAGTCGAAGGTGCAGTTGGTTCGGACCCAGATTTTGGTGCGTTTGGGGCCGTTGGGGAGGCTGATGATCCAGGTCTGGCCGGAGTCGAGGCGGCCGCCTCCGCCGGGGAGGGCGGCGGGCCAGACGGTGTAGGCGCAGTTGTTTGTGACGTTGAAGATTATTGATTGGGTTTGGAGGAAGAAGAGAGGGAGCAGGAAGAAAGGTGCGGTTTTGGGGAAATTCATTTTGGACGGTAGTTTACTTGATTGTTTGAGTTTGGAATTAAATTTATAGAGAAATTAAATAGTCTGTCTTTACTTTCTTTCTTGTTTATCTTGGCAACTGGACAAGTCAAAGATGCCAATTATCTAGACACATGATTTTTTGATATGGCTTTCACTTTTTTATTCATTTATCTTTTGATTTTCAACATATTATTTACGGAATAAGTTGTTGGATATATTTGTTTGCGTAACTAATTATCTCACAAGTCAATTGATAAGGCGGTAAAACTTAAATATTAGGGCAAATCTCAAATAACTCGTCGCCTTCGTCCTACTTTGTCCACTAATCTGAATGAGAGCAATTATCTTTTTCAAAAATATCATATTTAATTATTTTTTTGTTAAATTTTAGAAAATATTTTGTTCAAATTTTTTTTAATAAAATTATACCTTATAATGATAAACTAGGGGAAACATATTCTCGTTAACTGTTTTGTTTCTTTCATTATTTCTTACTTATTTTCTGAGTTTGAAATCTATTTTACCCTACTTCACGTTAAATGAATGAGTTTAAAGTCTATTTTACCCCTTCTTCAAATTTTTGTCTTTAATCGATTGTTTCCTCAAGCGGATTTATTCGAACGTTTAGCTTCCTTTCAAGTGTTTTAGTTAGGGTTTTTGACTGAGAGAGGAAAAATGAAGTATTCAGAAAATAAATTTCTAAATGGATTTGATGCATTTTAGTTAAAAAACCTATTAATCAATACAGAAAAATTAGAAAGGAGGTAATGTGGTGTTTAAAAAATAATATAAGTAGATTAAGTGCTATTTAATTTTATACAAGGGGGTGATTTGAAAATTATGTATTACACAGGGAGGTAAAATACTTTTATCTCGATAAACTAGACATCCAAAACTCAAAATACATAATATATTTATGTGAATGAACATGAGACATTTTTATCCACCAAACACATAAATCTCAGATACACAAAGACAACATTGCAACATACATTGATCAAGAAGAGCCATCTGCCTTCTATCCCAAAAAAACTTTAAAAAATATATATATTTTTTCAAATTTCAATCAACTCTTCTCATGCCCATAAATATATCCACCAAAAGAAACCCATTATTCAAAAACCAACCATCCCAGAAACAAACAACAACACTGCATGAATGGCAAAAAAATTGAATCTAGGAACGGAATACGAAAATTATTCGACCCAATCCACAAGGATAAATCCGATGAGGGAAAAAGAACAAAAGAAAACAAAACAAACAACCGGGGGGTTGTTCTGTTATCCAAAGCTGGCTTCCCCTTCAAGGCTTATTTTGGAACATCGAACGTACTTGGCGGTTCGGGCAAGTCTAGAACGTCATTCTAAACTTGAACTTGTACATATTACTTACCTTGATTCATTTAAAATTCTCTAAAGAACTCTTTGCGTAGAAATTTAATCAAAGTTGTTGGATCGAAATGATGTTAGCAGTCCATTTCCATGGAGAGCCTATAAATAGAGGGCTCATTCAGTCATTTATTTGCAATGATCAAGCATTCTAAAACTTTGAGTTTGAGTGGATAGAATTCTCTTCTTACCTTTTTTTTTTTTTTTTTTTTTTTTTTATTTTCTCTTCATCTGCTACTTTTAATATCCGATTCGGTGCTATATGTTCTTGCCTTAAATTCTCTATTATACCTTTTTGGAATGATTTCATCAAGATGAGTCTGAGTGATGCCTTTATGGCTACAACTATAATTCTGTGTGACAAACTATTCCTTTGTGGATGATTTCATCAAGATCCATCGGAGTGATGCCTCTTTCAATATTCCTTTTAGTATCGCAATAATTTGATTTTTTTTGTATGTCTCGAAAGCTATTATATAATTAGTTAAATATTGTGGAACTCTAAGCTTAATTATTTAGAGGGTTTGGGGGCAGTACAAATTAAAGATTCTGGAAAAATATATAGTAAAACGAATAGAATTTCAAATACAAGTTTTTACACATGGTGAAAATTCAACCAAACAAGAACACAAAAGCTTAATCCAATAACTAATATCTACAATGCATCTTAAAATTAAAATTTTAAAAAATCAAAATTTGAATAAAATTGGCACAATTTAGTCCAATAAAACACATTTTTTTATGTATAATTGTTATATATATATATGGGGCCATAATTAATAACTTCCTCCCAATTAAAAATAATTTAGTTCACTCCCTCATGTAAAAAAAATTTATACTAACTCCCTAACTCAAATTTATAATTTGATTTCATTCTCTACTCTCCTAAATTGATTGCAATACGTTACTTATTTCTTTTTTTTTTTTCCCTTTCATACTTCAATTTTATACGTGAGTACTTTAACTTTTATAAATAATATTCTATTTCTAAATCTGAATACTTTAATGTTTATGAACCTCTAAAGCACGGACACGCCTAAAAAATGGCCCGTGCAGTGTCCGACACGTGTCGGACACGGACACGGCCCGGACACGGCTCGGACACGTGTCGGACACGGCTGAAGGAGTGTCCGAAAAAAAAAAAAAAAAAAAAAATTGGGACACGGTGTCGGACACGGCGAGGTGGAGTGTCCGACACGGCTCGGACACGGCGGAGCAAATTTGATCATTTTTTTATGCTTTTTTTAATATTTTTTGAATTTTTTGGAGAGAAAATTGAAATAACAAAACTTATTTTAGTTTTTAATATTATATATTTATATAAATATTTTATGTTATATAGATTATACTTATAAAATATTTTTATTTTTATATAAAATATCTTTATTTATATATAAAATATATTTATTTATATAAAATATAGCCGTGTCGGAGCCGTGTCGTGTCCTAAGATTTTGAAAAAATCCGTGTCGCCGTGTCCGTGTCGTGTCGTGTCCGTGTCGCCGTGTCCGTGTCCGTGCAACATAGTTATGAACAATACTTCAATTATAAATTTAGAAACTTTAACTTTTATGAATAATACTCTAATTTAAAACGTAAGTAGTTTAACTTTTACGAACAATACTATTTTTTTCTTTTCTTTTTCTTTATTTTTCTTTCTCGTATTTCAATTTTAAACCTGAGTACTTTAACTTTTACAAATAATACTCTACTTTTAGATCTGAATGCTGGGAGGTGGGCCCAGAACAGTAGCAGTCCGGGACCGTACTTTAAAATTTTTCCTAATATACGGGTATCAAAATATTTCTAAAATATTTAAATACAAACAGCGGAAGACTAGCCGGAACTACTCAAGTATATACATGCAATTGATAATAAATTTTAAATCATAAAGCAGATAAATAAAGCATGCAATTAACACTTAAGAGCACCTAATTCATCATGCTTAAATAAAAACAATATAAAATACCTTTCACCGAAGATGGCTACTGCACCCGGAGCTCGCCTCCCGAGAACCCGATTCCCGACCTCCTCGCGAAACCGACAGAGCTTCCCTGCAATTTCCCCAGGGACACCCTCGGAGTGTGGGCTCCGAAAGTATTTCTCTAAATACTTAGAGAAAATAAAACTTTAAACTAAAAACCCTTTTCAGGGTTTTTTCTCCCGAAATCAGGCGTTTATATATAAACACCTAATTAAATTAATTCCAAAATAAATCGGAATTAACTAGGAGAAGATGGGACGATTTCAAAGCCAAGAATTAGCCAAAATCATCCCAAAGTGTTATGAGAAATGAAGGAGGGGATCAGCCTATTTATAGGCAAAAACTCGAGGGCAAAACGGTCATTTTGGTTACAAAAGCAAGGGCAAAATGGTCATTTCACATCCCCACTTGCGTGTACAACTTGGACACGCAAACCGAGGTGACCACGTTGAAGGTCTCGTCGCCGCGGATCCAACGCCACCAACCACGCGCCGACACGTGGACGCACGCGCCCCCACGCGCCGCCACAAGTCGGCCAAGTGGTTGGCGCGTGTGAAAACGCGTAGTACCACCAGACGCCGACACGTGTCCGGGTCTGATCCTACCCGGACCGGACCCGGTTTGACCCTATCCGAATAGGGTCCAACCCTATTCGTTTGACCCGCTTTGACCGACCCGTTTTCAGACCAAATCTGGACCGTTACTCCACGATGACGTGGCGCGATCTGAGCCATCCACGTGTCGCACACGTGGCGTGCCACGCGGCTGCCCAGTCAGCGCCACCTGGACCCACTTGCTGACGTGGCATGCCACGTGGATTGCCACGTCAGCAAATTTTTTTTTTTTTTTCTCCAAAATAAAATTCCGGGTATTTCCAACTCTTTGGAACTTGATTTATTTTCTCAAAATAAATCCCTTGCCTATTTTCAAACACTTTGAAAAATCATTTCTCTTTCTCCTTTTAATATTTTCTCTTCGGGTTTTTAATTGGGGCTTGCAGGGGGACCTGCAGGACTAATTAATTTTAGCTCCAAACGGATTAATATATTATCATCCCATGATAATAATTAATTACCGTTTAACAATATTTAATTCCACTAAATAAATATTTGTTGCACTCTAAAATTAATTAAATTACTCACGAATTTTTCGATCTAGAATAATTTTGCATTTTACTCCTCCGTGTAGATATCCATGAAAAATAAATTAATACTACTATCATTTATTTTTTCATTTCTAATCTGAAATTTCCTGATTCGCCTTAAGTTCAAATCTCTTGTACGTGAAACACATTCGACATACAACTTCAGTGACGCATCACACGAAGTACTTTGGCCAAAGTTTTAATTCGAACTTTGCAAATCTATTTCAGGGATATCTTTTAACTTTCCAGCAAAGCCACAGATTCCTCGATCAATATTTCTCTTTAGCACATTTCATGTAATCACTGAACGTACAAAGGTTTCGGTCATTCGATATCGAGACCTCACTTATGAGCAAGTTACAATGATTAACACTACATGCCTAAAGTCGAAATACTACCAGGATTAAGAGTTCAATGCTCCATAGGATTTGTTCATTTTAGATAGTAGTTTAAAATGAACTATCTTAGTGGTCCAGTTCGATGTTTCCAAATCTATTGAAAATCATCAATGTGTTATAACTGGAAACTCCATTTCCCTATGACGAAAGACTAATCATCTTATATAACACATTATAGTCTCGATAAGAACTTATTCTTATCTTACCGACTAGAACTTTAATAACACGTGATTTCGATATCCAAAGTCCTTTCCTATGAAACACATTTCATATAAGAATATCATCACACGTTATTAATTATGTTAATATACTCATAACTTGCGATAATTTCAGTTTTATTAATCCAACAAAATACGATGTATTTACAAAGAAATTGGATTTTTCAGGGCACTAAACCCAACAATCTCCCACTTGCCCTAAATCCAATTGGCTACACATCTAAGCCCCATCCCTTCTACATGAGTATTAAAACTCTTTTGCGCCAAAGTCTTAGTGAAGGGATCTGCCAGATTATTTATCGAGTCAATCTTTACTACTGCCACTTCTCCACGTTCCACATAATCTCGAATAATGTGGAACTTTCTCTCGATGTGCTTTGCACGTTTATGACTTCGAGGTTCCTTGGAGTTGGCCACCGCTCCAGCATTGTCACAGTACAATGTGATTGGTGTAAGTCCATCTTTGATGACTTCCAAATCTATTAGGAAATTTCTAAACCAATATGCTTCTTTGGCTGCTTCCGAAGCTGCCACGTATTCGGCTTCCATGGTGGAGTCAGCAATGCAACTTTGCTTAATACTCCTCCAACTTACGGCTGCTCCTCCCAGAGTAAACACGTATCCAGACGTCGAACGTCTAGAATCTAAGTCAGATTGAAAATCTGAATCTGTGTACCCTATAGGAATGAGCTCATCACTGCGATAAACAAGCATATAATCCCGAGTTCTTCTCAAGTACTTCAATATATGCTTTACAGCTATCCAGTGTTGGGGTCCAGGGTTTGACTGATATCTGCTGACCATACCCACAACATAACAGATATCTGGCCTTGTACATAGCATGGCATACATGAGGCTTCCGACTGCCGAAGCATACGGAACATTTTTCATTTCCTCTGTCTCTTCAGCTGTCTTGGGACACTGATCTCGAGACAGATGAACTCCATGTCGGAAAGGTAATGAACCTTTCTTAGAGTCAGCCATATTGTACCTTGCCAGCATCTTATCTATATATGCTGCTTGTGATAAACCAATCATCTTATTTTTCCGATCACGACAAAGTCTGATCCCTAAAATATAACTGGCCTCACCTAGGTCTTTCATGTCAAACTGATTTGACAACCAAATCTTGACTGCTGACAATACTCCTGTGTCATTCCCAATGAGCAAAATATCGTCTACGTATAAAACTAAAAATGTTACAACACCACTCTGATGTCTTTTGTACACACATGGTTCATCAGGCAACTGTATAAATCCAAAGGATTTAATTGCTTCATTAAATCTGATGTTCCATGATCTAGACGCTTGCTTAAGACCATAGATTGATCTATTAAGTTTGCATACCATATGCTCCTGATTTCTGGCTATAAAGCCCTCAGGTTGAGCCATGTATATCTCTTCTTGAAGGTGCCCATTCAAGAAGGCAGTCTTTACATCCATTTGCCAGATTTCATAATCATAATAAGCGGCAATGGAGAGAAGAATCCTTATGGACTTAAGCATAGCTACGGGCGAGAAGGTTTCATCGTAATCGATACCTTCTTTCTGAGTATAACCCTTTGCCACAAGCCTTGCTTTAAAGGTTTCTACCTTTCCGTCCACTCCTCTTTTCCGCTTGTAAACCCATTTGCATCCAATAGGTTTAATGCCCTCAGGCGCCTTTACAAGTTCCCAGACTTTATTAGAATACATTGAATCTAACTCGGATTCCATGGCTTTGACCCAACGGTCAGCGTCTATGTCTTTTATAGCTTCATCATATGTGATAGGATCAGATATGTCAGATTCAACCACTTGGGTTAATCCTAAGTATCTGTCAGGTGCCCTGACAATCCTCCCACTACGACGAGGTTGTCGTGTACTTATCCCTACATCATATGTCGTATCTGGTACATCATATGTATCTATCACATTTTCAGTTGTTATGGGTTCTTGGAGTTCAGTATCTGATACTGTCATTTCTTCTAACACTATTTTACTTCTACCCTTGTGGTTATTTACGAAATCGTCTTCGAGATATTTAGCATTAGTGCTTACAAACACTTTGTGATCTCTCGGATCGTAAAATATCCCACCTCTTGTTCCTTTAGGATAACCTATGAATAAACAAACCTCTGTTCTTGATTCCAACTTGTCAGGATCCTTTCTTAACACATGGGCTGGGCTTCCCCATATCCGAAGATAGGAGACACTGGGCTTCCGCCCTCGCCACAGTTCCATTGGTGTTTTAGGGACTGACTTGGATGGAACATGGTTTATTATGTGAGCTGCCGTTTCGAGAGCAAAGCCCCAAAATGAACTCGGTAGGGTAGCATGACTCATCATGGATCTTACCATTTCCATTAGAGTTCTATTTCTCCTTTCTGCAACACCATTCTGTTGGGGTGTACTCGGTGCAGATAACTGAGATTTAATCCCATTTGCAGTGAGAAATTCTAGAAACTCTGTAGACAAATATTCTCCACCACGATCCGATCGAAGTGTCTTTATACGTTTTCCAATTTGATTCTCGACTTCAGCCTTATATTCTTTGAACTTTTCAAAAGCTTCCGACTTATGTCTCATCAAATAGACGTATCCATATCTTGAATAATCATCCGTAAAAGTGATGAAATACTCAAAACCTCCTCTTGCTTGAATACTCATAGGACCACACACATCCGTATGAATTAATTCAAGCAACTCTGTGGCTCGATTACCTTTAGTCTTGAAAGACCTCTTGGTCATTTTTCCTTCTAAACAGGATTCGCAGACTGGAAGTTCTGTCAAGTCCAAAGGACTCAATAGTCCATCCGAAATTAGTCTTTGGATCCTATTCGAATTAATATGACCAAGCCTTAGGTGCCACTTATAAGCCTCGTTGGGCATAGGAGCTTTTCTCTTGGATGGTAAGTCAAGTTTAGTAGTGTTAAGTTCGGAATTAGGATTTTTATCAGGGTATAATAAGAAAAGACCATCGCTTACTGTACCAGAGCAAATAAACCCTTTATTATGCTTAATGGTTAAACATCGTTCAAAATAAACACCAAAACCATTATTCATTAAACAGCTAACAGAAATCAGATTTCTGCGTATAGACGGTACATATAAAGTGTCTTTCAAAATCAAAACCCTACTGCCAAAATATAGTTCTACAGTCCCTACTGCTAATACAGATATACTAGTATTATTTCCGAGCAGTAGCTGCATCTCGCCGTCTTCAAGCTTCCTGGTTAGCTTGAATCCCTGCAATGAATTGCAGATATGATTAGTTGAACCTGAGTCCACACACCAGGAATCTGGTGGACTTCCAACTAAATATATTTCTAATAAACAAGACATCACCATACCTTGTGCAGACGACTTAGCAGGAAGACTGGCTAAGTATTTTGGGCAATTCCTTTTCCAGTGCCCATTACCTCCACAATGGAAACATTTTCCTTTGCTTGGCTTAGCTTTCTTCTTCTGAACCTTACCTTTAGGATGGGAAACTTTTCCTTTTCCTTTTTTCCACTTATTGGCTTTTGGAGCCGTGGAAGTCGATGCCTGTGCCAAGAGAACCGTTCCCTTAGCTTTCATTACCCCTTCTGTCACCTTGAGTTCATTCATTAGCTCAGGCAGAGTAAAATCCAACTTATTCATAGAATAGTTCTGCCTGAACGTATCGAATGATTTTGGCAGAGAGCACAGGATCATGTCCTGTTTGCTGAGATTATCCATCTTAGCACCGAGACTCTCAATTTCGTTCAGATAAGCCATCATGTTCATAACATGATCCTGAACAGGTGATCCTTCAGACATCTTAGTTACCACCAACCTTCTCATCAGCTCGTGCCTACGTGCACGATTCTGTCCACCGAACATCTGATGAAGATGTTCCATCATGTTCTTAGCAGTAGGCATCTCGTGCATTTGATGCTTAAGAACATTTGAGACAGATGCCAGGATGTAAGACATAGCCAGATCATTATGCTTGATCCACTTGGCATAGTTGTCTTTCAAAGCCTGGGTGGCTGTGGTTTCTGGTACTCCCGGACAAGGTTCAGTAAGCACATATTTCAAACCCTCGTGTCCAAACACGATATCAAGATTCATTTTCCAATCAGCATAGTTTGAACCTTCAAGCCTATTTTCCTTAATAATCGATTGAAGCGGGCTAGCGGACATCATTGTTTTAAAACTGAAATATTTAAAATATGCGCAAGTTATGAATCTGTATATTATTTCTTTAGCGTTTAACCATTAAATGAAATCCACGTAAGCATTTTGAATTACGCAATGGTGACTTAACTAACCGCAGTTGACTCCCCGGAGGCGAGGTCGAAAACCGCTTAGAAAAGCAAGAACTATTCTTAATTAATATGTCATCTAGGTAACTCTTACCAAACAATGTCAATCCACCACGTCAACCTTTGGCCTCTAAGTAAAATGTAACAGAGCTCCGAAGGGAGGTTAATTCATTACTTAGTCAAGTGTGTACCATTACCAAGAAGTCCGTACGAGTAGGTCAAAACACTCCACGGAGGCGTGGTCGAGCTGACTTCCTCGTATTTCATTCTATCCGTAGAAGTCTAATCTTGTATACCGCGAATATATACCCGCCGAAGGGAGTAGTATATATTTACTATACTATAGACGGGTAATGGAGACCGTGAGAATCCAACTCTTTTCATCTCGCTCCCACTTGAATTTTTAAAAGGTGTGGATTATCTTTTGATTATTTAATAATCACTTTTGGCGTCTTATTGTTGGAAGTAATTAATCTAATTAATATCCTCCCACTAGGATTACTAAATCACTTTTACAATCCTAATAATATTTTAAGTCTATTTAATAACTCTTTATTAATTAGGCCAAAAAATATTAATTCAATTATGCATCGCGTCTAATCTCTATTAAACATTACTATTTAATCACATTAAATAAAATACGCATAATTGTAAATATCATAATATCTCATATTATCATGATCATGCCATAAATTAAATCAATTAAGCATGCTCGCATATAATTATCACATAATTATCACATAATTATCATGCTTAAAATAAATGGCATAAAGTAAACATGTTATAAATAAATTATCTCATAATTTAAATCATGTTTACTGATTCGGTAATTAACCAGGAAGATTATTGAAATTGATTCCCAGAAAATTACCATTCCACGTAAATTCCCAGGAAACACTGGAGGGGTCACAACATTCCCACTTAAAAAAAACCAGCCTCCTTTGATAGAATTTACGTGCACAGCAGCATATTTAAAATTATGCATCGCATGCATCATATCAATGCATGTATATATCTAGAGCACGGCTCTGATACCAGTTGCTGGGAGGTGGGCCCAGAACAGTAGCAGTCCGGGACCGTACTTTAAAATTTTTCCTAATATACGGGTATCAAAATATTTCTAAAATATTTAAATACAAACAGCGGAAGACTAGCCGGAACTACTCAAGTATATACATGCAATTGATAATAAATTTTAAATCATAAAGCAGATAAATAAAGCATGCAATTAACACTTAAGAGCACCTAATTCATCATGCTTAAATAAAAACAATATAAAATACCTTTCACCGAAGATGGCTACTGCACCCGGAGCTCGTCTCCCGAGAATCCGATTCCCGACCTCCTCGCGAAACCGGCAGAGCTTCCCTGCAATTTCCCCAGGGACACCCTCGGAGTGTGGGCTCCGAAAGTATTTCTCTAAATACTTAGAGAAAATAAAACTTTAAACTAAAAACCCTTTTCAGGGTTTTTTCTCCCGAAATCAGGCGTTTATATATAAACACCTAATTAAATTAATTCCAAAATAAATCGGAATTAACTAGGAGAAGATGGGACGATTTCAAAGCCAAGAATTAGCCAAAATCATCCCAAAGTGTTATGAGAAATGAGGGAGGGGATCAACCTATTTATAGGCAAAAACTCGAGGGCAAAACGGTCATTTTGGTTACAAAAGCAAGGGCAAAATGGTCATTTCACATCCCCACTTGCGTGTACAACTTGGACACGCAAACCGAGGTGACCACGTTGAAGGTCTCGTCGCCGCGGATCCAACGCCACCAACCACGCGCCGACACGTGGACGCACGCGCCCCCACGCGCCGCCACAAGTCGGCCAAGTGGTTGGCGCGTGTGAAAACGCGTAGTACCACCAGACGCCGACACGTGTCCGGGTCTGATCCTACCCGGACCGGACCCGGTTTGACCCTATCCGAATAGGGTCCAACCCTATTCGTTTGACCCGCTTTGACCGACCCGTTTTCAGACCAAATCTGGACCGTTACTCCACGATGACGTGGCGCGATCTGAGCCATCCACGTGTCGCACACGTGGCGTGCCACGCGGCTGCCCAGTCAGCGCCACCTGGACCCACTTGCTGACGTGGCATGCCACGTGGATTGCCACGTCAGCAAATTTTATTTTTTTTTCTCCAAAATAAAATTTCGGGTATTTCCAACTCTTTGGAACTTGATTTATTTTCTCAAAATAAATCCCTTGCCTATTTTCAAACACTTTGAAAAATCATTTCTCTTTCTCCTTTTAATATTTTCTCTTCGGGTTTTTAATTGGGGCTTGCAGGGGGACCTGCAGGACTAATTAATTTTAGCTCCAAACGGATTAATATATTATCATCCCATGATAATAATTAATTACCGTTTAACAATATTTAATTCCACTAAATAAATATTTGTTGCACTCTAAAATTAATTAAATTACTCACGAATTTTTCGATCTAGAATAATTTTGCATTTTACTCCTCCGTGTAGATATCCATGAAAAATAAATTAATACTACTATCATTTATTTTTTCATTTCTAATCTGAAATTTCCTGATTCGCCTTAAGTTCAAATCTCTTGTACGTGAAACACATTCGACATACAACTTCAGTGACGCATCACACGAAGTACTTTGGCCAAAGTTTTAATTCGAACTTTGCAAATCTATTTCAGGAATATCTTTTAACTTTCCAGCAAAGCCACAGATTCCTCGATCAATATTTCTCTTTAGCACATTTCATGTAATCACTGAACGTACAAAGGTTTTGGTCATTCGATATCGAGACCTCACTTATGAGCAAGTTACAATGATTAACACTACATGCCTAAAGTCGAAATACTACCAGGATTAAGAGTTCAATGCTCCATAGGATTTGTTCATTTTAGATAGTAGTTTAAAATGAACTATCTTAGTGGTCCAGTTCGATGTTTCCAAATCTATTGAAAATCATCAATGTGTTATAACTGGAAACTCCATTTTCCTATGACGAAAGACTAATCATCTTATATAACACATTATAGTCTCGATAAGAACTTATTCTTATCTTACCGACTAGAACTTTAATAACACGTGATTTCGATATCCAAAGTCCTTTCCTATGAAACACATTTCATATAAGAATATCATCACACGTTATTAATTATGTTAATATACTCATAACTTGCGATAATTTCAGTTTTATTAATCCAACAAAATACGATGTATTTACAAAGAAATTGGATTTTTCAGGGCACTAAAACCAACACTGAATACTCTATTTTATAATTTGGATACTCTGTTCCATAATTTCAATAGTATGTTTTATAGTTTGGATACTTAAAAGTTTCTAATTAATACTTCAAAATATAAATCAATAATTAATTTTTTACCCCACCATCCACGCACCTACACAAAATAATATATATATATTAATTTTTACATATGAAGTATGAAAATTATATTTTGGTATTAATATACAAAATAAAAATATAAAACCGTGTATATGAGGTATTATGCTAACAAAATTGTTTATATGGGAGGAAAGAATGATGTGTTATTTATTTATGGGTAATGAATGGTGAACCTACTATTTATATTTATTTACTTATAAGGTGTCATATATATACTAGAGATATGAGAATATGTATTTAAATTTTTCTCTATAATGGATATGTATTTTATATTTTGAGGCACAACAATTTCTTGATCAATAAACAAGTTCTTATTGGATCACAGTTCAATCAAATGAGTATTCAATGGATCAAGTCACAAGTACAGTTTCTACTATAAATTTCAGAAAGTATCTCTCTCACATCGGCATACATTACCACCGAAATTTATTAGAAGATTTAATATCAACATAAGGTGGTCAAAAAAATATCAACATAAGGAGAGCATATACGGTTGTAAACTTGTAATACGAAACTTTGGGACAATTTGTAAAAGTAGTGTCACTTTTTGGGAATAGTGTAATTCTAATAAATCTAGCGTAGGTTTACCATCTATTTCAATATTGGTATTTTTTGTTTTTACCAAAAGCGAATCCAATATAGATTTTTGTCTTTTTCTTTTTATTTTTGACTTTTTGTATATTTTTCATATAAGATCCAAATTTTATGAATGTTACAAAAAAATTTATTTATTTATTTTTTTTCTATATTTTTCCTACAAAATTTTTATTTATATTATTTATTATTTTACTTTGTTTTCTTTTTATTTTTAATTTTCTTAAATTTTCGTTTTGTAATCTTATCATCATTTCTTAAAAGTATCGTGGTGTAAAATATAATATCTAGAAATTATTGTATTGATTTGAAAAAAACACTAACCGTCTCATGAAATTGTGATTCCTCTTTTCATGTTCACGGATCACACTATTTTTGTAATATAGTTAAACAATACACTTTTTAAAATATAGTTTATAGTGTATACCATTTATGCAAAAGTTCCAAATCTTTGCGAAGTAATAAGAAATAGGGTTAATTATTTCTAGACTCTACTATATATTGAGAACCACAATTTGTATCTCTTAATTATAGAGTATTTTTACGTCTACACCCCTTGTGAGATTGGATAATTACAATTCATATCCCTTTAAATGAAAATATTATACAATTCACCCCTTCGAGTTTGAAAAATTACAAATGAACTCATTTCGGTTGGATTTTTCATGAAATATTTTTTGAATTAATTATATTTCACAATCTCTAATGCACGGACACTTCTAAAAATATCAGTTTACCGTGTCGTGTCGTGTCTTCTCACATGGAAAATTCACAAAAAAATCTGTGTCGCCGTATCCGTATCGTGTCGTGTCCGTGTCGTCGTGTCCGTATCAGTGTAACATAGTTTACCACTAATTAGTTTCTCACCGCTAATTGAGGAAAAAAAAAATAATTATGAATATCAATTTACAAATGAAAAAATCATTATGAATATCATGAATCATGTGTTGATAGTTTTGGTACTTGAGAATGATGTTTGGGTTGTTCTAAGAAATTAATTAGTGGTGTGATATAATCCATTCAAAAATAATTTTGTAAAAAATCCGACCGAAATTAGTTCATTTGTAATTTTACAAACTTGAAAGGGTAGATTATGCAATATTTTCATCTAAAAAAGTACGGATTGATTCAATCTTATAGAGGGTGCATATATAAACAACCCCTTAATTATATTACATAAGGCAAAACTCTTCGCACAAAACAAAACAAATTTGATATCATTCCTCCCTACCACACACTAATTAATCTCGAAGAAACATGAAATGACATAATATATCATTCTTCCCTCCCATACAAACCATTTTGTTAATATAATAAATCATATACACCATTTTATATTTTTATTTTATATGTAAATATTTTAAAATATAATTTTCATACATGATATATAAAAAATAATAATTATTATTCTTTTTATATAGGTGGATAGTGAGGTAAAAATTAATTATTAATTTATGTTTTAAAATATTATTAAAAATATATAAAGCATACAAATTATAAAATAAAGTACATAAATTATAAAACTGAGCATTCAAATTTAAAAATAGAGTATTATTTATAAAAATTAATGTAATCAAGTTTAAAATTAAAGTACGAAAAAAAACAAAAAACAGAGTATTATTCGTAAAAATTAAAATATTTACGTTTAAATTAGAATATTATTTATAAAAATTAAAATATCTAAATTTATAATTAAAATATTATTCATAAATATTAAAATATTAAAATTTAAAAATAAAATATTATTCATATAAAATATTCAGATTTTATTTTATTTTATTTAAATACATATATTCCCGATATATTCGTATCATCGTATCCATAGTCATGCATTATAAATTATAACATAATGATGCATCACATATTATGATATAATGTACCATCGAGCACATTTTTCAGTCAAATAATAAAACATATAATATTAAAATTTTTATAATTAATTTCGATTGTGAAAATGGTTTTCCGAAAAACCCAGCATAGAACAAAAGTTACAAAGAGAATAACCTTGCAATATCACCCAGGAAATCAATAAGTGAGTCCTAATTAAATCATTATACACACATGTGCAAGAGCTTATTCTCTAAGAAGCAGAAGCCAGAAGCAACAAAAACAGTAGAAAAAAAAAAAAAGCGAAAACGAAGACCTCATCAAGGACAGAACACAATTCTGTAGCTGGTCCCCGCCGGACAAGTAAAAGTGCTGGTTGGATCATCCTCCGGGTACGTCATGACGTCGCGACACCTCGCCTTGAAGAACCGCGACAGTTCCGTCGGCCGGCACGGCCCCGAATGGCAGCAATACTGCGTCGTTTTGAACACCGTGCACGGATTATGGCATCCGCCGGGGGTTCTCAGCTGGTTCGGGCATTGTCCGGTGATATCCGTCGCGCATCTGATGGATTTGGTGCAGCCGTTGGTGGTGGGCGTGAATTCCATCGGGACGTTGAAGCCCTCTAGAACAGAGATGTCGTAGTAGTCCTTGTGGCCGAACGAGTTGAGGCCATATTCCGCGAGGGTGTGAGGCGCGGCGCCGTAGGTACGGCACCGGATCTGGCCGTTGCAGTCGCCGGTCTGGCAGCTGCCGCGGCCGGATGAGTCAAAGGTGCAGTTGGTTCGGGCCCAGATTTTGGCGAGTCTGGGGCCGTTGGGGAAGCCGATGGTCCAGGTCTGGCCGGAATCGAGGCGGCGGCCTCCGCCGGGGAGGGCGGCGGGCCAGACGGTGTAGGGGCAGTTGTTTCTGATGTTGAAGATGATTGATTGGGCTGGTAGGAAGAAGAGGGGGAGGAGGAAGAGGATTGTGGGATTGGGGAAATTCATTTTGGATACTCTGTTGTTGGAGTAAGTGTTTGGGGTGGTGAATTTAGTGTGAGGCTGTGATTGGGATTTGATAATTGATTTATAGAGAAATTAAAGAGATTTCTGTAATTGTTTGAATTTGTTGATTATCTGTTAAGTCGTATTTGGGGTTTGTTTTCTCTTGTTTATGTAGACAAGTCAAAGATGACGCTGCCCCTAAAATCATAAAATGCTTTTCATTTTTTTTTTCCTCATGTGTTTTTCTTTATTATATGCCTACATATGATACCCGTTGTTTTTCTCTCTTTTTTGTTATTCAATACAATAAAAATAAAGATATTTTATGATTTTTCACCATATTATCTTATTTTAAAAATTGATTACGTATCTTATTTAAAATTAAATATCTTAGTACTAGCGTAATTCCCGTGCTATGCACGGAGGTAAGAAAATAAAACTTAATTTTTGAGACAAAAAAAAAAAAAAAAAAAAAACTTCTGAAAAAATAAGTTGAATTTTAAATGTAATATTTTAATTAATAAAATGATAATCATAATTTATAAGTTGTTATAAAATTAAAATTTCTAATTTTATATAAAATTAAAATAAATTTATAATATTGTAAGTACGTAATCAAAAATGATGTGTACAAACAAACTTATTTAATTGATATTATTTTTAAAATTAAATAAAATAAAGGTGACATGTATTATAAAAATATAACTAAAGTCTAAACACACACACACATATATATATATGTCAATAATAAAATAACTATTATATATTATAATTATCTAAGTTCAGAATATTTCAAGTATATAATACAGAGAAGTAAACAAATAATACTATAACAACTAAAAAACTAATACGAAAAAAATCAAAACAAATAAGTAAAAAACAAAATAAAAAATAAGTTAAATATAAAATGTTTATGCATTTACTTAAAAAAGAAATAAAAATTATAAAAAAATTATATACATAAAAATATAAACTGAAATAAATTATGAGAAAATAAAACACATTAATATTTTTCATCCTCTAATATAAAAACAAAAACATATCTCAAAGAAACTTAAAAAAAGCTAAATGTGCTGACATAAATAATTAATTAAAATGTATAATATAGATTCTAAAGAGATACAAAGTGAAAATTATAATTTTCATAAATTTAAAGGGAAAAATATTTTAATAATTCAGATATAATCAACATAAAAGGAAGTTTAAATATGAAAAATAATTTAGCATAAAACATGAAAGACTATAAAACTCTAACGATTTCGTATTTTGATGAAGCGTGAATAAAGAAAAAATGAAAAGATTTTCAAATATTATTCAAACCTAACTCCACAGTATTTGTCTTGGATGGGAGAGATATTTTAAAATACATTTTTTCATTAAAAAATGTGAATTGATATATTAAAAATACAAAATAGAAAAGAAAAAACTTAATCAATTCAAAAAATGAGAAAGTATAAGATTAATAAATATTAGTTGATATATAGTTTTAAATTTTCATAAAATATAAACAAAAATAAAAAGTATTAAAAGTATATAAAATCTCCCAACCGCGATTAGTCCAAGTGGTTAATGATTCATTCTCTAGGGTAATATTTCGAGTTCGAAGTTCGTGTATTAAAAAAAATGTATATAAAACTTAAATAATAATAATAAAATATTAAAAAATAGTCTATAAATCAATACTTTTTTTAAAAAAATAAAATAGGTCAAAAAGATCGGAGGTTATTATCGAGAACCCCACCTCATATATAGCAGGCAGACAAAAATACATGGAGTGGAAAAAAATCCACAAATCCTCAAGAGAAAAGGAACAAATCAACAATTTTTGGAGTATGCAGGGATTTGAACATGCATTCCAAGGATAAGAAATTGATGTGCAAACCTGGCAACAAATCAACAAATTCTATTAGAACAACATGATAATAAAATATAAACAAAATATAAAAGTGTAAAAACAACAATAATATAAAAATATAAAAAAATAGTCAACAAATCAACAATTGCAACAAAACAAATGTAAAACACTATAAACAATCCGATTTAAATAAACAAACATTAAAATATAATCAAAATAATAAATAAACATAATTTTTTAAAGAGGTTATGAACTAAAATAATAATCAACAAAGATTAAAAAAACAATAAAATTGAAAATGTGAAAAAGAAATCAAAAGAATAGAATGAAACGTGTTTACACATGCCTTTTGGCTCCTTTGTTCACCCGAAAAAAATAATTTGTAGAGACGTAAAGTAAAGAGGGAGAGGATGAAAGCTAGCTAGAAAGTGGTTTTTATATACATCCAATTTTGATGGGTTCAGAATGTGATGATCCGAATCCGATCACTTTACGATTTGTAATTGTGGAGGAAACCGCCGGAGATTCGCCGGAGATGAGAAAGGGGGTTCTACCTGTTGGGACAAGCACAATAAAAGTCAGAAGGCCAAGCTGGGGGAACTGGGGGTGATACCCAGTTTGGCTCTCCGACGCTCAAGTCAGTTCAAGGTATGAAGAAATGTAAGTTCAGTCACAGTTTCAGTGATGAAGAATGCTTACCAGTGTAGAAGATGACTTTAGCTATTTATAGTTGAGGGTCAAGGGCCCTTTGGTAATTTGCCTCAAGTGGTCCTGGCCGAATGTTGCCCTAACACGTGGCGCCATGAGAGAGAAACCTAGGAGGAATCTTCTGCAAAAGCGGCCAAAAGTTGGTGCTAGTAACAGTGGCAGGTGCGCGGGCATGTACGTTGTGTCAGAGAGCCATTTGGGTGGTTGGTAACGAGGGCTTAAGAGCGCGCTCGTGACAACCTGGAGTATTGGAAGCCAAGATATCCGCTGGGGGGGATGAAGGCTCCAGTTCAAGTGACGAGCCAAAGGGGAGGCCACTCTGAGGGAGTGTGACGCTCGAAGAGGGCTCCCTTGGCCCGTGGGCGTGCCAATCATACAGTATGAAGGACGCTCGTGAGAGTGACAGCGCTCGTTGGGCTTAACTTATGAAGAAGGATTGCGCTCGTTGGGCTTAGCGCTCGTGCACTGATGGTGCAACCTTGGGGAGACAGATGTCATCATCTCGGTGATGCCACGTGTCCTATCGTGGGACGATCGTATTTTGACCCCATCATTTTGCCCCCCAATTCGGTAGTCCTTAGTGATAAGGACTGTAGAATTTTGACACGTTCTATCTTCCGCATGTAACGCTCGTATAGGACTTGGCGTGTTGAGCAATTTTTCCTCTGATTGTGCCATTAATGCGGTTTTTTCAACTGACCGCTCGTAATGCTCCTGCACTGAGCGTTGTACTGTTCTTGAGGATCCAAAACGTCAGAGCATTAAATGCGGGCGCGCGTGGGGCGCGTGAGCATCGGGAAGCATGTGACGGTTCCATAAAGTGGGCAGTTTCCTAGGCGGGAAATGATTACCATTTTGAATTCATTGCCGAAAAAGGTACCAACTCCCATCCCTATAAGTACGGGATTCTGAAATCTTGCTACTCTTTACGCATTCTGAACTTGCAAGCATCCTTTGCAAAAAGAATTCTCTCGCACACCAGTTCTTAGAGCATCTTCAACCTCTCTCCCAGATTTTCTCAGAAACTTTCAAGGTAAACTTCCAGCGTAATTTTCTAACTCTGCTAACTTTAGACTCGGACTTTAGGGTTTTGTAATCCCTTAGGTTTTACTCCTTTAGGGAATCCTAATTTCTTTCCAGAAAACTCCCATCCTCTAACCCAGATTGAATCTCTCCCAAATCTCAACCTCTGCCATGGCTGACCAACACGTTGAGGAACTCGCCCGTGAAATCCATGAAATGGCCACTGAGAGTTCCTCTTCTCCCGATTCCCCCAGAGATGAGGAGTTGGGGGCGGCAGTGATGGCCATGGAGGATAGGAATCCAGGCGGAGTGGATCCTCTCTTTGAGGAGATGAATCTAGTAATGGAGGCAGAAAGGCAAGGGGTTACTCTCCCCATAACGCAGAGTGCCACTCACCCCCACCGCCATACCGTGACGGTGGCCGTCGCGAACCCGCTACCGATGGCGGAAGTCATAACAGGGCCTACAGAACGAGCCCACAATAAAGGAAAAGGCAAGAAATCCCAGAAATCCAAAGGGCCTAACGAGGGTGAAGGATCAGGCTACCAGGCCACCGAGCGCACTCCTGAGGAGACTCCTAGCACAGTTACTTTGGGAGAAGTGAAGACGATGTTGGCTCCTATCTACTGGGACGAGCGCTATGCATGGAGAATTCCAGAAAACCATGAGCGGGCCAACAATCCTCCTCCAGGCGAAATGGCGGTCTACGTGGACACAGTGAGTTCAGGAGGCTTGAGGTTCCCTGTTTCGATCTCGATGACTCACTTGTTGAATGATCTGGGCCTCTGTCCATCACAAATCGTGCCCAACGGCTTGGCCCTCTTAACCTGCTTTGTGATTCTGATGAGGAGCATGGGCTACGAGCCCTTCTTGCGGAACTTCAACGCCCTTTTTCAAGTAGTCAGCTCATCTCGTTCATCTCCCGAGGCTGGTTTTTACTATGTTTAGGCGAAGGCTCATATGAAACTGATCAACTCGCCCTCGAGCACCTATGGCCCCAATTGGAAGGAGAAGTTTATCTTCGTCAAAGCCCCAACAGATGAGGGCTTTGGGGTGCCCACGCAATGGGGCTCGTTTGCAAAAAGCCGCTTGCAACCCGCACTCTCCAAAGATTGGGCCAAGAGCCTGGCAGCAACCCTGAGGGACGAGGGCCACCTCATTCAAGCGAAAGATTGGATAGACGATGCGGAGCTCATGTTCCTGTGTGGTCTTTCCAACGACCCTCATTACCTTGACAACCCTCCGGCTCGTGACATAGAGAGAGATGGTTAGATTCTTAGGGCACTAACTTTAGATAGGGATGAATACTAACTGCTTCTCTGTACTTGTAACTTGTAATCTGAGCAGATGGTTTGAGGATTTCTAACCCTCGAAATTTCCATTCTTGCAGGAGTTGCTATATTAGAGATGGCAGGAGGAATCAGACAAGCCGCACGCTTCGCTCATGCCAACAGGAATCAAGCCCAGCAAGGGGACCAACAGCGCGAGCAACAGCGCCCTCGCAATCGTAGCAATCGCGGAGACGCTCGTAGCGGTAGTCAGGGCGCCAGTTCGAGCGCTAATCCAGAGGTTCAACCCCCTCGTGGCCGGGGGGAGAGTGGACTGGCCAACAGAGTACCCAGGGGGCGGTTGACTTCAGAGAGAGCGGGAGACGTTCAACCCCCTCCGATTGCAGAACAAACGAGGCCAATAACCACCCTAGCAATAACCGAGGCCCCACCGAGCGCCAGTAGGCCTTCCCGCAAGAGGAAGAGGATGCCCGATTCAGTGGCAATAAAAGGCAAGGGCAAGCAGGTGGCCGAGGGCCCCAAGGGCGGGGGAGATACTTCCTCTTCAGAGGAGGAACACTTATAGGAGTTCTCACGACGAGGGGACAGAGACTTCACAGGTGCTCCCGACGGTGGGCCAGTTCTGCTGAGGCCTGGCACGCTCGCTCAAGCTGTCACCGAGAATCTCTACAGCAAGGTCCAGTTCTCGGCGGACCACCGGCACCACTTCAGTGAGTCTGTGGAGAAAGTGACCTATGACGCGGCCCACGCCTTAATCTCCGTAAGTCTTCACTCCTTGCTTTCTTTGCTAATTCCTGTAAGTTAGCATTTTTTGGCTAACACTTCCTTTTCCTCCAACTTATGCAGCAAGTTCTTCCCCGGCTACGAAATGTGCAAATGCGAGCCTCCACTTATGCCGAGCGCAAGGCCAAGTACAAGAAGATGGCCCGCTCAAACGACCCGGCTCAGATTCAATCGGAGTTAGACGCAGAAATTGCAAAGTATGAATCCCTCAAGGATTTGTACAACAAAACGGAGGAGGAGCTGGGAAAACTGAAAGAGGATTTTCAGGTGGTGGAGAGCGCTCGAAGCGGTTTGAGCGACCAGTTGGCCCAGGCTAACGAGCGCTGCAAGAAGGCAGAGACAGAGCGGGAAAGCTGGAAGACGAGGGCTCTGGAGGCCGAGAGGAAATTCAACGACGCCGTGAACGAGTGGCCTCGGAGTCTGGAGTGTGCGAACAAGGAGGCCCTTATCAAGTTCTGCCATTCGAAGGCCTTCAACTTTGCAGCCTCGTTGCATTGCTTGGATGAGGCTCAGAAGGCTTTCAATCTAGCCATCGAGCAGGGCATACATAAGGGGCTAACGGATCCTGCCATGAAAGAGGCCGAGGGCACGGGGCTCACACTCAATGAGCGCTGCGAGGAGGAGGATGACGAGGGGGATAACCCTGCGGATTCCATTGCGGAGCCAGAGTATGAATTCCTGGTCAAACTCCTTCAGGATGAGTATATGGATGCTCACCCGTCAGAGGGTGCCTCTCAGTCCGCACGAAATGACCAGCCTGAAGATGAGCCTCAAGGGCCTGTCGGGGAGGATGCTCATGCTAATGAGCCCAACGATCCACAAGTGCCCGAGCCACCCGTTGTCCAGCCTCAAGAGCCAGAAGGCCCAGTCTATGGTCCAGTGGCCCAGAACATACTGGTGATCGTTGATGAAGATGTTGCTCCGGCCGCCTGAGACTCTTCCCTTATATGTTTTCTATGTACCCTCCTGCTTTAATGTTTTCTTCTCCTTCTTCCGAAACAATACTTCATAGGCCTTTGAGCCCTTTGTCTTGTAAGATTTTTTTGCAATGAATATACATTCTATTCTTCGTAACTTTGTTCTTTTGCTTACTTATGAATCAGAACTTATACTTAGAGCTTGCTGGAACAAATCTTGTAATAATAAGACTGTGTATAGCATACTCTGTGGATGTTTTATTTCTCTGATAAGCCTTTAGAACTTTGAGAAATTTTGTTAACTTCTGTAAATTTCAAAAATTTGTCTAAGTCTTGAGCGATCGTGAGGGTCTTATTGTAAGATTGCCCCCCCTACTCAAGACTTGTATAAATTTTTGCCTTTGTCATAAGTCTTGAAAATTTGTCTAAGTCTTGAGCGATCGTGAGGGTCTTATTGTGAGATTGCCCCCCACTCAAGACTTGTATAAATTTTTGCCCTTGTCATAAGCCTTGAAAATTTGTCTAAGTCTTGAGCGATCGTGAGGGTCTTATTGTGAGATTGCCCCCCCTACTCAAGACTTGTATAAATTTTTTTGCCCTTGTCATAAGCCTTGAAAATTTGTCTAAGTCTTGAGCGATCGTGAGGGTCTTATTGTGAGATTGCCCCCCCCTACTCAAGACTTGTATAAATTTTTTTGCCCTTATCATAAGCCTTGAAAATTTGTCTAAGTCTTGAGCGGTCGTGAGGGTCTTATTGTGAGATTGCCCTTGTTCAAGACTTGGGGACCTTCTTCTTATTCCCAAAAATTATGCTAAGTCTTGAGTGTTTACGAGGGTCTTACTTAGAGGTTGCCCTCGTTCAAGACTTGTGACGTTTCGTCTGCAAGGGATCCCACTTTCGAGCGCAAGGCGTTGTAAGAAACGGCCAAGGCCTACTAGGATTTTCCCCATCTCTTTAATTGGTTATGAGCGTAACCAGTCTATCCTTATGAGGGCGTCCCCCCAAGCGGAGTAGAGTGCTGGCCAGCGTAACCCGTGCGAAATATCAGCATTCATATAGGAAGGGATTGCCAACCACGCTCGTGAAAACGAGGGACATGGGTCTCATCCATTCAAGCGATCAAAGAAACATAATGTTAGAACAATTTAAGAAAAAGTTATACTGGAACTTACTCACAATTGGAAGTACAGAGGAACCCAACAAAGAGGGTTGTTACATCATGTTCCGCAAAGAGCTTTTAAACATAAAACCGCCGGAGGTTACATGCGTTCCAAGGGCGAGGCAAGCGCTCACCTTGAAGTGTCTCCAGGGTGTAAGTGTTGTTGGCTCTGAGTTGTACGACTTTGAATGGGCCTTCCCAATTGGGGTCCAATTTCCCCACGTGCCTGGACACTTCCACTTTCTTCAAAACCAAGTCTCCCAACTGGAAAGTTCTTTCCCTTACACGCTTGTTGTACTGTTGGGCCACAGAGGCTTTATAATGGTGGATCTTAGCCCAGGCTTTGTCTCTCCTTTCATCCAGCAAGTTCAACTCCAGGCTCCTGTTGCCATCGTTGAGCTGAGGATCGAAATAGCCGACACGAGCGGATTCATTTACTATCTCCGCTGGTATCATTGCTTCTGATCCGTAAACGAGCGCGTAAGGAGTTTCTCCAGTGGCCGCTCGTGGGGTGGTGCGATAAGCCCAAAGCGCTCCTTGCAGCTCTTCAGCCCATTCACTTTTCTTGCTCTCAAGCATGGTTTTCAGATGTTGTAAGATGATCCTATTGGTAACTTCTGCTTGCCCATTGGCTTGAGGGTGTCCTACAGAGGTAAATCGCTGCTCGATCCCCAACTCAGAACACCATTCTCGTGTGTCGGCTGCTATGAACTGGGATCCGTTGTCAGAGATAAGCACCCTCGGGATGCCGTACCTGCAAATGATGTTTTTCCAAATGAAGTCCCTCACAACTCTGAAAGTAATTTTTGCAACGGCTTCGGCCTCGGCCCACTTGGTGAAGTAATCGACGGCTAAAATGACAAACTTCTTTTGTCCCGCAGCCATGGGCAGGGGGCCCACGATGTCTATTCCCCACTGGTCAAAAGGCCAAGAAACGTCTATTGGGATCATCTGTGCGGCTGGCAATTGAGGGAGATTTGAATGAAATTGGCACTTAGGGCACTTCCTCGAAAATTCAATGGCATCTTGGAGAACTGTAGGCCAATAAAACCCACTTCTCAGGACCTTCTTTGCCAGGATACGCCCACCGGAATGATTCCTACAACTTCCATTGTGGATGAGTTCAAGCGTCTCCTTCGCTTGTGAGGGCCTTAGGCATCTCATTGGGGGTCCCTAGAATGATTTCTTGAATAACCTCCCCTCGTGATCCAAAGCGAAACTAGGAGCCTTACTTCGGACTTTCCTAGCTTCCACCTTGTCAATGGGGGGAATTCCATCCCTAAGGAAGACGACGATGTCGTCAAGCCAACAGGGCTCGTTTGGATCGATCATAGCAATTATTCCAGGGGCGACCCTTTCCCTGATCAAAGGTTCCTCAGTCTTAAGGAACGTAACAGAACGCTCAGAAGTACCTTCCAAAGCTGACCCAAACTTTGACAAAGCATCCGCACGCTCGTTCTCCTCCCGTGGTACTTGAAGTAGATGAAATTCCTTGAACTTCCCAATGATTTCTCTGGCTTTACTCAAGTACTGCACCATGGTGGTTTCTCGAGCCTCATAAGTTCCTTCAATCTGGCTCGCAATTAACTGTGAATCCACATAAGCGGTGATTCTGGAGGCTCCATTCTGAAAAGCAATATTCAATCCTTGCACGAGGGCTTCATACTCTGCTTCATTATTAGTGACTTGGAAATCCAGCTTGATTGCAAAGTCCAGCTCAATCCCATTGGGGTTTCTAAGGGCCACCCCTACTCCTCCCACTTGAGAGGTTGAGGAACCATCTGTGTGCAGGACCCATAACCCCTCACTCTCCTGAACGGCAGGCTCTAAACCAAAGCGTTCTGCCAACAAATCAGCTACCACCTGTGCCTGTATCGCGGTCCTGGGTTCGAAGCATAAGTCAAACTGGCTCAATTCGATGGCCCATTTGATTAATCTCCCAGACACATCTGGTTTGGACAACACTTGCTTCAAGGGTTGGTCGGTGAGAACCGTTATGGAGTGCGCTTGAAAGTAAGGTCTCAGCCTTCTTGAGGCGTTAATAAGAGCAAACGCGAATTTCTCAATCTCCAAATACTTCTTCTCGGCTCCTTGCAATGTTTTGCTCAGATAATAGACAGGTAAGTGTTTCCGCTCCCGTACAGTGATCAGAACCGCGCTTGTGGCCTCGGAAGAAACGGAAAGATACATAAACAATCTCTCACCTTCGACGGGCTTAGTCAGCAGTGGTGCGCTTGATAAGTAAGCCTTCATATCTTGCAGCGCCCTTTCGCATTCTTCTGTCCAAGCAAAGTTACGTGCGTTCCTCAAAATTTTGAAGAAGGGAAGGTTCCTGTCCGCCGAGCGCGAAATAAATCTGTTCAACGAGATGATTTGCCTACTAGGACTTGCACTTCCCGCAAATTTCGAGGGGAGGGGAACTCCAAGATAGCCTTGATCTTCTCCGGATTGGCCTCAATTCCCCTCTGGCTGACCATGTACCCTAAGAACTTTCCCCCTTGCACTCCAAAGGTGCACTTCGAAGGGTTCAACTTCATCCCATACTGACGCAGGATTGAAAAAGTGCGCTTGAGATCTTCCAAGTGAGAGTCCTGGCGCTCGCTTTTGACAATCATATCATCCACGTAAACCTCCATGGACCTTCCAATTTCTTTTTCAAACATCTTGTTGACAAGCCGCTGATACGTAGCTCCGGCGTTCTTGAGTCCGAAAGGCATGACTAAGAAGCAATATACCCCAAGATGGACAACAAACGAGGTTTTGGGGCGGTCTTCTGGGGTCATAAAGATCTGATAGTATCCCTGGAAAGCGTCCATCATGCTCATGAGCTCGCAGCCAGCGGTCGAATCCACCAATTGGTCAATCCGGGGCAGCGGGTAAGGATCTTTAGGGCAGGCCTTATTGAGATCAGTGAAATCGTTGCACATGCGCCATTTATTCGCGCTCTTGGGCACCAAAACGACATTGCACAACCATTCCGGGTACAAGATGGGCTCGATATATTGAGCCTGCAGGAGTTTATTAACTTCATTTTCAATGACTCTCTTTCGAAAGCCATGTACATCCCGCTTTTTCTGCTTGATGGGTTTGAAAGAGGGATCCACATTAAGCCTATGGACAATGACGCTCGGGTCAATCCCTGTGAGGTCGGAAGCTTTCCACGCAAATACATCACTGTTTTCCCTGAGGAAGTCAATCATCATAATCTGAGAAGGCCCCGAGAGGTTAGATCCTATTTGAGTAGTCTTATCCTTGTTTCCGGGTTCCAGCTCAATGGTAAGGAACTTCTCCGAGGGTTTGATCCTTATCTCAGGGCGAGGAAGTTCGAGCGCCCTCTTCTTTCCTGTCAAACGGTCACCGGGTGCTGGTTCACCCTCTCCTGGCTCGTCTCCTTCTGAGGACGATCCACCAACGGTCCCTGGTGGTGCACTTTCGAGGGGATTCTCCACGTTGTCTCCCCTCTTCTTTTTGTTCTTCTTCTTGTTCAATTTCGCCCTTTTCCGTGCTGGGCTGTCCTCATCTAGATTGGGGAAATCTACTGACTTCTTGGTGGAACCCATTTGGAAGGTTTTCTCCGCTTTAGGCTTTCTAAGGGACAGCATGTAACATTCCCAAGCCTCTCGCACATTGCACAGTACTTCTCCCACGCCCTCGGAGGTAGGGAATTTAATCTTCTGGTGGTAGGTGGAGATGATGGCTTTGAAATCCACGAGGGCGGGGCGCCCAATTATGATGTTATAAGGGATGTCGATCTCCACCACCGCGTATGTTACCAAGAGTGTCTTGCGCTGAGGGGCTCGGCCGAATGAAGTAGCTAAGCGTATCTACCCTCGTGGGACAACTTCCGAGCCTCCAAAGCCAATGAGGGCTGTTTTGAGAGGCTCGAGCGGAAGGTCAGCCTTCATCTTTAAAAATGTAGAATAAGGCAAAACATTAACAGAGCTTCCACTATCCACCAACACCCTTTTTACAACATGATTATGAACATCTACACTAACCACCATGGGGCAATCGGAGGTTATACCCTCCCCATGGGGTGTTACAATATGCTCTAAATCCCTATCATCGAAGCCTATTACATCATTCTCTCTTGACCTTTGAGCGCTTGAACTCTGGATGGCGTAGATGGGTTTAGGCACTGCTGGGCATTGGTTGTAGCTCCGGACATACCTCCGTCGGGAGGCGTTGGAATCCCCTCCTGACGAGCCTCCTGCAATCATATTTATGACCGCGAAAGGTTCGTTTTCTTGCTCAGGGGCTTTTCCTTTATTGCCCCGGTGGCTGCTGCTTTCTGGGGGTCCCCTACCCCTTGGGCTCCTCGAGCGGGACGGACTCCTCCTTCTTCCTCCAGCGCGCTCGTTGCAGTGTTCATCGTAGCGCTCGAGCACCCGGACGAATTCCTTCAGGTGGCCCCCTGCGACGAGCCTCTGAATCTCAGCTTCCAACTGGCGACACTCATCCGTGTCGTGCCCCCTCTGCTTGTGGAATGCGCAATATTTGTTCGAGCGCCTGAGCGAGTCCGTTTTCCTCATCTTGATGGGTCTTTTAAAGAGCTTTTTATCTGAGAGATTGTAGACTTCTGAATTCGGCCTGGCGAGCGGGACTCGCTCGAATCGACGATGGGGTGGTGGCGACCTTTTGCGCTCTTGATGGCGCTCCTTCTTGACTACCACCTCCCGTCCCCGCTCGTGATGGGGTCGCTCGTTCCTGGCTGGACTGTGATGCCGGGGACCATTCGTCCCATACATGTCTTCGAGCGCGAAGAAAGGCTCGGTAACCTCTCTCAAGGCCATGAGGGTCCCTGGCCTCCTTTCCATAATGGCGTCAGCAAACTTCTTGCTCACATACTGCTTGTGATCCACAGCCTGAAAGAGCACTGGGATCAAGAAATCCATAGAAGGCCTCTCCACCTGTAGGATTTCCTTGTTGAAGCGGGCGAAGAACGAGTTCAGGGACTCGCTCTTGCCTTGCACCACGTTGTACAGGGCAGTAGGTGCGGTGACTGGCGCTTTCAAAGAATTGAAGTGGTTGAGGAAAGCATGAGCCAGCTCTTCATATGAGTGAATCGAGCGCGGCGGCAGTCTTTTGTACCACTCCTGAGCCATTCCTACCAAGGAAGTGACGAAGACTTTCGCCCAATAGTTGCTGGAATGCTCGTAGAGGTGCATGAGATGTAAAAAATGATCCAAGTGTTCAGCTGGATCAGTTGTCCCGTCGTAACGGTTGATGGAAGTGGGGATTTTGGCCATGCCTGCTTGGGCCATCAAAACTTCCTCCACGAGGGGCGAGCCCCTCGCCAACGGGTGGTACTCATACGTGCCGAAGTTTTCCTCCGGTTCCTTGCGGCGGGGGACCTTTGGTGGGGGGTCCTTGGTACGGGTGCTTCTGGCGTCAACCCGTTCATCCCGACTAGGGGAGATCTGAGTTGATCGCCCTCGTGAGAGCTGTCCCACAATATCCTTTAAACCCTGCAGCTGGTCTTGCACAGCCGCGAGGATGTCAGGATTCATGTCCCCTTGTTTGTCCCCGTGCCTGGGGGCTCGAGAACCCTTTCTGGAGACATGAGAGTCCCCTTCATTCTCGTTCACTCGTTCCGTGGGCTCTTTATTCCTGCCCATGGAGGGACGCTCGTTGCCCTCCTGCTGGGGGACTTCTCTGGCTGGTGGTGGTGGCGGTTGTGCCCTCAGGACAGCCTGAGCTTCTCTGAGGGGAAAATTTTGTTGTCCGCCCAAAGGGGCAGCAACTTGAGTGGCCTGCCCAGAGGGAAAGTACATGGAATGGAACCTTTCCCATGCTCCCTGGGCCGCCTGAACCTCACACTGGGCATAGAGAGCCCTCAACTGCTGGGTGGTTAATGGAGGTAACTCCACTCCTTCAATCTCCCTGGGGACCACCATCGGGAGCTGGATCTGACCAGCATGATACGGTTGGACCGGCGGCATCATAACAGCCGGAGTGAGGGTATATCCGGGTGGGGGCATCATGTAACCCTGCACTCCGAGGTTCATCTGGGGATGGACCCATGGGTTCTGAGCAGGCTGCGAAGGAGCAGAGAGAGAGACTCCTCCAGCGGCGGCAGGAATCGGCAGTGTCGGCGGTGTAGGTGGAGGTATTGAAGACTCTGCTTGCGGAGTCACTCCAATGGCGGGAGGTGCTCCACCAGCGGTGGCGGAAGGAGGCGGAGCTCCACCAGTAGCGGTGGAGGGAATAATGATATTGGCATCCTGGGAGGCATTATCTCCTCCTCCCACGGCTCCAGACCTTGTAGCGACCATGGCTGGAAAAGGTAAGAGTGTGCTTGCTCTTCTACCAACAAAAAGAAAGAAAGGGGTGGAGGACCGGTTTCCCACAGACGGCGCCAAAAATGATGGGTTCAGAATGTGAGGATCCGAATCCGATCACTTTACGATTTGTAATTGTGGAGGAAACCGCCGGAGATTCGCCGGAGATGAGAAAGGGGGTTCTACCTATTGGGACAAGCACAATAAAAGTCAGAAGGCCAAGCTGGGGGAACTGGGGGTGATACCCAGTTTGGCTCTCCGACGCTCAAGTCAGTTCAAGGTATGAAGAAATGTAAGTTCAGTCACAGTTTCAGTGATGAAGAATGCTTACCAGTGTAGAAGATGACTTTAGCTATTTATAGTTGAGGGTCAAGGGCCTTTTGGTAATTTGCCTCAAGTGGTCCTGGCCGAATGTTGCCCTAACACGTGGCGCCATGAGAGAGAAACCTAGGAGGAATCTTCTGCAAAAGCGGCAAAAAGTTGGTGCTGGTAACAGTGGCAGGTGCGCGGGCATGTACGTTGTGTCAGAGAGCCATTTGGGTGGTTGGTAACGAGGGCTTAAGAGCGCGCTCATGACAACCTGGAGTATTGGAAGCCAAGATATCCGCTGGGGGGGATGAAGGCTCCAGTTCAAGGGACGAGCCAAAGGGGAGGCCACTCTGAGGGAGTGTGACGCTCGAAGAGGGCTCCCTTGGCCCGTGGGCGTGCCAATCATACAGTATGAAGGACGCTCGTGAGAGTGACAGCGCTCGTTGGGCTTAACTTATGAAGAAGGATTGCGCTCGTTGGGCTTAGCGCTCGTGCACTGATGGTGCAACCTTGGGGAGACAGATGTCATCATCTCGGTGATGCCACGTGTCCTATCGTGGGACGATCGTATTTTGACCCCATCAAATTTATTTTGGTAGATAATATTTATTCATTAGTCAAAGATATTAAATTGATTTGCTCGAGTAATTTAAGTCACCTAATTAATACACTTTATTTTTGAAAGGTTTGACTTTAAATTTAAAATTGTAATAGTTTTGAATGAAAATTGTATCATAATTTAAATGACGCCACTTCACATAATTTGTATTATATTTTGAAAATTAAATAAATTACTTATTTAATATTAATCTCATTTAAAATTATTATTCAATTAAAAAAAATTAAAATTTGATCAAAATTGACGCAATCAAATAAATGGACATCATTGTTATATTATATATAGTCTAATATATATATATATATATATATATATATATCATTGTTATATATTATAGTATAGATAGATATAGATATTGTTAATTGGAAATTATATTACCTAAATTTATTAGATTAACAAAGCAATTAATGTGATTTGTTAAATAATCAACGTTGATGGGTTCAGAAATGTGAGGATCCGAATCCGATCAATTTACGATTTGTATTTGTGGAGGAAACCGCCGGAGATTCGCCGGAAAAGAGAAAGGGGGTTCTACCTGTTGGGACAAGCACAATAAAAGTCAGAAGGCCAAGCTGGGGGAACTGGGGGTGATACCCAGTTTGGCTCTCCGACGCTCAAGTCAGTTCAAGGTATGAAGAAATGCAAGTTCAGTCACAGTTTCAGTGATGAAGAATGCTTACCAGTGTAGAAGATGACTTTAGCTATTTATAGTTGAGGGTCAAGGGCCCTTTGGTCATTTGCCTCAAGTGGTCCTGGCCGAATGTTGCCCTAACACGTGGCGCCATGAGAGAGAAACCTAGGAGGAATCTTCTGCAAAAGCGGCCAAAAGTTGGTGCTGGCAACAGTGGCAGGTGCGCGGGCATGTACGTTGTGTCAGAGAGTCATTTGGGTGGTTGGTAACGAGGGCTTAAGAGCGCGCTCGTGACAACCTGGAGTGTTGGAAGCCAAGATATCCGCTGGGGGGAATGAAGGCTCCAGTTCAAGTGACGAGCCAAAGGAGAGGCCACTCTGAGGGAGTGTGACGCTCGAAGAGGGCTCCCTTGGCACGTGGGCGTGCCAATCATACAGTATGAAGGGCGCTCGTGAGAGTATCAGCGCTCGTTGGGCTTAACTCCTGAAGGTGGATTGCGCTTGTTGGGCTTAGCGCTCGTTGGGCTTGGCGCTCGGGTGCATATGGGTGCAACTCTGGGGAGACAGATGTTATCATCTTGGTGATGCCACGTGTCCTGACGTGGAACGATCGTATTTTGACCCCATCATTTTGCCCCCCAATTCTGTAGTCCTTAGTGATAAGGACTGTAGAATTTTGACACGTTCTATCCTTCGTATGTAACGCTCGTATAGGTCTTGGCGTGCTGAGCAATTTTTCCTCTGATTGTGCCATTAATGCGGTCTTTTCAACTGACCGCTCGTAACACTTCCGCATTAAATGTTGTACTATTCTGAAGCACTCGAAACGTCAGAGCATTAAATGCGGGCGCGCGTGGGGCGCGTGAGCATTGAGAAGCATGTGACGGTTCCACAAAGTGGGCGGTTTCCCAGGCGGGAAATGATCACCATTTTGAATTTATTGCCGAAAAAGGTACCAACTCCCATCCCTATAAATGTGGGATTCTGAAATCTTGCTACTCTTTACGCATTCTAAACTTCCAAGCATCCTTTGCAAAAAGAATTCTCTCGCACACCATTTCTTAGAGCATCTTCAACCTTTCTCCCAGATTTTCTCAGAACCCTTCAAGGTAAACTTCCAGCGTAATTTTCTAACTCTGCTAACTTTAGATTCAGACTTTAGGATTTCATAACCCCTTAGATTTTTCTCCTTGAGGAAACCCTAATCTCTCTCCAAGAAAACCCCATTGTCTAACCGAGACTGAACTTCTCCCAAATCTCAGCTTCTGCCATGGCTGACCAACAAGTTGAGGAATTTGCCCGTGAAATTAATGAAATGGCCACTGAGAGTTCCTCTTCCCCCGATTCCCCTAGAGACGAGGAGTTGGGGACGGCAGTGATGGCCATGGAGGATAGGAATCCAGGCGGAGTGGATCCTCTATTTGAGGAGATGGATCTGGTAATGGAGGCGGAAAGGCAAGGGGTTGTTCTCCCCATAACTCAGAGTGCCACTCATCCCCACCGCCATACTGTAACGGTGGCCGTCGCGAACCCGCTTCCAGTGGCTGAAGCCATAACAGGGCCTTCAGAAAGAGCCCGTGACAAAGGAAAAGGCAAGAAATCCAAAAGGCCTAACGAGGGCGAAGGATCGGGCTACCAGGCCACCGAGCGCACGCCTGATGAGACTCCCAGCACAGTTACTTTGGGAGAAATAAAGACGATGTTGGCTCCTATCTACTGGGACGAGCGCTATACATGGAGGATTCCAGAAAGCCACGAGCGTGCTAATAATCCGTCTCCTGGGGAAATGGCCGTATACGTGGATACAGTGAGTTCAGGAGGTTTGAGGTTCCCCATCTCGATCTCGATGGCTCACTTGCTGAATGATCTGGGCCACTGTCCATCGCAAATCGTGCCCAACGGTCTGGCTTTATTAACCTGCTTTGTGATTCTGATGAGGAGCATGGGTTACGAGCCATTCTTGCGGAACTTCAACGCCCTTTTTCAAGTGGTCAGCTCCTCTCGTTCATCTCTCGAGGCGGGTTTTTACTATGTCCAGGCGAAGGCACATATGAAACTGATCAACTCACCCTCGAGCACTTATGGCCCTGATTGGAAGGAGAAGTTCATCTTCGTCAAGGCTCCAACAGAAGAGGGCTTTGGGGTGCCTACGGAATGGGGCTCGTTTGCAAAGAGCCGTTTGCCACCCGCACTTCCCAAAGATTGGGCCAAAAGCCTGGCAACAACCCTGAGGGACGAGGGCCACCTCATTCAAGCGAAAGATTGGATAGACGATGCGGAGCTCATGTTCCTGTGTGGTCTTTCCAATGACCCTCATTACTTTGACAACCCTCCGGCTCGTGACATAGAGAGAGATGGTTAGATTCTTAGGGCACTAACTTTAGATAGGAATAAATACTAACTGCTTCTCTGTACTTGTAACTTGTAATCTGAGCAGACAGTTTGAGGATTTCTAACCCTCGAAATTTCCATTTTTGCAGGAGCCTCCATATTAGAGATGGCAGGAGGAATCAGACAAGCCGCACGTTTCGCTCACGCCAACAGGAATCAAGCCCCGCAAGGGGACCAACAACGCGAGCAACAGCGCCCTCGCAATCGTGGCAGCCGCGGGGACGCTCGCAGCGGTAGTCAGGGCGCCAGTTCGAGCGCTAACCCAGAGGTCCAACCCCCTCGTGGGCGAGGGGAGAATAGACTGGCTAACAGAGAACCCAGGAGGCGGTTGACTACGGAACAAGCGGGAGACGTTCAACCCCTTCTGGCCGCGGAACAAACGAGGCCTACAACCACCCTGGCAATAACCGAGGCCCCTCCGAGCGCCAGCAGGCCTTCCCGCAAGAGGAAGAGGATGCCCGATACTGTTGCAATTAAGGGCAAAGGAAAGCAAGTAGTCGAGGGCCCCAAGGGCGGGGGAGAAACTTCCTCTTCAGAGGAAGAACACTTGTGGGAGTTCTCACGTCGAGGGGACAGAGACTTTACAGGCGCCTCCGACGGTGGGCCGGTTCTGCTGAGGCCTGGCACGATCGCTCAAGCTGTCACAGATAATCTCTACAGCAAGGCCCAGTTCTCGGCGGACCACCGGAATCTCTTCAGCGAGTCTGTGGAGAAAGTGACCCTTGATGCGGCCCACGCTCTAATCTCCGTAAGTCTTCCCTCCTTGCTTTCTCTGCTAATTTCTGTAAGTTATCATTTTTTGGCTAACACTTTCCTTTTCTCCAACTTATGCAGCAAGTTCTTCCCCGGCTCCGAAACGTGCAAATGCGAGCCTCCACATATGCCGAGCGCAAGGCCAAGTACAAGAAGATGGCCCGCTCAAACGACCCGGCTCAGATTCAGTCGGAGTTGGACGCGGAAATTGCAAAGTACGAATCCCTCAAGGATTTGTACAACAAAACGGAAGAAGAGCTGGGAAAACTGAGGGAGGATTTCCAGAGGGTGGAGAGCGCTCGAAGCGGTTTGAGCAACCATTTGGCCCAGACTAACGAGCGCTTCAAGAAGGCAGAGACAGAGCGGGAAAGCTGGAAGACGAGGGCTCTGGAGGCCGAGAGGAAACTCAACGACGCCATGAATGAGTGGCCTCGGAGTCTGGAGCGTGCGAACAAGGAGGCCCTAATCAAATTTTGCCATTCAAAGGCCTTTAACTTCGCGGCCTCGTTGCACTGTCTGGAGGAGGCCCAGAATGCCTTCAACTTGGCGGTTGATCAGGGCATCCACAAGGGGCTGACCGATCCGGCTATGAAGGGAGCTGAGGGCACGGGGCTCATGTTCAACGAGCGCTGTGAAGAAGTGGATGAGGACCCCAACGACCCCGCGGACGCCATTGCTGAAATGGAGTACGACTTCTTGGTCAAGCTGATCCAAGATGAGTACACGGACGCTCATCGGGAAGGGGATGCGGCTCAAACCGCCCAAAATGATGATCCCGAAGATGAGCCACAAGCGCCCGTCGTGGAGGATGCCCCGGTCCCAGTCGATGAAGGTGCCAATGCCCCCGTTCCTGGTGCCAATGAGCCCAACGATCCCCAAGCCCAACCGCAAGAGCCTGAGGGCCCAGTTCATGGCCCCGTGGCCCAGAACATCTTAGTGATCGTTGATGAGGACATTGCTCCGGCCGCTTGAAGCCTCTCCTATTCCAATATACCTTCCTGCTTTTCTGTCTTTTTTCTTTCTTTTTGAAACAATGTTCAGTGGCCTTTGAGCCCTTATCTTGTAATATTTCTTTCTTGCAATGAATATATATCTCATTGTTCATGACTTTGTTCTTTTGTTCATTTATGAATCAGAACTTAGAGCTTGCTGGAACAAATCTTGTGATAATAAGACTGTGTGTAGCATACTCTGTGGATGTTTCATTTCTTTGATAAGCCTTTAGGACTTTGAGAAATTTTGTTAACTTCTGTAAATCTTTGAAAATTTGTCTAAGTCTTGAGCGATCGTGAGGGTCTTATTGTGAGATTGCCCCCCACTCAAGACTTGTATAAATTTTTTCCTTTGTCATAAGCCTTGAAAATTTGTCTAAGTCTTGAGCGATCGTGAGGGTCTTATTGTGAGATTGCCCCCCACTCAAGACTTGTATAAATTTTGTTTTGGCTCTTAAAAATTTGGCTGAGTCTTGAGTATATACGAGGGTCTTATGGAGAGGCTGCCCTCGTTCAAGGCTCGTGCGATTTCTTCTTAACTTTGGGGGAATTTTGCTAAGTCTTGAGTGTGTGAGGGTCTTACTGAGTGGTTGCCCTCGTTCAAGACTTGTGACATTCCTTCCGCCCTTGGGGGATTTTGCTAAGTCTTGAGTGTGTGAGAGGGTCTTACTGAGCGGTTGCCCTCGTTCAAGACTTGTGCAATACCTGCATGATTCCGAGGCCATCGTTCGAGCGCTCTGGCTCTTGTCGTATTTCTGGCTCTGCAGGAAATTCCGTTTTCGAGCGCAAGGCGTTATAAGAAACGGCCAAGGCCTACTAGGATTTGCTCTTGTAGGAGATCCCGTTTTCGAGCGCAAGGCGTTGTAAGAAACAGCCAAGGCCTACTAGGATTTGCTCTTGTAGGAGATCCCGTTTTCGAGCGCAAGGCGTTGTAAGAAACAGCCAAGGCCTACTAGGATTTTCCCCATCTCGTCTAATTGGTTATGAGCGTAACCAGTCTATCCTTATGAGGACGTCCCCCCAAGCGGAGTAGAGTGCTGGCCAGCATAACCCGTGCGAAGTATCAACATTCATATAGGCAGGGATTGACAACCACGCTCGTGAAAACGAGGGACATGGGTCTCATCCATTCAAGCGATCAAAGAAACATAATGTTAGAACAATTAATAAAAACTTATATTGGAACTTACTCACATTTGGAAGTACAGAGGAACCCCACAAAGAGGGTTGTTACATCATGTTCCGCAAAGAGCTTTTTAAACATAGTACCGCCGGAGGTTACATGCGTTCCAAGGGCGAGGCAAGCGCTCACCTTGAAGTGTCTCCAGGGTGTAAGTGTTGTTAGCTCTGAGTTGTACGACCTTGAATGGGCCTTCCCAATTGGGGTCCAATTTCCCCACGTGCTTGGATACTTCCACTTTCTTCAAAACCAAGTCTCCCAGCTGGAAGGTTCTTTCCCTTACACGCTTGTTGTACTGTTGGGCCACAGAGGCTTTATAATGGTGGATCTTAGCCCAGGCTTTGTCTCTCCTTTCATCCAGCAAGTCCAACTCCAAGCTCCTGTTGCCATCGTTGAGCTGAGGCTCGAAATAGCCGACACGAGCGGATTCGTTTAATATCTCCGCCGGTATCATTGCTTCTGATCCGTAAACGAGCGCGTAAGGAGTTTCTCCAGTGGCCGCTCGTGGGGTGGTGCGATAAGCCCAAAGTGCTCCTTGCAGCTCCTCAGCCCATTCACTTTTCTTGCTCTCAAGCATGGTTTTCAGATGTTGCAAGATGATCCTATTGGTAACTTCTGCTTGCCCATTGGCTTGAGGGTGTCCTACAGAGGTAAATCGCTGCTCGATCCCCAACTCAGAACACCATTCGCGCGTGTCAGCTGCTATGAACTGGGATCCGTTGTCAGAAATGAGCACCCTCGGTATGCCGTACCTGCAAATGATGTTTTTCCAAATGAAGTCCCTTACAACCCTGAAAGTGATTTTTGCAACAGCTTCGGCCTCGGCCCACTTGGTGAAGTAGTCGACGGCTAAAATGACAAACTTCTTTTGCCCTGCAGCCATGGGCAAGGGGCCCACGATGTCTATTCCCCACTGGTCAAAAGGCCAAGAGACGTCTATTGGGATCATCTGTGCGGCTGGCAATTGAGGGAGATTTGAATGAAATTGGCATTTAGGGCACTTCCTCGAGAATTCAATGGCATCTTGGAGAACTGTAGGCCAATAAAACCCACTTCTCAGGACCTTTTTTGCCAAGATACGCCCTCCGGAATGATTCCCACAGCTCCCATTGTGGATGAGTTCGAGCGTCTCCTTCGCTTGTGAGGGCCTCAGGCATCTCATTGGGGGTCCTTGGAATGATTTCTTGAATAACCTCCCCTCGGGATCCAATGCAAAACGAGGGGCCTTACTTCGGACTTTCCTAGCTTCCACCTTGTCAGTGGGAGGAATTCCATCCCTAAGAAAAATGATGATGTCGTCAAGCCAACAGGGCTCGTTTGGATCGATCATGGCGATTATCTTGGTGGCGACCCTTTCCTTGATCAAAGGTTCCTCAGTTCTAAGGAACGTAACAGAACGTTCGGAAGTGCCCTCCAAAGCTGACGCAAATTTCGACAGGGCATCCGCACGCTCGTTCTCCTCTCGCGGCACCTGAAGTAGATGAAACTCCTTAAACTTCCCGATGATTTCTTTGGCTTTACTCAAGTACTGCACCATGGTGGTTTCTCGAGCCTCATAAGTTCCTTCAATCTGGCTCGCAATTAACTGTGAATCCACATAAGCGGTGATTCTGGAGGCTCCATTCTGAAAAGCAATATTCAATCCTTGCACGAGGGCTTCATATTCTGCTTCGTTATTAGTGACTTGGAAATCCAGCTTGATTGCAAAGTCCAGCTCAATCCCATTGGGGTTTCTAAGGGCCACTCCTACTCCTCCCCCTTGAGAGGTTGAGGAACCATCTGTGTGCAGGACCCATAACCCCTCACTCTCCTGAGCGGCAGGCTCTAAACCAAAGCGTTCTGCCAACAAATCAGCTACCACCTGTGCCTGTATCGCGGTCCTGGGCTCGAAGCATAAGTCAAACTGGCTCAATTCGATGGCCCATTTGATTAATCTCCCAGACACATCTGGTTTGGACAACACTTGCTTCAAGGATTGGTCGGTGAGAATCGTTATGGAGTGCGCTTGAAAGTAAGGTCTCAGCCTTCTTGAGGTGTTAATAAGAGCAAACGCGAATTTCTCAATCTCCAAATACTTCTTCTCGGCTCCTTGCAATGTTTTGCTCAGATAATAGACAGGTAAGTGTTTCCGTTCCCGTACAGCGATCAGAACCGCGCTTGTGGCCTCGGAAGAAACGGAAAGATACATAAATAATCTCTCACCTTCGACGGGCTTAGTCAGCAGTGGTGCGCTCGATAAGTAAGCCTTCATATCTTGCAGCGCTCTTTCGCATTCTTCTGTCCAAGCAAAGTTACGTGTGTTCCTCAAGATTTTGAAGAAGGGAAGGTTCCTGTCCGCCGAGCGCGAAATAAATCTGTTCAGCGAGATGATTTTGCCTACTAGGACTTGCACTTCCCGCAAATTTCGAGGGGAGGGGATCTCCAAAATAGCCTTGATCTTCTCCGGATTGGCCTCAATTCCCCTTTGGCTGACCATGTACCCTAAGAACTTTCCCCCTTGCACTCCGAAGGTGCACTTCGAAGGGTTCAACTTCATCCCATACTGACGCAAGATTGAAAAAGTGCGCTTGAGATCTTCCAAGTGAGAATCCTGACGCTCGCTTTTGACAATCATATCATCCACGTAAACCTCCATGGACCTTCCAATTTCTTTTTCGAACATCTTGTTGACGAGCCGCTGATACGTAGCTCCGGCGTTCTTGAGTCCGAAAGGCATGACTAAGAAGCAATACACCCCCAGATGGACAACAAACGAGGTTTTGGGGCGGTCTTCTGGGGCCATAAAGATCTGATAGTATCCCTGGAAAGCGTCCATCATGCTCATGAGCTCGCAGCCAGCGGTCGAATCCACCAATTGATCAATCCGGGGCAGCGGGTAAGGATCTTTAGGGCAGGCTTTGTTGAGATCAGTGAAATCGTTGCACATGCGCCATTTATTCGCGCTCTTGGGTACCAAAACGACATTACACAACCATTCCGGGTACAAGATGGGCTCGATATATTGAGCCTCCAGGAGTTTATTAACTTCCTCTTCAATGGCTTTCTTTCGAAAGCCATGTACATCCCGCTTTTTCTGCTTGATGGGTTTGAAAGAGGGATCCACATTAAGCCTATGGACAATGACGCTCGGGTCAATCCCTGTGAGGTCGGAGGCTTTCCAAGTAAATACATCACTATTTTCCCTGAGGAAGTCAATCATCATTATCTGAGAAGGCCCCGAGAGGTTAGATCCTATCTGAGTAGTCTTATCCTTGTTTCCGGGCTCCAGCTCAATGGTAAGGAACTTCTCCGAGGGTTCGATCCTTATCTCAGGGCGAGGAAGTTCGAGCGCCCTCTTCTTTCCTGTCAAACGGTCACCGGGTGCCGGTTCACCCTCACCGGGCTCGTCTCCTTCCGAGGACGATCCACCAACGGTCCCTGGTGGCGCACTTTCGAGGGGATTCTCCACGTTGTCTCCCCTCTTCTTTTTGTTCTTCTTTTTGTTCAATTTCGCCCTTTTTCGCGCTGGGTTGTCCTCATCTAGATTGGGGAAATCCACTGACTTCTTGGTGGAACCAATTTGGAAGGTTTTCTCCGCTTTTGGCTTTCTAAGGGACAGCATATAACATTCCCAAGCCTCTCGCACATTGCACAGTACTTCTCCCACGCCCTCGGAGGTAGGGAATTTAATCTTCTGGTGGTAGGTGGAGATGATGGCTTTGAAATCCACGAGGGCGGGGCGCCCAATTATGATGTTATAAGGGATGTCAATCTCCACCACCGCGTATGTTACCAAGAGCGTTTTGCGCTGAGGGGCTCGTCCGAATGAAGTAGCTAAGCGTATCTGCCCTCGTGGGACAACCTCCGAGCCTCCAAAGCCAATGAGGGCTGTTTTGAGAGGCTCGAGCGGAAGGTCAGCCTTCATCTTTAAAAACGTAGAATAAGGCAAAACATTAACGGAGCTTCCACTATCCACCAACACCCTTTTTACAACATGATTATGAACATCTAAACTAACCACCATGGGGCAATCGGAGGTTATACCCTCCCCATGAGGTGTTACAATGTGCTCTAAATCCCTATCATCAAAGCCTATTACATCATCTTCTCTTGACCTTTGAGCGCTTGGACTCTGGATGGCGTAGATGGGTTTAGGCACTGTTGGGCGTTGGTTGTAGCTCCGGACATACCTCCGTCGGGAGGCGTTGGAATCCCCTCCTGACGAGCCTCCTGTAATCATGTTTATGACTGCGAACAGTTCGTTTTCTTGCTCAGGGGCTTTTCCTTTATTGCCCCGGCGGCTGCTGCTTTCATGGGGTCCCCTACCCCTTGGGCTCCTCGATCGGGAAGGACTCCTCCTTCTTCTTCCGGCGCGCTCGTTGCATTGTTCATCATACCGCTCGAGCACCCGGACAAATTCCTTCAAGTGGCCCCCTGCGACGAGCCTCTGAATCTCAGCCTCCAACTGGCGGCACTCATCCGTGTCGTGCCCCCTCTGCTTGTGGAATGCGCAGTATTTGCTCGAGCGCCTGAGCGAGTCTGTTTCCCTCATCTTAATGGGTCTTTTAAAGAGCTTTTTATCTGAGAGGTTGTAGACTTCAGAATTCGGCCTGGTGAGCGGGATTCGCTCGAGTCGGCGAGGGGGTGGTGGCGACCTTTTGCGCTCTTGATGGCGCTCCTTCTTGACTACCACCTCCCGTCCCCGCTCGTGATGGGGTCGCTCGTTTCGGGCGGGACTGTGATGCCGGGGACCATTCGTCCCATACATGTCTTCGAGCGCGAAAAATGGCTCGGCTACTTCTCTTAAGGCCATGAGGGTCCCAGGCCTCCTTTCCACAATGGCGTCGGCAAATTTCTTGCTCACATATTGCTTATGATCCACAGCCTGAAAGAGCACTGGGATCAAGAAATCCATAGAAGGCCTCTCCACCTGTAGGATCTCCTTGTTGAAGCGGGCAAAGAACAAGCGCAGAGATTCGCTCTTGCCTTGCACCACGTTGTACAGGGCAGTAGGTGCGGTGACTGGCGCTTTCAAAGAATTGAAGTGGTTGAGGAAAGCATGAGCCAGCTCTTCATATGAGTGAATCGAGCGCGGCGGCAGTCGCTTGTACCACTCCTGAGCCATCCCTACTAAGGAAGTGACAAACACTTTGGCCCAGTAGTTGCTGGAATGCTCATAGAGGTGCATTAGATGTAAAAAGTGATCCAGATGTTCAGCTGGATCAGTCGTCCCGTCGTATCGGTTGATGGAAGTGGGGATTTTGGCCATGCCTGCTTGGGCCATCAAGACTTCCTCCACGAGGGGCGAGCCCCTCGCCAACGGGTGGTACTCATATGTGCCGAAGTTTTCCTCCGGCTCCTTGCGGCGGGGGACCTTTGGTGGGGGGTCCCTGGTACGGGTGCTTCTGGCGTCAACCCGTTCATCCCGACTAGGGGAGATCTGAGTTGATCGCCCTCGTGAGAGTTGTCCCACGATATCCTTTAAACCCTGCAGCTGGTCTTGCACAGCCGCGAGGATGTCAGGATTCACGTCTCCTTGTCTGTCCCCTTGTTTGGGGGCTCGTGAGCCCCTCCTGGAGACATGAGAGTCCCCTTCATTCTCTTTCACTCGCTCCGTGGGCTCTTTATTCCTGCCCATGGAGGGACGCTCGTTGCCCTCCTGCTGGGGCACTTCTCTGGCTGGCGGTGGCGGTGGTTGTGCCCTCAGGACAGCCTGGGCTTCTCTGAGGGGGAAATTTTGCTGTCCGCCCAAAGGGGCAGCAATCTGAGTGGCCTGCCCAGAGGGAAAGTACATGGAATGGAACCTCTCCCATGCTCCCTGGGCCGCCTGAACCTCACATTGGGCATAGAGAGCACTCAACTGTTGAGTGGTTAGTGGAGGTAACTCCACTCCTTCGATCTCCCTGGGGATGACCACCGGGAGCTGGATCTGCCCAGCCTGATACGGCTGGACCGGCGGCATCATCACAGCCGGAGTGAGGGTATATCCAGGTGGGGGCATCATATAACCCTGCACTCCGAGGTTCATCTGGGGATGGATCCACGGGTTCTGGGCAGGTTGCGGAGGAACAGAGAGAGAGACTCCTCCAGCGGCGGCGGGAATGGGCAGTGCCGGCGGTGCAGATGGAGGTATTGAGGACTCTACTTGCGGAGTCACTCCAGCGGTGGGAGGTGCTCCGCCGACGGTGACGGAGGGAGGCGGGGCTCCACCAGTAGTGGTGGGGGGAATAATGATATTTGCATCCTGGGAGGCGTTATCTCCTCCTCCCACAGCTCCAGACCTTGTTGCGACCATGACTGTTGAAGGTAAGAGTGTGCTTGCTTTTCTACCAACAAAAAGAAAGAATGGGGGTGGAGGACTGGTTTCCCACAGACGACGCCAAAAATGATGGGTTCAGAAATGTGAGGATCCGAATCCGATCACTTTACGATTTGTATTTGTGGAGGAAACCGCCGGAGATTCACCGGAAAAGAGAAAGGGGGTTCTACCTGTTGGGACAAGCACAATAAAAGTCAGAAGGCCAAGCTGGGGGAACTGGGGGTGATACCCAGTTTGGCTCTCCGACGCTCAAGTCAGTTCAAAGTATGAAGAAATGCAAGTTCAGTCACAGTTTCAGTGATGAAGAATGCTTACCAGTGTAGAAGATGACTTTAGCTATTTATAGTTGAGGGTCAAGGGCCCTTTGGTAATTTGCCTCAAGTGGTCCTGGCCGAATGTTGCCCTAACACGTGGCGCCATGAGAGAGAAACCTAGGAGGAATCTTCTGCAAAAGCGGCCAAAAGTTGGTGCTGGCAACAGTGGCAGGTGCGCGGGCATGTACGTTGTGTCAGAGAGCCATTTGGGTGGTTGGTAACGAGGGCTTAAGAGCGCGCTCGTGACAACCTGGAGTGTTGGAAGCCAAGATATCCGCTGGGGGGAATGAAGGCTCCAGTTCAAGTGACGAGCCAAAGGAGAGGCCACTCTGAGGGAGTGTGACGCTCGAAGAGGGCTCCCTTGGCACGTGGGCGTGCCAATCATACAGTATGAAGGGCGCTCGTGAGAGTATCAGCGCTCGTTGGGCTTAACTCCTGAAGGTGGATTGCGTTTGTTGGGCTTAGCGCTCGTTGGGCTTGGCGCTCGGGTGCATATGGGTGCAACTCTGGGGAGACAGATGTTATCATCTTGGTGATGCCACGTGTCCTGACGTGGAACGATCGTATTTTGACCCCATCAAACGTCCTAAAAGATTATAAATTATGTATGTAGTTAGACATTTCCTAAAATTTTATGATATTAATTAGAGTTTATTTCTAGTTAATTGCAATCAATCCCTTGATTAAGAGATTTCAAAATCACGTGCAAATCAATTAATATTTTTGATATGAATAAAACATTGTTAATCGGAAATTACTAAATTTATTAGATTAACAAATCGATTAATGTGATTTGTTAAATAATCAAATTGCTAAAAGATTATAAATTATGTATTTAGGTGGATATTGCCTAAATTTATGATATTAATAAGTAAATTAATATAATTTGGTAACTAATTTAAGTTTTCAAAATATCAAATATTTTGGAAAGTTAATCAACCAATGAAATAATTTTCAAAGAATAAAGAAATCTAAAAAAGGAGAAAAAAGTATTCAGTCAAAGTTGAATTAATTTAATTAAATACACCCTTCCTATATATTATAATATAGATAGATAAATAGATAGATATATAAATCATGAATTCCAAATAAATAAATTAACAATAATTTTTTTAATTAATTAAAAGAATTTGAAATTAAATGAATTAAATTTTCAAATAAATAAATAGTATAGCATTTAGTTCGTATTCCATATTTTATTATATCAAAATTTTAATTCATTTAATTTAATTACCACAGTTTGGAATGATCCTGCATATAATTTCCTTTTTGCTTTTTCAAATGATTTAGGTAAAATTAAGGGATTAATTATATTCATAATAATAGTGGATAATTAGGATAAATAAATATCAATTTACAACACATAAAATAATTAGTAATAAAATTATGTCAAAATATATATATATTTGATCAAAATTGCACCATTAAAGTCAAATATTGTTATCAAATATATAATAATATAGATATAGATATAAATTTATTAAGTATTAATTTTAAATTTTAAAATTTTAATTAATTTGATGGAGTAAATTAAGAAACTTAATTAATTCTTTTTATTTGTAATGTTTGAATTTAAATTTAAAATTGTAGTGATTTTTTATGGAAATTATATATGTGATTCAAGTAATTAGCCATTAAAATTAATTTAATAAATATATAGAAATATCAAAGACTTGCATATAATATTAACCTTACTTAATTAGTAGAAATATCAAAATTAATTTCATTCAGTCAAACTTGCCAAATTAATTATTTTCCTTAGTTACTACTTTTTTAACTTATTAAAAAAATAATATATAAAATAAAGATAAGCAAATCATATTTTTTCTATCTAATTAAAAAACTTCAAAAAAATCACAAAATTCCACGTCATCAAAATATACAACAAAAAGTCAAACATCGTTATCAAATATATTATAGTATAGATTCATATATTATCTAAATATAGATTTATCTACATATGGAATTGATAACGGGTCATATAAATACCTTATCTTGTCAATTCAAAAACTTATTTGGAAAACTAAATTTAATTCAAGCTTGATCGTAAACATAACATTTAGAAGAGTAATTGTTTAAAGAAAAAAAAAACTAGAAGAGTAATTGTTGTTTTAAAAAACTAAAATTGGGAAAAGGAAAAACAAACAAAAAACGCGGGAGTTATAAACTTTCCTTTTAAAAGAAAATTACACAGTAGAATTTTTTTTTTAATATACCTGCGTATAATTTGAACTAGCATAATCCCCGTGCTTTGTATGGAGTGTTTAACAATATATAAAATATTTATACATAAATTTTTAATTATATATACTAAAAATCTTTACATTGTTAATTTTTAAAGCTATAAATAATGAATTATTAAAATCATTAAATCAAATATACATGCTTAAATAGAACCAAAGCTATAGCTAATGAATTCTTTCATTTCTGATCATAGATGTTGCCTTTATCTGATTTTTTCATTATAAAGGATAAAAATACAATTTTACAGAAATTAATGCAAAATAATAATGATTAGAAACAAATAACTGGCTAAAGTAAAATATTTCTAGTTATTTATTAGACTGACTACTTTTTTGATATTTTGGTAAGCGGCAACAATATCAAGTAAATAAAGGTAATACAGAATTAAAGCTGAGTGTCACAACTCACAAACAATAATTACATTTAAATTAATTGCTACAAAATAATTTCCTGTAGATAATATAAGAGAGTGAATTAATTAACATAGAGATAATGTTGGATTTAGTCAAGTTCTAAAAATAAGTTAAAAAAGAAGTGGAGAAATGAAAATAAAAAATAAGACAAACTATGTGATATGAAATATTTTATATAGGTGCTCCGTAACTATTGTAAAAAATGATAATAAAATTTAAAGCTAGAAAAATAGAAATAAAAATTAGATTAGGAAAAAATAATAGAATTTTTTTAAAAAAAATTATACAAATAAAATAAAATAATAAATGGAATAAGTGATAAAATAATAAATCTATAATGTTCGATATTCGAGAAAGTTTCGTACAAAGAGGTAATATACGTAAAATAAATTTTATTTTAGTGATAAGAGAATCTAAATGATCAAACAAAGGACATATTTTATTTTGACAGATATTAAATAGCTAATCATCATAAAGTGTCATGAAAAATGAAATTAAACAAAACTACGAAAGGGGCGGGTGAAACTCAAAAATAAAAAAATTAAAAACAAACATAACTAACTAACTCATCGAGAATTTAAAAGAATTATAAAAACTGCGAAAATTAGAGGCAATAAAATTGATAATATCCAAATCTTTTAGAGTAATTTTGGTATAAAGCCATGCTAAGTAAACTAAATATTGGGTGGGGAAAACTCTGAGAGAGATCAAAAAAGAAATCTAAATTAAAGAAAAACTAATTTAATTATAAAGTTGTATAAGCAATAGAAAATAAGGATAAAGTGTTAAGGAATTAAGCACAAAACTAAAGTTTAAATTCACAAAGCATCAACGTCAATAATTAAGAAGAAAAAAAAAAGAGGATAAATTGAAAGAAACTGATGTCAATGATTATATACTTTAAAACTACAATGTAATATAAATAGGGAAAAATATAAGTAGATTTTTTTTTTTTTTAAAATCATATTACCATTCAGATTATACTAGTTAAAGAAATTCCATAATAATTGGAATTGGACAGATTATACTAGTTAAAGAAATTCCATAATAATTGGACAATGACATAAAGCTACGAATACCCGAATAATTTATGTAATAGTGATTTTCATAGCTTCAACTCAACCGCTTATTTTCAAACCTTCAACTGCATTTAACTGAGCCTTCAGAGTTTCAACTTCTCTATTTTTTTTATCCAGCTCTGTCTTCACATTAGCCAGATTTGATTTTGTTGAATCCAGATCTGATTTTGCTGCCTCCAGATCTGAGTTCGCTGCCTCCAGTTCATTAAGCAAGTCATCCAACATTCCTCTTAATTGATTATTCAAATCATCGACCTCCTTCCTTGCCTTTACAATATCAATCTGAGGGAGAGTGGGATCCGACATTTCTCCTGACATCTCGAGAGAGCGCAAGGGTTGAAAACTTGAAATACTGAAATGAGAAGTATGTGGAAAAATATAAGTAGATTGATAGCAAGTGATGTCAAAATTCTTTTTTCAGAAAAATTATTTACAGACTTATCAATACAATTTTATTACAAAACAGATGTGTAACTTGAAAGAAAATATTCAGTGGTTTATACCTCAGTATAAAGGAATTTCAAGACTTGATCTCCTTCCACATTTGTCTGCCCAATGATTATTCCAACATGACCATGAAAAAAATGGAATAAATTATTAATATAATAAACACAAAGTCATCAATGCAATGAATATATATTTGAAAATCACAATATAATATAAGAAGAAAAAGATGAGAGCAAATAAAAAACAAATGTCAACGAATATATATTAAAGCCACAATATAATATAAGAAGAAGAAAAAAATGAGATTAGATTGAAAGCGAGTAACCTCATCAAACGGAAAAAATGAGTGTGTGTAACATAAAACTTGTGAAGTATTTATATAGAACAAACAATTAATAAAAAGAAACCCTAAAAGAATAAGGAAAAATAACTAAATTGAACAATTAATTAAATCAAGGAGATAATTAATAAGATTCATGTGCATTTAATGAAAAACAAAGCTTAAAAGAGAAAATTAAGGAAAAATAATTAAATTGAATGATTTTTTAAATTAAAGAGATATTGAATGATTTCGTAAATTAAGGACATAATTAATAAAATTTATGTGTATTTAAAAATTCAATCATTGTAATTAGCATTAAACAACTTATCATTAAATTATTTTATCAATTAAAATAATTCAAAATTCTAGAAAATTAGTATTTGGTCAAAATTGATATAATTGGGTCAAAATACACCCTTCCTATATATTATAGTGTAGATTTGGGTTATTCCTGAAATTAGTGAACTTTGAAGACTTATATTTGTTATTAATTTTAAAAGAAACGGTTAACGAAACACGCATATTAGTGATAATTACATTATTATTAATATTTTAGAATCAAACATAAAAATACTCTAAGAAATAAAGATTTATATGGACACCTCATAGAAACGAGATTATATATCTTACAAGATTATAAAATAGTCTCGTGGAGAATGTACTTTATACTTTTTTGACTAATAATCTTGGACACCTCTTTAAATACCAACAATCGAGCAACCTAGAAAGAGGTAAATTATTAGTCTATTATTCAGCTCTTTATTAATTTAATGCAAATGGATTATGGGAGATCATCTCATCTGTAATTTAGGGATTTCCAACTTTATTTGCGTACCTAACCAATTTTCTTGTCTGATTGAACATTTTATCGATAGAGACGTGGAGTCAAAATAGTTGACCGGTAAGTGTACAACTTGAAATCTTGAATTAATAACATTTATGCCTTTTTTTCTTAAAAAAAAATTAAAATCAATTAATATATTATCAAATAAAAAAGTAACGTCCAAGCCGTACAAGTTGAACTAAAGCAAGTCGAAAATACAGGGAACAAACATTAGTTGAAACTAAAAACAAAAGTGCTACACAATTAATTTCACGCTCTCATGTTGAAGATCAATTTACATAGAAAAGATTAGATAATAATTGAACCATACCAAAGAAACTATACTTTTTGATCAGACAAAACTTTTATACAAAAAACTTGATAAATAATTTAACTTTAAAAAAAAAGTAATAATTAAAAAAAAAAAGTGGTAATTGATGTTGATTTATGAAAAGAATGTCTTTATTGTAACAACGGATTTAACCAACAACATACAAAAATCAGATCATAAAGAGCGTAAATTAAAAGAGATAGCACCGAAATAGATCTGAGAAAATAACAATAAATCTGAAAGGATATAGGTATGAGAGTATGACGACAGATACTAATAGTAGAATTAAGTAGAAATGGTGGTGGTAGAATAAATTTGAATCGGTCCGCTTATAAAATTATAGTTTCTGCTATCGATCGGAGTTCAATTAACTTTATTCTCTTAAAAAAAAATAGAGAATTGAGAGAGACATTTATGCTTTTCTTTTTCTAATCAAATTCAGTTTCATGTTAATGAATCTTAAAAACTTGATCTATTTTGACGGATTGTTAATTACTCGTTTGCTTTTATGAGTGTATTGGTCTTTTAGGCTGAATTAATCATCGTAGTCTCAATATGTAACTACTATGGGCGGTCCCATCTACTCGAATTCTTTAAAATCAGATATATTATATCAAAATATATAAAATTCCAAAAAAAAATAAAAATATCAAAATATATATATAGGTATAGGTATATTAATTATTTCTCTTAAATAATATTTCATGTAGGAAATAAGTAAAATATAGAGTTTTTTTTACATCAACATCCATTAGGACAATTCATATCCATTTAAAGAAAAATATTACATATTCAATTCTTAAAATTACAAATGATCTTGTTATTAGTGAATAAAATGATCCTTCTCCCTCAACTTAAAAATAATAAAAATATTTCAAAATTTTTTATTCATTAGTTAAAATTAAAATTTAAAATAAATTTTTATCCGAACATTTCACAAATAAATAAATTTTTTAGGCTTTTTATATTTCTAAATATTTTTTAACTTAAAGATAAAATAGTTCGTTCACTCAGAAAATATGCTAATGGAATGAAAAAATTTATAATTTTGTAGATCATCAAAGATGGTATCTGTAATATTTTAGTCTAATCAGTTGTAAAAGTATATCTTTAACAAAAAGATATACAAATATTCTTGACATATTTCAAAGATGAAAAGGGCACATATAATATATCTTGAACCTTCAGAAAACCAGCAGCAGCCGTGCATGGGAGTGTTGGAAATTAACTTAGCCGCCGGGCCCACAAGAAAGAAAACAAAGGCAACTATATTCTTCATAAAAAATTATAGTATGGCTGCGATAATTTATAATAAATTACCTTTTTTTGAAACTTTATAATTATTTTTTATTACATCATATTTAATATCTTCTTGGAGAAGACCTTTCTTATTTTCTATCAATTATTGTGGCCCACGTAGTCGACGTCCAAAACTCAAACAAAGACACGTTGTGTAACGTAAATTAACTAAATTACACACTTAAAGTCTAATTAAATCAAATAAATTAACTAGGTGTTCATAAATGGGCAGTTCCCATATTAAAACCATATGGCGCTTTAAATTATTTCTCAAATTATCAAACGTGTGACTCTTAAAATCGATTAACCCTAAATTAATTCATTTATTGATGTGACTCGTGTTTGTTGCATATCATAGTCGCAAGGATAACATCAAAATCCTTTTTTGATGGCATGTTACCTGCAATCTTTTGGTTTTGACTTTTGACATTTAGAAAAGTTATAAAGAGTTTGAGTAAACTCTAATTTTTAGGGTATTAATATATAAAGTATAATTTTAAAATTAGAAGAATTATCAGGAGCTCTAATTTGTGTATGGTTTCATTATGGTATTGCAAATCACGAACAATTTAACATCGGTCAATTAATGGTGCGACAAGTATGATATATTTTCACTAACTTTCGGAAGAAACAACGTGGAGAATTGGAAAATAGAAGCCATATACTTAATTATAAATTTAAGTGCAAGTCGTATTAATTAAAGTTGTTTTTATTTTTTAATGGTTCATAAAGTAGCATGTTCCTTGGTGTCCTCATCGTGGGGGTTAGGTGAAGAAGCACCATTTGGTTTTACTTTATTACGTGTTCGATTTCTTTTGACAATTCTATGTTTCCCCTTTTTGAAATCTATAAACTTGTGATGGATACCCTTAAAAAGATCGAATCGAAAACATGTGAAGTAAAAACACTTCCAGAAAATTCATATAAAAATAACACCAAAAGTGCCTAGCTGGACATGCACGCGCTTGATTTGGGCCCAAGAATATTGTTTGATCCTTTTTTTTTTTTTTTTTATCTTTTTTACACGCCCTTAATTCTCCCTTCATGAAAAATGCCGCGCGTAAAGGCAAAGATTAAGTACAAAAGGGGATACGATTCACATCTATGATACTAGTCGAGATTGTATTTTTAGCGAGAACATGAACTACTTTATTAGTATCACGCTGAATAAAAGAGATACAACAATGGATAAAAAGAGAAGCAAGACCCCCAATGTCTTCAACTAGATTCCCAAGGTAGGAACAGTCTATGAGGTTGTCATTGAGTTTATCCAACAAAATTTTGCAATCTCCTTCTATCACGATTTTCTGCCGGCCGAACTCTAGGGCGAACAGCGAACTTTAGGGCTTTGAAGCAAGCAAAAGGTACAACATATTTCGGGTCACTCTTTCTATCCATTTTCCAACCAATATAGGTATGCGAAGAGTGGCGGCCAACAATCCCGACACCAATCTCATTGGAATTTTGAAAAACGTACGATTGCATCAAAGTTGATTTTCACCCATTCAGGGAAGTGGCGGGTCCACTAGTTCGAGGCTTGGCGAGTAAACCAATTAACAACGGGTCGGGAAGCTACAATGAAGGAAGAGGCGTAGGCGTTAGCGAAGTTGACCACTTCAAAAGGGTTGCAATTCATGCCTTCGACTCTCTTTAAGCATTAAAAGCCTACCGAATTCAGGAGAGTTGAGGTCTTTAAGGGTCGAGTCGAGGCCGAATTCACTCTCTTTAATATTAATACCGTCAGTCGTTTAATTTAATATTAATGTTAACAACTACAATATTGCATAGGGGGACACACAAAGGGATGTTGCTCAAGATCCTGTTGCACAAGATTCGACCTACATTGGGAACCATATATGCAGCTGAGTCCATGACCACAACATCAACAATACAAGAGTTCCAATAAGAAGAGGAAGGGGCAGACCACAAAGAAACAGTGCACGAGCTAGAGCAGGTGAATCTTCACAATAGATCCCAATTCAAGGTTCAGGAGTTTAAGATTGTTATTGCACTATGCCTTTGAATTACTTTTGGCGGCTGAATTGTATTTTGTAGCCTTGTATGAAAGGCATTGTTGTTAGTACGTACTTATCAGAAACAATAGCTACTGATTTGGTATGAAGGTATTCGAAACAAGTGTACCGACTTATTTAGTACTTGATTTAGGAAAAAAACAATGGCTATTGACTTATGTTTTTGTTGCCAACGAATGAATGACAGTACTGATTAAGCATGGTTGTAATAGCCAATGAATGGCTCTAACTAATTCTGGGGCATGATGGCACTCGTGTATGGCTACGGTTAGGTTAATTTTTGTATAGTTTCTACAAGCCTGACATCTCATATTCTTGCATTTTAATGCAGGATTAGTCGAACATGAACTACTTGGAGTTATTATTGAGATCTTAGTTTACATGGGACAATAACCTCATATTTAGAGAGCTTTAGGGTGAAACGGCTAGCTGAATGAGGAAAAGAGTCGTTGCAATGTCTATTTTTGCCACTGTTGCAAATTTAGATTAAGAAATTACTCTTAAACCTCATCTTAATAGAATTAATTACAGACAACCAAATGACAAAAAAATAAAAAAAATCAACAAAAGTTAATGGGGTGTTTTTGGGGTTTTCATTAATTGCCGACATCATTAGCTTTTTTAACAGAGCACTGAAAAAATAGGGATTATGCCTAAGTATAATTTTTTAGGAGGGTGATATTTGTAATTAAATCTAAATATGACATACGACTTGTAATTAGTCCATGTAATGTAAGGGTTAGGTGTGATTAACCCTACAATTAATTTTAATTTGTCATAATTCAAAATATTTAAAAGAATTGCAGAGATATTCCTCTCAACAAATTAAAGACAAACCAAACAAAGTATGTTTTATTTTGGTTTTAATTTTTCATCGAGTTTAATATTGGATTTAATTATTAAATAAATTAAACTCAAATAGATTATAATTGATCAATGAGCTCGAGTAGTTTCATATTTACACTAAATTATCCATAATATTAGAATTCAAATCTCTCTAAAAAAAATTCAAATCGAGTTTTAAGTCTTATTAAAATGAAAATGATATTCAAATTTAATTTCTTTGACTTAACAAATTATTTGTACATGAATTGTCAACTAAATATCTCATATAGAATATACGAATTCGAACCGAATTATTAAAATGTCAAGTCTTTCTAATTAACAATAAATATATGTTCATTTTCAAAAATAATAAATACATATTCAGAAATACTATCTTTAATTAAATTAATATAACATTGTATCCTTAAACAAACCCCTGGAGGATGTAAATTTTGGACTAGTTTGATTCCTTTTTCACGGCTATAAACGATTATCAAAATAAATACCCATAAAAAAAAATGCCGTACTTTCAGTTTCATCCTCTATTGGACTCCAGAAGCCCCTTTGCTAGCGCACAAGAATGGCCCAATAAGAGTCTTAGATGGGATTCTTTAGTTATCCCTGGAAACCCAAAACTTCATCACCTATCAACTTGTATTTATTTTCCAATTTCCAATCAATAATTGCTTTCCAGTAATTATTGAATTTTCTTTTCCTGAACTAAGTTTCTCAATTTGTATCTAAATCGTCATATGTGGTATCTGCTCCAAAAATTGGGGAGCTAACTCAAATTATGCATGTGAATTGGGGAGTGAACTAAAATTTTTTTAGACCTGGGAGCAAACTAAAAATTGACTATACAATTGGGGAGTTTTCTCAAATTCCCCCTTAATTTAGTTATTTAAACGATAAAAATAATATTTGATTATGCTTACTAACAGTAACATGGTTATCACTACATTATATAACACGAAATTTCTACTATAATTATTTATTAAGAACAAACCCAAAAATTTTGAAATAGAACTCGGGCTATAGTGGTTAAGCTCGAGTCGAACTTGTAATAATTTACTTCGTTGGACGATAATTCAATTTAATTTGATGATAAATAGATTAAAAAAATTAAATATTCGGACAATTCCTCAAAAATCCCCAAGTGTAAACTGAATTTCCTTGTCACTCCCTAATTTTGAAAAAGTTCCTGTTCACTCCCCAATTGAAAAACAAAATTTCTTTTCACTCCCCAAGGTTGTATAATTTTCCAGGAATTGCGTACATTTTTGAGGGAATTGCGTATAAAAATCCCGGAATCTCGTATATACGAGATTCCGGGATTTTTATACGCAATTCCCTCAAAAATATACGCAATTCTTGGAAAATTATACGAACCTGTACTATTTGTGGGGACCTAAAAGGAATTTTGTTTTTCAATTGGGGATTGAATGGGAACTTTTTCAAAATTGGGGATCTAAAAGGAATTTTTTCAACTTTTTGGTACTATTCAAAGATTTTCCCTTAAATATTTTTGCTAAACTCATTATTTACCAAGTAATGTTGAGAACCTTCTATTCTATCTTTTCCTTCCCAACCAAAGCAAATTATTTTTTCGAACGGCATAAATTTATTGTGGTTATAAGCTAATTATACATATTTTAGAATAATATTTTATTGTACATTGTCCTATTAGGTATTTTTATAAAATATTGTATTTAATATTTTTCAAATCGTAAAATCAAATTTTAAATTTTAAAAATAATTTAACCGTTTTATTTGTATCGTCTCGTATTTTTATTTCAATATTCATGAAAATAAATCATACCTTATCAGTCAACTCAAGTTGTCTCCCAACCCTAATTTCTCTTAAACAATTATATTTAGCTAACGAATAGGAGATCTTCAATTACCATGCGTATTAATTATTCCAAGATTTCCAAACCCCTTGCTGCAATATAATATTACCAAGGATATAAATACTTGCCATTTTATCGAGATTTGGGAATATAGATCCAAATTAATTTAAAATATCTAACCCATTTAATACACAATCATTCTAGATTTAATTATTAAATAAATCCAATCTCAAATAAATTCCTTGTGCACAGATTAGATACTTTAAATAATCTAAAAAATAAAATAAAATAAAGAAAAAAAGCTAAATATCTTTTATATTCTCAATTAATTGAGGTCAAATTAATAATAATAATAATGGAATAAAATAGCGGAAAAGGAATTAGGATCCGTTACAAAAACCTTTTCCAAATTGCAGAGATTCTCTCTCTTAGCTGTGTGTTCAATCTTTGGCATTTCCCGCTACTTCGTGTCACTCTTTAACTCTTCCTTCTCTTTCGTCACCGTTTCTTCTCAATTAAAACCCTAACTTTGCAGGTCCGTTATTCTCTCTCTCCCTCTCTCTCTCTCTCTCTCTCTCCCTAACGTACATGTCTTCACGCGTTGATTCATTCTCTTTTTTATTTATTTGCATTGTCTTTTCTTGTAAAGTTTGTGCTTGATTTGACGTTTTTTTTTTTGGGTTTGTGCTGTTTGATTGACGGTTACGGATCAAAAACAGGATGGACTGGAGTGGCGTGGCTGATGGAAGCTGGGTGGATTGATTTCCTATTATTATAAGGGTTTTTATTGATTGTTGCTTGTTTTCTGTGCTTCCGTTGCTCATTGTGCTGACTGATGCTATGGAGTGAAGCTTCGGCTTGGTTTGCTTGGTGAGTGGATGTGAAGATGTGGGTGGGTTTTGTTTGTTTGATTATTGTTTTTCTGGAGAGAGGTTTGGGAACTTTGAGACCAAGGGTTTAGTTTGTTTTTTTTTTTTTTAAAGATCATGTCTTTCTTCAATGTTTTGTAGGTGTTGAGGAATGAATTATAATGATCTACTGGTATTCCTGAAGTTTAAATTTTTGTTGATTTGACAAATTAGATTTCTTCCTTGTCTTTGCCATTCTGGCTGACATTGGAAATTTTTTAAAACTGGTTGGGGTATTCGTAGCTTCTCTTATTGATTTTGGTCAGTATGTGTGTGTGTACTCTGTATTTAGTTGATTATTGCAAAGAATTGAAGCAGCTATAGATGGTTCATTATTGGGATCTACTTTTTTGATAGATTGAGAAATGATGTTAAGCTCATGATATGAACTTGTGATGTCTATGCATTTGCTTCTTTGGTTAATTTCTTCATTAAATTCCTTCTCTTGCTATGCACATTGACTTATCTGAATAATGTTTATGAATGTGCTCCGGTTTTTACCTGAAGATAATGAGAGTTTGGTGGTGTTAAATATTTTCTGAAAAATGCTTTCTTTGAAGATTGGGAAGTGCATGGGCAAGGAAGTCATGGTCCAAGTCAAGAATGAAATGACTACACCCGAGTCAACAAGAGAAGTCAGATTTGCTTCATACTCTTCACTTTCAGAGAGTAGTTCTGACACAGTTACTCCAAGATCTTCCTCTGATTCTGGGTATGCAATAGTACTTTAATCCTTTCTGTGGTGTTAACACCATTGGAGCTTGTATTGTACTTAAGGATCACATTGCCTTTGCATTAGTTCTTCACCGTTTTTGTTGGGTATTTCTGCACATTGAGGTTATATTATTTCCGTATAGTTGTTGATAAATGTTCTAATTTATTTACTGTTAGATGGTTTACGTTTTCATATGTTCTGTTCAATAGTAACCTGCATCTTAATTCAAATTTCAAATTTTTAGAAAGCTTTACAAATTTGAGTAATTGTGTTTGCACAACAAGTTCTGGGAAGGGTGAATCACTACTAAAGTGCAAAAGACTTACTAGTTGAGATTCTTGTGTCTAACACATAGCTTTTCCTTTTCATGTGTACTTTCAGTATTTGCAGGCGTTCTGGTCCGGCTAGGCGTTCCTCCCAAGCAGGATGGACGATTGAAGAGGTATGTATCTCCAGCAACTTCTTCTTGGTCCAATTAGATGAGATTGTGGAACCAAATCAGTTATCCAAACTTCAAATTGAAAAGCTACAATTTTCTGGACTACAAATATGCTTTGGATTTTGTTGAAATGTCTTGTTCGTACTGTTATTCAACATTGAAGTTTGATTTTAACTTTAATAGCATAAGTGTTTTCTCCATGAATTTTTTCCAAGCACAGTGAGATAAGTGTCTGAATTATCATTAGCTTTCCTCATGGATCTTGTGACCGTTGTTATTTGTTAAGGCTGAATATTAAATTAATGTAATTGGGAATTTCAAGCAAAAAAAGAGGAAGGAATTTCTGCCAACAAAACTTGGAAATTGGTGTTGACATACTGGCTTTAATGTCTTGGCAGGATAACCTGCTAGCTGAAGTAGTACAAAAATTCAATGCAAAGAATTGGAAAAAAATAGGTGAGTGCATTTTCTTGTCATGTCTGCTCTCTGTATACCATTTCTTAAAGTGTGTTATATTGCTTTAGTTTTTGATGAATATGCCTGGCCTTCCTTGATGGCTTTGCGTATTATATCATTCATTAAGAAACGGTTGCTTTGTGTTGCATTTTTTTTTGTCGGGAAATGGCAGATGAATTTTCAATGAGTTCTTGGCTGAGTTTGCAAATTTTTTCCCTTACCCTTATGAGCTTTAGAGAGCTACTTGGTAAACAGATCTTTGATGAGCATTTTTATTGATGCGGGCGTTGCTTTATTTTCGTCTTAATATCCCTTTCATAATACTGTAAAAGAACAAAATCCAGTGAAAGAAATCTGTAGGAAGGTGGTGAATCTCAGTGAATGGTACCCTGCTTTTGAGAAAATATGCTTCTTAGCTTCAAGAGAGTTTAAATTGATTTATTGACTCATACCATAAGCAGTCCAAGATGTGCGTGTATGGTTGACATTTCTATCTGTGATCTGGTGTCTTCTAGCTATTTTCCCTACTTGGTGTTGTTGACAGATTGAACTTTTCTCTTGTTCAGCTGAATGCTTGTCTGGAAGGACTGATGTTCAATGCTTGCATCGTTGGCAGAAGGTTCTTAATCCAGAGCTTGTCAAAAGCCCTTGGACAAAGGAGGTAAGATAACTTCCTTTATTAATTTGGCTGCTGTGTAACAGCCAGAAAAAAGTTAGTATTTGTCGTGTCTGTAATCATTCATTTGAATACTTTTCCTTCTGTTGAAACTTTAGGAAGATGACTGTATTATTGAGTTGGTTGGGAAATATGGCTGTAGAAAATGGTCAGCCATCGCCAAGTTTTTACCAGGTCGCATCGGCAAGCAATGCCGGGAAAGGTGAGTGAATTCATGCTTTACTGGATTCATCATGATTTATAATGAAGAATATTGGCCTCCTGATTAATAGATATTATTATAAGTTGAAGGCTTTAAAATGTTATATAAAAGCAATTTTGACAATTAGCTTCTTACTCTTCTACGCTCTTGCTAGCAACTATAAGATTCTCATTTGGCGCTAATTTTTCTAAGAACTACAAAATCTTTATCTTCTTCTTCTGAAAATTTACTTCGCATGAGCTTACAGGTGGCATAATCATCTTGATCCAGCAATAAAAAAAGATGCATGGACTGCTGATGAGGAAGCAATTCTAGCACACTACCATGGACTACTTGGTAATAAATGGGCAGAAATTGCAAGATTTCTACCTGGCAGGTACTGATTCATGTTTATTGGCAAGATCAGTGTTTATTTGGGGGATATTGATCAAATTTTCTTATTTTTCTTATTTTTAATTTTAACTTATGGTTAAAGTTTTGCTTGGAGGTTGAATACAAATAAGTATTTTCTTTCAACAAGATAATTGTTGTGACTCAAAAGTTCTTATTGCAGTGTTCTTTGCTCCTCGAATTATGTGAGTTTTAAGTGTGATATTTTGCAATATCTGCTTCTCAAAATTCTATGTGATTTAGATCTTCTCCTACATTCTAAATCTATGTTTAACATTGATGCCTTATGAATATTTGGAGTTTCACCTTGTGTTTGCTTACTCCTATTGCTTTGTAATAAAACACTGGCATTTGTGCAGGACTGACAACGCAATAAAAAATCACTGGAATTGCTCATTGAAGAAACGTCCTGATTTAAATTTGCCTCATTCCTCCATGCCACCTATCTGCAATAACGAAAATAAACTGGGACCCACGAGCAGGTCTGGAATGTTTTCTAATCTCGGTGAAACCGGACATTCCAGTCAGGAAAGGGCTTCAACGAACATTGGTGGAGCCTGTTCGACAGTCTTGGCTCTTGGAAATGCTAACCTAAGAAAAGATCCTTTCCCAGGAAGTCAAAGATCTTCAGAGGGATCAAAAAATATGACAGAACCCATATCTGGAGACTGTTTTGTTCCATCTTCTAACATTCCGAACAACATCTCAGGCAAACGACTATTATTCACAGGCAATGCCAATATAATCAGATCATGGGAAGATCTAGCAACAAAGTTATCAAATAATCCCAGAGCATATCATACTAACACTGATGTTATTACTCCAACTAAATCTGACTGCTCAGCTGTTAATACCATTTTAAGTTTGTCAGTATGTGGATATAGTGAGGACTGTCGAAAGGGTAGAAAAAGAAGCAGAGATGAGGAGTGTGGCTTCTTGTGTTATGAGCCGCCTCACTCGACTGATGTGGATGTTTCATGTAAACTGTCGCTGGGCATCTCTAGCAATGATGGTACTCCGGAATCTGTGCTGAAAAATTCAGCTTTGAGTTATAGAAATACTCCTTCAATCATAAGGAAGAAATCTTTTAGAGAAACTGCAGATGGGAGTTGCATAGACACTGTTGGATCCAATTTGGTAGGTGGGTCTAAAGATTCAACATTTGGAACACCGGCTGTTGGGCAAGGTCTGGAAAGACGTCTTGAATATGCTTTTGATTTGGAGTGTGATTCTTCTACCCCTGGTAGACGGTGTACTCCTGGTTGTGCAACTCCCTCATCTGATATCAAAATTAATGCTAAAGTGGTGTTGACTCCATGATATATGATTCAATAAGTGAGTTTTTAAAGTCCATTCGGAAACTTTTGTTATTGTTTTTGCTTGAGCTTTTTCACATCGGTCTGAACTTAGACAACTAACTTTTTCGTGTTTTTCTCTGTTGATCAACAGGGTATCAAAAGTTGAGAGAATAATCAGGGCCAGCTAACATTTGGGAAATAGTTATACAGATTCTTGGTTTTGTTCATCGTGTACTACCCTTCTTCTACATTCCGATGTTACTTTTGTTTATGACCTCTTTTCAGCAACAAAGGGAAGGAGAAGTCATGAGCAGAAGAACCTCAAGACTTTATCCCGGACACATTCCTACATAATTTTTGAGTTTTTTGAATGCTAATATTTTTCTGAATAATTCCTGGAGATATAAGTTCTAACTTCTAGGAGGTCCTCCGGTGACTATTTGCATGTTGATTGTAAATATAGGATAATAGGACAATAAGGACATCTCTAGTTGTCTTCATAGTAAGAATAATCTATGCAGGAAATTTGGATTTTATAGAAATGCAAAATTTTTGATACGAATGTCTAATTTTCTACACTCGGGTGAAAAAATTCTTTGCTTTTTATAACATCTTTGCATAAGTTTCTTGAGATTAATAATTAGTAACTTTGCATTCCATACGTGTTAGAAAGAAAAAAAAAAGTGAAATTTAGTGTGTGCTTAAAAAAATAAATAAATAAAAAAAATTCATGTTATTATTTAATTTATAATTATAATTTTTTGATAAATAAATAAATAATAAAATAAGATAATATTAAATTAGTATAAAGTAATAATTCAAATAAAATTTAAAAAATATTTTAAAAAGATATAATAAAAAAGTTGGATTGTTGGTGCCATCTTCCCTTGCGCATTAGCAGGGCCGACGTCATTTTGAGTCCTGAATTTAAACTTGATCTGATGGTCCTTACATAGTTACATAAGCAGATCCAATGGTCTAAATTTGAGAAAAATGCACCGAACTACCCAGTGTTAAGCGAAATAGGCAAAAACAACCTGACGGCTAACCTATGAAATATCATCCAGAAAACCTTATCTTTTCTAAAATTTTGCAAGAAAAAACCTATGTCTGCGTGTAGAAATGCGTGTTTTTTTAATCAAATATCTATAATGCCCTCAATGATATTAATATATATATATTATATAACAATATTATATATAATATAAATATATATATATATATATATATATATTTATATTATATATAATATTGTTATATAATATATATATATTAATATCATTGAGGGCATTATAGATATTTGATTAAAAAAACACGCATTTCTACACGCATATATATATATATATATATATATATATATATATATATATATATATACTTTCATTTATATAACATAAATATAATTTAAAAAAAAACCAACACCCCACCCCCTCGGGGCCCCAAACCCGTTTGGAGCTAAAACTAATTAGTTCTGCAGGTCCCCCTGCAAGCCCCAAATTGAAAACCTGAAGAGAAAATATTGAAAGGAGAAAGAGAAATGATTTTTCAAAGTGTTTGAAAATAGCCAAGGGATTTATTTAAGAAATAAATCAAAGTTCTAAGAGTTGGAAATGCCCGAAATTTTATTTTGGAAAAAATAAAATTAAAAATTTTTTTATAAAAAAAATAAAATTAAATTATGACGTGGCATCGGGATGATGTGGCAACTGACGTGGCAAGCCACGTCAGCAGATCGGGCCCCAGGTGGCGTTGACTGGGCACCATGTGGCGCGCTGCGTGTGTGGCTAGGATCAAGCCACGTCAGCACGCACGGACTGCCCAGATTCGATCTGGGCGGGTCAGACAATGGGCCGGATAATCCGGTCAAATGGGCAGGGCCAGACCCGGACACGTGGCGCGATCTGGTTGCCTACGTGTGTTTAACACGCGCCAATACACAGCCGCCATGTGGCGGCGCGTGCCACGTGGCGTTGTGTTCACGGTGATGAATGCTGCCACGTGGCGTGCTCTGATTGGCCGTTGCGCAACTTGGCCGCAAGTGGGCGTGTAAAATGACAAAATTACCCTTGAAATTATGCCTATATAAAGGGGGTTTTGGCTCTCATTTTATTCATCCGATTTTGGCTGAATTTTTGGCTAAAAATCAAATTTTCTCTCTCTAAATTAATTTCTAATTATTTTAGAATTAATTTTAATTAGGTGTTTATATATAAAACACCTCATTTCGGGAGATTAAACCCTGAAAAGGGTTTTCTAGTTTAAAGTTTATTTTCTCTAAGTATTTAGAGAAATACTTTCGGAGCCCACACTCCGAGGGTTTCTTTGGGGTTATTGCAGGGAAGCTCTACCGGTTTCACGAGGAGATCGGGTATCGGGTTCACGGGAGGTGAATTCGGGAGCTGGAAAAGTGCCGTTAGATAGCCATGTTTGCAGTACGGTAATATTTTACAGTTGTTTTATTTTAAGCATGATAAATTATATGCTCTTAAGTGTTAATTGCATGTTAGATATTTATCTGCTTAAGTGATTTAAAATTTATTATCAATTGCATGTATATACTTGAGTAGATCCGGCTAGTCTTCCGCTATTATATTAAAATATTTTAGAAATATTTTAATACTTGTATTATAAATCAAAATTTTAAAATGTGGTCCCGGAACAGTGAATATTTTGGGTCCCTGTACCAGCACAATTCACGTTGAGACATTTGTTATTATACTCTTACCCTAACCCGATCCGAACCCACCCACCCATCCATCTAAATTGACACCCCTAATCCTACTACAAGCCCAATTATCCTTATACAAACTCAAACATTTTTTATTTTAATACTTCTATTTTTTTTACATCTCATTACTAATTCCATTCATTCAACCCTAAAATCATCCTTTTAATTTTCATATCACCGCTATTAATAACAGGGCGTAGTAAAAATTATTTCCTCTACTACTATGACAACTACTTTTTTAAGTAATAATATTCCATTACTAGTCTTTAATGAAGAAAATTATGATTATTGGGCTGTTAAGATGAGAACATACTTTTTGTCCCAAAATCTATGTGACAATTGACATCATTGAAGAAGGAATTATAATTTTCGAAGAAGATATATCTAATGTCAACCAAAAATTATTGAAGGAGCAAAAATAAAAGAACTACATGGCTTTGTACGACATCCAAATAGCATTGGTGGATCAAATATTCCTAAGAATTCTTATTTCAAATAGCTTGGGACATCCAAATAGCATTGACAGATCAAATATTCCCAAGAATTCGAGGTGTTAAAAAGTTCCAGACAAGCTTGTGATACTTTAAAAGAGGAGTTTGAAGCTCAATTAAACTTCAAACTCCAAGAAGAGATTTTGAAAATATTAAAATGAAAGCAATCCAAGGGCCCTCATTCAAACTTGAATTATATCGGTTTTGCATCAGAAACATAACAAATATCAAAGCAAAATTAAAATCCGAGCACCGAGAACCCTAAAAATCCGAAGATATCGAAACCCGGTACTCTAAAAATCCGAAGATAACAAAACCCTAGCATTATAGATATCAAAACAAAATTAAAATCCAAAGACATCAAAACCCTAGCATTTTAGAGTTACGCAGACGGAGAGGACAAGATGGCGATGATAGCCGTGACTGACACTATTGAAAAATACTATGCTAGACTACCTGAAATATTGAAAAAATTAAGAGCCTATTGGAGAAGATATTTCGAATAAAAAAGTGGTTGAAAAACAAAATACTAGTTAATATAATTGAAAAATATTATCCAATAGTCACTAATATTAAAGAAACAAAAGATCTTGCTATTTTGTCATTAGCAAAGTTAGTAAGTTCTCTTGAATATATGAAAAGAGATTGACTAGGCGAGATGAGATCTCAATGGAAAGTGTCTTCCAGGCCAAACTACGGTGACTGAATAAGCATGACTACATGAGACTACTAATTATTTTTCTCAATTTATATGATATATATACATATTATAAAAGTGCGAGTTGAGTTTTTTGGTTTCTTGAAACTTTATGATCGCCCAAAATATTCTTATTGTAAGACTTTCAATAAAATCAGTTAAGGATAATTTTGTAAATTATAAATTTGATATATAAATATTCTTTCAAGATATTTTATTCTAATCAAACTCTCAATTATCTCTGTTTAATTCTAATCAAAATATAATTGTATAAGTTTTCCTGTAATTATAAAACACTGCATGATTATAATCCTATAAGCTTTTGAATAAAATAATCCTAATATTATTCTAATCTATCTATCTATCTATCTATATATATATATATATATATATATATTATAAAAGCACGAGTTGAATTTTTGGTTTCTTACAAAATATAGATCGCCTAAAATATCTTCACAATAATTAGGTCAATAATTATTAGTCAAGGATAATGATGTAAACACATGTTATAAAAATTTTAATTTAATTATATTTAAAACGCAATTATTAAGTTAAAACAGGACTCTTGGTTGAATTAAAAACTCTCCAACTTACCCAAAAAAAATATATATAGTTCAACAAGAATTGTTTTAATATTAATATATTAATTAATTGTATTCAAATTTTATAATATAAATTGTCTATATTTTAATTGTAAGGCCTATAATTTAAAATATTATAATAAGATATATCTAAAAACAAATTGGAAAACAACAAATTGATTCACTTTATAAATTTTAATAAAAATTTCAAATTGCATTTATTCTCTCTCTAAAGAGCTCCATTACTGACTTGAGCGTCGGAGTGCCAACCTTGGGTACAACCCCAAGTCCCCCAAGTTGGTTTCGAGCTCACGTTTGCTAAGTGCTTTCAGGTCGATAAAGAACCCACTCAAACAAATTCTTGACTGATTGACCCATATTTGATAGTCCGATCGACACGTCAGATCGACCAGATTTGAGCCAGATCAGTTTGGCGCCGTCTGTGGGAAACACTCTTTTTCACATCGACCTAGATAAAAGCCCTCTCATCTTCCTTTCAAACACGATGGTTAACACGAGGAACACCTACCGAGAAGAGGACATGGAGGAAGTAGCCAAAGGCAGGCACGATCACGACGCGCCGCTTGGCAACACCTCCACTGATCCTCCGATCGGACCCAGCACCAACATTCCCCAACCCCCACTGGAGACCACTCCCAGGTACACCGTCACCCAGGCGGACCTGGAAGCCTTCCTCGACCAATGGCGGGTCGAGGTCGAACGCGCCCAAACAGAGGGCCGCGAACCCAGGCGCCCGGAGCTACCGAGGGCCAGCCCGGCTACCACCATACCAAGCCCAGTGGTGGGCAATTCGTTGGCCCCCACTGTCCAGGCATACGGGAACCTAGTTCCCTATGTATTTCAACCGCTCGACGGGCGACCCGCGCAGATCATTTGGGGCCCAAGTCCCCAGGTAGGGGCGGGGCAGATCCAAGGAATCGCTCCGCCACCACCCCCTCCCGCAGCAGACAAAGAAGTTCCTCGAGAAGACCACGGGGACTCCGACCACCCCAGCCGCAACAACCGCGGCAAGCGCGTGGTCGACGAGGACGACGACGAATTCGACGACCTCAGAGATCGAATTCCCCCCCGAACGGCTAGGGAGGAGGCCGCCAGGATCGCCGCGGCTCGCGCGGGGAGAGAACAGGACTACTGTAAGGACCCACCCCGAAGAAGGGTCCAAGACCGCCTGGGTGACCGTGGCTCCCACGTCACCCAGAGGCAGGTCGATCTTCGAGAAGGGCTGAACCGACGCCCTCTCCGTTACCGCAGCGACAGGGAGGAAGCTTCCCCTTTCTGCGAGGACATTCTCCGCACGACCTGTGACGGAGATCGAATTCCGACCGGCCTGCCCATGTACAACGGGACCACGGATCCCGAGAAACATGTAACGACCTTCGAGAACCGGATGTTTTTACACTCCCATCCCCAACAGATCTGGGCTAAGCTCTTCGTCACCACGCTGACAGGCCCCGCTCAAGATTGGTTCATCCGCCTGCCGCCACGGTGCATAACGACCTACAACCGGTTTGTGGATCGCTTCACGGCGCACTTCTCCTCGATGACGGGAGAAAAACTTCCCCCTTCCTATCTCAACAGCATCTATCAGAGGGAAGGTGAGTCCCTGCGAGATTTCATGACTCGCTTTTCGAGGGAAGTAGTCCGGGTCGAAAACCCGACGATGGACACCCTGCTCTCTGTGGTCCATCGAGCTCTCCGCAACCGCCTATGGGCGGATGAAATCGTCAGGGCCGGCCCGCGCAACCTGACGGAGATCCAGGATATCGCCCACGGCTTCATGCGCGTTGAGGAGATCGCTCTCGCGCACGGACCTCCTCCTCGATCTGAGAGGCAGGTCATTGGGTCCAGCTCGCCCCAACACCGGAAAGGGATCGAGCAAAAGAAGATCAAGGGGAAAGTCGACCAACCGACCCAAGTCGACCGACGAAACTACGTCCCCTTGACCAAGTCCTTAGACCAGATCTACGTGGTCATGGACCAGAGCCTTCTGAAGAAACCAAAGCCCATCCGGGAGGGCCCGAAGGCTCAAGCATCAGGGAAATACTGTGGCTACCATCAGCAATGGGGCCACACGACCGCGGAATGTAACGCCCTCCGAGATGAGATCGAAAGACTCATCCAAGGGGGGCACCTGAAGGATTTTGTTCGACGTATCGACCACTACTCTGAAAAGGCGGGGAGGTCGACCGACCGCGACAGGTCCAGATCTCGATCTCCCCCAAAACGATCTGGGAAGCAACCGCTGGAAAGAGCAGAAGACAATCCCCCCACTCACGGCAAGATCTACATGATAGCAGGGGGGCACGAGGGCGGCGATTCAAATGCAGCTCGAAAAAGGAATATCAGGCGAGCGGCTCGAGAGTATAACGGTCCGCATGAAGAAGTCTTCCAGATCGATAGTGGTAGAGAGTGGGAAAGGCAGGAGGTTAGCTTTAGTGAGAGTGATAGCCGCCCTGGCCCCCATCGGGAAGGCGATGCGCCTAGCTGTCCGATGGTGGTGACCTTGGGTGTGGCTAACTATGATGTAACCAAATGCCTAGTTGATAATGGAAGCAGCTCGAATATTATCCCTTACTCGACTCTTGTAAAAATGAAGTTGCACAACCTAAAGCTCGATCCGATCCGAACACCGCTTTCCGGGTTCGGCGGATCGGAAGTCATACCGTTAGGGCGCATCCGACTTCTCACCTCGATGGGAACATCCCCCAAGAGGGTGACCCAGGAGGTCGAGTACGTCGTCGTCAACATGCCCCTAGCGTATAACATGATCTTCGGCCGACCTGGCCTTATTCAGTTCAAAGCAATCATCTCGACGTACCATCAAAAGCTGAAAATGCCCACCCCGAACGGGGTCGGAGAGGTGACTTGCGATATCATGGATAGTTGGGCTTGTTACGCCATCGTCCTGAAAAAACCGTCCGGGAAAGAGGTGGAGCAAGAGCTCGACCTCCAGACCTATGCCGATGGGGAGATCGAGCTTCCTACTAAGGAGTGCGGGGCGGAGAGATCCCCCACCGCTCGGAAAAGAAAGGCCAGCGAGCGGCTTGAGCCCTCTGAAGAACTGAAAGAAATTGCCCTAGTCCCCGGAAACAGCAATAAGACCACCAAGATCGGGGCGAACATGCATCCTCAACACGAGGTCATGATGATAGAATTCTTGAGGGACAACTCTGACATCTTCGCTTGGGCTGCCAAAGATCTGGTCGGAGTCGACCCGAAGGTGATCTGCCACCGGCTCGGGATCGATCCGTCGATCAAACCCATAAAACAAAAGCTAAGACCTCAGAGTCGGGCGCGGAATGATATAATCGAGGCCGAGGTCAATAAACTCCTCGATGCAGGATACGTCACTCCAGCTCAATACGTTGACTGGTTGTGCAACGTAGTCCTCGTGCAAAAAACAGGCGGGAAATGGAGAATGTGCAACGATTTCACCGATCTCAACAAGGCATGCCCGAAAGACCCGTATCCGCTGCCCCGAATCGATCAGCTCGTCGACTCGACAGCTGGGTGCGAGATGCTCAGTATGATGGATGCATTTCAAGGCTACTACCAGATCTCTATGGCTCCCGAGGATCAAAAGCACACGGCCTTCATTGTAGTAAAGGGAATATACTGCTTCAAGGTCATGCCCTTCGGGCTAAAGAATGCGGGAGCCACGTATCAAAGATTGGTCAACCTGATGTTCAAGGATGAGATCGGAAAGACCATGGAGGTCTACGTCGACGACATGATCGTGAAAAGTCGTTGGGCGTACCATCATCTAGATCATCTGCGCAGATCGTTTGAGATCTTAAGGCAATACGGTATGAAGCTCAACCCCGACAAATGCACATTCGGGGTCGAAGGAGGAAAGTTTCTGGGATACATGGTGAGCCAACGAGGCATCGAGGCGAACCCTACGAAGATCAAAGCAATCCAGGTCATCCCTCGACCTCGGTGCATCAACCAGGTACAGTCCTTGGTGGGTCGCATAATCTCACTCAACCGGTTCATATCACGATCGTCCGAACGAAACCTCCCATTCTTCAAAGTTTTAAGGAACCTCAAAAAATTCGAGTGGAACGAAGAATGCGACCGGGCGTTAGATCAACTGAAAGACTACCTGGCCTCTCCGCCATTGCTGGCCAAGCCGAATGAAGGAGAGACCTTGTACCTCTACCTGTCCCTCTCTAATGAAACCTTCAGCTCAGTCTTGGTCGCCATTCGAGATCGAAAGCACCTACCGATCTACTACCTGAGCAAGATCCTACACGGCGCGGAGCGAAATTATCTTGAGATCGAGGAATTCGTGTTCGCTCTGACGCACGCGGCTCGGAAGCTACGTCCGTATTTCCAAGCTCATCCCATAATCGTCCTAACGGATCAACCCCTTAGGCAGGTCTTATCCAAGCCCGACGTGTCGGGTCGAATGATGAAATGGGCGGTCGAGTTGAGTCAGCATGACATCACCTACCAACCCCGGGCCGCCCAACAGGCTCAAGTTCTGGCTGACTTTCTAGTCGAAAAGAACAACAGCTCGATGGAGATCGTCCGTGCCACGCCTAGTTGGACCATGTACACGGATGGCTCATCGACCTCTCAAGGAGGGGGGGTGGGCATATCCCTTATAAACTCAGACGGATTACAGCTCGATTTCGCCATTAAGCTCGATTTTAAAGCAACAAACAACGAAGCTGAGTACGAAGCACTGGTGGCAGGGCTAAAATACGCCACGGAGAACCAGATCGACAGATTAGCCGTTGTAACTGATTCCCAGCTCGTCGCGGGCCAAGTTAACGGCACGTACGAAGCTCGGGAAGATTCCATGGCGGCGTATCTCAAAATGGTTAAAGAGCTGGCCTCTAAGCTGAAAGAGTTCAAAATCGAACAGGTCCCTCGCGAAGAGAACGGTCGAGCAGATGCCCTATCGAAGTTGGCCAACGGATTCTAGGGAACAAAGGATGCGACCATCTCGTTCATGGTCTCGGGGGGCCGTGCGATCGATGAAGGAAAAGTCGAGATCGCGAACATCGATCCGCCGGAACCTTGCTGGATGGACGATCTAATCGCTTATCTCAAGGACGGGCTATTGCCCCAAAATCGAACTGAGGCCAGGAGGATAAAATATCGATCTCTGCTCTATATGATAGATCGGGAAGGCAGGTTGTTCAAAAAATCCTTCACAGGTCCCCCTCTAAGGTGCCTGCGACCTAGCCAAGCCCGAGATGTCCTAGAAGAAGTCCATGAGGGATGCTGCGGGAACCATTCCGGAGGTCGAGCTCTAGCTCGAAAAATCTTAAGAAGTGGGTATTTTTGGCCGACTATGGTGTGGGATGCGAAGATCCACTCTAGGAAATGCCCCAAATGCCAAAAACACGGCAACCTAATCCACACTCACCCTGCGTCCATGATACCGATCGATGTGTGCTGGCCCTTCGACCAATGGGGGATCGACATCATTGGTCCCTTCCCCTTGGCACCCAGACAGAAAAAGTTTGCCATAGTATGCGTCGAGTACTTCTCAAAGTGGGTTGAGGCCGAGGCAGTCCCCAAAATTACTGATGCAGTAATAAGAAATTTCCTCTGGAAGAATATAATCTGCCGTTTTGGGGTTCCGAGGGTACTCATCTGTGACAATGGCCCTCAATTTCGATCTGAGAATACCAAAAGCTATTGTCGAGATCTCGGGATCGACCTCAGATTCACTACAGTTGGTCACCCACAAGCAAATGGCCAAGCTGAAGTCACCAACCGAATCATTATCCAAAATCTCAAGACCCGCCTTGATGCCAAACTAGGCGCATGGGCGGACGAACTCGACGGTGTGCTATGGGCTTATCGAACTACCCCGCGAACAGCCACTGGGCAAACACCATACTCTCTGGTTTACGGATCCGAAGCCGTCATCCCATCGGAGCTGTTACACGAAACCGCTCGTGTATCACAATACCAGCTCGACCGGAATACGGGGATCAGAGCCGAAGATCTAGATGTGATTGAAGAAAGTAGAGAGCGTGCCTATCAGAAGCTCAGGCAGTACAAGGCAGCAGCAGCCCGATCATACAATAAGCACGTACGACCCAGATCGTTTCAGATCGGTGACCTAGTGCTAAAAAAGGTCGAGGTCTTGTAACATGTCAGAAAACTTGAACCTAACTGGGAAGGACCTTATCGCGTCACGGAGATCGGGAAAAACATGGCCTACCGGCTCGAAAACATGACCGGGGAGCCATTACCCAGACCGTGGAATGCGCACAACTTGAAGAAATTTTACACTTAGCTTTCAAATTTATTTCAAAAATGTAATAGTCGAAGAGGTCGAATTCGCCTGAGAATCGATCTCTGAATTTAAAAGGTCGAATTCGCCTGAGAATCGATCTCTGATCAGTCAATTAATTCACATGTTTTGGTGTATCCGATTAAAGTCGATCCACAATCCTGTACCAGGTCACTATCCCCTCGATTAAGCTCTCATTCGACCTACGGTCATCAGTTGAGGAGGAAGTGAGCCACCCCGCATCCGATCGTTAGAGACCGAGATCCAATGAGGTCGTTTCTAGACCCAAGGAGATCCTAAGTCCTAACGTGTTTAATGCCTTTTGAATCACAGTTAGAGATCGAGATACAATGAGGTCATTTTCAGACCCAACGAGATCCTAAAAATCCTAACGTATTTAATGTCTTTCGAATCATAGTTAGAGATCGAGATCCAATGAGGTCGTTTCTAGACCCAGGGAGATCCTAAGTCCTAAACGTGTTTAATGCTTTTGAATCAGTTAGAGATCGAGATCCAACGAGGTCGCTTCTAGACCCAAGGAGATCCTAAGTCCTAACGGGTTTAATGCATTTTTAATAATTTCCAGGAATTAATGATCCAGAGATCCAAGGAGATCGTTCAAAATCCGAGGAGATCCAGAGATTAATAATCTTCGAAAAGAAAGATCCAGAGACCCACGGAGATCATTTTAGATCCAAACGGGGTCCAGAGATTATCGCCTCAGAGATCGCTATAGATCCGACGAGAACGCAGCGAATGGAAAAACGACCAAGGAAAAAATGCGAACGCCCAATGAAGCTAGATCGACATCCAAAAGAGATCGAATAGCTTCATGAGCCAATCGATCCGAAAGCGATAAGAATCTAAGCTAAGGGGTAAGCGAAACCTAGGTCGATAAACCACGCGCATGCCAGATCGAATTAATGTTCAATTTGTAAAAGTAAAAGAAAAAAGACAAGCATGAGAAACATAATCCATTCATGCAAAAATCGATCTCAAAATTAGCAAAGATCGATGTTACCTAGCGCATCGAGCTCACCACGCGACGTGGCTCGATGGGCAAATGTTCAAAAACAAAGCAAACTGCAAGTATTCACCTAGCCACAGACCGGCTAGCAGGTCGAATTGAGTGCTTTCAAAATGGTTAGAAAATGAATCAGTCGATCTCGACCCGAGTTGAAGTAGATTCTTGGGCAGATCGGCGTCTGGCTCTCTCGAACTCGCGGGCGCTGGGAAGGAAATGCTCGACCTCGACCGGCTGAGGCAGCTCGCATGTCACCTGGGACTTGGTCTTCTTGGCCTGAGCCATCTCGATGGCGTGCCCATATTTGTAGGTCGCCCAATCGATGTGCACCGACTCCTCTTCTTCAGGTTGATCAACAGCACCCGGATCGGGGAGCATGGGACCGATCGAGTCGAAGTTAAAAGTTGAGGGGAAAATGCCCTGAGCCTTCAGCTGGTTGATGGCGATTTGGAACCCCTCCGCCAGGTCGTTTTCCCCCACAATCAAGCTGGCCTCTTCAAACCCAGGGCCCTCCATGAATTCTCGAACTGCATACCACTCGATCTGGACTTTGCACCTCCTCAGATCGTCGGCAGCCTTATCGATCTTGGCCTTGGCGAGGTCGAGAGTCTCCAGTCTGCCCTCCTCCTTGGCAGCAATCTTAGCGTTCTCGAGCTCGCCAGCGAACTCCAACCTTAGTGCAGCGATGGCATCCTCGTATCGCTTCTCAGCCCTCTCCAGATCCTTCTGAGCATTCTTCATTTGGGTCTCCATCGAATCCCTCTCCTGGACTCGGGCCCTCTTCTCCTCCCTGGCATTACGGAGGTCTTCTTCGAGCTGGCAAATGATCTGGGGATCCATCGAGGCAAGCTGGGCTTTGGCGAGCTTGTACTTCTCTTTATATCTTTGCTTACCCGCCTTGAAGACCTCCGCCTCCTGGATCGAGTTCACAAGTACGGGGAGGACGTCCTGAAAAGCAATACGCAGATCGATCAGAAACAAAGGGATCGATCAGCAAGAAGCAGATCGATCGTCACCGAATCGATCGACACAAAGTGGAAAAAACGATAAAACGATACTCACACAGAAGAGTCCTCGAGCTGCTTTTGCCCTCTTTTGATCCGCCGACCTCGACCTGGACAGCTTCCTCTGCTCGTCAATTATGCAACCGGTATTGAACAAAGCGGAGATCAGATCGATGTCCGGAGTGCCAAAAGCCAAGGCACGCTTCGACCCGTCCGGTTTTTCCAGCTCGAGCCCGGCTGGCCATTGCGGATGTGGAGTTTGGGGAAAATCCAGAAGCTAGGATTCTTCGTCTGAATCCTCGGACTCCTCCGTCATCTGAGCAGTTTCCCTGAGAGGCCTCTTTCCCGCGCCATGCCTTGCCTGAACAAACTGGGCGTAAGGGTCAATGTCTTCATCAAAATGCAATTCTAAGTGGTCTAAATTAATTACTTGTTCGAGGTCGTCATCGACCTGACCCACTGAGGACCCCGCCAGATCGACGAACTCCTGACCTCGAACTGGAGGTGCCGCCGTGTCTGGGCCGATCTGCTGAGCACCTTGATCATGCAACTCCTTCCGGAACCCCTCTTGATGAACTTGTTGCGCTTCAGGAAGGGCGTTAAGTATCGAGCGGGCTGCGTCAATCACCGGTCGCATCTCCGCGGCAGCGACCTCCCTCTGGTTCCTTGCCCTCATCTTTGCAGCTCGAGACATGATTAGAACTCGTAGGTCTGCAGATCGAAAAAGTCAAGGGTTAGATCGACATAGATAGAGAAAGATCTACAGAAAACTTAAAGTGCCCCAATCGAGGGGGAATCCGGTCGAAGAAGGAGCATACCAAGGCGGAAGCTCCTCCGTCGGTGCCCCAGGATTATGCCCGCTTCGACCAGATTTCCCGTCCTCGTCAGGTTTGTATGGTCAAGCAGGCCCAGGCGGGGGAGCAGATCGAAGTTGTTATGGAGCCACGAAGTAGATCTGGTGGGGAGGCGCTTCGGGTCATTAGAGCCCCATGTAGATCGAAACGATGGGGAGACGGGCAGATCGACAAAAAAGAACTTGGATTTCCAATCTACCCCATGCGATGTCGAAGGGATAGATACCATCTTCCTGTGAGGTTTTGATTGGAGGTTGAAGTATCCGGGACCAGATTTCGCGGCACTATTTAACGTAAAGAACTCCCCAAAATCTTCGACCTCAGGCGCGAACCCCAAGCTCTTCACAATGATCATCATGCAATGGATGAGAGAGAACGAGTTCGGAGTCAACTGGGCCGGACACATGTTGAACCGAACTAAGAAGTCAGAGACGATCGTCGGTAGTGGGAGCCTAAATCCGTACTTTACTGCGTGATAATAGACCCCAATCGACCTAGGCCTCTGCGGGCTCCCCACGGTCTCCCCATCCAGTGGCATTCGAACGACATACGGCAAGTCCAACTCCAGCCTCCTCCTCACCTCCGCGAACTCCGATGCGGTTATCTTTGACAATCTCTGGGTTACATGGGTCAGAGTACGATAGATGTGACGCGGTTGCTCTGCCACGGGTTCCTCGACCTCCTCTTCCTCGTCGACCGGTGGAACCTCAGGCTCGTCCACTAACCCCAACGGTCTTTTCCCCCTCGAGGTCGTGGCAGGCCCACCGCGATTGGCCGTGCCGCTGGGTCCGGCGAGGGGCTCGAAACTAGCCTCCGGAAGCGAAGGGACGCTTTGCGCGACCTCCAGTTCAGGAGACGGCGTGAAAGCCTCTTCCTCAGACCCCCCGCCCCATCCGACCTGATTGTGATCCATAAAGGAATGGGAGAAGGAATGGAAGGTTACCTTGAATATAGATCGAATGAGCCTCGAAAGAGCGGCGGACAACTGTTGCAGATCGGAGCAACTCGATGGGTTTAATGTGAAAACGGTGAAAGTGTGGCTTGAGGGTGACCCCTTATTTATAAGAGTTGAAAAAGTAGCGTCTCGAAATGCGAAACGACGCCATTATTACCCCGGACACGCCACCTCCCTCAAAGGTCACGTCGCATTAAATGCGGCGTCAGATCGAGGAACTCAAAAGACGCGCCTCATCATGAAGGTGACGGTTCGATTTTAACAGTCATGACGGTTCCCCTGCCCAATGCCAGATCGATGAAATTACCACTGAGAAAATTCACACTGGTAATTTGGGGGGCCTCTGATATGGCATAGTAGTACCAGGCCACGTGGCCACCCCCGGTTGGTGCCACGTGGACCCTTGCGCCGAACTGGACAAACCAAGAACAAACTTCTGAACAAACCATCAGATCGATACCAGGTCAGCAGATCATCAGATCTTCATGAGACCATCAGATCGTCAGATCGATTTTGGTAGCCAAATTGATCTTCAGATCGATCTGCTCCCTTTATGAAGAAACCCACAGCATTAAGGATCCCGGAAGGCAATATCGATCTCCAGATCGATACCATACGTCACCGGACACCCGAATACTGTAAAAGCACTCCTGTCGGGACACGTGTACCCTTCTCATTCCCCGGAACAAGCGTACTATGGCTCATTAATGACCATCAGCCCCTGCTTTTACCCAAAGGGGAAAGAAGGTACAAACGACCCGCCTCAAGCCGGTTCCATCGTCCGACATCCAGATCGACGACTGGCAACGCCATTAATGCACACCTACAGTACACACACTACTGTGTCATTTGGCCATGGCTATAAATACTCGCCCTCTGAACAGTAGTTGGTAAGCCTGGAATACGCATTCAATTGCATTTATTCTCTCTCTAAAGAGCTCCATTACTGACTTGAGCGTCGGAGTGCCAACCTTGGGTACAACCCCAAGTCCCCCAAGTTGGTTTCGAGCTCACGTTTGCTAAGTGCTTTCAGGTCGATAAAGAACCCACTCAAACAAATTCTTGACTGATTGACCCATATCTGACAGTCCGATCGACACGTCAGATCGACCAGATTTGAGCCAGATCAAAACTTATCTAATTAACAAAATAATATAATTGAATAATTTACAGAAAATATTTTTTAATAAATTAATTAATCCTAATGTAATATTTTTTAATTAACTAATACTAATATAGTAATATAATTCTAATTATCTAAATTTAACTAACCATATAATCTTCCTTTAGTTTATATAATAAAATATAAATTAAATACATAAAAGTACGAATAACGTTTTTGGCGTTTTACGACTTAATATACTACAATTTAGAATTTCAGGTCGTCAGACCAAAGTTGCTTTAAATTAAAAATCATAAGGAGACTTAATGTATGTGCATATAAAAATAAGATATAATATAATTTCATAAATACTTTTTATAGTATTCGATTAAAAATTCCTTGAATTTTGATATAAATATACTCTTTTAATTATTTCTACAACATACATAAAATTAATTATAAAAAAAATTTAACATAAATCTAAAATAATACTCATTAGAGAAATACAAATAAGAAAATGGAATGCAAGAACTAATAGCAAAGATAATTTAAAAAAGAGATAAAGAATACTTGATTTTAATGTATATACCCACGCATATGAAAATTAAGGACAACGGTAAAGTATCTTTACAAATATATTTATAAAGGACATGACAAAGTGAGAATTAATATCGCGTACAATGGTAAACAAAATTTCGAAGATTAGATTAAAAATTTCAAGATGTTAGATAGGTGTCAGTTCAAGAAACGATATGGAGAATTTTTGAATTTAATTTGAATGAGATTGATCCAACAGTTATCAATTTAGATCTACATTTTCCAAAGTAGCAATACACGACTTATTGACCGAATCAAAACTTGAAGGACATTTTGACTTGGGATCATTACTCCAAAACAATGGTCCTTGAACAGGTTGCAATGTGCTCGAAAAGAGAAAAAATTAAAAAAAATACACAAAGAATTTTCAGTGCATTATGCATGAGACAAACAAGGAAAATATTCAAAAGATTTGGAGAAAGAATTGATGTCAGGATATAACAAACTATGGCAAAAGAAGAGATTATTTGGTTTTAAGAGTCGAGAATTAATTGGCTCCAATTCAGGGACAAACATGCACGTTTCTTTCATCTCTCAACCATAAAGAGAAGAATGAGGAACCAGATGAATGCTCTCAAAATAGGCAATGAATAAGCAACTAATAATGATCAACTGAAGTCACACACTTGGGAGTACTACACCAAACTATTCAGTGGAGATACCATTGAAGAGGTGATGAGTCTTGGTATTAGCTTGCACCAATGAATCCTAAGGTGTTAGCAGAAAAATAACTTGGCAAAAATGAACTCAAATGAGGAAATCTTGAAGGTAGTGATGAGCATGCACCTTTACAAAGCGCTGGGAGTAGATGGTTTCCAAACTTACTTTTTTCAAACCTATTAGGATATAGTAGGAGGCTCGATAATGAAATTCATCAATGATTGCATGGAAAGCGAATCAATTGCCAAGAAGGATTATCGGTTGTTTATTTGCCTAATTTAAAAAATTAATGCTCCAGAAAAATAAACGAGTTTCGGCCCATTATGTTGTGTAATGTATTGCTAAAAAATAATTACTGAGATGATTATACTTTGTTTAAGCCTTATATCAAAGAAATTATGGAATCGAACCAGAATAGCTTCATTCCCGATCGAGGCACCCATTACAATATCTTGATACTTAAAGAAGTGTTATGAATGTTACATCACTCCAGTAATAAAAAAAGGGACATGGTGATGAAATTGAATCTTGAAAAGGCGTACGACAAAACCCGATAGAATTTTCTGAGAAAAACTTTAATTTCTTCAAATTCTCGAAGAAAATCATCAATATCATTATGAGCAGAATGTAGAAGATACAATCGGAGATTCTATAGAATCGTGAACCGACGGAGGCTGTACGGATGTGTGGCATTAGATATGACAATCACTCTCGCCTTATTTGTTTTTACTCTACATGAAACAACTTATGTATATAATTGAAGAGACTATTTTAGCCGGACCTGGAAGCCAATTACGGTATATTAGAAAAGCCTTCACATCTCACACTTGGTTTCTGTGGACAACTTAATATTGGGAGTCAAAGCTAACGTGGATGGAACAAAGTGCATTCAAAGTGTGATTGATGCGTTTTGCAAGGCGTTGGGTTTCAAATTAAACTTTAGCAAATCACATGTGTTGTTCGACGATTGGATCATTTGTATTATGGTCTACCTTTTTGTTCGTTTCTAAAACTACGGGTATACTGCAACATGCATTGGTGAGAAGAGTTTGATATCTACATTGATTTTTGAGAAAAATTTTTATTTACGTGTCAGAGATAAAACTAAAACAAATATCATAATCTATAGCTTGAAGAATAAGCTACTAGACTAATTTGAGATTGTACAGTGACATTTCTTATGTATATAATTTGATAACAAACAATTTGGCTGTAACACCCGGAACAAAAGGCGCCACATCCCCCGCACCGTGATCCGGTCCGAATATGAAATGGACAATCCATACCCGAACTAACTCACGGCGAACGGGGACAAACACACACGCTATGGTAGGCGGGAGCTAAAACTTCAAAACAAATAAACAAATACCAAAAAGGAATAACATATGCGGAAGCAATGCTACTAAATTCCTTCCAATATAATAGAACAACGGGTTCAACTAACATAATTACCTAGTTCCGCAAATTCGACATAAATCATAACATACTCATAATCATACAATGCTCATTATTAACGAATTACAATGAGTGTGTGTGACAAGACTCAACTTGATCAAAAGACTTGACAACACGACTCCCCGCCTAGCACTCCAACCTGCAAGAAAGCTGAAAACAATCCGGGTTCAGTCTATAGGAGACTGGTGGGTATAAAATGGGGCATAATATAATAATACTTTAGAATTGGAACATACACATGCAAGCCCTAATCCCATAGAAGTTTGATAAGAATTTCCCAAGCGGGCAAAGCAAAGAAAACATCAATGGGATTACGACTATCATATTCATTCATAATTTAAACATAGGGTTTAAGGCCCGACGAGTAGGCGTGCATCATCTCCAACCTGCTCCTCGTGTGTGCATATCAAAACATACTTTTCCTTAACGATCATACATATCCATTTCATAGTCATAATCATAATCACAATCATACATACAAATACCAACCTTCTTCCTCCGGTGGTGAACGGGCTAGCAAGACCCGACACCTCATACATAATGGCTAGAGAGGTTCATGAGTCCTCAAAAGCCCGACTAGCGTTTTCCCATCAAAACTCCTGACGAGATCCGTTTCGACGTTAATATTTATTGGAACTAGTGCAAGGGATCCCCGTCGGCCCTTGCCTCCCCGATTAGCCACAATACACTAAGTTCCGGGCCCGTGAACATAACATACATGCACCTCGCCATAACATAAGGTCGGATTTCATAAAATAAGGGCTTAATAATGGAAAATCATAGACTTCTTTAAAAGACTCGATATATATATATATATACAATACTTTTGGCTTAAAACTTTCATATTGGATATAGTGGGTCAATTCATATCTAATAGAAGAGAAACCCACCTGTTCACCTCTTACCGAACAATACCAAGAAGAAAGAAGACTTGAGATTAACCTATGAACCCGGCATCTCCGCCCTGGAGAAAACTGTACAAAGGACAATGCAATGAATTCGTGAGACTCAAGACACCAAATGAACCATATATGACTCACGGCAATGCATTGATCATGATATGAGATGCAAAAGAATTATAATTCATGCTATGAGGTCATATAATCCAGCAACTCATTAAAACGTTCAATACATTAATTTTTAAGAATCCTTCAACTTCGTCTAAGTGCATCACTTACATAAATCCTACCAAATTAATCCAAGGAATTCAAATAATACGCATAACACATAGTATAACATGTATACAATTCATACAAGCCATTAAGAAGGAGTAAGATATCACTTAGGACTCACACATGAAGCATCAAGGCATACATTTATCATTTGAATTCGTTTAAGTTCATATCCTTCACATTTAAATCAAATTGATCCAAGAATTTCAAATAACAATCATAACACGTAAGATAACATGTTCACAATTAGAAAATTAGTAAATAGACACGTTCAAATCATGTTCGGAAATTAAATAACACAATATAAGTAACAATTAAATTCTAAAATTTAAAGAAATTAAACAAGATTTAAATATATATATATATATGTACATAAACATGCATGAAATGAAATTAATACATACAAAAGCATGCACGCATAGGAACAATCAATTAAAATCTCAACATGCATGCATTAAATACAACTAATGAAATAAGTTCGACATTTACATGCATGCATGCAATTTCATTTCAACAAAATAAAGGCAATTAATACATACGCATGCAATTTATATATTACAAGGCCATGCATGCAAGGAGGAAATTAGAAAACAATTTGAAAGCCATGCAGTCAGTTTCGGGAAAAGCTGAAATTAAAAGAAGAAACAGGGGTCGCGGCCGCGACCTATTTTCTTCAAGAAATGGTAGCGGCCGCTACCACATAAATTCAGAATTTTGATCAAATATTCCACAATACGTGAGCAGCTAATTTTTCAGTCGCGGACGCGACAAGAAACACATGCAAAGAAGGTCGCGGGGGCGACTCTGCACAAACCAAAAAAAAAAACGCAGCAACTCCCCTGTTTCTCATCATTTTACAGCAGCAGCAGGGGATTTCTTCAACCATCAAAGTAGCAACAAACCAACACCTAAAGGCAAGGAAAGAACGCAACAAACATGCCATAACACAACACACACACACGCGCAACAGCAGCAACAACGCAGCAGCAGGCATGGAAGCAAATTCATCTTCAAAAGCTTCAAAATTCATATTTTATCCATGGTGGAACCACATACACTTTATATAAATCAAATTCATGTCCATGAACAAATAAATGAAGCTAGAGTGATCAAATTTCCTGCATTAATCTTCAAGGAATTCGAACTAAAGTCATGAATTCAAGAAATGAGAATTAAACCTAACTATTTCATCTCCTTCTCCAAAAAACTCATGAAACCATGATCAAAATTAGGGATGAATGGATCAAAATGACTCATAATGAATGTACAATACAACCCTAAGCTTACCTTGTTGATTAATGAAGGTTTGGAAGAGATTTGAGCTTGAATCTCCAAGGGTTGGCTTGAGCTACGGGAAAACTGGAGAGCAGAAGGTTTTGGCTGAATTTTCTCCAAGTAATGAGGGTTATCTCGGTTTGGGGTGATTAAGGCTGGTTAGTGGGTTGAGTTAGGGTTCCAATAAATCAAACCATAGTTAATTTGGTCAAGGTTTGAGTGAGATATGAATATTTTGGTAAACTGTGGCAGATTTGCTCCCGTTTCGTTTTTCGGTTGAATTTCGGGGTTTCAAATGGTCTTAGAAAAATATGAGGTTAAGTTTATTGAACCCAAATTTTCGTTATGAGTTCAACGGAGTTGACGGAACTCGATTCCGAGTTCCCGAACTCAAGATATCACATACGGAACCAAGGGTGCGCTAATTGCTCGTTAGCCCCCGATTTGGTTCCAAAATTCAAATTAAATACGAAACATATGCAAACGAACCCGAAAGCATGAAACAATCATATATTCATATTCTTCACACATATAACTACAACATATTAAATTTTCACGAAATTTCGGTATCACATCATATAAAAACGAAGCACGTTTATGTCACTCATGAGAAATGTATTCATAAATTCATAATATTCCACAATTTAAATTTATTTTACTCAAAATAAACCCAAAGTGCATGCATGCATTAAATATAATTAAAATAAAATGCACGTATGAAATTGAATTTAAAACAAAGTACACGAATTACATATATTAAATATATACATCTTAATATTACAACACTTTGATTTGAAAGTCTAACTAATTCGCATGTGATTAATATTAATTAACTTAAAGTATGAATAATTAACATTTTAACATTTAATCAAATCAATCATATAATAAATTTAATATTAAAGAAATTAAAAATATAAATATCTAACATTCTATATATATAAATTAAATGTATAAAACATTTATAAACAATTAATTTGCGCAATTTGATAAACACATACGACATATTAATACGACTGAAAAACCGGGGCGTTACATTGGCTAATTAATTGATACAATATATACCATCTATGTATGATGCATACATTTTTTTCTATTTTTGTAATGTTGAAATTGAAAGTATCAGTCAAGCAGCTCCCAAAGTAGCCTAGGAAACAGCTCCCTAAGCACCTCCCGGAGCCTCTGCAACTCCCGAACCAGCTCCAGGAGCAGCTTTCGAAGCCTCTGTCTCAATGCCAAATCCACAGAAATTGGCAATAGACTTAGATAGCACAGTGACACATCCTGCAAAAGATAAAGCACAAGGCGACAATGTGGAAGCAGCTGTACCAACAGAAAGAGCTGCCTTAGTAACTGACTCCGACATTTTCACAATGGAAGTAAGGTTGTCAGTTTTGTTGAGTGAGGCAGATTTGGTGGCTGAGGAGTCTGGTTTTTCAGCTTTGTCATCTGAATCAGGTTTCCAACTCAAATAAAGTATTGTTCCAGCTCCGATAGTTACAAGTGCCAACCGGAGGTATCTTTCGAAATTGGAACTCCCAAGTCGCCCATTCCCATTTGGAAGGCTGAACCCGCCCTGGGTTAAGAGGGCGGGATTTGCCAATACCAACTCCTTTAGCATCTTATTGTCCTCTTCAGTTGATTCAATCATTGGCTGAATGTACAGTTTAGGTTCACCATTCAAAGAGAATCGAATCAAGACACCTATAGCTGGTCCTCCCAATAAAGTCGCGTGAGTGCGAGGATCCATAGCAGTTTCCGATAACACAACAAACTTCGCGATCGGTGATCGACGGAGACGAACAGAACGCCACGGATTGGAGGAGAAAACCAACCACGACGCCGCGAAGAGACTACGGAGACTGCAGCTAGCGCGCGAATGTAATTCTATGTATGATGCATACATGATTATATATGTTAGTGCAATAATGATTGATGAAAAAAATATATATATAATTTTTAAATGTACTCATATTATGTTGCGAGGCTACGTATAGTCCTCCAGCCATTCTCACCTACACTTAATGCATATTGGTACACAATAAATTATAACTTGTTATTAGTAAGTAACACAGTGACTCGCACGTGTTATCCCATTTATTAATATTTTCTTTATAAAAAATTTAATTTTACTAATTTTTGTTTGGGTTATTTGTCTTTATTGTTTTATTCTTGCTCGAGTGTTGTTCTTTATTTTCTCCGGATATAAGAGTATCTCATACATAAATTTGAACTTTGGAATTGAAAACATACATTTCTTATTGGTATTTCCTACCATCGTTAGTTTTTTTCTACTTTTCAATATATTTTGTTGGATATTTTTTCTTAAAAAATGCTACGATACTTTCATCATCTTTTGTCGATATTTTTTCCCCCTCTAAAACTTGTACGTCATCATTAGATTTGTTGCTTGTTTCTCTTTTTTAAATAATTTTTGCTTTGTTTAATTCTTTGATTTACTTTGTTTCTTGTTTCTTTTATTTTTGTTTTCTCAATAACTTTGACATCACTATGTTTTTCTTTCATTAGTTTGTATTGATACTTATATTCTTATATATTTGGTCGTCCTTCAAATTAAAAACAATTATTAATTAAAACAATATAAATATTGAAGTTATACATATCCAAAATAATTGACAAATTATTTCAAGACATGAAAAACTAATTCTATCATCCAAATTCAAGGAATTAAATTTTTTCAAAAGGAGCTCTTAACCATAAATATTGCTAAAAGATTAAACTATTTGTCTAAATATACCAAAAATGAGATATAAATAGATAATTTGACTATTTTCTTATTTTCTCTTCTAACTATTATACATCAACATCAAAAAACTAAATTAATAGCGTATTAATAATTTAATACTGAAAATAGATTATAAGTAAATTACATAAATATTAAAAAAAATCTAATGAAAATACGTACAACGCTGCTAACAGTTAGGATTAGTTTAACTTAGTTTGGTACAACAAACTTTTTTGAGAATTTTTTTTCGTACTGTAACACCTTAAACTATCCGTGATTTGTTTTGCTCACTAAAATTAAGTTGAAAACTATAAAAAAATTAAAATCTTTTGAGAAAAGTTTCAAAATCGATATAAAACACAAAAATGGCAGAATTCATATCGATGGAAAAATAAATTATCCAAATAAAAAAATATTAATAACAACAATGAGTGAAAATATAAATAATGGGAAAATTGGAAGAGTTAAGACTATTAATTCGATAACATTAAATGAAATAGTTAAATCAAACATGAGTAGTTAAGTTTTAATGAATAGTTATATCAATTCAATGAGAAAAAATATATCTCACACACTGGTATAGATTTCAAACAAAATAGTTGTTTTGCATTCTGATTTCTGAAGAAGCAAAAGTTGTTATAGTTCTGAGCAATGGTAACTGAATAAGCGTGGTTATATAAAATTAAAATTTATTTTTTTCAATTTATATAATTTAGAAAAGTGCACGTACACGTACCTAATTAACTTTTAATGCTCAAAAAATTTACGATGTAATTTAATTATCGATCAACTATTTTTCTTACTTTCATATTCAATCTTCTTTGATCGAGTAAATTTTATTTAGGTGATATTGGTCAAATTTTCTTGTTTTCTTATTTTTAATTTTCAATTTAACTTACACTTAAAGTTACGCTTGGAGGTTTTTTTTTTCTTTTCCTCACTGATGCAATCAATTTTATTCAACTACAGTTGAATATACTCTATTGACAAATCAACCCACACTGCATTTTCCTCGATAAAAATAAAAAGTAAGAAAAAACTGAAAGAAGAATGCATGATATTTCTCATAACCTTACCATGGAGAAACCTTCTAGCAGCCGATTTCTTTATCCCATTTATTTCTGAATCTGACTTGTCACGAATCTATCCCATTGATTTCTGAGCATCTTGCATAAACTTTCCTCCATATATTGTTTGTTGTGACGGATATCATGAGCGGTGACAAAAATTTTCCAGTAGAACAGTCGACCCACATAGAATAGTATCAAAACCGCCGCAACTGCCAACAGTATCCAAAATGCGAGTCTTGCGGTGGGAGACGCCATTATTCCTCACTCCTTGCTTGCAAAGTGCGTTGAGTGTGTCTATGTGTAAGAGAGGGGGAGGAGAGAGATCAAAGTTACGCTTGGAGGTTGAATACAAATAATTATTTTCTTTCAACAAGATAATTGTGTCTCAAAAGCTTTTTATTGCCGTATTCTTTGCCCTTCGAATTATGTGAGCTTTAAGTGTGACATTTTGCAATATCTGCTGCACAAAATTCTATGTGATTTAGAAATTTTTTTTCCTACCTTCTAAATTAACGTTTAACATTGATGCCTTGTGATTTTGGTTGTATGCATATTTGGAGTTTCATTCCTTGTGTTCTTGCTTACTCCTATTGGTTTGTAATAAAGCATTGACATTTACTGAACTGACACGCAATAAAAAATGGGAAAATTACATTGTACTACCCTGAGGTTTATCATAATTACAAATAGGTCCCTATTCTTTGCTTAATTACATTGAAGTCCCTAAACTTTCACTTTCGTTTGAGGTCCATAACGGACGTTGGTGTGTCGTCAGGGTCAATGGTTGACCGACCCAAAATACCCCTAAATATTAAATTATTATTACAAATAGGTCCTTGAGGTTTGAATTTACCAACAAAACGATCCCTGTAGTTTACTCAATAACAAATAAGTCCCTGTATTTCAGGCCGGTCAACCGTTGACCCTAACTGAACAGTAACTTCCGTTATGGACCTCAAACGGAAGTGAAAGTTTAGGGACTTCAATGTAATTACGCAAAGAATAGGGACCTATTTGTAATTATGGCAAACCTCAGGGTAGTACAATATAATTTTCCCATAAAAAATAGCTGATTCCTTGAGTATAATTTAGAATTGCTCGTTGAAGTAACGTCCTGATTTAAATTTGCCTCATTCCTCCACGCCACCTATCTGCAATAACAAAAATAAACTGGGCCCATAAGCACTGGAATTAGGTTTGATGCATACATGATTATATTTGTTAGGTCAATAATGATTGATGAATAAAAAATAAAAAAGTTTAAACGTACTCACATTATGTTGCTAGAGTACATATAGTCCTCCAAACATTCTCACCTATATTTAACGCCTATTGGTATACAATAAACAATAACTTGTCACTCAATTACTAATATTTCAATCAAAAAGGTTGTTCTGCATTTTGTAGATGCAAAATTTGTTATAGTTGGTCTAACTAAATAAAGGCAGTCACATGAAATTACTATTTATTTTTCTCAATTTATATAATATTATTAGAAAAGTGCACGTCATTGCACATGCAAAATTAATTTTTAGTGCTAAAAACACTTTGTGAAATAATTCAACTATTTTTCTTACTTTCATAATTGATCATTGATCATAGGCAAATTTTATTTAGATTTTATGAGACTACACATGAATTTACCTAGTTTGATAAGTTATGAAATAACTTTTGATCATTTCAAGTAATAAGTTATAATTTTCTTATAATACAGGTAACTTCAACCATATACAAAAAGTTAATTTATGAAGAGAATCGAGCTGAGGTATTTGATTGGAGCATCCTCATTGACAGTATATTAATGATGTTGTAGTATTCAACTATTTGACAACTCATTTCTACGTATGGGATTAAGAGTCATGTTTCGAGTTACGAGATTGCTTTTTTCTTTTAGTATATATTCAATTACGTGGTGGCTCATTTCTGCGAATAGGCATGGAGGACTAGTCATGTTCAAACTTATGGAGATTCTTAGTGATTTTTTTTATTCATTTAAATGTTATGTTTGATCCCCCATGCATAATATTACACGGTGCAAAGAGTTAGTGGCAATATGTGCATAATACGAATGTCGAGAAGGTATTAGGGAGTTGTTAATCAATTGACCAATTAGTTTATTACAGCCCGTTCAATCTTCGATTTGCCGGTTATGAAGATGTAATTTTTAAACTCCAATTATTCTAGTAGCTATACAAGCTTGAGCCAAAGCAATCGACGGACTACATTTTTCAAATATTATTCTAGATGGGTCGTAGACGAACATATCTAGTGGCGTACTTAGCTTTAATTATAACTAGCATATAACCCGTGCGATGCACGGAAATTATTCTAATATCTTTTTTTATTAATTTTTTCTTCAAAAATGAGAAAAATATGATCAATAGAAAAAATATTTTTTGTCACTTCATCACGATATAAAAGGGGAAAAAAACATTTACATGCTTTAAATTTTATCTAAAAATTATGTTCCAAAATAAAGAGATTCAAGAAGTCTAAAATAAGTTTAAAAAAATTTACATCACTTCATTTTATTTGAATGCTACATGTATAGATGCATTCAAGAAGACAAAAACTATAAAATAAAAATAAAAATAAAATGATGCAAAAAATTTTGATCGATAGATTAACTCCTTATGTAATGGAAAAAATAAAATGAAACGCCCGAGAAAAACTTAAAAAAATTTATAATGTAATGACAAATATATAAAAAGAATAACATATGTATTTAAAAATAAAATATCTATTGAACATTACATAAGAAAAGTAAAATAAAACTCATAATATTATAAAATAATGGCTTTTCAAAATCATAAAAAAGAATTCAACATAACATAAAAAATAATAAAAAAAAAAGCAATTAAAAATTCAAAGAAGATAAATAAATGCACATGAATTAAAAAATAAAATTCCAACCTCCAAAAATTTCAATTTGTTAATAGAATTTCATGTCAAATGGAGTATTAATGTGACGCCCCGTCCGATAGATCGTACAGGTATGCGTCACGAGAGAGTTTACCTTACGCATTTATGTGATTTAATTTCCTTTTTATGTGTTTAATTCCAACTTTGATTGAAAATGTGACTTAATTGACTAAAACCCAAAATGGTAAAATATGAATTCTTGCATGGCAACTAGAGAATAGAACTTGGATGAATTTAAATTAATTGTTGGAGTTGAATTTAAATAGGACTTGGACCTATTTGTATGTTTTAGGCCTAACTTAAGTTAGGTAAGTTTGGGTCATTCGGAACCAATATGAGCTCGGGAATTCGAATTCGAATTTCGACACCACCATTGGACTTGATTCGGTGATTCGGGTCCAACGGAGTTTATTTTATATTTTTCGGAAACCGTTTAGACATTAAACCCTTTTACTTTGACTTATTGGGCCGAAAGTCATTTATTTGAGCTCAAATCCTATTAAAGTCTTTAGCCTCATATTATAACTTGGAAACCCTAACCTTGACCTAAAACTATTAGCCTCCATATAAATAGCTTTATTCCCTTTTCATTTCATTTCAAACCACACAAGTTAGCCTCAAGGAGAATCATGGAGAAATTTCAAGAGAAGATCAAGACTTGAACCATCTTTCATTCTAAGAGCTCATATTCTTTGATTCCTCATTCCTTCGCAGACAAGGTAAGCCTTGGATCTCTTTTGATGAGTATTTCATTTATATTCTTAGATTGGAGCATGAAATTGTTAGCATGAACTAGAATGATGAGATCTTGAATTCCTTGAGCAAGCCTTGATGATTTGAATGCTCCTTATGTGTCTTAGTTGCTGGAAATTCGTGTATAGAAGATTAGGAATTCATATCTTCATGTTTAGGCTTGAAATTCATGAAAATGGGTGTTTGAGATTTTGGGCAAAAACCTTCTTAAACTTGAATTAATTGATGTTTTGATGTTAAGCATGATTTATATGATGTTATACTTGAATTTCGTGATGTTTTATGGTTGATTTCGTGTTGGTTTGATGATTTTTGGTGTTCCCCTTGTTCTTCCAGAAACTGTCCAGTTTCTGTTCCAGATCTATGACCGGAACGGCCGTTTCCGTTTGTGCTTTAAGCCCGGAACGGCCCTTCCGGGCTAGGGTTTGTGTTTTGGCGCTGAACATGGGAACGACCGTTCCCATGTGTGCTTGATCTGGGAACGGCCGTTCCCAGTCTCGCTAGGCTTGGGCGTGGGAAGGCCCGTTCCCATGCCATGTTGTGCATGGGAATGGTCGTTCCCATGCGTCTGTGACCTTTTCTACTTGGGAACGACCGTTCCCATGTGTGCTTGATCTGGGAACGGCCCTTCCGGGCTAGGGTTTGTGTTTTGGCGCTGAACATGGGAACGACCGTTCCCATGTGTGCTTGATCTGGGAACGGCCGTTCCCAGTCTCGCTAGGCTTGGGCGTGGGAAGGCCCGTTCCCATGCCATGTTGTGCATGGGAATGGTCGTTCCCATGCGTCTGTGACCTTTTCTACTTGTTTTTTTCGTGCGTATTTGATTCGTTTGAGTTGCTACTTGACTTGTATGATCCGATATGACTTGGAATGCATCTCTGAACCTTTATACTTTATTAATTGCATGATTTACTTGAATATTTGGATTTACCTTTGTGACCAACTTGATAAACATCATTCCATTTCACATGTCATTCATACTTTGTACGCCGTGCGTCTTACTTGGTTCATGTAGAGTCTAATTTTGGGCTTTTGTGTGTCTTGTCACAGAGTTTGGTGGTGCCGGTGAGCCCGAGGTTTAGAGTGTTTGGCCCTTCACACTCTCAGACTCTACTGTTACGAGGTGAGGTTTAGGATTTTGTATAGTTATGCGACCTATGACCTTAATATGCTGATTTCAACCCTGGCATGCGAGTATATCTATTATAAATACGTATGTGTTGGATATGATATGTTTATGACCTTGTGAATCAGCTCTGTTTTGGAAAATTAGATATGAAAGCATATGTAAGTTGTTTCGAAAAGTTATGTTAGGTTATGTTTATGTAGCGAGATTGCCATGAAAGATGGGCGTATGTTATATTATGTTGTGATCCGTTGTGATCTGTTCTGTTGTGATCCGTTGTGATCTGTTGTGGATCTGATCCTGGAGAGCTGCGGGTAATGGATCCCCTGGAATGGTTAGGGCCGTCGGGGTGTTCATCTATTTCGTAGTTCCATTTGAGATATCTTCACGCGACCCGTGCTGTAGGGAAGGTGTGGTATCTTGAGCCTTCGGCTAAGGCCGGGGAGGACTCTTGTGGGTTCGCTACCCCTTGAGGGTGAGTCTATTTTAGACGGTTTATTATTAGGTGGTTGGGGACCGCACATCCTTTCCATCACCGGTATAGCGGAGGGATTGATTTTGATTTATGTTTTGAGGAGTTGAGGCTGGAAGCTCGTACTCGCCGAGCAGTTGATTTTGTTATGTTATGAAATTATGAATCGGGATGGAGTCTTTCCAAAATGTTTCCTAAACTAATATTTATATTTATTTGGGTTATTTCGAAATGTCTTTGGTATGCAACACCTATCCCCGGTTCATAAGTCCATCATTTTATTCTGTGCTATGCTCCTTATATATATATATTGTGGGTGTGCGTTGGCCCCCTCACTCGGTCAAGTTGACTGACCCCTCATTTACACTTTTAGTTGCAGGTTTGTTGGCGTTTGCTAGGCGGGAGTGAGTCCTTTGAGTTGCACTTCGTCGGTCTAGCCTTTCTAGTTGCATTTGTCTTTCATACACTTTATTTATGTTATGACTTGTAGACTTGGGATTACTTTACCTTTCTGTAGCCCTGTGTGGCACTTGATGATTATTACGTTATGTTGATCTGATATTCGGGATTATGTATCTATGCTAGTCGAACCCGTCACTTGTTTGAATGTTGATTTAAATGCTTCCGCTATCTTGTTTTGAATGTTTGAATTGTTTCCGCGCTCTGAGTTAGTCGAGTTAGATCCGCCTAGCATAGTGTGTGAGTTGGTCTCCCATTCGCTTTGATTCGGATTCGGACATGGATCTTCCATTCCGTGACCGGGTCTGGGTCTTAGTGCGGGGGATGTGGCATCCTCCGTTTGGGGTGTTACAATTAATTTGCACGATACTTGTGCATATTCTTCGGTTAATTTTCCTGAACTATAAGCAATGAAGGAAAATCCCAAATTTAGACAGTTACCGTACATAATGAAATCTTTTTAAGATAACTATGATTATGGTGTAATTGAGGGATTCAATAAATATTACTTTAAATTTAATTAATAGTATAATTATTTCTTAAAATAAAATAATTCAAAATTTTAAAAAATCATGAAAATTGAACTAATTATGATTAGAGATGCTCTTCCTAGATATAATAGTCAAAAGGTATTGTTCTTAACAAAGGAAAGATTTGACCAACACTAATATGGTAAGATCCATCACACGCGAATTAAAATTATTAATTGCTTTCTTCATCCAAATAATTTCGTCCTTAACAAAGAAAAATTTTGACCAAAAAATATCTCCGTAAAACTATAAATAATAAAAAAACTCAAAACAAAATATAAAATTTTAAATAAAAAAAATATATCATTTAAATTCATATATATCAAACACTGAAATAATCTAAGATGGACAAAATAAAGATTTAAAAAATACAAAATTAAAATAAGATAAACTAAAAAATATTTGAAAAAAATGAAAGATGTGCTGAATTTAGAAAAGAATAAAATGAACAAAAAAATTTATATAACAATACATATATAAACCTTTAGAATATAATATATATAAATGCATACAGAAAACATAGGTTAACAAACTCAACATACACTTCAATTTTATAGTCAATACTTTAAAAAAAAAATTATAGAATAATAATAATAATAATAATAATAATAATAATAATAATAATAATAATAATAATAATTCAAATAAAATAAATAAATCTTACACCATTCAGACCTGGAATCTGTCGCCTGAAATATATAGTTGCATAAACATGATTCGAAAGCTTAGTAGGAAGTGATATATCATTGGTCATATTCAAAAAATTTCAAGAAATCTCTCCACATAAGCAAAAATAATAAATATTGTATATTAAAATAATAAAGGAAAAACATAAAAAAAAAAACCCAGAAAATATAAATAAATAAATTTCAAAACACAATAAGTTAAATTACATCAAATAAACAAAACAACCAATGGTTATAACATAAACTCTAAGAAATACAAATTGATAAAAACTAAAAAAATAATAATAATAACATGAAAGGTTCTAACAACAACAATCAAATATGAAAAAAAAACATCAAAATACTGAAATCAACAACAAAATGAAGAAACATATGAGAAAAAGAAATTTATGTATACGTAAAAAGAAAAGAGATGTAATGGAGTGACTAATACAACAGATAAACGAAAATGAAGAACCGAGTTTCATTTTATAATGTAGGTGAATAAGTATTCTTTAATTATGTAAAAATATTACTATATATAAAATCAATTAGCATTAATTACAATTTTCAAAATTTAAAATCATAGAGAGGGAAAATAAATTAGATATTCATTGGTAGATAATTTATTACATTTATAGGTAAAATTTTATCCATATATATATATATATATAATGCATTCTAAGTAAATTAATTAATAAAAATTTTCATAATTAATTAAAATATTTTAAATTATATGTATGAAGTAATTTTTCAAACAAAAATAAATAGTTTTATCCATGTAATTTAATTACCCCAATTGGAATGATCATGTGTATCGATTTTCTTTTTCTTTTTTAAAAAATTTAGGTAAAATTTAAGAGATTAATTAAAATTGCCACACACATATATATATATATAAATGTGAATAAATAGTACATAGATATTGATGGTGCTGACTGCTGGAAATCGGATTTCCAAAAATGCAACAACACTTCAGTATTTGTATAAAAAGGGAAAGACCATCATAGGCGTGTGGGCCTCAGGATCTGGGTTTCCTCTTAAGCATGGGTTCTTCCAGCTAGGATAACACCAAGAATGCAAGTTGCAAGGGTGATGCTACTGTGGTGAAAATGATGAGAAGCTTGGGAAGATGAGTGAAAATGCCCAGAACAATGTATGCGGTTTGTATGCAGATGATGACTTGGGGGAGAAAGCATGTGTTCTCCCCTATTTATATGTTAGGGGTGAGGGTAAATGGGTAAATTGACCCAAACCTGTGTTGCCCTAACACGTGGCAGCCTTTGAGGGCGTGAGAATGACGTTTCTGAAAAGGAGGCGGCGTGTCAGGTACACGGTGCGCACTACCTTTGTGTCAGAGGTTGTTGACGAGGGTCGCATGGGTGGAGGGTCCCTGATCCGTTTTATGAGGGTTCAGATACACCACGGCGGTGGAGGATCATCCGCGAGCGCACAGGTGACGCTCGAAGAGTACTCAGACGGGTTCCTCATGGTTTATGATCTTTGAGCGCCAAAACCCGAGCGACAAGAATATGACCCTCGTGCGGGTGATTCCTTGAGAAAGGTAACCTCGAGGGCCGAGACGGGAGAGCCGGGCCTGCCGGTTCGTCCTTGCCGTTTAAATGGTTGTCCGAGGCTCAAGGGCCTATACTAGTTGGCAAGGGAGTGGGCTGGGTTGGTCCACGAGCCCATCAATGCGAGGGTGTAGTCTCTGCGTTAGCAGATGGTGACAGGTGGACGGCCCAGATACGAGTGCGTTTTTTGGCCTCATCAGATATCAATCAATGAAAATTTTATTATAATTAAAATATTTCAAAAATATGAGAAATAAAAATCGAATTTCATAAATTTTATTTGAATTTTGAGTATAACCATTAATTGCATGATTTGTATTTGAATTTATGCATCCTAATAAATTGTATCATAAATTGATACTTTAATTGAAGACAACTTCCAAAAATTAAGGGATGTATAAAATTATTAAATAAATAAATAAATTTAATAACTATCAATCAATCACAATTTTTAGCTTTAATTAAAAATCTCAAAAAAACCACAAAATTCCATTCAGTCAAAATTGACTCAATTAGGGTCAAACACACCCTTCCTATATATTATAGTATAGATGGTAGACTGGTAGTATGATTTCTTAATTTGTTATTTATTTATTGAGAAAATGCCTGAACTGTGAGTTCAACTCAAGTCTCCGCTTAAGAGATGACTTGAGATATTTTAATTATGAAACTAACTATTCTGGATCGCCATACAATAAAAAGATAATTTATTACTCAATTACTAATATTTCAATAAAAAAAGTTGTTTTGCAATATGTAGAAGCAAAAGTTATACTCGAAAGCACAGTAATTGAATAAGCGTGGTTACACGAAGTTACTATTTACTTTTCTTAACTTATATATTCTAAAGCACGGACAAGCGTAAAAAATGGTCCGTGCAGTGTCCGATACGTGTCGGACACGGACACGGACACGGTTCGGACACGGCTGAAGGAGTATCCGAAAAAAAATAAATAAATAAAATTTGGGACACGGTGTCGAACACGGCGAGGTGGAGTGTCCGACACGGCTCGGACACGGCGAAGCAAATTTGATCATTTTTTTATGCTTTTTTTAATATTTTTTAAATTTTTTGGAGAGAAAATTGAAATAACAAAACTTATTTTAGTTTTTAATATTATATATTTTTATAAATATTTTATGTTACATAAATTATACTTATAAAATATTTTTATTTTTATATAAAATATCTTTATTTATATATAAAATATATTTATTTATATAAAATATAGTCGTGTCGGAGCCGTGTCGTGTCCTAAAATTTTGAAAAAATCCGTGTCGCCGTGTCCGTGTCGTGTCGTGTCCGGGTCCGTGCAACATAGCTTATATAACATTATTAGAAAAAATGCATATAGACGAAGTCTTCTTCTTCCTGTTCTCTCTCTGAGCAAGGCAAAAGTTTCCCTCTCAACTCCGATCCGGCGGTGGAGAACACAGTTCCACCGTCGGATCGGCTCAAATCTATTCTGTTTTACTCAATTCTTTTTCGTTTATCGGGATCCGTCCAGATCTGCTGCCACTCTCATGGATCTACGGTAAGCTTCATCACCAATCTTTCAGATCTACTGGATTCCTCCGAAATCTAGCGGATTTCTCTATTCACAGACGATTTCTTTATCTGTTTTTTTTCTTTTTGGTATGTTTTCGTTCGTTTCTTCCGTATGGAAGTTTTGTCCCTTCCGTATGGAAGTTTTGTCTCTTCCGTTTTGAAGTTTTGTTTTATCTTTTCCTGTGTTTATCCGGGAAATTTTCTGGCCGAGTTATCTGTTGTAGACCCAACTATCTGTGCTTAATTCGGAGAAAAAGCGACTGTGGAACTCCAGCCGCATCAGATCGAGATCAACTTGAGAGGACCAATCTTCAAAGAGTCATTTTCTTTTACTAATTGTGATGCAAATATAATAGCTCATAAATCTGTTGGAATTGCGGCTCCGGGCTGCGTTAATTTTTTTGTTGTTGCTGCTTATATTCTTTTTATTGTTACTCATGATTTGCTATGATATTCCCCTTTGAGGGTTTTGGTTGTCAAAAAAAAAAAAGAAAAAATGCATATATATTGCAGGTGCAAAATAAATTTCTAATGATCAAAATAACTTGCCAAATAATTCAAAGTATTGACTATTGACCATCTATTTTTCTTACTTAGAATTCTCTTTCTATGCATGATTTACATAATTACATCATTTTGGAAACATATTAATATCACACAATATTATGATTTCTACAAAATACATCTTAAAACATCTAAATGCATGGCGTGAGTGCCTATAGGCTATAATGGGGTCACTTATCAATTACAATCAAATTTAAAGTTAATAATTAATATGAACATGGAGATTTAAAAAATGTTTTCTATAAATAAATCACAAAAATACCAAAATTAGTACCATATTGTGGGATATCTAAGCTCAGCCAGGGTACCATATTGTCCCTAATTTTTTGTTGCTTTTGTGTAAATTTATTTCCCAAACAATTATCATAAATATTTGCTAAATCAATTGGATACCAAATATTTACCTTCAAAAAAAATTCAATTAAAAGGGAAACAAATTTTTAGAAGAACAAAAAAAAAAAAAAGAAAAAAAAAAAGTTATGTCCACATCGTTGACCTTATTGCAGGGTAACTAACTGATAAGTGATACTTCACCTAAACAATCTTTAAAATACAAAGGAGACGAATTTGGAAAGTTTCTTAGGAAACTTCAACATAAGAAAGGCTAAAAGCCTAAAGGGCAAGAAAAAAGATGAAACAAGACAGGCATGTTGCATACAGTAATATCCTGAAGATCAATGTCCAATAATACTGTTTCATCACCGGCAGCTGCAGCCGTAGCTTACACTCCGGCAGCGCCACCACAGCCAACGCCATCTCCGTTCTCATTTTCAGTAGCTTCCACAAGATGGAGCTCCAGGCCTCCAATTCAGACAGCTAATCTCCTCCTCCGGTTTCTTACTCTTCTTCTGTCATCTGTCTCTGCTCTCTCGTTGGGTGCAGTATCACCAGCAAACCCCAACTCCAACGAACAAGCCACCAGTTTCTGGAATCACCCTGAACTGCTGTAAGAATCGAGAAAACAATTTCAAAATCCCATAAAAGGAAAATTATTTCACAGAAATTTAACAATGCACAGGTACTGCTTCACTGCGAACGTTTTAGCATTTCTCTATGCAGCCTATCAGCTCTCCAAAGGTATTTGCGACGTTGCCCATAGAGGGATACTCATCTCAGACAAGGTATCCGACTACATCAGCTTTATTCTTGATCAGGTAACCTTTTCTCACCATGACACTGCTTCATCATTCTTATACACAAAAAACAAACAAAAGAAAAAACAGAAAGAAAAGGGCATAGCAGACGGGAGATTATATAATGAAAAGCTTGAAAAGTGTGTTCTGTTACTTCTGTATCACTGAAAGTTACCACTAAGCAGGATTTAATAAGTGTTTGTACTTAATTAGATGCAAAACCCCTCAAATAAATCGAGGGGCCGACAACAGCAGTGCAAAACCCCTCAAATAAATCGAGGGGCCTACAACAGAAGCAAGTAAAGCAGTAGCAACTTGATATCACAAATCTGATGTTATAAGCTTATATATATCATTGAAACAAGCATGGGATAACCTCTTTTTTCCTTTTTTTGGTGTGTGCGTGAGTGTGTATGTGTGACTTTAAAAAAAAATAGAAATTTGACGATCCATCATGTTAACAGTTGGCAGGATACCTCCTCGTTTCAGCATCTTCTGTAGCTATACCAGCCATCCAACGAATACACAATCAAAATCCACTGTGGAAGGCAGCTGTAGTCTCTGTATGCATGTCTTTCACTTCCTTCCTAGTTATTGCGGCTAACGGACTCCTATCCGGCTACAGACTGTGTAAGAGGATCATGTGGTGATTGCTGTGTCTTGCAGAGGGAGTCTCCACTTCTTGTATGGTAGACCAAAAGGTTTTCTAGGAGGGAATTGTAATAAGAACTTCCCAATATCAAATTTAAAGATTTATGTTGGCAATGAAACAAACAAGAACAAACAACAGCGAAATGGCTATGAGTTGCAATGCCATGTTTGAATTATCTAAACACGCAGAGTAACAAGATCATGTCTTTTAGCCTTCTATTTTCGCTGTGTTGTCTATCTTCATGCCTCAATATGTGCCTGCAGACGTTATAAAAAAATGCCTCACATGAAAGTCAAGTTCAGATAAAAGGCAACCCATACCTCGACAAAGTTTCACCTGCCCAAATAAACAGAGAACTCCTTTTTTTCAAATTTATATTCGCTAAACCCAAACGAAATAATCAAAACAACCAAAACTCAAAATCAGTTAACTATACCAACTTAGCAAGAATAACTAGAAAAGTCTTCAAAATTCAAATACTCAAAAACAGAGTCAGTTAAAGCCTGAATACTATGCACAGGAAAGTAAATATTGTCCCATACTTAAAGTGGTTGAAACCTACAGACTTAAGCACAATGAGTATATACCAAAAAACAGAAAAAAAAAGAGTATCACATCATATCCCAAATTGTTTCACACTACCCAAAGCTGAAAACTGGAAGGCGAAATAAATACTCACAACCATGATAAATTGACTTATAGGAAACAAAGGTAGACATTATGATAATAGAAATATGGTATTATATGTAAGCACTCCAACCTCTTAATTTAGTTGAAATTTCTCACCTTTGCTCACTCTCATTTCCATTTAAGTTCAAACCTCAAAAATTGTATGCCATCAAACTAGTATTAGCCTTAATTAGAAATCACCAACCCAAGTCCTCAGCATCAAACTTAAGCCAGCTTGAGCTATTCAACAGTCCAATTTATGGCAAACCATGTTTATAGAATATCTAAAACATGCTGGCAACACTTGACAGGATTAACAATAGAAGTCAAAACAGTGGATAAGTTAAGAAGAAGCTCAAAAGCTTACTTCCTCACAAGATTTCGCAGAAATAACAAACTTAGATCACTTTACCTAATGACATCTACTCATTTTTCATTGTCATTTATAACTAGTTTTCCCTCTGCAAACTCACAGGACTGGATATTGACCCCAAGCTGCTTCTGCATCTTCTTCACAATAAAAACTTCTGACTCCTCGCAAATGGTGACCACAAAGCCTCTTCTACCGAGCCGTCCCGTTCGACCAGCTCGGTGTGCATAATGAGTCGAGTCAGTGGGCAACCCCAAATTAACTACAAGATCACATTCAGGTATATCTAATCCCCTTGCCGAAAGTTCATTGGTCAGCAAAACTCTAACTTCCCCGTTCCTGAACTTTTTTAAGATGTTGGATCTTGCAAGCTTTCCGAGGTCTCCATGCAGCTCTGCTGCCTCCATTCCACGAGCCTCTAGCTTGAAAACAGCATCTTTTAGCTGTTTGGTCTGGTTCATAAAAGCTATCACACATTTCGCATCAAGTGCATGTATACATCTCCTTAAAGTGTCCACCTTGTGTTGTATCCTTGTAACAGAGTAATAGTGCGCCAGAGAAGGTGGAAGGCTCTGAATTGGAGCCTGACTCTGTAAACTAGGATCAGAAGACACTTCTGATGGTTTCGTAGGCACAGGAGAAGGGATGGACTCAAGAGGCAGAATGCTTTTGGCCTGGACAAGAAGTGGGTCACAACCCCAACTCCTAGCAGCTCGAATCACTGAAAATGGAACAGTGGCAGATACCATTATAGTCTGACGCTCAGTTCGCTTAGCATTTGAACTATTTGCTGCATTTTTGCCTGCACCAGATCTTCTGCCAACATGCTCCAGTATACGGTGCATATCCTCCCTAAAATTGAATGCAAGAAGTTCATCCACCTCATCTAGAACCAAGAACCGACAGTGGTGTGTATGAAGCTTACCTCCTGCACTCATTTCTGCAATCCGTCCAGGTGTCCCAACAACAATAACTGGCTTGTTCTTTCTAAGTGCCTCTTCCTGCCTTGATTTGTTTGCACCTCCAACAAGCTGTTGCACCAATCTCTTATCTGCAGGTCCAAGTACCTTTTCAAATTCCCTCACAATCTGCATTCCAAGCTCCCTCGAGGGGGCTACAACCACTGCTTCTATATTTGTGTTCTTCTCAAGTTCACTGTCCCTTTTGAATGGGCCCACTTCAGAGAGTATCGGAAGAAGATAGGCTAGTGTTTTTCCTGAACCAGTGTAAGACTGAATGACAACATCATGATCCTTCAGGATTGTGGGAATTGCCGCGGCCTGAACATCTGTGGGGACTTTATAGCCTTCCTTCTCTAACCTCTCGACTAATAAAGGAGGAAGGCCGAGATCAGAGAAAGATTCAGCTGCAAATGGGGCCAATGCCTCTATGTCAACTTTTTCTTTCTTCTTACCTATATTAATTTCTCTAGGAATTACTTTCTTTTCTCTTCTTTTGGGAACCTCGATTGTGGAAACCCCATGCTTAAGTTTGTTTTTCTCGTTTCCTCTAGTTGTCCTTATTTCATTCCTAAAACCAAGACGTGCAAGAGTGAGAGGCTTGCTCTCGCTACTAACCTGACCAAGAAAACGCACGCTGCTATATAATGGAGCAACACGTGAAAATCCATATAACTTTCCTGATGATATAGTATCGCCAACAAGAATAAGCGCCCTGGTTGCAACTAAAGCAGACATTTTTTATTTTAGTTTTTCTTCTGGTGGCAGCACTATCAGTGGCAAAGCAATTAACTCCTTCAGTTAACAGCTGCAACTCGAACTGATTGCGAAAGTAGTTCTTGAAATTCTTAGAGCACCATCTGCATGAACTCAAATTCTAAGCATGCTCTGTAATCGAAAGGGAGCAAAAATAAAAAAGAAATAACATAAAATGCAGACTCAACTTATGAAATTAAAAGAACCCAATCAAACGTTCTTTCACTAGTAAAGTCTTGGAGTCGAAACTCCAAGAATTTGTTAACTTAGGCATTCCACCGAACAGTTACAGTACAAGCCGCGCAAATGAAATTCTTCATCCCAAAAACATAAACAAGCGTATGTGTATGTAACTGTGTATGAGATAGAGAGAGAAACCTTCAAGTTGATAATGGTAGAAATAGCGGTATGAATCAGCAAGGACGGAGGGCGAACAGATATTCTGAACCTAAAAATCCTCCAGGCTCAGAATGAAACCAATTTCAGAATATATCACCAATTTGCAGTTCGCCCCCTAAACTTTATGGTATCTCCAGATACGGTCCGAAGTTAGTCGACATTGCGATGAAGGACATCAAATATTAATATCTACATTTCAGCCACTTAGGCTCGTTTCCTTGGCTTACTAAGATTTCACAAGAAATATCTTGTCTAAAAAGGTTCCATTACTTTGACAATTTGTAATGTTTCAGGTATCATATTTAGTCAATTATTTACTTGTTTTTGTTTGGATAAAGAGGATTACAATCAATTTTATATTTTTTTTCTTAATGAAAATCACTTTTAAGCTAACAATATTCCAATACACGATACAAACATGACGATATGGACAAAACACGATACGAATACGGTGATACGAATTCTTTTTTTAATTTTTCACGTGAATGTCGGACACGATATCCGATACGATACGACACGACACGACAAAATAATATTTTTAGAAGTGTCCATACATTGTACCGATGAACATATGCAATGATCCTTTCCAAAATTTATACATAGCCTCATCAAGATTATTAGCTAAGTTGATCGAACAATAAATAGAACCAACACCATATTTTCGTAATACATCTTCTGTTACATTCACCAATACACCAGTAATACAAACTAGACTCGATCCGACTCACGCGGCAACCGCAACCGAAGCCCCCTTTTCTTCCAACCACGATACCAAATCCTCCCTCGTTGCGACAAAGAAACCGGGTTTCTCCTCACTCTCCCTAAACGGTGCATCAAGCTTCCCCACATGGGAGGCGAACGCATTCCCCAACCCTTGAGAGAACTTATGCGTTCCAGCTCCCGTGTTTGCAGAAAACAATGCAGGCAAATTTTCTTGGCGCTGCACAATTTTGGCTAGGGAATTCATCCACTCTTCAAATGCAGTTTGAGCTGCACCAACCGATAGTGACCTTACATTAAGCCTCCACTCTTCTTCGGTCTTTGTATGCAAACCAGGATACAATCCAAAAACGGTTCCCAAATACAAGAGCTCATGCGCTCTTTCATCAAGGTTCCTGTTTCTGCAAATATCAATCAAACAGTTGCAGAATGGTCGCCTAGCATCAACGGCCGTGTTGCTGAGTATTGCCTTAAAGTCTTCCTTCAAAATTTCAAAGCTAGTGGTTTCATCACCAATGACTGTCCTAACAAACACTACTAATTTGGGGTTTGCTTTTTCTAAACAAGAAAGGACCTTTTCAGCATCTTCTCCACCACAGAATGCAACCACTGATAATAAGCACCCACATAACCTATCATCCGGTTTCACCCCTGAATCGAGTGAAGTCTTGAAAACCCTAACCAAATCATCAATCTTTTTGGCCCGTCCTAAACACTGAATCAAACAAGTGCATCCCATTACGTTTAAGGGCACGCCCACTTCAGACATTTCCCTGAACAAATCCATAGCCTTCTCAACGTTTCCTCCACTCCCATATATGTTCAGCATTGCAGTGTAGCTAAAACTATCTGGTTTTGACCTATTTGACCCTTTCATGTCAAGAAACAATCTTTCTGCCTCTTCGACTAATCCAAGATCAGCACACATACTCAACAACGTGTTGTATAGGATGAAGTCAACAGGCCATCCATTCAACTTCATCCTATCCCAAAGATCTAAAGCATCCCTAGCCCATCTTGCTCTGCCATATATCTTTATCAAAGCTGTCAATGTCTTCTCATTAGGGACAACACCAGAATTTACCATCTCCTCAAACAGACTTCGGGCCAAACCAGGCTTTCCCGCCTTACCCATTGCTTCCAGCAATGTGTTGTACACCACTAAATTAGGCTGCACTTCAAGAGACTTCATTTCTTGCAAAACATATCTGATGCCATCATAATCCCCTGCCTCTCCAAACATCTTGGCCAATACAGCAAAGGCAATCGGGTCGGGTTTCCAACCGCTCGCCCTCCCTCTTTCATACAAACTCATGACCTCTTCTACTTTACCCAACTTTGCATACACATCCAAAACAGCAGAATAAGTGACCTCATCGGGCATAAGCCCGGTTTTGTACATCCTCTCAAACCATTCAACCGCCTTGTCGAAAAGATTACACCTTTTCGCGCAAGTAATAATGGTGGAATAAGTAATGTTATCAAGAACGATGCCCTTGTCCACCATCTCAAGGGCAAGGTTCTCAATGTGCTGAAATTGCCTGCCAAATCTCAGAGACTTCATCATCACATTATAAAATATTGTTTCCATCGGAAAAGAATCCTGGGATTTTACCCAATTGAAGAAAAGAAGCGCCTTTTGCCACGAACTAATGGTGTTCAGCACCAAAAGCGCGTTTTCCTTGGTGGCGGAGTGTGGGATTTCTTCAACGACCGACGAGAACTCCGATTCATCACAGTCGTTTAGCTTCTTTGCGAACTGCCTGAGGTCCTTGAATTGGGGACTGTATGAGTAAGAAGACGAGCGCTTATGGCGTTGAAGCGAGAGCACGGAGGGTTTGCGCCTGGTGGGATTAACCCAGGTGGATTTTGGCTTGGTTAAAAGAGGCTGCTGATGGGTTTTGTTTGGTTGGTCGGAAAGAATGGTGGTGGATAAGGGTTTAAGCTGCTCGGCCAAAGATGGGGTTTTTGGCTCTTCTGTTACGGCGGAAGACGGCGGCGGAGCTTTCTTAGCTGAGCTGCAAGAAATGGTGAATCTTTTTTTGGCGGGGAGTTGGAGTGGCGTGCTGAAGGGAAGTGGGCGGTGGTTATTGGTGTCTGAAGAGTGACGATAAGGTGATATAGGAAGTTTGGCAGCCATGGGAGCGAAGGGAAAGGGGGTTACAAGAAATGAAGGGTTTTAGGAAATATCAAACTTAAGTATTCAATATGTTTGTGTTGAGATATTTTTGTTGTATTGGAACCTTATCTTCATTAACCTCAGCTCAACAATTTGACGAAGGGCGAGCGGAAGATTGCAGAGAGAGAGAGAGAGAGATGACTAATAATATTCATTACATATTCTGTAAAAAATTAAAATTTTTGCCACCTCCACTATTTATTGTCATTTCTCGCAAATAACAAATAATTATTTTGACATTAGCAACGATTTTCTTCCAAGAATTGGTGTTGGGCTCTCCAAATTGATGGTTCATTTAGAAGGACCCAATCTTGGGAGTTGGGACGAATGTGTTAGGCTCCAAATGCAGTTTTTGAGAGGCATTATAAGAGTTGTCCTCCCTGAACTAAACACTATATGATCGTGAATTATCCTTGATCAGTTATATGCCTACACATAGGCAGATCTCCTTTAGCAACAAGGGAAGTATTCCTAAACAATCTATGACCTACTGGGTACGAGCGATGCAAATATGACATAATACAAATACTTGATGCTGGTTAAGTTTACAACATGTGAGGTCTTTTGTCACAAGTATCTGACAAGACACAAAATGATAATTTAGACGTGCGTTCATGTAGATATCAATATGCCATCCATCAAATTTTCAGTTCAACATCCATCCACGAATATAGCTGTGCAGTAAGTACATTCACATACCAAAACACCAAAAAGAAAGACAAAAAACACAAACAAAATGGAGGGGAAGAGATGGTATCGAAACATATAGCCCAAAAAAAAAATGTTTCTGGAATATAATTGGCTACCCCACTTTTATTTCTTGAACAAAAAATTACAAAATTACAAATAAACTCATACAAATAGAAGTCAATTCTCACAAAAATAACAAGAGATTATTACATAAAATACTCAATTTTTACCTTGAAGGAGGAGGGGAGGGATCGAGCAATTCTCTTATAAGGCTCTCGACTTTCTTTTGAACAGAAGTTTCTGGGAAGCGTTCTACAACTTCAGCAGCAAAAGAAAAGATGAGAGCTTTTCTTGCAGTTTGTATGTCGATTCCACGTGCTAGGAAGTAGAAAAGCTGATTCTCTTCCAAATCACTAATTGCAGCTCCATGAGAACACTTAACATCATCTGCAATGATTTGGAGATTCGGTTTCACATTTACTGTGGCGCGAGGCTCCAAAAGGAGGCTCCTTGTTAGCTGCCCTGCATCAGTCTGCTGAGCATCTCTGTGGAACAATTGCAATTTCAATGAAATTTAGGGTCCATGTGTAATTACACAAACATCCCCCTTTAGTTTCAAGATTACAGAGACACTTTTGATTGTCAATATTTAATCAAAACTGAAAAGCAATTTTTTTAAGCTTGGGTAGAATCAACCATCCATACAAAAATAACTTGAAAAGTTCACTAAATTGTAATGTAAGAGTAAGTTACATGGGAGGCATGTGTAATTGTAGTAGTTGAAGGGAAGGTTGTTGTGATTGGGAAAATCAATTAGAGTTCATTTTTATGAATTCCACTACTAGAAACCAGGTCAAAACGACGAAGTTGAAACAAATATAAATCAAAATTTAACCATGTTTCAGATTCGTATCAGAAGAAGTAGAATACCTATTGACTTGAACATTTCCATCAAAAACAGCTTGTCCTTGTGAATGTGCCACAATACACTTATGAAGTTGGCGGGACACCCCTCGTGGATGGTCCAAAACCAGTTTACTGTGCAAGTCTTGTAACTGAGCACCAACACATAGGTGAAATGTTGATAACTCTGTTACAGTATCGGGCCCCACTTGCTGTACGTGGACATTGTGTCTACTCAATTTTCCACCAGTGCTTACTTCTGTGAGCTCATAGATACTTGTTGCTTCCTGTCAATCATCCCAAGTTTGGAAATAGCAAAGTATTAAAAAGACTTCAAATTTCCAGAAAAGGATTTACTAAAAGGCTATAGCTATGATTCAAGAGAAATGCAGACAACTGTATTCTCATCGCAAGTATGACTGTAAATCAGGTTAAGCCTATGACAACAGCAGTATTGTGCTAGTAACTGGTTGATAATATCAACTAGTTTCAAAACTATATGCATGGGGCACGCACTTTAAAGTATTTAACATGCATATCTGGGAAATGTTTCCAGTCAATAAGGAAGTTGGAAAGATCTATCATATTTCCACATGCTTTCTTGAAATCAGCCTCAAGAATTGATGCCATCATAATCATGGAAAAAGACTTTCTTACAAATATTGGGTGATATACAAGGAGTCGGCCAACGCTGAGTTTCATTTGGATATTCCTAGTCATGACCAGAAATCTACTTTTGCGAATGGCTTAATAAAGAAAGATCAAACCCCATGAGCTTCGAAACAAGGTTAAAAAATGAATATGTCCTAACCGACCAATTCTTTTAACTAACTCACAAGAAGCAAGGGCATTAATTTATAAAACAAGGAAATTCTTTTATGGGCCAGGTGCCTGGGTCCCAAACTATGTACCAATGGCCAAGATCTTACCACATTTTCCATGTATCAATAAAAAATATTCACGTATAAAATGTGGCATAATATTGAGCATGGTGCATTGAGGATTTCGTTCCCCCTAAAACAACTTTGGCCTGGTCTCAAACTCCATCTGGCTAAGAATTTTAAATCTAGTCGGCATTGGGGGAGGGTGTAGCCCTTTCATTAAATCAGAACGACGGTCCCATAACCATAAAAGCAAGGATTGTGAATTTCTGTAGGCAAGGGAAGAGAAATGCTTTTGATTCTATATCAGGACCTTGGCAGATAATCAAATTTTAACAGGAATCCATGCAAAAAATTACTATTTTCAGCTATGGGCAGAAAGCCACATCTAAAAGTTAAGAGCATCCACCTGTACCATTCAAATGCAGGCAAGTTACCATAAAATTAGAGCTATACATTAACCAAGCACATAAAAGATGAAATTGACAGACTATAGCAACTAGCAAAGATGGAAGGCCTCACAAAGCCGGCAAACGACGAGAATCTACCTGACGAACAGAAGTCCATTTAATATGTGCAGAAGCCAAGGACTGTGTCTGAATGTAAGAGTGGTTGGCCTTTGCTCCTTCCTGAAGAACCACCTCCATTACAGAATTAGCCCAATAACACTTGTCATTCCCCTCACCTGCCGTATGCTCTTCAATGATACTAATCTCCCCACCTTTCTCTACCAAAATCAATACTCTTGGATTCGAAATTGGCAGATTTTTTGAACCCTTATCGCTCCCATTCAGTGAAACAAACTTCAAATGCAAAGGGCTCTCAACCTTGCATCCCTCAGGCACATACACAACAATCACATCCGGAGCACCCACACCATTGAGGGACCAAAACAAATCCCCTTGAAAACTGGCAACATACTCAGACACCCTTTTCATTATTGCCTCAGAATTTAAACTCGACAAAAGACCAACAAACACCCCATCGGGCATTTCAGATAACTTTGATAGAGACTCTACAACATAACCATCAACTACAGCAAGATTGGGCAAAAGGGCATCTGTAGAAACGCTTAGAGATTCTAGTGATTGCGAAGGGGTGGGGGATATAGGTTGGATTTCAGAGTTCTTGATAAAAGAAGTGTCTGTGAATCGAAAGGGCTCGTCTTTGCGCGACGGCCACGGCATGGATAGGAGGGTTTCCGAGGAGACGTCCCGGAGCTTCTGTAGAAGCGGCGGCGGAGAGGAGGCGGAGGAGGAGGAGGGGAGGTGGTCTTCAAGAGTTTCCGCTAGGCGGAGAACATGTGGGTCCGATAAGATTGCGGATATTGGGATTCGGGTAAAAACTCTAGCTCTGGTGGGTGGCGGCGGTCTGTTTCTAAACCTCCGCGACGGCGCACGCGAGGTTGGAAGATAAGAGCTCAAAGTTGAAATTGACATCGAACGAATTGTTGAAATCGGCTGCACTTCAGCGAAATAGACGAAGCTCACCGGAAAATCAGAGAGGAAAGCGCCGCCGCTTGGTTCACCGGAATTCAGCTGTCACGCTATAACAATCAACAACGGGGAGATCAACGTGGACTCAGATATGAAGTACACCTATCGCTTGTTTCGAGTCAAAATTGTGGAGCTGTTAATTCGGTTACAGGCTTACAGCAGCCTCATTTCGAATTGCAAAGGAAAATAAGAAATTGGAAATGCAGGGGCAACACAGGAAAGAGGGACTACGTTTTTCCAATTGTTTGGTTACAATTCAATACTCTTCTTTGCTTTATTGCATTTGCATCCCTAAATTTTTGCAAAATTACGTTTGTAAATTGCAAATTTTAATATACTTCGATTGTCTTTTTAGTTTTTAATTTTTATTTATTTTTTATATCATATTAATTATGAGTTTGAAACGACTTTGAGTATTAACTGTTTGTATTAAGGAGTAAAACCTGTTTAATATGTCCCTATGGATTGGAAATCGAGAATTTTGAGTAATCTAATATATATTGAACAACTAAATTATATTTGATGTGACATAATTTCGTCATGATATGTGTCCATCCACTTGAGTTCCTTTCCATATTAGTTAGCTTTGGGAGTAAGAGATCCAAGACAGCTACATTTCGCAGTGATCAAGCATCAGGCGGAATGTATTGCTATATTCCTAATTTTTAGGAAATTTCGGATCTCATCGAAAGCTTACAGCAGCTTGCCAATTCGAACCGAGGAACATGTGGACGATACTATCAAAGTGGTTCATCTTATAACTTTCTAATTTTTTTTGTCACAATAGAAGGCCGAGGTCAATCGAAAACTCTACCCAAACCACCTTCTCATGAGCGAGCTTATGTCCCTTATGTCCCAGCATAGCTAAGCTATCCATGAGCAAATTGTCTTCCCTACATATGTGTATCAGAATGCATGTCCATGGTCTCCGAAACAAACCACGACGGTCCTTAATGACAAGTCCCGTTGAGTGATCCTCCACATCTCCCTCCATGATGAGATCAACCACATCTTGTAACTTTTTGATGGCATAAGGGAGGCCTCAAGTTTTTTCCTTAATTCAAGGACTCATTACAAAAGTAGGTAAAATCCCAAAACCTCAAATATAGGAACCAAGGAACTCAGTATTTTACGAAAACCAACGTCAAAACTCCAACGTTGCCCCTGAAAATCACATGATCTTGAGGGGGTCTCCCCTCAATCCCTCAATAACTGCAAGCAACCATCCAAACCTTAGGTTCTTCCCCAACTAAATTGGCTGAACAATCACCTAAATACGAGGAGAAACATTAAATTTCAAGGAGAAGCCCCAAACCTCGAGGAGTAATACCAAACCTCGAGGTCATACCTCACACTGAGGTTTTAGGTCCCAAACTCTTCGTTAAGGAACAAAATTCGTTACGTTGTGCACTTTGGGGACCACCCCCAAGTGTTCGGCTACGCACCACTACCAGGAGGCAATGTACCTCTCCTAACAACTAGTACGAGATTCTTCAAAAAAAAAACAACTAGTACGAGGTTATTATGTAGTCAGTTAGTCCAGTTTTTAGGGATTACATAGATATCACCAAAATGGCTTACGTCATGTGATCTCCCTCAAGACAAATGACCAACAGTCGGTCATCCGCACCTGAGAAGTGGTCCCCCTAGAGTGGGGGACCAGCAACCACCAACCAAAGCACTCCTCTAAATAATTTAACCTCTCACTTACACTGTGAGTGATCCCTCTACTCTCTCTCTTTACACCTTGATTCGTTCATTTATCGTTCGAACACCTTGAACGTTAGAATGTCAATGCTAGAATCTATGATGCACGGACACTTCTAAAAATATCATTTTGCCGTATCGTGTCATGCCGTACCGACGAGTGTCCGACACTCGTGTCCGACACTCCTTACGTGGGAAATTCAAGAAAAAATCCGTGTCGCCGTATCCGTGTCGTATCGTGTCCATGTCACCGTGTCCGTGTCCGTGCATCATAAGCTAGAATATTTCCCGACTGGTTTTCTCACTTTTTGCAAGCCGTAAATCAGTACTTAATTTAATCTTCTTCATCAATCTCAATCAGAAACCTTTATTGAAGCACCATTCAAGATTCAATTAATTCCCAACTACAATAATATCACCTAAAAGTATGTACTTTGTTACCATTAAGTACAATTTAACGACCTAGTTTTTTTTTTTTTTTTTTTTGCTTTAACGACCTAGTTTAGTGATATAAAAGTTGTCTGTATATGAGTGATCATGTTCAAACTATAAAGTGAGAATTTAAGAAAAATAATTTTCTCTTTTTCCACAAAATGAGAAAAAAAATTCTCAAAACAGTGGTGCAGTCTTTCATAACAAAGAGTATCAAAAGATTATAACAGAAACTATTCCAAACAATCACATTGTTGCATATGCGACGTGTTCTCGCAACCAAATTTGCACATATAATGCTCTTCACATCAAATGTGTAATTTTTGCCTCCCCAAGACAAATAAAAAAGCGTCTTGCGATTTCCGATCAAATTTTCCAATGGATTTTGATCGAGATGGTTATATTTATGAATGAATGTGACAATAGTCAACGAGTCCCTTCTATATCCCATTTTTATAGAATTCTAAAATTGAAATATTTCGTGAAAATCTCAAGTTAATATTACCCTATGATGCACAGACACGGACACGGCGACATGGACACGACACGGACACGGCGACACGGATTTTTTCTTGAATTTCCCACGTAAGGAGTGTCGGACACGGTGTGGGACACGAGTGTCCAACACGACACGGCATGACACGACACGGCAAAATAATATTTTTAAAAGTGTCCGTGCATCATAGATATTACCTCAAGATTGCACTCGCGGAACGCCTGCGCAGCAAAAACAATATGACGATTGTGGATTACTAAGGTTCAAAATGGGCCTCGAGGATGTCATATTATGAGTAAAATTGTTGGCCCATCACAACTATTTCCAAGATTTTTTTTCCCCCTAAAAGATAGATTATTATATATCGGATATATATATATATATATATATATATATATATATATATATACGGGGAATTCCCGAAAACTCCCCAAATGATAAGTCCAATTCCTCTTAGCTCCCCATTTTAAAAAATGATGTATAAAAACTCAAGAATCGCATATCTAAATCCCCAAATGATGTATTTGAAAATGGGGAGTATCTAAATCCCAGAATCGCGTATCTAAATCCCAGAATCACGTACCTAAAACCCCAAATGATGTATTTGAAAATGGGGAGTAAAAAGGAACTTCCCAAACTCATGGGGAGTTTTTGGGAAGTGCCCCATATATATATTTAATTATCTTATATTTAGATCTAATTACAATATAATTCATTTAGATTAAAATTTATATTTTAGCCCTTATAAATTTTATTTGGTTTGAAATCCTTAACAGAATTTGTAAAAGTGCACTCTGTAATGTACGAATACAGATATAATAGACATGGATATGACGACACGGATTTTTTTAAAAATTAGGATACGACACGACTGAGACACAACTATATTATATATAAATAAATATATTTTATATTTGTTAATTTATTTAAAATAAAATATTCATAAGAGAATTTAATATTACAATTTAAATAAAATACATTCATATTCAATTCAAATTAAGATATCGGTCATAATAATATATTTCCTGTCCTTTTGCTCTGTTCTCTCTCCTGGAGTTCAGAACCCTACGACAACTTCATGCAACTTCATGATCCGCCGCCAGCAACTACGGCGGCGCAGATTCAAGGGACAGGACGCCAGACAGAACCGCACTCTTATGCAGACGCTATAGCAAATCCCGGCAAGGCGAACCCGACATCAACCGTTGGGGGGAAAGTTAGGGTGTTCAAGCGAGACGATAACCGCAGGCGTTACGGAGTCGTTTCAGAACGAAATGGCATAACCCATATTCAATATTCAGATGAAGAGATTGCAAAATTATCAACTCCGTTCAAGTTTTCATTGGTAGGAAAATTTTCTCATGGTTTCCCTTCAATGGCTCGCCTGCATGAACTGTTTATGGAACTTGAACTGAGCGGGGAATTCAAACTGGGATTACTTAACTTCAAGCACGTACTGATAACACTGGCATGCGAGGAGGATTTTACAAAGTTGTGGCTGCGGAAGATCATGATGTTTGATGGCTACCCGATGCGGATATTCAAATGGACCCCAACTTTTACGCCTCAATCGGAATCATCAGTAGCCCCGGTATGGATAAAATTTCCTGGATTAAAACCTCAGTTCTTCAATGATGATGCGATATTTGATTTAGCCCGAAACATTGGTGAGCCACTTTGTATAGACGACGCGAATGATGGAGCAAAGCGACCTGCGTTTGCACGCGTTTGTGTTGAGTTAGACCTCCTAAAACCGTTGAAAACTAAGATCAGTATGGGATACTATGGAGGCACACTTGTTCAAAGCATTATCTATGAACGAATTCCGCCATATTGCAAAAAGTGCTCAAGGCTAGGGCATGATTCTAAGGAATGTTATGACTCAGTTAAGGCAGAAGATCAAGATCTCACACGTGATCAGGAGGAAGTCCCTATTACAGAGGAGCAAACAGACCTACGTTAAGTAATCAACGGTAAGCGAGCGCTGAATATCCCTTCCTCCAGTACAAACAAAACCAAAGGAGGAAGTGACACAGCGAAAACTGGGAAAGCAAATGCAATCAATCATAAGATTTGGGTTGAAAAGGTGGTGGAAAAACCTTTAGACAATGATAGAATGATTAAACATGATCAATCAAAGATTGATCATATGGATGAGAACTCGATAGGTAAAGATGCATTACCTGATGATGCGTTGATCATGGTAAACACTAAGTCGAAACAAATTAATGAAAATCAGGAAGATGCAAGTACCACAGGAGCGACAAATTTAATGAAAAAGAGAGAGTTTGAACCGACTGACAGTGACGGGAGAAGCCAAGATGGGGATGGCTCTGCAGATGAATCAGATGGTGAAACACAAGGGGAACAAGTAGAAGGCTCTCTTTACCAACGAGCTGAGAATGATACGGAAACATTAAAAAAAAAAGGCATTGTTCCAACGATCTAATCAGAAAGGGAGCAACATGAGGATAATGAACTACTTAAGGAGTCCACACAGGATGATGCTAGCTTTACACTTGTGGAACGAAAAAAATCTAGGAAATCACCCATCAAACCTACGGCCTCTAAAAGGAAGACAAGGTCTTCGGCCAACAAAGATGGTTCTCCATGATGATAAGATCTATGATATGGAATGTGAGAGGGATACGGAACGAGGGGAGAAGACGTATCCTTAAAAAATATTGCAAGAAAAATAAACTGCACTTTTTGTCCATTATTGAGCCTATGATAGAGATTGATACTCAATTTATGTGTCATAAATATAACTTTTCCAATGCTATTGTTAATCCTTCTAACCATATTTGGTAGAAATATAACAGGCAATTTATCCATATGAAAATCTCTAACCAACAATGGAAAGGACCCATACTTATGACCGTTGCGTATGCTAAGACAACCGTGGAAGGTCGTCGTGAATTATGGGAGAGGCTCCGAGACATCAGTGATCCAACAATGCCATGGTTAATAGGCGGAGATTTTAATATCATAAGAGACTTGGAAGAAAGAAGGGGTGGAATGACACCGGATTTCAATGGTATGGCGGAGTTCAACGATATGATCCAAGAAATCGGGTTTATTGAGCCATGCTTTGCAGGATCACCATTTACCTGGAGAAGAGGTTCTTTGAGACAGAGACTTGATAGGGTGCTCGTCACGGAGCGATGGGCGGAGAATTATTCAGTTACAAAGGTCAAACATCTAGCACGGGGGACATCCGACCATTGTCCCATGCTAATTAATTGCGAAAGTGATTCAGAGAGACATCCAACTTCTTTCCGATTTCAGAACATGTGGTTACGGCATAAAGATATCGAGAAGGTAGTTCGTCAAAGCTGGGAACAACCAATCGAATCTGTAGGCTTATTTCGACTAGATGAGAAACTTAAACGACTAAAGGAATGTCTGAAGATGTGGAATAAAGTCGAATTTGGGAACGTATTTGATAGAGTCACGGAGGCTGAGAATGCTACTTTAGCAGCAGAAAGAGAGTTTGACCTTGAGCCTTCGGATGAAAATCTGGCTCAAATGAATAGGAGAACAGCAGAGTGGCAGCTAGCTCTGGCTATGGAGGAAGACTACTGGCGACAAAAGGCGTCGTGTAAGTGGATCGTTGAAGGAGAACGCAATACAAGGTATTTTCATTCCCAAGTTAAAAAAAAGAGATTCCGAAGCCGTATAAATTTAATTAGGGAGGGCAACAACGAATTAACACAGAGTGTTAACATAAAGGATTCGGCAAACAGATTTTTTGAGGGGCTATTAATGTCTCAAGATACGAATTTGGGAAACGAAGAGCAACTAGAGATTATTCAACCTATGTTGGATCAAAGGGATTGTAATGAGCTATGTCGTGACACTTCGAGTGATGAGATAAGAGCTGCTGTATTTGATATGAATCCAAATGGTGCGGCTGGTCCGGATAGATTTGGTGTACAATTCTACCAGCGATTCTGGAGTATAGTGGGGATAGATGTAGAGGAAGCAGTCCGTGATTTCATGAATGGTTCAAAACTGCCCGTGACCTATACGGCGACATCAATTGTGCTTATCCCGAAAACAGCTAACCCGAGATTTTGGACAGAGTATAGACCTATCAGTCTTTGCAACGTAAAAAACAAGATTATCACAAAAGTTCTTAATTCGAGGCTGGCTCTAATTCTACCAAAAATCATCTCTCCAAATCAGAGTGGCTTCGTCAAAGGACGTAGTATTTGTGATAATATCTTGCTTGCTCAAGAGATGATTCATGGTCTAGAGACTCGTCGGATGGATAAAAACGTCATATTAAAGTTGGATATGGCTAAGGCATACGACCGCCTTGAATGGAACTTCTTGCTCGAGGTTCTCAAACGAAAAGGATTTCCAGAGACTTGGATTACATGGGTGAAGAATTGCATAATAAACTGCTGGTTCTCAGTACTGGTTAATGGAGAATCAGCGGGCTTCTTTCACTCTACTAGAGGACTTCGACAAGGTGACCCATTATCTCCGGCTCTATTTGTAATTGCTGCTGACTTTTTGTCTATTTCCCTTGACAGGTTGGCGAGCTCGGATAGGAAACAGAGATATCACATCCCCACCTCGATGCAGGTTAGTCATTTATGTTTTGCGGATGATATTATCATCTTTACTAACAGCCGCCTTGAATCCCTGCAACAAACTAAGTGCGTGTTAGATACTTATGAAGCCATTTCGGGCCAGAAGGTGAATAATGCTAAAAGTGCTTTTATTATTGGTGATCATTCTGGTGATTTGAGTGAGAGAGTTCGAAACATTTTTGGATACAATCAGTTGTCGCTACCGATCACCTATCTAGGCGCCCCTTTGTACAAAGGTCGTAAGAAGCTTGCTTATTTTGATGGTTTATTAACTACGGTCAGAGATAGGCTGGGAGGCTGGGAAAATTGTTATTTGTCTTATGGAGGAAAACTTCAATTGATTAAATCTGTGTTATATTCATTGCCAATGTATCTCATGCAAGTTATTGAACCGCCAAAAGGGATTATTTACGCGCTGGAAATTCTTTACAATCGGTTCTTTTGGGGATCTAGTGGAGAAGGTAAACGAATTCACTGGTCGAATTGGCCTAAACTTTGGTACCCGGTCAGTGAAGGCGGGCTAGGAGTAAGAAACTTAAATGATATGGTTGAAACTTTTGGGCATAAATTATGGTGGAAGTTTCGAACAGAAAACTCGCTTTGGGCTCAATTTCTAAGTGAAAGATATTGCCGTGGAAGACATCCTACAAAGGCAAACTATTCGGCGTATCATTCGACGGTCTGGAGAAGACCTGGGAAAGCTAGGATAGAAGCTGAAAAACATATCTTTTGGGGCGTAGGATGCGGTAATATTTCGTTCTGGTTTGATAGGTGGTTCAATGGAACGCCATTGGCTGAGCAGTTAGGTGTAGAAGATAGAAGCGAGAATGTGCTCGACTTTAGACAAAATGGGAACTGGGACTTACAGAAGCTAACGGGGGCGGTCGGAAGTGAATTAGTTGTGGTTATAATGCAATTTCCCATGATGGACAACGGTCGAGACATTCCAGTTTGGGTTCTTGATGCAAGTGGCAACTTTTCGATCAGAACAGCTTGGGAGAATATTAGAAGTAGGAAATCAGTCTCGGAGATAATGAGATCACTCTGGGATACAAAATTAATGCCTACCATAATAATATTTGCTTGGCGCTTGCTAAATAATTGGTTACCCTTAGATGTGAGGCTCCAAAAGAAAGGAATATATATGGTCTCAAGATGTGAATGTTGCTCAGAGGAAGATGCTGCAGATCATGTATTCATTAAAAGTGAGAAGGTCAGGAGGGTGTGGAAGCATTTTGGAGATTTGTTCCATGTTCCTTATATGGAAACTGATTCAGTGGTGATAATGCTCCAGAATTGGATCAACTCATCGGTATATAACACAAGCAAGCATATTCGAACCATAATGCCGATTCTCATCCTTTGGTTCACTTGGTTGGCTCGAAATCGAAGGCGTCATGAAGGGATCCCAATCACACCTTATGTAATCATAAGACAGGTTAAAGATCACATTTTTAACTTATGCAAGACATACCGAGTTAAACAGAGTTGGTGGCATGGTGATCTCCATATTGCTGAACGAATTGGTATTCACTTCCATAAGCAGCAAGCTCCAAGACCAAAATCGGTGATTTGGCGAAGACCAAACGAGGGAACTCTCAAATTGAATACAGACGGATCTTCACGTGGCAACCCTGGACCGGTAGGTATTGGAGGTATTATAAGGGATTATGAGGGAAAGGTAGTAACAGCTTTTAGCTCAGGGATTAACGAGGCAACTAATACAACGGCAGAATTATTTGCAGTAGCGGAGGGAGTGAGACTTGCTGCGAATTTGGGATGTTGTAATCTGTGGATAGAATTAGACTCTGAAGTGGTGATTTCGATCCTTGAAAAAGGTAAAGCGGGGGGGAGATTCAATCAACAGCTGATCCATATATATCGATACTTCACGCGAGGTATGAATGTAAGGATATCACACATTTATAGGGAAGGAAATGGCGTGGCTGACTGGCTGGCGAACAGAGGATCACAAATGCAAACTCAATGGGCTTTCCCGGAAATTGAGCTACCAAAGGAATTAAGGGGAAGAATAAGACTTGATAGATGGGAGTTAGCGAATATCAGATGCAAATAAGAAGCTTTGTGTTGGTGGATCAGGTCATGTATTTGTTGATTAATTGCCATTTTATAATCTTAGTGGATAAAAATAATTGTCAGGGCATTTGTTGGTTATATATTTATGATATGAAATATACTCTTGATCTTGGCAATTGGCAATATGCAGGTATAATGGAGAGGAAGATTCGAAAAGGGCTGGCTTCAACCCAAATTCTCTGGGGGAATATTATTAGGAAAAAGAATGAAATCAGGTGTTGCTATCCTAATTTGATGCAAATCAGTAGGGATAAGCATAGCCTCCATGGTAAGAATTGTAATTTCCTTCACTCTAGGCACGTGGATTTTGATTCTTACACAAACAAGAAGATTGGAGCATATAATAGACTTGTTCATTGCTTTGTCGAGGGGGTATGTGTTCTCTTGATGCAGGATAATGGAAGGAATAACCCATACGCGAAGGTTGATGGTCACCCAGCGTGGCTACCCTGTAACTTTGAAATTGATGGTAATCATTTTGTGCATATTGACCGACATCAACCAAACACTTCTATGAATAGCCCTGAGGACGCTAGCGACGCAAGTGAGATCATCTGTTGCCCGATGTATGTCACGTCTATATACATCTATCTTGCCTGGAAGACTAGGCGCCTCTTAATGAGGCCAACGGAAGATCCGATATACGTGCTTAGCATGAGGGGCCTTAAAAGATTGCTTGGCCACACCATGACCCATCCTACTTTCTTGGCCAAAAAGAACTGGGGAATTAATAGAAATTCTTATAAATTTGTCCTCTTGAATGATCTTGATGTTCTCTTGTTTCGTGGGCATTCGAGTTTGGCGAGCATCTTAGATGCTTGGATCATGAACTGTTGTATTTACTTTGACTGAGTTTGGTTGATATATATGAGGTGGGGGCCTCGGTAATCACCCTACGACCTTTTGGTCGGTTTGGAAAAAAAAAAAAAAAAAAAATTCAATTCAACATTCAAAATTATCATAAATAACATTAGTACATACATTTGTGTATCTTGATATTATGACAAAAATTCAAAATAAAAATAAATTTAAATTAATATAATACATCTTTTAATATTTTATACAATTATTTTATTGGTAAAAATAAAATAAAATCCTCAAATTTTAGGAAAAAAATTGATTTTTTTTTATTTTCCGTGTCCGAGCAGTGTCGGCGTTGTATCCCCAGCGTGTCTAATTTTTTATTTTTTATTTTTAGACACTTTTTGCCATGTTAGACATGTGTCGAAGTCGTGTCCGTGTCCAATACTGCACTGCACAGCCAAAAAAATTGTCGTGTCCGTGCTTTGCTGAGTGCACTTATACCTCTAACGATCTGTATGAGTGTTATATTGAATATATGACCAAAATTATAAAACTATGCCTAAAGTTCATAAATATAAAAAAAATATCACTACAAATGTAAGCAAAAGGGCATGAAAAAATTAAAAAAAAAAAAAAAGTGAAAAGAAAAATAGAGTTCAAGAATCCAAAAGACAAAATGATTATTATGTGTCTCTCTTAAGTCTTAATATAACAGTATGGTAGACAATTAAATAATCTATATATTAAATCAAATCAAACCACCAAATAAAAAACCGGTATGACATACGAGTTTCACGATGACCTCTTAACTCTTATTTTAGTTCAATATTATTCCGAATCAACGCAAGGATAAATTAATACTATAAATTTAAACATGAAATAATAATAAATTTCAATCAACATACCCATCTCTACACGATTAGAACTCAATTTGGTGACCTATTGGGTCATGGTCATCATCCTCGTAACCTATTACTTTGTTTAGATTAATATGGCTTATTATGATTCGACTTAGCCCATACATGTGCATTTCAACATCACGGATAAATGAGAATTATATTTTTTTATCGAGTGTAGAAATAAATACATTATCAATTAATGAATAAGTCAAACTTTAACAAGAATATTTATAGAAGAGAATTTTTACTTTTTTTATATGTCAAATGTTTCTCGCAATTAATTTCAACCGTATACATAACTTACATATATATATAAAATACGAGTTAAAATACAAAACTGAATTATAAGATTTAAACCCGTCATGTACACCCTTTGATGAACTTTGAATTTTTTATTTTAAATATGTATTTCATTTTATATTCCAATTTCTGTTATTTATGTGGAAAGTGTGACCATGTGGATAAATTCTGCTTGTTGAGATATGAAGACGTGTTTTCCAATCCTGCTCCCCAATTTCCATATGGATCTTGGCTTCCTGCCTCCCTTCCCGGATCATCTCAGATAGAGAAAGGTATAATCTCTCAACCTGCTCTCCTGTGATCTGCTCCTCAGCCTAACACACCTTACCCCCCTTCTCACTCCAAAGCTGCCCCGACCAATGCTAGCTGAGTCCCTGACCCTGTAGGATTCAACTATGTAGTCCCCACACCTGTCATCCCTCTCCCCATCGTACCATATCACCCCTCTTCCCCCCATACAAATTCTACAAAGAACCTCAGTCCTTCCTCTATAAATGACATCGAACAAACCAAGTCTCTTGAGCCTGGGTCCCATTCCACGCAGCACTTGATCACCTCCCCAAATAATCAACTTAAACTCCAACAACTCTCTTCTCGCTGTACTTCCCCTCAAACTATCATCGACAATAAAATTCGCCATCCCCGCCCAAGTGACCAAGATGAAAATCTTAGCCCATCCCGTCAGCGCCCTAAGCTAGCCGAGATAACCCAATACATGCAAAATAGCCTCCCTAGACCCTCGGAAACGTCCACCACCCTGAGCTCCCTTCATCTCCAAATCAATCATTCTCTTCCATCATTCCTAGAACAACAGTTAATCAATGTCCCTCATAAACTTAATATCCCGGATTCTCTTCCCCAAACATCCACCAAGAACCGTAAGTTCAAAAGTAAGCGCAGCAAAAGTCACCCAAAATTAATCTCAAATCCGAACCTCACCTCTCCCCACTCCTCCACTACCCCCCAACCCAACTTTCCCCTTGTTCTTCAGGATATCACAAAAGTATCAGCGGCGGCTGGAGGACAGCCCCGTCGGGATCAATGAGTTGCCTAAGCTGGAACTGTCAGGGTACGGGGGGTCCCTGACAAGTTCATAATCTTCGGTCTCTTATTCGAGACCATAACCCCTCGATCATTTTTCCGTCTGAGACTAAATGTAGACGACAGAAGTTCAATTTCTTGAAGCTGCAGTTAAATTTGGATGGTTTCAATGTGGATTCGGGTGGTAAAAGTGGTGGCCTCACGTTACTTTAGCGTAAGGGTATAGGGATTTCTCTGCTCAGTTATTCTAAAAATCATATAGATGTAGTGGTGGATGCGGATGGTAGTTCAGACAAGTGGAGATTTACGGGTTTTTACGGAGCACCAGAAAAACAGAATCGTTCGGTTACATGGGAGCTACTTCGGAAGTTGAGAGGTCGTTCACAGCTCCCGTGGTTGGTTAGTGGTGATTTTAACGAGATTGTATCTAATGATGATAAGGAGGGCGGGAATGATAGGTCCTGGAGTCAAATGGCTGATTTTGATAATGCATTATCGGAAACGGGTCTGACAGATTTGGGGTATTTTGGCTTTCCTTTCACTTGGTTGAAGAATAGAGCTGGCCCCGATACTCTCCGTGCTCGCTTGGACAGATCGGTTGCTTCTGATTCTTGGCGTAATCTCTTTCCTGAGGCTAAGGTTCATCACTTCTCAGCCTCTTGCTCCGATCATTGCCCTATTCTCACTATCCTTCATCATATCGGGGTTCGCCAACGGCCCAAACGCCACCCATTTCGCTTTGAGGCCTGCTGGGTTAAATCTGATGAGTGCAGAAAAATCATACAAGAGTCTTGGGAAGGAAACCTGGCGGACAGCCCTGCTAAGTTGGTCCTAGTTGGTAGTGAGAAGTGTCGGGTTGGGTTATTACGGTGGAGTAGATTTAAGCGTAATCATGATAGAGATTCCATAGCTGAGCTGGAGAACAGAATTCGTTTGTTAAGGGAGGGAAGGATTACATCGGATTTTAAGTGGGAGGAGTATTCGTTGAGAACTAAGTTGGAGGAGTTACTCCTTAAGGAAGAGATAGGGTGGAAACATAGGGCAAAAGCACAATGGCTACGGGAAGGTGATCGTAATACTAAATTCTTTCATATGAAAACTAAACAAAGAGAACGTACAAATTATATCGAGGCTCTGAAAGACAACAGTGGGACACCGCAGGCTTCGGAGGAGGGTATTCCGGAAAGTGATAGAAGAATATTTTGGGGATCTTTTCACTTCTAATGGTTGTGGGGCTAACAAGATTGATGAGTGTTGGGAATAGTGCCCTGACAATTCAATTTGTTGAATTAATTAAACTGAATTTACAGCGAGTTGTGAGTATTTCACATATTGAAAATTAATGGCGTGTGGTGGTATTCTTATATAAAATGTGTTTCATAGGAAAAAACTTTGAATACCGAAATCACGTGTCATTAAAGTTCTAGTCGGTAAGATAAGAATATGTTCTTATCAAGACTATAACGTGATTATATAAGATGATTAGTCTTTCGTCATAGGGAATGGTGATTCCGGTTATAACACGTTGATGATTTTCAATTAGATTGGAAACATCGAACTGGACCACTGAGATTATTCATTTTATACTGCTATCTAAAATGATTAAAATCTCAGGAAGCATTGTACTCTTAATCCTGACAATATTTCGACTTTAGGCATGTAGTGTTAGTCACTGTAATATACTCGAAGTGAGGTCTCAGTAACAGGTGGCCAAAATACTTTGTACGTTTGGTGACTGCATGAAATGTGCTAAAGAGTTATATTGATCGAGGAATCTGTGGTCTTGCTGGAAGGTAAAAGATATCCCTGAAATAGATTTGCCAAAGTTCGAATTAAGACTTTGGCCAAAGCACTTCGCGTGATACGTCACCGAAGTTGTATGATGAATGTTTTTCACATACAGAGAATTTGAACTTAAGGCGAATCAATAAATTTCAGACTAGAGATGAAAAATGAATGATAGTAGTTACAATTTATTTTTCATAGATATCTACACGGAGGAGTGAAATGCGAAGTTATTCTAGATCGAGAAATTCGTGAATAATTTAATTAATTTTAGAGTGCAACAATATTTATTTAGTGGAATTAAATATTGTTAAACGGTAATTAATTACTATCATGGGATGATAATATATTAACTCGTTTGGAGCTAAAATTAATTAGTCCTGCAGGTTCCCTTGCAAGCCCCAATTGAAAACCCGAAGAGAAAATATTAAAAGGAGAAAGAGAAATGAATTTTCAAAGTGTTTGAAAGTAGCCAAGGGATTTATTTTAAGAAAATAAATCAAGTTTCAAAGAGTTGGAAATGCACGAAATTTTATTTTGGAGAAAATAAAATTTTTCGAAAATAATAATAATAATATTTTTTATGCTGACGTGGTTGGGCCCAGTTGGCGCTGAAGCGGCACCCGCATGGCACGCCGCGTGTGCGGCTGAGATCGCGCCGTGTCAGCATAGATTAACGGCCCAGATGTGATCTGGTAATGGGCCGGTCAAGCGGGTTAACGGGTCGGGCTATCGGTTAGGGTCGAACTCGGACCGGACCCGGACACGTGTCAAGACCTGGTACCTCTAAGGTTTGCACACGCGCCAACCACTTGGCCACCTTCTAGCGGCGCGTGGTTGGCGGCGTTGTGTCCGCGGCGGAGAGTTCTACGACGTGGCATAATTTGATTGGCCGTCCGGGACACGGTTTGTACGAGGAATGGTAAAATGACCGCTTTGCCCCTACAAATTTGGCTATAAATAGCTGATGCTTGGCTTCTCAATTCATTCATAATTTTCAGCCATTTTTGGCATTAGAGAGACACTCTCTCTAGTCCCCTTTTAATCCTTTTAATTAAGGATTAATTAATACATAATTAGGTGGTTATATAATTAATATATAATCCACTTAATTATTAGAAAATTAGGGAATTTTCCAGTTTTAGAAAAATGAGTTTTTCTAGAAAAATATTTTCTCTAGTATCTAGAGAAATACTTTCGGAGCCCACACTCCGAGGGTTTCTTCGGGAATATTGCGGGGAAGCTCTACCGGTCTCACGAAAGGGAAAGGAGTTGGAAAAATATCGTTAGATAGCCATATTTGCAGTACGGTAATATTTTATAGTTATATTATTTTAAGCATGATAAATTATATGGTCTTAAGTGTTAATTGCATGTTAGATATTTATCTACTTGAGTGATTTGAAATTTATAATCAATTGCATGTATATACTTGAGTAGATCCAGCTAGTCTTCCGCTATTGTATTAAAATGTTTTAGAAATATTTTAATACTTGTATTATAAGAAAATTTTTAAAATGTGGTCCCGTACCGCTATTGTTCTGGGCCCACCACCCAGCAACGAGAAGATCCAGGGTATCTCGAGAAAGGTTACTGACGATATGAGCCGACAGTTGCTTTCTCCCTTTCGATCCGATGAGGTAATCCTTGCCCTTAAAAGTATGTATCCTCTGAAATCCCCCGGGCCCGATGACCTCTCCCCTTATTTCTTTCAGCATTATTGGGATGTTGTTGGGCGTAATGTCATAGCTTGTGTCCTTGATTTTCTGAATTTTGGGAGGTTCGATAAAAGATTGAATTTTACTCATGTTGTTTTGATCCCTAAATGCAAATCCCCGGAACTTATTACACAATTTCGTCCTATTAGTTTGTGTAATGTCGTGTATAAATTGGCTTCTAAAGTTCTTGCTTTGCGGCTTAAACCTTTGATGGATTCCATTATTTCTCATAGTCAATCTGCTTTCATTTCGAACCGTTTTATCTGTGATGATATGCTAGTGGCTTTCGAGGTTAACCATTTTATTAAGCGTAAAGGCTCGGGAAAGAAAAGCTTTTTCAACCTGAAACTCGATATGAGGAAAGCGTATGACCGTGTCGAATGGCTGCTCCTCGAATGGGTAATGGTCAGGTTAGGATTGCCCCCTTTATTTATTAATCGCATTATGACAAGTGTTTTCTTGGTTTCTTTTTTCTTTTTGCTGGATGGTGGTGAATTTGGCTCCTTAATTCCGGAGAGGGGTATCTACCAAGGCGATCCCCTCTCTCCTTACCTTTTTCTCTTCTGTGCATAAGTTCTTTCTTTTTTTTTCTGCAGGACCTGGAAACTATAGGTGTTCTTTCGGTCTATGGTCGGATTTCGGGACAGGAGATTAATTTACAAAAATCTTCTATGGTGTTTAGTGGTAACTGTTCGGTGATTAGGCAAAAGGAGTTGGCCGAGATTCTAGGCGTCCGGAGAGTGGAGAAACTTGATCTTTACCTGGGGCTCCCCTCGGTTGTGGGACTGTCTAAACATGAAGTTTTTGCAGGGGTCATTAATAAGATAAAAGCTCAAGTTAGAGGTTTCTCCGAGAAATTCTTGTCGAAGGCGGGAAAAGAGGTGTTGATTAAATCGGTTCTTCAGGCGATCCCTTCTTGTTCCATGAATTGCTTTTTAATGCCTGATACAGTTATTCGGGAAATTGACTCTATTCTTTCCCTTTTCTGGTGGAGCAGTGGGAATCAGAGAAAACTCCATTGGGTGGCGTGGGACAATATGTGTGGAAGCAAACATGGTGGAGGATTGGGTTTTAGGTTATTTAAAGCATTCAATTTGGCTATGCTCGCGAAACAATTATGGCATATTCATAAACAACTAGATTCCCTCATTAGTCGGACCCTTAAGGCTAGATACTTCCCGAATTCGGCCATTTGGGATTCACCTCTTAGGAGATCTCCTTCATTTACTTGGCGGTGTCTCCGGCAGGCTAGTTTTCTTATAGCAGCGGATTCCAGATGGCGTATCGGTGATGGAGCAAAGGTTCACATTTGGCGGGATAAGTGGATGCCCACGGGCCCCGATTTCAAGCCGAAATTTAACCAAGCAGCTACAATTATTCCTGAGTGGGTGGATGAGTTGTTGATGTTGGGTCTTTTGAAATGGAATGAGGAGCTAATTAAGAATATTTTTCATGATCGAGATGCACGGGATGTTAGGAATAGTGCCCTAAAAGCCGATTGTATATCCGCCTTGTGCTTTTCCTTATTGTAATCACAGACAATCTTTGAATGAAATAACGAATTGAGGCAACACTTCTTTATATGCTCTTGTTTGGTATGCGTTTACTTTAGTTGTGCATCCCCTAATCCTGATGACTTTAGGAGTCTACCATTTAGGTGAAATGGTTCATGAAACGAGCCCTATATCACATAAGTCATGATTAGTAAAATACTCCAAGCCGATGAGTCCTACAGACAGTGGGAGTGTCAACCTGACTCCTCTAAGGCTTGCTTGTGGGATCACGCCCCTAAGAAGGACCACCTTGTTTCATGGAGGTGCAAAGTGTATAGTTGATACGTACGTGATACATGAGGGTGCTTACTTTAATAAGTAAGTTCACTGAGGTGCCCCGTGTGAGAACATTCCTAAATGGGAAAGGAAGTTTCTATTTCAGGAAATGGAAACTTCCAGATTAGGAAATATCTCACGAGTCATTGATGTGATTAATTGATCCTTAGACTTGAGGTTCCTTGTCACTTTATGAGTTAACTCTGTAGTCTTAGGTATAAGCTTTAAAGGGTGTCGCCTTAGACAACTGATTCAAGGCTTATGCTGGGGCTGCACAAGTGATTCATGAAAGTGAATGAGAATCAAGATAGGACCTACACTTGCATTTGCAAGGTGATCTCTTATTGTGTAAGTCATTCATATGCCATATGGAGTCCTTGGCCAAGGCAGTAGATCAAGACATCAAGAAAAGGGTTTCTTGGATTGAGATCAAATGGATATGAAATGCACTCAGCTTTAAGACCGGATTATTAGGGTTCTGATTATTCCCTTACCCTAGATCTTGGTTGAGAGATAATAAGTAGGAGGATTGTATCTCACATGAATCAATGACTTAAAGGTTCTGTCGAATCCGAACATTCCAATTCAGCTAGGGGTTAAACACCTGTTGCTAGACTATGGTCGTTTAATCTGTGGACTGATTAATTAATTAGTGAATTAATTAGTTAGGGTCACTGCTAATTGAATTGAGAACCTAGAGGGTCACACACAACAACTTGGTTACATGATTTGAGGCTTAAAAATGATTAAACGAGTTAATCGGGCCAAGAGGGTTCCACACGTGTGAGATCACACGTGTGGCTCACGTGAGTGACACGTGTCACTGTGACACGTGTCACACACGTGTGAATATATATATATATTATATATGTATATATTAAATAATTAAATGTGTTAATTATTTAATAGACTTTGGTTTAATTTTGAATTAAAAAGAAAGTCTTATTTTGGAGAAAATAATCTAGTTAATTAATTACGAATTAATTAATTAGATAATAAAATAAGTTATTTATTTTAAATAAATAAAGTATAAAATTATCCAAAAATAGTTTGGATATTTTTAGCTCTCTTAAAAGTTGACTTGAATTAGAATTAAAAGTCAAAGTTGGAAAATACTTGATGATCAAGTAATAGGAGAGAGAGGAACCAAATCCTTGCCCAACAAGGAATAGGTTCGGCCGTCCCTCTCCCTTTCCTATATATAGGGGAGCTCATGCTCCTCTTTAGAGCTAATTGGCAATTCTTTTGGTTCATGTGTTGAACACCTTCCTTTCTCCAAGATAAAATAAAACCCTAGGTTAAGCCTAAATACTAACTAGAGAACTAGCATCCTTACTAGTTAGATTGTGATCAAGTTGGTGGACTTTCTCTAGAGACTTCAAGTTAGAAGTTTGAAGATTCGAGCTTTACCAAGGAGAGGGGATCAAGCCGCGAGAAGAGCGTTCTTGGGTGGCTTGAAACGCTTCAAGAAAGAACAAAAGAAAAGTAAGTTTCTTAATTCCTTCGAATTTGGTTACACGATTGCGAGTCCAAGATCCTTTTGTTGGGAAAATTTTTTTAAATTTCGCTGCTTTCTGATTCGTGTTTTCCAACAAGTGGTATCAGAGCCACCTCGTTAATCGTGTTTCTGATTCGTCTCAATTATTCTGAATTTGGTAGAAATTCTTAGGCTTAGATGCGAATTAGGTATTCATGAGTTCTTTTAGAAAGCCTGAATTACGAAACTGTAATTTTTCCTGAATTTCTGAAACTGTTTTCTTAAATTGTGATTTTGAAAACCGTTTTGATTGAAATATGTTTAAATCGAATTTTTTAATTTTGGATTGAACCGGGTTTTGGAGAAACCCAAAAATACGAAACGGGACACGAAAAGAACGGGGCTGGGCGTGCTAGCACGTTGCACGCCCAGCCCTCCCGCATCCGCGCGGGAGGCCTCCCGCCCGCCTAGGCGCCTTGCTCGCCTGTCCCGCAACCGTGCGGGACAGCCGCCTGCTCCTCCCGCAACCGCGCGGGAGCGCCCCCCAGGGATGGGCGGGACTGCCTGCCCGCGCCGCATGTCTGCACGCAAGGGCGCTGCCGCCAGCGTGCGCAGCGCTGGCGCGCGTTCCTGCGCGGCGGGCGGGCGATCCCGCGTCGTCCCGGGCCCGTGCTTTCGTGTTTTCGTGTTTCGTGTTTTTCGGTCCGTAAAATCCCGATTTAATTTTATTTTAATTTTATCTTTTAAAGTCAGTTTTGCTAAAATAAAATTATTTTAAAATTTTGATTAAATTGGGATTTTTGAGAAATTAAAGCGATTTGGATTTTGGAAAAATTATGAATTTTATTTTCTGAAAATAATGAAAGAATTAAAATTATTAATTTTGGAAATTAATTGGAATTTTATTGGTTTATTGTTTTTCGGGTTTTATTGAAAAGGCTCTTGAACAAGAATTGCATCTAAGTCGTGTTTTAAGTCATTAGGACTTGAAACGAGAATTTTAATTTATTGGCTAAATTTAAATTCTCGCAAAAACATGTTAGGTGATCATGGGTTTAGATCTATGTATGGTTTTAATTTATGCACATGAATGGTTTAAATTGGGGTTGGAGCCCTATAGTTGCGTTTTTCAATTGAGGTTGGAGCCTCACTTATGTGCGTACCGTTATGTGATTTATTATGTGGCTTTCCATGTTACTGTTTTTGAGGCCGGGGTATGCCCCGTGTAATTGTCTAAGGCCAATATGAAGATTGAGCCTTATTACTTTATGTTTTTTTCTTTTTTATTGTAATTTGAGAGTAGAGATAGGTGGTGAGGTTCTATTTTCATTTTGGAGACAATGCACCCATGGAGTAAGATGGACCACATTCAAGTAACAAGGAGGCCATAAGTGAAGAACCCTCAAAATGTTAGGGAGGGGAATCTCAATTGTTAAATGTAATAGAGATAGGGCTCGTATTTTGTTACCGCTTTCCCTTATGTGATTTGAACTGTTTATGTGGCATGTATGTTAGAACTTGTGATTGTGGAGTGGCTCCCACATATCACGCATAAGATAGGTAGAACCCATGATCATTACATGTTAGTATCATGCTAGGACATGTTATCTGTTTATGTGCTTGTTTGAAATGCATTTATGTGTACTTGCATTAATCAAGACTAATAAAATTGGATAACATATATGTTGGTGAGGTCGAACCTGACAACTCTCCGGTTGATTCGAAAATTCCCCTTAAATATTAAGCTAATTTCGAATAAATAGGTGTTTAATTCGAGATGCAAATTTTGAATTAAATTCCTAGCATTCCATCAATAGGTTTTAAGTTTAGTAAGTAAAGCTAGTTATTGTCCGCGAGTCGTGGGATAGCTAGTGGAGCTTATTAGTTCTTAGTTACCTAATTTATCATTTTAAATGATCAATATTTCATGATCGATTTTAGCAAGGGCGATGTCCGCGAGTCGTGGGTCGTTCGAACTAAGTTTTGGTCATGATCTTATGATTGATGGGTCTAACTTAACGCCTAAGTAAATATGGATGTCGCACGAGTCGTGGGTCCATATTGAAAGATAGGTGATGCAAAAACAATTACTAAGAGTTCTAAAGGTGTTAGAATTGGTAAGTTGTACCTACCTAGGGTTCTTACTTAGAATGTCCGCGAGTCGTGGGTTCGAGGTAAAATGCCTAGGATCTTAGTACCCACTGGGAAACGTGTTCCTCTTAGATCTTTGGGAATTATAGATCTTTGAAAAACAGTGGGAGCTACAATAGATTAAAGACCTTATCTTTTGTATATCGTTATAATTCAGCATGCTCACTAGTTCTCTGTTTTACCATTTAGGTCGTAGATTCTGTGATTCTCTACGTGTTTTGAAATGGCAACCAAAAACCCTCTTGTATCGATCCTCGAGTCAAACAAGTTGACTGGTCCCAACTATTCTGATTGGCTGAGGAATCTAAAAATCATTTTAGATTCTGAGAAGAGAACTTATGTTCTCTTCGAAGGGGAGCCCAGTCCCGAAGGGGAGGCTCCCACTCGGGCCGAGCGGGATGCGATTCAGAAGTGGAAGGATGATAATCTCCAAGCCCGTTGCCTTATGTTGGCTAACATGTCTCCGGACTTGCAAAGACAACATGAGGCCATGGAATTTGCTTGGGAGATTTACGACCACTTAGAGCAACTTTACCGCCCTCATGAACGTGTTACAAGGTATAGCACTTCAAAGGAATTGTTCCACTTAAGAATGAGGGAAGGTTCAAGTGTCCATGAATATGGACTCAAGTTTCTTGCCCTTACTGAGAAACTTGCTTCCATGGACATGCCGCTGAAAGATGAGCTTTCAGTGGATTTGTTGCTAGCTTCGCTCCCACCATCATTCAACCCATTTGTCCTTAACTTCAACATGAATCATACTGGTGCTACTGTAGCTGAGCTGATTAGTCAGCTTGTGACAGCTGAAAGCACGATCAAGAAGGACAATAAGGTTTTGATGGTGAATGCTCCATCTTCCTTTTCTAGGCCTTCTAAAGGTAAGGGCAAGAAAGCCCAAAAGAAGAAGAAGAAACCCCTTAGGCCCACTGGTGGCATTTCAAAGGGAAAGGCCCAAAAGAAGAAGCGTGATCAGAAAGAGGATGTTTGCTTCCATTGTGGCAAAGCGGGACATTGGAGGAGAAACTGCCCAGAGTACAAGGCTACTCTAAAGAAAGGTATCTTTCTCGTTGAAATAAATCTTTCTATTAACTCTAGTTCTTGGGTACTTGATACCGGTTGTGGAACTCATATCTGTAATGATGTACAGATGCTAAGTGAAGTCCAACAACTCAAAGAAGGAGAATGTGTCTTGAAGATCGGCGATGGCTCAAACGTTGAAGCTCGAGCTTTAGGCATAATTAGATTAGATTTGGGTAGTTTTGAGTTAGTCTTAAATAAAGTCCTTTATGTACCGAGCATTATTCGTAATATAATTTCAGTTCCAATATTAGATTGTGAAGGTTATGAAACTTATATTAAGAATGGTAAATATTTTATGAAACGGAACAACTCTTCCGTTCACATCGGTACTCTAAGTAATGGACTTTACCTAACTTAAAATATCAATATTATGAATATACAATGAGAAACAAAGCGTAAGAGAGATGACAAAGTTTCAGCTTCCTTATGGCACGCTAGATTAGGACACATTTCCAAGAACAGAATTAGCAAGATAAACACTTTAGGATCATTCTCTGAAAATGATCTTAAGGAGTTAACTTCTTGCGAATCCTGTCTCAAAGGAAAAATGTCCAAAAGTTCCTTTTAAAGGAACTGTGGAACGTGCCACTAAGGTTTTGGATTTGATCCATACTGATGTTTGTGGACCGCTTAGTGTAAGCACTAGAAACAATCATCAGTATTTCATAACCTTTACTGATGACTTTAGTCGGTATGGTTATGTATACTTAATGAAGTATAAATCTGAAGCTTTTGAGAAATTCTTAGAATTTCAAAAGGAGGTTGAGAACCAAACTGGTCACAAGATCAAAGCACTTCGATCTGATCGAGGAGGCGAATATCTTAGTGAAGAATTCCTTAATCATCTCAAAGATAATGGGATTATCTCTCAGTGGACTCCTCCGGGAACTCCTCAGCTTAATGGAGTTTCTGAGAGAAGGAATCGAACCTTACTTGATATGGTTCGTTCCATGATGAGTTTCACTGACTTACCACCTTCTTTCTAGGGTTATGCCCTAGAAAGTGCAGCAAAGATTTTGAATCTAGTTCCCTCTAAGTCAGTCCCTGAAACGCCCCATGAAATGTGGCATGGTAAAATCCCTAGCTATTCTTACTTAAGAATTTGGGGTTGTCCTGCTTACGTGAAGAGGACAGTGGGAGAAAAGTTAGACTCTCGTTCTAACTTATGCTACTTTGTAGGTTATCCTAAGGAATCCATAGGATACTACTTCTTTGATCAATCTGAGCAAAAGGTGTTTGTTTCCAGAAATGCCACTTTTCTTGAGGAACCGTTCCTTAAAGAAAAGAAAGGCAAGATCATAGAATTAGAAGAAGTACAAAGTAACCCCATGCCACCCACTGAAGAAACGTCCCCTACTGATCAACCACTTTCGATACACATGTAAATCCTCCTCTAAGGCGTTCTGAACGCACTCCTAGACAGCCGGAGAGATGGTATGGATTCTTCCATGAAATCTCTCAAAAGGATAATGATCCTTCAACATATGAGGAGGCACTTTCAGATTCTGACTCTGAACAGTGGATAGAAGCCATGAAATCCGAAATGGATTCCATGAACTCCAACCAAGTTTGGACCTTGGTAGATTTACCTGATGGGGTCAAACCCATAGGTTGCAAATGGATCTTTAAGAGAAAGCTTGGAGTTGATGGAAGCATTGCAGCCTACAAAGCAAGACTGGTTGCAAAAGGATTCACTCAAAGACCCGACGTGGACTTTGACGAAACCTTTTCACCAGTTGCAATGCAAAAGTCCATTCGAATCATGCTTGCCATTGCTGCATATTATGACTATGAGATATGGCAAATGGATGTGAAAACTGCCTTTCTCAATGGTGACATTGACAAAGACATTTATATGGAGCAACCCATAGGTTTCACATTCAGTGGGAGTGAGCAAAAGGTTTGCAAACTCCAAAGATCAATCTATGGATTGAAACAGGCTTCTAGGAATTGGAACATTCGATTTGATGAATCGGTCAAAGCGTTTGGCTTCATCCAAATTTCGAATGAATCATGTGTGTATAGAAAGGAATTGGAGACCTCAGTGCAATTCTTAGTACTTTATGTTGATGACATCCTTCTTATTGGGAATTCGAAGGATGACATGAAAGTGACTAAGTTATGGTTATCGAACCAATTCGAGATGAAAGATCTTGGTGATGCGTCCTATATCCTTGGAATTAAAATCTATAGAGATAGATCTAGAAGGTTAATAGGACTGTCACAGTCGATGTACATTGACAAAGTATTGAAGAGATTCAATATGGAGTCAGCAAAGGTTAAGAACCTTCCTATGAGTGTAGGAACATGTCTTTCAAAGAAGATGTGTCCTAAGACTAACCTTGAGAAGGAGAGAATGACTCATACACCTTATGCGTCAGCAATAGGTAGCATAATGTATGCAATGTTATGTACTCGACCGGATGTGGCTTATGCACTTAGTGTGACAAGTCGTTTCCAATCTGACCCTGGAGATGGTCACTGGGCTGCCGTGAAGAATATTCTTAAGTACTTGAAAAGTACTAAAGATTTATTCTTAGTTTACGGAGGTCAGAAAGATCTTACTGTCGAAGGATACTGCGATGCAAGCTTTGCATCAGACTTAGATGATTTTAAGTCAATATCAGGATACATTTTCTGCCTAAACGGCGGATCAGTGAGTTGGAAGAGTTCCAAGCAAACAACCACTGCAGATTCGACCACTGAGGCCGAATACTTAGCTGCAAATGATGCAGCTAAGGAAGGTGTTTGGATTAGAAACTTCATTCAAGAGTTGAATGTTGTTCCTAGCATGAAAGACCCCATTACTGTGTTTTGTGACAACACTGGGGCGGTTGCTCAAGCAAGAGAACCAAGATCTCACCAACGGACCAAGCACATTATGAGGAAGTATCACCTAATAGGTGAAATTATCAAAAGAGGAGATGTGCAAATCGAGAGGGTCACATCAGCAGAGAACGTGGCAGATCCACTTACTAAACCCCTTAGTCGAGAAACTTTCCAAGGTCATCTTCAGAAGATGGGACTTAGAGTAGCTTTAGAATGGCTTTGACGGGCAAGTGGGAGATTGTTAGGAATAGTGCCCTAAAAGCCGATTGTATATCCGCTTTGTGCTTTTCCTTATTGTAATCACAGACAATCTTTGAATGAAATAACGAATTGAGGCAACACTTCTTTATATGCTCTTGTTTGGTATGCGTTTACTTTAGTTGTGCATGTATGAGAACTCCCCTAATCCTGATGACTTTAGGAGTCTACCATTTAGGTGAAATGGTTCATGAAACGAGCCCTATATCACATAAGTCATGATTAGTAAAATACTCCAAGCCGATGAGTCCTACAGACAGTGGGAGTGTCAACCTGACTCCTCTAAGGCTTGCTTGTGGGATCACGCCCCTAAGAAGGACCACCTTGTTTCATGGAGGTGCAAAGTGTATAGTTGATACGTACGTGATACATGAGGGTGCTTACTTTAATAAGTAAGTTCACTGAGGTGCCCCGTGTGAGAACATTCCTAAATGGGAAAGGAAGTTTCTATTTCAGGAAATGGAAACTTCCAGATTAGGAAATATCTCACGAGTCATTGATGTGATTAATTGATCCTTAGACTTGAGGTTCCTTGTCACTTTATGAGTTAACTCTGTAGTCTTAGGTATAAGTTTTAAAGGGTGTCACCTTAGACAACTGATTCAAGGCTTATGCTGGGGCTGCACAAGTGATTCATGAAAGTGAATGAGAATCAAGATAGGACCTACACTTGCATTTGCAAGGTGATCTCTTATTGTGTAAGTCATTCATATGCCATATGGAGTCCTTGGCCAAGGCAGTAGATCAAGACATCAAGAAAAGGGTTTCTTGGATTGAGATCAAATGGATATGAAATGCACTTAGCTTTAAGACCGGATTATTAGGGTTCTGATTATTCCCTTACCCTAGATCTTGGTTGAGAGATAGTAAGTAGGAGGATTGTATCTCACATGAATCAATGACTTAAAGGTTCTGTCGAATCCGAACATTCCAATTCAGCTAGGGGTTAAACACCTGTTGCTAGACTATGGTCATTTAATATGTGGACTGATTAATTAATTAGTGAATTAATTAATTAGGGTCACTGCTAATTAAATTGAGAACCTAGAGGGTCACACACAACAACTTGGTTACATGAGTTGAGGCTTGAAAATGATTAAACGAGTTAATCGGGCCAAGAGGGTTCCACACGTGTGAGATCACACGTGTGGCTCACGTGAGTGACACGTGTCACTGTGACACGTGTCACTGTGACACGTGTCACTGTGACACGTGTCACACACGTGTGAATAAATATATATTGTATATATATGTATTAAATAATTAAATGTGTTAATTATTTAATAGACTTTGGTTTAATTTTGAATTAAAAAGAAAGTCTTATTTTGGAGAAAATAATCTAGTTAATTAATTATGAATTAATTAATTAGATAAAATAAGTTATTTATTTTAAATAAATAAAGTATAATATAATCCAAAAATAGTTTGGATAATTTTAGCTCTCCTAAAGTTGATTTGAATTTGAATTCAAAGTCAAAGTTGGAAATTACTTGAAGATCAAGTAATAGGAGAGAGGAACCAAAACCCTTACCTATGAGGACAAGGATTTCGGCCGCCCCTCCCCTTTCCTATATATAGGGGAGCTCATGCTCCCCTTTAGAGCTAATTGGCAATTCTTTTGGTTCATGTGTTGAACACCTTCCTTTCTCCAAGATAAAATAAAACCCTAGGTTAAGCCTAAACACTAACTAGAGAACTAGCATCCTTACTAGTTAGATTGTGATCAAGTTGGTGGACTTTCTCTAGAGACTTCAAGTTAGAAGTTTGAAGATTCGAGCTTTACCAAGGAGAGGGGATCAAGCCGCGAGAAGAGCGTTCTTGGATGGCTTGAAACGCTTCAAGAAAGAACAAAAGAAAAGTAAGTTTCTTAATTCCTTCGAATTTGGTTACACGATTGCGAGTCCAAGATCCTTTCGTTGGGAAAAATTTTTTAAATTCCGCTGCTTTCTGATTCGTGTTTTCCAACACGGGATATCCTAAGTGGGGGTTACTCAACGCAAAGATTATCTCATTTAGCATTTCAACTCTAATGGGAAGTTTTCGGTGTGTAGTGCTTATTTCTTGGCTAGAGATTTGGCCAATAGGAATCGGGCATCTTCTTTTAGCATCGAGACTTATGGTATCTGGAAAAGGATTTGGAAACTGGATGCTCAACCTAAGGTGAGGAGTTTCTTGTGGCGTTGTTGCAAGGACATCTTACCGACAGGTGTCAACTTAGCTTGCCGACATTATGGGACTGAAACGGGTTGCATCATCTGTGGGGAAAAAGAAGAAAATACAGCTCATGCTCTCTTCAATTGTCATTTTGCGAGATAGGATTGGGCAATTTCACATATACCATGTCTAGTGACTCATCGGATGGAGACCAACTTGAGGGATGGATTATTATTGGCACTGGATACTCTTAGTGCAGATGATAGTGGGAAACTTATCCACATCATGTGGTCATTGTGGGGTCACCGTAATAAGTATAAGTCTGAGGGGATCAGAAAGCAACCTCACCAAGTCCTTGATTTTGCTCTCCATTTGTAGCACCCGAGCGCAAGGTACCACATCCCCCGCACTATGACCCGGCCCGTATATGAAATGGATTTCCATACACGTACCAAATCATAGCGAACGGGGACACACACACACCGCTAAGCCAGGCGGGACTAGCCTATCACTTAAACCCCGATAACCACACAATCACAATCAGAGCAGCAGAGTAACAGAAATGCGGAAGCAATAAATCATATACCATAGATTGAGCTATATGCTCTAGGTACCAATAGTTATTCCATATATTGAGCTCTATGCTCTATGTACCAACATTTAAGTTCACGAGAGTTAAAATACAATACAAGTACGCTCCAAATCAAAAAAACAACATTCACATGCCATCACGGCCCAAAACAACATTCGTATACAATAATCAAAAGTACGAGTATGCATGTGTAACACCAAAATACAAAGCTAGAGACGAATGCAAGACCTAGGACTCGTATTCCCGCCTAGCTCCCTCAACACCTGCACAACACAGCTGAAAACCAAATGGGTTTAGTCCAAAAGGGACTGGTGGGTATAAAAACAGGGCATAGATATAATATAAGACGATATTTAAACATTCACATGCAAGCTATAATCCCAAGTGAGGTTTTAAAGAATTTCCCAAGTGGGTGAATAGAAATCATCAAAAGGGATTATAACGAATCATTAACATTAGGTCATTATTGGACCGGCGAGTGAGCGTGCATTATCTCCAACCAACTCCTCGTGTAATCCATTAAACATTCATTCATTCATTCTGTTCATGCATTTCAATCTTTTGTGCACATTCATTAACATTTACACCTTCTTCCTCCGGGTTGGTGGCGGGTTTGCAAGGCCCGACCACCCATTCATTGACCAAAAGGGGAACATGACTCCCCAGATGGCGCTCAGCGTCCATTCCTCGCTAACTCCTAACAAGGTCGGGTTACGCCGTTAATTGGTGGAACTAATGTGAGGGATCACCGTCGGCCCATGCCTCCCCGAATAGCCACTCACACTAAGTCCCTGGGCCCCATTCGCGTATAACATTCATTCTTTCTTTTCTCGCCAAAACATTTGGTAGGATTAAGAAATTAAGGCTTTACGTTGGAAACATTTACTCTTTGAAAATGACTCTATATATATATACATTTTGGTCGAAAACTTTTCACACTAGAGGTATATATAGGGTCATATAGCTAAGTAGAAGAGAAAACCCACCTCGAACAATAAGAAGGAGAACACACGAGCCTCACTGACCGGCCTCGTCTCCAACGAAATCAAAATCTGTGCAAGAACGGTGAAGTGAGACTCAATATGACCATATTTGACGCTCGGCAAATGCAATGACATGTTATGGTATGCTTAAAACATAAAACATGTCCAATTATGCTCATAAACATCATGGAATTCAATTAAACACATAATTCTCCAAATTCCGTTCAATATACGATAAAATCGTATTCATTCCCGTTCACATCGTTCATAGCTTTCATACTTGCATTCTTGCATTTATATAACAATCACAAACATAGCTTAATTGGAGTCACGTTCCATATGATCCACAAATACGAGCCACGCATGCAATTCAAGCAAGAAAAGAGACTTCCCAAGGCTGCCATTTCTAATGACACGGCCGTGTTGAGTTTTCAAAGGAAATGGACACGGCCGTGTCCGAGTTTTAAAATCGAAAAAATTCAAAGTCGAGGGCTTGACACGGCCGTGTTGAGTTTTCAAAGGATTTGGACACGGCCGTGTCCGATTTTCTGAAAATAATTTTTCAAAGTCGAGAGCCCAACACGACCGTGTCCATTTTCAGTTCAAAGCTGACACGGCCGTGTCAGCTCGTCGTCTTGAAAGAAATAACAGAGCAACAACTCTGTTACGCGAGGGAAAAGCTTAAGGAAAAACAGGGCAGCCACCAAGAAGCTCTCCAACAACACTTAGACATGCTTTCAAGTCACAAAACTCATGCAAATCACATAACTCAATCATATACATAAGAATTCCCCATCAAAATTGGCAAATGACCACCCAAAACAAGCTTTCAATCATGGAGGTTTTCAAGCTTCAACAATGGTAACTCATGCTATACACCACCAACATGAAATCCAAGCATAAAGAAATGATAAGGAAACTTCAAACATCATATTTCATGCATCAACTCACACTTTAAATCAAGACAACCAAGAATCAAGCTCAAACCCTCAATTCATGGTCAAAGCCAAACCTCAAGAATTCCCCAACTTCTAACATGCTTCACTAAGATGAAAATATAGAAGGGAAGATGGAGATTACAAATCCTAACTCACCTTGGAAAAAGATCGGATGGAAGCTAGACTTGAGCTCAAACTTGGTTGATCAAAAATGGAGGGTTTCTTCCTTGCTCCTTGCCTTGGATGTTTGATCGATCAAAAATGGGAAGAAAAGGGGTAGGAAATGCTGATATCTAGGAAGGAAATGGGTAGGGTACGGTTGGTCCAAGTCCGGTTCGTTTAAGAAAAGGGTTCAAACAAGTTATAAAGTCGAGGCTATGGAAAGGTTCGTTGTCGAAGGTTCAAATGATGTCGAAAAGATACGAGGTCAAGTTTAATGGATAGGTAACATCGAAACAAGTTCAACGCCGGTTACGGATCTCGATTTCGAGGTCCGGAGCTCAAGATATCGCGAAAACCGTTCAGGGTTGCCTATTATACAAATAGGTCCCTAAACTTTCAAAAAGTGGCAATTAAGCCCAAACTCAATTTTCCAATTGAGTCCAAAACATTCAAATACATTACAATCAAGCCCACGGATTACACGAAACACATAATGTCATTCAATTAACACTACATTCACGGAATTCACATTTTCACAAATCCGATCAAATATTCATATCTCAAATGAACAATCATATGAAATTTTAAACAAATAACTCAATTATAAACAATTTCAATTAATAACTCAAAATATAAAATCATATAATTAAATGTAAATACGCACTTAACACTTACCTGCACGTGTGAAAACTCGGGGCGTCACACCATTGTTGTCATTCGATCCGCACTATTGATGAAGAAGTGATGGCTCTAGCTTCTCCGGTGGATGTCGTGCAGTGGCAAAAGCCAGCCCGGAATTGGGTTAAAATCAACTTTGATGGAGCAGTGTTTAAGGATTCAAATGAGATTGGGTTTGGGGTGATTGCTAGAAATGACGAAGGTGGCTGCATCGGCTGGGAATCTGATCGAAAGAAGTATAGTTCGGATGCAACAGTGGCGGAAGCTCTTGCGGCCCTCTCGGCCATCAGACTTGCCAGAGACTTCGGATGGCGTAAAGTTATCATTGAAGGTGATTGTTTGAATATTATAAGAAGCCTTCAAAGGGACGATGAAGATTGTTCTCCCATTGGAAACATCCTGAAGGATGTGAAGATCACTTGTTCGATGTTTGAGGCGGTTCGCTTTTCCTTGATTCGTCGTGGTGCTAATATGGTGGCCCACACTATTACTAGAAATACGGCTTAGGCCTGCGTTGGTTCGTTTGATGTTCCTTCTGTTGCTTTGTGTTTTGTTTCAGCTGATTTGAACTAGTTGGCCTTCGGGCAGTTGGTTGTAAAAAAAAAAAAATCAGAATTGAGTACTTGTTATTTAATTAATAATTTCTGAATTTATTTCACTCAACCATAGGTCATAACGCCCAAACTATACTTAGAACGCATTATTTAAATGAGTAACCATAGTTTATTCTTTTTTATATTTTATCTTCCTACTTTTCAAGCATTCTAGAATGTTATAAATGCACCCGTTTCTCGTTAGTTGTTAGTGTATTTACTTGACCCAGAAATTAAGATAGTCAACTTTATTCAATGACCAGAAAGAGGAATGAATATTTTAACCAATCTGCTAAATCACTCCACCATACCTAAATAATTTAATTCAAACTATATAATAAAATAATCGATAGACGAATCAAATTATTTAACAGTTTAAATGTTTAATTAGTCTCCCTCTTTTTTCAATATTTGGAAATTCCTCCTCTATATTACGATTGTTTTTAGTGGTTTTTCTTTTTCCCTTTTTTTTCCCAAAACATATCTATTTTTTCCACTTATTTTAAGAGAGTGATATTTCTTCTATGGTGAGCTGGTTACTGTGTTTTTTTCCCCTAAAAATATACACCCTCAAGTGATTAGAGGGATTTGAATCCGGAGGGACAGATTTACTATAAGATGCATGGTTCAATTTTCATAAGCTGCAGTGTGGGAGCTTTTATTCTTGAGTTTAATATGGGTTTTGAGGGTGAACTTGTTGTAGATTTGTAGGAGGCACACCTATCACTTAACGAGTCGCTAAGTACTTGATTTACCTTCTTCCACTTGCTTCGTCGGGCCAGGATATGGGGTCCTTAGGGTTGGAGGTTCAACCTTTTGCTATAAGAGTTTCGAACGCGGGTCATTGCTTTCGAGAAAAACCCTCAAATCACTTGGACCAAATTCTATTGATTGATTACTGTGTAATTGATTTTAAGATGTATTTTTTTTATATTTTTAATGAAACTCGTTTCAATTCTTTTTCTTTCTTTTTTCTAATTTTTCATGAATTCAGTTTCTAAATAACCGGTTTAACTTTTTTCTTATTTTTATCATTTTTATAAATTCATAACTTGAAATTGGTAATTCAACTATAAGTTTAAAATTAAAAATGTTACCAACGGGTAATTGACTTAAATGGATAGGGACTTGAGTTTACTTGAGTAAGGTCTCGGGTTTGAACCCTGTGAATGTAAAAACGTTGGAGAAGTCTCCGCAATTAGGTTCGAACCTTATGGATGTGAAAACGTTAGAAGAAGTCTCCGCAATAAATAACTAATTTTTGTGCTTTAAATATATTTTCCTAAATTATCCGTGGAAACTCACTTTATATTAATCTAAAAAGAACATTATTCCAAATTCTTTAAATATTTTCCTAAATTATATGTGGAAACTCACTTTATATTAATCTAAAAAGAATATTATTCGAATTTGTTTTAAAAATAATACTTTTCATATCAATCCAAATATCTATACTATCTATTAAGACTCAAAAAATAATTTATTATTATTATTATTTTTTTTACTATTTCATTAACCGCTTTCTCTTCATTCTAAAATTCTTTTCTTTCTTATTTGTTTTTTTTTCACCACTTTCACACAATATTGCATTTTGATTTATCTTTTTACTCTTTTTTTTCCTAAGTTCATTCTAATTTTTTCTATTATATTTTTTTTCATCTTTTTCCCGATATTTTTAAATTTTTATTTTAACTATCATTTTATACTAATATGATATTATTTTATTATATTTGTATTTATTTATTTATTATAAATTATAATTATACTAAAGATAGTACTAAATAAATATTAACATGAAGAATTTAATTTAATATATATATCTAAATAATAATTATTATTTTACTTGCACATGGAGGGAATGTGCACGGGTACTATTATAAACTAATAAGGATATAATAATTAGTCATTTTAGTATCCATTTACAAACCTAACCCTCCTCAATTTTTGACTTTTTACTAACGTTATGCGTAATTTATATTTTTTCTTCAAGAAGTACTTTTTATCTTTAAATTATTTTCATTTTCTTTCTCCATCTAAAATTTAATAAAATTTCATTTTCTCTCTACTATTTCTGAATCCACCATCCTTTATCATATAAATATATTATGAAATTCTCATAATAATACAATATAAACATGGTTTTAGAATTTTCGTACATTACAAACGGGAAACCTATTCTCCTTTGACATCAACATCCTTATCCATAACTGAGAATAAACTCCATAATCCTTCGGACACGTACATATGTGTTCCATTCGATAACATAATCTCCTGCCTCAATTCCTGGGTGCACTCCTCGTTCCTCGGGGTCAAACCACGAGTCAACCTTCCCGGTCCAACAGTACAATACTATGTAAGTACAAATCGCAAACTCTTTACCATGGACTCCACCACAGGGGATAACTCCTCCGGAAAGAGAAGTGAAGAAAGTTCTGGAAAGGGAGATATTATAGAGAGCTTCTGGCGCCTTCTCAAAGGGCCCCGAAATTTTAGGCGGACCCACACCCACCCGACCCGTTTCTCTCCTCTCTCCAGTCTCCTCTACCCATAACAATAATTATACCAATTTCATTAACATTTCTTTTCCTCTTCTTCTCTCTGGCGAGAACTTTCTAGAAAGAGACACCACCACCACCGTCGTCTGACATCCACTGTGTGTGAATCTGCGTGTTTTGTCTTCAGATTTCGTCGGCTTCGGAGGAGTTGGTCGCGAGGGGACTCGTTGTTTGCTCTTTCGGAGGTAACGACGGGAACGATTATCTCGGAGATTTGTTATTTGTGTATGTTTGGTGTGGTTTTGATTGATATTATATACTGGAAATCGTCGGAATATTGATCGTTGAATCGAACATTGCCTGCTGTAATTAGACCGGTTGATTTCAGGCATTTCAAAAAAAATTTGCTGTTGTTTTATCGTTTTCATTTTCCGCGTGTATTCCTTGTTTTGCCGTATAGATTTTACTTGATCTGGTGCGATTTAGATCGAAATTGTTGGTTTCCAGCAATATGTCAATAAATAAATAAATAAAAATTGAGTATGTTTTGGTTGGGTTTCTCTCTCTCATTCTTCTTCTTCTTCTTCTTCTTATCCTGATGTATGTTTTTTGTTTGTAGACTGTACTTGATGTCAGTGGCTGATGTTTGGGTATCCCTTCTCCCATTTTTGGTTGGCTTAATAAGCCCTGGAATGCAATTCGTGGATAACTGAAACTACCCATGGATGATTAGTTGTTAGAACTCAGCAGAAGCATTTAATGCATTATTTTTCCATTTGGCTTTTTAGGGTTTAATCAGCGGCCATAAATTTTCTTATGTGAAATGAGCGGCGAGAGCATGGGTGGCGGCGGGAGTGGCGGAGGAGATCAGTCGCAGAGGTCAGTTCCGACGCCATTTTTGACGAAAACATATCAGCTAGTGGAGGATCCCAGCATCGACGATTTGATCTCCTGGAATGAAGATGGGACAACGTTCATTGTATGGCGGCCAGCGGAATTCGCTAGGGATTTACTGCCTAAATATTTCAAACACAACAATTTCTCCAGTTTCGTTCGTCAATTGAATACCTACGTAAGTTATTTAATTTCCGCCATTATTCTTTTACATTTCTCATAGGGAACAAATTAAGGAGTATGAAACTTAAATTTTTATTTTTATTTTTTGGGAAAAAAGTATGAAACTATTCATCTTTTACAGGGATTTCGAAAAGTAGTTCCCGATAGATGGGAGTTTGCGAACGATTACTTTAGAAGAGGCGAGAAGGCGTTACTTAAAGATATCCAACGCCGGAAAATCTCAGCCGGCGCCGCCGCAACCACGGCCGCTGCAGCCAATGCGCCGTCCGTGACGGTAGCATTGGCGCCGGGTACGGCCATCCAAATCTCTCCGGCAAACTCCGGCGACGAGCAGGTTCTCTCATCCAACTCATCGCCGGCCGGCACCGCGGCCGCCGCCCCTTCTCCGCCTGCTCTCCGAGCCTGCACTTCAACCCCCGAGATATTAGAAGAAAACGACAGGTTGCGGAGAGAGAACTCGCAGATGAGCCAAGAACTAAATCGGCTTAGGAGCTTATGCAGCAATATCTACAATCTAATGTCAAATTTCGCCACAAATCCAGGCGAGGCGCCCTTGCCGGAGGGTAGAGCGTTGGAATTGCTTCCACAAGTGCGGGCCGCGGTGATGGAAGGCTGCGCCGCCATGAGAGGCGGCGAGGATAAGGCGGATGATGGGGAGGAGGAACTGTGCCCGAGGATCTTTGGGGTGTCATTAGGAATCAAGCGGCTGAAGAGGAGCGAAGACGATCAGACGGCACCACGTGGACAGGACGTTAAATCAGAGCCGTCGGATACGGGTAGCAGTAAAAATCACGACTCTGGAAACCAACCTTGACAAATCATGAAGGGGTGTCCCTTAGAATTGCGGAGGGTCCAACTCCGATGGTGTGACTGACAAACAGTACACGTGTGTTGCTTGCACCACTTTCACAACAAAAATCAAATCCCCACATATTCTTTAATCTTACCGATGCTACGAGAAAAATTAAGTGGGCCCTGGGCTTGAAAATCGATGTTGTTGGGCCCATTTAATTGAGCCAATTCTGTGCGTGGGCTTACGAAGCAGGGAAGCGTATAAATTCTCCTGCGTTTCCTCAAAGACCGACCTGGAAAGCTTTGGATGGAGGCCTTGAGACGCTATTTTGGAATTCTTCACTGTGAGGAAAATTCTTGGAAGGATTTGGAAACTTGTTTTGTAACGAGCTATATATAGGTGTGTAAATTATGATTATAAACATTTATGTATCTTGTTACGTGCAAATGTAGAGCAATTTTGGTATGAAGGGGTGAAGTGAGATGTGCTCAATGTGTTCAAGTGTGCGTCAATGGTGATGGTCATGTCAATTAAATAAGGTGAAATATGCTTAGGTTTGGAGTTTGATATTCTTCTAGTGCCAATATTGTTGAGATCTCGTTTGATTGGACCGGCGGATCCATAAGTTTTGTGGGGGTGATGGGATAACTTGGCAATTTAATATCTGATGAATTTGGCAAAAAGCGTTGGAAATGCTTATGTAGTGTGATGGTTTCGTGTTTTAGGCTTCAGAGCATTTCAGAGATTCGGAGTATGCGATATTCTTATGAAGGAAACAAGTCGGTACCTTAACTGAACATGCAAAAGGACACGTCACTTTAACTGGACGATCAATCACTTCCGTGTACGAAACAAAATGTTTCAATAGGTGAATTTTTAACTTTAGCGTATTGTTCACCCGTGTATTTCAAAAATAGTGTACTTTTGAAAAATATTTTAATTCTGGTGTAAGACGCGTTTTCGAAAAACGTCTTCACTGTTCATCTGATGAAGACGTTTTTTGGAAAAACGTCTTCATCAGAATTTTTAGTTGACCAACTTATTTGGTCTGACCATGGATCTCTATTGAAGACGTTTTTCAAAAAAGCGTCTTCACTAGTGAAGACGTTTTTCTGAAAAATGTCTTCATTAAACGGCGAATTTTATTACAGAGACGCAGGGTTCTCGGCAGCAGTGGATGAACATCTTACTATATTTTGTGCTTTGAATTTTATTGTTGTTCTAGAGGATGATGTATTCTGTGTTGGCTCTACGCAAACTATTGTGTGATTTCCACTCTAATATTTTGGTTTTACTGCATGTCAATTCGTGTGAGTTTAATTTTAGTATGTTGTGTTTATGGGTAAGTACGTGTGAGTTGTGAAATTTGTTTAATGCCAGCCTCAAATAAGATCAAGGTTTATATTATTCAATACTACAAACGCAGGGATACATAAAACGAAAATATATTCAACGTCCACCACGTCTTGAAATACTTGCCCTCGCACGAGTCTGTGCACGATCCATCTCCATAGGGAACCGAGTAGTACGGGGCCTGCCGGCATTCCCCCTCCGCCGTCCAAGTCGTCGTGGCCTTTCATCGGTTGTGTTGACCAGGTTGAAAGAAGCTTCTGGCCAGTAATCTTCATCCCAAATCGGGGCGAAACCTCCCTCATAAGTTGCAAGGTAGTGGTTGATTTCGTAGTACCAGGCAACATAATTTGACGGCGTAATTCCAAATGAAATGGCGGTCTTACTGGCATGTGAACAAGGGATGCCGTGTTGCTGCCAGAAACCACATGAACATGTTTTATTCACCAAGTGCACGATATGTTTTCTCGATCTTCCACCGGATTCGAGATTCTGTGTTACAACCTCAGCCCTGAGTTGTCTATGGTCAAATAGCCTGACATTATGTAGGCCACAATTCTGGAGGTTCATCACAAAAGTTGTCCAAGCGTAATCCGTCCACGCATGGGTAAGTGACTTTGTGTGCATTCCACTTTTCTGCCGGTCGACGAAGTACTGTGCTGTGCGTTTTAAAGTGGCTTCTACGATTGGGACGATGGGCAAACGGCGAACATTTTTGAGAACTCCGTTGAAGCATTCAGATAAGTTGGTCGTCATCATTCCGCAGCGCATGCCGTCATCATATGAAGCAGCCCACATTTCAGGTTGCAACCCGTCGAACCATTTGATGGCGTTCAAGTCACTTACTTGTATTCGCTTCATTATTCTGGCGTACGTTGCCTGATCCATCGTCTCTCCGGCATGCCAACATAGGTCTTTCAAATTTTGATCATGGTGGGCCTTGTAAAAGTTGGAGCAGATATGTCGTAGGCAGTATCTATGGCAACCAGCAGGTTCATTGAATTATGGAGTTGATCGAACAGCAGAAATTATCGCACGGTGTCTGTCCGATATCAGACAAACACGTCTTTCTGTTCGGCAAAAGTTTTTTGCAAGATGAAACAAAAAGAATTTCCAAGATACGTCGGTCTCCTCATCGACTAATGCGTACGCCAGCGGCAGTACGTTCTGATTACCATCCACTCCCACAGCGATTAACAATTTGTATCGGTATTTGGTGTACAAATGTGTGCCATCGACACTTATAACCGGACGCATATGTTGGAAGGCGTCTATGCAGGGCTTGAATGCCCAGAAGACATGTTGCAGCATGTACGTATTTGGTTCCGTAGACCTGAAGTGTCGATTATGTAACCACTCCACGACGGTACCTACATTACAATAAATGGTTCTATTTTTAGGCACATGTTGTCGTATTAGTTCTATTTTTAGCCACATGTTCACGAGACAAGGTAGGAGGGTATACCTGGATTCCATTTTTGAACGGCTTCGAAGAACCGAGGCAATTTAGGCGCAGAAGTTTCCCAAGTACCGAACTCAACGCCTCGTGCCTTGCTCAGACCAAATTGAGCAATTACTTGAAACTTTTGCCAATGAAAGAATTCACAACTGTGCTCCATTTGCCAATGAAAGAATTCACAAGATTGCAGTTTTCGGCATAGTTTATATTATAAAAATTTTGACAATGCAACGTTAACCAACACTCCATTTTCTCCAATTCGTAAATTGATGAAATACTTCATACACCAAATTCAGTTTTTTGCCAAAATTTTTTTCTGAATGGAATTGAATTTGCAACAACTCCAAAGTTAACCAACAACTGAGCTACCTAGATTAATCACACTACCATCACAATAGAGAAACGAATCAAATTGGATTGCAAGTTAAACATTATAAAAAAAAAAAAAAAAACTCAGCTCCGACCAACTAACCTTCAGGGAAGAACCACACCTCCCAACCGGAAAACTCCCCTCTCCCACCAGCAAACGCCCGAATTTCCTCGGCAAAACCCTCCTCACGTCTTCGGCAGAACAGGATTTCTTCACCGACCTTTTTTCGCCCCTTTCTCGCGTAGTGTTTCAATTAAGGGTTCTCTGCTGCCGAGAACCCTGCGTCTCTGTAATAAAATTCGCCGTTTAATGAAGACGTTTTTCAGAAAAACGTCTTCACTAGTGAAGACGCTTTTTTGAAAAACGTCTTCAATAGAGATCCATGGTCAGACCAAATAAGTTAGTCAACTAAAAATTCTGATGAAGACGTTTTTCCAAAAAGCGTCTTCATCAGATGAACAGTGAAGACGTTTTTCGAAAATGCGTCTTACACCAGAATTAAAATATTTTTCAAAAGTACACCATTTTTGAAATACGCGGATGAACAGTACGCTAAAGTTAAAAATTCACCGTTTCAATAATAGCCAGCTAGAGCACGTTTTTTGTCTGTTTTTTTTGTTCCTTTTAATGAAATAGAACGCAATAAGTATTGGAATTTTACAAAAATTGTTTGATTGAGTTAAAATTTGCTGCTTTGCTGAAAATAATTATTAGTACTAGTTATTTATTGCTTATTCGTTGTGTGTGCAAGTAAAAAATATATATGATTTAAATATATTAAAAATAATTTGTATATTAATATACATTTTATATGTTTAATATATTTATTAAATTTTAATAAATAAATAACATAAAATAATATTCTCAAATAATACTATTTTGAAAAAGATAAAAATTATATATAAAAGAAAAGAAAAAAAATTGAAATGAAATGAGAGAAAAGATTAGTTAGAAAAATATTATTGAAGTTATAAAATACATAAATAAAAAAAGAGAGAGAGAAAACAATGCAAGAGAATAAAATCAATAAAAATAAATAAATAAAATAGAAAAAATAGACACCAAGAATGCAAAACGGTTATTATTTAGGATGCTCGTATCAAAGTATCAAACAATATAGTATAATATACCAAACTTAGAACTTCAAAATTGTTTTACTAAAATTAAGACTTTATAATAATCTAATTGATAAACAATTTTGACAGCAAGATAATTTGACTCATTTTGACCGTACATTTTACGAAATTAAATTCACATCTAATTAGGACTTGCCAACAACTATATTATGCAAAGTAAGGAATGAGTTGTCGGGGGTAGAAAACAAGGAAATATTTTCAGAAGAGTTCCAAATGAATTTATTTTACTCCAGGTCAGTTCTTTCCGAACAAACTAAGGCTCTAAACTTTTAATAAATACTTATCTAGAAAGAACAAATAATGCTTCATAAAATCGTGAATTCATATGTTTTTCCGCCGTTTACATCAAACCCGCATTATCCCTTTGAGGGAAAATTGCAATTTTAGTCCCATTGAATTCAAACCGTTGCAATAAAGGTCCATTGCTTTAAAATATCCAAAACACATCCCATTGGATTCTAAAATGTTGCAATAAAGGTCCCATTGGTTTAAAATTCCAAAATACATCCCATTTGATTCTAAAACATTGCAAGATTAGTCTCATATTGATCAACTAACAAAATAATTAGATGTTTCGTTAGTGTAAAAGATTTTTTTTTTTTTTTTTTTTTGGGAAATCACCATTTTTTTTTCTAAAATATTTTATTTTCACCCATATTTATTCAAATTTTTAATATTTTATTTTCCCCCATATTTTTCTCCTAATTTCCACCTCATTTATGTCATTTTATTAAATACTTTTTTAAAAAAAATTAATTATTTCCTTCCCTATATCTTTTGATTTCCACCAAAATTTTCTATTTTTTTATTATGAGTATTTTTTTTAAAAATTTCTATAATGCACTATGGATTACAATGAAATAAATAACTCCTATTGTAAGTAATTCAAAAGGAGATTTTCATTTCTCACATCAAAAGTATCATATATATATATATAAATGTGCCAAACAATGTTTTCATTTATAAGGGGGAAAAATGTAATTTAAAAAAAAAAGAAATCTTTAATAAAATGATAGAAAAATACTCTTAATAAAAATTAAAAATACTCATAACAAAAAATAAATAAATAAATAAGTCCTCTAATGAGTAATCGAAAAGGAGATTTTCATTTCTTACTTAAAAAATCATATAAATGTGCCAAACAATATTTTTTATTTCCTCCCCTATAAATAAAAACATTGAAAAATTTGAAGTTCTTTTTAATTTTTATTAAGAGTAATGTAGAATTTGAAAAAAAAAATACTCTTAATAAAAAGATAGAAATTTTTGATGGAAATCAAGAGATACGGGGGTGGAAATAATTAATTTTTTGAAAAAGAACTCCTTAATGAGACCGTAGAAATGGGGTGAAAAATAGGATAAATATGAACGAAAATAAAATATTGAAACTAAGAGAAATACGAGTGAAAATAAAATATTTTATAAAAAAAGGTTATTTCCCAATAAAATAAGCAAAAAAGATAGACACTAATGAAATAGGTAATTATTTTGTTAGTTGATCAAATATGAGACTAATCTTGCAATGTTTTAGAATCAAATAGGATGTATTTTGGAATTTTAAACCAATGGGACCTTTATTGCAACCTTTTAGAATCCAATGGGATGTGTTTTGGATATTTCAAACCTATGGGACCTTTATTGCAATGGTTTGAATCCAATGGGACTAAAATTGCAATTTTCCCTCCCTTTGATAATTGTTGAAAAGGAAATTGCAAAATTGGTATACCATCTTCATCCATTGATGATTCAAATGACTTGGTTTGTCATTCTTTAATTTCATTAACGGAAATTTGGTAATTTTACACATTTAGGAGGTTTAGAAAAAATATATTGTGTATTGATGATCTAAAACAAGGGAGTTTCAAATTGGGGTGCTTAAGAAAAATTTGGAGACTTATTAGGGATTGTTTATCAATTTGCCGTTTTATATAAATATATATATATATAGGGCTAATCCCAGATACCCCCTTGTCCTTTGGAGGATTTTGCACTTTTTCCCCTATACTTTGATTTTTAGCATTTACCCCCCTAACCTTTGAAAAATATCACACTTAACCCCTTGTAACAAATATTAACAAAACAAATCTATACAAAGCTGATCTCAAATGTGTCGATTTTATATATTAAACTGAAACTCTCGACGCAAGGAACACAACAATGATCTCAAAATCAAAATCCGATAACCGATGAAGCCGGAATCATTGGTTAAAGACAATGCACGACGAACGAAGCTTTTGGCGACTAATAGGGTTGGCTGGGGTATGAGCTTTGTTTTCCTTGGAGAGACGAACACGATGATGGTGGTCTTGAAGCTTGGATCGTCATGACGGAAGAGAAATCGCAGGTCAAAGTTTTTAAAAGGGGTTAAATGTAATAATTTTCAAAGGTTAGGGGGGTAAATACTAAAAATCAAAGCATGGGGGGAAAGTGCAAAACCCCCAAAGGACAGGGGGTATCTGGGATTAACCCTTATTTAACATATATATAAGAGCCAATCTGCAATTGAAATCTGAGCTCACAATTGCAGATTTCATCCCACCCACATGTGATCCTACCCCTACTAATAATATAATATTGGAACGTCCTACCTTTGGCCAGAAACAAGACCTCTCTCTTATACCTTCTCTCTCTTATTCCCTAATCAAATCCATCGACTGAAAATTTCTTCTCTATTAAGAATTGGGATTTCTTCAAAGCCCCACTTTTTCTCGCTGCGGGTAACCTTCCACCGGCCACTGTACACGTGCAACTCATATCTGCGTTCCTTCGGCTGACATGGTAAGCAACGTGTCACTCCCGTAATTCTGCGAATTTTTCTTTTTTGCTATAAACGAACAACCATCAATGATTTTATTTGAGATTTTGGAATTGAGCTCCTCCATCTGTTGGGTTTCTGCAAATTGGCCGCACTACTCAGACTTCGCGGCATTGAAGGCGTCTGCAGGTTTGCTCCTTCTCATCCTTTTGGCTTGTTTTTACTTAGAGTTACTGAATTATAGGGTAATTAGGGTTCTATCTTTGTAGATTTCATTGGTGATATACCCTTTAGTTTTCTTAATGAAATTTTTTATATTTTGTGGTGTTTATAATTGACTGAAATTGAAGATTGGCTGCGTTGAGAATGTGGGAAGGAAGGGATGGTTTTCTGTTGTACTGTGATTGTGAAGGGTATTAAATCATGGAGGTTGGATATCGTTTAACTTTATGTGCTTCAATTTTATGTGGGATTTGTAAAAGGATTTGTGCGTTAATACTATGTGCTATGTTCTGAATTTACCTCGGTTTGAATCTCGAAAAATCTATTATTTGTCTGCCATTACTCATTTCTTGTGTTTAAAGATTGGATTTTTTTTAATTGATGCATGCGTTTATGTGCTTTGCTGTCAAAATCATGAGTTTTAGGTTGTTTCTTCTCACCAGAATTATATTGGCACATATTCACAAAATCTGTTCTGATCTTCCACAACACTATAACTTAAATCTTTCCTCAGTAGTCTGCTCAGTTCCTTACTTCTTAGTTCTCAACTTCTATAGATAAAACTTAATCTCTTATGTAAAACTTAAATTGGTGTCTTCTATTAAATTTTTTTTATGGTGCAAAGTTTCTGGCTCTTTGGCCTAATCTAATAAACTAATACTGGATATGAGTCGAATATTATTGGCTTTCAACAAATTATCCATATGATTCTTGAAAATGAAAATGGATAGTGTAGTAGTAGTGCCATTTTTTTTTTTTACTTTTATTTTTAACCATGTAAATATTATTTCATATTGTGTGTATGTTTTCTGATATCTTTATTTATAAACAAAAATCGCGTACGTTTTCTTTTTCTAACATTAGTTTACATTGATTGTACACAGCTGCCCATGTGATTCAGGTTTCTACCGAGACTTCTTTGTCGTATTGCAGTGTTGTTACAGGTTTTTTATCTCTATATTTATAGTTTTTAATTTTGTGTTTTTATGTGTAAAAATGACATTTCATCTGCCTTCTTTCCAACTAAAATTCTTGTTATTTATTTATATCTTCCTCTTATTTTTCATTTTTAGTTGTTTTGGATGTTTAATTATATATATTCTTCATATAATTTCTTAATATGTTCGTTCTATTTCTCGTAGATGTGATTGCCCTCTTCGGTGGTCCAGTTACAAATTTGCACACTAGTTATGTAATCTAATTTTTTTGAATTTTATTGTATTTTCACAAAAGAGTCAAAACCAAAAGACTTATTATTTCTGATTGTTAGTTTGTCACAAAATCTTTTCTATCTTCTAGGCCATTTTTGTTCGCCATTTTTATAATAATGGCAGCTTATAAAGACTACCATTTCCCTAGGAGACCAGCCACTTAATTACATACATCCTCCAACTGTTGAAGATGAGGCAGTTAGTATTGCAAGGAATATTGTTTACAAACAGATTCTACAGCTCGCAAACCAACAATAAAATTCTCGATCAATAGCTGCCATACAAAAATATGTCCTACTCATGCACTGAAGGAGAAGAGGAGAAAAGACCACTACAATTATTATTCATTTGTGAATATAATCACAAGTATAGAAATACATTTTTTATTGTTCCAGTCAGAATTAGGGATACATCAAATATCAGGTTATAAATTTTTCTACTCATTAAATAGATTTTACTATTTGTTTGTGATATATCAACACAATCGTGTTTCTCTAATATAGTCATAGAAAAATATTTCCTCTTTATGTGGTCTTGGTTACATGAATGTGGTGTTGGTTACTTCATTTTAGCTTGCTCGTTATTACACGTGCTCTATTTACTAAAATTTAAAGTACTCTTATTTTGACCTCATACTCCATATTTCATTTCATTTTTATTACTTGTCTACAGATTAAAAGATGCCTCGTCTTGTTATCCTTGTTGCTCAAATTACATAAAATACTAGGAATTGGACAGCACAAGTGCTTGTAATGCGAAAAATGAGCCCTCGGCAGTCCCCAATAACTGGGAAAAAGTATCAGCGGTTTCTATTTATCGACAAAGATGTATGAATGCTCAACCTTCAAGCAACATTTACTTTTTTTCCACTTTTTTATTGCCTATCCAACTACAGATACATATGTTTTACTTCTTCCTCACAAATTTACTTAAAATTATATTTAGGGAACTCAAGTACAGGCTACAATATATGGAACAGATGTCAGCACAATGGAGAATGCTCTCCAACTTCAGGAGACATATTTCATAACTAATGCAAAAGTTGATCTTATTCCAACCCGATACCAAATAGTTCCAAATAGTTATCAATGGACTATAGGTAAAACCACCGCCATTTGCCGTGACAAGGAAACATCTCTGCCCAGAGAACTCGGAGCTCCTCAAATCACCAAATTCGCAGACCTCCAGCCTCTCGTTAATACCAAAACTATGATCGGTATGTTTTTAAACCTCTCTCTTACAACTGACTAAATTTTCATTATTTAAAAAATAAGTTAATAGACTGTTATGTGGCAGATATTTTGGCTATTGTTGTCGACAAACTTGAGCAAAAAAATGTCAGCACAAACCCAAACTTCGGTGGCTCAACCGTTCAAGAGCTTATGGTTGTTAATGACGAGTAAGATCTCCAAAATTTGTGTGTGTTTCCAACTTAGGTAAACCAATAACAGCTATCTTCTCCTAAAAATTTAACAGGAAAACACCGATACTCCTTAGTTTATAGAACGAGGTTATTTTTACCGAGGGAGTAAGCCTACTGAACATAATAGCGAAAATGCCCATAATTGCCGCAACTAGACTACTTGTCGCCAATTACAGAGGTACGATCCTGAACTAATTCATTACATCATATGTGCTAACTAGATATGATACAATCTTCACTTTATATATAAGTTGTTTCTCATGTATGAAATTGAAACATGTAAACGTAATTTTTGTTTGCTCAGGAACGTCACTCTCAACCAAAGGTTTAGCAAATATTGTTGTCGATCCATCATACCCCGAATCCCAATATTTACGCACCTGGTAGCTTTCTTTCCCTTTCTATAGCAACTTATTGACATACTGTATAGACATTTATTAATATTCAAATATTTGTTTTTTCAAACCATCAAAAGAAATATCTCGAGCCCTCCACTCCACGTTTACCAATTTGTCATGATGATTTCTCATCTGTTGCAAATGTCATAACGAACAACACAGTAAGCTCTATCATTCTGCAGTTTTCCATATACTCTTACCATTTTGCTAATCTATTTAAATTATCATGTTCACTGTTGGAGTGACCATTTTTTTTAATATCTAATAAATATCTGTCAGACTATATTAAACATAACTATAAAATAAAACAGATAATATATTGACTAATATTGAAATTAGTATTATATTTTTACAATTTACAGAAATATAATAATTGATGTATTGTTTACATGTATTTTGGCAAATACATGGTACTCATGATTCAACTAGATTTAATTGAAGCTTTAATGTTTTAAAGGGATCATGTCTATATTATTTTTTTGTTCGTTGTGGTTGATTATAGGACGACCTTAATGTAAAAAAAATATGTGATTTATGCATGGGGATTTTCTTGAACACCCTCATTCACTTGTTATTGTAGTTGTTGTTCACGCACCAACAAAAGTGAACAGAATAAATAGCCAATATTTTGTTTTCTTTTGTGTTATATTTATGTTCAGATGTCGTTTGTTTTTGTTGGAATTGTAACTGATATTTAATGGCGATTTTCCATAGTATCCACAATTCGTGTATATGTTCAGATTGAATTTCTTTTCCTACCTTTCTCAGTTTTATAATTTTATATTCACTTACTGTCAATGTCCTATAGTTATATGTACATAAACTGCACATCAATCTACCATGGAGATATTAGTTCTGTTTGTACATTACTTGTAAATACCTTTTTCGTACTATCCTAACATGAATTACGTATCGAATTCTTGACGCCGCTGAATTTTACTTACCTCGAACTTTGATACAGCAATATATTTTTTTTATTCCAACCTTTTTAAAAGGTTTTTGTAGTTTTTTCTTTGGATGCATATCTACACATATAGAGATTGCTTTTGAAATGAATTTCGTTTCAATTGACCTGTTGTGTTAATCACAATGATTTAATGTATAACAGAAATAGTTGACACATAATTGGGAGTCAGCAATTATAATTTTGCAGCCCCTGCTACAATCTACAGTAATCTTCAACCTCATAATAGGCGATGTTGAATTTTGTAAACTCCCAAGTACACAATGCACATGTTAGAAAATCCTTGTTCATGCATTTTTGTAGTTGTTGTAACTCTGACAAAGGAAAATAGTTAAAGAAAAAGGGATGGGCAACTTAAAAGTTTCCAGGCATGACTAAATTAGTGTATTTGATCATTTTCCTGATTGATTTTTGCCTTTGAATTCTGTAGTTTTTTTTATACCGATTTTTTCGTTGCACAGGCTAAAATTTTTCTTGATTTCGATTCTTCTGATAAGTTTCTAGATTCTGTGAGACCATTCGTAAATTATTCCCTTGTTGTATGTAGGATGACAAATTCTGGGTCAAAGTTCAAGCGAAAGTTACAGATGAAGAACAAAGATTTTGGTATATGGCTTGTAGCAGTTGCTTACGAAGTACAACAAGCGAGTACGACTGCAAGATCATGTGCAACTTTTGTCATGCGGATACAGTTACGAAACCTAGGTACTATGTTATGCGTTTCCTTTTGATTACACTGCCCGGTTAACTCTTTCCTTACATTAAAACCTTTTTAACTAAACACCATCATGCTATTTTTCAGGGCTAAATTTGCAATAACATTATCCGACAAGCTGACTCCATTAGACGTTGTTATGTTTGGAGAGCAAGCAGAAAGTATTCTTAGTTTGACTGCTTTTGAACTTATGTAACTTGCTCACGAGGTAATTGTAATCTTCTGCTAACAACTACCATTATTTGTTCTTAGAATAAATTTTCAGTAAACTGTAAAAATAATACTTACATCGCAGGATAAACACCTCGACTTCATTGATATCAACAAACATCTGGAAGATAAAGAATTTGTAATGCACATCAAGAAAAGAATGACAGAGACTCACTTCGGCTGCGAATATCGATATACCGTTATTTCACTCATGCAACCTGAAAACCTACCTATGCAAACTGAAATTGAAGGAAGCCCAGGTACACACTTGTATTAAACATTCACTGAATTACAGTGCTCAATCCATTTCCTTTTTTAACTAATACAGTTCTCAGGTGCAAAACACGGTTCTGAGGGATCACTGAATATGGAGGTCAAATCAGGTCTTGATTGAAACGATGTTACTAACCAGGCTTTTGTAGAATGTAAATATGTAGATATTTTGATCACCTACTAAACTTATATATATTTTTGCCCGCTGGCCATTTTTGTGAACATCTTTTGCAGAAGATGTTTGGTCCTTATATTTTTGTATAACATTAACTACATGTACAGAAACTATTAACACAAAGGTCAGCATTGTATGGGAGTACTTTTCGTGTTTTGCTTATACATAGTATATTATCTCATATTAAAATTGTGCATTCTGACAAACACAAAATAATTTCAAGCATGATAGCCATACAATGCTGCACTGCTTTTATATTATCACACAATACATTCATTTGACACTTTAACATAAATAAATTTAGCCACGGATACGATCACCGCACCTGGCGCGGTGTCAGTCACCCTAGTATATATATATGGTTGTATTAATTTATGTCTTCCCTTTCTCCTTATGTTGATGCAATAAGAGAAAATATATATCCATTTTCTGAATGCATGTATATGGGTATTGACTTTCATATTAGAAAGATATATATAATGTGGTTAGGTTTAGGGTAGGAATGCAAACGAGATGAGTTGGCTCGCGAGCGCGACAAGTCGGCTCGCCAAAAGCTCAGGTTTGGGTTCAATGATGACGAGCTAAATCTGATATGGCATTAAATGGTTAGGCCACATGGCGCGCCCTCGATGGGGCCATGTGGACCCTACGCCACCTCGATCCACTCTAAGGCTGCCACGCGGCCAAGACGTGGCACGCTTCCCACCTTGGATCGATCAATCGATCCCAATATACGGGGTTCCCCTTAACATGGGCCAGCGGATCATGACTAACCTGACTTCGATCTTGATCCAGAACTCCCTAAATCGATCTGGGTTTGGCCCTCTTTTGCCGGAGGTTAAGGCTCCGATCCGAAGGTCAATGCCCTACGTCACTAGACATCAAGATGCCTTAAAGCATCCTTGTCGGGACACGTGTAGTCCCCTCATTCCTCGAAATCAGTGTACCACAGAGCATTCAATGCCCCATTGTGCCTGTCTGCACCTAAAGAGGAAAGAAGGTACACTCGACCCCAATTTAGCTAGCCCTACGGCGCAATTAATACATATTCATGGTACACGCACTACTGTGTTAATTGGCCAGGACTATAAATACGCCCCCCTTGAACAATAGTTGGTAAGCCTTTAAGAGCATTTATTTCGCATTTCTTGCATTTATTTCTCTCACCAAGATGCCAATACTGACTTGAGTGTCGAAGAGTCAAACTTGGGCTAAACCCCAAGTCCCCCAAATCGGCCTTCTAGCTTACGTGTGCTAGTGTTTTCAGATCGATAAAGAACCCACTCATACAAATTCTTGACTGATCGACCCAAACCTGCCACCTAGTTCGACAACTCGGATCAACCAGATTTGAGCAGGATCAAAGTCGAGCCTTGACCCATCTCGTGAATCTTCGAACGCAGCCCGAGCTGTCTATTTCTTGGCTCGTAGTTCGCGAGCCATGCCTTTTTTATAAAAAAAAATAATAAATATATATACATATATATCATATATAGTATACGCCCATAAACGTAATTTTAAAAATAAAACGTAATTAACCCTAACTTCACTTTTTTCCTTCCAGTTACATAGCTCGAAACCGGGATTGTGGAAGGGAGTTATGCATCTAGCTCGAAAATTTGGTATAGCATTGGTAAAAGAAAAATGCAAGGAAATTCAAGTGGTGAAATGGATACGACCACAGGAGGGATGGCTCAAATTGAATTTGGATGGATCATCGAGAGGGAATCTGATTCGAGGTGAAGATGGTTGTATCGTCACAGCATTCAGCGAGGGTATCGGCATTGCCACCAACACAACTGTCGAAATTAAGGCGGTGGTGAAGGGAGTGAAGCTGGCGGTGGAATTAGGGTCTCAAAAACTTTGGATAGAGATTGACGCACATGTGGTAATCTCAATTCTCAACAGAGGCACCATTGGTGAAGCCAGCTTGCTGCACCAACTCAGAAGGTTTAGGTTCTATGCGGCTAACATGGAAATAATCACACATATCTTTCGTGAAGGAAATGTTGCAGCAGATTGGTTGGCAAACAGGGCCTCCGAGGCGGTGGCGGAGCCACACTCTATTGAGGGGTACAATTGACCCCCCTCAAAAAAAAAAAATTTTTTTATTATTATGTAGATATATAGATATTTGTATATGTAATTTTATGGAATTTTTCATTAGTGACCCCCTCACCAAAGTTAAAATTAATACTACTGAGGATTAATATAGTAAATTATTGAACTCCCTTTAGTATTATGTTTTGATCGAACCCCCTAACTAAAATTTCTGGCTCCGCCACTGCTCCGAGGAACAAGACGAATGGATATGTCAACAAAGCAACTTCCCCGCTGAATTTAAAGGATTGATTCTTCTAGATAGATGGGAATTACCAAATATCATAACTTAGTATGGTAGGAATGGAATTGAATACGGCTACTGCATGGTCAGTTGTACAAGAAACATGGTCAGGTATGGTATATTACAATATTAACTTTCCTTACTTGATTTTGATTATTAAAGTCTACAAGCAATTCTCACCGTCGGTGAGGCACGATAAATGGCCAATTCTTTTGCAGGAACTAATGAATGGGCAAGGAGGTGGTGGACTAATCATGGAGAGAAGGTTAATTACAAAGGACTAGGGCTCATTTCTATCCAACATACTATTGTCAATATTTTGCTGATTTATTTTAATAAGGAAGCTACTGATCTTAGTCACATGAATTTGAGAGGTGTTTGTCTACAAACTTTTACTTCATAGATGGGTGAAGATTTGGAATGGATCCACGTAAGGTCTTGCTTGATTGTTGGATTATAGCTTTATGTCTATACTCTTGTTTTTTTCGGTTTTATATATAAAGGGGGTCTCGTTAACAACCCCAGGGTCTACCTGACCGGTTCTTTTTAAAAAAGAAACTTTTTTCCTTTCAACGCAGCACACCCCTCTCTTCCCCAACGTCTCCCCTCTCTTCTCTCTCTTCACTCACCAATCACCCCTCTCATCTCCCGCCACTTCCCATCACCGGCTGCAGCAAAAACCGCCCAATACGAGCGAGAACCATCATCTCGCCAGTCTACCACCGTCTCCATCGTGTGCCTCCTCCACAGATAGTCGTCACTGCATTTTCTCAAGTTGGACTATTTTTTTTCTATTTGCAATAACTTGTGTTTGATTTTTTTTTTTTTTTTAAGTATCATTAATAACTGCAAAAATGATTAATTTTATGTATATCATTAACTTTTTTTTTTTTTTTTTTATGTTAATGGAATTCCAATTTCTACCTGCTAAGTTTATATGGCTGGATATAAATCTGAATTGGTATGGTAATTTTGTGTTTTAAATGGTTGAATAGCTTTGTCGAATAGCACCCTTTTTCTTTCTTTTCTTTTTTTTTTTTTTTTTTGAACTAAAAGGTTTGGCTCGCGAGCTGAGCCACCTCAAGCTAGGCATGAGCCAAACCCGAGCCAGAAATTCATGGCTTGCTGGCTCATGAGCCAAGGCCCAAGCATGCTTTCGGGCCACGAGCCCAAGTCAGCAAAAATGCCAAAGATCAGCTCGGCTCGGCTCGTTTGCATCCCTAGTTTAGGGTCTTCTTTACGGTTTGTGTACTTTACTGCATATAATATGAAGAGCTCGTATAATCGTATCGTTGAGAGTTAAGAATCTGTGAGTGTTATTTTAATTGGTGACGCAAGTTCAAACTCATCCTAAAAATTAGCTGATGAAGTAAACTAAAATAAATATATTTTATCTAACATGATATTAGAGTAGATTTTATTATTAATTTTCACACTTTAAGTTGATCCCAAATAGGCGAGTTTATTTTTAATTTTTACACTTTAAGTTGATCAGGCGAGATTAAGCTTGCGGTGTACTTGTGGTATTCTTAATGTCTGCCCGTACAATTTTAGAACTAATAGCATCAAACTCCGGTTATAATTTACTCTAATTTGGTGACCTGAGCATTTGGAGGATCAACGCCGAAAAAATCTGTGTCTTGTCCCTCTAACGTTACTACCTCTGTATATTGATTGTCAATTGTTTTTTAATTTGATACAACATATTTAGAATCTAAAAACTGCTGCATATTGCTTCAAATGGTCAATAATTAAGCGTTACTTCCCATCATAAGAAAATGGCATATCTTGGCACTGTTATGAAATTACAAGATCAATTCTATCTGATATAAAACATATTTCAACAAAAATTTCCACAAGGGCAATAGTTGTGACATATTATATATATGCCCTTGCAACAAGAGAAGAATGCTTCTAATTGCCTGTTAATTACTAAATATATTTCCCCACAGCTCAGTTTTTTATTTCCATGATACTTCTTGAAATTTCTTCCTTATAGACCTGAAGCTGCTATGGCCTTTCTCAGACCAACGAATCGAAGCACTTCGTTTCATGATATCTGCCACGAAAGGCGAACTGAAACCAGAGTTCTCCTCTGCACCCTCGTCATACTCTGAAATCGATTAATGGAAATATAGAATAAAATTAATCGACCATAAATTATAACAACATGCAAAGAAATTCAATCTATTCTTAATCAATTATTGAAGTATTAAAAGAAGTTCAGGAAAATTACACTTGCATACCCTGAGGTCCGTCTTATTGCATAGTCATAAATTTAAGCTCAAATAAGTGTCAAGTGCAAAGTAGAGTATTCATAATGAATTAGAGATGATGATATCATCAAAATTCATTGATTCGCATGTAATGAAAATCCTTTAAATAGGGGAAGTTTTTGCAATTTCTTGGACCACCAGGGAAGCTGGTGTAATTAGGTCAAACCTCAGGGTATATTGGAGTAATTTTCCGTAGAAGTTTAAAATGGTTACCAGAAGATGGGGGGAGATGATAATGCCTTTTCAAGAACTTTGAGGCCTCTTTATCCTTCTTGTGGCATAATACTCGAATCAAAGTACGAGCATCTTCTGGAGACCGCTGACCGTTTTTGTAACTACTCATACCTACTGAAATGCGTTCACTGGATGCCATCAACATCTGGATCAAAGATTCCGTCTGTTCCAAATATTGTGAAATTAGGGGGGAAAAGGATTAGAAAAATGGAATCTCATAAATTTTGTAGCCTAAAAGCATTAATCTATCTAACCGGAAGGGAGAATAAGCTCATAATATGACGGTGAACTTTTGCTTCCTGCTCAACTAGTGAACGCGGCAGGCCCTCTCCATCAGCAACAAATAAGTCCTGGAAAATAGAATGTAGAATGATACCGAAATTCCATGACTCTCAGAAATAGTAATGATACTGAAGAATATTAAAAATTCCTCGGGCGTTGTTGATTGCTTCACCTTTAAAATATTGAAATCTTCTTCAATTGTTATAAAATCTGTTTCAGAAAATGCTCGTGAAGGACCTCCATCAAGCAATATCCATATAAATCCTTCCTATTGCGACAAGCAGCAGAAAATCAGAAATTAAAAAGAAAGGCACAGATATCAAAATTTAGATCACATACCAGTGACGCTTTCCAAATGCTCAACACCACAGCATCTCTAATTGCATCATCAATCAAACCACATATAATATTGAGGACCTATAACATGCTAACGATGTCAGAAAAGCATAGAAGCAAAACGAAGTTCACTATTTTTCTCTTTCTCTTTTGTCCCTGCAGAATTTAATAATCAATGAAATGTAAAAAAACAGAAAATAGAGTAAATATCTTACACTATCAAATTGTGGAAGTACAGAATCCAAGCGATTTCCATCAACACTGCCATGATATAAATAAAACAGAAAAGAATCTCTCATATCCCAGAACACAATTTTAGCTCCTGGAAGTGAAATAACAAAGAAAAACTGGTTGGTTAGGTTAGGTATTTAAAGAAAATAAAAAAATGCAACCCCATATCTTTGGTTGTCATAATACCCCAAAATTGAAATATGGTAATAAACTCATCCCACAACTCAATTTTGGCTCCTGGAAGCTCACAACAAAGACCCATGTGTTGCAAATAAAAATCCATTTTCTGTAAATTTATTCAAAGATATAGATGCATAAGAGTATAGTATCTATTCATGATGATTATAAACAAACAACAGATTAGAGTAAGAAAAAGGAAAAGGGAACCAGCCATAACTTACCAAGAAAATCACTAGTCATTCTAATAGCATGAGTGGCAGAACTCTGAATGCAGTCTAGCGTGGCAACAAAAAGTTCAGAAACTGGGTCGCCATCTGTTGTCTCCAAATTACCAGGAGTTTTTTCTGTTGCTGAATGAAATGCATGGGCTATTAATATAATGTAATTGTTAAACTACAGGAATTTAAATGACGGATTGTTGGTTATTTGATAAATTACTAAGAATTTCAGCAGAGTTCCACAAATAAGGCTGATGTGAAAAAGAATATCATACAAAATTTTTAGGTAATCATAGAGAGCAATCCACCCAAATTCCAATAAAGATACATTGTGGACCACAATTTTTTTGGAAATTAATTTTGGAAGACATCTAACTAAATCCAACGGTAGTATGTTGAAGGAATTCCTCTATTGCATGCTAACAATTCTGAATGACTTACAGCATCTGTCTATTTGGTAGGATGTGACAGATTTCCACGACTTTCTAATGCCATCTTCGAGAACAGCTATTTGTTTTTGAATATACTGCAAAAATAATGTCAGAATTATCAAAGACCTATTAAGCAACAGTAGTAAATGAACCAGTAAAAAGGACAGAATGGAAAACTGAAATTTATTGCAAATGAAACCACAACGGAATTGGGACTCACTTGGAAAGTGTTCAATCTGATACATAGCTTAGACGTTGTCAATACATCCAACTCCTTATATATCCCATCATCTATAATCAAACTCTCTGTCACCTTTTTCTTGACAATAGGAAATGTTGCATCCTTGTAACGAGTCAATGGTGGAGTAGATGGATACAATCGTTGCTTCTCAACTGCAATATAAATTGCATTGTTATTCGTATGTTCATTTAGATAGGTGTTTACAGAAAAAAAAGGCTATAATACATAAGCAGTGTGACCTTTAAGGAATCAACAAGTAGCAATAAAGTTGAAATAGCAGATGATAGTTAAAGTTATTAACATGCACAAAATATTAGAAGCTTCAAGAGTGTTCTTACCTAACTGGCTAATCACTTTGGTTAAATAGGTATCCAGGCTGTGGAAAATAATGGATAGTAGAGCTTGTAAATGGGTAATGTCCATAGGAAGGCTCCACTGAAAAAATTGATCTACCGTCTGAAAATTATGAAAAAAAAAAAATCAGAAAAATTCAACACCAAGGTTCAGACTTCAAGCAGTGTTTGCAAACTCCGGAAAAAAATGTATGTTTCTACTTTTAGCTGACGAAAAGCTAAAAGGGAGTGTTTTGTTTGCTGCTTCTGTTTAAAATAAGCTAGAAGCACCTTGAGGCGTGTTTTTTTCAGCTTCTAGATTCTTTTTTCTAAATACTTCTGTAGTTTTTTCCAACACTGCCAACTTCAGCTTTTAACAACTTCTATTTTAGCTTTTCTCCAAAAGCATAAATTTTTGCAAACGCTCACTTGGTAAATATATGAAAAGAGGACTATCCCAAAGGGAAATGCTCAAAAGCCCTTCAGCAAAAAGAATTCAAAGTAGCAAACTAGACCAGGAAATCTGACATATAGGAACGATTTTACATTTTTCATTTTTTGGGTGACAATGGTATCACATTATGAAGCTATATATACCTCCTCTATGATCCTAAACACTTCAACTACTGAAGCTGCCTGTTTTTTCTGAGCTGACAGCGGTTCCCAGTCCTGCAAATACGTAGAGATTGAGATGAAGAAATCCAAAGTAATACTATAAAATTGTAGCAAAACAACCAGAACTCTTAACATGGTGAAAGATAATGTACTGATTGCTATATAATAATGTGGAACCGAGTGTTAGACAGACCTCAAGATCAAAAGCACGCCCAGTCCATTCCATAATTCTTCCATGTTGCTCAACCACCCAATCAAGAATGATGGACCTGGAAATTTCAGCAATCTGGGAAGAGCAGAAGAATGACAAACAGCAGTATATCACATGATTAGCAAGTCATTATCTTCAAATCCTTTTGTGCTATAAAAAATAGACCAATTACATCTGTACTGTCCCCAAGATTGCAGTATTACACTTGGTACCTGCAAGTTTGATGCTACCCAGAATTGTGAAAATTCCACCAACCACCCCCTATTTGTAATATTAAACATTTTTAGGTGTTTTGTATTTTATTCGTAGTTGTGGATACCAATTGTAATATGGCTCTTCTAAGGGGTGTAGATGTAATTAATGATTGCCCGAATTGCAATACCTCATTTTCATGTTGTCATACAGTGTGATTTCAAAACATTTTCATTTCCGATTAACAATGGAGGTATTAGAAAGGTTTAGATGATTTAGGTTTTGGACTAATGGGATCAAAATTCAAGCCATTTGCAAAAGCAACTAGTACATTGCAGAACAATCAAAAAGCTAACAGGTTCCAAAAATATACAAACCGGATAATGCTCAAATCCATGGCTATATTGCACGTTATTTTCTTTACAGGCTGAAGTAATAAGATAGCGTTCCAATGCATAAGCTGCAGGAAGCACTTTCTTGACATCCTCAGTGACGCATGCAATATCCTCAATGAATGGTTTCTAAGACAACAAAGAAATATCTAGAATCAATAAATGATAGCCAAGTTGAGAAATTTAGAAAAGACGTATTAATTTCCATTAAACACAGACCAGTTTTTGACCATAAAGCTTGTGCAACGTTTGGGCTGAGACCACAGCACATTCAGGATACCAACGACGTAGGACTTTGGCATATTCAGAGATATCCTTCTCGGCAATCAATCTCAGTTTACTTGCAAGGACAGCAAGTGGATGTGTATTATCTTTGTTGGATTTAATAGTATTGAACCCAGTTACCTGCTTACATTTAGGACATCAACTTTGTGGTGAATAGACAAAAGTCAATGATAGCTAATTTGCATCAGGGCTTACCCTCTTGCATGCAGCATCCAAAGACTTCTTGATATATGTTGTAATCTTTCGCGTAGCAATTTCATTAGGAAAGTGAGGTGCTTTAAACTGCAGGAAAATAAAATCAGTTCGAAAGAGAAATAGTATCGGATGCCGAGAAAGGATAAATTTGGAAGAAATTAATGCGTGCTGTATTGCTACCTGGATATTTCCATGCGGAACTAAATCTTGAATCCCAGTGGACAATCCAATAGTCAACACCTTCCCAAAGAAGTTTGATTTCTGAAAATCAATTATTATTTTAGACAGATTATTTCCAGCCAACACTTTACAAAGTTACTCCAAAATCAGATAAGTGGAAAACAAATAATTTATGGTGTCAAGTTTATAAGAGGAGATAACCTGACTAAAATGCAGATGATAATCCTGCAATTTACTGTCGCACCATGAGCTAATTGACAAAAAGATAGACTGCAGCAAATTTAATCTAACTTCACCTTCACTGCCAATAGCAGAGCACATCAAGCTCTTGGTGTAAGCCACTTCTTTTTCATCATAAACTTCAGTAGAAAGAACCTTCTCAACTTCACATATTGCATAATCCAACAGTAATGCCTCTTCAGTTGCAAGAAACTTCCAACAAAAGAAAATTACCCATTCAACTTTATTAGGAATTGGAATTTTAATGATATTGAGTCAAGTTTGCAGCAGTCGAGAACAAGTGAAATTAACCCATAAAATGAACAACTACGTATCCCATGAAGGCAATTGACCGTGTTGGCAGTTAACCTGAATAATTTGCATTGAAGCATATGGCATGTTTTCACTTATTTTAGAAAAGAAACATACCAGCTAGAGTTCAATCAATTTTGGAAAGAACATAACATGCTCTAATTTGCCAGTTCAAGAAATGTTTTTGGACAAACAACCATGAGATGCTCAAAAAAGAAAGTTAAATGAGTTGATATTTTCTGTACTTCCTATAAAAATCACACATATAGCACCCAGTCATTTTAAAAAAGAAAGCCATATGACTTTATATTTCCAGTCCTCTGGAGAGTATTAATATATTTTAAAATCAAAATAGTTTCCTAAAACAATTTCAAAGGCATGTTTCTGAATTAATACCTGCTGAAAAAGCACCCAAGCAAACAATGCATGATGAAGCCTCTCTGTGATGCCTAACACTGGCCAAGTCAACTTCACCAACTTCAGGATCTCTTCTGCTTCCTGGAACAGAATAAACCGCTATCATCTATATGTATATTTCTGCGGACCAATCAGTCTTAATAACAAAACCAAAAAAATCCAAACCTCTATCAGCTGACCATCTTCCAGAATGTCAAATACACCAAATAGAAGCTTCTCATAAAGTCTAACATTCAGATGATAAGCAGTAGTCCAATAGTATGTTTCTTCCTCCACTCCAAAACGCCCAGGTATTGATGACAATGCCAATGCAATTTGGCGAAGTGTTAAAAGAACATCACTCCGTTCAGACGGCAACATTTTAATATCCCATTCCTAACCATAAAAATGGGAAAATTGTTTAAAGGGGAAAACTGTCACTACTGTTGGAAAACAAGGAGAATTCAAGAAGTACCTCCGGGTTTCTAATTTTAGCAAGTGAAGCTCTGATCATCTGCTTTTCGGTCTTCTTATGACCAGATGAAACTAGTTCTTCTAGGACATTTGCCTTATCATAAGGTTTAGAACAAGAGTCAAAAACTGAAAATCACTCCAGAACCAATATAACTGGATTAAAAATTAAATCACAAAAACTCTAAAGTTCACATGCATCCAAAATTTATTAGGCGAGAAATTGTTGTTCCTTTAACAAGAATCACAAACAAAAAAATATTATCCTGAACTAAAAGGTTGTGCTCATTGCATCAAGGGGTTATGCATAATTAAGAAGCGAAACAGAAAAATTGCTGCAAAAGAGAAAACAGTAAAATCTGGAAGCGAACTTACTTGTCTATTCTTCCAGTTGAGGTAGGACTTCATGCTTGAAAAATCAGATCTTAATAAACCAGTTAAAAGCGCCAATGATAATTGTGGAATATCAATCTGCTGACAAGAATTTCCTGCTGCAAACTGCGACAATCTTCGCCTGACAAATGCATCTACCGCTTCTGAGATCTAATGCAAAATATGGAGTTCGTTAACACTCATTTATGGCAACATCAGTGCGATTAGAGACCTACTACCAGAATGAAAAGACAAAGAAAGATTTCATACACATGCCTTTGATGCTTGTGGTAATATATTTATTAATTTATTTCAAAATGATTATTCATCCATTTCTATGACAACGATGCATGAACAATAAATCTGTCATATGCAACACTAGAAAACCAAATACAGCAGTGTAAAACTTATTATATACACAAATTAGTAAACAGGGAACACATGTGATGATATGAATAGCAACTTTTTGAGAAATTTCTCCTGAGGGTTTAATATAAGAAATTCCATCCTTTACATTTATTTTATCATATTTATTAGGATTTTGGTGATCTAATAACATTATTTTCTAAGCCGTTCATTGATCCCAAATTTTCTAAGATCTCTTGTTATTTTTACCTACTTGTGTAATGAACTTCATGACGTAGACAATTATGTTGTCAAATTTGCATGGCATACCTTGTCCAAGAAAGCATAATTATATCTCAAATCAAATTTATATTATACACAGAAAACAAGAACGTCTTAGTCTCGTATTTTGCCTAAACAAACTCAACTTTGACTTTAATCGTTCAACATAGGCAAAAAAAAAAAAACTAGAAATGCTTCAATCCATCAATCAACCAAGATTACAGAACTTACATTTTCATTTGACTATAACACCCTTGTCGGCATTTAAATTATTGCATATACACAAAATACATGTACATAGTGTTTTGAATAGTGTTTAACAAGCGTACTATGCTGAAGTGTATTAATTAACAATAGTCTGAAGGACAAGGTTAAGAAGAAATGGAACAGAGTAACTTGCCTGCATCTGTATGCGGATTGTGTCAAGCACTTTCAAATGCCTTTCATTTGGTTCAGATTCCATATGTCGTTTCTCTTTTCTATTCTTTATACCAGCAAGAAATTTAGAACTTTTTTCTCTCTTTCTAACCTCAGTTGAGTGAATTTCAACCCTAAAATGAGCAAGAAGATTAGATACATTAGCTGACACAGAAAGGAGTACAGCCAGAAAAAATCACAAGGTATACATTGAGCGGAAAAAATCAAGAGTGAAAGAATACCCGGAAAATAGCATGCATGCAAGAAACACTTCATAAGCAGATTCCCGCAAGTCATCATCCAGTAAACCTTCAAGAATCCTAAAACTATGTATCAGTTTAATCAAAGACTGGAACTTTTAACTTAAGAAACAGATTGTTAAAATAAATCAAGAGAACACATGCATAACTATATACAAAATAGCAACTTTTTTTAACCTAGACAACTTCGAATTTATTTTAAAAATGTTTTTCCGGATATGGAAACAAGATTCATTTGGTTTTTTCGCGCACAAAGAGAGATGAGATTGAAATAAATATGCAGAGTTTGACCAGGTTGGCAGAGAGTGTTAACTGGGGTATCATCATACATGATGAGTAATATAAGTACCTGTTTTTAGAGTGGGTAATCCTACTGAAATAATGTCTATATTAATGAAGGAATTTGTATCAGGAGCTGCTGTTACTTCACAGTTACTCCTAGTTTCCGAACTTGAAAGTGGTGATCTTTCGCCAGCTGGATAGTTCGAGTGTTTAGTATTGCACGATTCAACAAATTCTCTTTGATTTGTGATAATTGGTGGTGGAGCACGACGAGGTGGAGACCCAGCTGCGTCTGGATCTGAATGAAGATAAAAAACATCTCCTGCTTGCAAATGACTCTGCAGAAAATGGAATTTTTAACTTCTGAATGGTTAATCCAATATTCATATATTTATATGAGATTGATATTTTAGGCCCCTTGGACAAATGAAATATTTTAGGGGCTTTTCCATACAATGAAGTACTTTTTTGCACTTATGCAAACTAAAGGCCTTTTACCGTACATCCTTTAGAGGCTTAGAAGATATTATAAACTAGAAGCACATTAAGAAGGAAACTACAGATAAAGAGTATGATATGATCTTCACAGAGTAGCAACTGCCAAAATTTGGAGATGGAAGACTTATTATTAGGAAATAGTTTTGGAATCAAAGTAAGATTCTTATGTATAACTTTTTCCAAGATTGTTGTGATAGGATATGAACAAATAATTGTAGGTTTCATGATCCTTGTCGCATTTCGTGTTAGCTCCACAGCTGAAAACAAAATGAGACTAATAAATGGAATTCGCTGAAGTGATGAACGTCAAGCTCCAGTTCAAGATCAACTAGTCGTGAAAAGCAACCAAAAACAAAAAAGGAAAAAAAAAAAGAATCTTTTCCCGCATAGCTTACCACTACTGGATGTGAAGACTCGTCATAATATCTCTTCATTGCTTGAGAAACATCAAACACGGCACCTAATCAAACACAACAATCATCTTTTCACTCCAGCAAGACAACCAGTCACGTATATAACAAACACTTAAGATAGATATAATCCACGCCGACACACAAACAAACACACACTCATATTCAGAACTCTACTCCAAAATGAATGAAGACAGTCAGTCAAATACTACCAAAACCCCGCCAGCCCAAACTAATTACACTTTTATCCAACCAAAACCCATATCTACGAGTGCGATTTCAACTTTGTCAATCAACTTTGCACAAGCTGAAGCGCAAAGATGTTTGAATTACTCCCCCTTACCAATAAATTGAGTAAAAAAATATATATATATCTAGGTTGAGCTTCTCCGTTCCAACATAATTACATTCCTTTTCATTTGAACAAAAACATGTGTATCACATGTACATACATACCGGATTGAATGCACTCAAGGACGTAATCAATACTGAGCGAGTCGAAATCCATGTCGGAAAAGCCGGTGGGGCCCCCCGGTGTAGTGACTCCTTCGATAAGACCAGAGGAGAAGAGAAATTGGAGGAGCTTGCGGCGATCGTCGCGGTATCTCTGCAGCAGCGGATTGGAGAACTCCATTGATGAAAGCTCAGAGCTCTCTCTCTCTCTCTCTCTCTCTCTCTCTCTCACATACACGGCTCTTTGGGTGTGGACAAGGAGGAAGAAGGAAACAAGGAAATATGAGAGGAATTATTATTAATTATTGTATGAAATGAAGAAAAAGTGTTTTTTTTCGAGGAGCGCGAAAAGGCGACGACACAAGGCCGAAGTCTTGCCTTTTACTTTTCCACTTTTTAATATTCGGCGACTGGAAATGTTGGGCCTTTCGGTCATAAGTATTGGACTATTGGGCCAGGGCCCAATATGGATTTGGGCTGCGGAGGAGGGCCGAGTTTGTTAATGGTTTTATCTTTTTCTGGTTTCGTATTCCGTTAACGTTTATTTGGATTTGCAATGTAAAACTCTTTCTATTATTATGGTAGCTGCATATTCATAAATTTAGATACAATATATCTAATTAAACTAGTATAGCTCCAACAATCCTATGGAGTTTGATTCTGACAAGGTCGTTGTTTCAAACTCCCTTGTCTGCATGAGGTGAGGTACAATGTAAGTTCTTTGAAAGTGCTCGTTGAACCTAAAAACATTCTCTGTATAGTTCAAACTGCTAAATTACACCTATTGTTTTCATGGGAGAGATACAATATAAGTTTTTTATAAATATTTGCGGTCAAATTGCTAAATTACATCCCTCGATAATTGTTCGATAATTTTCTCATTGTGAGTGTGGTTCTCAGTTGTTTAATGATATTATTTATTTAATAAAAATATTTTTGTTATTTAAAAAATATTTATATTTATTTTTATTAATGGTAGTTACACATTCAGAAGTTCCAACACAACACATGTGTTTTGCCTGGACGGAGCTAAATGGTTTTTCAGTTTTTGGGAAAATAAATTAAAGGTCGGGAAATTTTATTTGGCAATTTGTAATATTCTCCTTCCGAGTTAATACTTAAATACTTATAAAAATATAAAAATTTTGTATTGTACTGAATACTTTTAAAATAAAAAATTATATCACCGTATCTATATCGCAAGGTATTCATGTCGTGGTTACATACATCATAATTCTAGACCAATCACCCTAAAATGTATATATTTTGATTTTACTACAAACTTTTACTTTATGTTTCATTTTTATATTAATTTCACAAATTTAAGTTCAATATAGGATTCACCCTTAAATGCAAATATATTTCAGAATACAATTTATACGTTTTTGCAGGAAAATACAGGATAAATATTAAAATAGGAAAAATAGTACCCAAATTAAAATTGCTATGCACAATATTTGAGATATAAGCATTTATATATACTTTATAAAGATTAAACTATATCAAACACCTTATACAAAAGAAATAGTTGAAAATCATTTAAAAGAATGTATGTATATTGTATACAATGGAGTAATGACTAATAAGCTACCTCCGGCCAACTTGTATTTACCACATTATTAGAGTTATTCGATCACAATTTTCACCTTTTTGGTGAAAGCTTCCCTGCAAATAAGTTTGAATAAAAATAAATAATTAGAGTTTTCAAAATACTATAAAGTATTATTTAAAAATTAAAGAATCAATTCATATTTCATATCAAAATTGTCGAAACTAACATTTTATAAGCTACACTTTTTTATCCAAACAATTTAAGATCTAATTTCATAAAAAGGGACTCATAAAATACTTCAAAATAAGCTGAGTTAGGCTTATCTAGAGACTAGAAGTGCTCATCAGGGCATTGCAAGATTTGATTTTAATTTACAAATAAAAACCAATGTATTTGAATAAAATAATATTATTTGCTTATAAAGATATTAGTGAGTAGTGACGATAGTTGTATATAACTAACATAGTTAAAAACATATATATATATATATAAGGGTTAGAATGCCTAACTTAGACTAGAGGGTTGTTTGGCTACATGACTATTTTAAGGAGCCTTTTTTTTTTTTTTAAGGAGCTTGTAAGTTATGTTTTTGGAGCTTATATAACTTCGAATTTTATTTTAAAAATTAGCAATACTCAAAGTGTTCGGATAAAAGCTAACAACGATTGACCCAAGTAGTTAAAGGTTCTTTCTTAGGGTAATAATTTTGGGTACGAATCCATCTTGTCACTTTTGAGGGTATGTGTGTGTTTTCTAAGAAAAAAGGTGTTTGGATAAAAGAAAGATTACGAGCTTATAAGATGTTAGTGACGATAATTGCAGATTACGAGCTTATAAGATGTTAGTTACTATAATTGCGTAATTATGCGAAAACGAGGAAATGTATTCAGATTGTAAACAAAGCTGTTACTCTCAGCTTAAGCTTACTGACATCTTATAAGCTCTTATAATAAAAAGTTTGTCAAGCACTTAATAAGTGATTATAAGCTCTTAAACATCTTATAAGAGCTAGCTCGTTTCGTAAAAGATTTTTTAAAGAGCTTATAAGCTTACTCAGATACAAGATCCCCCTCTAAAGTCATTCTTCTTTACAAGTACACAACACTCATAAAACCAGAACAAATACTATATACATCTATCAGCTATTAAACTTACCTTAAACCTTGTCCCATTTCATGTTTCAAAAGTTGGCACTTGATCCATGGGAGCACGGAAAGCTCGATACACCGTTCTGTCGACAATACCTCTGTAAGGATCCTCCTTCCGCTTTTCGAGCAGATACGACATATTTCCTTCAACCACAGATTTTATTTGCAAGTATAGTTCTCTAGCCTTTTCTCTGTCCTTCAAAACCTCGTTCTTGCCCTTCGTTTGAATGGGTTTGCCAAAGAGGTAGTACAACCGCCCGGGAATCTTTGGTAGAAGTCCGGGAATATATAAGTTTTGATTGGCAACCTCACCACTCATTCCATCCCTACGATCAATGGTGTTAGATTCAGCTCCAAATCTCAACAGTTGACGATCAAATGCAGATATTTAGACATTAATAAGGGATGGTTTTACCTCAAATTGAATTCTTGATTCTTTTCGCTCTCTCGTCTTACGAAGTCGCCCAAAATTGGGATTTTCATCAAGTCATTGTAGTCCAAGACTAACTGTAAACGAATTAAGGGTGTGAGGGCATTCAAAGTAATACAAAAACACATTGGCTATGAAAAAGACTTAACGGTTGGGATAAATTCTAAGTGACAATGCCCCACGGGGGGGTGTTTTTGTAATACCAAAACCTTAGGGTGATTTTTTGTATTTACCCTAAAACGCAGGGGTTGGGGTTGGGGTTATTATATCTTAGAGAAATGCAACAAGCTTTAGTGAAGTGGAAATTTTAGTTTAAGAACTTTCCTCTCCTCAGTAATCAATTAAGCTTTAATATGAGTTTTAAGTTTGCATAAGCTCATGAATAAGAAACAACAATACCTCTGCTAAATCATCCTCACCAACCACCCCAAACGGCACAATTGTGGCTCCAAATCTTGCTGCCATCCTCACAAACTCTGGTTGGTCAGGCCAAAATAATCTGTACTCTTCACCCTAATAAGATACAATATACATTAAGTTTCAAAAAATTAACTAGAAGTCCCAAAACTGAATTCATGAATCAAAACCATTAAAGAGGTGAAATTAAAAGGTGAAAATTACCCTGACATACCATGAGGTTTGGATAAATTACAAAAACTTCCCTTGAGTTTGACAAATTACAAAACTTCCCCTGGTATACTCTAGGATTTGGCTTAACACATGCAATTATAGTCATGAATCTAAAGTCGCACATTGATTGTGAAGTGTCAAGGGTAACATAGGGTATTCATATAAAATTAGAGATAAATTCATTAAAATGGATGGATCCAGATGTGATGTAAATTCTTTGACAGGGGATGTTTTTGTAATTATGTCAAAGTTCAAGGTATGTCAGTCTAACTGTCCCAAAAAATATATAAATATATTAAGAATCCACAAACCTTAAGGTGCAGAGCCTCGCGCGCCCCACCGGGATAAAGCAGCACGTGAGACTTCGTTTTGAACAGCTTGAAAAAATTGCTAGCACTTACGGGCAAGGCCCCGTATAACCTCAGATAGTCTGCTAATGAAGACTCTGTCCCTTCATTTTCAGTATTTGAAAACAATGATGGATGTGCAATACCACGAACCATGATCTTCTTCTCAATCAGAAACTGTTCAACTAATGGTGTCAGCTCTAATCCCATAAGCATGTGATAACCGACTAACAAAACCGGACCCTCATTTGGAACGCCAGATAGGCCTCTAACTATCTTTCCATCTTCATTAGTGGACAACATCACGGGACCGGTATAATTACGCAACCATCTACATTGGATTACAATGTCAATCTTGAGGTTGAATATCATCATGCGTTATAAATAGGGTTAATTACAAAAAATCCCCTGAAATAGGTAAATTTGCAGTTTGTACCCTACTTTAGCCAAAATTACAACCCATTCGAGAAATATAAAAGGGATAACCATATGATTGCAGTTTGATCCAAACGTAATATTAATTCCAAGACATGGGAAGTTTTTGCAATTTCTTAAAACTGGTAATTAGGTCAAACCTCAGGATATGTCAGGTGTAATTATCACAATATAAAATAACCGGGACACCCCAAATCGACCCTAACCCAACCTATTCTGACATGTGATTCCCATTTCGCCATTTGTCCTAAAAGACCATGCTTGACATTCAAGGGATGCCATTGTAATTAAAGAATGACATAGGGGAGGTTACTGCAATTGATTAAAAAACATACATTGTCTAATCTTCTTTGGTTAAGATTTGGCAAATATTACTATTTTTGAACTGAAAATAAAAAGTTTGGGACTATGAACTATAGTTAATTAGTTATTACCCATTTCCCTCGAGTGTTTGCTTGAATTCAGAGATGCTAGGAGGTAAAAAGTCCCTGACGTAATCATGGTTCCTCGAACGCCGGTACGTGTTGGAACCTTTAATAATAGTCAATAAATTAACACCATCCTCCTGCATCATTAAACTTTGCCATGAGCTATCCTCAATTTCAATAAAAGATCTAAAAAAAAGAATCCTAACTATTTCTGAAAGGACCAGAATAAAAATCCTCACCTACCAGTAATATGGTATGTCCATTGTCTTTGAAGTATCGTAATTTGCAATTCTGCAATGACCTGAAAAGCCTCGAACCTTCATCTCGACTGGGAATCATGTTATCCTTGCCACTGAGATGCAAACAAGTCAATGCTGCATTTCAAGTGGGATATATTATCCTATTCATTACAAAATAGAACTATAATAATAAATATTTAGCAACAAATAAAGATATAGAACGAACCTTGCAAGAACGAGCACTTCTGCTTTTACAGCATGAAGACGGGAATTAGCATAAGCAGCAGCAGTTTTGAGCAGCTTCAACTTCCAAAGCAAGGTTTCTTTCGGTATGATATCAGCCAATCCCTATACATATATAAATATGATTTTCCCAATTTCACATGTATTACGAAATTTTGTAAAAAATGTTGAAAAACACTGAAAAAGGGATGCAATTTGCTTACAGAAAGACGAGGAAGCAGACCAGTAAGGTTATTAGCTAACTGTTCAAAATATTGTGCAGGAGGCTGCACTGTGTTAATATCAACAGAAGCCATTTTCATGGGATCACCCATAACAAAGCTTAGGAGATATGGAACAGTGATATGAAGTTCATTCGGCAAAGCCTCTAACAAAGGGAATAAAGGCTGCAGCTGTGACCTGCCAAATGAAGTTGCTGAAAGGAATGAATAATCAGTTAAATTTGCCTATAGAAAGTTAATGGAGATATATTTAATTAATTCTTGGTTTCTTTAAAAGCAAACCTGGATTAGCAAGTATAACTACAAGGTCGATATTGGGGTTTCGCGCCGCCACTGAAAGTGCTAAGCATCCCCCAAATGAATCTCCAACAAGATAGATTGGTTTCTTTGGGGATGATGAGTGCTCTGCCTTCACCGTTTCTTCAACCCATCTTACCAAGTCTGAAAATTTCATGAAAGGAAAAATTTTCAAATAAAACAGGAAACATATAAACCTTGAATATTTTGGGAAGCAATAAGAATTAAGACCTTCAAACGGGGTTCGATTCTGCACGGGTATATGCATGCATCGAACATCAAAGACCCTGAGACGAACGATAAATACGGTTATAACCAGGAACAAAGCAGGACTCGTGGGGGTGGCTGCCCCCTCCCACCATCACCACAAACAAAATGACAGACTTTGACTATTATATACATAAAAAAACTGATTTCACAGCTCCCGAAGTTAAAGTCCCGGCTCAGGTACTATAAATCAGCATGTATGATGAATTATTAATACATCAAAACAAGATTATAATATTATATGATCCAACATGTTTTCCATCCAGAACTATCACAGATTCTAACATATATCCCAATACTTACTTTCCAAGAGACTTGTGATGCAGAATTAGGCCAAGTCCAAGACCATCGATTCCTGCAAAACAGGCACATTCTAACAACTTAAGCACACACACAACACACACTCCCGAGTAAAATTAAATACCAAAAATTACAAAATATTAAAAAAGCTCAATTTATTTCACAATTACCAGGCAAGAAAAGAAGAACAGGTGAGTTTTTCAAATGAGGGCCACATGAGATTGGTGTGAACCATCGCGGCGGGCCTCCGTCGGGCTTAATTATGTCTTTAGCATAATCAAGATAGTCCTTCACAGTTTGAGTACCATATCCATCATCCCATAAAGGTTCCAACTTTTCCTCTTGGAATTCATTCTCCCCAACATTTGAACTAAATTTACCATTTCCTAAATCGACTAAAGCCCTTTTACTATCTTCCCTCACAGCAGAAGAAACCCCATTAACAGCGCCATTAAGCTCAACGGAGCCCGACGACAATGCAGCTGGCGAATCCCTGCTAGCTAAACACCGGATTGGGTACCTAGAACGAACCCTTTTGTCTAAATTCAAAGAAAAATAAAGGGGTGACGAAAACCCAAAAGCTTTCACGGATGAAGCCATTGAAATTGCAGCAATGGCTTCAAGGTTTAAGAAAATTTTCAGCAGCTGATAATCACCGGGAAAACTTTTTAGGCAGGATGAAATAAACTAAAATTGAGAAGTTGGTGGTAAACACTAAACAGAGAGGGCTCTTATAATTGGAGGCGCATGATAATTATGTGTGGTGCGTGAGTAATTTCGTGTCATTATACACAACGACGAATTATTATGTAGTGAGGCAGAAAAGAAGAAACTGCCCACATGATGAGTCACAGCTTCATCGAGGAAAAGAACAAAAACCCAGTAGAAAGGTTGGGAGTTCTATGCAATAAATGGAGAAAATTACTGGCTCTTCAATTCATCTGTGTGGTGGTGGAGAGTGGGGACTGTAATGTACATCTAATGAGCTAATCTTGGCTAATTGTAAACCTGATTAGTGTAATTTTAATATGAATAGTAAATTAAATAGTAGTCAGTAAATAAGATTAGTTGAGTTACATGAAAGAGTATAAATATCCAAATAGTGTAATTTAATTGTTTATCGTTATATTAATTTAATTAAAAGTTTCGCTCAAGCAAACTTTATACTTACATCCGTTTGCTTACTTGCTTGCTAAAATGATAACGCTTAAGTTTGGCGAATTTCCCTTTTTTTTTTTTTTTTAAGGAAGAGATGCATATGCGCTTTTCTTTTGATTTACTGATTGCGAAAACTTTTCTCAGAAAAAAGTACACTTGTAAGTGGAAAATTGCGATCACTCCAATTAGTAAATCACGTGTACATAATCTCATCTTTGAAATTCTCAGAGGCTATGGTGCTTGACTATTTCATTATCTCCTAATAATATGATTGACCGCTAAAATATAGGTTACGTAGAATTAATGGCGGTGCTGGTGATCTACAATGTCACAATTTCCATCATATATATTGAAGAAGTTTAAGTGACCAAAAAAAAGAAGAGAAGTTTACTGTCCTAGAAATTTCCACCAAACAACAAAAGTTTACTGTCATAGAAATGGTCGGGTAGGTAGAAAAATCAATCAATTTCCATCATGTATTTTATTGGGTTTTAGTTTTGTGTTAAGGCCTAATCCGGTGGCCACATTAAAAATTACCGGAGTATTCGATAATGAAATTTTATGTTGTTCATATCATCACTTTTATCGTTAAACCCTCCCTTTTTTATCTTTAATACGCCTTCTAAAAGTATAAATTTACAAAATTTGGTATAAGTGTAAAAAGAAATACCACATTCTAAGCAAATAATCATATTATATATTACAAGGTAACGAAATATGATTTTAAGTAAAATAACATGACAAATAAGGCATGAATGTAAACCATAGCGATGGATAAATACATAGAAATTAATCCAACATCAACCCATTTCAATTAGATAGTTGATTGGTTGTTTTATTAAAAATTTAGAAGCACTCAATCGTACTTTATTTGACTTCGATATTACATGTTAACTATTAAAAGATAGTTTACTTTATTATAAACGAATGTATTAGTTCTTTAACATATCAATTTCTATATTTGTTAAAATATCATAAAGCCCTATGTTATTGGCAAAGTCCAAGAAAATATAAGAATACACTATGCTATTTAACGACTCTAAAAAAAAAAATTTAATTAACTAGAATAATCTATTGTAGTAAACAAATTGAATTGGGTATTTAATAAAATTTCTAACATGGTCATATTAAATCCAACTAGATAATAAACCAAGAAAGTAAATATTTTCTAAGAAATGATTCTCTTATCTAAAATTGTAACTCCACCACCAGGAGTAGCAAAACAATTAGGCCGCGTTTACTTTTGGCGTAACCAGAGGTTGGAGGCATTCATCTTCCCTTTTCAGCCGTTTACTTTGTATAGGCTAAAGCCTGGTGGATCTGTACCAGCCCGTAGGTAAGGCGTGTATTTGGCGGATCCCGGTGACATGCAAGATTGGCGTGTCTTCTTAACCATGCCATTTCTTGGCGAGCGAAAATGACCTTTCCATCCAAGCTTTTGCAGTAATTACGATGGATTGCCACCGAAATCATAGCTTCCCTCTTTTATTTCGTCTTCCCACTGAGAAACCCTAAACCCAAATTTCTAACTTTCCCCTAAATTTTCAGATTCATAAGCTTTAATCAGGGATTTTGCTGGAGTATAGTAAGTAAGCGGAGGCGATTCACCAGTCTAGCAGGTAATAAACGTTGGCTTTCATTTGATTTTTTCCCTTTTTTTTTTTTGGCGATTGATTCTTACCCATTCCAAACATCATTCGTAGTCATTGCCGATGGATTTACTTTTTGGAGATGAACTTTTGAGCTGTTCGTTACGGTATTTTTCCAAAGTAATTTGAAACCGACAAAATATGTATGAATACTCATTTGTATTACAATTATTCGGCTAATTTTTTGGACTTCGGATAGCTTATTACGCATTATTGGAATTAAATGGGTCTGAATTTTGGAGTTTTTTGCCTATATGTACTGAACAAAAAATGGTGCATGAACCGTATGTACAAGGGATGGTAGGATTGTATTGAGTTTTTTTGTGTAGTTGAGTTTGAATACATGCATGAAACGAGATTAAATGCTTTTGGGATTGTATGAGGAATGAATTAAAATTGTTTTTCATTAGCAGAAATCATGTGTGAAAGAATCAATTTCACTATAATTAATCTCGGAGTCTTTGGTGCTGTTTTAATAATTGCTTGTGTTACATTGTTTTATTTTGTATGTTCAACTGTTGGTAATAATTTCTGTTGATCCATCTTGAATAAATATAAGTGTGTACTTGCGAATTGTTGCACATTCAAAGTGATTTTGCATTTATCCTTCCAGTTATTAAATACCTTAACATTCTTTGTTGTAGATGTCGTCGATGGTTCAAGAGGAGCACAATCTGGTCCTTGGATTCAGGGATATCATAGCCAATGGGTGAAGGCTCCTAATGGCTTCCACAGCGGGTTTTTGGTTCAGTTGGAAAAGCGCCTTAAGGATTACATTACCATTGATCTAAAAGTCGAGCCAAACATCTCTTCCAACTTTTGGAAGAAGACCTAGCACCAAATTTCTAATGCCCTAAGTTTCAGCGGTATGAATGAAATTCTAGCACGTAGACCATTGAGGCCGAACCGTCACAATGGAAGAGTTTCCTATAGGTTACCAGGTTTTTTTTTGTGCTATAATAGCATTTATAATTAGTTGATTACAGTTTATTTTTTCTCCAGTTAACCAAGTTTTTCTCTAATTATCTTTCATATTAAATGCAATAATTTTCAAATCACTCTTGCATCCGTGGAAAACCTTTCCCATTGCATGAGGCGTGGATCGAGATATAGGAAAATTAAAATATCGAGCAACAGGTCACCATGCCATGGACTGGTCCGCAGCAACGGAGAACACTCCGGCCGATCTAACGGCTAATGGTGATGATCTGCCTCATGCACCTTACCACCCAACCATGCCAACAAATTTGATTGATGAAGAGGTTGATCCTTATGATCTGCCTCTTGCATTTTTATGCGACTTTGCAAGGATCCTTGGTTCTATGGCAGGTTTAAATTGTTGGAGGTCCAGAATGCATGTGTCTTGCTATGTAATTTTGCTCTTGCGACATGGAAGTTAGTTGGTGATCAGTTGTTCTAAGAACTGAGTTTTTGTCTGCTCGTTTCTGTTGTCAGTTTTGAACTGGTTGTTTTAGTAGGGTACTGAATATTTGTTCACTATTTTGCGGATCAAGCAGTGTGAATTGTATGGATCTTACAGTTGTACGTTCGAAGTTCTTGTGTGAATATATGAAGCTTTGGTTTTTGATCATTGAATTGTAATAGCTTTATTTGAGGTGCATTATATGTTAGTGGTGCTTTGTTGGGTGTGAGGGTACGTAAATTGAAATGGATTTATTATTTCACAAAACATAATTTGAAGGTTCAATTTGGGGGAAATCGTAAGCAACTAATACACAGGAAAGTGGAGGGCAAATGTGTAATTTTCCTTTAAACATGCATTATCCTTTTTCAAAAGTAAACAAGCTGAACAAATAAACACCCCATTTCTATAAATAAAATAAGAAAAGTAAATACACGTTAATGGCAGACAGTGAAACTACACTAACATGTCCTCCAAAAACCCTTGCCCCAAAGTAAACGCGGCCTTAGGAATCACGATGAGCCAAGCCTTTACCATTTGTTATGGCTCGAGCCCGGATCTAGCTAATCTCAAATCGAACATTGTTTTTGTAAAATAAGCAGATTTGGAGCCAAAAAGGGGCAGGGGTCGAGGAGGAAGGCGGTGATGTTGAAGAAAGTGTTCAAATTGAGAAGTACGGAACTACTTAGGAGAGAAACGAAGATAGAATATGTAGAGATATTATCAAAATTAGGTTTTGTATTAACTATATATATATATATATATATATATATATCATATATAGACTCGCAAGTCATAAAATAAAAAAGTTCGGACACTTGGTGAGTCGAGCCACAATCTCGTGAGCCACCTCAATTCGTTGTCATCCATAATAACAAACAATGAACAAGTTATATCAACAACATAGCAACAGAGGTTGGTTCAATGATTAACAAATTCATTATACAGGGCAAGGTCCCCGGTTCGAATCTCACATAGGTGTGTGTGAATTAAAAAAAAAAGGTTACATCAACAACATATTATAAGTGTTACTGCAAATATCATATATTCATATTATTCCCGATGTTTTCGTATATAATATCAACATATATATATAGTAGGGATTGTGAGTGGGTTGGATTTTAATTTAAATTCGATCCAAAATTTAATATATTCAATCGATAAAAAAGTTCCATAAATCATATTCGATTAAAAACATCCGTTATTCAAAATAAATAGATCGAATATAAAATCATTAAATGGGATCTGTTAAACATGTGAATCCAATTTTTTATTATATTTATTAAATTAACTATTATATAAGTAAACATTCTAACCGCAACCATTAAAATTAAAATTTCAATGTATATATCAGACATCTTTTACTATTTTCTGAATCAAATATGGCCATGTTTTGTTAACAAATTTTAAATTAATATATATTTCAAAATTATATATGTAAAAACAATAATAGTCCATTGAATAATATTTTTAAAATATAGATTGTATATTTTCATATTTATTATTTTTTAAAAATAATAAAATTTAAGACTAAATGAATCGGATCTTTTGTCTATTCTAATCCCACCCATTACTAACCAAATTCAATATTGGCGAATTCGAATCATATAGGAACCGGATATGGATCCGGCGTTTCCTGACCCGTTCAGGAAGGACCCGTTGACAGCCCTAAATTATTAGATTTTGCTTGAGGAGGCCCATTATGAAGAAATGGGCTTAAAGCCCATTGTTCAAAGGGCCCAATAACCCTACGCCGTCGTATCCTTAAGAAGGCAAGAATCACATTGCCCTATATAATCCTGGATAGGAATTAGGGTTTTGGGCAACTCGAGGGAAGAACGAAGCAGCGCCGCGACCTGACCAGACCAATTCGCAGCTATGGTTCTCAAGTAACATCCTCAATCTCTTTTGGTTCTGTATCTCTATGTCCCACACATTTTTGGTGTGATTATGCTGAAATCGTAGTATTCGACGGTGTTGTGTATTTCATAAGTTGGATCCTTTGATGTTATTTTTCTTTTTGGAGTTTATGATCCCTTTTGATAATAATGATATCTTGTGGATCTGTATACTTATGTGTTTTCGCATTTGAACAGGTTCTCAGTTTTTTTTTTTGGTGTTCGCATTTCTATCTGGGTGGTTGTCTTTGTTTTCTGTCCTGTTTTAATCTGGCATTTTTGGCTGCTAATTGGCAATATGTAGTGGTTTTTGAATGTCCTTGTTTTGGTTTGTAGTAATATTTCGAAGTTGCTTCGATAATATGCTATATATTTGGGTTTGTGTTGAGCGTTTTGTAAACATATATTTAGTCGTCCAACAGTAATTCCAGATTTTACAAAAATGAATTGTATTATTTTCTATTAATTAGGGTTATAGGAGCCAGTAAGAGGCATTGGTTCAAGGTATTTTAGGTTTCCATTTGCTTCTTGTTTTCACGACAGAATGCCAAAGTTCGTGCAATGCCAACTATATAGGCTGTCAAGGATGGAAATCCTTTATTTGTTTGTTAAATTGTGGCTCTGTGTTTTTGCTGATTCAGTTGAGTACAGCTTGGTCATATTTCCTGCTATCTTTGATGCATACCATAGTTATTTTTCTTTTCTTTTTTGTTGTAATTACTGTTTCAAAAGAATCATGTTCTTACTCTTGACATTTGGTTACCAGGACAGAGCTTTGCCGTTTCAGCGGTGCCAAGATATACCCTGGGAAGGGTATCAGATTTATTCGTTCAGACTCGCAGGTGTGTTAATTGTGGGAGGTGGTTGCAGAATTGCAATGCAGTTTCTATGATTATTGATTTGGGACATTTAGTTCCAATTTTATAGATGTTTCTATGATTATCAATTTGTGATTTAGTTGATAGTTCCAATTTTACAGTTTTTGTTTCCCAGGTTTAACGTGTAATGTGCTGTATATAAAATTTCCAACAGTGTTATGTTTGTTTATTTTTTCATTTCACACTATTTTAAGGTTGGTGCTTGCCCCTTTTAGGTTTTCCTCTTTTCCAACTCAAAATGCAAGAGGTACTTCCACAACCGCCTGAGGCCGGCGAAGCTTACATGGACTGCCATGTACCGTAAGCAGCATAAGAAGGTGAAAATCCAATTGTTGCTTATAATATTCTTATTTCCCTCCCTTTCTCTAATACGTGAATACGGATTCTTTGTTAACCCATTTGAAATGGTTCTTTGATTGATTATCCATAGGATATTGCTGCTGAAGCTGTGAAGAAGAGGCGCAGGGCTGCAAAGAAGCCATACTCAAGGTCCATTGTTGGTGCCACACTGGAAGTCATCCAGAAGAGGAGAACCGAGAAGCCAGAGGTCCGTGATGCTGCACGTGAAGCTGCTTTACGGTATGTTAGAAGAAAGCATGACCAAAATTATTGTTTTTCTTTTGTTTGTTTAAATTGGTATTGATCCTTCAATTTATGATTTCAGTGAAATCAAGGAGCGGATCAAGAAAACCAAGGATGAGAAGAAGGCTAAGAAGGCAGAAACAATGTCGAAGCAGAAGGGTAGCAAGGGTAATGTGGTCAAGACTGCCGGCCCCAAGGGTCCTAAGATTGGAGGTGGCGGCGGCAAACGTTGATTTCTTTTCCATATTTTCGTTGCCTTAACATCTTTGTGAAGCATATTGGAATGGACATTGTTCTATTCCTTCACTTTTTGTTCGGATTCGGTTGTTGGCTTGTTATTATTTCTTTGTTTCAAGCAGTAGCTTGTAAGGCAGTAAGACATGGTGTTCAGTTTTTGTGTTCAAAAATAGCTAGTATTACTCTCCTTTAATTCATCTTTTCCTCGAGTATTTTGCTTGCTGCTTGGTGCTCCTTTCTGGATTAGAGCACCATTAATGCTTGAACCCAGTATGAATCATTTGGTTGGTAAGCTATAGTTTTAGTGGAGGTAAACTTCCAACACTGGATTGCTTAAATGTCAAACGTTGAGGACAATTGGGGAAATGTAGAGATTGCTTGGATGTTTTAGGTATCGAGTCTTATCACACTTCAGCCTGTGGCAAGCTTAGATTTCTACAGGATGTAGATGTATTTGTATGTCAGAAAATAACATTGGATATAGATCATAAGGTATATTTATCTATTATTGCCGGCGTATGTTTCTAATATAAGCATTTTAAAACAATAAAATTTGAAAACTTGAAAGTTCCAATTGGCAACTCCGCTTATTTCTGGTGGCCATGTTCTCAATCTTAATTTACAAGTGTGTTCGAGAATAGTTTGAAGTGGGTCTTTGTCGGAGAGGGAACATTTCCTTTCATTAGCCTTCACTAACTACGCGGAAAAGGTATCATCATTTGTGAATTAGAATACGAGGACAGATACTACATCAAAACATGAAACTTCCTCCACTCTTCTGACAGCCCACGAATTATTCAAACTAATTTAATTAATTAATTTATTTGGCGGATGAGGTCTAATTCAGTTGACATAGACAACCAATCTGCAAATGGATCATCCTGCCTTTAAACTCCAACAATTTTTTAAATTTTTTATTTTTTTGATTGTAAATCCTCCCTCTCTCTCTACCATTTCTTGAATTCTCCTAAAGCTACTCAACCCCTTTTCACGCAGACATAAATAGACATATATAAATACACACAAGAACTACACAAAGTGCCTGCATACTCATTACTCGTGTAAAGAATGATGGGGAATAGAGATCTGGAGAGAGGTCCAGCAACGAAGAACAGAAATCAAAGCTACCCACAGACTTACTATGCAGCAGGAGGAGTAGGAGGGCCATATCATGTGGAGGATTCAGACAGTTACTGGACTTCGTGGCTGGTGCCCATGATCGTTGTGGCTAATGTTGCTATGTTTATTGTGATCATGTTTGTTAACGATTGTCCCAAGAATCACAATGGGGTTCGAGGTGATTGTGTGGCTAGGTTTCTTGGGAGGCTCTCCTTTCAGCCACTTAGGGAAAACCCTCTATTTGGCCCCTCCTCTTCAACGTAAAGTCTCAGTCTTTACCTCTTTCATTAATGATTGATTCTTTATAAATTGGTTTTGATTTGTGCTAGTTTATGTGATTTATTGATCATTGATTAGAAGTGTTTTAGTGATATCGTCCCATTTAGGATTTCTTTTGTTTGTTGTTTCTTGAAGATGAAATTTGGATCAGTTTCGTGGTAGATTTGTGATTGTGGAAGTTTGGGGTTGACTTTTAGGCTTTTTTGGTGAGAATTCGTATTTTCTTGTTTTCTATAAATAGTTTTTCTTATGAAATTTGGTTATTGGATACTGAGGACTCTATATCAGCAACTTTTATGCTCCTATATATATGGTCTCAGACTCTCTGCATCTCAATGCAAACCCTCTGATATCTATGTTGGTTTATTTTCCCTTTCTTCTTGATACCTCTATTATGATTCGTTGCCTATTTCTGGACTTCTTGATCATTTTAATTGGACTGTAATTTCAGTATGAGATGTGGGTTTTATGTTTTCATATGTATCTTGAGAGATTCCTATTACCATGCTTATGCTATATGAATTTAAAAACGATAGGTAGTTGAGGTTGTCTTGTCAATTGTAATAGAAACAATGATCATCGGCAAAACTATTTAGTATACACTTTGCGGAGAAGTCCAGTTCATATATTTTCATATGTAGCTTTTGACAACCAAAAAAATTGTTCGTACTTTCATTGCGCGGCACATGAAATTTCGCAAGCCCTCTTGAAATCAAAGTTATTTAGCATTCTATCCTACACTAATTCATACGATGTGCTCTTGCAGATTGGAAAAACTAGGTGCACTTGAATGGAACAAGATAGTGCATGGGAACGAAGCATGGAGACTAATAACTTGTATTTGGCTGCATGCTGGTGTTATTCATTTACTTGTCAATATGCTAAGTTTAGTGTTTATTGGAATTCGTCTAGAGCAGCAATTCGGATTTGGTAAGCATTTTCTATATTTGAATTGAAGACGTTTTTATGAAGCAAATCAAAAACTTTTGATACTATATACTTACCTAAAAGGTTCCTTTTAAAATAAAATGAAAAATTATTTCGTTCTCATCTTAACATAAATGTTTTATAATGTAATGCAGTTCGAGTCGGAGTGATTTACCTTTTATCAGGAATTGGTGGGAGCATACTTTCTGGCCTGTTTATTCAAAGAAGTATCTCTGTTGGAGCTTCTGGTGCACTATTTGGGCTTCTTGGAGCTATGTTATCTGAATTACTTACCAACTGGAGTATTTATTCAAACAAGGTACAATTTTTTAATCTCTAGTAACATATATATTCAGAAATTTTTAATTTTATTTTAAGACTCCATATTTAATGTTTTTGTTTCTCAATAGGCTGCAGCTCTATTTAGTCTAGTGGTGATCATTGCAATCAACTTGGCTGTTGGAATACTTCCCCATGTTGACAATTTTGCACATATTGGAGGGTTTTTAAGTGGCTTCCTTCTTGGATTTGTTTTGCTCGTTCGGCCCCAGTTTGGTTGGGTGGGACGCCGACATCGTCCTGCTGGTGCTCGTCTCAAGTCCAAGTACACTGTGTACCAATATGTTTTCTGGATTACTGCCACAATTTTGTTGATTATTGGGTAAGTTTTCGTACTTTTATGGTTCTTCTTGCAGTATTATAACCGTATGAAGTGCTAATGCGCATCTTGTTTGAACTTATCTCTAGATAGATTAAGCCGGTGTTTTCCAACCTTATTTTTAATAGCTTATAAGTTGATAGTGCTTGATAAGCTCATAAGTTGGTAAAAACGCGAGAAACTCATTAGTACTTCTTAGTACAATGATGGTAAAAATAAACCAACAAAACTAAAATTTACAAAGTAATTACCTTTTGAGATGTTAGAAATGTAATATTTAAAGAGAATTAGGTGTCATTTTAGTGTTTGGAATTAGACTGATTATAAGCTTTTTTCAAGAAAAGGTAGAGGGAAAGCTCACCCTCTTGAGGACCTTATAAGCTCCAAACAGCTTTATAAGCTGTTTTAAGGAGATCAAAAAATAAATACCATTCTATCATCTAAGTTTCGACATGCTTTTCTTGATGGCTGAAGCTGAATTGTTCCTCGAAATTTCGCAGATTCACGGTGGGATCAGTGATGCTGTTTAGGGGAGAGAATGGGAATGATAGATGCAGTTGGTGCCATTATCTAAGCTGTGTGCCTACATCAAGATGGAATTGTGACAATTGATTCGGGTTATTATTATTATTTTCTTTATATTTTTGGCCTCCTTATTGACTCTGATCACTATTTTCTCTATATTTGCTTGTATATTATGATTGTTGTAACTGTTTACATGTTATGTACATGCATAGCTTCCTATGTTACTCAGCCATATTGTTGTATTGAACATGCCCCAGTATCAGTATTGTGTGCTATGTATATGAAAACTATTCTTTTGATGTTGTTAAAGTGTTTGTTTCCTTCATGCATTGTCCAACCTATTTTGATGTTGTTAAATATACTTTGCAAATTCAGTTGGGAAATCTAATGGAGAGGACCATTGTTGTCCATTTTCTTGAATATCTTCGAATTGTTCTATATTTGGGAATTGTCCACTTTTTTTTGGTTTAGATCATGATATTCCAGTGGAATTTTACGCACCTTACCGGGTGAGACAACTAGTTAGAGAATTCGAATTTCTAATTCTGGTTAAGGTTTAAGGATGAATATTTTCTTCCACTTAACCACACCCTGGGTGGAATTGTATGCGTATGATTCCATAAGTATTGGGATCATCACATTTAATCTCTCATCTTTTGATACGAAAAAGAAAACAATCTTATTTTTGGTCATATTTATTACACCATGGGATTGATTAAAATGTATGTAAAGAGTAGTGGAACTAAATCTGTTGATAAACTTTATAATCTTGGGACTAAGTATGAATAAGATGTAAAAATGGACAAACATCCTATGTAACTTGAAATCAAAATTGACATCTTTTTCACCAACTCCTAGCTTTCACTGCACTAATCACCTTTTTCCCAAAAAAAAAAAACACAAAAAGGTTTGTGATTCCTCTAAAAATTTATCCACAGCCAGAAAATATGTAAATTTGTATGTAAGTTAAAGAAGTAAACTATCCCCAATAAATATTTCTTTTGACCATTGATTCAAAATATTGATTTTTAAATCGTAATCAATTATTGGAAATGCCAATATTTAGACCTAATTTTTAGGTTATAGTCGATGTATTTGAAGACTGCATCGCATCCAGGCTTGACAAAAATACTCAAAACAAAATCGAAACCTTGCATTCCAAGAGCTTCTCGTCGTAATTTCCATTTTTCAGAAAGTTGGGATGTCAAGAAACATACAATACCATGCAAACACCACTAAAAACAGAGTCATAGGCCATAGCTTATGGAGAAGAAAACCAGAATACAATAACTAGACAAGAGTCATTTCTTTGCAGTTACATTTCCTCATCCTAACATTAGCATTATTCTCAAAACCCCATAACTAACTTCAGCCAAACCTGAAGGTTAAAACCACTCTACCTCCATTAGTAATAACAATTAGCAAACAAACCCTCTAATAATATCTATTCAACCCACCGCTAAATCCAGAAACATCCCCTCTAACCGGCATTCCAAGCCTATCCAACCGCCCGGATCCAGGATAACCCCTGTTACCAGAACTAGAAGAAACCCTCTGCACGGAAGCCGACCTCGACTCTCCATATCCATGAACAGAGTACCTCTTAGTAGAACTAGATCTCTCAAACTGAGACAACCTCTGTTTCGGAGCACTAACTGATCTTACCTTAGCTTTAGATGATTGAGTATAAGACATATAGCTCGGATTGTCAGAGAAGCCACTCAGACAGCTTTTGGTGCTAGCGGAACAGAATGTGGGACTGTTTTCAGCTGTGCAGAAATCAGTTTGGTCGGCATCTTGTGTTATTTTAACAGGGCTCAAGGATTGAACCTCACCAGATGAGGGACTTAGAACAGATTGTCGGGCAGTGGAGTCTTTTGACGTGGAAAAACTGTGATTTTGGTCTGAGCCCAGATTGTGACATGAAGAGTAGAAGAGGCTTCTGCGTTTAGGAATGGAGTGGGAGTTGCCAGGGTCCACCTCTAGAATCTTGTCGCTTCTGTTGTCATCGTCTGTGGGGTACGTTTTGGTGTTAGAGCATTGTTCCCATAATCTGTCCATGCGATTACTGTTTCTCAATTTTGATCCATTTCTCTGCAATGATTGGGTTGAATGTGTAAGGAGCAAACGCTGTGAAAATTAAGGAAGCGAGAAAATAGTTTAGAATGAACCTTGAGCATCGATGATTGTTCGTGCCTCATGCTCCTTGCCCTTATAATATGCTCGAATTTCTCAGGAGTAGCTGGTCCCTGCTTTTTCAATAAAGTTAAGAAATTAAAATTTCTAACCCAACCATACAACTTTTCCCCTTCTTCTCTTGCTAAGGCAGCCTTTTTTTTTTTTTGCTCTTTTGTTGAATATGTTGCTACTTATAAGTAGTTGTATCCATTCATATCCAATTTTCATAAAGTTCCCATCAAAGTAATAATCTTACATATAAAAATAAATTCATAAGGACAATTCAAAAGAATATTTGATACGAGTAACACTGTATTTTAACGTATGATTATTTTTTTTAAAGATTTAACAATTTTTTTCTAAAATTTGAGATTATCATATTTCAAGTGTATGTAAGCAAATATAATATATAATCCATCAAATATAATTTATTAGGTATATTTTATGCATTCTTGCTGACTTGGTATATTAATTTGATATAAATTTTTTTGGGTTTTTAACTTGATAGGATTTTGTATTGAGCAATCACAATCCTATAGGAACTTGAATCTGACCCAGTCATCGGATTGCGTAATCAGATCCGAATCCGACCCATTGATAACTCTGATAGTATTTTCTCGAAGTACACCAATGAAAAACCCAATAATGGTCCCCCTATCCACTTTACCAACCTTTTTGCCATGCCACTACTTATAATTCAAGTTCAAACAAAAGGGAGGGAAAGTGAAATATTTGTAAGTAATTGTCCTCACCGGATAATTATAGTGAGAGGACTTGATGCTCGAATGTGGGGATTCAGAAACCAGAACTCGTCCTGCTCGAGCTCTAACTTGTGCCCGTACAAGAGCCTGAAGCCGTCTCATAGTGTATGCAGTTTGCTTCCTAATTAGGTGGCCTCTCACAAGGGCTTGAAGCTTCACTAATGCTTTCAATGCACGCAAAGCTCTCCTTGACTGTAAATTTAACAATAAAAAGAATATATAAAAAAAATAATTAAAATGTATGATAAGCTGAAACAACAAATTGCCAAAACAAAGAGAAGTTGTTGTTTGAAACTTTGTTGGCGCCTTAAAGAATTGTTTTTTTCACTTTTTAAATCTTAAAGGCGGATGTCTGACATGATAGAAGATTGAGACATCTCAGCACATAAAGTGAAGAAAAAAAGTGACCCATAAGCTAAGATGTACCTAAATATAAAGTGACCCAACTCAGCCTAACTTTATGACCAAAATTGCACAATTCTTGGATTTCAAAATCACACACCAATAAATGTAACTTTCCTAAAACCCTCCAAAAGTTTCAAGACTATCCATCATTCATGATTCAACCTAAACACATAACCAGAGATAGAATAGAACCCATACCTCCCAACTTGCCAAAAGGTAAACCACTGTTGGCAAGAAGAAGCAATGCAGAAGGATAAGTCCAAGAATTGCCATTATGATCCAAATTGTACAATTCAGTCATTAGGAACTATTACCAAAAGGAAAACACTAATTTGGCTCAATTCTTGTTCTAGTTACTCAACCTTTTTTCAATTGAAAAACCAAGAATTACACGGGATCCGGGTTGAGCCCCACACATACGCACCAAACAGTTCAAATCGATACACAAACCCCAGCTCATATAAGAATTCTCCAAATGGGCTAGTCTCCACCCAAGGAAATATAATAATCAATACAAATGGAACAATAAGAACCAACTCAGAAACTTCTCCTCCAAAAGACATTGAAGAACACAAAGAACCAACAGATAAAGTTCAAGTCAATGGAGTACCAAACAGATAGTGTGAATCTTTGACATCATGAACACACAATAAATAGTACATTCCTATTATTAAAATACAGTAAATGAGATGCTCCACCGACCCAGAACTACCATGTCTAAATGAGGACAAAACCCATTAATCACAACATTATTTCAATAAATATTAAAGTACCCAAGTTGGAGAGATCATTCCAATTTCCAACAGGCGCTTCAAAGCCCCACCCCAACCACATTAGTATTTTGCTGGGAAAAAGATAAATGCAGACACAAATACCATAACCAGTTCTTTCTAGTCCACACGGCTTCACTTAGCCGTTGACCCCATCCCCAAAACTCATACATACATATATATACATATATATAAGACGAAAAAGAATGATTCAAGAAAGAGGTGAGGATTTGTGTGTAAGGACAAAATTGCCTACGTATATTAGTTAAGGTCCATAGTTTTATTCAGAAAATGTGAGCATGATTAAAACTCGGGATGAAGAACAGAACGACGTCGTCAGGCTCGTCACTCCATCTCCTCGGAGGATATGGGGAAACCCCATTTCAGCTTCCTCAACTCACATTAATGGTAAATGGCTAGCGATTAAAAGACCCAAAATGGAAACAAAAAGGAAAAAATATAAAAAAAATAAAAATCAATGGATAATGTAACAGCATGAAGCATGCGTGCACAAAGATATAGCAAAGCTAACTAACCAGATAAGCACGAAAATGGGACTGCACAATAACGGCCGCCCACTCTTCGCGGCTCCCGTAACCTCCGAGATTTCCAGTAACGTTGCTGCCCCCAACATCACCACCGCGACCGGTCATCGTAATATTCCGGCCGCTGCTCGTAAGCTGGACCACGGCGGCGGCCGCCTGGGCGGCAGCGACGGCAGCCTCCGCAACGGCGGCGGTTGCGGCCGCCACCGCTATCGCGTGCTTGCTGGCGTCTTCGTCTTCGTCTCCGTCGGCAGCCGTAGCGACGGGATTCTGCAGAATTTTTTCCTTGTGGGACTTGGCAAAGCCCCATTTCTTCTTTGCCGGAGGCTTCAGAGGTTGGTCCCGGCTGGAGTCCGTAGTTTTCAGTCCGAACAGACCCCTAAACCATTTCGTAGCTTTGCCCATCGATCTTTACTCTTTATGTCTGGATTCAGTACTGAATGTAGCTTGTGAAAGAAGAAGAAGAAGTGAACATAGTGTGAGAGAGAGAGAGAGTGAAGTGGGGGAGGGAAGCTGAAAATGGTGGGAGAGTTAAATAAGGTGAAGGGTCAAATAGGAAAATTCTTGAATGAGTCGGGTGTGGTCTCAATTCCTACATCAATGATTTTTTTATTCATATATGAGAATCGAGTGTAGGGATCGGAACCCACGTCCAGTTCAACCAAGAATTTCCCGGTCAAATACGGGGTGCAGTGCACCGGATATGATGGATGCCGACTTCAATAGGACAAATATCTATCGTCGCTCATCGGACGGTGGATAATGGACGGTGCTCTGTACCGGATGCATAGGAATATAATGTTAGGGTCAAATGGAAAAATGGAATGGCCTATGTTTTAATGAGTACTAAATTTGGGATTAGCGAAGCATTTAATACATGTACATGCCTATTGCCTAGTACTAGTAGTAGTCTGTGACGGAATAATGGGATCTATTTAGTTACTTCCCTTTATTACAAATACCATAACTCGCGTAATCCTCCCAATAATTTCTTTTTCCCCTACCCGTCCAATTAAATAAGAGATTAACCTCGAGGTATTCAAGACGCTTTATACGAGAATTTATTCCAACTTAATTTTTCATAGCGTAATTTTTTATCTTTATAAAATTTTATTTATATGAATTCAAACACGTATCTATTTAAATTTATTGATTATGATCATTTATATTATTATTTTCTTTTTCTAATATCTTATTTGTTGGAGTGTATTCGGGCCTTAATTTGACCACTAGAATTTGAAAATCTCCTTAGTAAAAGGAGATTAATCGGGAGATCGGTTTATCGGATAATATTCTTATAACCTGATTCTTCTATAGATTTGTTATGATATGGTGTTATCTTGATTCTATTTTTTATTATTCCTATGACTCCAGCAAGTTCATTGACCCAATTTCTATCTAGAGGACTTTCAAATTTTTGTTGAATTCGTTAAGGATTTGACGGAATAATCTGATGCAGTTGAATTTTAATTTTAATTTTTAGAGGTAGAATGTTTAGGTAATGATTATTTGATAAAATAAAATCAAGTACTTGTTAATATTGAAATTAATACTCTTGTAACAACATATTAAGTTCTTGAATATGAAGCATGACAGTCATTTTTAATTAATTAGACTAAAATTTATCAACTATGATAGAACCTCCCAAAGTAACTTTTTACTCTTATGAGGTGGTGTTTTGTTACCATTGAAAATATAAAGTTTTAATTTTTGTAATTTGTCAGAATTTAAATTATGATGGAATAATGTATGTGAATTTTTGGGAACCAATTGAAGTAAGAAAAGTAAAGTAAATTAATAGTTACTTATAGGTAAAAATGTGAAAAATGAAAATATTTGTTTGGATTGTGGAAATCAGTAGGGCCGCAGAAGAAATTGCGTACGTAGCTCATCACTATAAACTGACAAAGGGTATCTACAAATATTGCGTTGCTACAGTGCGACTGCTACCTGTCCACATCTAACAACTACGACTTTTTTTTTAAATTTAAGGCTTTTTTTTTTTTTTTTTTTTTTAAAACCTACGAGACACACCGAAACCAAGTCTGAATCCAAAATATTGTGTTGGAGAATTAACGAACCCATTATCGGGTGGCTCTTTGATTTAAGTTAACTCCCTTTCTATTTCATAACGTTTAAAAAAAAGCCAAATTTTGGAATATTATTAAATAAATTATGAGGGATATAAATGTAATTGTGAAGGTTATAAGGGTGTGTAAATATAATTATTAAATTCATGAAAGGGTGTAAATATAATTGTTTGATTAAATGATACCAAATTGTAATTTTTTGTGTTTATTTGGGGTCTGTATGTAATTATAGTTTCAAGAGTATTGGGTTCAAATCAGATGACAAATAAAGTTTTTCCCTATTATTGTTATGATTTCAAGGTAAATATAAGTATAGCAAGAATTTAATTTTGATTCTAAAAGTATTTTATCAAAGCATTTTGTAGCACCCCGCACGTGAGGCACCACATCCCCCGCACTATGGCTCAACACGAGTAACGAAATGGTAAATCCGCACCCGTATCAAAGCATAGCGAATGGGAGACAAACAGAAATCCCTCCTAAGCTAGACGGAACTTAGACCCTGCAATAATAACCAATCAACAAAATATACTGCATTGGAAAACTAAAATTCAAACACACAAACTATAAGCATACTTGGGCTCTTCAGGCCTCTTTTCAACTCATAATCAAAGCCCAACAAAAGCAATTCAATAGCAAAAATACAAGATTCAACTCCATAATCTTACAAGGTTGAATCATTCACAATTAAATACATAAGGTGAATGCAGAGACGCTTCTAACTTAACTTGACCGACTCAAACTCAACATAACTCCGCCTAGCTCGAAACTCCAAAGCCAAACCTGCGCACTAAAGTGTTGGGGAGGGAGAGGGTCAGTCTCTAGAAGACTGAGTGAGCAGAAGGGATACATATATATATAAGAAACATGCACATGCAAGTCATAAATCCCGAGCAAAGGTTTTATTGGAAGTTAGTTCCCATGAAGGGCAAGAAAATAAATAAACAATGCTCGAACTTTACGACTAATTCATATTAAATTCATTAGGTTCATAATTTAGACATAAACATAAAGGCTCGGCGAGTGAGCGTGCATCAACTCCAACCAAACTCCGACTGTGTACGACAAATATCAATAATACTTTAAGTAGGTGATCATGCAATATATCATAATACACGCAGATCATATATCAAATAATAAAACATATTCGTTTGGGCAATCCGTGTCCCGGTCTTCCCGCACAGTGCATAACAATCATAACATAACATAATCATATTCATAAAACAAGTTCCAACCTTCTTCCTCCGGCGGTGGACGGGTTTGCAAGGCCCGACCACCTAAACATATCATTGTGGCTATGAGATTCATAAGGCCTCAAAGCCCGGTTAGCGTTTCCTCGTCAAAAACTCCTTGACGAGGTCCGTTTCGCCGTAACATAGTGGAACTAGCACATGGGATCACCGTCGGCCCATGCCTCCCCGGACAGCCCCATGTACTAAGTGCTTGAGCCCGTGCAATCATAATCATGTCTCGCCAAACATATCAATTCATAAGAAACATAACATAATTCATAAGTCATTTGAAAAGGGTTTACTCGATCAATATTTACTCGATAACTTTACTTTAAAAGTGACATATATAGATATATATCTAAGGTTTTTGGCCAAAGCTTGTCATATAAGGTTGTAGGGTTTAATATGTAACTAGAACGAAAACACCCTCATCTGGAACATGGCGATACAAGGATACGAGTTACCGAGTGCCTAATTGATCAAGATTCTCCACCCTGGAGATAAACTGTACAAAAGATAACATGACGTATTCGTGAGACTCGAGACTCCAATGAACCATATAAGACGCACGGCATGCAATGAACATGATATGAATGCGTAAAATATGATATTATATCATGGAAATATTCATGTGCACTATTAAGAAATTTAAAGCACATAATCAAACCATTCGTTCATACATTTCATTCAAATTCATAAATTCATAAATTCATATTTCATATCAATTTAATCTAAGAATTCATTTAATAATCATAGCACGTAATATATCGCATTTATAATAGGAGATAGACAATTAAGTACTTCCAATTTAAGATCGAAGTTAAATAAAACATGAAATAAATGACAATTAAATTCTATAAAAGTAATCATTTAATACTTAAAATATATAATAAATACATAATAATATATAACCATGCATGCATTTACATACAAATTACATATATATATATAACAAACACAACAACACATGCATGCAAACACTCCATGCACACACAGTATATAGATATATAAATACACATGCACACAAACTGATTCAATGGAAAAACAGCAACAAGAAATGAAATAGCCGCAACTCAGCAACAAGAAAGGGAAGGAGAAGAACGTAGCAGCAGCAACAACATCATACATGGAATTCGAAGGGTGACACCTCCGTGTCACCAAAATAGAACACGCTGAGACACCCCCGTGTCTCGGTACAGTGAGAACCGGACAAGCTGCACCCCCGTTTCAAGCTAAAAAGGAAGAGGGTGACACCCCCGTGTCAAAAGAAAGCAGCAGCTGACAGTTACGAGGAAAACAGGGGAAGGAATGGGTGCTCAAACCAGGCCAAATTCTTACTACCTTTGCACCCAAAACAAGCTGATACATAAGGGATAAAAAGGCTACAATTACACAACAACCAAGCCTGGAAATAACCCCAACAACGCAGCAAAACTGGGAAGGAAAAAGGGTGACAGTTCAAGCGTGAAAATAGGGGAAGTAGATGAAAGAATGGAGCAAGCCTATACATGATCAATCAACCAACAACACAGCTGCAATTAGGATAAAAAGGAACAACATTTAACATTAAGACAAGTTCCAAAAGCTAGCAGCAGAGCAGTACGTGAAGGGAGGGAAGATCAGTTCGAAAATTTATTCAATACATGAACATTCCATTAATGATATCTCACCCACCTCTTAACCCTTCATTAATACGAGCATACTCTGACATAAATGAAGTAAAAGGATTGCATATATATCATCAAAGCAAGTCATAGATCAAGAGAATTCAAGAAATCATCAAAACACTTCAAAACCTAACTGTTTATTCTCACGCTTCAAACTTCATGAAATCTGAGTCAAAATTAGAGATGAGAGAATGAAAATGATCAGAGATGCATGTACCACATAATCCTAACTCACCTTGTTGAATGGATGAAAGTTGATTGAGATTTGAGCTCAAAACCTCAAGGATTTGCACAGTTGCGGGAAAAACTGGACTGCAGAAGCTTTGGATGAGTTTTTTGGTTTTTGTGAGGGTTAGATCGAGATGGGGCAGGTAAGGAATGGTAGAGGGTTGAACTAGGGTTAAAAGGACACCAACCATAGTTAATTTGGTTAAGTTTTGATCAAGTTATGACCATTTTAATGAAAGGTGGTCATTTTGATGTCGTTTCGTTTTTCGGTTGGATTTCGGATGCTCAAATGATTTCGGAAAAATATATGGCTTAGTTTATTAAACTCAAATCTTCGATATGAGTTCAACGAAGTTGACGGAACTCGAATCCGAGTTCCCGAGCTCAAGATATCACATACGGAACCAAGGGTGCGCTAATTGCTCATTAGCCCCCGATTTGGTTCCACGATTCAAATTAAATTCGTTAATGCATCAAACGAGTTCGAAAACACACAACGAGCATATAGACATGTTCATAACACATATATTTACGACATACTACAATTTCACGGCATTTCGATATCATTTCATATAAGAACGATGCACAATTTAAACAACCATGCACATATTCATAAAATTCATGCATAATAATTTAAATCAAATGAATTAATTCTAATATTAAATAAATTAAATTGAATTAATAACATATTTAAGGTCCACGTGATTAATTAATTAAAGCATGGTTAATTAGCATTAATCAATACATTAATAATAAAAGAAATAAACATATATATATATATATATATATATACTTAAAATACGAAATATTTTAAAATAATATTAAATTAAAATAAAATATAATAACGTAAAATAATAACAATTTATAATAAAATTAAATATAAAACACGTAAAGACAATTAATTACATAATTAAATAATTTAATTGCGCAATTTATAAACAAATATGACATATTAATATATATGAAAAACCCGGGGCGTTACACATTTGGTCTTATATCTTATTAATTTTTAATGTATTTGGTCCTAGTTTACACACTCAGGTCCTATATTAGAATGTTTGATCGTTCCATTTTAAATTTTCAACACATTTTCCTTGCTTCTTTTAATTTTCTTTTACAATATCAAATGTATCAAACTAAAATGGTCAAATGTGTAACAAAACTAGAATTGAATGTGTTAAGAATGAATAAGGTATAGGATCAAATTTATTGGTGGAATAGTTATAGGATCAAAATTCAATTATGACCATACTCAAAACTCCGATTTTGTCTAATTCATATTTTTCGATTCTCTTTCTTGATTTTTCTTAATTTATGAAAATGGAACGACTATATGATATTACATATTAAAAAGTAAAAACATATCGTCTATTGACACGCAAGATCTATTGAGCTGGTTCTTAGTGCCAGCGAGGCCGATTCAAATGTTAAAAAAAATAGAGACCTTGCTGAAAACTGATCTTGTCATTACTAACAAAATATTAATACATTTCAAATGAGTATTACTTTATTAACTCGAAAATAAATAAATATTATTTTGGAAAAATCGTCTCGTTTATGGTATAAATAACTGTGACAACACAAGATGGTTGTAAATTCGGTGGTCCTATAGTATAATAATTTAAGGGTTAATTGTTTTTTGCGCCCCTACCTTTGGGGTGTGTTGCACTTTAGTACCCAACCTTTGAACTTTTACATTTTAGTACCTAACTTTTGAATTTTGTTGCACTTAAGTGCCCAAGAGCGACGTGCCATTTTCTTATTGGTCGGTTGGGTACACGTATCATTTTCTTATTGGTCTTGGGCACTTAAGTGCAACAAAATTCAAAGGTTGGGTACTAAAATGTAAACGTTCAAAGATTGGGTACTAAAGTGCAACACACCCCAAATGTTGGGGTGCAAAAGACAATTAACCCATAATTTAATTAGAAATTTCCAATTGAATTGTTGAAAATACAATTTGTAGCGCCCGCACGGTGGGTCACCACATCCCCCGCACCAAAGCTCAATCCACATATGAAATGGGAAGTCCAAGCAGTGGCGAACGGGAGACCTGACAAACTCACACCTAAGCTAGGCGGAACGTAGACCCTAAACAAACATATCCAAACAAAACAAGAATGCGGAAGCGAAAATAAGCCATACAAAATTCAAACGTACATAAACAGGTGAGGACTTCAACTAGCATAAATACCTAATCCCAAATATCAAACCATAATCATAAATTCAACGGGTTCAACTATCCCTAGAAGACTGTCCCGAATAATATATCAATGCATATCAAAATTTCAAATTCCATATTCATATATAACTTATACAAAAGTCATATTTAAAGAAATGCAAATGCATGACAACCTACTAAAACAAAAGACTTGACTCGAAACAGACTCCAAAAGACAGACACACTCCGCCTAGCACGAACTCCAAGCTGGACCTGCAAACTAAAAACATAAAGAGGGGAAGGGTCAGTCTTAACTCGATTGAGTGAGGGGTTAACACGCGCACATTATAAATATAAGGGGCAAAGCACGTATACAAAATCATAATGTTCATGAACTCATGGATAGGTTTTGCACGCCAAATCATTTTCCCGTGATAAATATATATAGGGCTTACCTAGCAAAAGCAAACAAACCAACTTATCTAACCGAGCAAACCTATCAATTCCTAACATATTTCATAACTTAACTAGACTTGTAAAACGTTCAACTTTTAACTTAATTTAGAATCTATCTCTGTTTCATGAACCTTAATAGAACAAACACATAATAGAGAACTTGACGGGTACGAGCTCAGACTCCCCCAACTTCCTCAAAACATAACATAACAAACTTAAATAGAAAATTTAACAGACATAGCATATCAAACCAGCCTCAACTCTGGTGATGGAAGGGTGTATACGCCCTAACCATCCATTCATGTATGTGTGGGTCGTGAGTGCATGAATCTCACGCCCGAGGATTTCATCCCCCAACCAAACCTCCTAGTGGGTTCCAGGTTGTTCCTTATTATGTGGAGACTATGCCCAGGCCGAACCCGACGACCCTATGCCGTCACGGGATTCCTAACCCACAGTCTCCGGGGCCCAACAAACACATATCATATCAAACACTTAACCCGCTACAACAGAGGCAGACAGACATAACTTATATATATATATACATACCACTTTCCGTGTCATTCATAAATACTCGGTCCTTGCCAAACTTGGCTCATGAGAAGCACACGGTTAGAAGCATAGCTCCACATGGCAAGACTATCAAATCGTTCCAAAACAAGCACACATAAGCTTGTACATTGCTTAACATACTTGCAAACCTTTGACGTATCAAACAAATAAATATTTCACACTTATTTATATATATATAAGGCTTATTAAACACATGCAATCAAAATCGAGCACGTTGCATTAAGGTTTAACTATATCCTAACCTCACCTTACACTGACGAGGCCAAAGACAAGATGTTCGATCCACTCCGGAATCAACTCGGCCAACAAATCACCACCTCGGGTGCACCTGGATAAACTGAACACAAGAACAAGACTTAGACATACGAATGAACCAAATTGACGCATGACGTATGCTTATGAAGTGGTGTAACATGTCATTGCATGATTCAATATGAATAAATCATAAATATGTTAGGAATTGAAGTGATTGTGTTCATGCCATTTAATCAAACGAATTCAATTCATGTTAATCACATATTCAAGCAATCAAATTTAAACAAGTAAGGACCAATGAGTGTCAAACAAGAGCATAAATACCAATTAAATAAACATACAATTCATATAGTCACATACGGGAGCCAAAGGGGTGAAAGGAATGCAAGAATAAGGGTTTTGGGGATGTTTAGCAAAAGCTGACAATTTTCGAAAATGCGCAAGCTGTGGAAAAATAGTAATATCTTGAGTTATAGAAGTTGAAATTGGGTTTTGTTTGTTGGATATGAAACTAGACAAATAGACATTTTCTGGTTCAAAACGATGTAAAAATGGCGTAGGCCCGAAGTTGGACGATTGCAGATTTTTGGCGAAGTGGCGACACCAGAATGGATCGATTATATCTCACAAACCAGAAAGGCTACTGAGGTGATTCCAATTGGAGAATACTATAGACTTTCCAAAGGTTTCTGTGGTTTGAGATTCAGGTCAATCGGATCACATTTGAGAGGGTAAACGGTCATTTGAAAAATATACTAAAAGCATAAACGGGCGTTTGAAAGCTCTCGGGTGACACAGGGGATGCCCAGACGGGCGTTTGGTAAATACACAGGGTGACGAAATGGCCGTTTGAGAACAGTCTAACTGAAAATTCATTGAACAGTAACAATGACGGAAAAAGGAACAAACCCCAAGCTCCCATGAACTCACACAACACCGAAACGCACGAAACTCATACCACGAAGCATATTCAACACGTAGGTTACATATTTGCATATAAGAGCTCCCGAAACGAGCTCAAACACATAAATCCCGAACCTAGTACTATTCATCATCTTCCCCACATAGCACGTAGGTACAAATCCGAGGCACGAAAGAGATATTAAATCGAAGCAAGTAATGAAAGGGTCACAATCTTACCTTAGGTCGTTCGAACGGTCGGATCTTGCTAGCTCGAGCTCGGAAGCTTTTTGGCCAAAATGGGGAGAAATGCTTCTCTTTCTTGCTGCTGCTGATCGATCAACTGAGGAGGGAAAAAAGGCTTGGCCCTTTTTAGGGTCGGGCAAACGGATCGGTTAAAACGGGTAGGGTCAAACGGTCGGATCGGATTTTAAAACGGTAGGGCTATCAAACACCTTTAGAAAAATAAAAGTTTAATTCATTGAATCCGAATCATCGAAACAAACTCAATGATAGTGTCGGAATTCGAATTCGAATTCTCGAGCTTAGATAGCCACGAAGGCTCAAACGTCCTAATTACAATTAGGTCCCTTATTTACAAATATTGGACAATTGAGTCCAAGTACAATTAATTAAATTCTAAAGCACACGTAATTAAAATAACTCTCACGTTGACACGTAAGCATGCTAATCGCATAATTCACAAAATACATAATTAAACGCTCTCGTAACACAGTACCTGGAACGCCGAAAAGACGGGACGTCACACAATTATTGCCGATAACAGAAACTTATATATATATATATATTAGTCAACATAAACTTATATTTTAATGGTTCCACTAGACTAATTTCAATAATAAAATACACACACACCAAAAAAAAAAAAAAACTCGACAATAATATAATCATTATGAACCCACCATGTATTTATTTACCAAGTAAGCGTATTATACTATTTCTAATTAGTATTCCTATTTTTTTATGTTATCTAACTTTTATGACATTTATAATAATGGATTTTATATTAAGGGGCAGTTTGAAATAGAAATATTTTTACTTAATTTCCTATTAATTTTTATTAAATAATAAGATATAAATACTGCATTATAGTATTACATTATGTGAAAATTATATAACATATTTTGAAAAGTATTTTAAGTACTATATTATGTGAAAATCATATAATATTTTGCCCAAATAAAAAATAAAATAAAAATATGAGATCCAATTAGAGATTTATCTCACATTACCCGTTATATTATTAATGTTACATATGCAGAGAGTATGTAATATGTTATTTTCACAGTCATTCTTTCTCAATAATTGCTAGTCAAATTTAGTCGTTGGAAAGAACAAGTCAGCCTAATAGGAACACAAAGCTGGACCCAAACGAAAAATTCAGCCGCCGACCCACCCACGCAGTTATACTATCCCATAATAAATGTGTTGTATAAATTTGTACGATTATTTCAAATTTATTATCTTTGTTGTTATTTATTTATTATATTTTTATATTTTCAAATTATAAATTATATACAGATATTTTTAAAAATATTATTTTTTATTGCATCTGATATTCATGCCAAATATACTTTTCATATAAAAAATTATATAAAAAAAAAAGAATCCCGAATCATATTGTATTTATGTATCAACTCACTATATCTATATTCGTACACTATAGATTTGGAGGTAGAGGGAAAAAAGATGTAGGAATTATATAAGAGAGTAAATATAGGAGAAATATGTTTTTACCAAAATAAAAAATAAAAAAAAAAACACAAAAAGGAGAAATATGTGAAAATTAAACGATTTAGCTGAATATAACCTAAGTACCTAACTGTAGTCTGTGTATACAAAAGTTATCTCATTCAAAATCCTAGCTTCCTTCATTATATTTTCGTTGTTTTTTTTAACCAAAATTTTAATTTAGTTAAAGGTTTTCCAGCATTGCGAGACAATTGACGAAAATAGATCCCTATTTCAAAGAGAGAATTACATCTGATTATGCTGCATTTAAATCTAATTATAACACAGTTTATCATTATCGAAAATTTACATTTTAGTCCTTATAAATCTTGTTGGTCTGACATCCCTTAACGGAATGTGTAAAAGTACACTTATGCCCTTGACGGTTTTATAAGTGTTACATTGAATATATAACCAAAATTACAAAATCATTCATAAAGTTTATAAATATAAACAAAACGATCCCTACAAATTATGAATTTCACAACAACAGGGGTATTTTTGGAATGACATAACGGAACCCTAGGGACCAAAAACAGTTCTCAAAGTTAGGGACTAAAATATAATTTCCCGATAATGATGGACTGCGTTGTAATTAGGTCTAAATGTAGGATAGTCAGATGTAATTCTCCCTATTTCAAATCCGATCTAAAATTCATATTTTGGTTTTGGATCTTCTAAGATTCGAATTTTTCTAATTTTGTTCGTATACTATCTATTAATTAACAACCCTACTTAACAAAAAATATGTGCATCAATAAATAAATAGGTTGCGGATCCAAGTTCCATGAATGACAATTATAAGAACGAACAAACAAACAAACAACAATTCTTGTTTTAAAAAAAGAAACGTGAAGCTAGAAGATCATTTAGTTTCCATCGAAGTAATGTTCAAACAATAAAAAATAATTGAACTAGGTCTGCTATATATATTTTGTACAAATTTAATCAGATCAATAAAATAGAGCATGACATGATTCGTTCTTGATAAAATTATAAATTCGAACTATTATATATCCTCATGAATTGAGGTACAAATGAGCTCGAAAACATTTCTTCCCTTAAACTGCAGTGCCATGATTCTCTCCATTTAAAACTTTTTTGTAACAAATATGTATGGTACAAAACATTAATTAAAGATTGAAAGAGTTGAAAAGGTGGGAGTCCGTGAAGCTTGAAAATGATTCCAAGGCCTAACTAAAGCAGGTTAAAGTGTCCCAACCTATATAGGAATTAGGACCTAAACAAGGAACGAGACAGCAATACTATTTTTAATTAGAGAAAATTGCATTTTTGGTCCCATAGGACATAGGTCAATTGTTTTTTGGTCCCGTAGTTTTTAAATCATCCCACACTTTTAGCTTTTCGACAAATATAGTTCCAAAGTGAAATTTTTTCAATATTAGTCCCAAAAAATTTAGAAATATATATTTATAATATTTTTCCTTAATTAAAAAATACATATCAAATATATATTAGGAAAATTTTAAAAGAATATCAACCACATGATATGCATTTTATTTTTATAATAAATAATAAATTATTACATTTTAAAGTATAAGTATTACTTTAAAATTATAAAATAAAAAAATAAAAATATATACATAATAACATAATTAATAAAATAATATTCAATATTGCATTTAGTTAAAAATATGTAAAATTAAAAAATTAAAAAACATTAATATTTATAATACTTACATATTTCTTATATATATAACATTGTATTTATTTAAAATAATTAACGCTGGGTGTAGTTAAAATTGAAAATAGCAGAAAATTTATATATATATTTTATTCAATAATATAATATTAATTGAAAAATTAAAAAGTAATTAGTAGCCATATATATTTAATGAGAATTCAAAAATAACATCAATATTTTATTTTCAATTAGTAGATATATATTAATTATTTTCAATTTTTTATGTTATATATTTTTAACTAAATACAATATTGAAGATTATTTTATTAATTATGTTACTATGTATATGTTTTTATTTTTTTATTTTATAATTTTAAAGTAATACTTATACTTTAAAATGAAATAATTTATTATTTATTATAAAAATAAAATGCATATCTTGTGGTTGGTATTCTTTTAAAACTTTCCTAATATTTGATATGTATTTTTTAATTAAGGAAAAATATTATAAATATATATTTCTAAATTTTTTGGGACTAATATTGAAAAAATTTCACTTTGGGACTATATTTGTCGAAAAACTAAAAGTGCGGGATGATTTAAAAACTACGGGACCAAAAAAAAATTGACCTATATCCTATGGGACCAAAAATGCAATTTTCTCTTTTAATTATTACCACTTTAATAGATCATAAATCAATCAAAAAATCACGAGCATGCATGCATGCATATAATAATATATAGCCATACAGAGGTGTAGCTCTTGTTGGGACTGTTGAATGCTTTCTTTCCATCTCATATCATATCACGTCAACCATCTTACACCAATACCAAACGCGATATGACAACACACTGAAATGTTCAGAAAATGTTTCAAGCATAAAAATATTATTAGAATAGGATATTATATTAATAACGATTCCATAAAACTATTAATTTTAAGGTATTTTTGAATTCTGTGAATAGTACTAATGTTTTGGGGATAATCACTATGTTATAAATGATGTGATAGCGTTGAAAATTGATAGGGTATTGGGTTGATTCGTTAACTACTGATTTGTGAAGAGTTCATAGTTTGGTTTTCACTCCCCGATCCGCAATAAGATATTAAAAAAAAACATTGAACTAGCTAGCCAAGGTTTTTATAAGCGTAGAAGTTGCGATACTTAAATCAGATCCGGTCTGATAGAAACATTAAACAATAGAATGGCATTAAGAATTCATTACACACGTTAAGTGTAGTTTAATGTTTCGACCTAGTAATGATACGCTTTCAATTACCTATCTTAGATGGGACAAGATGATTTTTTTTCCTCCCTTTTAACCTGGTTCGGAATTTTTAACATTTAATGTCTCCAACGGCCTGATAGAAGAGTTGAAAGCATGACACGCTTCCATCTCAATTCGATAGTAATTAAGGTAATTGAATATGAAACTATCAACCCATCAACCGGCTTTATAATATATGACACCCTTAGGTTCACCACGACATTTGTTGGAATGGTAGACTTGAAGCTCCAACGGCTGGAGCTCGCTCGGTCCAATGGGCATAGAGGGACGATCTCTGGGACGATGCGACATGGGGACTTTGATATATTATGTCATGTCAAATGATATTAGAGAAATATTATTTTTAATTTAAGCTGTTAACTTTTATTGGATTTGTAAGAGGAACACTAGTGTTGCTGGGATCTTAGCTAGGAAATCCAGCACATTTCAAATAGAAACAAGAGTAGTTATGTGATAACTGGTTATAACTGATCTTTACTGAAATTAGTAATGTGGTTCATTCCATTCGCATGGAAATCAGAAATTTTTAGCAAAACTGATCAACGAATTTTACAACAATTTACTTTGTTTCTGACTAGAGAGAGAGATGGTAGTCATAAGGGTCGCCGCCGTAACGAAAATTTGCAGGCGTTGAGGTAGTCCAACCGGAGACTCTAGCGCATGCATGAATGATGGAAGGTGGTTTGGGTTGTTGCAACAAAGTTCGCATTTCACTCAATCAAAACTCTAAATTTTCTTGTTTTTGTTCTGAATTTCTAAAATATGATCAAGAATCTGATGATATAACAGTTACATTCGCCAACAGTCACGGATGATGGAAGAAATACCGGGATCAATGTTGGTTGGCATTTCCAATCTACTCTCCATAAACCCAACGAGTCCAACGAGGTTATCAAGAAATTCTATATTTCAAATATATATCAAGATTCATATAAGTTCTTTTAAGTCGTGTTTGTGCACCAGAAATGAATTGTTGGGACCTTCGTGTTATTAATAACACGGAGGTACTATTTTGTGGTTACCCCAAACTTTGGGTCTTGGGAGATTGTAGAATGACTAAATTTGGGATTAACGAAGCATTTAATACATGTACATGCCTGGTACTAGACTACTACTCTACTAGTAGTGTGTTGTATAGTCTGAATATCGTTATCTATATTATTATATTAAACAAAAGGCGACAAATAAGCAAAGGGGGCCACAAATATAAATATAATGTCATGACTAGTAGTCTCTTATTTATTTTTCTTCACAGTCACAACCTAAATCACATAAGTCGTCAAATTAAGTAAACGACTACACACTCAATTCGCGAATTCACGAATTGAGTGCGGTTGTGCCGCTTTAAGGCGCACTAAAATTCTAAGGTCGCTAATTAATACAGGATTTGCGTGCATGAGGATGAGGGTAGTTCTTCCAAATTCAAGAGAGTTTTGTGGGCTTCTCTTAAATCTTAACTAATGGGCCGCATAAGACAAACTAAAATCTCATAATTAACTCACACGCATTAGCCCAAATTTTTTTACTAATGTCTAAATTATTCTTTTTTTCCCCCCAATTTTAATGATTAATCTAAATTAACATAAATAAAAAACCCTCAAAATCTTAATTCTAAATATTCTTTTATTCAAAATACATTATATTAAATAAAAATAGATAAATATATTATAAATAAAATTATTTTTAATTATTTTAATTAAACTCAATTTTTTTAAATTTTCATGCATTTACGTATCCGCACTCGCACCCGCACCCGCTTTATGTGATCTAGGTCACAACGTGTTGATTAATTTACACTTCAAAAACATATATATGTTCTTTTTTATTAATATCACTTCCATTCATAACATTAACCGCAATAACAAGTCTGAATTCATAACATATTGCAAAATAGATATACTACATTCATGATTTGCATATAAATATATATATGATAGCAAAAAGAGAAGGGAGGAGTGAATTGACAAAGTTTAAAGCCGTCCTTGACACATCCATAAAATACTAATACTAACCCACAATGTCCTCAGCATCAATTGAATCTTTAAAATCTGAATCTGAACGAAGTGATGTCCTCAGCATCAATTGAATCTTTAAAATCTAAAATCTGAATCTGAACGAAGTGATGTCCTCAGCATCAATTGAATCTTTAAAATCTGAATCTGAACGAAGTGATAGTTGCAGGCTGCGTCACACTTGCATTAAACTTGTTCCTTTGTGCTCTGGTTCTTTTCCTGGTAACTCTCCTACAAACATCATAACTTTGGTCCAGCTTTAGAATACTCTTCACACAATTTTGACAAGTAAAACAATTTGGGAGGCCTGCAATCGAAACTTTCTTTGCGGAATCCTTCTCAATATCCAGCAGAAAGAACTTGTCAAGATTCTGCAAAACAACGTGTCCTTTGTTCTTCAAATAAGCTGCAGGCCTAAGAGGAAGCAGAACACCTATAGCATCAAAGGAGAACAGCTTCCTCCATGACTTTTCTACTTTGCAATCTTCCATCACCCACCCAACAAAACTATCCTCAGTCTGATAGTAACTCAAAACTAAGTTTCCACTAAAAGCATCTAAATGCACATTATGATCACGAGGCCGTCGTTTTAGTCTGGTGAGCTCCTGTGGCAATGGCAGCTGATAATAATCTTCATTAACAAGATCAAGTGCAATTATCATGTTATATGACCTCCAATGCAACGAACCATTCAAAAAAATCCCGGGATTGTCCCGTACCCGTATCCATGGGAAACAGTAAGGGCAATTCTTTATCATCTTCCATGAACCCAATTTCAGACTATAAACCAGAGTTCTATAGAATCCATCAATCCTCACAACTCTGTAGTCAGCAGTAGCAGAATCATAGCCAAGCCCAATACCCAATACGCGTGAATTAACATCAACATCAAGTGCAGACAACCTGTGAAAATCCCGGGTAAACGGGTTCCATATCACCCAACTCATTTTCGGGTCTATATGGGTTAGAAGCATAAGGCCATTGCAGGATGGGACCGGCAATATTTCAGGTGTTTTAGGCACACCACGCGAGATCAATGGCTTTACAGGGCTTACCTCCACAGTTTGGCAGGCATCGGCAAAGTCAATCGAGTCCAAAGACAACGATTCAAACATTCGGCTGTCAATGTGGCTCTTGACGATGAAATTTGTGGAGAGGAGTTGATTATCGGTGTGGGCTTTGACGAAGGATGGGTTGTCAATGATGCGGCTCCACTCCTTGCAGACGGCTCTGAAGCGGAGGAGGGATTCGGCCGGCACTCGGAGGAATATTTCATGGAAGACGTCGTCACAAGGTGTATCAGACATTATTGGAGCTACACCTACACGGTTATGGATTCAGAATGGGGTTAGGGTTTGGCAATATGAAGGAGATGCTTTACGGTAGGTTTTCACTTCCAAAATATGTTAAAAACTCTTTTTTTTTTTAATAGAATTTCATAAAGTTGGGACGGGAAGCTCTTTTTATCGAGGGTAGTTGAGTTTCAAGGGATTCTGGTTAAACTGACACCGGATCTTCTATTCTATTTTAAGTGGTTCATCTAACACTCCACGTACTAGATGTGTATCGTGTAAGATTTTTTTTTAACGGATAGAATTAAGGGAAAAAAAATCTTTATATATCTAATATTAAAAATAAAATAAAAATTATATATCCAATAAATTAAAAAACAAATTGTACTTTTTATTGAAATTATTATTTAATATTTAAAATAAAAATATTAAACTCTTTTCTAAATTTTTCTTTTTAAGTTTGAATATTTTTTACTTAAAAATAAAACTTTAATATTAAAACAATGTTTGGACAGTAATATACGCTTTCAAGCTATCCCTATCTTTGATGGGATACAGCGACTTGTTTTTACCTCGTTTAACCGGATTCTAAATCTTTGGCATTTAATGTCTCCAAAGGCGTGACTGACGTACACAAGGGTCCAAAGCATGATACGTTTCCATCTCAATTCAATATAATAAGGGAACTGAATATGAAACTGGCTTTACGGTGACATCCCTGGGTTCACCACGACCTTTAATTTGTTGAAATGGCAGTGGAGCTTGCTCGGTCCGATGGGCGTAGAGGGACTTGATATTATGTTATGTCACGTCAAATGATATTAGAGAAATATTGTTCTTAATTTCGGCGGTTAATCTTTCTTGGATTCGTTATAAGACGAACACTAGTGTTGCTGGGATCTTAATTAGCTAGGAAATCCAGCACATTTCAAATAGGAAACAAGAGTAGTTATGTGGTAACTGCAGGTTATATTCAATCTTTATTGAAATTAGTAATGTGGTTCACTCCATTCGCATGCAAATTACAAGTTTTTTAGCAAAACTGAACAACAAAATTTACTTTCTTTCTGACTAGAGATCGAGAGATGTTAGTCATCAGGGTCACCGCCGTAACGGAAATTTGTAGGCGTTGAGGTAGTCCGGCCGGAGACTCCAGCGCCCACATGGATGACTAAATCCGTCATTCTATGTATGATTTCCTCAAATGATGGACGGTGGTTTGCGTTACTGCAACAAAGTTTGCATATATTTCATTCAATCAAAACTCGAACTTTTTTTTTTTGTTCTGAATTTCTAAAATATGATCAAGAATACGATGATATAACAGTTACCTTCGCCAACAGTCAAGGATGATGGAAGAAATATCGGGATCAATGTCGGCTGGCATTTCCAATCTACTGTCCATAAACCCAACGACTCCAACGACCTTTGTGAACACATGTTCAAACGGGTTATCAAGAAATTCTATATTTCAAATATATATGTCAAGATTCATAAAAGTTCTTTTAAGTCATGTTTTTGCACCAGAAATGAATTGTTGGGACCTCTATTTTGTGATTACCCCAAACCTCGGGGGATTGTAGACGTAATTCGCCCTTATTCCTATATATTATTTGTGTCTGATATATGAAGTTTAGAGCAAACCAAATACATTAAACTTTGTATGGACACAAGAAGTTAGATGAGTTTGAGGAATTGTTTACCTGTAAGGGATTGAGGCTTCTCCATGGAATTTGTTCGGTCACTAACTCCCACAATATGACACCAAAACTGTAGACATCCGACCTGTTCGATGATCGAATACATTATCAATTCAAGAATACATAACATTTCAGACTAAAATTTGAACTTTATGCTTATTTGAAGGATTCATTACTTCTCTGTGGAGGGTTCGTTCCGAAGAACTTCAGGCGCCATCCACTCAGGCTGCAGTAATAAAATCATAAAAAAACTAAGCCATAAACACATTATATATATGAATGAAACAATTATTAATTTAGGTAAGGAAATAGAATAATTAAGTGTAAGATGCTAACTGTGCCTCTTCCAGATTTTGCTGTTAGGAAAGTAGCATGCTTCAACTTTGATAAGCCAAAGTCTCCAACCTGAACAGGGATTTACTGAAAATGTCTGAATTTTTGAGTGAATAATATATTTATATATTTTGAAATTTATATAACAAATTTATCATACCTTGACGGTCCAGGATTTATCAACAAGAAGGTTTGAAGATTTCAAGTCTCTATGAACGATGGGAGGATTTCTATGATGCAAGTAGTTCATGCCTCTGGCCTATAACCGAGATGAACAAGAGCGACAGGATTCAAAATGCAAAGAAAAGATATAAGTTACAAGAAAAACGAAAGAAAAATAGGCAGAAAATATTACCACATCAATAGCCATCTTCAGACGCCGTTTGATGTCTAAAGATTGGTTGCTCCTATGAAGTGTTTTGAAAAGGCTTCCCCTGTGATCACATAGAGCATTTACGTTTATATATTGGATCAGTTAATTACACTCGTATGCCTTCTAACATGATCCTCGATATCAAACATGTTAAAAGGCTGAAATTGGCAATTTTTACATGTACAATTCCGACCGTACGTCCACCACTACAGGGGGACTTGGTAATTTAGAAACCTAAGAGGGGTCTGAGTGTAATTTAGAAAATTGATCGATGTACCTGGTCAAGTACTCTGTGACCATGGCAAGTTTTTCATCTGTACAAACTGCTCCCATAAACAGCAACACATTTGGATGCCTTAATCTTCTCATTATATCAATCTGAAGAGAACTTAAACTCGGGATTAGTGGTCACAACAAACTATCACTCTTCTGTATTTAGTGTTAATTCTACCTCTTTTCTGTAATCAACCAAAGTCTGCTCAGTGTACTGATTCCCCATAAAAACCTTAACCGCAACATCCTTAAAGAAAGAAAAGAAAAGTTAACAAAAATAGAAACAAGCATTGATCCTAAGAGAAACTAAGCAACTTAAGTAATTTCATTACATACCGATCCATTCCATAATCCACGATACACAGTAGCAAACGAACCTGAAAGGTTATTACATCAAAGTCTATCAAAATCACTAAGTACAAGAAAATATTTATACATTCTGTATTGATCAAGAACCATCTTTCAAAATTTTGAAAAGATAAATCTTTCGCATGAAAGTTTATATATAAATTATTCTTATTTCTTACCATGTCCAATTTCCTCCTTGAGTTGTAAATCCTCCCAACAAATCTCAGAATCCACAATCATGTGAGAATCACCGTCAACACTACTAGGTGTACTTGGAATCTTTTGAGAATCTGATCCATTTTCCGACTCTAGTGGTTTAACATTTTCTGAGTTGGCATACTCTCTTCCATTCGAACTTGACGATGGATCATCCATGTGATTAGTGGCATCAAGATTACACATTTCATACGGCGTGTCGTTACCCACTGAATAATCTTCCACACCATTTGGTTGAATATTCTCATCCGTAGCTTTCTCTAAGTTGCTGAAGGCCCTTATTTGCAGTTTTGATAAAAGCTTTGCTGCCTACAACTCCAATTAACCATTATTCAGAAGCTAATTAGCAGAATAGATAGCATTGGTTAATATTCAAGAAAATGGGAAATAGGTGGTACAATTTTCGAAGGCTGAGAAATTTCAGAAACTGTTTCATCCTTCTCTGAGCCAATCGGTTCGGTTCTGCTCCTCGCTAATGAAAACCCGAAACCCTGTTTTGCAATCTGCAGAAAATTACATTTTATTTTGACTTTTTTCCTTTCACTTCAATCCACTCACAGAAAACTGGTTCCAGGATTTTAGAGAGCAAAAGAAATGAAAATAACGAAGAAAAGTATACTTGGTGTTTTTGGTTACTAAAGAATGGAAGGTAAACAGAAAAGAAAGAAAAATTGAGGGCAATATACATTTCGGATAATTAAGGGGAGAAGTAAGGAAAAGATAAAAATTACTTTTTCACAACTCATTTTTAGTACCACCATCACTCGATTCACTCATATCAATCATTTCGTATAATTACAATCACATACCCTGAAGTTTGACATAATTACACAAACGTCCCCTGAGTTTGAGAGATTACAGAAACTTTACTAAGCCAAATCTTAGAGATTGTCCAGGGAAAGATTTTGTAATTTCTCACCTCAGCGTGTGCAACTATGATGGTATGTCGGTGTAATTACACCCAATCATTTTTTATTATAATCCACTACTTAATTCATTCCTATAATCCAATTTTCCCTATGTCTTCCCACCATTTTTCTTAACAACCAAGCAAGTCAAGGATTTTGATTATCTTTTCTTCCCTTTCCTTTCCCTTACCACTCTCTTTCCTAAGCAAAAGACCTAGAACCAAACATAGTGTAAAAACATACCGGGGCCCGTGGCGGTCTGTTTGCTTTTGCTTCTTGACTCTCGACTTGCCCTTCCTCACAAGTATTACAAGCAACATCCTTGTTTTTGCGCGAAAAAACTTTTGAAGCCTGACCAATTTAGTACAAAAGTGTAATGTCCCTCCAGCAAAAAACCAAGACCGAAAAAGAAAGCACATAAGAATATGATTATAAGCACCAAATTTGAGACAGAGGACGCGAGCTGTGGGATTGCCGGGACTTGGGGCTGTTGATGCCATTGAATCTTCCTCGACGATATTCTACTAGGACAGTCCTGATGGTTCCCTTTCGTGTTCGCCGAATTAGTGTAATTAAAAACAGCTGCATTGCTCGACACTGTGATGATCCCAACCAGGTGGCCATTTTCATACATTGGTGTTTTTGTAACCATTGCCATGAAAATCTGACCTGTTCTTCTCCTGAGAGGTAGCTGACCGGACCAAGAATCTTCCCCGTGCAGCCTCGCCAAAATCTCCTCTGCGACAGGAAGATGTTCTTCATCGAAGAGATCGTATTCTGTCTGTCCAATTGCTTCGTAGTCTTTGTATCCATAAAGCTTTTCGGCGGCAGAGTTCCTGCAAATTATATCCCACTTATTTGAATCTTAGACGAAATTAATTGTTTTCAACATGAATTCGTTTTACCAAGCCATTCGACTGTGACTACCATTGATGCTAAAACGGTAACGAGAATCGAAGTAGATTTTGGAGTTAGGGATTGTTTGTAACTCTAAAGAAACTACAAATATACATAATTTTGTTGTCCTGCTTATGCTCGAAAGAAGCTAAAATTAGTCAAAAGCTAAAAGAACCCTCTTTTTCCAGCTTCTAGCTTCTGGTTTTAGTATAAATCTGTTTCTGTACTTCCTTTCCCCCCATTTTAGTGCCACAACCTTTTCATTTTTTCAATGCGACAATTTTTCACAAGTCTTGTTGTAATTTTCCGTGTTCTTCAAAAGCAAAAGTTTTTGCAAAATGAATAGAACCAAGTCCAACCATGTGTCACTTTGAGCTCAGTAAACGTGGCAGAAGTAACTTCCACAAGAACAAAATGAGGCAATCTCTCTTGGCACAATTACTGGCTATTAGACTACACTACACTCTACCCCATTAAAAGCCCTACACCTTAACAAAGACGCAAAGTCAATTAGTTGCAAAAGTCGTTGCTCTGAATCTTGCGGTTCATATGAGGAAACAAGATCCAACCAAGCCCTTGATAATCCGAAATTTAAATCCACAAAATTAGCAGAATCAGAGAAAAAAGATCCAATCTTTCTTTGATACAGACTCCCCCAATACATCATTACATCTGCAGATTAAATACCAGATTGCCGCTATTGCACAAGAAATTAAGCCTGAATAAAAAATCCGCAATTTTACACACTAAGCCAATCAATCAAGCAGTAAATAGAGAGTGATTTAACTAAAACACTGAATAAAGTGGAAGAAGTACCAGTAAAAGATCTCCCCTGAGCCAGGTCTAACAACATGAACTGCATGACCCATACAATCCAGCACGTTTCTGTACGGACTGCCGGAAAAGTAAGCCCCCGCCGGCAGTGAACCCCATCCGGGCAACGACGAAAAGTCGCCGGAATCCGGCCACACATCGTTTTTCAGATCATAATATCCGATTCTTGGAGTGGCGGTTCTCTCCTGCAAGATAACTTCAAACTGGTCCCTGAGGTTGTGGTGGCTGGCTTCGAGGCTGGCAAAGCGATCCAACAGTAGCCTGTAGACAATATTCTGGGGAAAGTCTTTCCCACCGTCCATGGTGGTGGAAGTGGTGGTGCGAAAGACGCATATGGGAGTGGGGGTGGTGGGGTGGCCGAAGGCTTTTTGTAAGAGAAATAGTTGCAACAAAAATTAGCATTTCTTGAATTTTTGAAAAGGGACGATGTAAGCCATTATTATAAACAATTGGGTTGCGCCACGTGGCAGTTGGCGCCTTATTATATAACAGAAACAAAAGAGTTATGGGTACTTGTAACTTGTGCGACGACAGGATTTGGAATTGCGGCCTTCAGGTTTCAGTCTTCAACAGCTGCACCCGGGATCTTGGGATTTTAATTTTACAAGTTAGTTTATTCAAATTAATGGCACATAAAAAATTTAAAAGAAACAAAATCTTTTCAGTTAAATCATAACTGTTATTGGAATCTCTCATGCACAAATATGCTATTTTATTACTTTTCGTATTAAAAAATTAAAATATATACATCGTGTCTTTTTCCTGTGTCACCTTATCCTTGAACACAAATATAAAAAGAAAACAGGAGCGTGATAAGAAAGGATATGTAGGCGTGAAGGGATGTGGGAAATGTTAGGTAGTAGGCAGATGGAGGAGGTGCGGTGCCTATCTAATTTCTAATTTATTTAAGTATTCTTATGAAGTCAGCTTAGTTTCCTCCCATGGAAGGGAGAGAAACCTTAGGATACCTGGATAAGATTGAAGTATTTTGGAGTAAAGAAAAAATATTCAATTAAAATGAGGCATATATATTATTTTAGATCGTGAAACTACAGATTTTTAGATCGCTAAGTATCAAATAAAAAGGTTTCATATTGTTCGTTTTTACTTTTCGCATTATTTTATAGAATATAATATTTTATTTGTTAATGATTTCGTGTCTTTCATCGATCTCTTTGCATTTAAAATTTGTGTTAGGAAAAACTGGAATTACACAGAGAAGTTTCTGGAAGAATAGAAATTCCAGATGAAATTCCAGATAAGTATCTGGGATGTTTGTTTTGTAGGAATGAAATAGAATCTTCAATATAATGATAAAAACAGGGGATTGACACGGGTAATCCCTGTACTTAAGGTTTCTATTGCCCCTACCTAGAATGGTTTGCTAAGGTTCCAGGCAATACACCTCCAGGATATATGTCAAGCCTTAAAGAAAAAAATAGTTCTAAGTGATAGCAATTCACTTAAAGAACTCTCAAGAATGTTGCTTTGTAAATGATGATTTTCCTCATTGGAAATGGGGATGTTTTATGCTGTTCTGGTACTAGACTTGTAGTTACTGGTACTTAATTCGACTTAATTGCTCTCATAACTTCCTAACCATTACAAGATCATGGATATGTTGGTAATCACATTTTTGTAACTTCCATATGGTTTTAAAACATTTGTTACGGAATATTTCTGTAACTCCCATTCGTTTTGAAGTTCTAGTCATTCCAATCGTTACAAAAATAATATACCAATTAAATACCAGTAACTGCTACAGTTTCAGAGTTAATGCCTCTATTAAGTACCAGCAGCACAACAGTCTCAAGTTTTTCAAACAACAAAATATATCTTGTAATATTTCTGCATCTAATATTAAAGATATATTCAACAATCCCCCACTTGTTTGGAAAACTTCTTTTAACCAAACAATTTATCATCTCTAAGGATTATGTGCATAAAAGGAGGTGTGACGAACATTGAACCTTCTCTTAGTGTGAGTAATTCAAGACCATACCGAAGTTGATGGTGTCCGCAGATTGAACCTCTACTCCTTTATGATACGATCGGAACTACCACACACACACTTTTCTTCCTTTACGGTGAACATTCATCATGCTCTGCACTCTTATGGCCGTGTGCAATTATCCTGTTTCATGAACCTCTAAGAGAGTAAACCACAACTCTCTATAAGAAGCGGCTCCACTTCTAGTTCATATAGGCAAAATATTTCTCTTACACTTTGATGCTTTCAAGTGCAGCATTTTGTTAAGAGTGAAACTCAACCTCTTTTCAAGCAACACATAAGTTACTATCATAAACTACATATAAAACTACAAGATAGTAACTTCCGGCCAACGAATGTGACTTGTTTTTCCCATTGAACCTATAATATAGGGGTAACCTAAGTATAAGTTGGGTTACCATCACTCCTGACTCAGTAGTGGTTTAAGTCCCATATCTCAGTAGTCGAAGCTGTACCAATTCTCTCGTCAGAGTCTTAGTAAGCACATCAATCAAATTTCTTTATTTGTCATAGACAAAATAATACCACCTCGTATTGATTGTCTCACAAATTCAATCTTAGACCAACACATCAAGACTTACTATAGGCACTTCACTATCACAAATATAGTGATACAACATCATGTGAGTAATTGAATTTGGCCAAAGAGATATGTCTACTAACATTCTCTTATCCAATCACTCTTTTTATTTTGTGCCAAAGTTATGAGCTCAAATTTCATGGTTGAATGAGAGATGCATGTCTATTTCTTGCTTGCCCAAGAAACAGCCCCACCGGCAAGAGTGAAAATCCAACAACTTTTGGATTTATTGTCTCTCAAACTAGATTTTCAATTCACATATGAGTATCCCTTTCAACACTAAAGAATTTGTCACCAAATAGTCCAAAGCTAATAGTTCTTCCAGAGGTATCAAGTACCAACTAATAACTTTGAATGACCGCAATATAAATTCATAGTACATCGACTAAGTTTTCAAATTACAAAGGAAATACCTGGTCTACTCAAGTTGTGCAACAACTTCACCAACTTTCCTTTAACTCCTTTATAAAAAGAAGTATTCACCTCCTTAATCTCCAGGTGAATAAACTTAGTCAATGCTTGATCAACAAAGTGAAATTGGTTTTATCACAAAACCCCCACTATCTCACTTCACTTTGATTCACAAGATGGTATCTTCTTCGCCTAAGTCTTTCACCTTAAAGACATAGGATTTATATCTTAGTCTTTCACCTTAAAGACATAAAAATGATACCTTTTGATTTTATTCACTCCAATCACGCAAGTACCAATGACCAACATGCCATTGTCTTACAACATTCAACATGTATTTTGACTTATATTGGAGTGTATGCACTTGTGCATACTGTTATATACACAACCAAAGTTTAAAATAGTAGTATTGAACCTCTCGTGCCACTGTTTTGGTGCTTATTTTAACCACAAATGATTTAATAAATTTGCTCACTTTAGCTTTGTTGGTAGAACAAAGCTTTCGAGTTGTTCCCATAAACTTTTTATTTCAAATTATAATTTGAAAATAATCTTGTTACGACCACTTGATGAGAATAGTTGGCAAATAGACATCAAGTCAAAAGGAACTCTTATGAAAACAACTTGAACTACTAGAGCAAAGTCTCAAAGTGGTCCATCACTTCCAGTTATATAAGTCACTTTACTACGAATTTCATTTCAAAAGCAGAAATTAGTGTCATTAGTTTCTAAACACCGACCTGCACCTAATGGGTTTAGAACCACAAGGCAAATCTATCAATACTCAAGTACCACTCCCGAGATTGAATCCATCTTATCATTTATTATTTTCAAATGCATTACTCCCTTAAATGATTCAGGATCAATCACAAAGTTTGATACTTAGAGTATTTCATTTACCACTTTGTTATTTTGGTTCCACCCTACCAAAAATAATAAATATTGAGAAGATATAATCTTCTTCTAAATTCTTTTCTTATCTAACTCTAGTACTCCTTCTTGATCTGTTTCATGTTTAGAATTCTTGATTCCACACCAGATCTTATAGGACCTCTAGGCTCACAGGTAGATAATAGGTTATGTCTAGCTTCTCCTGGAACATCCGTTTGAATAACTTTATTTCCAGTGGTTGGAACTTCCTTATTTCCAACATTTCTAACGGTCCTCGAAACTTTATTATGTCCAACATCTTTTGGAACATACGTTGGACTTCATTCCAGCAATTTCTAGAGCTTTTGTTAGAACAACATTTCCAACATATTTTTATTTATTTATTTATTTTTTTTTAAAAAATCTCTTGGAACCTCAGTTGGAACAACATTTCCAATATTTCCTGGAACATTAGCTGGAACAACATTCCCAACATTTTCACTTGGAATTTTAGTTGGAATAACATTCCCAACATTCCATTTGGTACTTCAGTTGGAACAACATTTCCAACATCTTTTAAAGCTTATCTTCAAAAATTCCACATCCCTCGACTTAGTTATCACATTAGACTCCAAAGAGAGTCTATAAGCTTTGTCGTTCAGAACATATCCAACGAATATACTCTTAACAACTCGAGCCCTTAACTTAGTCTTTTTTGGATTTGAATCTTGAAGATACATGATGTACCCCCACATAAACAAATAATATTTATCTTTCCACTTGTACCATATACATAAAAATTAATCTCCACACAAGTATTGTGAATCTGATCTATACATGCGATAAAACTACCAATAATCCTTTCAACAGTTTTCAATGTATAACAACTTACTCAAATTCAAAGTAAACTCAAACTCTTTCTTATCGCAAAAAACAATTTAAGTTAAATTTTCACGAACTTAGAAACATATAACTTTTAAAATAGTGTTACAACATACATTTGCACAGCTCTTCATGGCCTACTTTATGTCAATTCATAAATACCATCATAAACTCAGTCATGAACGCATAAAACTGTCTGGAACATTTCAATTTAAAAAATAAGCACATGTCAAAGACTTAATTTCAAACATTTAATGTTTGTAATTGTCATTTGACTCCTGAAAAAAGTTTTGATGTAAAACGAATTTCCATCAACAACATTAAGATCCACACCTACCAATATGCAATCTTAGCAAAAATATAATATATGACTCATAATTGCATATAAAGCATAAGGATCTTAATAATTAATCTAACCTGGAACGTAGATTTCCACAATGATTCTCATCTTATTGAAAACTTTCCAATAAATTGTTCATTTGCCTCCTCCACTGGCTTTGGAACAATTTCCTTTGTGTGTGCCTTCAATATATACTCTGGAACCATTTTGTCTTTGTTCTAGTGCCTCCAACTCAGGCTGTGGAACTATTTTATCTTTGTTCCAGTGTCTCTAACTTAGGCACTGGAGCTATTTTATCATTATTCCAGTGCCTCTAACTCAGGCTCTGGTATTATCTTTTATATATTCCAGTGCCTCCAATTCAGGCTCTGGAACTATTTTTTCTCTTTGTTCTATAGTTTCCAACACTAGCTTTAGAACCATTTGCAGATCATTTCTTCAAATGCCTTTAGCATTGTTCAAATGTTGCAAATTTAGACAGTTTTAACAAAATCTTATGTCTATCTCGAGTATCTAGTTATCATTTTATAACATAAATAAAATACCAGACAACATGATTCTACTCTATCATGTTTGACAAGTTGGTACCAAGTTATGTAACAATATCATGTTTTTTCTCAAACAAAATATTGGTCCTTTTCATCACAAAAATATAATTCTTTTCCAAATGTTAAAACCATCCAATATTCTTCTCAACATGGACACTTTTCCTTCGAACAAGTCTACCCCTACATAATTAATACTTAACTTTCTTTAAATCAAATTCTTAGCAACATGTTTCCATGTCTGCTCTTCAATACAAAAATGCTTTCGAATTTGATCAAAAGGAAAGTCCTCACATTTATGTATAAACTTTTGGAATAATCCTTGCATGTTGGAGAGAGATTTAAAAATTATAGCTCCAACTTGAAAGGATTTTGGGTATAACAATTTTCATAATTCTCAATGTGTTGACAATAACCGATAATTGTCAATAATTTAAAGATTTAAATATTTATAGTACCTTCTTCCTTAGCTCGGTACGTGTATCCAGACCTTCCACAATCCTCTAGTAGATCTGATTGTATATAGATCACACAAGCAACCAAAGAACCACACAAGTGACCAAAGAGCATCTTAAGAACATGTCCACAGACAAGTTCCTCATATTCTGCCCTCTTGTTTCTTTGTTGTTGCAGTGCATTCATAAGTTCCAGCTGTGATGGTTCTCTTTCAACTAATGATTCTTCACCGAATGACGGATCCTCCGATCACATAAGCAGCAAGTTTAGATCCATCAAAAAGAAATTCATCTTGTCTCGCCAAAGATGAAATTGTTCTCATAGAATCGGCTTGACACAATATCCTGATTCATTACTTTGAAGGATTCTAATTCCATCAATAGAAACCTTAAGATTGTTAGAAAAAACTGGAATTACACAGAGAAGTTTCTGGAAGAATAGAAATTCCAGATAAGTATCTGGGATGTTTGTTTTGTAGGAATGAAATAGAATCTTCAATATAATGATAAAAACAGGGGATTGACACGGGTAATCCCCGTCCTTAAGGTTTCTATTGCCCCTACCTAGAATGGTTTGCTAAGGTTCCACGCAATACACCTCCAGGATATATGTCAAGCCTTAAAGAAAAAAATAGTTCTAAGTGATAGCAATTCACTTAAAGAACTCTCAAGAATGTTGCTTTGTAAATGATGATTTTCCTCATTGGAAATGAGGATGTTTTATACTGTTCTGGTGCTAGACTTGTAGTTACTGGTACTTAATTCGACTTAATTGCTCTCATAACTTCCTAACCATTACAAGATCATGGATATGTTGGTAATCACATTTTTGTAACTTCCATATGGTTTTAAAACATTTGTTACGGAATATTTCTGTAACTCCCATCCGTTTTGAAGTTCTAGTCATTCCAACCGTTACAAAAATAATATACCAATTAAATACCAGTAACTGCTACAGTTTCAGAGTTAATGCCTCTATTAAGTACCAGCAGCACAACAGTCTCAAGTTTTTCAAACAACAAAATATATCTTGTAATATTTCTGCATCTAATATTAAAGATATATTCAACAATTTGTCTATTTAAGTCAGTCGTATGAGAGTTTTGATAATTTAATTGAGTGATCTCCTTGTGTTTGGAGTTTGTATGGTTCTAGTTATTTTCTTAATGTCAGGTGCTCAGGAATTTTCGAGCCGGGATTGGGTTCCCAAATTTCCTCTTCGATCCTGAAGTTTCCGAATTCCAAATTCTCTGTTCCGCACCCACCCCTAATTCACAATTAACATGTAATAGAGATTGGTTTTACATATGTATATATATATATCTCGTTTTAGTCTTTCTCAGGCATTTTTTCTCCATTTGGTTATTAGATATACAGGTGATTGTTAACACTTTGTATTTATATATATATGCCTTTTGGCTTTATATATTTGAGGGAGTCAGTAATCACTCTAATGGATTTTTTGGAAAAAAATAATTTAAATAGTGAAGAATCCATATTTTCGATGTTCTATATTGAGGGGGTTTAGTAATCACTCTAGGATCTCTTTCGGAAAAAAAAAATCTAAATAGTGAAGGATTATAGTGCAGATATCTCTTATTTGAGATATATATATTCGTTGTTATGTATGTCTCTTATTTTGGCCTGGACCCGGATTAGTTGAAAAGAAATTTTTGCTTTTGTTGTTAACTATATTTGTTAGTTTTGGTTTGATTAATGCATCATGCCTTTAACTTCAACAGAACACAAAGGCCAAAGTTTGTGCTAGATTAAAGAGTCCGGCAGGCGCATTCCCCCCAATGGGATACTCAGAATAAGTCTCGCATCGTCATCATGGAAGACATTGGCGATCAACTCCTCGTTCCACTTAGAGTCATTCACAATCAGCAAATCCTCCACCCATTCCGGCCGAACACTCGCTTCGGGTCTGAAGTTCGGGGCTCGCGGCAGCCACCTGTCACGCCAAACATGAATCGCTCAACCACAACCTATCCTCCAACAAGTCCTGGCCACGATAAGATAACCCGCTGCTGCGTGAATACTCCGCTTCGGCCTAACGGAGCGGAATTCGGGAAAGAAAAAAAAAAAAAAAAAAAAGTAAAATTTAATATCCGCTTCGGCCTAACGGAGCGGAATTCGGGAAAGAAAAAAAAAAAAAAAAAAGTAAAATTTAATATAGAAGGATAAAATGGACAAATCATGTCTGAATGGTGATGCTTTATGGTTAGGGGGCGGTGGAGCAATAAATCTATTACATAGGGTCTTTTATATTAATTTTTAGAACACAGGGTTTTTTATGCTCTTTTCCTATAACACAGGGTTCATGATGTATATAACTCGTGCGGATAATGTCCTCTAAGCACTTGGGAATATAGTCCCTTGGATCACCATCTAGCTCCACCAACTTTCTGGAAATGCTATGTGCTGCCAGCCTCATTCCCCGTTGGATCGACGAATGAGTAGCGATCGATCAGGTTCCCGGTGACCATCCTGAATCTTCTTACCACAGCTGCACAATCTCCTTCTATAACCACCCTCTCCCATCCTTCTTTTACTGTCAACTTTGTCGCCGCTATACTGTCTCAGCGTGTGCCGCCACAAGATTCCCAGATTTCCTGTAACTCATCCATCACTCCGATTCCCTAAATTCTTTAACTTCCTCGAAGATCGCCTTGTCAAAATTGACCTTTACCTGACCTACTGAAGGCCTACTCCATACAAAACCACTCATGAGTGGTTCAAAGACCGTCTCAAGAGCCATGCTCACATGAAATGTTGCACTAAAATTTGAAGCCCCTTATGCAATTTTCAGTGCATCATACCCCTCAATCACATTCCATTTCTTATTTCTATTGTGCCAAATATACCAACAATGTACTGCCAGGAAACGATCACTTTCATCTTCTTAGAAATAGAGAAGAACACAAATTCTCGTTTTATTATTAATCTCCATTCGTCGAATCAAATTTAACTACTCAAATTCAAAATTTCAACGTCATCAATGTTTTTGTTATTTAATCGAGAGAGATAATAACTAAAGCGATGTACGACACAACACGATATTTTATAAGTCTATGTGCATCCGAATATGTACTTTCAAACAATTTGTTACTCATTTCAAGCAATATCCATCCCTTGTTACTCATTTTATAAGTGTATGTGCATCCGAATATGTACTTTCAAGCAATTTGTGATAAAATGTTATGCTTAAAGGGAAAAAATTTTGTAAGGAGAAACGGATCAGACGCAAGAATGTAACCAAGATAAAATTAAAAGTCATTTTTTTGATAAATAAGCATAAAGAATTAAGAAATGTCTTTGATTTATGCATTATAAAATTAAATTTTAGGAATTTTTTTAATATTTTCCTCCTTACAAAATTACATTATCACAGCTCATACTTGTTTAAATTAAAATATTATAAGTTCCATGTTTAAGAGTTCAAAAATTACAAACTGCTCAACTCCGTTGGGGCTTTGCTAATTTTGTGAGGGAACGGACCATTTTAACCTCAACTTTAAGATTTTAAAATTAAGATAATTCGAATTTTTATTATTGGTCAAACACTCAAATCCAATCTTATAGCATTGAGTTAAAATTTTTTAACATTTTAGTTGTTAATTTTGAATTTTAAAGTTGAGCGTAAAAAAATTAATAGTTTTAATTTTGGATTTTAAATTGAGGATAAAAAAAATGAGTAGTTCACTCATTAATTGATGTAAACCCTAACGTGATAAAATTATTTCTAATTATTAATACTTATATTCTAACCACATACGAATTATAATTAATATAATCTCGCAAGGGTTACAATTATAAAAAAAAAAAACTGACCTTAAATGTTAGTTGTAGGACTAATTTCAATACTCAAGTTTATAAGCAAATTTATTATGTGTCCCATCTATTACATGTTTAAAGTTCATACGAAATTCAGCTAAATGTCATTGGGTATAAATTCGGAGTGGGAGGGGCATTGTAATTTGCACAAATGTAGGGTAAATGTCAAATTTCATTTAAAGAACATAAGTTTACGTCTTTAATATCCGTTTACACCCCCCTAAAATATAAAAGTTCAGTTTTTATTTACACACTAAAACTATACTTTAAAATATGAAATTGGAAAATTATATTAGTCAAGTTTGCATATTTAGGTTCGATGACATAAACTTTAATTGATGTTCTTAAGAAGAAACAAATTACACTTTAAAGAGAGACTTCACGGAACCGTAAACTTCCGCACCGTAGACAAGTGCGAGGAGGACACCTATATATATGGAGCGTGCATCACATCACTCGAGCAGGTTACTATCAGAAAGACCCACGCCCTTCCGGAGCGCCTCGTATCACTCTCTAGCGTATCAAGATTTCCCAAAATTGTTTATCAAATTAATTTAGCCCAGCATTATTCGCACACACGTATATTGATGCTGGTGTTCTTTTAATTCTCTGCAGGTGATTGCTGCGATTTGTTTGATTGTGTTTTCTATTGATTATTTTCTTGTTTCATTTGGTTACTGGCTGATCGAGTTTGGAGTTTGTTGCGGTAATTGTAGTTTAGGGTTTTATGGCTATGGCTCCAGATGTGAGCACGCAAGCATTTGATTGTACTCGATGGGTTTTGTGTTTGTTGGATTTGGAGGCTTCGAATGCATGCTCTGGGATTGTACTATTTGTGAGATCAGTTTTACTTAGATGGGTTCGTGATTCTTTTATCTTGGAAAGATTGAGTGGGGAAAGTGATTTGCGTTTTACTGGGTTTTGAAGTTGTGGGATTTGGTTTAATTGGTGGAAAAATTTGTGGATTGATCTTGGTTAGATTTAGTGAATGAAGTTATCTGGTTTAGATGGAAGCCAATTATTTGGTTGGAGATTAGGTTTTGAAATTGAAAGCTTGGTGCTTTTGCTTTATGATCTACATGTAAATAGTTTCTTCCTAATTTGGGGGGCTATGGGTATGAAGCCAAATGCTTAAAAAGAGCCCTCTGCGGTAACCCAAGGATACTTCCCTGTTTGCAAGATTTGTAGTTACACATTGTGTGATGGTACAAGATTCATAGTATACGATTGTTTTGCTTGCATACATGTGAATGTTAGTGATATATTAATGTGGCCGGTTAATTTTTCTACATCTAGTTCTCAGAAATCTTCTCACATAATCTTTTTATAGCAAATCTGTTAGTGATCGTTCAATTGCCGCAAGTACCGCTCATACAAGTAAGGTTTTTTGGGATAGGATACTATCTGGAAGTCTCAGCATGATCTGTCTGCTTTTTAGCTTATATATCACAAATATCTTTTCCCATTTCAAAGTCACATGCATAGAATTGATGCTCCCTTTAAATTTTGAAACTTGAGCAGAATCAATCATTTACATAATAAATCATTTTCATTTCGAAACTCTTTACATATCTCTTATCTTTCTTCATCAGCTTTGGCGTAAAGTTCTTACTAAAGTTGATTAGAGCTCTTCCTGGGAAAAAGAATGACCTTTCACCTTTTATTTTGAGATATCAAAATGTCAGGGATACTCAGTGTAAGTTTCTCTTCTAGCTACTCGCTTTTTGCTTTATCTTCTATTTCAATTTGCTAATGTATGTTGAAGCCATTATAATTTCAAATCTAAAGGTGGAAAAAATTGTACCCTATTTTACCTATGTAAGATAGCTTCTTATAAAAGTAGTCGTGAAGCCCATGATAATTTCCATGTTGCTAAATTTACATGGAAATGCTAATGCAGTCGGGATTGAATGGATCAAATTCAAACCTTCAGGAGAGCGCAGGACGAGCTTTTGCAACTTCCTTTTCAGCTCAGTCAGGTTCCTCCGGTGCTGTTTTAAATCAATCCGGTGGTATAAACTATAAGTTACCTTGAGCTAAGATACTTTTTTACTCTAGATGCATGTATGGATAAATTCTCTCATCATCAGGAAACATTCAAGGGCTTCATAACATCCACGGTAGCTTCAACATGTCAAATATGCCTGGACCATATGGATCAAGAAGTTCAGCAAATCTCGGTGGTCTTCCAAATGGTGTCCAACAAGCTCCAGGAAGTGTATCTAACGGAAGATATGCAATAAACAGTCTTCCAAATGCACTTTCCCAGGTATATTTATCCATCTTAATGTAAAATAAGAGTTTCTGCTTCATGGTGATGAGAAATCCTTAGCTGATGTTGACATTGTAATGAAGCTATCTCTTGGAAGCTCACATGGACATTCAGGTGTTACAAATACTGGCGGTATGGACTGGCCTCTTTGACATTTTGCATATAATTCACGCTTCGTTTTTGCCATCTTATTGCTGTCAGTTTGTGGTTTCAGGCCCAGGCGTGCTTCCCAATATGGGAAATACAGGGCGAATTACAAATTCTATAGGCGGTCTTGTTGGAGGGGGGAATGTTTCAAGGGGTGGAACCTCTGGAGGGGTGGCAAACATCCCTGGCCTTGCTTCTCGCTTGAACTTGACTGGTAAATAGTTGATAAATATCTGGTTTCTTAATGGTTCTGAAAATTTGCTAGAAGTAAGCTTTTACAGATTGTAATGTAAATTAAGAAGGCAGAATTAGAGTTGAGAGGTGTAATCCTATGAATGTTGGTTTCTTTGAATTAGATATAAAATTTTGAGCTGAACCATGACTGAGATGTAAGCTTTTACAGATTATTATGTAATTGAAGAAGGTAGAATTAGAATCGAGAGAAGTACTCTTATGCATGTTTGGACGACTCTTTTATATGCAGTTATGAAATGTTGAGTTTCCTTGAATTAGATATATATTTTAAGCTGAACCATGCTCAAGATGAATTTTTGTTCAATTTACTAAACATATCTGGGTGAATTTCTTTTTTGAACTATCATTGTTATTTAAATCATGCCTACAATTTTCAGCTCCTCAGGTGGTATCCATGCTAGGCAATTCTTATTCCAGTGGCGGTGTGCCCCTATCTCAAAATCAATTCCAAGCTGGGAATAATAATTTTAGTTTTATGGCGTTACTAAACGACTCTAATGCTCATGATAATGCTACTTTTGATGTAAATGACTTTCCTCAACTATCTGGACGTCCCCCTTCTGCTGGTGGCGCTCATGGTCAAATTGGTAAAGCAATTAAATAGCAAATCAAATTGATTTCATATGTACTTCTCTGGAGCATCTGTATGATGAAATTTGATTTTTCTTATTGCGAAGGTTTAATGCAAAAGCATAACATTGGTTTCGGTCAACAGAACCAAGAATTCAGCATTCAGAACGAAGATTTTCCGGCTTTGCCGGGATATAAAGGTGCTTAATCTTCTGTATTCCTTCCTCGGGTGTTGGCAGCCTGTATAGGATCTCTAGTATCACAATTTTTGGTTGGATAATTTCCTTCAGTGGCATACATTTGACATATAATTGAAGCCTCTTCATATACAAACTTTTTCTGTATTCCTAGTGTATGTTGGGAGTCATGTCTTCTTATAGTAACTTATGGTAATGGAACTATTCTGTCCGTATAAACTTCTGTGTTGATATTGAAATCATAAAATGTAATCATACTTCCTTTGAGAGCAAATTTCTTGCCTTTTTCACTCTAATATCTCCTTGGAACTTTCCTTCAATAGCATACATTTAATATATAATTGAATCATTTTCTTTACTTTTGAGAGACAGAGATTCACATAGTGAGCCAAATACATTATTTAAGATTGGCTTGCTGTCTTTTTAGTGTGAACCTTCACAAGAATAAATGGCATAGCTACACAATAAATTGGTTAGTCCACGACATTATGTTGAAACTCCTGAAATATTTTAATCTGTATCTTCACAAGAATAAATGGCATATCTACCCAATAAATGGCATAACTGTTTGGAATAAAATTTGAGTTTTAATCTGTATGCTTGCATATTTTTTTTTTGTGTTTCTCAAGAAACCAAGATTCAGCTGCATGAAAACTGAATTGTATCCCTGTTAAATTTATGATAACCAATTGTTATTCTAGTGTATGCTCGATTGCCATGCTCTGAGTCTATGCTATAGATGTGTTATACCCTTTATATCCTCATGTCTTGCAGGTGGTCTTAATGTTGGGGGCAGTGGTGAATATACTGTAAACGCACACCAAAAAGAACAGATCCATGACAATATGGCAAATTTAATGCAGTCTCAACAATTATCTGTAAGTTTCTCTTTTTGAAAATTGTGGAACTTTGTGAATGCGCCTAACCTTTTTTTGGTCAAGTGAATGACACTTAACGATTAAATTCATTTTCTAGATGGGAAGGTCTTCTGGTTTCAATTTTGGTGGCTCATATTCATCTCATCATCCTCAACAACATCGTGCTTCCTCAATAAACGGCACAGGCGTTTCTTATTTAACATCAAGTAATCAAGATCTTCATTTTTCTGGTCCTGAGGTATTAATATTGAGAAAAATTCTCATTATAAATTATTTTATCTCCCTCTTTTATCAAGGCTTTGTTAGATTTTTCTGTATTGTTTTTGGACTTCCAACTGCTTGTGATCTTATGATCATCTTATGGAACAGTATCAACAATTCCAGCAGTCTCAATCACGTTTCATCAATCCATTTAGAGATAAAGATATGAAACCCACACAACTGCAGCAGCAACAGGGATCCCCGGTTGTACCTGATCATCACTATGGCATATTTGGTTTATTAAGTATCATAAAATTCACCGATCCAGCTATGACGGCCCTTGCCCTGGGACTTGATTTGACAACTCTTGGTCTGAATTTAAACTCATCGGAGACCCTTCACAAGAAGTTTGCATCTCCCTGGTCTGAGGAGCCTGTCAAAGGGGAGCCAGAATATAATGTTCCTGAATGTTATTACGCCAAGCAAACTCCTCCTTTGAAGGTGATTTATTTTACTGTGTTTCTTATGCAAGGATATTTGTTTTACACCCACATTCAGTTTATTGATGAATCATTCATTAATGCAGCAAAGTTACTTTGCAAGGTTCAGACCAGAAACATTGTTTTATATCTTTTATAGGTAAATATTTTCTTTTGAAGGTTTTCATGGTTCGCTATTTACTTCTGATGATTTTAATTTGTTTGGTTTTCTATTCCTATTTTTAAGCATGCCAAAAGATGAGGCACAGCTCTTTGCAGCAAACGAACTGTAAGTTTCCTTCATCCCAATTTTCACTATTCCTTTCACAGTAATTTTATTCTTGTGGTGGTGTTTGATGATGTTGGAAATGTTCCCATAACAAGGATTTGTTCTATAGCCGCAAGTATAGTATGAGAAAATTGTTCTGAAAAGACGGTTTCTGAGTTTATTAATGAAGATTTTCTTTATAATGGCAATAAATATATATATATTTCTTCTTTTTGACATTCAATTGCAGTTATAATAGAGGATGGTTCTACCATAGAGAGGTGCGTTTGTGGTTGACTCGAGTAAAGAATATGGAGCCTCTTGCAAAGACAAACACTCATGAGAGAGGTTGCTATTTCTGTTTCGATCCCAATACCTGGCAGACGGCAAGAAAGGTTAGTTTGCTTCTGCAATTTCCACCATATGACAGAAACTTGCAATGGAATTAGATTGTTGCTAACAATGTGGTGTTTGTTAATTATGCAGGATAACTTTGTTCTGCATTATGAAATGGTTGAGAAAAGACCCTCACTCCCTCAGCAGTAGTAGCCAACAATACTTATCTTCTCTTCTCTTAGTTTTACTCAACTATAGTTTACGTTTAAATTTCTTTAGAACCGAATCAATGGCAGTGCTGCATATGTTGTAGGTTGAACAACACTCTTGTTTACGTTGAGCGTTTCGTTGAAGGGTTAAAGGAATCGCTTTTGAGACTCTCCCTCCCTCCCTCCCTCCCTCCCTCTTGGGTTTTCTTGAGCACCTTCAGAGTGTTTGGTAAACGAACTTCTGGAATGTAGCTTTTTGAAGTTCCTACATGTACAAGTTTTAATTCCAACGAATCTGAATTGATTTTCAGTGCACACCAAGTTACAGTTAGTCATTTACAGATCTAGGATTTAAGCAAAGCCAATTGAGTGAGGTTCATGTTCCTAGGCTCTATGACTCATTGCCTTGAACAAAATCAAATTGCTCCCTTTTTAATAAACATTAACTTTTAAATGGTATTGCATTGCTGTGTGATATGAGGATACGAACATTGAACATAAAGATATGAATACGGTGCAAAAACATCAAAACACACACATGAACACATGTATATGTTTCTAGTTACACTTGATGGATTCGGAAATTGTTCTTGCATCCAATGGGCTCACGCCCTCAGAACTTGTTCTTGCATCCAACGGGCTCGTGGCCTGAGACATGACATAAGCTAACCAGATTACTGATTAAGTATGCAATTTAAATTCATCGTGGATCCTAACTATATTAATCGTTAACCAATTGTACCGATTGTTTAAGAAATTTATATATATATTTACAGACTGATATAAAAGTTTGAACTTTGAACATAACGTGTTGGAAAAAATATTGTATCGAAAACTGCTACACTTTTTTTTTAAAAAAATAATAAAATAAATAAGAAAGCTTCATTTCTTACTATTTGCTTAATTGCTTTGATTTTAAGGCTCGTAAGTCGTAACACATGTTGAGCACTTTGATGTGGTCGGAAACACGAAAACCTCTTTAAGTAACACCGACGCAGTTTTAACCATTTTTTTTAACAAAAAGAATAATAAATAAAAAGCAGTTTTATTTGTGCAAATCAAAACAATTAGTTTCTATAATCAATAGGAATATCAACTATGCTAAGTTACCTGGACCCTTAATTGGGTCGAAGTGGCAAAATTTATTTAATTTATTTAGGTATTCAGTTTATGTTGATGATGCATGAATGTAGGTGCAATACAATATATTCTTCTTATCTAAATATGTGAAAAGTGTTCGAGATAAATGTAATATTGGATTCAATTCGTTATGATATAATAAAATATATTTTTAGAAATATTTGTAATTATAGGCGATGCCATCTTTTTGCTCATTTAATGCGAACATGGGTTCAGTGTTTACTTGGGGCGTTCTTATTTTGAGCCATATGTTTCAGTTTAATTATTATAATTATTTTTTATGGAAAACTTGAATCCCAATCATTTTATCTTTTAAATTTATCAAGTTTACGGTGACAAAGCCAACAGGGGTTGGTCAAGTGGTTTGAATGTTCTTTCCCGAAGGCAAGGTCTCAGGTTCGGATCCCTTTGGCCATTTGGGATGTGTATTAAAAAAAAAATAATTTACGGTGACAAAAGTTTTTGTCCTTTATTAAATTCATATTACATTTTATTATTTTTATAAATAAAAACTAAACATTAATAATTATTTTGAAATTTTAATAAATTATATTACATATATGTAAATACAAATATAACTATATACTATACATTAATATATTATTTTATTATAATATTTATAAATTCATAGATATGTGTAATATATTTAAATATTTAAAGAACGAATTTTAATACTTATAATAATTTATTTTAATATCATATATTATATTAAATACAGAAAATATTAATATATTTTATATATGAGGCAGTTTGAAATAACTCCCCATCAGTTTGAAATATTTTTACTTTACTCCCCATAAAATTATACTACATAATAGGATATAAATACGGCATTAGAACGTTTTAGTACTACATTTTGTGAAAATTATACAACATATTTTGAAAGGTATTTTAAGTAATACATTATGTGAAAACCATACGATATTTTGCCAAAATGGGAAGTTAATTAAAAATATGATACCCAATTAGGGATTTATCCCACATTACCCGTATATATATCTCTCTTAAGGGTGCCATAACCTGTAATGGAATTAATCAATTTATATTAATTTTTAAAACTTTTTAAAGGTGAAATTTGTAATATTTTTATTTAAGCGGGAATAAGTTATAATTATATAATTTTGTAAGGAGTGTAAAAGTAAGAAATCCTAAATTACAAAGACTCATTAATTATATATGGGCCATATTAAGATAATCGATATTGCAATTTTTCCTAATTAACGTCTATATTACTTTTTTTTCCCCCTTGCATTAATTTTAAATTATGCTTATAATTAGCAACAAATATTTACAATTTCAATCTTCTAGCTGGAATTCTGTAAACGTGGCAGCAATCTCCACTTCAAATTTATTTTATTTTATTTTTATATTAACCCACTTCACCTATTTATTTTAGCTTTATCTCCGATGGAATAACGTGCTTAGCAGTTAGCAGTAAAAAGGTCAACCCTAATTTTGTGGGTATAAGCTTATTTAATTTTTTATTATTTGTTTTAGGAATTTACACCATTGATTAAATTAAACTTGATGGATTGACAACCTGAAGTGAAGCAAGAAAATTTATATTTTATTTTTCTAGAATAATTTGAGTGTGTGAGATAATATAAAATACTCTTCAAGATTAACGAGTTGACTAAGTGCAACACCTCCTAATTAATGGGATTAGGATGAGTAAGTATGCAATTAACAACATTAATACTGTTTTAATTTTTTTAAACAAATTGAAAAAAGAAATAAAGAAAAAGATCACGACAAATTAAATAGTGAATGTTCTTGAGGCATATATATAGGGCTCTAGGTTAGCTCCTTTAAATATTATACATATACATAAATATATATTTGTAGCTAATCTTCATAATTAATCTTATATTAAGGTCATGGTAGTGTTAATTATTCAGGGCGTACGGATAGTTAAACTTAAACCACTTGATATATAATTATAGATAGGGTAAACTGCTCACTGCAATCACCATCCTTAAGGTTTATTTATGTGAAAATTAAGTTCTCATTTAAATGTAAGCTACCAATATATGGTGAGTTGTTTTTTTAATAATTGGATTAATTTGGAAATATGTTAAATTTAATGTTTCTTTTTTTTTTTTTTTTCCCAATATCTCTCTTGAGTTTTGATGTATTTTCATATTCAATGTACTAAACCTCTAAAACTATCACTTATTCATTTAACTGTGTCGTGTTGTGTCATGTCAAATATTTCTCACGTGAAAAATTTATTAAAAAAAAAATAAAATCTGTGTCACGATATCCGTGTATTCGTATTAACATACTCATATTGTACATCGTAAATTATCATCTAATTAAGAACATCAGGAAATAATTTTAAGATATAATTATTTTTATTTATCAATAATAAACTACTTATTGCATAATAAAATTAAGTAATTCTCAATTGTTTGAACCTGCGCTTATGGGTGGAGGTTCATCTCATATTGAAAAATATTAAGCTCTGTTACTTCCTAATAATAATAATTTATTAATTTCTATAAGTAGTTAATATTTAATTCATGTATGTAATTGAATATGTTATATACATATTTCTTTATATCTACTAACACATCATTTATATTATAGATTTCGTATTTATGTTCCCATTTGGAGACCCATTTACAAATTCTAACCACGTCTCATTGTTGAGAAATCTGGGTAAAAACAGAAGCTAGACACGGGTAATCCCTGTCCTTAAAGTTTCTATCGCCTCTAACTTTCTGGGAAGTGTGCTTAAGGTTTCAGGCGATACACTTCCAGGATATATGTCAAACTAATTTCTGGGAATGATTTCGTGTACAAGCACTGCACAAGAAACCGGATGAATGTGTTGTGTTTCTTTTCAGCTCAAGGATTGTATATATAGATATCAGGTGTTACAAAAACGGATTAAATCAAATTATGACTGTTGGAGAATTAATTCAGCATCAATTGGGCTGTTAGTGGCCCCCTGAATTAATTTGTGGTTTAAGTCTCCTTGACCATTCAGTTACATTGGCCACTCAACAGTCACATTTGATTTATTGGACTGATTTAGGGTTAATTCTGAATGAATTTGGCCCAAAAAGATAGGCTCTGGGCTCGGAGGCGAGGCTCCTAGCGACGATGCGCACGTGCGCCATCAAACGCCACATTCGCCCATGCCCAGCCCACGGCCCCGGCCCGTGCCCGTGCACGCGGGTGGTGCGGTGCACCGCACCGCATGTGAGCCCATCAGTCCACCTCACATTTATTGAATTAATAACCCACTTAGTGTCTTAACTTATATAGTTGACCACACTTAGTTATTAATCCAATGTGGGACAGGTTTAGTTTTCCCAAACACCTTTTCATATGCCTCTTTTGATATTTCCAATAAACCTCCATTAGCTTAATTTGAAAGTATCAATGCAGATGTCCAACACTCATATGTACAATTATGATATGAATTAAATTGGATAATATAATTTATGGTCCCTTATGTTTAAAATGTGGTCTTTTCATTAATTCGTCCTTTTACATAATATTTACATAATATTTTTGTATCAACACGTTAGTTCCTCAAATCTTCAGATCAAATAACTCATATATATGTAGAGATCAAAATAATCACTCTGAACTTTATGTTGTATTTTAGTTCTTCTTGCTTCATAATAAGTATTGACAAGTTGTCAAATGCATGAATATGCCTTGGTTCTTGCACCTTGCTTACGTGGTAATATTCTTATAATTTTTTATTTTTTTTTGGTCCAAGGTAATATTCTTATAAATGAAGTTTCAAGAATTTCATAATCTTAAAAATTTGTAAAAGCTATGGTTTCTTGGTAGATATAACGGTATAATAAAGGGAACAGTATTTTATAAAACAATTAGTATATTTTTGTTATTTGACCAAAAATTTTGGGGGATGTTGTCGTAATTTCACTTTGATATAGATCTTAATTGTACTATGACAATATGTGAAAATCTTATCAAAAAGTTTCTTTCTTTATACAACTTCCAAAAACGAATTGGTATTGTTGTGCAATGAATTTATCGTTCGATGAATACAATAGCTACGAGTTGCCGTAAGTCTTGTTGCACGAATACTGTATCACAAGCACATTATCGAGTACCATGAGTAGACTAAAAATAAAAGAAACTATCAAGAGAATAAACTCGATCTAGCTTTCTGACTTAGCCAAACTCCTCACCTGAGGTGACTGAAGGATATTCTGATTCAAACTTTGAACCAAAACTAATTCTTTTCTTTATTGTACCCTCATCGACATCCCCTTAAGCTGATTCAATAGCAGTTGGGCCATGCAAACTGAAACACGTTCAAGCTCAAAGCTATTAGTTCTATCATACTCTATTCTCTTTCTTTCTGCTTTCGAGTTACTGGCTTTCCTTTCGAGCAGACTAAGAAGAAGCCCACATTTAGCGGTAACTGCTACAACTTCTTCCTTTTAGGCTTACCTGCCGAGTCCAATAGCAACTAATTTTGTACTAGCAAATCATATTGTTCTCTTTGTTTCTCTTTGTTCTAGCTTTTTAAATAAGTCAGATCGATGGCTTGAGCGAGAAAACTCCTAAATTAGTACATTATCATCTATTATCGACCCATGTTAAAAGAGTAAAATAATAATAATAATAATAATAATCCGCGGTTCGTTTTACTCCTGTGCTAACAAAAATTTTACTATAATAATCGCCTTTCACCACATGGAAATTTCTGATAGTGACAGTAAAATTCTTCTTTCAATGCAGTCCTTAAACTTTTAAAAAAATCAATTGAACTACAGAAAGTCAAATCCCACAAATTTTGAAAGTTGTACATAGCAAAAAGTTGGTGGAAGTTAGCTTTGCACGGTAAAGTCATTCTCTGGTCCTCAAACCAAATTTATTTAAAAAGAATTTGGAGTGAGCGTCGTATAATCTCGCACACTCATGCTCAACATTTGTTTCGTAATTAACTTTAAAAAATATATATATCACTATATCCATATTATGTACATTGTTTCCATATTTGTATATTCATATTTTCTTCATCCCCGTAGATTATATGATCATGAAATCAATCGAAGATATCCATGATTAAGAAAATATTGTCAATTAGGTTTAAGAAAAAAAAGCCCAACAAAATTGTATTTGAATCTCGATTGTGAGCACCGTAAAACACCTTAAAACCTTATTTCCTAGTTAAAAATATCTTAGAAGATTTGAGCAAACAGTCTGGGACATTCATTCTTATTGTCATTCCTTTAGGGTTTTTAACCAAAAAGGGATGTACATAATTGGTTTTCCAGAAATTGGGCTTAAAGGTCAGTATCGTAGGTTTAAAAGCACAAGAATTGGTGCATTTCTCGCCTATTGACCAGGATCATTGTCTTCATTTTTCCAACAGACCATTAGTAACACAAAAAGGAACTCATTTTTGTCCTCAATTCTCTCATTAAGCCATGCTAAACATGTTATTATTAAGCCTATATCCCACCCCAATTATCATCACGCATGCATCTAATATTCTCCTATCTCAAGATACAATAATAAATTAGTATATTTGTACAGTAAAATTCACTAGTAGCGACGTCAGAATTTTATCGAGATTCATAAAATATTAAATTTTAGAAAATTAAAAACACAGAGAATTCAATTTGGTGCTATGCTGGATTAATCGAATTTTTCATATTCGAGTTTCTGGGTACAAAACCATCATTAATAAAGAGAATTTTACGGTTTAGTAATCCGGCCCAACTCAAACTCATAATGGATATAAAATCAAAATATATATAATTATAGGGGGAGGAAATTCGATGTGCCCCCTATTCCCCATACTAATATAAACATACATAGTTTGTAATTTTAAAATGTTATGAGACGTCCAATTTAATTTAACATTATGTATATCAAGTATGTGTTAGGGTTCGAATCCCACTTGGGTGTACGTGTGTTAAAAAAAAATAAAATTACGTCTCAGGTAAGTTTCATACCAACATGAGAAAGATGTTGAAATATTCCATTTTTAAATTCATTTTTTACTAATGAAGAGGGTGTTTGTTGAGCTTAAGTTGTAAGCTCATCGATCGTAAATTTGAGTACTGCAAATCGTAATTTTAACATCTTAAATCTATAACGAAGTTGAAGAAAGGAATTATTTTTAATCTATTAACAAACGAGTTTTTTTTCGTGGAGCACCCCTGTGTTAGGAATAAGTGTCATGAAAAATCCTGTGCTATAAAAATTGGTTTGACGAACCTTGTGTTTTATAAATTATTGTATAAAAAACCTTAAGTTGACTGTTTGAGTTACATACGCCGTAAATTCGGCTGAATATGTGTTTTTTTATGTGAATTACTATTTTTATTCTCTTTTATTGATTTTTAAACACAAGTATCTTTTCATTTAGCCCTCAAAATTTTCAGAATTCTCTTTCTTTCGTCTCTTTTAAATTTGCTTCCATGTTTTTTCAAGTATCTCAATTTGAATTTAGGTATTCTTACGGAACATGATAAAGTGCCAATTATTATGGTGATTCCTAATTTGATTGTGGTAATTTAGGAAAAAAAGATTTAAAATACTAACAAATAATCTTGGGGGGCGGTGTGCTAATTATGTGCTAACACAGAGTTTTATCAACTAATTTTTGTAACACAGGGTTTTTCGTAATACTTATGTCTAACACAAGGTTGTGTGTGGAGTTAACTCCTTAACAAACCATAAGAAATGAAAATTCTGCAATTTCTAAAATTATAGGACTTTATAAGTAAATACGACCAACCGTAAGAGATTTAAATGTAATTAATTTACCCAGTATTGGTTCAACAGCATTGGCGTAAAAGTTGGGAAAATAATTAGCTTATGAAATTCTTTCAAGATTTGGGAAATGACATAACATTATGATTTAGTTAATAAAAGAAATGAATATCAATATCTTAATTTGCACATACTTCACATATACTCCTTGCTATGCTCGCGCATCTTTAGTGCTAAGAGCCTTGAACTATGAGATTGCAGTATCCTCGAAATTCATTAAAAAATATAAAATGTAATTTCTTCTCACTTTTATATTAAATTAAGAAATTTTTATCTTAAGTACCCTTCATTTAGGTTTAGTTACAATGCAATTCATCTAAATCGAAAAATTACATTTTAATTCCTAATTTTTGAAAACCGTTTGTGGTCCCTTACGTCTGTTAGAGTTCTGTTATGTTATTCCAAAAATACCCTCGATCTTTTTTAATTAATTTGTGACTCAAGGAACTGTATTGTTAAATTCATAATTTATAGGGTCCTTTTGTTTATATTTGTAAACTTTAGGGATGATTTTGTAATTTTAGTTACATATTTAATGTAATACTTATACAAACTATGAGAGGTATAAGTGTACTTTTACAAATTCTGTTAGGGTCTTCAAAACAAATAAAATTTACAATAACTTATAAAATATAATTATTTAATTTTTAATATAAATAAATTGCATTATAACTAAGTATAAATTTAAGGTAATGAGATATAAATTTCCCTATTAAAGCCAAGACAATCTTATTTGGCCATAATCAATACCTACAATCGTGGCAAATGGGACATTCATACAAGAAGTAATATATGGAGCTCATGAGCCACACACACACACACACACACACACACAAACTAATAGTGATGATAAATGCACAATAATTGTAATTAACAATTATGACCTGTTTTCTTAAAAGGGTATTTAGCTGAACTTATAAGTTTTCAAAAATATTTTACAAGCTACTTGAGAGTTTTAAAACCCGTCCAAAGTGCCTCATAATTTCTAAGTAATGAAGCTAAACTAATTTTATTATTTTATTTTCCACCATTATTGTGCTAAAAAAAAAACACTTGTGAACCTCAGCCATATATCGAGGCATTTGCGTGACCTTATAAGCTCATTAAAATATCTTATAAGGTCTTAATAGTAAAGACGGAACTAAAATTTAAAATAAGGGGAAGAGGCGACCCACATTCAAAATCATCTTACAAACCATATGTAATAGTTTATTTTCTTTCAATGAACAAAATTTTAGGTTGAAGGGATGGTGAATGTCTTTAGACTCAGCTTTTTTAGGTGAATAAGATTTTAAGATGAGGGGAAGGTAAGTGTCTTTGGGTTCGATGCGTACTTATAAATAACTTACATTATAACCCACTTGATGAAGACAAAGACAATTTAAACTTACGATACTATTAAAATCAAACTCTATCATGCTTCACTTATACACCCTAAAGTGTAGTACGTAATGACTTATAAAAGCAATTGTCTAAATAAAAATGCCAAAAAAATAGAGCTAAAAATGTAAGCGCCTACATAATGTGTGTAAAATACACACAATCAGACACATGTGTCCTTTACAGGTAGGTCCAGAGCAATGGATCTGTGCATCATACCTTGACAACAAGTGGGACATGTTGGCTCTTCAACCAGGAATGAGCACCTCTTAACTCTCAAGTACTCTTTCATCTAATCTAATATAATAAACAATGCACCTCTTAATTAAGGTCCAGAGAATTTGACTTCAACAACACTTTTTAATACTCTTTCTTTATTGTAACTAAGAACTAATTGAGCTGTCATTATTCTGCAGCATTTTCCCTTGAGTAGAAGAAGACCATTCCAAGCGTAGTTAAGCAATCCATGTCATCCTTCTCAAGCAATACATTAGTATATCCTCACAATTGAATCAAAGTAGAAAAACATCATAAATCTAATCACCGAAAGTGATAAGAAGAACCACGCGCATGAATGTGATTATATGAAGAATGTGTATATATGCATAAGACAAAAACACGAGTGTTGGATTCTTCGTATGGATATGAAACAAATTTAAATCTCTTATTCAATTATTTTATTTTTTGAAGTGTATTTGATTCAACGACAGGATTAGTCGGTTCTACATGATGGTGGATGTTATGATTCTAGAAGAAAAACTATTACAGCTTGCCCCAATTTAAATAGAGTAATTACACGTGATACTCCATATTTAGATATAATTATAATTATACCATACTCAAGAAAATTTTAATTATAAATACGAATAATGCATTAGTTACATATAACTTTCATATAAAATATATATATTAATTTTGTAATAAGAAAAGGGGCTTTTTTACGTGTAATTAAATTCTTTTTAGGTAGGGTATAAATATAATTATATCTAAAAGTGGGATATTACTTGTAATGACCCCATCTAATTTGAGGGCCAGATGTAATTAAGTCAAAAAACGAAATAAGACAAATATGTTGTATCAAAATAATAATAATAATAATAATAATAATAATAATAATAATAATAATTTATTATTATTCGAACTATAACAATTTTTACGGCTTACATTCCAAACTTGTAGCGCTCGGAGCGGTGGGCCACCACATCCCCCGCACCTAGATCCGAACCCAATTATGAAATGGAAGTCCATACATGAGCCCAAATCTAAGCGAATCGGGACCTACATATACAGACTAGGCTAAACGAGGTTACACACGGACAGAGCGCGCAAAATAAAGAACAAAATGCGGAAACAATTAAATAGGATCCAAATAAGAGCTCAACATGAGTCTACAATAATATATAGAATATAAGTTGTTATAGTGTTTCAAATACAAATAAGATAAATGCATTAGAAAGCAAAAAATAACATAGGAAAGTCATGCATGCACACACCCAGACCCGCACGGCTGCGCATGAAATTTGTCTGCTATGGAATTAAATTCATATTTCATAAATTCATAATTCATAATTCATAAGAATCCATATCATAAATCACTTAATGTATATTCTTGACATATAATTCAAATATTTCATATAATTTCAAATAATTCATATAAGAAATTAAATAATGAAATGGATTTCAAATAAATGCATCAATTAAATATGAAATTAAATGAAATTACGGAAATTAAACTCACACGTGGCATGAACCTGTACGTACGAGCAGACGGGGTGTCACAACTTCCCTCCCTTAAGAGAACCTGGTCCCCAGGTTCACTCCTCGGCACTAAACAACTCCGGGTACAAACTTCTCATCTTCTCCTCGGTCTCCCAAGTAGACTCTTCGGACTTTTGATCTCTCCAAAGAACTCTGACCAAGGGAATCTGCCGGTTCCTTAACTCTCGCATCGTTCGGTCCTGAATTGCAACCGGGTGCTTTACTATCGTCAAGTCCGGCTCTAGTTGTACCTCTTCAACAGGGAGAACGGTTACCTCATCGGGATAATACTTGTGGAGCTAAGAAACATGAAACACGTTGTGTATCCCGGTCAAACTCGGTCATTTTGCATCAAAACACATCTGAGGCCTTCCTTAGAAGCATCCGTGTACACTGCATAACCCTCGGTACCCTCGGGTAGGGTAAGAACAGGTGCCGAAGTCAACCTCTCTTTCAAGGTTTGGAAACTTGTCTCGCACTTATCATCCCATTCAAACCGTACCTCTTTCTTGGTCAACCGGGTCAACGGAGTGACAATCTTAGAGAAGTCCTTAACGAACCAATGATAATACCCTGCTAACCCCGAGAAAACTTCTAATCTTTGAGGCATTTCTCGATTTCTCCCAATGAAGCATGGTCTCAATCTTGGATGGATCAAGTTCAACTCCATTGCTCGAAATTATATGGCCGAGGAATGTGACTCTGTCGATCCAAAACTCACACTTACTGAACTTGACATAAAGCTTATGTTCTCTTAGTGTTTCCAAGACGATCTGAAGATGTTGTGCATGCTCTTCAGCGGACCTAGAAGACACCTAGATGTCCTCTATAAAGATCACTACGAACTTATCAAGAAAAGGCCTGAACACTCGGTGCATCATGTGTTGGAAAAACGGAATCAGAAAGCAGCGAAAATTTAAAAAATTTCCAACAAAAGGATCGAAACTCACAATCATGAATCCAAATTCGTAAGGTAAAGAAACTTACTTTTCAATAATCTTTCTTGAAGTGTTTCAAGCCACCCAAGAATGCTCTTCTAGCTGCTTGATCCCCTCTCCTTGGTAAAGCTCGAATCTTTAAGAACTTCTAACTTGAAGCTCTCTAGAGATAGTCCACCAACTTGACTACAATCTAACTAGTAAGTATGCTAGTTCTCTAGTTAGTGTTTAGCTCTAAAGCACAGACACGGCAAAAAATGACCCCGTGCGGTGTCCAACACGTGTCGGACACGGACACGCGCCGGACACGGCTCCGACACGTGTCGGACACGTCTGATCCGTATCCTAAAATAAAAAAATAAAAAAAAAATACCGACACGGTGTCGGACACTCCGTTGCGGAGTGTCCGACACAGCTTGGACACAGATTCAACCAGATTCGGAGCTTGGACACAGATTCAACCAGATTCGGATTTCTGGAAGGAGGCTTGGACACAGATTAAACCAGATTCGGATTTCTGGAGGCCGCATCGCTATATCTCCTGTCTTCTCACATGGTAAAAGCTCAGCTTATGCGGCGGCAATGGTGGTGGCCGCGGTGGCGGAAGAAGTTGATGTGGCCGCTTACTATCAAAATTGATGTGGCGAACCTTGCACTAATCAACCTTGCCATGAGCAGATCTTGACAAATGCTGAGGACTCCGCCTCCCGCGCGGTGAAAATGGCCGATTCTGGGAGGAAAAGTGCCCATATCAATAGTCATGGTGGTCGGTGGAAGTGTTTCAGTCTTTCAGATGTATTTGATACTTTGAAGAATGAAGAGAAGTTCTGTTGCAGCGGCGGTATAAAGAGTACAAGTAGGGTTTAGAAGGCAGAAATAATTTGTGAAACCCTCTAGGCTCCAACACTCTATATTAACATTTTGGGCTTTTTGGCCCATAAGACTCCAAAATTATCCAACCTTTTTTCTTTCATTTTTTACCATATCAAGCTTCTTTTAATTTAAATGTAATATGACCTAATAAAAAAAATTAATATGACCTACGAGAAGTATTACAAAAATTAATATTTATATAAGTTAAATTTTTATTCATAAAATAAAGAATATTTAGTATTACATAAATTAATATTTATATAATATATTTATTTATATAAAAATAATATAGCCGTGTCGGAGCCGTGTCGTGTCCTAAAATTTTGAAAAAATCCGTGTCCCCGTGTCCGTGTCGTGTCGTATCCGTGTCGCCGTATCCGTGTCCGTGCATCATAGGTGTTTAGGCTTAACCTAGGGTTTATGTGATCTTGGAGAAAGGATGGTGTTCAACACATGAACCAAGAGGAATCGATCAATCCCTAAGGGGAGCTTGAGCTCCCCTATATATAGCTTGAGAGGGGCGGCCGAACCTAGTCCTCTTGTACTAAGGATTTGGTCCCTCTCTCTTATTACTTGATCATCAAGTAATTCCAAACCTTGATTTTTGAATTCTAATTCAAATCAACTTTTAAGAGAGCTAAAATATCCAAAACCCTTTTGGATAATATTATACTTTATTTATTTATTAATAAATAACTTATTTATCTAAGTAATTAATTCATAATTAATTAAATAGATTAATTTTTCCAAAATAAGACTTTCATTTTAATCCAAAAATTAAACCAAAGTCTATTAAATAATTAACACATTAATTATTTAATACATAAATAATATACACGTGCCACTCACGTGTCCCTAAGGACACGTGCCACTCACGTGAACCACACGTGTGGAACCCTCTTGGTATGATCAACTCGTTTAATCATTTTAAAGCCTTAACTCATGTAACCAAGTTGTTGTGTATGACTCTCTAATAGTCTAACAACAGGTGTTTAACCCCTAGCTGAATTGTAATGTCTCGATTCGACAGAACCTTTAAGTCATTGATTCATGTGAGATACAATCCTCCTACTTACTATCTCTCAACCAAGATCTAGGGTAAGGGAAAAATCAGAACCCTAATAATCTGGTCTTAAAGCTAAATGCATTTCATATCCATTTGATCTCAATCCAAGAAACTCTTTTCTTGATGTCTTGATCTATTGCCTTGGCCAAGGACTCCATATGGAATATGAATGACTTACACAATAAGAGATCACCTTGCAAATGCAAGTGTAGGTCCTTTCTTGATTCTCATTCACTTCCATAAATCACTTGTGCAGCCCCAACATAAGCCTAGAATCAGTTGTCTAAGGTGACACCCTTTAAAGCTTATACCTAAGACTACAGAGTTAACTCATAAAGTGACATGGGACCTCAAGTCTAAGGATCAATTAATCACATCAATGACTCGTGAGATATTTCCTAATCTGGAAGTTTCCATTTCCTGAAATAGAAACTTCCTTTCCCATTTAGGAATCTTCTCACACGGGGCACCTCAGTGAACTTACTTATGGAAGTAAGCACCCTCATGTATCACGCACGTATCAACTATACACTTTGCACCTCCATGAAACAAGGTGGTCCTTCTTAAGGGCGTGATCCCACAAGCAAGCCTTAAAAGAGTCAGGTTGACACTCCCACTGTCTGTAGGACTCATAAGTTTGGAGTATTTTACTAATCATGACTTATGTGATATAGGGCTCGTTTCATGAACCATTTCACCTAAATGGTAGAGTCCTAAAGTCATCAGGATTAGGGGAGTTCTCATACATGCACAACTAAAGTAAACGCATACCAAACAAGAGCATATAAAGAAGTGTTGCCTTAACTCGTTATTTTATTCAAAGATTGTCTGTGATTACAATAAGGAAAAGTACAAAGCGGACATACAATCGGCTTTCTAGGGCACTATTCCTAACATCATGTCCATGAACACTGCAGAGGCATTAGTCAACCTAAACGGCATCACAACAAACTCAAAATGCCCATACCGAGTATTAAACCCGGTCTTCGCAATATCTTCTTTCCGGATACGCAGCTGATAGTAACCCTGCCTCAAATCTAACTTGGAGTATACCTTGGAACCTTGCAGAATATCGAATAACTCCTCGATGTGAGGTAAAAGATATTTGTTCTTCATGGTCATCCGATTCAACTCGCGATAATCAATGCACATCTGTAATGTTCCATCTTTCTTCTTTACAAACAAAACGGGAGTACTCCACGGAGAAGTGCTCGGACGGATATACCCGCAAGTTAGAAGCTCATCAAGCTACGACTTCAACTCCTTAAGTTCAGTAGGAGCCATCCTATAGGGAGTCTTCGAAAATAGCTCGACTTCGGGATATAGGTCTACAACAAACTCGATGTCCCTATCAGGTGGTAGAGAACCCAAATTCTCAGGGAAAATGTCGGCATACCCTTGCACAACCTCTGTCTCTTCAAGTTTGGCCTGATCCTTCGGTTTATTCAAAAGATAGGCCACAAAATCTGTTGCACCGTCTTCAAGTTTGGCCTGATCCTTCGGTTTATTCAAAAGATAGGCCACAAAATCTGTTGCACCGTCCCGGACCATCTTACTAGCCTCAACAAAGGAAACAAACGGGCTCTACTTCAACCTCTCACCCGTGAAAACCACAAAACCCAACAACACCTTTTTCTCACGGTAATCCATCACTGCTCGGTTCTCAAACAACCAATCCATACCAAGGATTGCCCCATACCTCTGCATCAGCATCTCGATCAACTCGACAAGGAAAACTCGGCCCTCAAAGCTCACCGGACACTCCTGGTACACTTTACACATCACCAAGCTACCCCCGAGGGGAGAGCTAACCACATTATCATGTGCACAAAGAGAGACAGGCAAAGACATAGAAGAAGCAAGATCCCGAGAAATAAAGGAATGAGTAGCCCCGAGATCAAACAATGCATGTAATATTGTGCCATGAATGCTAATTGTACCTTCAACCACGATATTTTGGTCGATTTCGGTGGCTTCTTCCTCTTCACCTCCCAAAGCATAAGCCCTAGCCTGAATAACGGGCCTTGAATTTCCTCCCGCGGCTTATTCCGGTTTCTTCTTCGGAAAATTGCTCACCATATGATCCGGTACTCCACAATGAAAACACCTCCTGTGCAATCTAAAGCAATTCTCCACTAGATGATTACCTTGGCAATGCGTGCATTTATCCGGTTCCGGAAGTGCTAGTGGTAGATTTGGCCCCGTGGGTCGGGGTTGCTTGTTTTGAGGCTTTGCCGGTGGAAGAGCTTGAAATGTCGGCCTCTTACCATATTTGTTTTGAGTCCCCGAGCTAGAATCATGCCCGGTGTGAGAAGTCTTCCTCTGAGCCACCACTCTATCCTCAACTTTCAAAGCTTTTTCGGTAACAAGTGCCCAAGTATCGGTGTCCACAGCCTCAAGTGCATCTTTCATATCTTTTCTCAAACCTTGAAGAAATTGGAGAGCTTTATGCCAATCATCATTTGCTATATTGGGAGCATAGCGAGAGAGACGGTCAAATTCATTGATATATTCGGTGACCGTTTTCCCACCTTGTTTAAGGTCCATAAACTCTCGAAGCCTCCTATCTCTTGCAGCAATAGGGATGTACTTGTTCCTGAATTCTCGAGTAAAAGTTTCCCAATTAACTTCCTCTGCGGCGGCATCCAAACGGGCCCGGATGCTTGACCACCAATTATATGCTTGTCCTTGCACCATTGTTATAGTGCACATTGTCTTCTCCATCGAACCACATGGAATTAAATCCCAAATCTTCTCAATCTGCACGAGCCATTCCTCAGCATGAATATCATCTCCACCTTCGAATTTTGGGGGATTTTGATTCCTGAACTCTCTCAAGATATGAGTAATTTGACCCCCTTCTTGATTTCCGGCCGAGGGTGTATTTTGGCGATAGCGAGTGTGAAGGAATGCACAAAGGTGGGGGATTGCTTTCCGCTTGAGGAGAATGATCTCGACGGTATCGGCGATTCGGAAATCTATCACGGTGGTGATCTCTACGTGGAGGCATCCTACAAAGATAAAGAAATTCCAATATTCATGCGTGCGGGTTAGTACATGTTCATGTGAACAATTAATAGAAATATAAACAAATAGCCACATAAAGTCACATAACCACGTTGTCCTATTCCGTACAACCTAGACAATCCCGACTCAACTCTAGAGCCCCGATTTTGCAACCGAGAGCTCTGATACCACTTTAGGATGTAGCGCCGGGAGCAATGGACCACCACATCCCCCATACCTAAACCCGAACCCACATATGAAATGGAAGTCCATACATGAGCCTAAATCTAAACGAATGGGGACCTACACACACACTCTGGGCTAAGCGGGGCTACACACGAACAGAGTGCGCAAAATAAATAACAAAATGCGGAAGCAATTAAACAGAATCCAAATAAGAGCTCAACACGAGCCTACAATAATATGTAGAATATAAGCTATTATAGTGTTTAGAAGTCAAATACAAACAAGATAAATGCATTAGAAAGCAATAAATGACATAGGAAAGTCATGCATGCACACACCCAGACTCGCACGGCTGCGCATGAAATTTACCTGCTATGAAATTAAATTCATACTTCATAAATTCATAATTCATAAGAATCCATATCATAAATCACTTAAGGCATATTCTTGACATATAATTCAAATATTTCATATAAGAAATTGAATAATGAAATGGATTTCAAATAAATACATCAATTAAATATGAAATTATGGAAATTAAACTCACACGTGGCACGAACCTGTATGTACGAGCAGACAAGGTGTTACAAAACTCTTTCGCTTTGCAAACTAATATCTAATCTTTTAATTTTTAACTAACCGTCATTCAAATTTACTTTTTAGTAGTTTTAGTTTTCTTTTTTTGTTGGTAACGTATTGCAAACCAATCTCTCATTTCTTTTTTTTTTTCAACAAACAACTATATCCACATCCACTTTTAAAATCAAATATCGTTTTAATTATTCCTCTTCTATTATTTCTGTTTCAATTCGAATTAAAAAAAATCAATTTCAATGCCGAAGAGTCCAGTGTAGATAACAACAGAAACAACAATAACAATTGCTTGATTTTTATGAAATTACAATGACTAATTATATTACATTGCAATTTATGGTGATTAAATGTATTTATTTTTGGTACATTTTAAGTACATTTTTCATAATGCCTGAGGTGACATAATTTCAATCTAATACGTGTGCGCCCATCGAGGATCACATGGAATACAAGATGGTGTAACAACTCCATATCAGCAAGAACCAGCACCAAAAAGATGCCAAGGATGTACCCTCGACTCGTCTATTGAAGTCAAGTAGGTAACATGAAATCAAGCATGAACGTACAAGTGAGAGCCTGGGAACTTGGGTTCCTATATGCTCATAACCCGACTCAACTGGGCACACCCCATGGAAAATCGCACCTCAAGAAGGGATGTCTCCTTAGGAGTACCTCGAGGGTTTTCTAAATGGCCATCGGGCTGCATGCACCCTGCTCAAAAGCCAAAATGACAAAGGCAGGAGAGGGGTTGAACCTCGAGGATAAAACAGGAAGTCGATGATATTCTCCTTGAAGTCCTAAAAATCATTATTAGCTACTAAGAGATAAAGGTGGTTATGTTGTACAACGGTTATTTCACTATCACAACTATCCATCGACACAATACTATTTTTTGACACCAGATACAACGTCGTTGAGCACCACATCCACATCTTACACCTTATCTCCACCGAAACTTCAACTAAACTTCACCACTTTTTGACCACATCAATGTCCATTTAGTATAGATTCTTCTCCCTTTTCAATTACTTGTGGTTCTAATCAAATCCAAAAAAGGCTTAGTTTCTATGTCGAAGAATCTACGGATAATAATAATAATAAATTATTAATTATTATTATATAATTTTTTATGAAATTAAAATAGCTAACCCTATAGTACTACAATTTAAGACGACTAAATGCATTTATTTTTGGTGCATAATGTATTATAGGGATAAACTTTACCAAAAATAAGAAAAATGGTAGGACTAGCTAGGTTTTAGGGTTACTTAATCCTTTGTTTAGAAATCTCACATTAAATGCAATAATGTATTTGGAATATTAAAAAATATTTCCAAAAAAGTGGAATTTGTTTTTTAATTTATTGGATATATAAATTTTACATTTTTTTAATATTAGATATATAAAGATTTGTTTTCCTTTTATTGAGAATACCATAATTCTATCTGTTAAAAAATCTAGTAAAATCTTACACGTGTCACTCATCCGATACGTAGAGTATGAGATGAAGCACATAAATGGAGCAGAAGATCCGGTGCCGACTTTAGTGTTAATTAGGTTTTACATGTTATATCCATGAAATCATACACTCTGACTAATAATCGCACAAGTTGGTGACCTTATTGAATTTTATTTCTTAACCTAAATAATTACGTAACTTTTTAATTAGTATATTATTTATTATACAGTTCTACCCAAAAGAAATAAAGATTCATGTGAATATATAGAGGTTATCCAAATAAATACATTTAATCGTCATAAATTACAACCCATAGGGTTAGTCAGTGTAATTTTATAAATATAAAAAAAGTATTATGGACTGTTTTGTGAGGAATTTTATTTCTAATTCAAAATTTTTAAAACAAACGGATGGCTTAAGTGTTAAGTATTTGTACTTGGGAACTGGTAATTAAGTCATGGGTTCGAGTCTTAATGGGAGTAGTTGGGGAACGAGCATTGATACTCTTGAAAAAAAATCTCCACATCCATTTGTTTTATAACGGTCTCTTTCGAGACGAGCAGATGGTTTAAGTGGTAAGCATTTGTACAATTGACCAAAAAAAAAAAAAAAAAAAGGTATACATCTGTACCTGTGAACTGATAGATCATGAGTTCGAGTCTTATTGGAGGTAGTTGAGGAATCAGCACTGATTCTCTCGGAAAAAAGAGAGAGAGAAGGAAAAAAAAAAAAAAAAACTTACTCTGCATGCGATAAAATAAAATAAAACCCATAGAAATCAACCTTTAGTTGGGTTGGAATTGAAGTCGAAGAAATTGATGATAGGGAAGAATGATGTTTGATATCAACCTTTAGTTGGGTTGGAATTGAAGTAGAAGAAATTGATGATAGAGAAGAATGATGTTTGATTTTGAAAATGGATGTGAATGACAATTGTTAAAAATTAAAATAGGAGATGTCAATTTGTAAGACACGAAAAGGTTGGATGACAGCTTGCAAAACGAAATAGATCGAATATAAGCTGCATGCAAAAATCTTTATACCCCGAGTGAGAAAAAATATTCATCTCTAATATTCCCCTTGTAAACTGCCATCTAACCACTTCATTTCTTATAAACTGTCATCCAAGTCTACTTTTTAATAGTTTTAATCTACTAATGCGTTGCAAACCGTCATCCCACGTTTTCGTTTCAATCAAAGTGTCATCCACGTTCAATTTTAAAAATAGAGGTTATTTCTAATCGAATCCAGAAAAGGCTTACTTTCTATACCGAAAAATCTACAGATAATAATAATAATAATAATAATAATAATAATAATAATAATAATAATAATAATAATAATAATAATAATACAATTTAAGACGATTAAATGCATTTATTTTTGGTGCATTTTGAGCAAATTGCCAAAAATGTATTATATAGACTAGTAAACCGGCACACTCATTGCGTGTGCAAATTAAGTATTGTTTAATTATATTAAAATTAATTTTTATATTAGTATATATTTTATAATTATATTTCATATAATTACTAAATTATTGATAAATAAATAAATAGTATAAGATAATGTCATATTAGTTAAAAAAAAATTAAAATATAAGGAGAAAAAAAAATTATATAGAAAAAGAATTGAAGTGAGGTGAAAGAAAAAGGAAAAGAGAAGTTAATAGAAAGTTTTTTTTTTTTCAAAAGAAAAAAAAGAAATTAATAGGAAGTTATTAGAGTGATAGAAAAAAGTAATTAAATAAAAAGAAAAGAAAATTACGTAAAAAAACAAAGTGGATGAAAAGAATAAAGAAAAAGAAAAAGAAAAAGAAAAGAAAAACGAACAAATAGCTTAAGTGGTAAATATCTGTGAATTCGTAGGTCATCGATTCAAGTATTATTGGGAAGTGGATGAAAAGAATAAACAAAAAGAAAAAGAAAAGAAAGACAAGCAAATGACTTAAGTGGTAAACACTTGTGAGTTGATCTTATTGGGAATAGTTTGTATACCAGTATTGATCCTCTTTTTTCTTTTAAAAAAAATAAAATTTTTATCTCTCTAATTTAATATAATAGTATACATAAACTTTGCCAAAAATAAGAAAAATAGTAGTATTAGCTAGATTTTAGGGTTACTTAATCCTATGTTTATAAATGTCACATTAAATGCTAATAATGTATATGGAGTAGACTTTAGTTAGTGTTAATTAGGTTTTACATAATGTTATATCTGTTAAATCATACACTCTGACTAATCGCACAAGTTGATGATCTTATTATTATTATTATTATTATTATTAGGGCTAATTCCAGTCATCTCAAACCTTTTGGAGTGTGCGTTTTGTCCCCCTATACTTTCAATCGGTGCACTTACCCCCTGATGATACTCAGAATTGCGCACGTATCGGAGCCGTCCACGTGTCGCCATCGATTGACTTGAAGACTATAACGCTTGCATTGATGGGCTCGCGGGCTAACCCGACCCACTCACTTGCCAACTAATACAGGCCATTGGGCCTCGGCCAACTACTCTGGTAAAAGGTCAGAGCCGGCAGGCTTGGCGCTCACACCTATGCCCTCAGGGTTACCTTTCTCAAGAAATCACCCGTACGAGGGCCATATCCTTGTCGCTCGGATTTGGCGCTCAAAGACCATGAGCCGTGAGGACCCCGTCCGAGCATTCTTCGAGCGTCACTTCGGCTCGAGGATGATCCCCCACCGCCGTGGTGGATCTGAACCCTCATAAAACGGATCCGGGACCCTCCGCTCATGCGACCCTCGTCAACAACCTCTGACACAAAGGTAGTGCACACCCTGTACCTGACACACCGTCTCCCTTTTCAGAAACAACATTCTCACGCCCTCACGGGCTGCCACGTGTTAGGGCAACACAGGTACGGGACCACATGGTCAATTTACCTATTTATCCTTACCCCTAACATATAAATAGGGGAGAACACATGCTTTCTCCCCCAAGTCATCTCCACGATACATACTGCATACATTGTTCCGGGTTCATATCTCCTTTCCTCCGCATCTTCCCCAGCTTCATATCAGTTGCATCATCATTACATTTTGCATTCTCGGTGTTATCCTAGCTGGAAGAACCCACGCTCAAGAGGAAACCCAGTTCCTGAGGCTTCCCTGCCTGTGATGGTCTTTTCCCTTTTCATATAAATCTTAAAGTGTTGTTGCATTTAGGAAACACAGATTCCTGCACTATCACCCCCCTCACCTTTGAAAAATGTTCACTTAACCCCTTTCCGACGGAATATTCCAGGAATATTCCGTGGGATTTTATGAATAAATTTTATGTGATTTCTAATGGCAAATCCATACAAATTAGATGTCAAATGTGTTGATATTATACATCAAATCGAAACACTTGACGCAAGGAACACAATTATTGTTTCAAAATCAAAATCCGACAACTAACAAAGGAGGAATCGCCGGTCAAAGATGGTACATGACCGACACTTTCGACGGCCAATAGAGTCGAATGAGGTATGATGAGTTTTGTCCGTCATGTAGAGATGAATACGATGGTAGTGGTCTTGACTCTTGGGTTGTCGTGACGAAGGAGAAATCGACTGCCAAAGTTAATTTTGAACGGAATATTCCTGAAATATTCCACCGGAATAGTGTCAAAAGGGCAAAGTGTTAAGTTTTGCAAAGGTGAAGGGGAAAAATGCACCGATTGAAAGGTGAGGAGGCAAAGCGTGCACCCCCAAAGGTTGGAGAGTGACTGAAATTAGCCCTTATTATTATTATTATTATTATGAAACTAAAATAGCTAACCCTATAGTATAACAATTTAAGACGATTAAATGCGTTTATTTTTGGTGCATTTTGAGCAAATTGCCCAAAATGAAAACTTTTTCCTAAATAATACTTTTTTTATTCGCAATGCATGAAATAGTATTGCTTTTAGGGGTATTAAAATTCTACCACTAGTTGCGGGATTTCCCACGACTCCGTTTTTTTTTTTTTATTATTATTTTTAGCGGAGTCGCGGAGATCTCCCGCAATTTCATTTTTTGTCAATATTTTATTTGGAGTCGCTTTAAATCTCCGTGACTCCAAATTTTATTTTATTTTATTTTATTTTATTATAGAGTCGCGGAGAAAGACCACGATTTCAAATTTATTTTTTTTGTGCACAAGTTATTTTATTTGTTTTTTTTGGTTTTTGTAATTTTAGGAATTTTATTTTATTTTAATTTATTGCATTTGTTTTGAAAAAACAAAAATAATACAAGCTATTTTATTTCATACACCAAACATAAATTGTTATGTAAACTTAAATATCAATTATTTATTTTTTATTTAATTTTTCCAAATGGATTTGAATTCTTATTTTATGGTGTACATTGATATGACCTTACGACATAAATTTATGACTCAATTTGAATTAATATTTTTGTTGTTAGGTGTTGTCATTTTAATGTGAATGTCAGTTATTTATTATTTTATTTAATTTTTACAACTGAAATTGAATTAATATTGTAGGGTGGTACATTGACATGACCTTACAACATATATAAAAGTGGTTGTACAATTATGACTGAATTTGAACTGTTGTTGTTAGGTATTCATATTTCAATTTGAATGTCAGTTATTTATTATTTTATTTAATTTTTACAACTGAAATTGAATTAATATTGTAGGGTGGTACATTAATATAACCTTACAACATAGATAAAAGTGGTTGTACAATTATGACTCAATTTGAATTATTACCTCTACAGTATTTCGGTGAGGTGTTGCCACTTCAGATTTGAATGCATTATTGTAGCAAATTCATCTATTTAAACCTAGTTATTTCGTTCACAATGCATTCACTCAAATCCTTTCAAACCAAAACACTTTCTTAAACTTTTATTCCATTCAATTTTCTTAACCTCTCTCCATTTTCTTAAATCCCAAAAGCTTTCTTAAGTTCATTTTTACATCATATTTTGTTAAGTTCTCTCTTCTATAATGGAATCAATTGAATTAGCTATTTTCTATGGGAGAATCAACCATTTTGTTTCTTATGATCTACCACCAGTAGCTACAATGAGAATTTCACGATCACTCTCGTTTGATGGTGCATCTATCCCAGTTATTGGATCACCACGAATTGGAAGCCCCCATATCACGGCCACGTCCTCCAAAGTAATGGTGGCCTCCCCAACAGGAAGGTGGAATGCATGCGTCTCCATACACCATCTTTCCAATAATGCAGTAATTAAATGTGCATCGCTCAGTATGTATCCACCGCAAAAAAACTCCATAAAAACTCATGTCATACAAGATAGTGATGTCATCATTTATGTGTACATATCTTTCGTCTTCGAGATCGTGACTAAATCCAATCGTGTTTTTGTGTCTTGGGATTACAATCAGATCAATATGCCCATTAAAAACATATTCCGAACGATGCATATCTTGTAAATAAAGTAAATCGCCTTCTTTTGGACCATAAATACATCTAGACATCTACAAAAACAAATTATTAAAACCCAATTAACATCTATAATAATTAACTAATTAACGAAATATTTCATAAATTAGTGAAATATGTGCTACAACAATTATAAAAATAAACCATCAATAATCAAATGCCTAATCAATTTATAAATTATAACTAAGTAATAAATTAACAAAATAAAAATAATAACCAAATGATTAAGTTAATTAATAATTTAGGTCATTAACAATATAATTAACTAATATACCAAATTTAATTAACATGTATAACTACTTCAAAATAATTAATAAAACCATTAATAATAATATAGGTAATTAACAACATTGTTAATAAATATACCAAACTAACTAAAAAAAAAAACCAAACTAACTAACATTAATAACTACTTAAAATTAATTAATTGATTGATTATTTATAATTTAGGTAATTAACAACATAATTAATGACCAATCAAACTAATTAATATGCATAATGCCAATAATTAACTAAAAGCTACCAAATTAATTAACTAACATATAACAAATAAACAAGATATTTAATAAATTTAGAAAACTAATTAAAAAAATAATTGATAAATAAAATAATAAATAAAAAAAAATTAAACCTTACCTTCACCGTGGGGTCAGTGGCGGCAAGGGGGTTAGGCGAGGTTTCGGGCGTCCGCGGTCTCACAGCGGTAGAGCTTGGGGTACTTGGACCTCGAGGCGGATGACGGTGGGCGAACGAACTGCGAGCGGAAGGTGGACGGACGGCCGTCGGATTTGCGAGAAATGTATGCGACTCCAATTAAAATAATATTAAAATAATTATAGTCACGACTGATCTCCGCGATTCCAAATAAAATATTAAAAAAAATGGAGTTGCAGGAGATCTCCACAACTCTGCTAAAAAAAAAAAAAAAAAGGAGTCACACGAGATCTCCGCGACTAGTGGTAGAATTTTAATACCCTTCGAAGCAGTACTATTTCATGCATTACGAATTAAAAATATATTATTTAGGAAAAAATTTCCCAAAATGTATTATAAAGATAAACTTCGGCAAAAATAAGAAAATAGTAGGACTAGTTAGGATTTAGGGTTACTTAATCCTATGTTTAGAAATCTCACATTAAATGCAAATAATGCATTTGGATTAGGTTTTAGTGTTTGTTTGGTTTTACATAATTTTTTACCTAAGAAGTGTAGAACACATTGTTCAACACGAATATCCCACGTAACATAATACTACAAAATAACATTTTTAAAAATATTTATATATTAGAACTAAAAACTGAACCTAATAGCAATCGGTAAGAAAACAAAATTTTGGATACCGATTTACAATGCGAAACAATCTAGTACGTAAAAATAGCAAAAGTTAAATGATAAAAAAAGATTTATCTCTAATAATAATTAATAGGGTTAATTATACAACCCCTCGTCCTTTGGGTCTTAGAGCGGGTTGCCCCCAACCTTTCATTTTAAACGATTTGTCCCCTAATCTTTCAAAATTATTGCACTTAACTCATTTCCGGTGGAATTTTAGGGAACATTCCGTTCATTTTTATTTTTTTTTTACGTGATTTATAAGGCTAAATTTGTACAAATCAGATTTCAAACGTGTTATTATATATCAAATCGAAGGTCTCGACGCAAAGAACAAAATGGTGATCTCAAAATCAAAATCTGACAACCAACGAATGAAGAATCATCAGTCAAAGATGACGCATGGTCGGCGAAGCTTTGCAGGCAAATTCTGATGCTTTCGACGGCCAATAGGGTCGAATGGGATATGAATTTTGTTCTTCTTGGAGAGAGAAATACGATGGTAATGGTCTTAACTCTTGGGTCGGTGTGATGTATGAGAAATCGACGGTCAAAGTTCAACTTGATCGAAATATTCCGTCAGAAACATTGAAAATGGGATTAAGTGTAATCATTTTGAAAGGTTAGGGGACAAATCGCCCAAAATGAAAGGATGGGGGGCAACCCGACCTAAGGCCCAAATGACGAGGTTTTTTGTGTAATTAACCCTAATTAATAAGACAAAAATAAAACTATTAACAAGAAATAGTTCCGTTTGACTCCAAAAGGTCCAATATGCACACGAGTGTTGAGGGGATTGACACGAAAAATACCAGACAAGGTTTATTGACATTTGTGCCGAGGGTAACTCAAGGCCTTAATTAGTGCAAAACTCACCCCTATGAATGAATCTTGATCCCACATTGTGGTGATAATTTGTAGTTGACTATGCAAACACAAAACTGCTAATAATGGATCAGTCATACATACAGTAACCTACCTATGTATAGTTGTTGAACAAGTTTAAGCCCGTGGCTCAAAGGCCCTAATTAGGGGGTAGTTTCTCTATGTGTGTTTGGTTAATGGCCGTAACAAACCTTTTTACTTTTTTAATTCTGATGGGGGTAATAAACTTGACTAGTCTGGAAATCTACAAAAGAACATGTTAGAATCATTGCTGATGTAAATAAGATTCAGAATTCAATACGAGATAATGTACAGCTAAAGAAGATCTATGATGAGATCTAATTTACTTCTCAACCAAAAGAAAACAAATATAATAAAAGAGTTGAATGAGAATGTAAGCAAGGTGGAACTGCTAACTAGTATTTTTTCTTGCATTAACAACTCTTGGATGACAAAGTATTTAGCAGAGATATAGGGAAAGATTTGCAAATAAGCTGACATCCTTCAGATTCTACTTAGTGGGTCAGAAGTATCTTTAGTTAGAACCAATATTTTCGTAAATCTAGGGCCAAATGATACTGTTTTTTTGCCAAATCTTCCTAAAATATGATAATGAACAAAGAAATATATGTCTACATATTGTTTTGCTTGTCTAAAAGGTATGAAGACTCACATACATGGAGAAAGGAGGTGAGGGGAAGGATCCTGTAAGGTTCATCGTCATGCTAGGCTTTCTTGAAATACTTTATACATGTGTTGACGAAAGATAAGGGGGGGTGCTCTAGACAGAATTATTCTATTTGTTCTATTTGTCATTTACAACATATATGTACAGCTCTTGGAGCAACCAACTCCTAAAAAACAAAACTGAGCTAACTTTAAAATAGGTTATTTTAAACAGTTGCAGATTCTTGCTTGTCTATTTAAGTAGTTCTCCGCGTGGATATCAGATACATACCAGCAACTTCTATTCCACTTTGTCTCCTTCTTCTCCACATTCTCCGCACCTCCCCTTTCTCCTGCAAAAACCATATTCATATTGCATCATTCTGTTCTCAAAAAGAAAATAACAAACCTGATACAAATTCTTGCATTTCTAAATTTCCTACATTAACAATGTTTCCAATTGTTTTCTATGTTGGAGGAGCTGTATTGGTAATCGCCATTACGACCTGGTTTTATAACTGGAGGAATCCAAGGTGCAATGGAGTTCTACCACCTGGTTCAATGGGGTTGCCACTTCTGGGAGAAACTCTTGACTTCTTTGCTCCGAGCTCGACTTCTGATATCCCTCCTTTCGTGAAGGAAAGGATGCAAAGGTAATGTGGATCACGAAATGTTCATATAATCCATCGATGTTATTACAATCTTCATATTCTCACTCATAAGATGTCATCGGCTGTGTACAATTATCAGGCATGGACCTATATTCAAGACTAGTTTGGTGGGAAGGCCGGTAATAGTGTCCACAGATGCAGATCTTAATTACTACATCTTTCAACAAGAGGGGCAATTATTTCAGAGTTGGTATCCAGACACCTTCACCGAGATATTCGGGAGGCAAAATGTGGGTTCATTGCATGGATTTATGTATAAGTACCTTAAGAACATGGTGCTCAATCTCTTTGGACCTGAAAGTCTCAAGAAGATGCTTCCGGAGGTTGAGCAGGTGTCGAAAAGGAAATTAGAACGATGGTCTGGGCACAGTAGTGTTGAAGTGAAAGATGCAACTGCACAGGTAATGATAAAAAAATAATGATATTTTAAGTTCCCTAATGCTTTAATGCTAATTGAATTTGATTTTTGATGTTTTATGCTTATGTTCCTTTGGCAGATGATATTTGACCTGACTGCTAAAAAGCTAATCAGTTATGATTCAGAAAATTCCCCTGATAATCTAAGGGGAAATTTTGTGGCTTTCATAAAAGGGTTAATCTCCTTTCCTCTCAACATTCCTGGAACAGCCTATCACAAATGCTTACAGGTATAAATATAACGGATAAAATGTTAATCATGATTCATTAAAAAAGAAAAAGAAATTATACCATGGTTGGCTAAGAAAATTGTTTGATCAGGGGCGAAAGAGAGCAATGAAGATGCTTAAGAACCTGTTGCAAGAGAGACGAGAAAATCCGCGAAAAATCCGAACTGATTTCTTTGATTACGTGTTGGAAGAACTTCAAAGAGAAGATACGGTTCTCACAGAGGCTATTGCCCTGGATTTGATGTTTGTGTTACTCTTTGCCAGCTTCGAGACAACCTCTTTGGCACTCACCTTAGCAACTAAGCTTCTTGCAGAACATCCATTGGTTTTGAGACAACTCATAGTGAGTGAAGATTAACTAAGCTCGTGAAAAATAAAAATGGAGTATTTTCCTCCTCTTATTCAAAGTTAACATGCTTCCAAATATGTCTTAGGCCGAGCACGAGGCCATTATCAAGAAGAGGGAAAATCCAGATTCTGGACTCACTTGGACTGAGTACAAATCAATGAAGTTCACATTTCAGGTGAGACGGTGTCTAATTTTTCTTTCCATCTGCCGGTCGTTCCTCCACTTGTGGTTGTCTCAACTTCCTCCCTCAGCAATGTTTCGGTCACTAACAGATTGATTTTCAGGTTATCAATGAAACAGTGAGACTGGCAAATATAGTACCTGGAATTTTCAGAAAAACACTCAGAGAAATCAATTTTAAAGGTGCGGATTCATCAACACGGATTTAGTCAGTTTTCATTTTTCATTAGAGCATACCATAACATCATCCATTTATGGTTCAGGATACACCATTCCAGCAGGTTGGGCCGTCATGGTTTGTCCTCCGGCAGTGCATTTAAACCCGAACCGTTATAAAGATCCACTAGAATTCAACCCATGGAGATGGGAGGCAAGTTCATATATTCCCACATTACCACACTATAATTAAACCACTTTTAGCATAACCCCTCTTAATCATAGAACTGTTCAAAACTTACAGGGAATAGACACAAATGGTGCATCAAGAAATTTCATGGCCTTCGGAGGCGGCATGAGGTTCTGTGTTGGAACAGATTTCACAAAGGTGCAAATGGCTGTATTTCTGCACTGTTTGGTAGCCAAATACAAGTAAGAACCAACCACACACAGCATTTTATAGTTTATACATAGCAGAGAGAGATGGCTAACCTTTTTGCTTCCATTTCCGCCCAGGTGGAAAGCCATCAAAGGAGGGGAAATTCTTCGAACACCTGGTCTGCAATTCCCAAACGGATTTCACATTCACATCTCTGAAAAAGATGAATACATGAAGTCGGTTTTGGACGGTTAAAAACATGCATGAAACCCGGAGAACTCCACGTATTTATAGCAGCATCGATATATGAACGTAATTCCAGAAGATTTTGAAGAATCAATATCCCAATAACAAATTTGCGGAAACTTTTTTGTTCCCGATAGTAGTAGGTCTAGAAAAACAGAGAAAGAAATTAAGATACAGCTTGTAAAAGTAACTACATATAATGTGTGAATATATCTATATATATATATGAATCATCGTTTTGCTTGCATCCATGTTCAATCTTCACAGTGAAGAAGTTTTGTTTGGGATGGTATTTGATGTGTTGATGTTGGAGTGAAGAAGATTTGAATGTTCTCTGCAACTTTTTCCATTCCTGCTAACTCCATTAGAAGTAAGAGCTTCAATTTCATGCTTAATTTTTAGGGATACTTACCAACGCCCCCCCTGAGATTTGGCGTTATTACAGAATACCCCCTGAGGTTTCGAAAATTACGAACTCCCCCCTGGGCCGTTATCTCCTCCGTTAAATTTAACGGATTGTGTAAAATTTACTATTTTACCCCTACTATGTTGAAACTCAGGGGGTATATGTAATAAAGAGCCAAAGGTAAGGGGGCTAATGCAAGAACTGAAATTGTTAAGGGGGTTTGATGTAAGTACTTGAGTTTTGTGTCTACCTAGCATTTTTTTTAAATAAAATGCTACTTAATGTTATTTTAATATTTTTATGATAGACTAATTTCATACCTACAGTTTATGTATGCTTAATATTTTCTGTAGATATTGACCATACATGTTCAATGTTTGAAATAATTGTTTAAACGGCTGGCGGATATTTTTGTGAATTTACTAATACATTTGTTGATATTAGTGTATTTGTTATGATTTTCAATTTTGAGGAAAAAAATTGATAATGCACTAGTTGATCTTTGTGTGAGTTTTTTTATATGAATTTTTATTTTGAGGGAAACTTTGTTATAATTGCAAATATATTATTTTAAATTAACTTTAAATGGACTTATACAAAATATATTTAAAACTAAGAAATAAATATGAAAGGAAATTTATAACTTATCATATTTTATAGAAATAAATATGCATGGAATATCTAATTCAATTTATATTTATAGATAAAATATAAAATATTAAATTAAATAACAACTTTTTAAATACGAAAAATCCAAAATTAACTAATATTACAATTATATCATTAAACTCTAAGTAAAATTACAATATACCCCCTAAGGGTGGTTTTGGAATTTAAATTTGAATTAAACGGTGTAATTAACGGCCGGTGCTATTTGTAAGCGAGGGTGTACTATTCGGGGGAGAGTTCGTAATTTCCGAAACCTCAGGGGGTATTCTGTAATAACGCCAAACCTCAGGGGGGTGTTGGTAATTATCCCTAGTTTTTAAAACCCAACCATTACATTTTTAATGTAGTTATTTAAATATTTGCTATGTAAAATTTTGAAACAAAATGAATAAAATCTAAGTCATATATATATATATGTATCGTATTCGAGTTATATTTTTATTTTCTTAATTATTTAAAGTGATATTTTTAAAAGTAAAAAAAATAAATATTTAGAAAAAAATGATTTCAAAGAATGCTTCAGTAAATTTTTATAAGTATTTTTTTGTATAGGACATTTATATGAGTCGAATCGGGTTAGACCAATTTGATATAAAAGTTTCTCTTGCTAATTGTAGTTGCATTCTCAAAAACTTGAATACAAAATCTTTAATTAAACTAATACAACACCGAAATGTTAAGTTACACTATTTGATTTGACGGTGTATAATGAGAGTGTTCGAAGGATTATCTACTTACAAAAAGTTGGAATAGAAGTTAAAGTTATAAAAAAAATAATGTCTTAATATTTATAAAATTATGGGGTTTGGCCCATATATTAGCCTAGTTTTATTGGCCTTGCTGTTTAAATTTTTGGTACAGAAATCTCCATTTGAGGGCCCAATTATATATTAAATATAATAATATAAATATAAATATTAAATATCTTTTTCAGATTTTTTCCAGAATGATGAAATTCAAAGTGAATGTCATTAAAACATCGAACATAATATAGAAATGATTAAAGAGACTAATTAACTCGTTAAACATAAAATTAATCTAATTTTTTAAAATAATTATACAGTTAATGTATATAGTATCTCTCACCCCATTTCACTCTCATTTCATTTTGGCAATGTCCTAAATTAAGATTTAAATTTCTTTTAGAAAGCTACCTTCTAAATAAATGGGTGCACGTAATGCTATATTGTTACCAAGTATTATTCTATAATACAGATACGAAAACGATAATATATAATTAACAAGATAAAAATATAAAGTAATTTTTTTAACTTTTTGTGTAATAAGTGCTCGACTCAATATACGACATAAATATTTGATCTATATTAGATAATATTTCAGAAAGTTGTATATTAACTTTCTGTATTATGTTTATTGTTTAGGCAATATCGTAAACTAGCATATGCCCCGTATGATGCACGGTATTGATAATAATATAACTTATAATATTATTTATGAATCTTGTAAACTAAAATAATTTAAAATAAATAACTTAATCATATACAAAGAAAAATATTATATATAATACATATTTTTTATAAATAATAAATAAATTGCCGCTAAGTATTTATTTATTACAATTTTATTTAAGTATTAAGTAGAGACGTTGTAAAAGAAAAATACTTTTAGAAAGAATATATAATTATCATCCAGTTCTGAACAATAATAATAATAATAATAATAATAATAATAATAATAATAATAATAATAATATAAAATGAAGTGTTGAAATTGTATAAATATCACATCCTTTTTAAATATAAAATATGATAATTTACAAAAATAAAAACAACTCTTACCTTAAGAGATTAAGCCCAGAATTGGAAATCTTTTTAGACCCGGCAAGAATTTCAAACTTTGTTGATCTTGTCAACGAATCGAATTGCAACTTGATATTCTAAAATAAATTAATTCAAAAAATAAGATTAAATTAATACAATTAAACTTTGAATTAATTTTCTAAAAAAAAAAAATTGTACCTTATGAGATTGAGCCAAAAATCTTGAAACTCTTTTAAACTCTTTCTGGGATTTTAAACTTTGTCAACCTCATTAAGAAATCAAACTAAAATCTCAAATATGATAATTTATAAAAACAAAAATAACTCGTACATTAAAATATTGAGTAAAAAATTAATGTAACCGATGGACATTTTGCTAGTTTGCTCTCATGTATCGTAACATATAAATCTAAAATAACGTATTTAAAAAAAATTCTAACATTATACGAATTTATAACATTAATAAATATAATTAGTGTGAAAATATACACATATTAACTTATATAGTTAAAATTGTATTTCTAATAAATATTTATTAACAATATAAATTAAGTAGTTAAAATTTTATATTTATAACAAATGAACAATCTCATACATTATTTGTATTTTTAAGTTGTTCAGTAAGCTTTCTATACAGTACCTTGCATCATTGAAACATATACAGATGTTGGTGCCCCGAGATCATTGTTGTTTTCCAATGGAAACGTACTGGGTACAAAAACTTCATCTTCTAACTCCGAAAATTCACATTCTTGACCCCCTAATTGGTAGTACGTAATGTTATGATAGATATATAAAAGTGCTTTAATTTAAAATAAAAAATGAATTGTGGCAAATTAACATAAAATACATACTCCGTAAGTTAGAGCCATGCTCCTCAGGTCGATTCAAATGTGCCCGAGCTATATTTGTACAACCATGCTCATAAATAGATGTACCGGTTATAGCTACTTGATTGTGTGGAATATCAATAATATGGGATTTTTGAACTACAATATTAAGATCAACACCTAATATACATAAAAAAAAATCATTAAACCAACAAAATAAAAGGTTGGAATTAAAATAAAAATTATATATAAAAGAAGAAATATTACAATTTGTAGTTTCCACACATCCTCTTGCATCAACTTGACTTTTATCTCTAATAATTCTATGCTCATCGATAATGTGATCTATGAATATAATAGTATACATTTGCAAAATAAGTGAACATATATAACTAAATAATATGATCAATGCCTAAAAAATTAAATTATACCGAGTAAAATAGGAACAAAACAGAGTCCTTGTGAATTGAATTGCTCATGACCACCACCACCAGCTTGTACTTCCCCTATATTGAATAAGTATAAATATTATGATGTATGGCAAAAGAAGTAATCACAATTCAATAAAATATATATCAAAATTCAATAAATATACACCAATATATATGTAAAATATTAATGAGGAGCATATCATTCGAAATAATCTAACCATCACGCATTAAATCAGTTGTGTGAGATGATGACCCTCGTTTTGAACGCGTTCTTGAACGTGTCGATGTTCCTCGAGCTATTCACCTGCCTCTTGATGGTGGGCTTTAGATATTACGATCGCATACTTCGCTTGGAGAGTTATTATGGAGTCTGGATAAAAATTGATATTCTGTCTGTAATCGTGCCAAACGTTCGGCCACTAAACCTTCATTTACTCCTCTATGCCGTTTAATATATAAATCTTTCTTTCTATTCAATCGTGAAAGCTTGTAACTGATTTGATTGTTATTCATTTTATCCCTGCTCAAAATAAAATAGATAGTTGAATTTATTTGACCTAAATTAGATATTACAAAAATATCACTTTTCGTAACTATTTGTATCGCATAAACATAAAAGAAAGCGGCCGTATGATTTCTAATGTAATTATAATTACAACATTTTCTAATGGTACTAAATTTTTTTGGAATTCTATTTAGTTCTGCTATTAGTTCATAATTTGATAAATTATTTTCAATTTAAAATTAATACAATTCTAGCCTAGAGTTCTATCCTACAAACCTTAATCACGATATCAACCTCATAAACATAAAAGAAAACGGTTATTAAAACCTTAATCATAGCATCAACATTTTCCCATCAACATGACATCGACATTTTCGCATCAACATGGCATCGACAACATGAAATAATCAAGTATTGTCTAAGCATTATTGTTTCATTTTAAAATTTTCATCAATAATATATTTTAATAATATCAATACAAAATCGGTTTGCATCTTGATATTTTAAAATGAATTAATTCAAAATTAGTCAAAATATTCTAAAACTAATGAATTTAGAATATAAGATTAAACCTATACAATTAACAAAAACAAAAACAAAAATAATTCGTACCTTATGAAATTGATCCGGAAATCTTGAAAGTTCTTTAAACCTCGTTAACCTCATCAAGATTTTCAAACTTCATCAGTTCTGTCAAGGAATTAAATAGCTACTTGATATCCTAAGGAAAATAACTAATTCAAAATATAAGATTCAAATAATATAATTAAACTTTAAATTAATTCGTTTGTTGAATACCATATTTTTAAATTTTCAAATATGATAATTTATAAAAATAAAAATAATTCGTACCTTAAGAGATTGAGTCAGAAATCACAAAATTTTTTGAACTCCCTCAGCCTCATCGGGGATTTCAAACTTGAAAAGTCTCACCAAGAACTCGAATTATAATTTAACATTCTATAAGTTTTGTTATAGTTTTTTTTTTTTAACCTAATTAATAATAGTAATAAAGATCTCTCAAATTATGGAATGGATGCCCTACTGGATATATAAAAGTTCTCAACGTAAACTTTATTAACGTAAGTTTCGTTAATTATAATAATAATTTTAAATACTAATCCAATTATGGGGTGGATGTCAATTAAGTCTCCTTAATTATGGGTGCTAAACACATATAAAATTTATATATTTCTTTCTTAAATATATATATATCTATTTTTTTTAAAAAATCCTTACATGGAAAGTATATTATGAATCTTGCCAAAGATAATTATTTTCTTTAATTACTATTTATTTTCATAATAAAATATTATACAAAATAAAGATCAACCTATCACATTTTTTTTATCTAATTTAAAATCTCAAAAAAACAACAAAATTACACATCATAAAAAATACACAAAAAACTCAAACATGGTTTTCAAATATATAATAGTATAGATAATAGTATAGATCCCAAGGCAATATAAAATATGGGATGTATAAATCTGACATCACCGGTGACATCAAAAATTGATTTTTTTTTAAATTTAATTATAGCATAGATTTACTCAAAATCAAATAATCGTTACTCGATAAAGTCGTGGTCCTCGTGGAATAGTAGTTAAAGCAGGGCTTGGAAAGTACATAATAATTGATATATGGTGTTGACTTTTGAGTTCATATTCCTCTAAACAAGTGGAATATTTATTAAGTCCCAACTTATATTAATTGGAATTGTTATTTATAATTTCGTTTGAATGATCGAAAAACGTAATATTTAATGAAAAGTAAGCAACTTACCAAACTTAGAATTTTTAGATGTACGCAGGCTAAAGTTCATATTTATGTATATTTTCATAATTATTATAAATTAACATATATATATATATGTAAGGTGATTTACGTTCTGATTATCCTGCATTTTGATCTAATTACAACACAATTCATTTAAATCAAAAAATTATATTTTAATCTCTATAAATCTTGTTTGGTCTGAAGGCGCTAACGAAATTTGTAAAAGTATATTTATATCCCTGACGGTTGCATGAGTATTACATTAAATATAAGACCAAAATTAAAAAATCATCTCTATAGTTTATAAATATAAACAAGATAGATCCCTACAAATTATGAATTTAACAACACATTAAGGGTATATTTAGAATGACATAATGGAATCCTAAACGGATTTCAGGAACCACAAACGGTATTCAAAATTAGGAACTAAATGGATTGCGTTATAATTAAACCTAAATGCAGGATAGTCAAATATATATATATATATATATATATATATATATATATATATATATATATATATATGTATGTATGTATATATATATGTGTGTGTGTATTGTTTAGAAGTAAAAAAATAACATTAAATAAATATTGGGTCATTTACATCTATACCCTGCATTTAGGTCTAATTATAACGCAATCCATCATTATCGAGAAATTATATTTTGGTTCCTATAAAATCTTATTTGGTTTGAGGTCCCTTAACGGAATTTGTAAAAGTACACTTCTAACCCTAACGGTTCTATGAGTGTTATATTGGATATATGACCAAAATTACAAAATCATCCATAAAGTTTACAAATATAAACAAAATGATCCCTACAAATTATGAATTTAACAACAAAATAGGGGTATTTTATTGAATGACATAACGGAACCCTGGGGATCACAAACAGTTTCAAAGTTAGGGAGTAAAATGTAATTTCCTAATAATGATCGACTATATTGCGATTAGGTTTAAATATATATAAGGTAATTGGATGGAATTATTTCATAAATATTTACATCTAAAACTTTGAAGGACATTATTCCTCAAGTCTAAAAGTTCATTTTATTAAAGAACTTTGTAGACTAAAACCTTAACAAACTTACCTAATTTTTTCTTGGCAAGTTTTCATATTGATAGGTATAAATGGGGAAAAATCTATTTTCACCAAATTTTTTCTCGGTAAGTTTTTATGTTGATAGGTATAAATGGGGAAAATTTTATTTTTATTCTATGGTTGTTTAGTCCAAAATGCATTAGATAAAATAAGAGACTCTCTTTTCTCAAAATCTTACGGAAGTAAGTCAGAGTTTAATCAAGAGAGATAGACCAAAAAATTTAGACTCAAGTTTTCTTCTATAGCATATTGAGAATTAGCGTTTTAGTTATTCGCATTATCTTCTAAGATTTGCTATTGGAGTTGTTACGATTTTGTCAAACTCCATATATATTTATTATTATCTCTGCGAGCTGGTAGTTCTATTTGCTCCAACTCCTGTGGGCTCATCTGTTCACCTTAGTTGATTTGGGTTTTCGGCCTTGTCCATATGGTGGGCTGTCGAGGTATGTCCCCAACACCTATGTTATTATTATTGTAAATTTAAAATAGTTCTTTTGGTTTTAATTTAATTCAAATTCATTTTTTAAGTCATTTTACGTGATGGTATCTGATTATGCTTGGGTTGAACTCCAATCACTTTCTATTTTGTTGAGATGGGGAAACCGAGGATGGGGCTCGAAGAGGTTCACCGGAAAAGCAATGGGCTCTACCTGCTAGGACAAACACAAACGAAGTCAGAAGGCCAAGCTGGGGAACTGGGGGTGATTCCCAGTTTGGCTCTCCGACGCTCAAGTCAGGATATCTTAAAGAAGATGAAGAATGTAAGAGTTTCTATATGAATGAATGCTTACAGTGAAGGAGAAGATGTCGCTTATTTATAGTTGAGGGTCAGAGACCCTTTGATAATTTACTCCGTGTGGTCCTGCTCTAATGTTGCCCTAACATGTGTCGCAACGAGGAGAAATCTAGGAGGAATCTCCTGCAAAAGTTGGTAAAAGTGAGTGTTTTGCAACAGTGGCAGGTGCGCGGGCAAGTACGGAGTGCAGAGAGCCATGTTAGGGGTTGGTAAAGAGGGCCGGAGGCGCGCTCGTGTCAACCAAGGGCCTGAAAGGCTGGCGGATCCGCATGGGGATTAATGCCAAGATTGTACAACGAGAGAGGGGGGGAAGCGTCCCCTTAGTTTGCAGTTGTGTGGAGGTTCACTCGAGGGGAGATATCGCTCGTGGGTAATATTGGGAATAGTGCCCTGAAAATGCAATTTGCTGAATTAATTAAACTGAATTTACAGCAAGTTGTGAGTATTTCACATATTGATAATTAATGGCGTGTGGTGGTATTCTTATATGAAATGTGTTTCATAGGAAAAGACTTTGAATACTGAAATTACGTGTCATTAAAGTTCTAGTCGGTAAGATAAGAATATGTTCTTATCAAGACTATAACGTGGTTATATAAGATGATTAGTCTTTCGTCATAGGGAATGGTGATTCCGATTATAACACGTTGATGATTTTCAATGGGATTGGAAACATCGAACTGGACCACTGAGATTATTCATTTTATACTGCTATCTAAAATGAATAAAATCTTAGGAAGCATTGTACTCTCAATCCTGATAATATTTCGGCTTTAGGCATGTAGTGTTAGTCACTGTAACATACTCGATGTGAGGTCTCGGTAACGGGTGGCCAAAATACTTTGTATGTTCGATGATTACATGAAATGCGCTAAAGAGTTATATTGATCGAGGAATCTGTGGCCTTGCTGGAAGGTAAGAGATATCCTTGAAATAGATTTGTAAAAGTTCGAATTAAGACTTTGGCCAAAACACTTTGCGTGATACGTCACCGACGTTGTATGTTGAATGTGTTTCACATACAAAGAATTTGAACTTAAGGAAAATCAATAAATTTCAAATTAGAAATGAAAAATAAATGATAGTAGTTGCAATTTATTTTTCATGGATATCTACACGGAGGAGTGAAATGCGAAATTATTCTAGATCGAGAAATTCGTGAATAATTTAATTAATTTTAGAGTGCAACAATATTTATTTAGTGGAATTAAATATTGTTAAATGGTAATTAATTATTGTCATGAGATGATAATATATTAATCCATTTGGAGCTAAAATTAATTAGTCCTGCAGTTCCCCCTGCAAGCCCCAAATTGAAAACCCGAAGAGAAAATATTAAAAGGAGAAAGAGAAATGAATTTTCAAAGTGTTTGAAAATAGCCAAGGGATTTATTTTAAGAAAATAAATCAAGTTCCAAAGAGTTGAAAATGTCCGGAATTTTATTTTGGAGAAAATAAAATTTTAATTTTTTTTAAAAAATAAAAAATTTGAATTGGCATGCCACCTCAGCAGACAGGCGTGAGTTGGCGCTGACTGGACGACGCGTGGCGCAACACGTGGACGGCTGAGATCGCGCCACGTCAGCGTAAAGCAACGGTCCAGATTGGATCTGGACCGGGCCTGTCAAACGGGTCATCGGGTCGCGCCAAGGAATAGGTTCGGACCGGACCGAACATGTGGCATCACCAGGACTGGCCACGTGTCGAATCGGGTTTGGCAGGACTGGGCGCGTGAGACGTCCGATCGGCACGTGGCTGGTGGCGCTAGACTCGTGGCGATGAGACCTTGAACGTGGTCACCTCGGATTTCGTGTCCAAGTTGTGCACGCAAGTGGGTGGTGAAATTACCATTTTACCCTCGATTTTTCCCCTATAAATAGGGGTCTTGGCCCTTCATTACTTTCATACAAGTTGGGGAGAGGTTTTGGCTGAACTTTCGGCTTTGAAATCATATCCCTTTTCTCCTAGTTAATTTCGATTTATTTTGGAATTAATTTTAATTAGGTGTTTATATAAAACGCCTAATTTCGGGAGATTAAACCCTGAAAAGGGTTTTCTAGTTTAAAGTTTTATTTTCTCTAAGTATTTAGAGAAATACTTTCGGAGCCCACACTCCGAGGGTTTCTCTGGGGTTATTGCAGGGAAACTCTGCCGGTTTCATGAGGAGATCGGGTATCGGGTTCTCGGGAGGTGAATTCGGGAGCTGGAAAAATGCCGTTAGATAGCCATGTTTGCAGTACGGTAATATTTTACAATTGTATTATTTTAAACATGATAAATTATATGCTCTTAAGTGTTAATTGCGTGTTAGATATTTATCTGCTTAAGTGATTTAAAATTTATTATCAATTGCATGTATATACTTGAGTAGATCCGGCTAAGTCTTCCGCTATTGTATTAAAATGTTTTAGAAATATTTTAATACTTGTATTATAATAAAAATTTTAAAATGTGGTCCCGGACCGTTACTGTTCTGGGCCCACCACTCAGCAGGTAACCACATTGGTGAGTTGAGACCTTGCCTTATAGCATATGAAGCGCTCGTTGGGCATGTGACGGTGATGACACGTGCCCCTCAAGGGTCTTAGCACTCAAGGGTGAAAGTTGTACAAGGGTGATCCGTTTTGGGATCAGAGATGCCGTGTGTCAGGCGCTGGGGGTGCCACTTGTCAAATTGTGGACCAAGTGTATTTTGACCCCATCATTTTGTCCCCCAATCCTATAGTCCTTAGTGATAAGAGCTATAGGATTTTAATTTCTTCAAAATTTCGAGGGCGACGTTCGTTTTCGGGGTTTTGCGTGTTGCGAAAGTTCCTTCTGACAAGCAATTAATGAAGTCATTTCAAATGACCTCTCGTTGAGCTCAGCATTAAATGCTGTGGGCGAGTGGGGGCGACTACCAAGGAAACGGCGCGTGAATCTCAGGAAGTGGGTGACGGTTCCCAAAAGTGGGTGGTCACCAAGGCGGGAAATGATTGCCTTTGAATTTAATATTCCCAAATCTCACCCTATAAATAGGGGATTCACCATTCTCCTTCCTCTTTAATCGAACCAGAATTCAGAAATCCTTTTGTGCTAAAACTTCTTAGAGCAAATTTCAGAGAGTTTCACTTAACTCCAAGCTTTTCTTCAGAAGTCTAAAGGTAAATCTCTTGCGATTCTTCTAATTTATGACTTGCTAACCTTAGTACTTATTTAGGATCGAAAAACCCTGCCCAGAATTCCACTTCCTTCCCAAAAATTTCCAGATTCTTTGAATACCCCACATCTTCAAAAGTTCCCATAATTCTACCACGCTTCCTAACAGCCATGTCAAGAGATCATGTTGACGAGTTTACCCGTGAGGTTGAGGAAATGGCAACTCAAAGTTTATCCCACCCGGGTTCCCCCAGAGACGAGGAACTAGGCACAGCGGTTTCAGCCATGGAGGAGAGGAGTCCAGGAGGGGTTGAGCATTTATTCGAGGAGATGGATATGGTAATGGAAGAGGAAAGACAAGGGGAGCCGTGGGCCTTAACGGAGAGGGCAACCCACCCCCATCGCCACACGGTAACAGTGGCCACTTCTGCTCCTAACCCTGAGGTGGAAGGAGATGCCGGACCCTCGGAGAGAGCCCCTGCCAAGGGTAAAAAGAAGAAGTCCCAGAGACCCAGAAAATCCAAGAAGACCAAGGGACCAAACGAGGGGGAAAGTTCTGGCATGCAAGCTACTGAAAAGCCTCCAGAAGAAATCCAAAGCACAATTACACGAGGGGAAATCACATCGATGCTGGCCCCAATATATTGGGACGAGCGTTTCCAGTGGAGAATCCCTGCCTCCCACGAGCGAGCGAGTAATCCCCCTCCGGGGGAGATGGCAGTTTACTTAGACTCCGTGGTGTTTGGGGGTCTGAGATTTCCCATATTCGGACCCGTAGCCGATATCCTTAATAACTTTAACTTGTGCCCTTCCCAAATTTTGCCCAACGGTTTATCTCTAATAACCGTTTTTGTAATTTTTATGGCTTGTATCCGACATCAACCCTCATTCTGAAACTTTAATGCCCTTTTTCAGGTCGCACGCTCGCCCCGTTCATCCCTGAGGGTGGGCTTTTTCTATATCCAAGCCAAATCCGGCCTGAAACTAATTAATTCCCCCTCGACCCAGGGCGTGGAGTGGAAAAAGAAGTTTTTCTTTGTGAGGGCTCCTAAGGGTGAGGATTTTGGGGTACCTCGAGAGTGGGTTTCACATGGGGAAGGCCCCACCGTTAGGCATCATTTGCCTCACACTTTTCCGAAAAAGCTGGCCTCAAGATCTTGCCGGGGACATAAAGGACGAGGGTTGGATAATCCAAGCAAAGGATCTAACTGACGATGCCGAAGTCATGTTTCTTTGTGGAATCACGAATGACCCCCATTTTTCCAGAAATCCCCCCGCTCGAAATTTTGAAAGAGATGGTTAGCTTCTAGGGACTAACTTTAGATAGGAATACTAACTGCATACTCGTATTTTGGGAATCTTTGTATACAAGCACTAACCCTCGTTTTTTTTTTCCTTTTTCCCAGGCGTAGCTATCATAATGGTTGGGGCGAACATGCGCAACGTTGCCAATGTCATTGAGGCTCGTCAACGCCAACAGCGCCAAAACCAGGCCAATCGACAGAATCCTCGTGGTCGAGGGGTAGGCCGCGGTAACGCTCGCGGAGGCCACCAAGCGGCGAGTTCAAGCACCGCTCTACAAACCCAAGGCCGCGGAGGTGATCGCGTGCCCAACGTTGAGACTAGGGTAGTTACCCGTCCAGCTGACGCTCCCAACACGAGGGGAGCTACCCCTCCTGTTGCCGATCCACCGAGGCCCAGCTCAGACGTGGTTATCCGGGAGCCACAAGGTAATGCTGCTGCTGTTTCTAGAAAGAGGAAAAGAATGCCCTACAACATCCCGATTCTGGGCAAAGGCAAACAGGTGGTCGAGGGCATGAGGGGCGATGGTGATACCTCCTCTTCCGAGGAGGACCATTTGTGGGAGTTTGATCGCCTGGGGGACAGGTGTTTCAACCGTGCCCCGGAGGAGGGCCTGTTTTGTTAAGCGCTCGTTCGCCCTCCCGCACTATTACTGAGGGGCTCTACGAGAGGGTCCAATTTTCAGGGGACCATCAAATGTTGTTCTCCTAAAATACGGAGAAGGTTGCCGCAGACATGGTCCATGCCCTCATTTTTGTAAGTTTTCTCATTGCTCCTTTGTTTTCCTATAGAATTCTCTTCCTTTCAGAAATACCAAGTGTCAACTCCTATTTTCCTTCTGAAAATATAGCAAGTGCTGCTTAGGGCCAAAAACCTCCAGATGCGCGCGTCTGTCTACTCCGAGCGTAAAGCCAAATACAAAAAGATGGTGCGTGTCAACGACCCTGCTCAGATCCAGGAGGAACTGGATGTGGAGAAGGCCAAATTCCTTTACCTTGAGACTGAGTATAAAAAACTGGAAGCGGAGGTGAAGAAACTCCAGGATGATTTCAAGAAATCGGAGACCGGTCGTAGGAAGTGATACTCGGATTACAATACCCTCCAAGAGAACAACAAGAAGCTGATGGAGAACCGAAATGGATGGGTCGCTAAGGCCAATGCGTCCGAGAAGAAGTGCGCGGACACCATCAGGGACATTCCTCTTCGCATCGAGCAGGCAAATAAGGAGGCCCTCATAAAATTCTATCACTCCAAGGCCTTCAGCTTTGCAGCCTCGCTCCACTGCTATGACGAGGCTAAAAAGCCTTTAACTTGGCGATTGAGCAGATGATCCATAAGGGGTTAGCAGAGACTTTCGCTCGTGGACGAATAGATGTGGGGTGAGGCTTAACGAGTGCGCTGCGAGGAAGAAGTGGAGGATAGGAACGATGTAGCACCCACATGTAGGGCCACATCCCCCGCACCATAACCCAAACCCGAATACGAAATGGAAAGTCCGTACCCGAATCCGAATCATAGCGAACGGGAGACCAAACACACACTCTAGGCTAGGCGGAGCTAAACCAAACCGAATCAGAGTGCGCGGAAGCAATAAAATAAACAACAAGTAGAAAACCATCGCATAGATATGTATAAGTACCAACACATACTTATCCATATAGTATTTACATATAGGTACCAACATGTAATCCTGTACAAAGGCCATCACGGCACGAGCAAAAGGTAAAGAAGTATCTACAATCCATATCTATACAAGTACAAAACAATAAAGTGCAAGTATGTAAATGCACCTAACGAGACCTAGACCAACAAGTGCATAAAGAAGACACACTTCTCCGCCTAGCTCACGCTCCAAAACCTGCAACTAAAAGAGTAAATGAGGAGTCAGTCAACTGACTGAGTGAGGGGGCTAACGCACACCCACACCCTATATATATAAAGCAAAGCACATAGCAAAGGGTGGAATTATGAACCGGAATAGGTTTTACAAACTAAAGCTTTCAAAACAATTACATATACTTTAAAACCTTTTCACAAACACTATCCCGATTCATACTTCCCAAACATAATACAACAGCATAATGCTCGGCGAGAACGAGCTTCCAACCTTTACTCCTCAGAACAAACAAAACAGAAATCATACATATCAACCTCTACACCAATGATGGAAGAGCCACCGGCGGCCCTAACCATCCATACATATACAGACTCACGAGGGGTAGCGAGCCCACATCGTGCCCTCCCCGGTTTTTACGCCGAAGGCATCGAAATACCACACCTTCCCTAACTCCTGGGGGTCGCGTGTGATATATCGGATGGAGACTATGCACAGGCTTAACCTCTCTAACACCCCGCATTTTTTAGAGTAAGATACGATATCGTTCTCATGCGATTAGATTGTTATTTAATTAACTCTGCGTGTGTTTGAATTTCTTTATTTATGTTTTAATTGTTTAATTGGCTCGATTGCATCCTTTTGACATATGTGGACTTAATTGATATATGTGTGTAATACCTAATTGCTCTCTTAATTTAAATTATGTGGGCTAATTTGGAATTAATTAAAATTGGGGATCAATTTCTATTCATAAGAAATTCAATTGGACTTAATTGGACATCACTTTAAATCTTTGGGGTACTTTTATAATTTCTAAAATTCGAATTTGGACTTACTAATACTTTCTTTAAAATCTTGGGGATGCTTTTATAATTACGCAATCTCTAATTGGACCTAATTAATCTTAATTGGAATTTGAGGACTCCATTGCATCATCTTAACTCTAGAAGGACCTTTGTGCAATTTCGGGAAAAGGGGTCTTCTATAATCCGAGAACCCTAGCGCAGCCCATTTCATTCTTCATCTCTCTCCCCATCTCGTTTAGCAGCGGCGCAGCAACTCTCAGAACACCAGCCGCCATCGCCGCATACCTTCGCTACCGGCGACACCATCTTCCTCAGCCACACCATCCCGACACCACCACCATCACCCTTTTCTCTCTCCTCCTCAACACAGCAGAGCAGCCGCCGCCTCCTTGCCGGAAATCGCTTCGGACAGCCATGGATTCCGGAGAATCACCATCACCGCCTTCGTTCAGTTCCGTCAACCTCCGACGGGAGAAACCCCTCTCCGTCGCTGCAACCACTCAACCACCACCGCCACCGTCATAACTCAGATCCAGCAACCCCACTCCACCTCTGACCACTTCGACTTCGATCTGGAAAGAGGCAGTCATCGGAGCTTTCTCACTCAGCAACCCCGCCGTCGTGGCTTCGACCAGCGCCACCACAACTCTGTTCTCTCCGCCCTCGCCCAGATCTGAACAGGGACGAAAGCCTCCCCCACCTGATCCTACTGTTTCACCACCATGGCCAGCCACAGCACTCCGGCGGCCCTCTTCCTTGTAGCCGCTAGCAAACGTTGCTAATCAGCTTTTCGTCGCAGTTAGACACCACCGCCTCGTCTCTGTCGACAATCACCACCTCCAACCTTCGTCCGTTCCTCTTCCTCAACCTAGAAGAAGAAGCAGGACAACAAGCGGTGGTACCTTTCAGCATCGCCTGGACTCACCTCTTCGCAGGCCGTTTCTGCTACACGACCACCTTCTTCATTTCTCAAGTTCAGACTCGGCAACAGCAATCGGTAGTCAAGATTCCGTCACAGCTTTGCTCCTCCTAATTGAATTGTAAACCCAATTTTTCCCCTTTTCTTTTAAGTAATTTCTTATCTAATTTAGATTTCTGTTCAAATTGTTCAGTTTATGAATTTCTAAGTGTAAGTGTACTATGAACTACTTAAGTGAATTTGTTTTGTCAGTCAATCAGATTACAATTTGAATTCTTATGATTTCTTGCCATACGAGTTGGGGTCTATTGAATAACTGTGATGTTGTTGTTGTTTCTTGAGTATACCTGTGTATTCATTTAATTAGTTGAATGGTATAATCGGTCTTAAATTATGTTAGTGTTATGAATTAGTTTAATTAGAATGGTTGTTGTAATATTGTATATGCTGGGAATGAAATTTCGTGATTATACTTTGGAGTGAATTGCAATGTTTTGTTGAGGTAATGCCTATGTTATGAAATTCATGCCATTCTAGAGTTAGTAATTAAACCAATATATGATTATGATATATTAATTTAAAATGAGAGCAATTGGTTAAGTATGAGATTTAATGATCCGAATTTTGTTAAAGTTTAATATTTGAACTAAGTAGGTTTAATACTTAGAAACTGACACTTATTTTGAAAGCTTTAAGGATCTAATTGATGGATGTTAACAATTGTTTGATAAACTTGACTAGTGGACTTTAAATTATTAATCTAGTACACAAATGGTGTGTATGCGTATGGTATACATATATATATATATATATATATATATATTTATATACTAAGTATAGTAGTATGTGTCAATAACTTTCAGTAACAAAATTTGAACTAATAAATAAATGGCGCCATCATTTAATGTTTGGGAATGGGGCGTGTATATGTGATAGTTAACCCAGACCTTTAACTTGTGGTTCTTGAATAGGTATTGTATGTATATATAAATATGTATAGTAGATATATGTATAACTAGAGTAGCTGTTGGTTTTGTTTTGGGGAGTGTTAGATTTATTAGATACGTAGTTGTAATTTACTATTTACTCGGACATTTGACAATCTCAATATATATATTTTGCAATGAGGAATGTTGGATTTTATAATTGATATTTGTTGTGTATGTTGCGAGATACTAAATTGTGTGCATGAACACTTTCATGGCATCCTTGTAATTTCTATGTACATATCATATCATTCCTTGTCATCTCATAATCATCGCCGTGCGTCTTTGTGGTTCATGTCCGAGTCTTTATCTCATGAGTGCACTGTATTCCCTTTTCTGTACAGTAATCTCCAGAGTGGAGACAACCTGATCGAGTATGCATTCGTCTTCTCAGTTTCTGCGTCTCGTCGTTTCTCAGGTGAGGTTTAGGATTTTGTATAGTTAAATGACCTATGACCCCAATATGATGATTTCAATCCCCGCATGCGATTATATACTATATATACGATTAAATATGTGTTGGATATGATATGATTATGACCTTATGATACAACTTCAGTTTTGGAAATTAAGTATGAAGGCATATGTAAGCTATTTCGAAAAGTTATGTTATGTTATGATTATGTAGCGAGATTGCCATGAAAGTTGGTATATGTTATGTTTTGTTCTGTTATGGGGCCCAGGAGCTACGGGTAAGGAATCCCTGGGACGGTATGGGACCGTCAGGGCTCGGCCTGTGCGTAGTCTCCATCTGTATGAAAATGATCTACCGGGACCCACCAGGAGGTTTGGTTGGGGAAACGGAGTCCTGAGGGTTTGAGTAGCATTAGCACTCCCCTCGACTGTATGGATGGTTAGGGTCGCGCAACCCTATCATCACCCGGAGTTGAGGTTGGTATGTTATTTCTGTTTTGTTATGATATGAGGAGTTGAGGTTGGAAGCTCGTACTCGCCGAGCATATGATATGATATGTTATGGGAATCATGAATCGGGATAGAGTTTTCTGGAAAATGGTTTCTAAACTTATATCTATATCTATTTGGGTTATTTGGAAATGTTTTGGTATGCAACACCTATCCTCAGTTCATGAGTCTATTCTTTTGTTCTGTGCTGTGCTCTTTTATATATATATTGTGGGTGTGCGTTAGCCCCCTCACTCAGTCAGTTGACTGACACCTCATTATCTTTTAGTTGCAGGTTTCCTTTTGGCTTGAGCTAGGCGGATGTGAGTCTCTTGAGTCACACTTGTCAGTCTAGTTGGTATTAGGATGCATTTGTCGCATACTTTATTTATGTTATGTATTTATGTTTCACACTTGAAGGTTATGTTTATGTTCTATTTAGACTTAAACCCGTGTGGGGTTAATAAGTTAGTATCTGGATGTTAGTAGATATTATGATGATGCTTATGCTGTTTATTATGTTGGATTATAAATTGATATTCGGGATTAGGTATCTATGCTAGTTGAACCCGTCACCTGCTTTGCATGTTTTGTTTTAAATGCTTCTGCTATCTATTGTTGTTGGTTTTAATTGCTTCCGCACTCTGAGTTTGCCAAGTTAGATCCACCTAGCCTAGTGTGTGAGTTGGTTTCCCGTTCGCTATGATTCGGATTCGGACATGGACTTCCTATTTCATGATCGAGTCTGAGTCCTAGTGCGGGGGATGTGGTATCCTCCGTCTGGGGTGCTACAACCTCGACGTCCCAAACCGTCCTGAGGGCTTCTTACCCGTAGCTTCTTGGATCCACAAACACAAATCATATCATATGCCAAATCTTTCATGGCAATCTCGCTAACTTGAAACATAAAGACTTTTCCAAAACTTAGCTTACATATGCTTATATAGTACCTTTCCAAAGCAAGAGTATTCACAAGGTCATAAACATATTCTAATCCACACATACATATCTATATATATACCATATATATCCACATGCGAGGGTTCGAAAACATCACATAAGGTTTTAGGTCACTTAACTAACAAAAATCCTAAACCTCACCTTGTGCGTGACAAAAATACGAGTGGACATGAACAACCTACGCCTCGGGCTCGTCAACTGGAACCTCATCTGAAAAGAAAACACGAAAGCCCAAGACTTAGACTCTATATGAACCAAATAGGACGCTCGGCAAAATGCATGATTCATGATCACATACAAAATATTACACTTAGGTCATATAATCCACAATTATATCACAACATATTTATTTATAATTTATTATGCAATAAAAATCAAGCTATAACAATTAACATGCAAAAGAATAGCAATTAAAGTCATACAAATGCATAATTAACATAAAAAGAAGCAGTGGCAGCTCCCAGGTCTCGGGAAGGGGTGGGAACGGCCCTTTCACTGTAGGGAACGGCTGTTCCTGCCCTCGCTAAAAGTTTCTGGAGGATGGGTACGGCCGTTCCCAGTTTGTACTGGGGATGGGAAGGGCCGTTCCCAAAAAATCCCGAACTCTCCCCGAGCTTCCGTAATGTTGAACTAAAAAAAAAATGGGTTTTGGCCATGGGAACGACCATTCCCACTCTCGGCACAGAACAGTAAATGGCCCGGAAGGGCCGTTCCCAGTTTATAACTGGGACGGGAATGGCTGTTCCGGCCTGGTTCGAAAAGCTGGAGCAGAATCAGCCATTACAGAAGCAGGGAAACTTCAAAGTTTGCCAAAATGGCCAAAATCCCAAACCTTAAAGTTGCCACAACTTCCCAAAATGCACAATTAATTCACATAAATCATGCTTAACATATTGGCACCTAAATAACTCAAGAAAAACGGGAATTAAAGGCATGATCCAAAGATGCAAGAATCAAGCTAAAATCATGCTCATCCATAAATGCTCAACTACCAAGGGAAAATATGCAATAAATGTAACATATACAACATATACCACTCATTTATGAAGCTAGGACTCAATAATAACAAGCATAAAACAAGTATTTAACAAAAACACCAAACCCTTACTATTCACATAGGGAAGCTAAGGCATATGAAACTCACTCTAAACTCCGAATTTAAACCATAGAAATGACGAGCACGACGAGGGGAAACCGAAACATACTTAAGTTTGAGAAAAGACGAAGAATCGAGGGAGATCTTGGCTTGAGAAGGTTGGATGATCAACTTGGGTTCTTGGCTACCTTGGCTTAAGAATTGCTGCTGTAACGTGAAATGAGGAAGGAGAAAAATGGTTCAGCCTTTAAGGCTGGACCGGCCGGTTCAGGGTTCGGTTCAAGGTGTTCTGGTTCAAGTTGGTTCGGTTCAACAATTACGGGTTCAAACAAGGCCAACTCAATTAAAACAAGTAATTCACATACAACATTAATTCAAATAAATTCATATAAGTTCAAATAATTCAAGGAATTCATATACAATTAATTAAAAACGCACATAATATTAAATCACCTAATTTACCTGTACCGACTGTGAGTCGGGGTGTCACAACCTCCCTCCCTTCGGAGAACCTGGTCCCCAGGTTCACTGTCTGACCTGAGAACAACTCCGGGTACAACTGTCTCATCTTCTCCTCAGTCTTCCAAGTGGACTCTTCGGATTTCTGATCTCTCCACAGAACTCGGACCAAGGGAATCTGTTTATTCCTTAACACTTGCATCTTCCAGTCTTGAATCTCAACCGGGTGCCTTACTATCGTCAAATCCGACTCAAGCTGTACCTCTTCAACAGGGAGAATAGTTGATTCTTCGGGATAAAATTTCCTGAGCTGCGAAACATGAAACACATTATGTATCCTGGACAATCTGGGTGGTAGGTCCAACCTATACGCCACTTCTCCAACTCTCTCAAGGATTTCAAAAGGTCCAAGGTATCTCGGGTTAAGCTTCCCACCTCGACCTATCCGAGAAAAGCCCTTTCTTGGAGATGCTTTCAAGAAAACCTTATCTCCGACTTCAAACTCGAGGGGCCTTCTCCTCTTGTCTGCGTAGCTCTTCTGACGGTCCTGAGCTGCCTTCATTCTCTGCTGAATCAACTTAACCTTGGCAGTGGTCTTATCCAGTCTCTCCCGAGGTGTTGCTCTTTCGAGCTTATCCTCCTCTGTCCACCGCCAATCCTCCATGTCCCAAAAGAGAGGCGATCTACACTTCCTTCCATAGAGTGCCTCGTAGGGAGCCATACCAATAGAGGCCTGATAACTGTTGTTATAGACAAACTCAACCAGAGCTAAATGTTTGTCCCACTTTTCCTTGAAATCCAAAGCACACGCTCGTAACAAATCCTCCAAATACTTAATCAATCTCTCTGACTGTCCATCCGTCTGAGGATAAAAAACGGTGCTGAAATTAAGCCTGGTGCCCAATCTACTCTGAAGATCCTACCAGAACTTAGCTGTGAACCTCGGATCACGATCAGAAACAATACTAGCAGGCGCTCCACGAAGTCTCACAATCTCATCACAATACAATTCTGCCAACTTCGGGGTCTTGTAGGACATTTTCACCTTGAGAAAATGAGCAGACTTGGTCAATCGGTCGACTATCACCCAAATTCCATCATAACCTCCTCTCGATCTCGGCAAGCCGGACACGAAGTCCATATTCACTTGCTCCCACTTCCATTCAGGAATCGGAAGTGGTTGGAGGGTTCCTCCCGGTTTCTGGTGTTCTGCCTTCACCACTTGACACGTGAGACATCGCTTCACAAAGTTCGCGACATCTCTCTTCATGCCATTCCACCAGAAGAATTCCTTTAAATCTCGGTACATCTTAGTACCACCGGGGTGAATGGAATATCCAGAACGGTGTCCTTCCTCAAGTATTAACCTCTTAAGGTCTTCCGGGACACAAACTCTGGTCTTGAACCTAAACAAACCAGAATCATCAAACCCAAACTTCGTCTCGGGGTCTATCCTAGACCGAACCACTAATCTCTGAATCTCTGTATCCGAAGCCTGAGAATCCAATAACCTCTGTTTCAAATCCGGCTGAACTGAGATGTTAGCTAACCGAGCTACTGAAACTACAACTGTCGAATCCTGTCCTGAAGACTCTGCACTCAAACCTGAAACACTTGCTTTCCTGCTCAAAGCATCTGCCACGACATTAGCCTTGCCCGGATGATCCTGAATCGTGCAGTCATAATCCTCTAAGAATTCCATCCAACGCCTCTGTCTATTATTAAGCTCCTTCTGAGTGAAAAGATACTTGAGGCTCTTATGATCTGTGAATATCTCAAAAGTCGTCCCATAGAGGTAATGACGCCACTTCCTCAAAGCAAACACAACCGCTGCAAGTTCAAGATCATGAGTGGGGTAATTCTTCTCATGTTCCTTCAACTTTCTAGAAGCATAGGCCACCACTCGACCATTTTGCATCAACACACATCCGAGTCCTTCCTTAGAAGCATCTGCAAAAACTGAATAACCCTAGGATCCCTCGGGTAGGGTAAGAACTGGTGCCGAAGTTAGTCTTTCCTTCAAAGCTTGGAAACTCCTCTCGCACCCATCATCCCACTCATATTTTACCTCCTTCTTGGTTAACCGAGTCAAAGGGCACGCAATTTTGGAGAAATCCTTCACAAATCTCCTATAGTAACCCGCTAACCCGAGAAAACTTCTTATCTCGGAGGCATTCTTCGGTCGTTCCCACTGAGCCACGGTCTCAATCTTGGAGGGATCAACTTCAATTCCCTCTCCTGAAATTATGTGCCCCAGAAAAGCCACTCTGTCGAGCCAGAACTCACACTTGCTAAACTTGACATAAAGCTTGTGCTCTCTAAGTGTCTCCAAGACAATCCTGAGGTGAGATGCATGCTCTTCTGCAGACTTAGAATACACCAAAATGTCGTCTATAAAAATAACCACAAACTTGTCAAGAAACTGTCTAAACACTCGGTGCATCATATCCATGAACACGGCTGGGGCGTTAGTCAACCCAAACGGCATCACCACAAATTCGAAGTGTCCATAGTGGGTGTTGAATGCAGTCTTAGAGATATCTTCCTCCCGGATACGAAGTTGGTAATATCCTTGCCTCAAATCTAACTTAGAGTACACCTGCGACCCTTGCAAGATATCAAACAACTCTTCGATGTGAGGTAGAGGATACTTATTCTTCACTGTCATCCGGTTTAACTCGCGGTAGTCTATGCACATCCTCAAAGTCCCGTCCTTCTTCTTCACAAATAACACAGGAGCACCCCACGGGGATGTACTCGGACGGATGTAACCGCAAGTCAAAAGCTCATCCAGTTGAGTTTTCAACTCCTTCAACTCAGCAGGAGCCATCCAGTACGGTGTCTTAGAGAAAGGGTCAGCTCCAGGATAAAGGTCAACTACAAACTCGATGTCCCTATCAGGTGGTAAAGAACCCAAACTCGCAGGGAACACATCGGGAAACTCACTCACGACCTCCGTCTCCTCAAGTTTGGCCTGATCCTTCGGTTTATTCAGAAGGTAAGCCACAAAACCTGTTACGCTGTCCCGGAGGAGCTTACTTGCTTCCATAAAAGATACAAACGGGCTGGACTTCAACCTCTCACCCGTAAAAACCACAGACCCCAACGAAACCTTCTTCTCATGACAATCCAACTGAGCTCGGTATCTGAAGAGAAAATCCATGCCAAGGATAACCTCATAATTCTTCAACGGTAGAACTATCAAATCTGCAGGAAAAACTCGACCCTCAAACACCACCGGACACTCCCGAAACACCCTGTCAGCTTCCAAAGACCCTCCCAAAGGAGTATTCACCACATACACATGCGTAGATAATTCATCAAGTAAAGGCAAAGAAGCAACAATATCCCGGGAAATAAATGAATGCGTAGCCCCGGGATCAAACAATGCATGTAGTGATATGCCATGAATGATTATTGTACCTTCTATCACGGCAGTCGGGTCGACATCAGCTGCTTCTTCCTCTCCTTCCAAAGCATATACGTGAGCCTGCACAACCGGCCTCCTGTTCAGGCAAGCATCAATCAAGTGATCCGAAGACCCACACGCATAGCATTTACCCAGAACCTTCCAACACCTCTCCACTGGATGTCTTCCCTAGAAATGAGCACAAACAGGTGGTCCCTGACCCGGAGCCGGTCGAGCTGGAATAACAGGAGGTGCCACAGGTCCGGTAATACGGGGTTTTTTGTTCCCTAAGCCCTGGGAACGAAAAGCCGGCGGAATAGGAGCTCGTGGAGCATAAGAAACGGGCCTCTTACCCGATCCAGATCCGGATCCCGATCCTCGAGTCGAAGAGAAAGGTGGAGGCTTCAACCGTGCCATTTGGGCCTCAACTTGAATTGCCCTCTTTGTAACTTTGGCCCAAGTACTCACATTGGCGGCCTGTAGAGCTTCTTGAATATCCCGGCGAAGTCCATGAAGAAACTTTCGGGCCTTGTGATCATCATGGTCGGTAATGTGAGTAGCATAAGGTGCTAGTCTCTCGAACTCCAATAAATAATCCTCCACCGTCCGATTGCCTTGCCTCAAGTTAGCAAACTCTTGGAGGCGTCGTTCTTGTGCACTATGAGGAATATATTTCTCATGGAATTCCTGCACAAAAGTCTCCCAATTGAACTCCATACCCGTTCTCTCAAGCCTGGATCTCACACTTCTAAGCCAAATAGCCGCTGGCCCTTGAATAATACGCCCTGTGCAAATGGCCTTGTCTTGGGAACTCCCCGGACATATCTCCCATATTCCTCGAATCTCGGACAACCACTCTTCAGCCTTAATATCATCACCTCCATACCACTTTGGAGGGTTGTTGTTCCGGAAGTCCTTATACACGGCGGATATATCTTCTTCTTCACCCGGATTTGCATTGCCCCTTTGATTTTGTTGGAGCTGATTGAGTAGGGCTTGGACAATATTCTCCGCATTCATAGGTGGTGGCGGAGGTGCATTTTGTGGAGCCGATTCATTCAAATCAGGGGTTCGTTCACGGTTGTTTTGTCTCCTTGAAGGCATCCTGAAATTCACAAATTCAAGCAATATGGATGCATGTAAATTAGTGTATGAATATGTATACAATTAAGAAAAGAATCAAGTATTCAAGTAATCAATTAGTCAAGTAATCACATATTCAAATCATGTAGACACACTTACACATAATTACACAATCACGTTGTCCTAAGCCGTACGACTTAAACAGACCCACACGACACTAGAGCCCGGTTTTGCAACCACGCTCTGATACCACTTAAGGATGTAGCACCCACACGTAGGGCCACATCCCCCGCACCATAACCCAAACCCGAATACGAAATGGAAAGTCCGTACCCGAATCCGAATCATAGCGAACGGGAGACCAAACACACACTCTAGGCTAGGCGGAGCTAAACCAAACCGAATTAGAGTGCGCGGAAGCAATAAAATAAACAACAAGTAGAAAACCATCGCATAGATATGTATAGGTACCAACACATACTTATCCATATAGTATTTACATATAGGTACTAACATGTAATCCTGTACAAAGGCCATCACGGCACGAGCAAAAGGTAAAGAAGTATCTACAATCCATATCTATACAAGTACAAAACAATAAAGTGCAAGTATGTAAATGCACCTAACGAGACATAGACCGACAAGTGCATAAAGAAGACACACTTCTCCGCCTAGCTCACGCTCCAAAACCTGCAACTAAAAGAGTAAACGAGGAGTCAGTCAACTGACTGAGTGAGGGGGCTAACGCACACCCACACCCTATATATATAAAGCAAAGCACATAGCAAAGGGTGGAATTATGAACCGGAATAGGTTTTACAAACTAAAGCTTTCAAAACAATTACATATACTTTAAAACCTTTTCACAAACACTATCCCGATTCATACTTCCCAAACATAATACAACAGCATAATGCTCGGCGAGAACGAGCTTCCAACCTTTACTCCTCAGAACAAATAAAACAGAAATCATACATATCAACCTCTACACCAATGATGGAAGAGCCACCGGCGGCCCTAACCATCCATACATATACAAACTCACGAGGGGTAGTGAGCCCACATCGTGCCCTCCCCGGTTTTTACGCCGAAGGCATCGAAATACCATACCTTCCCTAACTCCCGGGGGTCGCGTGTGATATATCGGATGGAGACTACGCACAGGCTTAACCTCGACGGCCCAAACCGTCCCGAGGGCTCCTTACCCGTAGCTCCTTGGATCCACAAACACAAATCATATCATATGCCAAATCTTTCATGGCAATCTCGCTAACTTGAAACATAAAGACTTTTCCAAAACTTAGCTTACATATGCTTATATAGTACCTTTCCAAAGCAAGAGTATTCACAAGGTCATAAACATATTCTAATCCACACATACATATCTATATATATACCATATATATCCACATGCGAGGGTTCGAAAACATCACATACGGTTTTAGGTCACTTAACTAACAAAAGTCCTAAACCTCACCTTGTGCGTGACAAAAATACGAGTGGACGTGAACAACCTACGACTCGGGCTCGTCACCTGGAACCTCCTCTGAAAAGAAAACACGAAAGCCCAAGACTTAGACTCTATATGAACCAAATAGGACGCTCGGCAAAATGCATGATTCATGATCACATACAAAATATTACACTTAGGTCATATAATCCACAATTATATCACAACATATTTATTTATAATTTATTATGCAATGAAAATCAAGCTATAACAATTAACATGCAAAAGAATAGCAATTAAAGTCATACAAATGCATAATTAACATAAAAAGAAGCAGTGGCAGCTCCCAGGTCTCGGGAAGGGGTGGGAACGACCCTTTCACTGTAGGGAACGACCGTTCCTGCCCTCGCTAAAAGTTTCTGGAGGATGGGAACGGCCGTTCCCAGTTTGTACTGGGGACGGGAAGGGCCGTTCCCAAAAAATCCCGAACTCTCCCCGCGCTTCTGTAATGTTGAACTAAAAAAAAAAAGGGTTTTGGCCATGGGAACGGCCCTTCCCATTTCCAGTGCAAACTGGGAACGACCGTTCCCACTCTTGGCACAGAACAGTAAATGGCCCGGAAGGGCCGTTCCCAGTTTATAACTGGGACGGGAACGGCCGTTCCGGCCTGGTTCGAAAAGCTGGAGCAGAATCAGCCATTACAGAAGCAGGGAAACTTCAAAGTTTGCCAAAATGGCCAAAATCCCAAACCTTAAAGTTGCCACAACTTCCCAAAATGCACAATTAATTCACATAAATCATGCTTAACATATTGGCACCTAAATAACTCAAGAAAAACGGGAATTAAAGGCATGATCCAAAGATGCAAGAATCAAGCTAAAATCATGCTCATCCATAAATGCTCAACTACCAAGGGAAAATATGCAATAAATGTAACATATACAACATATACCACTCATTTATGAAGCTAGGACTCAATAATAACAAGCATAAAACAAGTATTTAACAAAAACACCAAACCCTTACTATTCACGTAGGGAAGCTAAGGCATATGAAACTCACTCTAAACTCCGAATTTAAACCATAGAAATGACGAGCACGACGAGGGGAAACCGAAACATACTTAAGTTTGAGAAAAGACGAAGAATCGAAGGAGATCTTGGCTTGAGAAGGTTGGATGATCAACTTGGGTTCTTGGCTACCTTGGCTTAAGAATTGCTGCTGTAACGTGAAATGAGGAAGGAGAAAAATGGTTCAGCCTTTAAGGCTGGACCGGCCGGTTCAGGGTTCTGTTCAAGGTGTTCTGGTTCAAGTTGGTTCGGTTCAACAATTACGGGTTCAAACAAGGCCAACTCAATTAAAACGAGTAATTCACATACAACATTAATTCAAATAAATTCATATAAGTTCAAATAATTCAAGGAATTCATATACAATTAATTAAAAACACACATAATATTAAATCACCTAATTTACCTGTACCGACTGTGAGTCGGGGTGTCATAAACGAGGATCCAGAGGTCAACTTGGCTGAACCAGAGTACAACTTCCTAGTTGAACTTGTTCAAGAGGAGTAAATGGCTGCTCATCCGGTGGGAGAGATGCCTCAAGCGGAACCAAACGAGGGGGCTAATGACGCTGCAACCGCCTCCGAGGGTCCTCAAGAGACCGTGCCTCCGGAGAATGTCTCTGTTCCAACTACTGAAAATGCTCCTGCTCCTCCTGCTGACGCCCTTGCTCTGTCGAATGTTACTGCCCTTTCTGCTGACGTTCCCGTACTTCTGGAGGCTCCAATTTCTGACGCTCAGGGTCCCCATGTTCCTCCTCCACAAATGCAAGGTCCCGTCGTCCCCGCTTAGAATGTGGTTGTGAGTTTGGAAGAGGATGTCGCTCCCGTTGCTTGAAATTCATCTCTGCCTTCTCATGGAAAATTTCATTGTACCCCTTTAATTTTCTAAGGAATTTCATGGGGCCCTCGTGCCCTTGTTTTGTAATCTTGAACGTTATTAATGAAGAATTCTTCTTTCCATAATTAAGTGTCTTTTATTCCCCGCAATGCTTGTTATGAAATTTTTACTTTGCGCTTGTTGTATCAAAATCTTGTGACGTTAAGACTCTGAGTAACATGCTAAGTAAAAGATGTAAAACTTGGAAAATTTTGCTAAGTCTTGAGTAATCATGAGGGTCTTACGAGGGGGTTGCCCTGTTTCAAGACTTGTGAAAATTTGCTTAAAGTTTTGTGTAGTGTCCTTGGTAAAACGCGAGGATCCTGCTCCGTGGGTATCCTGGTTAAGAACTTATAGAAATTTGTCTAAAACTTCTCCCCTTGTAGATTGTAATCAGCACTGGTGCGAGGGGTGTTGTTCCTGGACCTTTGATTTCCCCTCGATACTTGATCAATTTTTGCAACGGGTCCCATTTTCGAGCGCTGGGTGTCTGTGTCAAAGGCAACCCGGGCCTACTAGGATGCTCGTGCCTTGTATTTGGGGTATTGTTCATGGACCCCTGATTCTCTCTTGGTGTTTTATCAGGTTTCACAACGGGTCCCATTTTCGAGCGCTAGGTGCTGGTTTTAAATGCGACCCGGGCTTACTAGGATGCTCGTGTGTGTAGATCAGGCTCTATGCGGATTTTCCGAGGTACTGAATAAGCACGCTCGTGAGGTCATACCGCAGTTTTGGGCCCTTGATTTTTGAGATAAGGAAGGATTCATGCACCCTGGGCCCGCGTAGTTTGCGCTCAGGGTCCCAAGGGAGAATCTTCGACCGCCTGCACATTTGAAAATTAGCTAAATACTGGAAGCAATTTCTATTATAATTTTTCTGAGAAATAGTAAATACATCAGGCCCAATCGTGGGCTTTTTACAAAGTCATTTCAAATATAAAACCGTCTAAGGTTGTATGCATTCCAAGGACGGGGGAGACGCTCGCCCTGCAATGACTCGAGCGTGTACGTGTTGTTTACCCGTACTTGTGTAATCTTGTAGGAACCTTCCCAATTGGGATCTAACTTGCCCACGTGCCTTGAGACTTCCATTTTCTTTAGGACTAAGTCCCCTAGCTGAAAGGTTCTTTCTTTAACCCTTTTGTTGTATTGTCGAGCGACGGACACTTTATACTGATGGATCAGTGCCCATGCCTTGTCTCTCTTTTCTTCCAGGAGATCCAACTCTAGCGCTCTACTCTCTTTGTTGGCTGCGGGCTCGTAGTATGCCACACGTGTGGATTCCTGCGTAACTTCCATGGGTATCATTGCTTCTGAGCCATAAACGAGCACGAAGGGAGTTTCACTAGTGGTTGCTCGTGGAGTGGTTCGATAAGCCTATAAGGCTCCTTGCAACTCCTCTGCCTATTCGCTTTTCTTGTTTTCGAGCATTGTCTTTAGGTGTTGCAAAATGACCCTGTTGGTGACTTCCGCCTGCCCGTTAGCCTGGGGATGACCCGCGGAAGTAAAGCGTTGCTCAATTCCCAATTCTGAGCACCATTCTCGTGTATCCGCCGCTATGAACTGCGAGCCATTGTCTGAAATGAGCACCCTCGGAATCCCGTATCTGCAAATGATATTTTTCCATATGAAGTCCCTCACAACCCTGAAACTGATCTTTGCTACGACCTCAGCCTCGGCCCACTTGGTGAAGTAATCAACGGCCAAGATGATGTATTTTTTCTGTCCGACCGCCATGGGCAAGAGGCCTACAATATAAATTCCCCATTGGTCAAAAGGCCATGAGACATCTATAGGGATCATCTGGGCAGCTGACAATTAAGGGAGATTAGAGTGAAATTGACACTTGGGACACTTCTTGGAAAACTCAATGACATCTGGGAGGATTGTGGGCCAATAGAACCCGCTCCTCAGGACTTTCTTGGCAAGGATACGCCCCCCCAAAATGATTTCCATAGCTTCCACTGTGTATATGCTCGAGCGTCTCTTTGGCTTGCGAGGGCCTTAAACATCTCATTGGTGGGCCTGGAAAAGATTTCTTGAATAGTCTCCCCTCGGAGTCCAGAGAAAATCGAGGGGCATTGTTCCTGATTTTTCGTGCCTCCACTGGGATCGATTGTCACCAACGCTTGTGTTGTTGCTACCTCCTTTATCAATGGTTCTTTAGTTCTAAGGAACGTGATGGAATGCTCGCAGGTACCCTCGAGAGCTGATGCGAATTTAGAAAGTACGTCGGCACGCTCGTTTTCCGCTCGTGGGACCTGGAGCAAGTGAAATTCCTTAAACTTCCTAATGATCTCTTTTGCCTTCTTCAAATACTGCACCGTGGTGATTTCTCGAGCTTCATAAGTTCCTTCGATCTGGCTCGCAATCAACTGTCAATCAACATAAGCGGTAATTCCAGAAGCTCCATTTTGAAAAGCAATTTTTAACCCTTGCACTAAAGCTTCGTATTCCACTTCGTTATTGGTAACTTGGAAGTCCAATCTGATTGCGAAGTCTATTTCAATTCCATTGGGGTCTCTAAGGGTTACCCCTGCCCCTCCCCCTTGAGAGGTTGAGGAACCATCCATGTGCAGGATCCAAAGGCCCTGGTTGTCAGGAACTGTGGGCTCCAGACCAAACCGCTCGGTTAACAAATCTGCAACTATCTGCGCTTGTATGGCTGCCCTGGGCTCGAAGCTTAAGTGAAACTAGCTTAATTCAATGACCCATTTTATCAATCTTCCGGAAACGTCGGGTTTAGACAAAACTTGCTTCAATGGATGATCCGTGAGGACGGTGATTGAGTGTGCTTGGAAGTATGGCCTCTATCTCCATGATGCGTTGATGAGGGTAAATGCAAATTTTTCAATTTTCATATACTTTCTCTCAGCGCCTTGTAACATTTTACGCAAGCAATAGACGGGGCAAATGTTTACGCTCCCGTATGGCTACTAAGACCGCGCTCGTCGCTTCGGAAGAAACGGAGAGATACACAAACAATCTTTCACCCTCTACTGGATTTGTCAGGAGTGGGGCACCCGAAAGGTAGGCCTTCATATCCTGTAACGCTTTCTCACATTCCTCAGTCCAAGCAAAATTTCGAGCATTACGTAGAATTTTGAAGAACGGGAGGTTCTTGCCTGCCGAGCATGAGATGAATCTGTTCAAAGAGATGATTTTTCCTACCAACACCAATACTTCCCTGAGGTTACGAGGGGAAGGGATGTCCAAAACGGCTTTGATTTTTTTCGGGATTAGCTACTATCCCCCTCTGACTAACCATGTATCCCAAGAACTTCCCCCCTCACACCCCAAACGTACATTTTGAAGGGTTTAACTTCATGCCATACTGGCGCAAGATGCTGAAAGTGCGCTTGAGGTCTTCTAGATGCGAGCCTTGACGCTCGCTCTTGACAATCATATCGTCCACATACACCTCCATGGACCCTCCTATTTCCTTCTCAAACATCCTGTTGGCGAGGCGTTGGTACGTGGCACCAGCATTGTTGAGCCTAAAAGGCATGACTAAAAAACAGTAGACTCCCAAGTGTACCACAAATGAGGTCTTGGGACGGTCTTCAGGGGCCATGTAGATTTGATAGTACCCTTGAAAGGCATCCATCATGCTCATGAGTTCGCAGCCAGCGGTCGAATCTACCAATTGATCAATTTCGGGTAGAGGATACGGGTCTTTCGGGCATGCTTTATTAAGATCAGTGAAATCATTGCACATGCGCCATTTGTTAGTGCTCTTGGGTACCACGACCACATTGCACAGCCACTCTGGATACAGTATGGGCTCAATGTACTGGGCCTCGAGGAGTTTGCTAACTTCCTCTTCAATAACTCTCTTTCGAAAACCGGGCACATCTCGCTTCTTTTGTTTGACTGGCTTGAAGGAGGGGTCCATGTTGAGCCTGTGGACTATGACACTCGGGTCAATCCCAGTAAGGTCAGATGCTTTCCACGCGAAAACGTCAATGTTCTCTCTAAGGAAGTCTATCATCATGATCTGCGAGGGTCCTGAGAGATTGGACCCAATCTGAGTGGTTTTATCCTTGTTTCCAGGTTCCAGTTCAATAGTGAGAAATTTCTCCGTAGGCTCAATATACGCCTCCGGCCGAGGGAGCTCGAGTGCTCTTTTCTTTCCCGTTAAATGACCACCAGCATCGGGCTCGCCTTCATTACGCTCGTCTTCTTCTTCGGAGGATTCCCCGACCGTTCCTGGCGGGGCAGTTTCGAGGGGGCTCTTGGTGTGGGGGTCTTTCTTTTTGTTCTTTTTTCTGTTCATTTTGGCCCTTTTGCGCTCGGGACCATCCTCATCTAATTTGGGAAAATCTATAGATTTCTTGGTGGATCCAATCTGGAATGCTTTCTCTGCTTTGGGCATTTTGAGGGATAACATGTAGCACTCCCACGCCTCTCTAACATTGCATAGAACCTCTCCAACCCCGTCGGGAGTGGGGAACTTGATTTTCTGATGGTAAGTGAAAATGATTGCTTTGAAATCTACCAGGGCTGGATGCCCAATTATGATGTTGTAAGGGATCTCAATTTCCACAACCGCGTAGGTAACCATGAGTGTTTTTCGCTGTGGGGCACGACCCAATGAGGTGGCCAAGCGAATCTGTCCTCGCGGGACAACCTCCGAGCCCCCAAAGCCAATGAGGGCTGTTTTGAGGGGCTCGAGTGGGATGTTGGTAACATTCATCTTTTGGAACGTGGTATAAGGCAAAACATTAACAGAGCTTTCACTGTCGACTAAAACCCTCTTTACAACATGATTATGGACATCTAGGCTAACCACCATGTGGCAGTCAGAGGTTTCATTGACCCCATGGGGTGTTACAATATGCGCTAAGTCCCTATCACTAAATCCAACAACTTTATTCTCCTTCGAGCGTTGATTGCTTGCTTCTTTGATGGCATAGGCTGGTCTGGGCACCGAGGGGCGTTGATCGTAACTCCGGACATATCGATGTCGGGAAGCGTTGGAATCCCTTCCTGATGAACCACCAGCAATCATGTTGATGACCGCGAAAGGGGTATTCTACTGTTCTGTGACCTTTTGCTTGCCACGGTGGCTGCTTTCTGTAGGTCCTCGTCCTCATGGGCTCCTAGAGCGCGAAGGAGTCCTTATCCTCTCCCTGGTACGTTCGTTAAATCCAACAACTTCATTCTCCTTCGAGCGTTGATTGTTTGCTTCTTTGATGGCATAGACTGGTCTGGGCACCGAGGGGCGTTGATCGTAACTCCGGACATATCGATGTCGGGAAGCGTTGGAATCCCCTCCTGATGAACCACCAGCAATCATGTTGATGACCGTGAAAGGGGTATTCTACTGTTCTGTGACCTTTTGCTTGCCACGGTGGCTGCTTTCTGTAGGTCCTCGTCCTCATGGGCTCCTGGAGCGCGAAGGAGTCCTTATCCTCTCCCTGGTACGCTCGTTGCAGCGCTCGTCGTAGCGCTCTAACATCTTCACAAATTCCTTCATGTGGCCACCGGCAATGAGCCTCTGAATCTCGGCTTCCAATTGTCGGCACTCATCCGTGTCAAGCCCCTTCTGTTTATGGAAGACACAATATTTGTTCGAGCGCCTTAATGCCTCTGTATCCTTCATCTTCGTGGGCCTCTTGAAGAGCTTTTTGTCGGATAGAGCGCAGACCTCTGAGTTGGGTCGGTTTAGAGGGACGCGCTCGAGCCTCCACGGAGGAGGAGGGGACTTGCGGTATTCTCTGTGAGACTCTTCTCGCCCACGCTCGCTCTTAGGAGGCCCCGAATGTCTAGGAGCATTCGACCCGTACATATCCTCGAGCTCAAAGTAGGGCTCAACAATCTCTCTTATTGCCATGAGGGATGGGGGACGCTTCTTTACGATAGAATCTGCGAACTTCTTGCTCACGTACTGTCTGTGATTGCAAGCCTTGAAAAGTATATTTATTAAAAAATCCATCGAGGGCCGTTCCACCAAAAGCACCTCCTTGTTGAAACGGGCAAAAAAGGACCGAAGAGATTCGTGCTCGCCCTGGATCAAGTTGTACAAAGCAGTGGGGGCGGTGACAGGCGCCTTTAGCGAGTTGAAGTGGTTTAGGAATGCGTCGGTGAGTTCACCATACGAGTGGATCGAGCCGGGCGGCAGATGCTTGTACCACTCTTGGGCCATTCCCACAAGGGAAGTGACAAAAACCTTAGCCCAATAGTGGCTAGAATGCTCGTACAGGTGCATTAGGTGCAGAAAATGGTCTAGATGCTCTGCGGGGTTTGTGGTTCCATCGTAGCGGTTGACAGAGGTAGGAACCTTGCCCATGTCAGCTTGTGCCATTAAAACTTCTTCTATGAGGGGAGAACCCCTCGCAAGCGGATGATGACCGTAGCATCCAAAGTTTTCCTCCTGTTCCAAAGGGCGTGGAACATGCTGCTGGTGGGCGGGGCGACGAGCGTCTCTGGCATTGGCTCGTTCGTCCCCAGTATAGGGGACTTGAGACCGCACTCGAGAGAGCTGTCCCACCATTTCCTGCAACCCTGCAGCTGGTCTTGCACAGCCGCGAGGAGGTTGGGATCTTCCCTTCTTGCTTGGCTCCCTCGCTGGGAAGCTTGTGGCCCTTGTTTTGATGCTCGGAAGTGGACCTCCTCGTCAAGATTGATTCTCTCTATGGGCTCTCTGCCCTTGTCAACTTGGGGACGCTCATCCCCTCATTGCGCAGGGACTCCCTTTCCCTTCGCAGGCGGAGGCGGCGGTTGAGCCTCCAACGCGGCCTGAGCCGCCATGAGCGGATGAGCCTGCAACCCTCCTAGAGGAGGGGCAACCTGAGTGGCCCGCCCAGAGGGAAAGTACAGGGAGTGGAACTTTTTCTATGCACTCTGGGCCGCCTGAACCTCACATTGGGTGTAGATGGCGTGCAGCTGCTGGGATGTCATGGGTGGCAACTCCACCCCCTCGATTTCCCTTGGAACCACAACCGGAAGCTGGACCTGCCCCGGTGTGGTATGGTTGAACCGCGGGCATTACGATGGTAGGGGTGAGCGCGTACCCAGGGGGGCGGCATCATGTAGGGGTGTCCTCCTGGTTTGGTATGGGCATTAGGCCACTGATTTTGGGATGGATTTGTGAAAGCAGAAGACTGAGGGCCTCCTACTGCGGCAGAAGAGGGCGGTTCGTGAAGCCCTGGCAGTGGCGCTATTGGTTCTGTGGGCGGAAGCGTTCCTCCTGTGGGTGGCGCTCCGCCGGTCGCCACTGAAGGAAGGATGCTGGTGTTGGTATCGCGGGGAAGGTCATCTCCTCCCCCCACAACACCTGATCTGGTGGCAACCATGGCTTGAAAGGCAAAGGGTGTTTGTTCTTCAACTAGCAAAAGAGAAGGCTGAGCTGAGAGTGGTTTCCCACAGACGGCGCCAAAAATGATGGTGTCTGATTATGCTTGGGTCAAACTCTAATCACTTTCTATTTTGTTGAGATGGGGAAACGGAGGATGAGGCTCGAAGAGGTTCGCCGGAAAAGCAATGGGCTCTACCTGCTAGGACAAACACCAACGAAGTCAGAAGGCCAATCTGAGGAACTGGGGGTGATTCCCAGTTTGGCTCTCCGATGCTCAAGTCAGGATATCTTAAAGAAGATGAAGAATGTAAGAGTTTCTGTATGAATGAATGCTTACAGTGAAGGAGAAGATGTCGATTATTTATAGTTGAGGGTCAGGGACCCTTTGGTAATTTACTCCATGTGGTCCTGCTCTAATGTTGCCCTAACACGTGTCGCAATGAGGAGAAACCTAGGAGGAATCTCCTGCAAAAGTTGGTAAAAGTGAGTGTTTTGCAACAATGTCAGGTGCGCGGGCAAGTACGGAGTGTCAAAGAGCCATTTTAGGGATTGGTAACGAGGGCCGGAGGCGCGCTCGTGTCAACCAAGGGACTAAAAGGCTGGCGGATCCACATGGGGATTAATGCCAAGATTGTACAACGAGGGGGGGGGGGGGGGACGCATCCCATTAGTTTGCAGTTGTGTGGAGGTTCACTCGAGGGGAGATATTGCTCGTGGGTAACCCCCTTGGTGAGTTGAGGCCTTGCCTTATAGCATATGAAACACTCGTTGGGGGAGCGGTTATAACAACCACGTGTCATGTGACGGTGATGACACGTGCCCCTCAAGGGTCTTAGCACTCAAGGGTGAAAGTTGTACGAGGGTGATCCGTTTTGGGATCAGAGATGCCGTGTGTCAGGCGCTGGGGGTGCCACGTGTCAAATTGTGGACCAAGTGTATTTTGACCCCATCATTACGGCCTTAAATTCCAGTCAAAATATATAAGTAGACTGAAATCCTCTTTAATTAATTTATATATATTAAAATATAAGTTGATCAAATTCATCCCTATTATTTTCAAATAAAGCAACAAATTCTTTTTTTTTTTTTTTCTGGAAAAAGATATTTATAATATAAATATCATTTTTTTTTTCATTTTAGGTGTTACTTGTACCATATTGTGTTTCGTTGGTGATTGATAAAATTATTTTTCTATTGGGTAATAGAGAAGGATTAAGAAAATTAAGTGACAACAAAAATTTTCGTTAGTGATCGATAAAACAATCTTTTTTTATAAGAGAATCAAACTTCACAAATGTCAACAAATAATTAGGAATATCAACATCTTATTTTTTACAATTAGTTAAATGTTTAGTTCATTCATAAGCAATTTCGAATAAGGAATGAGAGTAAAAACTTCACTACTATCGACATGAGAAAGATTTTCAAACTCAAATTTGAGTTTTTTGATCACCATTTTGCAATCTCCTTCTTTGCAGCTCAAGCACCTTCATCGAATACTCAACTACCTCAACTCCCACATTCCCAAGCCTTGTTCTAGAGACCCTCACTATTCTTTCTACAACTAATACCCCAAACTCCCTTTCTCCCTTAAATATTTCTCCATCGAAATTAATTTTAATGAACACCGTGTTAGGAGGTCATCCATCTATTCGAACTTTGTCCACTCACACAAATAACCCCATCTCCGGAGAAAATTTTTGGAAATGTATTAAAATAACATTTTACCAACTACATAATATTCAATTCTAAAATAATTTTTTCTTAAGATAACATTTTATGAATAATACTCTATCCAAAACAACCTTTCATTCTCGAGAACCTTCTTGTTCTTATTGCACTACATCATCCAAACTACCACTAAGAAATAACCCTTCATATTCCAATTTTCGAGCCAAACTCTTCAAGATACAAATAATTAGAATTTTGTTATCCAATTTTGACTCGAGAAAATTGGTCGAATCGGAAATCTAACTAAAATTAATTTCTCATGATTGTAATTAATTAAATGATAATTATATTCTTATTTCTAATTAATTAAAGGGCAGTTATATTCTTGAAAGTATGACTTATGGCCCAAGATTTCCAATATTCTACAGCCCAAAAGATAAAAAGAGAAAAAGCGTACAAGTTAGGAACACTAGAGAAGGCCCCTCTGGTCTTGACCAAAACACCCCTCTTGGGCACTAAAATGACATCTGAGTCCTCAACCTTATATATACCTAATCCAAGTTTCTTCTCCCAATTAACCACAGCACAAATTGATAATAAAAATCTGAATTTCAGGAAAACAAATTGTTAACTTTTATCAATTTGGAGAGAAAATGTCGAGACCTGATCAAGATGCTATCGATACTTTTATGAGCATCACCGGCGTCGCGGAAGCCGACGCTATTCGGAAATTGGAGGTAGTATGTCTGTAATTTTTCAATACTTTTTAATCACTGTTCGCAGTTACTGTTTAATTATTTTTCTGTACGCAGTTGATCAGTTTTTTTTATTTTTTGGAATTTGTATTTTGGGTAGTTTGTTTTTGGGTTGAGTTTGAATCTGGAATTTGTTGTGTTACTTGACTGTATGAGTGTGGTTTGTGTTTGTAGTGCCTGGAAAAATTAGGGCTTTTTGTTTTTTCTGTTGGTGGTGAACTGAATCTTGAATATTAAGTTTTAGTGCAATATTGGCGGCCTGGTATGGTTGAGATTGGAGTTCGTAGCTAAAATATGCAAGTATTTTGTGCAGTTTGTTTAGTAAGATGTTTTAACAGCTTCAAATGAATACAAGTCAATAATTCCTGCTGTGTGTATTTTTATTGATGGATTTGAGGAATTGGGTTTTGGGGCATTGGGAAAATAATTTGTCCATGCATGGCATTTCGAGTAATTTGAGATTGATAATTGACACATCAATGTTTCACCTTTACTCATCTCAACTTGATTTTAAAAGCATCAATTGATTGGATATAACAAGTGAATAAGTTGAAAAGATCTTGAGTAAAGTCTTGAGTGTGTCGTGGAAAAATCATTAATGGCTGGTTGCTGATATATAACTCTGCTGTTCAAACAAATGGATAAACTCAGGAGTGTGTGATAATTGTGTTCTTTATAAAATTTCTAAATTTGAGGTGTTTCCAGAATTTTGTTGTTATTTTAAGACCTTTCCTAACTCTGTCCATTCTTCATTTGATTTGACTTGAGCAGGAGCATCGAGGCAACCTCAACGAAGCTGTTAATGCACATTTCAGTGAAGGAGATAGGAACACGTTAGTGTCATTGCTAATGTTTCTTCTTCTTTCCTTATAGCAGTGACTCAGCATCTCTTCACATTTTCATTTCTGTGTGCAGAGCTCAAGCAGCAAACTTTGCTACTCCACAGGATGATGTTATGGACATTGATGATCCAGCACCGGTCGAGTCCCGCAGACCTTTTCCTTCCCTTCTACCTTCTGCTAGAGATTTGAATCCGTTTTCTCTCCTTGACCATAACTTCACTAGAAGTATATTTGATAGTGGGACTGATACTGCATCTCGGTCTCCTTTTGTCTCACACCCAAAGGAGGTAAGGGAGATTCCAATTGAGGTTAAGGATGGAACTGGAGTGTCGGGGCAGTCTGCCGGTACCCCCGTCATTGAAGACGTCACTGAAACTGCACATGATCATGGCCCAGAGATAAGGGGGACTGTCATATTAGATGATGATGATGACAAAAATATTCCAAATGCACCGATTACAAATGCTGATGGGCATGGCATTAGAAATAACTCAGCACAATCTGGACCAAGTGCTCCCGCAATTGTAGATGTGCCTGATTATAGCAATGATATAGAAGAAGAAATGATACGAGCTGCCATTGAGGCCTCGAAGCAGGATGCTGCAACATCAAATCAACAATATGGCCATCTTGTATGTGATACATGTGTAATATATGCGTTGCTATCTTCCTTGTATGTTTTTATTATTGTTATTAACTTCATTCTGTTACAGGATGCTGGGAATCCCACTCGTCAACCTGTGCAGCCTAACCCAGAAGATGCTGAGCTTGCACATGCAGTTTCTCTCTCATTACAGGTAGGCTCTTATTTTAGGTCCAACAAGTTTGAATATTGCTGTTTTTGTGCTTAACGTGAGGCAAATTCAGACAGCGGAGAAAGAAAAGTCACTCAGGGAACAAGAAGGGAAAGTTGGTGGTTCAGAGCCAGTGGCTCCAAAGCCAGCTTCACTAGAGGAAACGGGAAAATTATCATCTGCCAGTGAAAGGTAGATACCTTTTTTTGTCGCTGTTACTTTGATAGGCACATACCTCCAATATTTGATACATGACACACGCTTTTCTTATGCGTTAGCCACATATTTCACAAAATGTAGAAAACCGACACATTATTCGTAAAGCACTAATGTGCAAAGATCACGTTGCACGTGATATATCATATTAAACATAGGAATTTTATAATTACTAGGGCTGAAAGCTTTAAGAGCTATTAGATGGCATGGTTGAAACTTGAAAATAATAGTATACCGAAGAACAAATGAGTAGGGGTTTCAAATGTTTAATTAACTTGAGAAACTAGTAATATCTGGAGTTCAGTGAAGTCCACAAGAAGTGTCCAGACAATAATAGTCTTGACCGAGGAATAGACTGAATAGTATATTATCATGCTTGTTTTCTCTTCCTTCAACCTTATTTGTGGTTTCTCTGTTCATCGTTTTTTGGATCTAAATGTTTTTGAATAATGTATTGACCATATTTTTGTTGGTTTCGAATCATACTTGGAATAGTTCCTATAATGAAGTGCTTCATGAGACCAGTCTCACATCTTCAGTATACACTGTTACAGTGTTGGCAGTGCACTAATTAAGAAAATTTAAAATCTATATATGTGTGTCTATGTGTATTTATCCTGCAATCATTCAATACTCTGGAATAATTAAGAATTTGGAATCTGTAGGCAAACTCAATTGGAAGTTGGAAGCTCGTCCATCCAAGATGAAGCTGAAGATGTTGAAGAGCTGCAACTGGTTAGGCACAGAAGGCGACGTGTGTCTTCAAATTCTACTGAGGAACCTAATGATATTGCAGGAGTTGAGGTTAGCCCAACTTCAAGTCCTCAACAGACTTCAATTCCTCAACAGAATGACAATATGCATCAGTCACAGCACAATGGAAGTGATTTCCCTGAGGTGGCTTATTTTTGTTTATATTCCTTTATTTGTTCTGATTGAGCAAGTACTCCACTATGTACTGAAGTTCCCAATTTTATAAATTAGCTTGTTCAAAAGTTTCATTTTTGTATGCTATCTATTTGAAGTGGGGTGGCATCTCATCCGAGGAACATGATGAAGCTGTTATGCTTGAGGCTGCTATGTTTGGTGGAATCCCTGAGGGAACTGGATATCATTTTCCTTATGCACCTCATCAAGTCATGCAGAATGGTCTAGATAGTGGTGATGTTGCTTATCCTAGGCGTATGCCTCGTCCTCCATCGCCTACTCTTACAGCTCAGAGATTGATACGGGAACAACAGGTTTGCTTTATAATCCAGATTCTTGTCTACATTTTCATCTGGCCTTGATTATCACTCTACTATTTTCTCATGCAGGATGATGAATACCTTGCAGCATTACAAGCTGACAGAGAGAAGGAATTGAAGGCCAAGGAAGAAGCTGAAGCTGCTCTTGCTGAAGAGAGACGCAAGGAGGAGGAGGTTCGCAGACAACTTCAAGAAGAACAGGTAATTCTTTTTTAAGTTTCAGGGAAATGTGCTAGGTTGAACCATTTGCACAAACTATACTTCCCTTCAATTGAATTGTGGTTTGTCATAATATATTTCTGAAAATGACATGAGGAAAAGCTTTATATTTGGTTAAGATCCCAAATACCAATAAGTAAATCTGTGTACTTGCAAGTTGCACCAAATAGATTTAATTCGACATAAAGACAATTAGACATGTTTAGGAAACTTAAAAATGAGACATGGTGGTCGTCATAATGCTTTATCAGCTTTTTTCTTGGAATCACTGCTTTCTAGAAGTGCAGATATGCTTCTTTTAAGTCTTAGCCTTGCAATAGCCAATATATTTGAAGTCCTCAGAAGCTGAGATTGGAGATTCAACATTTTAGATGCTTAATTTGGGTATAATACAAACCAAAAGGACATGGCTTGTGCCGAAAATGGAAAACCATTACAAACAATCGGAAGATTTCCAGCTTTTCCTACCTATGCAGTGACTGTAATGGGGAGTGGGTTCCTATTTGTTTCTTTATTTTATGCTTACAGATGCAGTTTCTTCCACATACTCAATTAGATTACAGTTTGGTTTTTGTATATACTGCATCTTGAAAATTCATTATCTTTCTTAAATTGTTGGCCAGGAAATTGAGAGACAACTCGCAGCCAAAGAATCTTCCCTTCCTCAAGAACCAAAGCCTGATGATGAAAATGGTGTTACACTGCTTGTACGAATGCCTGATGGAAGTAGGCGAGGCCGGCGATTTCTTAAGTCGGACAAGCTGCAGGTAATATTGGTTTTCCCAATCTAATTTGAGAATTGTGTAGTGTGGCAGGAACACATGCAGTTGACATAATAAGGACATGAAAGAATTCATGTCGCATCAAATTGTTAGTTATCAGATTAAAAAATGGGACATTATTAGCGTGAGTTCTGATATGGAAGAAAATAGGAAAAAGTATGCACTCTGCCCTGCTCCATTAACTATTAATGCTTGTGTTCAATAATTAACTACAGAAACCTGTAAAGTAGCCATTTTTCCTGGTAGCTATCAACCTTTTATTTTATTCTTGCAACTACATTTGCATTTTGTCGACTATTTCGCATTGTGTGGTACTCAGGTTAAATATACTTAGATGCCATAGTACAAAACATTCATCCTTAATCCCTTATTGCATATTGCTCTGGTAAATGCAGTGTCTTTTTGACTTCATTGATGTTGGCAGAGGGGTCAAACCTGGAAGTTACAGATTGGTAAATTCGCCACCCTCTTTCCATTTGTGCTTTTCATTGTTTCTCTCCATGATCCGAATAATCATAATTCTTGTTTGGTTGTGTGTCGTATTCAGGTGAGGCCTTACCCTCGACAGGCTTTTAGTGAAGGAGAGAGTAGTGCAACACTGACAGAACTGGGCCTGACCAGCAAACAAGAAGCCTTGTATCTCGAGTCCATATAACACATAATTTTCTTCTGTCAAAGCTCACATTATGCCGGTCATACTTCCCTTATATTTTATCTTGATTTTATCAGTGAAGATATGTCATTGTTGGTTGGTTTATGATATCCCTTTTGGTTGGGGAAGATTATGACATGTGACATTGTGAAGAGAGTGTGTCCCATGCCTCTGGAGCATGGGTTTATAGAACCTTAAATTATATAGATGGAGGTATGCCTTCGATTTATATACGATTGGTATACCTGGAAAGGTTCCTAGTTTGGTCGCTTGTAAATTGCGTTACTTTACATTGTGGATGGTTTAACAAAAGATCGAAACATTCTGTTTGCAAGTGATGGACCTGACCTTCGTACCGGCATTTTCAATCTTCGTAACCATTCTTTTGCAGTCCCCAGGATCTCCCAAAACTTTGTAACCATTTTCAATATTTGCCGCTGTAGGCAATTCAGGGTAGGGATGCAATCGAGTTGAGCCTTGACATTTTTTGTAGGCTCGGGCACGGGCATTACGGATGTGGAACCCAGGCTTGAGCTTTTCTTGAGCCGGCTTGACTAGCTCACGAGCCAGTTCATCTCATTTGCAGCCCCTAATCAGGGCAAAATTAAGGGCGTCTTATATTGGTGGAGGGGCCCGAATCCGACGGTGGTGTTTATGTCTTCATTTCAAGTTCCCTCAAATTTCTTTGTCCACTTCCACACTTAATTTAATTGGAAATTTTTTCAAATTCAATATGAATTTTAACCTCTTGAAAAAAAAGAGTAATAATTCTTTGGATGATACTTGATTATAAATATTAGTATTCTGAAGTACGTGGAGCAAATACGAAATAAAATATTAGATTGGCTAAAGTTTTGATTTGATTTTTTATGGTAAGTTATAAAATCGATAATTTCATATATAAGGAATTTGATTTTCAATGATGATTTTAGGGGTTTAAACCATGAGTGTGGAAGGCAATTAGAGTAAAATTGATTAATAACGTTTGAATATTTTCATAACTAAAGCCAATTGGATTGTACATATCAAAATAAAACCACTCTCAAGTACATATTCCTAGTTTTCGAGCTTATATATATATATCATTAGTCGGTATATTGGTCCGATCCTTGAGAGGCAGGAGAAGTACAAAATGTAAGCTCATAAACGAGACGACCTAATGTCATGTAAAGTTTGAGAAAACTCTTGAGCCTACTTTCTTTAGTCGGAAATGAAGGCTCCTATTGCATTTTGGATGGAGTTAGCAGCAGGAAAAACATCTTCTCAAAAATAAAAAAGGACTACAAATCTCGGCATTAGTTAATTTAATTAGATTTCATATTTGAATCACTGAATATGTAGGGGGGGGGGGGGGGGGGGGGGAATTTTTTAATTTATCGATATTCCGATTTTTGTTGTGCCCAGAGACAGAGGCACATGGGGAGAGGTTGCAGGTTGGCCCCCTCCCCCCTAAATTTTAAAATTTTTTTATTATTATCTATATATTTTGAAAAAATTCGTCTTGTCTTCCAATTAGAGATTTTGTTCCTTTAATCTAAAGAAAATTATGATTTAAAAATAATATTTTTTATATTACAAATTTTTACTCCGCTCATTATAAATTCCAATTCCGTCTCAAGTTTGTGTCATCTTTTGCTTAAGCTTGGTTCATGCATGATACTAGAAAACAGCCACCCCCATAATTGAATGCGACATAAAATAACTCAGTATCGACCAGGCAACAACAATCTTCTTGATATTTCAAACAGGTTTATGTAATAAGTAATTTTGTCAATTTTCTGATAAATCAATTCATATATAATTGTGGCGGCTATCTAACTTGAATAGAACCACTACTGCTTTCATGGCCAAGGAATTTAACTTGAAATGACATAGCTAATCTCATTATTTTTTGATCCAACTTTTTTAATAATTGCATAATTAACATGGTTGCTGGGGAGTGGGGACGTAATTTTTTTAGGCTAACGAATTTTAGGAATTAATTTGAGAATATTACAATCAAATGTCAAAAAAGTTTAACTTCTACTAAAAAGAATGTCAAAAAATATAACTTGTTTCGTCATTTATTAAATGAGCAATATCATATTTAGTTCCTAAAGTTTTGAATTTGTATCATTTTAGTTCCTAAAGTTTTAAAAGTAATAGATAAGTTTCTAATGTTATTAATTTGTTTCAAGTTAGTCCCGCAATAAAATTTCTACAATTAATCTTGAAGGGTGTCACCTTAAAGTATAAAACAAGAGTACCTTTACTATTCACATACTTGACATATATGGATTTTTTTTCCCATCAAAGTCTTACAGGAAAGTTATTGAGGGACTAATTTAATACAAATTAGTAATATTAGAAACTTATATGTTACTTTTAAAACTTCAAGAATTAAAGTGATACAAACTCAAAATTTTAGGGATTAAACAAGCAATTTACTATAAATATTTTTAAACAACTAGGCGGATATCATTCTTGATTTTTGCAATTATATTTCCACAAAAAATGATTTTATTTTTTCTTTCTTTTCATTTTGATTAAAAATAATGATGATTGATTTTGTTAACAGACAAAATATTCCTTATTTTCCAATTATACCACATATTAACAACTATACATGAAATTTTTATAATGTTGCAAATCTAAAATTAAAATAAATAAATAAATGGGGTGTTAAAAGAGAAATTAACTATAAATCACAAAAAATAAAGAGAACTATATTTCGAAACTTAAACAAGGAAAATACAGAAAGTATAAAAAGAAGATAAACAAGAAAAACACTAAAAAATATTGGGGAAAATATTTTTTACCATCAGAATTTTGTCCCTTCTTACAAACTGTCATCAATATTTGGATTTATAATATACAGTCATCTAAATTTTTTTATTAGTGGTTCTGGTGAAAATAGAATTGAGATATATGTTTTATAAACATGTCTGTGTTAGTTTAAATGACGGTATGTCGTAAATACAAATATTAAATAGGTATGCAACGAAAGTTTATTGGAATAATAAATTAAAAGAAAATTAAAAATTAGAATAAAAAAAAATCTTTTTCCCAAAATATTTACGTAAATAGGGAATACAAACAAATGTGCAATTACATGTTAAACTCCAAACACACAAGCAGAAAACAAGTAAAACACAAAAGATAAACATTAAAAGCGAAACCGACAAAAGCAAAGATATTTTTATTGTGTGTAATGTTTCATAATTATGAAAGACATTTATTAGGTAGATTGGACATGACATGATATATTGGGTATTTTATGTATTTGATTTTGTGTTAATCTTAATTAACACAAAAAATTCTGTAATATAAAAATTGATATATAAAATTCTATGTTTTTAAAATATTAATTTGCATAATAAATACTGAAATTTTCTAGTGTTCAACACGCGCTTTTAACGCAATTAGAATAATAATTTTTTCTATTTATTGGACGCGAGATGACTAATTTACTCTTTGATATTGCGATATACATCTCATATGTCTATGTATTGTTCAATACCTTTTTATATTTACCAAGATCCTCGTATAAAATAAAAATTACATGAAGAACCCTATAAACAGAAAAAAATAAAAAATATCACCAATAAATAGATAATAGACATTGAAAAATGAAACTCCGAATTTACATTTAATTTGTGAGAGTAAAATAGAGATACTATATTTAAATTATAATAATATCATCTAAAGGGGGCAGTGTGTAAATATATTTAAAACACAGGAACTTTTCATATTAATTTTTATAACATATAATTTTTTTTATCCATTTTATCTAATATAGGGGATATGGTGTAAATAACTCTATTATATATCATGAACAGCATAATAAAGGCCACAATTTCAGTTTCATGGTTCATAGTTCATACACAGCTTCTTTTTTTTTTTTTTTGGTGCTCGCATACACAGCTTCTACTTACCTACAAACCAAAATTTAACATGTAAAGGGAGATAAAATTAAGATATTAAAAATAAAAAGAGTAAAATTTTTAATTAAGGACCAAAAATTATAAATATTATAAAATATATATCAAAACAAGAAAGTTTCAAAATTTAAGGAGCGAAAAACATTTCATGCCTCTCACTTAGTTTGGTTCCTGCTTTATCTGTTTGCAATTAAAGTTGTGCCATACGAAATTATTAAATTCTCCTCCAAAATAACAAAGTTGATGAAAGATATTTATTTTCTAGTTCTTATTTAGTCCACCTGGTGATAATATCTTATACATTTCTTCTCTTTATTTGGTCTAGTCTAATAAAATTTTTGAGAAGGTGAAACATAGTGGATTAACCGGTAATTTAGGGCTTTTAGAGAAGCTAACAAAGATAGATCAGATTAATTTCATAAATATGTTATAAAAGAAGCTAATGAAGATAGATCAGGTTAATTTTTTAAATATGTTATATCTCAAGTATCATATTTATAAACTAAGAATTCAAATTAATTATAGTCGATTGCTTAACCTGAATGTTATCAGATTTGGTGTGATTCATTCTTACTTGAGAGAGAGTCTTATCTTCAGGAGGGTCTTAATGCTCCTCAATTATTTATGGCTCTTTAAACTCGTGCGAGCTGGACAAACTCACTAGCTCGCGTCTAAGCATCATGATTTTCGTTGTTCTCGCGGTTTCTTGTTGGTTCTCTACTAAGTCATCTCGTACCTTGATTAGAACCGGTCTATTTGAACCAATATTCGTGGAGCTGACAGATTGGATACCATCTTGAAAATTTTATATTGGAATATAGATGTGGTTAATCAACTTTTAAGGCTGCTATTATCTACATATGTTTGAAGGCACCTAGCTTTGCCTACTTATCAAACTTTGGCATATTCCTTCCCTCATGGGCAAAATCTATTATCTTAGATGAGAATGATTAGAGTTGCATTCTTTATTAAAAGGTTCTACATTTTATTCTTGGCTATATATATATATACCAATTTTAAGTATGTATAAAACAGACTGTACGTACAAAATACTCATAAATAATAAATATATAATAATACCTGCCGAAAATTGTCCTTTTATATAAAAACTAGCGACCCTTCACATTCAATGTATGTGTACAAAAAAAATTGATAAATTAAAAATTTCAAGCTATTAATTCAAATATAATTATTTTTAATATAATTATAGTTTTTTAAATAAATAAATGAATAAATAAAATAAAATAATATCAAATTAGCATAACGTAATAGTTCCAGTAGAAATTAAAAAATATTTAAAAATAATAATAATTAAAAAAAAAAATAAAAAAAGAAAAGAATTTGAGAGTTCAATGAATGTAGAAAGATTAAGTAGAAAATTGCTAAAATACTTGCGTAAAATTTGGGTTCAAAAAATAAAAAAAAAAGTCCATAATACCAAATGAATCTCTTACTTAATATAATAGTATAGATAAAATAAAATTATTATGCCAAATGCAAATATTATGAACCTGTAAATTTTTTATTTCATATACATCAAACGAATGTATATATTCATTATATATATAATTAATTGTATTATGTATTAATTATTTGATAAATCATTCTCACTAAAATAAAGATAATGCTAGCTAATTAATAACTGCTCAAAATAAACTTTAAAGTAAGAATAAATAAAACGCAAACCCAACCCAGGAAAATGTGGTCATTATCGATCTAATGTTTCTTTCAGACTTTCAGCTAAGAAAGTCACATTCATTAATGTCAATTTATGCTTAACAAATCATTGGACTTATTAATTAAGGTTAATCATCTACTTAACCTATCCAATAAATGAAAATGCTGTTTGGCTAAGTGTGACATCTTTTCTAATTTATTTAATTAAATACCTTTTCAACCACCTTCTCAGGTTAACATTGGAGCTTGACCCAAGCTCCAGCCATGAGTCGAGAATTTTCCAATATTAAGAGTTCAATTTCACCCCGTTGACTGTTGAGTGTTGAGGACCAAAAAAACATGATAAATCCTATTTTCTCTCACCTTATTTTAACCTTTTTTTTTTTTTCTAATAAATTTTTTTATCTTTTTTTCCTCATATTTTATAATCTATATTTTAATGACTATTTTTACTAATCCAATATTATTATATTTATTTATAATAATTTAATAATTATAAAACATATATAAATATAAAAAAATTAATTTTAATAAATTTAAATAATAATAATTATTATTTCGTTACATACACATTGAATATGCAGAGCTTACTAATATAATTTATGGAATTAAACTAAATACCAGAGGGTAACTGTCGATAAAACCTTCCAATCCTTCATTAACCTGACGTTTGTCGTCCTTTTTATTTATGTTGGAATGTGGAAGTGTGGATCGAAATCCTTAAAAAAAAAAAAATACTTAAGTCATAGATTGCAAAATCAAAAGCCCTAATTCAATAAAGTAAATAAATAATCAAAAACTCTAATTCAGTCCCGACTTGTTGAAATGATTGCCGTTCAATTTTACTTTTTTTTTTCTTTTTTCTTTTTTTCCGTTAGATAGTCGTATCTAATGCATCGATATTTTTAAAAATTTTACTTTATTATTATGTTGAGTTGAGTCGTATCAAATATATGTATCGAATATTGTTTCAGATACTTTTAATATATAAAATTAAAAATAAAAATTCATATGTGTTGTGTCCGTGCCAATTCTCTTTTTACAGTGCGTGTCGGCATTTTAATAATATTATGACATTCTTTATACTCATTGGATCATTGATGACACACAGATATATATTGGAACCACGAAGAGCCCACGAACACAGATTATTTAATTTAATAATTAACTTGAATTCAACTGAAAACAATACGTCGTACTCAAACAGTTGTCTGGTTAGCTTACATTACATGCATGTAGTAACAATAATAACAATAATAATAATCTCGATGATAATAATAATAATTCTCGGATCACGAAAGTGTAGGATCAAGCACCTACCACGTGGTATGTGGTTACCACTTACCTCAACATACCTTGTAACTTTTGCCTACATTCATATGTGATTTCTTTTACCGAATAACAATTAAATTTACGTTATTGACAATTTTTGTCGCACTTTGTGGTTATAATATTATTTGGGAGAGGTACGTTTGTCGTTTCGATGCTTATCGAGAAGATTTAAACGAATTGTTGTGAAGGGTAATAAATGTTTGAAACTCTAATGTAAGTACTGCTTTGAAGTGGTTTTGTATTGTATCATATCGTATTAAATATTTGTAGTCGATATTAGACAAAATATTTTTTTATGTATTTTGTTTTTAAAAAAATATTATCATATTTAGATTATCTCGTGTCCTTACCATCGTGTATATGTATTTGTGCATGCATGATAGGGTTGAAATCAGGCTGTAGAAGTTATACAGAGAAATATTTGTATTTCACTTATTCGCACATAAATTGTGAACGAATGAATCCCAATCCACAGAGAATTTTACGATTTTGTACAGTAATTATCACAATGTCAAAGGGTGTTGAATACGCATTTGACATATAGAATTTCAAACTCGCTTCCACATTTTGACCCTTCTTAATACGAATTTAGACAAAAATAATAATAATATTATAAATTAATAGGAATTCGGAATTGCAAAAGCCAAATTAATAGAAGAGAATATAAAAAAAAAAAGAATATCCTACTTGATAGCTAAGCTATATCACAAATAAATAAATAAAAAATTTATATCTGACTACTCTACTATTAGGCATAATTACAATGCAATTCATGTACCTCTAATTTATGTTCCGTTAATATAGTCCCTCTATTTCATTAATTAGGGTTCCATCATAATTTTGCCCTATAGGCTTTGGACATTAGAGGAACGCAGCGGATCGATTCGGAATGCAAAGCGGGTTGATGGGGAACACTATATATGGGAAAGGCCTAGGCTTGGATGGTACAAGCTTAATACGGACGGTAGCGTTTACAACCACAACAATACGGCATCCACGGGAGGGGTGATTAGAGATGACAATGGCAAGTGGCAACTTGGTTTCGCTATGAAACTTGGAGTTACGGACATTGCCACAGCTGAGCTACTTGCATTGCGAGAGGGGCTTATATTGGCCTAGGAACGAAGATATCCTCGTATTGAAGTGGAAAGTGATTGTGCTACGTTGGTGAAACTGGTGCTGGACGGTGATGCAGCGGATCATCCTTTGGGTGCGATCGTTATGTAATGTCGAGCCCTTATACGAAAGCCTTGGGATTGAGTGGTTCGACAAGTTAACAGAGCGCGAAATGTTCAAGCAGATTCACTGGCTAGGCTTGGACAAAATATGTTGGAAGACAAGGTCGTTTGGGAGGAACCTCCAGAAGGCGTTGAGATAGAGGCGTGATGTTTGTTAGCTGCTCTTAGCTTGTCTCTTTGTAGAACCAAAAAAAAAAAAAAATTCTACAATTTTTAAAATTACCAAAATACCTTATATGAAATATTTAAAAAATATTAAAAAAAATCCCTACCTATTACATTTTTTCTTGTTGGAAATAAGACATCCAGCCCTTAGGCGTCCACCTTCAGCAAATCAACCATCCCAACAGGAGTTTCATCCCAAACTTCAGGTTCAGAGTGCAATTGGTGACTCATTTTGACCAATTTATTTGCACAACCATTCCCTTCCTAACATGCGTGCATCAGTTTAATATTCATATTCCAACAAAACGACCCTTTCAATTTTAAAAATTACGAAAATAATTAAGATTATTTAAGGCAAAATCATGACGGAACTCTAATAGAATGAAAGAACTACTAACGGAATATAAATTAAAAAGATTACAATATAATTTCCTGATAAAGATGAATATGCATTGTAATTAGGAACAGTAACAGGGTAATTAGATGTAAATCTCCCTGAATAAATTTAAAACTCCAAAATGTTCATAGGAAAGACCGAAACTTTCAAAGAAAAACGTACTTAGAGACAAAATAGAACTACAATTTAGAATAATGTACAAGATTAACGTTTTAATTGTGAATATTTGTCCCTCCGTGTGGGCAATCTTTGCATTCACAATATTGTCCTAAAAGTAGTACTTAAAATTATTATTATTATTAATTAAGTAGATTATCAAATGAGGTTCACATGACAATACTAATAAATAAAATAATTCCGTTTTGAACTGTATGGAAAGAGGAAAAGGTACAATAATGTGAACCATATTTAATAATTAAAAAGAAAAACCATGAAAAAGTGTAGTAGCATGTGGTTTTGAATACTTTGGCTGGTCTTAAGAGTCGTAGCCGAAAGTTCGGCTTCGCTCATATTTTATTTTTTAAAATACATACAAACAGTACAGTAACCAAAGACAATGATCAAGTGTAATGGTGTTTCTCCACTTGTTCTTACAATAATTAATATGTGCCTAAGTTGTCCTAAATTAGTTTTAGATGGATCACTAATTTTTCACTCACAATAGGTGACGGTCTGTATTTTAAATTTACGGTATAGTAACTAATAACCATTCTTGAAGGAGTAATTAATTAAATAATAAAAATAATGTAGATATCATATAATTAATTGAAATTGGTTTGAGTCTGAATGTGCATTATATCTCTTGATTGGTCATTGGTGGATACGGAAGCTCTGCGGACACGAAATGATGAAGTGTATAAATTATTTAAATCTTTACTTTATATATAAAGAATTTTGGGAAGAATTGTTTGACATGAATTTTGAATTTTCCATTTTTTTTTTTTATCTGACAATGTAAATACAATACGAATTTTTCTTCATAATAATTTTCAAAAGTATCCATATATTATAATATCGAATTTATTTGAACCACACTATTTAAATATAAAACTTTCACTACCAACCAGAAGAATTATTAGAAATATGAATTTTGAAATTTTCTTTTTTGGTTATATCACCCGACTCGAATGATTTAAGTATAAAATTCTCGTATGAAAGGGCTTTTGAAAGTTGAGCAAAAGAAAAAAATAAATAGTTGAGCAAAGACGGAAGATTCCCACGCTATAGTTACTCCGCCGTACGCGTTCACCACCACCATATATTCACTCCGACGCCTTCTTATCTCTCTCACTCTCTCTCTATAACTGTACATAACTAAGTCATTCAATTTTCTTTCTATGGTCATGGGATTATCATTTTCATTCTTGGCTCCAGTTAGGAGCTCCGCCGCCGCTCCTCCGCCGGAGACTGGCCTCGGAGACTTACCGGAGAGCTGCGTAGCGGCGGTGCTGGAGCACCTAGACCCGCCGCAGATATCCAGGCTCGCAGGCTTGAACCGGGCTTTTAGGGGGGCGTCATCAGCTGATTTCGTTTGGGAATCCAAGCTGCCGTCCAACTATGAAGATGTTATCGAAAGGGTATTCGGGAAAAAGGAAGTTTTTTGTAAGGGTTTATGTAAGAGGGATATCTACGCCAGGCTCTGCAGACCCAATCCTTTCGATGATGGAACCAAGGTATTGTTAACCGTTCCCCCTTTTGCATTTGTTTCCATCCTCTTTTTGTTGGATGATTTGATTCGCAAGATCAATCAAACTGTATCAATTTGACAAATATTGGGAATTTTTTGGAGCGAAGTCCGGAATTTCTGAACGAATTCACCTTGTTGAAGTTGTAAAATGGTGCTTATGTGCAGAGACTCTGGTTGGATAAGAGCACAGGCAAGGCTTGTATGTCGATATCTTCCAAGGGGTTGTCGATAACTGGGATTGATGATAGAAGATACTGGACTCGCATTCCTACTGAAGAATCAAGGTGAGGGCTCAGAAATAATGGTGCTTTAGTTTCTTTAGAATTTGAATTTAAGGTTTTTGTTGCCAGTTCTTGCTCTGCAAATTCTGCAATGTCAAACTTGTATGTCAAAAGTGCATATTTTGACTCCCCCAGCTTCCACTTGGGTTATATTCATGGCTTCGTTCTAGTGGATAGAGCCTCTGGAGGTGTAAATGAGTCGAACTTGAGTCGAGCTTTAAAATTTTTTAGCCTCGGCTTTGGCCTCATTTGGAAAATTACAAAATTTTTAGCCCGAGCTTTGTATATCTAGGCTCAAAATGAAACTTATGTCAGGAAATTCGAGCTCAAACTTGACTATTAACGATCAAGCCTATTGGAGCTTTGAGCTAACATTTAATAGAATACCATCATGATTCTTGAAATTAGTATCGAGTATAATATAGATTTATTGTTTCCATCTTTCATCTATCTTGATATTAACAATCTGCTAATATATACTTTAAATTGTAAACAATAAAACAAAGCTCGAGAGGCAGATCAGGAACTTGTGAGCAAGTTTTCCAGATTGAGTATCCTCTATGTGCTCGAGCTTAAAAAAATCGAAGCTTGAACCGAGGTCGTGAGCCAACTAGACTCATTTTACACAAATTTTTCTTTTATATAGTAAATCACTTTCCTTAAATTCCTAGCTCTTTACCTGGTACTAGGTATGTGGAATGACTAATGTGGGCTTTATTCTTCCATCCAGATTTAGCTCAGTTGCTTATCTCCAGCAAATCTGGTGGTTTGAAGTGTATGGAGAAATTGACTTCCCATTTCCGGTCGGCTTGTACAGACTCTTTTTCAGATTGCAACTGGGGAGAGCACAAAAGAAATACGGTAGGCGGCTTTGTAATTCTGAGCACGTTCACGGTTGGGATAAAAAGCCTGCGAGGTTCAAGATTTCAACTTCAGACTGTCAGCAAGCAGCAAAACAATGCTACTTAAAGGAACCGGGGAAATGGATTCTTTATCATGCCGGGGACTTTACTGTCTCGAATACCTGCAAGTCGTTGAAGGTCAAATTCTCGATGATGCAGATCGATTGCACGCACACGAAAGGTGGTCTTTGTGTGGATTCTGTGCTGATATATCCTGTTGGTAGAGAGAGATGACTACTGTTTTTTTGTCGACGGTGATCTCTTGATAGAAAATGTAGGTAGGATTTGTGTTGATAAAGCATGTGTACAGATAATTTGCCATTCTTCCTCCCTTGTTAACAAAATTACAAATTCGCCAATTTGAGAATGACAGGAAAGTTACTCCTTTCCATGTATATGAAGTCTCCATATTTCAACAAAAGCTTAATGAATTTCAGCTTCCATCGTTTCCTATTGCTATGGTGAGTAGGGTTCTGCTTTGATCACAGTTTCTTTCCATGCATATGAAGTCTCCATATTTCAACAAAAGCTTAATGAATCTCAGCTTCCATCGTTTCCTATTGCTATGGTGAGTAGGGTTCTGCTTTGATCACAGTTACTGTCCGGCCTGCAGATGATACGTTACAATTCGCAGATCGTGATGCCATTAGCCAACTTCACCTTCACCATTGCAGCAGCAGCATTAGAGGCTTCACCATAATTTGGCTCGTTTCGGAATTCTTTACTTAGCTTCCCAGTTCCCACGTTGCTCATGCTTGCTCTTCCCACTTTTGGCAGTCGCCATTTTAAGAAGCAGCTTGTCAGCGACGTCGGTGAATCCAGAAACAAAATCTCATCGAGCATACGGCTCTCCAACTTCGCCTTGAACAACATAGGAAATAATCAAAAAATTGCCTATACCAAAATCACCATAAGAAAAAGTAAAGATTAACATTGTAGCTTCCCCCGGAAAACAATCTCAAAAGAAAATGTATGCTTATACATCCCCTGGATAGGTTTGTGTGTGTCCTGTGCAGAGACAGAGAAAGTACTAGACTTTTTGATCATCTGATTGATGATTGATTTTCTTATTCGATTTTTCGATACCATAACATTAGAATTTAGTTCAGACAAATTCAAATCCGGATATCTGATTTATTATCAAATCTAAATTTGGAACAAGTTCGACCCTTGACAGTCCTATGTTGCACCGTGCATACTCGCGCCATAGCAATTATTTTCCTTTATTTCAAGTTTCAACTTCTACCATTACATGCGGCCTACAAGGGTAGCAAATGATGAAATATTAAATTAAAACGCCATTACAACGACCTCGATAGGAAACTAGTCAAGCAACTGGCAATCTGGCATCCGATGTTTTCCAAGGAACTCAACAAAGTTGTCTATATATCGACTATGCAACTCTGTATCGCCAAATATTGCCGCCATCTCTCTCACTCTTTCCCTCAACCTTTTCTCCTCATTTCCAACCATCACCTTCTTTACCGAGTTAGCAACTGAGTCGCTCGTGTACGACCCATCATGTTCATTTCGTGGAATTTCAACCCCTAACTGCTTGTCAACAACCACCCTAGAATTCAGACCTTGATCCACCAGAAAGGGTAGTGTAATCAAAGGATGACCAAACATTACTCCCTCCACAATCGAACTCCACCCACAGTGAGTCAAGAATCCACCCACCGAGTCATGGCCCAGTATCTTAAGCTGAGGCACCCAGCTCTTCCAAACAATACCTCGACCCTTAACTCTCTCCTCAAACCCCCCGGGCAGATCTACTAAGTCGGACTCGGTGGACCCGGATGGCTTCCTCAAAACCCAAAAAAAGGGGACCCCGGATAACTCGAGCCCATGAGCCAATTCTCCGAGTTGATCTTGACTCAGTGTCACCTCACTCCCTAGGGCAACATAAACTACTGAGCCCTTATTATGACCATCAAGCCAATTCTTGATCGTAAACCAAGCTCCATCATCATCAACCTCACTATCTTGCAACCGTGGCGGCATTAACCCAAGTGGGATCACTTTCCGATGGTGAAGCTCTTCAAGTAGAGTCAACCACTCGGGTTCAAATTCATAGCAGTGTCTCAAGATAATTGCATCACACCCGATTATAACTTTACCTAAACGGAAAGCATCTGAGCACCCAGAATTATCGTTCTGAGTCGCCCCGACTGACCAGTTCGCTTCAAAACGCCTGTACGCTACTTTGGTATCGAACTTGACCCATTTTGGAGGGACCATGAAATCTTCAGCCTTTGTACGGTAATCTGAGCCACTGATCATGCCGTCGGACGACCCATAAAAGCTTAGAAACCAGGCATTGATGATGAAGAAGAAGGCTCTTGAAATTCCGAGCTGGGAAGCGATGGGTGGCAGCCAATGTGGGGCGAAATCGCAGATGATCCAGTCCGCTTCGGAGTTCACCAGGAAACGGGTCAACTCAGTCTCGAGCCCATCAAAGGCTCTTTTGAGATGATCCATTTGGCTTCCATGGATGTCCATGGTGGCTTCTGCATTTTCGGGAAGCTCAGGGATTTTAGGGAGTGGGATTCTGACTAGGGTGATGGAAGAAGCCAATTCTGGAGGCATTTTAGGGAGGCGGTCGATGTTTCTTGGGGTGGAAACGAATGAGATTCTGTGACCATTTTTAGCTATGAGTTTGGAGAGTTCGAGGTATGGGATTATGTGTCCGAAGGCGAGCCATGGGAACATTACTATGTGCAGGCTCTTCTGTTGTGTGACCGCCATGGATGAACTACGGAGAAAGCTCTACGTACGAAAAGGTAAAGTGATATGAGTGGTTGATTGAATGGATTTGGATTTTGGAGTATTAATGCTTTTTGCGAATATCAATGAAATTCAGATTGCCAATAAGGAAAATGTGCATTGATTGCACCTGATACCCATGGAACTATGGAAGAAGATATTTTTTGAGTTAACAGAATTAATGCTTCACAGTTCACACCAATAATTTGAAGGAATTCACCACCAGGCTCTGACATCTTCGGAGGACGGATAACACTCATAATTAGTGATAAAGACAGGTGGGGCTGCAAACCATTCAAGCTTGACCTAAAATAACTTGCTACAGAAAAATTATAGCGTGGCTCGATCTCGTCCTTTTGTAACGTGAGACCGGCCCGAGCCTAACTCCAATTCGGCTTGATTTAATAACTAAAGAAAATTATAATTTTGGGACAATAACATAACATGTCCTTTTTTGTTTTTAATAATTTGTCACTTTTAATTTAAGGATACTTATTTTTAAAATTTTATAATTTTAACTAAATCTCTATTGAATCCCTAATTTCTTCTCGGAATATCATTCTTGAGCCTACGTGATCTCCGGAATGCCCCCTGAAAATCGGGATGTAGCATTGAATTATCTGGTTGGCATATCAAATGTTCGAGCCTAGCAACTTTTATATCATGACAAATTCAAGCAAAAATTAAATGTCTCATCACTACCTATTACTCACAAAATGTTCGAGCCTAGCAACTTTTACCTTAATTTATTAAATCAAGAAAAATAATGTTTCGATCAATAATTTATAATTAAAATACGTAAAAATCTTTTTTAATACTTAAAGGGTGCACAACATACATCATTATTTATTAACATATTAATAAACTCACACCATTTAGTGATGGAGAAAATAGCAATTGATCTAGGCTTTATGGATCTTCTAGTAATAAGTCAGTAATCATAACGAAGCGGGTTTTGTAAGTTTCGGTAGGTTTTTTGACGGGTCATATTTATTCGGGTTAAATAGTGCATGAAATTGTGAAATTTTAGATTTATAAACTAGTTTTTTCACCGAAAATTTTTTTATACCAAAATTACGAATTAAGATGAGTTATACACCAAAATTGCAATTTCCTCACTTTTTGATCATCTGATTGATGATTTATTTTGGGAATATTATATTTTTAGTCATCCAACTATATGACTTATTCGTTTTTGGTCCCCCACTTTTAAATATAACAAAAATGGTCACCCAACTATCATAATTTTTCCAGAATTGGTCATTCCGTTAATTTGAACGTTAAGTTCTGACGGAACCCTAATTTCACTTCTATTTGGGCGTTGTTTTTTTCTTTTTCCCCCATGTTTACTACTTGTTGAAATTGTTCCACTTCTTGGAGTTCACATAGGCCAAATTTTCTGATTGAGTGTTTTGTTTTTTGCAAATCATCACTATCCTTTACCAAAATATAGCTGCTTGACTTGACTTAGGGAGTTCAAATTATGTGAGCATGAAGGGAGAATCAATTGTACGTGCAATGCTTGTGAAGGTAAGCATCACCATTAATGAATATGCAGCAGAGACCAATCGATGACATTAGGAACTATTGCTTGGGGAAGTTTTTACAGTAATCACATCTAATATATTTCTGATCTATTGTTAAGTGATTGTGTTTAACAAAATAAACAACACCCCCTCTTGTGATGAACCCGTTGTGAATTACAAAATCTCTCCTGACTTCAGTGTTTTTGGCCTCTGAAAACTCCAAGAAGTGAAACCAATTGATATGGAGAGCTTTGACCCCTATTCAACTACAAGAAGTAGTAAAAATGGGAGAAAAGGTAAAAAACGGTGCCAAAATAGAAGTGAAATAAGGGTTCCGTCAGAAGTTAACGCCCAAACTGACGGGATGACCAATTCTAGAAAAATTATGATAGTTGGGTGACCAAGTTTGTTAAATTTGAAAGTGGGGGACCAAAAACAAATAAGTTGTATAGTTGGATGACTAAAAATGTAATATTCCCTTTTATTTTCTTATCGGATTTTTCGATACTTTAACTTAGAATTGACAAATACAAATTCAAATGCGAATATATGATTTATTATTAAATCTAAATTTGGAATTTTCAAGTTTGACCCTTGATATGCACCGGAGCAATTATTTGTCCTTTATTTTAACTTCTGCCGATATATGCGGGAAATTCTACCCCAAACTCGACTCGGCCGAGCTCGTAAATTAAAATGCACCAAGTGGAAAATTAATTTTAAATTAAAATAATTATTAAACTCAACTATTCTTTAACCCTAGTTAATTTAATTTATCTTATATGGAAATAAAAGACTATTTGGTGAAGAATATCTATCTTAAAACAAAATTCTGCCAAAAAATTTTTCCGATTAAAAGAATATCGTCTTCTTCTTTTTTCTCTTTTCAGGTATTCTTCACTGATCTTTTACGACGGTTCTATAAGATAGGGTTGAGTAGAGAACTTTATATGCTTTCCGACGAGCTTAATTAAAAACACATATTTGCTTCATTCTTTATATATGTTTTAGTTTTGTAGGAAGGTTTTAGTTCTTTTCTTTCTCTTATTTTCTGGGCGCAGATGCTGTATATAGGCTTCATAAAAGATGCAAGAAGACAATACAATGTGCCTCATCAAATTTGTAATGAAGCAATTATTTCAGTCGTCTTCTTACAAATTTCGTAATCACAAAGTTAAAAACCATTTTCCTTGTGAAACTTTTTGAATCATTTTTATGTTTTGTTTTCGAGTAGAGTACTATAGAACCAATTTCTTCGAGCAATAATTTTCGCCAAATATTTATTCTCTAATTTTCTTTGAGCATACACTCTCAAAAGAACCCCACGTAATTGGAGGACTGATTTGGTAATTAACTATGAACATGTTCGACCAGTCCATAATTCTTATCTGTGAATATGAGTTTCCGACTCATGACTGCGGTCGAAAGCCATACCCAAGGTGCGGATTCCTTCAAGCTCACCGGCGATGCGTACACCAGCACGTGTTTTGAGATAGTAGAAATGTTTTGAGATGGTAGATTTCATATGCTAATGGATCCGTTGTCTATCTTTGCAATTAAAACTAAAATAAATCTATGAGAAATAAGTTGTACGCCATTAAAATCTGTGAGAGGGATTCGAAATTGAGATGAAGAGAAAAACAAGATGTAGATCCGTTTTTTAAGAGAAGTCATCTCCCAAAATAATGAAGTACATGAAATTTGAAAATTGTCAAGAAGGCGACGATGAAATTTGTCAGGAAGAAGATGATATTGGAAAAATCTTTTGGCAGAATTTTGTTTTAAGATAGAGATTCTTCACCAAATAGTCTTTTATTTCCATATAAGATAAATTAAATTAACTAGGGTTAAGAATAATTGAGTTTAATAATTATTTTAATTTAAAATTAAATTTTCATTTGACCCATTTTTATTTGCGGGCTCGGACGAGCCGGATTTGGGGTAGAATTTCCCGTTATATGCGGCCTACAAGGGTAGCAGATGATAAAATATTAAATTAAAACGCTATTACAACGACCTCAATAAGAAACTAATCAAGCAACTAGTTTCCGATGTTCTTCGAGGAACTCAACAAAGTTGTCTATGTATTGACTATGCAACTCTGTATCGCCAAATATTGCCGCCATCCCTCTCACTCTTTCCCTCAACCTTTTCTCCTCATTTCCAACCATTACCGTCTTCACCGAATCAGCAACCGAGTCCCTCGTGTATGACCCGTCGTTTTCAGTTCGTGGAATCTCAACCCCTAACTGCTTGTCAACCACTACCCTAGAATTCAAACCTTGATCTACTAGAAAGGGTAGTGTAATTAAAGGATGACCAAGCATTACTCCCTCAACAGTGGAGCTCCACCCGCAGTGAGTCAAGAATCCACCCACCGAGTCATGACTTAGTATCTTAAGCTGAGGCACCCAATTCTTCCAAACAATCCCTCGACCCTTAACTCTCTTCTCAAACCCACTGGGCAAATCCACCGAGTATGACTTGGCCGACCCGGATGGCTTCCTCAGAACCCAGAAAAAGGGGACCGTTGATAACTCAAGCCCATGAGCCAACTCAACGAGTTGATCTTGACTCAGTGTCACCTCACTCCCTAGTGCAACATAAACTACTGAGCCTTTATCATGACCATCAAGCCAATTCTTGATCGTAAACCAAACCCCATCATCATCAACCTCACTATCTTGCAACTGTGGTGGCATTAACCCAAGTGGGATCACTTTCCGATGGTGAAGCTCTTCAACTAGAGTCAACCACTCAGGTTCAAATTCATAGCAATGTCTCAAGATAATTGCATCACACCCGATTATAACTTTACCTGTGCGAAAAAAATCTGAGTACCCAGAATTATCTTTCTGACACGCCCCGACAGACCAGTTCGCTTCAAAACGCCTGTACGCCACTTTCGTCTCGAACTTGACCCATTTTGGAGGGACCAAGAAATCTTCAGGCTTTGTGCGATATGAGCCGCTGATCATGTCGTCGGACGACCCATAAAAACCTAAAAACCAGGCATTCATGATCATGAAGAAGGCTCTTGAAATTCCGAGCTGGGAAGCGATGGGTGGCAGCCAATGTGTGGCGTAATCGTAGATGATCCAGTCCGCGTCGGAGTTCACCAGGAAACGGGTCAACTCAGTCTCGAGCCCATCAAAGGCTCTTTTGAGATGATCCATTTGGCTTCCATGGATGTCCATGGTGGCTTCTGCATTTTCGGGAAGCTCAGGGATTTTAGGGAGTGGGATTCTGACGAGGGTGATGGAAGAAGCCAATTCTGGAGGCAGTTTAGGGAGGCGGTCGATGTTTCTTGGGGTGGAAACGAATGAGATTCTGTGACCCTTTTAAGCTATGAGTTTGGAGAGTTCGAGGTATGGGATTATATGTCCGAAGGCGAGCCATGGGAACATTACTATGTGCAGGCTCTTCTGTTCTGTGTCTATGGCCGCCATGGATGGACTACAGAGAAAGCTCTACGTACGAAAAGGTGAAGTGATATGAATGAAAAGGTGAAGTGATATGAGTGGTCGAATGGATTTGGATTTTGGAGTATTACTGCTTTTTGCGAATAGAATGGAAGAAGATATTTTTTGAGTTAACAGAATTAATCTTTCACACCAATAATTTGAAGGAATTGTCACCGCTGGGCTCAGACATTTTCAAAGGACGGATAACACTCATAATAACAACATAAATTAGTGATAAATACACTTGGGGCTGCAAGCCATTCAAACTTGGCCTAAACTAAGTTATTGGTACAAATGATTTTCAAGGACAGCATTCAGAATTCGAACTCCACTTGAACTTGAACGTGCACGTGTTTAAATTAAAAATTAAAAAAAAAAAAAAACTTGTAAAAATTATAGCGTGGCTCGAGCTTGTCCTTTTGTAACATGAGATCCGCCCGTGCCTAACTCCAACTCGGCTTGATTTAATATATAATATATAGAGAAAATTGCATTTTGATCCAATATGTTAAATTTTTTAGATTAAAAAATGTTATACAATAATTTTTTCTTTTATTTTAAGAAATACATATTTATATCTTTGAATGTTAGTCATAAAAAAAATTTTAAAAAATCTTAACGGTTTCTTTTTTTTTTTTATTTTTTATTTTTTATTTCATATATTTTAACAAGTGAACAATTTTAGTTTGAGTAAACATTTTCTTCAATTTGTTGAATCGATATTTTTCTCAATTTATATAGGTGATGTGATAAAACGTTTTTAACTATAAATTAATTATCCGGTGAAAATAAGACAAACTTTGCAAAATTATAAAAGTTATGTGTCTTAATTGTAAATGATAATACGAACATGATTAAATTTGCCAAAATGAAAATCTTACGGGACCAATTAATTCTTTTCCACTTGAACTAATTGCTCGTTTGTATGTGCGCTCAACCATTAACCTAACCAAAAGCATATAAAATAGAAACGTTTTTACTAACAATCATTAACCATTGACTGGAACTTATTAAGAATCTAAAACTTACAGACACCCCTTATTCCCTCAAACTTAAGGCATTGAGCAGGCCTACAGCCCGCGTGGGGGAGGAGTATGACCATGAATTTATGAATTTCTGGAAAGCTTATCAAGTGAACTGTCAAGCTGGGAAGTTGGACATCTCCTATCAGCCAAGAACGACCTTACAAGTAGGTTTTGGCCAACTTTCTAATCGAAAAGGATGGTCCAATAAAGAAGCATAAAGAGGCAGTCCAAAGGCCTTTGTCAATTGATGGATTATCCACCTTCCAAAGGTGGAAGTATTGGGATTGCTCTCATGAACACCGACAGAACCAAGCGATTATTGTTCACAAAGCATCGTGCAGGAAGTGGGAAATTTTTTGAAATATGGATTGCAATTAGTTGATTTTTATCACTAACCATTAGCCTAATTTTTTTTTTTTTAAATTAAAATATTTCAGAAGTACCCCAAGTTAGAATTGCACCAAAATTTACACAATTGGTTAGCGGACCTCTTTCTATATAGCATAGTATAAATATTTATTCATCAATCACATGGCATATGCAAAACATTCTCTCGTTATTAATACTAATTTTGCTAAGCCAACACAAAAGTAGACTTCCTCCTTCATTTTGCATAACAGTGCTTGCGGTTCTTTATTTGAGAAGACATGATTCGCAATACCAAAATTTAATGCTTGCCATAGTAAGTATAAATTAAAAAAATTAGTATTTTCAATGGATTGAATCCGTTTAAAAATTCAAATAGAAATAAAAATTCATATGTAATTCAATGTCTATTATATATTATTTGAATTATACTTTCGTTAGTAACAACCTTAATGTCTCTACATGTCTACATCATATATATATGCCTGCCTTCTCGTTATTAATCGGTTAGAAGTGGAACAGAAGTGAATTTTGCACATAATTATGTCTTCTAAAGTAGAAAGGACTCCCAGCATCGTTTCCAACAATTGACAAATACAATCATTAATTTGGAGCTCCCAACACAAATCATACACGACATTCTGCATTTGCAATATTACTTAATGACATTTGCCTATTCAATTCTAGTTCAACTTAGTTTTTAAGAAATATATCCAGCCTACAATTGAAAAAATATATATTTCTAAAGCTTTAAACTTGTTCAACATGTTGCTCACCATTTTTGGTTTCCCCCAAGCTCTGAAGTTGCTCTACCATTTCTTCCTGAAGTTGTTCTACAATTTCTTCCTCGGGTTGTTGCTCTATCTCTGGAGCATATGGATCTTCTTTGATATAATGGATTGCAACAAAACAATAGAATTGTAAGTTGATAAAGCATATGCATCCTAGCATTGCATAATATGTTCCTAGTCTGCTCGAGTTTAATGTATCTCCAAACAAGTCTTGGAAAATAAAGATGAAGGCTAAGCTGACGAAGACGCCAATGTTGAGTGCGAATTGGGTGAATGATGGCCCATATTTGTTGAATGATTTAGGAGTATAAACACGAAAAAACTGTTCCATGCCACCAGATACTAGCCCTTCCATGAAACCAAGCAAGAAGAACTGCGGAATTAGCCACAAAAAACTGATTTCAACGTCACGATTTACATGTTGCTCCAGCCTATAGTTCTCAATCCTCCTAGCAACTAAACAACATACTGGCCCGAGTGCCGTTCCCACACCAATTCTTCCAAGCATAATATGTTTTTTCTCACTCCAATGGGATGGAAATACTTTATCACAAATACGCGACACTATGAAGATTGTGGAGCTCTTAACTATGACGAATATAAGAACCGGTACTTCAGAAATCCGGCCGAGATGAGCATCCGTGTAGTTTACTTGCTCGAAGAAAAAGGTATTCCCAGTGGCTTGTAATAGACCGTAGATGAGGAAAGTTGTCCAAAGAGGGACCAGAGAGAGCAAAATTTTCAGTTCGCGTATTTGTTCGACCGTGGAAAGTCTACGGTCTACCTCGTTCGTTCTGTTCTTCAAGACTAATTGACGATTCTTGAATTGCGGCTCTATCTGAACAACTGCAAAATGTAGAACATGATTATAATTAATTAATGATGACCTCTTTAACTCATAAAGCAAAACGCTTGCTAAAGAGGCTTAGGGGAAGACGACCTGTACCTTAATTGAGCTTCACGATTAATAGTAGTATGGTATATATGTCTCTTTAAAATTGCTGCATACAATACTCTCCACATCTTATGTAGAGCGCTATTACTTTTACTTGGTTTCTTACGCTCGTAAACTTTAATGCCTCCGAAGAAAAGCCCCAGGGCTACGGCCATCGCAATGACTGATATTCTGGATAGCTGAATCCATGAAGCATTTGCAAACACAAATACAGAAGCGCAGATACCTAACATATAAGCTGAACGCCACCAGATTTTTCTACGTGTCTCCATTTGTTCCTCATCTAGACGTGACCCATTTTTCCTAAATTGGAACTGATCAGCAAGAAATTCTTTCAATGCAATATCAGGTCCGGCTCGACCAAAAGCTATGAACAGTATTGCCATGTAAAGTAAAAGTATCTCTTTATGTCGGAGAAACTTAGCCGCCAAATACAACAGCAACAACCCCTGTAAAAAGGTTGTTAGTGTGAAACTAAATTAATAATAAGAAAAACGAAGAAGGGTTACTATTCCACATTTATGCCTTATTTAAATACAGTTCATCATTATTGAGAAATTACATTTTATTTCCTATAAGCCTTGTTTGGTATGAAGGTCCTTAATGGAATTTGTAAAATTACACTTATGCTTTTGACAGTTTTATGAGTGTTACATTTAATATATGACCAAAATTACAAAATCATCGCTAAAGTTTACAAATATAAACAAAATGATCTCCACAAATTACGAATTTAATAATAAATTAGGGATATTTAATTAGAAAATTAATTAATACCAGAGTTGTACACTCTACGTGTGTGATAGTAAAAAAAATTACTATTATTTAAATATATATTGAATTAAATGATTCATTTTAATGTTTATTTTATAATTATTTTAAATATAATTATCATTTTATAATTGTTGGGAACATTTTCAAAGGCCCAAGTAGAGGCCCTAAGCCCAATAACAATTCAATGAATACTATTCGCAGGGTCTCAAATTCACGGGAGGCGAACCGTTTGGGAAAGTGAAGTTCAAGTAAGACACAAGATGTGATAAAGTATCCGCCAAGTAATGGATACTAAGGAATAAAAACATATTTGGGGTAAATTTGCTAAGAGAGAGGATAACTGGATAAGAAGTAGGCGAACTCCTATAAATTCCGAAACCCAAACCTTAGAAAGGCAGAGCCCAATAAATAGAAGAAAATACGAATAGGGACACTCATTAATAATAAATAAATAAATAAAATAAAATAAAATAATATCCAATTAGTAAAAAATAATAGTTACAGTAGAAATTAAAAAATATAGGAAAAAAAAAAAATATATATATATATATATATATATATAATAGAAAATTTAGAGTGAGGTGGAGAAAAAAAAGGTGGTAAGAGACGTTATGGAAATAGTTGAAAAATAAATTAAAACAATGAAATTGAGAACTCCAGTTACCAAAACAGTTTCTACTTATTCTCTGGCTTAAAATATAGTATAGATAAATAATAATTCAACCGTCGTTGAGCTAATTCACTAATGGTCTTGTTCTTGTCCTGCATCCGCATTAGTGAAGTAGAATGGGAATTAGTGGATTCAACTGTTGTAGAGCTCCTAGCATGGTTCGCCGGAATGGTCGCGGGGAACGGAACGGAGGCCACCGTTCCAGTTCTGTTGCAATGACGCGGAACGGACGCGGCAAAAATGCGGCCACTTCTCAAAAAGATGTATAAAATCCCAAAAAATTGTTTTAAAACTCATTTTAATTTCTAATTTTATATTAGAATCAATTAGCATTATATTTAGATTTGTTATATTTACTCAAATAAGAGATTGCACATATTCTTATAATGACTACCGAACCATACAATAAACATAGTTGTGAAACAAAAGAAAAGTTGTTCAACATACTACAATAGGAATGTTGAAATAGATATATAATGATACATTATTTATTAATAAGAAGTGGAATGACGAGGGGTAGAACATTGGAATTGTCTCTCTCTTCTGAGGAGTTTCGAACATAATCACAATATAAAATCTCTAAGTCAAAGAAGGAAATTCTGACGGCAACTTGATTAGATAAGAATCAAATATAATCACAGGTCTCTCTCCTGGCGTATATATGAACTTGAAAAGGTGAGAGAAAAAGGTTAAGATAATAAATTAACTAATAGTATGGACTCCAAAAGATAACCAACAAATGAAAAAATTTGCATTAAAAAATAAACTAAAAATAAATTTAAAATAGAAAGATACCAACTAACTTGAAATTTTTAATTAACGGGAATGGAAGAGAATCGGAGATGGAGATCGAGTTCTTCGAAGGCTGTACCATGATTTCATTGAAGAATGCCGTTTTTGTTCCGCAACCGTGCCGTTCCGCCGTTATAACACTGCGGAACGCCGTTCCATGGCATCGAAACACCGTTCCTGGTCAACAAACGTTCCACCCCGGAACAGCGGAACGGAGGCTGCCGTTCCCGTTCCGGAACGGCCGTTCCGCCGGCGTTTCGGCGAACCATGGCTCCTAGCAGGAGTGGCGGGAGAAGAAATATTATGACGGTGGTTTAGGTGGAGCGTAGAGGGGATGCGGCGGACAGGAGAGATGAAGAGGGTCGTCGCTTTCTGTTTTGTGATTTGCAGGAACCAGGCGTGCTTGAACGAGATTCAGCTGTCGTAGAGCTCCTAGGAGGAGCGGCCGAAGAAGAAATATTATGACAATCATTCAGTGGATGGTAGAGTGGCCGGAGAAGAAATATTCTAGCGGTGGTTGAGGCGGAGAGTAGAGGCGATGCAGTGGACAGGAGAGATGAAGATGGTGGTGTGGCTGGAGAAGAAATATTATGGTGGTGGTTAAGGCGTAGTGTAGAGGCGATGTGTTGGACGGGGGAGATGAAGATGTACGGCGGAGTGGCCAGAGAATAAATATTACGATCTTCGTTGAGGCGGAGTGTAGAGGCAATGCGGTTGCAACGATCACGATTTGCAGGAATAGGCCAAGTGGATAGTGGTTCAATAAGTCATTTATTTGAGTTCAAGTTAGTTGAACTAATTAAGTGTAAAGCTCGCGTTCTGGGGGACTGGAATACGAGACTTCTAATGTAACTGTTTCTCATGGACTCAAACACGAGACATCTAGTTAAACCAAAAAAAGACGAATAGAAAAACTATATACATCACATCACTTGGCAATGGGCACATGAGGTGGCTCCCACCCCCTAAATTTTGAAAAAAAAAATAATTTTATATAGATATATTTAGAATATTTTATCATTTTGTTCACTTAATTTTCGATATTTTAATTTTCGTTCCTCTTGTATTAAATTTTAGTTCCGTCTTTGAGTTAAAATATAAAAACTATATGATGCATCGACGCGAACATGATAACACGGATACAATATGACACAGATATAGTGACGCATATTTTTAAAAAAAAATTTAGAATACGACACGGCTCCAGTACGAATATATTATATTTTAATTTTTGAATATTTCTTTTCATATCGAACATGTGGCAATGTCGTGTCGAAATTGTGTCCTACATTGCAAGAGCCAAAAAGACAGAGTGTCCGTGCAATCGAGTATATAAGTAACTAATAGGCTTAAGACAAACAAATAACTTAATTGGTAATCATTTACATGTGTGTACTGGTAAGTCACTGTTTGAGTTTTCTTGCGGGTAGTTGGGGAACGAGTATTGATTCTCTTAAAAACGAGAAAAAAAAAAGATGAACATATTACTTAATGATAAGTATCTGCACATTTGAATAGATAGGTCGCGGGTTCGAGTTTTATTGGGGTAGTTGGGGCATTAATCCTCTTAAAAAAATTAATAATAATATAAATAAAATAAACTAATAAGCTATAGTTTTTGGGTATCTTTGAATTATAATTCTTAAAAAGGATTTTTTTTGAATAGTACCCATGAGTTGAAAAAATGTTTGTTTACTCCTCATTTTCAAAAAAATTTGCGTTTGCTCCCCAGATGAGAGACAAAATGCTTGTTTACTCCCCATTTTTTGCAAACATGGTATAAAAACTCAAGAATCACTTAACTAAATCCCCAAATGTTGTATATTTTTCATAATATCATGTAATATACAATATTTGGGGATTTAGTTACGTGATCCTTGAGTTTTTATACGACATTTGCAAAAAATTGGGAGTAAACAAACATTTTGCCTCTCATCTGAGGAGCAAATGCAAATTTTTTTGAAAATGGGGAACAAACAAACATTTGAGTCCCCATTTTGGGATTTTTTGGGAATTCCCCATTCTTAAAATTAGATTCACCCGTTTTGGTGTAAATAAATGTACGCATCACTTTTATGTAATAATAATATTTAATTAAATTAAATTGTACGAGTACATGAATATCATAGTTGTTAATTTGTAATTAAATATTTTTAGCTACAAATTTTTAGATTTTCTGTTTATTGATGAAAAGACTGCATTAATTTTGCAAAGAGCCAAAAATACAAAGACTTCAAGGAGGTTGAAATTCAGGATTCCAACAAGGTTTACTAATGACGATGATGTGGTCCTCAGCCAGTAGAGTGTCAGTGGGCCTATGAATGCCAAGAACATAGTCATTGAAGGGGGGAAAAAATTCATGGATTTATCTTCATAGACTTGATGATGTATTTTGTTTTGTTGAACTAGTTTGGGAAACTTTTATATTTTGACATCACTAAGGCTTAAAACAGCTCAGTACTTCATGCTTTCAAAATGAAAATGACAATGATGTATCTTTTGTAGTGGTGCAATGAATATTGGTTGATAAGACGATCATGTTAGTGAATTGTTTGTGTTCTTACATCAATTTCAATTTTAGCAGCACTGTATCATCATTATATCAGCTCTGCATCATTCTCTTGAATAGCTTATTTTTTAGCCCACGGATCAATCTTAAGTGAAAAACTTAGAGAATCCAAATTTCCATTCCTTCAAATTCCACAAAAAACATAAAGGAAATGCTTGACATCGCATCCCATCACTTTACACAATCCACAAATGCGTCTACTGAAACTTGGATTACAAAAGTACTCTACTGATACATTCATTTCAAGAGTAGCATCACAACCAGAACAGCTACAACAAGCACTAGGGCAATTACAAGATGATCTTGTTTCTTCAATTTCTTGTGGGCATCGTTCAAACGCATCTCCAATTTTTTCGAATCATCCTCCAATTTGTTAATTTTCTTCAAGAGTCCAGGTATGATAACCCTACTCCTTTCACACATTGGGGGGTCACACCAGTTAAAGAAATTGTACTTCTGCAACATCAAAATCAAATGTAAACCTATTAAACATATCAATCCCTTGAATGAAAGGTAGTACTTACTTGATCTTTGCATGATATAAATCTTCTGCCGGGGTGATCTCCTCTCCATGCCGTTCTCATCACAGCGAGCTCACCATAGAAGCACAAAACCCTCACCTTATTTTCATACCATTGCTGCCTTCTTGTACCTGACTCAGAAGCCGCACTTGGAGTAGCCATGGAAAAATGGACGAACTGGAGTTAAGAACAACACTTGGAATTTAAGAAATGCCTTGTAATTTACGCATCAAAAGAAAATGAAGATGGAAATCTCAATTGATTGTGTTACAGTATTGGGCGGCAATTTTCCCCCAATTTCGTGCATTATGTGGCAATTTTTTTTTTTTTTTAAATAATTTTACCTTACACGTCATCAGCGGTTTATGACATGGCAATGGCGGTATTGCTACATACTAGACAATCGGGCCACGTAGGACAACGGGTCGGATTTCAGCGAGTTATAGGTTTTCTGGCGAAAATCTGCATCTTTTTGCGAGATTTTGGATCTATGGGGTCGATTTGCCACCAGAATAGTTGGTGTACCATTCTTGCTGAAGAGGTGCAGATGGTATACCATTTTTGTAATTTTCCCATTGTTGGAATTTGACATTATATTATGTGAATGAAATTTATTCTTGGATGGACGCCAAATTCCTTGATAGGAATCCATAAAATAAAGTCTATAATATGATAGCAAATAATTGAAAGCAATAAAGATCGGAACCTTGTGGTATATAATATTCCACAAGATATATTCAGAAATTTATGTCTTATATGTGATCAAGGGTTGTATATTGAGTTATACACTAAGGGTTGCATATTGATAAACATAAACATGAGAGTTATTGCTGAATATTTGTTTTGAATTTGAAATAATGATGATTCCAGTCAGTTACATATAGTAATAATGTGACATTAACTCATTGAACCTGGACTGGTATTTGGGCAGAAACGTACCAGACGTTTTTGTAAGATTATTTCTGCATTATTGCTGCATTAATTATGAAGATTATGGCCTGCCATAATCAAGACAATTAATAGCATAGATGTCATGGCTCATCTCCTATAAATACAAAGTTCCAGACCTCAGAATATGAGAGAGATAGAGAGTCTTAGATATAAACTTGTGGTGAATTAGGCATACATAAGAGAGTCTAGATAGATCTCTGGTTTGGTGCTGAAAATACACTCTGGTACTAAACATACACGCACTGGTACTTGTAAGGTCTGTCCTTTTCACACACAAAACGCGATTTTCTGAAATACCAACCAGAAACCACACTCTCTCATAAAGAGCCTTTCAGTGTTCGAAGTGAGATTCTCCTGAGGTCATGCGTATCTGTGATTCGAAAATCTCTGGACTATCTAATCCTGAAAGAAGCTTCGGGGCAACCCAATGCACCGGTAGTGGGGTGAATATTTCTTTAAGGAAAGCCGGCTTTTGCCGACAATTCAATCATGATAAGTTTACTAATTATGTTTCTGGTGTCTTTCACTCTTTCTAGTATTTGCTCTGACATGGATCTGTTGGCTACTGGTATTTTTATCCTAATTGGTACTTTACGGTATCTTTTTGGTACTTACGATTTGAATCACCTTACCATATTGTACAACATATATATATATATATATATATATATATATATTGCAAATCTGATTATCTATGATGTTTTGGTAATCTGTCATTGCCCTATTTCAAAATTTCCAACATTGATCGTAAACCAAAGTCCATCATCATCAACCTCACTATCTTGCACCTGTGGTGGCATTAACCCAAGTGGGAGCACTCTCCGATGGTGAAGCTCTTCAAGTAGAGTCAACCACTCAGGTTCAAATTCATAGCAGTGTCTCAAGATAATTGCATCACATCCGATTACAACGTTACCTAAACGAAAAGCATCTGAGCACCCAGAATTATCTTTCTAAAAGCCTCGAACTTGACCCATTTTGGAGGGACCATGAAATCTTCAGCCTTTGTACGATAATCTTAGCAGCTGATCATGACGTCGGACGACCCATAAAAATCTATAAACCAGGCATTGATGATGAAGAAGAAGGCTCTTGAAATTTCGAGCTGGGAAGCGATGGGTGGCAGCCAAAGTGGGGCGAAATCGCAGATGGTCCAGTCCGCGTCCGAGTTCACCAGGAAATTGGTCAACTCAGTCTCGAGCCCATCGAAGGCTCTTTTGAGATGATCCATTTGGGTTCCATGGATGTCCATGGTGGCTTCTGCATTTTCGGGAAGCTCAGGGATTTTAGGGAGTGGGATTCTGACGAGGGTGATGGAAGAAGCCAATTCTGGAGGCAGTTTATGGAGGCAGTCGATGTTTCTTGGGGTGGAAACGAATGAGATTTTGTGACCCTTTTGAGTATGATTTTGGACTTTGGAGAGTTCGAGGTATGGGATTATGTGTCCGAAGGCGAGCCATGGGAACATTACTATGTGCAGGCTATCTTTTTTGTGTCTATGGCCGCCATGGATGGACTATAGAGAAAGCTCTACGTACGAAAAGGTGAAGTTATATGACTGGTGGAATGGATTTGGATTTTGGAGTATTAACGCTTCTTGCAAATATCATGAAATCCAGATTCCGAAAAAGGAAAATGCATTAATTGCACGTGATACCCGCGTAATTCTAGCCCGAGCCTGATTCGACCAAACCGGTATAACGAGGGGGCGAGTGTTTTACACTTGCCGTGTGATTGGTGAAAAGTTTGGGGAGAATGACCAATCAAATGGCAAGTGTAATACACTTGCCTTTTTAATTGGTTGGGTCCCGTCAAACCGGGTCTGGGCTAGAATTTTCCCCTATGGAATTATGGAAGAAGATATTTTTTGAGTGAACAGAATTAATCCCTCAGGGGCTTCATTCCAATAATTTGAAGGAATTCTCACCACTAGGCTCGGACATTTTCAGAGGATGGATAACACTCATAATAACAACATTAATTAGTGATAGAGACAGGTGGGCCTGCAAAACCAATCAATCTTGGCTTTAGGGGTGCATAAAAAAACCGAACCGAATCGAAGCTAATCGAACTGAACCGAATGGGTTCGGTTTCGGTTAGTGATATTTTGAAAATTCGGTTTTGGTTCGGTTTCGATAAATTTTGAACCCAAGTGTAAGTTCTAAATTCGATTGCAACACTTAAGGTATCGTATCCACAGGGAAGGGAAATCAACAACCACTTTTATGACTAATTCTAATCTAGAGACCGACAAAGATCGAGAGTGTTGTTCTATACTACTATGACAAAATTAAACTAAGTAATAACTAATCAACCAAACGAACCAACAAATAAAATCGAGAATAAATCACTTAGAGAAAGTAGGTCGGGGAGTAAATCATATGCCCTTCAGTGCTTAAATCAATGCTCACGTACGTATGTATGATTCTTCAATCAAATCACAAATTTATACCCAGCTTCTTTCAAAGCCTAGACGTCTAATTAATCGAGCCAAGTGTTGTTCTCACAATCACTTAGTAACCAGATCAATCGATTAAAACAAGATTAGTGTATTTAAAACCTAGAGGCTTGGCATGGGATTCTAAATACGCGTTGTAGAATTTAGGGTTAAATTTCTTTAAGCCAAAAAGTCTAAGTTTTGGAAAACAATCTCAATTATCCTCAATCCCTCGATTATCGGATAATTTACGATATGTTAATGGATGGCCAGTCCACTCACATTCTATTCAAAGCCGTTTTCCTAACAAAGAATCACACAATTTAACTCAAGCATTAAATCAAACACCTTAGATGCATAATCCTTACCCCCTAACCCTAGGGGATTAGTTCCTCATAATAGACTCAAAACTCATTAAAATCAAAGGAGTTGCATTCAAAACATTCGTGTTTAACATAAACATCAAAACGAAATTAGGAATTCTGGAAATTTCTAACCTAATTATCAAAACGAATCAAGAACAACTAAGCTAACTATACTAAATCTCAACTAACAAAAACTAAGAATTGAGGAATTAGTTTGGATAAAAAAAAAACAATAAATAAAACCAAATTGATAAAGTCTTGTGATTGAAGCTTCAACTCTAGGTCTTCGTGTTTCTTCCGCCCAAAAACGTCCTCTTGAACTTCTGGAAAGGTATATGTCCCCCGAAAAACTCCCAAAATCCGTCTCAAACTCGTGCTTAAATAGGATCCATAACTCAGCTTCCGTAACTTGACACGGGCGTACATTGCCCATGTACAAAAATATGACACGCCCGTGTCACCTATAAAAGTTGTATCCGCGTTTTCTACTTGACACGGGGGTGTCAACATTTCTTCTTCAGCATGATACGGGGGTGCAAGACTGTCTGGTCCTCTCTGTACCGAGACACGGGGGTGTCTCGGTTTGCTCTATATTGGTGACACGGGCGTGTCATCTTCTGAAATCCGTTGATCATCTCTTGTACTGAGACACGGGGGTGTCTCAGTTTACTCTTCCAGGGGGGCACGGGCGTGTCCCCTAAGAATTCTCATTTTTCGCCCGTCTTTGTATGGTTTTGCTTCTACTTCCGTTTCTTCGACTCCAAGGTAAAATGTACCTAAAGGGAGCATAAATCGCATTACAAGCTCTTGAAATGACATAAATTTAACTCAAATTGCCCTACAAATCCATGCAAAAATCCAATACATCAAACTCCCCCAAACTTGCATATTACTCGTCCTCGAGAAATTAAGAAAATCGTATCAAACCAACCTCCGAATCAATCTCTCAACAAGGCAATTCTCAGAATTTCACTTAAGCAAGTCTAGCCTATCAAACACATTACTACCAAGCATAAGGATCAACACAATGGTACAAAATAGAATATCCTCGTGTAGTGTGTGAATTCGAACAAAATAATGTACAAAGGTTAGAACACCAAACTAATGATTCCTTCCTGAATACCAATGATAGACTTCGAAAAACATTCTTCGTACCTATCTCCACGAATGTAATTAACTTAGAATTAAGGATCGGAAGGTCTTTCGAGGCTTGTAATGTGGGTTAGGGGTTAAGGTTATGGAATTTTTAGTTTAGTAGTGACTCAACACACCCGGCTCACCCATTCAAATCTCCTCGGTCGCCATCTTTGTCTTTCCCCAAACTCCTCCAAACTTAGACCTTGTGTCTAAGTTTGTCACATGCAGACAGTCTAAGAGATTTTTCTATTTCAAATCTGACTCAACTACTTCTTTCATCGTTCTTTTATCTCTCTTTTTTTTTCTTCTTTTGTCTACTTTTTGCTTTTAAAACTCGTTCTTTTACTACTTCCTTTTGAACTCTTCTCTTCTTTCAGCCTCTCAGAGTATATCTTATTCTCTACTTTTGGTTCTACATCAGGAAATCAGCAACATCTTCAATTGATTCAAACGAGTGAGCAAAGTGTGACTCTAGGGTAGGTTTATGGTGTTGTGCCTATGGCTTATAATGTGGCTACAAAAATTTATTGGCACAACACTTAGGCTCAGCGGGGTCAACAGGATTTCGTTATTTAGTGAACACGGCTCAATTGCGAGGCTACCTCCGACATGAATGCCTAAGTCATCTCCCTAATTCTTTGTCAATTCAAAATTTCGCCTCAATAGGACTAAAATGCATCCTAATCCACTTCTCAGTATTATTCAAGAATTACTAACTCAACATCCTAAACTAAGTACATGGCCCTGTTCAAATATGCACAAGAATGAGGATATCCCATCATACCAGAGTATCAATACTCACACCTAAATTCATGCATTCGATTAGCCTAACTCACTTTCGCATAAACTCCAAAAATCAAACCTCATCGAAAAATTAAAAATTTTGGCCTATTTTCAGCAATTAACTCTTCATTCTCAAGGATATTACAATAACAAGTATAATTCCCCAATGCATCTACCTACGCAAGATATTAACAATAAAATCCAAAACTTTTTGCCCCTCTCCCCCAAACTTAAAGCATGCAATGTCCTCATGCATACAAGAAAAAGAAAGAAGGCAAAAAGAAAACTCCCTCAACACAGCGAAGAACCCGGCAACAAGCTATTCATCAAGCCTAACCTGAACTTAGACGACTAAAACACGGATCATAAGCTAAGCAAAGCAAATGATAATCAACATGTATTTAACAAGAATCCTTGTCGTCCAGTACCTACTATAACCATATTAATGGCTGATTAGTTATCACAGAACGAATAGCTAGCACAATATGAATAGTTAGGTTAGAGTGGTTAAGTATATCATTATACAGACCAAAGCAAAAAGATAGGAAGCTAAAAGAGAAACCAATCATGGATATGGTGGCGGGAAGTGTGGGGGCTGGCTTGAGCTACTCTGTCCGGCACCTCTAAACTGCGAGGCAAGATAAGCGGGGAGATTATCGAACTTTCCATCAATGTGAAGCTATAAGGCATTAAGCCTTTCATCCACATGCTCTACAAAGCTGTCCATCCGCGCATTCTGAGATGCCATATACTCCCGCATGTAAGTGGGGATCTTCTCATCGTCATCTTGGGCCACTGGCATCGGTGCTCCTCGCCCGGCATCCTCTCGGTCTGGAATCTGCGCAAGCCTCCTCTGCTGATCAAGAGTGAGGTCATCATACTTTGCCACACCCCACCGGTACATCCGATCAAAACGGTTTCTTTCCCTCTCCGGATACCAGGGTAAAACCCTGTCCTTCAAGCTCCCGGTAGGCCATCGGATGAAGAGATCCATCTTGATAAACGTCTGCTCTTCGACATAGGGAAAGTCGGACAAAGGGGCAGCATCTTCGGTTTGCCACCCTACTTCCTTGGCCAGCTTCATCACATAGGCTCCATGGCCTATGGTTCCAGATGCCCTGCCAGCCACCTCCTTCAGCTTGTACATGAACTCGTACGTGGCATCAAACTGCACCCCCTCCTTCATGAAATACATAATGGCCAACTCAAGCCCGTTGACGTTTCCTTCGCTCTCGTGCCTAGCACAAATTCCCACAGCTAGGAATCTATGCACCATGCGCCAAACCAAACTATCAATCCAGGTGGCCTTAGTATTCTGCGGGTTATAAGCCGAGGCACCGGCTTTTAGAGGGAATGATATCCATACCGTCTCTCTTTCCTCCGTAGACCAATTGGGTAACACTGAAATATCGCAACATGGAAACCCTAAGGCGTCTCGAATGTCGCCATCATTCAATGATAGGGAATTCTCCCCATCCAACGTGAAGTTGAGTTCGGTGGAGGCCGGATCCCAAGTCATAGTGGTAAAGAACGCTATCGTCAACTCCAGATAGGTGTTGACCGGAACCGTCATAAATGTCTTCCACCCTATGTTGTTAAATAAGGCCACTATCTTCTCCCAAACTCCTAACCTACGGAGTGTAGCAATGTGCGGGAACTTGGTAGGCATAATATTTCGCGTTGTATTCCTATTATAAGGGTTCCCAAGCCTTTCCAATGTAACATTCACGGAGTCCCGTGGTTGGCGTCCGGTGGGACCGGAAGATGAGGTGAGTTGCAAGGGGGCGGGTCTCTTGTTGCGTCCCATAATTACTGCACAAAAATACCCCCAAATTATCAATAAAACTCAATTCAAGTTCAATGGGGCATTTTATCGAACACCTTGTAAGCTCAAATATGAAGTCTAGGATTTTATCAATTAATGTACAAACATTTCATCACCAAATACCTAGACTTAGCCCTCTACACTACCAAATTTGATTAAAGAACCCTAGGGCCTCAATTTCATCAATAGACGGTCAACTAAACGCCCACAACAAAATCCCCCAAAATTTGCAAAATGCTGACAATGTGTAAGAGCAAGGGCAAAATTTTCCACTACATTGCAAACACCTAACTCTAGCATGCACAAAACTCGACTAAGGAGCAAGAATTCCGAAAAATTATATCCAACATGCTTAAATAAGAAATTAGGGTTCATCTTTTTAATGCCCAAAAATTGCAAATCTGTGACAATTCTTAGTTCTAATCATGCCAAAACTCGAAATAGAATCAAGAATTCCAAAGAAATCACAACATAAGCATGCTTCATAGAACTAGGGTCTAACCCTTCTCAATTAAATCCAAGAAATTAAAGTACAAAGAGAAGAGAAGACTTACCCGATTAATTTAGGATGTAGGGTGCAATGTGTGTGTGTCTTGCCGGAATATCAATCGAAAACAAAGGTGGTGGTGCTTATACCGTTTGTGAATGGGGAAGAAGAAAGATGGAGAAGAGAAAAGGGGGTGTTTGTGTTTAATTCGTATGAGAGAGTGAGGACACCCCCGTTTTATTTCAGCCGAACGGACACGACACGCCCGTGTCGTTAATTATGCTGTATGGATGACACGGGGGTGTCATCCCTTACCTAGCGAATTCTGTACTTTGACACGGGGTGTCGATTTTTGCTTGTGGAACTTGACACGCCCGTGTCATCTCTCGGCTGGCACTTCTGTACCGAGACACGGGAGTGTCTCGGTTTACGCCTTGTGGGAGTCACGCCCGTGTCTCCCCCCAAACTTAGAATATTGACACGAAATTTCATACAACACGTTCCTTGGTGTTTTCATCCGTTAAATTCGCACCTATTAGCTCAAATTCTGCAAAGTAAGACCTTTGTACACCAAGTCAATCACATACCACTTTATCTTAAAGAAAAACACACACAAATCTCATGCACCCATTCAAAATTAAAAACCATAAATGAACCTCAACGCCGAATACCATCCATGAACTTCATAATCCATCCACTCTATACGAACCAAAATACCTGAAACACGAAACAAAAGATGTCATCAATCACAAGCTTAACTAACTAAAGAAAGGGAAGAAAAGTGAAGGAAAAGGGGGAGAAGAATAGTTCTAAGTTATAGTCGTTAGCTTGACTTTGTGACTCCGGCCTAAGGCGCTGGAACCGTTAACACACACGAGACGTGTTCTCCAATTCGGTCGCCGGCGAGATATGGCTTGAGTCTTTGTCCATTCACCACAAAGGATGGTGAGCCTTCATTGCCTATCTCCACCGCTCCATTCGCCAAAACTTTTACCACTCTGAACGGACCGGACCACCTTGACTTAAGTTTTCCGGGAAAGAGTTTCAATCTAGAATTGTACAACAACACCAATTGACCCTCGACAAACTCCTTAACCCGAATGTGCTTATCGTGCCACTTCTTCGTTCTCTCCTTATAAGTCCGGGCATTCTCATAAGTCTCTAACCTCAGTTCCTCCAACTCTTGCAAGTCAAGTATCCTTTTCTCTCCGGCTCTCGTGAGATCAAAATTTATAGCCTTAATGGCCCAATACGACTTATACTCGATCTCGACGGGGAGGTGACACGCTTTACCATATACCAACTGATACGGGGAAGTTCCTATGGGTGTCTTAAATGCGGTCCTGTAAGCCCATAACGCGTCATCCAACTTTGATGACCAATCTTTCCTAGAGGGGCTCACTACCTTCTCCAAAATCCACTTCAACTCCCTATTCGTGACCTCAGCTTGCCCACTTGCTTGGGGATGATACGTCGTCGTTACTCGATACTGGACCCCGTATTTCTTCAACAATGCTTCCAAGGGCTTGTTGCAAAAGTGCGTACCTCTATCACTGATTAACGCCCGTGGAACTCCGAACCTATTGAAAATGTTCTTTTGCAAGAACTTAATCACCACCTTCGAGTCATTGGTCGGAGTTGCCACGGCTTCGGCCCACTTGGATACGTAATCCACCGCCACCAAGATATATTGATTCCCATTCGACGGTGGGAAGGGTCCCATGAAATCAATTCCCCAAACGTCAAACAGTTCAACCTCCAAAATATACTTCATTGGCATCTCATCCTTTTTACTGATGTTCCTGGCTCTCTGGCAAGAGTCACACTCTTTGGAAAATCTGTAGGCATCCTTAAACAATGTTGGCCACCAAAATCCTGACTGTAATACCTTAGCTGCTGTTTTTCGCCCACTCGAGTGTCCTCCATATAAGCTCGCATGACATCTATCTAACACTTCATCCGCTTCAACCTCCGGAACACACCTCCTCACTAACCCATCCGAGCAATGTTTATATAAATATGGCTCTTCCTAATAATAATGCTTCGCTTCTGACAAGAACCTCTGTTTCTGATGGAAATTTATGCTCGGTGGTAAAGCTTTGCACACCATGTGATTCACAATGTCCGCGTACCAAGGAACTATCACATTGGCTACAAACAGCTCCTCGTCAGGGAAATTCTCAGTAATCTCCTACTCATACTCATCCTCCTTTTCGCCAACTTCTAACCTTGACAAGTGATCGACAACCAAGTTCTACGTCCCCTTCTTGTCACGAATTTCAAGATCAAACTCCTACAGCAATAAAATCCATCTAATCAAACGGGGCTTTGAATCTTTCTTCGAAAGGAGATACTTGATTGCTGCGTGGTCCGTGTAGACGATCGTCTTCGAACCTATCAAGTAAGAACGAAACTTGTCAAAAGCATGCACAATAGCTAATAATTCTTTCTCAGTAGTAGCATAATTTAATTGTGCATCATTTAAAGTTTTGCTAGAATATGCGATAACGTGTAAACGTTTCTCCCTTCGTTGGCCAAGAACAGCTCCAATGGCCAAATCGTTCGCATCGCACATTAGCTCAAATGGTAGAGTCTAATCCGGTGCAACCATAATTGGTGCCGAGGTAAGCTCCTTCTTCAACCTGTCAAATGCAAGTAAACAATCATTATCAAACACGAATTCAGCATCTTTTTGTAGTAACTTGCATAAAGGTAAGGTAATCTTTGAAAAGTCCTTGATAAACCGGCGATAAAAACCGGCATGACCAAGGAAACTTCTCACTCCCTTTATGTTAGTAGGTGGAGGCAATTTTGCGATCACATCAATCTTGGCCCTATCCATCTCAATGCCTTTCTCTGAAACCTTGTGACCCAACACTATCCCTTCATTTACCATGAAGTGGCACTTCTCCCAATTTAGAACAAGGTTAGTTTCTTCACATCTCTGCAAAACTTGAGCAAGATTATGCAAACACGAATCGAAAGAAGAACCAAACACAGAAAAGTCATCCATAAAGATTTCTATTGTGCGTTCTATAAAGTCAAAGAAAATGGCCATCATGCATCGTTGAAAAGTAGCCGGGGCGTTACACAACCCAAAAGGCATACGCCTATAAGCAAATGTACCATAAGGGCAAGTAAACGTACATTTTTCCTGATCCTCTGGGGCTATAGCAATTTGGTTATACCCTGAATACCCATCTAGAAAGCAGTAGTAAGAATGTCCGGCTAACCTCTCTAACGTCTGATCAATAAAGGGAAATGGAAAGTGATCTTTATGAGTGGCATTGTTCAACTTCCTATAGTCTATGCAAACTCTCCACCCCGTGACTGTCCTAGTTGGTATTAACTCATTCTTCTCATTTTTAATTACAGTCATCCCCCCTTTCTTGGGCACTACCTGCACAGGGCTAACCCACTTGCTATCCGAGATAGGGTAGATTATCCCGACATCTAACAGTTTTAGTACCTCCGCCCTAACTACCTCCTTCATGTTTGGGTTCAATCTACGTTGATGTTCTACGGAGGGTTTATGGTCATCTTCCATAAGAATCCTATGCATGCAAATAGATGGGCTAATCCCCTTAATGTCAGAAATAGTCCAACCTATCGCTCGTTTGTGTTCTCTCAAAACCCTCAACAAAGCATCAAGATGTGAATTAGTTAAATCAGAGGCAACTATAACAGGCAATGTTTCAGATTCACCCAAATAAGCATATCTCAAATGATCGGGGAGGGGATTCAGTTCTAAATTAGGAGCTTTCTCAATAGAAGGACGAAGAGTGGGCTTACCTATACCCAACTCTTCGTATACAAACCTCTTTCGGAATGGCACATATGGGGTGGCCTCGAGTGCCTTTGCGTAGGCGGCCAATTCTTCTAGTATGTCTTCTGTTGGAAAACACGAATCAGAAAGCAGCGGAATTTAAAAAATTTTCCCAACAAAAGGACCTTGGACTCGCAATCGTGTAACCAAATTCGTAGAGATAGAAAACTTACTTTTCTTTTATTCTTTCTTGAAGCGTTTCAAGCCATCCAAGAACGCTCTTCTCGCGGCTTGACAACCCGTCCCTCGAAAGTCTCTTTCTACTTCAGAATCCATTGTCGGGATAGCAATCCACACCATCCTAGATTCAAATCATGTTAGGGATGTTCTTAACAATATAACATAAAGAAAGAAACATGAAACGAGAAAAGCATGATTGAAACTCCCTTCGAAACCCAGTTTTACGAAAGTAGAAAACTGCCAGTCACAAAACCCTCGTGAAAAAATTCATCCTTCAGGATATGGACGAACGATTTTCGCCATCTTCTTTGGTTCGTTTTTTTCATTCGTTTCATGTTGGGTTCAGAATCGTTTCATCACCCCTTCTGATCGTTTTGCTTGATCCCCACTTTTCGGTAAAGCTCGAATCTTCAAAACTTCTAACTTGAAGCTCTCTAGAGATAGTCCACCAACTTGGCTACAATCTAACTATTAAGGATGCTAGTTCTCTAGTTAGTGTTTAGGCTTAACCTAGGGTTTCGTTATCTTGGAGAAAGGATGGTGTTCAACACATGAACCAAAAGAATTCTCGATTAGCTCTAAGGGGAGCTATATATAGGAGGGAGGTGGCCGAAAATCCCTAATCCTTATGGGCTTAGGATTTTGGTCCCTCTCTCCTATTACTTGATCATCAAGTAATTTTGACTTTGACCTTGAATTCAAATTCAAATCAACTTTCAAGAGAGCTAAAAATATCCAAACTATTTTTGGATAATTTTATACTTTATTTATTTAAAATAAATAACTTATTTTTATCTAATTAATTAATTCACAATTAATTAACTAGATTATTTTCCTCCAAAATAAGACTTTCTTTTTAATTCAAAATTAAACCAAAGTCTATTAAATAATTAATCACATTAATTATTTAACACATAAATAAATATACACATATATTTACACACGTGTGAGACACGTGTCACAAGGACACGTGTCACTCACGTGAGCCACACGTGTGGAACCCTCTTGGCCCGATTAACTCGTTTAATCATTTTCAAGCCTCAACTCATGTAACCAAGTTGTTGTGTATGACCCTCTAGGTTCTCAATTCAATTAGCAGTGACCCTAATTAATTAAATCACTAATTAATTAATCAGTCCACAGATTAAACGACCATAGTCTAGCAACAGGTGTTTAACCCCTAGCTGAATTGGAATGTTCGGATTCGACAGAACCTTTAAGTCATTGATTCATGTGAGATACAATCCTCCTACTTACTATCTCTCAACCAAGATCTAGGGCAAGGGAATAATCAGAACCCTAATAATCCGGTCTTAAAGCTAAGTACATTTTATATCCATTTGATCTCAATCCAAGAAACTCTTTTCTTGATGTCTTGATCTACTGCCTTGGCCAAGGACTCCATATGGCATATGAATGACTTACACAGTAAGAGATCACCTTGCATATGCAAGTGTAGGTCCTTTCTTGATTCTCATTCACTTTCATGAGTCACTTGTGCAGCCCCAGCATAAGCCTTGAATCAGTTGTCTAAGGCGACACCCTTTAAAGCTTATACCAAAGACTACAGAGTTAACTCATAAAGTGACATGGAACCTCAAGTCTAAGGATCAATTAATCACATCAATGACTCGTGAGATATTTCCTAATCTGGAAGTTTCCATTTCCTGAAATAGAAACTTCCTTTCCCATTTAGGAATCTTCTCACACGGGGCACCTCAGTGAACTTACTTATTGAAGTAAGCACCCTCATGTATCACGCACGTATCAACTATACACTTTGCACCTCCATGAAACAAGGTGGTCCTTCTTAAGGGCGTGATCCCACAAGCAAGCCTTAGAGGAATCAGGTTGACACTCCCACTGTCTGTAGGACTCATCGGCTTGGAGTATTTTACTAATCATGACTTATGTGATATAGGGCTCGTTTCATGAACCATTTCACCTAAATGGTAGAGTCCTAAAGTCATCAGGATTAGGGGAGTTCTCATACATGCACAGCTAAAGTAAACGCATACCAAACAAGAGCATATAAAGAAGTGTTTGCCTATGATATTAATCAATCGCATATTATTCAAAGATTGTCTGTGATACTAGGAAAGTCCCAAAACGGATTACTTCGAATCGGCTTTCTAGGGCACTATTCCTAACATCTTCCCCATCAATGTGGTCTTTGAGTCCTCTCAGACAGAGTTCGAGAGGGTCTTCGTTGCTTACAGACATCAGTGTATGTTCCTTGATTTCCACCATGTTGCATTGTTCTTCGATTACCGGTCCTTTTATTGCCTTGAACAGGTTAAACTCCACCTGTTCATCTCCCACTCGAAGAGTTAGAATGCCACTCTTCACATCAATTAAGGCTCCTGATGTGGCTAGGAAAGGCCTCCCTAAGATAAGCGGCATGTCTTGATCTTCTTCCATCTCCAACACTATGAAGTCTACCGGTAGGTAGAACTTCCCAACTCTGACCAAAACATTTTCTAGAACTCCCGTGGGGTACTTGACTGATCGATCGGCTAGCTGCAGGAAAACTGTAGTCGACTTCAATGAGTTCAGTCCAAGTTTCCTGCAAACAGATAATGGCATTAAACTCACACTAGCACCAAGATCACATAAAGCTTTATTAAAGGACAAATTGCCAATTGTGCAAGGAATTGAAAAACTCCCTGGATCCTTAAGATTCGGAGGAAGCTTATGCTGTAGAATTGCGCTGCACTCCTCAGTAAGTGCTATCTTGGCATAGTCCTCCAATTTCCTCTTGTTGGAGAGGATCTCTTTCAAGAACTTGAAGTATGTGGGCATCTGGGCTAGGGCCTCGGCAAAGGGGATGTTGATATGTAGTTCCTTGAAGATACTCAAGAACTTCTCGAACTGTTTCTCCAACCTTTGCTTTTGAAATCTCTGCGGGAATGGAAGTGGTGGCACATACGGCTTGGGTGCCACTGGTGTCTTTGGCTTGGAAGGGAGCTCAGTTGTCTGTGCTTTCTTCTCCTCTTTATCGGGCTCAACTACTTTCTCAGACTCCACCTCGGCTTCCTTTTCTCTCCTTATCTCAGTCTCCACCGGCATTGCAGGCCCTTTGTAGGTTATGCCATTTCGTAGTGTAATGGCCTTGCAATGCTCTTTCGGATTCTCCTCAGGTTTGCTTGCAAGCATCCATTGGGCTCTAACATTTATTGTATTTGCAAGCTAGCTCATCTGTACTTCCAAATTTTTGTTCTGAACTAGCACCTGTTCTACTTGAGACTCGAGTTTCTGGTATCTATCATTTGAGACACTGATGAACTTTTCGAGGGCCGCCTCCCACCCCGGTTTCTGTTCTTGTGGTGGTTGTGGAGGGGGCGCGAATCTCTGCTGATTTTGATGTGGTGGATGTGGTCCCTGTTGTCTCGGTTGGAAGTGTGATCTCGGATTTGGGTTTGGGTTTTGAACATTCTGATTGTTTGACCACGAGAAGTGCGGATGATTCTTCCAACCTGGGTTGTAGGTGTTCGAGTATGGGTCATTTGCCGGCTTTTGATTTTGTACGTAATTCACTTGCTCCGGACCGACAACAACCTGTGCACCTGCATTGGTAGAAGGACAAACATCAAACGAATGGGGACCACCACAAATATCACATACTACCTGTATGGCGTTCGACTGTGCTATTATGTTACGTGCTGCAGAAATTGCAAGTCGGTCTAATTTCTGGTTCAGTGCTTCGAACTTGGCATTGAAGGATGTCACAGTGTCAGTGTCTAATATTCCTGCCACAGGTCTAGGTGGAGGAGGATTACTCCTCTCGTTTGTCCAGTTGCTATTTGCTGCCATCTTATCCAGAAGTTGCATTCCTTCTCCTTCGGACAGCGCCATAAATGCTCCTCCTGCTGCTGCATCTACCATGATCTTCATGTTTTCTGACATTCCGTTGTAAAAGATTTGTACTAGTTGCCATCCTGGAACACGGTGATGTGGGCATTTCCTTTGCAAATCCTTATATCTATCCCATCATTGGTACATCGTTTCTCCATCATAGAGCTTGAAGCTCGTTATTTCGTCCCTGTACCTCATGGTCTTGCTAGGAGGGTAGAACTTGGCTAAAAAGGCCTTAGAGAGGGCCGCCCATGTCTAAAGTGTCTCGTTTGACAAAGTCGAAATCCATGCCCGGGCTTTATCCCTTAAGGAGAAGGGAAAAAGCCTAACTCTGATCACGTCATCTGAAGCATTATGGATCTTAAAAATTGAGCAAACGTCCAAAAAGTAGGACAAATGTGATGCGGGGTCTTCATGTGCTAAGCCCCCAAACGGATTCTGTTATAGGAGGTTGATGAACCCAGTTTTGATCTCAAAGTTGTTCGCCTCCACGGTGGGGCGAACCAGGTTGTTCTGGATTAGGCCGATGTTAGGAACGGCATAATCTTGAAGTGTGGTTGGTGGATCGTTATTGTGTTGAGCCATTGGAATTGGGTCCACTTCCTGCTTCTTTTTCTTTCTCCGCCTCGTTCGATTCGCCCGACAAGTCCTCTCAATTTCAGGGTCGTAAGGCAAAGGTTCCAAGCCTTGCGATCATAGCATGCACTAGGTACCTGCAATTGGGAAAAACCCGTGGTCAAATTCAACGCGCTTCAAAAAGAAATCAAGCAGAAAGGGTGGTCTAAAGCACCAGAAAAAGTCAATAAAGTAATATTGATTTAAACGCCTTCCCCGACAACGGCGCCAAAAACTTGATTGACAAATTTTGAACCCAAGTGTAAGTTCTAAATTCGATTGCAACACTTAAGGTATCATATCCACAGGGAAGGGAAATCAACAACCACTTTTATGACTAATTCTAATCTAGAGACCGAACAAAGATCGAGAGTGTTGTTCTACACTACTATGACAAAATTAAACTAAGTAATAACTAATCAACCAAACGAACCAACAAATAAAATCGAGAATAAATCACTTAGAGAAAGCAGATCGGGGAGTAAATCATATGCCCTTCAGTGCTTAAATCAATGCTCACGTACGTATGTATGATTCTTCAACCTAATCACAAATTTATACCTAGCTTCTTTCAAAGCCTAGACGTCTAATTAATCGAGCCAAGTGTTGTTCTCACAATCACTTAGTAACCAGATCAATCGATTAAAACAAGATTAGTGTATTTAAAACCTAGAGGCTTGGCATGGGATTCTAAATACGCGTTGTAGAATTTAGGGTTAAATTTCTTTAAGCCAAAAAGTCTAAGTTTTGGAAAACAATCTCAATTATCCTCAATCCCTCGATTATCGGATAATTTACGATATGTTAATGGATGGCCAGTCCACTCACATTCTATTCAAAGCCGTTTTCCTAACAAAGAATCACACAATTTAACTCAAGCATTAAATCAAATACCTTAGATGCATAATCCTTACCCCCTAACCCTAGGGGATTAGTTCCTCATAATAGACTCAAAACTCATTAAAATCAAAGGAGTTGCATTCAAAACATTCATGTCTAACATAAACATCAAAACGAAATTAGGAATTCTGGAAATTTCTAACCTAATTATCAAAACGAATCAAGAACAACTAAGCTAACTATACTAAATCTCAACTAACAAAAACTAAGAATTGAGGAATTAGTTTGGATTAAAAAAAACAATAAATAAAACCAAATTGATAAAGTCTTGTGATTGAATCGAAGCTTCAACTCTAGGTCTTCGTGTTTCTTCCGCCCAAAAACGTCCTCTTGAACTTCTGGAAAGGTATATGTCCCCCAAAAAACTCCCAAAATCCGCCTCAAACTCGTGCTTAAATAGGATTCATAACTCAGCTTCCGCAACTTGACACGGGCGTGCATTGCCCATGTACAAAAATATGACACGCCCGTGTCACCTATAAAAGTCGTATCCACGTTTTCTACTTGACACGAGGGTGTCAACATTTCTTCTTCAGCATGACACGGGGGTGCAAGACTGTCTGGTCCTCTCGTGTCTCGGTTTGCTCTATATTGGTGACACGGGCGTGTCATCTTCTGAAATCCGTTGATCATCTCTTGTACTGAGACACGGGGGTATCTCAGTTTACTCTTCCAGGGGGGCACGGGCGTGTCCCCTAAGAATTCTCGTTTTTCGCCCGTCTTTGCATGGTTTTGCTTCTACTTTCGTTTCTTCGACTCCAAGGTAAAATGTACCTAAAGGGAGCATAAATCACATTACAAGCTCTTGAAATGACATAAATTTAACTCAAATTGCCCTACAAATCCATGCAAAAATCCAATACATCACAAGCCGCTCGCCATAGCTGCCGACCCACAAGCCTTTTCCTCTTCACGATTAACTCAATTCTCAATATCTACTCTTCCCAACAACTCCTCATTTTCCGCCTCCATCTTACTATGACGAGCGAACCAGAATCAGATACTATGAAGAATTTAATTACAATATAATTAAGTAGTAGTAGTAGTAGTAGTAGTAGTAGTAGTAGTAGTAATAATAATAATAATAATAATAATAATAATAATAATAATAATAATAATAATAATAGTTACCTTGCACACGTGCATAGAGTGTGCATAAAACCAATGTTTTAAAACCCGGACCGGACGTCGAATCGAAAGCCTTACTGGTTACTGGTTTTACTGGTTCGAGCGATTCGACCACCGATCGAACTGGTGTGACGTCATAATTAAGTAATAATTATATTTAATTATATATTAATTAAAAATAATAAAATAAGTTAAATAATATAAAAATAGATGTAATTCTAAATTACTTACAACTACTCATTAATTTTCAAATAACATTCTCCACAATAAGTTTTCAAAATTATAAATCTACAAACAATTTAGATAAAAAAAATAAAAAAATATCGTCCTATTTATTGTGAAATAAAAAATAAAAAGTACCCTACATACATTTATATTTCTAAAAATAGAAATTATTACAAAAAAAATATTTCACAATTTTATTCATATTTAAATTTAGTTTATACTTGACGTGGGATAAAACCGTCAAGCCACGTGGACCACGTGGACCATTCCTAAGCTGCCATGTGTTACATGAAGCAGGCCTGACTAGCCGAGAAGGACACGTGGATCGGCTTGATAGGTAGCCTCAAGTCGGCTGTCGACTTAAAGAAACCCGTAACCGCCAAAAAAGGAATGAGAAAGTCGATGTTCCCGCCATTAAGTCGAGGGCTGACTGTCGAGCTGCCCGCTGGAGCTTGATGGTCGACCTGGCCATCATTGTGGGATGCTTTAGCCGCCTCAGCATTAAATGCGGACTGCACATTCGTACCGTACCTGATGGGCATTAAATGCACCTGTAAATAGTACCCAAAGGTCATTAACCCCAATGGTATAAATACCCCCCCTCCCCCTCCCCCATAATTGTCATTTGGTAAGCACATTTATTATACATCAAGTCTACTCGATCTTCTCTCCATAATTTAAGATTGACTTGAGCATCGGAGTGCCGACATAGGGTAAAACCCCTCATGTCCCTGGTTGGCCTTCAGTACACATTTCTTTCTATCTTGCAGCTCTACTCTTCCTCGAGTCTCCCATTCACTACAAATTCTAAGTAGTCCGTCAGATTCGACTCAACCACGTCAGCAAGCTAGATTTTGACCCGATCATTTTGGCGCCGTCTGTGGAAACACTCGGACAGAAGCTTTGCAAGCATGGAACTCCGTAGCCATAGAATTTTTGAAGCCGATGGGCAAGAAATCACCACTGTCCCAGGGGAGATAGCCCCAGCAATACACAAACACGACAAGGAGAAAACCCCAGGGGAGTGCCCGCCCCGATGGTCTACACCGTCCAGGATTTAAACTTTTATCTAGAGATATGTCAGGCCGAGGCGGTGGCCACGGTCGCAGAGGGTCGGGCTCTCATATTCCCAAAAAAACCCCGGGCCAGCCCTGCCGCACCCTCACCTGGGCAATACTCGCATTACTATGCCTCCCCCAAAAAAAAAAAAATTATGGATACCCCGCTCCGCACTAGGGATATCCGCCACCACCTGCGTATTACAATCCTAACTACTACGGCCCATCTCCGCCACCTGGTTAAACCCAGTGGTAAGGGGTTGGTCAGGGAAAACCATGCACTGAGGTGGTACCCCAAGAGCAAGAAGCCGAGTCGGGCCGCCACCGAGGCAAAAGGTTGGTCTGAGAAAACCAACAGGAGGTTGATCCCCCTCGATCCAAGAAAAGAAAAAAGGGACGGAGTGCTAGCGAGTCCCGGGAAGCGTCCCGGAGTGGAGAAAGGGACGGAGGACTAAGAAACTCCGGTATCTTCGACCGGTTGGGGGGCTAGGGTCGACCCTGAAGGCCCTATGTTGTCAAACCGAGTTTTTGAGGTCGGGAAGAATGACCTTCGAAACAGACTGCCCTAGTGCGAAAGGCCCCGACTATAACCTGTTCATGGTCTCATTGGTCGCCCGTCGCATGCGTCTCCCGTCATCGACTTACAGGATGAGGAGGAGTCTTATTTCAACCCTCCTCCTCCGCGACAGGACCAACTAAATTGACATAATGCTCCCCGTCAGCAAGTCCCAGCTCGATAATATAGAAGCGCTAGAGAAGCTCGATCCCCATTCTGTGAAGAGATCATCCAAGCGATGGCCGAAGACAAAATACCCACAAATCTTTCGACTTATGAAGGAACCACCGATCCCGAGAGGCATGTGGATCGGTTTGAGATCAAGATAAGTATGTTTGGCCATTCCCCCGACGTCCGAGCCAAGATCTTCGCTATAACCCTAGTCGGAGCCGCCCAGGATTGGTTCTCAAGGTTGTCCCCTCGAAGTATCAGGTCATACGATAATATGGTCAATAATTTTGTCGCTTATTTCTCCTCCATCAAGGGCGACAAGCTGCCCTCTACATACCTATACAACATCATCCAGGGGGAACACGGGATGCTCCGGGACTTCTTTACCCATTTCTCTCGACCAGCTGTTCAGGTCCAGACCCCGAGTATGGACATGTTGATTCCTACCTTACACGCCACATTGCGCGACAAGGAGTGCGCGGGGCACATTATTCGAGAGAACCAGGGTCGATCGCTAAGATGCTGGAAAAAGCGGGGAATTGAATGTGCCTCGAAGAAGTTAAGATAACCAATAAAAACGGCCCAAGGGGCAGGTCGAAGCTTTCCAATCCCAGAACACCGAGTCTGGGTGGGATACCAAGACGAGGTCTGAGTCAGAGGCCGGGAGCAACCAAAAAAAACATTACACCCCCATCAACCGACCAATCGAGGAGATTTAGAATGTATCGAACAAGAAGTTATTCAAAAACCCCAAGTCGATCAAAGAGACCCAAAAGACCGGGGACTCGGGGAAGTACTGCTATTTCCTCATGCAGACCGGCCATAACACTGTCGATTGCTTCGTCCTCAGAGACGAGGTCGAGAGGCTGATCAAGGGGGGCCACCTGCAAGAGTTTGTCAGGAAGCTCGATGAACTCGCCTTCCGAGCAAAGAGCGAGGTGACCAGATCCCTCCGTGGAATGCGAAGCCAAACAGTCGGTCGAGAGAGATATCCATAATCTCCCATGTCTTGGTCGAATCGAAATGATTGTCGGTGGTTCGACTAGGGGAGATACCAAGTCTACCCGGAAGAGAACTCACAGAGAAGCTTAGCATAGCTACTATGGGCTAAGCGGAGTGATGCAGGTCAAGCAAAAAAAGAAGTAGGTTGAGGAAGAAGTCACCTTCAGTAATAGGGATTTGCACGGTGAACCACCTAGGGAGGGCGATGTACCTAGTTGTCCGATGGTGGTCAGTGGTCAGCCTAGATGTAGCGAACTTTGCTGTATCTAAAACCCTTGTTGATAATGGAAGATCAGTGAATATTATCTATTAGTTAACTCTTGTCAAGATGAAATTAGATAACAAACTTCGACTAGAACCTTTGAAAACTCCATTAACAGGGTTTGGGGGAGCGGAAGTCTACCCAAAGGGTCGGATTCGACTAGTCACCTCCATGGGAACTCTCCCTAAGAGAGCGACTTTAGAAATTGAGTATCTAGTGGTCGAGCAACCTTCCGCCTATAACGTAATCTTTGGTTCGACCGAGTCTAATTGAGTTTCGGGCGATAATCTCGACTTACCATTAGATGGTGAAACTCCCGACCCCGGTCGGCATTGGAGAAGTCCACTGTGATATCCCAATTGCGTGGACCTGTTACTCCATCTCAATGGAAAAGGTTAGGCTGCCCGACAAGGGCGTTGTTCCCATATTACAAATCCTAGAATTTGACGAGGAATCTCTCGAGGACCGAGATATCTAGGATCCTGAAAGATCCCATAAGTGTTGGAAAATAGCAAAGTTAACGCAGCGAAAGTTTAAAATTTTCCACAAAGTAGATCTAAAAGACTTGCAATGTTCGTAATGTAACATTGGGATTTCAAGAAACTTATAACAATTAAAGCTTTCTTGAAACGTTTTGAGCCGCCCTCAAATGTTCTTCATGCGGCATGAATCCCCGTTTCTTGATCGTTTCTTTCTTCGAGATTCCAAAGTAGAAATCCTCTAGAGTATTAATCCACACTAACCTAGATTCAAATCATGTTAGTAAGTATGCTAGTACTATAACATGCGTATTAAAGAAACAGAAACGAGAAAAGAGAGCAAGAGAATTATCCCCAAAATTCCATGAAGTTTGGACGTGATCTCCACATCACGTGTAAGTCCCAAAAATTCGAACCCCTAGTCCCCTTTTATAGGGTAGGGTTCGAAACCCTAAAGCCTTGTAGGAGATGGTCTCCTACTTTGACTTTTTCTCATACTTTTCTTTTCCTCCAAGTAAAATTAATATCTTATCTAAAATAAGATATTTATTTTATAGAAAAAGTGCTCCTAACTAATTTAGGAATATTTAATTATTCTAGTGATAATTAAATATATTATCCCAATAATATTTATTCTAATCATATTAGAATTAATACTTTATTAGAATAATAAATAGAAGATATTTATATATTTCTTTATTCTAATCAAATTAGAACAAACAAATAATTAAATACTTAGAATTAATTCTCCAATTAATTCTTTCAAGAGCTATAGAATTAATTCACTAATTAATTCTAGCGGGCTAAAATTAATTGGAGAATTAATTTTATTTGCCTACATAATTAATTCGCCAATTAATTATATTTAGGGATTTATAATTAGTTCTCAAATTAATTATATCTTGGCTTTATAATTAATTCTCCAATTAATTATATTTGGATTTAATAATTAACTAACACATGATCCAATTATGTAATTGGAGCCATGCGTCCAAACGTGCTCTTGACTCCTACACGTGTACCATACACAAGTGGTCTCATTTCGATCAATTACTTGATCTTTCTAACAATACCCTTTGAACCCGGTATTTATGTGTGACTCTATAGGTTCAATTTCCGTTAGCAGTGAGCCTAATTAATTAATACCCTTTATTAATTAATTACTTCACAGATCACATGACCATAGTCTAGCAACAGGTGTGTGACCCCTACCCGAAATGTAAATGTATATTCGAAAGAACCTTTCAGTCAATGGCATCATGTGGGATACGATCCTCCTACCATCCTATCTCTCGATTAAGATCTAGGGCATGGGAATATAGAGAGCCCTACTAATCTTAGTCTTAATATTTAAACAAAGTTCCCTTCATATTCCATTTGATCTCAATCCAAGAAAACCCCATTTTCTTGATGTCTTGATCTAACCACCTTGCGCAAGGATTTTAGGATGGAACATGAATGACTTGTGTAATAAGAGATCATATTGCCTACAACAAGTGTAGGTCCTTTATTGATTCCAACAATTCTTATTTACCACTTGTGTAATCCCAACAGAGGCCGTGGTTCAGGTATCTATATGGTGACAACCTTTTGAGCCTATATCAAAGATTACAGAGTTAGCTCATATGAGACAATGTGGAATCTCAATTCTAAGGATTAATTCCTCATGTCATTGACATGTGAGATATTTTCTAATCTGGAAGTTCTACTAACGTATTTTCCCATTTAGGAATCTTCTCACGCGGGGCACTCTCAGTGATGAAGTTCTTGTAACTATCACCCTTATGTATTATGAACGTATCAACGCATGCACTTATCGCCCCATGAAACCAGGTGATCTTCTTCTTAAGGACATAACTACACAAGCAAGTCTCAACAGAGGCAAAGTCGACACTCCCACTGTCTGTCGACCTCATTGACTTAGAGAAGTTTCTAATCCTCGCCTATGGAGTTAAGAACTTGTTTCATGTGTCATTCCCATAATGACAAAGTTCTTAACGGCCTCATCGAATTAGGGAGTTCTCGACATGCACACGTAATGGAAATGGAAAACACGTATTTATACATAAGAAGTGTTCGCCTGTGATTACAATCATTCGTATATTATTCAAAGATTGTCTGTGATATAGGGAAAGTCCCAAAGCATAACAGCTTTCTAGGCACTATTCCCAACAATAAGATCACCTCGAAGCTAGCCAAAAAGAGGAGGAAGGCGGCTGAGAGTCACGTCGAAGCCGCTAGTCAAACCGAGGAAATTAAACTCCTCCCAGGACAGGCCGAAAAGATTACTCACGTTGGAGTTTCTCAACCAGGGAAGGAGCTCGAGCAAGTCTTTTGATTCAGTTCCTTCAAGAGAATGCAGACGTCTTCACCAGGTCTGCCAACGATCTGGTCGGCGTACCGTTATAATGCATCACTTGAATGTTAACCCCGCCTTCAAACCGATAAAACAAAAGCTGCGTACCGAGAGTGTTAAGAGGAACAAAATCATAGAAGAGGATGTTAATAAGCTGCTCGATGCTGGCTACATTACCCCTGCCAAATATGTCGATTGGCTCTACAACATAGTCTTAGTGGCCAAAACTGGGGGCAAGTGGAGCATGTGCAATGATTTCACTGACCTTAACAAGGCATGCCCCAAGGATCCATAGCCCCTACCCCGCATCGACCAGCTAGTCGACTCGACTGCGGGATGCGAGCTGCTGAGTATGATGGATGCCTTTCAGGGGTATTACCAGATATTTATGGTTCCCGAAGACGAGAAAAAGACTGCTTTCATAGTCGTGAAGGGCATCTATTGCTTTCGAGTAATGTCCTTTGGACTTAAAAACGCAGGGGCCACTTATCAGCGATTAGTAAATCGGGTGTTTGAGGAGGAGATTGATAAAACGATGGAAATATATGTAGACGACATGATCGTCCGGAGTAAGAAATCGTGTGATCATCTTATGGACCTTGGTCGGGCTTTTGACCTTTTAAGGAAGTACAACTTGAAGCTCAACCTAAATAAGTGGACATTTGGTGTCGAGAGGGATAAGTTTTAAGGCTACATGGTGAATCGAAGAGGAATCGAAGCCTATTAGGAATAGTACCCTAGAAAGCCGATTAGTCATAATATGTTTTTTGGACTTTCCTTATATCACAGACAATCTTTGAATAATACACAATTGATTATTATCATAGGCAAACACTTCTTTATATGCAATACATGTTTTGTGTGTTTCCATTATGTGCGTATGTATTAGAACTCCCCTAATCCATAAGGCTATTAGGGACTTTGTCATTAGGTGAATGGCACATGAAATAAGCGCTAACTCAAGGCCGGATTAGAAACCACTCCAAGTCAATGAGTCCAACAAATAGTTGGAGTGTTGATTAGGCTTGATTAAGATTTGCGCGTGGGATTGCGTCCTTAAGAAGGATCATCCTATTTCATGGGGTGTAAAGTGCATAAGTTGATGCGTACGCAATACATGAGGGTGCTCGTCATAAGAACGGGGTACACTGAGGTGTCCCGCGTGAGAAGATTCCTAAATGGGAAAGAAAGTTTCCTCTTCAGAAAGAGGAAACTTCCAGATTAGGAAATATCTCACAGGTCAATGGCGTGAGCAAAGTAATCTTTTGACTTGAGATTCCATGATGCTTTGTGGGCTAACTCTGTAGTCTTTGGTATGAGCTTTAAAGGATGTCTCCGGAGACAACTGATTCAAGGCTTATGCTGGGGTAGCACAAGTGGCACACGAAAGCATATGAGAATCAACAAAGGACCTGCACTTACTTTAATACAAGAAGATCTCTTATTTCATAAGTCGTTCATATGCCATCCTAAACCCTCGGCCAAGGTAGTGGATCAAGACATCAAGAAAAGGGTTTCTTGGATTGAGATTAAATGGATATGAAATGAACTTAGCTTTAAGATTGAGATTAGTAGGGCTCTTGTTATTCCCATGCCCTAGATCTTAATCGAGAGATGGGATGGAAGGAGAATCGTACCTAAAGGTTCTTTCGAATATATATTCATTGTTCGGGTAGGGGTCACACACCTGTTGCTAGACTATGGTCGTGTGATCTGTGAACTAATAAAGTGTATTAGTCTCACTGCTAACTAAAAATGAACGTAGGGGGTCACAGACAAATGCCAAATTCAAAGGGTATTGAAGGAAAGATCAAATAATTGATCGAAACGAGACCACATGTGTAAAGTACACGTGTGGCACGTGAGAGAGGTTTTTTGCGTGTGGTCCGATTGTGAAATTGAACCATGTGTTAATTGAATAGAGAATTAATTATAAAACCCAAATATAATTAATTAGAGAATTAATTATATAAATCCCTAACATAATTAATTAAGAGAATTAATTATATAGCCCAAAGAAATTAATTAGAGAATTAATCTTAGCCCATTAGAATTAATTAGGAGAATTAATTCTAAAGCCCTTCATGGAATTAATTAAAGAATTAATTCTGAGTATTTAATATTTAATTATTTAGTTGTTCTAATTTGATTAGAATAAATAAATAAATAAATATTAAATATCTTCTATTTATTATTCTAGTGAATATTAATTCTAATATGATTAGAATAGATATTATTGAAATAAGGTATTTAATTATTATTAGAATAATTAAATATTCCTAATTTGATTAGGAGCTCTTTTTCTAGAAGAATAATATCTTATTTACATAAGAGGTTATTACTTGGAGAAAAAGAAATAATAGAAGAAAAGTCAAAGTAGGAATCCTATTCCTACACAGTCTTAAGATTTAAGAAATCCCATAAATAATACAAGGGCTGGTGGAACGATTCTGAACCAAACAGAATACGAGTGAAAAAATCGAACCAAAGAAGATGGCGAAAAACGTTCATCCAGATCTTGAAGGATGAATTTTTTTCATGAGGGTTTTATGGCGTGCATATTTCTGTTTTCGCAAAACTGAGTTTTGAATGGAGATTTAATTATGCTCTTTCACTTCTCGTTTCTTGTTTCTTTCTTTACACATGTCATAGTACTAGCATGCTCACTCGCATGATTTGAATCTAGGACTAGTGTGGATTATTACTCTAGAGGAGACCTATCGTGGAATCTAGTAGAAAGAATCATTCGGGGGTTTGCTATTACCGCATAAAGCGCGTTTGAGGGCAGCTCAAAACGTGTCAAGAAAGCGTTGATTCTTGTAAGTTCTTGAATCCCTAAGATTTGGAAATAGAAATTGCAAGTCCGATCTTACTTTTGGGAATTTTTTTTAAAATTCCGTTGCGTTCCTTTTCGTGTTTTTCCCAACAAAGCCAATCCTAAAAAGAGTAATGTCATCCGATACATCTCCAGCCTAAAAACGATTCGAAAGGTTCAGTGCCTAGTCGATCGTATCATCTCCTTGAACAGGTTCATATCGAGGTCAGTCGAGAAGAGCCTCCCCTTCTTCAAAATACTAAGAAACATCAAAGAGTTTAATTTGGAGTGCGAGCAGGCACTCGAGGCACTGAAGAGGTACCTCGAGTTGCCTCCCTTGCTAGCTAAACCCGAGCAAGGCGAGAGGTTATACCACTACTTAGCCATTTCAAGTGAGGCCATCAACTCAGTCCTAGTGGCAGTGAGGGAAAGAAAGCACATGCCGGTCTATTACGTAAGCAAAATCCTGCATTGGGCAGAGACACGATACATGAAAATCGAGAAGTTTGCATTGGCTCTGGTATACACCGCCCGGAAGCTGAAGCCATATTTCCAGGCTCACTTGGTCATAGTGTTGACCGACCAACCACTAATAACAGTTTTATATATCTTATCAACCCCGTTTGGCCTATCAAGCACAAGTTCTGGCCGACTTCCCATCAAGAAAGATGCACCCTCGACCCCGAGACGATCGAGTCACTGGAACTTATTAGTTAATGGCTCATCGACCGCATCGGGGGGAGGGAGAGGAGGGGTGTGTTGGGAATAGTACCTTAGAAAGCTGATTCGTCATAATCTGCTTTGAGACTTTCCTTATATCACAGACAATCTTTGAATAATATATGAATGATTATTATCATAGGCAAATACTTCTTTATGTGCAATACATCTTTTGTGTGTTTCCGTTATGTGCGCATGTATTAGAACTCCCCTAATCCATAAGGCTGTTTGGGAATTTGTCATAGGTGAATGGCACATGAAACAAGCCCTAACTCAAGGTCGGATTAGAAACCACTCCAAGTCGATGAGTCCAACAAACAGTGGGAGTGTTGATTAGGCTCGATTGAGACTTGCTCGTGGGATTGCGTCCTTAAGAAGGATCATCCTATTTCATGGGGTGTAAGTGCATAAGTTGAGGCGTATGTAATACATGAGGGTGCTCGTTATTAGAACTGGTAGACTGAGGTGTCCCGTGTGAGAAGATTCCTAAATGGGAAAGGAAGTTTCCACTTCAGGAAGAGGAAACTTCCAGATTAGGAAATATCTCACAGGTCAACGGCGTGAGTAAAGTAATCCTTTGACTTGAGATTCCATTCATGCTTTGTGGGCTAACTCTGTAGTCTTAGGTATAAGCTTTAAAGGATATCTCACGAGACAACTGATTCAAAGCTTATGCTGGAGGCTGCACAAGTGGCACATGGAAGCATATGAGAATCAACGAAGGACCTACACTTGCTTTAATGCAAGAAGATCTCTTATTGCATAAGTTGTTCATATGCCATCCTAAACCTTCGGTCGAGGTAGTGGATCAAGTCATCAAGAAAAGATTTTCTTGGATTGATATCAAATGGATATGAAATGAACTTAGCTTTATGATCTGGATTAATGGGGCTCTCATTATTCCCATGCCCTAGATCTTAATCGAGAGATGGGATAGTAGGAGGATCATACCTCACAGCTGTCATTGACTGAAAGGTTCTTTCGAATATATATTCATTGTTCGGGTAGGGGTCACACACCTGTTGCTAGACTATGGTCGTGTAATCTATGAGTTAATTAATTAATAATGGTATTAATTAATTGGGCTCACTGCTAACTGAAAATGAACCTAGGGGTTCACACACAAATGCCAGGTTCAAAGGGTATTGAAGGAAAGATCAAATAGTTGATCGAAACGAGACCACATGTGCAAAGTACATGTGTGGCACTTGAGCATGTTTTGGGCATGTGGTCCAATTGTGAAATTGGACCATGTGTTGATTAATTAGAGAATGAATTATAAAGCCCAGATATATTTAATTAGAGAATTAATTATATATCCCTAATATAATTAATTAAGAGAATTAATTATAAAACCCAAAGAAAATAATTAGAGAATTAATTTTAGCCCATTGGAATTAATTAGGAGAATTGATTCTAAAGCCCATTATGGAATTAATTAGAGAATTAATTCTAAGTATTTAATTATTTAGTTATTCTAATTTGATTAGAATAAGTAAATAAATAAATATTAAGTATCTTCTATTTATTATTCTAATATGATTAGAATAAATATTTATTTATTTATTATGAGAATAATTAAATATTCCTAATATGATTAGGAAGCTCTTTTTCTAGAAGAAATAAATATCTTATTTTGAATAAGATTCCTATTACTTGGAGAAAAGAAAATAGAAGAAAAGTCAAAGTTGGAATCCACTATATAAGATTCCTAATATCTTATAGGCTAAGGGGTTTGAAAATTATCTCTTACGCGTGATAGAGAGATCACGCCCAAACGACAGTAAGGGCTGGTGGAACGAATTTTTTCAAGCGAGATTCTGAGTGAAAAAATCGATCCACTATATATGGCGAGCTTCGTTCGTGAAAACGACGAGGGGATGAGTTTTTTCAACGAGGGTGCTCAGTTGAAAAAAATATGACTAGATTCGCAGTTTTCGATTTCGTCAAACTGGGTTTCGAAGGGAGTTTAATCATGTTTTTCTAATCTCGTTTCTTGTTTCTTTCCTTACACATGTTATAGTACTAGCATGCTCACTCACATGATATGGATCTAGGACTGGTGTGGATTATTACTCTAGAGGAGACCTATTGTGGAATCTAGTAGAAAGAATCTTTCGAGTGATGGGGTTGCCATTACCGCATGAAGCGCGTTTGAGGGTGGCTCAAAACGTGTCAAGAAAGTGACGATTATTGTAAGTTCTTGAATCCTTAAGATTGAAAATAGAAATTGCAAGTCCGATCTTGCTTCTTGGGAATATTTTTTAAATTCCGCTGTGCTTTCTGATCATGTTTTTCTCAATAGGGGGAGGGTGCCGGCGTATCCTTGAGGAGTGCAAAAATAGATGAGCTCGACTTTGTCATCTGTCTTGTGTTCCTTACAACCAACAACGAGGCTGAGTATGAGGCCCTCATAGCCAGATTAAAAATCGCAACGGAGCAGGGTATCATCGATCACCTTCCTAACGGCCTCGGCCAGATTGACTGACAACAAGGGTGATGTCGTCCTTAGCATCGACCCCGCGGAGCCCTGCTCTCTGGATGAATTCGCTCTTTACTTGAGAGACAGGGTCATCATCTAGAACAAGAGTACATCGGTGACGGCTAATGGCCCGTTCCGCCAGTTACGTGCTCGACCCAGATGGAAAGCTCTTCAAGAGATCCTATCGAGAACCGGCCAAGAGGTCCCTTCGACAGTCCCAAGCCAAGGAGGTTCTCGAGGAGGTGTATGCGGGGTCTTGCGAAAATCATGCAGGAGGTAAAATGTTGGCCAAGAAGATAGCTACGAGCGGTTACTATTAGCCGACCATGATTAGAGATTCTATTAGCTTTGTAAGGAAGTGCCCAAGTTGTCAAAAGCATGCCAACCTCACGCATCAACATCCGAGAGAAATGATACTCATCGACGTAGCTTGGCCTTTCGATCAGTGGGGAATCGACATAGTGGGCCCTTTCCCTCTTGTGTCGAGACAACGCCAATTTGCCATTGTCTGCGTCGAGTATTTTTCTAAATGGGTCGAAGCGGCATCGGTTCCAAAGATCACATACCAAGTTATGATCCGTTTCTTGTGGAAAAACATCATATGTCGATTTGGGGTCCCAAGGATCTTGATCTACGATAACGGGCCTCAATTTAGGAGTGCACATTTTTTAAAGTACTGTGCCTGATCTAGCTCAAATCCGGTCGATCCGAGTTGTCGAACTGGTTGGCAGGTTTGGGTCGATCAGTCAAGAATTTGTATACGTGGGTTCTTTATCGATCTGAAAGCGCTAGCACACGTAAGCTAAAAGGACAACTTACGGGACTCAGGCTTTTGCCCAAGTTTGGCTCTCCGACGCTCAAGTCAGTAAGGAATTCTTAGTGAGAGAAATAAATGCAAGAATTGTGAAATAAATGCTCTTAAAGGCTTACCAACTACTGTTCCGGGCAGAAGTATTTATAGCCTTGGCCAAGTGTGTGTACCGCAACTGTACATTAATTATGTTGTCGGCGATCGACCTGATGGTCGGACACGCGAGCTGGCTAGGAGAAGGACGGGCATACCTTCTTTCCCCTTTTGGTATAGACAGGTACGATTGGGCATTGAATGCCTGCAGATACCCTGTTACGGGGGAAGGAGAAGCCTACATGTATCCCGACAAAAGTGCTTTAGGGTACGTACTTATCTGGTAAATCATATTCGACCTGTTCGGATCGATGTACGACACCTGAGGACAACTCCGAGTGCTAAGGCAGATCGACAAAGGTATCGATTGGGGAAGTCCAGATCGATATTAGTCTAGACGGATTCGAACTGAAGGGATGTCCTTGGTGAGCCGAGGTACGGGCAATTTGGCCATATCGATCTGGCGGATCGGCTTGTGAGTGGCAGCCACGTGGTGACGCGTGTCGCTCATCGGGTTATGTGGGAGGCCAGGTAGGTCGCCACATGTTACTCTTTGATTTGCTGGCGCCGTGGAGAGTACACATGGAACCCACTGAATAACTCCACGTGGGCGAATGATCTTTTGCCATGTCAGAGGCCCCCAAATTACCATTGTGAAAATTCGCAATGGTGATTTTATTGATTTGGTATCGGGTAAGGCAACCGTCGTGATCGTTAGAATCGACCTGCCGCCACATTTAATACAATGAGACTCTTGAGTGACTGGGCGTACGGGCGGTAATAATTACGTCATTTCATTTTTCGAGACGTAACTTTTTCAACCCCTATAAATAGGGGTTAACCCCAGGCCTCATTATACGCTCCTCAAGACAAAAGCTCTCGAACTGCTCCGATCTGTGCATCCCAATCACGCAGCAAATCTCAGTCGAGCTTGATCTACTTAAAAGGTAATTTTCTTCTGTTGTTCAATTGTTAGTCCATGGATCCGAACCCATCTGCCCCAGAGCAGATCGACAACAGCGCCGCTTTTACACCGTCCCCTGATCGAGAAGGTGGGCCCCCCCGTATCCCCTACCCGATGTAAGTTTTGGGTCCTTGGTGGGATCAGTGACGGACGTAGGCACCTCAGGAGCTGGGGTAGCCACCATCAACCGAGGAGAAGAGGCTTCGACTTCGAGACGAGGGCGTACCTTGGTCGACGAACCAGAAGAAGAGGAAAATGAGGAAGAAGGTGCTGATGGCGTGGTGACTTCACCTCTGAATGAGCGACCACAACACATCTATCACACCTTAACCAATGTGACTCAAAGGGCTTCCACTATTACTTCGACCAAGTTCCAGAGATCAAGAGAAGGCTAGCTCTCTCTCGCGATTATGTGGTCCGCTTAGCAGAGAAAGGCGAAACGGTTGGCAATCCGCCGTCCGAATTCGATTGGGATCTATTATACCTATGTGAAGCACGGTTTTCGGCTTCCGCTGTCTCCTCTCATCTCGAACTTCTTGGTCCGGTTCAATATGTGTCCGAATTCCTTCGCCCTGATGCATTGCATGATCATTATTATCAAGTGCCTCGGGTTCGAGCCCGAGATCGAGGATTTTGGAGAGTTCTTTACTTTGAACAATACCTCTAAATCCGGGCCGGGGTATTATAACCTTCAGTCGAAGCCGAACCGAAAGCTAATCTCGATCCGATTGTCGTTGCTACACCTAACCTGATTGCCCTTCCGGTACAGCAGATGAATCGGAAGAGGTCGACTTTCATTTTGCATCGAATGCCCCCAAAAACGATCAAGACCAAGTAATATCTTTAGACCATTTAGACTTATATTTCGATCCGGACGTTGATCCTTACACACAGTTTGTCCAGGACATGCCTGCGCACCCTCCTCGAACTGTACATGGGCCAGGTAAGAGGATCTTCAAGCAGAAGTTTGGAGAAACGGATGTGACTGTCGATCTGGGTGAGGACTCGGAGGATTCTGATGAGGAGGGCCAAATGCTGAACTTCCCATAAACCAATCCACCTCAATGGCCCTCAGGGCTCGTGCTCAAGAAACCTGATGGAACGAAAAGAGCACTAGCATTAGGGAGGCCTGACATCGATCTGCTCTCTTCCCTCTTCAATAAGGGTTGTATTATCGATGAGCAGCGTACCTTACATCAGAGGACTACGGACCAGTTGAGGCCGAGGGCGAGCCGGGGGCTGTTTGGGGTGAGTATATCCATGGTTATGCCGTTTGTTTCAGCTTTTTTCCTCTTTTACTGCTTCTCTCTTTTTTTTTTATTTTTTTATTTTTTTTTTAAACCTACCCCTCCCCCCGATCGATATATTAGTACTTGACGTCTCTTCTTTCAGGATGTGCTTCCGGTTCTGATCAACCGCCTACAACTGGTCGATGTGTTGAGGGCTGGCAAGGATAAATATAAGGCTAAGTATCAAGCTGCCAAGGCTGAGCTCAGATCGATTGACTCCAAAACCATTGAGGCTCTCGAATGCGAACTGGAACTTGCTCATAAAGAGAAGAGACATCGGGTCGAGGAGCAGCAAACCCTGAAGGCCCAGATTCAGAGCGGTCAGGAGGAAATCGATCGTCTCAAGGCCCGACAGGTTGAGCTCAGGAGGCTTCAGGAGGATTATGAGGCTCAGATCGACCGAGCCAAAGCCACTGCAAAGGATGAAGGGCGCAATGAAGTTTTCGACCTGGCTAGGGGGAAGATCGAGAAGGCTGCTGACGAGATCCAAAGAGAAAAGCTCGAGATCAAGCGGTACACGGTTAGGGAGTTTATGGAGAGTCCTACCTCTGAGGAGGCGAGCCTAATCGTTGGGGAGTCCGATGTGGAGGCTAGGTTCAATTCAGCCCAGAATCTCTTTCCACCCAACTTCAACTTCAACTCCATTGGCATTCTCTTTCCCGATCCGTTGGCTGAGAAGGTGGTCGAAGAGGAAGAACCTGTCGAGATCGATTGGCCTACTCATAAGTATGGCCATGCAATTGAAATTGCTAAGTCCAAGAGATCGAGCACTACCTCCCGACCTTGCGAGATCTCGAGCGAAGCCGGGCCTAGAGCCCGTTGAGATCGATTGAGCTCCCTTAGAACTGCCTCTTACCATAATCTGTTTTCTGTCTCTCCGGTCGGGTTGTGGCCGGATAAATACTTTGTTCTTAATTCTGTTTGAAATTTGTTTTGAATACTTGAGATATTGACCTACATCGCGAGTGCGGTCAATATCGTTTTGACTCGCCTAATCGACCTACATCGCGGGTGAGGTCGATCTTTTATTTAAGAACGCATTTTATTCCATGCTTGTGTTGCTTTATTTTACAAGCCTTTTCTGTTTACCCTTATCGATGCGGGCACGTGTTAGTCTGGTTTGGGCAAGTTTTACTCAAGCTGGATCGGTCGGGTGACTTGATCTCATTTGGATTTTTTGCCCTATTGTTTCGACTTTATTCTATAACCGATCGTGTTTTACAATAATTTGGTCGTGTAGATCCCATTTCATACTCATCGGATCGGATTCCGATCTCACCGGGTTGCGAATTTAGGACTTAATCAAATTAGTTACATTTTTTGGACCATGAAGGGTCGATGTTCGACCTCATTGGATCCTTTTTGGTCTACCCCTCCTTTCGAGTAGGCACCAGGGTTAATCACTCTATTATTATTATTTCTTATTGGATCGGTTAGCAATCTCATCGGATAATGTGAGGATTCGTATGTGAGGGTCTCACTCCCCTTCGGGAGTATGATCGTAAATCAAATGCTAGCGAGTAATGTAGTCAATTTCATCTTATATCAAATACGCAATATCTGAATTACGAGATCGGGATTTTGTTAGCTCCGATTCGATTACATATTGAGCGCTAAATATAAAATTTTTTCAAGTTATGAGCGTTCCATGGTCTAGGTAGGGGATCGCAAGCAATATCCTCGAGCCGATATGCTATGTTCTTACCAATCTTAGTGACTCGATAGGGCGCTTCCCAGTTAGGCTCAAGTTTGCAGGACTTCTACCTTTTTTAGTACCAGGTCACCGATCTGGAACGACCTAGGTCTGACTTGTCTGTTGTATGACCTGGCAGCTACTGTCTTGTATTGCTTGATCTTCTGGTAGGCGCATTTTCTTTTTTTTTTTTTTCGATCAGGTCGAGGTCATCCGATTGGTTCTCGTTGTTCCTATCGAGCTGATACTGAGAAACACGGGCGGTATCATGTAATAGCTCTAAAAGAATCACAGCTTCTGATCCGTACACTAGAGAGAAAGGAGTTTGGCCAGTGGCGGTTCGAGAAGTGGTCTTATATGCCCAGAAGATGCCATCGTGCTTGTCTGCCCACGCGCCTAGCTTGGTATCGAGGTGAGTCTTCAAGTTCTGGATAATAATCCTGTTGGTGACTTCTGCTTGGCCATTCGCCTCAGGGTGGCCGACGGTAGTGAACCTGAGATCGATTCCGCGGTCTCGACAATAATATTTGGTGTTTTCGCTTCGAAATTGAGGTCCATTGTCACAGATGAGAACCTCTGGAACTCGAAAGCGGCAGATTATGTTCTTCCAAAGAAAATTCCTTATCACTGCATCGGTTATCTTTGGGACTGCTTCGACCTCGACCCACTTTGAGAAATATTCAAAGGCTACTATCACAAACCACTTTTGTCGAGGTTCCAGGTGGAAGGGGCCAATGATGTCGATTCCCCATTGATCGAAGGGTCAGGAGACGTCGATCGCTACCATGGTCGCCGGGTGCGTGTGTATGAGGTTACCATGTTTCTGACACTTGGGGTACTTTCTGGAGTGAAGTTTCGCATCTTGAACCAGGGTGGGCCAAAAGTAGCCGCTTCTTACGACCTTGCAGGCTAATGCCTGACCCCCGGAGTGGTTTCCGCCGCACCTTTTGTGTATCTCTTCTAACACATCCTTGGTTGGGTCCGGTCGAAGGCATCTTAAGGGTGGCCCTGTAAAGGATTTCTTGAACAACCTATCCTCGTGGTCGAAGATGTAGAGCAGGGATCGGTATTTTATTCGCCTTGCCTTGGTTCGATCCTGTGGCAAGATTCCGTCTCTCAGGAATGTGACGATACAGTCCATCCAGCTGGGTTTGGGTGGATCGATGGTGGCCACCTCGATTTTGACCTTGTCGATAGCTAAGTCCCCCGAGACCATGTAGGAGATCATCCCGTCTTGCGTTCCGTGTAAACCACTTGCTAGTTTAGGCAAGGCGTCTCCTCGAGTGTTTTCTTCGTGGGGGACTTGCTCGATCTTGAACTCCTTGAATTTCGAGGCTAATTCTTTAACCATTTTAAGGTATGCGGCCATCGATTCTTTTCTAGCCTCGTAGGTTCCGTTCACCTATCCCACGATGAGCTGAGAGTCCCGCTAACTTTTTGACCTGATGATCAGACGAGTATTTCAGGCCGGCGATTAGTGCCTTGTTGTTCGTGGCTTTAAAATCAAGGTGGATGGCGAAATCGAATTGTGTGCCATCGGAACTAACCAGGGATATCCCCACTCCTCCCCCCTTGAGAGGTCGATGAGCCATCAACGCACATGTTCCAACAGAGGGGGATGGAGGCAACCTTAGTTGGAGTCGTGTTCTTTTCGACCAAGAAGTCAGCTAGAACCTGAGCTTGTTGGGCGGCTCGAGGTTGGAAACTGATATCGTGTTGGCTCAGCTCGATGGCCTACTTCATCATCCGACCCAAGACGTCGGGTTTAGACAGGACCTATTTGAGTAGCTGGTCGGTCTAGACGACTATTGGGTGTGCTTAGAATTAAGGCCTCAGCTTCCGTGCGGCATGTGTTAACACGAAGACGAACTTATCGACCTCCAAGTAGTTTCGTTCCACCCCGTGCAAGATTTGCCCAAGTAATATACGGGCAAGTGCTTTCGATCCCGAATGTCGACCAGGACCGAACTGAAAGTTTCGTTGGAAAGAGAAAGATAGAGGTACAAGGTCTTCCCTTCGTTGGGCTTGGCCAATAGCAGTGGAGACAACAGTTACTCTTTAAGTTGTTCAAAAGCTCTATCGCACTCTTAGTTCCACTCGAATTTCTTTAAGTTTCTCAATATCTTGAAAAAGTGGAGATTTCGTTCGGACAATCGTGATATGAACCAGTTTAGAGAAATGATCCGGCCGACCAAAGACTAGACCTGGCTGATACAATCAGGTCGAGGTATGACCTGGATGGCCTTAATTTTGACCGAGTTGGCCTCGATCCCCCGTTGGCTCACCATATAGCCCAGGAACTTCCCCCCTTCGACCCCGAACATGTACTTGTCCGGGTTGAGTTTCATGCCGAACTGCCTGAGTATATCAAACGCTCGCCGCAAGTGGTCGAGGTGGTCGGAGGCCCATCTGCTCTTCACAATAATGTCATCCACATAGGCTTCCATCGTCTTTCCGATCTTGTTCTTGAACATCAAGTTCACCATCCTTTGGTAGGTAGCTCCCGCATTCTTGAGTCCGAACGGCATTACTTTGAAACGATATATACCCTTCACGACAACGAAAGCGGTGTGCGGGCTGTCCTCAGGGGCAATGAAAATCTGGCAGTAGCCTTGAAAGGCGTCCATCATGCTCAGCATCTCGCACGCAGCTGTTGAGTCGACGAGCTGGTCGATGCGGGGAAGGAAGTATGAGTCCTTCGGACATGCCTTATTGAGATCGGTGAAGTCGTTGTACATCCTCCAGTTTTTCCCCATTTTCTGCACGAGGACCACCTTACACAACCAATCGACATACTAGGTTGGGGTAATGTAGCCCGTGTCGAGGAGCTTGTTAACCTCTTCTTTGCTTTGGACTCGCAGCTTTTGCTTGATCAATTTATGGGTTGGGTCGAGCCCGAGGCGGTGGCATATCACCTTCAGGTCGATCCCAACCTAGTCTTTCGCGGTCCAAGCGAAGACATCAGTGTTCTCTTGGAGAAACTCAACCATCATGATCTCGTGTTGGTGCTGGGATTAGTGCTCTGAAAATTCAATTTCTTTGTAAATACATCATACTTTGTTGAATTAATAAAACTGAAATTATTGCAAGTTATGAGTATATTAACATAATTAATAACATGTGATGATATTCTTATATGAAATCTGTTTCATATGAAAGGACTTTGGATATCGAAATCACGTGTTATTAAAGTTCTAGTCGGTAAGATAAGAATAAGTTCTTATCGAGACTATAATGTGTTATATAATATGATTAGTCTTTCGTCATAGGGAAATGGAGTTTCCAGTTATAACACATTGATGATTTCAATAGATTTGGAAACATCGAACTGGACCACTAAGATAGTTCATTTTAAACTACTATCTAAAATGAACAAATTCTATGGAGCATTGAAGTCTTAATCCTGGTAGTATTTCAACTGTAGGCATGTAGTGTTAATCATTGTAACTTGCTCATAAGTGAGGTCTCGATATCAAATGACCGAAACCTTTGTACGTTCAGTGATTACATGAAATGTGCTAAAGAGAAATATTAATCGAGGAATCTGTGGCTTTGTTGGAAAGTTAAAAAATATTCCTGAAATAGATTTGCAAAGTTCGAATTAAAACTTTGGCCAAAGTACTTCGTGTGATGCGTCACTGAAGTTGTATGTTGAATGTGTTTCACATACAAGAGATTTGAACTTAAAGCGAATCAGAAGATTTCAGATTAGAAGTGAAAAATAAATGATAGTAGTATTAATTTATTTTTCATAGATATCTACACGGAGCAGTAAAATACAAAATTATTCTAAATCGATAAATTCGTGAATAATTTAATTAATTTTAGAGTGCAACAATATTTATTTAGTGGAATTAAATATTATTAAACGGTAATTAATTATTATCATGAGATAATAATATATTAACCCGTTTGGATCTAAACTTAATTAGTCCTGCAGGTCCCCCTGCAAGCCCCAATCGAAAACCCGAAGATAAAACATTAAAAGGAAAGAAAGAAATAAATTTTTAAAGTGTTTGAAAATAGTCAAGGGATTTATTTTAAGAAAATAAATCAAGTTCCAAAGAGTTGGAAATGCTCGGAATTTTATTTTGGAGAAAATAAAATTTTTATCGGGAGGGGAAAAAAAAAAGGGGGATGATGTGGCAGTTGACGTGGCATGCCACATCAGCGGATAGGCTTGAGGTGGCGCTAACTGGGCGCCAGGTGGCGCGACACGTGGACGGTGGAGATTGAGCCATGTCATCGACGCGGACGGTCCAGATTAGAGCTGGACCGGGACGGTCAATGGATACGAACCGGGTCAATGGGTCGGGTCGGGAATGGATAGGGTTGGTTCAAACTGGGTCCGGTTGGACCGACCCACACACGTGGCCGAATCAGAATCGGCCACGTCAGCCAGAAACCCTAGCCGAAGGTGTAACACATGCGCTGCCTTGTGGCCGTGCATGAGGGCGCTTGGAATCTCCGATCGGGGCGTTCTCAGCGGCGTTGAACTCGCGGTGATGAGAGCTATGAAGTGGTCACCTTGGTTTCCGTGTCCAAGTTGCACACGCAAGTGGGGTGTGAAATTACTATTTTGCCCTCGGTTTTTCCCCTATAAATAGGGGGCTTGGCATTTCATTTTTTCCATCCAACTTTGGGAGAGGTTTTGACTGAGCTCTTGGCTTTGAAACCATATCCCATTCTCCTAGTTAATTCCAATTTATTTTGGAATTAATTTTAATTAGGTGTTTATATATGCCTAATTTCGGGAGAATAAACCCTGACAAGGGTTTTCTAGTTAAAATTTTTATTTTCTCTAAGTATTTAAAGAAATACTTTTGGAGCCCACACTCCGAGGGTGTCCCTGGGGTTATTGCAGGGAAGCTCTATCGGTTTCGCGAGGAGATCGGGAATCGGGTTCTCGGGAGGTGAATTTCGGGTACAGTAGCTATCTTCGGTGAAAGGCATTTTTATATTGTTTTTATTTAAGCATGATGAATTAGGTGCTCTTAAGTGTTAATTGCATGTTTTATTTATCTGCTTTGTGATTTAAAATTTATTATCAATTGTATGTATATACTTGAGTAGTTCCGGCTAGTCTTCCGCTGTTTGTATTTAAATATTTTAGAAATATTTTGATACCTGTATATTAGGAAAAAAATTTAAAGTACGGTCCCGGAACAGTACCATTTCGGGTCCCTGTACCAGCAGTTGGGGGTGCATGTTTGCCCTGATCTTTGTTGACTTGTTGCTATCGCCTGGTACGAGTGGTATTTCCTTCAGGGACTCGGATGGTTCAATCCGCCCGACGGCCTTTCTTTTTTGAGTCACTCGCGAGCCTTCGGCTTCTCCCTTTGTTGCTGCGAGGTCGAGTTCTCCGTCCGCGTAGGTCTGGAGATCGAAGCATACATTCATTTCTTTCTCTTTGGGCTCCTTGAGAGTGATCGCATAACACGCCCAACTATCTGGAACGTCGCACTCCACCTCCCCGACCCCGTTGGGCGTCGGCATCTTCAACTTTTGGTGGTAGGTGAGATTATGGCTCGGAATTGTATGAGGCCCGATCGACCAAAGATCATGTTGTAAGCTAAGGGCATGTTGACGACCACGTATTCGACCTCTTTAGTGACCCGACGGGATGAGGTTCCCATCGAGGTGAGTAGTCAGATGCGCCCAAGCGGGATGACCTACTACCCTCCGAAGCCGGACAGAGGCGTTCGGATCGGGTCGAGTTTCAGATTATGCAATTTCATCTTTTCAAGAGTCGAGTAAAGGATAATGTTCGTGCTGCTTCCACTATCGACAAGGCATTTGGTTACATTAAAGTTAGTCACGCCCAAGGTTACCACCATCGGACAAGACCTGGGTGACTGTTATTCTCACTAAAACTAACCTCCTGCCCTTCCCATTCCCTACCCCACCCGATCTGGAGGACTTCCTCTTGGGGCCCGTTGTACTCTCGAGCTGCTCTCCTGATATTCCTCTTCCGATCAGCGTTGGATTCGCCTCCTTCATGTCCCCCGGCTATCATGTAGATCATGCCGTTTGTTGGGTGGTTGTCTTTGGTCCTGTCTAGAGGTTGTTTGCCCGATCTTCTTTGCGGCGATCTCGAGTGGGAGCGGGATCGTTCCTTGGATCGTCCAGCTTTTTCTGAGAAGTGATCGATCTTACGAACAAAGTCCTTAAGGTCTCCCCCACGAATGAGCCGTTCGATCTCATCGTGAAGGGCAAGGCACTCTTCAGTAGTGTGACCCCATTGCTGATGGTAGCCACAGAACTTCCCAGACCTCTGAGCCTTAGGACCCTCGCGGATGGTCTTGGGCTTGTTCAGAAGCTTCTTGTCGATTACAGTGAAGATCTGTTCGACGGGAGCGTTAAGGGGAATATAGCTTCGTTTGTCGATCTAGGTTTGTTGTTCGACCTTTCCTTTTGATTTTTTGGGCTCGTTCTCTTTCCGGCTAGGGTTCGAGCCAGACCTAGAGTGGTGTCCCTCAGGCCGGGGCTAAGACAAGGGCCCATGCGCAAAGGTCATTTCCTCGACCCGCATGAATCCACGGGCAACATCTTGAATCTCGATCAGGTTTTGGGGTTTGGCCCTGACGATCTCATCCGTCCACATGCGGGTGAAGATCTGTTCGACGGGAGCGTTAAGGGGAATATAGCTTCGTTTGTCGATCTAGGTTTGTTGTTCGACCTTCTCCTTTGATTTTTTGGGCTCGTTCTCTTTTCGGCTAGGGTTCGAGCCAGACCTAGAGTGGTGTCCCTCAGGCCGGGGCTAAGACAAGGGCCCATGCGCAAAGGTCATTTCCTAGACCCGTATGAATCCACGGGCAACATCTTGAATCTCGATCAGGTTTTGGGGTTTGGCCCTGACAATCTCATCCGTCCACATGCGGTTGCACAAAGCTCGATGGACGACTAGCAGCAACGTGTCCATCGTTGGATCCTCGACCCGGACCACTTCTCTAGAGAATCTTGTGAAGAAGTCTCGGAGGGATTCGCTATTTTCCTGGGAGGTTGTCAAGGCAAGAAGGCGGCAGTTTCTCTGCTGACATAGAGGAGAAATGCGCCAAGAATCGATCCACAAAGCGGTTGTAGGTCGATATGCATTGGGGTAGCAGGCGGATGAACCAGTCCTGTGCCGGACTCTTCAGATTTGATCCGATTGGAATTTTCCTCTAGATTTTTGCATGTTTTGGTTTGTTTCCTCAATGATCTTGTAGTTTTTTCGATCTCGAGATCGAAAATTGGCTCGTCAAATCCATGAATACTCCTATTCATAAAAAGAATTAAATTCGATTAGTACCAATCCCTGGCAATGGCGCCCAAATTTGACAAGTGTCGTAATTGTCAAAATAATTAATTTTCGATTCACAACTAAAACTGAGTATAGTGTAAACGGGTCGAATCCACAGAGATTGGTTGAAAATAATTCTAATTAATTACAAAAGAACTCACTAAAATTAACGAGTAAAAATCGGGGGTTTTGAGATTTACTAAACTAACTAATTAACTAACAATTAAATAAACTAGAAGAAAAACAATAAATCACTTAGAAGTTGGGTTTTGATAAATCAATGGGGTAAACAATACCTAGCTAGGAATCACAATTCAGTTTAGGACATCGATCATAGACGCAAAAATAAATTCAATCATTCAAGTAGACTAGCTATAGCAGATAGAGACACTCGATTCCGCCTCATTTTCTCTTAAATAATAGAATAACCTAGAGACACTCGACAGTTATTCCCTAATCAATTCACAACCCCTAGAGACACTCGACAGGATTTAATGAATCAACAGCATTAAGAATCAACAAAACACTAATCCGAATTAACCTAGTCACGACATGTGCAAGATTTGAACCCGATTATTAACTTCCTTAACAAGTTGAGAACTGCAACCAATCCTTCTCGTTAATGTACCACGAATTATCTATCAAGCGCTACATAAACTTCATGCAATCAAGAATGGAAATATGCAATTAACCTACTTAGATGATCCGGCCATAATCACTTAAGCAAATAAATCACAATAACACGACACTCAGAGAATTAATAAATACTTGAAATAAAATTGAATTATAAAAACCAATTAGGTCTCACGATGTCAAAAACATAAATTTTAAATTCCTAACTAAGTACTACGGAATTAGCTACTCAAAGCCATAAAATCTAAAAACATAAAATAAATTAAAAACATCTAACTAAATTGTCTAAAAGAATAAGAAATTAAAAACGAGGAAGAAGAACTCCGGAAGTTGAATGTTGCTACTCCCCGAAATCTTCCCAAGATGCTGCGTGAACTCCCCAATTGCTGCGTGTGTAAAGTGTATGGAAGAAGAGTTCCCCAATCCTAAATAAATAGAGATGAAAGGCAGCCTCAATTGTCAAGTCTCTCTCTCTCCAAATCCTAGTCCAAGATAGGGATGGCAACGAGCCGAGCCGGCTCGCGAGCTACACGAACCGAGCCGAGTCCGAACTCGAACCCTTTATTTCTTGGCTCGTGGCTCGCGAGCCCATATATTTAATTAAAAAAATAATATTTTTAATTTTTATGTATATAAATATTTTATTAATATATAATATTATATATATATTCATTAAATTTAATACAAAATGAATAAAAAATAATATATTTATTATATATATTCATTTAATATATATTATTATATATAAAAATATATTAAATTATTAAAAAAACTAATTTTTTTATTAAAAATAATATTAAAGGCCGAGCCTCGAGCCGAGCCGAGTCGGGTTCGAGCCTTGGTCGAGCCGAGCCGAGCCGAGTCGGGTTCGAGTCTTGGTCGAGCCGAGCCCGAGCCCTGAAAAAAGGCCAAGGCTCGGCTCGGCTCGGCTCGGCTCGTTGCCATCCCTAGTCCAAGATGGATTCCCTTTTCACGTCAACTTACTGCCCAAAATAGAACTCCCAATTCCAATCAATTCAGGACTTAATTCTTTGTCTCCAAGTTTGTAATCAAAAAGCTTAGGCCTGCAATTAATTACGTGAGCCTTTACCAAGTAAATCAAAGTCTCCAACTTGAATTCTAATCATCTGTGGGCTCTTCATGTAAAGTCCAAATCTGACTCAAATGGGCCTTTTCCAATTAATTACTAAGGACAATTTCGCAGCCCATTAAGCAATAATTTCAATTATCCCAAATTCCTCATTGATTTATTCCACTCCAAATTCTCCATAATTGGGCCTTTGCCAATAAATTCCAAAGGTGCAGCCCATGGCAATTCTTGGCACAAGATCAATCCAAATTCTCCTAAATTAGCCCAAAAAGCTCCAATTTCTAGGAATACGTCTTAGCTGCATTAAAACACGAAAATACATCACGGCACCAATATATATCAAAATTAAGCACTAGAATACAACCATTAAACATACGAAATATATGGCATTATACACGCTAACATTTGCTTTGTGAAACAGGTATACGAGAAGAGAAAGAAGGAAACAAAAAAAAAAATTAGCAACACCATATATTATTCCACGAGGTGGAAAATTATCGCAAATAACTAGCGAGGCTAGTAAGAGGCATTATGTTATATTCCACGAGGTGGAAAAATTACCGCGGGTGACTAGCACAGAGGCCAGATCCTTTATCGTCGAGGAGGATGGGCTAAGCCCGTAAGGGAGTCACCTCCGGGAGTAACCCAACCTTTGTGATTGAAGACCCCATGAATAAGGTTCAATGTGGTAGAAACAACACGCAATGGGTGACTCGTTATATAGCACATTTTAAGGAGTGTGTTCAAAAGAAACCTCCTTCCCGTCCCTAAGGTGAGTGTTATAAAGAAAAGGTGCATTAGGCTGGGTGTTACCCTTAATGAGACCAAAGCGGGAAAATCTGCGAGGTATGGGCACACAAACCTTGGAGGGCTCACCTAAGTGAGAGTTGCCATGGGGCCGTGGCTATGGGTTTGGGCTAACTCTAGAGACTCTCATGAAAATCAAGATAAGAGCGCATGGCCGTTAACGCGCTAACCCGCTTGAATGAAAACCGATGTCAATACCGTGTGTGTGACATATTGAAGTTTGGCCAAGGGACCTAATTCAAGGCATAGTCCATTACGGTTCCCTCAAATGGAAATCATCAACACTAAGTATAGGCTCAAGTCCGGAAGGCTCCTATACCTATTGCATGGTATTTAGTTGCCCTAATATTTTCGTATATACATATATATTTATATCTTAGAAGTTTTGAAACTTGTGGGGGATTGTTGGAATTTTGCAAAGTTTTAAAACTTCAAAATCATAACCGACACATTAATTTTGTAACTCCCCACAATTTAATTTATTTTGTTTTAATTCCTTAAGTTACACCATGCATCCTAACACTATAAATAGGGTCCTAGGGGTCTAGATTAGTATACATATAAGCATCTAACATTTCACTACAAAAACTATTTTCATGTGTTATATTTTGGGCAATGTGATAAGGTTTCGTTCCATAGTTTCCTTGTGATCGTGCTCACAATAGGAGACGTCGGTTGTGGCCTTTTGGGTAGTTTTATCTTGGGATGGTGATGAGCCGACAATACCTGCACGAAGGGAGACCATCACGATCTTAGGACAGCGTCAAGTGGCGTGACTCCTACAGGTCAGCCGTTCTATTCTTATACTTTTAATTGTTATTATTACTAGTTTATTTGTGCATTCCATATTCATGAGAAAATCTATTCAATCTCCACAACATATTTATAGGGACTAAAATGTAAATTCCCGATAATGATGGACTGTATTATAATTAGCCTAAATGCAGGATAGTTAGATGTAATTCTCCCTATATATATATATATTTCCCAATCTTCAAAATTGTTCAACATGTTGCTCACCATTTCTGGCATCTTCCAAGCTCTGAAGTTGCTCTACCATTTCTTCCTCGGGTTGCTGCTCTATCCTTGGAGCATATGGATCTTCTTTGATATAATAGGTTGCAACAAAGCAATAGAATAGTAAGTTGACAAAGCATATGCATCCTAACATTGCATAATATGTTCCTAGGCTACTTGAGTCCAATGTATCCGCAAACAAGCCATGGAAAACAAAGATAAAAGCTAAGCTGACGAAGTTGCCAAATCTGAGTGCAAATTGGGTGAATGACGGCCCATATTTGTTGAATGATTTAGGAGCATGCACCCCAAAGAACTGTTCCATGCCATCAGATACTAGCCCTTCCATGAAACCAATCAAGAAGAACTGTGGAATTAGCCACAAAAAACTGATGGAAATGTCACGATTTACGTATTGCTCCAGCCTATAGTTCTCGATTCTCCAAGCAACTAAACAACATACTGGCCCGAGTGTCATTCCCACACCAATTCTTCCAAGCATAGTATGTTTTTTTTCACTCCATTGGAGTGGAAATATTTTATCACAAATACGCGACACTATGAAGGCTGTGGAGCTCTTAACTACGACGTATATAACAACTGGGACTGCAGAAATTCGGCCGAGATGAGTATTTGTGTAGTTTACTTGCTCAAAGAAAAAGGTATTTCCAGTAGCTTGTAATAGACCATAGGTGATAAAAGTTGTCCAAAGAGGGACCAGAGTGAGAAAAATCTTCACTTCGCGTACTCGTTCAACCGTGCAAAGTCGACCTCTTTCTATCTGTTCTTCGAGACTAATTGATGATTCTAGGATTGCAGCTTTATCTAACCACCTGCAAATATGCAACATGATTATAATTAACTAATGACGTATGCTCATTAGTCATTATAAAGCAAAACTCTTGCTCAAGAGGCTGACGGGAAGACGAATTGTACCTTAATATTCGAATGTCTATTAGATCATCATTTTGGTTAGTAGCATGGTCTATATGTCTCTTTAGTATTGCTGCATGCAATACTTGCCACATCTTGTATAGGCTGCTATTACTTTTACTTGGTTTCTTACGCTCGTAAAATTTAATGCCTCCAAAGAAAAGCCCTAAGGCTACGACCATCGCAATGGCTGATATTCCGGAGAGCTGAATCCATGAAGCATTTGCAAACACAAATACAGAAGCGCAGATACCTAACATATAAGCTGAACGCCACCAGACTTTTCTACGTGTCTCCATTTGTTCCTCATTAAGACGTGTCCCATCTTTCCTAAATTGGAACTGATCAGCAAGAAATTCTTTCAATGCAATATCACGTCCGGCTCGACCAAAAGCTACGAATATTAGTGCCATGTAAAGTAAGAGTTTCTCTATACTTTGTAGACGCCCAGCCGCCAAAAACAACAGCAACAACCCCTGTAAAATGGTTCTTAGCGTGAAACTAAATTTAAAAGCACGAGTTGGGTTTTTGGTTTCTTACAAAATATGGATCGCCTAAAATATCCTCACAATAATTACATCAATAACTATTAGTCAAGGATAATAATGTAAATACATGTTATAAATTATTAATTTAACTATGTTTAAAAAGTATTTATCAACTTAAAATATGACTTTTGGTATAATTAAAATTTCTCCAACTTACCAAAAAAAAATATATATATAGTTCAACAAGGATTGTTTTAATATTAATATATCAATTAATTATATTCAAATTTTATGATATAAGTTGTCTATTTTTTAATTTTAAGGTCTATAATTTAAAATGTTATAATAAGAAATATCTAAAAACAAATCAAAAAATAACAAATTGATTCACTTTATAAATTTTAATAATTATGTAAAATAAAATATTATTTAAATTGAACAAGTTACATAAGATAACTTTCAATAAATCAATCCTAATGTATATCTAATTATATAAGTCCATATTTTTAATTATGTAAATTCATAAACTTTCTTAAATTAATATCATATTATAATTCTATGAACTTATCTAATTAACAAAATAATATAATTGAATAATTTACATAAAATATTTTTCAATAAATTAATTAATTCTAATATAATATTTTTTTAATTAACTAATACTAATATAGTAATATAATTGTAATTATCTAAGTCTAATTAACCATATAATCTTCCTTTAGTTTATATAATAAAATATAAATTAAATACGTAAAAGTACAAATAACATTTTTAGTTTCTTACGACTTAATATACCACAATTTAGAATGTCAGGTCGTTAGACCAAAGTTACTTTATATTAATAATCCTAAAAAAACTCAATGTGTGTGCATATAAAAATAAGATATAATCTAATTTTATAAATAATTTTTATAGTATTCAATTAAATATTCCATAAATTTTGTAACGCCCCGTCTTTCGGAACAGGTAAAACATGTGTGAATGTCCGAGAGTACATGTTATATTCGTTCGATGCATTAATTGTCAACTACTTGTCCTTAATTGCCAAATTTGCAAAGTATGAATACCTAAGTGAATTTTAATTGGATTTGTGTATTCCTAATTCAAAAATGTGAGAACTTAATTGCATAAACCATATTGATGGGGTCAAAATACGCTCATCCCCATCTTGACACGTGACACCTCAGGGATAATGACACTTGCCTCACTAAGATTGCATCAGACATACACGAGCGCTCAGACTCACAAGCGCCAATATTCTTCGAAAGCACGTGCCGTCTCTACTACATGTGCACGTAATTATCGCTATCACTCTCTCACGAGCGCCATTTATGTTACATGGCAAATATTTCAATCTATCAAGGGAGCCCTCTTCGAGCGCTGCATTCCCTCAGAGTGGTTTTCCCCTCCAACTCATTACACAAGCCTTGGCCCTCATCCCTTAGCGGATTCCTTGTCCCCCAAGGCTTTTGGTTGTCACGAGCGCGCTCTCAAGCCCTCGTTACCAACCCCCCAAACGGCTCTCTGACATACCGTACATTCCGGTACACCTGCCACTGTTGCCAACACTAACTTCCAGCAGCTTTTGCAGAAGATTCCTCCTAGGTTTCTCTCTCACAGCGCCACGTGTTAGGGCAACATTCGGCCAGGACCACATGCGGAAAATGACCAAAGGGTCCCTGACCCTCAACTATAAATAAACGGAGTCATCTCCTTCACTGTAAGCAACCTCCATTTCTGTAAATTCATACTTAGCTTATACTTTCTCTTTCAGATCCAAATCTGACTTGAGCGTCGGAGAGCGAAACTAGGAATCACCCCCAGTTCCCCCCAGCTTGGCCTTCTGACTTTTCTGTGTGTTTGTCCTAGCAGGTAGAACCTCCATCTTTTCCGGTAACTTTCCGGCGGTTTCCCCACTCAAACAAATTCTAAAGTGATTGGACTCTGCAACTTGTATTCGAAACCCATCATATTTGGCGCCGTCTGTGGGAAACCATCTTTCAACTCGTTTCTCCCTTTCTGCTAGTTGAAAAGCAAACACTCTGTATCTTCCCAATCATGGTAGCTACAAGATCAGGAGCTGTGGGAGGTGGAGAAAAACCCTCCCAGGACGCCAACATCATTGTTCCATCCACTACTGTTGGCGGAGCGCCGCTTTCCTCCGTCGTCGCTGGTGGAGCACCACCTGCTGGAATTGTGACTCCGCCTACAGAGTCTACAATTCCGCCACCCGCGCCCCCAGCACCACCAGTTTCTAGCTCCGCTGGAGGTGCTCTGCTCCCTGCTTTTTCACAGATTCACCAGAACACATGGATTCCAACTCACGCGAATCCAGGAGGGCAACCCTACATGATGCCACCGCCGGGATACACACTTACTCCCACTGTTATGGTGCCGCCGGTTCAACCATACCACGCCGGCCAGATCCAGCTCCCGGTGGTGATCCCCAGGGAGATCGAAGGAGTAGAGTTACCTCCTCTAACTCCTCAACAACTAAGGGCTCTTTACGCCCAATGTGAGGTTTAGGCGGCCCAGGGGGCATGCGAAAGATTCCATTCCATGTACTTCCCCCCGGGATCGGCCACTCAAACCGCCGCCCCTTTGGGTGGGTTGCAAACTTTCCCCATCAGAGAGGCTCAGGCAGTCCACGGGGCGCAACCACCACCACCGCCAGCTAAAGGGATGCCCCACCAAGGCGACAACGAGCGTCCGCCCTTGGATAGAAACCGAGAGCCCACAGAGAGAGTCAACGAGAATGAAGGGGACTCTCACGCCTCCAAGAGGGCTTCCCGTGCCACCAAGCGAGGGGATAGAGACGGGGATGTAAATCCTAATATTCTCGCGGCTGTGCAAGACCAGCTGCAGGGTTTAAAGGACATGATCGGACAGCTCTCTTGAGCGCGGTCTCAGATCTTCCACAGCAGGGATGAACGAGCCGATGCCAGAGACGTTCATCACAAGGACCGCCAATTACTGGTCCCCCACCATAAAGAGCAGGAGGAGAACTTCTGCACGTATGAATATCATCCCTTGGCGAGGGGCTCTCCCCTCGTGGAAGAAGTTCTGATGGCCCAAGCAGGAACGGCCAAAATCCCCACCTCCATCAATCGCTACGACGGAACAACTGATCCAGCTGAACACTTGGATCATTTTCTGCACCTGATGCATCTCTACGAGGACTCAAGCAATAACTGGGCCAAAGTCTTCGTCACATCCCTGGTAGGAATGGCTCAAGAGTGGTATACGCGACTGCCGCCACGCTCGATACACTCGTATAAAGAGTTGGCCGACGCTTTTCTCAACCACTTCAATTCCCTGAAGGCCCCGGTCACTGCGCCCACTGCCCTTTACAACGTGGTGCAAGGCAAGAATGAGTCTCTTCGCTCGTTCTTCGCCCGCTTCAACAAGGAGATCCTACAGGTGAAGAGGCCGTCCATGGATTTCTTGATCCCAGTGCTCTTTCAGGCTGTGGATCACAAACAGTATGTGAGCAAGAAATTTACAGATGTCATCGTGGAGAGAAGGCCTGGGACACTCATGGCCTTAAGAGAGGTTGCCGAGCCGTTTTTCACGCTCGAGGACATGTATGGGACGAATGGTCCCCGGCATCACAGCCCTACCAGAAACGAGCGCCCCTAGGAACGGGGCAGGGAAGTCATTATCAAAAGGGAGCGTCATCAGGAACGCAAGAGATCATCCCTTCCCCCTCGACGTTTCGAGCGCATCCCGCTAACCAGGCCGAATTCCGAGGTTTACAACCTCTCTGATAAAAAACTCTTCAAGAGGTCCATAAAGATGAGGGAAACAGAGGCCTTGAAACGCTGGAACAAATACTGTGCTTTCCACAAGCAGAAGGGGCATGATACGGATGAATGCCGCCAGCTGGAGGCAGAAATTCAAATACTCATTGCTGGGGGCCACCTGAAAGAATTTGTCAGGGTATTGGAGCGCTATGACGAGCGCTGTAATGAGTGCACTGGGGAAAGAAGAAGGAGCCCATCGCGCTCTAGAAGCCCGCGGAGGCGAGGCCCCACGGAGAGTAGCCATCGGGGTAAAGGAAAGGCTCCCGAGCAAGAAAACACCCCTTTCGCGGTCATCAACATGATCGCAGGAGGATCTTCTGGCGGAGACTCTAACACCTCCTGGAGACGGTACGTTCGGAGTTATGACCAACGCCTCTCAATGCCCAAATCTGTTTACGCCATTCGAGGGGCAGATGATCAATGTTCAAAAGAAAATGATGTAATAGGCTTCGATGATAGGGATTTAGGGTACATTGTAACGTCCCATGGGGTCGGTGAATCCTCTGACTGCCCCATGGTGGTTAGCGTGGATGTCCACAATCACGTTGTAAAGAGGGTGTTAGTGGATAGTGGAAGCTCAGTCAATGTTTTGCCCTACACTACGTTTCAAAAAATGAATGCCAACATTCCGCTCGAACCTCTGAAAACAGCTCTCATTGGCTTCGGAGGTTCAGAGGTCGTCCCACGAGGGCAGATCCGCTTGGCCACTTCATTCGGCCGAGCCCCTCAGCGCAAGACGCTCATGGTTACATATGCGGTGGTAGAGATTGATATTCCCTATAACATCATAATCGGGCACCCAGCCCTCGTTGATTTCAAAGCCATCATCTCCACCTACCACCAGAAAATCAAATTCCCCACCCCTGAAGGTGTTGGAGAAATGTTGTGCAACGTGCGTGAGGCCTGGGAATGCTACATGTTGTCCCTCAGAAAGCCTAAGGCGAAGAAAACCTTTCAAGTCGGGTCCACCAAGAAATCTGTTGACTTTCCCAATTTAGATGAGGATGGTCCCGTGCGCAAGAGGGCGAAGTTGAACAAGAAAAAGAACAGGAAGAAGGATGTCAGCACCAAAAGCTCCCTCAAGAATGCTCCGCCAGGGACAGTCGAAGAATCTTCCTCAGAGGGAGACGAGCATGAAGGAGACGAGCCCCTTAATGATGGACACTTGATAGGAAAGAAGAGGGCGCTTGAGCTACCTCGCCCAGAAATGAGAATCGAACCCTCCGAGAAATTCCTTACTATTGAGCTAGAGCCTGGGAATAAGGATAAGACTACTCAGATTGGGTCCAACCTCTCTGGGCCCTCGCAAATCATGATGATTGACTTCCTCAGAGAGAACATTGACGTATTTGCATGGAAAGCATCTGACCTTACAGGGATCGACCCAAGCGTCATAATCCACAGGCTCAACGTGGATCTCTCGTTCAAACCCATAAAACAGAAGAAGCGTGATGTGCACGGTTTTCGAAAGAAGGTTATCGAAGAAGAAGTTAATAAGCTTCTGGAGGCTCAGTACATTGAGCCCATCTTATACCCAGAATGGCCGTGCAACGTGGTGTTGGTGCCCAAGAGCGCAAACAAATGGCGCATGTGCAATGACTTTACTGATCTTAACAAAGCTTTCCCCAAGGATCCATACCCGCTACCCCGGATAGACCAGTTGGTGGATTCGACCGCTGGATGTGAGCTCATGAGCACGATGGACGCCTTTTAGGGATACTATCAGATATTTATGGCTCCAGAGGACCGGCCCAAAACTTCATTCGTTGTCCACTTGGGGGTATATTGCTTCTTAGTCATGCCTTTTGGACTCAAGAACGCTGGAGCCACATATCAGCGGCTCGTCAACAAGATGTTTGAAAAGGAAATTAGAAAGTCTATGGAGGTTTACGTCGACGATATGATTATCAAGAGCGAACGTCAAAAATCACATTTGGAAGATCTCAAGCGCGCTTTTTCAATTCTGCGCCAGTATGGGATGAAATTGAACCATTCAAAATGTACCTTTGGAGTACGAGGGGGAAAGTTCTTGGGCTACATGGTCAGTCAGAGGGGAATTGAGGCCAACCCAAAGAAGATCAAGGCTATCTTGGAGATCCCCTCCCCTCGAAATCTCCGGGAAGTACAAGTGTAGGTGGGAAAAATCATCTCCCTGAACAGGTTCATTCGGCGGACAGAAACCTCCCTTTCTTCAAAATTCTGAGAAATGCGCGAAATTTCGCTTGGACGGAAGAATGTGAAAAAGCACTGCAAGACATGAAGGCTTATCTATCGAGCGCTCCGCTACTGACTAAACCCATCGAAGACGAAAGGCTATTTATATACCTTTCTGTTTCGGCCGGGGCTACGAGTGCGGTGTTGATAGCTATACGAGAGCGGAAACACTTACCCGTTTATTACTTAAGCAAGACGCTGCAAGGAGCTGAGAAAAAATATTTGGAAATCGAGAAATTTGCGTTTGCCCTCATCAATGCATCGAGACGTTTGAGGCCTTACTTTCAAGCGCACTCAATAACGGTCCTTACTGATCAAACCTTGAAACAGGTTTTGTCCAAACCGGACGTATCGGGAAGATTGATAAAGTGGGCCATCGAGTTGAGTCAGTTTGACCTAAGTTTCGAGCCTAGAACTGCAATACAAGCGCAGGTGGTAGCGGATTTGTTGGTTGAGCGCTTCGGTTTAGAACCCGCTGTTCCCGAGAACGAGGGGTTATGGGTCCTGCACACAGATGGTTCCTCAACCTCACAAGGGGGAGGAGCAGGGGTATCCCTTAGAGACCCCAATGGGATTGAGTTAGATTTTGCAATCAGGTTGGATTTTCAAGTCACCAATAATGAGGCAGAGTATGAAGCCTTGGTGCAGGGATTGAAAATTGCTTTTCAGAATGGAGCTTCCAGAATTACTGCTTATGTGGATTCATAGTTGATTGCGAGCCAAATTGAAGGAGCTTATGAGGCTCGAGAAACCACCATGGTGCAGTACTTGGGCAAAGCCAAGGAGATCATTAGGAAGTTTAAAGAATTCCACCTACTTCAAGTACCACGAGCAGAAAACGAGCACGCTGACGCTCTATCTAAGTTTGCTTCCGCATTGGAAGGCACCTCCGAGCTCTCTGTCACATTCCTTAGGATAGAAGAACCTTTGATCAAGGAGAGAGTCACCACAGAGATGATCGCTATGATTGATCCACATGAGCCTTGTTGGCTCGATGATATTATCAGGTTTCTGAAAGATGGTGTTTGTCCCATTGACAAGGTGGAGGCTCGGAAAATAAGAAATAAAGCCCCTCGATTTTCTTTAGACTCTGAGGGAAGACTGTTCAAGAAGTCTTTCCAAGGACCTCCAATGAGGTGTTTAAGGCCCTCGCAGGCGAAAGAAACGCTCGAACTCATTCACGGTGGGAGCTGTGGGAATCACTCAGGAGGGCGTATCCTGGCTAAGAAGATTCTAAGGAGTGGGTTTTATTGGCCTACTGTTCTCCAAGACGCCATTGAGTTTTCCAAGAAGTGCCCTAAATGCCAGTTCCATTCCAATCTTCCTCAATTGCCAGCTGCTCAAATGATCCCTATAGACGTTTCCTGGCCCTTTGACCAGTGGGGAATTGACATCGTTGGCCCCCTGCCCATCGCGGTCGGACAGAAGAAGTTTGTCATCCTAGCTGTCGATTATTTCACCAAGTGGGCCGAGGCCGTAGCAAAGATCATCTTCAGGGTTGTGAGGGACTTCATTTGGAAGAACATCATTTGCAGATATGGTATTCCGAGGGTGCTCATTTCAGACAATGGGTCCCAGTTCATAACAGCTGACACACGAGAGTGGTGTTCAGAATTGGGGATTGAACAACGCTTTACCTCCGTAGGCCATCCCCAAGCCAATGGACAGGCAGAAGTTACCAATAGAGTCATCCTGCAACATCTGAAAACAATGCTAGAAAGCAAAAAGAGTGAATGGACAGAAGAATTGCAAGGAGCACTATGGGCTTATCGCACTACCCCACGAGCGGCCACTGGCAAAACGCCTTTCGCACTCGTGTATGGGTCAGAAGCAATGATTCCAGCCGAGATCGTAAATGAGTCCGCTCGTGTAGCTTACTTCGAGCCTCAGCTTAATGAGGGTAACAGGAGCCTGGAGTTGGACCTATTGGAGGAAAAAAGAGACAAGGCCTGGGCCAAGATACACAGATATAAGGCGTCCGTAGCACAACAGTACAACAAGCGTGTGCGAGAAAGGACTTTCTAGCTAGGGGACCTAGTCTTAAACAAGGTAGAAGTATCCAAACATGTGGGGAAGTTGGACCCCAACTGGGAGGGTCCATTCAAAGTTATACAAGTCAGAGCTAACAACACTTACACCCTGGAGACACTTCAAGGTGAGCGTTTGCCTCGCCCTTGGAACGCATGTAATCTCCGCGGTTTTATGTTTAAAAGCTCTCTAGAAATGATGATGTAACAACCCCGTTAATAAGTTCTATGTACTTCAAATCTCAAGTAAGTTACGATACATTCTTTTCAATATCTTTGGACTTATGCTTTTTAATTGCATGAATGTATAAGACCCACGTCCCTCGTCTTTACGAGCGTGATTGGTCACTGTTACTTCACATGGGTTACGCTTGCCAGCACTCTACTCCACATGGGGGGGACGCCCTCATAAGGATAGACTGGTAACGCTCACAACTAACTTAATAAAATGGAAGAAAAGTACGAAGAAAATCCTAGTAGGCCTTGGCTGTTTGTCACGACGCCTTGCACTCGAAAACGGGATCGTCCACGAATCAAAAAATGAGACCAGTACAAGCACGCTCATCCAACAGCAACGTCGTAAGAAAGGAACCTCACAAGTCTTGAACGAGGGCAGCCTTTCAGTAAGACCCTCGCAGATACTCAAGACTTAGCAAAATTTCCAAGATTAAGAAGAAATTTCACAAGTCTGGAACGAGGGCAGTCTCCCAATAAGACCCTCGTATTTCCTCAAGACTTAGCAAAATTTTCCAAGATTAAGAAGAAATTTCACAAGTCTAGAACGAGGGCAGTCTCCCAGTAAGACCCTCGTATTTCCTCAAGACTTAGCAAAATTTCCCAAGATTAAGAACGAATTTTACAAGTCTTGAACGAGGGTAGTCTCTCGGCAAGACCCTCATGATCATTCAAGACTAGCAAAATTTTCCTCAGTATGAATACAAAAATTTACACAAGTCTTAAGGGGGGGGCAACCTCACAATAAGACCCTCACGGTTACTCAAGACTTAGTGAAATTTTTCAAGTTTTACAGGATTTAAAAAGATCTTCTAAGTATCAAAAGCCTATCTGAAATATGCAATCTTTACCAAACATGTTACACACAATCTTATCATTACAAGATTTGTCCACAACAAGCGATAAGTAAAATTTCGCATTCAAGAAAGGGCAGAAGACAGCATTCTGAAAGAAAGAAATTTTATTAAATCAAAGGCTACACGCCAAAGGACTACAAAATGAGGGCTCAAAAGCCCATAAGCATCATTACAAAAGGTGGAAGCATTATACTAAGGAAAGAAGAAGTGCAAAGAAAAGCTGGAGAGAAGGAACTTCAAGCTGCAGGAGCGATGTCTTCATCAAGAATCACCAAAATGTTCTGGGCAACTGGACCGTAAACAGGGCCTTCTGGCTCTTGGTGCTGGGCAGCTTGATGCTCAGGGTCATTGTCTGCAGGCACTTGGGGATCATTAGGCTCATTGGCATTGGTGGCTGGAACATTGGCATCCTCAGCAGCCAGAACGAGGGCATTTTCCACAGCAGGCACTTGGAGCTCATTTTCAGGAGGCTCATCTTGAGCGGATTGAAGGGCATCTCCTACGGGGTGGGCTTCCATGTATTCATCCTGGAGAAGCTTAACCAGGAATTCATACTCTGGTTCCGAAATAGTATCGGCAGGGTTATCCCGCTCGTCATCGTCCTCCTCGCAGCGCTCATTGAACATGAGCCCCGTGCCCTCCGCCCCTCTCATGGCTGGATCCGTCATTCCTTTGTGGATACCCTGCTCAACGGCTAAGTTGAAGGCCTTTTGAGCCTCATCCAAACAGTGCAAGGAAGCCGCAAAGTTGAAGGCTTTCGAATGGCAGAAATTGATGAGAGCCTCCTTGTTTGCTCGAGCGAGACTCTGAGGCCACTTGTTCATAGTATCAGTGAATTTCCTTTCTGCCTCCAGAGCCCTCGTTTTCCAGCTCTCACGCTCGGCCTCAACATTTTTGTAGCCCTCACCCATTTGGGCCAACTTATCGCTCAAGCTACTCCGAGCGCCCTCCACGCTCGCAAAGTCTTCCTTCAGTTTCTTCATCTCTTCCTCCATTTTCAAGTATACCTCCTTGAGGGAAGCATACTTAGCCTTCTCCGTGTCCAGCTCCCCTTGGATTTGGGCGGGGTCGTTCGTGCGTGCCATTTTCTTATACTTGGCCTTGCGATCAGCATAAACGGAGGCCCGCATTTTGATGTTTTTAGCCCTGGGGAGCACTTGCTGCACGGGCTCGAAATAATAAAAGTGTTAGCAGGAATATGTTGAAGTAATACCTACCAGAGATAGTGAAATTACAAGGGAATGAAAACTTACAGAGATTAAGGCGTGCACCATATCATGAGCCACCGTCTCCACGGACTCATTGAACAAGTGCCTGTGGACAGCTGTGAATTGGGCCTTGTCGTACAGACTCTCCCTAACAGTTTGAGCGAGTGTTCTGGGCCTCAACAAAACTGCCCCACCGTCTGCGGCGCCGGAGAAGTTCCTGTCCCCTCGGCGGGCAAATTTTCATAGGTGCTCTTCCTCTGAAGAGGAAGTTTTCCCACTGCCCTTGGGGCCCTCGACTACCTGTTTTCCTTTGCCCGTTATTGCTACGGTGTCGGGCATCCTCTTCCTCTTGCGGGAAGGTCTACTGGCACTTGAAGGAGCCTCATTTATGGCCACATTAACTGGAGGCCTCACCTGATCAGCAGCACGGGGGTCGGCCACCCTCGAATCTGACGGAGGAGGTGGCCGCACCACTATTCTGTTTTCAACGTTGGCCGCTCGGTTTTCCCCTTGGCCACGTTGGGTTTGAGCGCCGGAAGCCGCGCTCAAGCTGGCGCCATCCCTACCTCGGCGGCCACAAGGGCGTTGTTGTTCCCCTTGCTGGGCCTGTTGCCTGTTGGCGTTAGCAAAACGAGCAGCGTGCCTGATACCTCCGGCCATTTCTAAGATTGTTGCTCCTGCAAGAAAAACAAATACAAGGGTTAGAAATCCTTAAAAAAATTACTCAATATGCAAGTTGCAAAGAGAAGAATACAGTTAGTATCCCTAGCTAAAAGGTAGTGCCCTAAGAATCTAACCGTCTCTCTCCAAATCACGAGCAGGAGGATTGTCTAGGTAATGCGGGTCGTTAGTAAGCCCACAAAGGAACATAAGCTCCGCGTCGTCTATCCAGTCCTTTGCTTGGATGAGATGACCCTCGTCCCTCAGGGCCTCAGTCAAACTCCTGGCCCAATCCTTTGGGAGGGTAGGTTCCAAGCGATTCTTTACAAGTGAACCCCAATCTGAGGGCACCCCAAAACCTTCCTCCGAGGGGGCCTTGACAAAAATGAATTTTTCCTTCCAGTTTGGACCGTAAGTGCTGGAGGGAGAGTTGACTACTTGGAAAAGAGCGTTAAAGTTCCGCAGGAAGGGCTCGTAACCAACGCTTCTCATCAAAATCACGAAGCATGTTATTAATGCGAGGCCGTTGGGCACAATTTGTGAGGGGCAAAGGCCCAGATCGTTCAGTATGTGAGCCACCGGGATTGAAATTGGGAACCTCAAGCCCCCAGAGTTGACTGCATCCACATAGACTGCCATCTCTCCGGGTGGCGGATGGTTGGCACGCTCATATTCAGCGGGGATTCTCCACGTGAAGCGCTCATCCCAGAAAATGGGCGCCAACATTATCTTCACCTCCCCCAGAGTAACTGTGCTGGGAGTTTCATCTGGGGTACGCTCGGTAGCCTGGAAGCCTGAGCCCTCACCCTCGTTGGACCCTTTGGATTTCTTGGTCTTTTTGGGCTTTCTAGGTTTCTTACCCTTGCCCTGGTCGGGGGCTCTTTTAGAGGGCCCCGCTATTTCCTCAGCTTCCGGCACCGGAGCCACGATTGCCACCGTCACAGTATGGCGGTGAGGGTGAGTCGCACTCTCAGTTATCAGGAGAGTCACCCCCTACCTCTCCGCCTCCATAACCAAATCCATCTCTTCGAAAATGTGTTTTACCCCGCCTGGGTTTCTTTCATCTAAGGCCATAACGGCCGCGCCCAACTCTTCGTCTCCGGGGGAATTCGGAGGAGACGAATTCTAGGTGGCCATCTCTTCAACCTCACGGGAAAATTCTTCAATGTGTCGATCAGCCATAATAGTATTGAGATTTGGGAAGGATATGTTGGTTTTGGAAGAAGAGGATTTTCTGAAGAAAACTGGGACTTCTGCAGAAATAAAGCCTGGGAGACTACTCTATCCTAATTGTGGTCCTAAAGTTAGCAAAGTTAGAGAGTTTCACCGAAGGTTACCTTGAGATTTCTGGAAAAAACTTGGAGGAAGGAGGAAATGCTCTGAAACTGGTATGCAAAGAGTTTTTCTGCAGAAGGATGCTTTGAAGATTTGTTCGCGTAAAAGGTGGAATTGATACAGAATCCCTTATTTATAGGGATGGGAGTTGGTACGTTTCGGGCAAGAAATTCAAAATTGTAATCATTTCCCGCCTAGAAAACCGTTCACTTTATGGAAACGTCGCATACTTCCCAAGTCCCACGCGCCCCACGCGCATCAGCATTTAATGCTTATACGCTCCAAATGGTCAGAAGAAAGGACAGCATTTAATGCTTGGACGTAACAAGCGGTCAGACGAAAGGACAGCATTAATGGCGCAATCAGAAGGAAGATTGCCCAACACCCCAAAACTTTTACGAGCGCCACGCTCGGAGGATCGTACATGATGAATTCTACAGCCCTTATTACAAAGGACTACAGAATTGGGGGGCAAAATGATGGGGTCAAAATACGCTCATCCCCATCTTGACACGTGGCACCTCAGGGATAATGACACTTGTCTCTCTAAGATTGCATCAGACATACACGAGCGCTCAGACTCACAAGCGCCAATATTCTTCAAAAGCATGTGCCGTCTCTACTACATGTGCACGTAATTATCGCTATCGCTCTCTCACGAGCGTCATTTATGTTACATGGCAAATGTTTCAATCTATCAAGGGAGCCCTCTTCGAGCGCTGCATTCCCTCAGAGTGGTTTTCCCCTCCAACTCATTACACAAGCCTTGGCCCTCATCCCTTAGCGGATTCCTTGTCCCCCAAGGCTTTTGGTTGTCACGAGCGCGCTCTCAAGCCCTCATTACCAACCCCCCAAACGGCTCTCTGACACACCGTACATGCCCGCGCACCTGCCACTGTTGCCAATACTAACTTCCAGCAGCTTTTGCAGAAGAGTCCTCCTAGGTTTCTCTCTCACAGCGCCACGTGTTAGGGCAACATTCGGCCAGGACCACATGCGGAAAATGACCAAAGGGTCCCTGACCCTCAACTATAAATAAACGGAGTCATCTCCTTCACTGTAAGCAACCTCCATTTCTGCAAATTCATACTTAGCTTATACTTTCTCTTTCAGATCCAAATCTGACTTGAGCGTCGGAGAGCCAAACTGGGAATCACCCCCAGTTCCCCCCAGCTTGGCCTTCTGACTTTTCTGTGTGTTTGTCCTAGCAGGTAGAACCTCCATCTTTTCCGGTAACTTTCCGGTGGTTTCCCCACTCAAACAAATTCTAAAGTGATTGGACTCTGCAACTTGTAATCGGAACCCATTACATATAATATGAAAGATAGCTAATTAAATTAGGAATTAAAGTCAAGAATCACTTTATGACTCATACATTTAATTAAATGTTTGTATACTTTTAATAAATATCATTGTCTTCCATTTCATTCCAAGATTTTCCAAGAATACAAGACAAGCTCTTTTCCTTCTTCTTCTCTCCTAGGGATGTAAACGAGACAAGCAGGCTCGCAAGCTTAACGAGCAGGCTCGAAAATAGCTCGTGCTTGGGTTCGAAGATGCCGAGCCGAGCCATGGCTCGGCTCGGCTCGCTGAGCTTCGAACCCAAGCCCGAGTCATGGCTCGTACCGGCTCACAAGCCAAGCTTTAATTTAAAAAAAATTAATATAAATATATATATATATTACTAACTATATACAAAACCCTACCCACCCTTCCTCATTTTAGAATTCAGCAGCGCAGCAACACCCCCCATCACCACCCCACCTGCCTTCTCTCTGAACCTACCGCTGCCGACATACAAGAGATGAAGAGACCACCACCACCTCCTCCTTCAAGAAAACTCCAGGCGCCGCCACCACCTCCTTCTTCCTTCACCTTAAAGATGCCACCACCACCACCTGTTTCAAGACACCTCCAGGCGCCGCCACCGTCTTCCTCACCTCCTTCAAAAGACAGCACCTCCGTCTGCCGCATCGATTGAAGGCGACCACCGCTGGTGAAGTGAAGCAGATTTTTTTCATTTTTTCTTTTCTTCTTCTTTTTCGACATTCAGATCTAATTTAGATCTCCATTTTTTGTTTGCTTTTCTTTTCATTTTTCTGGTGGATTGCTCTTTATTCGATTTTTTATCTTTAAAATTTCCTCCAATGATGTATATAGTTGATGAATTTAGGTTTTTTCCCAAGTTTCTTGGAATGGGTTACTTCTGTATTTCGATGGATTCTGCAGTTATGTTATTGAATTTAGAATTTTTTTTCCTCACCTGCGTTGATGGTTTTCTGCCGCTGTTTCAGTGGGTTCGTAAGGCTCGCGAGCTGAGCCGAACCTCAGTGCGAGCCAAGCCCGAGCTAAGTATCTAATGGCTTGTTGGCTCACGAGCCAAGCCCGAGCCAGGGTTTTAGAGGGCGAGCCCGAGCCTGAATCAAGAAAAAAGGCTATGGCTCGGCTCGTTTACATCCCTATTCTCTCCCTCATCTCACGATTCAATCACCACACACACACCCCATTATCTCAAGTTCATTTCTTCTAAATTCAAGGTAGAATTTATGTTTTTCTTCATACATAAACATATTTCCATGGTTTAATTCTTGCATAAACATGAGTTTGCATGGTATGAATATATTGCTATGGAAGCTAGGTTATGGAGAAGTATATGGCAAAGCATGTTAGGAGGAAGTGGTAGAAGTAATTATGCTAGAAATCATGAGTTAGGAGGAATTTAAGAAGCTATCATGCATGATTCTTAAGTTAGGAAAGCTTGGAGGTTCATTAATGGAGTTCATGGGTTTTGAGGTTGATGATGATGAATATTAGGCATGAGTTCTTAGTATATATTTTCTCCTTGAATGTTTCTAAATGTGATTTTGTGTGTGATGAAATGGTATTACTTGATTCTAAGCATATCCTTGCAAAATTAGATGGTTAGATGAATGATTTGCTCCATTTTCCTTTCCTCCCCTGTTTTACCCTATTTCTTCCCGTTTTTCAGCTGAAAACACACTACCCGGGCGGGTAAATTCATGAAGAAAATTTACCCGGGCAGATAGCCTTGTTCAGGCGATTTTCTGGACTGTTTTTCCCCGGCCGGGGAATTTTTACCTTAGACTTTACCCGGCCGGTTACCCCCTCAAATGAACTCCAAATGAGCTGATTTTTTTACCACTGAAACTTCTTTGAGTCTAGAGTATTCTCCATTGGAATCACCTTAAAATCATTTCTGAGGAGGGAGATATGATCGATCTAAAATTATGTCGCCAATCTGCTGGAAATCTGCATTCAACCAACTTTGCACCTATGTCATTTTTAATCCACTTTGAACTAAAATTTGGGCTATATATGGTTGGAAAGCCCTGTTTGTCTACTTTCATTTCCAACAAACAAAACGTAATTCCGACTTCTCAAACTTAAGATATACTCAATTATTTACAGCTTGCGCGTATGGAGAAAACTGTCAGCTTTGTCAAGTTTTGCCTAAATGCTCATTTCTTGCCTTTCTCCACGTTTATTTCCGTTTATTGAACCTCATATGTGTGGTATACTCTTTATTTCAAGTGTAAATACTCTTATATGAGTTTATTGTTTTACTAAAGTTGCATGAAAAATGCCTAAACTTGCCCTAAATGATCTTCAATAAGAAAGGTAATTCTTGAAGTGTCATGATTGCTCATATTTGCCCATTTCTTACATAATTATAGTCTCATTACGTATGAATCTATACTTATAGCATTTCATGGCATTGTTTTGAATTGCCGAGCATCTCTAGTTGGTCCGTTTGAGTCTAATGTCAACCGTACTCGTGTCTTTTGTTCAGGTGATCCTCCCAAGGACCCGGTGGTTTAGATTGTACCTTGTTTTAGTTCCCTTTTGTCGAGGTGGTCAAGGTGAGGTTTATCTTCTTGTTGTAGCCAACAACCTATACCCGTATAGCCTACACGAATTGAAATTGTTTCCCCGCATGTGAAATATTATACATATATGTATACCTATCTAATAAATACGTGATTGACTACTATATTCTCGATTTTTATTGTAAATGGATTTCAAGTAACAAAGGAGTTATACATATAGATTCTTGTGCGTGTGTTCATGACTTTAATTGTGAAAATGGAGAGTTTCTTGCATGCATTGCATAAACGAGTGCTTGTTCTTGGAAATCCTCATTCGCGTGTTTCGATGGGGCCCTACTCACATGTTTGAGTGGGGTAAGGGCCCGAGGCAACGTGGGAAAAGGAGCCGGGAAAGCATGGGCTGACAGTAAATCTATCTCGCGACCTCTACGGGGGACTGTGTTATCATCGGAGGTAGTTGATACCACATGTCGCCTGTGACCGGCAATGGATGCCGAAGGAGCATGGTACCGAAATGGGCTATGACACGAGTGTAATTGGATGGTTAGGGGTTAGCTACCTCTTCCATCAACCGAAGGTAGAAGGATGGTTTCTTGTTATTGTTCTTGTTCTTGATTAATTGTGGAGTAAAGGTTGGAGAAAGGGTATAACTCGGTACCCAACTGATTGATTGAAACCCTTAATCCGGTATACACCGTCGTTCTTCAATATAAATGATTGTCTTGTTCTTAAAATTGGAACTAAAGTAATTGATGGCTTTATTATTGAAAATTGAGGCTATATCATATCGGATCGAGGCAGCTTGTTATTGCATTGCATATCTCTACCTATTGCATTGTGTATATATCTATTATATTCCTTCCGCCTCACCAGTCGATTGACTGACCCTCTCTTGTTCTGTTTCTTGTTACCTTGTTGGCTGCAAGTTGGAGTCAACTAGGCGGCGGGTTGTCTAGCTTTCTTTTGAGTCGAGTCTTGGTTTTGATGCTTTCATGTACAGTTTTATTAGAAATGATATTTTCATGGGATGTAATACTGAATTATCTACCACAATACTTTTGTTATGTTAGTAGTGAATTTGATTTATGTAAACTAGTAAATGCTAAGTCTTGAATTATTGTTTACTTGATGAGTTGCTTCCGCTATGCGTTTAATTATTGTTAACCGTCTGTTTAGCGCCGCCTACCTAGAAGTGGTCTTGAGTGTCTTCCATTCGCTAGTTCTTAGCACGTATATGGACTCTCCATTTCATAAACGTGTTGGGTTCTAGTGCGGGGGATGTGATAGCTCCACGCTCGGGGCGTCACAAATTTTATATAAATATACTCTTTTAATTATTTCTACTACATACATAAAATTAATTATAAGAAAAATTAACATAAATTTGAAATAATACTCATTAGAGAAATACAAATAAGAAAATGGAATGCAAGATCAAATGACAAAGATAATATAAAAAAGAGATAAAGAATAGTTAGTAAAAGAAGAAATACTTAATTTTAATGTATATACCCACGCATACCAAAATTAAGGACAATTGTAAAATATCTTTACAAATATATGTATAAAGGACATGCCAAAGTGAGAATTAATATTGCGTACAATGGTAAACATAATTTCAAAGATTAGATTAAAATTTTCAAGATGTTAGATTGAGTGTCAGCTCAAGAAACGATATGGAGAATTTTCGAATTTAATTTGAATAAGATTGATACAACAGTTATCAATTTAGATCTACATTTTCCAAAGTAGCAATACAATACTTATTGGCCAAATTAAAACTTGAAGGACATTTTGACTTGGGATCATTTCTCCAAAATAATGGTCCTTGAACAATTTTCAATTTGCTCGAAAAGCGAAAAAAATAAAAAAAAATACAAAGAATTTTCAGAGCATTATACATGAGCCAAGCAAGGTAAATATTCAAAAGATTTGGAGAAAGAATTGATGGCAGGATATAACAAACTATTACAACAAGAAGAGATTATTTGGTTTTGAGAGTTGAGAATTACTGGCTCCAATTCAAGGGATAAACATGCACCTTTCTTTCATCTCTCAACCATAATGAGAAGAATGAGGAACCAGATGAATGCTCTCAAAATAAGCAAAGAATGAGCAACCAATAATCATCAACTGAAGCCACACACTTCGGAGTACTACATCAAACTATTCAATGGAGATACTATTACAGAGGTGATGAGTCTTGGTATTAGCTTGCACCAACGAACCCTAAGGTGTTAACGAAAAAATAACTTGGCAAGAATGACCTCAAATGAGAAAATCTTGAGGATAGTAAAAAGCATGCATCTTTACAAAGCGCTAGGAGTAGATGATTTCCAAACTTACTTTTTTAAAACTTATTAGGATATAGTTGGAGACTTGATAGTGAACTTCATCAATGTTTGTATGGAGAGAGAATCAATTCCAAAGAAGGATTATCGATTGTTTATTTGCCTAATTTGAAAAATTAATGCTCTAGAAAAATAAACGAGTTTCGGGTCATTATGTTAATGTATTGCTCAAAAATGATTTTCAAGATGATTATACTCCGTTTAAGTCGTATATCAAAGAAATTATAAGATCGAACCAGAATAGCTTCATTCCCGGCCGAGACACCCATTACAATATCTTGATACCTAAAGAAGTGTTATGAATGCTACATCACTCCAATGATAAAAAAGGGCGTGGTGCTGAAATTGAATCTTGAAAAGGCGTACGACAAAATTCGGTAGAATTTTTTGAGAAAAACTTTAACTTTCTTCAAATTCTCGAAGAAAAATCATCAATATTATTATGAGCAAAATGTAGAGGATACAATCAAAAATTCTATAGAATGGTGAACCGAGGGAGGCTCTACGGATGTGTGGCATTAGATAAGGCAACCGTGGATGGAGCAAAGTGCATTCAAAGTGTGGTTGAGGCGTTTCGCAAGGCATTGGGTCTCAAATTGAAGCAAATTACATGTGTTGTTCGCACCTTATGTGTCAAATGATTTAAAACAGTAGGTTAGTAGAATTCTAGGCATGGAAAGCAACTTAAGGAACTAATTGGGGGTACAAAATCTAGAACTTTAGCTGAAACTACAATGAGCATTTATCGATTGTGAAATCAAATAGGAAAATAGAAAGAAGATGGAGAAATAAAAATAAAAATACTCATTAAATCAAACTACAATTATGGACAAGAAGATGGAGATTTTTAGGAAAGGAGGTAATATTGAAAATGATGAATATGCCAACAGTGTTTTGAAAACCGGACCGGACCGGCCTGTCCAATCGGTTTAACCGATGACCGGCAGCGTGTCCGGTCCGATAGACCCTTTAAAACCGCTGCGACTCGGACCGGATATGGACCGATAAAACCGGCCGGTTAATCGGCGGTTTTAGCCATGGAAACCGGACCGGATCGCCGATCCATAGAAATTGCATTTTTATTCTTTTTTTTTCGCCCTTTTTGGTGTTCAGCGTCGGCTGCTGTTGCCGTTTTCCGACAACTGTTCCGTGTTATGATAAAAAAAATTCTATAAAAGTGAAAAGTAGAGAAGACCATTGAACGGCGACTAAAGATTTATAAAAATTAAAAATAGGAGATGGATGAAGCTTGCTGAATTCTACGTTATTGTCGTTGCCAGAAAAATAGCCTTAGAGGCCGTACGTGCTTCGCTGCTGTGCCTTACTGCCTCGTCTCTTTGCAAAGAATCGAAACAAAGAAAAAGAACTTTTCTCCTGTTCTACAAAAATGAAGAGGAGGCGGCGGCTTAGGTTGGGTCCTTTAGGGTTTTAGATATATGTCCTTTTATTTTCTTTCTTTACTTTAGTAAATTTGTGATGAAAATAAGTTATTAATTGACATTAATTTTATGTATACTTTTTACTTGTATTATTATGTATAATGTTTATTTTTGTAATTATAAAACAGTAAATTATATAATATGGCAATATGTAGGAAAATCAAAATTTTTATTTTAAATATTAAAATTTTAAAAGATATTGTGGGTAGAAATTATATATTTTTATTTAAATTTTGAAAATTTTAATCTATATTTTTAATATTATAATATATATATATAATAAATTTTATAAAAATAATAATAATTTATTTATTACATCATACCAGTTCGACCAGTGGTTGAACCGATATAACCGGTTGGACCGGTGACCAGTAAGGCTACCAATTCGATCTTCTGTCCGGTTTTGAAAACATTGAACCCACAGTTTTGAGATATGGATATTTAGTTTAAGGTAATTCTAGTAAAATTAGCACATATAAGATTCTATGAAATATCTCATAACTAAACTTGAAGAAAAAAACAAATCTAGGTTAAGAAGAGAACGAGTAATTGCGACTAAGAGGAGTCTGATATGTATAAATAAGGGAAGAGGAATTATTAAAGGCATACGAAAGAATAAGAGATAAAAAGAGAGAAAAGAGTGATTATGAAGGAACCCAAGAGTACCAAAACTACAATTTCTCAAGATTATGAAATTACAAAAAAAAAAATAACAATATTTCCATTTTAAATGATGGAATCGAGATCGAAATTATAGAGAAAGATAAGATGCAAAATTTATAGTTTTGAAAGTGAATATAACTTTTATATTTTGAATGACAGCGAAAAGATTCTCCAAAACTTTATAAAGAAAATTAAAAATAAATCACAGATTATATTAAAGAAAATCAAACAATTGAATGAATAAAGTGTATATAATTAATATAGCATTTTATATGATCTTCTAGGTTTTTGTCTATATTTTTTATAGCGCTAATCACGGTCACCTGCCTGTCTTTGGGGGGGTTTTTGCATTTTACCCCCTATACTTTGATTTTTAGCATTTACCCTCCTAAGCTTAAAAAAAATATCACACTTAACCCCTTGGAACAAACTTTAACAAAGCAAATCTATACAAAGTTGATCTCAAATCTATGCGGTGGTCTTGAAGCTTGGGTCGCCATGACGAAGGAGATATCGACGGTTAAATTTTTTTTAAGGGTTTAACTGTAATATTTTTCAAAGGTTAGGGGGCAACCAAGATTAACCCTTTTTTATATATGTCTTTTTATTTATTAAATGTATTTAAAAGTTATAAACTATTTGATGGGTTCCGAATAGGTGGATCCGAATCCGATCACTTTACGATTTGTTTTTGTGGGGGAAATCGCCGGAAGCTCGCCGGAAAAGGAAAGGGGGTTCTACCTGCTGGGACAAACACAAGAAAAGTCAGAAGGCCAAGCTGGGGGGAACTGGGGGTGGTTCCCAGTTTGGCTCTCCGACGCTCAAGTCAGATTGATATATGAAGGAGGAAACTTGAGTTAAGTAGCAGTTTCAGTAATGGAGAATGCTTACCATGTAGAAGATGACTTTACCTATTTATAGGTGAGGGTCAGGGACCCTTTGGTCATTTGCCTCGTGTGGTCCTGGCCGAATGTTGCCCTAACACGTGGCGCCATGAGAGAGAAACCTAGGAGGAATCTTCTGCAAAAGCGGCTAAAAGTTAGTGCTGGCAACAGTGGCAGGTGCGCGGGCATGTACGATGTGTCAGAGAGCCGTTTGGGTGGTTGGTAACGAGGGCTTATGAGCCCGCTCGTGACAACCAAGAGTATCGGAAGCCAAGATATCCGCTGAGTGGGATGAAAGCTCCAGTCCAAGTAACGAGCCAGAAGGTGAGGCCACTCTGAGGGAGTGTGACGCTCGAAGAGGGCTCCCTTGGCTCGTGGACATGCCAGTCGTACAGTATGAATGGCGTTCGTGAGAGTATCAGCGCTCGTTGGGCTTATCTCTCGAAGAAGGATTGCGCTCGTTGGGCTTAGCGCTCGGGTGCTGATGGGCGCAAACTTGGGGAGACAGACGTCATCATCTCGGTGATGCCACGTGTCCTAGCGTGGGACGATCGTATTTTGACCCCATCACTATTACTTACGCTTAAAAGTTAAAATTATTTGAACAAATTATTATACACTTTAAATCTTTCTTTATATAATAATATAATTTCAAATATTTTTATTTTTTATTTATTTGAATGTTTCTCTACTTTGAATTTCTATTTATTGTACATAATTTGAAATAGAGATTTCATATAAATATTTTTGTATGTGTAGTTTTTTATCAAAATAGTTCATCAAAAATATTATTATATTTATTTAATCAAATTAGATATTTTTAATTTATTCAATAAACATAATAGCTAAACTTATTTAAATAAAATTAAATGATAAACGTGCAACGCACATTCATTTCACTAGTTATTATAAATATGTGAATAAATTGTTAGATTAGTGCTTTGTAAGAGCCAAATAATTTATGTATTTATTATATAGGGCTAATTCCAGACATTCTTTATCCTTTGGGGCTTAGAGCGTTTTGTTTTCTAACTTTTGTATCGCGATTTCTCCCCTAATTTTTGAAAAATATTACACTTAATTCCTTTCCGATAGAATCTTAGAGAATATTCCGCCGAACTTTTTGAGTAAAATTTTGGCGTGATTTTTAAGGACAAATCTATGCAAATTAGATGTCAAATGTGTTGATATTATATATCAAATCGAAGTTCTCAATGAAAAGAACACAATGGTGGTTTCGAAATCAAAATCCGACAACCGACGAAGGAGAATACCAGCCAAAGATGGCGAACAGCTGACGAAGCCTTGTAGGCGAATTCCGACAACTTCCGGTGGCCAATTGGGTCGAATGGGGTATGAGTTTTGTTCGTCTTGGAGAGAGGAACAAGATAACGGTGGCCTTGACTCTTGTGTCTCCGTAACGAAGGAGAAATCAACGGTCAAAGTTAAATTTGAATGAAATATTTTATTCCACCGAAATAGTGTAAAAGGGGTTAAGTGTAATATTTTTCAAAAATTAGCGGGGAAATCACACCAATTCAAAAGTTAGGGGGCAAAATGCGCTAAACCCAAAGGATAAATGGGTGTCTACTATTAACAAGTTTATAAAATACTCTTATTAGCAGTACTTGTGATACTATTCAAATAATAAATGTAACTTTTTTTAGTCGTTTTAATTCTATATGGTCAATTTGTCATATCAAGTTTATTTGATGCATATTATATTTGTTTGTGTACGGATGAAATCTCAATGTCACATTAAGTTACGGGATTTGGCTTCGCATAGAGTTGGAGTTATGAAACAAGTCTTTCTGGTGTGACATAAACAAATTCCAAGTCGAAGAGTCTAACTAGCATAGGGATATTGATTTGACTCATCTGATACTTGTTCATGCGACATGCATTTAGGAAAGATTGCTTTATTTCATTATTATTGAATGTGAAGGCATTTACACGCATATGGAGGTGCTTATTAGAGAACAATCTATAATGAGGATCCCGATGGGAACACTTCAATAGAGTAAAGTTTTTACACCTTAACGATGACGTCGGTTTCCAATTCATGGTAGTGTAAAAATGGTACTTAGATTAGATACTCCATTAATACTTTATGCAATAGAAGGACAAATTAAGTTTGATATACGCCTAAGATTTATGGGTTTTTTTGTTCTAGGGTCAATCTATTTAAGCAAATTTATTTGAAGAAAATACGTGGCCGATTGAAGTTAAAAACAATCATTTTTCTAAGCAAAACAACTCCTACTTCCAGGAAAGCACGTGATTGTCATAGGGTCGGTTGAGGTTTTACTTTGTTCGGAACTCACAAGGTTCCCTAAGGTAATTAAATTAAAATATATGCCAAAAGGGGTTGATCAAGTGGTTTGAGAATTCTTTCTCGAAGGCAATGGTCCGGGTTCGAATCCATTTAGTCACTTGGGGTGTGTGTTTAAAAAAAAAAATTTAACTAAGATATATATAAATGTAAGAAACTCCCCTCAATTAATTAAACAAAACAAAAAAACTGAAAAAAAATGTTTCTAAGATTTGGCTATCAAATACCATATTTGAATTGATTCTAATTTCTACTCTCTAAAAAAACAAAAGTTGATTCTAATTTCTAATGGCAACGTTTAATGGGAAAATTGCAAATTTGGTATACCGATTTGATCAATTTAATATTTTTGGTATATTTTATTTTTTCTCGATAAAATAGGACTGTATCTTAAAAATCATGCAATTTAATACACTTTTTTGGGAAAATCTCATTTTTGGTCCCACAGATTAACCCATTTTTACTTTTGGTCTCATTGATTACAGGATTCTCATTTTTTGTCCCGTACATTTGAAAAAATCTCAAAATTGGTCCCCCGTTAACCATTCCGTCATTTGACTAACGGTTGACCCACATGTCCGTTTAAACAGGGGACCAATTTTGAGATTTTTTGAAATGTATGGGACCAAAAGTAAAAATTGGTTAATCTGTGGACCAAAAATGAGATTTTCCCCATGATTTTAAATGGACATGTGGGTCAACCGTTAGTCAAATGACGGAATGGTTAAAGGGGGACCAATTTTGAGATTTTTTGAAATGTACGGGACCAAAAGTGAGAATCCTGTAATCAATGGGACCAAAAGTAAAAATGGATCAATTTGTGGGACCATAAATGATATTTTCCCCACTTTTTTTTTACCGGAAACCAATTCGATTTTACACATGGCAAACTCCTAGTTCGTCACTTGTAAGTTTTGGTGTGCAAAATTAGTTTCTGACAAACAATATGCATTAAATTACTTGATTTTAAAAATACGGTCCTATTTTGTTACCGAAAAATGAAATGTACTAAAACTGCTGGAATTATCAAGTTAGTATACCAAATTTGTAATTTCTGGATGTTTGATGTTGTAGAGAAACTTACAACTGGGGGTCAACGTTGAAGATAAGCAACATGTCGTATGTATATGTATATTTGTATATATGGTGAGGCTTGCACTTACAGTGATATATGAAATAGTTGTGCAGACCACAGTCCAAAATGGACCAAGATGAGCGTCGGATGCATAAGCAACTACAAGCAATAGAAAGGCAGATACGCCATCTAGAATATTTATAATGGAAGCAGCCTTGGCCAGTGATAGCCAGTCATCGGTCAGATGCACGATCAAGATTGCAACATGTGCATACTCAACCCAGGCGTTGACAAATATGAGACCTGATCATATGCAGAAAGGCATGGTATGTATATACATTCAAATAAAGTAATTTATACTAAATCTGAACTGTGGATATGTCAATCAGCGTACCATAGGTGAAAGGAATAGCCCTTCGGAAGATGACATGGAGTTCGAACCACCTGCGGATTTCCTCCAACATATTCAGCATCATACTCCTGAAAGTCTGAAACAATGAATGCTGCTACTTTTCTCATGCTGTCTAACTTCATATTTGAAGCTACATCTCAGCCCTGGATCTGGGAATACTCGGACAAAAAAGATTGACTTAAATGGTTGACATTCACTATCATGTTAGAAAAATAAAAAAAGCAATAATGTGGTGAAGCAACCTGACATTTTACACTAGAGTTATATGCACCCAAAACCCTGTGATTTTCATATATGGCACAAAAAACCCTGAACTTTGAAATATAATCCATAAAACCAGATCTACACCGGAAACCAGATCTACACCCTCACAACTACCAAAACGACCACCGCACCTCTCCCAGCCCTAGATCCATCGCACTCCCTCCAGATCCACACCCACCCCCCTCCCCGACCGAAAACCAGATCCACGCCCCACCACTACCAAACGACCAGATCCATACGCACCCCCAACTAATCTCCAAGTCGTGAGAGAGACAAATCTGACAGCGGCGCTGTTAGGAATAGTGCCCTGAAAGCCGATGTAATAGTCAGCTTAGTACTTTTCTTTTTGTAAATCACAGACAATTTTTGAATAATAAACGAACCAAAGCTACACTTCTTTATATGTTTTTGTTTGATTGTGTGTTCACTTTCTGTGCATGTATAAGAACTCCCCTAATCAATATGACTTATGGGACTCAACCATTTAGGAGAAGTGGTTTATGAAACGAGCCCTAAATCACATAAGTCATGATTAGAAATCGCTCCAAGCCGATGAGTCCAAAAGACAGTGGGAGTGTCGATATGGCTTGTTCGAGGCTTGCTCGTGTGATTGCGCCCTTAAGAAGGACTACCTTGTTTCATGGGGTGCAAAGTTTATTGATTGATACGTGCGTGATATATGGGGGTGCTTACTTATTCTAAGTAGGTGTACTGAGGTGCCCGTGTGAGAAGATTCCTAAATGGGAAATGAAGTTTCTATTTCTGTAAATAGAAACTTCCAAATTAGGAAATTTCTCACGAGTTATTAATGTGATTAAGTAGTCCTTAGACTTGAGATTCCATCGATGCTTTGTGATTTAAAGGATGTCGCCTTAGATAACTGACTCAAAGCTTATGCTGGGGCTGCACAAGTGGCACATAGAAGCATATGAGAATCGATAAAGGACCTACACTTGTGAAAGCAAGTTGATCTCTTATTGTGTAAGTCATTCATATGCCATGAAGGAGTCATTGGCCAAAGCAGTGGATCGAGAGCAAGAAATAGGTTTCTTGGATCGAGATCAAATGGGTATGAAATGCACTTAACTTTAAGATCGAGATTATTAGGGTTCTAGTTATTCCTTTGCCCTAGATCTTGATTGAGAGATGGAATGTAGGAGGATTTTATCTCACATATGTCAATGACTTAAAGGTTCTTTCAAATTGAGATGTTTTTATTCAGTTAGGGATCACACACCTGTTGCTAAATTTTGGTAGTGTGATATGTGGACTGATTAATTAATTAGGAATTAATTAATTAGGATCACTGTTAATTGAATTAATAACCTAGAGGGTCACACACAAATGCCCGGTCACGAGGGTTAAGGCTTGTATCGATTAAACAAATTGATCGGATCAATAAGAGATTGGTGGGGATCACGCGTATGTGATTCACAAGTGTGGGACACGTGTCCTACGTGACACGTGTCACGTGAACATGTGATGATTAAATAATTAATTTGATTAATTATTTAATGGACTTTAATTTAATTATGAATTATTATAAAAGTTCTAATTTGGAGATTTTAAGTCTAATAAATAATTAATTGTGAATTAATTAATTATTAGCTTCAAGTTATTTATTATGAATAAATAAATAATTAAATATAATATCTAAAAGAGTTAGATATTTATTCTTGCTAAAAAAGTTGGAGACTTTTGGTTAAAGTAGGGAGTTTTTCTCTCCAAGCAAGGAATCAAATAGCAAAAGGGATAAGAATCCTACTCCATTAAGGATTAGGGGTTAACTCGAACCCCTTAGCTATAAATACAAGGGGTTCGAACCCCTTGTAGATTGATACACAATCTCCTTCTCCAAATTATCGCATAAACCCTAAAGCCTAAACACTAAATATAGAACTAGCATCCTCCCTGTTTACATCGTGATCGAGGTTGGTGTGGACTATTTCTCTAGAGGGCTGCTTTCGTGGAGTCTTGAAAGATTCGAAGGAGGCTTGGGGACTTGCCTCTTGAAGTGCGTTTGTCGGCGGCTCAAACGTGTCAAGAAAGCGTCGATTTAAGTGAATTTCTTAGAACCCTACGAATTGGGAATAAGAATTACAAGATTCGATCTTCTTTTGGAAAAAAATTTTAAATTCCGCTGCGTTGCTGGATGAAACGGAGCGGGTAAGCCTGTGCGTGTGTGTTTATGTGTTTGCGTGTGATTGTGATTGTGTATTTGTGGCGGCAGCGGGATTGAGAGTGGGTGTCGGCGCCGGTGGTGGTTGAATTACAAGGAGAGAAGAAGATGAGTTGGGGTGGTGATTCCTCCCCTTTTCAAAAAACTCTTAATTCCTCCCAATTTCTCTTGAATTTCTGCGTTTAGTTGCTTGAAGTGTGTTGTTGAAGATAGGGCTATCAATGGATCGGATTTTATTCCGAATTCGATCTAAATCCGATCCGATTTTTAACACATTCGACCGATAATAAAGTTCGATGGATCATATCCGATTACAAATATTCGTTATTCGAAATAAATGGAACGAATAAGAAATTAAGGAATTCGATCCGTGAAAGATCCAAATCCGACTTTTTTATAATATTTATTAAATTAATTATTTTTTATACTAATAAAATATTAAAAAAGATATATTTCCAAGTATATAGAGAATAATTTCTATACAAATTAAATCTAGGTTAGTAACATAATATATATAGAGAGAGTAGGGGTGAACAGAAACCGAACCGATAACCGAAACCGAACCGAACCGAACCGACACTAACCGAACCGAACCGATGCTGTTCGGTTCGGTTTCGGTTAGTAATATTTGGGTTGTTTGGTTTCGGTAAAAACCGACCGGTTTTCGGTTTTTACCGAAAAAACCGAACATGGCCCTTTTTGTTAAATTGTTATACGTTTTCTAAATTTTTGATACACGCTTTTCAGTCTTCACATTAAATCACATATGACTTTCAGGCTTGAGCAGAGAAAATTCTTTCATTTTTCAAGTTTAGATCTGGGGTTTCATTAATTTGCTTTGTTCTCTCCGCCCCACCGTCGCGCCGCCCAACACCCAAGAGTCCAAGACACCGCCGGCCCGCCACCAACCCGCCACCTATTCTCACCATAGCCACCAGCTCACCACCTATCTCCGACGCGGCGACGCCCCAAAAAGTCAGAGTCCCGAAGTCTGCGGTAAGCCCAAGTCCCCAATCGACTGAAATTAGAAAATATTAGACTGAAATTAGTTGATTTTCATTTTTCTTTTGTTGTATACTAATATTTCCTGAAAATATTAGACTGAAATTTGTCTGAAATGGACTGAAATTTAACTGAAATTTGCTTTTTTTTTTTCAGAATTTATGATATGGATTGTATACTTGAAATGGAAGATGAAGATCTACTATCCGGAGATAACACCAACCCTTTGGAGGAAAAAGATGAGTCTGCTGGAAATGTCAGAGAAGATGAAGATCAAAATCCCCGTTGTAATTTTGGGTTCAGTTTTCATTTTTTTTTTTTTAATTTTTTTATTAATTTTCGGCTTTTTCGGTTATTAACCGAAACCGAACCGAAACCGATCGGTAAAAACCGAACCGAAACCGATGAACATCGGTTCGGTAAACGGTTATGTAAAATCAAAAACCGAACTTTCGGTTAACCGAACCGAAAAACCGAAAGTTCGGTTTTTTACCGAATGTCCCTAAAGAGAGAGAGAGAGAAATAAAATTAAAAGAACACTAATTAAAAGAGAAATTGAAAATGCTAATCAAGATGCCCTAATCCCAACAAAAGCTCGCACAGCCGCACACATTATTCACCGTCTCATTGCTTTTTCCCATTTTCTACAACTTCACTTTCTCGTCAGACCGATTCTAAGTTTTCCAAGCTCTCCATCATTTTCAACTACCGTGAGAGATCCCATCTCCGCGGACCATCAGCCACCGCCAAGCTTCCCACTACTGCCGCCTCCAAACGTCGTCGTCCTCGCTGTTGCCGCCGCCAGTCATACAATCACTGCCTCAGATCTAAATTTCGAGTACTTAGATTCCTCAACAGCCTTTTCCTTCTCCTTCTCCTTCTCCTGTTCTGTGTAATAATGTTGAAGTTCCGCTTCAAAAAAAATTTCAGATCGGAGAAAGAAGATAGCAAAAAGGCCCTTGTTCTTTTCTCGGGTCAAATATTTTGGTCGGATTATCAGATCCAATAACATGCGAATATGATATGGATGAATCCGAATCCTATAGGACTCGGATCCGGATTCAGTTTTCAAAATTTATAATCGGATTCGGATTCGGAATTCTCAAATCCGACCAATTGACAACCCTAGTTGAAGATTTGAGAGTGGAGGAAGGAGATGAAACCTGATTTTTATTACAAATTATTTAGAGCAAATTGTATTTTTGGTCCCATACTAATGGGTTATTATCACTTTTGGTCCCATGTTTTTCAAATTTTTTTTTATCATTTTGAGGACTTCCGTCAAATAACTGTTAATCCGTTAAATTGGATGAACAGTGGGTTCAGGCAATGGATGAACAGTAACTTCCGTTAAATATTTGATGGAAGTCCTCAAACTGATAAAAAAAAATTACTATGTGACCAAAAAAACCACTTTTGAAAAATATGGGACCAAAAGTGATAATGCCCTATTAGTATGAGACCAAAAATGCAATTTGCTCAATTATTTAAAACACAGGGTTGTCTATAAAAAAACATTATTTGAGAACCATTGGCTTTAGGTGTCGTACAAGGATAAAAAGGACATTTTACGTTCAAGTACGCATAAAAAATGGAATCCTAGTCTCAAAATATGCGCGTGCAATACAAGCGAGGGGTAGAATTCAAGGTTATACGTGTACAGTTTTTAAAACCTGATGAGTTTTTAAATTATATTTTATATTAAGGGTTTTCTTTGAACTTTCGGCAAACTACAGGGTCTCGCTGCAAAAAAACCCTTTTATAATACAATTGGTTGTTAGACAATAATATTTGATGTTTGTATTTACAAAAGATAGGAACTCTTTCATACTTTAATTTGGAGTTGGAGCCTCTTTCGTCTGAAGGCATGTTATTATAATATGGACTGACAAAGATGGAATTTCGAGACTTGGATATTGGATGTTCAAATTGTAACAAAGTAGGGTTACTGTTGCATTGAAAATTTAAAGATTTTGTGTATATTATGAAATGGTTTGACAACTCTGCTTTCTTAACTCTTAAGCTAGTTTTCGGGTGTTGCGTTAGGTCGTCTTTCATATTCAAAAAGTATTAAAGTGTGTTTTGTTTTAGATATGTCTTTCCACTCTCATCTATTTATTTTTATAGAACTTCACGTTATGGTTGTCACGCATGTGTTTTGGCCCTAGGGTGAAAAAGTGTGTTAAATGTCTCATTTTAAAAATTCAATGTGATCTTCCATATATAGTAGCTTTGTTACACTCCCAATTTGAGCATATTCGAAGAGCGTGCAACCTCAAATCCTTTGGAACGGTGAGCCTACGAATCAGATCATCTTTTCATGTGGTTTTGAGGCAAGGTGACCTTTTGTCAACCTATTATTTATTTATGTTGTGTAGGGAGAGATTGGGATATCTTATTGAAGAGGCTGTTCGGGAGGAAAGCTGGAACGGTCAGAGTTTGTAGAGGTGGCCCTACCGTGTCTGCTGCGAAAGCTACTTTAGATAATATTATTGCCATCGAGGAGGTCATGAACAAATTTTGCATTGCTTCGGGACTGAAAAATTAGTATGCACAAATCCAAGATGCGGTTTGCACCTCACACAAATGTACAATGCCGAGAGGCGATTGTGCAAACCTTGGGAATTACTGAAATGGCCAACCTTGGCAGGTACCTAGGGTGAACATTGAAAGTGGGCGTACCACTACTGAGTCTTTTGATTACCTTTTGGAGAGGGTCTACAAGCGGTTATCAAGCTGGAAAGCAAAGTCCCTTAATCTTGTGGGGCGGATGACGCTTGTCCTTTACATCTTCTGTCCCTATCTATCATATATTCATATGCCACACGAGTTGGTTCCCGACGAGTGTTTGTGATAAACTCGATTGGATCAACGTAATTTCCTTAGGTTCACGGACATTACCAAGCATAAAACCCATTTGGTGGGATGAAATAAAGTGATACAAAGTAAACGAGATGGCGGTTTAGGTTTGAGGGAGGCTCATAAATGTAATATTGCTATGCTAGCTAATCCGGTTGGAGAATTTTAATCTGAAAGACGACAACACGACCTGGGGGAAGATATTCAAAGCAAAATATCTTAATTAGGAGGATATTTTCGATCATAATTAAGGCCAAACAAACGGTTTCTCGAACATGGAAGGGGATTGTACAGTATTCAGAGTGTCGCTCCAAAAATCAAATGGGTTCTGGGGAAGGGCAATCACATTTCTCTCTGGAATGACACTTGGTTAGAAAGTTGATGCATAAAAGATCAACTTAGTGAACCCATTGGTGAAGAAGAAAAGGGAAAATTGCAAAATCGGTATACCAACTCCAAAATTTTAGCGTTTTTTGTACTGTAAATTTTCCGGCGAAAAAAAAAACCCGCAACTCTAAAAAATAAGCAAAAAAGTGTCAATTTTACCCAAATAAGCCAAAACCCGGCCGAGATCCGACCCGGATGCTGACGTGTCTTGCCGGAGTCACAGTTGGCCTATGAAGCCTTCCACATCAACAAGAAAACCAGTGCAGTAGATGTCGGGGAGAACTTGCAGATATATATTGACACATGCTACTCCTTTGCCCAGCGGCAGAAAGGGTCTGGCCACGAGGTATTGATCGGAGGGATTGGAGCTCTTTTAGAAACATGGAGGATGAAGATTGGGTGCTCAAGAATTGGAGACAAAAACTTAGAAATGTCATTATCCCCAATTGTGACTGGCGTGTAGTGTTTGTTGCTTGGTATATGGGCGATTTGGAAATCTCGAAACAAATGGGAGTGCCAACACAAACGGGAACCGCTGCACATTACCATTGATGGTGTTAAAGTGCTAGCTCTTGACCTACATACTTTGCAGCAAAGAGATAAAAACGATACAGAGAGGTGTTCGCTTCCACATGGCATGCACAAACCTAAACCGGGATAGGTCAAATTTAATACAGACGGGAGTTTATATAGCCACTGAAAGTCCTCTGCTTCAGGGGGCGTGAATATTCCAAGTGAGAATGGAGATTGGTTGGCGGGAAGTTTCGGGCAACTTCAATTACCACGGCATAAATGGTTGGTATACGGCAAGGCCTCAGAATGCCTCAGAATTGCTTGGGAACGGCGCTCTAAGAAGATCCTCGAAAGTGTTAAACATGCAGAGACCTGGAGCAATCCTCTTGGGCTCACCATCAGGACTGTCGAAAACTTTTGAGAAGACCTTGGGAGTGTACCTTCAAACATGTTGGGAGGTCGGAGGGCCCTTACCTTACGGATGCTTTAGCTAAATTGGGTCAGGACATGCATGAAGATTTCAAGATCTGGAAGAACCGTCCGGAGTTCCTCGGTGAAGAGATCGATGATGTTATCCACAATTAGTTTCTAGCTCGTTTCTGTTACTACAAAAAAGAAATTAGTTTTCCGTACAGAATTCTATGGAAAAACAACTAGTTTTAGATGTAACACAACCCATATCTCATATTTGGTGCGTTTTAGGCGAATGAAATCCGACATGCCCGATTATGTTCTACCTTCGAATTATAATTGTCCTTTTCTTTTTTCCTTTAATTTTTTTCATTCAACTTGATTATTTATTATGTGCAACAATTCTCGATTTTGCCCCATTCAACTTTTACAATCATCCCGGTGTCCAGAAACTGTTTCCATTACTTAATTGCAAGCTATGTTTACGCAGTTGCAATGTTTGCATAGAAACAAAGTTACACTTACACATCCACCATATTTCAAAATGACTAAGTTACCCCTTTCCATGAATATGAAGTCCCCATACTTCAACAAACGCTTAAAGAAGGTAACCTTCGTCTCCTATTGCTATGGTGAATATGGTTCTGCTTTGACAGTAACAGTCGTACTTGCAGACGAAAAGTTACAATTCGCAGATCGTGGTGCATTTCTAGCTTCTTTATTTAGCTTTCCGCGTTTTGCAGATCGTGGTGCATTAGAGGTATCACCATAATGTGGCTCGTTTCTAGCTTCTTTATTTAGCTTTCCGCGCCGCTCACGCACGCTCTTATCGCTTTTGGCAGTCGGCATTTCATGAAGCAACTTGTCTGCTATAACTTGATGAGAATTTTTACCATGTTCAAGATATTCGTATTTTTGGGCCTCAAATAAATGGGAATTGGAGGGTTGCTGGTTAAGGTTGGCAAAAGCCAAACCAGATTTTCCCAAGCCAGAAAGTTCAGTATCTTCAGTCATCGAATAGCCATTCGCATGATGTCGAGTGCCCACGAATTGCTCGTTTTGTTGTCTCTCCTTCATTTGATTACCAGTTTTGCTTGCTTGAGAGAACTTGTTCAATGACTCTGCAATAGGATGTCTTAGTTCATGTTGAAAAGGGATGCCATGATAATTGGTAGCGATAGAGGGATTTGTCTAACAGGAACTAGCAAAACTTATTAGCATATTACCTATTGGCCCCATTCTTGTGTGATGACTGAATGCTATGAGGTCTTGCATGCTATCAACAACATCAGCTATCTATGGACAAAGCACACTGAAACCATAAATGATAGATTAAGCGAAACCTCAAGAACATAGGTTTTGAGGATTTACCTGCAAGCACCTGATAAATCGTTTGGGATATCCCAGGGCATTCACTAATGGTAGTTCTACATTTCTTGCAAGCTGATTTCCAGCTGAGAGGAATCTGTTAAGAAAATTGTAACACTGACATGAATAGTTATTCTTATGTTAGTTCATAAAAGTTGGCAGCATTAAACCAAAAAATTTTCAGTTCAACAAAACAAATATGCAGATTGCATCAAATCTCCCAACAATTATTTTCTTGAATGATGAATAATATTTATCTCTGATTTACACAAATATTTTTGTAAGGCTTACAGATTGTTAACCATTTGCAAATCCTCAGGCAAGACCCTGTAAGATGCAGCATTCTGAATGTTATTGTGATACATCGCAGCTGCCTGAACCAATTTATTAACCTGCAAATACGAAAAATCTCTCAACTATTCCACTAGCTCTGGAAGATTCAAATGCTTTAGGTTGTCTAGACGAAAACACTTCTCAGGTAAAAACAAAGCTTCGTTTTGGTACCTGAGGAGCAACCAATCTCCGAAGTAGAAACTCCTCGTGATGTCGCATGCAAAATTCCCAGGATAATATCTACGAAATGTCAACCAACAAACTAGCAAATGAATATAAAACAAGTACAAAAATATTTTATACCCATTCTGCATGTGTGAATTAGTACCTTCAAGTCATGTCTAAAAACAATGCGAAGTGTACCCTCATGAACAACACGGAAGTTTTCATAAATGCCTTCTTGAATGGCTTTCCTGTATTCCAGCACCAGTCCAGATGATATTTTAGAAGCAAGAGGTGAATCCAGAAACAAAATCTCATCGAGCATACCGTTCTCCAACTTCATCTTGAACAGCCTAGGAAATAGATCAAAAGTTGCCTCTACCAAATCACGATAAGAAAAAGTACAGATTAATATTGTGGCTTCCCCTGGTAAACAATTTCAACAGAAACATATACATATTCATCGCCCTGATAGGTTTGTGTGTGCAGAGAGAGAGAGAGAGAGAGAATATGAACAAGTGTACATGGAAAAATACAGTGTATGAAAGTACATGCTCTTCTTACCTAGACCCTTCCCTGATCTTGAACCACATATGTCACAACACCATGTTGCCTAAAACAAACAAGAGGAAAATTGTGAAATGTAGATGAATCAAAGAAAAATATGATGAAGTTAGTAAAACATACAATATTTTATCAGGCTAAAGACGGATGGAAAAATCATTCAAGGAAACATATGCAACTACGACTAGCAAAATTCAGTGTTTCATTGAGACTGACCACAGATTTAGGACAGAAAACACCACCAGCATGCAGCTCGATACTTTCATACGTAGAGAAACACCACCTTTTCTTAGAACCAGGGGCATAATATTCAGACACAAATTTATTCCAATACGCAATACCATTGTCCTGTAGTAAATGCAAAAACATGATAAATCAAGATCTTGAAAACAACGAAGCAAACAAAAGTTTTAATATATATATATGTGTGTGTGTGTGTGTGTGTGTGTGTGGGTGTGTGCGCAGAGAGAGAGAGAGAGAGAGACTAACATGATTGTTGTTTCGCATATGATATAAATACTGCTTGAGTCGACGGGAACAAAGAGCACCATCAAAAAGAGGTGCAAAACTTCTCATTTGTTCTTTCGGTAGCTGTGGAGCTGAAAGTGAGACTGGTTGTTGCAGCTGAGTTTGCTCCCTATACTGATTCATCATTGCCTTCATTTGCGGATTGCAGCTTTGTAACTTCTTCAACAATAGTTCCTGAATAATCTTCTCCTGCTGCAACTGCTGATCATGGTGGATGCTCTCTTGGTTGACATCAAATCTCGGTTTCTTTAGATAAGTAGAAGCATCCTGTCGTGTTCTAATAATATCCAACTGTTCATTTTCTCTCTCTCTTTGACATAGATGAGAAAACTTATCATCAGAGGAAAAACCATTCACCGGATTAGTGGTTGAAAACGACATAAAAGGCTCAACATTATTGTTGCCATGAATCTGCATATATTCGCCGTTTGGGAGAATCAAGTTGGCAACCGGAATATGGCCTGCAGAAGCTCTTGTAGCAGGATAGTTTCCCATAATTGCTGGATTCATAGCACCTTGAGCAGCCAAATTTGTATTCATTTGTGCCATACCGAGAACAGAATCAAAATACTCTTCATTTTTCTCCAGAAGTTCTCCGGCCACATTAACAGGCAATGTTTGAGGTATAAATGATTGCTTGTTTGAATCTAGAAAAGCGTTCCAAGCCATGATCTCTTCCAGATATTTTGACAAGATGGAAATGCGTTCATGCGACAAATCTATAAATTTAAAGCCAATATAAACAAAATTAAGTTATTTTCTCATGCAATCTTAACAATAAAAACAAGCATACGTCAAAACCCCACCCCCAAATGGTACTCAAAACCAAATAAGATGAAACAAACGCCCATGGAAAAGTTCAGATTTTTTGTTCTCACTAACAGCACTTACCTAACACGCATGCAATCCCCGATAAAACTCATTCTACTCCAAATCAACCAAAACCTTGAAAAGAATCAACAGATATCAAAAGGAAATTTTAATTTCGCACAGGATTTTACACAACCACAATCAAATAACACACAAATCCTTTACATTTTTCACTTCAAAATCAACTCTACGCGCAGCCCATACTTTTCCCCCCTTCTTCGCTCCTCCTTCCATCACACAAACCACAAACACAGAGCATCATTCACCGGAAAAATAAACAAAACAAAACGAAACAAAACCCAATCATCAATACGCCAACAAAAGCACCAAAATATATGTTGAAAAAGCAAAGAAAACTCAATCCAAAATCCATAATCAGAAACAGAAAGAAATGCAGAACAAAAACATTTTTGGTGACCATACCTTTACGGACTTCAGCACCGAAAATCCTCTGTCATTTCCGCACCGCTGTGTGTGAGAGAGACAGTTCTGTTTTGAGTAAGATTGTGAGAATATGGAACGTCTCATTTTGTTTTTATACTAATTCGCGGGAAGAAATAAAGCACAAGGGTGACCGGTTGACCGCTTGGTGTCGGTGACTGGGCCCATCTTTTACACGTCAGCACCAGCTGTCGACCAATTGTAGACACGCGTCAATTCGGGTCGGAGTTGCCCAATTTTGGAGCGGCTCGGGTTGGAGTCCGACTAAAATTTGGTACCCTGGCTTTTTCTTCTTTTTTCTTTTATTTAGAATAAATCTCTAAATTTTTTAGTTTCTAAAATTTTAAAAGTAACGGATAAGTACTTAATCTTATTAATTTGTTTTAAATTTGTTCCTCAATAATTATTTTAGTGAAATGAAATTATGATCGGAAAAAATTCTTGTGATTGATCTTAAAAGGTGTGTCCTGAAAGATATAAAACAAGGATACGTTTACTAATTGTATAGTTGGCGCATATGAAATATTTTTCCAAACACATCCTTAATGGAAAAGTTGTTGGGGCACTCATTTGAAACAAATTAGTAACATTAAAAACTTATCTATTACTCTTAAAATTTTAGTGATTAAAATGATACAAACTGAAAATTTTAGAGACTAAGTATCATATTTGCTCTTTTATTTACTTGAAAATTGTAATCTTGTCATTCATTTTCCAATAATAATTCTTTTTCTATATTTTATTTTGTTTTTATTATTATTATTAATGGAGCCATACCCAACTAGGACACATGGTCACTCTCGTGAAATATAATGGAAGAGTTCACATGTTCGAGAGTTTGTTTTTGGGAGTTTGTATACGAAGGGATACTAGTTTAGTTACATATATTAGAGAATATTTGGTGAAAAGGAGTCTTACGGATAAGTTCGAATGGAGAGGAAGAGAACAAGAGTTTAGTAAAACTTAAACAAAGAATTAAATTTTAATAGAACTCAGAGAGCTTAGGTCAATATGTAAAATAACAAAACACGAGAAAAGAAAATGAAAGAAGGAATTCAACGAGTACTCATCAATTATTATTATTATTATTATAAATTGATGGTAGAAAAAATCATTGTAGTTATTAAATTCTTGTAATTTGGAATTCGACTATAGATTTACTAAATAGCGTTGACAAAATATGTGATGTTTAAATTTGATTAATGGGAAACATTTGTACGAAGTAGAGTTGGCCTTCCCACATGAGCTATAACTTATAATTACTTTATTTTTAGCCTATTTCTTTTGTAGGAATTAATAAATAATAACGTCCAGTTTTAAATTCAAAAAAAAAAAAGTCCAATTTCAAATTAGGCGCAAATGATCGTTCGTGATCCATTGAAATTTGGTCTCCTATATATTTCATGGGAAACGGTTTCATGGAAGGTGTGTGTCAATGGTGCATTGTGAAAGAGTGGGTGGAGTAAAATAAGATACAACTCGGTGGGTTATATCATCTTCACTCGTGCGAAGGGTTAATAAGTGTTGTCGGCGGATTAGTGAAGTAATAGAGCACCTTGGTTGAAAAGGGTGGTTTGGTTATCTTAACCGACCTTTCCATTCATACTTGAATTAATAAGGGATAAGGATGGTGAATATACCCACTAAAAAATGTTGAGGCTAAATAAACTAATTGCATTGGGCAGGTTGAATTGACCTTCTTGCCCCTAAATTTCAATACAAAATTACATACCTGCCCATTAATTTTTGTTTTTGGCCGCCAAAGTAAATTTTGTTAATGCATTCCAGCAGCACGCCTATTCCTTGTAGCTAAATGAGTTGAGGCATTTTATTCAGAAATTCCAATACAGCGGCAATTTCTCATCACATTTTCACGTTTTATTTTACACACTTCCACCCAGTCAACAAATATTGAAAATTTTTATCAAGAACCTTAGAAAAAATCCCCAATTCTATTATCCAAAAAGAAAAATACCGGTTATTACGAAACTTCAAAATTAATCGCATGTCATCTTGACTGACCAACAATTAAAGGGGCATTTTGGTAAATGACAATCCATTAAAGTAAAGAAACCAAAAAAATGGGTTATATATCCAATATCATTACCAATGGAAGTAAAGACTTATCCGGTTTATTTAACCATCAAAAAAAATTCCTAACCAATCTATTGATGATGGTTAAGAACCCAGTGAAGTAAAGAGCCCCTTATTTTTAATCACCCAAAATAACAAAAACATCATCCATTTCTCATGTTAGCATAGCATAATAAAGCTCACCAAAGGGCATGCGAGCTATCTGCTATTTCACGTCATTCGTATTGGGCTTAAGCCTAACAAAGTAAACAGCCCAACTTTATAGGCTTAAAACCCACTGGGTTAAGTAAACAATGGGTTGTCTATTTACATGATAGTCCGATAAAAATTTGGTAGATTGTATATTCTAATGTTTACCTAAAAATGAATAATATTATAATAATTTCAAGATGAACTAAAGTATATGCTCTGGATATAATTTCAAGATGAACTAAATGGGGCTATTTTAAATTGAACGTACTTTTGGCCGGCCATCCATGTATTAGGACAATTTTATATTTACAAACAAATCAATCAAAAGTTTAAATTTCAGGTAGTGAAGGAAGCAACAATAATTCTTTTTTTTTTTTTAAAGAAGAGATTATATTCAAATAAGCATTAGGATTCAAATTGGCCTAATTTTATAATAACCGGATATAAGCACGGCACAATATATTATGAACACAAATATATAAGTATTAATCTTGTGAAATCTAAATGATACGACACTATATGATAATACTTTTAATGTATGTGCTTAAATCATATACTTTTGTCAACACAATATATAATAAAACTGATAAAATAATAGTTTTGGATTTTTTATTTTAATTTTGTATTTTATCTGTCTATATAAGTTAAGAATATTGATAAACGATCGAAATTAAAAGAAAAATAATTATAATATAAAAAAATAATATCGATCATCTAGTAATATATTTAACGTACAAATACGGCTAAATAGAAAATAAAACATAAATTTAAAGTAAGAGATTGAACGTCTAAAATGGCATTGCCCTACCTTGCAAGTACTTTACTATTTCATCGTCAATTTCGAGGGAACCTTTAAGGCAATAAATGCTGCATTTATAGGCGTTTTTGAAAATTTTAAGGGAGAACAATTCTATCACATTATCAGTTATCACACTATCAAGGAAAGGGAAATAAAGAGAACATGTTAATTTAATATTTTTGCAACAATATAATTTTAATTTTTCAAAATATATAGTGATTATTGTTGAACTATCATTTTGTTCTTGGGAATTAATTTGTGAGTAAATTCTTAAGAGGCACTAATGCTTCGGCTAGACAAGATAATGTCACCATCTTGGAGAGCCATGCTGCAGGTTTTGCTGCCTTTTTAGGAGGACAAATAATTTTATTTACTTACCAATTTTTAGAAAATAAGTGAGATTTTTTTAGTATAAGAAAATATACGCTGATTTTTGTGTTTTGGATGGCGATTTTACAATTATTAAAATTAAGTGAAATAAAAATCAGAAATGTATATATATGGGTTGTGTAGCGTCAATTTTTTATTTATTTATTAGGACCGAGTTCTACATTTGTACATGAGACATTAGATAACCTTAGGTTCGAATTCTAGATTGTACATATCTTCTAACAATTTTTTTTTTACACACATACCTCCAAGTAGTGTTCAAATTTTAGATTGTCCACTTACAAACACCTCTAAATAGTTAAAGAAATTCGAATTTGAATTAATATCCTTAAAAAAACATTTTAACCATTTCGACCAACATTATTAACCACTTCTTCCAACAATTAAATGAACTTGAACGTTTTAGTACTAAAACCCACAGTTACACTTAGAAATTATAATAAATAAGAGTGTACTAGATTCATGACAAAACCCGTATGATTTAGGGCATCTCAAATGTATAAGATGATGAGATGTGACAAGTTCACGTCTACCGCAACAAATGCTTCAAAACCTATTTTTGGATTTGCAACATTTATATTCCAAGTAAAAAACCATATGTTTGTGGTATAACATTCAATAGTTAATATATCAATCTGATTTGAGAATTAAAGTGTCAATGTTAATTTTTGGAAAAATTGTATTTTTAATCGCATTTGATTTATATTGTTTCATAATAATTTTATTCACTTCAAAATTTAAAAAATGGTCTCATACTTTAAAAAAAACATCACAATAATAATCCCAACCATTGTAATAATGGTCTATCAAAGTAAATAAAAATATTATTTTAATTCATGGGAATCATATTTAAAATAAAAAAGAAAACAAAAAACTTTAAAAATAAAAAAACATGCATTCTAATGAAAATAAACACGCAACGTAATTTGATGGCAGACGTCGTGTAAGGCGCGCAAAAAGACATATGGTGCATTACTCCGATGCATTTAATGCGTGATCAGACACTTATATTTTTATTAATATAGTGGGCCTTGTGGCCACGTACCGAGCTGGAGAAGCCGAACCATCAATAGAATGAAAACTTCGAACTCTGGGTTGGTTAGGGGAGGGGGGATGTCGTATCCTTAATTGTGACGACCATCACCGACTCTGAAGTTTGAGCAAGGGGGTCGAACAACTTCAGTCAGAGGTCACAAATCCCCATGAAAGGTTGCCACGTAAGTTAGTGGGGGTCGAGTCGTATCAGTATTCATATCAAATCAAACATAAAATTATTTAAATAAAGCAATCCATATATAATGTAGATTAGTTAACAAAAAAAATTGTTTGTGATTGTGATCATGTATTTTAAACTGTAACTATTTCTTATATTATATATATTCAGGTAAAAATGCAAAATTGATCCTGTATGTTTTTCATTTTGGCAATTTACAAATTTCTAACGGTGCACATGAGCTCCATATACCTTTTTAGTTCATAGTTAACGGTAAAACCATTATTACAATGTGTGGGATCATTTTTGTAATGTTTTCTTAAAGTATGAAATAATTTTTGAATTTTTGAAATGAGTGAAACTAATAAAAATGCAATTTTTCTTTAAATTTCTTCAAAAAAATTTCATTAGGGGTTCCAACAGGTTAATGGGTGGCTATACCAAACTGTGGGACAAACAATAAATATTCGATCAAAATTCTTGTCATTTCACGTGATGAAATGAGACCGGACCTCGTGAAACAGGCATATGAATTAGTATATCAAACAGCAAACTATTGTTCGGCTTTGGAATTCTCGATAATGGTGGTATGATTGCAATGCTACCATTCTAGTATCGGCTGTCTGATCGTACCTAAAATTGAGGTTCCTAACAAATGTTGTACTTGTACAGTTGTACCTCCATAGCTTTAAACTTTTGGGGCCCATATAAAAACCAAACTAAATTTAGAGGATCAAATCGATATTTCTGAAAAGATCAAACCGAAATTACCTTTAGATATATATTTATTGAACCGAATTGATTGGGCTAAATGGGGTATTGTTTGTACCATATACATTTAATATTTTTTCGAAATAGCTTTTATTTTAACATCTATGCTCTCTGCCCCGAATGGTTCAAATAAAAATATTTCATGTTCTATCATCGACAAAAACACATACAACCTCAAAATAATTAGAATGATTCAAACACACAGTCTTTATCATGAAAAAAAAATCATCATTTTTTTTTTCAAAAACACACTCTCAAATGGCTAGAGCAATTCGAACTCAAGTTTGAAGAAAGAACTCTTTCATCACTTAAAAATCCCTTGTTAGCTATTATTGTGTCAACCACGATTCGCTCTATTATTGATAGTTTGAAAATTACAAATTACTCCATTATATTAGGATTTAGGTAATATTACGAATAAACTAAGTATTTAACCCTCAAACTCTAATGCACCGACACTTCTAAAAATATCATTTTATTTTGTCAGACACCATGTCCAACACTTCTTATTTGAAAAATTTACAAAAAATCCGTGTCGCGGTATCCATATCATGCCGTGTCTGTATCCGTGCAACATAGCCCTCAACTTTTATTGTTCAAAAATTTTAATTACGGATAAAACGGTCAATTCACTTATCAATTGACCTAAAACCCGAAGAAATTGAATTGTTCATAATTTTGAAACTCATAGAAATAGAGAATATATAACATTTTCATATACAGTGTACAAAGCTTGTAAAATAGTTCGAATTCAATCCAATCACGAAGATATAAAATTCTCCACACACCTATAAGGTGTCCACCACGAAATAATATCTTTCATGTAGTTAGGTCGGGTCGGATCAGACTACTATAATTTAATTTTACGAAAATTAGAAATATTGAATTTTGATTGGAGTAACTTAACCCACCCGTGGAATATCAAGGTTGCTTGCTTGTTGCCACTCCCCCAATGGTATCATCGAAATTAAAAGAAAATAAAAAAATTCGCGTCCTCTTCGATAAATACACCTAGTTAGACGAGCCTTCATCAGACACAACTACTCTTAGGAGAAGCAGTTGCAACCACGGAGTCCAACTCTGATTGACCGGCGGATTTTCCAACCCAGATTCGCTGCAATATGGGGCTGCCGGAGATGGATTCATTGGCGGCGGCGATCGGAGTTTCCGTGCCTGTTCTTCGTTTCTTATTGTGCTTCGTCGCCACCATTCCGGTCAGCTTCTTCCACCGCTTTGTTCCCGGTGGGCCCACCGCCCGCCACCTCTACGCCGCCGCAACAGGGGCGATTCTTTCCTACCTTGCGTTTGGGTTCTCATCCAATTTGCACTTCCTCGTGCCGATGCTTCTGGGTTACGCTTCGATGGTGGTTTGCCGGAACTACTGTGGGATGATTACTTTCTTTTTGGCCTTTGGGTACCTCATTGGATGGTATGTTTGTCTGTCTTTGCCTTTTGAAATATTGGCTTTAATTTCGATCTGTATGCTTGTTTAAGGATCAAGTTTTGATTTTTGAGTTGTGGGTGTTATGTTTGGCTTGCCGCGAAGTTCGAATTTTTTCTTTTGATTGTTCGGTTTTATTGCTGCAATTACACCTACCGGTATGGTGGTTGGGTTTTCAGTGGAAAAGGAGATAGGGCTTGAATGCTGTGTCGGTTTTGAACTGTACAAGGAACTGTGATTTTGATTATCTTTTCAGAATCCGAATATGGATTGAAAAAGTTGATTCATTTGATTGATTTGAGAAACTGAACATAATTTATTTGAAATCCAATTAAGATATTTTCTTGGATCTTGGTTACTTGTAAGTGATAACACGAAATTGGGGGACATCATTCTTATTCATCTTTCCTCATGCATTATCCAGTTTGCTAGTAATGCAGGTTTATGTATTGCAGCAATTTTTATACTTCTTCACATTATTGCTCAGAGCCTAATAGGCTGTTTCGATTTGGGTTCTGAGAACTAATCACTTTTTCTACCACAATTAATTATATACCAGCGTCTGATCGATTGGTTTGAAGGTGTGAAGTCACTGTTCTTACTAGTGAAGTAACTCATTCCCTTGATGTCCCACTAACTCGTGGTTGCATCCATCTAGTTGGGCAAGATTAGTTGGGGCCTTTTAGCACTGATTATGGACTGCTGCTTTAGTGCTTAAAATCTTGTTTGTGAATTTCAAAATTTTAGCTGAAAAGATGCTCTGACCTGCTGTAAGAACACTTCCATTTTGGATTTGGGTTTCCATAAGTTTAAATGTTTTGGAAACTAAAAATTTTCAGTATGTGGCCATTCAAGCAATTTTTCCCATGTATATTGTTCATTCAGAAAACCTCCATACCTAATTGAATTTGGTCCCAAATATGGTGTGATTTAACGAGTAAAATTTGGACCTAGCACCTTTTTCAGAGTAGAGTCTTATAATTTTTACAGTAATTCCTTAATGTTGATGGCAGTAATCGCTCTAATCCCCTGGTGATGATTTATTCATGTCATTCGCTTCTCACTTCTTCTTTTCTTTTCTTAATTAAGTATTTGGATTAAATGTTTACTTGATGGCGTTAAGAGTGTGAAACCTTTATTTGTTCCAATCCAAATTCATATTCCCGTGTAGCCATGCTTATTGATTACTGCTAGATCATGCTCTTATAATGGGGAAAAGATCTGACAGATCTGTATATGTGTGTAGCCATGTATACTACATGAGTGGGGATGCATGGAAGGAAGGAGGTATAGATGCTACAGGTCAGCACTATACCATTAACTGATGCTGTTTTTCCTTTTATTTTCTTCATTAGATTGTACTGTCATATTTATTGTATGTTTATCAGCTTTTTGGAATTCTTAGCCACAAGCACATAGTTTGAGGATACATGGATATAGGCATAACGTCTGCATGTATGCACTAACATACATGTCTAAATCTGCAAAAGTTTCAACTTTGTCAATTTGGTAATGTCTTGTCTTTTCGTAATGTGTTACCAATTTTGTGATTGATAAAGCTGTAAATTCGTGTTTCTTTGTAATCTGAAGCTCCTACATTTTAATTTAGCAACTTCAAAAGCTTCCTTTTCTTTTACTTCTGTTTAAAGTAAGTATGTAATCAGTTTTGGGCTTATGTTCTTGTTCTATATTTTCCCAATTTGTAGGATCTCTGATGGTCATAACACTGAAAATCATATCATGTGTCATTAATTATAATGATGGGATGATCAAAGAGGAAGATCTACGCGAGGCACAAAAGAAAAACCGGTTGCTCAAGTTGCCATCATTACTTGAGTACGTTGGTTACTGCCTCTGTTGTGGAAGCCATTTTGCTGGTCCAGTGTATGAAATGAAAGATTATCTTGAATGGACCGAGAGAAAAGGGGTATCAATATCGTATTTATTTTCATAAGTAATGCTTCTCAGTGTGTTACTTTTGTTTGTCCAACTAATACTTCAGCTCAATTTACATTTCACAGATCTGGCAACCAACAGAGAAGGGTTTTTCCCCCTCTCCTTATTTTGCAACACTCAGGGCGATTCTTCAAGCTGCTTTCTGCATGGGTTTGTATCTGTATCTTGTGCCACATTTCCCCCTTTCTCGATTCACAGAACCGGTATACCAAGAATATGGTTTCTGGAAAAAGTTAAGTTACCAGTACATGTCGGGTTTCACTGCCCGTTGGAAGTATTATTTCATTTGGTCAATCTCGGAAGCTTCGATTATTATTTCTGGCTTGGGATTCAGTGGCTGGACTGACTCTAATCCACCTAAACCTAAATGGGACCGTGCTAAGAATGTTGATATATTAGGTGTTGAGTTGGCAAAAAGTTCTGTGCAGTTACCACTTGTCTGGAATATTCAAGTCAGCACCTGGCTTAGACACTGTAAGTTCAACTTTCCTTCAAAAAGTGCATGCTTATGTGGCTGTATATGACAGTTCGGTGCAATTTAGTACATATTTAAAGCTTATTTGGGGATATTAGATAAGCAATAAAAGTTAGTAATTAGTTTGTTAGTTCTCTGTTTCGTTGTTTGATGGACGACCTTTTTCCTTTTGTTTTGTAGTTTTTAATATATCTGTTGAGTGTTGATAAGCATGAGATTATTACCTAAATATACACTTTGGCTAGTGCGAAGTTTCTGATCCTGGATAGTGTAGCTTTTGAGGGAATTGTTTTCGGGTTTAAGGATGCAAAATGGTCAAATATGTAAATGGCCAAAGAAGTACTTTTTTTTTTTTGGGGGTTCTATATCCCATTTATTTTGGGTACGAGTCGGGTTAGACTACTAAGGTGTAAAATCTACCAATGGTAGCTCCGTCCCGGGGGACAAAAACACGAACTCTTTGCTTAAGCTAGCACTACACTGGACAGAATACTTGCTAGACTATTCATTAGTAATTTATTGGAAACCGCATTCGAATGGTTGTTTAGGATCATGAAGTCTTCCACCAACTTTGTTCACTTTGTGGATTGGCTTACTCGTAAATGTTAGATGCACGGCATGAATGTTGCTATATGCTTGTGAGATTCCCATCTCTAGCTGAGAAATATGATTAATCATCAAGAGATAAATAATTATTTATTGAATTATTTCTTTTTACCTTACTATTGTGTTTCTTAGATGTCTATGAGAGACTCGTTCAGAAAGGTAAAAAACCAGGCTTCTTCCAGTTGCTGGCTACTCAAACCGTGAGTGCAGTTTGGCATGTAAGTATAATTCCATTCTCTCCTTCTCCTTAGTTCTGTTCATTGTATTTGTTTTGTTCTGCCCTGCTGCAGTTATGGCTTGTTGGTTGGTTTACTATCAGCAAATAATTATGAGAAGTTATGCTTCTTCAAAAAATTGATGGCCCCAATTATGCTATTTTATTTTGAACACACATAATTTTTCCCAAAACACTTTATATTATCCTCCAAGTCAATGGATCATTGAGCCCCTCTTTACGTTTAGTGTAGTTGACTAGTAAAAAGTTTATTTAAAATCTTCTGTCAATTTAGTACTATGATGAGTTGGTGTCATATGAAATGTTTCCATAAATGGTTTAAACGTAACTGGGGTGTCTGTAATTAACCGAACTAATATACTAATTTTTGCATTATGATTTGGTTCAACTTGATTAAATACTTGTATCTGAGATGCTTAGATACCTTGATTGTGATTTGTCAATATTTACGTAGAAGTTATTTTCTCAATACTTTTTATTTGGTTAGTTTTAGATTAACATGATAGATAACTGCTGATATAAAGTAATCCATTGCTTCACAGGGATTATATCCTGGATACATCATATTCTTTGTCCAATCTGCTACAATGATTGCTGGTTCAAGAGGTAAGAAAAGATTCATAAATATGCTAATATTATAACATAAGATGATTAACATTTGATTCCGTTGCTCACAAACTTCGTTTGCTCTATACACAGTTCTTTACAGATGGCAGCAAGCCAGTCAAAATGCTCTATTCAAGAATCTGTTCATTTTATTGAACTTTGCTTATACTCTTATGGTCCTGAACTACTCCTGTGTTGGTTTCATGGTTAGTTCTGTTATCCAGTTTACCATTTTCTCTTACATAACAGTAAAATTAATATTATCATCCAAAAACAAAAATAAAAAGATTAACTAATGATTTTGTACTGTATGCAGGTGTTAAGCCTACACGAGACGCTAGTTGCATATGGGAGCGTTTACTACATCGGAACCATTATTCCCATAGTCCTAATCCTGCTAGGCAATATCATCAAGCCAGCAAGGCCACCAAGATCAAAAGCTCGCAAAGATGAGTGAGGCTTAAACTTCATTTTATGAAATTCTCTTTTTAAAGGGTTTATGTGATGAGATTAGTGACAGATTAGATTTTCTGATTCGTCAGGATCTTAATTTGTGTTTTTTTATAGTCTGTAACAATCTAATGTGGTGACAGAAATATTCATTTTCCCATTGATTGTCTTAATCAAAACCATTTTTTTTCCCCCATTTTTTGACCAATCATGTCCATCTATATTCTGTACTCACTTCATGTTACTCTGCATTATGTTCCAATGTTCTGGTTAAACTACACAAAGACATTTTTCATAAGATCTTGGGACCTTTGTTAACAAATATGAAGTGAAGCTCAATCAGTTAGGACTTAGGAATGGAGTTCAGAAGTGTTGAAAAAAGACTTCATGGGTCTTTCTTTGGTCCAAGTGGTTAAAAGATTCTTTCTCCAAAATAATGACCCGGTTTGAATTCTTTTAGCTACTTGGAGGGTGTGTCGAAAAAAACCAAAAAAAAAAAAAAAAAAATCACCTGGGAACTTTGATGAAGAAATACTCTCAAATGATACCAAATTCAAACTAACATTGTATTTTTAGTTCTATATCACATGTGTCATGAGTTTGAATAAGGTTAAACCATTAAGGTTTAAAGCTTGTACAATCCATAATAGCCCTGTGCGCACCCAATAACATGAACACGAGACATTTAGTTAGCTTACTTAGCATAATAGGAATCCGCTGTGCTACACGATCTGATGGTAGCTGTGGTTACGCAGCATCAACCTAACTGTGAATGCAGGCAGGCGGCGTTTAATTTGCATCCCGGTTCCTATTCCCTTTCAGGAGCATACAAATTAAAGCGAATGACTCGTTCGAATAAGACAAGACAGGAGCGGGAAACACATGAAAATACGGACACCAATCTTAAAGTTGGGAGCAACCTAATTGGATCAACACCAAACCCTACTAGACTTGAAAATTGTTTGACACAAAAGAATGAATGGAGCCCTTTGCCTGTAGGACCAAGAGCCACCACCCCCTAATAGGTTGTTAGTTGTGTCTTTAAACATTTGCTGAGAGGAGGCAGCTGTATAGCTGACTTTGAAGCCAATATTTGAGAAGGGAAATAGTAGTAGTAATATTGCATAATATATATGGACCACATCACTTTGTGCATAGCTAAAAAAACCTGTTTGTTTCTGAAATTATGCATGTGCACAAGTCCCCTATTATTGTTAAGTTCTTCTCTGAAACCTTCATGGCTGAACTGGAATCAACCCCACATGCATTCCCTCTCATCATCATCATTCACTCTCAAGATAAGCTAGCTGCTCATAAAAAGTACCCCAACACCTCTTATTTTCTTGCTCCTAATTATTATTTCAATAATTTTGGGATCTGGGCAAATTATGCATGTTTTAATGTCTGAATAAATTCTTTTAGTCATTTCTTGTGATATTATTTGGATGGGATTATATATGCTCTGTTGTTGTTTTGTGTGTTAAACTCTTAAGTAAACAATGAACATCTAATAATCCTGCGTGCTGGTTTTAGTGGCATGGCTATTTTTTTTTTTTTTTTGAAAGGAAAGTGGCATGGCTATTTGGGTGAAATTCTTTATAACAAGATTATTTAGTCGAGGAAAATGGTGGTTAAGGGTTTCTTTTTCCAAGACAATGACTTTGAGTTCGAATTCTCTGGTCATTTTGCGATGTGTTTTAGAAAAAGAAAAATATTTAGGTGATCAAAGACGAGCAAATTGCTTAGTAAACAATTACGGGTGCTTAGTGAACAGATAGATTACGGGTTTGAGTTTTATGAAAATAGTTGAAAAAGTAACAATGATTCTCTTAAAAAAATTATTTAGAAAATTAACAACTGGGGTGTAGTATTATAAGGAGAAGATGGTTGTACGACCCTCCTATGGTGATGATGGTTAATTTTAAAATTACACTAATATGTAAGATTTTAGTGTCGGAGGCGAAAAGACACGCGATTGCTCATAAAATCTCGGTTTTTAAAATTAACGCTATATGTATGCTGTTTATTTTGATTATTAAAATGGGGTTTACTGACTAAGAATCGTGATTCCGCTACTGTTTAAACTATTATTAATTATTCAAATTAGATGTTGAAAGTAATCCAAATTATTTTAATAAAGATGCAATAAGACATTAAAATCTTACCATTTGGAAATTTGAATTTATCCTCTTCAATTTTTTAAAAAAAATGAAGAAAAAACAAAAATGGACATGGAAATGATTATTTCAACATCAAGACAACCATGCCCATGACTTAAAAACAAAAACAATATTAATAATAACAATAATTTAACGAAAAAGAACTCCACCCCATATCGATTCTATGGTTCCTAATAACTTTGCAGGGAAATTAATGGGGTCAATTCTAAAATAATTGCAATTTTGTTCAAAGTGGCACAGAGCATCCCAAGAAGAATGCATGTGGCGCAAGACCATGACATTCCAATTTGTCATCTCGATTACGCGTTTCATCTTTTGTTTCATTCATTCACAAACATCGTATAAATTAACAAACGTATAAAATTAGGAGAAAGAATCTTTAAATACTTTTTTTCCCCCCATATCATGATTATTTTTTTATCCTAATTTAGATCGACTTTCAAAATTATTCTTTTTTTCTCTTAATCTCGATCGTCTATCAAAACATGTGGCGTGAAGACACGACATCTCTTAATAGGTTAGCAAAAGGATGGAGCTCCACATAGCAATGCAGCTTGTGATAGTTTAGCTTTTAGGGGGAGTTAACATCAGTGTCTCTCTGGCAATTTGAACTGACCACTAACTAACTTGTAATTATATACCCAGATGCATACTGCACCCAGATTTTTCTTTTAAGTTTTCTGATGACCCAAAAGAGCTGGCTTTTTTAAATAAATAAATAAATAATAATAGTAATAATTCAAGACATTTTCTTTTCTCAATTGAAGCAGGCATTAGGCTTGGTTTGCCTTCATCATCTAGGCCATGCCATCCCATTCTGAGAATTGACCACCTCTTTTGTCTTTTGTTTAGGGTTTAGACTCATTCGTAGCTTCATTTATTGTGATGTTCTCCATTTTGCATATTTAATCTTGATTTTGAGGATGAGTTATGAAAGATTATGCACAAAAGTATTGTTAATTACTACTAACCAGATGTCAATTGGCCTGAGTGAATAAAATAGTTGGGCCTAGAGAATTGTTCTCATATTGAATCTCTGCCATACTCGAATTTTAAAAAAGACGAACGAAAAGTCACCTATGGTTTATAAGTTATAACTAAGACTCACGCCGGCGAGTAACCAAGAATATGTTGAAGTGTACATATTTGTATAACAAACTAGTTAAAATTAGATCGTATTATTAATTTATTAGAAACCATAGCTACATTTGAAATATTATCGTATCATATCCTTTGGTGCAGATATAAATAAGACTGAAAATAAAGCATATACAAGTATTTTTATCTAGTAAAACAAATATAAAGTTTATCAAACACTTCCTTTAAACTTTTCTTATGGCGAATATATAAAACTTAAATTGGGATTTGGGAGTTCGTGTAAGTTCCCCCAACATGCACTCGAGTACACTAAAAAAATTAAAGCACATATATTACAACCGTGTAAATTTAAATAGAGATAAAGTCATAATTAACTTAAAATGGAACAATTTTCTGGTTGAACTAAACAAAAAACATTAGAATAGACCGCTTTTCTTCTCCTCCCACCTGATTTTCTTTCGAATTCAGGTACTACAGAGACTCAATATAAGGACGACTCTCTCAACCCAATTACTTCATTCACATAGTTAGGTTTAAACCCTTTACTTTACCTATTAAAAGATCTGGTGTCTCGTCCCACTGGACCAATCAACCCTCGATGACAAACTAGCTAGATAGCTAGATGTGTGATTGCTTTTGTTAATTCACTTGGAAATGAAGTTTTCCTATTTTAGTCTACTCTTGAAGGTTACCACTTACTATTATAGTTTATGGTGTGATCAATGAATGATTCAATTTCAATGTGTTTCCTTCCCTTTAGCTTCTTGTTTCTACCAAACTAGGGCAATGATTATTTGAAGGAATGCAATGTGTCTTTATATGGAGCTGAAATGAATCACCAAACTACAAACTTTTACTCAATTTGAATCAACCAAAGTTTTGAAAAGAGTTGCTTCAAGAAATTGGTTCCCATGGCATTGGCTTACTAATTTTCTTTTGCAATTTGTGCAATCATTATTAGGGGGAAAAGGGCTCTTCCCATCATGCTGCTGCTACAACATTTCGAAGGTTCATATGATTTCTAAGTACCCCATGAGCACTCTACCAACTATAAAAAGAAGGGCAAAATTAAAGTAAAATTTAAAAAGAAAATACATTTTTAATGAAAATAATTTTAGTAACTACTTTTTCCCCCTATAACTCATTTATTTGAGTTTGAGTTGAATAGGACTTGTGATGCCCTGTCCGACATCCAAAAGTATAAGATTAGTATATAAATCAAGGAGTTCAAATATAACCTATGGATATCTTTTTTGGTCAGTGATTTAAATTGTAAAGTTTTCTCTATTGATGGCAGGCTATCCCTAAGAACTCAAACATGAGATCCCTAAAGTACAAGAGTCCAACAATTATAAAGTAATAAATTCTTGATTTATTAACTTGTTATCTATATTTGCCAAAATCAGACATGCGATCATATTGAATAGCTCTTTTTTTTTTTTTTTTAATGATTTTATGAAATAATTCAACCTAATACGCATTGTACATAGACATTATAACTTGACAGGAACTTTAGGAATTTGAAATGTTTAATTTTAATTTTAATTGTATCTTTATTTTTAAATTTTTTTTATTTAGTCTTATCCAGGCTAGCTGCTGAGGGTGTGGGAATAAAGGGATAAGATGGATTCGGATAACTGAGCACAAAAGCGAATAGGTGCTCAATGTTCGTAGAACTGGGATATTTTCCAGAAATTGTAAATGGAAATTAACTATTGTTTTAATGAAAATCATTGCGCCTTGGATAACAAATTATATATAATTTACAGATACGGCGCCACAAACACAACGCGATATAAATATGGCGATACAAAATTTTTTTAATTTTTCACATGAGGAGTGTTGGACTTGGACACACACCCAACACGATATGACAAAATGATATTTTCAAAAATGTTCATACACTAGAGTAAATTATTCTCCATTTAAAACATTTGACACTATATCATATTTCAATAATATGAAGTTCCAAGTCACTGATACAATACCATCAAACTAACCATTAAAATATAAAATCTTCGTTTTTTAATTGATCGTGAATTCTCATAAAATCGTAATCAAGACTTCTAATTATATCGCCAATATATATATATATATATATATATAAAGTTTAGTATTTGATGTGAATAAAGAGACCATATCCAAGTAAAGAATCCAACATGAAGAAAAGCCAAAAGGGGCCAAGAATTCTCCTCAAGTCTCCTTCAATTAAACCTATTTAATGGAAAACATGAAAAGCAATCACCTTTCTTATTTTATCTTTCATCTTTTCCCCATTATTATGCTATAATTTCATGTGCCATTTATACTATGCACATAGTATTCGCATTCATCATTTATCTATTAATAAATGCAACCAAACACACAAAAACAAAAACAATAATTAAAATATAAATATAAATAAAAATCCCAAGAATCCAACCAAAACATATTCCCCTCCCCTGCCTTCACAGTTCACCCACCCCCTTTCTTCCCCCTTCTTCTTTATATATATCCACAATGTTTCATACGCATCATTATCGTATTCTTTCTGAAATTTCCTCCTAAATTCCTCCAAAGTAAGATTTAATTTAACAAAAATTAAATCTTTTGATTAGTTACAGGGATTTGTATCATTGTATGTATAGATAAAGACCACGTTGTTGATGTTGTTGTTGTTGGTCTGACATGAAGTGGGTCAGAATTCGGTTCTTTCTTCATATATACCATTGTTCTTAGCTTAGCAGACAAGCACTTCCAATTATTTCTCCAACACATTTTGCATACATTCTTCCATAAAGCTGCGCCAAGAAAATGAATAAAGATTACGTTTTTAGGATGAAGCCCAACTCCAAGTCCAACGGAGTTTCCTCGCCTGTAAAAGTCGCCGCCGGCGCCGCCCGCGGCGGTGGTTTCGAGTGGGAGATGCGGCCGGGAGGGATGCTGGTTCAGAAAAGGACTTCAGATTCCAATCAGAATCCAAACCCTGCTCCGAATATCAGAGTCAAAGTGAAATATGGTTCGAATTATCATGAAGTTGTCATCAGTTCTCAAGCCAGTTTTGGTAAATATATATACATATCTTTTTTGGGTTTTGTTTTTCCCTTCAAATTCTTGATCTTTGATTGGTGGGTTGCAGGGGAATTGAAGAAGATTCTTGCAGGAAGAACAGGGTTGCACACGCAGGATCAGAAGCTGATATACAAGGAGAAAGAGAGGGATTCAAAGTCATTTCTGGATATTGCTGGCGTGAGAGATGGATCAAAGATTGTTTTGATTGAAGATGAACTGAGCAGGGAGAGAAGATGCGTTGAATCCAGAAAGAATGCTAAAATGGAGAAAGCATCGAAGGACATTGCAGCCATTAGAGCTGAAATTGACAAGCTTGCAAAACAGGTAACTAATCAATCTCTCAGAATTTTAATCTTTTTTTTTTCCTTTTGATTAAGGGATGATTACGAACACCCCTGAAGTTTGATGCAATTACGAGAAGAAAACTCATAGTTGAGACGTGAAATGGCCTAAGTTCTGAACAAGAGTCGTAAAAACACCCTGGAAAATTACGAATAACACTCTCAGATGGGTGGTTTTTGTAATTTCTCAGCTATAATTTTCTTTTTTCTAACTGAGTTATGATTGAGGGGATGTTCTTGATTATTCTTAATATACGTATATATTTTTCATGAATAACAAATGGGTTTTTCTTTTCTTGAAGAATTATTAAGTTCTTGATGTATATTTTGGTAGGTGGCATCGACTGAAATTGAAATTAATGGAGGCAAACAAGTTGCGGAGACAGTTATATTGAACTTGATTGAATTATTGATGACACAACTAATAAAGTTGGATGGTATTGATGCTGATGGAGATGTAAAGTTGCAGAGAAGGATGCAGGTATTCTAGTTAGGAACAATTTGATCAATTTACTTTATTTTATTTTATTATACCTCGAGTTACATAATACTTCGAAAATTATTCAAATTTTCTCGAATCGAATTGAATCTACTCGTAGGTGAAGAGGGTGCAGAAGTACATAGAAACACTTGATGTGCTCAAGACCAGAAACTCTGGGCTGCATTTACACCAGCAAAATCGAATATTTACGGCGAAAAACTTCGAAAAACATCAAGAACAGAGGAAACAGGGGAGTTTTACAGAGAGGATCAACAATCCAGGGCCAGTAGTTGTAACAACAAAATGGGAAACATTCTGATCAGGTTCAAAGTACTTGAGAAGTTGCAGTGCTGATGATGATATCAATACCAGTGCAGAAACTGTTCAAATGGGATGTTCTTTGCATGAAATATGGTTAATTATTGGTATAAAATGTGCACATATATATATGTATAATTTTTTTCTTCCTTGAAAGAAATGGATTGTCTTGGAATACATATGTAACCCTAATAATTTTAAGTTCTTTCTGTACTCAAATTTAGTATTTGTATGGTATATTATTTAGGGGGTGTGGGTATATCAAAAATGGTCTTTCATTGCACTTACTTCATATAATTAGTGCTAAAATGAAGGTTTTCATTTCAATACCAAAAACAATAAAAACCTCAAAATCATAGTCAAGTATTGAATTTATAATAATTTTATGAAATCACACACATAAATTATTACGAAATTTGGCTGACATAATCAAGAACGAATTTAAAATTTTAATTTTGTAATAGTAGTTTAGGTTTAGTCACGAGATTGAAAAAGAGACCTTTTTTTCTTTTTTTGATGGGATGGGTGCCTTCACTTGCTCCGATTATCCGATAGGTCTGCTCCTCCAGATCTTTTTTTTTTTTTTTTTGAAATAGGCTAAAATAGTCGTAAAATTTTTATCAAGACCTCACTGTAAATTTGATTATGTATGAGTCAGATTTCTTTTTCTTTTTTTTTTTTAATCATTAGAAGGTCCTACAAGTTAATTTAGTTTTGATTTAGTGGAGAATAATTTCAATATTTGATGTAATTAATAAAGGCACAATCATTACCTAATCTCTTGCACAAGATTCCCTGATTTCTTGTTGATGATGCATAATATAGGCAACGAAGAACAACCATTTTCTTTTTGGCAATACTTAACTAATTACACCAAAAGTGATAAAAGAAATAGGGAGAATTACATACGGGTCCCTAAGGTTTGGCCTAATTACAGAACGGTCCATATAACTTTGGATTTTACATGATAGTCCTTGAGGTTTTATTCCGTTAGAAGTCCCTGTTGACTGTTAGGGTTCCGTCAACCCCTGAATTTTTTCTTCCGAAATTGCCCCTGATTTTAGGGACTATCATGTAAAATCCAAAGTTATGTGGACCGCTCGGTAATTAGGCCAAACCTTTAGGGATCTGTATGTAATTCTCCCTAAAAAAAATCAGGGGCAATTTCGGAAGAAAAAATTCAGGGGTTGACGGAACCCTAACGGTCAATAGGGACTTCTAATGGAATCAAACCTTAGGAACTATCACGTAAAATCCAAAGTTATGTGGACCGCTCTGTAATTAGATCAAACCTTAGGGACCCGTATGTAATTCTCCCAAAGAAATCTTGTGCATCTTTGACTTTTAAGCACATAAGACATAAGTTATTTTTTAATTATTGGCTTTAATCATTGTTAGGAGGCCACTTTGCTTAATTTGTTATGCAGCCTTGTGACTCTTGACATTGAAGGGGGAAAAAATTTCCCCCTACGTTGGTTGACAGATAGAAGAACAAAACAAAAGAATTAAGTTCATGGTAAGATTATGTAATTATTAAATCAAAAAATATTAAATTGGAAAAACTTTACACCCTACGTATATCTCTGTCAGTAACAGTTCGACATTATACTTGTTTACTTAAAGGGTTTGTTTGTATTTCGGTTCATAATAACATAACCATTATAATAAACTTTTGGTTATTGTATCATTGTATGTAAAATTAAATATGAGCTCCAAGCATCCTCTTACAAAATTATAAAACAAAGATTTATTTTCATATTTCCGACGGAATGTCAGCAAAAAATAACTGTTAGTAATTTTTATGATTAATTGTTTTAATTTAATTTCCGATATCTGAAAGTATGAAGATATACTAACAGATCACATGCATTAGTATTTTTTTTGACGCAATTATTGATGGAATTCCTACCAAATTTTCTAACAGAACATCGATAATAACCCACAGACTAATCGTTAGGAAGTACTTTGTAGTGTCATTGGTTATTCGACGAATTCGTAACAAAAAATCAATGAAATTTGACCATCATTTTTTTTTCATCTGTTTTCAGCAGATTTATCGTAATAATTATTTTTTGAATGAAATAATGCCAATAGCATTTCTCTTTCCATTTTATCCCAGATTTTTTTATAAGAAATAACAATTTTAATTTATTCAATGTGTAAATTCACATTAAAAACAATCTGAATCATCATATGAATTAGCAATTCGCATGTAATAACTTGGTATTAACTTATTAAGTAGTTTCTTCATTTTTATTGATCGTATAATTTTTTTTTCTTCTGAATGTACTAACATTTTTAATAATTTAATTTGTTAATTACTTCTGATAAACTAATAATATTTATGCCATAATTTTAAGATACTCATTGCCTCATTGGTGCAACTTATTCCAATGTATTATTATTGAGTGAATTATGTCTAGCCCCAATTTAGATGGGATAATTACACGCATTACTCCATATTTAGATATAATTACAATTGTGACCTATTAAAAAAAATTTAATTACACATAATCCCACAAATAATACATTAATTATATTTGACTTCCATATAAAATATATTAATTACGTAAAAAAGGCGGACATATTTGTAAGGTAATATAATTAAAATTTTATAGGTGGTTTGTAAATATAATTATATCGAAAAGTAGGTACCACTTATATATATATTTTTTTTTTGGGTAGCAACGGAGATATCACTTATAACTACTTTATTTAATTTGGGAGGCAAAAGTAATTAAGTCATTACTTATTATTCCATTGATGTACTGATTACCCTTTAGGCCTTTACCTCATAATATAATTTTTCCATTGAAGGGCCTTGAAGAAAGAAACAATGGGTCTGTAGATCATGGTCCAATTCTCAACTGGGCTACGCCTTTTAGACTTTTGGGTTTTTTTCATCTCTGGGTGGGTTGGAGTCGAGCTACCAACAAGTTAGGTTGAATTTTGAAACTAGAATTAAAATTTTTGAATCCAAATCCAATTAGAACTGAAAATGCGAATTTGGATTTAGATCTTATGGGATCCGAATTCATCGATACCAAAGTCAGATTTAATCGCATTTAATAATTCGATTAGTAATTCCCGCCCATTCTTTGCATGCGTAAATAAATAAATATTATTATCCAAATATACTAAATCAAATTTCATGTTAATACATATTTTATAATCATTTCTAATATTAAATTATGATAAATAAATAAAAAGCATGAAAAAAAATTGAAGTGAGATGAGAGAAAAGAGAAATTAAGAAGATGTTGTTGGAGTGATAAAAAAAAAAATGAATATAAGAGAATAAAACCAAAGACGAACAAATAGCTTAAGTGGTAGACATTTGTACCTGTGAACTCGTAGTTCATGGTTCATGGGTTTGAATCTTATTGGAGGTAGTTGGGGAACCAACATTGATCTTGGGTTCGAGTCTTATTTAAGGTAGGTGGGGAACGAGTCTTATTGGAAGTAGTTGGAGAACCAATAGTAATCTTCATGGTTCGAGTCTTATTGAAGGTAGTTGGAGAACCAACATTGATCTTTTTTAAAAAAACGAAAAGAAAAGACTCGAAAATTCCAAGAGACCAAACAATTATTATCTGTATCTCATTCGAGCTTATTATCATATAGTATTTTGAGAATCCTACTAATGGAAAATTCTTGAAAAAAAACAGATTAGTACTCTATTGAATTTTATTAGTAATGACTCTGATATAGATGAAAAACAAACCATAATAATAGATTGCAGTAAAATACTAAAATAAGAGTGAATAAGTCGAGTAAAAGAGGACTTATTATAATTATATAATATCTATTTTTATTTTTATTTATTTATTTATTTATTTTTATTTTAGTATTATAAAAGCAGAAAAGTTTCTTACAAAATGTTGATCGCCTAAAATACTCTCATAATAGTTATGTCAATAATTATTAGTAAGGGGTAATTATGTAAATACATGTTATAAATTATTAAATTAAATACATTAAAACAATACTTATTAACTTGAAATAGGACTCTTGATAGAAGAGAATTATTCTAATATTAAGTAGGCTATGGAATTGATAAATAATATAATTAAATAAAAAATAATTTACATAATATTTTAAAATATTGTAGTCAAACTCCTTCAAAAATAATTTTAATTTTAATAACTTTATATAACATTTATAACTAAGAAATATAATATAAGACCAGAACTATTCCCTCTCTAGCCATGGAGTGGAGAGTGCCCTGTAAGCTAGTAAAGTTATTCTCTAGGACCGGTTAGAGATTTTCTTTGAAGAGGTTATTCTCATAGTGAAGATATATATATTCTAACGTAAGATTCCAGAAAATTCTCATAGGAGAAACATAATCTCTAATTTCTCTAAGAGAAATTAAAACTTTGATAGGACAGACTCATTTTTATACAAGCTAAGAGACTACAAAAACTCATTTAAAAAGGAAAAAAGAAAAAGCAAAATAAGACAAAAGAACTATATATAGAGCTGGATTAGAAATCTAAATCAGGTAGATCTAAATTTGAGACCTATTGAAATCATTCATGGTGTTAATCTGATTCTAAGTACTCAATCTTGTAATAAATCTATTTTTCCTTCGTCAATTACCAACCACCCTCTTCACGTATGTTGCGTTGTTGTTTAGAAAGATGAGCAAATGGCTTAGTGGTAAGTATCTGCATTTATGAATAGATAGATCACGGATTACATACCAACAGGGAATGGTCAAGTGGTCTGAGGGTTCTTTCTCGAAGGCAAGGTCCCGGGTTCGAATCCCTTGAACCACTTGGGGTGTGCGTGTTGAGGGGAAAAAAAAAAGATCACGGATTACAATGAAAAAATATAATATGAAATGTACACGAACTACAACAATATATTTTCAGCATTTCAACCCAAAACAATACTGATGGTGCAAGAACTGGAAACATACTAAATCACCAACACTTTCAAGATTTGTTTAAAAAGGGGAAAGACCATCACAGGCGTTGAGCCTCAGGAACTGAGTTTCCTTTTGAGCGTGGGTTCTTCCAGCTAGGATAACACTAAGAGTGCAAGTGTAACAGAAATGCAGCTTAGGTGAATGAAATGTGTTGGAAAACACGAATCAGAAAGCAGCGGAATTTAAAAAATTTTCCCAACAAAATGACCTTGGACTCGCAATCGTGTAACCAAATTCGTAAAGATAGAAAACTTACTTTTCTTTTGTTCTTTCTTGAAGCGTTTCAAGCCACCTAAGAACGCTCTTCTCGCGGCTTGATCCCCTCTCCTTGGTAAAGCTCGAATCTTCAAATTTCTAACTTGAAGTCTCTAGAGAAAGTCCACCAACTTGATCACAATCTAACTAGTAAGGATGCTAGTTCTCTAGTTAGTGTTTAGGCTTAACCTAGGGTTTAATTTAATCTTGGAGAAAGGAAGGTGTTCAACACATGAACCAAAAGAATTGCCAATTAGCTCCATAAGGAGCTCGAGCTCCCCTATTTATAGAGAGGGGAGTGCCGAAATTCCTAGTCCATTATGGGCTAGGATTTTGGTCCCTCTCTCCTATTACTTGATCATCAAGTAATTTTGACTTTGACTTTGAATTCTAATTCAAATCAACTTTCAAGAGAGCTAAAAATATTCAAACTATTTTTGGATAATTTTATACTTTATTTATTTAAAATAAATAACTTATTTTTATCTAATTAATTAATTCGTAATTAATTAACTAGATTATTTTCTCCAAAATAAGACTTTCTTTTTAATTCAAAATTAAACCAAAGTCTATTAAATAATTAACAACTTAATTATTTAATATCCAATTAAATAGTCACGTGTGGCACACGTGTCATAGTGACACGTGTCCAGTCACGTGACCCACACGTGTGGTTTCACACGTGTGGAACCCTCTAGGCTCGATTAACTCGTTTAATCATTTTAAAGCCTCAACTCATGTAACCAAGTTGTTGTGTGTGACCCTCTAGGTTCTCAATTCAATTAGCAGTGACCCTAATTAATTAATTCACTAATTAATTAATCAGTCCACAGATTAAACGACCATAGTCTAGCAACAGGTGTTTAACCCCTAGCTGAATTGGAATGTTCGGATTCGACAGAACCTTTAAGTCATTGATTCATGTGAGATACAATCCTCCTACTTAGTATCTCTCAACCAAGATCTAGGGCAAGGGAATAATCAGAACCCTAATAATCCGGTCTTAAAGCTAAGTGCATTTCATATCCATTTGATCTCAATCCAAGAAACCCTTTTCTTGATGTCTTGATCTACTGCCTTGGCCAAGGACTCCATATGGCATATGAATGACTTACACAATAAGAGATCACCTTGCAGATGCAAGTGTAGGTCCTTTCTTGATTCTCATTCACTTTCATGAATCACTTGTGCAGCCCCAGCATAAGCATTGAATCAGTTGTCTAAGGCGACACCCTTTAAAGCTTATACCTAAGACTACAGAGTTAACTCATAAAGTGACAAGGAACCTCAAGTCTAAGGATCAATTAATCACATCAATGACTCGTGAGATATTTCCTAATCTGGAAGTTTCCATTTCCTGAAATAGAAACTTCCTTTCCCATTTAGGAATGTTCTCACACGGGGCACCTCAGTGAACTTACTTGTTAAAGTAAGCACCCTCATGTATCACGCACGTATCAACTATACACTTTGCACCTCCATGAAACAAGGTGGTCCTTCTTAAGGGCGTGATCCCACAAGCAAGCCTTAGAGGAGTCAGGTTGACACTCCCACTGTCGGTTGGACTCATCGGCTTGGAGTATTTTACTAATCATGACTTATGTGATATAGGACTCGTTTCATGAACCATTTCACCTAAATGACAGAGTCCTAAAGTCATCAGGATTAGGGGAGTTCTCATACATGCACAGCTAAAGTAAATACATACCAAACAAGAGCATATAAAGAAGTGTTGCCTCAATTCGTTATTTTATTCAAAGATTGTCTATGATTACAATAAGGAAAAGCACAAAGCGGATATACAATCGGCTTTCTAGGGCACTATTCCTAACAAAATGCGGAGCTTGTGAGGAAGAAAGGAAAGCAAGGGAAAATGCCCAGTTTTATGCAGAGTATTCTTGTGGAAGAAGATGACTTAGGGGAGAATGCAGGGGTTTCTCCCTATTTATATGTTAGGGGTGAGGGTGTTTTGGGTAATTTAACCAAGTGGTCCCAAACCTATTGTTGCCCTAACATGTGGCGGCCTGTGACGGCATGAAAGCGATGACCCTGGAAAGTGGACGGCGTGTCAGGTACAAGGTGCACACTGCCACTGTGTCAGAGGTTGTTGACGAGAGTCGTGCGCTAGGAGACTCATGATTGGCCACGTGGGCGTATGACTGCTTCTCTTGGGTCAGGTCTTACCCGAGCGTGGTGGCGCTCGAAAGGGGCACGAGGTGGTTTCCTCTGGTAGATGACCGACGAGTGTTAAATAGTCAAGCGCCAGAAAGGAGTTGCCCTCGTGAAGCTTTTCCCTTGGGAGGGTGATCTTGAGGGTCAGTAGCACGAGCCCATGCTTTGACAGCCTGAACCCCTCGCCCGTATAATAGGCCAAGGCCTATGATGCACAGACACGGACACGGCGACACGGACACGACACGACACGGACACGGCGACACAGATTTTTTTAAAAATTTAGGACACGACACGGTTCCGACACGGCTATATTATATATAAATAAATAAAAAATATATATATGTTAATTTATATAGAATAAAATATTCATAAAATATTCAATATTACAAATTTAAATAACATACGTCATTTTCCAATTCAACATTTTAAATCATTAAAATAATACTAATACATTTTTTATATAATGATATTATAAAAAAATTAAATTTAAATTAATATTATACATCTTTTAGCACATTTATATAATTCCTTTTTTTTAAAAAAAAATTATATCCTTAAATTTTTAGGAAAAATAAATTAAAAATTAATTTTTTATTGAATTTTTCGTGTCGAAGTGTCCGAGCCGTGTCGGACACATTCCACGCCGTGTCCTAGCCGTGTCCGAGCCGTGTCCCCGGCGTGTCGGAATTTTTTTTTAATTTTTGGACACATTTTGGCGTGTCGGACACGTGTCGGTGCCGTGTCGGAGCCGTGTCCGTGTCCGACACGTGTCCGACACTGCACGGGGGTAAATTTTGGAGTGTCCGTGCTTTATAGGCCAAGGCGCATGGGCTTGGACTAGCCAACAAATGAATGGGCTGGGCTGGCCTACAAGTTCTGTAGTGCTAGCGTCTAAGCTCTATGAGTGCAGATGGCGACGTGTGTATGGCGTAGATCCGACCGTGATTTAGCCTCATTGAGAGCGTCCAAGCTCTAAGTCAGTAGATGGCAACATGTGGACGGCTCTAATCCGAGCGCGGTTTTGGGTCTCATCAAATACCACCATGACCTTCCCAAAAAAAAGCCCCAAGGCTAGAATGCACTTTATGAGTAAGATTGACTAATTAAGAAATAATAACCTGTTGTCAAGATATAATACTGAAAATGAAACCTCTTATCAAGCTGAAACGTGTTTGGAATATTGTTTTAGAAGCATAATTTTATGGGTTTAAAAGCATTCAAAAATGGTATGTGCATAAATTAAAAAGTTTATTCTATCATCAAGAATCTCATTTCAACCAATACTTGGCTTTGAATTGTTTGTTTTCTTCTAGAGTCTAGACATCTCATAAGCTGCAATTTAATAAAACAAAGATAAACAAAAAATATCAAAATTCATTGAACATGGTTATACAAACTAAACATGAACGAACACACACATATTTGTATTAATTAACTGAATTGTAAACGGGACAAAAAGACACTCTACCTATAAAAGACAAAATGATTATTTCAGGGGCCGTTTTATCACCACATAAAGTGAAATGATCAAATGTCTCATTCTGACATAATTACTATAATTCGTTAACAACTCCGAATTTGAAATAAATTATCAAAATAGTTTAATGTTGAAGAGCCCTAAGCATTGGAAAAAACAAGCCGCCCATAATTTCAGGTCCGACTATCTTAACATAAGCAAAATAACCACGTAATTAATAATTAAACTCAATATCGTTTGTTGTTCCTTGAATTATAAACTTATCTAATTAACAAAATATTATAATTTTATAGGTCTAAACACATTATCTATATATATTATAAAATAAATCTATAAGTTTTCCTATAATTATAAAACACAAGAAATAAAAAAAGGACCATGGTGTTTATTTCCATGAGGTGTTCATTTTTTTTTTTTTTTTTGGTTAATATATAATGTATTTTATATTTTATTTAGATTAATTGAGAAATTAACCATAATTTTCTTTAAAAGAGTAAGAAAAATGTATTTGTATTTTATGTCTTTTGTATTTGCAATTATTGTGCATCTTTTTAAGTTGGTCATATTTGAAGTATAGCCTCATTGATCGTTGATCCAAACCAAAAGAATCTCGAAACTGGGCAGCAATCTTTGAAAACCAACTTACAACTTTTTTATTGTTTTACGCAACCGACAAATTTCTAGCCTAATAGTTCTAATTATAATCAAATCTATGTATATTAGAAATATAATTCGATAAGTTTTCCAATAATTATAAAACACTAGCCTAATTCTATTGAACCTGCCTAAACTAATAATTCTAATTCTAATCAAATTTCAATAAATCTCTTTTAATATCTATAAATACTAACCTAATAGTTAAAATTTATAGTAGAAAATTTTGTTTTTCTATCAATCATTAGCGCAAGAGATTTGAGCACTTACGCTGCAATCGAATAAACGGTAACTCCAATGCTTTTTAAGGTTTATAGCCCAATACAGTCACTCTGTAGGAGTACGGATCAGAAATAGTTTGTTCACGAGCCGTAAAGGTAAAGTAAAGTAAGTAGCTCGGACCAGCGGAACAATGTGAAGGAAGGCAGTTTTCTGCTCTTCTTGCTCCAAGACAAGGGCATAGAGCTGATGAAGTCAAAGATTCAAAGAAGGTCTGATTAGTACTTTTTATTACAAGGGATACTCATCATACTTTTTAGATAAATTTTTAAATTTTTAGTCAAAATTAAATACCCAACACCATTTAAGAAAAAGATCATCCATGGAGGAATATTATTGAAGACTGCCGGCGGCTGCTTCGCTCGCCATGGGAAGCTCGCATCAAGCATGTGTTTAGAGAAAGAAACGAAGCTGCTGATCGTCTCGCGAGAATGGGCCACGAGTTGAAAGAGAGAATCATGGTTTGGGAGGCTGCTTCGGGGGAGTTCGCGAAGACGAAGAACTAGTTGTTGGCTCTGGGAGCCTTTCTTCAGAACCAAAAAAAAAAAAAAAAAAACACCATTTATGAAAAATCAAAGTGAATTTTTGTATGCATTTTAAAACAATCTTTTCTTAAAGGTGCAAGTAATTTGGAAATCTGACATCCCAACAAACCTCGGTGATATTACCAAAGTGCATTGTACCTAAATTGTGGAGTCAATTATGCATTTTATTTTTCATATATACTAACAAGGTAATATAATTTGCAAAAGTTATGACAAAAATATTTTGAAATTGTATCAACAATAACAAATATTATACATTACTATTACGTTATAATAACGGATTTGCATTGCTATATATGGAGATTGTTTCCCAGAAAATATAATATAAAGTTCAAATTAATTAGCCTGTATAAACAAATAAATTAGCACAACTATATATTTTGATATACAAATAATTAGAGATCGTGCGCCCATGTTCTGCCAATATGCATATAGTAATTTCATTTGATACATACTTATTTCTTACTTTGCAAAATCGATATTAATGTAATTTCTTAATACAATCTCCGTAGCAAGTATTAATATCCCATCGACAAACCACTACTTAGATGCCTAAGATTTTCATGTCTTGACCAAAATATTAAGGGACACAGAATTTACTTAAATAAAAACAAGCAGTTAGATGATTATGCTTCTCGAGACTCGAGCAATCCATAACATCAGAGAAATCTTAGAAAATAGATAATATGAGAAATTAATATTTAATATTAACTACGAGTTCTTTTATTTTTATTTGATTTGGTGGTTTAATATTTGAAATTCCATTTCACAGGCCTTCCGGGGGGTTCTTTGGCATGGGATACTTTTTGAAGGTTTATTTATTGTGGTGGAAAAATGTTACGTGGACAGTATTCAATATAATTCATTATCAAGTAACAATAATATAAATTTGATAATATTTTAAGATGTACTAGAATTGAACAATGGTATTGATGGTGCTGAAACTTGTGAAGGATTTGAACACCAAACACTTTAGAATTTGTTGATAGGAAGGAAGACCATCACAGGCACATGAGCCTCAGGAACTGGGTTTCCAATGAGCGTGGGTTCTTCCAGCTAGGATAACACCAATAAATCGTGCAGTGAGAATGCAGAGAAGGGTGAGATTCAGGAAGCTTTTGAAGAAGTTGCAGAGGAAAAATGGTGCCCAGTTCAATGCGTGGTAGTTTCAGTGAGGAAGATGACTTGGGAGATATTGCATGTGTTCTCTCTTATTTATATGTTAGGGACAGGGGTAAATGGGTAAAATGACCATGTGGTCCCAAACCTGTGTTGCCCTAACACGCGTCAGCCTTTGATGGAATGAGAATGACATTCCCGAAAAGGAGACGGCGTGTCAGGTGCACTGTGCACTGTACCTTTGTGTCAGAGGTTGTTGACGAGGGTCGTGTGGGATGAGGGAATAATATCTCCTTCTGAAGGTGAGAATCCATCGCATGAGGGACAGACTCATTCACGAGCGTTGATGACGCTCGGGAAGTCCACAGATGGGCTCCTCACGATAGATGACCTTCGAGCGGCAAGATCCCGAACGTCAATCATGGGACCCTCATGTGGGTGCTTCCCTGTGATGGGTAACCCTGAGGGCCCAGATGCGAGCGCCAGACTCGTCGGATCTGGACTTTTACCGGAGTGGTCGTTCGATGCTTGACGGTCCATCCTTGCTTACAAACGAGTGGGCTGGAAAGGCCCACGAGCCCTTTAAGGCGAGCGTCTGAGACTTAGTCAGCGACATGCTGACACGTGGACGGCTCTGATTCGAGAGTGTTTTTAGGCCTCATCATTTTGCCCCCCAAATTCTGTAGTATCGCTTCGAGCGTACTGTAGAATTTATAAAGGATGAACTATGAATTTCAAACATCCGAGGGCTAGACCATTACCAGCGAGGAGACTGCTGGCCTTCCGTAACGTACACAAACTGACACCGCATTAAATGCTGTCACATCCGCATTTAATGCTGAGTGGAAACGTGGGCGCGTGTACTCCGGGAGACGTGAGGCGGTTAGCAAAAGTGGGGGGATTTCCTAGGCGGGAATGATTGCATTTTGAATTTTCAGCCCTAACCCATGTAAATTATTCCCTATAAATAGGGGCTTGCAGGGCTTGGGGACCTTTTTCACGCATTCAAACTCTTTCAAGAACATTTGCAGCAAGAAAACTCTGTCAGCTCTACAAATTCCGGCGAACTTCTTCTCTTCAAACTTTTAGGTAAAAATTCTCTTCCCCTCTTTTTATCTTCCCCGTGCTAACATTAGTTTTCGGTTGTGTGAGTGAATCCCTTGAGTGAAGAGCCACTGTCTTCTATTGAACTTGTTTCAGAAATATTCTCCCCCCTTAAGTTCTCTGTTAGAAATCCAGTTTTCAAAAGTGAGCATGGCCGGAAATCAAGCTGACGATTACGTAAGGGAGATTGAGGAGATGTCAGTGGGGAGCTCTTCCCCTCATGGTGATGTACCCGTAGCCGTTCCCCTAAATAGGGCGCACCCAGGCGAAGGTCTTCCCATGGCGATATCGGTGGCCCAGGCTCCTGTTGTCGCCGAGGAAGAGGAGGTAAACACTGCCTTTCCAGGGATGAACGAGCGTGCTTCCGTTGGGACGGACGATCTCTTTGAAGAGATGAACAATGTGATGGAGATGCAAAGACAAGGGGAAAGAGTGCTCCCAGTTTTGAACAGCGCTGTGAGACCCCAAGATCATAGGATCACAGTGGCTATGGCGGCTCCCAAGGGTGAAGCGGGGCCATCCGGGCGTCCGTTCGAGGCGGAACCTTCCAGAAGGCGTCAGAGGAGAGGCAAGGAGCCTGCCACTCGAGTAAGGCAAGACAACCGCCATCAGACTGACAGATCCCCAGACGAAATTGAAAGTATTTTGACCCTCGGTGATTTGGAGGAGTTGAGGGCGAAAGCGTATTGGGATGAAGCCGTGTTTCCCATGAGACTTCCTGAGGAAGGGGAGAGGGCCAATCAACCACCGCCTGGGATGATGACGGTCTATTGGGACGCAGTACTGGCTGGGGGTCTGAGGTTTCCTATCGCCCACGACGCCGTCGTCATTTACCATCATCTAGGGCTTTGCCCTTCACAAATTCTACCCAATGGCATAGCCCTAATCAACACGTTCATCATCACAATGAGGGCCCTGGGCAAATCACCCTCGATAATCAATTTTGACAGCGTGATACAAGTTGCACGTTCGCCACGCTCGTCGCCTACAGACGGATTTTACTACGCCCAAGCCAAATCAGGCTTTAAGATGATAGATTCTCCATCTTCCTCTTATGGCGAGCACTGGAAGGAAAAATACTTTTTCGTGGGGGCTCCCGGGGGGATTTTCAAAGTTCATCGGCTATGGATGATTCACGGCGAGGGCCCTTTGATTAGGGAAAGGAGAAGGAACAAGGATTTTGAGGAGTGGGCGATGGGGTTAGCCTTCGAGATGAAGGCTGAAAAGAAGTGGATCAAGGCGGACACATTGATAAAGAATGAAGGGGTGTTGTTCCGCTATGGATTATCTTGCCCCCCTGACATGATACTCAACCCTCCCACTGACATCATGGCCCTCGACGGTTAGATTCTAGGAACTAACACCTCTAACCTTTAGAATAGCTTTCTGACTTACGGTTATCAATATTTTCTTGTTTATTCGATTCAAATCATCAATCATCTGACGCTCGTTTCCCTTCACTTGCAGGCATCCAAATTCTCTCTCGAGGCATGAATGCTGAAGCCCTTTCACGTATGTTGGGTGCCCAAGGGCCAGCGGTCGATCCTCCACAGCAGCCACAGCAGCAGAACCGCCCTCCCAATGCTCCGAGGGGTAGGGTTAGCCGCCGAGGATCGGGTCGCGGACAAGGAAATGCTCGAGGGGGCGCGGGGAATGTGGCTCCTCCCACGGGCCCCATTGAGGATCTAACATTGGAAGGTGCCCACGAGGCCACTCCTCCGCCGGCGGCCCCCGTGGGCCCAATCTCTCTGAGTTCAAGCGGGTCACGGAACCGCTCGGGCGAGCCTGTCCGTATTCATGAAATCCTCCGTGCCGACCGTCAGGGGAAGAGAAAGAGGATGCCGGACTCCCTCCCTATTTCAGGCAAGGGAAAGGAGGTGGTCGTGGGCCACCGTGGCGAGGGCAGTGACACTTCATCTTCCGAGGATGAAGAATTCTGGAAGATAGGCTGCAAGGGTGACTCCCGTTACAAGCGGCAGCGGACTGAGGGCCCAGTGCTCCTAAAAAAGAGCGCATACTCCGTCAACCTTGTCTCCGACATCGTTGGAAAACTCCAGTTTTCCGGCGATCATGACAAGCTGAACGAGCATGATGCCGCTCGAGTTGCTGATGATGCCTGCCATGTCCTTATGACGGTAAGTCTATACTCCTTACCAAATTTTCCTTTTTTCCTTCTACGCTCGGATTATGACCCTCGTTTATTGCTTCCAGGAGGTAATCCCGAGGCTGAAAAACTTGCAAGGGCGAGCGCAAGCATATTCTGAGCATAAAGCCAAGTACAAAAAGTTGCTGCGCATCTCAGATCCAGTCCAACTGCAGGAGGACTACAATAATATCAGCGCTCAGCTGAATTCCGCCACCCTCGAAAACGCTAAGCTGAATGAAAATCTGAAGAAATCTGATGACGCCATTCTGGCCTTAACCGAGCGTCACAAGAAATTGAAGGATGAGCGGGATCAGTTGAGGGCACAAAATGTGCAGTTGGGCGAGCAACTGGCGGAGAGCGCTCGCCTAAACGAGACAGCCAACAAAGCCTTCGCTGATTTGCAAAGCAAAGTACAAGGCTTGGAGGCGAGGGTTTCCTGGGAGGCGGTGAAGAAGTTCGTGCGCTCCAAAGCCTTTGTGTTCGCGGCCAACATTCAGTGCTTTGATAATGCCCGGCGCTTCTTCCATAAGGCGATTGGGCAAATGGTGAGATTGGGACTGGCCCCAGAAAGCGCTCGATCAGACGCTCGTCTGCGCATGGACCTTGATGAGAACTGCGAGCCAATGGTCCAGGAGGAGGATCCCACGGACAATCTGGCGGAGCCTGAGTATCAGGAGTTGGTGGAAACACTCCAAAGGGAGTTTATAGCTGCCAACAGGGTAGATCCCGAGCCTCTCCTGATAGAAGATGAAGGCACTATCATGGACGTCGCAGATGCCGAGGAGCCCGGTGAGGCCCAAACCTCTGATGCTAATGTGCTGGCTCCGGTTCCCCTCGCAACTGCTCCTCCCGAGCCTAACGCCCCGGCCCAGTGAAACTCTTTATGATGATCTCTTGTTGTTTTAAATCCCTTGCCATTACTGTGAACAATCTTGTTGTTTGTATTTAATCTTCCCGTTATTCCTTTAACATTTTGAGTTTCTTCTCATACCTTAGCACTCTTTTTCTACTGCACTGCTGTCTGAATGCTTTTTCTTTTACTCTTGGATGGTGAATGATGTTAATTTGTTGAGTCTTGCCATTTTTACATTGTCTCTCTCTTTTGGACGTTTGCGATGAGCATGTTTTTGCACGAGGGCACTTCTTGCGAGGGTGCCCCAGCATTCATCTCAACGCTTCATTAGTTCGAGAGTTGGCAGGGTTCGTCGTTCCGAGGGGCGTAAATACGAGCGCGAGTGTGTTTCCCATGGATATTTCGCGGTTAGGCTCGAATTTGAACTTAGGAAATCTTTAGGGATTTGCCTAAGTATTGGCCCAATAATGCGCACCCTCGTTCCGGACACCTCAATGAGTCATACGCACTCTAGAAACCAACAATAGGATTTGCCGAGTGCAAGAAAGAATAGAGCGTAACCATAGGGTTAACGTTATTTCGAGGAGCCTTCGAAGGGACTGATTTGAAATCCGTTATTTTATGAGTGTATTTTTACTCAATAGGGTGAGGGTCATTCGGGTTCGTGCGAGCGCGAACTGGAGTGGTTATCACTCAGCTGGCTACAAATGAGCATTACGCTCCCCGTTGTCTGACACGCTCAAATTTAGGACTTCATATCACAAACTGTTCAAACTGTTATAGGTGGATGATCATCAACACCTGGACAGCGTAGTTTTGGAATGATTGAAGTTTCGCTTAGGCTCTTCGACGTGGAGGATGCTCAACACGGAGTAGGCCCCTTGTCGCTCGAATTATTAAATCAAAATAATCAAAGCAAGCAAATAATAAAAACAAAGAGTTAAATACTTACTGCTACATAAATGCATTTTTAGAAATGATTACAACACGCTTTCACGCCACAAACGGGCCATTACAAAGAAACTGATGTCTACACGTAGAACCTTCTGAGGTTGCATGCATTCCATGGCCTAGGGAGTCGCTCGCCTTGCAAAGTTTCCAATAGGTAGGTGTTGTTTGCTCGTACCTGGATGACTTTGAAGGGGCCTTCCCAATTAGGGTCCAACTTACCTACGTGTTTGGAGACTTCAACCTTTTTGAGGACCAAGTCCCCTAGCTGGAAAGTCCTTTCTTTAACACGTTTATTGTACTGGCGAGCAACGGTTGCTTTGTATTTGTGAATACGGGCCCAAGCAGCATTCCTCTTCTCATCCAACAAATCTAACTCGAGCGCCCTATTGGCCTCGTTGGTGGCAGGCTCGAAATAGGCAACGCGTGCGGATTCTTGAGCAATTTCCGCAGGTATCATGGCCTCGGAGCCGTACACGAGGGAATAAGGGGTTTCCCCCGTTGCCGCTCGCGGAGTAGTACGGTACGCCCATAGGGCTCCCTGAAGTTCCTCAGCCCATTCTCCCTTCTTACTCTCGAGCATCGTTTTCAGATGCTGGAGTATGGTTCGGTTGGTCACTTCTGCTTGACCATTGGCTTGAGGATGACCCACGGAAGTGAATCGTTGTTCGATCCCTAATTCATAGCACCAATCCCGCGTGTCCGCAGCGATAAACTGGGAACCGTTATCCGAGATGAGCACCCTCGGGATGCCGTATCTGCAGATGATATTTTTCCAAATGAAATCCCTCACAACTTTGAACGTTATCTTAGCGACCGCTTCTGCCTCAGCCCACTTGGTGAAATAATCCACAGCAAGTATCACGAACTTCTTTTGCCCGACCGCCATTGGGAGAGGTCCCACAATATCAATGCCCCATTGATCAAAAGGCCAGGAAACATCAATAGGAATCATTTGAGCTGCCGGCAGCTGGGGAGTGTTGGAGTGGAACTGGCACTTGGGACATTTCTTGGAATATTCAATGGCATCTTGCAATACTGAGGGCCAATAGAACCCACTCCTTAAGATTTTCTTTGCCAAGATTCGTCCGCCTGAGTGGTTCCCACAACTTCCATTATGTACATGCTCTAAAACTTCTTTAGCCTGCGAGGGTCTCAAACATCTCAACGGTGGTCCTAGGAAGGATCGCTTGAATAACCGACCCTCGGCATCCAATGAGAAGCGAGGGGCTTTACATTTGATCTTCCGAGCCTCAACTTTGTCGCTCGGGCAGGTTCCGTCCTGGAGGAATCTAACAATTTTATCAAGCCAACAAGGCTCGGATGGGTCAATCATGTGCACTTCTTTTGAAGGTTCGCCTTTACTTATCAGTGGTTCTTCCGTTCTCAGAAATGTAACAGCGCGTTCACTACTGCCATCCAAGGCAGACGCAAACTTCGATAGAGCGTCAGCATGTTCGTTTTCCGCCCTCGGAATTTGCAAAAGATGGAATTCCTTGAACTTGGCTATCTCTTTCTTGGCGCTCGACAAGTATAGTGCCATGGTGGCTTCTCGAGCCTCATAACTACCGTCAATTTGACTCGCGATCAACTGCGAATCAACGTATGCTGTGACACGAGTGGCCCCATTTTGTAGCGCAATCCTGAGCCCTTGGATGAGAGCCTCATACTCAGCTTCGTTGTTGGTGACTTGAAACGCCAGCTTGATTGCGTAGTCGACTTCCGCCCCAAGGGGATCCCTGAGGGTCACCCCGGCTCCCCCCCCTTGTGAGGTCGAGGAGCCATCAGTATGCAAAAGCCATAAACCCTCATTCGCTAGTGGCGTGGTCTCCAGATTGAAACGTTCAACCAATAAATCGGCCACTGCCTGAGCCTGTATGGCTATACGGGGCTCGAAAGAAATATCAAACTGACTCAGTTCAATTGCCCATTTAATTAACCTTCCCGAAACATCCGGCTTAGATAGCACTTGTTTGAGTGGTTGATCTGTAAGCACTGTGATAGAGTGAGCTTGAAAATATGGCCTCAACCTTCGGGATGCGTTAACGAGCGCAAAGGCAAATTTCTCAATTTCCATGTACCTTTTCTCTGCCCCCTGTAGAGTCTTGCTCAGGTAATACACCGGCATATGCTTACGCTCGCGGATTGCTACGAGGACAGCGCTCGTGGCTTCCAAAGAAACTGAGAGATAGATAAACAAGTTCTCCCCTGGGATTGGCTTGGTCAACAAAGGCGCGCTCGACAGGTACTGTTTCATGCTCTGCAAGGCCTTTTCGCAATCCTCATTCCATGTGAAATTCCGAGCGTTGCGCAAAACTTTAAAGAAGGGGAGATTCCGGTCCGCTGAGCGGGAAATGAACCTATTTAACGAAATGATCTTACCCACCAGCACCTGGACCTCTCTCAGATTGCGAGGGGAGGGTATGTCCAGGATTGCTCTAATCTTCTCGGGGTTTGCCTCTATGCCACGTTGACTGACCATGTATCCCAAGAATTTTCCGCCTCGAACGCCAAAGGTGCACTTTGATGGGTTCAACTTCATCCCGTAACGACGAAGGATGTCAAAAGTCTGCTTGAGATCCTCCAGATGGGAGCGTTGGCGCTCACTCTTGACTATCATGTCGTCCACATATACCTCCATAGATTTTCCAATTTCATGCTTGAACATTCTGTTGACGAGCCGCTGATAGGTTGCTCCCGCGTTTTTGAGCCCAAATGGCATGACTTTGAAACAATAAACACCCAAATGCACAACAAACGCAGTTTTAGGACGATCTTCGGGCGCCATAAAGATTTGATAATATCCCTGAAAAGCGTCCATCATACTCATGAGTTCACACCCGGCTGTAGAATCTACCAACTGATCGATCCTCGGTAGTGGGTAATGGTCTTTGGGGCATGCTTTGTTGAGATCCGTGAAGTCGTTGCACATACGCCACTTATTGGCGCTCTTTGGGACGAGCACCACATTGCAAAGCCATTCTGGGTACAAGATTTCCTCAATGTACTGAGCATCAAGCAACTTACCAACCTCTTCTTCAATAACCCGTTTCCTAAAACCATGAACGTCCCTCTTCTTCTGTTTGATGGGCTTGAAGGCTGGATCCACATTCAGTCTGTGGACAATGATGCTTGGATCTATTCCGGTGAGATCAGAAGCTTTCCACGCAAAAACGTCTAGGTTCTCCCGAAGGAATTCGATCATCAAAACTTGCGAGGGCCCATCCAGGCCTGAGCCAATCTGGGTGGTTTTATCCGGGTTCCCGGGCTCCAATTCGACGGTCAAAAACTCCTCAGTGGGCTCAATTCGAGCCTCCGGTCTTGGGGCCTCTAGCGCTCGTTTTTTTCCGGTGAGCATACCCCTGGGTTCCTCACGCTCGTTTTCTGAAGATGAGCCCTCGACGGCCCCCGGTGGCCTGTTCTCTGAACACTGAACATCTCCAGGGGTCCTCTTTTTATTCTTCTTCCGGTACAGCTTGGCTCTTTTGCGCTCGGGGCCATCCTCGTTTAATTCGGGGAAGTCCACGGACTTCTTACTAGATCCATCTTGAGTGGACTGCTTGGGCTTGTGGCCGCGAAGCGAAAGTATGTAACACTCCCAAGCTTCTTTGACGTTACACAGAATTTCTCCAGTACCCTCGGGGGTTGGAAACTTAACTTTTTGATGATAGGTGGAAATTACGGCCTTGAAATCCACGAGGGCTGGGCGCCCAATGATGATATTGTAAGGGAGATCCACCTCAACGACGGTGTATAGGACGCTCAATGTTTTTCGCTGTGGGGCGCGACCAAAAGAGGTGGCCAAGCGAATCTGTCCGCGAGGGACGATCTCGGAACCTCCAAAACCTACAAGGGCAGTTCTGAGAGGTTCGAGGGGGATGTTTGTTATGTTCATTTGTTGAAACGTTGAGTACGGGAGAACATTCACAGAGCTTCCACTATCAAATAAAACCCTCTTTACAGTGTGGTTATGAACGTCTAAACTAACCACCATGGGACAGTCAGAGGTTTTTCCCGTCCCATGGGGGGTTACAATATGATCAAGATCTTTCTCTGTGAACCCTATGACATCCCCCTCCTTCGAGCGCAACGAACTATCCAGGGAGAGCACTGGGCGAGGGAGTGTCGCTGTTTGGTTATAGCTTCGTACATGGCGGCGGCGAGAAGCATTGGAGTCGCCTCCTGAGGGCCCACCTGCGATCATGTGAATAGCCGCAAAGGGCTGGTTTTCCATGTCCACCCCTTTCCCTTTGTTGCGCTCGCTGGTCTCAGGACGCTGGCGACGAGGACTTCGGGAGCGTGAGCGGCTTCTTCTCCGTTCGAGCGCTCGTCCAGCGCAATGCTCGTCATACCCTTCTAGAACTTTTACAAACTCCTTGAGGTGCCCCCCAGCAATCAGCCGTTGAATTTCCTTCTCCAGGTGGCGGCATTCATTAGTGTCATGCCCCTTTTGCTTGTGGAAAGCGCAGTATTTCCCCGAGCGCTTCTGTGCCTCGGTTTCTCTCAGCTTGGGCGGTCTCTTGAACAGCTTCTGGTCCGCTAGAGAATATACTTCGGCAATTGGGCGGTTGAGGGGGACGCGCTCGAGCCTCCGCGGGGGGGACGATCGACGCCGAGCTGGTATTGGGCTGCGGCGGTAACTCCGGTTGGACTCCACTTTGTCTTCATGGGCTCTGGGGGGACGAGGGGCATTTGCCATCTTCTGTTCCCTCGCTATGTACATATCCTCGAGGGTAAAGAAGGAGTCTGCAATCTCCCGAATTTCCATCAATGAACGTGGCTTCTTCTTGGCTACCTCCTCCACGAACTCTTTACTGACGTAATGTTTCATGTTGATGGCACCGAATAGAACGTGCCTCAAAAAGTCCATCGAGGGCTTTTCCACCAGCAAAATTTCCTTATTGAATCTCCCCATGAAGGACCGGAGAGTCTCGTTCGGCCCTTGGACCAGGCTATAGAGAGCGGTCGCGGCAGGGGCCGGTGCTTTCAGCGAATTGAAGTGGCTGACAAAGGCATCCGTCAGGTCATAGTACCCTCGGATTGAGCGCGGGGGGAGCTTTTTGTACCACTCTTGGGCCATTCCAGTGAGGGAAGTGACGAATACCTTGGCCCAGTAGTTGTCCGGATGATCGTACAGGTGCATTAGATGCACGAAATGGTCCAGGTGTTCGGCTGGATCCGTGGTTCCGTCATATCTGTTAATTGACGAGGGAATTTTACCCTTCCCTGCTCGGGTCATCAGAACTTCCTCGACGAGGGGGGAATCGCCCACCATGATCCTGTAGTCTCGCTCGTCGGGATCTTCATAGCTGGCTTCTCTCCTTCGGTGGGAAACTGGGCTGCGTGGTCGTCGAGCGTCTCTGGCCTTGGACCTCTCGCCCCCATCGCGGGAAGCGTGAGACCGTGCTCGAGAGATCTGCTCTACCACGTTTTGGAGCCCTCGAATTTGGTCCTGTACAGCTGCGAGCTGAGGGTCACCGACATTTCTGCGGTTTGCCCTCCTTGTGGCCCTTGATTGGACCTCTTCATTATCTACGGCAGCCTCATTTCGAGGGGCCCTTTCATCTCCTACAACTGGCCGTTCTTGCTGGACCCTCGGTGGGACTCCATCTTCTTGATTCGGTGGTTGGTGAGGCCGCTGCGCCCTTAGCGCATTTTGAGCCATTGCCAAGGGATGCGCTGGGAGCCCTCCAAGAGGTGGGGCCAGACGAGCGCTAGCCTGCGAGGGGAAATAGGCCGCCACGAAATGCTCCCAGGCGTTCTGAACGGCCTGACTCTCGCACTGCGCATATAGCGCCTGAAGTTGCTGGCTGGTAACTTGGGGCATCTCCACCCCCTGTATTTCTCTTGGCAAAGACGTGGGGAGATTCAGGTTCCCCACCTGGTACGGCTGGATCATCGGCATCATCCCGGGCATCATTCCCGGCTGCACAAATGGGTATCCCGGAGGGGCATGGCCATGGGATACATCCCAGAGTATGGGTAGGAAGCATGGGTGGTGTGAGCTGCAGTTGGAGCAACGGTGCTGGGTGCTCCTGCAACGTTACCACCTAGCGGGAGATTTGTCCCCGCAGGTTCTGTGTTCTCGCCCCCGTTTCCTGCGGCTGGGGGGTTTGCTTCTCCGGCGGGGACGTTGCCTTCTGTGCTCTCCTCGTTGACGGGGGGAAGAGAGCCTCTCTCTCTTACTGCTCCTGATCTCGTTGCAGTTACCATGATTCAAGACTTGGGTGTTACTTTTCAACTAGCTTTCAGAGGAAGAAACTAGCAATACCAAAGATTGTGATGATGGTTTCCCACAGACGGCGCCAAAAATGATGGTGCTGAAACTTGTGAAGGATTTGAACACCAAACACTTTAGAATTTGTTGATAGGAAGGAAGACCATCACAGGCACATGAGCCTCAGGAACTGGGTTTCCAATGAGCGTGGGTTCTTCCAGCTAGGATAACACCAATAAATCGTGCAGTGAGAATGCAGAGAAGGGTGAGATTCAGGAAGCTTTTGAAGAAGTTGCAGAGGAAAAATGGTGCCCAGTTCAATGCGTGGTAGTTTCAGTGAGGAAGATGACTTGGGAGATATTGCATGTGTTCTCTCTTATTTATATGTTAGGGACAGGGGTAAATGGGTAAAATGACCATGTGGTCCCAAACCTGTGTTGCCCTAACACGCGTCAGCCTTTGATGGAATGAGAATGACATTCCCGAAAAGGAGACGGCGTGTCAGGTGCACTGTGCACTGTACCTTTGTGTCAGAGGTTGTTGACGAGGGTCGTGTGGGATGAGGGAATAATATCTCCTTCTGAAGGTGAGAATCCATCGCATGAGGGACAGACTCATTCACGAGCGTTGATGACGCTCGGGAAGTCCACAGATGGGCTCCTCACGATAGATGACCTTCGAGCGGCAAGATCCCGAACGTCAATCATGGGACCCTCATGTGGGTGCTTCCCTGTGATGGGTAACCCTGAGGGCCCAGATGCGAGCGCCAGACTCGTCGGATCTGGACTTTTACCGGAGTGGTCGTTCGATGCTTGACGGTCCATCCTTGCTTACAAACGAGTGGGCTGGAAAGGCCCACGAGCCCTTTAAGGCGAGCGTCTGAGACTTAGTCAGCGACATGCTGACACGTGGACGGCTCTGATTCGAGAGTGTTTTTAGGCCTCATCAGATATATTATTAATTCTCTTATATTTTTTATTTTTCTGTTGCATAGATATATAGATATATTCAATGAAAATGACATATTCCAATTTAAGTGAATCTGATAAACAAGTATACAAAAATAAAGTTATGAAACAAAAAAGAATGCGAAACTTAAATACGTGACTTTTAAGAGCTGTCACTGTGCTGGACAAATATGAAGATTAGTGATTCATTATTTTTAACTAAATATAATAATCAAATATAATTTCATATTTAAAAGTCAATGAAATGATTCTAAATATTAGACATCATATTGTTTGAGGAGTACATAAATTGTTCAATCGAGAGTCTAATTAATTTTCATAAATATTATTTTTTAATCCTTTATAAATAAATTAATTATTGAAAGCTCTATTAATATTTTATATAATTAAATTACTAACACTTTTAATTATTTAAGGAGAATATAATTCAAAATATTATAGAAAACTCAGTTTACAAGTATCCACGGAGCTTCGTTTTCTCATTGCAATTGAATAGTAGAAGTTATCAATTGAAAATTGCATGCGGTAGCTGCAATGCAATTAAAAAAGTACAATCCAAGGTATCAACGGAAGGCAAAATAAAAATACTCATTAAATCAAATTACAATTATGGAGAAGAAGATGAAGATTTGAGAAAGTGGATGATATTGAAAATGATGATATGTCAAGCCCACAGTTTTGAGAGATGAATATTTAATGCAAGGTAATTATACTAAAATTGATGATAATAATATATCAAAAGTTACAATTTCTCAAGGTTAAGGAATAATAAAAAAGAAAAAGAAAACAACGTTCCCATTTTAAATAATGGAATTGAGGTCGAAAATATAGAAAAAAAATTATGTGCAAAAGTTATAGTTTTGAAAGTAAATATAACTTTTAAATTTTAAATGACGACAAAATGATTCTTCAAAATTTCATAAAAAAACTAAAAATAAATCATAAATTATATTAAAAGAACGAACAATATAAGGAATAAAATATATATATAGTTAATATGGCATTTTATATGATCTTTTAAGTTTTTTGTCTATTTTTTTTTATATATGTCTTTTCATTTATTAAATATATTTGAAAGTTATAAACTATTACTTATGCTTAAAAGTTAGAACTATTTGGGCAAATTAATATTATACACTTTAAACATTTTGTTTTATGTAATAACATAGTTTAAAAAAAATTTAATTTTTTTATTTATTAAGATGTTTTTCTACTTCGAATTTCTATTTATTGTACATGATTTGAAAGAGAGATTTCATATAAGTATTTTTGTATGTGTAACTTTTCAAAATTAAAATGGTTCATTAAAAATGTTATTATATTTATTTAATCAAACTAGATATTTTTAATATCCTAATTTGTTCAATAAATATAATAGCTTTTGTATGTGTAACTTTTCAAAATTAAAATGGTTCATTAAAAATGTTATTATATTTATTTAATCAAACTAGATATTTTTAATATCCTAATCTGTTCAATAAATATAATAGCTAAATTTATTTAAATAAATTAAACAATAAACTTGCAACACACGTTAACTTTGCACTTATTAAAAATATGAAATTATATTTGCACGTTGATGTTTCCCTTTAAAAGTTAGATTTATTAAAGAAATAATCGTTTCTTTACTTGAATGTTTTTTTGGATGTTTTCCTAATTTGAAATGTTTTTTATAGTTACTTTGATTGTTTTTCTAATCTCAATACTATTAGTTATTAGTCATAAATGGAAAGATAGATTTTATACAATTGGTTTTGTACGTGAACTTTTCAAAATGAAGCGAGTGTTAAAAACTTTATTACATTTATTTAATCAAGTTAGAAACTTTTAATATTTAAATAATAATTTATTAAACTAAACATAAGAGTAACACTTATTTAAATAAATTTAACGAGTTGCATGTCGAATTTCCCGACAAGTCTAAAAAAGAATTTCTTAGATCCATGAAGCAAGAAATTCAAGCAAATAGAGCATACGAATACGACACATCTGAAAAACCACAAAAATTAAGGCAATCCCAAATTATTACAAATCATTATCTACTAAAAATTAAAAATCTCCAAATAACTCAACCCCATTTCACAAATCAAGCAACCGGCCCCATTTTCATTTTCACTAGGATACATAAAATAAGAAAGATAACATCCTTACATTGTCAATTTATGTTGACCTACTAAGTGAATAAACTATTTTCCACCAAGTGATTCTCAAATTGGTTCACATGATCTTTATTATTATAAAATCAATTAAATAAAAAGGAAGAAATTTTAAATGAGATACACAGATACATATACCTAACGACCAAATTAGGGTGGATATCGCAGTGTGGAGTGAGCTGGTGTTGTTGGTGGCAAAGATCGGAGGAGAAGGGGGAAGGTAGAAGGCGACGGTGGCAATGATTGATGGTGGCGGCGACTTGGTAAGTATGATGAGTGTTGGATGTGTAGGGGAAATGAGGAGGCGTCAGCTATTGGCCGGTGGTGGCGGCATGACTTGGTGGGTGGGGTGCGGAGGTAAAAATTGAATACTATTAAACATGTCCTGATTAATGTATGCGTGTGAATGAAAGAGAGAGAGAGTGAGACTATGATTTATTTTATTTTATATTTTGAAGAAGAAGACTATATATGCCGCATTATTTATGTGATTGACACTTTTTTTTATTTTTTTTATAAAAACCGGCAAAGAGCTGTAGGGTTATTACCGAGGTCCCCACCTCATAGATAAGCCAACCAAACGGAAAAAGGTCATACAAATGTTCATGATCCAAGGATCATTAACGCTCGAGTTACAATGGTGCCCCCGTAAAACATAAATATCGATTAAACTCATAAGGGCATAATCATCTAAATACCAAGGATAATGAAAACTATCCATCAAAACAGGGGATATCAGCACCCCAAGGTTCCTCAAAGTTAGGCCCCTCTTGCTAATCGAAGAAAACGGATCAACCGCTGGCCTCTTGAAGAGGCGCCCAGTCTTCCGAGCAGTAGTGATGTGTGTCAAAGTGGCACTCATCTGGCAACGGTTAATCGCAAGATATTCGCAAGCGTCCACAGGGCTATAATTCTTATTGTTTGGTTGGTGTTGGTCAAAATGCACGCCGTCAATTACAAAGTTACAAACTAGCCAACCAAAAAGGCCGAAGGAACTCCAGCTGTTACGCCCAACTTGATTAAAATCCTGCATCTGCTTTTGTCGAGAAGGCTGCCCATGAATGTGCAAATAAGCCTGAAAAAAGATAATTCTGAGCCAATGGCCAAAATCAAGTGAGGTGCTCTGTTCCGAGTAGTTATTAAAATACGGGATAATATTAAAAATCATACTCAGCCAAAAAGGATCCTCAAGCATTAGAAAAACAGGGTCAAACCTGTACGTGAAAAGCAATGTATCTATCATCGGAACCTAAAGGAAGGAAGGCCTATCTTGTCCATACACAGCAATCCAGTTAATTCCATGGATAGCGAGCTATCCGGGAAATCCCATGAATCCTGCTTTATTGCGCCTCAGTTTGCCAGGTGATCAGCAACCTTATTACCTTCTCTATATATATGTGTGAATCGGATGTCCAGTTCACTCTGCAATCGGCTCAGGGTAGAAAGTAAATGTGTTATCCGCAAATCCCCCGTGCTCTTTCTCATGACAATGTTAAGCACTGCTTGTGCATCCATTTCCGCCCAAACCACAGTGTATCCCAGCTCCTTTACCATTTGCACCCCTCGAACTAAGGCTTCAAGTTCTGCAATCGTGTTCTTAGCAATCCTTATTCCACAGCTACACGCCTTGATAGTCGTGCCCAGATGGTCTCGGATCACGAAGCCAATGCCGGTAGCCCCGGATTTCCATGTGAGGAACCATCTGAATTAATCTTAATGCATCCTTGCGGCGGCTTATTCCAATAAACTGTCTTAATTTCTTTATTCTTGGTTGGGACTATAGTAACCCCAAATTCTTTGGCAACAAAAACATCTCCCCTCCACCATCGGCTTGAGAGCCTCTGAACCTTGTGCAGCTGACGAACATGGTTGTATACCTGTCTTTTGATATTGAAAACCAAAAAAGTGGTTCCTTGGTGTTTATGCCTATTTCGTTCTATCCATACAAACCACATGACCAGCACCGGAATAACTATTCTGATATGTTTTGTCCTGCCGAAAGGAGATGAATTCACCCCCAATTGCATGAGGTTGTTGATTGAATCCGTTTCAGGCACCTGCAAATTAAACATATTAGCAAAATGGTTCCAAATGGACTTAACATTGTTGCTATTAATAAATAAATGACTTAGAGATTCTTGTGCGCTACAGTAGGCACATTTAGATGGGAATATCATTCCCTTTCTGTGTAGTCTTTTGTCCACCGGTATCCAGTCAAACATCAAGCGCCACATGAAAATCATGATTGTGGGAGTTAGGTCAATACTCCAGATTGCTCTAAGCAACCCCACTTTTGGCCGTTTCTCCCGTAGGACATGCCCGACAGAGCGTATGGAGAAGAGACCATCTCCACTACTGTCCCAAAAGGGGGTATCTTGGCTTCCAGAGTAGCACGAGACACTAAGGATTTTCTCAACCATCTGGCTCTCTACTACCTCTTTCACCGCTTCTTTATTCCAAGAGTTATCAATTCGGAACTCACATACGCTTTGCTTAGGAAACGGGCCTGTCATCATCTCAGCCAAAGGCTTCGGTCCAAGCTAATTATCCTCCCCTAATGAGCAATTTCCTATACCTACTAACCATCCAATGTGTTGTTCAACATGATCTCGTACTTTACATATTCTCCTCCAAACCGGAGAGTGATAAGCAGCTGCCATAGCAAATTTTGGATGGTTTTAACCACAGTATCTTTGAAGCATAAATCTTGCCCATAGAGATTGGCTAGTACGAAATCTCCACCAGAGTTTGTAGGTGAAGGATGAGACCATATCACTTAAGCTTTTAACCCCAAGACCTCCTTCATCTACCGGGAAACAAACTCTTTGCCACCTTGTCCAATGTATTCTTCTATGCCCCTCTCTAGATCCCCAGAAAAATTTATTAAACAAGCCTTCAATTGTGTCAATAACCGATTTCGGTGGTTCTATGATTTGAAAGAGATGAGTAGGCATTGCCAAGAGGACCGATTTTATAAGCTGTAACCTTCCTCCATGAGATAACCTTGCGCATTCCCAACTGTTAATATTGGCCCGAATTCTCATTATCAAGTCATCAAAAAGAGCTGTTCTTCGTCTTCCTTTGTAAATCCTCGCACCTAAATATTTAAAAGGAAGCGATTCCTGAGTAAATCCCAGAATTTTAGTAAGTTCACCTGTCTCCACCGAATTGGGCCCAACCACAAATGAACTCTTCTGAACATTTACTTTCTGTCCGGATAATCTCTCATATTCAACCAAAATATTCTTTACTCCCATCAAAGAGCTTTCTCGGTCGTTGGTGAAGATTATAGTATCATCCGCGTAGGCCAGGTGCGAGATAAACATCAATGTAGGCGTTCTAAATCTGCAAGACTGCTACTCCCCCATCAACCTATTCAAAGAACAAGACAAGAAATCAGCAGCTAGAACGAATAATGCTAGGGATAAAGGGTCACCCTGTCTTAGGCCTCTAGAGGACTTAAAGAAACCCGATGGTGCACCGTTCACAAGGATCGAAAACCAACAATTAGTGATGCAGTGTTTGATCCATGCAACCCATTTTTCGGAGAATCCTTTCCTTTTCAGGATGTTTATGACGAAATTCCAATCCAGACGGTCGTATGCCTTGGCCAATATCAAGTTTAAGGATCATATTTTTGACCCGGTGTTTATTATCCAAAGCATGGGCCATCTCCTGTGCTAACAACACGTTCTCGGAAATTATACGTCCTCTCACAAATCCGTTCTGGTTCTGTGACACTAGCTTAGACAGATAGTCCGTTAACCTGTTGTTCAGTACTTTGGTTATGATTTTGTTCGCAACATTACATAGACTAATCGGACGAAAATCGCTCCAGTGTTACGGGTTTTCTTTCTTAGGAATAAGTATGATAGAGGTAGCTGTATAAGCAATTGGAAGCTCTGAACCATTGAAGAAATCTTCCACAGCCTCCATAACATCAATCTTGATATCTTCCCAAAACTCTTGGTAAAATCGCGCCCCAAATCCATCCGGACCTGCAGCACTCAACGGGCTCATATCAAAAAATGGCTTATTTGTTTTCTCCCATTGACGGTTTTCTATCCAAGATCTCTCGATCCACGTCATTCAAAATCTCAGGTATATGTTAAAAGTCTTGCGCAGCTAGCTCTGGCATGTGATCTGCCGTTAGCAGCTCTTCGAAGAATATGCTCGCTGAGTTCTTGATAGCTCCCTGTTCTTGGATTTCATGGTCGCCTTCTTTTATCGAGAGAATCTGCCCATGAAACCTTTTCTTTTTAACCAGTGAATGAAAATATTTGGTATTGCGTTCTCCCTCATCCATCCATTTACAAGCTGCTTTCTGCCTCCAGTAGTCCTCCTCCATAGCTAGGACACGGTTCCTGTCTGCAATGCACCTATTCCAATGTTTCAAATTCACTTCTGTCGGGCTTTCGTCAAAATCACACTCTGTCTTAGCAACACGCTCTTCCTCTTCCTTAACTCTATCAAAAATGTTCCCGAAAACTGTTATGTTCCATCCTTTTAAGTGTTATTTTAGCCTATATAATTTCTGTGAGAGTTTCCGTAGTCCTTGACCCCAAACCGGTTGACTCCAATTCTCCAAGACTGTGCGTTTGAGGTCATGGTGTCGAAGCCACATTTCTTGAAAGCGGAAAGCTGGGGCTGGCCTGTTTCGATCATCATTAAACGAGGTAAAAAGCGGACAGTGATCCGACGATCCCCTCGCTAAGTGTTTGACTTGCGTTTGTGAAAAAAGGTCCGTCCAACTTTCATTAACCAGCATCCGATCAAGTCTCTTCTAGAATTTCTTGTTAGTCCAAGTGAAGTTGGATTCTTCATATGGTGGCTCGATCAACCCACATTCTGTAATGAAATCTGAAAATTCACCCTTAGCTTGGAAATCTAGGTCCAGAGCATCCTTAGTTTCCTCTAAACACGTAACTGTGTTAAAGTCACCTCCCATGATCCAAGGGAGATTAGTTCCAGCTTGTCCAGATAAGTACTTCCACATTTCCCGTCTAGCCACAGTGTTACAACGTGCATAGACTATCGTAATGAGCGTGTGTTTTTTAAGGTTGCGCCAGAAGACCTTCAAGTGAAGAAACTGCCTGTCATCCTTTATAATTTCCACTTCCATATCCTCGCAATAAAAGAACCAAATATGATTAGAAACATTGACAATAACATTATGGAATCTAAACTGCCTGCACATATAATTATTATCAATGTTAATCATGGGTTCCAAAATAGCTAAGAATTTGAGTTTGTTTTTTTTACATAAATTTTTAAGAGCCCGACGCCAACCAATGTTACCGACACCTCTAATATTCCAAATAAGGCCGTAATTAATCATGATAAAACCTGGGATTTGGCCAACAACGCAGTCGTCCTTTTAGGGGCCTTTGTGTTATTTTCAGTATTTTTGGGTGGTCTGCCGCGCCCTCTTTTCTGGACAGGCGTAAACCCGTAATGTGCCGCGCCCTCACCATCCGATGCTGCATGTTTATAGAGTGCTAATCGCTTGAGATCATCCGGGTTATCTTCAGGACCATCCCCTACTAGCTCTCTGTCTGGGTTGCTGCGCGCCTCTAGTGCACCATGCTGCTCCAACGGTACTAGATCAGTACCATTCAGTCCACCCTCTGGATCATTAGGCATGTCTGTATCTGATTCTTCCATCTGGAGCTATGTATTCATGTTCTCCGTGGTGTTCGAAGAGCCTGCATTAAAAGCATTATGTTCAGGTATTTTATGATTGGCATCTATCGCATTTACCTGATCTAAGATGTTCTCTTCAGGTATTTGTTCAAATGCTGCAGAATGTGTATGCTCTGCAACATCTTCCACAGGTTTTTCCACCCATTTCTGTTTAGCGTTTCTTGTCATTCTGTTCGCATTGTCTAAATCACCTTTCTGCTTTGTATTATTTGATTGTTGAGCAAACGTCGCCTCCTTTTCCCTTTTATCGATTATCACCTGCCTCAAATCTTCTTGCTCAATTTCTGGATCCATCGAAGAATCGTAGCATTTCTCTGAACTGTGTCCAAGTCTGGAGCATCGTCGACAATATGGTGGAAGTCTCTTATATATAACTGGTTGTACCAATGTCCCTCCATTAAAACCAATGCTAATCTTTGTTTTCAGAGGTTTTAGTAAATCTAATTCCACACAGGCCCGGGCATAATCTGGTCTATTCACATCAAAAGTCCCCTCATCAAAGCCAAGAGGCTCACAAATATTTTTAACAATATCATGTAGCATTTCTGGCTTAAAAAACTGAGTCTTCAGTGCCAGAAGTTTAATCCAAACCGGGGCGATGGACGATTCAACCTTAGGGTTGAATGTTAGCGTCCATTTAAGAACCCTAATCGGATAGCCATCAAATGCGATTATGCGTCTTAGCCATATCTTTGAGTAATCTTCATCACATGTCAGTCGTATGAGCACATGTTTAACGTTCATCACATGTAACGCCCGAGCGCGAGACGTCACATCCCCCGCACTATGACCCGACCCGTATATGAAATGGATTTCCACACACGTGCCAAATCATAGCGAACGGGGACATACACACTCGCTAAGCCAGGCGAGACTAACCTACCACTTAAACCCCAACAACAACACCAACAATCAGAGTAACCAAAAATAGCGGAAGCAGTAATTCATATTCCATATATTGAGCTATACGCTCTAGGTACCAACATTTAAGTTCAAGTAAGATCAGATCAATCCAAATCCCATATACAAGACATGTACGCTCGAAATTAATATACAATATCCAAAAGTTCATAAAGTATAAACATATGCGTGTAAAGGAAAGAAATGCTAGACACGATACAAGACTCTCTCTGACTGGTATCCCGCCTAGCATCCCTTCCTGAAAAATAACTGAAACAACTCCGGGTTCAGTCTTAGACAAACTGGTGGGTATAAACAGGCTTAATATCATAATATGGCAGAATTTAACCACATACATGCAAGCTATAATCCTGATTCGAGGTTTTAGAAGCATTTTTCCCAAGTGGGAAATAAAATACAACGAATAGGATTATAACAATTCATTTCATTCATTAGGTCATTTGTGGCCCGGCGATAGGGCATGCATTAACTCCAACCAACACCTCGTGTAATTCATTAATCATTCATTCATTCATTCGTTCATGCATTCATTCTTTCGTGCACATTCATTCGATCATTCATTCGATCATTCATATACTCCTTCTTCCTCCGGTTAGGGGACGGGGTTTGCAAGACCCGAACCCCTCATTCATTGGTGCTAGAGGGGTACATGAATCCCCAAAAGCGCAGTTCCCCTTCTTTCACTAATCTCCTAATGAAGTCTAGGTTACCGTAATTGGTGGAACTAGTATATAAGGATTCCCGTCAGCCCAAGCTTCCCCGGTTCACCAAATACACTAAGTCCCGGGCCCCCATTCATTGTGAACATTCATTTCTCACCAAAACTTTTGGTAGGATATCATAATAAAGGCTTTACATTGAAAACATTGATCCATTGAAAATTCGATGTATATATATATATATCTTTGGCCAAAATCTTGCACATTGGGTATATTGGGGTCATATCTTTAACTAATAGAAGAAAAACCCACCTGGTAGGCAAAAGAACCCGACAAAGACCTCACTGCTCAACCTCGTCTCCCACTGGATCAATATCTGTGTGACAAAGGTAGTGTGAGACTCAATTATGATCACATTTGACGCTCGGCAATGAAATGACATGCTACGAAATGCTTGAAACATAAGAGCATGTCCAATTATGATCATGAAAGCCATATAATTCCATTAAACACGTAATTCACCAAGTTTCGTTCAATATACGACAACTCGTATCCATTCACGTTCATGACTTTCATACTTTCATATTGGCCTTCACAAGGTTATCAAGATCATATATCAATCATAAATCACAGCTTTAATAGATCCACGTTGCATACAATTCACGAATACGAATAATAATCATAATACAAGCAAGAAAAGAGGTTCCCCAAAGCTGCCAATTCAAATGACATGGCCGTGTTGGATTTTCAAAGGAATTGGACACGGCCGTGTCCGAGGTTTAAAAATGAAAATTTCCAAGTCGAGGGCTTGACATGGTCGTGTTGAGTTTTCAAAGCATTTGGACACGGCCGTGTCCGATTTTCTGAAAATAATTTTCCAAAGTCGAGAGCCCAACACGGCCGTGTCCGTTTTCAGTTCAAAGCTGACACGGCCGTGTCAGCTCATCGTTTTGAAAGAGAAAACAGAGCAGAAGCTCTGTTTCTGCGAAGGAAAAGCTTTGAGGAGCAGGGCAGCGACAAGGAAGCTCTTATATGGCACTTAGACATGGTTTCAATCCATATAATTCATACAAATCATGTAACTCAAGCTAAAACATAGGAATTCACACTCAAAGTTGGCAAAATCATCATCAATCCTCATGATCTTCATACATGGAGCTTCAAGCTCCTTCAATGGCATATCATGCAATAATCATCCAACATCAAATTCAAGCATATAGAAATGATAAGGAAGCTTTAAACATCATCTTTCATGCATCAATTCTCAATTTAAATCATGAAATCCAAAGATCAAGAGCAAACCCCGATTCATGCTTTCATTCCAACAATATCAATTCCCCAACTTCTATCATGCTTCACTTAGATGAAAATATAGAGGAGAAGATGGAGATTACAATTCACTAAATACCTTGGAAAAAGATGGAGGATTGGTAACTCTTGAGCTCAAGATTTAGATGATCAACAATTGAGGGTTTTTCTTTCTTGGAGCTTATCTTCTCTTCTTGAGATGGCTAATGATCGATGAAAAGGAAAGCATAAGGAAGGAAATGCTGATATTTAGAGTCATGTGGGTAGGATACGATCGATCCAAGTCCGGTTCGTTAAGAAAATGGTTCAAATCAAGTTATAAAGTCGAGGCTATGGAAAGGTTCATCGTCGAAGGTTCAAATGATACCGAAAAGGTATAAGGTCAAGTTTAAAAGTTAGGAATCGTCGAAACAAGTTAAACGCAAAAGACGGATCTCGATTTTGAGGTCCGGAGCTCAAGATATCACGAAAACCGTTCAGGGTTGCCTATTATTCAAATAGGTCCCTAAACTTTCAAAAAGTGGCAATCAAGCTCACGGCACGCACATATAACACGAAAGATTTCAATTAACACCAAATTCAAGAAATACACATTCTCACGATTCCGTTCATATATTCTAATCTGACATTAGAATTCATATGAAATTTAAACAAATAATTCAATTTATAAACGAGTTTAACTAATTAATCAAAGTATAAAATCATATAATGAAATGTAAATGCGCACGTAACACTTACCTGCACGTGTGAAAACACGGGGCGTTACAATCACACCTATCTTAAATTCTCCTTTAAGCTCTAACTCCATGAATAGTTCGTGTAAATGTTCCATGGTTGGGTAGCCGTGGGAGAATTTTCCTATTAACGCAAATTTGAAAGGTCTCGATAACTCCTCAATTTCATTATCAGACAACTGGATGTGAGTGATTCCGTTTCTTTCCGATACTGTACCATATGCCGTACGCTGCGGATCCTTCGGAAATATATGGAATTTGCCTAAACGAGGAGCACTCGGTTGCATCGTCTTCGCAGCCGCGGCTGCGTACGAACGTCGGGGGGCCTGCGTCTGACTCTCCGTTCCGGCTAGTATCGCATCAGCCTGTATGTCTGGTGGCGCTGGCGGCAGTGTTTTGTGGACCGGACCGGACGGTCCAACCGGTTAGACCGTCGACCGGTCCACAAAACGAACCGGGTTAGACCATAAAACCGGACATAGTTGAAAACCGCTTTATTTTTGAAAAACCGGAAAAAATCGCGGTTCAACCGGTGAACCGTGTGAACCGTTACGGTTTACCTTGAACCGGACGGTTCTTGGAACATAGAAATTGAAAGACAAAAGTAATTTTTTATTTTTTATTTCTTCCATTTTTTTCTCTCGAACTGTATTTTTTATCTCACTTCTTTGGTTTTCTAATTATCAAAGTTCAAATTTGAGTAATTTCTTCTTTTTCTTTTTGTTAGGAGACTTCAATAACTTTTATTATATATATATATATATATATATATATATATATATATATATATATATTTACCTTATGAAATTTTATTTTCTTGTTATTTGTTCAACTTTTTTTAGAATTTTCAATTTACCACTAATTAGATAAAATTAAAAATTTGAGCATGTGTTCTTTAACTATTATTTTAATTATTTTGTATATTCAAATAATATTTATTATAATTATGACGTCACCAGTTCGACTACGGTTGACCCAACGGTTGAACCAGTAACCCTTAACCCAGTTGATTCTTCGGTTCACTTAACGGTCCGATCCTGAAAACATTGACTGGCGGGGCTGCCATAGTCGGCGGCCATAGGTGGGGATGAAGTAGGGTTTTTTCAGATGAAAAAGGGAGAGCCTGGGATTGAACTGATTGACACTTGATAGTTGAATTTTTAGAAATAATAAAATTGATTTGATTAAAAATGAATAGATCTAACTCATTTATTTGTATCAATCTAACAATATAGTTGTACGAAAGTAATATATGAATAAAAATTACTATTAACACATAAATATATTATAAGAGAAATATATTTAATTTATATAAATAATTTAATAATAATAATAATAAATTTGATTTTATTTTTATTTTTATATAGTAACATAGTTTTAGATATTCTTATTCCGACCCAACTAGACGCATAAAAATAGACATAAAATGTTATTGTTTATTTATTTAGATATTTCTATACTTTCAATTACCTTTTATTATTATTTAATTCAAGAGTTTCCTTAATTTCAATTATTTTAGTTATTGTTTATAAGTGGAAAGAGAGATTTTATAAAATTATACTTACACGTATAACTTTTCAAAAATAAGATGGATTTGTTAATAATATTATTACATTTATGTAGTCAAGTTAAAAATTGTTAATACTTTAATTTATTAAAATAAACAGAAGAAAAAAACTTATAGAAAAAAAGTAAATAAAGAACGTGTAATGCACGTTGACTTTGCTAGTTTAAATATGTAGCACCCCAATATGTAAGGATGCCACACCCCCGCACTATAGGTCAATCCACATACGAAACGGGTACTCCGTACACGAACCAACCTATAGCGAGCGGGTGACAATGCAAATAAAACAACAAGCTAGACGAGACTAACTCATACATGCAACAGAACAAAGCGGAAGCATGCTATAATATCGATCATTTATCAAGTAATGTATACTTGGGTTTTACATATCAATACATTATTATCTCTTAAAATACATAACAAGTAACATTAACAATAATTCCTTTGAAAGAATAAATAAATACAGGCACCGTGCGGGACTCAGATGTAAGGGCTAGACTCAGGTCGTTTCCCGCCTAGCGTGTACCTGCAATAACACTGCACATGTATCATTTCGTGAATAACTCCATCACTCCAATCACTCCATCACTCCAATCACGATAACACGATAATGGGAAGGTAGCGAGTCTTCACCATTCATGATAACACGATAACACGATACCCGCAGCGTTAAGATTCTAGAGGTGGCTCCTACGGGTTCAGGAGGTGGCTCCCGCACATGTAACACTTTGCCCCGCAGGTTCAAGAGGAGGCTCCCATGTGCGTAGCACGCTATCCCGTATAGCACTTAGCTTCTGCGGCTAACGAACGGAACACGGTAACACGATAATCACGATAATCACGATGCCTGCATTGCTTTGCATGATCATGACATTAACACGATAATCACGGTACGCGTATTGCTTTACACGACTATGACCTTGATCAAGCTTCACGCATTGCTTTGCATGGCCTGACTTGCTTGATGACAGGTGGCACGATGACTCAGGGATACGTGAACGTGCTCGTTGATCCCAATCTCTGCCCTGGATAACACAGAACCGGAAACAGAAATATTTGTGCCCTCATTAAACCATAACTCGATAACGTTACCATAATATAATACACGGCATGATCATGTACCGAGGTAGCATGCATTAACAAAGGTAGTATGATATAATCTTATTCTTGCATATAATTGATCATATAATAGCATATTATGGTTGATTAAATGATTAGAGAAAGAATTGGAATTCTTCATTTCATGCAGAAACTTTCTGCCTGATCAGACGGCTGGGAACGGCCGTTCCGGTCCGTAGTTAAAAATGGGAAAAGCCGTTCTCAATACTGTTCAAGCATACGCCGCAGGCTAGGAACGGCCGTTCCGGCCACAGGCCAAAACTGGGAAGGGTCGTTCCCATACGTGCGCCTGTCATTTTCAAATTTTGTGGGAACGGCCGTTCCCAGAATGAACTGGGACGGGAAGGGCCGTTCCCGCCATACAGAAGTTACAGAAAGCAGAGCAGAAACAGGGGATTTTCGGGCCAAATCAAAAACCATCAAAACTCACATAATTCAATCTCTAAATGCATAATTCCATGAAAGAAACATGTTTACATGCTTAAGGTACAATAAAATCCAACATAAACACCTAAATCATGCTTTAATCCTCATAATCCTCAACTTTCACCCCAAATAAGAAATCATCATGTAACTTCATAATTTCATATTATATGCAAGAAATTCAGGCTCAAAGCTCCTAATCATGCTTCTAACACCACATAACCAAGTTATTCCATAAGAATCATAACCCTAGCTTCACATAATGAATTCAAGAATTCATATATTCATGTCTTATCTTGAAAGAAAGAGATGAGAGATGATGAAGAAGCTTCAAGCTTTATAGTAATCAATTGGATGGAAGGTAGCTTGATGATGATGATGAACTCCCACTTCTCCTCTTCCTTGATGGATGAACCGAGAGAGAGAGGGAAAAATGAATATGATGGTATGTTATGGAATGAAATGGAAGGATCAAGAAATATAACGTGATATATCTCCTTAAATTTGATGAAAATCTTTAATTGCAATTTAATCCTCCAAAGTTATAAGTTGATGCAATTAAGGATGCAAGGTTTGCAAATTGATCAATTAAACCCAAGAATTAATTAGACAATTTAGTCCTCACATTTACAAGAATAATCATTTAGGGACAATTAAGCAATTAAGACACATTCGGCAATTAATTCACGAACCAAATCAATCCAAGTTATGCAATAATTCCCAAATTGATACATATTTCACATATTCACATTAAAGTATAATTTATATGATTTATTATAAAATGTAGGAATTTAATAAATTCAAGAATTAGAATAATCCTAATTCTCAGAAAATTCACATGTCGCGTGTACCTGTAAAGCCGAAAATTGGGGCGTTACAAAATAAGAGTGCATAAGTCGAGTAAAAGAGAATTTGCAATGTACGAAATTATTATAATTATATAATATTTAAGATAAATTAAAAAATATTATTGGGAATTGTTATAATTATATTATACTTAAAATAGTTGAAAATTAATTATTATTTTTAGTAATATATAATTATATGGCCGTGGGATGCATGTAATTATATTTTGGTGATAACATATAATTATATGCTAGCATGCGACCCGCACGATGCATATAATTATATATTGAACACTAAAATAATATTATATTATAAAGAAATTAAATTATAATTATATTATACATAGAACATCTAACTAAAAATATTTAAAGTTGTTATTATCGATAAAATTAACTAAAAATATATGTGAAATGTCACAACTCATACCTTATGAGATAAACTCTTACATACTTCATTAACTTCGTCAAGAGTTTAAAAATATATGTGAAATCTCACAACTCATACCTTATGGGATATTGGGCCAAAAATTTCAAAACTCTTACATACTTCATTAACTCTGTCAAGAGTTTCAAACTTTAACACCTTATCAATTAATTAAGGGTAAATCTTACTTTGCACCCCAACCTTTGGGATGTATTGCACTTTAGTACCCAACCTTTGAAGCGTTGCACTTTAGTACCCAACCTTTGAATTTTATGCACTTTTAGTGCCCCGACCAATGAGAAAATGCCACGTGGTACCAACCATTGGGGTACACGTTTGCACTTGGGTACTAAAGTGCAACAAAATTCAAAGGTTGGGTACTAAAGTGCAACGTTTCAAAGATTGGGTACTAAAGTGCAATACACCCCAAATAAAGGTTGGGGTGCAAAGTAAGATTTACCCATTAATTAATTTGTTACTTGATATTCTAAAAATAATGTTTGGAGAATAAAAAATAATTAAATCAAAATATAAGATTTGATGTTTGGAATTTTCTCTCTTTTGTTACTACTCTCCTGTGTTCTGGCTTCTCACATCCTATAATGCACAGACACTTATAAAAATATCATTTTACCGTGTCGTGTCGTATCGGATATTCGTGTCGGATACCGTGTCCGACACTCCTCACGTGGAAAATTCAAGAAAGAGTGTCCGACACTCCTCACGGGGAAAATTCAAGAATTCGTGTCGCCTTATCCGTGTCTGTGTCCGTGTCCGTATCTGTTCATCATAACTTACATCCCAACCCTCAGTATTTATAGTTAAGTTTTAGGGTCCTTTCCTCCGATTTTCTTTAGATTTGCGCTTTATTGTATCAATCATTCTAAAGAGAAGTAGATCTTCCTCCATCTCTTTCTGATAAACATTCATCCCTTATTTTCAAAAAATCATAAAGTTTAATTCAGTTAAAATTGATAAGGGAAAAATCGGGAGCTATGACTAAGCTCCACATGTCCTCGCCACGTGTGAAAAGCTAGGCCAGGTCAGCCCTCTAAATCCGACCCATGCATCATCCTTTTGAGCCAGCACTTGGTCCACAAGAGAAGGTGATCATATGCTCTGCGAAGGGAGAGTCTCAACCCAGGGCATCCCTCGATCGACATACGGTCGACCCGAGTCAGATCGACCCACGCACTAGAGTACAACCTCATTTAATGTGAGTACCACTCACTGCAGGCCGCATTAATTACGGTCGCGCCAAGTACGGTGTCTGACAGGTGTCGAACCCGTCAAAGATAATTATAAATCCAGTTTACGACGAAAATAGAGTATAGTGCAAACGGGTCGAATCCACAGAGATTGGTTGAAAATAATTCTAATTAATCACAGGAAAATTCACTAAAATTAACAAGTAAAATCAGGGGGGTTTAAGATTTAATTAAACTAAGTAAATTAACTAACAAAGCAATTAAAATTAATAAACTAGAAGAAGACAATAAATCACGTTTGAGAATTGGTTTTGATAAATCAGTGGTGAGATAATACCTAGCGAGGAATTACAATTCAGTTTAGGACATCAATCATAGACGCAAAAATAAATTCAGTTATTCAAATAGACTAGCTATAGTAGATAGAGACACTCGACTCCGCCTCGTTTTCTCGTACATAATAGAATAACCTAGAGACACTTGATAGTTATTCCCTAATCAACTCACAACCCCTAGAGACACTCGACAGGATTCAATGAGTCAACAACCTTAAGAATTAAGAAAACACTAGCCCAAATTAACCAAGTCACGACACGTGCAAGATTCAAATTCGATTATTAACTCCCTTAGTGAATCAGATTCGACTGTACGACTTCCTATCACTAATGCACCACTAATTATCTATCAAGCACTACGTATACTTCATGCAATCAAGATTGGCTATATGCAATTAAATCTACTTAGATGATCGTGCACTATCACTAAGCAAACAAATCACAATAAACACGACACTCGGAGAATTAATAAATAATTGAATTAAAATTGAATTATAAAAACCAATTAGGTCTCACGATGTCAAAAACATAAATTGTAAATTCCTAACTAGGTACTAAAGAAATTAGCTACTCATAGTTCTAAAATACGAAAACATAAAATAAACGAAAAACATAAAAAAAACCTCTAAATGAATGTTTCGTCACTCTCGGATATCTCAAAGCTGCTACCTCCAAACTCTCGCCTTAACTGCTGCGTGAGAAAGGAATTACGTGGAAAAGGTGTATGCAATCTGTCTCCAAGGCGTGACAATATAAAGCCTCCAATATCCTAGTCCAAATTGGACTTAATCTAGACGCCTCAAACTTGCTGCACAAGACTTGGCTTCAAAGTGGTCTCCACATTAAATTAGGCCCATCTTACCTTAAATCAAATATCCAAGCACAGGCCCATCTCCAATTTCCCCCAAAATGGACTCCTACCAAATAAATTAAATTAAGCCTCAAAACCCATCATCCAATATTCCAATTAAACCAAAATTCCACGTGCTATATGTCTCCATGAATCCCATGCATCTCAAATCACCCAAACTGCACTACGTTGCGCTGCACATCAGATTTCAACGCGGAAGGTCTCGAGCGTCAATGCTAATCGCCTCATTGCATGAATTTCTTCTTAAAAATGATTAAGTTTGCACCAATTTCATCTTCGAGCCCCGATTCTGCAATAAAGACAACAAAGCATCAATCTTTCCCAAATTAATATTAATCAAAGCACTAAACGGGGTAAAAGTCGGCCACAATGCTGAAATATCAAGCTATCAGTGTCAGGCATCCTGGCAGGAGCAGACAACCAGTGCTTTAGCTGTAAAAGCACTGTTCCGGCCACCAGCCGTCCCTCTCCAATCAGACCAGATCCACACCTTCTTGGAGGTGTACTTGCACCTACGGAGACCATCTCTTTCTTATATAAACCCATCTCCAACACCAAGAAGGGTAAGCTTTCCTCTGAGTCCTTATTTTCTTTGCATTATCGACCCAGAGCTTTAGCTGACTTGAGCGTCGGAGTACCAAAACGGGTCCAACCCCCACGTTCCCCTATTTTGACCTTTGAGTTCATATTTGTTCATCCTTCTTAGTCCAGGAAAGCATCAGATTTGCCTCGCGTATACAAATATCTTGAATGATTGAGAGTCCTAGTCTGCAGTTCAGCGCATAGTTAGATTTTGACACCATAAAAAATGAAACATCATTATTAAATATATAATTGTATAGATTCCATTATCAAACTTCTTCATATGTTTATTATGTTTCATTGTCAAAACTTTTACAAATCTTTATATATGTTTATTTATGAGTTTTTTATTTCCTATTTTTACTTTTGACTAACGCATTTTATCTTTTCATTATCATATTCTTGCGGTCAATTTTTTCACAAGGAAATAAATTATTCGGCGTTAGTATATTTCTAAAGTACTTTTTTGTACGCTATTATTGTTACGATGATGCATGTAATTTTATTATTAATTTATTTTTCAACATATAATACAATAGTTGATTTAATATTATTATCTCAATCTTAATCTAACAATAAACTCTAATTTTTAGTATAATATTTTAAAAAATTTTATTGACATCGTGGGTTGGGGAGGTACCTATCTAGCCAAAGTTTAGTCCAATACGTGGATAAGATAGGAAGTTCAAATCACTAAATTAAGGCAAACTGGGAGTTTGAGCAGATAAGTTCATGGGAGTTTAAGTAGATAATAAGGTAAGTTAGAGAGGAAAGTAAGCTGGTTTGAGCAGATAAGACAAACTAGAGAGGAAGGAATTTTGACAAGATCGTAACAACTCAAATATAGAGATAACTCCAATTTTCTTATAAGAGCTAACAACTCAAATATAGAGATAACTCCAATTTTCTTATAAGAGATAATATGAATAAGTAAAACCCTAAGTCCTAAGTAGACATATGACGAATTTGGTCTGATCTCTTGTTTAATCTCTCCAAAATCCTCTGGAAAAAAAAAAAGGATTAATTTTAAAAGTTTTGGACGCGCACCATGCATATATAAAGGAGATTTTGCATGATCTTTGACCAAATTTTACTCGTAATAAGTCCAAAAATAAAAAAGAAAAAAGAGAAGGTATTCCAGTACCATTTCTGTTTGAAGTCTCTCAAATTATCCGACTAAACAACCATACATAAAGTGACACCAATAAGAACGGACCAAGAATTTGTAAAATAAAACGGCCGAAATTAGCTAATAAATTCTACCATTTAATGCGAGCTTAGAGAATAAGCATCCTAAAGTTACGGCGTAATTAGTTGTTCAGCACGCGTTAATACATAGTTTTGATCCTATTCAAAACTTTTAACAAATGAGATATAAAAAGATATACACTCTGATATATGAAACTTTTAAAAATATTATTTTATCCCTTCATATTATATTTCACATCGTGTCGAATACTTAATTCAAGAAAAAATTTATATCTCCATATCCATATCTTGTCATATTTATGTCGCCGTTTCCACATCTGAACTTCCTAAGAAAAACAAAATAAAGACTTTAGAAGGCGTAAAAGTTTGAAGACAAAATAAAGACTTTAGAAAGCCTAAAAGTTTGAAGTAGCCATAATTGAAGGTGATATCTATACTATAATATATAAGAAAGGTATACTTTGACCCAATTAAATCAATTTTGATTGAATACTAATTTTCTAGAATTTTGAATTTTTTTTTAATTGTTAAAATCATTTTAATGGTAACATTAATTGCAATCTTAATTATATTTTTTAAATATTTCAAATCTAATCTTAATTATAGTATAAATTTACGAAATTATTTTAGTATTAAAAATCATTATTGCATTAATGTCTAAATTTAAATATTAAACAATATATAAAGTAACTATCTTTCAAGATTATTTGTCAAATTTTAATTTTTCAAAACCCGGAAAAGGGGCACATTGATTGTATAAATTGCCATAATTTATGCTATTATTGAATTGCCCATAATAAAGGATTTTAGTTTACTAACTAATTAAATAAATAAAAATTTCTTAATTTATGCTCAATTTAAATTATTCTCTAATTAATTTTAAAATGAACGAAATTCCCTTCATAAGTTCTATAATCACACTCAAAACTATACAAATTAGAGTTTCACTTCATGACCAAACAGAAGAAATTTTATATGGAGAAAAATGCGGATCATTTCAAATTAAATGTAAGAAAATTCTTAAAGCCGTTCACAAGAGTAATGACAATTTTTTTTTTGTTAGAAACTAATTACTAGAAAACTCTAAAAAAATAAATAAATAAAAACTCTGATCTACGTGATTCAAACTCAAGACAGATAGTCAATTAAAGTTTCGATACATGGCTCCACCACCTGATTGACTCAATTCTCTTCCGCCGTCAACTTCTTAGATTTGTTCCGTTGAAATCCGTTCAGATCTGCTGCCACTCTCTCGAATCTACTGCCATCTTCTCAATTTCGTTGCCATGGGGTTATTGTCATCCTCCCAGATCTAGCGGGATTTTTTAGTACAAAGACGATTTGTGTCACTGTTTTTTTGGAAGTTTTATTTCTTTCGTATAGAAGTTTTGTCCCTTCCGTATGGAAGTTTAGTTAGTTTCTTTAGATTGATCAGTTTTATGTTTTTCTGTGTTTCTCCGAGGAAATTTTTGGCCGAGTTATCTATTGTATACCAAAGTATCTGTAACTTGGAAGGAACAAAATCAATTTCAAGAAATCGAATCCTATTATTAGGGTTCATTTTTCGTTTACTAGATGTGATGCTAATATAATAGCTCACAAATTTGTTGGAATTGCGGCTTCGGCCTGTGTTAATTTTTCTTATTGTTCTTCATAATTTGCAATAATATTCCCCTTTGAGGGGCTAGGTTTTCAAAATAAATAAATAAATGTAAGAAAACTTTGTTAATTAAATCTTATTATTTTTTATTTTGCTTTCGTTAGTTGTGCTTTAATATTTGTGTTTTTTTAAATTAATTTTTCATTGTGTTTCATTTTCTTCATTTCATGATTCGCATATATATTGTTGCAGAGAATTTTTGTTTTTTCTATATTTTCACTTCGAATACATATTAAGTTTATCCTTTTCGAACTAATTCGATTTTTGCATCACGCACACCCACATATATATATATATATAGATAGATAGATAGAAATATATATATTTATATATGTGAGTGTACGACGTGTTGTATATTATTTTTTTAGTTTTCATATTTTTTTAATTGTTTATTATTTTTTTTCGATGATTTGTTGATATTTTGGCTTGTGAATCTTCTTACACTTTTTATTCGATTCATAAATTTAGTATTTACTTTAGTTGTGTTTTATGTTTTAATCTGTTTTCTTGGTAGTTTTTGAATCATCATACTTTAAATGCTTTTAATTCTTACCGTCATATTTTAGTAACATTAACTTTTAGTTTCTACATTTTTTTTAAGTTTTAATACATTTTGTGATTTTAATTTATTAACTTATTCGTTTTTTCGTATATTTCCTTAAAATAATGCATTATTTATTAAAATTGAAATAATTTTAAATTTTCACTTGAATGTCATTTTCTTTGTAATGTGATTTTTTTTAAAATTTTCATTTTGAATTCTTTCATTTATTCTTCATATTTCGTTTATTGAAAGATAATTTTTATATTCATTATTTCTTTATGCTTGTTTTGTTTTATTTTTTGGTTTTTAAATTTTTTTTAAAAATAACTTTTTATTCGATTCTTTGATTTAATATTTATATTCACAGTGTTTTATGTTTTAATTTGTTTTTTGATAGTTTTTTTTTTTTTTTGGTTTTTTGATGTTTTGGTAATTTTTATTTAAATAGTAATTTCTTTTTTAATTTGATGAATATAAATAATTCATTTTATTTTTGTTTGAATTGTCATACTTTAAAATTATTGTAATTCTTACTTTCATTTCTCAATAACATTGACTTTTAATTTCTATGCTCTTTTTATTTTACAATATATTTATTTTTAATTTTGAATTTATTAACAAATTTTATTTGTTTATACAATTCTTGACAATTATTACGTTGTTCTTTTTTTAATTGTGTTAAAATTATTTATAATTTACATGATATTCAAAGGGTCATTTTCCTTTGTAATATGGTATTTTTATGTTCATTTTCTCTCTTCTCTTTTATTTTTCATTTAGTTCATTAAAGAGTAATTTATTAAGTTAATTGATAACATATATTTATTTTTATATTGATATACTATTAAATAATAACTATGCATTCATTTCTATTTATTTGTATTTGTGTATAAAATAATATTTTTGTAAAATTAATATATATGTAGGTAATAATATGGATATTGTCTATAGAAATTAAATATAATAAGAGGATTTATTGACGTTCACGTAAACGATTTATTTTTTCTTTTCTATATATTTTTTACTTATTTAATTAATATATGCTATTACCATTCATTTTGTCATATCTTTATAAATTTTGATTAGTGAGAATTTTATATATACATATTATTATAATTTAGAACTTGATGAAAATTATATATTTTTTAAGAAACTATTTGAAATAAAGAACTAAAATAAAGATTCAATGAAAACATAAAGAACTATAATAAGAAAAACTTAAGTTAATATAATTTAAACCTAAGTATATTAACATAATAAAGATTAGATTTAAAAATAATTCATATATTCTTTTTTACCAAACATGTATACATAGATTATTTTTTATCCTTCGAGCTCAATTGATTTATATTTAAACAATTAGAGATGGTTTACTTTATTAAAAATGAATGTATTAGTTATTTAATATACCAATTTCTATGTTTACTAAAATATTGTAAGAGTGTTATGTTATTGACGAAGCCCATGAAAATATAAGAATACACTATACTATTTAACAATTCCAAAAATTAATTGTTAATTAACTAGGACAATATATTGTAGTAAACAAACTGAATTAAGTATTTAAAAAAATTTGAACATGATCATATTAAATCCAAATATATAATAAATTAAGAAAGTAAATATTTTCTTATAATTTATAATAATCATATTTAAAATTATAAATTATATACTATACACTATAAAACGGTGCATAAAACGGGCATACACTAGTTTTGTTTTATATCACCACCATCTACACTTTTAAAAACTTTAGTGGCATTTCGTTGAAACAAAAATGAGAACACAATCGCCATGCGACGAAATTAATGGTCCTTATGGTTTTTGTTGATTGGGCTCAACAAAGATATTTTAAGACGACAATTTTACAAACATGTTAGAATTAATATTGTCAGTTGTCAATCGCCCTATGAATTTGAAATTAATCAACACTTTACTGTTTGAAGGAGATTGAGAATTTTCTGACGGAAAAGAGTTTCCAAATCCACCGTTTACGCGGTCGCATTTATGGATTGACTATGACTAAACATTCTTCTTAATGACAAAACCTTTATTTTTCTTCACAAGATGTCATGCCTTTTATAAGTTTTTCTTGCTAAATTACTTAGAAATTCATCATAATTCGACCTATCACGAAATGAGTGTCTATATATAATGCACGTACATCTCTAAAAGTACCTTATCATATCGTGTCAGATGCTGATTCCTATATCCTCGGTTGACTTCATGTTGTTCAGCCAATTGCCAAATTCCGTTTCTAAACCAATGATGATACCACGTTTCTTACAGCCGCTCTCCCATAGCCATGGTTACCCCATACATTTCAAATGCAATAATTACGAAGACTCGATCTCTTGAAATGCTTTTAGTAGACCATCCCACCTTTAACCTCTTTGAACGACCACATTTACTTCAAATTTTTCCACATATAATATAAAATATTTTAGCTTTATTGTTGGTTAATGCCAGCCCTTCTAACTACACTATTTCAAATTACAGCAGCAGCAAGTGGAGATAATAGTTGAAAAAGTCCAAAATCAGGTGCAAAAGCTCATAGTTGCCTTGGATATTCAAACATCAACACCGATTGTTTTGTATTGAATTTTTTTTCTTTTTTGGTCCTGTTTTGTATTGTATTTGTGAGTGGGAAAATTGGTGGTGGTGGTTTACTCGTGTACGTAAGGCAGCCGGCATTCGAGAAGATTGAATGGAATGGTCCTATCTCCAAATGCCCCTCATTCTTTCCATACTTGGAAACTTCCACACTTTCAGACTTTTGGTCTTCCCCTTCCTGCTTCTACACGCTAATTAAATCTGTGTTTCTGTCGTCCCCGATTTCTATCTATGTATGTCGATCAAGATTAGGATTCAGAATTCCAAATCGGATTGCATTACATTCGATTTAGATATGGAATAAAAAAATGAAATGATTTCGTCAAACCGGTGTAACGATGGAAGAGTGTCGTATAATTTATGTAAATTTTAGAAAAAGTGATTAATCAAATAATTTCAACAGAAGTCATATTATTGTTAGGGTTTGGCCAATCCATTCTAGGATAAATCTTTTCCTTAATTTTCATGGTGTGTCTGAGTGAACAAAATACGATATTAAATTATTGATAAGGGCATAACTATTTGATAGAAATGAGAGTTGTTTTGCTTTCTTCTTCTTTTTTATTACAGAGTGGTTATCTCGTTGCAATCTGGATTTTTAACAATTAAAGAATCTGCAAGCGCTGAAAATTTGGAATCTGCAAACAATGAAAATTTGGTGGTTGAATTAGGTTTGAGTAAAAAAGTCTTCATAAGTATATTTGGTGGTTGAATTAGGTTTGAATAAAAAAGTCTTCATAAGTATTGGTTCTAATTTTGAGAATGATAACTTCTATTATATTAAATACGTAACAAGTATGAGTGCCCACAAGTAACATCCAACTTGCGATTACTTTTTTTTCTGTTTTTGTTCCTTTGTAAGTTTTAATTTCAGTTAATACCCCTTGGAGGGAAAAAAAAAAAAACAACTATTTGATAGGAATGCAAGAATTTTCGGAATTGGTTGTGATTCACGGAGAAAAACTTTGATACGTACGGTGAAATTCTAGTGGGCAAGAAAAAGACGCAAAATCAACAACAAAATCTTTGTTCCTCGGTTTGACTAGCTGCGAATCGGATCTAAAAACAAATGTGTAATAACACAAACCTAACAATATCTCCATAAGATTTCTTCTTCTATACCTACCCTATACATATCTAATCAAAATAAAGTTAAAAAGAAAAAAAGAATCTTGATTAATCAATGAGATTAAAATTTTTTCAAGCCGGTGAATCTTCCAGCTTCGTATACTCTGTAAAATTATCCGAACCCAAATAATCGACAACCATATTTTCATCAACACTATCCACTTCGGTTAACTCTTTGGCCCGCAGCGCTTGGTGTTCCCAATCTGTTCTCACCAGAGCCAACATCATCGCCGCCGCGCAGCACCCCTGCGCCGCCAGTAGCCCCATCCACAACCCCTTGAAGTCGTACCCCAAGTAGAAACTCAGCGCCACCGCCACCGGCGTTCCGACCAGGTAAAAGCACCCCAAATTCACGTTTGCCGCCAGTTTCGGCCGCGCCGTGCCTCTCAGGACGCCGCACCCTGTTGTCTGCGGGCAGTTGCCGAGTTCGCATAGCCCGATTATCGGCAACACCATTGATGTTAAGGATAAGATCTCTGCGTCTTTCGTGAATAAACCAGCCCAAATGTTTCTGACACTGAACGCGAAGAGCAGAGCAAAGAAACCCAGGAAGAAGCTTGCTGATAAACCGACAATGGCGGAAATCTTCGCCTTGGCGGGCCTGTTGGCGCCCAGTTCGTTGCCGACTCTGGTGGAGACGCCGAAGCTGAGAGAAGACGGGAAAATGTAGATCAACGACGTCGTTTGGATGAGGATCCCCATCGACGCCACAGTCGCGCGAGGATTCGTCAGAAGCCCGCACAACAAGATCATGATTTCGTACCACCACCACTCGAGGCAGACGCTAACGCAGCTCGGAATCGCGAGATTCACCAGCGACTTCCATTTCCTCAAACAATCGGACGAAACCCCGCTCCAAGTCCTCTTGTACACCTCCGACACCGCCACGTACGCAATCAACGATCCCACGAGGTTGAAATTCGTCCAAACCCCGGCTATCGCGACGCCTCTTATCCCGAGATTCATCACCGATACCAGCAAATAATTTATGGGTATGTGCAGAATTATCGACAGAGCAGCGCAGTACGTCAGCGGCATTGTAATCGATTGCGTCCTGAGATAAATCCTCAGAGGATGAAGAAACGACTGTGCGATCAAATCGGGAACAGAGAACATAATATACGATTGAGCTTCCTTGGCAATATCACTATCCTGCCCACAAAACAGCAAAATCCTCTCCATATTCAGCCACAGAACTGAAATCGGAATGGATGTCAGGAGCAACAACAGGACAGTTCTCTGTAACGTAAGCCCCAGAAGCTTGAACCTATTCGCCCCGAAAGCCTGTCCGCAAATGGGCTCCATTCCCATGGCGAGGCCGGAGAGGATTGAATATCCGGTGATATTCGCAAATCCCACGGCCAAAGCGCCGCCGGCGAGGGCGAGGTCGCCGAGGCGGCCGAGGAAGAGCATTGTAATCATGGAGCGCGAGTAGAGAAGAAGACCGGTGAGAATCATTGGAAGAGAAATGGAGGCAATCGATTTTGCTTCGGCGATGGCTATGGAGACATGGGTTTTCTTCCCCGATTGACATGTTGGGTTTTCGGAAACCAGAGGAGAAAGCATTGTTGAGAGAGAGAGAGAGAGAGGGTTTGGGGAGTTTTGGATGGGGTGTGATATTTGAATGTTATTGGTGATTGGTTTGCAAGAGGCAACCCTATATATATGTATGTATGTATACCTATATATTATTATTATTTTTTTTTTTTAAATTGATTTTGTCGCGGAACGGCTTAGTTAATTAGGAGAAAAAAGGAAGCAAATTTTGGTAATAAAAGTTTTTTTGACTGGACCACAACCTACATATACAAGTCTTCTAATTTCAGCACACGTTCAATTATATATATAGATATAGATGTGAGTTTTGGTAGCTTCGTAAAGGTTTTCATGCTCGTATGTGGGTGGCTACAGCTATTTTCTACTCAATTTAAATAGGAGTTATTTCCTAAATGTAAAATTTTAGGTGGATTTTGATATGAAAGGAAATAAGAGTAGAGATGAGATAGATTTATATAATTCAATATTTAAGATATGTATTAGAAATAGGATTCTATTTAGTGGTAGATTAACGTCTTTATTATTTACGTAATATTTTCCTTATAAGAGTCCTAGTGTGTTTGGGATGTCTTCTTATATATTGGTAAGAGGTAGATATCAGTAATAATAATTTCAATTCCTTCAATATCTTATGAAATCTCTTTTCTCCCTAATCTTCAACCGTCCGGTCGATCTTGCCGGAACAATCTCTTCCTTCTCCCCTATTTTCTTAGGAGTTCGAAAGTGCTCTAAAGTCTTTTGGGATACGAATACGTATCATTAAAACTTTCATTGAATTTCGATCATGGCTGAAGTGCGTTTCACAGAATTTAAAGAACAACTGCATGTACAAATTGTTTCCCATACAGCGGCGATGCAACAATTAAATCAGATCTTTCAAAAGTTACAACACGACTTCTCCATCGTGTTGTCGCGGTTGGATAAAACGAGAGTAGAATCGGACTCTTCCAGCTCTTATCGGAGTGGTGAAACCCCTTCACCCTTCGTTCAGAATCCAATCACCAAACTGCCAATTGAGATGCCGAAGTGCGATGGTACGGACCCGTTGGGATGGCTCTTTCAGGCGCACGAATATTTCGTGTTTTAAGTGGTCCCGGAGGATTCGCGGTTGGCCACGATAGGTCTCATGCTGGAAGGCCCTGCCTTAGATTGGTTTCAATGGCGTCAACGCAACAGCTTATTGGATTCTTGGCAGGATTTTGTTCCTAAGTTTATGTATCATTTCGACCCGCTGAATTATGTGGATTATTTCGGGATTTTAGCGAAGGTGCAACAGATGAGATCGGAGACGGGATCAGTTTTGGATTATCAAACGACCTTTGAGAAAGTTTTAGTTTCGCCTCCCATCGGGGTGCCTTATGTGCCGCCGTCCTCGATACCATTACTTCCTAGCCCGGCACCGAAACAGTTTTTGCCACCTACACCTTCACCGAATCAGCCCGGCACCGAAGCATTTGGAGCGTGATGCGAAGGGTTTGTGTTACAACTGCAACGAGAAATGGGTCAAGGGCCATCGTTGTGGTCAATCTTTGTTGTTACTTGGCGATGACAATGACGATGAGGTCGATATTTGTTGTTACAAGTGCAACACAAGGGTAGAAAGAATGAGCCGCGTCTCTCATGACTACGCCAACTTAACAACGGAATTTACTTGGGACTGTAAGTTGGTCACGCTCAAAGGAGGCACGACAACCCCGCAGGCGATCACCCTCCATCACTTTTATGCCTTTCGAGCATCCGGCAAAATCTCAGCCCGCTATGAGCTACTTGTTGTCCCACCGACGCCACCTTGGGAACGACGAGCAACATTAGCAAAAAAAATTCCCGTATTACACCTTGAGGACAACCTAGTCCTTGATGGGCAAGAGAGTAATATGGACGGAGATACACCGTATCAAAAAAGAAGAGTACGGATTGGATAGATTGATATAATCCAATATTTATTTAAAATATGCATTATAAATAGGATTCTGTTTAGTGGTAGATTAACGTCTTTATTATTTACGTAATCTTTTCCTTATAAGAGTCATAGTGTGTTAAGGATGTCTTCTTATATATTCTGTTTAGTGGTAAGAGGCAGATATCAATAATAATAATTTCAATTCCTTCACCATCTTCTGAAATCTCTTCTCTCCCTAATCTTCAACCGCCCGGTCGGTCTTGCTGGAACAATCTTTACCTTCTCCCCTATTTTTTTAGGAGCCCCAAACTGCTCTAAAGTTTCTTGGGATACGAAAGATTTATCTTGATCCAACGCAATCAATAATATAAATAAATATATTATTTTTATTATTTGATTGATTATATTTTTTTTAATGTTATGCTTATCTGATATAGGATCATACTCAAAATACATTTTTTGTTTTATAATTTGCTATTTTGTCTCTCGAGAAATAGAAGTATATAATTATTTTTTTTTAGGGTCTGGTATTAGAGAGCAAGTTATGTTTTATGCTATCTTTGTGTTCTGCAAACTTCGTGCTTTAGCTGTTGGCTTTGGGTGTGGAGGGTGTGTGACAAATGCGAAGTTTAATATATAATAACTAGTGTTATTACGTGATTTTGAGCGTGAAAGATGTGTATTGAATGTAATGTTCAGTATATAATGGTTTAACAATACTATGCTCCAATTATCCCACATGTATTCCGCGGCCCTGAACGGAGGGAGGGTGTCAGGTTCCGCAGCCCTAAGCGGAGGGGTGTGTGTCAAATATGATGATCAATATATAATAGCTTTACAATACTCCCCTCATCAGTTAGCATAGTTTGAAATAGTAAAAAGCCACGATCGTACTTTTGAATATTTATGAAAATAATTTACAAGTTAGAAATTAAAATTAGAAGTTGGTTGATTGATGTTTTGAACTTATTTTTATTTGGAAAAGTATAACATTAGTTTAGTATTTGAGTAAAAGTATAAAGTGAAAAATAGTAACCAATGAAGCTAAATATAAATATAAATATAAAGACGAAATACTAAAAACGAAAATTGATTCAATCTTGTAATCTACAAAGTAATTAATTTATTGAAGGGCAAAAACTAAGATATGGAACAGCAAATACGCTTTGCACGAATGAGAAAGGACAAAAATCTTACTTAACGATATTAGGAGTGGACAAAATGCCGTTGAATTTTATTATTTAATGCTGTTTCTTAATTCGTCTTTTAGTGACCGACTAAAGCCGTCACCACTGTTTAGCCTGCAAACAAAACATGGGAAAAGGGTGAAGGATTTATCCACTTTATTATATGTCATCACTCCTGATCTAATTCGTGACGCTAGTGAGGCTATACATCATATAATATATATATATATATATTTAAAATATTATTTCGCCGTATCTTATTATATTGAATAACGTTTCTGATATTTTTCATATAAAAAATTCAAAAATAATTATATATTATCGTATTCATATCATATCATATTGTATTTATATTATCATATATATATATATATAGTAATTATCTCATAATTATTTATTTGTTGCATGAATAACGTTTTTGAGGGTGGGGGGAAGGATTGATACTCGTTTTGTCAAAAAAATGTTGAAAGGGTTGATGGACGATTGGACGGTTATTTCATGATGCATTTGATGTTGACTTTCTGTGTTCAAACAAACTTTTCACTGTATATATATGGCCATGGAATCGCCATCTGGCGTGGTTTGGGGCATGGGGGGTGGTTATCCAAATTAGTTTTTTAATCTCATCCCTAAACATTAATTAATATTTAATTACGTATATTCTTATTCAAGAGTCAAGACACACGGTGATATAAGTATTCGTTACTATATTTTAGAGCTAAATAATTTTATTCGTTCATTTTAATGTTATCACAATCTCTTTATAAGTTACGTGACACTCTAAATATAGATATCTCGATAACTTTTCCATCAAATAAATACTGATAAGCCAAAACTTAATGGAAAAAATGAACACTAAATCTAAAATAATGGGAGGAGAATACTCAAGAATGACAAAATTTAGAAGTGAAGACGAAATTGAATAGATATATAATAACACCGGCCTAATTAAATAGGATGTGAAAGAAAGCTAGTGTTGGACATAATTGCGAAGTATGATGAGTGAGTGCTAAAACTAAAAGTGGATATTACGTGGCATAACAATGACCAAAGTTATGGATGGATGCATTTAATGTTCACATAGTAATAAGAAGACGAAACTTCTATATTAATAAATATTAATAATCTTCATTACTGCCATACCATGTCGACTGTTAGCAGCTTTTAACATGAGATTGACTCCTGTTTTCCTTCATGGTTGAGTTGTCGACATTCTCGTCTTCCTCCTTCAATTTATCTTTCTTTTTCTCACTACAAGTATCCGACTCGATTATATAGTAAGAAAGTATTAGATAGGTAATCCCTCTTTTTCACAGATTAAATTTATTTTTTAATCGCGATAAAGATGGTGTGATTAACTGATATTACAGTTTTGACACACTACTACCTTTTTTTTTTTTCTCAATTTCTTCTCAAATAGAAAAGTTATTTTTTCATATCATAGTACTTAATCTAAATTAAAAAGGCCAATGTAAACTAACTCAAATTAAGTCATAAAAATTAATCTCACTTATCAAACGCTTTCTAAATATATTTCACGTGAGTTACTTTTTTTGGAATTTTTTTACAACACACAATAGATATAAAATAGGTCATTTATATTTAGATTCAAAAAAATATCAAAAACTATCATTTAATATCACTTAGTGATGAATTTTATGATTACATTACACATACACTCAAAAGATATCAAAATTTTGAGATATTATTAAATTTATGAGGGAATCTAAATATAATTACTAAATTTATGAAGAAGTGTAAACAAAATTATTTGATTAAAAGAGACCAAATTGTAGTTCTCTATATTGGAGGCCATTGCGAATTATAATCATATGAAATACTGAACCCTTTATTATATTGATTTACACGGATCAAACATAGACCAAATTAGAATTATGCAGAATTACTAAACGTTTTGAATTTTAATCAGGGGATTCCGAGTACTAAAACAGAGCTACAATTTATTGAAATTTTCTATAAAATTAAAATAAATTTAAAAAGTATTCAATTACCATTTCAAATGACCCCATCAACCCCCGTCCTGCCTCCGAAAATGAGATCAATATACATTCAAAATAAATACCTAACTTGTTTTTTTTCAATGTAGTCGGGTATATTGTTACGAAGATAAGTAGAAAAAATTAACCAACAGAGGTTAATCCAAGTAATTAATGAGTTGATTTTACATGATAAGGTTCGGAGTTCGAATTCTACTTGAAAACGGATGAATTAATAAAATATAAAATAAAATAATAAGTAGAAAAAATTAAGAAAGAAAATAAATGAGTGAGTGGGATTGAGATCAAAATCAAAGAGTGTTGACAACGTTAATAAAAGGAGCAAATACGACGACGCATTATTGTCAACGTCGTCGCCTGCATTGCTGGTTTCATGCGCGTCCGATGAAGGCGTGACAATGTACAAATGGAGGCGCACATTGTAAACAGATTAATTAACTATTTGACCGACAAAACAAACTCAGATTCTTAATTAATTACGTAATTAATGATATCATACCAATTTATATATATGGGTGTGTGTTGCTTAGTTAAAGTCAAGGTATAAGATAATCCTTGACTTTATAATTTAGCTATATTTAATTATCTTTACTTCTTGCTGATAATAGGGGTGTTCAATAATAGGAAAAAACTGAAAATTCGGTTTTTGATGTGAGAGAAAGAAAACCTAGTCTAGGTCAAGAAGTTGAAATACTATTTAATAAATGACGGCAAATAAAAAATTGTATGAGAAAACTGCAAAAATTAAAACTAAGTACTTAGGTTCGGTTTTCGGTGCACCGTAAATCATTTTACTTTTATTAAAACTGAATTTTTTGAAAATTATTAATCAAAATCGAACCGAAATAACATCGATTCGGTTCAGTTCAATCACCTTCAGTTTAGTTCGGTTTTAATTTTTGATTTTTTTTTAGCCCTAATCGTAAATCACCATAAAAATACATTATGAATTCGATTATTTAAAAAAAAAATAAACTTGATCACCGCGATTATAAGGTTATTACTGAAGTCTTTCCTTCATCTATTACAAATTGGGGATAAAGTGCACAAACAATGAGTCATCATACACATGTCAAAAAGGACATTACAACCAAAATGCCTATTCTAATTAAGAAGAACAAATCATTTTGACCATATAAGCAAAGATTAATCTATGGTCCACATCGCGAAAAATGATCACACACTGGTCTCAAAAGGAACACTCAGATATCTGAACTCTTGCTAGAATTTCCTCGCTACCATGAACGCAATCAATACGATGGGATCTTCAGGATTCTTTGATTCGGCTACCATGAGTATTTTTCCACTTAAGTTTAGAATTGAAGTCAAATTATTGGACCAACCCTAATTCCAAATTCTCTCTCTCTTTGAAAGAAAACCCAACGCACGCAAGAGATCGCAATATCGATCTGGCGGTGGAGCTGTGGATCGGCCCAAATCTATTTCACCTTCTCAGATTTGTTCGTCGAAATCCGCTCAAATTTGCTGCCACTCTCGTGGATTTATCGTAAGTTTCATCGGTTTTCTTCCAAATCCATTGGCGTCTCTCAGATCTAGCGGATTTCTCTGGTTTACTATCGTTCTCCTTATCTGTTTTCTCTTTTGGTTATGTTTTATTTCGTTTCTTCCCTATGGAGGCTTTATCTCTTCCGTATGGAAGTTTTGTCCTTCCGTATGGAATTTTAGTTTTTTCTTTTTCTGTGTTTTTTCCGTACAACTTTCTGGCCGAGTTCTCCGCTGTAGGCTAACCTATTTGTTCTCAATCCGAAAGAAAAGCGGCTGCGGATCTTCAGCCCGATCAGATCGAGATCCACTTGAAAGGAACAATCGTCTAGGAGGTCTTTTCTTTTATTAATTGTGATGCTAATATAATAGCTCACAAATCTGTTGAAATTGCGGCTTCGACGTGCGTTAATTTTTCTGCTGTTGCTTCTTGTATTTTTCTCGTTGTTTCTCATGATTTGCTATAACATTCCCCTTGGGGGGGTTTTGGTTGTAAAAAAAAAATAAAAAATTTAGGCTATACAAGCATATGAATCTTATAAATTTATATCTATAACATATCAATCAAGTTAGTAAGATGGTCCACTAAATATCTTAGATGGGATTCGAAAATATAAAACTTTTTAACTTATTGTACTAAAAAAAATTCTAACTTATAAATTGAGTATTCACGATCTTTTCGATATCGTAATATACGAATTCAAAAAAAATAAAATAAAATTTCTATTATATCTAGAGATGGTGTGGGGATCATTGATAAGGAAACGAAGTGACGTGATCAAAGTTTTAATAGATTAATGGAGTTGACTTCCGTATTTTCTTTTCTTTTTTTTATTAGTTGACTTGGCTATTTGGGGGAGGGGCTACAAGATTATCAATTTTTTTTAAATATTATAATTAAATTAATAAGTTATTATTATTATTATTTTGACGAGCAAGAGCCCTGAAGGGTAAATTTATTACAAATTTAAAGAAACAAAGTTTGAAACATAAGGAGGGATATCTCCCGAATCAACACAGACCGAAACTGTCTTATGAGCTAAAATGTAAATTAGCGTCATGTCTAATAACAAAAAAAAAAAAAAAAAAAAAAAAAAAACACGAAGGACATATAAATAGATATAATATCAATAGCAATATTACCAAGGCCGGATAGGTGCACTTCCTTGCTAGCAAGTTGTTGTGCAATCACCTACGAGGATAATTCTCCGACATCTGAAGTCAGGAGCCAAATATTTTAAAAAGATTATTTTATTGTGTCATATCGAAAATATTTTTTACATAGAGACTTTCAGAAAGAATCCATATCGCCATATCCATGCCGTATCTCTATTATCATGTACTCTATGTCAGTGAATATTATAATAGGTAACCAAGCAACCATTTCCTATAGGTGGGGTTTTTCATTGTAAAACCATTATTGTAGACGTTGAATAAGTAATGAATGAACTGAAATTATTTAATCTTGTAATTATGGGGTCGAAAATTACATCATAAGCCAATAATTAACTTACATTATATCTTATTAAACATACATACGTACGTATTAGTAGCTAATTTTCTAGCGGGGTCATGTCACCCCCATCCCTTAAATTTGGGTCGTCCATTTTTTTGCCTCAAGATGATTTCAAGAGTCAAGTATGAAAACAATTAGGAGGAGGGTGAGATTCATCCCACGAACATCTTTCCATGATCAAGTAAAAGTAAGGTTTAAAAATAAAGAAAAATATAAGCCAGAATAGAAAGAAAAGTGAAAAGAGAGATTGTGATTTCAATAATTAACGATACTCCTGTAATTGAGCTCTCCCTAATAAATTGCTCTTCCTAATAATTAGGATAATAAAGATTAACATAGTGTCCAATTACTAAGGTACAACACTTGATATTGTGTATTAATAACTCAAATTTCTTATAGTACTTCCGGAATTTTAAATGTCATCGAAAAGCCCATTTAATTTTTAATGATGAATACAACTTAAGCAAGATTGTAATTTTGATCCTATAAGTATGCATTTAATTCAAATGTAGTCCTATAAGCTCTAGGAATAGCATATTTGATCCTATATATTTTTAATTTTTAACATATTCGGTGATCCTACATATTTTTAATTTTTAACAAATTCAGACGGAATTTTTATATGTCTCTATTGACACATCTGAGCCTTATTTAATACGTTTGATCCTACATTTATTTCATATTTACTCAGCTATTTTTTAGCAATCAATTTTGTCATCGTTACCCACATTAAATTTTTGCAACTTACGACGAATTTTTGTTTTTCTCAAACTTAGAGGCATATAACCTTAGTTGTTCTTTCATACTAAAATCTCTAATTGAAAACTTTTTTTAGATAAATTTATAGGTTGATGTGGAAATAAATATATATTTAATTTTTTTAATGTTCTTAGTATTTTTGGAACCGCACAAATAAATTGTAGGGAGGTGTTTAGAGGGAAAATTCTTGTATGAGCCGGGTGTAGGGCATTGTTCCCTACACCCGCCTCTAATATACAATAAAAAATAAAAAAAAAATTTATTTTTTTATTTGTGTATTAGAGACGGGTGTAGAGAACAGTGCCTACGCCCGGCTCATACAAGAATTTTCCGTGTTTAGAGACCTACCTCTCACGTACTTGATTTTATAGATCCTCAACTAAAACACAATGATAACAAGAAAGTATGTTCCAACCTCCAACCTGTTTGAATAGCCACATGAGGTGGGACAGAGTTGGGAATTTTATTTTAATAAAAGAGATTGAGAATAAATTCACCAAAAATATAAATTTTTAGCACTGAAGGAAAAAAATAAAGATACTCTAAATAAATTTCAATTTTAACAAATATAAGCATATAATCTTTATTTATTTTTTTTTAAAAAAAATGATTGATGTTGCATGGTTCCACCATGCCATGTGGGGTCTCACCCAACCAATGGCGGCTCACCACATCAACATGCAAGTCGAGTATCATAAAGTGATGTTCGACCAGGACGATCGAGAGAACGCTAAAAAATAGCCCATGTTGATCCGTCTTTGGTTGATCCCTTAGGTCGACCTAAGTCCTCGGTTGACAGCATATCAACATTTAATGTGTGAGAACATGTCAATCTATTCATACTCTGGTATTCCCAAATAATCCAACCTTCATAATTGTAGGCCTTGTCTCCAAATCCAAGCCTCTCAATTTGGTTTAAACTCAGGTTTGCTTCTTTCTTTTCTTAAATTTCCGGATTAAAAATTTTCTCATAATATAAATTTTTGAGTGATTGAACATTCTAACCACTTCATGGAGCAAGATCGGAGTACAATCAAGGGAGGCGGCTACCCCCATATGCCTCGGATTTGACCACTCAACTAAGACATGTTAATGTTAAATCATTTTAAAAGTTTGTTCGTCGGGGGTCCAAAGTGTCAGCGAATAATGGTGCAAGCTCCTCGAACTGTTTTGGTTCCTTAATTAAAAACATCATCTATTTATGTAAAAACATTCCATTTTATAAAATCCTGCATAATAAGTTGTATTATGCATTGGTCAATTAGGAAAAATCATTCAATTTTTATTTCTATAAAATTTTGGATCATTTCTCAATTGATGTTGTTATTCTTTAGATCACTTAATCCTTCTATTATATTTGATCACTTAATCCTTCTATTATATTTAATGCACCCGTAGTCGATTCTCCACATAGATAAATAATTTAAAATTTTAGTTCACCAAATAGATGAATTTATGCGCACTTTTATAAAAAATGTTAAAGAAAATTGACAGAATTCATATTTCAAAAAATGGCAGTAGAATTATTAATACAATAATTAAAATTAAAATTAATTCTGTTATATAATTTTATTTTATTTTTGAAACTGTATATATAAAATAAATTTATATTATATATATAATTATTTAAATTCTCTTTTTATTAGACTTTTCACTCATGCATTCTAAATTTTTTTTTTTTAAAATTTATGTACTGGCGCATTCACACCCAATCATATAGATAATCAAATTTTCCTAGGGAGCTAGTTTTAGTATTCTTATATGCAATATTTAGAGATCTAATAACGGTGTATTTCATTATGCAAAATTTTTGTTTGGATCCGATCCTATCGAAACTAACCGCTCATATGAATGAGTATATTACATTTAGATCATTCATTCCACTAAATTTTACATCAATCTACACAAGACATACAAAATATTCTCCCACTTCGTTTTATTAATTTGGCCGAACCAGTTTCGAGATAAAATTAAATTACAATTTTTGTGTGATGATGCAAGTATGCATGCCTCAATTTTCATGGATGTAAGCCTTCACGGGGCTCCATTACATATATATAAGTCCACTAGTCTACATACATTTAACAATGTTTATTTATTTATTAACGACCTTTACTCGTGCCCAAATGGAACACAGATTTTTTTACCAAGAAAAAGAAAAAAATGGAACACTGATTTAATTAAACATGAATGGTGGCGCTGATGTGGATAACAGTCTTGTACAGTTAAGATTGTTGTTCTCTATGATTTGGGGAATGAATCGCATGAACAACTAACATCTCACGTGTGCCTACCTATTTCCCTATAATTAAATAATTATTTCGTATATACGATAGGGATTATTTAAATGTATTAATTATTAATTAATTCGACTTTTCAAGAAAGAAGAAGAAAATAATAATCTAATATTAATTATTGGTACTTGATGTTTCTAATTTTGAGTGTAGCATCTAGCTAGGTCTCACATGGGATCTCAATAAATTGGACAGACTGTGGAAGTGTGGCACCTACATAATTCACGTTATAATTATTATTGTCATTGTTTAGAATTTTAATAATACTAAGAGGTCGTTCGGAGCCATCTGACTAAGCTAGTATAATCGTATATTATGATGGGATATGAAATAAGTTAATAAAATATTAGAATATCTAAACTCCTACACGATGATGTATAAGTATAACGCTACTAAAAATCCGTCCAAAACAAACTACTACCGATAGGGCAAAGTTTCATCGGAAGATTCGACTGACTGCCAATGGAAATACTAACGGATGGATTAAAACATATACTTGAATCACAATGATACCGAGACAAAGTTGTGGGTAGGCTGTTTCGCTGTTAGTATCACAATATAGTGAAAAGCAACACAAAATGAATAAATTATCAAATTAAAACGTGCTACCAAAAAGATTGATCAAGTTCAAAGTCTAGCTATAATAATTTTGATGACTTTCTTCTCATCGGGTTTTCGTTGATAATGGAATACAAAATAATTATATAATATAATTATTCCGTTGGTGTGCCTACGGGAGGAGAATGATAGATGATTTGAAATCAACCAAACAAAAGACTGAAAATAATCTATGAACATTCCCACCGAGCATGTCCGTTCCGGGGCATTAGAAACTTAGCAAAATATCATGACTCTTTTAACTTCTCTGAATTCAAATAAAACTCTAGGAAATCCTAAATTAAAAGGGAAAATATTTTGAGTTAACTAATTAAATCCTAAATATTATTAAAGTTACCAACTTGATCATATAGGTCTGGGATCGATCGGACCGAGTAAGAGCATATATTAGTGTAAGTATCATTAGAAAGCGTTTGGTATGTGATATTAAGCAAAATTAATCCATTCAACATGACCTAATATACCGTTTGGTTTATAAGATTACGTACCACTTTCGAGCTGAGCCAGTATTTAATCACTAGCCCACATGAGGCGAACTTGTACTGTCCATTCATTTTACCTGAGAATTTACTTTTGTTGGAACTATTACTAATGCGATCAACCTCATTCGTTTCCTTAATATATGTTGTACATTATCGAGGTTAGCCATGCTCGTTTGGGGCCGGGGACAAGAAGCCGGAGTATCATTTCATCCCTTGATTTGTCATGGTTTGATCCTTCGGATGGCTATTTTATTCTTGTGGCAACCACCTTCGTCAACAAGTATGTTGCAATACCCATTAGGTTTTTGATATACAATGCTTGATTAGCGTTTCTTTTTTATATGAATTTGATTTTCTGCCAGTTTTCTCCTATTCTGGGTAGATTTCCTCCATGCATCCCTGACATGTATTCTAGAAAACACTGTAATATTGAGTTGATTGTATGGAGTTTCTTGTGAATGATGGTTGGTGGGCCTTTTGTCAGACTGTATTGGCACAAAAATTGGAAATGCAGCAACTTGCGGAACTATTACAGAGGGCTCCCCGAGGCTTGGATTGATATTAGAAATACACACTTTAGGTGGGAGTTGAATGTTGATCTCGTTTCTATTGTGGTGGCTTTGTATTGTGTCTGATTGTAATATGTCGTTTAACATTGTGTTGAAATTTGCTTGCAAGTTGCACCAGGATCTCCCCCCGGCACAAGCCACCTGGGTTGGCCCCAGTACCCCACCACGTATGCGCATATCACTGTCACCGCCAACTTTGCGTACCATATTGGCGATTCGCCCAGGTTTCCATTAACACTGAACGGGCCGATGCAAGCGCTCATCATCCCTGCCTGACAAGCGATAAAAATGTGAATTAATTTATCAAATTAGTTCAAGGAAGTTTTGTTTTGCTGGACAAAAGGCAAAATAACATACACTTCCCCTGAGTTTAGTGGTAATTACAAAGTAGTCCAGTGCAAAAAAAATCCCTCCAAGGGGGTGTTATCACAGTACTTTAATTTCCTTTTTCTTTTTCTTTTTTTTTTTTTTCTGGTCAGCAGTACTTTAATTTCTATTAGTAATGTTTTTGCACTAAAAATGACATGTTACGTATCTTAATATTATTAAATAATATCCAAGAGATTAGTTTTTAACTAGTCCTAGATTTTGGCCGGGGTGGTATATGTAATTTTGAATCTCCACGCTTCAAAGTTGATCATACCAACAAAGATAAGACTTTCACGTTTCAACATTAGTGAAAAACAAATACTAGAGGTACAAAATTATACCTGACAAAGGAACATCTGATATCCACCTATGATAAACAGCTTCCTCCTCCCGATTATGTCCACAGCCAATATAGAGATGAGCGTGGCCACGCAGTCGACAGTGCCGATAAATCGAAGCATTATCCCGCAACCCAATACAGAGGAAGTTTGGCCGGAAGCAGAGTTTGAAAATGAGGAGGCGGAGATTTGTACTACAGTGCCTATACTTTGGCCGGAAGTTTGAATGAAGCAGCATTCGCTCAACTGCCCAGAGTAGCAGCATTCTGGCGCCTAAACTTTGCCACTATCTAACAAATATCATATTTCTGTCGGCTCTTAAAATTTTGGCTCCTGCTCCATTCAAACCAAAGGCTCGGGCGCAGGTTTCAAGCCTGTCTGTGAAGATTTTTTTTTTGTCAAATTCAGTAATGGACAGTATATAGGAATTGAAGCTACTACATGCCTACGTAACTATTAACCTTAATTTCTATCTCTTAGCACTACCTTATATTCTCAGAAAACTACTACAACCTAATTGCCCACAAAATGTTATATATGTTACAAAGATTTGCGACATCCTTAAATAGACATCAGCGTTCCCTTCATGATCTTGCACGCACACATTTAACTTTTTCCCTTCATGATACAACAGTCCAACCACGCTATATGGCTTACATAAACACGAAGGATATGGCTTACAAGAAATACACAGTTTTTGATTAAACGCTATATGGCTTACAAGAAAGTATATGCAGCTACAGGAATTCTTGTAAGGAAGTATTCTTGTAAGGAAGTATTCTTGTAGCTACAAGAATACTTCCTTTAATCAAAAACATTTCCCTTTCCTTCTTTCTTAGAGCATATGCAGCTATACTTATACTTAATCACCACCGAGAAAAATTAATAACTTCTTGGAGCTTATAAAAATGGAAAAATAAACTGGAAACCCCTTAATCCTCTCCTTCAAACTTTATCAAACACCTTAAGAGCATATCATACTCTTAACATCTGACTATATTCTAAATACCCTTATTCTATATTTCACATTATCTGACACATTTCTGTTCACAATTTAGATAAAAAAAAGAAATTATCATTTAATATTCCAATTCAGTTCCATAGATCCCAATTTCCCGAAGAAGCAGGCATAATCCACGCAGAAAGAACAACACAAATAAAGCCAAATACACAGCAGAAAAATAAATCCATAGAGATGTAGCGTGGAACCGAACCTGAACGGAAGCTTCTGGATTGAGATCTGAGCAAATGAAGCAGAGTAGCTCTCGCCATTTCTGTGTCGGACTTCTCTCTTTGCAGTCTCAGAAGAAACACGAAAAACCCCAAATAGCAGACTGGATTGTATTTTAGACTATATAAATATTACAACTTTTTTTTTTTTTGAAACGGTATAAATATTACACCTGGGAGAATTTATTTATTTTTCTAAAATTTTCACTTAGAGATTGTAGCTGAATTCGAAAAAATATTTTGTGCTAAATATTTAGCTTATTTTTATTCTTGTTATTCTTTTATACTGAAAGCTTATTTGTTTTATAGTTTATTTATTTGGGACAGATCAGGTTGGTTTACTTATGAATATAAATTTTCATAGTTGTATTTTAAAAAATTCAAATACGAAACCTTCAATTAAATTAATATAATGCTGAATTATTAAACTATATCATTCCATAAATTAGTATAACACCAAATCATTAAATTATATCACTCGATAAGTTAGTATAACGACGAATTATTAAATTGTACCATTTGGTGTCGGTGGTGTAGTGGTGTAAAAGGTATTTCATAGATAGTTTAAGTCATTACTAAATTATCAATCGATTATTTTGCATGATTTGTCAAATTGTTTCATTCTTCATTTTGTTTAATTAAATTCTTCATTATATATCAATTATTTACGTCATGGTGCAAACATCCAAGGCGTGATTCATCCGAATGCGTTCCACTTTGATGGGGTTGGAACACCGACAACTTAAAACTGGGATGGAATATCGTGAAATCGGTTGAAATGGCATTCCACCCCGTTTTTACAGTGAAACACGGATTGGAGTGACTAACTCATTGCACAGAACAAGATGGAACGGCGAGCTAAAGGTTATAGTCGGCGGGTGAAGAACGGAATGGCTGTTTTGTATTGCCGACGCGCATGAAGGGAAAAATAGCAATAAAACTAGGTTTTTTTTTCTATTTAAGTGGAGAATTAAATTGGCTAAAAATACTAATATAACTAATGGGCTAGGCTTTTCATTATTTGAGTTGCTTAGGTGTAAATTATTTGGGCTAACAAACGGGTACATTTTTATGAGTTCAGTCAACACTTCCTAACGATATTTAATAAAATTAAATTTTAAATTAGTACATTAATACTAATATTATAAATTTGTGTTTAATATTTTATGCTTCAATTTTTTAGATTTTTATTTGAGTAAAATCTTAATTTAAATTAAATGGAGTATTTTTATAAATGAAATTTTTTTAACCATCATTATATTGTTGAATAATTTTATAATTTTGTTGTATTCTTTTAAATCTATATTAAATAAATAAATTATATTCTTTATTATTGTGGTTACTGAAAATTGCATAGACATAAAAAGAATAATATAAAATATTATTTAATATTAATTTTGCATGATAAATTACCACTTTAAATATTTTGAGAGAATTTTTTAAGATCTTTTTACATTA